>OX465597.1:28391015-38391015 GCA_950022295.1 Bromus sterilis
ATCAAAGCAATCATAAACACCTTTGGCATAAGAAGATAGGATCTCATTTTCATTAAACTCACATTGGAAAGAAAGGTGTTTACGCTCTATATTAGAGCAGCAAGTAAAATCATAAATGTGGCATAAAGATTCGTCATAGCAATAAGAAACATGTATTTGATCCCATAAGTGTTTCCCTTTTTGAGATAGGCGGTGTTGCGTGTAATGAGCATGCTCATCCAATGATTTTCCCTCAACCAAGTCGGTTGGGTTTTTAGCGCGAGCACAAATTGATCGAAGACGAGCCAAGTGAAACATGTCCATCCTACCATATTTGGGTGGTTCCACACCCATGGTGAAGATAGCATTAGTTGGTATTTTGGGTATTTTTTATAAGGGACACAAAAGTAAAAACTGAAAGGTAAACTAACAAGACTAAAAAGAAAAGATAAAAGATAGTGTGCAACTTCCCTATCTTGTAGACTGGAGTCCCCGGCAACGGCGCCAGAAATTAGCTTGATACGGTGAGGATAGTTCTCTCACTCCTCGTTGGTTACCCCAAGTGGAAGGTGAGATGTAGCGTAGCAGCAAATTTCCTTCGGTAAAGATACCAAGGTTATCGAACCAGTAGGACTCCAGGAGATACAAGAAGGTGACAACGGCGCCAGAAATTAGCTTCGGGCTAGATAGTTGACGTGGACCTGCACACAGCAACAAATAACTTTGCTCCCAACGAGTATAGAGGAGTTGTCAATTCCTCCGGCCTTGCTGTTTACAAAGGATTAACGCAAGAGATAATGATAGTGGCAACTGAAAGTAAATTGATGGTGTAAACAATGATATGAAGATGGACCAAGGTCATGTGATTTTCACTAGTGATGTCTCTCTCCCAAAAGACGATAAAAGTGCTAGCGAGGTAAACAAATCACACTTGGGAAATGGACAGAATTATGAAGACACCGCAATGCTAACTATGCTGCAAAGAAAGGAAGGGCTCAAAAGTAATGGGCAGTACGCCAAGGTAAGTAGACCGAAATCCATCTGCATCTACTGCGAATCATCCACCTTGAGATATCTATCCAGAACATCTCGCTGGTATTAAGTTGCGAATCCCACCCAAAGTGTAAATCCAAAGCAACAGACAACTGCATTAAAAGAACTTTGCGTAAAGTAAACAATCCTTGCACCCGCGGATACAAGCACCGTTGTTTTATCCCTGGTGGCAACAACACATCCCCTAGTCTCATGTTTCTGTCACTCAAGCTAGACATCAAGCGGCTGAACCCACAATCAAGCATAACGCTCCTTCTTGGAGTTGCGATAAATCACTTGGCCAAAGTAAAAGACGGCAACGGAGAACATGCAAGAATTTACTCAAAAACAAAATATAAAAGAGAAGAACCAAATATATTACTCATCACAATCTGAACATAGTCTCATAATCCATCAGATCCCAACAAAATCAACATAGCAACAGCAGAAAATTACAAAGGTGCCTCGATCATGTGAGGCAGCTCACGAGGACTCGAAAGTGGAGGCACAAAGAAGGGAGAGATAGATCACATAGCTACTGGTCACGGACCCATGGTCCAAGGGAAAGTACTCCCGGTACATACGGGAGGCGTCCATGGCTATGGATGGTCTCCCGGAGGGGGTAGCTTCTCCCGACAGGGTGCCGGAGCAGCTTCTCCAGGTAGCCCCGATCTTGAAACGGCGGCGGCGGCGGTACAGAGGCGAGATCGCGAAAGAGGGACTGATCTTAGGGGTTTCCGTCACGGGGGGTAAATATAGGCGAAGGGGGGCACCGAGAGGGGCCACGAGGCAGTCAGGAGGGTGCCTGGCGCGGCCCAGGGTGGGGCCGCGCCACCTGCCCTCCTGGCTGCCTGGTGGTGGCCCTCCTTCCCTCCTTTGGTGATTCCGGAAGCTTCCGTTGCGCAGATTTTTTATCTGATTTTCTCGGATTTTTTGGAGCACTTTTAATGGCCGGAAAACCTGAAATACAAAAACAACAGGAAACAACAACTGGCAGCTGGGTGCACTGGGTTAATAGATTAGTCCAAATATGCTCAAAAGTGTATGAAATTTCAAGCAAAACATGGCAAAGTCACACAAAACATCCATGGAGCAAGCAGAAATTATAGATACGTTTTGGACGTATCACTTGTCTATGGCCATCTTGTTGCCATCGGGTGTGTCTTTGTTTCTTGGGCCATCATCCATCTTGATGAGTTCACCTTTGTCCAGTTTGGTTTATCTCTCCCTCAACTTCCATTTCTCACTATTTTGAAGCAATTCCCAACAATGTTATGGTAGAAATTGCTTGCACTTGGAAGCTTTCATGTCTTTGAACCTTTCATTTAAAGAAAATAAAACTATATCAATGTCCAGCCGTGGAAAATAATGCATAGAACACATGAAAAAAAACTCACATAGTCGGCCTTGGTGGTACCCCTAGGAGGAGCATTGAGCATTTGATACAAGCATCCACTCCAACGGCTACAAATGGGCTTGACCACATCCCAACGGCCTTGTAACACCCTCACTATCATGAACAGTAATCACCTTGCTAATCAATGACTACTGTTGCTAATCACTGTCACTTAAACTGACCTTGATCAAGCAATTGATCATCTTCAATTCATGGTGGTTGATATTGAAAAGCAATGTGGCAAATGGGCCTTGCCCATCATGAATCAAAACAAGTCCAACCCCCTTTTAATTGAAATCAAAACTAAGCTCAAGATGCCTTTTGATAATAATAAAATTATGTGACAAATAAAACTTGGTCCAAAAACTTTGCAACCACTTTTGTTAAATCCCAAATATTCAGTGGATCACTTCCATATGTGCATTGGAACTTGTTGAGCTTTCAAATAAATCAAAAAAAATATAAACAGTAGCCAAAAACCTCTTTTCAGCAAAAGAATAATTGAAACAAAGACTAAATGAATTTATTAATGTACACTACCTTTTGTGGCACTCTAGGAACATGCCTTACTAATTATGGGCCAGGTTGTACATTTTACAAAAATGCCAAAGTTGCACAAAAAATTAATACACAGAAAAGAAAATAAAAAGGTAAAGCAAAAGAGAAACAAGAAATGTAAAAGGCCTATAATTTCGCTCAGGGCAACGCTAACTGGGCCCAGCCCGACCCATCCATCCATCCATCTCTTCTTCCCCTGTTCACCTGATGCGTGTCGAGCATCCGTCAGCACCATGGCCTTCGTCGTCGCCGTGTCAGCCATCTGCCAGCTCGCCGTCGAGGATAAGATCAGCCCTCCTTTGTCAAACCCTAGCGCCCCTCCCAACTTCCCCCATCCCTCGTGTCGCCGTCCTCCTCCGCCTCCTCCTCGGCCGCCCAACACCGTCGCCGCCTCCTCGTCGTGGACGCGGCCAAAGGCCACCCTTGGCCACGAGATCATGTCTAGGAGGTCCACCCTGAACCTCTTCATCGGTCCCGGGCACCAGGTCGAGCCGGGACGCCCTATCCTCGTCGCCGTTGTCCTCATCCCCGCCACGGCCACCACATCTCGACGACGAGCGTGACGCGTCCGGCCACCCAAGCTTCGCCAAGCATGTCCAAGACCCTTCCCGTGAGCTACTCCCCTGATTCTCCCATTTTCCCTCTCTTGAATCGTCGTCGTTTATCGCATGCGTGTCCGCGGCCGCCATGGCCGGAGCTCGAGCTCCCTTGTTGCTTGTGCCGCTGCTACTGTGCAACTGCTGCGCTCGGCCGCGCCTTCGCGTGCGCGCCCGCTCGTGTGTAGCCGCGCCCCCTCACCCCTGCTGGTCGGTCTCGCCGCTCCCTCCCGCCGCTGCTCGATGTTGACCATGGCCGGCCATGGCCGTGTGCGTGTGTGTCATGTGTGTGTGCTGCGTGCGTGTGTGTGTCATGTGTGTGTGCGTGGTGTGCTCAGGCAGCCACCGGCGTGCCGTTGCCCCCATGCGCGAGCACCTGCGGGTGGCCTCGCTGCCGCCGGCTGGCTCTTGCTGTTGTTGCCGCTGCTCAGCTGAAGATTCAGCGGCTGCCGCCTGCAAGTGTTGTTGCTGCTGATAAAAAATAACTGCTACTGAACCCTCCATTTTAAGAAATTAAACCAGCGGAAAAATAGCAACAAACATGCCCAAACGTAGGAAAAAATAATATCAACAGAAAGATGAAGTACCAAGCTTCAATTTGTTCCATTGAACCAGTTTCAGAAAATGCAAGGATTAATTTCTATGAAAATCACAAAACACACCTTTCTGTTGGCAGAAAAATGATAGAAAATATATTTATGTTCATAGCTGCTACAGAACAATTTTGTACATGATGCAAAACCCTATCATGGTATCTAATGGCATGACATTATAGAACACTTGTGGTGTAACAAAATACCTTTAAGATTCATCCTCAAAAAAGCTATATATTAGTTGCAATTATCAAGCAAAGTTTGCTAAAATTAACAGTTTCTGCTGTTAACATTTTGTAGCACTTTCAAGCAAGCTTTTATTTAAGTAAATGAACTCCGATAAATTTGGCTTCCATACCGGATTCCGATAAATTGTTTGACTTGATATAAGTCACTAACTCGGCGGATGAGCGGAGCCCTAAACCGTAGCCCCTCGAAGACACCTAGATGATGTTTAAACAGCGACTCCCAGACTTAGCCATTTTCAAAGAAATCCAATTCGGCCTATGACATGTAGGTCCCATATGTCAGTTGACCAGTCAACTTTATTATTTTGGATAATGTGATTTTAATAATAAAAACAATTCTAGAATATTCCTAAAGGCGTTTAAATATTAGAAAATCAATATCTTTTAATCCGTCACTCCGATGAAAATAAATTATATATCAAAATTGCTCGGAAAAATACAACGAATACGAATACGCTATCCGTATGTCAACCACCCCCCTCTAACACAACGAACATCGACCTTCCCCCCTCTCCGGGCCGTCTGTCCGATAATTGCCCGATACCGTTGAACTATCCGGATGAATTTGTTCTCAACACGAAAGTTGTTCAGAATGGATCAACTATCACAGATACACCCTCCGTATGTGTGTCGGATGTCCACGACACCTCCGGCATGATCCCTTCCCCCTCCGGACACCCTGTCCGGTAATCACCCGGAGCTGGCTGTTCATCCCCGGATGAATTCCCGCTCCGAGCATATTGCTTCGTACAACGTTAGAGCATCGTTAACATTTCATATGTCATGTCATGCATTTTGTTTGTTATGTCTGCTTTATATTTACTGTTTCTCCCCCCTTTATTCTCCGATAGACCTCGTTGCTGCCGCCGATGACACCACCGAGTACGACTACTTCGTCGACGACCGTACCGCTACTACCGAGCTTACAGGCAAGCAGAGCCATTTTCCTTCCCCAGATATCGCCTATCTTTCCGTACTTTTCTTGCAATAGGCATGGTTACTGCTGCTGCTACGTTACAATCATATTCAATTGCATAGCATGTTTTTGTCGCCCCTTGATGTACCTTCCTTTATCCTATGCTTCCTTATAAATATATATGATATTCAGCAGTGAACCCTGCGCATTGTTAGCTAGGTTTAGAATAGCGGGCTGTGATCACTCTGGAAGTGATCGCGGGAACGATATATTACAACTGCAACAGGTACGGATCATTACAGACGCCCTAGGGAACCTACAATGGCGAGACTCTGCCGAGTTGCTTCGAGTTTGACTTACGCGTGGACGAACTCGTATTTCACTCTCGTCGGCTCAGTAGCGTAGCATCACCGGAATGATACGAGGTTTACCTCTTTAGTTCATTCCGCTGGTGTCTCGGCACCACCGGGGTGATACGAGAATATTCCTCTTTAGTTCATTCCGCTGATGTCTCTGTCGAGCCATCTCAAGTGTACCATCGAGGGTGATTCCTCCTGGTTTCACTTGATGGTAGGCGCTCGAATCAACTGGTGTCCTTAAAAGGTAAGGAGTCGGGTGACCCAACGGTGCCCGCGCAGGGTATTTTAGCGGAACGACGGGTCAGGTGTATTCCACCGGTGTGCGGCGGGCCTGGTACTGTTCGTGGCCGACAGATATCCTGTTATACGAAAGTCGAGCTCTTCCAAGAGCAAACGCGAGACAAGGTAAGGAGACGGTTCACCTTGTTGGTAGCCGCACGAGTTGGTGGGACGACAGGGCAGGCGACCACTGGCTCTGGTAATGGGGGTGGACCTGGCTGCTGTCGTTGTCCGCGGCTCACCTAAATAAGGACAACGATAACGGTTGTTCCGACAGATAATAATTAAAATGCTTAATGGGTCAGGTGGATGACTTGAGTGGGTCGTTGTGCCCTTTACGCACTACCTCCACGTGGGATTACGGTGTGGGCCCTCTGCGTTGTGGCCTCGTTCGAGGGCTCTTCCGACGTCAGCTTTACCTCGGGCTGATTGCCGGGCTTGGACCGCTAACTCCGGTAGTGGGAAGTGGGTCTGCTTCACCGGCCAACCACGTACCGTGCAGGAGTACAAAGGACAGGGGTCCAAAGTTCCTTTGTACTTAGGACTTAGACCGGCGGATGGCCTCTCTGTTGAGCTCGAAGGATGGACTTCGGCGTATCGGATAGCCTCGGTGGGGCATTCCCTAACAAGGTGTACGCCACCCTGGAGATCCGAGCGTGTAGGGTAACAGTAGTGCAGCCCCTGCAGGGATGATAATCTATTCGGATAGCCGTGTCCACGGTAACAGGACGCTTTATGCTGAAGCCAGATCCTACTACTACAAACTACTACTATTAAACTGTTGGTTCCGGCTTTTCTTCCTTGCAGGGAAGTCGAGGAGGGATTTTCGGAGGCATTGTTATTGATATCTAATACAACTTACTATTATACAATGCTGCAGAAACTTCTGCTGCATTGTTACTTTATGCTTTCATTGAACTGTTGGCTATTCTCTTCTCATGCTGCAAGACTCGTCGGAAGATGCTAGTCTTCGATAGGCCTAGCTTCTTATCCTTATTCTGATTTCTACCTTGCAGTCCACTATATATAGCCTCCCCTTTCCATTTGATACAATGCATAAATGCTTAGTAGCGGACGTAAGACTCGCGGGTATGCTAGATACTCACCCTTGCTTTATTTCCCCCTTTTTGTTTTGCCTGATCGGCCGCTGCAGTCGACGTTGGAGCCTAGGAGCAGAAGATCCCCGATGCCGACCACCGCAACGTGAAGATTCCCGATGCCTTCTACAACGTCGAGTTCCCCTTTGACCAGGAGTAGTTTGGAGGTTCCTAGGCAGGCGGCCTCGCCTTTTCGATCGTTGATGTTTTTGTGCTAGCCTTCTTAAGGAAACCTTGTACCTTGTGTCTGTACTCAGATACTTTTGCTTCCGCTAACTTTGTGCTCTCGAGCTATTGTATTCGAGCCTTCGTGGCCCTTGACTTGTATTAAATAGCTTGTATTATTTTATTTGTAGAGTTGTGTTGTGATATCTCACCGTGAGTCCTTGATCTCGATCGTGTACCTTGTGTGTATGATTACTGTACACGGTCTGATTTTGGGGGCGTCACAGGCCTTGCGGTGATCGATAGGTGTGTGTGGGATTGTGTTGCCATTACATGGCATCATTTGGAAGAATTATTCTTCAATACTTTGCCAATACCGCTTGAAGATTTGATCATTGCCATGAATGGAATCTAGAGAAATACTCTCACACGTCCTGATCAAATTTCATCTTCCAATTGGGTGTACTTCATCAACCGTGAGCGCTTGGCTACTTGCGATGCTTCGAAGGCTCCCTCCTCAATATCCTCCACTTCCTCATCTTCCTCCTCGCCACCATCAGGAATGCCACACTCGGTGTAATTGTAATCGAAGTGGCCGAGGGGCTCTTTATCAATATAAACCTTTTTCAACAAACTATCGAAAGAAGTAGTAGGGACATCATACAAGTTTGCACTGCAAATTTTAGACACTAGTTTACAATGCAACTCAAAACACACACAAAATGCAACAAAATGACGAATTCATACCTCACGGCACCGGTAGGCCGTGTAGGCATTCCATCGAACACTTAGGGGCAACCGCAGGGTTGGAAATCAGAGCGGAAAACGTGGCCGCAACCAGAGCCGGAGCCGCCGCCACAGCAGCAACCACCGTCATCAACTTCATCACGGCTTTGGGGGGGGGGGCTTGGACGAGCGGGCCAACTTCATCAAAGGCACACCGGGAATGGAGGGAGCGACACCGTGTGTGTTAGTGGCGCCGTGAATTGAGGGAGAGGAACCGTGCACAGTACGAGGGTGGGGGTGGGGGTGGTAGCGAGGGTGAACAGAACGGGGTCGAGGGAGGCCGCGATGGGGACAATCACAAGGGCCGGTTGGGATGCGTCCATGGCATCCGTGGTGAGGTCGACTGGAGCGGGGGAAGGGAGAGAGGCGGCGACAACAGAAGGGGGCGGGATCACGCGCTCTAAAATTTCCCTCATGCACAACTTCTTCCTAGCAATGAAGGTTCTTGCCGGGTCGACCGCGGAACCGGGGCATTATCCTATCGCGCGACTAAATTTTTGGCGCCCCTCAAAACATTCCAGACCGTGACCTTTTGCGGGTTCTGATCGGGCCGTTTTTCCTCCGCGAAAACTGAAAATTATTTTACAGTTTTGCTTCTTTTACAGGTACTGCTAGAGATGCTCGTAGGCGCCCTAAATTATAAGGGTCATCTGTTCTGTTGCCCCTCCTTCCTTAGAACTACTCGGTTTTCCCCTCCCATCTAACACTACTCACTTTTCCCCTCTTCTTCTCATCGACGCATCCCAAAAGCCGAAACGGTTGATTCCCGTCGGGTCAAAGGCCTTGACCGTTAGTTCGCCCGATACTAATACATGAGACCCTACCGCTAGTCCTGACTAGAGGGGTCACGTGATGTCTCGACAGGTGGGGTTGGGCCCACTTATGACAGGTGGGTTCGTAGACTGTGGCTAGTGGGGACATGCCTCTTCTTGTCGATGGGGTCGGGGGACCGTTAGTCCCCCAACAAAGTTAAAACCTGATTTCCTCTATAAATTCTCCGATCTAAATGGCAGAGAAGTTTCCATATCTCTATCTTTTCTTTTTGAAGAGGCGACCGTCCTTTCATCTACCAAAAAATGGTAAACTAGTGTGATCATGACATTTTAGGTGCTTGCAATGGAATTGATGCGACTTCCCTCATAAGTAATGGGTGGCATAGCCCTTGGCAAGTCTCTTTTTTATCCATTTCTTTATTACCATAGAGGGTCCCACCCTGGTGGGATCGAGAGAAAGAAAGGACCGGGGGGTTGGGGTGGGGGCGACCATGCATGCTACTTCTCGACTGTGTCTCCGAGGGACAATTGAACGAGCTACTCATGAATGCTTCCGGCTCGGACAAGCCAATAACTAACGTGTTCGATCAGTTTTTGAGGAAGAGTTTCCTTTAATATGATGATGAGAAAGAAAACCAAAAGCACGACTGGGTCTTCGTAGTCCGAGATCATACTTATGTATCTGTTTGAAAACAAATATTGACATTTGAAAATGTTAACGTGTTTAAGAAAATACATATTTTTCTGGAAATTTAAATTTAAAAAAGTTCATGAAATTCACAAAATATTCGTTGCATGTTCAAAAAAAAATCTGTAAGCATGTGTTTAAAAGAAATCAGTGTAGTTCAAAAATGTTAAAAACATTAACACATTTCAAAACATATGATCACGAAATTTTGAAATGATATTCACACAATGTTTCTTTAATACTTAAAAATATATTAATATCAATTCAAAAATATTTCAACATGGTTTTCAAAATTTATTTAACATGTATTCGAAAAAAGGTTGAAATCATGTGTTGCAAAATTTGTTAATCATGTCTTTTAAAATATTAATCTGTGTGTATATATAATATTTTAAATAATTATGTATGATCGTGGATTTGATAAATGTTAAAATTAAGTTATAGTATTCAAAACATATATTTTGAAGATTTTGATCGTGGATTTGATAAATGTTAAAGATGTATAAAAAATATTTTTGATCTATACGAAAATATACGTTATGTATGAAAACATTTGTCACGTTTAAGAAAAAGAAAAGGGAAAATAATAAAACCCTACCAAGAAAATAAAGAAAACCATAGAAAAACCCATTCAAACAGAAAAACAAACATAATGATTTATATAAAAAAGTACTGTACCATATTAGGTCATTCCAATAGGAGATAATGGTAACTTAGATCGAGCTACACATAGCCCTTTAGCTCCCCACTATAGAGGTAGTAAAATAGACTAGTAACATATGGATGTTACTAGTTGATGTTACTTCCCACTATGGCTAGTGTTAGCATACAAGCTATCCGCATCATCAAGTAGGTCCATCATATAAAAACTTTTCCACTAATTCTTTATGCACATGCTCCTATTAACTTTGCATGTGCATGCAACCTATCACAAAAAAAATAACTTCTTTATGCACTCAACTTCATAATTCATAAGAAATTTTTTCTATATAAAAAATCAAATTATGAGTTACATAGCATTTAATTTTTCTATATGACATCTTCTATATCTAAATAGCTAGCACCCACTAACTATTTTGGAGGTCATTCACTATGCCACCTCATCACTCCATTAAGCTTTAAAAATTAATTGCATGCATGCATGTCTTTTATACATAAGTTTATTGTCCCACACTTTTGCTAGCTTTTTTTAAATATCTCTACAGATAATTTAGTGCACATATATGTGACCAAAACATATCCAATGTACCATCACTTCAAATATTCATGTTCATACAATTAAATTTCAACAAAATATATTGCAACCAATTCGCACGGCAAGGCGCGGGGTATCAACTAGTTTCAAAGATGAGCCTAGCCTCATCCGCTTCCCGTGAACATAAAGATATTTACAAATTATTTAAGATGCTCATACGACACGTGCAAAATTTCACAGTGTTACATCTAAAGAGCCAGTTGCAAAAAAACACTATGAACAGTGTTCAGTTTCAAAGTTTCTCAAACATTCAAAATTTCCCTCTTTTTCTTACAACAAGCTACTCATACAAGTTTACACGTGCATGAACATCTTAAATGCTTACAATTTTAGATTTTTTAATTATATTACTATTTTATTCAATTTTATTGTTCACATCAAGGTGCAGATGCACCCGAGCACCAAATCATCGCTCCCACTTGTCGGCGTCGTATCTTGTGGCTATGTTCAATCAGTTTTCGAAACCTTCTTCTATGCATTGGTTCTAGGAACCTTTCTCCAGGTTTTCAAAAGGTTCAATCATTTCTGATTTTATCACATGTTTTTCTAAATCAGTTTATCGGTTTTCTTTTCAGGTTTTGTGGATCAGTTCCATTTTTCTTGTTTACCCTTTCTTTGTTTTGTAATCCTCCCATTATTAGTGTATGCACATGTTGTTACATGTCACATATTTTTATATAAAAAATTGCGGAAACATGGTGGACCTACTTGATGATGTGGATAGCTTACCTGTCAAAATAAATACGTTAGTGAGGATGAACTATTTCGGTATTATAGATACACAATGAACATCTTTTTCAATACATGTAAATTGTTTTTCATTAACATGTTGAATATCTTTTAACAACATGATAGACAATTTTTAATACAAGTATTTTTTTACATTTTTCATCAACAACTTTGTACACATGTGGACATTTTATGAAGTGTTATGAATAATTTATTTAAATGCTATGGAGTGTTATATCATTATTATTTTATATAAATTGAGGGAACACATTTCAAGTTTTTTATTGTCATGAACAGCCCTTTGAACGTGCAATTTTTTTTAATTTAATGATAAAACGTTTTTTAAATGTTACGAATATTTTGTAAAAAATATGTGAATATTTTCTTAAGCTGAGTGAATGCATTTTTAATTATAGGTCGGCCTTTTTGGTAGAAATAAAACTAATACTTTCTTTGATGTATATTAATTATTCTAAGATAAATGTCTCAATCACTATAATACATTTAGACACATCCATTTCAGGAAAATTGTCATGGGGATGCTCGTATGGATCAAAGGAAGTATATGTATTCTTAAAAATTTAAAAATCAATGAAATGAGAAAAAAATATTATTCATGCATGGGCTAGATAGGGCCGAACTCGCACTCTACACGCTAGGCCTGGCGTATCTACTAACGGGGCGCTGATTTAGGCGAGAATGTCTTTGAAATCACTAGCCAAGTAATACCCGTTGCAAATAAAATCCTCATCTTTTATGTGGTTGACAAGTGACATATTATACTCCCGTCACTTATCGCAATTTAAAGGTTACCCTTTTTTAGAAGCACATATGTGCCTCTCGCGTAAATAAAGATGTGCCTCCACGAGGGCATGCTCGCGCTTTTCTCGGGAAGAAAACACTTTTTTTGGAAGCACAGATGTGCCTCTCGCGTAAATAAAGATGTGCCTCCCGCGTAAATAAAGATGTGCCTCCACGAGGGCATGCTCGCGCTTTTCTCGGGAAGAAAAACACTTTTTTTAGAAGCACGGGATGTGCTTCCATGCGTCTCGTGAAAGCAAACCCGTGCCTCCACGAGAGGCATGATCATGCCTCTCGAGAAAACAAAAAATAACACATTCCCCCCTTTTTTTAAAGGCATGTGAAGTCACTCTCGGAAAAGAACTTATATCTCCACGAGAGGCATGATCAAGTCTGTCGAAGAAAAACATGTTTTTATCCCTTTTTTAGGGCACGATCATGCCACTCGGGGAAAAAGTGTCCCCTTTTATTAGAGGTACGGGGCGTGCCTCTCACGTAAGTCAACATGTGCCTCCACGAGACGCGTGCCTCTCATAAAGTTACAAGGAAATACATTTTATTTTTGCTTAAATTTAAAAAAATCACCGAAATGTAAGAAAAACCAAGTGCAAACTAAAAAGCCGAAAAAACTAAAAAAATCATCTAAATACCAAAAACAAGTACAAAAATAAAAATTGAAATACCAAGAAACGCTCACCACGCGATACGTGACACCACTCTAAACCCACCAAAGTGACCCTTACGGGTGCTCTCGACGGAGAATAATCCTCGAAATCACTAATTAGAGAGTACTCCTTCAAACGAACAGCCCCACCTCTTTCGCGCTAGACAAGTGGCACACTATAAGGGCGGCACTTTTCGTGATCTGGAGAGCCTTTCGCGGAATCATACTCGTGCCTTCACTAGAACATGATGGTGCCTTTTTGATAGGCACAAGGCATGCCTATTTTTTATGCATGCGACGTGCCTTTCGTGGAAGCATACCCATGCCTCCACGAGAAGCACGATCGTGCCTTTTTGAAAGTACGGTATGTGCCTCTTTTTTAGGCACACAACATGCCTTTTTTTAGATGCATGCGGCGAACCTCTCGTGGAAGTAAATTTGTGCCTCCACGAGATGTACGGTCGTGCCTTTTTTTTAGAGGCACAAGGTGTAAATCTTTTTTTAGAGCCACACGGCGTGCTTCCACAAGATGCACGACCGTGCCTCTTTTTGATACTTTAATTAAAAAAACGATTTTTCACCAAAATGTAAGAAAAACTGCATGAGAACCGAGAAGCCCAAGAAAACTCCGACAAAAGCTATCTAAACTCCGAAAATACGTACATAAGAATATAAAAACGAAGTCCTAAGAAAGTGCTCAGCAAGCGATACGTGGCGCGCTCTTAGCACACCAAAAATTAATCATTGCAGGAATTCTGAGGAGACGTTCTTTAATTAGTTCCTCTCAGTAATACTCCATTACTTATTTTCAATAAGACCACTAGCACTATTTTCTTTCGTTTTTGGTTGGTGGAAAAATGCATGTGCAAAGGCTAATCATTTATGACGTTTGTGAGCATCATGAGAATGTGATTTCGCTGAAGGGTGTCACCCCAAAGTTACACCGGGCCCCGTTCGACCTCTGTTGTTTTTCTTTTTTTTCAGTTTTTTTGTGTTTTTTATTTTCTTTCTTGTAGTCTCCTTTTTTATTTTTTAGATTCATTTTGTCGTTTTTTAACTATAGAGTGAACCTTCTTTAAAATATGTTGATCATTTATTCAGATATTTTGAATTTTTGTCTTGAAAATGTTGAACCTTTTATAATTGATGCTAACCTTTTTTATTTTATATGTTGAATATTTTCTAATATGCAACAAAAAAAATTCATTCTCAAACATTTTTGAACATACAATAATTGTATTAATATTGTAGGTTGAACAATTTTTAATACACATTAAACCATGTTTAATATAAATGAATTTATAATATATACTGATTTTTTGGTTAGAAGGCAAATATTATTTTAGTACAATCCAAACTATTTCTAATATAAATCATTTATCTAATTATACACTAAAATTTTCAAAATTTTATTCTTATCTCTCTAAATTGTTATTTATGAAAACAAATTAGTATCTAACAATCTACAAATAATATATTTATTTCAATAAAATAGACAAAAAAACAGAAGTTAAAAAGAAGAGAAGAGATGTATAGGTAAGTGGGTTGGCCCAATCAGGCGGTGTGTTTCTGCAAAGCAGCATCCCGTAGTTTTAAAGCTCATGTGCGTCAACTAAGACTTTTCTGTATAGTTATGTATCGTATGTATACGTCTTCCCTACTGCAAGACGCTATTGGAATGGCCTAATATGGTACAGTACTTTTTTATATAAAACATTATGTTTGTTTTTCTGTTTGAATGGGTTTTCTATGGTTTTCTTTATTTTCTTGGTAGGGTTTTATTATTTTCCCTTTTCTTTTTCTTAAACATGACAAATGTTTTCATACATTACGTATATTTTCGTATAGATCAAGAATATTTTTTATACATCTTTAACATTTATCAAATCCATGATCAAAATATTCAAAATATATGTTTTGAATACTATAACTTAATTTTAACATTTATCAAATCCACGATCATACATAATTATTTAAAATATTATATATACACACAGATTAATATTTTAAAAGACATGATTAACAAATTTTGCAACAGATGATTTCAACCTTTTTTTCGAATACATGTTAAAAAAAATTCTTATGAATTATGAAGTTGATTGCATAAAGAAGTTATTTTTTTGTGATAGGTTGCATGCACATGCAAAGTTAATAGGAGCATGTGCATAAAGAATTAGTGAAAAAGTTTTTATATGGTGGACCTACTTGATGATGCGGATAGCTTGCATGCTAAGACTAGCCATAGTGGGAAGTAACATCAACTAGTAACATCCATATGTTACTAGTCTATGTTACTACCTCTATAGTGGGGAGCTAAAGGGCTACGTGTAGCTCGGTCTACGTTAGCATTATCCGGGAGTAACATCAACTAGTAACTTCATTTATTATGTTATAGACTCATATTGCATTGGTATGTGTGATGTTACTCCACTAGCAAGTAACTACCTAAGTTACCACATGCCTCTCTTTCATCATTAATTACCTGCCACATCATCTTTTTAGCTTATGTGGCATCGATGTTACTACCTATGTTACTCCCACTATGGGTAGTCTAAGATAAACTAGAAGTATACCCCGCGCGTTGCTGCGGGAATTGCTATGAAAACTATATGCATAAATAAAAAGTATAAAAATATGATACATTAAGTTGTCTAAGTGAACATGCAACAGAAACATGTGTGTATTAAAAATTATTAGGATGGACAATAAAATGATTAAATATGGTTGATATGGAGACTGCATATAAAGATTAATAAATATATTAGTTGAGATGAGATGGATAATTGATTGGCTAAGAAATGAATGATGTGTATAGCTTGCATGTGAAGAGAGATAATTTAAATGACCTAAATGGGTGACATGGATAATTGTTTGGCTAAGAGAATAGATGACGTGGATAACTTGCATGTTAAGATATACTACTTAAATAATCTATAGTGGGGTTTTGTTTTATAAAAAATATAGATAGGTTAATGAGGATGAACTATTTAGCTATTCTAGATTATCGGTCAACAGGTAAAGTATCGGGGGAAAAGGAGGACACAAACAAAAAGAAGCATATA
Source organism: Bromus sterilis (assembly GCA_950022295.1). Taxonomy (NCBI): domain Eukaryota; kingdom Viridiplantae; phylum Streptophyta; class Magnoliopsida; order Poales; family Poaceae; genus Bromus; species Bromus sterilis. The sequence continues at coordinate 28,406,992 of OX465597.1, forward strand.
TTTCGAAACATTTACACGTTGTCGTTGGCATCCCCATGGCAATTTCCCCTCCCTTGCACTGCCACTGAACAAGCAGTATCATCAGCTCTACAAGCTCGCAGCTAGCCCCCTCCCTCCCCATGGGCAGCCAGTATCCCCTTTGCAAGATTTGGATCAAACCCCCTCCATCCCTCCGTCCTTCCTGCACTTTACTTGACCCAACCCGCCTAAAAGCAAAGCTCTGTCTCTCTCTCTCTCTCTCTCCACCGTATGCATGGCATGGATTCCCCCGGCGGGCGTCCCTCTCACTCACTCCATGCTCGCTCCAAGATGCTTCTTTCCCGGGATCCCCTTTCCCTTTCCTCCTTGTCTTTGCTGTCTGTAAGCACCTTCCCTCGATCCCTTTAAAGCCCAAGAGAATAGATCCCCCCCTCTCTCTCTCCCCCCCAAAGCCTTATCCCTTGCCCTGTGTATCATAGTATCATGCACGCCGATCATTTTTCTTTCTTTCTTTCTTTTCCATCATCCATTTGGTCTCTGCTGCTTGTTGTTCACAACAATTTTTCGCCTGCTTGTATGTGTACTACTGTAGCTGCGTGATCAGTGCTGGTACTGGTATGGTATCTTCAGACGAGTGCCTTTGCCCTTTGGCAGCTCGATCGATCAGCCCTGCCCAGCCGTTGGGATTTGGCAGTGACTGACTGACTGACTCGTGGCTGGCTTGGGGTAGGGTAAAAGCGACGTGCAGTGAATAATAAGACTGTAAGAGTAGTGCAGTCTGAACCCTGAAAACAACAGGAGTACTACGTAAGGTAATAAGACCTGAAACTGAGATGTTAAAGTGTGAGGCGCAGAAAGATTTTTCTGCTTCCATGTCACTCAAGTCAATGCCACGCACTCAACCTGCCTGTCGCTCACGGAAAACTGCGGTTTTTGCAGAGGCGTTCAGTGCGAAAGGAGCCTGGTCATCAGACCCAGTAAAACCCATAGCTGATCAGCAACGTATTGTTGGCGTGCAGGATTTTTTTCACCAGTACTCCTGCGGATTATCTTGTAAAGTGCTGATGAGCTACGACAGGTACTGCCAAGACCACTACATGCCATGCTAATAAACCTGACAGGAATGTTGTTGCAGAAAATGAGAAGAAGATAGCACCACGGGTTTGTTTTCTCTTGTGGTAAAATCTGAGCCCTGAAGTGACTTGACCTGTCTGTCAGTCATTCTCAGTTCGATGTTCTTCCCATGCATCGTGTTACGACGCCCCAATCGAGACGATTGGATGGATTGTTCATGGCTCATTGTGCTAGGGTGGAATCCCTGCGTAAAGCCTACTCACCGCCTAGCTAGATTCAGTCACAGTAGAAGACAGCCGGTAAGCACTAAGCACAGAAGGAATGACTTGAGTTCAGAGGCAAGCAAAACCAGAAACCTTATCGGAGAAGCAAGCAAGCAAGATGAAGAAGGGAATCCATGGCTTTGATTAGCGAGGGGTACGGAGCATCTTCATGTCGGAGGAAAAGACGGAAGCTAGATCATTACATGGGAAAAGAGGAGGGTTCTCGAAGCTAAACCAGCCGTGGATGGAGGCTTAAAGCTCTTGCTTAATCAGTGGAGTGGATACGTACGTACGTGCATGGAAGTGTGTGAGGAACGAAGGGAAGGCGTCGGCTACCGTTTGAGGGATCCTTGCACTGCTCTGCTCATGTTTGTTAGCTAGCTAGGAGCATCATTTGGTACTCCTACGTTTCTTTCTGCAAAGAAAGACTCTGAAACTACTCGAGCTCGAATTTGCAAATGATTGTGGTTCTGTCGGTTATGCCGCAAAAGATGGGTGAATGAATTCTCTGGGAAGGGCTCTCCTTTTGTTTTATTTATGGAGGAAAAAGTGGAGTGATATTTTTTTGTTGGCAAGTAAAATTTCAGGTGCTTGGAAAAGATATACAGAGAGAGAAAAAGAAGAAGCAAAGTTAACTCACTAGCATGGAAGGTGCAAGCCAAGCAGATCCTCAATCTCTTCAGACTACCGACGAACAGTTTACAGCATTTCCTCGACCTAAAAAAAAAAAAAACTCAATCCATGGGCACTAGCACCCAAGACATATGTTAAAGAGAGAACCCACCCCGGTGAGAAAACAGAAATTCGCTCCCGACAGGAGTCGAACTCTAACCGCTGAGATGCGCCGCTGCGAGCCACGCCACTAGGCTACTGCCTAGTTATCTCTGGAATCTAGACCTAATCACATCACCCTCCTGCTTTTGTTTCATCATCGGTCCATTTGCATGAAAAGAGGAATGTCAATCGATCTATGATCGATGGATGGATAGGAGGAACATTCAGAACGCAAATCCGAATCGACCCGGCACCAGCAGCAAGATATGATATTTTGCAACAGCTCTTTCCAAGATCTCCCTCCACTCGAGTCGGAAGGTCCTTCACTCCTCATCGAACCTTAAGAGTTAAGCCGCAGGGATTAGCATCACGAAGGCCATTAGATTCCTAATGAGCACTGGCCGTTCTTTTTGCTGTTATTGCATCTCGCGGTCATTCTCTTTATCTCTCTCTCTCCTAATAGCGCAGCTTTTCTCCGCGGCACTGAATTATCCCCCACCATTCCATTCCACATATATTCGGGGAGTCCCACGCGTGCATAATCGGATGGATGGAACAACGAACTAATTTTCTCTGTCTTTATCTCACACGCGCATGGGAATATATGTGTATATATTTCTCTGGAGAATTTCTTGTCCTTTTCATGTGTACTACGGCCAGAAATGCAGAATATGCTCGCCTGTACCATGCACGATCTTCCATTAGATCATGCAACAGCAACACACAACGCACTAGCGCAGCGCAGGCAAGCTAGCTCACGCTCATGGTCATGGAATGAGTTTGAAAGTGAACGCAACAAGCTAGCAGTGCAACTTTTCTAGGGTATCACTGCAAACCAAGTTTATAAATACTACCGAGGTACGTACTATAGTAGTATCATTGTGAAACCAAGGTATAATAACTGAACTCTGAATCCTAGGCTCAAGATTCTGACCGATCATCTCAGTTTATGAAGCTGAAAAAGCTCCGATCGATCAGAGACGAATCGAGGCTGGAGATGGCGTTGGGTGGTGCTGGCTCGAGCCTCAAGGAAACAAAGCGCCCGGGATATGGGCAGAGCGTATGGATAGATGAAAGTTTCCCAATAAAGCAAGCAAAAACTGCCGTGGAAAGGAGAGCGAAGAAAATTTTGCGACAGTCAAGAAAAATCTCGTGAAGAATATTCGCTGGGGTCTGTGGCGGGCGCCGGACAAAAAGAGATGGATATTCAGGGGACGATTTGGTGGGGCCCACCTGCTGGGTACGTGACGCGTGTCACGAGGGGAAAGTGCCCAAAGCCACAACCGACGGTCAGAGCACACAGCTCATGTGCCTGCTGTGTGTGCTTGTACATCTTCCTCTTGACTTGGAATCATGAATCATAGACCAATCTATACCCATCTTTCCGATTTAGATTTGGAGATAAATAGACCAATCATGAGTCATTGATCTCTCTCTCTCTCTCTCTCTCTTTTTATTGCGAAAAAGAGTCATTGACCTCTCTTGAGATGAGCATATTAGTTAGTCTTCTCTTAGAATGTGATGAACCAATCACTACACTCTATTTTATGAGCAAAGTCACTTACCCATTCGGCGCATAACAGAATCCGGCGTGGCTCGCTGACTAGGATTTTAGCCCACTAGGCAATGACTTTAGGCTAGGTTTTTGCAATAAAGTCTGTGGCCCTTGGATTTTCAATTATTCATCTCGCTGTCTCGACTGGAAGGGAAATGGCGGGCGATGGTGGCGACGCGATCAACGACGGCGGTGGCGCTGGAAACCAAGGGGGTGGAGACACAGTTCGTGGCGACGTCGATGATGATCCCATTGGTGTCGATGTGGTTGGTGCCAGTGGGAAGGAGACGAGCGCTGGAGGCCAATACACCACAAGCGATCGCGCAGATGGATCAGGGGTGGTGGCTTGGTCGTCGGCGCCGAAGGTGATGATGGTCTGGGCAATGCTAATCTCCCTCACCGTCGTCTTCCTTGGTATGAAGCGCCGATGTACGTTAAGCAATCCCATTTTTGCCAATTTCTGCTAGGGTTTCAGTTAGTCGAGTTCTTCTATTTGTTCAATTAGGAGCATGTTCGTCGATTAGTTGTGATCATTTGGTAGTTATGTAGTATAGAAATGCTTGTCTGGTACAATTTTAGAAGAGTTTGAATAGTGAGGACTGAAAAACTAACCTAAGGGGGGAGGGATTATTTTTCTCTGGAATAAAATTCAGATTTTTATTGAATTAGTTGCAATGCAGGTGAAGATTCAAGAGAATTTAGTGTGGAACTTCACCACAATGGATGATTTTGTGGTATATGCATTAATCATATCGTACCTACATGGAAGGGCATGTTGACACATTTGACAACTGCGGGAGGAAAACTTTCTGTTGTTTTCTTCTCGAATGGATGGGAAATCAGTTAGGATTTCCAAATCCAAACCATGGTTTTGCAATGTACTGGTGCATGTCTGGTAAAACTATAGTTTATCGTTTGAAGGCAATTAATTTGGAAATTCATGCTAGGACTATGGCGGTAGCTAGTATAGAGAACAAAGTTCTTGTTATGTTCATAAATCACAACATTGTGCTTGAGAAGCAGTTTTGGGATGATGTTCTATTGCAAAAATTGCAACTACCTCCAGTAACCAGTCAAGTGAAGAAAAAATCAGTAGAGGAAATGGGTGGGCCATCACATCATGATCAATTTAGTGAGCACTTGCTTAACATGTATCCTGCTTTAGACGTAGAAGATGTTTGTGAGAAGGACTACTGTGAGAAGGAACATTTATTCATAACACAACAATGTTGATGTTGGCTTGGAAATTAATGCAGAACAAAGCAATGTAGAAAAAAAGATGCTGATGTTGATGAGGACTACAATGTACATGAAGATTACAGTGAGGAGAATTATTATTCTGGTGATTTAGATGCCAGTTTTGACCAAAATTTTGCAGATTCATACTATGACTTCGAGGATGGAGATGATGCAGTTTGTTTGCTCACTCAACCACTGCATAGTGGGCCAGCAATTTGAGTCAGCAAGCCATGTCGGATTGTGTTACGCCGCCAAACGGGTAAGTGATTGGTTTGCTCATAAAACAGTGTAGTGACTGGTTCGTCACATTTTGAGAGAAGAGTGGCTAATATGCACATCTCGTGAGAGTTCAGTGACCTGTAGCAAATTTTTTTGAAATGGCAGTTATCCTGCATTCATTAAGAAGAAAATAGTTGCTCAGTTAATTTGAGAAAACTCAGAGAAAACCGAATTGCCCGGTTAATTATGAAGAACCGGGCAAAAACCATTACAACTACTGAGCGGTACACAACTAATAAAGCCAGACATGCCACTACATAGAGGACCTCGCCCAGGCAGCACACAAGCGTCATCGTCATCACTTATCCCCTAGAGGCCTCCTCGTCATCCCTAAAACTCTGAGCAAGCGACTCCGACTTCACCCATCGCGGCCGTGAACTCAACCCACACCGAAGTGGACACGCGAAGCTGCATGAAGATCAACACCAAAGCTCAGCCCCCTGTGGGCAGACAGCGCAGCTCCGACTCTGAAGAGAGACTCTGAAGGACAAATACAGGCACGGCTGGCGCAACGGAAGATCGCCGAATGGGCCACCTGTAGCCAGTCATCGTATACCACGAGGCCCAGCCACCGCAGCTTCGACTCCACAGCAACAAACAAACCGAGGCAAAACCGCGGACACGCCAGAGAAGAGCCGACTACCACAACCATTGCCGCGTTGCCAACATCGCTCTCGCCTTCTTTGTTGCCACAGAAGCCTGCCCACCACACCGCCGCAAACCACTGGTCCCGTTTGCTAAAGTCGAGCTCCGCAACGAAGCCCCCAAGAGGGAAAACGACACCAAGGCGCCACCATAGTCTGATCATAAGATCAAGGGTTTCCCATGGAGAGACCAACAAGACCGGATCCGTACAGGAGGGGTGCGGCAGCAACTCATCAATGCCTCCACGAAGGTCAACGACGGCCCGCAGCCGCCGCCATCGATGGTCGCGGCACGAAGCCACGACATGAGTCTTCACCCGAGCATCCAATACCCCTCCGACGCACATCATCTCGCCTCGAAGTCAACAAACCCGCCAACCACCACCACCATTGCTCGACGCCAAATCTGTAGCACCCGAACCCCTTGCGACGCCCACCGGGATCAGCGCCACCGGACGCAGCACAATCCACGACGCCTTGCCAGGCACCATGCCGACAAGGAACCAAAGAGCGCAACCCGACGTTGAGAGCCACCACGGATCCCAGCCGTAGCGCTGTCATCCCAGCACCACCAGGCCACCAACACCCCCGACGCCAGCCGCACCTGGCCTCCCTGGCCCTGACCTCCACGCCCACGGCCGCTCGTCGGCAGCCATCACGTCGCGGAGCCACGGATCCGGCCGGGCCCGGCCAAATCCCCCCCTCCCCCGCCCGAGGACAGCCTCCTATGCCGCTCGAACCACCAGCGGAGACCATCCGCGCCTCGCGCCCGCCGGCGCCCTCGACAGCCGCACCTCACGCAACCACGCCTTGGAGCCGCGGATCCGACCGCCCCCGCCTGGAGACGACCGTCGCCGCCGCGCCGCACAACGCGGCCTGCGCCACGAACGGGAACGCCCCGCCGCCACCTTCCTCAGATCCAGCAGAGGCTTCGCCGGCGGACCTTTCGGTGGCGGCGATGCGGAGAGGATGAGAGGGAGGGGTGTGAGACGGCGGTGACTGGGGTTCCCCCCGTGTCGCCAGGGAAGGGCGACGCGGGGGTGGGGAGAGCGACGCGATGGAAAACCTGTAGCATATTCATCTCTTAGATATGTGTGTAGTTGATTTGGTGCTTGTTCAATTTGCGGAACATATGTTGATGGCCTATCAACTTGTCTGGGGTGGATTAATAGCTTTCCTAAACATGACAAAAAACTATTGTTTGGCCTATTTGTATCTTAATATCCGTGGCTTGTACATGTGCTTAACTTGACATCTTTCTTGCCTTTGGGTTTCTCTCTTATATTGTCGCTTTGTTCATTTTTTATTTAGCAGTTTTTGGTACTTTGTACTCCCTTCATCCACATTAGGCATGTAATAGTGGATAACATTTGTACTAAATGAGCGACACTCAGTATGGATCGGAGAAAACAACAAGTTTGTAAAGTAAAGAAGATAAAACTAAAGGACTCAGTTCGTATGTAATAGTGGGATTAGTTGTGGGTAAACTCAGATCATGGTGTACATCAAGTGTGTCGGTGCATCAGTAATAGCGGTTACATTGTCATGTTATTCTAACTCAACTGATTATACGTTCAACAGGCAGTTAACCCTTGGGTACTCATGCTCCTACATGCAGGGATTGTTCTCCTCTATTATCCCGCATCAACATCATCATATGCATGGCCAAAAATTAAGGTCGTGAGACCGAACCTACGCTTTGAGTGCTGTGGATTTTTGTTATCCTCATATTTTCTTCACTCTTCATAGATACCAAGACCGGTCACCTGGAGGTCATATATTCGTTGAACAATATGTGTTACTTATGTAGGTCTTTTGATCACGTTGCATGTGACCTTAAATTAGACAACACACATTTGGCATACCACACATAAACAACTTAATGATCCCTCATAGAACTAGTTTCACAAATAATGACATATTGAATACACACAAATGAATCTCACGTATCCTCTACATTTCCCACTCTTATGGAGGATTACTCAAATATGAGAGAGGAATAACCAACAAACTCAAATCAAATAGGTATAAACCATATCGATGATATTGAAAATAATTTTGATATGATGAATAATCGATCTGATCTCAATCTTCATATCATTTAGAAGGTTATCTAGGATTTCTTCTTCCATAGTCTAAAGAACAATGGCCTTAACAATCAACAGTTGGGTTGGTATATAAATGTGGTGATTGGAGGGACTCCAAGTGGTAAGGTGAATGATGTGGTGAGAAGAATTTTGGTAGCTTTAAAGGTGTGAGACAGGGGGATCCTCTGTCTCCTTTCCTATTTAATTTTGTCGCTAATTGATTGCATATGATGGTACAAATGGCCCAACAAATTGGACAACTAACTAGTCTGATACCCCATATCATTTAGAAGGTTTATCTATCTTACAATGTGCTGATGAAGTGTTGATACTCTTGTTTATGCAAGACATTATCGAAGATGTTAGGAACAACAAACTGTTTTGCACTAATTTGAAAAAAAGTCTGGCTTTAAGATCATCTTTCTGAAAAGTGAGGTATTTATGGTGTTGCATGATGATGAGAAAATTTAGTTGTATGCTGAGATGTTGAACTGCTAGACAAGGGCTTGGTCTATCAAGTACCTAGAGGTTCCTATTTTTGGTATTAGATGGCATGTGGAAGACTGGGTTCCCACTAAGAAAACATGAATAAGATATTAGATGGTTGGGAGATAGGAACTCTATATTAGGGGGTAATAACTAAGATCCATGCATGCTTATCCAACATGCGTGTCTACTACTTCTCCATGTATAGATTCCCGAAAAATAACTTGGGCGGAATGGAAAAAACATTCAAAAAATTCTCCTAGCAAGAAGGTGGAATAAAAATAAAGCAACATATGGTGAGGTTCCCTGTTATTTATAGATGAAAAAATAAAGGAGGTCCGAATATTAAAAATCTAGAGAAATTCAATGTTAGCTTGGTGTGTAAATGGTGGTGGAACCTTGAAACAAATGAAGGGTTGTATTAGGAAATTATCAGGGAAAAACTATAGGATGGGCAATGGTATTCAAGAATTAAATTTACTACGAGCGATTCTCCTTGCCGATCTAAGCTGCTAAAAACAAATACATCTACATTAAAATCATGACCATGATAGTGGAAAACTGACTTACTTTTGGAATGATATTTGGATTGCTATGAGGTAATTATTAAAGGAAATGTTTCTCAAGATCTTTGAGACTTTCAATGCATAAATCAAATATTCCATATCATTGACCAGAATTGGAACTTTACATTTAGAAGGTGGATGAATGCCAACCAGATATGATCTAGTTGAATAGACTCCGAATCATGTTGCAAATTATTGTTCTAGAATTGGGATGGAATCATATACCAAATTGGATCAGAAATTAAGGGTAAATTCACAATTAATTCAATTTATAACCATTTGTCAGATGTGTGACCTAATAGATCCTTTAGAACCACATGAAAAGCTAAGCCCCCCCCCCTCCCCCGAGAATTAAGATTTCGCTCTGGCTAGTATGGCTAACATATCAAAGAGAAATGGACATGTGACTCTTTGGGTTGTTTTTGTACAGAAGTTAAAAACATTGACCATCTTTTCTTCAGGTGTCCTACTGCCAAGTATATATGTGGGGGATTGTTTGTATATGTGTATGTGCATTATCTCGACCTACATAGTTTACACAATACTTTTGGTGGATTTCCTTTGTTTAATCCTCATCGATAGCAAGAACTTATGTATTGCGGGCCTCACCGTGATGTGTTGGGCTATTTAACAGTTGTGTAATCATGCATGTTTCAATACCAAATTGATTCAATCACCATCTGAGTTTATATGCTATGCTTGTTCACATTTGTGATATTGGGCAGGGCTACAAAATGATGGTGCCAGGTTGGCGTTGGAGCAAAATGTGGAAACCCTGCAAAACGAGGCACCGAGAGTGCATGATCATAATGAGAATACCATGTGAATAGACACTTTCGTGCTGGAAAACAAGGGGCGTGATGTTGAGGAGGAGACTACACACAACAAGAACAATGAAACTGAAGCAATGGAAAAAGACTGTTGAAGAAGACTAAAGATATCTGATTAACGGAGTTGTTGCTGAACCAAGCTGGTGTGATGCAATGCTACTTAATCATGTAATATGGTTGTTACTTTAGTCCTTTAATCATGGTGACAGGGTTTTACGGGGCATTGGTTAATTATCTTCAATCCCACCTGAATTTAACGCGAATATAGGGCCCATCTCTCTTCATTAGTCCAATTAGATCAAACCAAATAGTGATTAGCCCGTAATGCCCCCGTGAAATCCCGTGTGTGTAGCATTCCTCTGGTACCAATGGTCTTGAACACACGCCCACGAGGATTTGCATGTGCTCAAGACCTTTCCTGAACACACTGGCTTTTTAATTTTTATTGAAGCAATAATAGTAGAACAATCGTTCCACAACATTTCCTGAGCACGCTGGCTCTTTTAATTACTTGCATGTACATAAAGAAAAAAATAGTTAGTATTTCATGGGTGAATACATACATGCATGATACGTCTACGTCTTCATGGATGCATGCAAGTACCAGATGTACCAGGCTAGCTAGTGTCGTTGGGTTGTACCGATAGAGAATCCCGGGAAAAGGCAGGGATTGGAGTCTTGTACCTGAAGACTGCCCCAAGAAAGCGACCAACCCTAATTATTGCACAGGGAATTCGATGCACCAATACTCTCACACACACCTTTCTCCTCTCTCTCTCTCTCTCTCTCTCTACCGCCGGTAGTATCACACAAGCTGTGTGTATGGGGATTGGATAGCTAGAGAGATCTAGACAGAGAGAGAGAGGGAGGAGGAATCTTCTTAGCTTCCTGCCCACTTCCTCAAAAAGCTAGTTGTAGTAGCAGCAGGGGAGATTCTCACTCACATTCCCGCTCACACCCCCACCCCACCCCCGGCCCCTCTTTCTCTCTCTAAAGCGCACTCCATGCATGTCTCCTCCCTTTGTGTCCTTCTTTGTGTGTGTGTGTGTGTGTTGATACCCCCCAAAGCCTAAGATATTCCTTGCTTCAGCCATGCTAATATATTCCCTTGATGAGAATGAAAAGCGCACCGCCATCTTGCATATGCACACATATGTTCTTGCACACACAAGCTACTACTAACTAATTAAGCCGCGGCGAAGGCCAAGAGGAAGAGCTTGTGTGTGAAGGGATGCGCCACCCTTTTCAAAGCAAAGAGGGAAGAATCTATCTTCGAATATCTTTGAGAGGGCTTGAATTTGCGTGTGCGGTATATGCTTTGCCGCCCCTTTTACCATTTCCTCTCCGTTGATTAATTAATCACGCGGGAATCATTCGCAATGGAACCCTAGAAAACAAAAGGCGCCATTGTTCGTGTGTGAGCGAGCATCTGTGCGCGCGCGATATGCATGTTTTCTTTAGCGGTGTGATCGATCGATTAGGTATATTATGATGAATGAATTTGCTATCTTTTAGTCTTTTGGTTTTTGTTAGTGCAAGTAGTGGATGGAGTGATTCCCGGCTAGCTAGGTATATCTGGTGATTATCCCTTGTGCGTGTCTGAAATGGATTATTTATTGTTAATGGGTAAAGGTAAATATTCTTCAAGACGTACACCTTGCTGCTGGTTCTCTCTTGGACTTGCAAGGTTCTCTTTGGACTACTTTGAGGAGGAGCTCACCTTTAATTATTTCTTTTGAATCAGGAGAACCCAGCTTGGCTAAGCTAACTTCCTTGGGTGATGGGTTGATTCCTTGCTGTCAAAAAAAAAACTTTGTAAAGTTTAACCTACCACAAACTGAGGCATCTTCATGTGAAAAGATTGACCTAGAAAAATACATTCATGTGGCGCTAGCTGGGTGAGTGGCCAGACTTTCATCAGGACAACAAGACACAGCCAACAACTTAATAAAGGTTCCAGATTTTCATGCATGCAATATCGCCCAGAGTGATTTGATCAGAGGGTGCTGCATGCTGCATATGCAACTTTCAAGGGCATACCCATATAGCTAGCCACCTTAGGTCATTTGATCTTCTTATTAAAATGGTAATCTGGAGAGTAACAGAAACAACATATGACCCCATCTGCTGTACGTGTTGGTCGCCTTGCTATCCTACTGCACCACCTTGCAGCAGTACAGTAGTACATGAAACCTCCTGCATGGTGCATGCATGCAGAGGATTAGCTTAGCTTTTGGCCCCTTTGGTCTTTGCAAGAAGTTACCATGCCCTCCCCTTTATCATCCCTCTAGCCAGCCCTCCTGGTCTACCTAGATCAAACACACACATAAGAGCACTTTTCCTTTTAACCCCCTCTAAAATTCGACTTTATTCTCTCTTCCCTCCCAGAAATCACCCTTAAAAACACGCCGATTCCCCCTCCGATCCCTCATCCATCCACACACACACACACACACCTGATATCGTCTAAGTGTAATATACTGGAGCTTCCCTAGCACCTCACTAGCAGTAGCAGCTAGCTGCACCACTTCAACACAGCACACATGGATTCCTCGCCGTCTGACCTAACCCTAGACTACACGCCCAACGGCAACGGCGCCGCGGCTTCCGGCGGCGGCGGTGGCTACCCGAAGCAGCAAGCGGAGCACCACCATCATCTCTCGCCGGAGCAGGCCACGACGCAGAAGCTGCAGGAGTTCCTGGCCCGCCTCGACGACGAGCGGCTCAAGATCGACGCCTTCAAGCGCGAGCTCCCGCTCTGCATGCAGCTCCTCAACCAAGGTGATTAACGTGCCGATGCATGCGTGATTGCGTACGTAGAAGGCGAGCTGAGCCATGGCTGACTGTGTAATGTATGTGTGGGTGGGTGCAGCCATGGAGGCGTACAGGCAGCAGCTGGAGGCGTACCAGATGGGGAGCCATGGCGGCGCGGCGGCGAGGGCGCCGCTGGTGCTGGAGGAGTTCATCCCGCTGAAGAACATCGGCATCGACGCGGCGGAGAAGGCGGCCGGGAACGCGCCGTCGGAGAAGGCCAACTGGATGGTCTCGGCGCAGCTGTGGAACGGGCCGGCGGCGGGGGACGCGGCGGCTAAGGGCCCGCAGACTCCCCGGGAGCGCTCGGAGCACCCGCTGGACACGAGCCCCATGCTCGGCGCGCTCGACGGCAGCGGCGGTAACGGCGTCGGCGCCTTCCTCCCGTTCACCAAGGAGAAGTCCTGTATGGCGGAGAGCGCGGCGCTGCCGGAGCTCGCGCTCGCGCCCGCGGAGAAGGGCGCGGAGGCTGACAGAAAGCCGTACCACGACGACGGCGGCGGCAACGGTACTGTTGTCTCGAGGAGAGACGTCGTACATAACGGTGCACCGCCGACGCCGACGGCTCCGGAAGGCCAGTCGGTGCCGCCGCCTTCCCAGACGAACCGCAAGGCTCGGCGGTGCTGGTCGCCGGAGCTGCACCGCCGCTTCGTCAATGCCCTTCAAATCCTGGGCGGCGCTCAAGGTATGCACACACGGACGTACGTCCACATGTAATGATCAAACCATTTGGAGATCGATGCATCAAATTAATTAACCCGCTGAACGAATTACATCTGCACCTAAGACAGATTCTAAATCTCCTTCTTAACTTTGTTTGCAAATGATTAAAGTGGCGACCCCGAAGCAGATCCGGGAGCTGATGAAGGTGGACGGATTGACCAATGATGAGGTGAAAAGCCATCTCCAGGTAATTATAATCCCATCATCACCCATCCTCTCCTCCTCCTCCATTGTTTCATCGTACGTTCCGGTAATTAGGCATGATCGAGCAGCTGCTTTAATTATGAGTACTAGGACGATTATTAATCGTTTAGTAGTCGAACACATGAGAAATGCATGGGTGTGTTGTCTAACAAATTTCGTTCTGTTTGTGACTTGTGTTGTGAGCAGAAGTACAGGCTGCACACGCGGCGGCCGATGCCGGCGCCGTCGGCGCCGCCGCAGGGGGCGCCGCAGCTGGTGGTTCTCGGAGGCATATGGATGCCGCCGGACTACGCGGCGCAAGGGGCGGGAGCGGCGGCCATCTACGGGGCGCACCCGGCGACGCAGGCGCACTACACGGCGGCGGTGTCGGCGCAGGAGTACTACCAGTCCGCCGCGGCGGCAGCGCACCACGGCCACCACATGCAGCACCACGCGGCGGCGGCCTCCATGGCGCACCACCGCGCGGTTGCGCCCCCGCCGCAGCCCTCATACAAGGTGCACCATCCCGTACTGCCCGCAGCAGGGTCTCAGGGGTCTTCGGAGGGCCGGCGCAGCAGCGGCAGGGAGAGGTCGGAGAGCATCGAGGAGGAGGGCGAGGAGCGGGAGGAGGACGAGGAGGAGGAGGACGACGACGGCGGCGGCATGGCGGCGAACGGCGACGGCGAGCAGATCAACAAGTACTAACTGACGAATGGGTTAATTAAGTAGCTTAGCCTAATATGATATGATGGATCGTCCTAGCTTGGTATAAATTGTTTTCTACTATCCGGAAAGTGATTTTTTGGCGCGGAGAACGGGCGCCGGCTTGAGTCTGAGTGGAGCAGCGGGAGCCTGCGATTGTCTCATTCGTGATGTGATATACGGATGCATGGATTTGTGAGGGCTTTTTTCTTCTTCTGCTTTTTTTTGGCAGCCCCTTTGCTTTTGGGCTTTCTTTTTTGTGCTAGCAAATAATTTGGTAAATACTGCCATGATGGAAATATATGACTAGCTTTTGTAAACTTGGTTGGAGGAAATGATAATTATTTGGGAAATCGATGTGTACTGAGCTTCAATTAATGCTAGTATTAGTTAAATTTGTTCCTTGATTGTTTTTGTTTTGGTATAGGCTTTCGCCTTGTTTTATAAAAGAACTTATTCCAGAACTTCTCTGATTTGTGTTAAAATTTTTTTGCAAATAATGAATCACAAGTTCATAACCTGTCTAAGTATGATGCAGGGATGCATTTTACATCTCGGTTGGATGTTCACCTGATGTTCAAAGTGAATTCCTTTCACTTTCAAAAGTGATTTTTTTATACTTTTTGCACCAAAGTTTACAAAGAAAGATGGTATAGCACTATAGCTTGTTTGCATATGCATACAATACAGAACTTCACATCTTTTTTTATTGGAAATGTATATGCAAAGGCTGAGGGTTTCCCCTCTTCTCGATTTTCCTTTTGGAAATGTGTGTTTCGAATATTTGGGATGCCCATATGCATTGAGGAACCAATGGGTTTGCCTAGTATCCAAAATGATCGTCAAAGGGCAGAAAACGCTCGCCAAAGCACACACAAAAAACACCCTTTCGAAAAAGCAATATGTGCCGTGTGTTTCTTTACGGGCACTCGGCAATAAGTTTACAGTGTGTTCTTTCAGGCATTCCCATCAAAGTTTTTTTTTACTTTGAACATGTGATGGCGCATCTTGGGCGTAGAAAAATATCAAGACCAACGAATGAAGCAACCATAGTTTTGCCTTTAAACATAACCCGTTCACTCTGAAATTCACAATTCTTCCTCGGAAATGTTCAAGTTTCCAAGAAGTTTACCTCTTAAGTCTTATGAAATCTTTTTCAAATTTTACCACAACATCTAGGTATCAAATAATGACTCCATCTAGGATTCATGCATTTCAGGCGTTATTTGCATTTCTAAATTTTAAAACCAATAAGCTCAATGTTTGACGTCGAATCTTAGTCCCTGATGGTTGAAATTCCTCTTATTTTCTTCCATAAGTCCTAAACACAAACACATTAACAACAATAGTAATTATTCAACCAATGTTTCACAACTTTTTTTTGTGCACTTGAAGTTCAAATATGCAGTATACCATTAAAATCCTAGAAATACACTTAATGACTTCATTATAGAAAATGAATCCAAAAAGTGTCAAATTTTACTCAATGTAGTGTTCAAATTTCTAATTATGTACTAACAACTCAGTTTTTGTCATGCCAAACAACATGATAGTCATGATTGTTTTCTTTGGTCAAAAAGAGGCAACTGCCCCAATAAAGTAAATGTAGTCTTAAACAAACCCAAACTCAAACTCCCCGCCCTACAACACCTCCAAATAAACAAGTCATACCATGAGATGATACAATCTATAAACATTTATCAGAATCCAGGCCAAAGCTAGAAGAATTAAAAGAACAAGTTTCATGATACATTTTAAGAACTTGCTCATTTTTTAACATCTTATGGCGCACATAAGCGTCAAGAGATTGAGTTTTCGCCGAAGCACATCCTTTCTCACACCACAGTTGAGACGGACCATGTTCAACTTTATTTTTTCGTTTTTACTTCTATTTCATTTTTAAACTTTCTTGGGATTTGGTTTTTCTTTTTCCTCTGTTTCTATTTTTTTCGTATTCCTTTTACTTTTTTCATAATTTAATTTTATTAATAACCTTTCATAATATAAGGTGAACCAATTTCTACTATACGTTCAATATTTCCGAATATATTACAAAATATTCTAGATTATGTTGAAATTTTTAAAATGCAAATTGAAACTTTTGGTTACATATGTTGAGAATCATTTTAATATATAACATTATTTCTAAATTATAAGTTGAAATTTTTTGTTAGATTGTTGGAATTGTTTTAACATACAATGAAATTTTTTATTGCAGGATGATTTTTTTAATACAAATCAAACATTGCTTTTAATATATAATGACCTTTTTTACAAAACATGATGAACAGTTTTTAATAAAAACCAAATAAGTTTTAATATATAATATTTTTTAGTATTGCACTGAATTTTTATTTTATATGATGATCATTTTTGCATATTAATATTGTATAATGACATTTTTATACAATATAAAAATACATAATATCATTATCTAAATATTATGTCACTACTTTTGTGAAACCTTTTCAATTTTTATTAAATTATATTGAGGTCATATAATGTCACCATGTCAGGTTTCATGTTTTTCATACTACATTTGCATTTTCTAAAATGAAAAAATACCATTAAACTCCATGTTCAGGGTCAAGTCTTTGCATCCTAATGTTTGGGGTTCCTTTTATTTTCTTGGATAAGGCCTAAAACATAGCCTCGCTAACATAATTATTATTTTATCCTATTTTCAGAAAAAAATTCATTCATTTGTGGTTCAAAATTGTATTATATCCATTAAATACCTAGAAATGTTGATGATGTAGGCCGAGTATAAAATATGTTCTAAGTGAACTGATGAAGCAACCAACAATTTGCCTTCCAACCCATCATGTTGCCTTTTGAAATCACGGATCTTCTTCAGAGATGTTTCGATTTTTAAGCAGTCTACATCACACTTTTTGTGAAGCCTTTTTTTACTACAACCTCTAGGGACCATATAATGACATTGTGCTAAGTTTCATATTTTCCAGACTTTGTTTGTTTTTCCTAGAGTTAAAAACCAATAAGTTCATGTTTGGAATCGAGTCTTGACACCTTCATGTTTGATATTCCTTTTATTTTCTTAAATAATGACTAAAATAAACTCAAGAACAAAAATAAGATTTTTCAACCCATTTTTTCTAACCTTTGCATGCACTTGCAATTCAAATTCATGGTATATCCTTTAATGCCTAGAAATGCATTTAATGTGTTAAATATAGACAAAAAAATCTGAAATATCCCAAGTTTTTTCCACAAGGAACATATTACATTACATGTATATTGCCATATTTTGGCATTGTTCCAAACCATTTGCTAATTTTACGATAATAATTACATTCGTAGATATTAATCAGACAATATTCGAAAATCTGAAATGGCTCACGGGAGCGTATGCACCCACTAACTAGAAAAACCAAATTAAAAAGACGTGTTGTTGTCGAGTATCAAGTTTTCCCGAGTGTTTTTCCCTGCGCACTCAGCAAAGGGTGAGTTTGCTTAGTGCCCATGAAACATATTCGGAAACCCACCCGACACTCGGCAAACAAACTTTTCCCTATAGTGATGTTTGTACCCAAGAAATAAATGAGAGAGCCCCATCGGATTTTTATGCCATGGACATAAATTACTCAATGTAGTGCTCAAATTTCTAATTTGATACTAACAACTCAATTTTTGTCGTGACAAACAACTTGATGTTCATAAAAAGATTTGTAGAAAAGGGGCAACTGCCCCCAATAAACAAAATGTAGTCTTAAACAAACTCCACACCCTACACCTCCAAATAAACAAGCCGTACCGTGAGATGCAACAATCTGTAAACATTTATTAATATCCAGGCCAAAGCTAGAAGAATTAAAAGAACAAGTTTCATGATACATTTGGAGAACAACTTGCTTTACTTTATGTTTTTAACATCATAAGACCTGCACACTCAGCATAGGGTGTGTTTGCTGAGCGACCATGAAACACACTGGGAAACCCACCCGACACTCGGCAAACAACCTTTTTCCTATAATGATGTTTGTATCCAAGAAATATATGAGAGAGGTGCATCGAGTTTTTATGGCATCGACATAAATTACTCAATGTAGTGTTCAAATTTCTAATTTGGCACTAACAACTCAGTTTTTGTCAAGCCAAACAACTTGATATTCATGATTGTTTTCTTTGGTAAAAAGGGGGCAACTGCCGCAAAAAAGAAAATGTAGTTTCGAACAAACCCAAAATCAAACTCCACGCCCTACTACACCTCCAAATAAACAAGCCGTACCATGAGATGCTATAATCTATAAACATTTATCAGCATCCAGGCCAAAGCTAGAAGAACTAAAAAAACAGGTTTCACGATGCATATTCAGAACAACTTGCTTTTTTTTAACATCGTAAGACTTGCGATTTTTCTTAGGACTTTATGGCGCTCATAAGCGTCAAGAGATTGAGCCCATGTTCAACTGTTTATTATTATTTATCCGTATTTCCTTCTATTTCGTTTTTTAAACGTTTTTAAAATTTCGTTTTTCTTTTTTTCCTTTGTTTCCCTTTTTTCGTATTCTTTTTGTTTTCTTCATATTCGAATTTTTTTAATAACCTTTTGTAATATATGGTTAACTATTTTCTATTATACATTAAATATTTTCTAATATATTACAAAATATTCTAGATTATTTTGAACATTCTAAAATGCAAATTGAAACTTTTGGTTACATATGTTGAGAATTATTTTAATGTATAACATTTTTTCTAAATTATAAGTTGAACATTTTTGTTACATTGTTGAAATTGTTTTAGCATAAAATGAATTTGTTTTATTGCAGGATGATTTTTTTAATGCAAACGAAAAAATGTTTTTAATATATAATGATCTCTTTTGCAAAACATGATGACCATTTTTTAATAAAGACCACTTGTTTTTTATATAGAATACTTTTGAGTATTGCACTGAGTTTTTCTATTATATGATGATCATTTTTTTAATACACATCAAGAAATTTTGAACCATTTTTAATATATATTGATTTTTTATAATCACTTTCTATTTATTTTTTATCTAGATGCTTGACTTATAAATTTATGAATATCGTCATATATTCTTGACTCCTCTTAATGTTTTCCTTGCGTCCGACCGTGAACTGAGAGGAGGAGAGCATTCATGCCAGATCAGCTCACATCAAATTAACACGCGAGCGGGAGCAGAGGAAAAGGGAACGTGGTCGAGATGAAGATCACAACAAATGAAGTAAAGAGGATGAAACTAAAGCTCAAAGATATATGAAAGTTTATAAGTTAAATATAATGGTGGTGCTTGAACTTGTCTTGCACGATTAGTTTGATGCAAAAGTTGTAAAATACAAAAAACTGGTGCTTTAACTTGTCTAAGCGTGCAAATACGATGCCTCTATACGTATAGAGGGTGTCTCCCCTTCTAACATAGCTTGCCAGCATAGCTATGGCCCACATGCCAGCGGATGGGTGTATCTGTTTTGCAATTAACCCCTAGATTTTTTTAAATTAATCACCGGTCAGCGGATGGGTGTATCTGTTTTGCAATTAGCCCCTAGAGTTTTTTAAATTAATCACCAGTACGATTAAAAATATTGAGCCGAACAAGGTTCGAAACCAAGTCGTCGTGATGCCAAGCCACTATACCAGACCTAGTTGATTCTCCAACCGGATACTAAACACTTATAACGTAAGAACTAAACGGCTTGCACGACCCAGTTGCACCATTCTTTTATAAAAGATATATAAATTATGATGGCGCATTGCAAAAACTAATATACATAAAAAACACTATAGATGGAAAAAACTATCGTAGTTGTTAAGTGAAATAAATAAATAAATTTATATGGTATAAAATTGTTCATGTTTTTAAAATAACATATTATTATGAACATATCCATATAATTAATTAAAAAACTAAAGCTAATTTATATGTATTTACCACACACACAAGAGACTAGCATGTGTAATATATGATTTATAAGTATTAATACATATTGTTTATTATTATTTTCCAACCACACGTGAATTTAAATATATGTTATTTCAAAATCTATTTAAAGCTAAAATAATATGTGATTGTAAAAATAATAGTGCAACGTTTTTGAATAATATGTAGTTTGAGGAATAGAAGTACAAAATATTTTAGTGTAACACGTAATTATATTTTCCATATATTTACATAAATACTAGTAATATAAATTTAAAATGTCCATGCTTTTAATTTATGCTAATATTACATATGTATTTAGACAATAACTGTGCAAAATGTCGTAGGTTTGGGGTCAGAACATTCTATTCCCAAGTCGCTTGTTCGAATCCAGCGGAGGCTCTCTTTTTACATTATACTGCTCGCTTGGATTTGGATCTTACTGGTTTCAAAAAAAATGGAGTATTATTTTTTTAAAATACAAGTCATTGACATGTGGGCCATAGCTACGCTAGCATGCCATGTTAGTAGAGGATACACTCGTATACGTATACAAACATCGTATTTGCACCTTGAACAAGTTAAAACATCATTTTTATGTATTTTACAACTTTTAGCACCAAACTGATGGCATAAGACAAGTTTAAACACCACCAGTGTATTTAACTCAAAGTTTATTGAACTTTCCGAAGTACATTAATTTGGTTCAGACAAAAGAGAAGAAGAAACACACACGTGTAACAACCTATGATGGAGGCAAAAGAAACTACTAAAGAGAGCCGTCCGATTGATGGATGGATTACCTAGCTAGCCGAGGCTGGCGTCCCGACGTGGGCCGACGAGGCCAACGGCCTCGTTGACGCCGGAGACGAGCTCGGCCTCGAAGTTCCCCGACGACATGGACGGCAGGCGCTCGTAGACCCTGGAGCCGAGGTGCTGCAGCTTCTTCTGCTGCGTCTTGACGGTTCTGCTGATGATCTTGTAGTTCCAGCGCTGCTGCACGTAGACGGCGGCGGCGAGCGCGACGGCGAGCAGCGGGATGGCGACGTCGCCGAACGCGGAGTAGAAGTCGAGGCTGGTGTTGACGAACTCGTATTCCTCGGCGAAGTAGGGGTTGATGGCCGGCGCGGCCCTGACGTAGTCGTAGAGGTGCGGCAGCAGGCGCACCGCCGTGACGCTCACGTAGTAGCTCTTCTTGAGCGGCCGGCAGCTGATCCGCCATAGCACGTTGCCGACCACCTGCGGGAGGAGGAAGAAGTCCTGGGCCAGGCCGACGTACTCCTCCAGCGTCACCGCCCACTGCCGGAGCGCGTGCGACCTTCCCCGGGAATCCATGTACGAGTCCTCCGGCCGCAGCGGCCGCCCCAGCGCGCTCACGTACCGCGCGCCCAGGATCACCATGAATCCCAGCATGTGCACGCCGGAGCTGTACAGCAGCACCTTCCGGTCGCTCGGCACGCGGCCAGGCTCCAGCGGCGACCGCGTGAGCATGCGGATCCGCGACCGCCACACCTTCTGCGCCAGCCGGAGAGTCAGCAGGAAGGCCGCGAGGATGAGGATCTTCACCACGCAGTCGATGATCCAGTACAGCTGGCTCTTGTCCACCACGTACGACGGCGGCGCCACGCCGTCCACGGAGCCCCCCGCGGCGGCGATGCGCGCGAACAGCGCCTCGGCGCCGGTGATGAGCGGCATGCTGTACCCCAGCGCCTGCACGCCCAGCATCACCAGGGACACGTACGGCATCACGTCCGTGTTCGCCTTGATGTACATGAGCTGGCTGAACTCGGCGGCGATGGCCGTCGCCAGCGTCGCCACGCGGAGGATCCCCTCCACGCTCCGCCGGGACAGGATGTCCTGCCGCTGCTCCCGGTACATGATCGGCAGCGTCTGGAGCGACGTCGCGTCGAAGAAGAGGGCGTCGCCGGCGTCGCGCGTGCTGGCGATGTGCACCTTGGCGGTGGGGTTGATGAGCCACTGCGCCGTCGTCGGCGGGTAGTCCACCCTCATCTCGATCGAGCAGTCCATCCCGTCCTCCAGCGCCCCCATCGACGAGAAGGCTCGCCACGGCGCGTCGATGCTCCGGCAGCCGATCAGGTACATCCGGCCGTCCACCGGGTTGTACACTCCTTCCAGGAGCAGGGTCGACACGTTCGCGTAGAGGCTCCCGGAGAGCGAGAGCTCCGCCGACACGTTCAGGAGAGACGTCGTCCTCGCCGTCTGCGTTTCCGAGGAGGGAGATTCTTTGGCAAGTCCATGGGCGCCGCCCGGAAACCCCGGCGAATTCCGGCCGACGAGCGGCCCGAGCGAGAGCACCTCCAGCTGAAGGAACGGCCGCTCGAAGCGTTCCCGCGGGAATGGGTCGGGCACGGCCGGCACGTGGAGGGTGAGCTCGTCGGCGAGGCTGGACAGGTCGCTGGCGAGGTCACCCGCCAGCCGCGGATAGCTCAGAAGAGACTTGGCTATGGCAGTGCCGAAGTTGAAGGGCTCGCTGCGCGTGAGGAACTCGCCGGCTTGCTTGGCCTTGGTGTAGTGGTACGCCATGCTCAGAGGTGCGCCGCCCGAGAGGCCGAACCGGTTCCACAGCTCCGATGGGTGCACGGCCCGTTTGAACGTCAGCGGCGAGTGGGCGACGCCGTCGATGCGGGTGATTTGACCGACGGCGACGCTTCGGCGGGTGGCGGAGAAGGTGGTCTGCACGTAGAGGCAGACGCGGGAGTGGCACGCCTTGTTGCCCTCGCCGAGGCACCCCACCATGCAGAGCTGGCCCGAGGACGGGCGCCACACGCCCTCGGCGGCCAGCGTCATGCCGCTGAGCCCGGTCCGCTTCGCCGCCGTGTACCGGTGCTCCCACGGAGCAACGGCCCGGAACACCGCCGAGACCTTGGCCGATCTGTCACCGGCGACGGTGCTCGGCTCGCACCGGATGTCCTGCATGAGGATGCTGACGTCCTTGAACCCGCCGTCCGTCGCGTCGACCGACTTGTCGGTGTCGAACGGCCCGAGCAGCCGGCAGAGCGCGTCCGACGTCGAGTTGCACTTCCAGTTGGGCACGACGGCGAACACGTCCTCCGACGTGAACAGGTCGAGGATGCCGCACAGCGAGCCGCCGGTGTATATCCCACGGCCGTCGGCGAGGATGTCGTCGCGGTAAGGGTGCGGGCTGCACGCCGTGCTCACCAGCTCCTCCGACCCGAACTGGTAGTTGGAGTAGGCGCCCATCTGCGACAGCAGCGTGACGGCGCCAAAGTAGGCGGCGTCCGACTTGGCGTTGGTGCTCGTGAGCTCGCCGCGCACGGCGCGCGTCGTCAGCGTGAGCTTGGTGGGGTACCGGAGCACGAGCATGATGTTCTTGTCGTGGGAGATCGGCGGCTGGAAGTTGTTGCGGTCGGTGTTCTTGGCCCAGTCCCACGGGCTGGCGGCGTCCTTCCCGCGCCGCGGCAGCACGGCCTCGCCTACCATGCACAGCACGCCCTCGCCGTCGCCGGTCTCGGTGTAGACGCCCTCGAAGAGTATCTTCATCTCGGTGCTCCCGGGCCACACCTTGAGCTCCGGCGACACGTAGGGGCCCATCTCCGGGGCGGTGCCGTTGCGGGAGACGGCGACGCCAAGGACGCCGCTGACGTTGAGCGCCGTCTTCCCGCGGAGCGCCACGTCGACGTGCGTGAGCATGAACGTGGCGAGCGGCAGCGGGTCAGCCGCCCCGCCGCCGTCCGGCACGTCGGTGCCGTCGAACGGCATGAGCGGCGCGCCGTCCTGCTTCCAGTCGCCCTTGACGAAGGAGAGCTCCGGCATGAGGGCGGCGGCGCGGTTGGCGTCGAACCTGAGCTCGGCGGCGGCGGAGAGCACGGACCGGCACTGCTGCCTGACGTCGGCGAAGCGCACGTACTCGTGCGGGATGAAGGGCCCCTGCTGCCGGGCGCCGCCCATGGCGGGATCCATCCTTTGCGGGTTCCGGTGGAACGGATCGAACGAGGAGGCCACGGCGAAGAACAGCGGCAGCAAGAACGCGCCGACGAACTGCACGGTGGTCACCGCCATTGCTGCTGCAACACCGCGAGCCGATGATCACAACCACTATGGCGATCTGGTTACTGACCAGATGAACATAGAAATTTGTCGAGGCCCCCCCTGCTCGTGTCCAGGAAAGAACTGCTCAGCTAGCTCACCAGGACGGCGCGGCGCGCTACCTCTGCTGCTCTAGTGGAGTAGTAGAGTGCAGTGCATGGATCTCTGACCAGAATGTGGCAGATCTAGAAGAATACCTGGACCAGATTGGATCGTTTGGATTCTAATCAAATAGTAGTTCACGGATGCTTAGGGTTTGCATTATTTTTCTATCATCGGGTTTCATGGGATTAGGGGACATATTGTATTGAGTAAGCTTGGGTTTGACTTGGCTAGGAAGCGACCCAGAAACAGAGGCTGCAGCAGACTGCCACTGGCCGTGTCATGTGGCATTTTGGCTGGTGAGAGGAGTTGACGAGGGTGTATGGTGCAGGTGGTGCGTGCGACCGACGCGGCGGGCATCGCGGCCGTTACCACCATGGTCCATGGCAAAGCCAGGTTCGCACCCGCACGTGCCATCTCGTGGCTCGTGGAGGAAGAAGTGTCTAGTCCGACTTTGTTCGTTTTAGTGTTGGGACACACTCTTGAGCTCTTGCGTCATCATGGTAGGTCGCACGCCCCTTAGGGCATCTTCAACATCGATTTTCAAATTTTAAGTGACTGTTTAGATGGAACGATTTGAATCTATTTCGTTGTTCAATGCGATCATGTATCCGTTTGTGCATTGGTCGTCTGTGCATTTTTTCGTAAACCTAAACATAATTTGGGGAGGTTTTGTGGGGTTTGGATCATCGGCACATTGGTCTCCGGTTCATACATTTACGGGGCCCAGGGACAAGACAACAACGAAGGGCCCTTAGACGAACATACATGTTAAACAATATGTTGTATTTCAAAAGCAAAGTATGAACCAGTGCATGGTTTAGATAGATTACCTTTGGACTCTAAAATTTAGAACACAAAATATTTATTTTATTAAATCCATGGATGAAGAGAACACGATAGCACAGGAAATATTGTTCTAGTTCTAGGAAGATCTTTCTATGCATCACACCTTACAAATGAGAGATCCGAATACCATCATTTTTTTTGCAAAATCAAATGAACTTGTCAAAAAAGTCGTTGCTTCAGTATTTTATTTTATGACGGGATATATAGTGAAGAAAATATAAACCGGATCAAATTAAAACATTTGGTGGATAAAAAAATATCCATTAAAATATCTCTTGCCTTGTCATCTAAATTATCCCATTCTTGTGGATCAAAGATATCAAAAGTGAACGAATCTGGTTCATTGACACTTTAAATTTCCGATTTTGGCAAATCAGTATGGTTTGCATGGTCGCTAGAATTATTATCACCCACGTTGATATTACCATCTTCCTCTATATTATCAGTAGCTTTCTCTTGATACTCTACTATAGGTAGTTGTAGCGAATCCTTGGAACTAGTTCTAAAAATAATTAGAAATTAATTCTTTTTTTTAGATTCGGCCAGTTCAACTTTTTTTTTATTTTCCGTTTATTTAAAGGCATACAGAGGAACGGGAAGAATGAACATGCATCGTCTCCAACGTCCATTTGATGGTACGATGAGTAGAACATTGAGGATGGAGGGGGAGCTTGGGGACGATTGAATTGCGCCGTCGATCTCCATTAATGGCTGACCCTGGCCTCGAAATCGGAAAGGACCGAAGTGAGGGCACTGTTACAGGACGAGTTGAGGAGATTGGAAAAATTTAGGAAGAAAAGAGTCAATTCTCAGTCTCTCGGCGTTGGAACCTAGCATACAATTACACATTACACATGAGTTGAGGAGGTCGATCGATCAATGGCGATAATTTTTTATTTTTTTTAATGTAGATCATTTTTTACTTGGCTGGCTGCCTCTCGTACGAGTGGGACTAAAATGGGGCGTGTGATGGCTGTCATTTACATATATATTGGGCCAGTGGGCCTATTTTTTTTAAAGCAAACATGATTTATACTAATAATATTAGTTAACTAGTACCTGGGCCGGGTCCCTGCCTTCCGGGGGCCAGGGCGGGCGCCCCGTTTTCCCGGCCTATGGACCGGCTCTGCCTCTGACCAACCCAAAACCCCCTCACAAGCTTACGATTCTTTCACTTCTTATTTCTCTGTATCCGCTTGTTCTCTGATGGACGCCGCTGCTACACCATCCTAGCATTCGCTAAGGCCTTGCTGGAGCTCACCTACGACACGGGGTCCCCATGCCGCTTTGTGAACGACATAGTTCCTCATCATCGCGCAGGTACCATCCTCCCCTGCAGATGCCGTCTTTGATGGTGACCTTGGCTGGCAAGTGTTAATCGAAATGGTCGTGATGATTTTTCTAACAATTCTTCTCTCTTTCGAGCAATGAATTCGGGCATAGAGTACACGTACATGGACTTCATCAAGTCGTCTGACGATTCGTCCCATCAGGATGACTATGAGGATGAAACAGAGATGATGTAAGCGGTCCTTGCAGATGCGGAGTTTGTGGAAGAGCATGTTCTCCATTTCAAGGGATCGATCAAGGATCACAGAGTGCTGAATCGGGACAGGGCACGGAGGCTCTTGACGCTGGTGGGCTGCTGCTTTACTTAAGATGCCCTATTCGCGGACAATTATAAATGACGCTTTCAGATATGGAAGAATGTGTTTGGTCACCTCTACCATGACGTATGGTTCTACGATGACAATTTCATCTTAAAGAATGATGTTTTGGGGACAATTAGATTCTTCGGTTATTAGAAATGCACGAATACATTACACTTTCTTGCATATGGCATGAATGTAGATTCATGGGACGAATATCTTCGGATGATTGAGAGCACATGCGCAGATGGGCTCCCTTGAAATAAAGTCTTTTTATGCACTGTGATTTATTTATTTATTGCGTTCGCGTCCTCAAATGTCAAAGAGTGGATAGATTTGGGGTTTCAACTGGGCCTATTTGCACGAAACCTAGCGCTTCTAGAGGAGGATAAGGGATTACGTGCAGGTGTGGGAACAACCTTTTTCTTTATCGGTTTTTGAAGTTTCTAGAACATTCTCTAGACCATTTTTCATGTTTTTCTGTATCTTTGTTTATTTATTTTTCTCTTAATTTTTTCTAATTTTTCGAATTTGTGAACACGCTCTTAAAATCCAAGAACTTTTTAAAATTTTGTGTACATTTTTAAACTTGTGAACTTCTTATAAAATTTGGGAACATTTTGTAAAATTCATGCCATTTTTTATATTCATGGATAGTTATTAATTGTCTAAACACCATTTGAAACTTCGCAATATTTTTTGAAATTCCTGGAAATTTTCTAAATTCATGAATATTTCTTCGATTCACTAAATGGATTTTTGAATCCATGAACATTTTTAGAAACTTTGAACAATTTTAAAATTCATTGTAATTCATACAAAAATACTTTAATTTTATTTTCCTTTCTTTGTTTTTTACTTCACTTTTCCGGATGGGCCGAGGCCCAACTAGGCCGATTATGGCTAGCCAGGCGAAGTGAGCATCCATGACGTACATGTTTAATCGTCTTTCCATGCGTTGTCCATTGAATACTATCTCCTGCGATTGTGGGTTATTTTTTTACTGGGAAAAAGATGTATTGGTTTTCTGCTTCATGCGTTTGTGAGGGGATCGCTGCGGCTTATTGGTTCTCATCGAGCATTCGGGACGCCAATTTCTGATTCTTCCTCGTCGGTCTCCTTGAACAATGGATTTGTCGTGGAAAATCGACGTCGTGCTACCGTTGGAGGACAGCCAGAAATAAAAAGATCGAGTGCTGGAAATCAAGGCCAACATGAGTACCTATCTGAGAGCCATTATATGCAAGTTTTGTGTCGGTACATCTAATTTCAAGGCTGGGGGACAATTAGATAGATAAATTCAGTCCGTTTGAGGACTAAAATCCATGTAGAAATCATAAATGAATTCAATTGTGTGTGTGTGTGTTGGAGGGGGGGGGGTGTTGTGCATTGTACATGGGCCTTGGGCCACGCCTACATGTACCAACAAAGTAAAAAAGTTGAAGAAAAGAAAGGTCATTTTGATCTATTTTGATTAGTGTCTAGTTTGGCTTCTGAAGAATGAAAATCGATTGTACACCCAAAAACCATACAATTAGAGACGAAGACACCAAACCAAACATCTAAAGGGGAATAAACCAGAAATATCGATTAACTCAATTCGGTTCGATTTGTTGATATCCAATGTAAAAGTGGAGCACTCTATCTATAAATATCCCATACAAAAAATTTAATACATGAATGAATAACTGTGTGGCAAAGCGCGTCACTCTCTAGTCCCTGTTATTGTAGCACGGTGAACAATAAAGACGCCAAATGGAGGACCGGTTTCAGATATCATTTTTATACATTGACAACAAATGGACACTTTTGCACACATGCGTGTGAATTTTTATAATATATATATACTTTAATACGTGGCATTCAAAAAATTCAAATACAAAAATGGACCATTTTTTATGCTTTATAATGAGTTTTGGAATGAAAGAGTGGTTGTGTAATGTGGATACCAGCAATTGTAACATGGATTTCACATACTATGTGAAAATTGATAGATGTTATTTTTTCACCGAGACGAAGATAGAGTCCAATGGGCAGTGGGAGGAGAGTCCCACAGGGGGGAGGTGACCAGGGGGCACGACCCCACCCTTGGCCGCGCCCTCCACCCGCCTGGGATCTGGGGGCACCCCCTCGAGCCCCCTCTTCGCCTATATAATCCCCCCTGGCCAAAAAATCATGGAGGCAGAGAAATTTTACAGAACACCATTACAGAGCAACCGTCACCTCGAAAGACCAATCTAGGGCTTCTGCAGCCCTACTCCGACACTCTACCGGGAGGGGGGGGGGTCATCACCTGAGACTTCTGTTGGATATGTGCCCTAGAGACAAATTAATAAAGATATTTGTCACATATCCGTTTTGTTCATAATACATTTTATACTGTGCTATAACTGTATTACTTGGAAATACTAATACAGGTGTAGTATAAAACATGGTCCGTAGTTTAACTCGGGTAAACTATCTCATTGGGCAATTGATTGATCAAGCTTTCCTGATCATGGCGACACTTAAGTCCATTGACAATGAGGTCATATCATTAGGGGAATGATGTGATGGACAGACACCCACCTAAAGTAATGCAATGTGATCGAGTCACATAGTTCAGCGTTGCTATGACTTTGAAACGTATGGCTTAGTCGTTAGACCGTAATGATCATACGTAATCACGATCTATGAGGAGACTTTGATTTGTATCCCACCGCCTGACTGAAATATGCTGGCTATAACGGAGCACTTTGGGTATTCCGAAATAGATGGTTGATGAGTATGTTAATAGATCAAAGCGGGATTTGTCAGTCCTTGTGACAGGACAGGTACTCTGGGCCCACTCGGTGATATTGCATCAACCCCTTGCAAGGACGTGACTAGGTCACAAGAGATGCAATGATCATGGACGAGAGAAGTTGTTTGTCATGAACGAGATGTGAACACGGTATGTGGGATACCGACGATCAAACCTCGGACAAACAAAGTACCGCAGAACAAAGGGATTACGTCGTATCGTTAACGGTTTCCAAAAGCGATCGAAGCTCATTCGATGGAAGCGCAGGGGCTGTCAAGGATTGTAACCAGGTCCAACTGACTAGTCATTGGTCAATGAGAAGAGTCTCGACCATGTCTGCTGTTTCCCGGACCGTTAGGGTGTTACACTTAAGGGCAATCGATGCATAGGACAGTTACAGGATCAATCGGTGAAATAGGAGAAATCACCGGAATAGTTCCGGAGGAGGACAGAATGGTTTCCGGACATTTTGAATAGTTCAAAATAAAGTTTAATTGTTTTAATAATGTTTTTATTATTTAATTATCTGAATTAAATATTTAAAACTTATTAAATAATTAAAATAATGGAAAAAAGGCTATATGGGACTTAGAGGCCCATTAGGGGAGGAGGGGGTTCCCCCCCTTGGGCTTGGCGCCAAGGGGTGGGGCCCAACCCCCCCTTTGGCCGGCGCACCCCTCCCCTCTTGGGGGTTTAGTCCCACATGGGGGAGGGAAGAGGGATCACACCCCCCCTTGGCCTTTATATAGAGGGGTAGACCCCCCTTTTTCCATACAACAATTGATCTCCTTCTTCTTCCTTCTCCTTTTCCGGAAGTGGACTCCCCTTGTTTGGAGTCTGCACCAGGATTGGAGTTTTCCACCATAAGGCAGGCCGTCGCTCTGCCGGAGTCGGGATCCGTAGCCGTCTTTCTTCCGCTGCTCGCCTGGTTCGGAGCCCGGGAGGAACATCGATTGTGCCGTACGTGTATAATCCCTTCGAGGCATTACACCTGTGGTGCTGCTTCGTCGCTGGAGGTTTACCGGGAGTCATCCTCGCCGGTGGTGGTCTTCTACACGACAGGGAGGTCGTAGTTCTGAGTCTACGCCAACCACGTTCGTAAGAACGTTTCCTTCTTTCGGTCTTCAAAGGTATGAACACCGATTCTCTCCGTTACTTTACATCGCCATAGCATAGATCTTGGGTTCGGGTACCGTAGGTGTGAAAAAATTTGTGTTTTCTGCCCCGTATCCCAACAACTTCTTCATCACCAAGATTGCTTTCCCGGTGATGCGTGAATAGTTCATCCTTGGACTATGGGCCTGGAGCTTTTTTATGCTCCATTTGGAACACAACAGCTCTCACCTCCTCTTCCGAGAATGGTGTCGTGAGGATGTCGTTTTCGGAATGTCATCTGTTCGGATCTCGTCAAGGGTGAATTTTCCTTTAGCCGGCGCTCCGAACAGAGATTTGTAGTAGTTGCTAATGGACTTTTTGAGCTCCTGCTGACCTTCGATCCGCCCCTCATCTTGTTGGAGACTGTAAATACGTTTCTTCCTATGTCGCCCATTGATGACCAATTGAAAGTATCTTGTATTACTACCATCCATCAAAATGAAATTTGGATCTCTCGTAGTATTTGATCGGACTTTTTTATATGGCTTGGCCTTCTAGCTTTTGTTGATCTTGCATAATTAAGATGTGTCGTGGATGTTTGTATTCCTACAATGTAACTTCGTTGGAGTTTAGCTAAGTTTAGTTTTTTGAGAGTAGTAGTTGGTTTGATAGTTTGTAAAATAAGATTAAATCATTTGAATTATTAATATGAAAACAAAGAGAAGGGCCTTGCTTTCGCTTTAGTGAAAAGTAGACCATAGATTTTCGTTGATAATCTTTACCGTAGATTTTCACTTATTCTAATACTACCATGTAAGAGCATCTCTATCCGATCCTCTATAATTTAGAGGAGGATATCACCGAGTATCATTTATGGGTGAATATTTGCTCCTCTAATTTTTTTTGTTTCAAACCGATCTTCTAAAGTTTTGTTGTCGCATGCGCTCCGGCAGTGGGCCGTGATGCTGGAGGAGTACGTCGGGCTGGCCCAGGACTTCTTCCTCCTTCCGCAGGTGGTCGGCAACGTGCTGTGGCGGATCAGCTGCCGACCGCTCAAGAAGAGCTACTACGTGAGCGTCACGGCGGTGCGCCTGCTACCTCACCTCTACGACTGCGTCAGGGCCGCGCCGGCCATCAACCCTTACTTCGCGGAGGAGTAGGAGTTCGTCAACACCAGCCTCGACTTCTAATCCGCGTTCGGCGACGTCGCCATCCCGCTGCTCACCGTCGCGCTCGCCGCTGCCGTCTACGTGCAGCAGCGCTGGAACTACAAGATCATCAGCAGGACCGTCAAGACGCAGCAGAAGAAGCTGCAGCACCTCGGCTCCAGGGTCTACGAGCGGCTGCCCTCCATGTCGTCCGGGAACTTCGAGGCCGAGCTCGTCTCCGGCGTCAATGAGGCCGTTGGGCTAACCGGGCCTCGCCGGGACGCCAACCTCGGCTAGGTAGGTGGTTATCCATCCATCAATCGGACGGCTCTCTCTCTATTTTCTTTTGGGGCAGTGATATGCACCGTCTGATCTTAGCGATTTAACGGTTCAGATTCGCGCGTATTTGCGGTACCTTCGGTTTTGACTGCAACATTTGCGGTACCTTTGCAACATTTGCGGTACTTTCACAACTTTTTTGATACACGGATGCAACATTTTTATTTTTGGTGTTTTTTCAACAAAAAAATTGTGGCTAATCAATTTATAACTTTTTCGTTGTAGCAAAAACTCTTAACGGTAATAGCAAAGTACACAATAGTGGAAGCAAAAATTTAAACGGTTGCAACATTGTGCGTAACAAAAACATACAACGGTAGTAGCAAAAACATACAAGGGATGTAGCAGAAAATGTAACGGTTGCAACAAAATTCATCGTCGCCGCCGTCGAGGTTATAACTCCGCAGTGGTGATGTAGCAAAAATCTTGGTCGGTAGTAGCAAAAACATAAAACAGTAGAAACAAAATGGTTCACTGGTTGCAACATTATATACTCAGATATTACCCTGTACATTGTGCATTGTAGCAAAAACACCAGTTTATTCCTTTGTAGAAAAAAATATGATATGGTTGTAACAAAAATATGATATGGTTGTAGCAAAAGAAAATTGGTGGATGTGCACGGAGCTGCTCATGGCCATGGCGGCCATGGCCGGCGACGTGGAGGCACGAGGAGGTGCGGGCTCGCCGAAGGAGGACCGGGACGGGCGCGGCTCGTCGGAGAGGTGTCGGATCTGGACAGAGGAAGGACGACGGCGAGGTTTCGGAGCACGGCGGCGAGCTCCTCGAGCCATGGCCATGGCGGCAGGCGGCAGTCAGTGGGGAGCTCCTCGAGCTATAACCATGACGGCGGGCGGCGGGCGGCGGCACATGGCCTCTGACATGGCGGCGGGGCACCGACACGAGGATGCGGCCAGGGCGGCGGACGGGAAGCAGCACGGGCCGGAATCACATGGCCGGGATGACCGGCAAAATCACTCGGCCGGTCGGCCGTATCAGATCGTTTCCCTTTCTTTTGTCCCCCGTAGGTTGACATGTGCTATGTGTTTCTTCTTCTTTTTCTCTGAACCAAATGTACTTCTAAAAGTTTAATCAACTTTCATAAATCTTTGAGCTCTAGTTTCATTTCATGTGTGATCATCTCGGCCAAAAATGGTAGACTCACCGGGTGATGATGGGGTTTTATGGAGCCTTCCTTTTTTTTGACACTATTTTATGGAGCCTTCCTTAATCCTATCTATCACCCCCCCTCCAATTTAACCTGGGTGGGGCCATCTCTCTCCACTAGCCCAATTACATCAATCCAAACAGTAATGTGCCCCGTAACTCCCCGTGAAAGCCCGTGTGTGTAGCAAAGCTCCATCTCGGCACATTCTTTTTTCATTTCATCTGATGTGAGCTGACGTGGCATGAATGCCCTCCTCCTTAGTTCGCACATCCTTGAGATTCAGTGCTACTCCTTTCTATGAGCAGACTCCGATGATAAGAACGCTGGAATTCATGGCTGCGGAGCTGTCCTGATGACTGGTGTTGATTGGTTTATTTATAAAGTGTAAATAATGCTTGCAACTTTGATCGATTATGTGACAATTCCAGCGAGCTTGTTCTTTATAATTAGCTTGAGCACTATCATTTCCCTCTTGTTGTAATTGGATCTAGAAGTAGTAATGGAAACGTAGTATGATGTATGCAGCTATATAAAAAATGCTAAACTTCAGGAAACATCATGTTCATATAAACCTATTGAACCCTAGAGAAACTAAGGTCCCATAAAATAAAGTCTCTTTATGCATTGTGATTTATTTATATTTTGTGTTTGCATCCTTAATTTTTTTTGAGCAACTCCCTAAACTTTATTAGCTCGTCACAGTGTTACATGGACGAAATTAAGACCATATGGATTGCCCCACCAAGTGTGGCGGCCCAAGCCCAGATATAAACTATGTTTCGCAAGATTATGAGCCTCCCGCCGTAAATTTATCCGGCGCCCGCGCTATTCCAACCGCGCTGCACTATCGGCGCGCCACGCAATTAGGTCGTTTACCGCTTCTCATATGGATTTTAGGTAGACGATTTTGTTCATTTGGTTGTGTAAGATAAGTTCATCACTAAGTCAAGTACGAGAGTATAGCAAACACAACAAACAATCAAGGACGTAGCTAGCTGGCGGTCGTGCGCCCATCTGTTCAACCGAGCAACCCTGCCAAATAAGGAAATAAACTCTCCACTCTTTCCCACCTCACTATAAAATAAGGTTTTTATCCATCCGCTCAATACTTGACGTGCATTTATTGGAGTTTTTTTTAAAATTTAAAAAGCCGTAACTTATATTCAAGCGTCGGAATTCAGATCCGTTTTTACCGTTGGGTTTCTTGCGGCGAGTACTTCAAAACTAGATCCCATATGAGTATGTTTCAACGAACTTTTTTTTTGATCAACTATGAATGTGATGTAAGCAACTTTAGTGTTATAAATAAGCAACTCTTTTGTTTGTCTATTATGAGTACTTATTAGCCTGGTTTATGTAAAACCAAAAAAATAACACAAAACATGGAACGTCTTTAGTGCTAGATATAAGAAACTTTATTTTACTATCTGTATTAACAAATTTAGCTAGCATGATCTTAAATTTCCTATCGTAATTATTTAGCTGCCTACTATTGATAGTAAGTTGTCTATTGTTGATGCTCAGTTGCATACAATATAATTCTAACAAGATCCAAAGCAATTTTTTCTAGCAAAAACAAACACAACTAGCCTAAAAATTTCAAGTAATTGTATAACCAAAACACAATATATAAATGTTCAATCAGAAAACAAGCAACTGTCCTAGAGAAACCAAGCAATTGTCTTAGTAAATTGAAGCAACCACATTACCAAAAAACACAATGCAAAACAGTCCTAGCAAACCAAGCGATTGTCATAATAAAAGCAATCAAGCAACTGTCCTAACAAAACTAAGCAATTGTGTTAGTAAATTGAAGCAACCACATTACCAAAAAACATAATGCAAAACAGTCCTAACAAACCAAGCGATTGTCATAATAAAAGCAAGCAACTGTCCTAGCAAACCGAGCAACCATCCTAACAAAACCAAACAACTATCCTAGAAGAAAACCAAGCAACTGTCATAATAAAACAAAGCAACTGTCCTAGCAGAGCCAATCAACTAACCTAGCAAAAACCAAGCAACTGTCATAATAAAACAAAGCAACTGACCTAGCAAAGCCAATCAACTAACCTAGCAAAAACCAAGCAACTGTGACACCGTGAGGTGGTTCTGGGTTTCTGACCCCTTCTCCTTTAATATATGATACGCACGTTGTAACAAAAAACCAAGTAACTATCGTAGCAAAAGCAAGCAATTGTCTTAGTAAATTCAAACAACTACATTACTACTAAAAAACACAATGCATAATAATCCTAGCAAACCAAGCAATTGTTTTAATAAAACCAAGCAACTGCCCTACCAAACCAAGCAATTGTCGTAACAAAACCAAGCAACTGCCCTAGCAAACCAAACAATTTTCTTAATAAAACCAAGTAATTGTCCTAGCAAAAAACCAAGCAACTCTCTTAGTAAATTCAAGCAACTACATTAACATAAACACAATAAAAATAATTCTAGCAAACTAAGCAACTATCTTAATAAAACCAAGCAATTGTCGTATCAAAACCAACAAATTATCCTAGTCCTTGCAAAACCAAGTAACCGTCTTAGAAAAACCAAGCAACTATCCTAGAAAATCCAACACCTATTTTACTAAAACACTATGCAAATGGGTGCAATCAAAATACGTTGTTATCACCAAAGATGTCTACCGATGATACTTAGTGGCCTATATACAATCATAAATTGTTTGCCATCATTTATAAGTTATCTATGATATAGTTGTTTGATAAATTCATTAGTACATATAATGTAGAAAATTTGCATAATAGTCTTAGCAAACCAAGCAACTATTCTAATAAAACCAAGCAACTGTCCTAGCAAACCAAGCAACTATCACAACAAGACCAAACAATTGTCTCGGTAAAACCAAGCAACTGTTGTTTCTAAAAAAAAGCAATTGTCCTAGTAAAACCAAGCAATTCACCTAGCGAACCATGTAACTTTTCTAGAAAATCCAAGCACCTACATTACGAAAATCACACTACAAAATGAGCGCCATAAAAGTACGTTGTCCATCACAAAAGTTGCCTATCAATGATGCTTAGTTACTTATATACAATAAAAATTATTTCCCATGATTTTTAAGTGGCCTCATACTTACTTGATAAATTCATTAGTACATATGGTGTACAAAAGTTGCTTCTGTTTAATACTAAAGTTGCCTCATTTAGCATCAAAGTTGCTTACTTTAAAAAAATCATCATAACATATTCATATGAGATCTAGTTTAGAAGACCACATCGCGAGAAACCTAACGGTAAAAACGGATCTTCATCTCGATACTCGATTCAAAAGTTATAGGTTTAGAAAAAATGAAACGTATTAACTGAGTGACGTCCGCAAGTACGTGCGCGTATGTGCTACTCATCTGGATGCGATGCGGTCCTCACCACCATCTGAGTGATATATGTTTTGTCTGCTAGTGTATGTGATCTCATTAATTACAATCATACAAACAGAGGAGGGTGCGCTCAATTCTACAAGAGAGCGCAGCTGCGCTTGTAAGTAATCGGGAACAATCAAAGGTCCGAGTTTGTGTCTCCCTATATGCATGACAATATCAATACAGTCAAGAAAACATGGTGAAAAATATGTCCCAAGCCATGTTTCTCCTTAGCTAGCCTTTAGTGAGCGACATATGCAATACGTACAAGTTAGCAAACACGTCCTTGCATGTGTCAGTTGGTCTCATCTTTGCAGCGATGATTTTGTTAACACTAATGTATAGAGTTTTGCAAAAAAAAACTTCTTTGTATAAAATGGTGACATTGGTTATAATGAGACGTTAAAACTGCTTATTTCATGCAACTAAAAGAGTTCTTTTGAAGTTGCTTTTTATAATAGAGATTTGCATTCTGGTGGAAATATATGACATTTCAGTTAAATAGTTCTCCCTCCGTAAAGTAATATAAGAGTGTTTAGATCACTACTTTAGTGATCTAAACACTCTTATATTACTTTACGGAGGGAGTATCACAAAAACAAATATATTACTACCTCCGATCTATATTAATGGGCACACACTTAGTACAACTCTGTACTAAAGTTGTACTAAGTGTGTGCCCATTAATATGGGTCAGAGGGAGTAATTAATGGACTATCCTTTTTAAAATGACACCTTTATTTTTAATATAGATCCATTTGATTTTGTGTTCTTGTATTCATCTACGGGTACCAACAATTTTTTATATATTGATGTCATAAATAGATCACAAGGTTGAATTACTACTATAGATCCCACAAAACAATAAAATGAAATCTTCTATTTTACCACCAGTGGCGGAGCTTGGACCGAAATTGTGTGTGTGGGGGGGGGGGGGGCAAATAGGCCAAATATGACAGATTTTGAATCAAACTGGGCTAAACTGCACTGTTTTTTGCAAAAAAAAAGGGGGGGGCAGCGGGCCTCCTGACTTACACAAAGCTCTGCCTCTGGTTACCGCCCACTATAGAGTTAGTAAAAAAGAATAGTAACATATGCATGTTACTGTTACTATTCTATGGTACTCTCCGCTATGGCGATAGCCTAATGATGCGATGCAAAACTGCAGATCCGGTGATTAAGGCGGGTGTCGCAAGAAGAATCTTTGTTTCTCACGACGGGAGCACTCAGTTCAGCTCGATTCAACAAGCCGTGGACTCGATTCCGCCCAGGAACGCACAGTGGGTCAGGATTCACTTGTCGCCCGGACTTTACGGGTTCTGTCAAGTCGAGATCACGAACATTTAACGTTGTATGTGTAGTAACAAGAGTACGATTTTTAGGGAGAAGATCACCATATCCAAGCCCTTTGTTCTTCTGGAAGGCGAGAGGGTTGAGAGCAGACCTTGGTAGAATGAGGGGATTTCGCCCCTGGAGCACACAACACCAACGAGACAGCGACTGTGTTCATAAACACGTCGGACTTCGTGGCATGAAGAATTACTCTGAAGGTAAAATATCCAGTCACAATTATGGATAATTATTTTTAGTCTATGTCTCTTTCTTCATTTTTCTGTTAATCTACTCCCTGCATAGATATACTTGTGTCACATATGACGGGTGATAGATCATACATTTGCTATTTCAGAACCAACAAACTCCATTTGTATTTAGTGGACTAAACTTAGCATTCGCAACTATCAACGTGACACAACAGTCTACAGTGATACAGTACTATATTTAGTGTTGATCCCTACTACAGTATTTTTTTTGCAAGCATTTAAAGCACAAGAAAAGCACCGAGGAAGATGTGCAAGAAAAAATGAAGCCTTTTCTGCGGATGTGCAAGAAGCCTATCACGCCGACGATGATGCAGGCAGTTTGTAAGTTGATACAACTCAATGGTTGATCTCTATGTGCACAAGGCTAGGCGCGAGTACTACTCTTGTTGCGAGAGCACTCTCAAGGTTGCGGTGTTTGGCTTGGCTGGATATAAGCTGTTTCCGATGGTCTTGGGCCTAGGGACAGTTCTATATATCTAGCTCGGATAATGTGCCTTGAGTGCTAGTAATGTTCTATCCACCGGTTTCCTTTAATTAACCGTGTGTGTTTTTGGGTCTGGTTTTCCTAATTAACTCGACCAATTTTCTTCTTCTAGTATGCAATGCAGGAACTTCCCGCCATAGGTTTCAAGAAAAAAAAATCTGATACATATAGTAGTAGCACTGATTTTAGCTGATTAACCTTTATTAGCAAGGCCACCAAAATATGTAGAATTTGTCCTTTGTTGGTAGATTGTTTACCGTATTTGACCATCAAACTATTGCACCCATGGTTTGCCGCCGGAATTAATCCATTCCTAACAAGTAACAACCCTTAGCTCAGTCTACTCAAATAGTTTACATGAGGCAAGACCCACATAGCAACACAAGAAAATTTCCCACGTGCAAGTTTGTATAAAATCCCCCCCTATAGATAAAAGAATCAAATATGATACACGGTCGAACGATACAACATGGTGAAGTAACTCTCTTAAAAAACCGATCCTGAGAATGGCGGCGCCTGCACGCTATCAGCAAGGAGCAACGGAAGACCTACACATAACCCCACGCTACAACCTAACACCTTGACACCACGACAATACCCTCAACAGGAAGCACGACGCAAAGTGTTGCCGTTGTGGAGTCCAGTCGTGCAAAGGTCTTCACCCGGAAACTTGACATGAAGAGAAGAACCCAACACCGTCTTTAAGAAGAGTGTGGCATCCGTAGGTGTCGCCACTGCCGACGCCAAGGCGCATAACTTTCGCTCGACTATTAACCTGTGTCATCGATGCCGCCACGTGCAAGTATACTAGTAGATGGAAAGGTCAGACGAAATAGAAAAGCAGAACATTGTTTAGACCAGTGAATGGATGGTTAACGAAGCTGTTATCAGAACCTTTTGAAGGGATCATGAGAAATCTTTAGGTTCATTTTAGATAGTAATAAAGGTTAGTAAAGTTAAAAAATTTAAATAAACCACAAAAACTGTGCTACCATAGTGTGCTTAACAATTTCATATATATTATTGTTGAAAACTGAAAAATTATACGTAGAGAAAAGTTAAAAACTGATGGCTCAACACGGCATACCCGCACTGAAGGACGTGTGACTTGTACGCTGCAACTTCGTCTGCCAGGTACCGATGCCCTCGCGTGTATCCGTGTTAATTTGAGCGGGATCTCTTAGCAGGGGGAGCCAGCTGCTGCTGCAGAGCGGACAGTCCCATGCCACTTGCATCCTGATGAATCCTTATGATACCGTCGTGTTGGTGGCTCGTTTTAACTGCCGTGGTAGTCGTCGTTGGATTGTCCAGAGATGTTGATGCATTTTCCACTGCGTCTGAGATGCTTTGTACTACTTTGAATGAATCTTTATCATGGATCTGAGTTTCTTCTGCAAAACAAAGATGGTTAACCTTGAGTATCTTTGCGTTGCTGAAGTTTCGAACGAATTTAAGGCATGTTTCGTCGACTGTAGGAACATGCAAATGTAGGCGCAGGTGTATGCTCGTCATGTCCCATTGTGGCTGCGGTGACTTGAGCGACAATGACCGGACGGGCCCCTCGTATGTGAAGCGCCTGAGAAGCGGAGCCTCAAGCTCCATGGTGTTTTCACCTTTATTGCCCCAGCAGTCGAATTCCGCGAGAACGAGGGTGGTGACCCCGGGGCAGCGCATAGCTAGCCGACGCTGCAAACGAGGGTTCCCCTCTAGAAAGAGCTCGGATTTCTCAAGGTGCAGGGTGGCGAGCAGCGGCGCGGCGTCGATCATGCCCTGGAGTATGTCGAGCGACACGCTGCAGAGGTGCAGCCGCAGCTCCACCAGCCGAGGGAACGGATTGTCGACCACCCGGTCGTAGTCCAGGCACCTGCTGATGTGCAGCACGCGCAGGGAGGTTGACGACGGCAGGGTGCCTAAGCTGAGATGGTACAGGCCCGGGGACAATGTTGTGTCCGAGCGCAGGCCGTAGAAGAGGCCGATGCGGAGTTCCTCTAGGCGGCGGGCCGCCCGGGTGGACAGCAGCGCCGCGAGCCCTTTCGCCATGGCGCACTTGCCTACGTAGACTTCGTTGCAGAAAGACGGTGAAAGGTAGACGCCGGGGTCGTCGCCCTCTCCTTCCATGTACCTGAAGGTGAGCTTTGCGACGTCGCGGCTTGCGGCGGCGAGAGCTTCCCTGGCGTCGCGCAGGATGACGCGGCGCTTCTCGTATCGGCCGACGTGATCATAGTTACGCGAGTCAAGGTTGACGGCGCCGGATGAGCGCCACCGCCGCCCAAGCGCGCCGGTGGAGGCGACGTCCTTTGCCGGCAGCAAGTACAGGATACGCAGTAGGAGATCGTCGGGAAGGTCGGAAAGGCGATCGCCGCAAGGCATCGTCGTCGTCGTCGTTGTTGGATCAGTCGTTCGTTCGTTGGAGGACGTCGAACAAGGCTTTTGCTGGCACCCCTACCTACTTCTTGGACGCGATCGACCGGTTGTTTATGTAGAGACACGCATGGACATCGATCAGTGTATCCGATTCCGACCACGGCAGGAAGGAACTCAACTCGGTCTAGTTTTGGAATGCTTCCCTGTCCCAAGCAAGCTGGTTCCGGTTGTTTCGCCCTTCCCGTTGCGGATCCGGATCCACGCATGTCCCAAGTCCCCGTGCATCCCCGACGGCGACTACCACCATAGAGAGAGAGAGGTTGGCGGCGGCCCAGGACCATCCTCCCTGTGCCACGCATCTTCCATCCTCCCATCCTTCTCCACCATGGCCAAAGGAGCTGCAGCTCTTCTTCTCCAACCACTCCTCTAAGCATGGCCATTCGAATCCATGAACATTTTTAGAAAAATTTAATATTTTTTACATTCACAAAAAAACACAATTTTCTAATTCATAAATATTTTGTACTTCCTTGCTCTGTTTTTTGCTTCACTTTTCCGGATGGGCCGAGGCCCAACTAGGCCGATTGTGGCTAGCCAGCCGAGTGAGCATCTATGGCATACATGTCGAAATCACTAATTATAAAGTATTCATAGCAACGAACACCGCAAGCCCTTGCGCACGCGACATGTGGCACATTGTATGCGCACCATTTATCGCGTTCTGGAGCTTTTCTGTTTTTTAGAGCAACAAGTGCCTTCCACGGAGGCACAATAGTACCTTTCAAGGAGGCACGGCCGTGTCTCTTTTTAAAGGCATGACTCATGCCTCCTTT
Organism: Bromus sterilis; assembly: GCA_950022295.1. Taxonomy (NCBI): domain Eukaryota; kingdom Viridiplantae; phylum Streptophyta; class Magnoliopsida; order Poales; family Poaceae; genus Bromus; species Bromus sterilis. The sequence goes on from OX465597.1 coordinate 28,448,965, forward strand.
TTTGAGGCACGATTCATGCCTTTTTTATTTTTTGAATTTTTTTGATTTTTTTCACCAAAACGTATATAAAAAATGTGTGAAAACCGGAAACGTCGAAAAAAACAATTTTAAACACCAAAATACGTCCAGAAAATTTGAAAAAACGAAATACCAACGGAACGTTGTGGACGCGACATGTGGCGCGCTGTGAGCTTAGCAAAGTGTTCGCTGGGCCGGGCTGCGAACAAGTATTCTAGAACTAGTTGCTCTCCGTACATGTTTAATCGTCTTTCGATGTGTTGTCCGTTGAATACTACCTCCTGCGTTTGTGGGTTATTTCACTATTGAGAATGAGATGTATTGGTTTTCTGCTTCATGCGTTTCTGAGGGAATGGCTGCGGCTTATTGGTTCTGCATCGAGCACTTGGGACGTTAGTTTTCGATTCTTCCTCGTCGGACTCCTTAAACCATGGATTTGTCGTAGAAAATCTACGTTAGCCAGAAATGAAAAGATCGAGTGATGGAAATCCAAGCCAACATGAGTACCTAGCTGAGAGCCATTGCAGGCAAGTTTTGTGGTAGTACATCTAATCTCAAGGTTGGGAGCAAATTAGATTGATAAATTCAGTCCATTTGAGGACTAAAATCCATGTTGAAATCATAAGTGAACTCAATTGTGTGTGTGTGTGTGCGGGGGGGGGGGGGGGGGGATGTGTGCATCGTACATGGGCCTTGGGCCATGCCTATATGTACTAACAGAGTAAAAATATGAAAAAATGAAAGGATATTTGTATGTATTTTGTTTAATGACCAGTTTGGCTTACGAAGAGTGGAAATCGATTGTACACCCAAAAACAAAACAATTAAAGACCAAGACACGAAACCAAACATCTAAAGGGGAATAAACCAGAAATATCGATTAACTCAATTCGGTTCGATTTGTTGATATTCAATGTAAAAGTGCTCCACTCTATCTATAAATATCACATACAAAAATACTTAATACATGAATGAAAAATTGTGTGGCAAAGCGCGCTACTCTCTAGTCACTGTTATTGTAACACGGTGGACAATGAAAACACCAAATGCGGGACTGGTTTCAAATATCATTTTTATACATTGACACAAAATGGACAATTTTGCACACATGCGTGTGAATTTTTATAATATATATACTTTAATATGTAGCATACAAAAAAGACAAATACAAAAATGGACCATTTTTATGCTTTATCATGATTTTTGAAATGAAAGAGTGGTTGTGTAATGTGGATATCAACAATTATAATTGGATTTCACATACTATGTGATACATCCAAAATGTATCTATCATCCAAAACGTGTAGCAGTCGACGCCGCTCTCCCGTCCGCCCGTCCTCGTCGCGAACCTTGGCCACGCCCCCGCCTCGCGCAGTCGACACCGTGCAGCAGCAGAGCACCACGGCGTGGGAGAGAGATGAAAAGGTGGGAGAGAGAAGGTGACAGAGGTGGTTGTTTAGCTGACCGTGGGCCAAGCAGAGCGAAATAATAGCGCCGAATGTCCCCAGGCGTCCCCAACGCGTTGGGTTTTGCCTGGTGTAACAGCCCAGTTTTTGCAAAAATTAAAAATTTTGTTTTCGGTGTGAATTGTTTGATTGTCTGATTTGTTTGCGGTGTTTGCATCCCCGATTTATCGATCGGCGATTATTTCCCCCCCTCTTATCTCGTATCGGACGGAGACCGACCCTTGCCACCCTGACACTCGACCTTTGCGACACCGGGTTTCACCCGATCACCGTCGCGAAAACCGCACGAGACCAGCCGCAGCCAACGGAACGAAAAACCCCGTTTAATAATTAAACGGGATATTTTTATAGCGCGCCGGAAAGTGTTTTCGGAACGGTTCCAGCGCGAGGTGAACGCCTCTGGCTCAACGTACTGATCGCGCAGTTCGAAGTTTTACCCGAATCGGAGGTACTGCGGACCCCCGGCGGTCAGAAACGTGAGCACCGCGCGCCCAAGAGAAAAACAGATGATGTTTTTGCAAACTGCCAGCCACCCATGCTATATAAAGACCACCACACTCCCACCCATTTTAGGGTTTCCCTAGCCTAAATTTTGCAGCCACCCCCCAGATCTGCCCCAAAAACACCCCCTAATCCGAAACCCTAGCCCCAGATCCGTTTTCGGGCGTCGGATCGCAGATCGGACGCACCCGGTTGCGCCACGTCGCCTGGCCAGCTCCCACCTTCTCCAACCTCTCTCCTCTCTCTCTCTCCCGCAGCCATGGAGGACCCGAGCGCCGTCGCCGCTCCCGCCGGCCAGCAGCAGCCAGCAGCTCGCCGGACCTCTCCTTCCTCTCTCCCTTTCCTCCTCCTCTCCTCTCTCTCTCTGACCCGCCTCCTCTTCCTTGCAGGGTAGCCGCCGGGCCGCGCCGCCATGGGAGCCCGAGGGAGCTCGAACCGCGCCCCCATGGCTCCTCTCCGCGTCCAAGCTGCCGCGCCGCCCCTTCCCTCCGGGATCCCCGCGCCGGCCGCCGACCTCCACGCGCCCCGTGCCTGGCGCCGCTCTCCCTCGCCGGAGGCCAGCCGGCCAGGAGCCGCCGCCGCCAGCCTCCTGGAACAGGAGGAGCACGGAGCCAGCGCCCGCTCCAGCCGCCCGATGCGCCCACGTGGGCCAGGAGCCTCCAAGGCCCAGCGGCCCACTCGCCCCTCCAGCCCAGGCCGGCCACCTCCAGGCCAGTGGGCCTCAGCCCAACAGTGAGGCACCCGTTTTTTTTATTTTTCTGTTATTTTCTTTTTAGTTAGTTGGGCCCAGTAGATTTTGGCCCGTTTAGGGTTTTTTTTGTCTCTGCTAGTTTTTTTATTTAATTAGGCAGTTTTAGTTGTTTATTTTTACAGTGCCGTAACTTTTTAACCGTAGCTCCGATTGCGACGATTTAAATATGAAACTTGCTTAGATTTGTGTCTAGTTTACTAATTTGTGCTCCTTTGCCATGTTTGAATTTGTTTACCTGTTGTTTGACTACTAATTACACTGCCTGCCACTGTAAATTGTAACTGCTATAACTTTTTATTTGTTGCTCTGTTTGAAATGTTCTTTATATGTAACTTGACTAGAATTGCATGTAGATTGTGTTTTTGCTGCTGTTGCTTGCTAATAAAAATAATAAAATATTGTTTAGGGTAAAAACTGTACCAAATGCAATATTTATCGTGGGGTCCGCAATAGTTTGCATGTCTAGGATTTCACCTCACTTAAATTGACTAGCATAGATAGTTTACTTTGTGCTTCACCTCTTGCCATGCTTCTGTACTTTGCCATGTTAACAACTTGGTTTGATCATCTGTAGCTAAACAACTTGAACCACCGTAAACGTGCGGTATTCGTCGTATGTGATGAGTACTCCACTTAAACCGTTAGTAACCGCTCTCGACGGTAGATGCGATGTCTCGTGTTGCTTTTGTTGATGCTTGCTCGTGTTTGCTCCGTAGTAATAGATGCTTTCCCGTTGATTGCTTTCCAGTGTTTACTTCTTTTGTGCTTCCGCGGGTACCTCTCGGAGACGATGCGAGCTTGCGATCAACTACACCTTCGGAACCCGACTTATCAACAGGCAAGGACTATACATTATTTATGATCCATTCTATTTCAACCAGCGGTTTGCATGCTAGTCTAGGTTAGGCTCGATGTTTGATCCTACCACATGTTTACAGCCTCTTTCAAACCGATACAGCCATGTCCCCTCCCAGCAAACCTTGTACTGCTATGTTACTTTTGCTCGTTGCTCAGCCCCTGCTTAGTATGCATGCTTAGGATGCTACGATGTTACCCTGTTACTCTTTGGGTTGGGATATCACCTTATTATATTATTGTTGATGATATGATTATTATAAATGTTGACTATATTTGACGAAGGATGGAAGGTCTAGGCTATCCCGCCCCGACGCTTTGTTTCATTCGAGTCACCTAGGATCCGAGTTCCGGGTATTGGTTTTAAGACTGAGCGTGCCTAACCGCGTGTGGGATTTTATGGGGTCCCCTTTTCTTATCTATCTAGCTTCAAACATTTCTAGTGGTGGCTCAAGCTGATTTACCATTTGAAAACATGCATATATATCTTGTCGGGTCACTCCTAGCAGATATCTTTTAAAACAACTTGGGCCAGCGGAGACATGGTTTCTTTGTTGGTCCACACCTGGAAGCTAGGGGGTTGCCCACATCTGTTTGGGTAGCTAACCCGACCTCGTCCAGACGGTAGAGGCCGATTCAAGAGCGCGGCCAGCTTTTGAGTTGGATGTCGACTCACCGAGGGCCACCCGAATTTGTGCGTTGTTAGTTAGAGAGACCTGTCGTTTCGGATCTCTTGGAACTAAATCATAAAATGGTTGCCTGTGATGGGTAGCAACTGAGAGTGATGGACGTGCGTGCGAAGCCTCGTAATGGGAAGTTGGTACACCCCTGCAGGGTTAAATCTTTTCGAGAAGCCGTGTTCACGGTTATGGACGACGTGAGACCTACTCCTTGTTCATAGACAACAACAACTGAGATAATCTTAATATAACTTGATCAACGTGTGTGTGCCTTGACTGCTTCTTCTTCGTTGGGATGCGAAGAGGAGGACAAGGATAGGATAGGTGTTATGTTTGCGTAAGTAGTTGATAGCAAGACTTGTTGGAGGCGATTCCTCATCGAATGCTTGGCTTCTTATCTTACTCTCTAGATCGTTAGCCACTTCATAAATGCTAGTGCGGCAGCAACCTCACCACTTACCCCTTCCGTACCGTAAACTACTAGTTGTCCTAGAATGACGAGTGATGAAGTCCTTGCTGGGTCAGATGACCACTACAGTTGGATGCTGAGTACCTCTGTACTCATGATACTACCCCCAAACTCTTTTCAGGGTTCTGATCGACAACAGGTATGGTGATCGACGTTTCACGTGGAGACTCGACGACGACTAGTTAGGCGGATCCCGGCGGAGGGCCTGGACCCGTGTGGTTATGGGGATCGATGCTTTTCTCTTTGCCAGTAGGCATTTGCTTGTAGTCTGTACCCAGACATGTATCTTCCGTTGTTGTATTATATTTGAGGCAGTTGTATGCCGATTGTATGAGATGTTGTATCCTTGTATCTGTAATGTTGTGATATCATGTTGGAAATCCGGGGCATATGGCTTTGTCATATGTCGCGGTGGGTCCGATATGTGCTTCGTCCTCGGGTTCGGGCGGAAACGTCCGAATCTGAAACAGTACCGCATATCGGGCCTTACACCTGGGATCATCGGACTCAAACTCGACGAAATCCGACGAAAAACGAGGTTATGGGGGTGCGACTAGGCAGATTTTTTAGCGTCGAATATAAAAAATGCCTCCTGAAAGGTGTTGAGGGCCGGCTGGAGATGCCCTCAGATAGCACGGCAAGTCCGACCCGGCTGCTGCCCTGCCTTCCAGCGCCTCTTGGGAGCGAAAAAAATTTATCCTCCGCATGGCTTCGATCGAGTATAATTAGGGATCGACAGGTGCGAGAAGGATGATTATCCTCCTCTAAACCTTCTGAGAAATGGGTTAGGTGCGCTTTAAAAATCAGTTAGAGATGCTCTAGCTAAGGGGCGATCAGGTGCGTAACGAGTTCTACACGCATTTCTCAGAACGGCATGAACCATCTGAACTTGCTTTGGACCTAACTTTTGTGTTCCCATGCATTGTTTCCTGCAGCCAAGATTACATCAACCGATCTTGCGAGGGTACATAGGAGCATTGCCATTGGTGTAGGAGTCAAGCCTCACGTTTCAGCTTCACGTACTACTTCACACTTTCAGGCTGGCCACAATGCTCCAGCGTGGATCGATGCTAAACCTGCCATGTAAGCAAAAACCTGACGTGTCAAATAAGTTAATGAGGAGAGAGGGTGGATCGGTATCCGCACGAGAAAACGGTACCAGGCGTGGCTACCTAGGCAAAAGTGGAGTTAATGGATCCTGTGCGCCGCTGAACCGAGTCGTTGCTTTCTTTTCTCTCGTTCTTCTCCAACCCACGCCCAGACCCTTCCGCCTCTTCTTCTTCCTCGCCTAGCGACGGCGCCCGGTGCAGCCCCTCCGTCCTCCACCTGCAGCGCCGCCTTACCTCCCATCCTCGATTCAGCCAGCCGCATGGACCACCTGCTCCTCCTTGTTTCCCCACGGCACCACCGGATTCGCCTCAGTTCGCAGCAACAGAGGCGGCTCCTCCTCGGTTCGCCACCACCACCAGCTCCTCCGGCAAGCCAGCACCTAATCACTGATAAGGACAAGCAATATGGATGGATTGAATTTTGTATCAGTTTTTCACAGATCCGTGGCCATGAATTTTGATCCAGTGATCTTGTATCTAATTTTCAGTGATTTTGTATTCATGGCCGCCTAAATTTTCAGTGGTAAGGACAAAATCACGACAATTGGAAGGAAGGCAACACAATAGTACTATTAGCATTTTCTAAAGTATCACTAACTGAAGGAGTACTGCATCTAGATATGTAGTTCTGTTGCAATCACGTTTGTAGAAGAAGAAAAGTGAGGTTTATATTATTTCCTCATTCATTTAGTTTTGCTATGATAACTCTGTTCGGTGATAGAACTTATTGACCCAATCTATTAGGTGAATTATGCATGCGCTGTAAGCACGTTCTATCTTGTACTGGATATATCTATATTGCTCAAGTCAATGTAAACCTGTGCTATTTCCTCAAAAAAAATGGAGGTTTTATTTATAGATATTTTCTGTATGGATTTTGATAAATCCACTACACTTGTTTTAGGACGGAGGTAATATTATTTATTTGACTATATGCCACAAAGAGGTCACAAAGTTTCCATACTACTAAGATCACACAACTTATTAAATGAAGAAAGCTTAGCAACAAAAAGCTAAGCACCTATGCATTGTGAAGTTTAGTTGCTAAGATATTTAATGTGCTTAGCACCTCATCTAAGCACTGATGCATTGGAAACAGCCTCACAGTGCTACGCCGTTTCCATCCTCTACACTACTAGAGGAGGGTGTGCTCGGGACGGAAACAGGGGGGATTCGCGCGCGCGCGTGTTCATCTGGCATGCATGCACGGCTGTTCCGCTCAGACCAGCCCGCTTCACTTTCCATGCTATTCTCTGAGCAGATTATTCCAACGACAATGGCTCTGCAACGGATACCTCCAGAACTGTCTCGGTGTGCAATGCACACATTCATTTCATTTATAGACTGTAAACGATGCTGCTGACACTCGTGATTGGCAGCTTTGCTACTACTAGCTTAGTTCGATTGGCACTATGATCGTATCACTCGCACTGGCACTGCTAATTCTAATGCAGTGGTAGGACTACCAGTTAATTAGTGAAGGAGAGGGTGGTCGATCGATGAATCTCGGTGGCTACATGTAGGTGAAGGAGAGGGTCAGCTCCAGCGATATCTTGTGCTTCGCCTCCGGCTCCGGCTCTGGCGCCTGCTGGTGGATTTCCCCCGCTGCTGCCTCCGTCGCGCCGCTGTACGAGGAGTGCTGCAGGTGGTCGGTGCTGCCGCTTGCGCCGCCGCCAGTGCCGCCGCCTGAGGAACGCTGCAGAGGAGGATATGAGAGTAGCGAAATTTGTTAGGGTGGACAGGGTGTTTCAGACCAAAAAACTGTAACACAGGACATACTGAGAAAGTTTGGCGTGGTTGATATACCAAACTGGCTTGCTCGAAAAAAGATCAAAAATAACGTGCACTACACAAAAAATAAGGAGATTTCGCCAAAAAAAAAACAATAAGGAGTAGCTACTAGTATCTGTTTTTTAAACACAAACCTATGTTTTTTTTCTCACTAGAACACTTTTGGATATTTTCAGTCTCTTTTGGGTGTAGTGCCGTAGAATGGTTTAGCGCACACTGTGTAACCAACGATGGTGTTTTCGAGGCAAGAAGTGGATAGATACCTCGTTGCATCGCGTGACGTTGCCTTCGTCGTCGACGAGGTAGCCCGCCTCGGCGCAGAGCGCCCGGAGCACGTCGTTCTGGTCGGCGTGCTTGGGCAGCGAGTACCCGGCGTTGGCGCGCAGGCCGGCGTAGATCCTCGTGGCCACCTGCCGCCGCCGCCGCTCCCGCTGCCGGTTGTTCTCGCGCTCCCGCGGCGTCGGGTGCCGCAGCGATGTCTTCACCGCGCCGCCCCGGCCCTGCCGCCGCACCGTCCACGGTCCCCGCGTCGACCGGATGCAACCCCTCCTCCCCGCGGCCACCGCCACCGCCATGCCCTCGCCCTCCCCACTCCCGGCTCCGGCCACCTCCATTGGCGCCATCATCGACCTCGCTACTCCTTCCATTGTTTGCTTCTCGCTACAACCTAGCTAGCTCGATCGATCCTTCTCCCACTCTACTTTGCAGAGACGCACTGTACTGGTATTTATAGGGGCGGCGGGGTACTACTGCGTGCCGGTAAAGCTCCTTCTTTCACGTTGCAGAAAGGCAAGTGCTCCTAGTTCGTGAAGCTTGTTGCTATGTGCATGTAAGTTTATTTGCTCTCTCTCTCTCTCTCTCTCTCTCTCTCTAACACACATACACTACACGCACTTAATCTGACTATCTGTGAGCTAGAGAGAGAGAGAGGGGGAATAAGGTGGTTGGAGCCTGGAGGCATGTAACATCTGTGGGGTGTTGGGTGGTACACTACACACCTGCATGCTAGGGGTTAAATCAAAGAGGAATCAAAGTGGAATGGAGGGAGTACATCCAGGAGAATGAAGACAATTGGAAGTAAGCAGTACGTACTTGAGATAAAAATGATTGATTGGAAGTACTGAGGTGAAAATGATTGATTGGGGAATCATTCTGCTATCTATAATTTTCATTAGCTCTATGCCCCATTTGGATCCTGCCTGCTTCTCCCAGCTTTGGCTTTCTAGCTACCCTCTTGGCTACTGTACTTGGTCTAGACTCAAGTAGTGTGCTGGGCCTAGCTAGCTAGGCTGGTGAGCGAGTGGGTTGCCTAGAGAAAACCACATTGCAATTCCATGCAGTGCATGTATGCTGCGCAATGCGCATGTGGTAGTGCAATGCAAGTGTGCATGCTACTATAGTAAATCAGATTATCAGCTTAACCAATTGTTGACACAAAAGATATTACTAATTCAGTTTTTTAGGATAGTTTAATTCAGGTTTAAGATGTAGTCATGCATGCATGCATGCATGAGATATACATGATGCCAGTGTCAGAGATTTTATCATGGTTAGTAGTACAATGGTACAACCTCCGATTAGTTGGGTGGTCAAAAAGGAGGAGGAAGCACCATATCTTGATGCATGCCTCGTGGGCCATGACTTGGGTGCACACACGAATCTCACAAATTTTCATGCATGCACCGTTTTGGTCACTGTTCAGGTGTGCCGGTCACACCCACAGCCACACTCACACTTGTGTGGTTTCATTCCAACATGCATGGTGTGCACATGCATGCATGTCTGCATGAGACTGCACGATTACCTCACAGGATTGCACCACGCACACTTAACGACCGTATGATACTTGTAGACAGAAGAATTCAGGTGAAAATCTATTTTCTGAAAAAAGATTTAGTCTTCTCGAGAAAGAAAGAGAGGCCGTCTTGCCCAGAGTGTCTAGCCTTCAGGCGCCATACTCCGGCTCCCCTTCGCCTATGAACGATCATCGATGGTGAGGATGATCGCCTGATCGTGCACATGCGACTTGTGTAGCTTTAGGTTTTAAGGCACTGGTAGCTTAGGTTTTGTCTGGATCTAGATGCTAGTCTATTCAAATAGGGATGATGTGGCAGTGGTGACATTCTTATGATGGACTTGAATCCTCGGGTTTCGCCATTGCGACGGTGCTTGTTCTGTAGTCGATGCACCAGAAAAGGGTTTGGTGGGTTTTTTTTTTCTTCTAGAGCGAAGGCCAGGAGTTTGATGGTTTTCTCCGTCAACGACAACTAGAAGATGGTGAAATAGTGGTTGATGGTTGGCAGGTCAGGTTTCCTCCTCCAACAGCATCGTGCGGAGGTGGCAGGTTTGGAGTCTGGGCGCTGGCTCGGCCAGATTCTTTCAACGGTAATGGTTTTCATCTTCGACAAGCTACTTCAGAGGTCTGAAAAGCTGTACATCAACATCGAATTCGGGTGAAGAGGTGATACGTTTCATTTTTCTTTGGTGCATGTGCTATGGTGGTGTCGAAGAAGGGTAATGCAAATTGGCATCAAGCTCAATGAATTTTTCAATCTCATTGCCTGTTCGGATCACCTCCACTCCACAACTCCACTTCCGGATCAGGAGGAGTGGAGCCGAATGAAACAAACTCCATGAAGCAGCAGCGCGGAGTGGAGCCGTTCGTAGTCTATTTTCTCGGAGTTGAGTAAACGACGGCTCCGCGCGCGCTCCGTCAATGCCGAAGCATATTTACTGGTACATCATATTTTTGTCACGTTGCTGTAGCGTGCGTTGTGCTTGTAAAGTTCCCCCGAGTACCCTAGTAAATTCAGTTTCTCTGGTCCCTTATGTTCCAAGATCTAAGATAAAACTTCCCTCAAAAAAAAAGATCTAAGATAAAACACTTACCGTATTTAAAACAAGCACTGGCGCTCGTTAAATCACAATTCAAATTCGCGGATGAACGTACACCGCCGCCGGACAGGCCAAAGAAAAGAAGCATCAACTGCAAACGAACAGGCCGAGACAAAAACGTCGAGTTGGTAAGATCTCGAACGCTTCCGTCCGTGGCAAAAAGCGAGAGGTTGCAAAGCTGAAAGGCGTAAAGGGTCGAGCACACTCAGACCGTCTTGTCAATCAGTCAGGCATATTTACATCTCGACGTCCACATTCCCAAGTGCATGCATGTCTGGTTTGCAAGATGTTCCCCGGAATCAGGCAGCGATTTGTCCATCCCGCGATGCCCAGAGGCCAGAGGAGAAAGCGGCGCCGGAGCTACTCCGCCCCCTCTACCAGAGAGCGGCAGTCCCGGCTCATTCCTCCGTCTCTGTTTTGCAGTGCCCGGCCGTCCATCCATCCATCGCCGTCGCGTCGCGTCGGGAAAACCTCTGAGGTTTGACGTTCGTTTCAGCCGCCGGTGATGATTGTGCCGGCGGCGGCTGATGTCTGCGTGTGGAAGTGACGAGCGAAAGCGCCGGAATTCTCTCCTGCTCGGGGGATGGAGCGAGATTTTGTTGAACGATAATGCTGACGTCGCCCACTCATTCATGGTGCAAACGCTCGATTGAGCACTGTGGGGGAACCTTTACTTTTCTATCAAGGACAACTGAAGAAGCAACTGCCTGCATGCAGGGGAACCTGAACTTATCTATAACAACATTTCTGTCAGTACTGCACCCCTTATAGTGTCCCACTAATTTGTGCATCTGGTTCATTTTTTGTTTGTGCTTTCTTAGTTGTTGTTCAATTTATAAATATTTTTCAGAAACACAAGTCACTTTTTCCCCATAGAAATAGTACCTATGCAATAACACTCTTAAGTACCTACTGCGAATTAAGTTGTCAAGTAGGTTGAGTCTTCTCTCACCTTTTAACATTTTTTAGGGATGAAACTGCTCCCTAATGCATACATCTACTCCCTCCATTCCAAAATAACTGACTTGGCCTTAGTACAACTTTGTACTAGAGCTAGTACAAAGTTGAGACAGTTATTTTGGAACGGATGGAGTAGTACAATCATGGTTAGGTCATACTGTATGTATATCTTGGCTGCTGGGATAGTTAATTTGGAGTTTTTTTTTTGCCTCGGTTGTGTTTTTACTTTTTAAAGGCACCTGATAAGGAACTTCTTTTTGCAGTCAATTGTATTGGGCAATTGTTATAAGTAGATGATACCCCGCGCGTTGCTGCGGGATTGTTAAGAAATAATTTGATGTTTTAAAACATGTGAAAATTTATGAAATATGGTATAATTTGATTATAAATTATTTTTTAAAATAAATATTGTTTAAAGTAAAAAAAACTAAGAAAATTTGATGAAAATTCCAAAAATGAGTTTGAATTTTTGTTTTGTTAATTTAGTTACTTGACAATATATGGAGAAATTAAATGCGATGTAACTCATAATTTGAATTCCTATAAAAATTGCTTATAAATTATGAAGTTGAGAAATAAAATGTAACCTTCATTTCCTTAACACATTTTGAGACGTTAGAATGCAAGAAAACTTGGCGTTTGGATCGAGATACATAGATACGACAAGAGAAAAACAGATTGATATGACAAATTCAGGATATAATGGGAAATTTAGACCAACTTGAATATGTCAAATTCATTACTCCTGAAACACTATTTGTTCTAGGTGAAGAGGTAGCAAAAGAGTCATGATATAATTAATAGTGCAAGGTTAATAAGTATAGAGAATTGCAATGCTTAAACCATGAAGTACCTCGAATTTTTTTAAGAGGGCCACTGTTATAGAGAAGCTGGGAGAACATAAATAATTAGTAACATAATGTTCTGCTGTTATGTGCAACTAGTCTATACTAACAACAAGAAAATGAAGGCAGTTATGCATGATCATTAAATACTGGAGGACATATAAAATCCCGACAGAATCCTTAATCATTAAATACTGAAGGGGTATACATATATGCACTATTGAGATGATGTTGATTATTTGCAACACTGCAAATGGACCAATGCTAGTGCCATCATGTACGCTAGTGCTCATAACTGAGCTATACAAATTCTTTGAAAGCCACTAGCTACTGATAACTGAATCTATTTCAAAAGTACAAAGCAGGCACACCTTTGTTAAAATTTATTTGTTACTAGAAAAATTTGTCCTCAAAAGAAGAGTAAAGAATAATGTCATTGGCTCAGTTTATATCCTAAAAATTTCTATATATATGCTTACTTAATCAAATACTAGAAACCTTTAGTGTGATATTTGTTAGATTGTACTCTTTGCAGATCTTCACCATATATAAATAGTATACATATGTATGGTTGAAACAATAGTTCTATCACAAAATTTTGTTAGAAAATACATTTTAAGTATTTTTTTATGATATTCAGTACGAACATAAAACATAACAACTAATATTTAACAACATTATCATGTGGTTAAACTATGCTAACAAAAAAGTGATTGTAAGATTATAAATTTTAAAACTAATATCTAGATAAGTATAAAAATTTAGTAAAAAATATGCATTTATTGTTCGCCCACTTCATTTTTGCGACAAATGCCACTTCATTTTGTCGATATACGATAGCCCACATAATCATGGAGGTGCGATTATCAATTATATTTTAAACAATCAAACTTGATCCCACACTCATTAGTGTCGGTGTTCTTATTATGTTTTAGGAACAACAACAATTTTTGCAGAGAAACTCCACCAGGCACTATACAAACACAAAGCATTTGCTACTGACCTGCAATAGGCACTTGAGAATACGATGTGCAGGTTATTTTAATTGATTAGTTATTAATCACATAATTTTTGTGTGGGGACTAATCACACAATTTAATATAGAATAAACACATCTGAGTCCTAATTTTAGATAACTTTGTAGAATTGATAAGGAGATGGCCATATCATTCGTGGTATATGGGAGATCTGATAATATTCTTTTGAAAAAAAGTTTCAAAACTCTGTTCCTAATAAGGTGGAATGTTTTTCCCCGGCAATTCGGTATAAAGAAAACATGAGGTTAAACAAAATTTGTTAGTTACCTTGAATGTCTTATGTACATGAGACACCATTATTTGGAGGAGGAAGTTCCTATATTGCTCTCATCAGAGGTGCTGATATCACTGTCGTTACAGTTGGTTATGCCGTATGTATGCTTTTAAACGATGGAAAGGTGTAGTTCTGTAACTTATATCAGCAAGCCTTTTTTATTTCATCGTAAATGAATTGTGATGGTGCTACATTTTTTATGTCCAAAGGAAAACACTCTTCGCATTGGAAAGAAGAAGCATGATCTTCAAGGTAAGACCGAAACCTACAGAAGGAAAAAAGTAAGTTTTTGATTGGATTTGTTTTCGGTTAACAATATATCATGTATCCTCGGATGTATTTTAGATAATGGAAAAATTGTAAATCCAGTGACGGCTGACAGCTTGCCATATATCGCCATTGTAAGTCTGGATACGTAACTAAATTTCTTTAACGATTATAAGGTTGTCTCACTGGATGTGGTCAGATGGGATAAAAATCCTTGCATGAATCAATGGAAGTCAACAATTTTGTTATCATGGCGTCTAAGTTTCACGTGTAAGTATATTAATTTTATGGCATTACTACCATGTTTATAATATATCTGGACAGTTCGATGGAAGTCTCCAAAAAATTGATGTATCCTCTAATAGCCCGCTCGAGGAACCGGCAAATTTGTATCTTCTTCTAAGAGTCTGCTTGCTGGAAATTTGTTTATCTTTTAAGAGTTTGCTTGATGAACCTTCAAATATTACATGGTATATCTTATTTTCTGTAGAGTTGCTCACTATAGTTTAATTTCTTGTAGGGATCTAATGCCATCTAAGCAAATTACAGATTTTTTAAAACAGAGGATGGAGCTCGTAAGAACGAAGAACCCCGATTCCTATTTGGTGATAGCATGTTTTGTTACATTTTCTTCATTTTAATGTAGGATTTCTTATTTACATATGTTGTGACCAAGAATATGGACCTGGCTACTATTTGCAATGATCTTTTCTTGCAGTGTATGATTGAAGATGATAACATCATGGCAAGCAACATATGCATTATCATCATCCGTCCAAAAAACCAAGTGGGAAACAATGAACAAGTTGATGGTGCACTAGTGGAAAGAGGGGCTAATGCGATACTCCTTTCCTCGTCCCTTGCACGAAACTGTTTGCGATGCTATCAACGCAAACGGTATAAATAGAAACCGTTTGGGCGAAACTGAACCGTCTGGGAAACATACCTGAAAGGCCACAATTTTAAAAATTATTGCGTGGGTGATGTAGGGCTGACGGGTCTTTGAAAATCGGTCTGGGATGTTTAGGGCGAAAACTCACGGTTGCATATAAAGGACCGCTATCCTGTCTACGCAATCGTTCATAGTAAAGGAAATGTTTGAAATGCCTAATCTATCATGCACGCTTCTGAAAATCCTTTCGTGCGTGAAACAAGGGTTGATGATTCGTTCAAACAACCGTCCGCATGACCAGCCAGAACACCCACGGTTGCAAAGAATGAACCGCCAACCCATCTTCACAATCATTTGTATTTACTGAAATCTGTGGCATGTGTAATTTATCAGGCACGTTTCTGTAAATATTAGTGTTGGTTATGCACGGCACACGGTTGCTAAAATCAAGTGTTTGGGATTGCTCCTTAGAACACGAACGGTTCTAAAAAATGAATCGCTACCTTAGTAAAGCAAATGTTGTGAATTAAAACATGGTGTGCGAATTAAAACAGATCAGAAACATTTCTGAAAATCTAAGGGTTGGTGATGCACGGTGTCTTCTTTTTATTTTCTTTGTTTTCTGAAAGCTGGCTAGCTTCTCTTGCAGACGGTCGGAAATACAAAATTGTGTGCAATGATGTAGTGAAACAGAAACATGTTAGTTATCGAAAATGGCTGCTATGTAGGCACACATTTTTACAACTGCCACTCGTTTGATATGTACTTGACAAAAAAAAGTTTCTGTATTGAGAATTCTCTGCTCTGCCAAACAACTAATTAAACCAAATTACCTGTGAGCATAGTAATTCGTGTCTCCGACGGATTGATTTCCGAAAGTGTGGACGATTTTACTCCTCTATTACCATCCCAGAAAACTGAAGAAATAACATACTCCACTGCATATGCAAGAAATGATCTGACGAAGCATATATAACATACACCTCTGTTACCATGCATGCTGACGATTTTACGAAAGGAAAAATTCATACTGACGAAGTTTGCATCAGAATAGTGCGGACAAGGTGCATGCATTGCAGAGAAAAACAACGAACAAAAGATTGCATCTAAATTACCCACTGCATATGTATGCATGAAAGGATCTGAACATCTAAATCTATAACTACCTAAACCTATCTAGGTAACCGACTGATCGCCGCTAGCGCCAACTACTTGGTCTTGGAAGGGCCCGCACCATCATCGTTGTGACAACGCTTGTTGGGCGGCGGCGGCGGCGTAGGCGACATCATTGTCCTCCTCGCTGCTGCGGCTGCGGATGCTCCTCATCCTCCTCCCCCTGATGTTGCTGCTCTTACGACTTGGGCCACTCAAGTTCCCAGTTGGTCTTGGGCTCCGGGGCCGGCCCTTCCATGATCTCCAAGAATGCGGGGTCATCTGGGCCGGATGGCGGCGATGCCGGCGGCAGCGGCAGGTCGTCCTCACTCAGATAGCCATGACCATTGTCGCCGTCGCTACTGGAGTCGCTGGTGTGACCGTGCCAGTCCTCTGGATATCCCCAAGAACTCATGGTGGATATGGCCAGGAGGGCAAGCGAGAAAATTTGAAGAGTCTGTGTTGTTCAATGAGGGAGAAACGGAAGCAGAGAGGTGGAAAGATAAATGTGTTTGCGTACTTAACTACACCGCACAGTTATATTACCGAAGCGACGGGACAGGTTCCTACTGAATTCAATCCTGATTGACGTGTGGCAGCATGACCGGCGGGGTGAACGAAAAGACAACACACACACACACTCTGTAAAGCATTGCGTGTTCGATGGAAAAAATATTTGCTGACGGTTTGATGATGACAAGTAACATCACTGTAATTTTGCGTGTGGGATGGAGAAACATCTGTCATTTTTGAACGTCTGCTTAGTCTGTCAATTTTAGGCAAACAAATAAATTGAATGAACTGTGTGCGATAGATTTAAATTAAATTGACTGATTTAAAAAACTGTGGGCTAAAAAATTCTATGTCCTTCTGCCAATGGGCCCGGGCATGCGGTCGCGACGCAAAACTCGGTATGACCGGCGTCTTGGGGTTCTCGTCATCGTGAATTGAGTCACTGACATGTGGATCCAACAGGTGGATGGCCCACCTGTCATACACCCCAAGTCACAGAAGATGCGTCCCATCGTCAAGGGTTTCGGGCAACCAGTGAGGTTCTATATAAATTCAGTAGGACGGCCAGAGCGAGACACCATGCATCCACATCCTGCAAGCCATAGCAGCATTATTACTAGCCCCAAGAACTCCCACTTGCCGCAATGCGTCAGCACGGCAAGCTGCACAGCCAGCCCATGTCGTTGACGCGACGGACGTGACGCGCCAGTTGGATCGACTCGAGCAAATCCTTGCCGAAGCTGAGTCCCGGCGCACCGCTGATACGGTGAGGACAGTTCTCACTCCTTGTTGGTTACCCCAAGTGGAAGGTGAGATGTAGCGTAGCAGCAAATTTCCCCTATGTATAGGATAAGGTTTGTCTCGCATAGATACAAGAAGGTGGTAAAGTGAACAGTGGCACCGAGGTTGCTAACTTCGCATGGACCTGCATACACAGCAAATAACTTTGCTCCCAACGAGTACAGAGGAGTTGTCAATTCCTCCGGCCTTGCTGTTTACAAAGGATCAATGCAAGAGATAATAATAGTGGCAATTGAAAGTAAAGAATGAAAGTAAATTGATGATGTAAACAATGGTGTGAATATGGACCGGGGTCCCGTGATGTTCACTAGTGATGTCTCTCTCCCAAAATACGATAAAAGTGCTAGCGAGGTAAACAAATCACAGCTGGGCAATTGACAGGATTATAAACGCACCGCAATGCTAACTATGCTACAAAAGAAAGGAAGAGGCTCAAAAGTAATGGGCAGTACGCCAAAGTAAGTAGACCGAAATCCAACTGCATCTACTACGAATCATCCACCTTGAGATATCTATCCAGAACATCTCGCTGATATTAAGTTGTGAATCCCACCCAAAGTGTAAACTCGAAGCAACAGACAATTGCATTAAAAGAACTATGCGTAAAGTAAACAATCCTTGCACCCGCAAGTACAAGCACCGTTGTTTTATCCATGGTGGCAACAGCACATCCCCTAGTCTCATGTTTCTGTCACTCAAGCTAGACATCAAGGGGCTGAACCCACAATCAAGCATAACGCTCCCTCTTGGAGTTGAAACAAATCACTTGGCCAAAGTAAAATACGGCAACGGAGAACATGCAAGGATTTACTAAAGAACACAAATATAAAAGAGAACCAAATATATTACTCATCACAATCTGATCATAATATCATAATCCATCAGATCCCAGCAAACTCAGCATAGCAATGCAGAAAATTACAACGGTGCCTCGATCATGTGAGGCAGCTCACGAGGTCTCGAAACTGAAAGCACAAAGAGGGGAGGAGTACATCACATAGCTATTGGTCACGGACCCATGGTCCAAGGGAGACTACTCACAAGACATCCGGTAGGCGTCCATGGCGATGGATGGTCTCCCGGAGGGGGTTCCTCCTTCCGACAGGGTGCCGGGGCAGCTTCTCCTGGCAGCCCCGATCTTGAAACGGCGGCGACGACGGTACAGAGAGGAGAATGGGAATAGCAGATCGATATTAGGGGTTTCCGTCACGGGGGGTAAATATAGGACAAAGGGGGCACCGAGAGGGGCCACAGGGCAGCCAGGAGGCCTCCTGGCGCGGCCTAGGGTGGGGCCGCGCCAGGGACCCTCCTGGGGCCCTGGTGGGTCCACCCCCTTCCTTCCTTGGTGATTCAGGAAGCTTTCGGGTCGCTGATTTTTTATATAATTTTTCCGGGATTTATTTGGCGCTTTTAATGACCGGAAAACCTGAAATACAAAAACAGCAGAAAACAAGAACTGGCAGCTGGGTGCACTGAGTTAATAGGTTAGTCCAAATATGATAAAAAGTGTATGAAAGTTCAAGCAAAACATGGAAAAGTCACACAAATCATGCATGGAGCAAGCAGAAATTATAGATACGTTTGGGACGTATCAACATCCCCAAGCTTAATTCCTGCTCGTCCTCGAGTAGGGAAATGATAACAAGCATAATTTCTGTGGCGACATGCCACCCAACCATATAAGGACTTTTAAGTAAAGCAATCAAAGCATGCAATTCAATTCAAGTCTTAACAAGCAAGAGTCTATATTACCATTGACACAAGCAACAAAAGAACAAAGGGTGCAAGAGCTCTCGCTGTCCGTGACTCAAATGTCTCCAAATGGTGTTTGCGTGCAAGAAAGGGGATAGGGAATACGAGATAAAAAAATAGTTGTTGAGAACTACTATCTACTAAAGTTTCACACTTAGTCTCATTTGGATTCTTACCTTGACTTGTCCCAAGACCACTAGTCAGGTACAAGTCAAACTGATCCACTCCCTTTCGATATTTTGAGCACTCATGCAATGGATGAGCGTGAGCAAGAAATTTCACACCTAAAAGGCGAAACAGAAATAAGGTGGAGGAGGAAGACAAAAAGGTGTGAAAGGCTCACATCAATGAGGAAAATCATAGGCGAGAGAAGGCCATATGATAGATATGATGTGAGGAGTAGGGATTGCCATGCAACGGATGCACATGTGAGCTAAAAGCTCTCCAAGGGAACTAGTGGGGGTGCATATAACTTTCTTGCTCATGAAGACCTATAGCTCTTTTGAGGAGGCTCATCATTCGAATATACAAGCCAAGTTCTATAGTGTGAAGGTTCCCCACACTAGTAGAAAAAGGCTCATTTGTCCCGGTTCCAGAGGGCCTTCTGTTCCGGTTCTGGAACCGGGACAAGGGTCGTTACTAATGCCCAAAACCTTTAGTCCCGGTTCGCTTACGAACCGGTACAGATGGGCCTCCACGTGGCCTCTGCGGCTTGCCTGGGCAGGAGGGCCTTTTGTCTCGGTTGGTAGCACCAACCGGGACCAAAATGCCTCCACGCGTCAGCAGTTCCGTGTCTGGGGTTTTTTTTTTGAGAGGGGGATGGAGGTTTTGTAGGGTTAATTTAGGGGTTTCATATATTGTAGCTAATAGAGAGAGGTGTCCTCTCTTATCTCCGTGCTTGGTCGATGCTACGTACTATACGTATAGAGAGGACTCGACATGCTAGCTAGTAAGCAAATGAAGGAATTAAACCATTAAGTACAGAAGATCGTCATGAACATATACAGAGAGAAGTGAGATTGTTCGAACAACAAGTTTTCGTATATCTATCCGACGCTACTGGCTACATATGTACAATATATGATCTCTTACAATACCCTAACATCTGAAATCAAGTTCCATATGGTATTCTCCCTCTTTCCTGATGACGTGTTCAAGAAAGAATCCCGCCAATTCCTCTTGAATTGCTATTATGTGATCTTGTGGTAGGAGTTCTTCCTGCAGCTCCCAATGCTAATTCGAAGAAGGGGGTCAATACATATATATGAATGAAACTCAACACAAATGATGGTAATAAAATAAAATTGTGAATATTATTGCTTACGCACATCAAAAAAAAATTTACAGTAGCCGCCCTGCTTAGAGATCATAGCGTTGTAGATGTACTCGCATACGTAGTATCCACAAAGATTAGTCCCTTCTTGCTGCCACAACCACTTTACGAGAAATAGAGGTCAATCAAACTGATAATCAAGCATTATATAAATGGTATTGATGAAACTAGCTAGAATCAAATTCATGGGAGATGCGCGGAACTAGCTAGTAGTACTTACTTTCGGGCGTGTAAATTCCAGCTCCTTCGGCAGTCCCGGAGATTTTGTGGTGAACGTTATCCAAACCCTGCCAGACATAAAAAATAATTATTACCTAATATCAGGAAATGAACAAAGTTGCCGAAATGCTGCGATAATGATCGATTGCACTTACTTCTTAAGCATTTCAGTGATGATCGCATACGTCTTGGGATCTTTTCGTCTTGAGTCTAACACGGTTACTAGTCCCTCCTCAAGCTTAATCTCTAGGAGAATAAAGTGGAAGCTGCGCACGCATGCATAACTCATCAATTACATTACTATAACCTCGAGTAAATAAAGGAAAACCGAATATGCATGGTATAACACTCACTCCAAGTTGTAAGGAAAGATTATTTTTTGTTTGTTTTGATGTTGAAGCAACGATTGTAGCAAGTTGGCCTCGGCTTGTTTGGGATTATTTTCCATCTCCCATTCATCAAAGAGATTTAGGTTAATGAACCCAATATTATAGATTTCTCTTTGCTTGCATTCGACGATCTTTAATCTGCATGATATAGTGAATTATATATATGTACATGCAATGAAAGAGCTGAGCTATATATAGAGAGTTAATTAAAGAAGTAGTACTTACAGACAGTAGCAAGTGACGATTACTTTATCGATGGCCATTGCATTGTAAAGCTGGAATAACTCCTCAAATGGAACACACAACATGTCAATTCCAAGGAGGTCGTGCTTGTCTTTAACCATAAGCAACACATTATCCAACCCAGAGTTCTTGCAGGTGTCCATGTAACACTCATGGAATCTTCGCATCATCGTTGGTAGCTGTTGATCAGGTCTAACGAGAGGATACCCGTGCCGGAATTTGAGTTCGTCCACCTCGAGTCGATCAAATTGTATATCGTCTGGCAGGTAATCACCTGGATTGGTACCGGGAACCATCCCGGCCGGCAGATTTGCGACGACGATATCACTAGACACCTGCAGCGGGGGGCACAATTGTTTTGCCTGTTCGCCGAGCTGGGGAATTTTTTCCCTCTTGCAATTTGTTATTCTCTCCTTTGGTCAGCTGCAGTGCTTCCGGACCGGCGCGTTTCTTGCACTTTCTTTTTAAGAGCGCGGACATGGTTGTCATCCAGCGGAGCCGGTGCTGGTCGCTTCAGGGCATCCAAAGTGCGCTTCAATTTCACCTCATCTATCTTCTCCTTCGGAGGTGGATTTTTCTTTTTTAAAAAGGCATCCACTTCGCCTTTAGAGATCTTCGCGCTTTCCTCATCGCTCCTCTCGTATGGTAACGGCTCAAGAGGCTTGAGAGATGATGGACCGTATTGGAATCGCCTCCCACCACTGGTTGTACTGCTAGACGCCGGAGCGACGGCTGCTCTCTTCTGCTTTTGCTGACGAGGCGGAGGAGGAGACGGGATGCTCGGACGCGCCGACGCAGGCGGAGAAGGAGGCGGAGGAGGAGACGGGCTGCTCGGACGCGCCGACGCAGGCGAAGAAGGAGGCGGAGGAGGAGGCGGGTCCTTACTCGTTGGAGGAGGAGGCGGGCCCTTACTCGTCGGAGGAGGAGGCGGGCCCTTACTCGCCAGAGGAGGAGGAGGAGGCGTAGGTGCCGTCCAGTTCGGAAGCTTGATGAATTCCTTCGGCCATAGACATGAAGTGCTCAGATCATTCTGCAGGAGATTTTCCCCTTCGCCGGTAGGGTAGTCAAGCTCAATCTTCTCATATCTCTCCATTATTTCATCGACCATCACAACAACATAGCCTTGTGGAATCGGAAGACAGTGAAAAGTTCCGTTGGGTCGAGGAGGTACAACATGGACGATAGCCACCGTGGGTTTGAATTGCATCAATTGCTTCTTAAGGTGGCATTCTTGAGACTCCGTGATTTCATCCACGGGGTACCTGGAAGCCGTCAAATCAGGTTACGCAATGACCTCGGTGGAAGCCACGCTGCTTCTCCGCTGAGATGGCGGGGTAGCTTCTAGGGTAGCTTCGTCAGCTCGATGCCTCTCCTCTAGCGCTTGTACTCTTGCATGCAGGTTTTGTATTTCGCTTTGCTCCTGTTTCCTCTTCCTCTCCCTGCTTTTGTAACCGCCTGCGTCGGGAAACCCATGCTTCCACGGAAGGGAGCCTGCCGTGCCTCGTGTTCGTCCTGGGTGCTCAGGATTCCCGAGGGCCATTGTGAGCTCGTCGTTCTCTCTGTCGGGAACGAACGTCCCTGCCTCCGTTTGGGCGATTAACTCCTCAAGCTTGGTGATCGGTACTCTCAGTTGTTCGTTCGTCCAAAAGCACTTCCCTGTTTCAGGGTGCAAGGTTCCCCCAACCCCGAAGAACCAATTCCTTGCACGCTCTGGCCAGTTCAATGTCCTTGGTACGATCCTTTTGTCAAGAAGGTCCTTTTCAGCCTTCTCCCACAACAGTCGGGCTTTGTGGTAGCCACCTGACCCCGTGCAATGGTGATGCTTCTTCTTTGCAGCATTTAGTTTGTTTATCGCTGACATCTTCTTACTCTTCTCCGATGTCTTGTGGGCCACAAATGCGGGCCACTGTTTTCTTATCTTCTCAAATCGGCCGGTGAATGTTGGAGTCTTCTCTTTGTCGACAAACGTTGTTTTTAACTCATTCTTCCACCTCCTGAATAGCTCTGCCATCTTCTTAAGAGCATGAGTCTTGATCTTTTGCTCTGTAACTGGTTTTTCCGGACACTCCTCTTCCGGTAGGGTGAAATTTGCCTTCAGCGCGGTCCAAAGATCATCTTTCTGTCTATCGGTGACAAAAGACACTTCATGGTCTCCGGCCTTCGGCTTATTCCATTGCTGGATGCTGATCGGGATCATGTCCCTAACAAGAACCCCGCACTGAGCAGAAAATGCATCTTTGGTCCGGCTGGGTGCAATCGGTTGGCCATCTCTATTGATGTCGGTGATCGTGAACCTTTCGTCCGGGCGCAACTTTTTCTTTGGGCCTCGTCTCGTTACCGAAGTTTAGCTATATGCATGCATGATGATCTCTATGGAGTACAAGGGATAGAGGATGAAGTACTAGTGTGGATCTCTCAAAACGAATAGTAGTGTGCCCCCTTCTCTCTCTTTTTTTCTCTTTTTTCTATTTTTTGTATTTTTTTTGGTGGCCTCAATGGCTCTTTCTATTTAACTCTCGTTTTTTCTCTTTGGGATCTTTTGATTTTGTCCTCTTTGGGATCTTTTCCTCACTTTAGGGGAAACACTCTATATTTTACAAGAATAGAGGAGGTCTTTCACACTTTACAAGGGTACTCACATAAAGAAAATGTAACTATCATGATGCAAATGTATGCCTCTGCCAGGATAGCAGGATATGCAATGATACTAGTGCGTCATGTGGCAATGATTAGGGCAAGGCCCAACTAGCCTGCGGCTCATCGATCAAGCAAGTAGCATGTATGACATGAAGATCAAGTCATGAGAAGGTGGATGTTGCATGGCAATGTATCTCGGAAAGGCTATGGAAATGCCTTGATAGGTAGGTATGATGGCTGTTTTGAGGAAAGATATAAGGAGGCTTATGATGACAGAGCGTATCGTGCCAAGGGTTTGGATGTACCGGCGAAGGTGGACGCCAGCTCTCGGAGTGAGAAGAAGGCAATGCACGGCATAGGAGAGGCTAGAAAAAGTATAGGTGGGTGGAAGTGTCAACTTTCGAATACTCACATTAGTCCGAAGAACTCATGCACTTATTATCGGTAACTCTCAATCTAATCAGGAGGTTCTCAAAGAGACAAGTACCCCGAGGAGGAGTGTATGGGGGTTTGGTTATCCTTGCGCATCCTCGACTCATGGTACGTGAGTGTACTCTAATATTTGAACCCTCCAGAGGTTAGTGATCCATCTAGTAGCTAGAGTTCTCAATAGGGGTTTTGGTTTTCGAAAATCACACGGATTGCCCAAAATACGACATCTATCACTAATAGGCTCGAGCTCTTGACAGCAAAAGTTCAAACATTACTCTAGTCAATACCTCAAAACTGTTGCAAGTTACTACTACAAAGAGAATAGAAACTTCAACTACCTACTTTCTAGTCAAGACACAAAACTCAGTGCAACAGGAAAACTCTCTAACAAGATAAAACATGCAACCTATAGAAAGTTGAACCTAATACAAAACAAAAGCTCTAGAAGAAAACTAAAGCACAACAACTAAACAGGGCAGCAACTAAGAAAAGAAAAAGAACAACTCACAGCTAAGAGAATAAGCATGCAAATCCTATGAGGAGTTCTAGTTCAAGCGGAGCGTGTTTCTATCCCACAAAAAAGAAAGTTGGGGTATAACTTGTTACTACATCAAACAAAGCAAAAACAAACCTAAGAAAAGTAAAGAGCGAGACGCTCCAAGCATAGCACATAACGCATGAAGTGATAAAAATATAGTGCAACGAGGGACGAGCTGATAATTGTTTATGAAGAAGGGGGTGAACGGGGGCATCCCCAAGCTTAGACGCTTGAGTCTACTTGAATATTTATTGGGGGTGCACATGGGCATCCCCAAGCTTGAGCGTTTGAAACTCCAGGATCTTCTTTCATCATCTTCCATCGCACACTTGAAAACTCCCTTCATACATAACTCATTGTAAACTGATTAGAGAGGTTAGTACCCTATTAAAATAATTTTTCCCTTACTGTAAATAAAAATATTCTTGAAGAGCTACTGTTTCTCAAGATTGCCAAAAAGTTTTTGCAAAGAAAAAGCAAGCTTAAGGTTTACAAAATTTAGGAGAGACAAAACGTGGCAGAATCTGTGAAAAACAGAACAACAGGTAGTAAAGAATTTTTTAAGGGTACTTATGCAACTCAAATCAAAAAACTCAGAACATACGAAAGTTCCGTGATTGTATAGATCACGCTGTGTAAAAAATTAACTCAAAAATATGAACTGAGAATTTTCTATGATTTTTCCCGTCACGAGGACAGAATCTGTTTTCTGGACAACATGTCACAACTTTCACTTCCCTTGTCATATGAGGCTATAATTGGAACAAAGCTTGAAAATTAAAGATAAAATGATGTTGCTACAGTAGTAACAACCATCAAGACCACTAAGAACAGAAGAAAAACAAAAAGGAAAACCTAAGTTCGTTGCGGGCTGCCTCCCGAAAGCGCTTCTTTAAAGCCATTAGCTAGGCTTAAAGCAAAAGATCAAGTTGTATCAATTGATCCATCATCAAGATCATCAAAAATCTCTTCAATAGTACAACTAGTCTTAAGAGGTTTATAAAATAAAGGCCGAATAAAAATGCTTCAAGGGATAAAATCAAAAGGAGGAAAATTAATTGGAGTTTCAAAATTAAAGATAGGTATCTCCTCCAAAGTCTTCACTGTTTCAACTCTTTTGGCCATAGGTGTGTCAGCTTTAGCTCGAGGAACCTTAGGGACGTAAACGAACTTGGGTTCATTTCTTGCCGGAGTTTC
The DNA here is from genome assembly GCA_950022295.1 of Bromus sterilis. Taxonomy (NCBI): domain Eukaryota; kingdom Viridiplantae; phylum Streptophyta; class Magnoliopsida; order Poales; family Poaceae; genus Bromus; species Bromus sterilis. Next base: position 28,474,981 of record OX465597.1, read on the forward strand.
ATCCTTTTTGGTTTTCATTGAGGAAAAGGTAGTTCCTAGATTTTCAATAACTTCCTCAATTTTCTGTATCCTATAAGACTTCTCATCAAGGGATTTTATAGTCTCCAAAGTTTTGATAATTTTTTGCATGGAGCTATTTAGCCTATTCAAATTCCCTTGAATCTTACGATCCAACTCATTTACTTTATCGATACTTGGCATCTCTAACTCTATTTTTTCAAGTTTTCTCATAATGTGAGCTAGAGTAATGTCCTCCTTAATGCTAGCAACGGGGAGACTTCCAACAAGATTTTCAATAATATTAAGGGCTTCCCAAACTGGAGCCTCTATAAAGTTCCCATTGATAGCAGTGTCTAAGACAAACCTATTCCAAGAAGTAATCCCAACATAAAAATTTCTAAGCAGGATAGTAGTGGATTGCTTCTTGGTGCCTTCTTTTGAGAATCATTAATTCTATACCAAGCATCTTTCAGAATTTCACCACCTCCCTGAGTAAAGGTAAGTACTTCTGCCTCACCAAAGGCAAAAGGACCAGCCATAGTGGTAACTACTAGCAAAGTAACATGTATTTTTGATAAGGGACACAAAAGTAAAGACTGAAAGATAAACTAGCAAGACTAAAAAGCAAAGATAAAAGATAGTGTGCAACTCCCCTATCTTGTAGATTCGAGTCCCCGGCAACGGCGCCAGAAATTAGCTTGATACGGTGAGGATAGTTCTCTCACTCCTCTTTGGTTACCCCAAGTGGAAGGTGAGATGTAGTGTAGCATCAAATTTCCCTCAGTGAAGATACCAAGGTTTGTCTCCAGTAGGACTCGCAGAAATACAAGAAGGTGACAATGGCGCCAGAAATTGGCTTCGGGCTAACGGCGCCAGAAATTGGGCGGTTGCCTGCACCTGCACACAGAAACAAAGAACTTTGCTTCCAACGATTACAGAGGAGTTGTCAATTCCTCCGGCCTTGCTGTGTACAAAGGATCAACGCAAAAGATAATAGTGCAACTGAAAGTAAGAACTGAAAGTAAATTAATGGTGTAAACAATGGTGTGAATATGGACCGGGGTCCCGTGATGTTCACTAGTGATGTCTCTCTCCCAAAAGACGATAAAAGTTCTAGCGAGGTAAACAAATCATAGCTGGGCAATTGACAGGAGTATAAACGCACTGCAATGCTAACTATGCTACAAAAGAAAGGAAGAGGCAAAGGAAGGTGGCCGCGGCGGACGAACCGAGCACCGAAATTCCCCACAAGGGTCGAAGGGGACCTCCTCGCGATGCTGCATCAGGGGAGGGAGCATTGGAGGCAAACGCGATGGCTTCCCTCCCGTCAATCTCCCACATTGGCGCGGCTATGGCCGGCAGGGTGGCCGGTATGCTGCGACGCCAGGACCCACGGCGGCCGCCGCGCGCGCACTCGATCTGGAGCGCATCCGTATCCAGTGAGGCGCAGGGGCTGGTGCCGGGGGCGAGCGGCGCGGGGGTAGGTGGGGCGGGGCGGGGGTGTGAGGCGGCCATGGAGGGATCCAAGGCGCCGCCCCATCGAGATCCGGCCGACGACAGGGGCTGGCGGCGCGCACGGGTCGGTGGGGGAGTGACGGGGATGTACCCCGACAAATCCCATGGTCAGGGACCCTGGGTTAGTCATGAGAGGCACAGGTTGGACGATAAGCTCGTCGGCTAGCAGGAGGATACGTTCCTGCTCGATATTATTGATTGGAGATGGCGACTACAGGGAAGCCGAGGCTAGTGCGCACAAGGCTAGGTTACAGATTGTGTATTGCTTTTCTCGACGTCTCCCCTCCTAGCCCTTATATACTAGGCTAGGTCTCGGGGAGTCCGTCCTGGATTACAGATGAGGTTTCCTAACCATGATCTTGTTCCGTACGGCAAGTTTGCACCTTCCTTACGACCCGCGGACTCCTACGTCGGTGCCACTAGTGGGCCAAGGCTGGGCCCAGGCGGCATCTTTGTGGGCCTTCTGTCTTCTGGTACACCGGGTAGGCTCATCCATAGGAGTCGTGGGGTCACCCCCTCGTCAGTAGCCCTCGAGTGCCTGGGGGACTCGAAGAGGCGCACAGGGACTCGAATCCACTCTTAGCGTCGTTTTGATGTATGCACGATTCAACCGCGGGTCGCTGGCAGTCTGGGGCCATGACAAAACCTGTTTTGAGGGATGCTAAGCTAAAAGGGCCCAAGGTGTCGACTGGTCGGGCCTTGGTGAATTGCACTAGTGGCAAAAACCGCAGTAGCTCAATCAAACCCATGTCCCTCGACATGAGCTTGGAACACTGGTGTCTAGCAAAAGTCATGCCGCTGCAGGTCTTACAGTGATCAATTGCCTCCAGTAAAGTTTGTAGCCTAGGCGCGTCCTCCCGGCTTTTTCTATCATGCATGCGCATGGAAAAGGTTGGGAGTGAAATCGCTCTTCGGCAAGTCCCAGCCCGGCCGATCTTCGCAGCGGGGTCTTACCTACACGCTAAGCTTGCGTGGCATCTGAGCACAGTGTATCGTGTTCCGGAAATATGTATTTTTATTGAGGCGCGGAGCCTAGTAGATAATGCACCCACTTGGAATAAACAATCAAGTGGGCGGTTTTAGCGATCACTCGTGGAGCTTCTCCGAGTGCTCGGGTGTAGAGGGATATTTTCTCGGGAGGTCGTCGAGTGCTTGACTATATATAGAGTTTTGCGAGTAATCACTCGAATATCGCTTTTGCTCTCGGGGTGAGGGAGCACCCGATACTCCAGGACCGCTCGAGCCGGCGAGTGCAGGTCTGCTCATCTTGCGTCATGGTGAGGGAGCACCCGAAACTCTCATGGGTGCGAGTAATCACTCGAGCACGTTTTAACTTCTGGGTGAGGGAGCACCCGAAAAACTCTCATGGGTGCGAGTAATCACTCGAGCACGTTTTTACTGCTGGGTGAGGGAGCACGTGAAAACTCTCATGGGGATGCTCCCGATGGGAGTAAAAAAAAATTGCTTATCGGAAAAAGATTTAAAAAGTTGAAATTCTGAAGCTGGGAAACGTACTCGATACGCCTTGCCATGCTGGCTTGATTTTTCTGGTGTCTTTGACCATTGTAGCCTGCCGAAGGAAATGACTTGGCGCTGTCCCGCCGAAATTTTCGCTTCATGTGATTATGGTCCTCTTTTTGCGCGCGTAGTGGGCGGTGATGTTGCTACGCCGTTTGGGTTTTCCATATTTTTCGCCTGCCGTGGGATCGTGCCACATTTACTGGCCGCTGGGATCGAACGGTGCCCTGCTCTCCTAGCTGGTGGTTAAATACCGAGCGGTTGGGTAAATTTTAGGTTTTACCCAGCCATTGCCTTCTCCGCTCGCTGCTAGATTCCCCTGTTCTTGAGCCTTCTCCTTCCTCCTGTTGCTGCTTGCTTCGGGATTGATGACAACGCGCTCCCGTGCTGCTCCGAAATCGGCCAAGATGTCTGGCAAGTGGGAGCGCTCGACTTTTGGGGTTGCAGATCTTGGCCCGCTGATTGCCGATGGCTTGGTGGCTGGAGATGCCGTGCGGATTCCAGGGGATGAACCTGTTCCTGTTCCCATGGCCGATGAGCGGGTGTGATTTTAGGCGTTCTTTCCTCGCGGGTTTGCCCTTCCAATTCACCCTTTTGTTCGTGGTTTGCTGTATACCTATCGGCTTCAGCTGCACAATTTTACTCCCAATGAGATTTTGCACATTGCTTATTTTATTACCCTTTGTGAGGCTTTCTTGGGGATCTATCCCCATTGGGGGCTCTGGAAGCACCTCTTTTGTATAAAGAGGACGAACTCTGAGTACGATGTAGGGCAGGTGGGTATATCCATTAGGGACTCCAAATCGTACTTTGATTTGGAGATGCTTGACTCCGTCAGTGCTTGGCGAAAAAGTTGGTTCTATCTGAAGGACCAGCACATTGATGGGCAGCGATTTGGTCTTGCTCCATTTAATCCTGAAGCGCGGGTATTCAAGCAGGCTTCATGGTCCCATTCTTTGTCTGCGAAAGAGTCATCTGAAGTGGCTCCATTCTTGGAGTGGATTTCCCTGGTGAAGGACAACTTGACCGGTGGGCAGCTCATCTCTGTGTTCATTGGGAGGCGCGTGCACCCTTGCAGTCGCGAGCCCGTCCCATGTGGCAATATGAGGGACTCGGGGACTCGACGAGATGCTCCGGCCAAGAGCTTGACGCCGATGGCCTCTTGGCCCGGATCCAGTACGTGACCAAATGCTCGAACGTTTCCGAGATGGGTTTCGTCACTCCGTATTCTTCTGATCACGCGCTGTCGCAGGTTCACGTTTTTGAATTTCCCATGTGACTGGAAATGCTTGTTTTACTGCTTGCTGACGATGTTTCTTGCTTGTTTAGGATCATGTTCCCGTGTTGTGCAACCCTCCGCAGCCGGAGGATGCTGATATTTGCGAGGAGCCGGATGCTTCCGCTGCTGACGATGTTGCGCCGAGTGTTGGTGTCGGCGTGCTTGCGGGTGCGGACGAGTCCACGGGGATCGAGCTGCCGGGGACCGGAGATAGTGAGGAGTCGGCGCCTTTTCGCCTCAAGTGGTCGCGGCCTTCGGGCGCCGAGGGTCTTGACGCGACTAGTGGTGTTGTTCCGATGTCTATACCGTCTGCCGAGCCGTCTCCTTCTGCTGCTTGGGAGGTTGTTGCGTGTTGGCTCTGTGCGCGGCGGGTAAGCATATGCTTGTCTTTGCTGAGGCTGTTTTTCCTCTGTTCTTTTGTCTGATGGGTTTTATCTTGTAGCGCTGCGACTGCTCCAGCTGCTTCCTCCTCTAGTGCGGCTGCTGTCAACCTGCATTCGACTGACTCCGGAGCGGCCGCCCAGCATACTGGTGATTCGTCGGCTGCTGTTTGTCGGCCCGTATCGTCGGTGACCCCTGTTGTCCTAGCTGTTGGTGTGATTCCTGTTGTTGCTCCTCCAGTGGCGTCTGGTATTGTTGTTCCTGATGCCGAGCCTACTGCTCCAGATCGTCCTTACTTGGGCCGTCGTGATCTTGGTGTCGAGGATAAAATCCACTTCTTCGACCGCATAGCTGGGCTGGTAAGTTTGTTCCATGTTTGCTTGTGTAGTTTTTGTTATCGGGGGCACGGCAGTGCTCCCGATGGGATTAGCCCCCGAGGCTGCAAGCAAGTGCTTGCGGTTTCTTGCAGTCTTGCCTTGGCTCTATTTTTCCTTTGTGTCGTCATTGGGAGCACGGCCAGTGCTCCCGATGGGAGTAGCCCCCGAGGCTGCAAGCAAGCGCTTGCGATTGGTTGTAGTCTTGCGTTGGTTCCGACTTTTAATATCCGATTTCTTCGAGTAGCCGGTGTTTCAGCACTGTGAGCGTCTGGTGGTCGATGCTGAGCGTTGCCGGCAGGCCCATGCTTCTGCCCAGGATGCTTTGTCTGCCATGAGTAGTGAGTATTTCTTCCTGTGCTGCCGTGCTTGAACTGCTGGGTCTTTGATTCTGAGTGTTGTCCTGTGTTTTCAGACTGTCGTCAGACTGCCGAGAACAAAAAGAAAAAGACAATCAAACAGTTACTTCAATCAAGCACACGGACTCATACACGCCCAGATCTGTGCTGCCTGGATTGAAGTAACTGTTTGGACGTCCTGCTGTTGTGTTTGATTGTCTTTTTCTTTTTGTTCATTTTGCAGTAGGCCACCCCGGGCGTGCTTCGGTCTTGGAGTTCTTTGAAGGAGGACGCTCGCGAGGGCGTGTATGAGTCCGTGTGCTTGAGGCTGAGGGACGCTGAGCGAGAGGTTGTTCGCTTGAAGGGGGCTGTAGCAGTTCATCGTTCCAAGCGCGAGCGTGTTGAGGCCGTGCTGGATAGTCTTGCTTCGTGGGTGGTGAAGTTGTCTGACCTCCTGCGAGGTGAGTCTTGCTGCCGCTCGATTGCTCGACTGCCTTTAGTAGTTTTCCTGTCGTCATCTTGATTTTGATTTTGTTTTTTGAAGTGCTGTCGGGGCTGTCCTGGGATGAAGATAAGGCCGTCCAGTCGGAGCTGTATCGATTAGACGATCCTGAAGTGCAGGCGAGCAATCCTTTATGGGCAGATGGGGCTCGTGCTCGAGCATTTGCTGTGCTTCGTCTTAGGGTTGAGCGGGTGCCGACTTCTCTGCGGTACTGTCAGCGGGTGCTGGGTAGGATCCATGCCGAGTTTTATCCGCTGCAGGTGGTGCCGTCGTCCTTTGAGACGCTTTGCCGCGTATTTTCTCAGCCTGCAGAGCTGCGTCTCGTGATGAATCACCAGATTCATGCTGGAGCCCGTGCTGCTTTGGGCTTGGTCCATAGTCACAGGCCGGGAGCTGATATTGCTCAAGTGGTGGGGGGTCCTCCTGGTGGCAGGGATTACCCGATGAATGAGCATTACTCGGCGGTCGATGAGCCTGCGCGCCGGGTTGTGGAGCGAGTTTGTGAAGAGAACGATCGTTGTCTGGGTTCCCTAATTAAGGCGAAGATGGAGCCTGGGGGTTAGATGCTTCCTTCCTTTGTGTACGCTTCTTCTTGGTGTACTGTAGGTAAATGGTTTTGCTGCTGTGCCGAGCCCTTGTGTGACGTGATTTGCGAAGAACGCCTCAGGGGGTGGCTGCTGCGGCGAGCCCCCGAGTGCCAATTTTATTTATGTCGCGATTGCGAAGAACGCCTCGGGGGGTGGCTGCTACGGCAAGCCCCCGAGTGCCAATTTTATTTATGTCGCGATTGCGAAGAACGCCTCGGGGGGTGGCTGCTGCGGTGAGCCCCCGAGTGCCAATTTTATTTATGTCCCGATTGCGAAGAACGCCTCGGGGGGTGGCTGCTGCGGCGAGCCCCCGAGTGCCAGTTTTATTTATGTCGCGATTGCGAAGAACGCCTCGAGGGGTGGCTGCTGCGGCGAGCTCCTGAGTGCCTGTTTTATTTATGTCGCGATTGCGAAGAGCGCCCCAGGGGTGCCTGCTGCGGCGAGCCCCCGAGTGCCAATGTTATTTATGTCGCGGTTGTGAAGAACACCCCGGGGGGTGGCTGCTGCGGCGAGCCCCCGAGTGCCAATTTTATTTATGTCGCGATTGCGAAGAACGCCCCGGGGGGTGGCTTCTGCGGCAAGCCCCCGAGTGCCAATTTTATTTATGTCGCGATTGCGAAGAACGCCTCGGGGGGTGGCTGCTCCGGCGAGCCCCCGAGTGCCAATTTTATTTATGTAGCGATTGCGAAGAACGCCTCGGGGGGTGGCTGCTGCGGCGAGCCCCCGAGTGCCGGTGGATCAATTTTTGGAAAAACATTTTTCAATATTCTTCCTGGTGTCTCTTACATTTAGTAAGAATGGGGGGGCGTTCTGATGAGGACAGTCCCCTTTTATTAAAAACGGCGGCGTGGTAGCCTTAAGTGCTGGATGGCTTCTTCTCCGAGTGCTCGGGTCCTTCGGGTGGCGGCTTCTTCTACGGGAGTGCTTCTTCTGCGGGTCCCTTGGTCTCGCTGGCTTGGTGGGCTCCAAAGGCCTCTGATATCTTGTGGAATTCCTTGTCGTAGCGGTCGGACCGGACGAAACTGCCGCTGATTGTGATGACACCGTGAGGCCCTGGCATCTTTAGCTTAAGGTAGGCGTAGTGAGGCACTGCTATGAAGCGGGCGAAGGCTGGTCGTCCGAGGATTGCGTGGTACTGCGATTTCCAGTCGACCACTTCGAAGTCTAGGATCTCCTTGCGGAAGTTGGTTGCTTCACCAAAGACCACTTCTAGGCTTATCTTTCCCAGAGGGTAGACTGCTTTTCCTGGCACAATCCCGTGGAAGGTTGTGCTTGAGGATTTCAGCGCGGAGCTTTGGATTAGCATTTCTTCGAGTGCCCTTGTAAAGATGATGTTGATCCCGCTACCGCCACCCATGAATACTCGCGACATGTCGTAGTTCCCTATTCTGGCCTCGAGCACTAGTGCGGCATGTCCTGGTCGAGGGATGGCAGGCGGGTGGTCCTCCCGAGAGAAGGTAATATCTGTTTCGGACCCGCGCAAGTACTCCGGGATAGCGGGGTGTGAGGAGGCTGCGAGGAAGACTTGTCTTGTGACCTGCTTCTGCTGCCTATTTGAAGGCTTGCCTTCTTGTATCATGTAAATCCTGTCGTGGGCTTCTGGGTACTGCTCCTCTGCATCTGGTGTCCTGCGTCGTTGCTGGATTGTGGCCACTTGACTTGCTGGTAGGGGAGGGGCTGGTGGTGCGTCGTGGGCGATGGTTCCGACTGCTATACTCGCGAGTGGCTGGGCCGCTGTTGTCGCGGATCAGCTTTTTTCCTCCGCCAACTCGTTGAGCTTCTGCAGTTCCTGAGCGTGTGGTGTGGATTTCTGTTTTGTTGCGAACGGAATCCTCGTCGTCCGCCCAGATGTTGGCTTGCTCCAGCAGCCGTGCGAGTGTTCGGACTTTCATCTGCCCGAGCTATTCCTTGAATTCGACGCGCTGCAGGCCTCGCCTGAACGCGTCGATTGCGCTTTCGTCTGATATGTCTTCTGCTGAATTCTTGAGTATGGTCCACCGCTGGATGTAGGCTCGCAGGGTTTCCCTGGTTCCTTGCTTGCATGCTCGCAGTTCCTCGAGTGATGCCGGTATCTTGTATGTGGATTTGAAGTTTTCTATGAAGGATTCACAGAACTGCCTCCATGAGATGATGGATTCTCGCGGGAGGTTCTTCAACCAGTGTCGTGCCGAGCTCTCGAGCATGAGCTGCACATACTGCATTGCCGTGACGTTGGTCCCTCGCTGGAACTTGACTGTTGTTAAGTAGTCGTCGATCCACGCCTCTGGCTCTTCGAGTCCATTGTATTTGAGCGTTGTGGAGTTCAATTTGAACCCGCTCGGCATTCGTGTCTCGCGTATGGAACGCGTGAAGCATAGTGCTCCGCATGGCTCGATTTCTTCGTCGAAGGCTTCTTCGTCCGAGTACTCTTCGCGTGCTGCGCGTCTTCGTCTGCTGCGGTTGACTTTGTTCTGTGTGTTGTCGTCGCGCGCGTCTCGTCGACTGCTGCGGCGCCTGTTGTCGTTGTCGTCGTTGTCGTGTTTCCTGTTTTTGCTGGAGCGTTTGCGCCAGTTGTCGCTGCTGTCGTCGTCATCGGGTGAGCTGGGTTCCCTGTCTGGTGTCCTTGCACGGGTCGGTCGCCTTGCACTTGATTTTTTGGGTGCTGAGGCGACGATGGCGTCCTTCATTATCTGTAAGGCTATTGAAGTGTTGCGGTCTGGTCTGTTCTGCATGTTCCTCTGGGCGCGGGATAGGCAGTCTCGGGCGCTTATAAGGGCTTCTGCTGGTGTGAGGGGTTCCTCTTCGTCGTCCTCCTCTTTTAGCTTGAAGTCGTCGTCGAGCTTCCGGACCACTCTCTTCTTGTCTGTTCGTCGCAGGTTGCTGAATTTCGATTTATTGCGGAGAGGGGAGCCGTGGTCCGGGGAGTCGTCTCTTGGAGGTGGCTTGCGATTGATTTTCTGCTCGGCGGCCGCCCTTTCTTGCTTCTCCAGCTCTAGGCGCTGTTGCTCGCTTGTCGGGTTAGCTCGCTTGCCAATTTGTTGTATGCCCTGAGCTCGTTCCTTGTTGCGCTTGCCGATAGTAACTTCCCGTGTTCGACTGCGTCTTTTACCTTGGCCATTGATTCTTTGGTCAAGTAGATTCACTCTTTGGTTGGGTCATCCACCGCTGCACTCGGGGTTTGTTGTTTACTGCTTGATGGCTTGTCGCTCTTGCGGTTGCTCCGTTCTTGTCCTTGTGGTACTTTCATTGGAATGCTTCCCACGTCTCCCAGCTTCACGACGATCTTATTGGTGGTTCCGGGCGCTTTTGTGTTGTCGTTGGCTTGGCGAGTGTTCGAGTTGTCGTCCTGGCCCTCCTCGTTTGCTGGTGGCGCGTCGACTTCTGCCATGAACACCTGGGATGGTGCCCCGGCTGCCTTGTTGCTCGTGCGTGTGATCGCGGGCGACGCGGAGCCTTTGTTTGGGTGGACAGTTGCGGCTGGCCTGAAGGGTGGTCGCGCGGGTGGTGACTGCGTCGATTGCTGCTGTAGATGTCGTCGCGGGTGTTTGGGCGTCGTCCGTGAGGCGGAGGGTGCCCCAATGGTTGATGTAGATCTGATATGCTCCGAAGATCAGGTTGATGCCGGAGCGAAGGTCGGCGAAGATTGGTCGGAGAGTCGAAAGGGGGGCCGTGAAACCAAGGGACCCGAACAGATCGGATTCCGCCTGGGTCGTCGGATCGAAGAGCGCTGGTGAAGTCGTCGCGCCGGTGGGTGTTGAAGATGCTGATGAGGCCGCCGAGATCGCGTTCCCAACCTGTGCGGTTCCCACAGACGGCGCCAATTGACGGGGATGTACCCCGGCAAATCCCATGGTCAGGGACCCTGAGTTAGTCATGAGAGGCACAGGTTGGACGATAAGCTCGTCGGCTAACAGGAGGATACGTTCCTGCTCGATATTATTGATTGGAGATGGCGATTACAGGGAAGTCGAGGCTAGTGCGCACAAGGCTAGGTTACAGATTGTGTATTGCTTTTCTCGACGTCTCCCCTCCTAGCCCTTATATACTAGGCTAGGTCTCGGGGAGTCCGTCCTGGATTACAGATGAGGTTTCCTAACCATGATCTTGTTCCGTACGGCAAGTTTGCACCTTCCTTACGACCCGCGGACTCCTACGTCGGTGCCACTAGTGGGCCAAGGCTGGGCCCAGGCGCCATATTTGTGGGCCTTCTATCTTCTGGTACATCGGGTAGGCTCATCCATAGGAGTCGTGGGGTCACCCCCTCGTCAGGGAGGTTCCGCCGTCGGGCGGCGTGCACTGGTAGGTGGGGAGAGGTTCCCCCAGCGCGGCGGCATGCGGCGGGGGGGCGGGGGAGGGGGCGGGGGAGGAGGTGGCAGATGGTGTGCAGAACGACGGGGCGCCGCCGGGTCAGATGCGGCAGGGCGAGAGACGGCGGCTGCGCAGGTGAGAGAGGATGGGGGGAAACGTGTGGGGTGGGGTGGACGGGACGTGGGTTGGTGGGCACGGGGGATGGGGATGGTTTTTGGCTCGGGTTGACCTGTGTTTTATTTTTCAGTCCGGACGCGGGGCGGCAGTGTTTAGGTGTTAGCAGAATAAGGTTAGTGTTAGTAGAATAAGCTCTTAAGGGGTGTTAGTAGAGTAGATCCACTATACACACACACACACACACACACACACACACACACACACATATATATATATATATATATATATATATATATATATATGTTTCAATGGGCGAACATTATGCTTTATTATAAGAGGAGTTTCACTGTCTTACCAGTACCTTGATGACTGACCACCCGTGCCGGCTCCGTAAGGTGTGAGTCCAAAATTTCTTGGATCCGGAGTCCTTTGATCGTAGTGGGTGACTGTGTGTTCTTCAAGTGGGTTAAACCGTTCGTTATCTTTAATCCATTGTTGTTTGAACGCAAGCATGTGGTAACATTGTCCCCAAGAATGGGTTGCAAGGTGACCCGGTCTAGAATGTTTTGGGCAGGGCTCTTATAGAATTTCCTCAGACTTCTGTGGCCGATTTTTTTATCCGGCCTCGCAAAACTTCCTGGTTTCCGTGAGTCGATCTATCGTATCCTTCTGAATCCTCAATAATCATGCGCTTTCCAGCATTGTCCCGTTTTTTATTTTGAATTCCTTCGTGTTTGGCTTCATCGGAGTTGACATATCTACTGATGGCGTCTACGAGCTCCTGGAGATCCTTGGCCACTACTTTCATACGGTTCAACACACATAGCATAGGCCTAAGTCGGTCGTATGTTCCTGTGAAGTTAGTTTTTGGTTGAGCCTTCTGTGACTGGGTCTCTCATGCAGATCGGGTGTGCTCCATGAAATTCTCATGTTCCCAGGATTTTTCCCTTTGCGACCAAGCGTCTTTTTGACGCTCAGTTGTCTTTTCACCACACCTTAGCTGGTCTCTACCGGCGGCAAAGGATGCTGGTGATATGAATCGTGTGTCCATGGTTGTTGTTAAGTCGGCTTCATCTCTCTGAGGGTCCTGGTGCTTATTGGGAGTCGGCTGCGGGCTTTGGTTAGTTGGGGTCTTGGACTTTGTTTTGCCAGGGGCATTCTCTGGAGCTTCTTCATGTTGGGCTTCTCCCAAGGGTCTTGTTATTCTTGTGTACATCTTCTTCGTCTGAAAAAGAGACTTTTTCTGGGAGATGTGAAGTATTGTCTCCTTCCATGGTCTTCCGATAACAAGAAAAATCCGGATTATATTCTTCTGTCTCAAGTCCGAGTCGGTTTTCTCCAATTGAGCGGATGGATTTGGTATCAGACTGTTTCCTTTCCTAGGACATGAGTCAATATCGGAGAATTCCGTCGGATTGTTCTGAGCCAAAATCTCGACAGAACGCGTCGGCTCTAGAGATCCGCTGACGATTCCGACGAAAACGTGTCTAAAGCCGGTTTCTAGCCGACCCTCGGTTTTGTCGGTTTCTGATTTAGATCCATCTGATCTTCTAGTAGAAGAGTGATTGGAGTCGACTGGGATCTGACAAAACGACTCGATGGAGTCGATCTGCGGAGTCCCGATGGTATTGTTAATGCAAAACTTCTTGTGCTGGTTTCTGGTGATCCAGTCGATGGTGAAGTCGTCCATACCTCGTTGGGCTTCCTCCAAGATTACGATGCCTGCATGCGCAGGCCCCACGGTGGGCGCCAACTGTTGTGGGAAAGTCACGGCCAGATGTCCTCATTGGAGAACTTAGTGTGGGACCTTTACTGCGAGGTGAATGCGAGGAGGAAGTCGGCGAGATCACAAGACGCAAGATTTACCCTGGTTTCGGCCCCTCGAAAGGTAAAGACCTACTCCTGCTTTTCTATTACTGGGTGTCGACTTCTCGATTACAAGGGTGCGGAATCACTACCTATGCCTCGAGAAGATCTAAGTTGAGTTGTCACGTTTGGTCCAAGGGGCCCGGATTATATTGGTGTCGGATCCCTCCGTTCATACGAAACCGACTCCTACACGAGATGGAGTCATATTCTACTTTTACAATATAGTTGCCTTATTGCACAAGGTAAGTATATTTCCTTCTACGGTATTCTGGCTTCGCAGTTATACAACCTAGTATTAACCGAGTCTTCTACTGGGCCTTCACCTTGTGAGTCGGCATGGTACTTCTGGATGCCGGGTAATGGCGTTAGGCCATCCCCCCGACATCACCCTCTCCCAATCACCAAGGCAAACGAATTGCAAAGTGTACAAGTTGGGTTCCAGCGGACGGATCTGGACTGGTTGCGCCAGGTCCTAGGCGGCCCTTGTCGTCTTGAAGAAACCATACTGGCTATATGATTTTTTAGTATGCACCCGCGCAATAGCCGTCCTCCTGGTTGCCTCCTTCGGCAAGATCTTCTCTTGCTCCACCACCACGCCGTCCAGATCAGCTTCCGACAGCCCCAATTCCGCCATCATGCTCGCCAGTGCCTTATCATTGCTTCCACTTGATTCGCCTTGATCCATATTATCCTCTGACCCGTGAATCGATATGTCGGGGTCTTTAACGAAACCCTAGTCTCCTCGGATGCGACCAGACTCAGGCCTCCCCTCACGCCAGAGAAACGCAGCACACTCCCAGCGAAAGAAACAGAGCCCAATTTGTCGATGATCAGAGGGAATGAGAGGGGATCTCCACAGAGGCGATCACGATCGCCGGCGGGACTAGAAAAAACCCTAACTAGAGGGTAGGGTATAACTTGTTAACACCTGGGTAAAAACTAACTTCCGCAAGAGGTATCTATTTAGCTATTGGTCTGTGGCTGCTGAGAATGCGTGCGAATGATGCTTGTAGAAAGACGAAAGCATACCTCGCCTTCATAATGGATAGCTTAGCAGAGAGACGGTTGGTTTGTTACCTTTCCTTCTTTTGTTCGTTTGCCATGTTTATTTTTTTTATTTCAAACTATTATTATTATATCTGCATTTTATTTAAAAAAAATTAACTAAATTGTTGAAAAGGTCATTTTGTATTAAAAAGGTTATGTAATATAAATTTATCATGTAATTTATTTATAATGTTCATGTAATAACAAAAATCATTACATTTAAATAATGTTCATGCATCTATAATACCTAAATAGTTTATCCGAACTAACTTATTTATCTTGATATGCAAGCTATCCACATAATCAAGTAGGTCCACCATGTAAAAATGTTTCCATTAACTGTTCATGCATATGCTCTCATTAACTTTGCATTTGCATGCATCCTATCACAAATAAAAAAAATAAAAAATTATGCACTCAATCTCACAATTTATAAGCAACTTTTTTTATGAAAAATCAAATTATGAGTTACGTTACATTTTATTTTTCTATGTGATTTTTTTATACACATCTATAGTTGTTATCATTGTTTTAGGTTTAGCCAAGGGTGAACACTTCTTCATTGTCTCTACTCTCAATGTTATTTTTGTCTCATATCATCTGGATGATATATTGTCAAGTAACTAAATTAACAAAACAAAAATCAAACTTAGTTTTGGATTTTTCATCAAGTTTCCCTCACATGTCCTAAAACATCAAATTCTTTCTTAACAGTTTCTGCAGCAACGCGCGGGGTATCATCTAGTTTAAAAATAATGTTTCATACCCTTCAAAAGAATATTCACACATTTGAAGGAAAATGTCCATGAGATTTTTGAAAAGAATTGAAAGCGCATTTAAAATATTCATCGCATATTATAAAAAGTGTAATGGAAAATTTTCAAACAATTAATATGTATTCAGATAAAATATAAACGAGTATCTGAAAAATCTTTAATAAATTACTCAACATTTATTTTAAAAAGTGAACATGTGTTGAAAAAAGGAAGAAGAAAAGGAAAAAATAAAAAAATCTTAAGTAGATAAAAGAAAAAATCCCTAATAGCGAAACATAGAAAATGGAGGTATTAAAAATAAACCGCTAAACCTTCTAAAGACAACTAAAGGTTCCCAAAAAAATGCGCATTGTACATTTCCAAAACCTAGGTTATTGGGGGCTGGCTCATGAGAGCAAACGCCACATGAGACTGATCCACTTTCTTCTCGCACTGAGCAAAAGATGGGACCGCCTTTTTAGCGCTAGATCGCGGGCACTCGTTCGTCTGTAACTGTGACACGACCCATTAAAATTTTCCAATACCTCGCTCGTGCAGGCTGGCGCTCTCGAGCACCCGCTTGAAATTTTGGAATTGTTTGTTAATGAGTACTTTTGATAAAGGTTATTCTCATCTTTTCAGCAATCGATAAATGGTGCATTGTATATGCGCCGTTTATCCAACCTGGGAGGTTTTCCTCTTTTACGTAGATTTTTAAAATAAATGTTTCATTATTGGATTCCTCACACTATGATTTTCAAAATTAGATCTCATGCTTATAGTTTCACAAAAGTATATAAAGAAAGGAAACGTGTTTTTCCTTTTTTTTTTGAGGGAACACAGTACAACGCAGACACTCACATACACGAGTATACACTCACCCCTATGAACGCACACACGCACACCCTACCCCTATGAGCATCTTCGCAATACTGAGCCGGCACATCATCTTGAGATTAACGAAGTCATCACCTCGTCTTCGACGGGAACGTCTCCTCCCACTGAAAGCGCATCACCGGAAAGCCTGAAATAAATTCAGGAAAATGCGAGCACCAATGTCAAATCTGGGATTTGAACTCTGGTGGGCTGGAGATACAACCATCCACCTAGCCAACTCAACCACAGGTCCTTTCTGCTTTCCATGAAAAGCATTGTTGAGTAAAAAAAATTGAAAGATGCCTCTTGCAAAAGTTAAACTACGTCTCTCATGGAAAAAAAACATGTTTTTATTCCATTCCCGAACCTCTCGTGAAGTAAATTTATGTCTTAAGAAGAACCAAATTGTGTGTCTCTTGGAAGAAAAATGCATCTTTTGTACTTTGAAGAAAATACCTCCATAATATAAGTAAAACCGCACAAAAACACAAACGCAAAAGAACTAAAACACCATCAAAATCCTGAGAAAGTGTGAAAAGATCGAAATCCCAACGAAACACTCAACACGCGACAGATAGCGTATTTAGCCCGCCAAAAATAACCCTTGTAAGACTTGCATAAAAAAAATACTCGGTAACTAGTTGCTCTCTAGAAATCCCCACGAAGGTGTAACCGTACGCTTTATAAGAGTCTTTTTTTTTTATAAAAGTTTGTGTTGCTCCCTGCAATCTCACACAGGGTAGCGTCATGGGCTAGGCCCAATATGAAACCGAGGAGCATACGACTTTCCTGGTGATAGCGGCTTTTAAAGGTTTCCTTGATTTTGTTTCTGTTTAGTGTCGGAAATTTTTCCTTTATGGTTTACTAGGACAGTGCCCGTGCGTTGCAACGGGATAAAAAATCGTATAAAATACCTATGATGTACAGGTGAAATTAACTTTATATATTATAAAAAGACACAAATAAAATTAAAATAACATAAAAATCAAAATGTGTGAACATTTTTCATGAGTTAACTACATGTATTGTCTTGGAATGAATGACACAGAAAATTAAAATCTTGTGAACACTTTATGTGTGATATTTGGAACAATATTATTTAAACAAAATATAGATTACATATAACAACAAGAGAAAATTATAATTTTTGATAAAATACCTATGATATACACGTAAAATTAACTTTATATATTATAAAAAGGCGCAAACGCATTTAAAATAAAAAATTAAAACTTGTGAACACTTTTCATGAGTTTTATTTTGGTACAATTTTTATTAGTTAGCTACATGTAGGATTTTGGAATGAATGACACAAAAAATTAAAATTGTGCGAACATTTTGTTTTGTGATATATTGAGCAATATTATTTAATAAAATATATATTGCTTAAAATAACGGGATAAAATTGTAATTTTATGATAAAATACCTATGATGTACACGTAAAATTAACTATACATTTTAAAAAGGTGCAAATTCATTAAAAAAACTTGTGAAAAAAATTCGTGATTTTTTTGTGGGTACACTTTTTCATTAGTGAGCTACATGTAAGATTTTAAAATGCATAAAAAAAATGAAATTCTACGAACATTTGTTTTGTGATATTTGGAGAAATATTATTTAATAAAAATAAGATTGCTTAAAACAAGGGAAGAAAATTTTAAACTGATGATAAAATACCTATAATGTACGTAAAATTAACTTTAAATATTTTAAAAAGGCGAAATATATTTAAAACAAAAATTTAAAACTTGCGAAAACTTTTCGTCATTTTTTTTCTGGGTACACTTTTCATTAGTGAGCTGCATGTAGGACTTCGAAAGGAATGACACCAAAAAAATTGTGTGAACATTTGTTTTGTGTTCTTTGGAGAAATATTATTTAATAAAAATTAAGATTGCTTAAATCAATGGGATAAAATTTAATCTCGTGATAAAATACCTATGATGTACGTAAAATTAACTATATATATTTTAAAAAGGCTCAAACGCATTTAAAATAAAAAATTAAAATGTGTGAACACTTTTCGGCATTTTTTTTTGTGGGTACACTTTTTTATTAGTTAGCTACATGTAGAATTCTGGAATGAATGACATAAAAAATTAAATTCTGTGAACATTTGTTCTGTGATATTTTGAGAATATTATTTAATAACAATAAAGATTTCAGGGGCTGTGTCGTAAGCAAATGAGGCCCAAGGATAAAATGTGTGAACACTTTTCGGGATTTTTTTTGGGGTACACTTTTTGATTAGTTAGCTACATGTAGAATTCTGGAATGAATGACATAAAAATTTAAATTCTGTGAACATTTGTTTTGTGAGATTTGAAGAAATATTATTTAATAACAATAAAGATTTCAGCGGTTGTGTCCTAAGCAAAAAGAGGCCCAAGAAATCCGAACTAACATTGAGCGAAAAGATGGGTTTATTTGCCTCTGTGCGATTTTTTCTGGCCCAGCAAAACAGGCCCAACAAGCCTAACGAGCAGCGAATCGTTTTTTTTTTAACACTGGACTGCGGGTTGAATAGTTAAAAAGGAAGGGTTTTTTTCGCAAAATTACAAAAACGGACTAAGAAGGCCACCTTCTATTTTTATTAGGTACTAGAAAATATGCCCGTGTGTTGCAACGGAAGAAAAAATATCACTACTTTGTGTAGATGCACCAGAAATATGAAACAACTTTAGAGAATTATCGAGCATGAACCTTCGCCACAATACTTATGGATTGCTACGGACAAAAGGCGATAATTAATGGTTTGCGAAACCGCTCAATCGAGCCTGAAAACTTACATGCCATGGGCGCTAGTGTCAAATAACAAAATGTAATCTCTTTTTACATGCACTACATAATTAAAATAGAATTTGTTTAATTGCTAACGAATAACAATCTGATCAAAAGATTTACATGGTGTGAGCAGTGCACCATTGTTAGTTGCACATATCGATAATCAAGAAAAACACATAACTTATAATTATTTGATTTGAGAAGAGATTTGGAAGAGCAAAAGGTGATAAATATTTTTTTATTAAATGGTAGTGATTTAGGAGCGAATGAGTTTTTTTTTTTGTAAAAAGAAGACCATGATAAGAGCAAAGCAGGGTGGAAAACGACGTTGACGTTTCATATCAATCTCATAAAAAATTACATGGTGCAAGCAAGGCACCATTGATCATCAAGCCATAGAAAGGAAGAAAATACGTAAGAAATAAATATTTGATTTGGGAAGAGATTTGAAAAAGCAAAATGTAATATTTATGTGTCTCGCACCATTGTTCGTTGCACATATCGATTCAAGAGAAAGAAAAGAAAGGAAGACATAAGGTATAAGTATTTGATTTGAGAAGAGATTTGGAAGAGCAAAAGGTAATATCTATGCATGCTGATAAATATTTTGTATTAAATGGAAATGGTTTATAAATGAAGGAGATTTTTTAATAAGAGCAAAGGGGGATGAAAAACGACGTTGTTGTGTCATAACAATCTCATCGAAAAGTTACATGGTACGAGCAAGGCACCATTGTTCGTAGCACATATCGATGATCCAGACATAGAAAAGAAGAAAATACGTACAAAATAAATATTTATTTGGGAAGAGATTTGAAAGTGCAAAAGATAATATTTATGCGCGTTGATAATTAGTTTTTATTAAATGACAGAGTCATAACAATCTCATCAGGAAATTTACATGGTGCGAGCATGTCACCATTGTTCGTAGCACATATCGATGATCAAGAGGAAGAAAAGAAGAAAATACATAAGAAATAAACATTAGATTTATAAAAAGATTTGGAAGAGAAAAAATAAGATAATATTTATGTGTGTCGATAAATAGTTTTGGTTAAATGACAGTTATCTGGGAGTGGAGGAGATTTTTTTTAAGTAAATAGGGCTATGATAAAAGCAAAGGAGGAGAAATGGTGTTGTCTTGTCATAACAATCTCTTCAGGAGATTTACATGGTGCGAGCATAGCACCATTTAGCATAGATCGTTGATCAAGAGATAGAAAATATAGAAAAAATAAATATTTAATTTCGAAAAAAATATGTACGCACCGATATATAATTTAGATTAGATCACAGTGATTTGGAAGTGTAGAAGATCTTTAATAAAAATATATTGATAAAATATAATGATGTTGCCGAATTTTCAACTCCAAGATCGATGAAAATTCCTGTGTTGCTAGTGTATTTTGCATGTGTATTTAATTAGCCAAGGGCCCTCAAACATTGACCTTTTAGTTCTTTCCTTTCCAAGGCAACTCGTCACAAGTCTTTTTAATTTTTTTCCTTCATGAGTTAAGGGTTCTTTTAATTCCTTTTCTTTCCTCTTTTGACTTTAATTCGTTTTCTTTCCAATGCCTAACTTTTCCTCCTGAGTCAAGGGTCCTCCTTTATTTCTTTCCTTCCTAAGCCACAACTTTCTCTTTAAATTCTTTCCTTCAATGACGCACCTCCAGCTCGTTTTAGCACTTACTTAATTTCCGATTGAGCTGATTGATTTTCAGATAACTTGTAGACGTATTTAAACTGGTGCTGATGGATGTAAAAATTTGAGGTGGTACAATACTATTTATTAATTTAGAAACGGACTGAGACAGATCAGTTTTTTTTCTCTCGCTGGTGGCCAGATTTGCAAATTTGCCTATCGCTCGCTCGTGTGTGGACAGGCCGCCAGATGGGCTGGTGAGGCCCAGCGGGGGAAGATGCGCAAGACCTGAATGAACGAACCGTTTTTCTTCTTCTTAAAATCAATGCACTGCGGGTTGATTAGTGAAAACGGAGGGACTTATTTATAAAACTGGCTGACGGAAGGAAAAACTCACCTCCCTTTATTATTAGGGCAAGATATATGGTTTATTTTTATGTTTTCTTCCACTGTTTCTTCCTTGTTCGTAGTTGTTTTAAAAAAAATCCTAAAATTGGAGGATCTTTTGTTTTTTTTAATGTGCAACTATTTTACAAAAATAAAAAATGAAGCTCTTAAAATATGTAAAGTTTGTGAAGAAAAACTTCATGCATTTAAATTAATTTTAACATATTTTATAATTTTTTAAAACTTAATTTTGATTGTTCAAAGATTTTTGTCAAAAAAGTTTCATCTATAAAATAAGTGTTCAGAATTTTTGTTTTGTTAAAGTTTATCTTTTTTATGTTAAAAACAAAAATACAACTAAAAGTTGGATTGAACCAAGAAAAAAAACTTGGTTGATACCCAAAATGATGCATCACTGTGTAACAAAAGCAATGGCAAACGACTAACTAGGACGTGGGGTCATAAACCCATTGTGAGACATCTCAGATCCTTAGGAGTTTTACATTCTTCGTTAGCATATCTATTGGTGGTCGTGGTGTTTTTGCAAATAAATCTACTCTAGTTCCTTCTTTGGCGGTGCCATGACCCATGAAGGTAGATGTTTCTGTCCTTGCAAATTCGATTGTTTAGATCTGATGAGTTTATGCTAGTGTGTCATGTTGGTTTGATTTTCTAAGGAGTTGGAATCTGTTCTCGACATTATGGTGAAGATCTTATGATTTGAAGGTTTGCACTTCTAGGGTTCATGCCTGCTCCAAACACGTCATCATTCAAGGATGCCATCTTGTTGGATGGACGACTCAAGGAGGTTCAAAATATTGGTAATTGTGTTCATACGGGTGAACATGTGACATTATATTTGCCTTGATCTAAAAGTAACACAAGCTTGGTGGCTCCATAACTCACCGCACCACCTCTACACACTGCTCCTACGTGCAAAATATTAATTATAATCTCGTGTACACATCCTTTACAATAAAATGTGCATGCTGTTGGACCTGGTATTAACCATGGATTGAAAGGATTCGGACTTGGAGAGACCTTTGGATTTTAAAGGGTCACTTATTCTAGCTTCGGGCATCTCCAACGCTATCTCCTAAAAAGGATACACTGTTTGCCCGTGAATCGTGATCAAACATGTTAGTGGACATGTTACGGGAGTGAGCCATCCAACCATAACTACCAACTTTGGGCAAAAAGGTGAGTCAGGCGAACCAAAAGGATAAAAAAAGAACAAACCACATGCTAGAGAGAAAGAAATTGTGCCACATGGTTGTAAGAGGTAAAAGATTGCATGTCCGGACACCCACAAAGCCTCCTAGCGTAGGTTCCAATTTGCGGAAAAATGGACATTCGGACCACCCGCATACTGATTATGCGGGCTCAAAATTTGGCGGATCTGCTAGAACTTCTCTAAGGGATGGCAAAAGTTGGCAAAAGAGGCCTTTTCCCGAGCCTATGGTCCGAACATATACCAGAGCTCTGAGGGTCTCGCTTGGAAATCCCATCTCCAACATCGATCCCGAAAACGGACACGCATTAGTTCATGACCCAGTCAGGGTCGGTCCTCAAACACTGATACGAAAACCAATTATCCAACCCTATCACCTTAAAGTATGCCCCTAGTTTTTTTAAGTTTCAACACTAAAAAATAATTATAGAAAGTAGCATAATTCCAATTAATTCATAAAATACATTAGTTCAAATAAAGATGCATCATTTTCAACAAGTTTTTAAAATTCAATTAAATTAAGGCTCTCCTCATGATAGGTAAAATGCGTCCCATGCAAACCAGCCCCTCAAATTCATCCAACGGTGCATCAATGTAAATGGTCAACCATCATCTCTTTGATATAGCACAACAGTACATTCATGTTATACAATGTGGTGACCATTAGTTGTAGCATTGAGTGAATCAATGAATTGATAAACTTATATATAAAAATAACGAATAAAAATTACGATCTCCATAGCCGGCGTGCCCGGTTGTATCATATTCTTCACTTGACTAACCGTACAATGATACTTTTTCACGAAGTTGAATATAGAGTACCACCGATGGACTAACGACTTCGCAGTGAGGTCGTGGATCTTGTGCAAATTCTATTATCTATTATGCTTTTGCTCATGAGACAAAACAATAAACGATTTGCCAAAAACTCGTGCCCACTTGCTTTCTGCCTAGGAAGTTCGCAGACAACAATCAAGCATAGCAAAACAATTTATTTTTCATCATCAAGTATGGTGCCATCATAATCTATAGAAACTAGATGATGCCCCGCATGTTGTTGCGGATTTTTGTTGCAAAATAATTCAGGTGAAAATGTTTGGTTGAATGAAACATGTATATTTGAAACAATAACTTTGGAGCTAATATATGGATTTAATATAAATATCATAATAGAATAAAAATTCCCATGCATGTGGGCTTTTATTATGCATAGCAGCATATTGAGGTGGGTCTTTCTCATGCATGTTGGATGATGTTGTATGTATGATGAGGTGGAGTGTGTGCATGTTGAGAGAATTGGTAGTAGTGGGGATCAACTTCTTAAAAATGTAAGATAACGAAACGATCAAAAAAGCTCGATAGCATCGAACACCTATCGGTTATGGTATCCATCATAAACGATGACGGCAAAGAAGCGCATTGTACCTAGTTGCGAACGGATCTGAGATGTGTTGTGACACAGTACTAGGCGAAAAGCATGTTGCTGTATTCTGCAGAGGTTCGACAGTGTTGAACGGCGGTTGAATAATACAACACCAAGTGAACGAGAAGGGTGCGGATGCAGAGAATGAGGGAGGACATGGGTAGAGTGGAAAAAAATGATCCGAAAGGGGATTTAAGTTTGGTTGGTTCTACCCACTTTCCAAAACCTTTCCTTAATTTGCTTCAGATTTACGGAAAAACGGACATACAAACAATTGGTGGACAAAAAAAAGTTACATATTAAATAATAAAATTAATCCAAACAATCCAATTTAAATACGAGTGGTTGTAGAAAGTATAGGGATTGATGTTAGAGATGCCCTAAACTGAAGGGATATTCAAAAATGAGCCCAGCTCGTGGTTGCAGAATTGTGAACATTTACCCGAGCAGTAAAACTCTCATATTCCCCCGAAAAGAATAAGAAACTCTTTCCCATGGCGGAAGAAGAAAAGGACTGGGTACCGTACGACGCAGAAGTGGCAGCAGTAGTACTACTCCAGTTCACACATGGCAGGCCGTCACGAAGGCGTGAGCACCACCAATCGCGTCAAGCTCAGTCTCATCGCGCGGTGCGGTCAAGTCACTCCTCGTAGCTAGCTATAGCTGGTCTCGTCCTGGTGGTGCGACGACCTGGGCCAATGGAAGCAACCCAGCCGTTGAATCCGCGTCCACCACGTACCCCCATCATCCTCCCTAGCTAGCTAGCTAGTCGTCGTAGAGTGCAGAACCTCTTCGTACGTAGTACAACGCGCGCACCTTCTGTTCCGTTCGGCTTCCTTTTAAACGGATCATCCTCCTATTATTCCCAGGCCTCCCTCGTCAAAAACTCTCTAATAAAAAAAAGAACCTCACGAGCTCGCGACTCACGGGCCAGGGGGAAGAGATAAGAGAGAAGAGAGAAGAGAGAAGAGAGAAGGAAAAGGCAGCAGCGCGCAGGGCAGGAGGGCTTCTCTCGCACGGGAAAAGGAAAGAAACAAACGCAAAGCAAGCAACGGGGGGGGCAGTGCACAGTGCAAACTGCGCAGGCAGAGGGAGATAGTACCACGGGCATTGAAGTGAAGCGCACCAGCCTTTTGCCCGAGACTATAGTAGGGGAGAGGGGGCGCCTCACCTGGCGTGCGGTTTTGTCTTCGTCGCAGCGGGCCGAAATGACGGGGCCATCCCTCGGGGACGCGGCGTGGGGGCGGGGGCGCGCCGGTAATTTCGCGCCGGCGGCGGGGAGCCCAGCCTTTTCCTCATTTTTTGATTGATCTGAGGAGGAGGAGGAGCCCAGCCTGACATGGCGCGGCAGAAGGCCTGGCCCCTCTGACCACGGTTCGGAGCTCGTCGCTTGCGAGTGTAGCCTACTGCGACGACTGGGTTTAAAGGTAGGGCCCCGCCTCACCTCGTCCTACGCGCACGGCCCCTCCGTCCGGTTGCATTTGCTTTGCATTGACCGTTCCGCACTTGTTCACTCACATCGCCTGCTCCCCGTATGCTTCGGGTAGAAGTAGGAGGAAGGTATCTAAAAAATATAAAAAGTACGTACAGTACAAGGAGGGTGGTGGTTCGTGCTGCCGTGCTGGTATCCGGGAAACTTCGCGGCAACGCCATGTGGAGGTGCTGTCCACGGCTTTGAAACAGCTTCAAGTTTCGGAATCTGCTTTTGGAGGACGAGCTCCATTGAGACCTCTAAAATACAAAACTTAAAATTCGTAAAATTTCATATGATTATATCTCAAAAAAATCTGAAAAATAAATACAGAGATAGATGAAGGCATAATGCACAAGTGTGTCAAATTTCAGGATAAAATACCCTAAAATGAGGGTTGTGCAAAAACAAAAAAAAATCAAATCTAAGATTTTTTAACACATGGTATTATTCATTATTCCATATCATGAATTTGTCTTTTTGTGTATATCTCATTTCATCTAGAAATTTTACACACATTCACCTCACATCTTTTTATACTTGTACAGTTTTTTCAGAATTTTTTGAAAGCTTATGAATAGGTTTTTTAATTTTTCACAAAACAAGTTTCATGGAGCTCGAGCTCCAAAAATCCTTACTCTTCAAGTTTGTCTTAACTTATATTAAAAAAATATAGTCTTAACTCTAAAATGGAAGATAGATGGTTTTCTTGTCAGTTTTAAGGCATTTTTAATGGAATTTTTTCTTTTCAATCCAAGAAAATCTATAGATAATAGCACTAACACCATCAAGACGAGCTACCGACAAGCCACTGCCACTACAAAGGTTAGGGCTAAACCAAAAGCTCCTTTTTTAAAGGAGGATGATCCTCGCATCAGGGCGATGCATGCTCACGAGTTTACTGAGCACTTAATAGCTCAGCTCCTTAAGATCATACTTCGCTTCTTAATGAATATAATTATCCACTCATTTTACCTTGTTGAACTTAATGAACTTAACAAATAAGCTAACGAGTTTGATGAGCAATTCGTTAAGCTCGTTAGTACAACACAATTGATATTTTTACGTTGCAGGACAATATTTTGTGGCACCTTAATTCATCTACTCAACCTAATCGACCCATTCCAATCTATAGTAGGCATTAGTCTAGCGCGCCTCCTCATGTAGTCATCACATTTCTTCATAAAAATGATACTCACACTTTCATTTCGTAGAACGTAACACATTGTACTCTGTTAACGAGCGTCAATAAGCGCTTACGAGCTTAACGTGATTAACGATATGAGCCTTAACGAGTCGAGCAACTCGTCAATCCACTCTTAGCTATCATCGCTTTTATAACAGAGTCGATCTAACCTTGTCGCCGGAAAGTCTTCTTTGAAGGCGTAGTCATCGTCTTCGCACAATTGAATCGATCTGAAATGCGTCACATGAGATCTCGTAATT
This sequence comes from Bromus sterilis, assembly GCA_950022295.1. Lineage (NCBI taxonomy): Eukaryota > Viridiplantae > Streptophyta > Magnoliopsida > Poales > Poaceae > Bromus > Bromus sterilis. The sequence continues at coordinate 28,500,811 of OX465597.1, forward strand.
GAGAAACCATAACCTCGTTGGTCCAATGTGTCAACATGAATCTACGTTGAAGCTCCGTCGACTACATCTCGGCAAACAAACCAAAGCCCACGTACAAGATTGAAGATGAAGCGGTGCCATCCATTCGAGTGTTGCTCCGTGATGACTAAAAACAATGAACCTAAACTACGAGCCGGAGTTGAGGGTCAATGTTAAAAAAAATCAAATGGTTATGAGTTTCTTGAAAATTTAAATAGTCGAATATGTGCAAAAAAATATTTACATGTGATATTTTTTATTTTCCATTTTCTACACAAGGCGCTTCAAAGATGCATGTCATATATTTTTATTTTTCCATTTTCTAATTTAACTTCATATAAAATGCTTTGAAAAAAATTGCTACTCCGACTAATTTAAGCCCTACTTTTACATCATTTAATTGCAGTCTATGCAATTTATGGTATGAATATTATAAATGCCACCATAATTTTTGAAACAAATAGACATGATAGATACACTATTCAACTTCGACGTGTGTAGCAAGAAAAAACAAACATAAAATCAAATCACATTGTCTGGCTACTATACACAGCCTAATTTGAAGGAAAAAAAATCAATGCACAACTCAGTTTTGAATTTCAAATTCTGTAGTAACTCCATAAATGGATAGTAGTATGTGCTTATGTTGAAAAACATATTTTTGGGCAAACAGTTAGACTCACAGCACATATTGTACGCCCCGTTCTTGAGTTTCGAAATAATCTGAAAGAAAAATCATGAACTCTACGTAAATGAACTGTACTAAGCAATGCTCTAATGATAGTACGGATGGCAGCAAGGTGAATAGCTTCCAACGGAGGGGCAAAGCCGGCAGAAAAGCTGTACGGTGGGCAGTTATGCTCCTAAGCCTGGCTCGTCAAACCATGCAACTACACTGTAGCTGACACTGGTCTCCTGTACTTCAGTCCCCTTGACTTTCGTCTCAACCCCTTTATTGTTTGGTCCGATCACCCGTCCCTTGTAATCGCTATCGATCAGTTCATCGTCCAAGGCCTCTACAAAGCCATGCCAAAAGACGTTCGCAAACTTAGGGCATATTGAAATGGACATCAAATATATCTATTTTTCGTTCGTTTGGATCGCTAAGCGTATCTCCAAAGAGCCGATTCAAACGGATCATGATTTGGTCCGTAACCCTTTGTCCATTTGGGTTAACGAGTCCCGAGCGATACAAGGAATGACACAAGTTTGGGTCGAAGCAAAAGTTCTTAATTACATATTAAAAATAAAAAAACCCTCATAAAACCTAGTGCGTCGCTGGTTGCTGCTAGGCCGCCTAGTCGTCCTTCACATCACCGTCGTCGTCCCCGCTAAGGTCGATGAAGGCCGACGGCGACCACGACACATTGGGTGGGCAATAGCCCCGCAGCGGCGGTGGAGAGGGTTGTTGTTGGAAATATGCCCTAGAGGCAATAATAAAATTGTTATTATCATATTTCCGTGTTCATGATATATGTTTATTTTCCATGCTATAGTTGTATTAACCGGAAACATAATGCATGTGTGGTTGCATAAACAACACCGCGTGCCTAGTAAGCCTCTGCTATACTATCTCGTTAATTAATGATGGTTATGGTTTCCTAACCATGAAACTGAGTTGTTTATTAATTAATGGGATCATGTCATTAGAAGAATGACGTGATGGACAGACCCAACTAAGCATAACAATATTGATCGTTTCATTAAGTTTATATTGTCATGCCTTTTATTGTCAAGTATCATGTTTCTTAGACCATGAAATTATGTTATTCCCGGGTACCGGAAGAATACTTTGGGGACATCAACCATCACATCGTGACAGGGTGATCATAAAAATGTCTTACGGGTATCTCCGAAAGTACTTGTTGAATTACATGAATCAAGACTGGGATTTGTCCCTCCGTGTGACGGTGAGATATACTCTGGGCCCACTTGGTAATGCACATTCGGTAACGCTTGCAAGCACGTGACTAATGAGTTAGTCACAGAGAATGTTGTATTACAGAACGAGTAAAGAGTACTTACCGGTAACGAGATTGAACTAGGTATAGCGATACCGACGATCGAATCACGGGTAAGTAAAATATCGTGTGACAAAGGAAATTGTGTACGGATTATAGTAGTCCACGACATAGTGGTTCAATCGATAAAGATCTTCGTTGAATGTGTGGGAGTCATTACGGATATCCTGGTCCCTCTAATGGTTATTGATCAGAGAGATGTCTCGATCATGTCTGCACGTTCTCGAACCCGTAGGGTCACACACTTAACGCTCGGTAACGCTAGAATAGCTCTGGGATAATTTTATTAATGGTGTTCGAATATTGTTCGGAGTCTCGGATGAGATCCTAGACATCACGAGGAGCTCCGGAAGAGTCCGGAGGTAAAGATTTATATAAGGCAAGTTGATTTCAGGGTTCCGGAAAAGTTCGGGATTTTTTCGGCAGTGTCGGAATGTTCTAGAAGGTTCCGGAGGGTCCCACTATGGCCCCCACCTATTTTGGACGACCAAGGGTGGTCCAATAGTCCATGTGACCAGCCCTCCTTGGTTTATTATGCCAATAAATGGGAAGCCCTTCAATGGGAGGGTTACCACTCTTAAAAGAAAGGTGTTACCATCTTTTTAATGAGAGAGGGGGTTTCACTTGGGAATTGAAGTGGCTACAACCTCCTTGCCTATATAAGAGAGGGGAGAGGCTCACCAAGAATACCCAAGTCCTTCCACACCTCCTCCTCCCTCACGTGCATCGCTTGGCGAAGCCCTGCCCGCGGGAAACTCTTCACCATATCCACCACCACACCGTTGTGCTGCTGGAATCGATCCCATCTATTTCTCCTTCTTGCTTGCTGGATCAAGAAGAAGGAGACGTCATCGAGCTGTACGTGTGCAAGCCTCCGGAGGTACTTCTCGTTTGCAGTGCTGATCGGATCGAACTTCACCAACAACTTCACCAAGCTGCGTTGAAATAAACGTTCAACGCGCGTGTTCTTCGAGGGTATGATGACCTACTCTCCCCGTTACTAGCATCTTCTAGATTGGACCTTGGATGTTGCTTCCGCATGTGAGAGAAAAATTTTGTTTTCTATCGCGCAATCTCCTACAGTGGTGTCAGATCTAGTTCTATGCGTAGATGCTTTGTACGGTTAGAACACAATGAGTTGTGGGCGTTGATCTTCTTGTTGCTACCCTTCCATGTGTATTTTGGTTTTGCGGTATGGTTTGATGCAGCGGCCCGGACCAACTTTACAATCTTCGGATTGAGACTGGTTCCGCACTTGACGTGCAACTTGTATTGCACATGCGGCCTGCGGGTGTCAGTCGCTCTTACCATAGTATTAACCACATTTACAAAGGAGGGCTCTTATGAGATTAAGAAGCAATTTGTTATATCAACGTTGTGGTTTTTTTTGTGGGTAAGAACGGTTCTTATGAAAAACCCTAGAAGCCACGTAAAATTAAAAAATAATAAGGGAGAGGCGTCTAACTTGTTTTTGCAGGGTGCTTGTGATGTGGTATAGCCCAAACTGTTCATATGATATATTTGTAATGTATGAGATGATCATGTTTTGTAATGTTTCACGACTTGCATGTCGATGAGTACGACAACTGGCAGGAGCCATATGGTTGTCTTAATTATTTATTGTATGGCATGCATGTCAACTTCAAACGCCATGTAATTGCATTACTTTATCGCTATGAGTTAGCAATAGTTGTAGATGCAACATGGTGTAGACAACCAAGATGCCATAAGGTGGAGACCAAGATGGTGCCATAATGGAGATCTTGTCGGTGCGTTCAAGATGGAGATCAAGGCGCAATAAAAGGGCTATACCATGTCAACATATTTTATGCATGTGATGTTTATCCTTTTATGCATCTTATTTTGCGTGTGCACAACGGTAGCATTATAAGATGATCCCTCACACTAAATATCAAGATAAACGTGTTCTCCCTAAGTATGCACCATCGCAAAAGTTCGTCGTTTTGAAGCATCTCGTGATGATCGGATGTGGTAAACTCTACGTTGACATACGACGGGTGTAAGCCAGTTTTACACATGCAAAAGTACTTTGGTTAACTTGACGAGCCTAGCATGTACAGACATGGCCTCGGAACGCAACGAACCGAAAGGTTAAACACGAGTCATATGAATGATATGATCAACATTTTGATGTTCACCATTGAAACTACATCTTCTCTCGTGAAGATCGGACTTGGTGTAGTGGATTTGGATCGTGTACCACTAGACAACTATGAGGGATGTTGATTTAAGTGGGAGTTCGTTAGTAATTTGATTAAACTGAACTCATTATCATGAACATAGTCTAAAATTTTATTTTGCTAAAATGTTGTAGATCATGGCCCGCATAGCTCAGTTCAACTTCAGCGCATTCCTTGAGAAAGAAAAACTAAAATCATCTGGTTTAAACTTCACTGACTGGCACCGCAACCTGAGGATTATCCTCACTGGGTGTAAGAAGCAATATGTGCTCGATGCTGCGCTAGGTGACCCACCTGCAGACGATGCTCCAGAAGCAGAACATAACGTCTTTGAGACACGCAAAGATGACCACATTATAGTTTCTTGTGCCATCCTTACATCTTTGGATACTGATCTCCAGAAACGTTTTGAACATCACCGCGCCTATGAGATGGTTGAAGAGCTGAAAACCATGTTTCAGACTCAGACCCGCGCTGAGAGATATGAGATCTCTGATAAGTTCTATAAATGTAAGATGGAGGAGCACAGCTCTGTCAGTGAACATGTTGTAACAATGGGAGGCTATATACAACGCCTAATTCAGCTGGGATGTGTGATCCCAGATGAGTTAATCACTGATAGGGTGCTGCAGTCGCTCCCTCCGAGCTACAAAGGCTTTGTGCTGAACTATAACATGCAAGGCATGAATAAGACTCTCAATGAGATTTTCGCGATGCTGAAATCTGCGGAAGTGGACATCAAGAAAGAACATCAAGTATTGATGGTCAATAAGACCACAAGTTTCAAGAAGGCTAAAGCCAAAAAGGGACACTTCAAGAAGAGTGGCAAGTCAGCTGCCACTCGGGGCGGCAAGCCTGTTGTCGCTCCTGTGAAGCCCAAGGCTGGTCCTAAGCCGGACACTGTGTGTTTCTACTGCAAGGGAGAAGGTCATTGGAAGCGCAAATGCCCCAAGTACTTGGCGGATAAGAAGGCTGGCAATGTCAAAGGTATATTTGATATACATGTTATTGATGTGTACCTTACTAGTTCTCGTAGTAGTGCCTGGGTATTTGATACTGGTTCGGTTGCTCATATTTGCAATTCGAAACAGGAGCTTCAGAATAAACGGAGACTGACGAGGGATGAGGTGACGATGCGCGTCGGGAATGGATCGAAGATCGATGTCATCGCCGTCGGGATGTTACCTCTTCATCTACCTTCGGGATTAGTTTTAAACATTAATAATTGTTATTTGGTGCCTGCGTTAAGCATGAACATTATATCTGGATCTTGTTTATTGCGAGACGGTTACTCGTTTAAATCACAGAATAAAGGTTGTTCTATTTTTATGAGTAATATCTTTTATGGTCATGCACCCGACGTAAATGGTTTATTCTTGTTGGATCTCGATAGTAGTACTTCACACATCCATAACATTGATGCTAAAAGATGCAAAATGAATAATGATAATTCCACATACTTGTGGCACTGCCGTTTAGGTCATATTGGTGTAAAACGCATGAAGAAACTCCATTCTGATGGACTTTTCCAGTCACTTGACTTTGAATCATTTGACACATGTGAACCATGCCTCATGGGTAAGATGACTAAGACCCCGTTTTTTGGTACGATGGAACGGGCGAGTGACTTGTTGGAAATCATACATACTGATGTGTGTGGACCAATGAGCATTTCGACACGTGGTGGATATCGTTACTTCCTAACTTTCACTGATGATTTAAGTAGATATGGGTATATTTACTTAATGAAACACAAGTCTGAAACATTTGAAAAGTTCAAAGAATTTCAGAGTGAAGTAGAAAATCATCGTAACAAGAAGATCAAATTTCTACTATCTGATCGCGGAGGGGAATATCTGAGTTACGAGTTTGGCATTCACTTGAAAAACTGTGGAATTGTTTCCCAACTCACGCCACCTGGAACACCACAACGTAATGGTGTGTCTGAGCGTCGTAATCGTACTTTATTAGATATGGTGCGCTCTATGATGTCTCTATCCGATCTACCAATGTCATTTTGGGGCTATGCATTAGAGACAGCTGCATTCACTTTAAATAGGGCACCATCTAAATCCGTTGAGACGACACCATATGAGTTGTGGTTTGGCAAGAAGCCTAAATTATCGTTTCTTAAAATTTGGGGGTGTGAGGCTTATGTCAAACGGTTACAACCTGATAAGCTCGAACCCAAAGCGGAAAAATGCGTCTTCATAGGATACCCTAAGGAAACTATAGGGTATACCTTCTATCACAGATCCGAAGGCAAAGTCTTTGTTGCTAAGAACGGATCCTTTCTTGAGAAGGAGTTTCTTTCGAAACGAGTGAGTGGGAGGAAAATAGAACTAGACGAGGTTATTGAACCTTCTCCCGAATTGGAGAGTAGCGCAGCGCAAGAAGATTTGGATCTTTTGGTGCCGCCTTCACCAGCTAGAGAGGAAGAAGCTGATGATAATGATCATGAAGCTTTGGTCGAAGTTCTCGTTCGTAGATCGACTAGGTTACGTACTACTCCTGAGTGGTACGGTAATCCTGTCATGAATGTTTTATTGTTAGACAATGATGAACCTACGAACTATGAGGAAGCGATGATGAGCCCAGACTCTGGAAAATGGCAAGACGCCATGAACTCTGAAATGGAATCCATGAAAGAAAACCAAGTGTGGACTTTGGTTGACCTTCCTGATAGCCGCAAGGCTGTTGAATGTAAATGGATTTTCAAGAAGAAAACAGACGCTGACGGTAATGTTACTGTACATAAAGCTCGACTTGTCGCAAAAGGTTTTCGACAAATTCAAGGAGTTGACTACGATGAGACCTTCTCACCCGTAGCGATGCTTAAGTCTGTTAGGGTTCTGCTAGCAATTGCTGCTTATTTCGATTATGAAATTTCGCAGATGGATGTCAAAACTGCATTCCGCAATGGAAACATTGAAGAAGAGTTGTACATGGTACAACCCCAAGGTTTTGTCAATCCTAAGGATGCTCGTAAAGTGTGCAAGCTTCAGCGTTCCATCTATGGACTAAAGCAAGCATCCCGGAGTTGGAATCTTCGATTTGATGAGGTTATCAAAGGTTTTGGATTTGTCCAAAATTATAAAGAAGCTTGTGTTTACAAGAAAGTGAGTGGGAGCTCGGTTGCATTTCTGATTTTATATGTAGATGACATCTTACTAATTGGGAATGACGTGGAGCTGCTTAACAGTGTGAAAGATTATTTGAATAATAGTTTTTCAATGAAAGATCTTGGTGAAGCTGCATATACATTAGGCATTAAGATCTATAGAGATAGATCGAGACGCTTAATAGCACTTAGTCAAAGTACATACCTTGAGAAGATAGGGAAGAAATTCAATATCCAGGATGCAAAGAAAGGTTCTTTGCCCATGTTACAAGGTAAGCCATTGAGTAAGACTCAGTGTCCAACTACGGCAACAGAAAGGGAAAGGATGAATAAAATCCCCTATGCCTCGGCCATAGGTTATGTTATGTATGCCATGTTGTGTACTAGACCAGATGTGTCCCATGCTCTTAGTTTGACGAGCAGGTACCAGAGTGATCCTGGAGAGGCTCACTGGACAGCAGTTAAAAATATCCTTAAGTACCTAAAGAGGACTAAGGACATGTTTCTTGTCTATGGTGGTGATGAAGAGCTCTTCGTAAAAGGTTACGTTGATGCTAGCTTCAATACTGATCCAGATGACTCAAAATCTCAAACAAGGTATGTCTTTATTTTGAACGGAGCTGCGGTTAGCTGGAGGAGTTGCAAGCAGAGCGTCATTGCAAGATCTACATTAGAGGCGGAGTATATGGCCGCTTCTGAAGCAGCGACAGAAGGGATATGGCTGAAGGAATTTGTCACTGAACTCGGCGTTGTTCCGAGTGCACTCGATCCCATGGAGATCTTTTGTGACAACACTGGTGCCATTGCTCTAGCCAAGGAACCAAGATGTCACAAGAGCTCCAAGCATATCAAACGCCGGTTTCATCAAATTCGTGAGCATGTCATTGAAGGAGATATTACCATTAGCAAAGTACATACGGATCAGAATATCGCGGATCCATTGACTAAAGTTCTTCCACAAACAAAACATGATCAACACCAGAATGCCATGGGTGTTAGATTTCTGTCAATGTAAACTAGATTATTGACTCTAGTGCAAGTGGGAGACTGTTGGAAATATGCCCTAGAGGCAATAATAAAATTGTTATTATCATATTTCCGTGTTCATGATATATGTTTATTTTCCATGCTATAATTGTATTAACCGGAAACATAATGCATGTGTGGTTGCATAAACAACACCGCGCCCCTAGTAAGCCTCTACTATACTATCTCGTTAATTAATGATGGTTATGGTTTCCTAACCATGAAACTGAGTTGTTTATTAATTAATGGGATCATGTCATTAGAAGAATGACGTGATGGACAGACCCAACTAAGCATAACAATATTGATCGTTTCATTAAGTTTATATTGTCATGCCTTTTATTGTCAAGTATCATGTTTCTTAGACCATGAGATTATGTTATTCCCGGGTACCGGAAGAATACTTTGGGGACATCAACCATCACATCGTGACAGGGTGATCATAAAAATGTCTTACGGGTATCTCCGAAAGTACTTGTTGAATTACATGAATCAAGACTGGGATTTGTCCCTCCGTGTGACGGTGAGATATACTCTGGGCCCACTCGGTAATGCACATTCGGTAACGCTTGCAAGCACGTGACTAATGAGTTAGTCACAGAGAATGTTGTATTACAGAACGAGTAAAGAGTACTTACCGGTAACGAGATTGAACTAGGTATAGCGATACCGACGATCGAATCACGGGTAAGTAAAATATCGTGTGACAAAGGAAATTGTGTACGGATTATAGTAGTCCACAACATAGTGGTTCAATCGATAAAGATCTTCGTTGAATGTGTGGGAGTCATTACGTATATCCTGGTCCCTCTAATGGTTATTGATCAGAGAGATGTCTCGATCATGTCTGCACGTTCTCGAACCCGTAGGGTCACACACTTAACGCTCGGTAACGCTAGAATAGCTCTGGGATAATTTTATTAATGGTGTTCGAATATTGTTCGGAGTCTCGGATGAGATCCTAGACATCACGAGGAGCTCCGGAAGAGTCCGGAGGTAAAGATTTATATAAGGCAAGTTGATTTCAGGGTTCCGGAAAAGTTCGGGATTTTTTCGGCAGTGTCGGAATGTTCTAGAAGGTTCCGGAGGGTCCCACTATGGCCCCCACCTATTTTGGACGACCAAGGGTGGTCCAATAGTCCATGTGACCAGCCCTCCTTGGTTTATTATGCCAATAAATGGGAAGCCCTTCAATGGGAGGGTTACCACTCTTAAAAGAAAGGTGTTACCATCTTTTTAATGAGAGAGGGGGTTTCACTTGGGAATTGAAGTGGCTACAACCTCCTTGCCTATATAAGAGAGGGGAGAGGCTCACCAAGAATACCCTAGTCCTTCCACACCTCCTCCTACCTCACGTGCATCGCTTGGCGAAGCCCTGCCCGCGGGAAACTCTTCACCATATCCACCACCACGCCGTTGTGCTGCTGGAATCGATCCCATCTATTTCTCCTTCTTGCTTGCTGGATCAAGAAGAAGGAGACGTCATCGAGATGTACGTGTGCAAGCCTCCGGAGGTACTGCTCGTTTGCAGTGCCGATCGGATCGAACTTCACCAACAACTTCACCAAGTTGCGTTGAAATAAACGTTCAACGCGCGTGTTCTTCGAGGGTATGATGACCTACTCTCCCCGTTACTAGCATCTTCTAGATTGGATCTTGGATGGTGCTTCCGCATGTGAGAGAAAATTTTTGTTTTCTATCGCGCAATCTCCTACAGTTGTGGCTGTGGCGAAAGGAGCAACTCCAATGCGTCAAAATGGAACGTTGCGTCCCGACGAGGTCGCAGATGACCTCGCGAACCTAAGCCTCTTGGTCGTCGGCGGGCGGTGGAGGAGGTGATGCCTCATACCAAGGCATCGCCGATGGCGGCGGTGGAGGGGGAGCGTAGGCGGCGATGTTGGGCACGGCGGCCGTCACCTCTAGCATCAGGGCGAGCCCCGACCACTGCTCCCGCTCCGCCCGCTCGGTCTCCTTGATGGCCCATTGGAGGGTTGCCTCCGCCTCGTAGTCAGGCGGGACGTAGGGCGGGGACGCCGGAGGGGACGGTGACCTCTCGGCCTTCACCACGGGTGGCGTCGTCCGACCCCCGTCGCGGATCTGTAGGCCACTGTAGTAGATCTGGGGCACACGGAAAGAGGGTGCTAGCTCGTCCATCGCGGTTCGCTTATAAACATCGCGATGGAGAGGGTGGCTTAGCCGAAAGTGACGCCGGGCGATGACATCGTGAAAGGACCACGGTGTCGCCTAAAGGGGGAGAATGGGATTTTTAAACCTCTTACAGATTTTTCTATATTCGGATGCGGAAATAAACTAAGCGAATACTTATCAAACACAAATCTTTAATATACTATAACAACTAAGTGCACCAACAACTTTATTCTAAATAATATGAACACGATAAAAATACTAGTGCTTTACCTTCAAGCGACCTCCAAACTTCACAAACTTTCCGGGGGCAAATCACAAGTTGATTCCTCACTGCAGCACTCATATCACACCCTCAGTGTCATGTACCAGTAATCACTTTTGCTAATGACAATTACTATTACTAATCCTTGCCTTGATCATCCTTGCAATTGATCATTTCAAAATGCCTTTGGTTGTTATTAAAAACAAAGTGCTAGATAAATATTTGTCCAAAAACTTGCAACCAATTTTGTAAAATACCAAATAATCAGTGGATCATGTCCATATGGATATGAAAAATTATTAAGCTTTAAAATAATTCAAACAAATATAAACAGTAGCAAAAAGTCTCCTTTAATGAGTTGCAGCTCAAAAACAAATAGCAAATGATTTAATTTACTCCCCAAACTATTGTGGCACTTCAGAATGGTATAACAGTAATGTGGCAATAAGTCCCACATTTTACAAAAATGCACAAACCAATAAATTAAATACAAACAGAAGGCACAGATAAGGGAAATACAAAAATACGAAAAAGACCTAAACCTCGCCGAGGGCGAGGCCCACCCCGGCCCAGCTCCTCCTTCTTCCCCACTGTGCCAACTGCTCCTTGGCGCCATGCCGTGCGCGTGGACGCTGACAGGCCGGCCCCTCCCTCCCTCTCACCTGCTCCCTTGTCTCCTCCTCAACGTGGACGCGATAAAGCAGCCCTCCCGCGAATTGTGGATCGGCCCCCGCTCACTTTCCCCTCCTCCTCGCCTCGCTCTCGTAGGGGGGAGATCGCACCCGCACCGCCGTCGCCATGGCCGTGAGCTCACGCGACCAGTGATCTCGCGCTGCCTCGCCATCGTGTCCAGGAGGATCATCGTCGTCCACTTCGTCTTCTCGCGGAAGGAATCGAACGGGGAGCCGCAGCACGGAGCGCATCGTCATCATCTTCTCCCTCGATGCCGGTGAGGTTGCAGAAGAATTCCGGCCGCTCGCGCCCGCCATCGAGCCTACTGCCACCCTCTGCGTGTTCACGGTGAGCACCGCTACCGTCTCCAAGTGCTCATGGCCGCCCGATAACCCCGTAGGCGTAACCCCTCTTTTGCGTGCTCCGGCCGCCGCCATGCACGACCGTACGCTCGCTCCAGTGCAGCTCAGCTCTGCCCGTGAGCATCCACGTGATGCTAAGGACCCGTAGACTCGATTTGGCGCGATAGTTTGTTAAAATTCGTCGCGGTTTGAAGTTCTCCATTCACAACCGAGCGCCACCTTCGCCATTTATGAGCTAGAGCTCAGCTCCGTCCACGCCCGTCGCGTCCCCGGATGCGGATCGACGCGACTTGGTCTCCTCGTTCGAACACGCCGCCCCACGCCCTCTCCCATGCCCGGAATCGAGCTCGGGCTCGACCTCGTCGGCGCTCTATCGTCGGCGAGCTCCCCACTGTCACTTCCATGCGGGACCCGCATGTCAGCAAAGTAATTAGCACTAACTACGATGCCCCTTTGACACTTACATGTGGGTCATGTCCCCTAATAAACCTGTTAAGTTAAAACTATTAATATAACTCTTCAAGTCTATGACATGTGGGCCCTACCCTTTAAGTTAATCTCTGGTTTAAATAAATTGTTTAATAACAACTATCTCTATGACACCTGGGCCCACTGTCGATTATTATAATTAAAATGAATTTATAAAATTGTAGTGCATGACATGTGGGGTCAGTAGTTATTTAAATTTAATTAAATGATTGTTAATACTATGAGGCTGACCAATGGGACCCATTGGTCAGGTTTGACTAGTCAACATGCACTGTTTTGGATAATGTTAATATTTATTAATAAAAGAATTTCAAAAATTGATTTAAATTGATTAAAACTTCAGAAATTAATATCTTTTAAACCGTAATTCAGATGAAAAAACTTTATACATGACAATTGATCCGAAAAATACAACGAATAAAAATGTGATATCCATACGCCCATCACCCCCTCTAACACAATGAACACGAGACATTTCCCCTCCGGTTCGTCTGTCGATAATCATCCGGAGCTGGCAGTTCATCCTCGAATGAATTCCCGCTCCGAGCAATCACCTAGTAATGCGTTAGAAACACCATTAACATTGCATCTGTCATGTCTTGCATATGATTGCTTTGTAATTATTGTTTCTTCCCCCCTTATTCTCTGGTAGACCCCGCGACTGCCGCCAACTACGCCGCTGCTGAGTACGACTACGTCGTCGATGACCGTACCCCTACCGTCGAGCTTCCAGGCAAGCAGAGCCATTCTCCTTCCTCAGATATTGCCTATCTTTTCCGTACATTTCTTGCACTAGGCATTGTTGATGCTGCTGCTATTACGTTAATTCCTATTCTATTGCATAACCTGTCTTTGTCGCCCCTTGATGTATCTTCCTTTATCATATGTTGTCTATTATATATATATATATTATTCAGCAGTGAGCATGCGCATTGTTAGTCAACTAGGATTAGATAGTGGGTCGTAATCACTCTGGGGAGTGAACGCAGATACAATATATTATTACTGCAACAGATACGGTACAAAGCAGACACCGCTAAAGGCCCCTACCTCGGCTCTACCGAGCCACCTCAAGTGTGAGCCATCGAGGAGTAATCCTCATACTCCACTCGTCGACTGTGTAGTACCGCCCTAGGGTTCTGAACCACGGTGGTCCTTAAAGGTAAGAAGTCGGGTGACCCAACGGTGCCCGCTAGTGGTATTGCAACGGGACAACGAGGAGGGTACAACCGATGTACAGGTGTGCTTGGAGCCTGATCGTTGTCCGCGAGAGTTACCATACCACGAAAGTCGAGCTCCTCCAGGAGCAGACGCGAGACTAGGTAAGGAGACGGTTCACCTTGTTGGTAACCGCGTGCTTTGACGGGACAACAGGGCAGGCACCGATGTACTAGTGGTCCTGGATGTCGTTCGTTGTACGTTGTGTGAATTAGTCGGGCAACGATAACGGTTGTCCGCGAGATAATAAAATGACTAAGGTTTCGGTGGATAACTTGAGTGGCTTTATGCATATACCCGCTGCCTACACGTGGGGAAAGGAGTTATGGGCTCCCCTGCTTCATAGTCTCATTCGAGAACTCTTTAGACGTCAGCAGTATCACGGACTGCGTCGGGAAGTGGTGTGTATTCTTTGCTCACGCGGTGATGTCTTATTTGGTTTGATTTTGCTTCACTAGCCAGCCACGCACCGTTCAGGAGCGCACGGGGTTAGGGTCCAAAGCCCTGCGCGCATAGGATTCAGTCCGGTGGATAGCCTCTCTATTGAGTTTGAAGGATGGGCAACGGAGTGTCGGATAGCCTCGGTGGGGAATTCCCTAACAAGGTGTACGCCACCCTGGAGATCCGTGTGTTGTAGTGTAACAGAAGTGCACCCCTGCAGGGAAGATTAATCTATTCGAATAGTTGTGTCCACAGTAACATGACGCTTTATGCTAAAGCCAGATCCTACTACTAAAAACTATTGCTATTAATCTGTTGGTTCCGAGTTTTATTCCTCGCTGGGAAGTCGAGGAAGTGATCTTGGAGTTTTGATAATTATTACAACTTACTATTATACAATGTTGCAGCAACTTCTGCTGCATTGTTACTTTATGATTTATATAACTGTTGGCTATTCTCTTCTCATGCTGCAAGAACCGTATGAAGATGCTAGTCTTCGATAGGCATAGCTTCTCATCCTTATTCTTCTTTTCTGCAATTCAGTCCACTATATAGCCTCCCCTTTCCATTGATACAAATGCATAAATGCTTAGTAGCTAGACGTAAGACTCGCGGGTATGCTAGATACTCACCCTTTCTTTGTTTCCCCCCTTTGTTTTATATACCTGGATTGTTGCGGTTAGACGCTGGCGCCCAGGAGCAGGAGTACCCCGGAGGCGCCTACTATGATGTCGAGTTCCCCGTTGACCAGGAGTAGTTCGGAGGTTTCCAGGCAGGAGACCTTGCCTTTTCGATCTGTATCTCTGATGTTATTTGTGCTAGCCTTCTTAAGGCAAAATTTGACTAACTATGTTTGTACTCAGATATTATGGTTTGTATAACTTATGTATTTGGATCCTCGTGATCCCTGGTTTGTAACTTAAAGAATTATCTTATTTGTGTCTAGTGTTGTGCTGTGATATTCTCATCGTGGCACCCTGATTTCGGTCGTGTACCATGTGTGTATGATTACTGTACACGGCTTGATTTTGGGGGCGTCACAAGTTGGTATCAGAGTCGACTGCTTATAGGAAGCCACCCACCCACTTCTTGGTCGAAGTTGAGTCTAGTCTTTGAAAAACTATTTTGCTAACTTAATGTTTGGCTTACGGGCCCACATCGATATCATCCCGTTGTGATATCTATGGTATTAGGATCCTTTTTCTTCGTACCTATGCTCTTGGACTTTTCTCTATTATCCTTGCTGGTAAGTTTTACTAACTCTGACATTAGGATCACGTGGTCGTTTTTCCACCCGGCGTTCTGCTTCTAAACCCTCTATTAAGTCGTGTTGCATGAGTTCTGATCCAGATCCCGGACCGCGGATCCCCTTTCTCATTCAGGGCGGGCCGCGCGTTCTCTGGCACAATTCATGTTGCCAACAATTTTCTTGCGGCGTGGTTGACATAGCCTTTGCTATGTCGCGTCGTGTATTCTTTACCGCGGTCTCCACGCTGCCTAGTGTGTCTTTTTCCTTAATTTCTACGATGTTATGCTGCCCTATTTTTTATTAAATCTATGTGTGGATGTGTATCTCTTATATGACTACTCCTATATATCCGCGCCTCCTCTTCATTGTCGCTTTACCTCATGCTTGTTTCCGGTATCTCTTTAAATTTTCATCGTTGAAATACCCTTGTTAAATTCTAGCAGGATGGCTGGTCGTGGTGGTCGTGGTCGTGGTGCCTACGATCCACCTCCGATGCCAGATTACATGGCCGCAATGATGCAACAGTTCGAGCTGAACCGTCAGTTCATGGAGAATATCATGGCTCAGTTCCCACAGCGGAACCAACATGGGCACCACCATCATCATGCCGCAGTGACTCTGCACGACTTCACCCACCTCAACCCCACTATGTTCCACAACTCTGTTCAGTCGTTGGATGCTGATGACTGGCTTCGCGACATCACTCATGAGCTGGAGTCTGTTAATGTTGATCCAGCCGACTTTGTAAACTTTGCGCCCTACCACCTGAAAGGCTCCGCTGCTCAGTGGTGGAGCACCCACAAGCGTTCACTGCCAGTTGGAGAAGTCATCACCTGGGATGAATTTCAGTCCGCCTTCCGCGCCCGCTACATTCCTCAGGGAATCATGGATCACAAGAGGGAAGAATTTCGCAACCTCACTCAGGGCAACATGACGGTTGAAGCCTATCAGCGCGAGTTCCTCAACCTCTATCGCTATGCGTAAGAAGAGATCACCACCGATGCCTGTAAACAATAGAAGTTCCGCTGTGGAATCAACGCAGACCTCAGGCTCGCTCTTGTTGTTCATGATTTTGCCAACTTCGCCACCATGGTGAACAAGGCTATCACCATCGAGACTGCCCAGATGGAGCACAAGGACTCACAGAAACGCTATCGTGACGTTGGCTCATCTTCGAGCGCAACACAGAAGCAACACATCTGGCTCCCTAACAGTTTGACCCAGTCACCTTCCCCTGCTCCAAGGCCTTCTTATGCTGCAACCCGTCTGCCTCCACCACCGTCTATACCAACAACTCTACCTCCACCACCCAATGATGCACCCCTTCGTGGTCAGGATGGATTATGATTCACGTGCCGCCAACCTGGACACTTTTCCAGAGAATGCCCCCAGAAATGGAATCAAATGGTAGTTCACCCTGCTGGTCATGGAAATGGTCGTGGAAACAACAGGACCCCCAACTATAATACTGAGTCTTCTGCTCATGCTCGTGGACATGCTTACAACATTGATGTTGAAGAAGCTCAGGAACAACCCGCTACCGTGATGGGTACCCTTCTCGTTAATTCAGTGCATGCCACTGTTTTATTTGATTCAGGAGCATCACATTCATTCATGTCGGAAGCATTTGCATTGTCGCATAACTTCACGTTAGAAAAGATGAACCCACCGATGGTTGTTTGCACCCCGATAGTCCATTCCCGCACTTCCAAGTTAGTGCCAAACACCACCGTTGAAATTGAAGGAATTGAATTCTTTGCTTCCCCCATCCTCCTGAAGTCTTACACCATAGACCTTATTCTGGGGATGGATTGGTTGAAAGTTCACGATGCCGCACTGTACTGTGGCACCAAGTCGGTCCAACTTTTCCACCCCTACGGCGAGATTGTTAACCACACCACCCGAATTACCCGAGATGTTGAAGTCTTCCACCATAGACCTCATTCTGGGGATGAATTGGTTGAAAGTTCACGATGCCGCACTGTACTGTGGCACCAAGTCGGTCCAACTTTTCCACCCCTCTGGCGAGATTGTTAACCACACCACCTGAATTACCCGAGATGCTGAAGTGTAGATCTATATGATGAATGCTTTGAATGTCTCACCTCTGTAAGGAATTGAGAATGTTCCAGTCGTTCACGATTTTTCCGACGTCTTCCCAGAAGAACTGCCGGGGATACCCCGATCAGAGAGGTGGAATTTTTCATCGACTTGAAGCCAGGCACTGTTCCTATTGCCAAGCGTCCTTACAAGATGCCGACACATGAACTCCTTGAACTTAAGGAGGAGATTGACAAGGCACTTCAGAAAGGATTCATTTGCCCCAGTTCCTCTGCTTGGGGAGCACCTTCTCTCTTTGTCAAGAAAAGCGATGGCACAAACCGGTTGATCCAAAATTACCGACCTATCAACCAGGCAACAATACAGAACAAGTATCCGCTTCCTTGGATCAACGATCTATACAATCAACTTGCTGGTTCTACGGTGTTCTCGAAACTCGACTTGGGGTTGGGTTACCATCAGATCCGGGTCCGTAAGGAGGACATTCCGAAGACCGCCTTCATTACTCGTTATGGTTCATACGAGTATACCGTCATGTCCTTTGACCTAACCAATGCTCCAGCCACTTCCTCCCGATTGATGAACTATATATTCATGGAATATCTCGACAAGTTCGCCGTGGTTTATCTGGATGATATCTTGGTATACTCCAATAATGATGAATAACATGCTAAACACCTTCGTCTTATGCTGGAAAATCTTCGAGAACACAAGCTCTATGCTAAGTATTCTAAGTGTGAGTTATGGCTTCCCGAAGTAACCTACCTTGGTCATGTGATTTCCAAGGATGGTGTTGCCGTCAACCCAGAACATATTCAAGTTATTCTTGATTGGACTCCCCCCAAGACTGTCAAGCAAGTCAGAAGCTTCCTCGGCCTTGCTAGCTATTGCCGCCGTTTCGTCGAGAACTTCTCCAAGATTGCCAAGCCGCTGACTAATCTGCTTCACAAAGGTGTCAAGTTTGAGTGGACAGAAAAGTGTCAGGAAAGTTTTAAAGCTCTCAAGGACAAGCTCACTTCTCCCCCAATGCTTGATCCCCCTGATACTCAGAAGGACTTCGTGATATACTTCGACGCGTCTCTGATACGTATCAAACGTATCTACTTTTCCAAACACTGTTGCTATTGTTTTGCCCTCATTCTTGCATGATTTGGACGAAACTAACCCGGACTAACACTGTTTTCAGCAGAGCTGCCTGTATGGTCTATTTGTGTGCAGGAAAATGGATTTTTAGACGTCCTAGAAAATTCCCAGAAAATCCACGCACCCGAAGGAACCAGGAGCCAGAAGTGGGACCAGAGGGGAGCTCTGGGGGCCCCAGGCGCCCCCCTGGCGCGGCCAGGGGTGGGGCCGCGCCCTCTGGCCGCCTGGGCAGCTCCCCCTCCTCTGGTGACCTACCGAGACTCCTATTTATCCCCGTGATGAGAAAACCCCAGAACAGAAGTCTTTTTCCCAGTTTCCGTCGCGGAGCCGCCGCCACCCTCTGTTCTTCTTCGGGAGGGCTAATCTGGAGGCTGATTTGGCCTCCGGAGAGGGGAGATCGTCACCATCGTCATCCCCATCACCACTCCATCCATCCTCCATGACTTCTCTTCATATGTGTGAGTAATTCCCTGCTGTAGGCAAAGGGGATGGTAGGGATTGGATGAGTTTAATCATGTAATAGTTCGTCAGATTGTTGGGGGCATGTTGCCTATCATCTACTTTGGTGTTTATCATCTTTGCTACAACTTGTTGTTCTTAATGCTTGTCACTTTGGGCCCGAGTGCCATGTTTTCAGATCTGAACCCTATGTGTTTTCGTGAATATATTTGTGTTCTAGATCCTATCTATGAGTTGTATGCACCTATTATGGTCCGGAACCGGCGATCCCAAAGGTGACAGCTTGGGATACCAAAGGGGATGGTCCATAATTTGAGGATTCCTTGTATCCATTGAGTATATTGCTTTGTTCCGGTGCTCTTTGACAGGAGCACTTTAATCTCCATAAGTTCCTTTTGGCCCCGTTCGTAGCGGGATGGTAGGACAAAAGATGTTGTGCAAGTTCTTATTGCAAGAACGCACAACTACCTACGGGATACATGCCTAATGTTTGATATTTGCCTAGATGATCATTGCTTTTCTGTGTGCCTTGCCCCGTGTTGGAATCTATTATATGTTCACTCTCATCCATGCAGCGCCCAACCATCCATCTCCCTAGCCTACAGTGTTTTCAATCCTGCTGGTCATTAGTTGTTACTTTTGATGTTACTTTTGTTGTTGCCACTATCACTATCATATTATCGTTACCACTTATCTATCGTTGCAAGCAAGTATATTTCAGGTGCGGTTGAATTGACAACTCAACTGTCAAAGCTTATAAATACTCTTTGGCTCCCCGTGTGTCGAATCAATAAATTGGGTTAACTTACCCGCGAAGACTATCTCGATCCCTTACGCCTGTGGGGCATCAGTCTCCTCTAGGATTAGGATGTGTCCTAATGCAAGAGCGCCGCGTGATTGCTTATGGCTCTCGTCAATTTCGTTCTCATGAAGATAACTATCCAACACATGATCCCGAATTGGCAGCAGTAATTTATGCATTGAAGCTGTGGCGACATTACCTCGTCGGTAATCTTCGCGAGATCTACACCGACCACCAAAGCCTGAAGTACCTGTTTACTCAGCCAGACCTGAATCTCCATCAACAAATATGGCTCGAGACAATAGCCGATTTCAACATGGATATTCATTACACCCCTGGCAAAGCTAATGTGATGGCCGATGCCTTGAGCTGCAAAGCCTACTGTAGAGAACTTGAGGTTCAAGTACAACAACCAGTTCTGTATGAAGAGCTACGCAAGCTGAACATTGAGATTGTTCCACAGAGACATGTGAATTCTCTGGTTATTAATTCAAACCTTGAGTACTGCGTCAAGACAATACAACCTTATGATGATTTAATAAAGGAGATTATATCGCACACGGAAAGCCCTCTCCCTTCACTGTTGATGATGAAGAGGCCGTGTTCTTCAAGAATCGTCTAGTGGTTCCAATAAGCCAGGAATACACAAACTTGACCCCAGTCATCATGAAAGAAGCTCACGACACACCTTTGTCGATTCACCCTGGTAGTACCAAGATGTACCAAGACATTTGTCAACGTTTCCGGTGGTCTAACATGAAACAATACAATGCCCATTATGTTGAAGAGTGTGACATTTGTCGTCGCGTTGATGTGTGAGATGATGATAATGGTTTCTTGCCCTTCGTTGGTTACCCCAAGTGGAAGGTGAGATGTAGTATAGCAGCAAATTTCCCCTATGTAGAGGATAGGGTTTGTCTCCCGTAGGACTCCGGCAATGATAAGTAGGTGGTTTGGCAAGTTAGGCACCGAATCACTTGCTTCGCCTGGACCTACACACAACACAAATAACTTTTCTCCCAACGAAGTTCAGAGAGGTTGTCAATCTCTCCGGTATTGTTGTTTACAAAGGATCAAACACAAGGGATAATGATAATGGTGATAGCAGCTAGAAAGTAAAAACAAGAAATTAAATGAGCGTGTAAACAGTGATGAGAAAATGGACCGGGGTCCCGTGATGTTGATGGCTTCTCGCCCCTCGTTGGTTACCCAAAGTGGAAGGTTTGAGATGTAGATAGCAGCAAATTTCCCTCGGTGAAGATACCAAGGTTTGTCTCCAGTAGGACTCCGGCAACAACAGGAAGGTGACAACGGCGCCAGAATTAGGCGGTTGACGTGGACCTGCACACACAATAGATAACTTTGCTCCCAACGAGTTCAGAGAGGTTGTCAATCCCTCCGGCCTTGTTGTTTACAAAGGATCAAACACACGGGATAATAATGATAGTGATAGCAACGGGAAAGTAAATACAGAAGAAAATAAATAGTGGGTCTAAACACTATTGGAAATATGGACCGGGGTCCAATGATGTTCACTAGTGATGTCTCTCTCCCAAAAGAAGATAAAATAGCCATGCGAGATAAACAAATTACAGTTGGGCAATTGACAGGATTATGTGTGCAAACCAATGCTAACTATGCTATAAGGAATGGAAGAGGCTCAAAAGCATGGGCGGTACGCCAAGACAAGTAGACCGAAATCCACCTGCATCTACCTACTAATCATCCACCTTGAGATATCTATCCAGAATATCTCGCTGGTATTAAGTTGCGAATCCCACCCAAAGTGTAAACTCAAAGCAACGGACAATTGCATTAAAGAACTTTGCGTCAAGTAAACAATCCTTGCACCCGCAATTACAAGCACCATTGTTTTCTCCCTTGTGGCAACAGCACATCCCCTAGACTCATGTTTTTGTATCTCAAGCTAGTCATCAGGGGGCATGAACCCACAGTCATGCATAACTCTCCCTCTTGGAGTCACTACCTACTACTTGGCCAAAGCAATAAACAACATCAGAGAACATGCAAGAATTACTCACGAACATAAATATAAAAGAGGAGAATCAAATATATTACTCAAACACAATCTGAACATAGTCTCATAATCCATCGGATCCCAGAAAACTTAGCATAGCAACAAAAAAAGATTACATATGTGCCTCGATCATGTAGGGCAGCTCACGAGGTCTAAACCATGAAGAACAAAGAGGGGAGGAGAACATCACATAGCTACTGATCATGGACCCATGGTACAAGGTGGACTACTCATGGTTCATCCGGGAAGCATCCATGGTGATGGAGAAGCTCCAGGAGGTGGTTCCTCCCTCCGGCAGGGTGCCGGGAAGAGGTCTCCTGGTGCTCCCGATCTTGGAAGCGCGGCGGCGGCGGAACAGAGGAGAGATCGCGAAAAAGGGTTCTGTCTTCGGGGGTTTCGCGTCACGGAGAATATATGGGCGAAGGGGGCAGCCAGGGGGCCCACCAGGGGTCCATGCGCCCCCCTGGCGCGGCCCCACCCTAGGGCGCGCCGGGAGGGCGCCTAGGGCCATGGTGGGTCCCCTCTGGCCCCTCCTTGGTGATTCCCGAAGCTTCCGAAGCGCTGATTTTTATTGGATTTTTCCCGAATTGTTGGAGCACTTTTAATATGGGGAAACCTGAAATAGAAAAACAGCAGAAAACAGGAAGTGGCACTGGGGTGCACTGAGTTAATAAGTTAGTCCAAATATGATCAAAAGTGTATGAAGTGTATCAATACCATAGAAATATCACACAAAAGAAGCATGGAGCAAGCAGAAATTATAGATACGTTTTGGACGTATCAACATCCCCAAGCTTAATTCGTGCTCGTCCTCGAGTAGGTAAATGATAACAAACATAATTTCTGTGGTGACATGTTACCAAACATATAAGAACTTTTAAGTAAAGCAATCAAGGCATGTAATTCAATTCAAGTCATAACAGGCAAGAGTCCATATTAGCATTGAAACAAGCAACATAAGAACATAAAGGTGCAAGAGCTCTCGCTGTCCGTGACTCGAATGTCTCCAAATGGTGTTTGCGTGCAAGAAAGGGGATAGGGATATATGAGAAAAATGTATTTTTGTGTTGAGAACTCAATCTACTAAAGTTTCACACTTGGTCTTCTTTGGAATCTTATCTTGACTCATCCCCAGACCACTAGCCAGGTACAAGTCAAAATGATCCACTCCCTTTCGACATTTTGAGCACTCATGCAATGGATGAGCGTAAGCAAGAAAGTTGACACTTAGAATGGCAAAGAGAGAAAGATGATGGAGGATGAAGACAAAAAGGTGTGAAAGGCTCACATCAATGAGGACAATCATAGGCGAGAGAAAGCCAAATGATAGATATGACGTGAGGAGTAGGGATTGCCATGCAACGGATGCACATATGAGCTAAGGTAAGCTCTCCAATGGAACTAGTGGGGGTGCATACAACTTGCTTGCTCAAGAAGACCTAGAGCTCATTTGAGGAGGCTCATCATTGGAATATACAAGCCAAGTTCTATAGTGTGAAGGTCCCCACATAGCTATATGCATGAATGATAATCTCTATGGAGTACAAGATATAAGAGGGAGTACGAGGGTGGATCTCTCAAAAGGAATAGTAGTGTGCCCCCTTCTATCTTTTTATTTCTTTTTCTCTTTTTTCTCCCTTTTTGTATTTTTTGGTGGCCTCAATGGCTCTTTCTATTTCTCTCATTTTTCCTCTTTGGGATCTTTTGATTTTGTCCTCTTTGGGATCTTTTCCTCACTTTAGGGGCAACACTCTATATATTACAAGAAGTATAGAAGATCTTTCACACTTTACAAAAGTACTCAAATCATAAAGAAAATGAAACTATCATGAAGTATGCAAATGTATGCCTCTGCCAGTGTAGCAGGATATGCAATGATACTAGCGCGTCATGTAGCAATGATTATTTCAAGGCCCAACTAACATGCGGCTCATCGATCAAGCAAGTAGCATGTATGACATGAAGATCAAGTCATGAGAAGGTGGACGTTGCATGACAATGTATCTCGGAAAGGGTATGGAAATGCGTTGATAGGTAGGTATGGTGGCTGTTTTGAGGAAGGATATAATGAGGCTTATGATGACACAACGTATCATGCCAAGGGTTTGGATGTACCGGCGAAGGTGGACGCCAACTCTCGGAGTGAGAAGGAGGCAATGCACGGCACATGAGAGGCTAGCAAATATGGGAAGGTGGAAGTGTCAACTTTCGAATACTCACATTAGTCCGAATAACTCATGCACTTATTATCGGTAACTCTCAATCTAATAGGAGGTTCACATAGAGACAAGTACCCCGAGGAGGAGTGTATGGGGGTTTGGTTATCCTTGCGCATCCTCGACTCATGGTACGTGAGTGTACTCTAATATTCGATCCCTCCAAAGAGTAGTGATCCATCTAGTAGCTAAAGTTCTCAACTAATTTTGTAGGTTTTGAAAGTAAACACGGATTGCCCAAAATACGACATCTATCACTAATAGTCTAAAGCTCTTGACACCAAAAGTTCAAACATTACTCAAAGCAATACCTCAAAACTATTGGAGGTAATTATATCCCAGCTACAAGAACTTGGCAGGTGGGTTCAATTTGGTACAACAACTTTGAAAACTTGCGGTGGAGGTCCAAAAACTTGGCTTTGATGATCATTAGAGGTCTAAATCACTCATATGATGACACGTGGACGTTAGCTGGGCATAAAGTGCACACTGGATCGCTCTGAAGTTTTGCAGTAACGCCCCCACTAGGCTATAAAATGCAGGACGATCTTTTTATGCAACGAGACAAGGTAATTTTAGCAGAAAACCCATATGTCGCCGCTTAAATATTCGATTCCCATAAAAAATAGTGGATGGACAATTTGTTTGGCCCCCAACCAATAAAGTCGATGCTGACCTCCACATACTCGCCGACGAGCCATGGCGTCGGTACTCTGTACTAGCACGATTGTCGTGATCCCCATTTGATTACGGTAATCACCTTGACCTCGTAGAAAATCTTCTTGTTGTTTATTTCCATAGCAGTTTAATGTGGTTTGGGTAGGAATTATGGTCATTGATCTAGGTCAAAATTTCTTGGTTGATTTTTGTTCAGTGGTTGATTTCGTTCGGTGACTTCTCTTTTTGAATCCACAGTTTTAGTGAAAAAAGTAATAAGCAAATCAACGGAGTCGTGTACGTCGAAAGTCATGGATAGAAAGATAAATTTATATCCTCTGAACTGCCGCATGCAAACTTGGAATCCCCTGCACCATACTGATAGCCACACCGGCACACCCATCAATCTTGCCAAAAGTCACACTAGTGTTTGTTGCACCACACTCTGGGTATTTTTAATGATGTTATTTTATCATCTAATGTTACTTTTATATTATTTTGTTGCCCGTTGTAAATGCATTTTTTCTTCACGACTGAGTTTTTTTGTACAGAACTGGAATAAATACTTATGTTTGTCTATCATTTGTATCTGATTGTTACTGACCTGTTTTTTTTATTAAAAAGGGATGGAAAAGAGTGTCCTAGTAGTCAAACTTAAAATTTAAGTGCATATTGTGAGGAGATTTTTGTAAGAATACTTATTGTCGTGTGTGTGTCTACTTCGTAGCTGGCATCTACATGTCGTCTTGCAGTCGATTTGTACCTCAAATAAACATGGAGGCCAAGTTTGTGTAGTTGATATGCATGTTTTTGAAGTTTTGTATCAAACTGATCCCACTTGCCAAGTTTATGTATGTGGGGTGCAATTACCTCAAACTATTGCAAGTTACTACTACAATTGAATAGCAACGTCAATTACCTACTTCAAGTCAAGACACAAAACTCAGTGCAACAGGCAAACTCTCTAAACAAGATAAACATGAAAACTCAAGAGAGTTATAGCAACAAACTAAACAAAATCTCTTTAAAAAGATAAGCATGAAAACTAAGAGCTAAACATGACAGCAGCTACGAAAAAGGTAAAGAACATACACAGCTAAGATAAGCATGAAAATCCTATGTTGTGTTCTAGGGTGAAGTGGAGCGTGTTTCTCTCCCACACAAAGAAAGCTGGGTTCTAACTTGTTATGAACAGAAAGCAAACCTAAATAAAACTAAAAAGGAAATAAAGAGCGAGACGCTCCAAGCATAGCACATAACGCATGAAGTGATAAAAATATAGTGAAACGAGAGACGAACTGATAATTGTTGATGGAGAAGGGGATGCACGGGGGCATCCCCAAGCTTAGACGCTTGAGTCTCCTTGAATATTTCTTGGGGGGTGCATGGGGGCATCCCCAATCTTGAGCGCTTGACACTCCTAAATCTTCTTTCATCATCTTCCCTCGCACACTTGAAAACTCCCTTCATACATAACTCATCATAATCTGATTAGCGAGGTTAGTACCCATAATAAAATAATATTTTTTCTCTACTGAAAATAAAGATATTATTGAAGATATACTGTTTCTCAAGATTGCCAAAAAGTTTTTGCAAAGAAAAAGCAAGCTTAAGGTTTGCAAAACGAAGAAAAGGCAAAACAGGAAAGAATCTGTGAAAAACTAACCAGCAGGTAGTAAAGAATTTTTTAGGGATAATTCTGCAACTCAAATAAAAAAACTCAGAACATACGAAAGTTCCGTAATTGTATAGAGCACGCTGTGCTAAAATTTCATCTCAAAAAGATGAACTGGGATTTTTCTGTGATTTTTCCAGTCACGAGGACAGAATCTGTTTTCTGGACAGCATGTCACAACTTTCACTTCCCTTGTCATATGAGGCTATAAATGGCACAAAGCTTGAAAAGTAAAGATACAATGATGTTTCTACAGTAGTAACAATCATAAAGACCACTAAAGACAGAAGAAAAACAAAAAGGTAAACCTAAATTCGTTGCGGGCTGCCTCCCGAAAGCGCTTCTTTAAAGCCATTAGCTAGGCTTAATGCAATAGATCAAGTGTTTTCAAGAAAAAAAATAGCCCGTGTGACGGACTCAAAAGGCAACTTAATATTTTTCCTAGGAAGTGTTCCATCCCTTTCTTGAGAGGGGATTGGAATTTTATAATCCCTTCTTTCATATCAATAACAACACCCACGGTGCGAAGAAAAGGACGTCCCAAAATAATTGGACAAGAAGGTTCACATTCAATGTCCATAATAGTAAAATCAACGGGAACATAATTTTCATTGAAAATGATAAGAACATCATCTATCTTCCCCAAAGGTTTATTTACGGAAGAATCGACAAGAAGAATACCAAAAGAACAAGGATCAAAAGGTTTCAATTCAAATATATCATACATTCTTTTGGGCATAACGGAGGTACTAGCTCCAACATCACATCAAGCATAGCAAGAAAAGTTATTCAACTTAATTTTAATCATAGGATCCCAACCATATTCTAGCTTTCTAGGTATGGAGGCTTCTATCCTAAGCTTATCCTCCCTAGCTTTAATGAGAGCATTAGTGATATGCTCCGTGAAGGGAAGATTAAGTGTGCTAGTGTGGGGGTCTCTAGACATCTTGTGAAGGAAACGAATAACTTCAGAAAGGGTGAAATTATCAAAATCAAGGTCACTACTATCTATTAAAGTGGTAGTGGTGTTCTTTAGGCTCACTTGTTTGGTAGCTTCTATAGTCATAGGAATTTCTTCTTCTACGGTTGAGGTCATAGCATCACCATTAATAGGTCCTATGGGACTAGGGGTGCATTGGGTGCTAAGAGTTTCGATATCCTCAACCACTTGGATAGTAGCAATGGTATGGTGTGTAGGAAGGCTCTTAATTCTATCTTCTTCCTCCTTTTCTCTAGCCCATCTCTCTTTGAGTTTAGCCATCATCCTAATGTTTTCATTAATTTGCACTTGGATAGCATTCATAGGAGTGACCTTCCTCTCCTCAAGAGGAGAAGTTCTAATTTTAAGCAATTCTACTTCATGGGCTAAATTTTCTACCTTCGATGAGAGGTTATCTAATTTGTCTAGTTTTTCCTCTACACTCTTGTTGAAGGCTTTTTGGGTAGTGATAAAGTCTTTAAGCATACTCTCTAATTCAGAAGTTATAGGAGTAATTTTGGTAGCAATCCTAGATCATTCCCCTCCAACAACTATGGGAACAACAACACTTACTCCACTTCTGAATTAGAGAGTATGCTTAAAGACTATATCACTACCCAAAAATCCTTCAACAAGAGTGTAGAGGAAAAACTAGACAAATTAGATAACCTCTCGTCGAAGGTAGACAATTTAGCCCATGAAATAGAATTGCTTAAAATTAGAACTTCTCCTCTTGAGGAGAGGAAGGTCACTCCTATGAATGCTATCCAAGTGCAAATTAATGAAAACATTAGGATGATGGCTAAACTCAAAGAGAGATGGGCTAGAGAAAAGGAGAAAGAAGATAGAATTAAGAGCCTTCCTACACACCATACCATTGCTACTATCCAAGTGGTTGAGGATATCGAAACTCTTAGCACCCAATGCACCCCTAGTCCCATAGGACCTATTAATGGTGATGCTATGACCTCAACCGTAGAAGAAGAAATTCCTATGACTATAGAAGCTACCAAACAAGTGAGCCTAAAGGACACCACTACCACTTTAATAGATAGTAGTGACCTTTATTTTGATAATTGCACCCTTTCTGAAGTTATTCGTTTCCTTCAGAAGATGTCTAGAGACCCCCACACTAGCACACTTAATCTTGCCTTCACGGAGCATATCACTAATGCTCTCATTAAATCTAGGGAGGATAAGCTTACGATAGAAGCCTCCACACCTAGAAAGCTAGAAGATGGTTGGGATCCTATGATTAAAATTAAATTGAATAAATTTTCTTGCTATGCTTTATGTGATGTTGGAGCTAGTACCTCCGTTATTCCCAAAAGAATGTATGATATATTTGAATTAAAACCTTTTGATCCTTGTTCTTTTGGTGTTCATCTTGTCGATTCTTCCGTAAAGAAACCTTTGGGGAAGATAGATGATGTTCTTATCATTGTCAATGAAAATTATGTTCCCGTTGATTTTACTATTATGGACATTGAATGTGAACCTTCTTGTCCAATTATTTTGGGACTTCCTTTTCTTCGCACCGTGGGTGCTGTCATTGATATGAAAGAAGGGATTATAAAATTCCAATCCCCTCTCAAGAAAGGGATGGAACACTTCCCTAGGAAAAATATTAAGTTGCCTTTTGAGTCCGTCACACGGGCTATTTTTTTTTCTTGAAAAGACTTGATCTATTGCATTAAGCCTAGCTAATGGCTTTAAAGAAGCGCTTTCGGGAGGCAGCCCGCAACGAATTTAGGTTTTCCTTTTTGTTTTTATTCTGTTTTTAGTGGTCTTTATGATTTTTACTACTGTAGAAACATCATTGTATCTTTGCTTTTCAAGTTTTGTGCCATTTATAGCCTCATATGACAAGGGAAGTGAAAGTTGTGACATGCTGTCCAGAAAACAGATTCTGTCCTCATGACTGGAAAAATCACAGAAAAATCCCAGTTCATCTTTTTGAGCTTAAATATTTTCACAGCGTGCTCTATACAATTACAAAATTTTCGTATGTTCTGAGTTTTTTTATTTGAGTGGCAGAAGTATCCCTAAAAAATTCTTTACTACCTGCTGGTCTGTTTTTCACAGATTCTGTCATGTTTTGCCTTTTCTTCGTTTTGCAAACCTTAAGCTTGCTTTTTCTTTGCAAAAACTTTTTGGCAATCTTGAGGAACAGTAGCTCTTCAAGGTTATCTTTATTTGCAGTAGAGGAAAATTATTTTAGTTGGGTACTAACCTCTCTAATCAGTCTACAATGAGTTATGTATGAAGGGAGGTTTCAAGTGCGCGATGGAAGATGATGAAAGAAGATCTTGGAGTGTCAAACGCTTGTTGGGAGGCAACCCAAGATGTTTTTTACTTCTGTTTTTAGTGGTCTTGATGATTTTTACTACTTTAGAAACATCATTGTATCTTTATTTTCAAGCTTTGTGCCAAGTTATAGCCACATATGACAAGGGAAGCAAAAGTTGTGACATGTTGTCCAGAAAACAGATTCTGTCCTCGTGACTGGAAATATCACAGAAAAATCCCAGTTCATCTTTTTGAGCTTAAATATTTTCACAGCGTGCTCTATACAATTACGGAATTTTCGTATGTTCTGAGTTTTTTTATTTGAGTGGCAGAAGTATCCCTAAAAAATTCTTTACTACCTGCTGGTCTGTTTTTCACAGATTCTGTCATGTTTTGCCTTTTCTTCGTTTTGCAAACCTTAAGCTTGCTTTTTCTTTGCAATTTTTTTTGGCAATCTTGAGAAACAGTAGGTATTCAATAATATCTTTTTTTTTCAGCAGAGAAAAAATATTATTTTATTATGGGTACTAACATCGCTAATCAGATTATGATGAGTTATGTATGAAGGGAGTTTTCAAGTGTGCGAGGGAAGATGATGAAAGAAGATTCAGGAGTGTCAAGCGCTCAAGATTGTGGATGCCCCCATGCATCCCCAAGAAATATTCAAGGAGACTGAAGCGTCTAAGCTTGGGGATGCCCCCGTGCATCCCTTCTCCATCAACAATTATCAGTTCGTCTCTCGTTTCACTATATTTTTATCACTTCATGCACTATGTGCTAAGCTTGGAGCGTCTCGCTCTTAGGTTTTATTTTTAGTTTTCTTTAGCTTTGCTTTCTGTTCATAACAAGTTAGAACCCATCTTTCTTTGTGTGGGAGAGAAACACGCTCCACTTCCAAAATCTAGAACACAACATAGGACTTTTCATGCTTATCTTTGTTGTGTGTGTTCTTTATCTTTTTCAAAGCTACTATCATGTTTAGCTCTTAGTTTTCATGATTATTTTTTTAAAGAGCTTTTGTTTAGTTTGTTTCTTGAACTCTCTTGAGTTTTCATGTTTATCTTGTTTAGAGAGTTTGCCTGTTGCACTGAGTTTTGTGTCTTGACTTGTAGTAGGTAATTGAGGTTGCTATTCAACCGTAGTAGTAACTTGCAATAGTTTTGAGGTATTGTTTTGAGTAATGTTTGGACTTTTGGTGTCAAGAGATTTAGCCTATTAGTGATAGATGTGGTATTTTGGGCAATCCGTGTTTATTTTGAAAACTCACAAAATTAGTTGAGAACTTTAGCTACTAGATGGATCACTACTCTTCTGAGGGGTCGAATATTAGAGTACACTCACGTACCATGAGTCGAGGATGCACAAGGATAACCAAACCCCCATACACTCCTCCTATGGGTACTTGTCTCTTTGTGAACCTCCTTATTAGATTGAGAGTTACCGATAATAAGTGCATGAGTTATTCGGACTAATGTGAGTATTCGAAAGTTGACACTTCCACCTTCCCATATTTTTCTAGCCTCTCCGGTGTCGTGCATTGCTTTCTTCTCACTCCGAGAGTTGGCGTCCACCTTCGCCGGTACATCCAAATCCTTGGCATGATACGCTCTGTCATCATAAACCTACTTATATCCTTATTCAAAAAGCCACCATACCTACCTGCCAAGGCATTTCCATTGCCTTTCCGAGTTATATTGCCATGCAACATCCATCTTCTCATGATTTGATCTTCATGTCATACATGCTACTTGCTTGATCAATGAGCCGCATGCTAGTTGGGCCTTTCCCTAATCATTGCTACATGACGCGCTAGTATCATTGCATATCCTGCTACCCTGGCAGAGGAATACATTTTCATACTTCATGATAGTTACATCTTCTTTATGATTTGAGTACTTTGTAAAGTGTGAAAGATCTTCTATACTTCTTGTAATATATAGAGTGTTGCCCCTAAAGTGAGGAAAAGATCCCAAAGTGGACAAATTAAAAGATCCCAAAGAGGACAAATTAAAAGATCCCAAAGAGGACAAATGAGAGAAATAGAAAGAGCCATTGAGGCCACCAAAAATATACAAAAAAATAGAAAAAAGAGAAAAAGAAATAAAAAGCGAGAAGGGGGTACACTACTACTCCTTTTGAGAGATCCACACTCGTACTCCCTCTTATATCTTGTACTCCATAGAGATTATCATTCATGCATATAGCTATGTGGGGACCTTCACACTATAGAACTTGGCTTGTATATTCCAATGATGAGCCTCCTCAAATGAGCTCTAGGTCTTCTTGAGCAAGAAGTTGGATGCACCCCCACTAGTTCCATTGGATAGCTTACCTTAGCTCATATGTGCATCCGTTGCATGGCAATCCCTACTCCTCACATCATATCTATCATTTGGCTTTCTCTCGCCTATGATTGTCCTCATTGATGTGAGCCTTTCACACCCTTTTGTCTTCCTCCTCCACCATATTCTCTCTTTGCCACCCTAAGTGTCAACTTTCTTGCTTACGCTCATCCATTGCATGAGTTCTCAAAATGTCGAAAAGGAGTGGATCATTTTGACTTGTACCGGGCTAGTGGTCTGGGGATGAGTCAAGATAAGATTCCGAAGAAGACAAAGTGTGAAACTTAGTAGATTGAGTTATCAACACAAAAAAATACATTTTCTCTTGTATATCCCTATCCCCTTTCTTGCACGCAAACACCATTTGGAGACATTCGAGTCACGGACAGCGAGAGCTCTTGCACCTTTATGTTCTTATGTTGCTTGTTTCAATGCTAAATTTAGACTCTTGCCTGTTATGACTTGAATTGAATTACATGCCTTGATTGCTTTACTTAAAAGTTCTTATATGCTTGTTAGCATGTCACCACAGAAAGTATGCTTTTATCATTTACCTACTTGAGGACGAGCAGGAATTAAGCTTGGGGATGTTAATACGTCCAAAACGTATCTATAATTTCTGCTTGCTCCATGCTTCTTTTGTGTGATATTGCTATGATATTGATGAACTTCCATACACTTTTCATCATATTTGGACTAACCTATTAACTCAGTGCACCCCAGTGCCAGTTCCTGTTTTCTGTTGTTTTTCTATTTCATGTTTCCCCCATATCAAAAGTGCTCCAAAAAATCGGGAAAAATCCAATAAAAATCAGCGTAGAAGAAGCTTCGGGAATCACCGAGGGGGGGCGGGGGGAAGAGGGAACCCACCAGGGCCCCAGGCGCCCTCCCGGCGCGCCATAGGGTGGGGTCGCGCCAGGGGGCCGCCTGGACCCCTGGTGGCCCCCTTGGCTGCCCCCTTCGCCTATTTATTCCTTGTGACAAGAAACCCCCGTGACGGGAACCCTTTTTCGTGAGCTCTCCTCTGTTCTGCCGCCGCCGCGCTTCCAAGATCGGGAGCACCAGAAGACCTCTTCCCGGCACCCTGCCGGAGGGAGGAACCACCTCCGGGAGCTTCTCCACCACCATGGATGCTTCCCGGATGAACCGTGAGTAGTCCACCTTGGACCATGGGTCTATGATCAGTAGCTATGTGATGTTCTCCTCCCCTCTTTGTTCTTCATGGATTAGATATCGTGAGCTGCCCTACATGATCGAGGCACATATGTAATATTTCTGCTGTTGCTATGCTGAGTTTGCTGGGATCCGGTGGATTATGAGATTATGTTCAGATTGTGTTTGAGTAATATATTTGATTCTCCTCTTTTATATTTATGTTCTAGAGTAATTCTTGCATGTTCTCCATTGTTTTTATTGCTTTGGCCAAGTAGTAGGTAGTGACTCCAAGAGGGAGCGTTATGCATGATTGTGGGTTCATGCCCCCGATGACTAGCTTGAGTGACAGAAACATGAGTCTAGGGGATGTGCTGTTGCCACAAGGGGGAAAACAACGGTGCTTGTACTTGCGGGTGCAAGGATTGTTTACTTTACGCAAAGTTCTTTAATACAGTTGTCCGTTGCTTTGAGTTTACACTTTGGGTGGGATTCGCAACTTAATACCAGCGAGATGTTTTTTATAGATATCTCAAGGTGGATGATTAGTAGGTAGATGCAGATGGATTTCGGTCTACTTGTCTTGGCTTACCGCCCATGCTTTTGAGCATCTTCCTTTCTTTATAGCATAATTAGCATTGGTTTGTGCACATAATCCTGTCAATATCCCAGGTGTAATTTGTTTACCTCGCATGTCTATTTTATCGTCTTTTGGGAGAGAGACATCACTAATGAACATCATAGGACCCCGGTCCATATTTCCAATACTGTTTACACCCACTATAATTTTAATGCTTTATTTACTTTTCCGTTGCTATCACTATCATTATTATCCCATGTGTTTTATCCTTTGTAAACAACAAGGCCGGAGGAATTGACAACTCCTCTGTACTTGTTGGGAAGCAAAGTTATTTGTTGTGTGTGCAGGTCCAGGTGAAGTAAGCAACTTTGAGTTGTAAACGGCGCCATTGTTCCCTTCACCACCTTCTTGTATCTGTTGGAGTCCTATTGTTCCAACATTAAACCTTAGCATCTTCGCCAAGGGAAACTTGTTGCTGTCTACATCTCAACCTTCCACTTTGGGTAACCAACGAGGGGGCGTTAATTCGTACCATCAATTTCCCAATGTCATCGCGGCCATCCAAAGAGAGTACCACAATCACCACAACATATCTCAAGGATAGTCAAAGACAAGCACCAAGAGACTCTCAATCTTCAATCAACACACAAAAGTGGAAATCACTCATGAAAATATTCTTCTAACCCATGTCCGATAGACAGCTGTCACCTTGGTCTCGGGTATTATACTAGATAGGATCAAGTGAGTACATCAAATCCAATACACAGAGGAAGGGGAAATATCATGGGATCAACCTAGATTAACATAGCCTATGATCACAACGAAGATCACATCATGGGAGAGAGAGAAGAACACATATCTATTGGTAGAAACCGCATCCCCGAGGAGGGACTACTCCCGCATCATGGAGGGAGGAAGCAACGTCGATGGAGATGAATTCGGGGGCACTTCCCCGTCCCTGCAAGGTGCCGGCACAGGAATTCTGGTCCCCCGAAGCTTGTCGGCGATGGCGGCAGAGATCGGAATTACTTCTGGAAAAATTACTTCGATCTTAGGGATTTCCTCCGCGGGGGCTAAATATAGGCCAAAGGAGGGGGGCAGGGGGGCCACCACGGCTCAAGAAGGGTCTATGGCGCGGCCTAGGGGGGACCCGCGCCGGGCACCCTCCTGGGCCCCTGGTGGTGTCCCTCCTTCCATGTCTTGGTTATTCCGGAAGATTCTGGGACGCTGATTTTTTATATAATTTTTCCGGAATTTATTTGGCACTTTTAATGGCCGGAAAACCTAAAATACAAAAACAACAGAAAACAGGAACTGGCACTGAGGTGCACTGAGTTAATAGGTTAGTCCAAATATGATCAAAAGTGTATGAAAGTTCAAGCAAAACATGGCAAAGTCACACAAATCATGCATGGAGCAAGCAGAAATTATAGATACGTTTGGGACGCATCAACATCCCCAAGCTTAATTCTTGCTCGTCCTCGAGTAGGTAAATGACAATGAGCATAATTTCTGTGGTGACATGCTAGCAACCATATAAGAACTTTGAAAAGTAAGCAATCAAGGTATGTAATTCAATTCAAGTCATAACAGGCAAGAGTCTATATTAGCATTGAAACAAGCAACATAAGAAAATTAGGTGCAAGAGCTCTTAGCTATCCGTGACTAGAATGTCTCCAAATGGTGTTTGCGTGCAAGAAGGGGGATAGGGGAATACGAGAGAAAATTATTTTTGTTGAGAACTCAATCTACTAAAGTTTCACACTTGGTCTTCTTTGGAATCTTATCTTGACTCGTCCCCAGACCACTAGCCAGGTACAAGTCAATTTGATTCACTCATTTTCGATATTTTGAGCACTCATGCAATGGATGAGCGTAAGCACGAGATTTGACACTTAGGATGGAAAAGAGAGAAATATGGTGGAGGAGGAAGACAAAAAGGATGAGAAGGGCTCACATCAATAAGGAGAATCATAGGCGAGAGGGCCAAATGATAGATATGATGTGAGGAGTAGGGATTGCCCTGCAACGGATGCACATGTGAGCTAAAAGCTCTCCAAGTGAACTAGTGGGGGTGCATCCAACTTGCTTGCTCAAGAAGACCTAGAGCTCGTTTGAGGAGGCTCATCATTGGAATATACAAGCCAAGTTATATAGTGTGAAGGGTCCCCACATAGCTATATGCATGTATGATGATCTCTATGGAGTACAAGGATAAGAGGGAGTACTAGTGTGGATCTTTCAAAAGGATAGTAGTGTTGCCCCTTTCTCTCTTTATATTTCTTTTTCTCTTTTTTCTATTTTTGTATATTTTTATGGCCTCAATGGCTCTTTCTATTTAACTCTCATTTGTCCTCTTTGGGATCTTTTAATTTGTCCACTTTGGGATATTTTCCTCACTTAAGGGAAACACTCTAATTTACAAGAGAGTATAGAAGATCTTTCACACTTTACAAGGTACTCAAACATAAAGAAGATGTAGCTATCATGATGTATGCAATGTATGCCTCTACCAGTGTAGCAGGAACATGTATGACATGAAGATCAAGTCATGAAGAGGTGGATGTTGCATGCCAATATATCTCGGAAAGGCTATGGAAATGTCTTGATAGGTAGGTATGGTGGCTGTTTTGAGGAAATATATAAGGAGGTTTATGATGACAGAGCGTATCATGCCAAGGGTTTGGATGCACCAGTGAGGTGGACGCCAACTCTCGGAGTGAGAAGAAAGCAATGCACGGCACGGGAGATGCTAGCAAATATGAGAAGGTGGAAGTGTCAACTTTCAATACTTACATTAGTCCGAAGAACTCATGCACTTATTATCGGTAACTCTCAATCTAATAAGGAGGTTCACAAAGAGACAAGTACCCCGAGGAGGACTGTATGGGGATTTGGTTATCCTTGCGCATCCTTGACTCATGGTACGTGAGTGTACTCTAATATTTGATCCCTCCAAAGATTAGCGATCCATCTAGTAGCTAGAGTTCTCAACTAGTTATGTAGGTTTTTGAAAATAAACACGGATAGCCGAAAATATGACACATATCACTAATAGGCTAGAGCTCTTGACACCAAAAGTTCAAACATTACTCACATCAATACCTCGAAACTATTGCAAGTTACTACTAAAATTAAATAGCAACCTCAATTACCTACTCTCAAACAAGACACAACTCAGTGCAACAACCAACTCTCTTAACAAGATAAACATGAAAACTAAAGAGAGTTCCATCAAAAAACTAAACAAAAGCCAAGGCTCTTGCTAAAGACAAACTAAGACTAAAACTAAACATGGCAGTAGCTACGAAAAGATAAAAAGCACACAACAACAAAAAGATAGGCATGAATAATCCTATGATTTTTCTAGATTTTGAAAGTGGAGCGTGTTTCTCTCCCACACAAAGTAAGATGGGGTCTAACTTGTTATTAACAGCAAGCAAAGCTAAATAAAACTAAAAATAAAAGCTATGAGCGAGACGCTCCAAGCATAGCACATAACGCATGAAGTGATAAAAATATAGTGAGACGAAGGACGAACTGAGGATTTTTTATGGAGAAGGGGATGCATGGGGGCATCCCCAAGCTTAGACGCTTGAGTATCCTAGAATATTTATTGGGGCTTCATGGGGGCATCCCCAAGCTTGAGTGTTTGACACTCCCGAATCTTTTTTCAGCATCTTCCGTCGCACACTTGAAAACTCCCTTCATACATAACTCATCATAAGCTGATTAGAGAGTTTAGTACCCTTAATAAAATAATTTTTCTCCACTGGAAATAAAAATATTCTTGAAGAGCTAATGTTTCTCAAGATTTCCAAAAGGTTTTTGCAAATAAAAAGTAAGCTTTAGGTTTGCAAAAGTAAGAAGAGACAAAACGTCGCAGAATCTGTGAAAAACAGAACAGCAGGTAGTAAATAATTTTTTAGGAGTACTTCTGCAAATCAAATAAAAAACTCAGAACATACAAAATTTCCGTGATTGTATAGAGCATGCTGTGTAAAAAATTCAGCACAAAAAGATGAACTGGTGATTTATTCTGATTTTTTCCGTCACGAGGACAGAATCTGTTTTCTGGACAGCACGTCACAACTTTCACTTCCCTTGTCATATGAGGCTATAACTTGGCACAAATCTTGAAAATAAATATACAATGATGTTGCTACATAAGTAAAAATCATCAAGACCACTAAAAACAGAAGGTAAAAACTCAATTTAAAGATAACAAGGGTTGTCTCCCTAGAGCTCTTTCTTTATAGCCATAAAGATAGGCTTAAGATTTTAATGATGCTCTCATAGGAATAAGGAATAAGAGTTGAAGAACAAAAGAGAGCATGAAGAAGCAAATAACAAACACATTTAAGTCTAACATGCTTCCTATGCAAAGGGATCTTGTAGAGGAATAACTCATTGAAGCATAAAGATATTAGCATAGGAAGGCAAAATAAGTGCAACTTCAAAACCTTCAAAATAAAGAGAGGGAACTTGATATTATTGAAATATCTACGAGCATATGTTCCCCTCTCATAATAATTTTCAGTGGGATCATGAATAAACTCAACAATATAAGTATCACATAAAAAATCTTATCATGATCCACAAGCATAGAAAATTTTGTACTCTCCACATAAGCAAAATCCTTCTCATTAGTAATAGTGGGAGCAAACTAAAGAAAATAGCTATCACATGAATCATTCTTATCATGATACACTTGCAAACATTTATTCTTTATATCATAAGTGTCATCACAATAATCATCATAGATAGGAGGCAAAGTATCATCAAAATAAATTTCATCATCAAAACTTGGGGGGCTAAAAAGATCATCTTCATAAAACGTAGCATCCCCAAGCTTATAGCTTTGCATATCATTAGGATCAAAGATATTCAAAGAAGACATACTTATAACATTGCTACTATCATGAGTATTGTGCAAATAATAAAGCTCCATAGACTTTTTGATTTTCTCTTCAAATACTTCATGTCCCAACTCAAGGTATAGCTCATAAAGCTCTCTCATAATTTTGTTGTTGTTTTCCATAAGCCTAACTAGTCAAAATAAAAAACAAGAAACAAAAAGAATTAATTGCAAGATCAAAAGATATACCTTCAACGCTTACCTCCCCGGCAACGGCGCCAGAAATAGCTTGATGTCTACGCACGCTTCTATTCTTGTAGACTATGCTGGGCCTTCAAGCGCAGAGGTTTGTAGGACAACAACAATTTCCCTCAAGTGGATGACCTAAGGTTTATCGAACTCAGGGAAGTAGACGTTGAAGATGGTCTCTCTCAAGCAACCCTGCAATTAAGATACAAGAAGTCTCTTGTTTCCCCAACACACCTAATACAACTAGGAGTTGTATAGGTGCACTAGTTCGGGGAAGAGATGGTAAAATTTTGGTGATAGGTGTGGAAAAGCAAGGTAATATAAATCTGTAATGAAAAGTGAAGCAAGAAAACATGTGACAAAAGGGAGCACAAACGGTGTAACAATGGTGGAAACAAGGCCTAGGCTTCATAATTTCACTAGTGGCAACTCCCAACAACATTAACATAGTCTAATCACATGATATTTCCCATAAAACATGCAATGGAGACGCACTCGGAGGTCATTCCTTTGTGGTCAAGAGAGGACGAGAATTATGTAGGGCTACAAAAGCACACCTCAGAGTTCGTAGTTCTCAATCTATGGATTTCTCAATGTCATCGCGGCCATCCAAAGAGAGTACCACAATCACCACAACATATCTCAAGGATAGTCAAAGACAAGCACCAAGAGACTCTCAATCTTCAATCAACACACAAAAGAGGACATCACTCATGAAAATATTCTTCTAACCCATGTCCAATAGACCGTTGTCACCTTGGTCTCGGGGATTATACTAGATAGGATCAAGTGAGTACATCAAATCCAATACACAGAGGAAGGGGAAATATCATGGGATCACCCTAGATTAACATAGCCTATGATCACAACGAAGATCACATCATGCGAGAGAGAGAAGAACACATAGCTACTGGTAGAAACCTCAGCCCCGAGGAGGGACTACTCCTGCATCATGGAGGGAGGAAGAAACGTCGATGGAGATGAATCCAGAGGCACTTCCCCGTCCCGGCAGGGTGCCGGCACAGGAATTCTGGTCCCCCGAAGCTTGTCGGTGATGGCGGTGGAGATCGGAATTGCTTCTGGAAAAACTACTTCGATCTTAGGGATTTCCTCCGTGGGGGCTAAATATAGGCCAAAGGAGGGGGCCAGGGGAGCCACAACGGCTCCAGAAGGGTCTATGGCGCGACCTAGGGGGGACCCACGCTGGGCACCCTCCTGGGCCCCTGGTGGTGGCCCTCCTGCCATGTCTTGGTTATTCCGGAAGCTTCCGGGACGCTGATTTTTTATATAATTTTTCCGGAATTTATTTGGCACTTTTAATGGCCGGAAAACCTGAAATACAAAAACAGCAGAAAACAGGAACTACCACTGAGGTGCATTGAGTTAATAGGTTAGTCCAAATATGATCCAAAGTGTATGAAAGTTCAAGAAAAACATGGCAAAGTCGCACAAATCATGCATGGAGCAAGTAGAAATTATAGATACGTTTGGAACGTATCAGCAATTGACAGGATTAAAAACGCAACGCAATGCTAACTATGCTACAAAGAGAGGACGAGGCTCAAAAGCATGGACAGTACGCCAAAATAAGTAGACCAAAATCCAACTGCATCTACTACTAATTATCCACCTTGAGATATCTATCCAGAACATCTCGCTGGTATTAAGTTGCGTGCCCCACCCAAGGTGTAAATCCACAGCAACAGACAACTGCATTAAAAAGCACTTTGCGTAAAGTAAACAATCCTTGCAACCGCAGTTACAAGCATCGTTGTTTTCCCCCTTGTGGCAACATCATATCCCCTAGACTCATGTTTATGTCACTCAAGCGTGTCATCGGGGGGCATGAACCCACAATCGAGCATAACGTTCCCTCTTGGAGTCACTACCTACTACTTGGCCAAAGCAATAAACAGCAACGAAGAACATACAAGAGTTACTTAGGAACAAAAATATAAGAGATAAGAACCAAATATATTACTCAATCACAATCTGAACATAATCTCATAATCCATCAGATCCCAACAAACTCAGCATAGCAACAGCAGAAAATTACATATTTGCCTCGATCATGTAGGGAAGCTCACGAGGACTAAACCATGAAGGACAAAGAGGGGAGGAGAACATCACATAGCTACTGATCACGGACCCATGGTCCAAAGGAAACTACTCACGACACATCCAGGAAGCGTCCATGGTGGAGGGGAAGCTCCCGGATGTCAATCCTCCCTCCGGCAGGGTGCCGGGAAGAAGTCCGCTAGCGCTTCCGATCTTGGAAGCGCGGCAGCGGCGGAAGAGAGGCGAAATCGCGAAAAAGGGTTCTGTCTTTGGGGGTTTCGCGACACGGAGAATATATAGGCGAAGGGGGGCAGCCAGGGGTCCAGGCGCCCTCCCCCCCGCCGCGGCAAGACCCTAGGCCGCGCCAGGTGTCCGCCTCGGTACCTGGTGGTGGCCCTCTGGCCCCACCCAGGTGATTCCGGAAGTTTCCGTAGCGCTGATTTTTTATCTGATTTTCCCAAATTTTTGGAGCACTTTTAATATGGGGGAAACCTAAAATAGAAAAACAGCAGAAAACAGGAACTGGCACTGTGGTGCACTGAGTTAATAAGTTAGTCCAAATATGATCAAAAGTGTATGAATGTGTATCTAGATCATAGCAATATCACACAAAACATGCATGGAGCAAGCAGAAATTATAGATACGTTTGGGACGTATCATGCGTCAAGGCCGAACATCAAAGACCTGCTGGAACTCTGCAGCCGCTTAATATTCTTGAATGGATGTGGGACAAAGTTGAGATGGACTTCGTCACCGGTTTTCCCAGATCACAGAAAGGTCATGATGCTATCTTTGTCGTCATCGACCGATTCTCCAAGGTTGCCCATTTTCTGCCAGTCAAGGAGACGATCTCTGCTAGTCCGTTAGCAGACTTGTATATTTCCAGAATTGTGTCCCTCCATGGTATTCCGTTGGAGATCAGTTCAGACCGTGCCAACATTTTCACCTCAAAATTGTGGGATAGTTTCCAAGAAGCTATGGGCACTTATCTAAATTTCAGCACCACTTATCACCCCCGGTCGCAAGGACAAGTTGAACTAGTCAATCAAGTGCTTGAAGACATGCTTCGAGCTTGTGTCATTTCATTTGCTAAGAAATGGGAGGAATCTCTTCCGTTTGCTGAATTCTCGTACAATAATATCTATCAAGCTAGTCTGCAGATGTCACCCTTTGAAGTTCTTTATGGACGTAAGTGTCGAACCCCTCTGAATTGGTCAGAAACCGGGGAACGAACCCTCATTGGTCCGGAAATTATCCAGAATGCTGAAGATCAGGTTCGCATTATCCGTGAACACCTGAAGGCTGCTCAGTCCCGCCAGAAGAGCAACTATGACCGCAAGCACAAGGAAATGGTCTATCAACCCGGCGAACAAACTTACCTTCGTGTCACTCCCATGAGGGACACTCATCGTTTCAGAATCAAATTCAAGTTGGATCCTCCCTACATCGGCCCGTTCCCTATCCTCTCTCGACGTGGACCAGTGGCATACCGATTGGAATTGCAGCCGAACCTCTCCCAAGTCTACGATGTCTTCCATGTGTCGCAACTCCGTCGCCGCTTCAAAGATCCTATCCTAGCAGTGGATCATGAAATGCTGGAACTTCAACAGGGCTTGTTATCAAGAACATCCGAGTCGCATTCTTGATCACTCTGAGCGTCGAACCTGCAACACGACAACCAAGTTCCTCAAAGTTCAGTGGTCGAATCATTCTGAAGAGGAGGCCACTTGGGAACGCGAAGATCGCCTTCGTGAAAAATACCCCGATCTTTTCCCCTCTACCTCTTAAATTCTAGGGACGATAATTCTTGTAGCGGGGGAGATTTGTAACACGCTCAGTGTCATGTAACAGTAATCACTTTTGCTAATGACAATTACTATTACTAATCCTTGCCTTGATCATCATTGCAATTGATCATTTCAAATTGCCTTTGGTTGTTATTAAAAACAAAGTGCTGGATAAAACTTTGTCCAAAAACTTGCAACCAATTTTGTAAAATGCCAAATAATCAGTGGATCATGTCCATATGGATATGGGAATTTATTAAGCTTTAAAACAATTCAAACAAATATGAACAGCAACCAAAAGTCTCGTTTAATGAGTTGCAGCTCAAAAATAAATAGGAAATGATTTTATTTACTCCCCAAACTTTTTGTGGCACTTCAGTATGGTATAACACTAATGTGGCAATAGGTCTCACATTTTAAAAAAATGCACAAACCAATAAATTAAATACAAGCAGAAGGCAGAGAGAAAGAAAATACAAAAATACAAAAAAGACCTAAACCTCGCACAGGGCGTGGCCCACCCCGGCCCAACTTCTCCTTCTTCCCCACTGTGCCAACTGCCTCCTGGCGCCATGCCGTGCTCGTGGACGCCGACATGTCGGCCCCTCCCTCCCTCTCACCTGCTCCCCTAGCTCCTCCTCGACGTGGACGCGATAAAGCAGCCCTCGTGCAAATTGTGGATCGGCCCCCACTCACTTTCCCCTCCTCCTCGCCTCGCTCTCGTCGGGGGAAGATCGCGCCCGCACCGCCGTCGCCATGGCCGTGAGCTCACGCGGCCAGTGAGCTCGCGCTGCCTCGCCGTCATGTCCAGGAGGATCACCGTCGTCCATTTCGTCTTCTCGCGGAAGGAATCGAGCGGGGAGCCGCAGCACGGAGTGCATCGTCACCATCTTCTCCCTCGACGCTGGTGAGGTTGCAGAAGAATTTCGGCCGCTCCCGCCCGCCATCGAGCCTATTGCCACCCTCTGCGTGTTCACTTTGAGCACCGCTACCGTCTCCAAGTGCTCACCATCGCCCGATAAGCTGATGGCACTGAAGTAGTGCTCCTCGTTGGTTACCCCAAGTGGAAGGTTGGATGTAGCCTAGCAGCAAATTTCCCTTGGAAAAATGCCAAGGTTTAGAGTGTCTCTAGTAGGACTCCGACGACGACAAGTAGGTGGTGAAGCGAGCAATGCGCCATTTGAGAGATATTGCATCTACTACTAATCATACACCTTGAGATATCTATCCAGAACATCTCGCTGGTATTAAGTTGC
The DNA here is from genome assembly GCA_950022295.1 of Bromus sterilis. Lineage (NCBI taxonomy): Eukaryota > Viridiplantae > Streptophyta > Magnoliopsida > Poales > Poaceae > Bromus > Bromus sterilis. The sequence goes on from OX465597.1 coordinate 28,544,641, forward strand.
GAGCCCCACCCAAAGTGTAAACCCAAAGCAACATACAACTGCATTAAAAGAACTTTGCATAAAGTAAACAATCCTTGCAACCGCGGTTACAAGCACCGTTGTTTTCCCCCTTGTGGCAACAACACATCCCTAGACTCATCTTTCTATCACTCAAGCTAGTCATCAGGGGGCTTGAACCCGAAATCAAGCATAACTCTCCCTCTTGGAGTCACTACCTACTACTTGGCCAAAGAAATAAACTGCAATGGAGAACATGCAAGAATTACTCAAGAACTCAAATATGAAAGGAGAAGAACCAAATATATTACTCATCACAATCTAAACATAATCTCATAATCCATCAGATCCCAGCAAACTCAACATAGCAAAGAATTACATATGTGCCTTGATCATGTAGGGCAGCTCACAAGGTCTAATCCATGAAGAACAAAGAGGGGAGGAGAACAACACATAGCTATTGATCAAGGAACCATGGTCCAAGGTGGAATACTCACAGATCATCCGGAAAGCGTCCATGGTGGTGGAGAAGCTCTCGGAGGTCAATCCTCCCTCCGGCAGGGTGCCGGGAAGAGGTCTTCTGGCGCTCCCGATCTTGGAAGCGCGGCGGCGGCAGAACATAGGCGAGATTGCGAAAAAGGGTTATGTCCTCGGGGGTTTCGGAGGACGAGGTAAATATAGGCGAAGGGGGGCAGCCAGGGAGGCCACCAGGGGTCCAGGCACCCCCCTGGCGCAACCTAGGGTGGGGTCGCGCCCCCTGGACGCCTAGGCACGAGGGTGCCCCCCTGTCTCTCCATCGGGGCTCTGAAAGGTTCCCGTACGCTGATTTTTTATTAGATTTTTCCGGGATTTTTGAAGCACTTTTAATAAGGGGGAAACTTGAAATAAAAAGACAGCAGAAAACAGGAAATGGCACTATGGTGCACTCAGTTAATAGGTTAGTCCAAATATGATCAAAAGTGTATGAAAGTGTATCAAAAGCATAGCAATATCACACAAAACATGCATGGAGCAAGCAGAAATTGTAGATACGTTAGGGATGTATCATAAGCCCGTAGGCGTAACCCCTCTTTTGCGTGCTCCAGCCGCCGCCATGGACGACCGTACGCTCGCTCCAGTGCAGCTCAGCTCTGCCCGTGAGAATCCACGTGATGCTAAGTACCCGTAGACTCGATTTGGTGCGATAGTTTGTTCAAATTCATCGCCGTTTGAAGTTCGCCATTGATGGTCGAGTGCCACCTCCGCCATTGCTGAGCTAGAGCTCAGCTCCGTCCACGCCCGTCGCGTCCCCGACTGCGGATCAACGCGGCTTGGTCTCCTTGTTCGAACGCGCCGCCCCATGCCCTCTCCCGTGCCCGGAATCGAGCTCGGGCTCGACCTCGTCAGCACTGTCGCCGACGAGCTCCCCGCCGTCACGGCCATGCGGGCGCCGCATGTCAGCAAAGTAATTAGCACTAACTATTCTGCCCCTCTGACACTTACATGTGGGCCAGGTCCCGTAATAAACTTGTTAAGTTAAAACTATTAATATAACTCCTCAAGTCTATGACATGTGGGCCCTGCTCTTTAAGTTAATCCCTGGTTTAATTAAACTGTTTAATAACAACTGTCTCGATGACACCTCGGCCCACTGTCAGTTATTACAATTAAAATAAATTTATAAAATTTCAATGCATGACAAGTGGGTTGAGTGGTTATTTAAATTTAATTAAATGATTGTTAATGTTGTAAGGTCAGGTTTGACCAGTCAATAGGTATTGTTTTGGATAATGTTAATATTTATTAATAAAAAATAAATCATGAAATAGATTTAAATTTATTAAAACTTCAGAAATTAATATCTTTGAAACTGTAATTCAGATGGAAAAACTTTATACATGAAAATTGATCAGAAAAATACAACGAATAAAAATACGCTATCCATACGCCCACCACCCCACTCTAACACAACGAACACGAGACATTGATGGCACGAGAGTTGGCGGGTATAGCTTTGCTTGCGTCCCCAGCAATGGCTTCTCGCCCCTTGCTGGTTACCCAAAGTGGAAGGTTTGAGAGGTAGACAACAGCAAATTTCCCTCGGTGAAGATACCAAGGTTTGTCTCCAGTAGGACTCCGGCAACGACAGGAAGGTGACAACGGCGCTAGATAAGAAGTTGACGTGGACCTGCACACACAACAGATAACTTTGCTCCCAACGAGTTCAGAGAGGTTGTCAATCCCTCCGGCCTTGTTGTTTACAAAGGATAAAACGCACGGGATAATAATGATAGTGATAGCAACGGAAAAGTAAATAAAGGAGGAAATAAATAATGGGTGTAAACAGTATTGGAAATATGGAACGGGGTCCCATGATGTTCACTAGTGATGTCTCTCTCCCAAAAGACGATAAAATAGCCATGCGAGGTAAACAAATTACAGCTGGGCAATTGACAGGATTATGTGCGCAAACTAATGCTAACTATGCTATAAAGAAATGAAGAGGCTCAAAAGCATGGGCGGTACGCCAAGACAAGTAGACCGAAATCCATCTGCATCTACTTACTAATCATCCACCTTGAGATATCTATCCAGAACATCTCGCTGGTATTAAGTTGCGAATCCCACCCAAAGTGTAAACTCAAAGCAACAGACAACTGCATTAAAGAACTTTGCGTAAAGTAAACAATCCTTGCACCCGCAAGTAGAAGCACCGTTGTTTTCTCCCTTGTGGCAACAACACATCCCCTAGACTCATGTTTCTGTCACTCAAGCTAGTCATCAGGGGGCATGAATCCACAATCATGCATAACTCTTCCTCTTGGAGTCACTACCTACTACTTGGCCAAAGCAATAAACATCAACGAAGAACATGCAAGAATTACTCAAGAACATAAATATAAAAGAGGAGAATCAAATATATTACTCAAACACAATCTGAACATAGTATCATAATCCATCAAACCCCAGCAAACTCAGCATAGCAATAGCAGAAATATTACATATGTGCATTGATCATGTAGGGCAACTCACGAGGTCTAAACCATGAAGAACAAAGAGGGGAGGAGAACATCACATGGCTACTGATCATGGACCCATGGTCCAAGGTGGACTACTCACGGTTCATCCGGGAAGCATCCATGGTGATGGAGAAGCTCCCGGAGGTGGTTCCTCCCTCCGGCAGGGTGCCGGGAAGAGGTCTCCTGGTGCTCCCGATCTTGGAAGCGTGGCGGCGGCGGAACAGAGGAGAGATCGCGAAAAAGGGTTCTGTCTTCGGGGGTTTCGCGTCACGGAGAATATATGGGCGAAGGGGGCAGCCAGGGGGGCCACCAGGGGTCCAGGCGGCCCCCTGGCGCGGCCCCACCCTAGGGCGCGCCGGGAGGGCGCCTGGGGCCCTGGTGGGTCCCCTCTGGCCCCTCCCTTGTGATTCCCGAAGCTTCCGAAGCACTGATTTTTTATTGGATTTTTCCCGAATTTTTGGAGCACTTTTAATATGGGGGAAACCTGAAATAGAAAAACAACAGAAAACAGGAACTGGAACTGGGGTGCACTGAGTTAATAAGTTAGTCCAAATATGATCAAAAGTGTATGAAGTGTATCAATACCATAGCAATATCACACAAAAGAAGCATGGAGCAAGCAGAAATTATAGATACGTTTTGGACGTATCAACATCCCCAAGCTTAATTCATGCTCGTCCTCGAGTAGGTAAATGATAACAAACATAATTTCTGTGGTGACATGCTACCAACCAAATAAGAACTTTTAAGTAAAGCAATCAAGGCATGTAATCCAATTCAAGTCATAGCAGGCAAGAGTCTGTATTAGCATTGAAACAAGAAACATAAGAACATAAAGGTGCAAGAGCTCTCGCTGTCCGTGACTCGAATGTATCCAAATGGTGTTTACTTGCAAGAAAGGGGATAGGGATTACGAGAGAGAAAAGGTATTTTTGTGTTGAGAACTCAATCTACTAAAGTTTCACACTTGGTCTTCTTTGGAATCTTATCTTAACTCATCCCCAGACCACTAGCCAGGTACAAGTCAAAATGATCCTCTCCTTTTCAATATTTTGAGCACTCATGCAATGGATGAGCGTAAGCAAGAAAGTTGACACTTAGGATGGCAAAGAGAGAAAAATGATGGAGGAGGAAGACAAAAAAGGTGTGAAAGGCTCACATCAATGAGGACAATCATAAGCGAGAGAAAGCCAAATGATAGATATGATGTGAGGAATAGGGATTTCCATGCAACGGATGCACATATGAGCTAAGGTAAGCTCTCCAATGGAACTAGTGGGGGTGCTTCCAACTTGCTTGCTCAAGAAGACCTAGAGCTCATTTCAGGAGGCTCATCATTGGAATATACAAGCCAAGTTCTATAGTGTGAAGGTCCCCACATAGCTATATGCATGAATGATAATCTCTATGGAGTACAAGATATAACATGGAGTACGAGTGTGGATCTCTCAAAAGGAATAGTAGTGTGCCCCTTCTCTCTCTTTTTTGTATTTTTTTGGTGGCCTCAATGGCTCTTTCTATTTCTCTCATTTGTCCTCTTTGGGATCTTTTGATTTTTTCCTCTTTGGGATCTTTTGATTTTGTCCTCTTTTGGATCTTTTCCTCACTTTAGGGGCAACACTCAATATATTACAAGAAGTATATAAGATCTTTCACACTTTAAAAAAGTACTCAACATAAAGAAAATGAACAATCATGAAGTATGCAAATGTATGCCTCTGCCAGTGTAGCAGGATATGCAATGATACTAGCGCATCATGTAGCAATGATTATGGCAAGGCCCAACTAGCATGCGTCTCATCGATCAATCAAGTAGCATGTATGACATGAAGATCAAGTCATGAGAATATGGATGTTGCATGGCAATGTATCTCGGAAAGGCTATGGAAATGCCTTGATAGGTAGGTATGGTGGCTGTTTTGAGGAAGGATATAATGAGGTTTATGATGACAGAGCGTATCGTGCCAAGGATTTGGATGTACCGAAGAAGGTGGACGCCAACTCTCGGGGTGAGAAGAAAGCAATGCACGGCACAGGAGAGGCTAGAAAAATATGGGAAGGTGGAAGTGTCAACTTTCGAATACTCACATTAGTCCGAGGAACTCATGCACTTATGATCGGTAACTCTCAATCTAATAGGAGGTTCTCAAAGAGACAAGTACCCCGAGGAGGAGTGTATGGGGGTTTGGTTATCCTTACGCATCCTCGACTATGGTATGTGAGTGTACTCTAATATTCGATCCCTCCAAAGAGTAGTGATCCATCTAGTAGCTAAAGTTCTCAACTAATTTTGTAAGTTCTGAAAATAAACACGGATTGCCCAAAATACGAGATCTATCACTAATAGGCTAAAGCTCTTGACACAAAAAGTCCAAACATTACTCAAGACAATACCTCAAAACTATTGCAAGTTACTACTACAATTAAATAGCAACCTAAATTACCTACTCCAAGTCAAGACACAAAAGTCAATGCGACATGCAAACTCTTGTAACAAGATAAACATGAAAACTCAAGAGAGTTCAAGAAACAAACTAAATAAAAGCTCTTTAAAAAGATAAGCATGAAAATTAAGAGCTAAACATGACAACGGCTATGAAAAAGACAAAGAACACACACAGCAAAGATAAGCATGAAAATCCTATGTTGTGTTCTAGGGTGAAGTGGAGCGTGTTTCTCTCCCACACAAAGAAAGCTGGGTTCTAACTTGTTATGAACAGAAAGCAAAGCTAAATAAAACTAAAAAGGAAATAAATAACAAGACGCTCCAAGCATAGCACATAACACATGAAGTGATAAAAATATAGTGGAACGAAAGACGAACTGATAATTGTTGATGGAGAAGGGGATGCACGGGGGCATCCCCAAGCTTATACGCTTGAGTCTCCTTGAATATTTCTTGGGGGTGCACTGGGGCATCCCCAAGATTGAGCGTTTGACGCTCCTGAATCTTCTTTTATCATCTTCCCTCGCACACTTGAAAACTCCCTTCATACATAACTCATCATAATCTGATTAGCGAGGTTAGTACCCATAACAAAATATACTTTTCTCTACTGTAAATAAGGATATTCTTGAAGATATACTGTTTCTCAAGATTGCCAAAAAGTTTTTTCAAAGAAAAAGCAAGCTTAAGGTTTGCAAAACGAAGAAAAGGCAAAACAGGACAGAATCTGTGAAAAACAGACTAGCAGGTAGTAAAGAATTTTTTTGGGATACTTCTGCAACTCATATCAAAAAAATTAGAACATACGAAAGTTCCGTGATTGTATAGGTCATGATGTGTAAAAATTTCAGCTCAAAAAGATGAACTGGGATATTTCTATGATTTTTCCCGTCACGAGGACTGAATCTGGTTTCTGGACAACATGTCACAACTTTCACTTCCCTTGTCATATGAGGCTATAATTGGCACAAGGCTTGAAAAGTAAAGATACAATTATGTTGATACAGTAGTACTAATAATCAAGACCACTAAAAGCAGCAGTAAAAAAAAAAGGAAATCCTAAATTCATTGCGGGCTGCCTCCCGAAATCGCTTCTTTAAAGCCATTAGCTAGGCATAATGCAATAGATCAAGTCTTTTCAAGAAAATAACTATCCCGTGTGACGGACTCAAAAGGTAACTTAATCTTCTTACTAGGGAAATGTTCCATCCCTTTCTTGAGAGGGAATTGGAATTTTATAATCCCTTCTTTCATGTCAATAATAGCACCTACGGTGCGAAGAAAAGGGCGTCCCAAAATAGTTGGACAAGAAGGTTCACATTCAATGTCCATAATAGTAAAATCAACGGGAACATAATTGTCATTGACAATTATAAGAACATCATCGATCTTCCCCAAAGGTTTCTTTACGGAAGAATCGACAAGACTAACACCAAAAGAACAAGGATCAAAAGGTTTCAATTCAAATATATCATACATTCTTTTGGGCATAACGGAGGTACTAGCTCCAACATCACATAAAGCATAGCAAGAGAAGTTATTCAACTTAATTTTAATCATAGGATCACAATCATCTTCTAGCTTTCTAGGTATGGGGGCTTCTATCCTAAGCTTCTCCTCCCTAGCTTTAATGAGAGCATTAGTGATATGCTCCGTGAAGGAAAGATTGAGTGTGCTAGTGTGCGGGTCTCTAGACATCTTGTGAAGGAAACGAATAACTTCAGAAAGGGTGCAATTTTCAAAATCAAGGTCACAACTATCAATTAAAGTGGTAGTGGTGTCCTTTAGGCTCACTTGTTTGGTCGCTTCTATAGTCATAGGAGTTTCTTCTTCTACGGTTGAGGTCAGAGCATCACCATTAATAGGTCCTATGGGACTAGGGGTGCATTGGGTGCTAAGAGTTTGGATATCCTCAACAACTTGGATAGTAGCAACGGTATGGTGTGTAGGAAGGCTCTTAATTCTATCTTCCTCCTCCTCTTCTCTAGCCCATCTCTCTTTAAGTTTAGCCATCATCCTAATGTTTTCATTAATTTGCACTTGAATAGCGTTCATAGGAGTGACCTTCCTCTCCTCAAGAGGAGAAGTTCTAATTTTAAGAAATTCTACTTCATGGGCTAAATTGTCTACCTTCGACGAGAGATTATCTAATTTGTCTAGTTTTTCCTCTACACTCTTGTTGAAGGCTTTTTGGGTAGTGATGAAGTCTTTAAGCATACTCTCTAGTTTCGAAGTGGAGTTCTTTGTGCTAGGATAAGTGTTGTTGTTCCCATAGTTGTTGGAGGGGGGCGGTCTATGATTGCTACCAAAATTACTCCTGTAATCATTGTTATTAAAGTTGTTTCTAGAGATAAAGTTCACATCTACTTGATCTTGAGCAATCAAAGAATTTAAAGGACATCATGAGGATCAATAGGAGATTGCTTGGTAAGTAGAGACATAATCATGCAAGTCAACTTTTTCATTTAGGGAGGAGATCTCCTCGACATAGTTTACCTTCCTACCTGTTGGAGCTCTTTCGGTGTGCCATTGGGAATAGTTGGTCATCATCTCCTCGAGTAGTTTTGTGGCAGCACCTAGTGTTGTTGACATAAAGGTTCCTCCCACGACCGAATCTAGCAAGTTCCGCGAGGTAAATTTCAAGCCCGCATAAAAAGTTTGGATAACCATCCAAGTAGTCAAACCATGCGTAGGACAATTCTTAACAAGAGATTTCATGCGTTCCCAAGCTTGGGCAACGTGTTCATTATCCAATTGCTTAAAATTCATAATATTACTCCTCAATTGGATAATCTTAGCAGAGGGGTAGTACTTCCCAATAAAATCATCCTTGCACTTATCCCAGGAATCTATGCTATTCCTAGGCAAGGATTGAAACCAGATTTTAGCTCCTCCTCTGAAGGAGAAAGGAAAAAGCTTAAGCTTAACAATATCACCATCTACTTCTTTGTGCTTTTGCATATCACAGAGCTCAACAAAATTATTTAAGTGCAAAGAAGCATCATCTCCAGCACCGGAGAATTGATGTTTCATAACAAGGTTCAGCAAAGCATGTTTAATCTCATAAGAAGGTGCTGAAGTGGTAGGTGTAGCAATAGGAGTGCAGATAAAGTCACTGTTGTTATGACTAGTGAAGTCACACAACTTGGTGTTTCTCGGAGGAACCCATAGTAGCACCAAGCAAGGTAACTATTTTTTTGATTTTTGATAAAGGACACTAAAGCAAAAACTGAAAGGTAAACTGACAAGACTAAAAAGAAAAGATAAAAGATAGTGTGCAACTCCCCTATCTTGAAGTGTGGAGTCCCCGGCAACGGCGCCAGAAATTGCTTTGACGGCACGAGAGTTGGCGGGTATAGCTTTGCTTGCGTCGCTGGCAATGGCTTCTCGCCCCTCGCTGGTTACCCAAAGTGGAAGGTTTGAGATGTAGACATCAGCAAATTTCCCTCGGTGAAGATACCAAGGTTTGTCTCCAGTAGGACTCCGGCAACGGTGCTATATAAGCGGTTGACGTGGACCTACACACACAACAGATAACTTTGCTCCCAACGAGTTCAGAGAGGTTGTAAATCCCTCCGGCCTTGTTTTTTACAAAGGATAAAACGCACGGGATAATAATGATAGTGATAGCAACTGAAAAGTAAATAAACCAGAAAATAAATAATGGGTGTAAACAATATTGGAAATATGGACCGGAGTCCCATGATGTTCACTAGTGATGTCTCTCTCCCAAAAGACGATAAAATAGACATGCGAGGTAAACAAATTACAGCTGGGCAATTAACAGGATTATGTGCGCAAACCAATGCTAACTATGCTATAAAAAAGGAAGAGGCTCAAAAGCATGGGCGGTACGCCAAGACAAGTAGACCGAAATCCATCTTCATCTACCTACTAATCATCCACTTTGAGATATCTATCCGGAACATCGCGCTGGTATTAAGTTGCGAATCCCACCCAAAGTGTAAACTCAAAGCAACAGACAACTGCATTAAAGAACTTTGTGCAAAGTAAACAATCCTTGCACCCGCAAGTACAAGCACCGTTGTTTTCTCCCTTGTGGCAACAACACATCCCCTAGACTCATGTTTCTGTCACTCAAGCTAGTCATCAGGGGGCATGAACCCACAATCATGCATAACGCTCCCTCTTGGAGTCACTACCTACTACTTGGCCAAAGCAATAAACAGCAATGGAGAACATGCAAGAATTACTCAAGAACATAAATATAAAAGAGGAGAATCAAATATATTACTCAAACACAATCTGAACATAGTCTCATAATCCATCAGATCCCAGCAAACTCAGCATAGCAACAGCAGAAAGATTACATATGTGCCTCGATCATGTAGGGCATCTCACGAGGTCTAAACCATGAAAAACAAAGAGGGAAGGAGAACATCACATAGCTACTGATCATAGACCCATGGTCCAAGGTGGACTACTCACGATTCATCCGGGAAGCATCCATGGTGGTGGAGAAGCTCCCGGAGGTGGTTCCTCCCTCCGGCAGGGTGCCGGGAAGAGGTCTCCTAGTGCTCCCGATCTTGGAAGCGCGGCGGCGGAGGAACAGAGGAGAGATCGCAAAAAAGAGTTCTGTCTTTAGGGGTTTCGCGTCACGGAGAATATATGGGTGAAGGGGGTAGCCAGGGGGGCACCAGGGGTCCAGGCAGCCCCCTGGCGCGGCCCCACCCTAGGGCGCGCCGGGAGGGCGCCTGGGCCCTAGGTGGGTCCCCTCTGGCCCCTCCTTGGTGATTCCTGAAGCTTCCGAAGCGATGATTTTTTATTGGATTTTTCCCGAATTTTTGGAGCACTTTTAATATGGGGTAAACCTGAAATAGAAAAACAGCAGGAAACAGGAACTGGCACTGGGGTGCACTGAGTTAATAAGTTAGTAAAAATATGATCAAAAGTGTATGAAAGTGTATCAATACCATAGCAATATCACACAAAAGAAGCATGGACCAACCAGAAATTATAGATACGTTTTGGACGTATCAGACATTCCCCCTACGGGTCGTCTGTCGATAATCACTCGGAGCTGGCACCTCATCCCCGGATGAATTCCCACTCCGAGCAATCACCTAGTATTGAGTTAGAAGCACCATTAACATTGCATCTATCATGTCATGCATCTGTTTGCATATGATTCCTTTGTATTTATTGTATCTTCCCCCTTATTCTCCGATAGACCCTGCGACTGCCGCCGACTACACCGCTGCTGAGTACGACTACGTCGTCGACGGCCGTACCCCTACCGTCGAGCTTCCAGGAAAGCAGAGTCATTCTCCTTCCCCAGATATCGCATATCTTTTCCGTACATTTCTTGCACTAGGCATTGCTGCTGCTATTACGTTAATTCCAATTCTGTTGCATAGCCTGTCTTTGTCGTCCTTTGATGTACCTTCCTTTATCCTATATATATATATATACCCAGCCGGTCTATTCTCACAACATTCCGAACTGCATCGTATCGCAAAGAGAACTGCACTGATGTATTCGAAGCACTGCAGCTCAGGTAAAACAGAACCGCATGTACCGTTTTATCTTCAACCTTTTAACCGTTCATCGGAATTGAGTGTATGATACACCGTTGGATTCGTATTGAAATGGAGCATCTTCCGTATGTTGAACACTTCTTCTAATTCCTCACGGATTAAGAGTAGTTTCGAAAACGGTGTTGCGGCCCACTTTCACAGCGGGAGTATTTTCACGATTTCTCTTCAGCCATTTGTCGGAATGACGCGTATGATACACCATTGGGTTCGTATGGAGTAGGAGAATAATTCATATAATCAACACTTTTCGAGATTCTGCGCGGTTTTGAAGTAATTTCAAAAATTGTGTTCTGCCCTCATATGGGCAGTGGACCGTTTTTGCGTAAATTCTTTTGATATGTTCGTCCGATCGATGAAATTGATACACCATTGGATAGGTATCGTCGGGGCGCTCCATTTACATGTAGAACACATCCTCTAATTCCTTACGGTTTAAGAGCAACGTCGAATTTACTAAATTACGGAACTCTGTTTTTCCGCGGACCCGAAATCGACGAAGTGAACTGCATTCGCCGGAAACCGCACCGCATCCGACTGTCAAGCACACTGCATTATCGCCAAACAGAATTGCGCGTGTTTTTCGTGGAACAAAAAATCGGCGAGTGAACTGCATCCGTAGGGCACCCGATTGCATTTGTCAACAGAAAGAACTGCACATGATTTTTTCACATGGCAAAGAGAAATACGCGTATTTTTCACGGACCCAGAATCGACGTAGTGGACTGCATTCGACCGATACATCTTGCATTTATTGAGAGAGAGAACTGCATTTGTTTTATTAACTTTTAACATTTTTTTGTCAACGAGCGTGCACCGCAAGGACGAGGCGGGTGAACTGCATTATTTTTCAAAAAAAATGAACGATAGTGATACAATACTACTGGAAGTGAACCGCAATATTTTACGAAAGTGAACCTCAATATTTTTTGCACACATATGTCATGTGCACTGGACTACAAAAGATGGGAGTAGTGAGCTGCACAATTTTCTTGTCACAGATCAAACCACATTTTTATATACAAGAACTGCATAATATTTTTTTCTAAATGTGTTCAATGCTCTTTCTTTCTTTGTTGGTTTTAATCTTCTCCTTCAAACAACATTAAACTGAACAGCAATAACAAGTAACAGTGAACCACATTGCACTCTTTTTCTCAAACAATTAGAACACATTCCCGCTTGAGGACGGGATCTCCCCTTGCAGGACCTCCCTTGCCACCTGTAGCAGCACAGGTAGAGTTGGCGCACTGCATACGGGGGATAAACCGAGCTGCAATCACGCAATTCGGATCTGGGGCCCGGGGGTGGTCATGGTCGTCGTCGGTTGCACTCGGGCCGGCGGTCACTGCTATAACAGCGAAGTAGGGGACCAAGCTAGGCGGGGAGGCCAGGGGCAGCGTGGGGAGCAAGCACGGGTGAGGGATCCCGGCGCCGGCAGCATAGGAGAAGGTAGGGGGATCCCCGGGATCTGCCTCATTTTGGCCTCGACCCCGCCTGGATCAAGCCCAGGAGGAGGCGTTGGACCGGATCCGCAGCAACTGTGGCGGAGGTCGAATCTCCGGCAGCCGCTAGAGGACGACGGTGCGCGGATCCGAGCGCCCCCCATGGCAGCAGCCGGTGGTGTCGTGGTCATACATAAGGCATACCCTTAAGTATCATATATCATGGGGTACCCTTAACGAGACAATAAGATTAAGACAACATGACATATAACCGAGTCACGTGTTACTCGGATACACCAACTCGGATGGTCCAACTCGGATGCTGCAACTCGGATGCTGTAACTCGGATGCTGCAACTCGGATTGTCCAACTCGGATGGTCCAACTCAGATGGATTTACTCTGCACGTGGCAACTCTACATGTATCAACTCTGCACGTGGCAACTCTGCATTAAAAGGGGAGTTACTCACGACAGTTACTACTCCAAGCATTACTTCATGTAATAATTAGCACTAGAAACCGCCGCATTTATTAGGCACTAATCTCTCATTAATTCCCCATTTATGTAATTTAAGTGGCGTGGAGGTGGCGCACTCTATATAAGCCACCCCCACCACCACGGGGCTCTCTGGGGGCTCTCTGGGGGGGACTCTCTTCTACTTCCTCACTTCTTCTTCTTCTTCATCTCCCATGGAAATGATCGCATGTACATCTTGTTCATACAAAGATAAGGAAACCCTCCGGGGAACGAGACGTAGGGATTTTATTTCCTCCGCGAGAGTCCCGAACTCGATAAAATCGCCTGCGTCCACCCGTTTGCATCTCGACAGATCATGCTCCGTTCTAACCCCTATTCTTATTGTCAGGATCATATCCACGAAAGTTGGCGCCCACCGTGGGGCTTGGCGTCTATTGAGCCATGATGCGAACGGTTTGTATTCACTCTTACACCTATTTTCTGTTACTCTTGATGCACGTCGTTTTTGCCAAGAATAGGAAATTCTCGGATGATATTTTTCAAGCCCGAAGTTGAACAACCAAACACATACACAAAGATGTTGTGTGTCCGGCAAGCGATGATCTACCACTTGCAACTCTGCGCGTTGGCTGCGTCTCACCTCCGCCACCGCGCGTTGGCCGCGGCCGCCTCCGCTCCTCTCCAACTCGGACGACTCCTTCCACTGCATAGGCTGCGAGGACACGGGGTCCGTATTAGCCGGTGAAACGTCTCTTCTCATTATTTTCCCTCAAGCCTCTCTGCTGAAAGTGCGCTGATAAAGTTAAACTCTCGCGTAATTTAATTGTGGTTAAATCACAGCGGTCAATGCAGAACGAGAGGATAATCAATTACATGCAAAAATGTAGCATGCAGCCCATTAAAACCTTAATTGCATGTTAATGCAATACCATTTGTTGTTACTACTACCGCATTACTACCACCATTAATGCGCTGCCTTCGTACCCAAGTTTTGTGCACTGAGTAACTTGCAAGTCTGCTAAAACGCCCACTCTGACGGGAGGAGAACACGACTCGAAAGTTTTCCTCGCAGCAACTCGGATGGCTACATGCATGGACAAGCTCAGGACACTTCCCCGACTTGGTTGTGACTCGGACGCCGGTTACTCTCCGGCTCTGTCCTACAGCGACTCGGTCTCCACCAACAACTCGGGTCGCCTTTATGAACTCATTAAACGGCAATTAATTATTTCCCGTGCTGGTTACCATTCTAATTGACTGCATGCCATTCAATTTCCATACCCGTTAATTTGTGCATGCACACATTAATAGCCATTTAACATCTAATTTATATGCGCACCTTTATCAACTTGTCTGAGCGCATGGCCGTTCGGCTGGAGATATGTTCATCGGTTTTTCCTATAAGTTAAGTAAACTCGCATACTTCATTCTCATACATTTTATGTACGGACAACAATTGGGCCTAGTTATGCAGATGAATTTCGCACTCAAACAACTAACGTGCAGGCTCATTCGGATAAATTTGGCATTTTCCTGTTCTGCAATGGCTCGGTCTCCATCGACTCTTCTGCAATGACTCAGCTTTCAACGACTCTTGCAACGAGTCGACCTCAAGCATAATCAACGAACTTTTTTGAGGACTTCTATTTGTCATGGCTTCATCGACTTTGACTACCTCCCCAACGCGGAAACAACTAAGTTCCTCATACATCCAAACTTCGTATTACACGTTGTAGCGAGTTTGTCTCTCCCGGGCTTCTCCCGGGAACCACTTCCCGCTTTTACCCGAGTCTACCTCGATGAAACACAAATCACATTCACCGTATTTCGACATGTCCGCCATTAAAAGTTGTAACGCAATTGGGGGCTACGCCGCACCCGGGGGACTACAACTTCGTTAGAATCACATTTAACTTATTGGTTCTTTGCTCCCCTAAGTGGATGCGCCGCCAGTCGGCAGGTTCTTTACTTGGTTTTCTCTTATTCTTCGTGAAACGCCTACACATGCTCGGTACCATAAATGCCTACTCTTCGTCTCCAACCAGATCACAACCTGATTGTCTGGTTGGCAAGAGAAAAACCTAATGGTCTGCCAAATCGCTCAGTGGCTAAACACGAAAGAACAAATAAACCAAATGAAATATATTGCTATCTGTAAAGTTTAATTCTTATACTTTACTATCTGCAAAGTTGGAATTATACACTTTATTTCTGCAAAGTTTAAAGTTCCGCTTTCACTTTCACCTTCTATCTGTTCACTTTTTCTTTCAGGTCAACGATGGAAATATCTCTAGTTTTATCCCGTACTCATGGAAGACGGGTGATGTTTTTCTTCACATAAAGACTTACTCCGAGTGGCTACACTCGAGAAAATGTTTCGTGTCCATGCACGGCGAAGAAATTCTGGATAACTCAACTAAAAGACTCCGACTAACTACCAATAGTTAGTCAGAGACTTTGGGGCTACACCCAGTGGGCGCACTGCTCGTTCTCCCACTGGAAGGAAAATTAACCCGAGTAGATCTTCACTCGGAAGAATGACATATCTAGTAAGGCATCACTCGGATACACCCAGTGGGTAGCCAATAAAAACCGAGTAAGTTACCACTCGATTACTCAACAAAACCGAGTAAGTCGTCACTCGCAGTATTTTTGAAAGAGGCTATTTCTCAAGCATGAAACAGTTTCGAACCCGATAATACTCGAGACTAAGTGACATGCATGAATGCAGTCATATTTCAAAATACACAGCAAACGGAAAATCTTGTATTCATTAGCTATTCGAGAAAAGTTCCGAGTAGTTAATTCGCTAGTAATCCGTCACTGACGTAGATTGCCATATTACTAGTATGATAAGATGCAGGGTGACGGGGATCAACCCTGGAAAATCCCATGGTCAGGGACCCTGGGTTAGTCATGAGAGGCACAGGTTGGACGATAGCTCGTCGGCAAACAGGGAGGCACGCTCCTGCTCGATATTATTAATGGGGGAGATACGATTACAGGGGATGCCAAGGCTGGAGCGCTCAAGGCTAGGGTTATAGATGATATTCGTTGTCCTTGGTGTCGCCCCTCCTAGCCCTTATATACTGGGCTAGGTCTCGGGGAGTTCCTCTACGTTTACAGGTAAGCTTTCCTAACCCTAGCTTGCTCCGTACGGTAGGTCTTCGCACCTTCCTTGTGAGTCGTAGACTCCTACGTCGGTGTCAATTAGTGGGCCGAGGCTGTATCTTCATGGGCCTTCTGTCTTCATGGACACCAGGTAGGCTTATCCGTAGGAGTCGTGGGTTACCCCCTCGCCAGTAGCCCCCGAGTGCCTGGGGGACTTGAAGAGTTGCGCAGGGACTCGAGTAGATTCATTTGTCGGTTATTGGTATGCGCGGTACATCCGCGGGTCGCTGGCAGTCTGGTGGCCATGACAAAACCTGTTTCGAGGGATGCTAAGCTGAAAGGGCCCAAGGAGTCGACTGGTCGAGCCTTGGTAAATTGCACTAGGGAAAATACCACAGTAGCCCAATCAAACCCACGTCCATCGACGTGAGCTTGGAACACTGGTGTCGAGCAAAGTCCCTCCGCTTCAGGTCTTACGGTGTTCATTTGCCGCCAGTAATGTGCATAGCCTAAGGCGCGTCCGCCCGGCTTTTTCTATCATGCGCAGCGCATGGAAAAGGTTGGGAGTGAAATCGCTCTTCGGCAAGTCCCATCCCGGCCGAACTTCGCAGCGGGGTCTTACCTACATGCTAATCTTGCGTGGCATCTGGGCGCATTGTATCGTGTTCCAGGAATGTGTGTTTTTGAGGCGCGGAGCCTTATAGCATTGCACCCGCTTGGAACAAAACATCAAGCGAGCTGTTCACTCATTCACCCGTGGAGCTTGTTTCAAGTGCTCAGACGGGAGGTTTTTCGCGAGTAGTCACTCGAATGCCATTTCGGCTCTTGAGGTGAGGGAGCACCTGAGACTCTTAGAGCCGTATGATCTTGGCGAATGCATGTTTGTCTTGCGTCGGGTTGAGGGAGCACCCGAGACTCTCGTGAGTGCGAGTGGTCACTCGAGCACATGGCTGACCTTTAGGTGAGGGAGCACCCGGGACTCTTATGATGTACTCTCCCGATGAGAGTAAGATGTTTTTCTTTGTCGGGGAAAAGATCTGAAAGATAGAATCTCAGAGCCTTGATGGCGTACACAATACGCCTTACTGTGATGTGACGTTGGCGTGGTCTTCTTGAAGTTTTTGACTGCTGTGGCCTGCCGGGGGAAATGACTTGGCGCTGTCCCGCCGAAATTTTCGCGTTGTGCGATCATGGTCCTCTTTTTGCGCGCGTAGTGGGCGGTGTTGTTATTGCGCCGGTTGGATTTTCCATACTTTTCGCCTCTGTATGGGGTCGTGCCACGTTTTACTGGGCGAAAAGGTTGGACGGTGGCCCTTCTTGCTAGGCTCTTGAGTTAAATACCATGCGGCTGGGTAAATTGTAGGTTTTACCCAGCCGTTGCCTTCCTCCTCTTTCTCTGTTTCCTTCTTGTTCCTGAGACTACATCTTTTCTCCTCTGCGGGCTGCTACGAGATCTATGACCAAGCGCCCCCGTGCTGCTGTAGAGTCGTCCAAGATGTCCGGCAAGTGGGAGCGGTCCACGTTCGGGCCTGGAGATCTGGATGCGCTGGTTGCTGATGGCGTGGTGGTGGAGGGCGATGTGCGTCTTCCTGGTGATGAGTCGATTCCAGCGCCGGCAGCGGACGAGCGGGTATGCTTCCAGGCTTTCTTCCACCGCGGGTTTGCTCTTCCGCTGCATCCTTTCGTTCGGGGCTTGCTGTATTCCTATCGGCTCCAGTTGCATGACCTGACTCCCAACGGGATTTTGCACATTGCGTGTTTCATCGCTCTTTGTGAGGCCTTCCTGGGGATTTACCCCCATTGGGGACTTTGGAGGCGCCTTTTTAGTATAAAAAGGACGAACTCTGAGTACGCCGTGGGTCGAGTGGGCATCTCCATTGGGGATAAACATTCATATTTTGACTTGGAGAAGATCGATTCTGTTAGTGGTTGGCGAAGAGGCTGGTTTTATCTGAAGGATCGCTTCATTGTTGGTCAGCAATTTGGTCTTGCTTCTTTCAATTCGGGAACGCGGGTGGTCAGACAACCTTCGTGGTCTCATTCTTTGACCGAGGTGGAGTAGTCCGAGCTAACTCAGTTTTTGGAGAGGATTGATGTGTTGAAGGATAACTTGACTGGTGGTCAGCTCATCTCTGTTTTTGTGGGGAGGCGAGTTCAACCCTTGCAGCATCGAACTCGCCCTATGTGGCAGTACGAGGGACTCGGTTACTCGACGAGATGCTCGCCTGAAGAGCTAGAACCTGATGCCTTGTTGGCTCGTATCCAACATGTGACCAAGTGCTCGAGTATTTCCGAAATGCGCCTTGTCCTTCCATATGCTTCTGATCATTCTCCGCCGCCGGTTGGTGCCTGTGTTCATTCATTTGTTTGGACGAGTACTTAGTTTTGCTTTGTTGTTGACATTGCTTGCCTTGCAGGGCCATGCTCCTGTGCCGTGTAATCCTCCGCAGCCGGAGAATGCCAGTATTCTTGAAGAACCTGGTGCTTCCGCAGGTGATGATGCTGCGCCGGTTGTTGATGCTGAAATTGTGTTGGTGGAGACTGGAGATAGTGAGGATTCGTGTCCCTTCCGTGTGAAGCGGTCGCGCCCCTTGAGCGCTGAAGATCATGCTGCGTTGGATGATGATGTCCCGCCTGCTGCTCCTTTTGTTGGGCCTTCCCCTTCGGCTGCTGCTCCGGCCGCTCCTCCCAAGAGGGTCAGGCTTGGGAGGTTGGGGCGCCCTCGTGCTGCGCGTGTCGGGTAAGAGTCTGCTGGATTTGTGCCCGTTCCCTTTTCCCTGTTCTTGCGTCTGATAATGCTTATTTTGTAGTGTTGCGCCTGCTCCGGCTGCTTCGTGCACCAGCGCAGCTACAACTGATCTGAAGTCGACGAGTTCTGGAGCGGAGGCCAAGCATCTTGAGGACCTCTCGGCTGTCGCTGGTCAATCTGGGCCGACGGCGACTCCTGCTGTTTCGACTGTGGTTGTAGTTCCTCGTGCGCCTTCTTCTGAGGCTCCTGGTGCTGTTGCTCCTGAGCCCAAGCCAACTGAACTTGGTCTTCCATATTTGGCCGGCTTGATCTGGCGATTGAGGACAAGGCTCGTGCTTTCGACCGTGTCTCCAAGCTGGTAAGTTGATTCGTTTCTGTGCGATTTTATCATCGGGGGCACGGCAGTGCTCTCGATGGGAGTAGCCCCCGAGGCTAGAAGTAACTGTTTGCAGTTACTTGTAGTCTTGTCTTTCCTTAACACCTGGTTGCCTAGTTTTTTCAGCCTGTTTTCCAACACTGCGAGCGTTTGATGATTGATGCTGAGCGTTGGCAGCGGGCCCATGATTCTGCCCAGGATGCTTTGTCTGCTATGGATGGTGAGTTTTCGTTCTTGCGCTGCTGAGCTTTGGCCGCTGTGTCTGAGTACTGTTTGGCTTTGCAGGCCGTCGCCAGGCTGCCGAGAAGCACGCCGAGAAGGCGGAGAGGACGGTTTCCATTCTCAAGGCTACCTTGGCTTCCAAGGAGGCGGAGTTGCACGGTCAACAGGAGGAGCTGGTTTGCCTTCGCCAGGCTGAGGACGCGCGTACGCGGGTGGAAGCAGTCGAGGGCAAACGTCTTCGCGCCTTGGCGGACTCGCTTGTGTGTAAGTTTGGTATTCAACTGTTGGTCTTGCTATTCCTACTATCTTCCCGTGATGACGTTTCCCTGCTTGGTGCAACTGCTATAGGTGCGAAGCCGATGGAGACTGCTGCGTCGGGGTCTGGAATTCTCCAAGGTGCTGTGGATGTTGTTGCAGAGGCTGTTTCGGTGGTCGGGGACGTCTGCGCCCGGGCTTCCAATCTTGTGGGGCTTGCGCATGAGCACCTTATTCCGGAGGGTTCAAAGGTGCCTGATGGCTTGGGCGCTCGGGTGGTTGCGTTCGGCCCAGATGGGAAACGCATGGTGGAGCTAGTTGCGGAGAGCGTGGTGACTGGTTCTTCCACGACCCTTGTCGTCCTTATGGGGCATGGGATTTCCTTTGATGATTCCTTGGTTGAGACCATCCCGGACTATTCTGATGAGCAGGACGACCGAGCTGATAAGCTAGCTCGTCGCCTGCAACAGGTTGTAGATGCTCAGGATCCCCCTGTCGTAGGTGAGGGGGAGGCACGGTAATGTTGCATCGCTTTGAAACTTGGTCTGTAATTTGTGACTCCTGTTGTGATGGTTGATCTTTTGCTACCTTTATCTGAGTGACTGCTTGGCTGTTCCTCTTGCTGTTTTTGATTTCTTTGTTTTGTTCATCCTGCGGTAGGCCACTCCGGGCGTTCTTCGTCCGTGGAGTTCGCTGAGGGATGACGCTCGCGAGGGTGCGTACGAGTCCGTTTGCTTGCGACTCAAGGATGCTGAGCGGGAGATTGTTCGTCTGATGGGATCCGTAGCCGTTCAGCGTACTCGGCGCGAGCGTGCCGAGGCCGTGGTTGAGAGCCTTGCTTTGTGGGTGGTGAAGTTGTCCGACCTCCTGCGGGGTGAGTCTTGCATATGCTTGGTTGCTTGATTCCGCTTAGTAGGTTTTGCCGTCTCTGTCTTGATCGTAGTTTCTGACTTTCGAAGTGCTGGCAGGGCGAACTCGGGATGAAGAGAGGGTCGTTCAGTCGGAGATGTCGCGGCTGGATGATCCCAGAGTGCAGGCGAGCAATCCATTTTGGGCGGATGGGGCTCGTGCTCGAGCGTTTTCTTTGCTTCGTCTCCGAGTTGAGCGGGTACCGGATGCTCTCAGCCAGCCGGTGTTGGGTGGTATCCATGCTGAGTTCTATCAGTTGGAGGTGGTTCCTTCGTCCCTTGAGAGGCTCTGTCGCATATTTTCTCAGCCTGCCGAGTTACGTCGAGTGATGGATCATCAGATTCGTGTTGGAGCCCGAGCTGCTTTGGGTTTGGTCCATAGTCATTGGCCAGGGGTGGATTTTGCTCAGGTGGTGGCGGGTCCTCCAGGAGGTAGGGATCATTCGATGAATGAGCACTACATGGCTGTAGATAAACCTGCGTGCCAGGTTGTGAGGCGGGTTTGCGAAGAGAACGATCGCCATCTAGGTGCACTTATTAAGGCGAAGTTGGAGCCTAAAGTTTAGGTGCTTCCCTTCGTTGCATATGCTTCTTCCTGGTTGTATATATTCCATGTTGTCTTTGGGGGGTCGTCTGCGTTGTAGTTGCGGGGGACGTTCCATCGGGTTGCCGCGGCAAGCCCCCGGGTGTAAAAGTTTTTATGTGTCGCGATTGCGAAGAGCGCCTCGGGGGGTGGCAATTTCGTCGAGCCCCCGAGTGCCAAGTTAATGTGCCGCGATTGCGGAAGACGACTCGGGGGGTGGCTGCTTCGGCGAGCCTCTGAGTGCCAAGTTAATGTGCCGTGATTGCGGAGGACGACTCGGGGGGTGGCTGCTTCGGCGAGCCCCCGAGTGCCAAGTTTAATGTGCCGCGATTGCGGAGGACGACTCGGGGGGTGGCTGCTTCGGCGAGCCCCCGAGTGCCAAGTTAATGCACCGCGATTGCGGAGGACGACTCGCGGGGTGGCTGCTTCGGCGAGCCCCCGAGTGCCAAGTTAATGCTCCGCGATTGCGGGGGACGACTCGGGGGGTGGCTGCTTCGGCGAGCCCCCGAGTGCCAAGTTAATGTGCCGCGATTGCGGAGGACGACTCGGGGGGTGGCTGCTTCGGCGAGCCCCCGAGTGCCAAGTTAATGTGCCGCGATTGCGGAGGACGACTCGGCGGGGGTGGATGCTTCGGAGAGCCCCCGAGTGCCAAGCTAATGTGCCGCGATTGCGGAGGACGACTCGGGGGGTGGCTGCTTCGGCGAGCCCCCGAGTGCCAAGTTTAATGTGCCGCGATTGCGGAGGACGACTCGGGGGTGGCTGCTTCGGCGAGCCCCCTAGTGCCAACAGATTGTGGGGAAAAATATTTGTGTAATACTTTTCCTGCTGTCTCTTACAAAGAGTAGGGGGTTCTGTTGAAGACAGATCCCTTTTACTTAGAACGATGATATAGTGGCCTTAAAGGCCTGGTAGTTTTATCTCCGAGTGCATGGGTTCTTCAGGCTATTTTCCTTTCCTTCTATGGGAGCGCTTCTTCTGCGAGTCCCGTGGTCCTGCTGCCTTGGTGGGCTACAAAGGCTTCTGCTATCTTGTGGAATTCCTTGTCGCAGCGGTCGGATCTGATGAAACTGCCGCTGATTGTGATGACCCCGTGCGGGCCTGGCATCTTCAGCTTGAGGTAGGCGTAATGGGGTACGGCCATGAAGCGAGCGAAAGTTGGTCGCCCGAGGATTGCGTGGTATTGCGACTTCCAGTCGACCACTTCAAAGTCAAGCGTTTCCTTGCGGAAGTTTGTCGCGTTCCCAAAGACTACCTCCAGGCTTATCCTTCCGAGGGGGTAGACTGCCTTTCCTGGTACGATCCCTTGGAAGGTTGTGCATGAGGACTTGAGTGCGTTGTTTTGGATGAGCATGTTGTCGAGTGTTCGGGTGAAGATGATGTTGATCCCACTGCCGCCGTCCATGAATACTCGCGACATGTCGTAATTTCCGATTATGGCCTCGAGTGCTAGCGCGGAGTGCCCTGGTTGGGGAACGACTGGCGGGTGGTCGTCCCGGGAGAAGGCGATTTATGTCTCCGACCCGCGCAGGTATTCTAGGACGGCCTGGTGTGCGGAGGTTGCCAGGAAGACTGGTCTGGTGACTTGTTTCTGCTGCATGTTGGAAGGTCTGCCTTCTTGTATCATGTAGATCCTCCCGTGGGCTTCTGGGTACTGGTTTTTTTGTTCTGGTGTCCTTTGCCGTTCTTGGATGGCGGCCACCTGTCTTGTTGGCAGAGGGGGGGCTGGTGGCGCATCGTGGGCGACTGGCCCAAGTGTTATGCTTGCGAGTGGTCGTGCTGTTGCGGCCGCGGAGCGGCTTTTCTCCTCGGCCAACTCGTTGAAGCTTCTGCAATTCCTGAGGGTGTGGGATGATCTGAGCTCTCCTCGCTCGTTTCTGAATCCGGGTATAGAACACGGTCCGTCGAGTTGTTCTTTGGCGGAGCGGAATGCGCGAGTGTCGTCGCGTGGCTGCCTTGTCCTCCATTCTCGTCTCTGAGCCTGGGGCTCATCTTCTGGGTTGTCTCGTCGCTGTGGTCTGTTGTCATCGCGGTGCCTGCCGTTCCGATCGCCCGAGAAACCGGCGGCGACCATGTCGGGTCCTCTGTCGTCGTAGAAGTTCCATCTGGGTCGCTTCCTTCTTCTGTCAGCTCCTCTATCTCCGCTGTAGTCGTAGTCGTACTCTGATCGCGCAATGTGGGTTTTTGTTTCATTACGAACGAAATCTTCTCCGTCCGCCCAGCTGTTGGCTAGTTCTAACAGCCGTGTGAGTGTTCGGACTTTCATCTGTCCGAGCTGCTCCTTGAATTCGACGCGCTGAAGGCCCCGCCTGAACGCGTCGATCGCACTTTCGTCCGAGATGTCTTCCGCTGAATTCTTGAGTATCGTCCATCGCTGGATGTATGCTCGCAGGGCCTCCCTCGTTCCTTGTTTGCATGCCCGCAGTTCCTCGAGTGAGGCTGGTCGCTTGTATGTGGATTTGAAGTTTTCCATGAAGGCTCCTCGGAACTGGCTCCAGGAGCTGATGGATCCGTGCCGAAGATTCTTCAGCCAATGTCGAGCGGAGCTCTCGAGCATGAGCTGCACGTACTGCATTGCCGTGACGTTGGTTCCTCTTTGAAACTTGACTACTGTTAGGTAGTCGTCGAGCCATGCCTCCGGCTCCTCGAGTCCGTTGTACTTTAGTGTCGTGGAGTTCAGTTTGAACCCGTTTGGCATACGCGTCTCACGTATGGCACGTGTGAACCATAGTGCTCCACATGGCTCGATTTCCTCGTCGGAAGCCTCTTCGTCCGAATACTCCTCGCATGATGCGCGTCTTCGCCTGCTGCGGTTGACTCTGTTCTGCGTGATGTCGTATCGCGCATCTCGCCGAGTGTTGCGGTGCCTGTTGTTGTCGTCGCTGTCATGTTTCTTGTACCTGTAGGGGCGCCTGCGCCTGTCGTCATTACTGTCGTCGTCGTCGTCTGGTGAACTGGGGTCCCTGTCCGGTGTCCGCTCGCGAGTCTGCCGTTTTGCGCTGGATTTCTTAGGTACCGAGGCATCGATGGCGTCCTTCATTATCTGCAAAGCAATGGAAGTGTAGCGATCCGTCTTGCCCTTTCTGCTTTTCTGGGCACGGGATAGGTAGTCCTGGGCGCTTATGAGTGCTTCTGCCGGAGTGAGGGGCTCTTCTTCATCGTCGTCTTCCTCTAATCTGAAATCGTCTTCCAGTTTCAGCACCACTCTCGCCCTTTCTGTCTTCCGCAGGTTGTTGAGTTTCGATCTGTTGCGGGTGGGGGAGTCGTGGCCTGGTGAGTCACTTCTGGGAGGTTGTCTGCGACTGCTTTTCTCTTCGAGTTTCGCCTTTTCTTGCTTCTCCATGGCTAGGCGCCATTGTCTCGTCTGCTGGGTTAGCTCGCCCGCTAGCTTGTTGTATGCTCTTAGCTCGTCCCTTAAGGCATCTGATGGTAGTAACCTTCCGCGGGCGACTGCTTCCTTTACCATTGCCATTGATTCCTTGGACAAGTATATTTTTCTTTGGGTGGTCCGTCTGCCGCTGCAGCCGGGGTTTGCTGCCTGCTGCGTGATGGCTGGCTGCCCTGGTCGGGTGCTTGCTGCTTGCTGCTTGGCAGCTGACTGCTTTTTTGATTGTTGGGTCCTTGTTCCACCTGGACTTTCCTTGGTACGGTCCCCGGTTCTCCTAGATGTACGACCATCTGACTGGTGTTGCCGGGACCTGCCGCCCAGTTGGTGGTTGGGGTGTCTTGACGAGTGCCCGGGTCTTCGACTTGTCCGTTATTACCTGACGCTGGTGCGCCAACTTCTGCCATGAACACCTGCGATGGTGTCCTTGCTGCCTCCTTGCTGATACGTGTGATGTTGCTTCTCCATGTTGGGGCTCCACTCGGGCGGTCGCGAGTGACATGGAGCCTTGAGTTGGGTGGGTAGCTGCAGCTACCAGGTAGGCTGGCCGTGCGGGCGGCGTTCGCTCCAGTCACTGTTGCAGGCGTTGCCGTGGGTGCGCGGGTGCCGTCGGTGAGGCGAAGAGTCCCCCAATGGTTCATGTAGATCTGATACGCTCCGAAAATCAGATTGACGCCGGAGTGTAGATCGGTGAAGACTGGCTGGAGGGCCGGGAGGTGGGCCGTGAATCCGAGGGACTCGAACAGATTGGATCTTGCCGGAGCCGTCGAGTCGATGAGTGATGATGATGATGAGGCCGTCGAGACCGCGTTCCCAACCTGCGCGGTTCCCACAGACGGCGCCAATTGACGGGGATCACCCCGGCAAATCCCATGGTCAGGGACCCTGGGTTAGTCATGAGAGGCACAGATTGGACGATAGCTCGTCGGCAAACAGGGAGGCACGCTCCTGCTCGATATTATTAATGGGGGAGATGCGATTACAGGGGATGCCAAGGCTGGAGCGCTCAAGGCTAGGGTTACAGGTGATATTCGTTGTCCTTGGTGTCGCCCCTCCTAGCCCTTATATACTGGGCTAAGTCTCGGGGAGTTCCTCTACGTTTACAGGTAAGCTTTCCTAACCCTAGCTTGCTCCGTACGGCAGGTCTTCGCACCTTCCTTGTGAGTCGTAGACTCCTACGTCGATGTCAATTAGTGGGCCGAGGCTGTATCTTCATGGGCCTTCTGTCTTCATGGACACCAGGTAGGCTTATCCGTAGGAGTCGTGGGGTCACCCCCTCGTCAGTAGCCCCCGAGTGCCTGGGGAACTCGAAGAGTCGCGCAGGGACTCGAGTAGATTCATTTGTCGGTTATTGATATGCGCGGTACATCCGCGGGTCGCTGGCAGTCTGGTGGCCATGACAAAACCTGTTTCGAGGGATGCTAAGCTAAAAGGGCCCAAGGAGTCGACTGGTCGAGCCTTGGTGAATTGCACTAGGGCAAATACCACAATGGCCCAATCAAACCCACGTCCCTCGACATGAGCTTGGAACACTGGTGTCGAGCAAAAGTCCGGCCGCTTCAGGTCTTACGGTGTTCATTTGCCGCTAGTAATGTGCATAGCCTAAGGCGCGTCCGCCCGGCTTTTTCTATCATGCGCAGCGCATGGAAAAGGTTGGGAGTGAAATCGCTCTTCGGCAAGTCCCAGCCCGGCCGAACTTCGCAGCGGGGTCTTACCTACACGCTAATCTTGCGTGGCATCTCGGCACATTGTATCGTGTTCCAGGAATGTGTGTTTTTGAGGCGCGGAGCCTTATAGCATTGCACCCGCTTGGAACAAAACATCAAGCGAGTTGTTCACTCATTCACCCGTGGAGCTTGTTTCGAGTGCTCAGACGGGAGGTTTTTCGCGAGTAGTCACTCGAATGCCATTTCGGCTCTTGAGGTGAGGGAGCACCTGAGACTCTTAGCGCCGTATGATCTTGGCGAATGCATGTTTGTCTTGCGTCGGGTTGAGGGAGCACCCGAGACTCTCGTGAGTGCGAGTGGTCACTCGAGCACATGGCTGACCTTTAGGTGAGGGAGCACCGGGAACTCTTATGATGTACTCTCCCGATGGGAGTAAGATGTTTTTCTTTGTCGGGAAAAAGATATGAAAGATAGAATCTCAGAGCCTTGATGGCGTACGCAGTACGCCTTAGTGTGATGTAGATCGGTGAAGACTGGCTGGAGGGCCGGGAGGTGGGCCGTGAATCCGAGGGGCTCGAACAGATTGGATCTTGCCGGAGCCGTCGAGTCGATGAGTGCTGATGATGATGAGGCCGTCGAGATCGAGTTCCCAACCTGCGCGGTTCCCACAGACGGTGCCAATTGACGGGGATCAACCCCGGCAAATCCCATGGCCAGGGACCCTGGGTTAGTCATGAGAGGCACAGGTTGGACGATAGCTCGTCGGCAAACAGGGAGGCACGCTCCTGCTCGATATTATTAATGGGGGAGATGCGGTTACAGGGGATGCCAAGGCTGGAGCGCTCAAGGCTAGGGTTACAGATGATATTCGTTGTCCTTGGTGTCCTTATATACAGGGCTAGGTCTCCGGGAGTTCCTCTACGTTTACATGTAAGCTTTCCTAACCCTAGCTTGCTCCGTACGGCAGGTCTTCGCACCTTCCTTGTGAGTCGTAGACTCCTACGTCGGTGTCAATTAGTGGGCCGAGGCTGTATCTTCATGGGCCTTCTGTCTTCATGGACACCAGGTAGGCTTATCCGTAGGAGTCGTAGGGTCACCCCCTCGTCACAGGGGGTAAAGAATTGATATCCCACGTGGTATGATCTAAAGCTCATTTTATGATGCTTTAGAATATCAAACTTTACAAATCTGGTTAATATGGAGTTTAAGGCCTATTACTCCGAGACACGCCCTCCGGGGCCTCAGTCCACCTCTTCCGAGAGACGCTTGAGTGTCGCCAGATTTTTCCATCAACTTGCCCGACTTATATTCGAGGGAAAAGTTCAAATTTCAGTAAAGCCCTTCCGGGCCTCTTATAGAGTTTAGTCTTCATATACCTTATGAATATGTCATCAATAGGAAGAGCACTCTCCTTTGATGAAATCAATTATCCCAATTAATAAAAAACTCTCCAATCAAAAGACTCCGAGTAACTTCAAGAAGTTACTCGGAGCCTTGGGGGCTACACCCATTGGGTGCACTAAGAAGTGCTCCCACTGGAAGGATTTATACAACAATCTCTAATCTAAAGACTCCGAGTAACTTCAAGAAGTTACTCGGAGCCTTGGGGGCTACTGTCGTGGTCATACCTAAGGCATACCCTTAAGTATCATATATCATGGGGTACCCTTAACGAGACAATACGAGTAAGACAACATGACATATAACCGAGTCACGTGTTACTCAGATACACCAACTCGTATGGTCCAACTCGGATGTTGCAACTCGGATGTTGTAACTCGGATGCTGCAACTCGGATTGTCCAACTCGGATGCTCCAACTCGGATGCTCCAACTCGGATGGATTTACTCTGCACGTGGCAACTCTGCATGTATCAACTCTGCACGTGGCAACTCTGCATTAAAAGGGGAGTTACTCACGACAGTTACTACTCCAAGCATTAATTCATGTAATAAGTAGCACTAGAAACCGCAGCATTTATTAGGCACTAATCTCTCATTAATTCCCCATTTATGTAATTTAAGTGGCGTGGAGGTGGCGCACTCTATATAAGCCACCCCCACCACCACGGGGCTCGGAGGCTCTCTGGGGGGGACTCTCTTCTACTTCCTCACTTCTTCTTCTTCCTCTCCCATGGAAATGATCCCATGTACATCTTGTTCATACAAAGATAAGGAAACCCTCCGGGGAACGAGACGTAGGGATTTTATCTCCTCCGCGAGAGTCCCGAACTCGATAAAATCGCATGCGTCCACCCGTTTGCATCTCGACAAATCATGCTCCGTTCTAACCCCTATTCTTATTGTCAGGATCATATCCACGACAGGTGGCGCGCTCTGGTTGCCGGTGGGCGGGGACACGATTTGGTGGCCGCTCCGGTGGTGATACGTCCAAAACGTATCTATAATTTCTGCTTGCTCCATGCCTCTTTTGTGTGATATTGCTCTGATATTGATGAACTTCCTTACACTTTTGATCATATTTGGACTAACCTATTAACTCAGTGCACCCCAGTGCCAGTTCCTATTTTCTGCTGTTTTTCTATTTCAGGTTTCCCCCTTATTTAAATTACCAGAAAATTCCGGAAAAAATATAGGAAAAATCAGCGTACGGGAACCTTCCAGAAGAGCCAAAGTGGGGGCCGAGGGGGGCAGGGGGCCCAGGCGGCCAGAGGGCGCGGCCCCACCCCTGGCCGCGCCAGGGGGCGCCTGGAGCCCCTGGCCGACCTCTGACTGCCCCCCTTCGCCTATTTATTCCCCGTGACGTGAAACCCCCAAGACGGGAACCCTTTTTCGCGATCTCTCCTCTGTTCCGCCGCCACCGCGCTTCCAAGATCGGGAGCACCAGAAGACCTCTTCCCGGCACCCTGCCGGAGGGAGTAACCACCTTCGGGAGCTTCTCCACCACCATGGACGCTTCCCGGATGAACCGTGAGTAGTCCACCTTGGACCATGGGTCTATGATCAGTAGCTATGTGATGTTCTCCTCCCCTCTTTGTTCTTCGTGGATTAGACCTCGTGAGTTGCCCTACATGATCGAGGCACTTATGTAATCTTTCTACTGTTGCTATGCTGAGTTTGCCGGGATCCGATGGATTATGAGATTATGTTCAGATTGTGTTTGAGTAATATATTTGATTCTCCTCTTTTATATTTATGTTCTTGAGTAACTCTTGCATGTTCTCCGTTGCTGTTTATTGCTTTGGCCAAGTAGTAGGTAGTGACTCCAAGAGGGAGTGTTATGCAAGATTATGGGTTCATGCCCCCCCGATGACTAGCTTGAGTGACAGAAACATGAGTCTAGGGGATGTGTTGTTGCCACAAGGGGGAAAACAACGGTGCTTGTACTTGCGGGTGCAAGGATTGTTTACTTTACGCAAAGTTCTTTAATGCAGTTGTCCGTTGCTTTGAGTTTACACTTTGGGTGGGATTCACAACTTAATACCAGCGAGATGTTCTGGATAGATATCTCAAGGTGGATGATTAGTAGGTAGATGCAGATGGATTTCGGTCTACTTGTCTTGGCGTACCGCCCGTGCTTTTGAGCCTCTTCCTTTCTTTATAGCATAATTAGCATTGGTTTGCGCACATAATCGTGTCCATTTCCCAGCTGTAATTTGTTTACCTCGCATGGTTGTTTTATCATCTTTTGGGAGAGAGACATCACTAGTGAACATCATAGGACCCCTGTCCATATTTCCAATACTGTTTACACTCGCTATCAATTTACTGCTTTATTAAATTTTCCGTTGCTATCACTATCACAATTATCCCGTGCGTTTTATCCTTTGTAAACAACAAGGCTGGAGGGATTGACAACCTCTCTGTACTCGTTGGGAGCAAAGCTATCTGTTGTTGTGCAGGTCCAGGTCAAGGAAGCAACTTTTGTCTAAAACGGTGTCATTGTTTCCTTGCCACCTACTTGTCGATCTTGGAGTCCTACTGGAGACAATCTAAACCTTAGCATTTTCGCTAAGGGAAATTTGCCGCTACGCTACATCTCACCATCCACTTGGGGTAACCGACGAGGGGCGAGAAGTTATCTCGTGTATCAGGTGGTCAGGGGGGCGGTGGCCGGGGGCGGACGACTCGCTCCGTAGGAGGGGGAAGGGATCCGGCCTGCTAGCGGGGGGAAAGCGCGCTTGTGTGGACGCCGGCCCGGATCTGCCGCAGGGAGGAACCGGCGACGGGTGAGATGCGGCTAGGGGCGAGAAACACGGCGGCAGGGGAGAGATCGTGGGGAGGAGAGGTGGCTGGGTGGGCACGGGGGTGGGGATCTGTGGTTAACTTGTTTGTTATTTTCGGGGCAGGTCGGGAGGCGGTTGTCTACGTAGGCGCTCCACGCTAGAAACCTGGGTTAGGGGGTGTTGGCAGAATAAGAGAATTGTTCTTAGAATAAGGTCTTAAGGGGTGTTGTTAGAATAGACCCACCCTATATATACCTATATATATATAATATATACCTATATATATATATTATTCAGCAGTGAGCCCTGCGCATTGTTAGTCAACTAGGATTAGATAGTGGGTCGTGATCACTCTCGGGAGTGAACACAGATACAATATATTATTACTGCAACAAATACGGTACAAAGCAGACACAGCTAAAGGCCCCTACCTTGGCTGTACCGAGCCACCTCAAGTGTGAGCCATCGAGGAGTAATCCTCGTACTCCACTCGTTGTCGACTCTGTAGTGTCGCCCTAGGGTTCCGAACCACGATGGTCCTTAAAGGTAAGAATTCCGGTGACCCAACGGTGCCCGCGAGTGGTATTGCGATGGGACGACAGGGAGGGTGCAACTGATGTACAGGTGTGCTTGGACCCTGATCGTTGTCCGCGAGAGTTACCAAATGATGGTCGAGATGATGATAATGATATCTCGCTCTTCGTTGGTTACCCCAAGTGGAAGGTGAGATGTAGGACAACAACAAATTTCCCCTGTGTAGAGGATAGGGTTTGTCTCCCGTAGGACTCCGGCAATGATAATTAGGTGGCAAAGAAACAATGGCACCGTTTTAGACAAAACTTGCTTCCTTGACCTGGACCTGCACACACACAAATAAATTTTCTCCCAACGAAGTTCATAGAGTTGTTGTCAATCCCTCCGGCCTTGTTGTTTACAAAGGATCAAAACACACAAGATAATGATAATGGTGATGGCAACTAGAAAGTAAAAGCAGGAAAATAAATGAGCATGTAAACAGTGATGAGAATATGGACTGGGGTCCCGTGATGTTCACTAGTCATGTCTCTCTCCCAAAAGACGATAAAACTGCTATGCGAGGTAAACAAATTACAGCTGGGCAATTGACAGGATTAAAAACCCACCGTAATGCTAACTATGCTACAAAGAATGGACGAGGCTCAAAAGCATGGGCGGTACGCCAAAATAAGTAGACCGAAATCCAACTGCATCTACTACTAATCATCCACCTTGAGATATCTATCCAGAACATATTGCTGGTATTAAGTTCCGAGCCCCACCCAAAGTGTAACCCAAAGCAACAGACAACTGCATTAAAAATCACCTTGCGTAAAGTAAACAATCCTTGCAACCGCGATTACAAGCACCATTGTTTTCCCCCTTGTGGCAACAGCACATCCCCTAGACTCATGTTTCTGTCACTCAAGCGTGTCATCGGGGGGCATGAACCCACAATCGAGCGTAACGTTCACTCTTGCAGTCACTACCTAATACTTGGCCAAAGCAATAAACAGCAACGGAGAACATGCAAGAATTACTTAGGAACAAAAATATAAAAGACAAGAACCAAATATATTACTCAATCACAATCTGAACATAGTCTCATAATCCATCAGATCCCAGCAAACTCAGCATACCAACAACAGAAAATTGCATATGTGCCTCGATCATGTAGGGCAGATCACGAGGTCTAAACCATGAAGAACAAAGAGGGGAGGTGAACATCACATAGCTATTGATCACGGACCCATGGTCCAAGGGAAACTACTCACGACACATCTGGGAAGCGTCCCTGGTGGAGGGGAAGCTCGTGGAGGTCAATCCTCCCTCCGACAGGGTGCCGGGAAGAGGGCGGATGGCGCTCCCGATCTTGGAAGCGCGGTGGCGGTGGAACAGATGAGAGATCGCGGAAAAGGGTTCTGTCTTCGGAGGTTTCGCGTCACGAGGAATAAATATGCGAAGGGGGCAGCCAGGGGGCCACCAAGGGTCCAGGAGCCCCCCGGCGCGGCCAAACCCTAGGCCGCACTAGGTGGCCGCCTGGGTCCCTCGTGGTGGCCCTCTGTCCCCACCTAGGTGATTCCGGAAGGTTCTTTCAAGCTGATTTTTTATCTGATTTTTCCCGAATTATTGGAGTACTTTTAATATGGGGGAAGCCTGAAATAAAAAACAGCAGAAAACAGGAACTGGCACTGTTGTGCACTGAATTAATAAGTTAGTCCAAATATGATCAAAAGTGTATGAAAGTGTATCTAGATCATAGCAATATCACACAAAACATGCATGGAGCAACCATAAATTATCGATACGTTTGGGACGTATCAACATCCCCAAGCTTAATTCCTGCTCGTCCTCGAGTAGGTAAATGATAACAAGCATAATTTATGTAGTGACATGCTAGCAACCATATAAGAAAATTGAAAAGTAAAGCAATCAAGGTATGTGATTCAATTCAAGTCATAACATGCAAGAGTCTATATTATAATTGAAACAAGCAACACAAGACATTAGGTGCAAGAGCTCTCGCTGTCCGTGACTCGAATGTCTCCAAATGGTCTTTGCGTGCAAGAAGGGGGATTGGGGAATACGAGAAAAAATATTTTTGTTGAGAACTCAATCTACTAAAGTTTCACACTTGGTCTTTTTTGAAATCTTATCTTGACTCGTCCCCAGACCACTAGCCAGGTACAAGTCAAAATGATCCACTCCTTTTCGATATTTTGATCACTCATGCAATGGATGAGCGTAAGCACGAGAGTTGACACTTAGGATGGCAAAGAGAGAAATATGTTGGAGGAGGAAGACAAAAAGGTGAGAAAGGCTCACATCAATGAGGATAATCATAGGCGAGAAGGTCAAATGATAGATATGATGTGAGTAGGGATTGCCATGCAACGGATGCACATATGAGCTAACAAAAGCTCTCCAATGGAACTAGTGGGGTGCATCCAACTTGCTCGCTCATGACGACCTAGAGCTCGTTTGAGGAGGCTCATCCTTGGAATATGCAAGCCAAGTTCTATAGTGTGAAGGTCCCCACATAGCTATATGCATAAATGATCATCTCTATGGAGTACAAGGATAAGAGGGAGTACTAGTGTGGATCTTTCAAAAGGATAGTAGTGCTGCCCCTTTCTCTCTTTTTATTTTTATTTTTCTCTTTTTTCTCTTTTTTGTATTTTTTGGTGGCCTCAATGGCTCTTTCTATTTAACTCTCATTCGTCCTCTTTGGGATCTTTTATTTTGTCCACTTTGGGATCTTTTCCGCACTTAAGGGGAACACTCTATTTTACAAGAGGGTATAGAAGATCTTCACACTTTACAAAGTACTCAAACATAAAGAAGATGTAGCTATCATGATGTATGCAATGTATGCCTCTGCCAATGTAGTGATGTCTACGCACGCTTCTATTCTTGTAGACTATGTTGGGCCACCAAGCGCAGAGGTTTGTAGGACAGCAGCAATTTCCCTCAAGTGGATGACTTAAGGTTTATCGAACTCAGGGAAGTAGAGGTTGAAGATGTTCTCTCTCAAGCGACCCTGCAATTAAGATACAAGAAGTCTCTTGTGTCCCCAAGACACCTAATATAACTAGGAGTTGTATAGGTGCACTAGTTCGGCGAAGAGATGGTAAAATATGGGTGATAGGTGTGGAAAAACAAAGTAATATAAATCTGTAATAAAAAGTGCAGCAAGCAAACATGTAACAAAAGTGAGTGCAAACGGTGTAACAATGATGGAAACAAGGCCTAGGCTTCATACTTTCACTAGTGGCAACTCCCAACAACATTAACATAGCCTAATCACATGATATTTCCACTAAAACATGCATTGGAGACGTACTCGGAGGTCATTCCTTTGTGGTCAAGAGAGGACGAGAATTATGTAGGGCTACAAAAGCACACCTCAGAGTTCGTAGTTCTCATCTATGAATTTCCCAATGTCACCGCGGCCATCCATAGAGAGTGCCACAATCACCACAACATATCTAAAGTATAGTCAAAGACAAGCACCAAGAGACTCTCAATCTTCAATCCACACACAAAAGAGGAAATTACTCATGAAAATATTCTTCTAACCCATGTCCAATAGACCGTTGTCACCATGGTCTCGGGGATTATACTAGATAAGATCAAGTGAGTACATCAATCCAATACATAGAAGAAGGGGAAACATCATGGGATCAGCCTAGATTAACATAGCCAATGATCACAACAAAGATCACATCATGGGAGAGAGAGAGAAACCACATAAATCAAGATACAAGCCTTAGCCCCGAGGGAGAACTACTCCCGCTTCATGGAGGGAGGAAGCAACGTCGATGGAGATGAATTCGGGGGCACTTCCCCGTCCCGGCAGGGTGCCGACACAGGAATTCTGGTCCCCCGAAGCTTGTCGGCGATGGCGGCGGAGATCGGAATTGCGTCTGGAAAAAAGGGGTCCGAATTAGGGGTTTCCACCCCGAGGGCTAAATATAGGCGGAGGGGGGCATCGAGGGGACCCACAGGGCAGCCAGGAGGGTGCCCGGCGCGGCCTAGGGTGGGGCCGCGCTAGGGACCCTTCTGGAGTCCCTGTAGTGGCCCCCCTCCACTGCCTTGGTGAGTCTGGAAGCTTCCGTGTCGCTGATTTTTTATATAAATTTTCCGGAATTTTTGGAGCACTTTTAATGGCCGGAAAACCTGAAATACAAAAACAGCAGAAAACAACAACTTGCAGTTGGGTGCACTGGGTTAATAGATTAGTCCAAATATGCTCAAAAGTTTATGAAAGTTCAATCAAAACATGGCAAAGTCACACAAAACATGCATGGAGCAAGCAGAAATTATAGATACGTTTTGGACGTATCATGTAGCAGGAACATGTATGACATGAAGATCAAGTCACGAAGAGGTGGAATTTGCATGGCAATATATCTCGGAAAGCCTATAGAAATGTCATGATAGGTAGGTATGGTGCCTGTTTTGAGGAAAGATATAAGGAGGTTTATGATGACAGAGTGTATCATGCCAAGGGTTTGGATGCACCGGAAGGTAGACGCCAACTCTCAGAGTGAGAAGAGGGCAATGCACGGTACGGAAGAGGCTAGCAAATATGAGGAGGTGGAAGTGTCAACTTTCAATACTTACATTAGTCTGAAGAACTCATGCACTTATTATCGGTAACTCTCAATCTAATGAGGAGGTTCAGAAAGAGACAAGTACCCCGAGGAGGAATGTATGGGGGTTTGGTTATTCTTGCGCATCCTCGACTCATGGTACGTGAGTGTACTCTAATATCCGATCCCTCAAAAGATTAGTGATACATCTAGTAGCTAGAGTTCTCAACTAGTTTTCTAGGTTTTGAAAATAAACACGGATTGCCGAAAATACGACACCTATCACTAATATGCTAGAGCTCTTGACACCAAAAGTTCAAACATTACTCACAACAATACCTCAAAACTATTGCAAGTTACTACTAAAATTAAATAGCAACCTCAATTACCTACTTTCAAGACAAGACACAACTCAGTGCAACAACCAACTCTCTTAACAAGATAAACATGAAAACTAAAGAGAGTTCCAGCAACAAACTAAACAAAAGCCAAGGCTCTTGCTAAAGACAAACACTAAAACTAAAACTAAACATGGCAGTAGCTACGAAAAGATAAAGAACACACAACAGAAAAAGATAAGCATGGAAAATCCTATGATGTGTTCTAGATTGGAGTGGAGCGTGTTTCTCTCCCACACAAAGTAAGCTGGGGTCTAACTTGTTATGAACAACAAGCAAAGCTAAAGAAAACTAAAAAGTAAACCTAAGAGCGAGACGCTCCAAGCATAGCACATAACGCATGAAGTGATAAAAATATAGTGAGACGAAGGACGAACTGATGATTGTTGATGGAGAAGGGGATGCACGGGGGCATCCCCAAGCTTATACGCTTGAGTCTCCTTGAATATTTATTGGGGATGCATGGGGGTATCCCCAAGCTTGAGCGCTTGACACTCCCGGATCTTCTTTCATCATCTTCCATCGCACACTTGAAAACTCCCTTCATACATAACTCATCATAAGCTGATTAGAGAGGTTAGTACCCTTAATAAAATATATTTTTCCCACTGGATATAAAGATATTCTTGAAGAGCTATTGTTTCTCAAGATTGCCAAAAGGTTTTTGCAAAGAAAAAGCAAGCTTAAGGTTTGCAAAAGTAAGTAGAGACAAAACGTGGCAGAATCTGTGAAAAACAGAACAACAGGTAGTAGAGATTTTTTTTGGGGGTACTTCTGCAACTCAAATAAAAAAAACTTAGAACATACGAAAGTTCCGCAATTGAATACAGCATGCTGTGTAAAAAATTCAGCTCAAAAAGATGAACTGGTGATTTGAACCGATTTTTCCCGTCACGAAGACACAATCTGTTTTCTGGACAGCATGTCACAACTTTTGCTTCCCTTGTCATATGTGGCTATAACTTGGCACAAAGCTTGAAAATAAAGATACAATGATGTTTCTAAAGTAGTAAAAATCATCAAGACCACTAAAAACAGAAGTAAAAAACATTTTGGGTTGCCTCCCAACAAGCGCTTTCTTTTACGCCTTTAAGCTAGGCATAAGGCAAAAGAAGAATCAAGTTTTATCAAGAGAAAGAGAATAGCTAGCCCGTGTAACGGACTCAAATGGTAACTTGATTTTATTTCTAGGGAAGTGTTCCATTCCATTTTTGAGAGGGAATTTAAATTTTATATTCCCCTCTTTCATGTCAATAATAGCACCAATGGTGCGAAGGAAAGGGCGTCCCAAAATAATTGGACATAAAGGTTCAAACTCTATATCCATGATAAGATCTTCCCAAAGGTTTCTTTACGGAAGAATCGACAAGACGAACACCAAAAGAACAAGAATTAAAAGGTTTCAATTCAAACATATCATACATTCTTTTGGGCATGACGGAGGTACTTCCTCCAACGTCACATAAAGCATAGCAAGATAAGTTATTTAATTTAATTTTGATCATAGGGTCCCAACCATCATCTAGCTTCCTAGGTATGGAGGCTTCTATCCTAAGCTTCTCCTCCCTAGCTTTGATGAGAGAATTTGTGATATGCTCCGTGAAGGCAAGATTGAGTGTGCTAGTGTGGGGGTCTCTAAACATTTTGTGTAGTAAGCTAATAACTTCTGCGAGGGTGCAACTATCAAAATCAATATCACTACTATCAATGGTGGTAGTAGTGTCATCTAGGCTCACTTGTTTGAAACCCTCTATGTTCATAGGAGTCTCTTCTTCTATGGTTGAGGTATTAGCATCAACATTAATAGGTCCAATGGGACCAGGAGTGCATTGGGTGCTAATAGTTTCAGTGTCCTCAACAATTTGGATAGTGGCAACAGTGTGGTGTGTAGGAAGGCTCTTAATTCTATCCTCTTTTTCTCTAGCTCATCTTTCTTTAAGTTTAGCCATCATCCTAATATTTTCATTGATTTGTAATTGGATAGCATTAATAGGAGTGGCGGTCCTCTCCTCAAGGGGAGAGGTTCTAATTTTCAGCATCTCAACATCTAGGGCTAAGCTATCTACCTTCAAACAAATATTATCTAATTTAGCTAATTTCTCTTCTACGTTCTTGTTGAAGGCTTTTTGGGTAGTGATAAAGTCTCTAAGCATACTTTCTAGTTCATAAGTGGGGTTCTTGTTGCTAGGGTAGGTGTTGTTGTTCCCATAATTGGATGGAAAAGGTCTAGGATTACTAGCAAAGTTGCCCCTATAAGCATTATTGTTGAAGTAGTTTCTAGCAATGAAGTTCACATCTACTTGTTCCTGAGCAACCAAAGAGTTTAAAGGAACATCATGAGGATCAATAGAGGGTTGCTTGGTAAGTAGAGACATAATTAAGTCAACTTTTTCATTTAGGGAGGTAATCTCTGATGGCACGAGAGTTGGCGGGTATAGCTTTGCTTGCGTCCCCGGCAATGGCTTCTCGCCCCTCGCTGGTTACCCAAAGTGGAAAGTTTGAGATGTAGACAACAGCAAATTTCACTCGGTGAAGATACCAAGGTTTGTCTCCAGTAGGACATCGGCAACGACACGAAGGTGACAACGGCGCTAGATAAGCGGTTGACGTGGACCTGCACACACAACAGATAACTTTGCTCCCAACGAGTTCAGAGAGGTTGTCAATCCCTCCGGCCTTGTTGTTTACAAAGGATAAAACGCACGGGATAATAATGATAGTGATAGCAACACAAAAGTAAATAAAGCAGGAAATAAATAGTTGGTGTAAATAGTATTGGAAATATGGACCGGGGTCCCATGATGTTCACTAGTGACGTCTCTCTCCCAAAAGACGATAAAATAGCCATGCGAGGTAAACAAATTACAGCTGGGCAATTGATAGGATTATATGCGCAAACCAATGCTAACTTGCTATAAAGAAAAGAAGAGGCTCAAAAGCATGGGCGGTACGCCAAGACAAGTAGACCGAAATCCATCTGCATCTACCTACTAATCATCCACCTTGAGATATCTATCCAGAACATCTCGCTGGTATTAAGTTGTGAATCCCACCTGATACGTCCAAAACGTATCTATAATTTCTGCTTGCTCCATGCATGTTTTGTGTGATATTGCTATGATCTAGATACACTTTCATACACTTTTGATCATATTTGGACTAACCTATTAACTCAGTGCACCACAGTGCCAGTTCCTGTTTTCTGCTGTTTTTCTATTTCAGTTTTCCCCCATATAAAAAGTGCTCCAAAAATTCGGGAAAAATCAGATAAAAAATCAGCGCAGAAGAACCTTCCGGAAGGACCTGAGTGGGGCCAGAGGGCCACCACCAGGGGCCCAGGTGCCCTGGTGGCGCGCCCCAGGGGTTGGCCGCGCCAGGGGGGCGCCTGGACCCCTGGTGGCCCCCCTGGCTGCCCCCCTTCGCCTATATATTCTCCGTGACAAGAAATCCTCGAGGAGAGAACCCTTTTTCGCGATCTCGCCTCTGTTCCGCCGCCGCCGCGCTTCCGAGATCGGGAGCACCAGCAGACCTCTTCCCGGCACCCTGCGGGAGGGAGGGCCGACCTCCGGGAATCTCCTCTCCACCATGGATGCTTCCCGGATGTATCGTGAGTAGTTTCCTTTGGACCATGGGTCCGTGATCAGTAGCTATGTGATGTTCTCCTCCCCTCTTTGTTCTTCATGGTTTAGACCTCGTGAGATTCCCTACATGATCGAGGCACTTTTGTAATCGTTCTGCTATTGCTATGTTGAGTTTCATGGGATCTGATGGATTATGAGATTATGTTCAGATTGTGATTGAGTAATATATTTGGTTCTTATCTCTTATATTTTTGGTATTAAGTAATTCTTGCATGTTCTCCGTTGCTGTTTATTGCTTTGGCCAAGTAGTAGGTAGTAACCCCAAGAGGGAACGTTATGCTCGACTGTGGGTTCATGCCCCCTGATGACACGCTTGAGTGACAGAAACATGAGTCTAGGGGATGTGTTGTTGCCACAAGGGGGAAAACAACGGTGCTTGTAACCGCGGTTACAAGGATTGTTTACTTTACGCAAAGTGCTTTTTAATGCAGTTGTCTGTTGCTTTGGGTTTACACTTTGGGTGGGGCTCGCAACTTAATACCAGCGAGATGTTCTGGATAGATACCTCAAGGTGGATGATTAGTAGTAGATGAAGTTGGATTTTGGTCTACTTATTTTGGCGTTCTGCCCATGCTTTTGAGCCTCTTCCTTTCTTTTGTAGCATAGTTAGCATTGCGGTGCGTTCATAATCCTGTCAATTGCCCTTCTGTAATTTGTTCACCTCGCATAGCAGTTTTATCGTCTTTTGGGAGAGAGACATCACTAGTGAACATCACGTATCCCGGACCATATCTTCATCACTGTTTCCATGCTCATTTATTTTTCTGCTTTTACTTTCAGTTGCTATCATTATCCCTTGTGTTTGATCCTTTGTGAACAACAAGAACGGAGAGATTGACAACCTGTCTGAACTTCGTTGGGAACAAAGTTATTTGTGTCTGTGTGCAGGCCCGCGTCAGTTGCGCCGCTGACACCTACTTATCATCTCCGGAGTCCTACTGGACACAAACCTTGGTATCTTTACTGAGGGAAATTTGCTGTTGTGCTACATCACACCTTCCACTTGGGGTTTACCAACGAAGGGCGAGAAATCACTATCATCACCTCGCGCATCAAGCAAGATTTCAGGCGCCGTTGCCGGGGACTCCGAGTGCTAAGATAGGGGAGTTGCACACTACCCTTTACCTTTGTTTTTTAGTCTTGTTAGTTTACCTTTCAGTTTTTATCTTTGTGTCCTTTATCAAAAATAAAAAAAAAGTATGTCTAGTTCCTTACTTTCCAATCAATGTCTAACTTCTTTGAAACTAGATCTTATTGGCATGGAGGATTCACCGAGGATCAACAAGAATATTACAAGGAATACCGCTTGTCTCAAAAAGGGATACACTTATGGAGACTCATACATCAATCGTATGAGTATGCTAAAAACTTGTGCTCAATATATAATATTTCTTTCTGCAGGGAAGAATCTTGTTGCTTTATGAGGCACAAACACCTTGCTTTCCAATGTGAGTACAATGAGGATGAAACCTTAGCTTCTTATGCTAAGGGAAATTATGTTTTTTATGATGCAGAACAATTAGAAGAATTTGTTGCTTTTAAGGGTGCCTATGAAATTACTTATTTTCTTGAAAATATTGATGACGCCCCTTACAAATCTGAGAGTCTTGCTATACTTAACTATTTTTGGGAAAATTATGATGCAAATTATTATATTACTGATCATCTTGAGAGAATCTCTCCCCCAAAGGAAGAGACTAATGTTTTACAGGACTCTATAGAAGAAGAAATTACTGAACCTGAAAGATCTTTGGATGAAGAAGAGGAGGAGAGTGACGAACAAAAGGAGGAAGAATGGAGCCATCCATGTCTACCTTCTAATGAGAGTAACTCTTTGACTCTTACCTTATATGAGTATTATGATCCTATGGATTCTTTTGAAATATCCCTTTTTGATGAAGTTGATGCCTTCTATGCTTATGGCCTTGACGCCACTATGGATGATGCTTACAGAGATGAACTTGCTATAGTTCCTCATGTTAAGCATGAAATTTTTGCTATCGCACCCACACTTGAGTGTCCTATTATCCTTTTAAAATCTCCAACTCCGGAGAATTTTCCTCTTATCAAAGCTCAATGTGATGGGTTGCATTTATCTTATGATCCTAAAAACCGTGTTAAAACAATACACGTGTGCTTGTAGGTCATGAACAATATGATTTATATGATAGTTATATTCTTGATGTTGTTCATGATATTACTGAAAACTACTTTGAGGGAGGAAAGTTTGGTTATAGAAACTTCCATGTGACAAAAACACCTCTCTCTAAACTGAAACTTTCGAAGTTGTTCTTGTTCCACCTTCCTATGCATGTCACTTTGTGCTTCTTTGATTTATTTTCTTACAAGATGTCTATGCATAGGAAGTGGGTTAGGCTTAAATGTGTTTCAAATTTGCTTCTTGATGCTCTCTTTTGCTAAAATTCCCATTCTCTTGTGAGAGCATCTTTTATAATCTTTAAGCCTAGCTAATGGCTCTAAAGAAGCGCTTTTGGGAGGCAGCCCACAACGAATTAGGTTTATTTTTGCTTTTGTTGTGTCTTGATGTTTGTTACTACTGTAGAAACATCTTTGTATCTTTATTTTTCAGCTTTGTGCCAAGTTATAGCCTCTTATGATAAGGGAAGCAAAAGTTGTGACATGCTGTCCAGAAAACAGATTATGTCCCTTGACAGAAAAATTCGAATAAAATCACCAGGTCATCTTTTTTATCTGAATTTTTTTGACAGCATGCTCTATACAATTTTGAAACTTTCGTATGTTCTGAGTTTTTTTATTTGATTTGCAGAAGTGCCCCGAAAAAATTATCTACTACTTGTTGTTTTGCTTTTCACAGATTCTGCCACGTTTTGCCTCTCTTCACTTTTGCAACCTTAAGCTTGCTTTTTCTTTGCAAAAACTTTTTGGCACTCTTGAGAAATAGTAGCTCTTCAATAATATCTTTATATCCAGTGGGGAAAAATTATTTTATTAAAGGTACTAACCTCTCTAATCAGCTTATGATGAGTTATGTATGAAGGGAGTTTTCAAGTGTGCGATGGAAGATGATGAAAGAAGATTCAGGAGTGTCAAGCGCTCAAGCTTGGGGATTCCCCTATGCATCCCCAATAAATATTCAAGGAGACTCAAGCGTCTAAGCTTGGGGATGCCCCCGTGCATCCCCTTCTCCATCAATAATCATCAGTTCGTCCTTCGTCTCACTATATTTTTATCACTTCATGTGTTATGTGCTATGCTTGGAGCGTCTCGCTCTTAGGTTTTATTTTTAGTTTTCTTTAGTTTTGCTTGCTGGTCATGACAAGTTAGACCCCATCTTACTTTGTGTGGGAGAGAAACACGCTCCACTCCAATCTAGAACACATCATAGGATTTTTCCTGCTTATCTTTTTGTTGTTGTGTGTTCTTTATCTTTTCGTAGCTACTGCCATGTTTAGTTTTAGTCTTAGTTTGTCTTTAGCAAGAGCCTTGCCTTTTGTTTAGTTTGTTGCTGGAACTCTCTTTAGTTTTCTTGTTTATCTTGCTAAGAGAGTTGGTTGTTGCACTGAGTTGTGTTTTGTCTTGGAAGTAGGTAATTGAGGTTGCTATTTAATTCTAGTAGTAACTTGCAATACTTTTGAGGTATTGATGTGAGTAATGTCTGAACGTTTGGTGTCAAGAGCTTTAGCCTATTAATGATAGGTGTCGTATTTTGGGCAATCCGTGTGTATTTTCAAAACCTACAAAAACTAGTTGAGAACTCTAACTACTAGATGGATCACTAATCTTTGGAGGGATCGAATATTAGAGTACACTCACGTACCATGAGTCGACGATGCGCAAGGATAACCAAACCCCCATACACTCCTCCTCGGGGTACTTGTCTCTTTGTGAACCTCCTTATTAGATTGAGAGTTATCGATAATAAATGCATGAGTTCTTCGGACTAATGTAAGTATTGAAAGTTGACACTTCCACCTTCCAATATTTTGCTAGCCTCTCCCGTGCCG
This sequence comes from Bromus sterilis, assembly GCA_950022295.1. NCBI lineage: Eukaryota > Viridiplantae > Streptophyta > Magnoliopsida > Poales > Poaceae > Bromus > Bromus sterilis. The sequence continues at coordinate 28,588,136 of OX465597.1, forward strand.
TGCATTGCCTTCTTCTCACTCCGAGATTGGTGTCCACCTTCGCCGGTACATCCAAACCCTTGGCATGATACGCTCTGTCATCATAAGCCTCCTTATATCTTTCCTCAAAACAGCCACCATACCTACCTATCAAGGCATTTCCATAGCCTTTCCGAGATATATTGCCATGCAACATCCACCTCTTCATGACTTGATCTTCATGTCATACATGTTCCTGCTACACTGGCAGCGACATACATTGCATACATCATGATAGCTACATCTTCTTTATGATTTCGAGTACCTTGTAAAGTGTGAAAGATCTCCTTTACCTTCTTGTAAAATAGAGTGTTGCCCTTAAGTGAGGAAAAGATCCCAAAGTGGACACAATAAAAGATCCCAAAGAGGACAAATGAGAGTTCAATAGAAAGAGCCATTGAGGCCACAAAAAAATACAAAAAAATACAAAAAAAGAGAAAAAGAAATAAAAAGAGAGAAAGGGGCAATACTAGTATCCTTTTGAGAGATCCACACTAGTACTCCCTCTATATCCTTGTACTCCATAGAGATGATCATTATGCATATAGCTATGTGGGGACCTTCACACTATAGAACTTGGCTTGCATATTCCAAGGATGAGCCTCCTCAAACGAGCTCTAGGTCTTCATGGGCGAGCAAGTTAGATGCACCCCACTAGTTCCATTGGAGAGCTTCTTAGCTCGTACGTGCATCTGTTGCATGGCAATCCCTACTCCTCACATCATATCTATCATTTGGCATCTCTTGCCTATGATTGTCCTCATTGATGTGAGCCTTTCTCATTCTTTTTTTGTCTTCCTCCTCCTCCTCCGTACTTCTCTCTTTGCCATCCTAAGTGTCAACTCTCGTGCTTACACTCATCCATTGCATGAGTGCTCAAAATATTGAAAAAGGAGTGGGTCAAATTGACTTGTACCTGGCTAGTGGTCTGGGGACGAGTCAAGATAAGATTCCAGAAAAAGACCAAGTGTGAAACTTTAGTAGATTGAGTTCTCAACAAATAAATATTTTTCTCGTATTCCCTATCCCCCTTCTTGCACGCAAACACCATTTGGAGACATTCGAGTCACGGACAGCGAGAGCTCTTGCACCTAATTTTCTTTTGTTACTTGTTCCAATGCTAATATAGACTCTTGCATGTTATGACTTGAATTGAATCTCTAACCTTGATTGCTTTACTTTTCAAAGTTCTTATATGGTTGCTAGCATGTCACCACAGAAATTATGCTGTTATCATTTACCTACTCGAGGACGAGCAGGAATTAAGCTTTGGGATGTTGATATGTCCAAAACATATCTATAATTTATGCTTGCTCCATGCATGTTTTGTGTGATATTGCTATGATCTAGATACACTTTCATACACTTTTGATCATATTTGGACTAACCTATTAACTCAGTGCACCACAGTGCTAGTTCTTGTTTTCTGCTATTTTTCTATTTCAGTTTTCCCCATATAAAAAGTGCTCCAAAAATTCGGGAAAAATCAGATAAAAAATCATCGCAGAAGAACCTTCCGGAAGGACCTGAGTGGGGCCAGAGGGCCACCACCAGGGGCCCAGGTGCCCTGGTGGCGCGCCTCAGGGGCTGGCCGCGCCAGGGGGGCGCCTGGACCCCTGGTGTCCCCCTGGCTACCCCCTTCGCCTATATATTCTCCGTGACGAGAAACCCTCGAGGAGAGAACCCTTTTTCGCGATCTCGCCTCTGTTCCGCCGCCGCCACGCTTCCGAGATCGGGAGCACCAGGATACCTCTTCCCGGCACCCTGCCGGAGGGAGGGCCGACCTCCGGGAGTCTCCTCTCCACCATGGATGCTTCCCGGATGTATCGTGAGTAGTTTCCTTTGGACCATGGGTCCGTGATCAGTAGCTATGTGATGTTCTCCTCCCCTCTTTGTTCTTCATGGTTTAGACCTCATGAGCTGCCCTACATGATCGAGGCACTTTTGTAATCTTTCCGCTGTTGCGATGCTGAGTTTGATGGGATCTGATGGATTATGAGATTATGTTCAGATTGTGATTGACTAATATATTTGGTTCTTATCTCTTATATTTTTGTTCTTAAGTAATTCTTGCATGTTCTCCGTTGCTGTTTATTGCTTTGGCCAAGTAGTAGGTAGTAACCCCAAGAGGGAACGTTATGCTCGATTGTGGGTTCATGCCCCCTGATGACACGCTTGAGTGACAGAAACATGAGTCTAGGGGATGTGTTGTTGCCACAAGGGGGAAAACAACGGTGCTTGTAACCGCGGTTACAAGGATTGTTTACTTTACGCAAAGTGCTTTTTAATGCAGTTGTCTGTTGCTTTGGGTTTACACTTTGGGTGGGGCTCGCAACTTAATACCAGCGAGATGTTCTGGATAGATACCTCAAGGTGGATGATTAGTAGTAGATGAAGTTGGATTTCGGTCTACTTATTTTGGCGTTCTGCCCATGATTTTGAGCCTCTTCCTTTCTTTTGTAGCATAGTTAGCATTGCGGTGCGTTCATAATCCTGTCAATTGCCCTTCTGTAATTTGTTCACCTTGCATAGCAGTTTTATCGTCTTTTGGGAGAGAGACATCACTAGTGAACATCACGTATCCCGGACCATATCTTCATCACTGTTTCCACGCTCATTTACTTTTCTGCTTTTACTTGCTATCATTATCCCTTGCGTTTTATCCTTTGTGAACAACAAGACCGGAGAGATTGACAACCTCTCTGAACTTCGTTGGGAACAAAGTTATCTGTGTCTGTGTGCAGGTCCGCGTCAGTTGCGCAGCTGACACCTACTTATCATCTCTGGAGTCCTACTGGAGACAAACCTTGGTATCTTCACTGAGGGAAAATTGCTGCTGCACTACATCTCAACCTTCCACTTGGGGTAACCAACGAAGGGCGAGAAGCCATCAAGCAATTTTTCTGGCGCCGTTGCCGGGGACTCCGAGTGCTAAGATAGGGGAGTTTCACACTACCCTTTACCTTTGTTTTTTAGTCTTGTTAGTTTACCTTTCGGTTTTTATCTCAATGTCCTGTATGAAAAACCACAAAAATAGTTGCTACCTTTTGCCTTTGTCTTGCTTTGCCTATTTATGCTATCCTCACCATGGGTGATGAACCACCCAAATATGGTAGGATGGACATGTTTCACTTGGATCGTCTTCGATCAATTTGTGCTCGCGCTAAAAACCCAACCGACTTGGTTGAGGGAATATCATTGGATGAGCATGCTCATTATACGCGGCACCGCCTATCTCAGAAAGGGAAACACTTATGGGATCAAATACATGTTTCTTATTGCCATGCTAAAGTTTTGTGCCACATTTATGATTTTACTTGTTGTTCTAATATAGATCATAAACACCTCCCTTTCCAATGTGAGTTTAATGAAAATGAGATCTTATCTTCTTATGCTAAAGGTGTTTATGATTACTTTGATGTTGAAAAGATTGAAGAGTTTGTTGCTTTTAAATGTGCCTATGAGATTGCTTCTTTGATTGAAAAATATCACGATACTATTTTCGAGTCTGAAAACTTTGCAGTTCTTGCTTATTGCTTCAAGAATTATACTTCCAATTCTTATATTGAGGATTTTAAAAATCAAATGTTTGCTGCCCAAGAATAGGCCAATTATTGCATTGAGGAGGAATCCCATGATTCCGAGGACTCACTTGAAATATCCCTTTCTGAAAATTTTGATACTTGCTTTGTTGATGGCCAAGATGCCACTATGGATGATGCTGACAAAAATGAACTCTCTATAGTTCCTTATGTTAAGCATGAAATTGTTGCTATTGCACCCACACTTGATTGTCCTATTATCCTTTTGAAATCTCCAACTCCGGAGAATTTTCCTCTTATCAAATCTCAATATGTTGGGTTGCATTTATCTTATGATCCTAAAAACCGTGTTGAAAATAATACACGTGTGCTCGTAGGTCATGAACAATATGATTTATGTGATATGTATATTCTTGATGTTGTTCATGATACTACTGAAAATTATTTTGAGAGAGGAAAGGTTGGTTGTAGAAACTTCCATATTACTAAAACTACTCTCTTTATGTTGAAAGTTTTGAAGATGTTCTTGTTCCACCTTCCTATGTTGGTTTCTTTGTGCTTCTTTGATTTATTTTATTACAAGATGCCTATGCATAGGAAGTGGGTTCGGCTTAAATGTGTTTCATATTTGCTTCTTGATGCTCTCTTTTGCTTCAAATCCTTATTCTTATGAGAGCACCTTTTAAAATCTTAAGCCTAGCTAATGGCTCTAAAGAAGCGCTTTCGGGAGGCAGCCCGCAACGAATTTAGGTTTTTCTTTTTGCTTTTGTTGTGTCTTGATGATTGTTACTTCTGTAGCAACATTATTGTATCTTTACTTTTCAGCTTTGTGCCAAGTTATAGCCTCTTACGGCAAGGGAAGTAAAAGTTGTGACATGCTGTCCAGAGAACAGATTCTGTCCTCGTGACCAGAAAAATTCCACAAAAATCCCAGTTCATATTTTTGAGCTGAAATTTTTACACAGTATGCTCTATACAATTACGAAACTTCCGTATGTTCTGAGTTTTTTTATTTGAGTTGCAGAAGTGCCCCTCAAAAATTCTTTACTATCTGTTGTTCTGTTTTTCACAGATTCTGCCACGTTTTGTCTCTCCTAACTTTTGCAAACCTTAAGATTGCTTTTTCTTTGAAAAAACTTTTTGGCACTCTTGAGAAACAGTAGCTCTTCAAGAATATCTTTATATCCAGTGGGAATTTATTTATTTATTAAGGGTACTAACCTCTCTAATTAACTTATGATGAGTTATGTAAGAAGGGAGTTTTCAAGTGTGTGATGGAAGATGATGAAAGAAGATCCAGGAGTGTCAAGCGCTCAAGCTTGGGGATGCCCCCATGCATCCCCAACAAATATTCAAGGAGACTCGAGCGTCTAAGCTTGGGGATGCCCCCGTGCATCCCCTTCTCCATCAACAATCATTAGTTCGTCCTTCGTCTCGCTATATTTTTATCACTTCATGCGTTATGTGCTATGCTTGGAGCATCTCACTTTTAGGTTTTGTTTTTAGTTTTATTTAGTTTTGCTTGCTGTTCATAACAAGTTAGACCCCGTCTTACTTTGTGTGGGAGAGAAACACACTCCACTTTCAAAATCTAGAACACATCATAGGATTTTTCCTGCCTATCTTTTTGCTGTAGTGTGTTCTTTATCTTTTCATAGCTACTGCCATGTTTAGTTTTAGTCTTAGTTTGTCTTTAGCAAGAGCCTTGGCTTTTGTTTAGTTTGTTGCTGGAACTCTTTTTAGTTTTCATGTTTATCTTGTTAAAGAGAGTTGGTTGTTGCACTGAGTTGTGTCTTGTCTTGAAAGTAGGTAATTGAGGTTGCTATTTAATTTTAGTAGTAACTTGCAATAGTTTTGAGGTATTGATGTGAGTAATGTTTGAACTTTTGGTGTCAAGAGCTCTTGCCTATTAGTGATAGGTGTCGTATTTTGGGCAATCCGTGTGTATTTTCAAAACCTACAAAAACTAGTTGAGAACTCTAGCTACTAGATGGATCACTACTCTTATGAGGGGTCGAATATAAGAGAACACTCACGTACCATGAGTCGAGGATGCGCAAGGATAACCAAACCCCCATACACTCCTCCTCGGGGTACTTGTCTCTTTGTGAACTTCCTTATTAGATTGAGAGTTACCGATAATAAGTGCATGAGTTCTTCGGACTAATGTAGGTATTGAAAGTTGACACTTCCACCTTCCCATATTTTGCTAGCCTCTCCCGTGTCGGGCATTGCCTTCTTCTCACTCCGAGAGCTGGTGTCCACCTTCGCCGGTACATCCAAACCCTTGGCATGATACGCTCTGTCATCATAAGCCACCTTTTATCTTCCCTCAAAAAAGCCACCATACCTACCTATCAAGGCATTTCCATAGCCTTTCCGAGATATATTGCCATGCAACTCCACCTCTTCATGACTTGATCTTCATGTCATACATGTTCCTGCTACACTGGCAGCGGCATACATTGCATACTTCATGATAGTTACATCTTCTTTATGTTTTGAGTACCTTGTAAAGTGTGAAAGATCTCCTTTACCTTCTTGTAAAATAGAGTGTTGCCCTTAAGTGAGGAAAAGATCCCAAAGTGGACACATTAAAAGATCCCAAAGAGGACAAATGAGAGTTAAATAGAAAGAGCCATTGAGGCCACAAAAAAAAGAGAAAAAGAAATAAAAAGAGAGAAAGGGGCAACACTAGTATCGTTTTGAGAGATCCACACTAGTACTCCCTCTATATCCTTTTACTCCATAGAGATGATCATTATGCATATAGCTATGTGGGGACCTTCACACTATAGAACTTGGCTTGCATATTCCAAGGATGAGCCTCCTCAAACGAGCTCTAGGTCTTCATGAGCGAGCAAGTTAGATGCACCCCACTAGTTCCATTGGAGAGCTTCCTAGCTCGTATGTGCGTCTGTTGCATGGCAATCCCTACTCCTCGCATCATATCTATCATTTGGCATCTCTTGCCTATGATTGTCGTCATTGATGTGAGCCTTTCTCATCCTTTTTGTCTTCCTCCTCCACCTTATTTCTCTCTTTTCCATCCTAAGTATCAACTCTCGTGCTTACGCTTCATCCATTGCATGAGTGCTCAAAATATCGAAAAGGAGTGGATCAAATTGACTTGTACCTAGCTAGTGGTCTGGGGACGAGTCAAGATAAGATTCCAAAGAAGACCAAGTGTGAAACTTTAGTAGATTGAGTTCTCAACACAAAAATTAGTTTTTTTTCATATTCCCTATCCCCCTTTCTTGCATGCAAACACCATTTGGAGACATTCGAGTCACGGACAGCGAGAGCTCTTGCACCTAATGTTCTTTTGTTACTTGTTTCAATGCTAATATAGACTCTTGCATGTTATGACTCGAATTGAATCTCTAACCTTGATTGCTTTACTTTTCAAAGTTCTTTTATGGTTGCTAGCATGTCACCACAGAAATTATGTTGTTATCATTTACCTACTCGAGGACGAGCAGGAATTAAGCTTGGGGATGTTGATACGTCCAAAACGTATCTATAATTTCTGGTTGCTCCATGCATGTTTTCTGTGATATTGCTATGATCTAGATACACTTTCATACACTTTTGATCATATTTGGACTAACCTATTAACTCAGTGCACCCCAGTGCCAGTTCCTGTTTTCTGCTGTTTTTCTATTTCAGTTTTCCCCCATATAAAAAGTGCCAGAAAAATTCCGGGAAAAATACAGGAAAAATCAGCGTACAGGAAGCTTCGAGAAGAGCCCGGGAGGGGCTAGAGGGGAGCCAGGGGGCCCAGGCGGCCACCCGGCGCGGCCCCACCCCTGGCCGCGCCAGGGGGGCGCCTGGGGCCCCTGGTCCACCTCTGGCTGCCCCCTTCGCCTATTTATTCTCCGTTACGGGGAAACTCCAGAAGAGAAACCCTATTCCGCAAACTCGCCTCTGTTCCGCCGCTGCCGCTCTTCCAAGATCGGGAGCACTAGAAGACCTCTTCCCGGCACCCTGCCGGAGGGAGGATTGACCTCCAGGAGTCTCCTCTCCACCATGGATGCTCCCCGGATGTCTCGTGAGTAGTTTTCCTTGGACAATGGGTCCGTGATCAGTAGCTATGTGATGTTCTCCTCCCCTCTTTGATCTTCATTGTTTAGACCTCGTGAGCTGCCCTACATGATCGAGGCACCTTTGTAATATTTCTGCTGTTGCTATGCTGAGTTTGGAGGGATCTGATGGATTATGAGATTATGTTCAGATTGTGATAGAGTAATATATTTGGTTTTTATCTCTTATATTTTTGTTCCTAAGTAATTCTTGCATGTTCTCCGTTGCTGTTTATTGCTTTGGCCAAGTAGTAGGTAGTGACTCCAAGAGGGAACGTTGTGCTAGATTGTGGGTTCATGGCCCCCGATGAAACGCTTGAGTGACAAAAACATGAGTCTAGGGGATGTGCTGTTGCCACAAGGGGGAAAACAACGGTGCTTGTAACCGCGGTTACAAGGATTGTTTACTTTACGCAAAGTTCTTTTTAATGCAGTTGTCTGTTGCTTTGGGTTTACACTTTGGGTGGGGCTCGCAACTTAATACCAGCGAGATGTTCTGGATAGATATCTCAAGGTGGATGATTAGTAGTAGATGCAGATGGATTTTGGTCTACTTATTTTGGCCTACTGCCTGTGCTTATGAGCCTCTTCCTTTCTTTTGTAGCATAGTTAGCATTGCGGTGCGTTCATAATCCTGTCAATTGCCCTTCTGTAATTTGTTTACCTCGCATAACAGTTTTATCATCTTTTGGGAGAGAGACATCACTAGTGAACATCACGTATCCCGGTCCATATCCTCATTATTATTTCCAATCTATATTTACTTTACTGCTTTTACTTGCTATCATTATCCCTTGCGTTTTATCCTTTGTGAACAACAAGACCGGAGAGATTAACAACCTCTCTGAACTTCGTTGGGAACAAAGTTATCTGTGTCTGTGTGCAGGTCCGCGTCAGTTGCGCAGCTGACACCTACTTATCATCTCTGGAGTCCTACTGGAGACAAACCTTGGTATCTTCACTGAGGGAAAACTGTTGCTGCACTACATCTCAACCTTCCACTTGGGGTAACCAACGAAGGGCGAGAAGCCATCAGCGGATGGCCCCTTTGTTGAGTTTGAAGGATGGGCTACGGAGTGTCGGATAGCCTCGGTGGGGCATTCCCTAACAAGGTGTACGCCACCCTGGAGATCTGTGCGTTGTAGTGTAACAGAAGTGCACCCCTGCAGGGAAGATTAATCTATTCGAATAGCCATTTCCACGGTAACAGGACGCTTTATGCTGAAGCCATATCCTACTACTACAAACTACTACTATTAATCTGTTGGTTCCGAGTTTTCTTCCTCGCTGGGAAGTCGAGGAAGTGATCTCAGAGGCTTTGATAATTATTACAACTTACTATTATACAATGTTGCAACAACTTATGTTGCATTGTTACTTTATGCTTTATATAACTGTTGGCTATTCTCTTCTCATGCTGCAAGAACCGTGTGAAGATGCTAGTCTTCGATAGGCCTAACTTCTCATCCTTATTCTGGTTTTCTACAATTCAATCCACTATATAGCCTCCCCTTTCCATTGATACAAATGCATAAATGCTTAGTAGCCGGACGTAAGACTCGCGGGTATGCTAGATACTCACCCTTGCTTTATCCCCCCTTTGTTTCATATACCCGGATTGCCGCGATCAGACGATGACGCCCAGGAGCAAGAGTACCCCGGAGGCGCCTACTACGACGTCGAGTCCCCGTTGACCAGGAGTAGTTCGGAGGTTCCCAAGCAGGAGGCCTTGCCTTTTCGATATGTATCTCTAATGTTATTTGTGTTAGCCTTCTTAAGGCAAAACTTGACTAACAATGTTTGTACTCAGATATAATGGTTTGTATAACTTATGTATTCGGATCCTCGTGATCTCTGGTTTGTAACTTAAAGATTTATCTTATTTGTGTCTAGTGTTGTGTTGTGATATTCTCATCGTGTACCCTGCGTGTATGATTACTGTACACGGCTTGATTTTGGGGGCGTCACAACTCCTACCGCCTAGGAGTCCCCAACCTCCAAGAGTAACAAGATCAAGGGGGGTTGCTCAAGACTTTCTCAAATCACAAATTCCTTTGGTCAAAAGAGAGAGGAGAAGTAGATCTATGCTTGGGTGAAATATCTCTCAATAAATCTCACAAATCTCTCTGGGATCTAAGATTTGGTGTAGAAGAAAGGAGAGGGAGCTATATCAAAGTGTCAGGTCCAATGTGTGTGATTGCTCTGCCCTCCATCGGATTGGTAGAGGGGTATATATAGTGCTCCAACAAAACTATCTCATAGGACAAAAACTAGTATACTCAAGCACAATAGAGATGCAACACCTCATTGAATAATAATATACGACATCAAACACCATGTTAAGGAGAGGGATTACAATGGGGTACGAGAGAGTGGACTATTTTATAGAAGTGGGGAAATGTGATGGTGCCGGCGGAGTTGAGGGTGGTGATGACGATACCCCCGGTGATACTCCAAAGCCACCGGGAGATAGAGAAGAGAGCTCTCCCTCCTTCTTCTTTCTTGGCCTCCCCCTAGGTGGGGGAGGGCTCCCCCACTGAACCTTGGCCTCGATGGCTCCCGGAGAGTCGGAGCCCCTCTAAGATTGGATCTCTCCTCCTCTTCGTTTATGATTTCTTGTTGTTGGAATCTAGAGGCTTTCATCGCTTATTAAACTAGATGATACCCTGCGCGTTGCTGCAAAAATTGCTAAAAAATAATTTGATGTTTTAAAACATGGGAAAATATATTAAATATAGTATAATTTGATTATAAATTCTTTTTTGAGATAAATTGTTTAAAAAAAGTAAAAAATTGATGAAAAGTCCAAAAACTGAGTTTTTTGTTATTTTTTTTAACAATGTATCGATGAGATGAAAACAACATTGAGTAGAGATAGTGAAAACATCTCCACCTTTGACTAAACCTAAAACAATGATAGCAATTATAAATGTGCATAAAATAAATAAATATGAGATAACTCATAATTTGTTTTTTAATTAAAAGTCTCTTATAAATTGTAAGGCTAAGTGCATAAAAATCATTATTTATTTAGGTTGCATGCACATGCAGAATTAATGAGAGGATGTGCATGAAAAATTAATGAGAGATCATTTTACATCGTGAACCTACTTGATATTGTGGATAACTTGCATGTCAAGAGAAATATGTTAGTGGTGATGAACTATTTAGGTATTATAGATTCCTGGAGATCCGTAACTCCAATTACCTAAAATTTTTAGGGGATTTTCCATAAAATTACCTTCCTTGCGCTCGAATGAGAGTCCCAACCGACCTCTAGGGACCCCACATGGCCACCCGACACGACCAGGGGGTAGGCTGCGCCACACGGCCGTGTGGGTCCCTCAAGCATCGCCTTATGTTGATTCATGTGCCATATGGTCACGTATATATTGAATTTTTTTATAAAACTTTCCCCCTCTCCATGTCCTGGGGGGCAGAAGCCCCCCCCCCCCCCCCCCGGAGATTGGATCTCTCCACTTTTCTGTTTTTTTTCCTGGTCGCTAGAATCTGAGGTTAAACATTGTTTCTTAAATTTCCTGAGATGATCAGTAACTCCATTTTGATTGAAAATTTTAGGGGATTTTTCTCCATATAATTACCTTCCTTGCACTTGAAGGACAGTCCCAACCAACCTCTAGGGACCCTGCACAGACAAGCGGTGCAATTAAGGGGGTGGCCGCGCCACCTGGACGTGGGGCCCTCGGGCTCCCTCTTCTATTGATTATTGCACTAATCTTTCACATATATATTAAAAAACATATAAAATCCCCGCGGTGTTTTGACCTTCCTAAATAGTGATTTTCTATAAAATCAGCAAAAACATGAACCAACACTTGGCACTGGGTCAAATAGGTTAGTCCACCAAAATAGTATAAAATGCCATCCAAAATATACGAGAGTGATAATATAATAGGATGAGACAATAAATAATATAGATACATTGAAGACATATCAATATATCACACCTTACCCGTCTCTTGTGAAGATAGACACTCAAGTTATTTTTAAATACTATTTTTATATCTCATTTGAACAACATTAATAAAATTGCACAGAATATCGAAGATCTCTAATTTTTTTTTCTATATTTATGCACACCATTAATGTGAGTTGGTCTTATATGGTTGGTCACCGGCCCTCGGTCGTTGGTCGCCAGCCGTTTTCAATGGTTATTAATTCACATGATTTATGTAGTACAAAGACTATATATATTTGTCATTTATATCGAAGATCACCTTTATCTTTAAGCACGCCATTTATACAAGGTACTTTTATTATGGACGATCATTGAGCATTACTTAGAGTTAATACACGAGATTAAAAAATATTTGAAAACTATAATTGTCAAAGATAACAAAGATTGCCTTTATCTTTTACGCACAACATTGATTTCAGCTATTTAAAAGGGACCGTTCATTATTTCGTGGTCTAGTCTCTTTTATTCATGAAATGGTTCAAGAAAGAAAAATTCAAGAAAGACACTCTAAGAATCCTAAAAAATACTCAAAGAGGGCTAATTCATTAGTTTGTCAATATTACATAAAACAAACAACCCGCAAAAGAAATAAAAAAAAACCGCAAAAGAAAAGATTCTAAAATGGCAGTATGACCTCAACTAAAAGAAAATAGTATGAACTCCTCCGAATTAGAGAGCCAGCAGCCACGTGATGTGAATGGCCTTATCGCAATTAGAGTGGTGCGCAAAGGGTGAAAGTGTAAAGTGAGCAGGCAATGGGGTTTTTGGCCTAAAGCCCTCGCCCCCTTCTCCTCTGTTCATCTCTTCCTTTTTATTCCATTCTTCTGTTCCCCTCCCCTCCCCTCCCCCTCTTCTCCACTCCACTCTCCCTCTCCCCCATATTAAATCACCGCGCACCTACCTTCTCTCCTGCTCCCCAATTGATTTTCCTTTTAAAGAAGCAACTTGCGTTTCGGCTTTGCAAAGATTAGATTTGGAGGGGAATGTGAGCGGTCAAATCTTTCTTTTTTGCTTCGCCGCCTTGTGCTCCGTGCGCCTCTTGTTCCTCTGCCAGTTCTTGAGGCGCTGTCACCGTGTCGTGCAGTGTGGCTGCGAGCAGGAGCAGGAGGAGGAGGAGGAGGACGAACGAAGCGGCAGCCATGGCGCAGGATTCATGGGACGCGGACAAGATGTGAGTTTCGTTCCTTTCTCCGCTCCCCTCCTTGTCCGAGTTTATTTCAGCGAGCAGATTGCTTTTGGCAGGGAAGCATGCTGCCGCTGCCTTTTCTTTTTTCATCTTCACACATTATCTTTTGATGTTCTCGCGAGGGTTTCTTCATGTTTCTTGAAATTTCTTTGTTTCTTAGTGCCCCCCCCCCCTCCCCTCTCGCTCTGTTGGTTTCTTGGTCGTTCGGCACCATTCTTTCTTGTTTTTTTTTACAAACGGTGCCTGTTTCTTCCCTTGTACGCATCAGATTATCCGCTAGAAAACAAATGCTTCACATTATTCGTTCAAAAACAAATGCTCTAGGTCTGTCCTTGGAGTTTTCTTGAAATCTCTATAATTTACCCGTTCTGCACATTTCACTCCTCTTTTGCAAAAGTTGTCACCTTTTATCTTCTTTCCATGTCTCTTTTCCTGCCCTTCTTTTTCTTCCCGGTATAGTCTTGTTTCTTGCGTGTCTGCTTTTGCTGCCTGCAATGCAACTGCCTATTGGTCTCCAGAGAGTTTAATGCATCTTCAGCACAGTGCATTAATGCACATTATTATCTCTATTTTTTCTTCCTCTTTTTTTTATGTTGTCCTCATCTCCTGTTTGTTTCCACTGCAAAAGCTTTTCCTTGTGGGGTTTCCTTTTGTGGATTAAATGTTGCATAATTAGATTTCTTTGCCTTCATGTAATTACTAGCCTTGATGATGAACTGATCTGTTGTTGTATGGAACTAATGTTTGCCATGTGTATCGCTGGCGAAGCAGCTTGGATGTGTACATCCATGACTACTTGGTGAAGCGGAACCTGCAGAACACCGCAAAGGCGTTCCAAGCTGAATCCAATCTGTCTCCAGATCCCGTTGGTGAGTGCCACAACGCCTTTTGTCCTGATCAAATTACATTGCTGCCAGGAATGCTCCATTTTAGGGCCCAATATTTTGGTTCCTCTAGGTATCATTTCCCAGCCAAGATGCATCACTTCTTGTTGTTGACTTGAGATAAAACAGATTTATTGCTTGTGCGACAGAGATGCATCACTGCTTGTTATTGCTAAACATTGTACTGTGTTGGTCTGATTTCATCCATGTCAGTCCGATCTACATGCATTTTGAAGAACCAAACTTGATTTTGTTGCCACTGACATGTGTCACTTCAATTTCGCAACAGCGATCGACGCCCCAGGGGGTTTCCTCTTCGAGTGGTGGTCGGTCTTCTGGGACATCTTCATTTCAAGGACGAACGACAAGCATTCTGATGTTGCTACTTCGTACATTGAGGTTCTATAGGATACATACACTGCTTCTGTCCATGCATGTCGAATCTGTTGCTTGCTCTCGTGCCGCTGTGGCTTCACAGTAAACTTGTACATGTCTCATTGCATTAGTCATGCCCACCACTTGCTCATGATATAATCTTATCTTAAAGGGCAGTGAAATTTTTCCCATTTATAGTGGAGACAAAATTCAAGAAATTTCCACATTACTGTTGAATCCATCTATCTTGGTTAAAGCCTTTATGGCTCATTCCTGTTTTTTTTTGGTGCACTACGAATTAAAAGATGACAGCGTAGTCACACAATTTTTGAAGGACCTGTGACTTTGGCTAGACATCTTTGAGCATTGCTCGGCGAACATTTGAATTGTTTTTCCCATACATATCAACTAGATTCTGGTGGGCTGGTGGCTAACCTGTGCCGTGTTTGTTTCCAGCTACTCTTTAATATTTCAAATTAAATCTTAAGTTCATGCTCCTTACCAAACACTAAACCTTAGAGCGTGCGCATGCGGTGTGCGTTGTGGGACGCCTAGACCTGTTGGTACTCTTAGCTTGCCAGGCAAGCGGCTTCTCGAGGCCACTCGATTAGATGGTGTCCGTTGATGTGTCTGTGGAGGCACATCTTTATACTTGTAGGTGTAGCGCCGCCTCAAAGGTGGCTTTGGGTTGATCTTTGTTGGATACATTTATAAATATGGCTGCATGCATCATTTTGATGCAGAGGTAATCCTCCTTTTAAAAAAAACACTAAAACCTATTTCCATTAGCCAGGAAGGTAGTTAATTTTGTAGCCATGGTCCAGAGCCAATTATTTTTATGTTCATTCAGTGAATTAAAGTATGAAACTATAAATTGCTGTAAAGTTAGCACACTATGGTTGCCAAGGTCACATGAATCCATTGGACTTGCTTCTGAGTAGTCAGTACCTGACTACCTGTATATTTCTTGTGGCTACCACTTAGCCTCCCGCTCTGGAAATACTTGCCTCTGCTAGTTATATAATGTGACAATCTTGCATAATCATGAAGTATATTTCCCGGCTTGTTTGCATGGTCTTGTTCCCTTGCATGACTATAATTTTGTGTCCCAGACACAGTCGGTTAAAGGTCGAGAGCAGCAGTCATCATTGCAGCAGCAGCAACATGCTCATTCCCAGCAGTCGCCACAGCAGATCCAAATGCAGCAACTCATGCTACAGAGGCAGCAGCAGGAACAACAACAACAGGAGCAGCATCAACAACAGCAACAACAGCAGCAGCAGCAGCAACGTCGCCAGCAAAAGCAACAGCAGCGTAATGAGAGCAGTTATGCGCCCAAAAGTCCTCAGAATGGTTCAGTATCTGCTGACCCCCCAACACAACTAAATACTCTAGCGGCAAGTTCTTTGTCTGCAAAGCTGTATGAAGAGAGACTGAAGATTCCTGCGCAGAGGGACACCTTGGATGATGCATCAATGAAGGTAATTCCCCAGTGGCAGTAAGCACTGTTGCTTCAATACACCCTCAAATACTTTTGATATATTATGATATACATTGATATTTCCATGCTAACCTGTACTGCAGCAAAGGTATAATGAAAACATTGGGCAGCTTCTGGAATCAAATCCGGCATCTTTGCTGAAGTCCGCAGCATTATCAGCTCAGGCTTCCGGGTATAAACTACAAACTCTATTAATGCTTGTTAGTATTACATTTACTTATGGGGGAGTTTTGTAGCACAGACAACTCACGGTACTGTGACATCAATCTTTGGTAGGACACTTATCGCAAAAAAGAAAAAAAACTTTGGTAGGACACTTGGTAAATGTTCAGAAAATTCCTGATCTTTGTGGAGAGGTTCTCCTAATGCCATCTGTAAACCCTTGAGTTCTAGATTTGTTACCTTTTGTCTTCTTCCTCAATTCTATTCAAACTTACTCAGTTTGTACTTTTTTAGCATCTTCTGTTTTTTTAAACTGGAAATGCGGTCTATTCTAGTAGTGTTGAAACTTGAAAGTTCAGTCTCAACATCTGAATGTGTAAAAATGGCCAATACAACCTTTACCCGCTGACTGCAAGGTAGAAAGCAAATCTATTTGATTTATCCATAATCATGTTGTCTAGTATTCATTGAGACCATTGTTTTGCTGTAATTAGTTAAATAAAGGCATGACATGTATGTACTAGTCAATAAGGGCCAGTTGCTGCGAACCCGTTAATGAAAAGATCGATGTAAAGCATTTCTGTCTGTTGATTGTAGGAATGCTATTATGATATTTATATTAGTTTTTTGCGTTTACGAGGTCATTTCTGTTATGTGTCTGTTTGTGTTTGATACTATCGCTTTGTTGCTGTTTATAATGGTCTTATTAGGGTATAAACATTTGCATGTCTTAACTGAGTTGGTGTTCTGACAACCATTAGGCAAATATTTCAAGGATCAGCTGGTGGAGTGTCAGGTGCTTTGCAACAAGCTCAGGCCAGGAACCTACGGCTTCAGGGGTCAACACAGGTAAATATTTTACTTAAAATGTTGTGTTCACTTGTATGCCAGTATATATAATTCGATAAAGTCCAATTGTATCAGGAAATCAAGGCAGACACAAATTCCACTCTAAATCTTAGGGCTGCCGGAGCAGACGGATCATTACTTGGAGTACCAGGTCTTCGCCATTGAACTCTAGTATAAATTGATGTTTCTGCTTTCACATCTATAGACCCATAGTACATGGAACCTGAAATCATATTTCCTATTTTCTAGTAATTAATTGTTAGCGTTGCAACCAGTTTTCTTTTATTTGGTGGTGGAACTTGTATAGATAATCAGGGCCAGATTCAAATACGTATGAAAAATGTTATGGTTGTTTAACAGATACAACTTAATGGTGGTAGAATTTACAAAGAGTACAAACATACAGTTCTGTTTTCATATATGAAATGCACCATATTGTTATGCAGAAGACATGTATTTAAATTACATGAAGTTTTCAGTTGTTATAGTTTTGATGAATGATTAGGGTGCATAGCTGTTTTTACCAAACATATTCTCCATCTTTTTGTTTCATGCACCCTCATGGTTGCTTTTGTGTCTGTTTGCTGCAACTCTTTGACCCTGACTGCTTGTTAGATGTACTAATACCTGTGAATTTCTTTCTTTCATTCACATACTGATTATTATTGTTTAATACTTTGCTGTCTGCAGGCACTAATCCAGCGGGGCACAATATGACCTTGAAAGGGTGGCCTCTCACGGTTAGTTTTTCACTTCATTTAATCTCTGCCATCTAAATTGTAAATTCACAGCAAATACGACTTCTACATATTTTATGTCCTTATGCCGTATTTCAGGGTTTAGATCAGCTTCGATCGGGATTTCTCCAACAGAAATCCTTTATGCAGAATCCCCAAGCGTTTCACCATCTTCAGTTTCTCACTCAACAGCAGCAACAGTTGCTGCTTCAAGCACAACAAAATGCTACATCTTCATCTGGAGAGATGGATGGCCGAAGGCTTCGGATGCTTTTGAGCAGTCAGAACATGGTTCCTGGAAGGGATGGTCAGTCAAATGCATTCGCAGATATTATTCCTAATGTGGGGCCTTCACTGCAAAACATGTATTCACCTGTGCAGCGAATGGAGACAGACATGTTGATGAAGGTACGTTCGAATGTATTTTCACGGCTTGTTTCTTTTCTTTTGTGTTTCCCCAATGGTTCCTGCCACAATACAATACTGATTTTTTGTCACTGATCCAGTCATCTTTTTGATGGGGTTCGTTATTGGATTTTATTTAAACCCCTATCATAAGAAAATATGCCATGTTGTTGGCTTGGCATTCCCCAGTATCAATTTTCTTAAGAGACAAGTGCATATTTACCTTCCTAAACTTTGGGGCGAGTATAAAGTTCACCCCTTAATTATGCTCAGTGAGCAGTCATCAAACTTTGTTTAAATTTATCATAAGAAAATTATCCTAGGGTAGTTTGCCTCTCATTTCTTGTTTGTGTGGATGACAACTTGGTTGCGAAGCTGAGCTGGCAATCCTCACAGGCTTTCCAAGAATTGTTCTGTGAGAAGAATGGTAACCTCGTTGAGCTTTTGCCTACTCTCCGGCTCCAGGCTGTTTCTGAGGTATTGACCAACCCAAGCCCCCCAAGTGGCAGATTGGAAGCCCACAAGGCCTGTCTTAGTGGACCTACTAAGTCTACAAGCGCCACTTTGCCAAGCCCAGAACTAGAAACAAACCCACTCCAATCGTCTCGGACTCAGTTAGAAAGTGCCCATGCGTTAGCAAGCAGCACAATGGGTTCAAACTTAACATCTGTCTCAGTCAAGAGCAGACTCTTCAAGACTGGGCAATCTTGAACCAAAACCTATCTCCAGCTTGATTCTAAAATATTGGCCAGGGAAGTTTTCACTCAGCAACCAGCCCCAGAACTCCCCATTGAGATCCATCAAAAGCTTGGAAGTGATTTTTGCAGTGTGCCACCTGAGGAGGTCGCTGTTGTCAGGCTCTGCTCTGTCAAGGTGATCAGGGGCGGACCTAGCCCCATAATTTAGCGGGGGCCCAAATATTTGGGTAAGTAGGGGCCTAACTCATAAAATATTGGGCTTTAGAGCAGGAAAATCAAAAATTGACTGGGGGCCTAAGCCCCCACTCAGCTGAACATGGGTTCGCCCCAGGTGATCGATGAAGAACATTCACTCTGCAACTCCTGGGCCTCTTTGACCCCCATATAAGCTTTGTTTGTTGCCGCATTTGACATCTAGTGTCATAATTTGTTAGAATGAACTAGTGAACTGGCTTGCTGCCTTTATGTCGTTCCCCAACCTTGCCTATCATCTCAATAGACTTCTTCCCTCTTTATAGGGCGCCCACCTTAGAGCCTAGTCTGCTACCTTCAGCTTCTTTCAATCTACTTAACCTGCCATGCTTAGAGCCTAGTGTGCGACCTTCAGCTTCTTTCAACCTACCATGCTTAGAGCCTAGCGCCTTCAGCTTCTTTGAATCTACCTAACTTACCATGGATATTACAAACCGGAAATGGAATTCTCTGAATTGGAATATTAAAGCTCTTAGAGCATCTCCAGCAGCAGCGCTATATCTGCGCGCTGTAAAACGCCGAACCAGCGCGCCGTATCCGCATGCAGCGCGCGGAGCCCGCGAGCCCTTCGCCGGAAGCTCCAAAACGGCGCTGGACAATGCAGCGCGCAAGCAGCACTTCACCAGGCGCTGCATACTAGCGCGCGCTCGACCAGCGCAAACAACAATTCAACATATGCATACATCCAACTAGATCAAACAAACACCAAAAATTGAACACAAATAGCTAGCATAGTTTAACCAAACATATAGTTCATCACATGGACAAAGTTCAACAACGATGGACAAAGTTCAAACACGATAGACAAATAGCAAAGTTCATACATATTGACAAAGTTCACCTCATTTGTCAATATGATCAAATCCATCTCCATCTTCTTCGGAGTCTTGCACGATGGTGTTGGGAGTTGAATCTCCATGTGCTTCATTGGTAGACGGAGTTGGATCAACCAAAGAAGCCATGAATCCTCCCGACGGTGCTCCCATGCCTCCAAAGCCTTCGGGTTGTGCTCCCATGGCGGCATGCCCACTCATCCCACCCATGCCACCCATGGCGGAATGTCCACTCACCCCACCCATGCTTCCAAGACCCATGCCTCCGTAGCCTCCAAATCCTCCGGGTTGTGCTCCCATGACTCCAAAGCCTCCGGGTTGTGCTCCCATGACTCCAAAGCCTCCGGGTTGTGCTCCCATGGCTCCGAAGCCTCCCGGTTGTGCTCCCATGACTCCAAAGCCTCCGGGTTGTGCTCCCATGACTCCAAAGCCTCCGGGTTGTGCTCCCATGGCTCCGAAGCCTCCCGGTTGTGCTCCCATGACTCCAAAGCCACCCATGCCTCCATACCCCATCGGTGCTTGTCCCATGAATCCATAGCCTCCTGGTGGTGCTCCATAGCCTCCCATGCTTCCAAAGCCTCCCGGGACACTCATTCCTTCATTTTGCGCCTTCATGAGGTTTGCCAACTTTCTTTTTTTGTCTAACACTTCGTCGCGAGCAAGGTTGATGTACTCTTTTTGTCTTTCATCCATGTTAGAGGTGTCCATGAAAAAGAGCTTCCTCTCTTCGTCCAATAGACGTTGATGCTCCTCATTGGCAAGCTTCTTCTCCTCCATTGCCATCCTCCTCTCCTCGGGGGCCGCCAATCTCTCCTCCAACGCCACGCGCCGCGCCTCGGCCTCCTTCTTGTCCTCATTGTACTCCTTTCTTGCTTTGGCCATGTTCTCCATAGCTATTGCTATGTCATCATCCTCGGACTTCTTTCCCCTCATCTATTTGGCTTTCCTCCGTCCAAGTTCCGGCCTTCTTGTGTTCGCAACCGAGTGAGGAGTAGAGCTTCTCTTCCTATCCTTGCCACCACTTGATACATCATCATCAATGATGGTTGCCTCCGCGGTTGCTTGTCGCGCCAACATTGTTGGCACGTCCACTTTACCACGGTTTGTCCACTTCTCCTCATCTTTGAGCACATCATAGCAATGGTGCAATGTAAAAGTCTTTTCGAGGACCTTCTTGCCCTTCTTGTCCTTCTTCCCCTCATCTCGAAAGAAGCCTTGACTCATGGAATTCTACATTATGAATTAAGTAGAATAGATAAGTAAAGAAAAAATAGATATGCACATTTGAATAAAAATAGATATGCACATGTGAACTTACTCTATCACTATCGTTGGTGCCACTTGGGTTGATATCATCAACCGTCTTTTGCGCACTTGCCCACCTTGAACAATCTTGGTTGATGACCGACCAACGAGACCGAAGAGAGCGGCTCGTGCGATCAACTCCACGGGTGTTGGCATCAAAGTACTCCTTCATTCTTATCCAATATGTGTCTCTAGTTTGGTCGGTGCCAATCGACGGATCCATGCCAATCTTTAACCAAGTCTTGCAAAGCAACACATCCTCATCTACGGTGTAGTTTATCTTCCTACCGGTCGGAGCTCCCACCATGCCCTCGCCTTCCTCATCCACCTCCGCGTACTCTTCCACCTCATGCACATAGTTGTCATGTGCAAAAGATGAACCGCCAATCTCCATAGTCTCCAAGAAACTATCGTCATCAACACTTAATTTACGCACATGTCACAATCCTACTAGTGAACATTTCATCCATGTCAAAAAAAACAACAAAAGAAAAGAGATTTTACCTTGTCGCCATTTCATCGAGCACGTTGCGCGCGGCGGTGGCGGCCGCGGTTGGCGTCGGTCGTCGAGGAGCCGGTGGTGGAGGCGGAGCGGAGGATGTGGGAGGAGCTTGGGATGCGCCTGTCTGGCGAGCCGCGGCGCTGTTCCTCGGTGCCTTGCGCTTGGGCTCTGCCGCCGCCGTCGCCGTCGACGCGCCGCGCCTTGCACCCGCGCTTTTGACCCGCGGCGCGGGGGGAACCACAGCTGCGCCGGCGCTGTTCCGCGGCGGCACGAAGAGGGCGCGGGTGGCCGCCGACCCCGCGGCGGTGGCGGCGCTAGGGTTTGGCGCGGTCGGCGGCTTGATTACGCCGGCGCCGGCGCCATCAGTGGGGGGACAGAATAGGGAGGGGTTGGAGGGGTGCCGGAGGAGCCGTCCATCGCCGGAGTTGCGCCGGTGGCCGCGCGGAAGGGGGAAGGCGGGAGGGGGCGCGGGAGGGAAATTTCACAGCGGTTGCGCGTCTCCAGCGAAAGCGCGCGCGCGAGAAGAAGCCCCAAAACTCCCGCGCCGGATTGCGCAGAATGCAGCGCCGCGGTATTTGTTTCCAGCGCGCGGAACTATACAGCCTCTGCTGGAGGAGGATACAGCGCGCGCGCGCGGCAAAAAATCAGTTATTTTAGCGCCACTGCTGGAGATGCTCTTAGGCGTGGCATCAAAGGAAATGCTGTTTTGAAAAATAAAGAGGAAAGCGGCCGCATGCTATTTGCATACACAAATAAATAAGTAGTATTTTGACCTCTCATATTAGCACATGATGACAATTCATTAAAGGACAGACCCAGTGCATAGAAGCTCCCACACAAGGTGGGGTCTGGTGAGGGATTATAGGAACCTAGCCTTACCCCTGCTACAGTGCAATGCAGAGAGGCTGGTAAGCGGCCGCATGCTATTTGCATACACAAATAAATAAGTAGTATTTTGACCTCTCATATTAGCACATGATGGCAATTCATTAAAGGACAGACCCAGTGCATAGAAGCTCCCACACAAGGTGGGGTCTGGGGAGGGATTATAGGAACCTAGCCTTACCCCTGCTACAGTGCAATGCAGAGAGGCTGGTTCGAACCCAGGACCTCTTGGCACAAGTGGGGAGGACTTCACCACTGAGCCAGGCCTGCCCTCTATGATGGCAATTCATTCCTTGGTTAAAAATGTCTAATACTCTACATGTGCACAAAGATATAGTTTAATGATGAATTGCTTTGTCCAAAAACTTCCCTTCGTAGCTTCAAAATCCAAATATGCTTGGTCTCCGTCTTACACTGTAAATTTGTACAACTCAGTGCACCTCCATTCAAAATGAATATAAATTCAAATCAGGAACATTAATCATCTAGAGTCTAGAAGTTCGTGTGCGTGGAACTAGTTACCACGAGTTCATCCTAACCTTCATAGGCTAAGAACTCATCCTTGTGGCTTTCAAGTACTGAAGGATATTCATAACATCTATCTAGTACCACTTAAGGATATTCAGCTCTTTGTCAGTTTGGAAGTTCACATGATCACATGGTCATCTGGCTGTTATGTTATGCTTGCTCAGATGTGCCCCAGCGCTACCATTTATGACAACTTTGTATCTTCATAGAAACTCTCACCATTTCCCCTCTTTGTAGTAGAAGGTAGCTGCTTTGCAGCAGCAACAGCAAAGCAGCAATCAGCAACAGCTCCTTCAACAATCATTACTGAGTCAGCTACCACAAATCTCAAATCAGTGCCCAGTCCATCATGAAAAAGTGTTGTCTGGGAGTGTCACTATGGATGGAAGCTTGTGCAATTCCTTTCGTGGAAATGAACAGGTTTTACTCTGTTCTGCATGAATTCAACTTTATCATCTTAACGTCTTACTACATATGTGGGTTCGTTGAATCTCCCAGTTTCCATCAGTTCGTAAACCCCAAACTCTGATATGGTTTTGCAGGTCTCCAAGAATCAAAATGGGCGTAAACGCAAACAACCTATCTCAGCTGGTCCAGCTAACAGCTCTGGTACTATGAATACTACTGGCCCCTGCCCCAGCTCAGGACCCTCAACTCCTTCCACAGATACTCCAGGAGACACCATATCAATGCCACCGATGCATCACAATGCTAGTATATCGAAGGCCTTAGTTGTTTTTGGTGCTGATGCCCAAGGCACAAGGGAATCGCCAACAAACCAGATTGTAAGTTACTGTTTACTAGTACTTTGGAAGTATTTGGGCGACAACTATCTATTGTTAGTCCAGTACATTGATGTGTGTGTGAGCTAGCTGGGAACATCTCTGTTTTATCGGGTGATCCTTTTGTGCCTTGTTTATTTGTTGATCCTTTAGTTCCTTGACTTCTGTAGGCTGACATGGATCACTTGGTGGAGGATGACAGCTTGGGAGATAACGTGGACTCGTTCTTGTCACATGATGATGCTGCAGGTCCAAGTGATGCCCGCAGTCGTTGTATGGCTTCTGCTAAAGGTGCGATTGTTTGGTCTAGCTGTGTAGTACCAAAGACCTATGCCAATTATTGGCACTGGTTCCCTTGGCCAGCAGTTAGTACCCACAGGTCCCAATCGGATAAACTGAACTAGGTTGAAGTTAGCATGAAAACTGTGAGCTGTACAGACCATGGGCCCTCTTTAAAAAAAATGAAAACCTAACACGAGTCAAAGTGAAGTATGCTGGTTCAATGTGTTATACTGTTATATTTACATTCTTTACTAGAAACTTGCATCAGAAGTTTGTTTTGTATGTAATTTTTCGTGTGTATTTTACGCAGGATTCAGCTTCCGAGAGATTTCGTCTGCTCGAGCAAGCACAAACAAGGTTGTATGCTGTCACTTCTCATCAGATGGAAATCTACTTGCTACTGGGGGTCATGATAAGAAGGTAAACAAGCATGTTCATACTAATTATGCTACTCAGTCAAATGGATATTGTATGAGCTGTGGAGACTTGCATCCAAAAATGGTGTTGATACTGAAATGTACAACTGTTATGTTGCAATGCAGGTGGTCTTGTGGCATGCTGAAACTTTAAAACAAAAGGCAATATTGGAGGAGCATGCTCTTCTGATAACTGATGTACGGTTTGGTCCAAACATTCCACGCCTTGCTACATCATCATTTGACAAAACTGTCAGGGTCTGGGATGTTGAAAATGTAAGCCTGTGTGATTTTCAACAGTCAAAATTTTGCTTACCATCTGTTTCCCTGTGATGTGCCTGTCTTACGTTGCACAACTTTGTCATGTAACATCTAATGATAATATTACATTGCTATTTTTTATTTGTAACTCGGTATTAATGCTATCTCAGTTACCTTTTATGCTGAAACTGGAAAACATGGTTAATTAGGCTGTGAAACTCACAAAAGAAAGCAGTTTATGCAATATCATGAAATATCCACCACCCACAACATCAGTTCTCAGATACCTTCATGGCTTCACGCCGCATGAATCCTTCATGTAGGGAAGTGGATCTTATTTGTTCTAGGATTATATGTATGATAGTTCTAATTTGATTTGGATGCTTTGGGAGATGCCTATCCTTGTTTTTTTGGTTGTTACAAATGCAACAAAGTAGTCTATGTTTTACTATACTGTCATATGTTTTCAACAGTGCCGTTAACATTTGACCCCTGTGCTATTTTTTCCAGCTAGATGATACACCCCATAAGTTTACTGGGCACTCAGCATCTGTTATGTCAGTAGATTTTCACCCAAACAGGGATGATCTCATTTGTTCTTGTGATGGGAATGGTGAGATCAGGTTCTGGAGTATCAGCAAAGGAAGACCTGTTGGAATTTTCAAGGTTGCTAAACTTTGCTTAGTGAACATTCTGTCAATCTGTAGTAGCTTTGCTTTGTTGTGGCGGACGCCGCAAAAAATGTTTCTAAAAGTAATGAGATGTCACAAGCACAAGCAGCAGATAGTATTTTAAATGAGATCACTTGCAGGATCATCTGTTTGTTGATTTGTTTACTTCTAATGCCTGTGTAGGGAGGTTCAAGCCAGCTGAGATTTCAGCCACGTGTTGGTGGATTTCTTGCAGCAGCTTCAGAGAATGTCGTGTCTATACTGGATGTGGAAACGCAAACTTGCGTGAGGAAATTCGAGGTTTGTATTGGATGGGCTCTAACCTCTGTTTATGTTTAAGTTCACTGAGTGGTATCAGGATATAGTGTCCAACTAAATCTCGGTATCTACCTATTTTTGTAATTGTTTATAGTCAAAGTTCTGAGGTTTGCTTCCATTTATGCCAAATTACTCTTACCTGAGTACCCTCTCAAGTACTCAGGTGGTGGTTGTAATAAGAATTTACTTCTCTAGTAATTGGAAACTTCCTAGGCTATGACAAGAGATCGCTCCAACTCGTACAGTTATCTTCGTAATTTTGCAGGGTCACACAGAGCATGTCGATTCACTTTCTTGGAGCCCCTCTGGCGACTATGTTGTCTCTACCAGTGAAGACATTGTGAAAGTATGGTCTTTGACTTCTGGGAATGAGAACTGCGTGCAAGAGCTCCCCAGCAGCGGGAGCAAGTTTCACGCATGTGCTTTCCACCCTTCGTATCCATCTCTGCTCATCATTGGTTGTTACCAGGCAAGTGTACTACAGTATTTATCAGCATTTTATGATCGCAACACAAAAGTAGATTGCAAAGAACTATCAATGTGGTTGCGATGATCCATCTTTAGCTCCGCATTTAAAAATCACAAAGAACTGCAAATTTTAGCTTTTGTTTGACATTCTCATCTTTCAATACAAGCATCGTGATGTGTACGCGGATGCACAATGAACATTACTTTTGTGGTAGAAAACTATCTTTAGATCCAACTGTCGTGTTGATGATGATAGGAATAGACACTCATTTGATTTTTCCTCGAAAGATAGATATCCATAGTGTTCACTTACAAGTGTTGTGTGCCCCAACACTGCAGTCTCTGGAGCTGTGGGACCTGCTGGAGAACAGGAGCATGACCGTCCCGGCGCACGAGGGCCTCATCTCCGCGTTGGCCTCCTCAAGCTCCGGCCTGGTCGCTTCGGTGAGCCACGACAAGCACGTGAAGCTGTGGAAATGAAGCCGTCTCGCCGCGCCGCCCGTTCTGAAACCGTTGTAACCGTGGCGAACGGTCGCGCGCGCGGCCTTTTGACGCGTCGGCAGGGCTGCCAACTGACCTGCTGTGCCGGTGCTGGAGACTCTTCTAGATAGCGTAACAGTCCCCCCCTAGCTAGTTATGCAGCATGTGCTGCTGAACCGAAGTTACCGAATCGTATATGGTTGGTTTGGTTGGTTGGAACTTGGAAGCACAACAGAGCCTTTGGTTGCGAACCCTTGGGGACCGTGGGTGGACTGATTGATTTCCTTTTTGTATAGAACATGAGCAGCTAAATATGAAATATCTATCTATTGGACGCATCACCTCCATGCATCTAAGTTTGGACATCTCTGATCTATGGAAGTGCTGCTGCTGCAGCAGTGCATCTGAATGATGAGCGCCCGTTAGTCGACGATCAGGTGGAAATACGGCACTGAATCTCAAATGTCTCTGAATGATAAGTAAAAGTAGTGAGGTGATTGATGCCTGCAAGCAATCTACACAGAAAGGGGGAAAAAATCTGATGCGGCACCACAGCCTACACGGAAGGAATATTTTGGCTTCACGCTTAAATTACTTACCCCATTTGAGTTGGAGTTCTTCTCGCACCACACAAGGCGATCGAGGGGGTCACCGGAGACCAAGGATTGGGCAGATCGTCGTGTAGGCCTCCCGGCTATGTTGCAAGCTCTGTGCAGATTTTTGTGCGGTTTGATCCGGTTCTTGTGCAGTTACGTCAGAGGTAATGTACAATTATCTCAGCTGGGTTCTGAGATTTTTTTTACCCTATAGGTGGATTGGGATTTTGTTGTTGTTGAAGCAAGCCGATTATGATTAACTTTGATTTAAAACATAATTAAATCGTTCACAAGCTTGATTATGGTTAATTTTGATTTATAACATAATTAAATCGCTCACGAGCTTGTCAACTAAGCAGTTGGAAGGTTCCTCAACCCAATTAACTGAACTCTTACCTTCGTTCGAAATTAGATGTATCAGTGTCATCTAATTCCGAACGGAGGGTGTAATAACTATAACTAACTAGCACATAAAAGTCATTTAAATTGAACTTTCCAATTACTGCTGAAGTATCCACGTCCTTTGTGAAAATTGCCACCGCAATATCACATTATTGAGTTGAACAGAACAAAAGAAAACTACCACATTAAGAGAATCAAATTCTTTCCCTACAAAAGAGAGAATCGGATTCGGCTTCAACACGATTAGATCCTAGCTAATTTACCAAAGCCAATCCATTGGCATACGTTCTGTGTATCGGTTTGGCTTCTCGGTTGATTTTTAATTTTAACAAGAAATATCTGTCCAGAATTCATCAAATTCAAAATCATACCTCATTTTCTTACGTTGTTATTCTAGGGGGTTGTTTCGTTACATAGATTCCGCTAAACTGGCTTTCTCTAAACTTGCAAACGGTTCTAACTAACTAAAACTATGTTTGGTTAGCATAACGAATTTGAGGATAAGTAAAAAATAGTTTTTGTTAGACCTGAAAAAATGGGCTTATATAAACTGATTTAGCGTATCCATATTTTGAACCTCCCATGATTGACGAGGTTTTCTCAATATCTCGTCGTTGCCATCCTCACCTTCACCGCAATCAGATTGTACGTCTCTCCCTGGTCAAGCACGTTCACAACCATCATCGTGGGTTGCCGCTAGCCGGTTGAGCTAATACATTATCGCCGACGGCAAAGTCGAGCGGTGGTGGCGACAAGAGACGACGTGCAATGACACTCGCCAAGAAAGAAGAAGAAGAGATAGCGGGAAGCAGAGCGACACGATGAGCCTGGGCAGTCAGAGGAGAGCGCGTCAACTCTCGTGGCCAAGCGGAGCGGCCATGCACGATAGGTGCTCGATACAATGCCTAGAGTTTCAAAGGGAACAATGGAAGGGGAGGAGGAGACAATAATTACTGTTATGACCTTTTGGTAAACAAATCCAGATTTGATTCCAGCTTTTTTTATGATACGACCTTTTTGCTACCGCCGTAGTCTTTGACAGTAGGGCAACATTACATATCACCGAAGTCCTTGGCAGTAGGATTTTACTGCGCCGTCACATATATTCGACATGAAACAAACCTTAACGCCAAAGGCTTTGGCGGTAGGTACAACCATGGGTTAATGCACCTACTGCTAAGACTATGACGGTAGGGTAATATTACCCATCACCAAGGATTTCGACGTACCAGGAACTACGATGGCAATGAAAAGGTCAAATCATGAAAATTTAGGTGCGGGAGCTGTCTTTGAAAATTAATTTTGTGAGGATGGTAAAAGGATGCCGAAACAAAGGATTTCTTAAAACTTCTTCTTGTCCAATCAAGAATTTATAGACTTATTCCTAACGGAACTGCTAAAAAATCTCTCCAAAACTTGTTTGACTTCTTATCCAACCGAGTACTTTTTTTTAGGGGTACGTGTTATACTAATACTAGGCGTTTACCTTCTTTTATTTATCCAAACAACCACAAGAAGAATTGTATTGTAGGTCCACAACGCAGCAGGAGTCGGTTTAACTTAACCCCGAGTACTTCTTCTTAAATCCCCCTCTACCAAACCAATTATTCCGTTTCTAATCTCGTCGCCTCGTCGCCTCGCCGTCTCGCCCAGCTCCCAAAACCCTAGACGCGACCGCGCTCGGCCGCCGCCCGCCGCGCCCCCCGGCGGCCATGGATCTCCTCCGGGCGCAGCTCCACAAGGTCCGCATCCCGGAGCCCACCAACCGCATCCACAAGGACGAGTGCTGCGTCTCCTTCGACACCCCGGTAAGCCGCCCGCCCCTCCCTCTCCGCGCGCCGTCCCGACTGCGCCGCTAGGGTCTGACGCGAGTTTGTTTCTCCTTGCTGCAGAGGTCGGAGGGGGGCCTGTACGTGGACATGAACTCGTTCCTGGGTTTCGGGAGGGAGCACGTGGCCTGGAACTTCGAGAAGACCCAGAACACGGTGTACCTCCACATCGTGCAGCGCCGGAAGCCGGAGCCGGACGAGGCGGATCGCCCGCTCAAGAAGCCCACCCTGCTCGCCATCGGTATGGCAGACTCATCGATCCTTGTCTCTTTTTATTCGTTCATAGCCTGTGGCCTATGTGAGCGACACACTTTGATTGGCAGTGTAATTGTTTCTGTTGGGCCTTGTTTGTTAATAATGACGATATGCAAAAGGAGGCATTATCTCTGGATTCACATCGCTGTGTTGTAGAAATAGCAATTTGCAAAGTACGGACGATATGATGTGTTCTGTTGCAGCTGATGATTACAAGCGTTATGCTATGGCTGTCTTAGCATTGGCATGCTTTATTTGATTAAGAGCTCCTGTGATGTGTATTTTGAATTCTCAAGGCAGTCCTGCCCAGTGTAGTTTAAAAAGTGCATGTTCTGGTATAGTTTCCGTTTTGCTGAACTCTTTGCCTTGCAGCACATTTGTGTTTTTTGTTTTTTTAATATATTATGTGGAATGGAGTTGATGGCATAAACACTAGAAATTTATTTTGATTGTATGACTGTTAGTTTTGCAACACCGTTTATGGTTGCTGTGTGTGCCAGTTTTGTGCTGAGACTTGTCTATATATCTGGATCTTCAGAATAAAGCTATGAGCTGATTAGAATTACACTATCAGTATCCTGTTCTCAAGTTTTGGTCAGTTTAAGTGTTAATCATTTCGAGCATTTACCATCTTCACTTAAAGCTTTTTTCCTGATTGATAGGAGTGGAGGGAGGTTTTGGTGAACAAGAACCTGAATACGATGTGACTTATGAAATCGTTATTTTGCCTGAATTTGAATCTCTCCCATTTCCATCAGTTGAATTGCCAGAGAAGGTAAATTCTTGGTTGAGTTTATAAGATTGATGCTGTTATGTGCACACTTATTAGTTTAGTTCTTTACTCTACTACAAATTTGCAGGTTAGGCTCGCAGTTGATAAAGTTATACTTGCGGACAGTGCTGATAGAAAGCAACAGCTGGCTTCTTGGGTGGCTGACAAGAAGATAATCAGTGCACATGCTATGGATCTGCAACAACTAGACAATGGTGTTCTTGTGCCTCCTACCGGATGGAAGTGTAGCAAGTGTGACAAAACTGAGAATCTCTGGTTAAATTTAACTGATGGTATGATCCTCTGTGGGAGGCGGCTCTGGGATGGAAGTGGTGGGAATAATCATGCTATTGAACACTACCAGCAGACTAAATATCCTTTAGCGGTGAAGCTTGGAACAATTACTGCTGATTTGGAAGGAGCAGGTAATGCTACACTTAAACTTTTGCATATTTGGACTTGCTCACTTTTATTATTCTTCTATATACCTCATCTTCCGGTGATGATACCTTGTCATTGTGTCAAACGTGCAATCACACATTTTGATCTCTAAGTCAGTCATATGGAAATTATAAGATCAGGTAGGTTCTGCATAAATGTGCTTTTGGAATGATGATTATAACCTTTAGAAATTTAGTTTGAGAAAAATGATGGTCAAAGTTGCATTCGTAGGCATATAGAGGTGAAATGAAAACAAACAAACTGGAATGGGCATTTTCCAACTGTTAGCAAAGATACATTGTTTTGGTAAGTGTCCAATAGTTTCTAATTATTCTTGTAAACCCTTCAGATGTATCCTGTAGATACTGGGTTCATATACATATCACATAGGCTGTTATCTTTATTTAGTATTAGGTTGCTTGTAATTTTTTTGCCTTTAGAAAGGTATTGCCTGCATACCCTCTTTAAGTATACTTGTGAGTATTATTGATGCAACCTTTTCCTTAAGATAGTCCGGGCAGCAGAGATTGCTTTTGCTATTAACTCCGTATTAAAGTACCCATTCATACCTGATTTTTTGTGACAGCTCAGACATATACTCATACCCGGAAGATGATAGTGTTGAAGATCCATTATTAGCTCAGCACTTGTCACATTTTGGTATTGATTTTTCTTCACTCCAAAAGGTGAGTTGTCATCTTCTTGTAATGACACCTATCTGAGATAATTTAGCTTTACATTGTTTGGATTGTTACTCTTCTAAAAGATGGGTCAAATACTCAAATCTTATTGATTTGTTAACAGTAAATATACCATCTGACCCTTGGTTGTAGATTTACAGAATTTTTATTTTCAGTCAAATGATTTCCTTTTTGGCTTCAATCAAATTTCTTGACTCTCCAATTCTCCTCTTTCTGTGCATGTTAGTTTTCAGTTTTTTTTTAATTTTGATTAATGAACTTTCTAGTATTTGGTTTTGGTACCTAATTCTTTATTTATTAATTTTGGGTAATGGACTTTGACGTGGATGGTGGTTTTTGGTTGTAGTTGAATTCTGGTTTTATTTTATTTCTCTTATTTTTTTCCTTTTTGTTTCTGTTTGTTGCCAGTTCCATCAAGTCCATATTCGAATGTTAATAGTTTTTACATTTCCACAGTAATGGAGCTAAAGTATATATCATGTAATTTTGGTGTTCAGAAACTGTAAGCTATTAAAATATGACAATTATAAAATTATAAACTCACTTGTTCTCTGAATAGTTTCTGGTGAAAGGTGCTAATCATGTAGACTGGTTCTTGCTGTGTTTTTGGTGCGATTTTTTTATCTACTAGAACAAGTAACAACACATTACACTTGTTTTATAAGCTCCAAACAATGTAAATCATAGCAAGCAAGGTTGTAAAATAGCTTTTGGAATCATGTAAAATGGGTTTTTAATTGATACAATGCCATGCGTTTTTGTTTGTATGGTGCAAACATCTTATTGATACTGAATTGAAAATCAGTCAATTTGATAGTGCCACGTGTCATTATTTTTGCGGTGCTAAGTTCTGATTGATACTTAATTGGAAATCAATCAGTTGTCAAATAGACAGTTCGTAGATATATTGTAGTACTAAATGGCGACTGCCAATCCAGATTAGAAATTGATATTGAACATTTGGGGAATTATATCAAAGAGTATCGATGATTGATCCTATAACAAAATGTTAGGATATTGCCTGATATGATTTTTTAACTATGATAATTCAAGTTGCTCTTGGAGTTGTTGTGATTGGCCAAGCAAGTGATCAATGTCAATGGTAATTTTACATCTTATACATAAAAACAAAAAAATTGGTACAAATGGTGGTCCATTGATGTATAATTTATTTATTGCCCTTCCTTTATGTGTGATTTTTGTTCTTTGTTTGCAGACTGAAATGACTACTGCTGAAAGAGAACTTGACCACAACACAAATTTTGATTGGAATAGAATACAAGAAAGTGGCAAAGATGCTGAACCTTTATATGGGCCAGGCTATACTGGCCTTGTAAACCTTGGAAATAGGTATCATGTTTGACAGTATGAGATCATTTTCTTTTATAACTTGCCTATAGTAATACATATATTATTTCCTCCTTTGCAGTTGCTACATGGCTTCAATAATGCAAGTTATGTTTTCAACCCATCCCTTTATATCACGGTTGGTTCTACTTCCTCATATTGTGTGATCTATTTTCTATTGTTGCAACCCCACCCTCTTCACCTCGAGTAGCATCTGCTCTTCCATTTATCATTTAATTGTGTCAGGTACTTTGAGAAGCAGAGCTTGAAAGCTATGTTCGCAGTTTCTCAAGCTGATCCAACGTTGGACTTAAACATGCAAATGTAAGTTTTCACGGATGATCTATGTGTGTGTTTGTTGAATGTGCGACTATCTTTAAGTAATTGTTTTCACAGTTTGGTTATCTTTTAATGCTAAATGCAATATTAACTGTAAAGGTTGTTTGTCCATCTATTCCTTATGTTGAAAACATAATATTCCTACAGTTAGATTGCTACCATCTACTACTACTACATTTGATTCTGTCTAGCCATTTCTTCTTCTTCTTCTGCTTACACTCGTTGGCCATTTGAAAACTCTTCATGGTCACCTGATTGGGGTGTTAGTTCAGCAGTCAGTACAAACTAGTGTAAGTTGATACTTGATAGAAATGTTAAATCAATCATGGATCATGCTGTAGAAAGAGAATTGCATACTTGTAAGAATTTATCATTAGTGTGATATTTGTTTTATGCCTAACGTACAGGATAAGCGATTTATGTTGTTATGCAAGAACTTAATCTAAATATTCATGTCCTTGTACTCATTACCACTTTTGTAGGACAAAGTTGGCACATGGTTTGCTCTCTGGTAAATATTCTGCACCCAGTCAGGAGGTAATATTTTGTTATATGTTGATTTTTTATTGTTTATAGCTGCCCATTAAAAATCATGTTCATGTGAGTATGTGGAGTAGTGATTTTATTGAACTGATAGTGTGATAGGCAAGCCATATTGACATGTTAAGTCTGGATAAAATGTCTGTAATTTCATTTTATTAATATCCGCCAATCCCTTTGTCATGAATCACATATTTAATGAAAGGAACTTCGAGCTCTCTTTAACTGTGCTACTCTCAGCTTCTTGATGAGCACATCACCAACGGCAATTTTTGTGCTTTCTGGCTTGAATAGTCATGGGTTCTGTGAGAATAGTGTTGCATAGCAATGATCACATGTCACAACCTTGTCATCTTTGTTCCATATTGGATTGGGTGGGGCAAGTGCTTCTGAGGGACAAATATCATGTTGCTCTATCCTATACAAACACTCCCTCCGTTTCAAATTAGATGACTTCTTTTTGTTCACATGTGTACTACACATGCAGACAAATGAAAATCATCTAATTTGTAACCGAGGGAGTATATGATTGCGGTTTTATGCATTCATTTTTGCAATTCCAAATATGTTACTCTGTACTGTAGTGAAACTGTGTACTCTACAGCTACCCCTTCTTTCTTTAAGCAATACAAAGTGTTGGGAGTGCCCAACTTCCCAGTACGGATCGTAATTTTGTGTTAGTCTCACGATCTGGCTTGCTGATCTGTACTGTTATAATCAGTAACTCTGGTTCTGATTAGCTGTACTAAACTGTTATGGTTATTTAAGTGCCAGAGCTTTACAAATACTATGAACCCACTTTTGTGTTGATGCAACTACTGCTCTGTGGTCAATTTGCAGGGACAAGAAGGAATACGTCCCCGTATGTTTAAGTCAGTTATTGCAGCAAGTCATCCTGAATTTTCCAGTATGAGGCAACAGGTAGCTTTATGCCTAACTTATTGATTTTCAGTGTCTGCAACTCACTAACTTATATGATGTTCATAGTTGGGAGCGTGGTTTAGTTGAGGATAATCTAGACTGGCAAGAGCTGAGGCTTGGAGAAAATGAAATTTTTATCTTGATTCTGTTTTAGTTCACTGAACCATAGTTTTGAGTATAACCAGGCTCATAACTTTCATTATTTTATTTATTTTCCAGGATGTTCTTGAGTTCTACCAATATCTTGTTGACAAAATTGATCAGGCAAACCCTGGAAACCATGAGTTAAATCCTTTTACAGGTTTCAAGTTCATCGTTGAGGAGCGGGTTCAGTGCCCCTCTGGGAAAGTTTCTTACAATACACGTTATGATAACATGCTTTCCTTGAGCATACCATTGAATGAAGCTACTAACAAAGGTGGCTTTGAAAAGTTCTTGTTATGTTCTTGTATAAAATCTAATGTACTGTACTACAGAACCTTGACATTTTGTGGGGTGTGCAGAGCAGCTAGAAGTGTTCCATGAGAAGAAAGCAGCAATGGACTTGGATGGAAAGGAAGTGTAAGTCACTCATATTACCCGCAGTCCCAACTGCATAGTGAGTATGTCTTGTTCTTCTACATCACTTTGTTTCCATCACTCCATGGCAGGTCTAAAGAGGAAATAGTAAGGCCAAGAGTCCCACTGGAGGCATGCTTAGCAAGTTTTTCAGGCGGAGAGGAAGTGCCTGGTTATTTCAGCACTGCATTAAATTCAAAGACGACAGCAGTGAAGTATGCACATTCTGAAATTCTGTAATTGCTAACAAAATCTTATGAAAGTTCTCATGCACGGGAAACAGCAGCAATTAATCTATTGGTGTTTTTTTCTTATCCCATTGTCCATGTTCGGTTACTATATTTTAGTTATATTCTGATAAACAATGGCAGTTTTTAATGGAACTGTAGTACACCAGGATTGAACAATGTGAAAGGGACGCTTTCTTCTATTTGGCTTATCGACCAATGATCAAATTATCAGATCTCCAGAAAAGCTCGTAATATGTTTGCATTGAGGTTCATCGATAACTAGTTTTAGAATTAACATGCAATGTAGCCTAGTTGTAATTTGTCTTAAACCAGTGTAGGAGAAGCGTAATGCTTGGGTAATTCAGTATCATCATAACAGTAACACGTTTGAGTTCTGTTTATCTGTATTAGAAATTTGGCCATAAAAGTATGAAAAAGAGGGTCAAATAAACACTAAAATAGGAAAAAGCTGCTTGGTGCAATTGAGATTATCATTGTCAAAGCCAATTAGGTTGAATTTTCGGTACTTGTTATACTCTTAATGGGGAGTTTGTCATTAATCACAGATGTTTAATCATACACCCTCCGTTCGGAAATAGTTAACATGACCATAGTTCAAATTTGAACTAAGACCATGCCAACTATTTATGAACGGAGGGAGTATAATTATTTGATATAATGTTGAGTGGTGTTTAAGAACTGGGAGATTGCTTTTCCAAATTATTTTTCATTCATTATGATTACTTGTGATAACAAATATACATTTAATTGAAGGACTGCTGGTTTTAAGACTTTTCCTGATTACCTGGTGCTTCATATGCGTAAGTTTCTAATGGAAGCAGGATGGGTGCCAAAAAAACTTGGTAATACTCTGTGCTCTTTATCATAATTTCAAATTTGTAGGAGTCATTAAGTTCTGAATATTATGTGCCTGATATATTTAGGAACAAGTGATGATTTGGGGTGTTCAAATCCCTTGTTTGTACAAATTCGTCATCTTGTTTAGACGATTTAATAAATCCATCATATTTGGATATCTTGAGCCTTGACATTTTATTTCCCTCTCAGATGTTTATATTGATGTGCCGGATATAATCGATATCTCGCACATGCGCAGCAAAGGTTTACAGCCTGGGGAAGAGCTACTTCCTCCTGAAGAAGGTTTGTCTGTCTGTTGTTAGCATTTTTTTCCTTCTGAACGTGTTCTCTATTATACTCTTCTTCTTTGATGACTCAGCAATACCATCTTTCAGCTTCTTGTGGCAACAAAGCTGAACCTGCTCATCCTGTTGCCAATGAGGATATTGTATCCCAGCTTGCAAGCATGGAGTTCAATTACTTTGCCTGTCAGAAAGCTGCTATTAATACATCAAATGCAGGAGTTGAGGAGGCAATGAATTGGCTCCTTTCACACATGGAGGATCCAGGTTGGTATGCAGATGCAAAGGGTTGCATTGTTAAATGTTTTCTTCATTAGTAAATGATTAATGCATAAGTTCTAGCTGTGACAGTTGAAATTGTTGTCTACTTATGCAGATATTAATGAGCCGATGTCTCAAGATCCAATGTCTGCTGAAGGCAGTATTGATGAAGCAAGTCTTCAAACTCTTGTTTCGTTTGGCTTTCCAGAAGATGCTTGCCGAATGGCCTTGAAAGCTTCCGTAAGAATATTTTTTATGATTATTTCTTTGAGTGTATGATTATGTTTTTTCAATAATCATACCAGTCTTGCATCTTCCTCTCTACTGTTGACAGTTAACTTGGCCATGTCCTTGATACTCTTGCTGTGTTATGTATTAGGGTGGAAATATTGAGAGAGCCACGGACTGGGTTCTCAGCCACCCTGAAGCATCTAGCTCCGTATCTGCTGATTCTTCAACAAGCAATGTAAAAGATGATGACTCGCACGTACCAGATGGAAGTGGCAGTAAGTTTCTCAAACACTCATATCTGCCTTTATTTTGAACCATGATCTGGTGAAATTGATTAACTGTACTGGGTTACACCGTAATGACATTGCTGCAAGTAAATAACTATTGTTTGCCTGTGTGTATGCCGCTCCTCCCCAATCTGGCAAATTACTATTGTCCCCTAGTTGTAATTTGGGTACTAGTCACCAGTTTCTCCCTCCCCTTCAGAAACACATGAGGGACTTATACATCTATATACATCTGTATGAGTTCAATCCCTAAAAAGACTTATATTTAGGAACTTGAGGGAGTAGAACTCAAGTGGCTTTCATCTCCCAAACTGGCCTGTCTTAAGTGTGTCAAAATATTGTTAATCTATCATGTTATGGCTAAAGCTCAAGTTAACATATATTCATGCTTTTTCTAGGATACAAGCTGATTGCATTTGTGAGCCATATGGGAACCTCTACCCACTGTGGGCACTATGTCGCCCATATCCTCAAAGATGGGAGGTGGACAATCTTCAATGACAACAAGGTTGCTGCATCTGTTGACCTGCCGAAGGATATGGGATACCTCTATTTCTATCAGAGGATAAGCAGTTAGAGCAGACATCACAGACAAAAGAAGATGAAGTCATGATTCATGCAAACATATCATCTAGGAGCATGGCGGATGGTCGAAGGTGTCCACAGTGCAAATCAACTTAAAGCGACTATTTTGCCACATCCTTGCGTGCTGGTTTTAGACTGATCACGTGGGATGCTGCTTTGTTGGTCCAGACTTTATGCATTGGCAACTAAAGTTACATTTATGTTTAATGGAATTAGTGAATGGTTGTGTTGGCAACTAAAGTTACAATATGTCAGCATTCCATTGGTTTCCTTGGAATTGTATGATGTTTACTTCTCGTGGTACCATTTGACTGGATCCCAAACAAGATTGCTGCCAAAACATAAAATCAAGCTAGTTAACTAACACAAGTACTCTGCATATATGATTAATTCACATACGATCTAGCTACAAATAGGTGCTGCTCAGCAAAGATGGATTCCACAACAAAGTGTTTTAGGGGTTGTTTACTTCCTGCCTATAACTGTCCTGCCAAATCATCATGGGCGTGCCAAAACATCAGCGGACGCTGATAGCATTTTGCTCCCGGTTTGGTGCAAAAATAGAGAGGAGAGGCCTCTGCGAGTTGAAAAGCCTTTTCTCTCTCCACATGCGAACCAAGCGGACATGATCAATCCTTGGAGCCAACATTGATGCCAATCTGGGTAAAACTCCCTGTTTTTTGTGAAGCTTCTTAGAGGTGCTTCAGATAAAATCTAGAAACTGGAGTTGAAGGAAAATTACCCACCACTGCCATCAGTAAGTGGATACCCCTTCATCAACCAATCAGATAAATCTTTTCCATCAATTTTTTATTCTTAAAGCTGAAGCTAGTTGCAAGCCAAACATGATAAAACTTTTCTTTAATAAATCTACAACTACTACACAAACTGCTTTAAAATAAATTTAGTGGAATGGAGCTAATTTTTATGGAGCGGAGTAGTCCCAAACATGGAAACCCACTCCAATGCTAGACATTTGAACCGTTTGCTCGACTTGCCTAGCCACCACCCACTATTTCTACGTGGTCGTGCACGGCACTAGGCACACCGCACCACACACGCTCTCGTTCCTCCTCCATGCTCCACCTCCACCATGACAATGAGTTGTAGAGCGTCATGGATAACCTCTAGAAGGAGCAGAAGCGCGAGTTGATCGGCATCATGGGCAACTGGTAGACACATTGTGCCTGCCGGATAAAGAACGGCTTGCCGCCGAGCACGTCAAAGGTGAAGGACGATGACCTAACGATGAAGTAGGTCTTCGATGACGAGCAGGAG
This sequence comes from Bromus sterilis, assembly GCA_950022295.1. Taxonomy (NCBI): domain Eukaryota; kingdom Viridiplantae; phylum Streptophyta; class Magnoliopsida; order Poales; family Poaceae; genus Bromus; species Bromus sterilis. The sequence goes on from OX465597.1 coordinate 28,627,270, forward strand.
CCCTGCACCGAATCCATACCGACATCACCATGGAGAAGGCAAGATCACACTTCAACACCTTCATGGATGAGGCAAAGAAGCCAACGTTGGCGCCGGCGTCGGTGTTCCACCAGGCGCAGAAGCACCAACGCTACAACCTCTCCTTCCTCACGCAACATCGGATGGGGAAGGACCAGATCTTCGTCTAGTAGCAACGGGGGACCCGAACTTCATCGAGCAGCAGCGACGCTCGGGCCGTTAACAACGCGGTAGTGGTGACGCTAGGGGCAGCGAAGGTGATCGCGGACGCCGTCGTAAACAACTTCACATCATGCACGTCGCTCACATCGGGCAACCACGAGGCCGACACATCCATATCAGTCACGGATCTCAACTCGGCGGGCGACATGCAAACGGGCGTACTCCGGCGAGACAAAAGAAAAACTTATTTTTTTACCATTTTTTTAATGGGATGTTTACCATTTTGTTGCTGACGCCCGATAGCAGCACGGTCTTGGTTAGTTCTTTTAGATCAACGTGTTCGCGTCACTAACACCATTTTCATCATCGGTATCGTGACAATAAACATGCCTTGTCCTGGCTCCGGTCAGCAATATGTTCATCCATTTCCTTCACCTCGTTTGTTTTGTCTGCAGAGAAGTTTGTGCCTGGCTTTCCTGTCTCTAGCTGTCTGCCTCGCGCGTTCGTTCGCATGATCTGACGGCGGTGTCCACCTCCGTCCGTCGCCGGGCCAGTGGCGGGGCTGGTTGCTCTGCCGCGCCACACGAGCGCGCACATGCCGCGGTTTGGTTGGTTTCCGGCGGAGCCGCCCACGAGACGTCTTTCGCCGGAGCCGGCTTGTTCCGCACCCGCGGGCGCAGCCGCCTCATCCCTCACACAGCTTACACGCCAGTTTCAGTACCCACCTCGATCACCCCTGTCCGATAATGGTAACCAGATCTCATCCCACGCAGTCCCGTCTCGGTTTCGCCCTCTCTCGAGCCGTAAGGGATCTTCAACATCAACCTTTAAACCTATTGTTTTTTTTTTGAAATTTCTTTAAACCTATTGTAATAATGTGGTGCAAATTTATTTTACCATCCAACATGATATTACATCCGTTTATAGATCAGTTCGTTTGTTCATTTTTTTCGTGAACCTGAGCCACGTAGAACCTCGAACGATCCATACCAAAACCGTCCGCACCAAGAAAATATCTTCATGTGTGAAATGGTTATCATGCATTTATATCGGTCAACCCACTACAGAGTGGACATGACTCATTGGTACTGGTGCCGTTCAAAGCGACGTAATTGGTATTGAACAGGTGCGGAGATCGAAGCTCTTCATCTGCATGCCGCTATGGCTTAGGGATCGATCGTTTCTGCTCTGAGCAGTATCAATGCGGCTCCAATGAGCGACCACGTTTACTCCAGGCCAACACTCAATGCCAGCTCTGAAGCGGGTCGATCGGCAAGAATACGCGGCCACCACATCACACTTGAAGGATTGTGGGTTGGACCGAGGTGTTGGATGAGGACGTGGCGGTGATTCGAACACCCACAAAGCCCCTTCCCTCCGGTTTGTGTACGATTTGCAAAAAAACAAAAACGCATACCAGTTTACAAACAAATACATCAGCGCGTTGGATAACAAAACACATCCAAACATATCGATCCGAACGATCACGAAAGATTTAAGGATCCGCTGAAGATGCCTTAAAAGACAACGAAAGGTCGAACACATCCTAACATTTTTTGATGTGTGGAGCTGGTTCTACTAGTGTGGTTTCATCTCTGTTGTATTTTTTCGATGAAAAAATATATATATTAATATCACGAAGATACCAATTACCCAGATTCTGCACCAACAAAATGTTCAACTAGACATTAAGGATGCATACATCAAAAAAAAAGGGAAAAAAGTCCTGCCATAGTGATCAATCACTCGCAGCAGCAACAAACTAACCACCACCAAAGGTAACATCCAAACCGCGAAAAAGGTTCTCCAAAAGTGATGGCTCCAAGAAGGGAATATAACACAAGTGCCATTGTTTCCCGATTAATGATCTTAGGTTTTCACCCTGAAGAAAGTTCGAATCCTAAAAACAATGCCTTCAACAAGGTCATTGCTAGGTAAAACTAATGAAGGCAAGAACTTGGGTTTTCACCCTCATAATTGAGACTCGGTACTCGAGGATCACCATGAAAACTAAAGTCCTATATTGCAGCCGCCTCCACTTGCCGAGGCCGCTAATGCAAGTCACCAAACATCAAGCTCAGTCTTCACCACATCCAAGGCGCCTTTCCGCCATTTCTTTTGATTCTTCAATGGCAACCGCCATGACATTCTTTGACTCTCTCAATACCATGGAAATCTAGATGTAGACATGTTCCATGGTGTCAATGAAAAGCGGAGCTTCACACCACACCCACTTGAAGCCGCACATGAAGATGCACAGACGCTCATGATCGAATCCCATCAGGTCAGAAAACCAAGAGCGTGCTGTGCCAACCCGTAGATCTCCGGCGGGGAATTTCGGAACTCATCATCGGCCTGATCAAGGAGGACCGAAAATAGGTTGATCAATAGATTGGCGCGAGAAGACCAATAGGGAAACCACCTTTATTGATTCATATCAGCAACCCCCACGCCACCAATTCACGGTACGAAGCCACCCTGAGCTCCCCCACCAACAATCGGAGCCCCAAGGCCGAGCCAGAGCGGTAGGATAGGATGGACCACACCTCCTAAGATCAGCATCAGACACAAAACCTCAAGCACACGCGACGCAAGGCTACCACCGTGCCATCTGCGGTGAGAGGCTGCTTGCGCGCAGCCACCACAAGACTACATCGCTCTCAAAACGCTTCGTCCTTGTAACAATCATACGAGGAGGAGAGAGGATCCTACCTTCATCGATGCCAACCAGGCTTCGCTCAATGGCACCCCTCGGCGGTGGCAGAGAGGAGGAGGAGGTGGGGAAGGGACAACTGGGGCGACAACAGTAGGAGTGCTCCTGGTCCTTCATGGGAGCGATACGGAAACTAACCCTAGATGGATACACCTTCATGTCTATCGCATATCCGCTGGTTACTGTAAGAGCAAAGTTTTGCCCCCGTGTGTTTTGGATATTGTTGGACAAGACAGTGGAGGAACTAACAATGTTTTCTAGTGTAAACAATTGTATAGGTTCCTGAAGGACAAGCTAGGTGATAAAGCTTCAGGGAAGGTCTTCAAGTTATCGAAGCATAACCCCCTGAGCGAATCTTAATCACGGAGGATGACCCCCAAAAATGAAGGTGTCCTGAAGCTCAACTCATTGAAGGAAATGAAGAAGACGGCGCAAGACTTAGATGTTTTTGTGTAGTTCTTTTTCGGTTCTTTGAGTCATAGGACAAACCGTACTATCAAGAGGGGTCTTTAGTTTGTGGACACCGAAGTCATTGAGAAAATGCTCAGATCAAAACCAAACCAAGTGAGAAGCCTGAGCGAAGAAATCTCATGTGCACTGAGTTAAGTTTCGGTAGCAAAGACTTCATTCTTTGGCTTCTGAAGCAGAACTAAGTCCGTGAGTCAGGTTTACTTGGTCCTCAAGTAAAGTTGCGCAGTGATGACAAATCCGACCGTTGTGGTCACGTGTCAAGCTGTCACCTCGGGTCAATTTGGTCATTCCGCACGTCGGGATCACCAACTATAAATACGCCGCCGCCTCCTCCATTTGCGGGTGGCTGCTCTGAGAATATTCCGAGAGAGACTGAAGAGAGCACCCCCAAAAACGCCACCGAAGCAAAACCCAAAATCCAGAATACTGAAGCCTAAGCCCCATTGATCTGAGTAGATTCGAGATGACTTAGGTGAAAGCTTACTAGCCTTTTTATCTTGGAGAACTGCAATTCTCCTAGACGGTTAGAGTGTTGTTCTTCAGAGAGCGAAGAGTAATTGTCGCCTCGAAGTCCAGTTTGTCAAAGGTTTCGGTGATTTCCTCAATAATCAACCACGAGTGAAGAACTGACCAAGCTCAAGGAGTTTGGTGCAGTGGAGCAACGGACGGAGAGAGATTTTCTCCAGGTGTTCAATCACCAGTCCCTCCAACCAGACGTAGTGCTTTGCAGAGCGTGAACTGGTCGAACAAACATCGCCGAGTCCCAGTTCGTTTTACTTCAAGCATTTACCTTCAGCATTGCATTTTCTTCGCAGTTATGCTTCAATGTGTTTTGTTTCACTGCATTTAGTTTCGCTTCCAGTTTTTCTTCGCTATTCCGCTTTACTTATGCTTCACTTCAATAGTTTCAGTCGAAATTTTTGAAGTGATCATTCACCCCCTCCCCCTCTGATCACATACTTGGACTTTCAATTGGTATCAGAGCTAGTCACTCCCTACACTCTGTGTGTTTTGGATTAACCTCCTGGAGTGTCTTCAAGTATGTCTTTCGCATCTATTCGCTCCGGCGAACCTATTCCTGTTTTCAATGGGAAGGACTACTCGTACTGGAAGGACAAGATGAAAAGAAATATCATGGCTATCAACTCAACTGCCTGGCAAGTTGTCTTGTATGGAGTCACTGTTGCCGATGAGAAGGCCATCACTCCTGAAGAAGCAAAACTGATTGATCTTGATTCTGAAGTTTGGGTTTTCATCACCAATCACTTGACACCAGAAAAGTATCATGAAGTGAAGAATATTCCATCTGCCAAAGGTGTCTGGGACTATCTTGAAAAGATTGGTGAAGGTGTTTCGACCTAGAAGGATGCCAGAATTGACACACTCCGAAGCAAATTCTATCGCTTCAAGAGAAACGAGGGTGAAAAAGTCAACTCCATTTACAGCAGACTCACAGCTCTTGCTAATGAATTGATTTCCCTCGGTGCTGATGACATTACTCCTCACTCAGTTGTAAGAACTTTGCTTCGCTCACTGGATGATTCGTTTGATCACATTGTGCTGATGATCAAGGAAAGGACTGACTTCAGACGTCTTGTTGCCGCTGGTATTCTTGAGAGACTCAATACCTTTGAAATGGAAGAAGATGAGAAACGTGACATAAATGTATCTCGAAGAAAAACTCATGCCTTGAAAGCAAAAGCTTCGCGTAATTCTTCGCCCGAAGTCAGTTCTGCTTCAGGTGTCGAATCAGATGATCCTGCAAGCATTGGAAAGGATTTAACATTGATCATGAGACGCTTCAACCGCTTCCAAAGAAAAGGTTTTTCTTCACCGAAAAAGAGTTATTCTTCAAGGAGCTCAAATTACTCATCTCACCGCTCATCCTCAAGAAGCTCTCCATCGAAGGACAACTGCTACTACAAATGCAAGAAACCAGGTCACTACATTGCTGATTGCCCTCTGTGGGAAGCTGAGAACAAGTCAAAGCATTCGCTCAGAGACTCCTCAACCAAGTCCCACAGATCTTCCAGAAGCTACGAGTCCAAGAGACATGATTCCAGTTCGAGAAGAGAAAAGAAGAAAGATTCTGATGATGACAAGAGGAAGAAGTATCACAAGAAGCGTGAGGGTTCTTCATCGAAGACTCACTCGTCTCGGCGAAGCAGCTCTCACCGTGCCAAGGCCTATCTGGGAAAGGAGATGAACTCTGAAGACGAAGCCTCTGGGTCCGAAGCTGAATCAGGCTCAAGGTCTGGGTCTGGGTCCGAATCAGATGGTGTTGCTGGTTTGGCATTCGCTTCAGCAGATGCTTCATCCAAAGCTTCGAGCTCATTCTTCACCAACAACAGTAGTGAAGATGAATCTCCTGCATACTGCTTCATGGCCAAGGCGAAGGTATCTTCATCCAAATCTAACTATGATACTTCTGATTGTTCCTCATATGATAGTGATTCGAAGATAAGCTATACTAAACTTGCTAAAATTGCTTCAATCCAACAAGATGAACTTGATTCGCTAAGAAAAACCATTAAGAAATCAGAAACTCTGTTGATCGATGAGATAGAGAAAGGTCAAACTTTGACTAATGAGCATGCAGCTCTGAAGGAAAAGTTTGAAGAATTATCCTCTCGGCATGATCTTCTTTCAGTTGATTATGAGAAGCTCACCTATGAATTTCTTCAGAGGAAAATGGCTCTCGAAAGACTGAAAGAGGCTCATGAAGAGTTGGAAAATGTCAATCTCTCTCTCATGGCTCAACAAGGTTCTGAAGCAAATCATAAAACTGATTTACCTTGCTTAACTTGTCTGGAACGAAGCAAAACTGATTCCAAAGGCAAAGCTCCTATTGTTATTGATGATACTAATGCCTCTGATGAGGAAAATCCTGCTGTTACCGAGGAACTCCTCGGGTTGAAAAACTTATTTAAAACAGGGATGTTCAAAAGTGTGCAAGGTCAGCAATATCTTTGTGACATCCTGAGGAAGGCTCTCCTTCACAGGAACCCAAGGAATGAGGGTGTTGGTTTCGAAAGAAAGATAAACCCTGATGGCACCTATTGGGAACCTGAGCAGTATCCTAAGACTGTTTGGGTCCTAGCGAAGGAGAACCCCATTGATATAGCTAACCTTTCAGGTTTTGACTGCAAGATGAACAAAGCTATTGTAGACGAATCACTTGATTCTGACTACAAGCTCATCAAAGACGAACAGGGAAAGGTTACAGCTGAGTATGTTGGTACTCCTCCTAAGAATGACTTCTATAAGAGGCAGATATGGGTGCAGAAAGCACTTGTGGAAAAACTGTCTGCTAACCATACCATGCAGGGAAAGTCTTCGGTACCACCGAATCATTTCTATTCTCTTGAAACGAGAAATGATCCACTGGTGCCCGAATCAAATGTTCCGCAGAAGCAATATTATCGCACTGGTCGTCATACTTATCGTCCTCATAATAACCATACTAAGATTGCATATGCTCATTCTTATCCTAACCATTCGCAGAGGACTTACATTTTTGGTGTACTTGATGGTACACCGAAGCAATACACTCCTGTTCGATTTAATATTGCTTCAACCAGTGCTTCAACATCTTCTCAGTCACCTGCTCGTTTGTGGGTGGTTAAGAAGAACTAATTCTTCTGCAGGGCTATGTCTCCGGTGTATCCGAATGGGTCATGGATAGTGGTTGCACAAATCATATGACCGGAGACAAGGAGTTATTCACCGAAGAAAAACTATCTCACTCTTCTCAGAAGTACATTACCTTCGGTGATAACAACAAGGGTAAAGTTTTAGGCTTGGGTAAGGTTGCCATATCGAAAGATAAGCACATTGACAAGGTTATGCTAGTACAATCCCTTGGATATAATCTTATGTCTATTTCTAAGTTATGCGATATGGGTATGCTTGTTCTATTTTCTGCTTCGCGTTGTGTTGTCTTTTCACAGGATGACTATACGTTTGTCTTCGAGGGTTACCGAAAAGGAGATTTATACATTGTTGATTTTTCTTCGGGCCCTGCTGTATCCACTTGCTTAATGGCAAAAGCTTCATCTGGTTGGTTATGGCATCGAAGACTTGGTCATGCAAGGATGAGAAATCTTCATAACTTAGTGAAGAAGAACCATGTTATTGGCCTTAGCGAAGTAAAATTCGATAAGGATCGTCTCTGCAGTGCTTGTGAAGCTGGTAAAATTACGAAGAAACATCATTCAGCGAAGACTATCATGACTACTACTCGTCCTCTTGAATTTCTTCATATGGATCTTTTTGGTCCTCAAAATTATGCAAGCCTGGGAGGAAACAAATATGGTCTTGTTATTGTTGATGATTTCTCTCGTTATACTTGGGTTTTCTTTTTGGATGACAAGAGAAAAGTTGTTGAAATCTTCAAGTCATTCGCTAAGAGAGCTCAAACTGAATATGAATTATCTCTGAAGCATATCCGAAGTGATAATGGAACTGAATTCAAAAATACTCATATTGAAGATTTTCTTGATGATCATGGTTTTACTCATGAGTTCTCTGCTGCTTATACACCTCAACAGAATGGTGTTGTTGAAAGGAAGAATAGAACTCTTATAGAAATGGCCAGAACTATGCTTGCTGAATACAAGACTCCCATTAGGTTCTGGGCCGAAGCAATTAACACAGCATGGCATATCATCAACAAGGTTTACCTTCACAAATTTCTGAAGAAAACTTCACATGAGCTTATCACTGGTAACAAACCAAATGTTTCGTACCTTAGGGTATTTGGTGCTCCTTGCTTTATTAGAGATATGAATCATAGCTCCAAATTTGCCCCTAAGGCACATGAAGGTTTTCTTTTAGGTTATGGCTCAAACTCTCACACTTACAGAGTGTATAACTCTCACTTTGGGAAAGTTATGGAATCTGTAAATGTGAGGTTTGATGAAACTAATGGCTCTCAAAAAGAGCATTTGCCTCATGATCTAGATGAACCACCTCTTGATGAAGTGATCAGGTCCATGGCTATTGGAGAAATTCGCCCTGTTGAAGCTAATGCTCGTCAAGCTAATAGGGATGATGATGGTCCAATGTTCCCACACATAGCCCGGGGCGCTGGAAATCAACATCCTGAAGCTAATGATGAACAAGACGAAGAAGAATAAGGGAATGAAGAAAATGCTAATCCTGAAGGAAATGTTGAAGCTGAAGGTGAAGCAGATCCTGAAGCTGAAGCAGATCCTGAAGCAGAAGACGAGCCTGAAGCAAATGATTCAACCTTATCACGAGTTCGAAGAAGAGTTGATGTTGATTCGATCCTTGAAGAAATTCATCAACCAGGTCGTCCCACAACTCGCTCTCGTACTCGTTTGGCTAACTTCTGTGGAAACTTTTCGTTTGTCTCCATGCTAGAACCTTCAAAGTTTGATGAAGCCATGAAGGATCCAGATTGGTTAACTGCAATGCTCGAAGAACTTAACAAATTCGAGCGAAACAAAGTTTGGTCCTTAGTTGATAGACCTGATCCCACGAAGCACAACATCATTGGTACAAACTGGATTTTTCGCAACAAGCAAGATGAAGACGGTATAGTGGTAAGAAACAAAGCACGACTGGTAGCACAAGGATACACCCAAATCGAAGGTATCGATTTCGGAGAAACTTATGCTCCAGTTGCTCGTCTCGAATCCATTCGTGTTATGCTTGCTTTTTCAAATTTCAATGGCATTTTACTTTATCAAATGGATGTGAAAAGTGCTTTTCTTAACGGAGAAATCGAGGAAGAAGTGTATGTTATGCAGCCTCCAGGTTTTTAAGACCCAAAGAAACCCGACATGGTGTACAGGTTACACAAGGCCCTCTATGGGTTGAAGCAAGCACCTCGTGCTTGGTACGACACATTGAAGGATTTCCTTCTGAAGAAAGGCTTCAAACCAGGAACAACTGGCCCGACACTTTTCACTCGATCTTATAATGGTGATTTGTTTGTATGCCAAATATATGTAGATGATATCATTTTTGGATGCACTAACACTGAAATCAGCGAAGAATTTGCCAAAATGATGTCGAAGAAATATGAGATGTCTATGATGGGTGAATTGAAGTTTTTCCTTGGACTTCAAATTCGTCAACAGAAGAATGACACCTTTATTTCTCAAGAAAAATATCTCAAGGATTGCCTGAAGAAGTTTGGTCTCACCGAATGCAAAACTATTAAGACTCCAATGCCTACCAATGGCTTCTTAGATGCAGATGAGAAGGGCAAAGCCTTCGACCAGAAGAAATATCGGTCTATGATTGGATCTCTTTTATATCTTTGTGCATCTAGACCTGACATTATGCTTTCAGTATGTATTTGTGCTCGTTTTCAGGCCAATCCAAAGGAATCACATCATACTGCTGTAAAGCGAATTCTTCGGTATCTTGCTCACACTCCAACCTTGGGCTTGTGGTATCCCAAGGGAGCTCAGTTTGATCTCATTGGCTATTCTGACTCAGACTGGGCTGGTGATCGTGTGGATAGGAAATCAACTTCAGGGACTTGTCATTTCCTTGGAAGATCACTTGTGTGTTGGGCTTCAAAGAAGCAAAACTGTGTTTCAATATCTACTGCTGAAGCCGAATACATTGCTGCTGGGTCGTGTTGTACTCAGATTCTTTGGCTGAAACAAACACTGAAGGATTATGGTATTCATGTGAAGAAAATTCCCCTTCTATGTGATAATGAGAGTGCAATCAAAATTGCTCACAATCCTGTGCAGCACTCTCGCACGAAGCATATTGACATTCGCCATCATTTTCTTCGTGATCATGTTCAGCGTGAAGATATTGTTATAAGTCATGTCAGAACTGAAGATCAACTGGCAGACATATTCACAAAACCATTGGATGAGAAAAGGTTATGTGCGTTAAGGTGTGAGCTCAATATATTGGACTCACGAAATGTACTGTAAGACCGAACCTTTTACTCCTGTATATATTCATTTACTTCGTTGATTACCTTTTAGTTTCGTTGTTTGTTTTTTGCTTCGTTTACTTTATTTTATTTCGCTTGGATTTAGCCCTCTATGCTTATCACCTTTTGCTTCGTTTGGTTTTTCTTCGAGGTGATAAGTTTCGGACCCTACCCCTTCTGTTCTTTTTCTTTCTTATTCTGTCTGTCCTAAATGGTTGAGCACAATTGAGACGGAAAGTATTTTGCTTCGAACATCATTGAGTTCCGAATCAAATGCTTCCAATTTTTATCGAAGTTTTACTCAAGTCGAGGACATATTCTTTGGTCGTTGAGATCCCGTCAAATCCGGGTCGTTGAGATTTTCTCGCGATTCGCCACGAAATCCTCGCCGTAGAATCCGGAGAGACGGACGCTGGGAGCCGTTCGATCTGATCTGACAACTCCTGTCAGACCGGCCTATATAAGGCATCCCACCCCAGCGAATCCATCTCACCTTCTCATTCTCTTCTCTCCGGAACCCTATCTCCCGAGCGCTCCGCCGAGCTCTTTGTCTCCGTCGCCGTTCTCACCGCTTCACTGCCGGAAGAGCGCCGCTGTGGACCTCACGCCGTCGACGAGCACGTCCTCTCTGCTCATCGCCGCCGTAGCTGCTCGACGCCACCGAGTTAGGGTACGCCGAGCCGCCGATCCGATCTCTGCTTCTCTTTGCTCTTCCTATTCTCGATCGGATCCAAGTTCTTAGGTTTGTTTTGGGATGATTTCCTTAGGTTTCTTTGATCCGTTGGATCATTGCACTGTTGGGAAACTTGTTTCTGATAGCAAAAGCTTCCCATCCCGATTCAGGTTAGAAGTTAGGGTTAGATGCTGTCTATTCTGTGTTAGGGTTTGACACTCTTATGAGGTTGCTAAGTCTAGCTCAGAACAGATTGTATATCTCTCCCATATTCATCACTGAATCTCTTGTCAAAACTTTGTGTTTTTGGATCGAAACTTTTGCTGGTGCTCATTCCATACTTGCCTTTTCCCTCGCAACCTTTATGCTTTTCACAGGATGTCTGCGGAGTTAGGCTTCGGGAATGAGTCCCCCAATCTTGACCACATCAACGAAGCAGAACGGTCTGCTCCGAAGAAGAAAGGTGGCAGAACGAAGGAAACCAACAATGCCAGAGGCATCCCCGAATCCATTCGCCGTGAACTGGGGTATGACACGCCTCCTGAAGAAACCAAGGATCAACGCAAGATTCGCTTGCAAAACATTCGCCGTTACTGGGCTGTCCGTTGGTACAAGTATAAAAGCATTCCTGACTGGAAGTGGGCTATGCAATTTGCCTTCAGTCCACCCTATCAATATACTTCGGCCATGTGCAGTTAGTACAACGAAGAAAATCGCCATCTATACTTCCCAGTACCTCCGAAGCTTCCTCACCCCAATACCCTTAAGACCCCAGATGATTATCCTGATGAGAAAATACGACTGAAAATTGCTTGCTGCTTAGAGGAAGAGACTAAAAGAAGAGAAGAAAGCAGCTAAGTTGGCTGAAGCTGAAGCCCAAGATGTTGGGCCTAGCTCGAAGAAAAAGAAAAAACTGAAGAAGAAATCAACTTCTCCTCCTCATGCTTACACAGAAGATGAAGAGCAAGCCAGGCAAGAACAAGCTGCTCTGGAGGATTCGATATTGGACGAATCAAATGCTGCTGACAACGAATTAGAATCTGAAGCAGATGATGAATCTGATGATCCTGCTCCCCCCAAGAAGCAAAGGCTTCAGATTTCACTGAAGAAGAAGTCAGGAGAGAAACCTGCTGCTAAGGGGATTTCTATTCAAGACCCCAAGGACAAGACCTCTGCTCGCCCCACCATTGATCTATCAAACTTGGTGGTTGCGAAGCCCTTGGCCTCCAAGCCACCGGCTGATGCTCTCAACACTGAGAGGCGATCAAAGCAGAGGCATGACCCTGCCAAGAAACAAACTGCAAAGGCTTCTGCATCAACGAAGCCCAAGCAGTCTGCCGCATCAAACCCTTCAGCGAAGCGAAAGCTCACTGAAGAAGAACTGAGACAGAAAGATCTCGAAGAGACACTTGAGCGCAACATTCTTGCCAGAAGCTCTGCCGAAAAGAAGAAAGCAGATGAGGATGCTGCCAGAAAGCAAAAGGAGTTGGACTCCGCCAGATCTGCTGCAGAGAAGGCTGAGACGAAGCGCAAGCTCGCCGAAGCCGAAAAGAATGAAAAGAAAGCTGCCGCTGAAGCTAAACAGCTGGCCGAGCATGAAGCAAAACGCAAGGCCACATTAGATGGCCTCAGGACAAAGAAAGCAGAGAAAGCTGCTAGGGCAAGTCAGAAGAAGCCCGTTGTTGATATGACTCCCTCCGCTGAAGCTATTCCATCGAAGCAAAAAGGCATATCTCTGCCTGAAGCTCAAGCTGAAGCTGATCTCCATAGTGAACATCAGTTCTCTGACCCGCGTGAAGGCGAACTATGGGATCAGTTGGGCATCACTGAAGCCCTTTGAGAAAAATGTGCTGCTAAAGAGCCAGAAGCTGTTGATCTTGGAGAAGTTTACATCTCAAGCTCCATCGAAGCAATGATCTCCACAATGATCAGTCAACTGAAGGATTTGCATTCAAGAGATAGGGCTGAAATAAAAAAGATTCACAACTATCAGAAGCGTGCTGAATCTGAACCTGATGAAGAATTCAAACATCATGCACTGAAATTGCTTCAACAAGTGACGGACGTCAATTCCACCACCAAGAATAACATCAAAATCTTCAGAGGCAAAGTCAAGGCCGTTGTTGATGAAATGGTGAAGACCCATAATGCATCCATTATGGAAAGGGATTCAAGATCTCAACCAAACGCGTTGCGAGGGTTTTGAGATCTTGTAGACTAGAACCTTGATCTTTCCAGGCCGCTGTGCTGCTGTTGTTGCGACCTGGCTGGAGCTGTCTGAACTGAAGCTTTACCGGCGGGCGGCGGATCAATCGATCGACCGCTTCGAGCCCACGTTGAGGTGTCCGGCTCCAGCAGCTTTTGCATGCCATTGCATGGGCTCAGCCAGCCAATCGGCCCGGCGGGGCAGCCAGACAGGCGGACAGAACACCGTCACACCAGCAGCTCACCACTCATCAGATCATCCAGGCGACGCAATAAGAGGCAACTTGCTCTGTTCCTCTTCTCTTCTGTTCTCTGTTCCATGCACGAGCTCTCCTTCCTTGATCGGTTCCACAGACAGACATGTAGACGGATGGACATCGAGAGGGATTGATGGACACACATGCAGGCAGGTTTAATCATGGATCGTAGTAGGGCACCCATGGCACTGATCGATCGTGGTAGTGCAAATCATTGTTGACATTGCTGTGGATAGCTGAAGGTTTTGCTTGGTTGGTTTGGCTGGAGCCACGGCTACGGCCACGGCAGGTGAGCTGCCATCCGTCGGAACAGTCGGCGAGAAGCCTCTGCTACGTGTACCATGCCACTTGGTCCGGTTGCGCTTGCACCAACGACCGAGGGCTGAGCACGTTTCTCTCATCTGCAGCTGCACTGTACGTACCTACAGGCAGCTGAGCTGGGCGATCCAGCAGCCATTATCTGTCACATCTCAGCAACTTCAGTTGTACTGTACTCCCTTGTGCTACAGTTTCAGCAATGGTAAGCTGCAAGCTAGGCTGCAGAACCACCTGCGCTCGCCACTGCAGAGAACGGGACAGCTGCAGCGGCCGACCGATCGACGGCGGTGCGCCGCCATTCATTCGTCGAGTGGAACAAGACGTCCGTCAATGATTTCCGAGCTTGATTTGATTGCCAGGACAGCAGGAGGAGCCGGTCTGGTCGAGGTGACCGAAACTACAGTCGGCACGCAGCGCGGAAGTGGCAACGCGCCCACGTTGTCGGCTTGCTCCATCGATTCATTGCTAATGCACCCGTCGTCGTCATGGTGGATGACGAGCAATTGGTTCTGAATTTCTGATGGCCATGGCCCCTCCGCACTGCATGCATGCATGTTCAATGAGCACAATCACACACGCAGACCCCATCGCCATGGCCCCCCATTGATGAGCTACGCAACAATCCAGCAGCCAGGCGCCAGCATCTCCATCAAGCGAAGCATGCAGCGCCGTGATCCGATGAAAAGTCTCCTGCTTGCTTACTTAGAAATCCTTATTCCTTTCTTTCTGCCTGTCATCTGTGAGAATCTTTGCAATTATCATTAGACGCTGGATCCAATCCAACAGGCTGGATCGCCAATCATAATGGTATGCATGTATAAACAGGGCGGTGTTGTTCACCTAGAACTGCATGCACATATGTTTGCGTAGGCGTCTGGATCGCTATGGCGTAGCGTCATCTGGCAATGATTGCAAGCAGAACCTGAACCTAATGGCCCTACTCTACTCATCTTGTTTGTGCGTTTGTGTGAGGTGGCAGGCTCATCTTGTTCATCGACAGGCAGGACTCAGGAGGAGGGTGATGAGATGAGATGAGACATCAGAGATCTGGAGTTATCATGGCCATTAACTGTGAGAGAGCATTCTGCCCCCACCGTTGCAAAGATAAATTCAGACTCGGCCAGTGTTGTGGTTCTTGCTGTCCGTCAGTGAACAAAAACTTTCTCTCTGCGGCCGTTAAATGTGGTTCTGCATCCTCGTCGTCGTCGTCCCCTCGGTTTGTTGTTTCCTTTGGCTGTCTGTCGTCATTGGTCTGCTCTGCTGCTGCTGCTGCTAGATTTGCAGGACGGCAATAATTCGCCGCGTCGTCGACGAGGATCACCAGATCGAAACCCCATGGTGTTGCTCCCAGGATGTACCCCGGTCCATCCATCTCAGGTATCCTATGAGCTGCCCATTCGGCGCTCGATCACACTAGGATGATCGTATACCGGTCGTGCCCTGTTTAGAACTCAACAATAATTTTTCAGATCTCTTAGCTTTGTGAAACAAAGTCATCAGACCACTTGGCATAAATGGTAAGCTACCTCAAAAAAAAGAAACTAGGTGATGTACATTTCGTGAACTAGAGCATCTTCAATAGATGAAGTATATTTGATGATGTAAAACTAGGTTTTTTTTGGATACAGGATTTATTACTCGATAAAAGTAAGTACACCCGATCTTTGCATAGCGAAGATGCACATAGCCGCAAGTCACCAAAAGTAAAAACAAGATGCAAGCGACAAGTTACAAAGAACTATCGTCACTTAAGGTAGCTCTAAGCGTAGATCACGCGGCCACTCATGTTGGATAAAAATATCCCTCGACATCGCTTCCAGTGGTACACACGCCTCCATAAAAAGGCCTCGATACTCCTCCCGTTGTAAGATGGATCACGAACGAAGAATACCCGTGCATCGATACAGGACTTGCAAACAAGTGAAATTTTTATTGGAAAAGATCTTGTCATTTTTACATAGCCAGAGCGACCATATGACGGCGAGCGCTTGATACGTCCAAAATACATCATTATTTTATATAGTAATTCTTTCTTATTCATTGATATATTTCATGATATGATGCTATTCTTATGTTGTTTTAGCCTGCTTTACACAGTTTGCAATTTTCCGATGCCGAAGCAGCAGACGCAGGATTCAGCGGTAAAAAATAGACGCTGAGTTGCTAAAGGATAATACCTCCAAATTACCTGAAAATCGACGGAGGGTATTTTCTAGAAGGATGATGAAGACACGCAAAAGAGGGACCAGAGGGTGCCCAGGCGGCCACCTGGCGCGGCCCCCACCCTGGCCGCGCCGGGAGGGCGCCTGGACCCCTGGGGCCACTCCCGGCTCCCCCCTTTGGCCTATATATCACACATCGTCCAAAAGCCCTAAAAGAGAGGAGTTTTCGCGAGTTCCACCGCCGCTCCGTGGTGGAAACCAACAGAGAAGAAAAGACATCTCCGACGAGCAGATTTCGTCGGGGAGACCACCTCCCGGAAGGAGAGATCATCGCCATCGTCATCACCATCGTCACGGGCATCATCGAGATCATCATCAACATCATCCCCAACATCAGCACCATCTTCATCTTCATCCAATCTCACCTCACAAGTCCAACTTGTGTTGTAATCCGTACTATCTATCCTCTCTACTCTACCGGTGTTGATTACTACCGTGTGATGAATGCTATTGAGTTTTGTTGGAGAAATATCATTGTGTCCATATTGTTTATCATCTATTTATCCCCACTGATCATGATCTCTTTTATGCCTTGTGAGTAGTTACTTTAGTTCTTGAGGACATGGGAGAAGTCTAGTTGCTAGTAGTCATATGATGTTGAAGTAATATGTGTTGTTTGATATTTAAGTTGTGTTGTTATTTTCCTAGTGGTGCTGTGTGAGTCAAACATTCAACACTTCGCCTTATTAAGGACCTAGGGGAATGCATTGTGTATAAAGAATGCTTATGGTGGGTTGCCGGAGTGACAGAAATCTAAACCCCAGTTTGCACGCTTTTGCACAAGGGAACAATGGATCAACGATTGCTATGGTTAGGCTTTTGCCTTAATTACTATCTTGTATTTGCGGATGCTTGCAAGGTTTTTAATCATAAGAGTGCACTTATCTTAGTCTAGAGGGTGTACTAGCATAGATCCACCCACTCAACAATTATCAACACATCACATAGTACCGATGCGGAATATGGCGAAAGCACGTGACTATTTCTCCCGTGTGTCCTCAAGAACGCTTTAGTATCTATAAGTTCAGTTGCCAGGTCTCTCCTTTGCTCGAAAGGATTGGGCCACTTGTTACTCCAAAGTGCCTTTCACTTTACTCGCTTTTACCTTTTTGTTGCTCATATCAAAAACCCCTAAAAAGTTATCTTTCAGTTCCTGCAGCTATTTCTTTACTAAAGTCACTTACCAATACCTTCTGCTCCTCGTTGGGTTCGACACTCTTATTTATCGAAAACACTACAAACGATCACCTACAGTTCAGGGTCATCAAGTATTGTTTTCTGGCGCCGTTGCCGGGGAGCGTAGCGCTATTAGTAAGTGAAGCTATTAAGAAAGTTTTTTTATATTTCTGTTTTTATTTTGCTGTTGCTGCTTTTGGTCCTTATGGACACCTCTACTCTTGGTTTGTTGTTTATGGGGAAACGCCCCACAACTGTCGTGGTCACTCCTA
Organism: Bromus sterilis; assembly: GCA_950022295.1. NCBI lineage: Eukaryota > Viridiplantae > Streptophyta > Magnoliopsida > Poales > Poaceae > Bromus > Bromus sterilis. The sequence continues at coordinate 28,644,685 of OX465597.1, forward strand.
CCCCTACTGAAATTGTGCCTTAGAAAATACCGTATGGTATTATCAATTATGCCTTAGTTAATCGTTATGCAAGAGATAGACATCCAGGTGAACACTTGTTATATTTATCACAACTATGTTCATTATTTAAGCTTGTAGGTGTGTCACTGGAGTTCGTCATGAAGAAATTATTCTCCATATCACTTATAGACAAAGCTTCAGATTGGTATAAGCTCCTCGATAACTCACATCTACTTAATTGGGAAGAGCTTATGTCTCTCTTTTATACAAAGTTTTATCCTCTTCATTAAATTCATCGAGACAGGAACAAGATCTATAACTTTTGGTCTCGTGACGGAGAGAGCATCGCTCAAGCTTGGGGGAGACTTAAATCCCTAATGTTCAAATGTCCTATTCATGAGCTCCTCAAAAATATTATACTTACAATTTTTTATGCCAGGCTTTCTCGTCAAGATAAGGAGATGTTGGATGCCTCCTCTAGCGGGGTATTCCAAACAAGAAGCGTCGAAGAAAAGTGTGATCTCATCGAGAGGATCCAGAAGAATACTGAAGACTGGGAAATCGATAAAGGTATTGAACCCGCTATAAATTATGGGCATGATTATATTGAGAGTTATGTGAAAACTGATTATTTTAATACATTTTGTTCTAAGATTGGTCTTGATTCCCAGCTAATGATTGATTTTTGTAAGAACTTTGCCTCTCACATTGACTCTTCTAAGAAGGAGAAGGATCAGTATCATAAACCCTTTAAAGAGTTACCTGTTGATGTTCATGTTGCTGACCCTATTCTGCCTGCAGTCTTTTATGAAAAGCCCCCTTTTCCTACAAGGATGAGGGAGCACTCTTTTGTGAAACGCGTAATAAATAAAAGTGGGAGAAGAACTGACGAACCCGAGGACCTGATCAAGGTCGATCCTCAAGTTGTGATGGTTAAAGATTTAGTTACTAATGATATTTCAGATTCCAAGATAAATTTTTGTGTTATTTCAACTAACATTGTCACATCCAAGAATAAGAGCCCAATTTCAGGTACACCAGTTGTATCTATCAAGATAGGAGATCACAACTATTACGGGCTTTGCGATCTGGGATCCAGTGCTAGCGCTATTCCTTATTCACTTTACCAGGAGATCATGGGTGAGATTTCACCCTGTGAACTTGAAGAGATAGATGTTACTATTTATCTAGCAAACAAAGAAACTATCTCTCCCATTGGAATTGTGAGAGATGTTGAAGTCCTATGTGGAAAGGTAAAATATCCTACCGACTTTCTCGTACTTGGTTCAGTGCAAGATAGTTTTTGCCCTATTATCTTTGGTAGACATTTCCTCGGAACTTGTGGTGCTATTATAGATTGTAAAAAAGGTAAGGTTTCTGTTGAATTCAATGGTGAGCCATATGAATTTAACTTTTCTAAAATTTCCAAGCAACCTCGTGGTACTGATTTACCTAGTGATGATAAAATTATTGACAATATTGCTTCTATTGCTATTCCTCCTAATGATCCTTTGCAGCAATATATGGAAGACCACAAGAATGATATGCATATGCAGGAAAGAAATGAGTTAGACGAAGTATTTGCAAGACAAGTTGCTATCCTGAAGCACAACCTTCCAGTTGAGCCTTTGGGGATCCTAGCACAACGAAAAGAAGACCTGGTGTTTGACCTTAAACCACTGCCCGATACGCTCAAGTATGCCTATTTATATGAAAATAAAATATATCCTGTTATTATCAATGCTAACCTTTCAGGATTTGAAGAAGAGCGACTATTGGAGACACTTCGCAGACACCGTGGTGCTGATACGTCTCAAACGTATCTACTTTTCCAAACACTTTTGCTATTGTTTTGCCCTCATTCTTGCATGATTTGGACGAAACTAACCCGGACTAACGCTGTTTTCAGCAGACCTGCCTGTATGGTTTTATTGTGTGCAGGAAAATGGATTTTTAGGTATCTCAGAAAATTCCGGGAAAATTCACAGAAAATCCACGCACCAGAAGCTTCCACCAGCCAGAAGTGGGGCCATAGGGGCCCCAGGCGCCTGGCTGGCGCGACCCCACCCCTGGCCACGCCGGGGGCCCGCCTGGGAGGCCTCCACCTCCTCTCGTGCCCTACCTCGACTCCTATTTATTCTCGTGACGGGAAAACCCCAGAACAGAAGTCGCTTTTCCAGTTTCCGTCGCGGAGATGCCGCCACCCTCTGTTCTTCTTCGGGAGGGCTAATCTGGAGGCTGATTTGGCCTCCGGAGAGGGGAGATCGTCGCCATCGTCATCACCATCACCAATCCATCCCTCCTCCATGACTTCTCTTCACATGTGTGAGTAATTCCCTGCTGTAGGCAAAGGGGATGGTAGGGATTGGATGAGTTTGATCATGTAATAGTTCGTCAGATTGTTAGGGGCGTGTTGCCTATCATCTACTTTGGTGTTTATCTTCTTTGCTTCAACTTGTTGCTCTTAATGATTGTCACTTTGGGCCCGAGTGCCATGTTTTCAGATCTGAACCCTATGTGTTTTCATGAATATATTTGTGTTCTAGATCCTATCTATGAGTTGTATGCACCTATTATGGTCCGGAACCGGCGATCCCAAAGGTGACAGCTTGGGACATCAAAGGGGATGGTCCATAATTTGAGGATTCCATGTATCCATTGAGTTTATTGCTTTGTTCCGGTGCTCTTTGACAGGAGCACCTTAATCTCCATAAGTTCCCTTTGGCCCCGTTCATAGCGGGATGGTAGGACAAAAGATGTTGTGCAAGTTCTTATTGCAAGCACGCACAACTACCTACGGGATACATGCCTAATGTTTGATATTTGCCTAGATGATCATTGCTTTTCTGTGTACCTTGCCCCGTGTTAGAATCTATTACATGTTCACTATCATCCATGCAACGCCCAACCATTCATCTCCCTAGCCTACAGTGTTTTCAATCCTGCTGGTCATTAGTTGTTACTTTTGCTGTTTACTTTTGCTGTCGTCACCATCACTATCATATTACCATTACCACTTATCTTTTGTTGCAAGCAAGTATATTTCAGGTGCGGTTGAATTGACAACTCAACTATCAAAGCTTATAAATACTCTTTGGCTCCTCGTGTGTCGAATCAATAAATTGGGTTAACTTACCCGCGAAGACTATCTCGATCCCTTACGGTTTTGGGTCATCAAGTACCATTTTCTGGCGCCGTTGCCGGGGAGCATAGCAATATTTACAAGTCTACTTGAAGTATCCTGTCTGCTGCACATCATCCGCTATGGGTAAGAAAGGAGACTCCAAGGTTCCAATCTTACCATCCCGTACAAGAAAAGGTAATGTTCTGAACACTAGTGCTACACTTGATTCACCTTCTGTTATGAGTAAGTTTTCTTCACCACCACCACATGATGCTTCTACTGAGTCTGTCACTATGTCCGATGCTTTTGATGATGCTTCCACTACTCTGGATGATACTACTTTTCTTGGCTACTATATTGAAACCCAGACTGCTAAGGCTGCAGCAGAATCCAAGACCGAGACCCCTGCTACCTATATTCCTTCCTGCAAAACCTTTGGTTACCCGTGCTTAGATGAACTTAAGGAGAGAATCCTTGATGATGATTATGTTATTCTTGATGATGATTTTTGCAGGGAACTCAGAGAGTGTGTCGACTCTGACCCTGGTGCTGTTAAGGAGTTGCTCAAAAAGCACTCCATGAAGAACAAAGTTATTCCTGATCCTAAATTCGCCACATCTCCTATATGCATCACTGATCCTGATTATGATTTCTCTGTTGATCTTTCACTTATATCTACGGTCGAGGCTGACCCCTTTTATGGCAGAGAAAATGACGATGCTATAGCACACTTGACCAAACTCGCCGAGCTAGGTAACCTATTCACTACTGATGAGAAGATACGGAACTTCTATGTGGCCAAGATTTTCCCTTTTTCTTTGAAGGAAGACGCTAAGTCATGGTTGATAGCTTCTCGCCCTTCGTTGGTTACCCCAAGTGGAAGGTTGAGATGTAGCGCAACAACAAGTTTCCCTCGGTGAAGATACCAAGGTTTGTCTCCAGTAGGACTCCAGAGATGATAAGTAGGTGTCAGCGGCGCAACTGACGTGGACCTGCACACAGACACAGATAACTTTGTTCCCAACGAAGTTCAGAGAGGTTGTCAATCTCTCCGGTCTTGTTGTTCACAAAGGGTAAAACACAAAGGATAATGATAGCAACTAAAAGTAAAAAGCAGGAAAGTAAATATAGCGTGGAAACAGTAATAAGGATATGGACCGGGATACGTGATGTTCGCTAGTGATGTCTCTCTCCCAAAAGACGATAAAACTGCTATGCGAGGTAAACAAATTACAGAAGGGCAATTGACAGGATTATGAACGCACCGCAATGCTAACTATGCTACAAAAGAAAGGAAGAGGCTCAAAAGCACGGGCAGTACGCCAAAATAAGTAGACCGTAATCCAACTGCATTTACTACTAATCATCCACCTTGAGATATCTATCCAGAACATCTCGCTGGTATTAAGTTGCGAGCCCCACCCAAAGTGTAAACCCAAAGCAACAGACAACTGCATTAAAAAGCACTTTGCGTAAAGTAAACAATCCTTGCAACCGCGGTTACAAGCACCGTTGTTTTCCCCCTTGTGGCAACAGCACATCCCCTAGACTCATGTTTCTGTCACTCAAGCGTGTCATTAGGGGGCATGAACCCACAATCGAGCATAACGTTCCCTCTTGGGGTTACTACCTACTACTTGGCCAAAGCAATAAACAGCAACGGAGAACATGCAAGAATTACTTAAGAAAAAAAATATAAGAGATAAGAACCAAATATATTACTCAATCACAATCTGAACATAATCTCATAATCCATCATATTCCATCAAACTCAGCATAGCAACAACAGAAAGATTACAAAAGTGCCTCGATCATGTAGGGCAGCTCACGAGGTCTAAACCATGAAGAACAAAGAGGGGAGGAGAACATCACATAGCTACTGATCACGGACCCATGGTCCAAGGAAAACTACTCACGAGACATCCGGGGAGCATCCATGGTGGAGAGGAGACTCCCGGAGGTCGGCCCTCCCTCCGGCAGGGTGCCGGGAAGAGGTCTTCTGGTGCTCCCGATCTTGGAAGCGCGGCGGCGGCGGAACAGAGGCGAGTTTGCAAAATAGGGTTCTGTCTTCGGAGTTTCCCCGTGACGGAGAATAAATAGGCGAAGGGGGGGCAGCCACAGGTGGACCAGGGGCCCCAGGCGCCCCCCTGGCGCGGCCAGGGGTGGGGCCGCACCGGGTGGCCGTCTGGGCCCCCCTGGCTCCCCTCTGGCCCCACTTGGGCTCTTCGCGAAGCTTCCTGTACACTTATTTTTCCTGTATTTTCCCGGAATTTTTCCGGCACTTTTTATATGGGGGAAAACTGAAATAGAAAAACAGCAGAAAACAGGAACTAGCACTGGGGTGCACTGAATTAATAGGTTAGTCCAAATATGATCAAAAGTGTATGAAAGTGTATCTAGATCATAGCAATATCACACAAAACATGCATGGAGCAAGCAGAAATTATAGATACGTTTTGGACGTATCAATGGTACGATGCACTACCCTTTGGTTCCATTAAGAGTCCTCAGGACTTAGTCCAATTCTTTGTCGATAAATATTTTCCAGCTCATATGCAACATGCTGCTTTGCAAAGAATCTATAACTTTAAACAATTGCAGGATGAGCACCTCCCTAAAGCTTGGGGGAGGTTTTGTGATTTACTTAAGGTTATGCCGGGACATGGAGTCCCCAAGAATGAACTGCTTGATATATTTTACGCTGGTTTAACCGATGAATCCAGATCCTATCTGGATAGTTGTGCTAGTTGTGTTTTCAGGGAAAGAACACCGGACGATGCAGAAGAATTAATGTGCAAAATTGCCAAGAACTATGAAGATTGGTCCGTACCTGAACCAATTCTACCACCGAAAAAGAGGGGCATGCTTGTTCTGAGCCCCGAAGATATGCAAGAAGCAAAGAGGTCTATAAAGGAGAAAGGTATTAAAGCCGAAGACGTGAAGAATTTACCGCCTATTGAGAAGTTGTGTGAGCCTACTACTCGCCTTCCCTTGGTAGAGGTACACTCTCTATTAGACTTTACTGAAAGTGACATCCCTAAAGGTAAGCCTTCCGACCAATTCTTAGATGAGCTTGATAATTTTATTATTAAGCAAGACCATTTTAATAGGAGGATACAAAGTCAGTTGCATGATAACTCTCTTGCTATCAAAAGTTTGTGTGGTGTTCTGGAAAGTACAGTTAATGATGTTAAATGTCTTGTTAAGCATTTTCATATGGTTCAAACTCAGCTTGAACAAGTTTCTAATGTGCAAAAAGATTTGCTTGCTAATAATGCCAAACAGGACGTACAAGCTTATGGCATCAAAACTAGGGGTGGAACACACACCCAGGACCCACTCTATCCTGAGGGGCACCCAAAGAGGATCGAGCAAGATTCTCAAGTACAAGAAGAAGACGAAACTGTTAGCTCTCCGAAGAAAAAGAAGAAGAAGAAACACAAGGAGGCTGACAATCGCGATGATCCTATTACAAGTGAAAAGCCAGCTGTTGATCCTAACAGCATATCTGCCTCCGATGGTGAAACAGAAGACGATGCCAAGCCTGAAGAAAAGGACACGGAGAAGGATGATCCACCCGAAGTTCGAGAAGAAGAAACACCTGATAAACGCAAGAAGTACTCTAGAGAAGACTTCATCGCAAGAAGACATGGGAAGGAAAGAGAACCATGGATACAGAAACCCATGCCCTTTCCAGGTAAGTCCCTCAAATCTAAAGAAGAAGAGCATTACAATAAGTTTTGTGAATGGATGAAACCTCTTTTTCTTCAAATCCCTTTGACTGATGCTATTAAGTTACCTCCCTATTCGAAATATATGAAAGATATTGTCACTAATAAAAGAAAAGTTCCTAATGAAGCAATATCTACCATGCTTGCTAACTACTCTTTCAGTGGCAAGATTCCTGAGAAGCTTGGTGATCTAGGTATACCCACCATTCCTTGCTCCATAAAGAATAATTACGTCAGAACTGCTTTATGTGATCTTGGTGCAGGAGTGAGTGTTATGCCTTTCTCTCTTTACAAGAGGCTTTGTTTAGAGAAACTAATCCCTACAGATATATCTCTTCAGATGGCTGACAAGTCAACAACTGTCCCCATTGGTATTTGTGAGGATGTTCCCGTTGAAGTTGCTAACTGTTTGATCCTTACAGATTTTGTTGTGCTTGACATGCCCGAGGATGGGAGCATGTCCATTATTCTTGGTAGACCTATTCTTAACACCGCAGGTGCTATTATTGATTGCAATAAAGGAAAGGTCACTTTCAACGTTGATGATAAAGAACACACGGTGTATTTTCCAAAGAAGATCGACAAGAGGCATGGCCTTAACTCTATAGAGAATGTTGAGACCGTGAAGATTGGAGAATGGGTCTGTCCACTACATGTGCACCACAAATACAAAACCATTATGGTAGGGACAATGTCCATTAAAGTAAAGGTGCAATGATCACTTCATAAGAGGTGAGACTTCTTGTTCTATATATCGCCGGTTTGTTAGTAAGACTTGATCATCTTACTAGTGAGCTTGTTTTATATAGGTAAAAAGTTAAGCTTGATATGTTTTCATTTGCTTTAGCTTTTATTCTCTTTGCTGTACCAAGTTTTTGTGTTTTTGAAGCTTCACAATACTAATCACCGCTTTAAGTTTTCAGAAAGTTTTGCAGCTTTTTGAACTCCGAGAAATTTTCAACAGTGAAGTTTTCAGAAAAAATACAGAAAAATAAAAATAAAAATTTCCATGCCAGGAGTGACCCAGAGGCACCTGGGGCTGACCAAGGGGCCCACCAGTGGCCCAGGCGGCCAGCTGGCGCGGCCTGCCCCTTGGCCGCGCCCATAGGGCGCCTGGGGCCCACATGCCCCGTCTCCAGGTGAGTCTTCTTCCCCTCTCTCTCTTCCTTTCCAAAAACACGAGTTCTGGCCCTGGAACTTGCGTTCTTGCTGTTCGTGGAGGTGATTTTAGATCTCTCTCCACAACCCATCATTTGAGCTGAGATTTTGAGAAAATACTCCCTGGTATGTAACTCCTCCACTCCTCCAAATAGATTTTTGGTTGGTGGCCTCATTTGTGAGTATTTAGTAGCTCTTGGTGTTGTTTAGATGAGCTTGCTTGCATGTGTAGAAGTTTATTTTCCAAGTTTTGATGCAAGTTTTTGCCTTAGGTAAGTGGGTTGAGTAGTTTGCCTTAACTCACTTTGTTTAAATCCTTGTTTTTGTAATTTGTCAAAAATTTCAGAAATGAGTTTGCTAGGAAGAGCAAAGGGGTGGCTTGGGAAGAAAAGGCCTTAGCGCTCCGATCGAGTTACAAGAGCTGCAGCTTCACCCTCGACCGCTAGGGTGAGCTACAACGAAGATCATGTGCCCTTAGAGTTGTTGGAGGACACAAATCCAGCATGTGCAATGACTTTCCCGTGCAATGAATTCCTTGAAGCTGCAGGAATTAAGGAGGAGTTCTATAATCTTTGTGATAATGCAGGTCTGACGCGGCTCGCAACGTGCCGTGTTGCTCAGTATCAAAAACTCACCTCCTGTTTCATTAACAGTTTTAGATATAACCTTGATACTGGTTCTGTTGAGTTTAAAATTTACAATAATCTTTTGACCATGCCTTTGGAAAAGTTTTGTGAAATAATAGGTGTGCCGAACGTTGGGCTGACGGCGAAGATAAGCTCTCAGTCCTCCGAGCTGAGAACCGTCTTCAACTCTCTCTCTAGCATGGATACGAGGGATATTCACCGGTCAAAAATCTCCAGCATCTTATTCCCACACCTCAGGTATTTTGCGTATTATATTGCTAGAGGGGTGTTAGCTCGTGACAACACGAGCAACATTTCTGCGCTGGATATTGCTATCCTGGCAACCGCCCTCTCGGGGAGGTTTGATTATAATGTGGGTGCCTTAATTTCTCGACGCCTTGCTATGAACGGTAACAAGGGAGATTTATTTTGTGGCGTTTACGCCACACTTATCCTAGAGTCTCTTAATGGCACCCCAGAGCCTGATGATAAGACTTTTACTTATTTAAGTTTTGATCTTGCTGCTATGAAAAGGCATAAGTTTGTTACCATGACTTCCGAGTTTGGTAACCTTGATTATATCTTGCGTTTCGGAGCCACCACGGAACGCAAGATCCGTCTACCTGCACCTCTTTTGTTTGATTTCTCTCGCAGGAACGGATGGTCCTTTGATGTTATCCAGTTCGATGAGTTCGTGGTCCAGCATCAGTTTCATAACCCCATGGAGGGGGTTGTGCCCGACGAGGAGGAGCATGGTGAGTTACCACCTTTCCAGGGGGAGACCGTCACCCAGTTTGGTGAAGGGTCTTACTCTGCTTGGAGCGCGGATCCTTCTTCCATAGACTGTCAAATGATAGATGGATAAGGGAATATGTGTAAGCAAAAATATTAATATAGTTGGCATGGGAGATATTGAGAGACCTTTACCGTTCACCGTTGACTGGAAAGTTGCACTTCTCAAAAATGTTTTTGTCTCTGTTTTCAAAACCAAGAGCTCTGGCACATGTTTAGTCTTTGCTTCCAACCACGGGTTTTCAACCTTGCCACCAAAAGCCACGGTTCGAGAGTCTCCCCTTCTTTCTTCAAATCACCAACTATGAGAGCATAATTGTCATTCTTAGTGTATTATGCGTTGTCCCAAAGTATTACATTGTCTTCTGCATGCTTGTGTTATTGCTAGTCTGAAATACTGAGTTCTAGTCACCTTTAAAACTCCGAAGGAGTTTCTGCATTTATGTTTTGCTTCACTCATGGAGGCTAGCGAAATGCCACTCAAGTATGTTCAAGCTATGTGCATTTTGCTCTTGTCTTGATTTTCAGTAGCATATTATTTACTTTTAGTTGTTTGTGATTGATCACATGAAAGAAGAATTACTTCGTGCATTGTCCTTATAGCATTGTTTCAATACTTGCTAAACTCTTTTCGTAGTACATGCTTATATACATCTAATGAAGCAAAAGAGTTTGTCAAAGTTTTCTTTGTCGCGTCCAGTTCATTGAACTGAATTGCTTGAGGACAAGCAATATGCTAAGCTTGGGGGAGTTGATACGTCTCAAACGTATCTACTTTTCCAAACACTTTTGCTATTGTTTTGCCCTCATTCTTGCATGATTTGGACGAAACTAACCCGGACTAATGTTGTTTTCAGCAGAGCTGCCTGTATGGTTTTATTGTGTGCAGGAAAATGGATTTTTAGGTATCTCAGAAAATTCCGGGAAAATTCACAGAAAATCCACGCACCAGAAGCTTCCACCAGCCAGAAGTGGGGCCATAGGGGCCCCAGGCGCCTGGCTGGCGCGGCCCCACCCCTGGCCGCGCCGGGGGGGGGGGGGGGGGCGCCTGGGAGGCCTCCACCTCCTCTCGTGCCCTACCTCGACTCCTATTTATTCTTGTGACGGGAAAACCCTAGAACAGAAGTCGCTTTTCTAGTTTCCGTCGCGGAGCCGCCGCCACCCTCTGTTCTTCTTCGGGAGGGCTAATATGGAGGCTGATTTGGCCTCTGGAGAGGGGAGATCGTCGCCATCGTCATCACCATCACCAATCCATCCCTCCTTCATGACTTCTCTTCACATGTGTGAGTAATTCCCTGCTGTAGGCAAAGGGGATGGTAGGGATTGGATGAGTTTGATCATGTAATAGTTCGTCAGATTGTTAGGGGCGTGTTGCCTATCATCTACTTTGGTGTTTATCTTCTTTGCTTCAACTTGTTGCTCTTAATGCTTGTCACTTTGGGCCCGAGTGCCATGTTTTCAGATCTGAACCCTATGTGTTTTCATGAATATATTTGTGTTCTAGATCCTATCTATGAGTTGTATGCACCTATTATGGTCCGGAACCGGCGATCCCAAAGGTGATAGCTTGGGACACCAAAGGGGATGGTCCATAATTTGAGGATTCCATGTATCCATTGAGTTTATTGCTTTGTTCCGGTGCTCTTTGACAGGAGCACCTTAATCTCCATAAGTTCCCTTTGGCCCCGTTCGTAGCGGGATGGTAGGACAAAAGATGTTGTGCAAGTTCTTATTGCAAGCACGCACAACTACCTACGGGATACATGCCTAATGTTTGATATTTGCTTAGATGAGCATTGCTTTTCTGTGTACCTTGCCCCGTGTTAGAATCTATTACATGTTCACTATCATCCATGCAATGCCCAACCATTCATCTCCCTAGCCTACAGTGTTTTCAATCTTGCTGGTCATTAGTTGTTACTTTTGTTGTCGTCGCCATCACTATCATATTACCATTACCACTTATCTTTTGTTGCAAGCAAGTGTATTTCAGGTGTGGTTGAATTGACAACTCAACTGTCAAAGCTTATAAATACTCTTTGGCTCCCCGTGTGTCGAATCAATAAATTGGGTTAACTTACACGCGAAGACTATCTCGATCCCTTACGGTTGTGGGTCATCAGGTGCCTTGGGCTATACCCTTGATGACCTTAATGGGATTAGTCCATCGATTTTACAACACACTATCAATCTCGAGGCCGATGCTAAGCCAGTTGTTGATCATCAACGACGGCTGAACCCAAGGATGAAGGACGTGGTTAGGACGGAGATTCTCAAGCTTCTAGCCGCATGTATCATTTATCCTATAGATGATAGTAGGTGGGTAAGTCCAGTTCATTGTGTTCCTAAGAAATGAGGTATGACTGTTGTTCCTAATGATAAAAATGAACTAATACCTCAAAGAGTTATTATTGGATATATAATGTGTATTGATTACAGGAAGTTGAACAAGGCAACCAGGAAGGACCATTACCCGCTGCCCTTTATTGATCAGATGCTAGAGAGGTTGTCTAAAAACACCCACTTTTGCTATCTTGATGGGTACTCTGGCTTCTCTCAAATTCATGTTAACGCTGCCGATCAAGAGAAGACCACTTTCACGTGTCCTTACGGTACTTATGCTTACAGGCGTATGCCTTTTGGTTTATGCAATGCACCTGCTAGTTTTCAGAGATGTGTGTCTGCAATTTTTCATGGTTTCTGTGAGGAGATTGTGGAAGTCTTCATGGACGATTTCTCCGTCTATGGAACTTCCTTTGACCACTGTCTCCACAATCTTAATAAAGTTTTGCAGAGATGCGAGGATACAAACTTAGTTCTAAACTGGGAAAAATGTCACTTCATGGTTAACGAAGGGATCGTTCTTGGTCACAAGATTTCCGAGAGGGGAATTTAAGTGGACAAGGCGAAGATTGAAGCTATCGAAAGGATGCCCTATCCAAGGGACATTAATGGTATTCGTAGTTTTCTCGGTCATGCTGGTTTCTATAGAAGATTTATTAAAGACTTTTCTGAGACTTCGAGACCCCTCACTAATCTTCTCCAGAAGGATGTTCCTTTTGTATTTGATGAAGATTGTAAGGAGGCTTTAGAAGCTCTTAAGAAAGCTTTGATAACCGCTCCTATAGTACAACCACCTGACTGGAATTTTCCCTTTGAAATTATGTGTGATGCTAGTGATTTTGTTGTCGGAGCTGTTTTAGGACAAAGGGTTGATAAGAAATTGAATGTTATACACTATGCCAGCAAAACCCTTGATAGTGCACAAAAGAATTATGCTACTACTCAGAAGGAATTCTTAGCAGTAGTGTTTGCTTGTGATAAGTTTAGACCTTATATTGTTGATTCAAAAGTTATTATTCATACTGACCATGCTGCTCTTAAGTACCTTATGGCGAAGAAGGATGCCAAACCAAGACTCATCAGGTGGGTACTCCTTCTTCAAGAATTTGAATTACAGATTGTTGATAGAAAAGGAGCAGACAATCCAGTGGCGGAAAATCTTTCAAGGATGGAAGATATACCGCATGACCCCATCCCAGTCAACGACAGTTTTCCAGATGAACAACTTGCCGTTGTAGAAGTACAATCTCTCTCCGATCCTTGGTTTGCATATTATGCTAATTTTATCGTTGCAAAGTATTTGCCTCCAGGTTTAACATTTCAGCAAAGGAAGAAGTCCTTTCATGATTTGAGGCACTAATTTTGGGATGACCTTCACCTTTTCAAAGAAGGTCCTGATGGGATCGTGAGAAGATGCATACCGGAACATGAGCAGAAGGACATTCTCAAGCAATGTCACGATAGTCCCTATGGAGGACATCACGCCAGTGAGAGGACCGCTCATAAGGTTCTCCAATCAGGGTTTTATTGGCCTAACCTCTTTAAAGATGCTAGAAATTATGTTTTATCTTGTGATAAGTGTCAGAGAGTTGGTAATATCAGTAGGAGTAATGAGATGCCTATGAATTACTCACTAGTGATTGAGCCTTTTGATTGCTGGGGTTTTGATTTTATGGGTCCTTTTCCTCCTCACACAAGTACACTCACATTTTAGTAGCTGTTGATTATGTGACCAAGTGGGTTGAAGCAATCCCCACTGAGAGTGTTGATCACAAAACATCTTTGAAAATGCTCAAAGATGTAAGTTTCCCTAGGTTTGGTGTACCTAGGTATCTAATGACAGATGGAGGATCACACTTCACGCATGGAGATTTTAGAAAAGCTCTAGCAAAGTACGATGTCAATCATAGAATTGCTTCACCGTACCATCCTCAAACTAGTGGGCAAGTTGAGCTCACCAACAGAGAGATCAAGCTGATATTGCAAAAGACAGTTCATAGTTCTAAGAAGGACTGGTCAAATAAGTTAGGAGATGCTTTGTGGGCGTATAGAACTTCTTACAAAACCCCATGGGCATGTCCCCGTATAAGATGGTCCATGGCAAGGCTTGCCATTTGCCATTAGAATTAGAACATAAATCTTTCTGGGCTGTTAGAGAGCTTAATGCTGACCGAAAGTTAGCCGGTGAAAAGCGTCTCATGAACTTTACTTCTCTAGATGAGTGGAGAAGTGAAGCTTACGTGAGTGCTAAAATGTTCAAGGAAAAGGTAAAGAAGTGGCATGATAGAAGGATTCTGAAACGTGAATTTAATGTTGGTGATAAAGTTTTATTCTTTAGATCTCGTTTCAGGTTTTCTCCAGGTAAACTACTTCCATATGGGAGGGGCCATTTCATATCGAAGAAGTCTACCGGTCAGGTGCAATCAAGATTAATAACTTTGATGGCACCAAACCTCAAGTTGTTGATGGCGGAGAAGTTAATAGGTTTAGTTGGGATGCCTCCCCTGTTAACCGCGCCAATAAACGATTCTTGATAACCCACAAGTCTAGGGGATCAATTGTAGCTTTTCGATAAATAAGGATGTCGATCCCACGAGGAGCGGAAGGTGCTGATAAATGACACTGGATAAGGAAAGGCTGCACACACTCAAAGGTAAATATTTAGGGGTTTTTGGTTTAAGCAACAGAAAAGTAAAGGACAAGCAAATTAAACAGGGTAACTGAGGTGTAGCAAGTGGCCCAATCCTTTCACAAGGATAAGCCTAGGAACCAAACTTATAAAAGCTAAAGCGTTCTTGAGAACACACGGGAGAGATAGCCAAGTTACTTTCACCATACTCCGCCAAGTAATATGTATTGTATTGATAAGTGTTGGTGGGTGGATCAATGCTAGTACACCTTCTAGACTAAGATAAGTGAACTCTTATGATTACACACCTTGCAAGCATCCGAAAATACAAGGTAGCAATTAAGGCATAAGCCTAAACATAGCATTACGATCAAGGATCCATAACTCCCTTGTGCAAAAGTGTGCGAATTGGGGTTCAGGTTTCTTTCACTCCGGCAACCCACCATAAGCAACCTTTGTACACAATGTATTCCTCTAGGCCCATGAAAGGTGAAGTGTTAAGTGTTCGACTCAAATAACACCACTAGAGAAATAAAAACACAACTTAAATATCAAACAACACATAATACTTCAACATCATATGATTACTAACAACTAGACTTCTCCCATGTTCTCAAGAACTAAAGTAACTACTCACAAGACATAAAAGAGATCATGATCAGAGGTGATAGATGGGTGGCAAACAATCTGGACACAATGATATTTCTCCAACAAAACTCAATATCATTCACCACAAATGTCACAACCCCAAGTTAGGTATGTGCTAGGATCAAGTGCTCCTTTGCATTCATGATAAAAATTTCAAAAGAAATAAAAATGGGAGGGAGAACACCCCCCAGATGAATTTAATTCAAATGGCCAGATAAAAAGTTGCTCCAAAATTTCCTTTTGTATTTTTGAAAAGTCTCATAAATGAGTGTGATCACATATAAAGTGATTTGGATTCAAACCCATGCTCATAGATTTTTCAAATATTCAAACAGGAGCATGGAATTAAATTTAAACCCCTATTTGATTTAAAGTTCAAATTATTTGAATTTTAAAAATGCCCAAACTTTGTAAGTGGCTAGCTCTATATTTATTGAGGCCATCTAAAAAATATTGGCATTTATAAAAATGCCTAGCTAATTAAATTAGCAAGGCCAACATATTACAGAAATAAATAAAAAGAAAAAGGAAAAACAGAGAAGGGAAGGACCTTACCTTGCGCCTCAGGCGAGGCCCAACTCCCCTGGCCGGCCCAACCCAGCTCCCACGCCTTGTCTTCTTCCTCCCCTCGCCTCCAAGCAGCTCGGTGGTGAGCCGAGCGCCGTGGACGCCACCGAGGCTCGCCTAGACCATCCCCTGCCCCCAGCGCGTAGCACGCGACGCCACTTCCCCCCCCGCTGCCTATGACAGTGGGCCCAAGCCCACTAATTAAACCCCGGGTTAATTAAACAGAGTTTAAATAAACCCCCCCACTAACAGCAGGGCCCCACTCGTCAGCTGCCCCCTAACGTCAGCACTGCGCTAGGCTGACGCAGTAAACCCTTTTCCAGTTTAAAAAGAAAATCAGAAAATTCCAGAAAAGGCAGAAAATGGCTGAAACTTTGAAAAATCATAGAAAATTTATTTTAAATCCAAATTGGACAAATAATATGTCTAAAATTATCAGAAAAATCCAAGGATTATGAATATGCAACTTGTTTCTATGTTTGACCATTTTAAAATGGGTGAACAGTAGCAAACATGCATATGGATCCTTTTCAAATTCAAATTTGGAGTGAATTTGCAAATGACTTTGCAACACACTTATTTTAGATGGATTCATCCACACATCAGAGGCTTTACCTCAACTATACAACATCACTTCATGCTCAACCTTTTCAAATGAACTTTCATGCATTCAAATGCATTTGAAATTCATCGATAAATCAAATGGAGTTTGAATTTGCAATTCAATTTCAATATACTCCTTTTAAATAGAATTGTCCACACAATGCAACCATGAACATCACCATTACAATCTTATTCACGTGATTGTGCATTGTACATTGTGTTGATCCTATGATTGTCATGTTGCTGATAGAAGTGGAGCCGGAACCCGAGATCACCCCCTTCGTTGAAGACCCCGTGACTGAACCTCGTCAGCAAGGCAAGCAAACCCCCATTGACCATGTCGATAAAATCCCACTTCCCTCTCAGTCTCGCTTATGCATTGTTTAGGATGATTACCATGATAACGTCTCTACCGCATAGTTGAACCCATATCCTTTGCATGATCTATCATCTTGTCACAGTAGTAAGCAAACCACAATCCTAGCAGATGTAGGAGTTGATTGATATCATGTGACCCCTGCAACTGTTACTGCTTATTGCATGCGTAGAGTTTACAATGAGGTTGCTTTTGATGTGAGTCGGGATGATGGTGAACATGGTGTTGATAATGGTGGAAAGGTGTTGGTGAATCTACCCTAATACAAGGTGAACGATGAGAGGCTGTGTAGGAGTACACAGTGGGTTGTCTCGTTGAACACCGCCTTAAGTCCAAGTTCTTGTGTGGTGATCCAAGAAGAAGAGTACAACCACACATTGGGCTCACTGATCCCTCTCATCCTAGTACCTCACCCCGTTCGAACCCCAGAAGTCGCAGTAGTTCGGAGTTCTGGTAGGGCTGTGGCACGGTCTGCGAAGTGGATGAACGGCTTTTCAAGACCGGCTTGGGACCCTGCACACATCGTTTGAGGCTGTACTGGAACCTCGGCCGGACTTCCATACGGACCCCCCTCAGATAGGCGACTCTCTGGACTAGAACGGAGCTGTGGGCGAAGTGTTGTGGTGGCATCCTCGCTGTCACCTCTTGAACGGTGGCACGCAAAAGGCGGTAACTGATGACACGTGTGTGTAGCGGTACACCCCTGCAGGGTTAACAAAACTATTTGAATAGCCGCGTCCGCGGTTAAGGACTGCTTGGAAAGCTTAGCTTGATTATTAGACAACTTGAACTGGATACTTCTAAAACTCGCAAGATAAGCGTGAGTGCTATGGCGTGCTTTCACGTGGGGAAGTCGAGGAAGGCACCATAGTGGTGTAATTGGTTGGGGATGTAGTGGACTCGTGTACGCTTCTTACCTCAAATCTGGTACTCGTAGTTCAAGACTAGCCAAGTCAAAGCTGGCACTTCTGCAATTGAACCCCACCCCCCTTTACCTTGATACATATGCATGAGTAGTATAGCTCCTACATAAGTCTTGCTGAGTACGACTTTGTACTCACCTTTGCTTATTCTATGTTTTAGATGAACCCACCGACCCCGATGGTGGCTTCTACCTGAAGCTCAAAGAATGAAGACTCAGACCAAGACCAAGCTAGTGTAGTCCCAGTCAGACGACTGTTCCCTCGTGGAAGGGCTTGTTTTTAGATAAGGCTTCTCTAAGCCATTTGTTAAACTTGTCTGTACTCAGACCTACTTTGCTTCCGCATGTTTGATGTAATGTTGGATCACAGACTTGTGATCTCTGTGTGCACTCTGTAAGAGTTATCAATAAAGTTGTATACTTTGTAGAGAATTGCAATGATACCTGCTGTTCATACAAGGAATGTGTGATGCGTGTATGTTTATAACATGCATGTCTTTGTATGGGTTTTCGAGACCTTAGTTGTGATCTGGCTGGCGGTCTTTTATACACCAAGTGACCCTTAGATGTGCGCAGCTTGGGGCATCGCGATGCGATTGTTCGAGACTCTGTCTTGTGCACACTTTGATGTATGATCGAGCCCGCCCTAGACCCCGACTAAGTGATCGGGCTGGAGTAAGTCTATGTAAGGGTTATAATACAATCGATAGTATGGTCTAGGCGACTTGTCTATGAGTATGGGAGTTCACCACCCATATCATTTAGACTTGTGTGCGGACGATGAGGACCCATTTCAGTTGATCATCCGGCCTGGATGGGATGCCCCTCACGTTCGATGCTTTCTGAGAACGTTCTGTGCTTGGCCTTGTCTGCTTAGACAAGTGGGTACGGTTCTCGGCTCTCCATATGATTGTATTGTAGCGAGGCTTGCATACGCTAACCCCGGGTCCCGACAGACTTGGTATCAAAGCAGGACTGACTGTAGGATTATCAGCCTTGGCCGAAGTCGAGTCTAGCACTCTATAGTTATATAGTTACTCTGGGTATAAGGGAACAACGTAAGGCTTCTTTTTCTCCTTACCCTCATCGATCTGAGTTCTGAGTCACCCTTACCTTTTCTACGGGAAGATATGACTAGGCTCATCTATGTCTTACTAGAACATCTCGTTGTTTGCTTCCTTGTAGCCGTAGGAAAGTTGTGTCCGGTTTCCTAGCATTGTTGTAATGCTGATTTCTTACATCGTATTATGTAAGTGCTGTATCTACATTGAAAGAAAATTGTTTTCTTGCAATTACAGCCGTTATGCTGTCCGAGTCATTCCAGGTTTCTTCATAATCTGATGTAATTGCAAAATCCTTCCCTCCTTTTCGGTTGTCCTTTTTGAAGGACTTCTAGGTGGCATGCCCGACAGTTCCATAGATTTTGATGTAGGTTTTCTTCTAGAAACCTATAGTGTTTCATTTGCAGCTCTTTCTCCCACTTTAGATGTCTTCTAGCCAGAAGAACCACACTAACCATCGTGTTGTGGTACTTTGTTACTCTGACATATCTGTTGTAGCCCTAGTAAGCCATGGTCATCCTCAAGAAAACCATCCAGTAACCAAACTCCTTAAACCTAGACACCCGACAGATGTGTAGAGTTTATAGTGGATCTTGTGCCAGGAACCGCACCAATTTCTAGACGCCCATACAAAATGGCCCCACGTGAGTTAGCTGAGCTTAAAACCCAACTGGAAGCTTTGTTGGAAAAAGTCTTCATCCGCCCTAGCTCATCGCCATGGGGTTGCCCCGTTCTGTTCGTAACGAAGAAAGATGGAACAGAAAGGATGTGCGTAGACTATCGCCCGCTAAATCTAGCGACGATAAAGAACAAGTACCCACTGCCCAGGATCAATGATCTTTATGATCAACTCGCTGGATCCTCTGTCTTCTCCAAGATGGATTTAAGATTAGGTTATCATCAAATCAAAATCCGAAACGAGGACATCCCAAAAACGGATTTTACTACTCGTTATGGTCTTTACGAGTACACCGTCATGTCCTTTGGTTTAACCAATGCCCCCACCACTTTCTCACGCATGATGAATTCGATCTTCATGGAGTACCTAGATAAATTTGTTTTAGTTTATCTTGATGACATTCTCATCTACTCGAAGAACAAATAAGAACATGCCGAACACCTAAGGCTGGTATTGATGAAACTTAGAGAGCATCGCCTGTATGCTAAATTCTCCAAGTGTGAATTTTGGCTACCAGAAGTGACCTATTTAGGCCACGTGATTTCTGCAAAAGGCGTTGCTGTGAATCCCGAGAGAGTTCAGGCCGTCCTTGACTGGACTCCACCTGAATCGGTTAGGCAAGTTAGGAGTTTTCTTGGCCTAGCCAGCTATTGCCGTCGCTTCGTCGAGAACTTTTCTAAAGTTGCAAATCCTCTAACCGAACTCCTCAAGATATATAAGAAATTCCAATGGACTCCCAAGTGCGAGGAAAGCTTTCAAGAGCTAAAAAGAAGATTGACTTCTGCCCCCGTACTTGCGCCTCTAGACACCAAAAAGGATTTCGAGATCTTTTGTGACGCCTCACGGCAAGTTTTAGGATGCATACTTATGCAAGATAGACATGTGGTAGCTTATGCTTCACGCCAGTTGCGGCCACATGAAGAGAACTATCCTACCCATGACCTTGAACTCGTTGCCGTAGTTCATGCCGTAACAACTTGGCGACATTACCTCCTTGGTAATCGTTGTGAGATCTATTCCGACCACCAAAGCCTCAAATATATATTCACCCAGCCAGATCTTAATCTCAGGCAAAGACGCTGGATTGAGTTGATAAAAGATTATGACTTAGGAATTTCTTACACCCCAGGAAAAGCCAATGTCATGGATGATGCACTAAGTCGTAAGTCGTATTGTAACAACCTCATGTTACAACAGTATCGACCACTTCTTCATGAGGAATTTCGAAAGCTCAATCTTGAGATTGTTCCTCATGGCTATCTTTCTACCTTGGTGGCGAAACCAACTCTTGAGGATCAAATCATAGTTGCCCAAAGGCGTGCACGAGGTGTTCGCCGGATCAAGGAGAACATTGCTAGCGGAGTTGCTAAATGTTTCTCCACAGATAGTAAAGGAACGGTATTCTTTGGAAATCGTTTGGTAGTACCTAAGAATAGGGAACTAAGGCAACTCATCCTCAAGGAAGCCCATGACACACCCCTCTCGATTCATCCCGGTAGCACAAAAATGTACCGAGATCTATGCCAGAGATTTTGGTGGACTAGGATGAAGAGAGACATTGCTCGATTTGTTTCCGAATGTGATATTTGTCGTCGCATTAAGGCAGAACATCAAAGACCTGCTGGTACACTTCAACCTTTGCCTATTCCAGAGTGGAAATGGGACAAGGTCGGTATGGACTTCATCACCGACTTTCCAAAAACCCAGAAAGGAAACGATGCCATCTTCGTTGTCATAGATAGGCTTTCCAAAGTTGCTCACTTTCTTCCAGTTCGTGAGTCTATAACTGCTAGCCAGTTAGCGTACTTGTATGTCTCTAGAATTGTGTCTCTTCATGGTGTTCCTTTGGAAATCAATTCTGATCGTGGTAGCCTTTTCACCTCTAGATTTTGGGGAAGCTTTTTGGGGAAGCTTTCAGAATGCTATGGGAACTCATCTCTCCTTTAGTACAGCTTTCCATCCTCAGTCTAGTGGTCAAGTCGAAAGGGTTAACCAAATTCTTGAAGACATGCTCAGAGCTTGTGTTATCTCATTCAGAAAGAGTTGGGAGAAGTCTCTTCCATTCGCCGAATTTTCTTATAACAATAGTTTTCAATCTAGTCTGAACATGGCTCCTTTTGAACTCCTCTATGGACGACGATGTCGAACACCCCTAAACTGGTCAGAAACCGGTGAAAGACAATTCTTTGGACCGGATATGATCAAGGAAACAGAAGAGCAAGTTCGCATTGTTCGTGATCAATAGAAAGCAGCCCAGTCTCGTCAGAAAAGCTACTATGATCGTCATCATAGGCAAGAGAGCTACAATCTTGATGAGAAGGCTTACCTCTGGGTTACTCCTCTGAAGGGAACCCAACGATTCGGTATCAAAGGCAAGTTGGCCCCACGTTACATCGGACCTTTCCGCATTCTTGCTAAACATGGAGAAGTTGCCTACCAACTTGAACTACCCCCGCACCTTTCCCGAGTACATGATGTATTCCATGTGTCACAACTCAGGCATTGCTTCAAGGACCCCATCCGCGAAGTCGACCATGAAACGCTTGATCTCCAAGATGACCTTTCTTATCGAGAATACCTTGTTCGTATTCTTGATTCCGCGGAGCGTGTCACTCGTCGTCAGAAGATTAAGTTTCTGAAAGTGCAATGGTCACACCACTCTGAGAGAGAAGCCACGTGGGAAAGAGAAGACCGTCTCCGTACCGAGTACCCCTCCTTCCCCCCGCACACTTCTGAATCTCGGGACGAGATTCTTTTGAGTGGGGGCGAGTTGTCACAACCACAAGTTAGGTATGTGCTAGGATCAAGTGCTCCTTTGCATTCATGATAAAAATTTCAAAAGAAATCAAAATGGGAGAGAGAACACCCCCCAGATGAATTTAATTCAAATGGCCAGATAAAAAGTTGCTCCAAAGATTCCTTTTGTATTTTTGAAAAGTCTCATAAATGAGTGTGATCACATATAAAGTGATTTGGATTCAAACCCATGCTCATAGATTTTTCAAATATTCAAACAAGAGCATGGAATTAAATTTAAAACCCTATTTGATTTAAAGTTCAAATTATTTGAATTTTAAAAATGCCCAAACTTTGTAAGTGGCTAGCTCTATATTTAATGAGGCCATATAAAAAATATTGGCATTTATAAAAATGCCTAGCTAATTAAATTAGCAAGGCCAACATATTATAGAAATAAATAAAAAGAAAAAGGAAAAACAGAGAAGGGAAGGACCTTACCTTGCGCCTCAAGCAAGGCCCAACTCCCCTGGCCGGCCCAGCCCAGCTCCCACGCCTTGTCTTCTTCCTCCCCTCGCCTCCAAGCAGCTCGGTGGCGAGCCGAGCGCCATGGACGCCACCGAGGCTCGCCTAGACCATCCCCTGCCCCCAGCGCGTGCCACGTGACGCCACTCCCCCCCCCCACAGCCTATGACAATGGGCCCCAGCCCACTAATTAAATCCCGGGTTAATTAAACAAAGTTTAAATAACCCCCCCACTCACAGCAGGGCCCCACTCGTCAACTGCCCCCTGACGTCAGCACTGCGCCAGGCTGACGCAGTAAACCCTTTTCCAGTTTAAAAAGAAAATCAGAAAATTCCAGAAAGGGCAAAAAATGGCTGAAACTTTGAAAAATCATAGAAAATTCATTTTAACTCCAAATTGGACAAATAATATGTCTAAATTTATCAGAAAAATCCAAGGATTATGAATATGCAACTTTTTTATATGTTTGACCATTTTAAAATGGGTGAACAGTAGCAAACATGCATATGGATCCTTTTCAAATTCAAATTTGGAGTGAATTTGCAAATGACTTTGCAACACACTTATTTTAGATGGATTCATCCACACATCAGAGGCTTTACCTCAACTATACAACATCACTTCATTCTCAACCTTTTCAAATGAACTTTCATGCATTCAAATGCATTTGAAATTCATCGATAAATCAAATGGAGTTTGAATTTGCAATTCAATTGCAATATACTCCTTTTAAATAGAATTGTCCACACAATGCAACCATGAACATCACCATTACAATCTTATTCATCTGATTGTGCATTGTACATCGTGTTGATCCTATGATTGTCATGTTGCTGATAGAAGTGGAGCCGGAACCCGAGATCACCCCCTTCGTTGAAGACCCCGTGACTGAACCTCGTCAGCAAGGCAAGCAAACCCCCATTGATCATGTCGATAAAATCCCACTTCCCTCTCAGTCTCGCTTATGCATTGTTTAGGATGATTACCATGATAACGTCTCTACCGCATAGTTGAACTCATATCCTTTGCATGACCTATCATCTTGTCACAGTAGTAAGAAAACCACAATCCTAGCAGATGTAGGAGTTGATTGATATCATGTGACCCCTGCAACTGTTACTTCTTATTGCATGCTTAGAGTTTACAATGAGGTTGATTTTGATGTGAGTCGGGATGATGGTGAACATGGTGTTGACGATGGTGGAAAGGTGTTGGTGAATCTACCCTAATACAAGGTGAACGATGAGAGGCTGTGTAGGAGTACACAGTGGGTTGTCTCGTTGAACACCGCCTTAAGTCCGAGTTCTTGTGTGGTGATCCAAGAAGAAGAGTACAACCACACATTGGTCTCACTGACCCCTCTCATCCTAGTACCTCACCCCGTTCGAACCCCAGAAGTCGCAGTAGTTCGGAGTTCTGGTAGGGCTGTGGCACGGTCTGCGAAGTGGATGAACGGCTTTTCAAGACCGACTTGGGACCCTGCACACATCGTTTGAGGCTGTACTGGAACCTCGGCCGGACTTCCATACGGATCCCCCTCAGATAGGAGACTCTCTGGACTAGAACGGAGCTGTGGGCGAAGTGTTGTGGTGGCATCCTCGCTGTCACCTCTTGAACGGTGGCACGCAAATGGCGGTAACTGATGACACGTGTGTGTAGCGGTACACCCCTGCAGGGTTAACAAAACTATTCGAATAGCTGCGTCCGCGGTTAAGGACTTCTTGGAAAGCTTAGCTTGATTATTAGACAACTTGAACTGGATACTTCTAAAACTCGCAAGATAAGCGTGAGTGCTATGGCGTGCTTTCTCGTGGAGAAGTCGAGGAAGGCACCATAGTGGTGTAATTGGTTGGAGATGTAGTGGACTCGTGTACGCTTCTTACCTCAAGTCTGGTACTCGTAGTTCAGGACTATCCAAGTCAAAGCTGGCACTTCTGCAATTGAACCCCACCCCCTTTACCTTGATACATATGCATGAGTAGTATAGCTCCTACGTATGTCTTGCTGAGTACGACTTTGTACTCACGTTTGCTTATTCTATATTTTAGATGAACCCACCGACCCCGATGGTGGCTTCTACCTGAAGCTCAAAGAATGAAGACTCAGACCAAGACCAAGCTAGTGTAGTCCCAGTCAGACGACTTTTCCCTCGTGGAAGGGCTTGTTTATAGATAAGGCTTCTCTAAGCCATTTGTTAAACTTGTCTGTACTCAGACCTACTTTGCTTCCGCATTTTTGATGTAATGTTGGATCACAGACTTGTGATCTCTGTGTGCACTCTGTAAGAGTTATCAATAAAGTTGTATACTTTGTAGAGAATTGCAATGATACCTGCTGTTCATACAAGGCATGTGTGATGCGTGTATGTTTATAACGTGCATGTCTTTGTATGGGTTTTCGAGACCTTAGTTGTGATCTGGATGGCGGTCTTTTATACACCAAGTGGCCCTTAGATGTGCGCAGCTTGGGGCATCGCGATGCGATTGTTCGAGACTCTATCTCGTGCACACTTTGATGTATGATCGAGCCCGCCCTAGACCCCGACTAAGTGATCGGGCTGGAGTATGTCTATGTAAGGGTTATAATACAATCGATAGTATGGTCGAGGCGACTTGTCTATGAGTATGGGAGTTCACCACCCATATCATTTAGACTTGTGTGCAGACGATGAGGACCCATTTCAGTTGATCATCCGGCCTGGATGGGATGCCCCTCACGTTCGATGCTTTTCGAGAACGTTCTGTGCTTGGCCTTGTCTGCTTAGACAATTGGGTACGGTTCTCGGCTCTCCATATGATTGTATTATAGCGAGGCTTGCATACGCTAACACCGGGTCCCGACAACAAAGTAGTAATCAACACCAACAGAGTAGAGAGGATATATAGTACGGATTAGAACACAAGTTGCAATTGTGAGATGAGATGGGATGGAGATGAAGATGGTGCTGATGTTGGGGATGATGTTGATGATGATCTCGATGATGCCCGTGATGATGATGATGATGATGGCGACGATCTCCCCTTCCGGGAGGTGATCTCCACGGCGGAATCTGCCCGCCGGAGATGGCTTTTCTCCTCTGTAGGTTTCCGCCCCGTGACGGCGGCGAAACACGGAAACTCTTCTTCTTTTAGGGTTTCTACCCCAGGGGGGTCCTATAGGCGAGAGGGGACACCGAAGGGGGCCACCAGGCATCCAGGAGGGTGCCTGGCGCGGCTAGGAGGGGGGACGCGCGAGGCACCCTTCTGGCTGCCTGGTGGGTCCCCTCACCTCCGTCTTCGGTGATCCCCAGTCAATTCCCATAAAAACGATCCCCGTAAATTTTCATCGCATTTGGACTTGATCTGATTCAGCAACTTGGCGTCCACTTTTCACCGCTGAATCCTGGTTCTGCTGCTTCGGCACCGGAAAGTTGTAAACTGTGTAAAACAAGACAAAACAATATAAGAACCATACTTTAAAGTGGAATATATCAATGAATAGAATGAAATTACGATATAAAATAGTGATGCTTTTTGGACGTATCAACTCCCCCAAGCTTAGACCTTGCTTGTCCCCAAGCGATTACTGAGCTCGGCAAACCTGTCCACAAGTTTAGAGAGTGAAGTGTCGATAAAAGAATATGGACAAGAAGCATTAAGATTTCTCACCAAACTGAAGCATCCTCAACAGCAACCTCAACTCATAAGGTCCTTATGAGAAAGTAGTAACAATTATAACAAAGTAGGACCTGGAAAACTCATCAAATCATGGCAAACATAGCCTTGGTCAAGGAACAACTAATAACTTTTACTTTTGCTCTTTCACTTATAATGAAACCAGTTGAAGCTTGGAAAGAACATGTTATCAGTCAAGAAGTGCACATGTTAACACAAAGGAAGATGTTTACTCAGCATAAGCTTTTGCAAACAACTCACTTATCAAAAGATAATGTCAACAAAGATGTAACATGCTAACTTTCAATGCAGCTTTGTATTCAAGAATCTTTATTAACATCAAGTGTCTGTTATCTCTCAAGAAGGAAGGAAGTAGGAAGGACTGACTCAGCACAAAATAAAGGATAAACCCCGTGCAAAAGGGTAAGCAGGGAAAACTCATGTGCCATCTCTAGATCAAACAGAATAAAAACAGACTTTTGGGAGGTTCATGATCCGTCAACGACTGCTGATAGATAACTCACTCACTTCATGATTTGGACAAGTTTCGAGGAACGACTCCCATGTGGGGATGATCATATCCCCTTAAATTCCTTTGTTTATCACTCATGAATGGGCGAAGGAACTTGTGTGTTAGTATTTATCTTTTACGAGCTGGGCACTCATGCCAGTCCCTTCTCGTATTAGGGGTTTGCAGATTAGGCATGCAATCCCAAGATAAAACTTGTCCAAATTAAGAAGATCATGGGTTACCCACCACTTCCTCATGAGCTGAATCAGCGGCACAAAACAGAAGATTTTGAACATCTAGAGATAGCACACAAATTATATACTTTAGGAGTGGTAGTGGAATACCACAAATGGGAAGGTATGGTGGACTCAAGTGGAAGATGTTGGTTTCAGGGTACGGAAGTACAAGCAGAATTCCGCTTAGTACAGAGTTTTGGCTAGCAAGGCTTTGAGAGACCAGACAATTGATGACAATTTAGATGCAAGCAATGCAAAGCATAAACATTACAACTAGCATGAAACATCAAGTTGTCCTCCTTGTCAACATAACACTTCAAGCATAATAACACAAAGGTTTTGGCTATGTCGCTACTTTGAGAAAAACATGCTTGTTGTTATGACCAAAGCTATACTTGCCAAGATTTAAATAAAGTTTTCGAAGCCATACCTGATATAAGGTTAATACTCCCCATAAGAATCAACTCATAATGTCGATTGCGTGAAGAGAATACCGAGTGCAGCGAAGAAACCAGACTTCTCATTAATATTCCTTCATAGACGACTCCACACTCACGGATATAAAGCTCTCCACAAAAGGAGTGATAGACCTCAAAGCAACACCTATTTTATAAAGTAGCTTCCCTAGACATGATACGACTCTACTTGACTCCTAAAGACAAAGATAAAGATAAAGATACCCGACACTCCCCCAAGCTTGGAACAAGCTAAGGGGATGCCATTACCCGAGGAGTTTCACTCCTCATCTTGTTGTGGTTGTTTCTTCGGATCCCTGATGACACGACGAAGGGTTCGGTTCTCTAACTCCAAGACTTCCACTTGTATTTTTAGTACACGGAAATCTTCAATGAGTTGGTTGGTGACGCGGTAGGCTTAGGAGATGGTGGAAAGCATGCGTTGATCTTCAGGTGAAGTGGAGGGCCCTGAAAGGTTAAGAGAAAGATCATATTGATGTTGGACGGATCCCACCATGATGGGATTGCTTGGACCTCCTTGTTGTTGGGCAGTGATAGTCTTGACTTCCTCTCTCACGGAGCGCTCCATCTCCGCTTGTCTTGCGGCAATCTCTTCTTTGGTAGCCCAATCAACGTGCTTCCCCTGATTAAGATCCTTCTGAACTTGACGTAGGCGCCATCCAAAGAAGTCCTCTCCGCTCGAGCCACAAGAAGACATCTCTAGCAACAGGTTTTAACCCTGGCAGAAATAGACCGAGAAAGAAAACACGCGAAATCAAGAGATACGGTGCCGGGACGATCCGGGCAAATATATAGCAAAAATTTCCGCAACAGAAGGAAGGTTTCAAGCCTAGGTGGAGTAGGAGTCGGAGTCCAGGGCACCTAGGAGGGTGCCTGGCGCGGCCAGGAGTGGGGCCGCGCCAGGAGGCCTCCTGGGCCACCTGGAGTTCCTCTCCGGCTCCACTCGGGCTTGGAATTTTCCTAATTTTGCAAAAACTTTGAAAAGTAGACTTTTATTGATGTTCGCGATGTTTCCTTACCGTAATACATACCTTTTCTTATTCTGCTCCTGCCGGAGTCTGAAACTGGGCTGCAACATGTTCTTCATGAGTCTTTGTATATATCATGTTTGCATCCACATTGATAGGATCACCTGCCATGTAATGTTTGAGTCTTTGTCCATTCACAACTTGAGGTTTGGTGCCTTCGAAATTATTGATCTTGATTGCACCAGACCGATGTACTTCTTAGATATGAAAAGGTCCTTCCCATCTGGAAAGTAGTTTACCTGGAGAAAACCTGAAACGATATCTAAACAACAAAACTTTATCACCAACACTAAATCCATGTTTCAGAATTCTATTATCGTGCCACTTCTTTACCTTTTCCTTGAACATTTTAGCGCTCTCGTAAGCTTCACTCCTCCACTCTTCTAGAGAAGTTAAGTTCATGAGACACTTTTCACCAGCTAACTTTGGGTCAGCATTTAGCTCTCTGACAGCCCATAAAGCTTTGTGTTCTAACTCTAATGGTAAATGGCAAGCCTTGCCATAGACCGTTTTATACAGAGACATGCCCATGGGGTTTTTGTAAGAAGTTCTATACGCCCACAAAGCATCTCCTAACTTATTTGACCAATCCTTTCTATTTCTATTAACTGTCTTCTGTAATATCAACTTGATCTCTCTATTGGTGAGCTCAACTTGCCCACTAGTTTGAGGGTGGTACGGTGATGCAATCCTATGATTGACATCGTACTTGGCTAGAGCTTTCCTAAAAGCTCCGTGCGTGAAGTGTGACCCTCCATCTGTCATGAGGTACCTTGGTACTCCAAACCTAGGAAAAATTACATCCTTGAGCATTTTCAAAGATGTCTTGTGATCAGCACTCTCAGTGGGGATTGCTTCAACCCACTTGGTTACATAATCAACAGCAACTAAGATGTGTGTGTACTTGTGTGAGGAGGGAAAAGGACCCATACAATCAAAATCCCAGCAATCGAAAGGTTCGATCACTAGTGAGTAATTCATAGGAATCTCATTTCTCCTACTAATGTTACCAACTCTCTGACACTTATCACAAGATAGAACGTACCTTCGGGCGTCCTTAAAAAGAGTAGGCCAATAAAAACCTGATTGTAATACTTTATGTGCGGTCCTTTCACCGGCATGATGTCCTCCATAGGGGCTATCGTGACATTGTCGAAGAATGTCCTGCTGCTCGTGTTCTGGTACGCATCTTCTCACGATCCCATCTGGACCCTCTTTGAAAAGATGTGGATCATCCCAAAAGTAGTGCCTCAAATCTGTGAAGAATTTCTTCCTCTGCTGAAATGTAAAACCTGGAGGCAAAAACTTTGCAACGATAAAATTAGCATAATCTGCAAACCAAGGGTCGGAATGAGATTGTACTTTTACAACAGCAAGCTGTTCATCTGAGAAACTGTCGTTGACTGGAACAGGATCGTGCGGAATATCTCCCATCCTTGAAAGATTATCCGCCACCGGATTGTCTTATCCTTTCCTATAGACAATCTGCAAATCAAATTCTTAAAGAAGGAGTACCCATCTAATGAGTCTTGTGTCGGGACCCGGGGTTAGCGTATGCAAGTACAGCTAAGACATAGTCATATGGAGAGCCGAGAACCGCACCCACTTGTCTAAGCAGACAAGGCCAAGCACTGAACATTCTCGGAAAGCATCGTACGTGAGGGGCATCCCATCCAGGCCGGATGATCAACTGAGATGGGTCCTCATCGTCCGCACACAAGTCTAAAGATATGGGTGGTGAACTCCCATATTCAAAGACAAGTCGCCTCAACCATATTATCGACTATCTCAAAACTCTCACATAGACTTACTCCAGCCCGATCACTTAGTCGGGGTCTAGGGCGGGCTCGATCATACCACAAAGTGTGCACGAGACGGAGTCTCGAGCAATCGCATCGCGATGCCCCAAGCTGCGCACAGTTAAGGGCCACTTGGTGTATGAAAGACCGCCAGCCAGAACACAACTAAGGTCTCGAAAACCCATACAAAGACATGCATGTTATAAACATACACGCAGCACACATGCCTTGTATGAACAGCAGGTACCATTGCAATTCTCTACAAAGTGTACATTTTATTTATAACTCTTATAGAGTACACACAGAGATCACATACAGGTGATCCAACATTACAACACAGAACGGAAGCAAATTATGTCTGAGTACAGACAAGTTTAACAAATGGCTTAAGAAGCCTTATTCAAACACAAAGCCCTCCACGAGGGAACCAGTCTGCTGACTGGGACTAGACTAGCTTAACTTCAGTCGTCCAGCTCGATGAAGAAGCCACCTTCGGGGTCAGTGGCATCATCTAAAACATATATTAAGCAAACGTGAGTACAAAGGCGTACTCAGCAAGACTTACATAGGAGCTATACTACTCATGCACATGTATCAAGGTAAAGGGAGGTGGGGTTCACTTGCAGAAAAGCCAGCTTTGACTTGGCTAATCCTGAACTACGAGTACCAGACTTTGAGGTAAGAAGCGTACACGAGTCCACTACTTTCACCAACCAATTACACCACTATGGTACCTTCCTCGACTTCCCCACGAGAAAGCACGCCATAGCACTCACACTTATCTTGGTGTATTTTAGAAGTATCCGGTTCAAGTTATCTAATAATCAAGCTAAGCTTTCCAAGCAGTCCATAACCGCGGACGCGGCTATTCGAATAGTTTTGATAACCTTGCAAGGGTGTACCGCTACACACACATGACCATCATTTACCGCCTTTGATCTCGACACCATTCAAGGGGTGCCAGCGAGGATGCTCACCACAACTGTTACCTCATAGCCTATCTAGTCCAAGAAAGCCGCCTACTTGGGTTGGATACCACAATCGTGAACCCGGCCGGTTTACCGAAGTGGACCCAAGCGATGTGTGCGTGGTGCATAAGCCGGTCTCGGGTGAGCCGTTCTCTCACTTAGCATCCAGGCCACAAGCCCACCAGAACTCCGAACTACTGCGACATCTGGACATCGAAAGGGATGAGTTAATAAGTCGAGAGGGGTCAGTGAGCCCAATGTGTGGTTGTACTCTTCATCTTGGATCACCACACAAGAACTCGGACTTAGGGCGGTGTTCAACGAGACAACCCACCGTGTACTCCTACACAGCCTCTCATCGTTCACCTTGTATTAGGGTCGATTCACCAACACTTTTCTACCATCATCAACATGATCACTACCATCCCGACTCACATCACAGTAACAACATGGTATCATACTAAGCATGCAATAAGCGATAACATTTGCAGGGGCCACATGATATCAAACAACTCCTACAGTTGCTAGGATTGTGGTTTGCTTACTACTGTGACAAAAGATAGGTCATGCAAAGGAATGGGTTCATCTATGCGGTAGAAACGAAGCATGGTGATCATCCTATACAATGCATAAGCGAGACATGAGAGGGAAGTGGGATTTTATCGACATGATCAATGGGGTTTTGCTTGCCTTGCTGACGAGGTTCGGGCTCTGGATCTTCAGCGAAGGGGGTGACCTCTTGCTCCGGTTCAACCTCTACTCGACAAGCAAAGTACAAAGTAGCAATCAATATGAATGCAATGCTCAAGCACATGATAGAATGTTTAAGCTTCAAGTACAAGTTTGATGTGTGAGGCAATTCCATTTAAGTGGAATATATTGCATTTTTAAAATGCAAATTCAAATTCCACATTTGAATTCAACATTAATCAAGTTACATGTGATATAGTTTCATCATTTTGAACTATCTTCAAATGTGTATGATATGCCTCTGAAGTGTGGTTGATTTGCAACATAAATTCATGGTCCAAGTGGCAAAATCATTTGGTTTGAATTTGAAATAAATTCAAATAAAGCAAATGATATATGCTACTGGTCCCATTTTAAATTCAACTCAAACAGAGTTGAAAGTTGCATATTTGGAAAGATAATTTTCTCCTGATCATTTTTCATATATTATTTGTCCAATTTGGAGTTAATATGAATTTTCTATGAATTTCCAAAGTTTGGGGTATTTTCTGGAATTTCTGGAATTCTTTTAATTCATTTCGATTTATTGCGTCAGCAGGGGGGTTTGACCAGTCAAACTGACTAGGGGGTCCCACCTGTCTGTGACACAGTGTTTAAACCCGTGGTTAAATTAATCCAGTGGCTTAATTAAGCCACTAGGCCCACTGGTCAGTGACCCAGGGGTCACTTAACACGTGATTTGTGGCTAATCCACCGGCGGCTTGACGCCGGCGACGTGAACCACGGCGGCGACTCGCCGGAATCCGCTACAGGCCACGGGAGAGCACGGGGAGGGCACCATCTTGCTCCTGGAGGTCTTCCGCGTCGTTTGGTGGCATCGGGGGTTCACGGGGTGCCCGGAGTCGACGACGGCGACGACTCCGGCGGGAACAGAGGAACGGTGAGGTCGTAGCCGAGGCTAGGGAGCACGGTTCGGGTTGAAATCACTTGCGTTCGAAAGCTGGCATGACCAGGGGTTGAACGCACGCTCTGGACGAGTCGAAGGAGCACAGGGGCGACCTCGAGCTCATCCATGGCGGCGACGAGCTACGGCGTCCATGGCGGATCGACAAGGAGACTACGAAAAGGTGCGGGAAGAGAGGGGTTTGAACCGCCTGCTCACCAGGAACTCGACGGAGGTGGCTGCTTGAGCTGGGAGGGCTCGACGGTGACGAAATCGACAAGGGCGTCCTTGTCCGGCGACAGCTCGAGCTCGATTCCGGTGGCTAGGAGGGATCCAAGTACGATTCTTCGCACTGGGAGACGTAGTCGACGACGAGGAGGAGGATGGACACGGTGACGGCGCTTGACAGGCGCTCTGGCCACGCAGGTGCGGCGGCGCACTCCGGCGTCCTTCACGGGTGACGATGGATCGAGCGCTGGAGGAGGAAGAAGACGATGAGGAGGGGGGGAATGGACGTGGACGACTCCAGGGCGTCTCCAGGCGTGAAGAGGTGGCGAGGGGGAAGCAGGAGGTGGCCAGGGCTCGTCGGCGGCGTCGGTGGAGTGCTGCATGCATTCCACCGAGCAGCTTCGGGGCGTGGGGAGGAAGACGACAGGGGAGGGTCCAGGTGGGCTGGGCCGGCTGGAGAGGTGGGCCTCGCCCCTGGCGGGAGGTAAGTTTTTCCTTTTTCCTCTGTTTAATCTTTCCTTTCTTTTTCTGTAATTTGTTTTGGCTCTGATAAAAAAATACCAAACCATTTTATTAAATGCTGAAAACTTTTATGTGGCCTCATAATAATATGGACTAGCCACTCATAAACTTTCAACATTTTTAAAATTCAAATGATTTGAATTTTAAATCAAATAGGGGGATTTCTTTATTTCCAAGGTACTGTTTGAATATTTGAAAAATCTATGAGCATGGGGTGGGTCCCACATCACTTGATATGTGATCACACTCATTTATAAGACTTTTCAAAACTCTAACATGAATTTTTGGAAAATATTTTTATCTGGCCTTTTGAATTAATTCATCTGGGGGGGTGTTCCTTCTCCCATTTGGATTTTGAATTTGATTTTTAAGGTTTCTTTTTTGAAACTTTTGCATGATGCAAAGGTACTAGCTAACCCTAGCACATACCTAACAGAGGGATCTGACATCTTGGTTTGGCATCCTTTTTCTGCATAAGATACTTAATGGCATCATGGTCAGTATGAATAATAACTTTAGAATCAACAATATACTGCCTAAACTTATCACAAGCAAACACCACTGCCAAGAATTCCTTCTCGGTAGTAGCATAATTATTTTGAGCACTATCAAGTGTCTTGCTGGCATAGTGGATGACATTCAGCTTCTTGTCAACCCTTTGTCCTAAAACAGCTCCAACAGCAAAATCACTAGCATCACACATAATTTCAAAGGGCAAATTCCAGTCAGGTGGTTGTACTATAGGAGCGGTTATCAAGGCTTTCTTAAGAACTTCAAAAGCTTCCTTACAATCTTCATCAAATACAAAAGGAGAATCCTTCTGGAGAAGATTGGTAAGGGGTCTCGAGGTCTTAGAAAAGTCCTTGATAAATCTTCTATAGAAACCAGCATGACCTAGAAAACTACGAATACCTTTGATGTCCCTTGGATAGGGCATCCTTTCGATAGCTTCAATCTTTGCCTTGTCCACTTCAATTCCCCTTTCGGAAATCTTGTGTCCAAGAACTACCCCTTCGTTAACCATGAAATGGCACTTCTCCCAATTTAGCACCAAATTAGTTTCTTCACATCTCTGCAAAACTTTATTAAGATTGTGGAGACAGTGGTCAAAGGAGTTTCCATAGACGGAAAGGTCGTCCATGAAAACTTCTACAATCTCCTCACAGAAACCATGAAATATTGCAGACACACAGCTCTGAAAAGTAGCAGGTGCATTACACAAACCAAAAGGCATACGCCTATAAGCATAAGTACCGTAAGGACACGTAAAGGTGGTCTTCTCTTGATCCGCGGTGTTAACGTGAATCTGGGAGAAGCCAGAATACCCATCAAGATAGCAGAAGTGCTTGTTTTTAGACAGCCGCTCGAGCATCTGATCAATAAAGGGCAGAGGATAGTGGTCCTTCCTGGTGGCCTTGTTCAACTTCCTGAAATCAATACACATTCTATATCCAATAATAGTCCTTTGAGGTATTAGTTCATTTTTATCATTAGGAACAACAGTTATACCTCCTTTCTTAGGAACACAATGAACGGGACTTACCCACTTACTATCAGCTATAGGATAGATGATACCTGCGGCTAGAAGTTTGAGAACCTCTGTCCTAACCACGTCCTTCATCCTCGGGTTCAACCGTCGTTGATGATCAACAACTGGTTTAGCATCGGGCTCGAGATTAATAGTATGTTGGCAAATGGATGGACTAATACCCTTGAGATCATCAAGAGTATAGCCAATAGCACCTCTGTGTTTGCGGAGTGTCTCCAATAATCGCTCTTATTCATACCCTGAAAGGTTAGAATTGATAATAACAGGATATACTTTCTTTTCATCTAAATAAGCATACTTGAGCGTATCGGGTAGTGGTTTTAGATCAACCACCGACTCTTATTTTGGTTGCGAGAGGATTCCAAAAGGTTCAATCGGGAGATTGTGCTTCAGGATAGGAGTTTTTCCTAAAAATATGTCTTCTAGTTCACCCGTCTCCTGCATATGTATGTCATTCTCGTGGTCTTCCATAAATTGCTGCAAAGTATCATTAGGAGGAATAGCAATAGAAGCAATTTCTTCAATAATCTTGTCATTACTTGACAAGCAGTACCACGAGGCTGCATAGAAAACTTAGAAAAATTAAATTCATACGGCTCACCGTTGAATTCAACAGAAACCTTACCTTTCTTGCAATCTATTATAGCTCCGCAAGTGCTGAGGAAGGGCCTACCAAAGATAATAGGGCAAAAACTATCTTGTACTGAACCAAGTACAAGAAAGTCTGTAGGATATTTTACCTTCCCGCAGAGCACTTCAACATCTCTCACAATCCCAACCGGAGAGATTGTTTGTCTATTTGCAAGATGAATCGTGACATCAATGTCCTCGATCTCACACGGCTGAATCTCGTGCATGATCTCTTGATAAAGTGTGAAGGGAATAGCGCTGGCGCTAGATCCCTAATCACATAGCCCATAGTAATTAAGATTTCCTATTTTGACAGATACAACTGGTGTACCTGAAATTGGGCCTTTGTTCTTGGCTGTGACAATGTTAGTAGAAACAGCACAAAAACTAATAGTGGATTCTTTAATATCACTGGTTACCAAATCCTTGACCATTGCAACTTGAGGCTTGACCTTGATCATGTCCTCAGGTTCGTCAGTGGTCCTTCCGTTTTTGTTTAGAATACCTGTAACAAAAGAGTGCTCCTTTATCCTTGAGGGATAAGGAGGCTGTTCATACACAACTGCAGGTAAAAAAGGATGAGTAACATTAATCTCAATAGGTGACTCCTTGAAAGGTTTATGATGTTGACTCTCCTTCTTCTTAGAAGAATCAATATGAGAGGCAAAGTCCTTGCAAAAGTCAACCATTAGCTAGGAATCAAGACCAATTTTAGAGCAAAAGGTATTAAAGTAATTAGTCTTCATATAGCTCTCAATGTAATCATGTTCATAGTTTATAGCGGGTTCAATACCTTTATCGATTTCCCAGTCTTCAGTGTTCTTCTGGATCCTTTCTAGAAGATCCCATTTTTCTTCCATACTTCTGGTCTGGAATACCCCGCTAGAGGAGGCATCCAACATCTCCTTGTTCTGACGAGAAAGCCCGGCATAACAATTTGTAAGTATAATTTCCTTGGGGAGCTCGTGGTTTGGGCATTTGAGCATCAGGGACTTCAGTCTCCCCCAAGCTTGAGCGATGCTCTCTCCGTCGCTAGACCAAAATTTGTAGATGTAGTTCCTGTCTTGGTGAATTTCACAAAGAGGATAAAACTTTGCATAAAAGAGAGACATAAGCTCTGGCCATTCAAGCAGATCAGAGTTATCAAGTAGCTTATACCAATCTGAAGCTTTATCTTTGAGTGATACGGAGAATAATTTCTTCATGACGAACTCCATCGTTACACCTGCAAGCTTAAATAAAGAACATAATTGTGATAAATATAGCAGGTGTTCTCATGGATGTCCTTCTCCTATATAACGATTAGACAAGACATGATCAATAATACCAGGTGGTATTTTATAGGGCACAATTTCAGTAGGGGTAGGAGTGACCACCACAGTCGTGGGGCGGCTCCTTACCAGCAACGAACCAACAGCAGCAGAGTCCATAAGGACTGAAAGTAACAACAGAAAATAAAGATGTCCTTACCGGCTTCACTTACCAATAGCACTACACTCCCCGGCAACGGCGCCAGAAAAGCTCGTTGATGGCGGAGAAGTTAATAGGTTTAGTTGGGATGCCTCCCCTGTTAACCGCGCCAATAAACGATTCTTGATAACTCACAAGTCTAGGGGATCAATTGTAGCTTTTTGATAAATAAGGATGTCCATCCCACGAGGAGAAGAAGGTGCTGATAAATGACACTGGATAAGGAAAGGCTGCACACACTCAAAGGTAAATATTTAGGGGTTTTTGGTTTAAGCAACCGAAAAGTAAAAGACAAGCAAAGTAAACAGGGTAACTGAGGAGTAGCAAGTGGCCCAATCCTTTCACAAGGATAACCTAGCAACCAAACTTATAAAAGCTAAAGCGTTCTTGAGAACACACGGGAGAGATAGCCAAGTTACTTTCACCATACTCCACCAAGTAATATGTATTGTATTGATAAGTGTTGGTGCGTGGATCAATGCTAGTACACCTTCTAGACTAAGATAAGTGTACTCTTATGATTACACACCTTGCAAGCATCCGCAAATACAAGGTAGTAATTAAGGCATAAGCCTACCCACAACATTACGATCAAGGATCTATAACTCCCTTGTGCAAAAGTGTGCGAATTGGGGGATCTATAAATCCCTTGTGCAAAAGTGCGCGAATTGGGGTTCAGGTTTCTGTCACTCCGGCAACCCACCATAAGCAACTTTTGTACACAATGTATTCCTCTAGGCCCATGAAAGGTGAAGTGTTAAGTGTTCGACTCACATAACACCACTAGAGAAATAACAACACAACTTAAATATCAAACAACACATAATACTTCAACATCATATGACTACTAACAACTAGACTTCTCCCATATTCTCAAGAACTAAAGTAACTACTCACAAGACATAAAAGAGATCATGATCAGAGGTGATAGATGGGTGGCAAACAATCTGGACACAATGATATTTCTCCAACAAAACTCAATAGCATTCACCACAAAGTAGTAATCAACACCAACAGAGTAGAGAGGATAGATAGTACGGATTACAACACCAGTTGAAATTGTGAGATGAGATGGGATGGAGATGAAGATGGTGCTGATGTTGGGGATGATGTTGATGATGATCTCGATGATGCCCGTGACGATGATGATGATGATGATGGCGACGATCTCCCCTTCCGAGAGGTGATCTCCCCGGCGGAATCTGCCCGCCGGAGATGGCTTTTCTCCTCTGTAGGTTTCCGCCCCGTGACGGCGGCGAAACACGGAAACTCTTCTTCTTTTAGGGTTTCTACCCCAGGGGGTCTTACAGGCGAGAGGGGGCACCGAGGGGGCCCACCAGGCACAGGCATCCAGGAGGGGGCCGCGCCAGGCACCCTTCTGGCTGCCTGGTGGGTCCCCTCACCTCCATCTTCGGTGATCCCCAGTCAATTCCCATAAAAACGATCCCCGTAAATTTTCATCGCATTTGGACTTGATCTGATTCAGCAACTTGGCGTCCACTTTTCACCGCTGAATCCTGGTTCTGCTGCTTCGGCACCGGAAAGTTGTAAACTGTGTAAAACAAGCCAAAACAACATAAGAACCATACTTTAAAGTGGAATATATCAATGAATAGGATGAAATTACGATATAAAATAGTGATGCTTTTTGGACGTATCAGTTGTGAATGGGCAAAGACTTAAGCATTACATGGCGGGAGATCCCGTCAACGTTGATGTAAATATAATACACAAAACAACTCATGAAGAATATGTTGCACCCCCATTTCAGACTCCAGCAGAAGCACAATAAGTAAAGGTATGTATTACGGTAAGGAAACATCGTGAAACTGCCATAAAAGTTCAAGATTACGAGTTTTTGCAAAATATAGAAAATTCAGAGCCTAATTGGAGCCGGAGAGGATCTCCAGGGGGCCCAGGCGCCTCCCTGGCGCGGCCTACCTTTTGGCCGCGCTGGGTGGCCGCCTGGGCACCCCGGAGCCCGTCTCCGACTCCACTTTGGTTCGTTACCTTCCTATTGTTGCAGAAATTTTTGCTATATATTTGCCCGGATAGCCCCGGCACCGTATCTCTCGATTTCGCCCGTTTTCTTCTCGAGCTGTTTCTGCCAGTAATCTTTTAGCTATACCTAGGTGCCATGGCTTCCCCAAGTTCCCCCAAGGACAAGTTCATCGTCAACGTCATCAACCCTTACCTCGCTGAGGTGAAGAAGCACCCTCAAGCCGTCCGGTTGGAGGATGGTGCTCTTCACCAGGAAGATATAAAGGAACCTGTCAAGGAGGGGAGCATCAAGTCCAGGCTAGAAGAAGTGGAGCAAGAAGTCTTCAAGTACAAGAAGTTGGTTGAGCGCGGTGTTGAAGCCAACTTTAACCTCATCAACGAGCTGAAGGTGTTCTACAAGAAGGAGATGCAGGAGATGTGGAAAAGCATCACCGCATCAGAAGAAAGAATTGAAGAGCTCCAAGGGCAAGTTTATGATCTGCACCACCAGAACTGTGAGTATGAACTAAAGTTTATGTGCATGGGTATGGTGCTGCATGCAGGATTCCGGAGACCGACTTCTCTTATGAGACTGGAGAACCCCTTCCATGGAAGCGCTTCGCCGAGGACTACGTGATCAATATGACCAGGAAGAAGGAGTAGATCTCCTCGGGTAATGGCATCCCCTTAGCTTGTTCCAAGCTTTGGGGAGTGCCCGATATCTTTATCTTTATCTTAGTCTTTTAGAGTCCAGTAGAGTCGTATCATGTCTAGGGAAGTTATTATATGAAATAGGTGTTTGCATTGAGGTATGTCACTCCTTCTGTAGAGAGTTTGTATCCGTGAGTGTGGAGTCGTCTATGATGGAATATTAATGAGAAATCTATTGGTTCCTTCGCTGCACTCGGTATTCTCTTCATGCAATCAACCTTATGATGATTCTTATGGGGAGTATTGACCTTATATCAGGTATGGCTTTGAAAACTTTATTTAATTTTGGAAAACATAGCTTTGGTCTTGACAACATACATGTTTTCTCAAGTAGCAACATAGCCAAAAGCCTTATGTTATTATGCTTGAAGTGTTATGTTGACAAGGAAGACAACTTGATGTGTTATGCTTACCTTAATGTTTATGCTTTATATGTTTTGTATCTAAGTTAGCATCAATTGTCTGTTCTCTCAAAGCCTTTGCTAGCCAAACTCTTTGCCTGCAGATTTCTGCTTGTGCACTCATACCCTGAGACCAATATCTTCCTTATGAGTCCACCATACCTTCCTATTCGTGGTATTCCCCTACCACTCCTATAAGTATAGAATTTATGTGCTATCCTTAAATGTTCAAAATCTTCTGTTTTGTGCCTCTTGTTTAACTCTTGAGGAAGTAGTAGGTAATTCATGATCTTCTTAAGTTGGACAAGTTTTACCCCAGGATTGCATGTCTAATCTGCAAACCCATAATACGAGGAGGAACTGGCATGAGTCACCCAGCTCGAAAGATAATATAACAAACAAAACCTCCTTCACGCTTGGTCTATGAGAAATTAGAAACTTTGGCAGTGATAAACAAAGGAGATTAAGGGGATGTGATCGTCCCCACTTGGGAGTCGTTCCTCGAAACTTGTCCATCTTGAGAAGTAATTGAGCTATCTATTAGCATTCGTTAACAAACTATGCACCTCCCAAAGTTTATTTTCATTCTGTTTGATTTAAGGATAGCACATGAGATGTCCCTGCTTGCCTGTAACGAGGCCTTTCTTTTACTTTTATGTTGAGCCAGTCTTCCCACTTGCTTCCTTCTTTTAAGAGAACAAACACTTGATGCTGATGAGGATTCATCCTTATATTGCTGCATTAAGTTTTGCCATGCCACATCATTGTTGACATTATCTTTTGATAAGTAAGTTGTTTGCGAAAGCTTTGCCAAACAAACATCTTCCTTTGTGTTAACATTTGCACTACATGACTGATACGTCCAAAACGTATCTATAATTTCTGCTTGCTCCATGCCTCTTTTGTGTGATATTGCTATGATATTGATGAACTTCCATACACTTTTGATCATATTTGGACTAACCTATTAACTCAGTGCACCCCAGTGCCAGTTCCTGTTTTCTGTTGTTTTTCTATTTCAGGTTTCCCCCATATTAAAAGTGCTCCCAAAATTCGGGAAAAATCCAATAAAAAATCAGCGATACAGAAGCTTCGAGAATCAACGAGGGGGGGGCAGAGGGGACCAACCAGGGCCCCAGGCGCCCTCCCGGCGCGCCATAGGGTGGGGCCGCGCCAGGGGGCCTCCTGGACCCCTGGTGGCCCCCCTAGCTGCCCCCCTTCGCCCATATAATCCTCGTGACGTGGAACCCCCGTGACGGGAACCCTTTTTCGCGATCTCTCCTCTTTTCCGCTGTCGCCACGCTTCCAAGATCGGGAGCACCAGAAGACCTCTTCCCGGCACCCTGCCGGAGGGAGGAACCACCTGCGGAAGCTTCTCCACCACCATGGATGCTTCCCGGATGAACCGTGAGTAGTACACCTTGGACCATGGGTCTATGATCAGTAGCTATGTCATGTTCTCCTCCCCTCTTTGTTCTTCATGGATTAGACCTCGTGAGCTGCTCTACATGATCGAGGCACATATGTAATATTTCTGTTGTTGCTATGCTGAGTTTGCTGGGATCCGATGGATTATGAGATTATGTTCAGATTGTGTTTGAGTAATATATTTGATTCTCCTCTTTTATATTTATGTTCTAGAGTAATTCTTGCATGTTCTCCGTTGCTGTTTATTGCTTTGGCCAAGTAGTAGGTTGTGACTCCAAGAGGGAGCGTTATGCATGATTGTGGGTTCATGCCCCCCGATGACTAGCTTGAGTGACAGAAACATGAGTCTAGGGGATGTGTTGTTGCCACAAGGGATAAAACAATGGTGCTTGTACTTGCGGGTGCAAGGATTGTTTACTTTACGCAAAGTTCTTTAATGCAGTTGTCCGTTGCTTTGAGTTTACACTTTGGGTGGGATTCACAACTTAATACCAGCGAGATGTTCTGGATAGATATCTCACGGTGG
This sequence comes from Bromus sterilis, assembly GCA_950022295.1. Taxonomy (NCBI): domain Eukaryota; kingdom Viridiplantae; phylum Streptophyta; class Magnoliopsida; order Poales; family Poaceae; genus Bromus; species Bromus sterilis. The sequence continues at coordinate 28,686,955 of OX465597.1, forward strand.
ATGATGAGTAGGTAGATGCATATGGATTTCGGTCTACTTGTCTTGGCGTACTGCCCATGCTTTTGAGCCTCTTCCTTTCTGAAAGGACGTGGATGTCGCCTAGAGGGGGGGGGTGAATAGGCGTTTAAAATAATTACGGTTTCGGCTTGAACAAATGCGGAATAAAACTTAACGTTTAATTTTCCAAGCAAGAAACCTAAATAAGCTAGGATCAACTATGTGCACCAAAAACTTATACTAAGCAAGATAAACAACTATGTGATAGCAAGATATATAACAAGAGCACTAAGGCTATCACAAAGTAGGTGCACAAGTAAATAGGTTGTCTAGAAGAACAACCTATGGGACAAGCAACGTACAATAATATGAGCAAGCACAAGATAAACAATGTAATAAGCTTGCTCAAAGTAAAGGTAGAGATAATCGCAAGTGGAGCCGATGGAGACAAGGATTTTTTACCGAAGTTCCTTCTCTTGCGAGAAGTACGTCTCCGTTTGGAGAGGGTGAGGAGCACAATGCTCACACGAAGCCAACGAGGGCCACCCTATTTATCCTCACGTTCTTACCAATGCAAGATGCCGTGATTCCACTATTAGGACACTTGAGGGCGATCACCGAACCCGTACAAATGGCAACCCTTGGGGGCGGTCACCGAACCCGTACAAATGCTCGGGGCAATCTCCACAACCGAATTGGAGGCTCCCGTAGCGTCCCGAAGCTTTCCACCACAATGATTGAGCTCCGTAACAACAAGCCTCTAGGTGCCAACGCACCCACGAGGTACAAGCTCTAGAGTGCCTATGCACTCAAGAGTAGCTATATTCTCAACTTCACTCACTACAAAGAATCCTCGGAGAGAACTCAAACTGATGCACCAAATGCAATGGCAAGAGCACACGAAGTGCTCAAGTCCCCAACTCTCAAATCCCACCAAAGCAACAGAAGCTATGGAGGAATATGAGAGGAAGAACAAGGAGAACACCAAGAACTCCAAGATCTAGATCCACAAGGTTCCCCTCACTTAGAGGAGAGATGGCTTGGTGGAGAATGTGGATCTACACCTCCTCTCTCTTTTCCCTCAAAAAGGAGCAAGAATCATAGGAGGGTAAGAGAGTAAGCAAGCTCAAAGAGGTCAACAATGGGGGGAAGAACTTGCAAAGAACCGGTGGAGACAAAGGAGGAAGAAGACCCCCTTTTATAGTCTCCCGCGAATCCAGCCGTTGGGAACCGTTGGCAGCCCACCAACCACGGTACTACTGCACCCGGCGCGGTACTACCGCCCCCGGGTACTACCGAAGCCCAGTTCTATGCCCACTACCGCAGAGTCTAGTGGACTTACGGTAGTGAGTGCGGTACTTGCCCGTGGTACTACCGTGGCACGGTACTACCGCGCTGGGAGCGGTACTACCACCCCACAGTACTACCGGGGGCCAGTACCGTGCCCACTACCGCAAAGTCCAGTGGATTTACGGTAGTGAGTGCGGTACTCGCCCACGGTACTACCTCTCCAAGAGCGGTACTACTGTTGGGAATGTGCCCTAGAGGCAAATAAAATATGTTTTATCGAGCATATTCCATTAGTTCATAATACGTTTGATACTATGCTAGAACTGTATTAAGAGGAAACATTAATACAGGTGTGGTATACAAACAACCAGGTCCCTAGTTAACCCTAGTATACTAGTCCATTGGGCGATTGATGATCAAGGTTTCCTGATCATGAGACAATGGCGTCTGTTGACAATGGAGTCGTATCATTGGATAATGATATGATGGACATACACCCACCAGAAGTGTTGCGATGTGATCAAGTCACATAGTTCGACATTGCGATAACTATAACGTAGTGACCAGATCCTTAGACCGTAATGATCATACGTAATTACTGTCTATTAGGATGCCTTGATTTGCTACCCACCGCCTGACTGAAATATGCTGGCCATAAAGGAGTACTTCAGGTATTCCGAATAGATATGTTAATGAGTATGCAAATAGATCAAAGCGGGATTTGTCCATCCGTGTGACGGATAGGTACTCTAGGCCCACTCGGTGATGTTACATCATAAAGTTTGCAAACGTGTGGCTAGGTCACGGAGTTGTAATATCACGGGAACGAGTAAACTTGTTTGTTGAGAACGAGGACGAACTAGGTATATTGGATACCGATGATCAAACCTCGGACAAGCAAAGTACCATAGGACAAAGGGAACAGGCACACGGTTAACGGATCCAACAGCGATTGAAGTTCATTCGATGGAAGCGCATGGGCTATCAAGGATTGTAACCAGGTCCAATTGATTAGTCATTGATCAATGAGAATTTTCTCGATCATGTATGCTGTTTCCCGGACCGTAGGGTGTTACACTTAAGGGTACTCGACGCAGTAAGGATTGATTCGGGATCACCGGAGAAATTGGAGAGAACACCGGAATTGTTCCGGTGATGACCGGAATTGTTTCGATGAAGGCCGGAAGTTGTTCCGGGTATTTTGAAAGGTTCAAAATATATTTAATAATGTTTAATATAATGTTTTATTATTTAATTATCTGAATTAAATATTAAAATATAATTAAATATAATTAAAAATGAATTAAAAGGCATATGGGCCTCATAGGGCCCATTAGGGGGAGAGGGAGTCCTCCCCCATGGGCCATGGCGCCATGAGGGGGCCCACCCCCTTTATTTGGTGTGCCACCCCCCTCCCTTGGGATTAGTCCCACCCCGGAAGTGGAGGGGGGGTGGCACCCCTCCTTGGCCTATATAAGGAGGGGTAGAGGTGCCCTTTTATTCATCATATTTTTGAGATAAGTTCTCGTCTCTCTCTCCCTCCTTTCTCCTTCCTCGAGTGGACTCCCCTTGTTTGGAGTCTACACTTGGTTGGGGATTTCTCCACTATACGCACGCCGTCGTGCTGCTGGAATCGGGATCCGAATCCATCTTCTTTCCGCTGCTCTACTGGTTCGGAGCCCGGAGGGACGTCGGGTATACTGTATGTGTATAATCCCGCGAGGCACTACACTTGTGGTGCTACTTCATCGTCGTGGCCGTATCGCGAGGTCTTCATCGACAACGTTCCGACGGGGACGTAATCCCGTCATCGGTCCACAAGGATCGGGTGGCTACAGGAGTCATCGTGGATCTGCGCGGCATCGGGGATTGCCGGTACGACTACACCAACCACGTTCATGCAGGAACGTTTCCCGCTTAACGGACTACATACTGGTATGTGATCTATTTCTGTCCGTTACTTGCATCACTATAGCATAGGTCTTGGGTATGGGTCTCGTAGGTTATGAAAATTTTGTGTTTTCTGCCCCGAACCCCAACAGTGGTATCAGAGCAAGGCTATGCGTAGATGTATTGTACGGATAGAACACATCTAGTATGTGGGCATCAATTCTCCAATTGTTACCCTCTCACGTGTACTCATTTAGCGTTGCGGCAATGTTTGATGAAGCGTCCCCCGACCGACCTTACGCGTTTACGCGAGACTGGTTCCATGCTTGACATATGGCTTGTACCATATAAAGTGGCTGGGGGTGTCTGTCTCTCTGCATTAGCGATGCGAAGATGTTTGCAATGGAGGGCCCCGACAGGGGTGTAATAGAGACAATTGTGGATTGGTGTTGTGGCATGTTTTCGCAGGATAGAAAGCGGTTCTTTTCTCGAAACCCCTAGCAGCCACGTAAAACTTGCAAAAGATAAAGTAGAAAGGCGTTTTCAATTTTAATTTGCATGTCGGGGGGAATCATAGCATGTATGATTTATACTGTTGCATCCTGTTTTGCTAATATGTTAGATATACGACGGTAGCATAATAGGATGATCCCTCACTAATCCAACAAAGTGTCCTTCCTTAGTGAAGCACCATCTAGAAAGTTCTTCATTATGGAGGCATCACGTGTCACACGGGTGTCAAACATTTTTACGTTCACAAGAGATGGGTGGAGCAAGCCTAGCATGTCCAGAAACATGGCCTTGCATACGCGGCATATACTCACGAAGGTTATTGTGGCGAGCCTGGCATGTGCAGACATGGCCTCGGGACACAAGAGACCGAAAGGTCGAGCATGAGTCACATGGATGATGTGATTGGCATGATGGCCTACCTTGAACAACATACTGATGGTCGTGTCACACGGGGGAGGTATGTTCTTCAAGGATCGTGTAATCACTTAGAATAAACTATGAGGGATGTTTGTCTGAGTGGGAGTTCCAGAATTGTTTTAGAAACATGAACTCCATATTATGAACTTAATCTTCATGTCTTAGCAAATATCATTGTAGATAACGTCATACCAATGTTTAGAACTATGGCTTTTTTTTAGTATGATAGAACTTAAGGTAAATGGGTCTTACTTCATTGATGTGTACCAACACCATTAGAGACATACTCATTAGTAATGACTTGCTAAACATAATACGAAGAACTGCTAGGAGATACACCTGACAACTCCGTAATCAAGGAAGATGATGATGAGTATCGCACTCACCGTCACTTATGAATGACTGTCCAATACACCATAATTCATTCTATGGAATCTGAATTGTGAATGCATGTTAACCAACACGTATGACGTGCTAGGTGAACTTGAAAGCACTTGGTCACAAATCAGAGTAATGGAAGATGAGTATATGGACGGGGTTTCTTTCAACTATGGTGGAAGGAACAACCTGCTGAGAAAGTCACTTGGTAAATGTATAAGATACATGGAACACCTTGTGTATAACTTGGACTACTGAATGACTGGTTACTTTGCGATAACTGGGGATTTGCATCCGCTTCCTCCCAGTTACAAAGACCATGTCTAGACTATGTCATGAAGGAGAATCGTTCACCTGCCATGAGGTCATGGTTAAAGTCAAGAACTTTAAGAGTAGAACCAATGCAGGAATGGTCATTGACGGAGAAGGTATATTTGATATACGAGTTATAAATGTCCTTCCCACGAAACACTAATTGCGGTTGATTAAGTATTCGATGCTTGACCTTACTGCTTGAGAGTGACTTGGAAGGGATGAGGTGACAATGTGTGCTGAAGGCAATCAAGATAGTTGATGGTCGACAATACTCTACCTCTACATCTATCAATTGATTAATATATGAATAAATTTTATGATCATTTGAATGAGGACATTATTAGTGTGTCTTGCATCTCGCGAAGACAATTATTCATATTAGTGAGAAACAAGTCAGTTGTTCTCCTTTTATGAATGATATCTCTTATGGTCACATTATGATTATGAATGAGTTATTCTTATATTGATGATAGTTGTTTGATCATTTATAAAAAATATTGTAATGCCAAGAAATATCCAGGCTTAATAATGACACTACAGTTTAAGTCATGAATGGTATGATGATGTCTTAAGATACTTGATCTCTTGACACATACAAACCATGCCTTTTAGGTGAGATGACTAAAACCTCGCATTCTGGTAAAACAGATTGTGTACTGATTGTTGAATATCATACATTGTGATGTATTGTATATCAACATGTAGTGAATTTCATTATTTTGTGAACTTCATATGTGGACTTAGATGAATATATGTATTCACTAATGAAACATGAGTCTGAAATAGTTTGATATGATCAAAAGGGATTTCAGAGTAAAAGATGGATATGAAATTAACAAGAGAGACAAGTCTCAACGATTTGATCAAAGTGACAAATGTTTTGAGTTAGTCTTGGACATAAAGACTTGTGTGAAAGTTGTTCCACAAATTGCAATGTCTTGAGACACTTCAATATGATTGACGTGCCTAAACATTGTGATCATATTCTATCGAAAAGTGTATGGTCTAAAGTTATCTCTTACCAAGTTACGTTATTATTGTTTAGAGTTATTAATTTAATATGCAAACACTCACTTCAGCATAGGGAACCATCTGAGTTCGTGGAAACCAACACTATATATGTCATGGTGTGTTGTGGTTTCTAGGAAGCTTGATTTATGTAAGATAAATTATCTTTGTAGTGTATCCTTAGACAACTATGGATGCATCTTCCACAACTAGAACCAAAAGGAGCAAAACTTGTATTGCTATGTTTGGTGTTTGTCAAGAAGTGTTCTTGATAAATGTGGTAATGGAAGAAAAGTGAAAGTTCAACCAAGGTAATTGACCTTGCCTCCAAATGTCAGAGTAGTGCAACGGAATATGTTCTGGAAGCAAAACTCTACAATAAGAGGAGAAACTAATGATAATGATCATGATCTTCTGATGGGAGCTTTTACTGAGAAAGGTAGGATTCAAGAATATATATTTGCCCCTGGTGCAAAATGATATTCATGATTCACTTGTCATGTTAATGGAACAAGACACTCCTACGAACTACAAAGAAGCGATGGTGGACCTAAGTACGAGATATGACTACGAGTCATGAAATCCTATGTTGAGTTACATTTAAGATTGCTTGAATCTTATCAAGTAAGGAGGTTACTTGATATTCACAATAACTTCAGAGTTATGAGGAATAAATGTGAACATCAAAGGGACGTCAAGATTGGTTTGTCACAAAGATTGTTTCTGACAAATTCAATGGGTTGACTACAATGTGTAGCAGTGCTTGAGTCAAAGGGATATTCACTACGATTGATCCAGGATTGTTATCAATACCGTGACTTCCTCAAATCTTGTATTTGAAGAAGTGTTGTAATTGGTACAACAAGAAGGTTTTGGAAAAACATATGGATACTAGTGTCTCGTAAACTGAATTCTCATTTTGATGGATGATCAAAGGATTTTGGACTTAACCAAAATATCGAGGAAACATGCATTTGCATGAAACTGAGTGGGAGCTGAATAGTTTCCTAAAACTTAATATGTAGACGACATATTTTGAGTGGGAGCTATGGGAGTATTATCCTAGACTTATATGTAAATGACATATTTGAGTAGGAGCCATGTGGTTAGTATCCTGAACTTAATATGTGTCTGACATATCTAAGTGGGAGCCATGTGGATGTTATCCTTGTCTTATATGTGGCCGACATATTTGAGTGGGAGCAATATGAGTGTTATCCTATAACTTAATATGTGCATGACATATTTGAGTGGGAGCATGATAACATTCTCATATATGGATAACATATTATGAATGGTGCAGTTGGTGTTAATGATTATTTGAATCTTTCATAAATGAAGATGAATAAGTATTAAGCATTGAAGATCTATTAAGATAGATATGTGTTTAATAACATTGAGTCGTAATACTTTCCTGGATAAGATTCTGAAGGAGTTCAGAATGTGACAAGTCAAGAAGTGGTCCTTACTTGTATATCCAAGAGAAGTGTTGAGTTAATCTCAGTACAAGAACAATGGTTAATGGTTAATGAAAGAAATGGATCTGTTGGATCCTCTATGCCTTTGTCATAGGTTCTTTCATATAAAACCAGAGTTATGTACTCGACGTAATGTGACCCAAGTTCTTAGTAGTAAGAACATGTTGTGATATGATTTATGGGTAAATCATTGAACAAAGAGTTAAGTTTATCCTTCAGTGTCTAAAGAGAACTGAGGATACATCTCGAATTTTGTAAAGGATAGTGGACTTGACCATAAATATTATGCTGGTTCAAGTTTTGACACTAACCTAGAAAATTGAGATATCATACTAATGAATGCCTAAGTTGAAAGAAACATGGTTAGACATCAAAGTTGCATACAATGCACTAAGGATTGAATCTACATTGATGTGGCTGCTTTAGAAGTAGCAGGAGTTATATTATGGCTTAAGAAGTTCGACTTCTGATTGAGTGAGTTTCAAAGTGTGCATGACTATGGGAAAGTCCGCGTGACCCACCGGATGTCATTGCTATGACACAGCAAACGAAGTCTCGCTTCACCGCCGAATATATATACCTCATCATTATAGTGGATAATGAAGGAATGTCAAATTAGGTGACATTATGATTTGCAAAAGGACATACGGTTCTGATTGGTACCCAGACCGTTGATACAACCTCTTCCACGGGCAAGCATGATCAATAAGGAGTTATGATCCAGAGAAAATGCAACTAGATTATTTGTACTCTAGTGCAAGTGGGAGACTGTTGGGAATGTGCCCTAGAGGCAAATAAAATATGTTTTATCGAGCATATTCCTTTAGTTCATAATACGTTTGATACTATGCTAGAACTGTATTAAGAGGAAACATTAATACAGGTGTGGTATACAAACAACCAGGTCCCTAGTTAACCCTAGTATACTAGTCCATTGGGCGATTGATGATCAAGGTTTCCTGATCATGAGACAATGGCGTCTGTTGACAATGGAGTCGTATCATTGGATAATGATATGATGGACATACACCCACCAGAAGTGTTGCGATGTGATCAAGTCACATAGTTCGACATTGCGATAACTATAACGTAGTGACCAGATCCTTAGACCGTAATGATCATACGTAATTACTGTCTATTAGGATGCCTTGATTTGCTACCCACCGCCTGACTGAAATATGCTGGCCATAAAGGAGTACTTCAGGTATTCCGAATAGATATGTTAATGAGTATGCAAATAGATCAAAGCGGGATTTGTCCATCCGTGTGACGGATAGGTACTCTGGGCCCACTCGGTGATGTTACATCATAAAGTTTGCAAACGTGTGACTAGGTCACGGAGTTGTAATATCACGGGAACGAGTAAACTTGTTTGTTGAGAACGAGGACGAACTAGGTATATTGGATACCGATGATCAAACCTCGGACAAGCAAAGTACCATAGGACAAAGGGAACAGGCACACGGTTAACGGATCCAACAGCGATTGAAGTTCATTCGATGGAAGCGCAGGGGCTATCAAGAATTGTAACCAGGTCCAATTCATTAGTCATTGATCAATGAGAATTGTCTCGATCATGTCTGCTGTTTCCCGGACCGTAGGGTGTTACACTTAAGGGTACTCGACGCAGTAAGGATTGATTCGGGATCACCGGAGAAATTGGAGAGAACACCGGAATTGTTCCGGTGATGACCGGAATTGTTCCGATGAAGGCCGGAAGTTGTTCCGGGTATTTTGAAAGGTTCAAAATATATTTAATAATGTTTAATATAATATTTTATTATTTAATTATCTGAATTAAATATTAAAATATAATTAAAAATGAATTAAAAGGCATATGGGCCTCATAGGGCCCATTAGGGGGAGAGGGAGTCCTCCCCCATGGGCCATGGCGCCATGAGGGGGCCCACCCCCTTTATTTGGTGCGCCACCCCCCTCCCTTGGGATTAGTCCCACCCCGGAAGTGGAGCGGGGTGGCACCCCTCCTTGGCCTATATAAGGAGGGGTAGAGGTGCCCTTTTATTCATCATATTTTTGAGATAAGTTCTCGTCTCTCTCTCCCTCCTTTCTCCTTCCTCGAGTGGACTCCCCTTGTTTGGAGTCTACACTTGGTTGGGGATTTCTCCACTATACGCACGCCGTCGTGCTGCTGGAATCGGGATCCGAATCCATCTTCTTTCCGCTTCTCTACTGGTTCGGAGCCCGGAGGGACGTCGGGTATACTGTATGTGTATAATCCCGCGAGGCACTACACTTGTGGTGCTACTTCATCGTCGTGGCCGTATCGCGAGGTCTTCATCGACAACGTTCCGACGGGGACGTAATCCCTTCATCGGTCCACAAGGATCGGGTGGCTACAGGAGTCATCGTGGATCTGCGCGGCATCGGGGATTGCCGGTACGACTACACCAACCACGTTCATGCGGGAACGTTTCCCGCTTAACGGACTACATACTGGTATGTGATCTATTTCTGTCCGTTACTTGCATCACCATAGCATAGGTCTTGGGTATGGGTCTCGTAGGTTATGAAAAATTTGTGTTTTCTGCCCCGAACCCCAACAACTACCGCCCTGGCAGAACCAGGGAGCCCAGGCCACACAACTGATGAACTCCAAAGAAACTGGCAAACCCTGAATTGCCACAACTTCTGCAAATGAACTCCGATTAAGGCAAACTTAAGCTTGATGGAAAGCTTGATAGAAATGCCAAACAAATAGAGGTGTGAAACCTCTAACTGAGACGACCCGGCAAATCTCCCACATCGAAAAACATACGAGAAGACGCATATGAAATCCGTTTTCGATGAACAAGAGCTTGTCATGAAGAAGACCACATGCTCCAAAACTCACACGGAGAAAATCCAAACAAGAACCAATAAAGATGATGCCAAGGATGCAAAAGGTTTGAGCTCTCCACGAACGACTCGGCCTAGCCTATAACACGGTCTCCTAACTACTACCAAGAGACCGGTAAACTAGACACCTATCTAGTCAAACCTTTGTCTTGCGCATAATCCACTTGAGCTTGATGATGACGATCATGCCCGCCTCAAGTTGGAACATCTTCCTTGATTCCTCCGGCTCGATGAAGACTTGTAGATAGCTCCCCCATACTCCATTATGGGTGAGCCTCTTTTAGGCACATCTTCATACAACCATTATCACCAAATGGTCGGCAAGCTCCAAGCATACGATATCTTCGTGATGCTCCTCTTGACCTTGCACACATCTACTTGACCAATCTTTGGATAGCTCCATGAAGAACACCTTGGTCAACACGTAATCTTCATCTTACAACCTTGAAGCCACCATATGATCTTCAAGCGTTGCCGATGGACAAACCTTAAAGTATAACTCAAGGAAACCATTAGTCCATAAAGATTGTCATCAATTACCAAAACCAAACATAAGGGCACATGCCCTTTCACTTTCTTTGTAGCATATAGCATTGGTTTGCGCACATAATCCTGTCAATTGCCTAGCTGTAATTTGTTTACCTCGCATGGCTATTTTGTCGTCTTTTGAGAGAGAGACATCACTAGTGAACATCATAGGACCCCGGTCCATATTTCCAATATTGTTTACACCCGCTATCAATTTACTGCTTTATTTAATTTTCCTTTTCTATCACTATCATTATTATCCCGCGCGTTTTATCCTTTGTAAACAACAAGGCCGGAGGAATTGACAACTCCTCTGTACACGTTGGGAAGCAAAGTTATTTGTTGTGTGTGCAGGTCCAGGTGAAGTTAGCAACCTCGGTTGTAAATGGCGCCATTGTTCACTTCACCATCTTCTTGTATCTGTTGGAGTCCTATTGGTTCGACATTCAACCTTAGCATCTTCGCTAAGGGAAATTTGCCGCTACGCTACATCTCACCTTCCACTTTGGGTTAACCAACGAGGGGCGAGAAGTAAACTCTCGTAACATCAAAGCAATTTCTGGCGCCATTGCCGGGGACTCCACTCTTCAAGATAGGGGAGTTGCACACTATCTTTTATCTTTGCTTTTTAGTCTTGTTAGTTTACCTTTCAGTTTTTGCTTTAGTGTCCTTTATCAAAAATCAAAAAAATAGTTATCTTGCTTTTAGTTATCCTTTCTGTTTAGTCAAGCATGTTAGGATTTGGTGCCTTGAGGGAATCGGAGGTCTTAGATTTCCATCAAAGGGATGGAGAGAATATGAAGAAAGCATGGGACAAAATTTCTGATGCACATAGGAGAATTATGCCTTGGATACCTACAAAATTTGTGCTTAGAAATTTTTATCATGGTATTTTTAGGTGGTGCAAACACTCTCTTGATATTATAGCCGAAGGGGATTTCTTAGCTTGTGATGAAGCTAGAGCTCTTGAAATTATACATGGTCTATCTAGTTACTTTGTTTATGATCATAGTTTTGATACTATTATAGATAGACTTGCTACTATTGAAAAGAGATTGGATGCTCTAGACTTGAGAAAAGTAAAGAAACCCCAGCCAAATAAGAAAGATGTTTATGAGTTAGGTGGTGACTAGGAACCCTTTGTTGGAATTAGCATCTCTAACCAAGACTTCCTTGCTTTCTGTGACATTGGATCCGTGGTTTCTACTATGCCAAAAGTTGTTTATGATTCTTTAAAATTTAACATGGACAAATTATCATCCTATCATGAACATGCTAATGGAGATATTTCTGAGATCCAGGGAAGGATAAAAGATGTACCAGTGATATTCCTTAAAGGGATTGCAATGGTTGATTTCTTCGTCATGAAGCCAAACCAAGGAAACATAGTGCTTGGGAGGGATTTCCTCCGGGCCGTGAAAGGCTTCATTGATATAGGTAAGGGACAAATACGCCTACGCAGGAAAGAAAAAGGTATATTACCCTTTCCTAAAAGAAACAAGGATGAACTTGTTGAGGAACCATTTGAATCGATTTACAACTCCGATTATTATGATGATCTTTGATTCCTTCTTTTTGCATTAAGCCTAGCTAATGGCTTTAAAGAAGCGCTTTCGGGAGGCAGCCCGCAACGAATTTAGGATTTACTTTTTGTTTTTCTACTGTTTTTAGTGGCTTGATGATTGTTACTACTGTATCAACATCATTGTATCTTTACTTTTCAAGCTTTGTGCCATTTATAGCCTCATATGACAAGGGAAGTGAAAGTTGTGACATGCTGTCCAGAAAACAGATTCTGTCCTCGTGACTAGAAAAATCACAGAAAAATCCCAGTTCATCTTTTTGAGCTGAATTTTTTACACAGCGTGCTCTATACAATTACGGAACTTTCGTATGTTCTGAGTTTTTAAATTTGAGTCGCAAAAGTATCCCTAAAAAATTCTTTACTACCTGCTGGTCTGTTTTTCACAGATTCTGTCCTATTTTGCCTTTCCTTCATTTTGCGAACCTTAAACTTGTTTTTTATTTGCAAAAACTTTTTGGAAATCTTTAGAAACAGTAGCTATTCAAGAATATCTTTATTTCCAGTAAGAGAAAATTATTTTATTATGGGTACTAACCTCGCTAATCAGATTATGATGAGTTATGTATGAAGGGAGTTTTCAAGTGTGCGAGGGAAGATGATAAAAGAAGATTCAGGAGTGTCAAGCGCTCAAGCTTGGGGATGCCCCCATGCATCCCCAATAAATATTCAAGGAGACTCAAGCGTCTAAGCTTGGGGATGTCCCCGTGCATCCCCTTCTCCATCAACAATTATCAGTTAATCTCTCGTTTCACTATATTTTTATCACTTCATGTGTTATGTGCTATGCTTGGAGCGTCTCGCTCTTAGGTTTTATTTTTAGTTTTATTTAGCTTTGCTTGATGTTCATAACAAGTTAGAACCCAGCTTTTTTTGTGTGCAAGAGAAACGCGCTCCACTTTCAAAATCTAGAACACAACATAGGATTCTTCATGCTTATCTTTGTTGTGTGTGTTCTTTATCTTTTTCATAGCTACTGTCATGATTAGCTCTTAGTCTTCATGCTTATCTTTTTAAACATATTTTGTTTAGTTCGTTGCTGGAACTCTCTTGAGTTTTCATGTTTATCTTGTTTAGAGAGTTTGCCTGTTGCACTGAGTTTTGTGTCTTGACTTGGAGTAGGTAATTGAGGTTGCTATTCTTTTGTAGTAGTAACTTGCAATAGTTTTGAGGTATTGTTTTGAGTAATGTTTGGACTTTTGGTGTCAAGAGCTTTAGCCTATTAGTGATAGATGTCGTATTTTGGGCAATCCATGTTTATTTTCAAAACTTACGAAATTAGTTGAGAACTTTAGCTACTAGATGGATCACTACTCTTCTGAGGGGTCGAATATTAGAGTACACTCACGTACCATGAGTCGAGGATGCGCAAGGATAACCAAACCCCCATACACTCCTCCTCGGGGTACTTGTCTCTTTGTGAAACCCCCTTATTAGATTGAGAGTTACAGATAATAAGTGCATGAGTTCTTCGGACTAATGTGAGTATTCGAAAGTTTACACTTCCACCTTCCCATATTTTGCTAGCCTCTCATGTGCCGTGCATTGCCTCCTTCTCACTCCGGGAGTTGGCGTCCACCTTCGCCGGTACATCCAAACCCTTGGCATGATACACTCTGTCATCATAAACCTCCTTATATCCTTTCTCAAAACAGCCACCATACCTACCTACCAAGGCATTTCCATAGCCTTTCCGAGATATATTGCCATGCAACATCCATCTTCTCATGACTTGATCTTCATGTCATACATGCTACTTGCTTGATCGATGAGCTGCATGCTAGTTGGGCCTTGTCCTAATCATTGCTACATGGCGCACTAGTATCATTGCATATCCTGCTACACTGGCAGAGGCATACATTTGCATACATCATGATAGTTACATCTTCTTTATGATTTGAGTACCTTTGTAAAGTGTGAAAGATCTTCTATACTTTTTGTAATATATAGAGTGTGGCCCCTAAAGTGAGGAAAATATCCCAAAGAGGACAAATCAAAAGATACCAAAGAGGACAAATCAAAAGATCCCAAAGAGGACAAATGAGAGATATAGAAAGAGCCATTGAGGCCACCAAAAAATACAAAAAAATTGAAAAAGGAGAAAAAGAAATAAAAAGAGAGAAGGGGGCACACTACTATTCCTTTTGAGAGATCCACACTCGTACTCCCTCTTATATCTTGTACTCCATAGAGATTATCATTCATGCATATAGCTATGTGGGGACCTTCACACTATAGAACTTGGCTTGTATATTCCAATGATGAGCCTCCTCAAATGAGTTCTAGGTCTTCTTGAGCAAGCAAGTTGAATGCATCCCCACTACTTCCATTGGAGAGCTTACCTCAGCTCATATGTGCATCCGTTGCATCGCAATCCCTACTCCTCACATCATATCTATCATTTGGCTTTCTCTCGCCTATGATTGTCCTCATTGATGTGAGCCTTTCACACCTTTTTTACTTCCTCCTCCACCATATTCTCTCTTTGCCATCCTAAGTGTCATATTTCTTGCTTACGCTCATCCATTGCATGAGTGCTCAAAATGTCGAAAAGGAGTGGATCATTTTGACTTGTACCTGGCTAGTGGTCTGGGGATGAGTCAAGATAAGATTCCAAAGAAGACCAAGTGTGAAACTTTAGTAGATTGAATTCTCAACACAAAAATAATTTTTCTCGTATATCCCTATCCCCTTCTTGCACGCAAACACCATTTGGAGACATTCGAGTCACGGACAACGAGAGCTCTTGCACCTTTATGTTCTTATGTTGCTTGTTTCAATGCTAAATATAGACTCTTGCCTATTATGAATTGAATTGAATTACATGCCTTGATTGCTTTACTTAAAAGTTCTTATATGGTTGTTAGCATGTCACCACAGAAATTATGCTTTTATCATTTACCTACTCGAGGACGAGCAGGAATTAAGCTTGGGGATGTTGATACGTCCAAAACGTATCTATAATTTCTGCTTGCTCCATGCCTCTTTGTTGTGATATTGCTATGATATTGATGAACTTCCATACACTTTTGATCATATTTGGACTAACCTATTAACTCAGTGCACCCCAGTGCCAGTTCCTGTTTTCTGTTGTTTTTCTATTTCAGGTTCCCCCCATATTAAAAGTGCTCCAAAAATTCGGCAAAAATCCAATAAAAAATCAGCGATACAGAAGCTTCGAGATCAGTACCACCGAGGGGGGCCAGAGGGGACCCACGAGGGCCCCAGGCGCCCTCCCGGCGCGCCCTAGGGTGGGGCCGTGCCAGGGGGCCGCCTGGACCCCTGGTGGCCCCCTTGGTTTCCCCCCTTCGCCCATATAATCCTCGTGACGTGAAACCCCCGTGACGGGAACCCTTTTTCGCGATCTCTCCTCTGTTCCGCCGCCGCGCTTCCAAGATCGGGAGCACCAGAAGACCTCTTCCCGGCACCCTGCCGGAGGGAGGAACCACCTCCGGGAGCTTCTCCACCACCATGGATGCTTCCCGGATGAACCGTGAGTAATCCACCTTGGACCATGGGTCTATGATCAGTAGCTATGTGATGTTCTCCTCCCCTCTTTGTTCTTCATGGATTAGACCTCGTGAGCTGCCCTACATGATCGAGGGACATATGTAATATTTCTATTGTTGCTATGCTGAGTTTGCTGGGATCCGGTGGATTATGAGATTATGTTCAGATTGTGTTTGAGTAATATATTTGATTCTCCTCTTTTATATTTATGTTCTAGAGTAATTCTTGCATGTTCTCCGTTGCTGTTTATTGCTTTGGCCAACTAGTAGGTAGTGACTCCAAGAGGGAGCGTTATGCATGATTGTGGGTTCATGCCCCCCGATGACTAGCTTGAGTGACAGAAACATGAGTCTAGGGGATGTGTTGTTGCCACAAGGGGGAAAACAACGGTGCTTGTACTTGCGGGTGCAAGGATTGTTTACTTTACGCAAAGTTCTTTAATGCAGTTGCCCGTTGCTTTGAGTTTACACTTTGGGTGGGATTCACAACTTAATACCAGCGAGATGTTCTGGATAGATATCTCAAGGTGGATGATGAGTAGGTAGATGCAGATGGATTTCGGTCTACTTGTCTTGGCGTACTGCCCATGCTTTTCAGCCTCTTCCTTTCTTTATAGCATAGTAGCATTGGTTTGCGCACATAATCCTGTCAATTGACCAACTGTAATTTGTTTACCTCGCATGGCTATTTTATCGTCTTTTGGGAGAGAGACATCACTATTGAACATCGTAGGACCCCGGTCCATATTTTCAATATTTTTTACACCCGCTATCAATTTACTGCTTTATTTACTTTTCCGTTGCTATCACTATCATTATTATCCCGTGTGTTTTATCCTTTGTAAACAACAAGGCCGGAGGAATTTACAACTCCTATGTACTCGTTGGGAAGAAAAGTTATTTGCTGTGTGTGCAGGTCCAGGTGAAGTTAGCAACCTCGGTTGTAAACGGCGCCATTGTTCACTTCACCACCTTCTTGTATCTGTTGGAGTCCTATTGGTTCGACATTCAACCTTAGCATCTTCCTTAAGGGAAATTTTCCTCTACGCTACATCTCACCTTCCACTTTGGGTTAACCAACGAGGGACGAGAAGTAAACTCTCGTAACATCAATTACTAATAACATGTTCTTTCAAAATATTCAAATTGTTTCATTAAAAGGTGAAATAGCAAAAGTAAAAAGTTATTAGTTGTCCTTTGACCAAGGATATGTTTGCCATAATTTAATGAGTTTTCCAGCCCTACTTTTGATTATAATTGTTACTACTTTCTCATAAGGGCCTTATGAGTTGAGGTTGCTGTTGAGGATGCTTGAGTTTGATGAAGAAACCTTGATGCTTCTTGTACGTATTCTATTTATCGACACTTCACTCTCTAAACTTGTGGTCAGGTTTACCGAGCTCGGTATTCACTTGGGGACAAGCGAGGTCTAAGCTTGGGGGAGTTGATACGTCCAAAATGAATCACTATTTTATATAGTAATTATTTCTTATTCACTAATATATTTCATGATATGATGCTATTCTTATGTTGTCTTGGCCTGCTTTACACAGTTTGCAATTTTCCGATGCCGAAGCAGCAGACGCAGGATTCATCGGTAAAAAATAGACGCTGAGTTGCTGAAGGAGAATACCTCCAAATTACCTAAAAATCGACGGAGGGTATTTTCCAGAAGGATGATGAAGACATGCAAAAGAGGGACCAGAGGGGGGCCACAGGGTGCCCAGGTGGCCACCTGGCGCGGCCCCCACCCTGGCCGCGCCGGGAGGGCGCCTGAACCCCTGGGGACACTCCCGGCTCCCCCCTTTTTCCTATATATCACACATCGTCCAAAAACCCTAAAAGAGAGGAGTTTTTGCGAGTTCCGCCGCCGCTCTGTGGCGGAAACCAACAGAGGAGAAAAGACATCTCCGACAGGAAGATTCTGCCGGGGAGACCACCTCCCAGAAGGGGAGATCATCGCCATCGTCATCACCATCGTCACGGGCATCATCGAGATCATCATCAACATCATCCCCAACATCAACACCATCTTCATCTTCATCCAATTTCAACTCACAAGTCCAACTTGTGTTGTAATCCGTACTATCTATCCTCTCTACTCTATCGGTGTTGATTACTACAGTGTGATGAATGCTATTGAGTTTTGTTGGAGAAATATGATTGTGTCCATACTATTTATCATCTATTTATCCCCACTGATCATGATCTCTTTTATTCCTTGTGAGTAGTTACTTTAGTTCTTGAGGACATGGGAGAAGTCTAGTTGCTGGTAGTCATATGATGTTGAAGTAATATGTGTTGTTTGATATTTAAGTTGTGTTGTTATTTTCCTAGTTGTGTTGTTATTTTCCTAGTGGTGTTGTGTGAGTCGAACACTCAACACTTTGCCTTATTAAGGACCTAGGGGAATGCATTGTGTATAAATAATGCTTACGGTGGGTTGACGGAGTGACAAAAACCTAAACCCCATTTCGCACGCTTTTGCATAAGGGAAAAATGGATCAACGATCGTATTGCTATGGTTAGGCTTTTGCCTTAATTACTATCTTGTATTTGTGGATGCTTGCAAGGTGTTTAATCATAAGAGTGCACCTATCTTAGTCTAGAGGGTGTACTAGCATAGATCCACCCACTCAACACTTATCAACACAACACATAGTACTGATGTGGAATATGCCGAAAGCATGTGACTATTTCTCCCATGTGTCCTCAAGAACGCTTTAGTCTCTATAAGTTCAGTTGCCAGGCCTCTCCTTTGCTTGAAAGTATTGGGCCACTTGTTACTCCTCGGTGCCTTTCACTTTACTCGCTTTTACCTTTTTGTTGCTCATATCAAAAACCCCTAAAAAGTTATCTTTCAGTTCCTGCAGCTATTTCTTTACTAAAATCACTTGCCAATACCTTCTGCTCCTCGTTGGGTTCGACACTCTTATTTATCGAAAACGCTACAAACGATCCCCTACAGTTGCCAGGAGCCTTATTATGCTCAATTTAGAAAACCGCCTTTTTGATCTCCTCTTCTGTGAAGGGAGAATTAAAAAAGGTATTCTCCTCACTAGAAACCTGGCATATGTCCTTCCTCCTGGTCTCATCCATGGACAGGATATCCTCAGCCGGAGTGCCGAACATCCCTTTATAATAGCTCGTGATATAACCCTTGAGCTGTTCCTGCCCCTCAATCATACCCTCATCCTGGTTCAGAGCATAAATACTCTTTTTCCTATGTCTGCCCTTGACAACATTCTGGAAATATTTCGTATTCGCATCTCCTTTTAGAATGATATCGGATTTTGATCTTTGGTACCATCTGATCTCTTCTTCCCGCAACATTCGTGCCACCTCCGCATTGGATTGGCTTTTCAGCTCAATATCTTGCTGGGTTAACACTCGTGCTTCTGCCGCGCGGTCAAGCTCATCAATTATGGTACACAAACGCTTCTTCTCTTTCTTAAGTATCCCGGTTGTGTTCCTAGCCCATCCACGAAGATATTTACGCAAATTACGGATTGTTGCATTCCATCTTCGAATAGGGCTAGTTTCCGGGACCGGAGCTGACCACACTCTTTTGACCATATCATCGAAACTGTCACGTAGCAACCATCCCAGCTCAAATTTAAAGCGGTGTCGTGTGTTTGGTTTCAATGTTCCGGTTGACAAGAGCAGAGGGGCATTATACGATAAATCCTCAATACGTTCAAGAGCACGTACTGTTACTAATGGGTATTTGTCTTTTAATCAGTGCACATCAGTACACGGCCCAGTTTTTCGTATGTCGGTTCAGGTAGACTATTCTCCCAGGTGAATCGTCTACCTGTCATATGTACCTCTCTCAAGTCCAAACTATCAATGACAGGATTGAGCAAGAAAGACCAATGATTATCGAATCTCCCCTTACTTTTCTCGTGTGGGAACCGTAGCAAATTAAAAGCTCCACCTATTAGGATAGGATGTGGATCATTATTCGCTAGGTTCACCATCTCACGTAGAAAAGCAGCCTTACGCTCCTCTTGAGCGACACCATTCACAACAACTAGACTCCATATGAAACCATCAGCTTTGTTACCAATGTGGAATTTTATATGAAATTCCCCAATCGTATAAGTTAACACTTCCATGGAATCTGAAAGTACGCCGAGTAAAATACCACCCGATCTACCACAAGGAGGGATAGAGTGCCATATGAAGTACATGCCACCTGACACGCGATCTAGGACACTCACTGGAAAATCCCTCCTCCTGGTTTCCGAAATAGCCAAAAAATCCAATTTATGATCCCGAACATATTGAGCAATATTCAAATGTTTAGCCAAGTCATCAAGACCTCTGCTATTCATGAAGATGCCATTCATTGAGAAACAATTGGATATTTTTTCTGTTTCACGAACTTTCTCACTTTTTTGTTCTTTTTGTCCTTGGCGGTTTTGGATTTACGGCCTGAAGCTTGAAGATCATAAATAGATCCAAGCTCTACCTCATCCAATCCCACCTCCGTCACCTCACCCACAAGGGTTGTATAATTCGACCAGGTGTTGTATAATTTAGTTATTTATACATATACATAATTTATTGGAGATGCTCTTAAGTCATCGGTATAATTAGCAACGAAAAAAGGGTTGCATATTTTCCCTAAGGCAGAGTTTTTATTTTTTGACCAAAAAAATTAAATTTCAAATGAAATTCGACCATCTCGCCTGGGCCTGGTAAAGGTTTGTGTTGGCCCTGTTTGAAAATTACTGGCCCAACGTAGCTACCTCGCCAATGCCCTGCTTTCGCTCCTCTCCGACCTCTTCCGGCCGCGGCTGGCAGACTACATTCTCTCAGAAGAAAGGTAGGTAGCTATTGCACAAAAGCTATCATTAAGGAGAGTAAGAAAGGAGTTAAATGCATCATTCATACAATAAATTCTCCCCAATGCTCACTTGAGTACATCAACTCGCAAAACATATGAATTTGCTCCTAAAACTTGTTTCGCGCACTCAGTTTGATTATTTGATACAAATACAGGGGAAAAAATTCATAAAATTATATTGAACGAAACAATTTTCTTTGGGGAAACAAATTTTTTCGTAAAAATGTATTCCCGAGTAAAAAAATAGTTTTCTTCGCCCGGAAATATATTTTTTACCCAACAAATATTTTGGATAAGTTTCTATTTTTGACCCAAAAAACTCAAATATTTTCTGCAGAAATATTTATTTTTTCGCAGAAAATTGGATTATTTTGGTCAAATTTTTTTCCCAGGTAAAATTATTTTTTGGTCCAAATTTTTTTTTCGAAAAACTATTTTCCCAGTAAAAAAGTAGTTTTTTGGCCAAAAATTATTCCAGGTAAAAAATATAATATTTTTGGGTATGTATATTTTTTTGGGGAAAATAGATTTTTGGGGCAAACATAATTATTTCCGGGGATAAAAAGTAATTATTTATAGTGAAAAAATAATTATTTTCTAGTAAAAAATATTTTTGGCAAAACATTTGATTTTTTGGGCCAGATTTGTTTCCCCGATAACAAAAATATTTTCGGGAAAAATTGTTTTTACCGGTCGAAAAAAACATTTTTTCCTAGGGAAAGTTGATTCTTTCACTAATTTGCTTATTTTTTTTCTAAAAAAATGTTTATTTAGCCCGCATTTGTATCAAACCGAGCGCGCATGACAAGTTACGGAGCAATTTGGTACATTTTGTGACTTGGTGTACTAAAGTGAGCATCAAGGACAAGTTGATGTATGAATGGTGCATGTCCCAACTCTGTAGACTACATCCTCCCACAAGAAAATAGATGTACCTAGCTTGTGCACGTCCCAACTCTTCTTGATCTTAATTTTCTTGTCAGTGTCTGGCCGAATTTCAACTAAATTTTGGTCAATTTTTGTTCGAAAAACCAACATTTAGATTTGCAATTCTGTTCGAGGTTTTGCTGAAATTCTTAAAATGACCAAAATTCAGCCATTTCATTTAGGGATGCAACTGCAAAACAAAAATTACCCTTAGGCCAGTGAACCTAGCGTTTCATTTTCCTCAAGCGGCGCAGCCAATCTGGTTCTATCTTCACCACTGATTGCTCCTCTCCCCGGCCATGTTCCATCTGCACCGTCTTTGAGATTGAGAGGCGAGATTGTGAGGGGTAGGGTTGTTGTTCTTCCTCGGTGAACCTAGGGTTTACAGAGGGTTAGGCCTATGTCGACTCAAGACAAACCGAAAGGATGATACAGGTAGACCAGAGAGAGGGTGGAAAACTTGTTGCTGCATCTTGATCTTCATGAAGATGAGGAGACAACTTCGTGTGGGAGGATGAATTCAAGGAGGAGGAAGTGAAATCCAAGTGTCTAGCTATAGCCAAGGGTCAAACGCCGAAAGGATTTAGTTAGACGACCCTCTACTCAGATATCCGATTAGTGTGGAATCCAATGAAGGATGTCAAGTGGAGAAAAATTGATGACAACTTATTCATATTTCATTTCAAATGTCTTACAAATTGGAGCGCGTCAATGCACATGGGGAAATGGCTATTTTGCACCCAAGGTCTAATGATGGAAGAGTACAAATTTCTTTCTTCATAAAATAATAATTTGGGCTAGAATTCTTAGACTGCCAGATAACTACCTACCAACTATTACTAAGAGGATGTGTAGAAAGATGGGGGAGGTTAGACATGTCTAGATTACTTCGCGAGCATGCTTCGTGGGGGAGTTCGTTCGTGAGGGTAATGATGAATGTGAATAAAAAGCTGATACGATTTGTCTTGGTGACAGCTAAGGACGTGGCTGAATGATATCAAGTCCAGTATTACAAATGACCAATATTTTGTGGTCATTACAAGCTCTTGGGCCACTGGTATCAGGAATGTGGAATCGGGGAGCATGACGTAAATAAACTGGATTGGGGTAATTTTCTGTTAGCCAATGTAGAAATAGGTCGAGGAGGAGGTCGATGTTCATGCCGAGGTTCAGGTAGGGGATGTACCAAATTTGGAGGGCGTGGTGATTTTCTTGGAAGAGGGAGAGGTGCTCCTACTTCCCTAGGATACAATCCCGACACTAGTTAGCACCATAGTGCTTTATTTGCTAAACCCAACTCAAGCACTATGGAAACTAATGAGGTACGACTCCAAGCCAATCTAGGACAGGACCCGATACTAGTCTGTTGCTTAGGAAAAGAATAGCACATGATTTGAATTTGGTGGCAAACGGACTATATGGGCTATCATACCGACATAGCATGTTACTGAGGAAATACCGCATGTGGTTACTGGTCAAGTTCATGATGATGATGATTTGGTGAATAATAATCCACAAGCTAATAATTCCACTCAGAAGCATGTGAACCACAAGAAGCAAGAAGGATAAAGTGGTGTAGTCAAGGCTCACATAGACATGAGTCAAAACACTTATCTATTGGCGACTCCTCTCGAGGGAGATTTCCACTCACAATGAAAACTTTAGGAATGCCCCAGAAGTTCGTGCTCTACTAGATGTCCACTGGAGATGTATCCCACATATGATGTTTCTGTCGGAGTCACGCTTGGAAAGCTATCCGACAGAGTATTTCTGGAAAATATTAAGAATGGATCATAATTTGGTTTGTTGTGGTGATGGTGGAAAGGAGGTATGTTGACGTTCTTGAAGAAAGAGACAAAAGTGTCGAGGCTTGAACTAGATCCTACATTATTGATGTGAAAGTGGAGGATACATATGGTAATTGCTAGAGGTTGACTGGTACGTATGGATAATTTAGATGGGAACACAAACATAAGACTTGGGATAGAATGAGAACGTTATACCAAAGTCAAAACCCACAGTCACATATGACAACCCACAACTAGCGAATTCCAAATAATTTTGCAAATTTAGCTTCCCCGTTAGAGTGAAACTTTGCACAATCATTCTTTGCCAGATTTGATGTGATAGAAAATACCCTCTTTAATTTTCTACCAATATTTGAATTTATTTGCTTGAGTTGGTCCCATTGTACATATATGCTTATGTTAGTCCCACTTTACATGAATTCTTCAAAATTCATTCAAGTTTCTCATTTGTAGCATGCTTGTTCCATTTCATCACTTCTTATCCCTTTGTCCAATTTTCATGTACCATATATGATTTTGCATCCATTCGAGATGAGGAATACCATCGTGAGGTTAACTTCAAGAATGGACAATTCTTGATCATGTCGTGTCCAATTCCTTTGATATGCCATGTTTATGAGATCGTACCATGTCATGTTGTTTATGCCAGGCTATGTTGTTCATCATTGCCATGCCATGATCATATATTTGCATTTCCTTCTATTGCATATCTCGTGTAGTGTAGTTGCACCACTCAACCATTTGAGGTTGCTCACTTGTTGTCTCAAGTGAGGCAACCATACCATCTCCCGTTCTTCTTGCTCTTGCACACCGCTTTCACTTGTGCGCAAATCTTCGTTATCGGTAGCTTAGTTCTGTCCTTATTTCATTGTGTGCATTAGCATAATATTGCATTAGGATTATTATATGCCATGTTCATGAGTTAGAACAACTATAACATAAGGGTTCACCGGATCCATAATTCACCTACCTAATGCATATCAAGGTTGACGGGAGCATTGCATACTTGCCTTCCGAACTTCATTTAAACTGGCTATATAACGTTCATGGCATGCTATTAAAATGACATGCATCCATACTTGATGATTGACTGCTTGATTTTCCATAGAGTGATAGATGTATTCCCGTTATATGCTTTCCAGTGTTTGTTGTTTCTGTGCTGCCTGCGGATAGACTCGGAGACATTTCGAGCATGCAATCGATTACACTTCGGAACCCATTTTCTCAATAGGCAAGGACTATCACTTGTCATACTATTATAATTCGATGACACACACATACATATGGAAGACCTACACTAAAGTTTCTTGGCGATACATAAACTAGGGGAAGTGGAGGGGTTGCTACCGGCTTTTCAACGATAACCAGCACCATCGACAACGTCCCTGATGTGACTCCCCTTTCCCCTTGGATCTGCTTAGTGGAAGTTGGAGCATTCTCTTGTGGCGCCCTCTTTTATCTAGTTTTGTTTGTAAGGAGAAATTCCTCTCGTAAGTATTGTTCTATCGGTTCTTATCGTTCATTTAGTCCTCTATTCCCAGTTTTTTAGCATTTTCTGCTGCTCATGTTCCTCCATCATGTGCTCTCACCCTGCCTGCAAAAATACCACAACCACTCCCTTCTCCCCTCTGAGTGAGCAACCTCCAGTCGATAAAGAGTAATTAAGTGCTCTTCTTTTCGCTCGCATCTAATCACCCCATTTTTTTTATCATCCCCCTTCTTAGTTCCAGTGTCACATTCCTCAAACCCATGTTTCATCAACCCACAAATCTGGAAGAAGAATGGTACCTTTTCGTACTTGATTACTAACATTCTTCTACACCCCCCCCCCCCTCAATCAATAGAGTTGTGAACCTCGTCAGGGGCTTATAAGTCAGTACCCGAGCTAGGACACACAAGTAATCTCCCTCAAAATGGAGGTTTGGTTGGAGTTGTATGTAACACCCCGGGTGTCACGCTACAATAATCACCTACAGTAATCACAATTACTGTTGCTAATCATGCCTTGATCATTTTTGAATCAACACAAACTCAAAATGCATTTTCATGAATATTAAAAATATGTGATAAATAAAACTTTGTCCAAAAATTGTGCAACCAATTTTTTTAAATAACTAAAAATCAGTGGGCCATGTTAAACTAACTTTGGGCATTTATTACTTTGATTAAAATAATAAACAATTCAAACGGTAGCTCAATCGGTCCAATTTTATAAGTTATTATTTAAATAAAATACTAAATGAATTTATAAAAATACCAAAGTTTTTGTGGCACTGTAATATCATATAACACTAATATTGGGTCAAGTCCCATGTTTTACAAAATTGTGAAAGTATTTTAAAACAAAAAAAACAGAAAAGAAAAACAACAAAAAAGAAAGAGGAAAAGAATTAAAAACCTAAACTACAGCATTGGGCAGAGCCCACCCCAACCTCTCCCTGGGCCAAGCCCACTTACCCCGGCCCAGCCAGCCCCTCGCCTACAACCGGCGCCGTAGACAAGGCCGAGCACCCCACCCCTGATCCTCTCCCTCGACCTAACCCCCCCCCTACCGATCCCCTTCTCCCTCCTGGAGACCACGACGCCGATTTCTGCCGGCACGGTGACCCCGCCGCCGTCCAGCCCGAGCCGCCCCCTTCCTCTCTCTCACACTCGCCCCCGACCCTCTCGCTGGATCCCCATCTCCCGCGCCGTGCCACCGGCTGGATCCGGCGATGGCCGTCGCCGCCGGCCGCCATGCTCGTCCCTAAGAGATGCCGCATCGCGGTTTCTTCCTCCTCGCCGAGCAGATGCGTGGCCGCCTCCTAGCAACGCCTCCACCGTCCCCGTGCTCCCCCGATCCACTTCTGTACGCCCAGTCCGCCGTCGATTCTGGCCGCCGCCGTCTTCGCGGGCCACCGCGCTGCTCCCTGCCGCACCACCTCGTGGCGGCGCACCTCCTCAGCCCCAACGAGTCGCCGCTCGCCTCCTCCCGATGTTGCGCCGGCTAACCCTAGCCGCCATGGCACCGATTCACGGCGTCGCCATGGCTACCGCCGTGGCTCCGGCGCCCCGGCATGCTCGCCCCGCGTGGCCTTGTCGTGCCGCGTTTGCTACCCCGGCTTCGGCCTCCCCTGGTGTCTCCGACCACCGCGACGCTCCGTCGCGCCCATTGCTCCAGTGGCCGCCATGGCTCCCCTGAGTCCCCCACCCGCTTCGCTATGAGCACCGCTTTGGTCTCCCTCTCTCCTTGTGCTCCTGGGGCTCTCCTGCTAGCCGACCTTGCTACCGTGCCAACCGTCGAACGCCATGGTTGAGCCCTGCCCGTGCCCTGTCCCTGTGTCTGTTGCTTGCTTCTACTGAAGCTTTTCTGAATTTTGCTAAGTACCAAAAATTGATGATGTATACTACTTTGGACAGCAGTAAAATATGTGCAAACACAATTTAAACCTGGATAAAATTATGTGGAATGGTTGTACACCTAACAAGCTCCAATTTGTTCCATTGGACTAACTCCATTCGATGCATAGATAAATTCCTACGAAAATCACAAAACGCCAACTTTAACAGATTCTGGAAATTTTGTTAAGTAGTACTTTCTGGTCCGAGTTTTAATTAAGTAAACGGACTCTGCTAAAAATTCCATCCGTACCGGATTCAAGATCACTGACAACCGAAGAAGTTTGGTATAGGACACAAATTCATCGGAGGAGTGGACCCTAAACCATAGCCTTTCGAATGTGCTAATGGATGCTTAAAACCGGAAATTCCCAGACTTAGAGAAATTTCATAAAAACCCTAGTGGATGACATGTGGGTCCCCGCAATGTTTTAACTAGATAAAAGATTTTATTTGAGACAAGGCAATGACAACTGGGTCCCACCAATCAGGTGATTGGTCAACAACACTATTTTGGATAATGTGATACTAAATGAATAAAATAAATCCAGTAAATGATTTTAAATGATTTAATCTTTAGAAAATCATACTCCCTCCGTTCCTTGATGTAAGGTGTATAGTTTTCTTAAAATAGTCAAACTTTTATAACTTTGACCAAATGTATAGTTAAAAATATCAACATCTATGATATTTAAGAAATATAATATAAAAATACATTTCAAGATGAGTTTGATGATACCCTTTTTGTATAATTAATATAAATATATTTATCTACAAATTTGGTCAAAGTTGAATAAGTTTGACTTTTTAAAGAAACTATACACCTTATAATTAGGAATGGAGGGAGTATTAAATAAACCGCAGCTCAGATCCAAATACTTTCTACCTGAAAGTTGCTTAGAAAAATATAACGAATAAGAATACGCCACCCGTATACCCACCACACCCCTCTAACACAACGAACACGAGACTTTCCCCCCTCCGGATCGTCTGTCCGGTAATCACCCGGAGCCGGTAAAATAGCCGGTTAATTTCCCGTTTCGTCTGCAACGTGTAACACTGCGTTAGAACACCGCCAACAATGCGTTTGCCATGTCTTGTATTTGTATTGCTATTATTGTTGTGTATTCATTGTTTCTCCCCCCTCTTAATCTCCGATAGACCCCGCTGTTGTCGACTACACCGCTGCTGGGTACGACTACTTCGTCGACGACCCTGCCTCTACTGTCGAGCTTCCAGGCAAGTAGAGCCATTTTCCTTCCCCAGATATCGCCTATCTTTTCCGTAAATTTCTTGCACTAGGCATGGTTACTGTTGCTGCTACGTTACAATCCTATTCAATTGCATAGCCTGTCATTGTCACCCTTGATGTACCTTTCCTTTGTCCTATGCTGCCTTATAAATATATATATAATATTCAGCAGTAAACCCTGCGCATTGTTAGCTAGGATTAGATAGCGGGCCGTGATCACTCTAGTGAGTGAACGCGGATTACAAAATATTATAACTGCAACAGGTACGGATCAATGCAGACGCCCTAGGGAACTTACAACGGCGAGACTCTGCCGAGTCGCTTCGAGTTTGACTTACTAGTGGACGGACTCGTATTTCACTCTCGTCGGCTCAGTAGCGTAGCATCACTGGGATGATACGAGGGTATCCCTCTTTAGTTCATGCCGCTGGTGTCTCGGCACCACCGGGGTGATACGAGAATATTCCTCTTTAGTTCATTCCGCTGATGTCTCTGTCGAACCTCTTCAAGTGTACCATCGAGGGTGATTCCTCCTGGTTTCACTTGATGGTAGGCACTCGAATAAACTGGTGTCCTTACAGGTAAGGAGTCGGGTGACCCAACGGTGCCCGCACAGGTTATCTTAGCGGAACGACAGGTCAGGTGTAATCCACCGGTGTGCGGCGGGCCTGGTACTGTTCGTGGCTGAAAGGTATCATGTTGTACGAAAGTCGAGCTCTTCGGAGCAAACGCGAGACAAGGTAAGGAGACGGTTCACCTTGTTCGTAACCGCACGAGTTGGTGGGACGTCAGGGCAGGCACCGACGTTACTGATGGTCCTGACTGCTGCCGTTGTCCGCGACTCATTCAATAAGGGGCAACGATAACGGTTGTCTCGACAGAAAATTAATAAAATGCTTAACGGGTTCGGCGGATGACTTGAGTAGCCTTTTGGCTTGTACGCACTACCTATACGTGGGATTACGCGTTTGGGCGCCTCCGCAATGTAACCTCGTTCGAAAGCTCTGAAAGACGTCCAGTTCAGCATTGCGGCAG
Source organism: Bromus sterilis (assembly GCA_950022295.1). NCBI lineage: Eukaryota > Viridiplantae > Streptophyta > Magnoliopsida > Poales > Poaceae > Bromus > Bromus sterilis. The sequence goes on from OX465597.1 coordinate 28,715,968, forward strand.
GGACAGATCGCACTGCGGCGTTGGAATTCATCCTCCTCGCAACGACCCGGAGAGCGAGGGGTGATAGGCCCATGACCCCCTTGCACTTAGGGTTGTAGACCGGCGGGGACCTCTCTGATGAGTCGTAGGATGGACTGCGTTGTGTCGGATAGCCTCGGTGGGGTTCTCCCTAACCAGGTGTACGCCACCCTGGAGATCCGAGCGTGTAGTGTCACACTAGTGCACCCCTGCAGGGAAGATTAATCTATCGAATAGCCGTGTCCACGGTAACAGGACGCTTTATGCTGAAGTCAGATCCTACCACTACAAACTACTACTATTAAACTGTTGGTTCCGGGTTTTCTCCCTCGCGGGGATGTCGAGTGAGGGAACTCGGAGGCATTGTTAATTATGATTACAACTTATTATTATACAATGCTGCAGCAACTTCTGTTGCATTGTTACTTTCATTACTGTTATATTAAACTGTTGGCTGATTCTTACCTCATGCTGCAAGACTCGTCGGAAGATGCTAGTCTTCGATAGGCCTAGCTTCTTATCCTTATTCTAATTTCTATCTTGCAGTCCACTATATACAGCCTCCCCTTTTCATTTGATAAAAATGCATAAATGCTTAGTAGCGGACGTAAGACTCGCGGGTATGCTAGATACTCACCTGCTTTATTTTCCCCTTTTTTGTTTTGCCTGATCGGTCGCTGCAGTCGAAGTTGGAGTCCAGGAGCAGGAGATCCCCGATGCCGACCACCGCAACGTGAAGATCCCCGATGCCTTCTACGACGTCGAGTTCCCCTTTGACCAGGAGTAGTTTGGAGGTTCCCAGGCAGGAGGCCTCGCCTTTTCGATCGTGTTGATTTTGTGCTAGCCTTCTTAAGGCAACCTTGTATCCTTGTGTCTGTACTCAGATACTATTGCTTCCGCTGACTTTGTGCTCTCGAGCTGTTGTATTCGAGCCCTCGTGGCCCCTGGCTTGTATTATACAGCTTGTATTATTTTATTTGTAGAGTTGTGTTGTGATATCTCACCGTGAGTCCCTGATCTTTATCGTGTACCTTGCGTGTATGATTACTGTACACGGTCTGATTTTGGGGGCGTCACATTGTACTTCCCTTACTTTCCAAATTTGTCTTGTTAACTGACCAACAACGAATCGTGCCAGTCGAGATCAGGAACGTTATAGATTTGCGCCCACACATACAAGCCGTCAAGAACAATTGTATTCGGGTCCATCGTGTCATCATAGTCCTCCAAAATCACTTAATATCTCTAATATCCACATACCTTCATGGAATAATATTTTCCAATACCCCAAGCAGAACAGTTGAATGATGAAGAGGTTTTCTCCAGCCTCACAAATTTTTTGGTGGCTGGCCTAGGCTATAGGCGCACTTCATCTTCTCAAACACAACTGAAGAACTGTAGGGGCCGTATGGCCTCTTAGTGTTTACTCACCCTATCGCTAGCCATCTGGCCTCCTCTTTCTCTATTACTACCTCATCAAGTTCATCATCTTGCAATTCCATATGTCTCAGCATCTCATCTAGGTGAAAATCCTCCTTCCCCTTTAACGCGGTCCTCTATGACGCTTGGATTGCCGGTGGTCGGTTGACTCAAATTTTGGTTTGTTGTTGGAGCCATTTTCGATATTGTTTTTTGAGGTTTGCCATTTTCGATTTCGCCCCAATACACCAAGAGCTCTGTTTTTTTGGCTTTGGCTGCGTTCCGAAATAGTAGTGAAAATCGAGCCTGTCAGATCATCTCCTCCCAAAACTGAACTAATATCCACGAAAAGCATCGGAGGATACGGTGATGAACTTTGCACCGTAAATTCGTTTCAGATTGAAGGATTTCCGACGTCGAGGTCGATCGCCAGTGTGAACACAGAAGTCAAAGTTTATATTACGTTGCAGATTTTTGGATCATTTACAAGTTGATGATTCACTAGCAAAGTGAATTAAGGTGCAAGTCAAGTCGTCGATTTCCTACAACACTTGTTATTAGGGATACACAGAAAGATCTGAACGTTTTGGGTTCAGGGGAGGAGCTCCGCATTTCCCGCGGTAACAAGTCTATCCATCCGCACAGCACAAGGCGACGCGCAGCGCAGGCACCTCGCCGCCATCGCTTTCCTTCATGTGTGTGGGTCGTGGCGAGCCCAGGAGACGCACGTACGTGCGTGCCGGCAACCACCTGCACAGAACGGGGATAAGTACAACGTAACTAACTAACCTTTTCTCCCCGTTGAAAACCCGAAACCTCCGACGTCCCTCTCCATGGAAATCTCGAGGTTTTCCGGAGAGCGACGGAGAGTCCGGGGAGCACCTTACCGGCTCCGACGCGCCCGCTGCCGGCACGCCTCCCTTTCACGCCCGTTGCCCTCTCCTCATCCTGTCCCTCGGGTGTTGGCACACATCCAGGCGTCACGCGGTTGCCGTTTGCGGTGCCGATCCACGTCCCATGGTATGGTTGGCAGCAATGGCGTTCGCGCGGCGTACGTGCGCAATAGGGCCGGTGGACGGTGGTGGCCGACGGGCGGCTCCCACCGTGTCGGGGGCCTCCGGCGGGCGACAGGCAAGCGGCGCGCACCGGGCGACAGCGGGGCGACACAAAGGTCGGCACCTGCCCCACGTATCTGCACTGCGCCCATGGACGACTGGAGCCGTCTCCGTCACCTCCAGCCTTCCAGGCCGCCGTCCCATTATCACCAACTCCCGTTTTTCCTTTCCGCCGCACCATGGATGCTCGCTTCATCCTGATCCCATCAAATTACTGCCCGCCGCGAGTCACGACAAACCCTTCCACCCAAGCCAACCAGTTCATCTCAAACTCAATGCGTTTTCACATCTATCTATCTAACCTATCTACCTATATCTATCTACTGTGGGGCAGTTAATTACTTGTGGATGGATGAATGAATTTATTCACTCGACTGCGAGGCTGTTTAGGGTTCAGCCCCACACACACGCACACTGGCCCGCCTGCTGCCATGGTGACTTGGCTGCCCTGCCAGCTAGGGATCCATCGACAGAGAAATTTCTGTGCGTCCATTCAAGCGATGACACCAAATTGATTGTGCTTCACTCATAACCGCTGTACATGTTCATTCATTCAGTCCAGTGCCCCCCACTGCCCGGTCAGTACCCCACGCATTCTGTTCGCTAGCTTATTCACACACTAATTCCAGGCAGACATATATTTCTCTCAAAACTTATCTGAAGCTTTCTCCATGTGTGTGTGACAAGGAGAGCAATGCTTTGCACTCACCGAGAAGTACGTAGATGCAAGGCAAAGCTTGTACCCAGCTTTCATGGACTGATGGCATATTGGCATGCCTGGTTTGGCATGGTCTGGGTACTACCACTGGCCGGTTATGCCACAACTTGCAGCTGCAATGCCTCTGAATGTTAGTTGGTGCTAATGGAAGCCTCCTCATTCTGTACCTGTTTGTGTCCTCATGGCATCTTGTCCCTGTTCGCATCATGCAGGTCCAAAAGCTGAAAAGATCCCTGTAGATCTCCACAGTCCCAGAATTTTATTCATTTTCATTCACTCACTCATTCATCCGTTCATTCAGGAAGCAGGAGGAGCACCACAAAAGGGGCTATCCATGTCCATCCCTTGGCTCCTTGCAGAGCCCAACAACCATGGCTGGTTCTACTACCCCACTGTACACTGCATACAGGCATGTATGAAGGCAAGAAGAGCATACTACATACTCCATTTAGACATGTGTGATCCTGGCCTGTGCATGCATGCGTGGTCTGGTCCATTTGGTTGTTTGTTTGTTTCCTTGCAGCATGGATTGGAGGGCATGCATGCATGTACAGCAACACCAAGCATTTCCATGTACAATAGTACAAGCCAGGTGTGTCCTACGCTCTGCACATCCATGGCCTATTCCTCCAGAGGAATAATATGCGTGTCCACTGCTCCGTGCCTCCCCATTCTGCCTCCTCCTTGTGTGTATATTATCAGTATGTGTACATGCATGTTTGCTGAGTAGTTTATACATGCATCCATCTTATCATTCGACCAGCCTGGTACTCCAAGCCACCGGGCCAAATGCCAAACCGGCTAAAAGACGAATCGCTTTGTGCTAATTAACTAACTAGCAGTGGATCTAGTTCTGATCAGTGATAACGAAAACAAAGCATGTGGGTACAGGCCTAGAAGAAAGAAACAACAAGAGCATGGTTTAATGTTTCTTTCTGCACTTGAATTCAACTAACCAAGTGGCATGCAGCCTGCTTGATTGCAGATCGATGAGTAGATGACAGAATCAAGCTTGATATCGATTATCTTACAATTGGTTCCCTGCTGCATGGACGCATCACGCATGCATCCACCAGCATCTGCAATTCTGCCTGCATGGAGACATATATGGAGGAAGGAAACCTTGAACACGACAACCGCACGCGCGCTCGCTCCTTCTTCCTCCTCCCAGCTACCTCAGCTAAGCTAACCAGAGTGGCAGACAGAGTCCACCGCCATTTCCCACATTCTTTTTCCTTCTGACACTAATTGTTTGTACAGATAGATAGATCGATCGATCGACTTGCCGGCCCGGTGATGGCCGGCGCCGACCTACGACGAGATGTCGGCGGCGATGGTGTCTTGGGTGGAGACGGAGACCATCTTGAGCGCGGAGGCGCCGGTGGTGAAGGCCTTCTTGCGGACGCCCATGTACTCGGGCCAGGTGACGGCGCGGTAGGCGGCGGGCGCGCCGGCCATGGCCTCCGCGAGCGGCGCCACCTTGACGTGGGCCGGCGGGCCGAGGAAGTAGCCGAGCGATATCCGGTCGCTGTCGCGGTTGACGACGGCGCGGTGGTAGACGCTGTGGAAGCGGCCGTTGGTGAGGATGTGGAAGAGGTCGCCGACGTTGACCACCATGGCGCCCGGGACCGCCGGCACCGTCACCCACCGGTCGGGGCCGTGCCGGAACAGCTGTAGCCCCGGCACCAGGCTCTGCAGCACGAAGGTGAAGAAGCCCGAGTCCGTGTGCGCGATGAGACCCAGCGCCCTCCGAGGGTCCGGGCACTTTGGGTACCTGAAAATAATGAACGTCATCGACACATCAGAGATCAGACACGACACAACCCCGTGTCAGTCAACCGCTGCACCGACAGCAATATATATGTAGTAGAACTGTGGAAGTGGAAGTGGCTAGCTGCATGGTGTGGTACGTGTCGATCGTCGCCGCCATTTGTGTCGTGTTTGTAGTTTTGTTACCGGATGGAGTAGAACGTAGAGCGTACCAGTTGAGGTGCATTGTGGCGGTCATGGCCTCGGCGATCTTGTGCTCGGCCTCGACGGCGGCGACCTGCTCGCCGGTGAGCCCGAGGGCCACCAGGAAGAGCTCCAGCAGCTTGTCCGCCAGCGCCCGCATCTCCCTGTGGAACTCCTCCATCACCGCACTGTGCACATCAAAGAAGTGGAAGTAAGTAAGTACACAAACGGCTGAGATCGATGCCATGGCGGAACAGTGGTAACAAGTTTTGCGCGCGTGCATGCATGCATGGCCGGAGCCGGACACGTCGCCCGGTCACGTGTGTACGGACGGTTGGCCGCCGGTTAGGTGGCTGCCGTACGTACGCGCTGTGCTATAACGACAAGTATATATATGCATCGGCGGCGGCGCGGGGATGGCCGGCGGTCGTCCGTACGTCCGTACGTACCAGAAGTGGCGGTAGTCGTGGCCGGCCTTGGGCCAGAGCTTGCGGAGGTCGGAGCGGAGGTTGGCCGGGGAGAAGGTGTAGCCCTCGGACCACATGCACTTGGAGAAGAAGGAGGAGATGGGCGGCGACCCGTAGCCGCACGAGTCGCCGGGACGCCGCACGGCGCGCATCTTCTCCGACGCCGGCAGCGCGAACATGCCCGCGATCGCGGCCTCCACGCGCGCCAGCAGCTCCGGCGCCACGCCGTGGCCCTCCAGGAGGAAGGCGCCCCAGTCCTGCGCCGCCAGCGCCACCGCCTCCGCCGCGCGCGGGTCGCGCATGTCCACCACCGGCACCGCGTCCGGCCCTCCTCCTCCTCCTCCGCCGTCCACCACCGGGTGGTCGTGCAGGCCCGGCCAGGCGTGCGTCTCCGGCACCCGCCGCGCCGCCCGGAAGTCGAAGTAGTGCGGGTCCTTGCTCAGGTGCGACGGCGTCGGCATCCTTCTTCCTACCAACACGATCGATCAAACCAAGCTAGCTAGCTACAAGGACCAAGACTTTGCAGTGCTGGCTAGGAGGAGCTCGAGCTAGCGAGCAATGGCGGAGATGGTTGGAAGGAGTGAGTGTGAGAACTTGAGAAGTGGAGTACCAAGAGAGAGGTGTATATATAGGGGGAGAAGTTTTGGAGCGTAGCGGGCAAGGAGCAGCCGAGCTAGACGGAGAGGAATCCATCCATTATTCCATTAGTTAGTTATAGTTATAATTGATTGGTTAATTAGAGAGAGAAATGTGAGTGTCTTCTGGGAGGGAGGAGGAGGAGGAAGAAGATGATAATGGAAATGAGAAGAGAGAGAGGGGAGGGTGTTTTGGAGGGATGTGGAGCGCAGGAGGCCACCCGCTACGCAACACAAATCTAGCTGCCTGGGGTGGCTAGTGGCACTGGTGCCCAATTAATACACACAAAGAAGGAAACAAACACAGATGTAAAGTGAAGCGCCCGATCCAAATAATTGTGGTCTGTGTGATAGACCACAGCCCGAATTTAATTTGTGATCTGGTCCACGGTGGAAGGTCTATTGATTTTGTGTATGTAATATAGGTGATCCATGGATTCTTGTGGAGTTGATACCAAGACATGAGGATAGGTTGGTTTTTCATTTGGTTATAGATGATCTTTCGGGTTTATTGTCTGAGAAAAAGAGAGGCCTCACTCTCGGATTTCATTTAAAAAATGTAAAGTATATTTTTCGTTCATATATTTTTTGAAAGTATTTAGGGATGAAAAATATACTTTTTCTTTAAAAAAATTCAGACGGGCATTTCCGACTGGCAAAAATGTAAGAAGATACATGACATAGGTGTGGGCTCGGATCATTCACGAAACACGCTAGGGAGGAGGAGTGCGTGAGAGCTCACTCTCTTCTCTTGCTCCAATAGCACGAGGGAAAGCACCCCTTATAAAAAGGTTCAATTTTTCCTTCACTTTCGGGATGATACTAAACTTTTGATCATTACCATGTCGTCTTACCTACATGGATGGTCCCTTGTAGATTTTTCGTAATTGTTTAATAGGCCCAAAGCCCATCTATATTTCAACAAATTCTCAAGACGTTCATACGACTATAGGAGCACGCGATTTGAAAGACGCTAGTTGGGCTAAGGACACACTATATATATGTTAGCTCCCTCACACCGGTGTTGCTTATGCTTAGCTTGATTGGAATGGTTCTTCAACAGCTAATATTTTTTTATTGTGTGCACTAATCAATGTGACGGGGCTTGACTCCTTTTGGGAAAAAGAACTCTTACAAAAAGCTGAAGAGAAAAACAAAAGGTAATATATGCTATCTATGCTGCTCGACGACACTATAACTGAGCATGAGTAAGACAAAGCATGTGATCCATATGTAATCCCCATGGATCCATAATGGGCAGTATATTATGTGTGAAAGATCGATTAGAGTGGCAACGAAGACAGAGAAAGAAACATGACAAAGGGGTGACGCATGATCGAGCGAGCGACTATGTGATGGTGGCGAGGATCCCAAGGTTGCTAGCTCAACAGTATAAAATGGGACTCGCGCGCGCCAAAAAAAAATACTGATAATCTCATGGTTTAGAACTAGTGCACTGACGATACTACTACCAAGCTTAAAATCAGAAGCAAATTATCGACACACACAAGAAAAAAGAATCACCGAACCGCAACCAAAATTACATGAAAAATGTATACTATGGAAGCACTAGATATGTTCTCAAAGTATGAGGGGAGACCATGCCAACCCATGAGTTGCCATGTTTTCTCTTCTTGTTTTTTGCCGCAAGAGTTGTGATGTTTTTATCGTTATGAATGTAATGTTTTGGTTTTTGTTTCCACAAAATGACATCAAGTATTGCATAAACATTTCCTCCTAAAGTAAAAATACAATAGGTAAAATATTAGGATTTTTGCAAAAATTGCGTATAACCACGGAATGGCGAAAGAAATCAACACATTTCCGAATGTGGAAATTAATGTCGGCACTCCAAACAGTGCCTCGTTGAGTGATCTTGCTGGCGACGATTCTGTTTGTGGGACAGAAAATGTTCAAAACGAGCAAGTTGTTTGTTAGGCATATTCCATCCTTTGCTGCCTGGTCGTCTAACAAAATTGCTTTCGACATCACTACAACCACATGTCCAGTGTCTTGCTCGTCTGAGCCCACTTTGCAAGAAACTGCGACATGCTATTAAATGGGACAAGTCTGTGTGCAAGAAATTTTCTAAACCAGAAATTTTCTTGCTCGTATGGATTACTTTGCAGGATTTTTTCTTTACCAGAAATAAGCATGCAAACCCTTTTCTAAACTGAATCTGCATATGGTGCATGCCTATTGACATTTATTGGACAAAAACCCGCAAAAAAAGGCATTTATTGGACAAGGGGACTTCTAGTTTAGGATCCATTTTTTAGCATAAACCTTATTTATTTTCTTTGGGAATAGAATAGAAAATTCACGTGTTCTGGATTGGACAGAGACTGCGACATTATTTTCCAGCTAGATGCTTTGAGGCATCCGATTGTGCTACGTCTGTTTTGATCATATTGTACTCATATGTCATATGCAACTACACATTCGACGAATTGCTACAGTACAAAATAGAAAAAACTCTAAAACGGCTGTGAGGATAAGCGCTTGGAATGTCCAGAGAGCAGATCTAAATTGGCATGAGGGTTGTCTGTGCTCTTGTCTTAACATGGAATTGGGTGGGTGATAACATGTAATAAGGTCCCACCGTGAGATCTCACCTTCATATGATTAATATAATGTAAATGTTGAATGATTGGGCATAGCTAGTAGGGATTATTTTACAAACTTAACCATTTAGAAATTATAAGTTACTAGCAGCCATTCATATGCAAGGGACGTTTGACGAACATAATTGGAATATGGGAAATATACAGTTATCTTGATATTTAGAGTGAACTTACATTTTTCTTACATGCACCTTTACTTCAGTATTTTGATGTGGAAAAGTTCAAAACTAACATGTGAATGTGCACATTTTAAAAGAATGACAGTATATTTATCAAATGAGCATAAAATATTTTAATGCTTCATCTATATATCTATCCTTATAACAAAAATTGAAAACATTGCCAGGAAGATAATATTAACAACTTGAGACCAAAGACATACAATTTTTTTCAAACAAAGTGTCATAAAAATAAATAAAAATTCTAAGGACAAGAACATCAACTCTCATGTGTGCAGGATGGATAAACTTAAGGAAATAAGCTTTTTTGAGACAATAAGTGTATGCGTGATTAGAGAAGAGTAACATTTATTTTGTCCATACATATAGGATGGATAATAATTATATAATTAGATCAATGATTCTGGACGTCTCATATCAAGCCTACAGACTTCTTCTTTTTATATTTTTACATTTCATTGTATAAATACACTACTCTGACAACGGCTCACTTTGTTCTAGTTATCTTGAACCCCATACGGTAAATACATTATTTAGCTAAAACAAACCATCCATAAAAGAACATCAGTTCTATTTTCTTTTAAGAATAGAATAGTGTAACAAAAGTGTGAATAAAGAAAATCACAAAACGTTAATACTATTGCGATTAGCTCAATCAAATTGCACACCACACTCTCCAAAGTCATTCTTTGCTACATTTAATTAACTTTGCCAAGGAGAATTTACTGGCAAGGCATGCATATACATATTCTTCCTTTGCAGTCAACATTTATTCTAACCAACTACGTTGCGACAGCTAGCCTATTTCCAAACGGCAGTACACCCGGCCAATAATAGAAAATGCACAGGGTTGTATGGTTCTTTTGGGGTATCCCTTGTCCAGACTTTGGAGATAGTACAACCATTACTAATTGCTACCTCCTATGTACCCATCTAGCCTTTAGACTGTCCTCCACACTTGGAGCCATCCATCCAGCCACCTGAAAACAGAAGGAATCTTTACAGTTGGGATCTCAGAAAAAAAAATAGCACCTTCCTCATTTTTTGATACAAAATACACCTTCCTCTTTTTGATAAAAAAATAGCACCTTCTTTCTTTTTCTATAGCTATGGCCCATGACAATATTTTTGGTTAGTTGTTAGCTATGGCCTATGGCCCATGGTAATATTGTTAGAGAATCGACACACAAATAACAATGAAGTAGAACGAAAAGCAACACAGGGGACACGCAGATTTAACGTGGAAAACCCTTCCGCGAAGAAGAGAAAAACCACGGGCGCCAGCCAGCGAACTATTCCTTATTGTGGAGGTGTTACAAACGCCGAGGGATTTACAACTTGAGGAACTATCCCGTGCGGCGGCTTACAAGGTATATTTATAGGCGGTAGGAGAGACCTAGGCCAACACTTATCCTTACCGAGGCCCAAGCCTACCGGCGACGGGCCTCCGCTCCGCTCCGTCAGAAGTTTCCTCTTAACTTCATGAATGAATTTGGATCAACTTCAACAAACTCCACCTTGAGACAAATTCACCTTGTAGCATGAACGAGCAACTCCTTCCTGAACAAACAAAAGAAACACCTTCGGCGCCGAACAGCCACTAGGGCTAAGCAGTTATACCAACTAAGTCTGAGCAAAGCTCAAACTTAGCAACAGGAACAGGCTTTGTCATCATATCAGCAGGATTATCATGAGTACTAATCTTGCATACATTTATCTCACCTTGAGCAACAACGTCTCGGATATAATGGTATTTGACATCAATGTGCTTGGTCCTCTCATGGAACATTTGATCCTTAGTTAAGTATATTGCACTTTGATTGTCACAAAACAGATTCATGCAAGTAGTATCTGTTTGGTAACGAGACAGAAAACGAAAATTTTCCGCACTACGAACACGCCCAGGATCACTATGGAGATGCATACAAGGTTTTTGATCTGATCATTACCGACTCGTAGCGCAGCGGAAGTAGAGTCGATGAAGATCGGCGGTGCAGACCCCCGCAGCTAGGATTTACAACCTCCCAACCGCGAGGATGTTCCCCTCCGTATGCTCCCCGGACAGCCCTCCGGGAGGCGGTCGGACAGTCCCTCGGACGGTGTCACGGACAGCCCTTCGGGAGGCACACTCAGAATCTTGGACAATCACTCGGACAGCCCTTCGGGAGGCACACCTGAACTAAGATCGAAACTACGACCTCTCTACCAGGTTGCACACATACGGTGTCAGCTATCCGGCAGGGCTTCGCCGTCCAGAACTAGTTCCTGCCGGAACCCAGACAGCCTTTCGGCTCTACGAAACTATTTCGTGGGAGGGAGATAAGAAAGCCAGATCATGCATGGCATTTTTATGAGAGTTAGATCTAGTGTGGAGAGCCCCTCTCCACCTCTATTTATAGGAAAAGGCAAGGGGTAGGGTGCCACTTGAAAAACCCAAAATGTCCAAGCTTTATGTCTCACATAAAGGGCAAAATGGGGAGGTAAGTGGAGCTCCATGGAGGAGCTCTCCTTGGCCGGCCACCCCTTGTGGGACCCCCAAAAAAGGGGTTCCCACCCTTCCATGTCATCTCCTAGATCTTTTGGGAAAAGCCCCAAAAGGTGGCTTTCCAAAAAGCAACCAAATAGTGTTTCCACTATTCATGAAACCAATTATTTTCGCGTCCGAAAAACCCGAAAAAATTTCTTTAGGCCCAGAACATTTCCAGCACCCCCCAGAATAATTTTGGACGTGTTCCGAAACATTTCCGGATCAAGGATTTTCATCAGCGAAAAGTAACCAACGCATTTCCGGCAGCTCCGAAACAACTTTTCGGCTTTCTCTCTCTCGGAACTTTTCCGCCGTCTTCGAAACTTTTTCTGTGACTTTATCTCAGACTCCCTATCTAGTATTCAACAGATAGATGACCCTTAAGCGTGTGACCCTGTAGGTTCGATGAAGTATAGACATGACCCAGAACACTTTCCGATCAATGATCAATAGCGGAACCGTGGACATCCATATTGATCCCTATACCCATACGAATGAATATTCGAGTGAACCTGTAGTTGCCGTGTGCTATTCTTGTTGCTTCGCGATATGTTACAAATACCCGAGGTGAGACTTATCAGCATCCCCGTGAATCAACAATCTTGTCCACTATGCCAGTTACCTCGTTACCAGTTTTGTTCTCTTTTCTCGTTTCCGTGTTACGGCATCCCTGTGATCAAATCACATTGTGTCTGGCCAGACGATGATGGATACCGTAACATCGAGAGGGCCCAAAGAATATCTATCCATCGTCGGATGAGCAAATCCCAATCTTGAGCTATCTCGTTCCTTGTCATACTTTTCCGTGAACCCGTAAGCCGCCGTAATAGCCACCCAGTTACGGATGACGTTTAACAAACCCCAAAGTTCACGAAGCAAGAATGAAGGAACTCGATGCTCTCATGGTCTAAGGAATTATGCACACATTATCTTTCATTGTGTTATTAACCATTTACTTGTGACGAATGTATCTCATAGCATAACATCAATTCGGGTCGATTCAACACAAGTGTTCTTCTAACATTGTGCCCATAAAGTTGCCGACATACTCATGCCCATGATCAGGAAAACAGGACCATCATGCAACACTTAAGCCAGTCATAGAGGCATGACTAGGAACACATTTTACTGCTTAATATACCACACGTGCAAATGAGTTTCCCTCTAAGCTTCGTGGTTATGGAAGACTCGAGAATCATTGCAGTTATAGCATGGAACATAAACTTTAATTACAAACTTGGAGATACAAAATAACTATTATTACTGCCTCTAGGGCATATCTCCTACAGACTCCCACTTGCACTAGAGTCATAATCTAGTTACATGGCTTCCTTAACACCAATGGCTATTCGGTGTTGCTCATGCTTTGCTCGTGGTAGAGGCTTTGTCATCGGGTCTGACACATTCAGATCCGTGTGAACTTTGCGTACTTTCACTAAACCCTCTTCGACATGATATCGAATGAGTTTATATTTGCGTTCAATATGTCTTGTCTTATGGTGAGAACATGGCTCCCTTGCCTGAGCCACGGCGCCACTATTATCACAATAGATTTCCACCGGGTCCAGAGCACTTGGAACCACACCAAGGTCTTCAAGAAACTGCTTGATCCATACCGCCTCCTTGGAGGCTTCTGAAGCTGCAACATATTCCGCCTCTGTCGTAGAATCCGCCACAGTCTTTTGTTTGGAACTTTTCCAGTCAACTGCGCCACCGTTCAATATGAAAACATAGCCTGATTGAGATTTGAAGTCATCTGGGTCAGTCATGAAGCCAGCATCAGTGTAACCACTTACAATGAGCTCTTCATCACCTCCGTACACAAGGAGCAAGTCCTTGGTCCTTCTGAGGTACTTAAGAATATTTTTGACTGCGGCCCAGTGTTCCAATCCTGGATCACTTTGGTACCTGCTGCTAACACTTAGCGCATAGGAAACATCTGGTCTTGTACATAGCATGGCATACATAATTGAACCAACTGCCGAAGCATATGGAACATCATTCATTTGTACTCGCTCATCGAGAGTCCGAGGACACTGATTCTTGCTCAGTACTGTGCCAGGTGACATGGGGAGTAGGCCTTTCTTGGAGTTCTCCATGTTGAACCTTTTCAACACCTTGTCAATGTATGTGCTTTGGCTAAGCGCTATTAGGCGTTTTGATCTATCTCTATAGATTCTGATGCCCAATACGTATGCCGCTTCGCCTAAGTCTTTCATTGAAAAACTCTTCTTCAATGAGTCTTTTATTTCGCTAAGGAAATTCACGTTATTTCCAATCAACAATATGTCATCCACATATAAGATTAGAAATGCTTTTGCGCTCCCACTAAACTTCTTGTAAACACAAGATTCTTCATCATTCCTGATGAAGCCAAACTCTTTGACCACTTCATCAAAACGAATGTTCCAACTCCTTGATGCTTGCTTCAGACCATAAATGGCCTTCTGAAGTTTGCATACCTTTCCAGCATCCTTAGAAATGACAAAACCTTCAGGCTGTATCATGTATACATCTTCTTTGAGATTTCCATTTAGGAAAGCCGTTTTGACATCCATCTGCCATATTTCATAATCGAAATAAGCAGCAATTGCTAGTAATATCCGTACAGACTTAAGCATAGCTACGGGCGAGAAAGTCTCGTCATAGTCCACTCCTGGAACTTGCGTGAATCCTTTCGCGACAAGTCTAGCTTTATGGATAGTAATGTTACCATCCGCGTCTGACTTTCTTTTGAAAATCCATTTACAACCAATGGGCTTCACGCCTTCTGGAAGTTCTACCAAGTTCCAAACTTGATTTTCGTACATGGATTCCATTTCGGATTTCATGGCTTTATGCCATTCCCTCGAGTTGGGCCCCGCCATTGCTTCCTTGTAGTGCACAGGTTCATCGTCTTCAAGGATGAAGATTTCGTTATGAAACCACTCAGGTGGCACGATGGTCCTACCTGATCTGCGCGGTTCAGTCACATACTTGTCTGAAGTTTCCGCATCACATGCAACAACTGCCGGCTCGGTTGTATGGATAATTTGCGGAATTTCTTCCGGTTCCTTGGCCATATTAACGGTTGCCGAAGATTCAATAATCTCATCAAGTAGTACTGTCCTTCCACTCACCTCTTTAGTGAGAAACTCTTTTTCAAGAAATTGTCCATTTCTGGCAACAAACACTTTGTTATCGGACGGGTGGTAGAAGGAATACCCAATTGTTTTTATTGGATAACTTACAAAGTAACATTTGTCTGATCTGGGATCGAGTTTGGTAGGTTGTAAACGTTTCACGTATACCTCACAACCCCAAATCCTGAGATGCGACAAACCGGGTTTCTTCCCGTGCCATAACTCGTATGGTGTCGTCTCAACAGACTTAGACGGTGCTCTATTTAATGTGTAAGCGGCAGTTTCTAGTGCGTGACCCCAAAAGGATATCGGCAGATCTGTAAGAGACATCATCGACCTTACCATGTCTAACAGGGTTCGGTTACGTCGTTCCGACACTCCATTTCGCTGTGGAGTTCCGGGAGGCGTAAGCTGTGAAACGATTCCACGGTCACTCAGATGTTGGCTAAACTCATGACTAAGGTATTCGCCCCCACGATCTGATCGCAGAAACTTAATCCTTTTGTTACGATGATTTTCTACCTCATTCTGAAATTCTTTGAACTTTTCAAAGGTTTCTGACTTATGCTTCATCAAGTAGATATATCCATACCTACTTAAATCGTCAGTAAAAGTCACGAAGTAGAAATACCCACCCCGTGCGGTTGTGCTCATTGGACCACATACATCACTATGTATTATTTCCAACAATTCATTCGCCCGTTCAGGATGACCCATGAACGGCGTCTTGGTCATTTTCCCCATTAAGCAAGCCTCACATGTGTCAAATGATTCAAAATCAAATGATGGTAAAACTCCATCTTTGTGGAGTCTTTGCATGCGTTTCTTTCCGATGTGGCCAAGACGACAGTGCCACAAATAAGTGGTGGTGGTTTCAGCCTTCTTAAGGCGTTTAGCATTTACGTTAAAGACATCTTTTCCACATTCAAGATTTAGTATGAAAAGGCCCCCAACAATGGGTGCAAATCCATAAAACATATCCATACAATAAAGTGAACAACCATTGTTCTCAGACTTGTAGGAATACCCATCGTGTACCAAACATGATCCAGAGATAATGTTTCTACACAATGCCGGAACAAAATAACAGTTACTTAGTTCTAAGATAAATCCTGAAGGGAGACGTAGAGGCATCATGCCGACGGCTTGAGCTGCGATCCCAGCGCCGTTGCCGACGCGCATGATGACTTCATTCTTTGCTAGCTTGCGGACCTTCTGAAGCCCCTGTATCGAGTTGCAAATGTGAGCAACCGATCCGGTATCAAATACCCAAGACTTAGAATTTTCGCTAGCAAGCAAAACGTCAATGACATTAACATGTATTACAGTTATACCTTTTCCGGTGTTTCCGGACTTCTTATCTGCCAGGTACTTCTTGCAGTTTCTCTTCCAGTGTCCTGTGCCCTTGCAGTAGAAGCACTCAGTTTCAGTCTTGGCTCCGCCCTTAGAGTTGCTTTGGGAGACGGTCTTACCGGCGCCCTTGCCCTTCTTGGACTTGCCTTTCTTTTTGAAACTGGCGGTTTTATTCACAAGCAACACTTGCTTGCGATTTTTCCGCAGTCCTCCTTCCGCAGTTTTCAGCATGGCGAGCACCTCATTCGGTGTCTTCTCCATCCCATTCATGTTGTAGTTCATGATAAAACCGTCGTAAGACGGGGGGAGTGAAGCAAGCAACATGTCCATCATATGGGCTGGTGGAATTGGAAATTCCAGGGTTTTAAGCCTTTCAGCGTAGCCAATCATATTGACCACGTGTTCGCCAACTGAACTGCCCTCAGCCATCTTGCAATCCATCATGGTCTTTGTTATATCATAACGTTCAGACCGTGCATTTTGCTTGTACAGAGCATCCAATTCCCGGATCATATTACGGGCGTCATGGAATTCAAAACGTTTTTGAAGCTCTGGACTCATGCAAGCTAGCATGAGGCACTGCACTAAGTTGTAGTCATCTTCCTTAGTGGCCCAGACATTTTGTTCATCTTCCGGGGCAGTCTCCACCGGTTTAGCTGGAAGAGTCGTGTCAAGCACATACACTTTCTTAGCGCTCCTGAGGACAATCCTCAGGGTACGGACCCAGTCCGCATAGTTGTTTCCATTTGCAGCTAACTTCTCTTTCTCTAACATTGGGCCTAAGCTGAACGGTGTGTTGCGAGCCATGAGATCTACAACGGTAAACACAAGTTTCATTTAGATTTTGTTCATAATTAATTTGCACTAGAGAATAAACAATTTTATTCTAAGGTGCGCTCCCACTCAAATCAATATCTCTCATAATTGATTGTGAGTGATTCAAGATCCGTATTTCAATTTGACGTCATTGACGGGTTCATCACTGATGACGTCATTTTCAATCGGTAGGCCAACTTGCCAATCACATCTCTATGTGACTTTTGTCCATCTTTCGATGCATGTGTTCCGAGCTCAGGACTGTCCTGCCTGAACGTCAAGTCAACCAAGTGATCTTGCAGTGAGGTCTGACCTTCACCCGCCTTACACCTCTCAAATCGTTCGTGCTCATGTGTACATGGCGCACCCCGAAAAGATACGTGTTGTAGACGGTGCTACACTTGGGAGAACACAAACTACTTGATATTTTTAAGTGAGAGATCACCCTGATAAATAGCGACTACCGCGCAATCAAAAAGGGTGCATCATAAGGGATAAACAACTCAGGCAATTCATAATAGCATGATATGGTATAGCCCTTTCTGACGGAGAATTCTTTTATTTCTTCGTCTTCAGCATTTGTGTCGGTGTTCACCTTCCGAAGATTTCCACCACCTTGTCGATGTACCAGATAATATTGCTATCTCTATAGCTAATAAAATTAGTGCATTATATAAGGTTGACACGCAGGTCATTAAAATGGCAATCATATGGCTCCAGCCATCATGCTGAATCATGACACGCAGGTCATGTTAATTAATTTACATTATATAGTCATCTCATACATAATCAAATTAATATGAGAACTGCTATACCACATCACATGCCATCCTGCAAAACCAAGTTAGACGCCTCTAATCGGTTTATGCAAGATTTTATTTTACGTGGCTTCTAAGGTTTGTCTTAAACTGCAGATACCAACGTTTATTTTCAAGTATGATTATTCAAGTCGCTAGATTAACTTTGCGGGGTGTATGAAGAACGAGATAATAAAATCTCGAACCTCATACTGAACTTCGTCATACGCGTGACCCCCGTGCAGATCATATCTGCATTGCCCTTTAGTCTGTGAAATTTCATCTTTCTTTAACTATGGTGGAATTCAATGAACTGATAGCACTTCGTTGATCAATCAGGATCGCGGATTGCCAGAACTTTGAAACTACACCATGCCGTTAATCAAGATCAGAAATACGCAAATTCCAGGGAAGCAACAAGAACATCGGGTAACAGATTTCATCTGCTACTCGCATAAATAATTATTAGCAATAGATCTCATCTACTACAAAATTATATTATGCAATACCCATACATCTCTTATGTATTCTAGATCGTGACCTGCATCTACGCATAGCACGGCTCTTGATGCCACTGTTTGGTAACGAGACAGAAAACGAAAATTTTCCGCACTACGAACACGCCCAGGATCACTATGGAGATGCATACAAGGTTTTTGATCTGATCATTACCGACTCGTAGCGCAGCGGAAGTAGAGTCGATGAAGATCGGCGGTGCAGACCCCCGCAGCTAGGATTTACAACCTCCCAACCGCGAGGATGTTCCCCTCCGTATGCTCCCCGGACAGCCCTCCGGGAGGCGGTCGGACAGTCCCTCGGACGGTGTCACGGACAGCCCTTCGGGAGGCACACTCAGAATCTTGGACAATCACTCGGACAGCCCTTCGGGAGGCACACCTGAACTAAGATCGAAACTACGACCTCTCTACCAGGTTGCACACATACGGTGTCAGCTATCCGGCAGGGCTTCGCCGTCCAGAACTAGTTCCTGCCGGAACCCAGACAGCCTTTCGGCTCTACGAAACTATTTCGTGGGAGGGAGATAAGAAAGCCAGATCATGCATGGCATTTTTATGAGAGTTAGATCTAGTGTGGAGAGCCCCTCTCCACCTCTATTTATAGGAAAAGGCAAGGGGTAGGGTGCCACTTGAAAAACCCAAAATGTCCAAGCTTTATGTCTCACATAAAGGGCAAAATGGGGAGGTAAGTGGAGCTCCATGGAGGAGCTCTCCTTGGCCGGCCACCCCTTGTGGGACCCCCAAAAAAGGGGTTCCCACCCTTCCATGTCATCTCCTAGATCTTTTGGGAAAAGCCCCAAAAGGTGGCTTTCCAAAAAGCAACCAAATAGTGTTTCCACTATTCATGAAACCAATTATTTTCGCGTCCGAAAAACCCGAAAAAATTTCTTTAGGCCCAGAACATTTCCAGCACCCCCCAGAATAATTTTGGACGTGTTCCGAAACATTTCCGGATCAAGGATTTTCATCAGCGAAAAGTAACCAACGCATTTCCGGCAGCTCCGAAACAACTTTTCGGCTTTCTCTCTCTCGGAACTTTTCCGCCGTCTTCGAAACTTTTTCTGTGACTTTATCTCAGACTCCCTATCTAGTATTCAACAGATAGATGACCCTTAAGCGTGTGACCCTGTAGGTTCGATGAAGTATAGACATGACCCAGAACACTTTCCGATCAATGATCAATAGCGGAACCGTGGACATCCATATTGATCCCTATACCCATACGAATGAATATTCGAGTGAACCTGTAGTTGCCGTGTGCTATTCTTGTTGCTTCGCGATATGTTACAAATACCCGAGGTGAGACTTATCAGCATCCCCGTGAATCAACAATCTTGTCCACTATGCCAGTTACCTCGTTACCAGTTTTGTTCTCTTTTCTCGTTTCCGTGTTACGGCATCCCTGTGATCAAATCACATTGTGTCTGGCCAGACGATGATGGATACCGTAACATCGAGAGGGCCCAAAGAATATCTATCCATCGTCGGATGAGCAAATCCCAATCTTGAGCTATCTCGTTCCTTGTCATACTTTTCCGTGAACCCGTAAGCCGCCGTAATAGCCACCCAGTTACGGATGACGTTTAACAAACCCCAAAGTTCACGAAGCAAGAATGAAGGAACTCGATGCTCTCATGGTCTAAGGAATTATGCACACATTATCTTTCTTTGTGTTATTAACCATTTACTTGTGACGAATGTATCTCATAGCATAACATCAATTCGGGTCGATTCAACACAAGTGTTCTTCTAACATTGTGCCCATAAAGTTGCCGACATACTCATGCCCATGATCAGGAAAACAGGACCATCATGCAACACTTAAGCCAGTCATAGAGGCATGACTAGGAACACATTTTACTGCTTAATATACCACACGTGCAAATGAGTTTCCCTCTAAGCTTCGTGGTTATGGAAGACTCGAGAATCATTGCAGTTATAGCATGGAACATAAACTTTAATTACAAACTTGGAGATACAAAATAACTATTATTACTGCCTCTAGGGCATATCTCCTACAGTATCTCCACAAAGTTCATCATATAAACCTTTCAACCAAACTGATTCCCTGCACGCTTCAGCAATAGCCATGTATTCAGCTTCAGTACTGGATTGAGAAACAACTGGCTGCAATGTAGCCTTCCAACTCACGGCACATCCTCCAATGGTGAACACATAGCCGGTGAGGGATCTCCTCTTATCCAAATCACTCGAAGCAAAATCTGAATCCACGTAGCCAACGAGTCCCTCACCGGTCCTGCCAAACTTCAAATAAGCACCGGAAGTGCCACGAAGATACCTGAAAATCCACTGAACAGCTTTCCAATGTTCTTTACCACGATTAGCCATGAATCTACTAACCAAGCTCATAGCAAAAGATAAATTAGGACGAGAGCAAACCATGGCATACATCAAAGAACCAACAGCACTAAAATATGGAACTCTTGACATGTACTCAAAATCCTCATCAGTACTAGGACAATCATTAAATGAAAACTTAAAGTGAGGAGCAATGGGCGTGTTAACAGATTTAGCATCATGCATATTAAAGCGATGAAGGACTTTCTTAATGTAACTCTGCTGGCTAAGAAATAGCAAACCAGAATCTCTGTCTCTGGAAATCTCCATACCCAAAATCTTCTTAGCAGCACCAAGATCCTTCATATCAAATTCACTACTTCAATTGTGCCTTCAAAGCATTAATCTGTTTCTTGCTCTTGGCAGAAATCAACATAGCATCAACATATAACAGCAAGTATATAGGTGATCCATCAACAAACTTGATATAGACACAACTATCAAAGTCAGATCTCTTGAAATCATTCAATAAAATAAATGAATCAAACCTTTTATACCACTGTCTTGGGATTGTTTCAAACCATATAGGGACTTCTTCAACTTGCACACAAAAGCTTCTTTACCAGGCTCTATGAAACCTTCAGGCTGCTCCATATATATTTCCTCATCTAGCTCTCCATGTAGAAAAGCAGTTTTCACATCTAACTGCTCAAGCTCAAGATTATGCATAGCAACAATACCAAAGAAAGTACGAATAGAACTATGCTTCACAACCGGAGAGAACACATCATTATAATCAACACCTGGAATTTGACTGAAGCCCGTTGCAACTAACCTTGCCTTATACCTTGGAGGTTCATTGGGAGATAAACCTTCCTTCCTTTTGAAGATCCATTTGCACCGAACGGCCTTCTTTTGTTTAGGCAAGTGCACAGTATCCCATGTGCCATTTTTATCAAGTGACTGCATCTCTTCTTGCATAGCAGAAATCCACTTCTCGCGGTCACCCGAAATAACAGCCTCAGTGTACGTGGATGGCTCATGATTATTCTCCACCTGTTCTGCACAACTAAAAGCATAATGAACAATGTCGCACTCCTCAACAAGACATTTGGGTGCGGCAGTGTTCCTCCTTGGTCTGTCAGCTGCAATAGTACGGATTTGCTGCAAAACAGGGGGTGAGTGCTGCACATCAATATCATCGTGAACATCATTATCATGTGCAACATCATTATCAACAATTTCATTTTCGTCCTTATCAAGGAGCTCCAACTGAACACCAATCTCATGTTGCTCTTCTTCATCAGAAGAAACTGACAAAGTATCTGTGGAAGAACTGTCAACAAACATAACAGATTCATTGAAAACTACATTCCTGCTCACCATAACTTTCTGTGTTTCAGGGTTCCATAACTTATATCCTTTTACTCCCGAACCATAACCAAGAAACACACACTTAACAGCTCTAGGCTCTAACTTTCCATTATCAACGTGAGCATATGTAGTGCAACCAAAAACTCTCAATTGTGAGTAATCAGCAGGCGTACCAGACCATACCTCAATGGGAGTTTTCTTATCAAGCGGAATGGATGGAGATCTATTGATCAAGTAGCAGGCGGTGGAGGCTGCTTCAGCCCAAAAACGTTTGCTCATACGCGCATTGGACAACATGCATCGCGCCTTGGAGAATATGGTCCTGTTCGTGCGCTCAGCCACACCATTCTGTGGAGGAGTGTACAGGATGGTGTGGTGCCTGACAATGCCCAAATTCCTGCAATAATTTCCAAAAGCTTTGGAGCAAAACTCCATGCCATTGTCAGTACGAAGCAATTTAACTTTCCTTTCTGTTTGCCTTTCTACTATAACCTTCCAATCCTTAAAAGCATCAAAAGCATCATACTTATGTTTCGGAAAATAAGGCCATACTTTTCTGGAGTAATCATCAATAATTGTAAGCATATAACGAGCACCACCAAGAGAGGGTTTACGGGAAGGACCCCACAAATCAGCATGTACATAATCAAGTATAGCTTCCGTGGTATGAACAGAAGCATTGAATTTTACCCTCTTGTGCTTATCAAACACGCAATGCTCACAGAACTCCATATTTCCCATCTTGCAACCTTTCAGAAGTTCCCTCTTCACCAACTCTGCCATGCCAAGCTTACTCATATGCCCAAGGCGCATGTGCCACAGATTAGTATTATCAGATTTTTCATTAGTAACAGCAGCAGCAGTAGCATTGATAGTGCTTCCTCTAAGAGCATATAATTTCGCAGAATTCATATCACCTATCATATGAACGAGAGAACCTTTAGATACCTTCACAACTCCACCTGTTCCGGCGTACTTGTATCCTTCAACTGCAAGAGTGCTAAGCGAGATAAGATTTCTCGCCATCTTTGGTACGTGCCTCACATCCTTCAAAGTGCGGATCATGCCATCATGCATCTTGATCTGAACATCACCAATACCCACAATCTCACGCGGGTTATTATCGCCCATCCGCACCACATCTCCTGTCTGCAAAAACTCATAAGAACTGAACCAATCCTTGTTACAGCAAATATGAAACGAACATGCAGAATCAAGTATCCACTCATCATTAGCAGAAACACAGCCGGCAAAGACAACAAGTGCATCATCAGAATCAGTCTCACCAGATGCAACAGCAGCCTTACCATCTCCATCGTTTTTATTCTTAGGCTTATACGTACCGTTCCTCTTTTCCTTATTCTGCAGCTTCCAACAATCACCAATCTCGTGACCGTTTTTCTTACAATACCTGCAGAATTGTTTGTCCTTTCCTCTGGACTTTGAGCGGTAACGGTTATTCTTGCTGTTGTCTCTGTTGTAGTTGTTGCCGTAACTCTTCTGCTCAGATCTACCTCGGATCTGCAGAGCTTCACCTCGAGAGGATGATTCCCCGGGCTGAACTAAGCTTTTCATCTTTTTCTTCTGTTGAAGGGCCTCATATACTTCAGCAAGGGTTAGATCATCACGACTATATAAAATAGTATCACGGAAATTTGCAAAGGAACTAGGCAACGAGCATAGAAGCAGAAGACCTAAGTCTTCATCCTCATACTTAACCTCCATAGCCTGCAGATCAGAAACGATCTTCTTGAAGACCGACAAGTGATTCATCATCGAACCACCTTCCTGCAGCTTGTGCGTGAACAGCTTCATCTTCACGTGCATCTTACTGGTTACATCTTTGGACATACAGATCGACTCCAGCTTCAACCATAGAGCGGCAGCAGTTTTCTCCTTCAAAACCTCCTGCAGGATATTATTGGATAGATGCAGATGAATCAAAGACATTGCCTTACGATCCTTGCGGACTTCATCAGGAGTCCACGTCGCCTGATCGGCTTTCCCGAACTTCTCCAACGCATCATCCAGATCGGGATGATCCAGCACCGCGCGCATCTTGACTTGCCACAGTGCGAACCTTGTGTTGTAGTCCAGCGGCGGAAGATCGAACTTCATCGACATGTCGAAGAACCCTAGATTGAACAAGGCTCTGATACCACTTATTAGAGAATCGACACGCAAATAACAATGAAGTAGAACGAAAAGCAACAGAATCCACGTTAAATCTGTGTGTCCCCTGTGTTGATTTTCGTTCTACTTCATTGTTATTTGCTTGTCGATTCTCTAACAAGTATTTTATTTCTATTAAGAAAAAACGCTTATATACAAATTACATATACCACTCACGTACACAGTCACAAAATGGCACCTTCCAAAGACAAGCTAGTACGTGAACCGTTGGCTAAATCTACTCCGCGCACTGCAACAGAAACTATTTAGGAACATATTATTCGTACTGAATATGTACATGTAAGCATCGTAATATTCAAAACTTGGTGGATTGCTAATAGACTAGATAAACGAATATGATGCATATTTGTAAAATTAGACCACTGTCCTACATATTAAAACTTTTCCATATATAACATATATATGAGGCATAATCATTTGCGTGTGGGACCACTATTTGGGAGAGGTAGATATTTTCCCGGCCTCTTATAAAACTTACAAAGAAATTCTTAGGTTGAGACCAAGTTTTATTGTAGGGAAAAGCTATGTAGCAACGTACGCACATATGTCTTCCCATGCTACCACCTTTCATTTTTTTGTGGGTATGCCCAGGGCTACTTCCAATGGAGGTTTTTCCTAATAGAGAAGATCACATGCATGTATGTAGAAATCTTTCACCTAATGCTTATGTCATTGTATTTATTTATTTTTCAAAATTTTAAAATAATTTATCTTACAAACAATTAATCCGATTTGTGTTTCATCTTTACCGTTGTGTTTGTTTTCACGAGGGCTTCAAAACAAGATCTCATATTGATATGTGTCGACAATTTTTTTTCGTCGCCATTAGTTGCCATTTTTAACCGCGAACTATTGCATAATTGTATATAGTTATCGGGGAATATTTTCGTACACTTAATCTTATGATATGGCGTGATAAAATACCATGGCAGCTCGATACGATTAAAGTGGCAAGCATAACAAATCATCATGTCAATTAGATGTAAACAACACGCAACTGAACATGGTTAAACCGGTAGCCAATCGTTTAAGCACAATAAGTTTTTATGAAGATTAGGTATAAATAACATAATAAATATGAGTGCTATTTTAGGTGATTCTAAAAGACAACATACAAGTACCATAAAAATGTTTTTTATTTGATGTATATTAAAGTCTAGTGATTTGACAACCAAGTTGCTATAATTCAGCAACTAAATGTTAATGAGAGAACATGTCAAAAGTTTGGATTATGAGAGTAGGCAACCCTAGGACCATTAAAAAAATCCGAATCGCCCATATAACTTCACACTTTCATGAGAGTACTTTTTTTGCGGAAACACTTTAAGGGCTTGTTTGTTAATCCCCTCCCAAAGTCCCAATAGAAATTTAGAAGATTGAGTAGTATTTTAACTAATAAGGAATTCAATCCTCCTCAAACCATTTTAATCCTCTTGAATCCATGGTCAACCGAACAAGGCCTAATGAGATTTTTTTTGAACGGTCATCGGGGAGGGGGGGGGGGATTTCCCAGCTGAATATATTACTTCACCATCAATCCGAGGACAAGGCATCAATTACATCAGGGGATATATTGTAGTTTGGAGAAAAGGTACATGCACCAAGCCCTAGCCGCATTTCTAGCATTAGAGCATTTGAATCTAAATAGCTAAAGGGACAGATCATCTACATGGTTTATAACAGTTTGCTTTGCAGCATGAGCTTCATCTCTGAAGATCAGAGCATTTTGAGAATCCCAAAGTTTCAACATGATTGCCATTACCATTGTTGGCCAAACAGTAGGGTTCAGAGAATCCGAAGATTGAGTATCCCATATCATCTACATATTGTTGGCCAAACTGTAGGTCTAATGAGAGTTGGTTCTCATGGTGTTCGCACCAAACTTGTTTATGTATACCCAATGAAAAAAATAGCGCGCTATCGTAAATAGCGTGGCTCTCCAAAAAATGTTGCACACGCTATAGCGTGCTATTAGCGCGCTATTTTGAAAAATAGCGTCTGATAAAAATGTATGACAAATCAGGATTTCAGTAGATATATATACATTTTCCAGCTAAAAATATAATAAAAAAATCTAAGATATAGTATTCTCCAGCCAAACATCAACTCGAGCATTCCGGCGGAGCTGCGTCGTCGCCTGCTAGGCAGATGAGTAGGGAGCAACGAGGGAGTGGTCGATTTGGTCAGAGTGGCCTGGATTAGGGATTTAGGGCATGTGAGTGGGCCAAAATGGGTCAAAATGTGGAATATGCTACTAAAAAAGTCACTCTAAAAAATAGCGTCGCTACAGCGGAATAACGAATAGCGTGAAATAGCGCGTCTTTAGCGCGCGTAGCGCCATAGCGTGTCTGGAATGCATAGTGTAGCGTCCAACTCGCAAATACGCTATAGCGCCGTTATTAGCGTGAAATAGCGCGCTATTATTTTCGTTGTGTATACCTAAGCATGATACTTATATGCATGGCTAAAATAAACACAGGTTTTGTTTTGTTTTAAGGAGTTGGTTAATATTGACTAAGGGCACTCCCAATGCTAGTATCTTAGCACGAAATCATAGACATTTTGCTTATGTGGCATGGTATTTAATGAAGAAAGAGAATGAGGTTGTATCTTAGCTAAGATACAACCCTTGCACGTGATCATATGCAAAAAGCATGGTTAAACCAATCATATTTATGCATGCAACCAAAATCATTAAATAAGATACAACCACTAAGAAACAATGCATTGTGAGGGTGGTATCTTAAATATTTATTGCTTTTATGATATTGTGCTAAGAAACAATGCATTGGGAGAGCCCTAATTGATCAACGCATGGTTATGCACAGTCCCAATGCAACTGGCCCCACTTCTTAGCCACACACCGGCCAGATGGTATACTTCCTCCATTCCAGAATATAAAGTACTCCCTCCGATCCATAATTAGTGTCGCAAGTTTTGTACTAAGCTAGTACAAAGTTTGTACTAGATGAGCGATACTTATTATGGATCGGAAGGAGTATATTATTTTTCATGCAAGTTAAACTCGTTATATTTTGGAACCAATGGAGTAGTTTGCACCAGTGGTTGCTGAGTTGGGGGCAGTTGGCTTATAATGGGGGAGTTTATATGTTTTGATCATGCACCACTTCGCTGGTCTGAACAAGTTGCTTTCATATAAAGCAAGGCTGTCTAGCCTGTCCTTTAAAACAGAGTTTGCACATATTTGCAAGTTGAACTGCGATGGCAGTGAGTTAATTTTCCACTTTTGTTTCCTGACGTTGATCCCTTTGAATAGTTCGCCCAGCCGAAACGAAAGCGATTGCATTAGTATTATTTTTCGCCCTGCATTCTGCATGAGAGATGGCGACACCCACACACACACACACACGCAACGTAAGGCGACAAGAAGAGATTTTGCGATTTGTCTGGTCACACGTCCTCATGTTAGAGAGCTTGGCTTACGTGCGGACACATTAGCTTAGCTTAGCTAAATGGGATTTCGTCTGTGCGCTTGTCGTTTAAGCACGTACGTAGGTTTAACGATGTAGCGTGTACTACCTAATGGGAATATCTTCCTCCTGCCTGATGCTGCTGCAGATCCCAGCTAATTTATCCGTTAGGACACGTCCGCGCACTCCCGTCCAATCGATTGGAAAGGGTGGTTTGCCGACGCAGAAAATTCATCCAGACCTACCCTGCATCAACCTTGGAATGTCTTAAGATAGTCGCGAGAGCAAAACTAGATATGTGTATGCTTTTGTCATGTGTGAGTGATACTGAGAGGTTCTTAAATGTGAAAAGAAGATAAGATTTGTTTGTCTGCTCGCCCTGTTATTTCCGGATAGGATTGAAACACCTACGGCCACGTCAGCCGTTCTTTCCCGCTACGTCACCCGAATACTAGGCCGAGGTAGATACTCCTTCCAGTTCTTTTTAGTCTGCATATTGCATTATTTGAAATCAAATTTTGTAAAGTTTGATCAACTTTATATAAGAATCAATATCATTGGATTAATCGAGAATTGAATATTTAATACTAAATATTTTAACATTTTTTCATATAAATATGGTCAGATTTTATGTAGTTCGATTTCATACAATTCTTATATGCCAAGTAAAAAGGGATCAGAGGGGGTACAAGATTAGTTCCCCTAGTCGCCTAGGGTTTTGTGTTCCTCTCGTGGCGGCGGTCATGCTAGAGTTTGATCTCATCACCGAATCCATTCATCCCCTCCCTCGTTTCTATGACGACCCTGGTTTCTGTGCCAGGAGAGTTAAGGGCGACCGGGAGGGTTCTCAAGGCCCGTATAGGGTTTCTCTCAAGTGATAGTCAGATAGCGAACCAAGATGAAGCGGGAGGTTCTGGGCTTAGGAAAAAACGTGTTGAGGAAGATCAACTAGATCTGCATGAAGATGAGGAGGAAAATTTCGTCTCGGGAGATGAGACAAGGAAGCTGTTGTTGAAACAAAGTGGTTGGCGATTTCTAAAGTTCATACCACCAAAGGATTTAGCCCTACTGCTCTATATTCAGATATGAGGTCAGCATGGAATCTAGCTAGGGAGGTGCGATGGAGAAAACTTGATGATAATATGTTTACAATATAATTTGGTTGTCTTGGCGATTGGAATACAACGATGAACATGGGACCATAGCTCTTCCGGAACCAGGGGCTTCGCATCAGTGAGTATGATGGATTCAAAAATCCTAGAAGTGTGGTGTTGGACATGATCTGGTCTGGGTGAGGATTCTTATTAGGGTACCAGATAACTTTCTTATACCGGTTGTAATCAAATGACGTGCAAACAATGTTACTTGTTGGATATATCGGAGAATTTGTTAGGGTTAGGGTAACCCTTAATGCTATGAACATGCTAATAAGATTCATCTCTGTCACAAAGAATAGCAAGACCGATTTCTATCAGGTCCAGTATGACAAACTTCTGGTATTTTGTGGTAATTGTGGTATGTTAGAGCAACTCTAACGGCGCGACCCAAATGTCCGTTTTTGCCCCGTTTGGGTCGGGAAGCCAAAAACACGGCCCAACGGGGGGACGCAAAATAAAAAATGTCTGCTTGTGTTCGCAATTCGATCCGCTGCGACCCAAAACTGACCCAAAAGTAGGGACGATTTGGGTTCCCACGGACAGGAGGCGGACCGTCCACGTGTTCGCGCGGGAACCTTCGTGTCCGTCGGGGCCCCGCCTGGTAGCCACAAGGGGTCGGTTTGACTCCTGCACGCGGCGTGGACAGGCCCCATTTAATAGGACCAGGCACCCCCACCAGTCCCCACTTCACTCCCCACCGCCCCCACCACCTCTCCCCCGTTCCCCAGCACGCCTGGCCCCCATGTCGCACAACCATGAGGCCAGCGGCTCCGGCGGCCGTCGCGTGCGCAACCGCGTCCCCGTCGGCATCGAGGATGCCATTTGGCACTGGCAAAGGGGCGAGTCAGTGTCATATGGGGACATCAAGCTCCACACGGGGTGGCACCTCAGGAACGTGAGGGTTTTGGTGCCACCGCCGAACGAGGAGGCCGTGTATGCTCCTCCTATCCGTCGCCAAGGCCACCGGAGGCATCCATTGGAGGAGCTACCGCCTTCCCAACGCTCCCGACCACCGGAGGCATCCATTGGACGTACATGCATTTTTTTCTTTTTTTTAATGTTTAATGTTAAGACTTTTGTATGACCTAAATTTGGGCCCTTCTCGCACCGCTGGGGGCCTCGTGACCCGAACGGATTGTTCGCGGACATTTGGTCCGCCGGGCCGACCCAAATGGACAAATGACGGACCAAATCGTTGTCCGTTTGGGTCGTGCCTTGGAGTTGCTCTTAGGTCATTGGTACCAGGAGTGTGGCATGATGTCTCGACCTTGGAATGGATTGATTTTCTGTTGGCTAATGGAGGAAGAGGAGAAGGCCATGGGTGTGGTGCTGGTAGAGGATGGGGTTATGATGATATTGAGAATATGGGTAGAGGCCAGCCAAGGGGTTGTGGTAATTTATTTCTAAACCTGAACATGGCAGATGTGATCCATTGATATCAGACCTGAACCAAGCAAGCTCTTGGAGGTATAATGATTTAATAAAAATGTAGAGAAAACTAATATTGATATGGATGGAGATGGAATGTTGGAGAAGTCGGGTGCAGAGATTGATACCCATACGGGTAATATATTAGGCAAGAAAATAGTGGATGATTTTGTAAAAGATGCAAATGTGAATGCGGAAGGACTAGCTCTTGTTCCTGTGAAACAATGAAAGCCATCAATCATTGTTAATATTCTGGGCAGTTTTTCTGTAGCCCAACATGAGAATTCAGAACCAAGCAGCACACCTCACAAAAACGCCAACAAGAAGAAACACAAGGGTACTTATTGTTGACACCGGTTTTTGGCATGACAATAAACCTATATAAAATGATCTCAAATGAAGAAGTTCTCTACATGAAAAAGTTGGGTATTGTCGATGTGAACAACTTTGTAGTTCGAGCCATCGTCATCCGATTCCATCTCAAGGGCCGAAACTATGTTCCGGGCAACAAGACTATGGCATTCAGTGCACTATTTGGCTAGTTGCGTCCTCAATATGGACTCAAATAATGAAATTTATACATCTATTGGCTTCGCCTCGTCGAGCCGGTCGATTTTGACACTTGAATCGCCCAAATCGGAGTTCGTATGAAGAAGTTATAGCCAAATCAATATAGCACAGCAGAGGAGACCGGTACTACCGGCCGGTACAAGCGGTACTACCAGCCGATACGCGGAAAACCTTCTGTAAGAGCCCGGAACAGGGCCGGTATCACCCCAGTTGTTCCGGTAAATAATATATACCGGTACTACCGGTCCGGAGACCGGTACTACCGTCCGGGTACGCGAAAAAACCTTCTGTTGAGGCCCGGAATCGAGCCGGTAGCACCCCGGTTGTTCCGGTAAAAAATCATATATACCAGTACTACCGGTCCACTACCGGTCGACCGGTACTACCGGTCTACCGGTCTGTGCGCAGATTCGTGCAGATTTTGGAAAATCCGAGTTTGGCTATAGTTTTTGGCATTGTGACGGGAATCCAAGTCCGTGTCTTGCAAGGGAAGTCCAACCCCCTCATATATAGATGAGGTGACGGCCGATTGAAACAACACACAATCGCAAAACACAACAAACCCTACCTTTACATCTAATCTACCGTGTTCTTTCTTCTCGTTCTTCGTCTACTCTTGTTCTTGCAGGAAGACGAATTACGGAGCTCCAGGGGCGTCCAGGACGACCTAGGGCAGCCAATCGTCGCCGAGTTCTCTGACGGGGTCCCTCCTGAGGGCTTGGGCGTCTGGTTCAAAAAGAGCCAACCGGATTGTCTTGCGTATCGCGCTTCCGGTTGGCCTCCCACGGTGCGAGCTGCGGAGTATCTCCCTCGGCGCCGCGGGTACACGTGACGTGTTCGTGTAGGGCACAATTCAGCGTCAACACACTTTTTGGCGACTCTGCTGGGGGAAAGTTTCAAGAAATCATCATCAACCATGTCCAAGTCAGCAGAGATCAACGCCGATAACATCATTAGGCTGAGTCTTGATGAATTATCGGAGGAACATCGCCAATCATATGAAGCCATCAAGAAGCAGCGCAAGGAGCAGCGCATTGAAGCTTATGAAGCGCTCATGAAGCCGCACGAGGAGGAGGATATGCAAGCTTTTCTTGCGAGTTTGGATAAAGATCGCCGAGGCAACATCACTCCGGTTGGATAAATCAAGCTCGAAGAAATGAAGCTCCCTCCTCTCGATGGCAATCTAGAAGAAATCACTGTGAGTAAAATTTTTACTAAAGAGCAACTCGCCGTGATTGAAAGTTTGTTTAGCAAGGGTAATGATATGGCGTATAATGCGTTCATAGCAAATAACAATGCTCATAAAAATACGACTCCATCATCTAGTAATAAAGTTGGTGTGTTCATTAGCCCAGAAAAAACTAATCCAACCTTGCCTATTTCATCGGCCCCTCCTATACAACAATATTATAATATGCCGATGAATTCTTATCCTAGCCAAACCAATCAACTTGTGGGTGCACCTACCTACCCTAACCCTATTCTACGTGCAACCGATTCGGCGCCAATGCCGGATTACTTTGCAACATCACCTATAGGGGCAGGCACGTTTTGTCTTCCGCCGAACTATAGTTCGGCGCCCATAGCACAAGTTGCACCAATAGCTAGTACACAAGTTGCTCCTATACCACAAGCATTGACACCTACCACAGATCCTATTTTATCCAAGCTAAGGGAGGATTTGCATAAGATGTTTCAAGATACTTTCGGAAGCGAGCTGAAAGTAAAAAGTAGTGTATATCAAAAGCCTTATCCCGCACACTTCGATGCAGTGTTGTACCCTCAAGGTTACAAGGTTCCTGATTTTGTTAAGTTTAGTGGAGAGGGTACAAAAATAACTCGGGAGCATGTTAGTCAGTATTTGGCACAGTTGGGTGAGGCCGGTTCCATAGAAGAATTGAAAGTGCGTCTATTTCCCCTATCTTTAACCGGCACCGCTTTTTCATGGTTTGCTGCTTTGCCACATGGCTCTATTCTTTTGTGGTCACTATTAGAACAGAAATTTCATGATCATTTTTATAGTGGCGACAATGAGCTTAAGTTGTCACATCTTACATCGGTTAGGCAAAAACATGATGAATCGATCACCGATTATGTCAAAAGATTTAGAGATATAAAAAACCGATGCTATAGCCTAGTGATAACTGAGAGAGATTTGGCAGATTTGGTTCTTAATGGTTTGAAACCCCACATCAAAGAGAGGCTAGAAAGTTATGAGTTCTTAAATATTAACCAAGTTTTGCAGAAAGCTTTGGCCCAAGAGAGCCGAGTTAAAGAGGTTCATAAATCAAGAACCGGCCGTCCTAGGATGCATATGGTTGACTACAATGATGATAATTCGGATGATGAGGTTGATGTCTATACCACTGAGTTTGTTTGGTCATCAAAGGCCAAACCTTACTCGTGCAATGCTCTTAAGCCGATTCGCAAGAATCGTGATGAGGAGATGAAGTTTACCTTTGACATAGCCAAGTGTGATAGGATATTTGATGCTTTGTTACAAGATAAAATGATTATAATATATCACACTTTACCGCCGTTTGAAGAGCTAAAACGGCGTGCTTATTGCAAATATCACAATTCTTTCTCACATGCTACTAATGATTGCAATGTTTTCCGGAGACATATACAATCGGCCATTAATGAAGGACGATTGAGTTTTTCTGAGATGCAGGTTGACAAGCAACCCTTCCCGATGAACACCATAGACTTGGAAGGAAAAAAGGTGTTGATTCGGCCTGATATAGCCGAGTTAGCCAACAAGAATAACGTGGTCATTGGTGAGTCCATAAAGGAAAATGAGGACAACAGGAACTCGGGAAGACAGGTTGTGCTTGACAAGCAACCCGATGGCAAGGAAGTAATAAAGATCATCATAAAAAATCCTACGCTCGGGGGGCAACCACAAGTGCAAGAGGATGCTCATGATAAATTTGTCAAACCCAAGAATTCAGAAGTTGGCAAGGGGAAAAGGAATGAAGCTAGGCGCAAGCGAATCAAGCCAACTTTTGATATGTTGCTATCCAAGTATGCCAATCAAGTGGCCGGTTCTAGCTCTAATCGGCCATCAACTTCAAAGTGTTCAAGATCACCTCCGCAAGAAAGTTGACGCTATGCAAGGCCATATGGGTCATCACCACCCCTCTATGCGCCATATTACATGGGAGGCTTCAACGGTGGTTGGGGGCAGCCGCCAATGGGCCCTTATGCTTTTTATATGGGGTGGGCAGCACCTAATAGGCTCACTCGTGGGAGGTTTTCTTATTCTTCAAAAGGCCATTTTAATCAAGGTGATAGTCGGCCATCGCAAGGTTTTTCGAGCAAAGTCAATAAAAAGTGTGGCGTGCTAAGTCACATGGTGCGGAAATTTCAGAATCTGACAAGCGGAAGGAGATCCAAGGGCCGACTCTTGATAATCTGGCTAATTCTAATGATGACATTGTTGTTGCTCAGCAGAATTCCATGGCTAATGATCACGAGTCTAGCACAAGCGCGGCCAAGTACAGGGATCCCAAATATGCTCAACCTAAGTGGTGTCCTCCCGGTTTAACTAAGACCATGAAGAGGAGATTGCAACGTATGAGGAACCATGAGAAGGTGGAGAACGAAAAGGAGAAGCAAAAGGACAAATTAATTAATGGAATTCGGCCCATGGTACCCGCAAAACAAATATGGAGGCCTAAACAAAAGGAAAACACAAGTGCTTCTACGTTAACTGCAACAACACCTACACCACCAAATAAGGATGATGTTGTCCCTATTACATCGTCCATGCCACTTGTTACGTCTTCTTCAACCGAAGAGACTTTAAGTCCAGTATACACCTTAGGAGATGAAGATGATATGGAGGATTATGAATCTGCGCCGGCTCGGGAAGGTATGGATATTAATATGGTGTATTACTTACCTGCCGAATTTCGTGCTGTAGATGAACAAGGAGATGTGGCTCAGCTAGATTTTGGTCCTAAAAATGCTATATTTGAGAAGCCAAAAGATCGGATGAAACATTTGAAGCCGTTATACCTTAAAGGTCACATTAATGGGCCACCGGTTGGAAAGATGCTAGTTGATGGTGGTGCTGTGATAAATCTTATGCCCTACACGGTCTTCAAAAGGCTGGGATTACATGATGATGCATTGATAAAGACCAACATGGTGCTTAATGGATTTGAGGGTAAAGAAAAGACAGAGGCCAAATGCGTAATGTGTACGGAACTCACTGTGGGAAGCAAGACTTTGGCCACCATATTCTCCGTCGCCGAAGTGCAAGGTAACTATAATGTCATATTAGGCCGTGATTGGGTTCATGCTAATCAATGTGTGCCGTCCACCATGCACCAATTCTTGATACAATGGGTTGAAGACGAAGTGGAAGTTATTCATGCGGAAAACTCGGCCTGTGTTGCTTTGGCCGGTGCGTCTATAGATTGGAATCATCCGGATGTTACTTGCTTATCAGCACGTGATCTATCAGAGTTTGATTTCCTTAGTGCTACAAGGAACGGATTGATACCTATCTCTCTAAAACCGATTGGTGGTAATCGGCTTCAGAGTACATACTCATCATCCTAAGCATGCACATGGCCGATAAGTAATTATCGCCCTCAGAAAACATATGGCCGATGGAGTGTTGACATCGTCCTTAGAACAAACATGGGCAAGTTATTTTTCGGCACGCAAGTTTTGCCGAAAAACAGGGGGGCATGTGTTGACACCGGTTTTTGGCATGACAATAAACCTATATAAGATGACCTCAAATGAAGAAGTTCTCTACATGAAAAAGTTGGGTATTGTCGATGTGAACAACTTTGTAGTTCGAGCCATCGTCATCCGATTCCATCTCAAGGGCCGAAACTATGTTCCAGGCAACAAGACTATGGCATTCAGTGCACTATTTGGCTAATTGCGCCCTCAAGATGGACTCAAATAATGAAATTTATACATCTATTGGCTTCGCCTCGTCGAGCCGGTCGATTTTGACACTTGAATCGCCCAAATCGGAGTTCGTATGAAGAAGTTATAGCCAAATCAATATAGCACAGCAGAGGAGACCGGTACTACCGGACGGTACAAGCGGTACTACCGGCCGATACGCGAAAAACCTTCTGTAAGAGCCCGGAACAGGGCCGGTATCACCCCGGTTGTTCCGGTAAATAATATATACCGGTACTACCGGTCCGGAGACTGGTACTACCGCCCGGGTACGCGAAAAAACCTTCTGTTGAGGCCCGGAATCGAGCCGGTAGCACCCCGGTTGTTCCGGTAAGAAATCATATATACCAGTACTACCGGTCCACTACCGGTCGACCGGTACTACCGGTCCACTACCGGCCTACCGGTACTACCGGTCTGAGAGAACGGTACTACCGGTCTGTGCGCAGATTCGTGCAGATTTTGGAAAATCCGAGTTTGGCTATAGTTTTTGGCATTGTGACGGGAATCCAAGTCCGTGTCTTGCAAGGGAAGTCCAACCCCCTCATATATAGATGAGGTGACGGCCGATTGAAACAACACACAATCGCAAAACACAACAAACCCTACCTTTACATCTAATCTACCGTGTTCTTTCTTCTCGTTCTTCGTCTACTCTTGTTCTTGCAGGAAGACGAATTACGGAGCTCCAGGGGCGTCCAGGACGACCTAGGGCAGCCAATCGTCGCCGAGTTCTCTGACGGGGTCCCTCCCGAGGGCTTGGGCGTCTGGTTCAAAAAGATCCAACCGGATTTTCTTGCGTATCGCGCTTCCGGTTGGCCTCCCACGGTGCAAGCTGCGGAGTATCTCCCTCGGCACCACGGGTACACGTGACGTGTTCGTGTAGGGCGCAATTCAGCGTCAACACTTATGGGGAAGCAATTGATAGTTCGGAAGGTGTAAACAATAATGAGAGATTGGCGGCCTCCCTCGAGGAGGACCACTCGACGCAATGAAAAACTTAGCATGGAACTACCTGGGACTCGGGAATGTCCCGACAGTTTGAGATTTGATGGATGTCCAGCGAATATATGATCCCGAGGTGATGTTCTTGTCGAAGATGCACCTAGAAAGCTATCCGGAAGAATGATTGCGCAAGAGAGTAAAAATGGAGCAAAATTTGGTTTGTCAGGGAGATGGAAGAAATGGAGGGTTGATCATGTTTTGGAAAAATCATATTAACACAAGAAAGCTAGACCTAGACCCTATGTTCATTGATGTTGAGGTCAGTGAAAGGAAGAGTATACCTTGGCGACTAATGCGTATGTATGGTGAGTTCAAATGGGAAAATAAACACTAGACTTGGGATCGCATGAGTAATTTGTATGTGAGTAATTACCACCCTTGTCTCCTAATTGATGATCTGAATGAGATAGTATCGCTTGATGAGAAAGAGGGAGGTAACCCATGTTCGCATCAATATATATGAAAGCCTTCCATGATGTGATTGAGGAGTGTCACTTGAAGGAATTGGGTTATGTTGATGAAAAATATACATGGAGAAGGGGGGCACCCAGAGAGAGAGGCTGGATAGAGGCCTAGGAAATGCTCAGATTATGGAAGTTATATATTTAGTTCTCTTTTACATTTTGTTCTTGATTGTTCTTGCATGTTCTGTGTTGCAATTATTGCTTTGACCAAGTAGTAGATTGTGACTCCAAGAGGGAGCGTTATGGTAGATAGTGGGTTCATACCTCTCGATGTCCGGCTTGAGTGACAGAAATATGGAACTAGAGATTGTGTTGTTGCCACTAGGGGTAAAACTGTGGTATTTGTGACTGCGTGTTACAAGTGTTTCTTACATTACACATAGTGTTAAAGTAGTTGTCTGTTGCTTTGGGTTTGCAATATATAGTTGTGGCTCGCAACTTAATACCAATGAGATGTTTTGGATTAGATATCTCAAGGTGGATGATTAGTGAGTAGATGTTGATGGATAAACGGTCTACTTGTTTTGGTGTAATTTCTGCATCATAAACCTTGCACTTTACTGTAGCATAATTAGCATTGCGGTGCGTTCATAATTATGTCAACTGTCAAGCTATAATTGGTTCATCCGGTATAAGTTTTATTGTCTTTGGGAGAGAGACGTCACTAGTGCATGCCATGATACCCCGGTCCATGCCATCATCATATATTTACACCCACTGCAATTTACCCATTTTTCTTTCTAGTTTTACTTTTACTGTTCCTATTTCCTTTGCGTTTAATCTTTCGTAAATAGCAAAACAGAGGGATTGACAACCCCTTTGACTCGTTGGAAGCGAAGTTAGTTGTGTCTTGTGTGCAGGACCAGGTCAAGCAAGTTTCTTCGTCGTTGTCTGCTAACCACCTACTTGTAGCGTCTGGAATCCTCCTGATTCGATAACCATGTTTTCGTGTGAGGGAAATTTTCTGCTATCTACATCATCATCACCTTGCACTTGGGGTAACCAACGAGGTGTGTATCTACACCAGCAAACAAGTAGTCATATTATGTTGAGGTGTTATTCTTCTAGTGGTGCTATGTGAATGTCGATTACATAGCACTTCACCTTTCATGGGTCTAGAGGGATGCATTGTGTATTAAGTTTGCTTATGGTGGGTTGCCGAAGTGACAGAAACATGAACCCCCGTTTGCACGTTTTTGCATAAGGGAGTGTACGTAGGATCCTAGAGTTTATGGCTACAGTTAGATTTATCTTAATTACTTTCTTGTATTTGCGGATGCTTGCAAGAGTGAAAGGATCGGAATGTCGACTAGAGGGGGGGTGAATAGGCGACTAACAATTTTTATGACTGCTTAATAAGTTTAGGCTCAACAAGAAAATTAAGTTGTCTAGATATGCAACTAGGTGAGATCCTATATGACAACTAGACAACTACAACCAGAAAACAAGCAAGATATAAGCAAAGAGAAGTAACTTGCAAAGTAAAGGTAGAGAGAACACGGAGACAAGGATATGTTACCGGAGTTCCTTCTCTCTCGATAAGTACGTCTCCGTTTGGAGAGGGTGTGGAGCACAATGCTCACACGAAGGCCAACGAGGGCCACCCTATTCTCCTCACGCTCTCACCAATGCAAGATGCCGTGAACCACTACGTGGTGGCCTTGAAGGTGGCAACCAAACCTTTACAATACAAGGTTGGGGCAATCTCCACAACTTAATTGGAGGCTCCCAACAAACCACGGAGCTTCACCACAATGGAATGTGGCTCCGAGGTGACCTCTTCCGTCTAGGGCACCAACGCACCCAAGAGTAACAAGATCCACAAGAGAATAATGGGGGGAATCAAATATCCTTTGGTGGAAGTGTAGATCGGGGCCTCCTCTTCCAAACCCTAGAGAATCAACAAGTTTTGATGGCTAGGGAGGGAGATCGGGCAAGAATAAGCTTTGGGCGTCAATGGAGGAGCAGCAATAAATGAGGTACCTCTCCATGAAGAAGAAGACCCCCTTTTATAGGGGGCGCATTAAACAGCCGTTGGACCCCCACCAACCACGGTACTACCGCTCTTAGAGCGGTACTACCGTGGCGCGGTACTACCGCAGTGGGTGCGGTACTACCGCGCTGCCGTAGTACCGCAGCTTAGTGCCGTGCCCACTACCGCTTTCGACAGTGAGTTTGCGGTAGTGGTTACGGTACTAGCCTGCCGTACTACCGTAGCGCGGTACTACCGCGCTGGGTGCGGTACTACCGTGGTACCATAGTACCGCACTCTAGTGCCATGCCCACTACCGCTCAGTCCAGTGAGTTTGCGGTAGTGGTTGCGGCACTAGACTGTCGTACTACCGTACTGGGTGCGGTACTACCGTGGTACCGTAGTACCGCACTCTAGTGTCGTGCCCACTACCGCTCAGTCCAGTGAGTTTGCGGTAGTGGTTGCGGCACTAGACTGCCGTACTACCGTACTGCGGTACTACCGCGCTGGGTGCGGTAGTACCGTGGTACCGTAGTACCGCACTCTAGTGCCGTGCCCACTACCGCTCAGTCCAGTGAGTTTGCGGTAGTGGTTGCGGCACTAGACTGTCGTACTACCGTACTGACGTACTACCGCGTGAGCGGTACTACCGCACACCAAGCGGTACTACCGCCCCAGCAGACCCAGGCTGGAATGGCCTCTTATACTGACTCCTCCGAAGGCGCCAAGAAGATATGTGGGTGCAGAGAAAAGTGTAGTGTGATGATTCCACCCATCATATCACCGCGGATCCCCTCTTAATAGTACGGATTTCCTATCGACTCAACCACCAAAAAAGAATCCGAGAGGGAAACTCCGTCTTCACGTTCCATCAACCGAGGGGATGATAACCGTCCTGTGCCATGGCTTAAGTTATCTGAAATACTCAAGGCACACGGTTAAACCACAAATGTGTTGTCATCAATCACTAAAACCAATCATGGGGAAATATGCCCTATCAGTCTCCCCCTTTTTGGTGTATTGATGACAAAAACCGATTTGCTCAAAAAGATAATAGGGAATGAAACATATGGCATGGAGCCACAAAATATAGGCTAGCTCCCCCTAGATGTGTGCACCCTTTGAGATTAACCTTTGGATTGCATGGTACACACATTAGAATGGACACTCCCCCTATATTTTATCTATCATGCCACACAAGCTACCAACAACAATTATATGAGCGAGAATTAGCACAAGCATAGCATAAGCAATATATAAAGTACTTTAAGCAAAGGGTAGCGTATGTCTCACACCATACTTCACGAAGGTCTCACAAAGCAAACGAACAACGAAAGCAAACACACGGAGTTCAAAAGTGGAGGCAAAGGCAACACAGAAACACACTTGTGACTCGACAACCCTGAAAGAAAGCAAATCGAGGTCCTAAACTCTCTCCCCTTTGGCATCGAGACGCCAAAAAGGCAGAGAGTGACGTAACGCCCCATGGTGGTGGACTACTCCTCCGCCTGATACTCGTCATCATCATCATCAGACTCATCCGAAGATCCCGCCTCTGACTCCTCAGCAGGCTCCTCAGGAATCTTATCAGTAGGTGGAGCAGAAGCAGACGTGTCGGCAGTGTCCTCGTTAATCTCCCATGTGCTGAACTGGTAGATCCATTGATCCTCTTCAGTGATCTTCCCTTCAGATCCGGACTGCACTTCCATGCCTTGGTGCTTGTAGAACAGCTTCTGACGCTGGCGGTTTTCCTTCTCCCTCTTGTGAGCCAGATACATCTTGTGCTGCATGTGAGACTGCATGCAGAACAGCTTCTTCACCTTGCGAGTGAGCTTAGCCGCCCAACCCGGCTGCTCCAAGTCCTGGGAGGAAGACCTCCCACTGCCGCCAAAGCTCGTACCAGAGCGAGTGCGGCGGATGCTGCCACCACCAGCCGCAGGCTCATCAGCATCACCAGCTCCACCCTCCTCATCAGCCATCTCCGCATCAGAAGCAACTGGGGAACCCTGAGCAGCAGCCTCACCACCAGCCCAGTTGGCCTTAATCCGCAGCTGCACCACCTCATGCCTGGTAAGATGCCCCACACGAAGAGGATCCTCATACGTGTCACTCCAGACCTTCTCAAACAACAGCTGAAGGTAAGGCCCATAGATAGGGACCTTGCGCTCCATAACTGCAGTGTAGAGCTCCTCATACATAATCGAGCAGATATCCAGAGTCATCGTTGTCCCCCTGTACTCCTGGAAGAGAAGAATCATGTTGA
This sequence comes from Bromus sterilis, assembly GCA_950022295.1. Lineage (NCBI taxonomy): Eukaryota > Viridiplantae > Streptophyta > Magnoliopsida > Poales > Poaceae > Bromus > Bromus sterilis. Next base: position 28,757,316 of record OX465597.1, read on the forward strand.
CCAAGTAGCTATGGATCTTGTCCAGATCGCCAACCCGAGGGAACAGAGAGGTCCGGAAAATCCGATGCATAATATCCAGAAACGGGGTGAGCATCAACTTGTGCTTCTCGTTGCCCTTCGCATCATAGTAGAAAACAGAAGTCTGATAGGGGCCCAACTCACCCTTCTTCTTAGCAGGGGCAGAGGTGTGAGGACGCAGCCCCACCGGCTCATTGGCAGTGGTGTAGGGGACCTGCAGAAGATCCATGAATACCTTCCACTTGCAAGTGAGAACATCATCATCACACATCCAGGTGATGTTCCTATCTTCATCATTATGGAAGAAGACGGTGGCGAAGAACTGGGCCACGAGATCAGCGTCAAAAGGGTTGTTGAAGGAAATGATGTGGCGAAGTCCAAACTGATCCACCAGAGCAAGAGCATCAGCAAAGTAGTCCATATGATGCTCCATGTATGCCAGACTGACGGACTTCACATTGGGCACAAAATTGTTCTTCCTGTCAGATATGAGCAAGTAGAAGACATCACGCTGCTCCTTGTTCCAGAACTTGGACTTCATCAAGGAAGGATCACGAGGCTGCCTGTAGGGATTGACCCGACGGTAGTCCCGGTACTCTGGCAGAGGGAGCTCGACCACTGGCTTCTTCTTCGGCTTCTCTCGGTGAGCGGTCTTCTTCATTGAACTGTATGGTCCTTTGCCCTTGGCTGGAGCCTTGCGCTTCAAGTGCGAACGAGAGCCACCACCTGACCAAACCCAAAAACAGACAGACACAAAAAGAACAAGAGGATGAGATGCAAAAGTCCAGGAGATGAAAAATAGAGCAGAGAAGGTGATACAAGTTGCAGGTTCTGGAGGTACGGTAGTACCGTGGTAAATGTGGTACTACCGCTCCACGGTAGTACCGTAGGATACTATGGTAGTACCGCTCGAGCGGTAGTACCACAGTAACACGGCGGTAGTACCGTGCAGACAGCTGAGATCACGGATCTGAGATCCGGTACTACCGTGCCTCCACAAATCACAACCACACCAACAAATCTACTCTATGCCTATCAAGCAATCCTTCCATGTCCTCAAAATGCCTAGGAATAGCCAAAAACCTAGTGGATCTAAAAGCATTACCCTAAACACAAAAGCTCAAGAACACGAGCCAACACGAGGGAGAAACGGGGCAATACCGGGATCCATGGCACACGGGGGAGGTGGGGATCGATCCCACCGGAGGAGAACACGGAGGGGGAGCACGGATGCGGCACTCCGGGGAGGGCGCCGCGGGAGGGCCTTGCTTCTTCGAGAGAGAAGAGAAGGGGAAACTGACTGGGGTATGGGACAACTTCCCGTACCTCTTCGGTTTTGACTCTCCCCGAGACTGCGGTAGTACCGCACTGGGCGCGGTAGTACCGCAGGAAGCAGAAAGCACATCCAAGGTTGCAAACGAGGAGGACTTTTGCGCGACGGTTAAAGGGGGGAAAGGCTTAGGATGGAGACAAGACAAGAATACGACTGGGAAGGGTCACTTCATGATCAAAGAGCACACGAACAAAAGAGCAATCTTGAAGTGACCAAAACGCAAAACAAAGAAAAACGGACACAAGAACACACACACTCTCCAACGAAGAGGGGCGGTGGCCGAAGCCACCATGTTTGAGCTTATTTGGTATGACACCACAAAGATGTATCTTGGGTTCATGGCCAATGCTCTTCTTTGAAGCACCGTTATCACCTTGGGTGACCGAGAAAGGCCGCCGAAAGTGACCATGGTGAAAGAATTGTTTCTCTTTATGCATAATAGGTGGAGTGGTTGCCCATTAATTAAGCAACACTCCCCCTATGTCCATTCCTACATCCAAGCTAGATACCTTGTTGAGATGGGGTGTGTGTGCCAAGTCTTCAAACCGCATTACTCGAATCAATGATATTTAGCTCATGCCTTAACTCTCGGAATCTTGCTTCATCCAAAGGCTTGGTGAAAATATCTGCAAGTTGATCTCCGGTGCCCACATATGAAAGATCAATATCACCCCGCTTCACATGGTCTCGAATGAAATGATGTCGAATTTCAATATGCTTCGTCTTGCTATGTTGAACGGGGTTGTAGGCGATCTTGATAGCACTTTCATTGTCACATAATAGAGGCACTTTGTCACAAGTGACACCGTAATCCTTTAAAGTTTGCCTCATCCACAATAATTGAGCACAACAACTTGCGGCAGCAATATACTCGGCTTCGGTAGTTGAGAGAGATACACAATTTTTCTTCTTGGATGACCAACTCACCAAAGACCTACCAAGGAATTGACATCCTCCGGAAGTGGACTTCCTCTCCACTTTGTCTCCCGCCCAATCCGAATCCGTGTAGCCAATGAGATTGAAGCTTGAGCCCTTAGGATACCACAAGCCAAAGTTTGGGGTATGAACCAAATATTGAAAGATTCTCTTGACAGCCATCACGTGGCTCTCTTTTGGTGCGGCTTGAAATCTTGCACACATACCCACACTCAACATGATATCCGGCCTAGATGCACAAAGGTAAAGCAAGGAACCGATCATGGAACGATACTCCCTTTGGTCTACCTCTTTGCCGCTCGGGTCGAGGTCAAGTTGACACTTGAGTGGCATGGGGGTCTTGGCTCCTTTAAGACCATCATACTTGAAGCTCTTGAGCATGTCTTGAGTGTATTTGGCTTGGTTGATGAAGGTTCCCCTAGATAATTGCTTCACTTCAAAGCCGAGGAAGAACTCCAACTCTCCCATCAAGGACATCTCAAACTTGTTGGTCATTAGCTTAGCAAATTCTTCATTAAAAGATTGGTTAACCGAACCAAAGATAATGTCATCAACATATAGTTGGCATATGAACAATTGCCCACCAACCCTCTTAGTAAAAAGAGTGGGATCGATTTGCCCAATTTGAAACCCATAATCGACTAAGAACTCGGTAAGGTGATCATACCAAGCTCTTGGGGCTTGTTTTAGGCCATAGAGCGCCTTGTCGAGTTTATAGACATGATTAGGGAAATTGGGGTCCTCGAACCCGGGGGGCTGCTTGACATATACCAACTCATTAATGGGACCATTAAGAAAAGCACTCTTCACATCCATTTGATATAGCTTGAAGTTATGATGAGAAGCATAAGCAAGAGCTATACGAATGGACTCTCAAGGCGAACCACGGGGGCAAAAGTTTCACCGTAGTCAATACCTTCGACTTGGGAAAAACCTTGTGCCACCAACCTTGCCTTGTTCCTTATGACAACACCATTAGCATCTTTCTTGTTATTGAAGATCCACTTGGTCCCAATAACATTATGATCACCTTTGGGTCTCTCCACTAATGACCACACCTTGTTGCGCTTGAAGTTGTTGAGCTCATCATGCATGGCCTCAAGCCAATCCGGGTCTTCAAGCGCCTCAAAAACCTTTTGGGGTTCAACACAAGAAACAAACGCATTATGGGCACAAAAGTTTCTCAATTGACTACGAGTTGTTACCCCTTTCTTGATGCTTCTGAGCACTTGATCCACCGAGAGATCTTGAGACTTTAACCGGGATGCAATCTTGAGTGCTCGACGTGCTCTTTCTTCCTCCATGGCCTCTTGAGATGGCTCGAGAGGAACATCTTCGGAAGAGGGAGCATCAACAAGGACTTTCTCAACATCTTGAGTTTGTCCTTGAACTTGAACTTGAACTTGGTCATCATTGGGTGCGACACCCTCAACGTTGATGTGATCTTGACCTTGATCTTGTTCGGTAACGAGAGGGCCTCCATCTTGTTCTTGGTTGGCTTGTTGATCTTGAGGAGGTGATGGCTCCACTTGAGTAGAGCATTGTCCTTCTCCTTCCGCCACAAGGGGTTCCTCAATGGGTAGGAAAAATCCCACACCCATTATTCTTATGGCTTCCGGAGGAATTTCATCACCTACATCATTAAGATCACTTTGCCCCACTTGGGAGCCATTATGTTCGTCAAACTCCACGTTGCTAGATTCTTCAACAAGCCCGGAAGACTTGTTGTAGACTCTATACGCGTGAGAGTTTGAAGCATACCCAACAAATATGCCCTTAATTGCCTTAGACTCAAACTTAGACAAACGGGCACCCTTTTTAAGAATGAAACACTTACACCCGAAGACCCGGAAGTACTTGATGTTGGGCTTCTTCCCGGTAAGGATTTCATATGGAGTCTTGTTCAAGATCTTGCGGAGATAAAGACGATTGGTAGCATGACAAGCGGTGTTGATGGCTTCCGCCCAAAAGTTGTAGGGACTTTTGAACTCCGCCATCATTGTCCTTGCCGCATCAATTAAAGTGCGATTCTTTCTCTCCGCAACACCATTTTACTGAGGGGTATAAGCAGCGGAATATTGATGTTTGATCCCCTCATCACCAAGAAATTCATCCAAGGTATAGTTCTTGAACTCGGTGCCGTTGTCACTTCTAACAGCCAATATCTTTGAATTATGTTGACGTTGAGCTTCATTGGCAAACTCGATGACGGTTTGTTGAGTCTCACTCTTCCTCTTGAAGAAATAAACCCATGTGTATCTTGAATAGTCATCCACAATCACCAAACAATACTTCCGTCTGCCAAGACTATCATAGGATGGAGGCCCGAAGAGATCCATGTGAAGGAGCTCCAACGGCCTCTTGGTGGAGATGATGTTCTTGACGGGATGTTTCTTCTCGTGAAGCTTTACTTCAATACAAGCCCTACAAGCACGATCTTTGGCAAAACTAACATTTGTTAGTCCCACAACATGATCACCGTTGAGGAGGGTTTGCAAAGATCTCATATTGACATGGGCTAGTCGGCGGTGCCAAAGCCATCCCACATCAACTTTAGCCATTAGACACATGGCGGTTTTGGTGGGAACTTTGGAGAAGTCCACCACATACATACCATCCTCCATGTGTCCAACAAAGGCTACTTTAAGAGTTTTGCTCCACATCAAGGTGACCAAGTCTTTATCAAAGAAGGTACAAAGACCCATCATAGCAAGTTGACGAACGGAGAGTAAATTGAAGGCACAAGTCTCAACGAGTAATACTTTCTCAATGGATGAGTCCGGAGAAATGATTACTTTACCAAGACTCAATACCTTAGACGTGTTTGCATCACCAAATTGGACACGGGTGGTTCGAGATGGTCCATAGTCAATGTCCACCAACATGTCCTTTCTTCCGGTCATATGACTTGTAGCCCCGCTATCAAGTATCCATGAGCCACCACCGGAAGCCGCCACCTACATGGAATCAATGCTTGGTTTTAGGTACCCATTCACGAATGGGTCCTCTCGCGTTAGTAACAAGGGTCTTAGGAACCCAAATAGACCAAACAATATATTCATCATAAGAACCGATAAATTTGGCATAGACATGTCCATCGTTAGTGAAACAAAGAGCATAAGAAGGATTGGTTGGTTCGGCAAAGTCATTGGGAATGGCATCACCCCTTTTGGCAACACCACCCTCATTGACCTTTGCCACTTTCTCTTGAGGCTTCTCCCCTTCCTTCACGAATGCTACATCTTTTGTGGGAGGGGGAGCTTTTCCTTTCTTCTTCTTGTTCTTCCTTTTCTTGTTCTTCTTTTTGGATAAACTAGCACCAAACCCAATTCCTTCCTTGCCAATCACCTCCTTATGGGAACTCAAGAGATCATTGAGATTCTTTTCTCCTTGGATGCAAGAAACAAGTCCCTTCTCTAGTTGTGCCTTCAACCTAGCGTTTTCCTCAATAAGAAGGATATGCTCACAACAAGTATTAGTGGAACTAGGTTTCTCTATCATAAGAATAGGAGAAAAAGTATTAATCTCTTTAGTGAGTTTAATGGAGGTTTCCTCATGTGCTTTCTTGAGAACCATGAGTTCGTGTTTTAAGGACTTGTGGTCCTTTTCAACTTCCTCATGATCCACAAGAAGTCTCTCATGAGCCTCCACAAGTTCATCATTTTTAGTCTTTAGGTCACAAGCAATGGCTTTAGCATGTTTAAGATCAACTTTGAGCTTAGAAGTATCACTAGCATATGTCTCCTCAAGAGACAACTTAAGCTCACGCTCTTCTTCAAGAGATTGAGATAGCTCTCCTATCTCATCCGCATAGTCTCGACTATGACCTTGCAACTCGGTGATGGACTCCTCAAGTTCCTCAATGTGAGCATGAGCTCCACCTAATTGCTCCAAGAGAGCCACAAAGTGTCTCTTGGCCTCACCTTTGAGTTTTCTCATGAAAATCTCAAACTCATTTCCTTCTTGAACCTTGGGTTCCTCATTATCCTCCACACAATCCAACAAAGATGGGTTAGTGGGAGTAAATGGTTTAAGGGGAGGAGTTACCGAAGTGGTCTTCGCCATGAGACACTTGTGGATGATGTGAGGATTTTCGTTGGGAGAGTTGAAGAGCGAAGACGATGAGGGAGACTCCATGGCGATGGCGACGGTGGCGGTTGCCACAATCTCACCACCTTCTTCATCATCCTCATCATCGGAAAAGTATTCTTCATGAGCCACCAACACACGTTGTGGCTTCTTCTTCACAAAATTCTTGTTCAACGGTGACTTGGACTTGTCCTTCCGGATGAGCTTGCCACCATGATCTTCTCTCTTCTCATATGGACAATCCGCAACGAAATGACTCACATTTCCACAATTGAAGCAAGTTCTTATTCTTTGTCCCTTGGGCTTGAAGCTACTAGTGTTGGACTTGAAGTTCTTCTTGTTGCTCCAAAATTGTCTTGATGCAAGAGCCATGTGCTCATTGTAAGCATACTTGGTATCTTCCGGACCGACATCCTCTTCATCAACATCTTCCTCAAAATGAACTTCCTTTGCCTTCAAGGCGAGGGATTGCATCTTAGGACCTCCATGGCGTGTTATCTTCGTCTTGGCCGTGTCATTCAAAATCTCCATGGCCCCAAATTCATCCAAGACTTGGTTGGAAGTCAAGTCACGGAAATCCGGTATTTGACAAATGACTTGAGTGAGATGCTCCTTATAGAGAAGCATAGCCGAGATGAACTTCCTTTTGACCCAATCATCATCGGTGCCCTTGCTTCCATGATCCATCATATCATTGGCAAGAGCAACCAACCTTCGATGAACATCCTCGGAAGACTCTCCTTCATTTCTGACAAAGTTATCGGCTTGGTCTTGGACCTTGTCAAATTTGGAGCTTCTAATACTTGCACTTCCCATGAGTGTCCTTTCAAGAAGATCCCAACACTCCTTGGCCGTTTCACACTTTCTGACAAGATTTTCTTGCTCGAGCTTCAAACCATTCCCAATGACAACTATAGCATGACTGTTGATGAAGTTGTCACGGTGTTCTCTTGGAGTCATGTTGTGGCGATCATATGGATGAAAGCCTTCTTGGACAATTCGCCACAAATCCTCCGATGACCCCTTCAAGTGCCTCTTCATACGGTATGCCCATATAGGATACTCATCTTTGTTAAGGATAGGTATTGGTCCTGCATGTGCAAAATGAGGCTCGGGAAGAGGTAAAGGGTGATAGCTCGAGGGAGGGGCAACCGCGGAATTGACACCCGCTCCATTCCCATGAAGGGGAATGAAAGGGTTGCCATTCCTACCATCATCACGAGATTGAGAGACCGACTCTCCTCCTCCCAACGTTTGAGTGTTGGGTGTGATGACGGCGTTGCCCCCCTCGGGAGCCTTAGACATGAGAGCTCTAAGCAATTGGGTCATTTCATTCATTTGAGCTTTTATGGCGGACATGCCGTCATTATACTCATGTCTAGAGACGGTGGTTGTGTCATCCCTCAAAGACGGGTTCGTGAGTCCCGCGGTACTAGGACTTTCCCCCAAGGAGGGATTGGCCGAAGTACCAACCAACTCACCGTCTTTGTCTTTCCCCTCCGTCGCCATCCTCTTAAGGCGGTAAAGCCCTTAATAAGAGACGAGGCTCTGATACCAATTGAAAGGATCGGAATGTCGACTAGAGGGGAAGTGAATAGGCAACTAACAATTTTTATGACTGCTTAATAAGTTTGGGCTCAACAAGAAAAGTAAGTTGTCTAGATATGCAACTAGGTGAGATCCTATATGACAACTAGACAACTACAACAAGAAAACAAGCAAGATATAAGCAAAGAGAAGTAACTTGCAAAGTAAAGGTAGAGAGAACACGGAGACAAGGATATGTTACCGGAGTTCCTTCTCTCTCGAGAAGTACGTCTCCGTTTGGAGAGGGTGTGGAGCACAATGCTCACACGAAGGCCAACGAGGGCCACCCTATTCTCCTCACGCTCTCACCAATGCAAGATGCCGTGAACCACTACGCGGTGGCCTTGAAGGTGGCAACCAAACCTTTACAATACAAGGTTGGGGCAATCTCCACAACTTAATTGGAGGCTCCCAACAAACCACGGAGTTTCACCACAATGGAATGTGGCTCCGAGGTGACCTCTTCCGTCTAGGGCACCAACGCACCCAAGAGTAACAAGATCCACAAGAGAATAATGGGGGGAATCAAATATCCTTTGATGGAAGTGTAGATCGGGGCCTCCTCTTCCAAACCCTAGAGAATCAACAAGTTTTGATGGCTAGGGAGGGAGATCGGGCAACAATAAGCTTTGGGAGTCAATGGAGGAGCAGCAATAAATGAGGTACCTCTCCATGAAGAAGAAGACCCCCTTTTATAGGGGGCGCATTAAACAGCCGTTGGACCCCCACCAACCACGGTACTACCGCTCTTAGAGCGGTACTACCGTGGCGCGGTACTACCGCAGTGGGTGCGGTACTACCGCGCTGCCGTAGTACCGCAGCTTAGTGTCGTGCCCACTACCGCTTTCGACAGTGAGTTTGCGGTAGTGGTTACGGTACTAGCCTGCCGTACTACCGTAGCGCGGTACTACCGCGCTGGGTGCGGTACTATCGTGGTACCATAGTACCGCACTCTAGTGCCGTGCCCACTACCGCTCAGTCCAGTGAGTTTGCGGTAGTGGTTGCGGCACTAGACTTTCGTACTACCGTACTGCGGTACTACCACTAGTAGGAAATAGCCTACTGCTGGCGTACGGTTTTCTGTTACCGCTGGCGGCCAAGCGTACGCCAGCGCTGACACGCCAGTGGTAACAGGTACCGCTGGCGTACAAGATGTACGCCAGTGCTACGATTTGTTACCGCTGGCGTACTGTTTACTTTCTCGGCAGAGCTATCTTCTAATACCTCTATCGTGCTGTTTTGCTCGCCAGTGGCAAGCCAGACGTACATCAGCGGCAATTTTTCCGGATTTGGTACTGTCCGCCAGCAGAATCCCTTCTGTACGCCAGCAATATATTTTCTGGAATTATTTTTTTGCTGAAACTTGTTATTCCAGCAACACAAATACTCAAATATTTTCACAGTTTACCAACACAACACAAATACACAGAATCCATAAGTTCAAATATACAAGAGTGATCAAATATTGTTACATCACATTTCTAATCAAAATAGAGAAGTTGGTATTAGTGGCATCACATATTGTATCACACATAGACAAACAGAAAAGTATAGACAAGTTGGAGTTACATCACGTAGATTGTATCACACACAAGTACATCTCGATGGAATTGGTAGTTTAGGTCGCAAGGTTTTTCGAAAGGAAGGTAGTCATCTAATTACTAGCTACAATCACATACAAGAAAATGGTAATGACGATGAACAAGAAGGGAATCACGATGAAGTTGGACTTCATCCGGTGGTTCTTCCTCTCTTGCCCTTGCCGGTAGTTCAAGTACCGAGCTTCCGCCTCCGCTTTACTCTTGTAGCTCTTGTAGTTGTTGCTCTTGAACTTGTTCACTTGCTTGAAGCAGTCTTCCCAGTGCTCATAGACTCCTGGAACGCTACCTTCGTACACCACATACCACTTCTTCATCTCTGCAGTATAAAAGACATATAAAAATATTAACCAAGATAGTTAAAAAGGAAGATGTGTACATTCTTGCATTATAAAAGAAGACTACAACAACATCATTAGCAAGCAGCCAAGCAGTAGCAGCAGCAGCTAGTAGCACTAGCAGTACAGCAGTAGCAGCTAGCAGCCAGCAGCAAGCAGTAGAAGCTAGCAGCCAGCTAGTAGTAGCAAGCACAAGCAAATACAAGTATACAACTACTGTCTAGTGAACCTACTAGTGTCTACTATGGCTCCACCCCTCCACCTAGCAGGCTAGCACTAGCTACAGGAGAAGGAACACTTTTCTCAGTGCACAAGCCTTAAGCGAGGCGTTGAGCCAACGCACCACACCTAGGCGCGCATAAGCGGCCGATTAGGCACGCCTTTTTGAACTTTGAATGTAAAAGGAGTTCACATGTCCGCAATATTTGATAGCAAATAGTTAAGTATGCACACGATTCATATAACCCTAAATATAGAATATATGCATCATGTAGTACGTACAAAAGTTCAACATGAGATAAAGTTTACAACACATGTTCATCGATTGTTCAAAAAAAATACATGCATAGAGAACACACCGTCTCACTTCTTGCTCGGCTTCAGCTTCGGCGGAGGGAACGGGAGACAACCTTGCAATGAGTTGAATGGTCTGTCATCACCATGTTGATGTAAGCGGGCTTCTATGTCAGCGTTAGGTAGTGGACGATGACTATAGAAGAACACCCCATCGCTATGTATGACATCCCTGGAAATTGTTCGCGCGATCATTTGCTGGATTCGGCCGAACTCTTGTCTTATTTCGGCATCGGAGGACTTCGCCAAGGTTTCGCACCATTTTGCGAGAGACGACGGATATTGTAGTCGTTGTTCATCCTTTACGTACTCGCGCATATGATAGATTGCATACCAGGCCTCCATCGTACTGCCAGGCGCCTGCTTGATGCAGGGGAACTCCGTTTTATGGATGAATGTGTATTTTCCTCGCCTTTGGTTTTTTTCTTTTTATGATGCCCTCCCTATAAGAGTAGCCAGTGAGAGAATCATCCAGAACATCCTTGATTAGCTTCTAGTCTTTGTACTTCTGATGACTCCCCGAGTCGAGATATATGGCAAGCGACTCTTTCGGCTCCAGAGCGATGAGGGTGTCGTATTGGTTGCTACACAAAATAGTTTGTAGTTCAAAGAGATCATCAGCCTCAGATTAGTTTAACGATAGCAAAAGCATGTTACGGCTGCAAGCGAGAATGACTTACTCAGGAAAGTAAGGCATGAGAAAGTTGTTCTTGGCAGGATGATCCACGAAGAAATCTTCGATGTACTCTGTTGCCGCTATCTTACCCTTAGGGTTGTTCAAGAACATTTCTTGCATGTAGAAGGGGTCCATTATAGCTATGTTCGGGGTATTCTCTTTGATGAGCTGGTGAGCCAAGCTGAGCGCAGCCAGGCGGACCATGGATGGGTGGAGCGCATTCATGTGGAACATGTCAAAGATGTCATTAAACCTCAAGAAGAACAAGTCCCCTGGGTATTTATCCACAAAGCCCAAGCCCTCCGGTACCTTTCCTATGTAAAGCGGGTATGTTGGATTGTCATCTTTGGCAAGATTCGTCTCCACATAAAGAATAGCATTATGGAGGTTCCTCATATCCGAAGTGACGATTTCTAAAAAATTTGGTGGCAACATCGGTTTACCCAACTCATGGACCTCATGCCAGTTTATGATGGGTACCTTGTCCTGGACCCGGATCGGCTTCCTACACCCCTCCACCGGCTGGCTGCTGGAGTCAAGGGCATGTTTCTTCTGTCTTTTCCGCCCCGTCGTCTTCCTGCTAGCAGGCTGCACAAATGAATCTTGGAGCGCCTCTTGGAGTGTGTCTTGGCTGAGACCAGCTGGATCACGACGGCTGAAGGGGGCTGCTTCTGGCTCTCCTTGAGAAGAGAATAGACGCCTCGAGCAATGATCAGCGCGGGGAGGACCCTGACTGGGACCGGCGACTTGTGTATCATCAAGAGGACCCTGGCTGGCAGCAGGTAATAAGTCCTCGTAATCAACGAGAAAGTCTTCGACGCGAGAACCATTGTCGTCGTGATGATCCGCAGGTTCAGCAAAGGACTCGGTTTGCTCTGGTGGGTTGGTGAAAGAAGGGTCCACACGAATCAGATCTTTAGGCCATAGCATGGGCCAAGACAAGCATTGGTCGAGGTTCAACTCGCTATCGGCTTCGGGGGGTTGAGTCGGAGGATCCAAATTTCCGCAACCCGAGAACACCCGGTCCAATGCAACCCTAAACATGGTATCGGCCACAGGCACTGTGTGGAACACACGGTTAAGTGGTGCCATGATACGTGCCTTTGCCACGTCCTTCAACTCATTGTTGACTTGTAATAGCAATGTGCATCCCACCTCGTCGGCCTGCGAAAACATGTAAGGCGTTAGAGAGGGCAAGCAATCGCCAATTAAACTAGTCGAGACTTTTGCGGCGCTTATTTACCGTCAGGGCGTTGAGCTCGTCTAATGACGAAGGACCGCGGACGGCCGCCGGCGTGTAAGAGATGGAAGGGCTGCTACGAGGCGCGGTGCCGGCAGGCGATTCATCCCTCACACCTTTTGATGTGTTGTCGCCCGCCGTCGTATTGTCCACAATAGGCGGCTGATTAGTCGAGCTGCCTGCACCTAAGGTGATCATGGGGAGAGGCCCTTGTCGGCCTCCGTCGATCCAACCGCGATCGACTTCATCATGGTAGGAATGAGGTTGTTGACCGTCTGTGTCACTTGCGCAGTGATTATGTTGGGCATCTCAGCTTTCACGGTCTCCAATTCTTCCCTCACATTCTTCTCCTCGTTCCTCTTCCTCTCCTTTCGTGCCTCCTTGGCCTCGGGGTAGTAAAATGAATGCTTGTGATTGAGTCCGGCGCCGACCACACGGCCACGATGCGGCGGCGTGTCAACCGGCACGTTCTTTACCCTGTTTAGCGCCCTTTCAAAAGAGGCGTCATATGGCACGTGGGTTGAGGATCCTTGAGATTGAGCTAATTCTTCTTCCTCCCGAATTTTTTTCTCAAGATCCGTGACCTTCGCGTTCGTGCATAGCTCCTTGGTTTTGGGATTTACCCTGTATCGGGCCCGCACAAATCGATTTCCGAGCGGGTTTTTAAACTTCGGGTAGGGGTCCGGCCCTTTCCTTTCCGCGTCCTCCTTATCCCAAATTGGTTGCTTTCCCTCGTAACCACGGCTTCCGAGATTGTGGGGAGCTACGTTCTTGTCATGCATATCTTTCCCCCACTTCCTAAGCGCCTTAGTTGCAGGTAGGTCATGGTTGGCCTTGAAAACATTGAAGTCCTCTTCCGAAATTGAGGGCCAGTGGCTCTGGATCTTAGCAAGATCGGAACCCGCATCAAGCTCCTGCCTCACATATAATTTCCAAGTGGACAAGGCTTTGCTCAACTTGCCTAGGGCGAATGTGTTCGCCAGATTTTTCTTGATATCAAGGTTATCATAGGGTTCCGGGAACTTGTATCGCGCGTGCAGCCTTTGAATGAGGAGGGTGGCCACAGGTTCCTTGTCTTTTGCCCTTATGTCCTCTTCATTGATGTTGACGACTTCTCGAAGGATGCATCCAATGCTTCTGCCGTACCCTTTTGCAACATGAATCGGCTGTGTAGGCAAACCGCTAGCGGGGTGCACCTCCGTAAATTCTTCTCGGATGGTGCTGAGCTTGTTTGGGCCCCTTTCCTTACGCTTCCGCTTGGCTTCGCTACCAGATGTCGTGTTGGCTGCATCCCCGGCACCACTAGTAGTGCTCTCGTTGCCAGCATCCCCGGCACCACTAGTAGTGCTCTCGTTGCCTGCATCCCCGCCTTCATCATGTTGATCGTCAAAGTGTTGACCCGCAAGCATTGAGAAATAAGGATGATCCTCTACAGGATCGACAGGTACCCGAGAACCACCGGCTTCCTCATTGTTTGACATCTATTATCACCATTTAAAAATACTACTAGTAAGTGGGATAGGTTAGTGCAAAATGAGTTATAAAAAAGTAGCAAAATGAGTTATAAAAAAGTAGAAAAAATACTATAGAACAATATATCACTAAGTTCAGTTCATATCTTATATTAGGTCATTTAAACAGTAGCAAAATGAGTTAAAGTTCTCATTTTCAGTATTTTTAGCATGTCCTATTTAGCATAAGTCATGCCAAAATTCACGGAAAATTTTGGCATGACCTTTGCTGAAAATAGGACATATGGAGTACCCGAATTTGCCGGAACGGAAGTTAATCAACATTCCGGCAATCTCAAGGCCTCATGGGTACCTGCAAACTGGATACAACACCACACAACAGCAGCTAGCAGCAGCACCAACAGCAGCACCAGCAATATGGCAGCACCACACAACAGCAGCTAGCAGCAGCACACAACAGCAGCACCAGCAATTTGGCAGCACCACACAATAGCAGCTAGCAACACCACACAACAGCAGCTAGCAGCTATCACACATGCATAAAGCTATAAGATGAAGAGATCACCTCACAGGCTATAGCACACGGGGGCTGGTACGGTGGCAACTCGTCTTGCTTTTCTACATTGTAAGAACACATAAGTTAGTGCCAACAAAACAACAGCAAAATATAGTACTGATTAGATAGCTAGCTAGATATGAGTATGAAGTAGTTTATTCTGATGTCATCTTAAATAAAAAGTGTGCAAGAAAACTAGAAATATGCTGGGGCACAGAGCAGTCAGCAGAAAGCATTAAAAAACTAAAACAAAAAACAACTGAATTTACTTCTTTTGCATTATCATTCCCAACAAGTATGTGTCTGGCTACATATGTTTCTTTCTCTTCTGGATTTGTTTCTAGCCTATCTTTATCTGAGAACTGAAACGGGCTTACAAGAATGCCTATGTGAGTTTAAAATACAAGCTCTTAACTAGCTTAGGAAGATTTTTTTAATAGCAAGTTTGAACAAGAAAGCAAGTGCAGCATCTGCTCTTTATCAGTTTTTAGAGAAGAAGAAGTTTAGGGATAGAAAAAGGATGTAGCCATAACCATAGAAAATGTCATAGAAGAAGAGAGTGATAGTCCAGAACATCTATGCTTAATTGCTTATAAAAACCATTTTACCCTGAGAACAAAGCATGCAAACTGATACAATGATTCTGAATTAATACTCTGAAAAACAAGAAATCCAGTCTTGTGTCACTCCAAACAATCCCATGTTGGTTCTAGCATAGGAGTAAAATATATCAAAAGATCTGCTACATGCAGAACACAAGCACACACTTAACTTCATCATTTATGCAAGTAGAAGTAGAGACCCTCCAATACTTGACTTCATCATTCATGCATAACAGAGCAAATCGCACAATACGTACGGCAGAAACTAAAGCAGGAGCAACTAGGTAGCATCTTTTAGGGTTCTAGGTTCCAGAAGCAACATTTTATTAACTGGTGGGTGATTGGGGAAGGGAAGCAAGGCAGGGAGATCGCCGTACCTGTCTCGTGGTCGTCGGCGACATGCTATTCGCCTCCACGGACCAGCACACGCTTGTCGTCGGCCTCCTCTCGGACTAGCCCAAACGGCGGCGATGAACCCTAGCCCGGCGGCCTGGAGGGGGGCGGATGGGAGGCGTCCACGGGGAGGCGTCCAGTCTGGTACTCCTCTGATTCGAATCGCGGCACACCTCCGAACCCTAGCCGGCTGATCCTTCCGGCGGCGAGGTCGTGACAGAGGCGTCCACGGGGAGGCGGCGGCGGCGATGGGAGGCGCGGGCTAGAAGAGAGAAGCAGAGGAGAGGAGTGGAGGAGAGATGCGGGCCGGGTGGGTGGGCGTGCAATAGTCAATAGGTACACAACTACCACTGGCGGTCGTCAGGCAGGCGTACGCCAGTGGTACTTTATCTCTCTGGCGGTCGAAGGCAGGAGTCCGCCAGAGGTGATACTACCACTGGCGTACGGGAGGGGTGGCCGCCAGGGGTGATCTTCTTTCTTTTGTATTTGCTTTTTCTTATTCTTGATGATATTTGATTATCTCTTTATTTTATTAATATGGTTGTTTTCATATAAAAATGGTCAAAAAATTATGACTTAATAACAGAATTGCATGTCGTCAAAGATATATATTACAAAAGAGAGGTACATATAATAAGAGTGTCGTCGAATATTAGTTCATCGCACACATTGCGCGTCTTTCTCAACGTTTGGTAATTTTCTTGCCTTTTTTTGTCGCAGTTGCATAATTTAGCCCGACATCATGACTACTTCTTTTGAACGGACGACCTGACCTAGGTAACGTCGTTCTGCTCCTTCTTGTGGTGTATTTTGCCTTATCGTCGTCATCTTCATCATCTTCGATATTTGGGTCGCCGAACATGTCGAAGTCGTCTTCGTCGGCCATTCCGATGATGTTTTTTTGCCTCTCCTCACGACCACACGGCTAGGCCTACAGGGGTCTGTTATGAAGAAGCATTGGGACACGTGCTTAGCCAATACCCATGGCTCATTTTGCGCAGTGACGTTCACGCTTGATGAAGTGCTGCCGGCTTCGGGTATAACCATGGTGGTGACGTATTTGTCTTCTTTCATGACGGTTGATCTCCTAGCCCATCTGACACGAAACATCGGCACCTTCTCTCCAGAGTAGTCAAGCTCCCATATCTCCTCGATCCTTCCGTAGTATCTTAATTTTTCTTTACCGATTGAGGATACCATCGTTACTCCTGAGTTTTGATAAGCAGAACTTTTATCCTTTTCTTCCGTGTAGAATGTGAACCCATTTATATCATATGCCTGAAACGTCGCAAGGTTGGGTGAGGGACCATGTGACAAAGCGTATAAGAGTCTGCCTTCTGGACAATCCATCGGTGGATTAGCGATAAGGCGTTCTTTGAACCAGCACAAGAAAGTGGAGTTCTGCTCTCTGATTACTTCCCCATCGGTCCTTTCCCTACCCTGGTCAGTGTACTTCTTCCTAATGATGTTTTCATGCTCTTTGCACCAGGGATCGACCATTTCAAGGTGTTGTAGAGCTACCAAGTTTGCCCTGTTAAAGTCGACGCGTCGTTTTTCAAAGTCCACATGCAATTCCCTCCGGCCATTCCTGTGGCCTACTCCGTCGAGCCTGCCAAGGTGCCTGTTTCTGGACAGGCCAACAGGGTCATCGACTTCGCCCAGGAGATTCGTGCAGAAAGAGATGCACTCTTCGGTGAGATAGCCCTGACCGATGCTTCCTTACGGACCGGCCCTGTTACGAACGAATCCTTTGATGAATCCATTCATCCTTTCGAACAGCATCATGTTGCGCAGGAACGCCGGTCCGAGGTGGATGATATCATCCACGATATGGACCAACAGATGCACACAAATGTCAAAGAATGCGGGTGGAAAGTAAATCTCAAGTTCGCATAATATCACAACGATCTCTTCCTGCAACCTTGAGAGTTGCTTCCGTGTAATCGACTTTCGAGAGATCACGTCAAAAAAATTACAGAAACCGAAAAGGGTTTCACGTACGTGTTTGTCCATTATCCCCCGAATCGCAATCGGAAATATCTGCGTCATCATCACATGACAGTCATGAGACTTCATCCCGCTGAACCTTTGTTTCTGCTGGTCTAGATATCTGCTTATCAGCCCACAGTAACCGAAAGGGGTTTTGACTCCTAGAAGGCACTTGATCAATTGTTGGAGCTCGTTCTCACTTAGAGTGAAACAGGATGGGGGGCAGTGATAGTCATTTTCTTAAACTTTTTTCCCTTGTGTCGGTTCGTCTCCTCATCCGATGACTCGATTCCCCCGTGAAGCTCTTCCCTGATACCTAGATGTATCAGGTCATTTCTTGCTTTTGGCCCATCTTTGGTTTTTTCCGGCATGTTGAGCAGAGTGGCAAACAAACTCTCGAACACATTCTTCGTGATATGCATTAGATCGAGGCAATGAGGCGTATCGAGAACGGGCCAGTACTTCAAGTCCCAAAACACGGACCTCGTCTTCCATACATCCAGGAGCGGTTTTGGTGCCTTTTGCTTCTTTCCCGGCTTAGGGCACTGATCCCAATCATTCAGCAACTCATATATTTCTTCACCGCACCTCTTACGTGGAGGTCCCCGGAGCTCATCTTTACCATTGAAAAGGTCTCCACGCCTTCTCCACGGGTCGTCCTTGTGTAACCACCTTCGATGCCCCGTGTAGACAGTTTTTGAAGACCCGGGATCTTTCTTAAGCTGCATAAACGTTGGATCATCCATGCACCTCATACATCCCCAATGTCCGTGGCAAACCTGGCCTGCGACATATCCGTGGCCGAGATAGTCGTGCACCGTACAAAGCAAGGCGGCTCTCATAGGGAAATATTCTTCTGCGACGGCGTCCCATGTGTTCACCCCTTTCCATAACGTGTCTAGCTCATCTTTCAGTAGCTTTAGATACAGATTGATGTCGTTGCCTGGTTGTTTTGGCCCTTGAATTAGCATGCACATGTGTATGTACTTACTCTTCATGCATAACCAGGGGGGAGGTTGTATATCCATACAAACACGGGCCAAGTGCTATGTGTGCTGCTCTGGTTGCTGTACGGATTCACTCCATCGGTGCTCACACCCAACTTGAGGATCCTCGGATCTGCCGCGAAACTTGCATCTACGCCGTCTAATGCTTTCCACTGGCTTGCGTCCGAAGGGTGTGTCAGAACTGCCTTTTCACACCGTTTTGGATCTTTCAACACTACATTTTTTCTGTCCGCGTGCCACCGCATGAGCTTTGCTTCCTTGTAGTCCGCGAAATACCGCTGCAAACGGGGAATGAGCGGAAAGTACCACACAACTTTACGAGGTTCTTTCTTCCCTTTCTTGTATCGAGCGGCATTGCACTCCGGACATGTGATCATGTCTGCGTCCTCTTTCCGATAAATGTAGCAATCATTGATGCACACGTGGTATTTTTCATGCGGTAAATCAAAGGGGCACACGACTTTCTTGGCCTCATCACAACTTGTAGGACACGAGTTGCCCTCCGGAAGCTTACTCTGCCAGTATTGCAGGTTAGCGTCGACGCTTACGTCGGTCCATTTGTGTTTTGCCTTCATCTGGAGAACATCGAGCGCTACTT
Organism: Bromus sterilis; assembly: GCA_950022295.1. Taxonomy (NCBI): domain Eukaryota; kingdom Viridiplantae; phylum Streptophyta; class Magnoliopsida; order Poales; family Poaceae; genus Bromus; species Bromus sterilis. The sequence goes on from OX465597.1 coordinate 28,776,321, forward strand.
TCAAGCGAGAGTCTTCCGATCCGCAACCTGGATACAACGGAGTATTCGAGTCTACCTCCAGTTGTGCCAGCTTAGCTTGCTCTATACTAGCAGATCTGCAGTTAGTCGTCTTCTTCAAGAGCAGCTCTTTGAGATGAGGGTCCCGCACGGCTGAAGCTAGCAGTGTTTGCATGTCATCGTCTTCGGTTACGTGTTGTTCAGCATCTAATTCTAGATCTCCAACATCATGTGCGGGAGCAGGATCATCAGGCGGCTCTTCGTCTTCTTGCCCGTGATCGTTATTATTGTCATGCTCCGCCGCACCATCATGGACTTCATCATCATCATCTTCATCAAGCCACTGAGTGTGGCCATCCATGAAACCATGCATGAGCAGGTGCTCCAGCAATTCTCCCGAAAAGGGGTTCAGCAAGCCCAATTTTTTGCATTTTCGACACGGACATCTTATCTCCCTGCGGTTATTTTGTATCATGTCGTCTGTAGCGTATCTCAAATATTTGTTCACGACACGTTCACTCATACGGCCGGGCGCCATATCGCCTGCACGTGATAGAACCACACAAGATAAGTAAAACCATCAGTTTTAATGAAAAAATTCGGCATGACCTTCCTACAAATAGGACTAAGAGTGCCAAAATTTGCCGAAACGGAAATGAATCAACATTCCGGCAAACTCTATGACATCATTTCCTGCACAATACAAGAATAGCACATATATATATGCATCATCACATATCCGGCAAAATTTCATCATCTCATATATGCATGCATACATCATATATCATCAAGAGAATAGCACATATATATATATATATGCATCATCACATATCCGCGGGCACAATACAAAATACAAGAATAGCACATATATGTTGATCCCTCACCTTAAGAGAGACAATGTAGGAGAGGAAGAGAGATGTAGATAGATATCTAGCTAGACCTAGGAGATGGTATATTTGGATCTACACCAAAAGGAGCTAAATTTGGTTCTTTTGTGGCCATTTCTTTTGGTAGAGAGGAACTTAGAAGGGTAATGGAGCTAGATCTATCACCTAAACTAGTTTCAATTGGTTATAAAGAGTGGTGAAGATGGGGGGGGAGGGGAGGAACTTTGAGCTAGTGGTAAAGAAAGATTGGAGATGCAATAATGGAGTGCTTGGTGGCCAGCCCGAGCATCAATAATTGCACAAAATACCACTGGCGTACAACTCAGCTGTATTAGTACTGGCGTATGGTGCATCTTACCCGCCAGCAAAAACATCTCACCTCCAAAGTATTTCGGGGCAAATTATCTATGGCGTACAATACAATCTGTACGCCAGTGGTAACTTAACTAGCACTGGCGGTCAGAAATAAAGTACGCCAGTTGTAGTTAGCTCCGCTGCCTAGCCGGGGTCAAGTCGTGCCACTGGCGTGCGCTGTACGCCAGTGGGACTTACAATTTCCCTGGCGTGCACTATTTTTTATACGCCAGTGCTAGTATCACTGGCGTACGACTTTTTGTGTCCACCAGTAATAAGGTGGCGGCTATAGCCTATTTCCTACTAGTGTACCGTGCTGGGTGTGGTACTACCGTGGTACCGTAGTACCGCACTCTAGTGCTGTGCCCACTACCGCTTAGTCCAGTGAGTTTGCGGTAGTGGTTGCGGCACTAGACTGTCGTACTACCGTACTGCGGTACTACCGCGCTGGATGCGGTACTACCGTGGTACCGTAGTACCGCACTCTAGTGCCGTGCCCACTACCGCTCAATCCAGTGAGTTTGCGGTAGTGGTTGCGGCACTAGACTGCCGTACTACCGTACTGCGGTACTACCGCAGATGGTACGGTACTACCGCGTGAGCGGTACTACCGCACACCAAGCGGTACTACCGCCCCAGCAGACCCAGGCTGGAATGGCCTCTTATACTGACTCCTCCGAAGGCGCCAAGAAGATATGTGGGTGCAGAGAAAAGTGTAGTGTGATGATTCCACCCATCATATCACCGCGGATCCCCTCTTAATAGTACGGATTTCCTATCGACTCAACCACCAAAAAAGAATCCGAGAGGGAAACTCCGTCTTCACGTTCCATCAACCGAGGGGATGCTAACCGTCCTGTGCCATGGCTTAAGTTATCTGAAATACTCAAGGCACACGGTTAAACCGCAAATGTGTTGTCATCAATCACTAAAACCAATCATGGGGAAATATGCCCTATCAAAGAGGTTTAATCGTAAGTGTGCATTTATCTTGGATGAAATGGTGCACTAGCATAGGCCCACCCACACAATACTTACCAAAATAATGAATGTTATCAAACGGTATATGGTGAAAGTAACTTGACAAAACTTCCCGTGTGACCTCAAAGTAACTTGACAAAATTTCCTGTGTGACCTCAGGGAACACTTTAGCCTTCATAAGTAACACCCTCGGCTTGTCTTTGTGCTCAAGGGCCACTTTGCATCATTATTTCATGCCATCATCCTATTTTATTGATATATTTACAATATCATGTTGTCTTAATGTTTTTCCCTCTTAAAATGCAAGGAACACAAAGAGAGGAGGATCACATGCAACTGGAATTCTAAACCAAAAATAGCAATAGGATAGGAAACCAATTTCCAAAGCTCAAAACACCGTGAAACTTTCAGGAAATTAGTTTTCCAAAGCTCAAAGCTAACATACAACCCTTGCACGTGGTCATATGCAAAAATAATTGCTAAACCAAATCACATGTATGCATGATCCTTAATCCATTAAGTGTAGTTATAATCCCTAAGAAACAATGCATTTTGTTAGTTATTTGTTAAGTTTTTATATCTTGTATAATATAACATATTAAGAAATGATGCATTGAGAGAACCCTTAGGTCGTTTATATTGTTTGGAGACCCTTTTTTCTTTTTTTGCTTTTATGTTCTTTTTTGAGCCGTACATATTTTTCAATTGGGTTGTAAAACTTCTCGTTTGTTAACAATATACATGAGGCTCTTCTACATGGTTTAAGAAGAAAAAAATCTCTTCTGAAATGGCACTCGGTGTCGACGACAACCCCCATCAACTGCGAGCGTGGGCAACACTCAGTTTATCCGCAGACGATCCGAAGGCTTCAGAGAGACAACTGTACAATGCCAGTATGCCACAACTACACAGAAAATACCCCATCAAACTCACTGTACCATAGATTAAGAGCATGTGATTACTTGTCCAACCGATATATATATATAGCTCAGGGGCAAAATCAACGGAGCTCCAATATATAGTTGGTAATTGATCAACATCCACAATGGCCAATGCTCTGTACCATCTGTCCCCATTAATAAAACCGTTGCCCCGTACAGTGCAGCAAGTACGTACTACGTGGCCAACCCTAATCTACACATCTATGGCCACTCTTTTCCCCGGCTAGTGCACGGTGCTTAATGCTGTCACTAATATCCACTCCAAAAAAGCTTATCCTACGCCGCCTCCCTGATGCCGGTACGTGACGCTGTCGGGCGAGCCGGAATAATTTTCAAGATCTGTTCCGGGAGTCAAAACGCATCTGCATGAAAATTTTCTTGTTTTGGTAAAAGGACATGCAAGCAAAACCCTAGCTAGATGGGCATAGATGCGCCATGACCATGAGCCGTCAGGGTTCCAGTCTGCCACTAATTTGATTCACTTGACGCAAAAGGACGAGGCCTTTCTGCGTGGGAGAAGAACAGAATCGAGCTCCGGTTGAATTCTATCCTGCCTAGTGGGTGAAATCAGCGTCACCTTGTCGATCGATCGATCGATCTCCCGAAGATACCACTAGATGGATGGTGCTGTCCTAGCTTGCTAGCAGCTAATTCCAATTCGGTAAAGAAAAAATTGTACTGTGCCTTTTTTTTTACCTTTTATACAGTCTCTACAGAAAAGAATATTTAACCGCAAAAAAGGAATATTTGACTTTTCTTGTTTACTAAGCTAGCCAAAACGTCTTATGTTATTGAACAAAGGTAGTACTAGAAGCTTTATTACTCCCTTCGATTCATATTAATTGACGCACACTTAGCACAACTTTGTACTAAAGTTGAACTAAGTGTGCGTCAATTAATTTGGATCGGAGGGAGTTCTATTTTTGTCATCTCATGATAGTCCACGGCAATATTGACATAACTACTTCTTTTTGAACTAAAATTAGTATAAAGTTGAGATAGTTATTCTGAAACTGAGATATAACACTTCTCAAGCGGTTATCAACATGACAAGCATGTTAACCATAGCATTCAGAAAATAAGCTTTCGCTCCGCTTTACAGAAAAAGTGCCGACCACATAATATCGATGGCACTCGACAATATATAGTTATGATATCGATTCTGTTTAGTTCTTCCAGTACACACAGTTGGATCGCTAGGCAGCTAGTAGCCAGGATGAACACACAAGAAACTTTTAGCCTAAGGTGGATCTAGGATACGTACATTCCTACGTGCAAGTGCATGCAGCAACAAGGTCGTCGCATCGCCGGATGATCTTTGTCACCTATCACCATGTACCTTGGTTGGGCTAAATGGCGATACGGCCGAATGACTAGATGAGTCACTGCAACCACTGAAAGACAGATCAAGTGAGGGTGTTTCTTCTTACCTATATCAGTCAAAATTAGCACGACGACATGCCATGTTCGTCCCCACCTATAGTGTCGACCGTCAAATTTAGCACGGTTTGCCTTATTTAATCAGAGCCTAAATATATTCTTAGTGTCCCTACAAAATTACTATGTGTTTGCAAAGTATCAAAGTACATCTCTCCAAAAAAAAACTAAGTCACTACGACCGGCAACAACACGCACGCCAACTTTACACAACATGCAGCAGCATGACAGGCTCCGTCTCTCTTCTAAAGCTGCCTTTGCATGGCACATCCATGTCCTATAGCTGGCTAGCCATATATAGGATAGCAACAGTATACGTGCAAGACAATTCCATCTCAAATTTTCTGTTTTGAGAATCGAATCTCACCCATATCTCATCCTGCTTGCTCATGCTACAGAGTGACTTTAGTTGAGTTGTCGATCTTACGGTTTCCGCGAGTTGTCGATCTTACAGTTTTCGCGCTCCGAGGAGAGGAAACAAATCGATATTGAACAGAATGGCGTGGCACATTAGATCCGGCGGGCTATATATCCCAAAAGGTATAACATAGATTAAATGATAGGGTAAGGTTAAAAAAAGGCAAAAAAATTATTACATCAAACATGAAGTAAGTAAAAGTAAAAGAGAAAAGACTAAGACTACATATGTGTTGTTGCTTTTTTTGTTTGTTCACTGAGCAAGATCGGCATCTACACAATGTATATAAACTTTGTTCCACGTTGTTATCATAATTGAATAGGTAGTGCTCTCAACAATTATCGTGAATAATTTTGATATGTATAAAAAAATGCTTTAATCAGAGACAGATGCAGGATTGGGAATGAAAGGCAATCTAAACTTTACACACCATGGAGCAATGTCTACACAAATAGTAGCAATATAGTACTATACATATATAGCTTAATTTCAGGAAGAGTTCCGCCTCAGAAGTTTCGAGAGTATTATCCTCCGTTTAACTAAAAAGGAAGATCTGGCTCAGGACATATATATGGCCTATTGCCTGGCTTCGTCCCTAGTGATCACTGAGGTGTCGACTTCTCAATGGAAGCGTTGAGTGTGTTCGGCAGCATCCTTTCTGGATTTCCATTGCTTGATTGGATGCCCCATATTCAGTTACACATGGTTCAATCATGCTAAAGCATATCACGAACAGCTAGTAAGTAGTAGTAGTACTGGCAAAACAACTCTTAAAAATAACCTGATAAATAGTTTTCACCCCTAAATGGAGGCTCACCATGTGGGCATTCCAAGACTCCAACACATAATGTCTAGGAATATTGTCAGGGCAAATATGACAGCCCAAATTGGAACTAGGAAGTTATTGCGTTCCATGTGGATGGCACATGAGGTGGGGAACCAACCTAAGAATATTACAGTTTACAAACAGCCCAAGAATTCATGAACACGAGAACATTGCACGCCTTGCCCCCAATAGGTTGCTCAACTTGTCCGGTCGGTGCAACTTGTCCGGTCAGTGCACACATACCCAACAGCGAGGTGCGAACATTTATCATGTGGGCGAAATCGGCGACGCACGCATACAAATACGTATGGGGGGATATATCATGTTAATCATGGTCCATGGAGCAAACTCTCACCAATGGAAGCGTTTGTACATATATATATATTGCACCTCACACATAGAAGCTAGCTATAGGTAGGTTACATAGGAAACATTAGGACAAAGTGTGTGAGAGTGGTGGGTGTTGGAAGGGGGGGGTAATGTGATGTCCCTTGGTGAGTCTGCGAGGGTGCTGAGCTAGTTGGTCAGTAGCCACACATCTCCTAGCTGAGAGGACCTCCAGCACTGAGAGTGAGAGCTCAATGGAAAGAAAGAAAAACAGGCAGCATGCACACATCTATATGCAGCACATGAACAATGCTATGCAAGGGTCATGCAGGTGGATATTTTGTCATTTCAGTGTTACAACCTCTCAATGTAGGACAAGAAAACACATTAGCTAGCTCTATCCACGTACAAACTAGTTAGGGTACCCCTTTGCTGGACAAAAAAAGAGGAGACACTGGGCTTTGTTGCTTCTCCGGCACCATTGATCAGAAGCAGGACATTTTGGTGGGCATGTGATGTGAGGCGATCGTTGTGGAAAAAAGCAGTTAGGATATGCTTGTGAAAATGTGCTGTCTATCATGATGAAATCCTAGAGGATGCATAGTATGTCTAGCTAGCTAGAGCATTTTTTTTCCTTCTTCCTTTTCCCCTTTTCCTTTACCTCCCTCTGCAGCGTACTTTGCTAGACTAGTCAAGGTATGGCATGAAGATTCGGTGCAAAGTCCTCTGATATTTATTTTTATTTGGTTGAAAAAATTTCAGAGTACATCTCTTGAGCAAATACTTTCTACTGGGTTGTTCAAGATCACTGCATATGCGTAGTTTCATAGATCTTTTAAAGTTTGTTGATGTAGACATTGTTTCCAAAAATTGATCATTACATAATTGAATGATCAATACTCCCCAAGTGTACCCTTGAGAAAAGCTACATCACATGTATAGCATGATGCATCGGGTCAGAGTTATTGCTGCCTTTAGTCTCTCTTTCAGACGAGATTTTTCTTGGAACAATTATGGCGAAAACTAGGAAAACCACAGGAGACAGTACTAATTAAAATGAAAAGTTATAAATCGTCGTCAATCGCAATCAAGCATATGGAAGGGAGGGAGCAGAAGGACATGATCAATTTGCCAAGTGCCCCATTAATTTGGCATGTCATGTCCACCGATTCATATGCATCCATATAAGCCAAACCATGTATGAAACTGCATCTGTCACACTTATCTCCTTGTAGCTTCTTCATCCAGCAAGGGTCCCATGAGCATAAGTGTTCGTCCCCTTTTATTTCCTTTTTGTGCTACCACATGCACTGGACAGAGGGACATGATCCCATTGCAAAATCTTAGCTGAAATACGGTTTGGATTAACCCACTCTGCTTAGTAGGATAAAAGCAGATGCGATAATAACTCACATGCATGTATGAGCATATGGACACATATCCCAGGTGGCTAAGATATTGGGGATGAGTGGTTAAGAGTGTAAGATTTGTTGCTTGTTATTCCCCCACTATATATGTCTATATTCTTTGATTTAGTTATTCTAGATATGATGGAGTATGACCCTTCAGTATTTCTATTTTCAGATTATCCCATACAATACATGCCACGTTCACAAGACCACCTCCACATCATCAACCGTAACGCTTTAATAAAAAATTAAATGTCAAATTATCTAGTTTCAGAGTTTAACAACCAACAAAATATTTGATTTAAATATTTATTTCTGACAATTCCCTAATCAAGGGTCTATTTTTTGCCATTCATTTTTTACTTTAGTTGGGCTTATTTGTGCTTTTTAGAGGGTTGGGCTTATTTGTGTTTTTTTAGAGGGTTGGGCTTATTTGTGTTGTTGCCTCGCCAAAGCTTTGATTCTATTCCGACATTTGAACTTGTTGTATGGACCTGACTATTGCTTTACCTATAAAGCGGGACGAAATTAAACCTGTTTCATAAGGGTCTATTTTTCGTGCCGACGAAACTATGATTTGTTTTCATTGAAACATTTTACTAACTCAATTGCCGCATCAAGACGATATATACAACTGCATAGAGTCCACAACCAGACTGTACATGATGAAGCAGCCCTAGCATGTTGTGTTTTGCTTAATCAGTCGTTAAGATTCCTGAATAGCCGCTGCTTTGTTTGATTCTCAGGTACGTAGTACTACAAGACAGCTTACGTACGTGTGGGTGTGCAGAGATGGAGACGCAGCTGCTGGACGCCAGATAAGACGGTAAAATCACCCAGCGAATTAAGCTGGTGCTCGGTTTGGCAGTGAGCGAGAGAGGGGGATCGTCCTTGGCATTAGCGTTGGTCTTTCTTTGGTCCTTTCTCTTGGAGCGTGCCTGCCTAGCTTGTCTCATCAACATATTCTCTGCAATAGCAAGAGCGACTCATTGTCCTGCCTATATTATTTTTCATATCCTCACTCTTCTTCCAAGATCGAGGAGTTAAGAAACAAAGGAAAGAACAGAAGTACTTGCTCGTGTTTAAATACTGGTGAATCCAATCAGTAGTGGGTTTGGAGCAAACATGGTCTCCCTGGTTTTAGTTTTGTAATCTCCTCTGATTCTGATCCATGGATCCCCTTGACGACGATGACCACGCATGCATGTGGTGGCCGGGGTGAGTCGATCGGCGGAAATCTGCGGCCCTTGTCGCCGGCCGGAGCCGCAGCTGACAAAAAGATCTAGCGGTAACGACTGAGCATGCAGGCGCCTGTGGATCGATGGATCGATCTGTTCATCGTGATGATGCATTGCATGATCAGCCCAATTATTGTTAGGCATGTGTATTACCAGCTAGCTAGCTGCCTGGTTGATAGGTTAATAGCTAGCGGCAGTCCGGTCCATCACTAACGACACGGCTGCGTGCATATGCATGCATGGCTGCCTATAGCCTGTAGCCCCTGCACCCAGTCACACACACTCATCGCAACTGGACTGAAGGCTTGGATCAGCACCAGCTGCGACGACGACCAGAACGAGATGGATCCGATCAGATCTAAAACCGCCGCGAGAGGGTTCCGTTAGCGTGCATGCATGCATGCGCGGACGGACGGACACGACGACGGCCGGGATAAGCCTCGCCGCCGCTGGAGGGCTAGCTCGATCCGTGGATCTCAATCTCAATCTCATCTCATCGGCTGGGGCTGGGAATGCATGCACGCGACTGTCCCATACGTACTTGACCACTGACTGGGGCGAGTGACTGGCCGGATCGATCGATGAGACGATGAGCATGAGAGCCAGCGATTCTCTCGCGCTCTGTGCATGCATGCATGCATGTACGTGTCGTGTTCCGGCACGAGAGAGAACACCATCCATGGTCTAATCTGAACGTGATGGATGGACTATGCACGGAAGACGGGCTACGAGGCACCGTAGGAGACCCCTACGCGCGCGCTACTAACCATGGATATGCACGTACGTTGCGTGCCAAAGGTCGCTTGACACTCGTCAAAGACCAGCCAGCAGCCATCAATCACCGGCCGGCCTACGCTCCACTGGATCTTCATCGTCTCTTAACCCGGCTAGCTAAGCTAGCCCCTACATCTACATGCATACGTGCAAGGATGGCACTGACCGCTCACTCGGCCAGGCTAGCTAGATACTCGTAGCGATCGGTCTGCTCGTCGTCACTGATCCGCAAGAGCACAAGGTGCAGGTCAAATGCGCCGTGGAGCCAACCAAAGTGCGGCAGCGGCGGCGAAGACAAAGGTTCGGTATTGGCGTATTGTTTGTTGTACATACACGTCACGCATGCACACAGCGACGAACGCGCCTCCACATGCATGACTTGCAGGTGGTACTAGCAACATATTCATTCATTCTTCTGACTGTATCGATCCCCATCGATACACCAGACGCCACCGTGAAAAATACGTACTCCAGTAGATAAAGCTGCGTTTACAGTGCGGTGCGGTGCAAGAGAGATGCTATGCTATATGCTCCTTGTCAAATGGGTGGTTCTTTCCTGGGTCGCGTCCAACGGTCAGGTCAGTGTCCTTGGATAGTTGGATTGGATTGGATGGAAGCAGCCATGGCTAGCTGCTGCTGCTACGTCCAAAAGGGCATCCGGGACGAAGGCCGCACACCCGATCTGCGTCGCCCAAAGCGGTCAAGAAAGCCGGCCAGGTGTCGAGCGCACAGGCCCGCCCGGACGCGGCAAATGCTCAGCGAATATATGCATGCATGCAGGTCCGACCCGGCCTCGCCAGTATCATCAACAAGCAAACCATCATCATTCATCAAGGCTTCTTCTCTCTCTCTCTCTCCTATACATACATATTACGTACAGTACATACACTTGGTGTTTTAACAAATAAATAAATAAATGTCGATCTCTCTCTCTCTCTCTTCCTCTTGTAGAGTGATAGATTATTTACGAGCTCTCTGAAATGATTGTACATACAAATGCATGTTGTGGAATTAAGTTAAACGGCAGAGGTACATTTGCTGCTGCTGCCGATCGAGTCTCATCATCTGCGCTGGAAGTTGAGGTTCCTGATGGCGAAGGCGAAGACGACGGCGAAGAGGGCGCAGAAGCCCACCACCATGGTGGCCACGACGCCGAGGAAGTCGTGCCGGAACCCAAAGTGGTCCTCCAGGAACGCCGCCACGGTGGTGGACCTGATGCCGTCGGCCAGCAGCAGCGGCTGCTCCACGTCGCCGAACTGCGAGGTCAGCAGCCCGTACAGCGTCCACGACACCGGGTTCGCCCAGTAGTACCACCTCCACCACACCGGGATCAACTACATTGTTGTTAATGGAACCATCGTTAATCAAAAATCATGTTGCAAATAAGTGTTGTAGTGTGAATGTGGGATTGTTGTTCTGTTCAGGATTATCATGTTAAACTGAATATACTTAAACTTGTTTACTTGTTTTCCCAAATGTTTGGACAAGACTATCCATGTGCCTGTGCTGTGCTGGTTCACAGCATGGACAAAAGAATACCCTATTTGGAAGGAAAAAGAAAATTTGGCAAGCCCAGTGGTCCAGTGTGACGCGGTTGTACACAGTGTGATTCTACTAATGTGTGGAAGCCCATATGGCCTCTGTGGAGGCCTGCCAAAGATATTAGGGCCCACCTATGACCAACTTGCCTTATCACAAAAAATATGTGAAACTCGATGTTTTCCTCTAGAATTACTTATTCAACTCTAGGGTGCAGAAACCCTTTTCCCAAAAAAACAAGAAAAGAAAACAATTTTAGGGTGCAAATAAGAACAAATCTTAGGTAATATGCACCAATTATTGGTTCAGATATTGAGCACTTCAAAAAATTCCCCACTAGAAGATCATATACGAGCTAGCATTCTTGATTTTTCCAAAAGCCTGCACTAAAAGAAAACACTCTAGAACCACCATATCCACGTTGCCTAACGGAAATGGAACCGAAAGTCGTGATGCTAGAAGCAAATCATGTGGGTGATATCTGTTCCATACCTTTCTTGGGATCATAAACCCGCAGAAGAGATTCCATAGCGTGTAAAATGGCGCGGCAATGATAGGCGCGACCATATGGTTCGGGGTGATCGCCGTTGTCATCATGCCGTAGAAGGTGAAGTAGAGCAGAGTGAAGTACATGAAGAAGAGAAACCACAAGAACTTCACTGCTGTCCACTCGAATGAGCCCAGGCTGTAGAAGATTGTGCCATAGACAAGTGACTGCACAAGAATGTAAGGGAACTCCACAGTAACCTGTCCAAGAACAGAGTTAATTAAAACTGCTACTGTATGATGGATAGGGTAAGTGAATGCAAGTTGTGGGACAAGGAAACAGATACATACCAGGGAGAACGCGAAAGGTAATGCTGAATACATCCCAGCTGCTCGCTCTCTGTACGATACGAATCTTTCAATGGAAATCACAGGCTGAACAGATGTGGCGTTAGTGATTCCTATGAAAAGCACTGCTGCATACATGGCACCCATGGCATTGAAAATGTCATGTTGGGTCTCCCTGGCAGTTATAAAAACAACATTACGGTCAGCTCACTGAAGATAACAAGTTAACAACTACGTACAGGTATGCCAGGCAATCGGTGTCAGAACCATCAGATGGCATACCTTCTAGAGCCAAATTTCCAGCAAATCGTCCCAAACATCAAGGAGATGATGACAGTGTAGAAAAACCGAACTGCGGTGTATTGAGGGTTCCTCCAGTATGATAGGTTTTGCTTCCATAAGCAAGCGATAAACTGAGCACAGAATGGTTGAGCATACTTGGTAGAGAAAGTAAGCTCTTTCACTTCACTGTTTGGTTTGCTCAGGGCCTCGACAATTTCTTTGGTCTGCCTGAAATGCAATAACACAAACAGGTATGAGTGACAGAAAAAGGACTACGAAACACGCAGTGAGATTAGAAGGGACGTGTGTTTATTTACAGAAATAATTTCGAGTGTCGATAGTATTCGGCAAAATCCACTCCAAGAATTTGCTCCATATGGGTACTCGTGACATCCAACATCCATGCAGCAGGATTATAGCCATCCCTGATTTTAGGCACTCCTGGAATTGCCTGTTTGTAAACTTCAGGGTGTAAGTACAGAGGTCTTGTCTAAGTTTCTTCAGTGAGGAAACGCATACTGCAGAACATACCTCGAAAAACTGAACCAGATTGCGTGATTTGGAACCCAGGGGACCAGCGTATATGAGTTGCCCTCCACGCTTCATAAACAAAAGCTGAGAAGCATATGCATAAGTTAGGAGAGGACTATGGTGGAATCATCACACATTACTTAACAAAAGCAGTACAAGATAGAATCGTGTAGATTTTCATATATAAGATACATGTAACATTCAAAGATATCTGAAATAAAATTGATTTAATTTATGTATCATATTCAGTGTTAAAAACAGATATTTTGTGGAGAAAATAACCTCATCAAAGGATTCAAATATGTCGATGCTTGGCTGATGGATGGTGCACACGATTGTCCGTCCTGTATTAACAATATTTCGTACAGTTCTCATCACAATGGCTGCAGACCTAGCATCCAACCCTGATGTAGGTTCATCCATGAATACAATAGAAGGATTTGCCACAAGCTCCACAGCTATCGTCAACCTTTTGCGTTGTTCCGTAGACAAACCATTAATTCCTGGCAGGCCAACAAGAGCACCACTTAACGGATTCAGCTCAACAAGTTCCATCACCTCTTCCACAAAAGCCTATGAATAAAACCAGCAAGGATCAAATGGTGAACATGTATGATGTCTGAAACAATGAAACATTTAAATTTAGCCAATGCTTACCCTTTGAGTGTCAGCATTGACATGAGAAGGTAACCGGAGGCATGCCGAGTATAACAAAGACTCAATCACAGTCAAGCAAGGTGAATGGACATCATTTTGTTCACAGTAACCGGATATCCTTGTGAATGTCTCTTGGTTCTTAGGATATCCAGATATAGAGACGCTACCTTCTATGACTCCTCCAGTCTTCCGGCCGGCTAAAACATCCATGAGGGTGGTTTTACCTGCACCACTGACTCCAACAAGGGCTGTCAGCACCCCTGGCCTAAATGCGCCGGTGACATCAACAAGCAACTGAAGGCGGTCTTCTGCTATCCCTTGTTTTTTCAATTCCTGCAAGCATAAAGTGGATGAATGCATAAATTATATAGCTTTTTAAAACATCTTTTTTTCATACATATGGACCACCTCTGACATACCTCTGGTACATCGACGTAGTAGTTTATATTCTTGAAGCACATAGAAAGGGGTTGAAAGGGTAACACCATGCCCTTCTGTTCCTTGAGCTTAAGCCCTGCAGCACAATGAATACAAGGATGGGAGCCACACTTAGCAAAAGGTGAAAAATATCTTGTGATGTAAGAGCTGGGTTCAAATTATTCAATTATCTAGCATTACCATTTTGTGAAGTTGAATGTAGGTAAGATCTCAGCTCTAGGGCTACTCTGTCACTCTTCCTCCTTGAATCCTTGTTTCGAATTGCATCCTTGGACACAACAGCTTGCATATTCCCAATTGCTGCCAAGGATAATCACTTGGGAGAATGAGAAACTATTTTGAATTAAGCTCAAAAAATTTGGGTCTTATAAGATAAGTACGAACTTACGATTGAGAATTGTCAAGAACAATGTAAATAAGCCATTCAAAACAATCGTGTAACCTAGCAATGCTCCAACTCCGATCCAAAACCAATATTTTTCCTTGAATAAACCATATCCAGTGAGTACAGCTTCGCCTAATGTGATGTTTTGATCTGCAAATGGCTGCCATTGAACCAAAGTAGATTAGCATTAGTTACAAATACTGTACTATATAAGGCTAGTTAGAAATTTTCTTGGTAAAAATGCCTTACTATAGGTTCATGAGAACACCATAATGTGTCTTAAGTAATTTGGGTTTCGACATTATGACACCCACAAAAAACTATGTGGTGTGTGTTGCTGTTGTGCATAACCAAATTACAAAAATAAAGCAGACTGTCTCGGAGAAGGATTAAAATCATGTATTACCTTGCTCCAAGAACGCCCATGGAATTCATTTACTGATATAGCATTTTGTGCATACATCATAGGAGAGATCCAATAACCCCAAATCCACCAGGCTGGTATGCTTTCTATTAGAGAGTCAGAAACAGGTTGTAACATGTTAAATATATAGGTTCGAAATAACCTCAATTTATAGTTGAAAATACTTCAGAGAAATCAACCTTTTGTTATGATGAATCCTCCAAGAATCATAACAACCAACAAAGCAAACGATCCAAAGGTATTAGCAACTATCATATTTCGGCCCAAAGATGCCATGACCCGGAAAAGAGCCAAAGATGTCTGGTGCAGAAAGAAAAGCAACAGAAATTGTCCCAGAAATCTGCACATGAAAAACTAAGATCAATCTTCAAACTTAAAAATCTCTGAAGCTCTAGAAAGAAAGCACAATTAACAACGTCGATGTCATGTCATTTACCTTGTGAATTGGGGATCATAACCAACCACATAATATGTTACAAGCGTCCACATTCCTGATTCAATAAGCGAGGTTGGAATGCTCAGGATCCAAGAAGGAAGCGTAAAAGCCCATGGTGGGTAGAAATGCAAATCTCTGTGCTTGTAAAGAACTGGAAGCTTCGCCACCAGCATTGAGACTTCAGTAAAGCCGTTGAATAGAATCATCACTATTGCAAAATAGAGGGCTCCAAGATAAATGATCCCATCATCAACTGAATCATGGTGCATTGTTGTTCGGAAAAATACAGTCATTGTGATAAGGGCCACAAGTAGAAGCTGGACAAAAAGACCATATCAGAACAAGTTTGATTGATTCCGGAGAGAATTCATATGTTGTCATACTGCTATGACAAAGTAATTTAGTCCAAGACCAAAATTAGAAGAAAAATAGTCCAAGACCAAAATAGAGAACGCTTGCCATATCAAACTTTTGATTGGATTATCAAATATTCAAGCATAGTAGGATAGCACCCATACACCAACTCGGAAGAAAAACAAGCATTTCTAATAACCCGGCCCTTACTATTTCAGAGTTTGTTACTATATAGTTGCATTAGCAAGGACAATATAGTCCTTGAGTTGTACTTTTGAGCCATGCCTAAGCTTTTTGTCTCAGTTTTCAAACAGTGGTATACTTGCCTTGTGCATCTATGCATTCCATGATAATAATAATAATAGATGGTCAGCTAGCCACAGTCCAGTTACTGCCGCTAAGGAAAATAGGAACACATTAGGAATCCTGACAGAAAACCTAGCACCTAAGTTGGTGGACTCTAATTTTTCAAGTCTTAAATATTACAGTTGCTTAGAGGTATAAAGTTTTTAAATAAATGTCACAACAGAACATCTAACAGTTAACTTGGTTCCTTGGTGATCTGTCAAACCCTAGAGCATCTTCAACAGATCCCGTATCCGTGAAAAAACTACTCCCTCCATAAAGAAATATAAGAGCGTGTAGTTACTAAAGTAGTGATTTAAACACTTATATTTCTTTACAGAGGGAGTACCGTTTAGGGGAAATTTGGGGGAAAAAAGTCTCCAACAGACCCCGTAAACGTGGAATAAATTTAGAGGATCATGTCACTAGCACCCAAGTTCCCTCTGGTTTACGGGAAGATAAACTTCCCCTAAACTTTTGGCGGGCTAGAAACCGCTTGCAACTTCCCGACACGCCACCCCACTTCACCACACCACCTCTCGCCAGCGGCCGTCACGGGTGTCACTGACTGGCGGGCCCTAGGCCATTATCTAGTTTTGTTTAATGAAAAATAAGATAAAAACAGATTTAGGGGAAGAAATTTACGGGATCTGACAAAAGTTGCTTTCAGGAAACTTCCCCTAAAATTAACACGGGAAGTTTTTTAGGGGAACTGTTGGAGAAGCTCTTGTATCATTGATAGTTGGCTGGGATATATTAGCTTTAAAAACAGAAAATAATTAAAAAGGGTATAAGTAGCACCACTTAGAATCCAATATTCTCTTTCACATATCTAATTAAATGTGAAATCAATTTTTATTTTCATTCAAAAAACAACAAATTAAATATCACTTGAATTTCTTTAGAATTTTTTTAACATTAATTCATAATGAAAATATTATATGCTATATTATTATTATTATTATTTTGCGATTCTATTATACCACACTACACTGTGCAATTATGCAGGGCAATCGGTTCTAACTTCTAACTCGTGTCATGGCACTGTGCATTTCATAGATCAAAGTACCTGAATGAATTTGAAGACATAGATGAATGAGTTCCTTTTCATCAGCAGGCGCTGCCACTGGAAGTTGGACTTCAGAATCTCGAGCCTCTTGACACCATAATTTGAAGTTGAAAGAGCAGCGGGATGATTATGTTTTCTATTGTATGGCCTATCCAAATCCTCATGCAACCTCTTACCAATAACAAATGTTTTAAAGGCTTCAGCAAATTTTGTTACGGACACAAATTGGTATGGATAATCATATTGACACCAGTACTGCTGTTGATCTTTCTTGGATAAAACCTGCAGCGCAAGAAACGTAAATATACAAGAAAAAAACAGTTGCATAAATATACAAACATAGAAACAGTGGGAACTGCTTACTTCTTGCAAAAAATCTGCCACATTTTTTCTGTCAGGGCACTTGAATCCCATTGCAGCAAAGAAATCAGCAGCATATTCACGAGGTCCCTGGTATACGATTTGACCTTCAGATATAAGAATGACATCATCGAATAGCTCATAAGTTTCTGGAGCAGGCTGCAGCAGGGATATGATTGTAGTGCCATCCAGAGCATGTGTAGAATCCCTTAAGTACTTGATAATCTGATATGTGGTTGCACTATCAAGGCCAGTTGAAATCTCATCCATGAACAGAACGCGAGCAGACCCAACTAGCAGTTCACCTGCAAAAGCAACCAATATTAGCACAGGAATTCACCACAAAATGCTTGTGAGTTTTTTTGTCCTGGTCCTGTGATCAACAGCACCATATACACCTAATACAAATAACATCTAGGTAAATAACAGTAGCATGTCTCAACCTGTAGTTAGGCGCTTCTTTTGCCCACCGGAGATTCCTTTGACCATTTCATCTCCGACAATGGTGTCAGCACAGATGTCCAGCCCTAAAATCTTGACTAGATCAAAATTAGCAATTCAGAAATCTCACCAGAATCAGGTAATCAAGATGTAAATAAGGATTGGTTTGCTAAAAGAACAAAAAATGGAGGATCATGTGGATGAACATGCAAAATTCTAATCGAGAATATAAATACTTTCCAAATAAAATGGAGAAAACATTTGAAAAAGAGTAAGTAACACTAGCACAGTCTTATGAAAAAAACATAGTACTAGTAAATTGCAGTTTGCACTACCTAATTTGATACCCGTTACGCAAAATAAGAGTTTCTCTTTGCATAACATCAGGAATTTCGACCATGCTTTGCACTTTCGTGGAAATTTTCAACACCAATACCATCAAGACCTGATCAGAAACCCTCACTGTCTTGGCCCACATGCATACGCCAAGCAATTTTAAAAGGAGTTTGACACAATAAATTAGGAAAAGTAATGAGATAAAAATAACAGAGCAGGACAGGTGCTAGATAATACATGCATGCTACTACTGACGGGTTGAAATATGAAAGAAAGCAAACATGTAAGACTGAGCAAACTAAAAAAGTAACGACTGAAAGGAACACGTCTCATACCTTCATTATGTACTCAGCCACGAGACTCGTCTGTTTGCCTTGAAGAGCCAATGCCTGAAAAGTAGTAGAAATTATGATTACAGCCACAGAAAAAATAGTGTGAGTACATCCAATACAAAGCTAAGCTGGGTGTATCATACCTTCATGAATACATCAAGGTCCTCATCAGGCTTGATCCCAGCATTCTTTTCTCTCCTCAAAAGTTCGACTAGCATATCTGTGAATCAGTGATGTCAAAAGGGGAAATTACCAAGGAACACGGCCAATGACATGTTGATTGTGGTGCAGTAACCTACCATACTTTATACCAACACCCTGACAGCGCCCGGCAAACTCGAGGGTTTCTCTGACGGTCATCTCTGAGGCATGCCAGTCTTGCTGACTTACATAAGCAGATGTTCTTTGCGGCACAAATTCATTTAGATGGTGGCCGTTGTAAGTAATGCTCCCAGACATCTACAATTGGTGATGGTGGTCAGTAATGATATATCATTTCAGATACTGCACCATGATTAATAGGCTCACTATGCCTATCACTCTATCAGAATAGTTATAACAGAGAAACAGTGTTCTGAACTTATCATCAAGTGATACACATATACAGATTTGGTCGAAAGTGATCGGGTAGCCAAGATTTGCTCATCGTCTACGAGTAACGAGCATAAAAACAGATGTAATTGATCTGATAATTTCACACCTTTAGTCCAGGACCGAGTCGACCGGCAAGGGCTAAGAGCAAGGTGGTCTTCCCCGAACTTGGAGGGCCCAAAAGCAGTGTCATTCTGCAGCAAGAAAAGAACATCAGATTTATCGAACCAACTCTCTCTGTTTTCACAAAGAACTCTCTATCAGAGATCACTCGATGCACCGGAAAAGCAAGAGTTAATAATCTTCAGTTGTACCTTGATGGGCGAATGATCCCGTTAACGTTGTCCAATATCGGTAACTTCATTCTCCCCCCTCTGTAGATCCTCAGGTGCCTCAGAAATGCCTTAATTTCATATCATAGAAGAAAATAGAAAAAGTAAGAACCTCGATTCGACAGGTGCATTGGCAGTTGCTCTGCTTTGCGTGAATGATTCACGGGAAGGGCTCCTATTTACAGCACAAACCCTAGCTTTATCCAACAGTACAACAACACGGTGGTAACCCGTGACCAGTTTTACTTTCACCTCGATATAGAACTAAATAGCAGTTTTTGCAGCCGTGGATCACTCACGGGCCAGTTAGTTACCTCGGTCATGTTGCAGATGAAGTTGGGGATGGTGGGCAGCGCCCTGCTGCCGACATGCACGTACGCGTCCACCGTCAGGTCCTCGTACCTCACCTCGATCTTGGGGAACTCTATGTGCACCCTGCACCCACACCCGGACAACGAAACAAGAGAGATTCAGCACACAGATACAGCAGAACCAAACAATTCCTGCACTCGAAACCAAAACCCCCGATGCAGCTCTGGATCTCTATGAGTGGGCTGCAAATCTGCAAGCCAACGAAAACGCTGGTCTGGGCGGTGGGCCCGCGTGTCAGCCGCTCTGGCTACGCGCATCTGCAACTTGTTTTCTTCCTCGAACGAGAGCCAGCAGAAGGCCTACGACTACAGGCTTCTCCCACTGAAAGACATGCGGGCGGCATGGAGGGAGATTGTTGAGTGAGCAGCCATTTTTCAAGCAGCAGGCCGAAGCGCCGGTTGGGCCCGGGTGTCGGCCGGTTGTGGCAGCTGCGGGACCCGGTGGTCAGCCACCGCACGCGGCTGGCACGCGCGCGCAGAGACCGAGGAAGGCTATGGTGATGCGGGAGCGAAATGTACGTAGTGATGTACGGTGTTGGTGGTGGTACTCACGCGTCGAAGCGGGCGCGGATGCGGCGGAAGAACTGCTCGGCGCCGCCGGAGTCGGCGAGGAGGCGGTCGACGAGGGCGGTGCGGTCGCCGGAGGAGAGGCCGGTGACGTCGACCTCGCAGAGCGCGTCGTCGCCCTCGACCGCGGTGGCTCCGGCGGTGCCGGGCGCGACGGCGGGCGACCTGAGCAGGCCCCTCCTGACGCGCGCGACGGTGGGGAGGCGCTGCAGGGCGGCCCACCGCAGCGCCTCCTGCTCGTCCTCCGCCTCCCGCCACGACCCCGACCGCGAGAACGGCGCCTCCGCCGCCCACATCGCAGCAGGAGCACCAGCAGTGAGTGGTGGCTAGGACTAGGAGGGAAATGCGGCGGTGGCAGGGGTGGGTGGTGCGGTGGTGGGGGGGATTTAAGGAGGGGCGTCCTCGCTCGGAGGAACAGTGGCAATGGAGGGCTGGCTGGCTGGATCCACACCGACTCGCCGCATTTATGGCGCGCCGCGCTCGCGCTCTCTCCTCGCTGTGCAGTGCAGTACTGCTTGCTCTGTGATGGTTGGGGTTTTTGATTTGATCGGGGGTGGTGGGGCGGAAGATGGGGAAAAACGAGAGAGAGGGACAGCCTGGCTTTCCGGTTTACACCGTTCGGTTTGGTCCGTTTGGGCCACCAACTCGCAGTACCCCTCTCTCTCTCTCTAGCTCGCTTCTAGAATTACCCCGCGGACACTCCCAATCTAAGAATTTTGGAGTGTTGAATTTATTTTTTGTCCTTTGCCAAGATATATATAAATGTTATCCATGATGAAACTTCGCAACATTTCAAAATATTTATCAATTTCTACATCAAAGATAATCAAGAATTTTTTTTTAACATTTTTCTATTTCTGCTAAGATCATATGAGCTCAAATTGAGATGGAGACTTTCCAACACTTTTTTTCATAAATGCAAATGACACGCACATATAGGTGATTTTTTTTTGAATATTTTGATATATTATTTATATTTTTCTGAGTTGGTATGAATATGGTATGAAGTTTTTAAAGCTACGGTTAAAAGGTTAAAGTGCAAAAGCATACGAGGAACAAAGTGGCTCGGGCAGGACCGATGAGTTTTTAAAACTAGGGATAAATTAAACGAGTGGAACACAACTAGAAGCATAAATATAATTATCCCAAAATATAAGGGCATGAATGGAGGTAAGATGCTTGCAACATAACAAAATACGAAGATTTTGCTTACCTGAATGAAACTCGATATAAATGTTTCGGAGGTCCTCAAACATCCTTCGGCGGCGACGTGTGTGTATAGTGAAGACGCGGAAGTGTGGCGTGTTTTTTCAGAGCAAGTAAGGATTGTAGGGCCCGCCTTAAATATGGTTAATAGATCCTCATCCTTGTTTGATGTGTCCTTTTCCCTTTTTTATCCGCCTCGTCCGCTCAACCGTAATTGTTGCTCCTCTTCCATCTTTGCTCTGCCATCTTCCCCAACCAGCCTACGCCACCATCGGAGATCGCAACTCACAGCTCCATCGCCCCTGCCGCCATTGACAAGTTCACCTCTGGGCATACACCTCGTGCACTATGTGTTCGTTGAAAGGTCATCATCACCTCAAGATCCAGCCTCCGAGTTGCCCCCACAATCACGAAGTTCGGCACCGTCGAAGAAGAGGTGTCCTCGCCCTGATTTCGGGTGCTACATGAAGCACACACCATTGTGTCGGCCGCTATCGTCACCCATACAACGACGAGGGGTCCAATGTATGATTGTGTGTGTTGTTTTGCCAATTGATTTTTTTTAAACAAGCGCAATGGATTTAATAGCTTTTGTATGTATGATTGACAAACTGTTTTGATAGATTAATAGAGTACTTCATATTGCCAACTTTGTCGCGTGGATACGTGTACAGTAACGTGGTAAGCCGTATGTACATGGCGCTGATAATGTACTAGCAAGCACTATAAAGAGGGGTTAGTACAAATGCCGTGATGCACGTAAAGTTTTGGTCGATGATCGTATATGTGTTACTTCCTCTAGTAGTACATTATTAGCAGTGGTACCGGTACGAGGCCTAGTAGCTGCCAAATTGGTGCCTGATGGTCGCGTAATCCCGTTGCCTGCAGCTGCAGGGACATCTCAGCTCATTCTTGCTCGGTAGAGTACAAGTGAAATGATCATACTGAGATCACTGGCCAAGTTTAATTACGACAATCAGTGGCCAATGTTAATTACACAAATACGGAGCTGGTAATTAAACCACCAGATCAAGGAGGAGTCTTGATACTGTTACTGTACTGTACATTATTTTAGCTTTGCTGTTAACCACATTATGGTAGGACCTCCAATGAGGGAGAGGGACACGCGTTTGTCGCAACGGGCTGTAACAGGTGGGTAGGCAGCTTAATTTGATCATCTTCGACCGGATTCTTGTTAGTATTTTTCTCTAGCACTTTAATTGAAGAAGCTGACGCCGAGAAAGGCTAGTCCTAGTTTAAAAAACCGGACCGAACCGGCGGTTGGACCGGAAAAAACCGGTAGAACCGGCCGGTTTTCACAAAAAAACCACTGGACCAGTCGGTTCACAAAAACCCACTGGTTCGATGCTGTTTTCTAAAAAGCCCCTCAATCGACTCGTTTTCATGCGAACAACCTGTGGATAGAATCAGAAAAGGAAGAAACCCTCTCTTTTGCTAGGATTTCGACATAATTGAGAGAACTTTTCTTGATTTCATCAAAGACAAACTCTATTGGACGCAGATGTCCCCTCTGGCATTATTTTATTAATAATTATTGATAAAGTATATATTATTTCATTGCATAAAAAATCGACAATCGAACCGATGAACCGACGGTCCGATCGGTAAAAACCTGAACCGATAGCCTCTCCGTAGACAGAGGGGACGCAAAGGAAAGGAGGACACAAACCTCACGAGTTCTTCGATAGACTCATACTATATGGTCGAGTTTCATTGCGGAGGTCGATCGTTCATTACTCTCCAAGTCCAACCGTAGATGCATGCCACAATTAATCACGATTGGACTTTTCACAAATGCACAATCACGTAGGTCCATTCTTATTGTCAGTGGAGCGACGAGGAACCTGCCTGCCTGCCGTGCAAAACAATATGGTTAATTTAATCTAGCCACATTTAGAACATCAATGGTACACTTCTTAGACACCATTCTTAACACATACTTCCTTCGTTTTTATTTACTCTGTATATTAGAGTTGACTAAAATCAAACTTCGTAAAGTTTAACCAAATTTATAGAAAAATATATGAACATTTACTATAACAAATTTATATGATGTGCAAGTACACTCAATAATAAATCTAATGACATTGATTTATTATGTTATGTGTTAATATTTTTATTTATATTTTTGGTCAAAGTTTATAAAGCTTGATTTTGACTAAAGCTAATATGCTGACTAAATAAAAATGAAGGGATACTACTACTACTACTACTACTGTTACAACAACTATTACTAATATTACTATTACTACTTGATATGAAGCTTATATGCATGGGCCATGACAGCAGCTGGTTCATGTGCATGGTCCCGTGATTTTAATCTAGTGCCCGTACGCACACTACATCGGCCAATAGCTGCAATTCCATCCGTCCCTCTGACGGCATCAATCGGCAGGAAAAGGGACCAAAACCAAACGCCAGCGGGGGCAGTGGCAAAGGACCAGATTTGGAGATCCCTGAGCTGTGTGCGTTCGACGGCGTGCACGCGATTTCTTCGTAAGCTGAGACGTGCATGCCTGCACGCGGAGAAAACCTGAAGTCGTGGACATATTATACGATCATGCGTCGCTTGCTTCTGCATATGGGCCAGCCGTCCGTTTCCACCCGGCCTGGAAATGAGGACAATCTTTCTTTTAGGAAGAGCAAGACACCCGGCTTTCTGAGATATTACATGCAATTATATAAATTTAAGAGAGAATTTCATTTTCTTAGCGTCTAATTATGCATTTATGACACTAATTACCTCATCTAGTGAAAAACCATCTACATTACCCATTTTTAAACCTTTAGATCCTCCTTTTCTGATGCATTTCCGTTGGTCAAGATGTGAAGTGACGATCGAGGTAAAAAATTATCAGGACAACAACGAGAAATTTAACCAATGGTGATCTCAATGGAAGATCGATCGATTAGAAGCTGCAAAGTGATGGACCTCGACGAGTGACAGCATAAGAGCATTTCCAACCGCACCCTCAACCCCCCTCTGCTCTTTCTCCAATCATATTTATTTGAAGGGGTTTTATAATTTATGTCACTAGTTGTATCCCACTACTCAGTTTTGTCATTAAAAGTTACAACTACTCAAAATGCCATCGTTTCATGAGAGGCTTACTAAAAAATGCCATTAATCATCTAAAAAATGCCATCGTTTCATGAGAGGCTTACTCAAAAATGCCATTAATCATCTAAAAAAAATCATCGTTCCGTTAGATGTTTACTAAAAATGACATTAGACAACGTTACTTTCAGGTCAAAACCGGTTGACCATGTTATATGACTAAAGTAACCTAGAACCGTATGTAAGACAAGCTGGACCATCTCTTTTAAAGTACCACTGTTTCAAACAAAAACCGATGTATTAAAAATACAACTCATTTTGTAAAATCATTTCAATTCCAATTTTTTATGTGTCCAATATGAACCATTCAAGGTCACATCCTTAAATTTCAACTATTTTTGACTTTATTTGCTAGTTTTCATGCATTTTATGATTTTCTTCAAGCAAAAAGACCCTGAAATAGAAAAGTACTTCAAACGAGCTCTGAAACGGATGAAGCTTAGTATGGTGTCATTATTTCACCCACACAGCATGTGGTACAAATTTGAAAGGATTACGACAAAAAATGAATGCATTTCGCGTATAAACTAGACCATCTTTTTCGAAGTATCATGGTTTCAGACGAAAACCTACGTGTTACAAAGATAACTAAAAAATTTAGGGTTTGTATTCGTGGTAAAGGTCGAATGGCCGGCTCTTATATTAATGTCCATGGACCGGTCTGGATCAGTCCGCGAACGGATACCATATCCGTCTAGAGGTTGATGCCGAAGATAGCTTCATGTTGGTGTTATTGAATGTCGTACTTGTGATCCGCATGCATGTAAGTGAAGGCTGAATAAATGGGGGTGTTGTTATGCGGGATACTCCTTGTTGTTCATGAATAAACAGGGGGTTTTTTTTTCACTGAAGATGTTGTAAGGGAATCTCCAACGCTGACTCGTAAAATAGACATTGCATCCGCCCACAGACCAGGAGGAGCAGTCCACGGAAACTGATGCGAAAGCCGGTCATAGAACCCTAATCACAAATGTTCGTCGAAAGTTCATCCAAAATCCAGTAAACTAGCATAAACTTGGATGAAATTCATTCATTTTCGGATATAATTTAGCTAAGCTGGATGCATTTCATGAAAATTGGATGATTTTCATAAAATCGGATGAAATACATATGTTTAACATAGTCTACAACTATGTTGACGGCCGTGATGGGTCGTCCTTGCTTTTCGCTAGCTCTAGTGCTCTCGACGGTGAAGAAGATTCAGTGCAGCTGGTAGTCGACCAGTGCGGTAGACTGGTCGTCTACACCAACAACGCTCATTTGCCATGTGTTACTGACCGGTGCGGTATGCTCAACGTGATCCTCCTACTTATATGATGTAGCTGTTGGATATATTAGCAATTTTCCAAGCAATTTAATCCCTAGATAAATCATGAACATGACACATGCAAGATTAATCTTATACTGATACTTAACCATGCAACTCAGATCTACGCAGATAACACATATATGTACGCAGACAATAAGCATGGCATAGATGAAAACAACGATGAACGGGGTGAGTAGATCATACCCTCCGTTCGGCCAGATCGCAGCAGCGGATGCGCTGCTAGCAGCAGCAAGTTCGTCGGCGGTCTTCTTGGCGGCGGCGGCTTCCTCCTGAGCGAGCTTCTCGGCGGCGGCCTTCTCAGCTTCGGTAGACATCTCTACGTAGAGGAAGTAGTCGAAGTAGACGAGCCGGAGCGGAAGCGAGCAGTCGCGTCGTAGACGCTCCCCAAAAACCTTATTGCTCCTCTCCCGGTGCAGGATCGCAAGGAGCACGGTTCCGGAGGCCTGCTCTCCCGCACAGCCGTGCACGCGGCGGACGGGATGGGATCGCCGGAGGCAGCAGCAGCGCGTGGAACGACGTGGGCGGTGCGCGAGGAAGAACAGATGCGATCTATTCTGTTGTGTGACGGCTAGGGTTGCCGCGGCTCCTTTTATACACAGCCGAGGTAGGGCGACGTGGGACTGGATACCCGCGACCGAGTCGGCCCACGATTGACGTCTCAGATCGTGCAGCGGTTAACTCGTGATTAATTGCATTAACTAAAATTAATGCCAATTAATTAGCCGTTTCGGACTGGCAAAAATTAAGCGCACACATGACATAGGTTTTAGCTCGGCTCGGCTCAATTCCGCAAAACGCGGCGCACGCGCGCGCGTCGTGACGAGGCGAGGCGTGGCGTGGCGTGGCGAGGCGGACGGCGGAGGAGGAGCGCGCGTGAGCTCTCACTCTTCTACTTGCTCAATAGCATGTAGAAGAGATCACCTTATAAAGAGGTGCAACTCACCCTCCACTTCCGGGGTGGGACTAAACTTAGCACCACACCCATGTCATTTTTCCCACATGGGCCCTTAGAGATTTTCTAAAATTGTTAGATGGGCCTAAAGCCCATGCCTGATTTCAACAATACCCCACCAGATCTCAAGTTCCCATGGTGTTGTCCTCAGTTCCAAACACTGTTTGATATATCAATATTTTTAGTGGAGACCAGTTAAGGTTGAACATCCACCTAGAGCAAAGAATTACATTCCTTCACAACTGAACAATGGACTATGCCTTGAATTGACAGTTTGGCGTAAAGAAGTTTCACTCCTTGTCTTACCGATACTAGGCTGCCGAAGGCTGACCCCGCGGGTGGAGCATATTAGTCACACTCCTTGCCTATTCATGAGCTTCCTAGAGATTACCCTATCTCATAGACTGTGACCAGCAGTCGGGCTCATATAGGTGTCCTCTTCCAGAGATCGCTCTGTAGGATAGCATCTCGCTTATGAAAGCCTCGGAACACATTAAGACAAAAGTCAACCTACCATACAGTTACCGAGAGTATTGCATCTCCAACGGAGTGGGTAATAAAATTACTCTCCTCAGTTAACCACTAGCTTGTTTTCCCAGGTCCTATTTCACGGGATCTCCGATCGTGTAGGTTGGGTTACCACCACGACAACTCATGTGGGTCTCATACCCATCTCCCTCGATGCATTGTCTATCACAATACGTGATAGACCTTTGGTGAAGGGATCTGCCAGATTCTTAGCCGATTGGATGTAATCCAATGCTATTACTCCGGAGTTTCTCAAATGTCTGACAGACTTCAATCTCCTTCTTATATGCTTTGTGGATTGCATGTTGTCCTTTGAACTCTTTGCCTTAACAATCACCGTTTGATTATCACAGTTCATAAGGATAGCCGGAATCGGCTTTTCAACCACTGGCAAGTCCATCAAAAGCTCTCGAAGCCATTCTTCTTCAGTGCAGGATTTATCAAGTGCTGTGAGTTCTGCTTCCATTATCGACTTCGTTAAGATAGTCTGCTTGCAAGACTTCCATGAAACAGCGCCACCTCCAAGTGTGAACACATATCCACTTGTGGCCTTCATCTCATCAGCATCAGAAATCCAATTTGCATCACTATACCCTTCAAGTACCGACGGGTATCCGGTATAGTGAAGTCCATGGCTCATTGTACCCTTTAGATAGCGCATAACTCTTTCAATAGCATGCCAATGAACATCTCCCGGATTTGAGACAAACCGGCTCAATTTGCTCACAGCAAATGCGATGTCAGGCCTCGTAGCGCAAGCTAGGTACATGAGTGATCCAATCACTTGAGAATATCTCAACTGATCTACAGTTGTGCCTTTGAACTTTCGAATCCGCACACTAGGATCATATGGCGTTGGAGAAGATTTGCAATCTGAATATCCAAAGCGACTCAGAATCTTCTCAACGTAGTGGGATTGCAAAAGCGTAATTCCACCCTCATTATCTCTCAATAGCTTGATGTTCAAGATAACATCAGCCACACCAAGATCTTTCATCTCAAAGTTTTGAGATAGAAATGTCTTAACCTCCTCAATGACTTTGAGGTTGGTTCCAAATATCAGTATGTCATCAACATATAAGCACAGTATAACTCCTTCGCCCCCACCATGGCGATGGTATACACATTTGTCAGCTTCACTTACAAGGAAGCCAGCAGATGTCAAAGTTTTATCAAACTTCTCATGCCACTGCTTAGGTGCTTGCTTCAGGCCATATAAAGATTTCAATAGCTTGCACACCTTTCCTTCCTGACCATCTACTACAAAGCCATCTGGCTGTTGCATGTAGATTTCCTCGTCTAGCTCTCCATTTAGGAAAGCCGTCTTAACGTCCATTTGATGGACAAGAAGACCATGCGAGGCAGCCAACGAGAGTAATACTCGAATGGTTGTCAGTCTGGCCACCGGTGCATAAGTATCGAAGAAATCTTCTCCTTCCTTCTGGGTATAGCCCTTAGCCACGAGCCTAGCCTTGTATTTTTCAATACTGCCATCAGGCCTAAGCTTCCTTTTGAACACCCATTTACATCCCACAGGTTTGCAACCATAGGGACGATCAGTGATTTCCCATGTTCCATTAGCCAAGATGGAATCCATCTCGCTACGAACCGCATCTTTCCAGTAGTCAGCATCTGGTGATGCATAAGCTTCTGAAATAGAAGTGGGAGTATCATCCACGAGGTACACAATGAAATCATCACCAAAGGACTTTGCAGTCCTCTGTCTCTTGCTCCTAATAGGAGCTTCATCGTCCTCCTCCACAGGATTATCATCATGAGTTCGTTCATAATATTCCATCGGAATGGCGGGTTCAAGAATCTCATCAGATTCCTGTCTAGAAGTGCTTTGCATATCTCTCACGGGAAATATATCCTCAAAGAATGTAACATCTTTAGACTCCATAATCGTACTGACCTTCACGTCAGGTACCTCAGATTTCACCACTAGAAATCTATATCCAACGTTGTTCTGAGCGTAGCCCAGAAAAACGCAGTCCACGGTCTTTGGTCCAAGCTTACGCTTTTTGGGGATCGACACATTGACTTTCGCCAAACAGCCCCAAGTACGCAAGTATGAGAGTGTTGTTCTTTTCTTCTCCCATAATTCATAGGGAGTGATCTCGTTATCCTTCACGGGAACCTTATTCAGGACATGACAAGATGTCAATATAGCCTCCCCCCACCATGCCTTGGATAAACCCGATGTATCTAACATGGCGTTAACCAAATCTGTTAGAGTACGGTTTTTCCGTTCGGCAACCCCGTTTGATTGGGGTGAATAGGGAGGCGTCCTCTCATGAATAATTCCATGTTCCGCACAGAAAGAATTAAAATCATTAGAAAAGTACTCTCCACCACGATCAGACCGAACCCGTTTAATCTTTTTCTCTAGTTGGTTCTCAACTTCTGCTTTTTAGATTTTAAAGTAGTGCAGAGCCTCATCTTTAGTGTTTAACAGATACACATAGCAAAATCTAGTGGAGTCATCTATCAATGTCATGAAGTATTTCTTTCCACCTTTAGTCAACACACCATTCATTTCGCATAGATCAGAATGTATGAGTTCTAGTGGCGCCAAGTGTCTCTCCTCCGCGGCCTTGTGGGGCTTGCGAGGTTGCTTAGCTTGCACACATGCATCACACTTAGAACCTTTGGCTAAAGTGAAACTCGGGATTAAATTCATCTTAGCTAGCCGCGTCATACAACCGAAATTTACGTGACAAAGACATGAATGCCAAATCTCAGATTCATCAACGATAGAATGTATATGATTCACGACGTTATTACATAAATCCTCTAGGGAAAGGCGGAACAGACCTCCGCATTCATAACCTTTACCAATGAATAATCCATATCTAGACAAGATTGTTTTATTCGACTCGAATACTAATTTAAACCCTTCTTTACATAGAAGGGAGCCACTAACGAGATTCTTTCTGATATCGGGGACATGCTGCACGTTCTTCAGCCGCACGGTCTTTCCTGAAGTAAGCTTCAGATCGACCGTACCAACACCAAGAACAGAAGCATGTGCGCCGTTCCCCATCAGTACGGACCTGGTTCCTGTGGTCTGGTAAGAAGAAAACAAGGATATGTCAGCACACACATGAACATTTGCACCCGTGTCAACCCACCATTCAGTAGATTGATAAACTGAGAAAACAGTAAATAAATTACCGTACCCAGGTGCACCATTGTCCGTGTTGCCCATGACCACATTGACAGAACTGGAATTCTGCGCTGGCTTCTTATACTTGTTCGGGCACTTTTTAGCCCAGTGCTCCAGTGAGTCACAAGTGAAACAACCATCATCCTTCTTGTTGTTCTTCTTCCCCTTCTTCTTGAAGGTAGTATTCTGTTGGACCTTGTTCTTTCCCTTGAACTTATTCTGAAAGTTCTTCTGCTGCACCATGTTGGCAGTAAAAGTTCCCTCAGCCCCCTTTTGGTGTGAGTCTTTTGCCCTTGAGTTCTGCTCCACACTCAGATGGCCAATAACATCCTCAACTGAGAATCCTCGCCTCTGGTGCTTTAGAGTGGTGGCAAAGCTCCCCCAAGATGGAGGGAGTTTAGCAATTATGCATCCCGCGACAAACTTGTCCGGTAGATCACACTTGAGGAGCTCAAGCTCTTTCATGATGCACTGTATCTCATGGGCCTGTTCCAACACAGGAAGGTTCTCGACCATCTTGTAATCATGGAACTGCTCCATAGCATACAACTCGCTCCCGGCATCAGTTGATCCGAACTTTGCCTCGAGTGCACTCCATAAGTTCTTGGCATCATGCATATGTAAATACGCGTCGACTAATTTGTCTCCGATCACGCTAAGAACTGCTCCAACAAAGACGATGGAGGCATCCCTGAACGCCTTCTCCTGTTGAGGAGTAATCGTTCCAGTGGGAGTCTCTCCAACGACCCAGAAGACATTCATAGACGTGAGCCACAAAATAGTCTTTGTTTGCCAACGCATAAAATTTTGGCCCGTAAACGGGTTCGGTTTCAGTGTCGCAGCAAAACCAGGAGATGAAAATTGCCTATAAAAATAAGGTTTTTGGATTGTTGGATATATTAGCAATTTTCCAAGCAATTTAATCCCTAGATAAATCATGAACATGACGCATGCAAGATTAATCTTATACTGATACTTAACCATGCAACTCAGATCTACGCAGATAACACATATATGTACGCAGACAATAAGCATGGCATAGATGAAAACAACGATGAACGGGGTGAGTAGATCATACCCTCCGTTCGGCCAGATCGCAGCAGCGGATGCGCTGCTAGCAGCAGCAAGTTCGTCGGCGGTCTTCTTGGCGGCGGCGGCTTCCTCCTGAGCGAGCTTCTCGGCGGCGGCCTTCTCAGCTTCGGTAGACATCTCTACGTAGAGGAAGTAGTCGAAGTAGACGAGCCGGAGCGGAAGCGAGCAGTCGCGTCGTAGACGCTCCCCAAAAACCTTATTGCTCCTCTCCCGGTGCAGGATCTCAAGGAGCACGGTTCCGGAGGCCTGCTCTCCCGCACAGCCGTGCACGCGGCGGGCGGGATGGGATCGCCGGAGGCAGCAGCAGCGCGTGGAACGACGTGGGCGGTGCGCGAGGAAGAACAGATGCGATCTATTCTGTTGTGTGACGGCTAGGGTTGCCGCTCCTTTTATACACAACCGAGGTAGGGCGACGTGGGACTGGATACCCGCGACCGAGTCGGCCCACGATTGACGTCTCAGATCGTGCAACGGTTAACTCGTGATTAATTGCATTAACTAAAATTAATGCCAATTAATTAGCCGTTTCGGACTGGCAAAAATTAAGCGCACACATGACATAGGTTTTAGCTCGGCTCGGCTCAATTCCGCAAACCGCGGCGCGCGCGCGTCGTGGCGAGGCGGGCGGCGGAGGAGGAGCGCGCGTGAGCTCTCACTCTTCTACTTGCTCAATAGCATGTAGAAGAGCTCACCTTATAAAGAGGTGCAACTCACCCTCCACTTTCGGGGTGGGACTAAACTTAGCACCACACCCATGTCATTTTTCCCACATGGGCCCTTAGAGATTTTCTGAAATTGTTAGATGGGCCTAAAGCCCATGCCTGATTTCAATAGTAGCAGGCTTACTAGAGCACCGGTTAATGATGCTTCAGCTTGAGGGGAAAACCACCCTCAGCCTTCCGACCAAGCGGCTAATCGGCTGACGATGATCCGGCCATTCTTGGCATCAACGGAAGAGGAAAGTGATGGCCTTCATGGGATACATGCGGCGAGCAACCCTACAGTGTGGATAGTTGTTGCCTGTAACGACCACCTGCAACTCCGCTACGCTCGTTTTGCCGAGGAGAGCTGTTACCCGCAATCGATTTTACTCGGCCGACGAACCGATCAATATCTCATAAGAGCATAAAGCTCGTCGTCATGGCGGAGGTGGAAGAAGAAGAAAGAAGAACGAGTGATGTGTGGTGTTTCCCACAGTCTTGCGAGGGTCCATATAAACAGAGGACTACGACTAGAAGAGCGGAGTAGTCGGTTTAAATGTGGGACGGTGTTGTGGGTTTTTCGATCGTCGTGCTTGTTTAATGCCGATAGGGACAGACGGGTAGTCGTTCCGTCGCGTCTCTTCGCCATTAAACAAGCTCGGTGACCAAGGCTCTCAGCCGGCGCGCCATATGTCTTCCTAGTGATCGGTCACGTCGGTTCTGGGTGGCATCAATGCCGGTCGGGCGCATATGCGCTCGATCGGCTTCGAATGCCAAAGACCTTCATGAATGTGTGACGATCGCTTTGTGCGTGAAGGAATTGTTGATGGAACATGAGGGTTGGATAAAAACGTTTCAGCGGTCTTAACTTCCGCAAAACTATCTTCTTTCGATTTGAATCAAATTTGCAGGAAAACGGATATACGGATTGACCAGTAAGCAGATTTAAAAGCACTTTATATGATTAAAAAAATTGCAGACAATCCAATCCATATGGGTACCAACGGTTTGTGAGTCAGCGGTGGAAACACCCTAACAAAATGGTCAGAGCTAACGGCCTAGTTTGATCGATCTTTCCCACCCCAGATCACTGCAGAATTCGAGGTCTACGCAGTGAGTCTGCATGCATCCAATCCAATGTCTTCATGCACGCGGCCGGTCGACAAAGGCATTATCATCCAACCATCCAACCAACCAACTCGAAATGGTCGCCATTGCCATCATCAGCGCGTGAACACATACTACTATTACTGATTATTAGAGTACGTTATTCTGGTTGCATGTCCCTGTAGATTACAACATGCTATACATATTACTGATTAGGGCTCTCCCAATGCATTGTTTCTTAGCACAATATCATAGGAGCAATAAAAACTTAAGATACAACCCTATAATGCATTGTTTCTTAAAGGTTGTATCTTATTTAATGATTTTAGCTTCATGCATAAATGTGATTGGTCTAACCATGCTTTTTGCATATGGCCACGTGCAAGGGTTGTATCTTATCTAAGATACAAGCTAAGATACAACCTCACTCTTTTTTTTCATTAAATAGTATGCCACATAAGCAAAATGCCTATGATTACGTGCTAAGATGCAAGCATTGGGAGTAGCCTTAGGCTCTCCCAATGCATTGTTTCTTAGCACAATATCATAGGAGCAATAAAAACTTAAGATACAAGCACCACAATGCATTGTTTCCTAGTGGTTGTATCTTATTTAATGATTTTAGCCTCATGCATACATGTGATTGGTTTAGCCATGCTTTTTGCACATGGCCATGTGCGAGGGTTGTATCTTAGCTAAGATACAACATCCCTCTCTTTCTTCATTAAGTATGATGCCACATAAGCAAAATGCCTATGATTACGTGCTAAGATACAAGCATTGGGAATGCCCTTAGAATACCATATTATGCTGCGGTAGCTCGCAATTCTGCTGGAGGAGTTAAACTCCCCTGCTATATGAGGAAAAGTTGGTTGGGGATATTGGCAGCGGTTGACCGACCCAGCCCCAGGCCAGTGCAGTACGCACACGCACACACCGCACCGCACTGGTCATAAATAAAATCTCCAACACATGTTTTCGCACCCACCATGACCATGGTTCAGGGCTTTGATGGCCGGCATTCAATCGCGGCAGCTGCAAAGTCTGCACTTGCATTTGCATTTGCATTTGCGACGACAGCCTGCTGCGTTGCTTCTCCACCTGCTTTCTTCTGCGCTGCGCTGCGCCCATTGATTTACTCACGGTTGCTGGCTTTTTCTTCCAAGGCTTGAATGCACCTGAATACCATACCTGATGGACGGGATGAATAACATTTTCTTGCTTGCTTTGCTTGTCGTTGCAACCATTGCTGCGACCTGACAACCGTTGGTTGCACGTACTCCTGCTACTCTGACCGGCATGCGTAGTTCGAGCTTTCAGTGTGTGCGATTGCCTTGGATCTCGTCGTAAACCTATCCCCATAAATTTTTTAGTTAAGGCATCTTCAACACAGAACCCTAAAATGGACGAATCAGTTCGGATCAAACACTAATGTGAAAATTGATCATTCAACCATATCCCTTAAATGTTCACCCAACTTCAATCCCATTAAAAAGATATCAATTTAAAACGAATAGCAAACGAGCAATTAAGCAAATGTTTTCAACATCGGATCAAAACTAAAAGGAGGTGGATGTTTATTATTTTACGTGACACATCACAACAAATTGATCGCAAAAATATCAGTTCGGCCAATCTGGACACCTCCTTGACCGGTTGTCCATGGCTCGACTGATATCAGTTGAAGTCTTGGCTTCTCTCGTCTTCTTCACTGTGTCATCATCAAATGCGTCTCTAATGGTTGATGGGTCGGCAACTAGTATAGAATTAATGCACCAGTCAATTACTTCAAAAGTTTAAACTAATGGAGAAAGGCTATGCAATATATTTATATTTCAACACGTAGAGGCCACCGCGGCCGCCAGTCTGGCCTCTTCCTCCTCCAAAATGGTCGACATGTGATTCAACATCCAAGAGGTTTGCACGATCATCACCGCTTCAGGATCCAAGTCAGACATCCTCAATGTGAGCAATTTGGTCTAGGATTTTTTTTCTTTTCGATGCCGATCTTCTTTTGGATCACCGTCATGAAGATGTTAAACCTCTCGGTCTTTTTATCTTTCTTGAGCTTGTTACAATTGATGCATCCCTCCTTCTTGGCCAAGATGGTCTCAAATGTTGGGTGTACGTGCCCGTCGGTTGGATATGCGTACTTGACTTCGTGGCACCAACATCCGCTCGTGAGTCATCCACCGCCCCGTCCTCGAAGCCATCGCCGTCGTCTCAGCCTCTCTCGTTGATCATCTCGAACATCTCTTTCTCCCTATGCGACTTGGCGATCGAAGAAATTCCAGCAAACAGAGAGCAGACAACATGCATATTATCCCATGGACGAGATCAGGCAAGTTATGGTGACTGCGACTCCGTGAATTGGATCAACGATGTCGCGACCTCAACCATATAGGGCATGCCGCTTGATGATAGCTCCTAGCGAGCAAGCTTGTTGTTGGCGAAGTAGTAGGCTAACTTCAACGCATCCGGCCAGGGCTTGGACGTGGCCCTCCTAGGCCCTTCTCGTGCTGGCCCCACTCCTCCTCGCTCTATTGATGTAGATCGTCCCTGCCCTCCCTCGACGGCCAATGCAGCTTGTTCCTAGCCTTCTGTTTGACACGACAAGCCTCCGGTGAAGCCGAATCTACCTTGTGGACGGTTGCTTTGGTCGCATCCTTCACCTCCTACACCTCCGATAGCTTCGGCGTCTTCGGTAGCTCCAGCAAATCTTCCCGAGTCTCCATGCAACGACGGAAGTGGTATGAGCAGAGATTGGGTTGAAGGAAGGCGGTGGAGAGAATGAGGAAAATGAGGGAAACAATTAATTTTTGGTGCATAATCAGTCAGGATGACTATAAAAAAGCAGGCAACATTTTGTTTGGGTCAAGGGTGTCGGAAGCGGACGTTTCAGCGGTCAAGATTTCCGCAAAGCTCCCTTTAGTTTGAGTTAGATTTGCGAAAAACGAACAAGCGGACCGATCCGCGAACGGATACAAAACCACGTTGGATAGCAAAGTTGATCCAAACCTTTACGGAAGGTTTAAGAATCTGTGTTGAAGATGCCTTTAGCTGGCCAAAATTTTGTGAGGACCACTTAGGTGAACTGAGCTGAATTTAGGTGGCCACGACCACGATATTATGGTCAAATGTTGGCAAGAAAAACGAAGCAAGGTGGCATATGCCGCATGTATGATCAAAACTTTTTGGCAACGAACAACCGACGGGTAGGCTTGTTTGCTCTGGACACCAGCCTAGCTGTGGCAGCATTAAACTATGGTGCGTGGATAGGGTTTGCTTTTTCCTTTCTCTCTGGCAGAGCATGATGGTTAAATTTCTAGTACTACTACTATACATACTCCTCTGGTACACCTGCTGGCACCCTGCAGATCCCGCTACGTTTCATTCATCCATCCAGGTCGTTGTCACGCCATTGATGCGCCGCTGCAGCTCACATCGCCCTCACGCCTCTTTCCAGGAACGCAAAGGGAGAAAAGGATGGCTCTCAATTCCTTGTGACAGACGGAAAATACCACTGGCCTTTTCCGTGCACAACAGTGTCGACGTCGCCGGCATGCGGATCGCATGTCGCTATGACCTACGTACGATGAAAATGAAAATGAAACGGACTGAAAGTGATGCTCCTGCATGTGTATGTGGGGAAGCTGGCGGCCCAAGTAAAGCCCTGACCCTGATGCATCAGCGTCATGGGATCATGCTATGTAGAGGCAACTGGATCTGCATGCAACCGCACTACTCAGGTCGTAATCTGTAGACATATACCCTTTTTTTTGTAAAAGTAATAAAACTTTTCTAAGGATCCCAACAAGTTTCGTAAAACCGATCTGCTGGCTATTAATCTGGAGGACTTTGAATTCATCTGCTTTTGCTCAAGTGTTGGGGTTCATTTCCCATGAGGTATGTTGGGGCTCCTTTACAAGTTTACATTATAGCAAACTTATACGGGAAAAATATCTAGTCCATTATAGATAGGATAATTAATAAAAAAATTGATTGGATGGGTGTAAAAACACAAGATCTCAATAGGAATGATAGACTACTCATATCAACAAAGTGCACCTTTTTTTTTGGGAGCCCATCAGGAAAGAACTACCAGGTTAATCGTGCTAGTCTTGGGATAGGTGACCGACCATGAAGTTGATCCAGGGTGAAGACAAAGTGTGCAGAAAAAACTAGTGTTGATATGTGAGGACAGTCTGGATCCCAGACGCATCGGCCATGGAATCGGTGGTTAACCGATGGGTTTGGTCGGAGGTTACAGTTGGTATCATAGCCGACCCTGGCGGTTATACGGTGCGTGTGCGGGTCAGGGAAGCTTACATGGGGCGTTGGGCCGACGGGGACGTCGGTTCCTTTGAGGAGTGGTGTATGTAACATCCTAAGATCTCAATAGAAATGATAGACTACTCATATCAACAAGGTACACCTTCTTTTCTGAGAGTCCATCATGAAAGACTAACAGGTTAAGCGTGCTAGGCTTAGAGTAGTATTGAGATGGGTAACCGACCAGGAAGTTAATCCCGGGTGACAGTGGCGGAGCTAAGGGAAATTCCTTGGGAGGACCAAACATGTTAGGTTAAAGGCGACCTCACAAATTTCTCTCTTATGGACACCTTAATCACTACTGTTTGTTGCTACACTGGGCGGGCCATAGCCTAGTTTTGCCCCAACGTAGCTCCGCCCCTGCCGGACGCGTACGAGAGTGAGGACAAAGTGTGCAGAAAAAACTACTGTTGATATGTGAAGACAGTCTGGATCTCAGGTGCACCGGTTCATGAGATCGGTGGGTTTGATCGGAGTCCTCACTTATAAAGGCAAACTTATTCTGTTGAACACTTGGATTGCAATCATTCCAACTTATCTTATGTCATTGACTAAATTTTCTAAGTGGGCTATCAATGCTATCACTATCACCTCTCAGATGGCCCATTTCTTTTGGGGGGATTTGGTTGATGTTCACAAGTACCGTCTTGCTCACTGGGTTTTTGTGGCCAGGAAGCAAATCTGTGGAGGTTTGGGGTCTCTAACTTAAGGGACTTAAATTTGAACCGGATGGCCTCATGAGGAAAAGATATTTTGATAGGAGTGATAAAGATTGGAAGAAAGTTCTTGATTATAAGTACTACCTCCGCTCGGGTGTGTTGGGCGCATGCGTAGTTCTAGGTCATCGATTTGAACAACTAAATATGAATCATATGTCATCAAAATTATACCATTAAATTCATGTGAAAATGTAGTTATATTTTTTCATCACATATGATATATATATTTAGTCAATTAAATTGCCAACCTGAAACTACGTGAATGTCTTATACCTGGATGAAGCTAGTACCAAACCTCTAAACCTAACATTCTCTGGGCTAGGATTGATGCGGGCTATTCTTTTTGGAAATGTTTTACATGAACTCTCCCCTCTGCAAGCTGCTTTTACAGATGGAAAATTGGTAATGGTCAAAATATTAATTTCTGGTATGATTGATAGGTTGGTGACTACTCTTTAAAAACCCAATTCTAGGATCTCTTTGTTATTTGTAACCAACAAAATGTTTGTGTTTCTAAAGTTGGGATGGTTCTACCCTTAAGCTGAACTTTAGAAGGCGTGTGGATGCTGCTCTTTTCCATGACTAGCTCTGCCTTGTTGAGATTGTCAAGGGTGTGCTGCTATCTTATGACCCTAACACCCCTATATGGACTCTAGAAACTTTTGGATTATATTTTGTGAAGTCTTTATATTCTGTGATAAATTTTGATGGAGTGATTCATCCTCTAAAAGATCTGTTCTGGAAATTACCGACACTTCCTCAGATTCATGTGTTTCTTTGGCTTGTCCTGAACAACAAGATTCTTACCATAGATAATTTAGCTAAGAGGAGAACTGTTGATGATCAAACTTGTTTTTTTTGTGTTGAACTTGAATCTTTTCATCACCTGTTCTTTGGCTGTGTGGTTTCATAGTTCTTGTGGTCTTGTATCTCTGATGTTTTTGGTATGATGTACTTAGATCTTGTGATCAACTTTGTGCTAAGTGGGGTAATAGAAATGCAAAGGTTTTACAACATGATTTGTGTTGCCTCCATGTAGAACCTCTGGGTTTTGAGAAACGATTTTTACTTTCAGGGAAGATGTTGCAGGTCTCTGTTTTGCACACTGGATGGGTTGTCGATGCTGATACGTCAATGGAAGATTCTATGCGAAGGCCAACAATAAAGGTTGTTGAGAGATGCATCCGCCTCCTCGATCGACGCTGTGAAGAGCTTATGAGAATGTCTTGGCGATGATGTTGCCGGGAGATGCCACCGAAGGAGATCGCCGTCAATTCCTTCACTCCAAGGGCTTCCTTATGGAGTGATTCGAGAGATCTTGTGTGTGTTGATACCTGCTTAGTGCATCTCTTACCATGTAATAAGTGGGGGGGGGGGGGCGTGTTTGGTATTTTTGCCATCCCCGAATTGAGGCCTCGTCATGCTTGCTTGATCTGGTGTGGCCTGGATACTAAAAATCCGTTGTTATGTTGATTTCATCAATAAAAATGGTGAAACTAGGGGCAACCCCTTTCTTAAAAGAAAGATCCCAAACAAGTCATATTTTTTGGCTGACACTACATCATGTTTTTCTTATAAAGGTTAATATGCATCGGTATTCATACTCCGAAAAATACTTGGGACTCCTTTGTTTCAAAGGAATGGTGGAGGGAAAACGTAGGAATTGTTTTTTTATAGTAGTACTATTCATGCCTTTGATTCAAAGAAATTGGAGAAAAAAGTGATAGAATTTTTTCTATAATGTTAGCTTCAAGGAAAAAACACAGAAATCCTAACATTTCACTTGGATCTCTTTTTCATATTCCAATGCATATAGAACGAGACAAAGGTCATTAGTGGCATAAGAGCATTCTAACACATTTTTATGTGATTTGAGCATTGTTATTAGGATTTCTATGTTTACCAATTTCCTATGTATCAAACACACAATTCCTACGTTTGCCAATCTTCTGTTTTGCACACACGTTCCTATCCTATTCCCATGTTTTTCCTGTTCCCACTTTTTAGAATCCTGTGAACCAAAGGATCCCTTGGTTGGTTCATCCAAGAAGTACTTCTGTCAGCTATACGAAAGTGCGGTTTTCAGTTTTCAGGCTCTGATGAAACCGCAATTCAAGCCAACGCACAAACACAGAATAACCTCAAGCAACCCTTAAAAGAAAACTCAAGCAAAGCATGTAAATAACGCCTTATAGTTGCTGTATTTTACTTGTGTACAACTGTTGGGAGAAAAGGTAAATTGAACAGCAGGAAGTACCGAACAGAGAATTAAGACACAGGGCTGGATGGCTTTTTATTCTGCCCCAATTCTCAGTACACCAATTGCCATTCCCATTGGGCACCTCCAGCATGGTAAGATTCTGTATATGACA
The DNA here is from genome assembly GCA_950022295.1 of Bromus sterilis. NCBI lineage: Eukaryota > Viridiplantae > Streptophyta > Magnoliopsida > Poales > Poaceae > Bromus > Bromus sterilis. The sequence goes on from OX465597.1 coordinate 28,817,181, forward strand.
CAAAAGACTTTGGACATATGGTGCTTTTGCGCCTCTGAATGAACTAATCCCAGCAGAATCGTATCGTCGAAAAAATCAGACTTTTGTGTGATCTGAATGTACTCTTACATACGATGTACCATTAGTTACTGTACCATTCCATCGGTCACCAGCTGTTCCAACCCACGCCTTAGCCTCTCACCGGCGAGCCTCGTGCCTTCTTCCTTCATTCCTCCGAAGGAAACACGGATGTATCCAGGGCCTCCGCTGGCGCTCCCGGGGATCACCACGACGCCGTGCTTGGTTGCGAGCCATCTGACAACCTCAAAGTCGTCTGAACAGTTATCTGGTAATTTGGCCCAGAGGTAAATGGCACCCTCCCCACCCTTGACATTATCCTCGCCCAGGGGAGACATTGCCTCCACAAGCAACTCACGGTTTTTCACCAGATCTTGCACCCTTTCCCTGATCCACTCCGGGCCGGCCTCCAGTGAGTACAGAGCCAGGCGCTGCCCGATGATGGAAGCACAGATTGGTATGTTATCTTGCACCTTAAGGAGCTGCGCATGGAAACCATCGGCTTCACTTGGATATGCAATCTGCAGCAGTCAATTGATAAGCTCTTGTAAGACTAACGGATCATTTTCTTACTTACAAAAATCGCACAGAGGCTTGGTTATTTATAATGCATTCACTGGTCCAAAAGTATTGGCGTGGTAGCAACTAAAGTGCTTGTGCAGGATACATGAAACCGAAAAGGTTCAGTGTTGAGTCCTAAACAGCAACTGAAGAATAAGGAAAAGATAGAAAAGAGCATGGCAGACTTACGTATCCTACACGCCACCCCATCATTCCATAAGCCTTTGAGAACGAGAAAAGGTTGACAATGTGATCAGCCTCTAGGCAGTAGTGCTCCATTTTATCATACATAAAGTACCTGGAAAACACCAACCAATTTTGCAACTGAGTTCAAGGTCAAAGTTATATTATAGCGAAAGTGCAAAAAGTATAACTGAACCGCAGGTAACACGCAGAATTAATTCCTTGTGACAAAAATATGAAATATAATAATGGTGTATTAACATATGTCAATCCATACATATTATATTATTAGTCCGATTCATGAACAAAAAATCATCAATATCAGCAGCAGGGAAAGAAAATAGCAAAACTGAAGATCAAAGTTCATCAGTCAACTCCTTGGGCCAGTCAAGTAAAGCTGTAGACACGATATGCGATGTAGACAAAGAACAAAGTAGGAGCCAAATAAACTAAATACTGATTGCATTATCACAGGGCTAAATAAAGATCATATTCCTTGCGATGCCACTTAGTCGCCAGCACACTGCCCAATAACAAGCCTAATCCAGGACTGCTTTCTGGAGGCTGAAAGGGGAAGTCCTTTACTAACCACTCAACATTGGATTCGGGTTCATTTAACCCCTTCACTTTTCAAACTCTAATCATGATTTAAAGTGGTAATGTTCAGCTGTGATTCTTTGTTTTGTATTAAAAAATATGCCTGTATTTCTTTGATTTTTTTTTAAATATGGGCGAGGATTGACGAGCTTTAGAAAGCACAAACAAACAGGTGCAAGTATATCAGTATTAACTTACTCATAAGTATTGTCAACCACAAGCCATGCACCAGCATTCCTGCACAGGTCTGAAATTCTCTGAAATGACAATTCAACATTAGAAATAACAAATGCCAACCCATGTTGGGTGTTTGGGTGTGTGCAGGCGTACAAGAGAGCCCATGCGAATGAGTGAGGGAGGGGAGAGAGTTAACCTGTAGCATAGGCCTGGGAATAAAAGCTCCAGAGGGGTTTCCCGGATTGACAACAGTAACAAGTTTAGGGGTAGGCTTATTTTCTTTCAGTACCTTCTCCAACCAATCTGCATTTTTAGGCGCAGTGTAAAATATGCATCCCACACAAATTAAATTTTCTTGGACTACATGTAGAGGTCACAACAGAGCAAAGACCTATGACATCGATTGATCTAATCATCTAAAATATATTGCACTCATAAGCTAAGTATGGAAATTTATTTTACACTAGGTATGGTAGTCATATTACCAACATCAGGATGAAGAGTCTTGGGATTGCTGGCACCAACTAATATATCAGTGACACCAGTCATCTGGAATGACATGAAGGAATTAAAATAATATGGCGCAAACATGACAACTGAATCGCCAGCATCGCAAAGGGTCAGAACCAGGTTTACAAAAGCCTGCCAAAACACAAAAGAAACCAATGTCACTTTATTGGACAAACACAAACATAGTTGTTAAACAAGATTTAGTGTATCAGTCATACAGGGAAGTAAGCAGGTATTTCACGGAACTAAAACAGAAGATAAATTGGGGAGAATAACCTTATAGTCTGACAGCTAAAGAATGCAAAAGAAGTAGAGGCACGAGAAAGCTGTAATAAACCAGATTAAAAGTATGTGTTTTACCTGATTTGCACCAGCGGTCACCATAACTGATGACTTGGTTAGCTTATTCTCTCTGCGAAGCTGGAAAAAATCCCTAAAATGTCAGCAAAAGATACACTAACTGTTCATAGTGCCAAGAAGACAATAAAGAGAAATATGGATAGTGCTAACATGAGTAATAGTAATCATTCTAACATTACCAAAAAAAAAATCTTATCCCAATAAACAACAAACAGTTAAATAAGCATTTAAAGCTTTATACAAATGAAAATTTTAGCTAGTGGGAACGTGGAAGGTACTCAAGATGAAGAATATCATGATTACGAAAGCTGATAAACAATAGCATTGCATATGAAATCCAAGTGGTACTTCAACTTTATAAATTTCTCGACCACATTTTCTGAGGGTTCACCAAAAATCAAATTTCTTTTCTCATACAAAATAGTTATCGTAAATACATGGCATACTGAAAGTCCATAGCTAATCCTTTAATCAACTATTCCTAAAAAAATTTAGGATAAATATGAGAAGAAAAACATACTTTCTGAAATCTTCTTTTGATAAAACCTAAATATTGCATTGATCACATGCAATTCATGATATTACTCCTAGCACTAAGATCAAATACCTCTAGTAAAAAACTTACATGATAAAGTGTTAGCAGAAGGCACATGGTTATCTCACAAAAAAAGCAGAAGCCACATGGATGTTTTTTGTCTTGCATGGGGACATGATCTAATGTTAAGGAAATATACAACTCCAGATGAAAAGAGGTACCTTCTCGAGAAGTGCTTCTCGAAGTTCGGGAAGGCCATCATCAGCACCATATTTACTGGTTGATGGCTCCCATACAATTTCCTTGACCTTGTTCAGGGCTGTCTCAGGAGGTTGCCAATAAACAACTCCCTGCAATCCAGAGCCCAAGATTACAAGAAGACAACCGATTTCTGGTAAATACACATGACCTGCTCGCCTTGATAGGATAACACCAGGCACACTTGTGTTACTAATAGATACACACTTGTGTTACTAATGGATACAGGATGTATCGCTTTGCACAAACATCATTTTAAGAAACCTAACCATGGGCATAAATCATATCAATGTCCTATCCTCCATGCTTGATATATAGTCTCGCTCCTTTTTTATATGGTGTACGATATTTAGTCAATGGTTGCATTATATTAGACATATTAAAATTATCATAAGTAGCGTACTCCTGAATCATCTTACAAGTAGAACGATTTGCAGAGACGCCATGGGAGAATTCGCAACAGAGGCTATCAGTTCACCGGTCCATTCAGTCACCATTTTTCTTTCTTTTCGTAATGAAACGCAAACATACAACAATATGTGCCATACTAGCATCAACCTAGCTAGTACCTTCTCATTTCAACAAGACACGAACTCAGAAGACTGAACCAAGAATTGCAGGCAGGTTATTATTACCTGCGCAAGCGACATCACATCCGTGGCCCCTCGAAGCAGCTCCTGTATCTGGAAGAAGAAAAAGGAACAGGAAAGACGCCACCAAATAAGACAAGAAAATTGGGGATAATAAAGGCAGGAGATTTTTGACGAGGTGGGGTGGGAGGTCCGCATCACCTTCACCATGACCGGCGCCTCCGTCTCGACGCACCTCTTGGCCAGCTTGGCGAAGCTGCCCATGGCTTCCTCCCCTCCGCTCCTCCAAGAACCTGGAAACAGGGGATTTGGGGAGAGGAAATTGAGGCGGAGATCCAAGAAGGGAGGCAAGGCAGGCGTGTGTAAGAAGGCGTGGAGGGAAGAAGGAAGGGGACGGGCGGGCCTAAATAATTCTCTGGGACAACAACCTGTGAAGTGGTAGTCGCCAACTGATCCCGAGCAGAGCTCACCAACCCCGAAGCCCAAAGGTAGAAGACACGGGTGGAAAAATAGTGAGAAAGATTCGAGGAGGAAGAGACCTCTCTTTTTCTACAGTACTGTTTATTTGGCTCTTCTTTTTTGGTCTCCTCCTCCCCTGGACTTTCTTGGCCGGTAGTAGTAGTAGCTGGAGGAGGAGGAGGAGGAGGAGGAGGAGGATAACCGGATAAGCATGAAATGGAAGTTGACTGATTTGAGTGAGAGGATAAAAAGGGCGTTTTTAGCACCCGTTTCTTTCTAGTGTCGCCACTGTGCAACGGGATTTGCGGGATTAATTCGACGGCCAAATTGGTGCGGCAGGAATTTAGGAGGCGCCATTTAACCGGGCAGTAATTCCGGCATCGGATTTTAATGGCGAGGAGCGCTTTCCGTTTCCCGGGGAAGTCTGGGAGTAGTAGAATAATGAGACGCAGGTGCGAACAAAAAGACCCGGGGATGGACGCAGACCGAGCCAGCCACACGGATGAGGATGGCACCACCAACCCCACGGCGACACGGCGACGAGGTCGCGCGCGCCATGATCTATCTATCTATCTATCTACCCCGGGAGCGCCGCACGAGGAGAACGAGGAGGCTTCTTACCGGGCGGTCGGGAGGGGCCAGGCTGAGGCTGAGGCTGAGGCTGGTGACGACGACTGACTGTAGGGCGCCGTTCGTCCCGGTCTCCGGCTCCCGGCTGGGTTTTATTGACTTGACGACGCCTAGGCGAATCGGTGGGTGGGTGCGTGCGTCGTCGGGTCCCTGTCGCGCGGCGGGGGCGTGCATGAACTGAGGCATTTTGGTTTCAGGCGTGAGCGGTGCCGTGACGACGGGCATGCGATGCCGCATGGAATTGCAGGTTTGAGCCACGACATTTCTTTTTGAACAGTAGTAGTTAGGGCTGCAAGAAAAGCTCGAGGCTCGTGAGCCGCCCGAAATCGACTCGTTTTTTTAGCTCGACGAACATAAATGAGCTGAGTATGAACATTTTATGTAGCTCAATCAAAAAGGAGATGATCATAAGCCAATACAAGCTCGCTCAATTTTAGCTCGATAGCTCGACCTGATATCTTTATGTTAAATGAGCATGCCATATATTAAATGGAAAGGAAATAATTTCTTTCCATATATACTATGCATTATTTTATTTTATTTTACCACTAAATATGGAAGTTTAATTAAATGGAGAGAAAATTTAGGCCTTAATAAGGTGTGTTGCCGGTCGTGTTGATTTATATTATCCTCATTTTGATTTGAATAATATTTGTAGTGCTATCATATGTCGTGTTTTGCGTTATTTAGTTGGAATATTTTCTACAGATTATATGATTTTTTAGGTTTTCATTAGCTCGAAATGAGCTCGAGATCGACTCGAGATTGTTACAAGCTGAGTACGAGCCATGGTTTACAACTCGACCTTGAGCTTGATCCAGTTTGAGCTCGTTCGAATTTTAATATGAGTTGAGTTGAGCCAATTCCAACTCGCTTGAACTCGACTCGTTTGCAGCCCTAGTAGTAGTACAAGGGTTCGGACTTCAAACCAGACAGACTTTCATTGGATAAACATTAGAGTATAAGCCCATCTCAAACGTTGTTCGGGTCGTTTTTACCAACCAAATCTAAAGGGTTTTGCGGGAGTTCAAATCACCGATAAAAAACACTCTTATATACCTGATCCACCCTAAAACCTCTCACAAGTGCGTGAGTTCGGCAGTTCCTTCTTTCTCTGTGTTCGCCATAGTAAAAAAAACAGAACCGGACCGGCGGTCGGACCGAAAAGAACCCGAAACCGGCGATCCCATTAGTTTTTAAGCGCACTAGACCGTTTGAGCAATCGAATAAAAAAACGGTTGAACCGGACGGTTTTCACAAAAAACAAGTGAATAGGACGGTTCACAAAAAAACGCTGGTTCGATGTTGTTTCTTGAAAAGCTCCTCAATTGACTCATTTTCATGCGAACAACCTAAGGGTAGAATCATAAAAAGAAAAAACATGTCTTTTGCTAGGGTTGTGGTATAATTGGGAGAACTTCTCTTGATTTCATCCAAAGACAAAACCCTGTAGAGTGTAGATGTCCCTTCTTGCATTATTTTATTGATAAAATATATATTATTTATTTCTTTAAAAATCGACAATTGAACCGATGAATCAGTGGTTCGACCGGTAAAAACCTGAACCGACGGCCTTGCCGGTTCGGTTTTTTAAACTATGGTGTCCGCTTGCTTCCTGGCGGCCGCCGCCGCCACACCACCCAGGCGTTGTCCAAGACCTTGCTAGACCTCAATTGCGTTGCCGCACGACCCAGCGTTGTGAAGGCTTTGTCGATGTCCTGCCCAACTCCTCTCTCCCGTTCGTGGTGGTGAACTTGCCCTGGTAGTGTTTGTCAAATATCTATGCCAACTTTATTGATCATTTTCTCTCCTATTTTAATGAATGGATTCGAATATGGAGTACATGTACAAGAACTTCATGTAGTCGTCCAACGAGGATGAATATGCAGATGAAACGACGATGATGCATGTGGTCAAAGCAAGTGGTAAAACATGTTCTCAATTTCAAGGTATGGATCAAAGGACATAGAGTGCTGAATCGAAACATAGCACTTAACGTTGATGAACAATTACTTTGCTTCGGATGCTTGCAAGTGAAATAAAATAGTCGACGCTTTTGGATATGGAAGAATGTGTTTGATCGCTTCTACCATGGCGTCTGATCCTATGATGACTACGCCATCATGAAGAAGGATGGCGTGGGGATAATTGGATTCTTTGGCTATCAAAAGTGCAAGACTGCATTATAGATGCTTGCATATAGCATTGATGCGGATTCGTGGGACGAATACCTCTGGATGTTTGATAGCCCATGTGGGAATTAGCATGTCATTATTTTTTATGAGTTCTTGTTTGGATGGCATGATTTACTTTCTTTAGGTTGTCTCTTATCAAAATTTGGTTTTGTTTAGTAGACTTTCTTACCCAACTTCTGTTTTGAAGAAACTATAAGCTAATCAGAGTGGTAAAACTCGCGATAGTTTTTGAAGAATCTACAACTTCCACATAGTGCAAAACTCGCAGTAAACCAACTTCTCCAACTTTGAAACTAGTCATTCAACTGTCCCCTAAAATTGAAACCTATTTACCCACCAATGACACTACCAAATGACACCCCTTATTTTTCTTTCGTTCTGCTAGCCCCACACAAAACACAATCGAATCGTGCAACCACAAACAAAGTTGACTCAATAATACCATTGCACTATGGTTGGTTGTTGCCGATCGTTGTTGCTCGTCGTCACCGTTGGCGCCACCGACCTCTTAGGGACTCTCCAACCCTCCTAAGGTATACTATCCCCCCTCCTCCCTCCTTCCTCCTTCCCCCTCTCTCCTTCATCCCTCTCATTTTCTGCACTTTCCCACGGTCATCATATGCCCATCCGGTTGACGGTGCCGTCGACCGACACATCGATCCCCTTTTCTCCTCCTCCCTCCTCCCACATTTTTCCTCTTCCTCCTCCACTCCACCCCATCTGGATTTTTTTTAAAATTTAACCCTTATTTGAATTTTAAACACAAAATGAACCCAAATTTAAACAATTCACAAACTAACATTTTTCATGGCGCTCGCCTATATGGCGCCATGCAAGACATCATGGCGCCCTGATAAAAGGCGACATACAACTCGCCACGTCGGACCTGCCAGTGGGCCTGCCAGGACCATGGCGCCTTTACTAACGGAGTCACGCCTTGTACCATGTCGCCTTTACTAATGGCGCCATGCCATCTACCATGGCTCCCTGAACAAAGGAGTCATGGTACTTAAGTTTAATTTTGATGCTTCGTACTATAAACGGTCGCCTATTCTTCATACGAACTCCCATTTTGATGTTCTTGGACTCATTGAACTCGTATTGACGAGGGTCTCATGTTGATATCATTGGATCTTTATTTAGATCATTTTAAAAAATAACATTTTGACACTTCCCAAATGGCTAAGTCTGGCACCGTAGGTCCTCCGATTTGACTCCAATTTAATCCTTTTGAACATGTCATTGTCAAGACCATGCACATGCCAACAAACCTAAAAATACCATAAAATAAAATAAAAATAAAAATAAAATTCTGCAATAAAATTATAAAACGTAAAAATATGAGAAATTATGCATTATGGACAAGGAAAAATGGTTGGATATGATGTGAGGGATTTTGGCATTATTATATCTTATAAAAATAACGTTTTAAATCCATTCATCGTGCATTCCAAAAACAAAATCTTAACCTATCCAAAATTGTAAGGGAAGCTTCCTTATATCTCATTTTCTTCAACATAAGAGATATGAAAGCTTCCCTATAATTGAAGAACGTGAGAGATATGAAAGCTTCCCTATAATTGAAGAACATTAGAGATATGAAAACTTCCTTATAACCGAAGAACATGAGAGATATGAAAGCTTCCCTATGATTGAAGAACATGAGAGATATGGAAGCTCCCCTACAATTATGCATAGTTTAAGATTTTACTTTTAGAAAATAAATATATAATTAAATAGATATAGGAAACTCTTCCATGTCACATTGATCTTGGTATAGTGCATCAGAGCAAACATATGAATTAAAGCATACATGTAGCATATGATTCTTACTTGAGAAAAATATTTACAACAAAATGAAATCATGAAGTTAGTGAGTGAGATGCATGACGAGTGAATTTTATGCGCAATTTTCATAGCATGACGAGTGAGATACATTAATGAAGACCAACGACGTTATTTTGCTCACCAATCGTTTTTATCTTCAACACATCAGAGATGATACATCTCCCTCCCTTCGCTAGTTGACCCATTCAACCGTTCCTCATTTGATTTGCTTGTAAATAGTCCCGATCCCTGACTCTGTTCTTTTCTTCTTAGGTTTGTTCTTTAAGCCTTCATTGGATCCGAATCTAACAGATTTCTCAGCATCTGAGCGTACTAGACCATATACAACGCAAGGTGCTTAGAAAAGGTGCTTAGAGAAAAAAACAGGTAATTCTCTAAGCACTGATGCTTAGATGTAAAGGGTAGACGCTTAATTAGGCATCTCTTTTATAGAAATAAGCACTAGTGCTATAAAAAAGGTCGGTTTATTTTGCTAAACACTCCTCTAAGCACCTGCATTATACAAGACCTTAGGAGCATACCCTGAGTGAGATGCATGCTGAGTGAATTTTATGCGCAATTTTCATAACATATTTTGGTGCCAAAATACCTCATATCATATCCAACCAATTTTCCTTGTCAATAATGCATATTTTCTTATATTTTATGTTTTATAATTTTATTGCATAGCTTTATTTTTATTAATTTTTCTTTGTTTTATAGTATTTTTAGGTTTGTTGGCATGTGCATGGTCTTGGCAATGACATGTTCAAAGCGATTAAATTGGAGTGAAACCGGAGGACCTACGGTGCCAGACTTAGCCATTTGGGAAGTGTCAAAATGGTATTATTTTTAAATGCTCTAAATAAAGGTACAATGATATCAACATGAGGCCATCGTCAATACGAGTTCAACGAGTTCAAGAACATCAAAATCGGAGTTCGTATGAAGAATCAGTGGCCGTTTATAGTACGAAGCATCAAAATTGAACTTAATTACCATGACTCCTTTGTCCGGAGAGTCATGGTAGAGTTCATGATGCCATTAGTAAAGGCGTCATGGTACAAGGCATGACTCCATTGGTAAAGGCGCCATGGCCCTGATAGGCCCACTGGTAGGTCCGACGTGGCGACTTGTATGACGCCTTTTATTAGGGCACCATGGTGTCTAGCATGGCGTCATATAAGCAGGCGCCATGAAAAATGGTTAGTTTGTGAAATGTTTAAATTTTGGGTTCATTTTGTGTTTAAAATTCGGTCAAATTTGTAAAAATTTCCACCCCACCTCCTCTATTGTATATGAACAGTTATATGAACAAATTAGGCTTAAATTTATTGCACAATTTTTTTTGTGTGATGCTTGTATGAAGAGTTTAAGATCTATATGAAATGCTATGAGCTTCAATGAAACATTGCTTGTATGCATGCCATCTACAAATTTGCACATGTAACTGTTACATGATTTTTTTAGTATATGATGCATATTATTGTATATTGGATGATTTATTGACATTATGTGAATGTGTTTCTTAATATGTGCTTGTCATATTCCTTGATCGAAGTACGACTGAGAAGGTGACGTGGGATGACACACATTTGAAGAGATCCATTAAAATCTCAAAGGGAAGAGGTTGAAATGGGAATATATCATTATGCTATTTAAGTAAGAAGGGATGGAAACCTTTTTGGATAAATGGGAAGTAAGAACGGGGAATAGGTATCCCAAGGATAGATTCAAGAACAAATGGGATGCAATAAACATGAGTATGTGTTGGTTTATGGAGTTGAAAAATGAAGCAGTTGTCCTTGTGTAGGAGTAGATTCTAGCGAATTCCTCGGGTAGGGTGTCCTGAGTTAGGGGTAATAGGACTTGAGGAATCTTACATTCTTAAGAAGTTGGTCCCAATTCCTTCAACATGTAAAGTGGCCACCTCAACATCCCCACTAAGCCATTGCCCAGAAGATACCAAAAGAATATTCTCTTGCGAAGCTTCTTTGCAACAGGATACTTGTTGCGAAGCTTTTTTTGTACGCAGAGATTTTTTACACGCGCCGTTAAATTTAGCGTATCACGTAGAACATTCTTTGCAACACGATGCTTGTTGTGAAGCTCCTTTGCAACATGATGTTTGTTGCGAAACTTTATTTATTCACACATATTTTTTTTGCAATCTGATGCTTGTACGACGAATGATGGTGTGAAGCCTCTTTGCAACATAAAAAATGTTGCGAAGCTCCTTTGCAACAATATCCTTGTTGCGTTCAATGAGTTTGTAACATACCCCTTGTTGCAAAGAATTTGAGCCACTCGAAAACGTTTGCAACATCTATTTTGTTACGCTCAAAAATTGTGCAACAAACACCTTTTCGCGGCCGAGACGGGGACGGAGGTGACGCTCGCTGGCGGGGACGTTGCCCGCGCCTGAGTCGTACGTACGCCCCGCGACCACGCGCTCCGGTAAGATACCGCGAACCGAAGCATATTTAGTCCCACATCGCCAGTTTATCAGCGTCTCCGCCGATTTATATACGGCCGTCTCGGTACCGATTCCACGTCAGGATGGCCGAGCGGTCTAAGAGCATCTCCAGCCGCGCCCCCAAGAGGCCCCAGGACGGCGAAACTAGCGTCGTGGGGAGGAAATTCCCCCAGCCGCGCCCTAAAGGGCCCAAATAGCGCCGGATTGGGCCAAAATTGAGTCCGGCGATCCCAACCCAAACCCAGCGCGCTGGGGGGCGCTTGGGGTCGCCGGATGAAAGGAAAGCGCGCGAATGGGAAGGAAAGTTCGCGCGATTTCGCGCGTCCTCGCGCCGCGCCCCACCTGTCGGCGTGTGAACACGCGTCGTCGTCATCGTCTCGCCTCGGCTTCCCCGCACCTGTCGCCGCCGCAGAGAATCAATGCGGCGCCGGTGACGAGTCCAATCGGTGACGACGAGGAGGAGGAGCCACTGCGGGTTCGGAGGAGGAGGGGCTCCATCGGTGGCGGGACCTGTGGCGCGCAGGCCGGCGTCAAGCCGGAGCCAAAGGATGGCGGCGACGATGGCGGTGCAGCCGGCGGCGCTGCTGGAGGAGGAGGCGGCCCGGAGTCGTCAATGGAGGCGCTCTACTCCTTCTTCTTCGATCAGTAGGCTAGCGTAGTTTTTTTTATCTTTTATGTAAAAATCGCCCGAATATTATGAATTCAGTCGAACTTCCTCTAAATTAAATGCGTTTGGTCGTTTTTTGTTTGAATTTGGCCGATACTTGGGGGGTCATCTTGGGGCCGCGGCTGGGTAGCCGGCCCCCCCAGGACCTATCGCCGCGCAAGTGCCCCCCAAGCGGCGCTAAAAATAGCGCCGCAAATCGTCCTGGGGGGGCGAACGGCTGGAGATGCTCTAAGGCGTCTGTTTCAAGTACAGCTCCTCTTAACGAGGGCGTGGGTTCGAATCCCACTCCTGACACCCCAGTTTTTTCAAATGATGAGAAAGAACTCAGATTTACTGTGACTTATTAGCCTATGAACCTATGGGACTTGGATTGAACGCTTATTCTGCTCAAGTCCCTGCTAGATGAGTCATTTGCTGGGCATTTTGAAGGCCTCAAGTGCGGCCAAAAAGGTACCAAAATAGGGAAGCGTCGGGGGAACTCATTCTTGTAACTCTCGATGAGCACTCCTTCTATGAGGAGGTGAAGCCACACCTCAAACTTTGTCTGCTCTGCTGACAGCTTTACTCGCGCAATGTGTTTTTGAACACATTTGGCTTTTCTGCATGCTTGTCATTTGTGCCTAATATACCAAAACTGCACCACAGTTCTTCTTTTGTTATACATCGAGCACTGACCATATTCAAATACAGTAATTACCAGAGGGTGGGGTGATCTTGTATTAAGGTAATGGAGATGTCAATGAAGTGCCATGTTTCTGTAAATTAGATTAGGCAGCTGAACTGCAGTAGGTAGAGGATCTTATTAGGTGGAAACCAGAACAATGGTAAGGCGCCCTGCTGCGGTGATTCACCTGCAGTGGGTGATACATTGCAAGCTCTTTTGTACAGAGGTTTAGATCTGAGCAAAAAAGTTGGTTAAGAAATGGTAAGTTAATATGAGTTCTTGAAAGTTCTGTACGGGCTATATTTCAGAGCATCCGAACTAGATAAACCCTACCCGGCCACCTTTTTTTAATCGAAAACTCCACATCTTCTGTTTTATTGCTACTATTAGACTTATTATTCATGCTGGCATTAATTTCAACACTCAACATTTCTGTTGGTATCTATGTTTGAGCCATAAACTCAGCTGCTTTGGTGTTTCTTCGTGGTTTGGGAAAAATTCTGGACCACCCCATGGTCAAAGTTTGGAGAGATATGTATAGTTTGGCAGACAAATATACTGATAACTGACTTTCCTCAAGTATTCTGATTCATACTAGTTTGGGGGAATTTATTTTACTAAGGAGATTTTTTTTGAAAAGCACCTTCCCATATACTCCGTATTAATCAATTATATGTTAATACAATCGTTCGCTACAGCCTCGTCGTCGTCGATCGGGGAGGAGATGCGGCGACGTTGCCCGCGTCCTTGTCGCAGCGGGAGGCGCCGGCGTACCATGCGCTCCGGTGAGATGCGGTGAGCCGAAACATATTTAGTCCCACATTGCCAGTTTACCAGGATATCCACCGTTTTATAATCGCCCGTCTCAATATCGTTCCCATAGAAAATGGGAAAAAGTCAGGATGGCCGAGTCGTTAAGGCACCTGTTTCAAGCACAGGTCCTCTCAGAGGGCGTGGGTTCAAATCCCACTCCTGACACACCCATTTCTTTTAAAAAAATTGTGACTTTTTCAAATCTTATGTGCATCTCATGTTCTTTTTGTTATGAGAAATGTACATGTCATGTAATTGCACCTAGTGAAATGGCACCTTGATTACCCACAATTTCATTTTCTTTTCTTTTTTCATGTTAAGATTAAGTATCTGATATTATTGTTAGTAAATAGGTCTAAACACAAGAAAGATATCATGAGACGATGTTTGTATGCGCTAAGAAGTAATTAATACTAGATCTCAAGTACCTGATAAGAAAGAACTTGGGTCTATTTACATTTCACATAGGGTCTGTGGGTGCTAATGATTTGACAGTTAATCAACTTTGTTGAGTTGTTGAAGCTTATCTTACTATTTTGCTTCCTGACCCTTCCGTTCCGTTGTTCTTTGACGATTGATAATAACAGCTGCTCAGGGATGGGATTTTCTCGCTTCAGCTTCTAGCCAAACTTCGGTCGGTGATGCCATGACAGATCAGCCTATGAACATATGTGTACCTATAGGGCATGGTTCATGCATGGATGGCACTCTTATTCTGCTTGAGTACCTGCTAGATGGGTGATTAGCTGGGCATTTCAAAGGCCTCACGGACCATGAAATGGGGTACTGAAATAGGCAAGCATTGGGGAAACATCATTCTTGTAATCTGCGATGAACATTCTATGAGGTTAGTCCACGCCTCTAATATTGTCTGCTGACAGCTTACTAGAGCAATGTATTTGTAAACACATTTGGCATTTTTGTGTGAATGTCATTGTGCCTAAAATACCAAAACTCTACGAGAAAACTGTACTGCAGATTTTTTGTTACATGAAACTAAACAATTCTGTTGTATTTAAGAGCGAACCTTCTAAATATGGTGACGTCCAGTGCTCAGATTACTCTTTTAAAAACTACAATATTTTGTTCATTCCACGAGAATGATTGAACAGCCCATATAACTTGATGAGGGAATTCATATTGTACCAGTCTTTATTCTCCGTAGCAATGGTCAATAATGCTCAGACCTAATCCTTGTGATATTTGCGCTTGGCCTCATGCTTCGATGTTGTCTAGCAAGTGGTAGTGGCATGTTAACCAAATCGGTGTGCAAACTTTCGTTTGTATAACTTCTTTAACATGCATATCCTGATCGCAAATGCCAAATATCATACATGCGGTTGACTAAGCAAACTATTTATTTGGGTTATAATCAGATAAACCAGACCATGCAAATTTACATCAGCACCGATCATTTTTAAGTAATTACCATTTGGTGTATTCTTTTCTTGCTTGACTCTGTGTGAGGGTGGGGGTGATGGGGAAATGTCAAGAAAGTATCCCTGTTCTGTAAATCAGGATTAGGCACCTGAACTGCGGTAGGTAGAGGATTAAAGGTGGGCACCAGAACAATTAAGACGCCTCTTGTGCAGTGATTCACCAGCAGTTTGTGTTTGATTGCATGCTCTTTTGTACAGAGGTTTGATCTTAGATAAAATTTTGCTAAGAAATGGAAAGTAAATATTAGGTCTCAAAAGTTCTGTACTGGGTATATTACAGAGCATCGGAACTAGATAAATGCAGAAAGCTCTTTAGCTTCTGTTTTGTTGCTACTGTTGCTGTTAATACTGCTGCAGTCATTGGTGTCAACAGTAATATTTTCGTTGGTGCCTATTTTCGATGCACTAAACTCAGCTGCTTTGGTGTTTCTTCAGGGTTTGAAAAAAAAATTGGACCACAGGATGGTCAAAAGTTGGAGTGATTTTGTATCGTTTGACAGACAAATATACGGATAGCTGGCTTTCTTCAGGTATTTTGTTTCGAACCAGTTTGGACGAATCTCTTTTAGTTTTAGTAATGAGAAAATACCAATATTGAAGTAAGAGATACTTCTGGTATTTTATTTGTGATTGGTAAAAAAAGGGATGTGGCTGTCCATTTTGGAGCTATAAGTATTTACATCCAAAAATCTGCTGGAGCCTAATAACATTGCTTAAGCAAATTATGTAATCCACGCCAATATCAAAAGGTGATGATGCTGAGTTCTCTACTTCCAGTCAGTGGAAAAAAAGTGAAGGTGCTGTCAGTTTCTTGGTGAATTAGATTATGCTATGATCATAGATATGAATAATATGTCGATGAAATCTAGAATTCTGTTTTTGGTTTCCATATGTACCCTTGCTTTAGCTGCGGAGTGATATCTTTCGATAGCATTCTTGTTAACCCGAATGACCTTTGTATGCACCGAAAAATTGTTGGTCTACTCTAAACACTGAATGACATGCACAATCTAAGCTTATTATTGATCGCTCTGTTAAGTCGGTTACTGATGTCTATTATGTGTACTTGGACCAGGAGACTGCTGCTTGCTGCGTACGGTTGGTGGAACAATTTGAAATGAATTGCTCTGAACATGTTGAAACAATTAATTAGCAAATGAAACCTTGGTTTTAAAATTCAATGCCTGAGTATTCTTGAAAAGAAACTGAATCTTTATTTGTTATTGAAGTTGTCAGAACTGATTCAATCATTCTCTATCTAGGCAGTGTGTAAATTGTGCATGAGTGTGTTTGTGTAGGGCTCAAGATGTGCGGTGTTTTTTTTTCATTTTTCCCAAATTTATGACAGTAAAAGCGGCACTGCCATTTGTGTACTATTAATTTCTGCAATCTGGACTTGACTGAGGCAAAGATGGTCGATACTTCGAAGATGAAACAACCAATATTTTTTTCAGATCAGGTTTTGCCATTTGTATGGTTAAATATTGTTTGGATATTTGACACATTTTAATCGTGTGAAGTTTTTAGTTCAGAACTAATTCTATTCGGATCCGTCGAGGATCTTGATATTTTACAATCTTGCTCTCGGATGATCGGATCAATTGATCCGTTTTTGTATTGAGTAGAGAAGATTTTGATGCATTTGTTCAGAAAGAGATAGGGCTGCATCACTGACTGGTGCTGAGGAATTGTGGGCAGTTGGTTATTTCACATGAGGGTATTTGGTGTACATAGTTGCAACATGAAAAAACTACCCCCCTTAATGTTGTATTGTTCATAGTCCCATGCTATGGTAACTTAATCAATTTGCTATCTGTTTAGCATAAACTATTCTCTCTTATAGTCAGAGATCATTTCACTGTTGCTCAATGTTGAAAACAACTCTTTTATGCGGTGTTCTGCAGGTGAGAATCTTAGTGAGAAGCAGAGGACCTGCTGGCTAATGGGCGTGGAGGAGGAGCGCTAGGGCCTAGAGGAGAAGTAGCGCCTGGACCCGGAGGAGCGGCGCATGGGCCTTGCCGGGGAGAGGGGCCGCTGGGCGTGGAGGAGTAGCTCGCCTCCGTGGGCGCCGACGGGGGTGGGCCGTGGAATCGGGACCATCTTGCCTCGATGGTCACGGACGGAATCAAGGCGCGGGTGGGCGGAGAATCAGGGCGTGGGTGGGCGGAGGGTGGACTAGCTCGCCTTCATCGAGTTTCTCGTGCTATTATGTTGGTTAAGATGCAGAAATACAAGATTTATGTTCAAATTTTCATTACCTTAGTGCTATTTGTTCACAAACTTTGTTTCTTAGGCCTATAAAATCATTTGTTTCTTAATTATGATCAATATTCAGACGACATGAGTCTACTTATGGATATATATTCATATGGTATGAGTCTATCCAGGGTAACACGATGGATCTAGAGTGGCCAAGAATGCAAGGTAATCAATGAACTGCCCTTTAAGAAAATTCATCTTCATAAGGACCTTAGAGAGGTCAAACTATTACTATGTAGGAAATTGGTGTTGTTATTATGTTACTTTGGATTTTTTGCAAATACCTCAACAATTTTATCGTCTTATAGATTTCAAATTAGTGCATGCAAAAATGTTCTTGCAAATGCCATTATTGAATTTCCCCTTTTTAATTACATGGATTGATGAAGCACAAAGGAGTGATGCAGGGTTGGGTTGTCAGTACATTATTTTTATGGTATTGTTGAGTACTTTATTTTTTTGGCAAGGGAGGACCTGCCTCTGCGCGCCACCCGCCTATGCACCCTCCTCTTTGCAGTGGATGACCATCCTTTACGGGATTATGTGCTTAGAAAATATCCAAAAATTTAATTTGAAAGTGCATAGCAGAGACAACAAAAGGCTGCACTTTATTCATATGCTGAAATTCACAATACAATATGTAATTGATTCAACGTATACAAAAGGTGGGTGATATTTTGATTCAAGAGTCATGTTGATTCATGAAGATTTATATGTAGTTATTTTTATGAAATTTCAAACTCTTAAAATAAACATATATCATATATTTGATATAATTTTTTTTAAGTTTGATCAAATGTGCGTTAGTTTATACGTGCATTGCACGTGCACACTTACTAGTATGGAGCTAAGGTATGTTTACAATTCCTGTACGAGTGAATCCTGGCACGACGAATGTTGAGCTCTAAACCTCTGCGCTCGCGTTTTGAACAGACCACCGTGTGTAGCTGCTGCAGTAAACCTAAACTCGGTGAGAAACTGTGTGGCCGGCCGACTGAGAAACCTCTACTCTGCACAAGGGGATAGACAACCTCCAAGTCCAATTCGACCCAGATAAACTACCCACCTCACAGTGCCCCCTTCTTTCTCTTTCATGTTTCGGAAGTGCCCCCTTCCTCCTCGAATGATCGGTGACGGTTAGGCATCCTTAGACGAAAGAGTGGTCTTTAGGATTGGTCATTGTGTGTCACCACCTCCCACCTATCCTACTCCCACACCGCTCAAGTGTGCGACTCCGTATGAGGACCTCCTTCCCCTTCTCTCTGCCCACTCTACGTTCACAGGATTATCAAAGAGAGGAAGGGCGGGCAGAAGGTACCACGAGTCCTCTGTCCCCCACATCTATCAACAAATAATTGTAGTTTATTGGTTCCGGATGCTCCTCTCTCTCGGTAAAGATCGTGTGAGTGTGCAGTTATGCTTTCACCGACGTCACCCTTAGATAGAGTTATTCAAATCTCTTGAAGTTCTTCCCTTAGTTAGCTATGGTGTTCAAATATTTCTTGACCAAGAGGGCCAAGTCTTCTTCGAAGTCATTTATCGAGCACAAACTATCTTCTTCTCCTTCGTAGGATTCTTCCTCTTCAACTTCCTCAACCCTTGATGAGGGCACAACTTTCTTAGCCTTCAAAGCAACATTTGAGCTTTTCACCCCTTATACAATATCGTGGTTTTGCTTGGACTTGGACTCCAATAATGTGTGAGCGATGAAAGATGACATAATTTGATTTGGTGTTAACTTCTCATAATTGGAACGTTGATGAATCATGGTGAGCATGGTTGGCTCTTCGAGGATCATGGCACCAATGAATTTATCCTTAATGAAACTACCATTGGCCCAAGTGCATTCAAAGTTTTTCAAGTCCAACACAAGAGACTTTAGCCTCCGAAGGACTTGATCCGCGCTCTCATGATCGTATTTGACTAATAAGTTCACTTCTTTCTTCAGAATAGCCAACCGATAACTTGCACACTATCATCTTCCTTAAACATCTCTTCAAGAATGTCCAAAATTTCGTTGACGGTTTTGTGGAGAGCAACAGAATCTCTATACTCTTTGTTAACGGAGAGCCGGAGCATATAAAGAACGGATGCATTGAGTTGATCATGAACAATCTTCCTTGGTTATAAACTTGTAGGATCCACGAGTTTAAAGCCATTGATGATAACCCACCATAATTGCGTAGATGCAGTCCGAATATGAGACTCATAGCTAATTTTCACTTAGCAAACGTGTTAGGAGTCAAAATGGGCGTAGCCCCAACATGAATAATATGAGGATTAAGGAATATGTTGAGGAGCATATGAAGGTGCGGCGACATTTTAAGATTGTGCGATGTGGGTTCTAGAGAGTGTAACTATCTCCCTCACACCATATATGTCCGGTGTGCCTTCCGGGACAAAGGTGGATGATGTGGAAGAAGGTTGCAGAGGAACACACTTGATAACTTCTTCACTTACCATGGCACGAATATTATCCAACATGGATTCTTTGAAAGCTTCCATGAAGGCTTTAAACTGAGTCATAGATAGGGAATTCGATGAGCTAGTGGCGGGAGGGGTGGTGATGGGTACGGAGGCCGGATTAGCTCTAAGTGGTACTTCGGCACCGGGAAGCTCAACCTCCCCCTTTATGTGTTCGACCATATCTTCTTAGGCGCTTAAGCCCTTAAAAGAGCCCTATCTCTGTTACGGATCGATATGATAAACTAGAGGGGGTGATGAATAGGTGACTAAAAAAATTAAACTTAATTGTCAATTTTAGGATTGAGCGAATAAAAGGTTCACTAGTAATGCAGCTAGATGAACAAACCTAAGTGGCAAGTAAGCTTAAAACAACATATGCCAGTGAACAATATAATGAGCAAGCCAACAAGCATATGAAGGTAAGTACAAAGTGTAGGAAAGCATAAACCACAAGTGAGTCGGGGACGAGACGATGTATCCCGGAGTTCATACTCTTTTGAGGGAGTGCTAATCTTTTTTAGAGCGGTGCCCAAGCCAAGGCTTAAGAATGCTACCAAGTAGCTCACTGTATTCTCCCTTACGAGTCACCCTCACCGGACGAGCCTCGAATCGCTCGAGGTTGGTCTTGAAGGTGACCACCATACCTTTACAAACTTTTTGGGGCACACTGCAAGCACGGAAGCTTATGGAACGGACACCTAGCTGCTTAGGAGTTAAAACTCCAAGAGTAACAAGTCAACGATGAAGAAATCTTCCGGAAACACGAATCGGTTTGGTGGAAGTGTAGATCGGGCCTTGGTTCCTCACCCCAAAGAATCAACAAGTTTGGGTGGAGGGTTTAAGAGGAATGGGCAAAATGGATGTCAACAATGGTGTAGCTCAAGCAAAAGGAAAATGTTCGGGTTGGGAGAAATAAGAAGGGCATTAAATAGGGTAAGGGGAGGGTAGGTGACTGTTCTAGCCGTTGGACCCCATGCATACGGGATAAGTGAGCTCTGTATGCACAGTACTCAAGGAATAAACAATCACTCCGTGCGCAGGGGTCTTAAACCCATGCACATGGGATACTTAAGGAACAACGAGCCACCTCGTGGGCACGTCGGTTAAGGACCTCGTGTGCATGGAGTACTCACAAACTTCCTGATCAACCCGTGGGCATGGGGCACAAAGATCTCGTGCACACGATGGTACCCATGAACTTCCTGAGTGTAGTTTTCCTGTTTATCCACTTTTGCACAATAAAAAACCCTAGCTACAGGGAGTGTATGGGATGCGTTGGTACGAATAATTAACATTTTCTCACACATACTTATTCCTCGTTGACTCCTCTTGATAGTGTGATTTCTCTACGATTCAAATCAAAACGAAATGAACCCTTCGAGTCATCGGAGAACCATGCCTTTTATCTTTTTTAAGTGGGGCCAATCGTTCTCCAATTTAAATCTATCATCTAGAGACAAATGACCAATGATACACCTTTTAGCAACTGTCATTAGTTTCATTAACCACATTGTTATAATACCAAAACATCATTTAAAGACTAATGCACTTTCATACGTTCACTCTTCCACCCCTCAATACACCTTCCACATTATATTCTTGACCATGCCATCGTAGCACCTGCTTTTGTTTGTTCGAGTATTAATACCATCAAATGTACAACCCAACATACGATTTCTTATCTTGTTAACAAAATAAAAATTACCCATGTTCATTGATTTGATATAATGTTTTGTCAATTTGCTTTTTCCTCACAGGGATCAAAGGAATGATCTTCATTCATGCATACAACACATATTTTACACTGATAGGGAACAATTCAACGCAACACGAGTGTTTTTTTCAACATTTTGAGATCAACTTTAGTGGTGGTGCCCTCGTAACATTGATACACATTAAATGATAACTTTTTCATATACATATGAAAACCTTTTTTTCCTCTTTCTATAAAGTTTGTGTTGCTGCATACCAAACATAAGACACAAACCATGTTGCAATTTGTTTGTTGTCTTTTGAATTTTTCATCTTTTTAACAATTTTCCTATTTGTAGCCATGGGGCTAAAGGCTATTTCCAAAAAAAAAATCGGGGCAGAGGCTCTCATTTTTATGCTTTTCCCAAAAAATATTTTTTTGGTTGACCTTCTATGGCAATAATCATGAAGATGTGTTGGAAAATTGTACACCATCCCATGGTAACAATCATGAACAGGTCTGATAAGTATGATTTGTGATCATTCAATTCCTACCTTTCTTTGTTATTCCACGCTAAAAACATGAAAAACTATGTTGAGTTCATATCATAGCCCCTGACTAATTAGTAAGTCTTGGAGTTGGGGGCAATGACTTCCCAACCTTATTGACCTAGTTTCCCCCTTTTCTGATCTCCTAAATTAGGGTTAACAAACATGAGCAGACCCTGTTAAGATGAACACCACACCCCTTGGTAATTTTAGTAACATAATCATGGGGGCAAAATAAAGGGACATCAACTAGTTATCCTTCTATGTCAAAGTCGTCACTGGGGATAGGTGAGTCCAAGAGCAAAGAACGAAGCCACCCAAATACTCCTCCGGATAGGGAGCCCCACACTCCCCAAGGGTCCCGACCTTAGAGCATCTCCAGTCGCGCCCCCAAGCAGGCCCCAAGGGCGGCGCTATTTGCGCCAGATGGACAAATTTTGCCCATTCAGCAGCCTAGTTAGCGCCGGATTGGGAATTGGATCCGGAGACCCCAAGCCGAACCCAGCGCGCCAGGGCTCTCCTGGGGGCGCCAGACGAAACGAAACCACTCGTGGGGCCGCGAAGTCGGCGAGAGAGGCCGCAACTCCCACCATTTTTCTCCCTTGTCCTCCGTTTTCCTCCCTTTCCCCGCCATTTTCCTCCAGATCCGCCCGTCATGGCGCCGAAGAAACAATATGTTGTCCCTCGCCGCACCGACAACCCAACACTACCCAAGCAACCCCTACCCAAGCCGAGGAAGCAGAGAGCGCCGCTACCCAGGCCGGCGGGCTTGACGGACGGCAAGTGGAAGGCCGACTGCGATCGCCGCTTGTGTCAACAACCGACCGGCGGACATGCTTGCCTCCCAGAAAGCCCGGAAGGTGGTTGATACGGCGAAGGAGGAGCCACAGGTCATCCGCGAGGCGGCGGCGACGACCAAGCAAGGACGCCGCAGTTCTTCCCACCAAGCCAGCAAAGCGTTGTCTCACCGGCCGGCAACTTCTCGCCTTCGACACCCATGACATGGGGGTACGCACAGTCACCGGACTACGGCGACATCTCGGCGAGTGGCTTCGACCCCAACCTCGCCTTCCCACATGCTGATCCTCCCCCGCGCGCCGCCCCAAGCTCGGCTGCCCACTCGCCGGCCTATGCCTCTGCCTTCTCTCCGTCCCTACGCCGCGGAGCCATACCCTTCGCTGCGGATATGGAGGACATCATCACCGCCGGCTCCGCCGCTTACGCCGAGACGCACACCACATTGGACGTGGACGACACCCAAGAGGGGGACGTCGATGAGAAAGATGAGGCCGAGGAGGACGTCGAGGAGGAGACGCAAGAAGCACCGGAGCAACAGGCGGCCAAAGGAAAAACAAGAGGAATATCAGCGAGAGCGGACTCAATCGCGTCAAGTGGTCGGCCAAGGAAGACGAATGCCTCGCCGAATCGTGGAAGACGGTGAGCTTGGACCCAATAACCAGCGCGAACCATAATGGCGACACGTACTGGAGGAGGGTCAAGGCGGCGTTCGATGAGCGCAAGCACGTCGACCCTGATTTCATCGGCACCTACATGAAGCACGGCGCGAAAGCCATGGCCACACATTGGGCGACCATCCAGACGGCGTGCAACAAGTGGCACAACATTCAAGAGGAGGTGCTAGCTCGGCCTGAGAGCGGCACAAACAACGACCAAAAGGTATGCCCTCGCCTCTTTCCTCGCCGCGAACTCACCGTGACCTCGCCGTGTGCAGCTTGTCGCATGCTCGGCATGTTTCGCCAAGACAACAACGCCGAGTTCAAGTTTCTGCACGTCTTCACCCGGCTCGAGTTGTGCGCAAAATGGACAGAGTGCCGCCTACAGCTCGCCAAGACCAAGAACGGCGTCTACGACCCAGACGTGGCGCCTCCATCGGCGTCCGAGAAGCGCCTGGCCGAGGGCAACAAGAAGGCCAAGGCGGTGAAGGGCGCGGCGCCCGTTGCCAAACGTCTGCAGTCGGAGATCGAGAAGTGCATTGCCGACGCCGCAAGCAACGCCGCCATCAGGGAGGATAAGGCCCAGGCGAGGTGGTCTGAGCTGTTGACGAAGAAGGACGCCAAGCTCGACCTTCTGAGGACGAACACCGCCGCAAAGAAGAGGAACACCGACTTGGCCTTCCTGACACAAGTGGCGGCGATGGATGCACCGGTCAGGGCGTGGTTCATGTCCGAGCGTGACAAGATCTTGACTCAAATGGTAGCGCCCGAGACCACGCCGAGAGCGCCCTCGCCGACCGTCACGCCAACCGCCTCAGCAACGTTGCCCCGGAGCACGCCGTCCACTCCGTCCACGCCGACCGCCGAGCTCGCCGATCCCATGGCGTCTGCCGTCGACCTCGACGACCCCATTTGAGAACAAGGGCCGGCCTATCGCCCTAATTTTGTTCCCCACGTAGATCACGCCGCCTGTGTCATGCGAACGCCGAAGTCTGACATGTTGATCGCCGAATCTTGCAATTTTTTGAAAGCGGGAAGACAAATTTTGATTTTTATGCGATTTCGCCATTTTGTGGGGGGAGACCCTGGGGCCGCGGCTGGGCGTTCGGTCGCTGTCGTGGATATAATCCTGACAATAGATATAGGGGTGTAATAGGAGCTAAATGAATCTGTACGTAGAGTGGTTGACGCAGGAGGGATTATACAGGTTACGCCTCTCCTTAGAGATAAAAATCTTAGTCCTGTCCCAGGCTGACTGGGGTGTTCTTGCTCAAAAGTATGAGGAATGATGTTGCGTGTAACCCTTCCTGGAGCGAGGGGGAAGGCTTATATAGAGTGCGCCTCTGCCCCTTCAATGCCCAAGTAAATGGGTCTTAAATACAGGGGTAAATGACAATACTTAATACAAGAAACGGTCTCTTCATTACTGCTAATTAAGGAGGAGAAACGCCTACGATCTTTAATGCTTCGCGCCCGTTGCTCTTCTTCCTCCGAGTAATGAACAGCTCGCCGGTTCCCTTTTCCGAGTAACTGACTACTCGGAGCCTGTTTGCTTTCCGAGTAACTGCGTATTCAGAGACCATCTCTTCTTCCGAGTAACGTGTTACTCGAGGATATTGTGAACTAAGTCTCTGAGTTTGATATAACTCTTTATTCTTTGATGATTTTATTCGTTTTCTTGGGTGTATTTGGGAGACCAAAGAACTGAGGGTACCCCTTGGTTTCTAATGCTTAAGGGTATGCCTTTGGTATGACCACGATAGTAGCCCCCAAGTGCTTTTGGGCACTCGCGATTGAGGCAGTTGACATCGTCAGAGTTCATGAGGTGTGTGAAGGTTAAACTCAATTAGAGGCCCAGAAGGACTTTATTGATATTTGAACTTTTCCCTCGAGTGTAGGTTCGGCAAGTTAACGGAAAAATCTGGCGATACTCGAGCGTCTCTCGGAAGGGGTGGACTGAGGCCCCGGAGGGCGTGTCTTGGAGTAAAAGGCCTTAAACTCCATATAAACCAGATTTGTAAAGTTGATATACTAAGGTGTCAAAATTCGAGCCTTAGATCATACCACGTGGGATATCAAGTCTCTACCCCCTGCGCCTTGTCATACTAGTGATCTGGCATTCTACGTCAGAGACAGACCACTAGTGAGTTAACTACTCGGAGTTTTCCTTGAGTAGTTAGTGAGTACAAGAATTTCCGTTTGCAGTGTGCTTCGGAATGCAATTCTTTCACAACAAGTTTACTTAGCTCCAGGTGGTTCCCCCTCCTGCTGTTGTTTTGAGTTATCGGAGCATTACTTGCATTCCTTAGCATTCCGAGTGACAACTTACTCGGTCGCTTTAAGTATGATAGTTTCTTACGAGTAGTAACTTACTCGGGAAAATTTCTCTGAGTGATGTTGTACTCGGTCTTGAGCTGTCAACAGAAAGATTCTTCCGAGTAAGCCATTACTCGGCGCGGAGCTACATGCCTTCCGAGTAGACGGTACGGTCTCGGGATTCGGCTCAAATTTGATTCAGTCTTAAATGAAGTGGATCTTATCTTGTCAGAGAATCTCTTCGTCAAGGTAAGTGGACACGCTGTCAGGCCTGTCTCCTGGATTCCCGCGACGGTCTTTTAGGATAATCATTAACCGCTGCATGGAAAGTGGAGCGTATTATGGGGAAGCCAACCGGCACATCCATAATGGGCTTCGGATCTGATGTGTGGAGGTTGCCTCTCTTGGGGTATAAAAGTCCCCCCCCCCCCCGTGGCCGAAGACAGATCTGGGTCCCTTCGCCTTGACGGTTCCTTCTAGCGTCCTCTCTCTCTCTCTTTCGCATTCTCGCCGCCGCCGCCGGAGCGCTCTTCTTTCTCCTCGCCGGCTGCTCGTGCCTCTCCTTGGGAGTTCATCCCTCTCGACGCGCCGCCACCGCCGGGACCATGTCTGCCGGGGAGTGGCTCCCGTCGATTTTGATGGCGGATATGCTGCAAGGGTACCAAGACTCCGGCCTGGTTACTTGCGAGGGCTGCCATCTTCCTGCTCCTGGGGAGGACGAACCTCTTCCTCGGGATGGTGAGCGAGTTCTACTTCTCTCTGACGTAGATCGTGGGTTTTCTCTTCCTCTGCATCCCTTCTTCTTGGATTTATTGGCTTTCACGGGTTCCCAACTTCATCATCTTGTTCCCAATGCCATCACCTTACTTTCTAGATTTTTCACCTTATCTGAGGGTTATTTGGGCATAGAACCTCATTGGCACCTTTTCTGCACCATATACACTATTAAGCCTCAGAAGGCTAAGAAATCCGGGGAAGGTGGTGGTATGGAGTTCAATCACCTGTGTGGAGGCATGTTCTTGGCTCGGAAACAAGGGACCCAATACTTTGCCTCAAGTTTGCCAGATTCTGTAAAGAACTGGCAAAATAGTTGGTTCTATTGCAAGGTGGCGAACGGGTCGGGGGTGCGCACATTGCCCCCTTACTCGGACATGAGGTTGACCAATTCCCAGGGTTGGAACCCTCGACTCACTAACGCTGAGAAGGAGTAGGTGCTCCCTTTGATGCGCTGATACGTCCAAAATGTATCTATAATTTCTGCTTGCTCCATGCCTCTTTTGTGTGATATTGCTATGATATTGATGAACTTCCATAAACTTTTGATCATATTTGGACTAACTTATTAACTCAGTGCACCCCAGTGCCAGTTCCTGTTTTCTGCTGTTTTTCTATTTCAGGTCTCCCCCATATTAAAAGTGCTCCAAAAATTCGGGAAAAATCCAATAAAAAATCAGCGCTTCGGAAGCTTCGGGAATCACTGAGGGGGGCCCAGTGGGGGCCCACCAGGGCCCTAGGCGCCCTCCCGGCGCGCCCTAGGGTGGGGCCGCGCCAGGGGGCCGCCTGGACCCCTGGTGGCCCCCCTGGCTGCCCCCCTTCACCCATATATTCTCCGTGACGCGAAACCCCCGAAAGAACCCTTTTTTGCGATCTCTCCTCTGTTCCGCCGCCGCCGCGCTTCCAAGATCGGGAGCACCAGGAGACCTCTTCCCGGCACCCTGCCGGAGGGAGGAACCACCTCCGGGAGCTTCTCCACCACCATGGATGCTTCCCGGATGAACCGTGAGTATTCCACCTTGGAACATGGGTCTATGATCAGTAGCTATGTGATATTCTCCTCCCCTCTTTGTTCTTCATGGATTAGACCTCGTGAGCTGCCCTACATGATCGAGGCACATATGTAATTTTTGTGCTGTTGCTATGCTGAGTTTGCTGGGATCCGATGGATTATGAGGCTATGTTCAGATTGTGTTTGAGTAATATATTTGATTCTCCTCTTTTATATTTATGTTCTTGAGTAATTCTTGCATGTTCCCCGTTTCTGTTTATTGCTTTGGCCAAGTAGTAGGTAGTGACTCCAAGAGGGAGCGTTATGCATGATTGTGGGTTCATGGCCCCCCTGATGACTAGCTTGAGTGACAGAAACATGAGTCTAGGGGATGTGCTGTTGCCACAAGGGAGAAAACAACGGTGCTTGTACTTGCGGGTGCAAGGATTGTTTACTTTACGCAAAGTTCTTTAATGCAGTTGTCTGTTGCTTTGAGTTTACACTTTGGGTGGTATTCGCAACTTAGTACCAGCGAGATGTTCTGGATAGATATCTCAAGGTGGATGATTAGTAGGTAGATGCAGATGGATTTCGGTCTACTTGTCTTGGCGTACCGCCCATGCTTTTGAGACTCTTCCTTTCTTTATAGCATAGTTAGCATTGGTTTGCGCACATAATCCTGTCAATTGCCCAGCTGTAATTTGTTTACCTCGCATGGCTATTTTATCGTCTTTTGGGAGAGAGACATCACTAGTGAACATCATAGGACCCCGGTCCATATTTCCAATACTGTTTACACCCGCTATCAATTTAATGTTTTATTTACTTTTCCGTAGCTATCACTATCATTATTATCCCGTGCGTTTTATTCTTTGTAAACAACAAGGCCGGAGGGATTGACAACCTCTCTGTACTCGTTGGGAGCAAAGTTATCTGTTGTGTGTGCAGATCCAGGTAAAGTAAGCAACCTCAGTTGTGAACGACGCCATTGTTCACTTTGCCACCTACTTGTCTACGTTGGAGTCCTACTGGTTCGATAGTCAACCTTAGCATCTTCGCTAAGGGAAATTTGCTACTGTCTACATCTCAACCTTCCACTTTGGGTAACCCACGAGGGGCGAGAAGTAAACTCTCGCAACATCAAAGAAATTTCTGGCGCCGTTGCCGGGGAATCCACTCTTTAATATAGGGGAGTTGCACACTATCTTTTATCTTTGCTTTTTAGTCTTGTTAGTTTACCTTTCAGTTTTTGCTTTAGTGTCCTTTATCAAAAATAAAAATAAAAATATAGTTACCTTGCTAGTAGTTGTCTTTATGTCTGGTCCTTTTGCCTTTGGTGAGGCAGAGGTGCTCACCTTTAAACAAACAGGTGGTGAAAGTCTGAAAGATGCCTGGTATAGAATTAATGATTCTCAAAAAAGGGCCACCAAGAAGCAATCCACTACTATCCTGCTTAGAAACTTTTATGTTGGAATTACTTCTTGGAATAGGTTTATTCTAGATACTGCTATCAATGGGAATTTCCTAGAAGTCCCAGTTTGGGAAGCTCTTAGCGTTACGGAAAATCTTGTTGGAAATCTCCCTGTTGCTAGCATTCAAGAGGACATTACCCTAGCTCACATTATGAAAAAACTTGAAAAGATAGAGCTAGAGATGCCAAGCATTAATTAGATAAGTGAGTTGGATCGTAAGGTTCAAGGGAATTTGAATAGACTTGATAGCTCCATGCATAAAATTTTCAAAACCTTGGAGACCATCAAATCCCATGACTTGGACCCTTCTAGGATTGATAAGATTGAGGAAATCATTGACACTCTAGGAACTACTTTCTCCTCAATCAAAACCAAAAAGGTGGAAACTCCTGCAAAGAAGGAACCTAGGTTCGTTTACGTTCCAATGGCTCCTCGTTTCAAAAATAATCTATCTATTGCCAAAGGGGTTGAAACTGTGAAGACTTTGGAAGAGATACCTCTCTTTAAAAGAATAAATGAAACTCCAATTGATCTTCCGCCTTTTTCTTTTATCCCTAGAAGTATCTTTGTTAGGCCTTTATTTGAAAGACCTCTTAAGAGTGGTTGTATTATTGAAGAGCTTTTTGATGATCTTGATGATGGTTCAATGGATACAACTTGATCTATTTGCATTAAGCCTAGCTAATGGCTTTAAAGAAGCGCTTTCGGGAGGCAGCCCGCAACGAATTTAGGTTTTACTTTTTTTTTCTTTCTGTTTTTAGTGGTATTGATGATTATTACTACTGTAGCAACATCGTTGTATCTTTACTTTTCAAGCTTTGTGCCAGTTATAGCCTCATATGATAAGGGAAGTGAAAGTTGTGACATGCTGTCCAGAAAACAGATTCTGTCCTCGTGACTGGAAAAATCACAGAAAAATCCCAGTTCATCTTTTTGAGCATAAATTTTTACACAACGTGCTCTATACAATTACGGAACTTTCGTATGTTCTGAGTTTTTTATTTGAGTTGCAGAAGTATCCCTAAAAAATTCTTTACTACCTGCTGGTCTGTTTTTCACTGATTCTGTCCTGTTTTGCCTTTTCTTCATTTTGCAAACCTTAAGCTTGCTTTTTATTTGAAAAAACTTTTTAGCAATCTTGATAAACAGTAGCTCTTCAATAATATCCTTATTACAGTAGAGAAAAAATTATTTTATTATTGGTACTAACCTCGCTAATCAGATTATGATGAGTTATGTATGAAGGGAGTTTTCAAGTGTGCGAGGGAAGATGATGAAAGAAGATTCAGGAGTGTCAAGCGCTCAAGCTTGGGGATGCCCCCATGCATCCCCAAGAAATATTCAAGGAGACTCAAGCGTCTAAGCTTGGGGATGCCCCCGTGCATCCCCTTCTCCATCAAAAATTATCAGTTCGTCTTTCGCTTCATTATATTTTTATCACTTCATGCGTTATGTGCTATGCTTGGAGCGTCTCGCTCTTAGGTTTTATTTTTAGTTTTCTTTAGCTTTGCTTGCTGTCCATAACAAGTTAGAACCCAGATTTCTTTGTGTGGGAGAGAAACACGCTCCATTTTCAAAATCTAGAACACATCATAGGATTTTTCATGCCTATATCTTTGTTGTGATTGTTCTTTATCATTTTCATAGATACTGTCATGTTTAGCTCTTAGTTTTCATGCTTATCTTTTTAAGAGCTTTTGTTTAGTTTGTTGCTAGAACTCTCTTTAGTTTTCATGTTTATCTTGTTCAGAGAGTTTGCCTGTTGCACTGAGTTTTGTGTCTTGACTTGAAGTAGGTAATTGATGTTGCTATTCTTTCGTAGTAGTAACTTGCAATAGTTTTGAGGTATTGCTTTGAGTAATGTTTGGACTTTTGGTGTCAAGAGCTTTAGCCTATTAGTGATAGATGTCGTATTTTGGGCAATCCATGTTTATTTTCAAAACTTACAAAATTAGTTGAGAAATTTATCTACTATATGGATCACTACTCTTTGGATGGATCGAATATTAGAGTACACTCACGTACCATGAGTCGAGGATGCGCAAGGATAGCCAAACCCCCATACACTCCTCCTCGGGGTACCTGTCTCTTTGTGAAACCTCCCTATTAGATTGAGAGTTACCGATAATAAGTGCATGAGTTCTTCGGACTAATGTGAGTATTCGAAAGTTGACACTTCCACCTTCCCATATTTTTCTAGCCTCTCAGGTGCCGTGCATTGCTTTCTTCTCACTCCGATAGTTGGCGTCCACCTTCGCCGGTACATCCAAACCCTTGGCATGATATGCCCTGTCATCATAAACCCCCTTATATCCTTCCTCAAAACAGCCACCATACCTACCTATCAAGGCATTTCCATAGCCTTTCCGAGATACATTGCCATGCAACTTCCACCTTCTCATGACTTGATATTCATGTCATACATGCTACTTGCTTGATCGATGAGCCGCATGCTAGTTGGGCCTTGCCCTAATCATTGCTACATGACGCGCTATTATCATTGCATATCATGCTACCCTGGCAGAGGCATACATTTGCATACTTCATGATAGTTACATTTTCTTTATGATTTGAGTACCTTGTAAAGTGTGAAAGATCTTCTATACTTCTTGTAATATATAGAGTGTTGCCCCTAAAGTGACGAAAAGATCCCAAAGAGGACAAATGAGAGAAATAGAAAGAGCCATTGAGGCCACAAAAAAATAGAAAAAATAGAAAAAAGAGAAAAAAGAAATAAAAAGAGAGAAGGGGGCACACTACTATTCCTCTTGAGAGATCCACACTCGTACCCCATCTTATATCTTACTCCATAGAGATTATCATTCATGCATATAGCTATGTGGGGACCTTCACACTATAGAACTTGGCTTGTATATTCCAATGATGAGCCTCCTCAAATGATCTCTAGGTCTTCTTGAGCAAGCAAGTTGGATGCACCCCCACTAGTTCCATTGGAGAGCTTACCTTAGCTCATATGTGCATCCGTTGCTTGGAAATCCATACTCCTCACATCATATCTATCATTTGGCTTTCTCTCGCCTATGATTTTCCTCATTGATGTGAGCCTTTCTCACCTTTTTGTCTTCCTCCTCCACCAATTCTCTCTTTGCCATCCTAAGTGTCAACTTTCTTGCTTACGCCCATCCATTGCATGAGTGCTCAAAATATCGAAAATGAGTGGATCATTTTGACTTGTACCTGGCTAGTGGTCTGGGGATGAGTCAAGATAAGATTCCAAAGAAGACCAAGCGTGAAACTTTAGTTGATTGAGTTCTCAACACAAAAATACGTTTTTCTCGTATATCCCTATCCCCTTTCCTTCACGCAAACACCATTTGGAGACATTCGAGTCACGGACAGCGAGAGATCTTGCACCTTTATGTTCTTATGTTGCTTGTTTCAATGCTAAATATAGACTTGTCGTCGATATGTGACGGCAGATGCCATGGGGTTAAGTTACATTTTCACCGTGATGTATCTATCGTGCAAGAGTTAATGAGATCTTAGGTGTGGCGTCTCTCGCGCAGGGGGGGTACCCTGGCTCTTATAGTGTGAGTCCAGGGTACTTCGGTAACTTCAATGCCGAATGGGCCCAGCTGTCAACCTCTAGTCGGCCTGGGCCCACCGACTGCTCCTATCCGGGTGATCCGGAGCCTACGAGCGGCGACCCATGCTGCTATCTTGTAGGGTCTAGTGATGAACAGTGGAGCTATGAGGTACGGTCTTGTCGGCCTGTCCGCGGAATCGGCGGAGAGGTCGACATCGTATCTCCCGGAAATCCTCGATGTGACTTGGCCTTCCTGCCACCCAGATATCTCGGGATATGGCATTTATGACCTCGTAATCATACCCCCGACTGGGTGTCAGGTAGCTCCGATTGCGCCTGGACCGACTGGTGGTTCCTGGGTAAGGTCGATTGCTCTGGGCAATCGGTCTTCTAGGAAACGACCTCGATCCAGCAGCAGGTCAATCGGATGATCGTCTTCAATGAACAAAAGGGTGGACCGATTGCGCCTGGGCCGACTGCCGGCACTTGGTATGGCCGATTGCCTTAGAGTAATCGGCCGTACCTCTGCCTAGCTCGGCCCAGCTGCAGCCCAATCGGCCCATCCTTGTCTTGAAAGCTTGCTTCCGCTTGGGTTAGCCTACCCGGGTACCAATCCCCCGACAGTAGCCCCTAAAGCTGTAAAGGTCCCACGGTCACTTGACCGCGGGGCCTTTGCACTTTTTCAATTTGTCTTGAGGTTTTCCGACTGCTATGGCCTCTTCGAGTGCGTCATTCCGAGTTGTGCCTGAAGGGTGGGTGAGTTTCACGGATTTGCCTTTGCAATCCAGACAGGCATTTTGTCTTGATAGCCAATCCATGCCAAGGATGACATCAATGTCTGAAGACTTGAGGGCTATGAGTGAAGCAAGGAATACTAAACCCTCAATTGCGATTTGATTACCATGGCTCACTCTATTAGTTTGCCATCTTGACCCTGGAGTTTGAATAACCATCGGGGTGGACAATTCAACAAAGGGTAACTCATGACGAAGTGCATAACTTTCCGACATGAATGAATGAGATGCTCCTGGGTCGAAAAGAACGGAAGTAGGAACAAAATTGACTGGGAGCGTACCAAGAATGACGTCAATGGTGTCGTCAGTCTCTTCAGCGGCAACCTGGTTCAGACGTCCACGAGTGGCGGGAGGAGCGGGTTTGGCGGTGTAGACCTTCTGGGGTGGCTTGCCACGACCATTGTTGTTGTTGTTGTTGCCTCCGGCACGTGGTGGAGCATTTTGGTTCTGGACCTGGTTCTGGGGGCACTCGCGAGAGTAGTGGCCTGCCTGACCACACTTGTAGCAAGCT
Organism: Bromus sterilis; assembly: GCA_950022295.1. Taxonomy (NCBI): domain Eukaryota; kingdom Viridiplantae; phylum Streptophyta; class Magnoliopsida; order Poales; family Poaceae; genus Bromus; species Bromus sterilis. Next base: position 28,851,004 of record OX465597.1, read on the forward strand.
CCGAAAACAGTGCGTGGAGCTGGGTGGTTTGGTGGAGCTGGGTGGAACTGGGTGGGTGGACGAGGCGCCACATAGGATGGCCTCGGTGGGTTGTTCTGACGGAACATGCTATTTGGAATCCAGATCTTGCGCTTCTGGGAGCCAGAACTGGATGAACTATCATCTCTGGGGTGTTTGCGAAAGTCGTTGGGGGTGTTCATGTCCTCTGCCTTGATGGCTTTGTTGACAAGGACCTGGAATGTGGCAAAGTCATGAAGGTTGAGCTCGCGACGGAGTCCACTGTTGAGGCCACGACGGAACCTCTCTTGTTTCTTGGAGTCAGTGGAGACTTCTTCAGTTGCATAACGAGCAAGTCGGTTGAACTCACGACTAAACTCGTCCACGGTCCTTCTGCCTTGAGTGAGGTTACAGAACTCCTCACGCTTGCGGTCCATGAGACCCTTGGGGATGTGGTGCTCGCGGAAGGACGTGCAGAACTCCTCCCAAGATGCAGGTGGTCCAACGGGGCGCATATTCAGAAAATTCTCCCACCAAGAGCTTGCTGCACCTTCAAGGTGATAGGTGGCATAATTGACCTTGTCGCCATCTGCAACATGGCCTGCTTGGAGCTTCCTCTCGATGCTGCGGAGCCAGTCATCAGCGTCAATGGGCTCGGTGGAGTAACTGAAAACCGGGGGATGAAGCCGGATGAAGTCGTGCAGAGACACCAGCTCATTGCGCTGCTGAGTGGTGTTGCGTGCGATGACTTCCAGCAGGTGGTGAGAGTCACGGCGGTTCCTCTCGACCTCCATCAGAACTTGGGCCATCGTGGGTGGGGGTGGAAGGTTGTCTTCCTCCTGGTTGTTCCCACGACCTTGGTTACGACCAACCTGGCCACGAGTTCCTTGAGACATCCTGAGGTGGAAAAACCAAAGTCAAACAGAGTTGATTGAAGAGTCTAATCAAGGTATTGAAGTACTGGAAGGATTACAGAGCAAATAAAGTAATCATCTTGACAACATGGTGATAAAAGCATACAAGCCATATATTCACAAGCTGTCATACAAACCATACATCGTTTTAGTACAAGCACTAAGCTAATACAAACGTGCTGAAGATGATACATCCTTCAGAGGCACTCTGACTTCCTATACATTATTTATCTAAGCCTCTGGAACTTAGACACCTTGCATACAATACCTAAGATACTACTACATCCTCACTAAGTAAGACCACAGGCGGTCTCACTCATCTCCATCTCCATAGTAATCCTCGTAAAAGTTACCCGCATATCCCGGTAGCTGGAGGTGACCATCGGAAAACACGGAGGCTTGTGGACCTTGATATCCATTTGGGAAAGGATGGGGCCTAGGTCCAGTGTAGGGTGGAAGCAAAGGACCACGGGGTGGAAAAATTCCTCCAATCTCGGGCCAAGCAACTCGAGAAGGCATCTGGGTCCTCACTGGATAGATCGCATCGTACTCCACTGATCCCACGCTCACAAAGGGTGCCAAGAGCGTCAGTGCTCGGTACAGACGAACACGAGTGGCGTGGAGCTCAAAACGGAGAGCGCGTGCATCACGATCTCTGTCATTAGCAAACCTAGCAGTCACCTGGAGTGCTGGATCCTCTGCAGAGTGATCTGAGTAGAGTCCGGTGTAATATCCCTCTTCTCCTGGAAGTGCAGCTGGGATATAGCGGAAAGAAGTCTCTCTCAGCAAAGTGTGCTCCTCTCTCAGCAGTGTAATACATGAATATGCAGCATCCTGCACAGCCATGTTCTCGGTAACGCCAATGCCATGTCCAAAGTGGATAGGCTGGGTGACTCCAACGTGGTGCGGGTAGATCCGGACAATGCAGTGGAACTGCGTCTGGTTGAAGTCGTGGAACTGCTCCTCGATGGTGTACTCAGGGTACCATCGATATCCCACATAGGACATCATCTCGATCAACGTGGCGGGATGGCCACGCACACCGAGGCACCTGGTCAAACGAACAATCTGCCGAGGGGGAAGATCTGCCATCTGAAACAGAAAGGAATTTGCAAATGCATCAGATTATGAGATAAACCTAGAACGACTCGGACAGCATAACGGCTGTAATTGTAAGAAATGAAAATTTCTTTCAATCATGAAAAACATCACTTACATAATACGATGTAAGAAATCAGCATTATAACAATGCTAGGAAAACCTGACACCACTTTCCTACGGCTATAGGGAAGCAATCAACGAGATGTGCTAAACAGACAGAGGAGAGCCTAGTCCTATCTTCCCGTAGAACAAGATGAGGGTGACTCAGAACTCAGAACGAAGGGGGTAAGGAGAAAAAAGAAGCCTTACGTTGTTCCCATATATACCCAGAGTAACTATATAACTATAGCAAGCTAGACTCAACTTCGGCCAAGGCTACTAGTCCTACAGTCAGTCCTGCTCTGGTACCAAGTCTGTCGGGACCCGGGGTTAGCGTATGCAAGTACAGTTAAGACATAGTCATATGGAGAGCCGAGAACCGCACCCACTTGTCTAAGCAGACAAGGCCAAGCACTGAACATTCTCGGAAAGCATCGTACGTGAGGGGCATCCCATCCAGGCCGGATGATCAACTGTGATGGGTCCTCATCGTCCGCACACAAGTCTAATGATATGGGTGGTGAACTCCCATATTCAAAGACAAGTCGCCTCAACCATACTATCGACTATCTCAAAACTCTTACATAGACTTACTCCAGCCCGATCACTTAGTCGGGGTCTAGGGCGGGCTCGATCATACCACAAAGTGTGCACGAGACGGAGTCTCGGACAATCGCATCGCGATGCCCCAAGCTGCGCACATCTAAGGGCCACTTGGTGTATGAAAGACCGCCAGCCAGAACACAACTAAGGTCTCGAAAACCCATAAAAAGACATGCATGTTATAACCATACACGCAGCACACATGCCTTGTATGAACAGTAGGTACCATTGCAATTCTCTACAAAGTGTACATTTTATTTATAACTCTTATAGAGTACACACAGAGATCACATACATGTGATCCAACATTACAACATAAAGCGGAAGCAAATTATGTCTGAGTACAGACAAGTTTAACAAATTGGCTTAAGAAGCCTTATTCAAACATAAAGCCCTCCACGAGGGAACCAGTCTGCTGACTGGGACTAGACTAGTTTAACTTCAGTCGTCCAGCTCGATGAAGAAGCCACCTTCGGGGTCAGTGGCATCATCTAAAACATAGATTAAGCAAACGTGAGTACAAAGTCGTACTCAGCAAGACTTACATAGGAGCTATACTACTCATGCACATGTATCAAGGTAAAGGGATGTGGGGTTCACTTGCAGAAATGCCAGCTTTGACTTGGCTAATCCTGAACTACGAGTACCAGACTTTGAGGTAAGAAGCGTACACGAGTCCACTACTTTCACCAACCAATACACCACTATGGTGCCTTCCTCGACTTCCCCACGAGAAAGCACGCCATAGCACTCACACTTATCTTGGTGTATTTTAGAAGTATCCGGTTCAAGTTATCTAATAATCAAGCTAAGCTTTCCAAGTAGTCCATAACCGCGGACGCGGCTATTCGAATAGTTTTGATAACCTTGCAAGGGTGTACCGCTACACACACATGACCATCATTTACCGCCTTTGATCTCGACACCATTCAAGGGGTGCCAGCGAGGATGCTCACCACAACTGTTACCTCATAGCCTATCTAGTCCAAGAAAGCCGCCTACTTGGGTTGGCTACCACTATCGTAAACCCAGCCGGTTTACCGAAGTGGACCCAAGCGATGTGTGCATGGTGCATAAGCCGGTCTCGGGTGAGCCGTTCTCTCACTTAGCATCCAGGCCACAAGCCTACCAGAACTCCGAACTACTGCGACATCTGGACATCGAAAGGGATGAGTTAATAGGTTGAGAGGGGTCAGTGAGCCCAATGTGTGGTTGTACTCTTCATCTTGGATCACCACACAAGAACTCGGACTTAGGGCGGTGTTCAACGAGACAACCCACTGTGTACTCCTACACAACCTCTCATCGTTCACCTTGTATTAGGGTCGATTCACCAACACTTTTCTACCATCATCAACATGATCACTACCATCCCGACTCACATCACAGTAACGACATGGTATCATACTAAGCATGCAATAAGCAGTAACATTGCAGGGGCCACATGATATCAAACAACTCCTACAGTTGCTAGGATTGTGGTTTGCTTACTACTGTGACAAAATGATAGGTCATGCAAAGGGATGGGTTCATCTATACGGTAGAAACGTAGCATGGTGATCATCCTAAACAATGCATAAGCGAGACATGAGAGGGAAGTGGGATTTTATCGACATGATCAATGGGGTTTTGCTTGCCTTGCTGACGAGGTTCGAGTTCTGAATCTTCAACGAAGGGGGTGACCTCTTGCTCCGGTTCCACCTCTACTCGACAAACAAAGCACGAAGTAGCAATCAATATGAATGCAATGCTCAAGCACATGATTGAATGTTAATGCTTGAAGTACAAGTTTTGATGTGTGAGGCAATTCCATTTAAGTGGAATATATTGCATTTAAAATGCAAATTCAAACTCCACATTTGAATTCAACATTAACCAAGTTATATGTGATATAGTTTGATCATTTTAAATTATCTTCAAATGTGTATGATATGCCTCTGATGTGTAAGTGAAATGTAGCATGTTGCCATGGTTCAAGTTGCCAAAATATTTGAATTGAAATTGATTTAATTTCATTTAAATCAAATAGCAAATGCTACTGATCACATTTTAAATTCAACTCAAACAGAGTTGAAAGTTGCATTTTTGAAAAAGATAATTTTCTCCTGATCATTTTTCATATATTATTTGTCCAATTTGGAGTTAATATGAATTTTCTATGAATTTCCAAAGTTTGGGGTATTTTCTGGAATTTCTGGAATTATTTTAATTCAAATAATCTCTGGAAATTCATTTAAATGATTTACTGCGTCAGGCTGACGTCAGGGGGGGGGGCTGACATGTGGGGCCACCCTGTCAGTGGCTGGGTTAACTTAACCCGTGGGTTAAATTAATCCAGTGGCTTAATTAAGCCACTGGGCCCACTGGTCTGTGACCCAGGGGTCACTAATTAGGTGAAACAGGGGGGGTTTAGCACTGACTCGCCGGCGGCTTGACGCCGACGACTGGAGCGCGGCGGCGCTGCTCGGAAATACGTTCCCGTGCATCATTCGATGCGCTGAGACCACGGGAGCGTAGCCCGTGCTCTCGCGCGTCGTCTGGTGCACGCGGGCGACCTCGGGGGTGACCAAAACGACGACGGCGACGTCCTTCCGCGGCGGCCGTGGCACGGGCTTGGGGTGAAACTCGCAGTAGAGCACCATTGAAGCCACCGTAGGGCGCGTTCGAAGCAGAAGACCACGGCGGAGGTGAAGGACAAGACGGCGAGTACGATTGCTTAGCAGTTGAACGGCTCCAACGATCCCGGCGGCGAGAAGTTTCGGCTACCATGGCGGATCCGGCTATGGCGAGTAATTGAAGGGGGAAAGTGAGGGGTTTTGACCCCAAGCTCACCAGGAGCTTAGCAGAGGTGGCGGCGAGGGCTGGGGTGGCTCAACGGCGGTGAAAACGACGAAGTCCTCCACGGCGGCCGGCGGGAGCTCGAGGAAGATTGCGGCGTCTATGCGGGCTCCGGGCTCGATTCCTTCTGCAGTTCGACGAAGACGACGACGACGAAGCGCTGGGACACCTTGGTTCAAGCTCTAGGGCACGGTGGCCGCGAGTTCTTGCGACGGCGAGCAGCGGCTGCTCTCGGAGAAGAAGGGGAAAACGAGGAGAGGAAGGGAGAGCACGAGAGAGGAGGGGGAAATGATTCACGGCTTCACGGCGGTTCTCCAGGACACGAGAAGATGGCACGGGGCGGCCTGGAAGGTCGAAGACGTCGCGGTGGCGTCCACAACGTCGGCGCTCTGCCACGGAGCTGCTTGGACGCGCGGGAGGAAGACAACAGAACGGTTCGGGTGGGCAGGGCCGGCTGGAGAGGTGGGCCTCGCCCCAGGCGAGAGGTAAGCCTTTTCTTTTTCTCTCTGTTTAATCTTTCCTTTCTTTTTCTATAATTTGTTTTGGCTTTGATAAAAATACCAAACCATTTTATTAAATGCTGAAAACTTTTACATGGCCTCATAATAATATGGACAAGCCACTCATAAACTTTCAACATTTTTAAAATTCAAATGATTTGAATTTTAAATCAAAAAGGGGTATTTCTTTAATTCCAAGGTACTGTTTGAATATTTGAAAAATCTATGAGCATGGGGTGGGTCCCACATCACTTGATATGTGATCACACTCATTTATAAGACTTTTCAAAACTCTAACATGAATTTTTGGAAAAGATTTTTATCTGGCCTTTTGAATTAATTCATATGTGGGGTGTTCCTTCTCCCATTTTGATTTTTAATTTGATTTCCAAGATTTCTTTTTGAAATTTTTTGACATGATGCAAAGGCACTAGATAACCCTAGCACATACCTAACAGAGGGTTCTGACAACTCGCCCCCACTCAAAAGAATCTCGTCTCGAGATTCAGAAGTCTGCGGGAGGAAGGAGGGGTACTCGGCAATGAGACGGTCTTCTCTTTCCCACGTAGCTTCTCTTTCAGAGTGGTGTGACCATTGCACTTTCAGAAACCTAATCTTCTGACGACGAGTGACACGCTCTGCGGAATCAAGAATACGAACGGGGTATTCTCGATAAGAAAGGTCATCTTGGAGATCAAGCGTTTCATGGTCGACTTCGCGGATGGGGTCCTTGAAGCAACGCCTGAGTTGGGACACATGGAATACATCGTGTACTCGGAAAAGGTGCGGAGGTAGTTCAAGTTGGTAGGCAACTTCTCCACGTTTAGCAATAATGCGGAAAGGTCCGATGTAACGTGGGGCCAATTTGCCTTTGATACCGAAACGTTGGGTTCCCTTCAGAGGAGTAACCCGAAGGTAAGCCTTCTCATCCAGATTGTAGCTTTCTTGTCTATGATGACGATCATAGTAGCTTTTCTGACGAGACTGGGCTGCTTTCAATTGTTCACGAACGATACGAACTTGCTCTTCTGCTTCCTTGATCATATCCGGTCCAAAGAATTGTCTTTTACCGGTTTCAGACCAGTTTAGTGGTGTTCGACATCGTCGTCCATAAAGGAGTTCAAAAGGAGCCATGTTCAGACTAGATTGAAAACTATTGTTATAAGCAAATTCGGCAAATGGAAGAGAATTCTCCCAATTCTTTCCGAATGAGATAACACAAGCTCTGAGCATGTCTTCAAGAATTTGGTTAACCCTTTCGACTTGACCGCTAGACTGAGGATGAAAAGCTGTACTAAAGGAGAGATGAGTTCCCATAGCACGTTGGAAGCTTCCCCAAAATCTAGAGGTGAAAAGGCTACCGCGATCAGAATTGATTTCCAAAGGAACACCGTGAAGGGATAGAATTATGGAGATGTACAAGTCCGCTAACTGGCTAGCAGTTATAGACTCGCGAACCGGAAGGAAGTGAGCAACTTTGGAAAGCCTGTCTATGACAACGAAGATGGCATTGTTTCCTTTCTGGGTTCTTGGAAAGCCGGTGATGAAGTCCATACCGACTTTGTCCCATTTCCACTCGGGAATAGACAAAGGTTGAAGTGTACCAGCAGGTCTTTGATGTTCTGCTTTAATGCGACGACAAGCATCACATTCGGCAACAAATTGAGCAATGTCTCTCTTCATCCTAGTCCACCAAAATCTCTGGCGTAGATCTCGGTACATTTTCGTGCTATCGGGATGAATTGAGAGGGGTGTGTCATGGGCTTCCTTGAGGATGAGTTGCCTTAGTTCCCTATTCTTAGGTACTACTAAACGATTTTCAAAGAATACCGTTCCTTTGCTATCTGTGGAGAAACATTTAGCAACTCCGCTAGCAATGTTCTCCTTGATCCGGCGAACACCTCGTGCACGCCTTTGGGCAACTATGATTTGATCCTCAAGAGTTGGTTTCGCCACCAAGGTAGAAAGATAGCCACGAGGTACAATTTCAAGGTTGAGCTTGCGAAAGTCCTCATGAAGAAGTGGTTGATACTGCTGTAACATGAGGTTGTTACAGTACGACTTACGACTTAGTGCATCAGCCATGAAATTGGCCTTGCCTGGGGTGTAAGAAATTGCTACGTCGTTATCTTTTATCAACTCAATCCAGCGTCTTTGCCTGAGGTTAAGATCTGGCTGGGTGAAAATATATTTGAGGCTTTGGTGGTCGGAATAAATCTCACAACGATTACCAAGGAGGTAATGTCGCCAAGTTGTTAGGGCATGAACTACGGCAGCGAGTTCAAGGTCATGGGTAGGATAATTCTCTTCATGTGGCCGCAACTGGCGTGAAGCATAAGCTACCACATGGCGATCTTGCAGAAGTATGCATCCTAACCCTTGCCGTGATGCGTCACAATAGATTTCGAAATCCCTTTTGGTGTCTGGAGGTGCAAGCACGGGTGCAGAAGTCAATCTTCTTTTTAGCTCTTGAAAGCTTTCCTCGCACTTGGGAGTCCATAAGAATTTCTTATCTTTCTTGAGGAGTTCAGTTAGAGGCTTTGTAACTTTAGAAAAGTTCTCGACGAAGCGACGGCAATAGCTGGCTAGGCCAAGAAAACTCCTAACTTGCTTAACCGATTCAGGTGGAGTCCAGTCAAGGACGGCCTGAACTCTCTCGGGATTCACAACAATGCCTTTTGCAGAAATTACGTGGCCTAAGTAGGTCACTTCTGGTAGCCAGAATTCACACTTGGAGAATTTAGCGTACAGGCGATGCTCTCTAAGTTTCATCAATACCATCCTTAAGTGTTCGGCATGATCTCCTTCGTTCTTCGAGTAGATGAGAATGTCATCGAGATAAACCACAACAAATTTATCTAGGTACTCCATGAAGATCGAATTCATCAAGCGTGAGAATGTGGCGGGGGCATTGGTTAAACCAAAGGACATGACGGTGTACTCGTAAAGACCATAACGAGTAGTAAAAGCCGTTTTGGGAATGTCCTCGTTTCGGATTTTGATTTGATGATAACCTAATCTCAAATCCATCTTGGAAAAGACAGAGGATCCTACAAGTTGATCGTAAAGATCATTGATCCTGGGCAGTGGGTACTTGTTCTTTATCGTCGCTAGATTTAGCGGACGATAGTCTACGCACATCCTTTCTGTTCCATCTTTCTTCTTCACGAACAGAACGGGGCAACCCCATGGCGATGAGCTAGGGCGGATGAAGCCTTTTGCCAACGAAGCATCAAGTTGGGTTTTTAGCTCAGCTAACTCATGTGGGGCCATTTTATATGGGCGCCTGGAAATTGGGGCTGTGCCTGGTATAAGATCCACTATAAACTATACACACCTGTCGGGTGGCATTCCCGGCAGCTCTTCAGGAAAGGCATCCGGGAAGTCACGAACCACCGGAATATCTTCAAGTTCGGGAAGGGGAAGTACATTCAAAGAATGCACTTGGGTTCTTGTTCTGGGTGAGGTATAGTTAACGGTCTTGCCTGGAGGGTGGGTGAGTTTCACTGATTTTCCTTTGCCATCCAGGTAGGCATTCTGTCTTGATAGCCAATCCATGCTAAGGATGACATCAATGTCTGAAGATTTGAGGGCTATGAGTGAAGCAAGGAATACTAAACCCTCAATTGCAATTTGAATACCATGGCTTACTCTAGTAGTTTGCCATCTTGACCCTGGAGTTTGAATAATCATTGGTGTGGACAATTCAACAAAGGATAACTCATGACGAAGTGCATAACTTTCCGACATGAATGAATGAGATGCTCCTGGGTCGAAAAGAACGGAAGTAGGAACAAAATTGACTGGGAGCGTACCAAGAATGACGTCAGTGGTGTCGTCAGTCTCTTCAGCGGCAACCTGGTTCAGACGTCCACGAGTGGCGGGAGGAGCGGGTTTGGCGGTGTAGACCTTCTGGGGTGGCTTGCCACGACCATTGTTGTTGTTGTTGTTGCCTCCGGCACGTGGTGGAGCATTTTGGTTCTGGACCTGGTTCTGGGGGCACTCGCGAGAGTAGTGGCCTGCCTGACCACACTTGTAGCAAGCTCCGAAAACAGTGCGTGGAGCTGGGTGGTTTGGTGGAGCTGGGTGGAACTGGGTGGGTGGACGAGGCGCCACATAGGATGGCCTCGGTGGGTTGTTCTGGCGGAACATGCTATTTGGAATCCAGATCTTGCGCTTCTGGGAGCCAGAACTGGATGAACTATCATCTCTGGGGTGTTTGCGAAAGTCGTTGGGGGTGTTCATGTCCTCTGCCTTGATGGCTTTGTTGACAAGGACCTGGAATGTGGCAAAGTCATGAAGGTTGAGCTCGCGACGGAGTCCACTGTTGAGGCCACGACGGAACCTCTCTTGTTTCTTGGAGTCGGTGGAGACTTCTTCAGTTGCATAACGAGCAAGTCGGTTGAACTCACGACTAAACTCGTCCACGGTCCTTCTGCCTTGAGTGAGGTTACAGAACTCCTCATGCTTGCGGTCCATGAGACCCTTGGGGATGTGGTGCTCGCGGAAGGACGTGCAGAACTCCTCCCAAGATGCAGGTGGTCCAACGGGGCGCATATTCAGAAAATTCTCCCACCAAGAGCTTGCTGCACCTTCAAGGTGATAGGTGGCATAATTGACCTTGTCGCCATCTGCAACATGGCCTGCTTGGAGCTTCCTCTCGAAGCTGCGGAGCCAGTCATCGGCGTCAAGGGGCTCGGTGGAGTAACTGAAAACCGGGGGATGAAGCCGGATGAAGTCGTTCAGAGACACCAGCTCATTGCGCTGCTGAGTGGTGTTGCGTGCGATGACTTCCAGCAGGTGGTGAGAGTCACGGCGGCTCCTCTCGACCTCCATCAGAACTTGGGCCATCGTGGGTGGGGGTGGAAGGTTGTCTTCCTCCTGGTTGTTCCCACGACCTTGGTTACGACCAACCTGGCCACGAGTTCCTTGAGACATCCTGAGGTGGAAAAACCAAAGTCAAACAGAGTTGATTGAAGAGTCTAATCAAGGTATTGAAGTACTGGAAGGATTACAGAGCAAATAAAGTAATCATCTTGACAACATGGTGATAAAAGCATACAAGCCATATATTCATAAGCTGTCATACAAACCATACATTGTTTTAGTACAAGCACTAAGCTAATACAAACGTGCTGAAGATGATACATCCTTCAGAGGCACTCTGACTTCCTATACATTATTTATCTAAGCCTCTGGAACTTAGACACCTTGCATACAATACCTAAGATACTACTACATCCTCACTAAGTAAGACCACAGGCGGTCTCACTCATCTCCATCTCCATAGTAATCCTCGTAAAAGTTACCCGCATATCCCGGTAGCTGGAGGTGACCATCGGAAAACACGGAGGCTTGTGGACCTTGATATCCATTTGGGAAAGGATGGGGCCTAGGTCCAGTGTAGGGTGGAAGCAAAGGACCACGGGGTGGAAAAATTCCTCCAATCTCGGGCCAAGCAACTCGAGAAGGCATCTGGGTCCTCACTGGATAGATCGCATCGTACTCCACTGATCCCACGCTCACAAAGGGTGCCAAGAGCGTCAGTGCTCGGTACAGACGAACACGAGTGGCGTGGAGCTCAAAACGGAGAGCGCGTGCATCACGATCTCTGTCACTAGCAAACCTAGCAGTCACCTGGAGTGCTGGATCCTCTGCAGAGTGATCTGAGTAGAGTCCGGTGTAATATCCCTCTTCTCCTGGAAGTGCAGCTGGGATATAGCGGAAAGAAGTCTCTCTCAGCAAAGTGTGCTCCTCTCTCAGCAGTGTAATACATGAATATGCAGCATCCTGCACAGCCATGTTCTCGGTAACGCCAATGCCATGTCCAAAGTGGATAGGCTGGGTGACTCCAACGTGGTGCGGGTAGATCCGGACAATGCAGTGGAACTGCGTCTGGTTGAAGTCGTGGAACTGCTCCTCGATGGTGTACTCAGGGTACCATCGATATCCCACATAGGACATCATCTCGATCAACGTGGCGGGATGGCCACGCACACCGAGGCACCTGGTCAAACGAACAATCTGCCGAGGGGGAAGATCTGTCATCTGAAACAGAAAGGAATTTGCAAATGCATCAGATTATGAGATAAACCTAGAATGACTCGGACAGCATAACGGCTGTAATTGTAAGAAATGACAATTTCTTTCAATCATGAAAAACATCACTTACATAATACGATGTAAGAAATCAGCATTATAACAATGCTAGGAAAACCTGACACCACTTTCCTACGGCTATAGGGAAGCAATCAACGAGATGTGCTAAACAGACAGAGGAGAGCCTAGTCCTATCTTCCCGTAGAACAAGATGAGGGTGACTCAGAACTCAGAACGAAGGGGGTAAGGAGAAAAAAGAAGCCTTACGTTGTTCCCATATATACCCAGAGTAACTATATAACTATAGCAAGCTAGACTCAACTTCGGCCAAGGCTACTAGTCTTACAGTCAGTCCTGCTCTGATACCAAGTCTGTCGGGACCCGGGGTTAGCGTATGCAAGTACAGTTAAGACATAGTCATATGGAGAGCCGAGAACCGCACCCACTTGTCTAAGCAGACAAGGCCAAGCACTGAACATTCTCAGAAAGCATCGTACGTGAGGGGCATCCCATCCAGGCCGGATGATCAACTGTGATGGGTCCTCATCGTCCGCACACAAGTCTAATGATATGGGTGGTGAACTCCCATATTCAAAGACAAGTCGCCTCAACCATACTATCGACTATCTCAAAACTCTTACATAGACTTACTCCAGCCCGATCACTTAGTCGGGGTCTAGGACGGGCTCGATCATACCACAAAGTGTGCACGAGACGGAGTCTCGGACAATCGCATCGCGATGCCCCAAGCTGCGCACATCTAAGGGCCACTTGGTGTATGAAAGACCGCCAGCCAGAACACAACTAAGGTCTCGAAAACCCATACAAAGACATGCATGTTATAACCATACACGCAGCACACATGCCTTGTATGAACAGTAGGTACCATTGCAATTCTCTACAAAGTGTACATTTTATTTATAACTCTTATAGAGTACACACAGAGATCACATACATGTGATCCAACATTACAACATAAAGCGGAAGCAAATTATGTCTGAGTACAGACAAGTTTAACAAATTGGCTTAAGAAGCCTTATTCAAACATAAAGCCCTCCACGAGGGAACCAGTCTGCTGACTGGGACTAGACTAGTTTAACTTCAGTCGTCCAGCTCGATGAAGAAGCCACCTTCGGGGTCAGTGGCATCATCTAAAACATAGATTAAGCAAACGTGAGTACAAAGTCGTACTCAGCAAGACTTACATAGGAGCTATACTACTCATGCACATGTATCAAGGTAAAGGGATGTGGGGTTCACTTGCAGAAATGCCAGCTTTGACTTGGCTAATCCTGAACTACGAGTACCAGACTTTGAGGTAAGAAGCGTACACGAGTCCACTACTTTCACCAACCAATACACCACTATGGTGCCTTCCTCGACTTCCCCACGAGAAAGCACGCCATAGCACTCACACTTATCTTGGTGTATTTTAGAAGTATCCGGTTCAAGTTATCTAATAATCAAGCTAAGCTTTCCAAGTAGTCCATAACCGCGGACGCGGCTATTCGAATAGTTTTGATAACCTTGCAAGGGTGTACCGCTACACACACATGACCATCATTTACCGCCTTTGATCTCGACACCATTCAAGGGGTGCCAGCGAGGATGCTCACCACAACTGTTACCTCATAGCCTATCTAGTCCAAGAAAGCCGCCTACTTGGGTTGGCTACCACTATCGTAAACCCAGCCGGTTTACCGAAGTGGACCCAAGCGATGTGTGCGTGGTGCATAAGCCGGTCTCGGGTGAGCCGTTCTCTCACTTAGCATCCAGGCCACAAGCCTACCAGAACTCCGAACTACTGCGACATCTGGACATCGAAAGGGATGAGTTAATAGGTTGAGAGGGGTCAGTGAGCCCAATGTGTGGTTGTACTCTTCATCTTGGATCACCACACAAGAACTCGGACTTAGGGCGGTGTTCAACGAGACAACCCACTGTGTACTCCTACACAACCTCTCATCGTTCACCTTGTATTAGGGTCGATTCACCAACACTTTTCTACCATCATCAACATGATCACTACCATCCCGACTCACATCACAGTAACGACATGGTATCATACTAAGCATGCAATAAGCAGTAACATTGCAGGGGCCACATGATATCAAACAACTCCTACAGTTGCTAGGATTGTGGTTTGCTTACTACTGTGACAAAATGATAGGTCATGCAAAGGAATGGGTTCATCTATACGGTAGAAACGTAGCATGGTGATCATCCTAAACAATGCATAAGCGAGACATGAGAGGGAAGTGGGATTTTATCGACATGATCAATGGGGTTTTGCTTGCCTTGCTGGCGAGGTTCGGGTTCTGAATCTTCAGCGAAGGGGGTGACCTCTTGCTCCGGTTCCACCTCTACTCGACAAACAAAGCACGAAGTAGCAATCAATATGAATGCAATGCTCAAGCACATGATTGAATGTTAATGCTTGAAGTACAAGTTTTGATGTGTGAGGCAATTCCATTTAAGTGGAATATATTGCATTTAAAATGCAAATTCAAACTCCACATTTGAATTCAACATTAACCAAGTTATATGTGATATAGTTTGATCATTTTAAATTATCTTCAAATGTGTATGATATGCCTCTGATGTGTAAGTGAAATGTAGCATGTTGCCATGGTTCAAGTTGCCAAAATATTTGAATTGAAATTGATTTAATTTCATTTAAATCAAATAGCAAATGCTACTGATCACATTTTAAATTCAACTCAAACAGAGTTGAAAGTTGCATATTTGGAAAGATAATTTTCTCCTGATCATTTTTCATATATTATTTGTCCAATTTGGAGTTAATATGAATTTTCTATGAATTTCCAAAGTTTGGGGTATTTTCTGGAATTTCTGGAATTCTTTTAATTCAAATAATCTCTGGAAATTCATTTAAATGATTTACTGCGTCAGGCTGACGTCAAGCTGGCGTCAAGGGGGGGCTGACATGTGGGGCCACCCTGTTAGTGGTTGGGTTAACTTAACCCGTGGGTTAAATTAATCCAGTGGCTTAATTAAGCCACTGGGCCCACTGGTCAGTGACCCAGGGGTCACTAATTAGGTGAAACAGGGGGGGTTTAGCACTGACTCGCCGGCGGCTTGACGCCGGCGACTGGAGCGCGGCGGCGCTGCTCGGAAACACGTTCCCGTGCATCATTCGATGCGCTGAGACCACGGGAGCGTAGCCCGTGCTCTCGCGCGTCGTCTGGTGCACGCGGGCGACCTCGGGGGTGACCAAAACGACGACGGCGACGTCCTTCCGCGGCGGCCGTCGCACGGGCTTGGGGTGAAATTCGCAGTAGAGCACCATTGAAGCCACCGTAGGGCGCGTTCGAAGCAGATGACCACGGCGGAGGTGAAGGACAAGACGGCGAGTACGATTGCTTAGCAGTTGAACGGCTCCAACGATCCCGGCGGCGAGAAGTTTCGGCTACCATGGCGGATCCGGCTATGGCGAGTAATTGAAGGGGGAAAGTGAGGGGTTTTGACCCCAAGCTCACCAGGAGCTTAGCAGAGGTGGCGGCGAGGGCTGGGGTGGCTCAACGGCGGTGAAAACGAAGAAGTCCTCCACGGCGGCCGGCGGGAGCTCGAGGAAGATTGCGGCGTCTATGCGGGCTCCGGGCTCGATTCCTTCTGCAGTTCGACGAAGACGACGACGACGAAGCGCTGGGACACCTTGGTTCAAGCTCTAGGGCACGGTGGCCGCGAGTTCTTGCGACGGCGAGCAGCGGCTGCTCTCGGAGAAGAAGGGGAAAACGAGGAGAGGAAGGGAGAGCACGAGAGAGGAGGGGGAAATGATTCACGGCTTCACGGCGGTTCTCCAGCACACGAGAAGATGGCACGGGGCGGCCTGGAAGGTCGAAGACGTCGCGGTGGCGTCCACGGCGTCGGCGCTCTACCACGGAGCTGCTTGGACGCGCGGGAGGAAGACGACAGAACGGTTCGGGTGGGCTGGGCCGGCTGGAGAGGTGGGCCTCGCCCCAGGCGAGAGGTAAGCCTTTTCTTTTTCTCTCTGTTTAATCTTTCCTTTCTTTTTCTGTAATTTGTTTTGGCTCTGATAAAAATACCAAACCATTTTATTAAATGCTGAAAACTTTTACATGGCCTCATAATAATATGGACAAGCCACTCATAAACTTTCAACATTTTTAAAATTCAAATGATTTGAATTTTAAATCAAAAAGGGGTATTTCTTTAATTCCAAGGTACTGTTTGAATATTTGAAAAATCTATGAGCATGGGGTGGGTCCCACATCACTTGATATGTGATCACACTCATTTATAAGACTTTTCAAAACTCTAACATGAATTTTTGGAAAAGATTTTTATCTGGCCTTTTGAATTAATTCATCTGGGGGGTGTTCCTTCTCCCATTTTGATTTTTAATTTGATTTCCAAGATTTCTTTTTGAATTTCTTTTACATGATGCAAAGGCACTAGCTAACCCTAGCACATACCTAACAGAGGGTTCTGACAGACCGCATGGAGGACGGCCAGGAAGCTGGTGTGTTTGCCCCTGATCGCACGGAAGAGGACCCCATTGACCTTGAGTACAATGGCGAGATCCCTTCCGCCGACTTCAGTGAAGATGATGAGGATGAAGACGAGTCCTCTGGGGAATCCTCCGACCCCATGGACGCCGAAGATGATGATGCTGCGCGCGCCATCCCTCCAAGGACCGCCACTCGGCTGCCAGCTCAAGGGGGTATGCCCGACTCTTCTCTTGAGCGACTTTTGGCTGATTGGAGTGACGATGATAGTATCTCAACGGGTGCTGCTCCTGCTGCATCTCCTCGGGATAAGCCTCCCAGGGTGCCAGCCAAACGCATCTCGGCAGCTGGCTCTTCCTCTGGTACCGCTCCCTCCAAGGTCATCCAAACCGCGCCGACTGCCCACAAAGGCAAGCAGGCCCAAAAGACGACAGCTCGAAGGCCGACAACTCAGGCGCCGCTGAATGTCGCCCCACTCCGCTGCCGAATGCCTACCGGCGCACCTCGAACGATCGGGTATGCTTCTGACTTTCTGCTCAGTACTTTGCTACCTCTGCTTCTACTGACTCTTCTCCCTTTCTCCCTTCAGCGAGCCGATTGGGCTTGATGACATCGACACCGAGATCCCGGCTCGTGTCGGCGCCATCATCTCGCCCGCTGCTTCTGCTGCGGCTGTTCGAAAGCGGCCGACCGCCACCCATCACTCCTCCAAAGACGCCGAACGTGCTGCCAAGAGAGCTCGGCTCGCAGCAGCCCAGAAAACGTCTCCTTCCGACCTCGCCCCAAAGATTATCAAGCGTGCGGCCGACCCGGTATCTCCTGGTGTCGGGGGAATGCAATCGGTCGATCCGATTGCCCCGTCCCCGCCACGCCGCTCCAGCCCGGCCGCCGCTGCTACGACTTCTCCCGCTCCGTCGACCGCCGTGCCCGACGCACCAATGGTGACGATCTCGCCGCCGACTGTGATGTTGGCACCGCCAACCATTGCTACCACGCCACCCGCTGTTCTATCAGTGCCGCCGACGACCACAACTCTTCCCCCAGTCATCGTTACTACCGCTGCTCCAACTCGCCCGATTGTGCCACCGCCGCAATCGGGTGCTTCTGATTTTCAAGTGACGACGGTGCCACCAGCTCTTACCACTGCCACTTCCATCGCGATTCCAACCTCAGCGCCGACGCCGACCCCCACTGCCTCAGAAGTTTTAATGCGCACGGTGGATCAATTCCGGTCCGAGTACTCTCGCGCCCGTCATGCTGGTGCTGAGGCTGACGCTGCGCTTCCTCCTCAAGAGCCCATGGCGTCCGCGCTGAGCCGAGTGAACCGCTTCGCCACTGCCATTGCTCGGGATCTGCAACAGCTCGCCTCGCATCATACGGTAACCTCTTGCTTTCCTTCTTTTCCTTCTTTTACTTTAGACATTTTTCTTCCGGTGGGTGCGCGCAAGCGCACCCAGTGGGTGTAGTCCCCGAGATTCGGGCCGATTGATTACAATCGGTTCGGATCTTCTTAGTACTTTCGCTTTTCTCGTTTGCCTTCCTCAATCGGTGGACTTTCCTTCCGGTGGGTGCGCGCAGGCGCACCCACTGGGTGTAGTCCCCGAGATTCGGGCCGATTGGTTACAATCGGTTCGGATCTTTTAGCATTTTTGCTTTTCTCATTTGCCTTCCTCAATCGGTAGACTTTCCTTCCGGTGGGTGCGCGCAAGCGCACCCACTGGGTGTAGTCCCCGAGATTCGGGCCGATTGGTTACAATCGGTTCGGATCTTTTAGCATTTTTTCTTTTCTCATTTGCCTTCCTCAATCGGTAGACTTTCCTTCCGGTGGGTGCGCGCAAGCGCACCCACTGGGTGTAGTCCCCGAGATTCGGGCCGATTGGTTACAATCGGTTCGGATCTTTTAGCATTTTTGCTTTTCTCATTTGCCTTCCTCAATCGGTGGACTTTCCTTCCGATGGGTGCGCGCAAGCGCACCCACTGGGTGTAGTCCCCGAGATTCGGGCCGATTGGTTACAATCGGTTCGGATCTTCAATATTCTTTGCTCTATCACTGACTTTGTTGTACTGTTCTTCTCAGGCTGTTATGGAGGAGAAACGAAATGTCTTCGAGAAACTTCTTGAAGCTTATACCGCCAGCCTCCGGACCCTCGCCCAGGCCCAGCTGCAGGTCAACAACCTGTCAGCCGAGACCTCCAAACTAAAAGGTATCTTCTAGCCCATCTGCCTTTTCTCCACTAGCCGATTGCTCTAGCGCTCATATCTCTATGTTCTCTTCTAGCTACTGTTCCTCTGGTAGGTGACCTCCAGGGCCGGATTTCTGAATTAACTGCAGAACTTAACCAGCAGAGCCCAGCTCTCGCCAAAGCTTCTGAAGAAGTGACTCGGCTGCAAGGGGTAGAGACTGACTTGAACCGGACTATTCACAATCTTCGCGCCGAGATGGCAGCTCTTGAAAAGAAACATCTTGCGGACGTTGCTGCTGTGACAGCTACTAGCGCTGGGCTTCTTGCCGAGCGGGATGCCGCAGTCTCCGCCCGAGATGCTTTACAAGCCGAGAGGGATGAAGCAGTCGCCGCGCGGGATTCCATTCGCAAGGATCGCGACGAGCAGATCGCCAAATATGAAGAAATGGAGAAGCAACATCTTGAAGAGAATGCCCGAATGCGCCGCCGAGCCAAAGGTTTCTGCGACTCGCTAACTGACATGGATCTTCTCCTTAGCGGTGAGTCTTCCTTTATGCCGATTGCATTTTCCGATTGCTTTCTTCTTGTCTCTGATTTCTCACATTTTTCCTTCTTGGCACAGAGGCCTGGCCCGAATCTGAGGCGGCTGCCTACGCCGCTGTCGCCCAGTCTCGGGAGGATCATATCGCTGCCGGAGGGACTTGTGACCGCGCGGACAGCGTCTGGACCCGACATGAATATCTGATCGGCACTCAAGCTCGCATTCCGGTCATCCAGGGAGTGGCCCTGTCCTTCAAGCTCGGAATTCTGAAGATTGCCGAAGCCCTGTGGCCGGCGGCTGAGCTCAAGGCCGGACTAAAAAGAATGGAACATGCTGCCGACTCCTCCGCCGAGGTTCGCAAGGACGACCCACAAGAGGAGGAAGATTCTGATCAAGGGGAAACTCCGAATGCAACCACTGAGCAAACTCGGATTCTCCTCAAGGCTATCCCCCGTCGGATCGACGTTCTGCTGAATTCCGCGGGTCGTACTGGTGCGGAGACCGCCCTTCAGACACTATTGACTTGGTACCCTCAGGTGAAACTCTCCAAGTTATACAGCCTCCGAGACGGTGCCGGGGACCTTCTTGAGAAAACCTACGCTGAAGTCAATCGGCTGGCCAGCACCATGGCGAATTGGTTCTCTCCATATGACTACACTCCATACCTTGACGACGGAGGGAACCCACTCCCTGCTTCAACTATCTCCGCGCTAGCCGAGGAGCCTTCCGACAGCGACTCATCTCAGACCTCTCCGAAGATGAAACGAGTTGATGCTGCCGGTTCTGAAGCTCAATCGGATCCGTCTGCTCCATCCTCCAGCTCGGTGCCTCCGACTGCTTGAGATGTGCCCTCTTGATTTGTATTCGGACTGTCCCCCTGCCGATATTAGATCGGTTTTACTTTTCCTTGTAAGACAATTTTAATTCTGCCGACACCCACTTGATGTAATGAACTTATTCGGCCTTGGGCCTGTTACTTTTGATGCAAATCGATTGCTTGTTTTAACTGTTTTCATGTGCGATCAACTTTGCGTCTTTGCCGGTTTCTTTCATCGGCTGCGCTTGGGAATGTTTACTGTGTCGATCTTGCCGCCGACATGCGGTCCCCGATCGGATCAACAGTAAAACGTCCAGCCAAGGTTCGATGAGTTTTTATTTTTACACGACAAGATTCTTAACGCAAAGGATTCTGCAACAGCAGGCGCCGATTGCTCGCTTCTGGATCTAGTCTCCGAGTTTGCGGCATGTTTCGAGTTGTTTCCCGGGATTTGTACTACCGACTGCTTCACTCGTCACCCTTTTCAATGCCACAAACCCCTTAGTGATTTGCGCTTGAGCTGGGTGTCCGATTGCGAGCCAGCCTGCAGTCCCCGTGCCACGATGGATTATTTTTTGACCTCGTGGTCGGCCAGTCCCCGGGTATGCTATGCACATCTCGGGTCTGACGGAGCGTTGCCGATTACAGCTAGCTCTTCGAATGGAATTATACGAAAGTACTCGAATGCTCATTTTCAGAGACATGATAACTTTAACTGATTGTTTGCCGAATGGCTTACATAAACTTATGCCGTTTAACTATAGAACGGACATAACAACTCGGCATTCCACGGCCGCTTTGTCTCTACTCCTGATGTGTCCTTGTGCCGAGTTCCCTTGGTGCAATCGATCAGGTAGTAGGAGTTGTTTTTGAGCGCTCTACTGACAATAAACGGCCCTTCCCAAGGTGAGGATAGCTTGTGCTGCCCATCTGACTTCTGGATTCGGCGGAGCACCATGTCCCCCTCTCGGAAAGAGAAAGGTCGAATCTTCTTGCTGTGGTAGTGCCGCAACTTCTGCTGATAGATTGCTGACCTAGACAGGGCCAACAAACAAGCTTCTTCTTTGAGGTCGACGCCGTCTTCTCTTGCTAACTTGGCTTCTTCTTCAGTATATAAAGCGTGCCGAGGTGAATCAAACTCGATGTCGGAGGGGATGACTGCTTCTGAACCATATACCAGGAAGAAAGGAGTGAATCCAGTCGACCTATTCGGCGTGGTCCTCAAACTGAAAAGTACTGCGGGGAGCTCATCAATCCATGCCCCAGGTGCCCTCTCAAGTGGCTCTACCAATCTGGGCCTGATACCCGATAGGATTAGTCCATTTGCCCTTTCGACTTGACCATTGGACTGTGGGTGTGCCACAGATGCCAGATCAAGCCGAATGCCTTGCTGAGATGCATATCGAGCCAATGCCCCCTTTGCAAAGTTTGTGCCGTTGTCGGTAATGATGCTGTTAGGAACACCATATCTGCATACGATGTCGGCCAAAAACTTGACTGCAGTCGGTCCATCCAACTTCTTGATTGGTCTTGCCTCGATCCACTTGGTAAATTTGTCGATTGCCACCAGGAGATGTGTCATGCCGCTTCTAGCTCTCTTGAATGGTCCGACCATGTCCAAACCCCAAACTGCAAACGGCCAAGCTATTTGGATGGTCTTCAGTGCCGATGCTGGCTGATGACTCTTTGCCTTGAATCGCTGACAACCCTTGCAGTGCTTCACAAGATTTTCAGCTGCTGCGAGTGCAGTTGGCCAGTAGAAACCATGTCGGAAAGCCTTGTTGGCGATTGCTTTTGCTGACGCGTGATGACCACATTCACCCTGATGGATGTCTCTGAGCAGCTCCAAGCCTCTATCCTCTTCAACACACCTCTGAAGAACACCAGTCGGACTTTTGCGCATCAGCTCGTTGTTGATGATTGTATATGCCCAAGATCGGCGACTGATCTGTCTGGACAATGCCAAATCTGGTGTAAGGATCCCATCTGCCAAAAAATCTCGAATTGGCTGTGCCCATGATGGCGCACTGACCACTACCATTACTGTTGCCTGCTGGGGTAAGGCTTCTTCTTGGATCTCGGTCTCTTGAGCATTGGCCTGCTCGATCTCGACCTCTTGAACCTCTGCTATATCTTCTTCTGCTTGCGAACTGCCGACTGCGGCGCCTGGCACGCATTCGGCAGCCTCTGGTGCTGACTTCTCATCCGGGGTTGAAACTTCATTACTGCAATCGGCAATTTCTGATATCACTTGTTCTCCAGAGGTTTTGCCCTCTGGCGCAGCCTCTGCTTGCTTCTCTGTGGTATCGCTCTTCTTCTTCTCTTCTGCAGCCCCTGGTTTGCAATCGGCAGCCCCTGGTGCTGTTGCCGAGACACCCTGAGCGCTGGATTGCTTCTTCATGGTTGCAACCTTGGCCGGTTGAACTTCTTTTGCCTTTCTCAGAGCTTCAAGATCGGTCTCCGAGATAAAAATGGACTCGGAATCTAGTGATGGAGTGATGGACGGCTTCTTGATATGCTCGAGAGATACGCCTGGTGGAATTGCTTGCCTTGTGGAGCCAAGCTTGGACAAGGCGTCTGCTGCTTCATTGTTTGCTCTTGGAACATGGTGGAACTCGCAACCTTCAAAATATCCACTGATTTGCTGCACCAGGAATCGGTAGCTCGCCATGTTAGCATCTTTTGCATCCCACGTGCCCGAGCACTGCTGTACCACCAGATCGGAGTCACCATAGCACTCAATATTCCGAATACCGATTTCCTTGGCCAACTTGATACCATGCACAAGGGCTTCATACTCGGCTACATTGTTTGATGCTGCAAAGTGAATCTGGAGCACATATTGCAATTGATCTCCCCTTGGGTACGTGAGCACCACCCCAGCCCCTAGGCCATTCTTCATCTTGGAGCCATCGAAGTGCATTCGCCAGACATCCGACATGGGGAGCTGTGGCATGTACTGAGTTTCAGCCCAGTCCACCAGGAAATCGGCTAGTGCCTGCGACTTAATGGCAGTCCTTGGCTCATATTGGATGCCATGACTGGCCACCTCGATTGCCCATTTCGCCACTCTTCCGGTTGCGTCTTTGCTTCCCATGATGTCGGCTAATGGAGCCGAACTGACAACAGTGATCAAGTGGGCTTGAAAATATGGCTTCAATCTCTTGGCCGCCATGTATACTCCATAGCACATCTTCTGGTAGTGAGGATAGTTCTGCTTGGATGCCGAAAGCACTTCGCTGATGTAGTACACTGGGCGCTAGACTTGCTGTGCCTTGTCCTTCTCGGGCCGCTCCACCACCATAATTGCGCTGATCACCCGATTGGTTGCCGCAATGTATAACATCATGGGCTCCTTCTCAATCGGGGCAGCCAGAATCGGTGCCGTGGATAGCATGCGCTTGAGCTCTCGGAATGCTTCATTTGCCTGGGGGGTCCAAGTCTTCTTCATCAACTGGTACAAAGGAATTGCCTTCTCGCCCAGCCGACTGAGGAATCGGCTAAGGGATGCGAGGCAACCGGTGAACTTCTGCACTTGCTTCAAGGTCTTGGGCTGCTCCATGCGCTCTATTGCGGCTATCTTCTCGGGGTTGCATTCGATTCCCCTCTCGGAAACGAGAAACCCCAAGAGCTTGCCGGCTTGGACTCCAAACACACACTTCTCATGGTTGAGCTTGATCTGATAGGTTCTCAGATTTGCAAAGGTCTCTCTGAGGTCGTCCAACAATGTGACTCCCCTTGCCGACTTCACCACCAAGTCGTCCACGTAAACGTGGATATTTCTGCCGAGCTGAGAGTGTGTGCATCTTTGCATCATGCGCTGATAAGTGGCACCTCCATTTTTCAGACCAAAAGGCATGGTGATATAGCAATAGGCCCCGAAAGGGGTTATGAATGCTGTCTTGATCTGATCTTCTACGGCTAACTTTATCTGGTGATATCCAGCAGTAGCATCCAAAAAGGATAACAACTCGCAGCCGGCCGTAGAATCAACCACTTGGTCAATTCGGGGCAAAGCAAACGGATCTTTGGGGCATGCCTTGTTCAAACAAGTGTAATCTATACACATACGCCAAGTCTTGTTCTTCTTCATGACGAGGACTGGATTGGCCAGCCACTCGGGGTAAAACACTTCCATGATGAAACCTGCAGCTTGTAACTTTGCAATCTCTTCGCCGATTGCTCTTCTCTTGTCCTCAGAAAAACGTCTCAGGGGTTGTTTGACCGGCTTCGAGCCTGGCCGAATGTGCAGCTTGTGCTCGGCGAGTTCTCTCGGAACACCAGGCATGTCCTGTGGAGACCATGCAAAGATGTCCCGATTCTCACGGAGAAACTCGACGAGCTCGCTTTCCTATTTGTCGCTAAGTCCAGCTCCGACCACAACAAACTTGGTCGAGTCGGAGGGATCTAGAGCGATTTTCTTGCTGTCCTTGGCCGATTGAAAAACCGACTCCTCCTCTGCTCTCTTTGCTGGGCCAACCGGCAGTGGATTCTTGCTCTGCGCTTGCGCCATTGCAATCACCTTGCCGAGCTGACGCTTCTCTGTCTCCACCACTAAGGACTCAGCCAAACTGCTGCCAGCGGATGTGCACTCGAGGGACTTCCTGAAGTCTCCGGTGACTGTGATGACGCCGTTTGGCCCCGGGATCTTCATCTTCAGGTATGTCTGCTGTGCATTGATCATGAACTTGGCAAATGCTGGTAATCCCAACAAAGCATGGTATGGACTGCTGAGGTCGGCCACCTCGAACCAAATCGGCTCTCTCCTGAAATTCTCCTTTGTGCCAAAAATGACATCCAACCGAATGCGACCCAAGGGGGTGCAAGACAACCCAGGGACGATCCCGTGAAATGTCGTCCGACTGCGCTCCAAATCCCTCTCTGTAAGTCCTAGCTTGAGCATCGTATCTCGGTACAGGATGTTGATTGTGCTTCCTCCATCAACTAGCACTCTTGAAAACTTGCATGAAAACTTAGGCCCTGCGACCAGAGCATCCACCACCAGGGGATAGTTGCTCGGGTTCGGCAAAATGGTGGGGTGATCTGCTCTGTCCCAGGATATCGGACATTCTGACCAGTGCATGAATTGGGGGATCGGTGGCATAGTTGCATTGACTTCCTGAGCTCGGGCTCTCCGACTGCCCTTGTCCGTGGACTCACTGGTGAAAATCATGTATGCTGCATCCTGCTGCGGGTACTGGTTTTGCTGCTGAGGTGGTCCTCTGTTCTGCGGTGGTGGTGGGGGTAAAGCTTCTCCTTTTGCTATCCTTCTCACAAAATCACATTGCCGAGTGGTGTGCGCAGACGGCCTCCCAGGCGTGCTGTGCAACTTACATGGTGCATCCAACATGTCCTCGAACGTGTACTTGGGCTTCACCTGCCCTGGGGGTCTCACATTGGGTCTCATCTTCCGACTGCCTCCTGCGGCCGCTGGGTCTTCCTCATTCTGAACAGCGGCCACCTGCCGACTGCCATACTGAGTGTCCGGTTGCTCGTCCTTTCGCTTGCCGTTGTTCTGCTGGTTGTTGTTGTTGTTGTTGTTGCGGTTGTTCTCTCTTCTTTCTTTCCGACTGAGGCCTTGGTTTCCTGCGTCCGATTGCGGAGCCCCTGGTGACTGGATCACACCTCCAACTCCGAGTTGGATAGGGCGCATCGCAGAATCGGACATAGCGAAAGCATTCGCCACCTTCATGAGCTCGGCGAGCGATGTGAAGTCTTTGCGGAGCAGCTTGTGCTTCAGCATTGAATCGGCCAGGCATCCATCAGTGAAGTACTGAATGGCCTGAATCTCATGGACTCCTTCGCACGAATTCTTCAACTTGATCCACCGAGACAGGTAATCTCGGAGGGGCTCGTCCTTGCCTTGCACGCACAAAGCTAACTGCCGAGGGAGGTTGGGCCTTTCATATGTGCTTGTGAAGTTGTGGATGAACGCAGTCGTGAAGTCCTCCCAACAGTTCACACTGTCCTTGGGCAAACTATTCAGCCATGTCCGAGCTGAACCCTGCAGCATGAGCGGTGCATAGCGAACTGCCACACGCCGATTGCCTCCCGCAATGCGAACTGCTGTCAGGTAGTCGGACAACCAGTCCTCAGGCTTTACCGAGCCATTGTACTTGGGGGTATCTCTCGGCAGTGTAAAGCCTTTGGGGAACTTCTCCGTCCGAATGCGATGACCGAAACATGCTGGGCCAGCTTCTCCTTCTTCATCTTCCTGGGCCTCCTTCTCCAGGAGCTCAATGCGATGCCTTGCATCATTCTGACCGATTTGGCGAGGGCCAAGTCGGGTGCTAATTGCTGGTCTCGGTGCCGACTGCTGCGGCATGTCATGGCGCCTGCTGTTAACAGTCTGCTCTTCCATTCTTCTGCTTGCTGCTGGGCGATTGCTTCTGACCTTGCTGTCATGCCGAGATGGCGCGGGCTGGTGCCGATTCTGGCGCGACGCATTCGGCCGCTGGCTGGCTCCCGCATTCGGCCTCATTGTCCCTCTTGATGCCTCTGGCTCAGCGTTCTGATTGCCCCTTTCCCCAAGCCTCTGCTCTTTTGCGGCCGCTATCAGTTCACGCATTCGGCGCGACTGCTCGCGCCGCTCGTCTCCTTCCAACTCTTCCAACTCAAGCGCTATCTGCTCGGCTGCTCTCAGATTCTTGTCGGGTGTGCTATATGTGGGCCTTTGGACAAATGCCGATTGCGCCGGTTGCTCCGGTTGTGCTGGCCTTCTCGGACGCTCTGGTTGCTCCGCCCCAGACAACTGCTGGTTGACCGCCCGGCCTCGGCTTCTCAGGTCCTCCAGGACTGCGGGCTCAATCGGCCGACGCGGTCCTGCATGCGCTGCGTTGTATTCCCGAGTGATGGCTCCCAGCCGACGCTCCTCAGCCAGCACTTGCTCGGCCCTGCGAGCCAGTGCAAGCCGTGCCGTTTCCAGCTCGGTATGCACTTGCTCCGGATCACCATTCCTGTTCACGGGTGTGTACAGCACATCCCGCAACGCACTGGTGCCGATTCGCTCTGCTGCATCAGCCACTTCCTTTGCCTTCCTTGCTGCGCTTGCCGGGTCCCGATTGGTCGAGGACGACGCTCCCGCCATCATGACTGCAGCGTGCAGTCGGCCCTCCCCTTGGCCAGGTGCTGCGACGCAGCCCCTGGTCAAGAGAGGGTCTGTAGCAAATGAGAAAACTCGGATGTCTCTTGGATATGCCTCAGGGAAGGCACCGATGAAGAGACGGTGACTTCCCACCTGCAGTGACACCCCGGGCGGCAAGGGAGCTCCTTCCTTGTACCGCGCCGAGTAGTCCACCACATAGTCGGTTGCCCCATGCCTTAGAATCAGGACAGAGGCGTGGCTACCGCCCGATGCAGAGATTGATCCCGTCCGGATCTTGACTCCAGTCGACGCCTCGGTATGCCCAACGGTGGGCGCCAACTGTCGTCGATATGTGACGGCAGATGCCATAGGGATGGCTAAAAGTGAGGGGAAAACACGAGGGAGGGAATGTCGATGGTGCCGGAATCGGGTTGGGCACAAGCACGGTCAAGACACCACGTTGTACCCAGGTTCGGGGCTCTCCGGAGAGATAACACCCCTACTCCTGCTTATCTCTTATATATCAATGAAGGAACTACAATAACTGCTCTTCTATCTTCTCAGGGGAAGGAGTGAACCGCCGCCGTGGGCAAGGTCTTCTCCTGCTTCCCTGAGGAGTAACTACGGGCAGTAAATGAAATGAAGGGAGAAAGAGTTAATGAGATCTCAGGTGTGGCGTCCCTCGCGCAGGGGCGTACCCTGGCTCTTATAGTGTGAGTCCAGGGTACTTCGGTAACTTCAATGCCGAATGGGCCCAGCTGTCAACCTCTAGTCGGCCTGGGCCCACCGACTGCTCCTATCCGGGTGATCCGGAGCCTACGAGCGGCGACCCATGCTGCTATCTTGTAGGTTCTAGTGATGAACAGTGGAGCTATGAGGTACGGTCTTGTCGGCTTGTCCGCGGAATCGGCGGAGAGGTCGACATCGTATCTCCCGGAAATCCTTGATGTGACTTGGCCTTCCTGCCACCCAGATATCTCGGGATATGGCATTTATGACCTCGTAATCATACCCCCGACTGGGTGTCAGGTAGCTCCGATTGCGCCTGGACCGACTGGTGGTTCCTGGGTAAGGTCGATTGCTCTGGGCAATCGGTCTTCTAGGAAACGACCTCGATCCAGCAGCAGGTCAATCGGACGATCGTCTTCAATGAACAAAAGGGTGGACCGATTGCGCCTGGGCCGACTGCCGGCACTTGGTATGGCCGATTTCCTTAGAGCAATCGGCCGTACCTCTGCCTAGCTCGGCCCAGCTGCAGCCCAATCGGCCCATCCTTGTCTTGAAAGCTTGCTTCTGCTTGGGTTAGCCTACCCGGGTACCAATCCCCCGACAAGACTCTTCCCTGTTATGACTTGAATTGAATTACATTCCTTGATTGCTTTACTTAATTAAAAGTTCTTATATGGTTGTTAGCATGTCACTACAGAAATTATGCTTTTATCATTTACCTACTCGAGGACGAGCAGGAATTAAGCTTGGGGATATTGATACGTCCAAAACGTATCTATAATTTCTGCTTGCTCCATGCCTCTTTTGTGTGATATTGCTATGATATTGATGAACTTCCATACACTTTTGATCATATTTGGACTAACATATTAACTCAGTGCACCCCAATGCCAGTTCCTGTTTTCTGCTGTTTTTCTATTTCAGGTTTCCCCCATATTTAAATTGCTCCAAAAATTCGGGAAAATCCAATAAAAATCAGCGCTTTGGAAGCTTCGGGAATCACCGAGGGGGGGGGGGGGGGCAGAGGGGACCCACCAGGGCCCCAGGCGCCCTCCCGGCGCGCCCTAGGGTGCGCCCTCCCCTGGCTGCCCCCATTCGCCCATATATTCTTCGTGACGCGAAACCCTCGAAAGAAGAACCCTTTTCCGCGATCTTTCCCCTGTTCCGCCGCCGCCGCGCTTCCAAGATCGGGAGCACCAGGAGAGCTCTTCCCGGCACCCTGCCAGAGGGAGGAACCACCTCCGGGAGCTTCTGCAGCACCATGGATGCTTCTCGGATGAACCGTGAGTAGTCCACCTTGGACCATGGGTGTATGATCAGTAGCTATGTGATGTTCTCCTCCCCTCTTTGTTCTTCATGGATTAGACCTCGTGAGCTTCCCTACATGATCGAGGCACATATGTAATTTTTCTGCTGTTGCTATGCTGAGTTTGCTGGGATCAGGTGGATTATGAGACTATGTTCAGATTATGTTTGAGTAATATATTTGATTCTCCTATTTTATATTTATGTTCTTGAGTAATTCTTGCATGTTCCCCGTTGTTGTTTATTGCTTTGGCCAAGTAGTAGGTAGTGACTCCAAGAGGGAGCGTTATGCATGATTTTGGGTTCATGCCCCCCGATGACTAGCTTGAGTGACAGAAACATGAGTCTAGGGGATGTGTTGTTGCAACAAGGGAGAAAACAACGGTGCTTGTACTTGCGGGTGCAAGGATTGTTTACTTTACGCAAAGTTCTTTAATGCAGTTGTCTGTTGCTTTGAGTTTTCACTTTGGATGGGATTCGCAACTTAATACCAGCGAGATGTTCTGGATAGATATCTCAAAGTGGATGATTAGTAGGTAGATGCAGATGGATTTCGGTCTACTTGTCTTGGCGTACCGCCCATGCTTTTGAGACTCTTCCTTTCTTTATAGCATAGTTAGCATTGGTTTGCGCACATAATCCTGTCAATTGCCCAACTGTAATTTGTTTACCTCGCATGGCTATTTATCGTATTTTGGGAGAGAGACATCACTAGTGAACATCATAGGACCCCGGTCCATATTTCCAATACTGCTTACACCCACTATCAATTTACTGTTTTATTTACTTCTCCGTAGCTATCACTATCATTATTATCCCGTGCGTTTTTTTTCTTTGTAAACAACAAGGCCGGAGGGATTGACAACCTCTCTATACTTGTTGGGGGCAAAGTTATCTGTTGTGTGTGCAGGTCCAGGTAAAGTAAGCAACCTCGGTTGTGAACGGCGCCATTGTTCACTTTGCCACCTGCTTGTCGACGTTGGAGTCTTACTGGTTCGATACTCAACCTTAGCATCTTCGCTAAGGGAAATTTGCTTCTGTCTACATCTCAACCTTCCACTTTTGGTAACCAACGAGGGGCGAGAAGTAAATTCTCGCAACATCATGCGCGAGATCATAAGGTTGAAGAAGAACGATTTAGATGCCATGGATCTGATCGCCACTTTTGTTATTCGGAGGATCCAACCTCTCCAAGCTAGGGCCCGGGGAATGTGGACATACACCGGGCTTGAGGATGATACTCGGTACAACAAATCCGAGATGCCCATGGATGAGTTTGAGCTCCAGATGAAGTTCATCACCAGCGTGACCCACGGTCTGCAGCCAGTGGGCCGAGTAAAATCACTTAGCAGCGAGAATCCTTCGACTTTGGTAGGTTCTCTTGTTTCATATGTGTCTTGGGATGTCTTTTGCCTGCCTGCTTCTAACTCGGATCTTTTATATTTCTGTTCTAGGATGTTTCTCGATTCCATTCCCCCATTCCCTTGGCCCTGCAACATCCCGCCGAGGAAGATGAGGATAGCACTGCTGGCGTGGGGATTGGCGTTGAGACTGGAGAGGAGATGGAGTCCAAGGTGGCTCGTGTTTAGGCGGCGTCTGAGCAGCGCTCAAAGAGCAAGCAGGACCGTGAGTCGGTGCGAGAAGGCCTTACTCGGACCCTCAAGAGGTCTCACCCTACGAGTGGTGAGGAAGGTAGCGGCAAGCTTCCAGCGCTGGGTTCCAGTCATGGGAAAGTTGCACCTCTGAAGAAGAAGAAGCTTGTCACTCTTGGCGGTAGGGAGATTAACCCCTCGGGGGATGCTGCTGGTGAGAAGGCCAAAGGAGCTGGGGCCAGTCCAGCTAAAGTTGTTGTGGCTCCCCCAAGGCGTGCTCTGAAAACTTCCCACAAGTAATGTTGTCACATTCTTTTCGGCCCGGTATTTCATCAATTCTTCGGTCTTTTTAACCATTTCGTTTTGTAGTGTCCGCCCGAGTGGTTCCGAGTCACTTCCTAGGGTGGAGGATCCGAGTGCGGAAGCTTATGAGGATGTCAGCACCTACGGGGTGACTGACTTTTCTGTTATGGACACCATTCCCGAGGATGTTGCAGCTGGTGGTAGGGATTTTTGATCATGTTCTTGATGCTTTTGTTACCGTGGCTTCCCCTTTTTTGACTATGTCTGTTGTGTCTTCACTTTTCTTCTGCAGATATGGACATTGATTCTTCTGCAGGTCCAACTCAGACCGTGATTGAGCCGGTTGCCGCTGAGGTGACTCCTCCTGAGGTGATTATTCTTGGGTGAGAGGTACCTCTTGGATCAGGCCGTCCTGCTGCCAGTAGTTCATCTGCTCCTCTTGCTGCACCCGAGGCTCCTGTTGAGAAGGTTGCTGGAAAAACCTCTGCCGCTCAAGGGGATGATCCTGCTCCCTCGGCTTCAATTCCAGTCGGCGCTCCAGTTGAGCATGCTATCATCAGTGGCCTGGAAGAGTCTTTGGTGAAGGCTTCTCAGTTTGAGATGCACCTGCGTGAGTTAGCTTCCGAGGACGAGCTGGTGAAGTCAAACATGCACGTAAGTACTTATGTAAGTTTTCTACCCAGTGGGTGTCCGAATGGCTTTCTTGCTGTTGTTTTGTGGATTTAAAACTTCAGCTGGGGGCACTTCTTAATGTACCCAGTGGGTGTAGCCCCCAAGGCTCTGAGTAACTTTTGGAAGTTATTCAGTGTCTTTTATAGTGAGACTAGAGATTAATGGATTTACAGTGGGAGCACTTCTTAGTGCACCCACTAGGTGTAGCCCCCAAGGCTCCGCGTAAATTTTGGAAGTTATTCGGAGTCTTTTGTGAGACTAGTGATTAATGAACTTCCAGTGGGAGCACTTCTTAGTGCACCCACTAGGTGTAGCCCCCAATGCTCCGAGTAACTTTTGGAAGTTATTCAGAGTCTTTTGTGAGACTAGTGATTAATGAACTTCCAGTGGGAGCACTTCTTAGTGCACCCACTGGGTGTAGCCCCCAAGGCTCCGAGTAACTTTGTAGAGTTATTCGGAGTCTTTTTGTAAAGAGACTTTGCTTTTATTATGGTTCTTCTCCTGTACTTAGGAGGCTTGCAAGCTGGGTTCTTCCTTTGTAAAGTTTCAAGAGGAGAATGCAGCCGCGAAGAAGGCGTATGAAGTGCTACTTGAAGAGCACAACAAACTGAAGAAGCAACATGCTGAAGACAATGGTGAGTTATCCTGGCTTAGATTTTGTACGAGCTTTTGTGTTGGTATCCTTCTTATTCTTCTTGTCATGTGTCATATATCCTATCTTTCCTTCTGGTGTGTTGACGCAGAGGCGGCCAAGAAAGCCTTTGATGCGAAGGTAAAGGAAAATGCTGATTTTGTGGCAAAAATGAAGAAGGAGATAGATCAAGCCGAGAAGCATGCCTAGGAGAAGAAAGTTTTGGAGAAGTCTGCGCATTACTACAAAGAGGCAGTGAAGGAAAACGAGGCCACCATCGCAAAGCTTGAATCTGATCTGGAAAAGTTGTCCGAACTGCGCACGAAGGAAAAGGACGATCACAAGGCCGAGTTGGAGACAACTCGGAAAGCTGTGCATGCAGCTGATGAGTATTGTGCTGGGAGGTTTGCTGTCTTCAGCGAGACTTAATCTGGTGAGTTGTGGGAAATTTCTTTTGATGACATGTGGTATCATGCTGATTCGACGTATACTGATCTTGTTTTGTTGCAGCATATGGTACCGACCCGGAAGCGGAGCAGGCCCGAATGGCGGAGTTTGCTGAAATGGTGAAGAGGGACAACTACACGCCAGTGACAACTGAGTTTGCTTTAGCCCGAGGGCTGCTGACCATGAGATGTGCCAAGGCCAAGAGATTTGCCGAGGAGGTCATGGGTGCTACCCTGGCGCTGAAGAGCAAACTATCACCTGGCGAGGGGATTCAGGTGAAGCTTGATATAGTGGTTCCCACCCTCCAAGTAGCTCTTCAACAATTATCACGCTGGAAACGATCTGCGGCGCGGAGTGGTGCAAACTATGCGCTGGCTTTGACCAAGGCACACTTTCCATAAAGGATTCATAACCTTGAAAGGGTTGGTGGCGGTGATCCTGAACAAGGACAAAGCTGACCACATTTCTTCCTCGGTATGTCGAGACTGCCAGTCGGATTGCTTTAATGCTTGATCTAGACTTCTTCGTGGAGTCGACTGGTGTCATGATTGAGTAGGACGAGGTCGGAGATGAATGAGCGAGCTTAGTTGGGGTGGAGCAACAAAAAACTTTTTAAGATTTTCCTCGGTATGCCGAGTGATCTTGTAATGAATTTCGTCGTTGATGTTGTGCCCTGGGCACTAGACATACTTTTGCTTTAGCTTATCTATTAGTTACTTTGAAGTGGTTATCTTGTTGTGCATTAAGTAACCCTGAAGAATAGGAAGGGTACTTAGAAAAAAAAATCTAAGCTCTCGTCCGGACTGCCCGTGGCTCGGTTAAAAACTTGATTTTGAAACATTAAGCAGCCCCCAAGTCATCAGAGACTTGGTGGATACTTAGAAAAAGTTTTCTAAGCTCTCATCCGAGCTGCGCATAGCTCGGATAAAAACTTGATTTTGAAACATTAAAACATTAAGCAGCCCCCAAGTTATCAGAGACTTGGTGGATACTTAGAAAAGTTTTCTAAGCTCTCGTCCGAGCTGTGCACAGCTCGGAGAAAAACTTGATTTTGAAACATTAAAATATTAAGCAGCCCCCAAGTTATCAGAGACTTGGTGGATACTTAGAAAAGTTTTCTAAGCTCTCGTCCGAGCTGCGCACAGTTCAGATAAAAACTTGATTTTGAAACATTAAAACATTAAGCAGCCCCCAAGTTATCAAAGACTTGGTGGATACTTAGAAAAGTTTGCTAAGCTCTCGTCCGGGCTGCGCATAGCTCGGATAAAAACTTGATTTTGAAACATTAAGCAGCCCCCAAGTCATCAGAGACTTGGTGGATACTTAGGAAAGTTTTCTAAGATCTCGTCTGAGCTGCGCACAGCTCGGATAAAAACTTGAGTTTGAAACATTAAAACATTAAGCAGCCCCCAAGTCATCAGAGACTTGGTGGATACTTAGAAAAGTTTTCTAATCTCTCGTCCGAGCTGCGCACAGCTCGGATAAAAACTTCATTTTTGAAACATTAAGCAACCCCCAAGTCATCAGAGACTTGGTGGATACTTAGAAAAGTTTTCTAAGCTCTCGTCCGAGCTGCGCACAACTCGGATAAAAACTTGATTTTTGAAACATTAAGCAGCCCCCAAGTCATCAGAGACTTGGTGGATTCTTAGAAAAGTTGTCTAAGATCTCGTCCGAGCTGCGCACCGCTTGGATCAAAATTGATTTTTAATAACAGGTAAAAATACAGAGATTGGGCAAGACACTTTGTTATACCAAACAATATCTTATTCAAGTCTTACAACTGCATTCATGCATAGAAACGTCGTAACAACTGGGCGTTCCATGCATGAGGCTCTTCTATGTTATTAGTTACATCGTACAACCGATAAGCTCCATTACGCAATACCCTGGATATGACATAGGGCCCTTTCCACGGGGGGGCTAATTTGTGATTCGAAGTCTGCTTGATACGCAATACCATGTAGCCTTCTTGGAATGAGCGAGCTCGGACATGTCGGTCATGGTATCGGCGCAGGCCTTGCTGATAGAATGCTGAACGGATAAGAGCTAAATTTCTTTCTTCTTCCAAGAGATCAACACCATCTTGTCGTGCAGCTTCAGCTTCCACTTAGTGTACTGGCTTACTCGGGGAGCGTTGTGCTTGAGATCACTCGGAAGGATTGCCTCTGATCCATATACCAGGAAAGAGGGAGTTGACCGAGTAGATCGATTAGGTGTTGTTCTCAATCCCAACAGGTCCGAGGGAAGCTCGTCGACCCAAGCTCCCGCTGCTTCCTTTAAATCCCGAAGGAGACGGGGTTTGATTCCTTTTAGTATTAGCCCATTTTCTCGTTCGACCTGGCCATTGGATTGGGGGTGTGATACTGAGGCGAAATTGACTTGAATGCCATTGATCCAACAGAATTCTTTAAATTCAGCCGAGTTGAAGTTTGACCCATTGTCTGTGATGATGTCATGTGGGACTCCGAAACGTGTATTATGCCTTGTATGAAGCTGACTGTTGTGGCTGAGTCTAAGGCTTTGATGGGTTTTGCTTCTATCCATTTTGTGAACTTATCCACTGTGACTAAGATATGGGTGAAACCATACTTGCATGTTCTCAGTGGTCCGATCATATCAAGCCCCCATACTGCAAATGGCCAGGCTAGAGGGATTGTCTTCAACTCGGAAGCTGGTTTGTGTGGCTGGTTGGCGTAAAATTGACATCCTTGGCAATGATCTACAATGTACCGAGCATCACTGAGGGCCTGAGGCCAGAAGAAACCAGCTCGGAAAGCTTTCGCCACTACTGTCCGACTTGAGGCGTGGTGGCCGCAGTCGCCTGCATGGATGTCTTGCAAGATATAACGGCCTTCGTCTTCGGAGATGCATCGCTGAGGGAGCTTAGTGATGTTGTTTCTGTACAACTCGCCATTGATCACCGAGTAGGATTTTGATTTGCGAACAATCTGTTTGGCTTCCAACTCGTCTTCTGGCAGCTCCTGCCTTTGCAGATAGGCCAAGATAGGGAGTGTCCACTCGGGATGAATGACTTCAATGCCAAAAATCATGTCAACTACTGCGGGTATATCTTATTTGTTTGGTATGTTCCTATCTGGCAGCATATCTGGATCCACTTACTTAAAGGATCTTCTTTGACTGTTGGAGAATGTAAATGTTCCAAATATATTCCAGATGGAATTTGACTCTGAGTAGAGCCCAACTTGTCCAGATCGTCTGCTGCTTGATTCCGAACCCTTGGAATATGATGGAGTTCTAACCCATCAAATTTTTTCTCCAATTTTCTCACTGCTACACAGTAAGTTGTCATTGCAGGGCTCCGAATGTCCCATTCTTTCATTACTTGATTTATCACCAAGTCTGAGTCTCCGAATACCATGAGCCTCCTGATTCCGAGTGAAATAGCCATTCTCAAACCATACAGAAGGGCTTCTCGGCCTCATTATTTTTTGCTGGGAAGTGTATTTGGAGAACATATCTCATCTCATCTTTCCTTGGTGAAACTAGTACCACACCTGCTCATGCTCCGTTCAGCATCTTGGATCCATCAAAAAACATTGTCCAATGTTCTGGGATTGGTTGTGGGGGATTTTGTACTTCGATCCACTCGGCCAAGAAATCCACCAGTGCTTGCGACTTGATTGCTTTTTTGGGTTGATAATGGATATCATAAGGTAGCAAATCCAAACTCAATTTTGCAATTATTCCCGTTGCATATCTATTATTCATGTTTTCTGCGAGAGGAGCTTCTGATACTACTGTGATGGAATGGTCTTGAAAGTAGTGTGCAAGCTTCTGTGATGCCAGGTAGATTCCCATTGCCAGCTTCTGGTAGTGAGGATATATTTGCTTGGATGGTGTGAGGACCTCGGAGATGAAGTAAATAGGTCTTTGTACCTTCTGTGCCTTCCCTTCTTCTTCTTCTCTTTCCACCACTATAGCTACACTGACAACTCGGCTTGTGGCTGCAATGTACAATAAGAGTGGTTCTTTTTCTTTAGGTGCTGCAAGGACTGGCCGAGTTGACAATTGCTTCTTGAGTTCTTCGAAGGCCACTTGAGCTTCTTCAGTCCAAACGAAATTCGGCGATTTTTTCATCAGCTGGTAGAGAAGTAGAGCTTTCTCTCCGAGTCTGGAAATGAATCGACTGAGTGCTGCAAGGCAGCCAGTTAGCTTCTGGGCATCTCAGAGCAGTTGAGGTGGCTTCATACTCTGGATTGCCACAATCTTTTCTGGGTTAGCCTCTATCCCACGCTCGGAAACCATGAATCCGAGTAACTTCCCTGACGGTACAGCGAAGACACATTTGTCAGGGTTTAACTTTATATTGTAGGCTCGGAGACTCTGGAAAGTTTCGGCCAAGTCGGCCAACAAGCTGCTTCCTTTAGCCGACTTGATCACTGTAGGGGAACGCAACAGAAAACAAAAATTTTCGGTATAGCGAGCACGCCCAGGACCACTATGGAGACGCATACAAGGTTTTGATCTGATCGTTACCGACTCGTAGCGCAGCGGGAAGTAGAGTCGATGAAGATCGTCGGTGCAGATCCCCGCAGCTAGGATTTACAACCTCCCAACCGCGAGAATGTATTCCCTCGTCTGCCCCACGAACAGCGCTCCGGGAGGCGGTCGGACAGTCCCTCGGACGATGTCACGGACAGCCCTTCGGGAGGACCCTCGAAACTCGATCTGTAACTCGGACAGCCCTTCGGGAGGACCCTCGAAACTCGATCTGTAACTCGGACAGCCCTTCGGGAGGCACACTCGAACTAAGATCGAAACAACGACCTCTCTACCAAGTTGCACACATACGGTGTCAGCTATCCAGCAGGGCTTCGCCGTCCAGAACTAGTTCCTGCCGGAACCCAGACCGCCTTTCGGCTCTACGAAACTCTTTCGTGTGAGGGAGAGAAGAAGCCAGATAATTGCATGGCATGTGATGAGAACTCAAGTGAGAGCTTGGATCAAGGATATGGGGCTGCCCTCACACCTCTATTTATAGGAAACCCAAGGGGGCTTTCTTGGCTCCCAAGTCCTTCTAGAAGGCTTTCCAAAAATATCTCAAGTAGTACTTTTTACTATTCATGACACCACTTTTTCGCGTCCGAAAAATCCGAAAATATTTTTGTGGGTCTTAGAATAATTCCAACACCCACCAAAATGATTTTCGGCGCATTCCGAAACAATTCCAGATTAGTGATTTTCATCTGCGAAAAGCAACCTAAGCATTTCCGGCAGCTCCGGAACATTTCCGGCAGCTCCGAAATATTTCCGAAAAAAATATTTTAATCTTTTCTCCAGAAAAATTCCAGAAGTTACCAGAACAATTCTGGCACTCTCCAAAATTACCAGGTGCTCTCCGAAACCTTTTCGGCTTAGTGGTTTACCCCGAAACAACTTTTCGGTTTTCTCTCTCGGAACTTTTCCGCCGTCTCCGAAACCTTTCCGGTGACTTTATCTCAGACTCCCTGTCTAGTATTCAACAGATAGATGACCCTTAAGCGTGTGACCCTGTAGGTTCGATGAAGTATAGACATGACCGGAACACTTTCCGATCAATGATCAATAGCGGAACCGAGGACATCCATATTGATCCCTATACCCATACGAAGAATTATTCGAGTGAACCTTTAGTTGCTGTGTGCTATTCCTGTTGCTTCGCGATATATTACAAATACCCGAGGTGAGACTTATTGGCATCCCCGTGAATCAACAACTTGTCCACTATGCCGGTTACCTCGTTCCTGGTATTGTTCTCTTTTCTCGTTCCCGCGTTCCGGCATCCCTGTGATCAAATCACACTGTGTCTGGCCAGACGATGGTGGATACCGTAACACCGAGAGGGCCCTAAGAATATCTCTCCAACGACGGAGGAGCAAATCCCAATCTCGAGCTACCTAGTTCCTTGTCATACTTTTCCGTGAACCCGCAAGCTGCCGTAATAGCCACCCTTTTACAGATGACGTTTAACAAAACCCCAAAGTTCACGAAGCAAGTACGAAGGAACTCGATACTCTCATGGTCTAAGGAATTATGCAAACGCACAACTTTCTCTGTGTTATTAACCATTAACTTGTGACGAATGTATCTCATAGCATAACATCAATTCGGGTCGATTCAACACAAATGTTCTTCTAACATTGTGCCCTCAACATTGCCGGCATAGACATGCCCATGATCAGGAAAACAGGATCATCATGCAATACATGAGCCAGTCTTAGAGGCATGACTAGGAATACATTTTACTGTTTATTATACCACACGTGCACATGAGTTTCCCTCCGAGCCTCGTGGATATTGCAGACTCGAGAATCATTGCAGTTATAGCATGGAACATAAACATTCATTACAAACTCGGAGATACAAAATAACTGTTATTACTGCCTCTAGGGCATATCTCCTACAGACTCCCACTTGCACTAGAGTCATAATCCAGTTACATGGCTTCCCTAACACCAATGGCTATCCGGTGCTGCTCATGCTTTGCTCGTGGTAGAGGCTTTGTCATCGGGTCTGACACGTTCAGATCCGTGTGAACTTTGCGTACTTTCACTAAACCCGCTTCGACATGATGTCGAATGAGTTTATATTTGCGTTCAATATGTCTTGTCTTATGGTGCGAACTTGGCTCCCTTGCCTGAGCCACGGCGCCACTATTATCACAATAGATCTCCACCGGGTCCAGAGCACTTGGAACCACACCAAGGTCTTCAAGAAATTGCTTGATCCATACCGCCTCTTTGGAGGCTTCTGAAGCAGCAACATATTCCGCCTCTGTCGTAGAATCCGCCACAGTCTTTTGTTTGGAACTTTTCCAATCAACTGCGCCGCCGTTCAATATGAAAACATAGCCTGATTGAGATTTGAAGTCATCTGGGTCAGTCATGAAGCCTGCATCAGTGTAACCACTTACAATGACCTCTTCATCACCTCCGTACACAAGGAGTAAATCCTTGGTCCGTTTGAGGTACTTAAGAATACCCTTGACTGCGGCCCAGTGTTCCAATCCTGGATCACTTTGGTACCGGCTGCTAACACTTAGCGCATATGAAACGTCCGGTCTTGTACATAGCATGGCATACATAATAGAACCAACTGCCGAGGCATATGGAACATCATTCATTTGTACTCGCTCATCGAGAGTCCGAGGACACTGATTCTTGCAAAGCACTGTGCCAGGTGACATGGGGAGTAGGCCTTTCTTGGAGTTCTCCATGTTGAACCTTTTCAACACCTTGTCAATGTACGTGCTTTGGCTAAGCGCTATCAGGCGTCTTGATCTATCTCTATAGATCCTAATGCCCAATACATATGCCGCTTCGCCTAAGTCTTTCATTGAAAAACTCCTTTTCAATGAGTCTTTTATTTCGCTAAGGAAATTCACATCATTTCCAATCAACAATATGTCATCCACATACAAGATTAGAAATGCTTTTGCGCTCCCACTAAACTTCTTGTAAACACAAGATTCTTCGTCATTCCTGATGAAGCCAAACCGTTTGACTACTTCATCAAAATGAATGTTCCAGCTCCTTGATGCTTGCTTCAGACCATAAATGGCTTTCTGAAGCTTGCATACCTTTTTAGCATCCTTATGAATGACAAAACCTTCTGGCTGTATCATGTATACATCCTCTTTGAGGTTTCCATTTAGGAAAGCCGTTTTGACGTCCATCTGCCATATTTCATAGTCGAAATAAGCAGCAATTGCTAGTAATATCCGTACAGACCTAAGCATAGCTACTGGCGAGAACGTCTCGTCGTAGTCCACTCCTGGAACTTGCGTGAACCCTTTCGTGACAAGTCTAGCTTTGTGGATAGTAATGTTACCATCCGCGTCCGTCTTTCTTTTGAAAATCCATTTACAACCAATGGGCTTTACGCCTTCTGGAAGTTCTTC
Organism: Bromus sterilis; assembly: GCA_950022295.1. Taxonomy (NCBI): domain Eukaryota; kingdom Viridiplantae; phylum Streptophyta; class Magnoliopsida; order Poales; family Poaceae; genus Bromus; species Bromus sterilis. Next base: position 28,891,852 of record OX465597.1, read on the forward strand.
CAAGTTCCAAACTTGGTTTTCGTACATGGATTCCATCTCGGATTTCATGGCTCTGTGCCATTCCCTTGAGCTGGGGCCCGCCATCGCTTCTTTGTAGTGCGCAGGTTCATCGTCTTCAAGAATGAAGATTTCATCATGAAACCACTCAGGTGGCTGGACAGCCCTACCTGATCTACGCGGTTCAGTTACAACATTGTCTGAAGTTTTTGCATTATATGCGACAACTTCCGGCTCGGTTGTAGGGATAATTTGCGGAATTACTTCCGGTTCTTTAGCCATAGCAACGGTCGCCGAAGATTCACTAATCTCATTAAGTTGTACTGTCCTCCCACTTACTTCTTTGGCGAGAAACTCTTTCTCAAGAAAGACTCCGCTTTTAGCGACAAACACTTTGTGCTCGGAGGGTAGGTAGAAGGAATACCCAATTGTTTCTTTTGGATAACCTACAAAGTTACATTTGTCTGATCTGGGATCGAGTTTGGTTGGTTGTAAACGTTTTACAAGTACCTCACATCCCCAAATTTTAAGGTGCGACAAACTGGGTTTCTTCCCATTCCACATCTCATGTGGTGTCGTTTCAACAGACTTAGACGGTGCTCGGTTTAGTGTGTGAGCGGCAGTTTCTAGTGCGTGACCCCAAAAAGATATCGGCAGATCTGTAAGAGACATCATCGACCTTACCATGTCTAACAAGGTTCGGTTACGTCTTTCCGATACTCCATTTCGCTGTGGAGTTCCGGGAGGCGTAAGCTGTGAAACGATTCCACGGTCACTTAGATGTTGGCCAAACTCATGACTAAGGTATTCGCCTCCGCGATCAGACCGCAGAAACTTAATCTTTTTGTCACGATGATTTTCTACCTTATTCTGAAATTCCTTGAACTTTTCAAAGGTTTCTGACTTATGCTTCATCAAGTAGATGTAGCCATACCGACTTAAATCATCAGTAAAAGTCACGAAGTAGAAATACCCACCCCGTGCGGCTGTGCTCATTGGACCACATACATCACTATGTATTATTTCCAATAATTCACCCGCCCGTTCAGGATGACCCTTGAACGGCATCTTGGTCATTTTTCCCATTAGACAAGCTTCACATGTGTCAAATGATTCAAAATCAAAGGACGGTAAAACTCCATCTCTTTGGAGTCTTTGCATGCGTTTCTTTCCGATGTGGCCAAGCCGACAGTGCCACAAATAAGTGGTTGTGGTATCAACCTTCTTAAGGCGTTTAGCATTCATGTTAAAGACATCATTTTCACATTCAAGATTTAGTATGAAAAGGCCCCCAACAATGGGTGCAAATCCATAAAACATATCCTTACAATAAAGTGAACAACCATTGTTCTCAGACTTGTACGAATACCCATCGTGTACTAAACATGATCCAGAGATAATGTTTCTACACAATAGTGGAACAAAATAACATTTATTTAGCTCTAAGATAAATCCTGAAGGGAGACGTAGAGGCATAATGCCGACGGCTTGAGCGGCGATCCCAGCGCCGTTCCCGACGCGCATCATGACTTCATTCTTTGCTAGCTTGCGGACCTTCTGCAGTCCCTGTATCGAGTTGCAAATGTGAGCAACCGATCCGGTATCAAATACCCAAGACTTAGAATTTTCGCTAGCAAGCAAAACATCAATGACATTAACTTGTATAACAATTATACCTTTTCCGGTTTTCCCGGACTTCTTATCGGCCAGATACTTCTTGCAGTTTCTCTTCCAGTGTCCTGTGCCCTTGCAGTAGAAGCACTCAGTTTCATTCTTGGCTCCGCCCTTAGAGTTGCTTTGGGAGCCGGTCTTACCGGCACCCTTGCCCTTCTTTGGCTTGCCTTTCTTTTTGAAACTGGCGGTTTTATTCACAAGCAACACTTGCTTGTGATTTTTCCGCAGTCCTTCTTCCACAGTTTTCAGCATGGCGAGCACCTCTTCTGGTGTTTTCTCCATCCCACTCATGTTGTAATTCATGACAAAACCGTTGTAAGACGGGGGGAGTGAAGAAAGCATCATGTCCATCATATGGGATGCTGGAATTGGAAATTCCAGGGTTTTAAGCCTTTCAGCATAGCCAATCATTTTGACTATGTGTTCGCCAACTGAACCGCCCTCAGCCATCTTTAAATTCATCAAGATATTCATGATATCAAAACGTTCAGACCTTGCGGTTTCCTTGTACAGAGCATCCAATTCCCGGATCATATCACGGGGTTTATGGAATTCAAAACGTTTTTGGAGCTCTGGACTCATGCAAGCTAGCATGAGGCACTGTACTGCGTTGTGATCATCATCCTGAGTGGCCCAGACATTTTGTTCATCTTCCGAGGCACCTGCCGCCGGTTTAGCTGGAAGAGCTTTTTCAAGCACATAGATTTTCTTAGCGCTCCTGAGGACAATCCTCAGGTTACGGACCCAGTCCGCATAGTTGTTTCCAGTCGCAGCTAACTTTTCTTTCTCTAACAATGGCCCCAAGTTGAAAGCGGTGTTGCGAGCCATTTGATCTACAACGGTAAACACAAGTTTCACTTAGACTTTGTTCATAATGATTTTTGCACTAGTGAATAAACAATTTTATTCTAAAGTGTGCTCCCACTTAAATCAATATCTCTCAAAATTGATTATGAGTGATTCAAGATCCAAATATCAATACAACGCCATAGAATCATCATCTCATGACGAGGATTTTGATTTGGTAGGCCAACTTGCCGATCACATCTCTATGTGACTCTTGTTCATCTTTCGATGCGTGTGTTCCGAGCTCAGGACGATCCTGCCATGAACGTCAAGACAACCAAGTGATCCTGCTGCGAGGTCTGACCTCACCCGCCTTACATTTCTCCAATCGTTCGTACCCATGCATCCATGGCGCACCCCGAGAGTATAGATGCTGTGACGGCGCTACACTTGGGAGAACACTAACTACTTGATATTTTAAGTGAGAGATCACCCTAATAAAAAGCGACTACCGCGCAATCAAGAAGGGTGCAACATAAGGGATAAACATCCCATGCAATTCATAATAGCATGATATGGTATAGCCCCTTCTGACGGAGAAGTCAAGTATTTCTTCGTCTTTGGCATTTGCGTCGGAGTTCACCTTCGCGAAGATTGCCACCACCTTGTCGATGCACCAAATAATATTGCTATCTTTATAGCAAATGAATAAGTGCATTACCTAAGGTTGACACGCAGGTCATTAAAGTGACAATCATATGGCTCCAGCCATCATGCCGAATCATGACACGCAGGTCATGTTAATAAATTTACATTATATAGTCATCTCATACATAATCGAATTAATATGAGCTTTGCTATACCACATCACATGCACATCCTGCAAAAACAAGTTAGACGCCTCTAAACCGGTTTGTGCAAAATTTTATTTTACGTGGCTTCTAAGGTTTTGACTTAAACCGCAACTACCAACGTTTTATCATCAAGTATGATTATTCAAGTCACTAGATTAACATTGCGGGGTGTATGAAGCACGAGATAATAAAATCTCGAACCCCATACTGAACTTCGTCATACGCGTGATCCCCGTGCAGATCATATCTGCATTGCCCTTTAGTCTGCGAATTTCATCTTTCTTTTGACTATGGCGGAACCCAAAGAACTGATAGCACTTCGTTGATCAATCAGGATCGCGGATTGCCAGAACTTTGTAAAATTCCACCATGCTGTCTCGAGATCAGAAATACGCAAATTCTAGGGAAGCAATAAGAATATCGGGTAACAGATTTCATCTGCCACCCGCATAAATAATTTTCAGCAATAGATCTGATCTACTCCAAAATTATATTATGCAATACCCATACATCTCCATGTATTCTAGATCATAACATGCATCTACGCATAGCACGGCTCTGATACCACTGTAGGGGAACGCAACAGAAAACAAAAATTTTCGGTATAGCGAGCACGCCCAGGACCACTATGGAGACGCATACAAGGTTTTGATCTGATCGTTACCGACTCGTAGCGCAGCGGGAAGTAGAGTCGATGAAGATCGTCGGTGCAGATCCCCGCAGCTAGGATTTACAACCTCCCAACCGCGAGAATGTATTCCCTCGTCTGCCCCACGAACAGCGCTCCGGGAGGCGGTCGGACAGTCCCTCGGACGATGTCACGGACAGCCCTTCGGGAGGACCCTCGAAACTCGATCTGTAACTCGGACAGCCCTTCGGGAGGACCCTCGAAACTCGATCTGTAACTCGGACAGCCCTTCGGGAGGCACACTCGAACTAAGATCGAAACAACGACCTCTCTACCAAGTTGCACACATACGGTGTCAGCTATCCAGCAGGGCTTCGCCGTCCAGAACTAGTTCCTGCCGGAACCCAGACCGCCTTTCGGCTCTACGAAACTCTTTCGTGTGAGGGAGAGAAGAAGCCAGATAATTGCATGGCATGTGATGAGAACTCAAGTGAGAGCTTGGATCAAGGATATGGGGCTGCCCTCACACCTCTATTTATAGGAAACCCAAGGGGGCTTTCTTGGCTCCCAAGTCCTTCTAGAAGGCTTTCCAAAAATATCTCAAGTAGTACTTTTTACTATTCATGACACCACTTTTTCGCGTCCGAAAAATCCGAAAATATTTTTGTGGGTCTTAGAATAATTCCAACACCCACCAAAATGATTTTCGGCGCATTCCGAAACAATTCCAGATTAGTGATTTTCATCTGCGAAAAGCAACCTAAGCATTTCCGGCAGCTCCGGAACATTTCCGGCAGCTCCGAAATATTTCCGAAAAAAATATTTTAATCTTTTCTCCAGAAAAATTCCAGAAGTTACCAGAACAATTCTGGCACTCTCCAAAATTACCAGGTGCTCTCCGAAACCTTTTCGGCTTAGTGGTTTACCCCGAAACAACTTTTCGGTTTTCTCTCTCGGAACTTTTCCGCCGTCTCCGAAACCTTTCCGGTGACTTTATCTCAGACTCCCTGTCTAGTATTCAACAGATAGATGACCCTTAAGCGTGTGACCCTGTAGGTTCGATGAAGTATAGACATGACCGGAACACTTTCCGATCAATGATCAATAGCGGAACCGAGGACATCCATATTGATCCCTATACCCATACGAAGAATTATTCGAGTGAACCTTTAGTTGCTGTGTGCTATTCCTGTTGCTTCGCGATATATTACAAATACCCGAGGTGAGACTTATTGGCATCCCCGTGAATCAACAACTTGTCCACTATGCCGGTTACCTCGTTCCTGGTATTGTTCTCTTTTCTCGTTCCCGCGTTCCGGCATCCCTGTGATCAAATCACACTGTGTCTGGCCAGACGATGGTGGATACCGTAACACCGAGAGGGCCCTAAGAATATCTCTCCAACGACGGAGGAGCAAATCCCAATCTCGAGCTACCTAGTTCCTTGTCATACTTTTCCGTGAACCCGCAAGCTGCCGTAATAGCCACCCTTTTACAGATGACGTTTAACAAAACCCCAAAGTTCACGAAGCAAGTACGAAGGAACTCGATACTCTCATGGTCTAAGGAATTATGCAAACGCACAACTTTCTCTGTGTTATTAACCATTAACTTGTGACGAATGTATCTCATAGCATAACATCAATTCGGGTCGATTCAACACAAATGTTCTTCTAACATTGTGCCCTCAACATTGCCGGCATAGACATGCCCATGATCAGGAAAACAGGATCATCATGCAATACATGAGCCAGTCTTAGAGGCATGACTAGGAATACATTTTACTGTTTATTATACCACACGTGCACATGAGTTTCCCTCCGAGCCTCGTGGATATTGCAGACTCGAGAATCATTGCAGTTATAGCATGGAACATAAACATTCATTACAAACTCGGAGATACAAAATAACTGTTATTACTGCCTCTAGGGCATATCTCCTACAGAATATCATCCACATACACTTCGATGTTTCTGCCAATTTGCCAAATCAAGCAGTTATGCATCATGCGTTGATATGTGGCTCCTGCATTTTTAAGTCCAAATGGCGTCGTGGTGTAGCAAAAACATCCGAATGGGGTTATGAATGCTGTTTTAAGTTCGTCTCGTTCATATAATCGGATTTGATGATAACCCGAGTACGCATCGAGGAAGATGAAATGGTCTTTTGGACAAACTTTATTGATGTGACAGAAATCAACACAAGCTCTCCAAGTTTTATCTTTCTTCGAAACCATTACAGGGTTTGCTAACCACTCGGAGTGGAAAATTTCCCTAATGAATCCGGCTGCTAACAGTCTTGCCACTTCTTGTCCAATAACCTTTCTCTTCTTGTCCAATAACCGGTCTTGCCTTTGGATCAACGTAAAACTTGTGCTCAGCCAACCCCCTTGGGATTCCAGGCATATCAGCAGGATTCCTTGCGAAGATATCCCAATTCTCACGGAGGAAGTTGATGAGCTCAAGTTCCTATTTGGGATCCAAGTCGGTTGCAATATTGGTGCACTTGTCTTTATCGTTAGGATGTATCTGCACCCTCTTGGTTTCTCATGCTGACTCAAACGAAGACGTCTTCTTTGGTTGCAGCAACTCGGACGAGTCAGCCACTTTCTTGTACTCGGCCAGCTCGACCTCAGCCATTTGTTGGTCAGCTATCAACGATCCTTTCTGCAACAGTTACTCGGCCTGCTTGTAATCTCCCGAGACAGTGATCACGCCGTGTGGGCCAGGCATTTTAAACTTCAGATAGACGTAGCATGGTATGGCCATGAACTTTGCATAGGCTGGCCTTCCGAGTAGAGCATGGTATGCACTCAGAAAATCCACTACCTCAAAGGTGATCTTTTCCTTTCAGAAATTGCTCGGAGTGCCAAAAACCACATTGAGGGAGATCATGCCGAGTGAGTGTGCCTTCTTCCCTGGGATGATTCCATGAAACGCCAGATAGCTTTTACGAAGCTTAGACATTGGAATGTTCATACTTTTCAAGGTACTGGCATAGAGAATGTTTATACCACTGCCTCCATCCATCAAGACATTTCTTAATCTAAAGTTTCCATTCCCCGTTTCTACCACACGATCAACAATCATATCGTGCCTTCCTGGGTGAGGGATATGGGGAGGGTGATCCGACTGGTCAAAAGTGACTGGAGTGTCAGCGCACTTCATGTAACTCGGAGTTGACACAGCTGCCGAGTTAACCTCTCTGAACCGTATCTTTTCAACTCTCTTTGACTCCCGACCCGCGAAAATGACTAACACTCCGTCTTCTCTTCGGAAACCTTCACTGTCCAGATCTGGGCTTGCTTCCTTCTTTTTTTCCAGTGTTGTCCTGCCGAGGTCCTGTCTTTCTGTTCTGAGTTGTTCTCCTGATCAGACGACACTGCCGAGCTGTATGCTTTGGGAGAATCAACTTTCCTTCGGCATCTCGGGTTGTATGAAGAGGACAGGGATGATCTAAGACTTTGTCGTCATTTGATGGCTTCTTTTGACGTGGCTGCCACTCCTTTCGTGCCTGACCTTTGCCATGAATCCCCGAGGCATTTGCTGCTGCCACCAACTCTTCATCTGTTGGGGCGTCTTCTGCTTTTCGCTTATTTTTGCCTCCGGTCTTCTGCTTCGGGTTAGGTGCCGAGCTGTTGCCTCCTCGGTGCTGCTGGGTTTTCTGATGAATCTCCTCTTCACCATTGGCGTACTTGTTTGCTATCTCCATTAATCTTCCGAGTGAGGTAACATGGGGTGATCTTGCCAGCTTGAGACCCAGCTCTCTGTACTTAACCCCATGCTTGAAAGCATGGATAGCTTGTAACTCGGAGACCCCTTCTACCGAGTTGTGAAGCGTGATCCATCTCTGGATATAATCCCGAGTGGATTCGGTATTTCCTTGCACACACAGCTGCAACTCGGTCAACCCTCCAGGCCTCTTGTAGGTCCCTTCGAAGTTCTTGACAAAAACTCTCTCGAGATCTTCCCAAATCCAGATACTGCTGGGGGGAAGCTGGTTCAACCGTGTCCGAGTCGAGCCCTCCAGCATCAAAGGTAGATGCATCATAGCTATCTCATCTCCTCCCCCTCCGATCTGCACGGCTATCATGTAATCATCCAACCATGTTTGGGGTTTGGCATCACCCCGGTACTTGTCCACTCCTTGAGCTATCCTGAAGTGAGGAGGAATGGGAGTAGACTGGATTCTCTCGCTGAAACAGACTGGCCCTGTAGCCATTGAGGGATGAGCTTGATCTTGCCAGTGAGACCTAGCACGATCAACTCGGCTCTGCACCAGATGACTTCGGGCATCGTCTTTGATATCAATATATCGGTTGCCTTGATGACTGATAACCCTCAACTGTAGGGGATCGAGATAGTCTTCGCGGGCAAGATAACCCAATTTATTGATTCGACACTTGGGGAGCCAAAGAATACGTACATGCTTTGACAATTGAGTTGTCAATTCAACCGCACCTGAAATAAACACTTGCTTGCACAAAGGTATTAGTAGCAACGGTAGTATGGAAGTGGTAGTGGTGATGATAATAGTGGTGATGAAACAGTAAAAGTGAAACAGCAAAAATAAACAACTAGTAACCAGCAGGATTGAAACACTGTAGGCTAGGGATATGGATGGTTGGGCGCTGCTTGGATGAGATCGAACACGTAATAGATTCTAACATGGGAAAGGTTCACCGAAAAGAAAGGAGCATCTATGCAAATATCAAACATCAGGCATGTATCCCAAGGTAGTTGTGCGTGCTTGCAATAAGAACTTTGCACAACATCTTTTGCCCTACCCTCCCTCTACGAACGGGGCCAAAAGGAACTTAGGGAGATTAAGGTACTCCTGTCAAAGAGCACCGGAACAAATCATTAACACTTCATGGATACACGAAATCCTCAAATTATAGTCCATCCCCTTTGGTGTCCCAAGCTGTCACCATTGGGATCGCCGGTTCCAGACTATAATAGGTGCATACAAGTCATAGATAGGATCAAGAACACCAACAAACTCAAGAAAACAAAGGGTGATCAGATCTGAAATCATGGCACTCGGGCCCAAAGTGACAAGCATTAAGATCAACAAGTTGTAACAGAGATGATAAACACCAAGTAGATGATAGGCAACATGCCCCCAACAATCTGATAAATTATTACATGATCTAACTCATCCAATCCCTACCATCCCCTTTGCCTACAGCAGGGAATTACTCACACATGAGAGGAGAAGTCATGGAGGGGTGATGGAGAGGCGATGATGATGACGATGGCGATGATTTCCCCTCACCGGAGGCCAAAGAAGCCTCCAGATTAGCTCTCCCGAAGAAGAACTGAGGGTGGCGGAGGCTCCGCGACGTAGATCAGAAAAACGACTTCTCTTCTGGGGTTTCCTCGCCGAGGGAATAAATAGGGCCAAGGTAGGGCACCAGGGGGTGTGGGACCCACCCAGGAGGGCAGGTGGCGCGGCCAGGGGCTGGGCCGCGCCACACACCCTTATGGGTACCCCCTGGCTGCCCTGTGGCCCCCCTTTGGCATCATCGAAGCTTCGGGAACGCTAATTTTTTATTTGATTTTTGTGGATTTTTCTAGCGTACCTAAATATCCAGAAACCTGCACAATATAAAACAGCACTGGCAGCTCTGTTGAAAACAGCGTTAGTCCGGGTTAGTTTCGTCCAAATCATGCAAGAATGAAGCCAAAACAATAGCAAAAGTGTTTGTAAAAGTAGATACGTTTGAGACGTATCAATGGCTAGCTCTTCTTTGATGTAAATCTTCTCTCCGAGGTGCACCTCGGTCAGACCTGTGAGCCTCATAGTTATCTGGTCTCCTGTACTCTGCGTGCCGATACTGATCATGGTGATAATCCCCTCGAGGATCATTTCTGCGCCGAGGAGAGGCGTTTCTGTTTCTCCGCGCGTCGCCATAAGGCGTATGCACTGATTGTGATGTTCCCGCAGGAGGAACCTGAGAGTGAACTCGCTGCTGTGATTGACTGACTGCAGCATTTTGATCTACCGCGGCTTGCAATAGGAATGCTAAGTGATGAATTCCTTCTGCCGCCGATCCACTAGGTTGCAAAGAGTTTGCAATCCGGGTTGCCGCTATGAGGTTTTCTACTGGAGTCCCCATAGCTCGGAAGGGTTCTCGTCCGTGCCCTCACAACTGCTGACTTGTTCTGCTTTGCTTGAGGCGAGCGACTTCTCGAGCCTGACATTCCAAGGTGTTTTCCATCTCGGCCAAACGCTCCCACTCAGCCAGGTTAGTTAACCTAGCTGCTTCCAGGCCTCGCCCTTCCGGAGTGATCGTGTCGATGGGGGTGTTCAACAGTCGCTCTGCCGCTTCTGCTTCTTCTTGTTCCTCCCGAGTAAGAGGTCGGGGCTGCCGACTCGGCCCTCCAAGATCTAACCTCCGGAAGGCAGACGTGCGCCGAGGTGGCTCTCGACCATCAGCCCCAGATGGGTTGTTAGCTTCGTTTCGGGCATGATCATCTTGGACTAGTGACGGTTGGGGTGGAGGTGTTTCCACCATGCAAATTCTGCAACTGCGATTGGGACGCCGTTGCTACCCTCTTGCTCTTTATCAGGTTCTGGGTCGGACATCACCACGCCTTCGTCTTCAGCCGAGTTGAAAAGATGCATTAAAAACCCAGTCCGTCAGTGATCTAAAAAATCGCTGGCCTCGGTGCCGCTCCGGGCCTCCGGCCACGCCCGTCTCGGGCACGACCGCACGAGCTCTATCATGTGCTGACATGTGTCGTTTTCCCTCCAAAATAGCGCCTAAACTTGTGCCCCTGGACCAAATATGCGCTGGCTTGGAGGCCGCGACTGGGGGGCCGGCCGCCCCAAGCCGGTTTCGCCGCCCGAACGGCCCCCAAGCGGCGCTAAAATAGCGCCGAAATCCGGCTTGGGGGTCCGAACGGCTGGAGATGCTCTTAGGGGCATGACTGCGGTGTTTTTTTTCCGTCGGAAGCAAAAAAAATGGTCCAAAAGGGCTTCTTAGGGGCATAGTTGGAGATGCTTTAATCCCCCCTTTCTGATCTCCCAAATTTGGGTTTAACAAACATGAACAGACCGTGTTTAAGATGAACTTCAATTTTAATAGTACTCCTTCGTCCCTAAATATATGTCTTTCTAGAGATTTAAATGTAAAGTACATATAGATGTATTTTAGAATGTAGATTCACTTTATTTTACTCCGTATGTATCTATATTAAAATCTTTTAAAAAAAATATTTAGGAAGGGAGTGAGTACTTCCTCCGTCACGGTTTAAAAGGCACGTTTAGAAAATCTCTGGGACCAAGGTAGTCACCGATTGATTGTGAGATGTAGCAGATGTAACATCAATAGATGAGTGGAGTAGTAGTATTACATTCACACTATGCATGCATCAACTTCACCCGGAATGAGCAGCAAAGAGAAATGAGAGGGTGCATGCATAATGAGTGGAGTAGTAGTATTAATTAATAGGAGTAATTGCTTTCGCGCCTTAAACCTTGTCTATTATGAAAAGGCACGCAAGTTTGATTGTGCCTTCTAAACCGTGACGGGAGTAATATAAGAGCATCTCCAGCCGTTCGCCCCCCCCCCCAACCCCCAAGCCATTTTAGCGCTGCTTGGGGGGGGGGGCGCTCGGGCGGCGAAACGGCTTGGGGCGATCGGCCCCCAGCCGCGGCCCCTCAGGTTCGGCGAAAATTAATTTAAAACAAGGCAAATTGAACGAAATTTGGCCGAATTCATAATATTTGGTCTAATTTACATAGTAGCAACTAAAAAATAAAAAATAAACTACTGAAAAGCAAAAAAACGTAAAGCTGCTCCATGTCGAGCTCCCCAATGCCTCCTCTGGCGCCTCTTCCAGCGGCCCCGCCAGAGGCGCCGTCGTCGTCGTCGTTGTCCTTGGGCTCGCGTTTCACGACGACCTGTGCACTGCATGTGCCGCCGCCGGGCGGCCCCCTCCTCCTCCGCAGCCGCAGCGACGCCTCGTCCTCGTCGTCAGTGTCGTCGAGCACCACCACCGTCACAGCAGCCGGCGGGGGTGGTGCGGCCTTGGTGTGGCTGTTGCTGCTGCTGCTGCCCTTCCAACGCGCCGCCGGCCGGGTTCTCGCCGCCTCGACGCGCTTCTTCACGTCGAAAAAGTCCCACGCCCTCCTCTGGCGCTCCATCTCGCAGAGGAGGAAGTCCTTCTTCGCCCAGGCGAGGCCAGCGTGTTCCTCCTCCTCGTCTTCCGCAGCGGCCGGAGGGGGCTCAACCCACCTCCTTCTTAGGTTTGAGCCGAGAAAGGAGGCCCCGAAGAGGTGGAGCCGCTGAGGAGGAGCCGCCGGAGCCGCCGAACGACGCCACCGAAGCGCGTGCGGCGACCAAGAGGCGTCGTCCCCGGCTCGGTCTTGACCTCGGTCTTGACGGGGAGGAACGCCGGGGGCGAGTACACCGGCCCGGCCCGGACGACTGCGAGCCGGTGGAGCGGGACGCCGACCCACCGGACAACGAGGACGTCACCCCGTCCATGCCCCTCGGCAGGGTCGCCCACACCGCGTGAAGCGAGTATACGAGCAGCGGGCCACAGATCCATACCCCAGTGGTGGGTACTGGAGCCGCGGCTCGTTGCCCTCCTCGATGTAGCAGAGGACGTAGGGGAGGGTGGCCCGCCACCGGATGGAGGCCGTTGGTGGAGGCGATCGTCTGGGCGCGGCGCTGCTCGAAGTATGCCGTACAGCCAGCCACGTTGGCCGACGAGTTCGCCGGGTCGACGCGCTCGGCCTTCGTCATGGACGCCCGGACGGCCTCGGCCTCCATGTCGAAGGGGGCGCCCTCCTTTGGCACATAATATGATAAATACTACTCCCTCCGTTCGTAGATGTAAGGTGTATAGTTTTTTAAGAAAAAATCCAAAATATAGGGTGTATTGCATTGCAACACTGATCTTGACAATTTTTTTAGAGATTTGATCATGTTTCCTTATCTCTTAGAAACCCCTCTACTTTCTCACGTCAATTAGCTAGATGTAATCCCGTCCAAACCTGGTGTAATTTTTCCTCAACGTGTGTTTTTTAATTTTCGTGCAAAAAACTATACACCTTATATCTAGGAACGGAGGGAGTACTACTTATGATACTAAGCTATGATACTATGCATTGTAGAAGTAGTATCATACACTAGTATCATGTGCATTATACAGACCTTATGATACTATCATCGTGAGAGGTCTAATCATAGAGGCAAAATGGACATTTACTGATTCTTCTTCTATAGGGAAGCAGATCCTCTAACTTTGAGAAGGAAAGTTAGAGAAGCTATAATTCCTTAACTTTCCTTCTTTCAATCGATATGATTAATGTTAAAGGGATTTAAATTAATATGTAAATTACAAATTTATTGTGTACACTTGTAGTAACTACATACAAACAAATTAGTGGTGAAATAAAATCAACTTTAGATTATTTTTATCTACAATAAATAACAATACTAAACAACTTACTAACAATTCTTAACTTTCCTTCTTCAGTTTACACTAGCACAACAATATAGCATGGCGATTTTCGTTCTCGAAGTCAGAGGATCCACCTCCCTTCTATGGTAGCCGGAACGAGTGGCAAAGTCGTCACTGGGATACGTGAAGCCAAGAACAAAGAACGAAGCCGCCCAAATACTCCTCCGGATAGCCCCACACTCCACATGGGACCCCGCATAAATAAGCATGAAACAGATGCAAACATACAAATGGCCTTGTTGGTTTCCAAGATAATCTTCCAAATGGCACAGGTCAAGGCGGCTGCCAAACCAGTCTAACGTTTCCGACCCTTCCACTCAACGCAACCACACCCATCCATCATTCAACCACGCCTTAAATCGTTCGCCGGTCAGCCCAGCCGCCCTCCCAAACGACGACGGCAAAGAGTCCAAGGTGCCTAAGCTTGAAGCAATAGCGCCGAGCACACCGTTCCGCCGTCGTGCCATGCTCTTCCTGGAGATCACAGCAGTGGCCATCCTCACGCTGCTGCTGCCGCCGGGCGGACACGCGCGGGTCTGCGCCCCGTGCGGCACCACGGCGGTGCCGTACCCTCTGAGCACGGCGGACGGGTGCGGCGACCCGTTGTACAAGGTGCGGTGCGCGGCCGGCACCGGCACGTCCACGCTCTTCTTCGACGCGGCCAACGGCACCACCTACCCGATCACCTCCGTCTCGCCCTCGTCCCAGCGCCTCGTGGTGTCCCCGGCGCCGCTGGTGTCCAACGCCACCTGCGTGTCCGAGGGCGCCGCCGCCGGCCGCGGCGTGCAGCTGGACCCGGCGCTGCCGTTCAACGTCAGCTCCTCCAACACCATCATGCTGCTCAACTGCACGTCGGCGCTGCTGCGGTCGCCGCTCAACTGCTCGTCCAGCTCGCTGTGCCACGCCTACGCGGACGCCACGGCGTCGCCCTGCGCGCCGCTGCCGCTCTGCTGCACGTTCGTGGCGGGCGGGTCGTCGACGTCGCACCGGATCCGCGCTTCGCCGGAGCTCTGCAGCGCCTACACCAGCTTCGTGGGGCTCGACCCCGCGCGGCCGCCGGCGGAGTGGGGCGCCCGCCTCGGCCTCGAGCTGCAGTGGGCGTCGCCCAGGGAGCCGCTCTGCCGGACGCAGGCCGACTGCGAGGACGGCGCCAACGCCACGTGCGCGGACGACCCGCTCGCCGCCAACGCCGGCGCGGGTGTGGTCCGGCGATGCTTCTGCGTGCCCGGGCTCGCGTGGGACCCCGTCGCCGGCGCGTGCAGTCGGAGTAAGTTAGACGAATCGCCGGCAGTGTACGCCATAGATAGTTGTGAATCGAAGTTTGGTTGGTTGATTTTTATGGAGGCTCTTTTGTGCAGTTCTTTCAGAGTGCGAGCGCGCCGGAGACTGCGAGGGATCCAACCGCGCGCCTCTCATCGCAGGTACCAAGTCTTTGTGAAAATTTTGGTTTTTCCAACTGCGATTTGCTTAGAAGTTAGAGTAGATCCATGGTGCCAAGAAACGAGCTGTGGCATAGCTGTTCACTACAGTTCTGGTCAACAATGGTGGGTTCCTTAGAAAAATAGGCACTGACTGGTCAGTCCGACAGTGGATCGTCGTGCTCCACCGGCGAATGCTGCAGTGCCGTCCTAGACTTGTACATGATCCTGGTCATAGATGCGGGCTGTTGGGTGTGTTTCCCCCGTCCATGCTGCAACCCACGACGATGACGACGAGGCTGCGTGGATTGCACCGGTGGAGCGGGGATTGCCCAAAATCATTGTTTTGACCTTTTGGTCAAAGATTTAAATGAGATTTGATTATAATTTGAAACATTTCCAACATCTGTTTTTTGTGTGTGACATCATCCATCCATTGCGGCATTTATGTTGCTTGAAAAGCATTGTGGTCTATGCCATTTTTTCTTGGTCAGCAAACTTAGGGCTAGTTTGGTTCCCATCCTCTGTTGGGGGGCTGTTTGGTTCGCCCTGAAGAAAATTTACCTGACCTGGCACTTTCCTGAGATCAACGTGTACTTTGTTTGGTTCATGCCCTGAAACTAGCCTGACCTGCAAATCGAACGAGAACATTAGCCTGTCTTGGGAGTAGGCTGAGGGCCATTTTTTTATTTTATTTTATCCAAGGATGGAAAAATATGCAAAATAATAATAATCATTTTTAGATATTACCTTCGATCCATATTAATGTACTCAACTTTATCTAGATTCGTATGTATCTAGTTAAGTACTTAGAGTAGATGCATGTGTATCTAGACAAATTTAAGTCCATTAGTATGGATCGGAGGGAGTACATGGAAATTTTACAACAAAAAGCTTTTTATTTTCCTTTTCAATAGATTACAAAATATGGAAAAAAGTTAGTTTTAGATAAAAGGGAAAGTAATCCTTTTGTCAATTTGTTCATGCGATTTTGTTAATTCATTTTTGTACTACATGTAAAAAAACATGGCAACTTTATTCTATGTGATCATGCAATTTTGTTAATTCTATTAATACTTTATCAAGGCAACTTTAATTTTTAATCCATGAAAATTTTAATTTATGGATGATGGTAATTTTCATTTATGAATCATGGAAATTTTTAATCTTAATCCATGAAAGTTTTCATTTATGGTCCATGGCAACTTTTTCTATTGGGCCATGGTAATTTTAATTTATGAACCATGACAAATTTAGTTATTGATCCATGGAAAATTTAGCTTTTCGTATTATCAAAATTCTATTTTTGGATCATGGAAAATTTCACAAAATAAGTCTTTTTTCCTTAATACAAAGTGCCATGGGTATAGTGCAAGAAAAACAAAAAATATGAGACCCTTTTTATTTACTAGTTGTTGCAATTTTATGTGTGTTCCACATTCTTTGCCATGTGAGCTTTTTATATATCAAAATTAGTTTTCCCATATGTCGTAACTTTTACCTGCTTGCATCATTGCATTTTATGTTTTTTACAGCGTAATTGGGTTGTGAGGTGAATTTGTTTAGCCCAACGGTAAGGGGTTCACTCGAAAGGGTCTATACGAACGACCTGAAATGTTTGCTTGTTCCCCATGCCCCCCAAGCTGACGTTCACGTCCTAAATTTATTGACTTATGTATATGTAATATTTCCGCGTTTTCGAGCAAATTACTAACGTGTTCTAAAACATAAGGTGTATTATGGTTTATAGTCATTTTTTTTATGTTTGATCAAGTTTGAAGCAAAATATATCATCATCATCTAGATACTACAAAATTTATGTATTTCACAATGAATTTAATGATACCGATTTATATTGTATATACTGATATTTTTCCCCATATGTTGTTTAAGCAAAGTTGGACAAGTTTGACTTTCCAAGAAAAATTGAGATAGCTGATTTCTCAACACGGCTTGATAAACGCAGCTGTTGCTCTGTTCGGAACAAAACTGGAGAGCAGGATACATATAACTGTTTTTTACTCAATCGACTTGAATGTCCTTGTCGATGATCCGATCAAACTGACGAGTTCATTTGCAACAATGCAGGGATAGTGTGCGGCCTTGGCGGTGCCCTCCTAGTGACCGCGGCAGCGCTGTTCCTCTACCGGCGACAGCGGCGCATCCGGTTAGCCCGGGAGGCGCTGGCAAAGGAGCGCGAGGAGATCCTGAACGCCAACAACTCCAGCGGCCGAACCGCCAAGAACTTCTCCAGCCGCGAGCTGAAGCGCGCCACGGCCAACTTCTCCCGTGACAACCTCCTCGGCGCCGGCGGCTACGGCGAGGTCTACAAGGGCGCGCTCGCGGACGGCACCTTGGTGGCCGTCAAGTGCGCCAAGGTGGGCAACATCAAGTCCACGGACCAGATCCTGAACGAGGTGCGCGTGCTGTCGCAGGTGAACCACCGCAGCCTGGTCCGCCTCCTTGGCTGCTGCGTCGACCTGCAGCAGCCGCTCATGGTGTACGAGTTCGTCCCCAACGGCACGCTCGCGGACCACCTCTACGGCCGCATGAGCCAGCCGCCGCTCCCGTGGCGCCGGCGCCTGGCCATCGCCCGCCACACGGCCGAGGGCATCTCCTACCTCCACTTCTCCGCCTCGCCGCCGATATACCACCGGGACATAAAGTCCAGCAACATCCTCCTCGACGAGCAGCTCGACGGCAAGGTCTCCGACTTCGGGCTCTCCCGGCTGGCGGAGCCCGGGCTGAGCCACGTCTCCACCTGCGCGCAGGGCACGCTGGGGTACCTCGACCCGGAGTACTACAGAAACTACCAGCTCACGGACAAGAGCGACGTGTACAGCTTCGGCGTGGTGCTGCTGGAGCTTCTCACCGCGAAGCGCGCCATCGACTTTGGCCGCGGCGAGGACGACGTGAACCTCGCCGTGCACGTGCAGCGGGCGGCGGATGAGGAGCGGCTCCTGGACGTGGTGGACCCGGCGATGAAGAGCCGCGCCACGCAGCTGGAGCTCGACACGATGAAGGCGCTCGGGTTCCTGGCGCTCGGTTGCCTCGAGGATCGCCGGCAGAACCGGCCGTCCATGAAGGAGGTCGCCGACGAGATCGAGTACATCATCAACATTGAGGCTGGGGCCGCGGCCGTCCAGCAGCACCAAAGCTAGTGATGTATTGTGTAGTATCATCTTCTTTTTTGGATAATAGTGATGTAGTAATGTGTAGTACGTACTCCATATCTTTGATGTGGTATGCATGCTTTTTTTCCCATAGAATCAAGGATTTTATTATGAATCAAAATTCGTATTATAATCAACTCGCAGGCTCTCAATTTTCTTAAGCAGTGTTATTAGGCTCCAGCAGACTTTTTGATGTAAATACTTATAGCTCCAAAATGGACGGCCACATCCCTTTTTTTACCAATCACAAATAAAATACCAGAAGTATCTCTTGCTTCAATATTGGTATTTTCTCATTACTAAAACTAAAAGAGATTCGTCCAAACTGGTTCGAAACAGAATACCTGTACAAAGCCAGACATCAGTATATTTGTCTGTCAAACGATATAAAATCACTCCAACTTTTGACCATCCGGTGGTCCAGAATTATTTCCAAACCCTGAAGAAACACCAAAGCAGCTGAGTTTAGTGCATCGAAAATAGCCACCAACAAAGATATTCGACTGTTGACACTAATGACTGCAGGAGTATTAACAGCAACAGTAGCAACAAAACAGAAGCTAAAGAGCTTTCTGCATTTATCTAGTTCCGACGCTGTGTAATATACCCAGTACAGAACTTTTGAGACCTAATATTTACTTTCCATTTCTTAACAATTTTTTATCTGAGATCAAACCTCTGTACAAAAGAGCATGCAATCAAACACAAACTGCTGGTGAATCACTGCACAAGAGGCGTCTTAATTGTTCCGGTGCCCACCTTTAATCCTCTACCTACCGCAGTTCAGGTGCCTAATCCTGATTTACAGAATAGCGATACTTTCTTGACATTTCCCCATCACCCCCCACCCTCACACAGAGCCAAGCAAGAAAAGAATACACCAAATGGTAATTACTTAAAAATGATTAGTGCTGATGAAAATTTGCATGGTCTGGTTTATCTGATTATAACCCAAATAAATAGTTTGCTTAGTCAACCGCATGTATGCTATTTGGCATTTGCGATCAGGATATGCATGTTAAAGAAGTTATACAAACGAAAGTTTGCACACCGATTTGGTTAACATGCCACTACCATTTGCTAGACAACATCGAAGCATGAGGCCAAGCGCAAATATCACAAGTATTAGGTCTGAGCACTATTGACCATTGCTACAGAGAATAAATACTGTTACAATATGAATTCCCTCATCAAGTTATATGGCTGTTCAATCATTCTCGTGGAATGAACAAAATATTATAGTTTTTACAAGGGTAATCTGAGCACTGGATGTCACCATATTTAGAAGGTTCGCTCTAAAATACAACAGAACTGTTTAGTTTCATGTAACAAAAAATCAGCAGTTCTGTTTTCTCGTAGAGTTTTGTATTCTAGGCACAATGACATGCATACAAAAATGCCAAATGTGTTTACAAATACATTGCTCTAGTAAGCTGTCAGCAGACAATATTTGAGGCGTGGACTAACCTCATAGAATGCTCATCGCAGAATACAAGAATGATGTTTCAATGCTTCCCTATTTCAGTACCCAATTTCATGGTCCTTGAGGCCTTTGAAATGCCCAGCTAATCACCCATCTAGCAGGTACTCAAGCAGAATAAGAGTTTCGTCCATGCCCTATAGGTACACGTATGTTCACAGTCTGATCTGTCGTGGCATCACCGACCGAAGTTTGGCTAGAAGCTGAAGCGAGAAATCCAATCCCCTGAGCAGCTGTTATTATCAATCATCGAAGAACAACAGAACGGAAGGGTCAGGAAGCAACATAGTAAGAAATAAGCTTCAGCAACTCAACAAAGTTGATCAACTGGTCAAATCATTAGCACCCACAGACCCAATGCGAAATGTAAATAGACCCAAGTTCTTTCTTATCAGGTACTTGAGATCTAGTATTAATTACTTCTTAGTGCATACAAACATCGTCTCATGATATCTTTCTTGTGCTTAGACCTATTAGTACTAACAATAATATCAGAAACTTAATCTTAACATGAAAAAAAAATGAAATTGTGGGTAATCAAGGTGCCATTTCACTAGGTGCAATAACATGACATGTATATTTCTCATAACAAAAAGAACATGAGATGCACATAAGATTTGAAAAAGTAGCATTTAAAAAAAATGGGTGTGTCAGGAGTGGGATTTGAACCCACGCCCTCTGAGAGGACCTGTGCTTGAAACAGGCGCCTTAACGACTCGGCCATCCTGACTTTTTCCCGTTTTCTATGGGACCGATATTGAGACGGGCGATTATAAAACGGTGGATATCCTGGTAAACTGGCGATGTGGGACTAAATATGTTTCGGCTCACCGCATCTCACCGGAGCGCATGGTACGCCGGCGCATCCCTCTGCGACGAGGACGCGGGCAACGTCGCCACATCTCCTCCACAATCGACGACGAGGAGGCTGTAGCGAACGATTGTATTAACATATAATTGATTAATGCGGAGTATATGGGAAGGTGCTTTTCAAAAAAAAATCTCCTTAGTAAAATAAATTCCCCCAAACTAGTATGAATCAGAATACTTGAGGAAAGTCAGTTATCAGTATAATTGTCTTGTCAAACTATACATATCTCTCCAAACTTTGACCATGGGGTGGTCCAGAATTTTTCCCAAACCGCGAAGAAACGCCAAAGCAGCTGAGTTTATGGCTCAAACATAGATACCAACAGAAATGTTGAGTGTTGAAATTAATGCCAGCATGAATAATAAGTCTAATAGTAGCAATAAAACAGAAGATGTGGAGTTTTCGATTAAAAAAAAGGTGGCCAGGAAGGGTTTATCTAGTTCCGATGCTCTGAAATATACCCCGTACAGAACTTTCAAGAACTCATATTAACTTACCATTTCTTAACCAATTTTTTTGCTCAGATCTAAACCTCTGTACAAAAGAGCTTGCAATGTAACACCCACTGCTGGTGAATCACCGCAGCAGGGCGCCTTACCATTGTTCTGGTTTCCACGTAATAAGATCCTCTACCTGCTGCAGTTCAGATGCCTAATCTAATTTACAGAAACATGGCACTTCATTGACATCTCCATTACCTTAATACAAGATCACCCCACCCTCTGGTAATTACTGTATTCGAATTGACAAAAGAAGAACTGTGGTGCAGTTTTGGTATATTAGGCACAAATGACAAGCATACAGAAAAGTCAAATGTGTTCAAAAACAGATTGCGCGAGTAAAGCGGTCAGCAGAGCAGACAAAATTTGAAGTGTGGCTTCACCTCCTGATAGAAGGAGTGCTCATCGTAGAGTTACAAGAATGAGTTCCCCCAACGCTTCCCTATTTTGGTACCTTTTTGGCCGCCCTTGAGGCCTTCGAAATGCCCAGCAAATGACTCATCTAGCAGGGACTTGAGCAGAATAAGCGTTCCATCCAAGGCCCACACGTTCATAGGCTGATCAGTCGCAGCATCGCCAACTGAAGTTTGGATTGGCTGTAAGCCGAAGTGAAGACAGCCTCCTGCATTGAGCACTTTCTATTAATTATTATGGAGGGCAATGGAATGGAAGGCCATGAAACAACACACATCAAGGAAAATAAATAAGATCAGCACTAAGAGAAATTAACCGACCAGTCAAATCTTTACACCCAATGCAAAATCCTAATAAATCCGAGTGTTTCTCATCGGGTCCTTGAGATGTAATAAATCTTTACACATTGCTCTAGTAAGTTGTCAGCAGACAATATTTGAGGCGTGGACTAACCTCTTCATAGAATGCTCATCGCAGAATACAAGAATGATTTTACCCCAATTCTTCCCTATTTCAGTACCCCATTTCATGGTCCTTGAGACCTTCAAAATGCCCAGCTAATGACCCATCTAGCAGGTACTCAAGCAGAATAAGAGTGTCGTCCATGCACTATAGGTATACGTATGTTCATAGGCTGATCTGCCATGGCATCACCGACCGAAGTTTGGCTAGAAGCTGAAGTGGAGAAAATCTCATCCCCTGAGCACCTGTTATTATCAGTCATCGAAGAACAATGGAACGGAAGGGTCAGGAAGCAACATGCATCAAGTAAAAAATAAGCTTCAGCAACTAAACAAAGTTGATCAACCAGTCAAATCATTAGCACCGACAGACCCAATACGAAATGTAAATAAACCCCAAGTTCTTTCTTATCAGGTGCTTGAGATCTATTAATTACTATACTTGTTGGTGCATACTAACATCGTCTCATGATATCTCTCTTGTGTTTAGACCTATTAGTAGTTTAGTACTAACAATAATATCAGAAATTTAATCTTAACATGGAAAAAGAAAAGGAAAAGAAATTGTGGGTAATCAAGGTGCCATTTCGCTAGATGCAAGAACATGACATGTACATTTCTAATGAAAAAAAGAACATGAGATGCACATAAGATTTGCAAAAGTCGCAAACAAAAAGTTTTTAAAAAAATGGGTGTGTCAGGAGTGGGATTTGAACCCATGCCCTCTAAGAGGGCAGGCAACAGGCACCTTAACGACTCGGCCATCCTGACTTTTTCCCGTTTTCTATGGGACCGATATTGAGACGGGCGAAACTGTGGATATCCCAGTAAACTGGTGATGTGGGACTAAATATGTTTCGGCTCACTGCATCTCACCGGAGCGAATGGTGCGCCGGCGCCTCCGCTGCAAGGCAGACACGGGCAACGTCGCCGCATCTCCTCCCGGTCATCAGCGATCTCCTGTGCCGCGCCGAGAAACTCGAGCTAATCCTCGCTGGCGCTGCATGGAGAGGACGCGGACGGGGCAGAGGAGGATCGCAACGCCAGGAAGGAGAGACAGGAACGGCAGAGGAGGGAGTTGTCCAGTGGCGCTCCGGTATGGCCTCTCTGCTCTGGGGACAGGGAGTTTTTTCTTTTCTTTTTGAGCCAAGGGGATGGGGAGCTAGCGGAATTTTGGAAGTAATAACTTATATCTCCAATGGATAGCCACAACCTTTTTTTTCATCAGTCACAAAAAAATAGAATCGGAAGTATCACTTGTTTCAATATTCATATTTTCTCCTTAGTAAACAGAAATTCCCCCAAACTAGTATGAATCAGAATACTTGAGGAAAGTCAGTTATCAGTATGTCTGTCTATCAAACTATACAAATCTCTCCAAACTTTGACCATGGGGTGGTCCAGAATTTTTCCCAAACCGCGAAGAAACACCAAAGCAGCTGAGTTTATGGCTCAAACATAGATACCATCATACCAACAGAAATGCTGAGTGTTGAAATTAATGTCAGCATGAATAATAAGTCTAATAGTGGCAATAAAACAGAAGATGTGGAGTTTTCGATACAAAATGGTGGTAAGGAAGGGTTTATCTAGTTCTGATGCTCTGAAATATACCCCGTACAGAACTTTCAAGAACTCATATTAACTTACCATTTCTTAACCAATTTTTTTGCTCAGACCTAAACCTCTGTACAAAAGAGCTTGCAATGTAACACCCACTGCTGGTGAATCACCGCAGCAGGGCGCCTTACCATTATTCTGGTTTCCACCTAATAAGATCCTCTACCTACTGCAGTTCAGCTGCCTAATCTAATTTACAGAAGCATGGCACTTCATTGACATTTCCATTACCTTAATACAAGATCACTCCACCCTCTGCTAATTACTTGAATATGGTCAGTGCTCGATGTATAACAAAAGAAGAACTGTGGTACAGTTTTGGTATATTAGGCACAAATGACAAGCATACAGAAAAGCCAAATGTGTTCAAAAACACATTGCGCGAGTAAAGCTGTCAGCAGAGCAGACAAAGTTTGAGGTGTGGCTTCACCTCCTCATAGAAGGAGTGCTCATCGCAGAGTTACAAGAATGAGTTCCCCCAACGCTTCCCTATTTTGGTACCTTTTTGGACGCCCTTGAGGCCTTCGAAATGCCCAGCAAATGACATATCTAGCAGGGACTTGAGCAGAGTAAGCGTTCCATCCAAGTCCCATAGGTTCATAGGCTGATCAGTCACAGCATCGCCAACTGAAGTTTGGATTGGCTGTAAGCCAAAGTGAAGGCAGCCTCCTCCATTGAGCACCTGCTATCGATAATTATGGAGGGCAATGGAACGGAAGGCCATGAAACAACACACATCAAGGAAAAAATAAGATCAGCACTAAGCGAAATTAACCGACCAGTCAAATCTTTAGCTTGACAGACCCAATGCAAAATCCTAATAAATCCGAGTTCTTTCTCATCAGGTCCTTGAGATGTACTGTTACTTGTTAGTGCATACCAACACTGTCCATGATATCTCTCTTGTGTTGTTGGAGCAGACGTATTACTGCTAGCAATAATATCACAAATTATGGGTAATCAAGGTGTCATTTCACTAGGTGGAAGAACATGAAAAAACTGGGGTGTCAGGAGTGGGATTCGAACCCACGCCCTCGTTAAGAGGAGCTGTACTTGAAACAGGCGCCTTAGACCGCTCGGCCATCCTGACGTGGAACCGGTACCAAGACGGCCGTATATAAATCGGCGGAGACGCTGATAAACTGGCGATGTGGGACTAAATATGCTTCGGTTCGCGGTATCTTACCGGAGCGCGTGGTCGCCGGGGCGTACGTACGACTCAGGCGCGGGCAACGTCCCCGCCAGCGCGCGTCACCTCCGTCCCCGTCTCGGCCGCGGGCGATCTCCTGTACCGCGCCGAGGAACTCCAGCTAGTCGTCCGTGGCGCCGCGGCGAGAGGGCGGGGATGGGGAATAGGAGGATCTCACGGGTGTTAGGGATGGAGGGGCTGACGGCGGCGGCGACGGAGGAGGGGACGGTGGCGCTCCGATCCTGGCCTCTCTGCTCTAGCTATGGTCTGTGGAGAAGACGATAAGAGCACGTCGGGCCGACGAGAGAGAGAGAGAGTGAGTGAGAGGCAGCATGGGCCCAACTGACAGAATAATAATCAGGCCGAGCTGAATATTGGAGGCGTGGTTTATGCCATTGCCACGAAATCACTAGTTTAAGAGTACTCGTTGCAACGAGTATCGCGTTTCTTTCGCGCGCGCCACTTGGCGCTTTGCGCGGCGCCACTTGGCGCGCTTTGGTGCTTTTTCGTTTTCCTGTTTTTTAGAGGCACGAATGCCTCAAAAAAGAGTCACGAGCGCCTCAAAAAAGGAGGCACAAGCGCCTCAAAAAAGAGGCACGAATGCCTCAAAAAAGGCACGAGTGCCTTTTCATGTTTTTCTGTTTTTCCTGTTTTTAGAGGCAAAAGGAGTCACGAGTGCCTCAAAAAAGGCACGATAGTGCCTTTTCACGTTTTTTTCCTGTTTTTTGAGGCACGAGTGCCTTTTTCGGAGGCACGAGGCACGACTCGTGCCTCCCGCGGAGGTAAGGTCGTGCCTCTTTTTTTTCGAATTTTTATTTTATTTTTTTTTCACCAAAATGTATAGAAAAAACGTGCGAAAACCGGAAAAGTCGAAAAAACCACCGAAAAAACCAATTTTAAACATCAAAAACGCGTACACAAAAATAAAAAAATGAAATCCTGAGGGATCGCTGTGAGCGCGACACGTGGCGCTGTTCGCTGGAGCGGGCTGCGAGCGAGTACTCCCTAATTAGTTGCTCCCCCATTGCCAAGCCAACACACTGAAATGTTTCTCAAAAAGAAAAACTGATATGTTTGTCTATAAAAACATTGAGGCCTCGTTTGGTTATTCCCCGGAGGGATCTCCCCCGTCATAAACCAGGGACCAAAGCCCACGAACGAACAGCCCGTGAAAAATTGACCTCGCTGCAGATCTCTCTGGTTCAGCCCTTTCGTTTCCTTGGGAGATCCATCCACGCCTCCTGGGTTCGGAAAGAAAAAGTCCCTTCGATCGGTCAGCCGCCGTGGTCGTTGTGCACAATTCACTAACTTGCGGATCCACCATACGAGTTAAATATTCTTTCGGATGGGGTTGTTGCCCCGGGTTTATTCCCCTGGTTACCAAACTAACCCTGAGATGTTGTTGAGAAAATTCTTCTGGGGCAGCAAGAATGATGTAGCGAAAGTAGCATAAATTTCATGGGAGAGCTTAACCATGCCGATGTATCTCGATGGGTTGGGCTTTACAGATACGCAAGTATTTAATCGAGTTATGTTGGCAAAGCAATCATGGAGGTTTCTTAAAGGTCCTACCTTTCTAAGTGCAAAGTTATTAAAGGCGGTGTATTACCCAATCGAAGAGTTCTTTGAGATCCAGGATGACAGACACCCTTCTCGGGTTTGACGAGGGATTTGCGAATGAACCTTCTTGGTTGTGAAATAAGGGTTGATAAATAGAGTAGAAAATGACGTATAAATATATCAAAACATAATAGGATTCCAAGGGATCGTAGAGTTTTGGTATTTTAGGCACAATGACATGCATACAGAAATGACATTGCTCTAGTAAGCTGTCAGCACACAATATTTGGGACGTGGACTAACCTCTTCGTAGAATGCTCATCGCAGAATACAAGAATGATGTTACCCCAATTCTTCCCTATTTTAGTACCCCATTTCATGGTCCTTGAGGTCTTCAGAATGCCCAGCTAATGACCCATCTAGCAGGTACTCAAGCAAAATAAGAGTGTCGTCCATGCACTATAGGTACACGTATGTTCATAGGCTGATCTGCCATGGCATCACCGACCGAATAAGAGTAGGAAACGACTCGGTATAAATATTCGGAATCATAATAGAATTTCAAGGGATAATAGGTTGCATGATTTACATCCTATTAGAAAAGTTTCGTCTGAACTCGTCTCAGAGCTCATAGTCCAGAGAGAGAGGATATGAGACAAAGATCCTTTGTCTAAAAAACTTCGGGAAATTGATGTACATGGTAGTTTCCGCCATGGGCCCGAAGGACTGGAAAAACTACTCAAAAATCACCATGGAGGCAGCAAGGATGATGTAGAAACCTTTGATGATCGACCCCCCCCCCCAGCAGCAGGTCAGGCTCAGCCTCCATATTGGTTCTTCAAGGTCCAAGAGCGTGTGACGGCAAAAGCGAAGGTCTTCAGATAAATTTCATGGTTTCAGGATGTATAAGAATTATGGGCGATGGAATCAACCCTAAATGATGTCGGGGGCCCACACGAGTAGGTGCCACCCGCCAGGTCGCGCCACCTGGTCGTGTGGACTCCAGACACACCGACTGGTGGTCCTCCAAGGTTCCTAGGCGCTCCTTCAGCTGCAGGAAAAATCCCCAGGTTTCTTTATGTTTGGAAAATAGTATTTCATTTAAAGCACAAAACATGCAGAAAACAACAACTGGTCTGGACACTGATTTAATAGGTTTAGTCGAATAATTGTATAAAATGATATATATAATGCTACCAAAAGCCTCCCTGAACGTACCGTCATATGACTTGTGTAAACCCCAGTACCCCCAACATAGTATATAAATCGAGGGTATAAGGCCCTTTTAAGCTTAGCAATAATCTCCCGGTCATTGTACTCGGTGTTACACCCCATCAGAAGAAAGAACAAACAGGAGTAGGATTTTATCTTCAGAAGAGCCTGAAATTGGGTAAATCCTCATCTCCTGTTACTATCGACATCGACCCCGACACAAGGCCAATTGCTTCATTTTTCAACTCCATAAACCAAACATACTCATTTTTATTGCATCCCATTTGTTCTTGAATCTATCCTTGGGATACCTATTCCCCGTTCTTACTCCTCATTTATCCAAAACATTTTCCATGGTGAGTGGTGATAAAATATATGATAAACAATCTGGACATAACAATAATTCTCCAACAAAACTCAATAGCATTCACCACAAAGAGGTAATCAACACCGGTAGAGTAGAGAGGATGGATGGTACGGGTTACAACACAAGTTGCAATGGTGAGATGAGATAGGATGAAGATGGAGATGGTGCTGATGTTGGGGATGATGTTGATGATGATCTCGATGATGCCCGTGACGATGGTGATGACGATGGCGATGATCTCCCCTTCCGGGAGGTGTTCTCCCTGATGGCACTGAAGTAGTGCTCCTCGTTGGCTACCACAAGTGGAAGGTTTAGATGTAGCACAGCAACAAATTTCCCTTGGCAAAGAAACCAAGGTTGAGATCGAACCAGTAGGACTCTGACTGCTGCACGTAGGTGTCAACGGCGCCAGATATTAAGTTGCCGAACGGTTGACAAGTTGACGTGGACCTGCACACAGATACAGATAACTTTGCTCCCAATGGGTACAGAGAGGTTGTCAATCTCTCCGGCCTTGCTGTTTACAAAGGGTCAAATGCAAGAGATAAAAGGGTAATGATAATTGCGACTAGAAAGTAAAAGCAGGAAATAAATTGAGGGTTTAAACAGTGGTGTAAATATGGACTGGGGTCCCATGATGTTCACTAGTGATGTCTCTCTCCCAAAAGACGATAAAACTGCTATGCGAGGTAAACAAATCACAGCTGGGCAATTGACAAGATTACGGACGCAAACCAATGTTAACTATGCTACAAAAGAAAGGAAGAGGCTCAAAAGCATGGGCGGTACGCCAAGATAAGTAGACCGAAATCCATCTGCATCTACTACTAATCATCCACCTTGATATATCTATCCATCTCGCTGGTATTAAGTTGCGAGCACCACCCAAAGGGTAAACCCAAAGCAAGAGACAACTGCATTAAAAGAACTTTGCGTAAAGTAAGCAATCCTTGCAACCGCGGTTACAAGCACCGTTGTTTCCCCCCTTGTGGCAACAACACATCCCCTAGACTCATGTTTCTGTCACTCAAGCTAGTCATCAGGGGGCATGAACCCATAATCATGCATAACGCTCCCTCTTGGAGTCACTACCTACTACTTGGCCAAAACAATAAACAGCAACGGAGAACATGCAAGAATTACTCAAGAACTCAAATATAAAAGGAGAAGAACCAAATATATTACTCATCACAATCTGAACATAGTCTCATAATCCATCAGATCCCAGCAAACTCAACATAGCAACTGCAGAAAGAATTACATATGTGCCTTGATCATGTAGGGCAGCTCACAAGGTCTAATCCATTAATAACAAAGAGGGGAGGAGAACATCACATAGCTACTGATCATGGACCCATGGTCCAAGGTGGACTACTCACGGATCATCCGGGAAGCGTCCATGGTGGTGGAGAAGCTCCCGGAGGTCAATCCTCCCTCTGGAAGTGTGCCGGGAAGAGGTCTTCTGGCGCTCCCGATCTTGGAAGCGCAGCGACGGCGGAACAGAGGCGAGATCACGAAAAAGGGTTCTGTCCTCGAGGGTTTTGGAGGTCGAGGTAAATATAGGCGAAGGGGGGCAGCCAGGGGGCCACTAGGGAGTGCAGGCGCGCCCCTGGCGCGGCCTAGGGTGGGGTCGCGCCCTTTGGCCACCTAGGCACCAGGGTGGCCCCCTGGCTCTCCTTTGGGGCTCTGGAAGGTTCCCGTATGCTGATTTTTTATTGGATTTTTCCAGAATTATTGGAGCACTTTTAATAAGGGGGAAACCTGAAATAAAAAGACAGCAGAAAACAGGAACTGACACTGGGGTACACTGAGTTAATAGGTTAGTCCAAATATGATAAAAAGCGTATGAAAGTGTATCTAAAGCATAACAATATCACACAAAACATGCATGAAGCAAGCAGAAATTATAGATACGTTTGGGACGTATCAACATCCCCAAGCTTAATTCCTGCTCGTCCTCGGGTAGGTAAATGATAACAAGCATAATTTATGTGGTGACATGCTACCAATCAATAAGAACTTTTAATTAAAGCAATCAAGGCACGTAATTCAATTCAATTCATAACAGGCAAGAGTCTATATTAGCATTGAAACAAGCCACATAAGAACATAAAGGTGCAAGAGATCTCGCTGTCCGTGACTCGAATGTCTCCAAATGGTGTTTGCGTGCAAGATGTGGGGGATGGGAATACGAGAGAGAAAAATATTTATTTGTTGAGAACTCAATCTACTAAAGTTTCACACTTGGTCTTCTTTGGAATCTTATCTTGACTCGTCCCCAGACCACTAGCCAGGTACAAGTCAAACTGATCCACTCTCTTTCGATATTTTGAGCACTCATGCAATGGATGATCGTAAGCAAGAGAGTTGACACTTAGGATGGCAAAGAGAGAGATATGGTGGAGGAGGAAGACAAAAGGGTGTGAAAGGCTCACATCAATGAGGACAATCATAGGCGAGAGAAGGCCAAATGATAGATATGATGTGAGGAGTAGGGATTTCCATGCAACAGATGCACATATGAGATAGGGTAAGCTCTCCAATGGAACTAGTGGGGGTGCATCCAACTTGCTTGCTGATACGTCCCAAACGTATCTATAATTTCTGCTTGCTCCATGCGTGATTTGTGTGACTTTGCCATGTTTTTCTTGAACTTTCACACACTTTTTATCATATTTGGACTAACCTATTAACTCAGTGCACCCAGTTGCCAGTTCCTGTTTTTCTGCTGTTTTTGTATTTCAGGTTTTCCGGCCATTAAAAGTGCCAAATAAATCCCGGAAAAATTATGTAAAAAATCAGCGACCCGGAAGCTTCCCGAATAATCAATAAAGGAAGGAGATGGACCCACCAGGGGCCCAGGAGGGTCCCTGGCGCGGCCCCACCCTAGGCCGCACCAGGAGGCCTCCTGGCTGCCCTGTGGCCCCTCTCGGTGCCCCCTTCGCTTATATTTACCCCCCGTGACGGAAACCCCTAAGATCGATCTGTTACTCCCGTTCTCCTCTCTGTTCCGCCGCCGCCGCCGTTTCAAGATCGGGGCTGCCAGGAGAAGCTGCCCCGGCACCCTGCCGGAAGGAGGAATCCCCTCCGGGAGACCATCCATATGTTGGATATGTGCCCTAGAGACAAATTAATAAAGATATTTGTCACATATCCGTTTTGTTCATAATACGTTTTATACTGTGCTATAACTGTATTACTTGGAAATACTAATACAGGTGTAGTATAAAACATGGTCCGTAGTTTAACTCGGGTAAACTATCTCATTGGGCAATTGATTGATCAAGCTTTCCTGATCATGGCGACACTTAAGTCCATTGACAATGAGGTCATATCATTAGGGGAATGATGTGATGGACAGACACCCACCTAAAGTATTGCAATGTGATCGAGTCACATAGTTCAGCGTTGCTATGACTTTGTAACGTATGGCTTAGTCCTTAGACCGCAATGATCATACGTAATTGTCATCTATGAGGAGACTTTGATTTGTATCCCACCGCCTGACTGAAATATGCTGGCTATAACGGTGCACTTTGGGTATTCCGAAATAGATGGTTGATGAGTATGTGAATAGATCAGAGCGGGATTTTTCAGTCCTTGTGACAGGACAGGTACTCTGGGCCCACTCGGTGATATTGCATCAACAGCTTGCAAGCAAGTGACTAGGTCACAAGAGATGCAATGATCATGGACGAGTAAACTTGTTTGTTGTGAACGAGATGTGAACACGGTATGTGGGATACCGACGATCAAACCTCGGACAAACAAAGTACCGCAGCACAAATGGATTACGTCGTATCGTTAACGGTTTCCAAAAGCGATCGAAGTTCATTCGATGGAAGCGCAGGGGCTGTCAAGGATTGTAACCAGGTCCAACTGACTAGTCATTGGTCAATGAGAAGAGTCTCGACCATGTCTTCTGTTTCCCGGACCGTTAGGTTGTCACACTTAAGGGGCAATCGATGCTGGGACAGTTTCGGGATCATCGGTGAAATAGGAGAAAGCACCGGAATAGTTCCGGGAGAGAACGGAAGTTGTTCCGGATATTTTGAAAGGTTCAAAATGATGTTTAATTATATTTAATAATGTTTTAGTATTTAATTATCTGAATTAAATATTAAAATATATTTAAATTAATTAATTAAATGGGAAAAAGGCAAATGGGCCCCTTAGGGCCCATTAGGGGAAGGAGGGAGCCTCCCCCCTTGGCCCATGGCGCCAAGGGAGGGGCCCACCCTCCATATGGCGCACCCCCCTCCCCTCCCCTTTGGTTTAGTACCACATGGGAAGTTGAGGGAGGGTGGCACCCCCCCTTGGCCTATATAAGTAGGGGTAGACCCCCCTTTTTCCATCATCTCATTGAGTTCTCTCTCTCTCTCTTTCTCCATTTCTGGAAGTGGACTCCCCTTGTTAGGAGTCTGCACCAGGATTGGAGTTCTCCACCATAAGGCAGGCCATCGCTCTGCCGGAGTCGGGATCCGAATCCGTCTTCTTTCCGCTGCTCGCCTGGTTCGGAGCCCGGAGGGAACATCGGTTGCACTGTATGTGTGTAATCTCTTCGAGGCACTACACCTGTGGTGCTACTTCGTCGCTGGAGGTTTACCGGGAGTCATCCTCGCCGGTGGTGGTCTTCTACACGACAGGGAGGTCGTTGTTCTGAGTCTACGCCAACCACGTTCGCAAGAACGTTTCCCTCTTTCGGTCTTCAAAGGTATGAACACCGATTCCCTCCGTTACATTACATCACCATAGCATAGATCTTGGGTTCGGGTACCGTAGGTATGAAAAATTTGTGTTTTCTGCCCCGTATCCCAACAGTGGTATCAGAGCTAGCTATGCGTAGATGTATTGTACGGGTAGAACACATCTAGGATGTGGGCATCGAATCTTCATTCGTTACCCTCCCACGTGTACTCATTTAGCATTGCGGCAATGTTTGATGAAGCGGCCCCCGACCGACCTTACGCGTTTACGCGAGACTGGTTCCACGCTTGACATATGGCTTGTACCATATAAAGTGGCTGGGGGGGTGTCTGTCTCTCTGCATTAGCGATGCGAAGATGTCTGCAACGGAGGGCCCCGACAGGGGTGTAATAGAGACGACTGGGGATCGGTGTTGTGGCATGTTTTCGCAGGATAGAAATCGGTTCTCTCTCTCGAAACCCCTAGCAGCCACGTAAAACTTGCACAAGCTAAAGTAGAAAGGCGTTTTAACTTTGCTTTGCATGAAGGGGGATCATAGGTTGTATGATCTACAGTTTTACTTCCTGTTTTATGCTAATATGCTAGATATATCGACGGTAGCACGAAACAGGACCATCTCTCGCTAAAACCAACATAGTGTCCTTACCCTAGTGAGCACCACCTGGAAAGTTCTACATTATGGAGGCATCACGTGTCACACGGATGTCAAACATTTTTTCGTTCACAAGAGGTGGGTGTAGCAAGCCTAGCATGCCCAGAAGCATGGCCTTGTATGACACAGCAACAAATCACATAGGGTGTGGTGGCGAGCCTGGCATGTGCAGACATGGCCTCGGGACACAAGAGACCGAAAGGTCGAGCATGAGTCACATGGATGATGTGATTGGCATGATGGCCTACCTTGAACAACATACTGATGGTCGTGTCACACGGGGGAGGTATGGTGTTCTAGGATCGTGTAATCACTTAGCAAAATTGAGAGATGTTTTCCTAAGTGGGAGTTTTAGAATTAATTGTAATTGAACTCCACATTATGAACAAAAGTCTAAATATGTATCTTTGTGAATCAACCTTGTAGATGACAGCACCACGCCCCTCGTTCAACTTAGGATCATTCCTAGAGAAAGATAAACTGAAAACTAATGGGTCAAACTTCACCTCCTGGTTCCGCACCCTGAGGATTCTCCTCGTTCCCCTCAAAATGTCCTACGTACTTGAGACTGCATTAGGAGATGCACCAGCAACTACCGCTACTCCGACTGAGAAGAAAGTCTATCTCATTAAGTCGAATGATTCCTCCCTTGTCAAGAAGGGTATGCTCCATGCCATGGAGGCTGAACTGCAGAAACGGTTCGAGAGCTTCAGTGCTTATGAGATAATCACTGACCTCAAGACCGTCTTTGCACCTCAAGCCAAGGTTGAGAGAAATGAAGTTTGTGAAGCTTTCTTCTCTGCAAAGATGGAAGAGCACACCAGCATGACTGAGCACGTAGTCAAAATGTCTGACCACGTTCAACGCCTAAATGATCTAGAATTTAAGATTCCAGATGAAGTGGCGATTGATAGGGTGTTGCGGTCGCTACCCCCTAGCTATGAGAGTTTTGTGTTGAAGTACAACATGCAAGGAATGGTTGAGACCCTTTCTGAATTGTTCACAATACTCAAAATTGCTGAGATGGAAATCAAGAAGGAGCACAGCTGCACCAAGTACCTAGAAGATAAGAAGGACGGCAAGGTTGCCGGAAGAGACATGGATATATGTGATATACATGTTATTGATGTTTTCCTGACAAGTGCTCGGAGCAACGTCTGGATATTTGATACCGGATCAGTTGCTCACATCTGCAACTCCCAGGAGGGGATGCAGAATAAACGACTCTTGCGAAAGGATGAAGTGACGATGCGCGTTGGGAACGGTGCCAAGGTTGAAGTAATGTCAATTGGCACGCTTCGTCTTAGTCTCCCTTCGGGATTGATTCTTGTCTTGAATAATTGCTATTATGTACCCGCTTTGAGTATGAACATTGTGAGTGGCTCTTGCTTGATGCGAGACCAGTATTCTTTTAAATCCGAAACAACTGGTTGTTCGATTTATAAGAATAATGTCTTCTATGTTCATGCACCGGTGCGTAATGGTTTATTCTTAATGGATCTCGAATATCATGACTCCCACATCAATAACGTAGAGGCCAAAAGATTAAAGCCTAGTAACGAAGAACACATGACGATGTGGCATTGTCGACTTGGTCATATTGGTGTAAAGCGCATGGAGGAACTCCATAAAGATGGACTTCTGGAGTCATTGGATTTTGGATCCCTTGACACATGTGAACCATGCCTAATGGGCAAAATGACAAGGACTCCATTCAATGGAACAATGGAGCGTGCAGTGGACTTATTAGGGATCATACATACTGATGTATGCGGACCAATGAATGTCACCGCACGCAATGGTTTTCGTTACTTCGTGACCTTCACGGATGACTTAAGTAGATACGGGTATATCTATTTAATGAAACACAAGTCTGAAACCTTTGAAAAGTTCAAGGAATTTCAGAGTGAGGTCGAGAATCAACTCGGGAAGAAAATCAAGCACCTTCGATCTGATCGAGGAGGCGAGTATTTAAGTCACGAGTTTGGCACTCATCTGAAGACTTGTGGTATTGTACCACAACTTACGCCAGCTGGAACACCTCAGCGAAACGGTGTGTCCGAGCGACGTAATCGAACACTATTGGATAGTGTACGGTCAATGATGTCTCATACCGACTTACCTACATCATTCTGGGGGTATGCATTAGAAACTGCCGCTTACGTTCTTAATAGGGTACCATCCAAATCCGTGAAGACAACACCTTTTGAAGAATGGTTTGGCAAGAAACAATTGTTGTCTTACCTGAAGATTTGGGGTTGTGAGGCTTATGTTAGGAAACTTCAGCCTGACAAACTCGAATCTAAGGCGGAGAAATGCATCTTTGTAGGATATCCAAAGGAAACTGTTGGATACACCTTCTACAACCAATCTGAGGGCAAAACGTTTGTCGCTAAGACTGGACACTTTCTTGAGAAGGAGTTTCTCTCGAAAGAATTGAGTGGGAGGAAAATAGACCTCGATGAAGTGACTGACCAATCACTCCAAATGGAAGAACCGGCAACAGAAATTGTTCTGGAACCTTCTTCCACAGTGGGAGCTGAAGAGAATGGCCAGGAAGACATTCAAATCGATCATGACATGCATGATGATCATGATGAGAATGAAGAGGAACCTATTTTGCCCCGTAGGTCATCAAGAGTCCGTCAACCTACCGAGTTTTACGGACAGCTTGTGAATGCAATCTCGGTTGATGAGTCGGATGAACCTACGAGTTACAAAGAAGCAATGGAGGGACCCGAGTCTGAGAAATGGCTAGAAGCCATGAAATCCGAAATAGACTCCATGTACACCAACAAAGTTTGGACTTTGGTGGATATTCCCGAGGACCGCAAGGCCGTCGAGAATAAATGGATTTTCAAGAAAAAGACTGACGCAGACGGAAACGTATCTGTCTACAAAGCTCGACTTGTCGCGAAGGGGTTCCGACAAATTCAAGGAGTTGACTACGAGGAGACGTTCTCTCCTGTAGCGATGATAAAGTCTATTCGGATCCTACTAGCAATAGCTGCCTATCATGATTACGAGATATGGCAGATGGATGTGAAAACTGCGTTCCTTAATGGCAACATTGAGGAAGAGTTGTATATGATGCAACCAGAGGGGTTTATCGATCCAAGGAATGCTGGTAAGGTGTGCAAGCTTCAACGGTCCATCTATGGGTTGAAGCAAGCATCTCGGAGCTGGAATCTTCGATTTGATGAGGTCATTAAAGCTTTTGGATTTGTCCAAAACGTCGAAGATTTCTGCGTCTATAAGAAACTGAGTGGGAGCTCTGTAGCATTCCTTGTGTTATATGTGGATGACATATTACTAATAGGGAACGATAAGAAATTCTTAGAGGGAGTAAAGGAATATCTGAATGGAAAATTTTCCATGAAGGACCTAGGTGAAGCTGCGTACATATTGGGGATTAAGATCTATAGAGATAGACCTAATCGACGGTTGGCCTTGAGTCAGAACACTTATATTGACAAGATATTGAAAAGGTTCAGTATGGATAACTCCAAGAGAGGCCTCTTGCCAGTTATAAAAGGTGTCAAATTAAGCGTGACTCAATGCCCAACCACAGCAAAAGAGAAGGAGGAAATGTCCTCAAAGCCCTATGCCTCAGCCATAGGTTCTCTCATGTATGCTATGTTATGTACCAGACCGGATTTAGCACTGGCCATTAGTATGACTAATCGCTACCAGAGTAACCCGGGAATGGCTCACTGGACAGCAGTAAAGAACATCCTTAAGTACTTGAGAAGAACCAAGGATCTCTTTCTCGTTTATGGAGGAGTTGATGAGGAGCTCACCGTAAAGGGTTACGTTGACGCAAGCCTCGGCTCAGACCTAGATGACTCGAAATCCCAAACGGGATATGTTTTCATGTTGAACGGAGGCGCGATTAGCTGGAGGAGCGGCAAACAGTCAGTCGTCGCTCAATCTACAATGGAGTCGGAGTATATTGCCGCTTGCGAAGCGTCAAACGAGGCGCTGTGGCTGAAGAAGTTCGTGATCGAGCTTGGCGTCTTTCCCAGCTGCACTGACCCCGTGGGAATCTTCTGCGATAACACGGGTGCCATTGCTAACGCGAAGGAGCCAAGAACTCACTCTACAGCCAAGCACATCCTCCGAAAGTTCCATGTGACGCGAGACTACGTCAGGGATGGACACACTAGGATTCACAAGATACATACGGATCTGAACGCAGCAGACCCGATGACTAAACCTCTTCCACAGGGCAAGTTTGAAGAACACCGAGAGACCATTGGTGTCAGATACATACCTGATGTAAACTAGTGTAATTTGTACTCTAGTGCAAGTGGGAGACTGTTGGATATGTGCCCTAGAGACAAATTAATAAAGATATTTGTCACATATCCGTTTTGTTCATAATACGTTTTATACTATGCTATAACTGTATTACTTGGAAATACTAATACAGGTGTAGTATAAAACATGGTCCGTAGTTTAACTCGGGTAAACTATCTCATTGGGCAATTGATTGATCAAGCTTTCCTGATCATGGCGACACTTAAGTCCATTGACAATGAGGTCATATCATTAGGGGAATGATGTGATGGACAGACACCCACCTAAAGTATTACAATGTGATCGAGTCACATAGTTCAGCGTTGCTATGACTTTGTAACGTATGGCTTAGTCCTTAGACCGCAATGATCATACGTAATTGTCATCTATGAGGAGACTTTGATTTGTATCCCACCGCCTGACTGAAATATGCTGGCTATAACGGTGCACTTTGGGTATTCCGAAATAGATGGTTGATGAGTATGTGAATAGATCAGAGCGGGATTTGTCAGTCCTTGTGACAGGACAGGTACTCTGGGCCCACTCGGTGATATTGCATCAACAGCTTGCAAGCAAGTGACTAGGTCACAAGAGATGCAATGATCATGGACGAGTAAACTTGTTTGTTGTGAACGAGATGTGAACACGGTATGTGGGATACCGACGATCAAACCTCGGACAAACAAAGTACCGCAGCACAAAGGGATTACGTCGTATCGTTAACGGTTTCCAAAAGCGATCGAAGTTCATTCGATGGAAGCGCAGGGACTGTCAAGGATTGTAACCAGGTCCAACTGACTAGTCATTGGTCAATGAGAAGAGTCTCGACCATGTCTGCTGTTTCCCGGACCGTTAGGGTGTCACACTTAAGGGCAATCGATGCTGGGACAGTTTCGGGATCATCGGTGAAATAGGAGAAAGCACCGGAATAGTTCCGGGAGAGAAAGGAAGTTGTTCCGGATATTTTGAAAGGTTCAAAATGATGTTTAATTATATTTAATAATGTTTTAGTATTTAATTATCTGAATTAAATATTAAAATATATTTAAATTAATTAATTAAATGGGAAAAAGGCAAATGGGCCCCTTAGGGCCCATTAGGGGAAGGAGGGAGCCTCCCCCCTTGGCCCATGGCGCCAAGGGAGGGGCCCACCCTCCATATGGCGCACCCCCCTCCCCTCCCCTTTGGTTTAGTACCACATGGGAAGTTGAGGGAGGGTGGCACCCCCCTTGGCCTATATAAGTAGGGGTAGACCCCCCTTTTTCCATCATCTCATTGAGTTCTCTCTCTCTCTTTCTCCATTTCTGGAAGTGGACTCCCCTTGTTAGGAGTCTGCACCAGGATTGGAGTTCTCCACCATAAGGCAGGCCGTCGCTCTGCCGGAGTCGGGATCCGAATCCGTCTTCTTTCCGCTGCTCGTCTGGTTCGGAGCCCGGAGGGAACATCGGTTGCACTGTATGTGTGTAATCTCTTCGAGGCACTACACCTGTGGTGCTACTTCGTCGCTGGAGGTTTACCGGGAGTCATCCTCGCCGGTGCTGGTCTTCTACACGACAGGGAGGTCGTTGTTCTGAGTCTACACCAACCACGTTCGCAAGAACGTTTCCCTCTTTCGGTCTTCAAAGGTATGAACACCGATTCCCTCCGTTACATTACATCACCATAGCATAGATCTTGGGTTCGGGTACCGTAGGTATGAAAAATTTGTGTTTTCTGCCCCGTATCCCAACACCATAGCCATGGACGCCTCCCGGATGTGCCGTGAGTAGTCCCCCTTGGACCATGGGTCCGTGACCAGTAGCTATGTGATGTACCTCTCCCCTCTTTGTGCTTCCACTTTCGAGACCTCGTGAGCTGCCTCACATGATCGAGGCACTTTTGTAGTTTTCTATGTTGCTATGCTGAGTTTGTTGAGATGTGATGGATTATGAGATTATGTTCAGATTGTGATGAGTAATATATTTGGTTCTCTTTTATATTTGTGTTCTTTAGTAAATTCTTGCATGTTCTCCATTGCCGTATTTTACTTTGGCCAAGTGATGGCTTCTCGCCCCTCGTTGGTTACCCCAAGTGGAAGGTTTGAGATGCAGTGCAACAACAAGTTTCCCTCGGTGAAGATACCAAGGTTATCGAACCAGTAGGACTCAGGAGATACAAGTAGGTGGCAACGTCGCCAGAAATTGCTTCTTGACTAGGGTGTTGTCGTGGACCTGCACACAGCAACAAATAACTTTGCTCCCAACGAGTACAGAGGAGTTGTCAATTCCTCCGGCCTTGTCGTTTACAAAGGATCAACGCAAGAGATAAAAGGTGCAAAGGAAAGTAAAAGATGAAAGTAAATTGAGGGTGTGAACAATAATGTGAAGATGGACCGGGGTCCCGTGATTTTCACTAGTGATGTCTCTCTCCCAGAAGACGATAAAAGTGCTAGCGAGGTAAACAAATCATAGTTGGGCAATTGACAGGATTATGAAGGCGCCGCAATGCTAACTATGCTGTAAAGAAAGGAAGGGCTCAAAAGCAATGGGCAGTACGCCAAGGTAAGTAGAACGAAATCCATCTTAATCTACTACGAATCATCCACCTTGAGATATCTATCCAGAACATCTCGCTGGTATTAAGTTGCGAATCCCACCCAAAGTGTAAACTCAAAGCAACAGACAACTACATTAAAAGAACTATGCGTAAAGTAAACAATCCTTGCACCTGCAAGTACAAGCACCGTTGTTTTATCCCTGGTGGCAGAAACACATCCCCTAGTCTCATGTTTCTGTCACTCAAGGTAGACATCAAGGGGCTGAACCCACAATGAAGCATAACGCTCCCTCTTGGAGTTGCAACAAATCACTTGGTGATACGTCCCAAACGTATCTATAATTTCTTCTTGCTCCATGCATGTTTTGTGTGACTTTGCCATGTTTTGCAATGGAGAACATGCACGAATTTACTCAAGAAAAAAATATAAAAGAGAAGAACCAAATATATTACTCATCACAATCTGAACATAGTCTCATAATCCATCAGATCCCAACAAACTCAGCATAGCAACAGCAGAAATTACATAGATGCCTCGATCATGTGAGGCAGCTCACGAGGACTCGAAAGTGGAAGCAGAAAGGGGGGAGAGATTCATCACATAGCTACTGGTCACGGACCCATGGTCCAAGGGGGACTACTCACGGCACATCCGGGAGGCGTCCATGGCTATGGATGGTCTCGCGGAGGGGGTTCCTCCTTCCGGCAGGGTGCCGGGGTAGCTTCTCCAGGAAGCCCCGATCTTGAAACGGCGGCGGCGGCGGTACAGAGGGGAGTTCGCGAGAAAGAGATCGATCTTAGGGGTTTCCACCCCGAGGGGTAAATATAGGAAAAGGGGGGCATCGAGGGGACCCACGAGGCAGTCAGGAGGGTCCCTGGCGCGGCCCAGGGTGGGGCCGCGCCACCTGCCCTCCTGGCTGCCTGGTGGTGGCCCCCCTTCCCTCTCTTGGTGATTCCGAAAGCTTCTGTTGCGCTGATTTTTTATATAATTTTCCCGGAATTTTTGGAGCACTTTTAATGGCCGGAAAACCTGAAATACAAAAACAGCAGAAAACAGAAACTGGCAACTGGGTGCACTGAGTTAATAGGTTAGTCCAAATAGGTTCAAAAGTGTATGAAAGTTCAAGCAAAACATGGAAAAGTCACACAAAACATGCATGGAGCAAGCAGAAATTATAGATACGTTTGGGACGTATCAACATCCCCAAGCTTAATTCCTGCTCGTCCTCGAGTAGGTAAATGATTACAAGCAGAATTTCTGTGGTGACATGCCACACAACCATAAAAGGACTTTTAAGTAACGCAATCAAAGCATGCAATTCAATTCAAGTCTTAACACGCAAGAGTCTATATTAGCATTGACACAAGCAACAAAAGAACAAAAGGTGCAAGAGCTCTCGCTGTCCGTGATTCGATCCAAATGGTGTTTGCGTGCAAGCAAGGGACTGGGAAGAAAGAGAAAAAAACGTTGTTGAGAACAACTATCTACTGAAGTTTCACACTTGGTCTCCTTTGGATTCTTATCTGGACTCGTCCCCAGACCACTAGCCAGGTACAAGTCAAACTGATCCACTCCTTTTCAATATTTTGAGCACTCATGCAATGGATGAGCGTAAGCAAGAAAGTTTACACTTAGGATGGCAAAGAGAGAAAAATGATGGAGGAGGAAGACAAAAAAGGTGTGAAAGGCTCACATCAATGAGTACAATCATAGGCGAGAGAAGGCCATATGATAGATATGATGTGAGGAGTAGGGACTTCCATACAACGGATGCACATGTGAGCTAAAAGCTCTCCAAGGGAACTAGTGGGGGTGCATCTAACTTGCTTGCTCAAGAAGACCTAGAGCTCGTTTGAGGAGGCTCATCATTGGAATATACAAACCAAGTTCTATAATGTGAAGGTCCCCACATAGCTATATGCATGATGATGATATCTATGGGGTACAAGGGATAGAGGACGAAGTACTAGTGTGGATCTCTCAAAAGGAATAGTAGTGTGCCCCCTTCTCTCTTTTTATTTTTCTTTTTCTCTTTTTTTTCTATTTTTTTGGTGGCCTCAATGGCTCTTTCTATTTAACTCTCATTTGTCCTCTTTTGGATCTTTTGATTTTGTCCTCTTTGGGATCTTTTCCTCACTTTAGGGGCAACACTCTATATTTTACAAGAATATAGGAGATCTTTCACACTTTACAAAGGTACTCACATAAAGAAGATATAACTATCATGACGCAAAGGTATGACATGAGGATCAAGTCATTAAAAGATGGATGTTGCATGGCAATGTATCTCAGAAAGGCTATGGAAATGCCTTGTAGGTAGGTATGTGATACGTCTCAAACGTATCTATAATTTCTGCTTGCTCCATGCATGTTTTGTGTGATATTGTTATGCTTTTGATACACTTTCATATCTTTTTATAACATATTTTGGAACTAACCTATTAATGGTTGCAAGAGTGCACAAGTTCTTGTTTTTCTATTTTATGTGTAGGAATTACTTGGATAAAATAAAAATCACAAAAAGGAGCCTTGTAGGAGTTGGACTCTAACTCTGCCGAAATCTGTCCCCACCAGACAGGTTTTAAAGATCGCCTCGGAAACGCTAGAAGAATGCCTCAAACGGAAAAACTTAAAACTACAAAGTTGTAGCGAATTTTTTTTCCGGTGGAATTAGATACAAAATTAGGCCCAATCGAAGTTCGGATGCTTCCAGAAACCCCGAAATACCGAAGATGTAATCTGAATGACGGGAATCCGAGAGTCTATATAAAGAGAGGAAACCTAGGTCAAAGGGCACCACGAAATTTCCTCTCCCTTGGCAGCCTTATTGAGGGGGGAGAGCAGTCTCCACAGCAGCACCATCTCCAAGGAAGAATAAGGGCCAAGATCCGCTGCCCCCAAGGGACGTGGCCGCCGCTGTGGCCGTCTCCTTCATCTCCTCCGGGATGCACCTCTTCATCAACAACTCTCTCTCTCACCATGTCCATGTGTGAGTAGTTCCCCTCGGGGCTAAGGCTTGTATCTTGATCTATGTGGTTTCTCTCTCTCCCATGATGTGATCTTTGTTGTGATCATTGGCTATGTTAATCTAAGGTGATCCCATGATGTTTCCCCTTCTTCTATGTATTGGATTGATTTATTCAATTGATCTTATCTAGTATAATCCCAGAGACCATGGTGACAACTGGTCTATTACACATGGGTTAGAAGAATATTTTCATGAGTGATTTCCTCTTTTGTGTGTGGATTGAAGATTGAGAGTCTTTTGGTGCTTGTCTTTGACTATCCTTTAGATATGTTTTGGTGATTGTGGTACTCTCTTTGGATGGCCGCGATGACATTAGGAAATCCATAGATTGAGAACTACGAACTCTGAGGTGTGCTTTTGTAGCCCTACAAAATTCTCATCCTCTCTTGACCACAAAGGAATGACCTCCGAGTACGTCTCCATTGCATGTTTTATGGGAAATATCATGTGATTAGACTATGTTAATGTTGTTGGGAGTTGCCAGTAGTGAAAGTATGAAGCCTAGGCCTTGTTTCCACCGTTGCAATACCGTTTGCGCTCACGTTTACTACTTGTTTGCTTGCTGCACTTTTTATTACAGTTTTATATTACCTTGCTTTGCTACACCTATCACCCATATTTTACCATCTCTTCGCCGAACTAGTGCACCTATACAACTCCTAGTTGTATTAGGTGTGTTGGGGACACAAGAGACTTCTTGTATCTTAATTGCGGGGTTGCTTGAGAGAGACCATCTTCAACCTCTACTTCCCTGAGTTCGATAAACCTTAGGTCATCCACTTGAGGGAAATTGCCGCTGTCCTACAAACCTCTGCGCTTGGAGGCCCAACATAGTCTACAAGAATAGAAGCGTGCGTAGACGTCAAGCTATTTCTGGCGCCGTTGCCGGGGAAGTAAGGTTTGAAGGTATATCTTTAGATTCTGCAATTAAATCTATTCGTTTCTTGTTTTTATTTTCACTAGTTAGGCTTATGGAAAACTGCAATCTTAGTTCGCTGCTTCGGGGAGGCCGCTTTACCACACCCGTGGTAGAGAAGTCTCCTCCACCTAATGAATGTATCCCATTCAAAATACCACTCGGATAATTGAAAAGGTTATGAATGATCATTATGCAGGGGATGGAATAGTCCATCATAGTGTTCATCTGTTGAAACTTACAGAACTTTGTGAGTTATTTAAGATTTCAGGTTTGACAAGAGATGAAGTCATGAGGAAATTATTTGCCTTGTCACTGAAAGGAAAAGCATTGGAATGGTATAGGCTACTACATGATTCTCACCTGCTGGATTGGGAAGAGATCCAGTCTCTCTTTTACTCCAAGTTTTATCCTCTTCATGAAGTCCATGAGAATAGGAATTATGTTTATAATTACTATCCTCATGACGGAGAGAGCATAGCTCAAGCTTGGGGGATACTGAAAACTTTGATGCTAAAATGTCCTAACCATGGGCTCCCCAAAGATATGATTATTGCTAATTTTTACGCGAGGCTCTCTCGACAGGATAAAGACTTGCTCAATGCTTCCTCTATGGGTTCTTTCACAAACGAAAAGATTGATGCTAGATGGGAACTTCTTGAAAGAATCCAACGCAATACTGAAGATTGGGAGATCGACAAAGGTAAAGAGTCAGGTATAATTTATGAGTATGATTGCATTAAGTCCTTTGTTGAGACTGCAAGTTTTAATAAGTTTAGTGCTAAGTTTGGGCTTGATTCTCAACTCCTTGTTGATTTCCTCAAATCTTTTGCTTCACATCTTAATATGCCTAAGGAGAATTGGATCAAGCATCATGAACCTTTTTAAAGAGATTT
Organism: Bromus sterilis; assembly: GCA_950022295.1. Lineage (NCBI taxonomy): Eukaryota > Viridiplantae > Streptophyta > Magnoliopsida > Poales > Poaceae > Bromus > Bromus sterilis. Next base: position 28,936,569 of record OX465597.1, read on the forward strand.
GCAAAGAAAATGAAATTGTTCATGATGATTGCAACATGCATGATCCAATTCCTGAAAATGAAGTTTTATATAAGCATGTTAATTTTTGTGGAGTGGATAGACCTTGTGAAAGGCCTATGATTGAAGAAGAGAAGTATTGTAAGCAACATAAGCATGAAAGAACAATCACTTGGGTCAAAGATTTAAATAAAATTAATAGATAATTGTGTGACCTTTATCCTTTACTTGTGAACTTTGTTGTATAGAGGGTCACTTTAATTTTCAATGCATGAACTTTCAAAGCATAACTGTTAATCAGTTGTGTGATAACATGATCACTTCTGATCTTTATGATGAACTTATGTTATTTTTGATGTGTGAAGAGTTATCAGAAAAGACTTCTTGGCTAGATGTTAATGCCATAGGAATTAGCAACACCTTGCAAAATTGCCATCTCTATTGTGTTGTTAATTGCCATGAAAATGATTACATAAGTAAGATTAGAAAGGAGGGAACTTTACCAAAGTATAAAAATGTCTCTTATATCTCTACTAATAAAAAAGGAGAGTTTCTCCCAAGTTTCCCCTATTGTTTCTAATGATAAACCAGGATATGTGGAGAAGCTTTCTCTCCAACCACTCCTTCCTAAGGTGAAGAAGAATAAAAAGAAGAGGAAGAGGAAGAGGAGCAAGAAGGAAGAAGAATGGGTAACAACCTGGCCTGAGCATATTCCTCGCATCGATTTTTATCCTAACGGACAGAAATTCATGGAGGATGGTGAGCTTGATTGCATTCATTATTATCTTGAAGATAAGTCTGTAGGTACTATTGAAGATGATTTTGATTATGATATGCATGTTACTTTTCGTGATTGGGAAAATGATGATAATGCTACTTATGATCTTGAAAATCTTTTTGGTACCAACTCTGAGAGTGATAATATGGAAAGCTCTAAGCCTGGGGATGAGAGGATTCAAGTCCTTTACCTATTAGTGATGTGGTAATTGATAATTCTTTTGCTAGTAAGAATAAAGACATCATGTTTACAAATATAGTTTCTAGCAATGATAATGCTCTTCTCTACTATGATGATGTTATAACTCCTATCTATAGTGATTTTAAAGGTACCTATGACATAAGGAGAAATTATCCTTATGAAACTTGTCATAATCATGGAGGTAATTACTCCCTTGTTGAACACCATCTTCCTAATACACAATTAATCTATAGTGTTCAAGTTGTTTATGATAGTCCTACTCCCACTATTACCAATGAGAAAGATTATGCTTATGTGGAGAGTAAGAGTACCCTTTTGCATGTGGATCATGGTAACAATGCTTTATGTGATGCTTATATTGTTGAGTTTATTCATGATCCCACTGAAAATTATTATGAGAGAGTAACATATGCTCATAGATATTTCAATAATATCAAGTTCCCTCTTTTTATGTTGAAGGTTTTGAAGTTGCACTTGTTTTGCCTTCCTATGCTTATTGCTTTGTGCTTCAATAAATTATTTCATTGCAATATTCCTATGCATAGGAAGCATGTTAGACTTAAATGTGTTTGTTATTTGCTTCTTGATGCTCTCTTTTATTCTTGAACTCTTATTCCTTATTCCTATGAGAGCATTATTAAAATCTTAAGCCTATCTTTATGGCTATAAAGAAAGAGCTCTAGGGAGACAACCCTTGTTATCTTTACTTTGAGTTTTTTACTTTCTGTTTTTAGTGGTCTTGATGATTGTTACTACTGTATCAATGTCATTGTATCTTTATTTTTCAAGCTTTGTGCCAAGTATAGCCTCATATGACAAGGAAAGTGAAAGTTGTGACATGCTGTCCAGAAAACAGATTCTGTCCTCGTGACGGGGAAAATCATAATAAATCACCAGTTTATCTTTTTGAACTGTATTTTTTACACAGCGTGCTCTATACAATAACGGAACTTTCGTATGTTCTGAGTTTTTTAATTTGAGTTGCAGAAGTATCCCTAAAAAATTCTTTACTACCTGCTGTTCTGTTTTTCACAGATTCTGCCACGTTTTGTCTCTCCTAACTTTTGCAAACCTTAAGCTTGCTTTTTCTTTGCAATTTTTTTTGGCAATCTTGATAAACAGTAGCTCTTCAAGAATATCTTTATATCCAGTGGAATTTTTTTATTTATTAAGGGTACTAACCTCTCTAGTCAGTTTATGATGAGTTATGTATGAAGGGAGTTTTCAAGTGTGCGATGGAAGATGATGAAAGAAGATTCAGGAGTGTCAAGCGCTCAAGCTTGGGGATGCACCCATGCATCCCCAATAAATATTCAAGGAGACTCAAGCGTCTAAGCTTGGGGATGCCCCCGTGCATCCCCTTCTCCATCAACAATCATCAGTTCGTCCTTCGTCTCACTATATTTTTATCACTTCATGCGTTATGTGCTATGCTTGGAGCGTCTCGCTCTTAGGTTTATTTTTAGTTTTCTTTAGCTTTGCTTGCTGTTCATAACAAGTTAGATCCCGTCTTACTTTGTGTGGGAGAGAAACACGCTCCACTTTCAAAATCTAGAACACATAATAGGATTCTTCATGCCTATCTTTTGCTGTTGTGTGTTCTTTATCTTTTCGTAGCTACTGCCATGTCTAGTTTTAGTCTTAGTTTATCTTTAGAAAGAGCATTGGATTTTGTTTAGTTTGTTGCTGGAACTCTCTTTAGTTTTCATGTTTATCTGGTTAAGAGAGTTGGTTGTTGCACTGAGTTATGTCTTGTCTTGAGAGTAGGTAATTGAGGTTGCTATTTAATTTTAGTAGTAACTTACAATAGTTTTGAGGTATTGATGTTAGTAATCTTTGAACTTTTGGTGTCAAGAGCTTTAGCCTATTAGTGATAGATGTCGTATTTTGGGCAATCCGTGTTTATTTTCAAAACCTACAAATTAGTTGAGAACTATAGCTAGTAGATGGATCACTACTCTTCTGAGGCGTTGGATATTAGAGTACACTCACGTACCATGAGTCGAGGATGCGCAAGGATAACCAAACCCCCATACACTCCTCATCGGGGTACTTGTATCTTTGTGAACCTCCTTATTAGATTGAGAGTTACCGATAATAAGTGCATGAGTTCTTCGAACTAATGTAAGTATTGAAAGTTAACACTTCCACCTCCTCATATTTGCTAGCCTCTCCTGTGCCGTGCATTGCCTTCTTCTCACTCTGAGAGTTGGCGTCCACCTTCGCTGGTACATCCAAACCCTTGGCATGATATGCTCTGTCATCACAAACTTCCTTATATCTTTCCTCAAAACAACCACCATACCTACCTATCAAGGCATTTCCATAGCCTTTCCGAGATACATTGCCATGCAACATCCACCTCTTCATGACTTGATCTTCATGTCATACATGCTCCTGCTACACTGGCAGCGACATACATTGCATACATCATGATAGCTACATCTTTTTTATGTTGAGTACTTTTGTAAAGTGTGAAAGATCTTCTATACTTCTTGTAATATATAGAGTGTTGTCCCTAAAGTGAGGAAAAGATCCCAAAGAGGACAAAATTAAAAGACCGCAAAGAGGAAAAATGGGAGTTAAATAGAAAGAGCCGTTGAGGCCACCAAAAAAATAGAAAAAAAGAGAAAAAGAAAAATAAAAAGAGAGAAGGGGGCACACTACTATTCCTTTTGAGAGATCCACACTAGTGCTTCATCATCTATCCCTTGTACTACATAGAGATCATCATCATGCATATAGCTATGTGGGGACCTTCACACTATAGAATTTGGCTTGTATATTCCAATGATGAGCCTCCTCAAATGAGCTCTAGGTCTTCTTAAGCAAGCAAGTTAGATGCACCCCCACTAGTTCCCTTGGAGAGCTTTTAGCTCACATGTGCATCCGTTGCATGGCAATCCCTACTCCTCACATCATATCTATCATATGGCCTTCTCTCGCCTATGATTTTCCTCATTGATGTGAGCCTTTCACACCTTTTTGTCTTCCTCCTCCATCTTCTTTCTGTTTCGCCTTTTAGGTGTCAACTCTCGTGCTTACGCTCATCCATTGCATGAGTGCTCAAAATATCAAAAAGGAGTGGATCAAATTGACTTGTACCTGGCTAGTGGTCTGGGGACGAGTCAAGATAAGATTCCAAAGAAGACCAAGTGTGAAACTTTAGTAGATTGAGTTCTGAACACAAAAATATCTTTTTCTCGTATATCTCTACCCTCTTTCTTGCACGCAAACACCATTTGGAGACATTCGAATCACGGACAGCGAGAGCTCTTGCACCTTTATGTTCTTATGTTGATTGTTTCAATGCTAAATATAGACTCTTGCCTGTTATGACTTGAATTGAATTACATGCCTTGATTGCTTTACTTAAAAGTTATTATATGATTGGTAGCATGTCACCACATAAATTATGCTTGTTATCATTTACCTACTCGAGGACGAGCAGGAATTAAGCTTGGGGATGTTGATACGTCCCAAACGTATCTATAATTTCTGCTTGCTCCATGCATGTTTTGTGTGATATTGTTATGTTTTTGATACACTTTCATATCTTTTTATAACATATTTTGGAACTAATATATTAATGGTTGCAAGAGTGCACAAGTTCTTGTTTTTCTATTTTATGTGTAGGAATTACTTGGATAAAATAAAAATCACAAAAAGGAGCCTTGTAGGAGTTGGACTCTAACTCTCCCGAAATCTGTCCCCACCAGACATGTTTTAAAGATCGCCTTGGAAACGCTAGAATACGGCCTCAAACGGAAAAACTTAAAACTACAAAGTTGTAGGGAATTCTTTTCCGGTGGATTTAGACATAAAATTCGGCCCAATCGGAGTTCGAATGCTTCCATAAACCCTGAAATACAGAAGACGTAATCTGGATGACGGGAATCCGAGAGTCTATATAAAGAGAGGAAACCTAGGTCAAAGGGCACCACGAAATTTCCTCCACCTTGGCAGCCGTCTTGAGTGGGAGATCAATCTCCACAGAAGCACCATCTCCAAGGAAGAAGAAGGGGCCAAGGGCCGCTTCCCCCAAGGGACGTGGCCACCACCGTGGCTGTGGGCGCCGCCGCCGCCGTGGCCGTCTCCTTCATCTCCTCCGGGCTGCACCTCTTCATCAACAACTCTCTTTCTCACCATGTCCATGTGTGAGTAGTTCCCCTCTGGGCTAAGGCTTGTATCTTGATCTATGTGGTTTCTCTCTCTCCCATGATGTGATCTTTGTTGTGATCATTGGCTATGTTAATCTAGGGTGATCCCATGATGTTTCCCCTTCTTCTATGTATTGGATTGATGTACTCAATTGATCTTATCTAGTATAATCCCAGAGACCATGGTGACAGCTGGTCTATTACACATGGGTTAGAAGAATATTTTCATGAGTGATTTCCTCTTTCGTGTGTGGATTGAAGATTGAGAGTCTTTTGGTGCTTGTCTTTGACTATCCTTTAGATATGTTGTGGTGATTGTGGTACTCTCTTTGGATGGCCGCGGTGACATTGGGAAATCCATAGATTGAGAACTACGAACTCTGAGGTGTGCTTTTGTAGCCCTTCTCAATTCTCGTCCTCTCTTGACCACAAAGGAATAACCTCCGAGTACGTCTCCATTGCATGTTTTATGGGAAATATCATGTGATTAGACTATGTTAATGTTGTTGGGAGTTGCCACTAGTGAAAGTATAAAGCCTAGGCCTTGTTTCCACCGTTGAAATACCGTTTGCGCTCACGTTTACTACTTGTTTGCTTGCTGCACTTTTTATTATAGTTTTATATTACCTTGCTTTGCTACACCTATCACCCATATTTTACCATCTCTTTGCCGAACTAGTGCACCTATACAACTCCTAGTTGTATTAGGTGTGTTGGGGACACAAGAGACTTCTTGTATCTTAATTGCAGGGTTGATTGAGAGAGACCATCTTCAACCTCTCCTTTCCTGAGTTCGATAAACCTTAGGTCATCCACTTGAGGGAAATTGCTGCTGTCCTACAAACCTCTGCGCTTGGAGGCCCAACATAGTCTACAAGAATAGAAGCGTGCGTAGACATCAGTATGGTGGCTGTTTTGAGGAAAGATATAAGGGGGCTTATGATGATAGAGCGTATCGTGCCAAGGGTTTGTAAGCATCGGCGAAGTATGCGCCAACTCTTAAGGTGAGAAAGGGCAATGCACGGTACCGAAGAGGCTAGAAAAAGTATAGGTGGGTGGAAGTGTCAACTTTCGAATACTCACATTAGTCTGAAGAACTCATGCACTTATTATCGGTAACTCTCAATCTAATCAGAAGGTTCACAAAGAGACAAGTACCCCGAGGAGGAGTGTATGTGGGTTTGGTTATCCTTGCGCATCCTCGACTCATGGTACGTGAGTGTACTCTAATACTCGAACCCTCTAGAGGTTAGTGATCCATCTAGTAGCTAGAGTTCTCAACAGGGGTTTTTGGTTTTCGAAAAACACACGGATTGCCCAAAATACGACATCTATCACTAATAGGCTCGAGCTCTTGACACCAAAAGTTCAAACATTACTCTAGTCAATACCTCAAAACTATTGCAAGTTACTACTGCAAAGAGAATAGCAACTTTAACTACCTACTTTCAGTCAAGACACAAAACTCAGTGCAATAGGCAAACTCTCTAACAAGATAAAACATGCAACCTATAGAAATTTCAACCTAAGACAAAAGAAAAGCTCTAGAAAAACTAAAGCACTACAACTAAATAGAACATCAGCTAAGAAAAGAAAAAGAACAACTCACAGCTAAAAGAATAAGCATGCAAATCCTATGAGGAGTTCTAGTTCAAGCGGAGCGTGTTTCTCTCCCACACAAAAGAGTAAGTTGGGGTCTAACTTGTTACTACATCAAAGAAAGCAAAACAAACCTAGAAAAGTAAAGAGCGAGACGCTCCAAGCAAAGCACATAACGCATGAAGTGATAAAAATATAGTGCAACGAGGGACAAACCGATGATTGTTGATGAAGAAGGGGATGCATCGGGGGCATCCCCAAGCTTAGACGCTTGAGTCTCCTTGAATATTTATTGGGGATGCACATGGGCATCCCCAAGCTTGAGCGTTTGACACTCCTGAATCTTCTTTCATCATCCTCCATCGCGCACTTTAAAACTCCCTTCATACATAACTCATTGTAGGCTGATTAGAGAGGTTAGTACCCTAATAAAATAATTTTCCTTTACTGCAAATAAAGATTTCCAGGAAGATATACTGTTTCTCTTGCCTGCCCAAAAAAGTTTGCAAAGAAAAAGCAAGCTTAAGGATTGCAAAACTAGGAAAAGGCAAAACAGGACAAAATCTGTGAAAAACAGACCAGCAGGTAGTAAAGAATTTTTTAGGGATACTTCTGCAACTCAAATAAAAAAACTCAGAACATACGAAAGTTCTGTAATTGTATAGAGCACGTTGTGTAAAAATTTCAGCTCAAAAAGATGAACTGGGATTCTTTTGTGATTTTTCTAGTCACGAGGACAGAATCTGTTTTCTGGGCAGCATGTCACAACTTTCACTTCCCTTGTCATATGAGGCTATAAATGGCACAAAGATTGAAAAGTAAAGATACAATGATGTTGCTACAGTAGTAAAAATCATCAAGACCACTAAAAACAGAAGAAAAGCAAAAAGAAAAACCTAAATTCTTTGCGGGCTGCCTCCCGAAAGCGCTTCTTTAGAGCCATTAGCTAGGCTTAATGCAAATAAAAGATGCTCTCATAAGAATAAGGACTTGAAGCAAAAGAGAGCATCAAGAAGCAAACATGGAACACATTTAATCCTAACCCACTTCATATAAGGCATCAACTTCATCAAAAAGGGACATTTCAAAAGAATCCATAGGATCATAACACTCATATAAGGTAAGATTCAAAGAGTTACTCTCATTAGAAGGTAGACATGGATGACTCCATTTTTCCTCCTTTTGTTCGTCACTCTCCTCCTCTTTTTAATCCAAGGAGCTTTCAGTTTCAGCAATTTCTTCTTCCATAGAGTCCTGCAAATCATTAGTCTCTTCCTTTGGGGGAGAGATTCTCTCAAGATGATCAGTAATATAATAATTTGCATCATAATTGTCGGGGGATTGGTACCCGGGTAGGCTCACCCAGGCGAAAGCAACCTTTCAGGACAAGGATGGACCGATTGGGCTGCAGCTGGGCCGAGCTGGGCAAGCGTACGACCGATTGCTCCAAGGCAATCAGCCGTACCGAATGCCAGCAGTCGGCCCAGGCGCAACCGGTCCACCCTGTTGTCTTCAAGACCATCATCTGATTGGCCCGCATCTGGGCCGAGGTGGGCATTAGCACGGCCGATTGCCTAGAGCAATCAACTCTGCCGAGGACCACCAATCGGCCCAGGAGCAATCGGTATAACCTACCACCCCTGGAGAAGTTGACCCGAGACCAGTCGGAGGTCCATGTACGGGGTCATAAATGCGCAATCCCGAGAGATCGGGGTGGCAGAGAAGCCAGGTCACATCGAAGATCTGGCAGAGATACGATGTCGACCTCTCCGCCGATTCCGCGGATAGGACGACAAGACCGCACCTCCTAGCGCCAATGTTCATCATCATGACCTACAAGTCTACAGCATGGGCCGCCGCTCGTAGGGTCCGGATCATCCGGAGAAGAGCAGTCGGTGGGACCCAGCCGATTAGAGGATGACGGCTGGGCCCAATCGGCAGTGAAGTTACCGATTTACCCCGGGCTCATGCTATAAGAGCCCGGGGTACCCCTCCTGCGTGGGGGACGATCCGCTCATTCTAGCACTAGTACTCATATTCTCCTCAGTTCATTCACTGCTAGTAGTTACTCCTCAGGGAAGCAGGAGAGAGCCTTGCCTACGGCGGCGCTCACCTTCCCCTGAGAAGATAGAGGAGCAGTTATTGTAGTTCAGTTCATTGATATAGAAGAGACAAGCAGGAGTAGGGGTGTTATCTCTCCGGAGAGCCCCGAACCTGGGTACATCGTGGTGTCCGTCACCATGTTTGTGCCCAACCCGATTCCGTCATCATCGACATCCTCTTCCTCGCGTCTTCCCCTCACTTTAGCCATCCCCATGGCATCTGACGTCACATATTGACGACAGTTGGCGACACCGTGGGGCAGACCGAGGCGTCGACTGGAGTAAGGATCCGGACGGGATTTTCCTCTGCATCAGGCGGTAGCCACGCCTCTGGCCTGATTCTTAGGCGTGGGGCAATTGATTATGTGGTGGATTACTCGGCGCGGTATGGGGCCGGCGCACCCCTGCCGCCTGGTGTGTCACTTCAGGTCGGCAGTCATCGCCTCTTCATCGGCAGCTTTCCCGAGGCCTATCCCAGGGAGATTCGTGTCTTCTCGTGCGTTACAGATCCGCTCTCGACCAGGGGCTGCAGCGCAGCACCTGGCAGAGAGGATGGCCGAGTGCACGCTACTGTCATGATGGCGGGGGCGTCTTCATCGAGCAACCGCGATGCAGCGAATGTGGCTAGGAGAGCCAAGGAGGCAGCGGAGGCTGCGGAGAGAGTCGGCACCAGTGTGTTGCGGGATGTGTTGTACACACCCGTGAACAGGAATGGTGATCCCGATCAAGTGCACACCGAGATGGAAACGGCAAGGCTTGCTCTGGCTCGCAGGGCCGAGCAGGTGCTAGCAGAAGAGCGCAGGCTGGGAGCCATCACCAGAGAGTACAATGCAGCGCATGCGGGACCGCGCCGGCCGATTGAGCCCGCGGTCCTGGAAGATTTGAGAAGCCGAGGCAGGGCAGTCAATCAGCAGCTGTCGGGGGCCGAGCAGCCGGAGCGACCAAGGAGGCCGGTGCAACCGGAACAACCGACGCAATCGGCATTCATCCAGAGGCCGACATACAGCACACCGGACAAAAACCTGAGAGCAGCTGAGCAGATAGCACTCGAGCTAGAAGACCTGGAGGGAGATGAGCGGCGAGAGCAGTCGCGCCGAATGCGTGAGCTGCTGGCCGCCGCAAAGGAGCAGAGGCTCGCAGCAATGGAGAATCAAGATGCAGGACCTGAAGCGTCAAGAGGAACTGTGAGGCCGAATCCGGGAGCTAGCCAGCGACCGAATGCATCGCGCCAGAACAGACAGCAGCCCGCTCCATCTCGGCATGAGAGTAGGGTCAGAAGCAATCGGCCACCTCCAGCAGCAAGCAGAAGAATTGAAGAGCCAACTGTTAACAGCAGGCGCAACGACATGCCTCAGCAGTCGGCACCAAGACCGGCAATCAGCGCCCGACTTGGCCCTCGCCAAATCGGTCAAAATGATGCAAGGCATCGCATTGAGCTCCTGGAGAAGGAGGCTCAAGAGGATGAAGAAGGAGAGGCTGGCCCGTCGTGCTTCGGTCATCGCATTCGGACCGAGAAGTTTCCCAAAGGCTTCACGCTGCCGAGAGACACGCCCAAGTACAATGGTTCTGTGAAGCCAGAAGATTGGTTGTCCGATTACCTGACCGCGGTTCGCATCGCAGGAGGCAATCAGCGCGTAGCAGTCCGCTATGCACCTTTGATGCTGCAGGGATCAGCTCGTACGTGGTTGAATAGTTTGCCCAAGGATAGTGTAAATTGTTGGGAAGATTTCACGAGTGCATTTATTCACAACTTCACGAGCACATATGAGCGGCCCAACCTCCCGCGACAGTTAGCTCTTTGTGTGCAAGGCAAAGATGAACCCTTCGAGATTATTTATCTCGGTGGATCAAGCTGAAGAACTCATGTGAAGGAGTCCATGAGATCCAGGCCATTCAGTACTTCACAGATGGATGCCTGGCCGATTCAATGCTGAAGCACAAGTTGCTCCGCAAGGATTTCACATCGCTCGCTGAGCTCATGAAGGTGGCCAACGCGTTTGCTATGTACGATTCTGCGATGCGCCCTATCCAGCTTGGTGTTGGAGGTGTAATCCAGTCACCAGGGGCTCCGCAGTCGGACACAGGGAATCAAGGCCTCAGTCGGAAGGAAAGGAGAGAGAACAACCGCAACAACAACAACAACAACAACCAGCAGAGCAATGGCAAGCGCAAGGATGAGCAGCCTGATACTCAGTATGGCAGTCGGCAGGTGGCCGCTGTCCAGAACGAAGAAGATCCAGCGGCTGCAGGAGGCAGTTGGAAGATGAGACCAAATGTGAGGCCCCCGGGGCAGATGAAGCCCAAGTACACGTTTGATGATATGTTGGATGCACCGTGCAAGTTGCACAGCACGCCCGGCAGGCCATCTGCGCACACCACTCGGCAGTGTGATTTCGTAAGAAGGATCGCGAAGGGAGAAGCTTTACCGCCTCCACCCCCTCCACCACCCCAGAACAGAGGATCGCCTCAGCAGCAGAACCAATTCCCGCGGCAAGACGCCGCCTACATGATTTTCACCAGTGAGTCCACGGACAAGGGCAGTCGGAGGGCTCGAGCTCAGGAGGTCAACGCCACTATGCCACCGATTCCTCAGTTCATGCATTGGTCCGAGTGTCCTATATCCTGGGACAAAGCAGATCACCCACCATCTTACCGAATCCGGGAAATTATCCGCTCGTGGTTGACGCTCTGTTCGCAGGACCAAGGTTCTCATGCAAGTTCTCCCGAGTGCTCGTCGATGGAGGAAGCACAATCAACATTCTGTACAGGGACACATTGATCAAGCTAGGGCTCACAGAGAAGGAACTGGAGCGTAGTCGGACGACTTTCCACGGGATTGTCCCTGGGTTGTCTTGCACCCCCATGGGTTGCATTCGGCTGGATGTTATATTTGGCACAGAGGAAAACTTCAGGAGGGAGCCGATTTGGTTCGAGGTCGCCGACCTCAGCAGTCCCTATCATGCTCTGTTGGGACTACCTGCATTTGCCAAGTTCATGTTCAACGCACAGCAGACTTACCTCAAGATGAAGATACCAGGGCCAAACGGCGTCATCACCGTCACCGGGGACTTCAGGAAATCCCTCGAGTGCAGGTCGGCTGGCAGCAGTTTGGCTGATTCTCAGGTGGTCGAAACGGAGAAGCGTCAGCTCGGCAAGGTAATTGCGATGGCGCAGGCGCAGAACAAGAATCCACTCCCAGTCGGCCCAGCCAAGAGAGCAGATGAGGAGTCGGCTTTTCAGTCGGCCAAGGACAGCAAGAAGATCGCTCTAGATCCCTCTGACTCAACCAAGTTCGTTGTAGTCGGAGCTGGACTTAGCGACAAATAGGAAAGCGAGCTCGTCGAGTTTCTCCGTGAGAATCGGGACATCTTCGCATGGTCTCCACAAGACATGCATGGTGTGCCGAGAGAGCTCGCCGAGCACAAGCTGCACATTCGGCCAGGCTCGAAGCCGGTCAAGCAACCCCTGAGACATTTTTCTGAAGACAAGAGAAGGGAAATCGGCGAAGAGATTGCGAAGCTGCAAGCTGCAGGTTTCATCATGGAAGTGTTTTACCTAGAGTGGCTGGCGAACCCAGTTCTTGTCATGAAGAAGAACAAGACCTGGCGCATATGTATCGACTACACGTGCTTGAACAAGGCGTGCTCAAAGGATCCGTTTGCTCTGCCCCGCATCGATCAAGTGATTGATTCTACGGCCGGCTGTGAGGTTTTGTATTTTCTGGATGCCACAGCTGGCTATCACCAGATTAAACTTGCTGTGGAACATCAAATAAAAACTGCATTTATAACCCCTTTCGGGGCTTATTGTTATATCACCATGCCTTTTGGTTTGAAAAACGGAGGTGCCACTTATCAGCGTACAATTCAGAGGTGTACACACTCCCAACTCGGCAGAAATCTTCATGTTTACGTGGACGATTTGGTGGTGAAGTCGGCAAAGGGAATCACACTTCTAGACGACCTCCGAGAGACATTTGCAAATTTGAGAACTTATCAGATCAGGCCGGCAAGCTCTTGGGATTTCTCGTTTCCGAGGGAGGAATCGAATGCAATCATGAGAAGATAGCCGCGATAGAGCGCATGGAACAACCCAAGAACCTGAAGCAAGTACAGAAGTTCACCGGTTGCCTCGCATCACTCAGCCGATTCCTCAGTCGGCTAGGTGAAAAAGCAATCCCATTGTACCAACTAATGAAGAAGACGGAGAAGTTCACCTGGACCCCCCAAGCAAGCGAAGCATTCCGAGAGCTTAAGCGCATGCTCTGTAACGACCCGGTCCCGAAGGGAACCAAGTCTACTGTGCTTCTGTGCTATCCCTGGATCAGTATGCTAGCACACACAGTACTCGATGAAATACCATGAATCACATGTCAAAAAGTAACGTAAACACATGGTATTTATTACCTTATAGCCTTTGGGCAAGAATACACCGCGGAAACAAACAATACATAAGTGGAGTCCCATCAACACCAACGGCAAAGTTGAGTGTAGACATCGTAACCCTACATCGCATCACTTACTCGTCATATACAATCCTGCAACACCGAAGGTTACAGCCCAAAATGGGTCAGTACTTTGAATGTACGGCAAGTTACTCCCAAAATAATATATAACAGACCTATCTTCTACATGCAATTTTGGCTGGTGGAAAAGCTCTAAGAGTTTCAGTTTGCATAAATCTGATTTTGTCCTACTCAAAGAGTATCATAACAGTACTACAAAGCTCATAATATGATTGAATTGGTTTCTCCAAGTCAATCTATTCCCAAAGTTGATTAAACCCGATTGATTAATTAAATATGATGAGATCCATCAACATTCCCACTTCTAGATGGTCAAAGTTGTCCGTAACCGGGGACACGGCTAATCATGATCAGTTTGTACACTGTGCAGAGGTTTGTGCACTTTTCCCCACAAGACTCGACCACCTCCTTTTTAGTTCGTCACACTACATGTTGTATGAGAACCGGAAGGTCGCGACATGGTATTTTAGAAGAGTTTCCCTCACTCTGGCGGTGCCCATCCCACCTACTCATAAGTACGTTCGTAGCACCACCTAGTAAGAGTCACTACAACTAATCAACCAAGCCAGAGCCCATAATAGCTTGTGGCTGCACACGTAAGCTTCTAGTTATGAAAAATATGATTGATCCCTTTAAGCCTGGGTGGCATTCCGCAGTGATTACTGGCCATCTCCAGGTCACTCAGGCAAATCCACTGGTTCCTCCAGGGTGCCCCCAACCATTCCACCCAGGTGGTTCATTAAGATTATCTTGGTCCTGTTTACTACTTAGTCACTCATACCGCATAATGAATCACTTCCCAATCCACGTCTACTTACCAAAGCAGTATAATTCTACACGGTGGAGACAATGATATAAGGTTCAGACCTACCTCAATGAACTACTGGGTGTAATAGCATAGCATAATATATAATCCTATCAATGCATAATATTTAAGTTGGACTACAATGCATATAAAAAATATAGGTAATACTGGAGCATGATCAAAAGAGTAACTTGCTGGATCCTGACGATGAAATATTCTACTCGTAGTCATCTCTCCATCTCGTTACAATATATCTAACGGTAAAAGAGAAACACTTCAACACACAACTCAATCCAAAGTGAAGATCCAAATAAGATACAATTACAACATAAATATTTAGTTACTACTATTAATAAACTAATTACTATGGCATGGATAGGTTTAGACAGGATCAAGTTGGATTCGATGGAAATATGATGGAAATCATATATCCAAGGATTGTAAAATCAATTGGATATGTTGGAGGTTGATTATAAAATCAATTGGATTGAGAGCATGTCAAACTCAGTTGGTTTGTCCATATGAATATTTGAATAGGAAATCAATTCTTGGATTGGATTCAAAAAGATCTGGTAGAAATCGTGATGATCTTGTTGAGAAGATTGAATTTTTGTAGCCAAATTTATATAAAAAAGAGATATAACTAAATGGAAGCTAAGACGAAGGTTTGAGGTCAAAATAGTGTATTTATATGATGGAAAGAATGTGACAATTGTCCAAACAGAGAGATTTGATTTTAAGGATCAAATTTGATGAAGAAAATATTCCAAATAAATTTTAGAATAAGATGTATATCAAATATACTCAAATTATAAAAATAAATTTGAGTTAAATTTCGAATTATCAAAAGTGGAATATTACTGGAAAATAATAAACTACATTTTCCAAGGAATCCGGGGATATAAAATTTGTCGAGTCCGACTTACGGGCTAGAAGATATGATTTTTTTTGAAGTTTGGATATTTTTGCTAAAATGAATTACGGGATTAATAAAAGGATGCCACGTGGCGAGTTCTGATAGGTCCGCACCTATTCATTTTTTTACAAAAAAAATGATGAACAAAGGGAAATCTTACCGGAGATCTCGCCGGAATTTTGGAAAAAGGTCTCCGGCGTCAACGAACAGCCGAACGGGGTAGAGGATGATTTGGGCGACTCGATGGACAAGGTTATAGCTCCACGTTCGCCTTCGGATAGCCGAGAAGTTCCGCCGGAGTAGAGAAGAACGCAGGAAGAGCACAATGACACGGACAGCATGCTCCGGCCTTGTAATCGAGAGGAAAAATATGTCACAACGGTGCGCATCGGCAAGGGGAAGAAACTAGAGGAAGAAATATGGACTAGGTACCTTTCATGGCGACAAAAATCTTCACCGGAAGTGTGGATGCATCTTTACTCCGACGAGAAATTGCGCACGAAGGAGAGGGCTTTGGAGAGGGACTTTATGCGTGGGGATGTGTGGTTCAAAGGGGTCCTAGGGGCGGTATTTATAGGGTCATGGGAGGTCCATAGAAGGAGAGTGGGTGAGGTTTTGGAATGGAGTTAATGGCATTCATGGAGAAATAATGAACATTAAAAGCGAGGTTTTGGAAATAGATTTAATGGCATTTATGGAGAAATAATGGGCATTAAAAGCGAGGTTTTGGAAATGAATTTAATGGCATTCATGGAGAAAATTATGGACAATTAAAAGCATTAAAACGCGTGTTTGTTTCCATGAATGGATTCCTCATGAACTTGTCCACAATATTTGTGTAGGTTCTGAAGTGAATCGGTCAAAAGAGTAGATGGGAGGAAAAGAGGAAGAGCTTCAGTTGCCATGGCCATTTGCTTCTGTGTTCACGTACACATGAACGAACGAGAGGAAGAAGACAACTCGCTCGGGCTATGGGCCTTAGTGGAAATTTGGCCCAAGATAAAGAAAAAGGAAAGAGAGATAGGGGAAAAATTAGATAGATGACCTCAGTCCAATTGACTTAGGAATCCTATTTTTATTATTTGGGTTAAACACTCTCAAATAAAATTGTATAGGACAAATAAAACATAGAGAGTCTAGGAAAACTATATTTCCCTCTCAGAATACATTTTAGAAATAGTTTTTTATAAAAAAAACTCATTAACGACATTATTAAAAAAATTCAATACTGTTTTTGGAGAAATCATATTATCTCCTCTCATTTTGTTTATTAAATTATTGGAAATATTTAAATATCTCTTAAACGTCAATATCCAATAAACTCCAAAATAAGAATTCGAGAATGAGTATGGGACCACAATAAATTTCAGAAAGTCATTTTATTCTCACTCGGAAATATTTAATTGTGGTTCATACCAAATTTCAAAAGGACAAAAGAAAGAAAATCATTATTTGAAATTTTGAATAAAGTTCACAACCAAAATTTTCATTATTGGATAAATGATTATCTAATTTTATTAAATGGTTTGTAAAGGTTTAAACAAAAACTCAAGGGAAAAGTTTGCATTTATCCCAAAATCAAAACAATTCAATCAATATTATATTATTTATTAACATTCCAAAATTTTGAAAATTTTGGGATGTTACATGCTCTCCACCGCGCCGATTCTGGCTGCCCCGATTGAAAAGGAGCGAATGATGTTGTACATTGCGGCAACCAATCGGGTGATCAGTGCAGTTATGGTGATGGAGCGGCCCGAGAAGGACAAGGCACATCAGATTCAGCGACCTGTATATTACATTAGTGAAGTTCTCTCGGCATTCAAGCAGAACTACCCTCACTACCAGAAGATGTGCTATGGAGTATACATGGCAACCAAGAGATTGAAGCCATATTTTCAAGCCCACTTGGTCACGGTCGTCAGCTCGGCTCCATTGGACGACATCATAGGAAGCAGAGATGCAACCGGAAGAGTGGCGAAGTGGGCAATCGAGATCGCCAACCATGGCATCCAGTATGAGCCAAGAACTGCAATCAAGTCGCAAGCATTGGCCGATTTCCTGGTGGACTGGGTTGAAACTCAATATATCCGCAACTCCCAGGATCGGATTTCTGGCGAATGCACTTTGACGGCTCCAAGATGAAGAGCGGCCTAGGGGCTGGCGTAGTACTTACTTCACCAAGAGGAGATCAACTGCAATATGTGCTCCAGATTCACTTTACAGCATCAAACAACGTCGCCGAGTACGAAGCCCTTGTGCATGGTATCAAGCTTGCCAAGGAAATCGGCATTCGGAATATTGAGTGCTTTGGTGACTCCGACCTAGTAGTACAGCAGTGCACAGGCACTTGGGATGCAAAAGATGCGAATATGGCAAGCTATCATTTCCTGGTGCAGCAGATCAGTGGGTACTTTGAGGGATGCGAGTTCCACCATGTGCCGAGAGCAAACAACGAAGCAGCAGATGCGCTGTCCAAGCTCGACTCAACAAGGCAAGCTATCCCACCAGGTGTGTCGCTTGAGCACATCAAGAAGCCATCCATCACGCCATCCCCAGAGTCTGAGTCCATCTTCATCTCAGAGACCGACCTTGAAGCGTTGAAGAAGGCAAAAGAAGCTCAACCGGCAAAAATTCCAAGCCTGAAGAAGCAGTCCAGCGCCCAGGGTGCTTCGGCAACAGCAGAGCCGACAGCACAAGGGGATGCCGATTGCAAACCAGGGCTGCCGATTGCAAGTCAGGGGCTGCCGAGCGCGGTAAGGAGAGCAAGGCCAAAGGAAAGCAAGCAGAGGCAATGCCAGGTGGCACAACCTCAGAAGAACCAATGATGACAGAAATCGCCGGTTGTAGTGAAAAAGTTCCAGCTCCAGACGAGCAGTCGCCACCAGGGGCTGCCGAATGCGTGCCAGGCGCCGCAATCGGCAGTTCAGAGGCAGAAGTCGAGATGTCAGAAGTTCAAGAGGCCGAGATCCAAGAGTCCAGTGGCCAAGGAACCGAGATCCAAGAAGAAGTCCCACTCCAGCATGCAGCAGTAATGGTAGTTGTCAGTGCGCCATCATGGGCATAGCCGATTAGAGATTTCCTAGCAGACGGAGTCCTCCCAGAAGACGAAGCAGAGTCAAGATAAATCAGCCGCAGATCTTGGGCATACACGATAATCAACAACGAGCTAGTGCGCAAAAGTGCGACTGGTGTCTTTCAGAGATGTGTAGAAGAGGACAGAGGTTTGGAATTGCTCAGAGACATTCATCAGGGTGAATGCGGTCATCATGCATCTGCAAAAGCCATCGTGAGCAAAGCTTTTCGACATGGTTTCTACTGGCCGACTGCGCTTGCAGCAGCTGAGAATTTGGTGAAATATTGCAAGGGTTGCCAGCGGTTTAAGGCAAGAAGTCATCAGCCAGCATCAGCATTTAAGACAATCCCAATAGCATGGCCATTTGCAGTATGGGGTTTGGATATGGTTGGTCCATTCAAGAGGGCCCGGAGTGGCATGACACATCTCCTGGTTGCAGTGGACAAGTTTACCAAGTGGATTGAAGCTCGCCCGATCAAGAAGCTTGATGGTCCGACTGCGGTCTGATTCGTGGCCGACATCGTGTGCAGATATAGTGTACCTCACAGCATCATCACCGACAACGGCACAAATTTTTCAAAGGGTGCACTGGCTCGATATGCATCTCAGCAGGGCATTCGGCTTGATCTTGCATCTGTGGCGCATCCACAGTCGAATGGTCAAGTAGAAAGAGCAAATGGCCTCATCCTCTCGGGTATCAGACCCCGATTGGTGGAACCACTTGAGAGGGCACCCGGAGCATGGATTGAAGAACTCCCCGCAGTACTGTTCAGTTTAAGGACCACACCAAACAGGTCGACTGGATTCACTCCTTTCTTCCTGGTATATGGTTCAGAAGCAATCATCCCATCCGACATCGAGTTTGATTCGCCCCGGCATGCCTTGTACACTGAAGAAGAAGCTAGGTTAGCACGAGAGGACGGGATCGACCTCAAGGAAGAAGCCTGTCTGCTGGCCTTGTCCAGATCGGAAGTCTATCAACAGAAGTTGCGGCACTACCACAGCAAGAAGATTCGTCCTCTCGCCTTCCGAGAGGGCGACATGGTGCTACGCCGAATTCAGAAGTCAGACGGGCAACACAAGCTATCCTCACACTGGGAAGGACCATTCGTCATCAGCCGTGCACTCAAGAACAACTCCTATTATTTGATCGACTGCACCAAGGGCACTCGGCACAAGGACACGTCAGGAGTAGAAACGGAGCGGACATGGAACGCTGAGCTGTTATGTCCGTTCTATAGTTGAGCGACATAAATTTATGTACGCCATTCGGCAAACGATCAGTAAAGCTATCATGCCTCTGAAAAAGAGTATTCGATTACCTTTGCATAATTTCATTCAAAAAGCTAGCCCAAGTCGGCAACGCTTAGTCATACCCGAGACGTGCGTAACGCACTCGGGGACTGACCGACCACGAGGTCATACGAATAGGCCATCGACGCACGGGGACTGCGGGCTGGTACTCAACTTAGCACCTAACTCAAGTGCAAATCACAAAAGTGTTTGTGGCATTGAGAAGGGCAGCGGTTGGGGCAGTCAGCAGTACAAGTTCCCGAGAAACAACTCGAAACGCTCTACAAAGGGCATAGTCGATAAATCAAGTTACCGATTGTGCCGCGAACCAATGCATCGAGCTCGGTAGGGGGCAATCGGTTCCTAACGATGCAGAATCCTTTGCGTTAAACCTTGTCGTGTAAATGTGAAAAGCTTATCGAACCTTGGCTGGAAATCTACCTTTGATCCGATTGCAGACCGCATGTCGGCAGCAATACAGACAAGGTAGACACCCCCAAGTTCAGACCGATAAAAGAAACCGACAAAGACGCAAAGCCGATCGCACAAATAAAAACCGGCAATGAGCAATCGGATTGCATAAGAGATAACAGGCCTAAGGCTGAATGAGCTCATTACATCGAAGTCACACCCAGTGGGTGTCGACAGAATTAAAATTATGTCTTACAAGCAACTAGTCGGAAAGGAAAAACAAGATAAGGCCGATCCAATGTCGGCAAGCTACAGTAGGTGATGTCATCGGCGGCTCGGCTCAGGAAGTCGAGGCAGTCGAGGGCGCAGAGCTGGCAGTCGGAGCAGTCGGATCGGCGTGCGCGGCAGCAGCATCTGGCTCCGACTATGCATCAGAAGACGTGGCCCCAGCACGCTTGGACCTTGGAGAGGTATGGGACGAGCCGCTGTCAGAAAGCTCTTCGGCCAAGGCAGAGATAGAAGTTGCAGCCAGCGGGTTCCCTCCCTCGTCGAGATATGGAGTATATTCATAAGGAGAAAACCAGTTCACCATAGCGCTGGCGAGCCGATTCACTTCAGCATAGGTCTTCTGGAGCACGTCGGTGGCGTTCTCTCTGAGGCTGTGGAGCTTGGAGAGTTTCACTTGCGGGTACCATCTCAACACAGTTTGAAGAGCAGTCTCAGCGCCAGTCCGACCAGCAGAGTTAAGCAAGACGTCGATCCGACGAGGAATGGCCTTCAGAAGAGTCCGAGTCTGCTCGGTGGTAGCATTCGGAGCATCTCCCTTGTCAGAGTCTTCTTCGTCCAGAGGAGCCGACGTGTGGACCTCGGCAGAGGAGCTGGCAGCATGCTTCATCCTCTGAAGTCAAATTTTGAGCTCAGTCGGCGACCACAGCAACTCGGCAATCTTCAGAATGCCAAGTTTGAAAGATAAGGCAATTCCCTTGATGACAGGAATGCGAGCCGCCGTGCCAATAAGATACTCGTGCCGAGTCCAGACGTCATCATCATGCTGGCAGGACCCCCCGGCTGCGATGGTCTCCTCCCGAGATTTGGCCACGGCTGCATAAGCAGCTGCTTTAGATTCAGGCCAAGCCTCTACATCATGAAGAAAAGAATGAGTAATAGCGCAAAAGAAGGAAACAGTCGGAAACGCACTCGGAGGAAAGAAGAACTTACCGCTGAGAAGGGCATCCATCTCGCTCATCGTGTCGCAGAGGCCCTTGGCCCGGCGGCGCATTTTTGTGGTGTCTTCATGGTTGCGCTTCTCCAGCTCTTCATATTTGGCGATATGGTCATCACGATCCTTTCGGATAGAATCTCGCGCAGCAATCGCTTCGTCCCTCTCGACTTGCAATGCTTCTCGGGTGGCAACAGCTGCATCTCGCTCAGCAAGAAGCCCGTCACCAGCAGCAGTCACGGCAGCTATGTCAGCCAGATGTTTCTTTTCAAGGGCAGCCATCTCGGAGTGGAGGCTTTTGATAGTCCGAGTCAAGTCGGCTTCCACCCCCTGCAGTCGGGTCGCCTCTTCCTTGGCTGCGGCAAGCGCTGGCCCTATTTGATTAAGTTTTGCAGTCAGTTCAGCGATACGGCTCTGAAGATTATCTACCATGGGAACAGAAACTAGAAGAAGACATGAAGATATTAGTATAAGAGAAATTGTCAAATCGGAGGGAAGATAGAAATGATGCAGAAGTTACCTTTCAGCCTATTGATTTCGGCCGATTGGTTGTTGACCTCGAGCTGGGCTTGGGCGAGAGTTCGGAGGCTGGCGGTATAAGCGTCGAGGAGTTTTTCGAAGATCTCGCGTTTTTCTTCCATAACAGTCTGAGAAGAACAACAAGATGAAATTTAGAGATACAACAGCTAAAAGAAGATCCAATTCGATTGCAAGCAATCGGCCCGTATCTCGGGGACTACACCCAGTGGGTGCGCTTGCGCGCACCCACCGGAAGAAAAGTCTCCCGATTGGAGGAAGGCAGCAGAGAGAGCAAAGGGCATAAAAGATCCGAACCGATTGCAAGCAATCGGCCCGAATATCGGGGACTACACCCAGTGGGTGCGCTTGCGCGCACCCGCCGAAAGAAAAGTCTCCCGATTGAAGGAAAATCATAAAGGAAAATTCAAGAGCTTACCACATGATGGCGGTCGAGCCGTTGAAGGTCCCGAGCAAGGGCGGCGGCGAAGTCGTTTACTCGACTAAAGGCTGTCGTCAGAGGGTCTTGAGTGCGATGTGGAGCATCAGTCTCGGTGCCAATAAGGCGGGTGCAAGAATACTCGGCCCGGAATTGGTCCACCGAGCGCATCAGAATCTCCGACGCGGAAGAGGTCGGCTGTGGCGATGAAGTTTGAATCGTGGCAGCAGAGGTGATGATGGTAGAGAACGATGGCACTGACGCCGCCAAAGAGTCGGAGGCATTCGGTCGTGGCCGTGGCGCAATCGGGCGAGATGAGGTCAAGGTGGTGGCCACAGTTGGCGGAGTGGTCGTCATGATAGGCGAGGTAGTCATCATGATCAATGAGGTGGTTGCCGCAATCGGCGGATTTTTCGTTATGATAGGCGAAGTGGTTGTCAGGACGGGCAAGGGGGTAGAAATGACGGTGGCAGAGACTGGGTCGGAGCATCGCGACGGAGATGGAGCAATCGGATTGGTCGATTGCGCTCCTTCGCCACCAGTAACTCCCCAGTCAGCTATCTTCTCGGAGGTCTTGGAGGCGGTGGCGGAAGTAGTAGTGGTCTTGGTTGCAGCGAGGCGAGATTTCTTGGCGGCGCGCTCGGCGTCCTTGGAGGTTCGATGTGGAGCGGGAGGCCGTTTTTGAGTTGTAGCAGCAGACGCAACAGGGGAGATGACTGCGCCGACATGGGCAGGAATGTCGGCGTCGATATCATCAAGGCCAATCGGCTCATGTCGTGGTAATACCTAAGGTATACCCCCATGTTCCTTATATCAGGGGATACCCTTAATTCTACCACCTCTTGGAAAATACTTGTAAATCAAAACATAAACAAAAACCTCTTATTTCTTTTCTATCCGAGTAAGAAACTGCTCGGATCAAATCAAACTCTTCCGAGTAGCTAGTTTACTCAAGCGACACCATTAATACAGGAGCAACCTTATTCAGAAGAGGCCCTTTCTCGAGTAAGGCGTCACTCGGAGCGAAGCAATACCATCCGAATAAGGTGGTTACTCGGAAGAAGAAGAAGCCGAGCTGCATGGTACTCGGATAAGAGGAAGAAGGACTGCTGTTACAAGACATTAAAGCCATAGGCGTTACCCCTACTTAAATAGAAATAATGGGGAGACGTTTCCCATTGTAATAATAGCCATCCTTAAACTCTGTAATTAAAACCCATTACTGGGAAATGAAGGGACATGGCGCACTCTATATAAGCCCATCCTTTCACCCCAGCATGGACAACTTGGACATCTAGAGAAAGAACACCCCAAACTATTTGGGACAGGATTAAGGTTGTTATCTCCAAGGAGAGGCCTAACCCGTGTAACTTTTCCTGGTGTCACCATCTTTGCGTACAGATCTTCGTAGCTCCATCACTACCCTCATATCTATTGTTAGGTCTATAACCACAACAATTGGCGCCCACCGTGGGGCTGAGCTGATCAGCAACCATAGAGATGGGATTCTTTTCGTCTTCCTCGTCGTCCTGCGGCCCCCAACTCATCCGCGGAGAGATGTTTTCCTTTGGATCGTTAGCCTTTGTGGCTGACGATTCTGCTTGGTTGGCGGATGCGCCGCTCCAAGCGCAGTCGTTGCCTTTAAGAGGCAGCGTGCACTTTCGAGCCGACAAATCGGGGGCTCTTCGCCTCCAATTACCAGCTCGTCCTCAAGCCCAGGCCCTGTTGCCTGTTCACCGCAAGAAGAAGAGATCAGGCCTCCCGCGTATTCCTTACCGGAACAAGCCCCGCCCGATCCAGCAGGTGGCGGTTATCGACTCAATGGAATCAGCTCAGCAGGCCATCAGCGAGCTGATCGCGAAGGAAGGTCCGACGGCATCTCTAATGCACATCTTCAACTCTGGAGATGATGAAGACCTTTTGATGTCTGATTCGGAACCAGAAGCCGAACAAGAAGGGAGCAATGGTTCTCCCGTCACCATGGCAGAAGTTTGTATGGCCGGAACTCCACCACCTCAGGCGTCACCGGCCAGAGAGGGGGAGATCGGACTAATGAAGCAGCTCGGGGCAATGAAGAGATTCCACTCGGAGAAAGAGAACGTCGACGAACATCTGCTTTCAGACGTCTAGAGCTCGGAGGTTCAAGTCGGCGGCCCCTTACTCGGGAAGAACAACGGACGGCAGAGGCAGCAGAGCGAGTGTTACAAACCCCCATAGATACCTCAACTCTGCAAGGGCAACATTTAGAAGCAGCTAGGTTAACCAATTTAGCTGAGCGACAACGTTTAACCGAGCTACAAAATACATTGGAGCACCAGGCTCGTGAGGTAGCTCGCCTCAAGCAGAGTAGAACCAGTCGGCAACTGCGGGGGATTGGTGAAAATCAACCCTTCCGAGCTCTGGATACCCCAATGGAGAATTTAATAGCAGCTACTCGGATTGCAAATTCCTTGCAGCCGAGCGGCTCGGCGGCCGAAGGAATAGAACACTTAGCATTCTTGTTACAAAAGGCAGTGGAGCAGAACGCTGAAGTCAGTCAATCACTACAGCGAGTTCACTCTCAGCCGCCCCTCACGGGCACCTCTCAGTCCGTTTATACTCCTCGAAGAAACAGAAATCTTTCACCTCGGAACAAGGGAAATCCTCATGATAAATATCGCCATGAGCAGTTTCAAAACCCGGAGTTCCGAAGAGGTGATGAATACACAGCTCGGGGGAGAGACGAAGATTTTGCAGCTCAGGGGAGAGACGAAGAGTTCGCAGCTCGGAGGAGAGACGAAGAGTTTGCAACTCGGAGGAGGGACCAAGAGCGGCGCCGAGTGGATCATCAAGAGGAAAGATATCGAGATATTGAAGATGATGCTCGAAGCTATTTGGTACAGAATCGAGTAGATCGTGCGAGGATGTATCGACAAGACCAAGTTAGTTATCCGATGGCTACAGGCCATGTCTGTTTCAGCGAGAGAATCAGATCAACCTCAATTCCTCTTCGCTTCAGGATAGCGCAAGGAGTGGAGAAGTACCGGGGTGATGCCAAGCCGCAGACGTGGTTGGATGACTACAGAATAGCAGTCCAGATAGGAGGTGGTGGAGACGAGATAGCCATGATGCACCTTCCCCTGATGCTGGAAGGTTCAGCTCGGACATGGCTAAACCAGCTCCCACCAAACAACATTTGGACATGGGAGGATTTAGTCAGGGTTTTCGTCAAGAATTTTGAAGGAACCTACAAGAGACCAGGAGGGCTGACCGAATTACAGTTGTGCATCCAAGGTCACAACGAGCCTACTCGAGAATACATTCAGAGATGGATTACTCTCCACAATTCGGTAGAGGGAGTCTCCGAGTTCCAGGCGATTCATGCCTTTAAGCAAGGTGTCAAGTACAAAGAGTTAAGCTTGAAGCTCGCAAGGTCTCCCGATGTCACTTCACTGGGCAGATTGATGGAAATTGCAAACAAGTATGCTAATGGGGAAGAGGAAATTCGGCAAAAATCCCAGCAGTATCGAAATAACAGCTCGGCTTCTAATCCCAAGCAAAAGAATGGAGGCGGGACTGGTAAGCGAAAGGCAGAAGGGGCACCAACAGATGCTGAATTTGTGGCGGCTGCAAATGCAGTAGGTATCCACAGCAAAAATCAACAAAGGAAGGAATGGCAACCTCGTCAGAAGAAGCCTTCAAATGATGATGATATCCTGAATCAGCCTTGTCCTCTTCATACCACCCAAGACGCTGAAGGAAAGACAGTTCTCCCGAAGCACACAGCCAGGCAGTGCCGACTAATCAAGAGAGCTGCGCAAAATGCGAAGACCGGCCCCCAGCAAGATAAGGGGAAGAAAAAGGAAGGAAGTCCAGATTTGGATAGTGAAGGTTTTCCTCGGGAAGATGGAATACTGGTCATTTTTGCAGGACGGGAATCAAAAAGAGTGGAAAAATTGAGATTCAG
The DNA here is from genome assembly GCA_950022295.1 of Bromus sterilis. Lineage (NCBI taxonomy): Eukaryota > Viridiplantae > Streptophyta > Magnoliopsida > Poales > Poaceae > Bromus > Bromus sterilis. Next base: position 28,962,552 of record OX465597.1, read on the forward strand.
GGAAGTTAACACGATGGCTCCAGCTGTTCCGAATTATATGAAATGGGCAAATGTTCTGATTACGTTCGATCAATTAGACCACCCTCCTCATATCCCTCACCCTGGAAGACATGCTTTGATAGTTGACCCATTGGTGGAAACAGGAAACGGTAATTTTAGGCTAAGGAATGTCTTGATGGATGGAGGCAGTGGCATAAACCTTTTATATGCTAGTACCTTAAAAGACATGAACATTCCGATGTCCAAACTCAGTAACAGTTACTTGGAATTTCATGGGATCATCCCAGGAAAGAAAGCATTTTCACTAGGTATGATTACTCTGAATGTAGTTTTCGGTACACCTGATAATTTTCGGACAGAAAGGATTACCTTTGAAGTAGTCGACTTTCCGAGTGCTTATCACGCGCTACTCGGACGGCCCGCTTATGCAAAGTTCATGGCAATTCCTTGCTATGTCTATTTGAAGCTAAAGATGCCAGGTCCTAAAGGTGTGATCACTGTATCCGGAAACAATAAACAAGCAGAAGAGCTGCTGCAAAAAGGATCACTTATAGCCGACCAGCAAATGGCAAAGATTGAGTTTGTCGAGTTGAACAAAACAGTTGACACGTCCGAGTTGTTACAACCTAAGAAATCATCTTCATTTGAGTCGGCAGGAGAGACCAAAAAGGTGCGGATACATCCTTCCGATGAGAACAAGTACACCAACATCGCCACCGATCTGGACCCTAAATAGGAACTCGAGCTCATCAACTTCCTCCGTGAGAATTGGGACATTTTTGCGTGGAAGCCATCTGACATGCCTGGAGTCCCAAGGGAGTTGGCTGAGCACAAATTACGGGTTGATCCAAAGGCAAGACCAGTAAAAGAGTCCCTTAGGCGTTTTTCTTCGGAAAAGAGAAAAGCTATGGGACAAGAAATAGCAAGATTGCTAGCAGCTGGATTCATCAGGGAAATTTTCCACTCCGAGTGGTTAGCAAATCCTGTGATGGTTCCAAAGAAAGATAAAACTTGGAGAACTTGTGTTGATTTCCGTCATCTCAATAAAGTTTGTCCAAAGGATCACTTTCCTCTTCCTCGCATTGATTAGATTGTGGATTCCACATCTGGGTGTGAAAGACTATGTTTCCTCGATGCATACTCGGGCTATCATCAAATCCGATTATATGAACGAGATCAAATACTAACCGCATTTATAACTCCTTTTGGCTGTTTTTGCTATGTCACCATGCCATTCGGACTTAAAAATGCAGGGGCTACATATCAACGCATGATGCAGAATTGTTTGATCTGGCAGATTGGCAAAAATGTTGAGGTATATGTTGATGACATTGTAATCAAATCAGCTGATGGAAGTAACTTGTTGGCCGACCTGGCTGAAATCTTTCAGAGTCTGCGATCTTATAGCATCAAATTGAATCCAGAAAAGTGTGTATTTGGTGTGCCAGCAGGAAAACTACTCGGTTTCATGGTTTCTGAAAGAGGGATTGAAGCTAACCCTGAGAAGATAGCAGCAATCCAGAACATGAAGCCCCCTCAGAAACTCCGAGATGTTCAAAAATTGACAGGGTGTCTTGCAGCACTCAGTCGATTCATTTCCCGACTTGGAGAGAAGGCACTCCCCCTCTATCAGCTAATGAAAAAGTCGTCAAACTTCAAGTGGACCAAAGAAGCTCAGGTAGCCTTCAAAGAATTGAAAAAACAGTTGTTAGCTCGGCCAGTTCTCGCAGCACCGAAAGAAAAGGAGCCACTCTTGCTGTACATCGCAGCCACAAGCCAAGTCGTCAGCATAGCTATAGTGGTGGAAAGAGAAGAGGAAGGAAAAACACAGAAGATTCAGAGGCCTGTGTATTTCATCTCCGAGGTCCTCACGCCATCCAAGCAGCGATATCCTCATTACCAGAAGTTGGCAATGGGAATTCACATGGCATCTCAAAAGCTGGTTCACTACTTTGAAGACCACTCGGTCACAGTAGTCTCAGAAGCTCCTTTGGCCGAGATAATGAACAACAGATATGCCACGGGCAGAATTGCGAAATGGGGATTAGACCTCTTACCATATGATATCCAGTATCAGCCCAAGAAGGCAATCAAATCACAGGCTCTGGTAGATTTTTTGGCCGAATGGACAGAAGCACAAAACATCCCACAACCAATCCCTGAGCACTGGACTATGTTTTTTGACGGGTCAAAGATGTTAAATGGGGCAGGAGCAGGAGTAGTGCTGGTCTCCCCAAGAAAGGACGAAATGAGATACGTCCTTCAAATCCATTTCCTAGCAACAAACAACGAGGCCGAGTATGAGGCCCTTTTGTATGGATTACGAATGGCCATTTCACTTGGAATCAGAAGGTTGATGATTTTTGGAGACTCCGACCTGGTGATCAATTAGGTCGTGAAAGAATGGGATATAAGAAGACCAGCAATGACAACCTACTGTGTAGCAGTCAGAAAACTGGAGAAAAAATTCGATGGGATGGAGCTCCATCATATCCCAAGGGCACAAAACCAGGCAGCAGATGACTTAGCCAAGCTAGGATCAACTCGGGGGCAAATCCCCCCAGGAGTTTATCTGGAGCACATACATGCCCCAACTGTGAAGGAAGATCCCTACTCGGATGCCGATCCAAGTATGTTGCCAGATGAGAACATTCCGGACAAAGAAGATATTCCTGCAATTGTGGATCTTGTTTTTGATATAGAGGTAATCCCTCCCGAGTGGTCCTTGCCCATTCTGAGATACTTACAAAAGCAAGAGCTGCTAGATGACGAAGTAGAAGCCAAGCAAGTAGTGCGAAAAGCAAAATCATACTCCGTGATCAACAATGAGTTGTACAGAAACAGTGTTACAAAACTTCCCCAGCGGTGCATATCGGAAGAAGAAGGTCGACTCATCTTATAAGACATACATTCCGGCGAATGCGGTCACCATGCGTCAAGTCGGACACTAGTGGCCAAGGTTTTCCGAGCAGGATTGTTCTGGCCCAATGCTTTAAGGGATGCCAAGAACATTGTCGATCATTGCAGAGGATGTCAGTTTTACGCAAATCAGCCACACAAGCCAGCATCCGAGTTGAAGACAATACCCCTCGCATGGCCTTTTGCTACATGGGGTTTGGACATGATAGGGCCACTCAGAACAGGCACCTCAGGATTTACACACATCCTAGTGGCTGTAGACAAATTCACAAAATGGATAGAGGCAAAACCAATAAAAAGTTTAGACTCAGCCGCTGCAGTTGGCTTCATTCAGGGCATTGTACACCGTTTCGGCGTTCCCCACGATATCATCACCGACAACGGGTCAAGTTTCAAATCAGCCGAATTCAAGCAGTTTTGCTGGAACATGGGTACCAGAGTAAACTTCGCCTCAGTGGCACACCCTCAATCCAATGGCCAGGTAGAGCGAGCAAATGGGTTGATTTTGAAGGGAATCAAACGACGTCTTATGCGAGAACTAAAGGAAGCAGCAGGAGCCTGGGTTGAAGAGCTACCCTCAGTATTGTGGGGATTGAGAACGACTCCAAATCGATCCACTCGAGCGACCCCCTTTTTCCTGGTGTACGGTGCAGAAGCTGTCCTGCCGAGTGACCTGAAGCACAATGCTCCTCGAATAACTCAGTATACTAAAGAAGAAGCCGAGACAACTTGGCATGATGGTATTGACCTTTTAGAAGAAGAGAGGAACTTAGCCCTAACACGCTCGGAATTTTACCAACAAGACCTTCGACGATATCACGAGCGTCATATCCGAGCTCGCCCCTTTCAGGAAGGTGACATGGTTTTACGTATCAAGCAAACCTCTGATCACAACCTAGCCCCTCCATGGGAAGGTCCTTACATTGTAACCAGAGTCTTAGGTAATGGAGCCTATCGTCTATATGATGTAATGAATAATAGAGAAGAACCACATGCATGGAATGCCCAAATGTTACGACGCTTCTATGCATGAGATTCTTATCAATCGATTCAATAAAGAGATTCTGCCTTCATCAATTGCATTCTTAATTCAAGCTTTCGTCCGAGTTGTATGCAGCTCGGACAAAAGCCTAAGCTGACATAGTTATCCAACAAGTTGTTCGTCCGAACTATAAGCAGCTCGGACGAAAGCTTAAACAAAATTTAACTAAGTTACCCAACAAGTTTTTCTGAAACTTGGGGGTTACTTAACGTTGCGAAAAATCTAAGTTTTCCGTCCGAGCTGTACGCAGCTCGGATGAAAGCTTAAGAAAAATTTAACTAAGTTACCCAACAAGTTTTTCTGAAACTTGGGGGTTACTTAACGTTGCGAAAAATCTAAGTTTTCCGTCCGAGCTGTACGCAGCTAGGACGAAAGCTTAAGCAAAACTTAACTAAGTTGCCCAACAAGTTTTTCTGAAACATGGGGGCTACTTAACGTTAAGAAAAATTCTAAGTTTTTCGTCCGAGTTGAAAGCAGCTCGGACGAAAGCTTAAGCAAAATTTAACTAAGTTACCCAACAAGTTTTTCTGAAACTTGGGGGCTACTTAACGTTGCGAAAAATCTAAGTTTTCCGTCCGAGCTGTACGCAGCTCGGACAAAAGCTTAAGCAAAACTTAACTAAGTTGCCCAACAAGTTTTTCTGAAACTTGGGGGCTACTTAACGTTAAGAAAAAATCTAAGTTTTCCGTCCGAGCTGTACGCAGCTCGGACAAAAGCTTAAGCAAAACTTAACTAAGTTGCCCAACAAGTTTTTCTGAAACTTGGGGGCTACTTAACGTTAAGAAAAATTCCAAGTTTTTCTTCCGAGTTGTACGCAGCTCGGACGAAAGCTTCAGCAAAACTTAACTAAGTTGCCCAACAAGTTTTTCTGAAACTTGGGGGCTACTTAACGTTGCGAAAAACCAAGTTTTCCGTCCGAGCTGTACGCAGCTCGGACAAAAGATTAAGCAAAATTTAACTAAGTTACCCAATAATTTTTTCTAAAACTTGGGGGTTACTTAACGTTGCGAAAAATCTAAGTTTTCCGTCCGAGCTGTACGCAGCTCGGACGAAAGCTTAAGCAAAACTTAACTAAGTTGCCCCACAAGTTTTTCTGAAACTTGGGGGCTACTTAACGTTAAGAAAAATTCCATGTTTTTTGTCCGAGTTGTAAGCAGCTCGGACGAAAGCTTAAGCAAAATTTAACTAAGTTACCCAACAAGTTTTTCTGAAACTTGGGGGCTACTTAACGTTGCGAAAAATCTAAGTTTTCCGTCCGAGCTGTACGCAGCTCGGACGAAAGCTTAAGCAAAACTTAACTAAGTTGCCCAACAAGTTTTTCTGAAACTTGGGGGCTACTTAACGTTAATAAAAAAACTAAGTTTTCCGTCCGAGCTGTACGCAGCTCGGACGAATGCTTAAGCAAAACTTAACTAAGTTTCCCAACAAGTTTTTCTGAAACTTGGGGGCTACTTAACGTTAAGAAAAATTCCAAGTTTTTCGTCCGAGTTGTACGCAGCTCGGACGAAAGCTTCAGCAAAACTTAACTAAGTTGCCCAACAAGTTTTTCTGAAACTTGGGGGCTACTTAACGTTGCGAAAAATCTAAGTTTTCCGTACGAGCTGTACGCAGCTCGGACGAAAGCTTAAGCAAAACTTAACTAAGTTGCCCAACAAGTTTTTCCGAAACCTGGGGGCTACTTAAAGTTGCAAAAATTCCAAGTTTTTTCGTTCGAGCTGCGCGCAGCTCGGACGAAAGCTTAAGAAAAACTTAGCTAAAGTCACCTAACAGGTTCTTCTGAAACTTAGGGGCTACTTAACGTCACGACAAAACTGAAGTTCCTTATCCGAACTGTACACAACTCGGATAGAAGCTTAAGCCGCATTTTACTAAGTTGCTCAACAAGTACTTCAAAACCAGAGAGAAAGGAGGAACAATGATTTCAGAAACATAGTTCTATATCCTTGCAAATAACTGGTTATGGCAAAACACATCAACACCTCAGAGTCAGGCCTTCTTAATAAAGGGCGGCAGTTTTCGAAACAAATTGTGCACCCAGGGCACAATAATAAGACATAAACTATTTATTACAAAACCTCTCGGCATTCCGAGGCAAATTTAACTGTTTTTCCCTCGACTCGATCAGGCATCACTTGCCTCATCAGATTCACTGGTAACTCCAGTAGATTCCACGAAGAAATCAAGATCTGGGATCTTTGCAATTCGACTCGCAGTCTCAGCATACCGTGACAATAAGGTCGTACAGCTCGGACCATGCTCAGAATCACCTTCTCCGACTCGTTCCAGATTGTGAACCTTTTCTGAAAAGTGAGCTTTAGTCAGAGCCAGAGCATAATTGGCACCACTTCGTGCTGAAGACCTCTTCCAATGAGCAATCTGCTGCGGAGCAACCTGAAGCACAGGAACAACCGTATCCAGATGAACACGATTTTCCTCAGTAGGCGAGATGTAATTCTTCAACCCTAAGGTGGCACCCATGGTCTCTTCAGCATATTTCTTCGCGTTGGCGCACCTCATGGTTAGCAGACCTCTGGACAAGGCAAATTCCGTCGTCCTGGGAGTATAATTATCTTTCTTCATCAACTCGGCAAACTGTGCCATATGAGCCTGTTCCGCTTCAGGATTGGTGGAATAAACTGCAAAGACAATAATGGCGTATAAATCAAACCAAATTAACAAGACAGAAACAAGTCGGACGCACAACGAAGAACGACATCTTACTAGATAGCATCTCGCTAAATGAAGCAAACCTCCCGGCACAATATTCTTCAGCATTTTTGACAGACTCCCGAGTCGCGGCCAGCTCAGCTTCATGCTCCTCCTTATCTTTGGACCGCAGCTCGGAGAGTTTCTGCAGGTCGGACTGAAGTTTGGAGATGGCAGCTTCCTTTTCCTCAAGAGCCTTCTTGTGGCTGGCCACTTGCTTTTCCAGGATTTTCTTTTCCTTCGCATGTTTCTCAGCTTGTTCAATCTCTTTCTTCATTTTGCTCACAAATTCATCACTTTCTTTCACCTTCGCATCAAACGCCTTCTTTGCAGCCTCTGCAGATTTAATAATCGGAAATATCACGTGGTGAAAAATCTCGAATTCCTCTTAAGATACAAGAAGCAGAGCCTTACCATTATCCTCAGCATGTTTTTTCTTCAAGACTTCATGCTCTCCCTGCAGTTTTACAAAAGCAGTGCCTAGTTCGCAAGCCTCCTGGCACAGGAAAAATTATTCAAGACCCAGTCTCTACAACATAAGACTCCGAATAACTCCAAGAAGTTACTCAGAGCCTTGGGGGCTACACCGAGTGGGTGCACTAAGAAGTGCCCCCACTGGAAGATCACCAAACCACTAGTCTCTACAACATAAGACTCCGAATAACTCCAAGAAGTTACTCGGAGCTTTGGGGGCTACACCCAGTGGGTGCACTAAGAAGTGCCCCCACTTGAAGATCACCTAACCACTAGTCTCTACAACATAAGACTCCGAATAACTCCAAGAAGTTACTCGGAGCCTTGGGGGCTACACCGAGTGGGTGCACTAAGAAGTGCCCCCACTGGAAAATCACTAAATCAATAATCTCTACATAAGACTCCGAGTAACTCCAAGAAGTCATTCAGAGCCTTGGGGGCTACACCTACGAGATGCACTAAGTAGTACCCCCACAAGTAAATTCTCAAAACAACTCGGAAATATGTACACCCAGTGGGTAGAAAACTTGCACATGTACTTACATGCATTCTGGCCTTTATCACTCCAGCATCGGAAGCCATCTCACGTAGCCGCAGCTCGATTTCCGAGGCCTTCGCCAAAGACCCCTTCAATCCGTCCAGAATAGCACCCTCAAGCAAGGTATCAACTGAGACTAAAGTGGGAGAAGCTTGAACTTCTCCTGGGGCAGCAACAGGAACAGTAGAGCTCTTCTCGGCATTGTTCACCCCCGAGGTAGTAGGAGGAACCGCTGCCGCAGGGGTAATAACCTCCTGATTGGTAGAACCTTCCGGAGCAGTCTGCGTGCTGGGAGCAGGGAAGATCGTCTCATTCGCAGTTGGGATCGGATCTGCGTCACGATCAATGTCCATGTCTAACAAAAGAAATTTATAAGCAAAGCCTTGAGCAAAGATGAAATTCAGAGCCAAAGAATGTATACTCACCATCGATTGAAGTTCGTTCAGGAATAGAATCCAACACCTGAAAATCAGTCACAACACAGTTGCTAACATCTTCATAAGCTGCAGCATCAGGAGCCTCAACGCCAGGAAGCGTCTCGGAACCACTCGGACGAACACTGCAACATAAAGAATGTTAGGATCGACAAAGATCACCGAGGATAAATAAAAAGTTGTCGGATTTTACTTCCGAGCTGTATTAAGAGCCCGTCTTGGGGGAGCAACAACGACAGGAGCAGCCTGAGCAGCTCCCGACTCGGAAACCTTCTTGGGGATTTTGGCGGCATCTGTCGAAGCACTAACTTTCCTCCCGCCAAGGGTAGAAAGCGTCTTCCGCTGTTTCATGGGATCCACCTTCCCATGACACGGGCTAAGGGCGGCGGCTTTGTTTCTATTCTCCCCTTTCCTCGGAGACATGGGACGCTTCATCCCCCGTACGGATCCTTCCCGAGCTGCTTCACGGTCATGATTATTCTTGGAGCGCTGCTCGGCAGTAGTACGAGGAGGCACTGCATCAGACTTCGTCTCTTTGTCATCTTCAATCCTGAGCCCTGCGTCGTTGTTGCTGTCCTCGTCCTCATCTTCAGGATTTTGCGGCGCCAAAGGGATCGGGGATGGAGCGACGTTCGTCTAAAAGATGGACAGAATAACCAAGTTAAAATTCAGGACTTATCGCAACATCCAAAAGACTAGCCAGGGAAAAGCAAATCACCAGAGTCGGAGGACGGTTAATATCAAGAGGCCTGACTCGGCCAGACATCTGCGCACCATGAGTCACGCTGGTAATGATCTTCATGAGTTGCTCAAATTCTTTCTGAGACATCGCCGAGTTGTTATAGCGGGTGTTATCATCAACTCCCGTGTACTCCCACATCCTCCTAGCTCGCGCTTGCAGAGGTTGAATTCTCCGACTGACGAAAAGAGCAATAAGATCCATGGCGTCCAACCCCGCCTTCTTCATCCTCACTACTTCCCTCATCAGTGGTAAAACCCGCTGTTTCTCGGAAGCGAGCAACCGGGGATTCCAGCCTCGGGAGTCGGCCAGCCTGACATCCGAGTAAGGAGGCAACGTCCGAGTACCAGGGGCAGTTTCCACCTTACAATAAAACCAACAATTTTTCCAGTTCTTCACGGAATCGGGCAAGCTAGAAGCGAAATACTGGATACCCTGCCTCTTCGCCAAAAACAGCCCCCCGCAAAGATGATTTATCTCTGCCTCCCCAGAGTTCTTTATCTTTTGGGGCTTTATGGTGTAAATGGTGCGGAAAAGGTTCCAATGAGGATCGATACCAAGAAAACCCTCACACAAAGAGAAAAAGCTAGACAGAAGCGTGATAGAATTGGGAACGATGTGATGCAGCTGAGATCCGGTGAAAGCAATAAAATCAAGCAAGAAAGGATGAGGAGGAAGAGAAAATCCCCTATCCACATGAGAAAGGAGCAGAACCCGCTCGTCCTCCCTAGGGTGAGGTTCAACCTCATCTGGGCCAGGAAGGCGGCAGCCATGGCGAGGGAGTAGCCCCTCGTCCTGGTAGCGTCGGATGTTCTCCACCGTGACGATGGAAGGCAACCATTCCCCCGCAGACATGACGCCAAGGGAGCAAACGGATAGGAGCCCCGCTGGTATGAAGAGCGCCTGGAAGATCACCAATGGGAGAAGAAACCCTCGATCTAGAAGGTCACCAGCGGAAAAGAGGAAGGAGAAAGCGCTGTACTGAGAAGAAAGAGGAAAAGAGGAAGCTGTATTTATAAGATACAAGAGGGAAGCCCACACAGTTATCAAGGCATTTAATGAGGGCGCCCGTTACGGTCCCCCAAATCCAGCCTCCTTAAAAGGCGCGCAGTTAATGATAAAATAACTGACCGTCGCGGAAATCGAGGAACCGCTCTGGCAGAAAAGATCCCCTGACAGAAAAAAGATTCGCTCCCTTGGAAAAGCGGCCCGGGAGCAAGACATACAAAATTTCTCCAAGTTAGCACAACTCGGAAGTAAAAAACCCTCAGACAATTTCTCCGAGTAAAAACCTTACTCGGAAGAAAGTTAAACAAATAACTTTTCCAGACAAGCCCAACTTGGACAAAAATTTCATCTTTCTGATTCATTCTGAATAAGTCATCACTCGGAAAGGATCATTAAAAACAATCCGAGTAAGTCATCACTCGAAACAGCTAAAATAGGCAATCACTTTCAGAGAATCCCGAACTAGCTTCGGTAAGCATTACAGAGGAAGTTCCGAATAACTAATTCGCTGATAATCCGTCTCTGACGTAGATCGCCAGATTATTAGCACGATCTGGTGTGAGGGGTAAAGAATTGATATCCCATGGGATACGATTTAAAGCTCGTCAGCTGATGCTTTAAATATCAAACTTTACAGATTTGGTTACATATGGGGTTTAAGGCCTTTTACCCCAAGACACGCCTTCCGAGGCCTCAGTCTATCTCTTTCGAGAGACGCTTGAGTGTCGCCAAATCCTTCAAAAAACGACTCACCCTACACATAATCGAGGGGACAGTGTAAATATTGATAAAGTCCTTCTGGGCCTCTTATCGAATTTGATCTCCACATACCTCATGAATTCACGCGAGCACCCAGAAGCACTTGGGGGCTACTGTCGTGGTAATACCTAAGGTATACCCCCATGTTCCTTATATCAGGGGATACCCTTAATTATACCACCTCTTGGAAAATACTTGTAAATCAAAACATAAACAAAAACCTCTTATTTCTTTTCTATCCGAGTAAGAAACTGCTCGGATCAAATCAAACTCTTCCGAGTAGCTAGTTTACTCAAGCGACACCATTAATACAGGAGCAACCTTATTCAGAAGAGGCCCTTTCTCGAGTAAGGCGTCACTTGGAGCGAAGCACTACCATCCGAATAAGGTGGTTACTCGGAAGAAGAAGAAGCCGAGCTGCATGGTACTCGGATAAGAGGAAGAAGGACTGATGTTACAAGACATTAAAGCCATAGGCGTTACCCCTACTTAAATAGCAATAATGGGGAGACGTTTCCCATTGTAATAATAGCCATCCTTAAACTCTGTAATTAAAACCCATTACTGGGAAATGAAGGGACATGGCGCACTCTATATAAGCCCATCCTTTCACCCCAGCATGGACAACTTGGACATCTAGAGAAAGAACACCCCAAACTATTTGGGACAGGATTAAGGTTGTTATCTCCAAGGAGAGGCCTAACCTGTATAACTTTTCCTGGTGTCACCATCTTTGCGTACAGATCTTCGTAGCTCCATCACTACCCTCATATCTATTGTTAGGTCTATAACCACAATAGCTCCCTGAAAGAAGAAAAAGAGGTGAATCAGTACAAGGGAAAACAATGAAGTTCAAGGCATGAAGACAAGGGCATACCCGACTGTTCTCGGTGCTCCCGTGGGCATCCGACATCTCAGGGGGGTGACGTTCAGAGGCGCCTGGCCAATCGGCACCCGAGTAGCCGTTGTTTGGGGTTGTTTGCCCTTGGAAGCAGTCGTCATCGCCTTTGCGGCCTTGCTGGAGGCAGCACCAGAAGAGGAGCTAGTCGCTGAGGCGCGTCTAGTCGGCACCTTCGGTGGCTTAGCGCGAGGAGCTGCATCAGAATTATCAACCTTTGAGACACTATCGTCATCGCTCCATTCGGCCAGAAATTGCTCAAGGGAAGGGTCAGGCGTACCCCCTTGAGCCGCAGTTCGGGTGTCGGCGTTCTTGGGGTCGGCGACCTCGACGTCGGCATCGTCAGCGAGATCTTCGAAGTCGGAGGATTCCTCGGAGGATTCGCCGTCGTTGGCATCATCATCATCGGATTCAGAAGGAGCCTCGCCGTTGTACTCGAAGTTCGCGGGGTCATCTTCCTCGCGGTTGGGAGCGTACATGCCAGCCACTTGGCCATCTTCCATCACGTTGGATTGAAGGAAATGCTAAGCACAAGAAGAAAATTGTCAGAGAAATCGGGTACGGGGCAAAAGCAATCGGAGAAGGGGTAAATCGGGACATACCACGGATGGTTTCTGTCGGCGGTGTAGGTACTCGAGGCCGAAGCGGAAAGGATCAGGCAAGGCGCTGGATGTGATAGCCTTCACCCTGGAGCAAAGGTCCTCGAGCTTCACCCGCCACGTGCAAAGCCGAGTGGGATCTCGGGGCCCCGACATGTCGCACATGCGGTGCACTCGGCGCTGCAGAGGAAACACTCGGGCTTGAAGCCAAGCAACAACAAGATCAGTTGATAGGAGCCCTTCTTGCTCCAGCTGAGCAACTCGGGCAACTTGAGCATCCACGTCAAGATCTCCGACGCCATATTTCAACGACCATTGATGTTTTTCAGTCGGCCGGGCGAGGGAGAACTCGGGCAGATTCAGGAGGTCGGGGCCTTGATCAGGTGACTTGACGTAAAAGAAGGTGGTCTGCCAGTTCTTGCAGGACTGGACGATCTCGGGACTCTTATACCTCGGTTTGCCGGCTGCGACAAGGCAGCTGCCGCAGTCGGTCATGTCAGTCGGATAGGTTGGCTCTCCACCTTCCGTAGCAGACGGCACCACTGCTCCTGTCCGAGCATTGTGAGCTCGGAGATTGAAGAATCGTTTCCAAAGAGCCACGCTCGGGCGGCAGCCGAGATATCCTTCACATAGCGTGACGAAGCCGGAGAGGATCATAATGAAGTTCGCCGCGAGGTGATGTGGCTGCAGTCGGTGGAAGTCAAGGAAGTTGCAGAAGAAGGTGCTGGCGGGGAGTCCAAATCCACGCTCAAAGTGAGCGAGGAAGACGACCCTCTCGCCAGCGTGCGCGGTGGGCACGATCTCCGCGCCGGGGATGCGCCACTGGACCTCAGCCGGCATCTTGCGGGCGCGAACCAGAGCCTGGATGTCGTCCGCGGTGATCTTGGCTCCTTTCCAGCACCCGCGGCTGGCCTGAGAGGTGTCCCGCCGGGGAGCCATGGAGCTCGCGGGCGGCGCAAGAAGAGGGACGAGATGCTAGCGGCGAGAGAGTACCGCGTCGGTGGAGCGACACGCTAGCGCACGGACGGAGCAAGTCCCGTGAGCGGAGGTGGAGAGACAAGCGCGACGGAGAGCTTAAACTGGAGCGGCAATGGCGCGCGTGAGAAGCAGGAGATGGAGGAGGAAGACGACGTATGGGAGAAGGAAGGGGCACAGGCCCTCCCCTGTGGCTTATAAGGGAGGCAGGGGAGGGGAGTGGGATCCGGTTGCGGCCGTGTGTCCTGGTGTGGCCTAGCCCACAGGAAGACCAACCGGCAGGCCGGCGCAAGAGATCCCAACGGGGGAAGCGAGGCGTGCGACGTGGGGGTCGAGGCCTGCAGTTATGTCATGTCGCACGTGGGTCGTAGGCCCCGGTCCATTGATTCCATCCCGGAGAAATCGGAAGTAACCGTTGGAAGGTAATCTGCGAGGGATGTTACTCTCAAAAAGTAAAGGCAGAAATCAGAAATAATTCAAAGCAGATCGGACGAAATCTTGGCCAGCCGAGTGTGAGCTCCGAGTCGGCCGACGAAATCGGAATGACGCACTTGATGAGGCCAGAGCATTCGGAAGATATTGGAGGAAGATTGAAAACTGCAAAGGCCCCGCGGTCAAATGACCGTGGGACCTCTACAGCTTTAGGGGCTACTTTCGGGGGATTGGTACCCGGGTAGGCTCACCCAGGCGAAAGCAACCTTTCAGGACAAGGATGGACTGATTGGGCTGCAGCTGGGCCGAGCTGGGCAGGCGTACGGCTGATTGCTCCAAGGCAGTCAGCCGTACCGAATGCCAGCAGTCGGCCCAGGCGCAACCAGTCCACCCTGTTGTCTTCAAGACCATCATCCGATTGGCCCGCATCTGGGCCGAGGTGGGCATTAGCACGACCGATTTCCTAGAGCAATCAACTCTGCCGAGGACCACCAATGGGCCCAGGCGCAATCGGTATAACCTACCACCCCTGGAGAAGTTGACCCGAGACCAGTCGGAGGTCCATGTACTGGGTCATAAATCTGCAATCCCGAGAGATCGGGGTGGCAGAGAAGCCAGGTCACATCGAAGATCTGGCAGAGATACGATGTCGACCTCTCCGCCGATTCCGCGGACATGGCGACAAGACCGCACCTCCTAGCGCCACTGTTCATCATCATGACCTACAAGTCTACAGCATGGTCCGCCGCTCGTAGGGTCCGGATCATCCAGAGAAGAGCAGTCGGTGGGACCCAACCGATTAGAGGAGGACGGCTGGGCCCAATCGGCAGTGAAGTTACCGATTTACCCCGGGCTCATGCTATTAGAGCCCGGGGTACCCCTCCTGCGTGGGGGACGATCCGCTCATTCTAGCACTAATACTCATATTCTCCTCAGTTCATTCACTACTAGTAGTTACTCCTCAGGGAAGCAGGAGAGAGCCTTGCCTACGGCGGCGCTCACCTTCCCCTGAGAAGATAGAGGAGTAGTTATTGTAGTTCAATTCATTGATATAGAAGAGACAACCAGGAGTAGGGGTGTTATCTCTCCGGAGAGCCCCGAACCTGGGTACATCGTGGTGTCCGTCACCATGTTTGTGCCCAACCCGATTCCGGCACCATCGACATCCTCTTCCTCGCGTCTTCCCCTCACTTTAGCCATCCCCATGGCATCTGACGTCACATATCGACGACAATAATTTTCCAAACAATAGTTAAGTATAGCAAGACTCTCAGATTTGTAAGGGGCATCATCAATATTTTTAAGAAGATAAGTAATTTCATAGGCACCCTTACAAGCAACAAATTATTCTATTTCCTCTGCATCATAAAAATCATAGTTTCTCTTAGCATAAGAAGCTAAGGTTTCATCATCATTGTACTCACTTTGGAAAGCAAGGTGTTTGTGCCTCATAAAGCAACAAGATTCATCCCTGCAGAAAGATATATTATATATTGAGCACAAGTTTCTAGCATACTCATACAACTGATGTATTTGTTTCCATAAGTGCATCCCCTTTTGAGACAAGCGGTGTTCCTTGTACCACTTTTGTTGATCCTCAGTGAATCCTCCATGCCAATAAGATCTAGTTTCAAAGAAGTTAGACATTGATTGGCAAGTAAGGAACTAGACATAATATTTTTTGGGGTTTTCGATAAAGGACACTAAAGATAAAAACTAAAAGATAAACTAACAAGACTAAAAAGCAAAGATAAAAGATAGTGTACAACTCCCCTATCTTGTAGACTTGAGTCCCCGGCAACGGCGCCAGAAATTTGCTTGATGGCTTCTCGCCCCTCGTTGGTTACCCCAAGTGGAAGGTTTGAGATGCAGTGCAGCAGCAAGTTTCCCTCGGTGAAGATACCAAGGTTATCGAACCAGTAGGACTCAGGAGATACAAGTAGGTGGCAACGTCGCCAGAAATTGCTTCCTGACTAGGGTGTTATCGTGGACCTGCACACAGCAACAAATAAATTTGCTCCCAACGAGTACAGAGGAGTTGTCAATTACTCCGGCCTTGTAGTTTACAAAGCATCAACGCAAGAGATAAAAGGTGCAAAGGAAAGTAAAAGCTGAAAGTAAATTGAGGGTGTGAACAATAATGTGAAGATGGACCGTGGTCCCGTGATTTTCACTAGTGATGTCTCTCTCCCAAAAGACGATAAAAGTGCTAGCGAGGTAAACAAATCACAGTTGGGCAATTGACAGGATTATGAAGGCACCGCAATGCTAACTATGCTGCAAAGAAAGGAAGGGCTCAAAAGCAATGGGAAGTACGCCAAGGTAAGTAGACCGAAATCCATCTGCATCTACTACGAATCATCCACCTATAGATATCTATCCAGAACATCTCGCTGGTATTAAGTTGCGAATCCCACCCAAAGTGTAAACTCAAAGCAAAAGACAACTGCATTAAAAGAACTTTGCGTAAAGTAAACAGTCCTTGCACCCGCAGGTACAAGCACCGTTTTTTATCCCTGGTGGCAACAGCACATCCCCTAGTCTCATGTTTCTGTCACTCAAGCTAGACATCAGGGGGCTGAACCCACAATCGAGCATAACGCACTCTCTTGGAGTTGGAAATAAAATACTTGGGCAAAGCAAATACCGCAATGGAGAACATGCAAGAATTTACTCAAGAACAAAATATAAAAGAGAAGAACCAAATATATTACTCATCACAATCTGAACATAGTCTCATAATCCATCAGATCCCAACAAACTCAGCATAGCAACATCAGAAATTACATAGATGCCTCGATCATGTGAGGAAGCTCACGAGGACTCGAAAGTGGAAGCACAAAGGGGTGAGAGATTCATCACATAGCTACTGATCACGGACCCATGGTCCAAGGGGGACTACTCACGACACATCCGGGAGGCGTCCATGGCTATGGATGGTCTCCCGGAGGGGGTTCCTCCTTCCGGCAGGGTGCCGGGGCAGCTTCTCCAGGCAGCCCCGATCTTGAAACGGCGGCGGCGGCGGTACAGAGGGGAGTTCGCGAGAAATAGATCGATCTTAGGGGTTTCCACCCCGAGGGGTAAATATAGGCAAAGGGGGGCATCGAGGGGACCCACGAGGCAGTCAGGAGGGTCCCTGGCGTGGCCCAGGGTGGGGCCACGCCACCTGCCCTCCTGGCTGCCTGGTGGTGGCCCCCCTTCCCTCTCTTGGTGATTCCGGAAGCTTCTATTGCGCTGATTTTTTATATATTTTTCACGGATTTTTTGGAGCACTTTTAATGGTCGGAAAACCTGAAATACAAAAACAACAGAAAACAGAAACTGGCAACTGGGTGCACGGAGTTAATAGGTTAGTCCAAATAGGTTCAAAAGTGTATGAAAGTTCAAGAAAAACATGGCAAAGTCACACAAAACATGCATGGAGCAAGCAGAAATTATAGATACGTTTGTGTCGGGGGATTGGTACCCGGGTAGGCTAACCCAAGCGGAAGCAAGCTTTCAAGACAAGGATGGGCCGATTGGGCTGCAGCTGGGCCGAGCTAGGCAGAGGTACGGCCGATTGCTCTAAAGCAATCGGCCATACCAAGTGTCGGCAGTCGGCCCAGGCGCAATCGGGCCACCCTTTTGTTCATTGAAGACGATCGTCCGATTGGCCTGCAGCTGGACCGAGGTCGTTTCCTAGAAGACCGATTGCCCAGAGCAATCGGCCTTACCCAGGAACCACCAGTCGGTCCAGGCGCAATCGGAGCTACCTGGCACCCAGTCGGGGGTATGATTACGAGGTCATAAATGCCATATCCCGAGATATCTGGGTGGCAGGAAGGCCAAGTCACATCGAGGATTTCCGGGAGATACGATGTCGACCTCTCCGCCGATTCCGCGGACAGGCCGACAAGACCGTACCTCATAGCTCCACTGTTCATCACTAGACCCTACAAGGTAGTGGCATGGGCCGCCGCTCGTAGGCTCCGGATCACCCAAATAGGAGCAGTCGGTGGGCCCAGGCCGATTAGAGGATGACAAATGGGCCCATTCGGCACTGAAGTTACCGAAGTACCCTGGACTCACACTATAAGAGCCAGGGTACCCCTCCTGCGCGAGGGAGGCCACACCTGAGATCTCATTAACTCTTTCTCTTTTCAATTCATTCACTGCTCGTAGTTACTCCTCAGGGAAGCGGGAGAGGACCTTGCCCACGGCGGCGGCGCACTCCTTCCCCTGAGAAGGTAGAAGAGCAGTTATTGTAGCCACTCCATTGATATACAAGAGACAGGCAGGAGTAGGGGTGTTATCTCTCCGGAGAGCCCCGAACCTGGGTACATCGTGGTGTCTTCACCGTGCTTGTGCTCAACCCGATTCCGGCACCATCGACATTCTCTCCTTCGTGTCTTCCCCTCACTTTAGCCATCCCCATGGCATCTACCGCCACATATCAACGACAGTTGGCGCCCACCGTGGGGCAGACCGAGGCGTCGACTGGAGTCAAGATCCGGACGGGATCAACCTCTGCATCGGGCGGTAGCCACGCCTCTGGCCTGATCCTAAGGCGTGGGGCAATTGACTATGTGGTGGACTACTCGGCGCGGTACAAGGAAGGAGCTCCCTTGCCGCCCGGGGTGTCGCTGCAGGTGGGAAGTCACCGTCTCTTCATCGGTGCCTTCCCTGAGGCATATCCAAGAGACATCCGAGTTTTTTCATGTGCTACAGACCCTCTCTTGACCAGGGGCTGCGCCGCAGCACCTGGCCAAGGGGAGGGCCGACTGCACGCTGCAGTCATGATGGCGGAGCGTCATCCTCGACCAATCGGGACCCGGCAAGCGCAGCAAGGAGGGCAAAGGAAGTGGCTGATGCGGCAGAACGAATCGGCACCAGCGCGTTGCGGGATGTGTTGTACACACCCGTGAATAGGAATGGTGATCCGGAGCAAGTGCATACCGAGCTGGAAACGGCACGGCTTGCACTGGCTCGCAGGGCCGAGCAAGTGCTGGCTGAGGAGCGTCGGCTGGGAGCCATCACTCGGGAATACAACGCAGCGCATGCAGGACCGCGTCGGCCGATTGAGCCCGCAGTCCTGGAAGACCTGAGAAGTCGAGGCCGGGCAGTCAACCAGCAGTTGTCTGGGGCGGAGCAACCGGAGCGTCCGAGAAGGCCAGCACAACCGGAGCAACCGGTGCAATCGGCATTTGTCCAAAGGCCCACATATAGCACACCCGACAAGAATCTGAGAGCAGCCGAGCAGATAGCGCTTGAGCTGGAAGAGTTGGAAGGAGATGAGCGGCGCGAGCAGTCGCGCCGAATGCGTGAACTGATAGCAGCCGCGAAGGAGCAGAAGGTCGCGGCAATGGGCAATCAGAATGCTGAGCCAGAGGCATCAAGAGGAACTGTGAGGCCGAATGCGAGAGCCAGCCAGCGGCCGAAGGCGTCGCACCAGAATCGGCATCAGCCCGCACCATCTCGGCATGACAGAAGGGTCAGAAGCAATCGCCCAGCAGCAAGAAGAAGAATGGAAGAGCCGGCTGTCAACAGCAGGCGCCATGACATGCCGCAGCAGTCGGCACCGAGACCAGCAATCAGCACCCGACTTGGCCCTCGCCAAATCGGTCAGAATGATGCAAGGCATCGCATTGAGCTCCTGGAGAAGGAGGCCCAGGAAGAAGAAGAAGGAGAAGCTGGCCCAGCATGTTTCGGTCATCGCATTCGAACGGAGATGTTCCCCAAAGGCTTTACATTGCCGAGAGATACCCCCAAGTACAATGGCTCGGTAAAGCCTGAGGACTGGCTGTCCGATTACCTGACGGCAGTTCGCATCGCGGGAGGCAATCGGCGTGTGGCAGTTCGCTATGCACCGCTCATGCTGCAGGGTTCAGCTCGGACATGGCTGAATAGTTTGCCCAAGGACAGTGTGAACTGTTGGGAGGACTTCACGACTGCGTTCATCCACAACTTCACAAGCACATATGAAAGGCCCAACCTCCCTCGGCAGTTAGCTTTGTGCGTGCAAGGCAAGGACGAGCCCCTCCGAGATTACCTGTCTCGATGGATCAAGTTGAAGAATTCATGCGAAGGAGTCCATGAGATTCAGGCCATTCAGTACTTCACTGATGGATGCCTGGCCGATTCAATGCTTAAGCACAAGCTGCTCCGCAAAGACTTCACATCGCTCGCCAAGCTCATGAAGGTGGCAAATGCTTTCGCTATGTCCGATTCTGCGATGCGCCCTATCCAACTCGGAGTTGGAGGTGTGATCTAGTCACCAGGGGCTCCGCAGTCGGACACAGGAAACCAAGGCCTCAGTCAGAAAGAGAGAAGAGAGAACAACCGCAACAACAACAACAACAACCAGCAGAACAACGGCAAGCGAAAGGACGAGCAACCGGACACTCAGTATGGCAGTCGGCAGGTGGCCGTTGTTCAGAATGAGGAAGACCCACCGGCACAAGGAGGCAGTCGGAAGATGAGATCCAATGTGAGACCCCCAGGGCAGATGAAGCCCAAGTACACGTTTGAGGACATGTTGGATGCACCATGTAAGTTGCACAGCACACCTGGGAGGCCGTCTGCGCACACCACTCGGCAATGTGATTTTGTGAGAATGATAGCAAAAGGAGAAGCTTTACCCCCACCACCACCCCCACCACCACCGCAGAACAGAGGACCACCTCAGCAGCAACACCAGTACCCGCAGCAGGATGCAGCATACATGATTTTCACCAGTGAGTCCACGGACAAGGGCAGTCGGAGAGCCCGAGCTCAAGAAGTCAATGCAACTATGCCACCGATCCCCCAATTCATGCACTGGTCAGAATGCCCGATATCCTGGGACAGAGCAGACCACCCCACCATTTTGCCGAATCCGGGCAACTATCCGCTGGTGGTGGATGCTCTGGTCGCAGGGCCTAAGTTTTCATGCAATTTTTCAAGAGTGCTAGTTGATGGAGGAAGCACAATCAACATCCTGTACCGAGATACGATGCTCAAGCTAGGACTTACAGAGAGGGATTTGGAGCGCAGTCGGACGACATTCCACGGGATTGTCCCTGGGTTGTCTTGCACCCCCTTGGGTCGCATTCGGTTGGACGTCATTTTTGGCACAGAGGAGAATTTCAGGAGAGAGCCGATTTGGTTCGAGGTGGCCGACCTTAGCAGTCCATACCATGCTTTGTTGGGATTACCAGCATTTGCCAAGTTCATGATCAATGCACAGCAGACATACCTGAAGATGAAGATCCCGGGGCCAAGCGGCGTCATCACAGTCACCGGAGACTTCAGGAATTCCCTCGAGTGCACATCTGCTGGCAGCAGTTTGGCTGAGTCCCTAGTGGTGGAGACAGAGAAGCGTCAGCTCGGCAAGGTGATTGCAATGGCGCAAGCGCAGAGCAAGAATCCACTGCCGGTTGGCCCAGCAAAGAGAGCAGATGAGGAATCGGCTTTTCAATCGGCCAAGGATAGCAAGAAAATCGCTCTAGATCCCTCCGACTCGACCAAGTTTGTTGTGGTCGGAGCTGGACTTAGCGACAAATAGGAAAGCGAGCTCGTCGAGTTTCTCCGTGAGAATCGGGACATCTTTGCATGGTCTCCGCAGGACATGCCTGGTGTTCCGAGAGAACTCGCCGAGCACAAGCTGCACATTCGGCCAGGCTCGAAGCCGGTCAAACAACCCCTGAGACGTTTTTCTAAGGACAAGAGAAGAGCAATCGGCGAAGAGATTGCAAAGTTACAAGCTGCAGGTTTCATCATGGAAGTGTTTTACCCCGAGTGGCTGGCCAATCCAGTCCTCGTCATGAAGAAGAACAAGACTTGGCGTATGTGTATAGATTACACGTGTTTGAACAAGGCATGCCCCAAAGATCCGTTTGCTTTGCCCCGAATTGACCAAGTGGTTGATTCTACGGCCGGCTGTGAGTTGTTATCCTTTTTGGATGCTACTGCTGGATATCACCAGATAAAGTTAGCCGTGGAAGATCAGATCAAGACAGCATTCATAACCCCTTTCGGGGCCTATTGCTATATCACCATGCCTTTTGGTCTGAAAAATGGAGGTGCCACTTATCAGCGCATGATGCAAAGATGCACACACTCTCAGCTCGGCAGAAATATCCACGTTTACGTGGACGACTTGGTGGTGAAGTCGGCAAGGGGAGTCACATTGTTGGACGACCTCAGAGAGACCTTTGCAAATCTGAGAACCTATCAGATCAAGCTCAACCCGGAGAAGTGTGTGTTTGGAGTCCAAGCCGGCAAGCTCTTGGGGTTTCTCGTTTCCGAGAGAGGAATCGAATGCAACCCCGAGAAGATAGCCGCAATAGAGCGCATGGAGCAGCCCAAGACCTTGAAGCAAGTGCAGAAATTCACCGGTTGCCTCGCATCCCTCAGCCGATTCCTCAGTCGGCTGGGCGAGAAGGCAATTCCCTTGTACCAGTTGATGAAGAAGACAGAGAAGTTTACTTGGACCCCCCAGGCAAATGAAGCATTCCGAGAGCTCAAGCGCATGCTATCCACGGCACCGATTCTGGCTGCCCCGATTGAGAAGGAGCCCATGATGTTATACATTGCGGCAACCAATCGGGTGATCAGCGCAGTTATGGTGGTGGAGCGGCCCGAGAAGGACAAGGCACAGCAAGTCCAGCGTCCAGTGTACTACATCAGCGAAGTGCTTTCGACATCCAAGCAGAACTATCCTCACTACCAGAAGATGTGCTATGGAGTATACATGGCGGCCAAGAGATTGAAGCCATATTTTCAAGCCCACTTGATCACTGTTGTCAGTTCGGCTCCATTAGCCGACATCATGGGAAGCAAAGATGCAACCGGAAGAGTGGAGAAATGGGCAATCGAAGTGGCCAGTCATGGCATCCAGTATGAGCCAAGGACTGCAATCAAGTCGCAGGCACTAGCCGATTTCCTGGTGGACTGGGCTGAAACTCATTACATGCCACAGCTCCCCATGTCGGATGTCTGGCGAATGCACTTCGATGGCTCCAAGATGAAGAATGGCCTAGGGGCTGGGGTGGTGCTCACGTCCCCAAGAGGAGATCAATTGCAATATGTGCTCCAGATTCACTTCGCAGCATCAAACAATGTAGCCGAGTACGAAGCCCTTGTGCATGGTGTCAAGTTGGCCAAGGAAATCGGTATTCGGAATATTGAGTGCTATGGTGACTCCGATCTGGTGGTACAGCAGTGCTCGGGTACGTGGGATGCAAAAGATGCTAACATGGCGAGCTACCGATTCCTGGTGCAGCAAATCAGCGGATATTTTGAAGGTTGCGAGTTCCACCATGTTCCAAGAGCAAACAATGAAGCAGCAGACGCCTTGTCCAAGCTTGGCTCCACAAGGCAAGCAATTCCACAAGGCGTATCTCTCGAGCATATCAAGAAGCCGTCCATCACTCCATCACCAGATTCCGAGTCCATTTTTATCTCGGAGACCGATCTTGAAGCTCTGAGAAAGGCAAAAGAAGTTCAACCGGCCAAGCCTGCAACCATGAAGAAGCAATCCAGCGCTCAGGGTGTCTCGGCAATAGCACCAGGGGCTGCCGATTGCAAACCAGGGGCTGCAGAAGAGAAGAAGAAGAGCGATACCACAGAGAAGCAAGCAGAGGCTGCGCCAGAGGGCACAACCTCTGGAGAACAAGTGATATCAGAAATTGCCGATTGCAGTAATGAAGTTTCAACCCCAGATGAGAAGTCAGCACCAGAGTCTGCCGAATGCGTGCCAGGCGCCGCAGTCGGCAGTTCACAAGCAGAAGAAGATATAGCAGAGGTTCAAGAGGCCGAGATCGAGCAGGCCAATGCTCAAGAGACCGAGATCCAAGAAGAAGTTTTACCCCAGCAGGCAGCAGTAATGGTAGTGGTCAGTGCGCCATCATGGGCACAGCCAATTCGAGATTTTTTGGCAGATGGGATCCTTACACCAGATTTGGCATTGTCCAGACAGATCAGTCGCCGATCTTGGGCATATACAATCATCAACAACGAGCTGATGCGCAAGAGTCCGACTAGTGTTCTTCAGAGGTGTGTTGAAGAGGACAGAGGCTTGGAGCTGTTCAGAGACATCCATCAGGGTGAATGTGGTCATCACGCATCAGCAAAGGCAATCGCCAACAAGGCTTTCCGACATGGTTTCTACTGGCCAACTGCACTCGCAGCAGCTGAAAATCTGGTGAAACACTGCAAGGGTTGTCAGCGATTTAAGGCAAAGAGTCATCAGCCAACATCGGCACTGAAGACCATCCCAATAGCTTGGCCGTTTGCAGTTTGGGGTTTGGACATGGTCGGACCATTCAAGAGAGCTAGAAGCGGCATGACACATCTCCTGGTGGCAATCGACAAATTTACCAAGTGGATCGAGGCAAGACCAATCAAGAAGTTGGATGGACCGACTGCAGTCAAGTTTGTGGCCGACATCGTATGAAGATATGGTGTTCCTAAACAGCATCATCACCGACAACGGCACAAACTTTGCAAAGGGGGCATTGGCTCGATATGCATCTCAGCAAGGCATTCGGCTTGATCTGGCATCTGTGGCAAACCCACAGTCCAATGGTCAAGTCGAAAGGGCAAATGGACTAATCCTATCGGGTATCAGGCCCAGATTGGTAGAGCCACTCGAGAGGGCACCTGGAGCATGGATTGATGAGCTCCCCGCAGTACTTTTCAGTTTGAGGACCACGCCGAATAGGTCGACTGGATTCACTCCTTTCTTCCTGGTATATGGCTCAGAAGCAGTCATCCCCTCCGACATCGAGTTTGATTCACCTCGGCACGCTTTATACACTGAAGAAGAAGCCAAGTTAGCAAGAGAAGACGGCGTCGACCTCAAAGAAGAAGCTTGTTTGTTGGCCTTGTCTAGGTCAGCAATCTATCAGCAGAAGTTGCGGCACTACCACAGCAAGAAGATTCGACCTTTCTCTTTCCGAGAGGGGGACATGGTGCTCCGCCGAATCCAGAAATCAGATGGGTAGCACAAGCTATCCTCATCTTGGGAAGGGCCATTTTTTGTCAGCAGAGCGCTCAAGAACAACTCCTACTACCTGATCGATTGCACCAAGGGAACTCGGCACAAGGACACATCGGGAGTAGAAACAGAGCGGCCGTGGAATGCCGAGTTGTTATGTCCGTTCTATAGTTGAACGGCATAAGTTCATGTAAGCCATTCGGCAAACAATCAGTTAAAGTTATCATGTCTCTGAAAATGAGCATTCGAGTACTTTCGTATAATTCCATTCGAAGAGCTAGCCGTAATCGGCAACGCTCCGTCAGACCCGAGATGTGCATAGCATACCCGGGGACTGGCCGACCACGAGGTCAAGAAAATAAGCCATCGTGGCACGGGGACTGCAGGCTGCCTCGCAATCGGACACCCAGCTCAAGCGCAAATCACTAAGGGGTTTGTGGCATTGAAAAGGGTGACGATTGAAGCAGTCGGTAGTTCAAATCTCGGGAAACAACTCGAAACATGCCACCACAAGCAGCGCCGACGAGATAAAGTCGCCGATTGCGCCGCAAACTCGGACACTAGATCCAGAAGCGAGCAATCGGCGCCTGCTGTTGCAGAATCCTTTGCGTTAGAAATCTTGTCGTGTAAACATAAAAACTCATCGAACCATGGATGGATGTTTACTGTTGATCCGATTGCGGACCGTATGTCAGCAGCCAGATCGACGCAGTAAACATTCCCAAGCGCAGCCGATGAAAGAAACCGGCAAAGACGCAAAGTTGATCGCACATGAAAACAGTTAAAACAAGAGATCGATTTGCATCAAAAGTAACAGGCCCAAGGCCGAGTAAGTTCATTACATACAGATCCCCAGTGGGTGTCGGCAGAATTGTCTTACAAGGAAAAGTAAAACCGATCTAATATCGGCAGGTGGACAGTCCGAATACAAATCAAGATGGCACATCTCAAGCAGTCGGAGGCACCGAGCTGGAGGATGGAGCAGATGGATCCGATTGAGCTTCAGAACCGGCAGCATCAGCTCGCTTCGTCTTCGGAGAGGTCTGAGATGAATCGCTGTCGGAAGGCTCCTCGGCTAGCGCGGAGATAGTTGAAGCAGGGAGTGGATTCCCTCCATCATCAAGATATGGAGTGTAGTCATACGGAGAGAACCAGTTCGCCATAGTGCTGGCCAGCCGATTGATTTCAGCGTAGGTTTTCTCAAGAAGGTCCCCGGCACCATCTCGGAGGCTGTATAACTTGGAGAGTTTCACCTGAGGGTACCAAGTCAATATTGTCTGAAGGGCGGTCTCCGCACCAGTACGACCCGCGGAATTCAGCAGAACGTCGATCCGACGTGGGATAGCCTTGAGGAGAATCCGAGTTTGCTCAGTGGTCGCATTCGGAGTTTCCCCTTGATCAGAATCTTCCTCCTCTTGTGGGTCGTCCTTGCGAACCTCGGCGGAGGAGTCGGCAGCATGTTCCATTCTCTTTAGTCCGGCCTTGAGCTCAGCCGCCGGCCACAGGGCTTCGGCAATCTTCAGAATTCCGAGTTTGAAGGACAAGGCCACTCCCTGGATGACCGGAATGCGAGCTTGAGTGCCGATCAGATATTCATGTCGGGTCCAGACGCTGTCCGCGCGGTCACAAGTCCCTCCGGCAGCGATATGATCTTCCCAAGACTGGGCGACAGCGGCGTAGGCAGCCGCCTCAGATTCGGGCCAGGCCTCTGTGTCAAGAAGGAAAAATGTGAGAAATCAGGTACAAGAAGAAAGCAATCGGAAGATGCAATCGGCATAAAGGAAGACTCACCGCTAAGGAGAAGATCCATGTCAGTTAGCGAGTCGCAGAAACCTTTGGCTCGGCGGCGCATTCGGGCATTCTCTTCGAGATGCTGCTTCTCCATTTCTTCATATTTGGCGATCTTCTCGTCGCGATCCTTGCGAATGGAATCCCGCGCGGCGACTGCTTCATCCCTCTCGGCTTGTAAAGCATCTCGGGCGGAGACCGCGGCATCCCGCTCGGCAAGAAGCCCAGCGCTAGTAGCCGTCACAGCAGCAACGTCCGCGAGATGTTTCTTTTCAAGAGCTGCCATCTCGGCGCGAAGATTGTGAATAGTCCGGTTCAAGTCAGTCTCGACCCCTTGCAGCCGAGTCACTTCTTCAGAAGCTTTGGCGAGAGCTGGGCTCTGCCGGTTAAGTTCTGCAGTTAATTCAGAAATCCGGCCCTGGAGGTCACCTACCAGAGGAACAGTAGCTAGAAAAGAGCATAGAGATATGAGCGCTAGAGCAATCAGCTAGTGGAGAAAAGGCAGATGGGCTAGAAGATACCTTTCAGTTTGGAGGTCTCGGCTGACAGGTTGTTGACCTGCAGCTGGGCTTGGGCGAGGGTCCGGAGGCTGGCGGTATAAGCTTCAAGAAGTTTCTCGAAGACATTTCGTTTCTCCTCCATAACAGCCTGAGAAGAACAGTACGACAAAGTCAGTGATAGAGCAAAGAATATTGAAGATCCGAACCGATTGTAACCAATCGGCCCGAATCTCGGGGACTACACCCAGTGGGTGCGCTTGCGCGCACCCACCGGAAGGAAAGTCCACCGATTGAGGAAGGCAAATGAGAAAAGCAAAAATGCTAAAAGATCCGAACCGATTGTAACCAATCGGCCCGAATCTCGGGGACTACACCCAGTGGGTGCGCTTGCGCGCACCCACCGGAAGGAAAGTCCACCGATTGAGGAAGGCAAATGAGAAAAGAAAAAATGCTAAAAGATCCGAACCGATTGTAACCAATCGGCCCGAATCTCGGGGACTACACCCAGTGGGTGCGCTCGCGCGCACCCACCGGAAGGAAAGTCCACCGATTGAGGAAGGCAAATGAGAAAAGCAAAAATGCTAAAAGATCCGAACCGATTGTAACCAATCGGCCCGAATCTCGGGGACTACACCCAGTGGGTGCGCTCGCGCGCACCCACCGAAAGGAAAGTCCACCGATTGAGGAAGGCAAACGAGAAAAGCGAAAGTACTAAGAAGATCCGAACCGATTGTAATCAATCGGCCCGAATCTCGGGGACTACACCCACTGGGTGCGCTTGCGCGCACCCACCGGAAGAAAAATGTCCAAAGTAAAAGAAGGAAAAGAAGGAAAGCAAGAGGTTACCGTATGATGCGAGGCGAGCTGTTGCAGATCCCGAGCAATGGCGTTGGCGAAGCAGTTTACTCGGCTCAGCGCGGACGCCATGGGCTCTGGAGGAGGAAGCGCAGCGTCAGCCTCAGCACCAACATGACGGGCGCGAGAGTACTCGGCCCGGAATTGATCCACCGTGCGCATCAAAACATCCGAGGCAGTGGGGGTCGACGTCGGCGCTGAGGTTGGAATCGCGATGGAAGTGGCAGTTGTAAGAGTTGGTGGCACCGTCGTCACTTGAAAATCAGAAGCACCCGATTGCGGCGGCGGCACAATCGGGCGAGTCAGAGCAGCGGTAGTAACGATGACTGGGGGAAGAGTTGTGGTCGTCGGCGGCGCTGATAGAACAGCTGGTGGCGTGGTAGCAATGGTTGGCGGTGCCGACATCACAGTCGGCGGCGAGATCGTCACCATTGGTGCATCGGGCACGGCGGTCGACGGAGCGGGAGAAGTTGTAGCAGCGGCGGCCGGGCTGGAGCGGCGTGGTGGGGATGGGGCAATCGGATCTACTGATTGCGTTCCCCCGACACCAGGAGATACCGGGTCGGCCGCAGCTTGATGATCTTTGGGGCGAGGTCGGAAGGAGACGTCTTCTGGGCTGCTGCGAGCCGAGCTCTCTTGGCAGCACGTTCGGCGTCTTTGGAGGAGTGATGGGTGGCGGTCGGCCGTTTGCGAACAGCTGCAGCAGAAGCAGCGGGCGAGATGATGGCGCCGACACGAGCCGGAATCTCGATGTCGATGTCATCAAGCCCAATAGGCTCGCTGAATGGAGAAAGGGAAAAGAGTCAGTAGAAGCAGAGGTAGCAAAGTGCTGCGCAGAAAGTCAGAAGCATACCCGATCGTCCGAGGTGCGCCGGTAGGCATTCGGCAGCGGAGTGGAGCGACATTCAGCGGCGCCTGAGTGGTCGGCCTTCGAGCTGTCGTCTTCTGGGCCTGCTTGCCTTTGTGGGCAGTCGGCGCGGTTTCGATGACCTTGGAGGGAGCGGTACCAGAGGAAGAGCCAGCTGCCGAGATGCGTTTGGCTGGCACCCTGGGAGGCTTATCCCGAGGAGCTGCATTAGGAGCAGCACCCGTTGAGATACTATCATCGTCACTCCAGTCAGCCAAAAGTCGCTCAAGGGAAGAGTCGGGCGTACCCCCTTGAGCTGGCAGCTGAGCGGTGGTCCTTGGGGGGATGGCGCGCGCAGCATCATCATCTTCGGCGTCCATGGGGTCGGAGGATTCCCCAGAGGACTCATCTTCATCCTCATCGTCTCCACTGAACTCGGCGGAAGGGATCTCACCATTGTACTCAAGGTCAATGGGGTCCTCTTCCGTGCGATCAGGGGCAAACACACCAGCTTCCTAGCCGTCCTCCATGAGGTCGGACTGAATGAAGTGCTAAAAGGGGCACAAGTGATCAGAGCAATCGGAAGAGCATGTAGTTGGAAGAAAAAGCAATCGGAAGAGCAGGCAGTCGGACTGAATGAAGTGCTGAAAAGAAGGCACAAGTAATCGGAGCATACCACAGGCGGTTTCCGCTGTCGTGTTAGGTAGGCAAGCCCGAACCGGAAAGGATCAGGCAGCGCACTAGCGGTGATGGCTTTCACTCGGGCGCAAAGGATCTCGGTCTTCATTTCCCACGTGCAGAGCCGAGTGGGGTCCCGAGGCCCCGACACGTCGCAGAGACGGTGCACTCGGCGCTGCAGGGGAAGAATTCGCGCGTGAAGCCATGCCGCTATCAAGTCGGTGGGAAGGAGTCCCTCTCGCTCCAGCTGGGTGACCCTGGTGGCTTGAGCGTCGACGTCGCAATCCCCAGCACCGTGCTTCAGAGCCCATTCATGCTTCTCAACCGGCCTAGCGAGTGAGAACTCGGGCAGGTTGAGGAGGTCGGGGCCTTGATCGGGAGACTTGACGTAGAAGAACGACGTCTGCCAGTTTTTGCAGGACTGGACGATGTCGGGGCTGGGATTTTTATCTTGCCGGCTGCGGCAAGACAACTGCCGCAGTCGGTCATATCAGTCGGAAAGGAGGGTTTGCCACCTTCGATGGTGGGGGCAACGATCTCTCCTGTTCGAGCATTGTGGGCTCGGAGGTTGAAGAAGCGCTTGAAGAGCGCGATGCTAGGTCGGCAGCCGAGATAGCCCTCGCAGAGTGTCACGAACCCGGAAAGGTTCATGATGAAGTTGGCGGCGAGATGATGAGGCTGAAGTCGGTGGAACTCAAGGAACTCGCGGAAGAAGGCGCTTGCGGGAAGGCCGAATCCACGCTCAAAGTGAGCGAGGAAGACGACCCTCTCGCCCGTGCGCGCGCTGGGCACGACGTCGGCCTGGCCCGGGATCCGCCATTCGATCTCTGCGGGCATCTTTCGGGCGCGAATCAGTGCTTCGACGGCGACGGCGGTAGCTTGGGATCCCTTCCAGCACCCGCGACTCGCCTGCGAGACGTCCCGTCGTGGCGCCATCGATTCCGCAGAAGAGGAAGGAGAGGAAGCAGATTGAGGTGGAGCGCGAGAGCGACGCTGGCAAACTGCTGCGGCGGCGGCGGAGGCGGCGAGGAGCACGAATCAGTTGCCGGAGCAGGCGGGAGAGCAGAAGTCCGCGGGAGAGAAATCTGCGCGAGGAGCGGCAATGGCGCAGAGAGAGAGAGAGAAGGCTGGAGGTTGAAGGAGATGTGCGGGAGAAGGAAGAGGCGAGGCCCCCCCCCGGTGGCTTATATGGGCGGCGGGGGAGGGGAGTGGGATCACCCCGTGGCCATGTGGCCCGGTGTGGCCTAGGGCACAAGAGGGCCAGCCGACAGATCAGCACAGAGGATCATGGCACAGAAGGCGAGACGTGCGACGTGGGGGCCGGCTCCTGCAGTTATGTCACGTCGCGCGTGGGTCGTGGGTTCCAGCTCATTGATCACGTCGTGGGCAAGTCGGAGGTAACCGTTGGAGCGCAGTCGGCAGAAGGTACTGTTCCAGAAAATGAAGATACGAAGCGAGAAGGAACCAAATCCAATCGGATGGGAACGAGGTCAGCCGAGTGTGATCTCCGAGTCAGCCGACGAACTCGGAATGACGCACTCGAAGAGGCCATAGCAGTCGGAAACCCTCAAGACAAATTGAAAAACTGCAAAGGCCCCGCGGTCAAGTGACCGTGGGACCTTTACAACTTTAGGGGCTACTGTCGGGGGATTGGTACCCGGGTAGGCTAACCCAAGCGGAAGCAAGCTTTCAAGACAAGGATGGGCCGATTGGGCTGCAGCTGGGCCGAGCTAGGCGGAGGTACGGCCGATTGCTCTAAAGCAATCGGCCATACCAAGTGCCGGCAGTCGGCCCAGGCGCAATCGGGCCACCCTTTTGTTCATTGAAGACGATCGTCCGATTGGCCTGCAGCTGGACCGAGGTCGTTTCCTAGAAGACCGATTGCCCAGAACAATCGGCCTTACCCAGGAACCACCAGTCGGTCCAGGCGCAATCGGAGCTACCTGACACCCAGTCGGGGGTATGATTACGAGGTCATAAATGCCATATCCCGAGATATCTGGGTGGCAGGAAGGCCAAGTCACATCGAGGATTTCCGGGAGATACGATGTCGACCTCTCCGCCGATTCCGCGGACAGGCCGACAAGACCGTACCTCATAGCTCCACTGTTCATCACTAGACCCTACAAGGTAGTGGCATGGGCCGCCGCTCGTAGGCTCCGGATCACCCGGATAGGAGCAGTCGGTGGGCCCAGGCCGATTAGAGGATGACAAATGGGCCCATTCGGCACTGAAGTTACCGAAGTACCCTGGACTCACACTATAAGAGCCAGGGTACCCCTCCTGCGCGAGGGAGGCCACACCTGAGATCTCATTAACTCTTTCTCTTTTCAATTCATTCACTGCTCGTAGTTACTCCTCAGGGAAGCGGGAGAGGACCTTGCCCACGGCGGCGGCGCACTCCTTCCCCTGAGAAGGTAGAAGAGCAGTTATTGTAGCCACTCCATTGATATACAAGAGACAGGCAGGAGTAGGGGTGTTATCTCTCTAGAGAGCCCCGAAACTGGGTACATCGTGGTGTCTTCACCGTGCTTGTGCTCAACCCGATTCCGGCACCATCGACATTCTCTCCTTCGTGTCTTCCCCTCACTTTAGCCATCCCCATGGCATCTGCCGTCACATATCGACGACAGTTTGGGACATACTACTATTCCTTTTGAGAGATCCACACTAGTACTTCATCTTCTATCCCTTGTACTCCATAGAGATCATCATCATGCGTATAGCTATGTGGGGACCCTTCACACTATAGAACTTGGCTTGTATATTCCAATGATGAGCCTCCTCAAACGAGCTCTAGGTCTTCTTGAGCAAGCAAGTTAGATGCACCCCCACTAGTTCCCTTGGAGAGCTTTTAACTCACATGTGCATCCGTTGCATGGCAATCCCTACTCCTCACATCATATCTATCATATGGCCTTCTCTCGCCTATGATTGTGCTCATTAAAGTGAGCCTTTCACACCTTTTTGTCTTCCTCCTCCACCTTCTTTCTGTTTCGCCTTTTAGGTGTCAACTTTCTTTCTCACGCTCATCCATTGCATGAGTGCTCAAAATATCGAAAGGGAGTGGATCAGTTTGACTTGTACCTGACTAGTGGTCTGGGGACGAGTCAAGATAAGAATCCAAAGGAGACCAAGTGTGAAACTTTAGTAGATAGTTGTTCTCAACAACCTTTTTTCTCTTTCTTCCCAGTCCCTTGCTTGCACGCAAACACCATTTGGAGACATTCGAGTCACGGACAGCAAGAGCTCTTGCACCTTTTATTCTTTTGTTGCTTGTGTCAATGCTAATATAGACTCTTGCTTGCTAAGACTTGAATTGAATTGCATTCTTTGATTGCTTTACTTAAAAGTCCTTATTTGGTTTTGTAGCATGTCACCACAGAAATTATGCTTGTTATCATTATTTACTCGAGGAAGAGCAGGAATTAAGCTTGGGGATGTTGATACGTCCCAAACGTATCTATAATTTCTGCTTGCTCCATGCATGATTTGTGTGACTTTGCCATGTTTTGCTTGAACTTTCATACACTTTTTTTATCCTATTTGGACTAACCTATTAACTCAGTGAACCCAATTGCCAGTTCCTGTTTTTCTGTTGTTTTTGTATTTCAGGTTTTCCGGCCATTAAAAGTGCCAAAGAAATCCCGGAAAAATTATATAAAAAATCAGTGACCCGGAAGCTTCCCGAATAATCAAGAAAGGAAGGAGGTGGACCCACCAGGGCCCCAGGAGGGTCCCTGGCGCGGCCCCACCCTAGGCTGCACGAGGAGGCCTCCTGGCTGCCCTGTTTCCCCTCTCGGTGCCCCCTTCGCCTATATTTACCCCCCGTGACGAAAACCCCTAAGATCGATCTGCTATTACCATTCTCCTCTCTGTTCCACCGCCGCTGCCGTTTCAAGATCGGGGCTGCCAGGAGAAGCTGCCCCGGCACCCTGCCGGAAGGAGGAATCCCCTTCGGGAGACCATCCATAGCCATGGACGCCTCCCGGATGTGCCGTGAGTAGTCCCCCTTGGACCATGGGTCCGTGACCAGTAGCTATGTGATGTACCTCTCCCCTCTTTGTGCTTCCACTTTCGAGACCTCGTGAGCTGCCTCACATGATCGAGGCACTTTTTGTAGTTTTCTATGTTGCTATGCTGAGTTTGTTGGGATCTGATGGATTATGAGATTATGTTCAGATTGTGATGAGTAATATATTTGGTTCTCTTTTATATTTGTGTTCTTTAGTAAATTCTTGCATGTTCTCCATTGCCGTATTTTACTTTGGCCAAGTGATGGCTTCTCGCCCCTCGTTGGTTACCCCAAGTGGAAGGTTTGAGATGCAGTGCAGCAGCAAGTTGCCCTCGGTGAAGATACCAAGGTTATCGAAACAGTAGGACTCAGGAGATACAAGTAGGTGGCAACGTCGCCAGAAATTTCTTCCTGACTAGGGTGTTGTCGTCGACCTGCACACAACAACAAATAACTTTGCTCCCAACGAGTACAGAGGAGTTGTCAATTCCTCCGGCCTTGTCGTTTACAAAGGATCAACGCAAGAGATAAAAGGTGCAAAGGAAAGTAAAAGCTGAAAGTAAATTAAGGGTGTGAACAATAATGTGAAGATGGACCGGGGTCCCGTGATTTTCACTAGTGATGTCTCTCTCCCAAAAGACGATAAAAGTGCTAGCGAGGTAAACAAATCACAGTTGGGCAATTGACAGGATTATGAAGGCACCGCAATGCTAACTCTTCTGCAAAGAAATGAAGGGCTCAAAAGCAATGGGCAGTACGCCAAGGTAAGTAGACCGAAATCCATCTGCATCTACTACGAATCATCCACCTTGAGATATCTATCCAGAACATCTCGCTGGTATTAAGTTGCGAATCC
Source organism: Bromus sterilis (assembly GCA_950022295.1). Lineage (NCBI taxonomy): Eukaryota > Viridiplantae > Streptophyta > Magnoliopsida > Poales > Poaceae > Bromus > Bromus sterilis. The sequence continues at coordinate 28,996,571 of OX465597.1, forward strand.
CACCCAAAGTGTAAACTCAAAGCAATAGACAACTGCATTAAAAGAACTTTGCGTAAAGTAAACAATCCTTGCACCCGCAAGTACAAGCACCGTTGTTTTATCCCTGGTGGCAACAGCACATCCCCTAGTCTCATGTTTCTGTCACTCAAGCTAGAAATTAAGGGGCTGAACCCACAATCGAGCATAACGCTCTCTCTTGGAGTTGCAAATAAAATACTTGGCCAAAGAAAATACCGCAACGGAGAACATGCAAGAATTTACTCAAGAACAAAATAAAAAAGAGAAGAACCAAATATATTACTTATCACAATTTGAACATAGTCTCATAATCCATCAGATCCCAACAAACTCAGCATAGCAACAACAGAAATTACATAGATGCCTCGATCATGTGAGGCAGCTCACGAGGACTCGAAAGTGGAAGCAGAAAGAAGGGAGAGATAGATCACATAGCTACTGGTCACATACCCATGGTCCAAGGGAAACTACTCACGGTACATAAGGGAGGCGTCCATGGCTATGGATGGTCTCCCGGAGGGGGTATCTTCTTCCGGCAGGGTGCCGGAGCAGCTTCTCCAGGCAGCCCTGATCTTTAAACGGCGGCGACGGCGGAACAGAGGCGAGATCGCGAAAGAGGAGTCCGTATTAGGGGTTTCCACCCCGAGGGGTAAATATAGGCGAAGGGGGGCGTCGAGGGGACCCACCAGGCAGCCAGGAGGTCACCTGGCACGGCCTAGGGTAGGGCCGCGCCAGGGACCCTCCTGGCCTCCTGGTGGTGGCCCCCCTTCGCTGCTTTGGTGTTTCCGGAATCTTCCGCGACGTTGATTTTTTATCTGATTTTCCTGGATTTTTTGGAGCACTTTTAATGGCCGGAAAATCTGAAAAACAAAAAACAGCAGAAAATAGCAACTGTCAGCTGGGTGCACTGGGTTAATAGATTAGTCCAAATATGCTCAAAAGTGTATGAAAGTTCAAGAAAAACATGGCAAAGTCACACAAAACATGCATGGAGCAAGCAGAAATTATAGATACGTTTGGGACGTATCAATTTTGGGTTCAGCCCCTTGATGTCTAGCTTGAGTGACAGAAACATGAGACTAGGGGATGTGCTGTTGCCACTAGGGATAAAACAACGGTGCTTGTACTTGCGGGTGCAAGGATTGTTTACTTTATGCATAGTTATTTTAATGCAGTTGTCTATTGCTTTGAGTTTACACTTTGGGTGGGATTCACAACTTAAGACCAGCGAGATGTTCTGGATAGATATCTCAAGGTGGATGATTCGTAGTAGATGCAGTTGGATCTCGGTCTTTTACTTTGGCGTACTGCCCATTGCTTTTGAGCCTCTTCCTTTCTTTTGTAGCATAGTTAGCATTGCGGTGCGTTTATAATCCTGTCAATTGCCCAGCTGTGATTTGTTTACCTCACTAGCACTTTTATCGTCTTTTGGGAGAGAGACATCACTTGTGAACATCACGGGACCCCGGTCCATATTCACACCATTGTTTACATCATCAATTTACTTTCAGTCTTTACTTTCAGTTGGCACTGTTATTATCTCTTGCGGTAATCCTTTGTAAACAGCAAGGCCGGAGGAATTGAAAACTCCTCTGTACTCGTTGGGAGCAAAGTTATTTGCTGTGTGTTCATGGCCAGGCGAAGTTAGCAACCTCGGCGCCACTGTTCACTTTACCACCTTCTTGTATCTTTGCGAGTCCTACGGGAGACAAACCCTATCCTCTACATAGGGGAAATTTGCTGCTACGCTACATCTCAACTTCCACTTGGGGTAACCAACGAGGAGTGAGAACTATCCTCACCGTATCACTTGCTCATGAAGACATAGAGCTCATTTGAGGAGGCTCATCATTGGAATATACAAGCCAAGTTCTATAGTGTGAAGGTCCCCACATAGCTATATGCATATATGATCATTTATATGGAGTACAAGATACAAGAGGGAGTACGAGTGTGGATCTTTCAAAAGGAATAGTAGTGTTGCCCCCTTCTCTCTTTTTTTTTCCTCTTTCTCTATTTTTTTTTGGTGGCCTCAATGGCTCTTTCTGTTTAACTCTCATTTGTCCACTTTGGGATCTTTTAATTTTGTCCTCTTTCGGATCTTTTCCTCACTTAGGGGTGATGGTACGAATTAACGCCCCCTCGTTGGTTACCCAAAGTGGAAGGTTGAGATGTAGACATCAACAAGTTTCCCTTAGCGAAGATGCTAAGGTTGAATGTAGACCAGTAGGACTCCAACAGATACAAGAAGGTGGTGAAGTGAACAATGGCGCCGTTTACAACCGAAGGTTGCTAACTTCACCTGGACCTGCACACACAACAAATAACTTTGCTTCCCAACGAGTACAGAGGAATTGTCAATTCCTCCGGCCTTGTTGTTTACAGAGGATAAAACGCACGGGATAATAATGATAGTGATAGCAACGGAAAAGTAAATAAAGAAGTAAATTGATAGTGTAAACAATATTGGAAATATGGACCGGGGTCTTATGATGTTCACTAGTGATGTCTCTCTCCCAAAAGACGATAAAATAGCCATGCGAGGTAAAATTTTTACAGCTGGGCAATTGACAGGATTATGTGTGCAAACCAATGCTAATTATGCTATAAAGAAAGGAAGAGGCTCAAAAGCATGGGCGGTACGCCAAGACAAGTAGACAGAAATCCATCTGCATCTACCTACTAATCATCCACCTTGAGATATCTATCCAGAACATCTCGCTGGTATTAAGTTGTGAATCCCACCCAAAGTGTAAACTCAAAGCAACGGACAACTGCATTAAAGAACTTTGCGTAAAGTAAACAATCCTTGCACCCGCAAGTACAAGCACCATTCTTTTCCCCCTTGTGGCAACAACACATCCCCTAGACTCATGTTTCTGTCACTCAAGCTAGTCATCGGGGGGCATGAACCCACAATCATGCATAACGCTCCCTCTTGGAGTCACTACCTACTACTTGGCCAAAGCAATAAAGAACAACGGAGAACATGCAAGAATTACTTAAGAACATAAATATAAAAGAGGAGAATCAAATATATTACTCAAACACAATCTGAACATAATATCATAATCCATCGGATCCCAGCAAACTCAGCATAACAACAGCAGAAATATTACATATGCGCCTCGATCATGTAGGGCAGCTCACGAGGTCTAATCCATGAAGAACAAAGAGGGGAGGAGAACATCACATAGCTACTGATCATAGACCCATGGTCCAAGGTGGACTACTCACGGTTCATCCGGGAAGCATCCATGGTGGTGGAGAAGCTCCAGGAGGTGGTTCCTCCCTCCGGCAGGGTGCCGGGAAGAGGTCTTCTGGTGCTCCCGATCTTGGAAGCGCGACGACGGCGGAACAGAGGAGAGATCGCGAAAAAGGGTTCCCGTCTCAGGGTTTTTGCGTCACGGTGAATAAATAGGCGAAGGGAGGCAGCCAGGGGGGCCACCAGGGGTCCAGGCGGCCCCCTGGCGCTGCCCCAACCTAGGGCGCGCCGGGAGGGCGCCTAGGTCCCTGGTGGGTCCCCTCTGGCCCCCCCTCGGTGATCCTCGAAGCATCCTGTATAGGGCTGGATTAACGAGCTGCTCGGCTCTTTAAGCTCGTGCTCATTAAGCTCGTGCTCGTTAAGCTTGTGCTCGTTACGCTCACTAATATTAACGTGCAAAAACTCGTGCTTGGCTTGGTTCGTTAAGAGCTCGTTAAGCTCGCGAGTGTTCACGAGTTGTCGTTAAGATAATAAATGATACTCCCTCCGATCCATAATAAGTGTCGCTCTTTTAGTTTAAAATTTGTACTAGCTTAGTACAAAATGAGCGACACTTATTTTGGATCGGAGGGAGTAATTGACTATAGAAGCATTCATCAGCAAATTCACAACAACATAATTTAGCAAAGCGGTACCTTAGAATAATTTAAATATTCAAAATTCAAATACTAACCCTATCTCTCCTTCTCGCGTGAGTCACGATCCGTCGATCCCCTTCTGGGCATTCTGGCCTTCTATTCTTTGTTCGTGTTGGAGAGAGGAGGTGTGCTGAAAAGGAGGAGGTGGGATCAATTGGGCCGGGCTGAGGCCTGAGTGACTGAGCAGTGTACACCCTAAAAAAACTAGGATTTTGCCTTAAATAAAACAAACTAAAAACTTAGTGATTAAAAAAAACAAGCTAAACGAGATGCTCACGAAACTCACGAGCGAGCTTGTTAAGCTCATTAATATTAACGAGCTAAAAATGTTGTTCAGCTTAGCTCATTAACTAACGAGCACGAGCCGAGTTTCCGAGCGCTCATTATGCTCGAGAGTAACGAGCTTTTCGTCCAGCTCTAATCCTGTACGCTGATTTTTTATTGGATTTTCCCGAATTTTTGGAGCATTTTTTATATGGGGGAAACCCTAAATAGAAAAACAACAGAAAATAGGAACGGGCACTGGGGTGCACTGAGTTAATAGGTTAGTCCAAATATGATCAAAAGTGTATGGAAGTTAATCAATATCATAGAAATATCACACAAAAGAGGCATGGAGCAAGCAGAAATTACAGATACGTTTTGGATGTATCAACATCCCCAAGCTTAATTCCTGCTCGTCCTCGAGTAGGTAAATGATAAAATCATAATTTCTGTGGTGACATGCTAACAACCATATAAGAACTTTTAACTAAAGCAATCAAGGCATGTAATTCAATTCAAGTCATAACAGGCAAGAGTCTATATTTAGCATTGAAATAAGCAACATAAGAACATAAAGGTGCAAGAGCTCTCGCTGTTCGTGACTCGAATGTCTCCAAATGGTGTTTGCGTGCAAGAAAGGGGATATGGATATACAAGAGAAGAAGTATTTTTTGTGTTGAGAACTCAATCTACTAAAGTTTCCCACTTGGTCTCCTTTGGAATCTTATCTTGACTCATCCCCAGACCACTAGCCAGGTACAAGTCAAAATGATCCACTCCTTTTTGACATTTTGAGCACTCATGCAATGGATGAGCGTAAGCAAGAAAGTTGACACTTAGGATGGCAAAGAGAGAATATGGTGGAGGAGGAAGACAAAAAGGGCGTGAAAGGCTCACATCAATGAGGACAATCATAGGCGAGAGAAAGCCAAATGATAGATATGATGTGAGGAGTAGGGATTGCCATGCAACGGATGCACATATGAGCTAAGGTAAGCTCTCCAATGGAACTAGTGGGGGTGCATCCAACTTGCTTGCTCAAGAAGACCTAGAGCTCATTTGAGGAGGCTCATCATTGGAATATACAAGCCAAGTTCTATAGTGTGAAGGTCCCCACATAGCTATATGCATGAATGATAATCTCTATGGAGTACAGGATATAAGAAGGAGTACGAGTGTGGATCTCTCAAAAGGAATAGTAGTGTGCCCCCTTCTCTCTTTTTATTTCTTTTTCTCCTTTTTTCTATATATTTTTTGTATTTTTTAGTGGCCTCAATGGCTCTTTCTATTTCTCTCATTTGTCCTCTTTGGGATCTTTTAATTTTGTCCTCTTTGGGATCTTTTCCTCACTTTAGGGGAAACACTCTATATATTACAAAAAGTATAGAAGATCTTTCACACTTTACAAAGCACTCAAATCATAAAGAAGATGTAATTATCATGATGTATGCAAATGTATGCCTCTGCTAGTGTAGCAGGATATGCAATGATACTAGCGCGTCATGTAGCAATGATTAGGGAAAGGCCCAACTAGCATGCGGCTCATCAATCAAGCAAGTAGAATGTATGACATGAAGATCAAGTCATGAGAAGATGGATGTTGCATGGCAATGTATCTAGGAAAGGCTATGGAAATGGTTTGGTAGGTAGGTATGGTGGCTGTTTTGAGGAAGGATATGAGGAGGTTTATGATGACAGAGCGTATCATGCCAAGGGTTTGGATGTACCGGCGAAGTTGGACGCCAACTCTCGGAGTGAGAAGAAAGCAATGCACAACATAGGAAAGGCTAGAAAAATATGTGAAGGTGGAAGTGTCAACTTTCGAATACTCACATTAGTCCGAAGAACTCATGCACTTATTATCAGTAACTCTAAATCTAATAAGGAGGTTCTCAAAGAGACAAGTACCCCGAGGAGGAGTGTATGGGGTTTTGGTTATCCTTGCGCATCCTCGACTAATGGTACGTGAGTGTACTCTAATATTCGACCCCTCAGAAGAGTAGTGATCCATCTAGTAGCTAAAGTTCTCAACTAATTTTGTAAGTTTTGAAAATAAACACGGATTGCCAAAAATACGACATCTATCAATAATAGGCTAAAGCTCTTGACACCAAAAGTACAAACATTACTCAAAACAATACCTCAAAACTATTGCAAGTTACTACTACAACTGAATAGCAACCTCAATTACCTACTTCAAGTCAGGACACAAAACTCAGTGCAACAGGCAAACTCTCTAAACAAGATAAACATGAAAACTCAGGAGAGTTCCAGCAACAAACTAAACAAAAGCTCTTTGAAAAGATAAGCATGAAAAGTCAGAGCTAAACATGATAGTAGCTATGAAAAAGATAAAGAACAAACACAGCAAAGATACGCATGAAAAGTCCTATGCTGTGTTCTAGATTTTGGAAGTGGAGCGTGTTTCTCTCCCACACAAAGAAATCTGGGTTCTAACTTGTTTTGAAAAGCAAGAAAACCTAAAGAAAACTAAAAATAAAACCTAAGAGCGAGACGCTCCAAGCATAGCACATAACGCATGAAGTGATAAAAATATAGTGAAACGAGAGACGAACTGATAATTGTTGATGGAGAAGGGGATGCACGGGGGCATCCCCAAGCTTAGACGCTTGAGTCTCCTTGAATTTTTATTGGGTATGCATGGGGGAATCCCCAAGCTTGAGCGTTTGACACTCCTGAATCTTCTTTCATCATCTTCCCTCGCACACTTGAAAACTCCCTTCATACATAACTCATCATAATTTGATTAGCGAGGTTAGTACCCATAATAAAATAATTTTTCTCTACGGTAAATAAAGATATTCTTGAAGAGATACTGTGTCTCAAGAATGCCAAAAAGTTTTTTCAAAGAAAAAGCAAGCTTAAGGTTTGCAAAACGAAGAAAAGGCAAAACAGGACAGAATCTGTGAAAAACAGACCAGCAGGTAGTAAATAATTTTTTAGGGATACTTCTGCAACTCAAATAAAAAAACTTAGAACATACGAAAGTTTCTTAATTGTATATAGCACGCTGTGTAAAAATTCAGCTCCAAAAGATGAACTGGGATTTTTCTGTGATTTTTCTAGTCACGAGAACAGAATCTGTTCTCTGGACAGCATGTCACAACTTTTACTTCCCTTGTCATATGAGGCTATAAATGGCACAAATCTTGAAAAGTAAAGATACAATGATGTTGCTACAGTAGTAACAATCATCAAGACCACTAAAAACAGAACAAAAACAAAAAGTAAATCCTAAATTCTTTGCGGGCTGCCTCCCGAGAGTGCTTCTTTAAATCCATTAGCTAGGCTTAATGCAAATAGATCAAGTCTTTTCAAGAAAATAACTAGCCCGTGTGATGGACTCAAAATGCAACTTAATATTTTTCCTAGGGAAGTGTTCCATCCCTTTCTTGAGAGGGAATTGGAATTTTATAATCCCTTCTTTCATATCAATAACAGCACCCACGGTGCGAAGAAAAGGACGTCCCAAAATAATTGGACAAGAAGGTTCACATTCAATGTCCATGATAGTAAAATCAACGGGAACATAATTGTCATTGACAATGATAAGAACATCATCTATCTTCCTAAAGGTTTATTTACGGAAGAATCGACAAGATGAACACCAAAATAACAAGGATCAAAAGGTTTCAATTCAAATATATCATACATTCTTTTTGGCATAACGGAGGTACTAGCTCCAACATCACATAAAGCATAGCAAGAAAAGTTATTCAACTTAATTTTAATCATAGGATCCCAACCATCTTCTAGCTTTCTAGGTATGTAGGCTTCTACCCTAAGCTTCTCCTCCCTAGCTTTGATGAGAGCATTAGTGATATGCTCCGTGAAGGCAAGATTAAGTGTGCTAGTGTGGGGGTCTCTAGAAATCTTGTGAAGGAAACGAATAACTTCAGAAAGGGCGCAATTATCAAAATCAAGGTCACTACTATCAAGTAAAGTAGTAGTGGTGTCCTTTAGGCTCACTTTTTTGGTATCTTCTATAGTCATAGGAATTTCTTCTTCTATGGTTGAGGTCATAGCATCACCATTAATAGTTCCTATGGGACTAGGGGGGCATTGGGTGTTAAGAGTTTGGATATCCTCATCCACTTGGATAGTAGCAATTGTATGGTGTGTAGGAAGGCTTTTAATTCTATCTTCTTCCTCCTTTTCTCTAGCCCATCTCTCTTTAAGTTTAGCCATCATACTAATGTTTTCATTAATTTGCATTTGGATAGCATTCATAGGAGTGACCTTCCTCTCCTCAAGGGGAGAAGTTCTAATTCTAAGCAATTCTACTTCATGGGCTAAATTGTCTAACTTCGACGAGAGGTTATCTAATTTGTCTAGTTTTTCCTCTACGCTCATTTTGAAGGATTTTTGGGTAGTGATAAAGTCTTTAAGCATACTCTCTAATTCAGAAGTGGAGTTTTTGGTGCTAGGATAAGTGTTGTTGTTCCCATAGTTGTTGGAGGGGAACGATCTAGGATTGCTACCAAAGTTACTCCTATAAGCATTGTTATTGAAGTTTTTTCTAAAGATAAAGTTCACATCTACTTGATCTTGAGCAATCAAAGAATTTAAAGGAACATCTTGAGGATCAATAGGAGATTTCTTGGTAAGTAGAGACATAATCAAGTCAACTTTTTCATTTAGGGAGAAGATCTCCTCGACGGAGTTTACCTTCCTACCTGTTGGAGCTCTTTCGGTGTGCCATTGGGAATAGTTGGTCATCATCTCATCGAGAAGTTTTGTGGCAGCACCAAGTGTAGTTGACATAAAGGTTCCTCCCGCGGCCGAATCTAGCAAGTTCCGCGAGGTAAAGTTCAAGCCTGCATAAAAAGTTTGGATAACCATCCAAGTAGTCAAACCATGCATAGGGCAATTCTTAACAAGAGATTTCCTGCGTTCCCAAACTTGGGCAACGTGTTCATTATCCAATTGTTTAAAATTCATAATAAAACTCCTCAATTGGATAATCTTAGCAGGGGGTAGTACTTCCCAATAAAAGCATCCTTGCACTTATCCCAAGAATCTATGCTATTCCTAGTCAAGGATTGAAACCAGATTTTAGCTTCATCTCTCAAGGAGAAAGGAAAAAAGCTTAAGCTTAACAATATCACCATCTACTTCCTTGTACTTTTGCATATCACAAATCTCAATAAAATTATTGAAATGCAAAGCAACATCATCTCTAGCACCGGAGAATTGATCTTTCATAACAAGGTTCAGCAAAGCAGGTTTAATCTCATAAGAAGGTGATGAAGTAGTAGGTGTACAATAGGAGTGCAGATAAAGTCACTGTTGTTGTGACTAGTGAAATCACACAACTCGGTGTTCTCAGAGGAACCCATAGTAGCAGCAAGCAAGATAACTATTTTTTTGATTTTTGATAAAGGACACTAAAGCAAAAACTGACAGGTAAACAAACAAGACTAAAAAGCAAGGATAAAAGATAGTGTGCAACTCCCCTATCTTGAAGAGTGGAGTCCCCGGCAACGGCGCCATAAATTTCTTTCTGGCTAGGGAGTTGACGGGACCACTCTACTTGTTGTACCTTGGAGTCCCCGGCAATGGTGCCAGAAATTTCTTTTGATGGTACGAATTAACGCCCCCTCGTTGGTTACCCAAAGTGGAAGGTTGAGATGTAGACAACAACAAGTTTCCCTTAGCGAAGATGCTAAGTTTGAGTGTCGACCAGTAGGACTCCAACAGATACAAGAAGGTGGTGAAGTGAACAATGGCGTCGTTTACAACCGAAGGTTGCTAACTTCACCTGGACCTGCACACACAGCAAATAACTTTGCTTACCAACGAGTACAGAGGAGTTGTCAATTCCTCTGACCTTGTTGTTTACAAAGGATAAAACACACGGGATAATAATGATAGTGATAGCAACGGAAAAGTAAATAAAGCAGTAAATTGATAGTGTAAACAGTATTGGAAATATGGACCGGGGTCCTATGATGTTCACTAGTGATGTCTCTCTTGGTCTCTCCCAAAAGATGATAAAATAGTCATCCGAGGTAAACAAATTACAGCTGGGAAATTGACAGGATTATGTGCGCAAACCAATGCTAATTATGCTATAACGAAAGGAAGAGGCTCAAAAGCATGGGCGGTACGCCAAGACAAGTAGACCGAAATCCATCTGCATCTACCTACTAATCATCCACCTTGAGATATCTATCCAGAACATCTCGGTGGTATTAAGTTGCGAATCCCACCCAAAGTTTAAACTCAAAGCAACGGACAACTGCATTAAAGAACTTTGCGTAAAGTAAACAATCCTTGCACCCGCAAGTACAAGCACCGTTGTTTTCCCCCTTGTGGCAACATCACATCCCCTAGACTCATGTTTCTGTCACTCAAGCTAGTCATCGGGGGGCATGAACCCACAATCATGCATAACGCTCCCTCTTGGAGTCACTACCTACTACTTGGCCAAAGCAATAAACAGCAACAGAGAACATGCAAGAATTACTTAAGAACATAAATATAAAAGAGCAGAATCAAATATATTACTCAAACACAATTTGAACATAATCTCATAATCCATTGGATCCCAACAAACTCAGCATAGCAACAACAGAAATATTACATATGTGCCTCAATCATGTAGGGCAGCTCACGAGGTCTAATCCATGAAGAATAAAGAGGGGAGGAGAACATCACATAGCTACTGATCATAGACCCATGGTCCAAGGTGGACTACTCACGGTTCATCCGGGAAGCATCCATGGTGGCCGAGAAGCTCCCGGAGGTGGTTCATCCCTCTGGCAGGGTGCCGGGAAGAGGTCTTCCGGTGCTCCCGATCTTGGAAGCGCGGCGGCGGCGGAATAGAGGAGAGATCGCGAAAAAGGGTTCCCGTCTCGGGGTTTTTGCATCATGGGGAATAAATAGGCGAAGGGGGACAGCCAGGGGGCCCACCAGGGGTCCAGGCGGCCCCCTGGCGCGGTCCCACCCTAGGGCGCGCCGGGAGGGCGCCTGGGGCCCTGGTGGGTCCCCTCTGCCCCCCCCTCGGTGATTCCCGAAGCTTCCTGTACGCTGATTTTTTATTGGATTTTCCCGAATTTTTGGAGCACTTTTTATATTGGGGAAACCTGAAATAGAAAAACAGCAGAAAACAAGAACTGGCACTGGGATGCACTGAGTTAATAGGTTAGTACAAATATGATCAAAGTCTATGGAAGTTCATCAATATCATAGCAATATCACACAAAAGAGGCATGAAGCAAGCAGAAATTATAGATACGTTTTGGACGTATCAAGGGGCAAACACTCTATTTTACAAGGAGTATAGAAGATCTTTCACACTTTACAAAAGTTCTTAGCATAAAGAATATGTAGCTATTATGATGTATGGAAATGTATGCCTCTTCTAGTGTAGCAGGAACATATATGACCTAAAGATCAACTCATGAGAAGGTGGATGTTGCATGGCAATGTATCTCGAAAAGGCTATGGAAATGCCTTGATAGGTAGGTACGGTGGCTGTTTTGAGGAAATATATAAGGAGGTTTATGATGACAAAGCATATCATGCCAAGGGTTTGGATGCACCGGCGAGGTAGACGCCAACTCTCGAAATGAGAAGAGGGCAATTCACGGTACCGAAGAGGCTAGCAAATATGAGGAGGTGGAAGTGTCAACTTTCAATACTTACATTAGTCTGAAGAACTCATGCACTTATTATCGGTAACTCTCAATCTAACCAGGAGGTTCACAAAGAGACAAGTACCCCGAGGAGGAGTGTAAAGGGGTTTGGTTATCCTTGCACATCCTCGACTCATGGTACGTGAGTGTACTCTAATATCCGATCCCTCCAAAGATTACTGATCCATCTAGTAGTTAGTGTTCTCAACTAGTTTTTCTAGTTTTTAAAAATAAACACGGATTGCCCAAAATACAACATCTATCACTAATAGGCTAGAGCTCTTGAAACCAAAAGATCAAACATTACTCACAACAATACCTCAAAACTATTGCAAGTTACTACTACAATTGAATACCAACCTCAATTACCAACTTCAAGTCAAGACACAAGTCAGTGCAACAAGCCAACTCTCTAAACAAGATAAACATGAAAACTCAAGAGAGTTCCAGCAACAAACTAAACAAAATCTCTTAAAAAGACGAGCATGAAAACTAAGAGCTAAACATGAATGCAGCTACGAAAAGATAAAGAACACACAACAAAGGAAATATAAGCATGAAAATCCTATGGTGTGTTCTAGTTTGAAGTGGAGCGTCTTTATCTCCCACACATAGAAAGCTGGGTTCTAACTTGTTATGAACAAGAAGCAAAGCTAAAGAAAACTAAATAAAGTAAAGAGAAAGACGCTCCAAGCATAGCACATAATGCATGAAGTGATAAAAATACAGTGGAACGAGGGACGAACTGATGATTGTTGATGGAGAAGGGGATGCACGAGGGGCATCCCCAAGCTTAGACGCTTGAGTCTCCTTGAATATTTCTTGGGGATGCATGGGGGCATCCCCAAGCTTGAGCTTTTGACACTCCTGGATCTTCTTTCATCATCTTCCCTCGCACACTTGAAAACTCCCTTCATACATAACTCATCATAAGCTGATTAGAGAGGTTAGTACCCATAAATAAACAATTTGCCTCTACTGGAAATAAAGATTTTCTTGAAGGGCTACTGTTTCTTAAGACCGCCAAAAAGTTTTTGCAAAGAAAAAGCTAGCGCATGACTTGAAAAACTGAGGAAAGGCAAAACGTGGCAGAATCTGTGAAAAACAGACCAGCAGGTAGTAAATAATTTTTTTGGGGTACTTCTGCAACTCAAATCAAAAAACTCAGAACAGACGCCCGGAAGATAATTGTATAGAGCATGCTGTCAAAACAATTCAGATTAAAAGGATGATCTGGTGATTTATCGTGAAATTTTCCGTCCAATGACAGAATCTGTTTTCTCGACAGCATGTCACGACTTTTGAACTTTCTTGCAATCGGAGGCTAAACTTGGCATAGAGCTTGAAAATAAAGATACAATTATGTTGCTACAGTAGTAACAATCATCAAGACCAATAAAACCAGAAGTAAAAACATCTTGGGTTGCCTCCCAACAAGCGCTTTCTTTTACCCCTTTAAGCTAGGCAAGAAGCAAAAGATCAAGTTTTATCAAGAGAAAGAGAATAGCTAGCCCGTGTAACGGACTCAAAAGGTAACTTAATCTTCTTCCTAGGGGAGTGTTCCATCCATTTTTTGAGAGGGAATTGAAATTTTATATTCCCCTCTTTCATATCAATGACAGCACCAACGGTGCGAAGAAAAGAACGTCCCAAAATAATCAGACATAAAGGTTCACACTCTATGTCCATAATAGTAAAATAAACGGGAACATAATTGTCATTGACAATGATAAGAACATCGTCAATCTTACCCAAAGGTTTCTTTACGGAAGAATCAACGAGACGAACTCCAAAAGAACAAGGATCAAAAGGTTTCAAATCAAACATATCATACATTTTTTGGGCATAACGGAGGTACTAGCTCCAACATCACATAAAGCATAGCAAGAGAAGTTATTCAATTTAATTTTAATCATAGGATCCCACCATCATCTAGCTTCCTATATATGAAGGCTTCTACCCTAAGCTTCTCCTCCCTAGATTTAATGAGAGCATTGGTGTTATGCTCCGTGAAGGCAAGATTTAGTGTGCTAGTGTGGGGGATCTCTAGATATTTTGTGTAGTAAGCTAATAACTTCAGAAAGGGTGCAAATAACAAAATCAATGTCACTACTATCAAAGGTGGTAGTGTTGTCATCTAGGCTCACTTGTTTGAAAGCATCTATATTCATAGGAGTTTCTTCTTCTATGGTTGAGGTAATAGCATCACCATTAATAGGTCCAATGGGACTAGGAGTGTGTTGGGTGCTCAGAGTTTGAGTATCCTCAACAACTTGGATAGTAGCAACGGTGTGGTCTGTAGGAAGGCTCTTAATTCTATCTTCTTCCATGGGGATAACTTCGGGTTTGGGCCAGGGACGCGGCCATGATTTCAGCATAGGGGGGCGAAGTTTTACGTCCATCGTAAAGACTTATATAAAAAGTTACGCAGAGACAATAATAGACGATATTTTGTGGAACATTAGTCCATAGGTTGATTAACTATATCCTAGTCAAGCTAGGAAAACTGAAATCGGCTATGAACAATTCAGTTTTAATCAAAAGCTGCAATAGAGAAATTCAAATGTACTGTAACAAAAAAATTTGTGCTATAGGAAGAGATAACAATGCAAGACCTTGCCGCATGGTTATTATACTTTGTAGTTTGTACATATTGAATCACGTATCAGTTAATCTAGTTTTGAAACATAAATCATGAGAATGGGAGACAGAGTAACCTAACCATTTTTTTCATGCCTAATTTGCCCTTTGTATGCGGCCGGCGAATCGGCCGTGCGTCTGTGCAAGATGTGGATGCCATCTTCAGCAATTCTGTACTCATTAGCCCCCTACAGTAGATTAGAAGCTACATGGGTGGATGTGAACTTCCCTAGAAACCCACATTGGCAGCAGGCGGCCGGCGACGGGGCGTGTGGTGTCGGTTTGGTAGCAGCCACAAATATAGCGATTACTTGACCTAGGCGTGCGTGGGTTCCTAACCTACTTCTAGGCTGGGATTTTCTACTTTCCTTTCCTGAAATTTAGGCTTTGCCAAGTGCCAACCTCTGTACATGGGATGAGCAATGGGTGAGGCCTTCACGTTACAGACAGAGAGAGGGGGCGACAAGGGGGGGGGGGGCGAAACAAGTCAGCAAGTACGCGTGATTAGCAAAAATCTAATCGTTGTTCAGAGAAAACCACATCGTTAGGGGGGGGTCTAGGCCCCCCTCGTCCCCCTTGCATCCATCCCTGGGTTTGGCTGCCATCTGGTTTTTCAAAGTAGCTTGGGTGTGAGACATGTTTGAAACATAAGTTTCAGTGGCGGTGAGTCTAGTTTGGAGATTAGAAATCTCACTGTCCAGGCTCTCAAGTTGCTTGCTAATGTTTTGCAAAATAGAAGTGTGCTCACCTAATTGTCCGGAGAAGGCTTTGTTTTGTTCAAACTGTGTGTGCATATAATTCTTAGTGGCCTTCTCTATCTCTACCAGTTTCTCATAGCTAGGTAAATCTCCTTCCTCATAGGTTTGGCCATAGGAGTTGTTGTTGCTAGGATAAGTGTTGGTGTTCCCATAGTTGTTGGATGGGAGCGGTCTAGGGTTGCTAGCAAAATTACTCCTATAAGCATTGTTGTTGAAGTTGTTTCTAGAGATAAAATTCACTTCTACTTGTTCTTGAGCAACCAAAGAATTTAAAGGAACATCATGAGGATCAATAGGAGCTTGCTTGGTAAGTAAATACATAATCAAGTCAACTTTTTCATTTAGGGAGGAAATTGATACGTCCCAAACGTATCAATAATTAATTTCTGCTTACTCCATGCATGTTTTGTGTGATATTGCTATGATCTAGATACACTTTCATACACTTTTGATCATATTTGGACTAACTTATTAACTTACTAACTTATTAACTCAGTGCACCATATTTTGATCATATCCTGTTTTCTGTTGTTTTTCTATTTCAAGTTTCCCCCATATTAAAAGTGCTCCAAAAATTCGGGAAAATTCAGATAAAATATCAGCGCAACGGAACCTTCCAGAGTCCCGAAGGAGAGACGAAGGGGACCCACCAGGGACCCAAGCGGCCACCTGGTGCGGCCTAGGGTGGGGCCGCGTCAGGGTGGCGCCTGGACCCTGGTGGCCCCACTAGCTGCCCCCCTTCGCCTATATATTTCCCGTGACGTGAAACCTCCGAAGATAGAACCCTTTTTCGCGATCTCGCCTTTGTTCCGCCGCCGCTGCGCTTCTAAGATCGGGAACGCCAGCAGACCTCTTCCCGGCACCCTGCCGGAGGGAGGATTGACCTCCGGGAGCTTCCCCTCCACCATGGACGCTTCCCAGATGATCCGTGAGTAGTTTTCCTTGGACCATGGGTTCGTGATCAGTAGTTATGTGATGTTCTCCTCCCCTCTTTGTTCTTCATGGTTTAGACCTCGTGAGATGCCCTACATGATCGAGGCACATATGTAATTTTCTGCTATTGCTATGCTGAGTTTGCTGGGATCTAATGGATTATGAGACTATGTTCAGTTTGTGATTGAGTAATATATTTGGTTCTTATCTTTTATATTTTTGTTCCTAAGTAATTCTTGCATATTCTCCATTGCTGTTTATTTCTTTGGCCAAGTAGTAGGTAGTGACTCCAAGAGGGAACGTTAAGCTCGATTGTGGGTTCATGTCCCCCGATGACACGTTGAGTGACAGAAACATGAGTCTAGGGGATGTGATGTTGCCACAAGGGGGAAAAGAACGGTGATTGTAACCGTGGTTGCAAGGATTGTTTACTTTACGCAAAGTGCTTTTTAATGCAGTTGTTTGTTGCTTTGGGTTCACACTTTGGGTGGGGCTCGCAACTTAATACTAGCGAGATGTTCTGGATAGATATCTCAAGGTGGATGATTAGTAGTAGATGCAGTTGGATTTTGGTTTACTTATTTTGGCGTACCGCCCATGCTTTTGAGCCTCGTCCTTTCTTTGTAGCATAGTTAACATTGCGGTCCGTTTTTAATCCTGTCAATTGCCCAGCTGTAATTTGTTTACTTCGCATAGCAGTTTTATCGTCTTTTGGGAGAGAGTCATCACTAGTGAACATCATGGGACCCCGGTCCATATTCTCATCACTGTTTACACACTCTTTTATTTTCCTGCTTTTACTTTCTAGTTGCTATCACCATTATCATTATCCCTTGCGTTTGATCCTTTGTAAACAACAAGGTCGGAGAGATTGACAACCTCTCTGAACTTTGTTGGGAGCAAAGTTATTTGTGTCGTGGGGTTGCATCTAACTTGCTTGCTCAAGAAGACCTCGAGCTCGTTTGAGGAGGCTCATCATTGGAATATACAAGCCAAGTTCTATAGGGTGAAGGTCCCCACATAGCTATATGCATGATGATGATCTCTATGGAGTACAAGGGATAGAGGATGAAGTACTAGTGTGGATCTCTCAAAGGAATAGTAGTGTGCCCCTTCTCTCTTTTTATTTTTCTTTTTCTCTTTTTACTATTTTTTTGTATTTTTTTGGTGGCCTCAATGGCTCTTTCTATTTAACTCTCATTTGTCCTCTTTGGGATCTTTTGATTTTGTCCTCTTTGGGATCTTTTCCTCACTTTAGGGGCAACACTCTATATTTTACAATAATATAGGAGATCTTTCACACTTTACAAAGGTACTCACATAAAGAAGATATAACTATCATGATGCAAATGTATGCCACTGATAACCCTCAACTGTAGGGGATCGAGATAGTCTTCGTGGGTAAGATAACCCAATGTCACAACCCCAATTTAGGCAAGTGCTAGGGGTGAGTTTCCTTGCATCATGAGAAGAAAATTTCAAAATAAAATGGAATTAGGGTTAAAGAAAAACCCTAAAAGAATTAAATAAAAAGGCAAGATAAAAAGTTTTTCCAAAAATCCTCCAAACAATTTTGAAAAGTCTTATTTTTGGGTGTGATCATTTAAAAAATGATTTGGAGTCAAACCCATGCCCTAGGATTTTTCAAAAATTGAAACAGGAGCTTGGAAAATCAAATTAAACCATATTTGAATTGGATTCAAATAATTTGAATTCAAAAAAAATCTCCAAAACTTTGGTGTGGCTATATAAATGTCCCCTAAGTTTTTATAAAATAATTGGAGATTTTTATAAAATGTTTTGTTATATAAACAAAACAGAACAAAGAAAATAACAAAAAGGAAAATAAGGAAAAGAATAAAAGCCAGAGACTTACCCCTCCCTTACCTCTCGGCCCACTGGCCCATCTACTCCAAAAGGCAGCCCAGCCCGCCAGGGGCAGGGTTGTCTTCAACCTCTGCCTCCTGGCAGAGGCGTGGCGCGCTTGACGCCGTGGCTCGCCACGTCCTGCTTGCCTCGAGAGGCCCCTCTCCTCTACACGTCGCCAAGAGAACCCCCTGGAAGCCCCCTCTCTTTTCCCTCTCTCTCCCAGTCGATCCCCCTTCGAGAACTCGTCGTTCCCGTGCAGCCCGAAGCTCGCCGTCGGCCACCCCACCGCGCAGCCGTGGCGACCGAGCCCCTTCGCCCTCGCCTTGATGTCCAGCTTGAAGCCCGACGTCGACTCCGTCTAGCCAAGCGCCTAATTGAAGCTCTCAACTCCAGCAACTGACGCCAACGCCACCGGTATCCACCACGGACGTCGTTGCCTCCCCGTCAAATTCTCCGTCTCCGGCTCCTCCCCGACCCCGGCGACCATGCCAACGCAGTCCTGGTGAGGCCCCGGTCATTTCCCCTCCGCTCCTGTGTTTCTCCCCTTCCTCTAGCTACGGCCGCCATGGGAGCCGAGCTCCGTCGCCGCCGTGGTTGACCAGGCGCTCGCTCCCGTGCACCTAAGCCCCCTCCCTGTTTTCCTTTGTATTGCTGCGCGCTCCAGGAGTCCAACACAACCATAACCGTGTCCCCCCGTACACTGCAGCGAGGACCTCGCCGTTGCCGTGCCTCTGCTGCCGCTTTTCTCGACGACGGCGAAGCTCCGATGACCCCCTTTGTCCCTCGACTCCATCCAGCGATGCGCACGGGCTCCAGCTACCCGTAGATGGTCTCAGCGGGCAAAACGGTGGCCGGAATCGCCGTCCCGTGCGAGCGCCGCCGCACTGGTGCCGCCGGCGGCTAGCCGCCGGCAGGTCCGACGTGGCCGGGGTGATTAGCACCTAATCCACCCCCTGGGTCACTTACAGGTGGGCCCAGCCCCCTCTAATCCTCTCTGTTAGATTAATCTAACAGGGAAATTAGATGTGAGGCTGACAGCCCTGGCCCACTGGTCAGTTTGACCGGGGTCAAGCCCCCCCTGCTGACGCAATAATTGAAAAAGAATTAATTTAAATCAGAGAAATTCCAGAAAATGCAATAAACTTTGGAAATTCATAATTAATTCATCCTAACTCCAAATATAGCAAATAATATGTCTAAAATTATCAGAAAAATACAAGGATTAAGAATATGCAATTTGTTTTCATGTTTGACCATTTTAAAATGGGTGAACAGTAGCAAACATGTAAATGGATCCTTTTCAAATTCAAATTTGGGGTGATTTTGCAAATGATTTTGCAACACCCTTAATTCCAATGGATTCATCCACACATCAGAAGCTTTACTTCAACTATACCACATCACTTCATGATCAAACTTTTCAAATGAACTTTCATGCATTTAAATTCATTTGAAATTCATCGATAAATCAAATGGAGTTTGAATTTTCATTTCAAATGCAATATACTCCTTTTAAATGGAATGCTCAACACATCAGTACCTTGAACATCACCATTTCAATCTTATACATGTGATTGTGCATTGTACATTATGTTGATCCTATGATTGTCATGTTGCTGATAGAAGTGGATCCGGAACTCGAGGTCACCCCCTTCGTTGAAGACCCCGTGACTGAACCTCGTCAGCAAGGCAAGCAAACCCCCATTGATCATGTCGATAAAATCCCACTTCCCTCTCATGTCTCGCTTATGCATTGTTAGGATGATCACCATGATAACGTTTCTATCGCATAGTTGAACCCATGTCCTTTGCATGACCTATCATCTTGTCACAGTAGTAAGCAAACCACAATCCTAGCAGATGTAGGAGTTGGTTGATATCATGTGGCCCCTGCAAATGTTATCGCTTATTGCATGCTTAGTATGTTACCTCGTGGTGTGAGTGCTATGGTGTGCTCCTCGTGGGGAAGTCGAGGAAGTAACCATAGTGGTGTATTTGGTTGAAGAGATGTAGTGGACTCGTGTATGCTTCTTACCTCAAGTCTGGTACTCGTAGTTCAGGACTAGCCAAGTCAAAGCTGGCACTTCTGCAAGTGAAACCCCACCTCCCTTTACCTTGATACATGTGCATGAGTAGTATAGCTCCTATGTAAGTCTTGCTGAGTACGATTTTGTACTCACGTTTGCTTAATCTATGTTTTAGATGAACCACCGACCCCGATGGTGGCCTATAACCGAAGCTCGAAGAATGAAGACTCAGACCAAGACCAAGCTAGTGTAGTCCCAGTCAGACGACTGGTTCCCTCATGGAGGGCTTGTTTTTAGATAAGGCTTCTCTAAGCCATTTGTTAAACTTGTCTGTACTCAGACCTACTTTGCTTCCGCTTGTTTGTTGTAATGTTGGATCACATGCTTGTGATCTCTGTGTGCACCCTGTAAGAGTTATTAATAAAGATATATACTTTGTAGAGAATTGCAATGATACCTGCTGTTCATACAAGGCATGTGTGCTGCGTGTATGTTTATAACATGCATGTCTTTGTATGGGTTTTCGAGACCTTAGTTGTGATCTGGCTGGCGGTCTTTTATACACCAAGTGGCCCTTAGATGTGCGCAGCTTGGGGCATCGCGATGCGATTGTTCGAGACTCTGTCTCGTGCACACTTTGATGTATGATCGAGCCCGCCCTAGATCCCGACTAAGTGATCGGGCTGGAGTAAGTCTATGTAAGGGTTATAATACAATTGATAGTATGGTTGAGGCGACTTGTCTATGAGTATGGGAGTTCATCACCCATATCATTTAGACTTGTGTGCGGACGATGAGGACCCATTTCAGTTGATCATCCGGCCTGGATGGTATGCCCCTCACGTTCGATGCTTTCCGAGAACGTTCTGTGCTTGGCCTTGTCTGCTTAGACAAGTGGGTACGGTTCTCGGCTCTCCATATGATTGTGTTGTAGCGAGGCTTGCATACGCTAACCCCGGGTCCCGACACCCAATTTATTGATTCGACACTTGGGGACACAAAGAATACGTACATGCTTTGACAATTGAGTTGTCAATTCAACCGCACCTGAAATAAACACTTGCTTGCACAAAGGTATTAGTAGCAACTTGTGACGCCCCCAAAATCAGACCGTGTACAGTAATCATACACACAGGGTACACGACTGAGATTAGGGTGCCTGGGATCCACCGAACTACTCCTGGTCAACGGGGAACTCGACGTCGTAGTAGGCGCCTCCGGGGTACTCCTGCTCCTGAGCTCCAACGTCGGCTGCAGCGGCCGATCAGGCAAAACAGTAAAGGAAATAAAGCAGGTGAGTATCTAGTATACCCGCGAGTCTTACGTCCGCTACTAAGCATTATGCACTGTATCAACGGAAAGAAGAGGCTGTATATAGTGGACTGAAAGACAGAAATCCAGAGCAAGGGTAAGAAGCTAGGCCTAACGAAGACTAGCATCTTCCGACGATGTCTTGCAGCATGAGGTAAGAATCAGCCAACAGTTTATATAAAGCATAAAGTAACAATGCAGCAGAAGTTGCTGCAGCTCTGTATAATAATAAGTTGTAATAATTAGCAATGCCTCCGAGTTCACCTCCTCGACATCCCCGCGAGGAAGAGAACCCGGAACCATACAGTTTAATAATAGTTTCTAGTGGTAAGATCCAGCTTCAGCATAAAGCGTCCTGATACCGTGGACACGGCTATTCGAATAGATTAATCTTCCCTGCAGGGGTGCACTTGTGTTACGCTACACGCACGGATCTCCAGGGTGGCGGGAACCTTGTTAGGGAACGCTCCACCGAGGCTATCCGACACTTCCTAGCCCATCTTTCAAACTCAACAGAGAGGTCATCCGCCGGTCTAAATCCTAAGTACTCAGGGCCTTGGACCCCAACCCTGACGTACTCCTGCACGGTGCGTGGGTGGCCGGGAAACCGTAACAAAAACAACACAGCTCGAGCCAAAGAAGACAGCGCACTTCCCGGCAATCAGCCCGCGGTACTGCTGACGTCTGAAGAGTCCTCGGACGACACTACGAAGCAGAGGAGCCCATAAACTCGTAATTCCCACGGGTAGGTAGTGCGTACATGGCATATAGCCAAATTAAGACATTCACTGAACCATTTAGTATTTTAATTAACCTGCGTGACAACCGTTATCGTTGCCTCGACTTAACCGACCCGCGGACAACGACAGCAGCCAGGACCACCAGTACATCGGTGCCTGCCCTGTCGTCCCACCAAGTCACTGCGGTTACCAACAAGGTGAACCGTCTCCTTACCTTGTCTCGCGTGTGCTCCTGGAGGAGCTCGACTTTCGGGGGTTGGTAACTCTCGCGTCCAACGATCTGGGGCCAAGCACACCGGTACACTGGTCGTACCCTCCCAGTCGTCCCGTCGCAATACCTCTCGCGGGCACCGTTGGGTCGCCCGACTCCTTACCTGAAGGACAACCGTTTACAGGACCCTATGGCGGCAAGACAAAGTCAGCCTCGAGTGGAGTACAAGGATTACTCCTTGATAGCTCACACTTGAGGTGACTAGGCATAACCCAGATAGGGGCCTTTGATGGTGTCTGCTATGTATCGTACCTGTGCAGTGATAATAACTGTATCCGTGTTCACTCCCCTGAGTGGTCACGGCCCTCTATCTAATCCTAGCTAACAATGCGCAGGGCTTACTGCTGAATAATACATAATAATAATAATAGGCAGCATAGGATAATGGAAGGCACATCAAGGGGCGACAAAAATCAAGCTATGCAGTTGAATAGGATTGTAATCGTAGCAGCAGCAGTAACAATGCCTAGTGCAAGAAATGTACGGAAAGATAGGCGATATCTGGGGAAGAGAATGGCTCTGCTTGCCTGCAAGCTCGACGGTAGTAGTAGGGTCGTCGACGACGTAGTCGTACTCAGCAGCGGTGTAGTCGACGGCAGCAGCGGGGTCTACCGGAGATTAAGGGGGGGGGAGGAAACAGTAAATACACAGCAAGCATATACAAACAGATGCATGACATGATAGATGAAATGTTAACGGTGTTCTAACGCAGTGCAATGCACATTGCTCGGAACGAAAATTCATCTGAGGATGAACTACCGGCTCCGGATGATTACCGGACAGGGTGTCCGGAGGGGAAGGATCAAGCCGGAGGTGTCGTGCTTACCGAAAAAACATAAGGGGGTGTATCCGTGCTAGTTGATCTATTCCGAGAAACATTCGTGTTCGGAATAAATTCATTCGGGTACTCTAACAGTACCGGACAGTTTAACGGTTAACGGGCAATCATCAGACAGTGCCACCGGAGGGGGGAACAGTTCGATGATCGGTATGTTAGAGGGGTGTGGTGAGGATATGGGTATCGTATCTGTAATCGTTGATCCGTTCTGAGTAACTTTCGTATACAAAAGTTTTACATCCGGGCAACGTATACCGATACAGGGAATTATCGACAGACGGCCCGAAGGGGGGAATGCCGATGTTCGGTACGTTAGAGGGGGGTGGTAGACATACGGATAGCGTATCCGTATTCATTATATTTTTCTGATCAATTTTCATGTATAAAGTTTTTGAATCTGAGTTACGGTTTAAAAGTTATTCAATTTCAAAGTTTTAAATCAATTTTTGAATTTTCTTTTATTATTAAATAGAAAAATTATCCACAGAGGGGTTGACTGGTCAAACCTGACCAGTGGGTCCCACTGGTTAGCCTCTGTTTTATAAAATTAATTTATCTAATACTAATGATCCAATGGACCCACATGTCATAGACTAAGATAAACAAAAACATTTTATTAAAAATTCTGGCATGTGGGGCCCATGTGTAAGTGAGTGTTAGTTAAATAGACAGTTTTATTTACTTAAACTGGCAAGGGGCCCACTAGTCAGTGACCTATTTATCTAACAGTTATTTTGTTTAAACAAATAGGGTTTAAGTGGGGGGGTGGCCCACATGTCATGGACCCAGGGGTGCTAATTCTGGGGGGATTAGTCTAATAGGGGTTTACCCCTAATTACATATGGCCGGCCCCACTGGGCAGTGGGCTTGCCCGCTGGAGGTTAGCCCAGCCGGGCACGGCGGCGAGGCAGAGCACGCCGAAGAGGCCATCGGGGCACTCCGGCGACCAATCGGTACGGGGAGGGGTGGAATCGGACGTGCGAGCTGCCGTGCGTCGCCTGGTGCACTCCACGTTTAGCGTGTTGTCACAAGGCCACGGCGGCGAGCAGCCCTAGCGGCTGCCGGAGCGCGGCGAGGTGAAGGCGGCGCCAGCGGGCATAAAAACGGGTGTGGGTTGGAGGGAAACGAAGAGCAGCTCACAACAGAACTTGTAGGTGGCTCGGAGTAGGCTGGGGACGCTCGAGCCGGGTGAATCGACGGCGGCAGCGCGGTGGCCGTGGCGGGAGGAGATGAAAGGGGGCGGCGTCCTTGGGGCCTCCCGGGAGAAATTGGGCTCGCCTGGACAAGCTCCCGCTTGCCGAGGTGGTCACCGGCCGCGTCGACAGCGTGGGCGCGGCGATGGTGGCCGCGGCTTGGAAGAAAACGAGAGGGAGGGAGGCGCGAGGGGTGGGGGAAATGGACATGGGGAGGAGGGGGCCTTCGGCCTTATCCAGAGGGGGCAGGTGAGGAGGGGAGGGAGCAGGTGAGCGGAGGGGGCCGGCGGCATGGCCTCCCTGCCATGGCGCGTGCGGCATGGGGGGAGGGGAGGTTGGTGGGGTTGAGACAGGGGAGGGGAGAGAGAAGAGAGGGGTGGGCCTCGCCTGGGGCGGGGCTTAGGGTTTTTTTTTTGATTTTTCTTGTTTTGTTTTACTTTTCTTTTGTTTAAATGTATTTGGCTATTGTTTCATTTTTGTAAAATATGAAACATGCACCAAAATTAGTGATGCACTTTATAACAATGCCACAAAAAGTTTTGTGCCCAAATAAAATCAATTGCATTTTTGTTTTATTTAAAAGGTATTAAATGCCACTGATTTGACACTGTTTTTATTTGTTTAACATTTTTAAACCTGGTAATAAAATCCCATCCCACTTTAATAAAGCCTACCGATTTTTAGGCATTTTATAAAAATGGTTTCATAAATTTTGGATCAACTTTATTTTCCACTTGTTTATTATAATTCCATGGTAATTTTAATATTTTCAAGCCATTGTTTTTATTTCATATTACTAAATTAATTTAATAAAATATCCATTACTACATTATCATGGCCTAAGATTGCTAGGCATTTTATTTAATATGCCCTACAAATTTTTGGTTTGGCAAAGATTTTCATTTCCATATAAATTTTCAAAACAATTTTGGTAACCCCACAACATTGGTTCCATCATAAGTATTGACTTGTGATTATTCACATGGCTAGTTGGATTTGGTTTAATCATGGTCAAGTTGATTGACATGCATCCACAATCCTTGGAGCAAGATTTACAATCCACACTTATTTGAAAATTTTATCAGGGTTGGAATTTCAATGAGCTGTGATCAAAGGTGTTCAAGGCTTGATCATCAACAGTAATGATCACTAACAGTGGAATCACTGTAGTGATTACTGTACTGGATCTGAGGGTGTTACACAACTGTGATACAGTGATAGTAGTGGTGATGATAATAGTGGTGAAACAGCAAAAGTAAAACAGCAAAAGTAAACAACTAGTAACCAACAGGAAAGAAAACACTGTAGGATAAGGAGATGGATGGTTGGGCTTTGCTTGGATGAGAACGAACATGTAATAGATTCTAACACAGGCAAGGCTCACAGAAAAGAAAGGATCATCTAGGCAAATATCAAACATCAGGCATGTATCCCAAGGTAGTTGTACGTGCTTGCAATAAGAACTTTGCACAACATCTTTTGTCCTACCCCCCCCCCCCCTCCCCGCTACAAACGGGGTCAAAAGGAACTTAGGGAGATTAAGGTACTCCTGTCAAAGGGCACCGGAACAAAGCATTAACACTTCATGGATACACGGAATCCTCAAATTATAGTCCATCCCCTTTGGTATCCCAAGCTGTCACCATTGGGATCGCTGGTTCCGGACTATAATAGGTGCATACAACTCATAAATAGGATTAAGAACACCACAAACTCAAGAAACAAAAGGGTGATCAGATCTGAAATCATGGAGCTCGGGCCCAAAGTGGCAAGCATTAAGAACAACAAGTTGTAACAGAGATGATAAACACCAAGTAGATGATAGGTAACCTGCCCCCAACAATCTGATTGAACTATTACATGATCTAACTCATCCAATCCCTACCACCCCCTTTGCCTACAGCAGGGAATTACTCACACATGGATGGAGAAGTCATGGTGGGGTGATGGAGAGGCGATGGTGATGACGCTGGCGATGATTTCCCCTCATCGGAGGCCAAAGCAGCCTCTAGATTAGCTCTCCCGGAGAAGAACAGAGGGTTGCGGCGGCTCCGCGACGTAGATTGGAAAAGCGACTTCTGTTTCGGGGTTTCTTCGTCGGGAGAATAAATAGGGGCAAAGGTAGGTCACCAGAGGGTGTGGGACCCAGCCAGGAGGGCAGGTGGCGCGGCCAGGGGCTGGGCCGCGCCAGGCACCTTCCTGGCTGCCCTGTGTCCCCCCTTTGGATCCTCGGAAGCTTCCGAAACGCTGATTTTTTATATATTTTCTTGGGATTTTTCCAGCGTACCTAAATATCCAGAAACCTGCACAAAAGAAAACAACACTGGTAGCTCTGCTGAAAACAGCGTCAGTCCGGGTTAGTTTCGTTCAAATCATGCAAGAATGAAGCCAAAACAATAGAAAAAGTGTTTGGAAAAGTAGATACGTTTGAGACGTATCAACTCCCCCAAGCTTAGCTATTGCTTGTCCTCAAGCAATTCAGTTCAACGAACTGGACGCGACAAAGAAAACTTTGACAAACTCTTTTGCTTCATTAGATGTATATAAGCATGTACTACGAAAGAGTTTAGCAAGTTTTTGACACCATGCTACAAGGACAATGGACGAAGCAATCCTTCTTTCATGTAACCAGTCACAAACAAACAAAAAGTAAATAATAAGCTGTTGAAAATCAATCTAAGATCACAATGCACATAACATGAACATATCAGAGTGGTATCTCGCTAGCCTCCATGAGTGAAGCAAAACATAAATGCAGAAACTCCTCCGGAGTTTTAAAGGATACTAGAACTTAGAACTCAAAGTAAGAAACATCACAAGCATGCAGAAGACAATGTGATACTTTGGGACAATGCATGTTACACTAAGAATGACAATTATGCTCTTCTAGTTGGTGCTTTGATGAAAGTAAGGTGGAGACTCTCGAACCGTGGATTTTGATGGCAAGGTTGAAAACCCGTGAAAGGAAGCAAAGACTAAACATGTACCAGAGCTCTTGGTTTTGAAAACAGAGATAAAATTCTTTTGAGAAGTGCAACTTTCCAGTCAACGGTGAACGGTAAAGGTCTCTCAATATCTCCCATGCCAACCATATTAATGCCTTTTGCTTACACATGTTCCCTTATCCATACATCCTTTGATGGTCTACGGAACCTTTTATTTTGCCTCAAGTATTGAAGGAGGGTATCGTTCCATCTATCATAAGCAACATTTAGTCCATTTCATTCCATCATCAAGTATGGGGGAGGTGTAACTCATACTTTTTATTGACTAGTTAAAACTTCTGTCAAAATATTTTTGGCATGAAAGATACTGATTTTCCCTCACCGCACCATGAGCTTGCACGGTTACAAAAGGGAAGCTTTTGAATAAATTTCGTGATGGCACAAGAAAGTCTAAGTTAGGAGTGGCCGGTAAATACCACATATAGGTAGGTATGGTGGACTCAAATGGAACAACTGGTTTGAAAAGGAGTTTGGAAGCACAAGCAGAATTTCGCTTGGTGCGAGTGAAGGCTAGCAAAAGACGGGGAAGCGACCAACTAGAGAGCATAACGGCCATAATCATGTAGAGCGACAAAACAACATTGAATCGGGCATGAAAGTGATATAACTCACCCCGAAGTAAAAAAGATCATCAAGGCAGAACAAACTTTTTAGTCTTAAGATGCGTGAACATGTGCCAAGTCAATCCAAGAATCCCCCGGAGGGAAATACCACTTCAATATGCCACACCATGAACAATGCAATGCATGTCAATCATTTCAAGCAACACATTATAAACTCTATCTATTTGAGACTAACCACAAAGAAAGCATGAACCACTGGGAAAGCATTGTAAACATAGCACTATGTCGCTACAAGCTGGTCTCTAGTCATAAGTACAGGCATATGTACAAAAGTAGAAACAAAAAGAGTTCATACCGGCTTTCCTTGTTGCATCCCTTCCGTCGATCTTCGTCATTACTGCCTTTTCACTTGCACGACCGAACGTAGGAAATTATAATCATCACAGACTCGATCTGAAATCTGAAACAAAGCAAACTAAAGAGCAAAGGAAACATATTTTTTGGGTTTTTTTAAGGTTTAACGAAAGCAAAATAAAGGAGAAATCTTTTTGGGGTTTTTGTAACTAAAAGAACAAAGAAGAACAGGCAAAAACTTGCCAAAAGATAAAAGCGAACCAACGGTAGATACAATGGAAAGGGGAGGAGAGCACGTACTCCCCCAAGCTTAGGCTTTTTGCCTAAGTTGGGCTCATCTACTGCGGTCCCGAGGAGCCTCCTGCTCTGGGGTAATGGTAATCCCAAGGGTTATATGAGCCCTCCGGTGCGTACACTGAAGTCCTCAGATCCTCCCACGTGGAAGAGGAAGGTCCAGTCCCCCATCCAGAGGGAGACCCTTCACCCCAGGGGGTGACGGTCTCCTCCTGAACTGGTGGATATAACACGTGCTCCTCCTCGTCCGGCTCGACCCCCTCCGTGGGGTCGTGAAACTGGTATCTCCCCGTGATCTCTTCAAACTCGGCAACTGAAAAGCGAAATCCGTTCCTGCGAGAAAAATCAAACACAAGTGGTGCAGGTAGACGGGCAGTGCGTTCCACACCGTCTTTAAACTGCAAAATATAATCAAGTGCATAGCGGTCAGAGGCCTTAGTAACAAAGAAATGCCTCTTCATGGCAGCCAAGTCAAGGCTAACAAAAGGAAATACTGTATCATCTGGGCGCGGTTCTCCTTGGAGAAACTGCAAAAGAAGTATGGCATAGAAGCCACCAAAGAGGTCCCCCTTGTTACTATTAGTAGCAAGGCGTTTCGCAATAAGAGAACCCACATGATACTCGTGCTTCCTTGAGAGGGCATTCGCCATGATGGCAGTATCGGGCGTGGAAGTGCTGCTCGTGTTGTCTCGAGCCAACACTCCTCTAGCAATATAATAGGCGAAATACCTGAGGTGAAGGAACATAATGTTGGAAATCTTCTGACGGTTGGATGCCCTCACTTCAGTGTTACAGAACGAGTCGAGGAGGGTGTTGAGTGCAACAATTTGGACATTTTTCCTCTTCTTATTCTCGACCAAGCCTGGTAAACCTAAAGCTTCACAAAATGTACTCATAGGCATGGTCAGCAATCTTTCATAAAGTCAAAACACCACAGTATCGTTATCAGGATAAAACCTGAAACTGTTAACAAAAATAGCGGTGAGTGTCTCGTACTGTGGTACACGGCTCGTAACAAGCCGTGTCAAACCTACATTGGCACACAGAGCATAGAACTCTTCTCGTATGCCGGCATCCTCCATGAAGTCTTCACAGGGGAATGCCAAGGCTCTTGCAGGTGACGCGTCCAACATCTCCATGGGTACGATATCTTCATTATAGCTCACCCTTGTGGTTGAAGGTGAAGCTGCGGAATGCATAACACGGCTAGAGCACTCGGGCTTCTTCTTCCCAAGCCACTTTCCTAGCCTCTCCATTTCTGAAATTTTTAACAATTCACAAAAACAAAGATTTAAGAAAAACTAGTTTGGGCAAAACATTCTACTTACATTACCAAGGCTCAAACTAGCAACAAAACTTGAAAAATAAATTTCTACACAAACATTTAAGCTCAACTAAACAGCACCAAGAACCAATAAATACTCACTAATGAAGCCACCAACTAGAAAACTAATTGGAGGGGTGAGGGAGTCACATACCAGAGAGTATTTGTTCCAAATTTCAGCTCAAATGAGTGGTTGTAGAAGGAGATCGAAGTTCCATGCTCAAGAACAGCAAGAACACGAAACCAGAGCAAGAACTCGAGTTTTCGGGGTGAGAGAGAGAGTGGAAGAAGAGATGCCAACAGGGGGTGCCTGTGGCCCCCAGGAGGGTGGGTGGCGCGGCCAGGGGCTGGGCCGCGCCACCTGGCCTCCTGGGCCAGGGGTGGACCCCCTGGTCAACCACGGGTACTCGCCGTTGGCTTTTTACCTGGAAATTTTTATTTTGAATTTTCTGGAATTTTCTGGGCAACTTCAGTGTAGAGAATTTTTTAAAGTTCAAAAAGCTGCAAAAACTTTCGTGAACTTGAGACAAAAGTTAGAACAAGTGAAGCTTTAAACACAAAAACTTTGGGTACAACAAGGAGAATAAAAGCTAAAGGAAATGAAAACATAACAAGCTCAACTTTTTACCCACATAAAACATGCTAGTTAGCAAGGTTGATCAAGTCTTACCAACAAACCTGTGGTATATAGCGCAGAAAGTCTCGCCTCTTATGAGGTGATCATTGCACTCTCACTTTAATGGACATTGTCCCCACCATTGTTGTTTTGTATTTGTGGTATACATGTAATGGACAATCCCATTCTCCAATCTTCACGGTCTCGATATTCTCAACGGAGTTAAGGCCATGCCTTTTGTCGATCTTCTTCGGAAAAATACACCGTGTGTTCTTTGTCATTTACGTTGAAGGTAACCTTCCCTTTATTGCAATCAATAACAGTACCTGCGGTGTTAAGAAAAGGTCTACCAAGGATAATGGACATGCTCCCATCCTCGTGCATGTCAAGCACAACAAAATCAGTAAGTATTAAGCAATTGGCAACTTCAACAGGAACATCCTCACAAATACCGATCGGGACGGCCGTGGACTTGTCGGCCATCTGTAGAGGATATCTGTAGGAAATAGTTTCTCTAAACAAAGTCTTTTGTAGAGAGAAAAGGGCATAACACTCACTCCTGCACCAAGATCACATAAAGCAGTTCTAAAATAATTATTTTTTATGGAGCAAGGAATGGTGGGTATACCTGGATCACCGAGCTTCTCAGGAATCTTTCCACTGAAAGAGTAGTTAGCAAGCATAGTAGATATTGCATCATTAGGGAATTTTCTTTTATTAGTAACAATATCTTTCATATAATTAGAGTAAGGAGGTAACTTAATAGCATCAGTCAAAGGGATTTGAAGAAAAAGAGGTTTCATCCACTCACAACACTTGTTGTAGTGCTCTTCTTCTTTGGTTTTGACGGACTTGGGAAAGGCATGGGTTTCTGTACCCATGGTTCTCATTCCTTCCCATGTCTCCTTGCAAGAAAGACTTCTTTAGTATACTTCTTACGCTTATCGGGTGCTTCTTCTTCACGAACCTCGGGTGGATCATTCTTTTCAGCACCTTTTTCAGGTTCAGCACCGTTTTCAGTCTCAGCATCGGAGGTAGATATGCTATTTGGATCAACAGCTGGTTCTTCTTCTTCTATTGGATCATTGGAATTGTCAGCTTCCTTGTGTTTCTTCTTTTTCTTTTTTGTAGAGCTAACAATTTCTTCTTCCTGCACTTGAGAATCTTGCTCGATCCTCTTCGGATGCCCTTCTGGATAGAGAGGGTCCTGGGTGTGTGTTCCACCCCGGGTCTTTATACCATAAGCCTGTAAATTGTCCTATTTGGCATTATTAGCAAGCAAATCTTTTTTCACATTAGAAATTTGTTCAAGCTGAGTTTGAACCATATGAAAATGCTTCACAAGACATTTAACATCATTAACTAATCTTCCTAGAACATCAAGCACATTTTTGATAGCAAGAGTATTATCATGCAACTGACCTTGTACCTTCGCATTGAAGTAATTCTGCTTCATAATAAAATTATCAAGCTCATCTAAACATTGGTCAGGGGGTTTACCTTTAGGGATGTCACTTGAATTGAAATCCAAAAGAGAGTGTACCTCTACCATAGGTGGGTGAGTGATGGGCTCACACAGCTTCTCAATTGGGGGTAGACTCTTCACGTCTTTAGCTTTAATACCTTTCTCTTTTATAGACTTCTTTTCTTCTTGCATATCTTCGGGGCTTAAGACTATCATGCCCCTCTTCTTTGGTGGTGGAAGTGGTTCAGACACGGAACAATCTTCATGGTTTTTGGCAATCTTACCCATCAATTCTTCCGCGTCGTCCGGTGTTCTTTGCCTGAAAACACAACCGACATAACTATCTAGATAGGATTTAGACCCATCGGTTAGACCAACATAAAAGATATCAAGTAATTCATTCTTAGGGATCTCATGTCCCGGTCTAGCCTTCATCAAACTGCAAAATCTCCCCAAGCTTTAGGGAGATGCTCATCCTGCAACTGTTTAAAGTTATAAATTCTTTGTAAAGCAGCATGTTGCATATGAGCAGGAAAATACTTATCAACGAAAGATATAGCCATATCTTGAGGACTCTAAATGGAACCACATGGTAGTGCATCGTACCATGCTCTAGCATCTCCTTTCAAGGAAAAAGGAAAAAGCTTGGTCACATAAAAGTTTCGAATCCTTTCATCAGTAGTAAACAAGCCACCCAACTCAGTGAGTTTGGTCAGGTGCTCTATAGCATCATCATTTTCTCTGCCATAAAAGGGATCAGCTTCAACTGTGGATAGAAGTGAAAGGTCAACAGAGAAATCATAATCAGGATCAGTGATGCATATAGGAGACGTAGCAAAAGCAGGATCAGGAGTAAACTTGTTCTTCAGGGAGTGCTTCGCTAGCAACTTATTTACAGTAGCAGGGTCGGAATCAGCACATTCATTAAGCTCCCTGCATAAATCATCATCAAGTATAACATAATCATCCTCAAGGAGTTTCTCCTTAAGGCCAACAAGGTCATGAATTTTTCCAATAGGTGTTTGGGTAACAGGATTTTCAACACCCGAGAATCGGGCAGCAGCAGCAATTTGTTCTTCAATACAAGAACCAAGTGAACCTGTAGTCTCAAAGGTAGTAGAGGCATCATCAAAAGTATCTGACATATTGCCAGACTCAGCAGAAGTAACATGTAACTGAGGTGAATCAAATTGACTCATAACTGAAGGTGAATCAAGTTTAGCACTAGTGCTAAGAGCAGTGCCTCGTCTCGTACGGGATGGTAAGATCGGAACCTTGGGGTCTCCTTTCTTACCCATAGTGGATAACGTGCAGCAGGTAGGATACTTCAAGTAGACCTGTAAATAAAGCTATGGTCCCCGGCAACTGCGCCAGAAAACAGTACTTGATAACCCTCAACTGTAGGGGATCGAGATAGTCTTCGCGGTTAAGATAACCCAATTTATTGATTCGACACTTGGGGACACAAAGAATACGTACAGGCTTTGACAATTGAGTTGTCAATTCAACCGCACCTGAAATAAACACTTGCTTGCACAAAGGTATTAGTAGCAACTGTGATACGGTGATAGTAGTGGTGATGATAATAGTGGTGAAACAGCAAAAGTAAAACAGCAAAAGTAAACAACTAGTAACCAACAGGAAAGAAAACACTGTAGGCTAGGGAGATGGATGGTTGGGCGCTGCTTGGATGAGAACGAACATGTAATAGATTCTAACACGGGCAAGGCTCACAGAAAAGAAAGGATCATCTAGGCAAATATCAAACATCAGGCACGTATCCCAAGGTAGTTGTACGTTCTTGCAATAAGAACTTTGCACAACATCTTTTGTCCTACCCTCCCGGTACAAACGGGGCCAAAAGGAACTTACGGAGATTAAGGTACTCCTGTCAAAGAGCACCGGAACAAAGCATTAACACTTCATGGATACACGGAATCCTCAAATTATAGTCCATCCCCTTTGGTGTCCCAAGCTGTCACCATTGGGATCGCCGGTTCCGGACTATAATAGGTGCATACAACTCATAAATAGGATGAAGAACACCACAAACTCAAGAAACAAAAGGGTGATCAGATCTGAAATCATGGCACTCGAGCCCAAAGTGGAAAGCATTAAGAACAACAAGTTGTAACAGAGATGATAAACACCAAGTAGATGATAGGCATCATGCCCCCAACAATCTGATTGAACTATTACATGATCTAACTCATCCAATACCTACCATCCCCTTTGCCTAAAGCAGAGAATTACTCACACATGGATGGAGAAGTTATGGAGGGGTGATGGAGAAGCGATGGTGATGACGATGGCGATGATTTCCCCTCACCGGAGACCAAAGCAGCCTCCAGATTACCTCTCCCGGAGAAGAACAGAGGGTTGCGGAGACTCCGCGACGTAGATTGGAAAAGCAACTTCTGTTTTGGGGTTTCTGCGTCGGGAGAATAAATAGGGGCCAAGGTAGGTCACCAGGGGGTGTGGGACCCAGCCAGGAGGGCAGGTGGCGCGGCCAGGGGCTGGGCCGCGCCAGGCACCCTCCTGGTTGCCCCCTGGCTGCCCTGTGGCCCCCCTTTGGATCCTCGGAAGCTTCCGGAACTCTGATTTTTTATATATTTTCTTTGGATTTTTCCAGCGTACCTAAATATCCAGAAACCTGCATAAAAGAAAACAGCACTGGTAGCTCTGCTGAAAACAGCGTCAGTCTGGGTTAGTTTCGTTCAAATCATGCAAGAATGAAGCCAAAACAATAGCAAAAGGGATTGGAAAAGTAGATACGTTTAAGACGTATCAGCCGCTGCCAGTGTAGCAGGAACATGTAAGACATGAAGATCAAGTCATGAGAAGGTGGATGTTGCATGGCAATGTATCTCGGAAAGGCTATGGAAATGCTTTGTAGGTAGGTATGGTGGCTGTTTTGAGGAAAGATATAAGGACGTTTATGATGACAGAGCGTGTCGTGCCAAGGGTTTGGATGTACCGGCAAAGGTGGACGCTAACTCTCAGAGTGAGAAGAAAGCAATGCACGGCACATGAGAGGCTAGAAAAAGTATAGGTGGGTGGAAGTGTCAACTTTCGAATACTCACATTAGTCCGAAGAACTCATGCACTTATTATTGGTAACTCTCAATCTAATCAGGAGGTTCACAAAGAGACAAGTACCCCGAGGAGGAGTGTATGGGGGTTTGGTTATCCTTGCGCATCCTCGACTCATGGTACGTGAGTGTACTCTAATATTCGAACCCTCCAGAGGTTAGTGATCCATCTAGTAGCTAGAGTTCTCAACAGGGGTTTTTGGTTTTCGAAAAACACACGGATTGCCCAAAATACGACATCTATCACTAATAGGCTCAAGCTCTTGACACCAAAAGTTCAAACATTACTCTAGTCAATACCTCAAAACTATGGCAAGTTAATACTACAAGGAGAAAAGCAACTTCAACTACCTACTTCTAGTCAAGACACAAAACTCAGTGAAACAGGCAAACTCTCTAACAAGATAAAACATGCAACCTACAGAAAGTTCAACCTAAGACAAAAGAAAAGATCTAGAAAAATTAAAGCACTACAAATAAATAGAGCAGCAGCTAAGAAAAGAAAAAGAACAACTCACAACTAAAAGAATAAGCATGCAAATCCTATGAGGAGTTCTAGTTCAACCGGAGCGTGTATCTCTCCCACACAAAAGATTAAGCTGGGATCTAACTTGTTACTACAGCAAACAAAGCAAAATAAAACTAAAAATAAAACCTAAGAGCTAGACGCTCCAAGCATTGCATATAACGCATGAAGTGATAAAAATATAGTGCAACGAGGGACGAACTGATAATTGTTGATGAAGAAGGGGATGCACGGGGGCATCCCCAAGCTTAGACGCTTGAGTCTCCTTGAATATTTATTGGGGGTGCACATGGGCATCCTCAAGCTTGAGCGTTTGACACTCCAAGATCTTCTTTCATCACCTTCCATTGCACACTTGAAAACTCCCTTCATACATAACTCATTGTAGAATGATTAGAGAGGTTAGTACCCTAATAAAATAAATTTTATCTTACTGAAATTAAAGATAATATTTAAGAGCTACTGTTTCCCAAGATTGCAAAAATGTTTTTGCAAAGAAAAAGCAAGCTTAAGGTTTGCAAAAGTGAAGAGAGACAAAACGTGGCAGAATCAGTGAAAAACAGAAAAGCAGGTAGAAACGAATTTTTTAGGGGTACTTCTGAAACTCAAATAAAAAAACTCAGAACATACGCAAGTTTCGTAATTGTATATAGCACGCTGTGTAAAAATTTCAGCTCAAAATGATGAACTGTGATTTTTCTAGTCACGAGGACAGAATCTTTTTTCTGGACAGCATGTCACAACTTTCACTTCACTTGTCGTATGAGGCTATAAAAGGCACAAAGCTTGAAAAGAAAAGATACAATGATGTTTCTACAGTAGTAAAAATCATCAAGACCACTAAAAACAGAGAAAAAGAAAAAAATAAAAACCTAAATTCGTTGCGGGCTGCCTCCCGAAAGCGCTTCTTTAAAACCATTAGCTAGGCTTAAAGCAAAAGATCAAGTCTTTTCAAGAAAATAACTAGCCCGTGTGACGGACTCAAAAGGTAACTTAATATTTTTCCTAGGGAAATGTTCCATCCCTTTCTTGAGAGGGAATTGGAATTTTATAATCCCTTCTTTCATGTCAATAACAACACCAACTGTGCGACGAAAAGGACGTCCCAAAATAATTGGACAAGAAGGTTCACATTCAATGTCCATAATAGTAAAATCAACGGGAACATAATTGTCAGTGATAATGATAAGAACATCGTCGATCTTCCCCAAAGGTTTATTTACGAAAGAATCAACAAGACGAACACCAAAAGAACAAGGATCAAAAGGTTTTAATTCAAGCATATCATACATTCCTTTGGGCATAACAGAGGTACTTGCTCCAACATCACAAAGAACATAACAAGAGAAGTTATTCAATTTGATTTTTATCATAGGATCCCAACCATCTTCTAGCTTCCTAGGTATGGAGGCTTCTATTCTAAGCTTCTCCTCCCTAACTTTGGTTAGAGCATTGGTGATATGCTCTGTGAAGGCAAGATTAAGTGTGCTAGTGTGGGGGTCTCTAGACATCTTGTGTAGGAAACCAATAACTTCAGATAAAGGGCAGTTGTCAAAGTCTAGGTCACTACTACCTATCAAGGAGGTAGGGATATCATTTAAGCTCACTTGTTTGAAAGCCTCTATGTTCATAGAGGTTTCTTCATCTATGGTTGAGGTGGTAGCATCACCATTGATAGGTCCAATGGGACTAGGGGTGTGATGGGTGCTAACAGTTTGGACATCCTCAACTACTTGGATAGTGGCTACTATGTGTAGGTAGGAAGGCTCTTAACTCTCTCTTATTCCTTGGGAATGACTTCTGGTTTGGCTTCCATCTGGTTTATCAAGGTAGATTGGGTGTGAGACATGTTTGAAACATAGGTCTCAATGGCAGCGAGTCTAGTTTGGAGGCTGGAAATGTCACTATTCCGGCTCTCAAGTTGTTTGCTAATGTTTTGCAGGATAGAGGAGTGCTCATCTAATTGTCTGTAAAAGGCTTTGTTTTGTTCAAACTGTGTGTGCATATAGCTTTTGGTGCCTTTTTCTATTTCTATAAGTTTCTCATAGCTGGTAGGTCTCTTCCCTATAATTCTGGCTGTAGGAGTTGCTATTACCGTTCCCATAGTTGGATGGGAAAGGCCTAGGATTGTTGCTACCAAAATTACTCCTATAAGCATTGTTGTTGAAGTTGTTTCTAGAGATAAAGTTCACATTTACTTGATCCTGAGCAATCAGAGAATTTAAAGGAACATTTTGAGGATCAACAGGAGCTTGCTTGGTAGGTATAGACATGATAAGGTCAACCTTTTCATTTAGAGAGGAGATCTCCTCGACAGAATTTACCTTCTTACCAGTTGGAGATCTTTCGATGTGCCACTGAGAGTAGTTCAGCATCATCTCATCAAGTAGCTTTGTGGCAGCACCAAGTGTGGTTGACATACAAGTTTTCCCGCGACCGAATCTAACAAGTTCCGCGAGGTAAAGTTCAAGACTGCATAAAAAGTCTGGATAACCATCCAAGTAGTCAGTCCATATGCGGGGAAGTTCTTGACAAGCGTCTTCATACGTTCCCAAGCTTGGGCAACGTGTTCATTATCCAATTTCCTGAAATTCGTAATGTTACTCCTCAACTGAATAATTTTAGCAGGGGGATAGTACTTCCCGATAAAAGCATCCTTGCACTTATCCCAAGAATCTATGCTATTCTTAGGCAAGGATTGAAACCAGATTTTAGCTTCATCCCTTAAAGAGAAAGGAAAAATCTTAAGCTTAACAATTTCATCATCTACTTCTTTGTAGTTTTGCATATCACAAAGCTCAATAAAATTATTTAAGTGCAAAGCAGCATCATCTCTAGCACCAGAGAATTGATCTTTCATAACAAGGTTCAGCAAAGTAGGTTTAATCTCATAAGAAGGTGTTGAAGTAGCAGGTGTAGCAATAAGAGTGCAGATAGAGTCACTGTTGTTGTGATTAGTGAAGTCACACAACTTGGTGTTTTCATTGGAACCCATAGTAGCAGCAGGTATTTTTGGTATTTTTGATAAGGGACACAAAAGTAAAAACTGAAAGGTAAACTAACAAGACTAAAAAGCAAAGATAAAAGATAGTGTGCAACTCCCCTATCTTGTAGACTGGAGTCCCCGGCAACGGCGCCAGAAATTGGCTTGATACGGTGGGGATCTCTCACTCCTCGTTGGTTACCCCAAGTGGAAGGTGAGATGTAGCGTAGCAGCAAATTTCCCTCGGTGAAGATACCAAGGTTATCGAACCAGTAGGACTCCAAGAGATACAAGAAGGTGTCACGGCGCTTGACGTGGACCTGCACACAGATACAGATAACTTTGCTCCCAACGAGTACAGAGGAGTTGTCAATTCCTCCGGCCTTGCTGTTTACAAAGGATTAACGCAAGAGATAATAATAGTGGCAACTGAAAGTAAATTGTAGGTGTAAACAATGATATGAAGATGGATCGGGGTCCCGTGATTTTCACTAGTGATGTCTCTCTCCCAAAAGACGATGAAAGTGCTAGCGAGGTAAACAAATCACAGTTGGGAAATTGACAGGATTATGAAGTCACCGCAATGCTAACTATGCTGCAAAGAAAGGAAGGGCTCAAAAGCAATGGGCAGTACGCCAAGGTAAGTAGACCGAAATCCAACTGCATCTACTACGAATCATCCACCTTGAGATATCTATCCAGAACATCTCGCTGGTATTAAGTTGCGAATCCCACCGAAAGTGTAAATTCAAAGCAACAGACAACTGCATTAAAAGAACTTTGCGTAAAGTAAACAATCCTTGCATCCGCGGATACAAGCACCGTTGTTTTATCCCTGGTGGCAACAACACATCCCCTTGTCTCATGTTTTTGTCACTCAAGCTAGACATCAAGGGGCTGAACCCGCAATCAAGCATAACGCTCCCTCTTGGAGTTGCAGCAAATCACTTGGCCAAAGTAAAATACGACAACGGAGAACATACAAGAATTAATTCAAGAACAAAATATAAAAGAGAAGAACCAAATATATTACTCATCACAATCTGAACATAGGAGAAGGGGGGCACCGAGAGGGGCCACAGGACAGCCAGGAGGCTCCCTGGCGCGGCCTAGGGTGGGCCCGCGCTAGGGACCCTTCTGGAGTCCCTGTGGTGGCCCCCCTTCCCTCCTTTGGTGTTTCCGGAAGCTTCCGAGTCGCTGATTTTTTATCTGATTTTTCCGGATTTTTTGGAGCACTTTTAATGGCTGGAAAACCTGAAATACAAAAACAGCAGAAAACAGCAACTGGCAGCTGGGTGCACTGGGTTAATAGATTAGTCCAAAT
The DNA here is from genome assembly GCA_950022295.1 of Bromus sterilis. Lineage (NCBI taxonomy): Eukaryota > Viridiplantae > Streptophyta > Magnoliopsida > Poales > Poaceae > Bromus > Bromus sterilis. The sequence goes on from OX465597.1 coordinate 29,036,543, forward strand.
ATGCTCAAAAGTGTATGAAAGTTCAAGCAAATCATGGCAAAGTCACACAAAACATGCATGGAGCAAGCAGAAATTATAGATACGTTTGGGACGTATCATGACTCCAAGAGGGAACGTTATGCTCGATTGTGGGTTCATGCCCCCCGATGACACGCTTGAGTGAAAGAAACATGAGTCTAGGGGATGTGTTGTTGCCACAAGGGGGAAAACTGTTGTGAAACGTAGTAGAAAACAAAAAAAATCGGCCTACGTAGAAATCACTCAAGATCATCTATGAAGATTGCATCCAAGGATTTAGGTCATGGATCACCAACCGATGTAGCCTAAGTAGAGTTGGCGAAGACAGTCGGTGTAGATCCCCGCAGCTAGGAATTTCAATGAACTCCCAACCGCGAGGATATCGATCCCTTGAACCGTCCCGCGATCTAGTGCCTGGACAAGTCCCACGAACAAGCTCCTCGAAGAAAGGTCGAAGGCACGACCCCTCCATTAGTATCCACACATCCCTTGGCAGCAATCCAGCAGTGCTCTGCCGTCCAGAGATGAACGCCACCGAGAAAACTAGAGGAAGAAAACCCTAACGGATTCCGATCTAGAACATCGTCTAAACCGGGGTCTAACTGTGGAGCAACGGGGTTTAGAGGAGGGAGGGTGGCTGAGGGGAGCTAGGTTTGAGTTGTGTTGCGTCCCCACCCCTCCCCCCACATTATATAGGTGGCAAGGGGGCTGTCCTGGCCGACCTAGGGGGTGTGGCGTCCCCCTGGGACTCCTACTCCCAAAGGGATTCCTTCCCACCGGGGAGTCTCAGTCCAAGGAGGACTCCTACCCAAGTAGGGCGCCCCCACCATATTTCGGCCAGCCCCCTTGGGGTGTGATGGCTTCTCGCCCCTCGTTGGCTTCTCGCCCCTCGTTGGTTATTTTTTTATTTTTCTCTTTTTTTGGTGGCCTCAATGGCTCTTTCTATTTAACTCTCATTTGTCCTCTTTGGGATCTTTTGATTTTGTCCTCTTTGGGATCTTTTCCTCACTTTAGGGGAAATACTCTATATTTTACAAGAATATAGGAGATCTTTCACACTTTACAAAGGTACTCACATAAAGAAAATGTAACTATCATGATGCAAATGTATGCCTCTGCCAGGGTAGCAGGATATGCAATGATACTAGCGCGTCATGTAGCAATGATTAGGGCAAGACCCAACTAGCATGCGGCTCATCTATCAAGCAAGTAGCATGTATGACATGAAGATCAAGTCATGAGAAGGTGGATGTTGCATGGCAATGTATCTCAGAAAGGCTATGGAAATGCCTTGTAGGTAGGTATGGTGGCTATTTTGAGGAAAGATATAAGCAGGCTTATGATGACAGAGCGTATCATGCCAAGGGTTTGGATGCACCGGCGAAGTATGCGCCAACTCTCGAGGTGAGAAAGGGCAATGCACGGTACCGAAGAGGCTAGAAAATTATAGGTGGGTGGAAGTGTCAACTTTCGAATACTCACATTAGTCCGAAGAACTCATGCACTTATTATCGGTAACTCTCAATCTAATCAGGAGGTTCACAAAGAGACAGGTACCCCGAGGAGGAGTGTATGGGGGTTTGGTTATCCTTGCGCATCCTCGACTCATGGTACGTGAGTGTACTCTAATATTCGAACCCTCCAGAGGATAGTGATCCATCTAGTAGCTAGAGTTCTCAACAGGGGTTTTTTGGTTTTTGAAAAACACACGGATTGCCCAAAATACGGCATCTATCACTAATAGGCAAGAGCTCTTGACACCATAAGTTCAAACATTACTCTAGTCAATACCTCAAAACTATTGCAAGTTACTACTACAAAGAGAATAGCAACTTTAACTACCTACTTTCAGTCAAGACACAGAACTCAGTGCAACAGGAAAACTCTCTAACAAGATAAAACATGCAACCTATAGAAAGTTCAACCTAAGACAAAAGAAAATTTCTAGAAAAACTAAAGCACTAAAACTAAACAGAACAACAGCTAAGAAAAGAAAAAGAACAGCTGACAGCTAAAAGAATAGGCATGCAAATCCTATGAGGAGTTCTAATTCAAGCGGAGCGTGAATCTCTCCCACACAAAAGAGTAAGTTGCGGTCTAACTTGTTACTACAGCAAAGGAAGCAAAACAAACCTAGAAAAGTAAAGAGCGAGACGCTCCAAGCAAAGCACATAACGCATGAAGTGATAAAAATATTGTGCAACGAGGGACAAACTGATGATTGTTGATGAATGTCGGGGGATTGGTACCCGGGTAGGCTCACCCAAGCGAAAGCAACCTTTTAAGACAAGGATGGACCGATTGGGCTGCAGCTGGGCCAAGCTGGGTAGGCGTACGGCCGATTGCTCCAAGGCAATCAGCCGTACTTAATGCCAGCAGTCGGCCCAGGCGCAACTGGTCCACCCTTTCGTCACCAAGACGATTATACGATTGGCCCACAGCTAGGCCGAGGTGGGCATCAGCACGGCCGATTGCCCAGAGCAATCGACCCTGCCGAGAACCACCAGTCGGCCCAGGCGCAATCGGTACAACCTAATACCCCTGGAGAAGTTGACCCCGAGATCAGTTGAGGGTACAAGTACGAGGTCATAAATGCGCAATCCCGGGAGATCGGGTGGCAGAGAAGCCAAGTCACATCGAAGATCTCGCAGAGATGCGGTGTCGACCTCTCCGCCGATTCCGCGGACAGGAATACAAGACCGCACCTCCTAGCTCCACTGTTCACCATCATGCCCTACGAGTCTACAGCATGGGCCGCCGCTCGTCGGGTCCGGATCACCCGGAGAGGAGCAGTCGGTGGGACCCAGCCGATTAGAGGATGACAGCTGGGCCCAATCGGCAGTGAAGTTACCGATTTACCCCGGGCTCACACTATAAGAGCCCGGGGTACCCCTCCTGCGTGGGGGACGATCGACACATTCGCACCATAACTCACAACCCACTCAGTTCATTTACTGCTTGTAGTTCCTCCTCAGGGAAGCAGGAGAGAGCGTTGCCCACGACGGCTCTCACCTTCCCCTGAGTAGATAGAGAAGCAGTTATTGTAGCTCAGGTCCATTGATATAGAAGAGACAAGCAGGAGTAGAGGTGTTATCTCTCCGGAGAGCCCAGAACCTGGGTACATCGTGGTATCTGTCACCATGTCTGTGCCCAACCCGATTCCGGCACCATCGACATCTTCTTCCTCGCGTCTTCCCCTCACTTTAGCCATACCCATGGCATCTGCCGTCACATATCGACGACAGTTGGCGCCCACCGTTGGGCAGACCGATGCGTCGACTGGAGTAAAGATCCGGACGGGATTTTCCTCTGCATCGGGCGGTAGCCACGCCTCTGGCCTGATTCTCAGGCGTGGGGCAATTGACTACGTGGTGGACTACTCGGCGCGGTACGGGGCCGGTGCGCCCCTGCCGCCCGGTGTGTCACTGCAAGTGGGCAGTCATCGCCTCTTCATCGGTAGCTTCCTCGAGGCATATCCCAGGGAGATTCAGGTCTTCTCGTGCATCACGGATCCGGTCTCGACCAGAGGCTGTACGGCAGCACCCGGCGGAGAGGATGGCCGTGTGCACACAGCCGTCATGATGGCGGGGGCATCCTCATCAAGCAACCACGGTGCAGCGAGTGCGGCTAGGAGAGCCAAGGAGGCAGCTGACGCCGCGGAGCGAGTCGGCACCAGCGCGTTGCGGGATGTGTTGTACACACCCGTGAACAGGAATGGGGATCCCGATCAAGTCCACACTGAGTTGGAAACAGCACGGCTTGCCCTCGCTCGCAGGGCCGAGCAAGTGCTGGCAGAAGAGCGTAGGCTGGGAGCCATCACCAGAGAGTACAATGCGGCGCATGCAGGACCGCGTCGGCCGATTGAGCCCGCAGTCTTAGAAGACCTGAGAAGCCGAGGTCGGGCAGTCCATCAGCAGCTGTCGGGAGCCGAGCAACCGGAGCGGCCGAGGAGGCCGGCGCAGCCGGAGCAGCCGGCGCAATCGGCGTTCATCCAGAGGCTGACGTACAGCATGCCGGACAAGAACCTGAGAGCAGCCGAGCAGATAGCAATCGAGCTAGAAGACCTAGAGGGAGATGAGCGGCGTGAGCAGACGCGCCGAATGCGCGATTTGCTGGCAGCCGCAAAGGAGCAGCGACTTGTGGCAATGGAGAATCAGAATGCAGGACCTGGGGCGTCAAGAGGAACTGTGAGGCCGAATCCGGAAGCTAGCCAGCGACCGAATGCATCGCGCCAGAACAGGCAGTAGCCGGCCCCATCTCGGCATGAGAGTAGGGTCAGGAGCAATCGGCCACCCCCAGCGGCAAGCAGAAGAGTTGAAGAGCCAGCTGTTAACAGCAGGCGTAATGACATGCCTCAGCAGTCGGCACCAAGACCAGCAATCAGCGCCCGACTTGGCCCTCACCAAATCGGTCAGAATGACGCCAGGCATCGCATTGAGATCCTGGAGAAGGAATCTCAAGAAGATGAAGAGGGAGAGGCTGGCCCGTCGTGTTTCGGTCATCGCATTCGGACCGAGAAGTTTCCCAAAGGCTTCACGCTGCCGAGAGACACGCCCAAGTACAATGTTTCTGTGAAGCCAGAAGATTGGTTGTCCGATTACCTGACCGCAGTTCGAATTGCAGGAGGCAATCGACGCGTGGCAGTCCGCTATGCACCTTTGATGCTGGAGGGTTCAGCTCGGACATGGTTGAACAGTCTGCCCAAGGATAGTGTAAATTGCTGGGAAGATTTCACGAGTGCATTCATTCACAACTTCACGAGCACGTATGAGCGGCCCAACCTCCCGCGGAAGTTGGCTCTCTGTGTGCAAGGCAAGGATGAACCCCTCCGAGATTACTTATCTCGGTGGATCAAGCTGAAGAATTCATGTGAAGGATTCCATGAGATCCAGGCCATTCAGTACTTCACGGATGGATGCCTGGCCGATTCAATGTTGAAGCACAAGTTGTTCCGCAAGGACTTCACATCGCTCACCGAGCTCATGAAGGTGGCCAACTCATTTGCTGTGTCCGATTCTGCGATGCGCCCTATCCAGCTCGGTGTTGGAGGTGTCATTCAGTCACCAGGGGCTCCGCAGTCGGACACGGGGAACCAAGGCCTGAGTCGGAAGGAAAGAAGAGAGAACAACCGCAACAACAACAGCAATCAGCAGAACAATGGCAAGCGCAAGGATGAGAAGACAGATACTCAGTATGGCAGTCGGCAGGTGGCTACTGTCCAGAATGAAGAAGATCCAGGGGCTGCAGGAGGCAGTCGGAAGATGAAGCCCAATGTGAGGCCACAGGGACAGATGAAGCCCAAGTACACGTTTGATGATATGCTGGATGCACAGTGCAAGTTGCACATCACTCCGGGCAGGCCGTCTACGCATACCACTCGTCAGTGAGATTTCGTGAGAAGGATTACAAAAGGAGAATCTTTACCACCTCCACCCCCACCACCACCCCAGAACAGAGGACCACCTCAGCAGCAGAACCAATTCCCACGGCAAGACGCCACTTACATGATTTTCACCAGCGAGTCCACTGACAAGGGCAGTCGGAGAGCCCGAGCTCAAGAAGTCAACGCCACCATGCCACTGATTCCTGAGTTCATGCATTGGTCCGAGTGTCCCATATCCTGGGACAGAGCAGATCACCCGACCATCTTGCCGAATCTAGGCAAATATCCGCTTGTGGTTGATGCTCTGTTCGCAGGACCAAGATTTTCATGCAAGTTCTCCCGAGTGCTCGTCGATGGAGGAACCAGAATCAACATTCTGTACAGAGACACCTTGATCAAGCTAGGGCTCACCGAGAAGGATCTGGAGCGCAGTCGGACGACTTTCCATGGGATTGTCCCTGGGTTTTCTTGCACCCCCATGGGCCGCATTCGGCTGGACGTCATATTTGGCACAGAGGAGAACTTCAGGAGGGAGCCGATTTGGTTCGAGGTCGCCGACCTCAGCAGTCCTTATCATGCTCTGTTGGGATTGCCCACATTTGCCAAGTTCATGTTTAACGCACAACACACTTACCTCAAGATGAAGATCCCAGGGCCAAACGATGTCATCACTGTCACCGGGGACTTTAGGAAGTCCCTCGAGTGCACGTCGGCTGGCGGCAGTTTGGCTGACTCCCAAGTGGTTGAAACAGAGAAGCGTCATCTCGGCAAAGTGATAGCGATGGCGCAAGCACAGAACAAGAATCCACTCCTAGTCGGCCCAGCCAAGAGAGCAGATGAGGAATCGGCTTTTCAGTCAGCCAAGGTCAGCAAGAAGGTCGCTCTAAATCCCTCTGACTCAACCAAGTTCGTTGTAGTCGGAGCTGGACTTAGCGACACATAGGAAAGCGAGCTCGTCGAGTTTCTCCGTGAGAATCGGGACATCTTCGCATGGTCTCCACAAGACATGCCTGGTGTGCCGAGAGAACTCGCCGAGCACAAGCTGCACATTTGGCCAGACTCGAAGCCGGTCAAGCAACCCCTGAGACGTTTTTCTGAAGATAAGAGAAGGGCAATCGGCGAAGAGATTGCGAAGCTGCAAGCTGCAGGTTTCATCATGGAAGTGTTCTACCCCGAGTGGCTGGCGAATCCAGTCCTCGTCATGAAGAAGAACAAGACCTTGCGCATGTGTATCGATTACACTTTCCTGAACAAGGCGTGCCCGAAAGATCCATTTGCTCTGCCCCGTATTGATCAAGTGATTGATTCTACGGCCGGCTCCGAGCTTTTGTCTTTTCTGGATGCCACAGCTGGCTATCACCAGATCAAACTTGCTGTAGAAGATCAAATAAAAACTGCATTTATAACCCCTTTCGGGGCTTATTGTTATATCACCATGCCTTTTGGTTTGAAGAACGGAGGTGCCACTTATCAACGCACAATTCAGAGGTGTACACACTCCCAACTCGGCAGAAACCTCCACGTCTACGTGGACGATCTGGTAGTGAAGTCGGCCAAGGGAGTCACACTCCTAGATGACCTCCGAGAGACATTTGCAAATCTGAGAACTTACCAGATCAAGCTCAATCCTGAGAAATATGTTTTTGGAGTCCATGCCGGTAAACTCTTGGGATTTCTCGTTTCCGAGAGAGGAATCGAATGCAATCCCGAGAAGATAGCCGCAATCGAGCGAATGGAGCAACCCAAGAACCTGAAGCAAGTACAGAAATTCACCGGTTGCCTCGCTTCGCTCAGCCGATTTCTCAGTCGGCTGGGTGAAAAAGCAATCCCGTTGTATCAGCTGATGAAGAAGACGGAGAAATTCACTTGGACACCTCAAGCAAGCGAAGCATTCCGAGAGCTCAAGCGCATGCTCTCCACTGCGCCGATTCTGGCTGCCCCGATTGAGAAGGATCCAATGATGTTATACATTGCGGCAACCAATCGGGTGATCAGTGCCGTTATGGTGGTGGAGCGGCCCGAGAAGGACAAGGCACAGCAGATTCAGCGACCTGTGTATTATATCAGTGAGGTGCTCTCGGCGTCCAAGCAGAACTACCCTGTCAGAACCCTCTGTTAGGTATGTGCTAGGGTTAGCTAGTGCCTTTGCATCATGTCAAAATTTCAAAAAGAAATCTTCGAAATCAAATTCAAAATCAAAATGGGAGAAGGAACACCCCCCAGATGAATTAATTCAAAAGGCCAGACAAAAGTATTTTCCAAAAATTCATGTTAGATTTTTGAAAAGTCTTATAAATGAGTGTGATCACATATCAAGTGATGTGGGACCCATCCCATGCTCATAGATTTTTCAAATATTCAAACAGTACCTTGGAATTAATGAAATACCCCTATTTCATTTAAAATTCAAATCATTTGAATTTTAAAAATGTTGAAAGTTTATCAGTGGCTAGTCTATATTATTATGAGGCCACATAAAAGTTTTCAGCATTTAATAAAATGATTTGGTATTTTTACCAAAGTCAAAACAAAATTACAGAAAAGAAAGGAAAGATTAAACAGAAAGAAATCAGAAAAGCTTACCTGGCGCCTAGGCGAAGTCGGCCCACCCAGCCCAGCCGGCCCACAGGGGCAGGGGCGTCTTCTTCCCCCTCCCGCGCCTCCAAGCTGCTCGGTGGAATGCCACCGAGCTAGCTGGGGACGACACGTCGTCGTCGACGAGCTTCCAGGCCGCCTCGTGCCTCTTCTCGCGTCCTGGAGTGGTCACGCAGCCGCCCCAGTCCATTCCCCCCTCCTCGTCGTCTTCCCCTTCCTCTCTCGCACGTTTCATCGCCGCCCGAGGAACACGCCGGAGCGCCGTCGAGCACACGCGTGGCCATCGACGCCGAGAAGCCCCAAGAACGTGTCCAAGATCTTCGTCGTCGTCGTCTTCATCGAACTGCAGAAGGAATCGAGCCCGGAGCCCGCGTAGACGCCGGATTCTTCCTCGAGCTCCCGCCGGCCGCCGTGAAGGACTTCGTCGATTCCGCCGCCGTTGAGCCACCCCAGCCCTCGCCACCACCTCTACTGAATTCAGGGTGAGCTTGCGAGAGAAACCCCTCACTTTTCCCCATCGTTTACTCGCTCTAGCCGGATCCGCCATGGATGCCGAAGCACGTCGCCGCCATGGATGAGCTCGAGGTCGCCCCTGTGCCCCTTCGACTCAGCCAGCGCGCGCGTTTCGATCCTGAGCATGCCAGCGTTTGACCGCGCGCGAGATCAGCCCGAACCATGCGCTGTAACATCGACTACGACCTCGCCGTGGCTCTGCTTCCGCCGGAGTCGTCGCCGTCGTCGCTCCCGACCTCCCCGTGGACCCCTGATGCTTCGAGAAGACACGGAAGACGACGCTGCATCCAGTGGTGACATTTCCGTGCCCTCCCGTGGCCCCTAGCTCACTCCGGCAAGTCACCGCCGCGGTTCCAGTCGCCCGCGTCAAGCTGCCGGTGGGTTAGACGTTAACCACCCAGTTAAGTGACCCCTGGGTCACTGACCAGTGGGCCCAGTGGCTTAATTAAGCCACTGGATTAACTTAACCCACGGGTTAAGTGAACCCAGCCACTGACAGGGTGGCCCCACATGTCAGCCCCCCCCCCTGACGTCAGCATTGCGCAATAAATCATTTAAATGAATTTCCAGAGATTATTTGAATTAAAAGAATTCCAGGAAATCCAGAAAATACCCCAAACTTTGGAAATTCATAGAAAATTCATATTAACTCCAAATTGGACAAATAATATATGAAAAATGATCAGGAGAAAATTATCTTTCCAAATATGCAACTTTCAACTCTGTTTGAGTTGAATTTAAAATGGGACCAGTAGCATATGTCATTTGGTTTATTTGAATTTAATTCAAATTCAAACCAAATGCTTTTGCTACTTGGACCATGGAATTATGATGTAATTCAACCACACTTCAGAGGCATATCATACACATTTGAAGTTGATTCAAAATGATCAAACTATGTCACATTCAACTTGGCTAAGTTAAATTCAAATGTGGATTTTGAAATTGCATTTCAAATGCAATATACTCCACTTAAATGGAATTGCCTCACACACATCAAAACTTATACTTCAAGTTTTAAACATTCAATCATGTGCTTGAGCATTGCATTCATATTGATTGCTACTTCGTGCTTTGTTTGTCGAGTAGAGGTGGAACCGGAGCAAGAGGTCACCCCCTTCGCTGAAGATCCAGAACCCGAACCTCGTCAGCAAGGCAAGCAAACCCCCATTGATCATGTCGATAAAATCCCACTTCCCTCTCATGTCTTGCTTATGCATTGTTTAGGATGATCACCATACTTCGTTTCTACCGCATCGATGAACCCATTCCTTTGCATGACCTATCTTTTTGTCACAGTAGTAAGCAAACCACAATCCTAGCAAATGTAGGAGTTGTTTGATATCATGTGGCCCCTGCAATGTTACTGCTTATTGCATGCTTAGTATGATACCATGTTGTTACTGTGATGTGAGTCGGGATGGGAATGATCATGTTGATGTTGGTAGAAAAGTGTTGGTGAATCGACCTAATACAAGGTGAACGATGAGAGGCTGTGTAGGAGTACACGGTGGGTTGTCTCGTTGAACACCGCCCTAAGTCCGAGTTCTCGTGTGGTGATCCAAGATGAAGAGTACAACCACACATTGGGCTCACTGACCCCTCTCAACCTATTAACTCATCCCTTTCGATGTCCAGATGTCGCAGTAGTTCGGAGTTCTGGTAGGCTTGTGGCCTAGATGCTAAGTGAGAGAACGGCTCACCCGAGACCGGCTTATGCACCACGCACACATCGCTTGGGTCCACTTCGGTAAACCGGCCGGGTTCACGATAGTGGTAACCAACCCAAGTAGGCGGCTTTCTCGGACTAGATCGGCTATGAGGTAACAGTTGTGGTGAGCATCCTCGCTGGCACCCCTTGAATGGTGTCGAGATCAAAGGCGGTAAATGATGGTCATGTGTGTGTAGCGGTACACCCTTGCAAGGTAAAAAAAACTATTCGAATAGCCGCGTCCGCGGTTATGGACTGCTTGGAAAGCTTAGCTTGATTATTAGATAACTTGAACCGGATACTTCTAAAACACACCAAGATAAGTGTGAGTGCTATGACGTGCTTTCTCGAGGGGAATTCGAGGAAGGCACCATAGTGGTGTATTGGATGGTGAAAGTAGTGGACTCGTGTACGCCTCTTACCTCAAAGTCTGGTACTCGTAGTTCAGGATTAGCCAAGTCAAAGCTGGCATTTCTGCAAGTGAACCCCACCTTCCTTTACCTTGATACATATGCATGAGTAGTATAGGTCCTATGTAAGTCTTGCTGAGTACGACTTTGTACTCACGTTTGCTTAATCTATGTTTTAGATGACGCCACTGACCCCGAAGGTGGATTCTTCATCGAGCTGGACGACTGAATTTAAACTAGTCTAGTCCCAGTCAGCAGACTGGTTCCCTCGTGGAGGGCTTTGTGTTTAAATAAGGCTTCTTAAGCCATTTGTTAAACTTGTCTGTACTCAGACATAATTTGCTTCCGCCTGTGTTAATGTTGGATCACATGTATGTGATCTCTGTGTGTACTCTATAAGAGTTATAAATAAAATGTACACTTTGTAGAGAATTGCATTGGTACCTGCTGTTCATACAAGGCATGTGTGATGTGTGTATGTTTATAACATGCATGTCTTTGTATGGGTTTTCGAGACCTTAGTTGTGTTCTGGCTGGCGGTATTTCATACACCAAGTGTCCCTTAGATGTGCGCAGCTTGGGGCATCGCGATGCGATTGCTCGAGACTCCGTCTCGTACACACTTTGTGGTATGATCGAGCCCGCCCTAGACCCCGACTAAGTGATCGGGCTGGAGTAAGTCTATGTAAGAGTTTTGAGATAGTCGGTAGTATGGTTGAGGCGACTTGTCTTTCAATATGGGAGTTCACCACCCATATCTTTTGACTTTTGTGCGGACGATGAGGACCCATCTCAGTTGATCATCCGGCCTGGATGGGATGCCCCTCACGTACGATGCTTTCTGAGAATGTTCAGTGCTTGGCCTTGTCTGCTTAGACAAGTGGGTGCGGTTCTCGGCTCTCCATATGACTATGTCTTAGCTGTACTTGCATACGCTAACCCCGGGTCCCGACAGACTTGGTATCAGAGCAGGACTGACTGTAGGACTAGTAGCCTTGGCCGAAGTTGAGTCTAGCTTTCTATAGTTATATAGTTACTCTGGGTATATAAGGGAACAACGTAAGGCTTCTTTTTTCTCCTTACCCCCTTCGTTCTGAGTTCTGAGTCACCCTCATCTTATTCTACGGGAAGATAGGACTAGGCTCTCCTCTGTCTGATTAGAACATCTCGTTGTTTGCTTCCTTATAGCCGTAGGAAAGTTGTGATCGGTTTGTTGGATTGGTTATGCTCCCTGTTTTATTACATCGTATGTAAGTGTTGTTTCCATGTTGTAAGAAATTGTCTTTTTCTTGCAATTACAGCCGTTATGCTGTCCGAGTCATTCCAGGTTTATCTCATAATCTGATGCATTTGCAAACTCCTTTCTGTTTCAGATGGCAGATCTTCCCCCTCGGCAGATTGTTCGTTTGACCAGGTGCCTCGGTGTGCGTGGCCATCCCGCCACGTTGATCGAGATGATGTCCTATGTGGGATATCGATGGTACCCTGAGTACACCATCGAGGAGCAGTTCCACGACTTCAACCAGATGCAGTTCCACTGCATTGTCCGGATATATCCACACCACGTTGGAGTCACCCAGCCTATCCACTTTGGACATGGCATTGGCGTTACCGAGAACATGGCTGTGCAGGATGCTGCATACTCATGTATGACACTGCTGAGAGAGGAGGACACTTTGCTGAGAGAGACCTCTTTCCGCTATATCCCTGCTGCACTTCCAGGAGAAGAGGAATATTACACCGGACTCTACTCAGATCACTCTGCAGAGGATCCAGCACTCCAGGTGACTGCTAGGTTTGCTAGTGACAGAGATCGTGATGCACGCGCTCTCCGTTTTGAGCTCCACGCCACCCGAGTTCGTCTGTACCGAGCACTGACGCTCTTGGCACCCTTTGTGAGCGTGGGATCAGTTGAGCATGATGCGATCTACCCAGTGAGGACTCAGATGCCTTCTCGAGTTTCTTGGCCCGAGATTGGAGGCATTTTTCCACCCCGTGGTCCTTTGCTTCCACCCTACGTTGGACCTAGGCCCCATCCTTGCCCAAATGGATATCAGGGTCCACAAGCCTCCGTGTTTTCCGATGGTCACCTCCAGCTACCGGGATACGCGGTTAACTTTTACGAGGACTACTATGGAGATGGAGATGAGTGAGATCGCCTGTGGTCTTACTTAGTGAGGATGTAGTAGTATCCTAGTATATTGTAAGCAAGGTGTCTAAGTTCCAGAGGCTTAGATAAATAATGTATAGGAAGTCAGAGTGCCTCTGAAGGATGTATCATCTTCATCACGTTTGTATTAGCTTGGTGCTTGTACTAAAACGATGTATGGTTTGTATGACAGCTTGTGAATATATGGCTTGTATGCTTTTATCACCATGTTGTCAAGATGATTACTTCCTTTGCTCTGTAATCCTTCCAGTACTTCAATACCATATTAGACTCTTCAAATCAACTCTGTTTGACTTTGGTTTTTCACCTTCAGGATGTCTCAAGGAACCCGTGGCCAGGTTGGTCGTAACCAAGGTCGTGGGAATGACCAGGAGGAAGGCAACCTTCCACCCCCACCCACGATGGCCCAAGTTCTGATGGAGGTCGAGAGGAACCGCCGTGACTCTCACCACCTGCTGGAAGTCATCGCACGCAACACCACTCAGCAGCGCAATGAGTTGGTGTCCCTGAACGACTTCATCCGACTTCATCCCCCGGTTTTTAGTTACTCCACCGAGCCCCTTGACGCCGATGACTGGCTTCGCAGCATCGAGAGGAAGCTCCAAGCAGGCCGTGTTGCAACTGGTGACAAGGTCAGCTATGCCACCTATCACCTTGAAGGTGCAGCTAGCTCTTGGTGGGAGAACTTTCTAAATATGCGACCCGTGTGACCACCTGCATCTTGGGAGGAATTCTGCACGTCCTTCCGTGAGCACCACATTCCCAAGGGTCTTATGGACCGCAAACGTGAGGAGTTCTGCAACCTCACTCAAGGCAGAAGGACCGTTGATGAGTTTAGTCGTGAGTTCAACCGACTGGCTCGTTACGCTACCGAAGAAGTTTCCACCGACTCCAAGAAACAAGAGAGGTTCCGTCGTGGCCTCAACTCCGGACTCCGTCGCGAGCTCAACCTTCATGACTTTGCCACATTCCAGGTCCTTGTCAACAAGGCCATCAAGGCCGAGGACATGAACACCCCCAACGACTTTCGCAAACACCCTAGAGATGATAGTTCATCCAGTTCTGGCTCCCAGAAGCCCAAGATCTGGATTCCAAACAGCATGTTCCGCCAGAACAACCCACCGAGGCCATCCTATGTGGCGCCTCGTCCACCCACCCAGTTCCACCCAGCTCCACCAAACAACCCAGCTCCACGCACTGTTTTCGGAGCTTGCTACAAGTGTGGTCAGGCAGGCCACTACTCTCGCGAGTGCCCCCAGAACCAGCTCCAACACCAGAATGCTCCACCCCGTGCCGGAGGCAACAACAACAACAATGGCCGTGGCAAGCCACCCCAGAAGGTCTACACCGCCAAACCCGCTCCTCCCGCCACTCGTGGACGTGTGAACCAGATTGCCGCCGAAGAGACTGACGACACCACTGACGTCATTCTTGGTACGCTCCCAGTCAATTTTGTTCCTACTTCCGTTCTTTTCGACCCAGGAGCATCTCATTCATTCATGTCGGAAAGTTTTGCACTTCGTCATGACTTACCCTTTGTTGAATTGTCCACCCCAATGATTATTCAAACTCCAGGGTCAAGATGGCAAACTAATAGAGTGAGCCATGGTAATCAAATTGCAATTGAGGGTTTAGTATTCCTTGCTTCACTCATAGCCCTCAAGTCTTCAGACATTGATGTTATCCTTGGCATGGATTGGCTATCAAGACAGAATGCCTACATGGATTGCAGAGGCAAATCCGTGAAACTCACCCACCCTTCAGGCAAAACAATCAACTATACCTCACCCAGAACAAGAACCCAAGTGCATTCCTTGAATGCACTTCGCCTTCCCGAACTTGAAGATATTCCGGTGGTTCGTGACTTCCCGGATGTCTTTCCTGAAGAGCTGCCGGGCATGCCACCCGACAGGTGTGTAGAGTTTATAGTGGATCTTGTTCCCGGAACCGCACCAATTTCCAAACGCCCATATAAGATGGCCCCACATGAGTTAGCTGAGCTAAAAACCCAACTTGATGCTTCGTTGGAAAAAGGCTTCATCCGCCCTAGCTCATCGCCATGGGGTTGCCCAGTTCTGTTCGTAAAGAAGAAAGATGGAACAGAAAGGATGTGCGTAGACTATCGCCCGCTAAATTTAGCAACGATAAAGAACAAATACCCACTGCCCAGGATCAATGATCTCTATGATCAACTTGCAGGATCCTCCGTCTTCTCCAAGATGGATTTGAGATTAGGTTATCATCAAATCAGAATCCGAAACGAGGACATTCCCAAAACGGCTTTTACTACTCGTTATGGTCTTTACGAGTACACCGTCATGACCTTTGGTTTAACCAATGCCCCCGCCACATTCTCACGCTTGATGAATTCGATCTTCATGGAGTACCTAGATAAATTTGTTGTGGTTTATCTCGATGATATTCTCATCTACTCGAAGAACGAAGGAGATCATGCCGAACACTTAAGGCTGGTATTGATGAAGCTTAGAGAGCATCGCCTGTACGCTAAATTCTCCAAGTGTGAATTCTGGCTACCAGAAGTGACCTATTTAGGCCACGTGATTTCTGCAAAAGGCATTGCTGTGAATCCCGAGAGAGTTCAGGCCGTCCTTGACTGGACTCCACCTGAGTCGGTTAAGCAAGTTAGGAGTTTTCTTGGCCTAGCCAGCTATTGCCGTCGCTTCGTCGAGAACTTTTCTAAAGTTGCAAAGCCTCTAACTGAACTCCTCAAGAAAGATAAGAAATTCTTATGGACTCCCAAGTGCGAGGAAAGCTTTCAAGAGCTAAAAAGAAGATTGAATTCTGCACCCGTACTTGCACCTCCAGACACCAAAAAGGATTTCGAGATCTATTGTGATGCCTCACGGCAAGGGTTAGGATGCATACTGCTGCAAGATCGACATGTGGTAGCTTATGCTTCACGCCAGTTGCGGCCACATGAAGAGAACTATCCTACCCATGACCTTGAACTCGCTGCCGTAGTTCATGCCCTAACAACTTGGCGACATTACCTCCTTGGTAATCGTTGTGAGATTTATTCCGACCACCAAAGCCTCAAATATATTTTCACCCAGCCAGATCTTAATCTCAGGCAAAGACGCTGGATTGAGTTGATAAAAGATTACGACGTAGGAATTTCTTACACCCCAGGCAAAGCCAATGTCATGGCTGATGCACTAAGTCGTAAGTCGTACTGTAACAACCTCATGTTACAGCAGTATCAATCACTTCTTCATGAGGACTTTCGCAAGCTCAACCTTGAAATTGTTCCTCATGGCTATCTTTCTACCTTGGTGGCGAAACCAACTCTTGAGGATCAAATCATAGTTTCCCAAAGGCGTGCACGAGGTGTTCGCCGGATCAAGGAGAACATTGCTAGCGGAGTTGCTAAATGTTTCTCCACAGATAGTAAAGGAACGGTATTCTTTGGAAATCGTTTGGTAGTACCTAAGAATAGGGAACTAAGGCAACTCATTCTCAAAGAAGCCCATGACACACCCCTCTCAATTCATCCCGGTAGCACAAAAATGTACCGAGATCTACGCCAGAGATTTTGGTGGACTAGGATGAAGAGAGACATTGCTCAATTTGTCGCCGAATGTGATGTTTGTCGTCGCATTAAGGAAGAACATCAAAGACCTGCTGGTACACTTCAACCTTTGTCTATTCCAGAGTGGAAATGGGACAAAGTCGGTATGGATTTCATCACCGTCTTTCCAAGAACCCAGAAAGGAAACAATGCCATCTTCGTTGTCATAGATAGGCTTTCCAAAGTTGCTCACTTCCTTCCGGTTCGCGAGTCTATAACTGCTAGCCAGTTAGCAGACTTGTACATCTCCAGAATTGTATCCCTTCACGGTGTTCCTTTGGAAATCAATTCTGATCGTGGTAGCCTTTTCACCTTTAGATTTTGGGGAAGCTTCCAACGTGCTATGGGAACTCATCTCTCCTTTAGTACAGCTTTCCATCCTCAGTCTAGAGGTCAAGTCGAAAGGGTTAACCAAATTCTTGAAGACATGCTCAGAGCTTGTGTTATCTCATTCGGAAAGAATTGGGAGAATTCTCTTCCATTTGCCGAATTTTCTTATAACAATAGTTTTCAATCTAGTCTGAACATGGCTCCTTTTGAACTCCTTTATGGACGACGATGTCGAACACCACTAAACTGGTCTGAAACCGGTGAAAGACAATTCTTTGGACCGGATATGATCAAGGAAGCAGAAGAGCAAGTTCGTATCGTTCGTGAACAATTGAAAGCAGCCCAGTCTCGTCAGAAAAGCTACTATGATCGTCATCATAGGCAAGAGAGCTACAATCTGAATGAGAAAGCTTACCTTCGGGTTACTCCTCTGAAGGGAACCCAACGTTTCGGTATCAAAGGCAAGTTGGCCCCACGTTATATCGGACCTTTCCGCATTATTTCTAAACGTGGAGAAGTTGCCTACCAACTTGAACTACCTCCGCACCTCTCCCGAGTACATTATGTATTCCATGTGTCCCAACTTAGGCGTTGCTTCAAGGACCCCATCCGCGAAGTCGACCATGAAACGCTTGATCTCCAAGATGACCTTTCTTATCGAGAATACCCCATTCGTATTCTTGATTCAGCAGAGCGTGTCACTCGTCGTCAGAAGATTAGATTTCTGACAGTGCAATGGTCACACCACTCTGAAAGAGAAGCTACGTGGGAAAGAGAAGACCGTCTCACTGTCGAGTACCCCACCTTCCTCCCGCAGACTTCTGAATCTCGGGACGAGATTCTTTTGAGTGGGGGAGAGCTGTCAGAACCCTATGTTAGGTATGTGCTAGGGTTAGCTAGTGCCTTTGCATCATGTCAAAAATTCAAAAAGAAATCTTGGAAATCAAATTCAAAATCAAAATGGGAGAAGGAACACCCCCCAGATGAATTAATTCAAAAGGCCAGACAAAAGTATTTTCCAAAAATTCATGTTAGATTTTTGAAAAGTCTTATAAATGAGTGTGATCACATATCAAGTGATGTGGGACCCATCCCATGCTCATAGATTTTTCAAATATTCAGACAGTACCTTGGAATTAATGAAATACCCCTATTTGATTTAAAATTCAAATCATTTGAATTTTAAAAATGTTGAAAGTTTATGAGTGGCTAGTCTATATTATTATGAGGCCACATAAAAGTTTTCACCATTTAATAAAATGATTTGGTATTTTTACCAAAGTCAAAACAAAATTACAGAAAAGAAAGGAAAGATTAAACAGAAAGAAATCAGAAAAGCTTACCTGGCGCCTAGGCGAAGTCGGCCCACCCAGCCCAGCCGGCCCACAGGGGCAGGGGCGTCTTCTTCCCCCTCCCGCGCCTCCAAGCTGCTCGGTGGAATGCCACCGAGCTAGCTGGGGACGACACGTCGTCGTCGACGAGCTTCCAGGCCGCCCCGTGCCTCTTCTCGCGTCCTGGAGACGTCACGCAGCCGCCCCAGTCCATTCCCCCCCTCCTCGTCATCTTCCCCTTCCTCTCTCGCACGTTTCATCGCCGCCCGAGGAACACGCCGGAGCGCCGTCGAGCACACGCGTGGCCATCGACGCTGAGAAGCCCCAAGAACGTGTCCAAGCTCTTCGTCGTCGTCGTCTTCATCGAACTGCAGAAGGAATCGAGCCCGGAGCCCGCGTAGACGCCGGATTCTTCCTCGAGCTCCCGCCGGCCGCCGTGAAGGACTTCGTCGATTCCGCCGCCGTTGAGCCACCCCAGCCCTCGCCACCACCTCTACTGAATTCAGGGTGAGCTTGCGAGAGAAACCCCTCACTTTTCCCCATCGTTTACTCGCTCTAGCCGGATCCGCCATGGATGCCGAAGCACGTCGCCGCCATGGATGAGCTCGAGGTCGCCCCTGTGCCCCTTCGACTCAGCCAGCGCGCGCGTTTGGCTCCTGAGCATGCCAGCGTTTGAACGCGCGCGAGATCAGCCCGAACCATGCGCTGTAACGTCGACTGCGACCTCACCGTGGTTCTGCTTCCGCCGGAGTCGTCGCCGTCGTCGCTCCCGACCTCCCCGTGGACCCCTGATGCTTCCAGAAGACGCGGAAGACGACGCTGCATCCAGTGGTGACCTTTCCGTGCCCTCCCGTGGCCCCTAGCTCACTCCGGCAAGTCGCCGCCGCGGTTCCAGTCGCCGGCGTCAAGCCGCCGGTGGGTTAGACGTTAACCACCCAGTTAAGTGACCCCTGGGTCACTGACCAGTGGGCCCAGTGGCTTAATTAAGCCACTGGATTAACTTAACCCACGGGTTAAGTGAACCCAGCCACTGACAGGGTGGCCCCACATGTCAGCCCCCCCTGACGCCAGCATTGCGCAATAAATCATTTAAATGAATTTCCAGAGATTATTTGAATTAAAAGAATTCCAGGAAATCCAGAAAATACCCCAAACTTTGGAAATTCATAGAAAATTCATATTAACTCCAAATTGGACAAATAATATATGAAAAATGATCAGGAGAAAATTATCTTTCCAAATATGTAGCTTTCAAATCTGTTTGATTTGAATTTAAAATGGGACCATTAGCATATGTCATTTGGTTTATTTGAATTTAATTCAAATTCAAGCCAAATGCTTTTGCTACTTGGACCATGGAATTATGATGTAATTCAACCACACTTCAGAGGCATATCATACACATTTGAAGTTGATTCAAAATGATCAAACTATGTCACATTCAACTTGGCTAAGTTAAATTCAAATGTGGATTTTGAAATTGCATTTCAAATGCAATATACTCCACTTAAATGGAATTGCCTCACACACATCAAAACTTATACTTCAAGTTTTAAACATTCAATCATGTGCTTGAGCATTGCATTCATATTGATTGCTACTTCGTGCTTTGTTTGTCGAGTAGAGGTGGAACCGGACCAAGAGGTCACCCCCTTCGCTGAAGATCCAGAACCCGAACCTCGTCAGCAAGGCAAGCAAACCCCCATTGATCATGTCGATAAAATCCCACTTCCCTCTCATGTCTTGCTTATGCATTGTTTAGGATGATCACCATACTTCGTTTCTACCGCATCGATGAACCCATTCCTTTGCATGACCTATCTTTTTGTCACAGTAGTAAGCAAACCACAATCCTAGCAAATGTAGGAGTTGTTTGATATCATGTGGCCCCTGCAATGTTACTGCTTATTGCATGCTTAGTATGATACCATGTTGTTACTGTGATGTGAGTCGGGATGGGAATGATCATATTGATGTTGGTAGAAAAGTGTTGGTGAATCGACCTAATACAAGGTGAACGATGAGAGGCTGTGTAGGAGTACACGGTGGGTTGTCTCGTTGAACACCGCCCTAAGTCTGAGTTCTCGTGTGGTGATCCAAGATGAAGAGTACAACCACACATTGGGCTCACTGACCCCTCTCAACCTATTAACTCATCCCTTTCGATGTCCAGATGTCGCAGTAGTTCGGAGTTCTGGTAGGCTTGTGGCCTAGATGCTAAGTGAGAGAACGGCTCACCCGAGACCGGCTTATGCACCACGCACACATCGCTTGGGTCCACTTCGGTAAACCGGCCGGGTTCACGATAGTGGTAACCAACCCAAGTAGGCGGCTTTCTCGGACTAGATCGGCTATGAGGTAACAGTTGTGGTGAGCATCCTCGCTGGCACCCCTTGAATGGTGTCGAGATCAAAGGCGGTAAATGATGGTCATGTGTGTGTAGCGGTACACCCTTGCAAGGTAAAAAAAACTATTCGAATAGCCGCGTCCGCGGTTATGGACTGCTTGGAAAGCTTAGCTTGATTATTAGATAACTTGAACCGGATACTTCTAAAACACACCAAGATAAGTGTGAGTGCTATGACGTGCTTTCTCGTGGGGAAGTCGAGGAAGGCACCATAGTGGTGTATTGGATGGTGAAAGTAGTGGACTCGTGTACGCCTCTTACCTCAAAGTCTGGTACTCGTAGTTCAGGATTAGCCAAGTCAAAGCTGGCATTTCTGCAAGTGAACCCCACCTTCCTTTACCTTGATACATATGCATGAGTAGTATAGGTCCTATGTAAGTCTTGCTGAGTACGACTTTGTACTCACGTTTGCTTAATCTATGTTTTAGATGACGCCACTGACCCCGAAGGTGGCTTCTTCATCGAGCTGGACGACTGAAGTTAAACTAGTCTAGTCCCAGTCAGCAGACTGGTTCCCTCGTGGAGGGCTTTGTGTTTAAATAAGGCTTCTTAAGCCATTTGTTAAACTTGTCTGTACTCAGACATAATTTGCTTCCGCCTGTGTTGTAATGTTGGATCACATGTATGTGATCTCTGTGTGTACTCTATAAGAGTTATAAATAAAATGTACACTTTGTAGAGAATTGCATTGGTACCTGCTGTTCATACAAGGCATGTGTGCTGCGTGTATGTTTATAACATGCATGTCTTTGTATGGGTTTTCGAGACCTTAGTTGTGTTCTGGCTGGCGGTCTTTCATACACCAAGTGGCCCTTAGATGTGCGCAGCTTGGGGCATCGCGATGCGATTGCTCGAGACTCCGTCTCGTACACACTTTGTGGTATGATCGAGCCCGCCCTAGACCCCGACTAAGTGATCGGGCTGGAGTATGTCTATGTAAGAGTTTTGAGATAGTCGGTAGTATGGTTGAGGTGACTTGTCTTTGAATATGGGAGTTCACCACCCATATCTTTTGACTTGTGTGCGGACTATGAGGACCCATCTCAGTTGATCATCCAGCCTGGATGGGATGCCCCTCACGTACGATGCTTTCCGAGAATGTTCAGTGCTTGGCCTTGTCTGCTTAGACAAGTGGGTGCGGTTCTCGGCTCTCCATATGACTATGTCTTAGCTGTACTTGCATACGCTAACCCCGGGTCCCGACATACCCTCACTACCAGAAGATGTGGTATGGCGTATATATGGCGGCCAAAAGATTGAAGCCATATTTAAAAGCCCACCCGGTCACGGTCATCAGCTCGGCTCCATTGGCCGACATCATAGGAAGCAGAGATGCAACTGGAAGAGTGGCAAAGTGGGCAATCGAGATCGCCAACCATGGCATCCAGTACGAGCCGAGAACAGCAATCAAGTCGCAAGCATTGGCCGATTTCCTGGTGGACTGGGCTGAAACTCAATATATGACATCCGTCCCAGGATCGGACTTCTGGCGAATGCATTTTGATGGATCCAAGATGAAGAGCAGCCTAGGGGCTGGCGTAGTGCTTACTTCACCAAGAGGAGATCAACTACACTATGTACTCTAGATTCACTTTGCAGCATCAAACAACGTTGCCGAGTACGAAGCCCTTGTGCATGGTATCAAGCTGGCCAAGGAAATCGGCATTCGAAATATTGAGTGCTTCGGTGACTCCGATTTGGTGGTACAGCAGTGCACATCCACCTGGGATGCAAAGGATGGAAATATGGCAAGCTACCGTTTCCTAGTGCAGCATATCAGCGGGTACTTTGAAGGATGTGAGTTCCACCATGTGCCGAGAGCAAACAACGAAGCAGCAGATGCATTGTCCAAACTCGGCTCAACAAGGCAAGCTATCCCGCCAGGCGTATCACTTGAGCACATCAGGAACCATCCATCATGCCATCGCCAGAATCCGAGTCTATCTTCATCTCGGAGACTGACCTTGAAGCGTTGAAGAAGGCAAAAGAAGCTCAACCGGCAAAAATCCCAACTCTGAAGAAGAAGTCAAGCGCTCAAGGTGCTTCAGTCTCAGCAGAGCCGACAACACCAGGGACTGCCGATTGCAGACCAGGGGCTGCCGAGTGCAGCAAGAAGAAAAGGCAAAAGGGAAGCAAGTAGAGGCAGCACCAGACGGCACAGCCTCAGGAGAGCCAATGACATCAGGCACTGCCGATTGCATTGAAGAAGTTCCAGCTACAGATGAGCGGTCGTCACCAGGGGCTGCCAAATGCGTGCCAGGCACCGCAGTCGGCAGTTCAGAGACAGAAGTCGAGATGACAGAGGCTCAAGAGGCCGAAGTCCAAGTGGCCGATGGCCAGCAAGCCGAGATCCAAGAAGAAGTTGCACCCCAACAAGCAGTAGTGATGGTGGTCGTCAGTGCGCCATCATGGGCACAGCCGATTAGAGATTTCCTAGCAGACGGAGTCCTTCCAGAAGACGAAGCT
This sequence comes from Bromus sterilis, assembly GCA_950022295.1. Taxonomy (NCBI): domain Eukaryota; kingdom Viridiplantae; phylum Streptophyta; class Magnoliopsida; order Poales; family Poaceae; genus Bromus; species Bromus sterilis. The sequence goes on from OX465597.1 coordinate 29,059,466, forward strand.
GAGTCAAGACAAATCAGTCGCCGATCTTGGGCATACACAATAATCAACAACGAGCTAGTGCGCAAAAGTGCAACTGGCGTTTTTCAGAGATGTGTAGAAGAAGACAGAGGCTTGGAGTTGCTCAGAGACATCCATCAAGGTGAATGCGGTCATCATGCATCAGCAAAAGCCATTGCCAGCAAAGCTTTCCGACATGGTTTCTACTGGCCGACTGCGCTTGCAGCGGCTGAGAACTTGGTGAAATATTGCAAGGGCTGCCAGCGGTTCAAGGCAAAAAGTCATCAGCCAGCATCAGCATTTAAGACAATCCCAATAGCATGGCCGTTTGTGGTGTGGGGTTTGGATATGGTTGGTCCATTCAAGAGGGCTCGAAGTGGCATGAAACATCTCCTGGTCGCAGTGGACAAGTTCACCAAGTGGATTGAAGCCCGCCCGATCAAGAAGCTGGATGGTCCGACTGCGGTTCGTTTTGTGGCCGACATCGTATGCAGATATGGTGTGCCCAATAGCATCATCACCGAAAATGGCACTAATTTTGCAAAGGGCGCTCTGGCTCGATATGCATCTCAGCAGGGTATTCACCTTGATCTTGCATCTGTTGCGCATCCTCAGTCGAATGGTGAAGTGGAAAGAGAAAACGGCCTCATCCTCTCAGGTATCAGACCCCGATTGGTGGAGCCACTTGAGAGGGCACCTGGAGCTTGGATTGAAGAACTCCCAGCAGTATTGTTCAGCTTAAGGACCACACCAAATAGGTCGACTGGATTCACTCCTTTCTTCCTAGTGTATGGGTCAGAAGCAATCATCCCATCCGACATCGAGTTTGATTCACCTCGGCATGCCTTGTACACTGATACGTCCAAAACATATCTATAATTTCTGCTTGCTCCATGCATGTTTTGTGTGATATTGCTATGATCTAGATACACTTTCATACACTTTTGATCATATTTGGACTAACCTATTAACTCAGTGCACCCCAGTGCCAGTTCCTGTTTTCTGCTGTATTTCTATTTCAGTTTCCCCCCATATAAAAAGTGCCAGAAAAATTCCGGAAAATCCAGATAAAAAATCAGCGTGACGGAGCTTCGAGAAGAGCCCGGGAGGGGCCAGAGGGGAGCCAGGGGGGCCCAGGCGGCCACCCGGCGCGGCCCCACCCCTGGCCGCGCCAGGGGGGGGGGGGCGCCTGGGGCCCCTGGCCCACCTCTGGCTGCCCCCTTTCGCCTATTTATCCCCCGTCACGGGAAAACCCCAGGAGGAGAACCCTATTCCGCGAACTCGCCTCTGTTCCGCCGCCGCCGCGCTTCCGAAGATCGGGAGCACCAGAAGACCTCTTCCCGGCACCCTGCCGGAGGGAGGGTTGACCTCCGGGAGTCTCCTCTCCACCATGGATGCTCCCCGGATGTCCCGTGAGTAGTTTTCCTTGGACCATGGGTCCGTGATCAGTAGCTATGTGATGTTCTCCTCCCCTCTTTGATCTTCATTGTTTAGACCTCGTGAGCTGCCCAACATGATCGAGGCACCTTTGTAATATTTCTGCCATTGCTATGTTGAGTTTGATAGGATCTGATGGATTATGAGATTATGTTCAGATTGTGATAGAGTAATATATTTGGTTTTTAACTCTTATATTTTTGTTCCCTAGTAATTCTTGCATGTTCTCCGTTGCTGTTTATTGCTTTGGCCAAGTAGTAGGTAGTGAATCCAAGAGGGAGCGTTGTGCTAGATTGTGGGTTCATGCCCCCCGATGACACGCTTGAGTGACAGAAACATGAGTCTAGGGGATGTGCTGTTGCCACAAGGGGGAAAACAATGGTGCTTGTAACCGCGGTTACAAGGATTGTTTACTTTACGCAGAGTTGTTTTAATGCAGTTGTCTGTTGCTTTGGGTTTACACTTTGGGTGGGGCTCGCAACTTAATACCATCGAGATGTTCTGGATAGATATCTCAAGGTGGATGATTAGTAGTAGATGCAGATGGATTTCGGTCTACTTACCTTGGCGTACTGCCTGTGCTTTTGAACCTCTTCCTTTCTTTTGTAGCATAGTTAGCATTGCGGTGCGTTCATAATCCTGTCAATTGCCTTTCTGTAATTTGTTTACCTCGCATAGCAATTTTATCGTCTTTTGGGAGAGAGATATCACTAGCGAACATCACGTATCCCGGTCCATACCCTTATCATTGTTTCCACGCTATATTTACTTTTCTGCATTTACTTTCAAGTTTCTATTATTATCCCTTGCATTTTATCCTTTGTAAACAACAAGACCGGAGAGATTGACAACCTCTCTGAACTTTGTTGGGAACAAAGTTATCTGTGTCTGTGTGCAGGTCCGCGTCAGTTGCGCCGCTGACACCTACTTATCATCTCTGGAGTCCTGCTGAAGACAAACCTTGGTATCTTCACCGAGGGAAAACTGCTGCTGCACTACATCTCAACCCTCCACTCGGGGTAACCAACGAAGGGGGCAAGAAGCCGTCTTAGCAAGAAGTTTTCTGGCGCCGTTGCCGGGGACTCCAAGTGCTAAGATAGGGGAGTTGCACACTATCCTTTACCTTTGTTTTTTAGTCTTGTTAGTTTATCTTTCAGTTTTTATCTTTGTGTCTTTTATCAAAATTTACAAAAAAATTATTTATCTTGCTGCTATTAGTCCTCCTTGTTTAGAGGAACATGTTAGGACTAGGTTCTTTGCGGGAATCGGAAGTTCTCGATTTCCGTCAAAGGGATGGAGAAAATATGAAGAAGGCATGGGACAGAATTTCTGAAGCACATAAAAGAGTTTTGCCTTGGATATCTATAAAAATTGTGCTTAGAAATTTTTACCATGGTCTTTTTAAGTGGTGTAAACACTCTCTTGACATTATAGCTGAGGGAGATTTTCTAGAGTGTGATGAAGATAGGGCTCTTGAGATTTTGCATAGTCTATCTAGTTATTTTGTTTATGATCGAAGTATTGATACTGTCATAGATAGACTTGCCACTGTTGAAAAAAGACTGGATGCTCTAGATTTGGGGAAAGTAGAGGAACTTAAGTCCAATAAGAAAGAAATGTTTGAGATGGATGATGATTGGGAGCCCTTTGTTAGGATTAGCATCTCTAACCAAGGCTTCCTTGCTCTTTGTGATATTGGATCCACAGTTTCTACTATGCCAAAAATATTTTAGGATTCTTTAAAGCTAGATATGGATAAATTATCATCTTATCATGAACATTCTAATGGAGATATTTCAGAGATTAAAGGAAATGTAAAAGAAGTCCCAGTTGCATTCCTTCATAGGACTGCACTAATGGATTTCTTCATCGTGGAGCCAAACCAAAGTAACATTGTGCTTGGAAGAGACTTCCTCCGTGCTATGAAAGGCTTCATTGATATTGGTAATAGGCACATACGATTACGCGGTATGGAAAAACGTAAGTATATCTTTCCTAGTAAGAAGAAGAATGAGCTTATTGAAAATCAATTTGAAGGTTTTTATGATTCTGATCTTGGATACCCTTGATTCTTCTTTTTGCATTATGCCTAGCTAATGGCTTTAAAGAAGCGCTTTCGGGAGGCAGCCCGCAACGAATTTAGGTTTTTCTTTTTGCTTTTGTTGAGTCTTGATGATTGTTACTACTGGAGAAACATCATTGTATCTTTATTTTTCAGCTTTGTGCCAAGTTATAGCCTCTTATGGCAAGGGAAGTAAAAGTTGTGACATGCTGTCCAGAAAAGAGATTCTGTCCTCGTGACCAGAAAAATTCCAGAAAAATCGCAGTTCATCTTTTTGAGCTGAAATTTTTACACAGTATGCTCTATACAATTAAGAAACTTCCGTATGTTCTGAGTTTTTTTATTTGAGTTGCATAAGTTCCCCTAAAAAATTCCTTACTATCTGCTGTTCTGTTTTTCACAGATTCTGCCACGTTTTGTCTCTCCTTACTTTTGCAAACCTTAAGATTGCTTTTTCTTTGCAAAAACTTTTTGGCACTCTTGAGAAACAGTATCTCTTCAATATTATCTTTATATCCAGTGGAGAAAAATTATTTTATTAAGGGTACTAACCTCTCTAATCAGCTTATGATGAGTTATGTATGAAGGGAATTTTCAAGTGTGCGCAGGAAGATGATGAAAGAAGATCCAGGAGTGTCAAGCGCTCAAGCTTGGGGATGCCCCCATGCATCCCCAATAAATATTCAAGGAGACTCAAGCGTCTAAGCTTGGGGATTCCCCCGTGCATCCCCTCTCCATCAACAATCATCAGTTCGTCCTTCGTCTCACTATATTTTTATCACTTCATGCGTTATGTGCTATGCTTGGAGCGTCTTGCTCTTAGGTTTTGTTCTTAGTTTTCTTTAGCTTTGCTTTCTGTTCATAACAAGTTAGGTCCTGTCTTACTTTGTGTGGGAGAGAAACACGCTCCACTTTCAAAATCTAGAACACATCATAGGATTTTTCCTGCCTATCTTCTTGCTGTTGTGTGTTCTTTATCTTTTCATAGCTACTGCCATGTTTAGTTTTAGTCTCAGTTTGTCTTTAGCAAGTGCCTTGGCTTTTGTTTAGTTTGTTGCTGGAACTCTTTTTAGTTTTCATGTTTATCTTGTTAAGAGAGTTGGTTGTTGCACTGAGTTGTGTCTTGTCTTGAGAGTAGGTAATTGAGGTTGCTATTTAATTTTAGTAGTACCTTGCAATAGTTTTGAGGTATTGATGTGAGTAATGTTTGAACTTTTGGTGTCAAGAGCTCTTGCCTATTAGTGATAGGTGTCGTATTTTGGGCAATCCGTGTTTATTTTCAAAACCTACAAAACTAGTTGAGAACTCTAGCTACTAGATGGATCACTACTCTTCTGAGGAGTCGAATATTAGAGTACACTCACGTACCATGAGTCGAGGATGCGCAAGGATAACCAAACCCCCATACACTCCTCCTCGGGGTACTTGTCTCTTTGTGAACCTCCTTATTAGATTGAGAGTTACCGATAATAAGTGCATGAGTTCTTCGGACTAATGTAAGTATTGAGAGTTGACACTTCCACCTTCCCATATTTTGCTAGCCTTTCCCGTGCCGTGCATTGCCTTCTTCTCACTCCGAGAGTTGGTGTCCACCTTCGCCGGTACTTCCAAACCCTTGGCATGATACACTCTGTCATCATAAGCCTCCCTTTATCTTTCCTCAAAACAGCCACCATACCTACCTATCAAGGCATTTCCATAGCCTTTCCAAGTTACATTGCCATGCAACTTCCACCTCTTCATGACTTGATCTTCATGTCATACATGTTCCTGCTACACTGGCAGCGACATCCATTGCATACATCATGTTAGTTACATATTCTTTATGATTTTGAGTACCTTGTAAAGTGTGAAAGATCTCCTTTACCTTCTTGTAAATTAGAGTGTTGCCCTTAAGTGAGAAAAAGACCCCAAAGTGGACACATTAAAAGATCCCAAAGAGGACAAATGAGAGTTAGATAGAAAGAGCCATTGAGGCCACAAAAATAGAAAAAAATAGAAAAAAGAGAAAAAAGAAATAAAAAGAGAGAAATGGGAAACACTACTATCCTTTTGAGATCCACACTAGTACTCCCTTTATATCCTTGTACTCCATAGAGATGATCATTATGCATATAGCTATGTGGGGACCTTCACACTATAGAACATGGCTTGCATATTCCAAGGATGAGCCTCCTCAAACGAGCTCTAGGTCTTCATGATCGAGCAAGTTAGATGCACCCCCACTAGTTCCATTTGAGAGCTTCCTACCTCGTATGTGCATCCGTTGCATGGCAATCCCTACTCCTCACATCATATCTATCATTTGGCATCTCTTGCCTATGATTGTCCTCATTGATGTGAGCCTTTCTCATTCTTTTTGTCTTCCTCCTCCACCATATTTCTCTCTTTGCCATCCTAAGTGTCAAATCTCGTGCTTACGCTCATCCATTGCATGAGTGCTCGAAATATTGAAAAGGAGTCGATCAAATTGACTTGTACCTGGCTAGTGGTCTGGGGACGAGTCAAGATAAGATTACAAAGAAGACCAAGTGTGAAACTTTAGTAGATTGAGTTCTCAACACAAAAAAATACTTTTTTCTCGTATTCCCTATCCCCCTTCTTGCACGCAAACACCATTTGGAGACATTCGAGTCACGGACAGCGAGAGCTCTTGCACCTATTGTTCTTTTGTTACTTGTTTCAATGCTAATATAGACTCTTGCCTGTTATGACTTGAATTGAATCTCTAACCTTGATTGCTTTAATTTTCAAAGTTCTTATATGGTTTCTAGCATGTCACCACAGAAATTATGTTGTTATCATTTACCTACTCGAGGACGAGCAGGAATTAAGCTTGGGGATGTTGATACGTCCAAAACGTATCTATAATTTCTGCTTGCTCCATGCATGTTTTGTGTGATATTGCTATGATCTAGATACACTTTCATACACTTTTGATCATATTTGGACTAACCTATTAACTCAGGGCACCCCAGTGCCAGTTCCTGTTTTCTGCTGTTTTTCTATTTCAGTTTTCCCCATATAAAAAGTGCCAGAAAAATTCGGGAAAACTCAGATAAAAAATCAGCGTGACGGAAGCTTCGAGAAGAGCCCGGGAGGGGCCAGAGGGGAGCCAGGGGGCCCAGGCGGCCACCCGGCGCGGCCCCACCCCTGGCCGCGCCAGGGGGGCGCCTGGGGCCCCTGGCCCACCTCTGGCTGCCCCCTTTCGCCTATTTATCCCCCGTCACGGGAAAACCCCAGGAGGAGAACCCTATTCCGCGAACTCGCCTCTGTTCCGCCGCCGCTGCGCTTCCGAAGATCGGGAGCACCAGAAGACCTCTTCCCGGCACCCTGCCGGAGGGAGGATTGACCTCCGAGAGTCTCCTCTCCACCATGGATGCTCCCCGGATGTCCCGTGAGTAGTTTTCCTTGGACCATGGGTCCGTGATCAGTAGCTATGTGATGTTATCCTCCCCTCTTTGATCTTCATTGTTTAGACCTCGTGAGCTTCCCAACATGATCGAGGCACCTTGGTAATATTTCTTCCATTGCTATGTTGAGTTTGATAGGATATGATGGATTATGAGATTATGTTCAGATTGTGATAGAGTAATATATTTGGTTTTTATCTCTTATATTTTTGTTCCTAAGTAATTCTTGCATGTTCTCCGTTGCTGTTTATTGCTTTGGCCAAGTAGTAGGTAGTGACTCCAAGAGGGAGCGTTGTGCTAGATTGTGAGTTCATGCCCCCAGATGACACGCTTGAGTGACAGAAACATGAGTCTAGGGGATGTGCTGTTGCCACAAGGCGGAAAACAACGTTTCTTGTAACCGCGGTTACAAGGATTGTTTAGTAGTAGATGCAGATGGATTTTGGTCTACTTATCTTGGTGTACTGCCTGTGCTTTTGAACCTCTTCCTTTCTTTTGTAGCATAGTTAGCATTGCGGTGCGTTCATAATCCTGTCAATTGCCTTTCTGTAATTTGTTTACCTCGCATAGCAATTTTATCGTCTTTTGGGAGAGAGACATCACTAGCGAACATCACGTATCCCGGTCCATACCCTTATCATTGTTTCCACGCTATATTTACTTTTATGCATTTACTTTCAAGTTGCTATTATTATCCCTTGCATTTTATCCTTTGTAAACAACAAGACCAGAGAGATTGACAACCTCTCTGAACTTCGTTGGGAACAAAGTTATCTGTGTCTGTGTGCAGGTCCGCGTCAGTTGCGCCGCTGACACCTACTTATCATCTCTGGAGTCCTGCTGGAGACAAACCTTGGTATATTCACCGAGGGAAAACTGCTGCTGCACTACATCTCAACCCTCCACTCGGGGTAACCAACGAAGGGGGCGAGAAGCCTTCCTAGCATACACCGAGGAAGAAGCCAAGTTAGCACGAGAAGACGGCGTTGATCTCAAGTCATAAGCCTGCCTGCTGGCCTTGTCCAGATCGGCAGTCTACCAGCAGAAGTTGCGGCACTACCACAGCAAGAAGATTCGTCCTCTCGCCTTCCGAGAAGGCGACATGGTGCTACGCCGAATTCAGAAATCAGATGGGCAACACAAGCTGGCCTCACCCTGGGAGGGACCATTCGTCATCAGTCGCGCACTCAAGAACAACTCGTACTATTTGATCGACTGCACCAAGGGCACTAGGCATAAGGACACGCCAGGAGTAGAAACAGAGCGGTCGTGGAACGCCGAGCTTTTATGCCCGTTCTATAGTTGAGCGGCAGAAATTTATGTACGCCATTCGGCAAACGATCAGTAAAGCTATTATGCCTCTGGAAAAGAGCATTCGATTACCTTTTCATAATTTCATTCGAAAAGCTAGCCCAAGTCGGCAACGCTTAGTCATACCCGAGACGTGAGTAACGCACTCGGGGACTGACCGACCACGAGGTCAGAAAAATAAGCCAACGAGGCACGGGGACTGCGGGCTGGCACTCAACTTAGCACCTGACTTGAGCACGAGAGTGGTTGTGGAATTCAGAAGGGCAGCGGTTGGGGAAGTCGGCAGTACAAATTCCCGAGAAACAAATCGAAACGCTCTAAAAAGGGCATAGCCGATAAAGTCAGTTACCGATTGTGCCGCAGACCGGTGCATCGAGCACAGCAGCGAGCAATCGGCTCCTAACATTGCAGAATGCTTTGCGTTAAATCTTGTCGTGTAAATTCAAAAAACTTATCGAACCTTGGCTGGAAATCAACCTTCGATCCGATTGCAGACCGCACGTCGGCGGCAACTTGGACAAGGCATGACACCCCCAAGTGCAGACCGATAAAAGAAACCGACAAAGACGCAAAGTCGATCGCACAAATAAAACTTGCAACGAGCAATCGGATTGCATAGAGATAACAGGCCTAAGGCCGAATAAGTTCATTACATCGAAACCACACCCAGTGGGTGTCGGTGGAATTAAAATCATGTCTTACAAGCAACTATTCTGAAAGTAAAAATAAGATAAGGCCGATCAGAGGTCGGAGGCAGAGGTAGGGGGCGTCGTCGGCGGCACGGCTCAAGAAGTCGGGGCAGTTGATGGTGCAGAGCTCGCAGTCGGAGCAGTCGGATCGGCTTGCGCAGTGGCGGCATCCGGCTCCGACTGCGCGTCAGTAGATGTAGCTCCAGTTTGCTTGGATCTCGGAGAAGTATGGGAAGAACCGCTGTCAGAAAGCTCATCGGCCAAGCCAGAGATGTTAGTTTCTGCCAGTGGGTTCCCTCCCTCGTCGAGATATGGAGTGTAGTCATAGGGAGAAAACCAGTTCACCATGGTGCTGGCTAGCCGATTCACCTCGGTATAAGTCTTCTCAAGAAAATCGGCCGCATTCTCTCTGAGGCTGTAGAGTTGGGGAAGCTTCACTTGTGGGTACCAGCTCAGCATAGTTTGAAGAGCAGTCTCCGCACCATTCCGACCAGCAGAGTTAAGCAAGACGTCAATCCGACTTGGGATGGCCTTCAGAAGAATCCGAGTCTGCTCGGTGGTGGCATTCGGAGCCTCTCTCTTGTCAGAATCTTCTTCGTCCAGAGTTTCCGGTTCGCGGGTCTCGGCGGAGGAGCTGGCAGCATGCTTCATGCTCTGGAGCCCAACCTTAAGCTCAGTCGGCGTCCATAGCAACTCGGCAATCTTCAGAATGCCAAGTTTAAAGGACAGTGCAACCCCCTTAATGACAGGAATGCGAGCCTCCGTGCCAATCAGATATTCGTGCCGAGTCCAGACATTATCTTCAAGTTGGACGTTCCCTCCGGCCGCGATGGTCTCTTCTCGGGATTTGGCCACCGCCGCATAAGCAGCTGCCTCAGATTCAGACCAGGCCTCTTCATCACGAAGGAAAGTATGAGTAATAACACAGAAGAAGGAAGCAGTCGGAAAGTGCACTCGGATGCAAAAAACACTCACCACTAAGAAGGACGTCCATCTCAATCATTGTATCGCAAAAACCCTTGGCCCGGCGGCGCAGTCGGGTTGTTTCTTCATAATTGCGCTTTTCCAAGTCTTCATACTTGGCAATGTGCTCATCGCGGTCTTTCCTGATGGAATCTCGGGCCGCAAAGGCGGCATCCCTCTCGGCACGCATCGCTTCTCGGGCAGCTACAGCGGCATCTCGTTCAGCGCGAAGTCCATCGCCAGCAGCAGTCACGGCAGCCAGGTCGTCTGAATGCGTCTTCTTCAGCGCAGCCAGCTCGGAGCGGAGGTTTTGGATGGTCCGAGTCAAATCGGTCTCCACTCCTTGCAGTCGGGTTGTCTCTTGCTTGGCCACGACGAGTGCGGGCCCTTGCTGGTTGAGTTATGTGGTCAATTCGGCGATCCGGCCCTGAAGGTCATCCACCATGGGAACAGAAACTAGAAGAAGACATAAAGATGTTAGTACAAGAGAAATTATCAACTAGAGGGAAGATAGAAGTAATGAAGAGGTTACCTTTCAGCTTGTTGATCTCGGCCGACTGGTTGTTGACCTCGAGCTGGGCCTGAGCGAGGGTTCGAAGGCTGGCGGCGTAGGCTTCGAGGAGCTTCTCGAAGACATCGCGTCGTTCCTCCATAACAGCCTGGGAAGAAAAACAAGATGAACTTTAGAGACCCAGCAGCCAAAAGAAGATCCGAATCGATTGCAAGCAATTGGCCCGAATCTCGGGGACTACACCCAGTGGGTGCGCTTGCGCGCACCCACCGGAAGAAAAGTCTCACGATAGGAGGAAGGCGGGCAAAATGAGCAAAAGAAGCAAAAAAGCGTAAAAGATCCGAACCGATTGCAAACAATCGGCACGAATCTCGGGGACTACACCCAGTGGGTGCGCTTGCGCACACCCACCGGAAGGAAAGTCTCCCGATTGGAGGAAGGCAGGAGAAAAAAGAAAAGAGCATAAAAGATCCGAACCGATTGCTAACAATCGGCACGAATCTCGGGGACTACACCCAGTGGGTGCGCTTGCGCGCACCCACCAGAAGAAAAGTTTTCCGATTGGAGGAAGCCATAAAGGAAAGTTGAAGAGCTTACCGCATGATGGCGGTCGAGAAGCTGGAGGTCCTTAGCTATGGCGGTGGCGAAGTCATTCACCCGACTGTAGGCTTCCGTCAGAGGATCTTGAGAGGAAACCAGGGAGCGGTGCGAAGCATCGGGCTCGGCGCCGACATGTCGGGTGCGAGAGTATTCGGCCCGGAACTGATCCACCAAGCGCATCAAAATTATTGATGCGGAAGAGGTCGGTTGTGGTGGTGGAACTTGAATCGCAGCGGTAGAGGAAGTGATGGTCGAGACCGGTGGCGCCGATATCACCGGAAGGCCGGAGGCATCTGGTTGTGGATGCGACGAAATCGGGCAAGTCGAAGTTGAAGGACCTGTCGCCACAATCGGCGAGGTAGTTGTCATAATCAACGACATGGTCGTCACGATTGGCGAGGTGGTCGTCAGGATGGACGAGGAGATAGTTGTAACAGGGGCGGAGACGGAGTCGGAGCGTAGTGGCGGATATGGAGAAATCAGACCGACCGATCGCGCTCTTTCGCCACCAATAACTCCCTGGTCGGCCGTGCTCTTGGAGGTCTTGGAGGTAGTGGCGGAGGCAGTAGTTTTCTGGGAAGCTTCGAGGAGGGCTTTCTTGGCGGCGCGCTCGGCATCCTTGGAGGTTCGATGTGAAGCCGTTTGCCGTTTGCGGATCGCAGCAGCGGACGTGGCGGGGGAAATGACTGCGCCGACTCGGGCAGGAATGCCGGCGTCGACGTCGTCAAGACCAATCGGCTCCCTGAAAGAAGAAAGAAGAGGTGAATCAGTATAAGAGAATACAGAGAGGTTCAGGGCATGAAGAGAAAGGCATACCCGATTGTTCTCGGCGCGCCCGTGGGCATCCGACATCTCAGCGGGGCAACATTTAGAGGCGCTTGGCCAATCGGCACTCGAGTGGCCGCCACCTGAGGCTGTTTGCCTTTGAGAGCAGTCGGCGTCGTCCTAGCGGCCTTGCTGGGAATGGCACCAGAGGAGGAGCTGGTCGCCGAGGCGCACTTAGTCGGCACCTTCGGAGGTTTGGCGTGAGGAGCTGCATTAGAATCACCAACCTTTGAGACACTATCGTCATCGCTCCATTCGGCCAGAAATTGCTCAAGGGAAGGGTCAGGCGTACCCCCTTGAGATGCAGCTCGGATGTCGGCGTCCTTGGGGTTGGCGGCCTCGGCGTCGGCGGCGTTGGCGGGATCTTCGGACTCGGAGGACTCCCCAGAGGATTCGCCGTCATCAGCGCCGTCATCTTCGGATTCGGAGGGGGGAACCTCGCCATTGTACTCGAAGTCCGCGGGGTCATCTTCCTCTCGGTCGGGGGCGTACGCGCCGGCTACCTGGCCGTCCTCCATCAGATCGGATCGGATGAAGTGCTGAGCCAGAAGAAGAAGGTCATCAGAAAAGTTAAGATGAGGAAAAAGCAATCGGAGAAAAGGAACAATCGGATCATACCACAGGTGGCTTCTGTCGGCTGTTGAGGTACTCAAGGCCAACGCGGAAAGGGTCGGGCGAAGGACTTGATGTGATTGTCGTCAGCCTGGCGCAGAGGTCTTCGAGCTTTACTCGCCATGTGAAGAGCCGAGTGGGATCTCGGGGGCCCGACATATCGCAGAGGCGGTGCACTCGGCGCTGCAGAGGGAGCACTCGGGCTTGAAGCCAAGCAGCTGCAAGGTCAGTCGGCAACAGTCCCTCCTTCTCCAGTTGGGCAATCCTGGCGACTTGGGCATCAACGTTGCACTCTCCGACACCGTACTTCAGCGACCATTGCTGTTTCACAGTCGTCCGGGCGAGGGAGAACTCGGGCAGGTTCAGGAGATCGGGGCCTTGATCGGGCGATTTGACGTAGAAGAAGGTGGTCTGCCATTTCTTGCATGATTGGACGATCTCGGGACTTTTGTACTTATGCTTGCCGGCTGCGACAAGGCAACTGCCGCAGTCGGTCATGTCAGTCGGAAATGTCGGCTCGCCACCTTCCGTGGCAGACGGCACCACAGCTCCTGTCCGAGCATTGTGAGCTCAGAGGTTGAAGAACCGCTTCCAGAGAGCGATGCTTGGGCGGCAGCCGAGATACCCTTCACACAGCGTGACGAAGCCGGAGAGGATCATGATGAAGTTCGCCGCGAGATGATGCGGTTGCAGGCGATGAAAGTTGAGGAAATCTCGAAAGAAGGTGCTGGCGGGGAGTCTGAATCCACGCTCGAAGTGAGAAAGGAAGACGACCCTCTCGCCAGCACGCGCGTTGGGCACGAGCTCGGCGCCAGGAGCACGCCACTGGACCTTGGCCGGCATCTTGCGGGCGCGAACCAGAGCTTGGATGGCACCGGCTGTGACAGTGGAGCCCTTCCAGCACCCGCGGCTGGCCTAGGAGGTGTCTCGCCGGGGCGCCATGGAGCTTGCGGGCGGAAAAGAGAAGGATGACGAGGAGCGCAAGAGCAGCGGTGAGAGGTTACCGCGGTGGCGGAGTAGCACGCGAGTGCGCGGCCGGAGTGGGTCCCGTGCGCGGAGGCGGAGCTGCGAGCACGACGGAGAGCTTCGGGCGGAACATCAATGGCGCGCGCGAAGAGCAAGAGGCGGAGGAGGAAGAAGGCGTCTGAGAGAAGGAGGAGTCCAAGGCCCCCCCTGTGGCTTATATGGGCGGCGGGGGAGGGGAGTGGGATCCAGCTATGGCTGTGTGGCTCGGTGTGGCCTAGCCTACAGGAAGTCCAACCGGAAAATCGGCGCAAGAGATCCCAGCGTGGGAGTCGAGGCGTGCGACGTGGGGGTCGAAGCTTGAGGTTACGTCAAATCGCGCGTGGGTCGTGGGTCCCAGCCCAATGGCTGCACCCCGGAAGAATCGGAGGTAACCGTTGGAAGGCAATCGGCAAGGGATATTATTCTCAAAAAGTGAAGACAGAAGTCGGAGACGACTCAAATCAAATCGGACGAAATCTTGGCTAGCCGAGTGTGAGCTCCGAGTCGGTCGACGAACTCGGAATGACGCACTTGATGAGGCCATAGCATTCGAAAGATGTTGGAGAAAGATTGAAAACTGCAAAGGCCCCGCAGTCAAATGACCGTGGGACCTTTACAGCTTTAGGGGCTACTGTCGGGGGATTGGTAGCCGGGTAGGCTCACCCAAGCGAAAGCAACCTTTCAAGACAAGGATGGACCGATTGGGCTGCAGCTGGACCGAGCTGGTCAGGTGTACGGCCGATTGCTCCAAGGTAATCAGCCGTACCGAATGCCAGCAGTCGGCCCAGGCGAAACTGGTCCACCCTTCGGTCACCAAGACGATTATCCGATTGGCCCGTAGCTGGGCCGAGGTGGGCATCAGCACGGCCGATTGCCCAGAGCAATCGATCCTGCCGAGAACCACCAGTCGGCCCAGGCGCAATCGGTACAACCTACTACCCCTGGAGAAGTTGACCCCGAGATCAGTCGAGGGTACAAGTACGAGGTCATAAATGCGCAATCCCGGGAGATCGGGGTGGCAGAGAAGCCAAGTCACATCGAAGATCTCGCAGAGATGCGGTGTCGACCTCTCCGTCGATTCCGCGGACAGGACGACAAGACCGCACCTCCTAGCTCCACTGTTCACCATCATACCCTACGAGTCTACAGCATGGGCCGCCGCTCGTCGGGTCCGGATCACCCGGAGAGGAGCAGTCGGTGGGACCCAGCCGATTAGAGGATGACAGCTGGGCCCAATCGGCAGTGAAGTTACCGATTTACCCCGGGCTCACACTATAAGAGCCCGGGGTACCCCTCCTGCGTGGGGGACGATCGACACATTTGCACCATAACTTACAACCCACTCAGTTCATTTACTGCTTGTAGTTCCTCCTCAGGGAAGCAGGAGAGAGCCTTGCCCACGGCGGCTCTCACCTTCCCCTGAGTAGATAGAGAAGCAGTTATTGTAGCTCAGGTCCATTGATATAGAAGAGTCAAGAAGGAGTAGGGGTGTTATCTCTCCGGAGAGCCCCGAACCTGGGTACATCGTGGTGTCTATCACCGTGTCTATGCCCAACCCGATTCCGGCACCATCGACATCTTCTTCCTCGCGTCTTCCCCTCACTTTAGCCATCCCCATGGCATCTGCCGTCACATATCGACGACAATGAAGAAGGGGATGCATCGGGGGCATCCCCAAGCTTATAATCTTGACTCTCCTTGAATATTTATTGGGGGTGCACATGGGCATCCCCAAGCTTGAGCGTTTGACACTCCTGAATATTCTTTCATCATCCTCAATCGCGCACTTGAAAACCCCCTTCATACATAACTCATTGTAGGCTGATTAGAGAGGTTAGTACCCTAATAAAATAATTTTTCTCTACTGAAAATAAAGATTTCCAGGAAGAGCTACTGTTTTTCTTGCCTTCCCAAAAAAGTTGCAAAGAAAAAGCAAGCTTAAGGATTGCAAAACTGCGAAAAGAAAAAACGGGGCAGAAGTTGAGAAAAACAGAACAGCAGAGAAAGGAGAATTTTTTCGAGGTACTTCTCCAACTCAAATCAAAAAACTTTGAACATACTCCTGAAAGGTAATTGTATGGAGCATGCTGTCAAAAAAATTCAGATCAAAAAGATGATCTGGTGATTTATTGAGAATTTTTCCGTCAAGCAGACAGAATCTGTTTCTGGACAGCAAGCACCAACTTTAGACCTTTTTGCAATCTGAGGCTAAACTTGGCACAAAGCTTGAAAAGTAAAGATACAATGATGTTGCTACAGTAGTAACAATCATCAAGACCACTAAGAACAGAACAAAAGCAAAAAGAAAAACCTAAATTCGTTGCGGGCTGCCTCCCAAAAGCGCTTCTTTAGAGCCATTAGCTAGGCTTAAAGCAGAAGATCAAGTTGCATCTATTGAACCATCATCATGATCATCAAAAAGCTCTTCAATAGGTCAAATAGTCTTAATGGGTTTCCCAAATAAAGAAAGAATGAAAATTCTTCTTGGAATAAAATCAAAAGGAGGGAAATCAATTGGAGTTTCATTAAAGTTAAAGATAGGTGTCTCCTCCAAAGTTTTCACCGTTTCAACTCTCTTGGCACTGGGTGTGCTAGCTTTAGCTCGGGGAACCTTGGGTACGTAAACGGACTTAGGTTCCTTCTTTGCTGGAGTTTCATCCTTTTTGGTTTTGATTGAGGAAAAGTTAGTTCCTAAAGTTTCAATAACTTCCTCAATCTTTTCTATCCTAGAAGACTTTTCATCAAGGGATATGATAGTCTCCAAAGTTTTGACAATTTTCTGCATGGAATTATCTAGCCTATTCAAATTCCCTTGAATCTTACGATCCAACTCATTCACCCTATCGATACTTGGCATCTCTAGCTCTATTTTTTAAAGTTTTCTCATAATGTGAGCTAAAGTAATGTGCTCCTTAATACTAACAATGGGGAGACTTCCAACAAGATTTTCAATAACATTAAGGGCTTCCCTAACTGGGGCCTCTATGAAGTTCCCACTGATATCAGCTCCCCTATCTTGTAGACTTGAGTCCTCAGCAACCGGCGCTAGAAATTTGCTTGATGGCTTCTCGCCCCTTGTTGGTTACCCCGAGTGGAAGGTTTGAGATGCAGTGAAGCAGCAAGTTTCCCTCGGTGAAGATACCAAGGTTATCGAACCAGTAGGACTCAGGAGATACAAGTAGGTGGCAACGTCACCAGAAATTGCTTCCTGACTAGGGTGTTGTCGTGGACCTACACACAGCAACAAATAACTTTGCTCCCAACGAGTAAAGAGGATTTTTCAATTCCTCCGGCCTTGTCGTTTACAAAGGATCAACGCAAGAGATAAAAGGTGCAAAGGAAAGTAAAAGCTGAAAGTAAATTGAGGGTGTGAACAATAATGTGAAGATGGACCGGGGTGACGAGGGGGTGACCCTATGACTCCTACGGATGAGCCTACCTGGTGTCCATGAAGGAAGAAAGCCCATGAAGATACGGCCTCAGCCCGCTAGTTGGTACCAACGTAGGAGTCTGCAACTCGCAAGGAAGGTGCGAAGACCTGCCGTACGGAGCAAGCTAGGGTTAGGAAAGCATACTTGTACACGTAGAGGGACTCCCCGAGACCTGGCCCGGTATATAAGGGCTAGGAGGGGTGACACCTAAGCCATCGAATCTCACCTGTAACCCTAGCCTTGGCCTCCACTGTAATTGCATCTCCCCCATCAATAATATCGAGCAGGAGCGAGCTTTCCTGTTTGCCGACGAGCTAACGTCCAACCTGTGCCTCTCATGACTAACCCAGGGTCCCTGACCATGGGATTTTCTGGGGTTGATCCCCGTCAATTGGCGCTGTCTGTGGGAACTACACAGGCTGGGATCACTATCTCGGCGGTCCCGTCCGCAGCAAGCTACGACTCAAGGGCAAGACCCAGATCTAGCCCACTCGAAGGATTCAAGATCATGGAGAACATCTCCGCCACCCCATCAAGACCACTCAAGCCGCAGTCGTGCCAAGACCGATACTACGGTAATGGCCAGATACAGCGGCGACGCCAGAAGAACGGCGAGGGGCCTCTACGAAGGAATCCCACTTGACGAACTACGACGCGCAGCTGAGGACTCGCAAATCTTTCGACAACCCACCACCGCCCGGGCACCCGCCGCACATCAAGACGAAGACTGCGAGATCGAATCCAGCGATCAGCAGAACCACCGCCAAGTAAGAAGGAATCGACGACCCAAAAGGCACGCACGGGAGATCTACGGCAAGGCCCCAACGAACGAGCCACATCACGCAGCCGCACAACCGACGACCACTCGACGACACGCAGTCGCGCGAGCATCTGCCGCCAACCAAGACAGCGACTCTGAGACACCTATAGGCGAGTACTACGACCCAGATCGAAGACCGGATGAATTGGACAACCTCATCAAGCACCAAGACACGAGTCGAGGAGTCGAAACCGACCCTCGCTTCCACGAGCACCCGGAGGATCACGAGCAGATCTTCAGAATCTCAAGAAGGAAGAGGCACGCCGGATCTAGCAAACTCACGGCTAGAGAGCAGCTAGCAGGACCCTGCACGATCCACAGCTTCGAGGACGACTTGAGACGCGTCAGGTCAGGTCACACTTTGAGAGACTTCCCCCTGTTCAACGAGCTAGCCGAGGAACTCAAGAAGGAGAAGCAGAAGGAAGACAAACGCAACCAGTGACCCGAGCAATCGCCGACCTCAAGCCCGGAAGGACGTCACAGCCCGCTGCAAGCACAGGTGCTCATGATCCAAGAAGGAAGGGTACCGCAAGCGCAACGCGACGCCCAAACCCTGCAGGCCAGAGCAGCTGAGAGCATAAACATAGTCGAAGTCTACCAACTACATGACGCGGAGACCAGCATCACGTTCTCACAGGACGACCATCCACCCACAGTACCCAGACCGGGGCACGCGCCCCTAGTACTCGATGCACAAATCGGAGGATACGACATGGATCGGGTCTTCATGGACGGAGGTAGCAGCATGAACATCATCTTCGCCAGCAGCCTACAAAAGATGCTAATCCCACGATCAGTATGGAGAAAATCAAGCACCGAGTTACACGAGGTAGTCCCGGGAGAAGCAGCCACATCCCTCGGAGTCATCGAACTCGAGGTTGTCTTCGGCAACCGACGCAACTTCGCAAAGCACGTCCTCGAGTTCGAGGTACTCGACTGGCAATCGCAGTATCACGCCATATTGGGACGGCCAGCATTCGCGCAGTTCATGGCGGTCCCACACTACGCCTATCTCAAGCCCAAGATGCCAGGATCAAGAGGAGTCCTCACGATAAACGTAAGCTTCATCAAATCAGATCAATGTGATCGCGACTTCCACAGAATCTCCGACACATTCGGAGCCGAACAAGAACTCAGAGAAATAGCCATGGTGACGGACAAGAGTACCTTCCCACTGGTAAGCCGAAGCGAATCCAGGGAGTACGGACGCGACTTTAGCATCGACGGCGACACAGTCACTCACCAAGTGCACCCGACGGACCTGGACAAAAC
Source organism: Bromus sterilis (assembly GCA_950022295.1). Lineage (NCBI taxonomy): Eukaryota > Viridiplantae > Streptophyta > Magnoliopsida > Poales > Poaceae > Bromus > Bromus sterilis. The sequence continues at coordinate 29,078,414 of OX465597.1, forward strand.
AGTCCGCGTGTACGCCCACCTACCAGGGGAACAGGCGACGGCTCTCGTCGCTTTCCTTCGAGACGAGTGGGAAATATTCGCCTGGTTCCCAGCCGACATGCCTGGGATACCACGCGAATTCTCGGAACACGCCCTATGCATCAAGCCAAACACGAAGTCGGTGAAGAAAGCACTGAGACGATTCTCGGAGTCCAAGCGCAGAGCAATCGGAGAGGAAGTCAACCGGTTACTCGACGCTCAGTTCATTCGAGAAACGAAGAAAGCCACCTGGATAGCCAACCCAGTGCTGGTGCCCAAGAAAGACACGACCGTGCTGCGCATGTGTGTCGACTACAGGCCAGTCAACAAGCATTGCCCGAAAGATCACTTCCCCCTTCCTTGGATCGATCAGATAATCGATTCAACAGCAGGGTGTGATCTACTTTCCTTCCTCGACGCTTACTCAGGGTAGAACCAAATCAGGATGAAGGAAGAAGACGAAGAGTACACATCGTTCATCACCCCCTATGGCGTATTCTGCTACATGACCATGCCCTTCGGGCTCAAAAACGCAGGCGCCACTTACCAACGAATGATGCAGGCCTGCCTGAAAGAGCAAATCGGAAGAAACATGCAAGTCTACGTGGATGACATCGTCATCAAGACCTACAAAGCAGCCACACTACTCGACGACCTTCGCGAAACCTTCGCGGTGCAGAACAATTACAGAATCAAACTCAACCCAAAGAAGTGCGCATTTGGCGTACCGGCGGGAAAGCTGCTTGGCTACATGGTCTCTGCCCGAGGAATCGAGGCAAATCCTGAGAAAGTCCAAGCCATCACCCGCATGCAAGAACCAACCGACGTCAAAGGAGTACAGCAGCTCACTGGAAAACTTGCAGCCCTAAGCCGCTTCATTAGCAGGCTGGGAGAACGCACGTTGCCTTTCTATCAGCTGCTCAGAAAAGGAGAGAAATTCGAGTGGACGGAGGAAGCCCGACAAGCATTCGCGGACCAGAAAAAGACACTCTCGGCTAAACCAATACTGGCGGTACCCAAGGAACGAGAGAAGCTATACCTCTACGTGGCAGCACGTAGCAGTGTAGTAAGCACAACGCTCGTTGTCGAGCGCGCAAAAGAAGGCAAGGTCCAGAGCATCCAGAGACTAATCTACTACCTCAGCATGCTCCTGACCAAATCCCAGCAGCAGTACCCGCACTATCAGAAGCTACTACTGGCCATAGTCATGACCTCAAGGAAGGTATCCCACTACTTCGAAGAGCACCCTATCACAATCGTGAGCAGCGCACCACTCGCAGACATCCTCAACAACCCTGAAGCAACCGGGCAAGTCGCCGAGTGGAACATCGAGCTCAGCCCACGTGACCTACAGTTCAAGCACCCAACAGCCATCAAAGCCCAAGTACTCCCAGACTTTCTGGTCGAGTGGACGGAGGTTCAGACACAAGGCCCTCCGGACCTATCAAGCTCATGGTCACTGTTCTTCGATGGGTCCAAGAGACAACAAGGAGATGGGGCAGGAGTCATGCTCACCTCCCCTAAAGGAACGAAGCTGAAATACGTCCTCCAGATCAACTTCAGTCACGCCTCCAACAACGAGGCAGAATACGAGGCACTCCTCCATGGCATGCGCATGGCCAAAACATGCGGAGCCACTCGCCTCATAATCTACGGGGACTCCAATCTCGTCGTCCAGCAGACGAGGATAAACTGCAACACAATAGCCGACAACATGGCGGCATACCAAAAGCTCTACAACAAACTCGAAGGAAGTTTCGACGGTTGCGAGCTCAACTACATCACCAGGGACAACAACACAGAAGCCGACGAGCTCGCGAACATCGGTTCGACCCGGGGACCTGTACCACCCGGCGTTTTTCTCGAAAGCATCAGCCGGAGATCCATCAAGGTCCAGGAAGCAACACCTGAAGCAGTCGAGGACGGCGAAGACGCAACAGAAATGGCGCAGGTGGCAGCAGCAACGCCATCAGAAGGCGCAAGCACCAGCACATCCGACAGCACAGCTCCGACAGAGCTCGAAGGACCAGTCTGGACAAAACCTTTTCTCCGATTCCTAATCGAAGGCACGCTACCACAAGACGTGGCCGAAGCTCGACGCATCATCCGACGATCCAAGGCGTTCACGGTGATCAACAGACAACTATACAAGCGCAGCATCACTCAAATACTCCAAAGGTGCATCGACGAAGAAGACGGCAAAGCCCTACTGCTCGAAATCCACGAAGGCACCTGCGGGCACCACGCGAGAAGTCGAGTACTCGTGTACAAAGCATTCCGAGTTGGGTTCTACTGGCCCACAGCCATGAAAAACGCAGAGGAAATAGTACGACGTTGCGTCGCTTGCCAGAAATTCGCCAACAGGCCACACGCTCCCCAATCAGAGCTCAAAACCATACCACTATCCTGGCCGTTCGCCACCTGGGGACTCGACATGGTAGGCCCACTCAAGAAATCATCAAAGGGCGGAAGGACACACCTGCTCGTCGCAGTCGACAAGTTCACTAAATGGATTGAAGCAGTGCCAATCACCAGCTCCACATCCCTCATGGCCGTCAACTTCATCAAGTCGATCATATTCAGATTCGGAGTGCCACACAACATCATCATGGACAATGGAACGAACTTCACAGCCACAGAATTTCAGAACTTCTGCGAAGAACTGGGAATCAAAATCAATTATGCATCAGTCGTGCACCCGAAGTCCAACGGCCAGGTGGAAAAAGCAAACGGCCTTGTCTGCGGGGGAATCAAGAAAGGCTCCTCGCACCACTCGAGCAAGCCGCCGGCAACTGGGTAGAAGAGCTCCCTGCGGTCCTATGTAGTCTAAGAACTACACCAAACACCACGACCCAATACACACCCTTCTTCATGGTGTACGGGGCAGAGGCAGTCCTACCACACGACCTCAAGTTTGGAGCACCCCGGGTCACTGGATACGAAGAAGAGGAAGCGAAAGAAGCACTACAAGATGACAAGGATACGCCTGACGAAGCAAGAGACACAACCCTGACAAATTCAGAGGGATACCAAGACAAACTACGTATCTACCAAAGCAGTCGATTGCGCACCAGAACCTTCAACAAAGGTGATCTAGTCCTACGACTAATACAAGAGAAGGTCCATAAACTTTCCTCCCAATGGGAAGGACCATTCATAGTCTCAGAAGTCATCGGAGGCGGCGCCTACAGGCTGAAGAACCCGAACACAGACGAGGACGTGGGCAACCCATGGAACATAGCCCCTATCGGTCGGACATGACTGGCAACTCATGTAAACAGCTTGACCGCAATAAAATAAATGTTGCCCAAATACTGCCATCTTAAAGGACTCGGGGGCTTAAGAATAAAATCCCCCCGAGCAACTCTATCGCATATGCAATCTCAAGTAAAGCACTCGGGGGTTTAAGAGCAAATTCCCCCCGAGCAACTCTATCGCCTACGCGATCTCAAGTAAAGCACTCGGGGGCTTAAGAATAAAATCCCCCCGAGCAACTCTATCGCATACGTGATCTCAAAGTAAAGCACTCGGGGGCTTAAGAATAAAATCCCCCCGATCAACTCTATCGCATACGCGATCTCAAGTAAAGCACTCGGGGGCTTAAGAGAAAAATCCCCCCGAGCAACTCTATCGCCTACGCGATCTCAAGTAAAGCACTCGGGGGCTTAAGAATAAAATCCCCCCGAGCAACTCTATCACACACGCGATCTCAAGTAAAGCACTCGGGGGCTTAAGAATAAAATCCCGCCAAGCAACTCTATCGCATTCGCAATCTCAAGTAAAGCACTCGGGGGCTTAAGAGCAAAACTCCCCCGAGCAACTCTATCGCATACGCGATCTCAAGTAAAGCACTCGGGGGCTTAAAGATAAAATCCCCTCGAGCAACTCTATCGCCTATGCGATCTCAAGTAATGCACTCAGGGGCTTAAGAACAAAATCCCCCCGAGAAACTCTATCGCCTACGCAATCTCAAGTAAAGCACTCGGGGGCTTAAGAGCAAAATCCCCCCGAGCAACGCTATCGCCTACGCGATCTTCTTCATGAGCACTCGGGGTCTTGACAGGGCCACAACCAGATGAAGCTCTAAGCACTCTTGAAGAAACTTTAGAGGAATCAGAAGCTCATTTAGTCTTCACCCGATCGCCAATGATCACCTAAAGAATCGGGGGCTACTCCCATCGGGAGCGCTGTCGCGCACCCGATAAACGACGACAAAGGAAACAAATTTTATCCTACGCCTGACCCTTCGACTCAAGCGTAGCCTCGGGGGCTACTCCCATCGGGAGTGCTGCCGCGCACCCGATAGAACCCGCAAGCGCAAAGTATTGGACGGACTCGAAGACAGCCCTCGGCCGCAAAGGATTTGAACACAAATAAATCAAAGATAACTCCTGATCGTCCAGGAATCGAGCAACAGTTTTTGTCGCGTAAAGGCACAAATATAAATTCCATTGCAAAGGATAAAGCACATTTTACACCCTCGGTACAAAAAGGATTCAACTACATTTGGATAGAAGGAAGCTCTTGTTACAAGAGGGAATCACCCAAGGAATTATGACTTCTACATGTGTGCCCATGAGGGGTAGCCGACTCTAGTACAAGAGCATCATCACAGACAATGTAGGAGTCGAAGCAGCAGGCTCATGATGTCGATGCCATAACAAAAGGTGAAGCTCGACTTATTTGCAGAGCCATTGGAGACGATGCTCCACCAGCTTCTTCTCCTGCTCCTATAGATTATTCTCAAGCTCCGCCCAAGTTGCCTGCGAAGACGACGCCGCTGCCTCCAGTTCTACAAGGTCGCCTGCCGCGCTCGTTTAACCGGTGGCTTGACATCGAGGTCTTCTTCAGAGGCAGAGGAGGAAGTAGTTGAAGACGGATCACCACCACCACCAGAAGAGTCCCTGGAGGAAGAAGCAGTCGAAGACGCCAGCGATGGATTCCTCGACTTTGTGGAGTTGTCGCTGCTCGACTCCTGCCCATGCGGATCCATGCTATTGCCACTCGGATCGAATGCGCGGACAGTGACAGTGCTTTCGCCGTCAAAACGACAGCTGAGCATGTCGCCATCTCGCAAATTCAACCGCCGAGCAAACAAACTCCAACTAGAGCCAAGAAAAATCAAGTGAGAGCTATCAACCTCCAAGTCAACATAAGAAGGAGATCGATGGCTCCCTTGAAAATGCAGAAGCAAGCCATCCAAGCCACGCTCAGAGACAATGGCAGAAAAAGCAGAGGGAAGAAGGATGCGATTAGCACTTTGGCCAGGAACACGCAAAATAAAATCATAGCGCCAGAATCCCTCCTCCAAGGGAGAGGAGGAAGGCACTGGCGCCGCACCATGGCGACCACCACGGCATGAGCGTAGTGTACGGCCACCACGGCCACGGCCAACACCTCGCCTGGGACCCATGAGCGGAAGAAGAGATGAAGGAAGAGGTGAAGCAGCGAGTTGGATAGAGGCATGGAAGAGAAAGGCCTATTTATGGAGCAACTATCCTCAAAGCACAGGGAAGCCAAGACGACGACAGTAATTAATTCATAGACCAATCGTCCCAGCCGTCTCGGACTCCAAAACGAAGATGCTTTCCCACGGGACACACTGTACACACGGCGCATCAATTCGCGCGCGTTTCCAACGCGCGTCTGGGAAACTCAACTGGCGCTCGCCGCACGCCCCAACGGCCATTATTATGACCGGTCCTAAAGAAGTGACGGTTCACTCCCTGACAGCCATCAAACAGAGGCATCACCATCCCTGACAAGCAGTAAAAAAAATCAAACAGACATCAAGGCCCCAAGATTTCATTTTTCAGATCTTTTCCCCAAGGAAGAAAAACATCTTACTCCCATCGGGAGCGTACATCATAAGAGTCCCGGGTGCTCCCTCACCTAAAGGTTAGCCACGTGCTCGAGTGACCACTCGCACTTATAGGAGTCCCGGGTGCTCCCTCACCTAAAGGTTAGCCACGTGCTCGAGTGACCACTCGCACTTATAAGAGTCCCGGGTGCTCCCTCACCTAAAGGTTAGCCACGTGCTCGAGTGACCACTCGCACTTATGAGAGTCTCGGGTGCTCCCTCAATCCGACGTAAGACAAACAAGCATTCACCAAGACCATACGGTGCTAAGAGTCTTGGGTGCTCCCTCACCTGAAGAGCCGAAACGTCATTCGAGTGATTACTCGCGAATAACCCCCCGACTGAGCACTCGAAACAAAGCTCCTCGGGTGAATGAGTGAACAGCTCGCTTGATGTTTTGTTCCAAGCGGGTGCAATGCTGTAAGGCTCCGCGCCTCAAAAACACACCTTCCTGGAACACGATACACTGTGCCCAGATGCCACGCAAGATTAGCGTGTAGGTAAGACCCCGCTGCGAAGTACGGCCGGGCTGGGACTTGCCGAAGAGCGATTTCACTCCCAACCTTTCCCATGCGTAGAGCATGATAGAAAAGCCGGGCAGACGCGCCTTAGGCTACACACATTACTGGCGGCAAATGAACACCGTAAGACCTGGAGCGGCCGGACTTTTGCTCGACACCAGTGTTCCAAGCTCACGTCGAGGGACGTGGGTTTGATTGGGCTACTGTGGTATTTGCCCTAGTGAAATTCACCAAGGCTCGACCCGTCGACTCCTTGGGCCCTTTCAGCTTAGCATCCCTCGAAACAGGTTTTGTCATGGCCACCAGACTGCCAGCGACCCGCGGATGAACCGTGCATACCAAAGAACGACGAATGAATGTACTCGAGTCCCTGCGCGACTCTTCGAGTCCCCCAGGCACTCGGGGGCTACTGACGAGGTGGTGACCCCACGACTCCTACGGATGAGCCTACCTGGTGTCCATGAAGGCAGAAAGCCCATGAAGATACGGCCTCAGCCCGCTAGTTGGTACCAACGTGGGAGTATGCAACTCGCAAGGAAGGTGCGAAGACCTGCCGTACGGAGAAAGCTAGGGTTAGGAAAGCATATTTGTACACGTAGAGGGACTCCCCAAGACCTGGCCCGGTATATAAGGGCTAGGAGGGGTGACGCCTAAGCCATCGAATCTCACCTGTAACCCTAGCCTTGAGCGCTCCAGCCTTGGCCTCCACTGTAATTGCATCTCCCCCATCAATAATATCGAGCAGGAGCGAGCCTTCCTGTTTGCCAACAAGCTATCGTCCAACCTGTGTCTCTCATGACTAACCCAGGGTCCCTGGCCATGGGATTTGCTGGGGTTGATCCCCGTCAATCGCGCACTTGAAAACTCCCTTCATACATAACTCATTGTAGGCTGATTAGAGAGGTTAGTACCCTAATAAAATAATTTTCATCTACTGCAAATAAATATTTCCAGGAAGAGCTACTGTTTCTCTTTCCTGACCAAAAAAGTTTGCAAAGAAAAAGCAAGCTTAAGGATTGCAAAACTGCGAAAAGAAAAACCGGGGCAGAAGCTGAGAAAAACAGAACAGCAGAGAAAGGAGAATTTTTTCGAGGTACTTCTGCAACTCAAATAAAAAAACTTTGAACAGACGCCTGAAAGGTAATTGTATGGAGCATGCTGTCAAAAAAATTCAGATCAAAAAGATGATCTGGTGATTTATTGAGAATTTTTCCGTCAAGCAGACATAATCTGTTTCTGGACAGCAAGCACCAACTTTTGACCTTTCTTGCAATCTGAGGCTAAACTTGGCACAAAGCTTGAAAAGTACAGATACAATGAAGTTGCTACACTAGTAACAATCATCAAGACCACTAAGAACAGAACAAAAGCAAAAAGAAAAACGTAAATTCGTTGCGGGCTGCCTCCCGAAAGCGCTTCTTTAGAGCCATTAGCTAGGCTTAAAGCAGAAGATCAAGTTGCATCTATTGAACCATCATCATGATCATCAAAAAGCTCTTCAATAGTAAAACTAGTCTTAATGGGTTTCTCAAATAAAGGACGAATGAAAATGCTTCTTGGAATAAAATCAAAAGGAGGGAAATCAATTGGAGTTTCATTAAAGTTAAAGATAGGTGTCTCCTCCAAAGTTTTCACCGTTTCAACTCTCTTGGCACTGGGTGTGCTAGCTTTAGCTCGGGGAACCTTGGGTACGTAAACGGACTTAGGTTCCTTCTTTGCTGGAGTTTCATACTTTTTGGTTTTGATTGAGGAAAAGGTAGTTCCTAAAGTTTCAATAACTTCCTCAATTTTTTCTATCCTAGAAGACTTTTCATCAAGGCATTTGATAGTCTCCAAAGTTTTGACAATTTTTTGCATGGAATTATCTAGCCTATTCAAATTCCCTTGAATCTTACGATCCAACTCATTCACCCTATCGATACTTGGCATCTCTAGCTCTATTTTTTAAAGTTTTCTCATAATCTGAGCTAAAGTAATGTCCTCCTTAATACTAACAATGGGGAGACTTCCAACAAGATTTTCAATAACATTAAGGGCTTCCCAAACTGGGGCCTCTATGAAGTTCCCATTGATAGCAGTGTCTAAAAGAAACCTATTCCAAGAAGTAATCCCAACATAAAAATTTCTAAGCAGGATAGTAGTGGATTGCTTCTTGGTGGCTCTTTTTTGAGAATCATTAATTCTATACCAAGCATCTTTCAAACTTTCACCACCTCTTTGAGTAAAGGTAAGCACTTCTACCTCACCAAAGGAAAAAGGACCAGCCATAGTGGTAACTACTGACAAGGTAACAGGTGTTTTTGGTATTTTTGGTTAAGGACACAAAAGTAAAAACTGAAAGGTAAACTAACAAGACTAAAAATCTAAGGTAAAATATAGTGTGCAACTCCCCTATCTTGTAGACTTGAGTCCCCGGCAACGGCGCCAGAATGCTTGATGGATTGTCACCCCTCGTTGGTCACCCCAAGTGGAAGGTTTGTGATGCAGTGCAGCAGCAAGTTTCCCTCGGTGAAGATACCAAGGTTATCGAACCAGTAGAACTCAGGAGATACAAGTAGGTGGCAACGTCGCCAGAAATTGCTTCCTGACTAGGGTGTTGTCGTGGACCTGCACACAGCAACAAATAACTTTGCTCCCAACGAGTACATAGGAGTTGTCAATTCCTCCGGCCTTGTCGTTTACAAAGGATCAACACAAGAGATAAAAGGTGCAAAGGAAAGTAAAAGCTGAAAGTAAATTGAGGGTGTGAACAATAATTTGAAGATGGACCGGCGTCCCGTGATTTTCACTAGTGATGTCTCTCTCCCAAAAGACGATAAAAGTGCTAGCGAGGTAAACACATCACAGTTGGGCAATTGACAGGATTATGAAGGCACCGCAATGTTAACTATGCTGCAAAGAAAGGAAGGGCTCAAAAGCAATGGGCAGTACGCCAAGGTAAGTAGACCGAAATCCATCTGCATCTATTACGAATCGTCCACCTTGAGATATCTATCCAGAACATCTCGCTGGTATTAAGTTGCGAATCCCACCCAAAGTGTAAACTCAAAGCAACATACAACTGCATTAAAAGAACTTTGCGTAAAGTAAACAATCATTGCACCCGCAGGTACAAGCACCGTTGTTTTATCCCTGGTGGCAACAGCACAGCCCCTAGTCTCATGTTTCTGTCACTCAAGCTAGACATCAAGGGGCTGAACCCACAATCGAGCATAACGCTCTCTCTTGGAGTTGCAAATAAAATACTTGGCCAAAGAAAATACCGCAATGGAGAACATGCAAGAATTTACTCAAGAACAAAATATAAAAGAGAAGAACCAAATATATTACTCATCACAATCTGAACATAGTCTCATAATCCATCAGATCCCAACAAACTCAGCATAGCAATAGCAGAAATTACATAGATGCCTCGATCATGTGAGGCAGCTCACGAGGACTCGAAAGTGGAAGCACAAAAGGGGGAGAGATTCATCACATAGCTACTTGTCACGGACCCATGGTCCAAGGGGGACTACTCACGGCACATCCGGGAGGCGTCCATGGCTATGGATGGTCTCCCTCCGGCAGGTTGCCGGGGCAGCTTCTCCAGGCAGCCCCGATCTTGAAACGGCGGCGGCGGCGGTACAGAGGGGAGTTCGCGAGAAAGAGATTGATATTAGGGGTTTCCAGCACGAGGGGTAAATATAGGCGAAGGGGGGCATCGAGGGGACCCACGAGGCAGTCAGGAGGGTCCCTGGCGCGTCCCAGGGTGGGGTCGCGCCACCTGCCCTCCTGGCTGCCTGGTGGTGGCCCCCTTCCCTCTCTTGGTGATTCCGGAAGCTTCTGTTGCGCTAATTTTTTATATATTTTTCCCAGAATTTTTGGAGCACTTTTAATGGCCGGAAAACCTGAAATACAAAAACAGCAGAAAACAGAAACTGGCAACTGGGTGCACGGAGTTAATAGGTTAGTCCAAATAGGTTCAAAAGTGTATGAAAGTTCAAGCAAAACATGGCAAAGTCACACAAAACATGCATGGAGCAAGAAGAAATTATAGATACGTTTGGGACGTATCAGGGTGCCTTGCCCCCCAAGGCTAAGAGTGGTGGGGCACATATGGTAATGTCCGGAAACTTGTGGAACCTTTCAGAAGCTTTCGGAACCTTCCAGGACCTTCCAGGACCATTCTCGGCCATTCCGGGACCTTCCGCGGTGGTTTCAGGACATTTAGGAACCTTATGGAACACTTCCAATACCTTCCGGGACCGTTTTCACATGTTCCGGAACTATCTGGATAGGTTCCGGGACCATCCAAGTGACAGTCTAAGAAATCCGATGACCGTGTAAGTTTGTCGGGACATCCACCGATTAACCGAAAACTATTCCGATCGATCCAGGACTTCCCCAATACCATTCTCATATGTTCCGGAACCACCTAGGACTATTCTAGAGTGATCCGGACATATCCTTAAATACCCGGAACTACTTCCGATGCCCTTATCAACAATTCCATAAATACCCGAAACTACTTTCGGTGACCGTATGAACTATTATGTTTTGCTTCCACTAGACCTTCTACCACTCTAGTATTCTAACAGACTACTTCTTGTTAAGTGTGTGACCCTATAGGTTCTGTATTATGCGGACATGACTCAGAACATCTTTCGGACATAGGTCAACAGCCTTTTGTCAATAGCCAATAATCAACAGTGGAGCCATGGACACCCATGTTGACTCCCGCACATACACAAAGAAACTTTGAGTGAACCATTATGTTTAGTCATGTGTCATTCCCTTTGATTTGCGATATATGACAAAGTCAGAGGAGAGAAGTTTGGCACCCATGTGTAACAACTTCTTGGACACAAGCCACTCGTTATCCTCTTTTCTCGTTTGTCCCTTTTCCTCGTTATCATATTCCAGTATCCCCGTGACTAAATCACAATGCGTCTGGCCAGACTATAATGGATACTGTTATACCGAGTGGGCCCGAAGTGAATATATTCTTCATCGTGAAGGAGCAAATCCCAGTCTTGAACTATCGTAATTACTAGACACACTATATGATATACCCAGAACTTATTTTACTACTTCCCAGTAACGGGAAGATTCATCTAAGAACCAAAGTACATCTCCCTATGTGAAGCAACTCGATACTCTCATGGTCTAAGTAATTACGTATATGATAACATTTCATGATATGACTTATAACGTTGTTACGATGTGATCTCTAAGTACATCATTCAATACTGGGGTCGGTTCAACATCATTGTTCTGCTAACAATATGTTCTCATTGCTACTGACATCCTTGTTACAAGAACAATGTCCATGATTAAGAAAACGTAATCATCAGTTAGCACATGAGCTCGTCTTAGAGGCTAAACCAGGAACTCTTGGTGTTTACATTTCCACACATCCAAATGAGTTTTCTTCTGAATCTCATAGTCAGGGTCATTGCAATTATAGCACAAAAATATAAACATTAATTACGAACGTGGAAATATTTATATATATAATAACATTTTATTATTGCCTCTAGGGAATCATTCCAACAGTCTCCCACTTGCACTAGAGTCAATAATATTGTCAGTGCTTGAGCACTTTACACCTATGGCATACCGGTGTAATGCATGCTTCATTTGTGGTATATACTTCATCTATGGATCTGACATTTCAGGCCCGTTTGTATCTTGCATATCTTCGCATTTGCACGCTATCATAAAATTCACTAATTTTATCAGTTTAGCTTTGTATATGTTTGAATCATTTGGCAAGACCTTGGTTCCTTAGAATAAGTCATGAAATCGTTCATCAATGTTCCATGAACATAGACATCTAGGAAACCATACCAACTTCGTAAATGAACTTATGATTCAAAATACCCTCCTTGTTACTTATTTTAAGTAACTATATACTTAGCCTTTGTTATAGAATTCACCATAGTATCTAACTTGACAAAGTTCCCCATACTGCGCCACCCTTACGTGTGAAACACATAATCCCAATTAAAATTGAAAATCGGTCGGAGTAAGTATGAAGACTGGATTGGTGTAACAATTTACATCAAAATTCAACTGGTGTAAATTATTACAACGAGCTCTTCATTATCTCCATTTTCCGAAAAACATATTTTATCTGTCATAAGTTTAATTTTTCACTGTTTGTCCAATGATCAACATATTGATCACTTTGGTATCTTTCTCACAACCTTCTGGAGCACTGGACATATCTGGTCGTTTTACATATTATGGTGTACATGATTAATTCAAACACATAGGTGTTCATGTGTTTTTCTTATCTGCGTTCATGAACACCGATTTCCGCAAACAATATTTCACCATGACCTCGGCAAGAGTATCCTTCTTGGCGTTTTCATACTAAACTACTTTAGTATCATGTCAACATATAACGTTGGCTTTAGCATGATCAGACACTCACTATCTTCATAGACCAATGTGCTTGATCCTAATGCTATATTAGCCCAAGTACTTCAGCTAAAAACTATTTTCAATGAAGTCCTTATTCATGTCAATAAATTTATATCATTTCTAATAAAAAATATGTCATCTGCATAAGGTTTTAGAAATTTTATTCAGCTCCCACTTACTTTCTTGAAAATTCAAGCATCTTCGTTATTCCTGATGAAAAACAAACTGTTTTGGCAATTTCATCACAACGAAGATTCCAACTCCATTATGCTAGCTTCAGTCCATTATTGGATATCCAAGGCTTACATCTCTTCTAGCATCCTTTGAATAGACAAAACATTCCGGTCGTATCAGATATACGTCCTTTGTTATATTTCCGTGTAGGAACTTTGTTTTGACGTTCATTCTACCATATCCTATAAATGAGATATGTAGTAATTGCTAGTATAACCCGAACTGACTAAAGCATATCTACGATCGAGACTAGTTCGTCGTAGTCAACCTTTGAACTTGCTAGAAAATATCTTTCCAACGAATTGAGCTTTATGGATAAAACAATTTCATCCGAATCAGTTACAAATCCATTTATATATTCTTCAGACTCTTAGTCTTTCGGAGGGTCTATCAAGTTCAAAACTTGACTTACTTACATGGATACTATCTCGAATTATTCGGCGTTTAGCCAAATCCCGGAGTCAGGGCCTATCAACGCTTCTTTGTATATCACAGGTTTATCATTGTCGAACAATAATATCTCGTTTACATAACATAAATCTTTATAGGAGTTTTGCCTAACTTGTGTGGTTCAGCTGCGCACTTCTTTGAAGATTCAACAATCTTGCCAAGTTGCACTGTCCTCCCACTCACTCTTTTGCAAGAAACTATTTTTTTCAAAACACACTGTTCTTAACAACAAATTTTTTTGTTTTGGTGTAGTGATAGAGGAATACCAAACCTTTTGGCATAACCTTAACAAAGTAGCACTTATCTTATTTGGGGTTTTGAATATGTCAAACATATGTCTTATATGCCCAAATTTTAAGAAAAGACAATATGGTTGTAATATTCCATACCACATCTAATATGGTGTCATTTCAACAGATGTGATGGTGCTCTTTTCAGTGTAAAAGCCGTAGTCACCAACGCATAACTTTAATAAGTATAATGGAAAATTGATAAATGTCATATTTGATCTTACGGTGTCATAGATGGCTTGATTACATCTCTCGAACACTTTACTCATAGTGGTGTTCCGGGAGACACAAGTTATGACACTTCTTCACAACTCATCAGACGTTCGCTAAACTTGTAAATCAAATATTACTTTTCTACAATCTAATTTGCAGAAGCATTATTTTCTTGTTACAATGAATTTCTATTTCACTCTAAAATTCCTTGAACATTTCAAAGATTTCAGACGTATGTCTCTATTGAACAGATATGCACATATCTACTTCAACTCATGAGCGAAGATAGGAAATCCACTGCACACAACTACACTTATTGGACTACACACATCATCATGTATGATTTCCAATGGTTTAGTTGCCCGTCCACGTATGACCTATCAATGGTGTTTTTAGTCACATTACTTCGAGACAAACATCGCAAGCGTCAAGTGATTCATAATCATATGAATCGAAAGTCCATCACTTATGGAAATTCATCATGCATGTTATGTCACTTGTGATAAACGGCAGTGCCACATCTATGTGGTATTTCTGTCAGTCTTGCGACGTTTAGCATCAGTGTTATGGATGTTTAGTATTATTATCAAGATTCATAACATACAACCTATATATAATGGAAGTATGGCCTTTACGTTATTCATAGCTTTGAACAACTCTCTTGCAACAAACATGATTCAAAATGATGTTTTGCAACAAGGCTAAAGTGTAGTAACAATTTACTCAACTCTAAATGAATTATGAAGATAATCATAGAGTCAAGACACGATATAGTAAACCTTTTACCGTGTTCCCGAGCGTGTCAAAACTCATTATCAGCTAGTCATAAAGGCTATAGTATTTCTTGCATCGAGTTGCAACAATATGCAATCGACGTGATATTCTAGTGATCAAGTTGTTTAATCATAATACCTAGAATAAACAATTAACTAATTAATCATGATCCCCAAGAATTACATCTTTTGACCAGCAATGAATTCATCTATAACTTAGTATGACTTTCATTTCTGAGCTGGATATCCCAGTCTTCTTTCGTTTTTCCTTTATACATATCATAGTTCTATTTTCAATGTCACTCCTACTCACAGAAGATCACACATGATCTAGGGTGGCGCAGGCCATGGACTTTTCGGCGTGTGAGTCTTACTAATAGCCTTTGAACTTCCTTTCCCTTAATTCTCATCATCATATGATCGGTGTTCCTCTGGATCCCACACTTATCAGTTTTGTTAAAGCACAATGAACATTTTCACTAATGCTTACAATCATACATTGTACTAGATATCCTATATCATTTGTCTTACTACTGAAAACAATTTTTCAGTTCCATGAATATAACATAACTATCCCAAAAATTTCGAAGTTTAGGTTTCATGGTGGTGAAGACAATGCACTTAGCTGTGGTGGAATTCTTAGCATTTTGGATTGATGTACGTAAGCCACTTCATCCATAGCATTAGCAGGAGATCATAAAAAAATTGCGATAGGACATGGTCCTTCTCGGCACTATTAAGGATAGTCCTCACAATACGGTACCAATCGTAAAGTTTTTAACAGATAATACAGTTAATCAAAATCAATCGAGGAGGTGGTGATGGCTTCTCGCCCCTCGTTGGTTACCCACAGTGGAAGGTTGAGATGTAGACAACAACAAATTTCCCTCGGTGAAGATACCAAGGTTTGTCTCCAGTAGGACTCCGACAACGACATGAAGGTTACAACGACGCCAGCAATTAGGCGGTTGACGTGGAACTGCACACACAACAGATAACTTTGCTCCCAACGAGTATAGAGAGGTTGTCAATCCCTTCGGCCTTGTTGTTTACAAAGGATCAAACGCACGGGATAATAATGATAGCGATAGCAACAGAAAAGGAAATAAAGCAGAAAATAAATAGCGGGTGTAAACAGTGGTGGAAATATGGACCGGGGTCCCATGATGTTCACTAGTGATGTCTCTCTCGCAAAAGGTAAACAAATTACAGCTGGGCAATTGACAGGATTATGTGCACAAACCAATGCTAACTATGCTACAAAGAAAGGAAAAGGCTCAAAAGCTTGGGGGTACGCCAAGACAAGTAGACCAAAATCCATCTGCATCTACCTACTAATCATCCACCTTGAGATATCTATCCAGAACATCTCGCTGGTATTAAGTTGCGAATCCCACCCAAAGTGTAAACTCAAAGCAACATACAACTGCATTAAAGAACTTTGCATAAATTAAACAATCCTTGCACCCGCAAGTACAAGCACCGTTGTTTTCTCCCTTGTGGAAATAGCACATCCCCTAGACTCATGTTTATGTCACTCAAGCTAGTCATCAGGGGGCATGAACCCACAATCATGCATAACGCTCCCTCTTGGAGTCACTACCGACTACTTGGCCAAAGCAATAAACAGCAACGGAGAACATGCAAGAATTACTCAAGAACAAAAATATAAAAGAGGAGAATCAAATATATTACTCAAACACAATCTGAACATAGTCTCATAATCCATCAGATCCCAGCAAACTCAGCATAGCAACAACAGAAAGATTACATATGTGCCTCGATCATGTAGGGAAGCTCACGAGGTCTAAACCATGAAGAACAAATAGGGGAGGAGAACATCACATAGCTACTGATCATGGACCCATGGTCCAAGGTGGACTACTCACGGTTCATCCGGGAAGCATCCATGATGGTGGAGAATCACCCGGAGGTGGTTCGTCCCTCCGGCAGGGTGCCGGGAAGAGGGCTCCTGGTGCTCCTGATCTTGGAAGCGCTGCGGCGGCGGAACAGAGGAGAGATCACGAAAAAGGGTTCTGTCTTCGAGGGTTTCGGGACGAGAGAGATATAGGCTAAGGGGGCAGCCAGAGGTGGACCAGGGCCCCA
Organism: Bromus sterilis; assembly: GCA_950022295.1. Classification (NCBI taxonomy): domain Eukaryota; kingdom Viridiplantae; phylum Streptophyta; class Magnoliopsida; order Poales; family Poaceae; genus Bromus; species Bromus sterilis. Next base: position 29,095,290 of record OX465597.1, read on the forward strand.
GGCGCCCCCCCTGGCGCGGACTAGGGGGTGGCCTCCTGGGCCACCCCTGGCCCCCCTCTGGCCCCACTTTGGCACTTCCCGAAGCTTCCTGTACGCTGATTTTTCCTATATTTTTCCCGGAATTTTTCTAGCACTTTAAGTAATGGGAAAACCTGAAACACAAAAACAGCAGAAAACAGGAACTGGCACTGGGGTTCACTGAGTTAATAGGTTAGTACAAATATGATCAAAAGTGTATGGAAGTGCATCAATATCATAGCAATATCACACAAAAGATGCATGGAGCAAGCAGAAATTATAGATACGTTTTGGCCGTATCAACATCCCCAAGATTAATTCCTGCTCATCCTCGAGTAGGTAAATGATAACAAGCATAATTTCTGTGGTGACATACTACCAACTGATGGATTCTCGCCCCTCATTGATTACCCAAAGTGGAAGGTTGAGATGTAGACAACAACAAATTTCCCTCGGTGAAGATACCAAGGTTTGTCTCCAATAGGACTCCGACAACGACAGGAAGGTGACAACGGCGCCAGCAATTAGGCGGTTGACGTGGACCTGCACACACAACAGATAACTTTGTTCCCAAAGAGTTCAGAGAGGTTGTCAATCCCTCCGGCCTTGTTGTTTACAAAGGATCAAACACACGGGATAATAATGATAGTGATAGCAACAGAAAAGGAAATAAAACAGAAAATAAATAGCGGGTGTAAAAAGTGGTGGAAATATGGACCGGGGTCCCATGATGTTCACTAGTGATGTCTCTCTCCCAAAAGACAATAAAATAGCCATGCTAGGTAAAAAAATGACAGCTGGGCAATTGACAGGATTATGTGCGCAAACCAATGCTAACTATGCTATAAAGAAAGGGAGAGGCTCAAAAGTATGGGCGGTACGCCAAGACAAGTAGACCGAAATCCATCTGCATCTACCTACTAATCAACCACCTTGAGATATCTATCCAGAACATCTCGCTGGTATTAAGTTGTGAATCCCACCCAAAGTGTAAACTCAAAGCAACAGACAACTGCATTAAAGAACTTTGCGTAAAGTAAACAATGCTTGCACCCGCAAGTACAAGCACCATTGTTTTCTCCTTTGTGGCAACAGCACATCCCCTAGACTCATGTTTATGTCACTCAAACTAGTCATCAGGGGGCATGAACCCACAATCATGCATAACGCTCCCTCTTGGAGTCACTACCTACTAATTGGCCAAAGCAATAAACAACAATGGAGAACATGCAAGAATGATTTAAGAACATAAATATAAAAGAGGAGAATCAAATATATTACTCAAACACAATCTGAACATAGTCTCATAATCCATCAGATCCCAGCAAACTCAGCATAGCAACAGCAGAAATATTACATCTGTGCCTCAATCATGTAGGGCAACTCACGAGGTCTAAACCATGAAGAACAAAGAGGGGAGGAGAACATCATTGTGACGCCCCCAAAATCGGACCGTGTACAATAATCATACACGCAAGGTACCCAATTGAGATCGGGGACTCACGGTGAGATATCACAACACAACTCTACAAATAAAATAATATAAGCTGTTTAATACAAGCCAGGGGCCACGAGGGCTCGAATACAACAGCTCGAGAGAACAAAGTTAGCGGAAGCAAAAGTATCTAAGTGCAGACACAAGGATATAAGGTTTCCTTAAGAAGGCTAGCACAAAATCAACAACGATCGAAAAGGCGAGGCCTCCTGGCTGGGAACCTCCAAACTACTCCTGGTCAAAGGGGAACTCGACGACGTAGAAGGCATCGGGGATCTTCATGTTGCGGTGGTTGGCATCGAGGATCTCCTGCTCCTGGGCTCCAACGTCGACTGCAGCGGCCGATCAGGCAAAACAAAAGGGGGGAAATAAAGCAAAGGTGACTATCTAGCATACCCGCGAGTCTTACGTCCGCCACTAAGCATTTATGCGTTTGTATCAAATGGAAAGGGGAGGCTGTATATAGTGGACTGCAAGGTAGAAAGTCAGAATAAGGATAAGAAGCTAGGCCTATCGAAGACTAGCATCTTCCATCGAGTCTTGCAGCACAAGAAGAGAACAACCAACAGTTCAATAGCATGAATGTAATAACAATGCAACAGAAGTAGCTGCAGCATTGTATAATAATAAGTTGTAATAATTAATACTTATAAATGCCTCCGAGTTCCCTTCCTCGACTCCCTGCGAGGAAAAGAAACCGGAACCAACAGTTTAATAATAGTAGTTTGTAGTAGTAGGCTCTGGCTTCAGCATAAAGCATCCTGTTACCGTGGACACGACTATTCGAATAGATCAAACTCCCTGCAGGGGTGCACTACTGTTCAGCCTGCACGCTCGGATCTCCAGGGTGGCGTACACCTTGTTAGGGAATGCCCTGCCGAGACTATCCAACACACCGAGGCCCATCCTACGGCTCATCAGAGAGGTCCCCGCCGGTCTACAGCCCTAAGGGCAAGGGGGTCATGGGCCTATCACCCCTCGCTCTCCGGGTCGTTGTGAGGAGGGTGAATTCCAGCGCCGCAGCACGATCCGTCCCTGCCACAATGCTGAACTGGACGTCTTTTAGAGCTTTCGAACGAGACCACAACGCGGAGGGCCCACACCATAATCCCACGTGAAGGTAGTGCGTACAAGCCTTTGCGGCCTCTCAAGTCATCCACCTGAACCATTAAGCATTTTATTATTACCTGTCGGGACAACCGTTATCGTTGCCCCTTACTGAATGTCTTCCCTGACGTCCCACCAACTCGTGCGGTTACCAACAAGGTGAACCGTATCCTTACCTTGTATCGCGTTTGCTCCGAAGAGCTCGACTTTCGTACAACAGGATACCTCTCGGCCACGAACAGTACCAGGCCCGCCGCACACCGGTGGAATACACCTGACATGTCGTTCCGCTAAGATAACCTGCGCGGGCACTGTTGGGTCACCCGACTCCTTACCTGTAAGGACACTAGTTGATTCGAGTGCCTACCATCAAGTGAAACCAGGAGTAATCACCCTCGATGGTACACTTGAAGAGGCCGAGACATCAGCGGAATGAACTAAAGAGGAATATTCTCGTATCACCCCGGTGGTGCCGAGACACCAGCGGAATGAACTAAAGAGGAATACCCTCGTATCATCCCAGTGATGCTACGCTACGGAGCCAACGAGAGTGAAATACGAGTCCTTCCACGCGTAAGTCAAACTCGAAGCGACTCGGCAGAGTCTCGCCGTTGTAGGTTCCCTAGGGCGCCTGCATTGATCCGTACCTGTTGCAGTTATAATATTTATAATCTGCTTTCACTCACCAGAGTGATCACGGCCCGCTATTCTAAACCTAGCTAACAATGCGCAGGGTTTACTGCTGAATATTATATATATTTACAAGGCAGCATAGGACAAAGGAAGGTACATCAAGGGGCGACAATGACAGGCTATGCAATTGAATAGGTAAGCAACATAGCAGCAGCAGTGACAATGCCTAGTGCAAGAAAAGTACGGAAAGATAGGCGATATCTGGGGAAGATAATGACTCTGCTTACCTGGAAGTTCGGTAGCAGGGGTACGACCGTCGACGTAGTAGTCGCACTCAGCAACGGTGTCGTTAGCGGCAGTGTCGAGGTCTACTGGATAATAAGGAGGGAGAAACAATAAATACACAACAATAATAGAAATACAAATGTATGGCATAGCAGATACAAAGCAAGGGGGCTCTAACGCAGTGTTCGGTGATTTGCTCGGAGCAGGAATTTATCCGGGGATCACTCATAAGTACCGGTTAATTACCGGATAGATGATCCGGAGGGGAAGGTTCCATGTATGTAGTGTTAGACATCTGACAGACATGTGGATAGGGTATCCGTGCTCGTTGATCCATTCAGAACAACTTTCATGTTTAGAACATTTTCATCCGAGAAGTTTTACCGGCTCCGGGTGATTACCGGACAGTGCAATTGGAGGGGGAATGTTCCATTTTCAGTATGTTAGACGGGTGTGGTAGGGGTATGGGTAGCGTAACCGGGTTCTTTTTATTTTTCTGATCAACTTTGAAATATAAATTATTTTAATCTGGCTTACGGTTTAAAAGATATTGATTTCTATAGTTTAAATCATTTTAAAGCAGTTTGTGAATTTATATTAATTCAAAAATAAACGGACAAATAATTTTATACCCAGAATAAACCAGCCACAGTCAATGACATGTGGGGCCAGTGGGGCATAGTCGACAGTTGACCAGTCAAGGTTGATTGGTCAACAGGGTCAATGTGGGGCCCAGGTGTCATTGTCTCATTTCTAGATTTCTCTAGAATTTGGCTAAATCTGGGAATTTTTGTCTTAAACATTAATTAGCTGTTTTCGGAAGGCTACGGTTTTGGTTCTGCTTGCCTGACAAATTAGTGCCCTATATCAAATCGAAGCATTTTTCTATGGTCTACAAGCTGGTACAAATTTCATGCTTGTTAGATTTCATTTGCTTAACTAATACTTTTTCTGAAGAGTGTCATCTGTTGATAATTCCAGAAACTGTTACAGTGAACTGAACATCGCACTTTGCGATTTTCATACGAATTAATTCATGCATCGAATGGAGTTTCTCCGGTGGGGTAAACTGAAGATGGTTATGTGTATAATATTCCCATGCATTTGCATTATTAATAAAAATCAATAACACATATATTTGATCTTGAAAATTGGCTATAAAATGCTCATGTCCTGACACTTAGCAAATCTGTGAATTCCTCAGAATGCAATCATCACTTACCTGTTTTTTAGAGGGCCACAACTTTGGTTCTATCCATCCTATGATTTCGTGCCTTATACCAATTTTGAGCATGTTTCAGTGATCTATAACATGGTACAGAAATTATCCACTTCAAAATTGGTTTAGCTATTGGTTTGCTGCTATTTTGAGAGGTATTTTCAACAGCAACAACAACCTATAGGCAGCATCAACACGCAGTTTCAGCAGAGCAGTTGCGGCAGCAAGCAACAGCAGTAGCGCCGCGCAGGGGCGTGGACACGCGCGCTGGGCGGCATGGGCATCGTCTGGGCGCTGCAAGGGCGCGACCAGAGTGGCCACGGGCATGGGGCGTGCGGCCAGGGCGCAGCCACCGCAACCGGCGACCACAGCGTTGACGGGGAATGGCCCTACAGCGACGACCGGAACTGGGAGGCAGGGGCGCAGTGGCCATCGACGACAGAACGGAAGCGGGGGAAGGGGAGATGGAGGAGGAGCATCGAGTGCTCACAGGGGGTGCGCAGGCGAGCAGGTGGTCTCACGGGGTAGGCCGGAGCTCGGGGAGGTCGCGGTGGAGTGGTGGTGGCGGCGATGACCACGGCGGACGTGCGCACCAAGGGCGGCAGGGGCTAGGCGTGGGAGAGGAGGTGTGGCCTCTAGGGCGCGTGCAAGGGCGTCGGGAGGCGGCCGAGGCCACGGCAGGCCCCGAGCGCCGGCAAGCCGTGATGGGCTGGGGGCCACCGTGCCCGCGGGAGGAGCCAGTGGCCACGGGAGGCGCGGAGTCACCGGGGGGTTCCGGGCGTGCCGCGCGGCGGCCGAGGGGACTCCAGGGGGGTGCTAGACGACGGCTGGGGCGGCAAGGGCTCACCGGAATCGGCGGCGGCCGCGTCTAGGAGGAAGAGGGGATCGAGATCGGGAAAGAGAGAGAGGTGGAGGAGGGGCCGGCTCAGGCCTCTGTCGTCTAGGTCTAGGGGGCAAGGTGTGCTGGGCCCTTTGCCCAGTTAGGTGGGCTTGTGCCCTAGGCGTAGTATAGGATTTTTGTTTTATTTCCTTTTTCTTTTTTTCTTTTCTGTTAGTAATTTGTATGGATAGCTTTTTGATTTTTTGTATTAGTTGAAACTTGCACCAATATTTCTATTACACATTGATATGCTGCTACAAAAAGTTTGGGTCTTTTATAAAATCATTTGATCTTTTATATAATTAATACATGATTAAATGGGCTGCTTTTGACACTGGTTTAGATTGTGTATAGTATTAAAATGTTATATTAAATATCCACTCGCATAGAATCAGGACCTACTGAGTTTTAGGAAATTAGTAAAATTGGTTTCACAATTTTTTTGGTTCAATTATAATTTCTACTTTTATTTTTAATTCCAACCAAGGGAACCGTTAAAATGATTTGCTTCAAAGATGATCAAAGCATGGTTAATCAACAAGATTAGTCATTTATAAAAGTTATCACTATAGCTTGACACTGAGGGTGTTACAAATCTCCCCCACTACAAAGAATTCTCGTCCCGAGAATTAAAAGTAGGGAAAGGGGTAAGGTTTCGGTTTCGTATTCTAACGATTCTTATGGTTCTTGTTGTCCTTCTCGAAGAAGTTAATCCTTCTCATTGATGTCCTCATTTCTCTGCATCAGTGCATCTCGACGAGTTGTCATCCTTCTTCGGGGTCTTCATCGTACTTACGAATAGGTTGGGGGCTAAACTCAAGGGGGGTCGGATCGGTACCAGGTTAATCAACGGAGGTTGTCCGAGGGAACGATGTACAAAGTATCTTCCGAGTTTAAACTCAGGGGAATACATCAAGAGAAACAAAAGAAGGCATGAGAAGTTTCAAACGGATAGACATGCATTCGATGCCGATGTCGGATGATGACAAGGGGTCCAGAGCATCAGGCATTGTCAGGACCCGGGGTTTGCGTATGTAATTCCAGTCACAACTCAATCATATGGAGAGCCGAGAGCCGTACCCACTTGTCTAAGCAGACAAGGCCAAGCACAGAACACTCTCGGAAAGCATCGAACGTGAGGGGCATCCCATCCAGGTCGGATGATCAACTGAGATGGGTTCTCATCGCCCGCTCACAAGTCTAAATGATTATGGGTGGTGAAATCCCATACTCATAGATAAGTCACCTCAACCATATTATCGATTGAATTATAACACTTACATAAACAGACTCCAGCCCGATCACTTAGTCGGGATCTCGGGCGGGCTCAATCATACAACAAAGTGTGCCACGTGACAGAGTCACGAGCAATTGCATCGCGATGCCCCAAACTGCGCACATCTAAGGGCCACTTGGTGTATAAAAGACCGCCGGCAAGAACACAACTAAGCTATCGAACCCCACACTAAGACATGCATGTTATAATCATACACGCAACATACATGTCCAGTGTAAACAACAGATAATCACAACATGAACTCTACAAACTCATAGTCTTTATAACTTCTGCTAAACAGAGTAGACATAGTAGTTGTATTACAAGCAGAGATCACATGTCTGTGATCCAACATTACATCAACCATAAACGGAAGAAAATTAGGTCTTAGTAAAGACAAGTTTAACAAATGGCTTAAGAAGCCTGAAATAAAATACAACGACCCTCCAGAGGGCACAGGCTGCTGTCTGGAACTATACGACCTGGTCCACGTTGAGCTCGGGGTAGAGGTTACCATCAGGGTCAGTGGTCTTGTCTCTAAAACATATAATAAGCAAACGTGAGTACAAAGACGTACTCAGCAAGACTTACATAGGAACTATACTACTCATGCACATGTATCAAGGCAAAGGGAGGTGGGGTTTCAATGCAGAAGTGCTAGCTTTGACTTGGCTAGTCCTGTACTACGATTACCAGAAAGAGGTAAGGAGCGTACACGAGTCCAAGTACCAAGTCTCCAACCAATACACCACTATGGTTACTTCCTCGACTTTCCCACGAGGAAGCACGCCATAGAACTCACACTTATCTTGGCAAGTTTTAAGAGTAACCATTGAAGTTGTCTATGATCAAGTAAAGGTCTCCAAGTAGTCCATAACCACGGACACGGCTATTCGAATAGTTCATTAACTCTGCAGCGGTGTACGGCTACACACACGCCTCATCAGTTACCGCCTGGGGATGGACCCTTCAAGTGAGTACCGGCGAGGATGCTTCCACGACACTTCACTCACAGCACCATTTCTAGTCCTAGGGAGTCGCCTATTTGAGTTGGGACCACGATCGGAATCCGGCCGATTTTTCCGATGTGGACTCAAACATTGTGTGTCCAGCCATCAAGCTCAACTCGATCATGATCACTTGATTCAAATAGGCCACAACCTACGTCCACCACTTACCTTGATGTACCTGCTTGAGATCGTTTAAAGCTCGAACTACTTGCGACTCCTAGACTTGGTCCGGGGTGAGGTACTAGGCCGAGAGGGGTTAGTGAGCCCAATGTGTGGTCGTACTCTTAGTCTTGGATAACAACACAAGAACTCGGGCTTAAGGCAGTGTTCAACTAGACAACCCACTGTGTACTCCTACACAGCCTCTCATCGTTCACCTTGTTTAGGTCAAATTCACCAACACGTTACCACCATCATTCACATAATCACTACCATCCCGACTCACAACAAAGTAGCCTCATTGTAACCTCTAAGCATGCAATAAGCTGTAAAAGTTGCAGGGGACACATGATATCAATCAACTCCTACATTTGCTAGGATTGTGGTTTGCTTACTACTATGACAAAATGATAGGTCATGCAAAGGAATGGGTTCAACTAGCGGTAGAACGTATCATGGTGACATCCTACACATGCATAAGAGAGAATGAGAGGGAACTGGGATTTTATCGACATGATCAAAGAGGGGGTGCTTGCCTTGCTGACGATCACGGGGTACTAGTCTTCTGACGTGAGGTTGAACTCGTTTCCGAGATCAACTCTACCGAGAAGAAGCAATCACCGAAGCACTGGAAGTAAAGCACAATCAAGATAATACAATGCACATTCAATATGCAAAACATAGCATGGCAAGATGCTGATGTGACCTATGTTTAAATTTCAACATGTTAATTGAAGTTGATTTGAAAAGTGAATTCAAATTCAAACTCCAAATGTATTCAAATTGGTCCAAGTTGCATTTGCTAATGTTTGTTCATTGTAAACCATGTGATCATGTGTGTGAAATGCCTCTGATGTACATGTGATCATGTTTGCATTGCAATTGTTCAAGTTGGAAAGAACATGGCATTTAATTTGATTTAATTCCATTTAAACCAAATAGCTAAAGCTACTGGTCCCATTTTAAGATCAACTCAAACAAAGTTGAAAGTTGGAAATTTGGATAGAGGATTTTCTGCTGATCATTTTTCATATATTACACTTTGCATTTGGACTTATAGATTAAAAGATATTTAATTTCAAAGTTTAACTTATTTTCTGCCTTTTCTGGATTTAATAAAGAATTTCTAATTATTGCATCAGGGTGATGTCATGCTGACGCAGGGGTTGGTCTGACAGGGGGGGGGGGGTCCACTGGACAGTCTCACAGGGGTTAATTAAGGTGCTGATTATTTTTAAACTTGATTAACTTGGCCTGGGGCCCACTGTCAGCGAGGGAGGGGAGGGGGTTAGTGCCCGGGGTTAGGGCCTCTAATGGCCTGGTTGCCGGAGACCACTGTAGCCGGCCGGAGTTCACGCTGAAGAGAGATTTAGGGCATGGGGGAAGGAGAGAAGAGCACTGGCACGTGCTCCGCGATGTCGCGCGTCTGTTGAAGCTAGGCGGGGGTCAAGTGGAGGACCGTGGCCATGTCTGCGACAAGAGGAGCGGCGGCCGGAGCTACTGGCCATGGAGAAACGGCATAGAGAGCACGGGGAGAAGCACGGATGAGGGAAAATGAGCGTCGTGCTCACCTGAAGACGATGGAATGCGCGGCGAGGCTGGGGGTGAAGGGGAGGCGGTGAATTCGACTTGGAGGTCGTCGGCGGCCGGCGAGGAAGTGGCGAGGCAGGCGTCGTCCTCGGGGGCTCCGGGCTCGAATTGAGGGCGCCGCTCGATGAAGTCATCGTCGGGGGCTTCAATGGACACGGTGGCGCGGCGGGGGAGGCACGGTGGCCACGGTGGCGCACGGCCGTGCTCCGGCTAGGGCTACGGGTCCGCGCGGAAAAACGGCGAGCGGGCGCGAGGAAGAACCAGAGAGAGGGGGGAATGGATGGGGAGGACGAGGGGGCTTCCAGGCGTGGGATAAGGTCGAGGGGGAGCAAGCAGCTCGCCACAGCGACGACGACGGCCGCGGCATGCGTGGCACGCAGCTGCGTGCCTGCCTGGCCGTGGAGGAAGACGACCCTGCCCCTTTGGGCTGGGCCAGTCGTCTGGGCCGGCCAAGTGGCCGAGGTAGGTTTCTGTTCTGTTTTCTTTTTAATTCCTTTTATGTTTTGTGTTTTGATTTTACTTCTAAATCAAAACAATTTATAAAATTCTAAAACTTTATTGTGAGCTAGTGGAACATATAAAAGTCCACTCACAAAGTTTCAGAATTATTGAAATTATATTTAAATAATTTCAATTGCAAATACATTAAATATTTAATTTCCAAAGGCTTTTTGAACTTTTAGAAAAATCAGAGAGCATGAAGTGGGAGCCACTTCACTTGAAATGTGATCATGCCCATTTATGAGACTTTTCAAAAAGTTCAAATCATTTTTGGAAAAAGATTTTTGTCTGGCATTTTATTAAAATTATTTTGAGGCTTTTTGCTTCCCCATTTCTTTTTATTTTTCAAAAAAAATCATGATGCAAAAATGCTAGCTTGGAAAAGCACAAACCTAAATTAGGGTTCTGACAGGCATAAGCACCGAGTCTGATATGGGACTGAACATCGCAATGTATGTGACCAGATTCAGGTTTCGATCCTGTGGATTTGTGGGTTATGGGCCCACATTTTATAAGAAAGTTGGTGAAATCCCCTGCAATTGCGAGGCAAGTTTTGTCAGAGAATAGATCGTTAGTTATCTTAGCGACTACGTCGGCCAAGGGCAAGGAACAAAGAGAATCATTTTCCTGCTCGTTAAAACGAGGCAGACCAATCGGCAAAACTCTCGTCCATCGGTGGTAACCAAAAGGTTATCCATGATAGTAACAGGTTGTACCGACAGAGTAGTACATCGAGGTGTTTACATAAGCAGGGAATTATCACTGCTCAGATAAGACACATTACAAGAAAGGTTAAACAGACCAATGGAAAGGAAAATGTGATGATACACAAGTATCAGGTGTATATCTTTCCCAAGGGAAAGCAGAGCACGATATACACGACCAAGTTGTATTGGCAAAGAGTCAAGGGAGGTTGTCGATGATAACACAAATCATCGACGGGTAGGGATGGTATTTCACACGATGAATCCAATTGACACATGGAAGAAGCCAAGTAAGATCAGTTGGATAATAATCCACCAAAGGTCGGGTGGTTCGCAAAGAATATGATGTGAGTATCGGCACTCATACAGAAGGAGAAAGAATGCAAAGGCATCGGATGATAAAGGCATCGAAATAATTTGATGCTTGAGTACAAGGAAATTATAATTTCCAGATCGGGAGGTGAATACAATTAGCCATACGGACTTATCGGTGGCATGGGATTGCAAAGGCGATGAACATGTAGGTTCTCGGGAGTTTATCGGAGAGTAATCTTTGGAATCTTCAGGTGAAGCAAGCGATCATCTAGATTGAGGGGTCTCCGGGAGGAAGTAGTCACGAGATCCTAATGTTAGAGTTAGCAAAAATCTTTAACCCGAAAGAGGAGAGAGATCAGAGTCCCAGAGTAAAGGTACGGAGTAAAAGATCCTAATACCATCCAATTTGTGACGAGGGCCGATAAGCCACACGACATTGTTACTAAAGTAGTTTTTCCAAGACTAGACTCGACTTCGACCAAGGAGTTGGAAGGGGTGTCCTACAAGCAGTCGGCTCTGATACCAACTTGTGACGCCCCCAAAATCGGACCATGTACAGTAATCATACATGCAAGGTAGACGATCAAGATCGGGGACTCACGGTGAGATATCACAACACAACTCTACAAATAAAATACTACAAGCTATTTAATACAAGCCAGGGGCCACGAGGGCTCGAATACAACAGCTCGAGAGAACAAAGTTAGCGGAAGCACAAGTATCTGAGTACAGACACGAGGATACAAGGTTGCCTTAAGAAGGCTAGCACAAAATCAACAACGATCGAAAAGGCGAGGCCTCCTGCCTGGGAACCTTCAAACTACTCCTGGTCAAAGGGGAACTCGACGTCGTAGAAGGCATCGGGGATCTTCACGTTGCGGTGGTTGGCATCGAGGATCTCCTGCTCCTGGGCTCCAACGTCGACTGCAGTGGACAATCAGGCAAAACAAAAGGGGGGAAATAAAGCAAAGGTGAGTATCTAGCATACCCGCGAGTCTTACGTCCGCTACTAAGCATTTATGCGTTTGTATCAAATGGAAAGGGGAGGCTGTATATAGTGTACTGCAAGGTTGAAAGTCAGAATAAGGATAAGAAGCTAGGCCTATCGAAGACTAGCATCTTCCCTCGAGTCTTGCAGCACAAGAAGAGAACAACCAACAGTTCAATAGCATGAATGTAATAACAATGCAGAAGAAGTTGCTGCAGCATTGTAAAATAATAAGTTGTAATAATTAATACTTATAAATGCTTCCGAGTTCCCTTCCTCGACTCCCTGCGAGGAAAAGAAACCGGAACCAACAGTTTAATAATAGTAGTTTGTAGTAGTAGGCTCTGGCTTCAGCATAAAGCGTCCTGTTACCATGGACACGACTATTCGAATAGATCAAACTCCCTGCAGGGGTGCACTACTGTTCAGCCTGCACGCACGGATCCCCAGGGTGGCGTACACCTTGTTAGGGAATGCCCCACCGAGGCTATCCGACACGCCGAGGCCCATCCTACGGCTCATCAGAGAGGTCCCCGCCGGTCTACAGTCCTAAGGGCAAGGGGGTCATGGGCCTATCACCCCTCGCTCTTCGGGTCGTTGTGAGGAGGGTGAATTCCAGCACCGCAGAACGATCCGTCCTTGCCACAATGCTGGACTGGACGTCTTTCAGAGATTTCGAACGAGACCACAACGCGGAGGGCCCACACCGTAATCCCACGTGAAGGTAGTGCATACAAGCCTTTGCGGCCTCTCAAGTCATCCACCTGAACCGTAAAGCATTTTATTATTATCTTTCGGGACAACCGTTATCGTTTCCCCTTACTGAATGAGTCGCGGACAACGACAGTAGTGAGGACCACTAGTAATGTCGGTGCCTGCCCTATCGTCCCACCAACCCGTGCGGTTACCAACAAGGTGAATCGTCTCCTTACCTTGTCTCACGTTTTCTCGGAAGAGCTCGACTTTCATACAACAGGATACCTCTCAGCCACGAACATTACCAGGCCCGCCGCACACCGGTGGAATACACCTGACATGTCGTTCCGCTAAGATAACCTGCGCGGGCACCGTTGGGTCACCCGACTCCTTACCTGTAAGGACACCAGTTGATTCGAGTGCCTACCATCAAGTGAAACCAGGAGGAATCACCCTCGATGGTACACTTGAAGAGGTTCGACCAAGACATCAGTGGAATGAACTAAAGAGGAATATTCGCGTATCACCCCGGTGGTGCCGAGACACCAGCGGAATGAACTAAAGAGGAATACCCTCGTATCATCCAAGTGATGCTACGCTACTGAGCCGATGAGAGTGAAATACGAGTTCTTCCACGCGTAAGTCAAACTCGAAGCGACTCGGCAGAGTCTCACCGTTGTAGGTTCCCTAGGGCGTCTGCATTGATCCGTACCTGTTGCAGTTATAATATTTATAATCCGCTTTCACTCACCAGACTGATCACGGCCCGCTATTCTAAACCTAGCTAACAATGCGCAGGGTTTACTGCTGAATATTATATATATTTATAAGGCAGCATAGGACAAAGGAAGGTACATCAAGGGGCGACAATGACAGGCTATGCAATTGAATAGGTAAGCAACGTAGCAGCAGCAGTGAAAATGCCTAGTGCAAGAAAGTACGGAAAGATAGGCGATATCTGGGGAAGAGAATGGCTCTGCTTTCGTGGAAGTTCGGTAGCAGGGGTACGGCCGTCGACAAAGTAGTCGCACTCAACAACGGTGTCGTCAGCGGCAGTGTCGAGGTCTATTGGAGAATAAGGAGGGAGAAACAATAAATACACAACAATAATAGCAATACAAATGTATGGCATAGAAGATACAAAGCAACGGGGCTCTAACGCAATGTTCGGTGATTTGCTCGGAGCAGGAATTTATCCGGGGATCACTCATCAGTACCGGTTAATTACCGGACAGATGATCCGGAGGGGAAGGTTCCATGTCTGCAGTGTTACAGACATCTGACAGACATGTGGATAGGGTATCCGTGCTCTTTGATCCATTCAGAACAACTTTCATGTTCAGAACATTTTCATCCGGGAAGTTTTACCAGCTCCGGGTGATTACCGGACAGTGCAATCGGAGGGGGAATGTTCCATGTTCGGTATGTTAGACGGGTGTGGTAGGTGTATGGGTAGCGTAATGTCACAACCCCAAGTTAGGTATGTGCTAGGACCAAGTGCTACTTTACATCATGTCAAAAATTCAAAAAGAAATTCAAAAATGGGGAACAGAAAAGCCCTGAGGAATTTAAATAAATGGCCAGATAAAAATCTTTTTCCAAAAATCATTTGAACATTTGGAAAATTCCTATAAATGGTGCTGATCATTTTAAAAGTGGTTTGGGTATTTTCCCATGCCCATGGAATTTCTAAAATTCAAAAGGTGCCCTGGAAATTAAACTTGACCCCTATTTGATTTGAAATTCAAATGTTTTGAATTTCAAAAATGCTCAAATTCCACAAGTGACTAGCTACTGGTCACCTAGGAATTATAAAATTAATTGGGCATTTAATAAAAATGCTTTGCTATTTTATTTCAAAGCAAAACATAAAGTAGAAAAATAAAAAGAAAAGAAAAACAACAGAGCTTACCTTGCGCCTCAAGCGAGGCCCACTTACCTTGGCCTGGCCCAGCCCGCCCGAAGCGCTGTCGTCTTCCTCCCCGCGGCTCCAAGCAGCTCGCTGGAGCTGGGAGCGGCGACGACGACACGGCGACGCCCTGGCCCTTCTAGACCTCCCCTTCCCTCTCTCTTGCGCCACGCATCGCGCAGAACCCCCCCCCCCCCCCGCACCTCCAGCTCACCCCAGCCCCTCTCCTTCCCCTCCGGCGACGACCACCCGAGCACCCCGCAGAGCACGCGCGCCGCCCAGTCGTGGCCAGAAGCCCCCTCCGTCCTCGCCGCCTTGTCCATCGTCACCGGCGTCGTCGACTTCCTCTCTTCCCCGCGTCAATCGAGCCCGAGCCGCACCAAAGACGTCGCGAGCACCAAGACTTCACCGCCGGCCGCCGAGGAGGAGAACTTCGAATTCGACGCCACCGAGCTCCCTCCGGCTTCCCCGAGCCCGTCTTCGCGTTCACGGTGAGCAGGGCTCCATTTCGCCCCTAGCCGCGCCTCTTCCCGTGCCCTCCCGCCTAGTTCCGACGAGGTCCGAGCTCGGCCTGCCGCCGCGGTTGAAGTAGCCAACGCCACAGGCCATGCCTTTGACCCCTGCCTGCTCCATCCGTCGCGGACGACCAAGAGCTGCACGCCCGTGCCCTCAGATCTTCTCCCCGTGACCTCTATCGCCGTCTCCACCTAAGCCCGAGCCCGGCCGCCGCACTCCTCGTCGCCGCCATGGCTCCAGGCCTCCCCGAGGTCCCCGACGAGCTCCACTCGAAGCGCACGAGCGAGAGGCACCCCCTGGTGCCCTCCTCTTTCCTCCCCGTGGCCTTTTGGCCAAGTCCGGCGAGCGGCGCCGTGCCCGTGCCACCGGCGGCTAACCGCCGGGAACTTAAACCTAAAACCCCCCTAATCACACCCCTAACCCCACTTACCCCTGGGCCCCAGTGCCCCTAATCTAATCCATGGGGTTAATTTAAACGGGATTAACCCCTGTGACACTGAAACTCTGGACCCACTTGTCAGCCCCCCCCTGACGCCAGCTTGATGTCATCCTGACGCAATAAACCGATTTAAATGAATTTCCAGAAAATCAAATAGAATTAAAGAAATTCCAGAAATTCCAGAAAATACCCAAACTTTGGAAATTCATAGAATATTCATATTAACTCCAATTTGGACAAATAATATATGAAAAATGATCAGGAGAAAATTATCTTTCCAAATATGCAACTTTCAACTATGTTGGAGTTGATTTTAAAATGGGACCAGTAGCATATGTCATTTGGTTTATTTGATATTAATTCAAATTCAAATCAAATGCTTTGGCAACTTGGACCATGGAATTATACTATATTTCAACCACACTTCAGAGGCATATCATACGCATTTCCAAAAGGTTCAAAATGATCAAACAATGTCACATGTAACTTGATCAAGTTTGAATTCAAATTGGAGTTTGAATTTGCAATTCAATTTGCAATATACTCCTTTTAAATGGAATGCTCAACACATCAGTACCTTGAACATCACCATTGCAATATTATTCATGTGATTGTGCATTGTACATTATATTGATCCTATGATTGTCATGTTGCTGATAGAAGTGGATTCGGAGCTCGAGATCACCCCCTTCGTTGAAGACTCCGTTATCGAAACCTCGTCAGCAAGGCAAGCAAACCCCCATTGATCATGTCGATAAAATCCCACTTCCCTCTCATGTCTCTCTTATGCATTGTTTAGGATGATCACCATGATAACGTTTCTATCGCATAGTTGAACCCATATCCTTTGCATGACCTATCATCTTGCCACAGTAGTAAGAAAACCACAATCCTAGCAGATGTAGGAGTTGGTTGATATCATGTGGCCCCTGCAACTGTTACTGCTTATTGCATGCTTAGTGGTACAATGAGGTTGCTTATGATGTGAGTCGGGATGATAAACATGGTGTTGATGAAAGTGAAACGTGTTGGTGAATCTACCCTAATACAAGGTGAACGATGAGAGGCTGTGTAGGAGTACACAGTGGGTTGTCTCGTTGAACACCGCCCTAAGCCCGAGTTCTTGTGTAGTGATCCAAGAAGAAGAGTACAAACACACATTGGGCTCACTGACCCCTCTCATCCTAGTACCTCACCCCGTTCGAACCCCAAGAGTCGTAGTAGTTCGGAGTTCTGGTAGGGCTGTGGCACGGTCTACGAAGTGGATGAACGGCTTTTCAAGACCGGCTTGGGACCCTGCACACATCGTTTGAGGCTGTACTGGAACCTCGGCCGGACTTCCATACGGATCCCCCTCAGATAGGCGACTCTCTGGACTAGAACGGAGCGGTGGGCGAAGTGTTGTGGTGGCATCCTCGCTGTCACCTCTTGAACGGTGACATGCAAAAGGCGGTAACTGATGACACGTGTGTGTAGCGGTACACCCCTGCAGGGTTAACAAAACTATTCGAATAGCCGCGTCCGCGGTTAAGGACTGCTTGGAGAGCTGTGCTCGATTATTAGACAACTTTAACTGGATACTTCTAAAATACACCAAGATAAGCATGAGTGCTATGGTGTGCTTCTCGTGGGGAAGTCGAGGAAGTAACCATAGTGGTGTAATTGGTTGAAGAGATGTAGTGGACTCGTGTACGCTTCTTACCTCAAGTCTGGTACTCGTAGTTCAGGACTAGCCAAGTCAAAGCTGGCACTTCTGCAAGTGAAACCCCACCCCCCTTTACCTTGATACATATGCATGAGTAGTATAGCTCCTATGTAAGTCTTGCTGAGTACGATTTTGTACTCACGTTTTCTTAATCTATGTTTTAGATGAACCCACCGACCCCGATGGTGGCTTCTACCCAAAGCTCGAAGAATGAAGACTCAGACCAAGACCAAGCTAGTGTAGTCCCAGTCAGACGACTGGTTTCCTCGTGGAGGGCTTGTTTTTAGATATGGCTTCTCTAAGCCATTTGTTAAACTTGTCTGTACTCAGACCTACTTGCTTCCGCTTGTTTGTTGTAATGTTGGATCACATGTTTGTGATCTCTGTGTGCACTCTGTAAGAGTTATTAATAAAGATATATACTTTGTAGAGAATTGCAATGATACCTGCTGTTCATACAAGGCATGTGTGCTGCGTGTATGTTTATAACATGCATGTCTTAGTATGGGTTTTTGAGACCTTAGTTGTGATCTGGCTGGCGGTCTTTTATACACCAAGTGGCCCTTAGATGTGCGCAGCTTGGGGCATCGCGATGTGATTGTTCGAGACTCTGTCTCGTGCACACTTTGATGTATGATCGAGCCCGCCCTAGACCCCGACTAAGTGATCGGGCTGGAGTAAGTCTATGTAAGGGTTATAATACAATCGATAGTATGGTTGAGGCGACTTGTCTATGAGTATGGGAGTTCACCACCCATATCATTTAGACTTGTGTGCGGACGATGAGGACTCATTTCAGTTGATCATCCGGCCTGGATGGGACGCCCCTCACGTTCGATGCTTTCCGAGAACGTTCTGTGCTTGGCCTTGTCTGCTTAGACAAGTGGGTATGGCTCTCGGCTCTCCATATGATTGTGTTGTAGCGAGGCTTGCATACGCTAACCCCGGGTCCCGACAGACTTGGTATCAGAGCAGGACTGACTGTAGGATTATCAGCCTTGGCCAAAGTCGACTCTAGCCTTCTATAGTTATATAGTTACTATGGGTATATAAGGGAACAACGTAAGGCTTCTTTTTCTCCTTACCCTCATCGATCTGAGTTCTGAGTCACCCTTACCTTTTCTACGGGAAGGTAGGACTAGGCTCATCTATGTCTTACTAGAACATCTCGTTGATTGCCTCCTTATAGCCGTAGGATGGTTGTGGTTGTCCAAAGTCTCCGTGTTTTGGGTTCCTTGAAGAAGTTCTGTCCAATTTCTTCGAGGTTGTTTCATTTTCCATCCCGGTGTAGCCGTTATGCTGCCGGATTTGTTCCGTGTTTCTTTGAATCATTGCCTTTGCTTTATAGTCTTCTCCTTCTAAAATCATATCCTTTTATCCTTGCCTCCATCGTACAACCTGTTCTGATTGTCGATTTTTATCACACAGGATGTCAGGTGGAACTCGTAGTGTTGTTCTTCGGAATCGAGACCGTGATCGGAATCGAAATGATGATGAACCTCCAACCCCGCCTTCTGCGGCGGAAATCATGATGGAAGCTAAGCGAAATAGACATGATCAAACACGCCTTTTGGAGCTCATCGAGCAGAATACCGCCCACCATCGTAATGTGGTGGTCAGCATTCAGGACTTCATCCTCCTCAAGCCACCGGTATTTCGATGTTCTTCTGAGCCCCTTGAAGCTGATGATTGGCTCCGTTCCATCGAGCGTAAGCTTGACACTGCACATGTTGCTCCCGATGACCGAGTTATTTTCGCGGTATACTTCTTGGAAGGTGCTGGTCTTCAGTGGTGGGAGAACCATGTTGCAATGCAGCCAGATGGTCACGTAGTGACTTGGCAGGAGTTCTGTGTTGCCTTTCGAGGGTACCACATTCTGGATGAGTTGATGGAGCGCAAGAAGGAAGAGTTCTGCAATCTAAATCAAGGAGAGATTTCCATTCATGAGTATGTGAAGGAATTCAACCGTCTTGCTCGTTATGCCCAAGATGAGATCACCACCGATGCCATAAAGCAGGCAAGGTTCCGCAAGGGACTTAGCCCCATCCTCCGTCATGATCTCAACCTCATCGAATTTTCCACCTTTGAGGATTTAATCAACAGATCCTTCAGAGCTGAGCATGGCAATGAAGTTTTCGAGAAGTCTCGCAAGCATGCTCTTGAGCTTGCCCCTTCTTCCAGTTCACGCCCTCAGAAGCGTATGATCTGGATTCCTAACAGTTTGATCCACCAAAACAACCCACCGAGGCCATCACTTGTGTCGCCTCGTCCACCAGCTCCACCAAACAACCCAGCTCCCCGCACCATCTTTGGAGCCTGTTTCAGATGTGGCCAGCCTGGTCACTACTCTCGTGAGTGCCCCGTCAACCAAAATGCTCCATCCCATGCCAAAGGAAAACCCACTGTTCATGCCAAACCACCCCCGAAGGTTTCCACCGCTAAGCCTTCCACCTTAGAAAATCTTGGACGTGTGAACCAAATCTCAGCTGAGGAAACTGATAGTACTTCTGACGTCATTCTTGGTACGCTCCCAGTCAATTTTGTTCCCACTTCTTTTCTTTTCGACCCAGGAGCATCTCACTCATTCATGTCAGAGAGTTATGCACTTCGGCATGATGTATCCTTTGAAGAAATGTTCACCCCTATGATCATTCAAACTCCTGGTTCCAAGTGGCAAACTAATAGAGTAAGCCATGGTAATCAAATTGCAATTGAGAGTTTAGTATTCCTTGCTTCACTCATAGCCCTCAAGTTTTCAGACATTGATGTCATCCTTGGTATGGATTGGTTATCAAGACAACATGCTTTTCTTGATTGTAAATCCAAGTCAGTTAGACTTACACATCCTTCAGGCCAGACAATAGTTTACTCCTCACCAAGAACAAGAACCCAGGTGCATTCTTTGAATGTGCTTCCCCTTCCTGACCTTGAAGATGTTCCGGTGGTTCGTGACTTCCCGGATGTCTTTTCTGAAGAGCTGCCGGGCATACCACCCGACAGATGTGTAGAGTTCATTGTAGATCTTGCCCCAGGAACCGCACCAATTTCCAGACGCCCATACAAAATGGCCCCACGTGAGTTAGCTGAGCTTAAAACCCAACTGGAAACTTTGTTGGAAAAAGGCTTCATCCGCCCTAGCTCATCGCCATGGGGTTGCCCCGTTCTGTTCGTAACGAAGAAAGATGGAACAGAAAGGATGTGCGTAGACTATCGCCCGCTAAATTTAGCGATGATAAAGAACAAGTACCCACTGCCCAGGATCAATGATCTTTATGATCAACTTGCAGGATCCTCTGTCTTCTCCAAGATGGATTTGAGATTAGGCTATCATCAAATCAAAATCCGAAACGAGGACATTCCCAAAACGGCTTTTACTACTCGTTATGGTCTTTACGAGTACACCGTCATGTCCTTTGGTTTAACCAATGCCCCCGCCACTTTCTCACGCATGATGAATTCGATCTTCATGGAGTATTTGGACCAGTTCGTCGTGGTTTACCTCGATGACATCCTTATATACTCGAAGAACAAAGAAGAACATGTCGAACACCTAAGGCTGGTATTGATGAAACTTAGAGAGCATCGCCTGTATGCTAAATTCTCCAAGTGTGAATTTTGGCTACCAGAAGTGACCTACTTAGGCCACGTAATTTCTGCAAAAGGCATTGTTGTGAATCCCGAGAGAGTTCAGGCCGTCCTTGACTGGACTCCACCTGAATCGGTTAAGCAAGTTCGGAGTTTTCTTGGCCTAGCCAGCTATTGCCGTCGCTTCGTCGAGAACTTTTCTAAAGTTGCAAAGCCTCTAACTGAACTCCTCAAGAAAGATAAGAAATTCCTATGGACTCCCAAGTGCGAGGAAAGCTTTCAAGAGCTAAAAAGAAGATTGACTTCTGCACCCGTACTTGCACCTCCAGACACCAAAAAAGATTTCGAGATCTATTGTGATGCATCACGGCAAGGGTTAGGACGCATACTTCTGCAAGATCGACATGTGGTAGCTTATGCTTCACACCAGTTGCGGCCACATGAAGAGAACTATCCTACCCACGATCTTGAACTCGCTGCCGTAGTTTATACCCTAACAACTTGGCGACATTACCTCCTTGGTAATCGTTGTGAGATTTATTCCGACCACCAAAGCCTCAAATACATTTTCACCCAGCCAGATCTTAATCTCAGGCAAAGACACTGGATTGAGTTGATAAAAGATTACGACGTAGTAATTTCTTACACCCCAGGCAAAGCCAATGTCATGGCTGATGCACTAAGTCGTAAGTCATATTGTAACAACCTCATGTTACAACAGTATCAACCACTTCTTCATGAGGACTTTCGCAAGCTCAACCTTGAAATTGTTCCTCATGGCTATCTTTCTACCTTGGTGGCGAAACCAACTCTTGAGGATCAAATCATAGTTGCCCAAAGGCGTGCACGAGGTGTTCGCCGGATCAAGGAGAACATTGCTAGCGGAGTTGCTAAATGTTTCTCCACAGATAGCAAGGGAATGGTATTCTTTGAAAATCGTTTGGTAGTACCTAAGAATAGGGAACTAAGGCAACTCATCCTCAAAGAAGCTCATGACACACCCCTATCAATTCATCCCGGTAGCACAAAAATGTACCGAGATCTACGCCAGAGATTTTGGTGGACTAGGATGAAGAGAGACATTGCTCAATTTGTTGCCGAATGTGATGTTTGTCGTCGCATTAAGGCAGAACATCAAAGACCTGCTGGTACACTTCAACCTTTGTCTATTCCAGAGTGGAAATGGGACAAAGTCGGTATGGACTTCATCACCGGCTTTCCAAAAACCCAGAAAGGAAATGATGCCATCTTCGTTGTCATAGATAGGCTTTCCAAAGTTGCTCACTTCCTTCCAGTTTGCGAGTCTATAACTGCTAGCCAGATGGCGGACTTGTACGTCCATAGAATTGTGTCTCTTCACGGTGTTCCTTTGGAAATCAATTCTGATCGTGGTAGCCTTTTCACCTCTAGATTTTGGGGAAGCTTCCAACGTGCTATGGGAACTCATCTCTCCTTTAGTACAGCTTTCCATCCTCAGTCTAGTGGTCAAGTCGAAAGGGTTAACCAAATTCTTGAAGACATGCTCAGAGCTTGTGTTATATCTTTCGGAAAGAATTGGGAGAAGTCTCTTTCATTTGCCGAATTTGCTTATAACAATAGTTTTCAATCTAGTCTGAACATGGCTCCTTTTGAACTCCTTTATGGACGACGATGTCGAACACCCCTTAACTGGTCAGAAACCGGTGAAAGACAACTCTTTGGACCGGATATGATCAAGGAAGCAGAAGAGCAAGTTCGCATTGTTCGTGATCGTTTGAAAGCCGCACAGTCTCGTCAGAAAAGCTACTATGATCGTCATCATAGGAAAGAAAGCTACAATCTGGATGAGAAGGCTTACCTTCGGGTTACTCCTCTGAAGGGAACCCATCGTTTCGGTATCAAAGGCAAGTTGGACCCACGTTACATCGGACCTTTCCGCATTCTTGCTAAACGTGGAGAAGTTGCCTACCAACTTGAAATACCCCCGCACCTTTTCCGAGTACATGATATATTCCATGTGTCACAACTCAGGCGTTGCTTCAAGGACCCCATCCGCGAAGTCGACCATGAAACGCTTGATCTCCAAGATGACCTTTCTTATCGAGAATACCCTGTTCGTATTCTTGATTCAGCAGAGCGTGTCACTCGTCGAAAGAAGATCAAGTTTCTGAAAGTTCAGTGGTCACACCACTCTGAGAAAGAAGCCACGTGGGAAAGAGAAGACCGTCTCCATGCCGAGTACCCCTCCTTCCTCCCGCAGACTTCTGAATCTCGGGACGAGATTCTTTTGAGTGGGGGCGAGTTGTCACAACCCCAAGTTAGGTATGTGCTAGGACCAAGTGCTACTTTAATCATGTCAAAATTTCAAAAAGAAATTCAAAAATGGGGAACAGAAAAGCCCTGAGGAATTTAAATAAATGGCCAGATAAAAATCTTTTTCCAAAAATCATTTGAACATTTGGAAAATTCCTATAAATGGTGCTGATCATTTTAAAAGTGGTTTGGGTATTTTCCCATGCCCATCGAATATTCTAAAATTCAAAAGGTGCCCTGGAAATTAAACTTGACCCCTATTTGATTTGAAATTCAAATGTTTTGAATTTCAAAAATGCTCAAATTCCACAAGTGACTAGCTACTGGTCACCTAGGAATTATAAAATTAATTGGGCATTTAATAAAAATGCTTTGCTATTTTATTTCAAAGCAAAACATAAAGCAGAAAAATAAAAAGAAAAGAAAAACAACAGAGCTTACCTTGCGCCTCAAGCGAGGCCCACTTACCTTGGCCTGGCCCAGCCCGCCCGAAGCGCTGTCGTCTTCCTCCCCGCGGCTCCAAGCAGCTCGCTGGAGCTGGGAGCGGCGACGACGACACGGCGACGCCCTGGCCCTTCTAGACCTCCCCTTCCCTCTCTCTTGCGCCACGCATCGCGCAGAACCCCCCCCCCCCCCCCCCGCACCTCCAGCTCACCCCAGCCCCTCTCCTTCCCCTCCGGCGACGACCACCCGAGCACCCCGCAGAGCACGCGCGCCCCCCAGTCGTGGCCAGAAGCCCCCTCCGTCCTCGCCGCCTTGTCCATCGTCACCGGCGTCGTCGACTTCCTCTCTTCCCCGCGTCAATCGAGCCCGAGCCGCACCAAAGACGTCGCGAGCACCAAGACTTCGCCGCCGGCCGCCGAGGAGGAGAACTTCGAATTCGACGCCACCGAGCTCCCTCCGGCTTCCCCGAGCCCGTCTTTGCATTCACGGTGAGCAGGGCTCCATTTCGCCCCTAGCCGCGCCTCTTCCCGTGCCCTCCCGCATAGTTCCGGCGAGGTCCGAGCTCGGCCTGCCGCCGCGGTTGAAGTAGCCAACGCCACAGGCCATGCCTTTGACCCCTGCCTGCTCCATCCGTCGCGGACGACCAAGAGCTGCACGCCCGTGCCCTCAGATCTTCTCCCCGTGACCTCTATCGCCGTCTCCACCTGAGCCCGAGCCCGGCCGCCGCACTCCTCGTCGCCGGCATGGCTCCAGGCCTCCCCGAGGTCCCCGACGAGCTCCACTCGAAGCGCACGAGCGAGAGGCACCCCCTGGTGCCCTCCTCTTTCCTCCCCGTGGCCTCTAACCGCCGGGAACTTAAACCTAAAACCCCCCTAATCACACCCCTAACCCCACTGACCCCTGGGCCGCAGTGCCCCTAATCTAATCCAGGGGGTTAATTGAAACGGGATTAACCCCTGTGACACTAACACCCTGGACCCACTTGTCAGCCCCCCCCCTGACGCCAGCTTGACGTCAGCCTGACGCAATAAACCGATTTAAATGAATTTCCAGAAAATCAAATAGAATTAAAGAAATTCCAGAAATTCCAGAAAATACCCAAACTTTGGAAATTCATAGAAAATTCATATTAACTCCAATTTGGACAAATAATATATGAAAAATGATCAGGAGAAAATTATCTTTCCAAATATGCAACTTTCAACTATGTTGGAGTTGATTTTAAAATGGGACCAGTAGCATATGTCATTTGGTTTATTTGATATTAATTCAAATTCAAATCAAATGCTTTGGCAACTTGGACCGTGGAATTATACTATATTTCAACCACACTTCAGAGGCATATCATACACATTTACAAAAGGTTCAAAATGATCAAACAATGTCACATGTAACTTGATCAAGTTTCAATTCAAATTGGAGTTTGAATTTGCAATTCAATTTGCAATATACTCCTTTTAAATGGAATGCTCAACACATCAGTACCTTGAACATCACCATTGCAATATTATTCATGTGATTGTGCATTGTACATTATATTGATCCTATGATTGTCATATTGCTGATAGAAGTTGATTCGGAGCTCGAGATAAGCCCCTTCGTTGAAGACTCCGTTATCGAAACCTCGTCAGCAAGGCAAGCAAACCCCCATTGATCATGTCGATAAAATCCCACTTCCCTCTCATGTCTCGCTTATGCATTGTTTAGGATGATCACCATGATAACATTTCTATCGCATAGTTGAACCCATATCCTTTGCATGAACTATCATCTTGTCACAGTAGTAAGCAAACCACAATCCTAGAAGATGTAGGAGTTGGTTGATATCATGTGGCCCCTGCAACTGTTACTGCTTATTTCATGCTTCGTGGTACAATGAGGTTGCTTATGATGTGAGTCGGGATGATAAACATGGTGTTGATGAAAGTGAAACGTGTTGGTGAATCTACCCTAATACAAGGTGAACGATGAGAGGCTGTGTAGGAGTACACAGTGGGTTGTCTCGTTGAACACCGCCCTAAGCCCGAGTTCTTGTGTAGTGATCCAAGAAGAAGAGTACAAACACACATTGGGCTCACTGACCCCTCTCATCCTAGTACCTCACCCCGTTCGAACCCCAAGAGTCGTAGTAGTTCGGAGTTCTGGTAGGGCTGTGGCACGGTCTGCGAAGTGGATGAACGGCTTTTCAAGACCGGCTTGGGACCCTGCACACATCGTTTGAGGCTGTACTGGAACCTCGGCCGGACTTCCATACGGATCCCCCTCAGATAGGCGACTCTCTGGACTAGAACGGAGCGGTGGGCGAAGTGTTGTGGTGGCATCCTCGCTGTCACCTCTTGAACGGTGACATGCAAAAGGCGGTAACTGATGACACGTGTGTGTAGCGGTACACCCCTGCAGGGTTAACAAAACTATTCGAATAGCCGCGTCCGCGGTTAAGGACTGCTTGGAGAGCTTTGCTCGATTATTAGACAACTTTAACTGGATACTTCTAAAATACACCAAGATAAGCATGAGTGCTATGGTGTGCTTCTCGTGGGGAAGTCGAGGAAGTAACCATAGTGGTGTAATTGGTTGAAGAGATGTAGTGGACTCGTGTACGCTTCTTACCTCAAGTCTGGTACTCGTAGTTCAGGACTAGCCAAGTCAAAGCTGGCACTTCTGCAAGTGAAACCCCACCCCCCTTTACCTTGATACATATGCATGAGTAGTATAGCTCCTATGTAAGTCTTGCTGAGTACGATTTTGTACTCACGTTTTCTTAATCTATGTTTTAGATGAACCCACCGACCCCGATGGTGGCTTCTACCCAAAGCTCGAAGAATGAAGACTCAGACCAAGACCAAGCTAGTGTAGTCCCAGTCAGACGACTGGTTTCCTCGTGGAGGGCTTGTTTTTAGATATGGCTTCTCTAAGCCATTTGTTAAACTTGTCTGTACTCAGACCTACTTGCTTCCGCTTGTTTGTTGTAATGTTGGATCACATGTTTGTGATCTCTGTGTGCACTCTGTAAGAGTTATTAATAAAGATATATACTTTGTAGAGAATTGCAATGATACCTGCTGTTCATACAAGGCATGTGTGCTGCGTGTATGTTTATAACATGCATGTCTTAGTATGGGTTTTTGAGACCTTAGTTGTGATCTGGCTGGCGGTCTTTTATACACCAAGTGGCCCTTAGATGTGCGCAGCTTGGGGCATCGCGATGTGATTGTTCGAGACTCTGTCTCGTGCACACTTTGATGTATGATCGAGCCCGCCCTAGACCCCGACTAAGTGATCGGGCTGGAGTAAGTCTATGTAAGGGTTATAATACAATCGATAGTATGGTTGAGGCGACTTGTCTATGAGTATGGGAGTTCACCACCCATATCATTTAGACTTGTGTGCGGACGATGAGGACTCATTTCAGTTGATCATCCGGCCTGGATGGGACGCCCCTCACGTTCGATGCTTTCCGAGAACGTTCTGTGCTTGGCCTTGTCTGCTTAGACAAGTGGGTATGGCTCTCGGCTCTCCATATGATTGTGTTGTAGCGAGGCTTGCATACGCTAACCCCGGGTCCCGACAGACTTGGTATCAGAGCAGGACTGACTGTAGGATTATCAGCCTTGGCCAAAGTCGACTCTAGCCTTCTATAGTTATATAGTTACTATGGGTATATAAGGGAACAACGTAAGGCTTCTTTTTCTCCTTACCCTCATCGATCTGAGTTCTGAGTCACCCTTACCTTTTCTACGGGAAGGTAGGACTAGGCTCATCTATGTCTTACTAGAACATCTCGTTGATTGCCTCCTTATAGCCGTAGGATGGTTGTGGTTGTCCAAAGTCTCCGTGTTTTGGGTTCCTTGAAGAAGTTCTGTCCAATTTCTTCGAGGTTGTTTCATTTTCCATCCCGGTGTAGCCGTTATGCTGCCGGATTTGTTCCGTGTTTCTTTGAATCATTGCCTTTGCTTTATAGTCTTCTCCTTCTAAAATCATATCCTTTTATCCTTGCCTCCATCGTACAACCTGTTCTGATTGTCGATTTTTATCACACAGGATGTCAGGTGGAACTCGTAGTGTTGTTCTTCGGAATCGAGACCGTGATCGGAATCGAAATGATGATGAACCTCCAACCCCGCCTTCTGCGGCGGAAATCATGATGGAAGCTAAGCGAAATAGACATGATCAAACACGCCTTTTGGATCTCATCGAGCAGAATACCGCCCACCATCGTAATGTGGTGGTCAGCATTCAGGACTTCATCCTCCTCAAGCCACCGGTATTTCGATGTTCTTCTGAGCCCCTTGAAGCTGATGATTGGCTCCGTTCCATCGAGCGTAAGCTTGACACTGCACATGTTGCTCCCGATGACCGAGTTATTTTCGCGGTATACTTCTTGGAAGGTGCTGCTCTTCAGTGGTGGGAGAACCATGTTGCAATGCAGCCAGATGGTCACGTAGTGACTTGGCAGGAGTTCTGTGTTGCCTTTCGAGGGTACCACATTCTGGATGAGTTGATGGAGCGCAAGAAGGAAGAGTTCTGCAATCTAAATCAAGGAGAGATTTCCATTCATGAGTATGTG
The DNA here is from genome assembly GCA_950022295.1 of Bromus sterilis. Taxonomy (NCBI): domain Eukaryota; kingdom Viridiplantae; phylum Streptophyta; class Magnoliopsida; order Poales; family Poaceae; genus Bromus; species Bromus sterilis. The sequence continues at coordinate 29,123,623 of OX465597.1, forward strand.
AAGGAATTCAACCGTCTTGCTCGTTATGCCCAAGATGAGATCACCACCGATGCCATAAAGCAGGCAAGGTTCCGCAAGGGACTTAGCCCCATCCTCCGTCATGATCTCAACCTCATCGAATTTTCCACCTTTGAGGATTTAATCAACAGATCCTTCAGAGCTGAGCATGGCAATGAAGTTTTCGAGAAGTCTCGCAAGCATGCTCTTGAGCTTGCCCCTTCTTCCAGTTCACGCCCTCAGAAGCGTATGATCTGGATTCCTAACAGTTTGATCCACCAAAACAACCCACCGAGGCCATCACTTGTGTCGCCTCGTCCACCAGCTCCACCAAACAACCCAGCTCCCCGCACCATCTTTGGAGCCTGTTTCAGATGTGGCCAGCCTGGTCACTACTCTCGTGAGTGCCCCGTCAACCAAAATGCTCCATCCCATGCCAAAGGAAAACCCACTGTTCATGCCAAACCACCCCCGAAGGTTTCCACCGCTAAGCCTTCCACCTTAGAAAATCTTGGACGTGTGAACCAAATCTCAGCTGAGGAAACTGATAGTACTTCTGACGTCATTCTTGGTACGCTCCCAGTCAATTTTGTTCCCACTTCTTTTCTTTTCGACCCAGGAGCATCTCACTCATTCATGTCAGAGAGTTATGCACTTCGGCATGATGTATCCTTTGAAGAAATGTTCACCCCTATGATCATTCAAACTCCTGGTTCCAAGTGGCAAACTAATAGAGTAAGCCATGGTAATCAAATTGCAATTGAGAGTTTAGTATTCCTTGCTTCACTCATAGCCCTCAAGTTTTCAGACATTGATGTCATCCTTGGTATGGATTGGTTATCAAGACAACATGCTTTTCTTGATTGTAAATCCAAGTCAGTTAGACTTACACATCCTTCAGGCCAGACAATAGTTTACTCCTCACCAAGAACAAGAACCCAGGTGCATTCTTTGAATGTGCTTCCCCTTCCTGACCTTGAAGATGTTCCGGTGGTTCGTGACTTCCCGGATGTCTTTTCTGAAGAGCTGCCGGGCATACCACCCGACAGATGTGTAGAGTTCATTGTAGATCTTGCCCCAGGAACCGCACCAATTTCCAGACGCCCATACAAAATGGCCCCACGTGAGTTAGCTGAGCTTAAAACCCAACTGGAAACTTTGTTGGAAAAAGGCTTCATCCGCCCTAGCTCATCGCCATGGGGTTGCCCCGTTCTGTTCGTAACGAAGAAAGATGGAACAGAAAGGATGTGCGTAGACTATCGCCCGCTAAATTTAGCGATGATAAAGAACAAGTACCCACTGCCCAGGATCAATGATCTTTATGATCAACTTGCAGGATCCTCTGTCTTCTCCAAGATGGATTTGAGATTAGGCTATCATCAAATCAAAATCCGAAACGAGGACATTCCCAAAACGGCTTTTACTACTCGTTATGGTCTTTACGAGTACACCGTCATGTCCTTTGGTTTAACCAATGCCCCCGCCACTTTCTCACGCATGATGAATTCGATCTTCATGGAGTATTTGGACCAGTTCGTCGTGGTTTACCTCGATGACATCCTTATATACTCGAAGAACGAAGAAGAACATGCCGAACACCTAAGGCTGGTATTGATGAAACTTAGAGAGCATCGCCTGTATGCTAAATTCTCCAAGTGTGAATTTTGGCTACCAGAAGTGACCTACTTAGGCCACGTAATTTCTGCAAAAGGCATTGTTGTGAATCCCGAGAGAGTTCAGGCCGTCCTTGACTGGACTCCACCTGAATCGGTTAAGCAAGTTCGGAGTTTTCTTGGCCTAGCCAGCTATTGCCGTCGCTTCGTCGAGAACTTTTCTAAAGTTGCAAAGCCTCTAACTGAACTCCTCAAGAAAGATAAGAAATTCCTATGGACTCCCAAGTGCGAGGAAAGCTTTCAAGAGCTAAAAAGAAGATTGACTTCTGCACCCGTACTTGCACCTCCAGACACCAAAAAAGATTTCGAGATCTATTGTGATGCATCACGGCAAGGGTTAGGACGCATACTTCTGCAAGATCGACATGTGGTAGCTTATGCTTCACACCAGTTGCGGCCACATGAAGAGAACTATCCTACCCACGATCTTGAACTCGCTGCCGTAGTTCATACCCTAACAACTTGGCGACATTACCTCCTTGGTAATCGTTGTGAGATTTATTCCGACCACCAAAGCCTCAAATACATTTTCACCCAGCCAGATCTTAATCTCAGGCAAAGACACTGGATTGAGTTGATAAAAGATTACGACGTAGTAATTTCTTACACCCCAGGCAAAGCCAATGTCATGGCTGATGCACTAAGTCGTAAGTCATATTGTAACAACCTCATGTTACAACAGTATCAACCACTTCTTCATGAGGACTTTCGCAAGCTCAACCTTGAAATTGTTCCTCATGGCTATCTTTCTACCTTGGTGGCGAAACCAACTCTTGAGGATCAAATCATAGTTGCCCAAAGGCGTGCACGAGGTGTTCGCCGGATCAAGGAGAACATTGCTAGCGGAGTTGCTAAATGTTTCTCCACAGATAGCAAGGGAATGGTATTCTTTGAAAATCGTTTGGTAGTACCTAAGAATAGGGAACTAAGGCAACTCATCCTCAAAGAAGCTCATGACACACCCCTATCAATTCATCCCGGTAGCACAAAAATGTACCGAGATCTACGCCAGAGATTTTGGTGGACTAGGATGAAGAGAGACATTGCTCAATTTGTTGCCGAATGTGATGTTTGTCGTCGCATTAAGGCAGAACATCAAAGACCTGCTGGTACACTTCAACCTTTGTCTATTCCAGAGTGGAAATGGGACAAAGTCGGTATGGACTTCATCACCGGCTTTCCAAAAACCCAGAAAGGAAATGATGCCATCTTCGTTGTCATAGATAGGCTTTCCAAAGTTGCTCACTTCCTTCCAGTTTGCGAGTCTATAACTGCTAGCCAGATGGCGGACTTGTACGTCCATAGAATTGTGTCTCTTCACGGTGTTCCTTTGGAAATCAATTCTGATCGTGGTAGCCTTTTCACCTCTAGATTTTGGGGAAGCTTCCAACGTGCTATGGGAACTCATCTCTCCTTTATTACAGCTTTCCATCCTCAGTCTAGTGGTCAAGTCGAAAGGGTTAACCAAATTCTTGAAGACATGCTCAGAGCTTGTGTTATATCTTTCGGAAAGAATTGGGAGAAGTCTCTTTCATTTGCCAAATTTGCTTATAACAATAGTTTTCAATCTAGTCTGAACATGGCTCCTTTTGAACTCCTTTATGGACGACGATGTCGAACACCCCTTAACTGGTCAGAAACCGGTGAAAGACAACTCTTTGGACCGGATATGATCAAGGAAGCAGAAGAGCAAGTTCGCATTGTTCGTGATCGTTTGAAAGCCGCACAGTCTCGTCAGAAAAGCTACTATGATCGTCATCATAGGAAAGAAAGCTACAATCTGGATGAGAAGGCTTACCTTCGGGTTACTCCTCTGAAGGGAACCCATCGTTTCGGTATCAAAGGCAAGTTGGACCCACGTTACATCGGACCTTTCCGCATTCTTGCTAAACGTGGAGAAGTTGCCTACCAACTTGAAATACCCCCGCACCTTTTCCGAGTACATGATATATTCCATGTGTCACAACTCAGGCGTTGCTTCAAGGACCCCATCCGCGAAGTCGACCATGAAACGCTTGATCTCCAAGATGACCTTTCTTATCGAGAATACCCTGTTCGTATTCTTGATTCAGCAGAGCGTGTCACTCGTCGAAAGAAGATCAAGTTTCTGAAAGTTCAGTGGTCACACCACTCTGAGAAAGAAGCCACGTGGGAAAGAGAAGACCGTCTCCATGCCGAGTACCCCTCCTTCCTCCCGCAGACTTCTGAATCTCGGGACGAGATTCTTTTGAGTGGGGGCGAGTTGTCACAACCCCAAGTTAGGTATGTGCTAGGACCAAGTGCTACTTTAATCATGTCAAAATTTCAAAAAGAAATTCAAAAATGGGGAACAGAAAAGCCCTGAGGAATTTAAATAAATGGCCAGATAAAAATCTTTTTCCAAAAATCATTTGAACATTTGGAAAATTCCTATAAATGGTGCTGATCATTTTAAAAGTGGTTTGGGTATTTTCCCATGCCCATCGAATATTCTAAAATTCAAAAGGTGCCCTGGAAATTAAACTTGACCCCTATTTGATTTGAAATTCAAATGTTTTGAATTTCAAAAATGCTCAAATTCCACAAGTGACTAGCTACTGGTCACCTAGGAATTATAAAATTAATTGGGCATTTAATAAAAATGCTTTGCTATTTTATTTCAAAGCAAAACATAAAGCAGAAAAATAAAAAGAAAAGAAAAACAACAGAGCTTACCTTGCGCCTCAAGCGAGGCCCACTTACCTTGGCCTGGCCCAGCCCGCCCGACGCGCTGTCGTCTTCCTCCCCGCGGCTCCAAGCAGCTCGCTGGAGCTGGGAGCGGCGACGACGACACGGCGACGCCCTAGCCCTTCTAGACCTCCCCTTCCCTCTCTCTTGCGCCACGCATCGCGCAGAACCCCCCCCCCCCCCCCGCACCTCCAGCTCACCCCAGCCCCTCTCCTTCCCCTCCGGCGATGACCACCCGAGCACCCCGCAGAGCACGCGCGCCCCCCAGTCGTGGCCAGAAGCCCCCTCCGTCCTCGCCGCCTTGTCCATCGTCACCGGCGTCGTCGACTTCCTCTCTTCCCCGCGTCAATCGAGCCCGAGCCGCACCAAAGACGTCGCGAGCACCAAGCCTTCGCCGCCGGCCGCCGAGGAGGAGAACTTCGAATTCGACGCCACCGAGCTCCCTCCGGCTTCCCCGAGCCCGTCTTTGCATTCACGGTGAGCAGGGCTCCATTTCGCCCCTAGCCGCGCCTCTTCCCGTGCCCTCCCGCATAGTTCCGGCGAGGTCCGAGCTCGGCCTGCCGCCGCGGTTGAAGTAGCCAACGCCACAGGCCATGCCTTTGACCCCTGCCTGCTCCATCCGTCGCGGACGACCAAGAGCTGCACGCCCGTGCCCTCAGATCTTCTCCCCGTGACCTCTATCGCCGTCTCCACCTGAGCCCGAGCCCGGCCGCCGCACTCCTCGTCGCCGGCATGGCTCCAGGCCTCCCCGAGGTCCCCGACGAGCTCCACTCGAAGCGCACGAGCGAGAGGCACCCCCTGGTGCCCTCCTCTTTCCTCCCCGTGGCCTCTAACCGCCGGGAACTTAAACCTAAAACCCCCCTAATCACACCCCTAACCTCACTGACCCCTGGGCCGCAGTGCCCCTAATCTAATCCAGGGGGTTAATTGAAACGGGATTAACCCCTATGACACTAACACCCTGGACCCACTTGTCAGCCCCCCCCCTGACGCCAGCTTGACGTCAGCCTGACGCAATAAACCGATTTAAATGAATTTCCAGAAAATCAAATAGAATTAAAGAAATTCCAGAAATTCCAGAAAATACCCAAACTTTGGAAATTCATAGAAAATTCATATTAACTCCAATTTGGACAAATAATATATGAAAAATGATCAGGAGAAAATTATCTTTCCAAATATGAAACTTTCAACTATGTTGGAGTTGATTTTAAAATGGGACCAGTAGCATATGTCATTTGGTTTATTTGATATTAATTCAAATTCAAATCAAATGCTTTGGCAACTTGGACCGTGGAATTATACTATATTTCAACCACACTTCAGAGGCATATCATACACATTTAAAAAAGGTTCAAAATGATCAAACAATGTCACATGTAACTTGATCAAGTTTCAATTCAAATTGGAGTTTGAATTTGCAATTCAATTTGCAATATACTCCTTTTAAATGGAATGCTCAACACATCAGTACCTTGAACATTACCATTGCAATATTATTCATGTGATTGTGCATTGTACATTATATTGATCCTATGATTGTCATATTGCTGATAGAAGTTGATTCGGAGCTCGAGATAACCCCCTTCGTTGAAGACTCCGTTATCGAAACCTCGTCAGCAAGGCAAGCAAACCCCCATTGATCATGTCAATAAAATCCCACTTCCCTCTCATGTCTCGCTTATGCATTGTTTAGGATGATCACCATGATAACATTTCTATCGCATAGTTGAACCCATATCCTTTGCATGACCTATCATCTTGTCACAGTAGTAAGCAAACCACAATCCTAGCAGATGTAGGAGTTGGTTGATATCATGTGGCCCCTGCAACTGTTACTGCTTATTTCATGCTTCGTGGTACAATGAGGTTGCTTATGATGTGAGTCGGGATGATAAACATGGTGTTGATGAAAGTGAAACGTGTTGGTGAATCTACCCTAATACAAGGTGAACGATGAGAGGCTGTGTAGGAGTACACAGTGGGTTGTCTCGTTGAACACCGCCCTAAGCCCGAGTTCTTGTGTAGTGATCCAAGAAGAAGAGTACAAACACACATTGGGCTCACTGACCCCTCTCATCCTAGTACCTCACCCCGTTCGAACCCCAAGAGTCGTAGTAGTTCGGAGTTCTGGTAGGGCTGTGGCACGGTTGCGAAGTGGATGAACGGTTTTTCAAGACCGGCTTGGGACCCTGCACACATCGTTTGAGGATGTACTGGAACCTCGGCCGGACTTCCATATGGACCCCCCTCGGATACGCGACTCTCTGGACTAGAACGGAGCGGTGGGCGAAGTGTTGTGGTGGCATCCTCGCTGTCACCTCTTGAACGGTGACATGCAAAAGGCGGTAACTGATGACACGTGTGTGTAGCGGTACACCCCTGCAGGGTTAACAAAACTATTCGAATAGCCGCGTCCGCGGTTAAGGACTGCTTGGAGAGCTGTGCTCGATTATTAGACAACTTTAACTGGATACTTCTAAAATACACCAAGATAAGCGTGAGTGCTATGGTGTGCTTCTCGTGGGGAAGTCGAGGAAGTAACCATAGTGGTGTAATTGGTTGAAGAGATGTAGTGGACTCGTGTATGCTTCTTAGCTCAAAGTCTGGTACTCGTAGTACAGGACTAGCCAAGTCAAAGCTGGCACTTCTGCAAGTGAAACCCCACCTCCCTTTACCTTGATTCATATGCATGAGTAGTATAGCTCCTATGTAAGTCTTGCTGAGTACGATTTTGTACTCACGTTTGCTTAATCTATGTTTTAGATGAACCAACCGACCCCGATGGTGGCTTCTACCTGAAGCTCGAAGAATGAAGACTCAGACCAAGACCAAGCTAGTGTAGTCCCAGTCAGACGAATGGTTCCCTCGTGGAGGGCTTGTTTTTAGATAAGGCTTCTCTAAGCCATTTGTTAAACTTGTCTGTACTCAGACCTACTTGCTTCCGCTTTTTTGTTGTAATGTTGGATCACATGTTTGTGATCTCTGTGTGCACTCTGTAAGAGTTATTAATAAAGATATATACTTTGTAGAGAATTGCAATGATACCTGCTGTTCATACAAGGCATGTGTGCTGCGTGTATGTTTATAACATGCATGTCTTAGTATGGGTTTTCGAGACCTTAGTTGTGATCTGGCTGGCGGTCTTTTATACACCAAGTGGCCCTTAGATGTGCGCAGCTTGGGGCATTGCGATGCGATTGTTCGAGACTCTGTCTCGTGCACACTTTGATGTATGATCGAGCCCGCCCTAGACCCCGACTAAGTGATCGGGCTGGAGTAAGTCTATGTAAGGGTTATAATACAATCGATAGTATGGTTGAGGCGACTTGTCTATGAGTATGGGAGTTCACCACCCATATCATTTAGACTTGTGTGCGGACGATGAGGGCCCATTTCAGTTGATCATCCGGCCTGGATGGGACGCCCCTCACGTTCGATGCTTTCCGAGAACGTTCTGTGCTTGGCCTTGTCTGCTTAGACAAGTGGGTATGGCTCTCGGCTCTCCATATGATTGTGTTGTAGCGAGGCTTGCATACGCTAACCCCGGGTCCCGACACGTAACCGGGTTCGTTGTATTTTTCTGATCAACTTTGGTATATAAATTATTTTAATCTGTCTTACGGTTTAAAAGATGTTGATTTCTATAGTTTAAATCATTTTAAAGCAGTTTGTGAATTTATATTAATTCAAAAATAAACGGATAAATACTTTTATACCCAGACTAAACCAGCCACAGTCAATGACATGTGGGGCGAGTGGGGCATGGTCGACATTTGACCAGTCAAGGTTGATTGGTCAACAGGGTCAATGTGGGGCCCAGGTGTCATTGTCTCATTTCTAGATTTCTCTAGAATTTGGCTAAGTCTGGGAATTTTTGTCTTAAACATCAATTAGCAGTTTTCGGAAGGCTACGGTTTTGGTTCTACTTGCCTGGCAAATTAGTGCCCTATATCAAATCGAAAAAAAATTCTATGGTCTACAAGCTGGTACAAATTTCATGCTTGTTAGATTTCATTTGCTTAACTAATACTTTTTTTAAGAGTGTCATCTGTTGATAATTCCAAAAACTGTTACAGTGAACTGAACATCGCACTTTGCGATTTTCATACGAATTAATTCATGCATCGAATGGAGTTTTTACGGCGGGGTAAACTGAAGATGGTTATGCGTATAATATTCCCATGCCATTTGCATTATTAATAAAAATCAATAACACATATATTTGAGCTTGCAAAGTGGCTATAAAATGCTCATGTCCTGACACTTAGCAAATCTGTGAATTCCTCAGAGTGCAATCATCACTTATCTGTTTTACAGAGGGCCAAAACTTTGCTTCTATCCGTCCAATGATTTCGTGCGTTATACCAATTTTGAGCATGTTTCAGTGATCTATAACATGGTACAGTAATTCTCCACTTCAAAATTGGTTTAGTTAATGGTTTGCTGCTATTTCAAGAGGTATTTTCAACAGCAACAACAACCTATAGGCAACATTAACACGCAGTTTCAGCAGAGCAGTTGCAGCAGCAAGCAACAACAGTAGCGTCACGCAGGGGCGTGGACACGCGCGCTGGGTGGCATGGGCATCGCCTGGGCGCTGCAAGGGCGCGGACAGAGTGGCCACGGGCATGGGTCGTGCGGCCAGGGCGCGGCCATGGCGACCGGAGACCACGGCCTTGACGGGGAAGGGCCCTACATCGACGACTGGAACTAGGAGGCAGGGGCGCAGTGGCCATCGACGACAGAACGAAAGCTGGGGAAGGGGGAGATGGAGGAGGAGCATCGAGTGCTCACAGGGGGTGCGTAGGCGAGCAGGTGGTCTCACGGGGTAGGTCGGAGCTCGGGGAGGTCGCGGCGGAGTGGTGGTGGCGGCGATGACAACGACGGTCGTGGGCACCAGGGGCGGCAGGGGCCAGGCGTGGGAGAGGAGGTGTGGCCTCCAGGGCGCGTGCGAGGGCGTCGGGAGGCGGCCAAGGCCACGCAAGGCCCCGAGCGCCGGCAAGCCATGATGGACTGGGGCCACCGTGCCCGCGGGAGGAGCCAGTGGTCACGGGAGGCGCGGAGTCACCGGGGGGTTCCGGGCGTGCCGCGCGGCGGCCGAGGGGACTCCAGTGGGGTGCTGGACGACAGCCGGGGCGGCAAGGGCTCACCGGAATCGGCGGCGGTCGCGTCTAGGAGGAAGAGAGAGGTGGAGGAGGGGCTGGCTCGGGCTTGTGTCGTCTAGGTCTAGGGGACAGGGTGCAAGGTGGGTTGGGCCCTTTGCCTAGTTAGGTGGGCTTGTGCCCTAGGCGTAGTATAGGATTTTTGTTTTATTTCCTTTTTCTGTTTTCATTTTCTGTAAGTAATTTGTTTGGATAGCTTTTTGATTTTTGTATTAGTTGAAACTTGAACCAATATTTCTATTACACATTGATATGCTGCTACAAAAAGTTTGGGTCTTTCATAAAATCATTTGATCTTTTATATAATTAATACATGATTAAATGGGCTGCTTTTGACACTGGTTTAGATTGTGTATAATATTAAAATGTTATATTAAATATCCACTCGCATAGAATCATGACCTACTGATTTTTAGGAAATTAGTAAAATTGGTTTCACAATTTTTTTTGGTTCAATTATAATTTCTACTTTTATTTTTAATTCCAACCAAGGGGACTGTTAAAATGATTTGCTTTAAAGATGATCAAAGCATGGTTAATCAACGAGATTAGTCATTAATATAAATGATCACTGTAGCTTGACACTGAGGGTGTTACAATCACATAGCTACTGATCATGGACCCATGGTCCAAGGTGGACTACTCACGGTTCATCCGGGAAGCATCCATGGTGGTGGAGAAGATCCCGGAGGTGGTTCCTCCCTCCGGAAGGGTGCCGGGAATAGGGCTCCTGGTGCTCCCGATCTTGGAAGCGCGGCGGCGGAATAGAGGAGAGATCGCTAAAAAGGGTTCTGTCCTCGAGGGTTTCGGGACGAGAGGGATATATAGGCGAAGGGGGGCAGCCAGAGGTGGACCAGGGGCCCAAGGCGCCCCCTGGCGCGTCCTAGGGGTGGCCGCGCGAGGTGGCAGCCTGGGCCACCCCTGGCTCCCCTCTGGCCACACTTGGGATCTTCCCGAAGCTTCCTATACGCTGATTTTTCCTATATTTTTCGCGAAATTTTTCTGGCACTTTTAGTAATGGGAAAACATGAAATACAAAAACAACAGAAAACAGGAACTGGTACTGGGGTGCACTGAGTTAATAGGTTAGTCCAAATATGATCAGAAGTGTATGGAAGTGCATCAATACCATAGCAATATCACACAAAAGAAGCATGGAGCAAGCAGAAATTATAGATACGTTTTGGACGTATCAACATCCCCAAGCTTAATTCCTGCTCGTCCTCGAGTAGGTAAATGATAACAAGCATAATTTCTTTGGTGACATGCTACTAACCATATAAGAACTTTTAAGTAAAGAAATCAAGGCATGTAATTAAATTCAAGCCAAACCAGGCAAGAGTCTATATTAGCATTGAAACAAGCAACATAAGAACATAAAGGTGCAAGATCTCTCGCTGTCCGTGACTCGAATGTCTCCAAATGGTGTTTGCGTGAAAGAAAGGGGATAGGGATATACGAGAGAGTAAAACATAGTTTTTATTGTTGAGAACTTAATCTACTAAAGTTTCACACTTGGTCTTCTTTGGAATCTTATCTTGACTCATCCCCAGACCACTAGCCAGGTACAAGTCAAAATGATCCACTCCCTTTCGATATTTTGAGCACTCATGCATGGATGAGCGTAAGCAAGAAAGTTGACACTTAGGATGGCAAAGAGAGAAAAATGATGGGGGAGGAAGACAAAAAAGGTGTAAAAGGCTCACATCAATGAGGACAATCATAGGCGAGTGGAAGCCAAATGATAGATATGATGTGAGGAGTAGGGATTGCCATGCAACGGATGCACATAAGAGCTAAGGTAAGCTCTCCAATGGAACTAGTGGGGCTGCATCCAACTTGCTTGCTCAAGAAGACCTAGAGCTCATTTGAGGAGGCTCATCATTGGAATATACAAGCCAAGTTCTATAGTGTGAAGGTCCCCACATAGCTATATGCATGAATGATAATCTCTATTGAGTACAAGATATAAGATGGAGTACGAGTGTGGATCTCTCAAAAGGAATAGTAGTGTGCCCCCTTCTCTCTTTTTATTTCTTTTTCTCTTTTTTCTATTTTGTTTGTATTTTTTTGGTGGCCTCAATGTTTCTTTCTATTTAACTCTCATTTGTCCTCTTTGGGATCTTTTGATTTTGTCCTCTTTGGGATCTTTTCCTCACATTAGGGCCAACACTCTATATATTACAAGAAGTATAGAAGATCTTTCACACTTTACAAAGGTACTCAACATAAAGATAATGAAACTATCATGATTTATGCAAATGTATGCCTCTGCCAGTGTAGCAGGATATGCAATGATACTTGCGCGTCATGTAGCAATGATTAGGGCAAGGCCCAACTAGCATGCGGCTCATCAATCAAGCAAAAGCATGTATGGCATGAAGATCAAGTCATGAGAAGGTGGATGTTGCATGGCAATGTATCTCGGAAAGGCTATGGAAATGCCTTGATAGGTAGGTATGGTGGCTGTTTTGAGGAATACAATGAGGCTTATGATGAGAGAGCGTATCGTGCCAAGGATTTGGATGCACCGGCGAAGTATGCGCCAACTCTAGAGGTTAGAAAGGGCAATGCACGGTACCGAAGAGGCTAGAAAAATATGGGTAGGTGGAAGTGTCAACTTTTGAATACTCATGTTAGTCCGAAGAACTCATGCACTTATTAGGAGGTTCACAAAGAGACAAGTACCCCGAGGAGGAGTGTATGGGGGTTTGGTTATCCTTGCGCATCCTCGACTCATGGTACGTGAGTGTCCTCTAATATTCGATCCCTCCAAAGATTAGTGATCCATCTAGTAGCTAAAGTTCTCAACTAATTTTGTAGGTTTTTTGAAAATAAACACGGATTGCCCAAAATACGACATCTATCACTAATAGTCTAAATCTCTTGACACCAAAAGTTCAAACATTACTCATGGCAATACCTCGAAACTATTGCAAGTTACTACTACAATTGAATAGCAACCTCAATTACCTACTTCAAGTCAAGACACACAACTCAGTGCAATAGCCAAAACTCTCTAAACAAGATAAACATGAAAACTCAAGATAGTTCCAGAAACAAATTAAACAAAAGCTCTTAAAAAGATAAGCATGAAAACTAAGAGCTAAACGTGACAGCAGCTACGAAAAAGATAAAGAACACACACAACAAAGATAAGCATGAAAATCCTATGTTGTGTTCTAGGGTGTAGTGGAGCGTGTTTCTCTCCCACACAAAGAAAGCTGGGTTCTAACTTGTTATGAACATCAAACAAAGCTAAAGAAAACTAAGAAGGAAATAAAGAGCAAGACGCTCCAAGCATAGCACAGAACGCATGAAGTGATAAAAATATAGTGGCACGAAAGATGAGCTGATAATTGTTGATGGAGAAGGGGATGCATGGGGGCATCCCCAAGCATAGATTCCTGAGTCTTCTTGACTATTTCTTGGGGGTGCACGGGGGCATACCCAAGCTTGAGCGTTTGACCCTCCTGAATCTTCTTTTATCATCTTCCCTCGCACACTTGAAAACTCCCTTCATACATAACTCATCATAATCTGATTAGCGAGGTTAGTACCCACAATAAAATAAGGATATTCTTGAAGAGATACTGTTTCTCAAGATCAACAAAAAGTTTTTGCAAAGCAAAAGCAAGCTTATGGTTTGTAAAACGAAGAAAAGGCAAAACAGGGCAGAATCTGTGAAAAACAGACCAGCAGGTAGTAAATATTTTTTAGGGGTACTTCTGCAACTCAAATAAAAAAACTTAGAACATACTAAAGTTTCGTGATTGTATAGAGCATGCTGTCTAAAAAAATCATCTCAGAAGGATGAACAGGAAATTTTCTATGATTTTTCCCGTTACGAGGACAGAATCTATTTTCTGGACAGCATGTCACAACTTTCACTTCCCTTGTCATATGAGGCTATAAATGGCTCAAAGCTTAAAAATTAAAGATAAAATGATGTTGCTACAGTAGTAACAATCATCAATACCACTAAAAACAAAAGAAAAATAAAAAGTAAAACCTAAATTCGTTGCGGGCTGCCTCCCGAAAGCGCTTCTTTAAAGCCATTAGCTAGGCTTAATGCAAAAAGATCAAGTCTTATCAAGAAAATAACTAGCCCGTGTGACGGACTGAAAAGGCAACTTAATCTTTTTCCTAGGGAAATGTTCCATCCATTTCTAGAGAGGTAATTGGAATTTTATATTCCCCTCTTTCATGTCAATAACAGCACCCACGGTGCGAAGAAAAGGACGTCCCAAAATAATTGGACATGATGGTTCGCATTCAATGTCCATAATAGTAAAATCAACGGGAACATAATTTTCATTGACAATGATAAGAACATCATCGATCTTCCCCAAAGGTTTCTTTACGGAAGAATCGACAAGACGAACACCAAAAGAACAAGGATCAAAAGGTTTCAATTCAAACATATCATAAATTCTTTTGGGCATAACGGAGGTACTAGTTCCAACATCACATAAAGCATAGCAAGAGAAGTTATTCAAATTAATTTTAATCATGGGATCCCAACCATCTTCTAGCTTTCTAGGTATGGAGGCTTCTACCCTAAGCTTCTCCTCCCTAGCTTTAATAAGAGCATTAGTGATATGCTCCGTGAAGGCAAGATTAAGTGTGCTAGTGTGGGGATCTCTAGACATCTTGTGAAGGAAACGAATAACTTCATAAAGGGTGCAATTATCAAAATCAAGGTCACTAATATCGAGTAAAGTGGTAATGGTGTCCTTTAAGCTCACTTGTTTGGTAGCTTCTATAGTCATAGGAGTTTCTTCTTCTACGGTTGAGGTCATAGCATCACCATTAATAGGTCCTATGGGACTTGGGGTGCATTGGGTGCTAAGAGTTTGGATATCCTCAACAACTTGGATAGTAGCAACGGTATGGTGTGTAGGAAGGCTCTTAATTCTATCTTCTTCCTCCTTTTCTCTAGCCCATATCTCTTTAAGTTTAGCCATCATCCTAATGTTTTCATTAATTTGCACTTGAATAGCGTTCATAGGAGTGACCTTCCTCTCCTCAAGAGGAGAAGTTCTAATTTTAAGCAATTCTACTTCATGGGATAAATTGTCTACCTTCGACGAGAGATTATCTAATTTGTCTAGTTTTTCCTCTACACTCTTGTTGAAGGCTTTTTGGGTAGTGATGAAGTCTTTAAGCATACTCTCTAGTTCAGAGGTGGAGTTCTTGGTGCTAGGATAAGTGTTGTTGTTCCCATAGTTGTTGGAGGGGAACGGTCTAGGATTGCTACCAAAATTACTCCTATAAGCATTGTTATTGAAGTTGTTTCTAGAGATAAAGTTCACATCTACTTGATCTTGAGCAATCAATGAATTTAAAGGAACATCATGAGGATCAATAGGAGATTTCTTGGTAAGTAGAGACATAATCAAGTCAACTTTTTCATTTAGGGAGGAGATCTCCTCGACAGAGTTTACCTTCCTACCTAATGGAGATCTTTCGGTGTGCCATTGGGAATAGTTGGTCATCATCTCATCGAGTAGTTTTGTAGCAGCACCAAGCGTTGTTGACATAAAGGTTCCTCCCGCGGCCGAATCTAGCAAGTTTCGCGAGGTAAAGTTCAAGCCTGCATAAAAAGTTTGGATAACCATCCAAGTAGTCAAACCATGCGTAGGATAATTCTTAACAAGAGATTTCATGCGTTCCCAAGCTTGGGCAACATGCTCATTATGCAATTTCTTAAAATTCATAATATTACTCCTCAATTGGATAATCTTAGCTGGGGGTAGTACTTCATAATAAAAGCATCCTTGCACTTATCCCAAGAATCTATGCTATTCCTAGGCAAGGATTTAAACCAGATTTTAGCTCCTCCTCTCAAGGAGAAAGGAAAAAAGCTTAAGTTTAACGATATCACCATCTACTTCTTTGTACCTTTGCATATCACAGAGCTCAACAAAATTATTTAAGTGCAAAGCAGCATAATCTCCAGCACCGGAGAATTGATCTTTCATAACAAGGTTCAGCAAAGCAGGTTTAATCTCATAAGAAGGTGTTGAAGTGGAAGGTGGAGCAATAGGAGTGCAGATAAAGTCACTGTTGTTATGACTAGTGAAGTCACACAACTTGGTGTTCTCGGAGGAACCCATAGCAGCAACAAGAAAGGTAACTATTTTTTTATTTTCTATAAGGGACACTAAAGCAAAAACTAAAAGCTAAACTAACAAGACAGAAAAGCAAAGATAAAAGATAGTGTGCAACTCCCCTATCTTGAAGAGTGGAGTCCCCGGCAACGGCTCCAGAAATTAGCTTTGATGGCTTCTCTCCCCTCGTTGGTTACCCAAAGAGGAAGGTTGAGATGTAGACAGCAGCAAATTTCCCTCGGTGAAGATACCAAGGTTTGTCTCCAGTAGGACTCCGACAACGACAGGAAGGTGACAACAGCGCCAGAAATTAGGCGGTTGACGTGGACCTGCACACACAACAGATAACTTTGCTCCCAACGAGTTCAGAGAGGTTGTCAATCCCTCCGGCCTTGTTGTTTACAAAGGATCAAACGCACGGGATAATAATGATAGGGATAGCTACAAAAAGGAAATAAAACAGAAAATAAATAGCGGGTGTAAACAGTGGTGGAAATATGGACCGAGGTCCCATGATGTTCACTAGTGATGTCTCTCTCCCAAAAGACGATAAAATAGCCATACGAGGTAAACAAATTACAGCTGGTGACGAGGGGGTGACCCCACGACTCCTACGGATAAGCCTACCTGGTGTCCATGAAGACAGAAGGCCCATCAAGATACATCCTCGGCCCGCTAGTTGGCACCGACGTAGGAGTCCACGACTCACAAGGAAGGTGCGAAGACCTGCCGTACAGAGCAAGCTAGGGTTAGGAAAGCTTACTGATACGTCTCAAACGTATCTACTTTTCCAAACACTTTTGCTATTGTTTTTCCCTCATTCTTGCATGATTTGGACGAAACTAACCCGTACTAACGCTGTTTTCAGCAGAGCCGCCTATATGGTTTTATTGTGTGCATGAAAATGGATTTTTAGGTATCTCAGAAAATTCCGGGAAAATTCACAGAAAATCCACGCACCAGAAGCTTCCACCAGCCAGAAGTGGGACTAGAGGGGAGTCCTGGGGGCCCCAGGCGCCCCCCTGGCGCGGCCAGGGGTGGGGCCGCGCCCTCTGGCCGCCTGGGAGCCTCCTCCCTCCTCTGGTGCCCTACCTCGACTCCTATTTATTCCCGTGACGCGAAAACCCCAGAAGGGGAGTCGCTTTTCTAGTTTCCGTCGCGGAGCCGCCGCCACCCTCTGTTCTTCTTCGGGAGGGCTAATCTGGAGGCTCATTTGGCCTCCGGAGAGGGGAGATCGTCGCCATCGTCATCACCATCACCAATCCATCCCTCCTCCATGACTTCTCTTCACATGTGTGAGTAATTCCCTGCTGTAGGTAAAGGGAATGGTAGGGATTGGATGAGTTAGATCATGTAATAGTTCGTCAGATTGTTGAGGGCATGTTGCCTATCATCTAGTTTTGTGTTTATCTTCTTTGCTTCAACTTGTTGCTCTTAATGCTTTTCACTTTGGGCCCGAGTGCCATGTTTTCAGATCTGAACCCTATGTGTTTTTGTCGGGACCCAGGGTTAGCGTATGCAAGTCCCGCTACGACATAGTCATATGGAGAGCCGAGAACCGTACCCACTTGTCTAAGCAGACAAGGCCAAGCACAGAACGTTCTCGGAAAGCATCGTACGTGAGGGGCATCCCATCCAGGCCGGATGATCAACTGAGATGGGTCCTCATCGTCCGCACACAAGTCTAATGATATGGGTGATGAACTCCCATATTCACAAACAAGTCGCCTCAACCATACTATCGACTATCTCATAACTCTTACATAGACTTACTCCAGCCCGATCACTTAGTCGGGGTCTAGGGCGGGCTCGATCATACCACAAAGTGTGCACGAGACTGAGTCTCGAGCAATCGCATCGCGATGCCCCAAGCTGCGCACATCTAAGGGCCACTTGGTGTATGAAAGACCGCCAGCCAGATCACAACTAAGGTCTCGAAAACCCATACTAAGACATGCATGTTATAAACATACACGCAGCACACATGTCTTGTATGAACATCAGGTATCATTGCAATTCTCTACAAAGTATACATTTTATTGATAACTCTTACAGAGTGCACACAGAGATCACAAGTATGTGATCCAACATTACAACAACAAGCGGAAGCAAAGTATGTCTGAGTACAGACAAGTTTAACAAATGGCTTAAGAAGCCTTATTTAAACACAAGCCCTCCACGAGGGAACCAGTCGTCTGACTTTGACTAGACTAGCTTGATCTTCAGTCGTTCAGCTCGATGAAGAAGACACCTTCGGGCTCACTGGGTTCATCTAAAACATAGATTAAGCAAACGTGAGTACAAAGTCGTACTCAGCAAGACTTACATAGGAGCTATACTACTCATGCACATGTATCAAGGTAAAGGTAGGTGGGGTTTCACTTGCAGAAGTACCAGCTTTGACTTGGCTAGTCCTGAACTACGAGTACCAGACTTTGAGGTAAGAAGCGTACACGAGTCCACTACTTTCTCCAACCAATTACACCACTATGGTGCCTTCCTCGACTTCCCCACGAGAAAGCACGCCATAGCACTCACACTTATCATGGTGTGTTTTAGAAGTATCCAGTTCAAGTTGTCTAATAATCAAGCTAAGCTTTCCAAGCAGTCCTTAACCGCGGACGCGGCTATTCGAATAGTTTTGTTAACCCTGCAGGGGTGTACCGCTACACACACATGATCATCAGTTACCGCCTTTGTACTCGACACCGTTCAAGAAGTGTCGGCGAGGATGCTCACCACAACTGTTACCTCATAGCCTATCTAGTCCGAGAAAGCCGCCTACCTGGGTTGGCTACCACTATCGTGAACCCGACCGGTTTACCGAAGTGGACCCAAGTGATGTGTGCGTGGTGCATAAGCCGGTCTCGGATGAGCCGTTCTCTCACTTAGCAGCCAGGCCACAGACCTACCAGAACTCCGAACTATTGCGACATCTGGACATCGAAAGGGATGAGTTAATAGGTTGAGAGGGGTCAGTGAGCCCAATGTGTGGTTGTACTCTTCATCTTGGATCACCACACAAGAACTCGGACTTAGGGCGGTGTTCAACGAGACAACCCACCGTGTACTCCTACACAGCCTCTCATCGTTCACCTTGTATTAGGGTAGATTCACCAACACCTTTCCACCAACATCATCATGATCACTACCATCCCGACTCACATAACAGTATCAACATGGTATCATTCTAAGCATGCAATAAGCAGTAACAATTGCAGGGGCCACATGATATCAATCAACTCCTACAGTTGCTAGTATTTTGTTTTGCCTACTACTGTGACATATGATAGGTCATGCAAAGGAATGGGTTCATCTATGCGGTAGAAACATAGCATGGTAATCATCCTATACAATGCATAAGCGAGACATGAGAGGGAAGTGGGATTTTATCGACATGATCAATGGGGGTTTGCTTGCCTTGCTGATGAGGTTCGGGTTCGGGGTCTTCAGCGAAGGGGCAGCCTCCTGTTCCGGTTCCACCTCTACTCGACAAAGAACAAACAAGGTAGCAAAGTAAATACAATGCACAATCACATGGTTGAAGGTTGAAACTTGATGTATATGCTTTGATGTGTGAAGCAATTCCATTTAAATGGAGTATATTGCAAATTGAATTGCAAATTCAAACTCCAATTTCAATTCAATTTAGTCAAGTTGCATATGACATTGTTTGATCAAGTTGAACCATTTTGAAAAGTGTATGATATGCCTCTGATGTGTGTTTGAAATGTAGTATGTTGATATGGTTCAAAATGCAAAAGCATTTGAAAAGAATTTGAATTAATTCCATTTAAATCAAATAGCAAATGCTACTGATCCCAATTTAAATTCAACTCAAACATGGTTTAAAGTTGGATATTTGGATAGCTTATTTTCTCCTGATCATTTTTCATATATTATTTGTTAAATTTGGAGTTAATATGAATTTTCTATGAATTTCCAAAGTTTTAGCCTTTTTCTGGAATTTCTAGAATCTCTCTGTTTTAATTTAAACGATTTAACTGGTTTACTGCGTCAGCACTGCGCCAGCATGACGTCAGCAGGGGGCTGACCAGTGGGGCCAGGGTGTCAGTGGGGGGGGGTTAATTAACCCGGTTAGTTAAACTAACCAGGGGGTTAGTTAGTGGCCTTGGGCCGACGGGTCAGTGTCACTAGGGGGGGATTAAGCACGGGGGTTCGGCCCTAATGACGCCGGCTTGACGCCGGTGGCTCTGGCCACGGCGGCGCCTCGCCGGAATCGGCTACGGGGAACGGGAGGCTACGGGGAGGTCACCGGCGCGTTCCTGGTGGCTCCTTGCATCGAATGGGGGGAGCCAGGGTTCACGGGGAGGTCTGGAGCGTCGACGGCGACGTGCTGGGCGGAAACAGAGGTTGGGGGGAGGCTAGCATGCACGGCCTAGGCTAACCTTGCGCGCGTTCGAAAGCTGGCACTGCCAGGAGTCATCTGCGCGCTCTGGGGCAACAAGGAGGGCACTGGAGCGAGCTCTACTTCGACCAAGGCGGCGGCGGAGCTCTGCGTCCATGGCGTTTTCGGCTAGAGCTACGGAGGGGATCGAGGAAAAGCACCGGGCGAAACGTAGGCTCACCGTTAATCCAACGGAGGCGGTCGCGTGCTCGGGGAAGCTCGGAGTTGGCCGGAATTTGAAGACGACGCGCGGCGGCCGGAGACAAAGGCGATGAAGGGGGCGGCGGCTACAAAGCTTCCTGGCTCGATTACTCCTGCACGGCGACGAAGACGAGCCTGGCGCGCGTCCTGGACATCTCGTGGCAGCTCGATGAGGCCGGTGGCCACGCGGTTGCGGCGGCGCGCTCCAGCGGTTCCTTCTGTCGACGACGAACACGGCGAGGGAGGAGGGGGAGGTGGCTCTGGAGGAAGGGGAACGAAGCTGGGCGTCTTCCAGACGTCTCCGGGCGAGGAGATAAGCCCTGGGCAGGCAGGCAGCTGCCTGGCGCGCCCACGGTGCTCGTCGGCGACCTGGGTGCCTGCCTGGCCGGGGTTGAAGACGCATGTGCCCCCCGTGGGCTGGGCTGGGCCAGGCTGGGGGAGAGTTGGGCCGAAACCAGGTGAGCCTCTTTTCCCTTTTTCTGTTTCTTTTCTATTTTCTTTTCTGTCATTTGTTTTGGCTAGCAAAAATAAATACCTAGCCATTTTCTAAAATGCTGAAACTTTTTATATGGCCTCATAATAATATAGACTAGCCACTTATAAAGTTTGGCACTTTTTAAAATTCAAATAATTTGAATCTTAACTCAAATAGGGGTTTTTGATTAATTCCAAGGCACTGTTTGAATATTTGAAAAATCCATGAGCATGGGGTGGTTCCCACATCACTTGATATGTGATCACACTCATTTATAAGACTTTTCAAAAATCTAACATGAATTTTTGGAGAAGATTTTTATCTGGCCTTTTGAATTAATTCATCTGGGGGGATTCCTTCTCCCATTTTGCTTTTGAATTTGATTTCAACGATTTCTTTTGAAAATTTTAACATGATGCAAGTGACTTGCTAACCCTAGCATATTACCTAACAGAGGGTTCTGGCAGTTTTCATGAATATATTTGTGTTCTTGATCCTATCTATGAGTTGTATGCACCTATTATGGTCCGAAACCGGCGATCCCAAAGGTGACAGCTTGGGACACCAAAGGGGATGGTCCATAATTTGAGGATTCCATGTATCCATTGAGTTTTTTGCTTTGTTCCGATGCTGTTTGATAGGAGCACCTTAATCTCCATTAGTAAGCGCGTACGTGCAATGCACATTTTATTGGAATTCAAAATTTAAATACACAAAGTTTATAGTTTCATTCTATGTATAACTACATAATTTTACATGCACAATAATTTAGGGAGATCTACTCATTCCCAGTGATAGAAAAAAGGGAAATGTGAAATATGTTGATCTTTACATATAAGCAAACATGAGTAATGGAAGAACTAATCCTAATGAAGTTATTGTACAAATGTTATGTAGATCGACCCGTCAACGAGAAGAAGGGGCTGGGGTGGTAGGTGCATTCTTTCCATTCTGCGTAGTACCACATCTAAAAGGATATCCCACATATTTAATCTGCAACAAACTGAAAAGAGGAAGAAATGTTTCGACTTTACCTTTGGAACTCAAGAAACATTATGACTTCGTTGAGGTGTCTCACTTCTCAAGTACAACGGTCTGATCAACAATAAAAAACACATGTGGCTTAAGAATTTTAATTGTGACCAATAACCTCATATTTTGAAAATATATTGGCCAATGGACTAAGAATCATTTAACTTGTAAGCATTAACTTCATATTATTAAAATGAGTGAGGTGAGTATTAATTAAGGACTAAGGACTACAAAAATTAACACAAAGTGATGCGATATTCCATAGAAAAATATACAAAGGCCATCAAACTTAGCCCATTTTCCCATGTGTAATTTTCATGTGAAGAAGAAAATTATAACATATGAGACAACAAACGAATCTGAAACTGGCACCTTAGGCCATCTATATTATTCCTCCGAATACTATATATACTGAAAAAAATTTCCTAGTTTTGTACTACTGTGTGTTCCAAACCTTTGCCTACAATGCTATTTTGTATCAAAATATATATGTGAACTTTTAAAATAAAGTTAATTGTATTTAACAGAGCCTTCACAAGAGGATAACAACCGACATCTGTTCTTGCCTGCACAAAGAAGGCAAAAGGCAATGCAAGCTTGTATCAGTACATGGCACAACATTAAAATGTCAACTGGGGAAAAGTACAACTTTAGAAAATCATCTGCCCTTTGATAAAACGCATAGTAACAAGAAGAATCGATTCAAGCCTAAATTTTTTATTTTACTATTTTCCTTATTAGTAGTTGATACCAGAATGTGGTAAAATAAAACATTAATTAATGCTAAATTTCAGTGGCACATTTTTTTTCTTTGTACTACTTTCCTCGCCATTTTGCAGCCCCACACAACACTGATCGGGCTACCAATCACCGAGATTTCCAAAAGAACTATAATTTGCCATCGATCTACAACCATACCATTGGATAAAGTTAAAAACATGAACATATAATAAAATTCATATTCAAGCAACATGGATGATAAAAGTTATCTGGATATACACATGCCCATTTATGTTGAAAAAAGTCAAAAAGATGCGGTATTCACCTTCTGTTTGATGTATTAGATGGATTCAAGAGTGTTGGTGCCACAATAGCATCTACTTAGGCATATAGACACTTTCAGATTTTGGTAGAGAAGTTAACCTCGATGGATGCTGGGTAGTGCCGTTAGTAATTGAGTAGGATAGTCATAACACAATGTATAGAAAACTGCACTGATGTGAAGTTTTCATCGTCACATGCGCTTCAAAGCTAGCTAAAAACCTTGAAAATATAGAGCCATTGACTCTACTTCACAGTGTGAAGGTTCAAATATTGCATATTGAAAAACCATATAGCAATAGGAATGACATACTGAGAAGTTCCTGCACAAATAAAAGGAAAAGTATGCAAGAAATAACAAACATGTGACATGAGTTTTTCCAGTTATGTGTGGTACATAAATTATTTGCCAGTCAAAGTTGCTTTGCTGTCCAGTTTGAGTGGTGCTAAGTAGTTGTTTTTAAGCATGCAACCGAAAGTATATCAGCCTTTCAGAGTTGTACTATAACACAAAAGGATCATGATTTAGTTGCTTTATTGGTTAAATGATAAATTTTCATCCTAAGAAATAATTCTTTCCTCTGATAAGTAAATAAATAATGATAAGAAATACACTTCATCTCTTGGTCTTATATTAAGATAGCAGAGACTGTAGCAGTGGTAGTGGCAAAGTAATAGGGGGAAAGGCAAAATAACTAAACCTGAGTTAACATTATATCCAAATTTTGTTATCGAGTCTGTCTTCATAAGAAGCTGGCTGCACCGTCAGTCTTCTTGTTTACCAGGCCTAAAAAATCATACCAGCCACCAATCAAATGATCAAATCTATTAGTGGCACAAGGGGCATCAATAATGCATCTGAGCAAGAGAGGGCAAATAACTACCAACCAGAGTACTTGTGAGAGTGGCCACTGTAGAAGGTATGTTGGGCTTCCTTGCTGAACTTAATCTTGGCATTGTTGCCGAGCTGCTTGATTATGAAGCAAATTTTCTTCTACACAAGCTCTCAGAACAAATTATTGGAAACCATCACCATCTATCCTAACCTAAGGAATCATATCAATCAGTGAATATGAAGACTGAAGAAACATGAGACACGGTATAGCTAGATGTGTAAATATTTGGAGTTTCTACCTTACCATAAGTCTATAACATAGAGCTTCTGCATAATGATGACACCTTAGGTTGCTGGTGGCGATGACACCATTGCCTCCGTCCCTGGGGCACTTTTCTGCGCCCTTCCACTCATCGGTTGTTCCGCAGCTGCGCCCTGCACGCCTGCAGATCGGAGTACATGAAGCTTGTGCACTCGTGTTGCTGCTGTTATAGCGCTTCAGCCGCCAATGTTTGTTTCCGCTCTTCGCTAATAGGTGAGCCGTTTCCATTTCCCCGACCACCACGGCTCACTCCAAGCAATCAACCTAGCCAGCAACCTGTGTAAACACAGCAATAGACATACATGTATAGTCGCTTCTGGAATTAATGATGACCCGTGACAATGGCCATGGCTGCCTGAGTTTCAGCATGAAAAAAAAATCATAAATTTTCCATGATTCTCCATGCCTTAATTGAAAAAAAAAACTATAGGATTGAAAGGGATAAATTTCATGGTCACTGATACCGCCACAGATAGCTACAATTTCCTTTCCTCGCATCTAATTTTCTCTGTTTTTTTACCTGCGCTGATTTACTCCATAGATGAAATCAACTCCAAGATGAAAAAAATGGAAAATTAAGTTAAGAAGTGTCTGTCTTCTCCATGAAACATGTACACGTATGATGCAGTTCCAAAATTCTCTGAACATTCAGAATTAAGACATGTAAGATTCAGGGGGAGTACACAAAATTTAAAAGACAAAGAGCAGAGGATGAAATACATATGGGGCAGAGGATGAAAAACTGAATCGGGTGGTTTACCTCCATGGCGTCGTCGTGTGGCTGCGCGTCTCCTGTCAGCTGTGAACGGAGGTGGGGTGCACAGAGGGGTGGGGGCGGAGGAGAGGAGAAAAGATGGCCTGGGGGTGCAAAGGGGGACGGAGATGTGGATGAATGGCGGCACAGGGGGTCGGAGGAGATGGGCGGGGGAACGGGGCGGCCAAGCGGTTGGGCAACGAAGGGGACGTGGGGAGGGAGGCGAGCGAGAGACGTCGGAGGTAGCGACGGGTGGAGTAGCGAAAACGAAAACGCAGTCCTCAACATTGTTAGAGTAATTACAATCATTATATCCTAATCTAAGGGTAAAAAAATAGGTTTTGGATCTGCCACTGTGAGTCTTTTATATTGGTAGTGATAAGTTCCCTTTGGCCCCGTTGGTAGCGGGATGGTAGGACAAAAGATGTTGTGCAAGTTCTTATTGCAAGCACGCACAACTACCTACGGGATACATGCCTAATGTTTGATATTTGCCTAGATGATCATTGCTTTTCTGTGTGCCTTGCCCCGTGTTAGAATCTATTACATGTTCACTCTCATCCATGCAGCGCCCAACCATCCATCTCCCTAGCCTACAGTGTTTTCAATCCTGCTGGTTATTAGTTGTTACTTTTGCTGTTTACTTTTGATGTCGTCACTATCACTATCATATTACCTTTACCACTTATCTTTTGTTGCAAGCAAGTATATTTCAGGTGCGGTTGAATTGACAACTCAACTGTCAAAACTTATAAATACTCCTTGGCTCCCCTTGTGTCGAATCAATAAATTGGGTTAACTTACCCGTGAAGACTATCTCGATCCCTTACGTTTGTGGGGCATCACTTACATGTAAATGTAGATGAACTCCCCGAGACTTAGCCCGGTATATAAGGGCTAGGAGGGGCGACGCCAAAGACATCTAATATCACCTGTAACCCTAGCCTTGAGCGCTCCAGCCTTGGCATCCACTGTAATCGCATCTCCCCTATCAACAATATCGAGCAGGAGCGAGCCTTCCTGTTTGCCGACGAGCTATTGTCCAACCTGTGCCTCTCATGACTAACCCAGGGTCCCTGACCATGGGATTTACCGGGGTTGATCCCCGTCAATTGACGCCGTCTGTGGGAACTACACAGGTTGGGATCACGATCTCGGCGGTCCCGTCTTCAGCAAGCTACAACTCAAGGGCAAGAACCAGATCTAGCCCACTCGAAGGATTAATGATCACGGCGGACATCTCTGTCACCCCATTAAGACCGCTCGGGCTACAGCTGTGCTAGGACCAACACTGCGGTAACGGCCAAGTGCAGCGGTAGCGCCGTAGGAATCGACGACCCAAAAGAACGGCGAGAGGCCTCTACGAAGGAATTCCACTCGACGAACCGCGGCACGCAGCGGAGGACTCGCAAATCTTTCAACAACCCACCGCCGTCCGGGCACCCGCCGCACATCAAGGCGACGACTACGAGATCGAAACCAGCGATCAACAGAACCATCACCAAGGAAGAAGGAATCGACGACCCAAAAGGCGCGCACGGGAGATCTACGGCAAGGCTCCAACGAACGAGCCACGTCACGCAGCCGCACAACTGACGACAACTCGACGACATGCCGTCGCACGAGCACCTGCCGCCAACCAAGACAGCGACTCCGAGACACCTGTGGGCGAGTACTATGACCCAGATCGAAGGCCGGATGAATTCGCCAACCTCATCAAGAACCAAGACATGAGTCGAGGAATCGAAACCGACCCTCGCTTCCACGAACACCCGGAGGATCACGAGCAGATCTTCAGAATCTCAAGAAGGAAGAGACACGCCGGATCTAGCAAACTCACGGCTAGAGAGCAGCTAGCAGGACCCTGCACGATCCACAGCTTCGAGGATGACTGGGGACGCGTCAGGCCAGGTCACACTTTGAGAGACTGCCGCCTGTTCAACGAGCTAGCCGACGACCTCAAGAAGGAAAAGCAGAAAGAAGACAGGCGCAACCGGCGACCCGAACAATCGCCGCCCTCAAGCCCGAAAGGACGTCACAACCCGCTGCAAGAACAGGTGATCATGATCCAAGAAGGAAGGGTACCGCAAGCACAACGCGACGCCCACACCCTGCAGGCTAGAGTAGCTGAGAGCATAAACATAGTCGAAGTCTACCAGCTACATGACACGGAGACCAGCATCACGTTCTCACAGGACGACCATCCACCCGCAGTCCCAAGACCGGGGCACGCGCCCCTAGTGCTCGATGCACAAATCGGAGGGTACGACATGGATAGGGTCTTCATGGACGGAGGCAGCAGCATGAACATTATCTTCGCCAGCACCCTGCAAAAGATGCTGATCCCACGATCAGTATGGAGAAAATCGAGCACCGAGTTACACGGGGTAGTCCCAGGAGAAGCAGCCACATCCCTCAGAGTCATCGAACTCGAAGTTGTCTTCGGCAACCGACGCAACTTCGCAAAGCACGTCCTCGAGTTCGAGGTACTCGACTGGAAATCGCAGTATCACACCATATTGGGACGGCCAGCATTCGCGCAGTTCATGGCGGTCCCACACTACGCCTACCTCAAGCTCAAGATGCCAGGATCATCAGGAGTCCTCACGATCAACAGAAGCTTCATCAAATCAGATCAATGTGATCGTGACTTCCACAGAATCTCCGACACATTCAGAGCCGAACAAGAACTCAGAGAAATAGCCATGGTGACGGACAAGAGTACCTTCCCATTGGTGAACCGAAGCGAAACAAAGGAGTACGGACGCGACTTCAGCATCGACAGCGACACAATCACTCACCAAGTGCACCCGACGGACCCGGACAAAACAGTCCGTGTGTACGCCCACCTACCAGAGGAGCAAGAGACGGCTCTCGTCGCTTTCCTTCGGGACGAGTGGGAAATATTCGCTTGGTGCCCAGCCGACATGCCTGGGATACCACGCGAATTCGCGGAACACGCCCTACACATCAAGCAAAACACGAAGCCGGTGAAGCAAGCGCTGAGACGATTCTCAGAGCCCAAGCGCAGAGCAATCGGGGAGGAAGTCAACCGGTTACTCGACGCCCAATTCATCCAAGAAACGAAGAAAGCCACCTGGATAGCCAACCCAGTGCTGGTGCCCAAGAAAGACACGACCGTGATGCGCATGTGTGTCGACTACGGACCAGTCAACAAGCATTGTCCGGAGGACCACTTCCCCTTCCTAGAATCGATCAGTTAATCGACTCGACAGCAGGGTGCGAGCTACTTTATTTTCTTGACGCTTACTTAGGATACAACCAGATCAGGATGAAGGAAGAAGACGAAGAGCACAGATCGTTCATCACCCCCTATGGCATATTCTGCTACGGGACCATGCCCTTCGGGCTCAAAACGCAGGCGCCACTTACCAGCGAATGATGCAGGCCTGCCTGAAGGAGCAAATCGAAAGAAACGTGCAAGTCTACGTGGACGACATCGTCATCAAGACCTACAAAGCAGCCAAACTACTCGACGACCTGCACGAAACATTCGCGGCACTCAACAAATACAGAATCAAACTCAACCCAAAGAAGTGCACATTCGGCGTACCGGCGGGAAATCTGCTTGGCTATATGGTCTCTGCCCGAGGAATCGAGGCAAACCCTGAGAAATTCCAAGACATCACCCACATGCAAGAACCAACCGACGTCAAAGGAGTACAGCAGCTCACTGGAAAGCTCGCAGCCCTAAGCCGCTTCATCAGCAGGCTGGGAGAACGCACGCTGCCTTTCTATCAGCTGCTCAGGAAAGGAGAGAAATTCGAGTGGACGGAGGAAGCCCGACAAGCATTCGCAGATCTGAAGAAAACACTCTCGACCCCACCAATCCTGGTGGTACCCAAGGAACGAGAGAAGCTATACCTCTACGTGGCATCACGTAACAGTGTAGTAAGCACAGCGCTCGTTGTCGAACGCGCAGAAGAAGGCAAGGTCCAGAGCATCCAGAGGCCAATCTACTACCTCAGCATGCTCCTGACCAAATCCCAGCAGCGGTACCCGCACTATCAGAAGCTACTACTGGCCATCGTCATGACCTCAAGAAAGGTGTCCCACTACTTCGACGAGCACCCTATCACAATCGTGAGCAGCGCACCACTCGCTGACATACTCAACAACCCTGGAGCAACTGGACGAGTCGCCAAGTGGAACATTGAGCTCAGCCCACGGGACCTGCAGTTCAAGCACCCAACAGCCATCAAAGCCCAAGTACTCCCAGATTTCCTGGTAGAGTGGACGGAGGTTCAGACACCAGGCCCCCCAGACCTATCAAGTTCATGGTCAATGTTCTTCGATGGGTCCAAGAGATAACAAGGAGCTTGGGCAGGAGTTGTGCTCATCTCCCCTAAAGGAACAAAGCTAAAATATGTCCTCCAGATCAACTTCAGTCACGCCTCCAACAACGAAGCAGAATACGAGGCACTCCTGCATGGCATGCGTATGGCCAAAACGTGCGGAGCCACTCGCCTCATAATTTACGGGGACTCCAATCTCGTCGTCCAGCAGACGATGAGAAACTGCAACGCAATAGCCGACAACATGGCGGCCTACCAAAAGCTCTACAACGAACTCGAAGGAAGTTTCGACGGTTGCGAGCTCAACTACATCACCAGGGACAACAACACAGAAGCTGACGAGCTCGCGAACATCGGTTCGACCCGGGGACCTGTACCACCTGGCGTTTTTCTCGAAAGCATCAGCCGGAGATCCATCAAGGTACATGCAACAGCACCTGAAGCAGTCGTGGACGGCGAGGATGCAACAGACCTGGCGCAGGTGGCAGCAGCAACCCCATCAGAAGGCACAAGCACCAGCACACCCGACAGCACAGCTCCGACAGAGCTCGAAGGACTCGTCTGGACAAAACCGTTCCTCCGATTCCTAATCGAAGGTACACTACCACAAGACATGGCCGAAGCACGACGCATCAGCCGACGATCCAAGGCATTCACGTTGATCAACAAACAACTATACAAGCGCAGCATCACCCAGATACTTTGAAGGTGCATCGATGAAGAGGACGGCAAATCCCTACTGCTTGAAATCCACGAAGGCACCTGCGGGCACCATGCGAGTAGTCGAGTACTCGTGTCCAAAGCATTCCGAGCCGGGTCCTATTGGCCCACAACCATGAAAAACGCAGAAGAAATCATGCGACGTTGTGTCGCCTGCCAGAAATTCGCAAACAGGCCACACGCTCCCGCATCAGAGCTCAAACCATACCACTATCCTGGCCGTTCGCCATCTGGGGACTTGACATGGTGGGCCCACTCAAGAAATCATCAAAGAGCGGAAGGACACACCTGCTCGTCGCAGTCGACAAGTTCACTAAATGGATTGAAGCAATGCCCATGACCAGCCCCACAGCCCTCACGGCTGTCAACTTCATCAAGTCGATCATCTTCAGATTCGAAGTGCCACACAACATCATCACGGACAACGGCACGAACTTCACAGCCGCAGAATTTCAAAACTTCTGTGAAGAACTGGGCATCAAAATCAATTATGCATCAGTCGCGCACCCGCAGTCCAACGGCCAGGTGGAAAAAGCAAGCGGACTTGTCTGCGGGGGAATCAAGAAACGGCTCCTCGCACCACTTGAGCAAGCCGCAGGCAACTGGGTAGAAGAGCTCCCCGCGGTCCTATGGAGCCTACGTACTACACCAAACACCCTTCTTCATGGTGTACGGGGCAGAGGCAGTCCTACCACATGACCTCAAGTTCGGAGCACCCCGGGTCACCGGATACGAAGAAGAAGAAGCAGAAGAAGCACTACAAGATGACAAAGATACGGCTGACGAAGAAAGAGACACAGCCCTGACAAAATCATAGGGGTACCAAGACAAGATACGCACCTACCAAAGCAGTCGCTTGCGCACTAGAACCTTCAACAAAGGTGACCTAGTCCTACGACTAATACAAGAGAAGGTCCATAAACTTGCCCCCCAATGGGAAGGACCATTCATAGTCTCAGAAGTCATCGGAGGTGGCGCCTACAGGCTGAAGAACCCGAAGACAGACGAAGACGTGGGAAACCCATGGAACGTAGCAAACTTGCGACTGTTCTATCCATAGTCCCCATCGGTCAGACATGACTGGCAACTCATGTAGCCGCTCGACCGCAATAAAATAAATGTTGCCCAAATACTGCCATGTCAAAGCACTCGGGGGCTTAAGAATAAAATCCCCCCGAGCAACGCTATCGCCTACACGATCTTAACCAAAACACTCGGGGGCTTAAGAGCAAAATCCCCCCGAGCAACGCTATCGCCTACGCGATCTTAACCAAAGCACTCGGGGGCTTAAGAGAAAAATCCCCCCGAGAGACACTATCGCCTATACGATCTTAATCAAGCACTCGGGGGCTTAAGAGAAAAATCCCCCGAGCAACGCTATCGCCTACGCGATCTTAACCAAAGCACTCGGGGGCTTAAGAGAAAAATCCCCCCGAGAGACGCTATCTCCTACGCGATCTTAATCAAAGCACTCGGGGGCTTAAGTGCAAAATCTCCCCGAGCAACGCTATCGCCTACGCGATCTTAACAAAAGCACTCGGGGGCTTAAGAGCAAAATCCCCCCGAGAGACGCTATCGCCTACGAGATCTTAATCAAAGCACTCAGGGGCTTAAGAGCAAAATCCCCCCGAGCAACGCTATCGCCTACGCGATCTTAACCAAAGCACTCGGGGGCTTAAGAGCAAAATCCCCCCGAGAGACGCTATCGCCTACGCGATCTTAATCAAAGCACTCGGGGGCTTGAGAACAAAATCCCCCCGAGAGACGCTATCGCCCACGCGATCCCAAACCAAAGCACTCGGGGGATTACGCATAAATCCCCCAGAGAGAAGCTACCGCCACTTACGCGATCTTCATCAAAAGCACTCGGGGTCTCGAGTACAACCCCCACCCGAGAGACGACCATCGACGCTCACGTGACCTCTACCCAAAAAACACTCGGGGGCTCGAGCACAAGAACTCCCCCCGAAGGACGCTATCGGCACCCACGCGACCTCTACATCCAAGCACTCGGGAGCTCGAGGACCATCGCCTCCCGAAGACAGTTCGTGCAGTCTGAAGCTTAAAAAAACACTCAAGCAAAAAATACCCGGCCAGCCCCACCTGCTGAAAACAAGGCTCAAAAGGCATGGCCACAATCAGATGGAGCACCAAGTACTCTGAAGAAACTTTGGAGGAAGCACAGGACACAGGCTCATTTAGTCTTCACCCGATCGCCAACGATCACCTAAAGACTCGGGGGCTACTCCCATCGGGAGCGCTGCCACGCACCCGATAAAAGACAGAAACTAACGACAAAGGAAACAAATTTTAGCCTACGCTCGACCCTTCGAATCAAGCGTAGCCTCGGGGGCTACTCCCATCGGGAGCGTTGTCGCGCACCCGATAGAACCCACAGTGCAAAGTATTGGACGGAATCGAAGACAGCTCTCGGCCGCAAAGGACTCGAACATAACTCTCGGTTCCAAAGAAATCGAAGACAGCTCCTGATCGTCAAGGACTCGAACACAGTTTTCGGTTGTATAAAGGCCCAAATATAAATTCCATTGCAAAGGATCAAGCACAGTTTACATCATAAGGATCATCTTCAGTACAAAAAGGACTCAACTACATTTGGATAGAAGGCAACTCCTATTACAAGAGGGAATCACCCAAGAAATTAAGACTTCTACATGTGTGCTCACGAGGAGCAATCGACCCTAGTAAAAGAGCATCACCACAGACAAAGGAAAAGCAAGCTAGCTGAAGATGTCAATGACATAACAAAAGAGTGAAGCTCGACTTATTTGTCGATGCTCCACTAGCTTCTTCTCCTGCTCCACCAGCTTCTTCTCCAGCTCCGGCCGCATGCCTTCTTCTCCGGACGACCAGCCTCCTCTCCGAGTTGCCAGCGAAGATGAGGCCGCCTCCAGTTCTACAAGGTCGCGTGGCGCACCCGCTTGATCGATGGCTTGACATCGAGGTCCTCTTCAGAGCCAGAGGAGGAAGCAGTTGAAGACAGCTCACCACCACCACCCTAGGAGTCGCCAGAAGACGGAGCCATAGTTGACGCAGGCGCAGGACTCCTCGACCTTGTGGAGTTGTCGCTGCTCGACTCCTTCAAGTGAGGATCCATGATATTTCCGCTCGGATCAAACGCGCGGACAGTGACAGTTCTTTCGTCGTCAAAACGATAGCTGAGCATATCGCCATCTCGCAGATTCAACCGCCGAGCAAACAAACTCCAACCAGAGCCAAGGAAAATCAAGCGGGAGCTATCAACCTCCAAATCAACATAATAAGGAGATCGACAGCTCCCTTGAAGATGCAGAAGCAAGCCATCCAAGCCACGTTCAGAGACAATGGCGGAAAAAGAAGAAGGAAGAAGCACGCGACTGGCGCTCCGGCCACGGACATGCAAAAGAAAATCATAGCGCCAGAAACCCTCCTCCAAGGGAGAGGAAGAAGGCACTGGCGCCTCACCATGACGACCACCACGGCATGAGCATGGTGCACGGCCACCACGGCCACGACGAGCACGGTCACGACCAACACCCCGCCTAGGAACCATGAGAAGAAGAAGAGAAGAAGGAAGGGCAAAGGAGCAAGCTGGATGGAGGTGAAACGAAGTGGAAGAGAACGCCTTATTTATAGAACACAAAACCTCCCACGGAAAAGCCAAGACGACAGCTGGGAAATTGACAGGATTATGTGCACAAACCAATGCTAACTATGCTATAAAGAAAGGAAGAGTCTCAAAAGCATGGGCGGTACGCCAAGACAAGTAGACCGAAATCCATCTGCATCTACCTACTAATCATCCACTGACGGGGATCAACCCCGGCAAATCCCATGGTCAGGGACCCTGGGTTAGTCATGAGAGACACAGGTTGGACGAT
Organism: Bromus sterilis; assembly: GCA_950022295.1. Lineage (NCBI taxonomy): Eukaryota > Viridiplantae > Streptophyta > Magnoliopsida > Poales > Poaceae > Bromus > Bromus sterilis. Next base: position 29,157,259 of record OX465597.1, read on the forward strand.
AGATCGTCGGCAAACAAGAAGGCTCGCTCCTGCTCGATATTATTGATGGGGGAGATGCAATTACAGTGGAGGCCAAGGCTGGAGCGCTCAAGGCTAGGGTTACAGGTGAGATTCGATGGCTTAGGCGTCACCCCTCCTAGCCCTTATATACCAGGCCAGCTCTCGGGGAGTCCCTCTACGTGTACAAGTATGCTTTCCTAACCCTAGCTTGCTCCGTACGGCAGGTCTTCGCACCTTCCTTGAGAGTTGCAGGCTCCTACGTTGGTACCAACTAGCGGGCTGAGGCCGTATCTTCATGGGCTTTCTGCCTTCATGGACACCAGGTAGGCTCATCCGTAGGAGTCGTGGGGTCACCCCCTCGTCATCCACCTTGAGATATCTATCCAGAACATCTCGCTGGTATTAAGTTGTGAATCCCACCCAAAGTGTAAACTCAAAGCAATAGACAACTGCATTAAAGAACTTTGCGTAAAGTAAACAATCCTTGCACCCGCAAGTACAAGCACCATTGTTTTCTCCCTTGTGGCAACAGCACATCCCCTAGACTCATGTTTCTGTCACTCAAGCTAGTCATCAAGGGGCATGAACCCACAATCATGCATAACGCTCCCTCTTGGAGTCACTACCTACTACTTGGCCAAAGCAATAAACAACAACGGAGAACATGCAAGAATTACTTAAGAACATAAATATAAAAGAGGAGAATCAAATATATTACTCAAACACAATCTGAACATAGTCTCATAATCCATCAGATCGCAGCAAACTCAGCATAGCAACAGCAGAAGGATTACATAGGTCCCTCGATCATGTAGGGCAGCTCACGAGGTCTAAGCCATGAAGAACAAAGAGGGGAGGAGAACATCACATAGCTAATGATCATGGACCCATGGTCCAAGGTGGACTACTCATGGTTCATCCGGGAAGCATCCATGGTGATGGAGAAGCTCCGGAGGTGGTTCCTCCCTCCGGCAGGGTGCCGGGAAGAGGGCTCCTGGTGCTCCCAATCTTGGAAGCCCGGCGACGGCGGAACATAGGATAGATCGCGAAAAAGGGTTCTGTCCTCGAGGGTTTCGGGACGAGAGGGGTATATAGGCGAAGGGGGCAGCCAGAGGTGGACCAGGGGCCCCAGGCGCCCCCCTGGCGCGACCTAGGGGGTGGCCGCGCCAGGTGGCCACCTGGGCCACCCCTGGCTCCCCTCTGGCCCCACTTTGGCTCTTCCCGAAGCTTCCTGTACGCTGATTTTTCCTATATTTTTCCCAGAATTTTTCTGGCACTTTAAGTAATGGGAAAACCTGAAATACAAAAACAACAGAAAACATGAACTGGCACTGGGGTGCACTGAGTTAATAGGTTAGTCCAAACATGATCAAAAGTGTATGGAAGTGCATCAATATCATAGCAATATCACACAAAATATGCAAGGAGCAAGCAGAAATTATAGATACGTTTTGGACGTATCAGGTGGTAACGCGAGCCATTATTCTATAAGAAATAATGCAAATACTTACACTTTGTTCATAATTAAGTTGCACTTGTGATTAATCAATTTAATTACTCACTGCGCTCCCACTCAGATCAATATCTCTCGTAATTGATTCTGGAGTGATTCAAGATCCGACCCAGTCGTCCGCCATTGATGTGACATCACTGATGACTTAAACTGGACCGGCAGGCCAACCTGCCAATCACGCAAAGGTGATTCTTGTTCATCTTTCGATGGGCGCGTTCCGGTAGCAAACTTTTATACAAACCGTCAAGACAACCAAGTGTAATGCGATGTGTGTTCTTTTAACACACCCGCCTTTTATGTGTCACACCGTGTGCACCCATGTGACATGACCTGCTCCGGTGTGAAACATAGTATTGACGGTGCTACAGTTGGAAGAACACTATCAACTTGATATTGTTTTGCGAGAGATCACCCTAATAAAATATGACTACCGCGCATCAAACAAGGGTGCATCAAAGGGATAAACATCACAGGAAGTTCATAAAATTATGTGATAAACATCACAGGCAGTTCATAAAATCACAGGCAGTTCATAAAATTACGTGTCCACCAACTTGTACTTGGCGCCGGGACCCTCACCACGGCTTCCAGCATGTGCGTCGGGGTCCACCTCCGCATCATAGATCATCACCTTGCATCTATCTATTGCTTTTCCTCGAGCTAATAAACAGTTATGGCACGTAGGCCATAATTAAGTGACAATCATATGACTCCAGTCATCATGCCGTACCATGACACGTAGGTCGCGAATAAATAATACATCATATAACATCTCATACAAACACATTGCAAATCTTGAAGGCTATATCACATCAGATGCATACTCTGCAAAAACAAGTTAGATCGCCATCTACACGGGTTGTTGCAAGTTTTATCATGGTTGATTAGCAAGTTACATGCAAACATTGTTCACTATACAAACCAAACACGATACTTCATTGTTGCTAGTTTAACGTTCGGGGTGCGTGCAGCAACTAATGCCACAAGCCAAACTTCGTTCAACGCGTGACCCCCGTGTGGATTTGAGTTCATAAAATCCACAAGCCCCTCCATGTTAAATCTTCTATTGCGAGATTAAGATCAGATCCAAGGAGTTTGATGTAGACCATGATCAAGGCAACTAGCATAATGAAAGCAGCATGGAGAGATCAATGGAAAACTCAATCCTTGTAGCAAAACCTCAACTTGCCATCAAGCACGGAAAAAATCACATGACAGGGAAGCAACAAGAAAATCAATGCCTCATATCAACATATGATCTAGACCTAAACATGCATCTACTCATAGATCGCTCATGATACCACTGTTGTGAAACGCAGTAGAAAACAAAAAAAAATCGGCCTACGTAGCAATCACCCAAGATCATCTATGAAGATTGCATCCAAGGTTTTAGGTCATGGCTCACCAACCGATGTAGCGGAAGTAGAGTTGGTGAAGACCGTCGGTGTAGATCCCCGCAACTAGGAATTTCAATGACATCCCAACTGCGAGGATACCGATCCCTTGAACCGTCCCACGATCTAGTGCGCGAGTTAATCTCATTATAAGGTAGACGTGGATGGCTCCATTCTTCCTCCTTTTGGTCGTCACTCTCCTCTTTTTCATCCAATGAGCTTTCAGGTTCAGCAATTTCTTCTTCCATAGAGTCCTGCAAATCATTAGTCTCTTCCTTTGGGGGAGAGATTCTCTCAAGATGATCAGTAATATAATAATTTGCATCGTAATTTTCCAAACAATAGTTAAGTATAGCAAGACTCTCAGATTTATAATGGACATCATCAATAGTTTTAACAAGAGAAGTAATTTCATAGGCACCCTTATAAGCAACAAATTCTTCTATTTCCTCTGCATCATAAAAATCATAGCTTCTCTTAGCATAAGAAGCTAAGGTTTCATCATCATTGTACTCACATTGGAAATCAAGGTGTTTGTGCCTCATAAAGCAACAAGATTATATATTGAGCACAAGTTTCTAGCATACTCATACAACTGATGTATTTGTTTCCATAAGTGTATCCCCTTTTGAGACAAGCGGAGTTCCTTGTACCACTTTTGTTGATCCTCGGTGAATCCTCCATGCCAATAAGATCTGGTTTCAAAGAAGTCAGACATTGATTGGCAAGTAAGGAACTAGACATACTATTTTTTTGGATTTTTGGTAAAGGACACGAAGATAAAAACTGAAAGGTAAACTAACAAGACTAAAAATTAAAGGTAAAAGGTAGTGGGCAACTCCCCTATCTTATCACTCGGAGTCCCCGGCAACGGCACCAGAAATTTGCATGATGGCGTGGAAGTGGTAATGGCTTCTCGCCCTTCGTTGGTTACCCCAAGTGGAAGGTGAGATGTAGGTGCTACATCCCAAACGTATCTATAATTTCTGCTTGATCCATGCATGTTTTGTGTGACTTTGCCATGTTTTGCTTGAACTTTCATACAATTTTGAACCTATTTGGACTAACCTATTAACTCAGTGCACCCAGTTGCCAGTTTCCGTTTTCTGCTGTTTTTGTATTTCAGGTTTTCCGGCCAGTAAAAGTGCTCCAAAAAATCCCGGAAAAAACAGATAAAAAATCAGCGCGACGGAAGCTTCCGGAATCACCAAAGGAGGGAAGGAGGGCCACCACCAGGCAGCCAGGAGGGCAGCTGGCGCGGCCCCACCCGAGGCCGCGCCAGGCACCCTCCTGACTGCCTCGTGGCCCCTCTCGGTGCCCCCCTTTGCCTATATTTACCCCCCGTGATGGAAAACCCTAATATCGATCCCTCTTTCGCGATCTCGCCTCTGTACCGTCGCCGCCGCTGTTTCAAGATCGGGGCTGCGTGGAGAAGCTGCTCCGGCACCCTGCCGGGAGAAGCTACCCCCTCCGGAAGACCATCCATAGCCATGGACGCCTCCCGTATGTACTGTGAGTAGTTTCCCTTGGACCATGGGTCCGTGACCAGTAGCTATGTGATCTATCTCTCCCTCTTTGTGCTTCCACTTTCGAGTCCTCGTGAGCTGCCTCACATGATCGAGGCATCTATGTAATTTCTGTTGTTGCTATGCTGAGTTTGTTGGGATCTGATGGATTATGAGACTATGTTCAGATTGTGATTTGTAATATATTTGGTTCTTCTCTTTTATATTTTGTTCTTGAGTAAATTCTTGCATGTTCTCCGTTGCGGTATTTGCTTTGGCCAAGTATTTTATTTGCAACTCCAAGAGAGAGCGTTATGCTCGATTGTGGGTTCAGCCCCTTGATGTCTAGCTTGAGTGACAGAAACATGAGACTAGGGGATGTGCTGTTGCCACCAAGGATAAAACAACGGTGCTTGTACCTGTGGGTGCAAGGATTGTTTACTTTACGCAAAGTTCTTTTAATGCACTTGTCTGTTGCTTTGAGTTTACACTTTGGGTGGGATTCACAACTTAATACCAGCGAGATGTTCTGGATAGATATCTCAAGGTGGATGATTCGTAGTAGATGCAGATGGATTTCGGTCTACTTACCTTGGCGTACTGCCCATTGCTTTTGAGCCCTTCCTTTCTTTGCAGCATAGTTAGCATTGCGGTGCCTTCATAATCCTGTCAATTGCCCAACTGTGATTTGTTTACCTCGCTAGCACTTTTATCGTCTTTTGGGAGAGAGTCATCACTAGTGAAAATCACGGGACCCCGGTCCATATTCACATTATTGTTCACACCCTCAATTTACTTTCAGCTTTTACTTTCCTTCGCACCTTTTATCTCTTGCGTTGATCCTTTGTAAACGACAAGGCCGGAGGAATTGACAACTCCTCTGTACTCGTTGGGAGCAAAGTTATTTGTTGTTGTGTGCAGGTCCACGACAACGCCCTAGTCAGGAAGCAATTTCTGGCGACGTTGCCACCTACTTGTATCTCCTGAGTCCTACTGGTTCGATAACCTTGGTATCTTCACCGAGGGAAACTTGCTACTGCACTGCATCTCAAACCTTCCACTTGGGGTAACCAACGAGGGGCGAGAAGCCATCAAGCAAATTTCTGCCGCCGTTGTCGGGGACTCAAGTCTACAAGATAGGGGAGTTGCACACTATCTTTTACCTTTGCTTTTTAGTCTTGTTAGTTTACCTTTCAGTTTTTACTTTTGTGTCCCTAATTAAAAATACCAAAAATACCTGTTACCTTGTCAGTAGTTACCACTATGGCTGGTCCTTTTGCCTTTGGTGAGGCAGAAGTGCTTACCTTTACTCAAAGAGGTGGTGAAAGTTTGAAAGATGCTTGGTATAGGATTAATGATTCTCAAAAAAGAGCCACCAAGAAGCAATCCACTACTATCCTGCTTAGAAATTTTTATGTTGGGATTACTTCTTGGAATAGGTTTCTTTTAGACACTGTTATCAATGGGAACTTCATAGAGGCCCCAGTTTGGGAAGCCCTTAATGTTATTGAAAATCTTGTTGGAAGTCTCCCCATTGTTAGTATTAAGGAGGACATTACTTTAGCTCACATTATGAGAAAACTTGAAAAAATAGAGCTAGAGATGCCAAGTATCGATAGGGTGAATGAGTTGGATCGTAAGATTCAAGGGAATTTGAATAGGCTAGATAATTCCATGCAAAAAATTGTCAAAACTTTGGAGATTATCAAATCCCTTGATGAAAAGTCTTCTAGGATAGAAAAGATTGAGGAAGTTATTGAAACTTTAGGAACTACCTTTTCCTCAATCAAAATCAAAAAGGATGAAAATCCAGCAAAGAAGGAACCTAAGTCCGTTTATGTACCCAAGGTTCCCCGAGCTAAAGCTAGCACACCCAGTGCCAAGAGAGTTTAAACGGTGAAAACTTTGGAGGAGACACCTATCTTTAACTTTAATGAAACTCCAATTGATTTCCCTCCTTTTGATTTTATTCCAAGAAGCATTATCATTCGTCCTTTATTTGAGAAAACCATTAAGACTAGTTGTACTATTGAAGAGATTCTTGATGATCATGATGATGGTTCAATAGATGCAACTTGATCTTCTGCTTTAAGCCTAGATAATGGCTCTAAAGAAGCGCTTTCGGGAGGCAGCCCGCAACGAATTTAAGTTTTTATTTTTGCTTTTGTTCTGTTCTTAGTGGTCTTGATGATTGTTACTACTGTAGCAACATCATTGTATCTTTACTTTTCAAGCTTTGTGCCAAGTTGAGCCTCATACGACAGGGGAAGTGAAAGTTGTGACACGCTGTGCAGAAAACAGATTCTGTTCTCGTGACTAGAAAAGTCAGATAAAAATCGCAGTTCATCTTTTTGAGCTGAATTTTTTACACAGCGTGCTCTATACAATTAAGAAAGTTGCGTATGTTTTGAGTTTTTTATTTGAGTTGCAGAAGTATCCCTAAAAAATTCGTTTCTACCTGCTGTTCTGTTTTTCACAGATTCTGCCACGTTTTGTCTCTCCTTACTTTTGCAAACCTTAAGTTTGCTTTTTCTTTGCAAAAACTTTTTGGAAATCTTGGGAAACAGTAGCTCTTCAAGTTAATCTTTATTTGCAGTGGAGCAAAATTATTTTATTAGGGTACTAACCTCTCTAATCAGTCTACAATGAGTTATGTATGAAGGGAGTTTTCAAGTGCGCGATGGAGGATGATGAAAGAAGATTCAGGAGTGTCAAACGCTCAAGCTTTGGGATGCCCATGTGCACCCCCAATAAATATTCAAGGAGACTCAAGCGTCTAAGCTTGGGGATGCCCCCAATGCATCCCCTTCTTCATCAACAATCATCAGTTTGTCCCTCGTTGCACTATAGTTTTATCACTTCATGCGTTATGTGCTTTGCCTGGAGCGTCTCGCTCTTTACTTTTCTAGGTTTGTTTTGCTTTATTTGCTGTAGTAACAAGTTAGACCCCAACTTACTCTTTTGTGTGGAAGAGATTCACGCTCCGCTTGAACTAGAACTCCTCATAGGATTTGCATGCTTATTCTTTTAGCTGTGAGTTGTTCTTTTTCTTTTCTTAGCTGCTGTTCTGTTTAGTTGTAGTGCTTTAGTTTTTCTAGGGCTTTTCTTTTGTCTTAGGTTGAACTTTCTATAGGTTTCATGTTTTATCTTGTTAAGAGAGTTTGCCTGTTGCACTGAGTTCTGTGTCTTGACTGAAAGTAGGTAGTTAAAGTTGCTATTCTCTTTTTATTAGTAACTTGCAATAGTTTTGAGGTATTGATTAGAGTAATGTTTGAACTTATGGTGTCAAGAGCTCTTGCCTATTAGTGATAGATGTCGTATTTTGGGCAATCCGTGTGTTTTTGGAAAACCAAAAAACCCCTGTTGAGAACTCTAGCTACTAGATGGATCACTAACCTCTGGAGGGTTCGAATATTAGAGTACACTCACTTACCATGAGTCGAGGATGCTCAAGGATAACCAAACCCCCATACACTCCTCCTCGGGGTACCTGTCTCTTTGTGAACCTCCTGATTAGATTGAGAGTTACCGATAATAAGTGCATGAGTTCTTCGGACTAATGTGAGTATTCGAAAGTTGACACTTCCACCCACCTATACTTTTTCTAGCCTCTTCGGTACCGTGCATTTCCCTTTCTCACCTCGAGAGTTGGCGCATACTTCGCCGGTGCATCCAAACCCTTGGCATGATACGCTCTGTCATCATAAACCTCCTTATATCTTTCCTCAAAACAGCCACCATACCTACCTACAAGGCATTTCCATAGCCTTTCCGAGATACATTGCCATGCAACATCCACCTTCTCATGACTTGATCTTCATGTCATACATGCTACTTGCTTGATCGATGAGACGCATGCTAGTTGGGCCTTGCCCTAATTATTGCTACATGACGCGCTAGTATCATTCCATATCCTGCTACCCTGGAAGAGGCATACATTTGCATCATGATAGTTACATTTTCTTTATGTGAGTACCTTTTTAAAGTGTGAAAGATCTCCTATATTCTTGTTAAATATAGAGTATTGCCCCTAAAGTGAGGAAAAGATCCCAAAGAGGACAAAATCAAAAGATCCCAAAGAGGACAAATGAGAGTTAAATAGAAAGAGCCATTGAGGCCACCAAAAAAATAAAATAAAAAAAGAGAAAAAGAGAAAAGAAAAATAAAAAGAGAGAAGGGGGCATACTACTATTCCTTTTGAGAGGTCCACACTAGTACTTCATCTTCTATCCCTTGTACTCCATAGAGATCATCATCATGCAGATAGCTATGTGGGGACCCTTCACACTATAGAACTTGGCTTGTATATTTCCAATGATGAGCCTCCTCAAACGAGCTCTAGGTCTTCTTGAGAAAGCAAATTAGATGCACCCCCACTAGTTCCCTTGGAGAGATATTAGCTCATATGTGCATTCGTTGTATGGCAATCCCTACTCCTCACATCATATCTATCATATGGCCTTATCTCGCCTATGATTGTCCTCATTGATGTGAGCCTTTCACAACTTTTTGTCTTCCTCCTCCACCTTCTTTCTGTTTCGCCTTTTAGGTGTCAACTTTCTTGCTCACGCTCATCCATTGCATGAGTTCTCAAAATATCGAAAGGGAGTGGATCATTTTGACTTGTACCTGGCTAGTGGTCTGGGGACGAGTCCAGATAAGAATCCAAAGGAGACTAAGTGTGAAACTTTAGTAGATAGTTGTTCTCAACAACCTTTTTTCTCTTTCTTCCTAGTCCCTTGCTTGCACGCAAACACCATTTGGAGACATTCGAGTCACGGACAGCAAGAGCTCTTGCACCTTTTGTTCTTTTGTTGCTTGTGTCAATGCTAATATAGACTCTTGCTTGTTAAGACTTGAATTGAATTGCATGCTTTGATTGCTTTACTTAAAAGTCCTTATTTGGTTGTGTGGCATGTCACCACAGAAATTACGCTTGTTATCATTTACCTACTCGAGGACGAGCAGGAATTAATCTTGGGGATGTTGATACGTCCCAAACGTATCTATAATTTCTGCTTGCTCCATGCATGTTTTGTGTGACTTTGCCATGTTTTTCTTGAACTTTCATACACTTTTGAACCTATTTGGACTAACCTATTAACTCAGTGCACCCAGTTGCCAGTTTCTGTTTTCTGCTGTTTTTGTATTTCAGGTTTTCCGACCATTAAAAGTGCTCCAAAAAATCCCGGAAAATCAGATAAAAAATCAGCGCGACGGAAGCTTCCGGAATCACCAAAGGAGGGAAGGAGGGCCACCACCAGGAAGCCAGGAGGGCAGCTGGCGCGGCCCCACCCAGGGTCGCGCCAGGCACCCTCCTGACTGCCTCGTGGGCCCTCTCGGTGCCCCCCTTTCACCTATATTTACCCCCATGATGGAAACCCCTAATATCGATCCCTCTTTCGCGATCTCGCCTCTGTACCGCCGCCGCCGCCGTTTCAAGATCGGGGCTACCTGGAGAAGCTGCTACGGCACCCTGCCGGGAGAAGCTACCCCCTCCGGGAGACCATCCATAGCCATGGACGCCTCCCGTATGTACCGTGAGTAGTTTCCCTTGGAACATGGGTCCGTGACCACTAGCTATGTGATCTATCTCTCCCTCTTTTTGCTTCCACTTTCGAGTCCTCGTGAGCTGCCTCACATGATCGAGGCATCTATGTAATTTATGTTGTTGCTATGATGAGTTTGTTGGGATCTGATGGATTATGAGACTATGTTCAGATTGTGATGAGTAATATATTTGGTTATTCTCTTTTATATTTTGTTCTTGAGTAAATTCTTGCATGTTCTCCGTTGCGGTATTTGCTTTGGCCAAGTATTTTATTTGCAACTCCAAGAGAGAGCGTTATGCTCGATTGTGGGTTCAGCCCCTTGATGTCTAGCTTGAGTGACAGAAACATGAGACTAGGGGATGTGCTGTTGCCACCAGGGATAAACAACGGTGCTTGTACCTGTGGGTGCAAGGATTGTTTACGTTACGCAAAGTTCTTTTAATGCAGTTGTCTGTTGCTTTGAGTTTACACCTTGGGTGGGATTCGCAACTTAATACCAGCGAGATGTTCTGGATAGATATCTCAAGGTGGATGATTCGTAGTAGATGCAGATGGATTTCGGTCTACTTACCTTGGCGTACTGCCCATTGCTTTTGAGCCCTTCCTTTCTTTGCAGCATAGTTAGCATTGCGGTGCCTTCATAATCCTGTCAATTGCCCAACTGTGATTTGTTTACCTCGCTAGCACTTTTATCGTCTTTTGGGAGAGAGACATCACTAGTGAAAATCACGGGACCCCGGTCCATATTCACATTATTGTTCGCACCCTCAATTTACTTTCAGCTTTTAATTTCCTTTGCACCTTTTATCTCTTGCGTTGATCCTTTTTAACTGACAAGGCCGGAGGAATTGACAACTCCTCTGTACTCGTTGGGAGCAAAGTTATTTGTTGCTGTGTGCAGGTCCACGACAACGCCCTAGTAAGGAACCAATTTCTGGTGACGTTTCCACCTACTTGTATCTCCTGAGTCCTACTGGTTCGATAACCTTGGTATCTTCACCGAGGGAAACTTGTTGCTGCACTGCATCTCAAACCTTCCACTTGGGGTAACCAACGAGGGGCGAGAAGCCATCAATAGGATAGCAGCAAATTTCCCCTATGTAAAGGTTAGGGTTTGTCTCCCGCAGGACTCCGGCGATGATAAGTAGGTGTCAGCGGCGCACCTGACGTGGACCTGCACACGATACAAATAACTTTGCTCCCAACGAAGTTCAGAGAGGTTGTCAATCTCTCCGGTCTTGTTGTTTACAAAGGGTCAAACACACAAGGGATAATGATAATGATAGCAACTGAAAGTAAATGCGATAAAATAAATGAGCTTGTAAACAGTGATGAGAATATGGACCGGGGTCCCGTGATGTTCACTAGTGATGTCTCTCTCACAAAATACGATAAAACTGCTATGCGAGGTAAACAAATTACAGATGGGCAATTGACAGGATTATAAATGCATCGCAATGCTAACTATGCTACAAAAGAAAGGAAGAGGCTCATAAGCATGGCCTGTACGCAAAAATAAGTAGACCGAAATCCATCTACATCTACTACTAATCATCCACCTTGAGATATCTATCCAGAACATCTCGCTAGTATTAAGTTGTAAGCCCCATCCAAAGTGTAAACCCAAAGCAACAGACAACTGCATTAAAAGAACTTTGCGTAAAGTAAACAATCCTTAAAACCGCGTTTACATGCACCGTTGTTTTCCCCCTTGCGGCCACAGCACATCCCCTAGACTCATGTTTCTGTCATTCAAGCGTGTCATCAGGGGGCATGTACCCACAATCGAGCATAACGTTCCCTCTTGGAGTTACTACTTACCACTTGGCCAAAGCAATAAACAGCAACGGAGAACATGCAAGAATTACTTAGGAACAAAAATATAAGAGATCAAAACCAAATATATTACTCTATCACGATCTGAACATAATCTCATAATCCATCAGATCCCATCAAACTCAACATAGCAATAGCAGAAGAATTACATAAGTGCCTCGATCATGTAGGGCAGCTCACGTGGTCTAAACGATGAAGAACAAAGAGGGGAGGAGAACATCACATAGCTACTGATCACAGACCCATGGTCCAAGGTAGACTACTCACGTCACATCCAGGAAGCGTCCATGGTGGAGGATAAGCTCCCGGAGGTCGATCCTCCCTTCGGCAGGGTGCCGGGAAGGGTCCTGCCGGTGCTCCCGATCTTGGAAGCGCGGCGGCGGCGAGACAAAGGAGAATTTGCGAAATAGGGTTCTGTCTTCGGAAGTTTCTCGTGACGGAGAATAAATAGGAGAAGGGGCAACCAGGGAGGCCACCAGGGGCCCAGGCGCCCCCTGGCGCGGCCAGGGGCCTTGCCGCGCAGGGTGGCCGCCTGGGTGCCTGGTGGTGGGCCCCTGGCCCTCCTTCGGGCTTCTGGAGCCTTTCGACACGTTGTTTTTTTATCTGATTTTTCCCAAATTTTTGGAGCACTTTTTATATGGGGGAAAACTAGAATAGAAAAACAGCAGAAAACAGGAACTGGCACTGGGGTGCACTAAGTTAGTAGGTTAGTCCAAGTATGAATCAAAAAGTGTATGAAAGTGTATCTAGATCATAGCAATATCACAGAAAACATGCATGGAACGAGCAGAAATTATCGATACGTTTTAGACGTATCAGCATGTCACTTTGTGCTTCTTTGATTTATTTGTTTACAAGTTTCCTAGGCATAGGAAGTGGGTTAGGCTTAAATGTGTTTCACATTTTCTTCTCGATGCTCCCGTTTGCTTAAACTCCTAGTCCCTTGTGAGCATCTTTTGCAATCTTTATGCCTAGCTTAAAGGCGTAAAAGAAAGCGCTTGTTGGGAGGCAAGCCAAGATGTTTTTACTTCTGTTTTTAGTGGTCTTGATGATTTTTACTACTGTAGAAACATCATTGTATCTTTATTTTCAAGTTTTGTGCCAAGTTTAGCCTATTATGATAAGGGAAGCAAAAGTTGTGACATGCTGTCCAGAAAACAGATTCTGTCTGCTTGACGGAAAAAATTTAAACAAATCACCAGTTCATCTTTTCGAGCTGATTTTTTTACACAGCATGATCTATACAATTGTGAAACTTTAATATGTTCTGAGTTTTTTGATTTGAGTTACAGAAGTACCCCAAAAAATTATTTACTACCTGCTGTTCTGTTTTTCACAAATTCTTCCACGTTTTGCCTTTCCTTACTTTTTAAAACCTTAATCTTGCTTTTTCTTTGAATTTTTTTTGGCAATCTTGAGAAACATTAGCTCTTCAAGAATATATTTATATCCAGTGGAGAAAAATTATTTTGTTAAGGGTACTAACCTCTCTAATCAGCTTATGATGAGTTATATATGAAGGGAGTTTTCAAGTGTGTGAGGGAAGATGATGAAAGAAGCTCTGGGAGTGTCAAACGCTCAAGTTTGGGGATGCCCCCATGCATCCCCAACAAATATTCAAGGAGAATCAAGCGTCTAATCTTGGGGATGCCCCCGTGCATCCCCTTCTTCATCAACAATCATACATTCGTCCTTCGTCTCACTATATTTCTATCACTTCATGCGTTATGTGCTATGCTTGGAGCGTCTCGCTCTTAGGTTTCCTTTTTTAGTTTTATTTAGCTTTGCTTGTTGTTCATAACAAGTTAGACCCCAGCTTACTTTGTGTGGGAGAGAAACACGCTACACTTCAATCTAGAACACATCATAGGATTTTCATGCCTATCTTTCTCTATTGTGTGTTCTTTATCTTTTCGTAGCTACTGCCATGTTTAGTTTTAGTCTTACTGTTTTCATTTAGAAAGAGCCTTGGCTTTTGTTTAGTTTGTTTCTGGAACTCTCTTTAGTTTTCATGTTTATCTTGTTAAGAGATTTGGTTGTTGCACTGAGTTGTGTCTTGTCTTGAAAGTAGGTAATTGAGGTTGCTATTCAATTGTAGTAGAAACTTGCAGTAGTTTTGAGGTATTGTTGTGAGTAATGTTTGAACTTTTGGTGTCAAGAGCTCTAGCCTATGAGTGATAGGTGTCGTATTTTGGGCAATCCGTGCTTATTTTCAAAAACCTACAAAAACTAGTTGAGAACTCTAGCTACTAGATGGATCGCTAATCTTTTGAGGGATCGGGTATTAGAGTACACTCACGTACCATGAGTCGAGGATGCGCAAGGATAACCAAACCCCCATACACTCCTCCTCGGGATACTTATCTCTTTGTGAACCTCCTCATTAGATTGAGAGTTACCGATAATAAGTGCATGAGTTCTTCAGACTAATGTAAGTATTGAAAGTTGACACTTCCACCTTCTCATATCTGCTAGCCTCTTCGGTACCGCGCATTGCCCTCTTCTCACTCCGAGAGTTGGCGTCCACCTCGCCGGTGCATCCAAACCTTTGGCATGATACACTCTGTCATCATTAACATCCTTATATCTTTCCTCAAAACAGCCACCATACCTACCTATCAAGGCATTTCCACCGCCTTTCCCAGATATATTTCCATGCAACATCCACCTCTTCATGACTTGATCTTCATGTCATACATGTTCCTGCTACACTGGCAGAGGCATACATTTTCATACCTCATGATAGCTACATCTTCTTTATGCTGAGTACCTTGAAAAGTGTGAATATCTTCTATATCTTCTTGTAAAATGGAGTGTTGCCCTTAAGTGAGGAAAAGATCCCAAAGAACACAAAATTAAAAGATCCCAAAGAGGACAAATTAGAGTTAAATAGAAAGAGCCATTGAGGCCACCAAAAAATACAAAAAATAGAAAAAAGAGAAAAAGAAAAAGAGAGAAAGGGGCAACACTACTATTCTTTTGAAAGATCCACACTCGTACTCCCTCTTATCCTCGTACTCCATAGAGATGATCATACATGCCTATAGCTATGTGGGGACCTTCACACTATATAACTTGGCTTGCATATTCCAAGGATGAGCCTCCTCAAACGAGTTCTAGGTCTTCATGAGCAAGCAAGTTGGATACACCCCCAGTAGTTCCATTGGAGAGCATTTCTTAGCTCATATTTGCATCTGTTGCATGGCAATCCCTACTCCTCACATCATATCTATCATTTGGCCTTCTCTCGCCTATGATTGTCCTCATTGATGTGAGCTTTTCTCAACTTTTTGTCTTCCTCCTCAACCATACTTCTCTCTTTGCCATCCTAAGTGTCAACTCTCGTGCTTACGCTCATCCATTGCATGAGTGCTCAAAGTATCGAAAGGGAGTGGATCAAATTGACTTGTACCTGTCTAGTGGTCTGGGGACGAATCAAGATAAGATTCCAAAGAAGACCAAGTGTGAAACTTTAGTAGATTGAGTTCTCAACAAAAATATCTTTTTCTCTCGTATTCCCATATCCCCCTTCTTGCACGCAAACACCATTTGGAGACATTTGAGTCATGGACAGCGAGAGCTCTTGCACCTAATGTTCTTTTGTTGCTGGTTTCAATGCCAATATAGACTCTTGCCCGTTATGACTTGAATTGAATTACATGTGCCAGAGCTCTTCGTTTTTAAAACAGAGATAAAACTCTTTTGAGAGGTGTAACTTTCCAGTCAACGGTGAACGATAAAGGTCTCTCAATATCTCCCATGCCAACCATATTAATGCCTTTTGCTTACACATATTCCCTTATCCATAAATCCTTTGATGGTCTACAGACACTTTTATTTTGCCTCAAGGATGGAAGGAGGGTATCGTTCCATCTATCATAAGCAGCATTTGGTCCATTTCACTCCATCATCAAGTATGGGGGAGGTGTAACTCTCATTTTTTTTTACTTGACTAGTTAAAACTTCTGTCAAAATATTTTTGGCATGCAAGATACTGATTTCCCCTCACCGCACCATGAGCTTGTACGATTACAAAAGGGAAGCTTTTGAATAAATTTCGGGATGGCACATGAAAGTCTAAGTTAGGAGTGTCCGGTAAATACCACATATAGGTAGGTAAGGTGGACTCGAATGGAATAAATGGTTTCAAGGATTTTGGATGCACAAGCAGAATTCCGCTTAGTGCGAGTGAAGGCTAGCAAAAGACTGGGAAGCGACCAACTAGAGAGCAATAACTGTCATAATCATGCAGAGCGACAAAGCAACATTGAATCGGGCCTGAAAGTGATATAACTATTCTGAAACAAAAAGATCATCAAGGCATAATAGACTTTTTAGTCATAAACATGTGTGAACATGTGCCAAGTCAATCCAAAAATTCTCCGAAGGGAAATACCACTTCAGTATGCCAAACCATGAACAATGCAATGCATGTAAATCATTTCAACAACACATTATGTACTCTAGCTATTTGAGACTAGCCACAAGGAAAGCATGAACACTGAGAAAACATTGTAAACATAGCACTATGTCGCTACAAGCTGGTCTCTAGATCATAAGTACAGGCATATGTACAAAAGTAGAAACAACAAGAGTTCATACCGGTTTTCCTTGTCGCTTCCCTTCCGTCGATCTTCGTCATTACTGCCTTGTCACTTGCACGATCGAACGTGGGAAATATTATCAAATGCCATCACGGACTCGAGCTGAACTCTGAAAACAAAGCAAACTAAAGAGAGAAAGGAAATATTTTTAGTTTTTTTAAAGGTTTAAACAAGAGGAAAAGAAAAGAGAAAATCTTTTTGTTGTTTTTGCAAAGAAAGAAGGAAAGAAGAACGGGCAAAAACTTCGAAAAGATCAAAGTGAACAAAAATAAAACGGATAATACAATGGAAAAGTGAGAAGGGCACGTACTCCCCCAAGCTTAGGCTTTTGGCCAAAGTTGGTAGTAGCTAATGTCCCCAGGAGCCTCCTGCTCCAGGGTGGTACTGGTGAGTCCAAGGGTCGTATGAGACTTCCGGTGCGTACACCGAAGTCCTCGGATCCTCCCACCAAGAAGTATCCGCGCTCCAAGCAGAGGAAGACCCTTCACCAAACTGGGTGAAGGTCTCTCCCTAGAAAGGTGGGAACTCACCATGCTCCTCCTCGTCGGGCACAACCCCCTCCATGGGGTTATGAAACTGATGCTGGACCACGAACTCATCGAACTGGATAGCATCAAAGGACCATCCGTTCTTGCGAGAACAATCGAACAAAAGAGGTGCAGGTAGACGGATCTTGAGTTCTGTTGTGGCTCCGAAACGCAAGATATAATCAAGGTTACCAAACTCGGAAGTCATGGTAACAAACTTGTGCCTTTTCATAGCAGTAAGATCAAAACTTAAATAAGTAAAAGTCTTATCATCGGGGTGTGGGGTGCCATTAAGAGACTCTAGGATAAGCGTGGCGTAAACGCCACCAAATAAATCTCCCTTGTTACCGTTCATAGCAAGGCGTCGAGCAATTAAGGCACCCACATTATAGTCAACCCTCCTTGAGAGGGCGGTTGCCAGGATAGCAATATCCGGCGCAGATATGTTGCTCGTGTTGTCACGAGCTAACACCCCTCTAGCAATAAAATACGCAAAATACCTGAGGTGTGGGAATAAGATGCTGGAGATTTTTGACCGATGAATATCCCTTGTATCCATGCCACAGAGGGATTTGAAGACGGTTCTCAGCTCGGAGGGCTGAGAGCTCATCTTCGCCGTCAGTCCAACGTTCGGCACACCTATTATTTCACAAAACTTTTCCAAAGGCATGGTCAAAAGATCATTGTAAATTTTAAACTCAATAGAACCATTAACAAGTTATATCTAAAACGGTTAATAAAACAGGAGGTGAGTTTTTGATAATGAGCAACACGGTACGTTGCGAGCCGCGTCAGACCTGCATTAGCACAAAGATTATAGAATTCCTCCTTAATTCCTGCAGCTTCAAGGAATTCATCGCACGGGAAAGTCATTGAACGTGCTGGATTTTTATCCTCAAACAACTCTAAGGGCACATGATCTTAGTTGTAGCTCACCCTAGCAGTCGAGGGTGAAGCTGTAGCTCTTGTAACTCGATCGGAGCGCTCGGGCCTTTTCTTCCCAAGCCACCCCTTTGCTCTTCCTAGAAAACTCATTTCTGAAAATTTTGACAAATTACAAAAACAAGGATTTACACAAAGTGAGTTAACGTAAACTACTCAACCCACTTACCTATGGCAAAAACTTTCATCAAAACTTGGAAAATAAACTTCTACACATGCATGCAAGCTCATCTAAACAGCACCAAGAACTACTAAGTACTCACAAATGAAGCCACCAACCAAAAATCTATTTGGAGGAGTGGAGGAGTTACATACCAGGGAGTATTTGCCAAAAATCTTAGCTCAAATGATGGGTCGTAGAGCGAGATCGAAATTCTGGACGGAGAGCAGCAAGAACACAAGAACAAAGTGCAGAACTCGTGTTTTTGGAGAGGGAGGAAGGAGGAGGAAGAAGACTTACCTGGCTGGCTGCCCTGTGGGCCCCAGGCGCCCTGTGGGCGCGGCCAGGGGCAGGCCGCGCCAGCTGACCGCCTGGGCCACTGGTGGCCCCCCTGGTTAGCCCCAGGTGCCTTTGGGTCACTCCCGGCATGGAAATTTTTATTTTTATTTTTCTAGAATTTTTCTGAAAACTTCACTGTTGAAAATTTCCCAGAGTTTAAAAAGCTGCAAAACTTTCTGAAAACTTAAAGCAGTGTTTAGTATTGTGAAGCTTCAAAAACACAAAAACTTAGTACAGCAAAGAGAATAAAAGCTAAAGCAAATGAAAACATAACAAGCTTAACTTTTTGCCTATATAAAACAATCTCACTAGTAAGGTTGATCAAGTCTTACCAACAAACCGGCGATATATAGAACAAGAAGTCTCACCTCTTATGAAGTGATCATTGCACCTTTACTTTAATGGACATTGTCCCCACCATAATGGTTTTGTATTTGTGGTGCACATGTACTGGACAGTCCCATTCTCCAATCTTCACGGTCTCAACATTCTCTATAGAGTTAAGGCCGTGCCTCTTGTCGATCTTCTTTGGAAAATACACCGTGTGTTCCTTATCATCAACGTTGAAAGTGGCCTTTCCTTTATTACAATCAATAATAGCACCTGCGGTGTTAATAAAAGGTCTACCAAGAATAATGGACATGCTCCCATCCTCGGGCATGTCAAGCACAAAAAAATATGTAAGGATCAAACAGTTAGCGACTTCAACGGGTACATCCTCACAAATACCTATTGGGACAACTGTTGATTTGTCAGCCATCTGAAGGGAGATATCTGTAGGGATCAGTTTCTCTAAACAAAGTCTCTTGTAAAGGGAGAAAGGCATAACACTCACTCCTGCACCAAGATCACAAAAAGCAGTTCTGACGTAGTTATTCTTTATGGAGCAAGGAATGGTGGGTATACCTGGATCACCAAGCTTCTCAGGAATCTTGCCACTGAAAGAGTAGTTAGCAAGCATAGTAGATATTGCCTCATTAGGAACTTTTCTTTTATTTGTGACAATATCTTTCATATATTTCGAATAGGGAGGTAACTTAATAGCATCAGTCAAAGGGATTTGAAGAAAAAGAGGTTTCATCCATTCACAAAATTTATTATAGTGCTCTTCTTCTTTAGACTTGAGGGACTTACCTGGAAAGGGCATGGGCTTCTGTATCCATGGTTCTCTTTCCTTCCCATGTCTTCTTGCGATGAAGTCTTCTCTAGAGTACTTCTTGCGTTTATCAGGTGTTTCTTCTTCTCTTACCTCGGGAGAATCATCCTTCTCCTTGTCCTTTACTTCAGGCTCGGTACCGTCTTCTGTTTCAGCATCGGAGGTAGATATGTTATTAGGATCAACAGCTGGCTTTTCACTTGTGATGGGATCGTCGGGATTGTCAGCCTCCTTGTGTTTCTTCTTCTTCTTTTTCTTCGGAGAGCTAACAGTCTCGTCTTCTTCTTGTACTTGAGAATCTTGCTCGATCCTCTTTGGATGCCCCTCAGGATAGAGTGGGTCCTGGGTGTGTGTTCCACCTCTAGTTTTGATGCCATAAGCTTGTATGTCCTGTTTGGCATTATTAGCAAGCAAATCTTTTTGCACATTATAAATTTGTTCAAGCTGAGTTTGAACCATATGAAATTGCTTAACAAGACATTTAACATCATTAACAGTTCTTTCTAGAACACCACACAAATTTTTGATAGCAAGAGAGTTATCATACAACTGACTTTGTATCCTCCTATTAAAATGGTCTTGCTTAATAATAAAATTATCAAGATCATCTAAGCATTGGTCGGGAGGCTTACCTTTAGGGATGTCACTTTCAGTAAAGTCTAATAAAGAGTGTACCTCTACCAAGGGAGGGTGAGTAGTAGGCTCACACAACTTCTCAATAGGCGGTAAATTCTTCATGTCTTTGGCTTTAATACCTTTCTCCTTTATAGACTTCTTTGCTTCTTGCAAATCTTCGGGGCTCAGAACAAGCATGCCCCTCTTTTTCGGTGGTAGAAGTGGTTCAGGAACGGACCAATCTTCATAGTTCTTAGCAATTTTGCACATTAATTCTTCTGCATCGTCCGGTGTTCTTTCCCTGAAAACACAACTAGCACAACTATCCAGATAGGATTTGGATTCATCGATTAAACCAGCGTAAAATATATCAAGCAGTTCATTCTTGGGGACTCCATGTCCCGGCATAACCTTAAGTAAATCACAAAACCTCCCCGAAGATTTAGGGAGGTGCTCATTGCTAGGACGGCTTCTCGCCCCCTTCGTTGGTTACCCCGAGTGGAGGGTTGAGATGTAGTGCAGCAACAATTTTCCCTCGGTGAAGATACCAAGGTTTGTCTCCAGCAGGACTCCAGAGATGATAAGTCGGTGCCAACGGCACAACTGACGCGGACCTGCACACAGACACAGATAACTTTGTTCCCAACGAAGTTCAGAGAGGTTGTCAATCTCTCCGGTCTTGTTGTTTACAAAGGATAAATGCAAGGGATAATAACAGCAACTTGAAAGTAAATGCAGAAAAGTAAATATAGCATGGAAACAATGATAAGGGTATGGATCGGGATACGTGATGTTCGCTAGTGATGTCTCTCTCCCAAAAGACGATAAAATTGCTATGCGAGGTAAACAAATTACAGAAAGGCAATTGTCAGGATTATGAACGCACCGCAATGCTAACTATGCTACAAAAGAAAGGAAGAGGTTCAAAAGCACAGGCAGTACGCCAAGGTAAGTAGACCGAAATCCATCTGCATCTACTACTAATCATCCACCTTGAGATATCTATCCAGAACATCTCGGAGGTATTAAGTTGTGAGCCCCACCCAAAGTGTAAACCCAAAGCAACAGACAACTGCATTAAAAGAACTCTGCGTAAAGTAAACAATCCTTTTAACCGCGGTTACAAGCACCGTTGTTTTCCCCCTTGTGGCAAAATCACATCCCCTAGACTCATGTTTCTGTCACTCAAGCGTGTCATCGGGGGGCATGAACCCAGAATCTAGCACAACGCTCCCTCTTGGAGTCACTACCTACTACCTGGCCAAAGCAATAAACAGCAACGGAGAACATGCAAGAATTACTTAGGAACAAAATATAAGAGATAAAAACCAAATATATTACTCTATCACAATCTTAACATAATCTCATAATCCATCAGATCCTATCAAACTCAACATAGCAATGGCAGAAATATTACAAAGGTGCCTCGATCATGTTGGGCATCTCACGAGGTCTAAACAATGAAGATCAAAGAGGGGAGGAGAACATCACATAGCTACTGATCACGGACCCATGGTCCAAGGAAAACTACTCACGGGACATCCGGGGAGCATCCATGGTGGAGAGGAGACTCCCGGAGGTCAATCCTCCCTCCGGCAGAGTGCCGGGAAGAGGTCTTCTGGTGCTCCCGATCTTCGGAAGCGCGGCGACGGTGGAACAGAGGCGAGTTCGCGGAATAGGGTTCTCCTGCTAGGGTTTTCCCGTGATGGGGGATAAATAGGCGAAAGGGGGCAGCCAGAGGTGGGCCAGGGGCCCCAGGCGCCCCCCTGGCGCGGCCAGGGGTGGGGCCACGCCGGGTGGCCACCTGGGCCCCCCTGGCTCCCCTATGGCCCCTCCCGGGCTCTTCTCGAAGCTTCCGTCACGCTGATTTTTTATCTGAATTTTCCCGAATTTTTCTGGCACTTTTTATATGGGGGAAAACTGAAATAGAAAAACAGCAGAAAATAGGAACTGGCACTAGGGTGCACTGAGTTAATAGGTTAGTCCAAATATGATCAAAAGTGTATGAAAGTGTATCTAGATCATAGCAATTGTTAAAAGTTGTAGATTCTTAAAACATGCATGGAGCAAGCAGAAATTATAGATACGTTTTGGACGTATCACTCATCCTACAATTGTTAAAAGTTATAGATTCTTTGCAAAGCAGCATGTTGCATATGAGCTGGGAAATATTTATCAACAAAGAATTGGACTAAGTCCTGAGGACTCTTAATGGAACCATAGGGTAGTGCATCGTACCATGATTTAGCGTCTTCCTTCAAAGAAAAAGGAAAAAGCTTGGCCACATAGAAGTTTCGTATCTTCTCATCAGTAGTGAATAGGTTACCTAGATCAGCGAGTTTGGTCAAGTGTGCTATAGCATCGTCATTTTCTCTGCCATAAAAGGGGTCAGCCTCGACTGTAGATATAAGTGAAAGATCAACAGATAAATCATAATCAGGATCAATGATGCATATAGGGGATGTGGAAAATTTAGGATCAGGAATAACTTTGTTCTTCATGGAGTGCTTTTTGAGCAACTCCTTAACAGCACAAGGGTCAGAGTCGACACACTCTCTGAGTTCCCTGCAAAAATCATCATCAAGAGTAACATAATCATCATCAAGGATTCTCTCCTTGAGTTCATCTAAGCACGGGTAACCAAAGGTTTGGCATGTAGGAATATAGGTAGCAGGGGTCTCGGTCTTGGATTCCTCTACAGCCTTAGAAGTCTGAGTTTCAATATAGTAACCAAGAAAAGTAGTATCATCAAGAGTACTGGAAGCATCATCAAAAGTATCGGACATAGTGACAGACTCAGTAGAAGCACCATGTGGTGGTGGTGAAGTAAACTTACTCATAACAGAAGGTGAATCAAGTGTAGCACTAGTGTTCAGAATAGTACCTTTTCTTGTACGGGATGGTAAGATCGGAACCTTGGGGTCCCCTTTCTTACCCATAGCGGATGATGTGCAGCAGGCAGGATACTTCAATTAGACTTGTAAATATAGCTATGCTCCCCGGCAACGGCGCCAGAAAACGCTGCTTGATGCCCCACAAACGTAAGGGATCGAGATAGTCTTCGCGGGTAAGTTAACCCCATTTATTGATTCGACACAAGGGGAGCCAAAGAGTATTTATAAGCTTTGACAGTTGAGTTGTCAATTCAACCGCACCTGAAATATACTTGCTTGCAACAAAAGATAAGTGGTAAAGGTAATATGATAGTGATGGTGGCGACAGCAAAAGTAAACAGCAAAAGTAACAACTAATAACCAGCAGGAATGAAAACACTGTAGGCTAGGGAGATGGATGGTTGGGCGCTGCATGGATGAGAGTGAACATGTAATAGATTCTAACACGGGGCAAGGCACACAGAAAAGCAATGATCATCTAGGCAAATATCAAACATTAGGCATGTATCCCGTAGGTAGTTTTGCATGCTTGCAATAAGAACTTGCACAACATCTTTTGTCCTACCATCCCGCTACGAACGGGGCCAAAGGGAACTTATGGAGAAGGTGCTCCTATCAAAGAGCATCGGAACAAAGCAATAAACTCAATGGATACATGGAATCCTCAAATTATGGACCATCCCCTTTGGTGTCCCAAGCTGTCACCTTTGGGATCGCCGGTTCCGGACCATAATAGTGCATACAACTCATAGATAGGATCAAGAACAAAAATTTATTCATGAAAACACATAGGGTTAAGATCTGAAAACATGGCACTCGGGCCAAAAGTGACAAGCATTAAGAGAAACAAGTTGAAGCAAAGAAGATAAACACCAATCTAGATGATAGGCAACATGCCCCCAACAATCTGACGAACTATTACATGATCTAACTCATCCAATCCCTACCATCCCCTTTACCTACAGCAGGGAATTACTCACACATGTGAAGAGAAGTCATGGAGGAGGGATGGATTGGTGATGGTGATGACGATGTCGACGATCTCCCCTCTCCGGAGGCCAAATCAGCCTCCAGATTAGCCCTCCCGAAGAAGAACAGAGGGTGGTGGCGGCTCCGCGACGGGAACTGGAAAAGCGACTCTCTTTCTGGGGTTTTCGCGTCACGGGAATAAATAGGAGTCGAGGTAGGGCACCAGAGGAGGGAGGAGGCTCCCAGGCGGCCAGAGGGCGCGGCCCCACCCCTGTCCGCGCCAGGGGGGCGCCTGGGGCCCCCAGGACTCCCCTCTGGTCCCACTTCTGGCTGGTGGAAGCTTCTGGTGCGTGGATTTTCTGTGAATTTTTCCGGAATTTTCTGAGATACCTAAAAATCCATTTTCCTGCACACAATAAAACCATACAGGCAGCTCTGCTGAAAACAGCATTAGTCCGGGTTAGTTTCGTCCAAATCATGCAAGAATGAGGGCAAAACAATAGCAAAAGTGTTTGGAAAAGTAGATACGTTTGAGACGTATCAGTTTTCAATTCCTCCGGCCTTGTCGTTTACAAAGGATCAACGCAAGAGATAAAAGGTGCAAAGGAAAGTAAAAGCTGAAAGTAAATTGAGGGTGTGAACAATAATGTGAAGATGGACCGGGGTCCCATGATTTTCACTAGTGATGTCTCTCTCCCAAAAGACGATAAAAGTGCTAGCGAGGTAAACAAATCACAGTTGGGCAATTGACAGGATTATGAAGGCACCGCAATGCTAACTATGCTGCAAAGAAAGGAAGGGCTCAAAAGCAATGGGCAGTACGCCAAGGTAAGTAGACCGAAATCCATCTGCATCTACTACAAATAATCCACCTTGAGATATCTATCCAGAACATCTCGCTGGTATTAAGTTGTGAATCCCACCCAAAGTGTAAACTCAAAGCAACAGACAACTGCATTAAAAGAACTTTGCGTGAAGTAAACAATCCTTGCACCCGCAGGTACACGCACCGTTGTTTTATCCCTGGTGGCACCAGCACATCCCCTAGTCTCATGTTTCTGTCACTCAAGCTAGACATCAAGGTGCTGAACCCACAATCGAGCATAACGCTCTCTCTTGGAGTTGCAAATAAAATACTCGGCCAAAGCAAATACCGCAACGGAGAACATGCAAGAATTTACTCAAGAACAAAATATAAAAGAGAAGAACCAAATATATTACTCATAACAATCTGAACATAGTCTCATAATCCATCAGATCCCAACAAACTCAGCATAGCAACAGCAGAAATTACATAGATGCCTCGATCATGTGAGGCAGCTCACGAGGACTCGAAAGTGGAAGCACAAAGGGGGGAGAGATTCATCACATAGCTACTGGTCACGGACCCATGGTCCAAGGGGGACTACTCACAGCACATCCGGGAGGCGTCCATGGCTATGGATGGTCTCCCGGAGGGGGTTCCTCCTTCCGGCAGGGTGCCGGGGCAGCTTCTCCAGGCAGCCCCGATCTTGAAACGGCGGCGGCGGCGGTACAGAGGGGAGTTCGCGAGAAAGAGATCGATATTAGGGGTTTCCACCCCGAGGGGTAAATATAGGCGAAGGGGGGCATCGAGGGGACCCACGAGGTAGTCAGGAGGGTCCCTGGCGTGGCCCAGGGTGGGGCCGCGCCACCTGCCCTCCTGGCTGCCTGGTGGTGGCCCCCTTCCCTCTCTTGGTGATTCCAGAAGCTTCTGTTGCGCTGATTTTTTTTATATTTTCCCATTATTTTTGGAGCACTTTTAATGGCCGGAAAACCTGAAATACAAAAACAGCAGAAAACAGAAACTGGCAACTGGGTGCACTGAGTTAAATAGGTTAGTCCAAATAGGTTCAAATGTGTATGAAAGTTCAAGCAAAACATGGAAAAGTCACACAAAACATGCATGGAGCAAGCAGAAATTATAGATACGTTTGGGACGTATCACCCTCCACCATGGACGCTTCCCGGATGATACGTTAGTAGTTTCCCTTGGACCATGGGTCCGTGATCAGTAGCTATGAGATGTTCTCCTCCCCTCTTTGTTCTTCTTGGTTTAGAACTCGTGAGCTGCCCTACATGATCGAGGCACATATGTAATTTTCTGCAGTTGCTATGCTGAGTTTGCTGGGATCTGATGGATTATGAGACTATGTTCAATTTTTGATTGCGTAATATATTTGGTTCTTATCTTTTATATTTTTGTTCCTAAGTAATTCTTGCATGTTCTCTATTGTTGTTTATTCCTTTGGCCAAGTAGTAGGTAGTGACTCCAAGAGGGAACGTTATGCTCGATTGTGGGTTCATGCCCCACGATGACACGCTTCAGTGACAGAAACATGAGTCTAGGGGATGTGTTGTTGCCACAAGGGGGAAAACAACGGTGATACGTCCCAAACGTATCTATAATTTATGCTTGCTCCATGCATGTTTTGTGTGATATTTCTATGATCTAGATACACTTTCATACACTTTTGATCATATTTGGACTAACTTATTAACTCAGTGCACCACAGTGCCAGTTCCTGTTTTCTGCTGTTTTTCTATTTCAGGTTTCCCCCATATTAAAAGTGCTCCAAAAATTCGGGAAAAATCAGATAAAAATCAGCGTGAAGGAACCTTCCGGGATCACCTAGCTGGGGCCAGAGGGCCACCACCAGGGACCCAGGCGGCCACCTGGCGCGGCCTAGGGTCTGGCCACGCTGGGGGGGCGCCTGGACCCTTGGTGGCCCCCTGGCTTCCCCCCTTTGCCTATTTATTCCCCGTGATGCAGAACCTCCAAAGACAGAACCTTTTTCGCGATCTCGCCTCTGTTCCGCCGCCGTCGCGCTTCCAAGATCGGGAGCGCCATCAGACTTCTTCCATGCACCCTGCCGGGGGGAGGGTTGACCTCCGGGAGCTTCCCCTCCACAATGGACGCTTCCGGATGATCCGTGAGTAGTTTCCCTTGGACCATGGGTCCGTGATCAGTATCTATGTGATTTTCTCCTCCCCTCTTTGTTCTTCATGGTTTAGACCGCGTGAGCTACCCTACATGATCGAGGCACATATGTAATTTTCTGCTGTTGCTATGCTGAGTTTGCTGGGATCTGATGGATTATGAGATTATGTTCAGATTGTGATTGAGTAATATATTTGGTTCTTATCTTTTATATTTTTGTTCCTAAGTAATTCTTGGATGTTCTACGTTGTTGTTTATTGCTTTGGCCAAGTAGTAGGTAGTGACTCCAAGAGGGAACGTTATGATCGATTGTGGGTTAATGCCCCCCGATGACACGCTTGAGTGACAGAAACATGAGTCTAGGGGATGTGTTGTTGCCACAAGGGGGAAAACAACGGTGCTTGTAAACGTGGTTGCAAGGACTGTTTACTTTACGCAAAGTGCTTTTTAACGCAGTTGTCTGTTGCTTTGGGTTTACACTTTGGGTGGGGCTCGCAACTTAATACCAGCAAGATGTTCTGGATAGATATCTCAAGGTGGATGATTAGTAGTAGATGAAGTTGGATTTCGGTCTACTTATTTTGGCGTACCGCCCATGCTTTTGAGCCTCGTCCTTTCTTTGTAGCATAGTTAGCATTGCGGTGCATTTTTAATCCTGTCAATTGCCCAGCTGTAATTTGTTTACCTCGCATAGCAGTTTTATCATCTTTTGGGAGAGAGACATCACTAGTGAACATCACGGGTCCCCGGTCCATATTCTCATCACTGTTTACACGCTCTTTCATTTTCCTGCTTTTACTTTCTACCTGCTATCATTATCATTATCCCTTGCTTTTGATCCTTGTAAACAACAAGGCCGGAGAGATTGACAACCTCTCTGTACTAGTTGGGAGCAAAGTTATTTGTGTCGTGTGTAGGTCCAGGAGAAGCAAGTGGTTCTTTTCATACGGCGCATCACTTGCCAAACCACCTACTTATCATTGCCGGAGTCCTCATGAGACAAACCATATCCTCTACATAGGGGAAATTTTCCGCTACACTACATCTCACCTTCCACTTGGGGTAACCAACAAGGAGAGATATCAAGCAAATTTCTGGCGCCTTGACGGGGACTCTGAGTGCTAAGAAAGGGGAGTTGCAGACTATATTTTACCTGTGCTTTTTAGTCTTGTTAGTTTACCTTTCAGTTTTTATCTTTGTGTCTTATATCAAAAATCACAAAAAAATATTATTTATCTTGCTAGTAGTTGTCATCATGTCCGGTCCTTTTGCATTTGTTGAGACAGAGGTTCTCACCTTTAAACAAAAAGGTGGTGAAAGTTTAAAAGATGCTTGGTATAGAATTAATGATTCTCAGAAGAGAGACACCAAGAAGCAATCCACTACCATCCTGCTTAGAAATTTTTATGTTGGGATTACTCCTTGGAATAGGTTCATTCTAGATACTACTATCAATGGGAATTTCCTAGAAGCCCCAATTTTGGAGTCTCTTAATGTTATTGAAAATCTTGTTGGAAATCTCCCTGTTGTTAGCATATAAGAAGATATAACTCTAGCTCACATTATGAAAAAACTTGAAAAGATAGAGTTAGAAATACCAAGTATAACTAGGATAAATGAGTTGGATCGCAAGATCAAAGGGAATTTGAATAGGCTTGATAGCTCCATACTTAAAATTATTAAAACTTTGGAGACCATCAGATTCCATGATATGGATCCTTCTAGGATTGATAAGATTGATGAAACCATTAACACTCTAGGAACTACTTTCTCCTCAATCAAACCAAGAAAAGTAGAAACTCCGGCAAGAAAGGAACCTAAGTTCAATTATGTCCCTAAGGTTACTCGACCTAAAAATAACCCTCCTATTGCCAAGGGAGTTGAAACTGTGAAAACTTTGGAAGAGATACCCCTTTTAGATAATTTTATAAATGAATCTCCCTTTTATTTTCTGCCTTTTGATTTTCTCCCTAGAAGTATCTTCATTATGCCTTTATTTGAGAGACCTCTTAAAACTAGTTGTACAATTGAAGAGCTTTTTGATGATCTTGATGATGTTTCAATTGATACAACTTGATTTATTATCTTTTGCTTTATGCCTAGCTTAAAGGCATAAAAGAAAGCGCTTGTTGGGAGGCAACCCAAGATGTTTTTACTTCTGTTTTTAGTGGTGTTGATGATTTTTACTACTGTAGCAACATCATTGTATCTTTATTTTCAAGCTTTGTGCCAAGTTATAGCCTCTTATGATAAGGGAAGCAAAAGTTGTGACATGCTATCCAGAAAACAGATTCTGTCTACTTGACGGAAAAAATCGAAACAAATCATCAGTTCATTGTTTTGAGCTGAATTTTTTACACAGCATGATCTATACAATTGTGAAACTTTCATATGTTCTGAGTTTTTTTATTTGAGTTGCAGAAGTGCCCCGAAAAAATTATGTACTACCTGTTGTTCTGTTTTTCACAGATTCTGCCACGTTTTGCCTTTCCTGACTTTCGAAAACCTTAAGCTTTCTTTTTATTTGCAAATTTTTTTTGGAAATCTTGAGAAACAGTAGCTCTTCAAGAATATCTATATATCCAGTGGGGGAAAATTATTTTATTAAGGGTACTAACCTCTCTAA
This sequence comes from Bromus sterilis, assembly GCA_950022295.1. Lineage (NCBI taxonomy): Eukaryota > Viridiplantae > Streptophyta > Magnoliopsida > Poales > Poaceae > Bromus > Bromus sterilis. The sequence goes on from OX465597.1 coordinate 29,186,850, forward strand.
TCAGCTTATGATGACTTATGTATGAAGGGAGTTTTCAAGTGTGCGATGGAAGATGATGAAAGAAGATCCGGGAATGTCAAACACTCAAGGTCTTGTCACCTTGATGTCCAAACATTACTCTAATCAATACCTCAAAACTATTGCAAGTTACTACTACACTTGTAATAGCAACCTTAATTACCTACTCATGCAAGACACACAACTCAGTGCAACAAGTCAACTCTCTAAACAAGATAAGCATGAAAACTCAAGAGAGTTCCTATAACAACCTAAACAAAAGCTCTTAATAAGATAAGCATGAAAACTAAGAGCCAAACATGATAGTAGCTATGAAACAGATATAGAACACACACAAAAAGATAAGCATGCAAGCCTATGTTGTGTTCTACGGTGGAGTGGAGCGTGTTTCTCTCCCAAACAATGAAGGCTAGGATCCAAGTTGTTATGAACAGCAAGAAAAACTAAAACAAACTAAAAATTAAAGAGCGGGACACTCCAAGTCTAGCACATAACATATGAAGCGATAAAAATATAGCATTGAGAAGGACAAACTGATGATTGTTGATGGAGAAGGGGATGCTCGGGGGCATCTCCAAGCTTCGATGCTTGAGTCTCCTTGGATATTACTTGGGGTGCATGGGGGCATCCCCAAGCTTGAGCGCTTGACAATCCCGAATCTTCTTTCATCATCTTCCTTCGCATACTTGAAACTATTGAAGTGAAGAATAAGTAAGGCGGAACAGCGAAGTAAAACTGGAAGCGAAACTAAATGCAGTGAATCAAAACACATTGAAGCATAACTGCGAAGCAAATGCAATACTGAAGGTAAATGCTTGAAGTAAAACGAACTGGGACTCGGAGATGTTTGTTCGACCAGTTCACGCTCTGCAAAGCGCTACGTCTGGTTGGAGGGACTGGTGATTGAACACCTGGAGCAAATCTCTCTCCGTCCGTTGCTCCACTGCACCAAACTCCTTGAGATTGGTCAGTTCTTCACTCGTGGTTGATTATTGAGGAAATCACCGAAACCTTTGACAAACTGGACTTCGAGGCGACAATTACTCTTCGCTCTCTGAAGAACAACACTCTTACCGTCTAGGAGAATTGCAGTTCTCCAAGATAAAAAAGGCTAGTAAGCTTTCCCCTAAGTCATCTCGAATCTACTCAGATCAATGGGACTTAGGCTTCAGTATTCTGGATTTTGGGTTTTGCTTTGGTGGCGTTTTTGGGGTGCTCTCTTCAGTCTCTCTCAGGAATATTCTCAGAGCAGCCACCCGCAAATGGAGGAGGGGGCGGCGTATTTATAGTTGGCGATCCCGAGGTGCGGAATGACCAAACTGACCCGAGGTGACAGCTTGACACGTGTCCACAACGGTTGGATTTGTCATCACTGCGCAATTTTACTTGCGGAACAAGTAAAGCTGACTCACGGACTTAGTTCTGCTTCAGAAGCCAAAGAACGAAGTCTTTGCTACTGAAACTTAAGTCAGTGCACATGAGATTTCTTCGCTCAGGCTTCTCACTTGCTGTGGATTTGATCTGAGCATTTTCTCAATGACTTCGGTGTCCACAAACTAAATACCCCTCTTGATAGTACGGTTTGTCCTATGACTCAAAGAATAGAAAAAGAACTACACAAAAACATCTAAGTCTTGCGCCATCTTCTTCATTTCCTTCAATGAGTTGAGCTTCAGGACACCTTCATTTTTGGGGTCATCCTCCGTGATTAAGCTTCGCTCAGCGGGTAATGCTTCGATAACTTGAAAACCTTCCCTGAAGCTTTATCACATAGCTTGTCCTTCAGGAACCTATTCAACTGTTTATACTAGAAAACATTGTTAGTTCCTCTACTGTCTTGTCCAACAATTTCCAAAACACATGGGGGCAAAACTTTTCTCTTACAATCTCCCCCTTTTTGGACTATTGTTGACAAAACAGGCATCTTAAAAGATATTGAAATTTTTGTGAAGTGATTGGACAAACTCTAAGATATGAAGTTTTTGGCTCCCCATGAATGCAAGCATAGAAGATTTATATAATCGAAGTTAATGCTTGAAGGAAATTTCTTCGGTGGAGAGAAAAACAAATATCTTAGCGAATACAATTGCATTTGAAGATATATATCCAGGAATGTGTGAAATTGCTTCCAATGACCTGTCACTTAGAAAATAATAACCAGCTGCAAGATAGAAGATACGAAGCAATACTTGCAAGCAAAGGGGTTATTAAAACTTAAGCGTAGCACAGGAGTAGCAGGACCGAAGTTAAACTTAAGTTACAACCCAATCGAAGAGAATGGAATGTTTGTTGTAACTTAACCAAGTGAAACAAAAGCAAATAGCAAAAGCCCTTTCCCCGATGCAAATCTAACTCATCGATGCCCTCATTCTCCCCCTTTTTGTCAATGATTGGACAAAAGGTTGAGAAAAGGTTCGAGAGATCTATTGCGCGGCATCAGCACCCTGGGAACCCGACGAAGAAGAGCTCGACGAAGACTCATCCGACGAAGATTGATCGCCAGAAGATTCTTCTTCGGAAGAAGACGAAGGAATGGCTTCGTGGCGCGTCTGGGTGATGAGGTTGATGTCGAGGTCGCTGTCGTCGAGGCCGTCGTCGTCCTTTGATGTGATGGAGTCGTTCTCAGAGACGGTATCAGGCCAGATGGGTTCAGGTTCGTTGACGAAGAAGACTTCATCAATCTTGTGCAGGGGAGGGATATTTTGATTCTGGCGGTCAACTGTATCATCACGGGAAAAGTTTCGCTGGATGTGCGGATAATCTTTGTAAATGTGATCGTTACGAAGGCCTTTGACAGATTTGAATTTCCGGAGCCCCTTCCAGGAGTGACGTTTGAGAACACGCAGATACTGATTGTTATTGAGTGCAATGTTGCCAACTATGTTGATCTCATCAGCAAGAAATTGCATCTGGCACTGATTGGCTTCAATGTAGTTTTCAAGCATTTGCTGCGACCGAAGATTAACTTCAAAGTGGTGGCAGTCTTTCTAGAACTTCTTGGATAAGTTTCGTTCATTGACTTCATGGCGCACGCCAACATATGTAGCAAAAGGATCATTGGGCTTCCTCAGCAATGCCAAAGTGTCACGCACTGGTGGAAGGAAAAGCTTCGGATGATGGCAAGCCACAAAGTCTTTGTTCCTGCCATAATCGCATACAACTTGCAGCCAGGGAGCATAAGGTTTCAGTGTGAATGGAAGCTCTGCTGCATTAACCAAGTTCCTAATGAAGCAGTCTTCAAAGTCAAAGATGAGACCATGAGTGAGCTTCATAATTGCATGCCTTGTCTCTGGATAAATATTTGATTCTTCCGAAGTAGTACTCAATGGGATCAATGAGTTGGACAAGATGTAGAACCAAGTCCTGGAGATGAAGTTCAGATGCTTCGGGCGAATGTTTTCAGGAAAGTAGTTGGCAGAGACTTCAGTATCCAATAGGGTAGCAAATTCTTCTTCAGCCAGATCAGGTTCTAAGGGAATCTTTTCTTGGACTCCAGAATGCCTTGGAATATTGACTATCTCCATGAATTCGGCAGAGGACATTCTGCAGACTTTACCTTGGATCATCCATTCCAGCGTCCATGAGTTGGGTTCATTTGCATCACCAGAAACATAAAGAGTTGCGTAGAATTGCTTGATGAGTTCAAAATTGAAGGGAGTGCTTAAAGCAAACAGCCGAGTCAGATTCGGATTCTCAATGGTTTCGGCGATGTTCTGAAAGCAAGTGGCAGTGGAAAGACTTCACATATCCAGAAATTTATGCCTAAACAGAACTCCTTGCTGACAGAAGACTTTGGTGTATAGGATTTGTTGCTCGGCAGTCCAAAAACGAAGATCATCTGCAGTGTGATCTGAAGCATACAGACTGACACCAAAGAAACGGTGGCGCTTCTAATGCTGTTCTAAGTTGAAATCCGGACCATGCCTTGAAGAATAACCAGCGCCCTTGAATATAGGAAAAGTTTCACGAGGGTAATTCGAATCAAGCTGGGTGTCTTGGCAGGGGCGTGAATGTGCACGAAACCTTTGCAGAGGAGCAATTTGATTGGCTCTAGAAGGGACATCAGTTTGAGCGACTATGAGCGCTTGCTCTTGTGAAAGATTCAGTATCTAAACTTGTTCTTCTTCGTCATCATGTGCTTCGGTATGAGGCACATTGGATTCAGAGTCTTGAGCGGTTCTGGCAGGGGGGAAATCTCGGGTGACACGTGTTCTGGAGTGGGTTGGAGATGGTGCATTTTCTTCATGGGGAGGTGATGGAGGTGGTGCGGGAGCAGCTGGTGGAGTGGGAATCCTTTGTGGTGAGGGGGATGGAGCACGAATGGGTGTGGGTGCACGGGGTGGAACGGGTGCGAGAGTTCATGCAGGTGTTGGAGTTGGGGTAGGAGCTCTTTGTGGTGGAGTTGGTTTGGGGGTGGTTCTGGTGGGAGGAGGTGTGAGAGTCTTGGTGGGTGGAGCTGAAGGTTTTGGTATGGGCTGGGATGGCTTTGGCTTCGGAGTCGGAGTGGGAACTGCTTCAGGAGTTTCCTTCGGCTGCTCATCACTAGTGTCCATGTCAGCAGCTGAAGCCAAAGTAACCTTCCGCTTCTTTGTGGTTTTCTTCTTGGGTGAAGGACCCGATGCCTTTGAAGCAGTAGGCTTGGCAGCCGATGGTTGTGCAACGACTGGTTCAGCTTCGTGCGAAGCCTTGCGCTTCCTTGAATCCCTTTCCATAATGGATGCATTATGCGTCTTCACCATTTCATCGACAGCAGCTTTAATTTTTCCCTTGAAGATTTTGATGTTATCCTTGGTGGTGGTGTTGACATCCGTCACTTGCTGAAGCAATTTCAAAGCGTGCTATTTGAATTCTTCATCTGGTTCAGATTCAGCGCGCTTCTGATAGTTGTGAATTTTTGTAACTTCAGCTCTATCTCTAGAATGCAAATCCTTCAGCTGACTGATCATTGTGGAGATCATTGCTTCGATGGAGCTAGAGATATAAACTTCTCCAAGATCAACAGCTTTAGGCTCTTCAGCAGCACATTTCTCCCAAAGAGCTTCAGTGATGCCCAACTGATCCCATAGTTCGCCTTCACGAGGGTCAGGGAACAGATGTTCACTCTGGCGATCAGCTTCAGCTTGAGCTTCAGGCAGAGATATGCCTTTCTGCTTCGATGGAATAGCTTCAGTGGAGGGAATCATATCAACAACGGGCTTTTTCTGACTTGCCCTAGCCGCTTTCTCAGCTTTCTTTGTCCTGAGGCCTTCTAAAGAGGCCTTGCGTTTTTCTTCATGCTCAGCCAGCTGTTTAGCTTCAGCGGCAGATTTCTCCTCATTCTTTTCGGCTTCGGCGAGCTTGCGCTTCGTCTCAGCCTTTTCTGCAGCCAATCTGGCGGAGTCCAACTACTTTTGCTTTCTCGCGGCTTCCTCGTCTGCTTTCTTCTTTTCTGCAGAACTTCTGGCAAGAATGTTGCGCTCAAGTGCCTCAGCGAGGTCTTTCTGTCTCAATTCTTCTTCAGTGAGCTTTCGCTTCGCTGAAGGGTTTGGTGGGGCAGACTGCTTGGGCTTCGTTGGTGCAGAAGCCTTTGCAGATTGTTGCTTGGCAGGGTCATGCCTCTGCTTCGATCGCCTCTCAGTTTTGAGAGCATCAGCCGGTGGCTTGGAGGCCAAGGGCTTCGCAACCACCAAGTTTGATAGGTCTATGGTGGGGTGAGCAGAGGGCTTGACCGTGGGATCATGAATTTTAATTCCCTTAGCAGCAGGTTTTTCTCCTGGCTTTTTCTTCAATGGAATCTGAAGCCTTTGCTTCTTGGGGGGAGCAGGATCTGATTCATCATCTGCTTCAGATTCAGATTCGTTATCAGCAGCATTTGATTCGTCCAACATCGAATCCTCTAGAGCAGCTTGTTCTTGTCTAGCTTGCTCTTCATCTTCTGTGAAAGCATGAGGAGGACAAGCTGATTTCTTCTTCAGTTTCTTTTTCTTCTTCGAGCTAGGCCCAACATCATGGGCTTCAGCTTCAGCCAACTTAGCGGCTTTCTTGGCTTCTTTCAGTCTCTTCTTCTCTGCAGCAATTCTCAGTCGTTCTTTCTCCTCTGGATAATCATATGGGGTCTTAAGTGTATTGGGGTGAGGGAGCTTGGGTGGAACTGGGTAGTATAAATGACGATTTTCTTCAGTGTACTGAGTGCACATGGCCGAAATATATTGATAGGGTGGACTGAAGGCAAATTTCATAGCCCACTTCCAGTCAAGGATGCTTTTGTACTTGTACCAGCGGACTGCCCAGTAACGGCGAATATTTTGCAAGCGAATCTTTCGCTGATCCTTGGTTTCTTTAGGAGGCGTGTCATACCCCAGTTCACGGCGAATGGATTCGGGGATGCCTCTGGCATTGTTAGTTTCCTTCGTTCTGCCACCTTTTTTCTTCGGAGCAGACTGTTCTGCTTCGTTGATGTGGTCAAGATTGGGGGACTCATTCCCGAAGCCTAACTCCGCAGACATCCTGTGAAAAGCATAAAGGTAGCGAGGGAAAGAGGCAAGTATGGAATGAGCACCAGCAAAAGTTTCGATAAAAAAACACAGGGTTTTGACAAGAGATTCAGGGATGAATATGGGAGAGATATCCAATCTGTTCTGAGCTAGACTTAGCAACCTCAAAAGAGTGACAAACCTTAACACAGAACAGACAACATCTAACCCTAGCTTCTAACCTGAATCGGGATGGGAAGCTTTTGCTAGCAGAAACAAGTTTCCCAACAGAGCAACGATCCAACGGATCAAAGAAACCTAAGAAAACATCCCAAAAACAAACTAAGAACTCGAATCCAATTGAGAAACGGATGAACAGAAGGAGATAGAGATTGGATCGAGGCTCGGCGTACCCTAACTTGGTGGCGTCGAGCAGCTACGGCGACGACGAGCGGAGGAGAAGCTCGACGGCGGCGCGAAGTCCACGGCGGCGCTCTTCCGGCAGTGAAGCGGCGAGAACGGCGACGGAGAGGAAGAGCTCGGCGGTGTGCTCGGGAGAGAAAGGGTTCCGGAGAGATGAGAATGAAGTGGAAGGTTGGATTCGCTGGGGGGATGCCTTATATAGGCAGGTCTGACAGGAGTTGTCAATTGTCACAACCCCAAGTTAGGTATGTGCTAGGATCAAGTGCTACTTTGCATCATGTGAAAAATTCAAAGGAAAATTCAAAAATGGGGAAAAGAAAAGCCCTGAGAATTTAATTCAAAAGGCCAGATAAAAATCTTCTCCAAAAATTCATGTTAGATTTTTGAAAAGTCTTATAAATGAGTGTGATCACATATCAAGTGATGTGGGACCCACCCCATGCTCATAGATTTTTCAAATATTCAAACAGTGCCTTGGAATAAAAGAAATACCCCTATTTGATATAAAATTCAAATTATTTGAATTTTAAAAATGTTGAAAGTTTATAAGTGGCTAGTCCATATTATTATGAGGCCATATAAAAGTTTTCAGCATTTAATAAAATGTTTAGCTATTTAATCTAGCTAAACAAAACAAATGTCAGAAGAAAACAGAAAAATGAAAGAAGAAAAAGGAGCAGGAAGCTTACCTCTCGCCCAGGGCGAGGCCCAGCAGACGGCCCAGCAGCCTTCTCCGTTGTCTTCTTCCTCCCCGCCCCTCCAAGAACCTCGCTGGAGAGGCAGAGCGCGGCGACGACGCCTGGCCCTTCCAGGCCTCTCCCCTCGCACCCCAGAGCGCCACGCCGCACCAAAGCCCCCCCCCCCCCCCCGCATCCCTCGCCTCGCTCTGACCCCTCCTCTCTCTCTCTCCGGCGAATCCCCGCGAAGAACCAAGCGCACGCCGGAGCACCGCCGTCGAGCCTGCGTGGCCGTCATCCTCCTCGAGCTGCACCACGATGTCCAGAAGACTCCTCGACGACGCCTTCGTCTTCACGCGCGAGTAATCGAGCAGGGAGGCCCCAGAGACGCCGCCCCCTTCTCCAGTTCGCCGCCGGCCGCCGACGAGCTCGAGCTCAAATTCACCCCAGTCAAGCACTCCGCAGCTCCGCCGTCTCCTCCTTCCCACTCACGGTGAGCTGCTCGTCCGTTTGACCTATCCCCACCTCCTCCCGAGCCCTCTCGCGCAGTTCCGGCGAGGTCCGAGCCCAGCTGCCGTCGCTCGTCGACGTAGTCGCGCCCCAGAGCCCCTGTTTGAACCCCCGTTGGCACCACGCAATGCACGGCTTCGCGCTGAGCCCGGCAGTGCCCTCCAGAACCCTCCCCGTGGCCTCCTTCGCCATCGCCGTAGTGCTCCGTCTCCGGCCGCCGCAGACGACGTCGTAGCCGTGGACCTGAAGCTCCCCGTGAACGCCCGACCACTCCACTGGATGCGGAAGACGACGAGGAGCAAGCCCGTGCCCTCCAAGTCCCTCCCCGCGCCCTAGAACCCAACTCCGGCGAGTCTCCGGCAGGATTCCGGCGGCTCCCCGGCGAGCCACCATTAGCCCCCCCTAATGACCCTCTTAAACCTAACCCAGTGGCTCACAAGTGGGGCCAGCCACAAATTAACCCCTCGGGTTAATTTTAAGCAGGGGATTAACCCCCACTGTGGCTGACAGGTGGGGTCCCCTAGTCAGTTTGACTGGTCAGCCCCCCTACTGACGCAATAATTGAAAAAGACTTAAAAATAATCAGAGAAATTCCAGAAATTGCAATAAACTTTGGAAATTCATAATTAATTCATCCTAACTCCAAATATAGAAAATAATATGTCTAAAATTATCAGAAAAATACAAGGATTAAGAATATGCAATTTGTTTTCATGTTTGACTATTTTAAAATGGGTGAACAGTAGCAAACATGCATATGGATCCTTTTCAAATTCAAATTTGGGGTGATTTTGCAAATGATTTTGCAACACCCTTAATTCCAATGGTTTCATCCACACATCAGAAACATTACTTCAACTATACCACATCACTTCATGATCAACAAATTCAAATGAACTTTCATGCATTCAAATGCATTTGAAATTCATCGATAAATCAACTGGAGTTTGATTTTGCAATTCAGTTTGCAACATACTCCTTTTAAATGGAATGCTCAACACATCAGTACCTTGAACATCACCATTACAATCTTATTCATGTGATTGTGCATTGTACATAATGTTGATCCTATGATTGTCATGTTGCTGATAGAAGTGGATCCGGAGCTCGAGGCCACCCCCTTCGTTGAAGACACCGTTATCGAAACCTCGTCAGCAAGGCAAGCAAACCCCCATTGATCATGTCTATAAAATCCCACTTCCCTCTCATGTCTCGCTTATGCATTATTTAGGATGATCACCATGATAACGTTTCTACCGCATAGTTGAACCCATATCCTTTGCATGACCTATCATCTTGTCACAGTAGTAAGCAAACCACAATCCTAGCAGATGTAGGAGTTGGTTGATACCATGTGACCCCTGCAACTATTACTGTTTATTGCATGCTTAGTGGTACAATGAGGTTGCTTATGATGTGATTCGGGGTGATGATAAATATGGTGTTGATGAAAGTGAAACGTGTTGGTGAATCTACCCTAATACAAGGTGAACGATGAGAGGCTGTGTAGGAGTACACAGTGGGTTGTCTCGTTGAACACCGCCCTAAGCCCGAATTCTTGTGTAGTGATCCAAGAAGAAGAGTACAACCACACATTGGGCTCACTGACCCCTCTCATCCTAGTACCTCACCCCGTTCGAACCCCAAGAGTCGCAGTAGTTCGGAGTTCTGGTAGGGCTGTGGCACGGTCTGTGAAGTGGATGAACGGCTTTTCAAGACCGGCTTGGGACCCTGCACACATCGTTTGAGGCTGTACTGGAACCTCGGCCGGACTTCCATACGGATCCCCCTCAGATAGGCGACTCTCTGGACTAGAACGGAGCTGTGGGCGAAGTGTTGTGGTGGCATCATCGTTGTCATCTCTTGAACGGTGACACGCAAAAGGCGGTAACTGATGACACGTGTGTGTAGCGGTACACCCCTGCAGGGTTAACAAAACTATTCGAATAGCCGCGTCCGCGGTTAAGGACGGCTTGGAGAGCTTAGCTTGATTATTAGACAACTTGAACTGGATACTTCTAAAACACAACAAGATAAGCGTGAGTGCTATGGTGTGCTTCTCGTGGGGAAGTCGAGGAAGTAACCATAGTGGGGTAATTGGTTGAAGAGATGTAGTGGACTCGTGTACGCTTCTTACCTCAAAGTCTGGTATTCGTAGTTCAGGATTAGCCAAGTCAAAGCTGGCACTTCTGCAAGTGAAACCCCACCTCCCTTTACCTTGATACATATGCATGAGTAGTATAGCTCCTATGTAAGTCTTGCTGAGTACGATTTTGTACTCACGTTTGCTTAATCTATGTTTTAGTTGAACCACCGACCCCCGATGGTGACTTTTACCCGAAGCTTGAAGAATGAAGACTCAGACCAAGACCAAGCTAGTGTAGTCCCAGTCAGATGACTGGTTCCCTCGTGGAGGGCTTGTTTTTTTGATAAGGCTTCTCTAAGCCATTTGTTAAACTTGTCTGTACTCAGACCTACTTGCTTCCGCTTGTTTGTTGTAATGTTGGATCACATGCTTGTGATCTCTGTGTGCACTCTGTAGAGTTATTAATAAAGATGTATACTTTGTAGAGAATTGCAATGATACCTGCTGTTCATACAAGGCATGTGTGCTGCGTGTATGTTTATAACATGCATGTCTTTGTATGGGTTTTCGAGACCTTAGTTGTGATCTGGCTGGCGGTCTTTTATACACCAAGTGGCCCTTAGATGTGCGCAGCTTGGGGCATCGCGATGCGATTGTTCGAGACTCTGTCTCGTGTACACTTTGATGTATGATCGAGCCCGCCCTAGACCACGACTAAGTGATCGGGCTGGAGTAAGTCTATGTAAGGGTTATAATACAATCGATAGTATGGTTGAGGCGACTTGTTTATGAGTATGGGAGTTCATCACCCATATCATTGTGTGCGGACGATGAGGACCCATTTCAGTTGATCATCCGGCCTGGATGGGATGCCCCTCATGTTCGATGCTTTCCGAGAATGTTCTGTGCTTGGCCTTGTCTGCTTAGACAAGTGGGTACGGTTCTCGGCTCTCCATATGATTGTGTTGTAGCGAGGCTTGCATACGCTAACCCCGGGTCCCGACAGACTTGGTATCAGAGCAGGTCTGACTGTAGGATTATCAGCCTTGGCCGAAGTCGAGTCTAGCACTCTATAGTTATATAGTTACTATGGGTATATAAGGGAACAACGTAAGGCTTCTTTTTTCTCCTTACCCTCATCGATCTGAGTTCTGAGTCACCCTTACCTTTTCTACGGGAAGATAGGACTAGGCTCATCTATGTCTTACTAGAACATGTCGTTGATTGCCTCCTTATAGCCGTAGGATGGTTGTGGTTGTCCAAAGTCTCCGTGTTTTGAGTTCCTTGAAGAAGTTATGTCCAATTTCTTCGAGGTTTTTTCAATTTCCATCCCAGTGTAGCCGTTATGCTGCCGGATTTGTTCCATGTTTCTTTGAATCATTGCCTTTGCATTATAGTCTTCTCCTTCTGAAATCGTATCCTTTTATCCTTGACTCCATCGTACAACCTGTTCTGATTGTCGATTTTTATCACACAGGATGTCAGGTGGAACTCGTAGTGCTGTTCTTCGGAATCGAGACCGTGATCGGAATCGAAATGATGATGAACCTCCAACCCCGCCTTCTGCGGCAGAAATCATGATGGAAGCTGAGCGGAATAGACGTGATCAAACACGCCTTCTGGAGCTCATCGAGCAGAATACCGCCCACCATCGTAATGTGGTGGTCAGCATTCAGGACTTCATCCTCCTCAAGCCACCGGTATTCCGATGTTCTTCTGAGCCCCTTGAAGCTGATGATTGGCTACGTTCCATCGAGCGTAAGCTTGATACTGCACGTGTTGCTCCCGATGACCGAGTTGTTTTCGCGGTATACTTCTTGGAAGGTGCTGCTCTTCAATGGTGGGAGAACCATGTTGCAATGCAGCCAGATGGTCACGTAGTGACTTGGCAGGAGTCTTGTGTTGCCTTTCGAGGGTACCACATTCTGGATGAGTTGATGGAGCGCAAGAAGGAAGAGTTCTGCAATCTAAATCAAGGAGAGATGTCCATTCATGAGTATGTGAGGGAATTCAACCGTCTTGCTCGGTATGCCCAAGATGAGATCACCACCGATGCCAGAAAGCAGGCAAGATTCCGCAAGGGACTTAGCCCCATCCTTCGTCATGATCTCAACCTCATCGAATTTTCCACCTTTGAGGATTTAGTCAACAGATCCTTCAGAGCTGAGCATGGCAATGAAGTTTTTGAGAAGTCTCGCAAGCATGCTCTTGAGCTTGCCCCTTCTTCCAGTTCACGCCCTCAGAAGCGTATGATCTGGATTCCTAACGGTTCGATCCACCAAAACAACCCACCGAGGCCATCCCTTGTGCCGCCTCGTCCACCAGCTCCACCAAACAACCCAGCTCCCCGCACCATCTTTGGAGCCTGCTTCAGATGTGGCCAGCCTGGTCACTACTCTCGTGAGTGCCCCGTCAACCAAAATGCTCCACCCCATGCCAAAGGAAAACCCATTATTCGTGCCAAACCACCCCCGAAGGTTTCCACTTCCAAGCCATCCACCTCAGAAAATCTTGGACGTGTGAACCAAATCTCAGCTGAGGAAACTGATAGTACTTCTGACGTCATTCTTGGTACGCTCCCAGTCAATTTTGTTCCCACTTCTGTCCTTTTCGATCCAGGAGCATCTCACTCATTCATGTCGGAAAGTTATGCACTTCGACATGATGTATCCTTTGAAGAAATGTTCACCCCTATGATCATTCAAACTCCCGGTTCCAAGTGGCAAACTAATAGAGTAAGCCATGGTAATCAAATTGCAATTGAGGGTTTAGTATTCCTTGCTTCACTCATAGCCCTCAAGTCTTCAGACATTGATGTCATCCTTGGTATGGATTGGTTATCAAGACAAAAAGCTTTTCTTGATTGTAAAGCCAAGTCCGTTAGACTTACACACCCTTCAGGCCAGACAATAGCTTACTCCTCACCCAGAACAAGAACCCAGGTGCATTCTTTGAATGTGCTTCCACTTCCCGACCTTGAAGATGTTCCGGTGGTTCGTGACTTCCCGGATGTCTTTCCTGAAGAGCTGCCGGGAATGCCACCCGACAGATGTGTAGAATTTATAGTGGATCTTGCCCCAGGAACCGCACCAATTTCTAGACGCCCATACAAAATGGCCCCACGTGAGTTAGCTGAGCTTAAAACCCAACTGGAAGCTTTGTTGGAGAAAGGCTTCATCCGCCCTAGCTCATCGCCATGGGGTTGCCCCGTTCTGTTCGTAACGAAGAAAGATGGAACAGAAAGGATGTGCGTAGACTATCGCCCGCTAAATCTAGCGACGATAAAGAACAAGTATCCACTGCCCAGGATCAATGATCTTTATGATCAACTTGCAGGATCATCTGTCTTCTCCAAGATGGATTTGAGATTAGGCTATCATCAAATCAAAATCCGAAACGAGGACATTCCAAAAACGGCTTTTACTACTCATTATGGTCTTTATGAGTACACCGTCATGTCCTTTGGTTTAACCAATGCCCCCGCCACTTTCTCACGCATGATGAACTCGATCTTCATGGAGTATTTGGACCAGTTCGTCGTGGTTTACCTCGATGACATCCTTATATACTCGAAGAACGAAGAAGAACATGCCGAACACCTAAGGCTGGTATTGATGAAACTTAGAGAGCATCGCCTGTATGCTAAATTCTCCAAGTGTGAATTTTGGCTACCAGAAGTGACCTACTTCGGCCACGTGATTTCTGCAAAAGGCATTGCTGTGAATCCCGAGAGAGTTCAGGACGTCCTTGACTAGACTCCACCTGAATTGGTTAAGAAAGTTAGGAGTTTTCTTGGCCTAGCCAGCTATTGCCGTCGCTTCGTCGAGAACTTTTCTAAAGTTGCAAAGCCTCTAACTGAACTCCTCAAGAAAGATAAGAAATTCCTATGGACTCCCAAGTGCGAGGAAAGCTTTCAAGAGCTAAAAAGAAGATTGACTTCTGCACCCGTACTTGCACGTCCAGACACCAAAAAGGATTTCGAGATCTATTGTGACGCATCACGGCAAGGGTTAGGATGCATACTTCCGCAAGATAGACATGTGGTAGCTTATGCTTCACGCCAGTTGCGGCCACATGAAGAGAATTATCCTACCCATGACCTAGAACTCGCTGCCGTAGTTCATGCCCTGACAACTTGGCGACATTACCTCCTTGGTAATCGTTGTGAGATCTATTCCGGCCACCAAAGCCTCAAATACATCTTCACCCAGCCAGATCTTAACCTCAGGCAAAGACGCTGGATTGAGTTGATAAAAGATTACGACGTAGAAATTTCTTACACCCCAGGCAAAGCCAATGTCTTGGCTGATGCACTAAGTCGTAAGTCGTATTGTAACAACCTCATGTTACAACAGTATCAACCACTTCTTCATGAGGAATTTTGCAAACTCAATCTTGAGATTGTTCCTCATGGCTATCTTTCTACCTTGGTGGCGAAACCAACTCTTGAGGATCAAATAATAGTTGCCCAAAGGTGTGCACGAGGTGTTCGCCGGATCAAGGAGAACATTGCTAGCGGAGTTGCTAAATGTTTCTCCACAGATAGTAAAGGAACGGTATTCTTTGAAAATCGTTTGGTAGTACCTAAGAATAGGGAACTAAGGCAACTCATCCTCAAAGAAGCCCATGACACACCCCTCTCAATTCATCCCGGTAGCACAAAAATGTACCGAGATCTACGCCAGAGATTTTGGTGGACTAGGATGAAGAGAGACATTGCTCAATTTGTTGCTGAATGTGATGTTTGTCGTCGCATTAAGGCAGAACATCAAAGACCTGCTGGTACACTTCAACCTTTGCCTATTCCAGAGTGGAAATGGGACAAAGTCGGTATGGACTTCATCACCGGCTTTCCGAAAACCCAGAAAGGAAATGATGCCATCTTCGTTGTCATAGATAGGCTTTCCAAAGTTGCTCACTTCCTTCCAGTTCGCGAGTCTATAACTGCTAGCCAGTTAGCGGACTTGTACGTCTCTAGAATTGTATCTCTTCACGGTGTTCCTTTGGAAATCAATTCTGATCGTGGTAGCCTTTTCACCTCTAGATTTTGGGGAAGCTTCCAACGTGCTATGGGAACTCATCTCTCCTTTAGTACGGCTTTCCATCCTCAGTCTAGCGGTCAAGTCGAAAGGGTTAACCAGATTTTGGAAGACATGCTCAGAGCTTGTGTTATCTCATTCGGAAAGAATTGGGAGAATTCTCTTCCATTCGCCGAATTTGCTTATAACAATAGTTTTCAATCTAGTCTGAACATGGCTCCTTTTGAACTCCTTTATGGACAACGATGTCGAACACCCCTTAACCGGTCAGAAACCGGTGAAAGACAACTCTTTGGACCGGATATGATCAAGGAAGCAGAAGAGAAAGTTCGCATTGTTCGTGATCGTTTGAAAGCCGCACAGTCTCGTCAGAAAAGCTACTATGATCGTCATCATAGGAAAGAAAGCTACAATCTGGATGAGAAGGCTTACCTCCGGGTTACTCCTCTGAAGGGAACCCAACGATTCGGTATCAAAGGCAAGTTGGCCCCACGTTACATCGGACCTTTCCGCATTCTCGCTAAACGTGGAGAAGTTGCCTACCAACTTGAACTACCCCCTCACCTTTCCTGAGTACATGATGTATTCCATGTGTCAGAACTTAGGCGTTGCTTCAAGGACCCCATCCGCAAAGTCGACCATGAAACGCTTGATCTCCAAGATGACCTTTCTTATCGAGAATACCCTGTTCGTATTCTTGATTCAACAGAGCGTGTCACTCGCCGAAAGAAGATCAAGTTTCTGAAAGTTCAGTGGTCTCACCACTCCGAGAAAGAAGCCACGTGGGAAAGAGAAGTCCGTCTCCATGCCGAGTACCCCTCCTTCCTCCCGCAGACTTCTGAATCTCGGGACGAGATTCTTTTGAGTGGGGGCGAGTTGTCACAACCCCAAGTTAGGTATGTGCTAGGATCAAGTGCTACTTTGCATCATGTGAAAAATTCAAAGGAAAATTCAAAAATGGGGAAAAGAAAAGCCCTGAGAATTTAATTCAAAAGGCCAGATAAAAATCTTCTCCAAAAATTCATGTTAGATTTTTGAAAAGTCTTATAAATGAGTGTGATCACATAT
The DNA here is from genome assembly GCA_950022295.1 of Bromus sterilis. Classification (NCBI taxonomy): domain Eukaryota; kingdom Viridiplantae; phylum Streptophyta; class Magnoliopsida; order Poales; family Poaceae; genus Bromus; species Bromus sterilis. Next base: position 29,203,123 of record OX465597.1, read on the forward strand.
CAAGTGATGTGGGACCCACCCCATGCTCATAGATTTTTCAAATATTCAAACAGTGCCTTGGAATAAAAGAAATACCCCTATTTGATTTAAAATTCAAATTATTTGAATTTTAAAAATGTTGAAAGTTTATAAGTGGCTAGTCCATATTATTATGAGGCCATATAAAAGTTTTCAGCATTTAATAAAATGTTTAGCTATTTTATCTAGCTACACAAAACAAATGTCAGAAGAAAACAGAAAAATGAAATAAGAAAAAGGAGCAGGAAGCTTACCTCTCGCCCAGGGCGAGGCCCAGCAGACGGCCCAGCAGCCTTCTCCGTTGTCTTCTTCCTCCCCGCCCCTCCAAGCACCTCGCTGGAGAGGCAGAGCGCGGCGACGACGCCTGGCCCTTCCAGGCCTCTCCCCTCGCACCCCAGAGCGCCACGCCGCTCCACAGCCCCCCCCCCCCCCGCATCCCTCGCCTCGCTCTGACCCCTCCTCTCTCTCTCTCCGGCGAATCCCCGCGAAGAACCAAGCGCACGCCAGAGCACCGCCGTCGAGCCTGCGTGGCCGTCATCCTCCTCGAGCTGCACCACGATGTCCAGAAGACTCCTCGACGACGCCTTCGTCTTCACGCGCGAGTAATCGAGCCCGGAGGCCCCAGAGACGCTGCCCCCTTCTCCAGTTCGCCGCCGGCCGCCGACGAGCTCGAGCTCAAATTCACCACAGTCAAGCACTCCGCAGCTCCGCCGTCTCCTCCTTCCCACTCACGGTGAGCTGCTCGTCCATTTGACCTATCCCCACCTCCTCCCGAGCCCTCTCGCGCAGTTCCGGCGAGGTCCGAGCCCAGCTGTCGTCGCTCGTCGACGTAGTCGCGCCCCAGAGCCCCTGTTTGAACCCCCGTTGGCACCACGCAATGCACGGCTTCGCGCTGAGCCCGACAGTGCCCTCCAGAACCCTCCCCGTGGCCTCCTTCGCCATCGCCGTAGTGCTCCGTCTCCGGCCGCCGCAGACGACGTCGTAGCCGTGGACCTGAAGCTCCCCGTGAACCCCCGACCACTCCTCTGGATGCGGAAGACGACGAGGAGCAAGACCATGCCCTCCAAGTCCCTCCCCGCGCCCTAGAACCCAACTCCGGCGAGTCTCCGGTAGGATTCCGGCGGCTCTCCGGCGAGCCACCAATAGCCCCCCCTAATGACCCTCTTAAACCTAACCCAGTGGCTGACAAGTGGGGCCAGCCACAAATTAACCCCTCGGGTTAATTTTAAGCAGGGGATTAACCCCCACTGTGGCTGACAGGTGGGGTCCCCTAGTCAGTTTGACTGGTCAGCCCCCCCTACTGACGCAATAATTGAAAAAGAATTAAAAATAATCCGAGAAATTCCAGAAATTGCAATAAACTTTGGAAATTCATAATTAATTCATCCTAACTCCAAATATAGCAAATAATATGTCTAAAATTATCAGAAAAATACAAGGATTAAGAATATGCAATTTGTTTTCATGTTTGACCATTTTAAAATGGGTGAACAGTAGCAAACATGCATATGGATCCTTTTCAAATTCAAATTTGGGGTGATTTTGCAAATGATTTTGCAACACCCTTAATTCCAATGGTTTCATCCACACATCAGAAACATTACTTCAACTATACCACATCACTTCATGATCAACAAATTCAAATGAACTTTCATGCATTCAAATGCATTTGAAATTCATCGATAAATCAACTGGAGTTTGATTTTGCAATTCAATTTGCAACATACTCCTTTTAAATGGAATGCTCAACACATCAGTACCTTGAACATCACCATTACAATCTTATTCATGTGATTGTGCATTGTACATTATGTTGATCCTATGATTGTCATGTTGCTGATAGAAGTGGATCCGGAGCTCGAGGCCACCCCCTTCGTTGAAGACACCGTTATCGAAACCTCGTCAGCAAGGCAAGCAAACCCCCATTGATCATGTCTATAAAATCCCACTTCCCTCTCATGTCTCGCTTATGCATTATTTAGGATGATCACCATGATAAAGTTTCTACCGCATAGTTGAACCCATATCCTTTGCATGACCTATCATCTTGTCACAGTAGTAAGCAAACCACAATCCTAGCAGATGTAGGAGTTGGTTGATATCATGTGACCCCTGCAACTGTTACTGCTTATTGCATTCTTAGTGGTACAATGAGGTTGCTTATGATGTGAGTCGGGGTGATGATAAATATGGTGTTGATGAAAGTGAAACGTGTTGGTGAATCTACCCTAATACAAGGTGAACGATGAGAGGTTGTGTAGGAGTACACAGTGGGTTGTCTCGTTGAACACCGCCCTAAGCCCGAGTTCTTGTGTAGTGATCCAAGAAGAAGAGTACAACCACACATTGGGCTCACTGACCCCTCTCATCCTAGTACCTCACCCCGTTCGAACCCCAAGAGTCGCAGTAGTTCGGAGTTCTGGTAGGGCTGTGGCACGGTCTGCGAAGTGGATAAACGGCTTTTCAAGACCGGCTTGGGACCCTGCACACATCGTTTGAGGCTGTACTGGAACCTCGGCCGGACTTCCATACGGATCCCCCTCAGATAGGCGACTCTCTGGACTAGAACGGAGCTGTGGGCGAAGTGTTGTGGTGGCATCATCGCTTTCATCTCTTGAACGGTGACACGCAAAAGGCGGTAACTGATGACACGTGTGTGTAGCGGTACACCCCTGCAGGGTTAACAAAACTATTCGAATAGCCGCGTCCGCGGTTAAGGACGGCTTGGAGAGCTTAGCTTGATTATTAGACAACTTGAACTGGATACTTCTAAAACACAACAAGATAAGCGTGAGTGCTATGGTGTGCTTCTCGTGGGGAAGTCGAGGAAGTAACCATAGTGGGGTAATTGGTTGAAGAGATGTAGTGGACTCGTGTACGCTTCTTACCTCAAAGTCTGGTATTCGTAGTTCAGGATTAGCCAAGTCAAAGCTGGCACTTCTGCAAGTGAAACCCCACCTCCCTTTACCTTGATACATATGCATGAGTAGTATAGCTCCTATGTAAGACTTGCTGAGTACGATTTTGTACTCACGTTTGCTTAATCTATGTTTTAGATGAACCACCGACCCCCGATGGTGACTTTTACCCGAAGCTTGAAGAATGAAGACTCAGACCAAGACCAAGCTAGTGTAGTCCCAGTCAGACGACTGGTTCCCTCGTGGATGGCTTGTTTTTTTGATAAGGCTTTTCTAAGCCATTTGTTAAACTTGTCTGTACTCAGACCTACTTGCTTCCGCTTGTTTGTTGTAATGTTGGATCACATGCTTGTGATCTGTGTGTGCACTCTGTAAGAGTTATTAATAAAGATGTATACTTTGTAGAGAATTGCAATGATACCTGCTGTTCATACAAGGCATGTGTGCTGCGTGTATGTTTATAACATGCATGTCTTTGTATGGGTTTTCGAGACCTTAGTTGTGATCTGGCTGGCGGTCTTTTATACACCAAGTGGCCCTTAGATGTGTGCAGCTTGGGGCATCGCGATGCGATTGTTCGAGACTCTGTCTCGTGTACACTTTGATGTATGATCGAGCCCGCCCTAGACCCCGACTAAGTGATCGGGCTGGAGTAAGTCTATGTAAGGGTTGTAATACAATCGATAGTATGGTTGAGGCGACTTGTCTATGATTATGGGAGTTCATCACCCATATCATTTAGACTTGTGTGCGGACGATGAGGACCCATTTCAGTTGATCATCCGGCCTGGATGGGATGCCCCTCACGTTCGATGCTTTCCGAGAACGTTCTGTGCTTGGCCTTGTCTGCTTAGACAAGTGGGTACGGTTCTCGGCTCTGCATATGATTGTGTTGTAGCGAGGCTTGCATACGCTAACCCCGGGTCCCGACATCAGATCTGATCGGACGGCTCTCAGCGACCGTCTCTCCGGATTCTACGGCGAGGATTTCGTGGCGAATCGCGAGAAAATCTCAACGACCCGGATTTGACGGGATCTCAACGACCGAAGAATATGTCCTCGACTTGAGTAAAACTTCGATAAAAATTTGAAGCATTTGATTCAGAACTCAATGATGTTCGAAGCAAAATAATTTCCGTTTCAATTGTGCTCAACCATGTTGGACAGACAGAATAAGAAAGAAAAAGAACAGAAGGGGTAGGGTCCGAAACTTATCACCTCGAAGAAAAACCAAACGAAGCAAAAGGTGATAAGCATAAAGGACTAGATCCAAGCGAAATAAAATAGAATGAACGAAGCAAAATCAGACAACGAAACCAAAAACGTAGGCAACGAAGTAAATGAATATATACAGGACTAAAGGTTCGGTCTTACAGTACATTGCGTGAGTCCAATATATTGAGCTCACACCTTAACGCACAGAACCTTTTCTCATCCAATGGTTTCATAAATATGTCAGCCAGTTGATCTTCAGTTCTGACATGACTTATAACAATATCTTCACGCTGAACATGATCACGAAGAAAATGATGGCGAATGTCAATATGCTTCGTGCGAGCGTGCTGCACAGGATTGTGAGAAATCTTGATTGCACTCTCATTGTCACATAGAAGGGGAATTTTCGTCACATGAATGCCATAATCCTTCAGTGTTTGCTTCAGGCAAAGAATCTGAGTACTGCATGATCCAGCAGCAATGTATTCGGCTTCAGCAGTAGATATTGAGACACAGTTTTTCTTCTTTGAAGCCCAACACACAAGTGATCTTCCAAGGAAATGACAAGTCCCTGATGTTGATTTCCTATCCACACGATCACCAGCCCAGTCTGAATCAGAATAGCCAATAAGATCAAACTGAGCTCCCTTGGGATACCACAAGCCCAAGGTTGGTGTGTGAGCAAGATACCGAAGAATTCTCTTTACAGCAGTATGATGTGATTCCTTTGGATTGGACTGAAAACGAGCACAAATACATACTGAAAGCATAATGTCAGGTCTAGATGCACAAAGCTATAAAATAGATCCAATCATAGACCGATATTTCTTCTGATTGAAGGCTTTGCCCTTCTCATCTGCATAGGAGTTTTAATAGTTTTGCAATCAGTAAGACCAAACTTCTTCAGGCAAGTCCAAGGAAAAACTTCAGCTCACCCATCATTGACATCTCATATTTCTTCGACATCATTTTGGCAAATTCTTCGCTGATTTCAGTGTTAGTGCAGCCAAAAATAATATCATCTACATATATTTGACATACAAACAAATCACCATTATAAGATCGAGTGAAAAGTGTTGGGTCAGTTGTTCCTGGTTTGAAGCCTTTCTTCAAAAGGAAATCCTTCAATGTGTCGTACAAAGCACGAGGTGCTTGCTTCAACCCATAGAGAGCCTTGTGCAACCTGTATACCATGTCGGGTTTCTTTGGGTCTTCAAAACCTGGAGGCTGCATAACATACACTTCTTCCTCGATTTGATAAAGTAGAATACCATTGAAATTTTCAAAAGCAAGCATAACACGAATGGATTCGAGACTAGCAACTAGAGCATAAGTTTCACCGAAATCGATACCTTTGATTTGGGTGTAGCCTTGTGCTACCAGTCGTGCTTTGTTTCTTACCACTATACCGTCTTCATCTTGCTTGTTGCGAAAAATCCACTTTGTACCAATGATGTTGTGCTTCGTGGGATCAGGTCTATCAACTAAGGACCAGACTTTTTTTAGCTCGAATTGGTTAAGTTCTTCGAGCATAGCAGTTAACCAATCTGGATCCTTCATGGCTTCATCAAACTTTGAAGGTTCTAGCATGGAGACAAATGAAAAGTTTCCACAGAAGTTAGCCAAACGAGTACGAGAGCAAGTTATGGGACGACCTGGTTGATGAATTTCTTCAAGGATCGAATCAACATCAACTCTTCTTCGAACTCATGATAAGGTTGAATCATTTGCTTCAGGCTCAGCTTCTGCTTCAGGATCAGCTTCAGCTTCAGGATCTGCTTCACCTTCAACTTCATCATTTCCTTCGGGATTAGCATTTCCTTCGTTCCTTTGCTCTTCTTCGTCCTGTTCATCATTAGCTTCAGGATGTTGATCTCCAGCGCCCCGGGCTATGTGTGGGAACATTGGACCATCATCATCCCTATTAGCTTGACGAGAATTGGCTTCAACAGGGCCAATTTCTCCAATAGCCATGGACCTGATCACTTCATCAAGAGGTGGTTCATCTAGATCATGAGGCAAATGCTCTTTTTGAGAGCCATTAGTTTCATCAAACCTCACATTTACAGTTTCCATAACTTTCCCAAAGTGAGAGTTATACACTCTGTAAGTGTGAGAGTTTGAGCCATAACCTAAAAGAAAACCTTCATGTGCCTTAGGGGAAAATTTGGAGCTATGATTCATATCTCTAATAAAGCAAGGAGCACCAAATACCCTAAGATACGAAACATTTGGTTTGTTACCAGTGATAAGCTCATGTGAAGTTTTCTTCAGAAATTTGTGAAGGTAAACCTTGTTGATGATATGACAAGCTGTGTTAATTGCTTCGGCCCAGAACCTAATAGGAGTCTTGTATTCAGCAAGCATGGTTCTGGCCATCTCAATAAGAGTTCTATTCTTCCTTTCCACAACACCATTCTGTTGAGGTGTGTAAGCAGCAGAGAACTCATGTGTAAAACCATGATCATCAAGAAAATCTTCAATATGAGTATTTTTGAATTCAGTTCCATTATCATTTCGGATATGCTTCAGAGATAATTCATATTCGGTTTGAGCTCTCTTAGCGAATGACTTGAAGATTTCAACAACTTTGCTCTTGGCATCCAAAAAGAAAACCCAAGTATAACGAGAGAAATCATCAACAATAACAAGACCATATTTGTTTCCTCCCAGGCTTGCATAATTTTGAGGACCGAAAAGATCCATATGAAGCAATTCAAGAGGACGAGTAGTAGTCATGATAGTCTTCTCTGAATGATGTTTCTTCGTAATTTTACCAGCTTCACAAGCACTGCAGAGATGATCCTTATCGAATTTTACTTCACTAAGGCCAATAACATGCTTCTTCTTCACTAGATTATGAGGATTTCTCATCCCTGCATGACCAAGTCTTCGATGCCATAACCAACCAGATGAAGCTTTTGCCATTAAGCATGTGGATACAGCAGGGCCCGAAGAAAAATCAACAATGTATAAATCTCCTTTTCGGTAACCCTCGAAGACAAACGTATAGTCATCCTTTGAAAAGACAACACAACGCGAAGCAGAAAATAGAACAAGCATACCCATATCGCATAACTTCGAAATAGACATAAGATTATATCCAAGGGATTGGACTAGCATAACCTTGTCAATGTGCTTATCTTTCGATATGGCAACCTTACCCAAACCTAAAACTTTACCCTTGTTGTTATCACCGAAGGTAATGTACTTCTGAGAAGAGTGAGATAGTTTTTCTTCGGTGAATAACTCCTTTTCTCTGGTCATATGATTTGTGCAACCACTATCCATGACCCATTCGTATCCACCGGAGACATAGCCCTGCAGAAGAATTAGTTCTTCTTAACCACCCACAAACGAGCAGGTGACTGAGAAGATGTTGAAGCACTGGTTGAAGCAATATTAAATCGAACAGGAGTGTATTGCTTCGGTGTACCATCAAGTACACCATAAATGTAAGTCCTCTGTGAATGGTTAGGATAAGAATGAGCATACGCAATCTTAGTATGATTATTATGAGGACGATAAGTATGACGACCAGTGCGGTAGTATTGCTTCTGCGGAACATTTGATTCGGGCACCAGTGAATCATTTCTCGTTTCAAGAGAATAGAAATGATTTGGTGGTACCGAAGACTTTCCCCGCATAGAATGGTTAGCAGGCAGTTTTTCCACAAGTGCTTTCTGCACCCATATCTGCCTCTTATAGAAGCCATTCTTAGGAGGAGTATCAACATACTCAGCTGTAACCTTTCCCTGCTCGTCTTTTATGATCTTGTAGTCAGAATCAAGTGATTCATCTACAATAGCTTTATTCATTTTGCAGTCAAAACCTTAAAGGTTAGCAATGTCAATGGGGTTCTCCTTCGCTAGGACCCAAACAGTCTTAGGATACTGCTCAGGTTCCCAATAGGTGCCATCAGGATTTATCTTTCTCTCAAAACCAACACCCTCATTCCTGGGGTTCCTGTGAAGGAGAGCCTTCCTCAGGATGTCACAAAGATATTGGTGACCTTGCACACTTTTGAACATCCCTGTTTCAAATAAGTTTCTCAACCTGAGGAGTTCCTCGGTAACAGCAGGATTTTCCTCATCAGAGGCATTAGTATCATCAATAACAATAGGAGCTTTGCCTTTGGAATCAGTTTTGCTTCGTTCCAGACAAGTTAAGCAAGGTGAATCAGTTTTATGATTTGCTTCAGAACCTTGTTGAGCCATGAGAGAGAGATTAACATTTTCCAACTCTTCATGAGCCTCTTTCAGTCTTTCGAGAACCATTTTCCTCTGAAGAAATTCATAGGTGAGCTTCTCATAATCAACTGAAAGAAGATCATGCCGAGAGGATAATTCTTCAAACTTTTCCTTCAGAGTTGCATGCTCATTAGTCAAAGTTTGACCTTTCTCTATCTCATCGATCAAAAGAGTTTCTGATTTCTTAATGGTTTTGCTTAGCGAATCAAGTTCATCTTGTTGGATTGAAGGAATTTTAGCAAGTTTAGCATAGCTTATTTTCGAATCACTATCATATGAGGAACAATCAGAAGTATCATAGTTAGATTTCGATGAAGATACCTTCGCCTTGGCCATGAAGCAATATGCAGGAGTTTCATCTTCACTACTGTTGTTGGTGAAGAATGAGCTCGAAGCTTTGGATGAAGCATCTGCTGAAGCGAATGCCAAACCAGCAACACCATCTGATTCAGACCCAGACCCAGATCTTGAGCCTGATTCAGCTTCGGACCTAGAGGCTTCGTATTCAGAATTCATCTCCTTTCCCAGATAGGCCTTGGCACGGTGAGAGCTGCTTCGCCGAGACGAGTGAGTCTTCGATGAAGAACCCTCACGCTTCTTGTGATACTTCTTCCTCTTGTCATCATCAGAATCTTTCTTCTTATCTCTTCTCGAACTGGAATCATGTCTCTTGGACTCATAGCTTCTGGAAGATCTATTGGACTTGGTTGAGGAGTCTCTGAGCGAATGCTTTGATTTGTTCTCAGCTTCCCACAGAGGGCAATCAGCAATGTAGTGACCTGGTTTCTTGCACTTGTAGCAGCAGTTGTCCTTCGATTGAGAGCTTCTTGAGGATGAGCGGTGAGATGAGTGATTTGAGCTCCTTGAAGAATAACTCTTTTTCGGTGAAGAAAAACCTTTTCTTTGGAAGCGGTTGAAGCGTCTCATGATCAATGCTAAATCTTTTCCAATGCTTGCAAGATCATCTGATTCGACACCTGAAGCAGAACTGACTTCGGGTGAAGAATGACGCGAAGCTTTTGCTTTCAAGGCATGTGTTTTTCTTCAAGAGCCATTTATGTCACGTTTCTCATCTTCTTCCATTTCAAAAGTATTGAGTCTCTCAAGAATATCAGCGGCAACAAGACGTCTGAAATCAGTTCTTTCTTTGATCATCAGCACAATGTGATTAAACGAATCATCCAATGAGCGAAGCAAAGTTCTTACAACTGAGTGAGGGGTAATGTCATCAGCACCGAGGGAAATCAACTCATTAGCAAGAGCAGTGAGTCTGCTGTAAATGGAGATGACTTTTTCACCCTCGTTTCTCTTGAAGCGATAGAATTTTCTTCGAAGTGTGTCAATTCTGGCATCCTTCTGGGTAGAAACACCTTCACCAATCTTTTCAAGATAGTCCCAGACAGCTTTGGAAGATGGAATATTCTTCACTTCATGATACTTTTCTGGTGTCAAGTGATTGGTGATGAAAACCCAAACTTCATAATCAAGATCAATCAGTTTTGCTTATTCAGGAGTGATTTCCTTCTCATCGGCAACAGTGACTTCATACAAGACAACTTGCCAGGCAGTCGAGTTGATATCCATGATATTTCTCTTCATTTTGTCCTTCCAGTACGGGTAGTCCTTCCCATTGAAAACAGGAATAGGTTCGCCGGAGCAAATAGCTGCGAAAGACATACTTGAAGACACTCTAGGAGGTTAATCCAAATCACACGGAGTGTAGGGAGTGACTAGCTCTGATACCAATTAAAAGTCCAAGTATGTGATCAGAGGGGGAGGGGGTGAATGATCACTTCAAAAATTTCGACTGAAACTATTGAAGTGAAGCATAAGTAAGGCAGAACAGCGAAGTAAAACTAGAAGCGAAACTAAATGCAGTGAATCAAAACACATTGAAGCATAACTGAGAAGCAAATGCAATACTGAAGGTAAATGCTTGAAGTAAAACGAACTGTGACTAGGCGATGTTTGTTCGACCAGTTCACTCTCTGCAAAGCGCTACGTCTGGTTGGAGGGACTGGTGATTGAACACCGGGAGCAAATCTCTCTCCGTTCGTTGCTCCACTGCACCAAACTCCTTAAGCTTGGTCAGTTCTTCACTCGTAGTTGATTATTGAGGAAATCACCGAAACCTTTGACAAACTGGACTTCGAGGCGACAATTACTCTTCGCTCTCTGAAGAACAACACTCTAACCGTCTAGGATAATTGTAGTTCTCCAAGATAAAAAAAGGCTAGTAAGCTTTCCCCTAAGTCATCTCGAATCTACTCCGATCAATGGGACTTAGCCTTCAGTATTCTGGATTTTGGGTTTTGCTTTGGTGGCGTTTTTGGGGTGCTCTCTTCAGTCTCTCTCAGGAATATTCTCAGAGCAGCCACCCGCAAATGGAGGAGGGGGAGGCGTATTTATAGTTGGCGATCCCGAGGTGCGGAATGACCAAACTGACCCGAGGTGACAGCTTGACACGTGTCCACAACGGTCGGATTTGTCATCACTGCGCAACTTTACTTGCGGAACAAGTAAAGCTGACTGACGAACTTATTTCTGCTTCACAAGCCAAAGAACGATGTCTTTGCTACTGAAACTTAACTCAGTGCACATGACATTTCTTCGCCCAGGCTTCTCACTTGCTGTGGATTTGATCTAAGCATTTTCTCAATGACTTCGGTGTCCACAAACTAAATACCCCTCTTGATAGTACGGTTTGTCCTATGACTCAAAGAACAAAAAAAGAACTACACAAAAATATCTAAGTCTTGCATCGTCTTCTTCATTTCCTTCAATGAGTTGAGCTTCAGGACACCTTCATTTTTGGGGGTCATCCTCCGTGATTAAGCTTCGCTCAGGGGGTAATGCTTCGATAACTTGAAAACCTTCCCTGAAGCTTTATCACATAGCTTGTCCTTCAGGAACCTATTCAACTGTTTATACTAGAAAGTATTGTTAGTTCCTCTACTGTCTTGTCCAACAATATCCAAAACACACGGGGGCAAAACTTTGCTCTTACAAGGGGACATAATCTGTTTCTGGACAGCATGTCACAACTTTTGAACTTTCTTGTAATTGGAGGCTAAAACTTGGCACAAAGATTGAAAATAAAGATACAATGATGTTACTACAGTAGTAACAAGCATCAAGACCACTAAAAACTGAAAGAACAAACTGAAAGTAAAGATAACAACGGTTGTCTCCCTAGATCTATTTCTTTATAGCAATATAGGCTGAAGAACAAAAGAGAGTATCAAGTAGCAAATACCAAACACATTTAAGTCTAATATGCTTCCTATGCATAGGAATATTGCAATAGAATAATTCATTGAAGCACAAAGAAATAAGCACATGAAGGCAAAACAAGTGCAGCTTCAAAACCTTTAACATAAAGAGAGGGAACATGATATTATTAAAATATATATATAAGCATGCGTTCCCTTCTCATAATAATTTTCAATGGGATCATGAATAAACTCAACAATATAAGTATCACGTAAAACATTGTTACCATGATCCACATGCAAAAAGGTACTCTTACTCTCCACATAAGCATAATCTTTCTCATTGGTAATAGTGGGAGTAAGACTATCATAAACAACTTGAACACTATAGATTAATTGTGTATTAGGAAGATGGTGTTTAGTGATACGTCCCAAACGTATCTATAATTTCTGCTTGCTCCATGCATGTTTTGTGTGACTTTGCCATGTTTTGCTTGAACTTTCATACACTTTTGAACCTATTTGGACTAACCTATTAACTCAGTGCACCCCGTTGCCAGTTTATGTTTTCTGCTGTTTTTGTATTTCAGGTTTTTCGGCCATTAAAAGTGCTCCAAAAATTCCGGGAAAAATATATAAAAAATCAGCGCAACAGAAGCTTCCGGAATCACCAAGAGAGGGAAGGGGGGCCACCACCAGGCAGCCAGGAGGGCAGGTGGCGCGGCCCCACCCTGGGCCACGCCAGGGACCCTCTTGACTGCCTCGTGGGTCACCTCGATGCCCCCCTTCGCCTATATTTACCCCTCGGGGTGGAAACCCCTAATATCGATCTCTTTCTCGCGAACTCCCCTCTGTACCGCCGCCGCCGCCGTTTCAAGATCGGGGCTGCCTGGAGAAGCTGCCCCGGCACCCTGCCGGAAGGAGGAACCCCCTCTGGGAGACCATCCATAGCCATGGATGCCTCCCGGATGTGCCGTGAGTAGTCCCCCTTGGACCATGGGTTCGTGACCAATAGCTATGTGATGAATCTCTCCCCCCTTTGTGCTTCCACTTTCGAGTCCTCGTGAGCTGCCTCACATGATCGAGGCATCTATGTAATTTCTATTGTTGCTATGCTGAGTTAGTTGGGATTTGATGGATTATGAGACTATGTTCAGATTGTGATGAGTAATATTGTCGGGGGATTGGTACCCGGGTAGGCTCACCCAAGCGGAAGCAACCTTTCAAGACAAGGATGGACCTATTGGGCTGCAGCTGGGCCGAGCTGGGCAGGCGTATGGCCGATTTCTCCAAGGCAATCAGCCATACCGAATGCTAGCGGTCGGCCCAGGCGCAACCGGCCCACCCTTTTCATCACCAAGACGATCATCCGATTGGCCCGCAGCTGGGCCGAGATGGGCATCGACGTGGCCGATTTCCTAGAGCAATCGACCCTGCCGAGGGCCACCAGTCGGCCCAGGCGCAATCGGTAAAACTTACCACCCCTGGAGAAGTTGACCCCGAGACCAGTCGAAGGTCCAAGTACAAGGTCATAAATGCGCAATCCCGAGAGATCGGGGTGGCAGAGAAGCCAAGTCACATCGAAGATCTGGTAGAGACGCGTTGTCGACCTCTCCGCCGATTCCGCGGACAGGGCGACAAGACCGCACCTCCTAGCTCAATTGTTCACCATCATGCCCTACGAGTCTACAGCATGGGCCGCCGGTCGTCGGGTCCGGATCACCCGGAGAGGAGCAGTCGGTGGGACCCAGTCAATTAGAGGATGACAGCTGGGCCCAATTGGCAGTGAAGTTACCGATTTACCCCGGGCGCACACTATAAGAGCCCGGGGTACCCCTCCTGCGTGGGGGACGATCCACAACATTCGCACCATTACACACATCTCACTCAGTTCATTTACTGCTTATAGTTCCTCCTCAGGGAAGCAGGAGAGAGCCTTGCCCACGGCAGCTCTCACCTTCCCCTGAGTAGATAGAGAAGCAGTTATTGTAGTTCAGTTCCATTGATATAGAAGAGACAAGCAGGAGTAGGGGTGTTATCTCTCCGGAGAGCCGTGAACCTGGGTACATCGTGGTGTCTGTCACCGTGTTTGTGCCCAACCCGATTCCGGCACCATCGACATCTTCTTCCTCGCGTATTCCCCTCACTTTAGCCATCCCCATGGCATCTGCCGTCACATTTCGACGATAGTTGGCGCCCACCGTGGGGCAGACCGAGGCATCGACTGGACTAAAGATCCGGACGGGATTTTCCTCTGCATCGGGCGGTAGCCACGCCTCTGGCCTGATTCTTAGGCGTGGGGCAATCGACTACGTGGTGGACTACTCGACGCGGTATGGGGTCGACGCACCCCTGCCGCCCGGTGTGTCGCTGCAGGTTGGCAGCCATCGCCTCTTCATCGGCAGCTTCCCCGAGGTGTATTCCAGGGAGATACGCTTCTTTTCGTGCATCACGAATCCGCTCTCGACCAGGGGCTGCACTTCAGCACCCGGCGGAGAGGATGGCCGTGTGCACGCAGCCGTCATGATGGCGGGGGCATCTTCATCAAGAAACCGCGGCGAAGCGAGTGCGGCTAGGAGGGCCAAGGAGGCGGCAGACGCCGCGGAGAGAGTCGGCACCAGTGCGTTGCGGGATGTGTTGTACACACCCGTAAACAGGAATGGTGATCCTGATCAAGTGCACACTGAGCTGGAGACAGCACGGCTCGCCCTCGCTCGCAGGGCCGAGCACGTGCTGGCAGAAGAGCTTAGGATGGGAGCTATCACAAGGGAGTACAACGCGGCGCATGCCGGACCGCGTCGGCCGATTAAGCCCGCAGTCTTAGAAGATTTGAGAAGCCGGGGTCGGGCAGTCAATCAGTAGCTGTCAGGATCCGAGCAACCGGCGAGGCCAGGGAGGCCGGCGAAGCAGGCGCAACCGGCGCAGTCGGCATTCGTCCAAAGGCCGACATACAGCACGCCTGACAAGAACCTGAGAGCCGCCGAGCAGATAGCAATCGAGTTAGAAGAGCTAGAGGGAGATGAACCGCGTCAGCAGACGCGCCGAATGCGCGAGCTGCTGGCAGCCGCAAAGGAGAAGCAACTTGTGGCGATGGAGAATCCGAATGCAGGACCTGGGGTGTCAAGAGGAACTGTGAGGCCGATTCCGGAAGCCAGCCAGCGACCGAATGCATCGCGCCAGAACAGGCAGCAACCGGCCCCATCTCGGCATGGGAGTAGGTTCAGGAGCAATCGGCCACCCCCAGCGGCAAGCAGAAGAATAGAAGAGCCAGCTGTTAACAGCAGGCGCAATGACATGCCTCAGCAGTCAGCAGCAAGACCAACAATCAGCGCCCGAGTTGGCCCTCGCCAAATCGGTCAGAATGACGCAAGGCATCGCATCGAGCTCCTGGAGAAGGAATCTCAAGAATATGAAGAAGGAGAGGCTGGCCCATCGTGTTTCGGTCATCGCATTAGGACCGAGAAGTTTCCCAAAGGCTTCACGATGCCGAGAGACACACCCAATTACAATGGTTCTGTGAAGCCAGAGGATTGGTTGTCCGATTACTTGACCGCAGTTCGCATTGCAGGGAGCAGTCGGCGCGTGGCAGTCCGCTATGCACCTTTGATGCTGCAGGGTTCAGCTCGGACGTGGTTGAATAGTCTTCCCAAGGACAGTGTGAATTGTTGGGAAGATTTCACAAGTGCATTCATTCACAATTTCATGAGAACATATGAGCGGCCCAACCTCCCGCGGCAGTTGGCTCTTTGTGTGAAAGGAAAGGATGAACCCCTCCGAGATTACCTATCTCGGTGGATCAAGCTGAAGAATTCATGCGAAGGAGTCCATGAGATCCAGGCCATTCAGTACTTCACGGATGGATGCCTGGCCGATTCAATGTTGAAGCACAAGTTGCTCCGCAAGGATTTCACATCGCTTGCCGAGCTCATGAAGGTGGCCAAATCGTTCGCCGTGTCCGATTCTGCGATGCGCCCTATCCAGCTCGGAGTTGGAGGTGTCATTCAGTCACCAGGGGCTCCGCAGTCGGACGCAGGGAACCAAGGCCTCAGTCGGAAGGAAAGAAGAGAGAACAACCGCAACAACAGCAACAACCAGCAGAACAATGGCAAGCGCAAGGATGAGCAGCCAGATACTCAGTATGGCAGTCGGCAGGTGGCCACTGTCCAGAATGAAGAAGATCCAAGGGCTGCAGGAGGCAGTCGGAAGATGAGACCCAATGTGAGGCCACAGGGACAGATGAAGCCCAAGTACACGTTTGATGATATGATGGATGCACCGTGCAAGTTGCACAGCACTCCTGGCAGGCCGTCTGCGCACACCACTCGGCAGTGTGATTTTGTGAGAAGGATTGCAAAGGGAGAAGCTTTACCACCTCCACCCCCACCACCACCCCAGAACAGAGGACCACCTCAGCAGCAGAACCAGTTCCCGCGACAAGACGCCGCTTACATGATTTTCACCAGCGAGTCCACCGACAAGGGCAGTCGGAGAGCCCGAGCTCAAGAAGTCAATGCCACCATGCCACTGATTCCTCAGTATATGCATTGGTCCGAGTGTGCCATATCCTGGGACAGAGCAGATCACCCGACCATCTTGCCGAATCCAGGAAACTATCCGCTTGTGGTGGATGCTCTGTTCGCAGGACCGAGATTTTCATGCAAGTTCTCCCGAGTGCTCGTCGATGGAGGAAGCACAATCAACATTCTGTACAGAGACACCTTGATCAAGCTAGGGCTCACCGAGAAGGATCTGGAGCGCAGTCGGACGACATTCCATGGGATTGTCCCTGGGTTGTCTTGCAACCCCATGGGTCGCATTCGGCTGGATGTCATATTTGGCACAGAGGAGAATTTCAGGAGGGAGCCGATTTGGTTCGAGGTCGCCGACCTCAGCAGTCCTTATCATGCTCTGTTGGGACTGCCCGCATTCGCCAAGTTCATGTTATATGCACAGCAGACCTACCTAAAGATGAAGATCCCAGGACATAACGGTGTCATCACCGTCATCGGGGACTTCAGGAAGTCCCTCGAGTGCACGTCGGCTGGCGGCAGTTTGGCCGACTCCCAAGTGGTTGAAATAGAGAAGTGTCATCTCGGCAAATCGATAGCAATGGCGCAAGCGCAGAACAAGGCCCCACTCCCAGTCGGACCAGCCAAGAGAGCTGATGAGGAATCGTCTTTTCAGTCGGCCAAGGACAGCAAGAAGGTCGCTCTAGATCCCTCCGACCCTACCAAGTTCGTTGTAGTCGGAGCTGGACTTAGCGACAAATAGGAAAGCGAGCTCGTCGAGTTTCTCCATGAGAATCGGGACATCTTCGCATGGTCTCCACAAGACATGCCTGGTGTACCGAGAGAACTCGCCGAGCACAAGCTGCACATTCGGCCAGGCTCAAAGCCGGTCAAGCAACCCCTGAGACGTTTTTCTGAAGATAAGAGAAGGGCAATCGGCGAAGAGATTGCGAAGCTGTAAGCTACAGGTTTCATCATGGAAGTGTTTTACCCCGAGTGGCTGGCAAATCCAGTCCTCGTGATGAAGAAGAACAAGACCTGGCGCATGTGTATCGATTACACTTGCCTGAACAAGGCGTGCCCGAAAGATCCGTTTGCTCTGCCCCGTATCGATCAAGTGATTGATTCTACAGCCGGCTGCGAGCTTTTGTCTTTTCTGGATGCCACAGCTGGCTATCACCAGATCAAACTTGATGTGGAAGATCAAATAAAAACTGCATTCACAACCCCTTTCGGGGCTTATTCTTATATTACCATGCCTTTTGGTTTGAAGAACGGAGGTGCCACTTATCAGCGCACAATTCAGAGATGTACACA
This sequence comes from Bromus sterilis, assembly GCA_950022295.1. Lineage (NCBI taxonomy): Eukaryota > Viridiplantae > Streptophyta > Magnoliopsida > Poales > Poaceae > Bromus > Bromus sterilis. The sequence continues at coordinate 29,220,561 of OX465597.1, forward strand.
CTCCCAACTCGGCAGAAATCTCCACGTCTATGTGGATGATCTGGTAGTGAAGTCGTCCAAGGGAGTCACACTCCTGGATGACTTCCGAGAGTCATTTGCAAATCTGAGAACTTACCAGATCAAGCTCAATCCTGAGAAATGTGTTTTTGGGGTCCAAGCCGGCAAGCTCTTGGGATTTCTCGTTTCCGAGAGGGGAATCAAATGCAATCCCGAGAAGATAGCCGCAATCAAGCGAATGGAGCAACCCAAAAAACCTGAAGCAAGTACAGAAATTCACTGGTTGCCTCGCCTCACTCAGCCGATTTCTCAGTCGGCTGGGTGAAAAAGCAATCCCGTTATATCAGCTGATGAGGAAGACGGAGAAGTTCACCTGGACACCTCAGGCAAGCGAAGCATTCCGAGAACTCAAGCGCATGCTCTCCATTGCACCAATTCTGGCTGCCCCTATTGAAAAGGAGCCAATGATGTTATACATTGCGGCAACCAATCGAGTGATCAGTGCAGTCATGGTGGTGGAGCGGCCCGAGAAGGACAAGGCACATCAGATTCAGCGACCTGTGTATTATATCAGTGAAGTGCTCTCGGCGTCCAAGAAGAACTACCCTCACTACCAGAAGATGTGTTATGGAGTGTATATGGCGGCCAAGAGATTGAAGCCATATTTTCAAGCCCATCTGATCACGGTCGTCAGCTCGGCTCCATTGGCCGACATCATAGGAAGCAGAGATGCAACCGGAAGAGTGGCGAAGTGGGCAATCGAGATCGCCAACCATGGCATCCAGTATGAGCCGAGAACAGCAATCAAATCTCAGGCGTTGGCCGATTTCTTGGTCGATTGGGCTGAAACTCAGTATGCTCCACCCGCTCTAGGGATTGATTGCTGGCGAATGCATTTTGATGGATCCAAGATGAAGAGCGGCCTAGGGGCTGGCGTAGTGCTCACCTCACCAAGAGGAGATCAACTACATTATGTACTCCAGATTCACTTTGCAGCATCGAACAACGTTGCCGAGTACGAAGCCCTTGTGCATGGTATCAAGCTGGCCAAGGAAATCGGCGTTCGGAATATCGAGTGCTTTGGTGACTCCGATTTGGTGGTGCAGCAATGCATAGGCACCTGGGATGCAAAAGATGCAAATATGGCAAGCTACCGTTTCCTAGTGCAGCAGATCAGTGGGTACTTTGAAGGATGTGAGTTCCACCATGTGCCGAGAGCAAGCAACGAAGCAGCTGATGCATTGTCCAAGCTCGGCTCAACAAGGCAAGCTATTCCGCCAGGCGTATCACTTGAGCACATCAGGAAGCCATCCATCATGCCATCTCCAGAAACCGAGTCCATCTTCATCTCGGAGACTGACCTTGAAATGTTGAAGAAGGCGAAAGAAGCTCATCCGGCAAAATCCCAACTCTGAAGAAGCAGTCAAGCGCCCAAGGTGTTTCAGCCTCTGCAGAGCCGACAGCACCAGGGGATGCCGACTGCAGACCAGAGGCTGCCGAATGCAGCAAGAAGAGCAAGGCTAAAGGGAAGCGAGCAGGGGCAGCACCAGACGGCACAGCCTCAGAAGAGCCAATGACATCAGGCACTGCCGATTGCATTGAAGAAGTTCCAGTTCCAGACGAGCAGCCGTCACCAGGGGCTGCCGAATGCGTGCCAGGCGCCGCAATCGGCAGTTCAGAGACAGAAGTCGAGATGGCAGAGGTTCAAGAGGCCGAAATCCAAGAGGCCAATGGCCAAGAAGCCGAGGTCCAAGCGGAAGTCGCACCCCAGCAAGCAGCAGTGATGATAGTAGTTAGTGCGCCATCATGGGCACAACCGATTAGAGATTTCCTAGTGGACGGAGTTCTTCCAGAGGACGAAGCCGAGTCAAGACAAATCAGTCGCCGGTCCTGGGCATACACAATAATCAACAACGAGCTAGTGCGCAAGAGTGCAACCGGTGTTTTTCAGAGATGTGTAGAAGAAGACAGAGGCTTGGAGTGGCTTAGAGACATCCAACAAGGTGAATGCGGTCATCACGCGTCAGCAAGAGCCATTGCCAACAAAGCTTTCCGACATGGTTTCTATTGGCCGACTGCACATGCAGCGGCTGACAACTTGGTGAAATATTGCAAGGGCTGCCAGCGGTTCAAGGCAAAAAGTCATCAGCCAGCATCAGCATTGAAGAAAATCCCAATAGCATGGCCATTTGCGGTATGGGGTTTGGACATGGTTGGTCCGTTCAAGAGAGCCCGAAGTGGCATGACACATCTCCCGGTCGCAATGGACAAGTTTACCAAGTGGATTGAAGCTCGCCCGATCAAGAAGCTGGATGGTCCGACTGCGGTCCGTTTTGTGGCCGACATCGTGTGCAGATATGGTGTCCCCAACAGCATCATCACCGACAACGGCACCAATTTTGCAAAGGGCGCACTGGCTCGATATGCATCTCGGCAGGGTATTCGGCTCGATCTTGCATCTGTTGCACATCCTCAGTCGAATGGTCAAGTAGAAAGAGCAAACGGCCTCATCCTGTCGGGTATCAGACCCCGATTGGTGGAGCCACTTGAGAGGGCACCCGGAGCTTGGATTGAAGAACTCCCAGCAGTATTGTTCAGCTTAAAGACCACGCCAAACAGGTCGACCGGATTCATTCCTTTCATCCTGGTATATGGATCAGAAGAAATCATCCCGTTCGACATTGAGTTCGATTCACCTCGGCATGCCTTGTACACCGAGGAAGAAGCCAAGTTAGCACGAGAGGACGGCGTCGATCTCAAGGAAGAAGCCTGCCTGCTGGCCTTGTCTAGATCGGCAGTCTACCAGCAGAAGTTGCGGCACTACCACAGCAAGAAGATTCGTCCTCTCGCTTTTTGAGAGGGGGACATGGTGCTACGCCGAATTCAGAAGTCAGATGGGCAGCACAAGCTGGCCTCACCCTGGGAGGGACCTTTCGTCATCAGCCGCGCACTCAAGAACAACTCATATTATTTGATCGACTGCACCAAGGGCACTCGGCATAAGGACACGTCAGGAGTAGAAACGGAGCGGCCGTGGAACGCCGAGATTTTATGCCCGTTCTATAGTTGAACGGAAGAAATGTATGTATGCTATTCAGCAAATGATCAGTAAAGCTATCATGCCTCTTAAGAAGAGCATTCGACTACCTTTGCATGGTTTCATTCGAAAAGCTAGCCCAAGTCGGCAACGCTTTGTCATACCCGAGACGTGAATAACGCACTCGGGGACTGACCGACCACGAGGTCAGAAAAATGAGCCAACGAGGCACGGGGGCTGCGGGATGGCACTCAGCTTAGCACCTGACTCAAGCACAAGTCACGAGAGTGGTTGTGACATTGAGAAGGGTAGAGGTTGGGGCAGTCGGCAGTACAAATTCCCGATAAACAAATCGAAACGCTCTAAAAAGAGCATAGCCGACTAAGTCAGCTACCGATTGTGCCGCAGACCGGTGCACCGAGCAGCCGGCAGCGAGCAATCGGCTCCTAATATTGCAGAATCCTTTGTGCTAGTGTTGTCGTGTAAACTCAAAAAACTTATCGAACCTTGGCCGAAATCAACCTTCGATCCGACTGCAGACCGCATGTCGGCTGCAGGATGGACAAGGCATGACGCCCCCAAGTGCAGACCGATAAAGGAAACCGACAAAAACACAAAGTAGATCGCACAAATAAAACTTGCAACGAGCAATCAGATTGCATAAAGAAGCAGGCCTAAGGCGGAATAAGTTCATTACAACGAACCACACCCAGTGGGTGTCGGCGGAATTCAAATCGTATTTTACAAGCATCTGTTCTGAAAGTAGAAATAAGATAAGGCCGATCAGGTGTCGGCGGCAGAGGCAGATGACGTCATCAGCGGCACGGCTCAAGCAGTCGGGGCAGTTGGTGGCGTGGAGCTCGCAGTCGGGGCGGCCAAAGTGGTGGGAGCAGTCGGATCGGCTTGCGCAGTAGCGGCATCCGACTCCGTATGCGCGTCAGTCGACGTGGCACCAGCTTGTTTGGACCTCGAAGAAGCATGGGACGAGCTGCTGTCAGAAAGCTCATCGGCCAAGCCAGAGATGGAAGTTTCTTCCAGTGGGTTCCCTCCCTCGTCGAGATACGGAGTATAGTCATAGGGAGAAAACCAGTTCACCATGGTGCTGGCCAGCCGATTCACCTCAGCATAGGTCTTCTCAAGCAAGTCGGTTGCGTTCTCTCTGATGTTGTAGAGCTTGGGAAGCTTCACTTGTGGGTACCAGCTCAGCACAGTTTGGAGGGTAGTCTCCGCACCAGTCCGACCGGAAGAATTAAGCAAGACATCAATCCGACGTGGGATGGCCTTCAGAAGAATCCGAGTCTGCTCGGTTGTAGCATTCGGAGCCTCTCCATTGTCGGAATCTTCTTCGACCAAAGTCTCAGGCTCGCGGGTCTCGGCGGAGGAGCCAGCAACGTGCTTCATCTTCTGGAGCCCAACCTTGAGATCAGTCGGCGGCCATAGCAATTCGGCAATCTTCAGAATGCCAAGCTTGAAGGACAGTGCAATCCCCTTGATGACAGGAATGCGAGCCTCCGTACCAATCAGATATTCATGTCGAGTCCAGCCATTAGCCTCAAGTTGGATGGTCCCTCCGGCAGTGATGGTCTCCTCTCGGGATTTGGCCACCGCTGCATAAGCAGCTGCCTCAGATTCAGGCCAAGACTCTGCATCACGAAGGAAAGTGTGAGTAATAGCACAGAAGAAGGAAGCAATCGGAAAATGCACTCGGATGCAAGAAACACTCACCGCTAAGAAGGACGTCCATCTTAGTCATTGTATCGCAGAAACCCTTGGCCCGGCGGTGCAGTCGGGTTGTTTCTTCATAGTTGCGCTTCTCCAAGTCTTCATACTTGGCAATGTGCTCATCGCGGTCTTTCCGGATGGAGTCTCGGGTGGCAACGGCATCATCCCTCTCTTCCTGCATCGCTTCTCGGCCGGCTACAGCTGCATCTCGTTCAGCGCAAAGTCCATCCCCAGTAGCAGTCACGGCGGCCAGGTCGTCCGAATGTTGCGTCTTCAGAGCAAGCAGCTCGGAGCGGAGGGTTTGGATGGTACGAGACAAATCGACTTCCACCCCTTGCAATCGGGTCATCTCTTGCTTAGCTGCGGCGAGTGTGGGCCCTTGCTGGCTGAGTTCGGTGTTCAATTCGGCAGTGCGGCCCTGAAGTTCATTTACCATGGGAATAGAGACTAGAGGAAGATATAAAGATATTAATACCAGAGAAATTATCAGTCGGAGGGAAGATAGAAGTAATGGAGAGATTACCTTTCAGCCTGTTGATCTCGGCCGACTGATTGTTGACCTCGAGCAGGGCCTGAGCGAGGGTTCGGAGGCTGGCAGCGTAGGCTTCGAGGAGCTTCTCGAAGACATTGCGTCGCTCTTCAAGAACGACCTGAGAAGAAGAACAAGATGAACTTTAGATGCACAGCAGCCAAAAGAAGATCTGAATCGATTGCAAACAATCGGCCCGAATCTCGGGGACTACACCCAGTGGGTGCGCTTGCGCGCACCCACCGGAAGGAAAGTCTCCCGATAGGAGGAAGGCAGGAGAGATGAGAAAAGGATATCTAAGACATAAAGATCCGAACCGATTACAAACAATCGGCCCGAATCTCGGGGACTACACCCAGTGGGTGCGCTTGCGCGCACCCATCGGAAGAAAAATCTCCCGATCGGAAGAAAGGCAAGAAAAAGAAGCAACAAGCATAAAAGATCCAAACCGATTGCTAACAATCGGCCCGAATATCGGGGACTACACCCAGTGGGTGCACTTGCGTGCACCCACCGGAAGAAAAGTATCCCGATTTGAGGAAGCCATAAAGGAAAGTTGAAGAACTTACCGCGTGATTGCGGTCGAGCAGTTGGAGGTCCTGAGCTATGGAGGTGGCAAAGTCGTTCACCCGATTGTAGGCTGTCGTCAAAGAACCTTGAGAGGAAACCGGGGAGCGGTGTGAAGCATCGGGCTCGGCGCCGACATGTCTGGTGCGAGAGTATTCGGCCCGAAGCTGGTCCACTGAGCGCATCAAAATTATTGACGCGGAAGAGGTCGGCTGTGGCGGTGAAGCTTGAGTCCCAGCGGCAGAAGAGGCAACGGTTGAGTCCGGTGGCGCCGATGTCGCCGGAGGCACCCGGCTGTGGCCGCGACGAAATCGGACGAGACGAGGTCGAAGGACCGGTCGCCATAATTGGCGAGGTGGTCGTCATAATCGGCAATGTGGTCGTCATAATCGGTGAGGTGGTCTTCAGGATGGGCAAGGAGATAGTCGTAACGGGAGCGGAGACTGGGTCGGAGCGGCGTGGCGGATATGGGGCAATCGGACCGACCGGTTGCGCTCCTTCTCCACTAGTCACTCCCTGGTCGGCCGTGCTCTTGGAGATCTTGGAGGCAGTGGTGGAAGCGGTAGTTTTCTTGGCAGTCTCGAGGCGGGATTTTTTGGTGGCGCGCTCAGCATCCTTGGAGGTACGATGTGGAGCCGGTTGTCGTTTGCGGACCGCAGCAGCAGACGCGGCGGGGGCAATGACTGCACCAACATGGGCAGGAATGTCGGCGTCGACGTCATCAAGACCAATCGGCTCCCTGAAAGACGAAATAAGAGGTGAATCAGTATAAGAGAAGGCAATGAAGTTCAAAGTGTGAAGATAAAGGCATACCCGACTGTCCTCGGCGCGCCCGTGGGCATCCGACATCTCAGCGGTGAGACATTCAAAGGGGCATCTCCTAGCACAGGTCCGCCCCTGGACCTTCCGAGAGGAGCTTGAACAGACGGCACTCGAGTGGCCGTGGCCTGAGGCTGTTTGCCTTTGAGAGCAGTCGACGCCGTCTTAGCGACCTTGCTGGGAGCGGCACCAGAGGAGGAGCCGGTCGCCGAGGCACGCTTAGTCGGCACATTCGGCGGCTTGGTGTGAGGAGCTGCATCCGAATCACCAACTTTTGAGACACTGTCGTCATCTCTCCATTCGGCCTGAAATTTCTCAAGGGAAGGGTCAGGCGTACCCCCTTGAGCTGTAGTTCGGATGTCAACGTTCTTGGGGTTGTGACGCCCCCAAAATCAGACCGTGTACAGTAATCATACACGCAAGGTACACGATCGAGATCAGGGACTCACGGTGATATATCACAACACAACTCTACAAATAAAATAATACAAGCTGTTTAGTACAAGCCAGGGGCCACGAGGGCTCGAATACAACAGCTCGAGAGCACAAGTCATCGGAAGCAAATAGTATCTGAGTACAGACATAGTTAGTCAATTTTTGCCTTAAGAAGGCTAGCACAAATAACAACAAATCGAAAAGGCGAGGCCTCCTGCCTGGGAACCTCCAAACTACTCCTGGTCAACGGGGGGACTCGACGTCATAGAAGGCATCAGGGAACTTCATGTGTAGGTGGTCGGCATCGGGGATCTCCTGCTCCTGGACTCCAAGGCTCCAACGTCGACTGCAGCGGCCGATCAGGCAAAACAAAAAGGGGAAAATAAAGCAAATGTGAGTATATAGCATACCTGCGAGTCTTACGTCCGCTACTAAGCATTATGCATTGTATCAAATGGAAAGGGGAGGCTGTATATAGTGGACTGCAAGGAAGAAATCAGAATAAGGGTAAGAAGCTAGGCCTATCGAAGACTAGCATCTTCTGATGATGTCTTGCAGCATGAGAAGAGAAACAGCCAACAGTTTATATAAAGCATAAAGTAACAATGAAGCAGAAGTTGCCGCAGCATTTTATAATATAAGTTGTAATAATTAATAATAATAATGCCTCCGAGTTCCCTTCCTCGACTCCCTGCGAGGAAGAAGACCCGGAACCATATAGTTTAATAGTAATAGTTTCTAGTGGTAAGATCCAGCTTCAGCATAAAGCGACTTGTTACCGTGGACACGGCTATTCGAATAGATTAAACTCCCTGCAGGGGTGCACTACTGTTCAGCCTGCACGCTCGGATCTCCAGCGTGGCGGGAACCTTGTTAGGGAACGCCCCACCGAGGCTATCCGACATGACGCAGCCCATCCTAGGCTCAACAGAGAGGCCATCCGCCGGACTATATCCTATGCGCCAAGGGGTCTAGGACCCTCACCCTTGCACGCTTCTGCACGGTGCGTGGCTGGCCGGTGAAGCGAAAGCAAATCTAAAAACACACCGTCCGGACGAAGAAGACACCACTTCCCGGCGCAGGCCGCGGTACTGCTGACGTCTGAAGAGCTTTCGGACAAACTACGACGCAGGGGAGCCCATAACTCCTTATCCCACGTGAAGGTAGTGCGTAGAGACCAACGCGCCTCTCAAGTCATCCGCCGAACCATTTAGAATTTTAATTAACCTGCGTGACAACCGTTATCGTTGCCTCGACTTAACCGACCCGCGGTCAACGACGGCAGTCAGGACCACCAGTACATTGGTGCCTACCCTGTCGTCCCACCAAGTCACTGCGGTTACCAACAAGGTGAACCGTCTCCTTACCTTGTCTCGCGTGTGCTCTTGGTAGAGCTCGACTTTTCGTAGTTTGGTAACTCTCGCGAGATACGAGCAGGGGCCAAGCACGTCAGTAACGTAGGTCGTACCCTCTCTGTCGCTCCCGACAATATACCGCTCGCGGGCACGGTTGGGTCGCCCGACTCTTACCTTTAAGGACACCAGTCTGTTCGAGTGCCTACCATTAAGTGAAACCAGGAGGTATCACCCTCGATGGCACACTTAAAGAGGTTTGACAGAGACATCAGCGAAATGAACTAAAGAGGTAAACCTCGTATCATCCCGGTGATGCTACGCTACTGAGCCGACGAGAGTGAAATACGAGTCCATTCCACTCGTAAGTCAAACTTGAAGCGACTCGGCAGAGTCTCGCCGTTGTAGGTTCCCTAGGGCGTCTGCATTGATCTGTACCTGTTGCAGTTGTATATATTTTGTATCCGTGTCACTCCCCTGAGTGACCACGACCCACTATCTAATCCTAGCTAACAATGCGCAGGGCTCACTGCTGAATATAATATATAGATATAGCAGGCAGCATAGGATAAGGAAGGTACATCAAGGGGCGACAAAATCAGGCTATGCAATTGAATAGGATTGTAACGTAGCAGCAGCAGTAACAATGCCTAGTGCAAGAAAGTACGGAAAAGATAGGCGATATCTGGGGAAGAGAATGGCTCTGCTTGCCTAGTAGCTCGACGGTAGGGGTTGGGTCGTCGACGAAGTAGTCGTACTCGGCGGCGGTGTAGTCGACGATGGTAGTGGGGTCTACCGGAGAATAAGGGGGATAAACACAGTAAATAAAAAGCAATCATAGCAAACAAATACATGGCATGACGTATGCAAAGTTAACGGTGTTCTAACGCAGTGCAATGCACGTTGCCCGGAGCGAGAATTCATCCGAGGATGAACTACCAGCTCCGGGTGATTACCGGACAGCGTGTCTGGAGGGGGAAGGTATCATGCCAGAGGTGTCGTGGACATCCGACAAAGATAAGGGGGGTGTATCCGTGTTAGTTGAACCATTCCAGACAACTTTCGTGTTCGGAACAAATCCATCCGGATAGTTTAACGGTATCGTGCAAATCATCGGACAGCCGGTCCGGAGGGGGACGGTTTGACGTTCGGTATGCTAGATGGGTGTGGTGAAGGTATGGGTATAGTATTTGTATTCGGTGATCCGTTCTGAGCAACTTTCGTATACAAAGTATTTTGATCCGGGCAATTTTTATTGGTCCCGGAAATTACCGACAGACAGCCCGGGAGGGGGTGTCGATGTTCGATGCGTTAGGGGGTGTGGTAGACATACGGATTGCGTATATGTATTCGTTATATTTTTTGGATCAATTTTGATGTATAAAGTTTTTGAATCTGACTTAAGATTTAAAAGATATTGAATTTTGAAGTTTAAATCATTTTCTGTATTTATATTATTTAATAAATATACATTATCCACAGAGAGGTTTGACCAGTCAAACCTGACCAGTGGGACCCACTGGTCAGCCTCACACTGCTAATAAAACATTTAATTAAATTTATTTAACCACTGGACCCACATGTCATACACTGCAACTCCTAATAATTCTTTTAAATAATTAAACTGACTGGGGGGCCCAGGTGTCAGCCTAACACTTTAATTAAACAGTTTTCTTATTGTTTTAATCTAATGGTTAATTAATAGGGGGGTTAATTTGTTCTCTGATTAACTTAGCGGGTTAATTAGGGACTATGGTTAGGGGGGGCGGGACCCCGCAGTCAGTGGGCTAGCCACAGCTTGCGCCCACCGGCGGCGACTGCAGCCCGGTGGCGGGGCCACCATGGCCGGTTCCGGTGACCAAGCTATACGGGAGGTGGCGGGATCGACCGAGGGGGTGGCCGCGCACCCACTGGTGTTCAAGAGGGAGGCCACGGGCTGCCAGAACGGCGGCACCGCGCTGCGCGGCGGCGGACGGTGCTCAGTTCCGGTGGGGAGGGCGACACAGTGCACCAAGTCGAGCGGGGGAGGAGGCCAGACGGAGTTGCGCTCACCGGGGCGCGTGATGGAGGGCTCGGGGAGGCGCGAGGCGTCCTGTGGTGGCGGCAATTCGGCGACGAGGCGCCGGGCCGAGGTGGAAGGGAACGGCGAAGGGAAGGTCACCCGGCGCTTCTCGGGTCCGATTCGCCGTCGTCGTCGAAGGAGGCATCCACGCCGGTGGTCCTGGACACGGAGGCGAGCTCTGCAGGGGCCAGGGGCCACAGTGACGGCGAGCGACGCCCCGGGGGTCTACGGGCGGCGGCGAGAATTGCAAGGGAGACGCTGGGGAGGGGAAGGAATGGCGAGATCCAATCGACGAGGGACTTCAGCTAGGGTTTTCTCAAAAGGGGGGGGTCCGTGGCCTTATCCTCGCCGGAGGGGCTTGGATGGCCTCCACGGCTCCTAGCCATGGCGTGCAGCCGGGGGATGCCCTCCACAGCACCCCCTGCGCATTGTAGGTAGGAGATGAGGGGGGGGGGGTTAGTTGGAAGTGGGCTGGGGGTTTGGGTTGTGTTCGGTCCAGGGGGAAGGGGAGTTTGGGGGGGAATGGGCCTTTCCCTAGGGGCGTAGGTTAGTCTAGATTTCTTTTTATTTTCACTTTTTCTTTTCTGTTATTTCTATTTTGTAATTACTTTAACCAACTAGGCATTTTATCAAAATGTTATAAGTGAGCCATAATTAATACAACATCATACCAGAGGGCTACAAAAAGTTTTGGGACTTTATAAAGTCACTAGATATTTATTTGGAATTTGCAAAAGGCAAATAGTGTTGTTTTAGCACTGTTATTATTTGTTTGGAATTTTCCATAGCACTATAAATACCCATGACCACATTGGTATGGTCCAATGATTATTTGGGATTTTATAAAAGTGGTTCCAAGATTTTTGGAAAAGATTTTATTGTCACCATATTTTTAATATTCAACTAAAGGCATTTAGGTTTTGTTTGAATTTCCATTCAAATGGCTAGGACTTGGTTTGATTCTTGATGATCCAAATCCATGATCACATTGCTTTAACAACATCACAAGGGGGAATTTGAAAATTTTATCAGGGTTGGAATTTGACAGAGCCATGATCAAGGTGATCATGGCTGGAAGCCAGGCAGCAGCAAGATCAATCGGCAGGAGCCCCTCCTGCTCCAGCTGAGCAACCCTGGCGACTTGAGCGTCGACGTCGCAATCACCGACACCGTACTTCAGCGACCACTGGTATTTCTCAGTCGGCCGTGTGAGGGAGAACTCGGGCAGGTTCAGGAGATCGGGGCCTTGGTCGGGCGACTTGAAATAGAAGAATGTGGTTTGCCAATTTTTGCACGATTGGACGATCTCGGGACCTTTGTACTTGTGCTTGACGGCTGCGACGAGGCAACTGCTGCAGTCGGTCATGTCAGTCACAAATGTCGGATCGCCACCTTCCGTGGCAGAAGGCACCACAGCTCCCGTCTGAGCATTGTGAGCTCGGAGGTTGAAGAACCGCTTCCAGAGAGCGATGCTGGGGCGGCAGCCGAGATACCCCTCGCACAGCGTGACGAAGCCGGAGAGGATCATGATGAAGTTCGCCGCGAGGTGATGCGGTTGCAAGTGGTGGAAATTGAGGAAGTCCCGAAAGAAAGTGCTGGCGGGGAGTCCGAATCCACGCTCGAAGTGAGAGAGGAAGACGACTCTCTGCCAGCACGCGCATCGGGCACGAGATCGGCGCCGGGAGCACGCCATTGGACCTCGGTCGGCATCTTGCGGGCACGAACCAAGGCCTGGATGGCACCGGCTGTGACGGTGGAGCCCTTCCAGCACCCACGGCTGGCCTGAGAGGTTTCTCGCCGGGGCGCCATCGAACTTGCGGGCGGAGAAAAAATGAAGGCAAGGAGCGCAAGAACACCGCGCAAGGTGGCGGTGAGAGGTTACCGCGGTGGCGGAGGAGCACGCGAGTGCGCGGCCAGAGCAGGTCCCGTGCGCGGAGGCGGAGTCGCGAGCACGATGGAGAGCTTGGGGCGGAGCAGCAATGGCGTGCGTGAGAGCGAGAAGCGGAGGAGGAAGAAGGAGTATGAGAGAAGGAGGAGCCCGAGGCCCTCCCCTGTGGCTTATATGGGCGGCGGGGGAGGGGAGTGGGATCTGGCTGCGGCCGTGTGGCCTGGTGTGGCCTAGCCCACAGGAAGTCCAACCGGCAAACCGACACAAGAGATCCCAGCATGGGAAGCGAGGCGTGCGACGTGGGGGTCGAGGCCTGCAGTTACGTCAAATCGTGCGTGGGTCGTGGGCCCCAGTCCATTGACTGTTCCTCGGAAGAATCGGAGTTAACCGTTGGAAGGCAATCGGTTCGTATTAGATCCGAATCGGCGAGAGATATAATTCTCAAAAAGTGAGGAAAGAAATCGGAGGCAACGCAAGTCGGATCGGACGAAATCTTGGCCAGCCGAGTGTGATCTCCGAGTCGTCGACGAACTCGGAACAACGCACTTGATGAGGCCAATGCATTTGGAAGGTGTTGGAGAAAGATTGAAAACTGCAAAGGCCCCGCGATCGAGTGACGGTGGGACCTTTACAACTTTAGGGGCTACTGTCGGGGGATTGGTACCCGGGTAGGCTCACCCAAGCGGAAGCAACCTTTCAAGACAAGGATGGACCGATTGGGCTGCAGCTGGGCCGAGCTGGGCAGGCGTATGGCCGATTGCTCCAAGGCAATCAGCCATACCGAATGCCAGCAGTCGGCCCAGGCGCAACCGGTCCACCCTTTTCATCACCAAGACGATAATCCGATTGCCCCGCAGCTGGGCCGAGATGGGCATCGACGCGGCCGATTGCCTAGAGCAATCGACCCTGCCGAGGGCCACCAGTCGGCCCAGGCGCAATCGGTACAACTTACCACACCTGGAGAAGTTGACCCCGAGACCAGTCGAAGGTCCAAGTACAAGGTCATAAATGCGCAATCCCGAGATATCGGGGTGGCAGAGAAGCCAAGTCACATCAAAGATCTGGCAGAGATGCGTTGTCGACCTCTCCGCCGATTCCGCGGACAGGGCGACAAGACCGCACCTCCTAGATCCACTGTTCACCATCATGCCCTACGAGTCTACAGCATGGGCCGCCGCTCGTCGGGTCCGGATCACCCGGAGAGGAGCAGTCGGTGGGACCCAGCCGATTAGAGGATGACAGTTGGTCCCAATCGGCAGTGAAGTTACCGATTTACCCCGGGCTCACACTATAAGAGCCCGGGGTACCCCTCCTGCGTGGGGGACGATCCACAACATTCGCACCATTACTCACATCTCGCTCAGTTCATTTACTGCTTATAGTTCCTCCTCAGGGAAGCAGGAGAGAGCCTTGCCCACGGCAGCTCTCACCTTCCCCTGAGTAGATAGAGAAGCAGTTATTGTAGTTCGGTTCCATTGATGCAGAAGAGATAAGCAGTAGTAGGGGTGTTATCTCTCCGGAGAGCCCCGAACCTGGGTACATCGTGGTGTCTGTCACCGTTTTGTGCCCAACCCGATTCCGGCACCATCGACATCTTCTCCTCGCGTCTTCCCCTCACTTTAGCCATCCCCATGGCATCTGCCTTCACATATCGATGACAAATATATTTGGTTCTTCTCTTTTATATTTTGTTCTTGAGTAAATTCTTGCATGTTCTCCGTTGCGGTATTTGCTTTGGCCAAGTATTTTATTTGCAACTCCAAGAGAGAGCGTTATGCTCGATTGTGGGTTCAGCCCCTTGATGTCTAGCTTGAGTGACAGAAACATGAGACTAGGGATGTGATGTTGCCACCAGGGATAAAACAACGGTGCCCAACGTGGTTGCAAGGATTGTTTACTTTACGCAAAGTTCTTTTAATGTAGTTGTCTGTTGCTTTGATTTTACACTTTGGGTGGGATTCGCAACTTAATACCAGCGAGATGTTCTGGATAGATATCTCAAGGTGGATGATTCGTAGTAGATGAAGATGGATTTTGGTCTACTTACCTTGGCGTACTGCCCATTTCTTTTGAGCCCTTCTTTTCTTTGCAGCATAGTTAGCATTGCGGTGCCTTCATAATCCTGTCAATTGCCCAACTGTGATTTGTTTACCTCGCCTTTTATCGTCTTTTGGGAGAGAGACATCACTAGTGAAAATCATGGGACCCCGGTCCATCTTCACATTATTGTTCACACCCTCAATTTACTTTTAGCTTTAACGTTCCTTTGCACATTTTATCTCTTGCGTTGATCCTTCGTAAACGACAAGGCTAGAGGAATTGACAACTCCTTTGTACTCGTTGGGAGCAAAGTTATTTGTTGTTGTGTGCAGGTCCACGACAACACCCTAGTCAGGAAGAAATTTCTGGTGACGTTGCCACCTACTTGTATCTCCTGAGTCCTACTGGTTCGATAACCTTGGTATCTTCACCGAGGGAAACTTGCTGTTGCACTACATCTCAAACCTTCCACTTGGGGTAACCAACGAGGGGCGAGAAGCCATCAAGCAAATTTCTGGCGCTGTTGCCGGGGACTCAAGTCTACAAGATAGGGGAGTTGCACACTATCTTTTACCTTTGCTTTTTAGTCTTGTTAGTTTACCTTTCAGTTTTTACTTTTGTGTCCTTAACCAAAAATACCAAAAACACCTGTTACCTTGTCAGTAGTTACCACTATGGTTGGTCCTTTTGCCTTTGGTGAGGCAGAAGTGCTTACCTTTACTCAAAGAGCTGGTGAAAGTTTGAAAGATGCTTGGTATAGAATTAATGATTCTCAAAAAAGAGCCACCAAGAAGCAATCCACTACTATCCTGCTTAGAAATCTTTATGTTGGGATTACTTCTTGGAATAGGTTTCTTTTAGACACTGCTATCAATGGGA
This sequence comes from Bromus sterilis, assembly GCA_950022295.1. NCBI lineage: Eukaryota > Viridiplantae > Streptophyta > Magnoliopsida > Poales > Poaceae > Bromus > Bromus sterilis. The sequence continues at coordinate 29,235,888 of OX465597.1, forward strand.
ACTTCATAGAGGCCCCAGTTTGGGAAGCCCTTAATGTTATTGAAAATCTTGTTGGAAGTCTCCCCGTTGTTAGTATTAAGGAGGACATTACTTTAGCTCACATTATGAGAAAACTTGAAAAAATAGAGCTAGAGATGCCAAGTATCGATAGGGTGAATGAGTTGGATCGTAAGATTCAAGGGAATTTGAATAGGCTAGATAATTCCATGCAGAAAATTGTCAAAACTTTGGAGACTATCAAATCCCTTGATGAAAAGTCTTCTAGGATAGAAAAGATAGAGGAAGTTATTGAAACTTTAGGAACTACCTTTTCCTCAATAAAAACCAAAAAGGATGAAACTCCAGAAAAAAAGGAACCTAAGTCTGTTTACGTACCCAAGGTTCCCCGAGCTAAAGCTAGCACACCCAGTGCCAAGAGAGTTGAAACGGTGAAAACTTTGGAGGAGACACCTATCTTTAACTTTAATGAAACTCCAATTGATTTCCCTCCTTTTGATCTTATTCCAAGAAGCATTTACATTCGTCCTTTATTTGAGAAAACCATTAAGACTAGTTGTACTATTGAAGAGATTTTTTATGATCATGATGATGGTTCAATAGATGCAACTTGATCTTCTCCTTTAAGCCTAGCTAATGGCTCTAAAGAAGCGCTTTCGGGAGGCAGCCCGCAACGAATTTAGGTTTTTCTTTTTGCTTTTGTTCTGTTCTTAGTGGTCTTTATGATTGTTACTACTGTAGCAACATCATTGTATCGTTACTTTTCAAGCTTTGTGCCAAGTTTAGCCTCAGATTGCAAGAAAGGTCAAAAGTTGGTGCTTGTTGTCCAGAAACAGATTCTGTCTGCTTGACGGAAAAATTATCAATAAATCACCAGATCATCTTTTTGATCTGAATTATTTTAACAGCATGCTCCATACAATTACCTTTCAGGCGTCTGTTCAAAGTTTTTTGATTTGAGTTGCAGAAGTACCTCGAAAAAATTCTCCTTTCTATGATGTTCTGTTTTTCTCAGCTTCTGCCCCGGTTTTTCTTTTCGCAGTTTTGCAATCCTTAAGCTTGCTTTTTCTTTGCAAACTTTTTTGGGAAGGAAATAGAAACAGTAGCTCTTCCTGGAAATCTTTATTTGCAGTAGAGGAAAATTATTTTATTAGGGTACTAACCTCTCTAATCAGCCTACAATGAGTTATGTATGAAGGGAGTTTTCAAGTGCGCGATGGAGGATGATGAAAGAAGATTCAGGAGTGTCAAATGATCAAGCTTTGGGATGCCCATGTGCACCACCAATAAATATTCAAGGAGACTCAAGCGTCTAAGCTTTGGGATGCCCCCGATGCATCCCCTTCTTCATCAACAATCATCAGTTTGTCCCTCGTTGCACTATATTTTTATCACTTCATGCGTTATGTGCTTTGCTTGGAGCGTCTCGCTCTTTACTTTTCTAGGTTTTTTTTGCTTTCTTTGCTGTAGTAACAAGTTAGACCCCAACTTACTCTTTTGTGTGGGAGAGATTCACGCTCCGCTTGAACTAGAACTCCTCATAGGATTTGCATGCCTATTCTTTTAGCTGTGAGCAGTTCTTTTTCTTTTCTTAGTTGTTGTTCTGTTTAGTTGTAGTGCTTTAGTTTTTCTAGAGCTTTTCTGTTGTCTTAGGTTGAACTTTCTATAGGTTGCATGTTTTATCTGGTTAGAGAGTTTGCCTGTTGCACTGAGTTCTGTGTCTTGACTGAAAGTAGGTAGTTAAAGTTGCTATTCTCTTTGTAGTAGTAACTTGCAATAGTTTTGAGGTATTGACTAGAGTAATGTTTGAACTTATGGTGTCAAGAGCTCTTGCCTATTAGTGATAGATGTCGTATTTTGGGCAATCCATGTGTTTTTCGAAAACCAAAAAACCCCTGTTGAGAACTCTAGCAACTAGATGGATCACTAACCTCTGGAGGGTTCGAATATTAGAGTACACCCACGTACCATGAGTCGAGGATGCGCAAGGATAACCAAACCCCCATACACTCCTCCTCGGGGTACCTGTTTCTTTGTGAACCTCCTGATTAGATTGAGAGTTACTGATAATAAGTGCATGAGTTCTTAGGACTAATGTGAGTATTTGAAAGTTGACACTTCCACCCACATATACTTTTTCTAGCCTCTTCGGTACCGTGCATTAACCTTTCTCACCTCGAGAGTTGGTGCATACTTCGTCTGTGCATCCAAACCCTTGGCATGATACGCTCTGTCATCATAAGCCTCCTTATATCTTTCCTCAAAACAGCCACCATACCTACCTACAAGGCATTTCCATAGCCTTTCCGAGATACATTGCCATGCAACATCCACCTTCTCATGACTTGATCTTCATGTCATACATGCTACTTGCTTGATCGATGAGCCGCATGCTAGTTGGGCCTTGCCCTAATCATTGCTACATGACGCGCTAGTATCATTGCATATCCTGCTACCCTGGCAGAGGCATACATTTTCATCATGATAGTTACATTTTCTTTATGTGAGTACCTTTGTAAAGTGTGAAAGATCTCCTATATTCTTGTAAAATATAGAGTATTGCCCCTAAAGTGAGGAAAAGATCCCAAAGAGTACAAAATCAAAAGATCCCAAAGAGTACAAATGAGAGTTAAATAGAAAGAGCCATTGAGGCCACCAAAAAAATAAAAATAAAAGAGAAAAAGAGAAAAAAAAGAGAGAAGGGGGCATACTACTATTCCTTTTGAGAGATCCACACTAGTACTTCATCTTCTATCCCTTGTACTCCATAGAGATCATCATCATGCATATAGCTATGTGGGGACCCTTCACATTATAGAACTTGGCTTGTATATTCCAATGATGAGCCTCCTCAAACGAGCTCTAGGTCTTCTTGAGCAAGCAAGTTAGATGCACCCCCACTAGTTCCCTTGGAGAGCTTTTAGCTGACATGTGCATCCATTGTATGGCAATCCCTACTCCTCACATCATATCTATCATATGGCCTTCTCTCGCCTATGATTGTCCTCATTGATGTGAGCCTTTCACACCTTTTTGTCTTCCTCCTCCACCTTCTTTCTGTTTCGCCTTTTAGGTGTCAACTTTCTTGCTCACGCTCATCCATTGCATGAGTGCTCAAAATATCGAAAGGGAGTGGATCAGTTTGACTTGTACCTAGCTAGTGGTCTAGGGACGAGTCCAAATAAGAATCCAAAGGAGACCAAGTTTGAAACTTTAGTAGATTGTTGTTCTCAACAAACTTTTTTCTCTTTCTTCCCAGTCCCTTGCTTGCACGCAAACACCATTTGGAGACATTCGAGTCACGGACAGCAAGAGCTCTTGCACCTTTTATTCTTTTGTTGCTTGTGTCAATGCTAATATAGACTCTTGCTTGCTAAGACTTGAATTGAATTGCATTCTTTGATTGCTTTACTTAAAAGTCCTTATTTGGTTTTGTGGCATGTCACCACAGAAATTATGCTTGTTATCATTTACTTACTCGAGGAAGAGCAGGAATTAAGCTTGGGGATGTTGATACGTCCCAAACGTATCTATAATTTCTGCTTGATCCATGCATGTTTTGTGTGACTTTGCCATGTTTTGCTTGAACTTTCATACACTTTTGAACCTATTTGGACTAACCTATTAACTCAGTGCACCCAGTTTCCAGTTTCTGTTTTCTGCTGTTTTTGTATTTCAGGTTTTCCGGCCATTAAAAGTGCTCCAAAAATTCCGGAAAAAATATATAAAAAATCAGCGCAACAAAAGCTTCCGGAATCACCAAGAGAGGGAAGGGGGACCACCACCAGGCAACCAGGAGGGCAGGTGGCGCGGCCCCACCCTGGGCCGCGCCAGGGACCCTCCTGACTGCCTCCTTGGTCCCCTCGATGCCCCCCTTCGCCTATATTTACCCCTCTGGGTGGAAACCCCTAATATCGATCTCTTTCTCGCGAACTCCCCTCTGTACCGCCGCCACCGTTTCAAGATCGGGGCTGCCTGGAGAAGCTGCCCCGGCACCCTGCCGGAAGGAGGAACCCCCTCCGGGAGACCAGCCATAGCCATGGACGCCTCCCGGATGTGCCGTGAGTAGTCCCCCTTGGAACATGGGTCCGTGACCAGTAGTTATGTGATGAATCTCTCCCCCCTTTGTGCTTCCACTTTCTAGTCCTCGTGAGCTGCGTCACATGATCGAGGCATCTATGTAATTTCTGCTGTTGTTATGCTGAGTTTGTTGGGATCTGATGGATTATGAGACTATGTTCAGATTGTGATGAGTAATATATTTGGTTCTTCTCTTTTATATTTTGTTCTTGAGTAAATTCTTGCATGTTCTCCGTTGCGGTATTTGCTTTGGCCAAGTATTTTATTTGCAACTCCAAGAGAGAGCGTTATGCTCGATTGTGGGTTCAGACCCTTGATGTCTAGCTTGAGTGACAGAAACATGAGACTAGCGGATGTGTTGTTGCCACCAGGGATAAAACAACGGTGCTTGTACCTGCGGGTGCAAGGATTGTTTACTTTACGCAAAGTTCTTTTAATGCAGTTGTTTGTTGCTTTGAGTTTACACTTTGGGTGGGATTCGCAACTTAATACCAGCGAGATGTTCTGGATAGATATCTCAAGTTGGATGATTCGTAGTAGATGCAGATGGATTTCGGTCTACTTACCTTGGCTTTTGAGCCCTTCCTTTCTTTGCAGCATAGTTAGCATTGCGGTGCCTTCATAATCCTGTCAATTGCCCAACTGTGATTTGTTTAGCTCACTAGCACTTTTATCGTCTTTTGGGAGAGAGACATCACTAGTGAAAATCACGGGACCCCGGTCCATTTTCACATTATTGTTCACACCCTCAATTTACTTTCAGCTTTTATTTTCCTTTGCACCTTTTATCTCTTGCGTTGATCCCTTGTAAACGACAAGGACGGAGGAATTGACAACTCCTCTGTACTCGTTGGGAGCAAAGTTATTTTTTGCTGTGTGCAGGTCCACGACAACACCCTAGTCAGGAAGCAATTTCTGGAGACGTTGCCACCTACTTGTATCTCCTGAGTCCTACTGGTTCGATAACCTTGGTATCTTCACCGAGGGAAACTTGCTGCTGCACTGCATCTCAAACCTTCCACTTGGGGTAACCAACGAGGGGTGAAAAGCCATCATTTAGCAAGGGAGTAATTCCCTCCATGAATATGAACAGTTTCATATGGATAATTTCTCCTTATGTCATAGGTATCTTTACAATCACTATAGATAGGAGTTATAACATCATCATAGTAGAGAAGAGCATTATCATTGCTAGCAACTATATTTGTAAACATGTTGTCTTTATTCTTACTAGCAAAAGAAGTATCAATTATCACATCACTAATGGGTAAAGGACTTGCAATCCTATCATACCCAAGCTTAGAGCTTTCCATAACATCACTTTCAGAATTGTTACCAAAAAGATTTTCAAGATCATAAGTAGCATTATCATCATCTTCCCATTCAAAATAAGTAACATGCATATCATAATCAAAATCATCTTCAATAGTACCTACGGACGTATCATCAAGATGATAATTAAGGCAATAAATTTCACATTCTTCTTTAAACTTAAGACCGTTAGGATAAAAGTTGATGTGAGGAATATGCTCAGGCCAGGTTGATACCCATTCTTCTTCCTTCTTCCTCTTCCCCCTCTTCTTTTTCTTCTTCTTCACCTTAGCAGGGAGTGGTTGGAGAGGCAGCTGCTCCACATATTCTGGTTTATCATTAGAAACAATAGGGGAAACTTGGGAGATACTCTCCTTTTTATTAGTGGAAACAAAAGAGACATTTTTAAACTTTGATAAAGTTCTCTCTTTTCTAATCTTACTTATGTAATCATTTTCATGGCAATTAACAACACAATAGAGATGCCATTTTTGCAGAGTGTTGTTTATTCCTAAGGCATTATCATCTAGCCAGGAAGTTTTTTTCTAATAACTCTTCACACACAAAAATAACATAAGTTCATCATACAGATCAGGGGTGATTATGTTATCACACAATTGGTTAACAATTATGTTTTGAAAGTGCATTCGTTTAAAATTAAAGTGACCTTCTATACCACAAAGTTCACAAGTAAAAGGATAAAGGTCACACAATTCTCAAGCAATTTCATTTCAATCTCTAACCCAAGTAATTGTTCTTTCATGGTTATGTTGCTTACAATAATTCTCTTCTTCAATCATATGCCTTTCACAAGGTCTATCCACTCCACAAAAATTAATATGCTTATATAAAACTTCATTTTTAGGTATTGGATCATGCATGTTGCAATTATCATTAAGAATTTCATTTTCTTTACAAATATCTTTGAAAGGTTCACGATGCTTTGTGACGCCCCCAAAATCAGACCGTGTACAGTAATCATACACGCAAGGTACACGATTGAGATTAGGGACTCACGATGAGATATCACAACACAACTCTACAAATAAAATATTACAAGTTGTTTAATACAAGCCAGGGGCCACGAGGGCTCGAATACAACAGCTCGAAAGCACAAGTTAGCGGAAGCGAAGGTATCTGAGTACAGACACAAGGTACACATGATCTGCCTTAAGAAGGCTAGCACAAATAACAACCGATCGAAAAGGCGAGGCCTCCTGCTTGGGAACCTCCAAACTACTCCTGGTCAACGGGGAACTCGACGTCGTAGAAGGCATCGGGGATCTTCATGTTGCGGTGGTCGGCATCGGGGATCTCCTGCTCCTGGACTCCAAGGCTCCAACATCGACTGAAGCGGCCGATCAGGCAAAACAAAAAGGGGGAAATAAAGCAAGGGTGAGTATCTAGCATACCCGCGAGTCTTACGTTCGCTACTAAGCATTTATGCATTTGTATCAAATGGAAAGGGGAGGCTGTATATAGTGGACTGCAAGATAGAAATCAGAATAAGGGTAAGAAGCTAGGCCTATCGAAGACTAGCATCTTTTGACGAGTCTTGCAGCATGAGAAGAGAAACAACCAACGGTTCAATAACATGAATGTAATAACAATGCAGCAGAAGTTGCTGCAGAATTGTATAATAGTAAGTTGTAATAATTAATAATATTAATGCCTCCGAGTTCCCTTCCTCGACTCCCTACAAGGAAGAAGACCCGGAACCATACAGTTTAATAGTAGTAGTTTGTAGTGGTAAGATCCAGCTTCAACATAAAGTGTACTGTTACCGTGGACACGGATATTCAAATAGATTAATCTTCCCTGCAGGGGTGCACTGGCGTGACTCTACGACGCTCGGATCTCCAGGGTGGCTTACACCTTGTTAGGGAACACCCCACCGAAGCTATCCGACACAAAGTAGCTCATCCTTCGGCAATCAACAGAGAGGTCATCCGCCGGACTATATCCTATGTACGCCGGGCTTTGGAACCTAACCAGAACGTACTCCTGCACGGTGTGTGACTGGCCGGTGAAGCTAAATCAAAGCAAATACAAATACACCGCTCGAGCAAGAGAAGACAACACCACTTCCCGGTAATTAGCCCGCGATACTGCTGACGTCTGAAGACCCTCGAACGAGACTACGATGCAGGGGAGCCCACACTCCTCATCCCACGTGTAGGTAGTGCGTACAAGCCAAAAGGCTACTCAAGACATCCGTCGAACCATTTAGCATTTTAATTAACCTGCGTGACAACCGCTATCGTTGCCTCGACTTAACTGACCCGCGGTCAACGACAGCAGTCAGGACCACCAGTACATCGGTGCCTGCCCTGTCTTCCCACCAAGTCTCTGCGGTTACCAACAAGGTGAACCGTCTCCTTACCTTGTCTCGCGTGTGCGCTTGGTAGAGCTCGACTTTTCGTGGTTTGGTAACTCTCGCAAGATACGAGCAGGGGCCAAGCACGCCAGTAACGTCGGTCGTACCCTCCCTGTCACTCCCGACAATATACCGCTCGCGGGCACCGTTGGGTCGCTCGACTTCTTACCTTCAGGACAACCGTGCTCAGGTACCTAGAGCGGCTATACAGAGTCATCAACGAGTGGAGTACAAGGATTACTCCTTGATGGCTCACACTTGAAGGTGGCTCGGCAGAGCAGAGCTAGGGGGCCTTAGGCGGTGTCTGCATTGTACCGTACCTGTGCAGTTGTAATAAGTTATATCCGCGTCACTCCCTTGAGTGGTCACGGCCCGCTATCTAATCCTAGCTAACAATGCGCAGGGTTCACTGTTGAATAATGCATAATTATAGAAGGCAACATAGGATAAAGGAGGTACATCAAGGGGTGGCAAAAAATAGGCTATGCAATTGAATAGGATTGTAATCGTAGCAGCAGCAGTAACAATGCCTAGTGCAGGAAAGTACGGAAGAGATAGGTGATATCTGGGGAAGAGAATGGCGCTACTTGCCTGGAAGCTCACGGTAGTGGTACGGACGTCGACGTAGTAGTCGTACTCAGTGGCGGTGTAGTCGGCGGTAGCAGCGGGGTCTACCAGAGATTAAGGGAGGAGAAACAATAAATATAATGCAAACATAGCAATCAAATGCATGACATTACATATGAAATGTTATTGGTGCTCTAACGTAGTACAATGCACTCAGCTCGGAGCGGAAATTCATCCGGGGATGAACTACCGGCTCCGGGTGGTTACCGGACAGGGTGTCCAGAGGGGGAAGTTACCATGTCGGAGGTGTCGTGGACATCAGACAAACATACGGAGGGTGTATCCGTGTTAGTTGATCCATTCTGAACAATTTTCGTGTTCAGAATAAATTCATCCGGAGAGTTTTACGGTATCGGGCAATTATCGGACAAACGGCCCGCAGGGGGGAATGTCGATGTTCGTTGTTTTAGAGGGGTGTGGTGGGTATCCGGATAGCGTATTCGTATTCGTTATATTTTTCTGATCAATTTTCATGTATAAAGTTTTTGAATCAGACTTACGGTTTAAAAGATATTGAATTTCCAAATTTAAATAAATTTAAATCAATTTCTGGATTTTCTTTTATTAATAAATCCTAACATTATCCACAGAGGGTTGACTGCCTCACATGATATATAAATCATTTTAATGAATTAAAATAGAGCCAGGGCCCACATGTCATACACTAGAATAAACCTAATTTCTTTTAAATATTAATCTGACAGTGGGGTATACCTGTCATAGACTCGTATGCTTAACATTTTCTATTTATTTTTAAACAGAGGGTTAAGTGGGTGGGGCCCATATGTCATAGTCAGTGGGGTTAGTCCTAACAGTTTTCATTTGTTTTAATCCCTGGATAATTAACAAAGGGGGTGCCCCACTATCATTGGCCCATTAGGGGTTAACCAAACCCCTGACAGGTTGGGCCCACCTGTCGGTGGCACACCTCGACGCCGGCGAGGACAGAACACGGCGAGGTCGCCGTTCCGGCCGTTTCCGGCGACGATTTGATGTGCAAAGGGGTGCGTTCGAACGGGCACTTCAACGCGCATCTACTGGTGGTCTTGGCTGGAGCGTGTTGGGGTTCGCAGCAGAAAACACAAATTTTTCTAACTAGCGTTCCCATAACCCAAGATCTAGCTAGCCGTATTACCTTAACGGAAAGGAGTGCGGAAATAACATACCTCGGGGTGTAGTCCGTTGCGCGGGAAACGTTCCCATAAACGTGGTTGATGTAGTCGATCAAGTTTCACAGCCCCCTGGCTGTGTTGAGCACCCGGATGGGTGTAGTGCCACACGTGTAGCACATCGTAGTACTCGCACACGTACGAGACTCGATGACGACCTCCGTTCTCCGATCCATCGAAGGTGGCGGAAGCAGACCTCCGGACGGAGCTTCGGCAACACGACGGCCTCCGATTCTAGCAGAGAAGCCTCAATTCCACTATAGGATCACACTAGGGAGCCCACCATGAAAGATACAAGGGAGGGGAGAAGACCGGAGAAAACCGATCTCAATTCGGAGTAATATTTATTTTCTCACAAATTTCTGTGTATTAAATATGTGCACCCTACCCATATATATATAGGCAGAGGGGAGGGGGTCAACCCCTCTCCCTTAGCAATGTGGGATAAAGTCCCTTTGCTAAGGGGGGTGGCCGGCCAAGGGAGGAGAGGGGGCGCCACCCTCATGGGCCCTAGGGCCCATGGCGCCTCCCCCCCACTCCCTTTTTTTCTTTTTTCTTTTCCCTTTTATTTCTTCCCCTAATGGGCCTTTTTCTCCACTAAGGCCCATTGCACATGTTAATTATAAATAAAATGATTTTAATTATTAATTCAATTAATTAATAACTAAAACATAATATTCCATCTCCCGGTGCTCCGAACACCTTCCGGTTCACTCCGAACTTGTTCGGTTCAACACGGTACTTCTCCGATGTTGTTTCCTTTATTCTATGGTTACTCCGATGGTTCCGAAAAGGTCTCCGATTTCATCGACCCCTTAAGTGTGTTACCCTACGGTCCGAGAACACTCCAGTCATGACCGAGATGAGGCTACGGTCAATGATCATCAGCGGGACCTGGATGCCCATAATGACCCCTGTGCATTCCGGATATCAAACACCGATTGGACCTTACGCCGTATAGCATTCCCTTTGTCAGCGATACTGGATTGTTCCGAGATTCGATCAATGACATCCTATGTCTGGTTCAACCTCGTTCTGAACTAATCCTCATTCACTCGTTCCCGTGATATTCATCCCCGTGACCTAGTCACACGCTGCAGCTTTATGGATGGAATCTCACCGAGTGGGCCCCGAGTATCTATCCATTATATGGATTGACAAATCCCGCTCTTGTAACAATACTCCTCAACATATCTCCACGGAATACCCAAGATACAACCGTTATGACCCGCATATTTCAGTCAGGTGGTGGGATGTAGGTCAAAGCATCCGGGAAGATAGCAATTATGCACGTACTCACGGTCAAAGGAACGGTCTACCACGTTCTGTAATTACAACACTAAACCTTCACAAGATTTGATCATGTTGTAATGCTTACTTTGGGTAATGTTCATCACGTCGCTTAACCAGTGAGGTGATCTCATAGTCAAGAGACTTAATTGTCCATGATCGCGAAACCACGACCATTATGTTGACCATGAACTAGTTATCGATGTAGAGGCTAACTAGGAACTCTGGGGGTTTCTATACCACACCTGCATCATTGTTTCACTGACACAGTTCTAGCACGGTATGAAACTGGTTATGAACTTGCTTAGATATATTGGAATAATCATATATTATTTGCGTCTAGAGCATATATCCAACAGTCTCCCACTTGCACTAGAGTGCTAATAATCTAGCCGCATTTTTCCGATCATAATCATCTTATCACATAAGTGTTCATTGATCATGCATGCTCATGGAAGAGGTTTCGTCAACGAACTGCACCAATTCAGATTCGTATGTTTCCTTTGCAACTGGTACAGGTCAAAAGCTCTTTTGACATACCACTCATTATCATATAGTGGTTGGATATAAGTTTCGCGGGAGAGTGAGACTATTATTTCATAGTATCCTCCAATGATCTCTTGGTTCAGTCTTTAGAAGACTCATCCATAGTCATATATACTGGGAAATACACTCAACCAGAAGTCCAATACTTCTAACGCTAAACTTTTATCCATACGTCTATTTTTTTTAAGTAGTATTATGTTTGTAGTGCCGTGAATTTTTCTCACATTTCTTTCATGTCTTTGGTGATGTCTCTAATTCCATATAGACCCATAATATGGCTTGCAATTGTAATCTTGCATTACATTCAAGTCTATTATCCTTTCTACATTTTTGAGAATAGTCCTCAGTATTCCTCATATACTGAATGCATGGACTTTATTCAGATTCTGTATTTTACTCCTAAAGCACATCGGAATCTGTTCTTCTTCCAAGAACTTTTGAGTCATTCTGTTGTTGGATTCACAATGCATGTTATATGGTAGAATCATATGTCAAGAACATATAAGATCACATGTCCAGTACATGGTGCATCTCTATTCTTCCATCAAGACATTGCTTGTGATATTTGGATTTCATCCATTATATAATTTCTAGCCACAAGAACTTGTTTCTTGTCTTAGAAGATTATTCCAACCTTCACTTTGTTTCATTATTCGTATCTTAATCTACTCATATAGATTTCAACGTGTAATGTGTTGGTATTTCACATAAAAAAAGATTATTGCAATCTTGTATTTTATTTGCCTTATGCTCTATATATATCATAATGCACATATGTATATAAGACGATTCTCTATATACACAATCAATGCATATCCATATATATACATATGAGATCTTCACACATATCAATGCATATATGTTTGAGACAATGATCATGCTCCCACTCAACTATATCCATCATATACTCATATATTTGTGGTTCAGCTTTCATCAAGTCATTTTATTGTTCACTATGTCTCACATAATGACAAAGCTTCCAAAGCTCCCACTCAGAAAATGCCCTCTGCATTCCAAGTTTCCAGGAAGTCTTCAAAGCTCCCACTCAGTTTCATGAAACTGCAGGCCCACTCAATATTTTGGTCATCACAAAATCACTTGATCAAATCAAGGTTGAGGGTTCCTGTCTTGAGGTACTATAGTCCATCCTTTTAACGAAATAACCTTCGTCATGCCCATTGCAATTCTCTTTCAAATCCCAAATTTGACTGAGATGCAATTTCAGGCTATGGTCCATCGTAGTGTAAAGGAAATATTTTATTGATTAAAGAATTCCTACGTTTCCGTAGTCAATCATCATTGAACTTTGGTCATAACCAAATAATGCCTTATGCCCATTACATTATTCTCAATAACTCTCCAGTTTGTCGAGAATATGAAATAACCGATTTATTTCACGGGATGTGAGCCATCCTATATGTAACTCAATATTATTTCATTTCTCCTCATGTTCGAGGCTACCATCATTCCTCTGTGTCTCAAGCAATGTTATTCTTTATTGTTTTATTAAGAAGACTCATGATTATTGTTCTGTACAGAACGTATTCATGGAAACCTTCTAAATTCAACAATGGCTTCAATTCATATACCAAGATTAATCATCTATGGCATATCCTTCCTTATACAGTGTCATTACAGCGGAACATGCTTCCGTTGCAATACTCTGATATTCTAAAGGCAAGGTCCAATACCCCGGTCAAAGTTTCCATTATCTCCCATTGGATCCGTGTCGAGAGACTTCTTCTCGCATTACCAATCAAGCAACACACATTTTTCTATTCGGGGAGAATATGTAATTTCAATTGCTTGTAGTTTTATTACAAAGAAATTCTTTCTTTTAAGAAACCTTATAACACCATCAGTTATGGAGCTATCATGTCTCGTTAGATTCAGGATGGTTTCCTATTCATGAAGTGGGTGTTTTAACTTAATGAATTAAACAACCTTATTCGACAATAACTATAGTGCTAAGGGAAAGAACGTTTAGACCATACTACGGTTTAGTATGACTACGAATGGTTTAAGTAGTCTAGCACTTTCAACTTCCATCGTAGTTTGTGGTACAACTTCCACAAGTCTCCCATTATGTCAATATCAATACTTATCACTTCGGATCGTAGCGTAGTGATATGTATCCTTGTATTCTCACTTCTCACTGTGATTCCTGAATCTCAGCTTTATGATCTCAATTGAATACAACTTTCAATTAATCATATGAAGTCTTTAATGATAACTCACGTGCCCATTTAGTACATCATTTATGTATAATGATTGGCACAAGTTCTACTTGCTAGAACCTTGTCATGGTTATATTTATTGCAGAGGTTCATAGATCGTGTATCTAATCCATCTCATGCAATCAAGTTATGACTTTCATTCGATAATGAACTCACAAGTTAATAGATCATACATTTAATGAATTCATCAGTTATGAAGTCACCTCATGGAATCAAATCTTTGACTTGTTATAATCAAGACAACTTTATCATTAAACATTGAATATTTCTTGAAAATAATAGCAGTATTATAAATGCTTTCTATCATATCATAAATCAAGACGTAATCAAAGTATAAGCACACTTTTATTCATAAAGATGGAACAACTAACTTGTCTCATTACATGAATAACTTTGTCTCGCGAGATGCAAGACACACAACTAAGTGTTCACACTATAATGATTACATAAGATTTATCTAATACTCTAAGTATCTCCTATGATAGATGTCTCGGCGGAATCCATGTTGGCCATCAACTGACTTGATATCCATCAATCCTCGATTTCACCTCTTCCCGTCCATGCAATGGCAAGTCCTGTTTTCATAAAACAGAATAAGTATCAGATACTCATTTACTGCAAATGTTGTATAAGGGAGTAAACATTTATAAAGTATATCAAGTATATACCTTCTCCATCCACGACTTCTGCATCCTCGATAGGAGCAATGTCCACGGCCAAGAGATCAGTCATGAAGTTCTGGAGACTCATATTAGCTCATCTTCCGACAAAGCTATGAACATAATCACCATAACTCGGAGTGAGGGAGTGCAATAACGTGTTTATTGCAAACTCTTCTGTGGTGCTTTCGTTCATTGTCCAATATTCATAGCCCTCCACCAGGGTCAGGTACATCTCATGCATCCTGTCCAAGTGATCACCAAGGCTTGTGCGTTCTTCCATCTTTGTAGATAGAAACTTGCTTTCTAACTCAAAACTGGCAACTCTGAACTCACGTACGAACATTGTCTTTAGCGTGTCCATCATGTCATATGAGCCAGTGTCCTGAAACTGTATGCCCAAAACCTCTGACATGCTGAAGATCATGACATTCCTGACTACAGAGCATTTCTGTCGGCGAGCATAATGATCAAGTATCCCTTGATCGCCAACATGATCGCCCGGATGTTCTTCCACATGCACTTCTATTATAAACAAGATGTTTGCTCTCTTGAGCGACGTCCTAAGGCGTAAGTACCAGTCAGCAAAGTTTGACCGATTTTCTCTAAGTCTTTCACCTTCCATGAAGAAAGATAGTTCACGTTGCTCTAGTGTATTCATTTTCTACAAACATAATTGCAAGGAACACAATTAAGACTAGTTCACAACAATGAGTTCATATAATCATATTATAATTGAGCTCGCACTAAAACAATTCATCCCTAGGAAGTTTTAGTGATTACATGATCCAGATTCACTGCCCGACCTCGAATATCACACGGCCGACGGGTCAGTTTCAAAGGTAGACAACAACTTGTGCGATCACATTCTCTTATGTGTACTGTGACTCATGCTCGATCTTTTGATCTCTAGTATTCCGAGGCCATATCTGCATATGCTAGGCTCGCCAAATTAACCTCCATGTTATATGCTGCTCAGCAAGGCCATATCTGCATATGCCAGGCTTGCCGAACCCAACCTCATGCGAACTCCATTGAATATGTAGGACAACTCCGGTATGTACGGAGCATCAAGCCATATGGGAGAACCTTCCAGGCGGTGCACACTTCGGTAGAATACTTGTGTTTGGCTTTGTTAAGGGATCATCTTATCACATGCTACCGTCGTGTATCCTATACTAGCAAGTTTTAAGATGTCTGAGCTATGGCAACACTAAGTCAACAGTGTCTCCATTTTAGTTTGTTTTATGATGACGATTACTACTTACTAGTAACACATAGCAAAGCTATCGCTACATCACAAACAAACGAATGATATCCCCCACTTAGCAATACAAGGTTTAGATGGTTTAGTTGTATATTGCAAGTTTTACGTGGCTGCTAGGGCTTTCATAGTTAAACAGGTTTTAACCTACGAGTCAACCACAACGTCAACCATACGATTTTCTCTATTACACCCCGCACGGGGCCCTCCGTTGCAAATGCCACATCCGCTAAAGTAGAGAGACAGACACCCCCCAGCCACTTTATACGGTACAAGCCGTATGTCAAGCGTGGAACCAGTCTCGCGTAAGCGTACGCGTAAGGTCGGTCGGGGGCCGCTTCATCAAACAATGCCGCAGATGTGAACAAGTACATGTGGGAGGGTAACAATCATACAATCAACGCCCACATCCCCGATGTGTTCTATCCGTACAGTAATACTAAGCATAGACCTAGCTCATGATACCACTGTTGGGGTTCGCAGCAGAAAACACATTTTTTTCTAACTAGCGTTCCCATAACCCAAGATCTAGCTAGCCGTATGACCGTAACTGAAAGGAGTGCGGAAATAACATACCTCGGGGTGTAGTCCGTTGCGCGGGAAACATTCCTGCAAACGTGGTTGATGTAGCCGATCAAGTTTCACAGCCCCCTGGCTGTGTTGAGCACCCGGATGGGTGTAGTGCCACACGTGTAGCACCTCGTAGTACTCGCACACGTACGAGACTCGATGACGACCTCCGTTCTCCGATCCAGCGAAGGTGGCGGAAGCAGACCTTCGTACGGAGCTTCGGCAGCACGACGACCTCCGATTCTAGCAGAGAAGCCTCAATTCGAAGTAATATTTATTTTCTCACAAATTTCTGTGTATTAAATATGTGCACCCTGCCCATCTATATATAGGAAGAGGGGAGGGGGTCAACCCCTCTCCCTTAGCAATGTGGGACTAAAGTCCCTTTGCTAAGGGGGGTGGCCGGCCAAGGGGGGAGAGGGGGCGCCACCCTCATGGGCCCTAGGGCCCATGGCGCCTCCCCCCCCCACTCCCTTTTTTTCTTTTTCTTTTTCCCTTTTATTTCTTCCCCTAATGGGCCTTTTTCTCCACTAAGGCCCATTGCACATATTAATTAGAAATAAAATGATTTTAATTATTAATTCAATTAATTAATAACTGCAACATAATATTCCATCTCCCGGTGCTCCGGAACACCTTCTGGTTCACTCCGAACTTGTTCGGTTCAACACGGTACTTCTCCGATGTTGTTTCCTTTATTCTCTGGTTACTCCGATGGTTCCGAAAAGGTCTCCGATTTCATCGAGCCCTTAAGTGTGTTACCCTACGGTCCGAGAACACTCCAGTCATGACCGAGATGAGGCTACGGTCAATGATCATCAGCGGGACCTGGATGCCCATAATGACCCCTGTGCATTCCGGATATCAAACACCGATTGGACCTTACGCCGTATAGCATTCCCTTTGTCAGCGATACTGGATTGTTCCGAGATTCGATCAATGACATCCTATGTCTGGTTCAACCTCGTTCTGAACTAATCCTCATTCACTCGTTCCCGTGATATTCATCCCTGTGACCTAGTTACACGCTGCAGCTTTATGGATGGAATCTCACCGAGTGGGCCCCGAGTATCTATCCATTATATGGATTGACAAATCCCGCTCTTGTAACAATACTCCTCAACATATCTCCACGGAATACCCAAGATACAACCGTTATGACCCGCATATTTCAGTCAGGTGGTGGGATGTAGGTCAAAGCATCCGGGAAGATAGCAATTATGCATGTACTCACGGTCAAAGGAACGGTCTACCAAGTTCTGTAATTACAACACTGAACCTTCACAAGATTTGATCATGTTGTAATGCTTACTTTGGGTAATGTTCATCACGTCACTTAACCAGTGAGGTGATCTCATAGTCAAGAGACTTAATTGTCCATGATCGCGAAACCACGACCATCATGTTGACCATGAACTAGTTATCGATGTAGAGGCTAACTAGGAACTCTGGGGGTTTCTATACCACACCTGCATCATTGTTTCACTGACACAGTTCTAGCACGGTATGAAACTGGTTATGAACTTGCTTAGATATATTGGAATAATCATATATTATTTGCCTCTAGAGCATATATCCAACAGAGCGGGGACGACCTGAGTTGACGCCACGCTCGACGGCGGCGGGAACGGCATACGGGTCAGATGGCAAACTACGATACGGAACTCGAGCAAGCGACCTACGGGGTGGAATCGACGTAACGTTCGACGGGGAGCACGTTCGTGCCATTTGCATGGGCTAGGGAGCACTGGGTCGAGCCCGCGGTCATCCATGGCGGAGACTGAGCTCGGCATAAATGGCGGAGCGGCCTACGGTGCAAGGGAGGGGGCGAGAGAGGATGGGGATGACGGGCGCGCTCACTGTGATCCTATAGGTGAGCTTAGCTTGCGTGATGGCGAGTTGTGGCGGCCGGAATCGACGACGACGGCGGCGCGATGAAGAAAGGGAACGTCGACGATGCGCTCGCAGCAGTTCCCCCCGGCCCAATTCCTTCTGCGAGGTGATGTGGACGACGTCGACGAGGCGAAAGGACACGATGGCGCGTCTTCTCGTTGTCGTTGGTCGCGGTGGCGCGGGACGGCGGCGTCGGCCGGCTCTGTGTGTCTTGCGGTGACGCGGGCGGCGCGAGGAAGGGGAAGATAGGAGCTAGGGTTCGCCAGGGAGTTCACTGCGGCGTATATTAGCGCGACGGTGGCGCTGTAGCACCTCGGTGGCGTCCATCTGGCGGTGGTAGCCGTCGAGCACCATGAAGATGGTGCCACGCACGTCTCGGCATGAACAGAGGAGGGAGACGACTCGGGGTTAGCCAGGTGGGCCAATTGGGCCGCACTGTGCACTAGTTGTACCAGGAGGGTGGGCCAGTTTTTGTTTTATCTATTTTTTTGCTTTCTTTACTTTTTGCTTTTCTGTTTTATTTGTTTTGTTAGCTTTTGAATTTTTGTAAAGTATGGAACTAGTTCCACAATTGGTATTGCACAACACTAGAGTGCCCCAAAAAGATTGGACTTTTATAAATTCATTTGTATTTTGTTTTATATAAAAAGGTATTAAATGTCACTGTTTTACTACTGTTGTGAATTGTTTGATTTATTTGGTAGGTTAATAAATTCCCATACCCACATGGACATGGTCCACTGAATATTGGGCATTTTACAAAAGTGGTTGCAAAGTTTTTGGTTGAACTTTTATTTGCCACATTGTTTTTTTAATTTCAAACACAGGGAAATTTTAATTTGAATTGATCCAAAGATGATCAAGGAAAGATTTGCAACAGTAAACACCATTAACAAAAGTGATTACTGTTCCCTGACACTGGGGGTGTTACATGCTTGATCCAATTCTCCTTAGGCATATTAAGATGTGAAGAAAAATATTTGAGGAAACCAACAAGGAGTTGAGAATCAAGCGCAAACTTAGCACTAAACTTATTAAAACTTGCAGTTTCAACAAAGGTCGTAATGCAATCATACTCATAATTTATACCTGACTCTTTACCTTTGTCGATCTCCCAATATTCAGTATTGCGTTGAATTCTTTCAAGGAGTGCCCATTTAGCATCAATCTTTTTGTTTGTGAAAGAACCCATAGAGGAAGCATCGAGCAAGTCTTTATCCTGTTGAGAGAGCCTCGCATAGAAATTAGTAATAATTATATCTTTGGGGAGCCCATGGTCAGGACATTTTAGCATTACATTTTTCAGTCTCCCCCAAGCTTGAGCTATGCTCTCTCCGTCATGAGGATAGAAATTATAAACATAATTCCTATTCCCATGGACTTCATGAAGAGGATAAAACTTGGAGTAAACGAGAGACTGGATCTCTTCCCAATCCCGCATGTGAGAATCATCTAGTAGCCTATACCATTCCAATGATTTTCCTTCCAGTCACAAGGCAAATAATTTCCTCATGACTCCACCTTTTGTCAAACCTGAAATCTCAAATAACTCACAAAGTTCTGTAAGTTTCAACAAATGAGTACTAGGATGGACTGTTTCATCCCCTTCATAGCAATCATTCCTAATTATTTCAATTATCCCAAGTGGTATTTGGAATGGGATACATTCAGTAGGTGGAGGAGACTTCTCTACCACGGGCGTGGTAAAGCGGCCTTCCCTAAACAACGAACTAAGAGTGCAGTTTTCCAGAAGCATAACTAGTGAAAAATAAAAACAAGAAACGAAAAGATTTAATTGCAAGATCTAAAGATATACCTTCAAACACTTACCTCCCCGGCAACGGCGCCAGAAATAGTTTGATGTCTACGCACGCTTCTATTCTCGTAGACTATGTTGGGCCTCCAAGCGTAGAGGTTTGTAGGACAGCAGCAATTTCCCTCAAGTGGATGACCTAAGGTTTATCGAACTCAGGGAAGTAGAGGTTGAAGATGGTCTCTCTCAAGCAACCCTGCAATTAAGATACAAGAATCCTCTTGTGTCCCCAACACACCTAATACAACTAGGAGTTGTATATGTGCACTAGTTCAACGAAAATATGGCAAAATATGGGTGATAGGTGTGGCAAATCGAAGTAATATAAATCTGTAATAAAAAATTACAGCAAGCAAACAAGTAGTAAACGTGAGCACAAACGGTATTGCAATGGTGGAAACAAAGCCTAGGCTTCATAATTTAACTAGTGGCAACTCGCAACACCATTAACATAGTCTAATCACATGATATTTTCACCAAAACATGCAAGGAAGACATAACTCGGAGATCATTTTTTCCGTGGATCAAAAGAGGATGAGAATTGTGTAGGGATACGAAAGCACACCTCAGAGTTCGTAGTTATCATCTATGGATTTCCCAATGTCACCGCGGCCATCCAAAGAGACTATCACAATCACCACAACACATCTCAAGAGTAGTCTCTTTCTAAATCAACAAAGCACCCATCCTGTCACCGAAGCACTATGCAAACTATACTCAACACAAGCATCAAGAGATTCTCAAGCCATGATTCAATCCAACAAGAAGAACAAATCTCATGATCAATATCACCATAATAATGGAGTCCTACGCGTCACCGTGGACTCCGAAAATATCAGAAAAGGAGTACATTGATCCAATACATAGAAGCAGGGGAAATATCATGGGATCACCCTAGATTAACGTAGCATATGATCACAATGAAGATCACTGAAAGTTCAATCTTTCCCTTAAGCATATTTTGTTGTGTGATGACAATATACATACAGGGGACTAACTGTGTTTGCTAAGTGATACACAGGAAACTGTTAGTTCTCTTCACATCACCGTGTAGGGATCATGGGCTAAACTTCAACCGCTCTCAAGAAGTCTACAAAACGATTGAAGATGACGCTAAGTCCTCTTTACTACTACCTCTTGATTCATAGGGATCCCCGCACTATTAAGAGGGGATCATAGGGTTAAGTTAAAGTCTTGCTCAAGTCATAAGAACTATAACATGTAAAATACACATCTCTACAACCCATGGAAATCAATGTTGTTGCATAGGATATCCAATGTTCTCTAAACTGCACATCATCTATGGAGGTCGGACCGTCCGGGTCTTTCCCGGACCGTCCGAGCTGCACCTCGGACCGTCCGAAAAAGGGACCCCGAGGTCAGCAGCTTATTCGTCCATCCCGGACCGTCCGGGCTTCGGTCCCGGACCGTCCGGGCTTCGGTCCCGGACCGTCCAACCCACGGTGCAAAAGGTCAGTGGCATTACCTCATCTGGTCGGACCGTCCGGTAGATTGGTCGGACCGTCCGGGCCCAACCCGGACCGTCCGTCCTCATCTCCGGACCGTCCGACACGAGAGTGCTATGGGGTTCGGTTGTCTGATCTCATCGGTCGACCGGACTACAGGTCGGACCGTCCGGGCTCAGCCCGGACCGTTCGGCATATAGCCCGGACCGTCCGACGTCCTTATGACTGCATCAAAACGGCTAGTTCTTGGGCATCTATAAATACCCCCTACCCACTTGGGATTAGGGTTGACCACTTCATTTATTTCACTCAAGAACACGAAGTGCTCCCTCTCTCTCATCTCCTACACTCAAACCAAGATCCCGGAGAGATTCGTGAGAGTTCTTGTCGGATCTTTCACCCCGTGTTAGATCCGTCCCTTCCCCATCTTCCGACCAAAGCAAATCGTGATTTGAGAAAGTCTTGAGCTTTTCCCATTGATCTTGTTACTCTTGGAGGTTGGAGACTCCTAGGCGGGTAGGAGTTCTTCGGAGAGGAATCGACCATTGTGATTACCCCCGTTGAGTTTGTGAGGGTTTGGTGACCACCTTTAAGGTCAACCGGTAGTGGTTGGGAATCGCCTTCGTGGTGATATCTCAAGGGGACTAGAGTGAGCCTTCGTGGCGTTGGTGTGCCTTCATGGTTTCACCCACTCTCTCCGAACGGTGAGTAGCTTCCCTCCAAGGAAGTGAACATCGGGATACATCGTTGTCTCCGCGTCATTCGGTTATCCCTACTCTTTTCCCTTACTACTTGTACTACCGTATTATTTGCCCCTCACTTGCTTGTGTTTATTGTGCTTATTGTGTATCTTGTCTTTGCTAAATAGACCTTGCAATTATTAGGCACATCTTCGTTTTCCACATTATTGCTTAAAAATTGCTAAGTATTGATAAAATTTGTAATAAGACCTATTCACCCCCCCCCCTCTAGGTCTATCTCGATCCTTTCAATTGGTATCAGAGCCTCGTGCTCTATTCTTGTGGCTTAACCGCCCTAGAGCGAGATGACCAAGAACGGCATCCCCGAAAGCTCGGGTGCCAATGTGGAGGAGGTTGCAATTATTGCGGATGCCGCGAGTTCGGAAGACGAGAGATTGGCTACCGAACAAAGGGCCGCCGCAAAAGTTGCGTTGCCTCCCTCCACGGGGCATGTTAGTTATGAGATTGAGGACCCCAAGTTATTCACCTCCGGAGATATGGAAAAAGCCTTGCAAAAGGCTTTGGACAATCAAAGGAAGGAAATGGAAGCCTCCTTTGCTAGATTGAAGGCTTCGGCGTCAGAGTCACAAACGTCAAGTGGTGCGGCCCCTAGGTCCCCACAAGCGACATTTGTGCACCCCGGCTCCGAGTCTCCCTTGCAAAGAGGTGGTCCCTACCAATGGTACTATCCTGCTCCTAAGCTTGTGGAACCTAAGTATAATTTCAACGGCAATCCGCCGGTACTAACCGAGAATACTAACTTCTTGGATTGGAAAAGTCTTATGGCAGATTATCTTAGGTTTGTGTGCGAACCCATGTGGAACCTCATCGACTCCGGAAAAGGCTATTATCCTGTTGATCCGAACAACCTTACTCCAAGTGAAGTGTTTGATCGACATCTCAACCTTGCGGCTATTGGGTTCTTGAAGAGAGGAATGGATGAGTTGACACGTGCACCATTTCTTCATATCACCAATGCCAAGGAAATGTGGGATACTCTTCTCATTGCCAAATCCGGCACCGGGTCGCTTCAAATGACAAGATACGAGACCGCAAAGAATGCATTGCACAACCTTCACATGAAGAAAGATGAGACGCCCCAACAACTTCATATGCGTCTGAAGGTTCTCTATGCTCATGTCCAGTCCTTCACATGTGAAAAATCTTTGGATGGATATCAAATCACCAACCGTTACCTTGTGGACAAAATGTTGAATGCTCTCATGGTGTATTCTCATCAAATGGTGTGGGAATTGAGGCGTATGCCCGACTTCTTCAAGATGACACCGGATGATGTGATTGCCACCTTCTTGCAATATGAAGAGCACCTAAAGGAGTCCAAGAGGCTTCTTGCCACATACGGTGGTCCGTCCTCAAACCTTGCTCTCAAGGCTAGGCTCGAGGAGTTTGATGATGATGAGGAAGAAGATGAGTATGAAGACGATGATAACTCCGATGATACTCCCTCATATGATGATATTGCTCTCTTTGTGAAGAAGTTCACCAAAGGGGACTTCAAGGGAAGATTCCAAAAGAAGAAGACAAGAAACTGCTACAACTGTGAGAGACCGGGACATTTTGCGGAGGAGTGTCCATATGAGAAAAGAGAGGACAAACCTCGATTTCCTTGGAAGGATGTCGCCAAGAAGCTCCCAAACCCTCTCAACAACAAGTTCAAGAAGAAAGCATTGTTGGCTCTTGAAGGGTCCGATCCCGAGGATGTTGGTGGTGTGGCCGGAGTTGCTCAAGATACACAAAAAACATTGAAGCTCCTCAACAAGGAAGGTGAAGTTGTGAACTACAACTACATGAGTGACTACGCCGGCAATGCACACAAGTGTCTTATGGCCAAGTTGGTTGACGATGACACTCCCTCCTCCTCGGCTAAGATTAAGGTAACTCCTATTGATGAGTCCTTCATGTTCTCTTCCGAACTTCATGATGAATTTCATGATGCGGAAAGTGATGATGCTCATGCTATATGTGAAGATTTGTTGTTTGCCAAAGTGAACAAAATGATGAGCTCTCTCAAAGGCAACAAGCTCAAAATGTTTCAATTACTTATGGATGTGGTGGGTAAGCACTCCACAACCATTAAGGATCTTGAAATCCTCCTCACCGAGGAAAAGGATAACTATACTCTCCTTGAGCGAAAAAATGACTTTGAGGAAGCTCCAATGACAACTTATGCAAAGTTGTTCACGCATCAAATGACTTAAATGATAAGCATGTTGCCTCCTTGAAAAAGGCTAATGAAATATGTAAAGATCTTGCGAATGATATGAGCAAACTTGTGGAGCTAAACACCTCCCTTTCTAAGGATGTTGAGGTACTCACCTTGTCCCTCAAGACAAAAGATGAGGAACTCGCCACCCTTAAGAAGAATCTCGAGGCCCACAAACTTGCTCATATAAAAACACTTACGAAGATGTCTCCTCCAACTATTGTGCATATTGATGCTTGTGCTACTAACTCTACCATTGATCAAGCATCACTCATTGAGGAGAACATAGCTCTTCATGCTCAACTAAAGAAGGGCCTTTTGACTTGTGCCCAAGGCGAGAAAAACCTAAATGATGTATTAAGTCATCACAAGGAATCCTTTTCTAAGGAAGGACTTGGATTTGATCCAAGTACGAGTGTGACAAAGGATGTCACCCTTAGCAAGGAAACAACTCCCCAAAAGGTGATCTTTGTTCGTGAAGGTCACAAGGAAAAAGGTAAGAAAATTGTTGATAAGGTTGGTGTTGGGAATGGGAAGGCCACTAGGGGCAAGCCCACTCCTACCAAGAAGAAGGAGAAAATGCCTCCATCCTATGTGCTCCGTAAGGCAAAGGATGGAGAGGTGTTTGCAAAATTCATTGGGCCCCGTAATGCTTTTCGTTTCTATACCATTTGGGTTCCAAAGACCCTTGTTACTAACCTTAGAGGTCCCATTGCAAAATGTGCACCTCTAACCAAAGCCTAAATCCATGTGTAGGATGCTATCTCCGGTGGAGTCAAATGGGTGATTGATAGTGGATGCACCAATCATATGACCGGAGAAAGCTGTTTGCTCAAAGACTTCATGGATGCAATTCAACCATACATGAGCATTGTGTTTGGTGGTGGTTCCAAGGGAAAGGTACTTGGGTTGGGCAAAGTGGCTATTACTAATGACATGTCTCTTGCAAATGTCATGCTTGTCCAATCCCTTCAATACAATTTTCTTTCCGTTTGTCAATTAGCTTCCGTTGGTTATGATACACTATTTGGTCTAACAAGTGTGAAAGTCTTTAGGAGAGATACTATCGAAGTGGCCTTTGTTGGAGAGTTGGATGGCAACCTTTATACGGTTGATTTCTCGAAAGAGAGTACTTACCATGCAACTTGTCTAATGGCCAAGGCCGACAAGGGGTGGCTATGGCATCGCCGGCTAGCCCATGTCGGTATGAGAAATCTAAAAGATCTCCTAAAGGGTGAACACATCCTCGGACTAACAAACGTGTCTTTTGAGAAAGATCGTGTGTGTAGTGCATGCATAGCCGGGAAGCAACATCAAGCAAAGCATACCCCCAAGAATATCGTGTCAACGTCAAGGCCTTTAGAGCTCCTTCATGTGGATCTCTTTGGTCCTCCATCATGGGATAGTCTTGGTGGGAAGAAATATGGTCTCGTCATTGTTGATGATTATTCAAGATACACATGGGTGTTCTTTCTCAATTCCAAGGACGATACGAAGGCCACCTTCATTGATTTTGCCAAGCAAGCACAAAGAAAATATAACATGGCTATCTTGGCAATACGAAGTGACAATGGCTCTGAATTCAAGAACTACACCTTGGAAGAATTCTTGAGTGATGAGGGAATAGAACATCAATATTCCGCACCTTACACCCCTCAACAAAATGGTGTAGCCGAGAGGAAGAACCGTACTCTTGTGGAGATGGCCCGGTCCATGTTGGATGAGTACAAGTCACCGTATAGCTTTTGGGCCGAAGCCATCAACACCGCATGTCATGCATCAAACCGGCTCTTTCTTCGCAAGATCTTGATGAAGACCCCCTATGAGCTTCTAACCGGTCACAAGCCAAACGTTAAATACTTCCGAGTATTTGGTTGTAAGTGTTTCTTTCTCAATAAGAAAGACCAGTTAGCTAAGTTTCAATCCAAAACAATCGAGGGTATATTTATTGGGTATGCTTCGAATTCTCA
Organism: Bromus sterilis; assembly: GCA_950022295.1. NCBI lineage: Eukaryota > Viridiplantae > Streptophyta > Magnoliopsida > Poales > Poaceae > Bromus > Bromus sterilis. The sequence continues at coordinate 29,262,121 of OX465597.1, forward strand.
CGCCTATAAGTTCTACAACAAATCCACCGGATGTGTTGTGGAAACTTGTGACGTGGAGTTTGATGAATTTAATGGCTCCCATGGGAAGCAAGTTGATCTAAGTGATGTAGGAAATAATGAAGATTCTTCTCAAGACATCTTGACTATGGGAATTGGAGATCTTGTGCCCATTGCTCAAGTTCCTAGAGATGATGAAGTGAGTGATGGGCCAAGTGTTCCACCTCCACAAGCACCTCCTCCTACCACTCAAGATCCGATTTCTCAAGATGAGCCAACTATACAAGAACAAGAACAACACCCTTCACAACCCGATGTTGTTGCTAAACCACAAGTTGAGGGTGCGGTTGATCCACGTGATCGACTTGACCGCATTTGCTTTGGAGAAAATGATGAAATTGATGATGGCTCCGCCCTTGATGATGAACCAAATGTTGCCCATGAGCCCGAATGGGTACAGCCTATTGAAACTCCAACTTCCATCATGCCATTGGTGGCTAGACGTGTTGATGTTGAAAAGATCCTCACGGGATTGGGGCAAGGTATAGTTACTCGTCGTCAACTTATGAACTTTTGCGCTCACTTCTCGTTTGTGTCTTGTATTGAACCACTTAGGGTTGAACAAGCACTTGTGGATGCGGATTGGCTCATTGCAATGCAAGATGAGCTCACTAGCTTCACCCGGAATGAAGTTTGGTCTCTCGTGGAGAGGCCTTCCGGTCATGATCATAACATCATTGGAACCAAGTGGATCTTCAAAAACAAGCAAGATGAATATGGTAATATCATTTGAAACAAGGCAAGGCTAGTGGCTCAAGGGTACTCCCAAGTTGAAGGCTTGGATTTTGATGAGACCTTTGCTCCCGTTGCTCGCCTTGAATCTATACGCATGTTTCTTGCTTATGCCGCATTCAATGGATTTCTATTATTTCAAATGGACGTGAAAAGTGCTTTCCTTAATGGTCCTCTATAAGAGGATGTACATGTAGCTCAACCACCCGGCTTTTGTGACCCTCATCACAAGGACCACGTGTACAAACTTCATAAGGCATTATATGGTCTTAAGCAAGCTCCTAGGGCTTGGTATGACCATCTTAGGAAGTTTTTACTCGAGGAAGGATTTGTGAGGGGTGTCATTGATGCCACTCTTTTTACCAAGATAACCAATGGTGAATTGCTCATATGCCAAATCTATGTAGATGACATCATATTTGGTTCTCCTAATCCATCTTTGTGCAAGTGGTTCTCGGAAACTATGACCAATAACTTTGAGATGTCCATGATGGGGAGCTTGAAGTATTTCCTTGGATTTCAAATCGAGCAATTTGCCGAAGGAACCTTCATCTCTCAAACAAAGTACATTCAAGGCATGCTCGTGAAGTTTGGTATGAAGGATGCCAAGCCATGCAAGACACCCATGCCAACCAATGGATATCTAGATCAAGACCTTTCCGGTATTCCATTTGATCCTACTCTTTATCGTTCTATGATTGGGTCATTGCTTTACCTTTGTGCATCTAGACCGGATATCATGCTTAGCGTAGGAATGTGTGCAAGATATCAAGCCTCTCCCATGGAGAGTCACCATTTGGCGGTTAAGCGCATTCTTAGATACCTTGTTCATACTCCTTTGTTGGGCCTTTGGTACCCCAAGGAAGCCAAGTTTGATCTCTTGGGGTACACCGATGCGGATTGGGCCGGAGATAAGGTGGATCGGAAGTCAACATCCGGTTCATGCCAATTTCTTGGGCGCTCATTGGTAAGTTGGCATTCCAAGAAGCAAAATTGTGTCTCCCTCTCCACCGTTGAAGCCGAGTATGTGGCCGCCGCAAGTTGTGCTACTCAAGTTCTATGGATGAGGCAAACCTTGAAGGATTATGGCCTCACCTACAAGAAGGTACCCATCTTATGTGACAATGAAAGTGCTATCAAGATTGCCAACAACCCTTGTCAACATCCCCGCACCAAGCATATTGACATTCGTCATCACTTCATACGGGATCATCTTCAAAAAGGTGATATTGTTCTTGCACATGTGGGCACCGACAAACAACTTGCCGACATCTTCACCAAGCCATTGGATGAAGCAAGGTTTTGCCAACTAAGGGGTGAACTTGGTATCTTGGAACGTTATAGCTTTACGGCTTAGGGGTATCTTGCTCTCATTCGTACACGTTGCGCATACCCTGTCTAGATGTAGGCATGGATGTAGGGGGAGAAGCTCAATTAATGAGTTCTCATCCCTCTACGTGATGCATAAATAGAAACAAACATCAAAAATCCGCATGCTCACTTCGGTGAATCCATGTGTAGCGGTTAAAGATGGAGTAGTGACTGTTGGACCCAAGATACATCTTCGCGGTGTCAGCATCACATATACTCAAACATGGTGGCCACGGCCACCGCCGACTCCTTCATAAACATCTTATGACAAATGGTTTCTCTTATGATCTTGTTATTGATTGTGTTTTATGATGTTCCTTCCTGCATCTATCTCAATATATATGCCATTCAGCTAGATCACCTCCATTTTACCGTCGTGCCTCCCATTGGTCTGCCTGTTTTGCCCACACATCACACTTCGGACGGTCCGGACCAGTGCCCGGATGGTCCGGGGTATCCCCGGATGGTCCGACCTGCATCCCGGTCGTCAGGCCTCTAACGTGTATTGTGCTCTCCCGGTAATCCGTATCGGTCGTCCGACCAACAGTCCGGACCGTCCGGCACCTCGTCGGACCGTCCGACTTACAACCCGGTCGTCCGGCGTGTCCGATCTATAAATGGCTCGGGCCGCGCCCCTCACATCCTGTAGGCAGTTCCTTTTCTTTCCCCCCGCCGTGGCCTCTGACCTAGCGCCGCCGCCGCACCTGTTGCGGCCTCCCCCGTCCGGCCCCGCCCTCCGGTGAGTTCCCCAGCCCCATCCCCGTATTCCCCTCCTCCCGATCTACGTTTTTGACCGATCAATCTTGCTTTTAGGGGCAGATTGCCTTTGGGGAGGGTTCTTCTTGTGGCTCCCGGATTCGTGACCTCATGTGTCAGAACCCTCTGTTAGGTAATGTGCTAGGATCAAAGGTACTTTGCATCATGTTAAAAAATTCAAAAGAAATCATTTGAAGTCAAAATCAAACTCAAATGGGAGAAGGAACACCCCCGAGATGAATTAATTCAAAAGGCCAGGAATAAATCTTCTCCAAAAATTCATGTTTGATTTTTGAAAATCTTATAAATGAGGGTGATCACATATCAAGTGATGTGGGACCCACCCCATGCTCATGGATTTTTCAAATATTCAAACAGTACCTAGGATTAATTCAAAAACCCCTATTTGATTTAAGATTCAAATAATTTGAATTTTAAAAAGTGCCAAACTTTATAAATGGCTAGTCTATATTATTATGATGCCATATAAAAAGTTCTAGCATTTTAGAAAATGGCTAGGTATTTTTTTAGCTAGCCAAAACAAATGACATAAGAAAACAGAAAAGAAAAACAGAAAAAGAAAAGGAAAACCCTTACCTGTCGCCTAGGCGAGGGCAGCACAGCAACCCCCCCCCCCGGCCCAAAGCGGCAAGGGGGTCTTCTTCCCCCTCCCCGCGCCTCCAAGCTGCTCGATGGAATGCCCACCGAGACAGCCGAGCACGGCGTCGTCCCTCCAGTCGCCACCTGCCCCTCCGGAGACGTCTAGCCGCGCCACGCAACTCCTGGTCGAGCCACGCACCCATTCCCCCCTCTGGAGACGCCCGCACCCTCTCTCTCGCCAAGCTCGACGGAGACCCGAGCGCCGCCGTCGCCATGCCGTGAAGAACTCGTGGCCACTGTCTTCCCCAAGCCGCACCTTGCTGTCCATCATCTTCGCCGTCCCCGACTTCGTCGCCACGCAAGGATTCGCGCCTCAATTCGAGTTCGAGCCCACAGAATCGTCGCCAGGAGCTCGCCGGACCCGCAAGCTTTCTCCGTCAATTACGCCGCCACCAGAGCCTCCCTGAGCCTGCTGACCCCGCCGTCGAGTTTGTGGTGAGCTTCTGCTCTTTTCCCCTAACCTAGCGCCCTCCCTCTCGTTCTCTATCCACGGCCTCCATGAACGCTGAAGCTTGCCGCCGCCACAGTTGAAGTCGAGGTCGCCGTCGTGCCCTTTTGGCTCAACTAGCGCGCGCAGCAGCATCCCCTTGCTCTCAGCTCTCGTTTGCACCACGCCGCGGTCAAAATGACGCTCTGGAGCGCGAACCCGACGCAGCCCTAGCCACGGCCGCCGCCAACCTCGACGTCGACGTTGCTCCGGTGACCCCCTGAAGCTCTGGCCCGGTCCAATCGATGCGGACGACGACGCTGCACACGTTGGTGGTCTCCGTTCGTGCTCCCGTGCCCGTTTGCAGGATTCCGGCGTGAACAGGACCTCGCCGACGACGACCCCTCCATTAGAGCTTAACCACAGAGCTTAATTAAGCTTAATCCACCCCCCCCCCACACAATGACTGCCATGTGGGCCCAAGGCTACACTTAACCCCCTGGTTAAGTTTAAATCGAAATAAACAGTTTTAAGTAAACAACAGAGGCTGACCAGTGGGTCCCCCTTGTCAGTGGCCCCCCTGATGCCATGCTGATGTCACAGTGTCACAGTAACCACATCAAGTTTCAACCTTCAACCATGTGCTTGTGCATTGTATTTATTTTGCTACCTTTTTTGTTGTTTGTCGAGTAGAGGTGGAACCGGAACAGGAGGCTGCCCCCTTCGTTGAAGACCCTGAACCCGAACCTCGTCAGCAAGGCAAGCAAACCCCTGTTGATCATGTCGATAAAATCCCACTTCCCTCTCATGTCTCGCTTATGCATTGTATAGGATGATTACCATGATACGTTTCTGCCGCATAGATGAACCCATTCCTTTGCATGACCTATCATTTGTCACAATAGTAAGCAAACCACAATCCTAGCAAATGTAGGAGTTGATTGATATCATGTGGCCCCTGCAATTGTTACTGCTTATTGCATGCTTAGAGTGACACAATGATGTTACTGTTATGTGAGTCGGGATGGTAGAGATCATGTTGATGATGGTGGAAAGGTGTTGGTGAATCTACCCAAATACAAGGTGAACGATGAGAGGTTGTGTAGGAGTACACGGTGGGTTGTCTCGTTGAACACCGCCCTAAGTCCGAGTTCTTGTGTGGTGATCCAAGATGAAGAGTACAACCACACATTGGGCTCACTGGCCCCTCTCAACCTATTAACTGATCCCTTTCGATGTCCAGATGTCACAGTAGTTCGGGGTTCTGGTAGGCTTGTGGCCTGGCTGATAAGTGAGAGAACGGCTCAACCGAGACCGGCTTATGCACCACGCACACATCACCTGGGTCCACTTCGGTAAACCGGACAGGTTCACGATAGTGGTAGCCAACCCAGGTAGGCGGCTTTCTTGGACTAGATAGGCTATGAGGTAACAGTTGTGGTGAGCATCCTCGCTGACACCCCTTGAATGGTGTCGAGATCAAAGGCGGTAACTGATGATCATGTGTGTGTAGCGGTACACCCCTGCAGGGTTAACAAAACTATTCGAATAGCCGCGTCCGTTGTTAAGGACTGCTTGGAAAGCTTAGCTTGATTATTAGACAACTTGAACTGGATACTTCTAAAACACACCAAGATAAGTGTGAGTGCTATGGCGTGCTTTCTCGTGGGGATGTCGAGGAAGGCACCATAGTGGTGTAATTGGTTGGAGATGTAGTGGACTCGAGTACGCTTCTTACCTCAAGTCTGGTACTCGTAGTTCAGGACTAGCCAAGTCAAAGCTGGAACTTATGCTTTTGAACCCCACCTCCCTTTACCTTGATACATGTGCATGAGTAGTATAGCTCCTATGTTAGTCTTGATGAGTACGACTTTGTACTCACGTTTGCTTATTCTATGTTTTAGATGAACCCACTGACCCCGAAGGTGGCTTCTTCATCGAGCTCGACGACTGAAGACCAAGCTAGTATAGTCCCAGTCAGACGACTGGTTCCCTCGTGGAGGGCTTGTGTTTAAATAAGGCTTCTTAAGCCATTTGTTAAACTTGTCTGTACTCAGACCTACTTTGCTTCCGCTTGTCTGTTGTAATGTTAGATCACATGCTTGTGATCTCTGTGTGCACTCTGTGAGAGTTATCAATAAAATGTATACTTTGTACAGAATTGCAATGATACATGTTGTTCATACAAGGCATGTGTGCTGCGTGTATCTTTGTAACATGCATGTCTTTGTATGGGTTTTCGAGACCTTAGTTGTGATCTGGCTGGCGGTCTTTCATACACCAAGTGGCCCTTAGATGTGTGCATCTTGGGGCATCGCGATGCGATTGTTCGAGACTCTGTCTCGTGCACACTTTGTGGTATGATCGAGCCCGCCCTAGACCCCGACTAAGTGATCGGGCTGGAGTAAGTCTATGTAAGAGTTATGAGATAGTCGATAGTATGGTTGAGGCGACTTGTCTTGGAATATGGGAGTTCATCACCCATATCATTAGACTTGTGTGCGGATGATGAGGATCCATCTCAGTTGATCATCCAGCCTGGATGGGATGCCCCTCACGTACGATGCTTTCTGAGGACGTTCTGTGCTTGGCCTTGTCTGCTTAGACAAGTGGGTACGATTCTCGGCTCTCCATATGACTATGTCGTAGCGGGACTTGCATACGCTAACCCCGGGTCCCGACAGACTTGGTATCAAAGCAGGGCTGCCTATAGGACAAGCAGCCTTGGACGAAGTCGAGTCTAGCTTGCTATAGTTATATAGTTACTCTGGGTATATAAGGGAACAACGTAAGTCTTCTTTTTTTTCTCCTTACCCTCATCGTTCTGAGTTCTGAGTCACCCTCATCTTGTTCTACGGGAAGATAGGACTAGGCTCACCTCTGTCTGATTAGAACATCTCATTGGTTTCTTCCTTGTAGCCGTAGGAAAGTTGTGTTCGGTTCGTTAGAATTGTTGTGCTTCTTGATTTCTTACATCGTATGTAAGTGTTGTTTCTACATTGCAAGAAAAGACATTTCTTACAATTACAATCGTTATGTTGTCTGAGTCATTCCAGGTTTCTTCATAATCTGATGCATTTGCAAACTCCTTCTTTTTGTTTCAGATGGCAGATCTTCCCCCTCGGCAGATTGTTCGTTTGACCAGGTGCCTCGGTGTGCGTGGTCATCCCGCCATGCTGATCGAGATGATGTCCTTCATTGGATACCGATGGTACCCTGAGTACACCGTTGAGGAGCAGTTCGTTGACTTCAACCAAACCCAGTTCCACTGCATTGTCAGGATCTACCCGCACCACAATGGAGTCACTCAGCCAATCCACTTTGGACATGGTGGCATTGGCATGACTGAGAACATGGCTGTGCAGGATGCTGCATACTCATGTATTACCCTGCTGAGAGAGGAGCACACTATGCTGAGAGAGACCTCATTCCGCTATATCCCTGCTACACTTCCAGGAGAAGAGGGATATTACACCGGACTCTACTCAGATCACTCTGCAGAGGATCCAGTACTTCAGATGACTGCTAGGTTTGCTTGTGATAGAGATCGAGATGCACATGCCCTTCGTTTCGAGCTTCACGCCACCCGTGCCCGTCTGTATCGAGCACTGACACTCTTGGCACCCTTCGTGAGTGTTGGATTAGTCGAGTATGATGGTATCTACCCAGCCAGGACACAGATGCCTTCTCGAGTTCTTGGCCAGAGATTGGAGGCATTTTTCCACCCCGTGGTCCTCTGCTTCCACCCTACGCTGGACCTAGGCCCCTTCCTTGCCCAAATGGATATCAGGGTCCACAGGCCTCCGTGTTTTCCGATGGTCACCTTCAGCTACCGGGTTACGCGGGTAACTTTTACGAGGACTACTATGGAGATGGAGATGAGTGAGACCGCCTGTGGTCTTACTTTAGTGAGGATGTAGTAGTATCTTAGTATATTGTACGCAAGGTGTTCTAAGTTCCAGAGGCTTAGATAAATAATGTATAGGAAGTCAGAGTGCCTCTGAAGGATGTATCATCTTCATCACGTTTGTATTAGCTTGCGCTTGTACTAAAACGATGTATGGTTTGTATGACAGCTTGTGAATATATGGCTTGTATGCTTTGATCACCATGTTATCAAGATGATTACTTCCTTTGCTCTGTAATCCTTCCAGTACTTCAATACCTTGTTTAGACTCTTCCAATCAACTCTGTTTGACTTTGGTTTTCACCTTCGGGATGTCTCAAGGAACCCGTGGCCAGCTTGGTCGTGCCCATGGTCGTGGGAATGAACAGGAGGAAGGCAACCTTCCACCCCCACCCACGATGGCTCAGGTTCTAATGCAAGTTGAGAGGAACCGCCGAGACTCTCACCATTTGCTGGAGGTCATTGCCCGCAACACCACTCAGCAGCGCAACGAGTTGGTGTCTTTGAACGACTTCATCCGGCTTCATCCCCCGGTTTTCAGCTACTCCACCGAGCCCCTTGACGCCGATGACTGGCTTCGCAGCATCGAGAGGAAGCTCCAGGCAGGCCATGTTCCAGAATCAGAATGCTCCACCTCGTGCCGGAGGCAACAACAATGGTCGTGGCAAGCCACCCCAGAAGGTCTACACCACCAAACCCGCTCCTCCCGCCACTCGTGGACGTGTGAATCAGATTGCCACCGAAGAGACTGACGACACCACTGATGTCATTCTTGGTGCGCTCCCCGTCAATTATGTTCCTACTTCCGTTCTTTTCGACCCAGGAGCATCTCATTCATTCATGTCGGAAAGTTATGCACTTCGCCATGAGTTATCCTTTGTTGAATTGTCCATCCCCCATGATTATTCAAACTCCAGGGTCAAGATGGCAAACTAATAGAGTAAGCCATGGTAATCAAATTGCAATTGAGGGTTTAGTATTCCTTGCTTCACTCATAGCCCTCAAGTCTTCAGACATTGATGTCATCTTTGGCATGGATTGGCTATCAAGGCAGAATGCCTACCTGGATTGCAAAGGAAAATCAGTGAAACTCACCCACCCTTCAGGCAAGACCGTCAACTACACATCACCCAAAACAAGAACCCAAGTGCATTCTTTGAATGTACTTCCCCTTGCCGACCTTGAAGATGTTCCGGTGGTTCGTGACTTCCCGGATGTCTTTCCTGAAGAGTTGCCGGGCATGCCACCCGACAGATGTGTAGAGTTCATAGTGGATCTTATGCCAGGAACCGCCCCAATTTCTAGATGCCCATACAAAATGGCCCCACGTGAGTTAGCTGAGCTTAAAACCCAACTGGAAGCTTTGTTGGAAAGGCTTCATCCGCCCTAGCTCATCGCCATGGGGTTTCCCCGTTTTGTTCGTTACGAAGAAAGATGGAATAGAAAGGATGTGCGTAGACTATCGCCCGCTAAATTTAGCGACGATAAAGAACAAGTACCCACTGCCCCGGATCAATGATCTTTATGATCAACTTGCAGGATCTGCTGTCTTTTCCAAGATGTATTTGAGATTAGGCTATCATCAAATCTGAATCCGAAACGAGGACATTCCCAAAACGGCTTTTACTACTCGTTATGGTCTTTACGAGTACACCGTCATGTCCTTTGGTTTAACCAATGCCCCCGCCACTTTCTCGCGCATGATGAATTCGATCTTCATGGAGTACTTAGATAAATTTGTTGTGGTTTATCTCGATGATATTCTCATCTACTCGAAGAACGAAGAAGAACATGCCGAACACCTAAGGCTGGTATTGATGAAACTTAGAGAGCATCTCCTGTATGCTAAATTCTCCAAGTGTGAATTTTGGCTACCAGAAGTGACCTACTTAAGCCACGTGATTTCTGCAAAAGGCATTGCTGTGAATCCCGAGAGAGTTCAGGCCGTCCTTGACTGGACTCCACCTGAATCGGTTAAGCAAGTTAGGATTTTTCTTGGCCTAGCCAGCTATTGCCGCCGCTTCGTCGAGAACTTTTCTAAAGTTGCAAAGCCTCTAACTGAACTCCTCAAGAAAGATAAGAAATTCCTATGGACTCCCAAGTGCGAGGAAAGCTTTCAAGAGCTAAAAAGAAGATTGACTTCTGCACCCGTACTTGCACCTCCAGACACCAAAAAGGATTTCGAGATCTTTTGTGACGCATCACGGCAAAGGGCTAGGATGCATACTTCTGCAAGATAGACATGTGGTAGCTTATGCTTCACGCCAGTTGAGGCCACATGAAGAGAACTATCCTACCCATGACCTTGAACTCGCTGCCGTAGTTCATGCCCTGACAACTTGGCGATATTACCTCCTTGGTAATCGTTGTGAGATCTATTCCGACCACCAAAGCCTCAAATACATCTTCACCCAGCCAGATCTTAACCTCAGGAAAAGACGCTGGATTGAGTTGATAAAAGATTACGACGTAGGAATTTCTTACACCCCAGGCAAAGCCAATGTCATGGCTGATGCACTAAGTCGTAAGTCGTATTGTAACAACCTCATGTTACAACAGTATCAACCACTTCTTCATGAGGAATTTTGCAAACTCAATCTTGAGATTGTTCCTCATGGCTATCTTTCTACCTTGGTGGCGAAACCAACTCTTGAGGATCAAATAATAGTTGCCCAAAGGTGTGCACGAGGTGTTCGCCGGATCAAGGAGAACATTGCTAGCGGAGTTGCTAAATGTTTCTCCACAGATAGTAAAGGAATGGTATTCTTTGGAAATCGTTTGGTAGTACCTAAGAATAGGGAACTAAGGCAACTCATCCTCAAGGAAGCCCATGACACACCCCTCTCGATTCATCCTGGTAGCACGAAAATGTATCGAGATCTACGCCAGAGATTTTGGTGGACTAGGATGAAGAGAGACATTGCTCGATTTGTTGCCGAATGTGATGTTTGTCATCGCATTAAGGCAGAACACCAAAGACCTACTGGTACACTTCAACCTTTGCCTATTCTGGAGTGGAAATGGGACAAAGTCGGTATGGACTTCATCACCGGCTTTCCAAAAACCCAGAAAGGAAACGATGCCATCTTCGTTGTCATAGATAGACTTTCCAAAGTTGCTCACTTCCTTCCAGTTCACGAGTCTATAACTGCTAGCCAGTTAGCGGACTTGTACGTCTCTAGAATTGTATCCCTTCATGGTGTTCCTTTGGAAATCAATTCTGATCGCGGTAGCCTTTTCACCTCTAGATTCTGGGGAAGCTTTCAAAATGCTATGGGAACTCATCTCTCCTTTAGTACAGCTTTCCATCCTCAGTCTAGCGGTCAAGTCGAAAGGGTTAACCAAATTCTTGAAGACATGCTCAGAGCTTGTGTTATCTCATTCGTAAAGAATTGGGAGAAGGAGAAGTCTCTTCCATTTGCCGAATTTGCTTATAACAATAGTTTTCAATCTAGTCTGAACATGGATCCTTTTGAACTCCTATATGGACGACGATGTCGAACACCCCTAAACTGGTCAAAAGCGGTGAAAGACAATTCTTTGGACCGGATATGATCAAGGAAGCAGAAGAGCAAGTTCGCATTGTTCGTAATCAATAGAAAGCATCCCAGTCTCGTCAGAAGAGCTACTATGATCGTCATCATAGGCAAGAGAGCTACAATCTGGACGAGAGGGCTTACCTTCGGGTTACTCCTCTGAAGGGAACCCAACGTTTCGGTATCAAAGGCAAGTTGGCCCCACGTTACATCCGACCTTTCTGCATTCTTGCTAAACGTGGAGAAGTTGCCTACCAACTTGAACTACCCCCGCACCTTTCCCGAGTACATGATGTATTCCATGTGTCCCAACTCAGGCGTTGCTTCAAGGACCCCATCCGCGAAGTCGACCATGAAACGCTTGATCTCCAAGATGACCTTTCTTATCGAGAATACCCCGTTCGTATTCTTGATTCCGCAGAGCGTGTCACTCGTCATCAGAAGATTAAGTTTCTGAAAGTGCAATGGTCACGCCCTATGAGAGAGAAGCCACGTGGGAAAGAGAAAACCGTCTCCGTGCCGAGTACCCCACCTTCCTCCCGCAGACTTCTGAATCTCGGGACGAGATTCTGTTGAGTGGGGGCAAGTTGTCAGAACCCTCTGTTAGGTAATGTGCTAGGATCAAAGTCACTTTGCATCATGTTAAAAATTTCAAAAGAAATCATTTGAAGTCAAAATCAAACTCAAATGGGAGAAGGAACACCCCCCAGATGAATTAATTCAAAAGGCCAGGAATAAATCTTCTCCAAAAATTCATGTTTGATTTTTGAAAAGTCTTATAAATGAGTGTGATCACATATCAAGTGATGTGGGACCCACCCCATGCTCATGGATTTTTCAAATATTCAAACATTACCTAGGATTAATTCAAAAACCCCTATTTGATTTAAGATTCAAATAATTTGAACTTTAAAAAGTGCCAAACTTTATAAATGGCTAGTCTATATTATTATGATGCCATATAAAAAGTTCTAGCATTTTAGAAAATGGCTAGGTATTTTTTTAGCTAGCCAAAACAAATGACAGAAGAAAACAGAAAAGAAAAACAGAAAAAGAAAAGGAAAACCCTTACCTATCGCCTAGGCGAGGGCAGCCCAGCCAGCCCACCCGGCCCAAAGGGGCAAGGGGGTCTTCTTCCCCCTCCCCGCGCCTCCAAGCTGCTCGGTGGAATGCCCACCGAGACAGCCGAGCACGGCGTCGTCCCTCCAGTCGCCACCTGCCCCTCCGGAGACGTCTAGCCGCGCCACGCAACTCCTGGTCGAGCCACGCACCCATTCCCCCCCTCTGGAGATGCCCGCACCCTCTCTCTCGCCAAGCTCGACGGAGACCCGAGCGCCACCGTCGCCATGCCGTGAAGAACTCGTGGCAACTTCGTCCACAAGCCGCGCCGTGTTGTCCATCATCTTCGCCGTCCCCGACTTCGTCGCCACGCAAAGATTCGCGCCTCAATTCGATCTCGAGCCAAAGGAATCATCGCCAGGAGCTCGCCGGGCCCGCAAGCTTTCTCAGTCAATTACGCCGCCACCAGAGCCACCCCGAGCCTGCTGACCCCGCCGTCGAGTTTGTGGTGAGCTTATGCTCTTTTCCCCTAACCTAGCGCCCTCCCTCTCGTTCTCTATCCACGGCCGCCATGAACGCTGAAGCTTGCCGCCGCCATAGTTGAAGTCGAGGTCGCCGTCGTGCCCTTTTGGCTCAACTAGCGCGTGCAACAGCATCCCCTTGCTCTCAGCTCTCGTTTGCACCACGCCGCGGTCAAAATGACGCTCTGGAGCGCGAACCCGACGCAGCCCTAGCCACGGCCTCCGCCAACCTCGACGTCGACGTTGCTCCGGTGACCCCCTAAAGCTCTGGCCCGGTCCAATCGACGCGGACGACGACGCTGCACACGTTGGTGGTCTCCGTTCGTGCTCCCGTGCCCGTTTGCATGATTCCGGCGTGAACATGATCTCGCCGGCGATGACCCCTCCATTAGAGCTTAACCAAAGAGCTTAATTAAGCTTAATCCACCCCCCCACAGTGACTGTCATGTGGGCCCAAGGCCACACTTAACCCCCTGGTTAAGTTTAAATCGAAATAAACAGTTTTAAGTAAACAACAGAGGCTGACCAGTGGGTCCCCCTTGTCAGTGGCCCCCCTGATGCCATGTTGATGTCACAGTGACGCAGTAAAAGGAATTTCTAATTATAGAATAAATCCAGAAATTCCAGAAAATAAGTGAAACTTTGAAAATTCATAGAAAATTCGTATTAACTCCAAATTCAACATATAATATATGAAAAATGATCAGGAGAAAATTATCTATCCAAATATACCATTTTTAACTATGTTTGAGTTGAAAATAAAAGGGGACCAGTAGCTTTTGCTATTTGGTTTAAATGGAATTAAATCAAATTCATTTCAAATTCTTTTGCAATTTGAACCATAGCAACATACCACATTATACTTGAACTTCAGAGGCATATCATACACCTTTCAAAATGGTTTAACTTGATCAAACAATGTCATATGCAACTTGGCTAAATTGGAAATCATATGTGGAGTTTAAATTTGCAAATTCAATTGCAAATACCCCATTTAAGTGGAATTGCTTCACACATCAAAGCATATACATCAAGTTTCAACCTTCAACCATGTGCTTGTGCATTGTATTTATTTTTCTACCTTGTTTATTGTTTGTCGAGTAGAGGTGGAACCGGAACAGGAGGCTGCCCCCTTCGTTGAAGACCCTGAACCCGAACCTCGTCAGCAAGGCAAGCAAACCCCCGTTGATAATGTCGATAAAATCCCACTTCCCTCTCATGTCTCGCTTATGCATTGTATAGGATGATTACCATGATACGTTTCTACCGCATAGATGAACCCATTCCTTTGCATGACCTATCATTTGTCACAGTAGTAAGCAAACCACAATCCTAGCAAATGTAGGAGTTGATTGATATCATGTGGCCCCTGCAATTGTTACTACTTATTGCATGCTTAGAGTGATACAATGATGTTACTGTTATGTGAGTCGGGATGGTAGTGATCATGATTATGATGGTAGAAAGGTGTTGGTGAATCTACCCTAATACAAGGTGAACGATGAGAGGTTGTGTAGGAGTACACGGTGGGTTGTCTCGTTGAACACCGCCCTAAGTGCGAGTTATTGTGTGGTGATCCAAGATGAAGAGTACAACCACACATTGGGCTCACTGACCCCTCTCAACCTATTCACTCATCCCTTTCGATGTCCAGATGTCGCACTAGTTTGGGGTTCTGGTAGGCTTGTGGCCTGGCTGCTAAGTGAGAGAACGGCTCAACCAAGACCGGCTTATGCACCACGCACACATCACCTGGGTCCACTTCGGTAAACCGGCCGGGTTCACGATAGTGGTAGCCAACCCAGGTAGGCGGCTTTCTTGGACTAGATAGGCTATGAGGTAACAGTTGTGGTGAGCATCCTCGCTGACACCCCTTGAATGGTGTCGAGATCAGAGGCGGTAACTGATGATCATGTGTGTGTAGCGGTACACCCCTGCAGGGTTAACAAAACTATTCGAATAGCCGCGTCCGCGGTTAAGGACTGCTTGGAAAGCTTAGCTTGATTATTAGATAACTTGAACTGGATACTTCTAAAACACACCAAGATAAGTGTGAGTGCTATGGCGTGCTTTCTCATGGGGAAGTCGAGGAAGGCACCATAGTGGTGTAATTGGTTGGAGATGTAGTGGACTCGTGTACGCTTCTTACCTCAAGTCTGGTACTCGTAGTTCAGGACTAGCCAAGTCAAAGCTGGCACTTCTGCTTTTGAACCCCACCTCCCTTTACCTTGATACATGTGCATGAGTAGTATAGCTCCTATGTAAGTCTTGATGAGTACGACTTTGTACTCACGTTTGCTTATTCTATGTTTTAGATGAACCCACTGACCCCGAAGGTGGCTTCTTCATCGAGCTCGACGACTGAAGACCAAGCTAGTATAGTCCCAGTCAGACGACTGGTTCCCTCGTGGAGGGCTTGTGTTTAAATAAGGCTTCTTAAGCCATTTGTTAAACTTGTCTGTACTCAGACCTACTTTGGTTCCGCTTGTCTGTTGTAATGTTGGACCACATGCTTGTGATCTCTGTGTGCACTCTGTGAGAGTAATCAATAAAATGTATACTTTGTAGAGAATTCCAATGATACCTACTGTTCATACAAGGCATGTGTGCTGCGTGTATGTTTATAACATGCATGTCTTTGTATGGGTTTTCGAGACCTTAGTTGTGATCTGGTTGGCGGTCTTTCATACACCAAGTGGCCCTTAGATGTGCGCAGCTTGGGGCATCGCGATGCGATTGTTCGAGACTCTGTCTCGTGCACACTTTGTGGTATGATCGAGCCCGCCCTAGACCCCGACTAAGTGATCGGGCTGGAGTAAGTCTATGTATGAGTTATGAGATAGTCGATAGTATGGTTGAGGCGACTTGTCTTTGAATATGGGAGTTCATCACCCATATCATTAGACTTGTGTGCGGACGATGAGGACCCATCTCAGTTGATCTTTCGGCCTGGATGGATACGATGCTTTCCGAGGACGTTCTGTGCTTGTCCTTGTCTGCTTAGACAAGTGGGTACGGTTCTCGGCTCTCCATATGTCTATGTCGTAGCGGGACGTGCATACGCTAACCCCGGGTCCCGACATCATGCCTCCCAAGGGAACGACTCGTGCTCCGGCTCGCCGATAGAGCTCTGATGATTCACAAGATGCTGCCCGTCCTCCCCGCCGTCTTCGTGGTGGTAGTGGGGACAGTGCCGAGGGCAGCCATGCCCGTCTTGAATCTGACTATGAGGAGGATGATATGGAAGAGGAGGAGCTGATTCGCTCATCTGCCCCCAAGCCAAATACCCGCAAGAAGTCACTCCCGAACCATCAATGGGAACCTATCTCGCTGGTTGTGAGGCGTCCGGTCCCTCCCCCACGGAGGGAACCTCTTCGTGGTGTGGCTATCTTTGTGGCTCCTCCCAACATGCGTGGTCGTGTCCCGGTGGACTACTATCGCATGGATGCCAAGTTGTACTCCAAGATGCGCTCTGAAGACAATGAGTTCCTTCTCCCCGGTACTGCCACAGATGTCCATTTTCACACGCTTGTTCAACAATACATTTATGCGACCGTCTGCCTCGAGATCAATGCCACCACACCCCAGAAGTTCATCAACCTGGAGTACTTTGAGCAGCATCCGGAAAAATTTAGCACTCTGATCCGTCTGGTGGATGCCATGGGACTGCGTCATGCTTTGACACTCAAATGTATGCTCTCTACCGGATTCACAGTCGCTACAGTGAGTTTGAGTCCATGTCCATTGAGGCATGTATGGGCTGTCTGTTGCGCCCTGCTGATATCCCCCCCCCCGGAGCAATATGGCCGTAAACAATTCCACAATCTTTCAGCCTCATTTTCTGCAGCTATATCAGTGTCTTCTGCGCACCTTGGTACCCAAGCATGGTGACGAATCGACGGTCCGCTCCTTTGCTATTGATCTAATGGCGTGTGCCAAGGGGGGCTTTGACCAAATGGAGTTGAATCGTTCGCCCCGTCCCATTGATGTGGCTGATTTCCTCTGGCATGAGGTGTGGCTCTTCTCCCTCACGAAGCGCGGCCACTTCCCCGTTACTCCCTACATTCAGCGGGTGATTGACCATTTCTCCACTGTTCCGATTCAGAAGCCCGTGGTTCATCAAGAATGGGTGCCCAAGAAAGGTTCTGCTCTCTATGCCGGGCCCACTCGTCCTGCATGGTTTTTATGTATTAAGACATATGTGGTATGACTGTGGTGGTACTTCACATGAAGAAAGATGAGACGCCCCAACAACTTCATATGCGTCTCAAGGTTCTCTATGCTCATGTCCAGTCCTTCACATGTGAAAAATCTTTGGATGGATATCAAATCACCAACCGTTACCTTGTGGACAAAATGTTGAATGCTCTCATGGTGTATTCTCATCAAATGGTGTGGGAATTGAGGCGTATGCCCGACTTCTTCAAGATGACACCGGATGATGTGATTGCCACCTTCTTGCAATATGAAGAGCACCTAAAGGAGTCCAAGAGGCTTCTTGCCACATACGGTGGTCCGTCCTCAAACCTTGCTCTCAAGGCTAGGCTCGAGGAGTTTGATGATGATGAGGAAGAAGATGAGTATGAAGACGATGATAACTCCGATGATACTCCCTCATATGATGATATTGCTCTCTTTGTGAAGAAGTTCACCAAAGGGGACTTCAAGGGAAGATTCCAAAAGAAGAAGACAAGAAACTGCTACAACTGTGAGAGACCGGGACATTTTGCGGAGGAGTGTCCATATGAGAAAAGAGAGGACAAACCTCGATTTCCTCGGAAGGATGTCGCCAAGAAGCTCCCAAACCCTCTCAACAACAAGTTCAAGAAGAAAGCATTGTTGGCTCTTGAAGGGTCCGATCCCGAGGATGTTGGTGGTGTGGCCGGAGTTGCTCAAGATACACAAAAAACATTGAAGCTCCTCAATAAGGAAGGTGAAGTTGTGAACTACAACTACAGGAGTGACTATGCCGGCAATGCACACAAGTGTCTTATGGCCAAGTTGGTTGACGATGACACTCCCTCCTCCTCGGCTAAGATCAAGGTAACTCCTATTGATGAGTCCTTCATGTTCTCTTCCGAACTTCATGATGAATTTCATGATGCGGAAAGTGATGATGCTCATGCTATATGTGAAGATTTGTTGTTTGCCAAAGTGAACAAAATGATGAGCTCTCTCAAAGGCAACAAGCTCAAAATGTTTCAATTACTTATGGATGTGGTGGGTAAGCACTCCACAACCATTAAGGATCTTGAAATCCTCCTCACCGAGGAAAAGGAGAACTATACTCTCCTTGAGCGAAAAAATGACTTTGAGGAAGCTCGAAATGACAACTTATGCAAAGTTGTTCACGCATCAAATGACTTAAATGATAAGCATGTTGCCTCCTTGAAAAGGCTAATGAAATATGTAAAGATCTTGCGACTGATATGAGCAAACTTGTGGAGCTAAGCCCTCCCTTTCTAAGGATGTTGAGGTACTCACCTTGTCCCTCAAGACAAAAGATGAGGAACTCGCCACCCTTAAGAAGAGTCTCGAGGCCCACAAACTTGCTCATATAAAAACACTTACGAAGATGTCTCCTCCAACTATTGTGCATATTGATGATTGTGCTACTAACTCTACCATTGATCAAGCATCACTCATTGAGGAGAACATAGCTCTTCATGCTCAACTAAAGAAGGGCCTTTTGACTTGTGCCCAAGGCGAGAAAAACCTAAATGATGTATTAAGTCATCACAAGGAATCCTTTGCTAATGAAGGACTTGGATTTGATCCAAGTACGAGTGTGACAAAGGATGTCACCCTTAGCAAGGAAACAACTCCCCAAAAGGTGATCTTTGTTCGTGAAGGGCACAAGGAAAAAGGTAAGAAAATTGTTGATAAGGTTGGTGCTGGGAATGGGAAGGCCACTAGGGGCAAGCCCACTCCTACCAAGAAGAAGGAGAAAATGCCTCCATCCTATGTGCTCCGTAAGGCAAAGGATGGAGAGGTGTTTGCAAAATTCATTGGGCCCCGTAATGCTTTTCGTTTCTATACCATTTGGGTTCCAAAGACCCTTGTTACTAACCTTAGAGGTCCCATTGCAAAATGGGCACCTCTAACCAAAGCCTAAATCCATGTGTAGGATGCTATCTCCGGTGGAGTCAAATGGGTGATTGATAGTGGATGCACCAATCATATGACCGGAGAAAGCTGTTTTCTCAAAGACTTCATGGATGCAATTCAACCATACATGAGCATTGTGTTTGGTGGTGGTTCCAAGGGAAAGGTACTTGGGTTGGGCAAAGTGGCTATTACTAATGACATGTCTCTTGCAAATGTCATGCTTGTCCAATCCCTTCAATACAATTTGCTTTCCGTTCGTCAATTAGCTTCCGTTGGTTATGATACACTATTTGGTCTAACAAGTGTGAAAGTCTTTAGGAGAGATACTATCGAAGTGGCCTTTGTTGGAGAGTTGGATGGCAACCTTTATACGGTTGATTTCTCGAAAGAGAGTACTTACCATGCAACTTGTCTAATGTCCAAGGCCGACAAGGGGTGGCTATGGCATCGCCGGCTAGCCCATGTCGGTATGAGAAATCTAAAAGATCTCCTAAAGGGTGAACACATCCTCGGACTAACAAACGTGTCTTTTGAGAAAGATCGTGTGTGTAGTGCATGCATAGCCGGGAAGCAACATCAAGCAAAGCATACCCCCAAGAATATCGTGTCAACGTCAAGGCCTTTAGAGCTCCTTCATGTGGATCTCTTTGGTCCTCCATCATGGGATAGTCTTGGTGGGAAGAAATATGGTCTCGTCATTGTTGATGATTATTCAAGATACACATGGGTGTTCTTTCTCAATTCCAAGGACGATACGAAGGCCACCTTCATTGATTTTGCCAAGCAAGCACAAAGAAAATATAACATGGCTATCTTGGCAATACGAAGTGACAATGGCTCTGAATTCAAGAACTACACCTTGGAAGAATTCTTGAGTGATGAGGGAATAGAACATCAATATTCCGCACCTTACACCCCTCAACAAAATGGTGTAGCCGAGAGGAAGAACCGTACTCTTGTGGAGATGGCCCGGTCCATGTTGGATGAGTACAAGTCACCGTATAGCTTTTGGGCCGAAGCCATCAACACCGCATGTCATGCATCAAACCGGCTCTTTCTTCGCAAGATCTTGATGAAGACCCCCTATGAGCTTCTAACCGGTCACAAGCCAAACGTTAAATACTTCCGAGTATTCGGTTGTAAGTGTTTCTTTCTCAATAAGAAAGACCGGTTAGCTAAGTTTCAATCCAAAACAATCAAGGGTATATTTATTGGGTATGCTTCGAATTCTCACGCCTATAGGGTCTACAACAAATCCACCGGATGTGTTGTGGAAACTTGTGACTTGGAGTTTGATGAATTTAATGGCTCCCATGGGGAGCAAGTTGATCTAAGTGATGTAGGAAATAATGAAGATTCTTCTCAAGACATCTTGACTATGGGAATTGGAGATCTTGTGCCCATTGCTCAAGTTCCTAGAGATGATGAAGTGAGTGATGGGCCAAGTGTTCCACCTCCACAAGCACCTCCTCCTACCACTCAAGATCCGATTTCTCAAGATGAGCCAACTATCCAAGAACAAGAACAAGACCCTTCACAACCCGATGTTTTTGCTAAACCACAAGTTGAGGGTGCGGTTGATCCACGTGATCGACTTGACCGCATTTTCTTTAGATAAAATGATGAAATTGATGATGGCTCCTCCCTTGATGATGAACCAAATGTTGCCCATGAGCCCGAATGGGTACAGCCTATTGAAACTCCAACTTCCATCATGCCATTGGTGGCTAGACGTGTTGATGTTGACAAGATCCTCACGGGATTGGGGCAAGGTATAGTTACTCGTCGTCAACTTATGAACTTTTGCGCTCACTTCTCGTTTGTGTCTTGTATTGAACCACTTAGGGTTGAACAAGCACTTGTGGATGCGGATTGGCTCATTGCAATGCAAGATGAGCTCACTAGCTTCAGCCGGAATGAAGTTTGGTCTCTCGTGGAGAGGCCTTCCGGTCATGATCATAACATCATTGGAACCAAGTGGATCTTCAAAAACAAGCAAGATGAATATGGTAATATCATTCGAAACAAGGCAAGGCTAGTGGCTCAAGGGTACTCCCAAGTTGAAGGCTTGGATTTTGATGAGACATTTGCTCCCGTTGCTCGCCTTGAATCTATACGCATGTTTCTTGCTTATGCCGCATTCAATGGATTTCCATTATTTCAAATGGACGTGAAAAGTGCTTTCCTTAATGGTCCTCTATAAGAGGATGTATATGTAGCTCAACCACCCGGCTTTTGTGACCCTCATCACAAGGACCACGTGTACAAACTTCATAAGGCATTATATGGTCTTAAGCAAGCTCCTAGGGCTTGGTATGACCATCTTAGGAAGTTTTTACTCGAGGAAGGATTTGTGAGGGGTGTCATTAATGCCACTCTTTTTACCAAGAGAACCAATGGTGAATTGCTCATATGCCAAATCTATGTAGATGACATCATATTTGGTTCTCCTAATCCATCTTTGTGCAAGTGGTTCTCGGAAACTATGACCAATAACTTTGAGATGTCCATGATGGGGAGCTTGAAGTATTTCCTTGGATTTCAAATCGAGCAATTTGCCGAAGGAACCTTCATCTCTCAAACAAAGTACATTCAAGGCATGCTCATGAAGTTTGGTATGAAGGATGCCAAGCCATGCAAGACACCCATGCCAACCAAGGGATATCTAGATCAAGACCTTTCCGGTATTCCATTTGATCCTACTCTTTATCGTTCTATGATTGGGTCATTGCTTTACCTTTGTGCATCTAGACCGGATATCATGCTTAGCGTAGGAATGTGTGCAAGATATCAAGCCTCTCCCATGGAGAGTCACCATTTGGCGGTTAAGCGCATTCTTAGATACCTTGTTCATACTCCTTTGTTGGGCCTTTGGTACCCCAAGGAAGCCAAGTTTGATCTCTTGGGGTACACCGATGCGGATTGGGCCGGAGATAAGGTGGATCGGAAGTCAACATCCGGTTCATGCCAATTTCTTGGGCGCTCATTGGTAAGTTGGCATTCCAAGAAGCAAAATTGTGTCTCCCTCTCCACCGTTGAAGCCGAGTATGTGGCCGCCGCAAGTTGTGCTACTCAAGTTCTATGGATGAGGCAAACCTTGAAGGATTATGGCCTCACCTACAAGAAGGTACCCATCTTATGTGACAATGAAAGTGCTATCAAGATTGCCAACAACCCTTGTCAACATCCTCGCACCAAGCATATTGACATTCGTCATCACTTCATACGGGATCATATTCAAAAAGGTGATATTGTTCTTGCACATGTGGGCACCGACAAACAACTTGCCGACATCTTCACCAAGCCATTGGATGAAGCAAGGTTTTGCCAACTAAGGGGTGAACTTGGTATCTTGGAACGTTATAGCTTTACGGCTTAGGGGTATCTTGCTCTTATTCGTACATGTTGCGCATACCCTGTCTAGATGTAGGCATGTATGTAGGGGGAGAAGCTCAATTAATGAGTTCTCATCCCTCTACGTGATGCATAAATAGAAACAAACATCAACAATCCGCATGCTCACTTCGGTGAATCCATGTGTAGCGGTTAAAGATGGAGTAGTGACTGTTGGACCCAAGATACATCTTCGCGGTGTCAGCATCACATATACTCAAACATGGTGGCCACGGCCACCTCCGACTCCTTCATAAACATCTTATGACAAATGGTTTCTCTTATGATCTTGTTATTGATTGTGTTTTATGATGTTCCTTCCTGCATCTATCTCAATATATATGCCATTCAGCTAGATCACCTCCATTTTATCGTCGTGCCTCCCATTGGTCTGCCTGTTTTTCCCACACATCACACTTCGGACGGTCTGGGGTATCCCCGGACGGTCCGACCTGCATCTCGGTCGTCCGGCCTCTAACGTGTATGGTGCTCTCCCGGTAATCCGTATAGGTCGTCCGACCAACAGTCCGGACCGTCCGGAACCTCGTCGGACCGTCCGACTTACAGCCCGGTCGTCCGGCGTGTCCGATCTATAAATGGCTCGGGCCGCGCCCCTCACATCCTGTAGGCAGTTCCTTTTCTTTCCCCCCGCCGTGGCCTCTGACCTAGCGCCGCCGCCGCACCTGTTACGGCCTCCCCCGTCCGGCCCCGCCCTCCGGTGAGTTACCCAGCCCCATCCCCGTATTCCCCTCCTCCCGATCTACGTTTTTGACCGATCAATCTTGCTTTTAGGGGCAGATTGCCTTTGGGGAGGGTTCTTCTTGTGGCTCCCGGATTCGTGACCTCATGTGTCAGAACCCTCTGTTAGGTAATGTGCTAGGATCAAAGTCACTTTGCATCATGTTAAAAATTTCAAAAGAAATCATTTGAAGTCAAAATCAAACTCAAATGGGAGAAGGAACACCCCCCAGATGAATTAATTCAAAAGGCCAGGAATAAATCTTCTCCAAAAATTCATGTTTGATTTTTGAAAAGTCTTATAAATGAGTGTGATCACATATCAAGTGATGTGGGACCCACCCCATGCTCATGGATTTTTCAAATATTCAAACAGTACCTAGGATTAATTCAAAAACCCCTATTTGATTTCAGATTCAAATAATTTGAATTTTAAAAAGTGCCAAACTTTATAAATGGCTAGTCTATATTATTATGATACCATATAAAAAGTTCTAGCATTTTAGAAAATGGCTAGGTATTTTTTTAGCTAGCCAAAACAAATGACAGAAGAAAACAGAAAAGAAAAACAGAAAGAGAAAAGGAAAACCCTTACCTGTTGCCTAGGCGAGGGCAGCACAGCAACCCCCCCCCCCCCGGCCCAAAGGGGCAAGGGGGTCTTCTTCCCCCTCCCCGCGCCTCCGAGTTGCTCGATGGAATGCCCACCGAGACAGCCGAGCACGGCGTCGTCCCTCCAGTCGCCACCTGCCCCTCCGGAGACGTCTAGCCGCGCCACGCAACTCCTGGTCGAGCCACGCACCCATTCCCCCCTCTGGAGACGCCTGCACCCTCTCTCTCGCCAAGCAAGACGGAGACCCGAGCGCCACCGTCGCCATGCCGTGAAGAACTCGTGGCAACTTCGTCCACAAGCCGCGCCGTGTTGTCCATCATCTTCGCCGTCCCCGACTTCGTCGCCACGCAAGGATTCGCGCCTCAATTCGAGCTCGAGCCCACGGAATCGTCGCCAGGAGCTCGCCGGACCCGCAAGCTTTCTCCGTCAATTACGTCGCCACCAGAGCCTCCCTGAGCCTGCTGACCCCGCCGTTGAGTTTGTGGTGAGCTTCTGCTATTTTCCCCTAACCTAGCGCCCTCCCTCTCGTTCTCTATCCACGGCCTCCATGAACGCCGAAGCTTGCCGCCGCCACAGTTGAAGTCGAGGTCGCCGTCGTGCCCTTTTGGCTCAACTAGCGCGCGCAGCAGCATCCCCTTGCTCTCAGCTCTCGTTTGCACCACGCCGCGGTCAAAATGACGCTCTGGAGCGCGAACCCGACGCAGCCCTAGCCACGGCCGCCGCCAACCTCGACGTCGACGTTGCTCCGGTGACCCCCTGAAGCTCTGGCCCGGTCCAATCGACGCGGACGACGACGCTGCACACGTTGGTGGTCTCCGTTCGTGCTCCCGTGCCCGTTTGCAGGATTCCGGCGTGAACAGGACCTCGCCGACGACGACCCCTCCATTAGAGCTTAACCACAGAGCTTAATTAAGCTTAATCCACCCCCCCCCCCACAATGACTGCCATGTGGGCCCAAGGCTACACTTAACCCCCTGGTTAAGTTTAAATCGAAATAAACAGTTTTAAGTAAACAACAGAGGCTGACCAGTGGGTCCCCCTTGTCAGTGGCCCCCCTGACGCCATGCTGATGTCACAGTGACACAGTAAAAGGAATTTCTAATTATAGAATAAATCCAAAAATTCCAGAAAATAAGTGAAACTTTGAAAATTCATATTAACTCCAAATTCAACATATAATATATGAAAAATGATCAGGAGAAAATTATCTATCCAAATATACCATTTTCAACTATGTTTGAGTTGAAAATAAAAGGGGACCAGTAGCTTTTGCTATTTGGTTTAAATGGAATTAAATCAAATTCATTTCAAATGCTTTTGCAATTTGAACCATAGCAACATACCACATTATACTTGAACTTCAGAGGCATATCATACACCTTTCAAAATGGTTTAACTTGATCAAACAATGTCATATGCAACTTGGCTAAATTGGAAATCATATTTGGAGTTTAAATTTGCAAATTCAATTGCAAATACCCCATTTAAGTGGAATTGCTTCACACATCAAAGCATATACATCAAGTTTCAACCTTCAACCATGTGCTTGTGCATTGTATTTATTTTTCTACCTTGTTTGTTGTTTGTCGAGTAGAGGTGGAACCGGAACAGGAGGCTGCCCCCTTCGTTGAAGACCCTGAACCCGAACCTCGTCAGCAAGGCAAGCAAACCCCCGTTGATCATGTCGATAAAATCCCACTTCCCTCTCATGTCTCGCTTATGCATTGTATAGGATGATTACCATGATACGTTTCTACCGCATAGATGAACCCATTCCTTTGCATGACCTATCATTTGTCACAGTAGTAAGCAAACCACAATCCTAGCAAATGTAGGAGTTGATTGATATCATGTGGCCCCTGCAATTGTTACTGCTTATTGCATGCTTAGAGTGATACAATGATGTTACTGTTATGTGAGTCGGGATGGTAGTGATCATGTTGATGATGGTGGAAAGGTGTTGGTGAATCTACCCTAATACAAGGTGAACGATGAGAGGTTGTGTAGGAGTACACGGTGGGTTGTCTCGTTGAACACCGCCCTAAGTCTGAGTTCTTGTGTGGTGATCCAAGATGAAGAGTACAACCACACATTGGGCTCACTGGCCCCTCTCAACCTATTAACTCATCCCTTTCGATGTCCAGATGTCACAGTAGTTCGGGGTTCTGGTAGGCTTGTGGCCTGGCTTATAAGTGAGAGAACGGCTCAACCGAGACCGGCTTATGCACCACGCACACATCACCTGGGTCCACTTCGGTAAACCGGACGGGTTCACGATAGTGGTAGCCAACCCAGGTAGGCGGCTTTCTTGGACTAGATAAGCTATGAGGTAACAGTTGTGGTGAGCATCCTCGCTGACACCCCTTGAATGGTGTCGAGATCAAAGGCGGTAACTAATGATCACGTGTGTGTAGCGGTACACCCCTGCAGGGTTAACAAAACTATTCGAATATCCGCGTCCATGGTTAAGGACTTCTTGGAAAGCTTAGCTTGATTATTAGACAACTTGAACTGGATACTTCTAAAACACACCAAGATAAGTGTGAGTGCTATGGCGTGCTTTCTCGTGGGGAAGTCGAGGAAGGCACCATAGTGGTGTAATTGGTTGGAGATGTAGTGGACTCGTGTACGCTTCTTACCTCAAGTCTGATACTCGTAGTTCAGGACTAGCCAAGTCAAAGCTGGCACTTCTGCTTTTGAACCCCACCTCCCTTTACCTTGATACATGTGCATGAGTAGTATCGCTCCTATGTAAGTCTTGATGAGTACGACTTTGTACTCACGTTTGCTTATTCTATGTTTTAGATGAACCCACTGACCCCGAAGGTGGCTTCTTCATCGAGCTCGACGACTGAAGACCAAGCTAGTATAGTCCCAGTCAGACGACTGGTTCCCTCGTGGAGGGCTTGTGTTTAAATAAGGCTTCTTAAGCCATTTGTTAAACTTGTCTGTACTCAGACCTACTTTGGTTCCGCTTGTCTGTTGTAATGTTGGATCACCTGCTTGTGATCTCTGTGTGCACTCTGTGAGAGTTATCAATAAAATGTATACTTTGTACAGAATTGCATTGAAACCTGCTGTTCATACAAGGCATGTGTGCTGCGTGTATGTTTATAACATGCATGTCTTTGTATGGGTTTTCGAGACCTTAGTTGTGATCTGGCTGGCGGTCTTTCATACACCAAGTGGCCCTTAGATGTGTGCATCTTGGGGCATCGCGATGCGATTGTTCGAGACTCTGTCTCGTGCACACTTTGTGGTATGATCGAGCCCGCCCTAGTAAGTCTATGTAAGAGTTATGAGATAGTCGATAGTATGGTTGAGGCGACTTGTCTTGGAATATGGGAGTTCATCACCCATATCATTAGACTTGTGTGCGGATGATGAGGATCCATCTCAGTTGATCATCCGGCCTGGATGGGATGCCCCTCACGTACGATGCTTTCTGAGGACGTTCTGTGCTTGGCCTTGTCTGCTTAGACAAGTGGGTACGGTTCTCGGCTCTCCATATGACTATGTCGTAGCGGGACTTGCATACGCTAACCCCGGGTCCCGACAGACTTGGTATCAGAGCAGGACTGCCTGTAGGACTAGCAGCCTTGGCCGAAGTCGAGTCTAGCTTGCTATAGTTATATAGTTACTCTGGGTATATAAGGGAACAACGTAAGGCTTCTTTTTTTTCTCCTTACCCTCATCGTTCTGAGTTCTGAGTCACCCTCATCTTGTTTTACGGGAAGATAGGACTAGGCTCACCTCTGTCTGATTAGAACATCTCGTTGGTTTCTTCCTTGTAGCCGTAGGAAAGTTGTGTTCGGTTCGTTAGAATTGTTGTGCTTCCTGATTTCTTACATCGTATGTAAGTGTTGTTTCTACATTGCAAGAAAAGACATTTCTTACAATTACAATCGTTATGTTGTCTGAGTCATTCCAGGTTTCTTCATAATCTGATGCATTTGCAAACTCCTTCTTTTTGTTTCAGATGGCAGATCTTCCCCCTCGGCAGATTGTTCGTTTGACCAGGTGCCTCGGTGTGCGTGGTCATCCCGCCATGCTGATCGAGATGATGTCCTTCATTGGACACCGATGGTACCCTGAGTACACCGTTGAGGAGCAGTTCCTTGACTTCAACCAAACCCAGTTCCACTGCATTGTCAGGATCTACCCGCACCACAATGGAGTCACTCAGCCAATCCACTTTGGACATGGCATTGGCATGACTGAGAACATGGCTGTGCAGGATGCTGCATACTCATGTATTACCCTGCTGAGAGAGGAGCACACTATGCTGAGAGAGACCTCGTTCCGCTATATCCCTGCTGCACTTCCAGGAGAAGAGGGATATTACACCGGACTCTACTCAGATCACTCTGCAGAGGATCCAGTACTTCAGATGACTGCTAGGTTTGCTTGTGATAGAGATCGAGATGCACGTGCCCTTCGTTTCGAGCTTCACGCCACCCGTGCCCGTCTGTATCGAGCACTGACACTCTTGGCACCCTTCGTGAGTGTTGGATCAGTCGAGTATGATGCTATCTACCCAGCCAGGACACAGATGCCTTCTCGAGTTGCTTGGCCCGAGATTGGAGGCATTTTTCCACCCCATGGTCCTCTGCTTCCACCCTACGCTGGACCTAGGCCCCATCCTTGCCCAAATGGATATCAGGGTCCACAGGCCTCCGTGTTTTCCGATGGTCACCTTCAGCTACCGGGTTACGCGGGTAAATTTTACGAGGACTACTATGGAGATGGAGATGAGTGAGATCGCCTGTGGTCTTACTTTAGTGAGGATGTAGTAGTATCTTAGTATATTGTACGCAAGGTGTTCTAAGTTCCAGAGGCTTAGATAAATAATGTATAGGAAGTCAGAGTGCCTCTGAAGGATGTATCATCTTCATCACGTTTGTATTAGCTTGGCGCTTGTACTAAAACGATGTATGGTTTGTATGACAGCTTGTGAATATATGGCTTGTATGATTTTATCACCATGTTGTCAAGATGATTACTTCCTTTGCTCTGTAATCCTTCCAGTACTTCAATACCTTGTTTAGACTCTTCCAATCAACTCTATTTGACTTTGGTTTTCACCTTCAGGATGTCTCAAGGAACCCGTGGCCAGCTTGGTCGTGCCCATAGTCGTGGGAATGAATAGGAGGAAGGCAACCTTCCACCCCCACCCACGATGGCTCAGGTTCTGATGGAGGTTGAGAGGAACCGCCGAGACTCTCACCATTTGCTGGAGGTCATTGCCCGCAACACCACTCAGCAGCGCAACGAATTGGTGTCTTTGAACGACTTCATCCGGCTTCATCCCCCGGTTTTCAGCTACTCCACCGAGCCCCTTGACACCGATGACTGGCTTCGCAGCATCGAGAGGAAGCTCCAGGCAGGCCATGTTGCAGATGGCGACAAGGTCAGCTATGCCACCTATCACCTCGAGGGTGCAGCTAGCTCTTGGTGGGAGAATTTCCTGAACATGCGTCCCGTTGGACCACCCACATCTTGGGATGAGTTCTGCACTTCCTTCCGCGAGCACCACATTCCAAAGGGTCTTATGGACCACAAGCGTGAGGAGTTCTGCAACCTCACCCAAGGCAGAAGGACTGTTGACGAGTTTAGTCGTGAGTTCAACCGACTTGCTCGTTATGCTACTGAAGAAGTCTCCACCGACGCTAAGAAGCAAGAGAGGTTCCGTCGTGGACTCAATTCTGGACTCCGTCGTGAGCTCAACCTGCATGACTTTGCCACCTTCCAGGTCCTTGTCAACAAGGCCATCAAGGCAGAGGACATGAATACACCCAATGACTTCCGCAAACACCCTAGAGATGATGGTTCATCCAGTGTAGGCTCTCAGAAGCGCAAGATCTGGATCCCCAACAGTATGTTTCGCCAGAACAACCCACCGAGGCCATCCTATGTGGCGCCTCGTCCACCAACTCAGTTCCACCCCGCTCCACCGAACAACCCAGCTCCACGCACTGTCTTTGGATCTTGTTACAAGTGTGGTCAGGCAGGCCACTACTCCCGCGAGTGTCCCCAGAACCAGCTCCAGAATCAGAATGCTCCACCCCGTGCCGGAGGCAACAAAAATGGTCGTGGCAAGCCACCCCAGAAGGTCTACACCACCAAACCCGCTCCTCCCGCCACTCGTGGACGTGTGAATCAGATTGCCATCGAAGAGACTGACGACACCACTGATGTCATTCTTGGTGCGCTCCCCGTCAATTATGTTCCTACTTCCGTTCTTTTCGGCCCAGGAGCTTCTCATTCATTCATGTCGGAAAGTTATGCACTTCGTCATGAGTTATCCTTTGTTGAATTGTCCATCCCCCATGATTATTCAAACTCCAGGGTCAAGATGGCAAACTAATAGAGTAAGCCATGGTAATCAAATTGCAATTGAGGGTTTAGTATTCCTTGCTTCACTCATAGCCCTCAAGTCTTCAGACATTGATGTCATCTTTGGCATGGATTGGCTATCAAGGCAGAATGCCTACCTGGATTGCAAAGGCAAATCAGTGAAACTCACTCACCCTTCAGGCAAGACCGTCAACTACACATCACCCAAAACAAGAACCCAAGTGCATTCTTTGAATGTACTTCCCCTTACCGACCTTGAAGATGTTCCGGTGGTTCGTGACTTCCCGGATGTCTTTCCTGAAGAGCTGTCGGGCATGCCACCCGAAAGATGTGTAGAGTTCATAGTGGATCTTATGCCGGGCATGCCACCCAATTTCTAGACGCCCATACAAAATGGCCCCACGTGAGTTAGCTGAGCTTAAAACCCAACTGGAAGCTTTGTTGGAAAAAGGCTACATCCGCCCTAGCTCATCGCCATGGGGTTCCCCCGTTCTGTTCGTAACGAAGAAAGATGGAACAGAAAGGATGTGCGTAGACTATCGCCCGCTAAATTTAGCGACGATAAAGAACAAGTACCCACTGCCCCGGAATAATGATCTTTATGATCAACTTGCAGGATCCGCTGTCTTTTCCAAGATGTATTTGAGATTAGGCTATCATCAAATCCGAATCCGAAACGAGGACATTCCCAAAACGGCTTTTACTACTCGTTATGGTCTTTACGAGTACACCGTCATGTCCTTTGGTTTAACTAATGCCCCCGCCACTTTCTCGCGCATGATGAATTCGATCTTCATGGAGTACTTAGATAAATTTGTTGTGGTTTATCTCGATGATATTCTCATCTACTCGAAGAACGAAGAAGAACATGCCGAACACCTAAGGCTGGTATTGATGAAACTTAGAGAGCATCACCTGTATGCTAAATTCTCCAAGTGTGAGTTTTGGCTACCAGAAGTGACCTACTTAAGCCACATTATTTCTGCAAAAGGCATTGCTGTGAATCCCGAGAGAGTTCAGGTCGTCCTTGACTGGACTCCACCTGAATCGGTTAAGCAAGTTAGGAGTTTTCTTGGCCTAGCCAGCTATTGTCGCCGCTTCGTCGAGAACTTTTCTAAAGTTGCAAAGCCTCTAACTGAACTCCTCAAGAAAGATAAGAAATTCCTATGGACTCCCAAGTGCGAGGAAAGTTTTCAAGAGCTAAAAAGAAGATTGACTTCTGCACCCGTACTTGCACCTCCAGACACCAAAAAGGATTTCGAGATCTTTTGTGACGCATCACGGAAAAGGGCTAGGATGCATACTTCTGCAAGATAGACATGTGGTAGCTTATGCTTCACGCCAGTTGCGGCCACATGAAGAGAACTATCCTACCCATGACCTTGAACTCGCTGCCGTAGTTCATGCCCTGACAACATGGCGACATTACCTCCTTGATAATCGTTGTGAGATCTATTCCGACCACCAAAGCCTCAAATACATCTTCACCCAGCCAGATCTTAACCTCAGGCAAAGACGCTGGATTGAGTTGATAAAAGATTACGACGTAGGAATTTCTTACACCCCAGGCAAAGCCAATGTCATGGCTGATGCACTAAGTCGTAAGTCGTATTGTAACAACCTCATGTTACAACAGTATCAACCACTTCTTCATGAGGAATTTTGCAAACTCAATCTTGAGATTGTTCCTCATGGCTATCTTTCTACCTTGGTGGCGAAACCAACTCTTGAGGATCAAATAATAGTTTCCCAAAGGTGTGCACGAGGTGTTCGCCGGTTCAAGGAGAACATTGCTAGCGGAGTTGCTAAATGTTTCTCCACAGATAGTAAAGGAATGGTATTCTTTGGAAATCGTTTGGTAGTACCTAAGAATAGGGAACTAAGGCAACTCATCCTCAAGGAAGCCCATGACACACCCCTCTCGATTCATCCCGGTAGCACGAAAATGTACCGAGATCTACGCCAGAGATTTTGGTGGACTAGGATGAAGAGAGACATTGCTCGATTTGTTGCCGAATGTGATGTTTGTCATCGCATTAAGGCAGAAAACCAAAGACCTGCTGGTACACTTCATCCTTTGCCTATTCTAGAGTGGAAATGGGACAAAGTCGGTATGGACTTCATCACCGGCTTTCCAAAAACCCAGAAAGGAAACGATGCCATCTTCGTTGTCATAGATAGACTTTCCAAAGTTGCTCACTTCCTTCCAGTTCACGAGTCTATAACTGCTAGCCAGTTAGCGGACTTGTACGTCTCTAGAATTGTATCCCTTCATGGTGTTCCTTTGGAAATCAATTCTGACCGCGGTAGCCTTTTCACCTCTAGATTCTGGGGAAGCTTTCAAAATGCTATGGGAACTCATCGCTCCTTTAGTACAGATTTCCATCCTCAGTCTAGCGGTCAAGTCGAAAGGGTTAACCAAATTCTTGAAGACATGCTCAGAGCTTGTGTTATCTCATTCGTAAAGAATTGGGAGAAGGAGAAGTCTTTTCCATTTGCGCAATTTTCTTATAACAATAGTTTTCAATCTAGTCTGAACATGGATCCTTTTGAACTCCTATATGGACGACGATGTCGAACACCCCTAAACTGGTCAAAAACCGGTGAAAGACAATTCTTTGGACCGGATATGATCAAGGAAGCAGAAGAGCAAGTTCGCATTGTTCGTAATCAATTGAAAGCAGCCCAGTCTCGTCAGAAGAGCTACTATGATCGTCATCATATGCAAGAGAGCTACAATTTGGACGAGAGGGCTTACCTTCGGGTTACTCCTCTGAAGGGAACCCAACGTTTCGGTATCAAAGGCAAGTTGGCCCCACGTTACATCCGACCTTTCCGCATTCTTGCTAAACGTGGAGAAGTTGCCTACCAACTTGAACTACCCCCGCACCTTTCCCGAGTACATGATGTATTCCATGTGTCCCAACTCAGGCGTTGCTTCAAGGACCCCATCCGCGAAGTCGACCATGAAACGCTTGATCTCCAAGATGACCTTTCTTATCGAGAATACCCCGTTCGTATTGTTGATTCCGCAGAGCGTGACACTCGTCATCAGAAGATTAAGTTTCTGAAAGCGCAATGGTCACACCCTCTGAGAGAGAAGCCACGTGAGAAAGAGAAGACCGTCTCCGTGCCGAGTACCCCACCTTCCTCCCGCAGACTTCTGAATCTCGGGACGAGATTCTGTTGAGTGGGGACAAGTTGTTAGAACCCTCTGTTAGGTAATGTGCTAGGATCAAAGTCACTTTGCATCATGTTAAAAATTTCAACAGAAATCATTTGAAGTCAAAATCAAACTCAAATGGGAGAAGGAACGCCCCCCAGATGAATTAATTCAAAAGGCCAGGAATAAATCTTCTCCAAAAATTCATGTTTGATTTTTGAAAAGTCTTATAAATGAGTGTGATCACATATCAAGTGATGTGGGACCCACCCCATGCTCATGATTTTTCAAATATTCAAACATTACCTAGGATTAATTCAAAAACCCCTATTTGATTTAAG
The DNA here is from genome assembly GCA_950022295.1 of Bromus sterilis. Lineage (NCBI taxonomy): Eukaryota > Viridiplantae > Streptophyta > Magnoliopsida > Poales > Poaceae > Bromus > Bromus sterilis. The sequence continues at coordinate 29,295,857 of OX465597.1, forward strand.
ATTCAAATAATTTGAATTTTAAAAAGTGCCAAACTTTATAAATGGCTAGTCTATATTATTATGATGCCATATAAAAAGTGCTAGCATTTTAGAAAATGGCTAGGTATTTTTTTTAGCTAGCCAAATGTCAGAACCCTCTGTTAGGTATGTGCTAGGGTTAGCTAGTGCCTTTGCATCATGTCAAAATTTCAAAAAGAAATCTTGGAAATCAAATTCAAAATCAAAATGTTAGAAGGAACACCCCCCAGATGAATTAATTCAAAAGGCCAGACAAAAGTATTTTCCAAAAATTCATGTTAGATTTTTGAGAAGTCTTATAAATGAGTGTGATCACATATCAAGTGATGTGGGACCCATCCCATGCTCATAGATTTTTCAAATATTCAAACAGTACCTTGGAATTAATGAAATACCCCTATTTGATTTAAAATTCAAATCATTTGAATTTTAAAAATGTTGAAAGTTTATGAGTGGCTAGTCTATATTATTATGAGGCCACATAAAAGTTTTCAGCATTTAATAAAATGATTTGGTATTTTTACCAAAGTCAAAAAAAATTACAGAAAAGAAAGGAAAGATTAAACAGAAAGAAATCAGAAAAGCTTACCTGGCGCCTAGGCGAAGTCGGCCCACCCAGCCCAGCCGGCCCACAGAGGCAGGGGCGTCTTCTTCCCCCTCCCGCGCCTCCAAGCTGCTCGGTGGAATGCCACCGAGCTAGCTGGGGACGACACGTCGTCGTCGACGAGCTTCCAGGCCGCCCCATGCCTCATCTCGCGTCGTGGAGACGTCACGCAGCCGCCCCAGTCCATTCCCCCCCTCCTCGTCGTCTTCCCCTTCCTCTCTCGCACGTTTCATCGCCGCCCGAGGAACACGCCGGAGCGCCATCGAGCACACGCGTGGCCATCGACGCCGAGAAGCCCCAAGAACGTGTCCAAGCTCTTCGTCGTCGTCGTCTTCAACGAACTGCAGAAGGAATCGAGCCCGGAGCCCGCGTAGACACCGGATTCTTCCTCGAGCCCTCGCCACCACCTCTACTGGATTCAGGGTGAGCTTGCGAGAGAAACCCCTCACTTTTCCCCATCGTTTACTCGCTCTAGCCGGATCCGCCATGGATGCCGAAGCACGTCGCCGCAATGGATGAGCTCGAGGTCGCCCGTGTGCCCCTTCGACTCAGCCAGCGCGCGCGTTTGGCTCCTGAGCATGCCAGCGTTTGAACGCGCGCGAGATCAGCCCGAACCATGCGCTATAACGTCGACTATGACCTCGCCGTGGTTCTGCTTCCGCCGGAGTCGTCGTCGTCGTCGCTCCCGACCTCCCCGTGGACCCCTGATGCTTCCAGAAGACGCGGAAGACGACGCTGCATCCAGTGGTGACCTTTCCGTGCCCTCCCGTGGCCCCTAGCTCACTCCGGCAAGTCGCCGCCGCGGTTCCAGTCGCCGGCCTCAAGCCGCCGGTGGGTTAGACGTTAACCACCCAGTTAAGTGACCCCTGGGTCACTGACCAGTGGGCCCAGTGGCTTAATTAAGCCACTGGATTAACTTAACCCACGGGTTAAGTGAACCCAGCCACTGACAGGGTGGCCCCACATGTCAGCCCCCACTGACGTCAGCATTGCGCAATAAATCATTTAAATGAATTTCCAGAGATTATTTGAATTAAAAGAATTCCAGGAAATCCAGAAAATACCCCAAACATTGGAAATACATAGAAAATTCATATTAACTCCAAATTTGACAAATAATATATGAAAAATGATCAGGAGAAAATTATCTTTCCAAATATGCAACTTTCAACTCTGTTTGAGTTGAATTTAAAATGGGACCAGTAGCATATGTCATTTGGTTTATTTGAATTTAATTCAAATTCAAACCAAATGCTTTTGCTACTTGGACCATGGAATTATGATGTAATTCAACCACACTTCAGAGGCATATCATACACATTTGAAGTTGATTCAAAATGATCAAACTATGTCACATTCAACTTGGCTAAGTTAAATTCAAATGTGGATTTTGAAATTGCATTTCAAATGCAATATACTCCACTTAAATGGAATTGCCTCACACACATCAAAACTTATACTTCAAGTTTTAAACATTCAATCATGTGCTTGAGCATTGCATTCATATTGATTGCTACTTCGTGCTTTGTTTGTCGAGTAGAGGTGGAACCGGAGCAAGAGGTCACCCCCTTCGCTGAAGATCCAGAACCCGAACCTCGTCAGCAAGGCAAGCAAACCCCCATTGATCATGTCGATAAAATCCCACTTCCCTCTCATGTCTTGCTTATGCATTGTTTAGGATGATCACCATACTTCGTTTCTACCGCATAGATGAACCCATTCCTTTGCATGACCTATCTTTTTGTCACAGTAGTAAGCAAACCACAATCCTAGCAAATGTAGGAGTTGTTTGATATCATGTGGCCCCTGCAATGTTACTGCTTATTGCATGCTTAGTATGATACCATGTTGTTACTGTGATGTGAGTCGGGATGGGAATGATCATGTTGATGTTGGTAGAAAAGTGTTGGTGAATCGACCTAATACAAGGTGAACGATGAGAGGCTGTGTAGGAGTACACGGTGGGTTGTCTCGTTGAACACCGCCCTAAGTCCGAGTTCTCGTGTGGTGATCCAAGATGAAGAGTACAACCACACATTGGGCTCACTGACCCCTCTCAACCTATTAACTCATCCCTTTCGATGTCCAGATGTCGCAGTAGTTCGGAGTTCTGGTAGGCTTGTGGCCGTGATGCTAAGTGAGAGAACGGCTCACCCGAGATCGGCTTATGCACTACGCACACATCACTTGGGTCCACTTCGGTAAACCGGCCGGGTTCACGATATTGGTAACCAACCCAAGTAGGCGGCTTTTTCGGACTAGATCGGCTATGAGGTAACAGTTGTGGTGAGCATCCTCGCTGGCACCCCTTGAATGGTGTCGAGATCAAAGGCGGTAAATGATTGTCATGTGTGTGTAGCGGTACACCCTTGCAAGGTAAACAAAACTATTCGAATAGCCGCGTCCGCGGTTATGGACTGCTTGGAAAGCTTAGCTTGATTATTAGATAACTTGAACCGGATACTTCTAAAACACACCAAGATAAGTGTGAGTGCTATGACGTGCTTTCTCGTGGGGAAGTCGAGGAAGGCACCATAGTGGTGTATTGGATGCTGAAAGTAGTGGACTCGTGTACGCCTCTTACCTCAAAGTCTGGTACTCGTAGTTCAGGATTAGCCAAGTCAAAGCTGGCATTTCTGCAAGTGAACCCCACCTTCCTTTACCTTGATACATATGCATGAGTAGTATAGGTCCTATGTAAGTCTTGCTGAGTACGACTTTGTACTAACGTTTGCTTAATCTATGTTTTAGATGACGCCACTGACCCCGAAGGTGGCTTCTTCATCGAGCTGGACGACTGAAGTTAAACTAGTCTAGTCCCAGTCAGCAGACTGGTTCCCTCGTGGAGGGCTTTGTGTTTAAATAAGGCTTCTTAAGCCATTTGTTAAACTTGTCTGTACTCAGACATAATTTGCTTCCGCCTGTGTTGTAATGTTGGATCACATGTATGTGATCTCTGTGTGTACTCTATAAGAATTATAAATAAAATGTACACTTTGTAGAGAATTGCATTGGTACCTGCTGTTCATACAAGGCATGTGTGCTGCGTGTATGTTTATAACATGCATGTCTTTGTATGGGTTTTCGAGACCTTAGTTGTGTTCTGGCTGGCGGTCTTTCATACACCAAGTGGCCCTTAGATGTGCGCAGCTTGGGGCATCGCGATGCGATTGCTCGAGACTTCGTCTCGTACACACTTTGTGGTATGATCGAGCCCGCCCTAGACCCCGACTAAGTGATCGGGCTGGAGTAAGTTTATGTAAGAGTTTTGAGATAGTCGGTAGTATGGTTGAGGCGACTTGTCTTTGAATATGGGAGTTCACCACCCATATCTTTTGACTTGTGTGCGGATGATGAGGACCCATCTCAGTTGATCATCCGGCCTGGATGGGATGCCCCTCACGTACGATGCTTTCCGAGAATGTTCAGTGCTTGGCCTTGTCTGCTTAGACAAGTGGGTGCGGTTCTCGGCTCTCCATATGACTATGTCTTATCTGTACTTGCATACGCTAACCCCGGGTCCCGACAGACTTGGTATCAGAGCAGGACTGACTGTAGGACTAGTAGCCCTGGCCGAAGTTGAGTCTAGCTTTCTATAGTTATATAGTTACTCTGGGTATATAAGGGAACAACGTAAGGCTTCTTTTTTCTCCTTACCCCCTTCGTTCTGAGTTCTGAGTCACCCTCATCTTATTCTACGGGAAGATAGGACTAGGCTCTCCTCTGTCTGATTAGAACATCTTGTTGTTTGCTTCCTTATAGCCGTAGGAAAGTTGTGATCGGTTTGTTGGATTGGTTATGCTCCCTGTTTTATTACATCGTATGTAAGTGTTGTTTCCATGTTGTAAGAAATTGTCTTTTTCTTGCAATTACAGCCGTTATGCTGTCCGAGTCATTCCAGGTTTATCTCATAATCTGATGCATTTGCAAACTCCTTTCTGTTTCAGATGGCAGATCTTCCCCCTCGACAGATTGTTCGTTTGACCAGGTGCCTCAGTGTGCGTGGCCATCCCGCCACGTTGATCGAGATGATGTCCTATGTGGGATATCGATGGTACCCTGAGTACACCTTCGAGGAGCAGTTCCACGACTTCAACCAGACGCAGTTCCACTGCATTGTCCGGATATATCCACACCACGTTGGAGTCACCCAGCCTATCCACTTTGGACATGGCATTGGCGTTACCGAGAACATGGCTGTGCAGGATGCTGCATACTCATGTATGACACTGCTGAGAGAGGAGCACACTTTGCTGAGAGAGACCTCTTTCCGCTATATCCCTGCTGCACTTCCAGGAGAAGAGGAATATTACACCGGACTCTACTCAGATCACTCTGCAGAGGATCCAGCACTCCAGGTGAGTGCTAGGTTTGCTAGTGATAGAGATCGTGATGCACGCGCTCTCCGTTTTGAGCTCCACGCCACCCGAGTTCGTCTGTACCGAGCACTGACGCTCTTGGCACCCTTTGTGAGCGTGGGATCAGTTGAGCATGATGCGATCTACCCAGTAAGGACTCAGATGCCTTCTCGAGTTGCTTGGCCCGAGATTGGAGGCATTTTTCCACCCCGTGGTCCTTTGCTTCCACCCTACGTTGGACCTAGGCCCCATCCTTGCCCAAATGGATATCAGGGTCCACAAGCCTCCGTGTTTTCCGATGGTCACCTCCAGCTACCGGGATACGCGGTTAACTTTTACGAGGACTACTATGGAGATGGAGATGAGTGAGATCGCCTGTGGTCTTACTTAGTGAGGATGTAGTAGTATCCTAGTATATTGTAAGCAAGGTGTCTAAGTTCTAGAGGCTTAGATAAATAATGTATAGGAAGTCAGAGTGCCTCTGAAGGATGTATCATCTTCATCACGTTTGTATTAGCTTGGTGCTTGTACTAAAACGATGTATGGTTTGTATGACAGCTTGTGAATATATGGCTTGTATGCTTTTATCACCATGTTGTCAAGATGATTACTTCCTTTGCTCTGTAATCCTTCCAGTACTTCAATACCTTGATTAGACTTTTCAAATCAACTCTGTTTGACTTTGGTTTTTCACCTTCAGGATGTCTCAAGGAACTCGTGGCCAGGTTGGTCGTAACCAAGGTCGTGGGAATGACCAGGAGGAAGGCAACCTTCCACCCCCACCCACGATGGCCCAAGTTCTGATGGAGGTCGAGAGGAACCGCCGTGACTCTCACCACCTGCTGGAAGTCATCGCACGCAACACCACTCAGCAGCGCAATGAGTTGGTGTCCCTGAACGACTTCATCCGACTTCATCCCCCGGTTTTTAGTTACTCCACCGAGCCCCTTGACGCCGATGACTGGCTTCGCAGCATCGAGAGGAAGCTCCAAGCAGGCCGTGTTGCAACTGGTGACAAGGTCAGCTATGCCACCTATCACCTTGAAGGTGCAGCTAGCTCTTGGTGGGAGAACTTTCTAAATATGTGACCCGTTGGACCACCTGCATCTTGGGAGGAATTCTGAACGTCCTTCCGTGAGCACCACATTCCCAAGGGTCTTATGGACCGCAAGCGTGAGGAGTTCTGCAACCTCACTCAAGGCAGAAGGACCGTTGATGAGTTTAGTCGTGAGTTCAACCGACTGGCTCGTTACGCTACCGAAGAAGTTTCCACCGACTCCAAGAAACAAGAGAGGTTCCGTCGTGGCCTCAACTCCGGACTCCGTCGCGAGCTCAACCTTCATGACTTTGCCACATTCCAGGTCCTTGTCAACAAGGCCATCAAGGCCGAGGACATGAACACCCCCAACGACTTTCGCAAACACCCTAGAGATGATAGTTCATCCAGTTCTGGCTCCCAGAAGCGCAAGATCTGGATTCCAAACAGCATGTTCCGCCACAACAACCCACCGAGGCCATCCTATGTGGCGCCTCGTCCACCCACCCAGTTCCACCCAGCTCCACCAAACAACCCAGCTCCACGCACTATTTTCGGAGCTTGCTACAAGTGTGGTCAGGCAGGCCACTACTCTCGCGAGTGCCCCCAGAACCTGCTCCAACACCAGAACGCTCCACCCCGTGCCGGAGGCAACAACAACAACAATGGTCGTGGCAAGCCACCCCAGAAGGTCTACACCGCCAAACCCGCTCCTCCCGCCACTCGTGGACGTGTGAACCAGATTGCCGCCGAAGAGACTGACGACACCACTGACGTCATTCTTGGTACGCTCCCAGTCAATTTTGTTCCTACTTCCGTTCTTTTCGACCCAGGAGCATCTCATTCATTCATGTCGGAAAGTTTTGCACTTCTTCATGAGTTACCCTTTGTTGAATTGTCCACCCCAATGATTATTCAAACTCCAGGGTCAAGATGGCAAACTAATAGAGTGATCCATGGTAATCAAATTGCAATTGAGGGTTTAGTATTCCTTGCTTCACTCATAGCCCTCAAGTCTTCAGACATTGATGTCATCCTTGGCATGGATTGGCTATCAAGACAGAATGACTACATGGATTGCAGAGGCAAATCCGTGAAACTCACCCACCCTTCAGGCAAAACAATCAACTATACCTCACCCAGAACAAGAACCCAAGTGCATTCCTTGAATGTACTTCCCCTTCCCGAACTTGAAGATATTCCGGTGGTTCGTGACTTCCCGGATGTCTTTCCTGAAGAGCTGCCGGGCATGCCACCCGACAGGTGTGTAGAGTTTATAGTGGATCTTGTTCCCGGAACCGCACCAATTTCCAAACGCCCATATAAGATGGCCCCACATGAGTTAGCTGAGCTAAAAACCCAACTTGATGCTTCGTTGGCAAAAGGCTTCATCCGCCCTAGCTCATCGCCATGGGGTTGCCCCGTTCTGTTCGTAAATAAGAAAGATGGAACAGAAAGGATGTGCGTAGACTATCGCCCGCTAAATTTAGCGACGATAAAGAACAAATACCCACTGCCCAGGATCAATGATCTTTATGATCAACTTGCAGGATCCTCCGTCTTCTCCAAGATGAATTTGAGATTAGGTTATCATCAGATCAGAATCCGAAACGAGGACATTCCCAAAACGGCTTTTACTACTCGTTATGGTCTTTACGAGTACACCGTCATGTCCTTTGGTTTAACCAGTGCCCCCGCCACATTCTCACGCTTGATGAATTCGATCTTCATGGAGTACCTAGATAAATTTGTTGTGGTTTATCTCGATGATATTCTCATCTACTCGAAGAACGAAGGAGATCATGCCGAACACTTAAGGCTGGTATTGATGAAGCTTAGAGAGCATCGCCTGTACGCTAAATTCTCCAAGTGTGAATTCTGGCTACCAGAAATGACCTATTTAGGCCACGTGATTTCTGCAAAAGGCATTGCTGTGAATCCCGAGAGAGTTCAGGCCGTCCTTGACTGGACTCCACCTGAGTCGGTTAAGCAAGTTAGGAGTTTTCTTGGCCTAGCCAGCTATTGTCGTCGCTTCGTCGAGAACTTTTCTAAAGTTGCAAAGCCTCTAACTGAACTCCTCAAGAAAGATAAGAAATTCTTATGGACTCCCAAGTGCGAGGAAAGCTTTCAAGAGCTAAAAAGAAGATTGACTTCTGCACCCGTACTTGCACCTCCAGACACCAAAAAGGATTTCGAGATCTATTGTGATGCCTCACGGCAAGGGTTAGGATGCATACTGCTGCAAGATCGACATGTGGTAGCTTATGCTTCACGCCAGTTGCGGCCACATGAAGAGAACTATCCTACCCATGACCTTGAACTCGCTGCCGTAGTTCATGCCCTAACAACTTGGCGATATTACCTCCTTGGTAATCGTTGTGAGATTTATTCCGACCACCAAAGCCTCAAATATATTTTCACCTAGCCAGATCTTAATCTCAGGCAAAGACGCTGGATTGAGTTGATAAAAGATTACGACGTAGGAATTTCTTACACCCCAGGCAAAGCCAATGTCATGGCTGATGCACTAAGTCGTAAGTCGTACTGTAACAACCTCATGTTACAGCAGTATCAATCACTTCTTCATGAGGACTTTCGCAAGCTCAACCTTGAAATTGTTCCTCATGGCTATCTTTCTACCTTGGTGGCGAAACCAACTCTTGAGGATCAAATCATAGTTGCCCAAAGGCGTGCACGAGGTGTTCGCCGGATCAAGGAGAACATTGCTAGCGGAGTTGCTAAATGTTTCTCCACAGATAGTAAAGGAACGGTATTCTTTGGAAATCGTTTGGTAGTACCTAAGAATAGGGAACTAAGGCAACTCATTCTCAAAGAAGCCCATGACACACCCCTCTCAATTCATCCCGGTAGCACAAAAATGTACCGAGATCTACGCCAGAGATTTTGGTGGACTAGGATGAAGAGAGACATTGCTCAATTTGTCGTCGAATGTGATGTTTGTCGTCGCATTAAGGCAGAACATCAAAGACCTGCTGGTACACTTCAACCTTTGTCTATTCCCGAGTGGAAATGGGACAAAGTCGGTATGGATTTCATCACCGGCTTTCCAAGAACCCAGAAAGGAAACAATGCCATCTTCGTTGTCATAGATAGGCTTTCCAAAGTTGCTCACTTCCTTCCAGTTCGCGAGTCTATAACTGCTAGCTAGTTAGCAGACTTGTACATCTCCAGAATTGTATCCCTTCACGGTGTTCCTTTGGAAATCAATTCTGATCGCGGTAGCCTTTTCACCTCTAGATTTTGGGGAAGCTTCCGACGTGCTATGGGAACTCATCTCTCCTTTAGTACAGCTTTCCATCCTCAGTCTAGCGGTCAAGTCCAAAGGGTTAACCAAATTCTTGAAGACATGCTCAGAGCTTGTGTTATCTCATTCGGAAAGAATTGGGAGAATTCTCTTCCATTTGCCGAATTTGCTTATAACAATAGTTTTCAATCTAGTCTGAACATGGCTCCTTTTGAACTCCTTTATGGACGACGATGTCGAACACCACTAAACTGGTCTGAAACCGGTGAAAGACAATTCTTTGGACCGGATATGATCAAGGAAGCAGAAGAGCAAGTTTGTATCGTTCGTGAACAATTGAAAGCAGCCCAGTCTCGTCAGAAAAGCTACTATGATCGTCATCATAGGCAAGAGAGCTACAATCTGAATGAGAAGGCTTACCTTCGGGTTACTCCTCTGAAGGGAACCCAACGTTTCGGTATCAAAGGCAAGTTGGCCCCACGTTATATCGGACCTTTCCGCATTATTGCTAAACGTGGAGAAGTTGCCTACCAACTTGAACTACCTCCGCACCTCTCCCGAGTACATGATGTATTCCATGTGTCCCAACTCAGGCGTTGCTTCAAGGACCCCATCCGCGAAGTCCACCATGAAACACTTGATCTCCAAGATGACCTTTCTTATCGAGAATACCACGTTCGTATTCTTGATTCAGCAGAGCGTGTCACTCGTCGTCAGAAGATTAGATTTCTGAAAGTGCAATGGTCACACCACTCTGAAAGAGAAGCTACGTGGGAAAGAGAAGACCGTCTCACTGTCGAGTACCCCACCTTCCTCCCGCAGACTTCTGAATCTCGGGACGAGATTCTTTTGAGTGGGGGCGAGTTGTCAGAACCCTCTGTTAGGTATGTGCTAGGGTTAGCTAGTGCCTTTGCATCATGTCAAAATTTCAAAAAGAAATCTTGGAAATCAAATTCAAAATCAAAATGGGAGAAGGAACACCCCCCAGATGAATTAATTCAAAAGGCCAGACAAAAGTATTTTCCAAAAATTCATGTTAGATTTTTGAAAAGTCTTATAAATGAGTGTGATCACATATCAAGTGATGTGGGACCCATCCCATGCTCATAGATTTTTCAAATATTCAGACAGTACCTTGGAATTAATGAAATACCCCTATTTGATTTAAAATTCAAATCATTTGAATTTTAAAAATGTTGAAAGTTTATGAGTGGCTAGTCTATATTATTATGAGGCCACATAAAAGTTTTCAGCATTTAATAAAATGATTTGGTATTTTTACCAAAGTCAAAACAAAATTACAGAAAAGAAAGGAAAGATTAAACAGAAAGAAATCAGAAAAGCTTACCTGGCGCCTAGGCGAAGTCGGCCCACCCAGCCCAGCCGGCCCACAGGGGCAGGGGCGTCTTCTTCCCCCTCCCGCGCCTCCAAGCTGCTCGGTGGAATGCCACCGAGCTAGCTGGGGACGACACGTCGTCGTCGACGAGCTTCCAGGCCGCCCCGTGCCTCTTCTCGCGTCCTGGAGACGTCACGCAGCCGCCCCAGTCCATTCCCCCCCTCCTCGTCGTCTTCCCCTTCCTCTCTCGCACGTTTCATCGCCGCCCGAGGAACACGCCGGAGCGCCGTCGAGACACGCGTGGCCATCGACGCCGAGAAGCCCCAAGAACGTGTCCAAGCTCTTCGTCGTCGTCGTCTTCATCGAACTGCAGAAGGAATCGAGCCCGGAGCCCGCGTAGACGCCGGATTCTTCCTCGAGCTCCCGCCGGCCGCCGTGAAGGACTTCGTCGATTCCGCCGCCGTTGAGCCACCCCAGCCCTCGCCACCACCTCTACTGGATTCAGGGTGAGCTTGCGAGAGAAACCCCTCACTTTTCCCCATCGTTTACTCGCTCTAGCCGGATCCGCCATGGATGCCGAAGCACGTCGCCACCATGGATGAGCTAGAGGTCGCCCGTGTGCCCCTTCGACTCAGCCAGCGCGCGCGTTTGGCTCCTGAGCATGCCAGCGTTTCAACGCGCGCGAGATCGGCCCGAACCATGCGCTGTAACGTCGACTACGACCTCGCCGTGGTTCTGCTTCCGCCGGAGTCGTCGTCGTCGTCGCTCCCGACCTCCCCGTGGACCCCTGATGCTTCCAGAAGACGCGGAAGACGACGCTGCATCCAGTGGTGACCTTTCCGTGCCCTCCCGTGGCCCCTAGCTCACTCCGGCAAGTCGCCGCCGCGGTTCCAGTCGCCGGCGTCAAGCCGCCGGTGGGTTAGACGTTAACCACCCAGTTAAGTGACCCCTGGGTCACTGACCAGTGGGCCCAGTGGCTTAATTAAGCCACTGGATTAACTTAACCCACGGGTTAAGTGAACCCAGCCACTGACAGGGTGGCCCCACATGTCAGCCCCCCCCCCCTGACGTCAGCATTGCGCAATAAATCATTTAAATGAATTTCCAGAGATTATTTGAATTAAAAGAATTCCAGGAAATCCAGAAAATACCCCAAACTTTGGAAATTCATAGAAAATTCATATTAACTCCAAATTGGACAAATAATATATGAAAAATGATCAGGAGAAAATTATGTTTCCAAATATGCAACTTTCAACTCTGTTTGAGTTGAATTTAAAATGGGACCAGTAGCATATGTCATTTGGTTTATTTGAATTTAATTCAAATTCAAACCAAATGCTTTTGCTACTTGGACCATGGAATTATGATGTAATTCAACCACACTTCAGAGGCATATCATACACATTTGAAGTTGATTCAAAATGATCAAACTATGTCACATTCAACTTGGCTAAGTTAAATTCAAATGTGGATTTTGAAATTGCATTTCAAATGCAATATACTCCACTTAAATGGAATTGCCTCACACACATCAAAACTTATACTTCAAGTTTTAAACATTCAATCATGTGCTTGAGCATTGCATTCATATTGATTGCTACTTCGTGCTTTGTTTGTCGAGTAGAGGTGGAACCGGAGCAAGAGGTCACCCCCTTCGCTGAAGATCCAGAACCCGAACCTCGTCAGCAAGGCAAGCAAACCCCCATTGATCATGTCGATAAAATCCCACTTCCCTCTCATGTCTTGCTTATGCATTGTTTAGTATGATCACCATACTTCGTTTCTACCGCATAGATGAACCCATTCCTTTGCATGACCTATCTTTTTGTCACAGTAGTAAGCAAACCACAATCCTAGCAAATGTAGGAGTTGTTTGATATCATGTGGCCCCTGCAATGTTACTGCTTATTGCATGCTTAGTATGATACCATGTTGTTACTGTGATGTGAGTCGGGATGGGAATGATCATGTTGATGTTGGTAGAAAAGTGTTGATGAATCGACCTAATACAAGGTGAACGATGAGAGGCTGTGTAGGAGTACACGGTGGGTTGTCTCGTTGAACACCGCCCTAAGTCCGAGTTCTCGTGTGGTGATCCAAGATGAAGAGTACAACCACACATTGGGCTCACTGACCCCTCTCAACCTATTAACTCATCCCTTTCGATGTCCAGATGTCGCAGTAGTTCGGAGTTCTGGTAGGCTTGTGGCCTGGATGCTAAGTGAGAGAACGGCTCACCCGAGACCGGCTTATGCACCACGCACACATCGCTTGGGTCCACTTCGGTAAACCGGCCGGGTTCACGATAGTGGTAACCAACCCAAGTAGGCGGCTTTCTCGGACTAGATCGGCTATGAGGTAACAGTTGTGGTGAGCATCCTCGCTGGCACCCCTTGAATGGTGTCGAGATCAAAGGCGGTAAATGATGGTCATGTGTGTGTAGCGGTACACCCTTGCAAGGTAAACAAAACTATTCGAATAGCCGCGTCCGCGGTTATGGACTGCTTGGAAAGCTTAGCTTGATTATTAGATAACTTGAACCGGATACTTCTAAAACACACCAAGATAAGTGTGAGTGCTATGACGTGCTTTCTCGTGGGGAAGTCGAGGAAGGCACCATAGTGGTGTATTGGATGGTGAAAGTAGTGGACTCGTGTACGCCTCTTACCTCAAAGTCTGGTACTCGTAGTTCAGGATTAGCCAAGTCAAAGCTGGCATTTCTGCAAGTGAACCCCACCTTCCTTTACCTTGATACATATGCATGAGTAGTATAGGTCCTATGTAAGTCTTGCTGAGTACGACTTTGTACTCACGTTTGCTTAATCTATGTTTTAGATGACGCCACTGACCCCGAAGGTGGCTTCTTCATCGAGCTGGACGACTGAAGTTAAACTATTCTAGTCCCAGTCAGCAGACTGGTTCCCTCGTGGAGGGCTTTGTGTTTAAATAAGGCTTCTTAAGCCATTTGTTAAACTTGTCTGTACTCAGACATAATTTGCTTCCGCCTGTGTTGTAATGTTGGATCACATGTATGTGATCTCTGTGTGTACTCTATAAGAGTTATAAATAAAATGTACACTTTGTAGAGAATTTCATTGGTACCTGCTGTTCATACAAGGCATGTGTGCTGCGTGTCTGTTTATAACATGCATGTCTTTGTATGGGTTTTCGAGACCTTAGTTGTGTTCTGGCTGGTGGTCTTTCATACACCAAGTGGCCCTTAGATGTGCGCAGCTTGGGGCATCGCGATGCGATTGCTCGAGACTCCGTCTCGTACACACTTTGTGGTATGATCGAGCCCGCCCTAGACTCCGACTAAGTGATCGGGCTGGAGTAAGTCTATGTAAGAGTTTTGAGATAGTCGGTAGTATGGTTGAGGCGACTTGTCTTTGAATATGGGAGTTCACCACCCATATCTTTTGACTTGTGTGCGGACGATGAGGACCCATCTCAGTTGATCATCCGGCCTGGATGGGATGCCCCTCACGTACGATGCTTTCCGAGAATGTTCAGTGCTTGGCCTTGTCTGCTTAGACAAGTGGGTGCGGTTCTCGGCTCTCCATATGACTATGTCTTAGCTGTACTTGCATACGCTAACCCCGGGTCCCGACACCAAAACAAATGACAGAAGAAAACAGAAAAGAAAAACAGAAAAAGAAAAGGAAAACCCTTACCTGTCGCCTAAGCGAGGGCAGCCCAGCCAGCCCACCCGGCCCAAAGGGGCAAGGGGGTCTTCTTCCCCCTCCCCGCGCCTCCAAGCTGCTCGGTGGAATATCCACCGAGATAGCCGAGCACGGCGTCGTCCCTCCAGTCGCCACCTGCCCCTCCGGAGACGTCTAGCCGCGCCACGCAACTCCTGGTCGAGCCACATACCCATTCCCCCTTTCTGGAGACGCCCGCACCCTCTCTCTCGCCAAGCTCGACGGAGACCCGAGCGCCGCCGTCGCCATGCCGTGAAGAACTCGTGGCCACCGTCGTCCCCAAGCCGCGCCGTGTTGTCCATCATCTTCGCCGTCCCCGACTTCGTCGCTACGCAAGGATTCGCGCCTCAATTTGATCTCGAGCCAAAGGAATCGTCGCCAGGAGCTCGCCGGGCCCGCAAGCTTTCTCAGTCAATTACGCCGCCACCAGAGCCTCCCCGAGCCTGCTGACCCCGCCGTCGAGTTTGTGGTGAGCTTCTGCTCTTTTCCCCTAACCTAGCGCCCTCCCTCTCGTTCTCTATCCACGGCCGCCATGAACGCCGAAGCTTGCCGCCGCCACAGTTGAAGTCGAGGTCGTCGTCGTGCCCTTTTGGCTCAACTAGCGCGCGCAGCAGCATCCCCTTGCTCTCAGCTCTCGTTTGCACCACGCCGCGGTCAAAATGACGCTCTGGAGCGCGAACCCGACGCAGCCCTAGCCACGGCCGCCGCCAACCTCGACGTCGACGTTGCTCCGGTGACCCCCTAAAGCTCTGGCCCGGTCCAATCGACGCCGAGGACGACGCTGCACACGTTGGTGGTCTCCGTTCGTGCTCCCGTGCCCGTTTGCATGATTCCGGCGTGAACAGGATCTCGCCGGCGACGACCCCTCCATTAGAGCTTAACCAAAGAGCTTAATTAAGCTTAATCCACCCCCCCCCCCACAGTGACTGCTATGTGGGCCCAAGGCCACCCTTAACCCCCTGGTTAAGTTTAAATCGAAATAAACAGTTTTAAGTAAACAACAGAGGCTGACCAGTGGGTCCCCCTTGTCAGTGGCCCCCCTGACGCCATGCTGATGTCACAGTGACGCAGTAAAAGGAATTTCTAATTATAGAATAAATCCAAAAATTCCAAAAATTAAGTGAAACTTTGAAAATTCATATTAACTCCAAATTCAACATATAATATATGGAAAATGATCAGGAGAAAATTATCTATCCAAATATACCATTTTCAACTATGTTTGAGTTGAAAATAAAAGGGGACCAGTAGCTTTTGCTATTTGGTTTAAATGGAATTAAATCAAATTCATTTCAAATGCTTTTGCAATTTGAACCATAGCAACATACCACATTATACTTGAACTTCAGAGGCATATCATACACCTTTAAAAATGGTTTAACTTGATCAAACAATGTCATATGCAACTTGGCTAAATTGGAAATCATATGTGGAGTTTAAATTTGCAAATTCAATTGCAAATACCCCATTTAAGTGGAATTGCTTCACACATCAAAGCATATAAATCAAGTTTCAACCTTCAACCATGTGCTTGTGCATTGTATTTATTTTTCTACCTTGTTTATTGTTTGTCGAGTAGAGGTGGAACCGGAACAGGAGGCTGCCCCCTTCGTTGAAGACCCTGAACCCGAACCTCGTCAGCAAGGCAAGCAAACCCCCGTTGATCATGTCGATAAAATCCCACTTCCCTCTCATGTCTCGCTTATGCCTTGTATAGGATGATTACCATGATACGTTTCTACCGCATAGATGAACCCATTCCTTTGCATGACCTATCATTTGTCACAGTAGTAAGCAAACCACAATCCTAGCAAATGTAGGAGTTGATTGATATCTTGTGGCCCCTGCAATTGTTACTGCTTATTGCATGCTTAGAGTGATACAATGATGTTACTGTTATGTGAGTCGGGATGTTAGTGATCATGATGATGATGGTAGAAAGGTGTTGGTGAATCTACCCTAATACAAGGTGAACGATGAGAGGCTGTGTAGGAGTACACGGTGGGTTGTCTCGTTGAACACCGCCCTAAGTGCGAGTTCTTGTGTGGTGATCCAAGATGAAGAGTACAACCACACATTGGGCTCACTGACCCCTCTCAACCTATTAACTCATCCCTTTCGATGTCCAAATGTCGCACTAGTTCGGGGTTCTGGTAGGCTTGTGGCCTGGCTGCTAAGTGAGAGAACGGCTCAACCGAGACCGGCTTATGCACCACGCACACATCACCTGGGTCCACTTCGGTAAACCGGCCGGGTTCACGATAGTGGTAGCCAACCCAGGTAGGCGGCTTTCTTGGACTAGATAGGCTATGAGGTAACAGTTGTGGTGAGCATCCTCGCTGACACCCCTTGAATGGTGTCGAGATCAAAGGTGGTAACTGATGATCATGTGTGTGTAGCGGTACACCCCTGCAGGGTTAACAAAACTATTCGAATAGCCGCGTCCGCGGTTATGGACTACTTGGAACCTGTACCTGATTATTAGACAACTTGAACTGGATACTTCTAAAATACACCAAGATAAGTGTGAGTGCTATGGCGTACTTTCTCGTGGGAAAGTCGAGGAAGACACCATAGTGGTGTAATTGGTTGGAGATGTAGTGGACTCGTGTACGCTTCTTACCTCAAGTCTGGTACTCGTAGTTCAGGACTAGCCAAGTCAAAGCTGGCACTTCTGCTTTTGAACCCCACCTCCCTTTACCTTGATACATGTGCATGAGTAGTATAGCTCCTATGTAAGTCTTGATGAGTACGACTTTGTACTCACGTTTGCTTATTCTATGTTTTAGATGAACCCACTGACCCCGAAGGTGGCTTCTTCATCGAGCTCGACGACTGAAGACCAAGCTAGTATAGTCCCAGTCAGACGACTGGTTCCCTCGTGGAGGGCTTGTGTTTAAATAAGGCTTCTTAAGCCATTTGTTAAACTTGTCTGTACTCAGACCTACTTTGCTTCCGCTTGTCTGTTGTAATGTTGGACCGCATGCTTGTGATCTCTGTGTGCACTCTGTGAGAGTAATCAATAAAATGTATACTTTGTAGAGAATTCCAATGATACCTGCTGTTCATACAAGGCATGTGTGATGCGTGTATGTTTATAACATGCATGTCTTTGTATGGGTTTTCGAGACCTTAGTTGTGATCTGGTTGGCGGTCTTTCATACACCAAGTGGCCCTTAGATGTGCGCAGCTTGGGGCATCGCGATGCGATTGTTCGAGACTCTGTCTCGTGCACACTTTGTGGTATGATCGAGCCCGCCCTAGACCCCGACTAAGTGATCGGGCTGGAGTAAGTCTATGTATGAGTTATGAGATAGTCGATAGTATGGTTGAGGCGACTTGTCTTTGAATATGGGAGTTCATCACCCATATCATTAGAATTGTGTGCGGATGATGAGGATCCATCTCAGTTGATCATCCGGCCTGGATGGGATGCCCCTCACGTATGATGCTTTCTGAGGACGTTCTGTGCTTGGCCTTGTCTGCTTAGACAAGTGGGTACGGTTGAGGCATGTATGGGTTGTCTGCTGCACACTGCTGATATCCCCCCCCCCCCGGGAGCAATATGGTCGTAAACAATTCCACAATCTTTCAGCCTCATTTTCTGCAGCTATATCAGTGTCTTCTGCGCACCTTGGTACCCAAGCATGGTGACAAAACGACGGTCCGCTCCTTTGCTATTGATCTTATGGCGTGTGCCAAGGGGGCCTTTGACCAAATGGAGTTGAATCGTTCGCCCCGTCCCATTGATGTGGCTGATTTCCTCTGGCATGAGGTGTGGCTCTTCTCCCTCACGAAGCGCGGCCACTTCCCCGTTGCTCCCTACATTCAGCGGGTGATTGACCCATTTCTCCACTGTTCCGATTCAGAAGCCTGTGGTTCATCAAGAATGGGTGCCCAAGAAAGGTTCTGCTCTCTATGCCGGGCCCACTCGTCCTTCTGCGACTGCTACCTCCACCTCTCGTGGGTCTCGCCGTGCCAAGCCCATGGTGGAACCCCTTCGACGCATTGCTCGCTTTCTGGGCAAGTCTCAGCAGGCGATCTTCAAGGCCTGCACTACCCAAGCCACTGCTACTCACGAGCTTGAGTCTCGGCGTATCACTCAAGCCAATGCACTTCGGGCCCGTCTTCATGCCCGGCCAGGGATCCCTGTGAGTGCTGATGAGGAGCCCCCTTCCGCTCCTAGGGCTGCTGACTTCGGCTTTCCTACAGCTACGGACTTCCCCGAGTTCTTCACTGACGAGCTCGACGATCATGATGACGAGGAGTAGCTGTCCGTGTAGTGTTATTATGGTTGGCTCTGTGTTCTGCCCCTTTTTTGGTACTTGGTGCCAAAGGGGGAGACTCCTACCTATCCTAGGCGTAGTTTTCATTATCGGGATATAACCCAAACTCTAATGGTGATTTATGCTGCATGGTTTTTATGTATTAAGACATATGTGGTATGACCGTGGTGGTACTTGTATTAAACTTCATGGTTTATCTATCTTGCATGTCAAATGGTGTCCTGTGTCATGATGAGTGATATGTGTGTTACTATGGATCATATCTTTGCAGTTGTTACTTCATCATGTACTATTGGGTCTTAAAACCACTGCTCTCCCATATTATTTCGTATGGTTTATATGATCATGGGGGAGGCTTCCTCTTACGTGCTCTGCTTAAAAGTTAAGATCACCATGCACATGGTGAGGGGGAGCCTCCCTCAAATAAATGAAAATTGCTCTCCAAATCTTACATGTGAATATTTGTTGAGAGCTATATGTGTATTGTCATCAACTACCAAAAAGGTGGAGATTGAAAGTGCAATCTTGCCCTTAAGCATATTTTGTTGTGTGATGACAATATACATATAGGGGACTAACTGTGTTTGCTAAGTGATACACAGGAAACTGTTAGTTCTCTTGACATCACCGTGTAGGGATCATGGGCTAAACTTCAACCGCTCTCAAGAAGTCTACAAAATGATTGAAGATGACGCTAAGTCCTCTTTACTACTACCTCTTGAGTCATAGGGATCCCCGCACTATTAAGAGGGGATCATAGGGTTTAGTTAAAGTCTTGCTCAAGTCATAAGAACTATAACATGTAAAATACACATTTGTACAACCCATGGAAATCAATGTTGTTGTATAGGATATCCAATGTTCTCTAAACTGCACATCATCTATGGAGGTCGGACCGTCCGGGTATCAGGTCGGACCGTCCGGGTCTTTCCCGGACCGTCCGAGCTGCACCTCGGACCGTCCGAAAAAGGGACCCCGAGGTCAGGAGCTTATTCATCCATCCCGGACCGTCCGGGCTTCGGTCCCGGACCGTCCAACCCTCGGTGCAAAAGGTCAGTGGCATTACCTCATCTGGTCGGACCGTCCGGTAGATTGGTCGGACCGTCCGGGCCCAACCCGGACCGTCCGTCCTCATCTCCGGACCGTCCGACACGAGAGTGCTATGGGGTTCGGTTGTCTGATCTCATCGGTCGACCGGACTACAGGTCGGACCGTCCGGGCTCAGCCCGGACCGTTCGGCATATAGCCCGGACCGTCCGACGTCCTTATGACTGCATCAAAACGGCTAGTTCTTGGGCATCTATAAATACCCCCTACCCACTTGGGATTAGGGTTGACCACTTCATTTATTTCACTCAAGAACACGAAGTGCTCCCTCTCTCTCATCTCCTACACTCAAACCAAGATCCCGGAGAGATTTGTGAGAGTTCTTGTCGGATCTTTCACCCCGTGTTAGATCCGTCCCTTCCCCATCTTCCGACCAAAGCAAATCGTGATTTGAGAAAGTCTTGAGCTTTTCCCATTGATCTTGTTACTCTTGGAGGTTGGAGACTCCTAGGCGGGTAGGAGTTCTTCGGAGAGGAATCGACCATTGTGATTACCCCCGTTGAGTTTGTGAGGGTTTGGTGACCACCTTTAAGGTCAACCGGTAGTGGTTGGGAATCGCCTTCGTGGTGATATCTCAAGGGGACTAGAGTGAGCCTTCGTGGCGTTGGTGTGCCTTCATGGTTTCACCCACTCTCTCCGAACGGTGAGTAGCTTCCCTCCAAGGAAGTGAACATCGGGATACATCGTTGTCTCCGCGTCATTCGGTTATCCCTACTCTTTTCCCTTACTACTTGTACTACCGTATTATTTGCCCCTCACTTGCTTGTGTTTATTGTGCTTATTGTGTATCTTGTCTTTGCTAAATAGACCTTGCAATTATTAGGCACATCTTCGTTTTCCACATTATTGCTTAAAAATTGCTAAGTATTGATAAAATTTGTAATAAGACCTATTCACCCCCCCTCTAGGTCTATCTCGATCCTTTCAATTGGTATCAGAGCCTCGTGCTCTATTCTTGTGGCTTAACCGCCCTAGAGTGAGATGACCAAGAACGGCATCCCCGAAAGCTCGGGTGCCAATGTGGAGGAGGTTGCAATTATTGCGGATGCCGCGAGTTCGGAAGACGAGAGATTGGCTACCGAACAAAGGGCCGCCGCAAAAGTTGCGTTGCCTCCCTCCACGGGGCATGTTAGTTATGAGATTGAGGACCCCAAGTTATTCACCTCCGGAGATATGGAAAAAGCCTTGCAAAAGGCTTTGGACAATCAAAGGAAGGAAATGGAAGCCTCCTTTGCTAGATTGAAGGCTTCGGCGTCAGAGTCACAAACGTCAAGTGGTGCGGCCCCTAGGTCCCCACAAGCGACATTTGTGCACCCCGGCTCCGAGTCTCCCTTGCAAAGAGGTGGTCCCTACCAATGGTACTATCCTGCTCCTAAGCTTGTGGAACCTAAGTATAATTTCAACGGCAATCCGCCGGTACTAACCGAGAATACTAACTTCTTGGATTGGAAAAGTCTTATGGCAGATTATCTTAGGTTTGTGTGCGAACCCATGTGGAACCTCATCGACTCCGGAAAAGGCTATTATCCTGTTGATCCGAACAACCTTACTCCAAGTGAAGTGTTTGATCGACATCTCAACCTTGCGGCTATTGGGTTCTTGAAGAGAGGAATGGATGAGTTGACACGTGCACCATTTCTTCATATCACCAATGCCAAGGAAATGTGGGATACTCTTCTCATTGCCAAATCCGGCACCGGGTCGCTTCAAATGACAAGATACGAGACCGCAAAGAATGCATTGCACAACCTTCACATGAAGAAAGATGAGACGCCCCAACAACTTCATATGCGTCTCAAGGTTCTCTATGCTCATGTCCAGTCCTTCACATGTGAAAAATCTTTGGATGGATATCAAATCACCAACCGTTACCTTGTGGACAAAATGTTGAATGCTCTCATGGTGTATTCTCATCAAATGGTGTGGGAATTGAGGCGTATGCCCGACTTCTTCAAGATGACACCGGATGATGTGATTGCCACCTTCTTGCAATATGAAGAGCACCTAAAGGAGTCCAAGAGGCTTCTTGCCACATACGGTGGTCCGTCCTCAAACCTTGCTCTCAAGGCTAGGCTCGAGGAGTTTGATGATGATGAGGAAGAAGATGAGTATGAAGACGATGATAACTCCGATGATACTCCCTCATATGATGATATTGCTCTCTTTGTGAAGAAGTTCACCAAAGGGGACTTCAAGGGAAGATTCCAAAAGAAGAAGACAAGAAACTGCTACAACTGTGAGAGACCGGGACATTTTGCGGAGGAGTGTCCATATGAGAAAAGAGAGGACAAACCTCGATTTCCTCGGAAGGATGTCGCCAAGAAGCTCCCAAACCCTCTCAACAACAAGTTCAAGAAGAAAGAATTGTTGGCTCTTGAAGGGTCCGATCCCGAGGATGTTGGTGGTGTGGCCGGAGTTTCTCAAGATACACAAAAAACATTGAAGCTCCTCAACAAGGAAGGTGAAGTTGTGAACTACAACTACATGAGTAACTACGCCGGCAATGCACACAAGTGTCTTATGGCCAAGTTGGTTGACGATGACACTCCCTCCTCCTCGGCTAAGATCAAGGTAACTCCTATTGATGAGTCCTTCATGTTCTCTTCCGAACTTCATGATGAATTTCATGATGCGGAAAGTGATGATGCTCATGCTATATGTGAAGATTTGTTGTTTGCCAACGTGAACAAAATGATGAGCTCTCTCAAAGGCAACAAGCTCAAAATGTTTCAATTACTTATGGATGTGGTGGGTAAGCAATCCACAACCATTAAGGATCTTGAAATCCTCCTCACCGAGGAAAAGGAGAACTATACTCTCCTTGAGCGAAAAAATGACTTTGAGGAAGCTCGAAATGACAACTTATGCAAAGTTGTTCACGCATCAAATGACTTAAATGATAAGCATGTTGCCTCCTTGAAAAAGGCTAATGAAATATGTAAAGATCTTGCGAATGATATGAGCAAACTTGTGGAGCTAAACACCTCCCTTTCTAAGGATGTTGAGGTACTCATCTTGTCCCTCAAGACAAAAGATGAGGAACTCACCACCCTTAAGAAGAATCTCGAGGCCCACAAACTTGCTCATATAAAAACACTTACGAAGATGTCTCCTCCAACTATTGTGCATATTGATGCTTGTGCTACTAACTCTACCATTGATCAAGCATCAGTCATTGAGGAGAACATAGCTCTTCATGCTCAACTAAAGAAGGGCCTTTTGACTTGTGCCCAAGGCGAGAAAAACCTAAATGATGTATTAAGTCATCACAAGGAATCCTTTGCTAAGGAAGGACTTGGATTTGATCCAAGTACGAGTGTGACAAAGGATGTCACCGTTAGCAAGGAAAAAACTCCCCAAAAGGTGATCTTTGTTTGTGAAGGGCACAAGGAAAAAGGTAAGAAAATTGTTGATAAGGTTGGTGTTGGGAATGGGAAGGCCACTAGGGGCAAGCCCACTCCTACCAAGAAGAAGGAGAAAATGCCTCCATCCTATGTGCTCCGTAAGGCAAAGGATGGAGAGGTGTTTGAAAAATTCATTGGGTCCCGTAAGTCTTTCCGTTTCTATACCATTTGGGTTCCAAAGACCCTTGTTACTAACCTTAGAGGTCCCATTGCAAAATGGGCACCTCTAACCAAAGCCTAAATCCATGTGTAGGATGCTATCTCCGGTGGAGTCAAATGGGTGATTGATAGTGGATGCACCAATCATATGACCGGAGAAAGTTGTTTGCTCAAAGACTTCATGGATGCAATTCAACCATACATGAGCATTGTGTTTGGTGGTGGTTCCAAGGGAAAGGTGCTTGGGTTGGGCAAAGTGGCTATTACTAATGACATGTCTCTTGCAAATGTCATGCTTGTCCAATCCCTTCAATACAATTTGCTTTCCGTTCGTCAATTAGCTTCCGTTGGTTATGATACACTATTTGGTCTAACAAGTGTGAAAGTCTTTAGGAGAGATACTATCGAAGTGGCCTTTGTTGGAGAGTTGGATGGCAACCTTTATACGGTTGATTTCTCGAAAGAGAGTACTTACCATGCAACTTGTCTAATGGCCAAGGCCGACAAGGGGTGGCTATGGCATCGCCGGCTAGCCCATGTCGGTATGAGAAATCTAAAAGATCTCCTAAAGGGTGAACACATCCTCGGACTAACAAACGTGTCTTTTGAGAAAGATCGTGTGTGTAGTGCATGCATAGCCGGGAAGCAACATCAAGCAAAGCATACCCCCAAGAATATTGTGTCAACATCAAGGCCTTTAGAGCTCCTTCATGTGGATCTCTTTGGTCCTCCATCATGGGATAGTCTTGGTGGGAAGAAATATGGTCTCGTCATTGTTGATGATTATTCAAGATACACATGGGTGTTCTTTCTCAAGTCCAAGGACGAGACGAAGGCCACCTTCATTGATTTTGCCAAGCAAGCACAAAGAAAATATAACATGGCTATCTTGGCAATACGAAGTGACAATGGCTCTGAATTCAAGAACTACACCTTGGAAGAATTCTTGAGTGATGAGGGAATAGGACATCAATATTCCGCACCTTACACCCCTCAACAAAATGGTGTAGCCGAGAGGAAGAACCGTACTCTTGTGGAGATGGCCCGGTCCATGTTGGATGAGTACAAGTCACCGTATAGCTTTTGGGCCGAAGCCATCAACACCGCATGTCATGCATCAAACCGGCTCTTTCTTCGCAAGATCTTGATGAAGACCCCCTATGAGCTTCTAACCGGTCACAAGCCAAACGTTAAATACTTCCGAGTATTCGGTTGTAAGTGTTTCTTTCTCAATAAGAAAGACCGGTTAGCTAAGTTTCAATCCAAAACAATCAAGGGTATATTTATTGGGTATGCTTCGAATTCTCACGCCTATAGGGTCTACAACAAATCCACCGGATGTGTTGTGGAAACTTGTGACATGGAGTTTGATGAATTTAATGGCTCCCATGGGGAGCAAGTTGATCTAAGTGATGTAGGAAATAATGAAGATTCTTCTCAAGACATCTTGACTATGGGAATTGGAGATCTTGTGCCCATTGCTCAAGTTCCTAGAGATGATGAAGTGAGTGATGGGCCAAGTGTTCCACCTCCACAACCACCTCCTCCTACCACTCAAGATTCGATTTCTCAAGATGAGCCAACTATCCAAGAACAAGAACAAGACCCTTCCCAACCCGATGTTGTTGCTAAACCACAAGTTGAGGGTGCGGTTGATCCACGTGATCGACTTGACCGCATTTTCTTTGGAGAAAATGATGAAATTGATGATGGCTCCGCCCTTGATGATGAACCAAATGTTGCCCATGAGCCCGAATGGGTACAGCCTATTGAAACTCCAACTTCCATCATGCCATTGGTGGCTAGACGTGTTGATGTTGACAAGATCCTCACGGGATTGGGGCAAGGTATAGTTACTCGTCGTCAACTTATGAACTTTTGCGCTCACTTCTCGTTTGTGTCTTGTATTGAACCACTTAGGGTTGAACAAGCACTTGTGGATGTGGATTGGCTCATTGCAATGCAAGATGAGCTCACTAGCTTCACCCGGAATGAAGTTTGGTCTCTCGTGGAGAGGCCTTCCGGTCATGATCATAACATCATTGGAACCAAGTGGATCTTCAAAAACAAGCAAGATGAATATGGTAATATCATTCGAAACAAGGCAAGGCTAGTGGATCAAGGGTACTCCCAAGTTGAAGGCTTGGATTTTTATGAGACCTTTGCTCCCGTTGCTCGCCTTGAATCTATACGCATGTTTCTTGCTTATGCCGCATTCAATGGATTTCCATTATTTCAAATGGACGTGAAAAGTGATTTCCTTAATGGTCCTCTATAAGAGGATGTATATGTAGCTCAACCACCCGGCTTTTGTGACCCTCATCACAAGGACCACGTGTACAAACTTCATAAGGCATTATATGGTCTTAAGCAAGCTCCTAGGTCTTGGTATGACCATCTTAGGAAGTTTTTACTCGAGGAAGGATTTGTGAGGGGTGTCATTGATGCCACTCTTTTTACCAAGAGAACCAATGGTGAATTGCTCATATGCCAAATCTATGTAGATGACATCATATTTGGTTCTCCTAATCCATCTTTGTGCAAGTGGTTCTCGGAAACTATGACCAATAACTTTGAGATGTCCATGATGGGGAGCTTGAAGTATTTCCTTGGATTTCAAATCGAGCAATTTGCCGAAGGAACCTTCATCTCTCAAACAAAGTACATTCAAGGCATGCTCGTGAATTTTGGTATGAAGGATGCCAAGCCATGCAAGACACCCATGCCAACCAAGGGATATCTAGATCAAGACCTTTCCGGTATTCCATTTGATCCTACTCTTTATCGTTCTATGATTGGGTCATTGCTTTACCTTTGTGCATCTAGACCGGATATCATGCTTAGCGTAGGAATGTGTGCAAGATATCAAGCCTCTCCCATGGAGAGTCACCATTTGGCGGTTAAGCGCATTCTTAGATACCTTGTTCATACTCCTTTGTTGGGCCTTTGGTACCCCAAGGAAGCCAAGTTTGATCTCTTGGGGTACACCGATGCGGATTGGGCCGGAGATAAGGTGGATCGGAAGTCAACATCCGGTTCATGCCAATTTCTTGGGCGCTCATTGGTAAGTTGGCATTCCAAGAAGCAAAATTGTGTCTCCCTCTCCACCGTTGAAGCCGAGTATGTGGCCGCCGCAAGTTGTGCTACTCAAGTTCTATGGATGAGGCAAACCTTGAAGGATTATGGCCTCACCTACAAGAAGGTACCCATCTTATGTGACAATGAAAGTGCTATCAAGATTGCCAACAACCCTTGTCAACATCCCCGCACCAAGCATATTGATATTCGTCATCACTTCATACGGGATCATATTCAAAAAGGTGATATTGTTCTTGCACATGTGGGCACCGACAAACAACTTGCCGACATCTTCACCAAGCCATTGGATGAAGAAAGGTTTTGCCAACTAAGGGGTGAACTTGGTATCTTGGAACGTTATAGCTTTACGGCTTAGGGGTATCTTGCTCTCATTCGTACATGTTGCGCATACCCTGTCTAGATGTAGGCATGTATGTAAGGGGAGAAGCTCAATTAATGAGTTCTCATCCCTCTACGTGATGCATAAATAGAAACAAACATCAACAATCCGCATGCTCACTTCGGTGAATCCATGTGTAGCGGTTAAAGAGGGAGTAGTGACTGTTGGACCCAAGATACATCTTCGCGGTGTCAGCATCACATATACTCAAACATGGTGGCCACGGCCACCGCCGACTCCTTCATAAACATCTTATGACAAATGGTTTCTCTTATGATCTTGTTATTGATTGTGTTTTATGATGTTCCTTCCTGCATCTATCTCAATATATATGCCATTCAGCTAGATCACCTCCATTTTATCGTCGTGCCTCCCATTGGTCTGCCTGTTTTGCCCACACATCACACTTCGGACGGTCCGGACCAGTGCCCGGACGGTCCGGGGTATCCCCGGACGGTCCGACCTGCATCCCGGTCGTCCGGCCTCTAACGTGTATTGTGCTCTCCCGGTAATCCGTATAGGTCGTCCGACCAACAGTCCGGACCGTCCGAAACCTCGTCGGACCGTCCGACTTACAGCCCGGTCGTCCGGCGTGTCCGATCTATAAATGGCTCGGGCCGCGCCCCTCACATCCTGTAGGCAGTTCCTTTTCTTTCCCCCCGCCGTGGCCTCTGACCTAGCGCCGCCGCTGCACCTGTTGCGGCCTCCCCCGTCCGTCCCCGCCCTCCGATGAGTTCCCCAGCCCCATCCCCATATTCTCCTCCTCCCGATCTACGTTTTTGACCGATCAATATTGCTTTTAGGGCAGATTGCCTTTGGGGAGGGTTCTTCTTGTGGCTCATGGGAGAAGGAACACCCCCCAGATGAATTAATTCAAAAGGCCAGGAATAAATCTTCTCCAAAAATTCATGTTTGATTTTTGAAAAGTCTTATAAATGAGTGTGATCACATATCAAGTGATGTGGGACCCACCCCATGCTCATGGATTTTTCAAATATCAAACAACCCCTATTTGATTTAAGATTCAAATAATTTGAATTTTAAAAAGTGCCAAACTTTATAAATGGCTAGTCTATATTATTATGATGCCATATAAAAAGTTCTAACATTTTAGAAAATGGCTAGGTATTTTTTTAGCTAGCCAAAACAAATGACAGAAGAAAACAGAAAAGAAAAACAGAAAAAGAAAAGGAAAACCCTTACCTGTCGCCTAGGCGAGGGCAGCACAGCAACCCCCCCCCCCCGTCCCAAAGGGGCAAGGGGGTCTTCTTCCCCCTCCCCGCGCCTCCAAGCTGCTCGATGGAATGCCCACCGAGACAGCCGAGCACGGCGTCGTCCCTCCAGTCGCCACCTGCCCCTCAAAGACGTCTAGCCGCGCCACGCAACTCCTGGTCGAGCCACGCACCCATTCCCCCCTCTGGAGACGCCCGCACCCTCTCTCTCGCCAAGCTCGACGGAGACCCGAGCGCCGCCGTCGCCATGCCGTGAAGAACTCGTGGCCACTGTCGTCCCCAAGCCGCGCCGTGCTATCCATCATCTTCGCCGTCCCCGACTTCGTCGCCACGCAAGGATTCGCGCCTCAATTCGAGCTCGAGCCCACGGAATCGTCGCCAGGAGCTCGCCGGACCCGCAAGCTTTCTCCATCAATTACGCCGCCACCAGAGCCTCCCTGAGCCTGCTGACCCCGCCGTCGAGTTTGTGGTGAGCTTCTGCTCTTTTCCCCTAACCTAGCGCCCTCCCTCTCGTTCTCTATCCACGGCCTCCATGAACGCCAAAGCTTGCCGCCGCCACAGTTGAAGTCGAGGTCGTCGTCTTGCCCTTTTGGCTCAACTAGCGCGCGCAGCAGCATCCCCTTGCTCTCAGCTCTCGTTTGCACCACGCCGCGGTCAAAATGACGCTCTGGAGCGCGAACCCGACGCAGCCCTAGCCACGTCCGCCGCCAACCTCGACGTCGACGTTGCTCCGGTGACCCCCTGAAGCTCTGGCCCGGTCCAATCGAAGCGGACGACGACGCTGCACACGTTGGTGGTCTCCTTTCGTGCTCCCGTGCCCGTTTGCAGGATTCCGGCGTGAACAGGACCTCGCCGACGACGACCCCTCCATTAGAGCTTAACCACAGTGCTTAATTAAGCTTAATCCACCCCCCCCCCCCACAGTGACTGCCATGTGGGCCCAAGGCCACACTTAACCCCCTAGTTAAGTTTAAATCAAAATAAACAGTTTTAAGTAAACAACAGAGGCTGACCAGTGGGTCCCCCTTGTCAGTGGCCCCCCTGACGCCATGCTGATGTCACAGTGACGCAGTAAAAGGAATTTCTAATTATAGAATAAATCCAAAAATTCCAGAAAATAAGTGAAACTTTGCAAATTCATATTAACTCCAAATTCAACATATAATATATGAAAAATGATCAGGAGAAAATTATCTATCCAAATATACCATTTTAAACTATGTTTGAGTTGAAAATAAAAGGGGACCAGTAGCTTTTGCTATTTGGTTTAAATGGAATTAAATCAAATTCATTTCAAATGCTTTTGCAATTTGAACCATAGCAACATACCACATTATACTTGATCTTCAGAGGCATATCATACACCTTTCAAAATGGTTTAACTTGATCAAACAATGTCATATGCAACTTGGCTAAATTGGAAATCATATGTGGAGTTTAAATTTGCAAATTCAATTGCAAATACCCCATTTAAGTGGAATTGCTTCACACATCAAAGCATATACATCAAGTTTCAACCTTCAACCATGTGCTTTTGCATTGTATTTATTTTGCTACTTTGTTTGTTGTTTGTCGAGTAGAGGTGGAACCGGAACAGGAGGCTGCCCCCTTCGTTGAAGACCCTGAACCCGAACCTCGTCAGCAAGGCAAGCAAACCCCCGTTGATCATGTCGATAAAATCCCACTTCCCTCTCATGTCTCGCTTATGCATTGTATAGGATGATTATCATGATACGTTTCTACCGCATAGATGAACCCATTCCTTTGCATGACCTATCATTTGTCACAGTAGTTAGCAAACCACAATCCTAGCAAATGTAGGAGTTGATTGATATCATGTGGCCCCTGCAATTGTTACTGCTTATTGCATGCTTAGAGTGATACAATGATGTTACTGTTATGTGAGTCAGGATGGTAGTGATCATGTTGATGATGGTGGAAAGGTGTTGGTGAATCTACCCTAATACAAGGTGAACGATGAGAGGTTGTGTAGGAGTACAAGGTGGGTTGTCTCGTTGAGCACCGCCCTAAGTCCGAGTTCTTGTGTGCTGATCCAAGATGAAGAGTACAACCACACATTGGGCTCATTGGCCCCTCTCAACCTATTAACTCATCCCTTTCGATGTCCAGATGTCACAGTAGTTCGGGGTTCTGGTAGGCTTGTGGCCTGGCTGATAAGTGAGAGAACGGCTCAACCGAGACCGGCTTATGCACCACGCACACATCACCTGGGTCCACTTCGGTAAACCGGACGGGTTCACGATAGTGGTAGCCAACCCAGGTAGGCGGCTTTCTTGGACTAGATAGGCTATGAGGTAACAGTTGTGGTGAGCATCCTCGCTGACACCCCTTGAATGGTGTCGAGATCAAAGGCGGTAACTGATGATCATGTGTGTCTAGCGGTACACCCCTGCAGGGTTAACAAAACTATTCGAATAGCCGCGTCCGCGGTTAAGGACTGCTTGGAAAGCTTAGCTTGATTATTAGACAACTTGAACTGGATACTTCTAAAACACACCAAGATAAGTGTGAGTGCTATGGCATGCGTTCTCGTGGGGAAGTCGAGGAAGGCACCATAGTGGTGTAATTGGTTGGAGATGTAGTGGACTCGTGTACGCTTCTTACCTCAAGTCTGGTACTCGTAGTTCAGGACTAGCCAAGTCAAAGCTGGCACTTCTGCTTTTGAACCCCACCTCCCTTTACCTTGATACATGTGCATGAGTAGTATAGCTCCTATGTAAGTCTTGATGAGTACGACTTTGTACTCACGTTTGCTTATTCTATGTTTTAGATTAACCCACTGACCCCGAATGTGGCTTCTTCATCGAGCTCGACGACTGAAGACCAAGCTAGTATAGTCCCAGTCAGACGACTGGTTCCCTCGTGGAGGGCTTGTGTTTAAATAAGGCTTCTTAAGCCATTTGTTAAACTTGTCTGTACTCAGACCTACTTTGCTTCCGCTTGTCTGTTGTAATGTTGGATCACATGCTTGTGATCTCTGTGTGCACTCTGTGAGAGTTATCAATAAAATGTACACTTTGTATAGAATTGCAATGATACCTGCTGTTCATACAAGGCATGTGTGCTGCGTGTATGTTTATAACATGCATGTCTTTGTATGGGTTTTCGAGACCTTAGTTGTGATCTGGCTGGCGGTCTTTCATACACCAAGTGGCCCTTAGATGTGTGCATCTTGGGGCATCGCGATGCGATTGTTCGAGACTCTGTCTCGTGCACACTTTGTGGTATGATCGAGCCCGCCCTAGACCCCGACTAAGTGATCGGGCTGGAGTAAGTCTATGTAAGAGTTATGAGATAGTCGATAGTATGGTTGAGGCGACTTGTCTTGGAATATGGGAGTTCATCACCCATATCATTAGAATTGTGTGCGGATGATGAGGATCCATCTCAGTTGATCATCCGGCCTGGATGGGATGCCCCTCATGTACGATGCTTTCTGAGGACGTTCTGTGCTTGGCCTTGTCTGCTTAGACAAGTGGGTACGGTTCTCGGCTCTCCATATGACTATGTCATAGCGGGACTTGCATACGCTAACCCCGGGTCCCGACAGACTTGGTATCAGAGCAGGAATGCCTGTAGGACTAGCAGCCTTGGCCGAAGTCGAGTCTAGCTTGCTATAGTTATATAGTTACTCTGGGTATATAAGGGAACAACGTAAGGCTTCTTTTTTTCTCCTTACCCTCATCGTTCTGAGTTCTGAGTCACCCTCATCTTGTTCTACGGGAAGATAGGACTAGGCTCACCTCTGTCTGATTAGAACATCTCGTTGTTTTCTTCCTTGTAGCCGTAGGAAAGTTGTGTTCGGTTCGTTAGAATTGTTGTGCTTCCTGATTTCTTACATCGTATGTAAGTGTTGTTTCTACATTGCAAGAAAAGACATTTCTTACAATTACAGCCGTTATGTTGTCTGAGTCATTCCAGGTTTCTTCATAATCTGATGCATTTGCAAACTCCTTCTTTCTGTTTCAGATGGCAGACCTCCCACCTCGGCAGATTGTTCGTTTGACCAGGTGCCTCGGTGTGCGTGGTCATCCCGCCATGCTGATCGAGATGATGTCCTTCATTGGATACCGATGGTACCCTGAGTACACCGTTGAGGAGCAGTTCCTTGACTTCAACCAAACCCAGTTCCACTACATTGTCAGGATCTACCCGCACCACAATGGAGTCACTCAGCCAATCCACTTTGGACATGGCATTGGCATGACTGAGAACATGGCTGTGCAGGATGCTGCATACTCATGTATTACCCTGCTGAGAGAGGAGCACACTATGCTGAGAGAGACCTCGTTCCGCTATATCCCTGCTGCACTTCTAGGAGAAGAAGGATATTACACCGGACTCTACTCAGATCACTCTGCAGAGGATCCAGTACTTCAGATGACTGCTAGGTTTGCTTGTGATAGAGATCGAGATGCACGTGCCCTTCGTTTCGAGCTTCACGCCACCCGTGCCCGTCTGTATCGAGCACTGACACTCTTGGCACCCTTCATGAGTGTTGGATCAGTCGAGTATGATGCTATCTACCCAGCCAGGACACAGATGCCTTCTCGAGTTGCTTGGCCCGAGATTGGAGGCATTTTTCCACCCCATGGTCCTCTGCTTCCACCCTACGCTGGACCTAGGCCCCATCCTTGCCCAAATGGATATCAGGGTCCACAGGCCTCCGTGTTTTCCGATGGTCACCTTCAGCTACCGGGTTACGCGAGTAACTTTTACGAGGACTACTATGGAGATGGAGATGAGTGAGACCGCCTGTGGTCTTACTTTAGTGAGGATGTAGTAGTATCTTAGTATATTGTACGCAAGGTGTTCTAAGTTCCAGAGGCTTAGATAAATAATGTATAGGAAGTCAGAGTGCCTCTGAAGGATGTATCATCTTCATCACGTTTGTATTAGCTTGGCGCTTGTACTAAAACGATGTATGGTTTGTATGACAGCTTGTGAATATATGGCTTGTATGCTTTTATCACCATGTTGTGAAGATGATTACTTCCTTTGCTCTGTAATCCTTCCAGTACTTCAATACCTTGTTTAGACTCTTCCAATCAACTCTGTTTGACTTTGGTTTTCACCTTCAGGATGTCTCAAGGAACCCGTGGCCAGCTTGGTCGTGCCCATGGTCGTGGGAATGAATAGGAGGAAGGCAACCTTCCACCCCCACCCACGATGGCTCAGGTTCTGATGGAGGTTGAGAGGAACCGCCGAGACTCTCACCATTTGCTGGAGGTCATTGCCCGCAACACCACTCAGCAGCGCAACGAGTTGGTGTCTTTGAACGACTTCATCCGGCTTCATCCCCCGGTTTTCAGCTACTCCACCGAGCCCCTTGACGCCGATGACAGGCTTCGCAGCATCGAGAGGAAGCTCCAGGCAGGCCATGTTGCAGATGGCGACAAGGTCAGCTATGCACCTATCACCTCGAGGGTGCAGCTAGCTCTTGGTGGGAGAATTTCTTGAACATGCGTCCCGTTGGACCACCCACATCTTGGGATGAGTTCTGCACTTCCTTCCGCGATCACCACATTCCAAAGGGTCTTATGGACCGCAAGCGTGAGGAGTTCTGCAACCTCACCCAAGGCAGAAGGACTGTTGACGAGTTTAGTCGTGAGTTCAACCGACTTGCTCGTTATGCTACTGAAGAATTCTCCACCGACGCTAAGAAGCAAGAGAGGTTCCGGCGTGGACTCAATTCTGGACTCCGTCGTGAGCTCAACCTGCATGACTTTGCCACCTTCCAGGTCCTTGTCAACAAGGCCATCAAGGCAGAGGACATGAACACACCCAATGACTTCCGCAAACACCCTAGAGATGATGGTTCATCCAGTTTAGGCTCTCAGAAGCTCAAGATCTGGATCCCCAACAGTATGTTTCGCCAGAACAACCCACCGAGGCCATCCTATGTGGCGCCTCATCCACCAACTCAGTTCCACCCCGCTCCACCGAACAACCCAGCTCCACGCACTGTCTTTGGAGCTTGTTACAAGTGTGGTCAGGCAGGCCACTACTCCCGCGAGTGTCCCGAGAACCAGCTCCAGAATCAGAATGCTCCACCCCGTGCCGGAGGCAACAACAATGGTCGTGGCAAGCCACCCCAGAAGGTCTACACCACCAAACCCGCTCCTCCCGCCACTCATGGACGTGTGAATCAGATTGCCACCGAAGAGACTGACGACACCACTGATGTCATTCTTGGTGCGCTCCCCGTCAATTATGTTCCTACTTCCGTTCTTTTCGACCCAGGAGCATCTCATTCATTCATGTCGGAAAGTTATGCACTTCGTCATGAGTTATCCTTTGTTGAATTGTCCATCCCCCATGATTATTCAAACTCCAGGGTCAGGATGGCAAACTAATAGAGTAAGCCATGGTAATCAAATTGCAATTGAGGGTTTAGTATTCCTTGCTTCACTCATAGCCCTCAAGTCTTCAGACATTGATGTCATCTTTGGCATGGATTGGCTATCAAGGCAGAATGCCTACCTGGATTGCAAAGGCAAATCAGTGAAACTCACCCACCCTTCAGGCAAGACCGTCAACTACACATCACCCAAAACAAGAACCCAAGTGCATTCTTTGAATGTACTTCCCCTTACCGACCTTGAAGATGTTCCGGTGGTTCGTGACTTCCCGGATATCTTTCCTGAAGAGCTGCCGGGCATGCCACCCGACAGATGTGTAGAGTTCATAGTGGATCTTATGCCAGGAACCGCCCCAATTTCTAGACGCCCATACAAAATGGCCCCACGTGAGTTAGCTGAGCTTAAAACCCAACTAGAAGCTTTGTTGGAAAAAGGCTTCATCCGCCCTAGCTCATCGCCATGGGGTTTCCCCGTTCTGTTCGTAATGAAGAAAGATGGAACAGAAAGGATGTGCGTAAACTAGCGCCCGCTAAATTTAGCGACGATAAAGAACAAGTACCCACTGCCCCGGATCAATGATCTTTATGATCAACTTGCAGGATCCACTGTCTTTTCCAAGATGGATTTGAGATTAGGATATCATCAAATCCGAATCCGAAACGAGGACATTCACAAAACGGCTTTTACTACTCGTTATGGTCTTTACGAGTACACCGTCATGTCCTTTGGTTTAACCAATGCCCCCGCCACTTTCTCGCACATGATGAATTCGATCTTCATGGAGTACTTAGATAAATTTGTTGTGGTTTATCTCGATGATATTCTCATCTACTCGAAGAACGAAGAAGAACATGCCGAACACCTAAGGCTGGTATTGATGAAACTTAGAGAGCATCACCTGTATGCTAAATTCTCCAAGTGTGAATTTTGGCTACCATAAGTGACCTACTTATGCCACGTGATTTCTGCAAAAGGCATTGCTGTGAATCCCGAGAGAGTTCAGGCCGTCCTTGACTGGACTCCACCTGAATCGGTTAAGCAAGTTAGGAATTTTCTTGGCCTAGCCATGTCGGGACCCGGGGTTAGCGTATGTAATTCCAGTCACGATACAATCACATGGAGAGCCGAGAACCGTACCCACTTGTCTAAGCAGACAAGGCCAAGCACAGAACGTTCTCGGTAAGCATCGAACGTGAGGGGCATCCCATTCAGGCCGGATGATCAACTGAGATGGGTCCTCATCGTCCGCTCACAAGTCTAAATGCTTATGGGTGGTGAATCCCATACTCATAGACAAGTCGCCTCAACCATGTTATCGATTGGATCCTAACTCTTACATAGACTTACTCCATCCCGATCACTTAGTCGGGGTCTAGGGCGGGCTCGATCATACAACAAAGTGTGCACGTGACAGAGTCACGAACAATCGCATCGCGATGCCCCAAGCTGCGCACATCTAAGGGCCACTTGGTGTATAAAGGACCGCCAGCCAGATCACAACTAAGGTCTCGAAAACCCATACTAAGACATGCATGTTATAAACATACACGCAGCACACATGCCTAGTATGAACAGCAGGTATCATCACATAACTCTACAAAGTACTCTTTATAGATATACACATAGAGCATACAAAGATCACATGTCTGTGATCAACATTACATCATACAACGGAAGCAAATTAGGTCTGAGTACAGACAAGTTTAACAAATGGCTTAGAGAAGCCTTGTACAACAAACATGCCCTTCCACGAGGGACCAGACTGCTGTCTGGGACTATGCTAACTTAGTCAACGTCGAGCTTCAGGTCGGTGACTCCATCGGGGTCCGGGTTCTCATCTAAAACATAGAATAAACAAACGTGAGTACAAAGTCATACTCAGCAAGACTTACATCAGAACTAAACTACTCATGCTCAAGTATCAAGGTAAAGGGAGGTGGGGTTTCATCATGCAGAAGTGCCAGCTTTGACTTGGCTAATCCTGAACTACGAGTACCAGACTTGAGATAAGAAGCGTACACAAGTCCACTACATCTCCAACCAATACACCACTATGGTTACTTCCTCGACTTCCCCACGGGGAGGCACACCAAAGCACTCACACTTATCTTGGTGTATTTTAGAAGTATCCAATTCAAGTTGTCTAATAATCAGGTACAGGTTCCAAGTAGTCCTTAACCGCGGACGCGGCTATTCGAATAGTTTTGTTAACCTTGCAAGGGTGTAAACTGCACACACATGACCATCGGTTACCGCCAGGTCTCGCCACCGCTCAAGAGGTGACAGCGAGGATGTTCACCACGACACTTCGCTCACAACCGGTCTATTCCAGGAGTCGACTATCTGAGTTTGCCTCTGCTCGAGAGCCCGGCCGGATCAACGAAACGGACTCAAACAATGTAAGTGACCGAGACGCCACCTCTGGCAGATGGTTTTCCTGCCTCACAGGTGCACCCACATATCTATATGATGCAACCATTCCTTCATTCTTTTTCTATGCAGATGCCAAATGGAAAGCCCGAACTAATGTGACTCCTGGACGTCGACACGGATCAAGGTACTAGGCCGAGAGGGGTCAGTGAGCCCAATGTGTGGTTGTACTCTTTGTCTTGTATTACCATACAAGAACTCGATGCCTAAGGCAGTGTTCAACGAGACAACCCACTGTGTACTCCTACACAGCCTCTCATCGTTCACCTTGTATTAGGGTGGATTCACCGACACAGTTTCACTTTCATCAACACCATGTTCATCATCATCCCGACTCACATCAAAAGCAACCTCATGTAACACTAAGCATGCAATAAGCTGTAACAATTGCAGGGGCTTCATGATATCAATCAACTCCTATGTCAGCTAGGATTGTGGTTTGCTTACTACTGTGACAAGATGATAGGTCATGCATCGGATATGGGTTCAACTATGCGGTAGAATCGATACAAAGTGATCTCCTAAACATGCATAAGCGAGACTGAGAGGGAATTGGGATTTTATAGACATGATCAATGGGGTTTGCTTTCCTTGCTGACGAGGTTCGATATCGGGGTCTTCAACGAAGGGGGTGGCCTCCGGTTCCGGTTGCACGTCTATCGAGCAAACAATCAAACAAGGTATAAATTTATTTGCAATGCTCAAACACATGATCAATATTGAAATGGTGATGTTCTTGGTCACAATATGGGTACAATTCCATTTAAAAGAAGTCAAATGCAAAGTCATTTGCAAATGTGCTTCAAAATTGAATTTGAATTAAAGCCATATGGATGTTTTGCACTGTTCACCCATTTTAAAATGGTCAAACATGAAAACAGAGCCCATATTCATAATCCTTGGATTTTTCTGATATTTTTAGACATATTATTTGTTATATTTGGAGTTCATATTAATTAGTTATGAATTTTCCAAGTTTAATCAATTTTCTGTAATTTTCTGGATTATAATAATTCTCTGGAAAAATGTTTATTGCGTCAGCCTGACGTGGGGGTGACGTCAGGGGGGGGCTGACCAGTGGGTCCACCCTGTCAGCCTCAGTGGGTGTTAACCCGGTGTGATTAGCTTAACAGAGGGGTTAGGGGGGGCTGGCCCACATGTCATGGACTCAAGGGGGGGATTAAGAGGTGTTTAAGGGGGGCTAATGGCGCCGTCGCCGGAGTGTGGCCGGAGCTTCGCCGGAGTTGGGATTCGGGCACGGGGGGTGGCGTGGGTGGCCTGGGCGCGTAGCCCGCAACCTCGCGCACTCGTTCAAGCCATCTGGGCAACGAGGAGGGGCCTCGGGCCACGGCTAGGTCGAAGACGACGGCGGCCGGAGCACTGGAGCGGGCGGTTCTACGCTACGGGCCACGGCGAGAGGCACGGAGGAGCTGGGGCGAACGGGGAGCTCACCCTGGTGCTAATGGAGCCGTCGGGGAGGCCGGAGGGTGTCTGGACGGAGGAGAATCGCTCGCCGGCGTCCACTATGCCCGGCGGTGGCTCGATGAAGAGGACGTCGTCGCCGTTGGCTCCTGATCCGAATTGAAGGCGCCGCTCGATGAAGTCGATGCCGGGGAGCCTTGTGGACAACTTGCGGCGTCGAAAGGGGCACGGTGGCCACGAGCTCTACGGCGGCGTGCTCCGCTAGGGCTACGGGTCGGCTCGGTTCTCGCCGGGGAGGAAGAAGGAAGGCCAGGGAGAAGGGGGAAATGACCTGGGGCATTCCAGGCTGCCACAGGGAGGAGAAGGAGGTCAGGGGGAAGCAGGAGGTGGCGTCGGCGCCCTGGGCATGGCCGCCACGCACCTCTGTGCTTGCCTGCCGAGGGAAGAAGACGACCATGCCCTTGTGGGCTGGGCTGGTCCCCTGGGCCAGGCTGGGCCAGGTGGTTCTTTTCCTTTTATTTCTTCTGTTTTTCCTTTCTGTAAATATGTTTTGCCCTGAATAAAATAGCAAGGCATTTTATAAAAATGCCCAAATACTTTTATAAATATTAGGTGACTAGTAGCTAGTCACATACAGAATTTGAGCATTTTTGAAATTCAAAACATTTGAATTTCAATTCAAATAGGGGTAAACTTTAATTTCCAGAGCACCTTTTGAATATTAGAAAATTCCATGAGTATGGGAAAATACCCAATCCACTTTTAAAATGATCAGCATCATTTATAGGAATTTTCCAAACATTCAAATGATTTTTGGAAAAATATTTTTATCTGGCCATTTCAAATAATTTCTCAGGGCTTTCTGCTTCCCCATTTTTGAAATTTCCTTTTGATTTTTCATGATGCAAAAGGGTCAATCAAGCCCTAGCACTTACCCTAGTTGGGCTTCTGACAAGCCAGCTATTGCCGTCGCTTCGTCGAGAACTTTTCTAAAGTTGCAAAGCCTCTAACTGAACTCCTCAAGAAAGATAAGAAATTCCTATGGACTCCCAAGTGCGAGGAAAGCTTTCAAGAGCTAAAAAGAAGATTGACTTCTGCACTCGTACTTGCACCTCCAGACACCAAAAAGGATTTCGAGATCTTTTGTGACGCATCACGGCAAAGGGCTAGGATGCATACTTCTGCAAGATAGACATGTGGTAGCTTATGCTTCACGCCAGTTGCGGCCACATGAAGAGAACTATCCTACCCATGACCTTGAACTCGCTGCCGTAGTTCATGCCCTGACAACTTGGCGACATTACCTCCTTGGTAATCGTTGTGAGATCTATTCCGACCACCAAAGCCTCAAATACATCTTCACCCAGCCAGATCTTAACCTCAGGCAAAGACGCTGGATTGAGTTGATAAAAGATTACGACGTAGGAATTTCTTACACCCCAGGCAAAGCCAATGTCATGGCTGATGCACTAAGTCGTAAGTCGTATTGTAACAACCTCATGTTACAACAGTATCAACCACTTCTTCATGAGGAATTTTGCAAACTCAATCTTGAGATTGTTCCTCATGGCTATCTTTCTACCTTGGTGGCGAAACCTACTCTTGAGGATCAAATAATAGTTGCCCAAAGGCGTGCACGAGGTGTTCGCCGGATCAAGGAGAACATTGCTAGCGGAGTTGCTAAATTTTTCTCCACAGATAGTAAAGGAATGGTATTCTTTGGAAATCGTTTGGTAGTACCTAAGAATAGGGAACTAAGGCAACTCATCCTCAAGGAAGCCCATGACACACCCCTCTCGATTCATCCCGGTAGCATGAAAATGTACCGAGATCTACGCCAGAGATTTTGGTGGACTAGGATGAAGAGAGACATTGCTCGATTTGTTGCCGAATGTGATGTTTGTCATCGCATTAAGGCAGAACACCAAAGACCTGCTGGTACACTTCAACCTTTGCCTATTCTGGAGTGGAAATGGGACAAAGTCGGTATGGACTTCATCACCGGCTTTCTAAAAACCCAGAAAGGAAACGATGCCATCTTCGTTGTCATAGATAGACTTTCCAAAGTTGCTCACTTCCTTCCAGTTCGCGAGTCTATAACTGATAGCCAGTTAGCGGACTTGTACGTCTCTAGAATTGTATCCCTTCATGGTGTTCCTTTGGAAATCAATTCTGATCGCGGTAGCCTTTTCACCTCTAGATTTTGGGGAAACTTTCAAAATGCTATGGGAACTCATCTCTCCTTTAGTACAGCTTTCCATCCTCAGTCTAGCGGTCAAGTCGAAAGGGTTAACCAAATTCTTGAAGACATGCTCAGAGCTTGTGTTATCTCATTCGTAAAGAATTGGGAGAAGGAGAAGTCTCTTCCATTTTCCGAATTTGCTTATAACAATAGTTTTCAATCTAGTCTGAGCATGGATCCTTTTGAACTCCTATATGGACGACGATGTCGAACACCCCTAAACTGGTCAAAAACCGGTGAAAGACAATTCTTTGGACCGGATATGATCAAGGAAGCAGAAGAGCAAGTTCGCATTGTTCGTAATCAATTGAAAGCAGCCCAGTCTCGTCAGAAGAGCTACTATGATCGTCATCATATGCAAGAGAGCTACAATCTGGACGAGAGGGCTTACCTTCGGGTTACTCCTCTGAAGGGAACCCAACGTTTCGGTATCAAAGGCAAGTTGGCCCCACGTTACATCCGACCTTTCCGCATTCTTACTAAACGTGGAGAAGTTGCCTACCAACTTGAACTACCCCCGCACCTGTCCCGAGTACATGATGTATTCCATGTGTCCCAACTCAGGCGTTGCTTCAAGGACCCCATCCGCGAAGTCGACCATGAAACGCTTGATCTCCAAGATAACCTTTCTTATCGAGAATACCCCGTTCGTATTCTTGATTCCGCAGAGCGTGTCACTCGTCATCAGAAAATTAAGTTTCTGATAGTGCAATGGTCACACCCTCTGAGAGAGAAGCCACGTGGGAAAGAGAAGACCGTCTCCGTGCCGAGTACCCCACCTTCCTCCCGCAGACTTCTGAATCTCGGGACGAGATTCTGTTGAGTGGGGGCAAGTTGTCAGAACCCTCTGTTAGGTAATGTGCATCATGTTAAAAATTTCAAAAGAAATCATTTGAAGTCAAAATCAAACTCAAATGGGAGAAGGAACACCCCCCAGATGAATTAATTCAAAAGGCCAGGAATAAATCTTCTCCAAAAATTCATGTTTGATTTTTGAAAAGTCTTATAAATGAGTGTGATCACATATCAAGTGATGTGGGACCCACCCCATGCTCATGGATTTTTCAAATATTCAAACATTACCTAGGATTAATTCAAAAACCCCTATTTGATTTAAGATTCAACTAATTTGAATTTTAAAAAGTGCCAAACTTTATAAATGGCTAGTCTATATTATTATGATGCCATATAAAAAGTTCTAGCATTTTAGAAAATGGCTAGGTATTTTTTTAGCTAGCCAAAACAAATGACAGAAGAAAACAGAAAAGAAAAACAGAAAAGAAAAACAGAAAAAGAAAAGGAAAACCCTTACCTGTCGCCTAGCCGAGGGCAGCCCAGCCAGCCCACCCGGCCCAAAGGGGCAAGGGAGTCTTCTTCCCCCTCCCCGCGCCTCCAAGCTGCTTGGTGGAATGCCCACCGAGACAGCCGAGCACGGCGTCGTCCCTCCAGTCGCCACCTGCCCCTCCGGAGACGTCTAGCCGCGCCACGC
Organism: Bromus sterilis; assembly: GCA_950022295.1. Classification (NCBI taxonomy): domain Eukaryota; kingdom Viridiplantae; phylum Streptophyta; class Magnoliopsida; order Poales; family Poaceae; genus Bromus; species Bromus sterilis. The sequence continues at coordinate 29,337,810 of OX465597.1, forward strand.
AACTCCTGGTCGAGCCACGCACCCATTCCCCCCCTCTGGAGACGCCCGCACCCTCTCTCTCACTAAGCTCGACGGAGACCCGAGCGCCGCCGTCGCCATGTCGTGAAGAACTCGGGGCCACCGTCGTCCCCAAGCCGCGCCGTGTTGTCCATCATCTTCGCCGTCCCCGACTTCGTCGCTACGCAAGGATTCGCGCCTCAATTCGATCTCGAGCCAAAGGAATCGTCGCCAGGAGCACGCCGGGCCCGCAAGCTTTCTCAGTCAATTACGCCGCCACCAGAGCCTCCCCGAGCCTGCTGACCCCGCCGTCGAGTTTGTGGTGAGCTTATGCTCTTTTCCCCTAACCTAGCGCCCTCCCTCTCGTTCTCTATCCACGGCCGCCATGAACGCCGAAGCTTGCCGCCGCCACAGTTGAAGTCGAGGTCTCCGTCGTGCCCTTTTGGCTCAACTAGCGCGCGCGGCAGCATCCCCTTGCTCTCAGCTCTCGTTTGCACCACGCCGCGGTCAAAATGACGCTCTGGAGCGTGAACCCGACGCATCCCTAGCCACGGCCGCCGCCAACCTCGACATCGACGTTGCTCCGGTGACCCCCTAAAGCTCTGAACCGGTCCAATCGACGCGGACGACGACGCTTCACACGTTGGTGGTCTCCGTTCGTGCTCCCGTGCCCGTTTGCATGATTCCGGCGTGAACAGGATCTCGCCGGCGACGACCCCTCCATTAGAGCTTAACCACAGAGCTTAATTAAGCTTAATCCACCCCCCCCCCCCCCCCACAGTGACTGCCATGTGGGCCCAAGGCCACACTTAACCCCCTGGTTAAGTTTAAATCGAAATAAACAGTTTTAAGTAAACAACAGAGGCTGACCAGTGGGTCCCCCTTGTCAGTGGCCCCCCTGATGCCATGCTGATGTCACAGTGACGCAGTAAAAGGAATTTCTAATTATAGAATAAATCCAGAAAATCCAGAAAATAAGTGAAACTTTGAAAATTCATAGAAAATTCATATTAACTCGAAATTCAACATATAATATATGAAAAATGATCAGGAGAAAATTATCTATCCAAATATACCATTTTCAACTATGTTTGAGTTGAAAATAAAAGGGGACCAGTAGCTTTTGCTATTTGGTTTAAATGGAATTAAATTAAATTCATTTCAAATGCTTTTGCAATTTGAACCATAGCAACATACCACATTATACTTGAACTTCAGAGGCATATCATACACCTTTCAAAATGGTTTAACTTGATCAAACAATGTCATATGCAACTTGGATAAATTGGAAATCATATGTGGAGTTTAAATTTGAAAATTCAATTGCAAATACCCCATTTAAGTGGAATTGCTTCACACATCAAAGCATATACATCAAGTTTCAACCTTCAACCATGTGCTTGTGCATTGTATTTATTTTTCTACCTTGTTTATTGTTTGTCGAGTAGAGGTGGAACCGGAACAGGAGGCTGCCCCCTTCGTTGAAGACCCTGAACCCGAACCTCGTCAGCAAGGCAAGCAAACCCCCGTTGATCATGTCGATAAACTCCCACTTCCCTCTCATGTCTCGCTTATGCATTGTATAGGATGATTACCATGATACGTTTCTACCGCATAGATGAACCCATTCCTTTGCATGACCTATCATTTGTCACAGTAGTAAGCAAACCACAATCCTAGCAAATGTAGGAGTTGATTGATATCATGTGGCCCCTGCAATTGTTACTGCTTATTGCATGCTTAGAGTGATACAATGATGTTACTGTTATGTGAGTCGGGATGGTAGTGATCATGATGATGATGGTAGAAAGGTGTTGGTGAATCTACCCTAATACAAGGTGAATGATGAGAGGCTGTGTAGGAGTACACGGTGGGTTGTCTCGTTGAACACCGCCCTAAGTGCGAGTTCTTGTGTGGTGATCCAAGATGAAGAGTAGAACCACACATTGGGCTCACTGACCCCTCTCAACCTATTAACTCATCCCTTTCGATGTCCAGATGTCGCACTAGTTCGGGGTTCTGGTAGGCTTGTGGACTGGCTGCTTAGTGAGAGAACGGCTCAACCGAGACCGGCTTATGCACCACGCACACATCACCTGGGTCCACTTCGGTAAACCGGCCGGGTTCACGATAGTGGTAGCCAACCCAGGTAGGCGGCTTTCTTGGACTAGATAGGCTAGGTAACAGTTGTGGTGAGCATCCTCGCTGACACCCCTTGAATGGTGTCAAGATCAAAGGCGGTAACTGATGATCATGTGTGTCTAGCGGTACACCCCTGCAGGGTTAACAAAACTATTCGAATAGCCGCGTCTGCGGTTAAGGACTGCTTGGAAAGCTTAGCTTGATTATTAGACAACTTGAACTGGATACTTCTAAAACACACCAAGATAAGTGTGAGTGCTATGGCGTGCTTTCTCGTGGGGAAGTCGAGGAAGGCACCATAGTGGTGTAATTGGTTGGAGATGTAGTGGACTCGTGTACGCTTCTTACCTCAAGTCTGGTACTCGTAGTTCAGGACTAGCCAAGTCAAAGCTGGCACTTCTGCTTTTGAACCCCACCTCCCTTTACCTTGATACATGTGCATGAGTAGTATAGCTCCTATGTAAGTCTTGATGAGTACGACTTTGTACTCACGTTTGCTTATTCTATGTTTTAGATGAACCCACTGACCCCGAAGGTGGCTTCTTCATCGAGCTCGACGACTGAAGACCAAGCTAGTATAGTCCCAGTCAGACGACTGGTTCCCTCGTGGAGGGCTTGTGTTTAAATAAGGCTTCTTAAGCCATTTGTTAAACTTGTCTGTACTCAAACCTACTTTGCTTCCGCTTGTCTGTTGTAATGTTGGACCACATGCTTGTGATCTCTGTGTGCACTCTGTGAGAGTAATCAATAAAATGTATACTTTGTAGAGAATTCCAATGATACCTGCTGTTCATACAAGGCATGTGTGCTGCGTGTATAAATGCATGTCTTTGTATGGGTTTTCGAGACCTTAGTTGTGATCTGGCTGGCGGTCTTTCATACACCAAGTGGCCCTTAGATGTGCGCAGCTTGGGGCATCGCGATGCGATTGTTCGAGACTCTGTCTCGTGCACACTTTGTGGTATGATCGAGCCCGCCCTAGACCCCGACTAAGTGATCGGGCTGGAGTAAGTCTATGTATGAGTTATGAGATAGTCGATAGTATGGTTGAGGCGACTTGTCTTTGAATATGGGAGTTCAAGAAGTCACTCCCGAACCATCAACGGGAACCTATCTCGCTGGTTGTGAGGCGTCCGGTCCCTCCCCCATGGAGGGAACCTCTTCGTGGTGTGGCTATCTTTGTGGCTCCTCCCAACATGCGTGGTCGTGTCCCGGTGGACTACTATCGCATGGATGCCAAGTTGTACTCCAAGATGCGCTCTGAAGACAATGAGTTCCTTCTCCCCGGTACTGCCACAGATGTCCGTTTTCACACGCTTGTTCAACAAGACATTTATGCGACCGTCTGCCTCGAGATCAATGCCACCACACCCCAGAAGTTGATCAACCTGGAGTACTTTGAGCAGCATCCAGAAAAATTTAGCACTCTGATCCGTCTGGTGGATGCCATGGGACTACGTCATGCTTTGACGCTCAAATGTATGCTCTCTACCGGATTCACAGTCGCTACAGTGAGTTTGAGTCCATGTCCATTGAGGCATGTATGGGTTGTCTGCTGCGCCCTGCTGATATCCCCCCCCCCCCGGGAGCAATATGGCCGTAAACAATTCCACAATCTTTCAGCCTCATTTTCTGGAGCTATATCAGTGTCTTCTGCGCACCTTGGTACCCAAGCATGGTGACAAATCGACGGTCCGCTCCTTTGTTATTGATCTTATGGCGTGTGCCAAGGGGGCCTTTGACCAAATGGAGTTGAATCGTTCGCCCCGTCCCATTGATGTGGCTGATTTCCTCTGGCATGAGGTGTGGCTCTTCTCCCTCACGAAGCGCGGCCACTTCCCCGTTGCTCCCTACATTCAGCGGGTGATTGACCATTTCTCCACTGTTCCGATTCAGAAGCCCGTGGTTCATCAAGAATGGGTGCCCAAGAAAGGTTCTGCTCTCTATGACGGGCCCACTTGTCCTTCTGCGACTGCTACCTCCACCTCTCGTGGGTCTCGCCGTGCCAAGCCCATGGTGGAACCCCTTCGACGCATTGCTCGCTTTCTGGGCAAGTCTCAGCAGGCGATCTTCAAGGCTTGCACTACCCAAGCCACTTCTACTCACGAGCTTGAGTCTCGGCGTATCACTCAGGACAATGCACTTCGGGCCCGTCTTCATGCCCGGCCAGGGAGCCCTGTGAGTGCTGATGAGGAGCCCCCTTCCGCTCCTAGGGCTGTTGACTTCGGCTTTCCTACAGCTACGGACTTCCCCGAGTTCTTCACTGACGAGCTCGACGATCATGATGACGAGGAGTAGCTGTCCGTGTAGTGTTATTATGGTTGGCTCTATGTTCTGCCCCTTTTTTGGTACTTGGTGCCAAAGGGGGGGACACCTACCTATCCTAGGCGTAGTTTTCATTATCGGGATATAACCCAAACTCTAATGGTGATTTATGCTGCATGGTTTTTATGTATTAAGACATATGTGGTATGACCGTGGTGGTACTTGTATTAAACTTCATGGTTTATCTATCTTGCATGTCAAATGGTGTCCTGTGTCATGATGAGTGATATGTGTGTTACTATGGATCATATCTTCGCAGTTGTTACTTCATCATGTACTATTGGGTCTTAAAACCACTGCTCTCCCATATTATTTCGTATGGTTTATATGATCATGGGGGAGGCTTCCTCTTACATGCTCTGCTTAAAAGTTAAGATCACCATGCACATGGTGAGGGGGAGCCTCCCTCAAATAAATGAAAATTGCTCTCCAAATCTTACATATGAATATTTGTTGAGAGCTATATGTGTATTGTCATCAACTACCAAAAAGGGGGAGATTGAAAGTGCAATCTTGCCCTTAAGCATATTTTGTTGTGTGATGACAATATACATATAGGGGACTAACTGTCTTTGCTAAGTGATACACAGGAAACTGTTAGTTCTCTTGACATCACCGTGTAGGGATCATGGGCTAAACTTCAACCGCTCTCAAGAAGTCTACAAAACGATTGAAGATGGCGCTAAGTCCTCTTTACTACTACCTCTTCAGTCATAGGGATCCCCGCACTATTAAGAGGGGATCATAGGGTTTAGTTAAAGTCTTGCTCAAGTCATAAGAACTATAACATGTAAAATACACATTTGTACAACCCATGGAAATCAATGTTGTTGTATAGGATATCCAATGTTCTCTAAACTGCACATCATCTATGGAGGTCGGACCATCCGGGTATCAGGTCGGACCGTCCGGGTCTTTCCCGGACCGTCCGAGCTGCACCTCGGACCGTCCGAAAAAGGGACCCCGAGGTCAGGAGCTTATTCGTCCATCCCGGACCGTCCGGGCTTCGGTCCCGGACCGTCCGACCCTCGGTGCAAAAGGTCAGTGGCATTACCTCGTCTGGTCGGACCGTCCGGTGTATTGGTCGAACCGTCCGGGCCCAGCACGGACCGTCCGACACGAGAGTGCTATGGGGTTCGGTTGTCTGATCTCATCGGTCGACCGGACTACAGGTCGGACCGTCCAGGCTCAGCCCGGACCGTCCGGCATATAGCCCGGACCGTCTGACGTCCTTATGACTGCATCAAAACGGCTAGTTCTTGGGCATCTATAAAATACCCCCTACCCACTTCGGATTAGGGTTGACCACTTCATTTATTTCACTCAAGAACACAAAGTGCTCCCTCTCTCTCATCTCCTACACTCAAACCAAGATCCCGGAGAGATTCGTGAGAGTTCTTGTCGGATCTTTCACCCCGTGTTAGATCCGTCCCTTCCCCATCTTCCGACCAAAGCAAATCGTGATTTGAGCAAGTCTTGAGCTTTTCCCATTGATCTTGTTACTCTTGGAGGTTGGAGACTCCTAGGCGGGTAGGAGTTCTTCGAGAGGAATCGACCATTGTGATTACCCCCGTTGAGTTTGTGAGGGTTTGGTGACCACCTTTAAGGTCAACAGGTAGTGGTTGGGAATCGCCTTCGTGGTGATATCTCAAGGGGAATAGAGTGAGCCTTCGTGGCGTGGGTGTGCCTTCGTGGTTTCACCCACTCTCTCCGAACGGTGAGTAGCTTCCCTCCAAGGAAGTGAACATCGGGATACATCGTTGTCTCCGCGTCATTCGGTTATCCCTACTCTTTTCCCTTACTACTTGTACTACCGTATTATTTGCCCCTCACTTGCTTGTGTTTATTGTGCTTATTGTTTATCTTGTCTTTGCTAAATAGACCTTGCAATTATTAGGCACATCTTCGTTTTCCACATTATTGCTTAAAAATTGCTAAGTATTGATAAAATTTGTAATAAGACCTATTCACCCCCCCCCCTCTAGGTCTATCTCGATCCTTTCAATCACATCATGGGAGAGAGATTTAACCACATAGCTACTGGTACAAGACCTCAGCCTCAAGGAGGAACTACCCCCGCATCATGGAGGGAGGAAGCAACGTCGATGGAGATGAATCCGGGGGCACTTCCCCGTCCCGGCAGGGTGCCGACACAGGAATTCTGGTCCCACGAAGCTTGCTGGCGATGGTGGCGGAGATCGGAATTGCTTTTGGAGAAAAGGGTTCTGGAATCAGGGTTTTCGCGTCGGGAGAATAAATAAGAGCCAAAGGGGGCACCATGGGGCCTCACATCTCCCAGGCGGCCTTGTGGCGCGGGTCCCCACTGTCTGCGCCAGGAGGGCGTCTGGGGGCTGTGGGACACCCCCTGGCCTCATCCTCCGGCTGGAGGACTCTTCCGGAATGCTGCTTTTTATATATATTTCGTGGAATTTTCCGGGCACTTTGATTTTTCACCTTTTTCTGCAATGCACAGACAAAATAGACAGAAACTGGCACTGGGTGCACTGAGTTAGTAGGTTAGTCCAAATATGTGTAAAATGATATAAAAGTGTAGAAAAATATGTAGCAATGTCACATAAAAGTGCATGAAACAAGCAGAAATTATAGATACGTTTGGGACGTATCAGCGCTCCACTCCAAGGCAAGGGCAACACCGAAAGCGACAACCACCATATCCTCTCCACTTTGTCAGGGGCATGTAGCTTTAGCCAGGATAAGGGACAAGTTTGTCAACCCATGTGGGATCCCTTCCCTCCGAGATGTGGAGGAAGAGGATCAAGGCCTGAATAGTTAAGTGCTAGCCAAGACACTGTAGAAGGGGTCGGACATTCCTGAACCCCCAAGCTTATAAGCCCACCGTGATCATCTCCACTGAAGCAATCCCAGACATGCAGGAGTAGGTGTCGTCGATATGTGACGCCAGATGCCATGGGGATGGCTAAAGTGAGGGGAACACGCGAGGAAGAGGATGTCGAGTACCTACACCGCCGACCCAATCCCTTCCGCTTCGGCCTCGAGTACCTACACCGCCGACAAAAGCCATCCGTGGTATGTCCCGATTTGTCCCTCTCTCTGATTGCCTTTTGCCCCATATCCAATTTCTCTAACAATTTTCTTCTTTCTGTCCAGCACTTCCTTCAATCCAATGTGATGGAAGATGGCCAAGTGGCTGGTATGTACGCCCCCGACCGCGAGGAAGATGACCCCGCGGATTTCGAGTACAATGGCGAGGCTTCTCCCTCCGAATCCAATGATGATGATGCCGATTACGGAGAATCCTCCGGGGTGTCCTCCGACTTTGAAGACCTCGCTGACGATGCCGACGTCGAGGCCGCCGACACCCGACCTGCGGCTCAAGGGGGTACGCCTGACCCTTCCCTTGAGCAGTTTCTGGCTGAATGGAGCGATGACGATAGTGTCTCAAAGCTTGGTAATTCTGATGCAGCTCCTCGCGCCAAGCCACCGAAGGTGCCGACTAAACGCGCCTCAGCGACTAGCTCCTCTTCCGGTGCTGCCTCCAGCAAGGCCGCAAAGGCGATGCCGACTGCCCCCAAAGGAAAACAACCCCAAGCAACGGCCACTCGGGTGCCGATTGGCCAGGCGCCTCTGAACGTCGCCCCCCTGAGATGTCGGATGCCCACAGGCGCGCCGAGAACAATCGGGTATGCCCTTGCCTTCATGCCTTGAACTTCATTGTTTTCCCTTGTACTGACTCATTTCTTTTTCTTCTTTCAGGGAGCCGATTGGCCTTGACGATGTCGACGTCGACATTCCTGCCCATGTCGGCGCAGTCATCTCCCCTGCCGCGTCTGCTGCTACAATTCACAAGCGGCCTCCGGATTCACATCGAACCTCCAAGGACACCGAGCGCGCAGCCAAGAAAGCCCGCCTCGTTACTGCCAAGACCACCACTACTTCCGCTACTGCCTCCAAGATCTCCAAGAAAACAGCTGTCGGGACCCGGGGTTAGCGTATGCAAGTACAGCTAAGACATAGTCATATGGAGAGCCGAGAACCGTACCCACTTGTCTAAGCAGACAAGGCCAAGCACAGAACGTTCTCGGAAAGCATCGTACGTGAGGAGCATCCCATCCAGGACGGATGATCAACTGAGATGGGTCCTCATCGTCCGCACACAAGTCTAATGATATGGGTGGTGAACGCCCATATTCAAAGACAAGTCGCCTCAACCATACTAACGACTATCTCATAACTCTTACATAGACTTACTCCAGCCCGATCACTTAGTCGGGGTCTAGGGCGGGCTCGATCATACCACAAAGTGTGCACGAGACAGAGTCTCGAACAATCGCATCGCGATGCCCCAAGCTGCGCACATCGAAGGGCCACTTGGTGTATGAAAGACCGCCAGCCAGAACACAACTAAGGTCTCGAAAACCCATACAAAGACATGCATGTTATAAACATACACGCAGCACACATGCCTTGTATGAACAGTAGGTACCATTGCAATTCTCTACAAAGTGTACAATTTTATTGATAACTCTTATAGAGTGCAAACAGAGATCACAAACATGTGATCCAACATTACAACACAAACGGAAGAAAATTATGTCTGAGTACAGACAAGTTTAACAAATGTCTTAAGAAGCCTTATTTAAACACAAGCCCTCCACGAGGGAACCAGTCGTCTGACTGGGACTAGACTAGCTTGATCTTCAGTCGTCCAGCTCGATGAAGAAGCCACCTTTGGGGTCAGTGGGTTCATCTAAAACATAGATTAAGCAAACGTGAGTACAAAGTCATACTCAGCAAGACTTACATAGGAGCTATACTACTCATGCATATGTATCAAGGTAAAGGTAGATGGGGTTTCACTTGCAGAAGTGCCAGCTTTGACTTGGCTAATCCTGAACTACGAGTACCAGACTTTGAGGTAAGAAGCGTACACGAGTCCACTACTTTCTCCAACCAATTACACCACTATGGTGCCTTCCTCGACTTCCCCACGAGAAAGCACGCCATAGCACTCACACTTATCTTGGTGTGATTTAGAAGTATCCAGTTCAAGTTGTCTAATAATCAAGCTAAGCTTTCCAAGCAGTCCATAACCGCGGACGCGGCTATTCGAATAGTTTTGTTAACCCTGCAGGGGTGTACCGCTACACACACATGATCATCATTTACCGCCTTTGATCTCGACACCATTCAAGGGGTGTCAGCGAGGATGCTCACCACAACTGTTACCTCATAGCCGATCTAGTCCGAGAAAGCCGCCTACTTGGGTTGGTTACCACTATCGTGAACCCGGCCGGTTTACCGAAGTGGACCCAAGTGATGTGTGCGTGGTGCATAAGCCGGTCTCGGATGAGCCGTTCTCTCACTTAGCATCCAGGCCACAAGCCTACCAGAACTCCAAACTATTGCGACATCTGGACATCGAAAGGGATGAGTTAGTAAGCTGAGAGGGGTCAGTGAGCCCAATGTGTGGTTGTACTCTTCATCTTGTATCACCACACAAGAACTCGGACTTAGGGCGGTGTTCAACGAGACAATCCACCGTGTACTCCTACACAGCCTCTCATCGTTCACCTTGTATTAGGGTAGATTCACCAACACTTTTCTACCATCATCATCATGATCACTACCATCCCGAATCACATAACAGTATCATCATGGTATCATACTAGGCATGCAATAAGCGATAACAATTGCAGGGGCCACATGATATCAATCAACTCCTACATTTGCTAGGATTGTGGTTTGCTTACTACTGTGACAAAATGATAGGTCATGCAAAGGAATGGGTTCATCTATGCGGTAGAAACGTAGCATGGTGATCATCCTAAACAATGCATAAGCGAGACATGAGAGGGAAGTGGGATTTTATCGACATGATCAATGGGGGTTTGCTTGCCTTGCTGACGAGGTTCGGGTTCAGGGTCTTCAACGAAGGGGGCAGCCTCCTGTTCCGGTTCCACCTCTACTCGACAAACAATAAACAAGGTAGCAAAATAAATACAATGCACAAGCACATGGTTGAAGGTTGAATAGTGATGTATATGCTTTGATGTGTGAAGCAATTCCACTTAAATGGGGTATTTGCAATTGAATTTGCAAATTTAAACTCCACATATGATTTCCAATTTAGCCAAGTTGCATATGACATTGTTTGATCAAGTTAAACCATTTTTAAAGGTGTATGATATGCCTCTGAAGTTCAAGTATAATGTGGTATGTTGCTATGGTTCAAGTTGCAAAAACTTTTGAATTGAATTTGATTTAATTCCATTTAAATCAAATAGCAAATGCTACTGATCACATTTTAATTTCAACTCAAACAAAGTTGAAAGTTGGATATTTGGATAGCTTATTTTCTCCTGATCATTTTTCATATATTATTTGTCCAATTTGGAGTTAATATGAATTTTCTATGAATTTCCAAAGTTTGGGGTATTTTCTGGAATTTCTGGAATTCTTAAATTCAATTTGATTTTCTGGATATTCATTTAATTCGATTTAATGCGTCAGGCTGACGTCAAGCTGGCGTCAGGGGGGGCTGACATGTGGGGTCACCGTGTCAGTGACTGGTGATTAAATCCGCTGGGTTAATTCAATCCAGTGGCTTAATTAAGCCACTGGACCCACTGGTCAGTGACCCAGGGGTGGGTTAGGAGGTGGATTAACGGGGGGGGGGGGGGGGGGGTTGGGCTAACCCGCCGGCGGCTAAACGCCGGAGACCAGACCGCGGCGGCGCTCTGCGTTCTCCCTCTCCTGGCCTCTATTCTCTGCGCCGAGACCACAGGAATGCAGCCCAAGCATTCGCGCGTCACCTGGTGCACGCGGTTGACCTTGGGGGTGACCAAATCGACGACGGCGACAACCTTCCGCGGCGGCCGTGGCACGGGCTCGGGGTGAAACTCGCAGCAGATCACCATTGAAGCCAACGTTGGGCGCGTTCGAAGCAGAATACCACGGCGGAGGTGAAGGACAAGACGGCGAGGACGATTGCTTAGCAGAAGCACGCCGACGACGACCGTGGCGGCTCGGTACTCCGGCAACCATGGTAGCTCGAGCTAGAGGAGGAGAAGGAAGCCGTGGCTTGAGGGGAAACGCTCACCAGGCTACAGGGAACTCGACGAAGTAGTCGACGGAGCCGGTGAGGGAACGTGGACGGAGTATTGAACGGCGACGAGCAGCGGATCCGGCGAGCTCTCGGTGACGATTCCGACGACTAGAAGGGCTCCGGGATCTTGATTCCTTGCAGGGAGACGTAGTCGACGGTGGCGAAGTTGATGGACAAGCTCTCCTGGTCCCTAGCACACGTTGGCCGCGTCTTCCACGGTGGCGAGTTCCGGCGAGTCCTCGGACGACGACGAAATCAGGCGAGGGAGACGGGGAGGGAGTTCGTGGAGAGGGGGAATGGAGCGGGGAAGCTTCTGGGCGTCTCCAGGCGCGATTACGTGGAAGGGGGGAAGCAGGAGGTGGCCAGGGGCTCGGCGGCGGCCACGGCATGGTCGCCACGCAGCTCCCTGTGTGCTGGCCGGGGAAGACGACAAGCGGAGAGGCTGGGCTGGGCCGGCTGCGGGGATGAGTTGGGCCTCTTTGAGGTAAGCCCCTTTTTCTTTTCTTTCTGTTTTCACTTCTGACATTTGTTCTGTTTAGCTAAATAAAATAGCTAAACATTTTATTAAATGCTGAAAACTTTAATATGGCCTCATAATAATATAGACTAGCCACTCATAAAGTTTCAACATTTTTAAAATTCAACTGATTTGAATTTTAAATCAAATAGGGGTATTTCTTTAATTCCAAGGCACTGTTTGAATATTTGAAAAATCTATGAGCATGGGGTGGGTCCCACATCACTTGATATGTGATCACACTCATTTATAAGACTTTTCAAAAATCTAACATGAATTTTTGGAGAAGATTTTTATCTGGCCTTTTGAATTAATTCATCTGGGGGGGGTTCCTTCTCCCATTTGCTTTTGAATATTGGTTTCAAGGATTTCTTTTGAAATTTTGACATGATGCAAGAGTACTTTGATCCTAGCACATTACCTAACAGAGGGTTCTGACAACTCGCCCCCACTCAAAAGAATCTCGTCCCGAGATTCAGAAGTCTGTGGGAAGAAGGTGGGATACTCGGCACTGAGACGGTCTTCTCTTTCCCACGTAGCTTCTTTTTCAGAGTGGTGTGACCATTGCACTTTCAGAAACCTAATCTTCTGACGACGAGTGACACGCTGTGCGGAATCAAGAATACGAACGGGGTATTCTCGATAGGAAAGGTCATCTTGGAGATCAAGCGTTTCATGGTCGACTTCGCGGATGGGGTCCTTGAAGCAACGCCTGAGTTGGGACACATGGAATACATCATGTACTCGGGAAAGGTGCGGGGGTAGTTCAAGTTGGTAGGAAACTTCTCCACGTTTGGCAAGAATGCGGAAAGGTCCGATGTAACGTGGGGCCAACTTGCCTTTGATACCGAAACGTTGGGTTTCTTTCAGAGGATTAACCCAAAGGTAAGCCTTCTCATCCAGATTGTAGCTCTCTTGCCTATGATGACGATCATAGTAGCTTTTCTGACGAGACTGGGCTGCTTTCAATTGATCACGAACAATGCGAACTTGCTCTTCTGCTTCCTTGATCATATCCGGTCCAAAGAATTGTCTTTCAACGGTTTCTGACCAGTTTAAAGGTGTTCGACATCGTCGTCCATATAGGAGTTCAAAAGGAGCCATGTTTAGACTAGATTGAAAACTATTGTTATAAGCAAATTCGGCGAATGGAAGAGACTTCTCCCAATTCTTTCCGAATGAGATAACACAAGCTCTGAGCATGTCTTCAAGAATTTGGTTAACCCTTTCGACTTGACCGCTAGACTGAGGATGGAAAGCTGTACTAAAGGAGAGATGAGTTCCCATAGCATTCTGAAAGCTTCCCCAATATCTAGAGGTAAAAAGGCTACCGCGATCAGAGTTGATTTCCAAAGGAACGCCATGGAGGGATACAATTCTAGAGATGTACAAGTCCGCTAACTGGCTAGCAGTTATAGACTCGTGAACCGGCAGGAAGTGAGCAACTTTGGAAAGCCTATCTATGACAACGAAGATGGCATTGTTTCCTTTCTGGGTTTTTGGAAAGCTGGTGATGAAGTCCATACCGACTTTGTCCCATTTCCACTTGGGAATAGACAAAGGTTGAAGTGTACCAGCAGGTCTTTGATGTTCTGCCTTAATGCGACGACAAACATCACATTCGGCAACAAATTGAGCAATGTCTCTCTTCATCCTAGTCCACCAAAATCTCTGGCGTAGATCTTGGTACATTTTTGTGCTACCGGAATGAATCGAGAGGGGTGTGTCATGGTCTTCCTTGAGGATGAGTTGCCTTAGTTCCCTATTCTTAGGTACTACCAAACGATTTCCAAAGAATACCGTTCCTTTGCTATCTGTGGAGAAACATTTAGCAACTCCGCTAGAAATGTTCTCCTTGATCCGACGAACACCTCGTGCACGCCTTTGGGCAACTATGATTTGATCCTAGGGAGTTGGTTTCGACACCAAGGTAGAAAGATAGCCATGAGGAACAATCTCAAGATTGAGCTTGCGAAATTCCTCATGAAGAAGTGGTTGATACTGTTGTAACATGAGGTTGTTACAATACGACTTACGACTTAGTGCATCAGCCATGACATTGGCTTTGCCTGGGGTGTAATAAATACCTACGTCGTAATCTTTTATCAACTCAATCCAGCGTCTTTGCCTGAGATTAAGATCTGGCTGGGTGAAAATGTATTTGAGGCTTTGGTGGTCGGAATAAATCTCGCAACGGTTACCAAGGAGGTAATGTCGCCAAGTTGTTAGGGCATGAACTACGGCAGCGAGTTCAAGGTCATGGGTAGGATAGTTCTCTTCATGTGGCCGCAACTGGCGTGAAGCATAAGCTACCACATGTCGATCTTGCAGAAGTATGCATCCTAACCCTTGCCGTGATGCGTCGCAATAGATCTCGAAATCCTTTTTGGTGTTTGGAGGTGCAAGTACAGGTGCAGAAGTCAATCTTCTTTTTAGCTCTTGAAAGCTTTCCTCGCACTTGGGAGTCCATAGGAATTTCTTATCTTTCTTGAGGAGTTCAGTTAGAGGCTTTGCAACTTTAGAAAAGTTCTCGACGAAGCGACGGCAATAGCTGGCTAGGCCAAGAAAACTCCTAACTTGCTTAACCGATTCAGGTGGAGTCCAGTCAAGGACGGCCTGAACTCTCTCGGGATTCACAGCAATGCCTTTTGCAGAAATCACGTGGCCTAAGTAGGTCACTTCTGGTAGCCAGAATTCACACTTGGAGAATTTAGCATACAGGCGATGCTCTCTAAGTTTCATCAATACCAGCCTTAGGTGTTCGGCATGTTCTTCTTCGTTATTCGAGTAGATGAGAATGTCATCAAGATAAACTACAACAAATTTATCTAGGTACTCCATGAAGATTGAATTCATCATGCGTGAGAAAGTGGCGGGGGCATTGGTTAAACCAAAGGACATGACGGTGTACTCGTAAAGACCATAACGAGTAGTAAAAGCCGTTTTGGGAATGTCCTCGTTTCGGATTTTGATTTGATGATAACCTAATCTCAAATCCATCTTGGAGAAGACAGAGGATCCTGCAAGTTGATCATAAAGATCATTGATCCTGGGCAATGGGTACTTGTTCTTTATCGTCGCTAAATTTAGCGGGCGATAGTCTACGCACATCCTTTCTGTTCCATCTTTCTTCGTTACGAACAGAACGGGGCAACCCCATGGCGATGAGCTAGGGCGGATGAAACATTTTGCCAACGAAGCATCAAGTTGGATTTTAAGCTCAGCTAACTCACGTGGGGCCATTTTATATGGGCGTCTAGAAATTGGTGCGGTTCCTGGTACAAGATCCACTATAAACTCTACACATCTGTCGGGTGGCATGCCCGGCAGCTCTTCAGGAAAGACATCCGGGAAGTCACGAACCACCGGAATATCTTCAAGTTCGGGAAGGGGAAGTACATTCAAAGAATGCACTTGGGTTCTTGTTCTGGGTGAGGTATAGTTGACGGTCTTGCCTGAAGGGTGGGTGAGTTTCACGGATTTGCCTTTGCAATCCAAGTAAGCATTCTGTCTTGATAGCCAATCCATGCCAAGGATGACATCAATATCTGATGACTTGAGGGCTATGAGTGAAGCAAGGAATACTAAACCCTCAATTGCAATCTGATTACCATGGCTTACTCTATTAGTTTGCCATCTTGACCCTGGAGTTTGAATAATCATTGGAGTGACCAGTTCAACAAAAGATAACTCATGACGAAGTGCATAACTTTCTGACATGAATGAATGAGATGCTCCTGGGTCGAAAAGAACGAAAGTAGGAACATAATTGACAGGGAGCGTACCAAGAATGACGTCAGTAGTTTCGTCAGTCTCTTCGGCGGCAATCTGGTTCACACGTCCACGAGTGGCGGGAGGAGCGGGTTTGGCGGTGTAGACCTTCTGGGGTGGCTTGCCACGACCATTGTTGTTGCCTCCGGCACGGGGTGGAGCATTCTGATGCTGGATCTGGTTCTGGGGGCACTCACGAGAACAGTGGCCTGCCTGACCACACTTGTAACAGGCTCCGAAAACAGTGCGTGGAGCTGGGTTGTTTGGTGGAGCTGGGTGGAACTGGGTTGGTGGACGAGGCGCCACATAGGATGGACTCGGTGGGTTGTTCTGGCGGAACATACTGTTGGGGATCCAGATCTTGCGCTTCTGGGAGCCAGAACTGGATGAACTGTCGTCTCTAGGGTGTTTGCGGAAATCGTTGGGGGTGTTCATGTCCTCTGCCTTGATGGCCTTATTGACAAGGACCTGGAATGTGGCAAAGTCATGCAGGTTGAGCTCACGACGAAGTCCAGTGTTGAGTCCGCGACGGAACCTCTCTTGTTTCTTTGCGTCGGAGGAGACTTCTTCGGTAGCATAACGAGCAAGTCGGTTGAACTCACGACTAAACTCGTCAACGGTCCTTCTGCCTTGAGTGAGGTTGCAGAACTCCTCACGCTTGCGGTCCATAAGACCCTTGGGAATGTGGTGCTCACGGAAGGACGTGCAGAATTCATCCCAATATGCAGGCGGTCCAACGGGACGCATATTCAGAAAGTTCTCCCACCAAGAGCTAGCTGCACCTTCAAGGTGATAGGTGGCATAGCTGACCTTGTCGCCATTTGCAACACGGCCTGCTTGGAGCTTCCTCTCGATGCTGCGAAGCCAGTCATCGGCGTCAAGGGGCTCAGTGGAGTAACTGAAAACTGGGGGATGAAGCCGGATGAAGTCGTTCAGGGACACCAGCTCATTGCGCTGCTGAGTGGTGTTGCGAGCAATGACTTCCAGCAGGTGGTGAGAGTCTCGGCGGTTCCTCTCAACCTCCATCAGAACCTGAGCCATCGTGGGTGGGGGTGGAAGGTTGCCTTCCTCCTGGTCATTCCCACGACCCTGGTTCCGACCAATCTGGCCACGGGTTCCTTGAGACATCCTGAAGGTGAAAAACCAAAGTCAAACAGAGTTGATTGGGAGAGTATAAACAAGGTATTGAAGTACTGGAAGGATTACAGAGCAAAGGAAGTAATCATCTTGACAACATGGTGATAAAAGCATACAAGCCATATATTCACAAGCTGTCATACAACCCATACATCGTTTTAGTACAAGCACCAAGCTAATACAAACGTGATGAAGATGATACATCCTTAGGAGGCACTCTGACTTCCTATACATTATTTATCTAAGCCTCTGGAACTTAGACACCTTGCTTACAATACACTAAGATACTACTACATCCTCACTAAGTAAGACCACAGGAGGTCTCACTCATCTCCATCTCCATAGTAGTCCTCATAAAAGTTACCCGCGTATCCCGGTAGCTGGAGGTGACCATCGGAAAACACGAAGTCTTGTGGACCCTGATATCCATTTGGGCAAGGATGGGGCCTAGGTCCAGCGTAGGGTGGAAGCAAAGGACCACGGGGTGGAAAAATGCCTCCAATCTCGGGCCAAGCAACTCGAGAAGGCATATGAGTCCTCACTGGGTAGATAGCATCATGCTCAACTGATCCCACGCTCACAAAGGGTGCCAAAAGGGTCAGTGCTCGATACAGACGAACACGGGTGGCGTGGAGCTCGAAACGGAGAGCGCGTGCATCACGATCTCGATCACTAGCAAACCTAGCAGTCACCTGAAGTGCTGGATCTTCTGCAGAGTGATCTGAGTAGAGTCCGGTGTAATATCCCTCTTCTCCTGGAAGTGCAGCAGGGATATAGCGGAAAGAAGTCTCTCTCAGCAACGTGTGCTCCTCTCTCAGCAGTGTCATACATGAATATGCAGCATCCTGCACAGCCATGTTCTCTGTAATGCCAATGCCATGTCCAAAGTGGATAGGCTGAGTGACTCCAACGTGGTGCGGATAGATCTTGACAATGCAGTGTAAATGCGTCTGGTTGAAGTCGTGGAACTGCTCCTCGACGGTGTACTCAGGGTACCACCAATATCTCACATAGGACATCATCTCGATCAACGTGGCGGGATGGCCAAGCACACAGAGGCACCTGGTCAAACGAAAAATCTGCCGAGGGGGAAGATCTGCCATCTGAAACAGAAAGAAGGAGTTTGCAAATGCATCAGATTATGAGATAAACCTGGAATGACTCGGACAGCATAACGGATGTAATTGTAAGAAATGACAATTTCTTCCAATATGAAAACAACACTTACATACGATGTAATAAATCAGGAAGCATAACCACTCTAACAAACCGGTCACAACTTTCCTACGGCTACAAGGAAGCAAACAACGAGATGTTCTAATCAGACAGAGGAGAGCCTAGTCCTATCTTCCCGTAGAATAAGATGAGGGTGACTCAGAACTCAGAACGAAGGGGTAAGGAGAAAAAAGAAGCCTTACGTTGTTCCCTTATATACCCAGAGTAACTATATAACTATAGCAAGCTAGACTCGACTTCGGCCAAGGCTGCTAGTCCTACAGTCAGTCCTGCTCTGATACCAAGTCTGTCGGGACCCGGGGTTAGCGTATGCAAGTACAGCTAAGACATAGTCATATGGAGAGCCGAGAACCGTACCCACTTGTCTAAGCAGACAAGGCCAAGCACAGAACGTTCTCGGAAAGCATCGTACGTGAGGAGCATCCCATCCAGGCCGGATGATCAACTGAGATGGTTCCTCATCGTCCGCACACAAGTCTAATGATATGGGTGGTGAACACCCATATTCAAAGACAAGTCGCCTCAACCATACTAACGACTATCTCATAACTCTTACATAGACTTACTCCAGCCCGATCACTTAGTCGGGGTCTAGGGCGGGCTCGATCATACCACAAAGTGTGCACGAGACAGAGTCTCGAACAATCGCATCGCGATGCCCCAAGCTGCGCACATCGAAGGGCCACTTGGTGTATGAAAGACCGCCAGCCAGAACACAATTAAGGTCTCAAAAACCCATACAAAGACATGCATGTTATAAACATACATGCAGCACACATGCCTTGTATGAACAGTAGGTACCATTGCAATTCTCTACAAAGTGTACAATTTTATTGATAACTCTTATAGAGTGCAAACAGAGATCACAAACATGTGATCCAACATTACAACACAAACGGAAGCAAATTATGTCTGAGTACAGACAATTTTAACAAATGGCTTAAGAAGCCTTATTTAAACACAAGCCCTCCACGAGGGAACCAGTCGTCTGACTGGGACAAGACTAGCTTGATCTTCAGTCGTCCAGCTCAATGAAGAAGCCACCTTCGGGGTCAGTGGGTTCATCTAAAACATAGATTAAGCAAACGTGAGTACAAAGTCGTACTCAGCAAGACTTACATAGGAGCTATACTACTCATGCATATGTATCAAGGTAAAGGTAGGTGGGGTTTCACTTGCAGAAGTGCCAGCTTTGACTTGGCTAATCCTGAACTACGAGTACCAGACTTTGAGGTAAGAAGCGTACACGAGTCCACTACTTTCTCCAACCAATTACACCACTATGGTGCCTTCCTCAACTTCCCCACGAGAAAGCACGCCATAGCACTCACACTTATCTTGGTGTGTTTTAGAAGTATCCAGTTCAAGTTGTCTAATAATCAAGCTAAGCTTTCCAAGCAGTCCATAACCGCGGACGCGGCTATTCGAATAGTTTTGTTAACCCTGCAGGGGTGTACCGCTACACACACATGATCATCATTTACCGCCTTTGATCTCGACACCATTCAAGGGGTGTCAGCGAGGATGCTCACCACAACTGTTACCTCATAGCCGATCTAGTCCGAGAAAGCCGCCTACTTGGGTTGGTTACCACTATCGTGAACCCGGCCGGTTTACCGAAGTGGACCCAAGTGATGTGTGCGTGGTGCATAAGCCGGTCTCGGATGAGCCGTTCTTTCACTTAGCATCCAGGCCACAAGCCTACCAGAACTCCAAACTATTGCGACATCTGGACATCGAAAGGGATGAGTTAATAGGTTGAGAGGGGTCAGTGAGCCCAATGTCAGGGGGGGGCTGACATGTGGGGTCACCCTGTCAGTGACTGGTGATTAAATCCGCTGGGTTAATTCAATCCAGTGGCTTAATTAAGCCACTGGGCCCACTGGTCATTGACCCCGGGGTGCGTTAGGAGGTGGATTAACTCGACGAAGTAGTCGACGGAGCCGGTGAGGGAAAGTGGACGGAGTATTGAACGACGACGAGCAGCGGATCCGGCGAGCTCTCGGTGACGATACCGACGACTAGAAGGGCTCCGGGATCTTGATTCCTTGCAGGGAGACGTAGTCGACGGTGGCGAAGCTGATGGACAAGCTCTCCTGGTCGCTAGCACACGTTGGCCGCGTCTTCCACGGTGGCGAGTTCCGGCGAGTCCTCGGACGACGACGAAATCGGGCGAGGGAGACAGGGAGGGAGTTCGTGGAGAGGGGGAATGGAGCAGGGAAGCTTCTGGGCATCTCCAGGCTCGATTACGTGGAAGGGGGGAAGCAGGAGGTGGCCAGGGGCTCGTCGGCGGCCACGGCATGGTCGCCACGCAGCTCCCTGCGTGCTGGCCGGGGAAGACGACAAGCGGAGAGGCTGGGCTGGGCCGGCTGGGGGGATGAGTTGGGCCTCTTTGAGGTAAGCCCCTTTTTCTTTTCTTTCTGTTTTCACTTCTGACATTTGTTCTGTTTAGCTAAATAAAATAGCTAAACATTTTATTAAATGCTGAAAACTTTTATATGGCCTCATAATAATATAGACTAGCCACTCATAAAGTTTCAACATTTTTAAAATTCAACTGATTTGAATTTTAAATCAAATAGGGGTATTTCTTTAATTCCAAGGCACTGTTTGAATATTTGAAAAATCTATGAGCATGGGGTGGGTCCCACATCACTTGATATGTGATCACACTCATTTATAAGACTTTTCAAAAATCTAACATGAATTTTTGGAGAAGATTTTTATCTGGCCTTTTGAATTAATTCATCTGGGGGGGTTCCTTCTCCCATTTGCTTTTGAATATTGGTTTCAAGGATTTCTTTTGAAATTTTGACATGATGCAAGAGTACTTTGATCCTAGCACATTACCTAACAGAGGGTTCTGACAACAGCTGACCGGGGAGTAACTGGTGGCGAAGGAGCGCAATCGGCCAATCCGATTCCTCCATCTCCGCCACGACGCTCCGACCCAGCTTCTGCCACCGCCATCTCTACCACCTTGCCCGTCCTGACAACCACTCCGCCGATCATAATGATAAATCCACCGATTGCGACAACCACCTCATTGGTCATGATGACCACCTCGCCTATCATGACGACCACTCCGCCGATTGTGGCAACCACCTCGACCTCGTCTCGCCCGATTGCGGCACGGCCACGACCGAATGCCTCCGACCCTTTGGCGACGTCGGCGCCAGCGTTCGCTACCATCATCACCTCTGCTGCCGCGATTCAAGCTTCATCACCACAGCCGACCTCTTCCGCGTCGGAGATTCTGATGCGCTCGGTGGACCAATTCCGGGCCGAGTATTCTCGCACCTGCCATATTGGCACCGAGCCCGATGCTCCGCATCGTACTCAAGATCCCCTGACGACAGCCTTCAGTCGATTGAACGACTTTGCCACCGCCATTGCTCGGGACCTCCAACAGCTCGACCGCCATCATGTGGTAAGCTCTTGAATTTTCCTTTATGATTTTCCTTCAATCGAGAGACTTTTCTTCCGGTGGGTGCGCGCAAGCGCACCCACTGGGTGTAGTCCCCGAGATTCGGGCCGATTGCTTGCAATCGGTTCGGATCTTTTATGCTCTTTGCTTTTTCTCTCGCCTTCCTCCAATCGGGAGACTTTTCTTCCGGTGGGTGCGCGCAAGCGCACCCATTGGGTGTAGTCCCCGAGATTCGGGCCGATTGCTTGCAATCGAATCGGATCTTCTTTTGGTTGTTGTACCTCTGAAGTTCATCTTGCTGCTCTTCTCAGGCTGCTATGGAAGAGAGACGCGAGGTTTTCGAGAAACTCCTCGACGCCTATGCCTGTAGCCTCCGAACTCTCGCTCAAGCCCAGATCCAGGTCAACAATCAATCGGCCAAGATCAACAAGCTAAAAGGTACTTTCTCTTATTATTTCTATCTTCCCTCCGACTGATAATCTCTGTTGTACTAATGCCTTTATGTCTTCTTCTAGTTTCTGTTCCCATGGTGGATGATCTTCAGGGCCGTATTGCTGAACTAACTGCAGAACTCAATCAGCAAGGGCCAGCACTTGCCACAGCTAAGGAAGAGGCGACCCGACTGCAGGGGGTGGAGGCCGACTTGAATCGGACTATCAAAAGCCTCCACTCCGAGATGGCTTCTCTTGAAAAGAAACACCTGGATGACTTAGCCGTCGTGACCGCTGCTGGTGACGGGCTCCGCGCTGAGCGAGATGCAGCTGTAGCCGCCCGAGAAGCATTGCAAGCCGAGAGGGACTAAGCTGTTGCTGCGCGAGACTCTATCCGAAAGGATCGTGATGAACATATCGCCAAATATGAAGAGCTAGAGAAGTGCAACTATGAAGACACCACTAAAATGCGCCGCCGGGCCAAGGGCCTCTGCGACACGATGAGCGAGATGGACGCCCTTCTCAGCGGTAAATGCTTCTTGCCTCCGAGTGCGTTTCCGACTGCATCCTTCTTTTGCGCTATTACTCATTCTTTTCTTCATGATGCAGAGGCCTGGCCTGAATCTGAAGCAGCTGCTTATGCAGCCGTGGCCAAATCTCGGGAGGAGACCATCGCAGCCGGGGGGTCCTGCCAGCTTGATGACGACGTCTGGACTCGGCATGAGTATCTGATTGGCATAGCAGCTCGCATTCCCGTCATCAAGGGGATTGCCTTGTCTTTCAAACTTGGCATTCTGAAGATTGCCGAGTTGCTATGGTCGCCGACTGAGCTCAAGGTTGGGCTTCAGAGGATGAAGCATGCTGCCAGCTCCTCTGCCGAGACCCACAGATCGGTCCCTCTGGAAGAAGAAGACTCTGACAAGGGAGATGCTCCGAATGCTACCACCGAGCAGACTCGGATTCTTCTGAAGGCCATTCTCCGTCGGATCGACGTCTTGCTTAACTCTGCTGGTCGGACTGGCGCTGAGACTGCTCTTCAAACTGTGCTGAGCTGGTACCCGCAAGTGAAACTCTCCAAGCTCCACAGCCTCAGAGAGAATGCCGCCGACGTGCTCGAGAAGACCTATGTTGAAGTGAATCGGCTCGCCAGCGCTATGGTGAACTGGTTTTCTCCTTATGAATATACTCCATATCTCGACGAGGGAGGGAACCCGCTTGCTGCAACTTCTATCTCTGGCTTGGCCGAAGAGCTTTTTGACAGTGGCTCGTCCCATACCTCTACGAGGTCCAAGCGTGCTGGGGCCACATCTTCTGATGCACAGTCGGAGCCAGATGTCGCTGCCGCGCACGCCGATCCGACTGCTCCGACTGCCAGCTCTGCGCCCTCGACTGCCCCGACTTCTTGAGCCAAGCCGCCGATGACGTCACCTACTGCAGTTTGCCGACATTGGATCGACCTTATCTTGTTTTTCTTTCCGACTAGTTGCTTGTAAGACATAATTTTAATTCTGTCGACACCCACTGGGTGTGACTTCGATGTAATGAACTTATTCGGCCTTAGGCCTGCTATCTCTTACGCAGTCTGATTGCTCATTGCAAGTTTTTATTTGTGCGATCGACTTTGCGTCTTTGTCGGTTTCTTTTATCGGTCTGCACTTGGGGGTGTCTGCCTTGTCTGTATTGCTGCCGACATGCGGTCTGCAATCGGATCAAAGGTAGATTTCCAGCCAAGGTTCGATAAGCCTTTCGAATTTACACGACAAGGTTTAACGCAAAGGATTCTGCAACGTTAGGAGCCGATTGCCCGCTGCCGAGCTCGATGCATTGGTCCGCGGCGCAATCGATAACTTGATTTATCGACTATGCCCTTTCTAGAGCGTTTCGAGTTGTTTCTCGGGAACTTGTAATGCTGACTGCCCCAACCGCTGCCCTTCTCAATGCCACAAACACTTTTGTGATTTGCGCTTGAGTTAGGTGCTAAGTTGAGTGCCAGCCCGCAGTCCCCGTGCCTCGATGGCCTATTCTTCTGACCTCGTGGTCGGTCAGTCCCCGAGTGCGTTATGCATGTCTCGGATATGACTAAGCGTTGCCGACTTGGGCTAGCTTTTCGAATGAAATTATGCAAAGGTAATCGAATGCTCTTTTTCAGAGGCATGATAGCTTTACTGATCGTTTGCCGAATGGCGTACATAAATTTCTGCCGCTCAACTATAGAACGGACATAACAGCTCAGCGTTCCACGGCCGCTCCGTTTCTACTCCTGATGTGTCCTTGTGCCGAGTGCCCTTGCTGCAGTCGATCAAATAATAGGAGTTGTTCTTGAGTGCACTGCTGATGACGAATGGTCCTTCCCATGGTGAGGATAGCTTGTGCTGCCCGTCTGACTTCTGAATTCGGCGTAGCACCATGTCGCCCTCTCGGAAGGCGAGAGGACGAATCTTCTTGTTGTGGTAGTGCCGCAACTTCTGTTGATAGACTGTCGATCTGGATAAGGCCAGCAAACAGGCTTCTTCCTTGAGATCGACGCCGTCCTCTCGCGCTAATCTGGCTTCTTCTTCGGTGTACAAGGCATGCCAAGGTGAATCAAACTCGATGTCGGATGGGATGATTGCTTCTGAACCATACAACAGGAAGAAAGGAGTGCATCCAGTCGACCTGTTTGGGGTTGTCCTGAAACTGAACAGTACTGCAGGGAGCTCTTCAATCCATGCTCCGGGTGCCCTCTCAAGTGGCTCCACCAATCGGGGTCTGATACCCGAGAGGATGAGGCCATTTGCTCTTTCTACTTGACCATTCGACTGGGGATGCGCCACAGATGCAAGATCATGCCGAATGCCCTGCTGAGATGCATATCGAGCTAATGCACCCTTTGCAAAATTCGTGCCGTTGTCGGTGATGATGCTGTTAGGCACACCATATCTGCACACGATGTCGGCCACGAATCGGACCGCAGTCGGGCCACCAAGCTTCTTGATCGGGCGAGCTTCAATCCACTTGGTAAACTTGTCCACTGCAACCAGGAGATGTGTAATGCCACTCCGAGCCCTCTTGAATGGGCCAACCATATCCAAGCCCCATACTGCAAATGGCCATGCTATTGGGATTGTCTTCAATGCTGATGCTGGCTGATGACTTCTTGCCTTGAACCGCTGGCAACCCTTGCAATATTTCACCAAATTCTCAGCCGCTGCAAGCGCAGTCGGCCAATAGAAACCATGTCGGAACGCTTTGCTGGCGATGGCTTTTGCAGATGCATGATGACCGCATTCACCTTGATGAATGTCTCAGAGCAATTCCAAGCCTCTGTCCTCTTCTACACATCTCTGAAAGACACCAGTTGCACTTTTGCGCACTAGCTCTTTGTTGATTATTGTGTATGCCCAAGATCGGCGGCTGATTTGTCTTGACTCTGCTTCGTCTTCTGGGAGGACTCCGTCTGCTAGGAAATCTCTAATCGGCCGTGCCCATGATGGCGCACTGAAAACTACCATTACTGCTGCATGCTGGGGTGCGACTTCTTCTTGGACCTCGGTTTCTTGGCCACTAGCCTCTTGGATCTCGGCCTCTTGAACTTCTGTCATCTCGACTTCTGTCTCTGAACTGCCGATTGCGGCGCCTGGCACGCATTCGGCAGCCCCTGGTGGCGACTGCTCGTCTGGAGCTGGAACTTCTTCACTGCAATCGGCAGTTTCTGACATCATTGGTTCTTCTGAGGCTGTGCCACCTGGCATTGCCTCTGCTTGCTTCCCTTTGGCCTTGCTCTTCTTGCTGCATTCGGCAGCCCCTGGCTTGCAATCGGCAGCTCCTGGTTTGCAATCGGCAGCCCCTGGTACTGTCGGCTCTGCTATTGCTGAAGCACCTTGGGCGCTGGATTGCTTCTTCAGGGTTGGAATTTTTGCCGGTTGAGCTTCTTTTGCCTTCTTCAACGCTTCAAGGTCGGTCTCCGAGATGAAGATGGACTCAGACTCTGGGGATGGCGTGATGGATGGCTTCTTGATGTGCTCAAGCGACACGCCTGGTGGGATAGCTTGCCTTGTTGAGCCGAGCTTGGACAACGCATATGCTGCTTCGTTGTTTGCTCTCGGCACATGGTGGAACTCGCATCCTTCAAAGTACCCACTGATCTGCTGCACTAGGAAACAATAGCTTGTCATATTTTCATCCTTTGCATCCCAGGTGCCTGTGCACTGCTGTACTACCAGGTCGGAGTCACCAAAGCACTCAATATTCCGAATGCCGATTTCCTTTGCAAGCTTGATACCATGCACAAGGGCTTCGTACTCGGCAACGTTGTTTGATGCTGCAAAGTGAATCTGGAGCACATATTGCAATTGATCTCCTCTTGGTGAAGTGAGCACTACGCCAGCCCCTATGCCGCTCTTCATCTTGGAACCATCAAAATGCATTCGCCAGAAATCCGATCCTGGGAGCTGCGGCATATATTGAGTTTCAGCCCAGTCTACCAGGAAATCGGCCAATGCTTGCGACTTGATTGTTGTTCTTGGCTCATACTGGATGCCATGGTTGGCGATCTCGATTGCCCACTTCGCCACTCTTCCGGTTGCATCTCTGCTTCCCATAATGTCGGCCAATGGAGCCGAGCTGACGACCGTGACCAAGTGGGCTTGAAAATATGGCTTCAGTCTCTTTGCTGCCATGTACACTCCATAGCACATCTTATGGTAGTGAGGGTAGTTCTGCTTGGACGCCGATAGCACTTCACTGATGTAATACACAGGTCGCTGAATCTGCTGTGCCTTGTCCTTCTCGGGCCGTTCCACCACCATAACTGCACTGATCACTCGATTGGTTGCTGCAATGTACAACATCATTGGCTCCTTCTCAATCGGGGCAGCCAGAATCGGCGCAGTGGAAAGCATGCGCTTGATCTCTCGGAAAGCTTCGCTTGCTTGGGGGGTCCAGGTGAACTTCTCCGTCTTCTTCATCAGTTGGTACAATGGGATTGCTTTTTCACCTAGCCGACTGAGGAATCTCCTGAGTGATGCGAGGCAACCGGTGAACTTCTGTACTTGCTTCAGGTTCTTGGGTTGTTCCATGCGCTCTATCGCGGCTATCTTCTCGGGATTGCATTCGATTCCTCTCTCAGAAACGAGAAATCCCAAGAGCTTGCCGGCCTAGACTCCAAAAACACATTTCTCCGGATTGAGCTTGATCTGATAAGTTCTCAAATTTGCAAATGTCTCTCGGAGGTCGTCTAGAAGTGTGACTCCCTTTGCCGACTTCACCACCAAATCGTCCACATAAACGTGGATATTTCTGCCGAGTTGGGAGTGTGTACACCTCTGAATTGTGCGCTGATAAGTGGCACCTCCATTTTTCAAACCAAAAGGCATGGTGATATAACAATAAGCCCCGAAAGGGGTTATGAATGCAGTTTTTATTTGATCTTCCACGGCAAGTTTGATCTGGTGATAGCCAGTTGTGGCATCCAGAAAAGACAAAAGCTCGCGGTCGGCCGTAGAATCAATCACTTGATCGATACGGGGCAGAGCAAACGGGTCCTTCGGGCACGCCTTGTTCAAGCAAGTGTAGTCGATACACATGCGCCAAGTCTTGTTCTTCTTCATGACGAGGACTGGATTCTCCAGCCACTCGGGGTAAAACACTTCCATAATGAAACCTGCAGCCTGCAGCTTCGCAATCTCTTCGCCGATTGCCCTTCTCTTATCTTCAGAAAAACGTCTCAGGGGTTGCTTGACCGGCTTCGAGCCTGGCCGAATGTGCAGCTTGTGCTCGGCGAGTTCTCTCGGCACCCCAGGCATGTCTTGTGGAGACCATGCGAAGATGTCCCGATTCTCACGGAGAAACTCGACGAGCTCGCTTTCCTATTTATCGCTAAGTCCAGCTCCGACTACAACGAACTTGGCTGAGTCGGAGGGATCTAGAGCGATCTTCTTGCTGTCCTTGGCCGACTGAAAAGCCGATTCCTCATCTACTCTCTTTGCTGGGCCGACTGGGAGTGGATTCTTGTTCTGCGCTTGCGCCATTGCAATCACCTTGCTGAGCTGACGCTTCTCTGTCTCGACCACCTGAGAATCAGCCAAACTGCTGCCAGCCGACGTGCACCCGAGGGACTTCCTGAAGTCCCCGGTGACGGTGATGACGCCGTTTGGCCCTGGGATCTTCATCTTGAGGTAAGTCTGCTGTGCGTTGAACATGAACTTGGCAAATGCGGGCAATCCCAACAAAGCATGATAAGGACTGCTGAGGTCGGCGACCTCGAACCAAATCGGCTCCCTCCTGAAGTTCTCCTTTGTGCCAAATATGACATCCAGCCGAATGCGACCCATGGTGGTGCAAGATAACCCAAGGACAATCCCGTGGAAAGTCGTCCGACTGCGCTCCAGATCCTTCTCTATGAGCCCTAGCTTGATCAATGTGTCCCTGTACAGAATGTTGATTGTGCTTCCTCCATCGACGAGCACTCGTGAGAACTTGCATGAGAACCTTGGTCCTGCGAACAGAGCATCAACCACGAGCGGATAATTGTCTGGATTCGGCAAGATGGTGGGGTGATCTGCTCTGTCCCAGGATATAGAACACTCGGACCAATGCATGAACTGCGGAATCGGCGGCATGGTGGCATTGACCTCCTGAGCTCGGGCTCTCCGACTGCCCTTGTCCGTGGACTCACTGGTGAAAACCATGTAGGCGGCGTCTTGCCGTGGGAACTGGTTGTGCTGCTGAGGCGGTCCTCTGTTCTGGGGTGGTGGTGGGGGTGGAGGTGGTAAAGCTTCTCCCTTCGCAATCCTTCTCACGAAATCACACTGCCGAGTGGTGTGCGCAGACGGCCTGCCAGGCGTGCTGTGCAACTTGCACGGTGCATCCAGCATATCATCAAACGTGTACTTGGGCTTCATCTGCCTCGGGGGCCTCACATTTGGTCTCATCTTCCGACTGCCTCCTGCAGCCGCTGGGTCTTCTTCGTTCTGGACAGCGGCCACCTGCCGACTGCCATACTGAGTATCAGGTTGCTCATCCTTGCGCTTGCCATTGCTCTGCTGGTTGTTGTTGTTGTTGTTGTTGTTCTCTCTCCTTTCCTTCCGAGTGAGGCCTTGGTTCCCTGTGTCCGACTGCGGAGCCCCTGGTGACTGGATTACACCTCCAACTCCAAGCTGGATAGGGCGCATCGCAGAATCAGACATAGCGAACGCATTTTCCACCTTCATGAGCTCGGCGAGCGATGTGAAGTCTTTGCGGAGCAACTTGTGCTTTAACATTGAGTCGGCCAGGCACCCATCTGTGAAGTACTGAATGGCCTGGATCTCATGGACTCCTTCACATGAGTTCTTCAGCTTGATCCACCGAGACAAATAATCTCGGAGGGGTTCATCCTTGCCTTGCACACAAAGAGCCAACTGTCTCGGGAGGTTGGGCCGCTCATACGTGCTCGTGAAGTTGTGAATGAATGCACTTGTAAAATCTTCCCAGCAATTCACACTGTCCTTGGGCAGGCTGTTTAACCATGTCCGAGCTGATCCCTGCAGCATCAGAGGTGCGTAGCGGACTGCTACACGTCGATTGCCTCTTGCGATGCGGACTGCGGTCAGGTAATCGGACAACCAATCTTCTGGATTCACAGAACCATTATACTTGGGCGTGTCCCTCGGCAGCGTGAAGCCTTTGGGAAACTTCTCGGTCTGAATGCGATGACCGAAGCACGACGGACCAGCCTCTCCTTCTTCATCCTCTTGAGCCTCCTTCTCCAGGAGCTCAATGCGATGCCTTGCGTCGTTCTGACCGATTTGACGAGGGCCAACTCGAGCGCTGATTGCTGGTCTCAGTGCCGACTGCTGAGGCATGTCATTGCGCCTGCTGTTGACAGCTGGCTCCTCAATTCTTCTGCTTGCTGCTGGGGGTGGCCGATTGCTTCTGACCCTACTCTCATGCCGAGATGGAGCGGGCTGCTGTCTGTTCTGGCGCGATGCATTCGGTCGCTGGCTAGCTCCCGGATTCGGCCTCACAGTCCCTCTCGACGCCCCAGGTTCTGCATTTTGGTTCTCCATTGCCACGAGCCTCTGCTCCTTTGCGGCTGCCAGCAGCTCACGCATTCGGCGCGACTGCTCTCGTCGCTCCTCTCCCTCTAGGTCTTCTAGCTCAAGTGCTATCTGAAGGGTTCGTAGCAAGGAAAACAAAAAAAAATCTATGCATAAACAACCAACAAGCCAAGATCTAATCTAGGAGATGTAAGCAACGAGTAGGATGTCATAGAAGAACTCACCCTCGAAGACTTAAAACATTACGAGATCAAATCTCGTGGATGATGTAGTGGTTCACTTGCCGATCTCAAGATCGCGATCATGTACGCTGAGCGTCTCCGTGCTCGGTCACACGTACAGCTTGATGACGACCTCCGTTCCCTCGATCCAGCGGGGCAGCGGAAGTAGAGGATCCCCGGAAATCCAGCAGCACAACAACGTGATGTGGTGAAGTATCCCACGGTCAGGGCTTCGCCAAGCGGACGACCATGGTATGGAGCAGCGGGTGGAGAGGAAGGGAGGTGAGGCAAGTGTATGGGAGGGGAAGCCCTCACCCTCCTTTTATAGGGGAGGAGTGGGCAGCCCAAGAGGGGGGTGCGGCCAACTCATGGTGCCTCCACCTCTTCCCCTCTTGATGTGAGTGGAAGCCACACTCACACCCACCCATGCTCCCTTAATTGTCCACTTGGAAAATCCAAAGGTTTTCTTTAATAAATAAATAAAACATTTCTATTTCTTTATTTAATATTTGTTAATCCTATTAACAAACATTTGCACATTGCACCTCGAATCATTTGTTAATTCTATTAACAACCATCCGACAAAAACCCCTTGAACTATTTCAATTTTACCCGAAACAATTTCGGTGTTGTCCAAAACATTCTTCAATATTCCTTATCCTCTCAAAATGCATCATCAAACCTTAAGTGTGTCACCCTACGGTTCGCGAATAATACAGACATGATTGAGACACCTCTCCGATCAATAATCAACAGCGGGATCTGGAGATCCGTGATGACTCCTATATATTCAACGATGAATCTTGTGATCGTGTGAACCATCAACGTCGTAACTAATTCCCTTTGTCTCGCGATATTTTACTTGTCCGAGATCCAATCATCGGTATCAACCATACCTTGTTCGATCTCGTTTCCGACAAGTACTCTTTTACTCGTTCTGTGATATGACATTCTTGTGACCTAGCCACGTGCTTGCAAGCGGTGTCAATGTGATATCACCGAGAGGGCCCAGAGTATATCTCTCCGTCATTTTGGATGGACAAATCCCATTCTTGATCCATGAGCCTCAACTACTACTTTCCGAATACCTAACACCACCTTTATAGTCACCCTGTTACGGTGTGACGTTTGATGTCATTAAAGTATTCTTTCGGTATTAGTGATTGACATGATCTCATGGTCTAAGGAACAAGATTACTTCGAATGCAAGAAATAACAATATAAACTAAATGACTTGATCGTATTGTTATACTTAGTTTGGGTATATATTCATCACATCATTCTCCTAATGATATGATCCCATTATTAACAACATCCAATGTTCATGATCAGGAAACCTTGATCATCTGTTAATCGACGAGCTAGTTAAAAGAGAGGCTTTACTAGGAACCATTGTTTGTTTATTAAACACACATGTATCAACGTTTCTGGTTAATACAATTCTAGCATGAGAAATAAACGTTTATCATAAACAAGGAATAATATAATAAACACTTTATTATTGCCTCTCGGGCATATTCCCTTCAGTCTCCCACTTGCACTAGGGGCAATAATCTATATTACATAGTAATGAATCTAACACCCATGGAGTTCTGGTGTTTATCATGTCTTGCCTTTGGGAGAGTTTTAGTCAACGGATCTGCCACATTCAGATCTGTGTGTACTTTGCAAATCTTCACATCCCCATCCTTGACATACTCACGGATGGAGTGAAAACGGCGCTTGATATGCTTGGAATTCTTGTGAGACCTTGGTTCCTTAGCATTGGCAATGGCACCATTGTTGTCACAATAGATAACCATTGGATCCAAAGCACTCGGAACCACACCTAGTTCGGATATGAACTCCTTCATCCAAACTGCTTCATGTGTTGCCTCTGAGGCAGCAACATATTCCGCTTCTGTTGATGATCCCGCTACCACATATTGCTTGGAACTCCTCCAGCTTACTGCTTCTCCATTCATAATAAATACGTATCTGGATTGTGACTTAGAGTCATCCGGATCAGTGACGAAGCTAGCATCAACGTAACCTCTTGCGACGAGCTCTTCTTCACCGCCATACACGAGAAACATATCCTTAGTTCTTCTCAAGTACTTAAGGATATTCTTGACCGCCGCCCAGTGTTCCAAACCTCGATCGGATTGGTACCTGCTAGTCAAACTAACAGCATGTGCCACATATGGTCTTGTACATAGCATATCATACATGACAGAACCTATGGCTGAAGCATAGGGAATCTTATTCATTTCCTCTCTATCTTCTGCTGTAACTGGACATTGAGTATTACTCAACGTCTTGCCTTGCAACATTGGTAAGAACTCCTTCTTACTTTTATCCATTCTGAACTTCTTCAAAATCTTGTCAATGTATGTACTTTGCGAAAGTCCAATTAAGCGTCTTGATCTATCCCTGTAGATTTTAATGCCTAATATATAAGCTGCTTCACCGAGGTCTTTCATAAAAAAACTACTGTTCAAATAACCTTTTACACCTTTTAACAATTCTATATCATTTCCAATCAACAATATGTCATCCACATACAGTACTAGAAATGCTACAGAGCTCCCACTCACTTTCTTGTAGATACAAGCTTCTCCGTACGTTTGATCAAATCCAAACTCTTTCATCACCTTATCAAAACGGAGGTTCCAACTCCGGGATGCTTGCTTCAGTCCATAAATGGAACGTTGAAGCTTGCATACCTTGTCAGCATCCTTAGGATCAACAAAACCTTTGGGTTGCATCATATACAACTCTTCCTCAATGTCACCATTCAGGAATGCCGTTTTGACATCCATCTGCCAGATTTCATAATCGAAAAATGCAGCAATTGCTAACATAATCCTAACTGACTTTAGCATCGCTACTGGTGAGAAGGTCTCATCGTAGTCAACTCCTTGAATTTGTCGAAAACCTTTTGCGACAAGTCGAGCTTTATAGACGGTCACATTACCATCAGCATCAGTTTTCTTTTTAAAAATCCATTTGTTCTCAACGGCCTTACGGTCATCGGGTAAGTCCACCAAAGTCCAAACTTGGTTTTCGTACATGGATCCCATTTCGGATTTCATGGCTTCAAGCCATTTGTTGGAATCTGGGCTCATCATTGCTTCATCATACGTCGCAGGGTCATCACTTCCATCTACCATGAAGTTTAAGACGGGATTCCCATACAGTTCAGGAGCTGTACGTTCCCTAGTTGACCTGCGAAGCACGGTAGTTTCCTCTTCTGGAGTTTCATGATCTTGATCATTAGTTCCCTCTTCAACTGACGGAGTCGGCACTGGAACAACTTCCGGTGCTGCGCTACTCGCCATTCCAAGAAGAGAAGGTTCAATAACCTCATCGAGTTCTACCTTCCTACTATTCACACCTTTCGAGAGAAACTCCTTCTCTAAAAAGGATCCATTCTTGGCAACGAAAATCTTGCCTTCGGATCTGTGATAGAAGGTGTACCCTATTGTTTCCTTAGGGTATCCTATGAAGATGCATTTTTCCGCTTTGGGTTCGAGTTTATCAGGTTGAAGCTTCTTCACATAAACATCGCAGCCCCAAACTTTTAGAAATGACAGCTTAGGTTTGTTTCCAAACCATAATTCATACGATGTCGTTTCAACGGATTTAGATGGTGCCCTATTTAAAGTGAATGCAGCGGTCTCTAGTGCATAACCCCAAAATGACAGTGGCAAATCTGTAAGAGACATCATAGATCGAACCATATCCAATAAAGTACGATTACGACGTTCGGAAACACCATTACGTTGTGGTGTTCCGGCAGGTGTGAGTTGTGAAACTATTCCACATTGTTTCATATGCATGCCAAACTCGTAACTTAAATATTCACCTCCACGATCAGATCGTAGAAATTTAATCTTTCTGTTACGATGATTTTCAACTTCACACTGAAATTCTTTGAACTTTTCAAACGTCTCAGATTTGTGTTTCATTAAGTAAATATATCCATATCTACTCAAATCATCTGTGAAAGTGACAAAATAACGATATCCACCGCGCGCCGATACACTCATTGGTCCACACACATCAGTATGTATGATTTCCAGTAAGTCTGTCGCCCGTTCCATAGAACCTGAAAACGGGGTTCTAGTCATCTTGCCCATAAGGCATGGTTCACACGTTTCAAATGATTCATAATCAAGTGATTCTAAGAGTCCATCAGAATGGAGCTTCTTCATGCGTTTAACACCAATATGACCTAAGAGGCAATGCCACATGTAAGTAGCAATATCATCATTTAACTTGATTCTTTTGGCATTCACACTATGAATATGTGTATCAATACTATCAAGATTCAAAAGAAATAAACCATTCTTCTCAGGTGCGTGACCATAAATTATATTATTCATATAAATCGAACAACCATTGTTCTCGGACTTAAAGGAATAACCACTCTGCATTAAGCAAGATCCAGAAAAGATGTTCATGCTCAACGCAGGCACCAGATAACATTTATTCAGGTTTATAACTAATCCAGACGGTAAACGAAGAGGTAGCGTGCCGACGGCGATCACATCAACTCTTGATCCATTGCCGACGCGCATCGTCACCTCATCCTTTGCTAGTGGTCGCTTATTCTGCAGTTCCTGTTTCGAGTTACATATGTGAGCAACCGAACCAGTATCAAATACCCAGGCGCTACTGCGAGTACTAGTAAGTTACACATCAATAACATGTATATCACATATACCTTTGTTCACTTTGCCGGCCTTCTTATCTGCCAGATATTTGGGGCAGTTTCGCTTCCAGTGGCCAGTGCCCTTGCAATAGAAGCACTCAGTCTCAGGCTTAGGACCATTCTTGGTTTTCTTCTCAGGTGTAGAAACAGACTTGCCAACCTTCTTGAAGTTGCCCTTTGGCTTGCCTTTCTTGCCTTTCTTGAAACTAGTGGTCTTATTGATCATCAACACTTGATCTCCACTTCAGCAGTTTTAAGCATCGAGAGAAGCTCAGGAAGAGACTTCTTCATGCCTTGCATATTATAGTTCATCACAAAGTTCTTGTAACTAGGTGGCAGAGATTGAAGAACACGATGTATCCCTAGCTCATTGGGAATCGTTATTCCCAAGGCTATGAGCTTATCAGCGTACGCAGACATTTTGAGTACGTGCTCACTGACGGAGCTGTTCTCTTCCATCATGCAGCTAAAGAACTTTTCTGAAGCATCATAACTCTCAACTGCAGCATGGGTATCGAAAATCATTTTCAATTCTCCCATTGTAGAATAAGCAGTGATGTTCTCGAAACGTTTTCGCAGCTCTGGTTCTAATCCATAAAGGATGCTGCAATGAACTATATTGTGGTCTTCTTTTTGAGTCAGATAAACATTTTTATCTTCATCAGAAGCATCATCAGCGGGCTGGTCACCTAGCGGTACATCAAGCACATAGAGCTTCTTGCAAGTGGTGAGGAGAATCCTCAGGTTAAGTGCCCAGTTGGTAAAGTTGCTACCATTGTTCGCTAGCTTTTCTTTCTCCATGAACATATTGAAATTGAAGGTAGGTGCAGCCATGATCTACAACATATTTGCAAAGACTATTTAGACTAAGTTTATGATAAATTAAGTTCAAGTTAATTTAAAAAATTATCCCATGAACTCCCACTCAAAAACAACATCCCTCTTAGTCGTTTTGGTGATTACACAAACCAAATTCACTACACCAAAACCGATCATCACGTGAGATGATGTAGCTGCAAAGGCGAACATCGACATGTTCATCATATCATCCATATGACTTATGCTTTACCTTTCGGTTCGTGTTCCGAGGCCATGTCTGTACATGCTAGGCTCGCCAAGTAGAACCATTGTATTGCGTGTGTTTCAAGGCCATGTCTGTACATGCTAGGCTTGAAAACACCCGTTGTATGCGAACGTAGAGTCTATCACACCCGATCATCACGTGGTGTCTCGAAACGACGAACTTTCTTAACGGTGCATACTAAGGAAGAACACATTATTATCTTGATATTAATTGAGAGGGATCATCTTATAATGCTACCGTCGCGGTCTAAGCAAAATAAGATGCATAAAAGGATTAACATCACATGCATGGATAATGTGATATGATATGGTCCTTCTTGCACTTGATCTCCATCTTGTGCATCATGGTATGTTCTTCATCATCCCACCGGCGTGGCACCAAGGTCCATGGCACCTCCATCTTGATTGTCCATCAAATTACAACATATCACATGGATATGATATACAGCACGCAGGCCATAAATAATAAGACAACCATATGGCTCCTGCCGGTATGTCAATAACTTACAAAATGGATCATCTCATACATCAAATTTGTAACATTGACCATATCACATCACATGCCCTGCAAAAACAAGTTAGACATCTCTAATTTATTTTTGCATATTTTACGTGGCTTGGGCTTACGAAGATAGAACCGTTCATACCTACGAACATAAACCACAACGTTGATAAAACATATTTTTAACAACCCGTTGTAGATTAGGTCCTAACTATAGTGAGAGAGACAGACACCCGCCAGCCACTTATGCAATACAAGTTGCATGTCAGTCGTGGAACAAGTCTCATGTACGCGGACATGTAAGGTTAGTCCGGGCCGCTTCATCCCACTATGCCACTAGGATCCAAAATACAAAAGGAGGCAAAACCATGATCATCAATGCCCACATCCATATGTGTTCTACTCGTACAAACCATCTACGCATAGACGAGGCTCTGATACCACTTAAGGGTTCGTAGCAAGGAAAACAAAAAAAATTCTACGCATAAACAACCAACAAGCCAAGATCTAATCTAGGAGATGTAAGCAACGAGTAGGATGTCATATAAGAACTCACCCTCGAAGACTTAAAACGTTACGAGATCAAATCTCGTGGATGATGTAGTGGTTCACTTGCCGATCTCAAGATCGCGATGATGTACGCTGAGCGTCTCCGTGCTCGGTCACACGTACAGCTTGATTACGACCTCCGTTCCCTCGATCCAGCGAGGCAGCGGAAGTAGAGGATCCCCGGAAATCCAGCAGCACAACAACGTGATGCGGTGAAGAATCCCACGGTCAGGGCTTCGCCAAGCGGACGACCATGGTATGGAGCAGCGGGTGGAGAGGAAGGGAGGTGAGGCAAGTGTATGGGAGGGGAAGCCCTCACCCTCCTTTTATAGGGGAGAAGTGGGTAGCCCAAGAGGGGGGTGCGGCCAACTCATGGTGCCTCCACCTCTTCCCCTCTTGATGTGAGTGGAAGCCACACTCACACCCACCCATGCCCCCTTAATTGTCCACTTGGAAAATTCAAAGGTTTTCTTTAATAAATAAATAAAACATTTCTATTTATTTATTTAATATTTGTTAATCCTATTAACAAACATTTGCACATTGCACCTCGAATCATTTGTTAATTCTATTAACAACCATCCGACAAAAACCCCTTGAACTATTTCAATTTTACCCGAAACAATTTCGGTGCTGTCCAAAACATTCTTCAATATTCCTTATCCTCTCAAAATGCATCATCAAACCTTAAGTGTGTCACCCTACGGTTCGCGAATAATACACACATGATTGAGACACCTCTCCGATCAATAATCAACAGCGGGATCTGGAGATCCGTGATGACTCCTATATATTCAACGATGAATCTTGTGATCGTGTGAACCATCAACGTCGTAACTAATTCCCTTTGTCTCGCGATATTTTACTTGTCCGAGATCCGATCATCGGTATCAACCATACCTTGTTCGATCTCGTTTCCGACAAGTACTCTTTCTCGTTCTGTGATATGACATTCTTGTGACCTAGTCACGTGCTTGCAAGCGGTGTCAATGTGATATCACCGAGAGGGCCCAGAGTATATCTCTCCGTCATTTTGGATGGACAAATCCCATTCTTGATCCATGAGCCTCAACTAATACTTTCCGAATACCTAACACCACCTTTATAGTCACCCTGTTACGGTGTGACGTTTGATGTCATTAAAGTATTCTTTCGGTATTAGTGATTGACATGATCTTATGGTCTAAGGAACCAGATTACTTCGAATGCAAGATATAACAATATAAACTAAATGACTTGATCGTATTGTTATACTTAGTTTGGGTATATATTCATCACATCATTCTCCTAATGATATGATCCCGTTATTAACAACATCCAATGTTCATGATCAGGAAACCTTGATCATCTGTTAATCGACGAGTTAGTTAAAAGAGAGGCTTTACTAGGAACCATTGTTTGTTTATTA
Source organism: Bromus sterilis (assembly GCA_950022295.1). Classification (NCBI taxonomy): domain Eukaryota; kingdom Viridiplantae; phylum Streptophyta; class Magnoliopsida; order Poales; family Poaceae; genus Bromus; species Bromus sterilis. The sequence continues at coordinate 29,376,357 of OX465597.1, forward strand.
AACACACATGTATCAACGTTTCCGGTTAATACAATTCTAGCATGAGAAATAAACGTTTATCATAAACAAGGAATAATATAATAAACACTTTATTATTGCCTCTCGGGCATATTCCCTTCACTATCTGCTCAGCTGCTCTCAAGTTTTTGTTCGGAGTGCTATATGCCGGTCTCTGGATGAACGCCGATTGCGCAGGCTGCTCCGGCTGCGCCGGCCTCCTTGGCCGCTTCGGCTGCTCAGCTCCCGATAGCTGCTGGTTGACTGCTCTACCTCGGCTTCTCAAATCTTCCAAGACCGCGGGCTCAATCGGCCGGCGCGGTCCTGCATGCGCTGCGTTGTACTCCCTTGTGATGGCTCCCAGCCTGCGCTCTTCTGCCAGCACCTGCTCAGCCCTACGAGCAAGAGCAAGCCGTGTCGTCTCCAGCTCGGTGTGCACTTGATCGGGATCACCATTCCTGTTCACGGGTGTATATAACACATCCCGCAACGCACTGGTGCCGACTCTCTCCGCAGCCTCCGCTGCCTCCTTGGCTCTTCTTGCCGCACTCGCCGCACCGCGGTTGCTTGACGACGACGCCCCCGCCATCATGACGGCAGCGTGCACTCGGCCCTCCTCTCTGCCAGGTGCTGCGCTGCAGCCCCTGGTCGAGAGTGGATCTGTAACGCACGAGAAGACACGAATCTCCCTGGGATATGCCTCGGGGAAACTGCCGATGAAGAAGCGATGACTGCCGATCTACAGCGACACACCGGGTGGCAGGGGTGCACCGGCCTCGTACCGCGCCGAGTAGTCCACCACATAATCGATTGCCCCACGCCTAAGAATCAGGCCAGAGGCGTGGCTACCGCCCGATGCAGAGGAAAATCCCGTCCGGATCTTTACTCCAGTCGACGCCTCGGTCTGCCCCACGGTGGGCGCCAACTGTCGTCGATATGTGACGTCAGATGCCATGGGGATGGCTAAAGTGAGGGGAAGACGCGAGGAAGAGGATGTCGATGGTGCCGGAATCGGGTTGGACACAAGCACGGTGGAGGACACCACGATGTACCCAGGTTCGGGGCTCTCCGGAGAGATAACACCCCTACTCCTGCTTGTCTCTTCTATATCAATGAACTGGGCTACAATAACTGCTTCTCTATCTTCTCAGGGGAATGTGAGCGCCGCCGTGGGCAAGGCTCTCTCCTGCTTCCCTGAGGAGTAACTACTAGCAGTGAATGAACTGAGGAGAATATGAATAATGGTGCTAATGAGCGGATCGTCCCCCACGCAGGAGGGGTACCCTGGGCTCTTATAGTATGAGCCCGGGGTAAATCGGTAACTTCACTGCCGATTGGGCCTAGCGGTCATTCTCTAATCGGCTGGGTCCCACCGACTGCGCCTCTCCGGGTGATCCGGACCCGACAAGCGGTGGCCCATGCTGTAGACTTGTAGGGCATGATGATGAACAGTGGAGCTAGGAGGTGCAGTCTTGTCGTCCTGTCCGCGAAATCGGCGGAGAGGTCGACACCGCATCTCTGACAGATCTTCGATGTGACTTGGCTTCTCTGCCATCCCGATCTCTCGGGATTGTGCATTTATGACCCCGTACTTGGACCTCCGACTGGTCTCGGGGTCAACTTTTCCAAGGATGGTAGGTTGTACCGATTGCGCCTGGGCCGACTGGTGGCCTTCGGCGAGGTCGATTGCCCTAGGCAATCGGCCGTGCTAATGCCCACCTCGGGCCAGCTGCGGGCCAATCGGATGACGGTCTTGATGACAACAGGGTGGACCGGTTGCGCCTGGGCCGACTGCTGGCATTTGGTATGGCTGATTGCCTCGGAGCAATCGGCCGTATGCCTGCCCAGCTCGGCCCAGCTGCAGCCCAATCGGTCCATCCTTGTCTTGAAAGGTTGCTTTCGCTTGGGTGAGCCTACCCGGGTACCAATCCCCCGACAGTAGGGTTTTACACCACCACGGTGGCCCGAACCTGGGTAGCTCCTTGTGTCCCTTGCGTGCATGCTTGCTCGATCTGGTCGCAGATCTGATCATCTTCACCGCCGTCTTCGAGATCAGGAAGCTAAGCCCCTCGTGTCGAACTAAGGTTTTGGGGATTACCTTCCAAACAAATCCCCCGACAAGCGACGCTCCCGCGACTGCATCACGCCCCACCCTCCCCTCGACCCTCATCGTATCCGACCATCTCTCTAAACCGAGGAATCAGGCAAATTCCTCGGCGAACCTGCGTGCCCCATATTGAACCATTAAGTTTCAAACTTGCTTCTGCCTGTTGCCGCTTGCTATGACTCGATTTTGGGCGGGGCCTTGTCGGCATTCCGGAGCCTTGCTATCCGTCACCTGCTTTCTTCTCACCAGAATCGACAGATCCAAATTTGAAATTCAAGCAATTTACTTTCAGCTCCCCAAAAAAAATGTAACACACAAAAGAGAGAGATAGAAAAAAGAGCCTTGACACACTTGACGGGTGCAAGTCGGCAAGAGGCGGGTTTGCTGTCTGGTCGAAACGATTTACCCTCCTCCCTCTCTCCTCTGTCGCTTCCCCCGTCCCCGACGAAATCTCCAGCCCCTCTTCCCCTCAAACCCTAGCCCCAGCCATGGCCCCCGCCGCTGTCGCCGCAGCCGCCTCGGCCAAATCCGATGACGAGGACAACTACGAGGAGTACATCCCCGTCTCCAAACGCAGGGCCATGGAGGCGGACCGCCTCCGTCACCAGCGCCTCTCCAAGCCCGCCGCCGCCTCCGCGGGCTCCCTTCCACCGCCCCCGCCCCTACCGGCGAACAACCCCGCCGCCGCCCCCGATGAAGCCGCCCCCGCCGCCAAGCCCAGCCTCCTCGTCACGTCCACGCAGCTCAAGCGCGCGGCCCCGGAGGTCACCGCCACCGAGCAGATCATCCTGCAGGAGAAGGAGATGATCGACAACCTCTCCAACAAGAACACGCTCATGTCCGTGCGGGAGCTCGCCAAGGGCATCACCTACACCGAGCCGCTCCGCACCGGCTGGAAGCCGCCGCTGCGCCTCCGCCGCATGCCGCGCGCCAAGGCCGACGAGCTCCGCCGCAAGTGGCACATCCTCGTCGAAGGCGACGAGATCCCGCCGCCCGCCCGCGACTTCCGCGACCTCCGCTTCCCCGAGCCCATCCTCCAGATGCTCCGCGAGAAGGGCATCGTGCAGCCCACCCCCATCCAGGTGCAGGGGCTTCCGGTGGTGCTCTCCGGGCGTGACATGATCGGCATCGCCTTCACCGGTTCCGGGAAGACTCTCGTGTTCGTGCTGCCCCTCATCATGGTGGCGCTGCAAGAGGAGATGCTGATGCCTATTGTGCCTGGGGAGGGCCCCTTTGGCATGATCATTTGTCCATCACGGGAGCTGGCCAAGCAGACATATGATGTTATCGATATGTTCCTCACCCCACTCAAGCAGGCTGGCTTCCCGGAAATACGACCGTTGCTTTGCATTGGTGGTATAGACATGAGGACGCAACTTGATGTCGTGAAGAAGGGCGTGCATATTGTGGTGGCCACACCTGGACGGCTCAAGGATCTCCTCGCCAAAAAGAAGATGAACCTTGACAATTGCAGGTATCTACTGGATTCTTTGGTTGATTTGATGTTTTTATACCTTTGACAGATAACAATGTTTAACTGTTCTGCTAGTATCATAGGTTCATAATTTTCTTCTTTGTGTGTTGAGCTGCATCATCAAGTTTGAACTAAAACAATGCGATGGCTGAATTGCTAATATGAAAGCTACCTAGGATATGGTTTTCAATACAACCCTGTTTTCTGATAAGCTCAAGAAAATACACTTACTGCCTTTCTTCTAATCTTCACTAAAAATCCTGGGATACATTAGTGTGGATGGACTGGTGAGTGAATTTCTGATGGTCAAACATGGTAATTCGTCAATGAATTTGATGTACATTTGTACATTGCAATAGGTGTGACTGGTAGACAATGTCACTGGTGTGAGGGATTTAGGAGGAAGATGAGCCTAGACTGGGTAGAGAAGACTTTTGATGAGATAAGGACTTCCATTGTTCTTGATTAATGCCAACGATTGCAATAGGCATAATCAAGGCCTCTCCGAACAAAAATTGGCCGGATCCAAGATTAGTCGAAGTGTAAACTTTTCTAACTGAGTAGCGGTGGTGGTGGCCCTGTGAGGAATATAGGACTAAGATGAGACCATAGACTGGCTAGAGAAGATATTAGATGGGACAATTTCGGGTATGTTCGGGTAGCTAGCTTACCTGGGCCAGAATTATCTAGCCCGTTCTGGCTAGAGCCGCTAGAAGAAAGGCTAATTATTTGGATAATGGCTAATCAGAGTCATAACTGCGAGCAACTCCCCATGGCTGTAATTTCACCAGTGTGGGAGGCCAATTTGGCTCTCCTCCATTGACCAGTTTTTTTTGGCAATTGTTGGCTAGATTGCTTTCAGAAGCTAGTTTTATTTTGTGTACTAGATGAATATCCTTGCCTAGTTAGGCTAGAGCTGCCCGTTGCCTCACATCCAAATGCACCTTTCATTGTTCTTGGTTAATGGCAACGATTACAATAGGCATCGTTATATAGTGGGTTCTAGAAGCAAACATATGCAAGATCGATCTAAATGTAAACTTGCTTGATAGATCAAAGAGCTAATCCTCATCACTGGGAAGTAGTTAAACTATTTAGTAAAATAAATAGGTTGGCTTGGTAGAACCATCCTGATCCTAGATGCTGACCTACCGCTACCGAGATGTTATTTGCATGGACAATACCGATGAATGGTAATTTTTGCATGCATGAATTTGTGTGAATGGTCCATTTTCATCCATGTTGTATGTACCTCATCACCAAAAGCACTTGTTATAGAAGTGATGCACATAATAAGCAAATACTAATCACAAACTATCATTTGGAAGTAGTAACATAGCCTTCTTTCCAATAGATTAGCACCTTTAAGCAGGGCTTAAGGTTTTGATTCACAAAGGACAAAGGTAAAGACATGACTTTTGAGTAAAAGTGGTACATTGAAAAGGAGTATGTTGTGTTTCCTGACTTCCTTTCTTATGTTATTTTTCCTGACTTCTACACTGCAGTTATATGTCTGGTATCATTTCTATTGTTGAACTCTGTGTTTTAGTAGCAATCATCTACTCTGCAGTGTAATTTCATTTCATAGCTCAACCTTTATGCTGTTGATTGCAATTTGCGAACTTTATTTACTAATTTTAAGTAAGCACTGCTCCAATAAAGATACATAACAAGTGAACATAAATTGTTTTATATGCAACATTGAATTTTTATATTTCTCTTGGACCGCTTCTTTATCAATACATACCTGCTGTTTTTCAAACCATCCTTAGTCCTGAGTTCCTTATAAAATTCCCAGGAACATAGTAACTGCACAGTTATATTAATGAATGTTCAAAGTTGAGTAGCTCTGGACCAAATGTGGGGGAGCTATCAATCCTCCATGCTCCATATGTGTGCACTGTGAAGTTTTACTGTCCAAAGACCACAGAATATGCCCCCATTACCTATGAGATAACCAATTTTTTCAATACAAATGTTATAGCCTGTATTATTCTACATTTTTTTAACCTGCATATGGTTCTACATTTTTCTAATCTGCATATTGTTCTACATTGGATTATTTGTACTACTAAAACCTCTTCGAGCGTCTTTAAAAAGTACCGCAGACAGATTTCATATTTCTTAATAGTGCTGTCTTGATTTCCACAGGTATTTAACCTTAGATGAAGCTGATAGGCTTGTTGATCTTGGATTTGAGGATGACATTCGGGAGGTTTTTGACCATTTCAAGGCACAAAGGCAAACCCTTCTATTTTCTGCCACTATGCCTAAGAAGATTCAGAACTTTGCGAAGAGCGCCCTTGTGATGCCAGTTATCGTCAATGTTGGAAGAGCTGGTGCAGCGAATCTTGATGTCATCCAAGAAGTTGAGTATGTCAAGGAAGATGCCAGAATTATATACCTCCTTGAGTGCCTTCAAAAGACTCCGCCTCCTGTTCTTATATTTTGTGAAAACAAAGCTGATGTTGACTACATCCATGAGTATCTTCTTCTAAAGGGCGTGGAAGCTGTTGCAATCCACGGAGGCAAAGATCAGGAGGAAAGACAAAATGCCATTGAGTTCTTCAAGAATGGAAGGAAGGATGTTTTGGTAGCTACTGATGTTGCCTCAAAGGGTCTTGATTTCCCTGATATCCAGCATGTCATTAACTATGACATGCCTGCAGAGATAGAGAACTATGTCCACAGGATTGGTCGAACTGGTCGATGTGGGAAAACTGGAATAGCAACTACATTCATCAACAAGAACCAGACAGAGACTACGCTTCTTGATCTTAAGCACTTGCTCAAGGAAGCGAAGCAAAGAATACCACCAGTGCTTGCTGAGCTCGTTGACCCGCTGGAGGATGCTGAAGCTATTGCCAAGGAGAGTGGTGTTAAGGGATGTGCGTTCTGTGGTGGTCTTGGGCATCGTCTTGCTGACTGTCCAAAGCTGGAGCACCAGAAGTCTGTGGCGATCGCTGGCTCCAGAAGAGATTACTACGGCGGTGGAGGTTACCGAGGAGAAATATGATTTGGCTCGTATTATTATATATGCTTTCTCAAAAGGGAAAATTCTGCAGCTTCAGTTGATCCATGCTTGAGATATATTGTACGACCTGAAGTTCCCTCCTTTTAGTCATCATCTCCTAGAAACATCTGCCGGCAACCTTATGGTGCCTCCTCATCATATTAGTTTCAAGTGATGATGGCTTGTTGTAATATATTTCTCTGCATCTGAAGCTGTACTGTTGTAATATGAAGCATCGAGTGGCTTTTTTTTCCGCTGAGAAGGGGTATTATTATCTTGATACTTAGCAGTACCGTAGCACCATTTCTGAATATCATCACATGTACTCCCTCTCTAACTGTTGCTCCCTCCGTTCAGTATTACTCCGTACTTACACGGTATTAGTTTAAATGTATTAGCACAATGGAGTATGTGTCACTGTATATTTACGGGTATCTAGCTGTTGAAGACATGGCTAAGAAATAAGGCCTTGTATACACAAAAGTCCTATTGTGATTCCGGGCTCGTGTGATCCTGTATGAACAGTAAAATCGGAAAAAATAGTAAAAAAATTCTAAAAGTTTTAATTTTTTTATAATAAACTTTGATGTTTTTTTATGTGCATGCAAACTTTTAGCAAGAACTAACATAGGATGAACGCGTGAGAAAAAAAAACAAAATTTGATGTTTTAAAAAGTGTTCGAACTAACATAGGGATGACATCAATTTTGTTTTTTTCCACGCGTTCATCCTACGTTAGTTCTTGACGAAAATTCGCACGCATATAGAGAAATCATCAAAGTTTTTTCCCAAAAATAATCAGATTTTTTTAATTTTTTTTACTATTTTTTTTTATTTTACTGTTCATCCGGGATCACATGATCCCGGGATCACAAACTCCGCGTCCCTTGTATACACATTTTTATTGTCATCTCTAATTAAACTAAGCGCATGCTTTTCCCCCTCTCTTTAGGGTTTCTCTTCTCCCTCAACGGCGACTGTCACCAGGTCGAGTCTTTCTTCCCCGATCTCCAATCCTCCTAGCCGTGCCTTGTGGTTCGGGTAGGATCTCATGAAGCTTGGGGGGTGTCCGTTGAAAGTCTGCTCTTGGTGGACTAGGGTTTTGGAGTTTCTGAACCATGGCGGATCCGGCATCTAGTTCGGGCGGCGCAACAGGTAAATTGGAGAAGATGATGCTGGATCTGGGCCTCAATGAAGACGATCTTGATGATGTGGTGGTGGAGGAAGAACATGTTCTCCCACAGGAATCAACTAGATGGATGGCTTTGGCTAGGGTTCACATTGATAAACCCTACAACCAATTCTGGTTCTTTAAAAACATGCGGGCAGCCTGGGATCTCGCACAGTCGGTGACGATCCGTCCCTTGGAATCAAACCTATATTCACTGAAGTTCTCGTGTCTCGGTGATTGCGAGCGAGTTATGGAGGAGGGGCCGTGGAATTTCAGAGGCAACGCGGTGGTGCTGGCGCCATATGATGGATTCTCAAAGCCTACAACGGTCCCTTTGGACACGATTGAACTCTGGGCTCAAATACATGATCTCCCGGATGGCTATTACCCGCTGCTGAAATCTCTGGCTGGGAAACTGGGAGAATTTGTATGTGCGGAGCCGAGGTCGCAAGATTTTGAGGGTAACTTCTTCAGGGTGAGAGTCAGGATAAACGTGTGCAAACCTCTTCGGAATGCGTTCTCTCTGATCAAAGGAGGAAAAAGGGAAATCTTCATTGTTAGATACGAACGCCTCCTCGACTGGTGTGCTGTGTGTGGCCACTTTGGACATCTACACAAAGAGCATGGTGATGGTGTCCATCCTCCCTCGGCCCTGGTGTTCAAGAATCTCAGAGTTGAGTGGTTTCGAGGGGCAAGTTTTGGTCCCGAGCGTTCAAACAGAAACAAGGGAGCAGCCCCGGTCTCAAAGGGCATTGGGATTCCTTTGAACCTGGAAAACAAAAGCAAAGATGTTGATATGACTGAAGCTGGCCTCCAAAAAAAGAGAATAGCTGAGGGAGAGGGTGTCCAGGAGCAAGACCTGAGCAATGATAAGTCTCCTCTATCGGCGACTAACATGGTGCTTGATAGTTCCTTAGTGCCTCCGAGCCCCCCTCCGAAACAAGATCTGAAACGATCAAAAACTACTCAAACTGGGAAGCCTATGGACGGAAATTCTAAAAACAAAATTGTGCTATTGGCGGGCACCCAAGAGGTGCGCCGCCAGGCACCATGAGTCTCCTCTGTTGGAACTGTCGCGGGTTGGGTAACCCGCGATAGTTCGAGAGGCTCATGAACTTGCGAGCAAGTTTACCCCCGCTGTCTTTTGTCTTGTTGAGACCCAAATTGATCAAGCCAGGGCGGAAATTCTAGCTTTTAGTTTTGGTTATAATAAAGCTTTCTCAGTGAGTAGCTCAGGTAGAAGTGGAGGTCTTGTTATCTTTTACAATGATGATGTAAAACTTGAAGTCAAAAGTTCCTCGAAGTATCATATAGATACGGTTATCTCATATATTGGCTCTGAGCCGTGGAGATTCACTTGCGTCTATGGTGAAGCCCAGGTTGCTGAACGTGCAAAAACCTGGGATATGATCAAATCAATCGTGTCCTCGCCGGTGACGCCATGGCTCGCTATGGGAGATTTTAATGAGGTGCTCCTGCACTCCGAATATGAAGGGATTGGCACTAGAAGCCAGACATGTGGCACCCCGGCTCAGAGGACCGGAACGCCCCGTGCACCAGCCCAGAGATCAAGTCTTCTAGAACACGGCACTGATTGATATAGAACTGAACAACTTCCTATTGTCGAGGATAGGGGTACACGAGGTCTATTACAACGCTAGCGGAGACACAACTTGCTCCTCAGGCTAGCCTCAGCTCTACACCAAGCAGCAGCATAACTCTCTAGCAGCGGAATATCGATGGCAGCGGAACAATAACGGCGATGATGAACTCCAATCCACAGGGACACTGGCTGGGACACCTCCTAGCTCTCAAACACCGGGAACATCGTCCTACGCATCCAAAGCACGGCCTGCAAATCTGGCATAACACGCTAGGTCAGTACATTGAATGTACTTGCAAGCTCACAACAACCATGCAACAAGGCAAAACAATAACATGGCAACAGGTTAAAGTATATTAGTGAATTAAACAGGTGAGCAGCAATATCATGCAAGCAGATAATCATCAAGCATATTAACAGCATTAAGACTAATGCACACACAATGGACCCCACATGATCGCCGCATGATCACGTGGCTTACCTCGGAGTCCTTACAGACTCAAGCACCGGTCACTTCGTGACCAATCACTTCCACGGGTCGTTGCATGACCAAACGGATCATCGCACGACCATTCAACGGGTTAGGTGTCCTTCGTTACCACCCAACCAATCCACTTATCGCATGACCATCCACTTACCACCGAACTCAAGTTGATCATATGGTGTGACCTAGTACGAACTGTGTCCCATGACCGAGGACTCGGCTATTTGAATAGATTTTGACTCTGCAGAGTTTGTGCACGTTACCCACACTATGGAGTTCTTCCTCCATCCAGCACCCCGGTACTTGTCCCACAGGATCCTTGGAACTCACACCGCAGGAGTGAACTAGGACTTCTCCAACGAGACCGATATACCGAGTGTCCCTCTTACCGTATCAGCGACATTCCGTCTTGGGTAGCCCTGTGGTTAGGTGTCCACGTTACCACCAAAACCACTCGGCCACCTTGTGGCAAATACTTTCCCAACGGGGACTGAGCTCATAACAACACTGGCTGTCAGGACTACCGCCGCCTGCCTGATCAGGGCAGCGCGTGCGCGTAGCCCCCCCCCTACTTGGTGATACAAATAAGAGAACCCACCGGCAGACCGAATCAAGGCCCTCCCATACAGGCAAATGTGGCTGGACGGATAAGCCCGGTTCGGTGGCACCTGATCAACTTGTTACGAAGCATATCTCCAACAGCGAACACAAGCATCAGGTGCAACATGAGTATCAGATCATAACAATGCATAGCATATTAATATGATAGCTTCAGATATGATCAGGCACATTTTAGATGGTGAACTTATCCGTGTTACAAAGATTAAGTTATTAACATGGCAACATTATGAATGCAGTGGAGCATAACTTAGGCATAGCATGAACATGTGTAACATGAGCAACTTAACATGGTGCTGGTATGTGGTGGTTACGATGATAGAGTATAACATGGCAAAGATATGATTGAAGCATGGCATGGATGTAACATGGCAAAGCATATCATAGCAGTAGCATACTCAAAGATAGCATGGCAGTATAACATCAATCATAGCATGTCAACATGATCACGGTCAACGATATAAGCACATCACTGTAAAGCAATTTTAAAAGCACGTCAAAGCTTTGCAAAGGTGCAAAGGGTATTGTGGCTTGCCTTTCACCAGAGGAGTGTGAAATACTCCCGGATCTTCGACACAAGCAAAACCCTGCAAAACATTTTATAAAAAGCAACGGGCAAAAGGTCAAACGCCATCTTTTGTTTGACCAGGAAATAACATCATAAAACATGGCATGAAACCTATGCCAAACTGAAGAGGAGCTTGATACGAAAACAACGCAAAAATAATCACCGCGTTTGGACTTACGGTTGCGGAGATATTCACGAAACGGTATCGGGGGCTGTTTTTGGGCTGGAATACGCTTTCCAGAAGCTGAAAGCGCATTTTCGGCTGAAGCAGATGGAAAATACGTTTTCTATATAAGAAAACACATTTTGGTCTGAAGGGGCCAGGAATACGCTTTCGAGTAGCGAAAACGTATTCCATAGGAAACCGCCTCCACGTGAAGAAAACGGGCCCCGAGCTGCGGCCACTTACAGGCGGGGCCTGCCCGTCAGCCTTCTCTCTCTCCTCCCCTGCTCCTTCTCTTCTCCCTGTGGACGCAGAAATAGGGGACTGGGCCGTGCCGCTGCCGTCGGTGGCCAGCGCGGGCGGGGCCGCCTTGGAGGACTCGGGTGCGGCGAGCCGGGCCGTCCCCGCTGGTGGTCGTGGCGCCACGCCGGGTAGCCAGTGGCGACGGGGCACCCGGGGCAGAGCCCGGCGGCTGCGGCGGCTCGGCCGTAGCCGTGGCCGTGCGGCGCGCTGCCGGCGAGGGAGACGGGGCCCCTGGCCCAGGCGGCGGCGGAGCTCTCCAAGGAGGGGACCGAGGCCACGCGGGGAGCGGCGGGAGAGGCGACTGCGGGAATTTTGGCCGGAGGGGGCCGGGGCCGTGGCGGAAATATCGTGCTCCGGCGAGCAAGTGGTGGAGGGGAACGGGCTAGGAGGAGGTGTGGGAGGCTGCGGGTGTGCTCTGGAGGGGCTTGGGGTGCCTCCTTTATATAGGGGAAGGCCGATTCCGAGCTCGGGTCGCGACAATGGCGTGCGGCCGCGGCGTGCGACGAGTTGGATGCCACGAAGGGGTTCCAGAGAGCTCGAGAGGGGTAGAGTGGAGCACGCGGCCTGGGCAAAGCCGTGCGGCGCGGAGAGACACGAGCTAGACGACGAAGACGCACTGTGGCGCGAGGTGGACGTGACGGGCACGCACGGAGAGCGGCCAGAGCACGTCGTGTGCGTCCAAGAGCATGGCCACCAAAGGGGAGGGTGCAGCTGGGGGAGTTCTATCGTGGCTAAAGTTGTCCACAGTGAAGTCCTTCGAGTGCTGATCACATGGGTACAGCTGGATGGTCAATAGATGCACTGTGGTGATCTCTATCTCAATCAACAGTTTGATGCAGCAAACTTGGAGCAGAAGCTGGGATCACATGGTGGGGTTTCGGATAGGACCAAGCTGTCTCCAGGGTTTAGGGTACAAGGTACTAGGCTTCTGTGGAGTTTGGGCTCAAACAAATCAATGTACATGGTACTTGCTTTGTAAATGGCATCATGAGGCATAAGGTGTTTGTAGTGTGGCATGGTTGTACATAGCTCCCCTAAGCATGATATTTTTCATAGATCAATCATACATTAGGATGAGTATGTATGCCAAGTGTCACATCATTTGGAGCAATATTTTTGGTACTTCCTTTGTAAAGCACCAAATAGGTCAGAATGGTGTTGGTGAGGCTAGCATCACATAGGATTATTGGAATTGGCTTAAAGTTGGTGTAGCTTGGTTATTTGGCATGGTGCACATGTGTATAAAATTTCATAGACATTGGACACACATAGCTAGCACTAGCTTCACAATGTGGCCCACTGGTCAGAAACTTAAACATGATGGTGCACACACATGGGTGATTGGATTTGGCTACAATTTGGTTTTGTGGATTTATTTGGTGGTAGTATCATGCAAAAAAAGTTTCAAGGCAAATGGGATCCCCTATCATGCACTTACTTCACAATGCCCCCTTGCTACATCCAAACTTTGGGAATTTATTGTGGGAGTTTGGCTAAGAAAATGGTGGTGGAATTTGGTTGAGATCAATGATATGATCATATGAGATTGCACAAAAAGTTTCACCAGCAATGGATCAAGGAAAATGGCACTCCCTTCACAAAGCTCCATTCTGCCCCCACAGACAAATGAATTTTTCTAGAGGAAAAATCCACTTGGGCTATGAAATGTTTTTGGAGAATTTGGAAAGATATGATATCAATGACATGTGGGAATTATTTGGGGATTTATGGAGCAATATAAATAGGGGTTGCTTCACAAACCTGAAGTAATAGGAATATCCCTTTTATTGGAAAAAGGAATATATGGTTTGAATAAAATGGTGGCTTGGATGAGATGGAAAAATGGAATGGCATTGGAAAGGCTTGGATTCAAGGGTCACTTGAGCATGGAAATAAAATATGCTCAAGTTTCAAGTCCAACGAGGTGATCAAAATCAAATCCAATAGCAAATCCAGAAATAAATCCGAAAAGTTTTTGGAAAAAGAAAGTTCCAAAATCCAGGGTGTCACAAGACACAACTAGATGGTTTTAGGGAGGCGCTGGATACATGTGGTCTCATGGACTTGGGGCATGTGGGAGCTCCTTTAACTTTTGAGAAACGGGTAGCGGGCGGTACCTATACCAGAGTCCGGTTGGATCAGACGGTTTGTGATCCAACATGGAGTAACATGTTCCCATTAGCACAACTCGAACATCACTCGACGGCTTGCTCCGACCACGTTGCGTTGGTCCCGCGTTATGATAATCAGATCCAACGTGGATCAAAAATGTTTCGGTATGAGGTGATGTGGGAATCACATGATGAACTGAAGCCAAAGATACTGTCTAGCTGGGAACAACACGGTACAACGGTGACGGTAGAACAACTTCAGCAAAAACTCTGTGAAACATCGGGTGACTTGTCTGTTTGGGATCGTAACAAGTTTGGGAATGTACGGAGAGAGATCAGTGCTCTGAAGAGGTAGTTGGAAGTCCTAAGAGCAATACCAAACCGTCTGGGACCATCTGCCAGGGAGGTTCAGATCACCGACAGACTTGCGGAGCTTTACCACCGTGAAGAGGTCTTGTGGAAGCAACGCTCGAGGGTAGAATCGTTGGCGTGTGGTGATAAAAACTCAAAATTCTTTCACCTCAGAGCCTCCATGAGACGTTGCAAGAACCTGATAAATTCCCTCCGGAACGATGTTGGTGACGTGATCACATGCATTAGCGAGCAGGAGGCCATGACGACTCAGTTTTATTCCAACTTGTACGCTACAGAGGGTGTGCATAACATGGAGGAAGTGTTGGTGGTGGTCCCAACCAAGGTCACTCGTGACATGAACGCTGCCCTAGATGCCCCTTTCACAGAAGAGGAAGTGAAAACTGCCCTCTTTCAAATGTTTCTGCTGAAAGCCCCCGGTCCGGATGGCTTCCTGGCCCATTTTTTCCAAAAACATTGGGACATATGCGGTGGTGAAGTGACAAAGGCGGTTCTTCTCATCGTCAGAGGAGAAGAGAGTGCTGAGAGCATAAACCATACACATCTAGTCCTCATACCCAAGGTGAAAAACCCTACCCTGTTAGCTCAGTTTCGCCCGATCAGCTTGTGCAACGTGATCTATAAAATTGCCTCGAAGGTTCTGGCTAACCGACTCAAAGTTATACTCCCGGAGATTATCTCAGCGGAGCAATCCGCTTTCGTCCCGGGACGCCTGATTACTGATAATATCTTTATAGCGTATGAATGCTTGCACTTCATGAAAAGGAACAACGCGGTCAAGCACATGCACGGTGCGCTGAAGCTGGACATGATGAAAGCTTATGACAGAGTCGAGTGGACCTACCTGAAGGCAACCATGGAAAAACTAGGATTATCTGACAGATGGGTGTCAACTGTGATGAGCATGGTAACCTCTGTCTCGTATTCGGTGTTGTTTAATGGCAAAAAACTTCAAGAGTTCAAACCCTCGAGCGGGCTCCGGCAGGGAGATCCCATATCACCTTACCTGTTCTTGTTAGCAGCGTAGGGCCTCTCAGGCCTCCTCAAAACCAGAGATTCGTCATCACCTCTTGGCGGTATCCAGTTGGCTCCAACGGCGCCACAAGTGAACCACCTCCTTTTCGCTGATGATAGTCTGCTTCTCTTCAAGGCCTCTAGTCAAGGTGCTATGGATATGTCAAACCTACTGGAAACCTACTATCAAGCCTCGGGTCAAAGGATAAACACAAGCAAGTCGTCTGTTTATTTCAGCAAAGGGTGTCTTGAGCAGGTTAGGGAGGAGGTGAAGGAGATCCTTGATGTGCATACTGGAACCCTTAACGAGAGATATCTTGGCCTACCCTCGGATATAGGTTCCTAAAAAATGGGAGCTTTTAAATTCTTGAGAGATAGGATGTGGGGCAAAGTCCAAGGCTGGATTGAGAGAACTATCTCTTCGGCAGGCAAGGAGGTTCTGATCAAGGCGGTTTCCCAGGCAGTCCCTGTTTATTCTATGTCTTGTTTTAGGCTTCCAAGAGGCATGTGTGAGCATTTGATGAATCTTATCAGACAATTATATTGGGGAAACAAGCAAGGGAAGAGAAAGTCGCATTGGGTCTCTTGGCATACAATGACACTTCCAAGGAAAGATGGGGGCCTCGGTTTCAAGGATTTGGAAACCTTTAATCTGTCTTTGCTGTCTCGACAGTCTTGGCGTCTCCTTACAAACCCAGTCTCTCTCAGCTCCCGGGTGCTCAAAGTTGTCTACTTCCCAGACTCTGACTTCATGCAGGCACAACTGGGTAATCACCCCTCCCAAGTTTGGAGGTTCGTCCTGGATGGAAGGGACTAAATGGCTCATGGCTTGATACGGACGATTGGTGACGGTGCTACCACTAATATATGGTCTGATAACTGGATCCCTCGTGATTCATCCATGAGGCCAATCACCTGTCTTTCTGCCAGCCGACCAACCATGGTTGCTGAATTCATCGACTCCTCAGAAGCACGGTGGAAGGAGGAACTTCTCAGACACACTTTCTTGCCCAATGATGTGGAGGCGATTCTGCAAATCCCGCTGTGTACTCAACAACAGGATGATTCCTGGTCTTGGCGCTTTGAGAAAAAACGGCATCCTGTCGGTCAGATCATGTTACCGGGTTCTCTCCAACCTGAATAACTCAGGCTACTCTCGAGTCTCTTCGGCGGGAGCAACATCGGATTCAAGCCCGGAGGAGAGGGGATGGAATTCTCTCTGAAAAACTGAAGTGAGCGCCAAGATCCGCACATTCCTGTGGCGTCTGGGGCAACAATCACTTCCAACTGAAGACGCCCGGCATCATAGAAATATGTGCAACGACGAGTTGTGCTCGTTGTGTGGGGAGGTGGACTCTTGGCGACACTCTCTGGTGGACTGCCCCATGGCTAAATCTGTTTGGGCTCCGTGTGATGCGAACTTAGTTGATAAACTGAAGGAAACCGGAATGCCTAACGCAAAGCTCTGGTTGTTCCAACTCATCGAGGATCTGACACATGATGAGTTCATTAGGATTGATGTAACACTTTGGGCGATCTGGACTGCACGTCGAAAGGCCATACACGAAGCAATATTTCAGCCGCCCTATGCAACTCATATGTTTGTTGAGAGATTCATCCAGGAGTTGGGTTCGATCAAGCAGCTGGCTGCCTCCACGGGTCCAGCTGGAAAGCTCCAGGGGCCTCTGCCTCCACGTGTCCAGCTGGAAAGCTCCAGGGGCCTGAGTGCCGGGCTGTGTTATCGCATGTGGGTTCAACTAGGGGAGCCTCTAATCTGTTTGGCAAGCAACCACCCTTAGGCTTCTGTAAAATCAAGGTGGACGCTGGCTTCAACTCCACCTTCACAAAGTGTGCAGCCTCAGCCATTGCTAGGGATCGGGAAGGACACTATTTTGGATCCAGCTCCTTTGTTGTCAATGGGATCAAGGATCCGGGAACTGCTGAAACTTTGGCCATCAGAGAAGCTTTCTCACTTGCTGCAGATCTTAATGTCAGCAAGTTCGTGATTGCCAGCGATGCCAGCGTTGTGGTTCGGGATATCCAGCGAGGTGAAGGAGGTCTCCATGGTGCTATTGTTAAAGAGATCAACAGTCGCAGAGATGCTTTTCAAGCTTGTAATATCTTCTTTGAGTCTAGGAGCTCCAACTGGAATGCTCATAACATTTCTAGATTTTCAACATCTTTAGTTCAGGGTCGTCACATGTGGCTCATCTCTCCACATGACCCAGGTTGTATAAATTTGGTGACCAACTTTGCTGAATAAAGATGTATAAACCCCTCAAAACAAATCTCTAATTAAACTATGAAAAAAAAACTTAAAATAAGTTTATCAACCATGGCAACGTTCGAAATTTCGAATAGCGGTATTCTGTATATTTGGCATTGCGAATGCCATGCGACGAAATAAGCCAATTTTGACGACTTTCCTACCCCTAGCCCATACGGGGCCACACAGCAGCACCCCACTAGCTAGGGAACGGCACAGAGCGCAAGAATCAAGACCGGCTGACATGTGGGCCCATAGTCAAGTCACCCTGGCCTGCCAGCACGTCTAAGACTGACTGACATGCGGGCCCAAAGTCAAGTCACCCTGGCCTGCCAGCTCGTCTCGTCCCGTCAGCCCGCCCACTCTCCAACACCACCACCCACTACCGCGGACGTGCACCGTAAACATATATTCACCCAAGAAAACGTGACTGCCAGGTGGGCCACGCTTCCCCGTCCGAGCCACGAGTCCCACCCGTCAGCGTCAGCATCCGGCCTCCAACGGTAACCCCGGCACGCGGGCAGGGGTAAAAGTAAAACCGAGCGGCCGCATTAAATACCCACCCACCCAGCACGCCCCCGGCAAAATCTCAATCCAACCGTTGGGCCTTCTCCCCTTCCCTCCTACCCCCAAAACCTCACCGCCGCCGGCCATGACGACCACCGTCGCCGCCGTCAGCGCGGAGGCTGCCTCTCCGGCAGCACAGGAGAAGCGCCGGGGCCGGCCGCCGAAGGCTCAGCAGGCGGTGGAGGCGGTCGAGGCGCCGAGGACCCCGTCGCCCGTGTCCCCGCTGACGGCCGCCGCGGAGGGGTACGAGCGGGAGCGGGAGGCGAGGATCAGGGAGAACATGGAGCGCATGCAGAAGCTCGGCCTCGTCGACCTCGCCACCCGCTTCAACCAGTCCGCCACCCCCGCCGGCACCGGCATCGGCCGCGGCCGGCGGCGCAGGCCGGAGACGCCGGGATCCCCATCCGCCGCCGCTCCCAGGGTCAGGATCGCCTCCCCGTCGCCCGCGCGCCGGTCTCTCAGGTTTGTTGCCAGCGAATCTGTCTTCTTGGCATGGTTTATTGGAGCCACGGGCTCTTCTTGTGAAGCTTATTGCTCTTTTTTTTTGGAAAAGGAGGAGAGCCCCCGGCCTCTGCATCAACTGATGCATGCAGCCATAAGCTTATTGCTCTTGTCGATAGGATGATAATTTTGTGCTCATCATTTTCGTCTCACTGTACTATTCTTCTTGCGCAGCTTTTTATTCTTGTGCGTCCATCATTCATCAAGTATGAACATGCTATTTCGTCCCCCTTTTGCAGTATGAATATGAAGCTTTTCCATGCTGTAATAAATCTGGGAGTATAACGTCAAATCCGCAATTGTGTTGTGTCCCCTGCTTTATTACCATACATTCCCTTCCTAGCCGTTTGATTCATTCTGACGACTACTTTTGGTAGTATTTTAATGCTTACCCTCTAAAATTGGCATCTCCAATCCTTAGTTTCTCGAAATACGTTGATTTCTTCTGGGACATTTACAGTCCAGTTCATGCCACAAGTTCAGATTCTAATAGTGTTTGCCTTCCTGTGTGCATTAAGACAATTTACATACGTTGATTAAGTTTTCGGCTAGTTTGTTGATAACTTCTGATGTTCATCTCCTTCAGTCCTGAACATTCGCAGCAGGCGTGACACTAATGTGAATCTTCCTCTTCTGGGATCATCTTTAATTTAGGTTGAAGAGTGTGGAGCCAGTTAAATATGTTGAAACTTGCGAAGAGAAAGAGAAGGGTCGTAAAGGTGGAAGGTCTTTCTCGATTGAGGAGGGATGCAGGGAAGAAGTTTACACCGAAGAGCATGAGAAGCTTTTAGGTACATGCGGCACGCCCTGGACTCTCTTTGTGGACGGTTGTGGCCCGGACGGTAAGCGCATCTATGACCAAGTGAGGGGCCAAACCTGTCATCAGTGCCGGTAAGTTTCCCCCCACGAACTATCTGGCATTGTTGTGATTTTTCTGCACGTTCCTAGGCCGTTCTCATATATGCAGCTAGCTGAACTTATTATGTAAGTAAAAAGGGTCTGATATTCTTTAAGAATATGCTGTTGGAAGTTATTGTAGTCACAACTTGTGAGTTACTAGTGATGTACGTAAGCTATTGCAGTCACAACTTGTGATGTAACAGAAGATTTAGAATTTCTCCTGATGATGCATGATGTAGGAGTACAATTTAGTAACTTTGTTTTTGTTTGTAACCTTGACACAAAATATGATGCTTCCATGATATAGGCAGAAAACTCTGGGTCATCATACAAGTTGCTGCAATTGCCAGATTGTCCAAGGGCAGTTCTGTGGTGATTGTTTATACATGAGGTGAGTGTTTTTCCAACAATTGAACACACAGTTTTTACGTTAATTTACTGTGATCAGGCCAATCTTTGTGGTAATCTATGATTATGCATAGGGTTTGTATCTGCATCATAAAGGTTGACAGTACTAGTTAAATGAACAAAAAATGAAGGCATTCTGAACTTGCTGTTTGTGAATCAGATATGATTTATAATGTTCCAGTTATGCCATCTGAACATGTAAGCTTCTAAGCGAAATGCAACATAAGCATGCATGCTTCTCTGAAATGTTTGTTACCAATCTGTGTAGCAATCTATGATTATGTGTATACTAATGTTTCATGGAAATGCTTCCTTGTTTGTCAATGGCAGCACTGTCTATGATAAGTTTATCACTTGCTTAAATATAGTACTTTCAAGGGTGTTGGAAATGCTTCCTTCGCAGCCAATGCATGCTTCCGGAGAATCTATTTAGTATAAGTTTTTATCTGCATCTTTTAACATAAAGGGATTGGCAGTATTCAAGTTAAATGAACAAAAATTCAAAGCTTTCAGACTTGCAGTTTGTGAATCGAATATGATTTCTAGTTCAAGCTATGCCATCTTGGATATGCCCTAGTCCTGTTTCATTTTTTTGGAAAGCTTGTGGGATGAAAACAGGGGAGGACTGGAAAATTTGATCTTGAATTCATTGAACTGAAACCCCCTAAATTTTCACTGGTTCCAAATTGATGTGAGATTTGACCTCTATTTTGTTACTGCAATGTTATAAATGGTCTGACATTTTTATAACTAACGCAGGTATGGTGAGAATGTGCTGGAAGCTAAGAGCAATCCTGATTGGATGTGTCCAGTTTGTCGTGGCATTTGCAATTGCAGTATCTGCAGAACTAAAAGAGGATGGTTCCCTACTGGCAATGCTTATCGGAAGGTAATACTACTACAGCATACTATATGCTTTCAGAAGTATTAAGGTTTCCATGACTGTTAGCTGTACTTTCCAATTACAGTCCAATCATTTACTGAACAATAGTGCTAAGAAAGCATGTGTTTTTTCTATCATGCAGGTTGTCAGCCTTGGGTACAAATCTGTGGCACACTATCTCATTGCAACACATCGAGCAGGAGCAAACTCAGGGGATTCAAGCTCAGCTGACTCCTCAAACGAGTTGCCATCTACTGATGAGGTCTCTGAGCACGCACCAGTTGCCAAGCAGGATGCTGATCTGAGCGGCAAAGCGAAGAATGATGCTGGTGAAATTGACCAGAAGGAAGGAAATAGGAAGAAGAAGGCAGCAGCTGTCAAGGATGAAGTAACAAGAGCCAAGTCCCCGAGGAAGAAGACCACTGATATTTGCAAGGATGATGATGGCAGGAGCGAGTCTGGGGTGACATTTGATTCTCTGGAAGGTCAGGCTAACCACCAGGATATTGGCTGCGTCACTCCATCGAAGCCGGAGTCTAAGAAGAAGAGGAAGCGGGTCGAACCAAGGAGCCCTGACTGTGTCGCGAGCAGGCTGCGCTCCCGCTCTGCCAAATCATGAGCGCTACTTGATCTTGTGAGGTTGATCTTATGAGTGCTGACGGCGACTCCTTTTGATTAGGCGATGACTATTTGTTGGTGACGTAATTCTGCCATTCTGGTTCGTGGTTTGTGTTTCCTTCGTCAGTCGTCGTGTAGTTGCTGTAGGTAATTGTGGGTGCAGCTTTGGTGCCTGGTGTGGACCTGGTGTGGACCTGCTATATGACCACCCTCCATTTTGGTGTGACCTTGAAACTCTGGTTTATGTTAATGGCCTATCAACCTAGTGTTCTGTTCTTGCTTTGTTGTGTTGTGATTGGCTATTTATATATCAAAATGTTCGGTCCTCGTGCTTGCCGAAGTTGACGACATTCATCTTCTGGTCTTACCTTTTGTTTTCTCCCCTCCTGACGTTCCGTCGAAGACAAGGGTAGGGTGTGCGTGTGTGAGTGTCTGCATTTTACTGTGTTCCCTAAAAAAAATGCACTCCCGTTTTGTTGATTGTTGTTCGAGAAGCACACACACTGGGAGAGAAACACTCCCCATGAATGTGTTAATTAAAAGGTAATGGTGTTTAACTATTTCTCCATCGACTAAGTTCATCATGTTGTGCATAGTCCGTTTGCGCTCCACCTTACCGTGAGTTTGGTCTTTTGTTAGGGGGATAGGGGACTTTATTCATAATTTAGCAGAATCATGGGAGATGTAGCCTTTGAGTTAGCTTCGCGACGTTCAAAGCGGAGGGTTACCGCATAAGAACTTATACGGCGATTCGACCTACCATGTTGTATGACTTTGAATGTTGGTCATAAAAAAGCAACATGTCCAACATCTAGATGTAGCTAAGGTGCACATATTGGCCTTTGCATATTGGGATAGATATGTCCAACACAAGGGATGATTAAGTTCAGAATGATGATATACCTGTTAGAACCCCTCTGTAGGTCGATGATATACCATGTTTAGTTCCACCTCGCCTACAGGAGGAGGCCACATCCACCTTATAAGGGAGAGTATCCCTCCTTTCAGTTTGAGCTTTTGGAATGGAGTGGAATCTTTCCTTGTAGTTGGGTCGTGCGCGCATAAACATCCAAACGTAGGCCGGAATCTGGGTTGGACCAATTGAACGCTAACAATACGTGATAAGAGTTGGGAATGACATCAATTGAAAAGAAGCTTGTTCAACATCGTATGAGATCAATTAAGTTGCATTCAACGAAGCGATCTAGCGCCACGACCCAAGTCGTCTCCCGGGCAGCCCGAGACCTAGCTACGCCACTTCGTGATTGAGTTGCATGTTGCTATAACACTGGAACCAGACCTCTCTAGAATCCACTGAACCAAGATGTGATCGGTGTTATCCTCCTCTTGTAGACAAGTGAAACATGCCGAAGGAAGGGCCTGCAGTCCGTGTCTAGCTCTCCTATCGGAGGCCGAAGTTGACAAGTGAAATCCACACGTCAAATTTAGTACTCCTACCAATGATGGGTTTATTAAAAAGCTGAAAAAGCATCATGTTTAAAATTCTTAATAAATTTATCAAAAGGGCTTCAATGCTCCAACAGAAATCTTGCGCGAGTGGAAGCCCTCCCAGCCTATTCACATCATCCGCTTTTCTTTAGCCACCATTTTTTCATCTACATTTTTTAGGTCGTTAGATCTTATAGATACACCAAACGAATGAATCGTGGATGATCATTCAAACGGATGTATCTAGATGTATTTTAATACTAAATATATCTATCTAAGAGCAGGTCGAGAATAATGATGCTATTTTTTTGCTGCAACAGACAACGAAAAAATAATTACGAGTACTTTTTTTTAACGTAATTCATTCACTGAATCTGATGATGACGCGCATTTGGAAGTAGTAATCACTCGTTGGGAGCTGCTGGAGACGATCTCAGTGCCGGCCCCTTTCCTTGAGCAAATACGGACTTCAGAAAGCCGCCTTCGCTGTTCGCCCACACCAAAGTTCCGAGCGGCGACCCAAACCCGCGCTCGCCCTGACCTCGCCGCAGAGCAGTTTAGCCCCCCGCCGACGAAGATGGCGGCGGAAACGTCGAGCTCGTCGGCCTTCCCCGAGAGGGATTCTCTCCTGCGGCCCCTCGCCGCGCGCGGGTGGCGCTTCCGCGACACCGCGGACGAGTCCATCCTGGCCCTCCTCCACGCCTCCCCCTCCCCGTCGCCGGAGGCCCTGGAGGCCGAGCTCCTCGACACGGACCTGAGGCTCTTCGGCGGGAAGGCCATCCCCGACCGCTCCGACGCCACCCCGGCCAAGCGGCTCTCTTACCTCCACGGCCCCATCGTCCTGCAGGTACACTGCTGAAATCGCCAAGCCCAACACCTGTTCCTAGTTGTCTTCTCAATTCTATGGCTTGGAATTCCATGGTACGGTTCAGACTTCTCAGAGGAAATAGCTGTGTCTCAAACAGCGATCTCGTTACCTTACATTTTGTCTGCACTCTCCTAGTGTTTGAGCATATGGTGTTCTTGTGTCTGGGATGTGTAGATGTCTTTGGTTGTTTGACCCTCTTTGTATGTTAACCTGTTCTGTCGAATCTATTCAGGTAGTTTCTGTAAGGGATATATACAGCAGCAGAGTCGATGCTTCATTTAAGAATCCACAGCAACGGCGCCTTCTGCGGTTTGGGCTCACTGATGGTGTTTCTGAAGCAGTGGCCATTGAGTTTTCCCCTATCCCGTTCATCACAGAGGAGATAGCCCCAGGCACCAAGGTTAGTTCACCATATTCTGCCTCAAGTTTCTAGTTGTGCTGCGGCCAGTGGCGGATCTAGAACTTGACCATGGGGGGTGCCAACCTCATCAATCACAATATAAGTGCCATGTATAACCATAGGAAGCCAGTTTATCATTCTAACCCTACAATACATATAGGATTAGACTAGCTACTAGTACTAGATAAAAACATTGCATTTTTGTTGGTTTGATCTGGCAGCTTAGCAGCCTAGAGGATAACCCTAAGATAACAGGGGCCACACACTAACATGTGTGCCCTTTTGACGCTAACAGATGTGCCCTGGTCGGGGGTACCCAAACCAACTTAGAGCAAGT
Organism: Bromus sterilis; assembly: GCA_950022295.1. Lineage (NCBI taxonomy): Eukaryota > Viridiplantae > Streptophyta > Magnoliopsida > Poales > Poaceae > Bromus > Bromus sterilis. Next base: position 29,400,552 of record OX465597.1, read on the forward strand.
ACAATAGAGCCGAGTCAGCGGGCTATAGGGGATAAAATAGTATATTTTTGCTTAGTTGGATGAAAGAGAAGAGGAGAGAGAAGGTAAGCGGGCTCTTCGTGAAGAGCCAGCTCTAGCACGTGCTCCTAGGCATTTCGCAAGAGTGAAAGGTGGGCCATATATGATAAAAATAGTATACCTTTTAGCTAACTATTGTACATGTTGGCTATAGGATGAGCTATAGAATGGCTTATAGCCAGCAATTGGCTCTACTATTAACCATGCCCTTATGGTTTAGGTCTCCTTTCGCCAGCCCTAGATAAAAGGGTACAAGGGAGAGAGCTGGCCTTGCTACGCGAGATCTATTCACGTACAATTTCATTCTCCTCCCAACATTCCCTAAATCCCAATCCGATCCGGGGGAGTGTTGGAGCGACGGGAAGACCTAGTCAGGACGTTCAGGAGATCAACTACGATGACTAATCCGTTTATCCACGTTGCAGGCGATCATGCCCACCTCTATGAATCGTAATGAACCCCAAAACCCTCTCTGTTCATTTTACTTTTATGGCATCCTTATGAATTTATGATGCAATTGACTTAACAATAGTGTCAGACGCCTAGCTGATTGCACTAGGAACCCTAATGTTGATCAGTTAGATCAATTTTGTTATGATTAGGGAATCATGTTTAAGTCTCTGAGGAGCCCAATATGCATACTATTGTCTAATATTTGTGTTAATTCCCTATTTTAATTACGATGTTATATTCTAATTTGCTACGGATCACTACTGTTAATTATGTAAAACTATTTTAATTAACCCCTGCTAAGGTTTAATTCTCACTATTTTATCACAGTTAATTAGAATTGGTCATTTTTAGTACTGATTTCGGTTTTGGGTAGCAAATTACAAGAGTGATCAACATCACATAAGGAGTAGAATCTCCAAATCGTGAAACCCCAGCAAATTTCCCCAATTCGATAGAATCCTAATTTTGAAATGAGGATTGTTTTCCCCCAAATTAAGGACCAAATGTACACGAGTTGGAGAAAGAACGAACAGAATCCTCACTTGATGTGCCGCGTCCTCGCTCCCTTTGGGGCCCGCATGGCGCTCATCACTGCACAAGGGCAAGAATGCTTTGACATGTCGCCTTGCTTCGGAGCGGTGCCCGGAACGCCACTATCGTGCTCATGGGTGCACACCTGGTCCTGCTCGCCGCCGCCGTCAACGAATGGATCTGATCGCACGCCTCTCGCCGCCCCGTATGCGTGCAACACCAGTAGCCACACTCAACGGGTTTAACTCTTTGAAAGGCAAGCACAATTCCATTGAATTCTTCCAACGAGGGAAGTTACTTCATGTCAGATATTCGACGGTATCATCGTGTAACGTAGCAGAAGTTGTAATTTACATGGACATTTATTAGTAATGTGCATGCATATAAAATCTTGCGTTGGTGAAGTAAAATAAATATGCTATAATCATAAATTCCAACTCTATGCCAAAAACACCTTTGGGAATGAATGATATGGAATTAGAAATAATATTCAGGGGTTAACATGTGAAATTAACACAACATCAGTCAAAATTAATTTTACTATCACAACAAATTAAACATTAAATATTACTCCCTCCGATCCATAATAAGTGTCGCACATCTAGTAGAAAGTTTGTACTAGCTTAGTACAAAATGAGCGACACTTATTATGGATCGGAGGGAGTAGATATTTAAACATAAAATATTAGTTATTTGATGTCTAATTTGATATTTCAACATTAAGACATACTATTATACTAAATATTCTAAACATAAAATCTCGTTGTTTCATTTTCATTCAGAATAATAACATGTGTTTTAATTCATCATATTTTTAGGCAATTGTTGGTTAAACAATGCAAAAACATAAAAAAAATCAACTTAAAATGCATTGGAAATACACAGAAAATCACCAAAATGATTTTGGCCCAAAAACGCATTGCTACCAGAAAGAGGCCCAACCCAACAGCAAAAAATGAAAAAAAAAACATTTTGTTGTGCTAAGACAACCTGGGCCAAAGCATGTTGCTAGAATTGGCCCAAATAAAAGACGACGGCCCGTTCGGTGCCCCATGTCATTGACAACCGTCTGGTCGAATCTGACGGTGCGCATGGCTCGCGAGATGAACAAAACCGCCGGCCGAGTTGAACCCTAGCTCATTTCCTCCTCTCCCTGATTTCTTCGGTTCCCGATCTAGAGAGCGACACTGACGACGACTCAATGCTCCCCTTCTTCCATGGCAGCACAGTGGTTGCGCTTGCCGGAGCAGCGCGCCGTGGACTCAGTCCGACACGCTCCTCCGTCGAGCGTGGCTACTGGTGTCGCGCGCGTAAGAAGCGGCGAGAGGTGTGAGGTCAGATCCATTTGTTGACGGCGATGGCAATTAGAACCAGGTGCACATCTATGAGCATGGTGGTGGTGTTTTGCGCATCGCTCCAAAGGGAGGCGACGACGTCGCGACATCCTTGCCCTCATGCATCGGTGAGTGCGACACGGTCCCCGAAGGGAAAAAGCGAGGATGCGGCGCATCAGATGAGGATTCTGCCCATTATTTCACCAATTCATGTGCATTTTTTTTGGGGGGGGGAGACCTTATTTCGAAATTAGGGTTCTACCGAATTGGGGAAATCGCTAGGGTTTCTCGACTTGGGGATTCAACTGTTTATGTGATGTTGATCCCTCTTTCTTGTAATTTGCTAATTCAAAACCGGAATCGATACTAAAAATGATCAATTCTAATTAACAGTGAGCATTAAACCTTAACAAGGGCTAAGTAAACTTTACTTACATAATTAACAGTAAATTGGAATATAGCATGATAATTAACGGAGGGCAATTAACATGAATATCAAACAGTAGCATGCATATTGGGCTAATCAGAGACTTAAACATGGTTTCTACTGCAATCAGCTAGGCGGCTGTGGTAGGAACTAGGGTTCTACCGGGTCTAGGCCTTAGGTGGTAGGGGAAGGAAGGAGTTGGACGGAGGCGACGGCGCGGCGGACGGCGGCTGGCCCCGTCTTGCGCGAGGTGGAGGAGATGGCGCAAGGGGAAGGTGCGGCTAGGGTTTAGGGTTCCGGCTCCTCGGGGAGCCGGGCAACAGTAATGACTTATTGCCTGATCTCTAAAAGTGTCTTTACATGAGTTTATATAAGCTAATGGAAAAGTAAAACCTTGAGATAAATTGGGCTAAGCCCCTGCGCCATCATTGGGCCTGGCGCCCTGGGCCCTTTGCCGACTATAAGTGACGCCGGTCATAACATCTCTTCCTGCCTGCGCAAACAGCTCGTCCTCGAGCTGGAAGTCTGGAAAATGTTGGCGGAACTCCTCGAGCGTCTCCCACGTCGCCTCCTCCTCCGGAAGGCCTTGCCACTGGATCAAGAGGTGCCACACGCCGCGACGCTGCTGGACCTGCAACACCTTGGCTGGTCCTGGAAGAAGGTGTCCATCTGACGTCGGGGGCAGCACTGGCGTGGCTGTGGACGGGTCTCCGCGAAAAGGCTTCAACAACCCCACATGGAAGACGTCATGGATGCGGGCGGTCTGCGGCAGCTGCAACCGATAAGCCACCTTTCTGATGCGCTCCACCACCGAAAATGGCCCCGCGTAGCGAGGGCTCAGCTTGCGCTTGGCGCGAGGATCGAGGGACTGCGTAGAACGGTGAAGAAGGCGCAACCACACCCAATCCCCCACCGCAAACTCTGGCTCGCGGTGATGGTCGTCGTAGTACCGCTTGGCCAGCTGCTGGGCCTGGACAAGTCGTTGGCGAACCTCCGCAAGCATCTCGTCCCGGCTGCGGAGAAGGTCGCCTGCTGCCTTGGTCCGTGCCGAGTTCGGGTCAACCGGTAGGATGGGCGCAGGCGTCCGGCCGTAGACCACCTCAAACGACGTGGCTCGCAGGGCGGAGTGGTATGAGGTGTTGTAGCAGTACTCCGCCCAGGAGAGCCAATCCACCCAGGCGCGAGGACGATCACCTGTAACACAGTGTAAGTACATGGCAATCACCTTGTTGACCACCTCAGATTGGCCATCCGTTTGAGGATGGAAAGCCGTACTGAGGCGGAGCTTGACGCTCGCCATCTTGAAGAGATCCCGCCAGACATGCCCCGTGAACACCGGGTCCCGGTCGCTGACGATCGAAGACGGGAACCCGTGAAGGCGGACAATGCCATCGAAGAATGCCCGTGCCACGGAGGCGGCCGTGTACGGGTGGCCTAGCGCGATGAAGTGAGCATACTTGGAGAAGCGGTCGACCACCGTGAGAATGACGGACTTGCTGCCCACCTTGGGGAGGCACTCGATGAAGTCCATGGAGATATCCGCCTAGACCTGCGTGGGCACCTCCAGTGGCTGGAGCAGTCCTGCAGGGCGAAGTGTCTTCGTCTTGTTACGCTGGCATGTAACACAAGCCTGCACCCAGTCGCGGACCAGAGCTCGGTCTCCTAGGATGTAGAAGTCGGCGCGGAGACGATGGAGGGTCTTCTGCACACCCTCGTGGCCAGCGAAGTGGGCCAGCGTCAGGACCTGGTGACGTAGGTCGCCGTGATCGGGCACGAACATGCGACGCCCATGGAGCAGCAAGGCATCCGCCAAACGCCACGGCTCCTCCAGGTCCCCCGTCTCGAGGCGCTGTCGAAGGAGCTGAGCATCCGGCGCGTCCGCGGTGGCGCAACGAATGTCGTCCAAGAGCGCGAAGGAGGGCCCCGAACGGGTGCAGAGGGCCGACCCCTCAAAAGGCGGCTGCGTCCATGTCGTGGTCGGTGTCGCGGCGAGACATGCCATCGGCCGCGGTGTTGAGGCAGCCAGGACGGTACTCGATGGTGAAGTCAAAGCCAAAGAGCTTGCTGATCCACTAGTGCTGAGGCACGGTAGACAACCATTGGTCCAATAAGAACTTGAGGCTGTAGTGGTCGATGCAGATCTGGAAGTGGCGCCCCCAGAGATAAGGCTGCCAATGGCACACGGCTTGGACTAAGCCGATGAGCCCCTCTCGTAGGCCGCGAGCTTATGATGGCGCGCGGCGAAGGGCCTGCTGAAGAAAGCAAGCGGCCCGTCGCCCTGGTGGAGTACGACACCGAACCCCACATCGGAGGCGTCGCAATCGACCATGAATGGCCGGTCGAAGTCAGGCATCTGCAGTACTGGACCCGTCGTGAGGGCCTTGAAAGCCGCCGTGGCCTCTGCATCCGAGGAGAAGGCGCCGCGGCGCAGAAGGCGTGTGAGCGGGGACGCGATGAGGCCGAATTCCCGGATGAACTTTCGGTAGTACCCGGCGAGGCCTAGGAAGCCACGGAGAGCCCGCGGGGAGTGTGGCGTAGGCCACGCCGCGACTGCCGCCACCTTGTCGGCGTCCATGGCCACTCCCTCGGCCGAGATGACGTGGCCGAGGTAGGCAACTGTCGTCGTGCCGAACGAGCACTTCGAGCGCTTAAGATGAAGATGATGCGCCCGAAGCTCGTTGAAGACGATGGCGACGTGTTGGAGATGCTCCGCCCACGATGTGCTGTAGATAAGAATGTCATAAAAAAACACAAGCACAAACGGACGCAAGTAGGGGCGGAGGACGTTGTTCATCAAGGCCTGGAAAATCGCCGGCGCGTTGGAGAGGCCAAAGGGCATCACCAAGAACTCGAAGTGGCCATGATGAGTCCGAAACGCCGTCTTGATGATGTCGTCCGGGTGCATCCGCACCTGATGGTAGCCCGAGCGGAGGTCGAGCTTGGTGAAGAAGCGGGCTCCATGGAGCTCGTCAATGACCGGAATAGGGAACTTGTCCTTGAGCGTCTGGGCGTTCAGGGCGCGGTAGTCGATGCAAAAACGCCATGTGTCGTCCGATTTACGGATAAGGAGGACCGGCACGGAGAACGGTGATGTGGAGATCCGGATGATGCCGGCTGCAAGCATGAGTGTGCATTGCCGTTCCAACTCGTCCTTCTGAAGCTGGGGGTAGTGGTACGGACGCACCGCCACCGGTGCCGTGCCCGGAAGGAGATGAATGCGGTGGTCGTACACGCGGGCTGGCGGAAGACCCTGAGGCTCGTCGAAGATGTCGCGGTGCTGCTGTAGCAGGGGCTCCAACAGAGGGTGCTTGGTGTCGAGTGCTGCTGCCGCCAGCTGGGGCCGGGGCGTCGCGGGGGCCGCGCCTCCCACGCCCTCCCAATAGACGCGGCGGCCCATGCGCCAGAAGATCATCGTCATCACATCGAAGTCCCAGAGGATGGGGCCCAATGTCCGCAAAAAATCGACGCCGAGGATGAAGTCGAAGCAGCCCAAGTCGATGTCAGCGCACGCGATGGCGAAGTGCTCGTCGCCGATGGAGACGGGTACATCGTGTGCCAAGCCATGGCACCGGAGGCGGTCACCGTTAGCTATGGTGACTCGGAGATGCTCCCTGCTCGTCGGCGCATGGTGGACCTCGATAGGAAATTTTGCGTGGAACCCGTGTCGAGGAGGGCTATCAGGCGCTCGCCATGGATCATCACCGGCACGAGCATAGTCAGCTCGTCGCGGATACCCGCGAGGGCATGGAGGGACACCACCAGGGCCCGTGCGCGCGCGGGGGGGGGGGGGCTGGGGCGTCCTCGGTTGCGGGGGCTGGTAGGGCGTTGAAGACCTCCGGAGGTGGGTCCTCCTCGACGTAGTCGGCCGCCTCCAGGTAGAATAGGCGTGGGCAAATGTGGCCCGACACGTAGGGCTCATCGCAGTTAAAGCAGAGGACCTGGCGACGACGCTCGAGCTGCTCGACCGGGGTGAGTCAGCAAAAGGGTCGAGGCGGGGCTGGAGGTGGGCGCCCGTGTCTAGGGGCCGCCGGGGCTAGTCGGCCCGGCGGGCGGTCGCCGCGAGCTGGTGACGCCTGCTGGAGGGCCTGCGCGCGGCACTCGAAGGCGCGTGCGTAGTACATGGTTGTCTGGAGGTCCTGGGGGCCTGGAGCTCGACGTCCACGCGGATGTGGTCCGGCAGGCCGCCCACGAAAAGCTCGGCCCGCTGGCGAGCCAACACGCTAGGTGCGTGACATGCCAGGGCCTGGAAGCACTCGACGAAGTCCTGCACCATAAAGGTGAAGGGGAGGCGGCCGAGCTCCGCCAGCCGGCTCCCCCGAATCGGCGGCCCGAACCGGAGAAGGCAGAGCTCGTGGAAGCGCTCCCAGGAGGGCATGCCACCCTCGTCTTGCTCGAGGGCGTAGTACCACGTCTGAGCGGCGCCGCAGAGGTGATAAGACGCGAGCCAGGTGCGGTCCGACACCAAAGTACGTTGCCCCCGAAAAAACTGGTCGCACTGGTTGAGCCAGTTCAGGGGGTCGCCGGTGTCATCGTAGGTGGCGAAGTCCAGTTTCGCAAAGCGCGGCGGCGTGTGTGTCGGGCCTCCCTGATGGTAGGGTGGAACGTCAACCCTCTCGCGCCCGCCCTGAAGTGGCGCACCGGCGTAACCACTGTGCGGCTCGACGGCCATGGGCGGGCCGCTGTACTGGGGCGGCGGTGCCTGGACGTGTGGTGGCGTCCAAGCCGTGGAGTAGAGGGCCTGCGATGACTCGATCGCCTAGGCTGGTAGCGGCGACGGCTTCGGGGGAAACCGGAGCTGGTGTAGAGGTACCCCCGACGAGGATGCGGCAGCCGGCCCGGCGATGCTGGGCGCGGACAGTGGCTGCGGCAACGTCCCGGCGGTGGTCATAGGCGGCGGCTGCCCGGCGAGCGCGCCCGACGGCGCCTGGAACGGCGGTTTCCAGGGCAGCTGCTACTGCTGCCAGTGCAGCGGCGGCGGCCTGGTGGCGGGAACGGACGGCGCGGCGTGGGGACCCGCCAAGTACAGGCTGATCCCCTGTACCGCGGCGGTCAGGTGGCGGAGGGTGGCGGCGACCTCATCGGGGGAGAAGCCGCCGGTGGACGGCGCGGCGGCAGCGGGCATCGTCACGGCGGCGCTGCTGGACGTGGCGATCAGCGGGGGGACAGTGGAGGTGGGCGGCGGCAGCGAGGGTGTTGGTGGTGAGGCAAACATGATCGCACCCGAGTCTCTAGATACCAAGCTGGTAGGAACTAGGGTTCTACCGGGTCTAGGCCTTAGGTGGTAGGGGAAGGAAGGAGTTGGACGGAAGAGAGGGCGCGGCGGCCGGCGGCTGGGCGCCGTCCTGCGCGAGGTGGAGGAGATGTCGCAAGGGGAAGGTGCGGCTAGGGTTTAGGGTTCCGGCTCCTCGGGGAGCCGGGCAACAGTAATGACTTATTGCTTGATCTCGAAAAGTGTCTTTGCATGAGTTTATATAAGCTGATGGAAAAGTAAAACCCTAAGATAAATTGGGCTAAGCCCCTGCGCCATCATTGTGCCTGGCGCCCTGGGCCCTTCGCTGGCTATAAGTGATGCCGGTCATAACATACCATTGTTAGGTAATTGCATCATACAGATGTCGTAGAAGTTCCAGATTGCATCTGGAACACCTAAATAAAATGAACAGAGAGGGTTTTGGGGTTCATTACGATTCATAGAGGTGGACATGATCGCATTCTCGTTGCAGGCGAGGTGGATCAAGAGAGTATGATCGTAGTCAATCTCTTGGACGTCCTGGCTAGGTCTTCCTGTCGCTGCAGCACTCCCCCAGATCGGATTGGGGTTTAGGGAATGTTGGGGGGAGAGTGAAACCATACGTGAATAGATCTCACGTAGGGGGGCCAGCTCTCTCTCTTGTCCCTTTTTATCTAGCGCTGGCGACAGGGGACCTAAACCATAAGTTGGTTTGGGTGCCCCCGATCAGGGCGCATCTGTTAGCGTCAAAAGGGCATGCACGTTGGTGTGTGGCCCCTTTTATCTCTTAGCGTTATCATCTGGGCTGTTAAGCCTCCAGATCAAACTAACAGGGGCACCATGTTTGCATGGCTGGTCATAACGGACAAAATTAATACAAAGGACATGCTGCAGAGAAGACACTGGCACATTGAGGATGGCCCAGAATGTGCTCTCTGCCCCACTCATAGTCTGGAGACAAGGGATCATTTGGTCTTCCAGTGTAACTTCAGTGCTAGAATCTGAAAGTACTTGCAGATTGACTGGACTAATGGAACTACCATGGTTGAGGTCACTCATGCTGCAAGACAAGATTTTAATAAGCCTTTCTTCTCAGAAGTGGTTTTCACAGCCTGGTGGAACATATGGGTTGTCAGAAATGCTAAGGTGTTCAATCATGTGAGGCCAACATTTGCCAGATGGCGCATGGGTTTCATACATGATCTGACACTCTTAGGATACAGAATAAAGCATAAATTCAAGGATGACATGCTCAGACGGATAGGTTTCTTGCCTCCTTGATGTACCTTTTTTTGGGGGTACTATATTGTACATTTGTAAAATTTTAAATATTTTTAATTTCAACAAAGTGCTGTGGGGTGCTTTACCCTACAGTTTTACATTTAAATCTTAAAGGTCAAGGGAACGAGGAGGCCTCACAGTCACAGCCCTCCTCAGGGGCAACCTTCGTTGGCCGTCCGATCAACCGCTGGTTTGCTCTCCAACGTTGGATGCTCCTGGCCAATCTGTCTGCACCCGCCGGGCACTGGGAACCCTAGTTTAAAAAAAAAACAGGGGCACCCCCTCTGGCTGCGGCGATTTTGTTTGGCATTGGTTTATACCTACCAGAGGCATATATGCAGAGTCACCGTACCTACTTTAACTGTTGAAGCATGTGTACTTACCAATCACTCGGGAGAAGCGGAATGCTCAGTTATTCCATTCACCTAGTATGAAAATAATATAACCAATCGTTGGATAACAAGATACTGCTATATGCAGGTAGTTGTGAAATAGATCACTTTGCGATGATGTGGTGCAGCATGAGATAGGGTTAGGATTGTAGCCATTTATTTATTTTCTCAAATCTATAACATTTAAAATAACATACAATATCTGCATTTAGATGCTGCTATGTGTATTGACGTTAGTATGCATTTTCTGTTTTTCTTTCCACTCTCTAGATTCGTCTTGAGAATAAGATTCCAGTAAATCATGGCATATTGTGCCTGAGTGCAAAAACTATAAGTGTCATGGGGGGAACTGTCCAATCTTTGTATGAAGAATGGAAAATGAACCAGAAATTCTCAGGCTTGTCACGTCCATCATTGAGGTTGTCACATGGTGACGATGGAGTTGGTCCTCCACCATTTGAGAAATTGGATATCGAAGCGCGCCCAAACAGGACATTTCAGCTGCAAGCATACCCTGGTAATGATTCATATTTCTGCTCTTTCTATTTCTACTTCTATGATCACTAAAAAGCTGTCATTATGGGTAGGTGTGTAGCTGTCTAATTTCAGGAAAGCATAGCATCTCAAGTAAATAAGCGCAAGATTTTGTGTTGTACTCGATTGGTGAAATCGACATGCTTGACAGATTATTAAGTTCTAAACTACTCCCTCCAAACGAATATTTTTCTATGTTAGTAGTGAGTATCTTTGACATCTACATGGTTAACATTTTCTAAATTCGCTGGTTCTGCATATAAAATGACCCGGGCAGTGATTGCATGTTTTGCAAGACGTTTGGTGATGTAGCTGTAACTTGTGAATCACCCTGACTTTTTTCTTATTGCATAGCAGACCACAAAGCCAGGAACTTGGGAGTTGCTCATGACCATGTGTCTGTTAATTCCAGTTCTAAACCTATGAATGAGGGTTCAAGTAACATGAACAAAGAGAATACAGCAAGCAAAGTTGAACCCAAACAGTCTAGCTCAGATGTCAGACCAAAAGAAGGTTGGTCTCCAAGACCCTCGTTTTATTTCATGTAAATTTCCTGGACATGACTTTTTGGGCACGGTTAGAACTTAAAAGCTTCTTCATTTGCATTACCCAGTAAGCGAAGCTGTCCCTGTTCAGAACCAAGCTGCTGCACAGAAGCTGCTGCAGAAAATGGCTGTGCCCGAAGATAGACATGGTCGGGGTAACAGATTCAAGGGCAAGAGCAGGCAGGAAGAAACTCCAGTCTTCACCCTCGATGAATGGGAGAGGAGAAAAGCAGCCGGTTCAATGTCCACAGCAGAAAGACATATACAAGACACCAGCCGAGACGAGGAACTGGCAAGACAGCTCCAAGAGCAGCTAGATTTAGAAGATTCCCACGTCAGTTTCGACTCCCATCTCGTATCGCTTTCCCTGTTAAAAGCATCCGGTAACACCGGTCTGAAAATATCATTCTGAATGGGTATGTGTTGTTTTTCAGGCGATGCCCGTGACCTCAGAGGCTGAACGCTTGCGGATGAACATGTTCAGCTTCAATGGCCCTGAAGAAATGGGCGGCGGGAGAAGAGATTTTCGCGGGCGGGGAAGGGGCCGAGGGCGAGGTCGAGGCAGGGGAAGATTTTAGTTCAGTTTCAAAACTTTGGTTTCTTAGGGTACTCCAATTTTCGGAGATGGTGGTGGTAGTAGTACTAGCAGCTGCAGCTTTGATGATGATCATCATCGTTTAAAAAGGAGGCCGTAGTACTAGTATATCATGATGGCCATCTTAGAAACTTGCATTAACAGTAGCTTGATGACGACGACGATGCCTTTGACTCTTTATGCATGTTGGTTTCTCTCTCAGTTGCCTCTCCTGAGGCTGAGCAAATGCCAGAGTTGAGAAAAACAACATGTACTATATCTCCATGGAAATTTTGATTTTACTCAAATTAGGTGTCGGGACCCGGGGTTAGCGTATGTAATTTCAGTCATGATACAATCACATGGAGAGCCGAGAGCCGTACTCACTTGTCTAAGCAGACAAGGACAAGCACAGAACGCTCTCGAAAAGCATCAAACGTGAGGGGCATCCCATCCAGGCCGGATGATCACTGAGATGAGTCCTCAACGTCCGCTCACAAGTCTAAATGCTTATGAGTGGTGAATCCCATACTCATAGACAAGTCGCCTCAACCATGTTATCGATTGGATCCTAACTCTTACATAGACCTACTCCAGCCCGATCACTTAGTCGGGGTCTAGGGCGGGCTCGATCATACAACAAAGTGTGCACGTGACAGAGTCACGAACAATCGCATCGCGATGCCCCAAGCCACGCACATCTAAGGGCCACTTGGTGTATAAAAGACCGCCAGCCAGATCACAACTAAGGTCTCGAAAACCCATACTAAGACATGCATGTTATAAACATACACGCAGCACACATGCCTAGTATGAACAGCAGGTATCATCACATAACTCTACAAAGTAGTTCTTTATTGATATACACATAGAGCATACAAAGATCACATGTCTGTGATCAACATTACATCATACAACGGAAGCAAATTAGATCTGAGTACAGACAAGTTTAACAAATGGCTTAGAGAAGCCTTGTAAACAAACATGCCCTTCCACGAGGGACCAGACTGCTGTCTGGAACTATACTACCAAGGTCAACGTCGAGCTTCAGATCGGTGACTCCATCGGGGTCCGGGTTCTCATCTAAAACATAGAATAAGCAAACGTGAGTACAAAGTCGTACTCAGCAAGACTTACATCAGAACTACACTACTCATGCTCAAGTATCAAGGTAAAGGAGGTGGGGTTTCATCATGCAGAAGTGCCAGCTTTGACTTGGCTAATCCTGAACTACGAGTATCAGACTTGAGATAAGAAGCGTACACGAGTCCACTACATCTCCAACCAATTACACCACTAGGGTGCCTTCCTCGACTTTCCCACGAGAAAGTACGCCATAGCACTCACACTTATCTTTGTGTATTTTAGAAGTATCCAGTTCAAGTTGTCTAATAATCAGGTACAGGTTCCAAGTAGTCCATAACCGCGGACGCGGCTATTCGAATAGTTTTGATTAACCTTGCAAGGGTGTAAACTACACACACATGACCATCAGTTACCGCCAGGTCTCGCCACCGTTCAAGAGGTGACAGCGAGGATGTTCACCGCGACACTTCGCTCACAACCGGTCTATTCTAGGAGTCGACTATCTGAGTTTGTCACCGCTCGAGAGTCCGGCCGGATCAACGAAACGGACCCAGACAATGTAGGCAACCGAGATGCCACCTCCGACAGATGGTTTCACTGTCTCACAGATCCACCCACATACTAGGATGATGCAACATTTCCACTCACTCTTTTTCTATGCATATGTCAAATGGAAGGCCCGAACTAATGTGACTCCTGGACGTCGACACGGATCAAGGTACTAGGCCGAGAGGGGTTAGTGAGCCCAATGTGTGGTTGTACTCTTTGTCTTGGATTACCATACAAGAACTCGATGCTTAAGGCGGTGTTCAACGAGACAACCCACTGTGTACTCCTACACAGCCTCTCATCGTTCACCTTGTATTAGGGTGGATTCACCAACACAGTTTCACTCTCATCAACACCATGTTCACTATCATCCCGACTCACATCAAAAGTAACCTCATTGTACCACTAAGCATTCAATAAGCATTAACAGTTGCAGGGGCCACATGCTCATCATTCAACTCCTAAATCTGCTAGGATTGTGGTTTGCTTAATACTGTGACAGAATGATAGGTCATGCATCGGATATGGGTTCAACTATGCGGTAGAATTGATACAAGATGATCTCCTAAACATGCATAAGCGAGACTGAGAGGGAATTGGGATTTTATAGACATGATCAATGGGGTTTGCTTGCCTTGCTGACGAGGTTCAGTATCGGGGTCTTGAATAAGGGGGTGGCCTCCAGTTCCGGTTGCACGTCTATCGAGCAAACAAAGCAATCAAGGAATAAATATAATTGCAATGCTCAAGCACATGATAACTTGTGTAAACATGATGTACATGGTACTGATGTGTTGACAATTCCATTTAATTGAAGTGTATTGCAAAAGAATTGCAAATTTAAACTTCAAATTTGAATTCAAATTAAGCCATATGCACATTTGCTACTGTTGCCCCATTTTAAAATGGTCAAATATAAAAACAAATTGCATATTCTTAATCCTTGCATTTTTCTGATAATTTTTCATATATTATTTGTCCGATTTGGAGTTCATATGAATTTTCTATGAATTATTGAAGTTTTGGTTATTTTCTGGAATTTCTGTAATTTCTATAAAATCTTTTCTAATTACTGCGTCAGCATTGCATCAGCATGGTGTTAGCAGGGGGGCTGACCAGTGGGGTCGGGGTGTCAGTGGCAGTGGGTTTAAACCTGGTTTAGTTTAATTAAACAGGGTCATTAAGGGGGGCCAGGGCCCACCAGTCAGTGACCCAAGGTCAACTAACAGGGGATTAGCCCCCTAAGCTAATCGGGCCGCCGGCGGTTAGCCGCCGGTGACCAACCCGTGCGGCGGCGCCCACTGGTGCCGGCGTCTCCGTCCATGGGAGAGCACGGGGAGACCACCAACACGCTCCTCGTGCTCGTCCGCGTCTGCTGCTGCCCACGGGGAGGCAAGTGGGTGGCCGGAGCCTCGCCGGCGTCGAGATGGCGCGGCGGCCGTGGCGCTGTGCAGACGAAGTCGACGAGAACGGGCACAGGAGGGCACGCGGAAGAGGGCAACCTGAGCAGGAGCTCACCCTGGGGCCGATGGAGTTGTCGGGGAGGCCGGAGGACGAGCAGCGGCGGCGAATTCGGCGGCGAGTCCTTGCGGGTCCGGCGGGGATTCGTTGAAGGGGACGACGCCTATGGAGCTTCCACTATCGATTCCGCGCGGTTGAAGACGAGGACGACGGTGCTGATGCGGAAGGACACGACGGCGTGGCGTGGGACGCACGGTGGCCACGGTGGCGCACGGCTGTGCTCCGGCTAGGGCTTCGGGTGTCGCAAGAACGGCGAGGAGGAGAGGGGGAGGAGGTCCAGAGAGAGGGGGAATGGACGCGGTGGCCTTCTAGGCGTCTCTAGGCGCCACGGGAAGAGAGAGGGAGGCAGGTAGCTGCCTGGCACGCCCACGGCGGTCGCCGGCGTGCTGCCTGCCTGCCTGTCCTGGGGAGGAAGACGCATGTGCCCTCCCCAGGTGGGCTGGGCTGGGCTAGGAGGCTGGGGCTTCAGTTGGGCCAGATTGGCCAGGGGGGGGTCTTTTCCTTTTTCTTCTTTTTTTTGTTTTTCTGTTATTTTGTTTTGCCTAGAAATGATTAGCTAGGCAATTTTATAAAATGCCCAAACATTTTTATAAATCCTAGGTGACCAGTAGCTAGCCACATGTAGAATTTGGACATTTTTGAAATTCAATAAGTTTTGAATTTCAACTCAAATAGGGTCAAATTTAATTTCCAGGGCACCTTTTGAATTTTTTAATATTCCATGGGCATGGGAATGAACCCAAACCACTTGTAAAATGATCAGCATCATTTATAGGAATTTTCCAACTATTCAAATGATTTTTGGAAAAAGATTTTTATCTGTCCATTTATTTAAATTCTCAGGGCTTTTCTTTTACCCAATTTTGATTTTTCTTTTGAATTTCTTCACATGATGCAAAGGGATCAAACAACCCTAGCACTTACCCTAGATGGGGTTGTGACAACTCGCCCCCACTCAAAAGAATCTCGTCCCGAGATTCAGAAGTCGTCGGGAGGAAGGAGGGGTATTCGGCACGGAGGCGGTCTTCTCTTTCCCATGTTGCTTCTTTCTCTGAGTGATGTGACCATTGCACTTTAAGGAACTTGATCTTCTGACGGCGAGTGACACGTTCTGCTGAATCAAGAATACGAACAGGGTACTCTCGATAAGAAAGGTCATCTTGGAGATCAAGCGTTTCATGGTCGACTTCGCGGATGGGGTCCTTGAAGCAACGCCTGAGTTGTGACACATGGAATACATCATGTACTCGGGAAAGATGAGGGGGTAGTTCAAGTTGGTAGGCAACTTCTCCACGTTTAACGAGAATTCGGAAAGGTCCGATGTAACGTGGGGCCAACTTGCCTTTGATACCGAATCGTTGGGTTCCCTTCAGAGGAGTAACCCGGAGGTAAGCCTTCTCATCCAGATTGTAGCTCTCTTCCCTATGATGACGATCATAGTAGCTTTTCTGACGAGATTGAGCGGCTTTCAATCGATCACGAACAATGCGAACTTGCTCTTCTGCTTCCTTGATCATATCCGATCCAAAGAGTTGTCTTTCACCGGTTTCTGACCAGTTAAGGGGTGTTCGACATCGTCGTCCATAGAGGAGTTCAAAAGGAGCCATGTTCAGACTAGATTGATAGCTATTGTTATAAGCAAATTCGGCGAAGGGAAGAGATTTCTCCCAATTCTTTCCGAATGAGATAACACAAGCTCTGAGCATGTCTTCCAAGATTTGATTAACCCTTTCAACTTGACCGCTAGACTGAGGATGGAAAGCTGTACTAAAGGATAGATGAGTTCCCATAGCATTCTGAAAGCTTCCCCAGAATCTAGAGGTGAAAAGGCTGCCTCGATCAGAATTGATTACCAAAGGAACACCATGAAGAGACACAATTCTAGAGATATACAAGTCCGCTAACTGGCTAGCAGTTATAGACTCGCGAACGGGAAGGAAGTGAGCAACTTTGGAAAGTCTATCAATGACCACGAAGATGGCATCATTTCCTTTCGGGGTTTTTGGAAAGCCGGTGATGAAGTCCATACCGACTTTGTCCCATTTCCGCTCGGGAATAGGCAAAGGTTGAAGTGTGCCAGCAGGTCTTTGGTGTCTGCCTTAATGCGACGACAAACATCACATTCAGCAACAAATCGAGCAATGTCTCTCTTCATCCTAGTCCACCAAAATCTCTGGCGTAGATCTCGGTACATTTTTGTGCTACCGGGATGAATCGAGAGGGGTGTATCATGGGCTTCTTTGAGGATGAGTTGCCTTAGATCCTTATTCTTAGGTACTACCAAACGATTTTCAAAGAATACCGTTCCTTTGCTATTGGTGGAGAAACATTTAGCAACTCCGCTAGCAATGTTCTCCTTGATCCGGCGTACACCTCGTGCACGTCTTTGGGCAACTATGATTTGATCCTCAAGTGTTGGTTTTGCCACCAAGTTGAAAAGAGATCCACGAGGAACAATCTCGAGGTTGAGCTTTCGAAATTCCTCATGAAGAAGTGGTTGATACTGCTGTAACATGAGGTTGTTACAGTACGACTTACGACTTAGTGCACTCAGCCATGACATTGGCTTTGCCTGGGGTGTAAGAAATTCCTAAGTCATAATCTTTTATCAACTCTATTGCCTGAGATTAAGATCTGGCTGGGTGAATATGTATTTGAGGCTTTGGTGATCAGAATAGATCTCACAACGATTACCAAGGAGGTAATGTCGCCAAGTCTTCAGGGCATGAACTACGGCAGCGAGTTCAAGATCATGGGTAGGATAGTTCTCTTCATGTGGACGCAACTGGCGTGAAGCATAGGCTACCACATGTCTATCTTGCATAAGTATGCATCCTAACCCTTGCCGTGAAGCATCACAATAGATCTCGAAATCCCTTTTGGTGTCTGGAGGTGCAAGTACGGGTGCAGAAGTCAATCTTCTTTTTAGCTCTTGAAAGCTTTCCTCGCACTTGGGGGTCCATTGGAATTTCTTATATTTCTTGAGGAGTTCAGTAAGAGGCTTTGCAACTTTGGAGAAGTTCTCAACGAAGCGGCGGCAATAGCTTGCTAGGCCGAGAAAACTCCTAACTTGCTTAACCGATTCAGGTGGAGTCCAGTCAAGGACGGCCTGAACTCTCTCGGGATTGACTGCAACACCTTTCGCAGAAATCACGTGGCCTAAGTAGGTCACTTCTGGTAGCCAAAATTCACACTTGGAGAACTTGACATAAAGGCGGTGCTCTCTAAGCTTCATCAATACCAACCTAAGATGTTCTGCGTGCTCTTCTTCGTTCTTCGAGTAGATGAGAATGTCATCAAGATAAACCACAACAAATTTATCTAGGTACTCCATGAAGATCGAATTCATCAAGCGCGAGAATGTGGCGGGGGCATTGGTTAAACCAAAGGACATGACGGTATACTCGTAAAGACCATAACGAGTAGTGAAAGCCGTTTTTGGAATGTCCTCGTTCCGGATTTTTATTTGATGATAACCTAATCTCAAATCCATTTTGGAGAAGACAGAGGATCCAGCAAGTTGATCATAAAGATCATTGATCCTGGGCAGTGGGTACTTGTTCTTTATCGTCGCTAGATTTAGCGGGCGATAGTCTACGCACATCCTTTCTGTTCCATCTTTCTTCGTTACGAACAGAACGGGGCAACCCCATGGCGATGAGCTAGGGCGGATGAAGCCTTTTGCCAACGAAGCATCAAGTTGGGTTTTTAGCTCAGCTAACTCATGTGGGGCCATTCTATATGGACGTCTCGAGATTGGGGCTGTGCCTGGTATAATATCCACTATGAATTCTACACACCTGTCGGGTGGCATTCCCGGCAGCTCTTCAGGAAAGACATCCGGGAAGTCACGAACCACCGGAATATCTTCAAGGTCGGGAAGGGGAAGCACATTCAAAGTATGCATCTGGATTCTAGAACTGGGTGAGGTATAGTCAATGGTCTGGCCTGAAGGATGGGTGAGTTTAACTGATTTGGCTTTACAATCAAGGAAAGCATTCTGCCTTGATAACCAATCCATTCCTAGGATGACATCAATGTCCGAAGACTTGAGGGCTATAAGAGAAGCAAGGAATACTAAACCCTCAATTGCAATTTGATTGCCATGGCTTACTCTATTAGTTTGCCATTTGGAACTAGGAGTTTGAATGATCATTGGAGAAAACATTTCTTCAAATGATACATCATGCCGAAGTGCATAACTCTCCGACATGAATGAATGAGAAGCTCCTGGATCGAAAAGAACGGAGGCAGGAACATGATTGACTGGGAGTGTGCCAAGGATGACGTCGGAAGCAACAGTGGTTTCCTCAACTGAGATTTGGTTCACACAACCACTACTTGTGACTGAAAGCTTTACTGGGATGGTTTTGGTGGTGGATTTCTTTGGAGGCTTATGACTAGGTCGACGGGGTGCCACAAACACTGTAGGGCATTGTCGGAAGTGATGGCCTGTCAGACCAAACGTGAAACATACCCTGCCTGAATTGCTGGGGGTGGGGTTACTTGGTTGCACACCATCATCCCGGGGTGGAACAATGTGTTGAGGTGGATGGCATATATTCGGTGGTGGCCTCTGGAGAAGGTTTTGAGGTATGACACTGGTTGGAATCCAAATTCGGCGTTTCTGAGGGGCGGAACTTGAAGAAGGAGCAAGCTCAAGAGCATGTGTCGTCGATATGTAACGCCAGATGCCATGGGATGGCTAAAGTGAGGGGAAAACGCGAGGGAGAGAATGTCGATGGTGCCGGAATCGGGTTGGGCACAAACACGGTGAGGACACCACGATGTACCCAGGTTCGGGGCTCTCCGGAGAGATAACACCCCTACTCCTGCTTGTCTCTTGTATATCAATGATCTGACTACAATTACTGCTTCTCTATCTTCTCAGGGGAAGGAGTACACCGCCGCCGTGGGCCAGGTCCTCTCCTGCTTCCCTGAGGAGTAACTACTAGCAGTGAATGAACTGAGGGGGAAGTGAGTAATGGTGATCTAGTGTGAGGCGTCGTCCCTCACGCAGGAGGGGTACCCTGGCTCTTATAGTGTGAGCCCAGGGTACTTCGGTAACTTCATTGCCGAATGGACCCAGTTGTCATCCTCTAATCGGCCTGGGTCCACCGACTGCTCCTCTCCGGCTGACCCAGAACCTACGAGCGGCGGCCCATGCTGTAGACTCGTAGAGCGTAGGGATGAACATTGGAGCTAGGGGGTGCGGTCTTGTCGGCCTGTCCGCGGAATCGGCGGAGAGGTCGACACCGTATCTCCCCCAGATCTTTGACATGACCTGGCCTTCCTGCCACCCGGATATCTGGGGATATGGCATTTCTGACCTCGTAATCATACCCCCGACTGGGTATTAGGTGGTTCCGATTGCGCCTGGACCGACTGGTGGTACCTGGCAAAGTCGATTGCTCTGGGCAATCGGCCTTCCAGGTGTCAACCTCGGCCCAGCTGCGGACCAACAGGATGATCGTCTTGGTGAAGGAAGGTTGGTCCGATTGCGCCTGGGCCGACTGCTGGCATTTGATACGGCTGATTGCCTTGGAGCAATCGGTCGTACATCTGCCCAGCTCGGCCCAGCTGCGGTCCAATCGGTCCATCCTTGTCTTGAAAGGTTGCTTCCGCTTGGGTTAGCCTACCCGGGTACCGGTCCCCCGACAGCATGCTTGCGGGACTCTTCGAACACTTCATTGCCATGCTCAGCTCTAAAGGATCTGTTGACTAAATCCTCAAAGGTGGCAAATTCTATGAGGTTGAGATCATGACGAAGGATGGGGCTAAGTCCCTTGCGGAACCTTGCCTGCTTTCTAGCATCGGTGGTGATCTCATCTTGGGCATACCGAGCAAGACGGTTGAACTCTCTCACATACTCATGCATGGACATCTTTCCTTGAGTCAGATTGCAGAACTCTTCCTTCTTGCGCTCCATCAGTTCATCTAGAAGGTGGTACCCTCGAAAGGCATCACGAAACTCCTGCCAAGTCACTAGGTGACCATCTGGCTGCATAGCAACATAGTTCTCCCACCATTCAGCAGCAACACCTTCCAGAAAGTATGTCGCGAATATAACTCGATCATCGGGAGCAACATGTGCAGTATCAAGCTTACGCTCGAGGGAACGGAGCCAATCATCAGCTTCAAGGGGCTCAGAAGAACATCGGAATACCGGTGGCTTGAGGAGGATGAAGTCCTGAATGCTCACAACCACATTGCAATGACGTGAGGTATTCTGCTCGATGAGCTCCAGAAGGCGTGTTTGGTCACGTTGATTCTTCTCAGCTTCCATCATGATTTCCGCCGCAGAAGGCGGTGGTAGAGGTTCATCATCATTTCGATTCCGCTCACGGTCTCGATTCCGAAGAACAGCACTACGAGTTCCACCTGACATCCTGTGTGATAAAGATCAACAATCAGAACAGGTTGTACGATGGAATCAAAGACAAGAAGGACATGATGAAGGCGGAAAGATTGTAATGCAAAGGCAAAGATCCACAGAAACACGAAACAAATCCGGCAGCACAAAGGCTACACCGGGATGGAAAATGAAACAACATCGAAGAAATTGGAAAAAACTTCTTCAAGGAACTCAACAGAACGATGAGTCTGGACGACCACAACTGTCCTACGGCTACAAGGAGGCAAACAACGAGATGTTCTAGTCAGACATAGATGAGCCTAGTCCTATCATCCCGTAGAAAAGGTAAGGGTGACTCAGAACTCAGATCGATGAGGGTAAGGAGAAAAAGAAGCCTTACGTTGTCCCCTTATACCCAGAGTAACTATATAACTATAGAATGCTAGACTCGACTTCGACCAAGGGTTTGATAATCCTACAGACAACCTGGCTCTGATACCAAGTCTGTCGGGACCCGGGGTTAGCGTATGTAATTTCAGTCATGATACAATCACATGGAGAGCCGAGAGCCGTACCCACTTGTCTAAGCAGACAAGGCCAAGCACAGAACGCTCTCGGAAAGCATCAAACGTGAGGGGCATCCCATCCAGGCCGGATGATCACTGAGATGGGTCCTCAACGTCCGCTCACAAGTCTAAATGCTTATGGGTGGTGAATCCCATACTCATAGACAAGTCGCCTCAACCATGTTATCGATTGGATCCTAACTCTTACATAGACCTACTCCAGCCCGATCACTTAGTCGGGGTCTAGGGCGGGCTCGATCATACAACAAAGTGTGCACGTGACAGAGTCACGAACAATCGCATCGTGATGCCCCAAGCTGCGCACATCTAAGGGCCACTTGGTGTATAAAAGACCGCCAGCCAGATCACAACTAAGGTCTCGAAAACCCATACTAAGACATGCATGTTATAAACATACACGCAGCACACATGCCTAGTATGAACAACAGGTATCATCACATAACTCTAAAAAGTACTTCTTTATTGATATACACATAGAGCATACAAAGATCACATGTCTGTGATCAACTTTACATCATACAACGGAAGCAAATTAGGTCTGAGTACAGACAAGTTTAACAAATGGCTTAGAGAAGCCTTGTAAACAAATATGCCCTTCCACGAGGGACCAGACTGCTGTCTGGAACTATACTACCAAGGTCAACGTCGAGCTTCAGATCGGTGACTCCATCGGGGTCCGGGTTCTCATCTAAAACATATAATAAGCAAACGTGAGTACAAAGTCGTACTCAGCAAGACTTACATCAGAACTACACTACTCATGCTCAAGTATCAAGGTAAAGGAGGTGGGGTTTCATCATGCAGAAGTGCCAGCTTTGACTTGGCTAATCCTGAACTACGAGTACCAGACTTGAGATAAGAAGCGTACACGAGTCCACTACATCTCCAACCAATTACACCACTATGGTGCCTTCCTCGACTTTCCCACGAGAAAGTACGCCATAGCACTCACACTTATCTTGGTGTATTTTAGAAGTATCCAGTTCAAGTTGTCTAATAATCAGGTACAGGTTCCAAGTAGTCCATAACCGCGGACGCGGCTATTCGAATAGTTTTGATTAACCTTGCAAGGGTGTAAACTACACACACATGACCATCGGTTACCGCCAGGTCTCGCCACCGTTCAAGAGGTGACAGCGAGGATGTTCACCACGACACTTCGCTCACAACCGGTCTATTCTAGGAGTCGACTATCTGAGTTTGTCACCGCTCGAGAGTCCGGCCGGATCAACGAAACGGACCCAGACAATGTAGGCAACCGAGACGCCACCTCCGACAGATGGTTTCACTGTCTCAAAGATCCACCCACATATCTAGGATGATGCAACATTTCCACTCACTCTTTTTCTATGCATATGTCAAATGGAAGGCCCGAACTAATGTGACTCCTGGACGTCGACACGGATCAAGGTACTAGGCCGAGAGGGGTCAGTGAGCCCAATGTGTGGTTGTACTCTTTGTCTTGGATTACCATACAAGAACTCGATGCTTAAGGCGGTGTTCAACGAGACAACCCACTGTGTACTCCTACACAGCCACTTATCGTTCACCTTGTATTAGGGTGGATTCACCAACACAGTTTCACTCTCATCAACACCATGTTCACTATCATCCCGACTCTCATCAATGCCACTGGCCATTCCCACTGCTGCTTCCACCGCCACTCAAGCTTTAGTGCCAACGCCAACCTCCTCTGCGTCGGAGATTCTTATGCGCTTGGTGGACCAGTTCCGGGCCGAGTACTCTCGTGCCCGTCACATCGGCACCAAGCCTGACGCCTCGCATCGTCCTCAAGATCCTGTGACGACTGCTCTGAGCCGGGTGAATAACTTTGCCGCTGCCCTTGCTCGGGACCTCCAACAGCTCACCTCTCACCATACGGTAACTTTTGACTTTCTTTTTATGTCTTTCCTTTACTCGAAAGGCTTTTCTTCCGGTGGGTGCGCGCAAGCGCACCCACTGGGTGTAGTCCCCGAGATTCGGGCCGATTGGTTGCAATCGGTTCGGATCTTTAACACCTTTTGCTTTATCGTTTGCCTTCCTCAATCGGGAGACTTTCCTTCCGGTGGGTGCGCGCGCACCCACTGGGTGTAGTCCCCGAGATTCGGGCCGATTGGTTGCAATTGGTTCGGATCTTTAACACCTTTTGCTGACTGCTGTGTCTCTAACTCCATCCTGCTGTTCCTCTCAGGCTGTTATGGAAGAAAAACGTGAGGTCTTCGAGAAGATTCTTGATGCTTATACTGCCAGCCTCCGAACTCTTGCCCAGGCCCAGCTGCAGGTCAACAATCAGTCAGCCGAGATCACTAAACTGAAAGGTAACCTCTACACTATTTCTGTTTTCTTTCCGATTATCATTACTCTTGCACTCATATCTTCATGCTCTCTTCTAGCTTCTACTCCCATGGTAGATGACCTTCAGGGCCGAATTACTGAATTGACTGCAGAACTCAACCAACATGGCCCATTACTCGCCAAAGCCAAGGAAGAAGCGATCCAACTGCAGGGGGTAGAAACTGATCTAAATCGGACTATCCAAAACCTTCGCTTTGAGATGGCTGCCCTCGAGAGAAAACATCTGGCCGACATAGCTGCCGTGACGTCCACCGGTGATGGTCTCCTTGCCGAGCGAGATGCCGCCGTCGCCGCCCGAGAAGCCTTGCAAGCTGAAAGGGATGAAGCGGTGGCTGCACGCGATTCTATTCGGCGAGATCGTGATGAACACGTCGCCAAATTTGAAGAGCTAGAGAAACGCAACTACGAAGAGACCACCCGACTGCGCCGCCGAGCCAAAGGCTTCTGCGAGAAAATGACCGAGATGGACGTCCTCCTTAGCGGTGAGTGTTTCCTGCATCCGAGTGCATTTTCCGATTGCTCTCCTCTTTTATCTTGTTGCTCATGCTTTCTTTTCGTGATGCAGAAGCTTGGCACGAGTCTGAAGCAGCTGCCTACGCAGCCGTAGCCAAATCCCGAGAAGAGACTGTTGCCGCAGGAGGGACCTGCCAACTTGAAGACAACGTCTGGACTCGGCACGAGTACCTGATTGGCACTGAAGCCCGCATTCCTGTTATCAAAGGCGTTGCCTTGTCCTTCAAGCTCGGCATCCTGAAGATTGCTGAATCATTGTGGTCGCCGACTGAGCTCAAGGTCGGACTCCAGAAGATGAAGACTGCCGCTGGCTCCTCCGCCGGTTCCCACAAGGCTGACGCGCAGGATGAAGAGGATTCTGACAAAGGGGAAATTCCGAATGCTACCACTGAACAGACTCGGACTCTCCTTAAGGCCATCCCACGTCGGATCGACGTCCTGCTGAATTCTGCAGGTCGGACTGGTGCGGAGACCGCCCTCCAGACTGTGCTGAGTTGGTATCCTCAGGTGAAGCTCTCCCAACTTTACAGCCTCCGTGAGAACGCCTCTAATCTGCTTGAGAAGACCTACACCGAAGTCAATCGGCTAGCCAGCACTATGGTGAACTGGTTCTCTCCATACGAGTACACTCCGTATCTCGACGAAGGAGGGAATCCTCTTGCTGCACCTTCAATCTCTGGCTTGGCCGAGGAGCTCTCTGATAGTGGCTCATCTCAGACATCTCCAAGATCCAAACAAACTGGTGCCACAGCCTCTGAAGCGCAATCGGATCCGACTGCTCCATCTTCTAGCTCCATGCCTCCGACTTCCTGAGCCATGCTATCAGCTGTTTTACTTATTGTAGCTTGCCGATACTGGATCGG
Source organism: Bromus sterilis (assembly GCA_950022295.1). NCBI lineage: Eukaryota > Viridiplantae > Streptophyta > Magnoliopsida > Poales > Poaceae > Bromus > Bromus sterilis. The sequence continues at coordinate 29,425,739 of OX465597.1, forward strand.
TTTTATCTTATTTTGTCTTCCGATTACCCGTTTGTAAGACATATTTTTAATTCTGTCGACACCCACTGGGTGTGACTTGGATGTAATGAACTTATTCGGCCTTGGGCCTGTTACTTCTGATGCAATCCGATTGCTTGGCTTTTGCTTTTACTTACGCGATCAACTTTGCGTCTTTGTCGGTTTCCTTTATCGGCTGCACTTGGGGATGTCTACCGTATCACCTTTGCTGCCGTCATGCGGTCCGCAATCGGATCAATGGTAGCTTACCAGCCAAGGTTCGATAAGTTTTTCTTTTTCACACGACAAGATTTAACGCAGAGGATTCTGCGACAGTAGGTGCCGATTGCTCGCTATCGGGCTTGACGCCTTGGGTCGCGGCGCAATCGGCGACTTTGTTTTATCGAATATGCCCTTAGTGGCACGTTTCGAATTGTTTCTCGAGGATTCGTACTACCGGCTGCCTCAAATACGACCCTTCTCAATGCCGCAAACCATTTCGTAGTTTGCGCTTGAGCTCAGTGCCGAGTTGAGTGCCAGCCCGCAGTCCCCGTGCCTCGATGGCCTATTCGCTTGACCTCGTAGTCGGTCAGTCCCCGGGTGTGTTATTCACACCTCGGGTATGACTGAGCGTCGCCGATTGAGGCTAGCTCTTTGAATGAAATTATGCAAAGATAATCGAATGCTCATTTTCAGAAGCATGATAACTTTTACTGCTTGTTTGCCGACTAGCTTACATAAGTTTCTGCTGCTCAGCTATAGAACGGACATAACAATTCGGCGTTCCACGACCGCTCCGTCTCTGCTCCTGATGTGTCCTTGTGCTTAGTGCCCTTGGTGCAGTCGATCAGATAATAGGAGTTGTTCTTGAGCGCTCGGCTGATGACGAATGGCCCTTCCCAAGGTGAGGAGAGCTTGTGCTGTCCGTCTGACTTCTGGATTCGGCGTAGCACCATGTCCCCTTCTCGGAAAGCGAGAGGACGAATCTTCTTGCTGTGGTAGTGCCGCAACTTTTGCTGATAGATTGCTGACCTGGACAAGGCCAACAGGCAAGCTTCTTCTTTGAGGTCGATGCCGTCTTCTCGTGCCAATCTGGCCTCTTCTTCAGTGTATAGTGCATGCCGAGGTGAGTCGAACTCGATGTCGGACGGGATGACTGCTTCTGAACCATACACCAGGAAAAAAGGAGTGAATCCAGTCGACCTGTTTGGTGTGGTCCTCAAACTGAACAGCACTGCAGGAAGCTCTTCAATCCATGCTCCGGGTGCCCTCTCAAGTGGCTCTACCAATCTAGGCCTGATACCTGATAGGATTAGTCCATTTGCTCTTTCGACTTGACCGTTTGATTGCGGGTGCGCCACAGATGCCAGATCAAGCCGAATGCCCTGCTGAGATGCATATCGGGCCAGTGCACCCTTCGCAAAGTTTGTGCCGTTGTCGGTGATGATGCTGTTAGGCACACCATATCTGCACACGATGTCGGCCACAAACCGAACTACAGTCGGACCGTCCAGCTTTTTGATTGGTCTAGCTTCAATCCACTTGGTAAACTTGTCCACTGCGACTAGAAGATGTGTCATGCCACTGCGAGCTCTCTTGAATGGTCCAACCATGTCCAAACCCCATACTGCAAACGGCCATGCTATTGGGATTGTCTTCAGTGCTGATGCTGGCTGATGACTCTTTTCTTTGAACCGCTGACATCCCTTGCAGTACTTCACTAAATTCTCAGCCGCTGCCAGCGCAGTCGGCCAGTAGAAACCATGCAGGAAAGCTTTGCTGGCGATTGCCTTCGCTGATGTGTGATGACCGCATTCACCTTGATGAATGTCTCTGAGCAGCTCCAAGCCTCTGTCCTCTTCTACACATCTCTGAAGGATACCAGTTGCACTCTTGCGCACTAGCTCATTGTTGATTATTGTGTACGCCCAAGATCGGCGACTGATTTGCCTTGACTCTACTAAGTCTTTTGGGAGGACTCCGTCTGCTAGGAAATCTCTAATCGGCTGTGCCCATGATGGCGCACTGACCACTGCCATTACCACTGCATGCTGGGGTGGGGCCTCTTCTTGTGTCTCGGTTCCTTGGTCGTTGGCCTCCTGGATCTCGGCCTCTTGGACATCTGCCATTTCTATCTCTGCTTCTGAACTGCCAACTGCGGCGCCTGGCACGCATTCGGCAGCCCCTGGTGCCGACTTCTCGTCTGGAGTTGGAGCTTCATCATTGCAATCAGCCATTTCTGATGGTATCGGCTCTTCGGAGGTTGTGCCTTCTGGCGCAGCCTCTGCTTGCTTCCCTTTGACTTTGCTCTTCTCGTGTTCCTCTGCAGCCCCTGGCTTGCAATCGGCAGCCCCTGGTACTGTTGCCGAGACACTCTGGGCGTTGGACTGCTTCTTCATGGTTGCTAGTTTCGCTGGTTGAACTTCTTTTGCCTTTTTCAATGCTTCAAGATCAGTCTCCGAGATGAAAATGGACTCGGACTCTAGGGATGGTATGATGGATGGCTTCTTGATGTGCTCCAACGATACACCTGGTGGAATAGCTTGCCTTGTTGAGCCGAGCTTGGACAACGCATCTGCTGCCTCGTTGTTTGCTCTTGGCACATGATGGAACTCGCACCCTTCAAAGTATCCGCTGATCTGCTGCACCAGGAAATGATAGCTCGCCATGTTTGCGTCCTTTGCATCCCAGGTGCCTGAGCATTGCTGTACAACCAGGTCAGAGTCACCAAAGCATTCGATATTCCGAATACCGATTTCCTTGGCAAGCTTGATACCGTGCACAAGGGCTTCGTACTCGGCGACATTGTTTGATGCTGCAAAGTGAATCTGGAGCACATATTGCAGTTGATCTCCTCTTGGTGAAGTGAGTACTACACCAGCCCCTAGGCCATTCTTCATCTTGGAGCCGTCAAAGTGCATTCGCCAGAAATCCGATCCTGGGGGCTGCGGCATGTACTGAGTTTCCGCCCAGTCCACCAGGAAATCGGCTAGCGCTTGTGACTTGATTGCCGTTCTCGGCTCATACTGGATGCCATGGCTAGCGACTTCGATTGCCCACTTCGCCACTCTTCCGGTTGCATCTCTGCTTCCTATGATGTCGACCAGCGGAGCCGAGCTGACGACTGTGATCAAGTGAGCTTGAAAGTATGGCTTCAACCTCTTAGCTGCCATGTACACTCCATAGCACATCTTCTGATAGTGAGGGTAGTTCTGCTTGGATGCCGAGAGCACTTCGCTGATGTAGTACACTGGACGCTGAATTTGCTGTGCCTTGTCCTTCTCGGGCCGCTCCACCACCATAACTGCGCTGATTACCCGATTGGTTGCCGCAATGTATAACATCATCGGCTCCTTCTCAATCGGGGCAGCCAGATTCGGTGCCGTGGAGAGCATGCGCTTGAGCTCTCGGAATGCTTCATTTGCTTGAGGGGTCCAGGTGAACTTCTCCGTCTTCTTCATCAACTGGTACAACGGGATTGCTTTTTCACCCAGCCGACAGAGAAATCGGCTGAGGGATGCGAGGCAACCGGTGAACTTCTGTACTTGCTTCAGGGTTTTGGGCTGTTCCATGCGCTCTATTGCAGCTATCTTCTCCGGTTTGCATTCGATTCCTCTCTCGGAAACGAGAAACCCCAAGAGCTTGCCGGCTTGGACTCCAAACACGCACTTCTCCGGGTTGAACTTGATCTGATAAGTTCTCAAGTTTGCAAATGTTTCCCTGAGGTCATCCAATAGCATGATTCCCTTTGCCGACTTCACCACTAAGTCGTCCACGTAAACATGGAGATTTCTGCCGAGCTGAGAGTGTGTACATCTCTGAATTGTGCGCTGATAAGTGGCACCTCCATTCTTCAGACCAAACGGCATGGTGATATAACAATAAGCCCCAAAGGGAGTTATAAATGCAGTTTTATCTGATCTTCCACAACCAGTTTGATCTGGTGATATCCAGCGGTAGCATCCAGAAAGGACAGCAGCTCGCAGCCGGCCGTAGAATCAATCACTTGATCAATACGGGGCAGAGCAAACGGATCTTTTGGGCATGCCTTGTTCAGGCAGGTGTAATCTATACACATGCGCCAGGTCTTGTTCTTCTTCATGACGAGGACTGGATTTGCCAGCCACTCGGGGTAGAATACTTCCATGATGAAACCTGCAGCCTGCAGCTTCGCAACCTCTTCGCCGATTTCCCTTCTCTTGTCTTCAGAAAAACGTCTCAAGGGTTGCTTGACCGGCTTTGAAACTGGCCGAATGTGCAACTTGTGCTCGGCGAGTTCTCTTGGCACACCCGGCATGTCTTGTGGAGACCATGCAAAGATGTCCCGATTCTCACGGAGAAACTCGACGAGCGCGCTTTCCTATTTATCGCTAAGTCCAGCTCCGACTACAACGAACTTGGTTGAGTCGGAGGGATCTAGAGCGATCTTCTTGCTGTCCTTGGCCGACTGAAAAGCCGATTCCTCATCTACTCTCTTTGCTGGGCCAACTGGAAGTGGATTCTTGCTTTGTGCTTGCGCCATTGCAATCACTCTGCTTAGCTGCCGCTTCTCCGTTTCAACCACTAGCGACTCAGCCAAACTGCTGCCAGCAGATGTGCACTCGAGGGACTTCCTGAAGTCCCCGGTGACGGTGATGACGCCGTTTGGCCCCGGGATCTTCATCTTCAGGTATGTCTGTTGTGCATTGATCATGAACTTGGCAAATGCCGGCAACCCCAACAGAGCATGGTACGGACTACTGAGGTCGGCGACCTCAAACCAAATCGGCTCCCTTCTGAAATTCTCTTCTGTGCCAAATATAACATCCAGCCGAATGCGGCCCATGGGGGTGCATGACAGTCCAGGAACAATTCCATGGAAAGTCGTCCGACTGCGCTCTAGATCTCTCTCTGTGAGCCCTAGCTTGATCATTGTATCTCTGTACAGAATGTTGATTGTGCTTCCGCCATCAACGAGCACTCGGGAGAATTTGCATGAAAACCTTGGTCCTGCGAACAGAGCGTCCACCACCAGCGGATAGTTGCCCGGATTCGGCAAAATGGTGGGATGATCTGCTCTGTCCCAGGATATAGGACACTCGGACCAATGCATAAACTGGAGAATCGGCGGCATAGTGGCATTAACCTCCGCTGCTCGGGCTCTCCGGCTGCCCTTGTCCGTGGACTCGCTGGTGAAAATCATGTAGGCGTCATCTTGCTGCGGGAATTGGTTCTGCTGCTGAGGTGGTCCTCTGTTCTGGGGTGGTGGTGGGGGTGGCGGTGGTAAAGCTTCTCCCTTCGCAATTCTTCTCACAAAGTCACAATGCCGAGTAGTGTGCGCGGATGGCCTGCCAGGCGTGCTGTGCAACTTGCACGGTGCGTCCAGCATATCCTCGAACGTGTACTTGGGTTTCACCTGTCCCGGGGGGCTCACATTTGGTCTCATCTTCCGACTGCCTTCTGCAGCCGCTGGATCTTCTTCATTCTGGACAGCGGCCACCTGCCGACTGCCATACTGAGTGTCGAGCTGCTCGTCCTTGCGCTTGCCATTGTTCTGCTGGTTGTGGTTGTTGTTGTTGTTGCGGTTGTTCTCTCTCCTTTCCTTCCGACTGAGGCCTTGGTTCCCTGTGTCCGACTGCGGAGCCCCTGGTGACTGGATCACACCTCAAACTCCGAGCTGGATAGGGCGCATCGCAGAATCGGACATAGCGAACGCATTTGCCACCTTCATGAGCTCGGCGAGCGATGTGAAGCCTTTACGGAGCAGCTTGTGCTTCAACATTGAATCAGCCAGGCATCCATCAGTAAAGTACTGAATGGCCTGGATCTCATGGACTCCTTCGCATGAATTCTTCAGCTTGATCCACCGAGATAAATAATCTCGGAGGGGTTCATCTTTGCCTTGCACACACAAAGCTAACTGCCGCGGGAGGTTGGGCCTCTCGTACGTGCTTGTGAAGTTGTGGATGAATGTCGTCGTGAAATCCTCCTAGCAGTTCACACTGTCCTTGGGAAAACTGTTCAACCATGTCCGAGCTGAACCCTGCAACATCAAAGGTGCATAGCGGACTGCTACCCGCCGATTGCCTCCTGCGATGCGAACCGCCGTCAGGTAATCGGACAGCCAGTCTTCTGGCTTCACGGAACCATTATACTTAGGAGTATCTCTTGGTAACGTGAAACCTTTGGGAAACTTCTCCGTCCGAATGCGATGACCGAAACACGATGGGCCAGCTTCTCCCTCTTCATCTTCCTGAGCCTCCTTCTCTAGGAGCTCAATGCGATGCCTGGCATCATTCTGGACGATTTGACGAGGGCCAAGTCGAGCGCTAATTGCTGGTCTTGGCGCCGATTGCTGCGGCATGTCATTGCGCCTGCTTTTGACCGCTGGTTCTTCCATTCTTCTGCTTGCTGCTGGGGGTGGCCGATTGCTTCTAACCTTGCTCTCGTGCCGAGATGGCGCGGGTTGGTGTCTGTTCTGGCGCGATGCATTCGGTCGCTGGCTAGCTCCCGCATTCGGCCTCACAGGCCCTCTTGATGCCTCTGGCTCAGCATTTTGATTTCCCATTGCTACGATCCTCTGCTCCTTTGCGGCTGCTATCAGCTCACGCATTCGGCGCGATTGCTCGCGCCGCTCATCTCCTTCCAGGTCTTCTAGTTCGAGCGCTATCTGCTCAGCTGCTCTCAGGTTCTTGTCCGGTGTGCTGTACGTTGGCCTTTGGATGAATGCCGACTGCGCTGGTTGCTCCGGTTGCACTGGCCTTCTCGGACGCTCCGGCTGGTCGGCCCCCGACAGCTGCTGGTTGACTGCTTTGCCTCGGCTTCTCAGATCTTCCAGGACTGCGGGCTCAATCGGCCGGCGCGGTCCTGCGTGTGCTGCATTGTATTCCCTTGTGATGGCTCCCAGCCTGCGTTCTTCTGCCAGCACTTGCTCAGCTCTACGGGCTAAAGAGAGCCGTGCTACTTCCAGCTCCGTGTGCACCTGCTTTGGATCACCATTCCTGTTCACGGGTGTGTATAACACATCCCGCAACGCACTGGTGCCGATTCGCTCTGCAGCCTCAGCTACCTCCTTGGCCTTTCTAGCCGCACTCGCTGGATCACGATTGGTTGATGAAGATGCTCCCGCCATCATGACGGCGGCGTGCACTCGGCCTTCCTCTCTGCCAGGTGCTGCACTGCAGCCCCTGGTCGGGAGCGGGTCCGTAGCACACGAGAAGATGCGAATATCTCTGGGTACGCCTCGGGGAAGCTGCCGATGAAGAGGCGATGACTGCCAACCTGCAGCGACACACCGGGCGGCAGGGGTGCTCCAGCCCTGTACCGCGCCGAGTAGTCCACCACATAGTCAATTGCCCCACTCCTTAGAATCAGACCAGAGGCGTGGCTCCCGCCCGATGCAGAGGAAAATCCCGTCCGGATCTTGACTCCAGTCGACGCCTCGGTCTGCCCCACGGTGGGCGCCAACTGTCGTCGATATGTAACGCCAGATGCCATGGGATGGCTCAAGTGAGGGGAAAACGCGAGGGAGAGAATGTCGATGGTGCCGGAATCGGGTTGGGCACAAACACGGTGAGGACACCACGATGTACCCAGGTTCGGGGCTCTCCAGAGAGATAACACCCCTACTCCTGCTTGTCTCTTGTATATCAATGATCTGACTACAATTACTGCTTCTCTATCTTCTCAGGGGAAGGAGTACACCGCCGCCGTGGGCCAGGTCCTCTCCTGCTTCCCTGAGGAGTAACTACTAGCAGTGAATGAACTGAGGGGGAAGTGAGTAATGGTGATCTAGTGTGAGGCGTCGTCCCTCACGCAGGAGGGGTACCCTGGCTCTTATAGTGTGAGCCCAGGGTACTTCGGTAACTTCAATGCCGAATGGACCCAGTTGTCATCCTCTAATCGGCCTGGGCCCACCGACTGCTCCTCTCTGGCTGACCCGGAACCTACGAGCGGCGGCCCATGCTGTAGACTCGTAGAGCGTAGGGATGAACAGTGGAGCTAGGGGGTGCGGTCTTGTCGGCCTGTCCACGGAATCGGCGGAGAGGTCGACACCGTATCTCCCCCAGATCTTTGACATGACCTGGCCTTCCTGCCACCCGAATATCTGGGGATATGGCATTTCTGACCTCGTAATCATACCCCCGACTGGGTATTAGGTGGTTCCGATTGCGCCTGGACCGACTGGTGGTACCTGGAAAAGTCGATTGCTCTGGGAAATCGGCCTTCCAGGTGTCAACCTCGGCCCAGCTGCGGACCAACCGGATGATCGTCTTGGTGAAGGAAGGTTGGTCCGATTGCGCCTGGGCTGACTGCTGGCATTTGATACGGCTGATTGCCTTGGAGCAATCGATCGTACATCTGCCCAGCTCGGCCCAGCTGCGGTCCAATCGGTCCATCCTTGTCTTGAAAGGTTGCTTCCGCTTGGGTTAGCCTACCCGGGTACCGGTCCCCCGACAGCATGCTTGCGGGACTCTTCGATCACTTCATTGCCATGCTCAGCTCTAAAGGATCTGTTGAATAAATCCTCAAAGGTGGCACGATGAGGTTGAGATCATGACGAAGGATGGGGCTAAGTCCCTTGCGGAACCTTGCCTGCTTTCTAGCATCGGTGGTGATCTCATCTTGGGCATACCGAGAAAGACGGTTGAACTCTCTCACATACTCATGCATGGACATCTTTCCTTGAGTCAGATTGCAGAACTCTTCCTTCTTGCGCTCCATCAGTTCATCTAGAAGGTGGTACCCTCGAAAGGCATCACGGAACTCCTGCCAAGTCACTAGGTGACCATCTGGCTGCATAGCAACATAGTTCTCCCACCATTCAGCAGCAGCACCTTCCAGAAAGTATGCCGCGAATATAACTCGATCATCGGGAGCAACATGTGCAGTATCAAGCTTACACTCGAGGGAACGGAGCCAATCATCAGCTTCAAGGGGCTCAGAAGAACATCGGAATACCGGTGGCTTGAGGAGGATGAAGTCCTGAATGCTCACAACCACATTGCAATGACGTGAGGTATTCTGCTCGATGAGCTCCAGAAGGCGTGTTTGGTCACGTTGATTCTTCTCAGCTTCCATCATGATTTCCGCCGCAGAAGGCGGTGGTAGAGGTTCATCATCATTTCGATTCCGCTCACGGTCTCGATTCCGAAGAACAGCACTACGAGTACCACCTGACATCCTGTGTGATAAAGATCAACAATCAGAACAGGTTGTACGATGGAATCAAAGACAAGAAGGACATGATGAAGGCGGAAAGATTGTAATGCAAAGGCAAAAATCCACAGAAACACGGAACAAATCCGGCAGCACAACGGCTACACCGGGATGGAAAATGAAACAACATCGAAGAAATTGGACAAAACTTCTTCAAGGAACTCAACAGAACGATGAGTCTGGACGACCACAACTGTCCTACGGCTACAAGGAGGCAAACAACGAGATGTTCTAGTCAGACATAGATGAGCCTAGTCCTATCATCCCGTAGAAAAGGTAAGGGTGACTCAGAACTCAGATCGATGAGGGTAAGGAGAAAAAGAAGCCTTACGTTGTCCCCTTATACCCAGAGTAACTATATAACTATAGAATGCTAGACTCGACTTCGACCAAGGGTTTGATAATCCTACAGACAATCTGGCTCTGATACCAAGTCTGTCGGGATCCGGGGTTAGCGTATGTAATTTCAGTCATGATACAATCACATGGAGAGCCGAGAGCCGTACCCACTTGTCTAAGCAGACAAGGCCAAGCACAGAACGCTCTCGGAAAGCATCAAACGTGAGGGGCATCCCATCCAGGCCGGATGATCACTGAGATGGGTCCTCAACGTCCGCTCACAAGTCTAAATGCTTATGGGTGGTGAATCCCATACTCATAGACAAGTCGCCTCAACCATGTTATCGATTGGATCCTAACTCTTACATAGACCTACTCCAGCCCGATCACTTAGTCGGGGTCTAGGGCGGGCTCGATCATACAACAAAGTGTGCACGTGACAGAGTCACGAACAATCGCATCGTGATGCCCCAAGCTGCGCACATCTAAGGGCCACTTGGTGTATAAAAGACCGCCAGCCAGATCACAACTAAGGTCTCAAAAACCCATACTAAGACATGCATGTTATAAACATACACGCAGCACACATGCCTAGTATGAACAACAGGTATCATCACATAACTCTAAAAAGTACTTCTTTATTGATATACACATAGAGCATACAAAGATCACATGTCTGTGATCAACTTTACATCATACAACGGAAGCAAATTAGGTCTGAGTACAGACAAGTTTAACAAATGGCTTAGAGAAGCCTTGTAAACAAATATGCCCTTCCACGAGGGACCAGACTGCTGTCTGGAACTATACTACCAAGGTCAACGTCGAGCTTCAGATCGGTGACTCCATCGGGGTTCGGGTTCTCATCTAAAACATAGAATAAGCAAACGTGAGTACAAAGTCGTACTCAGCAAGACTTACATCAGAACTACACTACTCATGCTCAAGTATCAAGGTAAAGGAGGTGGGGTTTCATCATGCAGAAGTGCCAGCTTTGACTTGGCTAATCCTGAACTACGAGTACCAGACTTGAGATAAGAAGCGTACACGAGTCCACTACATCTCCAACCAATTACACCACTAGGGTGCCTTCCTCGACTTTCCCACGAGAAAGTACGCCATAGCACTCACACTTATCTTGGTGTATTTTAGAAGTATCCAGTTCAAGTTGTCTAATAATCAGGTACAGGCTCCAAGTAGTCCATAACCGCGGACGCGGCTATTCGAATAGTTTTGATTAACCTTGCAAGGGTGTAAACTACACACACATGACCATCGGCTACCGCCAGGTCTCGCCACCGTTCAAGAGGTGACAGCGAGGATGTTCACCACGACACTTCGCTCACAACCGGTCTATTCCAGGAGTCGACTATCTGAGTTTGTCACCGCTCGAGAGTCCGGCCGGATCAACGAAACGGACCCAGACAATGAAGGCAACCGAGACGCCACCTCCGACAGATGGTTTCACTGTCTCACAGATCCACCCACATATCTAGGATGATGCAACATTTCCACTCACTCTTTTTCTATGCATATGTCAAATGGAAGGCCCGAACTAATGTGACTCCTGGACGTCGACACGGATCAAGGTACTAGGCCGAGAGGGGTCAGTGAGCCCAATGTGTGGTTGTACTCTTTGTCTTGGATTACCATACAAGAACTCGATGCTTAAGGAGGTGTTCAACGAGACAACCCATTGTGTACTCCTACACAGCCTCTCATCGTTCACCTTGTATTAGGGTGGATTCACCAACATAGTTTCACTCTCATCAACACCATGTTCACTATCATCCCGACTCACATCAAAAGTAACCTCATTGTACCACTAAGCATGCAATAAGCATTAACAGTTGCAGGGGCCACATGCTCATCATTCAACTCCTAAATCTGCTAGGATTGTGGTTTGCTTAATACTGTGACAGAATGATAGGTCATGCATCGGATATGGGTTCAACTATGCGGTAGAATTGATACAAGATGATCTCCTAAACATGCATAAGCGAGACTGAGAGGGAATTTGGATTTTATAGACATGATCAATGGGGTTTGCTTGCCTTGCTGACGAGGTTCAGTATCGGGGTCTTGAATGAAGGGGGTGGCCTCCAGTTCCGGTTGCACGTCTATCGAGCAAACAAAGCAATCAAGGAATAAATATAATTGCAATGCTCAAGCACATGATAAGTTGTGTAAACATGATGTACATGGTACTGATGTGTTGAAAATTCCATTTAATTGAAGTGTATTGAAAAAGAATTGCGAATTTAAACTTCAAATTTGAATTCAAATTAAGCCATATGCACATTTGCTACTGTTCCCCATTTTAAAATGGTCAAACATAAAAACAAATTACATATTCTTAATCCTTGCATTTTTCTGATAATTTTTCATATATTATTTGTCCAATTTGGAGTTCACATGAATTTTTCTATGAATTATTGAAGTTTTGGTTATTTTCTGGAATTTCTGTAATTTCTATAAAATCTTTTCTAATTACTGCGTCTGCATTGCATCAGCATGGTGTCAGCAGGGGGGCTGACCAGTGGGGTCGGGGTGTCAGTGGCAGTGGGTTTAAACCCGGTTTAGTTTAATTAAACAGGGTCATTAAGGGGGGCCAGGGCCCACCAGTCAGTGACCCAAGGTCAACTAACAGGGGATTAGCCCCCTAAGCTAATCGGGCCGCCGGCGGTTAGCCGCCGGTGACCAACCCGTGCGGCGGCGCCCACTGGTGCCGGCGTCTCCGTCCATGGGAGAGCACGGGGAGACCACCAACACGCTCCTCGTGCTCGTCCGCGTCTGTTGCTGCCCACGGGGAGGCAAGTGGGTGGCCGGAGCCTCGCCGGCGTCGAGATGGCGCGGCGGCCGTGGCGCTGTGCAGACGAAGTCGACGAGAACGGGCACGGGAGGGCACACGGAAGAGGGCAACCTGAGCAGGAGCTCACCCTGGGGCCGATGGAGTTGTCGGGGAGGCCGGAGGACGAGCAGCGGCGGCGAATTCGGCGGCGAGTCCTTGCGGGTCCGGCGGGGATTCGTTGAAGGGGACGACGCCTATGGAGCTTCCACTCTCGATTTCGCGCGGTTGAAGACGAGGACGACGGTGCTGATGCGGAAGGACACGACGGCGCGGCGTGGGACGCACGGTGGCCACGGTGGCGCATGGCTGTGCTTCGGCTAGGGCTTCGGGTGTCGCAAGAACGGCGAGGAGGAGAGGGGGAGGAGGTCCAGAGAGAGGGGGAATGGACGCGGTGGCCTTCTAGGCGTCTCCAGGCGCCACGGGAAGAGAGAGGGAGGCAGGTAGCTGCCTGGCACGCCCACGGCGGTCGCCGGCGTGCTGCCTGCCTGCCTGTCCTGGGGAGGAAGACGCATGTGCCCTCCCCAGGTGGGCTGGGCTGGGCCAGGAGGCTGGGGCTTCAGTTGGGCCAGATTGGCCAGGGGGGTCTTTTCCTTTTTCTTCTTTTTTTTGTTTTTCTGTTATTTTGTTTTGCCTAGAAATAATTAGCTAGGCAATTTTATAAAATGCCCAAACATTTTTATAAATCCTAGGTGACCAGTAGCTAGCCACATGTAGAATTTGGACATTTTTTAAATTCAATAAGTTTTGAATTTCAACTCAAATATGGTCAAATTTAATTTTCAGTGCACCTTTTGAATTTTTGAATATTCCATGGGCATGGGAATGAACCCAAACCACTTTTAAAATGATCAGCATCATTTATAGGAATATTCCAACTATTCAAATGATTTTTGAAAAAAGATTTTTATCTGGCCATTTATTTAAATTCTCAGGGCTTTTCTTTTACCCAATTTTGATTTTTCTTTTGAATTTCTTCACATGATGCAAAGGGATCAAACAACCCTAGCACTTACCCTAGATGGGGTTCTGACATTAGGTTTGTGGAATTAGTGCATCTTCTGAACTTCAGATTGTTAACAATGAATCAAACTTTTTGACGATTTGTTTCTTTCGTCTTATGTTTTTTTGGCCTTATTCTTCTGTTTACCTTTCAAAAATCAATATGTTTTCCTATACCACTTGGCATTATTTACTGGCTAACTTGAAACAGTATCAAGGTGGGCCCTGTTAGAACATATGGGCACGGATTACAACTCGGAACAACGTCGAGGTGGCTCCTGAAAAAGTTCCCGACCATAGCGACTTTCTGTGTGAGTTGTTAAACCTGAAGAAATCTCACGACAGGAGCAGCCCACGAGCGCGAGAGCCAGCCAGTGCAGCAGCAAGCCACCGCCGGCCGCGCGCTGCAGCTCCAAATCGAACCCGCGACGAGCTCGAGAAAAGCAGCAAATTGGAAGGAATCGGCGGTGGCTGTAGCCTTGCAGGGCCTCCCCAGGGCGAGGAGATCGTCGCGATGGATCCGGCCGGCGGCGTGTGGATCCGCGCGGCGGTGGCGGTCGCGGCGGGCGGCGCGATCGCGGCGCGCGCGGTCCGGCGCAAGTCCGTCGACCACAGCGCCGTCTTCGTCGGCGTCCCGGCCATGGTGGCACACACCGTCGCCGGCTACAGGTAAAGCTGATCTTCGTTTTCCGTGGAGGAGGCGTGGGCTCGTTCGTGACGGGGATCTCGGGTCCGGTCCTTTTGCAGGTTCGCCGGGCTGCTGCTGGTCTTCTTCTTCACGGCTTCGCGGGTGACGAGGGTCGGCGAGGCCAGGAAGCGCGCGCTTGACCCCGAGTTCAAGGAGGGCGGCCAGCGCAACTGGTGAGCCCAAGATCGCTTCCCCCCTTTGCTCTCTTTCATCTTATGTGCCTATTACTTCTTGGAGTTGGAGGGGATGTGCAGATCTTGGAATGCTGGTCTTGCTACTGTTACGGATGCTTTGATTTTGATTATGTCGTATGATCAGTGGCGCTTTAACTCTGTAACAAATCCGTTGCTGCATTCCCACATGTGTATGGTGGATGTAACTGGTCTGTGATGGCGTATGGGATAGTTGACGCATTACGATGGACGGTTTACATCGACAGAAAGAAACTTCAAATGAGTTATGTTCCAATTGTAGAGCAAGACGATGATATAATCTGTCTGTCAGAAGAGAATTCACTTTCTTTCATCCTAGTAGCTATGTTACTCTTTCTTCATTTACTATGATACAACATCTATGCCACCTCACCAAAATTGCTTAGTTGATTGCTGCATCAAGTTGAAGCTTGCATGAATACCAACCAAAAGATCATGAATGTTTTCTACTTTGATGGAATCTGTTACACCTTCCCCAGAGATTTCTCCAGCTATGAGATTTGACTAGATGTTAAGAAAAATCAACATATGTAGTGAGATGTGGAAGATACCTATGTTTATATGTTTTCTAAATGTGATAAATGTTGCGACCGCTGTTGTTGAGATACGAATAAGATGCCTTTCAGCTTCAGAAAATTCCCTTCTGAATCTTTCTAATGCAGGTCCCCACCACTCTTATTGGCAGGAAGCAAGTCTTGTCAAACAGCGGTATCGCTAGTATCTTGGTAGTCCTGATAGTTCTGATTACTGGAGGTAAAGACAAATGCTTGGATTCAAAAGATTCGGGTCTTGTAACTGCCCTCATCGGTGGTGTTATTGGACATTACTCTTGCTGCAATGGTGATACATGGTCTTCCGAGCTTGGTATACTTAGCAAATCTGAACCACGAATCATCACAACATTCAAGGTATACATGAAATCTTCTTTCCTAACTGAATAAAACATCAGTTTGAATATAATTTTCACACTTATTCTTTTGACATGAAACTTTGTCAGAGGGTGCGGAAGGGGACCAATGGCGGGGTAACCATCGATGGACTTCTCGCAGCAGCAGCAGCTGGATGCTCGATTGGGCTCGCATTTGTGCTAATAGGATTCTTAACAACTCAGTGTGCCCCTGATGTATTTTGGAGGCAACTGCTTGTTATACCATTAGCTACAGCTGCTGGCCTGTGTGGAAGTCTGATTGATTCGTTACTGGGCGCGACGGTTCAGTACAGCGGGTACTGCAGTGTTCGCAAAAAGGTACACTCAGGCATCATAGATTGCTGCTATATGATTAAATACTGTAACCACCTTTGGTTCGTAATTCGAACTTGATGCTGTGTTATGCTTGTGTAGGTGGTTGGAGTAGATGGTCCAACAGTAACGAGGATTTCAGGAATGAACATACTGGACAACAACGGCGTCAATGTAGTGTCTATTTTCTTGACAACTCTGCTTACTGCCTTGGTGTGCACGTGCATTTTCTGAGGTCTAGTTGGTAGCACCACATCAGAGAGGATGACTAGGAACAACAACTGGTTAATTAGAAGACAAAATCTTGAATAGTAGCATTGTTTGTTTATATACGATCAATGATATTGGTGATTGTTGATTTTAGCGTTAGTGTTTCACACTTAGTGTAAAAGTTCACTTGTACTTACCCATTCAGATCTAACATTGAATATCCGGATATAGGAGTGTTTGTATTAGAATGTTGTTTCGCCGAAGCTGTTTATTTGTGTAAGCCATTTGATCAGTTTATCTTATGGATCCTATAAGCTCACCTCCTCAAGTAACCAATACTCGTTTAATTTTCTGCAATATAACCGGAAGATTGAATACTGCTTAGTGTCAACCAAATTCTATATCTACCAAATGTTAAAAAACTTTGGAAATTTTGCACCTACCTTGAAGTGGTTGACCCACTCGACATAAAGATGAAGATAGTTGGAACCAATTTGTTTCATTCATGTACAAAATAACAAAAATGCATTGCAGATAACCAGAAGATTCATTACAAATACAAATAATTACAAGACCTCATCGTGGTCAGGAGCAAATTCCAATTTCATATTAGCCGCAGCAGCATAGGCACTCGAGACAGCACTCCAAGGTCTCGTGGCAGCAGAAGCAGCAGCACACAGTGAACATGCTGCAAAAGGAATCCCACATCTGTTAAAAACCACAACAAACATAAAAGTAACATGACAATCATGCCCTTTTCTCACATGAAAATTACTACTGTACTAACTAATCCTTTTCAGACCCCCCCAGGAGCTCTTCAAGAAATAGGTTATATATTTTTCAGATTTTTTTGCGCGAACTGTTGCTCAGTTAAAGCAGAAATAAGGCTGTCAGAAGAAACTTATTAGCATAAAAAACAGTAGGACAGAACATGATGTGATCTTGTCCAATTATCAACTTATATGACTCCCCAAAACTTGGATTCCTCTCTCTATCTAATGTATCATGCTGGTGGCGGAGCCAGAGCTTCAAAGTTGTGTAGTTAAATACATGAATTTACATTAATTTTCAATTACTTTTTGTATAATATTTGCTTGTATTGTCAAAAAATCTGGGTAGTCAATTGGCTACCCAGCTAAAGCGTGGATCCGCCATCATCCAAGTGTGGGAAAAAAGCGAACCAATTTTCAAACTAATAAAAACAAACACCATGGTGAAGCATAAAAATGAGGAGCCAGAGCATGTGACAAGAAGAGAAGAAAAGTATCATCACCATGCATATATGCAGCCTTTGTCCTCATGGCGCTTCTGGACATGGCCGTAGTAGGACATGTCCTGCGCAGCCGGAGGGTTATACATCTCCCAAGCTTTCACTGCAAGTGTAAAGGTAGAAGAGAAGGCCAAGAGCAAAAAAGCAAGCAAGAAGAAGATGGGAGGGTCAGATGGCATGCATGGTTGGTGCCTTGAGGCTCCTCTTACAGGGAGTTCAGCACTTCAGCTCAAGCTCAACTAGTCTCCAAACAAAAGGAAACTCAAGCTCAGGCTCCACCTGCAACATGTCACTAAGAAAACATAGCGGGTCTTTAGGGTTTATTTGGATATACCCTGATCTGACTCGACCCGCCCTCGGGCAGGCGAAGGGACTTGAACTGTAATAATCCCTTTCGGCCCAAAGGGGCTGGGTCGAATCCTGCCATTGGTGTTTGGTTGTTCCTGACCCCGTTAACCCGTTTGAGCATTGGTCTCATTTGAAAATTGAGTTATTTTCTTCGAAGGTGGATGAAGTTGGGTACACCATTTCAGCTTTGGGTTTAAATGAGAATGAAAAAGCTTGTTCTAGCAATGTTTTCTTTGCACAATCTGTTGAGGATGTGTTTGTCATATTTATTTATATTTCATGAGCATAAAAAAGGCACAAAGGTAGAGCAAGTAGACAACCTAAGCCCAACACAACAGTCAAAAGGGATGCTCATGAGATTTCAGCAACTCTTGTTTCCTTCCTCCATCGACTCCACATTGCTTTTTTTTAAATCTTCTCCATATTGCTCATTGAGTAGAGAGCTGTAAAAGGTAACTTTCATATATGTTGTTAGAGAAGCCAATTTGTCTAAAACAATTGAATCTGACATTTATATTGCACTGTCAAAATAATAATGCAATACCAACATACAAAAAAATGGCTGTCAAATTGCCATCCTCACATACAAAGTCAGTAGTGCCCACTCTTCACAGAACACTCGGGTAGAATCAATCAAGATTTTTGCCAAGAAAGCAATGCCCATTACTCGAGAATTCGCCGCAAAAAAGAAAAAATACCAAGAATCCATTGTCTTCAAATCAACAACTATTAATTACAGACTTTGGCAAGGGTGGGGGGTTTACAAAGGTAACAAAATGCCTTCTGTATCCCAGAGAAGCAAGCAACTTCATCTAGCTAGCTAGGAAGCAAGGGAAGGTGGGGTGGAGTATATTCGGACCCATGTCATGTCACGGTGGGAACTCTCGGAGAGGCTGATGAAGGGGTCGCTGGAAAGCTCGGGTTGGCTGGTTGGAATGCAGGGTCAGCATTCCGCTCCAGCTGCTCCCATGTAAGCCTTCGACGCTCCTCCGTTGCGGCTCGCTTCTCTTCTTCCACTTGGAAGTTGCTCTGACAAGCCAAGAGCAATCTCTCGTCCATGTCGAAGAACATTTTTCTTACATTCATCGTAACGTTGAGAACCGATTGGTTCCAGTGCAAACGTGCATTTCTCTCCAGAGCTGGGTATACGATTGGCACAATCACTTGACGATTTTGGGAGATCATATCAAACAAATGTTCATTATTCCACAAGAATAAGGCTCTCTCAGCAACCTGCCAAAAGACGTGAAATAGATTAACCCTTTTTGTCGTGAGAAATGATTTTTTTAAATAACCTGGCCTAAAGCTGCAGGAGGAAAACCTGCAATATTTGTTCAAGAGCATGGAATTGTCATGAACCAAGACAGCCAAAATATGAATGCTACATCATTCATATTCTTATGTATTTCTCTAACATGAAAATAGACGCGGAGAAGACATTATACATAAAATCTTCTCATGTCCTCCAGAGCAACTGATATAAACTATTTTACTAGTCAATCATTCATTTCTTTCCTTTCAAACGTTGAGCTATAACATTATATCCTCTACTGTGATGTTTCAGTCCAAATGACTCTCTCAATAGGTTAGCATATCCCAAAAAATTGATGAGAATATAAGATGGAAACAGAATTCTAACTAATTGATTGTCAAGGTCCACCACAAACTCCAGGATCTGATTTATTTGGGTGGTTGCATAGTCATAGTTTGTAACATGACACGACCATATAAGCTACCAACAGCTCTGATCATCCAAAATTTGGACCTCAACCAAGATGTTCTGCCACATTAACTGGGCCCAGTTTCATGTTATTTGCCTTTGGATTGAGGATTTCAACTTTTGTGAACTAAGCAACCACCCAGAAATAAGAGAAAGATACAAGTAAAAAAATGTGGTGTTTGCAGTCTTTATATTTAAATGTGAGTGGTCTATACTCTACAGACTTCCAAAGAAAAAGTGCAGACCATCAATTGCACCAGAACCAACAAGGCGACAATTGAGGTGTTTGGTCCCACTTTAGCCAACAAGGAATGAGTTTAACCACTGATCAAATATCTAAACAATAATGACCATGCCATAAAAGATGCATGGGACCATGCAAGTGACACTAACAAATAAAAAGGTACATGGAAAGTAAAGAGAACAAGCAGATTCTTCAACTAAAAATCTAAAATAAGCAATAGATTGGACCAGTGTACAGCTTTGCAACTACTCTATGAAATAATGGTGATGATAACTTCCTACCAGAGGAAACTCATGCTAAATTCTTACTGATGTTTCACAAGATTTTTCTTGTTTCTTGTCGGTATTTGTAACCCTAGCAATTGTCGCAAGAAAAAAGATCATACAGCGGAGACACAGTTTAGGGACAGATATTAATGAATGGCTTGTGGAAGAAACTTGCCTGAAAATGGGAGCTATTGAGGCAATTCGCAATCCTCCGGAATAATGGCACCATGCACTTCTGAAACTCGGCCATATCAATCAACTCAAGCACTTCTTCCAACTCCCCCAAGAACATCATCTCCTTCTGACTATTTGTAACTGGCCAGTACTTCAACAGACCTCTAATCACAGTTCCTGCAAGTTTCGGTTCCTTCTCTATAAATTGTGTTATGCAGTATGTCAGCTGTGGCAGATACACACCCACTGTCTTAGGCTTGTGAAGCGGAATCAACGCTTTCCATAAGAACAACTTATGCTCCTCCTTCAATGGCTTTGCAAACCCACTTATTACACTGCCAAACACCTCCAACAGCTCGGCTATCCCATTGTGATGACCGGCCTCAGAGACGAACCTATAGAAGATATTGCTCACGGCCTTACGGATGAAGGGCCGGTTTCCCATGAATTTCCCATATATCCTATGCAACACTGTCTTCAAGCAGTCCCTCTCTCTGGGGTCATCGGAATCGAACAGGTCAAGCAGCTTGGAGATGAAGGAACTGTCCACATACTTCCTGGCTACCTTGGGGTCAACAAATGGCGAGGTCACAAACCGCAGAAGCAATTCATACACAACTTGCAGGTGGTACCAAGAGGGGTCAAAGAAGGGCTCGTCCTCCTCTGTCTCTGATGTGGTGTTGCCTGATCGAACCTTGGGCGGGAAGACCCTGAAGAGGTTGACAGCGAACATGCGCACGCACGCCGACATCATGGCCTCCGTGAGCGGCTCCTCGGCGGCGCCAATGCAGTCGACGAGGGACATGAGGACCTGCCGCTTCCTCTCTTTCTCCGGCGAGTCCTTGGCCCGGTCGGAGAAGTCGTACACCGTGCAGCAAATGGTCACCTTCTGGATGAAGGCGTCCTCCCGGGACCTCCCCTCGGCTCCGGCGACCCCCGAGGGGGACGTAGGCGAAGCGGGGGGCTTCCCAAAGGCCCCATTTTCCCGGGGAGACAGAGGATTCGTCTTCGCCGTGGGCGAGCCCCCTCCGCCGCCGCCTCCAGGGCCAGATTTCAGCGATTTCCAAGACAGCTTGCCGATAAATTGCTTCCACATGGCGGCAGAATACGGCGGCAGCAACACCACATCAAATTCTCCCCAATCAAAGAAGCATTGCAGGAATCCGTCCTCCCGAGAATCAATCGACCGTAAAATTCCTCGCAGAAATTTCGGTATAAAAGACGCACCTTGCAGCAGCAGCAACAGGAGATTGCAATGGGCGTCAGGGGGGGATTTCCACAGCAACAGCAACGGATGGATCTCAGGGCAAATTCCTTGCTCTCGGGCAGCTCAACGGCGCAAATGCGACGGATCAAATCAAGAACCAACGAACGAAAGCACCACCACCAAAGAAAGAAAGGGGAAAAGGACAGGCCGCCTCAATCAACGGGGCGCGTGGGAGGGCCGGGGACGCGACGGCGCTGAGGAGGGGCGACGCCACCGGGACGGATCCGGCAATGGCTGCCTCAGGGCCAGATCCGGGGGCGGGAGGCGGCCATGGATGGGATCTCGGGAGGAGGGGAGGGGGGGAGGGGGAAAGAGTGCAGAAGTGGGGAATTTTTTTGGCGTTTTGGGAGGGCGGTGTGGTACACACACTGGAGGACGACAGTGCGAGTGAGAGGGAGGACGCCGTGTGGTAATGCATGGGTCATCCGGTCCATCTGGGCCGTTCGATCGGGGGGTCGAGGAACGTTAGCCGTTGGATTGTCGAGCGGTTCTTCTCTCCTGCTGTAATTTATTTTCCTTGCACAGATGATGATGGCGATGTTGGATAACGGGAGATCAGGTGCAACGGTCGAGAAATGTCTTGTCATTCGGCAATTTAATTTTCGGTTTAAAATGCTGAAATTCACTCTGATTAGTTAATCACTAGTAAGCTTGCACGTGCAATGCACGTTTTAACTAATAATATTATTTTTTGGTAAAAGCTTGTACAACTTTGTTTTCAGCAAAGTTATTTTAAAACTAATAGATTAAAATTATATACTTACTGATATGCGCAAAAAGATAATATAAAAAATTTATGCGTAAATACGTAAAACAAAAGTACTTATCGTTACTATCGGTCTCGTCGAAAAACAGGTTGTGTTTCCACATTAGATTGTTCCAGCCTCTTCATCCACTCAACCAGTGCCACCCATGCCCCCGAGGACCTCCACATCTTCCAACCCGAAGACGTTATAAGGGTGATGTTGCACCTCACCTCACCACCGGCACCGTGGGTTGAGCTTGCGGACCTGGGTCACTGAGATCGCGGTGTCGCTCCACCGATGGTCTCGACGCACCACCTTGAACTGTGGAGGCTTACCACCGTTGTACTCCCTCACCACCGTGACTACCTCGGGAGTGAGGCGTCTCGACTAATGCACATATAGTTTTTGTTAGTATGAAATTTTAATTTTAATTTTACAAGAAAAGAAGTGACGTGCACCAGTACATTTGTATTAGTTGAACATGGAAAAACCTGATCTAGCAACCTATTTTTGCGTTGGTCCTTTTTACTCTGCATATTATATTTATCTGAAGTTAAATTGTAATTAAAATTATAACTACAACCCCTCCCCCCACCGACTCCCAGCTCGAACCATCGTCCACTGAGTGTAGCTTGTTCCTGGCCGTGGTCTTGCTAGCGTCCCCGGCGAGCGATGGTGCCGCGCCTCGAGCTCCTTGATGAAATCGCTTACACACACAAAAATCAATCGACTTGCATATAGCCCGTTTGGAAAATTATAGTAACACCAATCAAATCAAGGGGTTAAGATTATAATCGAAGAACCAGGCAAATAATCTTGAGTATAATTATACTGAATGTACTTAATCTGTAACTGAAGCTTCATTGAGAAAATTCATATCGAATATTAAGATTTTCTTTAGACTTGGTGGGTTACAGCTTTGGAGACATGTTGCTTCTCTTTTTCAGCATTGAAGACATGCTACCATCTGCCAAAGAAAGGAAGGACGACTCGCGAGCGAGTGCAAAAGGAAGGGCGCCTAATCGAGCGCCTGGGTGTGTGTATACATACGCATGCCCAAAGGACCCAAATGCATACACATACACGTGCACACACACGTACGTACAGCCTGGCCAAAAAGGATCAAACGACTCGCTCACGCGTCTCCAGTTCACACGCGAAAACGTTTTTTCTTTTTTTAAGGGTTTTTTTCGCTGGATGGATTGGGTTCGCTTCAGCCCTTTTTGTAAGGATTTTTTTCAGCTGGATGGATTGGATTTTTTTTACCTGACCAAAGGAACGATTCCTCCGATCGATCTTTCGCGTGTGACGTCATGCTGCCATCCGTTGCGTTCTTTTACGCCTTTGAATTTACTAATTAAACGAATCGACGTGAGACATAAAAAGGAGTAGTCGATTTGTGCATTGCATTTGCATGCGATAAACAAGGAAGGAAATTAAAGATGGCGCCTAATTAAAATGGAGGATTTATGGGGAGCAATAAGGGAAATTATGCATGTAATTACACTTGATTTATGGGATAAATAAAGAAAGAAGAAGTGTTTAGGCGTGTTGTGCCATACAACATGGGTGTAATATGGTTCGTTAGATGAATAACATTGGACGTACGAGATCAATTGGTCCAGCCCCTCTGGTGCTTTTTATATTAGTAGTAGACGATGGAAACTTGATGCCTCTTAAGAAGAGAAAAAACAACACACCTCCACAACAACGAGATATCAAATTAAACCCTCTTCAAAATAAAAAAAATCAAACCAAGACATCGAAATTGCACATGATTAAAGTATTAGAAAAAGCAACCATGGTTCACGCCGAACAACCAACTGAATCTGCAAGGTTTCTAAGCTCTTAGATATTTGAAAGTGCATTTACTCCTAAATGATGTTTTGGTATTATGACAATGTGGTTAGTGGGACTAATGACGGGTGTTAAAAGATGTATCTCAGGTCATTGGTCTCGTGAAGGATAATTATTGAAGGATGATTGGCCCCCACTACAAAAAAGATAAAAAAGCGTGGTTATCCGGCGACTCGAAGTATTTATTTTGGTTTGATTTGAGTCGTAGGAAAACCGCACTATCAAGAGGGGTCAACGAGGTGTGAGTATGTGTGGGAACACAAGTTTTATACCTCCAAAGCCATCCACCATACTACCCGGGAAGAACGGATATATACGTGTGTCGTGCTCACCTCAAAGTGGCATCAGGGTAATTTCTCTGGGCACCCCGTGCCCGCAAAATGGCGCCTCACCCCGTGCACACGGGCCCCTAGCCCATGCACACAGAGTGAGGCGCCATTTTGCGGGTAAGCCCATGCACACGGGGTAGCTGTGCTGAAAGTGGCGCCTTGGCCCGTGCACACGGGGTCCAACAGTCACATGGCAGCCAGTTTTCCCCCTGTGCTATATATAGCCCCTTCTTCTTCCTCCAACCTTAATCCTTCTCCCCTTGCTTGAGACTCCATTGCTAGGACACCATATTGCTCAATACTCTCAAGTCCTCCACCCAAACTTGTTGATCTTTTGGGATTTGAGAGAGCAAGGCCCGATCTACACTTCCACCAAACCGATTTGTGTTCCCCTCAAGATTTCTACTCCGTTGACTTTGTTACTCTTGTAGCTTTGGCTCCTAGGCGGCTAGGTGTCCGTCCCGGAAGCTTCCCTGATTGTGGTGTGCTCCGGGAAGTTTGTAAAGGTGTGGTGGTCGCCTCCAAGACCAACCCCGAGTGAATCGAGGCTCATCCGTTGGGGGTGACTCGAAAAAGGAGAATACGGTGAGCTACGTTGTTGATAGCGCTCTCAAGGATTGAGCACCGCTCCAACGGAGACTAGCACTCCCTCAAAAGAGTGTGAACTTCGATCAATCAAATCTCCACGTCTCCTTATCACTTGTGGTTTATCCTTTTCCGCACTTTTACTTGTACTAGCTTCTTATGCTTGTTGGCTTGCTAGTGTAGTTGCTGCCTAGCATTTGAGTTTAGCTTGTTTGACACATAGGGTTTCATCTAGAGCACATCTAGAGAATCTTATTTATCCGTTTAAGCCTAAAAGTTCATAATTAAAGTTAAATTTGTTAGTCACCTATTCACCCCCCTCTAGTTGACCATATCGATCCTTTCAATTGGTATCAGAGCTAGGGCTCTTATTAAAGGCTTTACCGCCTAAAAGGATATGGTTGAACTAGGGAATCAAGGTGAACACCTTCCCGTGGTTGGTGAAGCACTTGGTGCACTTGGTGCACCCGTTGCTAACCCATCCACTCCACCAATACCACAAAATACCATCCCTATTCAAGAGAGTGGAGGAGCTGGCTCTAGCGCCTCCAACTCGATCACCTTGACCGAATTTGCTAAATACATGGAGTCCTTCAAAAGCTCCATGGAAATTTCGATCAATGACTTGGTAGGAAAAGAAGTTGACAAGAAATTTGCTTCATTCTCGCAAACTCCCTCTACCTCATCAACATTTTGTCCAAACACCAATTTGGATGTTGATGGAATAAAGGAGACACACAAACCACCGTCAACCAACACTGCACAATTGTACAATGCTGCTGCTCCTTCATATGCTCGTGCTCATGTTCCTATGTGATACACGAGATAACTTCTCGCCCCCGTTGGTTACCCCAAGTGGAAGGTGAGATGTAGATAACGGCAAATTTCCCTTAGCAAAAATGCTAAGGTTGAGTATCGTCCAGGAGGACTCCAACAGATACAAGAAGGTGGTGAAGTGAACAATGGCGTTGTTCACAACCCAAGGTTGCTTACTTCACCTGGACCTGCACACACATCAAATAACTTTGCTTCCCAACGAGTACAGAGGAGTTGTCAATTCCTCCGGCCTTGTTGTTTACAAAGGATAAAACGCACGGGATAATAATGATAGTGATAGTAACGGAAAAGTAAATACTGAAAGTAAATTGATAGTGTAAACAGTATTGAAAATATGGACTTGGGTCCTATGATGTTCACTAGTGACGTCTCTCTCCAAAAATACGATAAAATAGCCATGCGAGGTAAACAAATTACAACTGGGAAATTGACAGGATTATGTGCGCAAACCAATGCTAATTATGCAAAACAGAAAGGAAGAGGCTCAAAAGCACGGGCGGTACGCCAAGACAAATAGACTGAAATCCATCTGCATCTACCCACTAATCCTCCACCTTGAGATATCTATCCAGAACATCTCGCTGGTATTAAGTTGTGAATCCCACCCAAAGTGTAAACTCAAAGCAACCGACAACTACATTAAAGAACTTTGCGTAAAGTAAACAATCCTTGCACCCGCAAGTACAAGCACTGTTGTTTTCCCCCTTGTGGCAACATCACATCCCCTAGACTCATGTTTCTGTCACTCAAGCTAGTCATGGGGGGGGCATGAACCCATAATCATGCATAACGCTCCCTCTTGGAGTCACTACCTACTACTTGTCCAAAGTAAATCAATCAAAGCATGCAATTCAATTCAAGTCATAACAGGCAAGAGTCTATATCTAGCATTGAAATAAGCAACATAAGAACATAAAGGTGCAAGAGCTCTCGCTGTCCATGACTCGAATGTCTCCAAATGGTGTTTGCATGCAAGAAAAGGGGATAGGGATATACGAGAAAAAGTATTTTTATTGTTGAGAACTCAATCTACTAAAGTGTCACACTTGGTCTTCTTTGGAATCTTATCTTGACTCATCCCTAGACCACTAGCCATGTACAAGTCAAAATGATCCACTCCTTTTCGATATTTTGAGCATTCATGAAATGGATGAGCGTAAGCAAGAAAGTTGACACTTAGGATGGAAAATAAAGAATAAGGTGGAGGAGGAAGACAAAAAGGTGTGAAAGGCTCACATCAATGAGGACAATCATAGGCGAGAGAAAGCCAAATGATAGATATGATGTGAGGAGTAGGGATTGCCATGTAACGGATGCACATGTGAGCTAAAAGCTCTCCAATGGAACTAGTGGGGGTGCATCCAACTTGCTTGCTAAATAAGACCTAGAGCTCATTTGAGGAGGCTCATCATTGGAATATACAAGCCAAGTTCTATAGTGTGAAGGTACCCACATAGTTATATGCATGAATGATAATCTCTATGGAGTACAAGATACAAGATGGAGTACGAGTGTGGATCTTCTAAAAAATACTAGTAGTGTGCCCCTTCTCTCTTTTTTCTTTTTTTATTTTTTCTTTTTTGTGTATTTTTTGGTGGCCTCAATGGCTCTTTCTATTTAACTCTCATTTGTCCTCTTTGGGATCTTTTAATTTGTCCTCTTTGGGATCTTTTCCTCACTTTAGGGGCAACACTCTATATATTACAAAAAAGTATATAAGATCTTTCACACTTTACAAAGTACTCGAATCATAAAGAAAATGTAAATATCATGATGTATGCAAATGTATGCCTCTGCCAGTGTAGAAGGATATGCAATGATACTAGCGCGTCATGTAGCAATGATTAGGGCAAGGCCCAACTAGCATGTGGCTCATCGATCAAGAAAGTAGCATGTATGACATGAAGATCAAGTCATGAGAAGATGGATGTTGCATGGCAATATATCTCGGAAAGGCTATGGAAATGCCTTGATAGGTAGGTATGGTGGCTGTTTTGAGGAAGGATATAAGGAGGTTGTCGTCGATATGTAATGGCAGATGCCATGGGGATGGCTAAAGAAGGGGACAGAGCGAGGTTCGTGTCGTTGGTACCGGAAGCGAGAATGGGAACACACGGTGAGACACCACGATGTACCCAGGTTCGGGGCTCTCCGTAGAGATAAAACCCCTAGTCCTGCCGAGCTAGCTATATGCAATAACTCTGGCTACAATTAATGCTCCTTGAGCTGTTTGAGAGGAAGAAGAAGAGGGCCTCTGGTCTCCACTCTCTCCTTGCTCTCTCTGGTGGGTGAGAATGTAATAACTGCTCCGTCCTCCCTCACGCAGGAGGGGTACCCGAGGCTCTTATAGGCCGAGCCCAGGGTACCAAAGTAAATACACAAGAGGGAGGGCCCAGCTGTCTGTCTCAGATCGGCTAGGGACCTAACATTGTGCTTCTCCGGATGTCCCGGTGTAGACTTGTGGCTTGCCATACTGCTATCCGTAGACCTCGTTAGTGAACAGTGAGGCTAGACACTTAGGCCTGTCGGCCTGTCTGCGTGATCGGCGCTGGAGGAGACCGCACGCCTCTGACAGTCCCGATCTTCAGGGATTGCGCATTGAATGCTCTTGTACCAGGTGTCCGATCTGGACCTCTGATCGGACGCTGCTCTTCTTACTTCGGCCGGATGCTCCTGGATGAGGCCGATTACACCTTCTCCGGGGCAATCGGCCCTCACTTGGAATAGTTCGGCCCACTTCTTGATTTCTCTTGTTTATCTCGGCCTTGAATATATCAGTGACCTCCAGCTCGGTGATCTTTGCTTTGATGAACTATTTCCCCTGGGTGACCCTACCCGGGGGTCATTCCCCCGACAGTAGCCCCTGAAGCTGCGGAGGTCCCGCCGAACTCAGAGATGGTGATGGCTTCTCGCCCCTCGTTGGTTACCCCAAGTGGAACACACGGGTCCAGGCCCTCAGAGAAAAACATCGATCCCATAACCACACGGGTCCAGGCCCTCCGCCGGGATCCGCCTAACTAGTCGTCGTCGAGTCTCCACGTGAAACGTCGATCACCAAACCTGTTGTCGATCAAGAACCCTGAAAAGAGTTTGGGGGTAGTATCATGAGTACAGATGTACTCAGCATCCAACTGTAGTGGTCATCTGACCCAGCAAAGACTTCATCACTCGTCATTCTAGGACAACTAGTAGTTTACGGTAAGGAAGGGGTAAGTGGTGAGGTTGCTGCCGCACTAGCATTTATGAAGTGGCTAACAATCTAGAGAGTAAGATAAGAAGCCAAGCATTCGATGAGGAATCGCCTCCAACAAGTCTTTCTATCAACTACTTACGCAAACATAACACATATCCTATCCTTGTCCTCCTCTTCGCATCCCGACGAAGAAGAAGCAGTCAAGACACACACACGTTGATCAAATTATATTAAAATTATCTCAGCTGTTGTTGTCTATGAACAAGGAGTAGGTCTCAAGTCGTCCATAACCGTGGACACGGCTTCTCAAAAATATTTAACCCTGCAGGGGTGTACCAACTGCCCATTACAAGGCTCCGCTCGCACGTCCATCACTCTCAGTTGCTACCCATCACAGGCAACCATTTTATGATTTAGTTCCAAGAGATCCGAAACGACAGGTCCCTCTAGCTAACAACAAACAAATCCGGGTGGCCCCCGGGGAGTCGACACCCAATCCAAAAGCTGGCCACGCTCTCAGATTGGACTCTTCCGTCTCAACAGGGTTTGGGTTACCGAGATGCCTCACGTGAGACCTCGGGCCCTCGCCGGTCAAAGGTGGACCAACAGGGAAACCATGTCTCCGCTGGTCCAGGTTGGTTTAAAAACTACTGGTAGCTGACCAGCACACACACGGTTTCAAATGGTAAATCAACTTGGGCCACCACTAGAAATGCTTGAAGCTAGGTAGGTAAGAAAAGGGGACCCCATAAAATCCCACACGCGGTTAGGCACGCTCAGTCTTAAAACCAATACCCGAAACTCGGATCCTAGGTGACTCGAATGGAACAAAGCGTCGGGGCGGGATAGCCTAGACCTTCCATCCTTCGTCAAATATAGTCAACATTATAATAATCATATCATCAACAACAATATAATAATGTGATATCCCAAACCCAAGGAGTAACAGGGTAACATCGTAGAATCCTAAGCATGCATACTAAGCAGGGGCTGAGCAACGAGCAATAGTAACATAGCAGTACAAGGTTTGCTGGGAAGGGACATGGCTGTATCGGTTTGAAAGAGGCTGTAAACATGTGGTAGGATCAAACATCGAACCTAACCTAGACTAGCATGCAAACCGCTGGTTGAAATAGAATGGATCATAAGTAATGTATAGTCCTTGCATGTTGATAAGTCGGGTTCCGAAGGTGTAGTCGATCGCAAGCTCGCATCGTCTCCGAAGGTACCCGCGGAAGCACACAAGACGATAAACACTGGAAAGCAATCAACGAGAAAACATCTATTACTACGAAGCAAACACGAGCAAGCACTCTATTACTACGGGGCAACACAAGATCAAGAAGACATCACACGACACGGCAACGCGATACGGATCTATCGTCGAGAACGGTTACTAACAGTTTAAGTGGGGTATCGGTCACACACGACGAATACCGCACGTTTTCGGTGGTTCAAGTTGCTTAGCTACAGGTGATCAACCAATGGTTATTAACATGACAACTCAAGCAAGCATGGCATAGCACACAAACATGGCAAAAGGTTAAGCACCAAGTAAACTATCTATGCTAGTCAATTTAAGTGAGGCACAACCTAAACATGGCATAACACTAAGTGCCGCACGATGATTAAAACATTTGGTACTGTTCTGTCCTAAACCATATTTTAGGTTGGTTAACAACAGCTAACAATAGCATAAACACAAAGTACACAAAAAACTAATCAAGTTACATATAAAGAACACCCCAAACGGAGTTACGGTTAAAAAGATATAAGCAAAACAAGTTACGGGCACAAGCTGTATAAACAGGGGTAAATCTATATGCAACAGTGCAGCAACATGCCATAGCAATACATATAATGAAAGTAGACATGATTCTTAACAATATGCAATTTGAATCACTCAATTTCGATAAACGGTCGCGACACACTCGTCGACCGAAGTTGCAACAAAATAACAGTTTTCAGCACAGCAGCACATTAACATCAGGATCACCACTTTGGAGCAAGATTTAATATAGCTAGAGCACCCAAACATGGAAAGTTAAAGCATGGAAATGAAGTACACATGATGCTTAACACATAGGAAAAAGGATCAAAGCAATAGGCCTCATGGATGAGTCACAATCATCATGCAAAGTTGCAACAAAATAATAACAGCAGCACTTAGCAGGAATTTGTAGCAGTTTAACGGCCTGATGCCCACTTTAACACACAAATACACAATCAAGAAGACCTCAAGCGGAAAAACTTTCTACATACGAAAGCTAGAGCACGCAAAACTGAGCAACTTTCGTTTTGGGGGCACGTTCATCGAAGCTAAAGATTAACGAGAAAAAGCATCGCAAAAACAGATCAGCACACAGTTTATAAAAGACTTAGCAGAATTACAGGGTGCTGGGAAAAATAAAATAAAACAGAGACAAATAAAATAAATAAAAAAAGGGGAGGTGGCGGCCTGGCTCACCCATGGGCCGAGGCCCACTGGCCTGGGGAGGCCTGGCGCTGGGGGGGGGGGGCTTGGGGCTGCTGGGCCGGCCCAGGCCGCGGTCAACGGGGCGCTGGATCGGGATCCTCCCGATCCCGACCGGCGGCGGCGCACGGTGGTTGGCCTCGACGACCTCCGGTGAGGGCGGGAGGCGCACGACGTCGGGGAGAGGCCGGGGCAGTGCTAGAGGAGCCGGCGGCGGGTGCAGTTGAGGAGGCCGGCGACGAGGTGCAAGGGGCGGCGGAGCTCTGGTCAGGGAGGCCTGCGGGGTCTCATGCGGCGGCACGGGCGAAGCTCGCCGGCGTGGCTTCTCCTGCGCATGAGTGAGAGGGTGAGGAGGAGGAGAAGAGCAGGGAGAGGGCTGCGGCGGCGGCGACTTCCCTGGCCGGAGCAGGCCGGCGGCGGCGAGGGCGTGCCACGGGCGGTGGGAGGCGGCGGCTCCACCACGGGAGACGGCGGCGACGCGGCTTTGTGGCCCAGATCGGGCCCGAGCGGGCTGGCGGCGCCCAGATCCCCTGGAGCCGGCTGGGGCGCGTTCTGAGCCCTCAGATCTGGATCTGATGGTCCAGATCGGGGGCTGAGACTAGGGTTTCGGTGGAGGGGTTTTTGGGGGCAATTTTGTGGAATTTTTCAGGGGGGCTGCAAATTTCCACTAAGGTAAACCCTAATTGGGTGGTGGGAGTCTGGTGGTCTTTATATAGGCAGGTTGGCTGGCCTGTTTACGCAAACGCCCCCGGTACCTCTCTCTCTCGCGTCCGATGATCGCGTTCATGACCGCCGAGACTCCGTACGGACTCCGATTCGGACGAAATCTCGAACCACGCGTTCAGCGCGTCGAGCCTGTCGATCATACCTCACTGCGGTGACATTCCGACAACATTTTTCGGCGCCCCATAAAATAATCCGTTTATTAATTAAACGGGGTTTGCGTTCCGGTGGCGATGGCTGGTCTTGTGCCGGTTGCGACGGTGCTCGGGTGAACCCCGGTGTCGCAACGGTCGAGTGTCAGGGTGGCAAGGGTCGGTCTCCGTCCGGTACGAGATAAGAGGGGGGAAAATAATCGCCGATCGATAAATCGGGGATGCAAACACCGCAAACAAATCAGACAATCAAACAATTCACACCGAATTTTATTTTTTTAATTTTTGTGAAATCTGGTTTGTTACACACCGCAATGGTAAGTATGCTACAAAAGAAAGGAAGAGGCTCAAAATCACGGGCAGTACGCCAAAAAAAGTAGACCGTAATCCAACCGCATCTACTACTAATCATCCACCTTGAGATATCTATCCAGAACATCTCGCTGGTATTAAGTTGCGAGCCCCACCCAAAGTGTAAACCCAAAGCAACAGACAACTGCATTAAAAATCACTTTGCGTAAAGTAAACAATCCTTGCAACCGCGGTTACAAGCACCGTTGTTTCCCCCCTTGTGGCAACAGCACATCCCCTAGACTCATGTTTCTGTCACTCAAGCGTGTCATCGGGGGGCATGAACCCACAATCGAGCATAACGTTCCCTCTTGGAGTCACTACCTACTACTTGGCCAAAGCAATAAACAGCAACGGAGAACATGCAAGAATTACTTAGGAACAAAAATATAAGAGATAAAACCAAATATATTACTATATCACAATCTGAACATAATCTCATAATCCATCAGATCCCATCAAACTCAGCATAGCAAAAGCAGAAATATTACAAAAGTGCCGCGATCATGTAGGGAAGCTCACGAGGTCTAAACCATGAAGATCAAAGAGGGGAGGAGAACATCACATAGCTACTGATCACGGACCCATGGTCCAAGGAAAACTATTCACGCGACATCCGGGGAGCATCCATGGTGGAGAGGAGACTCCCGGAGGTTGGCCCTCCCTCCGCCAGGGTGCCGGGAAGAGGTCTTCTGGTGCTCCCGATCTCGGAAGCGTGGCGGCGGCGGAACAGGGGCGAGATTGCGAAATAGGGTTCTGTCTCGGAATTTCCCCGTGACGGAGAATAAATAGGCAAAGGGGGGCAGCCAGAGGTGGACCAGGGCCCCAGGCGCCCCCCTAGCGCGGCCAGGGGTGGGGCCGCGCCGGGTGGCCGCCTGGGCCCCCCTGGCTCCCCTTTGGCCCCACTCGGGCTCTTCGCGAAGCTTCCTGTACGCTGATTTTTCCTGTATTTTCCCCGGAATTTTTCTGGCACTTTTTATATGGGGGAAAACTGAAATAGAAAAACAACAGAAAACAGGAACTGGCACTGGGGTGCACTGAGTTAATAGGTTAGTCCAAATATGATCAAAAGTGTATGAAAGTGTATCTAGATCATAGAAATATCACACAAAACACGCATGGAGCAAGCAGAAATTATAGATACGTTTTGGACGTATCAACATCCCCAAGCTTAATTCCTGCTCGTCCTCGAGTAGGTAAATGATAACGGCATAATTTCTGTGGTGACATGCTAGCAACCATAAAAGAACTTTGAAAAGTAAAGAAATCAAGGTTAGAGATTCAATTCAAGTCATAACATGCAAGAGTCTATATTAGCATTGAAACAAGTAACAAAAGAACATTAGGTGCAAGAGCTCTCGCTGTCCGTGACTCGAATGTCTCCAAATGGTGTTTGCGTGCAAGAAGGGGGATAGGGAATACGAGAAAAAAAAGAATTTTTGTGTTGAGAACTCAATCTACTAAAGTTTCACACTTGGTCCTCTTTGGAATCTTATCTTGACTCGTCCCCAGATCACTAGCCAGGTACAAGTCAATTTGATCCACTCCTTTTCGATATTTTGAGCACTCATGCAATGGATGAGCGTAAGCACGAGAGTTGACACTTAGGATGGCAAAGAGAGAAGTACGGAGGAGGAAGACAAAAAGGATGAGAAAGGCTCACATCAATGAGGAAAATCATAGGCAAGAGATGCCAAATGATAGATATGATGTGAGGAGTAGGGATTGCCATGCAACGGATGCACATACGAGCTAGGAAGCTCTCCAATGGAACTAGTGGGGGTGCATCTAACTTGCTCTCTCATGAAGACCTAGAGCTCGTTTGAGGAGGCTCATCCTTGGAATATGCAAGCCAAGTTCTATAGTGTGAAGGTCCCCACATAGCTATATGCATAATGATCATCTCTATGGAGTACAAGGATACAAAGGGAGTACTAGTGTGGATCTCTCAAAAGGATAGTAGTGTTTCCCCTTTCTCTCTTTTTATTTCTTTTTCTCTTTTTTTTATTTTTTTTTATCTTTTGTGGCCTCAATGGCTCTTTCTATTTAACTCTCATTTGTCCTCTTTGGGATCTTTTAATGTGTCCACTTTGGGATCTTTTCCTCACTTAAGGGCAACACTCTATTTTACAAGAAGGTAAAGGAGATCTTTCACACTTTACAAGGTACTCAAAATCATAAAGAAGATGTAACTATCATGATGTATGCAATGTATGTCGCTGCCAGTGTAGCAGGAACATGTATGACATGAAGATCAAGTCATGAAGAGGTGGAAGTTGCATGGAAATATATCTCGGAAAGGCTATGGAAATGCCTTGATAGGTAGGTATGGTGGCTGTTTTGAGGAAAGATATAAGGAAGTTTATGATGACAGAGCGTATCATGCCAAGGGTTTGGATGTACCGGCGAAGGTGGACACCAACTCTCGGAGTGAGAAGAAGGCAATGCACGGCACGGGAGAGGCTAGCAAAATATGGGAAGGTGGAAGTGTCAACTTTCAATACTTACATTAGTCCGAAGAACTCATGCACTTATTATCGGTAACTCTCAATCTAATAAGGAGGTTCACAAAGAGACAAGTACCCCGAGGAGGAGTGTATGGGGGTTTGGTTATCCTTGCGCATCCTCGACTCATGGTACGTGAGTGTTCTCTGATATTCGACCCCTCAGAAGAGTAGTGATCCATCTAGTAGCTAGAGTTCTCAACTAGTTTTTGTAGGTTTTGAAAATACACACGGATTGCCCAAAATACGACACCTATCACTAATAGGCTAGATCTCTTGACACCAAAAGTTCAAATATTACTCACACCAATACCTCAAAACTATTGCAAGTTACTACTAAAATTAAATAGCAACCTCAATTACCTACTTTCAAGACAAGACACAACTCAGTGCAACAACCAACTCTCTTTAACAAGATAAACATGAAAACTAAAAAGAGTTCCAACAACAAACTAAACAAAATCCAAGGCTCTTGCTAAAGACAAACTAAGACTAAAACTAAACATGACAGTAGCTATGAAAATATAAAGAACACACAACAACAAAAAGATAAGCAGGAAAAATCCTATGATGTGTTCTAAATTTTGAAAGTGGAGCGTGTTTCTCTCCCACACAAAGTAAGACGGGATCTAACTTGTTATGAACAGCAAGAAAATCTAAACAAAACTAAAAATAAAACCTAAGAGCGAGACGCTCCAAGCATAGCACATAACGCATGAAGTGATAAAAATATAGTGAGACGAAGGACGAACTGATGATTGTTGATGGAGAAGGGGATGCACGGGGGCATCCCCAAGCTTAGAAGCTTGAGTCTCCTTGAATATTTATTGGGGATGCATGGGGGCATCACCAAGCTTGAGCGCTTGACACTCCTGAATCTTCTTTCATCATCTTCCATCGCACACTTGAAAACTCCCTTCATACATAACTCATCATAAGCTGATTAGAGAGGTTAGTACCCTTAATAAATAATTTTCCCTACTGGATTTAAAGATATTCTTGAATAGCTACTGTTTCTCAAGAGTGCCAAAAAGTTTTTGCAAAGAAAAAGCAAGCTTAAGGTTTGCAAAAGTTAGGAGAGACAAAACGTGGTAGAATCTGTGAAAAACAGAACAGCAGGTAGTAAAGAATTTTTTAGGGATACTTCTGCAACTCAAATAAAAAAACTCAGAACATACGGAAGTTTCTTAATTGTATATAGCATGCTGTGTAAAAATTTCAGCTCAAAAAGATGAACTGGGATTTTTCTGGAATTTTTCTGGTCACGAGGACATAATCTGTTTTCTGGACAGCACGTCACAACTTTTACTTCCCTTGCCGTAAGAGGCTATAACTTGGCACAAAGTTGAAAAATAAAGATACAATGATGTTGATACAGTAGTAACAATCATCAAGACACAACAAAAGCAAAAAGAAAAACCTAAATTCGTTGTGGGCTGCCTCCCGAAAGCGCTTTCTTTTATGCCTTTAAGCTAGGCATGAAGCAAAAAGAAGAATCAAGGGTATCCAAGACCAGAATCATAAAACCCCTCAAATTGATTTTCAATAATCTCATTCTTCTTCTTACTAGGAAAGAGATACTTACCTTTCGCCATACCGCATAAGCGTATGTGCCTATTACCAATATCAATGAAGCCTTTCATAGAACGGAGGAAGTCTCTTCCGAGCACAATGTTACTTTGGTTTGGCTCCATGATGAAGAAATCCATTGGTGCAGTCCTATGAAGGAATGCAACTTGGACTTATTTTACCTTTACTTTAATCTCTGAAATATCTCCATTAGAATGTTCATGATAAGATGATAATTTATCAATATCTAGCTTTAAAGAATCATAAACTATTTTTTGGCATAGTAGAAACTGTGGATCAAATATCACAAAGAGCAAGGAAGCCTTGGTTAGAGATGCTAATCCTAACAAAGGGCTCCCAATCATCATCTATCTCCAACATTTCTTTCTTGTTGGACTTAAGTTCCTCTACTTTCCCCAAGTCTAGAGCATCCAGTTTTTTTTCAATAGTGGCAAGTCTATCTATGACAGTATCAATACTACGATCATAAACAAAATAACTAGATAGACTATGCAAAATCTCAAGAGCCCTATCTTCATCACACTCTAGAAAATCTCCTTCAGCTATAATGTCAAGAGAGTGTTTACACCACTTAAAAAGACCATGGTAAAAATTTCTAAGCACAATTTTTATAGGTATCCAAGGCATAATTCTTTTATGTGCTTCAGAGATTCTGTCCCATGCCTTCTTCATATTTTCTCCATCTCTTTGACGGAAATCGAGAACTTCTGATTCCCGCAAAGCACCTAGCCCTAACATGTTCATCTAAACAAGGAGGACTACTAACAGCAAGATAAATAATTTTTTTTTGTAATTTTTGATAAAAGACACAAAGATAAAAACTGAAAGGTAAACTAACAAGACTAAAAAAACAAAGGTAAAGGGTAGTGTGCAACTCCCCTATCTTAGCACTCGGAGTCCCCGGCAACGGCGCCAGAAATTCGCTTGATGGCTTCTCGCCCCTCGTTGGTTACCCCAAGTGGAAGGTTTGAGATGTAGCGCAGCAGCAAGTTTCCCTCGGTGAAGATACCAAGGTTTGTCTCCAGTAGGACTCCAGAGATGATAAGTAGGTGTCAGCGGCGCAACTGACGTGGACCTACACACAGACACAGATAACTTTGTTCCCAACAAAGTTCAGAGAGGTTGTCAATCTCTCCGGTCTTGTTGTTCACAAAGGGTAAAACACAAGGCATAATGATAGCAATTGAAAGTAAAAGCAGAAAAGTAAATAAGCATGGAAACAGTAATAAGGATATGGACCGGTATACGTGATGTTCACTAGTGATGTCTCTCTCCCAAAAGACGATAAAACTGCTATGCGAGGTAAACAAATTATAGAAGGGTAATTGACAGGATTATGAACGCACCGCAATGCTAGCTATGCTACAAAAGAAAGGAAGAGGCTCAAAAGCACGGGCAGTACGCTAAAATAAGTAGACCGTAATCCAACTGCATGTACTACTAATCATCCACCTTGAGATATCTATCCAGAACATCTCGCTGGTATTAAGTTGCGAGCCCCACCCAAAGTGTAAACCCAAAGCAACAGACAACTGCATTAAAAAGCACTTTGCGTAAAGTAAACAATCCTTGCAACCGCGGTTACAAGAACCGTTGTTTTCCCCCTTGTGGCAACAACACATCCCCTAGACTCATGTTTCTGTCACTCAAGCGTGTCATCGGGGGGCATGAACCCACAATCGAGCATAACGTTCCCTCTTGGAGTCACTACCTACTACTTGGCCAAAGCAATAAACAGCAACGGAGAACATGCAAGAATTACTTAGGAACAAAAATATAAGAGATAAAAACCAAATATATTACTCTATCACAATTTGAACATAATCTCATAATCCATCAGATCCCATCAAACTCGGCATAGCAAAAGCAGAAATATTACAAAAATGCCTCGATCATGTAGGGCAGCTCACGAGGTCTAAACCATGAAGATCAAAGAGGGGAGGAGAACATCACATAGCTACTGATCACGGACACATGGTCCAAGGAAAACTACTCACAAGACATCCGGGGAGCATCCATGGTGGAGAGGAGACTCCCGGAGGTCGGCCCTCCCTTCGGCAGGGTGCCGGGAAGAGGTCTTCTGGTGTTCCCGATCTCGGAAGCACGGCGGCGGCGGAACACAGGCGAGATTGAGAAATAGGGTTCTGTCTCGGAGTTTCCCCGTGACGGAGAATAAATAGGCGAAGGGGGGCAGCCAGAGGTGGACCAGGGGCCCCAAGCGCCCCCCTGGCGCGGCCAGGGGTGGGGCCGCGCCGGGTGGCCGCCTGGGCCCCCTGGCTCCCCTCTGGCCCCACTCGGGCTCTTCGCGAAGCTTCCTGTACGCTGATTTTTCCTGTATTTTTCCCGGAATTTTTCTGGCACTTTTTATATGGGGGAAAACTGAAATAGAAAAACAGCAGAAAACAGGAACTGGCACTGGGGTGCACTGAGTTAATAGGTTAGTCCAAATATGATCAAAAGTGTATGAAAGTGTATCTAGATCATAGCAATATCACACAAAACATGCATGGAGCAAGCAGAAATTATAGATATGTTTTGGACGTATCATATGGCGAGGCATGCACGGGTTCCTTACAAAAATGCTCTACTCGTTTTCGACCGACTACTCCAATAGGTCGGTTGCTTGCTACCTGCCGATTGCTCTTGGTCTTACGATTGCTCTTGTTCTTCCGATTACTCTTGATCCTCCGATTGCTCTTGATCTTCCGATTGCGCTCAATTTGCCGACTGCGCTTGACTTCCTCGACCGATCCGCCCAACGGTTGGTTTGACTGGAATGTTGACCGAACTTGCCGCTTCAAATTCGCCAAAGAATACGGGACGTCGTGCCACGATTTGACATGCCATAACCGTTGCCTCGACCCACGCGCGCACGTCCCGTCCCATCTTCCGGATCTTTTGTGCTCCGAACTGATGCTGCTCTGTGGATACACGCGGCCACACCGCCTGTCAGATCGGCACACCCGATCCCACTACCTCTTTACCGCGCCTTTAAATATCCGACGGGGTGAGAGATGCGTCTCGCACCCCATCCTCTTCCTCAAGTTATCCTCCATTGCCTCCGCCGCCGCACCGCTCGCCCCGCCGTGCTGCTGCCGTTTCCTCTGACACCCAGAGCCGCCGCCCCGAAGACTGGGCTGCCGCACTCCACCGCCATTGCCACCACTCCTCCTCCGCCACCATAGGTGGGATTGGATCTAGATTTCCTCCGCCTCCGCCGCCGTCTTCTCCGCCGCCACCGCCTTCTTCCTCGTCTCCGTCTTGCTCCTCCTCGCCCACCACGGAGTCCGACGCCTCCATGGGGGACGACGCCGCCGTCGGCTCCCAGAGGGGAGCTTGGAAAGGCTCCAATGTGACAGAGATGAAGGTTGCGCTCCTCCATCGGCCTCGCAAGATCCCGGCGGACCTTGACTTCCGCGTTCCCGGCGACGAGATAGTGCCCGCGCCCCAGGATGGCGAACGCGTTTTTTTCCTTGCGCATTTCGAGCGCGGATTTGGGCTCCCGGTGAGCCAATTTTTCCACGATTTCATCGCCTTCTACCGTATGCAGCCGCACAATCTCGGAGCGAACGCCATTATGCTGCTCTCCACTTTTGTGGCATTATGCGAAGGCTACCTTGGAGTCCGGCCCATCATTGATCTTTCACTCCCGCAGCTTCCAAGTGGGCACTGGTGTGCACACTGTCAACCCTAAGACCAAAAAGAAAGAGGAGGTCAAGGTGATGGCTGAATGCGGCGGCGTCACCATCTACCTCCGCCAGGTCGGACTCTATCCTCATCCCCAACTGCCGCAGTCCATCAAGAACTGGCAGACGGGGTTCTTTTATGTTTCCTCACCACGAAATCAAGATTTGCTGAATCTGCCCGAGTTCTCTCCGCCCCCGCCGACTGCGAAGTATCATTGGGCTGAGAAACCGGGGGACGGGGATACCGATCTGGATCGCCAGATGGCTTACATCCAGAACCTGATGGAACAAGGGTTGCAACCCGCCGATCTGGTGGCGACTTGGATCTGCCACTGAGTGCTTCCATTGCAACGCCGCTGCCATCGGATCTGCGACATGCATATGCACCGCGACCCCACTCGGATCTCCACCTTTCGAATAGACGAAAAAGAGTTCTTCCACCGAATCAACAGCATTACCAATCTTAAAGTTACCGAACCTTTTGAGTTTGGAATGAAGTCGTTCAGCCGATCTCGGCCCTGCCCCGAGGTATGCTTCAACTATGATTCTTTGCTTTAGCTTTTTTCTTTCCTTCATACTAATTTTGATCGGATCCTTCTCCTCAGGAGTTCCTAGCCTCCAGACTCATGCAGGATGGACAGTCCGCTTCGGGCTACCACCCTGACCGAGATGAAGAGGACGCTCAGGACTTGGAGCTTGAAGAAGAGACCGAATCCGAGACCGAAGCCGGAACTGGTTCCCTCGGACTCGGCTTCAAGAAGACGGGTGAGTCTGATTCCTCCGTCAAACGCTTCATGGCCGAATGGATCAGTGATTCTGATCCTCTTGGTGACCTCAGCGCAGAATCTGAGCCCGCTGAACAGACACTGCCCAAAGGGAAACGCCCCCGACCTGATGATGTCGGCACCTCCAAGATTGCCAAGAAGAAAGGGAAAACGGGCACGCACTGAGCTGCCCCTGAAATTAGTGGCCCTGTGCTTTCTCCTAACCCATTGAACATTGCTCGCCCTGGCTTTTCCATGGCCAAGTTTTCTGCTCAACTTCCTCGAGCTTCCGGGTACATATCTTCACCTCTCCTGCTCTTCTTGACTTTTCCCGCGCTACTTTGCTCACTTGTGTTCTTTTATCATAGGAATGCCCGATCTGTGGACCCTGCCGGACCGGGGGGTGCGCCGATTGATCCCCCTGCCCCCTCTGCTACTCCTGCCTGCACGACCCCGGCAACCTCAGCCACCTCCAACGTGTCTGTGCCTGCTCGGAAGAAGGGTGCCGCTGACACCCATAAGGCCGAGCGGGCCAAGAAAAAAGTTGTTGCTGCCGCGACCCAAATGCGACCGATCGCTCCACCACCGACCTTTGCTGCTCTTCCGACTGCTGGCACGCAGTCAGCCACTCCTGCTCCGACCGTTGCTGTTGGTTCTCCAATTCTGCTGGACCCTTCTGGCATCGCACATGTTGATGTGCCAATGCCAGATCGTCCCACCACTGATGCTCCTCAGCCTGAGGCTTCTCCAGCCCAGGCCACTGCCGCTGACCCATCCCCCGCTGCTGGCTCGGAGAGCGCCGCTGTCATCTCCACCGAGCCCACTGTTGTTCCGCCTACTGCTCCTCTTTCTACTCATGCTGCTGCCGGATCCAGTGCTTCTACAACACCGTCCTCCGATGTCCTTTCTCACCAACTGCCGTCCGGCCGCCAGCTCGTACTGGCCGACCGGTTCCACGAGGCATACTTTGGCACATCCGACGTTTTGCCTGTCCGACCGGCTGCCGACTCGGCCACTCCTCCGCCTCGTGGCTCCGAGGATCAACTTCCCTCCCAGCTTCTGGATCGGCTAGGTGGTCTTGCCACCGACATCCGACGCTTCGCCGACGCCTCGCTGGGTCAAATCCTTGCCTCCAACCACTCTGTTACTGTAACCTCTCTTTTCAGTGGGGGCGCGCCTAGCGCACCCACTGGGTGTAGTCACCGAGATTCGGGCCGATTGCTCGCAATCTGTCCGGATCTTCATTTCTCTTTATTACCTTATGCTTTTTGCTTTTAACTTTGATCGGCCCATTTTTCAGGCCATCCGTGATAGACGTAAAGCTGTATTTGAAGAACTTCTGGCCGCTTATTCAGCGGGTCAGAGGTCCATTGCTGCTCTGAAGAAGAATGTCGACGCCCAAGCCGCCAAGATTCAGGAACTCACGGGTATATTTTTCTTGTCCTTTCTTGCTTCACCCGATTATGATTACATTCTTACTCCATTGCATACTTGTAGCTGCTGTCACTCGCTCCTCCGAGCTGGAGGCTGCTCAGAAGAGAATCGCCGAACTGGAGACCTAGATCGGTGAGAAGAATGGCCAGCTCGGCCGTGCCGAACAAGACAACCAACGCCTAGCTGCTGCCGAAACTGAGCTTCAAGCCAAACTTCAACGAGCTGCCGACGACCTCGCCGCTTCCTGATGCGCCCATGAACATGAACTTCAAAGGCTCTCCGATGCCCGAATTGAGGTTGAGGGCCAACTCATGAAGGAAAGGGATGCCGCTGTCAAACGTTCTGAGGACATGGACGCCCAGCAGATAATAGAGATCCAGCGTGCCCAAGCCAGTGTTGATCTTGCCCACACCTGCCTGCACCGAGTAGATCTTGCTCTTGCAGGTAATTTTTTCTTTTACCACTCCGATCTGACTTTGCCGTTTGCCGGACTAACTTCCTTCTCCGATTTCTCTTGCCAGATGCCTGGCCCCACTCCAACACCACCGCTGATGAAGCAGTTGCCGCAGCCCGCCGAGTGCGGGGTGTGGTAGTTACTGCTGATGCCGGCTGGGATGCCGAAGACTTCGTGGTTGCCCTGGATGCTCGGATTCCTCATGTGAAAGGTGCCCTATGCACATACAAGACTTGCATCCAGAAGTTGAATGAAAAGCTGTTCAAGGGAAAGCACAAGACCATTGCATTTGATAAGCATGAAGATGTTGCTCGGAGTCTGAAAGTTGTAGACCGCCAGGTTGACCATATGCTCGACTCTGCCTTCCGATCTGGGTGCAGGCCGCCCTCTCTATCGCAAAGAGCTGGTATCCTGGAATTGATCTGCAACTGATGACTGCTCTACGGGAAGGTTCGGAAGAATCCATCGGCGAGCTCTGGACTCAGATCTGCCACGTTGCCCAGGAGCTTGCCAATGGTATGGATCTCCTGGAGGTCACTCCCTATGTTGATTCTGCTGGCCAGCCGACTGGAGTTGCCTCCTTCAGCGACCTTCTGTACACCACAAGCGAGGAAAAGGCGCCCCAGTCCCGACCTGCTCGTCAGGTCGGCAGTGAGAACTCTCACTCTTCAGATTACGCTGATGACGATGCCGAGGACGAGAGCGAGGGTTCCTCCGACGGGCACTCGGTGAGTGCCTCCCAGGAGCCCCCTCGCGATCAAGCCAAGACCACTGCCTCTTCTGCTCCCGGAGGTGCCACCAGCACGGCTCCAACTGCTCCCTCTGCGCCGGATGCGCCGGACGCTCCAGATGCCCTAGCTGCCTAAGCTCGGCACACCAACCTCGTTTCCTGCCTTTGCTCGAAAAACAATTAAATTCCAAGTGCGCCCGTCGAGGGCCACTTTCATGTAATGAACACCATTCGGTCAACTGGCCCTATCTTTGTTTGTGAACTTAATCTTGCTTAAATGATCATGGCATTCCGCCTTTGCGTTTTTCAAACGATTGCCTTTTTCTTTGCCACTTGTTCTCTCTCGGTCGAAACTCTCACCAACCTTACAGCCGACCTGCGGTCTGTGGTTGGATCGGAGAATAGACCTTAAAAGAATTTTTTGACAAATACTTCTAGGTTCCAAGTTTTTCTCGCAAAGGTGAAAGTTTCATAACTGGGCTGCTTACCACCTGCTGATTGCTTGGCCAGCCAGCCTGGTCGCAATCGGCGGGTTGTGAACGGCTTGCTCCGAACTAGATATACTTTGAGTATAAAACTCTCCGATTGACAATTCTGTTCAACCGCATCCCCCCGACATTACAGACAACATGCGGTCTGCATTCGGTTTGGACCAGCTTTCACAAAACCCTTCACTCGTTTCGCTTTTTCTCCAAGTATACCCTTTTCGGGGCAACCGGACGGTCCTCGGGTCTGCTTTTGCTGACCTCGGAACTGAAACATGCTAAAACAAATAATTTCATAACTCCTGCCGAATGCAGTCTCATGGACGCACGGCTATTCTCATTGATAATAATTCCACAAAGGGAGGGGATACAACAATACCATTCAACTGTAAAACGAACATAACAGCTCGGCGTTCCAAGGACGCTCCGTTTCTTGCCCCGAAGTATCCACGTATCGGGTTGGCTTCCTGAGATCAATGAGGTAATACACATTGTTTTTGAGTGCTCGACTGATGACGAATGGACCTTCCCAAGGAGTGGATAACTTGTGTTGGCCATCCGATTTCTGGATTCGGTGCAACACCAAGTCACCCTCACGAAAAGCTAGGGGACGGATCTTCTTGTTGTGGTAGTGACGCAGCTTCTGCTGATATATTACCGACCTGGACAGGGCCAGGAGGCATGCTTCTTCTCTGAGATCAACGCCGTCCTCACGAGCTTCCTTGGCTTCGGCCTCCGTGTACATGGCATGACGAGGTGAATCGAACTCGATGTCGCAAGGGAGCATTGCCTCGGCGCCATATACTAGGAAGAAAGGGGTGAATCCAGTTGAACGGTTCGGCGTGGTGCGCAAACTCCAAAGTACTGCTGGCAGCTCATCAATCCATGTGCCGGGTGCTCTTTCCAGTGGTTCCACCAATCTTGGCTTGATTCCGGAAAAAATGAGACCATTCGCCCGCTCTTCTTGGCCATTTGACTGTGGGTGAGCCACGGATGCGACGTCTAGCCGGATGCCTTGCTGGGAGGCAAACCGAGCTAG
The DNA here is from genome assembly GCA_950022295.1 of Bromus sterilis. NCBI lineage: Eukaryota > Viridiplantae > Streptophyta > Magnoliopsida > Poales > Poaceae > Bromus > Bromus sterilis. The sequence goes on from OX465597.1 coordinate 29,470,694, forward strand.
CGCCCCCTTTGGAAAGTTTGTTCCATTGTCAGTGATGATGTTGTGTGGCACTCCATATCTGACCATGATGTCTGCTATGAACCTGACCGCGGTCGGCCCATCCAGCTTCTTGATCGGCCTTGCCTCTATCCACTTGGTGAACTTGTCCACTGCTACCAGTAAGTGTGTCATACCACCTCTTGCTATTTTGAACGGCCCTACCATGTCCAGACCCCAGACTTCAAACGGCCATGTGATCGGAATTGTCTTGAGTGCTGAGGCTGGTAGGTGGCTCTTTGCTTTAAATATTTGACACCCATTGCAATGCTTGACCAGATCTTCTGCTGCTGCTTTCGCAGTTGGCCAATAAAAACCATGGCGAAAAGCCTTGGCGACTATTGCTATTGCTGATGCATGATGACCGCATTCACCTTAGTGGATATCTCGGAGCAGCTCCAGCCCCTTGTCCTCCTCCACACATCGCAGAAGAACTCCTGTTGCACTTCGGTGCACCGGCTCGTTGTTGATGATTGTGTATGCTCCAGATCGGCGCTGGATTTGCCGAGCTTCTACTTCATCTTCTGGGAGTATGTCGTCTGCCAGGAAATCTCTGAATGGTTCTGCCCATGATGGTGCCGCCACAATCACCATTACAGTAACTGCTTCTGGCTCTGGTTGTGCGTCTTCCGCTATTGGCAGCTCGGAGGGGGAAGAGCCGACTGCATCTGGCATGGTTTCCTCAGTCCCCGAGCTGACGACAGCAGCCCCTGGTTCACAATCGGCAGCCCCTAGTGATGCCGAATGCTCCTTTGCTTTTTGCTTTTTTGCTTCTAGTTCTGCCATCTTCAGGTCGGCCGGAATAAAGATTGACTCTGATTCTGGGGAAGGCTTGATGGATGGCTTGTGGATATTTTCTAGTGATATTCCTGGAGGAACTTTCTTTCTGGTGGATCCCAACTTAGACAGTACATCCGCTGCTTCATTTTCAGCTCTGGGAATGTGATGGAATTCACACCCCTCAAAGAATCCGGACAACTGCTGCACAAGGAATCTGTATCGTGCCATATTTTCATCCTTTGCATCCCAAGTGCCAGTGCATTGCTGCACCACCAGATCGGAATCACCATAACATAGAATTCGCCGAATGCCAATCTCTTTGGCCACTCGGACACCGTGCACCAAAGCTTCGTATTCGGCCACATTATTTGATGCTGCAAAGTGAATCTGCAGTACATATTCAAGCTTGTCACCTTTTTGGAACATGAGAACAACACCAGCCCCTAGTCCGGTCATCATCTTGGAGCCATCGAAGTGCATTTTCCAGAACTGAGAGTCCGGACAGGGGGGTATATACTGAGTTTCTGCCCAATCCACCAAAAAATCCGCCAGGACCTGAGACTTGACTGCCTTCCGAGGCTCATACTTGATCCCATGTGTTGCGATTTCTATGGCCCATTTTGCCACCCGACCGGATGCGTCCCGACTGCCAATGATTTCTGCCAATGGAGCCGAACTGACCACCGTGATCGGATGCGCCTGGAAATAAGGCTTCAACTTTTTTGATGCCATGTACACACCATAGCACATCTTCTGATAGTGGGGATAGTTTTGCTTGCAGGTGGAGAACACTTCACTGACATAATACACTGGCCTCTAGACCGGTTGTGCCTTGTCCTTCTCGGGACGCTCGACCACCATAACAATACTAACCACCCGATTGGTTGCTGCAATGTACAATATCATTGGCTCTTTTTCCTTCGGAGCTGCCAACACTGGCGCAGTGGACATCATACGCTTGAGCTGTTTGAATGCCTCGTCCGCCTGCGACGTCCAGCTGAACTTGTCTGTTTTCTTCATTAGTTGGTACAATGGAATTGCCTTCTCTCCCAGCCGACTGAGAAATCGGCTGAGCGATGCCAAGCATCCGGTGAACTTCTGCACATCCTTGAGATTTCTGGGCTTGCCCATCCTCTCAATTGCTGCAATCTTCTCAGGGTTGCACTCTATCCCTCTCTCGGACACCAGAAAACCAAGCAGCTTGCCGGCTGGCACGCCGAACACACAGTTCTCTGGGTTGAGCTTGATCTGGTATGCCTGAAAATTTGCGAATGTCTCCTTGAGGTCATCCAATAAGGTTGATCCCAGCACCGACTTGACCACGAGGTCGTCTACTTATACATGTATGTTCCGACCTAACTGAGGCCGAACACACCGCTGCATAGTACGCTGATAAGTCGCGCCGCCGTTTTTCAGGCCGAATGGCACGGTGATGTAACAATAAGCCCCGAAAGGGGTAATAAACGTTGTTTTAATCTAATCGTTTACATCAAGCTTAATCTGGTGGTAGCCTGCTGTGGCATCCAGAAAGCACACGAGCTGACAGCCAGCCGTAGAGTCAATCACTTGATCGATACGGGGCAACGCAAAAGGATCCTTGGGGCAGGCCTTATTCAGGCAAGTGTAATCTATACACATGCGCCAAGTTCCATTCTTCTTCGGAACCAGAACTGGATTAGCTAACCAGTCTGGGTAGAACACTTCCTTGATAAATCCTGCTGCGGGCAACTTGGCTAACTCATCTCCGATTGCTCCTCTCTTCTCTTCTGAAAAACGCCGAAGTGGCTGCTTGATCGGCTTGGATCCAGGTCGGATATGAAGCTTGTGCTCGGCGAGTTCCCTCGGTACACCAGGCATGTCATGTGGGGACCATGCGAAGATGTCACGGTTCTCACGGAGGAACTCGACGAGCTCGCCTTCCTATTTGTTGCTGAGGCCGGCCCCAACAATGACGCACTTGCTCGGGTCGGAGGGGTCCAGGGCGATATTCTTGCTGTCTTTTTCCGCTTGAAATATGGTCTCATCATCCGGCCTCTTGTCCTTCGTGCTCGGCATGGGGTCCTTCATTTGAGCTTGGACTGCTGCTACCACCTTGTCTAGCTGGCGCTGTTCTGCATCTATGACCAGAGCATCGGCTAGCTTGGAACCGGCGGATGAACACTCCAGTGACTTCTTGTAGTCACCACACATAGTGATTGGACCATTCGGCCCTGAGAGCTTCATCTTCAAGTACGGCTGCATGATGTTGAACATGAACTTGGTGATTGCAGGTGACCCGAGCAGAACATGGCATGGGCTGCTCAGATCGTCCACCTCGAACCAGATCGGCTCTCGGCGGAAATTCTCTTCCGACCCGAATACTACCTCAAGCCGAATGCGGCCTAATGGGGTACATGACAGGCCGGGTACTATCCCATGGAGCGTAGTTCTGCTGGGCTCTAACTCACTCTTGCTGATGCCGAGCTTGATCATTGTGTCTCTGTATAGAATATTGATGGCACTGCCTCCATCAATAAGTGTCCTGGTGAACTTGCATGAATACAATGGTGCCGCCAAGATTGCATCCACCACGAGCATATAACTGCCCGGGTTGGGCATTTCGCTCGGGTGGTCTTCTGGGCCCCATGTTATGGCATTGTCCGACCAGTTCAACCTCTGAGAAATTGCTGGCATGGTGGCGTTGACTGCCTGCTCACGGGCTCTTCGACTGCCCTTGTCATCCGACTCGCTGGTGAAGATCATATATGCTGCATCATGACGTGGGAACTGCTGCCGAGCATTTGCTGGTGGTGGGCCTGGGGGTGGGGGTGGCGGTGGGGGTGGATTTCCTGTCCCTCCCTTTGCCAAACGCTCAACCCAAATGCACTGCCGAGTGGTGTGCGATGCGGGCTTGCCTACTCCACTGTGCATCTTGCATGGCTGGTTCATCATGTCCTCAAACGTGTATGGGGGCCTGGGTTGACCTGGCGGTCTCTCTGCAGGCTTCATCTTCCGACTGCCTCCCGCAGCCCCTTGTTCCTCTTAGTGTTGCACTGTTTCTACCTGCCGATTGCCATACTGGGCATCCGGCTGCTCATCCTTCCTCTTGTTGAAACCAATGTTGTTGTTGTTGTTGTTGTTGAAATTGGGGGTGTTGCTGTTGTTGTTGTTGAAGTTGTTGTTCCTCTGGATCTCGCGCCTCTCGCGCCGGTTGGGACCATTTGCTTCTGCCGATTGCTGCTGCTGGCCGGATGGCTGCCCTTGGATGAAACCACTGGGACTTGATGTGATCGGGTGCATTGCAGAGTCAGATGCGGAGAATGAATTGGCTATCCTCATCAGATCGGCCAAAGATGTTATCTCCTTGCGCAGGAGCTTGTGCTTCAACAAAGACCCGTCCAAGCAGCTGTCAGTGAAGTACTGGATGGCTTGGATTTCATGAACTCCCTCGCAAGTGTTCCTGAGCTTGATCCACCGCTGAAGGTAATCGCACAGGGGCTCGTCCTTTCCTTGTATGCAGAGAGACAGGTGCCGAGGCAGACCTGGGCGCTCATAATTACCCGTGAAATTGCGGACAAATGCGTCCTCAAAATCCTTCCAACAATTGACACTGTTGCTGGGCAAGCTGTTCAACCAGGACCGAGCTGAACCTTGGAGCATGAGCGGAGCATAGCGTACTGCTACGCGCCGACCACCTCCTGCGATACCGACGGCTGTCATATAATCGACCAGCCAATCTTCTGGCTTGACTAATCCATTGTACTTGGGGTGTCCCTGGGCAATGTGAAACCTTTGGGGAACTGCTCTTGCCGAATGCGCGGGCCAAAATATGCTGGACCCGCCGGCGCATCATCTTCCGGTTGCTTATCCTGCTGCAACTGCTCGATTCAGTGTCTTGCGTCGTTGTCTGCGATTGCTCGGGGACCTAACCGCTGGCTTATTGCCGGCCGGAATGATGCCGTCGGTTGCTCATTACGTCTGCTGTTGACTGCTGGCTCATCCCTCCGACTGCCTCCTGCAGCCCCTTGATTCTTCCGACTGCGGTGCAAACTGCCATGTGGTGAGGATGCTTGCCTTTGCTGCCGCTGCGGCGCATTCGGCTGATTCGCACCCGCAGTTGCCCGAAGTGACTTTGATGCTACTGGCCCTTGCTGCTCGGTGGCCGCCCTTTGTTGTTGGTTCCCTGTGGTTATGAGGTCGCGCATTCGGCGCGTCCTCTCCCGCAGCTCTTCTCCTTCCAGATGCTCCAGCTCGGTGGCGATCTGTTGGGCAGCTTTCATGTTCTTCACATGAGAACTGTATGAAATCTGTGGTGCCACAATGATGGATGCTACTGGCTGCTGGGCTCCTCCCAGCTCTCTGCCGACCTCTCGGTTTGCTACCCGAAGCTCCTCAATGACTGGGGTGGGACAACACGCTGCCGAATGCCACGCGCTGTGTTTTATTCCCGAACTGATGCCTCCATTCGACGCTTCTCAGCGTCGATCCGATCTGATTGCTCCTTCAGAGCTTGTTGCACCTTCTCCAGCTCGGCGTGAGCCACAGCTGGATCGGCGTGAAGATCCACGGGAGTGCTGAGCACATCCGGTGGGTTGCTTGGGCCTGCTGCTGCAGTCGCTGCCCTCGCGGCTCGGGAAGCTGAAGTGGAACTGTGACGACTTGACGCCCCTGCCATCATGACCTCCGCACGGATGTGCGCAGTCGTGCCCTCTGTCCCCACAGCATCCGGCCCTCTTGGCAGCGGATCCGTGAGCTCAGAAAACACCCGTACCTCGCTGGGAAACACGTCAGGGAGTGCTGCGACGAAGATGCGATGTCCGCCGAAAGGAATGATGACGCCACGCGGTAGCGGCATTCCAGCCCCAAACCGCGAGGCGTTGTCGATGACAAAGTCCCACGCTCCGCTCCTCATCACCAGGCCGGAGGCGAAGCGCACGCGCGATGCAGATGATGGTCCCGTCCGGATCAGAACTCCAGTCGACGCCTCGGCCTGCCCCACGGTGGGCGCCAACTTTCGTCGATATGTAACGGCAGATGCCATGGGGATGGCTAAAGAGGGGGACAGACCGAGGTTAGTGTCGCTGGTACCGGAAGCGAGAATGGGAACACACGGTGAGACACCACGATGTACCCAGGTCCGGGGCTCTCCATAGAGATAACACCCCTAGTCTTGCCGAGCTAGCTATATGCAATAACTCTGGCTACAATGAATGCTCCTTGAGCTGTTTTAGAGGAAGAAGAAGAGGGCCTCTGGTCTCTACTCTATCCTTGCTCTCTCTGGTGGGTGAGAATGTAATAACTGCTCCGTCCTCCCTCACGCAGGAGGGGTACCCGGGGCTCTTATAGGCCGAGCCCAAGGTACCAAAGTAAATACACAAGAGGGAGGGCCCAGCTGTCTGTCTCAGATCGGCTAGGGACCTAACATCGTGCTTCTCCGGATGTCCCGGTGTAGACTTGCGGCTCGTCATACTGCTATCCGTAGACCTCGGTAGTGAACAGTGAGGCTAGACACTTAGGCCTGTCGGCATGTCCGCGTGATCTGCGCTAGAGGAGACCGCACGCCTCTGACAGTCCCGATCTTCAGGGATTGCGCATTGAATGCTCTTGTACCAGGTGTCCAATCTGGACCTCTGATCGGACGCTGCTCTTCTTACTTTGGCCGGATGCTCCTGGATGAGGCTGATTGCCTTCTCCGGGGCAATCGGCCCTCACTTGGAACAGTTCGTCCCACTTCTTGATTTCTCTTGTTTAGCTCGGCCTTGAATAGATCAGTGACCTCCAGCTCGGTGATCTTTGCTTTGATGAACTAATTCCCCTGGGTGACCCTACCCGGGGGTCATTCCCCCGACAGAGGCTTATCATGACAGAGCGTATCGTGCCAAGGGTTTGGATGTACCGGCGAAGGTGGACGCTAACTCTTGGAGTGAGAAGAAAGCAATGCACGACACAGGAAAGGCTAGCAAAATATGGGAAGGTGGAAGTGTCAACTTTCGAATACTCGCATTAGTCCGAAGAACTCATGCGCTTATTATCGGTAACTCTCAATCTAATAAGGAGGTTCACAAAGAGACAAGTACCCCGAGGAGGAGTGTATGGGGGTTTGGTTATCCTTGCGCATCCTCGACTCATGGTACATGAGTGTACTCTAATATTCGACCCCTCAGAAGAGTAGTGATCCAACTAGTAGCTAAAGTTCTCAACTAATTTGTAGGTTTTTGAAAATAAACACGGATTGCCCAAAATACGACATCTATCACTAATAGGCTAAAGCTCTTGACACCAAAAGTCCAAACATTACTCAAGACAACACCTCAAAACTTTTGCAAGTTACTACTACAAAAGAATAGCAACCTCAATTACCTACTTCAAGTCAAGACACAAAACTCAGTGCGACAGGCAAACTCTCTAAACAAGTTAAACATGAAAACTCAAGAGAGTTCCAGCAACCAACTAAACAAAATCTCTTTGAAAAGATAAACATGAAAGCTAAGAGCAAAGCATTACAGCAGCTACGGAAAGATAAAGAACAAACACAACAAAGATAAGCAGGAAAAAGTCCTATGTTGTGTTCTAAATTTTGGAAGTGGAGCGTGTTTCTCTCCCACACAAAGAAAGCTGGGCTCTAAATTTTTATGAACAGAAAGCAAAGATAAAGAAAACTAAAAAAAAAACCTAAAAGCGAGACGCTCCAAGAATAGCACATAATGCATGAAGTGATAAAAATATAGTGAAACAAGAGACGAACTGATAATTGTCGATGGAGAAGGGGATGCACGGGGGCATCCCCAAGCTTAGATGCTTGAGTCTCCTTGAATATTTCTTGGGGATGCATGGGGGCATCCCCAAGCTTGAACGCTTGACACTTCTTAATCTTCTTTCATCATCTTCCCTCGCACACTTGAAAACTCCCTTCATACATAACTCATCATAATCTGATTAGCGAGGTTAGTACCCATAATAAAATAATTTTTTCTCTACTGGAAATAAAGATAACCTTGAAGATCTACTGTTTCTAAAGATTTCCAAAAAGTTTTTGCAAAGAAAAAGCAAGCTTAAGGTTTGCAAAACGAAGAAAAGGCAAAACAGGACAGAATCTGTGAAAAACAGACCAGCAGGTAGAAACGAATTTTTTAGGGATACTTCTGCAACACAAATAAAAAAACTCAGAACATATGAAAGTTTCGTAATTTTATAGAGCACGGTGTGTAAAAAATTCAGCTCAAAAAGACGAAATGGGATATTTCTCTGATTTTTCTAGTCACGAGGACAAAATCTGTTTTTTGGACAGCATGTCACAACTTTCACTTCCCTTGTCGTATGAGGCTATAAAAGGCACAAAGTTTAAAAAGTAAAGATACAATGATGTTGCTACAGTAGTAACAATCATCAAGACCACTAAAAACAGAAGAAAAACAAAAAGGAAAACCTAAATTCGTTGCGGGCTGCCTCCCGAAAGCGCTTCTTTAAATCCATTAGCTAGGATTAATGCAAAAAGATCAAGTCTTTTCAAGAAAATAACTAGCCCGTGTGACGGACTCAAAAGGCAACTTAATATTTTTCCTAGGTAAGTTTTCCATCCCTTTCTTGAGAGGGAATTAGAATTTTATAATCCCTTCTTTCATATCAATAACAGCACCAATGGTGCGAAGAAAAGGACGTCCCAAAATAATTGGACAAGAAGGTTCACATTCAATGTCCATAATAGTAAAATCAACGGGAACATAGTTTTCATTGCCAATGATAAGAACATCATCTATCTTCCCTAAAGGTTTCTTTACGGAAGAATCGACCAGACGAACACCAAAAGAACAAGCATCAAAAGGTTTCAACTCAAATATATCATACATTCTTTTGGGCATAACAGAGGTACTAGCTCCAAGATCACATAAATCAAAGCAAGAAAATTTATTCAACTTAATTTTAATCATAGGATCCCAACCATCTTATAGATTTCTAGGTATGGAGGCTTCTAACCTAAGCTTCTCCTCCCTAGCTTTGATGAGAGCATTAGTGATATGCTCCGTGAAGGCAAGATTAAGTGTGCTAGTGTGGGGGTCTCTAGACATCTTGTGAAGGAAACGAATAACTTCAGAAAGAGTGCAATTATCAAAATCAAGGTCACTACTATCAAGTAAAGTGGTAGTGGTGTCCTTTAGGCTCACTTGTTTGGTAGCTTCTATAGTCATAGGAATTTCTTCTTCTACGATTGAGGTCATAGCATCACCATTAATAGGTCCTATGGGACTAGGGGTGCATTGGGTGCTAAGAGTTTGGATATCCTCAACCACTTAGATAGTAGCAACAGTATGGTGTGTAGGAAGGCTCTTAATTCTATCTTCTTCCTCCTTTCTCTAGCCCATCTCTCTTTAAGTTTAGCCATCATCCTAATGTTTTCATTAATTTGCAATTGGATAGCATTCATAGGAGTGACCTTCCTCTCCTCAAGGGGAGAAGTTATAATTTTAAGCAATTCTACTTCGTGAGCTGAATTGTCTACCTTCGATGAGAGGGTATCCAGTTTGTCTAGTTTTTCCTCTACATTCTTGTTGAGGGCTTTTTGGGTAGTGATAAAGTCTTTAAGCATACTCTCTAATTCAGAAGTGGAGTTTTTGGTGCTAGGATAAGTGTTGTTGTTCCCATAGTTGTTGGAGGGGAACGGTGTAGGATTGCTACCAAAGTTACTCCTATAAGCATTGTTGTTGAAGTTGTTTCTAGAGATAAAGTTCACATCTACTTGATCCTGAGCAATCAAAGAATTTAAAGGAACATTTTGAGGATCAATAGGAGATTGCTTGGTAAGTAAAGACATGATCAAGTCAATTTTTTCATTTAGGGAGGAGATCTCCTCGACAGAGTTTACCTTCCTACCTGTTGGAGCTCTTTCGGTGTGCCATTGGGAATAGTTGGTCATCATCTCATCGAGAAGTTTTGTGGCAGCACCAAGTGTAGTTGACATAAAGGTTCCTCCCGCGGCCGAATCTAACAAGTTCCGCGAGGTAAAGTTCAAGCCTGCATAAAAAGTCTGGATAACCATCCAAGTAGTCAAACCATGCGTAGGGCAATTCTTAACAAGAGATTTCATGCGTTCCCAAGCTTGGGCAACGTGTTCATTATCCAATTGTTTAAAATTCATAATAAAGCTCCTCAACTGGATAATCTTAGCAGGGGGGTAGTGCTTCCCGATAAAACATCCTTGCACTTATCCCAAGAATCTATGCTATTCTTAGGCAAGGATTGAAACCAGATTTTAGCTTCATCCCTCAAAGAGAAAGGAAAAAGCTTAAGTTTAACAATATCACCATCTACTTCTTTGTACTTTTGCATATCACAAAGCTCAATAAAATTATTTAAATGCAAAGCAGCAGCGTCTCTAGCACCAGAGAATTGATTTTTTATAACAAGGTTCAGCAAAGCAGGTTTAATCTCATAAGAAGGTGTTGAAGTAGCAGGTGTAGCAATAGGAGTGCAGATAAAGTCACTGTTGTTGTGACTAGTGAAGTCACACAACTTGGTGTTTTCAGAGGAACCCATAGTAGCAGCAAGCAAGATAACTATTTTTTTGATTTTTGATAAAAGACACTAAAGAAAAAACTGAAAGGTAAACTAACAAGACTAAAAAACAAAGATAAAAGATAGTGTGCAACTCCCCTATCTTGAAGAGTGGAGTCCCCAGCAACGGCGCCAGAAATTTGCTTGATACACGAGATAACTTCTCGCCCCCGTTCATTACCCCAAGTGGAAGGTGAGATGTAGATAGCGGCAAATTTCCCTTAGCAAAAATGCTAAGGTTCAGTATCGTCCAGGAGGACTCCAATAGATACAAGTAGGTGGTGAAGTGAAAAATGGCGCCATTCACAACCGAGGTTGCTAACTTCACTTGGACCTGCACACACACAGATAGCTTCGCTTCCCAACGAGTTCAGAGGAGTTGTCAATTCCTCCGGCCTTGTTGTTTACAAAGGATAAAACGCACAGGATAATAATGATAGATAGTGATAGCTACGAAAAGTAAATACTGAAAGTAAATTGATAGTGTAAACAGTGGTGGAAGTATGGAACGGGATCTCATGATGTTCACTAGTGATGTCTCTCTCCCAAAAGACGATAAAATAGCCATGCGAGGTAAACAAATTACAGCTGGGCAATTGACAGGATTATGTGCGCAAACCAATGCTAATTATGCAAAACAGAAGGGAAGAGGCTCAAAAGCACGGGCGGTACGCCAAGACAAGTAGACCGAAATCCATATGCATCTACCCACTAATCATCCACCTTGAGATATCTACCCAGAACATCTCGCTAGTATTAAGTTGCGAATCCCACCCAAAGTGTAAACTCAAAGCAACGGACAACTGCATTAAAGAACTTTGCGTAAAGTAAACAATCCTTGCACCCGCAAGTACACGCACCGATGTTTTCCCCCCTTGTGGCAACAACACATACCCTAGACTCATGTTTCTGTCACTCAAGCTAGTCATCGGGGGGCATGAACCCACAATCATGCATAACGCTCCCTCTTGGAGTCACTACCTACTACTTGGCCAAAGCAATAAACAGCAACGGAGAACATGCAAAAGTTACTCAAGAACATAAATATAAAACAAGAGAATCAAATATATAACTCAATCACAATCTGAACATAATCTCATAATCCATCGGATCCCAGCAAACTCAGCATAGCAACAGCAGAAAGATTACATATGTGCCTCGATCATGTAGGGCAGCTCACGAGGTCTAATCCATGAAGAACAAAGAGGGGAGGAGAACATCACATAGCTACTGATCATGGACCCATGGTCCAAGGTGGACTACTCACGGTTCATCCGGGAAGCATCCATGGTGGTGGAGAAGCTCCCGGAGGTGATTCCTCCCTCCGGCAGGGTGCCGGGAAGAGGTCTTGTGGTGCTCCCAATCTTGGAAGCGCGACGGCGGTGGAACAGAGGAGAGATCGCGAAAAAGGGTTCCGTCCCCGAGGGTTTCTCGTCACGGGGAATAAATAGGCGAAAGGGGGCAGCCAGAGGTGGGACAGGGGCTCCAGGGGCCTGGCCGCGCCCTCTAGCCGCTTGGGACCCCCTGTCTCCCCTCTGGCCCCTCCTGGGCTCTTCGCGAAGCTTCCGGTACGCTGATTTTTCCTATATTTTTCCCGGAATTTTTCTGGTACTTTTAATAAGGGGGAAACCTGAAATAGAAAAACAACAGAAAACAGGAACTGGCACTGGGGTGCACTGAGTTAATAGGTTAGTTCAAATATGATCAAAAGTGTATGGAAGTTCATCAATATCATAGCAATATCACTCAAAAGAGGCATGGAGCAAGCAGAAATTATAGATACGTTTTGGACGTATCACTATGCCGCACATTAATCATGTTGGGGACCCCCCCCTGTTTGAATCCTGACTCGTTTGCTAAATGGAAATTAGCTATGGAGTCTGATATTCTGAGCGCATACACCCAATTGTGGTGGATCATCAAGAGAGGTTTTCAGCCAGAAGATCCTTTGTAACGCCCCGGACACACCCACCGGTTCCCGGCGTACGCCTGGCGGGATCTAGACTGTCCCCACAGACCAACACTAGTCTTTTCTGCGCACTTTGTCCTCACTCGTGCGCACCCGGGAACAACTTCCCGGTCGGTCACCCATCCTCAAATCGCTCCAAGCCAAGCACGCTTAACTTTGGAGTTCTTTGGATCTGGGCTCCCGGAAAAGAAGGTGCACCTTGTTGATATGAGTAGTCTATCATTCCTATTAAGCCAGGATGTCACATACACCCCCACTCAAAGGAACCGATGTCCTCATCGGCCGGCCCACAGGAACGTTCCCCCTTGGCACACGTCTGTGTGTCCAGTGCCGACACATGTCCCACATGTTCGCGCAACTGACCCACACACGCCCATGTAACCGCGAGGGTCGGCTCTGATACCATTTGTAACGCCCCGGCCACACCCACCGGTTCCCGGCGTACGCCTGGCGGGATCTAGACTGTCCCCACAGACCAACACTAGTCTTTCCTGCACACTTTGTCCTCACTCGTGCGCACCCGGGAACAACTTCCCGGTCGGTCACCCATCCTCAAATCGCTCCAAGCCAAGCACGCTTAACTTTGGAGTTCTTTGGATCTGGGCTCCCAGAAAAGAAGGTGCACCTTGTTGATATGAGTAGTCTATCATTCCTATTAAGCCAGGATGTCACATCCTTCTAGTCTTTCTCCAAGAGAAGAGGTTGATGAACAACTCAATGACACTTCCTGCCACATGCTTTGATTGGCCGTGCCCGAGGAGTCCAAAGATCACATTGTTCTTTTGAAGACGGCTAAAGAAATTTGGATCACTCTTGGGAAATCTTTGAAGGAGATATCAGTGTGCGGAGATCTCATTTGGCTATTCTCAAGCAAGAAGTCAATATGTTTGTAAGGAAGGATGGAGAATCTGCGGAACATGTTTACCGTAGACTCAAGTCCATTGTGTTGGATTTAAGAAACTTTGGATGCACTTGGGCAGATGACAACTTCATCAGGGACAAGTTCATGGGCGCCATGATCCTAACGGATGACACCATGGTCACCATGATACATCAATTTCCCAGATTTTGACCAATTGACCCCAAATCAAATTGTGTCATCCTTCACCACCAACTCTTTGCTGAAAGCAAAGTCCAAGCAAACCCTTGACCTTGTTCACGGGATAAATAGCTCCAACAATCTTGCTTTGAAATCCAAGAAGATGGTTTCCCCCTCCAAGTTAATTGAGGTGGAATAAGTGGAAGAATATTATGAGGACGAAGATGAGGCCTCTTGCCCGACAAATGACTTTGAAGAAGACTTGGCTCTTTTGGTCAAGAAATACACGGGCACCATGGCTACATGAGGGAAGAACCTAAAAGGAAAAACCTTTGGGAGAAGAAAGTGCTACAATTGTGATAGTCCGAAGCATTTTGTTGCGGACTGTCCCTATGAGAGAAGAGAAGACAAAACCGAGAAGCTTGTATTCAAGAAGAGCTTCAACAAGTTTGCCAAGAGGTGTGGTGACAAGGCCCTTGTTCATGAAGAGTACTTATCTGGGGATGATGAAGAGGGTGATGATGAGAACAAAGGCATGGCCGCGTTGGCCATGCACTCCAAGTCCTCCTCCACCTCATCAAGCCTCTTCGACTCTCCCAATGAGAACAAGCCCAACTCCCACCGGTGCCTCATGGCTAAAGAGGTAATATCAAAGTCTACTGTCCCTACATCATCATCTTTTGCTCCCAACTTTTCGCAAGAGGAGTTGGAGGACGAGTGTGAAGATGATGGTGTCGATTATGGTGAGGAAGCCTCATTATCCTTCATGAATACACTTAAGGGAGAAGCCCTTGCTCGTTTCCTCAACATGACGAAGTCACTCACCGAACGTGATGGCTACATCGATAATGTGGAAACCCTCCTAATAGAGGAAAAGGAGAGAAATGACCTCCTTGAGCAAAATCTCCATGAAGTAGAAATCATGAAGGCCTCACTTGAGGAAACCGTCACTTCACATGAGATAGACTTTGTTAAAGTCAATGATGCTTTAGAACTCTCTCTTGAAATTAAGCATGATCTCTTGGATAAAATTTCCAAGCTTAAAGTTGTTCATGGTGAACTCGGTGAGGAGTATGAACTCCTTGAAAAGAGCCACAAGCTCATAAAAGGGGAGCTTATAAATCTCACCAAGGCTTACAATCAATTTAAAGCTTCAACTCTTAAGTCTCTTGCTACTTTCTCTCCTAATGATGCATGTGCTTCTAACTCCATTGATTATGCATCTCTACTTATTGAGAACAAAAAGTTGAAAGATCAACTTGAGAAAGGTCTTGTGTCTTGCATTCAAGGTGAAAAGAACTTGAATGAAATTTTGAGTAATCAAAAGGAATGTGTGGCCAAGGAGGGAATCGGTTATGATCCCTCTCAAAAGAAGAAGAAGAAGAAGAAGAAGCACAAGAAGAAAAAGAACGAGAATAATAAGCACCAAGCTACTCCTCCTCAACAACAAATCACATTTGTGTAAGAAGGGCACAAGGATAAGGAAAAGGGAAAGGAGAAGGTTGGAGAGGAAGCCATCACAAAATAGATGGTTCCCTTTTCTAATTATGCCGGCATGAACAATCCATCTTATGTCCTTTTGAGAAGGAATTATGGCTATAATTTTGCTAAATTTGTCGGCACTAATTATGATGATTATGCATGGACTATTTGGGTTCCTAGGACCCTTGTTGCTAACTCTCTAGGACCCATTGAAAAAGGGAACCTAAAAACAAAGCTTGATTCTCGCAGGACTATGCCTCCGGTGGCACTCAATGGGTGATTGATAGTGGTTGCACCAATCATATGACCGGAGGCAAGGATATGCTCGTGGATTTCGTTGACTCGCTCAAGTCATCCTCGGACATCTCCTTTGGCGAAAATAGCAAGGGAAAGGTATTGGGATTGGTAAAGTTTGTCATCTCGAGTGATTCTTCACATAAAAATGTCATGCTTGTCCAATCCCTTCATTACAATCTACTTTCCACTATCCAATTGGCACGTGCCGATTTTCATGTGACCGTCTTTAAAAGGGATACTCTCAAAGTGGTATTTGTTGGGCATGTTGAAGGCAGCCTTTATGTGGTTGATTTCTAGAAAGAGAGCACTCACCTAAAAACATGCCTAATGGTCAAGGCCGACGTGGGGTGGCTATGGCACCGTAGGCTAGCCCACGTTGGTATGAGAAATTTACAATCCCTTATAAAGGGGGATCACGTTGTTGGACTAAGCGATGTTTCTTTTGCCAAATATCGTGTTTGTAGTGCTTGCATTGCGGGAAAGCAACATGATAAGCAACATAAGGTGAAGACTATCATCACATCGACGAGGCATCTTGAGCTCCTTCATTTGGATCTTTTTGGGCCTCCATCATATGATAGTTTGGGTGGGAGGAGGTATTGCCTTGTCATTGTCGACGACTATACAAGATATACATGGGTTTTCTTTCTCAAGACCAAGGATGAGACTCAAGAGACCTTTATATCATTTTCCAAAGAAGCTCAACGTCAATATCAATGTGAGAGTATGGCTATTATAAGTGACAATGGTACCGAGTTCAAGAATTACACGATGGATGAGTTCTTGAGTGATGAGGGGATCAAACATCAATATTCCACTGCCTATACTCCTCAACAAAATGGTATTGCGGAGAGGAAGAATAGGACTCTTATTGACATGGCAAGGACAATGCTTGACGAGTACAAGTCTCCATACAAGCTTTGGGCCGAAGCCATCAGCACCGCGTGTCATGCCTCTAATAGGCTATATCTCCGCAAGCTCAAGAACAAGACACCTTATGAACTCCTAACCGGGAAGAAGCCAAATGTCAAGTACTTCTGCGTATTCGGTTTTAAGTGTTTCATTCTCAACAAGAAAACACGGTTAGATAAATTTGAGGCTAAAACATATGAGGGAATATTTGTTGGATATGCATCAAACTCTCATTCATATCGAGTTCTCAATAAATCCACGGGATGTATTGAGGAGTCATCGAATGTGGAGTTTGACGAGGATAACGACTCCCAAGCCAAGCAAGTTGTTCCAAGTGTTGTAGATGATGAGGCTTCTTCTCAAATTATAAGGACCATGGGGATAGGCCACATTCTTCCACAAGAAACACCCCAAGTCCAAGTAATCGAAGAAGGAGCAAGAGCCCCTCTTGAGGAATCTCCTCAAGGGAAGTCATCGTCTCCATCACAAGGGCAAGACGCTTCGGGAGCACAAGCACCTATCCAAGAACAAGATGAAGTCCCTCAAGGTTCCAAGCAAGATCAAGGGCAAACTCAACCTAATGGTGATGAGCCCATCATTGAGGCCCAAGATCAAGCTCAAGAAAGTGGTCAAGATCAAGTGCAAGAAATTGTCTCTCCACCAACTAAGCAAAACAAGTTCGAATTTCTTCACGAAGAATTCAACCAAGTGAAGAAGAACTTGAAAAGAAAAGACAAAAAGCGGCATTGAGACTTCAAATGCTTCAACACTCCACCGACAACATCCTTGGAAGCATCACTAAAGGGGTAACTACTCGTAAGTGTTTGGCAAACTTTTGTGAACATCACTCGTTTGTCTCTTGTATTGAGCCCCTCAAGGTAGATGAAGCTCTTGATGTCTCGGATTGGGTAGAAGCCACGCATGAAGAACTCAACAATTTTACTCGCAATAAAGTTTGGTCACTTGTTGCAAGACCCAAGGGAAATCATAATGTCATTGGGACCAAATGTGTTTTCAAGAACAAGCAAGATGAGCATGGTCAAGTAACACGTAACAAGGCAAGGTTAGTGGCACAAGGGTTCACCCAAATTGAAGGTTTGGATTTTGGTGAAACCTTTGCCCCCGTTGCCCGTCTTGAGTCCATTCGCATCTTACTTGCTTATGCCTCCTATCATGATTTTAAATTATACCAAATGGATGTTAAGAGTGCATTTCTAAATGGTCCTTTGAGTGAGTTAGTGTACGTCAAACAACCTCCCGGTTCCGAAGACCCCGAACATCCCAATCATGTTTGTCAACTTCATAAGACTTTGTATGGTCTCAAGCAAGCACCTCGTGCTTGGTATGACCACCTTACGGCGTTTTTAATCGAGAAGGGGTTTGAGATCGGGTTGATAGATTCCACTCTCTTTATGAAGAGAGTAAACAGAGATTTGTTTGTATGCCAAATATATGTTGATGATATTATCTTTGGGTCTACTAACCATGCTTGCAATGTTGAGTTTCAAAATCTTATGACCAAGGAGTTTGCCATGTCTATGATGGGTGAGTTGAAGTTCTTCCTCGGATTTCAAGTATTTTGATCATTTTATGCACAAGTAAGGTTATGCCGGAATCATTGAGAGAATTCTACTCCCCCTACTTATGTGCCTACATCTAAGCAAGAAATAGTAAAGCTAGTGTGTGCATGCAAGAACACCAATCCATGTTACTAAGATCCACGATATTCAGTTCATGTCTTAACTCACGGAACCTTGCTTCATCAAGTGGCTTCGTGAAAATATCCGCAAGTTGCTTCTCGGTGCCCACATGAAAGAGCTCAATGTCTTCTCGTGCCACATGAAAAGTGCCACATAAATAACTAGATCTGAACATTGGAGACCTGAAGGCCTGGCTGGATCAACCACAAGTAATGGGCATAATGGGCATCAGAGTAGCCATAATGGGCATCAGTTGGTTTTACAACTTGTAAGATAAATTTCTCCAAAAACTTATCAAACTTGCAACAAATAAATATCATGATATTCAAAACATTTATTAATAACTATTTTCGCCCTAAGTCATCAGAACAAGCTTCGGTTGAGGGATAAATAAATAGGAATACAAATGCAGTGACTACTGAATTATGGAGAGAGCACAGAAGCTCCTTGCAACTAGATAGACAATAAATAAGAGTACATATGCCATGAATGATTTACATGGACTCTAGATTTTAGTGATGACGCCATGCATCTTATTCTTCAATTATTAATTAGGACCTGAAGTGAATCACAGCAGGCGAAGCCATCGGCAACTCCTTAGTAATCTCCTCCCTCAACATATCCTTCTCCTCACTGGTCCGTGGATACAGAGAAGGACAGACATTGATATTGGGATCCAAGTCCCCGCAGCACTCACACAGCTCCCAATCATGCAGAGATATCTCCTTCATGTTCACTGCAATTTCCATGATGCGCCTAACATATCGCACAAAGTTCTCCTCAGGTTGGAAGCCGTAGATGGTGAGCTTAACCAGATTCTTGTGCTTAAAATGAGCAGCGGATGGTTGCCATTCCACGTTTGCTTTCTCACAGTAACCATGTTCCCTTCGGAAATCCTTGTCTGTCTCCATTTCACACAAATGATCCCACACCGAGATGCGTAGCTCCTTTAAGGAGCTTGCAGCTTCAAGAATGAACAAGGTCCAAGCGATATCACATCCTTGAGGAAGATTATCCAGATTCACAATCTGTAGCTTGCCAAGCACAGGCGCAAGCAGTTTGGGGCATTCAGGTAGAACCCAAATCTGGACAGAAGAAGCAAATTAATAGTTGTGTACAAACTGCAAACAAATCACATTACACCCTCGAGGACTAGAAAAGAGACCGACTTAAGTGAATATTACTGTACTATAAGCATAAAACAGGAGACACGTATATGGATGGCTAGTGAGTACCTTTTCACTTTTAAAATCCAGATGTAAGTCACTTATCCAAGGTACATTAGCAAGCAGCTGACTTAAATGGAGATTACTAGTCGAACTAACACCAACTTTTTCAAGGATTAGCTTTGAAAGCTGTGGGACAGAACCAAAAATCAGGGGATCTTGGTAAGACCAATCAACATAGTTGACGCATTGCAGCTTTGGTAAATAGTTGAGCTGGACTGCTTCAAATTCCCCATAGTCGATGTGGAGCTCAACAAGTCGAGCATGTTCTAGTCGAAGCACGGAACGGACCCCTGCGTCACAGTAGGAGAGACGCAGATATTCCAGCCGCTTGCAGGTACTGAGGATGTTGAGGATGTCCAGTTCACCAAACCTCAAATTGCGCAGCCACAGGCGCGTGAGACCAGCAAACACATCTGGACAATCACCAAACCAACTGTTGAAGCGCCTGGCAAAGCTGAGGAGATGGTCCTGAGTGCATTTCAAACAAGTAATCTCCGTAAGGACCACAAACTCAGAAACGTCGACCTTGTGGGTTGCCATGGCATGGGCAACAGCTTTGCTGATGGAGAGACATTCATCACGCCTCAACAAGAACCTGACCTTGAGCTTGCGGATGGGGATCTCAGGATTCTTCTCACTCAGTAACTTCTCAGTGATAGCAGCCACAGCAATGTTGTATTGAAAAATACGAGAAAACGTGTCGACATGAGGCATGATGTTACGCGTAAGGCAACCAAAATCTATGTTAAATTGCGAGAACATGGGTGGAAGCTTGAGCATTCTCCTAGAGAGGAAGCAGATTCTCAAGGCATCTATCGTGAAAAGCCTCTCGAGGATGTTGAGTAGAATGTCATCGGGCAGCTTGCTAAGTCTATCATCACCTCCGTTTTCGCTAGCTGTAGCTTTCTGCATCGCATTTAATCAAAGAAACAAAATGAGCCTCATGGACATCATGACATGAACAAAGGAGGATAAGAGAAAGCATAAAAAAAAACTTACATTATTGTTGTTCATCTCCGCCAAGTCTCCCATTGGCCTGCCTTATTAGATGGATCGAAGAAGTCGAAATCTCCTCCCTACTACTAGTAGTCCACTAACAAGGGCAGCGCAACAACGGGCTGATTACTGCTACATCTCAGGAAACAAACTTTGCTTGCTAATAAATAAAAAGAGCTCCTTTTCTTCTAGGTCAAAAATTCGCTTGCTGATTACACAAGGCGACGCCTTTGTATATATGGATGGAAGGAAGGCGGCGCAACAAAGCACGCCGTGTTCTCGGTTCCGATCCTGATTAGAGCACCTCCCGCAGGGTGGGGATTGAAGAAAAAAGAGCCCCTTTTCGAGTCCGCTTGGGATCTGAATCCGGACCTTATCGACCAAGGATTACACAAGGAATCCCGTGCCGTGAGATAATACTGCCCAAAACGCAAAAGGACACACATACCACGGACGGACGAGGCAAGGGCGTGGCCGGGAGCCGGCGACCGCAATGGCGAGGAGGAGAGCTGGAGGCGGCGGCGGCGGCGGCCTGCCCAAAGGCTCGGAGAGGATCTACTCAATTGTTCCATGTAATTAGCGTTGATTGGTTTCAATTTTGGAAACTTTCCATACAGCGCACGGCCCTACTACTAATCTAACGACTCTCCATGCTTCTCATCCTACGGTTAGGCAGTGGTCTGATAGGAAAGGGATCAGACTACTGATCCCTAGCGCCTCCCGGGTTGGCCTTGTACAACGTGGCTGCCTATGCATCGGTGCTAGGTACGTTGCGTCTCAAAATATTCCTTGCTCCTCAACGCAGAATGCTTGGTACTGGGTGCTAGCTAGGCCATTTTTTTCTTTTCTTTATGCTGATTGAGGCGTTGGGCAGAAGAATCCTCTATTTAGATGGAGCAGTTATTTTCCAAGCACCTCTTCACCTTTTTTTTGGGGGTGCTGATTTCGACCCATGCATATAGCTGGTAGGCCGAAAATAAGAACAGAATAACCCAAATTAGGGCAATTTTGCAGCAACTTCCCTTTCTTACCTTTTGGAGACTCACCCACATCAGAAATGGGGAAATATAACCTTTTGCTACAATTATTTATGTCTTAACTTTTATCTTATGAGTAAACAGTGTGCACACGAAAAAACATGTCTTAACTAATACTGTATGTATTTATATTTAATATTGTATACTAACCTGCAAACTAGGTCTAGAGCTATATTTAAATATCGTGTACAAAACATTTCCTGGTGTATGCCATATCGGAGTGTCGTATATAAAACGCCTCCAGAGCCACATATCAATTTGCTTTTAGAGAAACACAGATTTCCGGCAAAAAGGAGAAATTTGGGTGCACTAGCAAGGACCATAAAAGAGATTATTATTTTTCTTCCCACAAAAATATGCATAATAGAATTCTACGCTGGCTTTTGTGCAAAGAAAAGAGGAATTCTACGCTGGCTAGTGAACAAACCAAAATGCTGTGCAAATGCTGCATTGAGAAGTTTTGTGATGTTAATATTATTCAAGGGGGATGCTTACATGGAGACCGGTGTTCTATGGTGCTTTCCTTTATCACACCTCCGTCATTGCCCCTCGTTGGCAACAAGATGAATCAACAAAGTAGAAACGGCTGCAACCTATGGTAAAGAAATAAACATTACACTATGAGAACCTAATTTGCATAGCATTGATATTTGAGATGCATGAAATTTGCATTAGCTTAAGAGGTTTAACTGATCCTACATATGCCCAGTCCCAAGAAAAGGTAAATGTTCCTGAAATTATGTAATCCAAGAAATTTTTGCACCAAGAAAAGTAAATGTGCAGAGCACCAAAAATTTAGGACCCCGATAGTTGCCACACGTGTGGGCGGAACGCTTCCGCCCACACGTTTTTAGATGGCAATTTTAGTTATGTATAGATGGCAATTATGAGACAAAGTTGCCATGTTGAAGTGCTCTTCAACATGGCAACTTTGTCTCATAATTGCCATCTATACATAACTAAAATTGCCATCTAAAAACGTGCGGGCAGAAGCGCTCCACCCACACGTGTGGCAGCTATCTTTTCCGAAAATTTAACCTCAGAACATGCTCTATAAAACCTTCTCTTATCTGAGGCAAATAACAACTCCCCGTATCTTCACTTCTTCTTCCTTTGTACTCCCTCCGATACATAATAAGTGTCGCTCATTTTGTACTAAGCTAGTACAAACTTTATACTAGATGAGCGACACTTATTATGGATCGGAGGGAGTATCATTTAGTTGGATCTAAACTGAAGATATTATTCCGTATGAGACTTTTTACCTTTTGCAACTAATCTAAATTGAGGATATAGTGGCCCATGTGAGGCATTTTACCTTCTGAAGCTTGATACTGAATACGTATATCGATGGAAAAAATGTACACAGTTTTTCTTACTAAATAACCACAAGAAAGGGCATAAGTCAGGTCCGGCCAAAAAATAATGATTGACCCAACAAAAACATTTTTAGATACCCTATTCTTCAGTACCCACAAGTGCATATGGCCATCCTAGGCAACCCCGTGGAACTAATCCTAGGCATGACTTAACTTTCAAAGGAGGCATGGTAAATTTACCAAATCAAATAAGACTGCAAGACGGTACTCAATTACCTTGAAAATCATTGCAGTTCAATAATCCACCATTAAACCAGATACCTAGTGTGGCCTGTCAAGGTTTGCGCTTTGTGACGATAGAATAGACAGTGGATATTCTTCACACCTGCAGGTGCTTGTGCAGATCACAGGCTAAACAGCCCTCTCCTCCACCGCACGACAAATCACCTCACCATCACACCTAAGTAGGCTCATCTGCCAGCCACGGTTTGCGATCATTCATTTTCACGACACAACGGGCAGTACAAGTGGGGCTTGATCAAAAGCTGCAATTAGAAACAAATGATGCTCATTCTGAGAACTGTTATACATAGAGGCACTATTGCAGATGTGACTGCATATAAGGCATACTTTGTGATTAGCTTTAGCTTCAACCAACGTAGCTTAATCTAACTTTAACAAACAAGAGTATAAACAGACAAAATCTTGCAGGGCAACACTCTAAACCCGGAGATCATATGTAATGGTTATTCCCCTTGAACTAATCTGGGCAACATTTTAAAGCCGAAGGGGGGGCACAAATCAACGACTTCTTGCTGCTAATTCGTATATTTTCAAATCAACCTTTAATCTGTTTAAAGAAGAAAATGGTAAAACAACTACAGTTGGTCAAAGAGGAAATCAATGTATAATTTCAAATAAGGCCATCAAAAGGGAACCACCCATGTTGCTTTATCCTTCATGCTTCACCAGACCCTGCAATTAGAAATTGTTAACCAGCTAAGGCATTTCCAGAAACACTTCCTGAGCACCAATCAGAAATCTAAAAATTGACAAAATTGTTTAAGCATTCACACATCCAGAGATGAGCATAATAACCATAGCAGTTCCCTACCTAGAATCAACAAACTCAGGATAATAATCAAAAGCGACACAGTAGGAGAGATGGAGGGATTCCAATTGATTGGAGGTGCTGAGGATGAGGGGGATGTCCAGTTCACCAAACCTCAAATTGTGCAGCCATGGGCGCGTGAGACCAGCAAAAATAGCTGGACAATCACAAAATTAAGTATTGAACTAATTGGCAAAGCAGATGAAATCATCTTGAGTGCATTTTAAAGAAGTCTTGCCTGTGAGGAGCACAAACTCAGCATCTTCGACCTTCTGGGTTCCCATGGTGCAGGCAACATCTTTGCTGATGGAGAGAAATTGGTCACCCTCAGCTTGTGGATGGAGATCTGGAGATTCCACACACTCAGAATCTTCTCTGTGACACCAGCCACAAAAATGTATAGTGTTCCGAACAATGTGAGAAATGGCGTCTACATGGGGCTTATGAAAACACACAAGGAAACCAATACCTATGACAAACTGCAAGAGCATGGGAAGGAGCGTCAGCATTCTCATAGAGAGGCTGCAGGTTCTGAAGGCATGCATCTAGCTCGTCCGTCAACCCTCTCCAGGATGATAAGTAGAATGTCAACCCTCTACAGGATGTTGAGTAGAATAGAGCTCTTGCATTCTGCAACGCAATTACACAAAGAAAGGAAAAATGATGAGCCTGGTAAGATGGGCAACATGAACAAAAGGAGTAGAAAGCATAGGAAACACTTAAATTGTGATTGTGGCGAGTCCTTTTTCTTGTTATTCATATTGAAATCTCCAATTGAGCAGGGAGGGGATCACCGGATGAAAAACTCAAATTCTCCTCCTCTACTGTATGTTTGGAGGGCGGCACAACCTACTATGGAGTACTTCTTAGACAAAACTTTTTCTAAAAAGATAGCTCCTTTCTCTTTCGATTATGCAAGGAGATCAGCCTCGCCGCCTTCATTTATGGACGAAGGCGAAAGGTCGCTCCGGACGGCCGGCGGATAGCATGCCAAGTGCGGTGTCCAAGAGGAGGGTGGAGCAGGGCATTCGGTCGAACAGGCTGAGCGCGTAGGTGAGGTGGAGCGGGTCGAGGGAAGAGGTGAGGAGGGTGTAGGGTTTTGTGGCTTGCAGGGGTCGACCATGGCGCCCGGGCATCTGCTGCTAATGACGAAGACGCTGTCGAGAAGCAGCGGCCCCCGTGTACTCCCTTCCGAGCCGTCTCCCGTCCATGGACTCGTACGGCAGCGATCGGCGGAGGTGTGGAATCGCGTGGTGGCAGCTGCTGCTGGTGGAGACGCAGGGGCTGTTTGGTTTGTGACTACCATAGCCACATATTGCCATAATATATTTGCCACACTTGTCTAACTTAGCCACATTTTAGCTTGTCTAAAGAAATTTTACCACACTTTTTATATGTATAACATGTGTGACATAAAAAAATCTTGCCACAAGTGTGGCTAGAAACAAACACACACCTAACTTGGTTAAACTTGCCTAACATGAGTTGTGGCAAAGTGTGGGGCTAGGAACCAAACAACTCCGTAATCAAGCAGAGGAAGGGATTCAGGATGGGAAAATGCTCCAGTGCGGCGAGCGGTAATAACCCTGTATAATTGGAACGGTTAAAGCATCTACAATAGTAAACTACTTTTGATGTAATACTATATAAAAAAGGTTTAAAGAACGAGTTCTAACAGTTACCTTATAAAAAAAGAGAAATCTATGTAACTCCGCCGCATGGAGCTGGTTTGGTGTGGCGGCTTGGCATAGGAAAATTACATGTAAAGACCTGTTACATCATGTTGACATCATCGCATTAAATGCGTTTTCTAAAAATTTAAAATGATTTATCTCACAAACTATTAATTCGATTTGCGTTCTGTTTTCACTGTTGAGTTTGTTTTCACGAGGGCTTTGAAACAAGATTCCATATTGAAATGTTTCGATGAACTTTTTTTGTCACCGTCAGTTGCCAGATTTAGGTCATCCTAATTGCCATTTTTATTGTGAATTGTTGCCACAAATATTTGTACATAGTTACCGGGTAATAGTTCCGTACACTTAAACTTTATGATACAACCCGATAAAATAAAATGACAACCCAAACTGATAAAAGTGGTAAAAATAATAAACCACCATGACAATTAGATGTAAAAATATGACAATCAAGCATAATTAAATCGATAACCAATCGTTCAATCACAACTAGTTATTATGAAAATTAAGTACTTCCTCCGATCCATATTACTTGTCCTAAAATTGATGTATCTATAACTAAAATACATCTAGATACATCCATTTTAAGACAAGTAATATGGATCGAAGGGAGTATAAATAATATGACAAGTACAAACACTTTTTTTAGTTGATTCTAAAGAGAAACATATACAAATACCATAGAAACAAGTTTTTTTATTTATGTATGTTAGCACAAAGTGATTTGACAATCAAGTTGATATAATGTGGCAACGATATGAATAATTATCAGGCAAGTAGAACACTAATGTGGCAAGTACTAATGAAAAAAAAAGTTTGTCAAAACATGTTGACATGGAATCTAGTTTTGAAGATCTCGTCGCAAGAAAGCTAATGGTGCAAACGGATTATCAATCAAAATAAAGGTTTGGAAGATAAATCTTTTTAAAAATCAAAGTTAAACTAAGCTAGCACATTTTGCTAATGAAGAGAAAACCGTCGCATGTTACTTGGGCTGGTGCGGCGCCGCTGCCTAGTGTCGTCCTAAAAAAACTGCCCGAATTATTTTTACATCACGATGTAAAATAGGGCTTCGGTGATGTAAATATACATAAATATACATCACCACACCCTATGCCAAAATAGTTAAATCACCGCACGCGCGAGTTCAACCGTCGCCGTGAAGTTTCACACGCACGATAGGAAGGCAGCCGATGCCCCTTCGTCGACACCGCCACTGCTTCATCGGACATCTTCGACCTCCGCCACGACCCTACCGTCTCCCCACGTGCCCCCGTTGCTGCTTGGACGCCGTACAGAGGTTCCCTTCGTCGTCGTCATCGCCGTTAGATTGGACATTTTCATCGCGGGTGCCCCGACCCGCCACCGTCCCCTCGACCTCTCATCTCCGTCCGCCTATCCCGCAGCCGCCGTCGCCTATGCCGACGTCCTCTGCGGGGGTAAAGGTAACTTTTTGTGTTCATCTTTTCTATTTTATTTTTTGAGAAGCTAGCAATTTGATTTTTGTTCAATTATAGATGACTTCGTACAATTAGAATAACTGAGAGGATGCATCATCCAATGAGGAGTACGATTTGGCAAGAGAGGAAAGCATTGACATGCTCGTCATGGTACACAAGAACAAAAGGCCAAAACATGACGGGTCTGTTTCTGGTCGTGAATTTTTGTTGAGAGAACGGTTTGAAACTCACGAAGATTGATGCGCAACTACTCCATTTCAAATCATATCTATCCGAAGAGGTACTTCGATGCCGGTTTAGAATGTGTATGGCATTGTTCCTTCATATTTGGAATTCTGTGAAACAACATGATCGATCATTTAAACATAGGAGGAACTGCACCAGTATGCTAGAACACAACACCGAGCAAAAGGTGACGGTCGCATTGCGCATGATGGCATATGGTATTGCAGCAGATTTAATTGATGGTAATTTAGCTATGGAAGAAAGCATTTGTGAAGGCTCTGGTTGAAGTGTTTGGAGAAGAATATCTGAGAGCACCCAATGACGAAGACACTCATAGGCTATTGGAGATAAATAAAGCTCAAGGATTTCCTGGTATGCTTGGCTCCTATGACTGCATGCACTGAAAGTGGGAAAATAGTCATGTAGCATTGCATGGAAAATTCAAAGGATATAATGCAGTGACATCAATGTCCTTCAGTGATCACCTCATTTTGCCAAGTTAGCTAATGGGGAGCAAACATCAGCTGAGTTTGAAGCAAATGGCCACACATATAACTTTGTCTATATCTTGCCGATGAAATTATCCAAAGTGAGCTACTTTTGTCAAAAAGATTTTATGGCCGAAAGGTAAGAAATAACTTTACTTTCAAAATGCTTAAGAAGTAGCTAGGAAAGATGCAGAGAGGGCTTTTGGTATTTTTGCAATCCCGACTCGCTATTGTGCGTGGTCCGGCTGGGTTTTGGGATCAAGAAAACCTTCAGTACATCATGCCAGCGTGCGTGATCTCGCATAACATGATCATTGAGCACGAATGCAGACATAATTTGGACTACACCACGTTTGATCTCATGGGACACTGGATGCGTCTAGTGAAAAATGCAAACATAATCTAACAATTTCTTCAGTTGTATCAAGAGATTAGAGATGCGGACACTCACAACAATTTTCAGAAATATCTCATGGAGGAGTGGTGGAAATGGCATGAGGAGCAATCAAGAACGTATTTATTTATCTTTATGTTTTCATCTTATGGATGGATTTTATTGCAATAAAGTTGGTGGAACTATGTTATTTTGTTTGCTGCTTTAAATTATGTTAATCTAGTGGGTTGTTGAATTATATTATTTTATCATGTTTGTTTTAACTCATTTCATATGAATGTACTCTTTATATGCTTTTTTGGAAAGAGGATGCCTCGTGGCAGCGCTATTTTACATCACATGTTGGATAACTCGTGCCCTTCAATACATCAACTGTTGGAGTTGCACACTCTCGATGATGTGAAAAACCAGTTTTTTGTGATGTATAATTTACATCAACTACCTTTTTGGGTGCTATTATACATCACATATTGGAGATTCTCTTAGGACATCTCCAAGGGAGACCCTCAAAACTCCCGCAAATGTTCGTACCCTAGGCTCGAGACCATTTTTATCGATTTTTACCATCCAATGGAGATCCCTGCATGTTCGCAGATCGGTTCAGACGTCCATTTTTTTGTAAATTGGAACCTACGCTGGGGGCTTTACGGGTCTCTGATCATGGCATCTTCAACGTCATCCAACCATGTGGCATTTTTTCTTTCTCTCTCCCATGTGTTTTGTCCTCTTGGTTCACTTGGCCCACCATTTTACCCGAATTTGATGTTTATGATTGGATGGCTCACTCCCGTATCATGTTCGCGGATGTGTTCAGACACGGTCCACAGATAAATAGTGTGTCCTTTTTAGTGGATAGCGTTGGAGATGCCCTTGGGCATTTTTATGAAAACCGGTTTGGAATATGCCCTATTGGCAAATAATAAAGTATGTTTATTAGCATATTCCATTAGTTCATAATAAGTTTTATACTATGATATAAATGTATTAAGTGGAACATTAATACACGTGTGGTATGTAAACAACCAGGTCCCTAGTAGCCTCTATTCAATTGGTCTATTGGGCAATAGATGATCAAGATTTCCTGATCATGAGACGTGAAAAGTCTATTGACAATGGGGTCATGTCATTGGGTGAATGATATGATGGACACACACCCACCTAAAGTGTTGCAATGTGATCCAGTCACATAGTTCAATATTGTGATAACTTAATACCGTAGTGATCCGATCCTTAGACCGTGATGATCATACATAATTGCTATCTATTAGGATGATTTGAGTGCATTCAACGTTACATTGAAACATGGTAACCATACAGATGTATCTTGGGTATTTCGAAGTAGATATGTTGAGGAGTATGAAATAGATCAGAACGGGATTTGTCCATCTGAGTGACGGAAAGGTACTCTAGGCCCACTCGATGATATTACATCATAAAGATTGTGCAATCATATGACTAGGTCACGAGATTGTAATATCACGGAGATGAGTAAATATGTTTGTCGTAACGTGGATGAACTAGGTATAGGATACCGACGATCAAACCCCGGACAAACAAAGTACCGTGTGACAAAGGGATCAGGACTCAACGTTAACGGTTCAATATGAAGTTAATTCGATGGAAGCACAGGGGCCATCAAGGATTGTAACCAGATCCCACATGATGGTCATTGGTCAGAGAGTGTCTAGATCATGTCTGTTGTTGCCCGAACCGTAGGGTGTCACACTTAAGGGTATTCGACGCATTAAAGATAGATTCGGGATCGCCGGAGAAATAAGAGAGAACTCTAAAATCATTTCGGAGGGGTGACGAAAAAAGTTCCGTGATTTCGAATTGTTCGGAAAGTTATTTAGATATTAATTTATTATTTAATTAAACAAAATAAATATTAAAATATAATTTAAATAATTAAAGAAAATAATGCTTCTTTTATTATTTTTAAAGAAGAAAAAAAGAAAAAAAAAGGAGGGAGTGGGGCCATGGGCTTGTGGTCCATGTGTGGCCACTTGGCCACTTGGCCTTGTGCACCACGCACGGCCACATGCATGGCTTGGCCGGCCAATTCTAGCCACGGCTAGCAATGTGGTACTCCCACATTGCTAGTTGTAGCTACTATGTGCTCCTTTTCCGTTAATCACTAGTTAGCGGGGCTAGGCCCCGTAGAGAACATTTTTTGCGCATTTTGAATTCGCCACATGTCGCGCTTTTATTATGTCCGGCGCAAAACAATAATTGTGGCTGCGCACGGACCCGTGGCTTGAACTGTGATAGGACTCTGACTGAAAAATTGTGGCTGTGGCTGGAAAAACTGTGGTTGTGGCTGAAAAATTGGGCTGTGGCAGGAGCTGTGGCTCAAAAATCTATGATTGTGGCTGAAAAACTGGGTTATGACAGAGGCTGTGGCTGAAAAAATGTGGTTATGGCAGGACTGTGGCTGAAAAAGTTGTGGATGTGGCTCGGACTGTGGATGTGCGTGTGGCCGTGGCTGCGGCTGTGTGTCCGGAAGGCGTCACATGTCGATCGCGAAGGGACCAAAGGAAAACACTGAAACGCGCCACAACGTGACACTTGGCACACTCGGAGTGTGCGCGAATGACCTCTGCAACGGTACCCTCTAACTAGTTGCTCCCCCCCCCTTTCCCCCTATATATAGATATGGAGGGTGCCTTTTTTTCTACACAGAAAATTCCAAAAAAACAGAAAAATTATGTTCTTCTCTTTCTCCCTCTCTCCTTCCTTTGAGCGAACTCCCTTTGTATGGAGTCTGCACTAGGTTGGGGATTTCTCCACCATATGCAAGTCGTCGTGCTGCTGGAATCGGGTTTCGAATCCATCTTATTTCCATTGCTCTCCTGGTTCGGAGCCCGGAGGGAACGTCGCGTACACCGTATGCGTGTAATCCCGCGAAGTGTTGCACGTGCGGTACTCCTTCATCGTCGCGGCCATGTCGCGACATCTTCACCGACAACGTTCCGACGGGGACGTAATCCCGTCATCGGTCTATAAGGACCGGGTGGCTACTGGAGTCGTCGAGGATCTCCGCTGCATCGAGGATCGGCGGGTACGACTACATCAACCACATTCATGCGGGAACGTTTCCCGCTTAACGGACTACATACTGGTATGTTACCGTTTTCCCTCCGTTACATAGCATAGGTCTTGGGTTTGGGCATTGGGTAGGTTGAAAAATTATTGTTTTCTGCCCCCGAGCCCCAACAAAAACATATGTCATTTTTTAGAAAAAAAATCATCCACAATCCTCGAACTTATGTTCAAAGCTCGTTTTGATCATTGTATATAGGAATATGGTTAATATAGTCACTTTGTACGATGGAACGTGAGAATTGTTGGATACTAGAAGTATACCCCGCGAGGTGCTGCGGGAATTGCTATGAAAACTATATGCATAAATAAAAAGTATAAAAATATGATACATTAAGTTTTCTAAGTGAAGATGCAATAGAAACATGTGTGTATTAATAATTATTAGGATGGACAATAAAATGACTAAAATATGGTTGATATGTTGATTGCATATAGAGATTAATAAATATATTAGTTGAGATGAGATGGACAATTGATTGGATAAGAAATGGATGATGTGGATAGCTTGCATGTGAAGAGAGACAATTTAAATGACCTAAGTGGGTGACATGGATAATTGATTGGATAAGAGAATAGATGATGTGGATAGCTTGCATGTTGAGATAGACAACTTAAATGATCTATAGTGGGGTTTTGTCTTATAAGAAGTATAGATATGCCCTAGAGGCAATAATAAAGTTTGTTATTATTTATATTCAAGTTAATAATTTAAGGTTTATATATTCAGTGTTATAATTGCAATGGTTGTGACTATGAGATTAAGAAGAAAACACATTTGCATATGTAGAAATGTGAACATCAGGAGTTCCTGGTTTAGCCTCTAAGACCAGCTCATGTGCTAACTGATCATTGTAACATGAATTATTGGTAGTAATGAGAACATATTGTCAGCAAAACATTGATGTTGAATCGACCCCAAGATTAAGGGATATACTTAGAGATCAAGTCGTAACAACGTTATAAGCCATGTCATGAAATGTTATCATATACGTAATTCCGTAGACCATGAGAGTATTGAATTGTTTCACCCATGAAGATGTACTTTTGTTCTTAGATAAACCTGTTCGACAATGAGTAGTAGTAAGATGAGTTCCAGGTGCATTGGATAGTGTATCTAGTATGAAGAGATATTTTACTTTGGCCGCACTCGATATTACAGTATCCATTATAGTCTGGCCAGACGCAGTGTGACTTAGTCATGGGGATGCCGGAACATTATAATGATTAAAAGTGACAAACGTGCAAAGAGGTTAACAACTGGTTTGTCTTCAAGAAGTTGATACACATGGATGTCAAACTTCTCACCTCTGACTTTGTCGTATATCGCAAAGCAAAGGAAATGGTACATGATGAAGCATAGAGGTCCACTCAAAACTTTTTCGTGTATGTGCGGAAGTCAACATGGGTGCCAATGGCTCCGCTGTTGATTATTGGCTATCGACAAAAGGCTGGTGTCCTACGTCTGGAAGACGTTCTGAGTCATGTACGCATAATATTGAACCTATTGGGTCACACATTTAACAAGCGGTAGTTTGTTAGAATACTAGAATGGTAGAAGGTCTAGTATAAGCAAAGCAAGATAATTCATATGGGCATCGGGATTTGTTACGGATATTTAAGGATATGTCCAGATCACTCTGGATTAGTCCGAGGTTGTTCCGTAACATATAAGAATGGTAGTACTAGGGAAGTTCTGGATCAACCGGAATGGTTTTCGGATAATCGTTGGGCATCCCGACAACACGTTTTCTGAAGATATGATGCAAGGAGCCAGAAGGAGCCCCGGAGGGGGCCACCAAGCAGCCAGGCGACCTGGTGGCGCGACCCCCCTGTCGCTCCCTTTGATCGCCTAGGGTATGGGTCCCACCTCCGGGGTCCCTCTTTCGCGTATATACTCTCCCTGACCTAGATACACCAGGGGTAGATCAGATTGGATTTTTGCCGCCGTTGCGAGGCAGAAACCAGCAAAGAGAAGAAGACCTCTTCGGCATCGTGATTCTTCCGGGGAAAACTCCTCCCGGAGAGGGGGGTCGTCACCGTCATCATCACGGGAATCATCGATATCATCATGCACATAATCCCTCTTTGCCATCTCTTTTGTTCTTTATTTTATGGAAACACTCATAGGCCACTAACTCATTGTCCGTGATCATTCTTCCAGGCACAAAGGTGCTCTGTGTTGGACTAATAATCTCTGGTAAGAAAACCTTCAAGCGATATGCCACCATTTTTTCAATGATCTTGTACAACACATTGATGGCTTCTCGCCCCTCTTTGGTTACCCCTAGTGGAAGGTTGAGATGTAGCTAGCAGTAAATTTCCTTCGGTGAAGATACCAAAGTTTATGTCTCCAATAGGACTCCAAGTTCTGCAAGTAGGTGGCGACAGCGCTAGAAATTATCTAGCTAGGAGTTGACGTGGACCTGCACACAGCAGCAAATAACTTTGCTCCCAACGAGTTCAGAGAGGTTGTCAATCTCTCCGGTCTTGTTGTTTACAAAGGATCAAACACAAGCGGGAAATAGTAGTGGTGATTGTAACGAAAAGGAAATAAAAAAAGTAAAGAGTTGAGGTGTAAACAATGGTGGAAATATGGACCGGGGTCCCATGATGTTCACCAGTGATGTCTCTCTCC
This sequence comes from Bromus sterilis, assembly GCA_950022295.1. NCBI lineage: Eukaryota > Viridiplantae > Streptophyta > Magnoliopsida > Poales > Poaceae > Bromus > Bromus sterilis. The sequence continues at coordinate 29,504,133 of OX465597.1, forward strand.
CAAAAGAAGATAAAACAGCTAATCTGGATGAACAAATTACAACTGGACAATTGACAGAATTATAATGCACCGCAATGCTAATTATGCCACAAGAAAGTTAGAGGCTCAAAAGTATGGGCAGTAAGCCAAGACAAGTAGACCGATTATCCATCAGCATCTACTCACTAATCATCCATCTTGAGATATCTATCCAGAACATCTCGCTAGTATTAAGTTGCGAGCCTCACCCAAAGTGTAAACCCAAAGCAACATACAACTGCATTAACAAACTTTGTGTAAGGTAAATAATCCTTGCAACCGCGGTTACAAGCATCGTTGTTTTCTCCCTGATGGCAACAACACATCCCCTAGTCTCATGTTTCTGTCACTCAAGCTAGACATCGGGGGGCATGAACCCACAATCAAGCATAAACGCTCCCTCTTGGAATTACTATCTAGTACTTGGCCAAAGCAATAAAAAGCAACAGAGAAAATGCAAGAATTACTCAAGAGTAAAATATAAAATGAGAACCAAATATATAACTCATCACGATCTGAACATAATCTCATAATCCATCGGATCCCAACAAACACAACATAGCAACAACAGGAAAATTACATAGATGCCTTGATCATGTAGGGCAACTGACAAGGGCTAAGAATTAAATCACAAGATTGGAGAAAAGACATCACATAGCTACTGGTCATGGACCCATGGTTCAAGTGGGACTACTCACGACACATCCGAGAAGTGCTCATGGTGGTGGAGAAGCTCCCGGATGTCAATCCTCCCTCCGGAAGGGTGCCAGGAAGAGGTCTTCTCGTGCTCCCGATCTTGAAAACGCGGCGGCGGTGGAACAGAGGTGAAAATCGCGATGCGGGGTTCCTCTCGAGGGTATTTGGAACTGGGTGTAAATATAGGCCAAAGGGGGCACCAGTGGGTTTCCCCTCCCCCCAGGCGCCCTGCTGGCGCGACCTAGGGTGGGGTCGCGCCCCCTCCGGCCCTACTTCAGTCTTCCGGAAGTTTCTGACATGCTGATTTTTTATATATTTTTATTGGGATTTTTTGGGCTTGTAAATATTAGTAAAAAACTTCAATTCACAAACATCAACAGACAAAAACCGGCACTGGATGCACTGAGTTAGTAGATTAGTCCAAATATGTGTAAAAATGTATGAAAGTGTAGCAAAACACATAGCAAAGTCACACAAATGAGGATGAAACAAGCAGAAATTATAGATACGTTTGGGACATATCACACATTACACAAGCTTATCGGCCTAAATTAGGTAACCTTCTCTGGAGAATTTACCTTTGAGATCATAACTATTGCAGTTTCATTCCAACCAGATGAAATAGTACACGCATTCACCGCTTGAAGGACTTCCTCCACAAGATCGTCCCCAAGCATTGGCCAAAATCTTTTATAGAAGATCGCATGAAGACCGTTTAGCCCCGAAGCTTTTAAATCACCAATGGCAAAAAGAGCTTTACGAACATCTTCAGCAGTGTACGAAGCAAGAAGGGCATTATTCATCTATGTAGAAACTCTCCTCCGAACAAGGGATAAAAGTTGTTGTCTTGGGTGCAACACTTGTGAGGTGAAAAGGTTAGAAAAATAGCTGATAATATGGTCCTTCAACTTCGTACCTTGTCGCCATACTCCCGTATCATCAAGGAGTTTTTTATATTATTTCGTCATACTCCGGTGAAAATGAAAAGATTCTGATGTGAAACAGATGGTCATGGGTATTCGTGCATTAATGGAAAACTATGTGATTGCTTCCTCTCCAAAGACATTTTTTAAAAGAGGATGGTGGATCAAACCTCCGTTAGGATTTGCGAAACTTAACGTTGATGTTTCTTTTGATCAAGACTTACTTAGTGGTACAACTGGGGCAGTCTTAAGGGATGATAAAGGAGAGTTCATTGCGGGAGGAAATTGTAAATTGGACTGGTGTGCTGATGTCCTGACAGCTGAAGTCTTAGCTCTCAGATTTGGTCTATCCCTTGCACAAAGGGTCGGTTGCAATCGACTCATGATTAATTCTAATAATCTGGAGGTCATAGATATTATGAAGAATGAAGAATGTTCGGCGGAAGTGGCGGCGGTAATTTTTAATGATTGTCATAAGTACATAGAAATCACATGAACGTTCGGCGGGAGGAGTAACTAAGTTCTAACATTGTAATAGGTAATCTAATAAAGTAGCTCATGAGATTGCTAGATTAGCTAAATTTTATTTGCATGTTCTTTGGTTTGAGGATCCTTTTTAAGTGAAATCATACCTCTCTTCATAAACAATGTAACTGTTATTTCAATTGAATAAAATTATGTGTTTTGTTTCAAAAAAAAAAGATAACCCTGAATCCACCCTGCCCAGTGCCCGCCCACCAAGCAGCACACAGCAAAGCACCAACAATACTCGGCAGGTAACGGCTAATGGATGCATCCATCATCCCTGCCACAATCTCTGAACCCGACCCCTGTCGAACTCCATGCGCCGACCAGCCAGCCAACCCGAAAGCTCCGTTCACAGCTTCCCCGACGGGCAAAAATGCTTTTTTGACAGAGAAAGCGAGGAGACGAGCGACGCCGACGGCCGCAGAGCGGCCCGACAATGGCAGTGCCGTCGTTGTCTCCGGTGAAAATGAAAAGGAAAGGGGAGAGCCTGCCACCGGTGCCGGTCTGATCGGAATAACCGTGGCCCGCCTTTCACCCCGGGACAGCGAGGGGACTGCCGGAAAAGGGGGGCAAAAGGGACGAAAACGACCTTCCATCCGAGCTTATCTGCTCTGGTCGCCGAGGAAAGGGCCAAAGGGGATTGGAGAACAGCATCAACATGGCCTTCAGCCTTCAGCATCACAATCATTCCATTCCTTCCTTCGACAGAGTTCAATTATTTTTTCTGTACTCCACCATGGCCGGCCGGCCGAAACACGGCGATCTGATCGATCTCAGCCCAAGCGAGCCAGTCAGGTGCCACATGCCCCACCTGCTCAGTTGAATGATGGTCAAGACAATATGGCCCCATTTCGAATGACCACTCCATTTGGAATTTTGAACCAGCTTTTTCTTTACTATCAACCAGTATCATGGAAGATGCAATCATAGCCATTTTCTTCTGTGCTTTTGTGATCATAGTATATATGAAAGTTCAGATATGGATATCATCATGATAGCATTAACAGAACAAATATGGACACATCTCTTACAATTCACTAGAGTCATCAGCTTCATCAAACAAATAAACCACCACTTGACACAACAAAATACTCACTCAGATTCACCAGGGTGACGCCAAAGGCCTCGCCTGCGGTATTGGTATCACACGTAAACCTCGCCGAACACCGAGTTCTGCGGGTTTGGTCTTATTCATCAAGAGACAAACAAACTGTATATATAGAGTAGAGGTGTATATTTCAAGCTTCCAGTACTATTTTCACGATCATCATTTATATGTAGTAGTAGGGTGGTGCTACGGACGAAGTAATGAAACTAACAACTTTTCACGGCTCAAGAGCATCGACCGAAACCCGAAAGCGGTAAGCGACAGCTGTACAATGTTCCTATCTCACATGAAGAAGAACCTCCCCAGAGCAGGCAGAGCAAAGCAAAGCCTCCTCCTCCTTTCACGCCGGCCCGGTTCGTAAGGGCCACGCGGCGCGCCTCACTGGGCAGCTCTGGGTGCTGTGAGCAACAGAAATGAGTTCAGCGAATCAACATGGCTGATAGTGCAGGTAGGAAGTGATATCACAGCTGCAGAGCACGAAAATCATGTTGAAAACGACCAAGCGAGCATATACCGAGGTTGACGGCCTCCGAGTTCTTCATCAGGCGAACGCGTTGGCAGGCTTCCACAAACATCCTGCATAGGCATCCGAGGTTGAGAGGTTAGGAACATGTCACTTGTCAGTGTATGAATGAGTGTAAGTCCGGCGAGAGCACTCGCGCCATCTGCGGTTTTGAGTAGTTCGTTGCGATCCAACCAAGATAAAAGATAACAAAGAACTCAACAAGGGCCACAGCACCAAACTATCTAGAACCTAATCAAAGCACCAGTAATCACACTTCCTAGAAGGATCAGGAAGCTATTGACCCTCCTAAGGCGCGCGTCGGCGAGTGCCCGGTTAAGTATAGTGGAGAACAAAACTAAAAGGGAAACCTTATCCAAAGTAGCCTATCTTAACAAAGCGGATTCTTTTCGCTAGACATAGGCCGATCGATAGGCATCATGGTTTGCCCTGTACCGGAAAGAAACTGGACTTCAAAGTTTGCTTAATGTGCTAAGGTGTAATAGAATATAAATAGTAGTAATGCACTACGACGCGCAAGAATCAAACGCACGCCCAATTCTTGTAAATGACCCACAGGGTCAATTCCTCTGGATGTGACCTGAGCTCAAAAACAGAAATGTAAATCAGGCAGAGTATGTTCATTTTCTTCAGTTATCCATGCTACACTAGGTGAATTCAGATTAACTTTCAGACAAAAAAAGGTCACCTTATGTTCATTTTAAGAATGCTATTCAGTTGGTTCACAAATCACTGTGCTTAGGTCTGCCACATGTTCTTACAAGCTACAATAACATCACTGTCATTCTGTTCAAATCTCATGGCACAGACCCAGGCAATTCACTGCATTAGTGCCGGCAACAACCAACAACATCTCCTCGGGACATGATTAATTAATGAGAAATGAATCTCTTGTTCTAAACCCCAAGCAAAGAGAATTTGGTGTTCCCTAACCAAATCGTAAAGCATCAATCCATCACAACCATGTCCGTTGCAGATCTCTCAATCACGCAATCTAATCGCAACAAAAACCAATTTTAAAAATACTACTGTACAGGAATATGTCAATTCATCCAGATCAAAGGATATCCGATTTGATCAGTGATATAGAGCCTAAGCAACCCAGTCCAAGCAATCATTCAAGCGCATAGGGAAAGCTGGCAACACGGCACAATCATCCAAGCACATATAGCAAAAGCTGGTAAAGATAGATAACAAATCACGGAGGAAAGGAAAAGAAAAGCAGAGGAGGAGGCTGGCGCAAGAGGCTCACTTCCAGGGGACGTCGCCGACGAGCATCCAGTCGCCGTCCTTGTCCTCGTAGGTGGGCACGTACTCGGTGCCGTTCACCGCGTCCACCAGCTTCATCTCGTCGTTGGCGAACTTCCCTGCACAGGTTCTTCTTGGTCAGCTCAGGCAATCAAGGCAGCAGCACATGAGCGGAGCTTGGCACTCACTGATGGTGAAGTGGGAGCAGAACTTGTCCTGGAGCGCGCGGAGGAGCTGGTCGTAGCCGGCGTAGTCGGGCAGGTTGACCTTGCGCAGGTAGGGCGCGCCGTCGACGGCCACCTTGACGAACTTGGCCGTCCCCGCCGCGACGTCGGCGAGCGCGTTCTTGCGGAACGACCTCACCGGCGGCCAGCCCACCACCCGCGCCCTGGCGAAGCCAAACAAACAGCAGAAACCGCCGGTCAATCCCAGCCCAACCCAACAAACTCCCGCGCAGCTCGCCGCAAGAACGGGAAGCGGTTTTCTTTACCGGGAACAGAGAGAGAACAGAGAGGGAGGGACGTACTTGGGCTCCGGCGGGGCTTCGGCGAAGGGGGAGTCGGAGCGGCCGGCGAGGGAGGCGCAGGAGGAGGAGGAGGAGGCGCGCTTGCGGTCGGGGTCGGCGGCGGGGGAGGAGGAGCCCGGGAGGCGCAGGGTGAGGGTGAGCGCGGTGTCCTCGAAGTCGAGCCCGGACGCGCCGGAGGACTCCGTGGAGCTCCGCTCCGTCTCCGCCGACATGGTCACCACCGCCGGCAGCACCTTCCTTCTCTCTCGCACACTCTCGTCGGCGGCGTCGTCGTCTTCTTCTGCTGCTGCTGCTGCCTCAGAGGTTCAGGTACAGCTCTGTGCGGTCCGGGAAGGCGGCAGGCAGGGTTGGTTATAGCCTTATAGGCGGGCTACTGCGCCGCGGTCACCGGTCACCGGCGGTCAACGGTCAGGGCGCCCCACCTTTCCTCACCAACCCAAACGCTGCGCCATATTTCCGCTCCGGCCCCTACGCCCCAAGCCATCGCGTACGCTGGTGCGATAGCGGAGGATCCCGAGGTGCTTTGTCCAAAACGAGCAGGGGTTGGGTCCTTCCCAAAACGGAACGGAGAGGGAGGGAACAGTGGGGGCACGGAGCGGGTGGGCCCGGGCTGCCGGTTGGGCGCCCAGCAGCGGCCGGGGGAAGGGGGCGGGGGCGGGGCCCGCCGTGGCTTTCCAGGGCCCTCGGGGCCGCAGGATGGGAAACGGACGGCGCGGGCGGGCGGGGGGTGCGCATCATTGGGCGCACGTACGTACGGTTGCACCGTCGGGCTCAACCAACACGGATCCGTGCTGCCGGTGGGTCACTCGCACCGATGGGATGGGATGGAGGCAACTTGTGCGGGAATTTTGTTCGCGGCTCACACGTCACCTATAGTACTCGTACTATAGTTTGGTTGATTGGATTAGTTTGGTTTGGTTTCGCAAAAACAGTTGGTGAAATACATATTTGTTTTTTTGGTAAATATATATATATATATATATATATATATATATATATTTGTTTCTAAAAGCACGTGTTCTTAAGTCAAATTTCGTATTCATTACTACATATTCTTGTTATGTGGATCCAGTTCCTCCCGCTAGGGAAAGCCTCCTCCCGGCATTCTCACCTCGGCCGACGGCGGTTCCAGCCCTGCATCGCAACCTCCTGGTTTCTACGCCCACCGCTATCGGATCCGGCTGTCGGGTTGCCATGGAGGTCCACCATGCCATCCCCCGTCCACTCCGTCTACTCCCTCATGGCTCCACCTTGATCTCCCCTGTGTGGTCAGGAATGACGTGCTCCTCGCCTGCCCCGAGTTGCCTCTCACCCGTGCCTTCGCTCCCTGTTCGCCTCGCTACTACCCACTGTCATCCCCCTCGCCCGCTTTTGAATGGTGGCTTACCATTGACGGATATGCTACCGAAGAAATCCCCATGACCTGCATCGATCAGCAGACCACACGGTGCTACTCCGGCGTCACTTACCTTCTTGGGGGCGTGGTTCATGTGCTACGACTGTCTTTTGGTCCGGATTCACAGCTCTCGGGTGTGCTGTTCTTTGGGAATTTAACCGGTTATGCTCCATGCGAAAACCCTGTGACGACGTCGTCTTTGGATGTCGTTACCTTCTTGAAGGCTTTACTAGGGAGCTCCTTACCGTCATTCATCCTCTGTTGGCCTTGGTGGTTGGTCATCCTTCGCTCTACTTTCTCAAGACCCTCTCATGGTTGTCTCCTGTTATGGCGAGCTTCCTGTTCTCTCAATTCATCTTTGCTCAACATCGACGCAATGATGCCTCTTAACCTTGCTAATCGTATCGGGCTTGCTGTGGTGGAGTTTCTAGCCAAGGTTCGTGATGGGGTCACTCGTTGATTGGTGATGCTCCTCTGTTGTGCCAAGGGGTTAGTAAGCACGCTAATGTTGTGCGTTAGCATAGTTGTTTAGTGTTGGTATTGTGATTCCTCGACAACGCACCACTTTCACTCGGCTTTCATGGTGTTGGTCTCTCGGTTTGCTAGTTAGGTAGTGCCTTCTTCGAGGCGTCCATTTATTCTCACCCTATGTAATCTTTTCTCTTGTGCGTAAATTATCAATGGTGAGTGTTTCATGTATGCGTAAATTATCGTGATGAAATAAAATTTGTGGAGGTTTAGACAAAAAAATGATGCTCTAAAAATGTATTTTCAAAAGCATTTTGAAGCATTGTTTTTATTATTAATTTATAAGGCCCCACGAATGTTATTTGACATGAAAACCAGCGCACGTGCATAAGACGAAGAAATGCTTGCTGTAAAACGAATCAGTTTTTTTTAATATATATTCATAGCAGAAGCATTTGAGCTTGAGATTAGAAGGACACTTCCAAGGAAATGGCAAACTGAAGGCAAATTCTACGACCCATACAGTTTTGTTCGGTGCGCAGCATTTTCTTCCGAGCTTTTGTGTCCCGACAAGTAAAACTCATTTCACGATGCCTAGTGGAGCTCGAGAGCGCAAACGAACGGTGTCTTGAGGCAAAGAAGAATGGAAGGCTGGAAACGACTGGACCTGAAAGATTTTGAGCCACATGGAGGAGGAACTCGGGATAGTGTGGTGGTAGTGGCTGGAGATCTGAACATCGTGTCCAGTTTAAGCCCGACAGATTGTAGAGGCCGCGCGGCGCACGCACACAGGAGATGATTCGATTGTCGATACGGTTGTGGGTATTTTAACCAGAAACCGATTTGGTGGCATAAACAACTTGCAAATTAATCATGACAAGATCGTTTTTGAAAAATCTAGTACAATACCATATTTTTTCTAAAGCTCCAGCAAATTGCTGGCTTGATTTAAATTAAACAGAAAGCTGCGAAAAAATAATATGGTGAAAATTCGAAGATAAAAAAAAGCAGTCATATTGGTTGCGGAGCTACATCCACCAAAGGCAACACGACTACAAAACAGAAGCATATGTCCTAAGCTAAGCATTACCATCGCTTCTCGATCAACGCCGAACTCCTTCGAAGACAACATCAAACTCCAACAGGGCTTCCCTTATTAACGCACCATCCACTTTGATGCCTAAGGAGGGGGCAAGTAGATGGCGGAACTCGTCTGGTCCTAAGAAGAGCTTCGTCTTGGACTCATCGACGATGGCGTACATTGCTCCTGGAGTTTCACGTTGAACAGCGGCAAGCACCGGAGGAGCATCATATAGAACCTTCAAACGTGATGCTCCCTACAGAGGAAGGATGTGGAAGACGACACCATCACGTCGATCCAGCTCCGGACCTAGGCTTTCGCCCGGAGACACACCACCAACCGATCACGAGGAAGATCCCGACACACCTCGGTGTCGCCTCCAAGGAGGAAAACGACACCCACAGGTGCCATCGCCACCTATCTCTGGTCATGCGGGACTTTTGTTCGTATCGTAGCGCACCTCCATTCGTACCCACTGGAGCTTGTCCATGTTGCCTCACACCGTCACCACTGCATCACCTTATCGTTGAAGCCGTGAAACCATGGTCCATCTCTCCACGGCGAGCCCGCAGAGGCTAGATCTGACCCTTCATCCCGCATCTACCACGGCTGGAGCCGCCCTGCTGCAACATCTTCGATCGCCTCACCTCTGGGCGCCATCACGCCTGGCCCCGCGGTCTCCCCGTCAGGATCTAGCCAGACCCAGCCAGATCTAGTGCGCGTTGTAGCCCGTCCGCCGCTAGTGCGCCGCCTCGGATCCGACTGCGGCCACGTGCGCACTCCCTCTTGACCGCGCTTCCTGGTGATCGCCGAGGCACGTCGGGCCACACCGCGCTCCCTGGTGACCGCGCTCCATCTCGCGTCGTGCTTCCTGGTGACCGCACACCGTCGCCTGAGGCCTTGATCGGCCCGACGCGCCCTGTCGAGCGCCTGACGTCCCGCACCACCCGCGCCTCGTGGGGAGGGAAGGGACCCGCCTCCGCCGATGTACGCGAGGGATTTGCCAAACGTCGTCCTCTGGTGTCGGCGAGGTGGGGAGTTGTGGCGGTGACGGGCTAGGGTTTGCCGAGGCCGCTCGCGGGAGCGGCACCGAGCGAGTGTCTTGGTCCCTCTATACCTCCCTCGTCCAACATTTTTCGTACTACCATGTTTTTATAACTGATTTTTTCAAGCAAAAACCAAATATTTGTTTCTCTAAAACCCTAGCCTGTTTATTAGTTGAAACCGAGGTATCAGGATTCTCCTCCCTAAGATCCGACTTGCCTCGGATAGAGTTGTCTATTTCACAGTTAAATTTTCATAGCTTGTCGATAGCAGGGGAGCTACAAAAATTTCAAATTCTCCTCTCAAAAGTTTAATTATACACTAGCTATTCATTGTATTGTTACATGGTTGGGCAGGCCATGGCCTTCTTTAGCCAATATAGCTCCGCCAGTGATATTGATAATGTTATCGTCCATCGAATGCACACCAATGGCACCACCAAAGGAGAGATGATTGATATCATTGGAAGAGTCGGCATTGTCATTATGGAGATCCCAATGCGAACAAGTTGTAATGAACATAACAATTAGTCTAACATAGTAATATAAATATTTACAACAACATAACACATCATGAAAATTTAATATAAAGGCACAAACACCAAAACTATTATCTTAATTAACAAATATAATATTAATAAATTATATATATATATATATACGTGATTATATGGCACAAATAATAAATATACGTAACATACATGTCTTCAATCATAAACAACCAATATAAATAATAAAAATTTCCTTATAAGAGGGAACAATGACCCCCTTACACTTGCCTACGTTATATTTTGCAAACTATAATTTCATAACATAGTTAGTTATGAATATATTGAACCCTATTTAAGATTAGCCCTAGGCCACCGCACGTTTTGCCATGTAAGTACTTTGAGGACCGCGACGCGTATTGCTTGCTCCTTTTCTTTCTTGGAGGAAGATGGCGATGAAACGAAACGGGGGGGAAAGGGGGACATGGAGGCCGGGTCGGAATACCGTCAAATCAAATGCATTATTATGCACGTACGGGGCTGGGCTGGGCTGGCTGCTTTCCTTGACGCTTCCTGCACAAGTCATCATCACTCGGACGTGGACGTCCCTCAGCTTTGTCTCGCCACAGCAGGCATGCTCAAATCCTCCTTTCCACGATTAGATAGACCACCTCCACCACCGAATGTCTTTCGTAGTTTCACACGATTACTGGTAAAATGTTTCTACTCTTCTCCAGTACACACGCACTACACCGAAAAATTAACTCAGACAACAGCGCGTCAAGATTAACTCAGCATTTTAAATAGCCTCACAACTGCTTATCTTTAGAACATCTCTAGCAGAATCCTTAAAACATATAATTGTATAATATTTTTACTATTTAGTTTTTTCATAAACTTGAAAAATGCTTGAGCAGAACAGGTACGAGAAACGCAAACTGTTAAATGGAATATTCCCCAATATTTCCTGTGTTTTTCCTCTTCTTCCTCCCGTGCGTGTCCACAATGAAGCAACATGTGCGTGCCCGTTGATTCCTTTACGTCGCGCCCTCGCAGCCACCATCGAAGTCCTCCACGGGCATCTCAGAGATGTGTCGGGACAACCTTGAACGGGAGGGGCGGGCGACCGGCCTTGGGCGGGGTCGCGGTGGGCGCCGTTGTAGGAGCGGGCCTGTCGAGTCGAGGTCACGATGAGACGAGAGGCTGGTCATGACGGGGTCGTGACGACCGCTGAGGCGGAGCGGGAGGCCGAGAACAAGACAGTCAGGCGGCGGCGATCAAGGACAGGTCAAGCGGGCGAAGATCGAGGATGGGAGGGCGGACAGCGGCGGGGATGGACATTCGACGACCCAGAGCGGCTTCATGAGCTCGCACAGAGGTGTTTTGATGGTAGTTAGGATGAAATTTCCCTCCCGCCAACCGCTTCGCTAATATACATGACACTATTGGATCGCTCGTGAAAACTTCGTTTTTCCCGTTTGGCAGGGAAATTTTCAGCAGCCTTAATAAATTACAGATCGGGGATGTTTACGGATTTTGTTCACGACACTATCACATCGCGAAAACTGAATTTAACGGTTATTTTATCGTTTTCACCTTTTTAAGTATTGTGCTAGAGATGCTTTTATTCATGAACTTGAAAATCGGAGGCTGAGGCCGTTTGGGCAGCGGGTCAACTGACACACCGGACGGAATCTTCTTTCGATCGCTTTGGAGCTGCGGCGAGCCGGCGACTGCTTTTGGTCTCCCCCGCAAGGCTGAATGAACGAACGCGCCCATCTGGTGCTGCCGTGCTGGTTGGTCAAAGCAGCTTTGCCCACTGGTACGATTTACTCAGGCAAAAAGGTGTGGGCGGCATCCCGGTCAATTGCTTGTCTACGAAGATGGAGCAAATCGGGGTTATGCCCGGTCAGTCAACCTACATCCTGTCTGGTCAGTGAGAGGCAGCCCATGCCCACTTTGCCAGCAGCACCTCTTGGTTTGTGGTCCATCTGTTAACCGCCCCCTCTCGTCTCCCCTCATGCATGCTGGAATAAGTGTTTCTACTTATTACAAAATTTGAATTACGAATCTTGATGCGCACACATGTGTGGTTCTCCGGTTTCAAGGTAAGATGACATCGGCCTCCCCGCAAAGAAAATAAAAATCTCTCCATGTGATTCAGTAATATAAGCATTGTCATCCTTAAAAAAAAACATCGATCTCCCTGCAAAAAGGGAGGAAAAAAAGCTAACATTGTGATTAAGACTTTTTTTTTCAAATATATTGCGACACTCGGTACCGAAGGCTCATTTGGTTCCGTTGATTGGATGGGCTATACCTGAACTACCCCAGCTAGTCGAGCTGCACTTTGCTGGTGCTCGAGATGAGTGTTTGCGTTTCCTTGTGGGGTGGTGGGGGCTCCTTCTGAACCTGGTGAGAACGCTTGTCGCGATCGAGAAGGGGGGTTGATCATGTCTCGCACTCATGTACTTGTAGGCTCGACGGACGTGTGCTGTGGAGAAGACTCGATGTGATGATTCAAACAAAAGTCTAGTGCTGACCTTGTCGGCAACTGTGACAGCAACACCTTGAGGCATCGTTCCCTCTCTTGAAAGCGTCATTGTGGAGCTTTTGTACCCTTGTCTACGTGCGCTCGGGGCAAAAACCTCATATCCTTTTTGGGATCAAACAACGATAGAGTGTTCAATGTCGATTCTCTCTTGGGGGCGTTGATTTGCTTGATGTCTCATTTGAAGTGTGGTGGCGGTGGGAGGAATCAGTGGTGTCAATCATTGCCTTACCCCCTGGTGTTGATGCTTGGCCTCTTCCTTGGGGACTCATGGCAGTGATGATGCCTCAGACTTTGGTGTCCTTCAACAAAGTCTGATTTTTTTGCCACACATGTGCTCTGGTGGGAGGAGTCGTTTTTGGCGTGGAGAACCTCCCGGAACATCAATGCATAAGGCCATCATGGTTAAGAAGTTGCATACAATTCTATTTTTTTACAATGTTTATACATGATGACATTTACCATGCCTCAAATATCTATTTCAAAATATTGTTAATAGCTCTAGGAAAAGAAATACAAAACAAATTGTGAAGACTAAATAAATGTACCAATCATACTAGATTAGAATGGTGTGTTTATAAATGGATTTATCTTCTTTTGGTACTCTATTGTGCACCTAAATTGTTCTTCAAATTCATAGACGACATACAAACCAGGAACCTCTTTCCACGCCAATTTTTTTGTACTAGTAAAAAGGAAAATAGTTGTTGTTCGGCAAAAGAGAAAATGTAGATATAAGATTTGAGACAAAAATTGATAAAAACTTACACACATATTGTATATAACTTGCACTATTTCACAATATGCAGTAACAAACATAGAGTAGTCAAACAACAATATGATCATCACACAGTTTGAGTAAGAGTTGCATGTATACGTTCTTGTTGCACCCAATTTTGAAAAAATAACACAATTAGAGATTAATCATGGACTCGGCGAAGATGAGTAGCCCCGCCCCCATTTCTCTCTCACACACATACAATGACAAATTGCCAATTTTTTAATGTCTAGAGCACCAGAAGAAAAGGAAGCACTATTATTGTAAGAGAAGGCATAAAAATAGATGGTGTATATCACTTCTAGCAAGAATTAAGCAAGCGCACTAATTTTAAGCTAATTCCAAGTTTTTAAAGTATATACTTTTCTCACAGTAAGACCTAAAAATAAATTACATTTCGAAATATCATTTTTTTATTACAGATTTTCTATGAATATATACTGTTGTGGGTGGCATTAGTGCGGACTAAAGGCACAAAAGGTTGGCACAACCCGTAACAGATAATATGCCAAATGTTGTCTTTGAAGACTACATGCTTTGCGAAAGTCCCTTGCATGAGCTCAAATGCAAAAAAGTGAGTTTTTTTCTTCAATTTTTTTTATTTTTGTTTATACACATTGAAAAATGTGTTGAGTGCTTCAAAATTTTTTATCATGAAATAATATTCATGGAAATTACATAAAAATAACAAAATTTGGAAGCATCATTTTTTCCCTTGATTTCCACGGATTTTATTTCGGGGTGAAATTTGCAAGCACTTAAAACATTTATTAAAGTTTACCAAAAAAAATATTTCAGACTTTTTTTTCAAATTTACCATTCATCAAGGAGCATTTGAGCTCGAGCTAAGATAATCCGCTCTCCATGCTTTGCCCCATCCTTTTACTTCATCATTTATGCGGAAACAATTATACTGAAGTTGCTGCAAATGCAACGCCAAATATCGCACTTAGATTTTGGTTTAACAAATATTCCCATAAATGTTTTTTACAGAAAAACAATTAAGTGAACAAGACAACATCGTTGGTTCCCCTTTCAGTGCTACAAGCCATGGGATCAGACATTTTTTTAGGGGAAAAGACCAGCACAGCTGGTAAAAGTGAAGCATAATTGTACAAGTGTGATTGATGCCAAGCAGGAATTGCTGGGCATGCCTATGTCTTGCTTCTAGCAAGACGACGTAGGGAAGCCTCGCCTGAACTGGGCGATGTATTGGGATAGCCCAGCGCGCGGGAGGCACGCCACAGTCTCCATTTTCCGGATTTTCACGTTTTTTTTTCGTTTTTTTCTTTTCTTTTATTTATTTTTTAAATATTCTCTCTCTCTCTCTCTTTTTTTTGCGGGGTATTCTCTCTCTCTCTAAACACTCACATCAAACATTTTACACATATTAATCAATTTAAAAAGAATTAAATGTGTGTAGAAAAATATTTATCATGTACAAAAAATATATTCAGAAAATATACAATATGCATGATAAAAAATTAATAATTTATTCATTGAGCATTAAAAAAAATTAATGTATAAAAAAATATTTCCCATGTAGGCGAAAAATATATACAAAAAAATATACAATATGTATACAAAAATTAACCATGCATTTGAAAGATTTAGTTAAATATTTGAAAAATACTAAGCAACCATTTGCAAAATGTTTTCCATGCATACGAATAATGTATACACAAAATAAAATTTATCATATTTTAGTTGGTTCGGCCATGCAATTACGATAGAAATCCGAATTTTATATATTGAAAGCACTGATTAGGCATGGGAGCGTGATGTGGAATCGGCTGCCAGCACCGAACAAGAACGTGTGGGCTGATATTTTGTGAAAAAACCTTCAACTTAAAAGAAAAAAAAACAACTTGCATATATTTACCCGCATGATCCATCTCGTCAGCGCGTACATTTTTTTGAAAAAAAAGAATATATTAATATCGCGAAGATACCAATTTCATCAAAGCCTCTGCAATAACGCAATAACCTAATGGCATTACGCATGCACTCAATCAAAAAAAGAAGAAGAAGCTAAAAAGAAAAAGGCCCGCTACAGAGTTCCACACATTGCAGCAACAGCACAACCACCATCAATAATTACAACACCTAAAGTCCAAATTCTTCAAAAACGACACATCAAAGAAGGAAACAATGCAGAAGCGTCGTCATCCCCGATCGTAGATCTTGGGTTTTCATCCCGAAGATAGTCCCCGCTCTCAAAATAATGCCTTCAACAAGATCATTGCCACGCTCAACCAATTAAGACCAGATCTTGGATCTATACGCTGAAAGGTAAGACCTTGAACTTCATCTATGATGTCGCCCCCACTTACATACCACTGCTAAGAAACCTGAACCTACAAGCAAGTTCCTCATCGCCACAAAGGCTCCAATAACCATTACTAGTCCTCCAATTAATTTTGGCTTCCATAACATTCTTCGCCTCTGATTTCACCATAGAACTAAATATCTCATGATGGCAACAAATACCAGAGCTTCGCACCGCTCCTTCCTTAACTGAAAACCAGTGGGTCGGCATGATCGAATCACATACGATTCAACATTCTCTAGACAAAACACGCCCATGTGAGTTCACCGACGAAGCCTTTCGGAACCTGACATTCCGACCAAATCGAAGAGGACAGGTGTCAGGCAGATCTTCGTTTCGTCTTGAGAGGAACCCTAGGACCGACACCTTTATTCAACCTGCACCCACATCACCCATGCCACCAACCGGCGCCCTGCTGGATTTGCCGTACCGACGGTGAAGTACCGCCATGAGCCCTATGGCCGACAGCAGAGCACTGCCGCCCCCATCTCGCACCTTCGATCGAAGCCATCACCGTGGCCGACGCCTACGGCAGTGGCGAAGGAGAGCTCGCCGGCCCTTGCTGCCTCTGGCAGCGCTAGGGTTGAGTCCCCTTCAGTCGCCCTGGGGAGCGATGCGGAAGGGTACTCGTCAGCGCTTACAAATAATATGGAAAATTATGCATCCACCAGGGTTCAAGATTGGTTTAGACAAAGAGGGAGGCTAATGAAGCTACCCATAAGTGTGCAAGAGTGGCACTAGTTCTGGAGTTTATCCCATGATGCAATTCCTGTTTTTCTGATCGATATTTTGCGATCAGATTTGGCCGGCCTGAATGAATAAAAGCCTACGAGGCAGTGTGAACGAATTAATTAATTGTTGCATTGCCTTTAATACTTTTCGTTTGACGCCCAAACGCAGTAGAAACCTTAGAGCAACTCTAGGAGATACGTTAAACGTAGGTACGCTATATCCAATTTGTGGGTCACCGTAAATCAGATATGCGGTACGAAATGTGCTTCTTAAAAATATGTACTGCATTCTTGAACGACATACTACATAATTTAATTTTTTTTTTTGCGGTACACAAAGTTAGCCGAAGGACACAAACACTAAAAAATGTTTAATATTTGGTCACCGGTGGTCGCGGAGTTCACGGCTTGGGGACGAAGGCGGCGCACGCTGCGAGGTATTCCTCATAGACGGCATCGTAATGAGCCCTAACGGCGGCGCGGCGTGCCTGTGTGCCCTCTTGACTAATAACTACCGCGAAATTGGCGGTGTGGAGTCTCTTTGGTGTTGCACAACTGTGTGGTTAACGGCAGAATTTGATCGTGGAGCTCCGCGACGAGCATCCACATGCGCTTGATTTGTTCGTCGCTACCACCCCGGACGAAGAATCAGTTTTGCTCCCTGGAGCCGCCAGGCCCGCCGTTAGTACTTCCTCCTGTCGACCCTTCATTTGCGTCACGGTTGAGAACTGCTCCATCATCGGACGTCATAAAATTTCTTGTCGGAGTTGAGTAGTAAACGCGGGGAAGATAAAAAATTACGGCGGTGGAGAGAAGATGAATGAGAGACAAAAATCCTAAAGCGTTGATGCGACCAGTAAATATAGCGGACGAAGAGTTGTTTTACGGGTTGCCCGTAAAAATTTATGAACCGGGCAAAATATAATGATCCTGTTTTGATCTAAAAAATTGCACGTCCACCAAAAAATTCGCTTATATACAGACGGACGGTGGGATTGAGCATCGGCTAGAGTTGCTCTTAAGATCTCATCATCCTCTCCAGCTCTCCCGTAGATATCTACCCTCACAGTTCTGATCCTAGCGCAGAAGGTAATTGTGCATAATTAACGCATCGGCCTGGTAAATACAGTAGCAATCAACAGTTCATACCATATCGCGAATCAACCTGTGGTTGAGTTGGTTAGGTGGATGATTGTATCCCCAGCCCACCAGAGTTCAAATCCCAGATTCGACAATGGTGCTCGCATTTTCCTGGATTTATTTCAGAGCTTCCGGTGATGCGCTTTCAGTGGGAGAAGACGTTCAGAGTTGTATACTCGTGTATGTGAGCGTCAGAGTTGTACTGTGTTCCTAAAAAAAACAGTTCATACCATATCCTAGGTTACCCCATTTCGTCTCCCAGTTAATTATACTTACCATTTCTATCTTCGTAAATTGATCTTTTAAAGGCGCTACCTTTGCATAGCAGCAGCAGCCGAGCTACGATTTACGGCACAACTAGATCGTTAATGACACGCGTTGCTGCGTCCATCCTTTTTATTGTAATATGATAGTTTTAGAAATTTGTGTAAAAATATTAAGTTATTTTTAGCAAAGTTCTTGTTTTCTTTTCAAATGTGAGTGCATTATGGAAGTTTAGTCATTTTCATTGGGCTGGTTATGGATCTTATTTGTAGATACCTCGAAAGACATGTATGGTAATATTTGTAATAAATATGATATAGTGCAGATTTCTCAATCCAACCATTAATGTATCCAAATAGTTGGTGTGTTAACCTGTATCAGGTGGAATTGAATCTTGAAAACCCCTATATCTAAAGGAGATAGTTTACATTGCCCGCTATCATTTTTTGACTCAAGCTATAAAAATAAAATCACAAAACACAAATCAAACTAACCACAAGTTAGCATATGTACTTACCCAAGTCATAGCACTAAACTGAAAGTTTAAATAGCCCAGCATCATTTTTGACTCAAGCTATAATAAAACAAAAACAAAAATCAAACTAACAACAAAGTAGCATAACTGCATAGGTACTTCCCAAGTCATAGCACTAAACTTTAAGAAGCATCGTGTCATCCTCATTCAGCTACTCGTACACTTAAATGCATCATCACCATCTCAATCGTACACCACAATGCTTCCATCTATGGTGTATGCTCAAAGGGTCTGGAAGACAAGTTGGCACCTGGCAAATTATAAAATGACAAGTATCATTTCTTTGTTACTCTCACAAGCATTCATATTACAAGGCAGCAGGGGTGAAGAATTGGATGGAAACATTGTTTTCTTTAAAATTTGAAGTAAATATGATATATGCAGTAGACCAAAATACAAGAACATGAAATATCCAAGGCCATGCTAAATAAAACATCAACACTGGTAATGAAAGTAAAATCCTCTAGTGGAAATGTTAACTATAACGCATGAAACGAAACCAGATTTTAAATTTATCAATTTACGTACTGAATTTTGCTTTAATGACCTCAACACTCCTTTCTAGTATCCATGAAACAAACACAAAAGAATTTTTTGTATGAGTATTGCATGAAAAGTACTTCGATGTAATAACAACTTATATTATGGAACGGAGGGCGTAGATCACAAACACAGGAGGAGAAAACAATATAAGACTCAATAACTCACTCCACAAGAATATTGGAGTTGGCACCAACATCTAGTAAGCACTTCATCATATCAGGTAGGACATTGTTTGGTGCTTGATGCCTTCAACTAATAGCTGTACATGATAAATTTTATACACATCAGCATCAGCCTATGAAAATAAATTATAATTTATTTGAGTAAATGGTTGAGTTGTCATCCCGAAGAATTTACACACCAAGGAATGAAGCTGCACCTATAGACTACAGTAAAGGAAGCTTAGTAAATTAAGAAATATTATACGCCCATATTAAATAAAACCAAGGTTTTAGCTATTTCTTCGGCCTATGGAAATAAAATTGCTAGGTGTGGATCCTCATTCATGATGGGCTTGTTTCTAATTACAATTTATTTATTTCAAGGAAAGATATGTATGTAAACCTTAGAATGGACATCAACATTTGTGAACTTGCCGGAATGTTTGCTTTGTGATGTCAGATTCTAAGTGGCGAAAGAGTTTTGTGGTGTTTCTCGGGTTAGTGGATAACTACAAACAAGTTTACCTAGCATCGAGACACACATCTGGTGGATACCACAAGAACATATGCACTGTAAAGAAAATCTAGTAAGGTGGTTAGGTATTAACATTAAAAACATATGCTCTTCTAATCAGATTTTACGTTTGCTTCTTGTAGAAGATATATACTCTCTGAACAGCTGTCTATATGCTCCTAAGACAGAACAGAAGAAAAAAAATGCTATATGACATCATTAATCCTATATGGTATAAAAACCTGAACCAAAACGTTATGCAACATAAGGCCGTTACTATAGTTCCATTTGGGAGCATCCCTAATAAACATTTAGAAAACAACATTTTCCAAATATGTTTTCTTCTGCAGACTTTCTCTATTTAAGATGGGAACCATAAGAAAAAAGCACTTTAGGTTTTCAAGGTTGACTTTCATTACATGTTGGTTGGAAAAATACCAAACACATTGCAGTATATAATTTCATCAACTTTGTGGCTACCTTTAGAGTACCTTATCTAAAAACACAAGAGTAATTATCAGCAAAATTTTACCTATTGCATATCAATATAGTTTTTTAATTCAAAACTTTGTGGAAACTGAAGACCAATATAACCTCCACCACGGTAGCATACCTAAGTGATATATTTTGTGGTATGAGGCTTGCTTCAGTGCTCCCCCCCGGCGAAACTTTAAGACTCCGTTTTTTCCCCCACGTCGGGCCCGCCTAGCCCATACCCAAGCCCTATATAGACCCACATCTGGGAAGCCACCGTGGCGCACGACTCAAGCCACCGTGGCGCATGACCCCACCACGCGCGTGCTCCTCGTATCAATTAGGTTACTCGCACGATCGAAGCCTGCCGTAGTTAGGGCCGTCCTTGGGGACTCCTCGTTGAGCGGCGTCGTTCTCGTCTCCGGTGATCTGTTGCGTCTTCCCCGGCTTCCTCTAGAGGACCAAGGTACGCATACCGCGGCATCATCCTCTCGACTCCATCGAACTGTCTGTCCCCCGCGTATACCTTATTGTCGCGCGTGCTACTCGTATGAATTAGGTTACTCGCACTGTGATCGAAGCCTGCCCTAGATAGCGCCGTCCTTCAAGACTCGTCGTCGAGCGGCGTCGTTCTCATCTCCGGTGATCTGTTGCGTCTTCCCCGGCTTCCTCCAGCGGACCAAGGTAAGCATATCGCGGCATCATCCTCTCGCCTCCATCGAACCGCCTGCCCTCCGCGTATAACTGATAATCTTTGTCGCTAGGTTTTCAAGATCGTAGATAGTCGGCTACCCAGCTCGTCGGGAAATCTTACGAAATGACCGACCCAGTGATCTATAACGGTATCGAGGAAGATGAAGGGCGTTTGGATAGTTCGGCAGGCTATAGTTCTGATAGTGGAGACTCGTCAGACGATTCTAGTTCAGAGTATGGAGATAATTCAGTGCGTGAGAACGACGTGGAAGGTGTTAATGTGAGGTTCATGTTTCGATGTCTTATTATGATGTTATAATGTTCTTTGAGTGAGTGATTTTGGCTCATACTTTGTATTGATTTTTGTAGATAAACATCGATGGTGACAGTGTGAACAACAACAATGAGGTTTCGGTTGAGGAATACATTAATGGGGTATGTTGACATCATTTTATGTGTGATAAACAACCAATCCTCATGATGAAATGATAACGAATTATTCAAACTTTCAGCTATTTTCGGAAGATAGTGATGCAAATGACTATTACGGTGATTCCGACATGAAGAGTGGTTACGAAGAAGATACACTAGACACACATGATTCAGGGGAGTCCTCGGTTAATATGAGTGAGGTATGCATCCTCACCAGTAGCTGAGAAAAAAATTCAAATTATGCATATCAATGGATTGATTCATAATAACATCTTACAATTAATGCAACTGTTCTGAATGTGTAGGTGACAGAGGTTGGTAGTAATGAAAAAGTCATTATGAGAGGCCATGCAAAAGACAAGAGGGAAACAATATGAAAGATAATGCAAATGACTTTTGTTGCTGAACCAGCTGCTTATGTGTTCTACAACAACTACGCAAGAGATAATGGATTTAGCAGTAGGAGGTATCAGATTCGGAGGAGCAAAGGTGGTTCGAGAGAATGGAGGTTCAGGCGATATGTATGTTCAAAGGAAGGGAAACGTGACCCAAAGTTGTGTACCGGTGAGGGACGCTCCCGTAGGCTCAGAGGACTGTGTCGTTGCGGATGCAATGCGCATCTTACCATAAAATTTGATAAAGAGAAGATGGTTTGGTATGTTTCAAGTTTTGATGACAATCACAATCACACACTAGCAAGTCAGGACGAGGTACCATTTCTTTGGTCACATAGAAAAATCAATGAGTACCAGAAAGCTGAGATACAATCTTTGGTAGCTCAAGGGGTAAGAAAGAGTGCGATCGTGGATTCATTTATTGGTACGGCGGTGTAGGGTTCGTCAGGCGGGATCTGTACAACTCCTGTGCCAAGGAGAAGAGGAAGCTGCTTTCACAAGGTGATGGTTCCATTGTCATAGGTATTTTGATGACCCGGAAGAAGAATGACCCCAGTTTTTTTTTCGAGCACGAGTTAGATGCCGAAGGACGTCTGAACATAATGTTCTGGTGTGATGCCCAATCCCGTCAAGATTATAATGATTTCGGTGATGTGATGGTTTTTTGACAACACGTATAAGATGAATAGGTACGACATGCCTTTCATACCTTTTGTTGGTTTAAACCATCACCGGAAGACAACGGTTTTTGGATGTGGCATTGTTTCAGATGAGACCGAAGAGACGTATGTGTGGCTGCTAAGAACATTCCTTAAAACAATGTGTCAGCGGAAGCCAAAGAGTGTAATCACGGATGCCGACAATGCGATCATCAAATCTATTCTGAAAGTCCTACCTGATGTGTGGCACCGTATTTTCTCTTGGCATGTTGAAAAGAATATGAAGATATACCTTTGTCACAAGTCACTAAATGAGTTCAGAAGTCTGTTGTACTACACCACGTCGACTAACATGTGGGAGGAAAGATGGCACGCGTTTGTAAGGAAATGGCAGACGAAATCCACAAAAACTTGGTTAAGGCGTGTGTACAGGAAGAGGAGGCTGTGGGCGGCCTCGTATCTGGCCGGAGGATATTGGTTAGGGATGAAAAGTAACCAAAGGAGTGAGAGTTTGAACTCATGTCTTCTCCTACACCTTGACGGAGAAATGACCCTAGTGGATATGGCTGTGCACTTCGAGGTTGCCAATGTCCGTATCCGTGAGAACGAGGCACGTGATGATTGCACAGATTCACAGACTTTACCAGTGCCGGTTACTAGCTCCAAGGAACTTGAGATAGCTGCTGCCAAAGTATTCACTGCAGCAAACTTTTACATGTTGCAAGATGAGCTCAAGAAAATCAGCGGCATAGAAATTTTAGAACGAAACATTGGGGGAGAGTCGGTGACGTTCTTGGTGGCATGGAGAAATAACCACAAGAGTAAGTTCTACGTGCAATATAGACCTACAAATTTGGATGATGTGATTAGTTGCAGCTGCAAAAGGATGGTTCGAAAGGGTCTTCCTTGCAAGCATATTCTCCACGTACTGAAGGTCCTCAAATTTACTGAGATACCGAAATGTGTTGTTCTTCGTCGATTCTCAAAAGATGCCAGGGGCGGCATGCCTGCTAGGCGGCAGAGCGACCTGTTTGCATTTGGTTGGTTTGGGGCAGCTAAACGAATGAGATATAGCCAGGTAAGTGTTTTAGTGTCACAAGCTTTGCATGCTTCATGTAGACACCCGGCGTTGTTCCAACAGCTGCAAGACAGTTTAAGGGACATAATTACTAAGAGCTATGAGTATGATGCAGCCTCAGCTGGGCAGAGTAGTTTTGCAAGGAAAAAGACAGAAAATACTGAAAGCATCCTACCTGTAGTTGGGGATCCTATTAAAGTATCTTCAAAAGGTGCTCCAAAGAAAAGCAGTAAACAAGTGCATGACAACCTCGTTGTGACCAAAAATGGCCGACCACTATCATTCGACGAGATCAAAAACCGGTGCGGCGCTTGCAGAGAGCGAGGACACAACAGACGCAGCAAGAGATGCAAGTTAAACCATAAGTAAGCAATATATGTTCTCTTTATTTAGAAAAATCAATATTTCAAATTTTACAATACTAATATATAAGTGCTTGACTTTTTTCTTTACATGTCCAGGATTGTGGAAGAGCTACATTGCTGGTGGACATGCAATAGCATTTTACTAAGACTACCTATGTTTTTTATAAGATGTATTTCATACAATATGGTATTGCGACAAACAGAATAAGTGTAATGCTTTCAGAATTATTACATAAAATGATGTGCATTGCTCATCACCAAATATAAGTGCTTTCACCAAAATTTTGTTCCTGGCGGTAATCTCGTGTTGATTATGCGTCAGGATCCGCCTTGGATCAGACGCCAGGATCCTCCTCGGATAGGCCGTCTCGGCAGGCACGTACACAGAACGGAAGCGGGACCCGTAGGCCCATGCACATGTGCAGCCGTTCCCGTCCCAGGCCTGGCCCGCGGGGCCATCGAGCGGGGCGTGATCGCCTCTGGCGTGACGCGCGCGTGGTGAGTGCAGGCGACCAGGCGCGCGCGGTGAGTGGAGGCGACCAGGCGCGCGCGGTGGTTACCATATACATAAAATAACGGGCCGGAACCTTAAAGATCCAAAATTCCAAATCTACTACGCGGCGATGACTGGCGGCGAAAAAGGGAGACGCGGCGCCGTCCCTTCGCAAGGACCTGTCGCCAGTGACTGCGTGCCTGCGGATCCCTGGCCCCGCATCCCCGACTTGCGCGTGTTCCCGCAGGAAGTATGGCAGCGCGGCGAGCAAGAGATGCGCCCTGCCCGTGGGCGTGCCGTCATTGCGCGCACGGTTGGCATGGCCTCTTTGGAGAAGGAGTTCCGCAACTGTGCATTGTATGCCACACTGCTTGGAGATGCTCGTGTCCTGGCGACGCCGGCGGCACTGGCTGCGGCCATTGATGCTCACTGCGCCATCCGTCGGGTGAAGGTACAGGTTGCTTGCCCACCATATAACTTTTTCCTGCAATTCGAGTCGGAGGCCGACTGCACTCGTGTGGTGCACGTGTCGGAGAAGTTCAAGTGCGCAGGAGCTTGGGTTAGTTTCCAGCGGTGGCATCGATCATCTCGTGGTACAAAGGTGAATTTCAAGTACAAGGCGCTGCTCAGTTTGGAGGGGATCCCGGAAGAGTGCTGGGATCATGACACTGTCAACTTAGTCCTCTCTGGTGTGGACGGTGAGCTAATACAAATGCTCCTGGCTAGTGATAAGTGGGTTCTGCCCTTAACTGCGTGGCTACGCAATCCTAGTGATGTACCCAAGGTGTTGACTGTGTCTATTCCTGCACCACCTAATGAAGAATGGAAGCCAGACTCGGACGATGAGAATTTGCATTCGCCTCCTGTACCCAGCTCTCCAAGAGACCGTGCAACTTTTGAATTTTCAGTTATCATTCATGTGAAGGAGGTCGTTGATCATGGTCCTTTGCTAGTTGAAGATTTGCATGACGATTATCTTCCAGGAGAAGGTGAAGACCTGAGACGCAATCACAAATTCAAAACTTGGCGAGGCAAGATAGATGGCAGTGGGCCAGGTCCATATGGCAGTGCATAAAGTTATTCCTTGTGTCATTTTTATTGTAATTTTTTTGAACAAAAGAAGGCTACCCTTCCGATTTAATAAAAAGAAATCATATGTCTTGATATTACAGGCAGCAGAAAATAAAAAGGAAACCAGACACCCCCATTTTTCGAGTATGAGGACATAGAGGATTGCACCTCCAGGAACCCATCCCCCATCTCCAAATCATGTGCTCACTACCCATGATGCAAGAGCTACCAACTAGAAAGCCTTCTAAGGCAGAAAAGTAAACTAGATAAGCGAAGTATAATGAGTGCATTACAGGGGGAAATTTTTGCCAACGAGAGCAAAATAAAGAACAGGCATCCCAAAAACAGGACCAACTGTTGGGGTTGTTTCAGCATCGACGGTTTAGTCGCCATCTTCACTGTCTTCTTCCTCCTCCAACTTTAGTCTTGTATCCCTCCTGAACCACCCTTTGGTCTTGTGGTTTTGTCTGTAAAACAGACCAATCAGAGATCAAATTAGCCACGAAATGAACAGGCACACTGGGATCAGTGACTTTGTCATTTTCAAAAATAGCTTTATTTCTTAATTTCCAAATAGTCCAAATAATAACTGATATTCCAACTAGCATATTCTTTTTCAAACTCCCCCTGAACCTATTGATCCAGGGCCCTAATAAATCCTCCACATTTTCAGGGTTTCTAGGAATGTTAAAAGCAAACCTCATGATGGTCCACATCATTTTTGCCAAGGAACACTCAAAAAACAAGTGATTAATATTTTCATCATTACCACAAAAAACACAACAAGCACTCCCCTGCCAATTCCTTTTGATCAGGTTATCTTTTGTTAGGATCGCATTTCTATTGACTAGCCATAGGAAAAAAAATATTCTGTATGGGATTTTTACTTTCCAAAAAAAAAATTGTGGATAGGTGACCCCATCTTCTACCAGATACCTGTACATAGACTTAACAGTATATCTCCTGTTTTTGTTATGAGTCCAAATAATTCACTTGTTTTATCTATCTCATCTAGCTGAGTTAGAATTAGTTTTTTAAGATCTCTGTACCACGCAATGCCTTCATCAATGCCTTCTCTGATTAGCCAAGCATTTTCAAATTTAAAAATTGGGTCCAGTCTAGGTAAATCTCCAGACCAAACAAAAAGGGGAGCATGGTCAGACAGCTCTGTCCCAACCCCACATACAATGGTTAAGGGGTAATTATCATCCCATTCTACATCACATAGAACTCTGTCCAATTTTTCAAAGGTAGGTATTTCCTGGTTATTTCTCCAAGTATATTGTCTCCCATTAAGTGGTATAATTAACTCCTAATAAAAGCCCTCCAGATTTCCCTCTGGAGGGAACATGATGCCAATGGAAATCTCTACCAGCACACAACTTCTATCTATCATTTTCTGTTTCGCACATTTCAGCATTTTCTTACTGTATTTGCCATTGCATTCACTAAGATCAACGCCTTCTCTAGCACCACAAGAATGACTGAGATACTTATTAACAGTGATATGGAACTTACTCGCATTGCAGCTATGTACATCATCTCCAGAGCTCTCCCCTGCCAGCATCCAGAATCGGCTGCCGGCCGGGGAGCAACTCAAGAGCGGGGCGGCTGATCAGCCCCCTTTGCCAGCCGCGAAGAGCGACGCGGTCCCACCGCCGTCAGTCGTGGGGAACGGCGGGAAGAGCTTGTACTCCCCCCAAAATCCCGACGAACTGCACTTTTAATCCTCTTCTTCTTTCCAGCACCAGAACTTTCCTGCACTGCATCCTCTCCTTCCATCTTCACATCCACGATCAACGGATTCATCCTCTCCCAGCTCTCCATATCTATTGGCAGCTCCGCCTCTCCCCTCAGCGGAACCTTCTGCAGATTTCCCCTCAGCATCACCATGTCTTCTTCCAGATTCATCTCCTGATCTACCATAATCGGCTTGCGAGAGCACTCAGGCGCCTCCAAATCCTCTTGTGGTTCCACCACAATCGCTCTGTGGGAGCTGCCAGGCGCTGAGTTCCCCCATATGGTGCGCCTGGATTTGTACTCCTTCCATCTCTCTCTGTTCTGGATCCGCAGATGCGTCTTCCTCCATGGCCCAGACCAGAGCCTGCACCGCCTGCACTCTTCCTGTTGGAAACATGCGGGTCAACTCCGACGGATTCGCCCTGACCATGTCCACCACCGATTCCCGGTACAGGTCTTGCATGTTCGAGAACCAAGAGCACACCTCCAGCGCCTTCCGCAATCGCACTGGATCTCCCGCCGCAAACTGCTCGGCCAGCAGCACAGCTCTCGGATCCCGATCCATGGTGGTCTAGTGTGGCGGCACGAAGAGAAGATGGAGGAAGGGGGGGGAATTGGTTTGTGCAAGTCAGTTTCGCTTGGCCGCACGTTTTGTGTCCTTCCCACACGCCCCCTTGCCTCCCATACCCCACCTCTTAGTCGGACATGGCGGATTTCGATCCTTTTATTGTAATGTTAGGTCTATGATCAGTTTGAATGTGAACAAATCGATCTGCTGCTCAAATCGATCTCAATTATTGTACTTATGAGAAATCAAATAAAAGACATTTTTTTCTTGAGTTTAACTGAATGTGCTCTTAATTATTGTGCAATGCAATGTAATCCCTTCTCTAGTGAAGGGAATGTATCCGCTTCATCCCACGGGGATAAAAACCACGCCTGGTACTGGTGGAAAAATTCCACCAAAAAAATTACTTGTGGACAAATTCGAGCAAAGTATTTCAATCCAAACTCCGGTAGGAAAACCCGTTGTGTCTAGCTAGTACACCACGGGACAAAAAACCTACCACTACCTACCGCCTAAACTACATAAGGCTCCTCATTTGATCATTTTCTCCGAGAGGGTGACGACCGTCTTTTTAACTTCCTCGAGATTGTTTGTACTTGATAGAAGAATTTGGGCATCTTTAAGACTCCTAGAGCCGTTCACCTTTTCCTACAAAAAATATATTTATTTAAAACATGGACAGTTATATATGAAGGAACAAATTAAGTAGATGTTTAAGAATCCATCAAAAACGAACCTGGTTTACTTCTGCAGTCCAACGATCCCCATCCCAGTGTTCCGTGCACCCCGTCACGAAAAGTCCACACGAGTTACTGCAATAAAATTATTGGAAAAATAAGTTATGCTAATTCACTATCCTTGCTATAACGCAAATAATACCATGCACCAGAAACTCACTCATCTGTTTGCTTTGGCATATCATCAACTTGTACAATTGGCCATGTTAACACGTCAGGATAGTTGGTATTCAAAATGATGTTTGCGTCCAGTATGTCATCTGCGATGGATGTTATCAGAAATATTTTGAACTTTAAGTCAAATGCATAAAATCATATTGTCGGACTTGGAACTAAATATGATTTGACACGTCAGGATAGGTGGCATTCAAAAGGATGCATAAAATCATACCAGTTCATTGACTACGCTTTGTATCTGACTTAATTCATATCGAGAGTCCAGAACTTGGAACTTCTCCTTTGGTGTATGCATAACAACAGTCGCCCAGTGACTATTGGCTATATTCAGCGGGAAGTATGCCTACACATGGGGAGGGAAATCAATTTATTAGCATTCATTATTACCATGTACATGTTGTGCATTGTGCGTACATGCAATGTTTACCTTGTCACGGATGAAATATTCCTCTGTAACTCGTAGAACAAGTCCATTCTTCTCAGCAAGAATTGTCTGCTTTGACTTTCGAGGTTTATACCCATTTTTATGCTTCCTTAACAGGAATCCTGTCCTCCATGCCGTAGATAAGTGTCGGTCATCTCCAACACGTAGAGACAAATCCGCAATGTAAGCATCAAGAACCTGCAAGGAATAACGGTTTTTTGTCAACGGAATCAATATTGTGAAGAGACTAGTTTAGTAGTAGTTAACTGTATGACTTACATTTTCTGATAACCACTTATGGTGGAGGATAGCCTTAAGTCTTCTACTGTCCACTGCATCATTATGGGCATTCACATAAACCTCTAGTTCCGCATTGTCCTTGTGATTTGCCTCTGTTTCAACGTAGTGCACCGCCGCAGAAATAACAAACGGTGATAACGCCGAGGAGCCTTCAGGCATATCATTTTCCGTGCCAAACAAACCTGCAAGACATGTCATATGTTGTTCGTTAGTAATCTCATAGACGCAATAAAGATAAATTAAAAACACTCCTCAATTAATAATAATGTCATGGCCAGTACCTTTCTTGATACCACTACGAGTCAGACGCTTTACAGGTTTTTGAATCACATATGAATCATAGCGAACCGGTACCTTCGACTGCCGTTTTTCATGTTCTTTCTTACTCCCGCCTGATTTACCACCGCGACGAACCGTGCGTAGGGCGGCTTGCAATATCTCTTTCTGCACCTCCGGTGAAGAGATAGGCACGTCCGGTGCGTAAGGCAATTCCTCATCATGCAAAGTCCATGGATCTTCGGGAGTGCCATTGCCTTCCCATCCTTTCTGCTTTATCTTATATTTCTCTTTGGCAGGTGTGAGAAAGTCTTTCATGACATTGGGTTCTAATTTGACAGGTGCAATATAACAAGCATTCTTCTCTTGCTCTTCAAGCGACTCACTTCCTGGCTTGTGCATAAATTCTTTTTTTTTCTTGTTTGACTTGCCCATGTCCGGGGCCATTCTGGTAAGACTCGCCTACATCCTCGTCTTCAACATCCTAGGACGAACAATCTGCTGATGGTTTGTATGCGACGCCAGTCTTATTCATAATTGAAAGAACATTCTGCAATTGAAAATGAAAGTCATGTGTTGTTTCAATTGAAAAACTGCATCTACAATCTTTATAACATATCGTGTGCTTCACCTGAGGAATAAGTTGGATGTCTCCTCTAAAGTCCCTCATCTCCTGGATGAGCTGTTTGAGCAGAATACCAGTTTGTGAATCTTTTCTGACGACAGTCTTACGCGGATGGACTTGTCTGTTGGAAGACTGCCCCTTGTGCCTAGAAAGATGAGGTGACTTTGTTGATGGCTCATTCCTATACTCCTCCGTTATATTATCTTTAATCTGCAGATTAATAACGTTAAGAAACTAGTAAGTAGGTATGAATTACTATATGCACAAAATAAGTATGGATTGCACAGAACGCATAACCTTCACACGACCAAGATCGACACCACGCCCATTGTCGGCGTCATATGTATC
Source organism: Bromus sterilis (assembly GCA_950022295.1). Taxonomy (NCBI): domain Eukaryota; kingdom Viridiplantae; phylum Streptophyta; class Magnoliopsida; order Poales; family Poaceae; genus Bromus; species Bromus sterilis. Next base: position 29,534,580 of record OX465597.1, read on the forward strand.
TCGCTTATTTGCGGCCGCCTCGGTCCCGTTCCTCATAAGGGGACTAGAGGACACACCCATAGCTAATGAAGGCTCGTCCTGTGGCTGCACCTTCTCCCAATAGAGATACTGCATACAAAAAAACAGTACAACTTAGATTCATAATTTTAATGCATTTGGGAATTTCATGTGATGGGAAACCATAGTGTACCTGTAGTAGTGGCAAGTTCCCTTTCCGCCACTGCCTAATCTTTCTACCTTTCTTGACAAACTTGATGTTAGCCATAAGATAACCTAGTGTGAACGCATTCCAATTAATTTTATTAATCCGCACAACATCCTCAACTAACGCGTACATCTGCTTCTGAACAATCTTAGTAGCTGATGGCGCCAACACTGTCCCCAGTAGCACGAGGACGGACATACGAACGAAATCATCATCTGCAGCTTCATTTGTCATAATATATTCGATCAAGTCGTCGATATTGATATTGCCAGTTGTTTTGCTCAGAAAGTGTGGTGGGATACGATCCTTTGCCACCTCTCCTTCCTCATCTAAGATAGATGAGGCGCTCAGTCCTGTATTGTTAAGCCCCGTGATGCACTCAACATCAACTGAAGTTAATTAAATTTCGCCAACACGTTCTTCAATGATGAATTTCCCAGAGGATAATTCATAGGCCTCCAACATATAGCTAAGCAAAGTAGTTCGCATCTTGATTGGGGGTATCTGCATCATACACCGCAGTGATGTGCTGCCAAGTTTGCCACGCTGGTCGACAGTCATAGATGCAACTAGTTTACACCACTTCTCTACGTTGCAAGCAATTTCCCCGAGAGGGTCCTCCATTCTGCAAAAAAAAGACATGATGCATGAACACATAAAATTGTCCATGTTACATGTGCTAAAATAAAACATAGTACCTGCGTTCGGGTGTGAAGGGATTACTACACCTTACAGTGCAACCAAGGTGCAAAGCTAGAGGATGAGCTTCAAATTTCTTGTATTATCAGTGATCCTTTTTTTAATGCAGGCAATTAAAAAGGCAATCAAAGCGACATAGAAGCCCACAGAATAGGATAGGAGGCTAGCATCGCATGCTACAGCTGCATGCATATCACATCTATTAAACTAATCTAACTAAACTAAAATAAATATGTCTTTCATGTCCAGATCGCACAGGTTCAAGGCTTATGAATTGGTTGCTATACGAACTAAACCAACACTGCTCCGAAACCAAACATACATATGCGGCGAAACATGTGGATTAGGAGGAGGGAATAGGGCGGGTAACATACAGATCGCTCGATGGAGTTGACGCCGACGTGCGGAGTAGCTGTCTATGAGCACCGACAGAGGTCGCCGCCGACGTGCGGAGTTGCCGCCTATGACCACCGACGACGGAGAATACTGCTGTGGACTCAGGGTTTGGAGAGGTGGATCGGATCTACTAGGAGCGTGTTTAGGTTATCACATCGCACGACCTCCGTGAAAGACGCAACCTACTGAATTTACCGTATATATCACGCATGCAGGATGGGCCCGGCTGGTTCCACCGTGGGCAGTGAGACCAGGCGTCGACCGCGTGGGCAGCCCCTATTCGTAGCGGCCCAGTGAAAAAACACTTATTTTGTGTTAATCTCAAAAACAAATTGATTTTCAAATGATAATGTAGAAAATGAAAAACCCATAGGAAATGTTTGGAATTTTGCATGTGTGGTTGGTATGGTGTAGTTAAGCCGTGCAAAAAAGTTGGGATCATTCTGAGTGTTTGAAGATGGACTTGCTTCACAAAGTGGAAGTCGTAGGAGAAAGGTTTCGGTGTGGAGTGCGCGGTGATGCACACATTGGTCATCATGGGTGCATGATGGATTGGGGTGTTCATAAGTTGTTTCCTGTCATGTAGGAGCTTTAACCAACCAGCCTCTACCCCGGTGAGTGAAAGTCTAGGGGGGGGGGTAGACCGTCGGGGGCCATTTTCCGGGATTTTTCGACTGGAAAAATGAATTATGTGTAAATAATGTAAAATTTGCATACAATTGTGCATTTCATGCTGTTTTGATCATGTGAGTCCATAAAAAATGGGTTGATTTCATGAATGTGAAAAAATGGAGGTGCTCCGATACGGAGCCTTCCGGGCTAGTTTGGGACCCTCTTTTTAGACAAGTGGTTTTTTTGACCAACTCAGAATTATCCCAAATTTCGGTGGTCACTTGTTGATGCCATTTAAGGGATACATGCCAAGTTTCAACCATTTTGAACAAATGTGGCAAGATTTGTTGCTACTGGCCGTTTTACAGGCATTTCAGGAGGAAAAAAATGTAGAAAATGCAAAACCCATAGGAAATGTTTGGAATTTTGCATGTGTGGTTGGTATGGTGTAGTTAAGCCGTGCAAAAAAGTTGGGATCATTCTGAGTGTTTGAAGATGGACTTGCTTCACAAAGTGGAAGCCGTAGGAGAAAGGTTCCGGTGTGGAGTGCGCGGTGATGCACACATTGGTCATCATGGGTGCATGATGGATTGGGGTGTTCATAAGTTGTTGCCTGTCATGTAGGAGCTTTAACCAACCAGCCTCTACCCCAGTGAGTGAAAGTCTAGGGGGGGTAGACCGTCGGGGGCCATTTTCCGGGATTTTTCGACTCGGAAAAATGAATTATGTGTAAATAATGTAAAATTTGCATACAATTGTGCATTTCATGCTGTTTTGATCATGTGAGTCCATAAAAAAATATGGGTTGATTTCATGAATGTGAAAAAATGGAGGTGCTCCGATACGGAGCCTTCCGGGCTAGTCTGGGACCCTCTTTTTAGACAAGTGGATTTTTTGACCAACTCAGAATTATCCCAAATTTCGGTGGTCACTTGTTGATGCCATTTAAGGGATACATGCCAAGTTTCAACCATTTTGAACAAATGTGGCAAGATTTGTCGCTACTGGCCGTTTTACAGGCATTTCAGGAGGAAAAAAATGTAGAAAATGCAAAACCCATAGGAAATGTTTGGAATTTTGCATGTGTGGTTGGTATGGTGTAGTTAAGCCGTGCAAAAAAGTTGGGATCATTCTGAGTGTTTGAAGATGGACTTGCTTCACAAAGTGGAAGCCGTAGGAGAAAGGTTCCGGTGTGGAGTGCGCGGTGATGCACACATTGGTCATCATGGGTGCATGATGGATTGGGGTGTTCATAAGTTGTTGCCTGTCATGTAGGAGCTTTAACCAACCAGCCTCTACCCCAGTGAGTGAAAGTCTAGGGGGGGTAGACCGTCGGGGGCCATTTTCCGGGATTTTTCGACCGGAAAAATGAATTATGTGTAAATAATGTAAAATTTGCATACAATTGTGCATTTCATGCTGTTTTGATCATGTGAGTCCATAAAAAATATGGGTTGATTTCATGAATGTGAAAAAATGGAGGTGCTCCGATACGGAGCCTTCCGGGCTAGTTTGGGACCCTCTGTTTAGACAAGAGGTTTTTTTGACCAACTCAGAATTATCCCAAATTTCGGTGGTCACTTGTTGATGCCATTTAAGGGATACATGCCAAGTTTCAACCATTTTGAACAAATGTGGCAAGATTTGTCGCTGCTGGCCGTTTTACAGGCATTTCAGGAGGAAAAAAATGTAGAAAATGCATAACCCATAGAAAGTGTTTCATATTTTCGCATCATTCTTAGTGTTTCAATATGCCAGAAAAACATATTCTGGTCCAGCACATAAGATGTAAATAAGTATTGTAAACGAAATTACACGACAACTTGGTTCAACTAAGTGACTGGAATAATGTATGCTATCACTGTTGACTTCAGAGATGATAAACAAGAAGCTTAAGACCATCCCGGCTTCCTCGGAACCAAAACACATAGTTTTCACCAACTCTCATATCAATCTTCTTCACAAACTCCATCCAGTTTGTTGTTAACATGACACCACTTGTCAGTTTTCCTTTCACCTTTGACTTTCTCATTACAACCTTAACTTTCAGTAGTTCTGTATTATTGGAATAGACTTGAATGAATCCCGGTAGTTGAAGATGTGGTACAATGTGCTGCATGCTGAAGCTCCTCGAAAAGTACTGCATGCATCATGAATTTTTCTATGTCAATCCCTGAAGTAGTAATGTATATGTGACAAGTCATATGTAGTGAAAATGAAATCTTTACCATTTTTCCTTTGCCTTTGACTATATTTGATTTATTGATTGTGCACACATAGAATGTTTTTCTTGGCAGGTGCTTATCAACCATCGCCTTGAGTGTAGAAAATTCTGCATCATCCATCGATACGCGGTTGCCGTACTGGCAGAAACATTCAAAGTCTTCCTCGTCATTAATTCCAGGACCTTAAGAAAACACAATCGAACGTAAGCAGGAGGAGTACAATTAACTGAATTTAATGCAAACATATTTTATGAATGATACGTACCTCTTATGTGTTGCTTTCCACCCGGCAAACGAGAAGCATTAAGACGATGAGCCCGAGCAGACATCACCACCTGTCTCAAGATCATTATGCAACGCCAGGATAATTAGGTTAACCTACATCTTAATGGTTGCAAAATAGGAGACATCGAGAGGATCATCTAGTGTACGACAGCGGACTACTAAAGGCGAGAACATACCTGATCCATGTGCGTATGCGGTCTCCGATGACGACTATAGGAGTAGATCGTGATGGTCGTCTGTCGGCGGAGGTGTTGAAGATGACCAAGATGCGCTCTAGGTCGTCGAGGGGTCGTGGATTACGTGATTACGTGATTTGCGGGACGAAATCCTACCTTTATGACATATCGGCAACTAACCCTAGATTGTGGTGCGCGGTTGGGCTGGCCCATGTACGTATGACGGCACGACCAAAAAAACAATTGCATATACCGCTCAAAAAAAGTCTATTCCATATATTTTTTGGGCAACTACCCCTATTTCAAATTTTAATTATTTTGATAAAATCATCTTAAACTCCATCAAAACTCATGTGTACTATTTTTCATTGCCACTAGTACATAAATGATGACTCCATGCAAGGGTATTCCTTTTTTTTGACTTATTTTTCAATTTTTTTGTTTTTTTTAAACTGGCCAAATTTGAGACCATACAAATTAGTTGAAAGGTTCGAAATTTTTTAAAGGTAAGAACATTTCTATGATATTACCACCACTTGCCTACCTAAATATGATTTTTTGGAAAAGATTTAAACACAAGATCAAGGACTTGTATTTCAAATTTGAATTAATCTGGGAAAATCATCGTAAACTCCATTAAATGTGGGAAATTAGCTACACATGGAGAAAATTCATAAAATTTTGGCAGCATCCCTCAAATATGATATAGTTTGTGTGAAAAATGTCTGGTTGCACTTTTGGCAATTATTTGAAAGGTTTGGAATCTTTTTTAAAACAAAATGAAACAAAAGTTGCATGACATTGTTTCCCATGCCAACATGCACCAATGCTCCAAGTTTGGGGTCAATATCAGAAACCATGCCATGGGATTGCTCAAAAACTAGCTCCTTTGGCTTGAAACCTATAGATGTTCATACCTGATACACCTCGTTGTGAAGGATCATTTTCAAAAGTTTATGAAAACTCAAGTCTAATATTTTTCACGGCAAGTAGTACATAAATGATGACTCCATGCAATGGGATTTGTTTTTCTGACTTTTTTTTCATTTTTTTGAATTTTTCCAAAAACTGGCCAAATTTGATAGCATGGCAATTACTTGAAAGGTTTGGATTTTTTTAAAGTAACAACTTTTCTATGATATAAGCACTACTTCTCTACCCCAAAATGATTTTTTGGAAAACATTTAAACACAATATCAAGGACTTGTAGTTCAAATTTGAATTACTATGGGAAAATCATCGTAAACTCCATTAAATAAGGGAAATTAGCTACACATGGAGAAAATTCATAAAATTTGGGCACCATCCCTCAAATATGACCTAGTTTGTGTGAAAATTGTCTGGTTGCACTTTTGGCAATTATTTCTTGCACCTCCTTCACAAAAAGTTGCTTCTGTAGGGAAAAAAAGAAAAATATTTTTTTTAAAACAAAATGAAACAAAAGTTGGATGACATTATTTCCCATGCCAACATGCACCAATGCTCCAAGTTTGGGGTCAATATCAAAAACCATGCCATGGGATTGCTCAAAAACTAGCTCCTTTGGCTTGAAACCTATAGATGTTCATACCTGATACACCTCGTTGTGAAGGATCATTTTCAAAAGTTTATGAAAACTCAAGTCTAATATTTTTTCACGGAAACTAGTACATAAATGATGACTCCATGCAATGGGATTCCTTTTTTTGACGTTTTTTCATTTTTATGAATTTTTTAAAAAACTGGCCAAATTTGAGACCATGGCAATTACTTGAAGGGTTTGGAATTTTTGAAAAGTAACAACTTTTCTATGATATAAGCACTACTTCTCTACCCCAAAATGATTTTTTGGAAAACATTTAAACACAATATCAACCACTTGTAGTTCAAATTTGAATTACTGTGGGAAAATCATCGTAAACTCCATAAAATGTGGGAAATTAGCTACACATGGAGAAAATTCATAAACTTTGGGCAGCATCCCTCAAATATGATCTAGTTTGTGTGAAAATTGTCTGGTTGCACTTTTGGTAATTATTTCTTACACCTCCTTCACAAAAAGTTGCTTCTGTAGGGCAAAAAAAAGAAAAATGAATTTTTTTAAAACAAAATGAAACAAAAGTTGCATGACATTGTTTCCCATGCCAACATGCACTAATTCTCCAAGTTTGGGGTCAATATCAGAAACCATGCCATGGGATTGCTCAAAAACTAGCTCCTTTGGCTTGAAACCTATAGACGTTCATACCTGATACACCTCGTTGTGAAGGATCATTTTCAAAAGTTTATGAAAACTCAAGTCTAATATTTTTCACGGAAACTAGTACATAAATGATGACTCCATGAAATGGGATTCTTTTTTTTTGACTTTTTTTTCATTTTTTTGATTTTTTTCAAAAACTGGCCAAATTTGAGACCATGGCAATTACTTGAAAGGTTTGGAATTGTTTGAAAAGTAACAACTTTTCTATGATATAAGCACTACTTCTCTACCCCAAAATGATTTTTTGGAAAACATTTAAACACAATATCAACCACTTGTAGTTCAAATTTGAATTACTATGGGAAAATCATCGTAAACTCCATTAAATGTGGGAAATTAGCTACACATGGAGAAAATTCATAAACTTTGGGCAGCATCCCTCAAATATGATCTAGTTTGTGTGAAAATTGTCTGGTTGCACTTTTGGCAATTATTTCTTGCACCTCCTTCACAAAAAGTTGCTTCTGTAGGGCAAAAAAAATGTTTTTTTTTAAAACAAAATGAAACAAAAGTTGCATGACATTGTTTCCCATGTCAACATGCACCAATGCTCCAAGTTTGGGATCAATATCAGAAACCATGCCATGTGATTGCTCAAAAACTAGCTCCTTTGGCTTGAAACCTATAGATGTTCATACGTGATACACCTCGTTGTGAAGGATAATTTTCAAAAGTTTATGAAAACTCAATTCTAATATTTTTCACGGCAACTAGTACATAAATGATGACTCCATGCAATGGGATTTGTTTTTCTGACTTTTTTTCAATTTTTTTGATTTTTTTCAAAAACTGGCCAAATTTGATAGCATGGCAATCACTTCAAAGGTTTGGAATTTTTGAAAAGTAACAACTTTTCTATGATATAAGAACTATTTCTCTACCCCAAAATGATTTTTTGGAAAACATTTAAGCACAAGATAAACCACTTGTAGTTCAAATTTGAATTACTCTGGGAAAATCATCGTAAACTCCATTAAATGAGGGAAATTAGCTACACATGGAGGAAATTCATAAACTTTGGGCACCATCCCTCAAATACGATCTAGTTTGTGTGAAAATTGTCTGGTTGCACCTTTGGCAAGTATTTGATGCACCTGTGTGAAAAGTATTAGCTACACATGCATTTTTAAGCCAAAGGAGGTAGTTTGAACATACGAGGCATATTTACAACATGCCTCATATGCATTTTTGAATGAACATATATATGCATTTTTGAAATGAACTGGTTCAAACTATCATATTGTACTAAAGTTTGTAATTTTTAAAAGTAAGAACTTTTCGATGATATAAGAACAAATTGTGTACCTAAATATGATTTTTTCCAAAAAATCATAACACAAGATCAAGGACTTGTAGTTGATTCTCTAGTGGAAAAAAATGGCAAGTGATTTTTTTTAAATCAAAATGTAACCTAGAATGCTCAGATTGAAGTCTAATGCCAACATACAAATATGTGCCAAACAGAGAACTTAGAACATACTAGCTAACATTCATTAATAAGTAGAGCAACGAAGTTCACCATTCTCCACGCATAATGTTGCCAACAACCACACATAAACATAGTACTTCGGTACGACCTAATAGTTCACGACTACGTCACTACACATTCATCAGCAAAATACAGAAGCTAATACATATGAAGATGATGTCTTAGTTGTCGTAGTAAGTCAGCACACTCAGGAGTGCAGCATGATGACCCTGCTCACGAAGATTTTTAGCACCAATACCCTTAGAGACAGCCCTGACATGCGCTAGCAGTCCAGACCTAAGGCCATCCCTAGGGACACCAATGCCTCCAGTATGGTACTTGCAAAAGTAGCGACCCCATCTGTTCAGTTGGCACTACATCCCTCCTTCCAGAGCTGCTCCTCCACCTGCGCCGTGAAGGACTTGTAGTTGTACTTCTCGACGTCAGGCAGCTGGCCTTCAGAGTCAAATACAAACTTGTACTGCACAAAGCCAACATCAAACAAACATGAATTTTTTAGTATTCATCCATCATCCATCTCATGACCAGGACAATAATATCACCCGCATGTTTTAACAAACTCACCGGTTCATCGTCATCGCTGCTCTCCGAGTCAGAATAGGGTTGCTTCCTCTTCTTGCCTCTCTTGGCAACCTGTTTCAGGAACAGGGGGAATCAAGTTATATTATAGCACACGATTATCATAAAATTATTAAAGACCAAGCATGCACGATATGGAAAATGACCAAGCAATGAACTTGTAGGTGAACTAATTATAGAATATCTATTTGAACGATATGGAAAATGATTTAGCTGTACTACATATTATGAAACACTCCTCAAAAACAATGTACTTTAATGATTCCACTAACTAACAAAGTGGAATCAACAAATGGCTGTCAGAAAAATATAAGTATCCTAGTTAGTACTACCAAAATGTAAGACCAAATGCATATTTTAAATACTGATGACAGAAATATATAACTGTCCTACCACATTATTAAACCGGTGTTAAAAAGGATGTACACTGTCCTAGCTCAGTACAAATGGAGTTAATTGCAAACATCTAAATTTGAGAGATATAAATGAATGGATGTATCTGCAATTATAAATGAATGTAAATTTGATAAATCTAAATGGATGTTATCTGCAATTATGAATGGATGTTATTTGCAAAGAACTAATTACTGATGACATAAATATATAACTGTCCTAGCTATTATGAAACACTTTTTAATAAAAAAAAGATGTACAGTCACGCACAGTTCATATGAATGATCCAAGAAACTAATTGGTTATATGCAATTATAAATGGATGTTAATTGCAAAGATCTAATTTATAAATGGGTGTCAATTGCAAAGATATAATTTATAAATGGATTTGAATTGCAAAGATCTAAATTATAAATAGCAAAATCAAGGATAATTAAAGAAGGGGTAAATGGAAAATGCTAATTTAAAAATAGATGTCAATAGCTATTATGAAACAATAATTAAAGCTGAGATAACTGATACACACAGATAACAATCAATACATAATTAAAGAACTAGTTATCAAACAGTAATTAAAAGAGCACTGGGTAAATCTTAAACACTTTCTTACAATGAACCAACATAGATGCATTCACACTACCAACCAAAACCAACAACAACACTTAAAAAAGTCACTTTATTACAGTGAATGGACTGTATTTTACCAAATTATCTACAATTGGATATGAATATGGTTTCACAATATCAGAGCTAACATAAATCAGTGTGTAAATAAAATACTCCCTCCGATCCATATTAATGTACTTAAGTTTGTCTAGATACACATGCATCTAGTCTAAATACTTAACTAGATACATATGAATCTAGACAAAGTTGAGTACATTAATATGGGTCGGAGGTAATATCACAATTGTGCACAAGTTCAGGTTTTAAATATGCATATCTATTTCAATTTTTTTTTCATTACATTCAAATACAGATAAATCACAATCAAGGATTAAGCAAGCTAGCACATAATCTTTTCAGGTTTAACCAACACAACTTCAGGTTAAACAAATGCATATCTATTTCCATACAACCATATCATTTTTTTCAAATTCAGTTATATCACAAGCATGGATTAACAAAACTAGCACATAATCTTAAGGTTTAACTAGCACAAGTTCAGATTTAAAGAAATGCATATCTATTCCATCCAAGACCACTATCCAGCATGCATCTCAACAAGATGAATAAACATGATATTGAAGATCCAGAATAGAGAGATATGCCAATGTTAAAATTGGAGATGAAGAAACATAACATTCCTTAAGTTCAAGGGAGGAACAACAAAAATCAAGTAAACAGAGCCTAGGATATATTCTTCCGCAACTTCCATCTTCAATCCCATTTCTTCATTCTAATTCATTTATCTTAGAAGCATGGATTAACCAAACTAGCACATAATCTTTCCAGGATTAAGTTGCACAAGTTCAGTTAAAAAATGCATACATATGTTGATACAACAATTGAAATCCAAGAACCAAAGTTAACTTACTAAACTACTCCTACTGAAATATTTGACAACTGTGTATGCCACCAAACCAGCAATCAGGGCTTAATACTGAACAAAAGTACAGTGAGCTTTGCTGTAATCAAAAAAAATGGGAAACCCTAACGTTCCCGCCCGCGACGCTCACGCAAGCAAGTTTGACGTAAATCGAACTGCACAATACGAAACCCTAACGTTCCCGTCCCGCGACGCTCACGCAAGTAAGTTTGGGGTAAATCGAACTACACAATACGAACCCTAACAAAAAAGAGCAGACGAAACCACCGATGGATCTACAAGATGCTCACCAGGCGCTGCTCCGATGGGCCTGCGTCGGCGCCCGCGGCGGTGGAAATGTCCGCGGCCACCACGACGCCCGCGGCCTCTGCTTCCTCCGCCGCCACTAGGGCGGTGGCCGCTGCAAACTCCCCCTCCGCCGCTGCAACCTCCGCCTTGGCCGCTGCAACCGGAGCAGATGTGTTGTGGTATAGATCCAACAATGTTATGCGAGCTTTGCCATTTTTGTATATGGATGTATACACCAAAAGGAGACACTCCCAAGATCAAACGTCATAATTAGTACTCTAGCATCTGTAACCATCTGTCTTGACCAATTTTATTTAGAGAATCTGCATAGATCCATTTAATTTGGAGCATGCTAGAAAATCACATCAACGTATATAGAATTGGAGAACAAATTTATAGACACTTCCCACACCGGATATTGGAAATTGAAGAATTCCACAAATGCGCTTGTAACTAATAACCTGTCCAACGATAATCAGAGATTGGGTTCCCTAAATCAGAATGCGAGAACCAATCTCCAAAATTTACCCAGATAAATTGACCACAACCAATATGAACACCACCTGCACAAAATAAGAATTAAGGGGATATTAGCACTATATTATTGGGAGAAACAAGGTGTTGTACAGGAAAGAAACAAATGTAGATAGAGGGTAACCTAGCCAAGATCCATGTTGTGAGAGGGTCTGTTGTCAGAGTAGGAAGAGTGGCAGGAGAGTGTCGGGTGAGGAAACTTACATATACATACTACTTGTACTGAAGAAAACACAAAGTCAATAACAATAAACTGGAAGGCTATGAATGTAATCAGATGGAACCTGCTCTTTTCAGCTTATTAGGAATCCAGTCAGGTTGTCCTCCTGCTCGTTGACCTCAGCAGGGTTGGGCAACTAACGACTAAACCATACGCCTCCTCAAACCCGCGGCTGCAAGGGAAGGTAATATTATTGTGGAGGTAGGGCAGCGCCACAGTTCAATGTGCGCCAAGATCATTGCTGCACCATGCCCCATCTCGGGTTCCTGCCTATCACCATCCGCCGCTGGCGGAGGTCATGGTGCTACCATCACATTCGTCTTTCTAGCATCAGATGTTGAACCGAGCCAATTAAGGAGAGGCTTCAGATTTGGTTTCTGAAATAGCATACGCGGACGTACCGACGTGGGAGCAACGAAACGTGAATTGGATGGCCAAGAATGACCCATAGCCAAAATCGGTCAATCAAAATTCCAAATTGCGTGAGGGCTAGGAACTTGCAGATTGGCGGTGTACCATGATGGCCGTCGTTTTCGTCCGAGCATGGAGGCCGCACCCGCCGAATGTGCTTGTAGCTACTGAACCGAACCGTTCGTGTGCGCGTGGGTGGAGTCCATGCCTATTGATACTCGCCTTTTCTTCTCCAAGTGGTGATTTTACTGTAGAACATGCAACATCAAGTAGTATGTGAACAAAGGGATAGGACATAAAAAGTATGTATGAACTATACAAATCATCAAAAATCAAAATCTTAGGATCAACATGTTAAAAAGCTAACGAAAATTGTTCTTCACCAAAAATTTACTGCAGCTTATTCCTTTTCTATTCGTTTCCTTCACAAACATGCACAATTATCAGAAGAAAATTATATTTGATATATACTGATTGCAGATTAACACTGAAGCACTGCTGAAAGTGTGTGTTTCGGGAGAGAGGTTGAGGAGAAGTGGGGAAAAAAATCTTGAACTGTGTAGCATGTACCTGTTCCCCGAAGAGACGCTTTGATAAGGGCCATCAGTTCGCAGAGACACATGAGGAGCTCTGGCCAAGGAGTCCATGGTGATGGCAGCATCGAAGCCCTCAAATCCCTAACCAAGGGTTTCCTCCTCCTCCACGTGGCCAGTCACCATGGCTTCTATAGGTGCGCCGGTGCGGGGTGGCATCATTGAGCTATGTGAATAAATACATGAGGAGCTGGGCGAGGATGCGGTGGGGGAGCAGCCGGCGGACGGCGACGAGGTGCAGTAGGTCGTGGGTATAAACGGGTAGGAGGCGTCGCTGGATCCTTGGAGGGAGAAACGGGGGAGGGAGACGGGAGGGGAGCAGCCGGTGGACCGCGACGAGGTGCAGGAGGCCGTGGAAATGGTCTGGCGGCGACGGGGACAGCTAGGGTTCATTGGCTTGAGAGAGAGAGTAGAGGTAGGGGAAGAGGTGGACAGACGCTTGGCCTCTCGGTTACGGGCGGGTTGCGGTGGATACATTGTTTAACGGGTTGGTATATCTGCGAAGGAGCGGACCCAAATTAACCACAGGCCTCCGAAAATGCTACGGGAGTAGCATCCCATTAGGACAGTCGGACCATTAGCTATCTAAACTCATATCTGACGGCCATCTACCTATCAAATACAAAATCTAACGGTTCACATGTAAGAATGCATGAGAGGGCAGGGAAATAGTGCAGTTTTACTGTCCTAAATGTCTGGTACGATGGTAGTATATCGTGCCCTGATGCTCGTCGGCGTCGCCCTGACGGCGCAGCTATGCGCGTGCACGGCGTACGTCGGCGGCGATGGGTTTAGCGTGGAGTTCATCCGCCGTGACTCCGCCAAGTCGCCGTACCATGACCCCTCGCTCACCGCTCACTCCCGCCTGCTCCAGGCCGCCCGCCGCTCCATGGCGAGCGCGGCGGCGCTGGCGCGCTCCTACGCTCGACGCGTCGCCGCAACATCAGCTGACGGCTATATGTTGTTCCAGAAGTATGAATTTGTTTAAGTGAATGAAACATGGTATCTAAAATGAGTGAATTTAAATTTTTGATATGAATGAAAACATCATTTTAAACATGCTATATGCGTCCCCTTCAGCTACGTCTTCACCGGCACAAACCTCGTTGATCACTTGTGCGGCGCCCTCGCCGTATGTCTTCAACCTGGAGGATCCTGTCCAGCAACCATATGTTCCCTACGCACCCATCCAGGGGCGGCCATGGCTAAAAGTGTGTTGGCTTAGGGCCCATCTGAAATAGGGATCCAATATATTTATATATAATCTATAATCTATAATACTATAATAGATCATCCCCACTATCTTTTCTATCTCAACATGCAAGCATGCCACATCACCACACAATTATGATTGGGATGGTCCACCTCAACATGCAACCATGCTTAAGACAAGACCCACCACCACATGCAATCATGCATGCATGGAAAACATATTTTTCATTCTCTTACTATACTTATATTCAAAAAATAATTTATAAATATACACAATTAAATATAGTAAGTTGTATGTGTTTTTAATTTTTTTATCCATTTGTTATTAATCTAAATATTTAAAATTCACGTAATTAAATATTGTTGAAATATTAGACGACCAATTCCCGTGATTCCCATTAACTTATTTAGCTCAACATATAATCATGCCACATCACGACACAATTACGGATAGGATAAGGACCACCCCAACAAACGTCCATGCATGGAAAAATATTTTTCACTCTGTTATTATACTTATATTAAAAAAACAATAACTAAACATAATCAAATATAATAAATTGTATGCTTTTAATTTTTTGATCATTTGTTATTAATCTAAATATTTAAAATTTACATAATTAAATTTTGTTGAAATATAGAGCAACCAATTCCCGCAGCAAGGCGCGGGGTATCATCTAGTTATATTATAAAGATATAACTTATAAAATATGACGTAAGCAAGTGTATAGGGGTGCATTGGCCCCCCTCTCAAAATTTTATCATTTATATTTACTAAATGGTTGTTTATGTTAGAAGACACACATCTTATAATTATTATTTGTATCATATAATAACTTATGTATGATTTATTTGTTAATTAAGATTATATTTTATGTTTCTGCTTTTATATTAAACTAGCAAATATGCCCGTGGGTTGCAACAGAAGGAACAAAATGCTGCCATGCTCCTAGGGACTTATTCGTGTTGTCACTTCTCCATTTCCCATCATCATCGGTTATTTATTTAGGTATTTTCATTCAAAATAAGAAGGAGACCTATTAAAAACTTGTAAAATAAGGATTAAGGAATTATTTCGGGTAGCGCTATATCTATCAAAGAGTAACCAGTTTGTCTGCATTGACTGGATCAAGTGTTTTGAAATATGCAATTCAATGAAATATGTGTTCTACAATAAGTGAAATCATATTTTCTAAATAAGTTAAACATTTGTTTTTGTAATGAGAGAAACCCTTTTTTGAAACACATAAAAATTGTTTTTCCAAATGAGTGAAATAATGCTTTTGAACGAGTGAAATTATATCCTTAAGTCGAGAGACATCACATTTTATGGGGTAAGTAAAATTAGTGCTTCGAAATAAGTGATGTCATTGAAATGTGTGCTTTTATTTGAGTGAATCTATTTTTAATGAGTGAAATAAAAAAATTAAATGAATGCATGTGTGATCATGCACATCATGATTGTAGAGGAGGAGCGCGATGATAGTATCTCCGATCAGGGGTAGGGGTAGCAGTACCAGGGTGACAATGTTGTGCCTGAAGGAGGTACGACACCATAAGCACGGTTCCTTCAATTTGATCGTGATATGCGTGATCGAAAAACTCACGTGCAACTACAGAAAGATTTGATTGAGCATATGCGGGCTCACATAGGAAACCAGTAGTGATTTGTACAACTATATGTGCTACAGTTTATTTGTTGTATGAACTATGTCATTTGATATCATGTATGGTTTATAATAAAATTATTTGGTACAATGTGATTTGTATGTGTTGTTTTGTGAACCGTTTAAGCTACAATATGCATTCATTTTATTGAAATGACCAATTTTTTTTTGTAGTAAAGACAACATTAACCGTAGACTTGGAAAAGACGTGAGGGTGATTTCTCACTATTTGTTCACCTCCTTGAGGTGATAGAGTGTCACCCCAGGAAGCTCTCCAAGCCAACGAACATTTTTGGTTTTGCTATAATATCAATGGAGACAACGAATCTATGTCACCCCCTTATAAACACATATGCGCTGCCCTTCAACGGTGAGGTGGGACTAAATTTTTCCTCCCCGACCAAATGAGTCCCCCCATCCCGTAGGGTGCAGCGGTTTGGTTAGCCTAACATTGATCCGTTTGATGATCCAAACGAACAAAAAAAATCTGGGTTCATTTGGATATCCTCTTTGAAATTGCCCTAGTGGAATCGATATTTATTGGAGAATAGAAATGGAATGGAATCATTGAATGAGCAAAGGCTTAGAACAAAAGGAAGCTTGAACAGCTGGAGAAAAAAAAACATATCTTCTTCTTAATCCCTTGCCGTTTCTCAAAGATTTACCGTTACCGCCATTTCTCCCGGATGGCCGGTGATATACCATTATACCACAGCACTGCCAATGCGCCCGATCATCCGGGGATACGTATATCCTTCTTCTACAAGATTCAAGATTAATTGGCAAGCAATCACTCGTCCTCATCTTTTAGCACCAACTAATCAATTACTGCCTTAAAAACCTTCAGTTTCAGGCGCAAAAGCAGTATATAATCCCGTGAGTGCTGCACGTAATTACGCATAACGCAGCGAGCAGTCAATCAGCCAGTTCATATCATATCCCGACTTACCGCATTCGTCTTCCCATTAATCAACTTCTACCATCTTTATCCTACGCTAATTCCCCTATTAATACCGCTCTATACTCCATTGCAGCACCAGCAAAGCAATCCTCCAGTAGAGCTAATCCAGTTGAGTTCCGGCATGACGACGGTAGCTCGCGCTCTCCTCCTGCTCGTCGGCGCCGTCCTGACGGCGCACGTGTGCGTGTGCAGCGGGCGCGTCGCCGCCGGCGGCGGTGGTTTTAGCGTGGAGTTCATCCACCGTGACTCGGTCCGGTCGCCGTTCCACGACCCGTCGCTCACCGCGCACGCCCGCGTGCTCCAGGCTGCGCGCCGGTCCACGGCGCGCGCCGCGGCGCTCTCGCGCTCCTACGCGCGTCACCGCGCCGACGCGCCGTCCGCTGACGGCGTCGTGTCCGAGCTCACGTCCCAGCCGTTCGAGTACCTGATGGCCGTGAACGTGGGAACGCCGCCCACCCGCTTGGTCGCCATCGCCGACACCGGCAGCGACCTCATCTGGCTCAATTGCAGCAAAGGAGCCGACCGTCCTTCTCGTATGGTGTACGCCGCTGATGCGGACGCGCCGTCGCCCGGCGCTGGTGGTGACGAGGTCGCGGACGCGCCGTCGCCGGGCGCTGGTGACGAGGTCGCGGACGCGCCGTCGCCGGGCGCTGGTGACGAGGTCGCGGACGCGCCGTCGCCGGACGCTGGTGACGCGGACTCGGACGCGCCGTCGCCGGGCGCCTCGTTCGACCCCGCCAACTCGACGACGTACGCCCTCGTAGGCTGCGACTCCGACGCGTGCAGCGAGCTCTCCGACGCCTCTTGCGACGCCAACTCCAAGTGCAGGTACGAGTACGGTTACGGCGACGGCTCCCGGACGAGCGGCCTCCTCTCCACAGAGACGTTCACCTTCGCCGACGCCCCCGGCGGTGACCCGACGTTGCGCGTGGCCAAGGTCAACTTCGGCTGCTCCACGACCTTGGAAGGCAACTTCATCGGGGACGGCCTCGTGGGCCTCGGCGGCGGCGACCTCTCCCTCGTGAACCAGCTCGGCGCGGACGCCTCGCTCGGCCGGAGGTTCTCCTACTGCCTGGTGCCATACTCCATCAACGCCTCCTCGGCGCTCAACTTCGGCGCCCGCGCCGACGTGACGGATCCAGGCGCGGTGACGACGCCGCTGGTCCAATCCAGAACGAAGGTCTACTACACCGTCGAACTCCGTTCCCTCAAGGTCGGGAGCGCGACCTTCGCGGCGCCGCGCCGGTCCACCGTCATCGTCGACTCCGGCACGACGCTGACGTACCTCCCGAAGGCGCTCGTGGACCCGCTGGTGAAGGACCTGACCCGGCGGATCAAGCTGCCGCGGGCGCAGTCGCCGGAGGAGGTCCTGCCTCTATGCTTCGACGTGAGCGGGGTGCCGGAGAAGAAGGTGGCGGGGATGATCCCTGACGTGACGCTGGGGCTGGGCGGCGGCGCCGACGTGACGCTCAAGTCGGAGAACACGTTCGTGGAGGTGCAGGAGGGCACCGTGTGCTTGGCGATCGCCGCCATGTCGGAGAAGGTACCGGTGGCGATCTTCGGGAACATCGCGCAGCAGAACATGCACGTCGGGTACGACCTCGACAAGGGCACCGTCACCTTCGCCCCGGCCGACTGCGCGAGCTCCTACCCCGGCCCCTCCGACTCTATGCAGACATATGTTTGATCACCATTCCTAGTTGGTAATTTCAGAGTGTACGTACGTAGTGTGCATGAATCGGCCTTGTGAAACCAAATAGCACAAAATATAGTTATGGCATAGTTCTTGGGCTTCTATAAATAAAATGATGTGTGCAACTCGCAACTTTAGCAATTCCATTTACAACCATGCATCTTCTGATAGGGACATAAACCTATGTCTGGTAATCATAAAATGATGTTTGCAGCGTTGTTGATGATCATAATCGTACCGGTCATGATTATAGTAAAGTGCCTTGAATGATTTATTGACCGATTAGCACAATTAATCCATATTGCATATTTCTTGCCACTGTTTGACGACTTGGGGATTTTCTTCTTTGCAATTCTTGGCGATGTACTTCAAAGGGAAGTAGAATTGTACTTTGTCTACATAATGCATCAATAGTATACATATTTTAAAATTTGAACCATTTTAGAGTGCATTGATGTGTTCTCTCCTATCTTCTAACTTGTTTTGCATGACACTCCCATTTGTTTTGTTTCTTGCCTATTTAATATGTGTGTACAACTTTCTGTATTGTAATTTGGAATAGTTTTGAGTATCCACATATCTCAAGGCTGATGGCTTCCAAGGTTCCCCAAACAATGCTTTTTTTGTGCTATCCCCCAAACGATGCTTAACTAATTATTTTTTGGAAGTGTCATAGAATGATGTCAATTGAATGTGGTTGACAATGCCTAGGGTTTTTGATTGTCAATTGATCATGAGATACATGTGAAATGAAATTATTTAGCTCCACAAATTCCTCTTATGTCCATCTTTGGTGGATGCCTATGTTGTTGCTACAATTAATACATTGCCTCCAGTTTCTCACGCATCTTCTAGCTTAAATGTGGTTCATCACAGGAATACATGATACATGGACCCTATTGGATTTACATCTCTTGGTGGCACGAACATATGCACAAGATTCGTTGGTTTTGGTTTGTAGAACTATAATGCCTACTATGTAAGTTCCCTTATATGATTGTATATTTTTATGTGTTGAATTGTTGATTATCACACTTAAAAAAAGTGATATCCCAAGAAATTAGTGTTTTAGGGGGTGGGGTTTCGGGGGGTAAACACATGATCATCATCAATTTAATGTCGGTATGAGCTGTGCACATTTTGATGGAATTTAGATTATTTTTTTGTGATACAATCAATATGTATAGTTTCATAATTTTTTTGTTGGTCAATAGAATATTTAAACCATTATCAAAATGCTTCTACATATCAGATCCTTCTTTGTTTATTTGATCCAATTTCCATTGGTGTGACAAAGGTATATAGTCATGAATGAGCATAATGAGGCAACTATTATACATAAGAATTTACCTAGTTGTTACTCGTCAAATGTTAGATATTCATAGAAGTATGAGATGAAGCATGTAAGCCTTGCCTAACATAATATTATATATGCTATGTATTTTGAAGTTTAAACAAAGGAAACCGAAGATGGCGTGACCTAAAGAGCTGCAACAACTCTCGCAGTGAGGCGCTTCTATTCTTTAGGTGAATTATAGGGTTATCAATTTATGTATATAGTGTTTTTGTGTGCAAACATAATTAGAGTAAGATAATTTTGCCCAAAAAATAGTTTTATAGCCTGTGGACATGGCAAAAAGCATGGCGTGTTTAAGTACAAGTAAGAAATAAATGTTGGTGTAAGGATGCAAGATGGTTGGGTTTGGCTAACCCATTGACTCATCCGAGTTATTTAAATTCACCACTAAAACACATTTGTAACATACACAAAGTGAATTATTGATTAAGTGTCATGTAAATAACCCCCCCCCCCACCGGATTGGTGTTTTTTTTAATTATCTTTTAGAATTGTTGTTGATCATATGTCTCCTTAGAGCTCGTATGAAGGCTTCTCAAGTGTTATTTTCTTCTTGTTGTTAACCAATGGTGTTGTGCGTGCATGTGGATCGTGGAAATGAAGACAAATTTTAAGATTGATGTGATTTCAAAGAAAACTTTGGATAATAGGCATGTTCTCAAAAACCTTCATCTGTTGGGTTAACGGGGTAAATTCTCTCTCAAATGCACTCTTTTACGTTTTCGATATGCTTGGAAGTAACTTACTTTAAGAACTGCAATATTCAAAGATTATGGTTTTTGATGCCTATATATGCACTATCAATCGTAGTTTGTTTAGATTGATTCGAGCCAACTGGACGTGATTTTCCTTATATTATTCTACTATCGAGCTATTGGGTCCTATCGCTCTAAATGGTTTGTAATTTGTGTGTGTTGCATGATGCAATGTTGTTGTGACCCTCTCATATTGCCTCACGGCCCCCACTACCTTGGAGGCCAATAGGGGAAATCCATGGTCGTGGTATTTCTGGTAGGGAATCTAGTGTATGAGGGAGAGTGTCATTTTTCTGATACAATTGGGGCTTAGTGGTCATGCTCATGCATGGTAGGAAAATACAATCTTTATCGATTCAAAGTAGAGCAAAATCAATGAGAGCAAACAATATGGTATCAAATACGATGTTTATTGATGCCAATAAACACAAAGTATATAAAACTACAACATGGTATTTCTGTTTTTGTTCGTTGTTCCTAGCTTTGACAATAGCATCGATGTACAACTATGTTTCGTCAAGTGTGATAAGGTTGGCCTCATGGATAACTACAAAACTAGTGTCGGTTGTGTAACTATATTTTCTCTACAAAACAAAATAGAAAGGTAACAAAATCAAAACCATTAATGACCCTTAACTTGTACTCCCTCCGATCCGTAATAAGTGTCGTTTATTTACTTAGGAAAAAATAAACGACACCTATTATGGATCGGAGGGAGTAGATGATTATCCTCGGTGATAGCAGCAAGATGTTAATGATGACAAGTATTTCAAACCCATATTCAGCGAGTCATCAACGGTAGATGTGATGACCAACATGCTCATCACATACACATGGGAAAGTAACTATCGTCTATAGACAAAAGCAAACTTTATTTTATAATCAGTAAAAATGAAGATAGTTTCTAAATATTAAAAATTTAAATGACGTTCATCGAAAGTTCATGAGTGCAATTTCATGAAAAGGACTGTTGTGACAATATATTGTATCACTCTCATATTGTATCTCACCAACACAGGCAATAACATCAATCATGTCTGCAAGATGTAATTAAAATGAGATTTAGATTTTTAAGTGTAATTTACAAGGGTAAACAATCATAGATTATTACCAGTGATGCTTTTGTCTTATAGTGAGAATATCGCATCAAACTATGGGAAGCATGATGGACCGAGTGCAGATTTGATCTTATGTGTCCATATCCTAACATCCATGCTAGCCTATAATGTCACTGCGAATTCACTCACAAGGTACCAGAAATTCTCATTTTGTATTTCTATAGGGAAGAATCCAACGTGAATGAAGTCATAAGGAGGCATGTGTGCAGCATGGCGTTGAAGTGAATTGCTTGATTTGTGGTATGCAATTGCTTCCATATTTTAAAAACAAAATGGAAGCGATTGCATACCACAATTAAGCAGTTTGCTTCAATGCCATGCTACAAAATGCTTCACTTATGGCTTCTTTTGCCTTGGATTCTGCCTCATAGAAATATAAGATTGCGAGTGAATTTGTGGTGATATTATTGGCTAGCACAGGAGTTTGGATTTGGCCACAGATGATTGAATTCTCACCCTATCCATCGTTTTTCTCATATTTTAATTTGCAAAGGTAAGTAATCAAGGATAAAGGATTGTTACCTTTGTATTCTTTTTGTAGCAAAAGTATAGTGACATGACTGACACTAAACTTTTTGTAGAGATTCATGAGGACAACCTTATCACACTTAACGAAACATGCTTCTACATCGATGCTATTGTAGAAGCTAGGAACAACAAACGTAACTACAAATACCATTATTTAGTTTTAAGTACTTTGTGGTTTATTGGCATCAATAAAACATCAAAATTTACACCATATTGCTTGCTGATTTCTTTGATTTTGCTTCACTGTGAACCTATAAAGATTGCATTTTCCTGCCCCACTTGTATCAGGAAAAATGGCGATACAATCTAAACAAACTACAACTATAATAGTAGATTAAACGAGTAACACCAGTTCTTCAGTACTACTATTTGGGTTTAATTTCACTGTGGGCCCCCCTTCTTCCTGATTTGTACCAACAAAATAACACACGCCAGCTTGTAGTTTTTAAAAAAATATTCATAGCCGTAGCATTGTACTGTAGTTTTTTTTAACACAGTAAAAAAAACAACCCTACATGTACTACTGGTGGTAGTACGCAGTCGCCGTCGCGTACTACGCTATTTTCTGTTACAGTACGCGTACTACTACTACTAGCAGCGGAGCGGCGCCTGACAGTGGGTCCAGGGGAAACCATGGCCTCTCAAACGGCCACGAGTCTCATCTCCTCATCCACGTGGCGCCCTCGCATTGGCCCCCTCCTCCCAGCTCACCCCGCTTCCTCATCTCCCCCACCCGCGAGCCAGCCAGCCAGCCCCAGCAGCAGCCGCCCGCATCCTACACCCCGCGCCACCGCTCCCGCCGACATCGCCGGGAGCCCGCCGGTTATGCAATGGCCGCCATCGTCTCTTCCGCCGCGCCAGGGAAGCTGACGCCCCCGCGCGCCGGGAGGCCCAGGCAGCCGCCGCCCAGGACCAGGCGCCTCCCCCGCGTAGGCGTAACCCCCGCCGGGGGCCTCCTCACCGCGCTCGGGCTACAGAGCGGCGGCGCCGCCCTCGCCGCCCCCCTCTCCTACGAGGAGATGCTACGTCTCTCGTCCGACACCGCGGGCGGCGGTGGCGGCGACGGGTTCGCGCTCCCGGACCTCGGCCTCGGCGGGCTGGCGGACTTCGCCGCGCAGAACCCGCTGGCCGTCGCCGCGGGCTTCGCCGTGGTCGCCGTGCCGCTGGTCGTCGCGCAGCTGCTCGGCGGCGGCGCCTCCAAGCCGTACGAGACCTTGTCCGGGAAGGCCGCGTACCGGAGGCTGCTGGAGGAGCCCGGCGCGCAGCTGCTCGACATCAGGCCGCTCAAGGACGCCCGGGAGGTCGGCTCGCCGGACGTCTCCGAGGCCAAGAAGAAGGCCGTCGCCGTGCCCTACGACGGGGAGGACAAGAACGGCTTCTTGAAGAAGCTTCAGCTGAGGTTCAAGGACCCCGAGAACACCACATTGATCATCCTTGACAAGTGAGGAGCTCCATTTTTTGTTCATACTTGCAATGTGGTTTGCTTTTTTTTTTTTCGTATGTCCAATCTTTATAACTAGGCAGTGGACTTCTTGTTAGAAATCAAAACCTAACCCCTCTGCAATATGTAGGAGTACAAAATAACTGGGAATAGTGCCGTTTTATGTTCCCAAATTAAAATAAAATAGTTAATGATAACCAGTTTTACTTTAGAAAAAACCAAAGAACTTGTCTGTTGGGTAAAAATGTAAAATCCTCATAGTATATGCTCAGTGATGTATCCCTGATGTTCTCGGCCTGCTCATTGACTTGTGGAAAATGATGTCGTCAACACTTAGAACATTCTCAATGATTTGGTGCCGATGAAGTCCATTCTGTTAACAAATTGGTACTTCCTTTGTCCCAAATTACTCGACGCTGATTTGTCTAAATACAGATGTATCTAGACTTGTTTTAAGTGTACATACATGCGTATCTAGACAAATCTGCTTCAAGTAATTTGAAACAGAGGAAGTACTTACTAATTAGTCAAGATGCCATTGGTACTTTCCTAGAGTTAAGTCACTAGAGAAACGCTGAATATGTCTGAATTTTGGAAAATTTTGAAACATTTCTGAATGTACTAGATAAATGGAACTCACTTTTCCCTTTTGATCAACGGTACACAATGTCCCTACAAACATTTACTGAATAAATTTGAAACAGGTTTGATGGGAACTCTGAACTAGTTGCTGAGCTTGTCACATCCAACGGCTACAAAGCCGCTTTCGCGGTGAAGGATGGTGCAGAAGGACCTCGAGGATGGCAGGTAATTACGCTCTACAGAGCTTGTTTGCACTGCTAACTAGTGTTAAACATTCATATTCGCTCTGCAAAATGTCACCATTTGCTAGTGCTCTACTGCAGAGCAGTGATCTTCCCTGGACTGCTCCCAAGAAGGGATTCAGTTTGGACTTGGGTGAGCTATTTGGGGTGAGTTCAAATTGACCTTTCTTTTGTCCGAAAAATCGATTTCTCTGGATCATTGGGTCCCATGCTTTTGTCCATTTAGATTTATGTGCCGGTTCTGTACTGACTGTGATGCTTAACTTACAGGATGGTTCAGAAGGTTTGCCCGTCACAATTGGTCTTGCCGCAGCTACTGGTCTGGGAGTACTTGCCTACACAGAGGTTTCTAGAACTCGACGTGATATCATGTTTTGATGACTTGAATCAATTTCCCTTTTTATGGAAAAATCATGTATGACATATGCTGCAGATAGAAACCGTTCTGCAGTTTCTGGGATCAGCTGCCATTATCCAGCTGGTGGCAAGCAAGCTCGTGTATGCTGAGGTGCTTATTTCACTCTAATCTTCTCAGTGGGCTTCATAGATATGAACGACAATTTCATTTTTTTCCTTTGTGGTGGGAATGATATTTGTTGACAAACTTCTCAACCTATATATTTATGCTGCTCCCAGGACCGAAAGAAGACCCTGCAACAGATTGATGACTTCTTTAACAAGAAGATTGCACCAAAGGAGCTTGTTGGTGAAATTAAGGTAGCTAGCCATCCTCCTGGATGCTTAGAGTTAAATGTGTCTTTATTAAATTAGTTTTCATCTTCTTTATTTGTCCCTGCATGAATAATTTAATTTATAGTTGGAGTGCTTAGCAGACATGTGCGAGAAATAAGCTCTGAATTTCTCTGGCAACAAAGATGTTGGAGTCTTCTAATTTGTTGAAATTTTCATGGAGAAATGACATGTGTGGTGGTTTGGGAAACAATCATATTCCACTCTGAACATCCCCTTATGATGCCTTTCTTCAGATCATGAGCAAACTTGCATTGTTTTTTCATAGTAATCGGTCGATTATTCAGAAAAATGATACTGTAATATATTTTTGGTCATGGGCAGGAAATCGGGCAGGCTTTGCTGCCATCATTTGGTGAAGCAAAGAGCCAACCAGCAGCACCAGCGGCAGCCCCAGCTGCTGCGACGGCAACTGCTGCACCAGTAGCAGAGCCAGCCCCAGCTGCTGCGACGGCAACTGCTGCACCAGTAGCAGAGCCAGCCCCAGCCGCTGCACCAGTGGCAGAAGCCACCACAGAATCGCCTCCTGATGCCGCCACAACGTCGAGACCCCTTTCACCATTTGCAAATGTAAGCAATCTAACTCAACCCACGGTTGACATTTATTAAAGTGGAAGCTGATCAATCTAACTCAAACCACTCTTTGTTCTGCATTTCTTCAGTACCCGGATCTCAAACCACCGGCCAGCGCCACCCCTTCCCCACCAGCTTCGGCTTCAGTGGCAGAAGCCGAGGTAAAGGTGGCAACCGAGTCGCCAGCAGCGATGAACTCGGCACCGGCAGCAGAAGCTGTCGAAGAATCGTCTCCGCCTCCTGCGAAGCCCAGGCCACTTTCGCCATTCGCAAACGTAAGCTTATACATTGTTCCAGTGACTTCATTGTGCCTCCCTCTACAAACAAGCAAACGGCATGCTGATTATTTTGCTCTTGCGTGCGTGCAGTATCCGGACCTCAAACCGCCGGCCTCCCCTACGCCGTCGCCGCCTTAGTGACGGTGAGCCGTTTTGGGACGAGCTCATCGCTCGCCGTAAAGGAAACCATGCATAGAGGAGAGGACACTGAGCTGTTCATAAGACACCAACGTGTTCTCAAGCAGTACATATATCCAGTGATCGAATGCGTTTTTGGGATTCGTTTTGTTCTCAAAATTGTGGAATTAGTAGAGAAGTCTTGAGTTTACAAGTCCGGGCACTAGGTGCTCGTGATAAAAAAAACTCAAGCTGACTTTTTTTTTGAAAAATAAAGACTTTATTAATTGGAAATAATAGTTACATCGTCCGTAAGGACATGAACAATTTTACTGACAGGTTCCTCACACCAGTCATTTGTTACAGAAAATCTAGCTAACCTAGCAAGCTCATGAGCAACTTTGTTCGCATCCCTATTACAATGTTCAAAACTAGAAGCAGGAAAATCGCAAGCAAGAAAATAACAATCTTCAAAAACTACTGCCACCGTTCCTGCAGAATGTCCTCCATTCTTCATGATCTCGATGACCTCCATATTATCAGAATTAACAACGAGACGATTGCAGCCCGCCTTTTGCGCAAGGATTAGCCCGAATCTTAACGCCAGAGCTTCCGCCATTAGTACGTCCGCACAACATTGAATACTCCAATTTCCTCCAACAATATAATTTCCTTTATGATCTCTGATGACAGCGCCACCAGTGCCCCTAAGTAGGTCACGATCAAACGATGCATCAACGTTGAGTTTTACAAAGCCTTTTGGAGGTCGAGCCCATCCCCCTCTTTTACAAGTAGCATTCGGGGATGAAGCCTTAACGAAATTTGCCGCAAGGGCACGAATACCCAAATAGGTATGATAAGCATCTTGCGTAATTCCCTCATGAATCAATCTACGCCTATCCCACCACAAGTACCAAGAAGTAATAGCTATCAATTCACGAGCATTCTGGATACCCAATATGGAGAAATCACTATCGGGAAGAAGGAGTAAGAATTCAAGAACAACCTCACCCGCACGATCCACATCACATGCTTTTTTAATAACGACATCCAACCCCAACCTACTCCAGACGGCCTTAGCTTTCTGGCACTGGAATAAAAGGTGTTTCGTATCTTCTGGCCCATTAGAACAACCAGGACATTGGGGAGATACTTTCAGATGTCTGGTAGCAAGCGTCACACGACACGGAAGAATGCCATGCAACGTGCGCCAAATAAATATTTTTACCTTTGCTGGACAAAACAATTTCCAAATGATAGACCAGATCGGGTTAACATCAATTTGTCCCATACCGTTCGTGTGTCTTAGTTTACTCCCATGTTGGTATTCCCATTCCGCAAAATACGCAGAACGTACAGTGAACATACCATTTTTGTGTAGCTCCATGCAATAAAATCTGGCATGTCATGAAGAGAAAGAGGAATCTCAAGAACTCGTTGGGCATCAATTGGCCAAAAAGTTTGTCTCACCAGGTCTTCGTCCAAAAAATTAGTGGTCGGGTCAATAAGGTCGGAGACCCGTGATAGGAGTTGTCCCCCTCTTGGAGAAATAATTTTCCTATTCGCACCATTTGGGATCCATGCATCTTCCCATATATCAATATTTTGACCATTACCCACTCGCCAGATATAACCATGTTTCAATGAGTTAACTCCCGCCATAATACTTTGCCAAGTAAAAGATGAGCCCTTTTTTAATTTTGCATTCAACAGATCACCATCAGCAAAATACTTTGCTCTCAAAACTGTGGCACATAAAGAGTTTGGGTTGTCAAGAAGACGCCAAGCTTGTTTAGCCAGCATCGCCAGATTAAAATAATGTATATCACGAAAACCCATCCCTCCCTGATTTTTTGGAACACACATCTTCCACCATGCCATCCAATGCATCCTCTTCTGATTGTCCTCGTCACCCCACCAGAAATGCGACATTGCGTCATTGATTCCTTTACAAATTTTTTTAGGAATTTTAAAGACGGACATAGCATAGGTGGGGATAGCTTGTACAACAGACTTGAGGAGTATTTCCTTTCCTCCAACCGAAAGCAATTTTTCTTTCCATCCACTAATTTTCAAAATGATACGATCGATAAGATACTGAAAACAGTTAGTCTTATCCATGCCCACATTGGCCGGTAAACCCAGATACTTATCATTGAGAGCCTCCGTCATGATATTCAAGGTTGTACAAATTTGTTCCCTAATTTCCACTCTCGTATTAGGGCTAAAGAAGATGCTTGATTTCTCCACACTTACTTTTTGCCCCGAAGCGGCACAATAAGAGTCAAGGACTGATTTCAAAGCCTCGACATTATTCATATTAGCTTTCATTAAGATCAAGGAATCATCGGCAAACAGAAGATTAGAAATAGCAGGGGCCTCTCTACATACCCTTACTCCAGAGATTTTTCCATTATCCTCTGCATTCGTCAAAAGAGCATTCAGGCCCTCCGAACATAGTAAAAAGAGGTAGGGAGATAAAGGGTCTCCCTGTCTAAGACCTCTAGTAGGCTTAAAGCACTCTGTCTCTTCCGCATTAAAACGAACCCGATACTCAACCGTGGAGACACATTGCATAATTAAATTGACCCAATTTTCATGGAAACCAAGTTTCAGCATAATTTCCTTCAAGAAAGACCACTCAACTCGATCATATGCTTTGTGCATGTCAAGCTTGATAGCACATAAACCCTCTTTTCCATCCCTCTTGTTCTTAATAGTACGGAAGCACTCATAAGCCACTAAAACATTATCCGTAATCATTCTACCAGGAACAAAAGCGCTCTGAGTTGGGCTGATAATATCTGGCAAAAACTCCCTTAAACGAGCGGCAATCATTTTTGAGATGACCTTGTACACCACATTACACAAGCTAATTGGTCTAAACTGAGTCACATTCTCAGGAGAGTTTACCTTTGGGATCATTACAATGGAAGTATCATTCCATCCTATCGGGATCTTACAAGTATTCACCGCTTGCAAGACCTCCTCAATCAGATCATCCCCCAACATAGACCAGAATCTTTTGTAAAAGATAGCATGAAGTCCATCCGGTCTCGGAGCTTTCAAATCCCCAATGTCAAAGAGTGCCTTACGGACTTCCTCAGTGGTATATGGAGCGAGAAGAGCATTATTCATTTCAGTTGTCACCCTTCTCTGAACAAGAGATACAACCTCCTGGTTTGGGTGGGTCACTTCTGACTTAAAAAGGTTAGAAAAATACCCTAAAATGTGATCTTTCAACTCCATACCTTGCAACCAAATACCCGAATCGTCGAGAAGTTTTTTGATCTGGTTTCTTCTCTTTCTGGTTGTTGCCGCATTATGAAAGAAAGATGTGTTACGATCCCCATGCATTAACCAATTAGCTCTTCCACGTTGTAACCAAAAAATCTCCTCTTGTTCCAAAAGATTTTCAAGAAGAATGAGAATTTCCTTTTGACGTGAACGAGATTCTGCACTTATAGGACCGCGTCGCAACTTCTCGAGTTCCTTCTTTAATTTGTTGATTCTTCGTTTTGGTCCCAAAAGAAAACTCAAGCTGACTTGATGGTGTTGTTAATAAATGAAATCGGGGAGAGGCTCCCTGTTTTTGTCTAAAAAAAGAAAACCGAAGCCGTGTGAGCTTCTACTACCTCTGTATCAAGATTTAAAATGTTTTTTGATTTTGTATAGGTCATAAAAAAACATCTTATATTTTGATACGGAGGGAGTAGTTGTGAAGCGTACTGACATTGTTGCAATCTGAAAATTCTGGAAACTGCTCTTTGCTAGCAATTTTCAAATAAAAATAATTGGTAGAGAAAGTAACTTCTAAAGCATCGTAGAGTTGTGAAGGGGTCACCGAACACGAGCTTAAAGAGGTGATAATCCATAACCATTTCTGAGAGAAAGAGCAGTTTTGGTCCTTTTTTTAACCAAAATTACCATAACAACAGTTACTGTGACGATTAGAAAGATATCTCGACTCTACTAGAGTTGCTCTTATATACTGTATTTCATTATTTTTCCAGACTAACTATATTACTAGGAACAGACATGCTTGGCAAGCATTTCCTCTCGTAGGCCACACCAAGAACACAAGTACCAGGAGTACTCCAGGGATAGTGTGGCAGCCGGCAGTCGACTGGTGTCTTGAGCAGTCGGCAGTTGGCTGGCGCAGTCGGCCCATAAGGCAACCGGCGCTGTCAGCGGGCCGCACTCTTTGTCTTGAAAGGATATTCTCCTACTTGGGCCTACCTGGGGTCATCCCCTCCGACACAACCCGTGTCGGAGTTTTCCCACGTAGATGAAGATGCCGGAAGGTCACTCCAACGGATCAGAACTTGCAGTAATGAGGCATTACCTTTCTTTACCAGCCATTTGTTCAAAATTTCTTCAGGGAAAACATCGGCACAATCCAGCAGAGGAGGTTCAGGAAGATCATTGTACACTGGAGTCTGAACTGGCAAATGATGCTTTAACTGAGAGCATGATATGAAACACTGGGTGCACCGAACTTCCGGGTAGCAGCTGAAGTTTGTGAGCCGCAGGTCCAATTTTCTCCAAGATTTCAGAAGGACAAAAATACTTCATGGCAAGTTTTTGGTAGATTCTACTTACCACAGGAATACAGGGTTGCAACTAGAGATGCACAAAGTCAGAATATTGATGTCTTCCCAGTAGCCAGTTGTCCATCTGCATGTTCAACATTGGGAGGTTGAGGAAACTGTCCCAAATTAGGTTCATGTCCATACACAACTTTGAAAGGAGTACATCCAGGACGCGGCCATATGGGTGGTACTATCATATGGTCACATTATCAGGTGCGTTGGAACATCTAGGGATCTGAAACTGGGGATGTATATTGAGGTGTATTGCACCGTTGTAATGCGTAAAGCACTGATATTTCTTAGTGGGCCAGCGGTGTAATAATGGACGTGGCAGGGCGGTCCGTACGCGCATACGGTCCTCCTGCGAACAACAACGGGTGGACCGGTAGTGTGGATAAGCGGACCATTGCGGAGGCGTACGTTGGAAGGAGAACGAGGCCGATGTATTTAATACGGCGTCGACAGGAGAACGAGACTGTGTTGTATTTATGGTGCACCTTCAAAACCTTTTCCCACCAAGTTGTGTTCCAATAGGAGAACGAGACTGTTGTAGTTATTCTGGCACATCTACCAGTGGAAACGCAAGGATGAATTCAACATGATTCGGTTCTAGGCAAATTGCTAATTAACTTGACACACATTTTACTGCATCGTCTTCCTTTTGTCCGGATTGAGTCTGTTTTTGCCATACCGGACACCAAAGCCTTGTTCCCAGGAATACAAATTATAGAAATTGTAAGCTTCAGTAAGAGAGTCGAAGCGTTGTGCCCAGCTCTGGCTTCACAACCTCGCCTCCATTTTTGTCCGCAAATCCTCTAACAGACCTTTCTAATGCGCCCATCTGACTGGACATGGCACCCGTTCTATAGGATTAGCTCCTACTCTACTCCTACCCTGTGAACAAGGGAATGCAACAGAAAACAAGAGTGAATACCTTGGCAAACTGTCAACTATGCAAGGTACACATTATTATCTGTAAAAAAATCTAGCATCTCCACAATTATGCTACAACTTGTTTTAAAGTGGACGATTATCAAGTGTCCAATATCACAGTATACAACTACTCAGGATCTCCGACATGTACATGTTGAAATTTAATCAGACAGCCGGCCAAAGACACTTAATCATGGTAATCTCCCCTATTCCACTGATTTGGCGACCTATGTAGCAATTTTCAACAAAGTTCATCACAGCTCAATTTTGAACACAAAATGCATGCTGCAAGGCTGCAACCGGTTGCCTACAGGCTACAGGCAGATTTCTCTAATGCGAAGACAAAAAAAAAGTTCAGAAAGTGTGAACTACCTCCTGATCCACCCAATATCTCTAGGATCAGGTTTCACCATAGATTCACCGGACACTGCCTGGGAGTTGTCGCCGTTCACCGGACTCTGCCCTCGAACATGAGCCGCCACAGACGATT
This sequence comes from Bromus sterilis, assembly GCA_950022295.1. Classification (NCBI taxonomy): domain Eukaryota; kingdom Viridiplantae; phylum Streptophyta; class Magnoliopsida; order Poales; family Poaceae; genus Bromus; species Bromus sterilis. The sequence continues at coordinate 29,566,765 of OX465597.1, forward strand.
CAGGAAGAATATCTACACAACGACTACCAACCTCGCTTGCCCCGTCGAGATCATTAGCAGCGGCGGCGCAGGATTTGGAAAGATTGGCAACCTGCAACAAGTTTTGGAGCTAATTGATTTGCGCAGCAAATGAACTCGAAATCCATGGTGGATCTGCCGTTTGAAGCAAGAACGGAATGTGTGGGGATTTTGCACAAGCTTGTGGCGGAAGAATCTCACCTTAAAACAGGTTGCACCGGGGATCCAGTCTCCACGCCGCCGTCCTCCATGGTCTTCGTCACCGTAGCCATCTGTGTCTGATTTTTACCCTAGCAAGCCTCCCCTGGTTCTCTCCGAACAAGCGCCGCCAGCAATGGACCATCTGGCCGCTTTGAATGCACACGCTCTGCCTAGAGTACCCTAACCAACAAACTGGACCCCCCGGTCCTACGTCCCAAACGCCGTCACGCGCGGCCGAGCGGTATACTGCAAAAATACATACACGCATACGAAACACACTGTTCGCAGGTGAAATACACATTATCCCACAACTTGTGTCAGGTTCATTAATTGCGCTCCGCCGGAGAGATCGGTGGTTCTGAACGGGCCAGATAATATGACCACATGCAGGTACGACCCATATGTAATTTTCGGTACATCCAAGGGAGGAATGATATATAGTGTTGTACCAAAACTCTGCTAGAGGTAGCCAATTTGAACACTATTTAGGAGTGTCATAAACATCACATCTAAGATACATTTCCAAACATTGATCGCCTCTTTCAGTCTGGCCATCAGTTTGGGGGTGGTAAGCTGCTGACATTTGCAATTTGGTCCCCCACAATTCGAACAGCTCCTTCTAGAAATTACTGGTAAAGATTTTGTTTCCGTCTGAAGTGATTGTGTAGAGCATGCCATGAGGTTTGGAAACATTCAACAGAAATATTTGTGCTATATATATGAGCAAGAGTAAAGGGATGCTACAAGGGTATAAAGTGGTTGTCCTTGGTATACCTGTCTACTACCCCCACAAGAATAGACGAGTAACCTGAAGATTTAGGAATCCCCTCAATGAAATCCATATAAATATCCTCCCAAGGCCCTTTAGGAATAGGTAAAGGATGTATCAATCCTAGATATTAACAGTGCCCATGCTTTGCCTGCTGACAGACTTGGCACTGCTGCACAAAATTGGACACTGCTGCAGAAGGAGACTGCATTTTTTAATAAAAGCTTGCCTCTGCTATCTGCTTGTATTTGTTTCTGACTTCCTCGCTGGAGTCTAGTTCCGATAATCTAATAAAACATTCTGCATTTTATTGATAATGTTATCTAGCTAAAGATACAAATCAGGGCCGGGTTCCAGAGAGAGCTGGTAAAACTCAGCAAACTCTTTGATCAAGGATTCATAAGCTATATCCATCAGTTCTGCATCGTTAAGTTCTCTACCGTCGGAAGCCTTTTGTAATATCTGATTAATACTCCCAACGCCACGGCCCTTTATGCCGCAGGGAACAATATGTCCAAAAGGGGTTAGGTCAGTTGTGACATTTAGCGCTAGACCATGATATGTTATCCATCTTGTACACATAATTCCAATAGCTGCAACTTTGTGATTCCCTGGAGAGGAAACAGAGTGTGCAAGTTAAGAATGATGCGTGAGAACATGACAAAACACTTTGCAGTATCCAGAAGGATAGTAACATACCAACCCAAACACCAGTGAGGCCGTCTATTCTTGATGCCTTAATAGAGAACGCGGACTCAAGGGCACGAATGATCACAGTTTCTAGTGACCTTTGGTACCAGTTAAGATCCTTCTTTTGAAACCGCAAATTGAGAATCGGGTACAGAACGAGCTAAGGAAGCAAAATAATTGATTGTAAGATAATAGTGTTAAGCTACAAATAAAACATGAATAACTGAGATTTTTTGTTCAATATTTCTAAAGTCGGGAACTTTGTTCTTATTTCAAAATGTGCATAGGTTGACCTAACCAACAAATTTACGGAAAACCTTATTTGTTCATTATTTAATTTCTTTGAAGCTTAGGTTACTTCAAATTTAATTACCTTGAAGCAGAAAACTAAATAGGAAATAATGGCAGCACAAGTACAAAAATGTGAAATACTCACTCCATTCTAAAATAAGTGTCTCAACTTTGTACTAAATTTAGTACAAGTACAAAGTTGTACTAGAGTGGAGATATTTATTTCAGAAAATACACTTTCAGACCCACACTACTGCTAATATAACTAACAAATACCTGTCCAGGACCATGATATGTCACTTCCCCACCACGATCAATACGATGGATCTCAATAGGAGAATCTTCTATATTGAAATTGAGGTACTTCTCACTGTTGCCGTTGCCCAACGTATAAACCGGTGGATGTTGCAGCGCGATTAAGGTGTCCGAGTGATCTGCATCTGTGTCCGTGTCTATGCCTACCAATGGTTTCCTCCTCTCAACAATGGACTTCTGCCAACCCCATGAATCAACAAGAGGAACTATCTGCCGATGGAGATCAAAGAGCTCACACCTGTCGAATACAAGAGTGTCATTCGCCACGATGAACACCGCACAAGCAAGCAATAGAAGGCTGACATGATACAGCAGTGCTCACAGCTTCAGTTCAGGTGGTGATGCAGACCGCAAACCTATCATTACACACATTATTTGGGGCTACCTAGCTTGTAACTACATCATGGCAAATATTGTGCAGAACAGAACATTAACCCGATTTGCTTGTACTCAAGAGTGTTCTTGCAACCCCTTGATCAAAATCATTAAGGATACCTCATCAACAAAGCATTGGCCTAGACAAAACAAATGTAGCCGTATTCTTTAGTAAGTAGATAATGACGCATCTTGGTAGCTGAGACTCGTTGGAACTGTTGGTAAGGCCTTTGAATAAAACTAACCATAGGAATTAAATTTAACGAATCGAGAGTACCTCCTCCTACCGACGCGAGCGGCATCGGCCACCAGGGCCGGGTTGGTCACCGCGGCGGCGATAGGACCGGAGCAGCAGCCAGCGGCGAGGCCCAGCCTTCCCCCTCGGGAGCGTGCCGAGGAGTCCCTGGCGGCGGCCGGGAAGGGCAGGACGCCGTGGCAAAGAGGGGCGGAGACCGCCATGGCGGAAGAAACCACGGTCTCGAGTCTGGCTGGGGTGGAAGTGGAACCAAACCCGCGGGGGGCGGACTCCTCCGCCGGCGCGCGGCGGAGGCGGCGAGGAGAAAGAAAGCTGGCCGGCCTGGATTGGATCGGCGTGAATCGAATCGCACGGCGCAGAGGCAACGCCGAGGTCGCAGGGATTTATTACACGGCCGGTTAATACTTTCCAGGGAAGTTGAATAAATTCTACTGTACTTAGGCCTTGTTCAGTTAATCCACTCTCCAAGAGGATTGAGGTGAATTGAAGGGGAATTGGATGAAATTTGTACTACTCCTTCCGTCATGGTTTAGGGCACTTTTAATAATAGTATTTTAGCACGATATCATAGGCATTTTGCTTATGTGACATAGTATTTAATGAAGAAAAAAATGAGGTTGTATCTTAGAGCATGGTTAATAGTATAGCCAGCTGCTGGCTATAAAGAGATGCCATGTCATCTATAGCTAACTTTATAGTCAATAAATACAATAAAAAGGCTATAAGGAGTACTACTTTAGCAATATATGACCCACATGTCTATCTCACAAAGTGCCTAGGATCACGTGTTACAGTTGGCTACTAATTAGTAGCCCGCTTCTCTTCTCTCTCTTTCAACTAAGCACAAATATATTATTTAATTCCTTATAGCCAGTTGAATAGGCACAATTATACTTGCTCTTAACTAAGATACAACCCTTGCGCGTGGCCATATGCAAAAAGCATGATTAAACCAATCACATGTATGCATAAAGCTAAAATCATTAAATAAGATACAACATATAAGAAACAATGCATTGTGATAGTTGTATCTTAACTTTTTATTGCTCCTATGATATTGTGCTAAGAAACAATGCATTGGGAAAGCCCTTGTATCTTAGCACAGTATCATAGGAGCAATAAAAACTTAAGATACAACCACCACAATGCATTGTTTCTTACGGGTTGTATCTTATTTAATAATTTTGGTGTCATGCATACATGTGATTGGTTTAACAATGCTTTTTGCATATGACCACGTGCAAGGGTTGTATCTTAGCTAAGATACAACCTTCCTCTCTTTCTTCATTAAGTGATATGCCACATAAGCAAAATGCCTATGATATCGTGCTAAGATATTAGCATTGGGAGTGCCCTTAGAAGACACGCTTGAAAAAATCTCTGGAACAAGAGTAGTCACCGATTGGTTATGAGATGTAACAAAAGTAGCATCAATAAATGAGTGAAGTAGTAGTGTTAATTACATTCACACCATGCATGCATCAACTCCACCCGGTTAGAGTAGTAAAAAATTGAGAGGGCGCATGTATACATAAGTGGAGTAGTAGTGCTAATTAATACAGGTAATTGCCTTCACGCCTTAAACCATGTCTATTATGGAAACGCACGCAAGTTTAACTGAGCCTTCTAAACCGTGAAGGAGGAAGTAGATAGAATTTAATCCTCCTTCCATGTCAATCCCCTTCATTTCCGGTGAAACCGAACAAAGCCTTACACATCTTAAAAGGGCCGACGCAAATGTTCGTTTTTTATCCGTTTGAATTGGTAAGGTCGAAAAAATGGTTCAATGGGACGATCCAAACGTAGAAGGTTTGCTTTGATTCGTTTTTCGACCCATCGCGATTCAAGCTGGACCCAAATTTAAAGACATTTTGCTTTCCCGCGGATAGGGGGTGGATCTCTCACGTGTCCGTCCCGGGCCCGCATGGCAGCCTCACGATGCCTCTTTGACTCCCCACGCGGTGTGGACCGATCCAATTAAATAAGAACGGTCGCCCCCACCAGTCATCACCGTCGACCACCACCTTGAAATCACCATCCAACAACATCTCTCTAGTATTAATTGAAAAAGCAATGAATAATTGCATTAAGCTTTGTACATAATGAAAGCAATGTTTATAATCAATAAGTAGATATAAACATTGATGGTGGAAGATCCTTTTGGAGGAGATGTTTCATGCAAATTTGGAGAAGCTTGGACAACTCAAGGAGCATCCGGCAAAATAGAAAAATTCGCTGCTTCTCGAGAAGACAGTATTCACACATTATTTCTGGTTGAATTTTTTTTTTGCCGTGAGCTCCCTAGATATCGGAAAAGGCTCAAATTTTACACGAACATCTACCCCCTAAGCATCTTTCACCGTCATAAAATTTATAATTTTTTGAACTCTTTTCGAATGTCTTTTTAAAGATTTTGTGCGCAGGTTTAGATGAGCCTGAGCTCATCCTTGAATAACAGTATCTATAATACCTAAATAGTTCATCCGCACTAACTTATTTATCTTGACATGCAAGCTATCCACATCATCAAGTAGGTCCATCATGCAACTCTTTCACTAACTCTTCATGCACATGCTCCCATTAACTTTGCATGCATGCGGCCTATGACAACTAAATAATAACTTTTTTATGCACTCAACCTCAAAACTTATAAACAACTTTTTTATAGAAAATCAAATTATGAGTTATATCGCATTTTATTTTCTGTGTGACATTTTTTATAAATACACATCCATAGTAACTATCATTGTTTTAGGTTTAGCAAAGGGTGGACACGTCTTCACTTTCTCTACTGAATGTTTTTTCGCCTCATATCATCTCGCCGGTATATTGTCAAGTATCTAAATTAAAAACAAAAACCAAACTCATTTTTGGATTTTTTATCAAAAAATAGTTTTTTTTTACTTTAAGAAATATTTCTTTCAAAAAATCATATATAATAAAATTATATTATGTTTCATAATTTTTCACATGTTTTAAAACATCAAATTCTTTCTTAACAGTTTCCGCAGCAACGCGCGGGGTATCATCTAGTTATTCAAACATGTACTACATGGAAGACCATGAGAAGCTGGCGGGGCACCTTACATTTCAGGACTAGAATATGTTAAATTAGTGGTAAAAGTATCACTTGTGAACTGTGAACCAGAGGAGGGTTTACATCTAGAATAGCTCATTTATACAGCCAGGACAAATAATCTTAGGCAATAGATTGCCTTGTCTTCCCCCAAGGTAGTACAAGCAAGCGAATGACATGAGGGCACTCCCAATGCTTGTATCTTAGCACGTAATCATAGGCATTTTGCTTATGTGGCATACTATTTAATGAAGAAAGAGAAGGTGGTTGTATCTTAGCTAAGATACAACCCAAGCACGTGGCCATATGCAAAAAAACATGGTTAGACCAATCATATTTATTCATGGAGCTAAAATCTCTCCCTAATAATAAAGGAAGGTTTTCTCCTTACGTCATGGCACTTTTGCAAAAAAGCCCTTACAGTTTTGGTTAATCAACCCGCACACCAATACTTCCAACAAAAAAAGTTTTCGTGCAATTCATTTTGTAAAAACACCCTTGAGTTCTTGGTAAATTAACCCGCAGTCCCATATTAAGTTAAGTGAGAAAAAAAACAATGCGCGGGGTTGGGCCTTCAAACAACGCTGCTCGGCCAATTAGGAGGCCCCAGAATTAAATTGCCAGTCCTAAAAAAAGGTTGCAGCCTACTGAAAACAACTTATTTTCATGTTGAATGCAATTGAATCTTTTACACAATAGTACCACACTGCTCCATAATATCATATTAAATCCCAATAATTATATATATATTCGGCGAGTTACACAAATAAAACCAAAGAGACAAATAGTGTATTTTTAAAGAAAAACATGCATTTTAAATGTTCGCACAGTTGTAAAGAAAATGTTTCCGTATTAAAATATGTCATCTAATTTCAAATGTGTTCTTCCTTCATTTCAAAAATGTTGTCGACGTATTTTTATGTCTTTTTAAATGTGTCTCCAACTTTAAAAATTGTTATGTATTTTTTAAGAAAAACATGTATTTAAAATGTTCGCACAGTTGTAAGAAAAATGTTTCTGCATTAAAATATGTCATCTAATTTCAACAGTGTTCTTCCTTCATTTAAAATATATATTTTACGTAATTCTAATAGTGGTCATATGCTTAAAAATATATTCATAACTTAAAAAGTACTCATGCTCTTGTAAGAAAAGTACATGTGATTAGAAAAGTGTTTTACCTGTTTTTAGAAGAATCTTGATGCATTTTAAAAAATAAATGTAAAATTTAAAGGTGAGTAGGTATATGAGGAATGATGTATGGATTAGGTATAGGTTCTAGCTCAACAAGGACGATCATTACATCCAACTCAACCAGATTAGTTATAGAAATATTAAATATTTTACTTGTGATGATGATGTACAATGATAGATGGGTTGTGCAATGCCTGAGATCATCATTTTTAAATTGATCTTGTTTGAACGTATTACGACTAGATGGACACCTTGAGGTAAGGGTGAGAAGGAGAATAAGCGACAACAGATAAGACACTATCATCACCTTTAAATTAATCATGTTTGGACATATTACAACCAGGTGAACACCTCAAGGTAAAGTGAGAAGAAAGGTAAGCGACAAAATCAGATGAGACAATATGTTGAAATAGATACCATGAATCCGTAGAGGACTCTTAAGTCAAACTTAATACACAAAAAGCATTTAATTTTTTACCCGTTGCAACGCACGAGCAATTTTGCTAGTCATTAAATAAGATACAACCTCTAAGAAACAATGCATTGTAGAGATTGTATCTTAAGTTTTTATTGCTCCTATGATATTGTGCTAAGAAACAATGCATTGGGAGAGCCTTGAAAGCCATTATCCGATCTTTCAATCTATTGTGCTCATCCAGCTTCAAAAATAACATACTGTCAACCCACAAAAAAAAAACAATACTGTCATCATGCCCAGAAAAGAGAAGCATTTCTTGTAACAAGGGGTAAAGAGAAAGTTGTCAAATCTGAAATTGATCGCTTTATGCATTAACACTCTTCGGTTACAAGCGATCAGATTGAGCACACTGAACTAAACAGTACTAGCACAGAAGTACAAGATACATGGATCGACCCAAGTAATTCGTACGTACTAGCAACGACTGAGAACATATAACGTTCATTTATAATTCAAGTGTAATATACTCCCTGACAAATATTCGCTCTCCACTCCACCTCGACTAATTTATTTATTGTTGATACCTGAAAGAAAAATTGGCGGTTCAGGCTTTAGAGGCATCTGTCAAACATTGCTGCAGAGTTCCATGCCACCTCCTCCGATGCCTCATTCAGCTAGAAGCCTAGAACACCCGGAAGTAATATCGTTCGTTCATGCTATAGCGCCTGGACCTGTGCTTGACCATCTGAAGCTCCGTTCCATGCTTGCCGCAGCAGCGCTTCACCTCGACGCCGGTGAGCACCGCGAACCTCTCGTCGTAACGAGTGTTGGATATCCGACCCGTCTCGAAGAACTTGGCGACGCAAAACCTGCCGGAGCCCAGGTGCACAAGGTAGGAGTCGTGAAGGAACCATTCCTCCGGCGGAGCCAGCTCCTTCCACAGATTGCACAGCTGAGGGGGCCTTGCCGTTGTCGTGATACTGAGGAGGTCAGAGGTGCAAGCAGGTTCCCGTCAGATGACTGGCCAAACCAGAGCTTGTTCTCCGGGATCTACTCGGCGTGGCCTCGGAATGGCAGCGTCCAGTCTCCAAGGTTGGTCCATGCGCCGTTCACCGTGTCAAAGCAGTAGGTCCTCCCGCCCTGTGACACCCAGAGTTGTAAATCGTTGACAACTGTGTAGGCATTGACTGCAGACACAGACAGGCCGCCGCCTTCCTCCTCATAACCTCCACCAGCAGATTGCTTCTTGTTGTACCCAAAGGGAGGCGGTGGGAGAGAGCGCCAGTGCCACTCTTTTGCGAGATGTTCATTTTTAGGGCGGTGGCCATAGATGAGGGCCTCGAAGCAGCTGGACTCGGCGGTGAAGGGATAGCTTTTCATCACATAGAGCTTGCCGGCGGCGGTCAGGCAGGTGGGCTCCCAAATGGGCGTCTGGAGGGGCGGCAGAATGTGGAAAGCACGTGAGGCGGAGCTGTGGAGCAAGGTGCGGCCGTCCTGGTCGATGGTGAGGACGTGGTCGTCGTTGTCGTTCTAGCTTCCGCCGGCGACGCGCATGAACTCCACGCTCCCGACTGGAGCCTCGTTGGTTCGGCAGGGGAAGAAGGACATGACAGGGCGAGGCAGCTCGCTGGGCTCGACAGTATCGCCATCTTTTGCATCTGCTGCTCCTCCACCTTGTTGTTGTTGTGATGGTCTTGGTTGGTTGGGTCTTGGGTGAAATAAACCCGACGTGTTGATGCGGTGAAGAGCGTAGGCAGGGCGGCCACCGACGACGGTGTCAACAACCATATGAACAAACCGGCGGCGGCAGCTCATTATTGTCTTCTATTATCGAAATTTTCTGTGTACACTGATGATGAACTGGCCCAGCTTAATCCTGATTGCAGGAGAAATATAAGTCAAAATTGTTCATCTTCGATGAAATCGATATCATGGACTGTGAAAAAGAGCACTCGAGTATTACCTGTACGAATCAAGGTGAATTCCCCCCCTTCCGGCGACGGCGACGGTGGAGTAGCAAGCGGCAGAAATCTTGTCATGTATTCTTTGCCGCGGCGCCAAGGATTCGGACGATCCACATGCTCCCTTCCATCAATTTGTGATCGGCGAGCGAAAGAAGAAGTGCGGTGCGGGCTTGGATGGGGGATCTAGGGTTTTGAGAAAGCCGAAAGTGAGCAAACACACAGTCCGGCGGCGGCCCGTACGTAGTCACCGTACACACAAAACGTCTCTTGGTCGTGTGGCGTCGGCAAGACTACGGTGCAGTTATCGACGAAGGATGGATGTATATGTGAATTTAGGGTTTCACATATATACGTCCATACTGCTGTTGATCTGTATACATGTGAATTTTTTTAGCGGATGGACGTATTTTTGTGCCAGAACAGATATGTGATATTCCATCCGGTCCTTTATTTTGTGCGCTCGCAAAATATTCTTCTATCTGCTATATCTACGGTGCAGGGGAGCATTTAGGGTTACCGCCTCGCATTCGTTCCCTTCTCCGCCGCTGCAACCAATTACCCCTCCGCCGATTCCGATCCAAATTTGGCGAGCAATCGAGATGACACTAGGCGGATCCAGCTATCGTGGTTGTCGTCGAGGGTCAGTGGCGGCCACGCATAGCCAAAGCGACCATGAGGCGGGCAGCTCCCATTGCCCCGTGCTCCGATCGATCCCCACCGCCTCACGCGCAAGCCCGCGCCCGCACCGGGCAGAGGGGTGGATGCGTTTCCATACGTTGTACGCTCCTCTGGCCGCGCACTCGTCATCGCATGGCGCAGGGGCTACTCATCGGGTGGGGTAGGAGCCCGAGGGGGGTGTTGATGGCAGCAGGAAGTGGCCATGGGTGGTGGCGGTGAGGAAGCTAGAGAGATGGGAGGCTGTGGGGGAAGGGAGGCGAAGCGAGCAGTCATTTGGACGGAAGTGGGGATTATCTCTTCATCACACAGAGCGGGCGGGCAGTTCGGGTGGTCCATTGCAGACGCACAAGACGTAGACCGCCGGATCTCAATCAGACGCGCGAAACATGAACACACTCCATAAGCAAGATAGTGCGCAATCACTAATTAGATTTTGCAATTAATTATTAATTAGATATTTTTTCTCTCTATTTCAAATTTCAATCCACTAAAACACATCAAGGCATGCATAAAAGATTGAACAATGCTTTTAGGAATGACTGTGAATTTTATGAAAAATTTTAAATTTTTATTTTTATTAAATTTCTCCCTTTAGAAAAACTTTGAAGCTTTTATAGGAAGTCAAAATGTTAACAGAAACACAGAAAAGGTCACCGGAACGGCCTAACTAAGCATAGCGACCATTGCCTTTTTTGAAAAAGAGAATAAATTCAAGAAATTTTTTATCACTTCATTCAGTTTAGATAATGTTTCGGTCCATATTTTAGTCCTTTCCTCAGTCTTTTGGATTTAGTTGTGAGTGTTTTGTCAGAATTAGATACAGGTACATGGTAGGCTTTTTCCTTTGTATATTGCTAGATATCCAACTCCGTTTTAATATCCCACACACACCACAGGCCGGACGAGCGGTGGATCTGAACAAATGGAATGACCGGATGCGATGGTGTTCACATGAGGATGGAGACATTAGTGGAAAGGGGGGGTGTCGGGCAAGGTAGGCAGCCCGAGGGGGTGTTGATGGCGGCAAGGATCGGCGGCGGTGAGGAAGCTAGAGAGATGGGGGGCCGTGGGGAGGGAGGTCAAGGCGAGCAATGATTTGGACGGGGGTGGGGATTATCTCTCCGACGTAGACCACCGGATCTCGATCGAACGCACAAAACATGCACGCACTTCATAAGCAGATAGTGCACAGTCACTAATTAGACCTTTGGGATTAATTATTAATTAGATAGTTTTTCTCTCTATTTCAAATTTCAATCCACTGAAACACATCAAGGCATGCATAGAAGATACATCAAGCATGGCGCAATATGGCAGGATGGCAACACACTAAACGAATGTAGGGCTCGTTTGATTCATAGGAAATTCATAGGATTCTTATAGGATTTTATCCCATAGGATTTTATCCTATGTTACTCATTTGATTCATAGGAATTGTTCCTATAGGAATTTTTTCCATAGGAATTTTTGTACTACTTCCTATAGGAATCCTAACATTTACTCCAACCTCTTTCTACAATTCCTTTGATGGAATCAAACAAACTTTGGTGCAAGCAAAATTTTATAGGATTAAAGTGGGCATGCCATTGCAATCCTATGCTTTTCCTATTCCTATGATTTTTCTACCCTATGAATCAAACAAACCCGTAATAAGGGTTATTAATTATTAGTACAAAAAGATGTGATTAGGAGAAAATAATCATATACGACCGCACGGTGCGACCCGGCCGCATGGCTGGCTGGGCAGTGGGCCACTGCCGGGGGCTGCTCTCTCACATGGGGTCGTACAGGATTAGCCTCCGCTATATATCTACAGAAGAGAGGCGGGAGGAGAGGGGTAGGATTTGGAGCAGTCGGCGGCGGCGAAGGTGATGGCGGCCTTGTCTAGGTCGAAGCCGACGTGAAAGTCCTGCTGCGCGATGTTCCCGATGACCGCCACACCGTCCCTGGAGGCGGATATGGCCAAGCACACGGTCCCGGGCTCCGGCTGTACGAAGGCGTTCTTGGCCTTGAGCGTAACCACGGCGCCGCCGCCAAACTCCAGCGTGACATGCGGGAAAAGCTTCTCCAGCACCGAATCCTGGATCGTACCGACGACGTCGTAGCAGAGATCGAGCGCCTTGTCCGGGGACTGCTTCCGCGTGAGGTTGACGGTCCGGGAGACCTCAGCCACGATGGGGTCGAGCAGCCTCTTGTCGAGGATCGTCAACGCCGTGCCAGAGTCGATGACGACATGGTACGGGTACAACAGCTTGGGCGGCGTGATGGCGGAGGTGGAGTTGCCGACCTTGACGGAGACGAGCAGGATGGTGTAGGCGGAGGTGGAGGGGGAGGGGATGAGCGGCGTGGTCACCGCGCCTGGCTCGTTGACGGTGGCGCGAGCGCCGAGGTTGAGGATGGAGGAGACGTTGGAGGCGGAGAAGGGCGCGAGGCAGTAGGAGAACCTCCGTCCGATGGACGTGGCGGCGGCGATCTGGCCGATGAGGGAGTTTGTCCCGGCGCCGAGGCCGACGTGGCCGGTGGTGACGAAGATGCTGCCGGTGGAGTTGGTGTCGCAGCCGAAGTTGATCCTCTCCACTTGCAGCTGCGGGCGTTCGCGGCACCCAACGCAGCCGCCGGGAGCGTCGTCGAAGGTGAAGGTCTCCAGGGAGAGGGTGCCGTCCCTGGTGGAGCCGTCGTCGTAGGTGGAGTGGTATTTGCAGATGGAGTTGGCGTCGCAGGAGTTTCCCTTGATGACGCGGCACGAGTCGGTCTGGCAGCCCACGAGGCCGTAGGACGAGGAGGAGGACGGGTCGAAGCCGCCGTTGCCGCATTTGAACCACACGAGGTTGCTGCCGGTGTCGACGATGGCGAGCACCCGGGTGCGCGGCGTGCCGACGTTGAGGTACATGAGGTACTCGAACGGCTTAGACACGATCTCGGCCACGCCGCCGTCGGCAGAGCCGCCGGCGTACGAGCGCGAGAGAGCCGAGGCGCGCGCCATGGAACGGCGCACGGCGGCAAGCACGCGGTCGTGCGAGGTGAGCGACGGGTCGTGGAGCGGCGACTTGGGCGAGTCCCGGTGGATGAACTCCACACTGAACCCATCGCCGCCGACGTACGCCGTGCAACCGCACAGCTGCGCCGTGAGGACGACGCCAAGGACGACCAACAATACATGGCAAGTGGAACTCGCCATTGTGCTGTGCGCCTGTGCCCGAACTCTTTCGATTTCCTCGGAGTAGCTTGAGAATGGCGTCCTGCTGCTGGCAGCTGCAATATTAATAGGAGGGTCGGGAGATGGATGTGGCAAGTATTAAGGATTTGATATATAGGAATGGGTAATTGCCTGCAATAATTTGATTGGAGAGAGATTAGTGGTTTGCCGGCACGTGTCACTATTTAGAGCAAGTACAATAAAATAACGTAGGTGGGCTGAAAAGCACAAACCACCACAATACAGGCGTCATTAGCAAAAAATCACCACAATACAGGCAGTTGACAATATGCACCGAACATATACTTTAATTTTGACAAAATAGACTAAACATTGCTTAACCTCGTGTTTGACGTGGCAAAATTTAATTACACGGCTTTACAAAACAAAACCTCACAATTTTTTTGAAAAAGCAATCCAGTCCTTGTCTTCCCTCTTTCTCTCCTCACTTTATCTTCTTCCTCTCCTCTCTGCCAAGTCGCTCCGCCACGGCCAGGCCCCGCCGTCCGCCATGGCCACGCTCCGCCGCCCGTCGTGGCCACTCGTCGCCACCTGCCGTGCCCACGCCCCGCCCCCGTCGCTCGTTGCGCACCGCTTTGTCTCTTGCACCGCTCTGCCCCTTGCGTCGCCAGGAGGAGGTGGTCGGGAAGGTTGGCCTGCCTTGGCTCTGCTCCACCGTGGATTTGCCCCTTTGTTGTGGCCACATTTTGGTGATGAAGAGGAGAGGGAGGAGCGACTCAACGGCTCGTCGACTCCGGCGGACGCGGGGCCGGAGGGGATGGCTTTCTAGCCAGCTGCTGTGCCCGGCGGTGGCTCACGCATCTCCAAGTGCCCATGCTGCTCCGGTGGCAGCAATGGTGAAGAAGAAAGCCTCAAGTTACAAATAACCCCTCAAGGAAAAATAAAATTGTAATTTAGTCTATGCCACCATCCTTTTGTTAAATCAATACTTTGCCATGTCAAATTCGTAGTCAAGCGGTATTTAGTGTTTTTTGTCACTGATTAAAAATTCGTTAGGTGCAAAATGCTCGAAAAACGTAAAGTGGTGGCATTTTGCTAATGACGCATGTATTGTGGTGGTTCTGTGCTTTTCACTCTACTTGAAGTGATTTTTTTTCCCAACTAACATTTATTTGTAACGACAATACTTGATCGCATGATATGTATTTAAAAATCTTAGTTGGTTATAAACAACACATCAAGCTTGAAATAGTTAAGTACAAGAAATAATTTTTGCGATTAGGTGTAAAATTTTGTGGCAAGCACTGCAAATGAATTTTGCAAGCAGGTGTAATCTTTGTGCCAAGCATAATAAATAATTCTTGCAAGTAGGTGTAAATTTTTGTGGCAAGCATAACAAATAATTTTTGCAACTAGATGTAAATTTTTGTGATAAGCACAACAAATAATTCTTGCAACTAGGTGTAATTTTTTGTGGTAAGGACAAACAAATAGTTCTTGCCTAGGTGTAAATTTTTATGGTAAGCACAACAAATAATTCTTGCAATCAGATATAAATTTACAGTTTTACTAATTTTCAGACATTTGTAAACGAATTCGCTTTAGGTTGTTTTTTAGGCCGTTGGATCTGTACGAATCAGCGATCCATGTCGGCCAGTGTTGTTGGGCTTGTTGGGTTTATGGGTCTGCCCACAACGGTCCATTATTCAATCCATTTGTATCAACCCGCTAGAGTCAGTCGTTTTTTTGAATTTTCTATTCAGTTAGTGGAGGGAGGCGACTGCTGTTCATCCAAGGGGATTGGTGGGGGTTGCACAGGCGAGGCGGAGACGGCGGAGGTCCTCACCGGGGTTTCCGCGGCGAGTCCCACGCGAAGTGAGACGGCAAGCAGTGTTGGAAATATGCCCTAGAGGCAATAATAAAATTTTATTATATATATTTTCACGTTCGTAATTAATGTTTATATTTCTGTGCTATAATTGCAATAACCCTGACTATGAGATTCAGAAGAAAACTCACTTGCATGTGTGGAAATGTAAACACCAAGAGATCCTGGTTTAGCCTCTAAGACCAGCTCATGTGCTAACTGATGATTACGTTTTCTTAATCATGGACATTGTTCTTGTAACAAGGATGTCAGTAGCAATGGGAACATATTGTTAGCAGAACAATGATGTTGAACCGACCCCAGTATTGAATGATATACTTAGAGATCACATCGTAACAACGTTATAAGTCATATCATGAAATGTTATCATATACATAATTCCTTAGACCATGAGAGTATCAAGTTTCTTCACACAGGAAGATGTGCTTTGGTTCTTAGATGAATCTTCCCGTTACTGGGAAGTAGTAAAATAAGTTCTGGGTACATTGGATAGTGTGTCTAGTGACTGTGATAGTTCAAGATTGGGATTTGCTCCTCACGATGAAGAATATATTCACTTTGGGCCCACTCGGTATGACGGTATCCATTATAGTCTGGCCAGACGCATTGTGATTCAGTCACGGGGATACCGGAATACGATAACGAGGAAAATGGACAAACGAGCAAAGAGGATAACGAGTGGCTTGTGTTCAAGAAGTTGTTACACATGGATGCCAAACTTCTGTCCTCTGACTTTGTCATATATCGCGAAGCAAAGGGAATGGTACATGAATAAACATAATGGTTCACTCGAAGTTTCTTCGTGTATGTGCGGGAGTCAACATGGGTGTCCATGGCTCCGCTGTTGATTATTGGCTATTGACAAAAGGTTGTTGACCTATGTCCGGAAGATGTTCTGAGTCATGTCCGCATTATACCGAACCTATTAGGTCACACACTTAACGAGCAGTAGTCTGTTAGAATGCTAGAATGGCAGAAGGTTTAGTGGAAGCAAAGAAGAATAGTTCATACGGGTATCGGAAGTAGTTCCGGGGATTTATGGAATAGTTCATAAGGGCACCAGAAGTAGTTCTGGGTATTTAAGGATATGTCCGGATCACTCTTGAGTAGTCCCAGGTGGTTCCGGAACATATGAGAATGGTACTGGGTAAGTCCTGGATCAACCGGAATAGTTTCCGGATAATCGCTGGGCATCCCGACAACCTTCGTGGTCATCGGGTGGCTTAAACTGTAACTCAGATGGTCTTGGAAACTATCCGGATGGCTCCGAAACGTCCGAGAACGGTCCCGGAAGGTCCTGGAAGTGCTCCAGAAGGTTCCGGAATGTCCCGAAACGATCCCGGAAGGTCCCAGAAGGTCCTAGAAGCTTCTGGAAGGTTCCGAAAGTTTCCGGGCAGTACCACCCGCTACCCCACGCCCCTAGCCTTGGGGGGCAAGCCACCTAGGCTGACCTGGCCGGCCAAGGGGTGGGGGGCGCACCAAGGGGAAGGAATTCCACTCCAGGTGGGAAGTCCAACTCTCCAATATGGCAGGTTTCCGGTGGGAAGGTTTGGGAGGTTTGGGATTCCAAGTTGGACTCCCCACCCCACCCCCTTATTGCGCCCCAAGGGCCTCTTGGCCACCTATATAATGTGGGGGAGGGGTGGGGGGCGCAGCACAACTTGTCCCCAAGGCCTATGCGCCACCCTCCCTCCCTCTAAACCCCGTTGCTCCACAATTAGACCCCGGTTTAGACGCTGTTCTAGATCAGAATCCGTTAGGGTTTTCTCCCTCTAGTTTTCTCGGTGGCGTTCATCTCTGGACGGCGGAGCGCTGCTGGATTGCTGCTACGGAATGTGTGGATACTAATAGAGGGATCATATCTTTGGTCCTTCTCCGAGGAGCTTCTTCTTCTCGGAGATCTTGTTCGAGGGACTTGCTCGAGGGACTTGTGCGTGGGACGGATCGAGGTGCTTCTTCTTCCTCGGTGATCTTGATCGAGGGACTGTTTGTGGGATGATCCGCGATATCTACTTCAACGAGCTACACCAACTCTACTTCCGCTACATCGCTTGGTGAGCCATGACCTAAAACCTTGTATGCAATCTTCTTGGATGATCTTGGGTTCTTGATTCGTAGGCCGAATTTTTTTGTTTTCTACTACGTTTCCCAACAGTGGTATCATGAGAGATCCTTGATTAGATGCATGTTTAGGTCTAGATCATATGTGTGATATGAGGCATTGATTTTCTTGTTGCTTCCCTGTCATGTGATTTTTTCTATGCTTGATGGCAAGTTGAGGTTTTGCTACAAGGATTGAGTTTTCCATCGATCCCTCTATGCTGCTTTCAGTATGCTAGTTGCTTTGATCATGGTCTACATCAAACTCCTTGGATCTCATCTTAATCTCGCAATAGAAGATTTAACATGGAGGGGCTTGTGGATTTTATGAACTCAAATCCACACGGGGGTCACGCGTTGAACGAAGTTTTGCTTGTGGCATTAGTTGCTACACGCACCCCGAACGTTAAACTAGCAACATTGAAGTATCGTGTTTGGTTTGTTTAGGGAACAACGTTTGCATGTAACCTGCTAATCAACCACGATAAAATTTGCAACAACCCGTGTAGATAGCGATCTAACTTGTTTTTGTAGAGTATGCATGTGATGTGGTATAGCCTTCAAGATTTGCAATGTGTTTGTATGAGATGCTATATGATGTAATATTTATTCGCGACCTGCGTGTCGTGGTATGGCATGATGACTGGAGTCGTATGATTGCCACTTAATTATGGCATGCATGCCAGAACTGTTTATTAGCTCGAGGCAAAGCAATATATAGATGCAAGGTGATGATCTACGATGCGGAGGTGGACCCCGACGCACATGCCGGAAGCCGTGGTGATGTTCCCGACACCAAGGACAAAGTTGGTGGACACGGTGACTTCAACCACGACGACGTGAAGACAATGAAGACTTCACGAAGCAAAAGGGCTATACTATATCACATAATTTTATGAACTGCCTGTGATGTTTATCCCTTTGATGCACCCTTGTTTGATGCGCGGTAGTCGTATTTTATTAGGGTGATCTCTCGCAAAACAATATCAAGTTGATAATGTTCTTCAACTGTAGCACCTTCTATACTATGTTTCACACCGGAGCAGGTCATGTCACATGAGTGCACACGGTGTGACGCATAAAAGGCGGGTGTGTTAAGAATACACTGCAATTACACTTGGTTGTCTTGACGGTTTGGATAAAAGTTTGCTACCGGAACACGCCCATCGAAAGATGAACAAGAATCACCTTTGGCGTGATTGGCAAGTTGGCCTACCGGTCCAGTCTAAGTCATCAGTAATGTCACATCAATGGCGGACGATTGGGTTGGATCTTGAATCACTCCAGCATCAATTACGAGAGATATTGATCTGAGTGGGAGCGCACTTAGTAATTAAATTGATTAATCACAAGTGCAACTTAATTATGAACAAAGTCTTAGTATTTTCATTATCGTTGTAGAATAATGGCTCGCGTTACCACCTTCCCAATTGATTTTGATTAACTGTATTATCTGGTAAAAACTTTACGATTGGTACCGTATTGTGAGGACTATCCTCAATAGTTTCGAGAAGGAGCTTGTCCTATCGCAAATTTTTGATGCTCTCCCGCTGATGCTATGGATGATGTGACATACGTCCATAATCCAAAATGCTAGAATTCCACCATAGCTAAGTGCATTGTCTTCACCACCATGAAACCCGAACTTCGAAACATTTGGGATAGTTATGTTATATTCATGGAACTGAAAAATTGTTTTCAGTAGTAAGACAATTAATGTTGGATATAAGATATCTAGTACAATGTATGATTGTAAGCATTAGTGAAAATGTTCACTGTGCTCTAAACAAAACTGACAAGTGTGGGATCCAAAAGAACACCGATCATATGATGATGAGAATTAAGGGAAAGGAAGTCCAAAGGATGTTAGTAAGACTTACACGCCAGAAATTCCATGGCATGCGCCATCCTTAATCATGCGTGAGCTTTTGTGAGTAGGAGTGACATTGGAAATAGAACTATGATACGTATAAAGGCAAAACGAAAGAAGACTGGAATAACCAGCTCAGAAATGAAAGTCATACGGAGTTATAGATGAATTCATTGCTGGTCAAGAGATGTAATTCTTGGGAATCATGATTAAGCAGTTAATTGTGGATTCTGTATATTGTGATTAAACTGTTGATCACCGGAATATCACATCGATTGCATATTATTGCAACTCGATGCAAGAAATACTATGGCCTTTATGACTAGCTAATGACGAGTTTTGACACGCTCGGGAACACAGTAAAAGGTTTACTATACCGTGTGTTGACTCTATGATTATCTTCATAATTAATTTTAGAGTTGAGTAAATTGTTACTACACTTTAGCCTTGTTGCAAAACATCATTTTGAATCATGTTTGTTGCAAGAGAGTTGTTCAAAGCTATGAATAACGTAAAGGCCATACTTCCATTATGAATAGGTTGTATGTTATGAATCTTGATAATAATACTAAACATCCATAACACTGACGCTAAACGTCGCAAGACTGACAGAAATACCACATAGATGTGGCACTGCCGTTTATCACAAGTGACATAACATGCATGAAGAATTTCCATAAGTGATGGACTTTTGAGTCATATGATTATGAATCACTTGACGCTTGCGATCTTTGTCTCGAAGTAATGTGACTAAAACACCGTTGATAGGCCATACATGAACGGCAATTAAACCATTGGTAATCATACATGATGATGTGTGTAGTCCAATAAGTGTAGTTGTGTGCAGTGGATTCCCTATCTTCACTCATGAGTTGAAGTAGATATGTGAATATCTTTTCAATAGGGACATACGTCTGAAATCTTTGAAATGTTCAAGGAATTTTAGAGTGAAATAGAAACTCATTGTAACGAGAAAATAAAGCTTCTGCAAATTAGATTGTAGAAAGTAATATTTGAGTTACAAGTTTAGCGAACGTCTGATGAGTTGTGAAGAAGTTTCATAACTTGCGTCTCCCGAAACACCACTATGAGTAAAGTGTTCGAGAGATATAATCAAGCCATGTATGACACGGTAAGATCAAATATGACGTTTATCAATTTGCCATTATACTTATTAAAGTTATGCGTTAGTGACTACGACTTTTACACTGAAAAGAGCACCATCAAATCTGTTGAAATGACACCATATTAGATGTGGTATGGACTGTTAAAACCATGTTGTCTTTTCTTAAAATTTGGGTACATCATGAGGCATATATTTGACATACTCAAAACCCCAAATCAGATAAGTGCTATTTTGTTAAGGTTATGCCAAAAAATTTGGTATTCCTCTATCACTACAAAAAAGCAAAACTGTTTGTTGTTAAGAACGGTGTGTTTTGAAGAAAAATAGTTTCTTACAAAAGAGTGAGTGGGAGGACAGTGCAACTTATCAAAGATTGTTGAATCTTCAGAAAAGTGCGTAGCCGAACCACACAGGTTAGACAAAACTCGTACAAACACTTTTATGTAAACGAGATATTGTTGTTCGACAATGATAAACCTCTGATATACAAAGAAGCGTTGATGGGCCCTGACTCCGGGATTTGGCTAAATGCCAAATAATCTGAGATAGTATCCATGGAAGTAAGTCAAGTTTTGAACTTGGTAGACCCTCCAAAAGACCAAAAGTCTGAAGAATATATATATGGATCTATAATTGATTCGGATGAAATTGTTTTATCCATAAAGCTCAACTCGTTGGAAAATTGTTTTCTAGCAAGTTCAAAGATTGACTACGGCGAAATAGTTTCTACCGTAGAGATGCTTTAGTCAGTTCGGGTTATATTAGCAATTACTACATATCTCATTTATAGGATATGGTAGAATGAACGTCAAAACAAAGTTCCTACACGGAAATATAACAAAGGACGTATATGTGATACAACCGGAATGTTTTGTCGATTCAAAGGATGATAAAATAGATGCAAGCTTTGGATATCCAGTGATGGACTGAAGCTAGAACAATGGAGTTGGCATTTTCGTTATGATGAAATTGCCAAAAGAGTTTGTTTTCATCGGGAATAAACGAAGATGCTTGAATGTTCAAGAAAGTAAGTGGGAGCTGAATGATATTTCTAAAACCTTATGTAGATGACATATTGTTGATTAGAAATGATATAAATTTCTTGACACGAATAAGGACTTCATTGGAAATAGTTTTCAGTTGAATAACTTGGGCTAATATAGCATTTGTATTGAGCACAGTGATCTATGCAGATAGTAATTTCTTGATCATGCTAAAGCCAACGTTACATGTTGACATGATACTAAAGTAGTTTAGTATGAAAACGCCAGGAAGGATGTTCTTGCCGAGGTCATGGTGAAAAGTTGTTTGCGGAAATCGGTGTTCATGAACACAGACAAGCAAAACACATGAATTGAATTTCATTCACATGTGTGTTTGGATTAATCATGTACACCATAATATGTAAAACGACCAGATATGTCCAGTGCTCCAAAAGGTTGTGAGCAAGATACCAAAGTGGTCAACATGTTGATCATTGGACAAACAGGGAAAAGTTAAACTTATGAAAGATAAGATATGTTTCTCGGAAAAATGGAGGGAATGAAGAGCTCATTGCAATGAGTTACACGAGCTGAATTTTTTATGTAAACAGTTACACCAATTCAGTCTTCATACTTACTCCGACCGATTTTCGATTTTAATTGGGATTATGTGTTTCACACGTAAGGGTTGCACGGTATGGAGGAACTGTGTTAAGTTAGATACTGTGGCGAATTCTATAACAGAGGCTAAGTATACTGTCGCTTAAAGAAGTAACAAGGGAGGGTATTTTGAATCATCAGTTCATTTATGAACATGGTATGGTTTCCTAGATGCTTGAAGCTCATGGAACATTGATGAATGATTTCATGACTTATTCTAAAGGAACCAAGGTCCTGCCAAATGATTCAAACAAATACAAAACTAAACTGATAAAATTAGTGAATTTTATGATAGCGTGAAAACGCGAAGATATGCAAGATACAAACGGGCCTGAAACGTCAGATCCGATGATGAAGTCTATACCACAAATGAAGCATGTTTTACACCGGTATGCCATAGGTGTAAAGTGCTCAAGCACTGATAATATTATTGACTCTAGTGCAAGTGGGAGACTGTTGGAAATATGCCCTAGAGGCAATAATAAAATGTTATTATATATATATTCACGTTCGTAATTAATGTTTATATTTCTGTGCTATAATTGCAATGACCCTGACTATGAGATTCAGAAGAAAACTCACTTGCATGTGTGGAAATGTAAACACCAAGAGTTCCTGGTCTAGCCTCTAAGACCAGCTCATGTGCTAGCTGATGATTACGTTTTCTTAATCATGGACATTGTTCTTGTAACAAGGATGTCAGTAGCAATGGGAACATATTGTTAGCAGAACAATGATGTTGAACCGACCCCAGTATTGAATGATATACTTAGAGATCACATCGTAACAACGTTGAAAGTGCATTTACTCCTAAATGGTGTTTTTGTGTAATGACAATGTGGTTAGTGGGACTAATGACGGGTGTTAAAGATTTATCTCAGGTCATATGTCCCGTGGAGGGTTATTAATTTTGGAGGATGATTGGCCCCGATTCAAAAAGATAAAAAGGCGTGGTGTTTATCCGGTGACTCGAAGGTTTATTTTTGGTTTGATTTGAGTCATAGGATCAGCACACTATTAAGAGGGGTCAACGAGATTGAGTATGTGTGGGAACACATTTCCATGTCCAAATATAGCCTCCCACAATCCTACTCCGGAAGAGGTACCGATTACTTGTGCGAAGGCATGGGCTTAAGTGGGGGATCAGATATGTTCCTGATCACCCCGTGCGCACGGGGTACCCAGGAACCTTCTGAGTAGCCCGTGCGCACGGGGTCTCTTACCCCGACCCCGGGGTCCCCGCCCCCCGTGCGCACGGGGTAGGTGTTCTACCTCTGGGTAGCCCGTGCGCACGGGGCTCACTTAGCCCGTGCGCACGGGGCCCCAACGGTTAGAAATGCCCCCTCACTCCCTCCCACTATAAGAGGCCTCCTTCTTCCTCCTCCAACCCTAACCCCTTCCCCTTGCTTGAGCCTCCATTGCTAAGAACTCCATTTTGATCATTCCTCCCATTTCCTCCACCCAAACTTGTTGATACTTTGGGATTTGGGAGAGCAAGGCCCGATCTACACTTCCACCAAACCGATTTGTGTTCCCCGAAAGATTTCATCACCGTTGAATTTTTACTCTTGGAGCTTTGGCTCCTAGGCGGCTAGGTGTCCGCCCCGGAAGCTTTCTTGCTTGTGGTGTGCTCCGGGAAGTTTGTAAAGGTGTGGTGGTCGCCTTCAAGACCAACCCCGAGTGATTCGAGTCTCATCCGTTGGGGGTGACTCGAAAAGGAGAATACGGTGAGCTACGTTGTTGGTAGCGCTCTCAATCTTGAGCACCGCTCCAAACGGAGATTAGCACTCCCTCAAAAGAGTGTGAACTTCGGTCAACCAAATCTCCCCGTCTCCGTGTCACATGTGGTTTATCCCTTTCCGCACTTTACTTGTTTCTAACCTTGTATGCTTGTTGGCTTGCTATTGTATTTGTTGCCTAGCATACTTGTCTTAAGCTTGCCTTCCACCTAGGGTTGATTCATCTAGTGCACATCTAGAGAATTGTATTTATCCGCTTAACCTTAAAAAATTGGTAATAAAGCTTAAATTTGGTAGTCACCTATTCACCCCCCCTCTAGTTGACCGTATCGATCCTTTCAATTGGTATCAGAGCTAGGGCTCTTATTAAGGGCTTTACCGCCTAAGAGAATATGGTCGATCTAGGGGATCAAGGTGAAAACATTCCCGCGGATGGGGGAGCACTTAGTGCACATGGTGCGCGCATTGCTAACCCATCCGCTACACAAACAACACACCAAGAGGGTGGAAGACCTAGCTCCTCCACATCACTAACCATGTCCGAATTCACCGCTTTCATGGAGTCCTTTAAAAGCTCCATGGAAATGTCGATGAAGGCATTGGTTTGTGATGAAGTCGACAAGAAACTTGCTTCATTTTCGCAAAGTCCCTCTACCTCATCAACATTTCGTCCAAACGCCACTTTGGATGTTGATGGAGTAAAGGAGACACCACACCACCACCACACTCCTCTGCACCGTCTTATAATGCTGCTGCTCCTTCATATGCTCGTCCTCATATTCCTATGCCTCATATTAATCATACTGGGGACCCCCCTCTTGAATCCTGACAAGTTTGGTAAATGGAAATTATCTATGGAGTCACATGTTCGGAGCGCCTCCACTCAAGTGTGGTGGGTCATCTTGAGAGGCCATAATCCTGAAGATCCATCAAGCTTATCTCCAAGAGAAGAGGTTGATGAGAAACTCAACGATATCGCCTGTCACATGCTCCGGAGGACCGTTCCCAAAGACTATCAAGACTCCATTGCTCTCTTGAAAACGACCAAAGAAATTTGGGACACTCTTTGTGAAATCTTTGAAGGAGATATCAGTGTGCAGAGATCTAGTCTGGCCATTCTCAAGACGGAGGTTAACATGTTCGTGAGGAAGGATGGTGAGTCTGCGGATCAAGTTTTTCGTAGACTCAAGTCCATCGTTTTGGATTTAAGGAACTGTGGTTGCACATGGGCCGATGACAATTTCATCAAGGATAAGTTCTTGAGTTCCATGATTCTGACGGATGACACAATGGTAACCATGATCCATCAACGCATGGATTTTGACCAATTGACTCCAAATCAAATTGTGTCATCTTTCACCACCAAGTCCTTGTTGAAGTCAAAGTCCAAGCAAACCCATGGCCTTGTTCAAGGGATAAATAGCACCAACAACCTCGCCTTGAAGGCCAATAAGGTGGCTTCCCCCTCCAAGATCGTGGAGGTGGAAGAAGTGGAAGAATATTGTGAAGTTGAAGACGTTCCCTCGTGCCCGGCAAATGACTTTGAAGAAGATGTGGCTCTTTTGGTCAGAAAGTATGTGGGCACTATGGGGACATTGGGTAACAAAGGAAGTAATAACTTCAAGGGCAAAACCTTTGGAAGAAGAAAGTGCTACAATTGCGATAGTCCAAAGCACTTTGTTGCGGTTTGTCCATATGAAAGAAGAGAAGAGAAATACGAGAAGCTTATTCTCAAGAAGAAGAGATTCAACAAGTTTGCCAAGAGGCGTGGTGACAAAGCTCTTGTTCATGAAGAGTACCTATCCGAGGATGAAGAAGATGGTGATGATGATGAGCACAAGGGCATGGCCTCTATTGCCATGCATTCAAAGTCCTCCTCCACCTCATCAAGCCTCTTCGATTCCCCCAACGAGAACAAGACCATCGTCCACCGATGCCTCATGGCAAGAGAGGTAATATCAAAGTCTATCAACTCTAAGCCATCATCTCCCACTACCAACCTCTCGCAAGAGGATTTGGATAACGAGTGTGAAGATGATGGTGTCGATTATAATGAGGAAGCCTCATTAGCTTTCATGAAGACACTTAAGGGAGAATCCCTTGCTCGTTTCCTCAACATGATGAGGTCACTCACCGAACGTGATGACTACATCGGAAATGTGTAAACCCTCTTAATGGAGGAAAAGGAAAGAAACGATCTCCTTGAGAAAAATCTCCTTGAAGTAGAAACCATGAAAGCCTCACTTGAGGAAACCGTCACTTCACATGAGATAGACTTTGTTAAAGTCAATGATGCTTTAGAACTCTCTCTTGAAATTAAGCATGATCTCTTGGATAAAATTGCTAAGCTTAAAGTTGCTCATGGTGAACTCGGTGAGGAGTATAAACTCCTTGAAAAGAGCCACAAGCTCATAAAAGGGGAGCTTATAACTCTCACCGAGTCTTACAACCAACTTAAGGCCTCAACTCTTAAGTCTCTTGCTACTTTCTCTCCTAATGATGCATGTGCTTCTAACTCCATTGATTATGCATCTCTACTTATTGAGAACAAAAAGTTGAAAGATCAACTTGAGAAAGGTCTTGTGTCTTGTATTCAAGGCGAAAAGAACTTGAATGAGCTTTTGAGTAATCAAAAGGAATGCGTGGCCAAGGAGGGAATCGGTTTTGATACCTCCCAAAAGAAGAAGAAGAACAAGCACAAGAAGAAAAAGAACAAGAAGAAGAAGCACCAAGCTACTCCTCCTCAACAACAAATCACATTTGTGCAAGAAGGGCACAAGGAGAAGGAAAAGGGAAAGGAGAAAGTTGGAGAGGAAGTCATCTCAAAGGAGATGGTTCCCTCTTCTAATTATGTCGGCATGAACAACCCATCTTATGTCCTTTTGAGAAGGAATGATGGCTATACTTTTGCTAAATTTGTCGGCACTAATTATGATGATTATGCATGGACTATCTGGGTTCCTAAGACCCTTGTTGCTAACTCTCTAGGACCCATTGAAAAATGGGGACCTAAAAACAAAGCTTGACTGTTGCAGGACTATGCCTCCGGTGGAACACAATGGGTGATTGATAGTGGTTGCACAAATCATATGACCGGAGGCAAGGATATGCTCGTGGATTTCGTTGACTCGCTCAAGTCATCCTCGGACATCTCCTTTGGCGACAATAGCAAGGGCAAGGTATTGGTATTAGGGAAGTTTGTCATCTCGAGTGATTCTTCACTCAAGAATGTCATGCTTGTCGAATCCCTTCACTACAATCTATTTTCCACTATCCAATTGGCACGTGCCGGTTATGACTCGCTTTTTAGTGAATTTCATGTGACCGTCTTTAAAAGGGATACTCCCAAAGTGGTCTTTGTTGGGCATGTTGAAGGCAATCTTTATGTGGTTGATTTCTCGAAAGAGAGCACTCACCTAAAAACATGCCTAATGGCCAAGGCCGACGTGGGGTGGCTATGGCACCGTAGGCTAGCCCACGTTGGTATGAGAAATTTACAATCCCTTATAAAGGGGGATCACATTGTTGGACTAAGCGATGTTTCTTTTGCCAAAGATCGTGTTTGTAGTGCTTGCATTGCCGGAAAGCAACATGAGAAGCAACACAAGGCGAAGACTATCATCACATCGACGAGGCCTCTTGAGCTCCTTCATTTGGATCTCTTTGGGCCTCCATCCTATGATAGCTTGGGTGGGAGGAGGTATTGCCTTGTCATTATCGATGACTATACAAGATATACATGGGTTTTCTTTCTCGAGACCAAAGATGAGGCTCAAGAGACCTTTATATCATTTGCCAAAGAAGCTCAACGTCAACACAAAAGTGAGATTTTGGCTATTCGAAGTGACAATGGTACCGAGTTCAAGAATTATACAATGGATGAGTTCTTGAGTGATGATGGGATTAAACATCAATATTCCGCGGCCTATACTCCTCAACAAAATGGTGTTGCAGAGAGGAAGGATAGGACTCTTATTGAGATGGCAAGGACAATGCTTGATGAGTACAAGTCTCCATACAAGCTTTGGGCCGAAGCCATCAACACTGCGTGTCATGACTCTAATAGGCTATATCTCCGCAAGCTCAAGAACAAGATACCTTATGAACTCCTAATCGGGAAGAAGCCAAATGTCAAGTACTTCCGTGTATTCGGTTGTAAGTGTTTCATTCTCAACAAGAAGACCCGGTTAGCTAAATTCGAAGCAAAAACATATGAGGGAATATTTGTTGGATATGCCTCAAACTCCCATGCGTATCGAGTCCTCAATAAATCCACCGGATGTATTGAGGAGTCATCGAATGTGGAGTTTAATGAGGATAACAGCTCCCAAGCCAAACCAATTGTTCCAAGTGTTGTAGGTGATGAGGCTCCTTCTCAAGTTATAAGGACCATGGGGATAGGCCACATTCTTCCACAAGAATCACCCCAAGTCCAAGTAATCGAAGAAGGGGTAAGAGCCCCTCTTGAGGATTATCCTCAAGGGAAGTCATCACCTCCACCACAAGAGCAAGATGTTTCGGGAGCACAAGCACCTATCCAAGAGCAAGATGAGGTCCCTCAAGCCACCGAGCAAGATCAAGGGCAAGCTCAATCAAATGGTGATGAACCTATTGTTGAGACCCAAGATCAAGCTCATGAAAGTGATCAAGATCAAGTTCAAGAAGTTGTCTCTCCACAAGCAAAGAAGAAGCAAGTTCGAGTTTCTCCACGAAGAATTCAACCTAGTGAAGAAGAACTTGAAAAGAAGAGACAAAAAGCGGCTTTGAGACTTCAAATGCTTCAACACTCCACCGACAACATCCTTGGAAGCATCTCAAAAGGGGTAACTAGTCGTAAATGTTTGGCAAAATTTTGTGAACATCACTCGTTTGTCTCTTGTATTGAGCCCCTTAAGGTAGAAGAAGCTCTTGATGATCCGGATTGGGTAGAAGCTATGCATGAAGGACTCAACAATTTCACTCGCAACAATGTTTGGTCACTTGTTGCAAGGCCCAAGGAAAATCATAATGTCATTGGGACCAAGTGGGTTTTCAAGAACAAGCAAGATGAGCATGGACAAGTCACTCGTAACAAGGCAAGGTTAGTGGCACAAGGATTCACCCAAATTGAAGGTTTGGATTTTGGTGAAACCTTTGCCCCCGTTGCCCGTCTTGAGTCCATACGCATCTTACTTGCTTATGCCTCTCATCATGATTTTAAGTTATATCAAATGGATGTTAAGAGTGCATTTCTAAATGGTCCTTTAAGTGAAGTGGTGTATGTCAAGCAACCTCTCGGTTTCGAAGACCCCGAACGCCCCAATCACGTTTATCAACTTCATAAGGCTTTTTATGGTCTTAAGCAAGCACCTCGTGCTTGGTATGATCACCTTACGACGTTTCTAAACGAGAAAGGGTTCGAGATGGGGTTGATAGATACCACTCTCTTTACCAAGAGAGTAAAAGGAGATTTTTTTGTGTGCCAAATATATGTTGATGATATTATTTTTGGGTCTACTAATCATGCTTGCAATGTTGAGTTTCAAAATATTATGACCAAGGAGTTTGCCATGTCTATGATGGGTGAGTTGAAGTTCTTCCTCGGATTTCAAGTCAAGCAATTAAGGGGAGGGACCTTTATTAACCAAGCAAAGTATATTCAAGACATTCTCAAACGATTTGATATGATGGATGCCAAGCCTATGAAGACTCCCATGCCAACCAATGGCCAACTTGATCTAGATCCCAATGGTAAAGATGTGGATCAAAAGGTATACCGCTCTATGATCGGTTCTTTGCTTTACCTTTGTGCATCCAGGTCGGATATTATGTTAAGTGTGTGTATGTGTGCAAGATTTCAATCCTCACCCAAAGAAAGCCATCACATGGTCGTGAAACGGATCCTTCGATATTTGGTTTATACCCCAAACTTAGGACTTTGGTACCCCAAAGGATCTTCCTTCAAGTTGGTGGGATATTCGGATTCGGATTGGGCCGGTGACAAGGTGGATCGTAAGTCCACATCCGGTTCATGTCAATTCCTCGGGAGTTCCTTAGTGAGTTGGTCCTCCAAGAAGCAAAATTGTGTTTCTCTATCAACCGCCTAAGCCGAGTACATTGCCGCGGGAAGTTGTTGTGCCCAATTATTATGGATGAGGCAAACTTTGATGGATTATGGTGTCAAATGTGACAAAGTGCCTCTATTATGTGACAATAAAGTGCAATCAAGATTTCGGATAATCCCATGCAACATAGCCGAACCAAGCATATTGATATTCGTCATCATTTTCTTCGAGATCATGTGGCACGAGAAGACATTGAACTCTTTCATGTGGGCACCGAGAAGCAACTTGCAGATATTTTCACAAAGCCACTTGATGAAGCAAGGTTCCGTGAGTTAAGGCATGAGCTAAATATCGTGGATCTTAGTAACATGGGTTGATGATCTTGCATACACACACTAGCTTTACTATATCTTGCTTAGATGTAGGCACATAAGTAGGGGGAGTAGAATTCTCTCAATGATTCCGACATAACCCTACTTGTGCATAAATTGATCAAAATATTTCACATCCGCCATTTTAGATGGCACTTGTGCTTCAAAGATGAGTAGTGGAGACGGGCCCAAGGTTAAAATCTTCGCGGTTCCGTACCACAACTGCTCAAACATGGTGACCTTCAGGTCACCGCCTTTTTCCTCTTTATTGCGATGCTTGTTTTTCGGGTCGTTTAGACTCTTATTTTCACCCCCGGATAGGAACAGTTTCCCTTTGACCTTAGTTGCCCTATCCTATTCCACTATTATCCCATAAAACATTCTCTATTTCGATCCGTGCAAATGCTCTACACACACACCTTTCCATAGTATAGAGTTTCCGTGTGCGATGTTCCTCAAAGGGAGTGGGATCTGTTTGGCACTTAGGGAAGGGGTAAGGATTCACATCCAGCCCCTCCCCTCCCTGTCAAATGGATCAAAATTATCTGAGGACCCCGTGTGCACGGGGTGTACAATGCGCACGGGCCCCCCGTGCGCACGGGCCATGACCCCCGTGCGCACAGGGTTATGCGGTTGGATCTGGTATTAGGGGGCGCGGGGTGGAGAGGCAGTTCTCTTCCTCATTCATCCCCCCACGCCTCAGACCTTCTCCAAGCCTCCGCCATCGCCATCTTGAGGCCGGCGGCCGTTTCTCCGGCCAAAGCCTCGGATCTCCTTTCCCTTGGATGCCATGGACGACCCTGGTATGGATCCCCCTTCTCCTCTTCGTTTTGATTCTCAAAACCCTAGGGAGAAGTGCCATCTTGTGCTCCATGGTGTAGGTCTCCTTTGTGTGTGGTAGGGATGCAGATCTGTGATGGTTTCGGCCAGGGGAATACCTCCTCAGCCCGTCCCTCTCCTCCTCGCAAGGTTTGAGAGACGGCTGGGAGGACCCCGTGCCCACGGGATCAGACCCCGTGCGCACGGGCCCCCGTGCCCACGTGGTGTACCGTGCGCACGGGACCCCCGTGCGCACGGGCCCTAGACCCCGTGGGCACGGGCCTCCCAGGCAGAGACCACCCTGATCTTCATTTACTTCACCGTCCGTATTCCATTTTCACTGAGTATTTGCACATGTCCTTGTCTATCGTCTGTAGATTCCCCGAACCGGCAGGTGTTCTTTCGTTGCAAGCGTGCCAAGCCTGGAGATGACCCCTCTCAGCAGTCAGTTGGTCAGGGACAGGGTGAGGGTTCTCGTGGTAGTGGCCGTCCTCGCCGCCTTGCCACTGCCAGGAAGCCCGTTGTTGAGACCGATTCCAGCTACGATGAGTCTGATTCTCAGGGTGCCTATCAGCCTGCTGCTCATGAGACCCCTATAGCATCTCAGGAGACTGGGTTCGTGGAGGAAGATGAAGACGATGAGGAGAGCTCGAGTCCCGGTGAGCGTCCTCTTCCAGGTGGTCAGAATGTGGCTAACATTCTGGTCAATGAGTGGACTCAGCCAGAGTACTGGGCTTTCCTTGAGCAGGATCCCTATGTTGCTGCCACTGAGCTCGGAGCAGATCCGAGGTTCCGGAATGTGTTTCAGGCCCGTATTTTCAATGAGTTGATGATGGCTAAGTCAAAGAAGTTTGATCCCCACAAGCAGATCAATGTGGAGCACTTGAGGGATAATGCTCATATTTACCCCGGTGTGTATGATGCTCTTGGGAGGCTTGGGATCATACCGTTATGTCAGTTCTCGTACAAGTACAATGAGGATCTTGTCATGCAGTTCTATGCCACTGTCTTCTTCATGAATGACGATGC
The DNA here is from genome assembly GCA_950022295.1 of Bromus sterilis. Taxonomy (NCBI): domain Eukaryota; kingdom Viridiplantae; phylum Streptophyta; class Magnoliopsida; order Poales; family Poaceae; genus Bromus; species Bromus sterilis. Next base: position 29,598,796 of record OX465597.1, read on the forward strand.
TCGTACTATGCGTTGGATGTCTGGCACTGCAGTCTGTTCTGCTCCGTTTGCCAAGTTTGCTGAGATCATTCCTTACCAGTTCTACACTGAGCCTCATCCAGATTTCGAGAGGGTGTCTGAGATCGGCTGAGACAAAGACGAGATTGCATTTGCTTACAAGCAGGAGAAGTCTTTTGTCACTGGCTCCATTAAGGATCTGCAGCCCACCTATGATACACTGCGTCACATCCTTCGGTACACCCTTACACCGAAGGCAGGTGACTCTCATAATCTGCGCTCCTCGATGCTTGAAATTTTTCTGATGGTAAAGGACCGCAAGAAGGTGGATGTTCTGGATACTATGTTCCTTGAGATCCGTGAGTGTGTTCGTCTGAGGAAGTCTTTGATCTATGCTCCTTTCATTCAGGCACTGATTGAGTCTGTGTGCCCTGCTCGCCACATTCCTCAGACCCTGTACCCAGTCAGTGTGCTGAAGCGTGATCTGAACTGGAGGCCTCTTGCTCCTGCTCCGTATGTTGCTCCCAAGGTTGGGCGCAACCCGAGGCCCGAGGACCGTGCCACCTTCACTCCTGGTGCCTCCTCCTCTGCTAGGATCCCTCGCTAGAGGGCTCCTTCTGTTGGTGATGATGCTCCTGCTGCCTTCACGCGTCGCGAGAAGAGGACCCTATTCAAGACCATCAACAACATGTTCAATATGTGTCAGTCTATTCAGAAGAGGCAGCTCAAGGACAGCAACCGCATCAAGGCAGAGCAGCGTGCCTCCAAGGCACGCATGGCCCAGCAGACAGGCACCCCAGCTCAGCCAGGCCCTGAGGATCAGGACAGTCAGCTCTCAGCGTACTCCTTCCCCATGGACAACTGGCGATTTGATGATGAAGATGATTCTTCGAGCCACCCGCCTGTTGTTTAGTGACGTTAGCATCGCCTTTTCCCTTTTGGGCGTCTTGATGCCAAAGGGGGAGAAGAGTTCTATCTAGGTTATCGTTTATCTGGTTAGGTTGCAAGCCATAGTGAGACCTTGTTCGTGTGTTTATGTTGGCTTGTTGGTACTTTCAGTTTTTATTTCCTTTCCAGCACTCGTGTGGATGTGAGCCACCTTATCCTATTATGTGTGAGACTATGTAAGTTTGCTATCTATCTTGTCATGATGTTTCATATGCCTTGCATGTTTTTTTTATGTCATGACATTATCATTCATAGTCTCGCATAATGATTTAGCTCACATTCACATTTTCCTCATGTGGTCTATGCTTGTCTTATGTATTATATCTTGAGATCACATGAGGTTCTTGTGCAATGATTATTTCAGTTCATATGCATCTCTCATATCATTGCACTTGACTATTTACATAGGGGGAGACCTCGTTGTATGTGTATTGTATTCAAAAGCAAACATAAGTATATCCATACATCAAGGGGGAGCCTTCTATGTTAATAGTTGTTCATGGCATGCTACATTGAATATCTTATTGCCATGCTCTAACCATATTGTCATCAATTCACCAAAAAGGGGGAGATTGAAAGCGCATTTACTCCTAAATGGTGTTTTGGTGTAATGACAATGTGGTTAGTGGGACTAATGACGTGTATTAAAGATTTATCTCAGGTCATATGTCCCGTGGAGGGTTATTAATTTTGGAGGATTATTGGCCCCGATTCAAAAATATAAAAAGGCGTGGTGTTTATCCGGTGACTCGAAGGTTTATTTTTGGTTTGATTTGAGTCATAGGATCACCACACTATTAAGAGGGGTCAACGAGATTGAGTATGTGTGGGAACACATTTCCATGTCCAAATATAACCTCCCACAATCCTACTCCGGAAGAGGTACCGATTACTTGTGTGAAGGGATGGGCTTAAGTGGGGGATCAGATATGTTCCTGATCACCCCGTGTGCACGGGGTCTTTGACCCCCGTGCGCACGGGGTACCCAGGAACCTTCTGAGTAGCCTGTGCGCACGGGGTACCCCGACCCCTACTGAGTAGCCCGTGCGCACGGGGTCCCCGCCCCACGTGCGCACGGGGTAGGTGTTCTGCCTGTGGGTAGCCCGTGCGCACGGGGCTCACTTAGCCCGTGCGCACGGGGCCCCAACGGTTAGAAATGCCCCCTCACTCCCTCCCACTATAAAAGACCTCCTTCTTCCTCCTCCAACCCTAACCCTTTCCCCTTGCTTGAGCCTCCATTGCTAAGAACTCCATTTTGTTCATTCCTCCCATTTCCTCCACCCAAACTTGTTGATACTTTGGGATTTGGGAGAGAAAGGCCCGATCTACACTTCCACCAAACCGATTTGTGTTCCCCGCAATATTTCATCACCGTTGACTTTTTACTCTTGGAGCTTTGGCTCCTAGGCGGCTAGGTGTCCGCCCCGGAAGCTTCCTTGCTTGTGGTGTGCTCCGGGAAGTTTGTAAAGGTGTGGTGGTCGCCTTCAAGACCAGCCCCGAGTGATTCGAGGCTTATCCGTTGGGGGTGACTCGAAAAGGAGAATACAGTGAGCTACGTTGTTGGTACCGCTCTCAATCTTGAGCACCGCTCCAAACGGAGATTAGCACTCCCTCAAAAGAGTGTGAACTTCGGTCAACCAAATCTCCGCGTCTCCGTGTCACTTGTGGTTTATCCCTTTCCGCACTTTACTTGTTTCTAACCTTGTATGCTTGTTGGCTTGCTATTGTATTTGTTGCCTAGCATACATCGTAACAACGTTATAAGTCATATCATGAAATGTTATCATATACATAATTCCTTAGACCATGAGAGTATCAAGTTGCTTCACACAGGAAGATGTGCTTTGGTTCTTAGATGAATCTTCCCGTTACTGGGAAGTAGTAAAATAAGTTCTGGGTACATTGGATAGTGTGTCTAGTGACTGTGATAGTTCAAGATTGGGATTTTCTCCTTCACGATGAAGAAGATATTCACTTTGGGCCCACTCGGTATGACGGTATCCATTATAGTCTGGCCAGACGCATTGTGATTCAGTCACGGGGATACCGGAATACGATAACGAGGAAAAGGGACAAACAAGCAAAGAGGATAACGAGTGGCTTGTGTTCAAGAAGTTGTTACACATGGGTGCCAAACTTCTCTCCTCTGACTTTGTCATATATCGCGAAGAAAAGGGAATGGTACATGAATAAACATAATGGTTCACTCGAAGTTTCTTCGTGTATGTGCGGGAGTCAACATGGGTGTCCATGGCTCTGCTGTTGATTATTGGCTATTGACAAAAGGCTGTTGATCTATGTCCGGAAGATGTTCTGAGTCATGTCCGCATTATACCAAACCTATTGGGTCACACACTTAACGAGCAGTAGTCTGTTAGAATGCTGGAATGGTAGAAGGTTTAGTGGAAGCAAAGCAGAATAGTTCATACGGGTACCGGAAGTAGTTCCGGGGATTTATGGAATAGTTCATAAGGGCACCAGAAGTAGTTCTGGGTATTTAAGGATATGTCCGGATCACTCTGGAGTAGTCCCAGGTGGTGAATGGTACTGGGTAAGTCCTGGATCAACCGGAATAGTTTCCGGATAATCGCTGGGCATACCGACAACCTTCGTGGTCATCGGGTGGCTTAAACTGTAACTCGGATGGTCTTGGAAACTATCCGGATGGCTCCGAAACGTCCGAGAACGGTCCCGGAAGGTCCTGGAAGTGCTCCAGAAGGTTCCGGAACGCTGCTGGATTGCTGCTACGGAACGTGTGGATACTAATAGAGGGATCATATCTTTGGTCCATCTCCGAGGAGCTTCTTCTTCTCGGAGATCTTGTTCGAGGGACTTGCTCGAGGGACTTGTGCGTGGGACGGATCGAGGTGCTTCTTCTTCCTCGGTGATCTTGATCGAGGGACTGTTTGTGGGACGATCCGCGAGATTTACTTCAACGAGCTACGCCAACTCTACTTCCGCTACATCGCTTGGTGAGCCATGACCTAAAATCTTGTATGCAATCTTCTTGGATGATCTTGGGTTCTTGATTCGTAGGCCGAATTTTTTTGTTTTCTACTACGTTTGCCAACAAGCAGGAGGCCCGCGCCATGGGGGAAGCCGAGGAGAGGAGCTCGGCGGAGGTGCGCCATGGGGGCGGTTGCAGTCGCCGGCGACGGCGGGTCGTAAGGTGTGTCACATATCCTCCCCCCTGTTTCCAAATTTCCGTATGTGCACGTGCCCATCGCATTGGATTTGTTTTTCAGCTAGTCGTGGTTGTGGTCAGCGTCAAACCCCATAGCAAGGCGGGGGGTGCGGTGTAGATTGGTGGCTTTTGCAGGTCAGGAAGCCGTGTGGTATATTCCAACGGGCCTGTCATTTTTGGTCAACCCGCGGAGCTTGTTTGAGCAGTTCATCACATTATTTTTTTGGATAAAGATTCATCATTTTAAGTTTGGTGTATAGTTTGTTTGCAGGCTTATTTTCCCCTAAATTCTGTCCACTAAATCCACCCTAAATTCTTATTGGATGTACTACTCTGTTGTTTGGTGTATGTAGGACCTTTTTATTCAGCATCATTTTAAGTTTTTCACCACATGTTGTAGGTTTGAGAGTACCTAGGAAAAAAATCAGATGTTCAGTGGTAGGCATTCGAACATAGTTTTTGGATGGGTTTCAGTGGATATCCATTTTTAGTATGGATGTTATTGGTTCCCCCAAGAGTTGAGCTTTCACTTTTTTGGAAGGATGTTTTCTATGAATACTTGACAGTAGTTCTAAGTAGGAACGAAGTTGATACTTTTCGAAACTAGTTAGATGAAGCGGAACCTGTTACTTGTATCAAGAAAGTTCGAAACAAATTACTTCAAGAAGGAAGGGAAGCACATGCCTGAGATTATTTTTCACTATTTGTGTTAGTGATGGGCACATTTCTTTCTCTCAAGTGTTAGCTGTATTTATTCAGGATTTTTGTGAGTCGTTTGCCTGTTTGCTGCATCACAATGGATGATTTCGCATAACAGTTGCTGCTGGTGACAAGCAGATTTTCATTTGTGCTCTCACCAAGCGTTTTTTTCGAATCCATGATTCTACATTCTCATACATGCGTTTTTATGAATGCTTGTTTGTGTTGTAATTCAGTTGCTCAGCATGCTGTTTGCATCTGGACTCTAAATGATTAGCGAAAATGTTGTGGACTCTAAATGCAGGTGCGCAGATTATGCAGGTCATACATCTCACAACAATGGTTATGATGACAGCTACGATCCTGATAAGAGAAGTTTGTTTTCTATTTCTTATTTTCCTGAAATCATGTTCAGTAATTAAGATGTTTCATTTATTCATTTTTTCAGATTTATTATTCTAGTTAATTCAGTGTTTTATCAGATTTCAGTGTATCATCATTATCCTGTTCCTGAAGTTATGTTTAGTTTTTAATTTAAGTTTTTCATGTCATCTTCAGTATTAGTTCATTGAGTTATCAGATTTCAGTGTGTCACCATTCAGATTTCAGTTATCAGATTAGTTCATTGGGTCATTAACCTCTATGCATTATATATTTTTAGAATACTTTGTTCCCTAAGTCATTTTAGTCTTCATTATTATTAATCTTCAGTAGTCAGTCTTCAACCTCCATGTATTTCATTAGTATTTCAGCAATTACTTTTTCTCTTTTTATTAGTCTTCGGTTTTCAGATTTCAATTTAAAGTTGAATTTGTTATCTATTTTTGGGTTTAGTTCTCAATCCTCGGTACCCGGTTTAGTTATTTCTCCCAGTCTTGGTTCAATGTTTATTATTAGTTATTTTCATTCTATTGTGAGTCTTGCTTGTGTTTCAGAACATATGATGGATTTTTTTACTCTATCTGATATTAGTCTTCAGTATTAAGGTTTCAATTATCATTTGTACTTGTTCTCTCATTTATAGTTTAGTTTTCAGTTTTCAATTATCATAAGTCTTCAGTCACCTATGAGTTATTTTTAATTATCAATTATGAGCTATCAATTTTCAGCTATGAATCATCATTTTAGTGATCAACTATGAGTTATCAATCATAAGTCTCCAGTCACCTATGAGTTTTTTTTTAACTATCAACTATGAGCTATCAATTTTCAGCTATGAATCGTCTTTTATTTGATCAACTATGAGTTATCAATCAATCACCTATGAGTATGTAAGTTATATTTACTTCAGTCGTAGTCTTCGTTTACACTTTTTCACTAATATTCAGTTTCTGATTCTTCGGCTCTATTCACAGTGCATGTTCATAGTGGCATGTTGAGTTATCCTTTTTTGGCATGTTTAGAGTGGCATGTTCAGAGTGTAATGTGCCAGCATAATTAATCGCTCTATCTATTTAATCCAAATATCTGTTACTTGTCTTCAGAAACGGCTGCAGTCAACGACCCGGTCGGTGTAATTTTTTCAGGTTTATCCAATGTACCTCTCTTCAGTCGAATTGAGTGTAATTTCTTTCAGCCTTGTTTAGTGTTCCTCTCTGAAGTTTATATAGGCATGTTCAGAGTATCTTTCTTCATGCATGTTCAGTGGTGTTTCATGCATTTTCAGGTATGTTATTTTCAGTTATGAATCGGCATGCAACTCACATTTCTTCAGCATCTTGTATCCATTTTGGACAGTTTATTTATATTTTAATTAATTCATTTTATCGGACTTAGTATCTTCAGGCATCTTTTTAAGTTATTATTGTTTTAGTATTGAGTTTTCCAAGAGGGGTAGTGTTTTGAATTGTGCTAAATTATATAGGTGAAGAAGTTTTTGATTGTTCAGAGTGGCAAATGTGGAGATAAGAGTGTTGAGTGTTTTTGTGACTTGTTATTCGGTTAGTCTTGGTGGCTCCTGCCGCTAACCTTATTGTGCTTTCAGATTACGAGAATTACTTCCCCGAGGGGAAGAAGGAGGCTCCCAAAGGGGAGGGGGGCAACAAGGATTCGAAGCGTAAGTCGCCGCCTTTCTCATGTGCATGTCTTGTTCGTGTAGAGAAGTGTGTTTTGAGTTTAGTTGATGATTATTCACTTTCGGCAAACTAGTATCAAATTGGCTTACTGGATCTGTCCCTGTTAGTGACAGTCAGTTCATGTAACTATGGAATAGGAGCTTATTTTTGTAGATAATGGGTTGGTCACAACCATGTCGGATTGCAGTTTAACTTGTTGCTGCCAACTTCAAGTTTGATGAATTTGCAATTCTGTAACATGCAGAAGAATCCAATTCAGATGATCAATGGAATTTCCTGGACGGTACTTTCAAGCAACTGCAGATTTTCCTTGGACCTTTATTGATTTTAGGCCTCATGTTTTCATCTTTGTCTTCGAGCTCATCGGACCAAAAGGAGATAGTTTTCATTCCCTTTCTGGCAAATTGGCCATTTGAGTGTTTATAAATGCCCGCTAATATGTTTACTCTAGCGCAAATAATTCAGCAAGTTGTTGTTTTGTTGTCAAATTTATTTGCTTTGATTTCTGCAACCTGTAATTGTTGCTCAACTGACTATATGTTGAGTATTTTAGATAAGTAACCCGGATTGGAGGCATCTTTTTCAGTTATTATTGTTTTAGTATTCAGTTCTCCAAGAGGGTATTGTTTTGAGTTGTGCTAAATTATACAGGTGAAGAAGTTTCAGAGTGGCAAATGTGGAGATATGAGTGCTGCTAAACAAGAAATATGAAGAAGTTGTCTAAATTGCCATTTATGAAGCTACTGGAAATTCAAAATCTCAAGGTAAAATAAGCAGCAGCAGTGCAGATGTTTTTCTCTGAATTTTTTCAGTTTCCATGCACAACTAAATTTCTGACTATATTTTTCAGCAAGGGAAGGGGGGAGTATGCAGCTAGTGCGGGGTGGGGTTGGAGGCGAGCTGGGGGTGTACATCAATTGGGGTAAGGACATTTTGTGGGGGCTCCAAGCTGGTGTGATCTGGATCGCAACCAGCATCCATGTCTCCACCCAGCCCGTTTAAACTGGCAGCGCGTGGGGTGTTGTTAACGGGTCCGCTGGCAGGCCCGTTTTTCTGGGGAGCAGATATTATTCGACCTAAAGCAAGGCGAAAATCAAACATTATCTTTGTATCTGATTTAGTTTGGAGTGAGTACTCAACGGGAGGGCAATCATTTAAGTGGAACAAAAAAACGCCTGAGGCTAATCTGAAAAATAAACCTTGCCCTTTCTGAAAGGTGTTCATGCCATTTTTCTGGCGGAGGAAAAGAATGAGAATGAATCACCTGCATGTCTTGCCACCGAAATATTCGCATATGCTAATTAACGAGTAATCACTATCGTCCTTTAGCGCGAACCTAATTACCGCCTTCAAATCACTAATTTCTCTCTAATCAAATCCTTATTACTTACCACATTCATCTCCCCACCCTCCTATTAATACTGCACCTGCCAGCAGCAGGACGCCATTCTCAAGCTACTCCGAGGAGAAAGAGTTAGGGCACCATGGCGGGTTCGACTTGTCGCGCACTGTTGGTCCTTGGCGTCGTCCTGACGGCGCAGCTGTGCGGTTGCACGGCGTACGTCGGCGGCGATGGGTTCAGTGTGGAGTTCATCCACCGGGACTCGCCCAAGTCGCCGCTCCACGACCCGTCGCTCACCTCGCACGACCGCGTGCTTGCCGCCGTGCGCCGTTCCACGGCGCGCGCCTCGGCTCTCTCGCGCTCGTACGCCGGCGGCTCTGCCGACGGCGGCGTGGCCGAGATCATATCCAGGCCGTTCGAGTACCTGATGTACGTCAACATCGGCACGCCGCGCACCCGGGTGCTCGCCATCGTATCCACCGGCAGCAACTTGGTCTGGTTCAAATGCGGCAATGGCGGCTTCGACCCGTCCTCCTCGTCGTCCTACGGCCTCGTGGGCTGCGAGACCCACTCGTGCTACACCGTCCCCGGACACTCCTGCGACGCCAACTCCATCTGCAAGTACCACTCCACTTTCGCCGACGGCTCCACCAGGGACGGCACCCTCTCCCTGGAGACCTTCACCTTCGACGACGCTCCCGGCGGCTGCGTTGGATGCCGCGAACGCCCGCAGCTGCAAGTGGAGAGGGTCAACTTCGGCTGCGACACCAACTCCACCGGCAGCGTCTCCACCGCCCACGTCGGCCTCGGCGCCGGCATAACCTCCCTCATCGGCCAGATCGACGCCGCCACGTCCATCGGCCCGAGGTTCTCCTACTGCCTCGCGCCCTTCTCCGCAAACGTCTCCTCCATCCTCAACCTCGGCGCCCGCGCCACCGTCAAGGAGCCAGGCGCGGTCAGCACTCTGCTCGTCCCCTCCGCCGAGGACGCCTTCTACACCATCGAGCTCACCTCCGTCAAGGTCGGCAACTCCACCTCCACCATCACGCCGCCCAAGCCGGACCGGTACCATGTCATCGTCGACTCTGGCACGGCGTTGACGTTCCTCGACAAGGCGCTGCTGGACCCCATCGTGGCCGAGGTCTCCCGGACCGTCAACCTGACGCGGAAGAAGTCGCCGAACAAGGCGCTCGATCTCTGCTACGAGGTCGTTGCTACGATTCAGGATTGGGAGCTGGAGAAGCTTTTCCCGCATGTCACGCTGGAGTTTGGCGGCGGCGCCGTGGTTACGCTCAAGGCCAAGAACGCCTTCGTACAGGCGGAACCCGGGACCGTGTGCTTGGCCATGTCCGCGGTGACGGGCGGTGTGGCGGTCATCGGCAACATTGCGCAGCAGGACTTTCACGTCGGCTTCGACCTCAACAAAGGCGCCATCACCTTCGCCGCCGCCGACTGCGCCAAATCCTACCCCTGGCCCTCTCCTCCCGCCTCTCTTGTGTAGATAGCTACCTATATTCACATCTTTGTACTAATAATTAATAACCCCTAGTAGTACGTACGTCTAGTGTGTTGCCATCATGCCTTCATGATGCATCTTCTATGCATGCGTTGATGTGCTTCGTCTTCTCACTGGCTTGAAATTTGAAAAAGGACAGAAAACTCATGACGATTGTCAGCATCGTTTTTCATGGACGTCGATGCCTGCCGTCTGTTCGATCTGGAAACTCTCAGACCCAACAAAAAGTTTGGTGCATCGCTCTCTGGTCCTGTTTGGATCTATGGATTAAAGTTAGAGTTGGTTAGATTTTACCAAACTAACCTCAAAACATCCAAACAGAAGGGTTAGAGTTGGTTAGATGCATTTAACCCATCCAAGAGGTGATTATTTGGGTTAGAGTTAGGGGTTGTTTGGTTCCAAATAAGTCACCAACTTATAAGTCAGGTGACTTAAAACCAGTGACTTATAAGTCATGCTTGTTTGGTTCTCATCTGACTTATAAATCAGTTAATCATACATTTCCATGCCAAAAAGTGGTAAGACCCACACCAAAAGTAGTGACTTATAAGTTTTAAGTTGGGATGGAGCAACTTATGACTTATAAGTCGGGTTGGCTTATAAGTTAGGAGTGTTTGGCAAAATAAGTCACTTTTTTCACTTTTTGACTTATAAATTGGTGACTTATTTGAAACCAAACAGCCCCTTAGGTGGGACCCCAAAAAAATTAAGTTTCCCTCTACCTCCACCAATCAAATCCTGAATAAAGTAGTCAAATGATTGGAAAAGGTATATTTATTGTCAATCTAACCCCACCATCCAAACACCTGTTTGGTTAGAGTTAGTTCAGGGTTAGTCTAGAGTTAGAATCTAACTCTAACCTCTAACCGGGTTAGAGTATCCAAACAGGGCCTCTATTAGGGCACTCCCAATGCTTGTATCTTAGCACGTAATCATAGGCATTTTTCTTATGTGGCATATTATTTAATGAAGAAAGAGAGGGAGGTTGTATCTTAGCTAAGATACAAACCCTTGCACGTGGCCATATGCAAAAATCATGGTTAGACCAATCACATTTATGCATGAAACTAAAATCATTAAATAAGATACAACCTCTAAGAAACAATACATTGTAAGGGTTGTATCTTAAGTTTTAATTGCTCCTATGATATTGTGCTAAGAAACAATGCATTGGGGGAGCCCTTAGTAGTTCCTCCGCTTCCCGTCCCCAGCGTCCGCCACCTTGAGCACCTCGTTCACGAAGCCCAAAATCATCAACCAAATGCATGACGTTCATTTCCACTAAATATCACGGCACGGTTCCTCCTTTCTCTCGCCCCTACATACTCCATCATTTCGGTTTATAGAGGTTATCTTAAAATTTCTGTTTTTCTGTTTTATAAGTCTCAATTCTAATATTTACTACTCTACGTTTAGATTTTAATGTGCATTAAATCACTGCATGCAAAGTTGGCTAGTCATAGTGAGGAGTAACATGCACATGTTACTAGTCTATGTTACTACTCTTAGAGCAAGTACAATAGTGCCTAGTCAGCTGACTATAAGGATTTAAATAGTATATTTGTGCTTAGTTGAAGGAGAGAGAAGAGGAGAGAGAAGAGAAGCGGGCTACTAATTAGTAGTCAGCTGCAACACGTGCTCCTAGGCACTTTGTAAGATAGACATGTGGGTCATATATTGCTAAAGTAGTATTCCTTATAGCCTTACTATTGTATTTGCTGACTATAAAATTAGCTATAGATGACATGGCATGTTCTTGTAGCCAGCAGCTGACTATACTATTAACCATGCTCTTATAGTGGGTAGTGTCATGTGAGTAGTAACATAGAGGGGTTTATTAATTACCTTGTAGACTCATTTTTCATTGAGAACCGCTATGTAATGATAACATATTATGTTACTCTATTCATCTCTCTCCTCTTTAATTGCTTGTCACATCACCTCTTTTCCTTATGTGGCATCTATGTTACTACCTATGTTACTCCCACTATGAGCAGTGATACTAGAATACTCACCAATGCATGTACTAATAGTTTTTGTCATTTACTGGTTGTCCATGCTTTTTTACTAGGCTTTGCTCACTAGAGAAAATACATCGTTTTTTGTGTGATAAAAAATAAGTTTTTTGTGCTTTGCAGCAATGCCATGAGTTTTTTAAAGATTTGCGGGTTCTGCTCGATCGCAGCCGAATCCAACAAAACCATAAATAAATAAATAAAATAAAAATTATGTTAAGTCATAAACCAAACAAATAAATCAGTTCTAGAACTGATATTCCATCTCTCGAGATTGGAACGTGGTGTTCACAATCTTAGCTTTAGCGAACCTATGTACCGACTCGATTATAGTATCATCGCCAGTGCGCAAATACTCGTTGCCGTACTAAGCCTGAATGCCATAGGCAATCACGCTCATTGCTGCAGAGATTTTTTGATATAGACTAAACCCAATTAAATCTGCAACATTCGCCCGACGGGTACAATAAAGACAATTGGCCTCGCAAGCTTGCACTATCGTTAGGAAAAGGGATCGTCATCTTCTACGGAAGATGCATGGCGGATATGTAGGTATATCCGTGAAGTAGTCTTGCATCAATAGCTCCTTCCCAAAATGTTGGTTTCGAGGAATGCAAAGGCGGTCAATGGTGGATCCTTGCCTCTTCTTTTTCTTGCGATCCTCAAGCTCCTTCACGGCGAGAACCACCACCACCACCATTTGTTTCTGGTGGTTGTCGAGCAACGTCTCAACGCCTGGATCGTCAGACGAGGATGAATCCTCGAGCAAAAATTTCTCGCATGGGTTAAAATCCATAAAATGCAAAAGAAAACGCCACTAAACAACGAATCGATGAAAACCATTGGTATATCAAAGCTTTATGGACCCACATTATAGTAAGTGGTTAGTCCAAAAAAAAAACCAGCCACATGTCATTTCTTGAATGATTATGTACCGAAATGAATCCACATTATAGTTTGTGGATCAATTATGTCATTTTTAAATTTATGCATGAATTTGTACCATCGGTGCAAATTTATGTATCACATGTGCAATTAACTCAAAATTTAAAACTTTGAAATTGCAAGGTCAATGTTGCATCCTAAATTCCCAATGTGCTCTCACCTATTAATGGACCTAGCATGCGCGCTGCTGCACATCGAGCAACGCCCAAATGACTGCAAGCTCGCAAGTTCCCCATATATGAATTGAAAGGTGCATCAATTGCGCTCATATTCCCCATGGAGCCCTAATGTCCAAACTTTGCGTATAAATACGGGCTGTTACCAGCATCTTCCATGTATCCCCTCTCTCCAATCTCTGCACACACACAAACTCAGGTGAAGGTCGATGGCTTCCAAGGGGAGCACCGGCAGCAAGCTCATCATGAACCTCCTGGTGAACTCCAAGACCCAGCGCGTCTTGTACGCCGAGGCCGGCAAGGACGTCGTCGACTTCCTCTTCTCCCTCCTCACCTTGCCGGTGGGCACGGTCGTCAAGCTTCTCGCCGCGGAGACCATGGTCGGGAGCGTCGGCAACCTGTACGGCAGCGTGGAGCAGCTCGACGACACCTACATCAGCGGCGACAACGCCAAGAAATCCCTGCTCGCCCCTGCCGGTGGTTCTGAGAGCGGCAACGTTCTCCGGCTGCCTGAGGCTGCGGCACCGGAGACCAGTCTCTTTTTCTGCTATGACAATTACCACGACGACGACGGTACTCCATGCCCGGCTTGCAGGACTGCCATGGATAACAAGATGCAGCTTGTGGAGCCAGCCGTTGGCTCGGTGCCTCCTTCTGCTACCGCTGGGTTCGTGCAGGGGATCGTGACGTACACGGTGATGGACGACCTGAAGGTGTCTCCCATGTCCTCCATCTCCGGGATCACCCTGCTCAACACTTTTGGGGTTACGGACATAGGCTCACTCCAGGAGAAGACGGTGCAGCTTGGCTACGATGAGGTACCAACTCAACTCAACTCAACCCCTGTTACAAATCAATAATTAGTTTGGATAAAGTAGCAATAATGTAGATGTTCCTAGGTTACCAACTTGTTTGTAATGCGAATGTGCAGGGATTGAAGATTCTGAAGGCGTCGCTGCAGTCAAAGACAGTTCTCACTGACGTCTTCCTTGCGAAGAACCGGAAAGGGTGAAGAATTTTCGTGCATTCCAGTTCGCCATTGCATGCTGGTGGTCACAGGAGCGTCCTTGGTCTCGTCGTTTGTATGTGTGGTGTACTGGTGTCTTAGCGTTCAGTTCGTTTTCAGTGTCGATCGTTAGTGTTAATGTGAGAACTGTTTCTGGTGTGTTCATCGTCAGTGTTGCCTTTTAAAGTTCGTGTCCAGTTTGTTTCCGTTGTCTAGTTTGCGTATCTGGTTTGAATGCCATGTTTTGGAACTCTGGTCTAGTTTGAACTTTGAACAAATAATATGAATCGCCTTATTATGAAGAAATGAGAGGCTTTGTTGTTAGCACTGATAGCCTAATGCTCCTCCACAAGGATACTACGGAGCAACCTTTTGTTACACTAGGACAATGCCCGTGCGTTGCAACGGAAAAATAAATCCTTGTGTCCCTCACAATATATTCATGTGATTTAGTGACATGAAAAGATTTAATTAATGTGATTGAACGACATATGGAAATATTTAATTAACATGATTGAATTATGCATGAAAAGATGTTAATGTGATTTAAGTCGTATATGGTAAGGTGTGGTTAAATAAGATTTGATGGGATAGAAAAACCGGTTAGACAAAAACTCGATGAAGAGGCGTAGTGGAAAAAAATAAACCGGTTGACGAAACTGCTGGCAAAACACTTGGAAGGGACCGTGAGAAACCGTTAGCCTTTTTTAAGATAGTATAAAGATAAAGATTGTACACCAGGTAAACGACACTTGGGCTACTACACGTTGGGATATCAAAATTTACGGAGTGTTGTTTGGATATTCAGTAAAAACGATTGAATGATTGACGAGAAGGTGGCGGGATTCGTTTTTTGAGTTAGTCATTTGTAATAAAAGGCTTATGTTTGACTTTATAAATAAAGCCATCACGGCAGAGTTAAACAACGATCACCTGTGCAACAACGCAAAGCAAGGAACCAAACAAGCAACCACAAATAAGTTTGACTTATACAAGTTTGACTGATACAAGTTAGTCATTTGTCAACCACCCTTGATAACTTTTACGTACACATGTGGGTCATGGATTAATATAACTAGATGATACCCGCGCGTTGCCGGGTAACTATTAAAAAATAATTTAATGTTTTAAAACACGTACAAATTTTGTGAAACATAGTATAATTAGATTATAAATTATCTTTCGAAAGAAATATTATTTAAAGTAAAAAAGTCTAAGAAAAAATGATAAAAAATCCAAAAATGAGTTTGATTCTTATTTTGTTAATTTAGATACTTGACAATATATCGACGAGATGATATAAGACAAAAACAATGTCGAGTAGAGACGTGAAGACGTGTCCAACCTTGGCTAAATCTAAAACAATGATAACGACTTTGGATGTGTATTTATAAAAACATTGTCACATAGAAAAATAAATGCAACGCAACTCATAATTTGATTTTCTATAAAAAAAGTTGCTTATAAATTGTGAGGTGAGTGCATAAAAAGTTTATTTATTTGTGTTGGATGCATGCACATGCAAAGTTAATGGAAACATGTGCATGAATAGTTAGTGAAAGACTTTTTACATGATGGACCTACTTGATGATGCGGATAGCTTGCATGTCAAGATAAATAAGTTAGTGGGGATGAACTATTTAGGTATTATAGATGAGAACCTTACACTAGAGAAAAGGTGTTGTAGTGGCGAAGGCACGCTAGTAGCATATGCGTGTGATGGCGAGTGGTTTTTAGACTAGTAACCTATGATGTTGCAACCCGACCACAGGACATGTCACAATTGGGGATCATATGATGGTGTGAAGGGCAAACGGGGATGATGCCATCGATTGGTGACACTTCTGCGAGCTGGCCATCGACAAGACGCACACAATCAAGATGCTGCAACCGATGAAAAGATCTGCTATAGATTGGGTCCACAGTGCTATCAACTGGTCGGTGATGAATAAGAGATGTATGACAATGCTTCGTCCAACGGAATGATTTGTTGTGAACAGAGATCCAATGTGTTGCAAGCTATCTGGCAACGGGGTTGCATTGCAGGTGAGCAGCGATGTTGCAAGCCAATCGACGATGAGGACGAGATGAAGTGTGCGGACGACCAAAGGGGGCTCTATGCTGCAAGCAACGACTTAGGGTTGCAAGCCGGCCAACAACGGTGGTCACACGCAACCAACAACAAGGATGAGATAACGATCGCACCCGCATGGATTGTTGGGGCAGGTGCGATACGAAGGGACGATGCGGAGGTGATCCAATGGCTATAAGTGTCTCCATCGTACCGTGCAGGAGGCGACCATCCATGGGTCCAATCGGTTGATCGATCCTCAACACTGTTTGACTGGACAAGGTTAGAGGAGGAAGTGGGGAGAACAAATGAAATCCAAACAGGAAAATTTTCATTCGGTTCAATCGCTGCCGTTTTTTAGTTCCGAAATATTTAATGTTCATGCCATTTATCTGGCGAAAATCAATCAGCTGCAGTCTTGCCATTTGAATATTCCACTAATGCATCATATATTAGCAAGAACTTAATTATCGCCTGCTTCAAATCACTAATTTCTCTCCAATTTACCATTACGTATACCGCAGTAAATCAGCAGTTCATACACAAATCATTACATAACACATTCGCCTCCTCCACCCCCCCTATTAATACGACCCAGCACAGAAGGCCATTAGCAAGCGATCAGAACAGCTAACCAAATACTGTCAAGAAGAGTTAGGCCACGATGGCTGGTCGCGCTCTTCTGCTCGTCGCCGTCGTCCTGACAGCGCAGCTGTGCGGGTGCACGGCGTACGTCGGCGGCGGCGGGTTTAGCGTGGAGTTCATCCACCGTGACTCGGCCAAGTCGCCGTTCCACGACCCGTCGCTGACCTCGTACGACCGCGTGCTTGCCGCCGTGCGCCGTTCCACGGCGCGCTCGTACGCCGGCGATTCTCCTAACGGCGGCGCGGCCGAGGTAGTGGGGGTGGCCACTCGGTTCGAGTACCTGATGCACGTCAACGTCGGCACGCCGCCCACCCGGATGCTCGCACTGCTCGACACCGGTAGCAACCTCGTGTGGTTCAAATGCAGCAACGGGACCGCCGGTCCTCCGCCAGCGCCGCCGCTGAGCGTCGCCTTCGACCCGGCCACCTCGTCGTCCTACAGCCTCGTGGGCTGCCAGTCCGACGCGTGCCACTCGATCTACGGCACCTCCTGCGACGCCCAGTCCTTCTGCCAGTACCGCTCCTCGTACGGCGACGGCTCCACGGCGACCGGCGTCCTCTCCTTCGAGACCTTCACCTTCGACGACGCTCCCGGCGGCTGTGTTGGATGCCGCGAACGTCCACAGCTGCAAGTGTCTGGAGTCAACTTCGGCTGCGCCACGAACGCGACCGGCAACGTGGTCAGCTTGACCGGCATCGTCGGCCTCGGCGATGGGCAGGGCTCCCTCGTCAACCAGATCGGCGCCGCGACGTCGCTCGGTCGGAGGTTCTCATACTGCCTCGCGTCCTTCTACGTCAATGCCTCCTCCATCCTCAACTTCGGCGCCCGCGCCGCCGTGGCGGATTCCGGCGCGGTGACCACGCCGCTCATCCCCTCCGCATCAGATGCCTTCTACACCATCCTGCTCACGTCCGTAAAGATCGGGAACTCGGCCATCGTGCCTCCGAACCGGTCCCCCGTCATCATCGACTCCGGTACGGTACTCACGTACCTCGACAAGGGCCTGCTGGACCTGATCGTGGCGGAGCTCACCCGGAGCATCAAGCTCCCGCTGAAGCAGTCGCCGGAGAAGCTACTGGATCTGTGCTACGACGTGGCCGGTGCGACCCAGGAATGGGTCAAGATTTTTCCGGAAGTGGCGCTGGAGTTTGGCGGCGGCGCCGTGATTACGCTGCCGGCGCGGAACGCGTTCCTGGAGGTGCGGGATGCGACCGTCTGCTTGGCGATGTCACCGGTGACGGATGATCGGCCCGTGGTGGCAACAATCGGGAGCATCGCGCAACAAAACTTTCACGTCGGCTTCGACCTCGACAAGGGCGCCATCACCTTCGCCGCTGCTGACTGCGCAAACTCCTACCACCCCTCCTCTGTCTCTTTGTAGCTACCTAATTTATCAACATGTAATAATAATATACTGTAGTAACTACTTCTACTGTGTTATTAGAGAGGAAAGAAGTAAAGAAAACCTTCAACATCTTATTTTTAATTTCATGTCACGTTTTTATTTTTTTAGAACACAGTACAATTGTACTCTAACAAGTATACATTATCAATTTACCATCCCTATGATTCTATGAACGTACATGTACACGGACGTATCCTTCTACTGAACAAAAATTACCGAAAATCATGAAATAAATCACAAAGTATATATACATGAAAACTTGAACCCTGATCACCGCAAAAAATTTATAACCATCTAAACTAGGCTCAGTTCACTGTCTTGATTTAATATCTATGTTTTCAATTATGCTAAATCTTAAATATTTGAAATTTACATCACAATTATGATTATCACATAATTTTTATGGCCATGCCCACACAAATAATAAACCCGTCTACTGGGCCGCCCATGCTTGCACTTGTTCGCGTTGTCGCGCTATAGTTATGTGTGCTTTACACCATATGCATTTGCACATGGAGCAAAAGTGCAACTAGGTGAACGTCAAAGTGCAACAAGGTGGCATAGCTATTTAATTTTTCAAAACAACACTATTTAGAAAAGAAAAATAACACAATTCCAAAATACAAAAAAGAGCACAAAGTAAAGATTTATTTTAAGGTCAATAAACTTGTCATTGTGGCCTTGTTTGAAAACTTGCGGTTGCAGCCCCACAAGTAAAACTTGCAATTACCATTCTTTTAGAAAAATTGTACTTTCGTTGTAAACTTATATAAGACGTTTCATATCGGAAATGCCTTTTGGAGCCCGGGCTCACTGGATCCCTTTAAATTTGAACTCGAAAATTCATCAAAATTCATATTTATACATTTCAATTTTTTTTAAAAAAATGCAGATATACATGAAGGTATAACTCACAAGTGTGTAAATTTTCAGGACGAAACACATTAAAATGAGGACTGTGCAAAAATAACAAATCTGGGGGCTGTTAACACATGATACTATTCATCCTCTCAGGCCATGAATTTTTATTTTTTACACAGGCCTCATTTGAAGGTATTTCATCATAAAATTTTACACACATTTACATTACATCCTTACATACTTGCATAATTTTTTTCAGAATTTTTTGACATCGGAAAATTTGAATTTCGATTTTTTCAAAAAACCGGGCTCCATGGAGCCCGGGAGCAAAAATGCCTCACTCGTTTTATATTTCTATTTTAGTGATCTAAAACATATTATAGTTATAAACAGAGGGAGTCGTTGTGATCCTATCTAAAAAATTGCATTTACGCTTTGTTTGACAACTTGCAGTTGTGATCCGAGTTGAATAATTGTAGTTATGATCCTATCGAAAATTTACGTACTGTTGTGACTCGACTTGAAGACTTGCAATTATGAGTCCATTTACAGTTGTGACCTTGTTTGAAAACTAGTAGTTGCGACCTCTATTGAAGAATTGAGTTGCTATGCATTTTGAACACTTGCAGTTATAGCTCTATTTGAAAACATGCAGTTGCGATACCAAACTTAAAAATTTACACTTATGACCCCATTTAAACTTAAAAAATAACATGATAAATTTAAATAAAAATCCGCACTGCATATATACAAGAACCATTATCAACCTTAGTACATGCTTGGTTGGTTGGTAGAGACAAACTCTCGGGGGGTGTGGGTAGCGGGTTTAAATCCAATGCTACAGAAACCTTCATGTGCTATTTGTGGCGGGATCCCTGGCTACATTCTCTAATTCAGGTTTTGTGCGCCCAAAAGTTCATCGATGATTCAAGGGGAATAAGACGCCAAAACTTATTCATGACGGGATCTGGTGTCCATGCCCTAATACGGTATTCGCTCATCGAGATGGTCCTCAATGATACTTAGTGCCTTCTCGAGTTGTCAACTTATCTCGAGAGGCGAGATGCATGCTTGGCGCGGCGGATACAGCAAGTCTCCGGCGAAGGCGAGGTGTCTAGCGAGTGAGTGGATCTCACATCGTATGCTTTCTACATTATCCTTCTCTCGTCCGTGAAGGTCTTAGGCAATTTTTTAGAGACCCACATGCATGGATCTCACACATAGAACTTACGGAGGATGTCGTGTTCCATGCATGGGAGAGTTTTTTGACCTTACATGTTGGTGAGGCGTGCGCTTCAGAGTCAAGTACGACAGAGGTACGATACGAGCCCGAGATGCTTGATGACGAGGTCGTCGTGAAGAAAGACCTGGTTCCTAACCCGAGATTCGTAGAAGCAAGCGGCGTGCTTCTTGTATGTGGTATGATTCACCAAGGTCTATCCACGAGCGATTTCAAGAAGGTCAAGCTCATCTTGGTGGAGGTGTCCATTCACCTCGTGAGTTGATGTTCTGGCTTCACACATGCTTTTCGTTCGTCTGGAGCGATACTTGACTCCTTCTGAAAGGACGACTTCTACTCCATACGCCAAGGATGACGCTTCCCTCTTCTGGATCAAGTCATCTAGAATTGTATATGATCAGGCCTTCACGGTAGTTGTCTTGTCTTGTGGTGTTCATCTTTGAATTCTTCCTTGATGGATTGTATGATGGGAGTCATCCATGATTCTCCAACTTCCTCTATGAAAAGAATGTGTCTCGGATCATTGCCATCAACTGCTTCTTGAGCGATCTCGTTGATGTACGGAACCTTAATGACTTCGAGGAAAACACTTGGTGAGTGCCTCTCTTGATCCAGTTGCACGAGCAAGACTACCGACGAGATAATTCTTGAGGTGTCGGATGTGAAGGGCCTGCATGTTAAGAAAGTGGCACTCCATTTTCCTTGCCTCTTCCAGGCGTTTCTTCATTCTGTCGTCGCGGCATTGGTATCATTTTATTCACCACTAACTGTGAGTCCCTTTGTATTATTAGGAGATGACAAATTTATCAAGTTGGTGAGGAGAGACATGGGGAGGAGTGTTCGAGCTCCTCAAGGTCGCTCTAGCCGCGAGTCGTTGTGGTTGCGCCGCGAGCCATCGGCCTCGCTTGCACCACCTGCCTTCGAATCAGTCGTGGTGGGGTGCAGCGTGAAGGCGTATTATCTCCAACAACGACGGAACGGTGGGGCTCAAGGCCACCATGGCGATGGCAGGAGATTGTTGGGGTCGTGGCACGATGTCGAGCAGCGCGGTAGGCGGCAGGAGGGAGGCAGGGATGGTAGCGGAGGCGAAGGGGGTCGCGAGAGGGCTGCGACGCTGACCTTGGGGCTAGGCTCATGGTGAGACTTCTGTGTAGGGTGGTTTTTCTTTCCCCAATAGTATTTGGTAGGATGGGTATTTTGGATGGGAATATTTATATATGGGTATTTTTGGTAGCAAAATATGGATACCTATCCAAAGAATATGGACCCACATCCATTTTGGGCTCTGCTGTTGGAGGTACGATTATATCCGATTTCTATTTTTGAATATTCTGTGAATTTTTAGGTATGCAGTTGCGTTGGAATGCTCCAATCCTTGCCATTCGCGAAGATTTACAGTTGGTACTAGCATCAACGGCTGCCTCTTACAGTATTTTCTTCTGGAATGCCCGATCATCTTTCATTTAGTTTAGAGCAAGTACAATAGTGTTTAGTCAGCTGGTTATAAGAAATTAAATAATGTATTTGTGCTTAGTTGAAAGAGAGAGAAGAGAAGAGAGAAAAGAAGAGAGAAAAGGAGAAAGAAGAGAAGCGTGCTATTAATTAGTAGTCACTGCAACACGTGCTTCTAGGCACTTTATGAGATGGAAAACACTTGCTATCCGTAGACAGATAGGAGGCCAACGTCAGACTAGTCGAGTGTCGTTGATTCAATTAGGATCTGACCATCACAGATTGTATTCCACGGTTAAAAAAAACTCCCCTTAATCAGGAACTAATTAACACCCCTTGGCATAATCTCTCCCTCTAATCAGTGTCCTTATATTCCTCCCGGACTCATCGCCAACCGCACGCACCACACCGCCCAGATTCCCTTCTCCCCTGGCGTCCCACGCCCCTGCCTCCTCCTCTCCTCGTCGTCGAGCAGGACGGCCAATTCACCGGCGACTTCCTCCCTTCCATCGCGCCGGAGAGCCACCCCTCTGCATGTGCCGCGGTACCCTCTTCCAACCGGATGGCCGCTGCTGTGGTTGCCTATCCAAGTGGCCCGGAGGATCGGTAGAGGCTGGGATCAGAAACAATGAGGATCAGTAGAGGCTGGGATCAGAAACATGTCCCTTTTGGTTGGTTCCTTTGGACGAGTTGATTGCATCCATGTAGCTATTATTTTGACATTGTATAGTATATGCTTTTAAAATTACATGCTTTGTACATATCATATTTGTGCTTCTTTCCGTCATACAGTTTGCTTCATATGTTTCATACATGCGCTTCTACATTGTGTTCAACTTGCTTCATTTGCATGCTTCCTAATGTTTTTGTAGGCATTGAATTCAAAACAACTTCTTTTTAATATATATTCTCAGGGTCAACAAGAGCGGAAGAACATGTGATATTGCGCATGGCACGTAGCGTGAGATAAGTTTGGAAGCAAACTAGAATGGCACACACTCGATGGCCACTGATCAAGATCGCCAGCCCTTCATGGTGTCGTCGCTCACAGACTTTGACAACCCGCAGATTATTAATTAATGGGATAAATGGAGGTCGTCAATACTAGGTCGGACATGGTCGGATGGAGCATAGCGGGGAACTATGAACAGGAAGCACAATTTGTATTTGGAAGCATTATTTTCATATAATGGAAGCAAATTGAGAACATTTGTACTTTTTTGACACACGTCCTAGTATGCTTGAAACATGTGTGCATATGGTACTGAAGGTCTAATTGTTTTGGAAGCAATTGTCCTAGTTGGTGGAAACAAGATTTTGATGTTTCAAAGCAAAAATTCCAATCGTCTATGAAACATATTTCTATTATATTGTACCACGTTGATTTCACCATGGAAAAAAATTCATTAGTAGGCGGAAGCAAGTTTACTATATCATAAAATAAATCTATTGCTCCAAAAAAACAAAGTAACACATTAGGAAAAAATTCTACATGTCGGCATTACTGAAAAACCTCACTTTGGAAGCAATTTTATCTTTTGAGAGAAAACTATTACTATTTGAAAGCAATTTTAAATAATACTGGAATCTAGATTGCTACACAAGGAAGCATGCTGCCTAACATGGAAGCCAACAAAGACAGATTGAATCTTGCGGTTAACCAGCCGTAATTTAAGGAAATAGTTATGAGAATAAATCATAATTACCCATACTAACTAGCTGGAGGCTCCTTTTACTAGGTCTCAGTGTACGCTCTAGATTAGCACAATCCTATGGCGTTTTACTAGTCAGATAGATGCAAAGCATTAGTAGTCTGATGCCTAGTGATGCCCTTATGAGATAGACATGTGGGCCATATATTACTAAAATAGTACTCCTTGTAGTCTTCCTATTGTATTTGTTAACTATAAGGTTACACTATAGTCTGCCTATTGTATTTGTTAACTATAAGGTTAACTATAAGATAGACATGTGTTTCTATAGATGACATGACATCTCCTTATAGTCTGCAGCTGGCTATACTATTAACCATGCTCTTAGTAATTAATTACTCGTCATCTCTTTGCACGAATTAATTAGTACTCATCATCTCTTTGCACAAATTAATTACTGCCTTATCAAATCCTTCAGTTTCACTTGCAAAATGCAGTAGAAATCCAACCAAAGCTCTACGCTTACGTTACACTAACCCCCTTATTAAACCCCCCTGCACTGCGCTACAACATCATCAACCATACGGTGCAGCAGCAGGGAGACGCCAATGGCAGGTGCGAGATGCCACGCTCTCCTTCTCGTCGGCATCGTCGTCCTGACGACGGTGGGGCTATGCGAGTGCGCCGCGACCGACGGGTTCAGCGTGGAGTTCATCCACCGGGACTCCGTCAAGTCGCCGTTCCACGACCCGTCGCTCACCCCGCACGGCCGCCTGCTTGCCGCCGTGCGGCGTTCCACGGCGCGCGCGTCGGCTCTGGGGCGCTCGTACGCCGGAGACTCTCCTCGCGGCGCCGTGTCGGAGGTCGTGTCCAGGCCGTTCGAGTACCTGATGTACGTCAACGTGGGCACGCCGCCCACCAGGATGCTCGCCGTCGTCGACACCGGCAGCAACCTCGTCTGGTTTAAGTGCACCAACGCCCGTGCCGCAGCGACTCCGGCAGCAGTCGCCGGCGGCGCGAGCGTTGTGTTCAACCCGTCCTCCTCGTCGACGTTCGGCATCGTGCCCTGCCAGTCCGGCGTGTGCCGCTCGCTCTCCCGCGCCTCCTGCGATGCCAGCTCCAGCTGCAAGTACGTCTACTCCTACGGCGACGGCTCCCGGACGACCGGTCTACTCTCCACCGAGAGTTTCATCTTCGAGGATGCCCCCGGCGGCTGCGTCGGGTGCCGCGAACGTCCGCAGCTGCTCTTGCCCAGGGTCAACTTCGGCTGCTCCACGGCCACGGCCGCCACGTTCCGGGCCGATGGCCTCGTCGGTCTCGGCGGCGGCGACCTCTCGCTCATCACGCAGCTCGCCGCCGGCACCTCGCTCGGACGGAGGTTCTCCTACTGCCTTGCGCCCTACTCCGTCAACGCCTCCTCCGCGCTCAACTTCGGCAACCGTGCCGCCGTAACTGAGCCAGGCGCGGCGACAACCGCGCTGATCCGCACCGGATCGCCGCTCTACACCGTGGTGCTCGCGTCCGTCAGGATCGGCAACGCGACGCTGCCGCACGTGTCCAACGTCATCGTCGACTCCGGCACGACGCTGACGTACCTCGACAAGGCGCTGCTGGACCCGATAGTGGAGGAGATGACGCGGCGCATCCGCCTCCCGCGGAAGCCCTCGCCGGAGAAGCCGCTGGAGCTGTGCTACAGCGTCGTCGGGGAGATCCGAAAATATTATTTCCGCAAGGTTGTTCCCGACGTGACGCTGATGCTGGCCGTCTTCGGCGAGGCGGTCACGCTCAAGCCGGAGAACACGTTCATCGAGGTGCAGCAGGGCACCATGTGCTTGGCGATGGTGCCGGTGACGGCGCAGCAGCCGGTGGCCATCATCGGCAACGTCGCACAACAGAACTTTCACGTCGGCTACGACCTCGACAAGGGCACCGTCACCTTCGCCCCTGCAGACTGCGCCAGCTCCTACCGCCGCTCCTCCTCCTCCTCCACAGCGTCGTAACTATCTCATTATCATTATTAACTTGGCAATCCTAGAGCTAAGTTTGCTGACTCCCCTTGCTGGAAATCATTACTTAAGGTGAAAGGTTTATGCTATATGCTTGGTAGGAAAGTTGAAATTCGATCTGGGGCTATGCTTTGGAAAGAATCAATCAAATTCGAACAAGTTCCCTTGTTTGTTTGATACTCCCTCCGTAACTAAATGTAAGACGCTGAAAGATTTTCAGACACGGCCGACAAACCCGTAATAAGACGATTATACCCTTTATTCAAATTTCCAATCGATCGTCTTCCTCGTGTCGACCGGGCGCTCGATCCCGCGTGCAGGGCATCCGGCGCGGGTCCAGGCGCTCATCCCCGCCTCGGATGCTCGACCCGCGCTCGGCACCTGCGTCCAGGCGCTCATCCCCGCACCTCGCCTCGCCCAGCAGTCGCGCTCCTGGCCGGGCGTCTCACCTCCTCGACGCATCCTGCATCGCCCAGCAGCAGCCGCTCCTGGCCGCGCGTCTCACCTCCTCGCCGTATCCTGCACCGCCCAACAGGTGCGCTCTGGCCGTGGTCTTGGTCGCGCCCAGCAGCCGCTCTCCTGGCCGTGCCCAACACCTCCTCGCGCTACTGTTAAGGAGCTGCTCATGCCCAGTACTTCCTCTGTAACCAATAATTTGCTTGTGGTCAGGTGCTGATCCACCTGAGAGATCGTTGATTCGGCAGGAGCACGTGATCACCTGATCGACTTCTCCAAATTCAGTAGGAGGGATTGCAGCTCTGGCTCAAGGTAGCATCCGCTAGCTGAAACATAATTACTCTGCTTGCTGTACGTACTCCATAAGTTTCGGAGGAGCTAAGCTAACTAAAATTCAGGATCAGGGTGGAGAAGTAGAGAGAACGTACGCCATGGTGGTGGGCTGGTGATGCAGAAGGACACGCTGTGAAAATTGGTGGTAGGCTGAATAATGTGATGTATTTTGATGTATTGATTTGACCCTCATATGGGGTATATATAGAAGTACAAGGGGATAGAGACTTAGAGTACAAGATAAATAATACATGTTTAACTCTAATCTATCTCTAACTCCTATCTCTAAGTTAACCGTAATATACTTCTAACATTCCCCCTCAGTCGTAGCGGGAGTGAAGCGGACGATTGCAACTGAATTTGAAGTCTTGCGCTTCTATCATCTTTATCCGTTGCGCCATCATCAACTGCGTCTCTAATGGCTGATGGGTCGACACCTAGGGCGGTGACTGCGTCCCCTTCTGGTGCCTTCCCTTTCTTCTCCTCTATTCCCTCCCGCAGTCACAGCGGGAGTGCCGTGGACGCAAGTGACGAGACGCGGACGCTGTTGACTGGAGTTGTTGCCGATGAGTAGCTGTAAACGTAGCCTTGTATGTTGATGTCGAGGTAGCCGATCATGATGTAGCCGTAGTCGAGGTAGTCGTGGTCGATGATGTAGTCGTCGTGGATGAAGCCGCACAAAGCCGGAGGCGCAAAAAAAATTGCGCTGATGATGTAGGTGACGTTGCTGCAGTCGTGGACGTAGCACCTTGCGAATGTCAGAGGGTGCCGTCGGCGATGAGTCCACCAATTTTGCCAGGACCGGAGGAAACCCATCGAGCACACATCGGTTTTGCCAGGACCGTGTGGCCGTGAAGGGGTCGTCACCGTAGTGACGCCGTGTCGATGCAGTCGTGTCGTCGAAGTTGACGCGATCGAAGCCGTCGTTGTGACGCGGTCTTTTGCCGTCGTCGTGACGCGGTCTTGCCGTCGTCGAGGTCGCGTCTTGCAGAAAGTCTGTCAGAGGACGCAAGATGATGTCCATTTTGTGGACGAGCCGGCGGCGGTGTGTTGATGACGATGTTGGTGAAGACCACGTTGATGTAGACCTTGGCGATGAAGTCGGCGATGGCTTTGCAGCGGCATGTCGACGTTGAGATGTCGCTTGCAGGCGTCCCTTGCAGCGATGAATGTCGATGTCGATGTCGTGTCTTGCCGTGGAAGTCGATGAAAAATTGCATATCTTTCCACACCGGCCTGGCATGTGGATGATGATGCTGGCGTCGCTTCTCGTAGATGTGCTCGACGAGGATTGTTTCTGGGCTTGATGTAGTCGTACAGCTTGAAGTGACGGCGCAGGTTGATGCAGATGTAGAGCGGCTTCTGCCATGCACCGTACCAGATGCATGGGTGTAGATAGCGTGATGATGTAGACTGGAGCCCCGTACATGCTCATACGTGCTCTTATTCTGCATGTACACGCAACGGATGAATGTCGATGACGCTCGGGAAGTTGATGAAGTTTACGCTGGCCCTGCAGTCCCGCCGGCTGGATGAGCAGACGCGTTGGTAGCGGCGATGAACATGGCACCATATTGAATTGCATGCACTAGCCAACTCAACCAAAAGTCCGAACTGATGGAAAGAGCTAGGCAATTTACTTCAACACTCACCCTACGTTTTTGCCCTTTGAGCTATTGTGACGCGTTTTTGGGGAGCTGCAATATTTCTTTGTAATTTTTGCGTTGGCCAGGATTTGATCCTAGGACCTCCTGCTCTGATACCATGTGAAAATTGGTGGTAGGCTAAATAATGTGATGTATTTTGATGTATTGATTTGACCCTCATATGGGGTATATATAAAAGTACAAGGGGATAGAGACTTGGAGTACAAGATAAGTAATACATGTTTAACTCTAATCTATCTCTAACTCCTATCTCTAATCTATCTCTAACTCCTATCTCTAAGTTAACCGTAATATACTTCTAACACACGCTAGGCAAATGCTCCTTGGGCAGATGCGGCTGCAGCTCGTCGGCCTTGGGCGGCAGCGTGGGCCTCCTCCTCTAACTCCGGCACGGATCCAGCAACTACTCCCGCTGCAGCCGCTGAAGCGACGGATCCAGCAGCTGCTCCGGCAGCAGCCCTTCTGGCCGGAGTGCAGGACAAGCAGCTGCTCCCGCAGCCCCGCTCTGGCACGGGACAGACAAGCAGCTGCTCCTTCCGCTCTGGCCGCTTTGGATCCAGCAGCTGCTCCCGCAGTCCCGCTGATTCACATCCTGCCGGATCCAGCCGGAGTAAAAATCTGAGCTTTTGCCGTGGAGGATTCGCAGGCGACGCGGCTACGCGAGTGAGAGGCAAACGACGAAGACGATGCCGGTTAGAGTCGAGGTGGCCGTGGACGCAGGGGAGAGGCGAGGTGGTCGCGGGCGCAAGGGAGAGGCGAGGTGGCTGTCCATGGACGCAGGGCAGAGGCGTGGAGAGCTAGGGATTGAGAAAGGGGAGAGGAGAAGACTGAGGAGAGGAACGAGCGGTGTGGGCAAGAGATAGAGACAATGCGAATGAGCGATGCGACGCGGGGGTAAAGTTGGAAAGTAGAAAAACGGGATGAGCTACGAAGATTTGTACATCAAAACGTAGAACGTCTTACATTTAGTTACGGAGGAAGTACTTGCAATGTACAGGATTGTGCTGTTAATTAAGCAAGCTGTGAACGCTGGTTCTGGGTCCTTTTTTCGAAGAAGGCCGAATCCTATCCTGCTGGCTGGGCAATGAGGTGTGGATGGTTGTCACTTTCCTTGGGTGTGGATGGCTAAACTTCCTCTTACAATTTAGATATTTGTATGCCAAATGTTTCAGGATGCCGTGGTGACTAGCTAGATATAATACAATATGAAAATTCGGAAATGGCAGGGTAATCCAAGTTGCTCTTTCTGTGGGGAATTGGAAACTGCTCGACACCTTTTCTTTGATTGTTTTGTAGCTCGGGTGGTTTGGAGATCGATTGGAGTCGCGGTGGAAACTGATTTATGTCCAAAGAATCATTGGCAGTTCTATCTTTGGTGTTACAAATTTTTGCCAGGTGATGATTGTTTTTATACTGTGGGTCTTACGGCTGTTGCTTGAGGTACTGGTTGACTTGAAATCAAGCTACATTTGATGCTAAAATAATTTAAGTCCCCTTTTAAGATTGTTTTTTGTGTGGTATCGTTACTGTGGGAAAGTTTGCATACGGTCCCAACAGCAACGAAACAATAAGGAGAAAATAAGGGACAACGGGTTGCTCACCAAGTGGGTCGAGCCCAGCTCGAGGGGGCGGAGGTTAGCGGGGCTTCGCCCACGCAAGAGAAGGCGGTGGGCCGTGACTGGGGAGTGGCCCACACTCTGGGCGCTCGAGCGGGTGCACAGGGCTCGTCACTCCAGGTCCAACAGCAGCGCAACAATACGAAGAAAAGGGGGGCAGCGGGCTGCTCACCAAGTGGGTTGAAACCAACTCGAGGGGGCAGAGGTTAGCGGGGTTCGCCCAGGCGAGAGAAGGCGGCAGGCCGTGGCGCTGGGCCGCAACAAGGGAGTGGCCCACACACGGAGCGCCGGCCCATGCGGGGCGATCGAGCGGGCGTACGGGCTCGTCACTCCCGACAAGCAGATGCGGTGGTGACGGAGGTTCTGGCGAGGGGCAACGCGCCGCCGGGACGGCAGGATCGGCCGGAACGGGGTGCAGTTGCCGGATTTGTTCTTCGTTGAGGGCGGCAGACGTCGGGAACGGGAGATCCGGCGACCCCGAACTCGAGGGCACGGGGCCATGGCGGCGGATTCCTGCTGCGAAACGGAGAGAGAGAGAGAGGAGATGGAGCGGCGAAGGGAGAGCTAGAATTGGCCGTCGACAGGCGGCGGGGTGGCTCGGCGCGAGAAAGATGTTTTTTCTTTATGGGCTGGTGGAGGTGTTGCATATCGGCCGGTTTAAATTTTTAGCGTACCATCGCCAACCATCACCATCTTAAGCGACTGTAACATTTAGTAGAGATTGTGCCTCTAACAAAAGTCAATGGCGTACCACGCAAAGAAATTTTGAGTCCAGCATAATTAATCCGATACCTTGTCTACAAAAATGGACACGATGAACGAAAATCAGGGTGGCAAAGCACGAAAAACATATCAAGTTGCTTGCACTTGTTTTTTCAGATCCACTTTCATATGGGTTCTACAGTGTAGAACAAACCCTTAAACACACATATATAAAGAAACTGCAGGCATGGAAAGTCCAACGACAATTCATTCTAGTTTCACAGCTGCATCAATTTTGTTGTTTCAGTTTATCCAAATTTCTTGTAAAAGTTTTTTAACAGCTAAAGTCAGGTTATCCTGGATGTAATAGAAAATATGAAAACTGTATAGAAATATAAATCTAGACTGTTGAGCTATTAGCTAGGAAAGCTACAACAGTGCAACTGGAATGATTTTCCCAGACTTTACTCACGGATTAAGTTCACCAGAGGAAATAAATCTATCTCGAGTTACTTACAAATATCTTTAAAAACCATTACTGGGCACACGATGATGGATCTTCAATTATTACAACACCTAGTAAAACTTCAAACATATTTTACAAAAACATTACTTAGTCTGCATATGCATATAGCTTACATAACGGCAGAACTTATTGTGAAAATGCATACAATGGCAAAGCACAAGTTAGTACTCAAATGCGTTCTTTGGCAGTGCAGCCGTTGACTTCAACACAGCTTAGTAGTAGAACAGGCGCAACCACATAAATAAATAGGATACGGAGGGTTTCCGTTTATGGCTCCCAGCCCAATTCCCTACACAAGGGATTCAGGGACGGTGGTGATGGTTTTCAGATCAACCCCCTTAGGTAAATCAAGGTACAGTCTGCCATCGACGACTTGATAATCAGCGTAAACTCGCCTGTAACGTTTGCCCCCATAAGATATAAATTCTACCGGATCGTTGCCAAACTGCTCAGCGACCTCAACATGAAACGGATGACCACATGTGGGATACCTTAGCTTTCCATCCGCGAATCTGTTTAGCCCTAATTTGTACTGCGGATCAGCTTTGTTCTTGCGGTGTACACTGTAGACAGTCTCCTTGAATTTGTCGAAACAGCTTACCATCTCATCAGGGTCACGCTTCTGGTCGAAAGCCTTGCACCAGCGCTCGTACAAGGCCCGCAGGGCTTCA
Organism: Bromus sterilis; assembly: GCA_950022295.1. Lineage (NCBI taxonomy): Eukaryota > Viridiplantae > Streptophyta > Magnoliopsida > Poales > Poaceae > Bromus > Bromus sterilis. Next base: position 29,630,002 of record OX465597.1, read on the forward strand.
TCTGACTCTAGGTCTTTATCCTGTAGGGTGATAAACTTCACCCTACCTTCCATATTTTGATGAGCTATAATAAGAGACACACAAAAAGTAGAGTAATCTTATTTTCTGAACTGTAATTTAATTATTAGCGGCTCTGGAACTAGACTAGACAGGATCGATATGTCGAGTCTTGTGTCGAATTTAATGGGCGGAGTATGGCGTGCTAGTAAAACTAGAAAATGTTATATCGTCCGGTACTTGATTGACGATGAACGAAAAACGTGTTGGTGATTTACCTTTTACGTAACTGGACGGCAGGGAGGTAGCTGGTGCGGCCATGGCAGGGCAAGATGCGCCGACGGCGGAAGGCACATCTCCGGAGGCGGCACAACCCGCCTTGGTGGAGAGGGCCGCTCGTTCGGCTAAGCGGATGATGCGAGATGTGGTCGCCGCAGCTGAGCGAGCGGCACGGGCGAACCGGACGATCGAGGAAGCTGCGGATGCCATGGCGAAAGATAGGTAAGCATGCATGGATCTGGATGTTGATGGTGGCGGCCAGCTATATGCTACATTTACGGAGTAAGTTATGGGGTTTTAAGCAGGATTTGATTGATTGGGTTAATGGAAGTTGAGCGGGCCCATCCCAGGGGAAATTGGGCTCCTTCGCCGTGCTCCTATCTGTCTGTGCTCACGTTTCCACGTTTTTCATCCAACGGTTGGACGAATTTTCCACGTCTTTTTTACTAAAAAAAATAAAGCACAAAAAAGTTTAGTATTTCCATTTGTCTCTTTTATTTAAATGGTAATACGTATCTCATTTATAAAATATAGATCAAGTTACAAGACATATGAACACCGACCTTACAATTTTCTGTCAATGCGAAAGCATAGGTGATCTTATAACAAAAAAATTGATTTGCTAAGCGCATTACGACCGTCAATGTCTTATGATCTACATCAACGGCTTTCTGACCATTTCTTCTACAAGCTCATGAGTTTATACAAATTTGCTTCGTCAAGCGGCATCGAGCTTTGTTCACGGCACACTATAGATAAATGACAGAAGGAAGAAGATTTTAGCACCCCAACAATTCAGTTTTCAAGATTGACAAGTAGTCAACTAAAAAATATTGACAAGAAGTCACCAAACATCTTTAAGCGGGAGCCTTGGATATTTCCTTCAGGTTATGTTCGGCTAAGGATTAGTTGTTTTCCTTCATGATTCTCTAGAATCTAATTCTAGGAAACTATCCACAAAATCGTCTGACCACAAAATTAGTCGTTCATTTCTTTTTCGCTCCGGACCTGTTTAAATACACTCTTACAAGAAATCAAACCCAGGACCTGACATGATACTAGGTTTGCTGTAACCAATAGACTACATGCCGGTTCGCCAAAATATTACTACACACTCTTCCTCGATACTATCTCCTAATTTCACACACAAGGAAAGCATTACAATTCGCATGATCTCCTCCTCTCTCGAGTCAAACCTACACCTCCCACTACGCATATAGTGCAGGCAATTAGTAGTTCAAATCAAATCCTTATTTACCCGTCATTCATTTCCCCATTTATAACTCACCATTCACGGTGCACTAACCCTCTATTAATACTATCCCCGGCAGGACGCGTAACGAGAAGTTGAGGTAGGGCACAATGGCGGTCGCCGGTGGCGCTCTTGTGCTTGTTGTAGCCGTCCTGACGGCGCAGCTGACCACCACAATGACGGACGCCGGTGACGGGTTCAGCGTGGAGTTCATCCACCGGGACTCTCCCAGGTCGCCGTTCCACGACCCGACGCTCACCCCGCACGGCCGCACGCTTGCCGCCGTGCGGCGTTCCATGGCGCGCGCCTCCGCTCTGGCGCGCTCGTACGCCGGCGAGTCTCCTCACGACGCCGTGTCGGAAGTCATCTCCAGGCCGTGGGACTACCTGATGTACGTGAACGTGGGCACGCCGCCCACCAGGATGCTGGCCCTCGCCGAATCCGCTAGCGACCTCGTGTGGTTCAGATGCGCCAACGGCACTGCCAGTCCTCCGGCGGCTGCCACCGCGGACGTCGTCTTCGACCCGTCGTCCTCGTCGACGTTCGGAGGCCGCGTGTCCTGCCAGTCCGAAGCGTGCTTCGCGCTCACCGGCGCCTCCTGCGACGCCAGCAACAGCTGCCAGTACACCTACTCCTACGGCGACGGCTCCCTGTCGACCGGCTTCCTCTCCACCGAGACGTTCAGCTTCGACAGCGTCCCAGGCGGCTGCGTGGGGTGCCGCGAGCACCCGCGGCTGCTCCTGCCCAGGGTCAACTTCGGCTGCACCACGTCCACGAACGAGTCGTTCCCCGGCTCGTCGTTCCCCGGGGACGGGATCGTCGGCCTCGGCGGCGGCCCCCTCTCCCTCGTGACCCAGCTGGGCGCCGGCACGACCCTCGGCCGGAGGTTCTCCTACTGCCTGACCTCATTGTCCACCAACGCGTCCTCCGCGCTCAACTTCGGCGCCCGCGCCGCCGTGACGGAGCCGGGAGCGGTGCAGACGCCGCTGGTCCACAACGACGTCGCCTCGTTCTACACCATCGAGCTCTTGTCCGTCAAGATCGGGAACGCGACCCTGGCGCGACCGCCGTACCCGTCCCGCGTCGTCCTGGACATCGGCACGTCGCTGACGAGCCTAGACAAGGCGATCCTGGACCCGCTGGTGGAGGAGCTGACGCGGCGCATCCAGCTCCCGCGGGTGACCATCTCGGACAAGCTGCTGCAGCTGTGCTACTCGGCGGCCGGGCCGTGGTCGGACAAGATCCCGGACGTGACGCTGGAGCTCCTGGGCGTCTCCGGGAACGTGACGGTGACGCTCAAGCCGGAGAACCTGTTCGTGGAGGAGCAGGAGAACGTGATTTGCTTGGCGATGACGGCGGTGACCAAGGAGGCGCCCTTGTCCATCATCGGCAACATCGTGCAGCAGAACATGCACGTCGGCTTCGACCTCGAAAAGAACATCGTCACGTTTGCACCGGCCGACTGCGCAACCTCCTACGCCTCCCCCTCTGCACATGTGGTGTAGCTACTTCTCGTCTTCTTTTTGGCGAATGTGTGTGTATGGAGCTAGCTAAATCATCATGAGTTGGAAACTTGGAATCGGAATGCTACGCCTGTGCACAGGATCGTGACTCTGTACAACACATTATGTCCGGCTGGATGCCCATACGCCCGTCAGGTTTGGGTTTGGCAATACTGTTTTTCGAGATGCCCCATGGCCGGTGACGACCAGCAATGCTACATGTACGGATTTTTTACAGAGTTTTCACGGATTGCATTCACTTGACAGCTTTTGATTGGACTAGTGGTGAAACTGGCCCCACCCCGGTGAAACTCAGGGGGAGGGATGTTAAAGTATTATGGAAGAGTCCCCGTAACAATTTTGTAAAGATCCGTCTGTTTAGCATTTTCGGGTGACGACTTAGGACAACTCTAACGGGTCGATGCATTTGTCCGTTTTTATCCGATTTTGTCCGTTTGCGTTCGGTGCGGACATAAATTTGGGGCAGGTTTGAGTCGGCGCGGACGCGCGCGAGCGCCGCCCTTGTCCTTCCCTGGCCTACTCGTCGGCCACACATAGCATCACATTTTCCTTCATTCTCTCCCAAAGCTTCCAGCGCTCTTTCATGGATACCGAGCCAAATCTCAGCGCCGGCGCCGACGCCGCCCCCTCCGAGTCCACCGCGACCGCCGCAGTCGGGCCGAAGCGCCTGAAGAAACCCAAGAAGAAGGTGATGGAAGCGGAGGCGGCGCGGAGCAGGGCCTTGGCGTCGGCCAAAAGAGCTGACCGTCACAAAAATGCGGCCGCCACCAAAGCGATTGCCGCACAAGCCAAGGAAGACGCCATGGAGTGCGAGAAGGACGCCATCGCCAAAAAAGCGGCGGCGCGAGCTCTATTCATGGAGGGATACGTCCGTGACCCCGTAATCGTGGCCGCAGCCGCTGCAGCCGTGGCCGTCAGGAGCGGCACGGGCTCGTCTCAGCGCCCGCGGACATCCGGTGTCGAAGGTGGTGATGTAGGCGCCGGTGGCGATGATACCCCTCCAATGTGTGCCATCGACGTCGACCTCAACGCCATGCCCGTTGGCGACGAGGGCAGTGGCTCCAAGGCGGGGAGGAAGTGCCCGAGGGAGTTCTCCATCGACAGTGTATTAGCCTGGAAATTCCACCCTAATTAAATTTTTTTTGCTTGTTGTATTATTTTGTTGATGGCTAGCATTATTTCTAGTATTTGCTTCTCCAATTTATTAATTGGTAAATATATTCCCCCTCCTTATCGTACCTACATGCTTGACCGAATCTTTTCCCACAATGGCACACGACCTTTGCGACAACGGGTTTCACCCGATTACCGTCGCAACTTCCGGCACAAGACCAGCCATCGCCATCGGAACGAAAACCCCGTTTATTTAATAAATGGATTATTTTATTGGGTGCCAGAAAAATGTTTTCGGGAAGGTATCGAAGCTAGGTAGAAGTGACCGTCTCGTTGCGCGGAGCGCTTGGTTCGAAGTTTTACCCGAATCGGAGGTCGTATGGACTCTCGGTGGTCAGAAACGTAAACATCGGACGCGCGCGAGAGAAACCCAGGGCGTTTGTGTAAACCTCCAGCCATCCAGCCTATAAATAGACCACCACTCTCTCCCACCCATTTTAGGTTCCCCTAGTCCACTTTTGCAGCCACCCCCTCAGACCTGCCTCAAAAAATTGCCCCAAAGCCCCTCCACCTCAAAACCCTAGCTAGATCTGGCCGTTGAATCGCCAGATCCACGGCCCTGGACGCGCAACGTCATCGCCGGAGGAATCCAGCTGTTCCTCCCAGCCATCTAGGCCCCGCAGGGCCCTAAAGAGCGCCGCCAGGCCCGCTTAGGCCCATCCGGCGCTCGAACCAGCGCCGCCGCAGTTCGTCTCCGCCGCCGCGCCAGGTTCTCCTCTGCGCCGCTCCTTTTCTCTCTGCCTTCTCCCTCACCTCGCTCTTCCTCTCTGCTCAGGACAACCGTCGCCGCTTCCGCCATGAAGGGGCTCGGCCAGAGCCTCGGCGCCGCCCTCTCGTCAGCGCCGCCACTCTTCGGCGTCCCCCATCAACGTCTCTGCCAGCCGCCACCCTCTGACCCTTCACCATGCACCGGTCCGCGCCGCCGCACCTCCCCATCGACACCACACCACTCGCCGGAGCGCTCCGCCCACCGCCGGCGTCGGTTTCCAGCACGAGATCGAGAGGACCCAGACCCAACCGCCGCCATCGCCGCGACGTGGGCCGGCCTCGTCCCCAGCACGGCCCGCCAGCCTTCCCGGCGCGGCCCAACACGCCGCTCGCCCAGCCGTGCCCCTCGCCTGAGGCGAGCGTCTGCTATCTGCCTCCCACCAGCCGACTTGGGCCGGCCCAAAGTGAGGCCCGTTTACCTTTTTTTCTCTGTGAAATTTCTGCTAAGTTTTTTTCTGTGCTGCTGTTTACTGTTTTTGTGACGACAATTGCGTAAGATCCGTAGCCCATATGGTTTTGCGCCCGACATGAAAAGTGTTTATCTTGATGTGTTCTACAATATTGCTTTAGGGAGTTTAGTAATTTGATCTCTTTTGGGTGATGCTAATGCTTGTTGTTTACCGCTACTTGTTGTGTACTGTTGTAGACTGTTATAAAATAGAATGTTTGCTGAATGATTACCTCGCATCCGTGCATCTTTGGCATATGCTTCTTTGAGACGAATTGATCAACATCATGTCTACTTTAACACCATGCATTCACTTGTCATGATATCTCGTTGTAGGTTGCACTTATATTTCTTCAAAGTGGTGCACTTGTTAATCTGTCATTCCTGATTGCATATTGTTGCACTTTGCTAGCATTATAGTTATTGATACATGCCTCCTATGATTTAGCTCCAATGTAATGAATTGCTCCTTCTCATGTATACTTTCATGCCATGTATTGCTACCATGTCATTCTTATTGTTCATGTAGATCTTGAGCCCTCAAAGTGCATACTTGATGTTTGCTATCAACTACTCTGAAATCTGCTAACTCTGGAATATGTTTTACCTGTTTTGCATGCTTGTTACGTATTTATCCATGGATATTTTGATCATAAGTGCTACGTATGAATTGTTTAGCATCATGTAGACTCCATGTCCATGTAGTTCATTGTCATGTTGCTGTAGTATTGATATCACTTTTTCTACTATTTTGGGAGAATTATTATAACAGTTTGCCATGATTCCTGTTTTCCACTAAGTACATAATCTGGAGTAGCTCTCTTGCATCCTTGTTACATGTTGATCCATGATTCTTTTGAGAATAATTATAATGTATGGACTCATGAGCGTCATGTAGTCTTGCTGTAGATATATTACATGGTCAATTTGGTGATTGTTTGATAATAGTTTACCTGTTGTTTAGGAAGCATGTTATTAACCTTTTGCCATGTTTTCCTGATTTCACTAAGTCCTAAACTAGTATCATAAATTAGCTTTTTGCATGGGTTATAATTATTTATTCTTGATGCTCATGTACATGAAACCTTGATGACATGTCTTGCTTGTCATGTATACTATTAATCCGTGTCATTTTTGTGCATGTTTGCAATCTGTAGCATGGTGTTGCATTTCTCTTAAGCGTGTTACCTGATGTTGGAAGATTGTGTTCATAACTTTTGATGCTTGTATCTTTTTAACCGTAACTCCGTTTGGTGTGTTCTTTACATGTAACTTGACGAGAATTTCATTTATATTATGATTGTGCTATTGTTTGTTGTTGATAACCAATCAAAAATATGGTTTAGGATAGAACAGTATCAAATACTTAAATCGTTGTGGGGTACTTAGTGATATGCCATGTTTAGGATTTACCTCACTTAAATTGACTAACATAGATAGTTTACTTTATGATTCACCTCTTTCCATGTTTGTGTGACATGTCATGCTTGTGGGTGATGCCATGTTAACAACCTTTGCTCACGTTGTGTAGCTAAACAACTCGAACCAGTATAAACGTGTAGTATCGTCGTGTGAGATCGATACTTCACTTAACCTGTTAGTAACCACTCTCGACGATAGATGCGATATCGTATTGTTGTGGCTCGTGTTGCCTTCTTGATCTTGCTTGCTTGTGATTGCTTCGTAGTAATAGATGCTTTCTCGTCGATTGTCTTTCGAGTGTTTCCTTCTTGTGTGCTCCCGCGGTTACCTTCGGAGACGTTGCGATCTTGCGATCGAATCGTCTTCTCAACAGGTAAGGGGGAGCATATATCATATTTATAACTTTCAGCTCACTTGCCTAGGTATAGGATAAAACGATTGCTTGATCCTACCACCTCACATTTATGCCTCCGTGTTAAAACCCAAACAGCCATGTCTCCCATATCCCAGCAAACCTTTGTTTGGCCATGTACCTTGCTTGCTTAACCATTGCTTAGTATGCATGCTTAGTATGCTACAACTGTTTCCCTTCTTATTCCCGGGATTGGGCTATCACACTATTTTATTATTGTGGATGATATGATCATTATGATGTTGACTATATTCGACGAAGGATGGATGGTCAGGCTATCCCGCCTTGACGCTTTGTTCCATTCGAGGCACATAGGATCCGAGTTCCGGGTATTGATTCTAAGACTGAGCGTGCCTAACCGCATGTGGGATGCTATGGGGTCCCCTGACTTACCTATCTAGCTTCAAACATTTCTAGTGGTGGCCCAAGATGATTTACCATTTGAAATCGTGTGTGTGCTTAGTCCGTGGCCAACATATTTCAAACAACTCGGTCCAACAAAGACAAAGTTCCTTTGTTGGTCCACACTGGTGAGCTAGGGACGCCCCTGAGTTTAGGTGAGGCTAACCCCGACCTTGGCCATATGGAAGAGTCCGATCCGAAAGCGTGACCGACTCTAGGATTGGGTGTCGACTCCCCGGGGGCCACCCAGATTTGTTCTTTGTTGGTTAGAGGGATAATGACGTCCGGATATCTCGGAACAACTCTTCAATGAGTGTCTTTAACGGGCCCGACTGAGAGAGCCGGCGTACATGCGAAGCTTATAATGGGAAGTTGGTACACCCCTGCAGGGTTAAATCTTTTTGAGAAGCCGTGTCCACGGTTATGGACGACTTAAGACCTAGTCCTTGTTCATAGACAACAACAACTGAGATAATCTTAATAACTTGATCAATGTGTGTAAGAGCAAAGTTATACCCCTATGAGTTTTGGATATTGCTGGGCAAAACAGTAGAGGAACTGACAAGTTTTCTAGTGTGAAACAGATGGTTAGGTTCCTGAAGTTATAGGTTGGTGATAAAGCTTCAACGAAGATTTACATAATTACTAAAGCATATCCTCTTGAGTGAAGCTCATCACGGATGTCGACCCCTAAAAAGATAAGGAATCCTGAAGCACGTCTCATCGAAGGAAATGACCAAGATGGCGCAAGACTTAGTAGTTTTTGTGTAGTTCTTTTTCACTTCATTGAGTCGTAGGAAAAACCGTACTATCAAGAGGGGTTTAGTAAATGTGCTCCGAAGGTTTTGGTGAAAAGACTCAGATCAAATCCAAACCAGTGAGAAGCCAAAGTTGAGAAATCTCATGTGCACTAGGTAATGCTTCACCAGCGAAGACTTAGTTCTTTCAGCTCTTGAAGCAGAACCAAGTCCGTGAGTCAGCTTTACTTGGACCGCAAGTAAAGTTGCACTTTGATTGGAAATATGACCGTTGCGGACAGGTGTCAAGCTGTCGCATCGGGTCATTTAAGACATTTCGCATCTAGGGATTGCCACCTATAAATACGCCACCCCCGCCCTCATTGGCCGGTGGCTGCTCCAAGAATATTTCCTGACAGTGAAGAGAGAGACATACTTGGACTTACAATTGGTATCAGAGCTAGTCACTCTTTGTTTGGATTAACCTCCTAGAGTGTTTTGCAAGTATGTCTTTCGCAGCCATTCGCTCCGGCGAACCTATACCCGTGTTCAATGGAAAGGACTATCCATACTGGAAGGACAAGATGAAGAGAAATATCATGGCTATCAACTCAACTGCTTGGCAAGTTATCTTATATGAAGTTATAGTTGCAGACAAGAATGCCATCACTCCTGAAGAAGCGAAGCTGATCGATCTTGATTCTGAAGTCTGGGTTTTCATCACCAATCATCTGACACCAGAGAAGTATCATGAAGTGAAGAATATTCCCTTTGCCAAAGGTGTCTGGGACTATCGAGAGAAGATTGGTGAAGGTGTTTTTACCCAGAAGGATGCCAGAATTGACACACTTCGAAGCAAATTCTATCGATTCAAGAGAAACGAGGGTGAAAAAGTCAGCTCCATTTACAGTAGACTCAATGCTCTTGAAAATGAGTTGATCTCACTTGGTGCTGATGACATTACTCCTCACTCAGTTGTTAGAACTTTGCTTCGCTCATTGGATGATTCGTTTGTGTCGGGACCCGGGGTTTGCATATGCAAGTACAGTTAAGACATAGTCATATGGAGAGCCGAGAACCGCACCCACTTGTCTAAGCAGACAAGGGCAAGCACTGATCATTCTCGGAAAGCATCGTACGTGAGGGGCATCCCACCCAGGCCGGATGATCAACTGAGATGGGTCCTCATCTTCCGCACACAAGTCTAAAGATATGGGTGGTGAACTCCCATATTCAAAGACAAGTCGCCTCAACCATATTATCGACTATCTCAAAACTCTTACATAGACTTACTCCAGCCCGATCACTTAGTCGGGGTCTAGGGCGGGCTCGATCATACCACAAAGTGTGCACGAGACGGAGTCTCGAGCAATCGCATCGCGATGCCCCAAGCTGCGCACATCTAAGGGCCACTTGGTGTATGAAAGACCGCCAGCCAGAACACAACTAAGGTCTCGAAAACCCATACAAAGACATGCATGTTATAAACATACACGCAGCACACATGCCTTGTATGAACAACAGGTACCATTGCAATTCTCTACAAAGTGTACGTTTTATTTATAACTCTTATAGAGTACACACAGAGATCACATACATGTGATCCAACATTACAACACAGAGCGGAAGCAAATTATGTCTGGGTACAGACAAGTTTAACAAATGGCTTAAGAAGCCTTATTTAAACACAAAGCCCTCCACGAGGGAACCAGTCTGCTGACTGGGACTAGACTAGCTTAACTTCAGTCGTCCAGCTCGATGAAGAAGCCACCTTCGGGGCCAGTGGCGTCATCTAAAACATAGATTAAGCAAACGTGAGTACAAAGGCGTACTCAGCAAGACTTACATAGGAGCTATACTACTCATGCACATGTATCAATGTAAAGGGAGGTGGGGTTCACTTGCAGAAGTGCCAGCTTTGACTTGGCTAATCCTGAACTACGAGTACCAGACTTTGAGGTAAGAAGCGTACACGAGTCCACTACTTTCACCAACCAATACACCACTATGGTGCCTTCCTCGACTTCCCCACGAGAAAGCACGCCATAGCACTCACACTTATCTTGGTGTGTTTTAGAAGTATCCGGTTCAAGTTATCTAATAATCAAGCTAAGCTTTCCAAGCAGTCCATAACCGCGGACGCGGCTATTCGAATAGTTTTGTTAACCTTGCAAGGGTGTACCGCTACACACACATGATCATCAGTTACCGCCTTTGTACTCGACACCGTTCAAGAAGTGTCGGCGAGGATGCTCACCACAACTGTTACCTCATAGCCGATCTAGTCCGAGAAAGCCGCCTACTTGGGTTGGTTTACGACAATCGTGAACCCGGCCGGTTTACCGAAGTGGACCCAAGTGATGTGTGCGTGGTGCATAATCCGGTCTCGGATGAGCCGTTCTCTCACTTAGCATCCAGGCCACAGACCTACCAGAACTCCGAACTATTGCGACATCTGGACATCGAAAGGGATGAGTTAGTAAGTTGAGAGGGGTCAGTGAGCCCAATGTGTGGTTGTACTCTTCATCTTGGATCACCACACAAGAACTCGTACTATGGCGGTGTTCAACGAGACAACCCACTGTGTACTCCTACACAGCCTCTCATCGTTCACCTTGTATTAGGGTCGATTCACTAACACTTTTCTACCATCATCAACATGATTATTCCCATCCCGACTCACATCACAGTAACAACATGGTATCATACTAAGCATGCAATAAGCAGTAACATTGCAGGGGCCACATGATATCAAACAACTCTTACAGTTGCTAGGATTGTGGTTTGCTTACTACTGTGACAAAATGATAGGTCATGCAAAGGAATGGGTTCATCTATGCGGTAGAAACGTAGCATGGTGATCATCCTAAACAATGCATAAGAGAGACATGAGAGGGAAGTGGGATTTTATCGATATGATCAATGGGGTTTTGCTTGCCTTGCTGACGAGGTTCGGGTTCTGGATCTTCAGCGAAGGGGGTGACCTCTTGCTCCGGTTCCACCTCTACTCGACAAACAAAGCACGAAGTAGCAATCAATATGAATGCAATGCTCAAGCACATGAATGAATGTTGAAACTTGAAGTATAAGTGTTGATGTGTGAGGCAATTCCATTTAAGTGGAGTATATTGCATTTGAAATGCAAATTCAAAATTCACATTTGAATTCAAAATAGCCAAGGTGCAATTGACATAGTTTGATCATTTTTAAACATGTTCACTTGTATAAGATGTGCCTCTGATGTATGGTTGAAATGTAGCATGTTGCCATGGTTCAAGTTGCAAAAATATTTGATTTGAATTTGATTTAATTCCATTTAAATCAAATAGCAAATGCTACTGATCACATTTTAAATTCAACTCAAACAGAGTTGAAAGTTGCATATTTGGAAAGATAATTTTCTCCTGATCATTTTTCATATATTATTTGTCCAATTTGGAGTTAATATGAATTTTCTATGAATTTCGAAAGTTTGGGGTATTTTCTGGAATTTCTGGAATTCTTTTAATTCAAATAATCTCTGGAAATTCATTTAAATGATTTACTGCGTCAGGCTGACGTCAAGCTGGCGTCAGGGGGGGGCTGACATGTGGGGCCACCCTGTCAGTGGCTGGGTTAACTTAACCTGTGGGTTAAATTAATCCAGTGGCTTAATTAAGCCACTGGGCCCACTGGTCAGTGACCCAGGGGTCACTAATTAGGTGATTAACCGGGGGGATTAAGAGCTGACTCGCCGGCGGCTTGACGCCGGCGACTGGACCGCGGCGGCGCTGCACGGGAACTCGATTCCGTCCACGGGAGGGGAAACGGAGGGCACCGGCTTGCTCCTGGAGGTCGTCCGCGTCTTCTGGAGGCATTGGGGGTCCACGGGGAGCTCTGTATCGACGACGGCGACGACTCCGGCGGCAGCAGAACCACGACGAAGTCGCAGTTGACGCTACCGTGCAAGACTCGGGCTGAAATCGCTTGCGTTCGAAAGCTAGCATGCTCAGGAGCCAAACGCGCGCGCTGGCTGAGTCGAAGGGGCACAAGGGCGACCTCGGGCTCATCCATGGCGGCGCTGCACTTCGGTGTTCATGGCGAATGACGACAGAGAGAGAGAGGGAGACCACGGAGTAGTTCTAGCGAACTGGGAGCTCACCGTGAATCCAACTGAAGCGGTGGCGAAGTCGGAGGAGCTCGGGGTTGGCCGGAATTGAAGGAAGTTCACGGCGGCTCCGGCGATGAAGAAGATGAAGGGGACGGCGTGCTCGAGGCTTAAGGGTCCGATTCCTTGCGCTCCGAGACGAAGACGACCATGGTGAAGACGAGGGACAAGGAGGTGCAGCTTCCTGCCGTCGTTGGCCGCGTGGAAATGGCGTTGCGCTCCGCGACAGCGCTCGGGCGTTGCGGACTTCCGACGAGGGAGGGGTGGAGAGAGAGCCAGAGGAGGGGGAAAGGAACGGGGGCGTCGTGGGAAGCTCCGTGGAACGCTTAGGAGGAGGGGGAGGCTCGGGAAGCCGCGAGGCGTCGCGGTGGCGTCGTCGGTGGCGTCGGTGGCCTTCCACCGAGCACCTTAGGGGCGCGGGGAGGTAGAAGACAAGGGAGGGGTCCAGCGGGCTGGACTGGGCCAAGGTAGTTGGGCCTCGCCCAGGCGAGAGGTAAGCCTTTTCTCTTTTCTCTCTGTTTAATCTTTCCTTTATTTTTCTGTAATTTGTTTTGGCTCTGATAAAAATACCAAACCATTTTATTAAATGCTGAAAACTTTTATGTGGCCTCATAATAATATAGACTAGCCACTCATAAACTTTTAACATTTTTAAAATTCAAATGATTTGAATTTTAAATCAAAAAGGGGTATTTCTTTAATTCCAAGGTACTGTTTGAATATTTGAAAAATCTATGAGCATGGGGTGGGTCCCACATCACTTGATATGTGATCACACTCATTTATAAGACTTTTCAAAACTCTAACATGAATTTTTGGAAAAGATTTTTATCTGGCCTTTTGAATTAATTCATCTGGGTGGTGTTCCTTCTCCCATTTTGATTTTGAATTTGATTTCCAAGATTTCTTTTTTGAAAATTTTGACATGATGCAAAGGCACTAGCTAACCCTAGCACATACCTAACAGAGGGATCTGACAGTTTGATCACATTGTGCTGATGATCAAGGAAAGGACTGATTTCAGACGTCTTGTCGCCGCTGATATTCTTGAGAGACTCAATACCTTTGAGATGGAAGAAGATGAGAAACATGACATAAATGGTTCTCGAAGAAGATCTCATGCCTTGAAAGCAAAAGCTTCGCGTCATTCTTCACCCGAAGTCAGTTATGCTTCAGGTGTCGAATATGATGATCCTGCAAGCATTGGAAAAGATCTAGCACTGATCATGAGACGCTTCAATCGCTTTCAGAGAAAAGGTTTTTCTTCACCCAAGAAGAGTTATCCTTCAAGAATCTCAAGTCATTCTTCTCACTGTTCATCCTCAAGAAGCTCTCCATCGAAGGACAATGGCTGCTACAAGTGCAAGAAACCAGGTCACTACATTGCTGATTGCCCATTGTGGGAAACTGAGAACAAATCGAAACATTCGCTCAGAGACTCTTCATCAAAGTCCCACAGATCCTCCAGAAGCTATGAGTCAAAGAGATATGATTCCAGTTCGAGAAGAGAAAAGAAGAAAGATTCTGATGATGATAAGAGGAAGAAGTATCATAAGAAGCGTGCGGGTTCTTCATCGAAGACTCACTCGTCTCGTCGAAGCAGCTCTCACCGTGCCAAGGCCTATCTGGGAAAGGAGATGAACTCTGAAGACGAAGCCTCTGGTTCCGAAGCTGAATCAGGCTCAAGGTCTGTGTCTGGGTCCGAATCAGATGGTGTTGCTGGTTTGGCTTTCGCTTCAGCAGATACTCGGTATGGAGACGGTCTTCTCTTTCCCACGTGGCTTCTCTTTCAGAGTGGTGTGACCATTGCACTTTCAGAAACCTAATCTTCTGACGACGAGTGACACGCTCTGCGGAATCAAGAATACGAACGGGGTATTCTCGATAAGAAAGGTCATCTTGGAGATCAAGCGTTTCATGGTCGACTTCGCGGATGGGGTCCTTGAAGCAACGCCTGAGTTGGGACACATGGAATACATCATGTACTCGGGAGAGGTGTGGAGGTAGTTCAAGTTGGTAGGCAACTTCTCCACGTTTAGCAATAATGCGGAAAGGTCCGATGTAACGTGGGGCCAACTTGCCTTTGATACCGAAACGTTGGGTTCCCTTCAGAGGAGTAACCCGAAGGTAAGCCTTCTCATCCAGATTGTAGCTCTCTTGCCTATGATGACGGTCATAGTAGCTTTTCTGACGATACTGGGCTGCTTTCAATTGATCACGAACAATGCGAACTTGCTCTTCTGCTTCCTTGATCATATCCGGTCCAAAGAATTGTCTTTCACCGGTTTCTGACCAGTTTAGTGGTGTTCGACATCGTCGTCCATAAAGGAGTTCAAAAGGAGCCATGTTCAGACTAGATTGAAAACTATTGTTATAAGCAAATTCGGGAAATGGAAGAGAATTCTCCCAATTCTTTCCGAATGAGATAACACAAGCTCTAAGCATGTCTTCAAGAATTTGGTTAACCCTTTCGACTTGACCGCTAGACTGAGGATGAAAAGCTGTACTAAAGGAGAGATGAGTTCCCATAGCATTCTGAAAGCTTCCCCAAAATCTAGAGGTAAAAAGGCTACCGCGATCAGAATTGATTTCAAAAGGAACACCATGAAGTGATACAATTCTGGATATGTACAAGTCTGCTAACTGGCTAGCAGTTATAGACTCGCGAACCGGAAGGAAGTGAGCAACTTTGGAAAGCCTATCTATGACAACGAAGATGGCATTGTTTCCTTTCTGGGTTCTTGGAAAGCCGGTGATGAAATCCATACCGACTTTGTCCCATTTCCACTCGGGAATAGACAAAGGTTGAAGTGTACCAGCAGGTCTTTGATGTTCTGCCTTGATGCGACGACAAACATCACATTCGGCAACAAATTGAGCAATGTCTCTCTTCATCCTAGTCCACCAAAATCTCTGGCGTAGATCTCGGTACATTTTTGTGCTACCGGGATGAATTGAGAGGGGTGTGTCATGGGCTTCTTTGAGGATGAGTTGCCTTAGTTCCTTATTCTTAGGTACTACCAAACGATTTTCAAAGAATACCGTTCCTTTGCTATCTGTGGAGAAACATTTAGCAACTCCTCTAGCAATGTTCTCCTTGATCCGGCGAACACCTCGTGCACGCCTTTGGGCAACTATGATTTGATCCTCAAGAGTTGGTTTCGCCACCAAGGTTGAAAGATAGCCATGAGGAACAATCTCAAGGTTGAGCTTGCGAAAGTCCTCATGAAGAAGTGGTTGATACTGCTGTAACATGAGGTTGTTACAGTACGACTTACGACTTAGTGCATCAGCCATGACATTGGCTTTGCCTGGGGTGTAAGAAATTCCTACGTCGTAATCTTTTATCAACTCAATCCAGCGTCTTTGCCTGAGATTAAGATCTGGCTGGGTGAAAATATATTTGAGGCTTTGGTGGTCGGAATAAATCTCACAACGATTACCAAGGAGGTAATGTCGCCAAGTTGTTAGAGCATGAACTACGGCAGCGAGTTCAAGGTCATGGGTAGGATAGTTCTCTTCATGTGGCCGCAACTGGCGTGAAGCATAAGCTACCACATGTCGATCTTGCAGAAGTATGCATCCTAACCCTTGCCATGAGGCATCACAATAGATCTCGAAATCCTTTTTAGTGTCTGGAGGTGCAAGTACAGGTGCAGAAGTCAATCTTCTTTTTAGCTCTTGAAAGCTTTCCTCGCACTTGGGAGTCCATAAGAATTTCTTATCTTTCTTGAGGAGTTCAGTTAGAGGCTTTGCAACTTTAGAAAAGTTCTCGACGAAGCGACGGCAATAGCTGGCTAGGCCAAGAAAACTCCTAACTTGCTTAACCGATTCAGGTGGAGTCCAGTCAAGGACGGCCTGAACTCTCTCGGGATTCACAGCAATGCCTTTTGCAGAAATCACGTGGCCTAAGTAGGTCACTTCTGGTAGCCAGAATTCACACTTGGAGAATTTAGCGTACAGGCGATGCTCTCTAAGCTTCATCAATACCAGCCTTAAGTGTTCGGCATGATCTTCTTCGTTCTTCGAGTAGATGAGAATATCATCAAGATAAACCACAACAAACTTATCTAGGTACTCCATGAAGATCGAATTCATCAAGCGTGAGAATGTGGCGGGGGCATTGGTTAAACCAAAGGACATGACGGTGTACTCGTAAAGACCATAACGAGTAGTAAAAGCCGTTTTGGGAATGTCCTCGTTTCGGATTCTGATCTGATGATAACCTAATCTCAAATCCATCTTGGAGAAGACGGAGGATCCTGCAAGTTGATCATAAAGATCATTGATCCTGGGCAGTGGGTATTTGTTCTTTATCGTCGCTAAATTTAGCGGGCGATAGTCTACGCACATCCTTTCTGTTCCATCTTTCTTCTTTACGAACAGAACGGGGCAACCCCATGGCGATGAGCTAGGGCGGATGAAGCCTTTTGCCAACGAAGCATCAAGTTGGGTTTTTAGCTCAGCTAACTCATGTGGGGCCATTTTATATGGGCGTTTGGAAATTGGTGCGGTTCCGGGAACAAGATCCACTATGAACTCTACACACCTGTCGGGTGGCATGCCCGGCAGCTCTTCAGGAGAGACATCCGGGAAGTCACGAACCACCGGAATATCTTCAAGTTCGGAAAGGGGAAGTACATTCAAAGAATGCACTTGGGTTCTTGTTCTGGGTGAGGTATAGTTGACTGTTTGGCCTGAAGGGTGGGTGAGTTTTACGGATTTGCCTTCGCAATCCAGGTAGGCATTCTGTCTTGATAGCCAATCCATGCCAAGGATGACATCAATGTCTGAAGACTTGAGGGCTATGAGTGAAGCAAGGAATACTAAACCCTCAATTGCAATTTGATTACCATGGCTCACTCTATTAGTTTGCCATCTTGACCCTGGAGTTTGAATAACCATCGGGGTGGACAATTCAACAAAGGGTAACTCATGACGAAGTGCATAACTTTCCGACATGAATGAATGAGATGCTCCTGGGTCGAAAAGAACGGAAGTAGGAACAAAATTGACTGGGAGCGTACCAAGAATGACGTCAGTGGTGTCGTCAGTCTCTTCGGCGGCAATCTGGTTCACACGTCCACGAGTGGCGGGAGGAGCGGGTTTGGCGGTGTAGACCTTCTGGGGTGGCTTGCCACGGCCATTGTTGTTGTTGTTGTTGTTGCCTTCGGCACGGGGTGGAGCGTTCTGGTGTTGGAGCTGGTTCTGGGGACACTCGCGAGAGTAGTGGCCTGCCTGACCACACTTGTAACAAGCTCCGAAAACAGTTCGTGGAGCTGGGTTGTTTGGTGGAGCTGGGTGGAATTGGGTGGTTGGACGAGGCGCCACATAGGATGGCCTCGGTGGGTTGTTCTGGCGGAACATGCTATTGGGGATCCAGATCTTGCGCTTCTGGGAGCCAGAACTGGATGAACTGTCATCTCTAGGATGTTTGCGGAAATCATTGGGGGTGTTCATGTCCTCTGCTTTGATGGCCTTGTTGACAAGGACCTGGAATGTGGCAAAGTCATGAAGGTTGAGCTCGCGACGGAGTCCACTGTTGAGGCCATGACGGAACCTCTCTTGTTTCTTGGAGTCGGTGGAGACTTCTTCAGTTGCATAACGAGCAAGTCGGTTGAACTCACGACTGAACTCGTCAACTGTCCTTCTGCCTTGAGTGAGGTTACAGAATTCCTCACGCTTGCCGTCCATGAGACCCTTGGGGATGTGGTGCTCGCGGAAAGAAGTTGGGCCTCGCCCAGGCGAGAGGTAAGCCTTTTCTCTTTTCTCTCTGTTTAATCGCTTTCAGAGAAAAGGTTTTTCTTCACCCAAGAAGAGTTATCCTTCAAGAATCTCAAGTCATTCTTCTCACTGTTCATCCTCAAGAAGCTCTCCATCGAAGGACAGTTGCTGCTACAAGTGCAAGAAACCAGGTCACTACATTGCTGATTGCCCATTGTGGGAAACTGAGAACAAATCGAAACATTCGCTCAGAGACTCTTCATCAAAGTCCCACAGATCCTCCAGAAGCTATGAGTCAAAGAGATATGATTCCAGTTCGAGAAGAGAAAAGAAGAAAGATTCTGATGATGATAAGAGGAAGAAGTATCATAAGAAGCGTGCGGGTTCTTCATCGAAGACTCACTCGTCTCGTCGAAGCAGCTCTCACCGTGCCAAGGCCTATCTGGGAAAGGAGATGAACTCTGAAGACGAAGCCTTTGGTTCGGAAGCTGAATCAGGCTCAAGGTCTGTGTCTGGGTCCGAATCAGATGGTGTTGCTGGTTTGGCTTTCGCTTCAGCAGATACTCGGTATGGAGACGGTCTTCTCTTTCCCACGTGGCTTCTCTTTCAGAGTGGTGTGACCATTGCACTTTCAGAAACCTAATCTTCTGACGACGAGTGACACGCTCTGCGGAATCAAGAATACGAACGGGGTATTCTCGATAAGAAAGGTCATCTTGGAGATCAAGCGTTTCATGGTCGACTTCGCAGATGGGGTCCTTGAAGCAACGCCTGAGTTGGGACACATGGAATACATCATGTACTCGGGAGAGGTGTGGAGGTAGTTCAAGTTGGTAGGCAACTTATCCACGTTTAGCAATAATGCGGAAAGGTCCGATGTAACGTGGGGCCAACTTGATGAAGTGATCAGTTCCATGGCTATTGGAGAGATTCGCCCTGTTGAAGCCAATCCACGTCAAGCTGTTAGGGATGATGATGGTCCAATGTTCCCACACATAGCCCGGGGCGCTGGAGATCAACATCCTGAAGCTAATGGTGAACAGGACGAAGAAGGACAAGGGAACGAAGGAAATGCTAATCCTGAAGGAAATGCCGAAGCTGAAGGTGAAGCAGATCCCGAAGCTGAAGCAGATCCTGAAGCAGAAGCTGAGCCTGAGGCAAATGATACTACATTATCACGAGTTCGAAGAAGAGTTGATGTTGATTCGATCCTCGAAGATATCAATCAACCAGGTCGTCCCACTACTCGATCTCGTACTCGTTTGGCTAACTTCTGTGTAAGTTTTTCTTTTGTTTCCATGCTAGTGCCTTCAAAATATGATGAAGCCATGAAGGACCCTGATTGATTATTGGCTATGATGGAAGAACTTCACCAGTTTGAAAGGAACAAAGTCTGGTCACTTGTTGACAGGCCAGATCCCACGAAGCACAATGTTATTGGCACAAAGTGGATATTTCGCAACAAGCAAGATGAAGATGGTATTGTGGTAAGAAATAAGGCTAGATTGGTAGCACAAGGTTACACCCAAATCGAAGGCATTGATTTTGGTGAAACCTATGCTCCAGTAGCCCGTCTCGAATCCATTCGTGTCATGCTTGCTTTTGCTAACCAAAAGAACATATTGCTATATCAAATGGATGTCAAAAGTGCTTTTCTTAATGGTGAGATAGAAGAAGAAGTGTATGTTATGCAGCCACCAGGTTTTGAAGACTCGAAGAATCCTGATATGGTGTACAGGCTTCACAAAGCTTTGTATGGACTGAAGCAAGCACCTCGTGCTTGGTATGAAACATTGAAGGATTTCCTCCTGATGAAAGCTTCAAACCTGGAACCACTGACCCCACTCTTTTCACTCGATCATATAACAATGATCTATTTGTGTGTCAGATATATGTAGATGATATCATTTTTGGCTGTACTAACACTGAAATCAGCGAAGAATTTGCAAGGCTGATGTCGAAGAAATATGAGATGTCTATGATGGGTGAATTGAAGTTTTTCCTTGGTCTTCAGATTCGCCAACAGAAAAATGGCACATTTATTTCACAGGAGAAATACTTGAAGGATTGCCTGAAGAAATTTGATCTTGCTGAATGCAAGACCATCAGAACTCCCATGCCTACTAATGGATTTCTTGATGCTGATGAGAAAGGGAAACCCTTCGATCAGAAGAAGTATCGGTCTACGATAGGTTCACTCTTATACTTATGTGCATCTAGACCTGATATTATGCTATCAGTTTGTATTTTTGCTCGTTTTCAGGCAAATCCGAAGGAATCGCATCATATTGCTGTGAAGCGAATTCTTCGATATCTAGCACATACTTCTTCTTTGGGGCTTTGGTATCCCAAAGGTACTCAGTTTGATTTGATTGGATATTCTGATTCAGATTGGGCTGGTGATAGGGTTGACAGGAAATCTACCTCAGGCACTTGTCATTTCCTTGGTAGATCTCTTGTGTGTTGGGCTTCAAACAAACAGAACTGTGTCTCAATATCTACTGTTGAAGCTGAATACATTGCTGCTGGCTCATGCTGCACTCAAATACTTTGTCTTAAGCAGACGCTGAAAGATTATGGTATATATGTGAAGAAAATCCCTCTGCTTTGTGATAATGAGAGTGCTATCAAAATTGCACACAATCATGTGCAACACTCTCGAACGAAGCATATCGATATTCGTCACCATTTTCTTCGAGATCATGTTCAGCGCGAAGACATTGAGATCAGCCATGTTAGAACTGAAGATCAATTGGCAGATATTTTCACGAAGCCATTGGACGAGAAAAGGTTTTGTGCATTGAGATGTGAGCTAAACATCCTAGACTCACACAATGTTCAGTAAGATCGAAACTTTTCACTTTATATATTCACCTTCGTTGTGTGTTTGTTTATTTAGTTTCGCTTGAGTTTCCCTTCGTCCAAGTTTCTGTGTTTAGTTTCGTTCGCCATTTGCTTCCAGTTCTGTGTTGCTTTATTTATTCGTTTCTTTTGTCCCCTGTACTTATCACTTTTGGCTTTGTTGTTGTTGTTCTTCGAAGTGATAAGTTTCGGATCCTACCCCTCCATTCTGATTCGCTCCCAATCTATTCTGTCTTGAATGGTTAAGCACAATTGAAACGGAAAGCATATTGCTTCGAATGTCATTGTGTTCTGAATCAAATGCTTCCAACTTTATCGAAGTTTTTGCTCTCGGTCAAGACTTATTCTTCGGCCGTTGAGTCCCCGTCTTTCTCGGGTCGTTGAGATTCGCTCGCGAACCACCTTTTCATCTGAGCCGTTGAATCGGAAGAGACACTCGCTGGCAGCCGTCCGATACGATCTGGCAACCGTTTCAGATCGGGCCTATATAAGGCGATCCCTCCAGCGAACCATTTCCCCACGTTCATTCACTTCCGATTTCTCCGTCTTCCTCCTCGAGCACGCCGCAGAGCTCTCGTCCCCGACGACGACTGCGCCGCTTCACTGCCGGACCGCCGCCGCCGTGGACGTTCCCCGTTGACGAAGAGCACGTCTCCGCACTCCGTCGCCGTAGCCGCTTCGCGTCACCAAGTTAGGGTACGCAAGGTTCTTGGATCCAATCTTCTCTGCGAGTTCTTCATCTAGGGCTTGGATCTAAGTTTTGTTAGGTTTCTGTTTTCTGTTTATAGGACTGTTTTGATCCGTGCTGATCATTGCTCCTTGGGAAAACTGTTATTAGCATCAAAGTAATCCCATCTTCTTAGGTCAGTTTTGAGATTCGATCTATTCTGTGATTTTGGACTGAGTTAGGTCTTGTTCTTGAACTAGTTCTAGCCCAATCCATTGACAGATTAGCATCTGATCTTAGATTGCTCTAGGTTCTTGTCAAAATTTGGTTTTGGTCGAAACTTTTGCCAGTGCTTATTCATTCCCTTTCCTGTTCCCTCTTTTCTATCTTTCTGGCCACAGGATGTCTGAAGAAGAGGCAACCATGGGGAATGAGTCACCCATTGTTGAAGGACTTGAAAACTATCCTGAGCCACCGAAGCAGAAAGGCAAAGGTGGCAAGACGAAGGAAGTCAAAAATGCCCGAGGCATACCCGAATCCATTCGTCTCAAGATGGGCTATGACACACCTCCTGAAGAATCTGATCATGACAGAAAGATTCGTTTGCAAAAGATTCGACGCTACTGGGCCATAAGGTGGTACAAGTACAAGAGCATTCCAGACTGGAAATGGGCTATGCAGTTTGCGTTCAGTCCTCCTTATCAGTATACTACTGCCATGTGTGCCCAATATAATGCTGCAAACAGAAAAAAGTACTACCCGAAGCCTCCTGTTGTACCTCACCCAAATACTCTCAAGAAACCAGATGACTATCCAGACGAGCAAGAGAGACTTGCCATATTGGCTGAGAAGAAGAGAATCCGAGAAGAGAAGAAGGCCAAAGCACTTGCTGCTGAAGGCCATGCCAAAGCTGGTGCTTCGAAGCCTAAGAAGCGAAGGCTTAGGAAACTGAGTGCTTCACCCCCTCATGCTATCTCTGAAGAATAGGGTGATAATGAAGCTGATGACGAAGCTGAAGCTCCTGCACAGCTTGAAGACTCAATTGATGAAGATCATGCTGAATAAGAAGATGATGAGTCTGAGCACAACCCCATTCCCCCTAGTCCCAAGAGACAACGGCTTTGGAAGCCTCTGAAGAAGAAGGCTGGAGAGAAAACACCTGCTCCAAAAGGCATTAGGATTCAAGATCCAACTGATCCTCCTGTTCCTAAACAAAACATTGATTTGACAAACTTGGTGGTTGAGGCTCCTTTGGCTTCAAAGCCACCTCGCCGCCTTGTTCCTGCTGAACAAAGAACGAAGGAGAGGCATGACCCGAAGGCAAAGCCTGCTGCTGTGCCCGAAGCTAAAGCTCCTGAACCAGCCAAAGCTTCGAAGCTAAAAGCCTCTGTTGCCAAGCCGGGCCAGACTTATGCCCAGGTCGGCACCAAGAAGCTCTCTGAAGCAGAAATGCGAAAAAGAGACCGAGCTGAAGCTGAACGCCTTCATGCTGAAGCAAAAGCCCAAGCTAAGGCTGATAAAGAAGCTTAAGCAAAAGAAAAAGCAGATAGAGATGTTTCTCAGTTGGAAAAGCAAAGGAAAGAACTGGCTGAGTCTAATCAGAAAGCTGAAGCGAAGCGCAAGCTCGCTGAAGCTAAAGCTCAAGAGGCTAAGGCTCCTGCCGAAGCCAAACAGCTTAGTGAAGCTGAAGCCAAGCGCAAGGCTCAACTTGATATTATTCGCACCAAGAAAGTAGAGAAAGATGCTAGAGCCGCTCAGAAGGAAGCCGCTGTTGACATGGCCCCAAAGGATATCTCTCCGAAGCCAGTCGCAGCTCTTGCCCCCGAAGCTCATGAAGAATCTGAGCAGAGTCAACATAACTTCCCAGATGCAAGAGAAGGAGAACTTTGGGACTGTTTAAGCCTGAATCAGGCATTCTGCCAGCTTGCTGAAGCTGTCGATCCCAAAGCTGTGGATGTTGGGAATGTTTACATTTCACCAACTCTTTCTGCTATGATTGAAACTTTATACAATCAGCTGAGGGATTTGCATGCAAGAGACATATCTGAATCTGCTAAAATTCTGAAGTTTAGGAAGAAAGCAGATGCTGAATCAGATGAAGACTTCAAGATCGAAGCCGAAGCTGATCGAAGAAAATTGCTGATATGAATGAAAAGACGAAGCAAAATATTCAAGTGTTTCAAGGCAAGATCAAATCTGCCATTGAAGAATGTTGCAAGACGCACAATGCTTCGGTCATGGCTCTTGACTCCAAGAAGCGCGAAGCCATGCTCAAGCAATTAGCTTCACCCCTTCCCCAGCTGCAACAAAGAAAACGCCGTCTTATCACAGATGCAGACGAAGCTGATGAGGTGAGCTCTCATCCGGCCAAGAAGGCCCCAAGGCAAGCATCGCCCCCTCGATGCAAGATTATCACTCTTCCCAAACCATCTGCGAAGCCAACCGCTCCCGAAGTCGTTCCACCCCATGCTCCAACTCCACCTCCTCCTCAACCCGCTCCTCAACAGTCCTCCCACGACAACTTTGAGCCTGAGCCTTCTCCTCCTGCTCAAGACATACCAATTCCTTCAAAGGATTATTCTTCGGCTCACTCTGCTGAGGAGTCCGAAGAACAAGAAGGCGAAGCCAAAGATCAAGCTGATCCAGAAGAGCCTGTAGCCGATGTGGAAGCCGAAGCCGAAGCCAATGAATTAGCCATTATGACTCAACCGCAAGAGCGAGCCATAGTTGCTCGAAGGCACACTCCGCATTGCATACCTGCCCAGGATACTCAATTGGACTCCATCTACCATCGAGAAACTTTTCCTATTTTCTTGGGAGATGGTTCTTCTTCTTCAAGACATGGTCCTGAGTTCAATCTCGAAGTTCATCGACAGAAGCTTCGCTTCTTTGGAGCGAGTCCATATGATTCACCCCGGACTGCGGATGACCTTCGATTCTGGACAGCTGAGCAACAAATTCTCTACACGAAGCTATACTGCCAGAAGGGTGTTCTTTTCAGGCACAAGTACTTGGATATGCACAGTCTAACTTCTGAAACGTGCTTCCAGAACATCATGGAAACCATCGAAGCACAAAATCTTACCAACCTGTTTGCCATGGAGACACCATTCAATTCCGAGCTAGTGAAGCAATTCTATGCCACTCTCTATGTCTCTGGAAATCCTGATGATTCAAGCTCATGGATACTTGAGTGGATGATTCAAGGAAAGGTATTTAGGATGCATTCTGATGAATTCATGGATATTGTGAACATCCCAAGGCACACTGGAGAACTGGAAAAGGTTCATTTGTTGCCTGATCCCACTGAAGCTGAATTTGCTTCACTGTTGGATCCCGAAGTCACTGGAGACCACATGCCAGAAAACATTCGCCCGAAGCATCTGGTATTCATTTCGAAGACTTGGTTTTATATCTTGTCCAACTCACTGATGCCTCTCAGCACTGCAAATGAAGAGTCCAACATTCATTACCATACACGTCATGCTTTGCTGAAGCTTACTCACGGACATGTGTTTGACGTCGAGGATTGTTTCCTTCGCTATATGGTTCAAGCAGCTGAACTTGTACATCAATTGAAGCCATATGCTCCCTGGCTCCAAGCCATTTGCAACCATGGACGTCGTGAAGACTTCGTTGCGAAGCATCACCCGAAGCTGTTCTGTCCTCCTGTGCGTGATACCATGAATATCTTAAGAAGGCCAAATGATCCATTTCCACATATGTCGGAGTCAGACAACATGTTAATGAACGCAACATGTCGAAGTCATTCCAGAAAGAAGTTTATCACTTTGAAGTTGACATTCGCACTCAGCAGATGCTTGAAAATTTCATTGAAGGAAATCAGCGCCAAATGCAACATCTTTCAGATGAGATCAATAGAGTTGGCAACATTGCTTTAAACAACAATCACTACTTGAAGGTTTTGAAGAACCACTCTTGGAAAGGATTAAGGAAGTTCAACTCTGTGAAGAAGCTTGAAGCTGAACGGATTTTCAAGGAGTATCCACATCTTCAACGCCACTTCTCCAGAAATGATTCGATCGACCGCCCCAACCCAAAGATCCCGCCGCTGGAAAAGATTGATGAAGTTTTATTTGTTAATCCAGCTGAACAGATTCGCCCAGATACCCTATCTGATGAAGACTACCACACCTCGAAGCAAGAAGATGATCCTCTCAACGACAACGATCTTGATTTGCTTCAAGCGCCGATGGACAGTGACAAACTAGAGTCGCCTGCTTAAACCGAAGGAGACACTTCAGGAGATGCATCTTCTTCGGGCGAAGACAATCAGCAGGGTCCCCGGGTTGCAGCAAACGCATAAATACTCTTGGTCTACCTCTCATCCTTTTGTCCAATTATTGACAAAAAGGGGGAGAAAGTAGCATCGATTGAGTTTAGATTCGCTGCGGGGTTTAGGGATTCGATTCGATCTTTTGTGTGTTAAGTTACAACAAACTTTCCATTCACTTCGATTGGGTTGTAACTTCAGTTTTACTTCGGTTGTGAACTGCTACATGTTATGTGTTAATAACCCCCGTGCTTGCAAGTTGCTCTCGCATCCTCTATCTTGCAGGTAATTTTTTTTACCTATAAGTTCACAGGTCATTGGATGATTGCATATTCTTCAAGACAAATATCCTCTATATGCAATTGATTCACTAACATATGTGATAGGCTTCCCATCAAGTTATTCTTCATCAAGCATTTACTTCGATTATATAAATCTTCGATGCTTGTATTCAGGGGGAGTCAAAAGCTTCATATCTTTAGAGTTTTCTCTCAACTCAACTCAAAATTCCATATTTTTATCGATGCCTGTTTTGTCAACAATAGTCCAAAAAGGGGGAGATTGTAAGAGCAAAGTTATACCCCTATGAGTTTTGGATATTGCTGGGCAAAACAGTAGAGGAACTGGCAAGTTTTCTAGTGTGAAACAGATGGTTAGGTTCCTGAAGTTATAGGTTGGTGATAAAGCTTCAACGAAGATTTACATAATTACTGAAGCATATCCTATGGAGTGAAGCTCATCACGAATGTCGACCCCTAAAAAGATAAGGAATCCTGAAGCACGTCTCATCGAAGGAAATGACCAAGATGGCGCAAGACTTAGTAGTTTTTGCGTAGTTCTTTTTCACTTCATTGAGTCGTAGGAAAAACCGTACTATCAAGAGGGGTTTAGTAAATGTACTCCGAAGGTTTTGGTGAAAAGACTCAGATCGAATCCAAACCAGTGAGAAGCCAAAGTTGAGAAATCTCATGTGCACTAGGTAATGCTTCACCAGCGAAGACTTAGTTCTTTCGGCTCCTGAAGCAGAACCAAGTCCGTGAGTCAGCTTTACTTGGACCGCAAGTAAAGTTGCGCTTTGATTGGAAATATGACCGTTGCGGACAGGTGTCAAGCTGTCGCATCGGGTCATTTAAGACATTTCGCATCTAGGGATTGCCACCTATAAATACGCCACCCCCGCCCTCATTGGCCGGTGGCTGCTCCAAGAATATTTCCTGACAGTGAAGAGAGAGAGCAACCCAACCGAAGCAAACCAAAAACCCATCCACAGAAGCATAAGTCCTTTTGATCTGAGTTGATTCATTATGACTTAGGAAGAAGTTTGCTAGCCTTTTTATCTTGGAGATCTGCAATTCTCCTAGACGGTTAAAGTGTTGTTCTTCAGAGAGCGAAGAGTTATTGTCGCCTCGAAGTCCAGTTTGTCAAAGGTTTCGGTGATTTCCTCAATAATCAACCACGAGTGAAGAACTGACCAAGCTCAAGGAGATTGGTGCAGTGGAGATACGGACGAAGAGAGGTTAGCTCCTGTGTTCAATCACAAGTCCCTCCAACCAGACGTAGCACTTTGCAGAGTGTGAACTGGTCGAACAAACATCGCCGAGTCAAGAGTTCGTTTTACTTTCCGCACTTACGTTCAGTTTATCAATTGCTTCAGTGATTTGCTTCAATGCAATTGATTCGATGCTTTTGATTCGCCATGTTATGCTTCAATCCAGTTCTGCTTCAATTTTACCTTTCTGTTGACTTTCTTCTGCTGCTAAGTTATGCTTCACTTCATAGTTTCATGCAAAAATTTGAAGTGATCATTCACCCCCTCCCCCTCTGATCACATACTTGGACTTACAACGTGTGTGTGCCTTGACTGCTTCTTCTTCGTTGGAATGCGAAGATGAGGACAAGGATAGGACAGGTGTTATGTTTGTGTAAGTAGCTGATAGCAGACTTGTTGGAGGCGATTCCTCATCGAATGCTTGACTTCTCGTCTCACTCTAAATAGATCGTTAGCCACCTCATATATTGCTAGTGCGACTGCAACCTCAACCACTATGCCCATATTACCGTGAGAAGTTAGTTATCTGACTTGTTGATATAGCTCACCCCCTTCTTCTCTCTTTTATATACATTATGCAAACGATCTTGGACTACAGAGGTGCTTGGCGACCCTCCTTCTGGACGCCTTCGCGGAGACTCGACGACATCTAGTTAGGCGGATCCCGACGGAGAGCCTGGACCCATGTGGTTATGGGAGTGGTCTATTTTACCTTTGCCACTAGGCATTTGATTGTAGTATGTACTCAGACATATATCTTCTGCTGATGTATTGTACTAAGGCAGGTGTATGCCGATTGTATGAGATGATGTATCCTTGTAACTGTAATGTGGTGATATCATGTTGAAATCTAAGACATATGGCTTCGTCATATGTCGCGGTGGGTCTGATATGTGCTTCGTCCTCGGGTTTGGACGAAAATGTCCAGATCTGAAGCAACACCGCATATCGTGTCTTACATACAGTTTGCCGCCTCCCCGCAAGATGTTCGATGAAATGCGAAGACCCGAGGAATAGCCCGAGGAAGCGTCCGAGGATGGCGCAATCAATAGCTACGCCTCCATGCTCATGGACCATATCATCTTTGAGGGTGGCCCTCAACCCGGCGTCGATCTGGACAAAACGCAAAGCCAGGACGGCCGCGTCTTCCCGCAAGATGAGGAGATGGTCGTCCCAGGCACAGGCGCGGGCGCGGACTCCGATTGCTTTGTAGACAAGGATGGTGTCATGCATGGCCCTGGCGCTGAAGATGAATGGCTGATGGCTTCTCGCCCCTCGTTGGTTACCCAAAGTGGAAAGATTTGAGATGCATCACATCAGCAAGTTTCCCTCAGTGAAGATACCAAGGTTTATGTCTCCAGTAGGACTCCAACAACAACAAGTAGGTGAAAACGTGTTGGGGTTCGGGGCAGAAAACACAAATTTTTCATAACCTACGAGACCCATACCCAAGACCTATGCTATGCTGATGCAAGTAACGGACAGAAATAAATCACATACCAGTATGTAGTCCGTTAAGCGGGAAACGTTCCCGCATGAACGTGGTTGGTGTAGTCGTACCGGCAATCCCCGATGCCGCGCAGATCCACGATGACTCCTGTAGCCACCCGATCCTTGTAGACCAATGACGGGATTGCGTCCCCGTCGGAACGTTGTCGATGAAGACCTCGCGATACGGCCACGACGATGAAGTAGCACCACAAGTGTAGTGCCTCGCGGGATTATACACATACAGTATACCCGACGTCCCTCCGGGCTCCGAACCAGTAGAGCAGCGGAAAGAAGATGGATTCGGATCCCGATTCCAGCAGCACGACGGCGTGCGTATAGTGGAGAAATCCCCAACCAAGTGTATACTCCAAACAAGGGGAGTCCACTCGAGGAAGGAGAAAAGGAGGGAGAGAGAGATGAGAGAAACTTGTCTCAAATCAATTTTTATGAAGAAAAAGGGCACCCTACCCCTCCTTATATAGGCCAAGGAGGGGTGCCACCCCCCTTCCACTTCCGGGGTGGGACTAATCCCAAGGGAGGGGGGTTTTGGCGCAGCCTAGGGGGGTGCCCCCCCTCATGGCGCCATGGCCCATGGGGGAGGACTCCCTCTCCCCCTAATGGGCCCTATGAGGCCCATATGCCTTTTCTTCCAATTTTAATTATATTTAAATACATTTTAATATTTAATTCAGATAATTAAATAATAAAACATATATTAAACATTATTAAATATATTTTTAACCTTTCAAAATACCCGGAACAACTTCCGGCCTTCATCGGAACAATTCCGGTTATCACCGGAACAATTCCGGTGTTCTCTCCAATTTCTCCGGTGATCCCGAATCAATCCTTACTGCGTCGAGTACCCTTAAGTGTAACACCCTACGGTCCGGGAAACAGAAGACGTGATCGAGACAACTCTCATTGATCAATGACTAATCAATTGGACCTGGTTACAATCCTTGATAGCCCCTGCGCTTCCATCGAATGAACTTCAATCGCTGTTGGATCCGTTAACCGTGTGCCTGTTCCCTTGTCCTATGGTACTTTGTTTGTCCGAGGTTTGATCATCGGTATCCACTATACCTAGTTCGTCCTCGTTCTCAACAAACAAGTTTACTCGTTCCCGTGATATTACAACTCCGTGACCTAGTCACACGTTTGCAAACTTTATGACGCAATATCACCGAGTGGGCCCAGAGTACCTATCCGTCACGCGGATGGACAAATCCCTCTTTGATCTATTTGCATACTCATCAACCATCTATTTCGGAATACCCAAAGTGCACCGTTATGGCCAATATATTTCAGTCAGGCGGTGGGATACAAATCAAAGTCTCCTCATAGATAACAATTACGTATGATCATTACGGTCAAAGGATCTGGTCACTATGTTATAGTTATCGCAATGTCGAACTATGTGACTTGATCACATCGCAACACTTCTGGTGGGTGTATGTCCATCATATCATTATCCAATGATACGACTCCATTGTCAATAGACGCCATTGTCTCATGATCAGGAAACCTTGATGATCAATCGCCCAATGGACTAGTATACTAGGGTTTACTAGGGACCTGGTTGTTTGTATACCACACCTGTATTAATGTTTCTGCTTAATACAGTTATAGCATAGTATCAAACGTATTATGAACTAATGGAATATGCTCGATAAAACATATTTTATTTTCCTCTAGGGCACATTCCCAACAGTCTCCCACTTGCACTAGAGTATAAATAATCTTGTTGCATTTTCTCTGGATCATAACTCCTTATTGATCATGCTTGCCCGTAGAAGAGGTTGTATCAACGGTCTGGGTACCATTCAGAACCGTATGTCCTTTTGCAAATCATAATGTCACCTAATTTGACATTCCTTCATTATCCACTATAATGATGAGGTATATATATTTGGCGGTGAAGTGAGACTTCGTTTGCTGTGTCATAGCAATGACATCCGGTGGGTCACGCGGACTTTCTCATAGTCATGCACACTTGAAACTCACTCAATCAGAAGTCGAACTTCTTAAGCCATAATATAACTCCTGCTACTTCTAAAGCAGCCACATCAATGTAGATTCAATCCTTAGTGCATTGTATGCAACTTTGATGTCTAACCATGTTTCTTTCAACTTAGGCATTCATTAGTATGATATCTCAATTTTCTAGGTTAGTGTCAAAACTTGAACCAGCATAACATTTATGGTCAAGTCCACTATCCTTTACAAATTTGAGATGTATCCTCAGTTCTCTTCAGACACTGTGTCGGGACCCGGGGTTAGCGTATGCAAGTACAGCTAAGACATAGTCATATGGAGAGCCGAGAACCGTACCCACTTGTCTAAGCAGACAAGGCCAAGCACAAAACGTTCTCGGAAAGCATCGTACATGAGGGGCATCCCATCCAGGCCGGATGATCAACTGAAATGGGTCCTCATCGTCCGCACACAAGTCTAATGATATGGGTGGTGAACCCCCATATTCAAAGACAAGTCGCCTCAACCATACTATCGACTATCTCATAACTCTTACATAGACTTACTCCAGCCCGATCACTTAGTCGGGGTCTAGGGCGGGCTCGATCATACCACAAAGTGTGCACGAGACAGAGTCTCGGACAATCGCATCGTGATGCCCCAAGCTGCGCACATATAAGGGCCACTTGGTGTATGAAAGACCACCAGCCAGAACACAACTAAGGTCTCGAAAACCCATACAAAGACATGCATGTTATAAACATACACGCAACACACATGCCTTGTATGAACAGCAGGTATCATTGCAATTCTCTACAAAGTATACATTTTTATTGATAACTCTTATAGAGTGCACACAGAGATCACAAACATGTGATCCAACATTACAACACAAACGGAAGCAAATTATGTCTGCGTACAGACAAGTTTAACAAATGGCTTAAGAAGCCTTATTTAAACACAAGCCCTCCACGAGGGAACCAGTCGTCTGACTGGGACTAGACTAGTTGGTCTTCAGTCGTCCAGCTCGATGAAGAAGCCACCTTCGGGGTCAGTGGCATCATCTAAAACATAGATTAAGCAAACGTGAGTACAAAGTCGTACTCATCAAGACTTACATAGGAGCTATACTACTCATGCACATGTATCAAGGTAAAAGGTAGGTGGGGTTTCACTTGCAGAAATGCCAGCTTTGACTTGGCTAGTCCTGAACTACGAGTACCAGACTTGAGGTAAGAAGCGTACACGAGTCCACTACTTTCTCCAACCAATTACACCACTATGGTGCCTTCCTCGACTTCCCCACGAGAAAGCACGCCAAAGCACTCACACTTATCTTGGTGTGTTTTAGAAGTATCCAGTTCAAATTATCTAATAATCAAGCTAAGCTTTCCAAGTAGTCCATAACCGCGGACGCGGCTATTCGAATAGTTTTGTTAACCCTGCAGGGGTGTACCGCTACACACACATGATCATCATTTACCGCCTTTGATCTCGACACCATTCAAGGGGTGCCAACGAGGATGCTCACCACAACTGTTACCTCATAGCCGATCTAGTCCGAGAAAGTCGCCTACCTGGGTTGGCTACCACTACCGTGAACCCGGCCGGTTTACCGAAGTGGACCCAAGTGATGTGTGCGTGGTGCATAAGCCGGTCTTGGGTGAGCCGTTCTCTCACTTAGCATCCAGGCCACAGACCTACCAGAACTCCGAACTATTGCGACATCTGGACATCGAAAGGGATGAGTTAGTAAGTTGAGAGGGGTCAGTGAGCCCAATGTGTGGTTGTACTCTTCATCTTGGATCACCACACAAGAACTCAGACTTAGGGCGGTGTTCAACGAGACAACCCACTGTGTACTCCTACACAGCCTCTCATCGTTCACCTTGTATTAGGGTCGATTCACCAACACTTTTCTACCATCATCAACATGATCACTACCATCCCGACTCACATAACAGTATCATCAAGGTGTCACTCTAAGAATACAATAAGCAGTAACAGTTGTAGGGGTCACATGATATCAATCAACTCCTACATTTGCTAGGATTGTGGTTTGCTTACTACTTTGACAAAAGATAGGTCATGCAAAGGAATGGGTTCATCTATGCGGTAGAAACGTAGCATGGTGATCATCCTAAACAATGCATATGCGAGACATGAGAGGGAATTGGGATTTTATCGACATGATCAATGGGGTTTTGCTTGCCTTGCTGACGAGGTTCGGGTCAACGAAGGGGCAGCCTCCTGCTCCGGTTCCACCTCTACTCGACAAACAACAAACAAGGTAGCAAAGTAAATACAATGCACAATCATATGATGATAGGTTGAAACTTGATGTATATGCTTTGATGTGTGAAGCAATTCCATTTAAATGGGGTATATTGCAAATTGAATTGCAAATTCAAACTCCACATTTGAATTCAACTTAGCCAAGTTGCATGTGACATGGTTTGATCATTTTGAACCTTTTGGAACTGTGTATGATATGCCTCTGAAGTGTGGTTGAAACATAGTATAATTCCATGGTCCAAGTTGCAAAAGCATTTGATTTGATTTGAATTAATTTCAAATAAACCAAAGGACATATGCTACTGGTCCCATTTTAAAATCAACTCAAACATAGTTGAAAGTTGCATATTTGGAAAGATAATTTTCTCCTGATCATTTTTCATATATTATTTGTCCAATTTGGAGTTAATATGAATTTTCTATGAATTTCCAAAGTTTGGGGTATTTTCTGGAATTTCTGGAATTTCTTTAATCCAATTTGATTTTCTGGAAATTCATTTAAATGACTTATTGCGCCAGGCTGACGTCAGGGGGGGGGGCTGACATGTGGGGTCACTCTGTCAGTGACTGGGTTAAATAACCGGCTGGTTAAATTAATCAAGTGGCTTAATTAAGCCACTGGGCCCACTCGTCAGTGACCGAGGGTCACTTAACCCAGGTGGGTTAAGTCCCTAACCAGGGCCACGTCGGCAGCCTGCCGGCGGCTAAACGCCGGCGCCACAGACGCGACGGCGCACTCCTAGCTTCTCCTCCTGGCCTCCATTCTCTGCGCCAGGGCCACCGTTTGAAAGCCCGCGATGAGCCGCGTCGAAAGCACCACCTGCACGTCGCCGGGGAGGTCATGTTCGTCGATGGCTTCAACCTTGGCGGCGGCCGGAGCCACGGCTTGGAGCTGCGCTCGCAAAACGGCCACGAAACGAGGAAAACGTGGGTGCGTTGGGATGCTGGGGGCTCCAGGAGTGTCATGGACACGCTGGGGAAGACGGAAGCGCACGGGAGCGAGCGTATGATCAACCGCGGCGGCAACCTTGCTCGGCTTCCATGGCGGATCCGGCTAGAGGGAGCAATCGAGGGGGGAAAGTTAGGGGTTTTGATCCCGAGCTCACCCTGAGTCTAACTGAAGCGACGGCTTGCTCGGGGAGGCTCTGGTGCTGCCGGAATTCAAGGTCGATCCGCGGCGGCCGGAGATGAAGACGACGAAGCTAGCGAGCTCGGGGAGGCGTCTGGCTCCGATTCCTTCTGCAGGGTGGGGTTGTAGACGACGGCGGAGCGGTTGGACTTGGCGTAGCGGTCTCTCGTCGACGGTGGCCGCGTGAAGACGGCGGCGTGCTCCACGGATGCCCACGGGCGGCGATGAAATCGGGCGCAGGAGGAGGGGGAAGACGATGAGGAGGGGGGAATGGAGCGGGAAGGCTCTGGGCGTCTCCAGGCGCGACTACGTGGACGGGGAGGAAGCAGGAGGTGGCTAGGCACATCGGCGGCCTCGGCATGGCCGACACGCAGCTGTGCGTGCGCCTGCTTGAGGAAGACGACAGGGGAGGGGAGGTGGGCTGGGCCGGCTGGGAACTAGTTGGGCTTCTTTGAGGTAAGCCCCCTTTTCTTTTCTTTCTGTTTTCTTTTCTGCTATCTGTTTTGCTGTGCTAAAATAAATAGCTAGGCATTTTATTAAATGCTGAATTTTTTTATATGGCTTCATAATAAAATAGACTAGCCACTTATAAAGTTTCAACATTTTTAAAATTCAAATGATTTGAATTTTAAATCAAATAGGGGTATTTCTTTAAATCCAAGGCACTGTTTGAATATTTGAAAAATCTATGAGCATGGGGTGGGTCCCACATCACTTGATATGTGATCACACTCATTTATAAGACTTTTCAAAAATCTAACATGAATTTTTGGAGAAGATTTTTATCTGGCCTTTTGAATTAATTCATCTGGGGGGGTTCCTTCTCCCATTTTGCTTTTGATTTGGATTTCAAGGATTTCTTTTGAAATTTTGACATGATGCAAGAGTACTAGTTAACCCTAGCACATTACCTAACAGAGGGTTCTGACACACTGAAGGATAAACTTAATTCTTTGTTCAATGATTTACTCATAAATCATATCACAACATGTTCTTACTACTAAGAACTTGGATCACATTACGTCGAGTACATAACTCTGGTTTTATATGAAAGAACCTATGACAAAGGCATAGAGGATCCAACACATCCGTTTCTTTCATTAACCATTAATCATTGTTCTTGTACTGAGATTAACTCAACACTTCTCTTGGATATACAAGTAAGCACCACTTCTTGACTTGTCCCATTCTGAACTCCTTCAGAATCTTATCCAGGAAAGTATTACGACTCAATGTTATTAAACACATATCTATCTTAATAGATCTTCAATGCTTAATACTTATTCATCTTCATTTATGAAAGATTCAAATAATCATTAACACCAACTGCACCATTCATAATATGTTATCCATATATGAGAATGTTATCATGCTCCCACTGAAATATGTCATGCACATATTAAGTTATAGGATAACACTCATATTGCTCCCACTCAAATATGTCGGCCACATATAAGACAAGGATAACATCCACATGGCTCCCACTTAGATATGTCAGACACATATTAAGTTCAGGATACTAACCACATGGCTCCTACTCAAATATGTCATTTACATATAAGGCTAGGATAATACTCCCATAGCTCCTACTCAAAATATGTCGTCTACATATATCAAGTTTCAGGAAACTATTAATCTCCCACTCAGTTTCATGCAAATGCATGTTTCCTCGATATTTTGGTTAAGTCCAAAATCCTTTGATCATCCATCAAAATGAGAATTCAGTTTACGAGACACTAGTATCCATATGTTTTTCCAAAACCTTCTTCTTGTACCAATTACAACACTTCTTCAAATACATGATTTGAGGAAGTCACGGTATTGATAACAGTCCTGGATCAATCGTAGTGAATATCCCTTTGACTCAAGCATTGCTACACATTGTAGTCAACCCATTGAATTTGTCAGAAACAATCTTTGTGACAAACCAATCTTGACGTCCCTTTGATGTTCACATTTATTCCTCATAACTCTGAAGTTATTGTGAATATCAAGTAACCTCCTTACTTGATAAGATTCAAGCAATCTTAAATGTAACTCAACATAGGATTTCATGACTCATAGTCATATCTCGTACTTAGGTCCACCATCGCTTCTTTGTAGTTCGTAGGAATGTCTTGTTCCATTAACATGACAAGTGAATCATGAATATCATTTTGCACCAGGGGCAAATATATATTCTTGAATTCTACCTTTCTCAGTAAAAGCTCCCATCAGAAGATCATGATCATTATCATTAGTTTCTCCTCTTATTGTAGAGATTTGCTTCCAGAACATATTCCGTTGCACTACTCTGACATTTGGAGGCAAGGTCAATTACCTTGGTTGAACTTTCACTTTTCTTCCATTACCACATTTATCAAGAAAAATTCTTGACAAACACCAAACATAGCAATACAAGTTTTGCTCCTTTTGGTTCTAGTTGTGGAAGATGTATCCATAGTTGTCTAAGGATACACTACAAAGATAATTTATCTTACATAAATCAAGCTTCCTAGAAACCACAACACACCATGACATATACAGTGTTGGTTTCCACGAACTCAGATGGTTCCCTATGCTGAAGTGAGTGTTTGCATATTAAATTAATAACTCTAAACAATAATAACGTAACTTGGTAAGAGATAACTTATACCATACACTTTTCGATAGAATATGATCACAATGTTCAGGCACCTCAATCATATTGAAGTGTCTCAAGACATTGCAATTTGTGGAACAACTTTCACACGAGTCTTTATGTCCAAGACTAACTCAAAACATTTGTCACTTTGATCAAATCGTAGAGACTTGTCTTTCTTGTTAATTTAATATCCATCTTTACTCTGAAATCCCTTTTGATCATATCAAATTATTTCAGACTCATGTTTCATTAGTGAATACAAATATTCATCTAAGTCCACATACGAAGTTCACGAAATAATGAAATTCACCACATGCTGACATATGATACATCACAATGTATGATATTCAACAATCAGTACACATTCTGTTTACCAGAATGCGAGGTTTTAGTCATCTCACCTAAAAGGCATGGTTTGTATGTGTCAAGAGATCAAGTATCTTAAGACATCATCATACCATTCATGACTTAAACTGTAGTGTCATTATTAAGCCTGGATATTTCTTGGCATTACAATATTTCTTATAAATGATCAAACAACTATCATCAATATAAGAATAACTCATTCATAATCGTAATGTGACCATAAGAGATATCATTCATAAAAGGAGAACAACTGACTTGTTTCTCACTAATATGAATAATTGTCTTCGCGAGATGCAAGACACACTAATAAAGTCCTCATTCAAACGATCATAAAATTTATTCATATATTAATGAATTGATAGATGTAGAGGGAGAGTGTTGTCGACCACCAACTATCTTGATTGCCGTCAGCACACATTGTCACCTCATCCCTTCCAAGCCACTCTCAAGCAGTAAGTTCAAGCATCGAATACTTAATCAACCGCAATTAGTGTTTCGTGGGAAGACATTTATAACTCGTATATCAAATATACCTTCTCCGTCAATGACCATTCCTGCATTGGTTCTACTCTTAAAGTTCTTGACTTTAACCATGACCTCATGACAGGTGAACGATTCTCCTTCATGACATAGTCCAGACATGGTCTTTGTAACTGGGAGGAAGCGGATGCAACTCCCCAGTTATCGCAAAGTAACCGGTCATTCAGTAGTCCAAGTTATACACAAGGTGTTCCATGTATCTTATACATTTTCCAAGTGACCTTCTCAGCAGGTTGTTCCTTCCACCATAGTTGAAAGAAACCCCGTCCATATACTCATATTCCATTACTCTGATTTGTGACCAAGTGCTTTCAAGTTCACCTAGCACGTCATACGTGTTGGTTAACATGCATTCACAATTCAGACTCATAGAATGAAGTATGGTGTATTGGACAGTCATTCATAAGTGACGGTGAGTGCGATACTCATCATCATCTTCCTTGATTACGGAGTTGTCAGGTGTATCTCCTAGCAGTTCTTCGTATTATGTTTAGCAAGTCATTACTAATGAGTATGTCTCTAATGGTGTTGGTACACATTAATGAAGTAAGACCCATTTACCTTAAGTTCTATCATACTAAAAGAGCCATAGTTCTAAACATTGGTATGACGTTATCTACAATGATATTTGCTAAGACATGAAGATTAAGTTCATAATATGGAGTTCATGTTTCAAAAAACAATTCTGGAACTCCCACTCAGACAAACATCCCTCATAGTTTATTCTAAGTGATTACACGATCCTTGAACACCATACCTCCCCCGATCGTCACGGCCATCAGTATGTTGTTCAAGGTAGGCCATCATGCCAATCACATCACCCATGTGACTCATGCTCGACCTTTTGGTCTCTTGTGTCCCGAGGCCATATCATATACATATGCCAGGCTCGCCACCACACCCTATGTGATTTGTTGCTGTGTCATGCAAGGCCATATCATATACATATGCCAGGCTTGCTACACCCACCTCATGTGAACGAAAAAAATGTTTGACACACGTGTGACACGTGGTGCCTCCATAATGTAGAACTTTCCAGGTGGTGCTCACTAGGGTAAGGACACTATGTTGGTTTTAGTGAAGGATCATCCTATTATGCTACCGTCGTATATCTAACATATTAGCAAAATAGGATGCAACATAAATCATACATGCTATGATTCCCCCCGACATGCAAATTAAAGCTGAAAACGCCTTTCTACTTTATCTTTTGCAAGTTTTACGTGGCTGCTAGGGGTTTCGAGAAAAGAACCGTTTCTATCCTACGAAAAACAAGCCACAACACCAATCCACAATTGTCTCTATTACACCCCTGTCGGGGCCCTCCGTTGCAAACATCTTCGCATTGCTAATGCAGAGAGACAGACACCCCCAGCCACTTTATATGGTACAAGCCATATGTCAAGCTTGGAACCAGTCTCCGTAAACGCGTAAGGTCGGTCGGGGGCCGCTTCATCAAACATTGCCGCAATGCTAAATGAGTACACGTGAGAGGGTAACCATTGGAGAATTGATGCCCACATACTAGATGTGTTCTATCCGTACAATACATCTACGCATAGCCTTGCTCATGATACCATTGTTGGGGTTCGGGGCAGAAAACACAAATTTTTCATAACCTACGAGACCCATACCCAAGACCTATGCTATGATGATGCAAGTAACGGACAGAAATAAATCACATACCAGTATGTAGTCCGTTAAGAGGGAAACGTTCCCGCATGAACGTGGTTGGTGTAGTCGTACCGGCAATCCCCGATGCCGTGCAGATCCACGATGACTCCTGTAGCCACCCGATCCTTGTAGACCGATGACGGGATTACGTCCCCGTCGGAACATTGTCGATGAAGACCTCGCGATACGGCCACGACGATGAAGTAGCACCACAAGTGTAGTGCCTCACGGGATTATACACATACAGTATACCCGACGTCCCTCCGGGCTCCGAACCAGTAGAGCAGCGGAAAGAAGATGGATTCGGATCCCGATTCCAGCAGCACGACGGCGTGCGTATAGTGGAGAAATCCCCAACCAAGTGTAGACTCCAAACAAGGGGAGTCCACTCGAGGAAGGAGAAAAGGAGGGAGAGAGAGATGAGAGAAACTTGTCTCAAATCAATTTTTATGAAGAAAAAGGGCACCCTACCCCTCCTTATATAGGCCAAGGAGGGGTGCCACCCCCCTTCCACTTCCGGGGTGGGACTAATCCCAAGGGAGGGGGGTTTTGGCGCAGCCTAGGGGGGTGGGTCCCCCCTCATGGCGCCATGGCCCATGGGGGAGGACTCCCTCTCCCCTTAATGGGCCCTATGAGGCCCATATGCCTTTTCTTCCAATTTTAATTATATTTAAATACATTTTAATATTTAATTCAGATAATTAAATAATAAAACATATATTAAACATTATTAAATATATTTTGAACCTTTCAAAATACCCGGAACAACTTCCGGCCTTCATCGGAACAATTCCGGTTATCACCGGAACAATTCCGGTGTTCTCTCCAATTTCTCCGGTGATCCCGAATCAATCCTTACTGCGTCGAGTACCCTTAAGTGTAACACCCTACGGTCCGGGAAACAACAGACATGATCGAGACAACTCTCATTGATCAATGACTAATCAATTGGACCTGGTTACAATCCTTGATAGCCCCTACGCTTCCATCAAATGAACTTCAATCGCTGTTGGATCCGTTAACCGTGTGCCTGTTCCCTTTGTCCTATGGTACTTTGTTTGTCCGAGGTTTGATCATCGGTATCCACTATACCTAGTTCGTCCTCGTTCTCAACAAACAAGTTTACTCGTTCCCGTGATATTACAACTCCGTGACCTAGTCACACGTTTGCAAACTTTATGATGCAATATCACTGAGTGGGCCCAGAGTACCTATCCGTCACACGGATGGACAAATCCCGCTTTGATCTATTTGCATACTCATCAACCATCTATTTCGGAATACCCAAAGTGCACCGTTATGGCCAACATATTTCAGTCAGGCGGTGGGATACAAATCAAAGTCTCCTCATAGATGACAATTACGTATGATCATTACGGTCAAAGGATCTGGTCACTACGTTATAGTTATCGCAATGTCGAACTATGTGACTTGATCACATCGCAACACTTCTGGTGGGTGTATGTCCATCATATCATTATCCAATGATACGACTCCATTGTCAACAGACGCCATTGTCTCATGATCAGGAAACCTTGATCATCAATCGCCCAATGGACTAGTATACTAGGGTTTACTAGGGACCTGGTTGTTTGTATACCACACCTGTATTAATGTTTCCGCTTAATGCAGTTATAGCATAGTATCAAACGTATTATGAACTAATGGAATATGCTCGATAAAACATATTTTATTTTCCTCTAGGGCACATTCCCAACAAAACGGTGCTAGAAATACTAGCGTGAGTTGACGTGGACCTGCACATAGCAACAAATAACTTTGCCCCCAACGAGTACAGAGAGGTTGTCAATCTCTTCGGTCTTGTTGTTTACAAAGGGTCAAACGCAAGGGATAAAAGATAGTAATAAATGCAACTAGAAAGTAAAACAAGAAGTAAATTGAAAGTGTAAACAGTGGTGGAAATATGGACCGGGGTCCCATGATGTTCACTAGTGATGTCTCTCTACCAAAAGATGACAAACATCTATGCAAGGTAAACAAATTACATCTGGGCAATTGACAGGATTATGTGTGCAAACCAATGCTAATTATGCTATAAAGAAAGGAAGAGGCTCAGAAGCATGGGCGGTATGCCAAGATAAGTAGACCGAAATCCATCTGCATCTACTACTAATCATCCACCTTGAGATATCTATCCAAAACATCTCCCTGGTATTAAGTTGCGAGGTCCACCCAAAGTGTAAACCCAAAGCAACAAACAACTGCATTAAAAGAACTTTGCGTAAAGTAAACAATCCTTGCAACCGCGGTTACAAGCACCGTTGTTTTCCCCCTTGTGGCAACAACACATCCCCTAGACTCATGTTTCTGTCACTCAAGCTAGTCATCAGGGGGCATGAACCCACAATCATGCATAACGCTCCCTCTTGGAGTCACTACCTACTACTTGGCCGAAGCAATAAACATCAACGAAGAACATGCAAGAATTACTCAAGAACATAAATATAAAAGAGAAGAACCAAATATATTACTCATCAAAATCTGAACATAATCTCAGAATCCATCAGATCCCAGCAAACTCAACATAGCAACAGCAGAAAGAATTACATATGTGCCTTGATCATGTAGGGCAGCTCACATGGTCTAATCCATGAAGAACAAAGAGGGGAGGAGAACATCACATAGATACTGATCATGGACCCATGGTGCAAGGTGGACTACTCACGGATCATCCGAGAAGCTTCCATGGTGGTGGAGAAGCTCCCAGAGGTCAATCCTCCCTCCGGCAGGGTGCCGGGAAGAGGTCTTCTGGTGCTCCCAATCTTGAAAGAGAGGTGGCGGAACAGAGGCGAGATCGAGAAAAAAGGTTCTATATTTGCCCCGATATGCATATCGATAGTTATTTTACGGGACGAAGCAATATAGGGTATCTGCCAGAGCTTCTCTAAGTCCATCAGCAAGGGCCACGATACTCGTTTTACGCACATAGTCAGGAATGACTATTTGAAATTTATAAGCAAGAAATGCACACTACACCACGTAGTGATACACGACCGCGTTAGTTGCAATCCTTTCCTTCATCGACTTGCTAACACGAAGATCTAGCTATCAACATCTTGTTGAGTCCTTTCACCGCTACTAGAGGGCATCACCGGGCAAAGCTGTGTGTTGTCAAGGGTGGTAGGGAGGATTTGGTCCAGATGGGAGTTTGATGTTGTTGGGATTGACCGGCTGTGGCGGATCAAGGCTAGTGACGACGGCGGATGTGGCGGATCAAGGCTAGTGACGAAGGCGGATGTGTGATAGACGATGGTGGTTTTGGACCGGCGTCATTTGCCGGTGATGCTGGCTATGATGAAGACTTTTGGTGGTCCCTGTAGACGGGATCCTAGATGGAGGTGAGCTCAACCTTTCGCCTGGATTTGTCATATAATGATGTGGCCTTGGTTTATATTGCTTGTATGGAATCTCTATGCCTTTGTCATGGGGGAGCAAGGCGGTGACGTTGTCCCAGTTTAGGAATAATGTCGCCCCCGTCTTATGTCAATTTCGTCGATGCACTTAGCATTGACAGGTGTGTGTCTGTGAAGGATCTTCCTAGATACAGTCGGCTTTGATCCCCGATGGACCCGTCTAGTTTCATTCCTCATTTGTGATCTTTGGAGTATGTACCGGTCTTTTTGTCTTCTACTTCTCTGGGTGATGGTTTTCTAGAGTTTTCGTCGGATAAGACCACCTACGCTCTCGTATTGACAGAAAAGACCACCTCCAATATGTATTAACAAAAAAGACCACGGTGATAGGTCCGACGGCCGACACGTGGCACCATCATCCACAGGCCGGCAGCGGCAGGACCTGCCGCGAAAGCCCAGGGCGACAACTCATTTTAATTCACGGGTAGTACACGGGGCATCCTAGTACAAATTATGGCACATATGCAATCAATAGTAGAAGCACAATGTATAAAATATAGGGCTGCATGCATATCTGTGTGGTGAGACAGGGATGCACACTTCCTTTGTTATTAAAATGAGTTGCCTCCCGTGGGTTGTGGCGGCAGGCGCCATGTGTCAACAGTCGAACCTATCGCCGCGATTGATGTAGTCTTTTCTGTTAATACAGATTGTCGATGGTCTTTTATGTCAATACGAAAGCGTAGATGATCTTATCTGGAAAAAAATGATTTTCTAAGCACATTACGTTCGTCAATGTCTTATGATCTACATCAACAACTTTTTGACCACTGCTTCTACAAGCTTACGAGTTTATACAAATTTGCTTTGTCAAGCGGCATCGAGCTTTGTACACGGAACACTGTCGATATATGCGGAAGGAAGAAGATTTTAGCATCCCAACAATTCAGATTTCAAGATTGATAAGATGTCAACTAAAAAAATACTGACAAGCAATGAACAAACATATTTAAGTGGGAGCCCTTTGGATATTTCCTCCAGGATATGTTCGGCTAAGGGCTAGTTGTTTTTTCTTTACTATTCTCTAGAATCTGATTCTACAAAATTTTTCATAGAATCGTCTTCCCACAGAATTAGTTGTTCAGTTCTTTTCTATGATTATTGTACGAATGATTCGAGCAGGAAATGATTCAGGCCTATGTCGGTCAGCTGTCCCGAATGACATCGTGGCCGTAATTAACATGTTTAATAAGGGTACTACTTCAAAACGAAACATTTTCTTTTGTGCGATGGGCTAGAATTGCTAGAATCGTTAAGTTTTCACGATTCTAGATTGCACTACGATTCTGAATTGATTTTAGGTGATTCCTATGGCAGAGATAAGTTATTTAGGATTTTGATTATTCCGGCCGCGATTCTTCAGAATCGCGTTAAAGAACTGGTCCTAAACCTCTTTTGAAGTGGATTGGAGAGAGGTTTGGTGAGGGTTTGAGTGGATTTTGATTTATAGAGGATTTAATCCTTCCCCATCTACAATTCCCTTTAAACCCCATGCAATCGAATCAGCCCTCACTAAAATCGACAGATATTTACCACGTACTCTTCTTCGATATCTGCTAATTTCACACACAAG
The DNA here is from genome assembly GCA_950022295.1 of Bromus sterilis. Lineage (NCBI taxonomy): Eukaryota > Viridiplantae > Streptophyta > Magnoliopsida > Poales > Poaceae > Bromus > Bromus sterilis. The sequence goes on from OX465597.1 coordinate 29,674,760, forward strand.
AAAAGCATTACCAACCGCATGATCTCCTTCTCTCTCGAGTCAAATCTAAACTTTCCACAACGCATATAGTGCAGGCAATCAGCAGTTCAAATCAAATCCTTACTTACCCCATCATTCATCTCCCATTTATTAATTACCATTCACGGTGCACTAACCCTGTATTAATACTTCCACCGTCACCACGTGTAAGGAGGAGTTGAGGTAGGAGACACAACAATGGCGATGGCCGGTGGCGCTCTTGTGCTGGTTGTAGCCGTCCTGACGGCGCAGCTGTGCGGGTGCACAGCGGACGCCGGTGACGGGTTCAGTGTGGAGTTCATCCACCGAGACTCTGCCAGGTCGCCGTTCCACGACCCGACGCTCACCCCGCACGGCCGCGCGCTTGCCGCCGTGCATCGTTCCACGGCGCGCGCCTCCGCTCTGGCGCGCTCGTACGCCGGCGACTCTCCTCACGGCGCCGTTTCGGAGGTCGTGTCCAGGACGTTCGAGTACCTGATGTACGTCAACGTGGGCACGCCGCCCACCAGGATGCTCGCCCTCGCCGACACCGGGAGCGACCTCATGTGGCTCAGATGCGTCAACGGCACCGCCTTCGACCCGTCGTCCTCGTCGACGTTCGGAGGCCGCGTTTCGTGCCAGTCCGAAGCGTGCTTCGCGCTAGCCGGCGCCTCTTGCGACCCAAGCAACGGCTGCCAGTACCTCTACTCCTACGGCGACGGCTCCAAGACGACCGGCTTCCTCTCCACCGAGACGTTTAGCTTCGACAGCGTCCCAGGCGGCTGCGTGGGGTGCCGCGAGCACCCGCAGCTGCTCGTGCCCAGGGTCAACTTCGGCTGCTCCACGTCCACGAACGGTTCGTTCTCCGGGGACGGGATCGTCGGCCTCGGCGGCGGCCCCCTCTCCCTCGTTGCCCAGCTGGGCGCCGCCACGACCATCGGCCGGAGGTTCTCCTACTGCCTGACGCCGTTCTCCGCCGATGCCTCTTCCGCGCTCAACTTCGGCGCCCGCGCCGCCGTGACGGAGCCCGGCGCGGTGACCACGCAGCTGGTCCACAACGACGTCGCCGCGTACTACACCATCGAGCTCTTGTCCGTCAAGATCGGGAACGCGACCCTGGCGCGACCGCCGTACCCGTCCCGCGTCGTCCTGGACTCCGGCACGACGCTGACGTACCTGGACAAGGCGATCCTGGACCCGCTGGTGGAGGAGCTGACGCGGCGCATCCAGCTCCCGCGGTCGACCATCCCGGACAAGCTGCTGCAGCTGTGCTACTTGGCGGCCGGGCCGTCGGACAAGATTCCGGAGGTGACGCTGGAGCTCGTGGGCGTCCCCGCGAACGTGACGGTGACGCTGAAGCTGAAGCCGGAGAACCTGTTCCTGCAGGTGCTGCCGAACGTGATGTGCTTGGCGATGACGGCGGTGACCAAGGAGACGCCCTTGTCCATCATCGGCAACATCGCCCAGCAGAACATGCACGTCGGCTTCGACCTCGACAAGAACATCGCCACGTTTGCACCCGCCGACTGCGCCACCTCCTACGCCTCCCCCTCTGCAGATGCGTAGCTAGTTTTCGTTAACTCTCTGTGTCTATAGTCTGAGCATTCTTCATTGTCAGACCGGTGTTTAAACCGTTGATACGAAAGAAATCAGACGGTCAAAACTTAGGGGTTTCAGTGCAGAAAAAAAAACAGCCAACCCGCACCAAACGCCCATAATATCTCCCTAATCCCCTCGCTTGCCGCTGCCGCTCTGTTTCTCTCCGCCAGAGGCGAGATACACACGTCCCTGCTCCAACGCGTCGGCCAGATCCACGCCCTCCCCGGCTCCCCCTCGCTCGCACGCGACTCCTTCCCGTCGAAATTCCAACCATATCCTCCCTTCACGATGACCTGCTCGGATCCCCCTCTCCTCCATGACGGCCTGCTCGGATCCCCTGCTGCGCCACCCATCGTCCTCGTCGAGCATCATTGAGTATTTTTCATTCTTCCCACTAATAGATCTCCCAACCTGTAATATATATGCTTCTTTGATCAATATACTTTGCTTCTGTAGCCTCCTTTTTGAACAATTGGCATGCAGACGTCATAGCCATCATCATGTTGGTGGTCTTCTTAGTTAATTTCCATCATTAATTTTGTACGCTTCCAATTGAGATGAGTTATGTTGACATAGCACTCTTTTCATGCTTCCTACCCCTGCCTGTTGATGCTTCCAAATTGTACTACATATACTCGCATCGCCAAGATGAATCTTACTCCAAGAGTAGTTATTTTTGCGTCGCCATGTTGCCAGGAGTTTGAACCAGGTGCCAGAGTTCCACTCGCTAGCAGAAGGACCAGTGGTTGCATATGATCATTTTCCTTCTTCGAAGCCCCGCCTCCGAATCAAATGTATTGCGTTGTTTGAATCGCTCGCTTGTTCCACCATCATCTGTCTCCACACACCCATTATTCTCAATTTGAGTGTTCAATTATCCGTGCTTCATAAACATCATATATGTGCTTCCACATTACAATATGTTTGCATCGGTGGCTTGTAAATCACAAAATTATTGATGCACTCAAATGTTGGCAACATTCATTGCTAGTTTTTAGTTACAATATTCTATTCTTCCACTAGGTATGAATTATGTTGATATAACAAGTAATTGATGCTTCTTGATGTTTTCCTCAACCGAGATAGCTTACAGCGATCGAAACATACTTCTAATTTTTAATTTATACATTTTCTTACACTATGAAGAGCATTCTTTGCATTTAAACATAATTACCATGCTTCATATATTTTGTGAATTACTCTTAAATAGTTTTTTGACAGCTTTGGAGCTGATTAGCACCGCCGGAGACATATTGGAGGTGACCGATGAAATCACCTACAAGTGTGATGAACACCTTGGTCTTCCTTACAATGAACATGACTGCACGCGAAGGGAGTCAATTGTACAATCTATAGAAAACATACGATATCAACTTAGCTGCAATGTATGTATTATTGGCGACTTGGAAGGAAATACCGTTGTTCTGTTGGAGACAAGTTGTTTTTGCCATGGAATACTGGTATTTGATGGAAGCGAATATTTTTGGCGGTGGGAAGCAAAGTTTTATTTTGTTGGAACAAATTCTTATATGCAAATTTTTGTTACATGGAAGTGAAGTGCTTGGACACAAATTTTTGTTACATCAAGACAAATTACGAAAGCAAAATTATCTCATTGCTGAAAGCAAAATTTGTTGCATTGAAAACAAAATAAAAAGTTATATTCGCTAAATTTTAAATTACATCGAACACAATTTGTACTACACTAGCAGCAAATTTTACTAGCATCTAGGAAAAAAAGTTAAATACAATTTCCAAAAATAAGCAGGCCGGTGTACGAAGCATTATCAAATTATGTATGAAGCTACTAAATTTTGTATTAGACCAAAAAAAATATGTCCACAAAACATGGCTTTGCTGCGTTGAAAACAAACATTTACTGTAATGTATTCGATTGAATTAAATTTCTATCACAAAAGTTGGAAGCAAATTATTATATCGACGGAAACATATTTAGTTGTACTGGAAGCAAACCGTTCCATGTAAAAAAAACTTTCCTACTAAGTTAGCCTTTTTGCACAGAAAAAATGAAGCAAGAAGCATGGACGTGAAAGGAGGATGAAGAGTATGGTAGATAGCACGTGGTTGATAGAGCCAATTACACGAGGCAGAAATTATGGAGATGCATGTATCATGCATGTATGGTAACCACGCCGATGAATGCGGCATGCAAATTAGCAAAACTCACGCACAATCTAATTACTACTTCATCGGATGTCAATCGTGCTTCTGATCGAACGGCCTAGCATTGGTCTGATAAAATTCAAAGAGCAGCAGTCTGATGCCTAGCGGCGTCCTTTCTTTTTTGCGAATGTGTATGGAGCTAGCTATATCATCATTAGTTGATAATAATGACCACGTCCAGTGTTTCTTCTTTTCACCCTAAAAAAGTGTTTCTTCTTATCCATGTTCTGCTGTTTTTTTACGATCCCATTGTTAGAACCTGGAGATAATTGAAGCCTTCTCAGGCCACTTGCCCTCCGGTTGCCTGTCCAAACGAATCTCGGGCGTTGGATCTTGAGATGAAACGATCATGGCCGTTGGATCGAGCGGATGTGACAATCAATGAACAATGCCACCCCGGGCGTGCCACCGCGTGTAATTTTAGCACCGCCACCGAGGCATTTTAGTCATTTCGCATACAGGGGTATAAATTGGAGAGGTTGTGGAGAGGAAACCTAGTCGTCGAGTGGCACCGCCCACCTCGTCCTCTTCCTCTTATCTCCGCCGCCCCTCCCCCTCTTCTCCCCACCCAACGCTACTGTCGGCCGCCCGAGCACCTCCCCGTCCGCGCGGGGGGAGAAGGGAAGACGGCGGCGGCCGCGGGGCCAGCCCCGCAATCGTCGAGGAAGCTGGTGCAGAGCCTCAAGGATATCGTCAACCGCCCCGACGCCAAGATCTACACCGCGCTGCGCGAGTGCTCCATGGACCCCGACGAGGCCGTCAGCTGCCTTCTCTCCCAAGGTACGCCCGCCCTCTCCCCCGCCCCCGCCCCCGCGCGCCAGTGATTCCGTGCCCGTTTCGTCGCCTCTCCTACCGCGGGTTCCCCCCACCCTTGATGTGTGATTGGAGGGCGATTCCCACCGCTAGGGTTCTCCTGTGCCCCGTGCTTGCTGTGCCCCCACTGATGGCACTGAAGTAGTGCTCCTCGTTGGGTACCCCAAGTGGAAGGTTGAGATGTAGCGTAGCGGTAATTTCCCTTGGTGAAGATACCAAGGTTTGTCTCCAGTAGGACTGCGACGACGACAAGTAGGTGACAACAGCGCTAGAAATTACTTGCTAGCACGAGAGTTGACGTGGACCTGCACACAACAACAGATAATTTTTCTCCCAACGAGTATAGAGGGGTTGTCAATCCCTACGTCCTTGCCATTTACAAAGGATCAAACGCAAGAAAATAATGGTAGTGATAATGATAAATGCAAAGTAAAGGCCGTAAAATAAACTGAGGGTGTAAACAGTGGTGGAAATATGGACCGGGGTCCCATGAAGTTCTCTAGTGATGTCTTTCTCCCAAAAGACGATAAACAACTATGCGATGAACAAATTACAACTGGGCAATTGACAGGATTAAAAACGCACCGCAATGCTAACTGTGCTACAAAAGAAAGGAAGAGGGTCAAAAGCATGGGCAGTACGCCAAGACAAGTAGATCGAAATCCATCTGCATCTACTCACTAATCATCCACCGTTGTTTCCCCCCTGGTGGCAACAACACATACCCTGGACTCATGTTTCTGTCACTCAAGCTAGTCATTGGGGGGCATGAACCCACAATCATGCGTAACGCTCCCTCTTGAAATTACTATCTACTACTTGGACAAAGCAATAAAAAGCAACGGAGAACATGCAAGAATTACTCAAGAACATAAATATAAAAGGAGAAGAACCAAATATATTACTCATCACAATATGAACATAATCTCATAATCCATCAGATCCCAGCAAATTCAACATAGCAACAGCAGGAAAATTACATATGTTCCTTGATCATGTAGGGCATCTCACAAGGTCTAAACATTGAAAAACAAAGATGGAGAGAAGACATCACATAGCTACTGATCATGGACCCATGGTCCAAGGTGGACTACTCACGGCTCATCCGGGAAGCGTCCATGGTGGTGGAGAAGCTCCCGGAGGTCAATCCTCCCTCCGGCAGGGTGCCAGGACAGGGTCTCCTGGCAGCCCTGATCTTGGAAGCATGACGGCGGCGGAACAGAGAGGAGATCACGAAAAAGGGTTCTGTCCTCGAGGGTTTTGTCGTGGGAAAGTCACGACAGATGTTCGAAGAGTCGAACTTAACATGGGACCTTTGGTGCGAGACGATTTCGTGAAGAGAGTCGACATTGACGAGAGACTCGGCGATTTACCCAGGTTTCAGCCCCTCTTTGTCTTGAGGTAAAAGCCTACTCCTGCTTCCTCTTATTATGAGTTCCGACTCTCGAAAGAAGAGTCGGTTTGGTCGATTACAAGAGAGTCGATCGAAAACTTAGTCTCGATGAGATCTAGGTTTCGCCGACAAGTTTCTAGTCCTAACTTAGGCTAAGATTGTACTCTGACCCTGGATCTCACAGACCTCGACTTATAAAGGCGCCAGGTCCCGGGATTCCGTGAGTCCGACTCCGACACGAGGTGGAGTCCTATTCTACTTTACAAATATTTTATGTGCTATACAAGGTAAGTCAAATTCTTTCTAGGGCTTCGATCTTCTTTCCTTGGCGCAACCGGCCTTGGGCCGGGTCTTCTCTCGTGGGCCTTCAGTAGGTGATTTGGCCCATAGACTTAATGTCGGGTCTGGGCTTTAGTCCATCCCCCCGGACATTAGCCCCCAGGATTGGTGTGATGCTTCAGTCTTCACGTCAATCTTTTTTATTACCGTCGTGGTTGCCGACTCCCTTGCTTTGAACAAACCGACTCCCATTCTCTTTGAGGCTTGCGAGGAATCGGTGCCAATCTTTCTCTTATCTCTTTGTTTCATCTTCCAACTAAAAAAATTCTTTTGACTTTTTCAGTCAAAAGATCTGGTTTGGTATTTATGATCACACTGCCCAAAACGCCGGTTGGAGGCATTGATGTTGTAGTGGGAATGGAGGAGCCTTTCCATAAATATTATCTACCACAGGTAGTTCTCCCGTGTCATTTATGGTATTGATTGATTCTCCCCTCTGATCTACTATAAATAGCCCTCGGGTAGTTTTATCTTCCAAGTGTCCGCATCTTTCTTCTACCTCTTCTCCTTCTACCAGCTTTTCCCCATGGCACCAAAGCTAAAAGCTCATGCCTCTTTGGCATCCGACGAACCCGACTCCAATGAAGGTGCCCGTGGTCGAGATCACGGCCGTGTTCGTGGACGTGGGCGAGGTCGTGGACGTGGCAGAGGTAGGGGAAGAAGTTCTCGCGCAACCTCTCCTTCTGAATCTCCTCCTTCTTCTCCCGAGAGGGGTGAGTTCTTGGTTCATATCCAGATGATTCGTCGCTGGATCAAACTCCATGAGTCTTTCACTCAACTTGTGATTGACTCAAGGCCTTTGGGTCTTTGGCTCCACTCTGAGGGATGTCCTCATGGGCCTGTTTGGGTACCTTCTAGATTTTCTAGCCACGACATTATGGTTTTTGAGAAATGTTGGAAAACTTTTCTTCGCTCCAGGAACATCTCAAGAGGAGACACCATTGTCTTCAAATTTGATGGTGAAGATACCTTGTGGGCTAGGATCTTTGACTCGGATGGTGACCGAGCCTGCTGCTGCATGGAGAGTTCCAGCAGTAGCGATGAAGAACTCCACAATGAAGAAGAAGCTCATATTTCTTCAACTGAAGATGAAGCCGGCTCTCAAGATGATGACCGAAGCTGTAGTTTTTTCTTGGTAGTATTTCGCCGAGTTTGGCTTTTTCTTGTAAGGTTGCCTCTTTTGATGTAAGACTCGGCTGGATTGATGAATGAACATTATTAATTTCCATTGAGTCCATAAGTCGGTTTTATTCCTGACTTTGAATGTTTTTGCATAATGTATGAGAGCCGATATTTTATGATAGTGTATGTATATGTAGCCCCCTGAGTCGATTCAGAATAGTTGTGTATCGGTAATCGACTCATAGGATAGATCGACTTGTAGCCCCCATGAGATGGTGTGGTCACGTTTTCGTGCCGTACCGGGTCATATATAATTTTCGAAGTGTTGCTTCACAAGAGTAAGTATGATTATCATGGTGTCGAGCCGAATCTTTCAAGAAGAAGTTTTCGAAGTGTTACTCCTGTCGTCGATATGTGACGGCAGATGCCATGGGGATGGCTAAAGTGAGGGGAAGACGGGAGGAAGAAGATGTCGATGGTGCCGGAATCGGGTTGGGCACAAACACGGTGACGGACACCACGATGTACCCAGGTTCGGGGCTCTCCGGAGAGATAACACCCCTACTCCTGCTTGTCTCTTCTATATAAATGGAACTGAGCTACAATAACTGCTTCTCTATCTACTCAGGGGAAGGTGAGAGCCGCCGTGGGCAAGGCTCTCTCCTGCTTCCCTGAGGAGGAACTACAAGCAGTAAATGAACTGAGCGAGATGTGAGTAATGGTGCGAATGTTGTGGATCGTCCCTCACGCAGGAGGGGTACCCCGAGCTCTTATAGTGTGAGCCCGGGGTAAATCGGTAACTTCACTGCCGATTAGGCCCAGCTGTCATCCTCTAATCGGCTGGGTCCCACCGACTGCTCCTCTCCGGGTGATCCGGACCCGACAAGCGGCGGCCCATGCTGTAGACTCGTAGGGCATGATGGTGAATAGTGGAGCTAGGAGGTGTGGTCTTGTCGTCCTGTCCGCGGAATCGACGGAGAGGTCGACAATGCATCTCTGCCAGATCTTCGATGTGACTTGGCTTCTCTGCCACCCCGATCTCTCGGGATTGTGCATTTATGACCTAGTACTTGTACTTCCGACTGATCTCGGGTCAACTTCTCCAGGGGTAGTAAGTTGTACTGATTGCGCCTGGGCCGACTGGTGGTCCTCGGCGAGGTCGATTGCTCTAGGCAATCGTCCGCATCGATGCCCATCTCGGCCCAGCTGCGGGCCAATCGGATGATTGTCTTGGTGATGAAAAGGGTGGACCGGTTGCGCCTGGGCCGACTGCTGGCATTCGGTACGGCTGATTGCCTTGGAGCAATCGGCCGTACGCCTGCCCACCTCGGCCCAGCTGCAGCCCAATCGGTCCATCCTTGTCTTGAAAGGCTGCGTCCTCTTGGGTGAGCCTACCCGGGTACCAATCCCCCGACAGTAGCCCCTAAAGCTGTAAAGGTCCCACGGTCACTCGATCGCGGGGCCTTTGTAGTTTTCAATCTTTCTCCAACACCTTTCGAATGCATTGGCCTCATCAAGTGCGTCGTTCTGAGTTCGTCGACCGACTCGGAGATCACACTCGGCTGGCCAAGGTTTCGTCCGATACGACTTGCGTTGTCTCCGATTTCTTTCTTCACTTTTTGAGAATCATATCCCTCGCCGATTCGGATCTAATCCTCACCGATTGCCTTCCAACGGTTACCTCCGATTCTTTCGGGGTGCAGTCAATGGACCGGGGCCCACGACCCACGCGTGATTTGACGTAACTGCAGGCCTCGACCCCCACGACGCACGCCTCGCTTCCCACGCTGGGATCTCTTGCGCTGGTTTGCCGGTTGGTCTTCCTGTGGGCTAGGCCACACCGGACCACACGGCCGCAGCCGGATCCCACTCCCCTCCCCCGCCGCCCATATAAGCCACAGGGGAGGGCCTCGGGCTCCTCCTTCTCTCATACTCCTTCTTCCTCCTCCGCCTCTTGCTCTCGAGCACGCCATTGCTGTTCCGCCCGAAGCTCTCCGTCGTGCTTGCAGCTCCGCCTCCGCGCACGGGACCCGCTCCGGCCGCGCACTCGCGTGCTCCTCCGCCTCGCGGTAACCTCTCACCGCCGCCTCGCGCAGTGTTCCTGCGCTCTTCTTCCTCTTTCTCTTTCCGCCCGCAAGATCCATGGCGCCCCGGCGAGACACCTCCCAGGCCAGCCGTGGGTGCTGGAAAGGCTCCACCGTCACCGCCGGTGCCATCCAGGCCCTGGTTCGCGCCCGGAAGATGCCAGCCGAGGTCCAATGGCGTGCTCCCAGCGCCGAGCTCGTGCCCGATGCGTGTGCTGGCGAGAGGGTCGTCTTCCTCACTCACTTCGAGCGTGGATTCGGACTCCCCGCCAGCACTTTCTTTCGGGACTTCCTCAACTTCCACCACTTGCAGCCGCATCACCTCGCGGCAAACTTCATCATGATCCTCTCCGGCTTCGTCACGCTGTGCGATGGGTATCTCGGCTGCCGCCCAAGCATCGCTCTCTAGAAGCGGTTCTTCAACCTCCAAGCTCATAATGCTCGGACGGGAGCTGTGGTGCCTTCTGCCACGGAAGGTGGTGATCCGACACATGTGACTGACATGACCGACTGCGGCAGTTGCCTCGTCGCAGCCGGCAAGCACAAGTACAAAGGTCCCGAGATTGTCCAATCGTGCAAGAACTGGAAAACCACCTTCTTCTATGTCAAGTCGCTCGACCAAGGCCCCGATCTCCTGAACTTGCCCGAGTTCACCCTCGCACGGTCGACTGAGAAATACCAGTGGTCGCAGAAGTACGGTGTCGGAGATTGCGATGTCGACGCTCAAGTCACTAGGATTGCTCAGCTGGAGAAGGAGGGGCTCCTGCCGACTGACCTCGCTGCTGCTTGGCTTCAAGCCTGAGTGCTTCCTCTACAGCGCCGAGTGCACCGTATCTGCGACATGTCGGGCCCCCGAGATCCCACTCGGCTCTGCACATGGAGAGTGAAACTCGAAGACCTCTGCACCAGGCTGAAGAATATCACATCCAGTCCTTCACCCGACCCTTTCCGTTTCTGCCTTGAGTACCTCAACCGCCGGCAGAAACCACCTGTGGTATGTTCCGACTATTCCCTTTCTCCGATTGCTTTTTCCTCATACTTAACTTCTCTGACAACCTTCTTCTTCTTGCTCAACACTTCATTCGATCCGACTTGATGGAAGACGGCCAGGTGGCCGGCACGTACGCCCCCACCGCGAGGAAGATGACCCCGCGGACTTCGAGTACAATGGTGAGGTTCCCCCCTCCGAATCCGAAGATGACGGCGCCGATGACGGTAAATCCTCTGGGGAGTCCTCCGAATCCGAAGATACCGCAGATGACGCCAATGCTGAGGCCACCGACCCCAAGAACGCCGACATCCGAACTGCAGCTCAAGCGGGTATGCCTGACCCTTCCCTTGAGAAATTTCTAGCCGAATGGAGCGATGACGATAGTGTCTCAAAGGTTGGTGATTCTGATGCAGCTCCTCACGCCAAGCCTCCGAAGGTGCCGACTAAGCATGCCTCGGCGACCGGCTCCTCCTCTGGTGCCGCTCCCAGCAAGGCCGCTAAGATGGCGCCGACTGCTCTCAAAGGAAAACATCCTCAGGTGACGGCCGATCGAGTGCCGACTGGCCAAGCTCCTCTGAATGTCGCCCCGCTGAGATGTCGGATGCCCACGGGCGCGCCGAGGACAGTCGGGTATGCCATTATCTTCATGACTTGAACCTCACTGTCTTATCTTATACTGATTCACCTCTTCTTTCTTCTTTCAGGGAGCCGATTGGTCTTGACGACGTCGACACCGACATTCCTGCCCATGTCGGCGCAGTCATTGCCCCCGCCGCGTCTGCTGCTGCAATCCGCAAACGACAACCGGTTCCACATCGTACCCCCAAGGATGCCGAGCGCGCCGCCAAGAAAGCCCGCCTCGAGACTGCCAAGAAAACTATTGCTTCCACCACTGCCTCCAAGACCTCTAAGAGCACGGCCGACCAGGGAGTTACTGGTGGCAAAGGAGCGCAACCGGTCGATCCGATTGCCCCATCTCCGCCGCGATGTTCCGACCCAGTCTCTGCCCCTGTTACGACTACCTCCTCGCCCATCCTGACGACCACTTCACCGATTGTGACGACCACGTCGCAGATTATGACGACCACTTCGCCGATTATGGCAACCGGTCCTTCGACCTCGTCTTGTCCGATTTCTCCGCGGCCACAGCCGGATGCCTCCGGCCCTCCGGCGACGTCGGCGCCACCGGTCTCGACCATCACTTCCTCTCCCGCTGCGACTCAAGCTTCACCGCCATAGCCGACCTCTTCTGCGTCAGTAATTATGATGCGCTCGGTGGACCAGTTCCGGGCTGAGTACTCTCGCACCCGACATGTCGGCGGAGAGCCCGATGCTTCGCACCGCTCCCCGGTTTCCTCTCAAGGTCCTTTGACGACAGCCTACAATCAGGTGAATGACTTCGCCACCGCTATAGCTCAGGACCTCCAGCTTCTCGACCGCCATCACGCGGTAAGTTCTTCAACTTTGCTTTATGGCTTCCTCCACTCGGGAGACTTTTCTTCCGGTGGGTGCGCGCAAGCGCACACACTGGGTGTAGTCCCCGAGATTCGGGCCGATTGTTTGCAATCGGTTAAGATCTTTTATGCTTTTTGCTTCTTTTTCTTGCCTTTCTCCTGTCTTCCTCCTATCGGGAGACTTTGCTTCCGGTGGGTGCACGCAAGCGCACCCATTGGGTGTAGTCCCCGAGATTCGGGCCGATTGTTTGCAATCGGTTCAGATCTTTTATGGTTTTTGCTTCTTTTTCTTGCCTTTCTCCTGCCTTCCTCCTATCGGGAGACTTTGCTTCCGGTGGTGCGCGCAAGCGCACCCACTGGGTGTAGTCCCCGAGATTCGGGTCGATTGTTTGCAATCGATTTGGATCTTCTTTTGGATGCTGTGCATCTAAAGTTCATCTTGTTCTTCTTCTCAGGTTGTTCTTGAAGAACGACGCACGGTCTTCGAGAAGCTCCTCGAAGCCTACGCCGCCAGCCTCCGAATCCTCGCTCAGGCCCAGCTCGAGGTCAATAATCAATCGGCCGAGATCAACAGGCTGAGAGGTAACCTCTCCATTACTTCTATCTTCCCTCCGATTGATAATTTATCTTGTATTAATTTCTTTATATCTTCCTCTAGTCTCTGTTCCCATGGTGGATGACCTTCAGAGCCGCATTGCCGAATTGACCACTGAACTCCGCCAGCAAGGGCCCGCACTCGCCACGGCTAAGCAGGAGACGACCCGACTGCAAGGGGTGGAAACCGATTTGTCTCAGACCATCCAAACTCTCCGCTCCGAGCTGCATGCTCTGAAGAAGAAGCATTCGGACGAACTGGCCGCTGTGACTGCTGCTGGCGATGGACTTCGCGCTGAGCGAGACGCAGCTGTAGCCGTCCAAGAAGCGATGCAAGCCGAGAGGGATGACGCCATTGCTGCTCGATACTCCATTCGGAAAGACCGCGACGAGCACATTGCCAAGTATGAAGACTTGGAAAAGCGCAACTATGAAGAAACAACCCGACTGCGCCGCCGGGCCAAGGGTTTCTGCGATACGATGACTGAGATGGACGTCCTTCTTAGCGGTGAGTGTTTCTTGCATCCGAGTGCATTTTCCGACTGCTTCCTTCTTCTGCGTTCTTACTCATACTTTTCTTCGTTATGCAGAGGCCTGGCCTGAATCGGAGGCAGCTGCTTATGCAGCAGTGGCCAAATCCCGAGAGGAGGCCATCGCGGCCGGAGGGACCGTCCAACTTGAGGATAATTTCTGGACTCGGCATGAATATCTGATTGGTACGGAGGCTCGCATTCCTGTCATCAAGGGGATTGCACTGTCCTTCAACTTGGCATTCTGAATATTGCCGAATTGCTGTGGTCGCGGACTGAGCTCAAGGTTGGGCTCCAGAGGATGAAAAACGCTGCCGGCTCCTCCGCCGAGACCCGCGAACCGGAAGCTTTGGTCGAAGAAGATTCTGACAAGGGAGAGGCTCCGAATGCTACCACCGAGCAAACTCGGATTCTTCTGAAGGCCATCCCACTTCGGATTGATGTCTTGCTTAACTCTGCTGGTCGGACTGGTGCGGAGACTGCCCTTCAAACTGTGCTGAGCTGGTACCCACAAGTGAAGCTTCCCAAGCTCTACAGCATCAGAGAGAACGCAGCCGACTTGCTCGAGAAGACCTATGCTGAGGTGAATCGGCTAGCCAGCACCATGGTGAACTGGTTTTCTCCTTATGACTACACTCCGTATCTCGACGAGGGAGGGAACCCACTGGATGCAACTTCCATCTCTGGCTTGGCCGATGAGCTTTCTGACAGCGACTCGTCTCATACCTCTCCGAGGTCCAAACAAGCTAGGGCCACGTCGACTGACGCGCAGACGGAGCCGGATGCCGCTACTGCGCAAGCCGATCTGAATGCTCCCGCCATCTCGGCCGCCCCGACTGCGAGCTCTGCGCCACCAACTGCCCCGACTCCTTAAGTCGTGCCGCCGATGACGTCATCTGCCTCTGCCGCCGACACCTTATCGGCCTTATCTTATTTTTAATTTCAGAATAGTTGCTTGTAAAACATGATTTTAATTCCGCCGACACCCACTGGGTGTGGTTCGATGTAATGAACTTATTCGGCCTTAGGCCTGTTATCTCTATGCAATCCGATTGCTCGTTGCAAGTTTTATTTGAGCGATCTACTTTGCGTTTTTGTCGGTTTCCTTTATCGGTCTGCACTTGGGGGCGTCACGCCTTGTCCATTCTGCAGCCGACATGCGGTCTGCAGTCGGATCAAAGGTTGATTTCTGGCCAAGGTTCGATAAGTTTTTTGAGTTTACATGACAAGATTTAGCGCAAAGGATTCTGCCATGTTGGGAGCCGATTGCTCGCTGCCGGCTGCTTGGTGCACCGGTCTGCGGCACAATCGGTAGCTGACTTAGTCGGCTATGCCCTTTTTAGAGCGTTTCGACTTGTTTCTCGGGAATTTTTACTGCCGACTGCCCCAACCGCTACCCTTCTCAATGCCACAACCACTCTCGTGACTTATGCTTGAGTCAGGTGCTAAGTTGGGTGCCAGCCCGCAGCCACCGGGCCTCGTTGGCTTATTTCTCTGACCTCGTGGTCGGTCAGTCCCCGAGTGCGTTATGCACGTCTCGGGTATGACTAAGCGTTGCCGACTTGGCTAGCTTTTCGAATGAAATTATGCAAAGGTAATCGAATGCTCTTTTTCAGAGGCATGATAGCTTTACTGATCATTTGCCGAATAGCATACATACATTTCTGCCGCTCAACTATAGAACGGGCATAAAAGCTCGGCGTTCCACGGCCGCTCCGTTTCTATTCCTGACGTGTCCTTGTGCCGAGTGCCCTTGGTGCAGTCGATCAAATAATATGAGTTGTTCTTGAGTGTGCGGCTGATGACGAATGGTCCTTCCCAGGGTGAGGCCAGCTTGTGCTTCCCATCTGACTTCTGAATTCGGCGTAGCACCATGTCACCCTCTCGGAATGCGAGAGGACGAATCTTCTTGCTGTGGTAGTGCCGCAACTTCTGCTGGTAGACTGCCGATCTAGACAAGGCCAGCAGGCAGGCTTCTTCCTTAAGATCGACGTCGTCTTCTCGTGCTAACTTGGCTTCTTCCTCGGTGTACACGGCATGCCGAGGTGAATGAAACTCGATGTCGGACGGGATGATTGCTTCTGATCCATATACCAGGAAGAAAGGAGTGAATCCAGTCGACCTATTTGGTGTGGTCCTTAAGATGAACAATACTGCTGGGAGTTCTTCAATCCAAGCTCCGTGTGCCCTCTCAAGTGGCTCCATCAATCGGGGTCTGATACCTGAGAGGATGAGGCCATTTGCTCTTTCTACTTGACCATTCGACTAAGGATGTGCAACGGATGCAAGACCAAGCCGAATACCCTCCTGAGATGCATATCGAGCCAGTGCACCCTTTGCAAAATTGGTGCCGTTGTCGGTGATGATGCTATTGGGCACACCATATCGGCACACGATGTCGGCCACAAAACGGACCGCAGTCAGACCATCCAACTTCTTGATCGGGCGGGCTTCAATCCACTTGGTAAACTTGTCCACTACGACCAGGAGATGTGTCATTCCACTTCGGGCTCTCTTGAATGGACCAACCATGTCCAAACCCCACACCGCAAATGGCCATGCTATTGGGATTGTCTTCAATGTTGATGCTGGCTGATGACTTTTTACCATGAACCGCTGGCAGCCCTTTCAATATTTCACCAAGTTCTCAGCTGCTGCATGCGCAGTCGGCCAATAAAAACCATGTCGGAGAGCTTTGTTGGAAATGGCTCTTCCTGACGCGTGATGACCGCATTCACCTTGGTGGATGTCTCTGAGAAACTCCAGGCCTCTGCCTTCTTCTACACATCTCTGAAAGACACCAGTTGCACTCTTGTGCACTAGCTCGTTGTTGATTATTGTGTATGCCCAAGATCGGCGACTGATTTGACTTGATTCGGCTTCATCTTCTGGAAGGACTCCATCCACTAGGAAATCTCTAATCGGATGTGCCCATGATGGCGCACTGACGACTACCATCACTGCTGCTTGATGGGGTGCGACCTCTTCTTGGATCTCGGCTTCTTGGCCATTGGCCTCTTGGACTTCGGCCTCTTGAACTTCTGCCATCTCGACTTCTGTCTCCGATCTGCCGATTGCGGCGCCTGGCACGCATTCGGCAGCCCCTGGTGACGATTTCTCGTCTGGAGCTGGAGCTTCTTCAATGCAATCGGCAGTGCCTGATGTCATTGGCTCTTCTAAGGCTGTGCCCTCTGACGCTGCCCCTGCTTTCTTCCCTTTAGCCTTGCTCTTTTTGCTGCATTCGGCAGCCCCTGGTGCTGTCGGCTCTGCTGAAGCTGGAACACCTTGGGAGCTTGATTGCTTCTTCAGAGTTGGGATTTTCGCCGGTTGAGCTTCTTTTGCCTTCTTCAATGCTTCAAGCTCAGTCTCCGAGATGAAGATGGACTCGGACTCTGGAGATGGCATGATGGATGGCTTCCTGATGTGCTCAAGCGATACGCCTGGCGGAATAGTTTGCCTTATTGAGCCGAGCTTGGACAATGCATCTGCTGCTTTGTTGTTTGCTCTTGGCACATGGTGGAACTCACATCCTTCAAAGTATCCACTGATCTGCTGCACTAGGAAATGGTAGCTTGCCATATTTGCATCCTTTGCATCCCAGGTGCCTGTGCACTGCTGCACCACCAAATCGGAGTCACCAAAGCACTCAATATTCCGAATGCCGATTTCCTTGGCCATCTTGATACCATGCACAAGGGCTTCGTACTCGGCAACGTTGTTTGATACTGCAAAGTGAATCTGAAGTACATAGTGTAGTTGATCTCCTCTTGGTGAAGTGAGCACTACGCCAGCCCCTAGGCCGCTCTTCATCTTGGATCCATCAAAATGCATTCGCCAGAAGTCCGATCCTGGGACGGGTGGCATATATTGAGTTTCAGCCCAGTCCACCAGGAAGTCGGCCAACGCCTAAGATTTGATTGCTGTTTTTGGCTCATACTGGATGCCATGGTTGGCGATCTAGATTGCCCACTTCGCCACTCTTCCAGTTGCATCTCTGCTTCCTATGATGTCGGCCAGTGGAGCCAAGCTGACGACTGTGATCAGGTGGGCTTGAAAATATGGCTTCAATCTCTTGGCCGCCATGTATACTCCATAGCACATCTTCTGGTAGTGAGGGTAGTTCTGCTTGGACGCCGAGAGCACTTCACTGATATAATACACAGGTCGCTGAATCTGTTGTGCCTTGTCCTTTTCGGGCCGCTCCACCACCATGACTGCACTGATCACCCGATTGGTTGCCGCAACATACAACCTCATTGGCTCCTTCTCAATCGGGGCATCCAGAATCGGCGTCGTGGAGAGCATGCGCTTGAGCTCTCGGAATGCTTCATTTGCCTGAGGTGTCCAGGTGAACTTCTCCGTCTTCTTCATCAGCTGATACAATGGGATTGCTTTTTCACCCAGCCGACTGAGAAATCGGCTGAGTGAGGCGAGGCAACCGGTGAATTTCTGCACTTGCTTCAGGTTCTTGGGTTGCTCCATTCGCTCGATTGCGGCTATCTTCTCGGGATTGCATTCGATTCCTCTCTCGGAAACGAGAAATCCCAAGAGCTTGCCGGCTTGGACCTCAAAAACACATTTCTCAGGATTGAGCTTGATCTGGTAAGTTCTCAGATTTGCAAATGTCTCTCGGAGGTCATCTAGGAGTGTGACTCCCTTGGACGATTTCACTACCAGATCATCCACATAGACGTGGAGATTTCTGCCGAGTTGGGTGTGTGTACATCTATGAATTGTGCGCTGATAAGTGGCACCCCCATTCTTCAAACCAAAATGCATGGTGATATAACAATAAGCCCCGAAAGGGGTTATGAATGCAGTTTTTATTTGATCTTCCACAGCAAGTTTTATCTGGGGATAGCTAGCTGTGGCATCCAGAAAAGACAAAAGCTCGCAGCCGGCCGTAGAATTAATCACTTGATCGATACGGGGCAGAGCAAATGGATCTTTCGGGCATGCCTTGTTCAGGCAAGTGTAATCGATACACATGCGCCAGGTCTTGTTCTTCTTCATGAAGAGGACTGGATTCACCAGCCACTCGGGGTAAAACACTTCCATGATGAAACCTGCAGCTTGCAGCTTCGCAATCTCTTCGCCGATTGCCCTTCTCTTATCTTCAGAAAAACGTCTCAGGGTTGCTTGACCGGCTTCGAGCCTGGCCGAATGTGCATCTTGTGCTCGGCGAGTTCTCTCGGCACACCAGGAATGTCTTGTGGAGACCATGCGAAGATGTCCCGATTCTCACGGAGAAACTCGACGAGTTCGCTTTCCTATTTGTCGCTAAGTCCAGTTCCGACTACAACGCACTTGGTTGAGTCGGAGGGATCTAGAGCGACCTTCTTGCTGTCCTTGGCCGACTGAAAATCTGATTCCTCATCTGCTCTCTTGGCTGGGCCGACTGGGAGTGGAGCCTTGTTCTGCGCTTGCGCCATTGCTATGACCTTGCCGAGCTAACGCTTCTCTGTTTCAACCACTTGGGAGTCAGCCAAACTGCCGCCAGCCGACGTGCACTCGAGGGACTTTCTGAAGTCCCCAGTGACGGTGATGACGCCGTTTGGTCCTGGGATCTTCATCTTGAGGTACGTCTGCTGTGCATATAACATGAACTTGGCGAATGCGGGCAGTCCCAACAGAGCATGATAAGGACTCCTGAGGTCGGCGACCTCGAACCAAATCGGCTCCCTCCTGAAATTCTCCTCTGTGCCAAATATGACATCCAGCCGAATGCGACCCATGGAGGTGCAAGACAACCCAGGGACAATCTCATGGAATGTCGTCCGACTACGCTCCAGATCCTTCTCGGTGAGCCCTAGCTTGATCAAGGTGTCTCTGTATAGGATGTTGATTGTACTTCCTCCATCGACGAGCACTCGGGAGAACTTGCATGAAAATCTTGTTCCTGCGAACAGAGCATCAACCACAAGCGGATAGTTGCCTGGATTCGACAAGATGGTCGGGTGATCTGCTCTGTCCCAGGTTATGGCACACTCAGACCAATGCATGTACTGAGGAATCAGTGGCATGGTGGCATTGACTTCTTGAGCTCGAGCTCTCCGACTGCCCTTGTCGGTGGACTCGCTGGTGAAAATCATGTAAGCGGCGTCTTGCCGCGGGAACTGGTTCTGCTGCTGAGGTGGTCCTCTGTTCTGGGGTGGTGGTGGGGTTGGAGGTGGTAAAGCTTCTCCCTTTGCAATCCTTCTCACAAAATCACACTGCCGAGTGGTGTGCACAGACGTCCTGCCAGGAGTACCGTGCAACTTGCACGGTGCATCCAGCATATCATCAAACGTGTACTTGGGCTTCATCTGTCCCTGTGGCCTCACATTGGGTCTCATCTTCCGACTGCCTCCTGCAGCCCCTATATCTTCTTCATTCTGGACAACGGCCACCTGTCGACTGCCGTACTGAGTGTCTGGCTGCTCATCCTTGCGCTTGCCGTTGTTCTGCTAGTTGTTGCTGTTGTTGCGGTTGTTCTCCCTTCTTTTCTTCCGACTGAGGCCTTGGTTCCCTGCGTCCGACTGCGGAGCCCCTGGTGACTGAATGACACCTCCAACTCCGAGCTGGATAGGACGCATCGCAGAATCGGACACAGCGATCGAGTTGGCCACCTTCATGAGCTCGGCGAGCGATGTGAAGTCCTTGCGGAGCAACTTGTGCTTCAACATTGAATCAGCCAGGCATCCATCCGTGAAGTACTGAATGGCCTGGATCTCATGGAATCCTTCACATGAGTTCTTCAGCTTGATCCACCGAGATAATTAATCTCGGAGGGGTTCATCCTTTCCTTGCACACAAAGAGCCAACTGCCGCGGGAGATTGGGCCACTCATATGTGCTCGTGAAGTTGTGAATGAATGCACTTGTGAAATCTTCCCAACAATTTACACTGTCCTTGGGCAGACTATTCAACCAAGTCCGAGCTGAGCCCTGCAGCATCAAAGGTGCGTAGCGGACTGCCACGCGCCGACTGCCCCCTGCAATGCGAACTGCCGTCAGGTAATCGGACAACCAATCTTCTGGCTTCACAGAACCATTGTACTTGGGTGTGTCTCTCGGCAGCGTGAAGCCTTTGGGAAACTTCTCGGTCTGAATGCGATGACCGAAACACGACGGGCCAGCCTCTCCCTCTTCATCTTCTTGAGCCTCCTTCTCCAGGAGCTCAATGAGGTGCCTGGCATCATTCTGCCCGATTTGACGAGGGCCCAGTCGGGCGCTGATTGCTGGTCTTGGTGCCGACCGCTAAGGCATGTCATTGCGCCTGCTGTTAACAGTTGGCTCTTCTATTCTTCTCCTTGCCGCTGGGGGTGGCCGATTGATCCTGACCCTGCTCTCATGCCGAGATGGGGCCGGTTGGTGTCTGTTCTAGCGCGATGCATTCGATCGCTGGCTAGCTTCCGGAATCGGCCTCGCAGTCCCTCTTGACGCCCCAGGTCCTGCATTCGGATTCTCCATTGCCACCAGTCGCTTCTCCTTTGCGGCTTCCAGCAGCTCGCGCATTCGGCGCGTCTACTCACGCCGTTTATCTCCTTCCAACTCTTCTAACTCGATTGCTATCTGTTCGGCTGCTCTCAGGTTCATGTCCGGTGTGCTGTACGTCGGCCTCTGGATGAACGACGACTGCGCCGGCTGCTCCGGCCTCGGCGGCCTCGCCGGTTGCTCAGCTCCCGACAGCTGATGGTGGACTGCCCGACCTCGGCTTCTCAAATCTTCTAAGACTGCGCGATCAATCGGCCGACGCGGTCCCGCATGCGCTGCATTGTACTGCCTTGTGATAGCTCCTAGCCTACGCTCTTCTGCCAGCACTTGCTCGGCCCTGCGAGCGAGGGCAAGCCGTGCCATCTCCAGCTCAGTGTGGAATTGATCAGGATCACCATTCCTGTTCACGGGTGTGTACAACACATCCCGCAACGCGCTGGTGCCGACTCTTTCCGCGGCGTCTGCCGCCTCCTTGGCCCTCCTGGCCGCACTCGCTGCGCCGCAGTTGCTTGATGAAGATGCCCCCGCCATCATGACGGCTGCGTGCACACGGCCATCCTCTCCGCCGGGCGCTGTAGTGCAGCCCCTGGTCGAGAGAGGATCCGTGACGCACGAGAAGATGCGTATCTCCCTGGGATATGCCTCGGGGAAGCTGCCGATGAAGAGGCGATGACTGCCAACCTGCAGTGACACACCGGGCGGCAGGTGTGCACCGGCCCCGTACCGCGCAGAGTAGTCCACCACGTAGTAGATTGCCCACGCCTAAGAATCAGGCCAGAGGCGTGGCTACCGCCCGATGCAGAGGAAAATCCCGTCCGGATCTTTACTCCAGTCGACGCCTCGGTCTGCCCCATGGTGGGCGCCAACTGTCGTCGATATGTGACGGCAGATGCCATGGGGATGGCTAAAGTTAGGGGAAGACGCGAGGAAGAAGATGTCGATGGTGCCGGAATCGGGTTGGGCACAAACACGGTGACGGACACAACGATGTACCCAGGTTCGGGGCTCTCCGGAGAGATAACACCCATACTCCTGCTTGTCTCTTCTATATCAATGGAACTGAGCTACAATAACTGCTTCTCTATCTACTCAGGGGAAGGTGAGAGCCGCCGTGGGCAAGGCTCTCTCCTGCTTCCCTGAGGAGGAACTACAAGCAGTAAATGAACTGAACGAGATGTGAGTAATGGTGCGAATGTTGTGGATCGTCCCTCACGCAGGAGGGGTACCCCGGGCTCTTATAGTGTGAGACCGGGGTAAATCGGTAACTTCAGTGCCGATTGGGCCCAGCTGTCATCCTCTAATCGGCTGGGTCCCACTGACTGCTCCTCTCCGGGTGATCCGGACCCGACAAGCGGCGGCCCATGCTGTAGACTCCTAGGGCATGATGGTGAACAGTGGAGCTAGGAGGTGCGGTCTTGTCGTCCTGTCCGCGGAATCGACGGAGAGGTCGACAACGCATCTCTGCCAAATCTTCGATGTGACTTGGCTTCTCTGCCACCCCGATCTCTCGGGATTGCGCATTTATGACCTCGTACTTGTACTTCCGACTGATCTCGGGTCAACTTCTCCAGGGGTAGTAAGTTGTACTGATTGCGCCTGGGCCGACTGGTGGTCCTCGGCGAGGTCTATTGCTCTAGGCAATCGGCCGCGTCGATGCCCATCTCGGCCCAGCTGCGGTCCAATCGGATGATTGTCTTGGTGATGAAAAGGGTGGACCGGTTGCGCCTGGGCCGACTGTAGCATTCGGTACGGCTGATTGCCTTGGAGCAATCGGCCGTACGCCTGCCCAGCTCGGCCCAGCTGCAGCCCAATTGGTCCATCCTTGTCTTGAAAGGTTGCTTCCGCTTGGGTGAGCCTACCGGGTACCAATCCCACGACAACTCCCCAAGAGTCGGTGGATGCATCTGGGTGCTATACCGAGTCTTTGCTTGAGAAGAAAATTTTCAAAGTGTAGTCCCCAAGAGCCGGCATGAACATCATTGCGTCATGTCGGGTCTTTGAGAAGAGATTTTTTTTGAAGTGCAGTCCCCATGAGTTGGTATATGCACCTGAGTGCGTGTGCTGAGTCACATAGGTCTAACTTTTATTTTTGAGAGAAAAAATTTAATTATGCATGATGCTATGAATGCAAGAATATAATGTAAAGGCTAGTAGAAGTTGACTTAAACCTCATCTTCTCGCGTTGAGAGAGATAATTGGTTAGGAAAGTCGAAACATCTCTGTAGAGCCGACTCTTAGGACTAACTTCGATAGATTGTTTTATGTAAACCTTGAAGTTGAGACCAACCGGTTGCACGTTAGTCAAGGAAGCTCTAAACTGTATAGGCCGGGTGGCGTGGCCAAGTCATGTGTATGCCAGGATATCCTCGGTTTTAAGAGTCGATGGGAACCATCAAACCCCCCTTTTATCCCTTATCAAAACAAACACAAGTAAAAAAAATACATGTATATGCCGGCTTTTTCCGGTAGGAGTCGGTGAGTGTCATCAGGCCCCCCCTATTTCACCTTATCTAAGCAATATACCTACCCAGAGCCGATGGAGGGTTGATCAAGCCCCCATGTCTCTGAGAATTATGCGATTTATGATGCAATATGTAATGCGATGTAAACATGATGCAATGTTTAATGTGATGTATGAAAGACTTTATGCAATATGAAAAATGAATTTAATGCATAAGTGTGGCGAGAGCCGGTGCGACGAGGTCGATTTTATGGCAATAGCCTGTTTTATGACAAAAGTCGACTTTTAATTATGGCGATAGCCCAAATGCGATTTATAAGATCGACTTTATTATTTTGACTGAGAGTCGGTTGCGATGAAAATCGACTTATATATATATGGAGAAAGCCGGTGCGACGAGTGTCGACTTGGTACAATAATTTCCTACTCTACTCAGGTGTCATATGGACGGAGTTGTGCGATGTTCCACGACTTGAGAGTCTCCTCCATCAAGGTGTGTGATTTTGCCTTTTCGCGTGCATCAACCAGGTAGTAGGATCCATTGTATAGGTTCTTGCTGACCACAAACGTTCCTTCCCATGGAGAAGACAAATTGTGCATTCCATCCTTTTTCTGGATGAAGTGGAGCACCAAGTCACCTTCCTGGAAAGTCCGACTTTTGATGCGACGGCTATGATATCGTCGCAAATCTTGTTGGTAGATAGCCGATTGAGCTGCAACTAGTTCACGCTTTTCATCGAGGATGTCTAAGGCGTCTTGTTTGGCTTTCTCATTATCGGCTTCCACATAAGCGGTGACTCATGGAGATTCGTGACGAATGTCAATTAGGAGAACGGCTTCGGCTCCATAGACCAGGAAAAAGGGGGTATAACCTGTTGACCTGTTAGGAGTCGTCCTGATACTCCACAATATTGAGGGAAATTCTTCTTCCCAGCAACCCGATGTTCTCTCCAGAGGAACGAAGAGTCGGGGTTTGATGCCTCGAAGTAACTCTTGGTTGGCTCTCTCGGCTTGTCCATTGGTTTGTGGGTGAGCTACTGACGCGAGGTCGAGTCGGATGTGCTCCTTTTGGCAGAATCGTTGCATAACCCCCTCTGATAGGTTAGACCCGTTATATGTGATGATGCTGTGGGGGTAGCCGAATCTGTATATTATCTTTTTTTAAGAATTTCAGTGTCGTCTCTGCATCACACTTGCTAACCAGCTCTGCCTCCACCCACTTGGTGAACTTGTCGACTGCCACCAGTAAATGTGTATTTTTATTGGGTGACCTTTTGAAAGGTCCCACCATATCAAGCCCCCACACCGCAAAGGGCCAAGTGATTGGGATCATCCTGAGTTCTTGAGCCGGCACGTGTGCCTGCTTTGTGTAGCGTTGGCATCCATCACACTTCCTGACTATATCCTCTGTATCTGCATGAGCTGTGGGCCAATAGAATCCGTGTCTATATGCCTTAGCCACCAGTGAGAGAGAGTCGGCATGATGCCCGCAGTCTCCAAAGTGTATCTCATTGAGAATTTCTCTGCCTTCTTCTAGTGATACACATCTCTGAAAAACGTCTGCAGGGCTTCGCCGATGTAGTTCACCATTGAGGATTACAAAAGATTTGCTTTTCCTAATGATTTTTCTGGCTTCTACCTCATCAGCTGGTAGGATTCCCCGGGTCTTGTAGTCCAGATATGGTATAACCCATGAGGGGGTAGCATGTATTGCAGCCACCAGAGCCGGCTCTGAAGGGTTCGTTGCATAGAAAACAAAAATTTTCCTACGGTTGTAACAGCCAAGATCACATCTAGAAGATCACTTGTAACGGTTTGAGAAGGACTCACCCTCGAAGACCAAAAGCTTTAACGAGAACTATTCTCGTGGGTGATGTAGTCGAACACTCGCCGACCTCAAGGTCGTGATGAAGACTTGACGCCACGAACGGGCAGCGTCTCCGTAGTCGGTCACACGTACAGATCAGTGACGACCTCCGCCCCTTGCTCCAGTTGGGCAGCGGAAGTAGTGGATCCTCGGGAACTCCAGCAGCACTACAACATAGTGGTGGTGGTGGTAGAGAAGATCTTGAGCAGGGCTTCGCCTAAGCACCGTACTCGTGAAACTGGATCAGCTAGCAAGGGGAGGAAGATGCCAACCAAAGGGCATATGAGAGATGGAGGAATGAGTGTGTAGAGGGGTCTCCACCCATCTATATATAGGAGGGGGAGGCAGCCCCCAAGGGGTAGCACGCCCCAAGAGGTGCCCCCACCTCTCCCCTCATCATGTGGGTGGACTCTCCACTCACAAAAACAAAGGGTCACACATTATTCCCATAACTTCCATAATTCTCCACTCAAAATTCCAAGAGTTTTATCACATTAAAACACTTTTCATTATCTTGTTTAATGTCACTCAAATTAATGAACACTTCATTCAATGAGTACTTCATTGATGAACACTTCATTCAATGAACACATTAACAATTATCCCCTTGCACTATTTTGATATACCGAAACTATTCCAGCAGTTTTATCAAAACAGTCCATGTGCTGTCCTGTATATTCTCCGGCGTTCCGTATCCACTCAAACGCGTCAACGAATCCTTAAGTGTGTCACCCTACGATTCGTGAATAAAATGGACATGACAGAGACTCTTCTCTGATCAATAATCATCAGCGGGATCTGGAGATCCATGATGACTCCCACTTACTCAACGATGAACTAGTGATCGTGTGAACCAAAACTCCGTAACCAATTCCTTTTGTCTCGCGATATTTTAATTGTCCGTGATCCGATCATTTGGTATCATCCATACCTAGTTCGATCTCGTTACCGACAAGTACTCTTTACTCGTTCCGTGATATAACATCCTCGTGAGCCAGTCACGTGCTTGCAAGCGATGTCAATGTGATATCACCGAGAGGGCCCAGAGTATATCTCTCCGTCATCTGGATGGACAAATCCCACTCTTGATCCACGAGCCTCAACTAACACTTTCCAAGTACCCAACGACACCTTTATAATCACCCTGTTACGGTGTGACGTTTGATTGAATCAAAGTACTCTTCCGGTGTCAGTGATTGACGTGATCTCATGGTCTAAGGATTAGAGTTACTTCGTGAAAGTTTGATACAGCAATAGAAACTTGATGACATGATCGTATTGCTATAACTACTGTGGGTGTATGTTCATCACATCATTCTCCAATGACATGACCTTGTTATTAACGACATCCAATGTCAATGATCAGGAAACCTTGATCATCCGTTAATCAACAAGCTAGTATAAAGAGAGACATTACTAGGAACCTTTTCTTTGTTTATTAAACACACATGTATTAACGTTTCCGGTTAACACAATTATAGCATGAAAATAAACATTTATCATAAACATGGAATAAGATAATAACCACTTTATTATTGCCTCTCGGGCATATTCCCTTCAGTCTCCCACTTGCACTAGAGTCAATAATCTAGTTTGGTACTTGCGCATCCAACACCTATGGCATTCAGGTGTTATCCATACGCATTGCTAGTGGTAAACCTAATATCCAGATCTGACACTTCAGGTCCGTGTGTATTTGCATTTCTTTGCGTCTCTACGCATCACTCATTCACCAATGAGATGGCATTGCATAAATTTGGTCCTCCGGTGAGACCTTAGTCCCTTGAGCTCAAAACATGTTGAATCTATTGTCGTACAATAGATCTTCATAGTATTAGCTCGCTTGGAACTACACCTAGTTTGTCAAACAAACTTCTTGACACAAATGCCCTCCTTTGCTGCTGCTAGAGCAGTCATATACTTAGCCTTTCCTTGTAGTATTCGTTATAATGTCTTAACTTTGGAACTCATCCAAATCCATTTGGAACTATTCCAAATCTATCATGGAACTTTCTTCCATTACATTTTGCCACCTTAACATACCGCCAAAATTGAGATAAATTTAGATTGTATCTTGCGACAAAACTAGTATCAATGTAACACTTTACAATGAACTATTGTCCAACATACATAATATATATTCTTAGTCCTTCCAAAGCACGTAAGGATATCTTTACTATTGTCCAATGATCATCTTATGAATCATTCTGGTATATGCTCATAACATTTAGAGCATAGGACATTCTGGAATTGTACATATCATGGTGTACATGATTGATCAAATCATTCATGTGGTTTTACTCACCAAGTGTCAAAACACTTGAATCTCGCTTCAACCTTTTCCATGCGGCAAGAACTTTTCTCGTCGTTTCCATATTGAACTTCATTCAATACCTCATCTATGTACTTTGGCACAACCACATTAGAACCTCAATCTATCTGCATAGACATTGATGTCCAATATTCTGGTTTTGCCCAAATCTTCCATTAAAATCAAATTTTCAATGAAACTTCACCCGTGTCAATAAAAGATACATCATTTCCAATCAACAATATGTCTTCTACATAATGTATTAGAAATATGTCTCAGCGCTCCCACTTAATTTCTTGCAAAAGCAAGCATCTTCACCGTCTCTGATGAAACTAAACGTTTTAACAATTTCATCATGATGAAGATTCCAACTCCGCGAATGCTTATTTCAACCATTGAAATTTGCATGCTATTTTAGCATCCTTTGAATTAACAGAACCCTTTGGACCGTGTCCTGTACACGTCCTAGGTAACCATTCTATTAGAAGAACGTTGTTCCGTTTGTTCAACTACCATATACAAAAATTAGCATATGTAGTGGTTGCTACAATAATCCGTCCAGACTAAATATCGTTATGAAAGATCAAATCTTGTCATAGCCAACTCTTTGAACATAATCGTAAACCATTTTAACGATATGTCGAATATTTCATAGATGTGAGAACATCCACGTCTGTTTCTTTATAGATCCAAACACGGTATCTAGAGGGTCTTCCAAGTTCAGAAACTTGGTTTCTCGTGTATGGAACTATCACGGATTTTATAGCTCCTAGCCATTTTGACGGAGTCAGGGCCCATCATCGCTTCTTTGCATGTAGTCGGTCCATTATTATCAAATAACAATGATTCAATCTCAAATCTTACTATTTGATCGATTACCCGATCTACGCAGTTCAATAGGAACTTAGATCGCCGTGACCACAACCTTTGGGACACGGGAGCCTCGAGCATTGCGGCCGCTTCCGGGACACTTTCCGGCGCTGCGCCACTTAGCACTTAAAGCTTAGGTTCAACAACCTAATCGAAGTTCTACTGTCCTCCCACTTAACTTTTCGCAAAAAATTCCTTCTCAAGAAACTTGATGCACTTAGCCACAAAACACTTTTGTCTTTAGTGTTATGGAGGAATACCCAACGGTTACTTTGGGATAACTTACAAAGACGCATTTTATCCGACTTTGGTTGTAAACATTTTACATATGCCTTGCATACCAAAATTTAAGAAAAGACAAATTGGGTTTTATCCCATTCCATAACTTATATGGTGTCATTTCAACGGATCTCAATGGCGCTCTTTTCAGTGAAAAAGCGGTAGTCTCTAAAGCTTAATCCTTAAAATATAATGGCAATTTTATAAATAACACCTTTGATCCTTACCATGTCAAACAAGGTTTGATTAAATCTCTCGAACACTCCATACTCCTATGGTGTTTCGGGAAATGCAAGTTTTGGAACGATTCCTAAACTCTCAGGCATTTGCTAAACTTTTAACTCAAAATCTTCTTTTATGATCCAATCATAAACTCTTATTTTCTCGTTACAATGATTTTCACTTCATCTTGAAATTTATTTGAACATTTTCAAACATTTCATACTTCTTCCTTATCAAGTAAATATATACATATATCCACTCAAAACCTCGGTTAAAGTATATGAAGTTATAAGACCCACCACACACGGCTACACATAATGAACTATACACATCAACATGTATAATGTCCAATAAGTTAGTCGTCCGTCCTTCTTTGCCTATGAACGGAGTTTCAATCATTTCTAGGAAATTCTTACAAGCGTCAGTTGATTCAAAATCAAAAGACTCAAAAATTCCATCAAACATGGAGTTTCTTCATGTTTTCTTTCCAATATGATTTAAACGGTGTTTCAATCATCTCTAGAAATTTCTCACAACCGTCAATTGATTCAAAATCAAAAGACTCCAAAATTCCATCACCATGGAGTTTCTTCATGTGTTTCTTTCCAATATGATTCAAACGGTGGTGTCACTCATAAGTGATCTTATAATCATTTGTCTTGCGACATGTTTAGCATCAGTTATTATGGATGTGATTTCTCCAACAAGATTTATAGAGTTCATCCATCTTCTATGAATATGGTGATAATTTGAACAACTATTGTTCGTATAACACCAGAACAGAATAACAATTATTCAAATAAATCTTGAAGGCTAGGTTTAATTCCAACGATAAACACAATAACACTTTTTTTTGATGAGAATCATCCCATATTCATTTGCTAGTTACTCAGGCCATTGCAACTCTTGTATTGCGTTGTTCTGTATGACACTTCATACCAACCAATCAGTATCCAATACTCAAGAATCACATTGTTTAACAAGCAATGAATATACCCATAACATGTATATCATCTATATACCCGAGCTAGACATTTCCAGTCTTTTCCTTTTTCTTTTTCGCCAAAATATTTTTCAGATCCTCTTTCAGCAATTCCTTTCCCTTTTTAGAAGAATTTATCAACATCACTTGTGGCACCATTCAAATGACACATAATCCAAAGTGTGTTAGTCAAATACTAACACCCTTTGATTCTCACTTTGATGTAGATCACCGTCATCAAATGTTTGGTGTTCTTCCAAATTCCATTCTTTAGTAATCTTATAGTGTAGTAAACATTTTACCTACATCTTCCATTCATCCTATCATGACAACTTTCATGACAAAACTACCATAGCTCATAGGGACAAACTGTGAGTACAATATTAGTTCCCAAAACCTTTTTGAGAGATTAGGACACATAGTGTCTCCAACCTTCACAACTTCTCATACAATATGAGAACATGTTTCTCACTAAATTTTACTCTATCACATTGCAACTAAACATTGTTTCAGATATCGCTATATCTTCCACACATGATAGTTTCTGAAACAATCCTTTCAGCTCCTAGATAACCTTGATAATAACAAACAACATTTGAATATCAAGGATCATGGAGGCAAGTGTGATACTTAGACATTAACACTGGAATTGTTACTCTCGATTTAATACACATTATTAAACTTCATGGAGTAAGCAAGGTTTGCTAAAGTTTGCAATAAGACTTTAAACTTTAGATTGACACTCAAACAATACGGTACCAGTCCGTAAAGTTAAATATCCAGAATTCTATAGTTCTATTATCTCAATTATAGCTAAGCGCAAAGGTAGTAAACAAATGCCAATGACTACAACGAACTATGCAAATTCACTTTGATTTAGTTCATGATAAAATGAGTTCATCTAACTCCCACTCAAAAACAACATCCCTCGAGTCGTCTTTGGTGATTACACGAACCAAATTCACTACACCACGACCGATCATCACGTGAGGCAGTGTAGCTGCAATGGCGAGCATCTCAATATGGTTCATCATATCATCCATATGACTCGTGCTTAACCTTTCGGTCCATGTTCCGAGGCCATGTCTGTACATGCTAGGCTCGCCAAGTAGAACCTTAGTATTTGCATGTGTTTCAAGGCCATGTCTGTACATGCTAGGCTTGAAAACACCCGTTGTATGCGAACGTAGAGTCTATCACACCCGATCATCACGTGGTGTCTCGAAACGACGAACTTTCTTAACGGTGCATACTAAGGAAGAACATATAATTATCTTGATATTAAGTGAGAGGGATCATCTTATAATGCTACCGCAGCGATCATGATCGTAACTAAGCAAAATAAGATGCATAAAAGGATAAACATCACATGCATGGATAATGTGATATGATATGGTCCTTCTCGCATTAGATCTCCATCTTGTGCATCTTGGTATGATCTCCATCATGCCACCGGCGCGGCACCAAGGTCCATGGCGCCACCACCATGGTCGTCCTTCTCCATTACAATATATCTCATGGATATATCTACAGCACGCAGGCCTTAAAAAGGAAAAACACAACCATATGGCTCCTGCCGGTTGTTTACAATAAATCTCATTTCATACAACAATTTTGTAACAATGACCATATCACATCACATGCCCTGCAAAAACAAGTTAGACGCTTCTAAATTATCTTTGCAAATTTTACGTGGTTTTGGGCTTCCTAGGAAAGAACCGATCTTACCTACGGACAAGAACCACAACGTTGATTCGCTAGTTGTTTCTTTTCATCCCTTTCCAGGGCCCTCCGTTGCAAATGCCATATCACTAATGTTAGAGAAACAGACACCCCCAAAGCCACTTTATACGGTACAAGCCGTATGTCAAGCGTGACACGCAATCTGCGCTTAGGGCCGCTTCAATCCAACATTGCCGCAATATGAACAAGTGCACAAAAGAGGGTAACAACTAGAGGATCAACGCCCACATCTCTATGTGTTCTAACCGTACAAAGCATCTACACATAAACCTGGCTCTGAAACCACTGAAGGGTTCGATGCATAGAAAACAAAAATTTTCCTACGGTTGTAACAGCCAAGATCACATCTAGAAGATCACTTGTAACGGTTTGAGAAGGACTCACCCTCGAAGACCAAAAGCTTTAACGAGAACTATTCTCGTGGGTGATGTAGTCGAACACTCGCCGACCTCAAGGTCGTGATGAAGACTTGACGCCACGAACGGGCAGCGTCTCCGTAGTCGGTCACACGTACAGATCAGTGACGACCTCCGCCCCTTGCTCCAGTTGGGCAGCGGAAGTAGTGGATCCTCGGGAACTCCAGCAGCACTACAACATAGTGGTGGTGGTGGTAGAGAAGATCTTGAGCAGGGCTTCGCCTAAGCACCGTACTCGTGAAACTGGATCAGCTAGCAAGGGGAGGAAGATGCCAACCAAAGGGCATATGAGAGATGGAGGAATGAGTGTGTAGAGGGGTCTCCACCCATCTATATATAGGAGGGGGAGGCAGCCCCCAAGGGGTAGCACGCCCCAAGAGGTGCCCCCACCTCTCCCCTCATCATGTGGGTGGACTCTCCACTCACAAAAACAAAGGGTCACACATTATTCCCATAACTTCCATAATTCTCCACTCAAAATTCCAAGAGTTTTATCACATTAAAACACTTTTAATTATCTTGTTTAATGTCACTCAAATTAATGAACACTTCATTCAATGAGTACTTCATTGATGAACACTTCATTCAATGAACACATTAACAATTATCCCCTTGCACTATTTTGATATACCGAAACTATTCCAGCAGTTTTATCAAAACAGTCCATGTGCTGTCCTGTATATTCTCCGGCGTTCCGTATCCACTCAAACGCGTCAACGAATCCTTAAGTGTGTCACCCTACGGTTCGTGAATAAAATGGACATGACAGAGACTCTTCTCTGATCAATAATCATCAGCGGGATCTGGAGATCCATGATGACTCCCACTTACTCAACGATGAACTAGTGATCGTGTGAACCAAAACTCCGTAACCAATTCCTTTTGTCTCGCGATATTTTACTTGTCCGTGATCCGATCATTTGGTATCATCCATACCTAGTTCGATCTCGTTACCGACAAGTACTCTTTACTCGTTCCGTGATATAACATCCTCGTGAGCCAGTCACGTGCTTGCAAGCGATGTCAATGTGATATCACCGAGAGGGCCCAGAGTATATCTCTCCGTCATCTGGATGGACAAATCCCACTCTTGATCCACGAGCCTCAACTAACACTTTCCAAGTACCCAACGACACCTTTATAATCACCCTGTTACGGTGTGACGTTTGATGGAATCAAAGTACTCTTCCGGTGTCAGTGATTGACGTGATCTCATGGTCTAAGGATTAGAGTTACTTCGTGAAAGTTTGATACAGCAATAGAAACTTGATGACATGATCGTATTGCTATAACTACTGTGGGTGTATGTTCATCACATCATTCTCCAATGACATGACCTTGTTATTAACGACATCCAATGTCAATGATCAGGAAACCTTGATCATCCGTTAATCAACAAGCTAGTATAAAGAGAGACATTACTAGGAACCTTTTCTTTGTTTATTAAACACACATGTATTAACGTTTCCGGTTAACACAATTATAGCATGAAAATAAACATTTATCATAAACATGGAATAAGATAATAACCACTTTATTATTGCCTCTCGGGCATATTCCCTTCAGGCTCTGGATCTGACTCTGCTATGTCTTGCTTTGTTGGTATCTGCACAGACAGCTTTGTTAGGACATCAAGGAATACATTCGGTGGAACTGGCTTTCGTTGTGAGCTGAGTTGGGACAGAGCGTCCGCGGCTTCATTGAGCTTGCGTTCCACGTAATCCACTTGGTACCCAACAAAGAAATCGGCTTGTTTTTCCACCTCGCAGCGATAAGCTGCCATGGTAGCATCTTTGGAGTTCCACCTTCCTGACACTTGCTGAGAAACAAGGACTGAATCATCATAGCATCGGATCCGGCTTATGTTCATGTCACGGGCCAATCGTAGTCCATGGAGTAAAGCCTTGTATTCCGCTGCGTTGTTGGTGCAAGTGAATTGTAGCTGCAAGACATAGCAAAATTGTTCTCCTTTGGGGGAGTTGAGGACCACGTCGGCTCCTGATCCCTGCAATTGCCGGCTCTCATCGAAGTGCATCGTCCAATATTTGGTTGTCGGCTTCTCTGGAGGTGCTTGGATTTCAGTTCAATCATTGATGAAGTCGACTAGTGCTTGGGACTTGATGGTCGTGCGTGGTTCATACTTGATGTGGTAAGCCCCCAACTCTATAGCCCATTTTGCAATTCTTCCCGTGGCCTCACGGTTTTGGATGATATCTGCAAGTGGTGTTGAGCTGACTACAGTTATGGGATGCTCTTGGAAGTAATGTTTGAGCTTCCGACTCGCCATGAACACCCCAAGAACTAGCTTTTTCCAATGAGGGTAGCGTTGCTTCGATGAAGTCAGGACCTCACTAACATAATACACCGGTCTCTGTAAGGGATGATCTTTGCCGGATTCCATTGGTTCAACCACAACTAGGGCACTGACTGCTCGGTTGTTGGATGAAACATAGAGTAGCATCGGCTCTTTTGGCTTAGGAGCCACCAGGATTGGGGCCTGGGACAATTGCTTCTTTAGCGCTTCCAGGGCTTGGTCGACTTCATCATCCCAGACGAATTTTTCCGATTTTCGCAAGAGTCGGTACAGGGGAATTGCCTTTTCCCCAAGCCGGTTGATGAACCGACTTAGCGGGGCCACACATCATGTGAGTCGTTGGACTCCCTTTACGGAGGCCGGCTTCTGGAGAGCCATGATGGCGTTGATTTTCTACGGGTTTTCCTCAATGCTCTTTCTGACACTATGTACCCGAGGAGCTTCCCTGCAGGGACCCCGAAGGTGCACTTGGCCGGGTTTAGCTTCATCTGGTACTTGCGCAGATTTTTAAGGTCTCCTGCAGATCACTAATGAGTGAGTCAGCAACTTGAGACTTGATGACCATGTCATCTATGTAGGCGTGTACATTGCGCCCGATTTGCTCCTTGAGGCAGCTCTGTACTGTTCGTTGATATGTGGCTCATGCGTTTTTCAAGTCAAAAGGCATAGAAGTGTAGCAGTATATCCCGAAGGGAGTGATGAAAGCCGTTTTCTCCTGGTCCGTGAGGGCCATCTTGATTTGGTGATATCATGAGTAGGCGTCGAGAAAACACAGGAGTTCGCATCCTGCAGTAGAGTCGATGATTTGATCAATGCGAGGTAGCACGAAGGGATCCTTTGGAAAGGCCTTGTTTAAGTAAGTGTAGTCAATGCACATACGCTAGGTCCTGTTCTTTTTCAGAACGAGGACCAATTTTGCAAGCCACTCCGGATAGAAAACTTCCATGATAAACCCGGTGGCGAGAAGCCGGGCTATCTTTTCCCCAATGGCGTTCCTTCTTTCATCATTGAAGCGTCGAACAAATTGCTTGACCGGCTTTAGTTTAGGATCACTATTTAGGAGGTGCTCAGCGAGTTCCCTTGGGACACCTGACATGTCGGAAGGTTTCCATGCAAAGATGTCCCGATTATCACGGAGGAACTCTATGAGCGCGCTTTCCTATTTGTCAGATGCTCTCTCCCAATGATGAACTGCTTGGAAGCGTCACCAGAGACAAAGTCGACTATCATCGTGTCCTGAGCCGGCTGGAACTTGGGGTTATTGTCGGGAGTCGATTTCTTCAGGATGGTGGTGTCTGCCGGATCTACCTTCTCCTGGAATTCTGATAAGTCCTCTTTGGCGCAAGCCGACTCAGCAAGCTTGACGTGTTGCTCGTCACACTCCGTTGCCCTGGAACGGCTCCCATCCACTATAATTGGGCCGTAGGGACCCGGCATTTTCAGTTTCAGGTAGACGTAGCACGGCCGAGCCATGAACTTTGTGTAAGCCGGTCTGCCTAGGATGGCATGGTATGGGCTTTCGAGCTTTACCACCTCGTAGGGTATGATTTCTGATCGAAAGCTCTTATGAGTTCCAAAGGCTGTCTCCAGGTAGATCTTGCCTATCGTCAGGCCAAGTTTCCTGGGACTATTCCACGGAACACGGTGTTGGAGGTTTGCAGCTGTTTGTGGGTCAGTCCCATCCTACGGAAGGTCTCGTAGTAAAGGATGTTGATGCTGTTTCCTCCATCCATGAGTACCTTGTCTAATGTGTAGCATCCAATTTGTGGAGAAACTACCAAGGCTAGAGAACCCGGGTTTTCTACCACAGGAGGATGGTCGTCCCTTGTCCAAGTGATTGGCTGCTCAAACCAGTTAAGCCATCTGGGGCAAGCCGGCTCCGTAGCCACAGACATTGAGGCTCTCTGCTGCAACTTCCTGTCCCTTCGGCAGCTGCTAGTGGTAAAGACATGATAAGCTGAGTGGTCCTGGAGCTGATTCGGGTATGATTGGAATCCAGCACGCCCCGATTGGTTTGGTTATCCTCCTTCCTGGGATCCTTGGTACTGTGGTGTTGTATCGGCTCCTTGCTGACCAAAGTTTTGGTTGTTGCTGTTTTTGCCGGCTCCACCACCTGACTCAGGGGGGCCCTGGCTTCCACGCCTTTGTAATTCCTTCATGAAGTTGCATTGTTCCCAAGTATGGGCGGCAGGACGGCCGAGTTTGCTGTGAAAAGGGAAAGTTCTTTTCACAGCTTCTTCAAAAGTAACTGGGGGTTGGAAATTTCTTTCCTGCTTGCTGCGGTAGTCTTTTCCCCTTCTTCTGCCTTTGGGAGCTGACAGTTGTGTTGGCTACCAAGTCGGAAGTATTCTGATCAAGCCGCCGTTTACCTTGTTGGTTCTGGTTCTATGACCCCTTGCCATTATTCTTTTTACTCTAGGCGGCTTTATCCTCTTCTGGATCGGCATCCTTAGTTTTGTCAGACTCGGCATACTTGATGACCGCGTTCATGAGTTCCCCTATGTTCCTAACCGTCCTCTTGAGTTGGCCGAGTTTGTGTACTAGAGGCTCGAACATATAGTTTCTTTCCAGGACAATTAATGTTGTTTGCGTGGTGATGGTATCCGAGGAATGGATTATATCTGCGACTCGTCGTGCCCATCTTAGGGTCGACTCTCCTTCTTTCTGGACGCAATGTTCCAAATCGACTATTGTTGTGGCTCGCCGACAGGACCCTTGGAAATTCTTGATGAACTTCTCTCTGAGGTCTGTCCAAGAGGTGATGGAATTCTCTGGGAGTTTTTTGAACCATGTACGTGCCGGTCCTTCCAGCATCATTGTGAAGTACCGTGCGGAAACTTCTTCGCTGGCATGTAGCATGTTGATACGTCTCAAACGTATCGATAATTTCTGCTCGCTCCATGCATGTTTTGTGTGATATTGCTATGATCTAGATACACTTTCATACATTTTTGATCATATTTGGACTAACCTACTAACTCAGTGCACCCCAGTGCCAGTTCCTGTTTTCTGCTGTTTTTCTATTTCAGTTTTTCCCCATATAAAAAGTGCTCCAAAATCTGGGGAAATCAGATAAAAATCAGTGTGTCGAAAGACTCAAGAACCCCGAAGGAGGGACAGGGGCCCACCACCAGGTGCCCAGGCGCCCACCTGGCGCGGCCAGGGGCCTGGTTGCGCCAGGGGGGGGGGGGGCGCCTGGACCCCTGGTGCCCCCCTGGATGCCCCCCTTCGCCTATTTATTCTCCGTCATGGGAAACTTCCGAAGACAGAACCCTATTTCGCAATCTCGCCTCTGTTCCGCCGCCGCCGCGCTTCCAAGATCGGGTGCACCGTCATGACCCTTCCCGGCACCTTGCCGGAGGGAGGATCGACCTCCGGGAGCTTCTCCTCCACCATGGACGCTTCCCGGATGTGCCGTGAGTAGTCTACCTTGGACCATGGGTCCGTGATCAGTAGCTATGTGATGTTCTCCTCCCCTCTTTGTTCTTCATGGTTTAGACCTCGTGAGCTGCTCTACATGATTGAGGCACATATGTAAATCTTCTGCTATTGCTATGCTGAGTTTGATGGGATATGATGGATTATGAGATTATGTTCAGATCGTGATAGAGTAATATATTTGGTTTTTATCTCTCATATTTTCGTTCCTAAGTAATTCGTGCATGTTCTCCGTTGCTGTTTATTGCTTTGGCCAAGTATTAGGTAGTGACTCCAAGAGGGAACGTTATGCTCGATTGTGAGTACATGCCCCCTAATAACAGGCTTGAGTGATAGAAACATGAGTCTAGAGGATGTGCTGTGGCCACAAGGGGGAAAACAACGGTGCTTGTAACCGCGGTTGCAAGGATTGTTTACTTTATGCAAAGTTCTTTTTAATGCAGTTGTCTGTTGCTTTGGGTTTACACTTTGGGTGGGGCTCGCAACTTAATACCAGCAAGATGTTTTGGATAGTTATCTCAAGGTGGATGATTAGTAGTAGATGCAGTTGGATTTTGGTCTACTTATTTTGGCATACTGCCCATGCTTATGAGCCTCTTCCTTTCTTTTGTAGCATAGTTAGCATTGCGGTGCGTTTATAATCCTGTCAATTGCCCATATGTAATTTTTTTACCTCGCATAGCAGTCTTATCGTCTTTTGGGAGAGAGACATCACTAGTGAACATCACGGGACCCCGGTCCATATTCTCATCATTGTTTACAAGCTCATTTACTTTTCCGTATTTACAACAAGACTGGAGAGATTGACAACCTCTCTGAACTTCGTTGGGAGCAAAGTTAATTGTATCGTGTGCAGGTCCAGGTTAAGAGAGCAATATCTCAAACGGCGCGTTGCTCGTTTCACCACCTACTTATCATTGCCGGAGTCCTACGGGAGACATACCCTATCCTCTACATAGGGGAAATTTGCTGCTATCCTCCATCTCACCTTCCACTTGGGGTAACCAACGAAGGGCGAGAAACCATTACCACTTCCACGCCATCACATGTCCATAGCGAGGTCATAGGTCTCGATCCATGCCGTCGGGTCCATGTCAGCTGTGTAATTTGGGATCTTACGAGGCCCCTTGAAGTCTGGGGGCAGGCGTGTGTTCCTCAAAGCCGGCACCAGGAATCATTTAACTAATGATCTGCTGACGAACTCGATGTTTGGTTCTTGTGTAGGAATTTGGGATGCCGGCTCTACACGTTGATTGCCAATGACAGGTACTTCAGGAGCCGGCTCTGGATCGGATCCGTTTGTATTGCCAATGAAGATGTGGATGGACCCGATCGGGACCCGATATCCTGATTCGGTGGAATCGGCTTCAGGGCCCCAAGTAGAGTCGTCGATGTAGAGCTTCTTGCGCCGGCTTCTGATGATCCGTCCAGCAACGAATCCCTTCATTCCTTCCAGAGCTCCCTCCAGAATCTCAACACCTGCGAGCGCAGGCCCCACGGTGGGCGCCAACTGTCGTGGGAAAGTCACGCCAGATGTCTGAAGAGTCGAACTTAACGTGGGACCTTTGCTGCGAGGCGATTTCGTGGAGAGAGTCGACATTGACGAGAGACTCGGTGATTTACCCAGGTTTCAACCCTCTTTGTCTTGAGGTAAAAGCCTACTCCTTCTTCCTCTTATTATGAGTTCCGACTCTCGAAAGAACAGTCGGTTTGGTCGATTACAAGAGAGTCGATCGAAAACTTAGTCTCGATGAGATCTATATTTCACCGACAAGTGTCTAGTCCTATCTTAGGCTAAGATTGTTCTCTGACTCTGGATCTCACGGATCTCGGCTTATAAAGGCGCCAGGTCCCGGGATTCCGTGAGTCCGACTCCGACACGAGGTGGAGTCCTATTCTACTTTACAAATATGTTATGTGCTATACAAGGTAAGTCGAATTCCTTCTACGGCTTCGATCTTCTTTCCTTGGCACAACCAGCCTTGGGTTGGATCTTCTCTCGTGGGCCTTCAGTAGATGATTCGGCCCATAGACTTAATGCCGGGTCTGGGCTTTAGTCCATCCCCCCGACAGGATTCGGAAGACGGGGTAAATATAGGCCGAAGGGGGAAGCCAGGTGTGGACCAAGGAGTCTAGGGGGCCCCCGGCGTGACCTAGGGTGGGGATGCACCACCAGGGCGCTTGGACGCCTGGTGGGCCCCCCCTGCCCCCCCTTCGGGCACCTGGAAGGTTCCGTCTCGCTGATTTTTTATATATTTTTCCTGGAATTTTTTGGGCACTTTAAGTAATGGGAAAACCTGAAATACAAAAACAGCAGAAAACAGAAACTGGCACTGTGGTGCACTGAGTTAATAGGTTAGTCAAAATATGATCAAAAGTGTATGAAAGTGCATCAAAAGCATAGCAATGTCACCCAATACATGCATGGAGCAAGCAGAAATTATACATACATTTGGGACATATCAACATCCCCAAACTTAATTCCTGCTCGTCCTAGAGTAGGTAAATGATAACAAGCATAATTTCTATGGTGACATGCTACCAACCATATAAGAAATTTTAAGTACGGAAATCAAGGCATGTAATTCAATTCAAGTCATAACAAGCAAGAGTCTATATTAGCATTGAAACAAGCAACATAAAAACATAAAGGTGCAAGAGCTCTCGCTGTCCGTGACTCGAATGTCTCCAAATGGTGTTTGCGTGCAAGAAGTGGGAGATGGGTTTAGAGAAAAAAACATACCATTTATTTTAGTTGGGAACTCAATCTACTAAAGTTTCACACTTCGTCTTCTTTGGAATCTTATCTTGACTCGTCCCCAGACCACTAGCCAGGTACAAGTCAAACTGATCCACTCCCTTTCGACTTTTTGAGCACTCATGCAATGGATGAGCGTAAGAAAGAAAGTTGACACTTAGGATGGGAAAGAGAGAAATGAAGGAGGAGGAAGACAAAAAGGTGTGAAAGGCTCACATCAATGAGGACAATCATAGGCGAGAGAAAGCCAAATGATAGATATAATGTGATGATGTGCGAGAGATGATAATGGCTTCTCGCCCTTCGTTGGTTACCCCAAGTGGAAGGTGAGATGTAGGATAGCAGAAAATTTCCCCTATGTAGAGGATAGGGTTTGTCTCCCGTAGGACTCCGAAAGCGGCAAAGTAGGTGACAACGACGCTAGAAATTTAGCGGTTGACGTGGACCTGCACACAGACACAAATAACTTTTCTCCCAACAAAGTTCAGAGAGGTTGTCAATCTCTTCGGTCTTGTTGTTTACAAAGGGTCAACCACAAGAGATAATGATAATAGTGATAGCGACTGAAAGTAAAAGCAGGAAATAAATTGAGCGTGTAAACAGTGATGAGAATATGGACCGGGGTCCCATGATGTTCACTAGTGAAGTCTCTCTCCCAAAAGACGATAAAACTGCTATGCGAGGTAAACAAAACACAGCTGGGCAATTGACAGGATTAAAAACGCACCGCAATACTAACTATGCTACAAAGAAAGGAAGAGGCTCAAAAGCATGGGCGGTACGCAAAAATAAGTAGACCAAAATCCAACTGCATCTACTACTAATCATCCACCTTGAGATATCTATCCAGAACATCTCACTGGTATTAAGTTGCGAGCCCCACCCTAAGTGTAAACCCAAAGCAACAGACAACTGCATTAAAAAAACTTTGTGTAAAGTAAACAATCCTTGCAACCACAGTTACAAGCACCGTTATTTTCCCCCTTGTGGCAACAGCACATCCCCTAGACTCATGTTTCTGTCAGTCAAGCTAGTCGTCAGGGGGCATGAACCCACAATCGAGCATAACGTTCCCTCTTGGAGTCACTACCTACTACTTGGCCAAAGCAATAAACAGCAATGGAGAACATGCAAGAATTACTTAGGAACAAAAATATAAAATATAAGAACCAAATATATTACTCTATCCCAAACTGAACATAGTCTCATAATCCATCAGAACCGAGCAAACTCAGCACAGCAATAGCAGAAAGAATTACATATGTGCCTTGATCATGTAGGGCATCTCACAAGGTCTAATCCATGAAGAACTAAGAGGGGAGGAGAACATCACATATCTAATGATCATGGACCCATGGTCCAAGGTAGACTACTCACGGATCATCCGGGAAGCGTCCATGGTAGAGGGGAAGCACCGGAAGGTCAATCCTCCCTCCGGCAGGGTCCCTGGAAGAGGTCTGCTGGCGCTCCCGATCTTGGAAGCGCGGCGGCGACGGAACAGAGGCGAGATCGCGAAAAAGGGTTCTGTCTTCGGAAGAATCCCGTCACGGATAATATATAGGCGAAGGGGGACAGCCAGGAGGGCACCAGGTGCCTAGGCGGCCACCTGCCGTGGCCACCCCCTAGGGCGCGCCACCAGGGCACCTAGGCCCATGGTGGTGGCCCTCTGGCCCCACTTTGGTGATTGCGGAAGCTTCCGGTACGCTGATTTTTTATTTGATTTTTCCCGAATTTTTGGAGCACTTTTAATATGGGGGAAACCTTAAATAGAAAAACAGCAAAAACAGGAACTAGCACTGGGGGGCACTGAGTTAATAGGTTAGTCCAAATATGATCAAAAGTGTATGAAAGTGTATCTAGATCATAGCAATATCACACAAAACATGCATGGAGCAAGCAGAAATTATAGATACGTTTGGAACGTATCATGTGAGGAGTAGGGATTTCCATGCAACGGATGCACATGTGAGCTATGGAAAGGTCTCCAATGGAACTGGCGGGGGTGCATCCAACTTGCTTGCTCAAGAAGACCTAGATCTCATTTGAGGAGGCTCATCATTGGAATATACAAGTCAAGTTGTATAGTGTAAGGGTCCCCACATAGCTATATGCATGAATGATAATCTGTATGGAGAACAAGATCTAAGAGGGAGTACGAGTGTGGATCTCTCAATAGGAATAGTAGTATTTTTTTCTATTTTTTTGTGGCTTCAATGGATCTTTCTATTTATCTCTCATTTGTCCTCTTTGGGATCTTTGAATTTTTCCTCTTTGGGATATTTTGGTTTGATCTCTTTGAGATATTTTCCTCACATTAGGGGCAACACTCTATATATTACAAGAAGTATGGAAGATCTTTCGCACTTTACAAAAGTACTCAGCATGAAGAAGATGAAGCTATCATGATGTATGCAAATGTATGTCTCTGTCAGTGAAGCAGGATATGCAATGATACTAGCGCGTCATGTAGCAATTATTAGGCCAAGGCTCAACTAGCATGCGGCTCATCGATCAAGCAAAAGCATGTATGACATGAAGATCAAGTCATGAGAAGGTGGATGTTGCATGGCGATGTATCTCGGAAAGGCTATGGAAATGCCTTGATAGGTAGGTATGGTGGCTGTTTTGAGGAAGATATATGGAGGTTTATGATGATAGAGCGTATAATGCCAAGGGTTTGGATGCACCGGCGAAGTATGCACCAACTTGTCGAGGTGAGAAAGGGCAATGCACGGTACTAAAGAGGCTGGAAAAATATGGGTGGTGGAAGTGTCAACAATCGAATACTTACATTAGTCCGAAGAACTCATACACTTATTATCGGTAACTCTCAATCTAATCAGGAGGTTCACAAAGAGAGAACTACCCCGAGGAGGAGTGTATGGGGGTTTGGTTATGCTTGCGCATCCTCGACTCATGGTACGTGAGTGTACTATAATATCCGATCCCTCCAAAGATCAGTGATCCATCTAGTAGCTAGAGTTCTCAACTAGTTTTTTTTGTAGTTTTTCAAAAATAAACACGGATTGCCCAAAATACGACATCTATCACTAATAGGCTAAAGCTCTTGACAACAAAATTTCAAACATTACTTACAACAATACCTCAAAACTTATTGTAAGTTACTACTACAAACGAATAGCAAACTCAGTTACCTACTTTCAGTCAAGACACACAACTCACTGCAACAGGCCAACTCTCTAAACAAGATAAACATGAAGACTCAAGAGAGTTCCAGCAACAACCTAAACAAAAGCTCTTAAAAAGATAAGCATAAAAATTAAGAGCTAAGCATTACAGCAGCTACGAAAATATAAAGAACACACATAGCAAAGATAAGCATGAAAATCCTATGATGTGTTCTAAGTTAAAGTGGAGCGTGTTTATCTCCCACACAAAGAAAGCTGGGTTCTAATTTGTTATGAACAGAAAGAAAAGCTAAAGAAAACTAAAAAGTAAAGAGCAATATTATCCAAGCATAGCACATAATGCATGAAGTGATAAAAATATAGTGGAACGAAGGACAAACTGATAATTGTTGATGGAGAAGGGGATGCACAGGGGCATCCTGAAGCTTAGATGCTTGAGTC
Source organism: Bromus sterilis (assembly GCA_950022295.1). Classification (NCBI taxonomy): domain Eukaryota; kingdom Viridiplantae; phylum Streptophyta; class Magnoliopsida; order Poales; family Poaceae; genus Bromus; species Bromus sterilis. The sequence continues at coordinate 29,718,586 of OX465597.1, forward strand.
TCCTTGGATATTTCTTGAGGATGCATGGGGGCATACCCAAGCTTAGATGCTTGAGTCTCCTTGGATATTTCTTGGGGTGCATGGGGGCATCCCCAAGCTTGAGCGTTTGACACTCCCGAATCTTCTTTCATCATCTTCTTTCACACGCTTGAAAACTCCCTTCATACATAACTCATCATAAGCTGATTAGAGAGGTTAGTACCCATAATAAAATATATTTTTCTCTACTGGAAATAAAGATACTCTTGAAGAGCTACTATTTCCCAAGATTCAAAAAAAGTTTTTGCAAATAATAAACAAGCTTAAGGTTTGCAAAACGAAGAAAAGGCAAAATATGGCAGAATCTGTGAAAAACAGACCAGCAGGTAGTAAATAATTTTTTTGGGGTACTTCTGCAACTCAAATAAAAAAACTTAGAACAGATGCACGAAAGCTAATTGTATAGAGAACGCTTTCAAAATAATTCAGATCAAAAAGATAATCTGGTGATTTTAGCTGAATTTGTTCGTCAAGGGACAATTTTTTTTTTCTGGACAGCACGTCACAATTTTTTTTTCTGGACAAAAGTAGGGCTGAGAAAACTCATCAAATTATGGCAAACATATCCTTGGTCAAAGGACAACTAATAACTTTTTCTTTTGCTCTTTCACTTTTTAATGAAACAATTTGAAGATGTTGTAAGAACATGTTATTAGTCATGAAGTGCAAATGCTAACACAAAGGAAGATGTTTGCTTGGCAAAAGCTTTCGCAAACAACTTACTTATCAAAAGATAATGTCAACAACGATGTGGCATGGCAAAACTTAATGCAACATTATATGAATGAATCCTCATCAACATCAAGTGTCTGTTCTCTTTTGGGAAAGAAGGAAGTGGGACAACTGACTCAACATAAAAGTAAAAGAGAGGCCTTGTTATAGGCAAGCAGGGAAAACTCATGTGCTATCCTTAAATCAAACATAATGAAAAATAAGTTTTGGGAGGTGGATAGTTTGTGAACGAATGCTAATAGATAACTCAATTACTTCTCAAGATGGACAAGTTTCGAGGAACGGCTCCCAAGTGGGGACGATCACATCCCCTTAATCTCCTTTGTTTATCACTGACCAAGTTTCTGGTTTCTCATAGACCAAGTGTGAAGGAGGGTTTGTTTGTTGTATTATCTTACGAGCTGGGCGCACTCATGCCAGTTCCTCCTCGTATTATGGGTTTGCATATTAGACATGCAATCCCGGGGTAAAACTTGTCCAACTTAAGAAGATCATGAATTACCTACTACTTCCTCATGAGCTAATCAAGAGGCACAAAATAGAAGATTTTGAACATTTAAGGATAACACATAAATTCTATACTTTTAGGAGTGGGAGGGAAATACCACGAATAGGAAGGTATGGTGGACTCGAATGGAGGATTGGTTTCAGGGTATGGATGCACAAGCAGAAATCTACTTGGCAAAGAGTTTTGGCTAGCAAAGTCTTTGAGAGAACAGACAATTGATGCTAATTTAGATGCAAAGCACATAAAGCATAAACATTAAGGTAAGCATAACACATCAAGTTGTCTTCCTTGTCAACATAACACTTCAAGCATAATAACATAAAGGTTTTGGCTATGTCGCTACTTGAGAAAACATGCATGTTGTCAAGACCAAAGCTATGTTTACCAAAATTTAAATAAAGTTTTCAAAGCCATACCTTATATAAGGTCAATACTCCCCATAAGAATCACCATATAAGGTTGATTGTGTGAAGAGAATACCGAGTGCAGCGAAGGGATCAATAGACTTCTTATTAATATTCCATCATAGACGACTCCACACTCACGGATACAAAACTCTCCACAGAAGGAGTGATAGGCCTCAATGCAAACACCTATTTCATATAATAACTTCCCTAGACACGATACGACTCTACTTGACTCTAAAAGACTAAGATAAAGATAAAGATATCGGGCACTCCCCCAAGCTTGGAACAAACTGAGGGGGTGCCATTACCCGAGGAGATTCACTCCTCACTCCTGTTGTCGTTCATTCTTCAGATCCCTGATGACATGGCGAAGGGTTTGATTTTCTAATTCCAAGAGTTCCACTTGTACTTTCAGTACAAAGAAATCTTCACAGAGTTGATTGGTGATGCGGTAGGCTTCGGAGATGGTGGAGATCGTACGTTGATCTTCAAGTGAAGGGGTAGTTCCTGCAATTTTAAGAGAAAGATCATATTGAGGTTGGACAGATCCCACCATGATGGTATTGCTTGGGCCTCCTTGTTGTTGGGTAGTAATAATCTTGACTTCCTCTCTCACAGAGCGCTCCATCTCCGCTTGCCTTGCAGCGATCTCTTCTTCTGTAGCCCAATCAATGTGCTTCCCTTCATTGAGATCCTGCTGGACTTGACGTAAACGTCGCCCCAAGAAGTCTTCTCCACTCGAGCCACAAGAAGACATCTCTAATAATCAACATTAGTCCTGGCAGAAACAGCTCGAAAAGAAAACACACGAAATCGCGAGATACGGTGTCGGGACTATCCGGGAAAATATATAGAAAAAATTCTGCAACAAAAGGAAGGTAACGAGCCAAAGTGGAGTCGGAGACGGACTCCAGGGTGCCCAGGAGGCCAACCGGCGCGGCCAGGAGGTAGGTCGCGCCTGGGGCCCCTGGAGCTCCTCTCCGGCTCCAATTAGGCTCTGAATTTTCTATATTTTGCAAAAACTCATAATTTGGAACTTTTATGGCGGTACGCGATGTTTCCTTATCGTAATACATACCTTTTCTTATTCTGTTCCTGCTGGTGTCTAAAACGGGGTTGCAACATATTATTCATGAGTTGTTGTGTATATAGAATTTACATCAACATTGACGGGGTCTCCCGCCATGTAATGCTTGAGTCTTTGCCCATTCACAACTTGAGGTTTAGTGCCATCAAAATTATTAATCTTGATTGCACTAGAGCGATAAACTTCTTCGATATGAAATGGCCCTTCCCATCTGGAAAGTAGTTTACCTGGAGAAAACCTGAAACGGGATCTAAACAACAAAACTTTATCACCAACATTAAATTCACGTTTCAGAATCCTTCTATCATGCCACTTCTTTACCTTTTCCTTGAACAATTTAGCACTCTCGTAAGCTTCACTTCTCCACCAACTAGAGAAGTCAAGTTCATGAGGCGCTTTTCACCAGCCAACTTTGGGTCAACATTAAGCTCTCTAACAGCCTAGAAAGCTTTATGCGCTAATTCTGATGGAAAATGGCAAGTCTTGCCATAGACCATCTTATACGGAGACATGCCCATGGGGTTTTTGTAAGCAGTTCTATACGCCCACAAAGCATCTCCTAACTTCTTTGACCAGTCCTTCCTAGAACTGTTAACTGTCTTTTGCAAGATCAACTTGATCTCCCTATTGGTGAGCTCAACTTGCCCACTAGTTTGAGGATGGTACGGTGAAGCAATCCTATGATTGACATCGTACTTGGCTAGAGCTTTTCTAAAAGCTCCATGCGTGAAGTGTGATCCTCCATCAGTCATAAGATATCTAGGTACACCAAACCTAGGAAAAAATACATCTTTGAGCATTTTCAAAGATGTCTTGTGATCAACACTCTTAGTGGGGATTGCTTCAACCCACTTGGTCACATAATCAATAGCTACTAAAATGTGGGTGTACTTGTGTGAAGGAGGAAAAGGACCCATAAAATCGAAACCCCAGCAATAAAAAGGCTCAATCACTAGTTAGTAATTCATAGGCATCTCATTGCTCCTACTAATATTACCAACTCTCTGAAAATTATCACAAGATAAAACATAATTTCTAGCATCTTTAAAGAGAATAGGCCAATAAAAACCTGATTGGAGAACCTTATGTGCGGTCCTCTCAAAGGCATGATGTCCTTCGTAGGGACTATCGTGACATTGCATAAGAATGTCCTTCTGTTCGTGTTCCGGTATGCATCTTCTCACGATCCCGTCAGGACCTTCTTTGAAAAGATGAGGGTCATCCCAAAAGTAGTGCCTCAAATCATGGAAGAACTTCTTCCTTTGTTGAAATGTTAAACCTGGAGACAAATACTTTGCAACGATAAAATTAGCATAATCTGGAATCCAAGGATCGGAAAGAGATTGTACTTTTACACTGGCTAGTTGTTCGTCTGGAAAACTGTCGTTGACTGGAATGGGGTCATGCGGTATATCTTCCATCCTTGAAAGATTGTCCGACACCGGATTGTCTGCTCCTTTTCTATCAACAATCTGTAAATCAAATTCTTGAAGAAGGAGTACCCACCTGATGAGTCTCGGTTTGGCATCCTTCTTCGCCATAAGGTACTTAGGAGCAGCATGGTCAGAATGAATAATAACTTTTGAATCAACAATATGAGGCCTAAATTTATCACAAGCAAATACTACTGCTAAGAATTCCTTCTCAGTAGTAGCATAATTCTTTTGAGAACTATCAAGGGTTTTGCTACAATAATGTATATCATTCAATTTCTTATCAACCCTTTGTCCTAAAACAGCTCCAACAGCAAAATCACTAGCATCACAAATAATTTCAAAGGGCAAATTCCAGTCAGGTGGTTGTACTATAGGAGCGGTTATTAAAGCCTTCTTTAAAAACTTCGAAAGCCTCCTTACAATCTTCATCAAATACAAATGGAACATCCTTCTGGAGAAGATTAGTGAGGGGTCTCGAAGTCTTAGAAAAGTCTTTAATAAATCTTCTATAGAAACCAACATGATCGAGAAAACTACGAATACCTTTAATGTCCCTCGGATAGGGCATCCTTTCAATAGCTTCAATCTTCGCCTTGTCCACTTCAATTCCCCTCTCAGAAATCTTGTGACCAAGCATGATCCCTTTGTTAACCATGAAGTGGCACTTTTCCCAATTTAGAACTAGATTTGTATCCTCGCATCTCTGCAAAACTTTATTAAGATTGTGGAGACAGTGGTCAAATAAAGTTCCACAGACGGAGAAATCGTCCATGAAGACTTCCACAATCTCCTCACAGAAACCATGAAATATAGCAGACATACATCTTTGAAAAGTAGCAGGTGCATTACATAAACCAAAAGGCATACGCCTATAAGCATAAGTACCGTAGGGACACGTGAAAGTGGTCTTCTCTTGATCGGTAGTATTAACATGACTTTGAGAGAAGCCAGAGTACCCATCAAGATAGCAAAAGTGGGTGTTTTTAGACAACCTCTCTAGCATCTGATCAATAAAGGACAGCGGGTAGTGGTCCTTCCTAGTTGCCTTGTTCAACTTCCTGTGATCAATACACATTCTATATCCAATAACAACTCTTTGAGGTATTAGTTCATTTTTATCATTAGGTACAACAGTCATACCTCCTTTCTTAGGAACACAATGCACTGGACTTACCCACCTACTATCAACTATAGGATAGATGATACCTGCGGCTAGAAGCTCGAGAATTTCCATCCTAACCATGTCCTTCATCCTTGGGTTCAACCGTCGTTGATGATCAACAACTGACTTAGCAGCGGGCTCGAGATTGATAGTGTGTTGGCAAATCCATGGACTAATCACCTTAAGGTCGTCAAGGGTATAGCCCAAGGCACCACGGTGTCTGCGAAGTGTCTCCAATAACCGCTCTTCTTTGAATCCTGAAAGGTTATCATTGATAATGACAGGATATATTTTCTTTTCATATAAATTGGCATACTTGAGCGTATCGGGCAGTGGTTTGAGATCAAACATCAGGTATTCTTTCGGTTATGCTAGGATTCCTAACGGTTCAACCGGAAGGTTGTGCTTCAGGATAGCAGTTTGTCTTTCGAATATTTCGTTTAACTCATTTATTTCGTTCATATGTATATCATTCTCGTGGTCTTCCATATATTGTTGCAAAGAATCATTAGGAGGAATAGCAATAGAAGTAATATTTTCAATAATTTTATCTTAACTAGGTAAATCAGTACCACGAGGCTGCTTGGAGAACTTAGAAAAGTTAAATTCATATGGTTCACCATTGAATTCAACAGAAACTTTACCTTTTTTGCAATCTATAATAGCACCACAAGTGCTGAGGAAAGGCCTACCAAAAATAATAGGGCAAAAACTATCTTGCACTGAACCAAGTATGAGAAAATCGGTAGGATACTTTACCTTTCCACATAGGACTACAACATCTCTCACAATTCCAATGGGAGAGATAGTTTTTTGTTTGCTAGATAAATAGTAACATCGATCTCTTCAAGTTCACAGGGTGAAATCTCACCCATGATCTCCTGATAGAGTTAATAAGGAATAGCGCTAGCACTGGACCCCTGATCGCAAAGCCCGTAATAGTTGTGATCTCCTATTTTGACAAATACAACTGGTGTACCTGAAATTGGGCTCTTATTCTTGGCTGTGACAATGTTAGTTGAAACAACACAAAAAATTATCTTGGAATGTGAAACATCATCAGTAACTAAATCTTTAACCATCGCAACTTGAGGATCGACCTTGATCAGGTCCTCAGGTTCATCAGTTCTTCTCCCACTTTTATTTATCATGCCTGTCACAAAAGAGTGCTCCCTTATCCTTGTAGGGAAAGGGGGTTTTCATAAAAGACTGCACGCAGAATAGGGTCAACAACATGAATATCAACAGGTAACTCTTTAAAGGGTTTATGATACTGATCCTTAGCCTCCTTAGAAGAGTCAATGTGAGAGGCAAAGTTTTTACAAAAATCAATCATAAGCTGGGAATCAAGACCAATCTTAGAGCAAAATGTATTAAAATAATCAGTTTTCACATACCTCTCTATGTAATCATGCTCATAATTTATAGGGGGTTAAATACCTTTATTGATTTCCCAGTCTTCAGTATTCTTCTGGATCCTCTCAATGAGATCCCATTTTTCTTCAATGCTTTGTTGTTTGGAATACCCCACTAGAGGACGCATCCAACATCTCCCTATCCTGACGAGAAAGCCTGGAATAAAATTCTGTAATTATAATATCTTTGGGGAGTTCATGGATAGGACATTTGAACATTAGGGATTTAAGTCTCCCCCAAGCTTGAGCGATGCTCTCTCCGTCACGAGACCAAAGTTGTAGACGTAATTCATGTCTCGATGAATTTCATGAAGAGGGTAAAACTTTGTATAAAAGAGAGACATAAGCTCTTCCCAATTAAGTAGATGTGAGTTATCGAGGAGCTTATACCAATCTGAAACTTTGTCTATAAGTGATATGGAGAATAATTTCTTCATGACGAACTCCAGTGACACACCTGCAAGCTTAAATAATGAACATAGTAGTGATAAATATAGCAAGTGTTCACCTGGATGTCTATCTCCTGCATAACGATTAGCTAAGACATAATTGATAATACCAGACGGTATTTTATAAGGCACAATTTCAGTAGGGGTAGGAGTGACCACCACAGTTATGGGGCGTTTCCCCATAAACAACGATCCAAGAGTAGAGGTGTCCATCGGGACAAAGAGCAGCAACAGAAAAATAAAAAAACGGAAATATAAAACTTCCTTACCAGCTTCACTTACTAATAGCGCTACGTTCCCCGGCAACGGCGCCAGAAAACAGTACTTGATGACCCTCAACTGTAGGGGATCGTTTGTAGCGTTTTTGATAAATAAGAGTGTCGAACCCAACGAAGAGCAGAACATATTGGTAAGTGACTTTGGTAAAGAAATAGCTGCAGGAAATGAAAGATAACTTTTTAGGGGTTTTCGATATAAGCAACAAAAAAGGTAAAAGCGAACAAAGTAAAAGGAAAGGAGGAGTAACAAGTGGCCCAATCCTTTTGAGCAAAGGAGAGGCCTAGCAACTGAACTTATAGAGGCTAGAACGTTCTTAAGGACACACGGGAGAAATAGTCACGTGATTTCGCCATATTCCGTATTGGTACTATGTGCTGTGTTGATAAGTGTTGAGTGAGTGGATCTATGCTAGTACACCCTCTAGACTAAGATAAGTGCACTCTTATGATTAAACACCTTGCAAGCATCTGCAAATACAAGATAGTAATTAAGGCAAAAGCCTAACCATAGCAATACGATCGATGATCCATTGTTCCCTTGTGCAAACGTGTGCGAACTGGGGTTTAGGTTTCTGTCACTCCGGAAACCCACCGTAAGCATTCTTTATACACAATGCATTCCCCTAGGTCCTTGATAAGGCGAAGTGATGAATGTTCGACTCACACAACACCACTAGGAAAATAACAACACAACTTAAATATCAAACAACACATATTACTTCAACATCATATGACTACTAACAACTAGACTTTTCCCATGTCCTCAAGAACTAAAGTAACTACTCACATGACATAAAATAGATCATGATCATAGAGGATAAACAGATGATAAACAATCTGGACACAATGATATTTCTCCAAAAAAACTCAATAGCATTCATCACACGGTAGTAATCAACACCGATAGATTAGAGAGGATAGATAGTATGGATTATAACACAAGTTGAACATGTGAGGTGAGATTGGATGAAGATGAAGATGGTGCTGATGTTGGGGATGATGTTGATGATGATCTCAATGATGCCCGTGATGATGGTGATGAAGATGGCGACGATTTCCCCTTCCTGGAGGTGTTCTCCCTGGCGGAATCTGCCCGCCAGAGATGTCTTTTCTCCTCTGTTGGTTTCCGCCATGGAGCGGCGGCGGAACTCGCGAAAACTCTCCTCTTTTAGGGTTTTTGGACGACGAGGGATAAATAGGCCAGAGGGGGAGCCTGGGGTGGCCCCAGGGGTCCAGGAGGCCACCCGGCGTGGCCAGGGGTGGGGCCGCGCAAGGGGGGGCGCCTGGGCTTCTGGTGGCCACCCTCTAGTCTCCGTTTTGCGTGTCCCCGTCATTCTTCCGGAAAATACACTCCGTCGATTTTCAGGTAATTTGGAGGTCTTCTCCTTCAGCAACTCAGCGTTCAATTTTTATCGCTGAATCCTGCGTCTGCTGCTTCGGCATCGAAAAGTTGAAAACTGTGTAAAATAGGCCAAAACAACATAAGAATAGCATCATAACATGAAATATATCAATGAATAGGAAAGAATTACTATATGAAATAGTGATGCATTTTGGACGTATCAGTGGAGAAGCTCCCGGAGGTCAATCCTCCCTCCGACGGGGTGCCGGGATAGGGTCTACTGGTAGCCCCGATCTTGGAAGTGCGGCGGCGGCGGAACAGAGGGGAGATCACGAAAAAGGGTTCTGTCCTCAAGGGTTTCGGAAGATGGGGTAAATATAGGCCGAATGGGGGCAGCCATGGGTGGACCAGGGAGTCCAGGCGTCCCCCCGGCGCGGCCTATGGTGGGGTCGCGCCACCAGGGCGCCTGGACGCCTGCTGGGGCCCCTGGCCCCCCTTCGGTCATTTGGAAGGTTCCGTCTCGCTGATTTTATACATTTTTCCCGGAATTTTTTGGGCACTTTAAGTAATGGGAAACCCTGAAATACAAAAACAACAGAAAACAAAAACTGGCACTGTGGTGCAGTGAGTTAATAGGTTAGTCCAAATATGATCAAAAGTGTATGAAAGTGCATCAAAATCATAGCAATGTCACCCAAAACATGCATGGAGCAAGCAGAAATTATATATACGTTTGGGACATATCACCCACCCACTAGCTGGAACCGGATTAGCCTGTTCGGTTTCCCTTTCGAGCTTCGTGCGGATTACTCACGGCATAGCTGTTTAGGACACAAGTTTTATGTTGATTTAGTAGTTGGTTTGGTCTCTGTCAAATCATGGTCTGCTCCTACATTTCTAGGGTTCCCGTTTAGACCTCCTGGATTGCTAATGAATTGTAGCTAGCCTTTTTCTCATGATCGTACTTCATTACCATGAATATCTAAGTACCTATACAAAAGACACTTTGTCCATGTAGAAATTATTTCGCTCTGTTTGATTTGTTGTGCCAATAGTTAGCATGTTGGGTTATTCCTTTGGTTCTTGTTTGGAAATACTAGCAGTTATGAAAATAACAGATAGTTATGTGCGCTTGCAAAGTTTAAAGAGAATCCTAAGCCAATGTCTCAGAGCGTCAAGTAATGGTGCCAGTCGAGGTATAAGAGGTGGCCTAGATCGAGGTGGACGAATCAGCTCTGCTTACAACAACTCCATTGGTAATAGAAATAAAACACCATATGTATCTTTGAGGTTGTTCTTGCTTATAATTATTTTTTCACCACTTAATCTTGTTTAAAAAAAATTATATAACATGACCTCAAGGTCATCGGTCTTACGATATGGTATGCCATCAACCAATTCCAACCAGAAGCAAACAGTTCCAAGGTAAGGATAAATTTGTTCTGTTTCTTACCTTAAGGACAGCTGCTCAGCCTACTCTTTTAGTAGGCACAATTATGATTAGAAATCTGTCATCCAGGAGTGGGGTCGCGCTCCCTGGCCTCCTGGGAGGAGGGTGGACCCCCTCTAGCTGTCCTTCGGTGATTCTGGAAGCTTCCGTTACACTGATTTTTTTTTTATATATTTCTTGGAATTTTTTTGGGCTCTGTAAATATGGGTAAAAGCGTGCAATTCACAGACATCTGTAGACAAAAACTGGCACTAGGTGCACTGAGTTAGTAGGTTAGTCCAAATATGTGTAAAAAGGTATGAAAGTGTACCAAACCACATAGCAATGTCACCCAAAAGAGCATGGAACAAGCAGAAATTATAGATACATTTGGGACGTATCACGTGGCTTCCCCCTTGGCCGCGCCACCTGGCCACCTGGGAGGGGTGGCCCCCCCCTCTGGCCACCCTTCGGGCTTCTGGAGTCTTCTTCTGCGCTGATTTTTTATATATTTTATGGATTTTTTCGAGCACTTTAAATATTTGGAAATACCTGCAATGCACGGACAACATCAGACAAAAAATGGCACCGGGGCACTGAGTTAGTAGGTTAGTCCAAATATGTTGAAAAAGGTATGAAAGTGTAGCAAATTCACCCATATAAGCATGGACCAAACAGAAATTATAGATATGTTTGGGACGTATCAAGTGGTCTTGATGCTTGTTACTACTGTAGCAACATCATTGTATCTTTATTTTTAAAGCTTTGTACCAAGTTTTAGCCTCCGGTGGCAAGTAGATCAAAAGTTGTGAAATGTTGTCCAGAAAACAGATTCTGTTTGCTTCATTGCAAAAAATCTTTAAAAGTCACCAGGTCATCTTTTTTATCTGAATTTTTCTGACTGTATGCTCTATTCAATTGACTATCTACTACTTGTTCTGATGCTTCTTTATTTGAGTTGCAGAAGTACCCGGAAAAAAATATTTACTACATGCTGGTCTGTTTTTCCCAGATTCTGCCCTATTTTACGTTTTCCCAGTTTTGCAAATCTTGCGCATGCTTTTTCTTTGCAAAACTTTTTGGAAATCTTGAGAAATAGTAGCCCGTGTTGAAAATCCTTATTTCCAGCAGAGGCAAATTATTTTATTGTCGGTACTAACCACTGTAATCAGCTTGTGATGAGTTTCGTATGAAGGGAGTTTTCAAGTGTGCGAAAGAAGATCCAGGAGTGTCAAAAGCTCAAGCTTGGGGATGCCCTCGGTACCCTCAAGAAATATTCAAGGAGACTCAAGCGGATAAGCTTGGGGATGCCTGATACGCGAGAGACGATAATTGCTTCTCGCCCTTCGTTGGTTACCCCAAGTGGAAGGTGAGATGCAACGTAGCGGCAAGTTTCCCTCGATGACTATACCGAGGTTTAGAGTATCGACCAGTAGGACTCCGAAGATGATAAGTAGGTGTCAGTGGCGCAACTAACGTGGACCTGCACATAGTCACAAATAACTTTGCTCCCAACGAAGTTCAGAGAGGTTGTCAATCTCTCCGGTCTTGTTGTTTAAAAAGGATCAAAACACAAGGGATAATGATAATGATAACAGCTAAAAGTAAAAACAGTAAAGTAAATAAGAGTGTAAACAATGATGAGAATATGGACCGGGGTCCCGTGATGTTCACTAGTGATGTCTCTCTCCCAAAAGATGATAAAACTGCTATGCGAGGTAAACAAATTACAGATGGGCAATTGACAGGATTATAAACACACCATAATGCTAACTATGCTACAAAAGAAAGGAAAAGGCTCAAAAGCATTGGCAGTACGCCAAAATAAGTAGACCGAAATCCAACTGCATCTACTACTAATCATCAACCTTGAGATATCTATCTAGAACATCTCGCTGGTATTAAGTTGCGAGTCCCACCCAAAGTGTAAACCCAAAGCAACAGACAACTGCATTAAAAAGAAATTTGTGTAAAGTAAACAATCCTTGCAACCGCGGTTACAAGCACCGTTGTTTTCCCCCTTGTGGCCACAGCACATCCCCTAGACTCATGTTTCTGTCACTCAAGCGTGTCATCAGGGGGCATGAACCCACAATCGAGCATAACATTCCCTCTTGGAGTTACTACTTAGCACTTGGCCAAAGCAATAAACAACAAAGGAGAACATGCAAGAATTACTTCGGAAAAAAATACAAAAGATAAGAACCAATTATATTACTCTATCAAAATGTGAACATAATCTCATAATCCATAAGATCCCATCAAACTCAGCATAGCAACAGCAGATAGATTACATATGTGCCTCGATCATGTAGGGCAGCTCACGAGGTCTAAACCATGAAGAACAAAGAGGGGAGGAGAACATCACATAGTGCTTAGCGGCTTCCCGCCCTTCGTTGGTGAGCCCCAAGTGGAAGGCATGATGCAGTGAAGCAGTGAGTTTCCCTCGGTGAGGGTACCAAGGTTTGTCTCCTGTAGGACTCTGGATATCATAAGTAGGTGTCAGCGGCGCTGACGTGGACCTGCACATAGACACAGATAACTTTGTTCCCAACGAAGTTCAGAGAGGTTGTCAATCTCTCCGGTCTTTTTGTTTACAAAGGGTAAAACACAAGTGATAATGATAACAAGTAAAAGCAGAAAAGTAAAGATAGCTCGGAAAAAGTAATAAGGATATGGAACGGGATACGTGATGTTCGCTAGTGATGTCTCTCTCCCAAAAGACGATAAAACTGCTATGCGAGGTAAACAAATTACAGAAAGGCAATTGACAGGATTATGAACGCACCGCAATGCTAACTATGCTACAAAAGAAAGGAAGAGGTTCAAAAGCATGGGCAGTACGCCAAAATAAGTAGACCGAAATCCATCTGCATCTACTACTAATCATCAACCTTGAGATATCTATCCAGAACATCTCGCTGGTATTAAGTTGCGAGCCCCACCCAAAGTGTAAACCCAAAGCAACAGACAACTGCAATAAAAGAACTTTGCATAAAGTAAACAATCCTTGTGACCGCGGTCACAAGCACCGTTGTTTTCCCCCTTGTGGCAACAACACATCCCCTAGACTCATGTTTCTGTCACTCAAGCGTGTCATCAGGGAGGCATGAACCCACAATCTAGCACAACGCTCCCTCTTGGAGTCACTACCTACTACTTCTGGTGCTCCCGATCTTGGAAGCGCGGCGGCGGCGGAACAGAGGCGAGTTCGCGGAATAGGGTTCTCGTTCTGGAGTTTTCCCGTGTCGGGGGAAAAATAGGCGAAAGGGGGCAGCCAGAGGTGGGCCAGGGGCCCTAGGCGCCCCCCTGGCACGGCCAGAGGTGGGGCCGCGCCAGGTGGCCGCCTGGCTCCCCCTTGGCCCCCCTCTGGCCCCTCCCGGGCTTTTCTCGGAGCTTCCGTCACGCTGATTTTTTATCTGAATTTTCCCGAATTTTTCTGGCACTTTTTATATGGGGGAAAACTGAAATAGAAAAACAGCAGAAAACAGGAACTGGCGCTGGGGTGCACTGAGTTAATAGGTTAGTCCAAATATGATCAAAAGTGTATGAAAGTGTATCTAGATCATAGCAATATCACACAAAACATGCATGGAGCAAGCAGAAATTATAGATACGTTTTGGACGTATCACATAGCTACTGATCACGGACTCATGGTCCAAAGGAAACTACTCACCGCACATCCGGGAAGCGTCCATGGAGGAGGGTAAGCTCCCGGAGGTCGATCATCCCATCGGCAGGGTGCCGGGAAGGGGTTTGCTGGTGCTCCCGATCTTGGAAGCACGGCGGCGGCGGAACAGAGGTGAGATCGCGAAAAAGGGTTCTGTCTTCGGAAGTTTCACGTCACGGAGATATATAGGCGAAGGGGGGCAGCCAGGGGGCCACCAGGGGTCCAGGCGCCCCCCTGGCGCGGCCAAGCCCTAGGCCGCGCCAAGTGGCCACCTGGGGCCCTGGTGGGTCCCACCTGGTCCCCCTTCGGGACTCCGGAAGGTTCCTTCACGCTGATTTTTATCTGATTTTTCTAGAATTTTTGGAGCACTTTTAATATGGGGGAAAACTGAAATAGAGAAACAGCAGAAAACAGAAACTGGCACTGGGGTGCACTGAGTTAACAGGTTAGTCCAAATATGATCAAAAGTGTATTAAAGTGTATCTAGATCATAGCAATATCACACAAAACATGCATGGAGCAAGAAGAAATTATCGATACATTTGGGACGTATCAATGCCCCCATGCATCCCCTTCTTCATCACAATCATCAGGCCGTCCTTCTCCACACTATATTTCTATCAATTCATATGTTATGTGCTATGCTTGGAGCGTCTCGCTCTTTACTGTTTAGTTTTCTTTGTTTAGTTTTTTTTGCTATTCATAACAAGTTGGACCCTAGCATACCTTGTTTGGGAGAGAAACACACTCCACTTTTGCCTACAATGCTCATAGTTTTCATGCTTATCTTCGTTGAGTGTTCTTTACTTTTTCTAGCTATTGTCATGTTTAGCTCTTGTTTTTCATGTTTATCTTTAAGAGCTATGGTTTAGGTTGTTGCTTCTATAAATCTCTTGAGTTTCATGATTATCTTGTTTAGAGAGTTGGGCTGTTGCACTGAGTGTGTATCTTACTTTGAGTAGGTAATTGAGGTTGCTATTATAAGTTTAGTAGTAACTTGCAATAGTTTTGAGGTGTTGTTTCAAGTAATGTTTGGACTTCTGTGTGCCGAGAGCTCAAGCCTATTAGTGTTAGGTGTCGTATTTTGGTTCAACATGCTTATTTTCGAAAACTGCAAAAACCTTAGTTGAGAACTCTAGCTACTAGATGGATCACTAACCTCTCGAGGGGTTATAATATATAGAGTACCCTCACATTATCATGGGTCAAGGATGCACAAGGATAACCAAGCCCCCATACACTCCTCCTAGGGGTACTTATCTCTTTGTGAATATCCTGACTAGAAAGAGAGTTACCGATAATAAGTGAATGAGTTCCTTTGACTACTGCGAGTATTCGATTGTTGGCACTTCCACCATCCATATTTTGCTAGCCTCTTCGGTACCGTGCATTGCCCTTTCTCATCTTGAGAGAGGGTGCAAACTTCGCTGGTGCATCCAAACCCTTGGCATGATATGCTTTGTCATCATAAACCTCATTATATCTTCCTCAAAACAGCCACCATACCTACCTATCAAGGCATTTCCATAGCCTTTCCGAGATACATTGCCATGCAACATCCATCTTCTCATGAGTTGATCTTTCATTGCCATACATGATTTTGCTTGATCATAGAGCCTGATACGGTGAGGATATCTCACTCCTCGTTGGTTACCCCAAGTGGAAGGTGAGATGTAGCGTAGAAGCAAATTTCCCCTATACAGAGGATAAGGTTTGTCTCCCGTAGGACTCGCAGAAATACAAGAAGGTGGTAAAGTGAACAATGGCGCCGTTCACAACCTAGGGTTGCTAACTTCACCTGGACCTGCACACAGATACAAATAACTTTGCTCCCAACGAGTACAGAGGAGTTGTCAATTCCTCCGGCCTTGCTGTTTACAAAGGATTAACGCAAGAGATAATGATAGTGATAGCAACTGGAAAGTAAACAAAGGATGTAAACAGTAATGTGAAGATGGACCGGGGTCCCGTGATTTTCACTAGTGATGTCTCTCTCCCAAAAGACGATAAAAGTGCTAGCGAGGTAAACAAATAACAGTTGGGCAATTGACAGGATTATGAAGGCACCCTAATGCTAACTATGCTGCAAAGAAAGGAAGGGCTCAAAATCAATGGACAGTACGCCAAGGTAAGTAGACCGAAATCCATCTGCATCTACTACGAATCATCCACCTTGAGATATTTATCCAGAACATCTCGCTGGTATTAATTTGCGAATCCCACCCAAAGTGTAAATCCAAAGCAACAGACAACTGCATTAAAAGAACTTTGCGTAAAGTAAACAATCCTTGCATCTGCGGATACAAGCACCATTTTTTTATCCCTGGTGGCAACAACACAGCCCCTAGTCTCATGTTTCTGTCACTCAAGCTAGACATCAAGGGGATGAACCCACAATCAAGCATAACGCTCCCTCTTGGAGTTGCAAAAAATCACTTGGCCAAAGTAAAATACGACAACGGAGAACATGCAAGAATTTACTCAAGAACAAAATATAAAAGAGAAGATCAAATTATATTACTCATCAAAATCTGAACATAGTCTCATAATCCATCAGATCCCAACAAACTCAGCATAGCACCGGCAGAAAATTACAAAGGTGCCTCGATCATGTGAGTCAGCTCACGAGGTCTCAAAAGTGGAGGCACAAAGAGGGGAGAGGAACATCACATAGCTACTGGTCACGGACCTATGGTCCAAGGGAAACTACTCACGGTACATACGGGAGGCGTCCATGGCCATGGATGGTCTCCCGGAGGGGGTAGCTTCTCCCGGCAGGGTGCGGGAGCAGCTTCTCCAGGCATCCCCGATCTTGAAGCGGCGGCGGCGGTACAGAGGCGAGATCGCGGAATAGAGATCAATATTAGGGGTTTCCACTCTGAGGGATAAATATAGGCAAAGGGGGGTGTCGAGGGGACCGACCAGGCAGCCAGGAGGCCTCCTGGTCTCTTGGTGGTGGGCCCCCTCCGCTGCCTTGGTTATTCCGGAAGCTTCCGGGTCGCTGATTTTTTCTCTGATTTTTCTGGATTTTTTGGAGCACTTTTAATGGCCGGAAAACCGGAAACACAAAAACAGCAGAAAACAACAACTGGCAGCTGGGTGCACTGGGTTAATAGATTAGTCCAAATATGCTCAAAAGTGTATGAAAGTTCAAGAAAAACATGGCAAAGTCACACAAAACATGCATGGAGCAAGCAGAAATTATAGATACGTTTGGGACGTATCAGAGCCGCATGCTAATTGGGCATTGCCCTTATAATTGCTACATGACGCGCTAGTATAATTGCACAACCTGCTACACCGGTAGAGGCATACATCATGATTCAGTTTTCAGTTTTCTTTATGTTGAGTAATTGTTCTAAAGTGTGCTATCTTCTATATCCTTGTAAAATCTAATGTGTTGCCCTTAAGTGAGGAAAGGATCCCAAAGAGGACACAAATAAAATATCCCAAAATAGGACACATGAAAAGATCCCAAAGAGGAGAAATGAGAGATAAATACAAAGAGCCAAAGAGACCACGAAATTACAAAAAAATAGAAAAAAAAGAGAAAGAAAATAAAAAAAGAGAGAAGCGGGCAACACTACTATTCCTTTTGAAAGATCCACACTCATACTCCAAAGTAATATTTGTACTTCATAGAGAGTTTCATATCATTCATGCATAACTATGTGGGGATCCTTACACTATAGAACTTGTCTTGTATATTTCAATGATGAGCCTCCTCAAATGAGCTCTAGGTCTTCTTGAGCAAGCAAGTTGGATGCACCCCCACTAGTTCCATTGGAGAGCTTCCCATAGCTCATATGGGCATCTGTTGCATGGCAATCCCTACTCATCACATCATATCTAACATTTGGCTTTCTCTCGCCTATGATTGTTCTCATTGATGTGAGCTTTTTACACCTTTTTTTGTCTTCCTTCCCCATCATTTATTCTATTCGTCGTCCTAAGTGCCAACTAATGTTTCTCGCGCTCATTCATTGGATGAGTGCTCAAAATCGAAAGGGAGAGGAACAATTTGACTTGTACGTGGCCAGTGGTCTGGGGATGAGTCATAATAAGATTCCAAAGGAGACTAAGTGTCAAGTTTTAGTAGATTGAGTTCTCAACAACTACTAGTATTTTTATGCTCTAAACCCATCTCCCACTTCTTGCACAAGAAACACCGATTGGAGACATTCGAGTCACAGACAGTGAGAGCTCTTGCACCTTTATGTTTTTTACTTTGCTAGTTTCAATACTAGATATAGACTCTTGATTGTTATTGTCTTTACTTGAATTGCATACCTTACTTGCTATAATTTAAAGTTCAAATCTTTGTTGGTAGCATGTCACCACAGAAATTATCTTTGTTGTCATTTACCTACTCGAGGACAAGCAGGAATTAAGCTTGGGGATGTTGATACATCCCAAACATTTCTATAATTTCTGCCTATTCCATGCTTATATTGGTGATATTGCCATATGTTTTAATGCTCTTTCATATCATTTACAACATATTTGGACTAACCTAATAACTCAGTGCCCAATGCCAGTTTCTTTCTGTTGTTGTCCGTGCATTGCAGGAAAATGTCGAAAATAAAAGAGCTCGGAAAATTCCAGAAAAATCAATAAAAACTCAGCAATTCAGGAGACTCCAGAAGCCCAAAAAAGGTCTATATGGGGCACACCCCCTGGCCAGGAACCCTGCTAGAGCGGCCAGGGGGAGGCCGCACCACCTGGTCCCTGGTCAGGAGGGGCCTCCCCTCGGGGGCCCCTTTGGTGTATTTATTCTTCCTCCTCCGAAAACCTCGAGAGGAGCCCCGTTGCGCGATTTTGTCCACTATTCCGCCATCGCCGCGATTCCAATCTCGGGATCGTCAGGAGAAGTTGTTCCGGCACCCTGCCGGAGGGAGGATTGACCATCGGAGGCCTCTCCACCACCATGATTGCCTCCCAGATGCACCGTGAGTAGTCCCCCTTGGACCATGGGTCCATGATCAATGTGATTTTTTCTCTCCAATCTTGTTCCTCAATTCTTAGACCTTGTGAGATGCCCTACATGGTCAAGGCACTTATGTATTAGTTTCTGTGTTGGTATGTTGTGTTTGCTGGGATCCGATGGATTATGAGATTATGTTCAGATTATGATGACTAATATATTTTGTTTACCTTTTTATTTCAGTTCCTTGAGTATTCTTACATGTTGATGGGTGTAGATAACACCTCCTCGTTGGTTACCCCAAGTGGAACGTTATGATTTAGATAGTAGGAAATTTCCCCTAACTTTAGAGGATAGGGCTATGTCTCCCGTAGGACTCCAAGTTCTGCAAGTAGGTGTCAACGGCGCCAGAAATTGGCTGGATGGTGACAAAGTTGACATGGACCTGCACACAACAACAAATAACTTTGCTCCCAATGAGTACAGAGATGTTGTCAAACTCTCTGGTCTTGTTGTTTACAAAGGATCAAAACACGAGGAGAATAATAATGGTGATTGAAACAGAAAGGAAATAGAAGAAGTAAAGATTAACGGTGTAAACCGGGGTCCCATGATCTTCACTAGTGATGTCTCTCTCCCAAAAGACGATAAATAACTATGTTCAGTGAACAAATTATAGCTGGGCAATTGACAGAATTATAAACGCACCGCAATGCTAATTATGCTACAAGAAAGCTAGAGGCTCAATCGTATCGGCAGTACACCGAGACGATCAGACCGTCTATTCATCAGCATCTACTCACTAATCATCCACCTTGAGATATCTATCCAGGACATCTCGTTGGTATTAAGTTTTGAACCCCAGCCAAACTGTAGGATCAAAGAAACAGACAACTGCATTAACACACTTTGCGTAAGGTAAACAATCCTTGTAACCGCAGTTAGAAGCACTGCTGTTTTCTCCCTGGTGGCAACAAAACATCCCCTAGTCTCATATTTCTGTCACTCAAGCTAGAGATCGGGGGGCATGAACCCACAATCAAGCATAACGCTCCCTCTTGGAGTCACTATCTACTACTTGGCCAAAGCAATAAAAATCAACGGAGAACATGCAAGAATTACTCAAGAACTAAAACATAAAAGGTAAACCAAATATATTACTCATCACAATATGAACATAATCTCATAATTCATTGGATCCCAGCAAACACAACATAGCAACATAGAAACTAATACATAGGTGCCTTGATCATGTAGGGAAGCTCACAAGGGATAAGAATTGAGGCACAAGATTGGAGAGAAAACATCACATAACAGCTGGTCATGGACCCATGGTCCAAGGGGTGTTGGGTTCGGGGCAGAAAACACAAAATTTTCATAACCTACGATACCCAATCCTAAGACCTATGTTATGCTGATGCAAGTAACGGACAAAAATAGATCACATACCAGTATGTAGTCCGTTAAGCGGGAAACGTTCCCGCATGAACGTGGTTGGTGTAGTCGTACCGACAATCCCCGATGCCGCGCAGATCCACGATGACTCCTGTAGCCACCCGATCCTTGTGGACCGATGACGGGATTACGTCCCCGTCGGAACGTTGTCGATGAAGACCTCGCGATACGACCACGACGATGAAGTAGCGCCACAAGTGTAGTGCCTCGCGGGATTATACACATACAGTATACCCGACGTCCCTCCAGGCTCCGAACCAGTAGAGCAGCGGAAAGAAGATGGATTCGGATCCCGATTCCAGCAGCACAACGGCATGCATATAGTGGAGAAATCCCCAACCAAGTGTAGACTCCAAACAAGGGGAGTCCACTCGAGGAAGGAGAAAGGAGGGAGAGAGAGATGAGAACTTATCTCAAAAAATTCATGATTAAAAGGGCACCTCTACCCCTCCTTATATAGGCCAAGGAGGGGTGCCACCCCGCTCCACTTCCGGGGTGGGACTAATCCCAAGGGAGGGGGGTGGCGCACCAAATAAAGGCGGTGGGCCCCTCTATGGCGCCATGGCCCATGGGGGAGGACTCCCTCTCCCCCTAATGGGCCCTATGAGGCCCATATTCCTTTTAATTCATTTTTAATTATATTTAAATATATTTTAATATTTAATTCAGATAATTAAATAATAAAACATATATTAAACATTATTAAATATATTTTGAACCTTTCAAAATACCCGGAACAATTCCGGCCATCACCGGAACAATTCCGGCCATCACTGGAACAATTCCGGTGTTCTCTCCAATTTCTCCGGTGATCCCGAATCAATCCTTACTGCGTCGAGTACCCTTAAGTGTAACACCCTACGGTCCGGGAAACAGCAGACATGATCGAGAAAATTCTCATTGATCAATGACTAATCAATTGGACCTGGTTACAATCCTTGATATCCCCTGCGCTTCCATCGAATGAACTTCAATCGCTGTTGGATCCGTTAACCATGTGCCTGTTCCCTTTGTCCTATGGTACTTTGTTTGTCCGAGGTTTGATCATCGGTATCCAATATACCTAGTTCGTCCTCGTTCTCAACAAACAAGTTTGCTCGTTCCCGTGATATTACAACTCCGTGACCTAGTCACACGTTTGCAAACTTTATGATGTAATATCACCGAGTGGGCCCAGAGTACCTATCCGTCACACGGATGGACAAATCCCGCTTTGATCTATTTTCATACTCATCAACCATCTATTTCGGAATACCCAAAGTGCACCGTTATGGCCAGCATATTTCAGTCAGGCGGTGGGATACAAATCAAAGTCTCCTCATAGATGACAATTACGTATGATCATTACGGTCAAAGGATCTGGTCACTACGTTATAGTTATCGCAATGTCGAACTATGTGACTTGATCACATCGCAACACTTCTGGTGGGTGTATGTCCATCATATCATTATCCAATGATACGACTCCATTGTCAACAGACGCCATTGTCTCATGATCAGGAAACCTTGATCATCAATCGCCCAATGGACTCGTATACTAGGGTTAACTAGGGACCTGGTTGTTTGTATACCACACCTGTATTAATGTTTCCGCTTAATACAGTTCTAGCATAGTATCAAACGTATTATGAACTAATGGAATATGCTCGATAAAACATATTTTATTTGCCTCTAGGGCACATTCCCAACAAGGGGGACTACTCATGACACATCGGGGAAGCGCTCATGGTGGTGGAGAAGCTCCCGGAGATCAATCCTCCATATGGCAGGGTGTCGGGATAGGATCATCTAGCGATTCCTATCTCGGGATCGCGGCGGCGGCGGAACAGTGATGAAAATCGCATAATGGAGGGCCTCCCGAGGGTTTTCGGTTTGAGAGGTAAATATAGGTGGAAGGGGGACACCAGGGGGCACCCCACCTGACCATGCGGACAGGTGGCGCGGCCCCACCCTTGGTCGCGCCAGTCACCCACCTAGTGAGGGGGGCCCCTCCGGGTGTTCTTCAGGCTTCTGGAGTCTTCCTGTATGCTGATTTTTATATGTTTTTTCTTGATTTTTCCGAGCACTTTAATAATTGGCATTTTCCTGCAATGCACGGACAACAGTAGATAGAAAATGGCACTAGGGCACTGAGTTAGTAGGTTAGTCCAAATATGTTGAAAAAGGTATGAAAGTGTAGCAAAACATATAGCAAATTCACCCATATAAGCATAGAACAAGAAGAAATTATAGATACGTTTGAGACGTATCACATCTTCCCCGTTACGTTTGTTGCTTTGGCCAAGTAGTAGATTTTAATTCCAAGAGGGAGCATTATGCTTGATTGTGGGTTCATGCCCCCTGATGTGTAGCTTGAGTGACATAAACAGGGGACTAGGGGATGTGTTGTTGCCACCAGGGAGAAAACAACGGTGCTTGTAACTGCAGTTGCAAGGATTGATTAAAGCATTCCTACGTTTCCGTAGTCAATCACCATTGAACTTTGGTCATAACCAAATAATGCCTTATGCCCATTACATTTTTCTCAATAACTCTCCAGTTTGTCGAGAATATGAAATAACCGATTTATTTCACAGGACGTGAGCCATCCTTAATGTAACTCAATATTATTTCATTTCTCCTCGTGTTCTAGGCTACCATCATTCCTTTGTGTCTTCAAGCAATATTATTCCCTATTGTTTTATTAAGAAGACTCATGATTATTGTTCTGTACAGAATGTATTCATGATAACCTTCTAAATTCAACAATGGCTTCAACTCATATACCAAGATCAATCATCTTTGGCATATCCTTCCTTATATAGCGTCATTACAGCGGAACATGCTTCCGTTGCAATACTCTGATATTCTGAAGGCAAGGTCCAATACCCCGGTCAAAGTTTCCATTATCTCCCATTGGATCCGTGTCGAGAGACTTTTCTCGTATTACCAATCAAGCAACACAAATTTTTCTATTCGGGGAGAATATGTAATTTCAATTGCTTGTAGTTTTATTACAAATAAATTCTTTCTTTTAAGAAACCTTATAATACCATCAGTTATGGAGCTATCATGTCTCGTTAGATTCAGGATGGTTTCCTATTCATGAAGTGGGTGTTTTAACTTAATGAATTAAACAATATTATTTTACAATAACTATAGTGCTAGGGGAAAGAATGTTTAGACCATACTACGGTTTAGTATGACTACGAATGGTTTAAGTAGTCTAGCACTTTCAACTTCCATCGTAGTTTGTGGTACAACTTCCACAAGTCTCCCATTATGTCAATATCAATACTTATCACTTCAGATCGTAGCGTAGTGATATGTATCCTTGTATTCTCACTTCTCACTGTGATTCCCGAATCTCAGTTTTATGATCTCAATTGAATACAACTTTCAATTAATCATATGAAGTCTTTTAATGATAACTCATGTGCCCATTTAGTACATCATTTATGTATAATGATTGGCACAAGTTATACTTGCTAGAACCTTGTCACGATTATATTTATTGCAGAGGTTCATAGATCGTGTATCTAATCCATCTCATTCAATCAAGTTATGATTTTCATTCGCTAATGAACTCACAAGTTAATAGATCATACATTTAATGAATTCATCCGTTATGAAGTCACCTCATGCAATCAAATCTTTGACTTGTTATAATCAAGACAACTTTATCATTTAAACATTGAATATTTCTTGACAATAATAGTAGTATTATAAATGCTTTCTATCATATCATAAATCAAGACGTAATCAAAGTATAAGCACACTTTTATTCATAAAGATGGAACAACTGACTTGCCTCAGTACATGAATAACTTTGTCTCGCGAGATGCAAGACACACAACTAAGTGTTCATACTATAATGATTACATAAGATTTATCTAATACTCTAAGTATCTCCTATGATAGATGTCTCGGCGGAATCCATGCTGGCCATCAACTGACTTGATATCCATCAATCCTCGATTTCACCTCTTCCCGTCCATGCAACGGCAGGTCCTGTTTTCATAAAACAGAATAAGTATCACATACTCATTTACTGCAAATGTTGTATAAGGGAGTAAAACATTTATAAAGTATATCAAATATATACCTTCTCCATCCATGACTTCTGCATCCTCGAAAGGAGCAATGTCCGCGGTCAAGACATCAGTCATGAAGTTCTGGAGACTCATATTAGCTCCTCTTCCGACATAGCTATGAACATAATCACCATAACTCGGAGGGAGTGAGTGCAATAACGTATTTATTGCAAACTCTTCCGTGGTGCTTTCGTTCATTGTCCAATATTCATAGTCCTCCACCAGGGTCAGGTACATCTCATGCATCCTGTCTAAGTGATCATCAAGGCTTGTGTGTTCTTCCATCTTTGTAGATAGAAACTTGCTTTCTAACTCAAATATGGCAATTCTGAATTCACGTACGAACATTGTCTTTAGCGTGTCCATCATGTCATATGGGCCAGTGTCCTGAAACTGTATGCCCAAAACCTCTGACATGCTGAAGATCATGACATTCCTGACTACGGAGCATTTCTGTCGGCGAGCATAATGATCAAGTATCTCTTGATCGCCAACATGATCGTCCGGATGTTCTTCCACATGCATTTCTATTGTAAACAAGATGTCTGCTCTCTTGAGCGACGTCCTAAGGCGTGAGTACCAATCAGCAAATTTTGACCCATTTTCTCTAAGTCTTTCACCTTCCATGAAGAAAGATAGTTCACGTTGCTCTAGTGCATTCATTTTCTACAAACATAATTGCAAGGAATACAATTAAGACTAGTTCACAACAATGAGTTCATATAATCATATTATAAATGAGCTCACACCAAAACATTTCATCCCTAGGAAGTTTTAGTGATTACATGATCCAGATTCACTGCCCGACCTCGAATATCACACGGCCGACGGGTCAGTTTCAAAGGTAGACAACAACTTGTGCGATCACATTATCTTATATGTACTGTGACTCATGCTCGATCTTTCGATCTCTAGTATTCTGAGGCCATATCTGCATATGCTAGGCTCGCCAAATTAACCTCCATGTTATATGCTGTTCAGCAAGGCCATATCTGCATATGCCAGGCTTGCCGAACCCAACCTCATGCGAACTCCATTTAATATGTAGGACAACTCCGGTATGTACGGAGCATCAAGCCATATGGGAGAACCTTCCAGGTGGTGCACACTTCGGTAGAATACTTGTGTTTGGCTTTGTTAAGGGATCATCTTATCACATGCTACCGTCGTGTATCCTATACTAGCAAGTTTTAAGATGTCTGAGCTATGGCAACACTAAGTCTACAGTGTCTCCATTTTAGTTTGTTTTATGATGACGATTACTACTTACTAGTAACACATAGCAAAGCTATCACTACATCACAAACAAACAAACAATAGCCCCCACTTAGCAATACAAGGTTTAGACGGTCTAGTTGTATATTGCAAGTTTTACGTGGCTGCTAGGGCTTTCATAGTTAAACATGTTTTAACCTACGAGTCAACCACAACGTCAACCATACGATTGTCTCTATTACACCCCGCACGGGGCCCTCCATTGCAAATGTCACATCCGCTAAAGTAGAGAGACAGACACCCCCTAGCCCCTTTATACGGTACAAGCCGCATGTCAAGCGTGGAACCAGTCTCGCGTAAGAGTACGCGTAAAGTCGGTCGGGGGCCGCTTCATCAAACAATGCCGCAGATGTGAACAAGTACACGTGGGAGGGTAACAATCATACAATCAACGCCCACATCCCCGATGTGTTCTATCCGTACAGTAATACTAAGCATAGACCTAGCTCATGATACCACTATTGGTGTTCGCAGCAGAAAACAAAAAAATTTCTAACTAGCGTTCCCATAACCCAAGATCTAGCTAGCCGTATTACCGTAACGGAAAGCAGTGCGGAAATAACATACCTCGGGGTGTAGTCCGTTGCGCGGGAAACGTTCCCACAAACGTGGTTGATGTAGCCGATCAAGTTTCACAGCCCCCTGGCTGTGTTGAGCACCCGGATGGGTGTAGTGCCACACGTGCAGCACCTCGTAGTACTCGCACACGTACGAGACTCGATGACGACCTCCGTTCTCCGATCCAGCGGAGGTGGCGGAAGCAGACCTCCGGACGGAGCTTCGGCAGCACGACGGCCTCCGATTCTAGCAGAGAAGCCTCAATTCCACTATAGACTCACACTAGGGAGTCCACCGTGAAAGAGACAAGGGAGGGGAGAAGACTGGAGAAAACCGATCTCAATTCGGAGTAATATTTATTTTCTCACGAATTTCTGTGTATTAAATATGTGCACCCTGGCTATCTATATATAGGCAGAGGGGAGGGAATCAACCCCCCTCCCTTAGCAATGTGGGACTAAACCCTTTGCTAAGGGGGGGTTGGCCGGCCAAGGGGGGGAGGGGGCGCACCCCTCATGGGCCCTAGGGCCCATGGCGCCTCCCCCCTCTTTTCTTTTTCTTTTTCCCTTTTTAATTCCCCTAATGGGCCTTTTTCTCCACTAAGGCCCATAGCACATATTAATTAGAAATAAAATGATTTTAATTATTAATTCAATTAATTAATAACTAAAACATAATATTCCATCTCCCGGTGCTCTGGAACACCTTCCGGTTCACTCCGAACTTGTTTCGGTTCAACACGGTACTTCTCCGATATTGTTTCCTTTATTCTCTGGTTGCTCCGATGGTTCCGAAAAGGTCTCCGATTTCATCGAGCCCTTAAGTGTGTTACCCTACGGTCCGAGAACACTCCAGTCATGACCTCGCAGAGGATATGGTCAATGATCAACAGCGGGACCTGGATGCCCATAATGACCCCTGTGCATTCTGGATATCAAACACCGATTGGACCTTACGCCGTATAGCATTCCCTTTTTCAACGATACTGGATTGTTCCGAGATTCGATCAATGACATCCTATGTCTGGTTCAACCTCGTTCTGAACTAATCCTCATTCACTCGTTCCCGTGATATTCATCCCCGTGACCTAGTCACACGCTGCGCAGCTTTATGGATAGAATCTCACCGAGTGGGCCCCGAGTATCTATCCATTATATGGATTGACAAATCCCTCTCTTGTAACAATACTCCTCAACATATCTCCACGGAATACCTAAGATACAACCGTTATGACCCGCATATTTCAGTCAGGTGGTGGGATGTAAGTCAAAGCATCCGGGAAGATAGTGATTATGCACGTACTCACGGTCAAAGGAACGGTCTACCACGTTCTGTAATTACAACACTGAACCTTCACAAGATTTGATCATGCTGTAATGCTTACTTTGGGTAATGTTCATCACGTCACTTAACCCGTGAGGTGACCTCATAGTCAAGAGACTTAATTGTCCATGATCGCGAAACCACGACCATCATGTTGACCATGAACTAGTTATCGACGTAGAGGCTAACTAGGAACTCTGGGGGTTTCTATACCACACCTGCATCATTTTTTCACTGACACAGTTCTAGCATGGTATGAAACTAGTTATGAAATTGCTTAGATATATTGGAATAATCATATATTATTTGCCTCTAGAGCATATATCCAACAACCTTGGCGTACTGCCCATTTCTTTTGAGCCCTTCCTTTCTTTGCAGCATAGTTACCATTGCGGTGCCTTCATAATTCTGTCAATTGCCCAGCTGTGATTTTTTTACCTTGCTAGCACTTTTATCGTCTTTTGGGAGAGAGACATCACTAGTGAAAATCACGGGACCCCGGTCCATCTTCACATTATTGTTTACACCCTTAGTTTACTTTCAGTCTTTACTTTCAGTTCCACTTTTATCTCTTGCGTTGATCCTTTGTAAACAGCAAGGCCAGAGGAATTGAGAACTCTGTACTCGTTGGGAGCAAAGTTATTTGTATCTGTGTGCAGGTCCACGTCAAGCGCTGTGACACCTACTTGTATCTCTTGGAGTCCTACTGGTTCGATACTCAACCTTAGCATCTTTGCTATGTGAAACTTGCTGCTACACTGCATCTCACCTTCCACTTGGGGTAACCAACGAGGAGAGTTGCCACTCTGTATCAAGCGACTTTCTGGCGCCGTTGCCGGGGACTCTAGTCTACAAGATAGGGGAGTTGCACACTATCTTTTATCTTTGCTTTTTAGTCTTGTTAGTTTACCTTTCAGTTTTAACTTTTGTGTCCCTTATCAAAAATACCGAAAATACCTGCTTCTACTATGGGTTCCAATGAAAACACCAAGTTGTGTGACTTCACTAGTCACAACAACAGTGACTTTATCTTCACTCCTATTGCTCCACCTTCCACTTCAGCTGTCAGAACCCCAACTAGGGTAAGTGCTAGGGTTTGTTTGTGCCCTTTGCATCATGCAAAAATTCCAAATGAAATTCAAAAATGGGGAAAAGAAAGCCCTGAGAAGTTATTTTAAATAGCCAGATAAAAATCTTTTTCCAAAAATCATTTGAATATTTGGAAATTTCATATAAACGATGGTGATCATTTTAAAAGTGGTTTGGGTATTTTCCCATGCCCATGGAATATTCAAAAATTCAACATGTGCCCTAGAAATTAAATTTGAACCCTATTTGATTTGGAATTCAAATGTTTTGAATTTCAAAAATGCTCAAATTATACAAGTGGCTTGCTACTGGCCACCTAGGGTTTTTAAAAATATTTGGGCATTTTTATAAAATGCTATGGTATTTTTTTACCAAAGCAAAACAAATAACAGAAATAAAAGAAAAGGAGAAAGAAAACTCACCACTTACCTTCTGGCCCACCTGGCCCATCTGCACCTGAAGACCAGCCCAGCCCACAGGGGGGCAGGGTCGTCTTCTTCCTCCTGCCAGGAGGATTCCACCGGCGCAGCGCGCGTGCACGTCGTCGTGCCACCTCCTGCTTCGACGTGGAGGCCTCCCCTTGACGTTATCCTGCGCCTGGAAGCCCCCCGAGCAATTCCCTCCTATCCTTGGCCCCTCCTTCTTCTCCTTCCTCTATCCCGAGCCACACCGAGCGCAAGCCAGAGCAACAGGCGGGCTCCAGCGCGGCCACCGGTGATCCCCCGCTGCTCCATCGTGCCCAGAAGGACCGGGGACGACGTCCTCGTCGATTCCCCTCATCAGATCGCGCCGAGATCCTCCAAGGACGACGCCCGTCTCAAGATTTCACCGCCGGCAACCGCGAGCTCCGGCGAGCAATTTCCGCACCCTCGCCGCCTCTCCAACCTCCCCGACGTGCCCGGCGTAACCAGGGTGAGCTACCCGTTCACCCTTGCCCTCCATTAATTCCCCTCGAGGCCCCAAGCGCCGGTTCAACAGAGACCGTGCTCCGGCCGCCGCGTGAGTTCCTCCCCGCCGTGGCCTCCGGCCTCCTCCAGCGAGCGCGTGTGCTCCCCTCGAAGCGCACGTGTGCGGGGAGCATTTTGGTGGTACTCCCGCCGCCTCCCGTGGCCGGAGAGGGCCTCTCCAGTGGACGCCGCCGCATCCAGTGGTCGTCGCCGGCGAGAACTCCGGCAGGCCCACCTGCCAGTGCACTTAGGGGGCTAATCCCCCTAGCCATTTGACCCAAGGTCAATGACAGGTGGGGCCAGCCCCCCTTAATTCAAAATTAAACTTAATTAACAGAGGGATTAACCCCCCTCCCACTGACAGGCCGACCCCACTAGTCAGACACCCCCCACATCATGCTGATGTCAGCATGACGCAGTAAATCAATTTATGGATTAAAAGATTTCAGAAATTCCAGAAAATAGTATAAACTTCCAAAAATCATAGAAAATTCATATTAACTCCACATTAAACATATAATATATGAAAAATTATCAGAAAAATACAAGGATTAAGAATATGCAATTTGTTTTTATGTTTGACCATTTTCAAATGGGGCAACAGTAGAAAATGTGCATATGGCTTAATTTGAATTCAAATTTGAAGTTTGAATTTGCATTTCAAATGCAATATACTTCAATTAAATTGAATATGCTACAAACTAGTACCATTCACATCATGGACAACCTTATCATGTGTATGTGCATTTTTACTTCGAAGTTGTCCCCCCTTGTTGATGGATTGCCTACGATGACAGACGTTCCGAGATGGTGATCACCCCCGAAGAAGAAGACCACTGCTAAGACCCGTGTATCGTCAGCAAGGCAAGAAAACCCCCTTGGATCATGTCTATAAAATCCCAATTCCCTCTCAGTCTCGCTTATGCATGTTTAGGAGATCACCGAGACACGTTCTTTCGCATAGTTGAACCCATTCCGATGCATGACCTATTATTTTGTCACCGTATTAAGCAAACCACAATCCTAGCAGATTTAGGAGTTGAATGATGAGCATGTGGCCCCTGCAACTGTTACTGCTTATTGCTGCTTAGTGATACAATGAGGATGTTATGATTGTGAGTCGGGATGGAATGAACACAGTGATGCTGATGATAAACGTGTTGGTGAATCCACCCTAAACAAAGGTGAACGATGAGAGGTTGTGTAGGAGTACACAGTGGGTTGTCTCGTTGAACACTGCCCTAGGCCCCGAGTTCCTGTTTTGTGATCCAAGACAAAGAGTATGACCACATGTAGGGTTTATGGGAGCCCCGTTTGGCCTCTTTACGTACCGGATACGATTCAGGAGTCACACTAGATTCGGGCTTTCCATTTGATTTATGCATAGATATGTGGGTGGACCTGTGAGGCAGTGAAACCATCCGTCAAAGGTGGCGTCTCGGTCCCTTGCATTATCTGAGTCCGTTTCGTGGAACCGGCCGGACTCTCGAGCGGTGACAACTCAGGTAGTCGACTCCTGGATTAGAGAAGGTGATGTGAGGGTAGTGCCTTGGTTTCATCCACGTCCGACACCCGCTTGAAGGGTGACAAGAACGAGGCGATAAGCGATGACACGCGTGTGAAGATGTACACCCCTGCAGGGTTAATGAACTATTCGAATAGCCGTGTCCGCGGTTATGGACTACTTGGAAACCTTTACTTGATCATAGACAACTTGAATGGATACTTATAAAACTCGCAAGATAAGCGTGAGTGCTATGGCGTGCTTTCTCGTGGGGAAGTCGAGGAAGTATCCATAGTGGTGTATTGGTTGGAGACTTGGTAGTGGACTTGTGTACGCTTCTTACCTCAAGTCTGGTACTCGTAGTACAGGACTAGCCAAGTCAAAGCTGGCACTTCTACATATTGAACCCCACCTCCTTTACCTTGATACTTGAGCATGAGTAGTTTAGTTCTGATGTAAGTCTTGCTGAGTACGACTTTGTACTCACGTTTGCTTATTCTATGTTTTAGATGAGAACACGGACCTCGATGGAGTCACCTTCGTGAAGCTCGATGTTGACCTTGGTAGCATAGTTCCAGATAGCAGTCTGGTCCCTCGTGGAAGGGCATGTTTGTTGTACAAGGCTTCTCTAAACCATTTGTTAAACTTGTCTGTACTCAGACCTAATTTGCTTCCGTTGTATGATGTAATGTTGATCACAGACATGTGATCTTTGTATGCTCTCTGTGTAAGTTAATAAAGATACACTTTGTAGAGTTATGTGATGATACCTGCTGTTCATACTAGGCATGTGTACTGCGTGTATGTTTATAACATGCATGTCTTAGTATGGGTTTTCGAGACCTTAGTTGTGATCTGGCTGGCGGTCTTTTATACACCAAGTGGCCCTTAGGTGTGCGCATCTTGGGGCATCGCGATGCGATTGTTCGTGACTCTGTCACGTGCACACTTTGTTGTATGATCGAGCCCGCCCTAGACCCGACTAAGTGATCGGGCTGGAGTAAGTCTATGTAAGAGTTAGGATCCAATCGATAACATGGTTGAGGCGACTTGTCTATGAGTATGGGATTCACCACCCATAACCATTTAGAGTTGTGAGCGGACGTTGAGGACCCATCTCAGTTGATCATCCGGCCTGAATGGGATGCCCCTCACATTCGATGCTTACCAAGAACGTTCTGTGCTTGGCCTTTTCTGCTTAGACAAGTGGGTACGGTTCTCGGCTCTCCATGTGATTGTATCGTGACTGGAATTACATACGCTAACCCCGGGTCCCGACATCAGCACCTTCTTATGAAATTAAACATGCTCTGCTTAATCTTGTTATGAAAGATCAATTCTCAGGTGCTGGAGAGGACGCTGCCTTGCACTTAAACAATTTTATCGAGCTATGTGATATGCAAAAGTACAAGGAAGTGGATGGAGACATCGTCAAGCTGAAGTTTTTTCCTTTCTCTTTGAGAGGAAGAATCAAGGAGTGGCTGCAATCCTTACCCAAGAACAGTATCGATTCTTGGAGTAAATGCAAAGATGCTTTTATAGGGAAGTACTACCCCCCTGCTAAAATTATTCAATTGAGGAGTAACATTATGAATTTCAGGCAATTGGATAATGAACACGTTGCCCAGGCATGGGAACATATGAAGAAGCTTGTCAAGAACTGCCCCACACATGGACTGACTACCTGGATGGTTATCCAGACTTTTTATGCAGGCTTGAACTTTACCTCGCGGAACCTGTTAGATTCGGCCGCGGGAGGAACTTTTATGTCAACCACACTTGGCGCTGCCACAAAGCTACTTGATGAGATGATGCTGAACTACTCTCAGTGGCACACCGAAAGATCTCTAACTGGTAAGAAGGTAAATTATGTCGAGGAGATCTCCTCTCTAAATGAAAAGGTTGACCTTATCATGTCTCTACTTACCAAGCAAGCTCCTATTGATCCTCAGGATGTTCCTTTAAATTCTTTGGTTGCTCAAGAGAAAGTAGATGTGAACTTTGTCTCTAGAAACAACTTCAACAATAATGCTTATAGGGGTAATTTTGGTAGCAACAATCCTAGGCCTTTCCCATCCAACAACTATGGGAACGGTAATAGCAACTCCTACAGCCAGAATTATTGGGAAAGAGACCTACCCAACTATGAGAAACTTATAGAAATAGAAAAAGGCACCAAAAGCTATATGCACACACGGTTTGAACAAAACAAGGCCTTTTCCAGACAGTTAGATGAGCACTCCTCTATCCTGCAAAACATTAGCAAACAACTTGAGAGCCTGAATAGTGACATTTCCAGCCTCCAAACTAGACTCACTGCCATTGAGACCTATGTTTCAAACATGTCTCACACCCAATCTACCTTGATAAACCAGATGGCAGCCAAACCAGAAGGCATTCCCAAGGAAGAAGAAAGAATTAATTTCCTTCCTACCTACCACACAGTATCCACTATCCAAGTAGTTGAGGATGTCCAAACCTTTAGCACCCATCACACCCCTAGTCCCACTGGACCTACCAATGGTGATGCTACCACCTCAACCATAGATGAAGAAACCTCTATGAACATAGAGGCTTTGAAATAAGTGAGCCTAAATGATATCACTACCTCCTTGGTAGATAGTAGTGACCTAGACTTTGACAACTGCACTTTACCTGAATTTATTGGTTTCCTACACAAGATGTCTAGAGACCCCCACACTAGCACACTTAATCTTGCCTTCACAGAGCATATCACCAATGCTCTGATCAAAGTTAGGGAGGAGAAGCTTAGACTAGAAGCCTCCATACCTAGGAAGCTAGAAGATGGTTGGGATCCTATGATAAAAATCAAATTGAATAACTTCTCTTGTTATGATCTTTGTGATGTTGGAGCAAGTACCTCTGTTATGCCCAAAAGAATGTATGATATGCTTGAATTGAAACCTTTTGATCCTTGTTCTTTTGGTGTTCGTCTTGTTGATTCTTCCATAAAGAAGCCTTTGGGGAAGATCGACGATGTTCTTATCATTGTCAATGACAATTATGTTCCCGTTGATTTCACTATTATGGACATTGAGTGTGAGCCCTCTTGTCCAATTATTTTTGGACGTCCTTTTCTTCGCACAGTTGGTGTTGTTGTTGACATGAAAGAGGGGAATATAAAATTCCAATTCCCTCTCAAGAAAGGTATCGAACATTTCCCAAGGAAAAAGACTAAGTTACATTTTGAATCTGTCACACGGGCTAGTTATTCTCTTGAAAAGACTTGATCTTCTGCTTTAAGCCTAGCTAATGGCTCTAAAGAAGCGCTTTCTGGAGGCAGCCCGCAACGAATTTAGGTTTTTCTTTTTGCTTTTCTTCTGTTCTTAGTGGTCTTGATGATTGTTACTACTGTAGCAACATCATTGTATCTTTACTTTTCAAGCTTTGTGCCAAGTTTAGCCTCAGATTGCAAGAAAGGTCAAAAGTTGGTACATGCTGTCCAGAAACAGATTCGGTTTGCTTGACGAAACAATTCGGGATAAATCACCAGATCATCTTTTTGATCTGAATTTTATTGACAGCATGATCCATACAATTACCTTTCAGGCGTCTGTTCAGAGTTTTTTTGACTTGAGTTGTAGAAGTACCTCGAAAAAATTCTTTTCTCTCTGCTGTTCTGTTTTTCTCAGCTTCTGCCCCGGTTTTTCTTTTCGAAGTTTTTCAATCCTTAAGCTTGCTTTTTCTTTGCAAAATCTTTTGGGAAGGCAAGAGAAACAGTAGATTTTCCTAGAAATCTTATTTGCAGTAGAGGAAAATTATTTTAGTAGGGCACTAACCTCTCTAATCAGTCTACAATGAGTTATGTATGAAGGGAGTTTTCAAGTGCGCGATGGAAGATGATGAAAGAAGATCTCAGAGTGTCAAACGCTCAACCTTGGGGATGCCCATGTGCACCCCCAATAAATATTCAAGGAGACTCAAGCGTCTAAGCTTGGGGATGCCCCGTGCATCCCCTTCTTCATTAACAATTATCAGTTCGTCCCTCGTTGCACTATATTTTTATCACTTCATGCGTTGTGTGCTATGCTTGGAGCGTCTCGCTCTTTACTTTTCTAGGTTTGTTTTTGCTTTGTTTGCTGTAGTAACAAGTTAGACCCCAGCTTACTCTTTTGTGTGGGAGAGATACACGCTCCGCTTGAACTAGAACTCCTCATAAAATTTTCATGCTTATTCTTTTAGCTGTGAGTTGTTCTTTTTCTTTTCTTTGCTGCTCTGTTTAGTTTTAATGCTTTAGTCTTTATAGAGCTTTTCTTTTGTTTTAGGTTGAATTTCTATAGGTTGCATGTTTTATCTTGTTAGAGAGTTTGCCTGTTGCACTGAGTTTTGTGTCTTGACTAGAGGTAGGTAGTTGAAGTTGCTATTCTCTTTGTAGTAGTAACTTGCCATAGTTTTGAGGTATTGACTAGAGTAATGTTTGAACTTTTGGTGTCAAGAGCTCGAGCCTATTAGTGATAGATGTCGTATTTTGGGAAATCTGTGTGTTTTTCGAAAACCAAAAACCCCTGTTGAGAACTCTAGCTACTAGATGGATCATTATCCTCTGGAGGGTTCGAATATTAGAGTACACTCACGTACCATGAGTCGAGGATGCGCAAGGATAACCAAACCCCCATACACTCCTCCTCGGGGTACTTGTCTCTTTGTGACCCTCCTGATTAGATTGAGAGTTACCGATAATAAGTGCATGAGTTATTCGGACTAATGTGAGTATTCAAAAGTTGACACTTCCACCTCCTCATATTTGCTAGCCTCTCATGTGCCGTGCATTGCCTCCTTCTCACTCCGAGAGTTGGCGTCGACCTTCGCCGGTACATCCAAACCCTTGGCATGATACGCTCTGTCATCATAAGCCTCCTTCTATCCTTCCTCAAAACAGCCACCATACCTACCTATCAAGGCATTTCCATCGCCTTTCCGAGATATATTGTCATGCAACATCCACCTCTTCATGACTTGATCTTCATGTCATACATGTTCATGCTACACTGGCAGCGGCATACATTGCATACATCATGATAGCTACATCTTCTTTATGATTTGAGTGCCTTGTAAAGTGTGAAAGATCTTCTATACCCTCTTGTAAATTAGAGTGTTGCCCTTAAGTGAGGAAAAGATCCCAAAGTGGAAAAATAAAAGATCCCAAAGAGGACAAATGAGAGTTAAATAGAAAGAGCCATTGAGGCCACCAAAAAATACAAAAAAGAGAAAAAAAGAGAAAAAGAAAATAAAAAGAGAGAAAGGGGCAACACTACTAAACTTTTTAAAGATCCACGCTAGTACTCCCTCTTATCCTTGTACTCCATAGAGATGATCATTCATGCATATAGCTATGTGGGGACCTTCCCACTATAGAACCTTGCTTGCATATTCCAAGGATGAGCCCCCTCAAAAGAGCTCTAGGTCTTCATGAGCGAGCAAGTTAGATGCACCCCACTAGTTCCATTGGAGAGCTTTTAGCTCGTATGTGCATCCGTTACGTTTGTTGCTTTGGCCAAGTAGTAGATTGTAACTCCAAGAGGGAGCGTTATGCTTGATTGTGGGTTCATGCCCCCTGATGTGTAGCTTGAGTGACATAAACAGGGGACTAGGGGATGTGTTGTTGCCACCAGGGAGAAAACAACGGTGCTTGTAACTGCAGTTGCAAGGATTGCTTACATTACGCATAGAGAGATAATGCAGTTGTCTCTTTCTTTGAGCCTATAGTTTGGCTGGGGTTCGCAACTTAATACCAGCGAGATGTTCTGGATAGATATCTGATGGCGTGGAAGTGGTAATGGCTTCTCGCCCTTTGTTGGTTAGCCCAAGTGGAAGGTGAGATGTAGGATAGAAGAAAATTTCCCCTATGTAGAGGATAGGGTATGTCTCCCGTAGGACTCCGACAATGATAAGTAGGTGGTGAAGCGAGGAACGCGCCGTTTGAGATATTGCCCTCTTAACCTGGACCTGCACATGATAGAATTAACTTTGTTCCCAACGAAGTTCAGAGAGGTTGTCAATCTCTCCGTTCTTGTTGTTTACAACGGATAAAAAACACAAGGGATAATGATAATGATAACAACTGAAAGTAAATACAGAAAAGTAAATGAGCTTGTAAACAATTATGAGAATATGGACCGGGGTCCCGTGATGTTCACTAGTGATGTCTCTCTCCCAAAAGACGATAAGACTGCTATGCGAGGTAAACAAATTACAGATGGGCAATTGATACGTCCCAAACGTATCTATAATTTCTGTTTACTCCATGCATGTTTTGTGTGACTTTGCCATGTTTTGCTTGAACTTTCATACACTTTTGAGCATATTTGGACTAATCTATTAACCCAGTGCACCCAACTGCCAGTTGATGTTTTCTGCTGTTTTTGTATTTCAGGTTTTCTGGCCATTAAAAGTGCTCCAAAAAATCCGGAAAAATCAGATAAAAATCAGCGACCCGGAAGCTTCCGGAATCACCAAGGTAGCGGAGGGGGGCCACCACCAGGAGACCAGGAGGGTCCCTGGCGCGGCCCCACCCTAGGCCGCGCCAGGAGGCCTCCTGGCTGTCTGGTGGGTCCCCTCGACACCCCCCTCCGCCTATATTAAGCCCCCGTGGTGGAAACCCCTAATATCGATCTCTTTTCTGCGAACTCGCCTCTGTACCGCCGCCGCCGCCGTTTCAAGATCGGGGCTGCCTGGAGAAGCTTCCTCGGCACCCTGCCGGGAGGAGGAACCCCCTCCAGGAGAACATCCATAGCCATGGACGTCTCCCGGATGTGCCGTGAGTAGTCCCCCTTGGACCATGGGTCCGTGACCAGTAGCTATGTGATGTACCTCTCCCCTCTTTGTGCTTCCACTTTCGAGACCTCGTGAGCTGCCTCACATGATCGAGGCACTTTTGTAATTTATGTTGTTGCTATGCTGAGTTTGCTGTGATCTGATGGATTATGAGACTATGTTCAGATTGTGATGAGTAATATATTTGGTTCTTCTCTTTTATATTTTGTTCTTGAGTAAATTCTTGCATGTTCTCCGTTGCAGTATTTTGCTTTGGCCAAGTAGTTTGCTTGCAACTCCAAGAGGGAACGTTATGCTTGATTGTGGGTTCAGCCCCCTGATGTCTAGCTTGAGTGACAGAAACATGAGACTAGGGGATGTGTTGTTGCCACAGGGGATAAAACAACGGTGCTTGTACCCGCGGGTGCAAGGATTGTTTACTTTACGCAAAGTTCTTTTAATGCAGTTGTCTGTTGCTTTGAGTTTACATTTTGGGTGGGATTCACAACTTAATACCAGCGAGATGTTCTGGATAGATATCTCAATGTGGATGATTCGTAGTAGATGCAGTTGGATTTCGGTCTACTTACCTTGGCGTACTTCCCATTGCTTTTGAGCCCTTCCTTTCTTTGCAGCATAGTTAGCATTGCGGTGCCTTCATAATTCTGTCAATTTCCCTGCTGTGATTTGTTAACCTCTCTAGCACTTTTATCTTCTTTTGGGAGAGAGACATCACTAGTGAAAATCACGGGACCCCGGTCCATCTTCACATTATTGTTTACACCCTTAGTTTACTTTCAGTCTTTACTTTCAGTTCCACTTTTATCTCTTGCATTGATCCTTTGTGAACAGCAAGGCCGGAGGAATTGACAACTCCTCTGTACTCGTTGGGAGCAAAGTTATTTGTATCTGTGTGCAGGTCCACATCAAGCGCCGTGACACCTACTTGTATCTCTTGGAGTCCTACTGGTTCGATACTCAACCTTAGCATCTTTGTTAAGGGAAACTTGCTGCTACGCTGCATCTCACCTTCCACTTGGGGTAACCAACGAGGAGAGCTGCCACTCTGTATCAGCAATTGACAGGATTATAAACGCACCACAATGCTGACTATGCTACAAAAGAAAGGAAGAGGCTCATAAGCATGGGCAATACGCCAAAATAAGTAGACCGAAATCCAACTGCATCTACTACTAATCATCCACCTTGAGATATCTATCCATAACATCTCGTTGGTATTAAGTTGCGAGCCCCACCCAAAGTGTAAACCCAAAGCAACAAACAACTGCATTAAAAAGAACTTTGCGTAAAGTAAACAATCCTTGCAACCGCGGTTACAAGCACCGTTGTTTTCCCCCTTGTGGCCACAACACATCCCCTAGACTCATGTTTCTTTCACTCAAGCGTGTCATCAGGGCGCATGTACCCACAGTCGAGCATAACGTTCTCTCTTGGAGTCACTACATACTACTTAGCCAAAGCAATAAACAGCAACGGAGAACATGCAAGAATTACTTAGGAACAAAAATATAAGAGATAAAAACCAAATATATTACTCGGTGGAACAGAGGCGAGATTGCAAAATAGGGTTCTGCCTTCGGAAGTTTCCCGTGGTGGAGAATAAATACGAGAAGGGGGGCAGCCAGGGCGCGCCAGGTGGCTGCTTGGGCACCTGGTGGTGGGCCCCTGGCCCTCCTTCGGTGTTCTGGAGTCCTTCGACACGCTAATTTTTTATCTGATTTTTCCCGGATTTTTGGAGCACTTTTTATATGGGGAAAACTGAAATAGAAAAAAGTAGAAAACAGGAACTGACACTGGGGTGCACTGAGTTAGTAGGTTAGTCCAAATATGATCAAAAATGTAAGGAAGTGTATCTAGATCATAGAAATATCACACAAAACATGCATGGAGCGAGCATAAATTATCGATACGTTTGAGACGTATCAACATCCCCAAGCTTAATTCCTGCTCGTCCTCGAGTAGGTAAATGATAACAGGCATAATTTCTGTGGTGACATGCTAGCAACCATATAAAAACTATGAAAAGTAAAACAATCAAGGTATGGGATTCAATTCAATTCATAACATGCAAGAGTTTATATTAGCATTGAAACAAGTAACAAAAGAACATTAGGTGCAAGATCTCTCGCTGTCCATGACTGGAATGTCTCCAAATGGTGTTTGCGTGCAAGAAAGGGGATAGGAAATACGAGAAAAAAGTATTTTTGTTGAGAACTCAATCTATTAAAGTTTCACACTTCGTCTTCTTTGGAATCTTATCTTGACTCGTCCCTAGACCACTAGCCAGGTACAAGTCAATTTGATCCACTCCTTCTCGATATTTTGAGCACTCATGCAATGGATGAGCGTAAGCACGAGAGTTGACACTTAGGATGGCAAAGAGAGAATATGGTGGAGGAGGAAGATAAAAAGGGTGAGAAAGGCTCACAACAATGAGGACAATCATAGGCGAGAAGGCCAAATGATAGATATGATGTGAGGAGTAGGGATTGCCATGCAACGGACGCACATACGAGCTAAAAGCTCTCCAATGGAACTAGTGGGGTGCATCTAACATGCTCGCTCATGAAGACCTAGAGCTCTTTTGAGGGGGCTCATCCTTGGAATATGCAAGCCAAGTTCTATAGTGTGAAGGTCCCCACATAGCTATATGCATGAATGATCATCTCTATGGAGTACAAGGATAAGAGGGAGTACTAGTGTGGATCTTTAAAAAGTTTAGTAGCGTTGCCCCTTTCTCTCTTTTTATTTTCTTTTTCTATTTTTTCTCTTTTTTTGTATTTTTTTGGTAACCTCAATGGCTCTTTCTATTTAACTCTCATTTGTCCTCTTTGGGATCTTTTATTTTTCCACTTTGGGATCTTTTCCTCACTTAAGGGAAACACTCTAATTTACAAGAGGGTATAGAAGATCTTTCACACTTTACAAGGTACTCAAATCATAAAGAAGATGTAGCTATCATGATGTATGCAATGTATGCCGCTGCCAGTGTAGCAGGAACATGTATGACATGAAGATCAAGTCATGAAGAGGTGGATGTTGCATGACAATATATCTCGGAAAGGTGATAGAAATGCCTTGATAGGTTAGTATGGTGGCTGTTTTGAGGAAGGATATAAGGAGGTTTATGATGACAGAGCATATCATGCCAAGGGTTTGGATGTACCGGCGAAGGTCGACGCCAACTCTCGGAGTGAGAAGGAGGCAATGCACGGCACAGGAGAGGCTAGCAAATATGAGGAGGTGGAAGTGTCAACTTTCAATACTTACATTAGTCCGAAGAACTCATGCACTTATTATCGGTAACTCTCAATCTAATAAGGAGGTTCACAAAGAGACAAGTACCCCAAGGAGGAGTGTATGGGGGTTTGGTTATCCTTGCGCATCCTCGACTCATGATACGTGAGTGTACTCTAATATTCGATCCCTCCGAAGATTACCGATCCATCTAGTAGCTAGAGTTCTCAACTAGTTTTGTAGGTTTTGAAAATAAACACGGATTGCCCAAAATACGACACCTATCACTAATAGTCTAGAGCTCTTGACACCAAAAGTTCAAACATTACTCACATCAATACCTCAAAACTATTGCAAGTTACTACTAAAATTAAATAGCAACCTCAATTACCTACTCTCAAAACAAGACACAACTCAGTGCAACAAACAACTCTCTTAACAAGATAAACATGAAAACTAAAGAGAGTTCCAGAAACAAACTAAACAAAATCCAAGGCTCTTGCTAAAGACAAACTAAGACTAAACAAAACATAGCAGTAGTTAGGAAAAGATAAAGAACACACAACAGTAAAAAGATAGGCATGAAAAATCCTATGATGTGTTCTAGATTTTGAAAGTGGAGCATGTTTCTCTCCCACACAAAGTAAGACGGGGTCTAACTTGTTATGAACAGCAAGCAAAGCTAAAGAAAACTAAAAATAAAACCTAAGAGCGAGACGCTCCAAGCATAGCACATAACGCATGAAGTGATAAAAATATAGTGAGCCGAAGGACGAACTGATGATTGTTGATGGAGAAGGGGATGCACGGGGGCATCCCCAAGCTTAGACGCTTGAGTCTCCTTGAATATTTATTGGGGATGCATGGGGGCATACCCAAGCATGAGCGCTTGACACTCCCGAATCTTCTTTCATCATCTTCCATCGCACACTTGAAAACTCCCTTCATACATGACTCATCATAAGTTGATTAGAGAGGTTAGTACCCTTAATAAATAATTTTTCCCCACTAGATATAAAGATATTCTTGAAGAGCTACTTTTTCTCAAGATTTCCAAAAGTTTTTTGCAAAGAAAAAGCAAGCTTAAGGTTTGCAAAAGTAAAGAGAGACAAAATGTACCACAATCTGTGAAAAACAGAACAACAGGTAGTAAAGAATTTTTTAGGGGAACTTCTGCAACTCAAATCAAAAAACTCAGAACATAATAATGTTCTGTGATTTTATAGAGAACGCTGTGTAAAAATTTCATCTCAAAAGGATGAACTGGTGGTTTGATCCGATTTTTTCCGTCACGAGGACAAAATCTGTTTTCTGGACAACATGTCACAACTTTCAGTTCCCTTATCATATGAGGCTATAACTTGGCACAGAGCTTGAAAATAAAGATATAATGATGTTCCTACAGTAGTAAAAATCATCAAGACCACTAAAAATAGAAGTAAAAATATCTTGAGTTGCCTCCCAACAAGCGCTTTATTTTACGCCTTTAAGCTAGGCATAAGGCAATAGAAGAATGAAAGGTCTCCAGGATCGTCGGAATCGTAAAAACCTTCAAATTGATTTTCAATAAGCTCATTCTTCTTCTTCCTAGGAAAGCGGTACTTACCTTTCGCCTTACCGCGTAAGCGTATGAACCCGTTACCAACATCAATGAAGCCTTTCATGGCTCGGAGGAAGTTCCTTCCAAGCATAATGTTGCTTTGGTTTGGCTCCATGACGAAGAAATCCATCGGTGCAATCCTATGAAGGAATGTAACTTGGACTTCTTTCACCTTTCCTTTAACCTCTGAAATATATCCATTAGCATGTTCATGATAAGATGACAATTTATCCATATCTAGTTTCAAAGAATCGTAAACTAATTTTGGCATAGTAGAAACCATGGATCCAATGTCACAAAAAGCAAGGAAGTCTTGGTTAGAGATGCTAATCCTAACAAAGGGCTCCCAATCATCATCTATCTCCAACATTTCTTTCTTGTTGGACTTAAGTTTTTCTATTTCCCTCAAATCTAGAGCATCCATCCTCTTTTCAATAGTGGCAAGTCTATCTATAACAGTATCAATACTACGATCATAAACAAAATAACTAGATATACTATGAAAAATATCAAGAGCTCTAGCTTCATCACACTCTAAGAAGTCTCCTTCAGCTATAATATCAAGAGAGTGTCTACACCACTTGAAAAGACCATGGTAAAAATTCCTAAGCACAATTTTTATAGGTATCCAAGGCATAATTCTTTTATGTGCTTCAGAAATTCTGTCCCATGCCTTCATCATATTTTCTCCATCCCTTTCAAGGAAATCGAGAACTTCTGATTCCCGCAAAGCACCAAGTCCTAACATGTTCATCTAAACAAGGAGGACTACCAACAGCAAGATAAATATTTTTTTGTGATTTTTGATATAAGACACAAAGATAAAAAAAGAAAGGTAAACTAAGAAGACTAAAAAGTAAAGGTAAAAGATAGTGGGAAACTCCCCTATCTTATCACTCGGAGTCCCCGGCAACGGCGCCAGAAATTTTCTTGATGGCGTGGAAGTGGTAATGGCTTCTCGCCCTTCATTGGTTACCCCAAGTGGAAGGTGAGATGTAGGATAGCAGCAAATTTCCCCTATGTAGAGGATAGGGTATGTCTCCCGTAGGACTCCCTCAATGATAAGTAGGTGGTGAAGCGAGTAACGCGTCGTTTGAGATAATTCTCTCTTAACCTGGACCTGCACACGATATAATTAACTTTGCTCCCAACGAAGTTCAGAGAGGTTGTCAATCTCTCCGGTCTTCTTGTTTACAAAGGATAAAAACACAAGGGATGATGATAATGATAACAACTGAAAGTAAATACGGAAAAGTAAATGAGCTTGTAAACAATTATGAGAATATGGACCGGGGTCCCGTCATGTTCACTAGTGATGTCTCTCTCCCAAAAGACGATAATACTGCTATGCGAGGTAAACAAATTACAGATGGCAAATTGACATGATTATAAACGCACTGCAATGCTAACTATGCTACAAAAGAAAGGAAGAGGCTCATAAGCATGGGTAGTACGCCAAAATAAGTAGACCGGAATCCAACTGCATCTACTACTAATCATCCACCTTGAGATATCTATCCATAACATCTCCCTGGTATTAAGTTGCGAGCCCCACCCAAAGTGTAAACCCAAAGCAACAGACAACTTCATTAAAAAGAACTTTGCGTAAAGTAAACAACCCTTGCAACCGCGGTTACAAGAACCTTTGTTTTCCCCCTTGTGGCCACAACACATCCCCTAGACTCATGTTTCTATCACTCAAGCGTGTCATCAGGGGGCATGTACCCACAATCGA
The DNA here is from genome assembly GCA_950022295.1 of Bromus sterilis. Classification (NCBI taxonomy): domain Eukaryota; kingdom Viridiplantae; phylum Streptophyta; class Magnoliopsida; order Poales; family Poaceae; genus Bromus; species Bromus sterilis. The sequence continues at coordinate 29,763,056 of OX465597.1, forward strand.
GCATAACGTTCCCTCTTGGAGTCACAACCTACTACTTGGCCAAAGCAATAAACAACAACGGAGAACATGCAAGAATTACTTAGGAACAAAAATATAAGAGATAAAAACAAAATATATTACTCTATCATGATCTGAACATAATCTCATAATCCATCAGATCCCATCAAACTCAGCATAGCAACAGCAGAAGAATTACATATGTACCTCAATCATGTAGGGCAACCACGAGGTCTAAACCATGAAGAACAAAGAGGGGAGGAGAACATCACATAGCTACTGATCACGGACGCATGGTCCAAGGTAGAATACTCACGGCACATCCAGGAAGCGTCCATGGAGGAGGAGAATCTACCAGAGGTCGATCCTCCCTCCAGCAGGGTGCCGGGAAGGGTCCTGACGGTGCTCCCGATCTTGGAAACGCGGCGGTGGCGGAACAGAGGCGAGATTGCGAAATAGGGTTCCGTCTTCGGAAGTTTCCTGTGGCAGAGAATAAATAAGCGAAGGGGGCAGCAAGGGGGACACCAGGGGTCCAGGCGCCCCCCTGGCGCGGCCAGGCCCCTGGCTGCGCCGGGTGGCCGCCTGGGCACCTGGTGGTGGGCTCCTGGCCCTCCTTTGGGGTTCTGGAGTCTTATGACATGCTGATTTTTTTATCTGATTTTCCCGGATTTTTGGAGTACTTCTTATATGGAGCAAAACTGAAATAGAAAAACAGCAGAAAACAGGAACTGGCACTAGGGTGCACTGAGTTAGTAGGTTAGTCCAAATATGATAAAAAAATGTATGAACGTGTATCTAGATCATAGCAATATCACACAAAACATGCATGGAGCGAGCAGAAGTTTTCGATACATTGGAGACGTATCAATATCTCAAGGTGGATGATTAGCGAGTAGATGTTGATGAATAAACGGTCTACTTGTTTTGGTGTAATGCCCATACGATTGAGCCTCTAGCTTTCTTGTAGCATAATTAGCATTGGAGTGCTTTTATAATTATGTCAATTGCCCAGCTGTAATTTGTTCACCCAACATAGTTGTTTATTGTCTTTTGGGAGAGAGACATCACTAGTGAAAGTCTTGGGACCCCGGTCCATATCTCAACGATAGTTTACACCGTTCACCTTTACTACTTTTATTTTCTTTTTTTTGCAATCACTACTATTATTTTCACCCTTGTATTTTGAGCCTTTGTAAATAACAAGACCAGATAGATTGACAACCTCTCTGGCTCTTTGGGAGCAAAGTTATTTGTTTCTGTGTGCAGGGTGGTGACCCACAAGTGTAGGGGATCGCGATAGTCTTCGCGGGTAAGATAACCCAATTTATTGATTCGACACAACGGGAGCCAAAGAATATTTATAAGCTTTAACAGTTGAGTTGTTAATTCAACCGCACCTGAAAGATACTTTCTTGGCAATGAGATATTAGTGATAACGGTGATACGGAAGTGATAGTGTTAATGGATATAGTGGTGGTAAAGCAACGAAATAAAAGCGATAAAAGTAACTTGTAACCAGCAGAATTAAAAACAATGTAGGCTAGGGGCGGATGGTTGGGCGCTGCATGGATAAGAGACATCATGTATTTTACTTGGGGCAAGGCACACAGAAAAGTAATGATCATCTAGGCATATATCAAACATTAGGCATGTATCCTGAAGGTAGTTGTACGTGCTTGCAATAAGAACATGCATAACAACTTTTGTCCTACTATCCCGCTACAAACGGGGCCAAAGGAACTTATGGGGATTAAGGTTGACGAGGGGGTGACCCCACGACTCTGCGTGTGAGGATACCTGGTGCATATGAAGATAGAAGGCCCGCTGGAAGCCTCGACAGGACCACGACTGGCCCACTCAAGGCACCAACGTAGGAGTCCGCGACCAACAATGGAAGTCAAGACTTGGCGTCCAAGGCAAAGCTAGATTAGGCAATCGTCCTTGTAACCTGAGTCGGACTCCCCGAGACCTAGCCTAGTATATAAAGGCTCGGAGGGGGACGGCTCAGGGCATCCAATGTTCAACCAACACCTCCGATCTTGAGCAAACTCGCCTTGAACACCTCTGTAATCGCCCTCCCCCCCGCCGCATAATACAATTGAGCAGGAAGTACTATCTCCTATTAGCCGACGAGTATCGCCAACCTGCTCATCCTCTCTACGATCTAACCCAGGGTCCCTGACCATGGGATTTGCCGAGGCCGATCCTCATCAATTGGCGCTGACCGTGGGGACTATGCAGGTTGGATCAGAGATCTCGGCGGCCCCTTCATCAGCAATCAGCAAGTTGACGACTCCACCAGCACCCGATGTCTCCATGGCTCGAGCAGAATCCGATCTGTTCGGTTCCCTCGGCTTCATCGCACACCTTCCGATCTTGCGATCCGTTTTCGCGGACCTGCGCACTGGCGTTGACCTTACTTTCGGTGGGTACCAGATCTACGTCAACCGGTGGGGCACCCTCCGCCTCACAGATCGTGCTCGAGCACCCGCAGCAACAACTTTTACGACAGCAACAGCCGAAGACGAAGCACCCGCCCATGCGGAAACTCCGCGAGTCAACCGCAACTCCCACCTCAACACAAGACATCGCACCTCTCGCGACCGCACGAGTGGGGAACTAGCATGGAAGAGACGCAGCATGGGCGCGACAGAGCCATCGACTGAGGCACCGTTCCAAGTGTTCATGGCAGACACCCGCGAGCCAACTTCAGATGACAGAGGCAGAGATGATGAACCGAGCAGTCACAGAGACGCACGCTCAAACAGAAGAAGCAGCGATCCTGACAACACTGGACAGCTTACTGTCACCCTTGGCGAACCAGGAACCATACCAAGGAAGGAGTTTAGAAGACAAGAGCACAACAACCACAAGAATGACGAACCGGAAAGCAGCAGGCGCCAGATCTCGGGAGCAGCAAGAGAGGCTCAAACCACCGAGAAAATCTACCTATCTAAAGAAGCAATCGCCAGAGTAAAAGACGCGGTGAAGCGCGGAAAATTACTCCCAGAAGATGCAACTCGTGATGAGCTCAGAGCATACAACAAGCTGGTGAGTGACATCACCAAGAAAATAAGACGGCTGCGACTCGAATTGGAGAAGCAAGGAAAAACCATTAACGACTCAAGAACCAACCGCAAAACACTGCCCGAACAACCGAGGGACTCCTCCGACCACGACTCTCCCGTTCGAGGCAAGTCCAGATTCGACAACTTAAGACGCACAGACAAAAAGAAAGTAGCCCGCAAACTGGACGACGACTTCAGGCTCGAAAAAGACGTCGAAGAAGAAGAACATTTCACACCAGCAGAAGCCCTCATAACAGCCCAGGCATATCTCCATCGTCCTCAGAAGGGCAAAAAGGACAAAACAGACCGCAAAACGGCGATAGCACTCAAGGTAATGAGCGACGCCATCGCCGCTTCAGCACCTAAAAAAGCAGGCACAAGGCGATCGCCCCACGAACAGACACCGGGCATGGACCCCAGTTCATCAGACGATGGTGACGACGACAGCAACGACGACCGTCGCAAGCGTCCAAACAAAAGCAAAGACCATGGCAGGGACGACCACGGCAACCGACGTAGCGACGATCGACGGGACGCACGCAACAACATAACACAAAACAAAATCAACCGAGGAAGACGCAGGCGCGCAACCCGCGAAGAGCACTCAGACGAGCAAGCATCCGACGAAGATCTCGAACCATGCGGCGCATTATGCTTCGCGCGAGCCATACGCGAGATACGGATGCCCAAAGGCTTTAAGTTAAACTCCACAATGCACAAATACGACGGACTGGAGGAGCCAGAGGCATGGATCGATGATTACCTAACAGTCGTCAAGTTCCAGCGGGAAACCAATATCACGGCAATGCAGTACGTACAGCTCATGCTCGACGGATCGGTGCGGCACTGGCTGAAGAAACTACGACGAGGATCCATCAGCTCCTGGAAGCAATTTCGCAGCGCCTTCATCGAGAACTTCAAGTCAACCTACAAGCGACCGGCATCACTCAAAGAGCTGAGAGCCTATAGGCAAGGAACCAGAGAGTCCTTGAGGGCATACATTCAGCGGTGGACCATAATTAAAAATTCATCCGAAGACATATCAGACGAAAGTGCGATCGACGCATTCAGAAGAGGCTTACAGCGCATAGACTTTAAAGAGCAACTCAGACAGATGAAGGTCCGAACACTCACACGGTTATTGGAACAAGCCAACAACTGGGCTGACATCCAGATGGCGCGCTCAGAACGTGACTAACTATTACACTAGAGACAAAGGTTTTGAAAGAAGAAGAAAGCGTCCCAGAAATAAATTTTATGACGTCAGAGGACCCGGCATGGTCGCGTCCGGTTTCCCAGATGACAAAGACGGAAGACATCGCGACGACAGCAGAGTGCAGCGGAGGGACAACCCAGAAGAACACCGCACGCCCAGAAGCGAGATTGGAGATCAAGGCAGCCACGAGACGATACCCGAGCATACCGCTCGGCCAAGGAACTGCTCGACGGGCCCTGCGCACTACATGGGTTCAAAAACGAACGTGGAGAAGGCAGATCGGGGCACACCCTATGAAACTGTAGGCGCTTCACCGAGCTCACAGAAGAAAAGAGCCGGTCGACAACACCAGCAGCACAACCTCTCGCAAGTGTAGCTGTTGGGACAATCGCCCACAATGCACCACCTGCACCTGCCGCACCAGCAAGACAGGTAGCAGCCATCCAGGAGAGGTGCACAACAGCAAGCGCAAAAGAAGAGTACCCAGAGGCACATGGACGAATCTACATGATCCAAGCAGGAATACCATCAAACAGGCAGCAGAAGCAGCTCACCAAACATGTTTTCCTCGCAGTTTCCTCGCACCCGGCTGACGATGGGGTGACCCCACGACTCCTACATGTGAGACTACCTGGTGCGTGTGAAGACAGAAGGCCCGCTGGGAAGCTACGACAGGCCCGCGATTGGCCCAACCAAGCACCGACGTAGGAGTCCACGACTAACATTGAAGGTGCAACTTGGCGTACAAGGCAGGACTAGAATTAGGAAACTACCTATGTAACCTAGCACGGACTCCCCGAGACTTAGCCTAGTATATAAAGGCTAGGAGGGGAGACGTCCAGATCAAGTCAATACGCATCTACTCATCCTAGCCTTGCGAGAACTCGCCTTGGGATTTGCCGGGGTTGATCCCCATCAATTGGCGTCGTCTGTGGAAACTACATAGGCTGGAATCACGATCTCGGCGGTCCCGCCCTCAGCAGACCAAGACTCGAGGACTAGAACCAGATCTAGCCCGCTCGAGGAATTCAAGATCATCTAGCCTGCGGCCGAGCCAAGTCCAGCACCTCAACGACTGTTAGATCCATCGACGAAGGAAGAGAACCCGGCGACTTAGAAGGCAAACGCGAGGACCCTACTCGGGGACACCACTCGAAGAGTCGCGGCGCGCGGCCGAAGACTCGCCCATCAGTCGACGACCCGCCGCCGCCCGGACTCCCACCACACGCCAAGACAGCGACTCCGAAACCCAGACAGGAGAGTACTACGACCCAGATCGAAGGCCAGACGAATTCGCCAACTTCATCAGAAGCCAATCACTCAGTGACGGGATAGAACTTGACCCAAGAGTCCACAACCGAGCAGAAGACCAGTCGCATACCTTCCAAGTCTCAAGGAGAAGAAGGCACGCCGGCTCCAGCAAGCTGATACGTCCAAAACATATCTATAATTTCTGCTTGCTCCATGCATGTTTTGTGTGATATTGCTATGATCTAGATAAACTTTCATACACTTTTGATCATATTTGGACTAACCTATTAAGTAGTGCACCCCAGTGCCAGTTCCTGTTTTCTGCTGTTTTTCTATTTCAGTTTTCCCCCATATAAAAAGTGCCAGAAAAATTCAGATAAAAAATCAGCATGACGGAAGCTTCGAGAAAAGCCCGGGAAGGGGCAGAGGGGGCCAAGGGGGGGCCAGGCGGCCACCTGGCGCGGCCCCACCCCTGGCCGCGCCAGGGGGGCGCCTGGGGACCCTGGCCCACCTCTGGTTTCCCCCTTTCACCTATTTATCCCCCGTCACGGGAAAACTCCAGAAGAAGAATCCTATTCCGCGAACTCGCCTCTGTTCCGCCGCCGCCGCGCTTCCAAGATTGGGAGCACCAGAAGACCTCTTCCCGGCACTCTGCCGGAGGGAGGATTGACCTTCGGGAGTCTCCTCTCCACCATGGATGCTCCCCGGATGTCTTGTGAGTACTTTTCCTTGGACCATGGATCCGTGGTCAGTAGCTATGTGATGTTCTCCTCCCCTCTTTGATCTTCATTGTTTAGACCTCGTGAGATGCCCTACATGATCGAGGCACCTTTGTAATATTTCTGCAATTTCTATGTTGAGTTTGATCGGATCTGATGGATTATGAGATAATGTTCAGATTGTGATAGATAATATATTTGGTTTCTATCTTTTATATTTTTGTTCCTAAGTAATTCTTGCATGTTCTCCGTTGCTGTTTATTGCTTTGGCCAAGTAGTAGGTAGTGACTCCAAGAGGGAGCGTTGTGCTAGATTGTGGGTTCATGCCTCCCTGATGACACGCTTGAGTGACAGAAACATGAGTCTAGGGTATGTGCTATTGCCACAAGGGGGAAAACAACGGTGGTTATGACCACGGTCACAAGGATTGTTTACTTTACGCAAAGTTCTTTTATTGCAGTTGTCTGTTGCTTTGGGTTTACACTTTGGGTGGGGCTCGCAACTTAGTACCAGCGAGATGTTCTGGATAGATATCTCAAGGTGGATGATTAGTAGTAGATGCAGATGGATTTCGGTCTACTTATTTTGGCGTACTGCCCGTGCTTTTGAACCTCTTCCTTTCTTTTGTAGCATAGTTAGCATTGCGGTGCGTTCATAATCCTTTCAATTGCCTTTTTGTAATTTGTTTACCTCGCATAGCAACTTTATCGTCTTTTGGGAGAGAGACATCACTAGCGAACATCACGTATCCCGGTCCATATCCTTATTACTGTTTCCAAGCTATCTTTACTTTTCTGCTTTTACTTGCTATCATTATCACTTGTGTTTTACCCTTTGTAAACAACAAGACCGGAGAGATTGACAACCTCTCTGAACTTCGTTGGGAACAAAGTTATCTGTGTCTGTGTGCAGGTCCACGTCAGCACCGCTGACACCTACTTGTCATATCCGGAGTCCTACGGGACACAAACCTTGGTATCCTCACCGAGGGAAACTCACTGCTGCACTGCATCACGCCTTCCACTTGGAGCTCGCCAACGAAGGGCGGGAAGCCGCTAAGCAGGAGAATTTCTTGCGCCGTTGCCGGGGACTCCGAGTGCTAAGATAGGGGAGTTGCACACTACCCTTTACCTTTGTTTTTTAGTCTTGTTAGTTTATCTTTCAGTTTTTATCTTTGTGTCTTCTATCAAAATTTACAAAAAAATTATTTATCTTACTATTAGTAGTCCTCCTTGTTTAGATGAACATGTTAGGACTAGGTTCTTTGTGGGAATCGGAAGTTCTCGATTTCCGTCAAAGGGATGGAGAAAATATGAAGAAGGCATGGGACAGAATTTCTGAAGCACATAAAAGAATTATGCCTTGGATATCTATAAAGATTGTGCTTAGAAATTTTTACCATGGCCTTTTTAAGTGGTGTAAACACTCTCTTGACATTATAGCTGAAGGATATTTTCTAGAGTGTGATGAAGATAGGGCTCTTGATATTTTGCATAGTCTATCTAGTTATTTTGTTTATGATCGTAGTGTTGATATTGTCATAGATAGACTTGCCACTATTGAGAAAAGACTAGATGCTCTAGACTTGAGTAAAGTAGAGGAACTTAAGTCCAACAAGAAAGAAATGTTGGAGATAGATGATGACTGGGAGCCCTTTGTTAGGATTAGCATCTCTAACCAAAGCTTCCTTGCTCTTTGTGATATTGGATCCACAGTTTCTACTATGCCAAAAATAGTTTATGATTCTTTGAAACTGGATATGGATATATTATCATCTTATCATGAACATTCTAATGGAGATATTTCAGAAATTAAAGGAAAGGTAAAAGAAGTCCAAGTTGCATTCCTTCATAGGACTGCACCAATGGATTTCTTCATCATGGAGCCAAACCAAAGTAACATTGTGCTCGGAAGAGACTTCCTCCGTGCTATGAAAGGTTTCATTGATATTGGTAATAGGCACATATGCTTACGCGGTATGGCGAAAGGTAAGTATATCTTTCCTAGTAAGAAGAAGAATGAGCTTATTGAAAATCAATTTGAGGGTTTTTATTATTCTGATCTTGGATACCCTTGATTCTTCTTTTTGCTTTATGCCTAGCTAATGGCTTTAAAGAAGCGCTTTCGGGAGGCAGCCCACAACGAATTTAGGTGTTTATTTTTGCTTTTGTTGTGTCTTTATGTTTGTTACTTCTGTAGCAACATCATTGTATCTTTATTTTTCAACCTTGTGCCAAGATATAGCCTCTTACGGCAAGGGAAGTAAAAGTTGTGACATGTTGTCCAGAAAACATATTCTGTCCTCGTGACGAGAAAAATTCCAGAAAAATCCCAGTTCATCTTTTTGAGCTGTACTTTTACACAGTATGCTCTATACAATTACGAAACTTCCGTATGTTCTGAGTTTTTTGATTTGAGTTGCAGAAGTGCCCGTAAAAAATCCTTTACTATCTGTTGTTCTGTTTTTCACAGATTCTGCCACGTTTTGTCTCTCCTAACTTTTGCAAACCTTAAGCTTGCTTTTTCTTTGAAAAAACTTTTTGGCACTCTTGATAAACAGTAGCTCTTCAATAATATCTTTATATCCAGTGGAAAAAGTTATTTATTAATGGTCCTAACCTCTCTAATCAGCTTATGATGAGTTATGTATGAAGGGAGTTTTCAAGTGTGCGATGGAAGATGATGAAAGAAGATCCAGGAGTGTCAAGCGCTCAAGCTTGGGGATGCCCGTATGCATCCCCATTAATATTCAAGGAGACTCAAGCGTCTAATCTTGGGGATGCCCCCGTGCATCCCCTTCTCCATCAACAAATCATCAGTTCGTCCTTCGTCTCACTATATTTTTATCACATCATGTGTTATGTGCTATGCTTGGAGCGTCTCGCTCTTAGGTTTTGTTTTTAGTTTCTTTAGCTTTGCTTGCTGTTCATAACAAGTTAGATCCTTTCTTACTTTATGTGGGAGAGAAACACGCTCCACTTTCAAAATCTAGAACACATCATAGGATTCTTCATGCCTATCTTTTTGCTGTTGTGTGTTCTTTATCTTTTCATAGCTACTGCCATGTTTAGTCTTAGTCTTAGTTTGTCTTTAGCAAGAGCCTTGTCTTTTGTTTAGTTTGTTGCTGGAACTCTTTTTAGTTTTCATGTTTATCTTGTTAAAGAGAGTTGGTTGTTGCACTGAGTTGTGTCTTGTTTTGAGAAGTAGGTACTTGAGGTTGCTATTTAATTTTAGTAGTAGCTTGCAATAGTTTTGAGGTATTGATGTGAGTAATGTTTGAACTTTTGGTGTCAAGAGCTCTAGCCTATTAGTGATAGGTGTCGTATTTTGGGCAATCCGTGTTTATTTTCAAAACCTACAAAACTAGTTGAGAACTCTAGCTACTAGATGGATCACTACTCTTCTGAGGAGTCGAATATCAGAGAACACTCACGTACCATGAGTCGAATAAGTGCATGAGTTCTTCGGACTAATGTAAGTATTGAAAGTTGACACTTCCACCTCCTCATATTTGCTAGCCTCTCCTGTGTCGTGCATTGCCTCCTTCTCACTCCGAGAGTTGGCGTCGACCTTCGCCGGTACATCCAAACCCTTGACATGATATGCTCTGTCATCATAAACCTCCTTATATCCTTCCTCAAAACAGCCACCATACCAACCTATCAAGGCATTTCTATCACCTTTCCGAGATATATTGTCATGCAACATCCACCTCTTCATGACTTGATCTTCATGTCATACATGTTCCTGCTACACTGGCAGCGACATACATTGCGTACTTCTTGATAGTTATATCTTCTTTATGTTTTGAGTACCTTGTAAAGTGTGAAGATCTCCTTTACCTTCTTGTAAAATAGAGTGTTGCCCTTAAGTGAGGAAAAGATCCCGAAGTGGACACATTAAAAGATCCCAAAGAGGACAAATGAGAGTTAAATAGAAAGAGCCATTGAGGCCACAAAAAAATACAAAAAAATAGAAAAAAATAGAAAAAGAAATAAAAAGAGAGAAAGGGGCAACACTACTATCCTTTTGAGAGATCCACACTAGTACTCCCTTTATATCCTTGTACTCCATAGAGATGATCTTTTTACATATAGTTTGGAGAGCTTCCTAGCTCGTATGTGCACCCGTTGCATGGCAATCCCTACTCCTCACATCATATCTACCATTTGTCATCTCTTGCCTATTATTGTCCTCATTGATGTGAGCCTTTCTCATCCTTTTTGTCTTCCTCCTCCACCATATTTCTCTCTTTCCCATCCTAAGTGTCAACTTTCGTGCTTACGCTCATCCATTGCATGAGTGCTCGAAATATTGAAAAGGAGTGGATCAAATTGACTTGTACCTGGCTAGTGGTCTGGGGACGAGTCAATATAAGATTTCAAAGAAGACCAAGTGTGACACTTTAGTAGATTGAGCTCTCAACACAAAAATACTATTTCTCGTATTCCCTATCCCCTTTCTTGCACGCAAACACCATTTGGAGACATTCGAGTCATGGACAGCGAGAGCTCTTGCACCTTTTGTTCCTTTGTTACTTGTTTCAATGCTAATATAGACTCTTGCATGTTATGACTTGAATTGAATCTCTAACCTTGCTTGCTTTACTTTACAAAGTTCTTTTATGGTTGCTAGCATGTCACCACAGAAATTATGCTTGTTATCATTTACCTACTCGAGGACGAGCAGGAATTAAGCTTGGGGTTGTTGATACATCCAAAACGTATCTATAATTTCTGCTTGCTCCATTCATGTTTTGTGTGATATTTCTATGATCTAGATACACTTTCATACACTTTTGATCATATTTGGACTAACCTATTAACTCAGTGCACCCCAGTGCCAGTTCCTGTTTTCTGCTGTTTTTCTATTTCAGTTTTCCCCCATATAAAAAGTGCCAGAAAAAATCAAGAAAATTCAGATAAAAATCAGCGTACAGGAAGCTTCAAGAAAAGCCCAGGAGGGGCCAGAGGGGGGCCAAGGGGGGGGCAAGGCGGCCACCTGGGGCCCCTGGCCCACCTCTGGCTACCCCCTTTCTCCTATTTATCCCCCGTCACGGGAAAACTCCAGAAGAAGAACCCTATTCCGCGAACTCGCCTCTGTTCTGCCGCCGCCGCGCTTCCAAGATCGGGAGCACCAGAAGACCTCTTCCCGGCACTTTGCCGGAGGGAGGATTGACCTCCGGGAGTCTCCTCTCCACCATGGATGCTCCCCTGATGTCTTGTGAGTAGTTTTCCTTGGACCATGGGTCCGTGATCAGTAGCTATGTGATGTTCTCCTTCCCTCTTTGATCTTCATTGTTTAGACCTCGTGAGCTGCCCTACATGATCGAGGCACCTTTGTAATATTTCTGCAATTGCTATGTTCAGTTTGATCGGATCTGATGGATTATGAGATTATGTTCATATTGTCATAGAGTAATATATTTGGTTTCTATCTTTTATATTTTTGTTCCTAAGTAATTCTTTCATGTTCTCCGTTGCTGTTTATTGCTTTGGCAAGGTAGTAGGTAGTGACTCCAAGAGGAAGCGTTGTGCTAGATTGTGGGTTCATGCCTCCTTGATGACACGCTTGAGTGACAGAAACATGAGTCTAGGGGATGTGATGTTGCCACAAGGGGGAAAATAACGGTGCTTGTGACCGCGGTCACAAGGATTGTATACTTTACGCAAAGTTCTTTTATTGCAGTTGTCTGTTGCTTTGGGTTTACACTTTGGGTGGGGCTCGCAACGTAATACCAGCGAGATGTTCTGGATAGATATCTCAAGGTGGATGATTAGTAGTAGATGCAGATGGATTTCGGTCTACTTATTTTGGCGTACTGCCCGTGCTTTTGAACCTCTTCCTTTCTTTTGTAGCATAGTTAGCATTGCGGTGCATTCATAATCCTATCAATTGCCTTTATGTAATTTGTTTACCTCGCATAGCAGTTTTATCGTATTTTGGGAGAGAGACATCACTAGCGAACATCACGTATCCTGGTCCATATCCTTATTACTGTTTCCAAGCTATCTTTACTTTTCTGCTTTTACTTGCTATCATTATCACTTGTGTTTTACCCTTTGTAAACAACAAGACCGGAGAGATTGACAACCTCTCTGAACTTCGTTGGGAACAAAGTTATCTGTGTCTGTGTGCAGGTCCACGTCAGCACCGCTGACACCTACTTATCATATCCGGAGTCCTACGGGAGACAAACCTTGGTATCCTCACCGAGGGAAACTCACTGCTGCACTGCATCACGCCTTCCACTTGGGGCTCACCAACGAAGGGCGGGAAGCCGCTAAGCACAAGCTCACAGCTAAAGAGCAACTGGAAGGACCCTGCGCGATCCACTGTTTTGAAGACAGCCGAGGACATCTCAGAGCAAGCCACACCTTGGGATATTGCCGCCTATTCGCCGAACTCCCCAACAGCCTCAAGGAGGAGAAGCAGCGTGAAGCCAAACGCACTCGAAGAAGCACGCAACCACCCGCATCAAGCGCAGAGGAGCAATACCCCGCGTCCCAGGGACGAACCTGCATGATCCAAGAAGGAAGACCCTCGAAAGCAAAGTAAGATGCCTACACCCTGCAAGCCGAAGCAGCTGAAGGCCTAAAGATAACTGAAACCTACCAATTGAGCGGCGCTGAGACCAGCATCACCTTCTCACAGAGCGACTGACGAGGGGGTGACCCCACGACTCCTACGGATAAGCCTACCCGGTGTCCATGAAGACAGAAGGCCCATGAAGATACGGCCTCGGCCCGCTAGTTGGCACCGACGTAGGAGTCCGCGAGTCACAAGGAAGGTGCGAAGACCTGCCGTACGGAGCAAGCTAGGGTTAGGAAAGCTCACCTGTAAACGTAGATGAACTCCCCGAGAGCTAGCCCGATATATAAGGGCTAGGAGGGGCGACGCCAAAGACATCTAATATCACTTGTAACCCTAGCCTTGACCTCCACTGTAATGGCATCTCCCCCATCAATAATATCGAGCAGGAGCGAGCCTTCCTGTTTGCCGACGAGCTATCGTCCAACCTGTGCATCTCATGACTAACCCAGGGTCCCTGACCATGGGATTTGCCGGGGTTGATCCCCGTCAATTGGCGCCATCTTTGGGAACTACACAGGTTGGGATCACGATCTCGGCGGTCCCGTCTTCAGCAAGCTACAACTCAAGGGCAAGAACCAGATCTAGCCCGCTCGAAGGATTCAAGATCACGGCGGACATCTCCGCCACCACATCAAGAGCACTCGAGCTACAGTTGTGCCAGGACTGATACTACGGTAACTGCCATGTGCAGCGCCAGCGCCGAAGGAGACGACGACCCAGAAGAGCGGAGAGGGGCCTCTACGAAGGAATTCCACTCGACGAACCGCGACGCGCAGCTGAGGACTCGCAAATCTTTCGACAACCCACCACCGCCCGGGCACCCGCCGCACATCAAGACGATTACTACGAGATTGAATCCAGCGATCAGCAGAACCACCTGATGTGCGAGATGATGATAGTGATTTCTCGCCCTTCGTTGGTGAGACCCAAGTGGAAGGCGTGATGTAGCACATCAGCAAATTTCCCTCGGTGAAGATACCAAGGTTTTTCTCCAGTAGGACTCCGGAGATGATAAGTAGGTGTCAGCAGCGCAACTGACGCGGACCTGCACACAGACACGATAACTTTCTTCCCAACGAAGTTCAGAGATGTTGTCAATCTCTCCGATCTTGTTGTTCACAAAGGGTAAAACGCAAGGGATAATGATAGTAATTAAAAGTAAAAGCAGAAAAGTAAATGAGCGTGTAAACAGTTATGAGGATATGGACCAGGATACGTGATGTTCACTAGTGATGTCTCTCTCCCAAAAGACGATAAAATTGCTATGCGAGGTAAACAAATTACAGAAAGGCAATTGACAGGATTATGAACGCACCGCAATGCTAACTATGCTACAAAAGAAAGGACGAGGTTCAACAGCATGGGCAGTACGCCAAAATAAGTAGACCGAAATCCATCTGCATCTACTACTAATCATCCACCTTGAGATATCTATCCAGAACATCTCGCTGGTATTAAGTTGCGAGCCCCACCCAAAGTGTAAACCCAAAGCAACAGACAACTGCATTAAAAAGAACCTTGCGTAAAGTAAACAATCCTTGTAACCGCGGTTACAAGCACCGTTGTTTTCCCCCTTGTGGCAACAGCACATCTCCTAGACTCATGTTTCTGTCACTCAAGCGTGTCATCGGGGGGCATGAACCCACAATCGAGAAAAACGTTCCCTCTTGGAGTCACTACCTACTACTTGGCCAAAGCAATAAACAGCAACTGAGAACATGCAAGAATTACTTAGGAACAAAAATATAAGAGATAAGAACCAAATATATTACTCAATCACAATCTGAACATAATCTCATAATCCATCAGATCCTATCAAACTCAACATAGGAATAGCAGAAATATTACAAAAGTGCCTCGATCATGTAGGGCAGCTCACGAGGTCTAAACAATGAAGATCAAAGAGGGGAGGAGAACATCACATAGCTACAGATCACGGACCCATGGTCCAAGGAAAACTACTCACGAGACATCCGGGGAGCATCCATGGTGGAGAGGAGACTCCCGGAGGTCAATCCTCCCTCCGGCAGTGTGCCGGGAAGAGGTCTTCTGGTGCTCCCGATCTCGGAAGCGCGGCGGCGGCGGAACAGAGGCGAGTTTGCGAAATAGGGTTCTGTCTTCGGAGTTTCCCCGTGACGGAGAATAAATAGGAGAAGGGGCAGCGAGAGGTGGACCAGGGGCCCCAAGCGCCCCCCTGGCGCGGCCAGGGGTGGGGCCGCGCCGGGTGGCCTCCTGGGCCCCCCTGGCTCCCCTCTGGCCCCTCCCGGGCTCTTCTCGAAGCTTCCTGTACGCTGATTTTTCCTGTATTTTTCCCGGAATTTTTCTGGCACTTTTTATATGGGGGAAAACTGAAATAGAAAAACAACAGAAAATAGGAACTGGCACTGGGGTGCACTGATTTAATAGGTTAGTCCAAATATGATCAAAAGTGTATGAAAGTGTATCTAGATCATAGCAATATCACACAAAACATGCATGGAGCAAGCAGAAATTATAGATACGTTTTGGACGTATCAACATCCCCAAGCTTAATTCCTGCTCGTCCTCGAGTAGGTAAATGATAACAGTATAATTTCTGTGGTGACATGCTAGCAACCATAAAAGAACTTTGAAAAGTAAAGGAATCAAGTTTAGAGATTCAATTGAAGTCATAACAAGCAAGAGTCTATATTAGCATTGAAACAAGTAACAAAAGAACAATAGGTGCAAGAGCTCTCGCTGTCCGTGACTCGAATGTCTCCAAATGGTGTTTGCGTGCAAGAAAGGGGATAGGGAATACGAGAAAAAGTATTTTTGTGTTGAGAACTCAATCTACTAAAGTTTCACACTTGGTCTTCTTTGGAATCTTATCTTGACTCGTCCCCAGACCACTAGCCAGGTACAAGTCAATTTGATCCACTTCTTTTCGATATTTTGAGCACTCATGCAATGGATGAGCGTAAGCACGAGAGCTGACACTTAGGATGGCAAAGAGATAATATGGTGGAGGAGGAAGACAAAAAGGATGAGAAAGGCTCACATCAATGAGGACAATCATAGGAAAGAGATGCCAAATGATAGATATGATGTGAGGAGTAGGGATTGCCATGCAACGGATGCACATACGAGCTAAGAAGCTCTCCAATGGAACTAGTGGGGGTGCATCTAACTTGCTCGCTCATGAAGACCTAGAGCTCGTTTGAGGAGGCTCATCCTTGGAATATGCAAGCCAACTTCTAAAGTGTGAAGGTCCCCACATAGCTATATGCATAAATGATCATCTCTATGGAGTACAAGGATATAGAGGAAGTACTAGTGTGGATCTCTCAAAAGGATAGTAGTGTTGCCCCTTTCTCTCCTTTTATTTCTTTTTCTCGTTTTTCTATTTTTTGTTATTTTTGTGTGGCCTCAATGGCTCTTTCTATTTAACTCTCATTTGTCCTCTTTGGTATCTTTTGATTGTGTCCACTTTGGGATCTTTTCCTCACTTAAGGGCAACACTCTATTTGACAAGAAGGTAAAGGAGATCTTTCACACTTTACAAGGTACTCAAAATCATAAAGAAGATGTAACTAACATGATGTATGCAAGGTATGTCGTTGCCAGTGTAGCAGGAACATGTATGACATGAAGATCAAGTCATGAAGAGGTGGAAGTTGCATGGCAATATATCTCGGAAAGGCTATGGAAATGCCTTGATAGGTAAGTATGGTGGCTGTTTTGAGGAAAGATATAAGGAGGCTTATGATGACAGAGCGTATCATGCCAAGGGTTTAGATGTACCGGCGAAGGTGGACACCAACTCTCGGAGTGAGAAGAAGGCAATGCACGGTACAGGAGAGGCTAGCAAAATATGGGAAGGTGGAAGTGTCAACTTTCAATACTTACATTAGTCCGAAGAACTCATGCACGTATTATCGGTAACTCTCAATCTAATAAGGAGGTTCACAAAGAGACAAGTACCCTGAGGAGGAGTGTATGGGGGTTTTGTTATCCTTGCGCATCCTCGACTCATGGTACGTGAGTGTTCTCTAATATTCGATCCCTCCAAAGATTAGTGATCCATCTAGTAGCTAGAGTTGTCAACTGGTTTTGTAGGTTTTGAAAATAAACACAGATTGCCCAAAATACGACACCTATCACTAATAGGCAAGAGCTCTTGACACCAAAAGTTCAAACATTACTCATAACAATACCTCAAAACTATTGCAAGCTACTACTAGAATTAAATAGCAACCTCAATTACCTACTTTTAAGACAAGACACAACTCAGTGCAACAACCAACTCTATTTAACAAGATAAACATGAAAAGTAAAAAGAGTTCCAGCAACAAACTAAACAAAAGCCAAGGCTCTTGCTAAAGACAAACTAAGACTAAAACTAAACATGGCAGTAGCTATGAAAATATAAAGAACACACAACAGCAAAAAGATAAGCAGGAAAAATCCTATGATGTGTTCTAAATTTTGAAAGTGAAGCGTGTTTCTCTCCCACACAAAGTAAGACGGGATCTAACTTGTTATGAACATCAAGCAAAGCTAAAGAAACTAAAAATAAAACCTAAGAGCGAGACGCTCCAAGCATAGCACATAACGCATGAAGTGATAAAAATATAGTGAGACGAAGGACGAACTGATGATTGTTGATGGAGAAGGGGATGCACGGGGGCATCCCCAAGCTTAGACGCTTGAGTCTCCTTGAATATTTATTGGGGGTGCATGGGGGCATCCCCAAGCTTGAGCGCTTGACACTCCTGGATCTTCTTTCATCATCTTCCATCGCACACTTGAAAACTCCCTTCATACATAACTCATCATAAGCTGATTAGAGAGGTTAGTACCCTTAATAAATATTTTTCTCCACTGGATATAAAGATATTCTTGAAGAGCTACTGTTTCTCAAGAGTGCCAAAAAGTTTTTGCAAAGAAAAAGCAAGCTTAAGGTTTGCAAAAGTTAGGAGAGACAAAACGTGGCAGAATCTGTGAAAAACAGAACAGCAGATAGTAAAGAATTTTTTAGGGACACTTCTACTACTCAAATCAAAAAACTCAGAACATACGGAAGTTTCAAAATTGTATATAGCATGCTGTGTAAAAATTTCAGCTCAAAAATATGAAATGGGATTTTTCTGGTCACGAGGACAGAATCTGCTTTCTGGACAGCATGTCACAACTTTTGCTTTCCTTGCCGTATGAGGCTAAACTTGGCACAAAGCTTGAAAAGTAAAGATACAATGATGTTGCTACAGTAGTAAAAAACATCAAGACACAACAAAAGCAAAAAGAAAAACCTAAATTCGTTGCGGGCTGCCTCCCAAAAGCGCTTCTTTAGAACCATTAGCCAGGCATGAAGATTATAGAAGATGCTCTCACAAGAATAAGAATTTTGAAGCAAAAGAGAGCATCAAGAAGAAAATATGAAACACATTTAAGCCTAACCCACTTACTATGCATAGGCATCTCATAAGAAAATAAATCGAAGAAGCACAAAGTGACATGCATAGGAAGGTGGAACAAGAACAACTTAAAAACTTTCAACAAAAAGAGAGGTGTTTTTGTAACATGGAGGTTTCTACAATCATACTTTCCTCTCTCAAAGTAATCTTCAGTAGTATCATGAACAACATCAAGAGCGTAACTATCACATAAATCATATTGTTCATGACCTACAAGCACACGTGTATTGTTTTCAACACGGTTTTAAGGATCATAAGATAAATGCAACCCATCACATTGAGATTTGATAAGAGGAAAATTCTCCGGAGTTGGAGATTTCAAAAGGATAGTAGGACAATCAAGTGTGGGTGCAATAGCAACAATTTCATGCTTAACATGAGGAACTATAGAAAGTTCATCTCTGTAAGCATCATCCATAGTGGCATCATGGCCATAAGCATAGAAGGCATCAACTTCATCAAAAAGGGATATTTCAAAAGAATCCATAGGATCATAACACTCATATAAGGTAAGATTCAAAGAGTTACTCTCATTAGAAGGTAGACATGGATGGATCCATTCTTCCTCCTTTTGTTCGTCACTCTCCTCCTCTTTTTCATCCAAGGAGCTTTCGGTTTCATCAATTTCTTCTTTCATAGAGTCCTGCAAAACATTAGTCTCTTCCTTTGGGGGAGAGATTCTCTCAAGATGATCAGTAATATAATAATTTGCATCGTAATTTTCCAAACAATAGTTAAGAATATCAAGACTCTCAGATTTGTAAGGGGCATCATCAATATTTTTAAGAAGAGAAGTAATTTCATAGGCACCCTTATAAGAAACAAATTCTTCTATTGGCTCTGCATCATAAAAATCATAGTTTCTCTTAGCATAAGAAGCTAAGGTTTCATCATCATTGTACTCACATTGGAAAGCAAGGTGTTTATGCCTCATAAAGCAACAAGATTCATCCCTGCAAAAAGATATATTATATATTGAGCACAAGTTTCTAGCATACTCATACAATTGATGTATTTGTTTCCATAAGTGTATCCCCTTTTGAGACAAGCGGTGTTCCTTGTACCACTTTTGTTGATCCTCGGTGAATCCTCCATGCCAATAAGATCTAGTTTCAAAGAAGTCAGACATTGATTGGCAAGTAAGGAACTAGACATACTATTAAAAAAAATTTGGATTTTTGATATAGGACACAAAGATAAAAACTGAAAGGTAAACTAACAAGACTAAAAACACAAAGGTAAAGGGTAGTGTACAACTCCCCTATCTTAGCACTCGGAGTCCCCGGCAACGGCGCCAGAAATTTGGCTTGATGTGCGAGATGATGATAGTGATTTCTCGCCCTTCGTTGGTGAGCCCCAATTGGAAGGCCTGATGTAGCACAGCAGCAAATTTCCCTCGGTGAAGATACCAAGGTTTGTCTCCAGTAGGACTCCGGAGATGATAAGTAGGTGTCAGCGGCGCAACTGACGCGGACCTGCACACAGACACGATAACTTTGTTCCCAACAAAGTTCAGAGAGGTTTTCAATCTCTCCGGTTTTCTTGTTCACAAAGGGTAAAATGCAAGGGATAATTATAGTAATTGAAAGTAAAAGCAGAAAAGTAAATGAGTGTGTAAACAGTGATGAGGATATGGACCAGGATACGTGATGTTCACTAGTGATGTCTCTCTCCCAAAAGACGATAAAATTGCTATGCGAGGTAAACAAATTACAGAAAGGCAATTGACAGGATTATGAACGCACCGCAATGCTAACTATGCTACAAAAGAAAGGACGAGGTTCAAAAGCATGGGCAGTACGCCAAAATAAGTAGACCGAAATCCATCTGCATCTACTACTAATCATCCACCTTGAGATATCTATCAAGAACATCTCGCTGGTATTAAGTTGCGAGCCCCACCCAAAGTGTAAACCCAAAGCAACAGACAACTGCATTAAAAAGAACCTTGCGTAAAGTAAACAATCCTTGTAACCGCGGTTACAAGCACCGTTGTTTTCCCCCTTGAGGCAACAACACATCCCCTAGACTCATGTTTCTGTCACTCAAGCGTGTCATCAGGGGAATTAACCCACAATCGAGCAAAACGTTCCCTCTTGGAGTCACTACCTACTACTTGGCCAAAGCAAAAAACAGCAACGGAGAACATGCAAGAATTACTTAGGAACAAAAATATAAGAGATAAGAACCAAATATATTACTCAATCACAATCTGAACATAATTTCATAATCCATCAGATCCTATCAAACTCAACATAGCAATAGCAGAAATATTACAAAAGTGCCTCGATCATGTAGGGCAGCTCACGAGGTCTAAACAATGAAGATCAAAGAGGGGAGGAGAACATCACATAGCTACTGATGCTCCCGATCTCGGAAGAGGTCTTCTGGTGCTCCCGATCTCGGAAGCGCGGCGGCGGCGGAACAGAGGCGAGTTTGCGAAATAGGGTTCTGTCTTCGGAGTTTCCCCGTGACGGAGAATAAATAGGAGAAGGGGGGCAGCCAGAGGTGGACCAGGGGCCCCAGGCGCCCCGGCCAGGGGTGGGGCCGCGCCGGGTGGCCGCCTGGGCCCCCTGGCTCCCCTCTGGCCCCTCCCGGGCTCTTCTCGAAGCTTCCTGTACGCTGATTTTTCCTGTATTTTTCCCAGAATTTTTCTGGCACTTTTTATATGGGGGAAAACTGAAATAGAAAAACAGCAGAAAATAGGAAGTGGCACTGGGGTGCACTGAGTTAATAGGTTAGTCCAAATATGATCAAAAGTGTATGAAAGTGTATCTAGATCATAGCAATATCACACAAAACATGCATGGAGCAAGCAGAAATTATAGATACGTTTTGGACGTATCACCACCGCCAAGGAAGAAGGAATCGACAACCCAAAAGGCGTGCATGGGAGATCTACGGCGAGGCCCCAATGAATGAGCCACATCACGCAGCCGCACAACCGACGACCACTCGACGACACGTCGTCGCGCGAGCACCTGCCGCCAACCAAGACAGCGACTCCGAGACACCTGTAGGCGAGTACTACGACCCAGATCGAAGGCCGGATGAATTCGCCAACCTCATCAAGAACCAAGACATGAGTCGAGGAATCGAAACCGACCCTCGCTTCCACGAACGCCCGGAGGATCACGAGCAGATCTTCAGAATCTCAAGAAGGAAGAGGCACGCCGGATCTAGCAAACTCACGGTTAGAGAGCAGCTAGCAGAACCCTGCACGATCGACAACTTCGAGGATGACTGGGGACGCGTCAGGTCAGGTCACACTTTGAGAGACTGCCGCATGTTCAATGAGCTAGCCGACGACCTCAAGAAGGAGAAGCAGAAAGAAGACAGATGCAACCGGCGACCCGAGCAATCTCCGACCTCAAGCCCGGAAGGACGTCACAGCCCTCTGCAAGAATAGGTGCTCATGATCCAAGAAGGAAGGGTACCGCAAGCACAACGCGACGCCCACACCCTGCAGGCTAGAGCAGCTGAGAGCATAAACATAGTCGAAGTCTACCAGCTACATGACACGGAGACCAGCATCACGTTCTCGCAGGACAACCATCGACCCGCAGTACCAAGACCGGGGCATGCGCCCCTAGTACTCGATGCAAAAATCGGAGGGTACGACATGGATAGGGTCTTCATGGACGGAGGCAGCAGCATGAACATCATCTTCGCCAGCACCCTGCAAACGATGTTGATCCCACGATCAGTATGGAGAAAATCAAGCACCGAGTTACACGGGGTAGTCCCAGGAGAAGCAGCCACATCCCTCGGAGTCATCGAACTCGAATTTGTCTTCGGCAACCGACACAACTTCGCAAAGCACGTCCTCGAGCTCGAGGTACTCGACTGGCAATCGCAGTATCACGCCATATTGGGACGGCCAGCATTCGCGCAGTTCATGGCGGTCCCACACTACGCCTACCTCAACCTCAAGATGCCAGGATCATCAGGAGTCCTCACGATCAACGGAAGCTTCATCAAATCAGATCAATGTGATCGTGACTTCCACAGAATCTCCGACACATTTGGAGCCGAACAAGAACTCAGAGAAATAGCCATGGTGATAGACAAGAGTACCTTCCCACTGGTGAACCGAAGCGAATCCAGGGAGTACGGACGCGACTTCAGCATCGACAGCGACACAGTCACTCACCAAGTGCACCCGACGGACCCGGACAAAACTGTCCGTGTGTACGCCCACCTACCAGAGGAGCAGGCGACGGCTCTCGTCGCTTTCCTTCGAGACGAGTGGGAAATATTCGCCCGGTGCCCAACCGACATGCCTGGGATACCACGCGAATTTGTGGAACACGCCCTACGCATCAAGCAAAACACGAAGTCGGTGAAGCAAGCGCTGAGACGATTCTCGGAGCCCAAGCACAGAGCAATCGGAGAGGAAGTCAACCGGTTACTCGACGCTCAGTTCATCCGAGAAACGAAGAAAGCCACCTGGATAGCCAACCCAGTGCTGGTGCCCAAGAAAGACACGACCGTGCTGCGCATGTGTGTCGACTACGGACCAGTCAACAAGCATTGCCCGAAGGATCACTTCCCCCTTCCTAGAATCGATCAGATAATCGACTCAACAGCAGGGTGCGATCTACTTTCTTTTCTCGATGCTTACTCAGGATACAACCAGATCAGGATGAAGGAAGAAGACGAAGAGCACACATCGTTCATCACCCCCTATGGCGTATTCTGCTACAAGACCATGCCCTTCGGGCTCAAAAACGCAGGCGCCACTTACCAACGAATGACGCAGGCCTGCCTGAAGGAGCAAATCGGAAGAAACGTGCAAGTCTACGTGGACGACATCGTCAACAAGACCTACAAAGCAGCCACACTACTCGACGACCTGCGCGAAACCTTCGCGGCGCTGAACAAATACAGAATCAAACTCAACCCAAAGAAGTGCGCATTCGGCGTACCGGCGGGAAAGCTGCTTGGCTACATGTAGTCTGCCCGAGGAATCGAGGCAAACCCTGAGAAAGTCCAAGCCATCACCCGCATGCAAGAACTAACCGACGTCAAAGGAGTACAGAAGCTCACTGGAAAACTCGCAGCCCTAAGCTGCTTCGTCAGCAGGCTGGGAGAACGCACGCTGCCTTTCTATCAGCTGCTCAGGAAAGGAGAGAAATTCGAGTGGACGGAGGAAGCCCGCCAAGCATTCGCGGACCTGAAAAAGACACTCTCGACCCCACCAATCCTGGCGGTACCCAAGGAACGAGAGAAGCTATACCTCTACGTGGCAGCACGTAGCAGTGTAGTAAGCACAGCGCTCGTTGTCGAACGCGCAGAAGAAGGCAAGGTCCAGAGCATCCAGAGACCAATCTACTACCTCAGCATGCTCCTGACCAAATCCCAGCAGCATTACCCGCACTATCAGAAGCTACTACTGGCCATCGTCATGACCTCAAGAAAGGTGTCCCACTACTTCGACGAGCACCCTAGCACAATCGTGAGCAGCGCACCACTCGCTGACATACTCAACAACCCTGGAGCAACCGGGCGAGTCG
Organism: Bromus sterilis; assembly: GCA_950022295.1. Classification (NCBI taxonomy): domain Eukaryota; kingdom Viridiplantae; phylum Streptophyta; class Magnoliopsida; order Poales; family Poaceae; genus Bromus; species Bromus sterilis. The sequence goes on from OX465597.1 coordinate 29,786,852, forward strand.
CCGAGTGGAACATTGAGCTCAGCCCACGGGACCTGCAGTTCAAGCACCCAACAGCCATCAAAGCCCAAGTACTCCCACATTTCCTGGTCGAGTGGACGGAGGTTCAGACGCCAGGCCCTCCAGACCTATCAAGCTCATGGTCAATGTTCTTCGATGGGTCCAAGAGACAACAAGGAGCTGGGGCAGGAGTCGTGCTCATCTCCCCTAAAGGAACAAAGCTGAAATATGTCCTCCAGATCAACTTCAGTCACGCCTCCAACAACGAAGCAGAATACGAGGCACTCCTCCATGGCATGCGCATGGCCAAAACATGCGGAGCCACTCGCCTCATAATTTATGGGGACTCCAATCTCGTCGTCCAGAAAACGATGAGAAACTGCAACGCAATAGCCGACAACATGGCGGCCTACCAAAAGCTCTACAACGAACTCGAAGGAAGTTTCGACGGTTGCGAGCTCAACTACATCACCAGGGAAAACAACACAGAAGCCGACGAGCTCGCGAACATCGGTTCGACCCGGGGGCCTGTACCACCCAGCGTTTTTCTCGAAAGCATTAACCGGAGATCCATCAAGGTACGGGCAGCAACACCTGAAGCAGTCATGGACGACGAAGATGCAACAGAAATGGCGCAGGTGGCAGCAGCAATCCCATCAGAAGGCACAAGCACCAGCACATCCGACAGCACAGCTCCGACAGAGCTCGAAGGACCCGTCTGGACAAAACCGTTCCTCCGATTCCTAATCTAAGGCACGCTACCACAAGACGTGGTCGAAGCACGACGCATCAGCCGACGATCCAAGGCGTTCACGGTGATCAACAGACAACTATACAAGCGCAGCATCACCCAGATACTCCAAAGGTGCATCGACGAAGAGGAAGGCAAAGCCTTACTGCTCGAAATCCACGAAGGCACCTGCGGGCACCATGCGAGCAGTCAAGTACTCGTGTCCAAAGCATTCCGAGCTGGGTTCTACTGGCCCACGGCCAAGAAAAACGCAGAGGAAATCGTGCGACGTTGTGTCGCTTGCCAGAAGTTCGCCAACAAGCCACACGCTCCCGCATCAGAGCTCAAGACCATACCACTATCCTGGCCGTTGGCCACCTAGGGACTCGACATGGTGGGCCCACTCAAAAAATCATCAAAGGTCGGAAGGACACACCTGCTCGTCGCAGTCGACAAGTTCACTAAATGGATTGAAGCGGTGCCCATCACCAGCTCCACAGCCCTCACAACTGTCAACTTCATCAAGTCGATCATCTTCAGATTCGGAGTGCCACACAACATCATCACGGACAACGGCACGAACTTCACAGCCGCAGAATTTCAGAACTTCTGCGAAGAACTAGGCATCAAAATCAATTATGCATCAGTCGCGCACCCGCAGTCCAACGGACAAGTGGAAAAAGCAAACGGCCTTGTCTGCGGGGGGATCAAGAAACGGCTCCTCGCACCACTCGAGCAAGCCGCAGGCAACTGGGTAGAAGAACTCCCCGCGGTCCTATGGAGCCTACGTACTACACCAAACACCGCGACCCAGTACACACCCTTCTTCATGGTGTACGGGGCAGAGGCAGTCCTACCACATGACCTCAAGTTCGGAGCACCCCGAGTCACCGGATACGAAGAAGAAGAAGCAGAAGAAGCACTACAAGATGAAAAAGATACGGCTGACGAAGCAAGAGACACAACCCTGAAAAAATCAAAGGAGTACCAAGACAAACTACGTACCTACCAAAGAAGTTGATTGTGCACTAGAACCTTAAACAAAGGTGACCTAGTCCTACGACTAATACAAGAGAAGGTCCATAGACTTGCCCCCCAATGGGAAGGACCATTCATAGTCTCAGAAGTCATCGGAGGTGGCGCCTACAGGCTGAGGAACCCGAAGACAGACGAGGACGTGGGCAACCCATGGAACGTAGCAAACTTGCAACTGTTCTATCCATAGCCCCTATCGGTCGGACATGACTCGCAACTCATGTAACCGCTTGACCGCAATAAAATAAATGTTGCCCAAATACGGCCATCTCAAAGCACTCGGGGGCTTAAAAGCAAAATCCCCTCGAGCAACGCTATCGCCTACGCGATCTTAACCAAAGCACTCGGGGGCTTAAGAGCAAAATCCCCCCGAGAAACGCTATCGCCTACGCGATCTTAACCAAAGCACTCGGGGGCTTAAGAACAAAATCCCCCCGAGAACCGCTATCGCCTACGCGATCTTAACCAAAGCACTCGGGGGCTTAAGAACAAAATCCCCCCGAGCAACGCTATCGCCTACGTGATCTTAACCAAAGCACTCGGGGGCATAAAGAGCAAAATCCCCCCGAGACATACTATCGCCTATGCGATCTTCATCAAAAGCACTCGGGATCTCGAGCACAAAAAACTCCCCCCGAAGGACGCTATCGTCACCCACGTGACCTCTACACCCAAGCACTCAGGAGCTCGAGGACCATCGCCTCCCGAAGACCGTTCCCGCAGGCTGAAGCTTAAAAAAACGCTCAAGAAAAAAATACCCGGCCAGCCCCACCTACTGAAAACAAGGCTCGAAAGACATGGCCACAATCAGATGAAGCACCAAGTACTCCGAAGAAACTAGTCTTCACCCGATCGCCAACGATCACCTAAAGACTCGGGGGCTACTCCCATCGGGAGCGCTGCCGCGCACCCGATAGAAAACAGAAACTAACGACAAAGGAAAACAAATTTTAGCCTACGCTCAACCCTTCGACTCAAGCGTAGCCTCGGGGGCTACTCCCATCAGGAGTGCTGTCGCGCACCCGATAGAACCCACAGTGCAAAGTATTGGACGGACTCGAAGACAGCTCCTGATCGTCAAGGACTCAAACACAGTTTTCGGTTGCATAAAGGCCCAAATACAAATTCCATTGCAAAGGATCAAGCGCAGTTTACATCATAAGGATCATCCTCAGTACAAAAAAAGACTCAACTACATTTGGATAGAAGGCAGCTCCTGTTACAAGAGGGAATCACCCAAGGAATTATGACTTCTACATGTGTGCCCATGAGGGGTAACCGACTCTAGCACATGAGCATCATCACAGACAAAGGAGGAGTCGAAGCAACAGGCTCATGATGTCAATGACATAACAAAAGGTGAAGCTCGACTTATTTGCGGAGCCATTGAAGACGATGCTCCACCAGCTTCTTCTCCTGCTCCTCTAGCTTCTTCTCCACCTCCGCCCAAGCTGCCGGCGAAGATGACGCCGCTGCCTCCAGTTCTACAAGGTCGCCTGCCGCGCTCGTTTAACCGGTGGCTTGACATCAAGTTCTTCTTCAGAGCCAGAGGGGGAAGCAATTGAAGACGGCTCGCCACCAGCACCAGAAGAGTCCCAGGAGGAAGAAGCGGTCAAAGACGCAGGCGAAGGACTCCTCGACTTTGTGGAGTTGTCGCCGCTCGAATCCTGCCAGCGCGGATCCATACTGTTGCCGCTCGGGTCGAACGCGCGGACAGTGACAGTGCTTTCACCGTCAAAACGACAGCTGAGCACATCGCCATCTCGCAAATTCAATCGCCGAGCAAACAAACTCCAACCAGAGCCAAGAAAAAGCAAGGGGAACTATCAACCTCCAAGTCAACATAAGAAGGACACCGACAGCTCCCTTGAAGATGCAGAAGCAAGCCATCCAAGCCACGTTCAGAGACAATGGCGGAAAAAGCATAAGAAGAACGCGATTGGCACTTTGGCCACGAACATGTAAAAGAAAGTCATAGCGCCAGAATCCCTCCTCCAAGGGAGAAGAGGAAGGCACTGGCGCCACACCATGGCGACCACCAAGGCATGAGCGTGGCGTACGGCCACCACGGCCACGACGAACACGGCCACGGCCAACACCCCGCTTGGGAGCCATGAGAGGAACAAGAGAAGAAGAGGCAAAGCAGCAAGCTGGATAGAGGCGGAAAGTTGTGGAAGAGAAAGGCTTATTTATAGAACAACAATCCTCAAAGCATAGAGAAGCCAAGACGACAACATCAATTAATTCAAAGACCAAACGTTGCAGACGTCTCGGACTCCAAGACCAAGATGCTCTCCCACGGGACGCATTGTGCGCAAGACGCATCAATTCACGCGCGTTTCCAACGCGCGTATCGGAAACTCAACCGGCGCCTGCCGCACGCCACAGCGACCATTATTATGACCGGTCATGAAGACGTGACGGTTCACTGGCAGAGCATCCCTGATAGCCATCAAACAGAGGCATCGCTATCCCTGACAAGCGGCAAAGAAAACCAAACAGATATCAAGGCCCTGAGATTCCATCTCTCAGATCTTTTTCCCGATGGAGAAAAAAACATCTTACTCCCATCGGGAGCGTACATCATAAGAGTCTCGGGTGCTCCCTCACCTAAAGGTCAGCCATGTGCTCGAGTGACCACTCGCACTTATGAGAGTCTCGGGTGCTCCCTCAACCCGACGTAAGACAAACATGCATTCGCCAAGACCATACGGCGCTAAGAGTCTCAGGTGCTCCCTCACCTCAAGAGCCGAAACGGCATTTGAGTGATTACTCGCGAAAAAAAACCCCGACTGAGCACTCGAAACAAGCTCCTCGGGTGAATGAGTGAACAACTCGCTTGATGTTTTGTTCCAAGCGGGTGCAATGCTATAAGGCTCCGCGCCTCAAAAACTCACATTCCTGGAACACGATACACTGTGCCCAGATGCCACGCAAGATTAGCGTGTAGGTAAGACTCCGTTGTGAAGTACGTCCGGGCTGGGAATTGCCGAAGAGCGATTTCAATCCCAACCTTTCCCATGCGTTGCGCATGATAGAAAAGCCGGGCGGACGCGCCTTAGGCTATGCCCATTACTGGCGGCAAATGAACACCGTAAGACCTAAAGCGGCCGGACTTTTTCTCGACGCCAGTGTTCCAAGCTCACGTCGAGGGACGTGGGTTTGATTGGGCTACTGTGGTATTTGCCCTAGTGCAATTCACCAAGGCTCGACCCGTCGACTCCTTGGGCCCTTTCAGCTTAGCATCCCTCAAAACAGTTTTTGTCATGGCCACCAGACTGCCAGCGACCCGTGGATGAACCGCGCATACCGATAACCGACAAATGAATGTACTCGAGTCCCTGCGCGACTCTTTGAGTCCCCCAGGCACTCGGGGGCTACTGACGAGGGGGTGACCCCATGACTCCTATGGATAAGCCTACCTGGTGTCCATGAGGACATAAGGCCCATGAAGATACGGCCTCGGCCCGCTAGTTGGCACCGACGTAGGAGTCCGCGACTCACAAGGAAGGTGCGAAGACCTGCCGTACGGAGCAAGCTAGGGTTAGGAAAGCTCACCTGTAAACGTAGATGAACTCCCCGAGACCTAGCCCGATATATAAGGGCTAGGAGGGGCGACGCCAAACACATCTAATATCACCTGTAACCCTAGCCTTGAGCGCTCCAGCCTTGGCCTCCACTGTAATCGCATCTCCCCCATCAATAATATCGAGCAGGAGCGAGCCTTCCTGTTTGCCGACGAGCTATCGTCCAACCTGTGCATCTCATGACTAACCCAGGGTCCCTGGCCATGGGATTTGCCAGGGTTGATCCCCGTCAGCGACCATCCACCTGCAGTCCCGAGACACGGGCATGCACCACTAGTCCTCGAGGCTCAGATCGAAGGATATGACATGGACAGAATTTTCATGGACGGAGGCAGCAGTCTCAACATAATCTTCGCCAGCACCCTACGCAAGATTTTAATCCCACGATCAGTTTGGAAGAAGTCAGGCACCACAATACACGGCGTAGTTCCGGGCGAAGCAGCCACCTCCATCGGAACAATACAGCTTGATGTGATCTTTGGCAGCAAGCGCAACTTCGCAAAACAAGCGCTCGAGTTCGAAGTGCTCGACTGGCAGTCGCAGTATCACGCCATACTCGGGCGACCGGCGTTCGCACAGTTCATGGCGGTTCCACACTATGCATACCTCAAGCTCAAGATGCCAGGACCTGCAGGAATCATCACAGTCAAGGGAAGGTTCATCAAACCTGACCAGTGCGACTGCGACTTCCACAAAGTCTCCGACACATTCGGAGCCTAACAACAGCTCAAAGAAATAGCCATGGTGAGGGACAAAATCATATTTCCACTAGCAAACAGAAGCGAGACAAAGGAATTCGGTCACGACTTCAGCGTCGACAGCGACACGATCACACACCAAGTACACCCAACAGACCCAGTGAAGACAGTCCGCGTATATGCCCACCTTCCAGAAAAGCAAGCAACCGCCCTCATAACCTTCCTCCGTTAAGAATGGAAAATTTTTGCCTGGTGCCCAGCCGACATGCCAGGAATACCACGAGAATTCGCGGAACACGCGCTCCACATCAAGCCAAACACGAAGCCAGTAAAACAAGCGTTGCGATGGTTTTCAGAGCCCAAACGCAGAGCAATCGGAGAAGAAGTCAACCGACTACTCGACGCACAGTTCATCAGAGATACAAAGAAAGCAACATGGATAGCAAACCCAGTCCTAGTCCCTAAAAAGGACAACGAGGTACTGAGGATGTGCGTCGACTATGGGCCTATCAACAAGCATTCCCCAAAAGACCACTTCCCCCTGCCAAGAATCGATCAAATAATCGACTCCACAGCAGGATGCAACCTCCTATCTTTCCTCGACGCATACTCAGGATACAATCAGATCAGGATGAAGGAAGAAGACGAAGAGCACACCTCGTTCATCACCCCCTACGGAGTATTCTGTTACCAAACTATGCCCTTCGGACTAAAAAATGCCGGAGCCACATACCAACGGATGATGCAAGCATGTCTTAAGGACCAGATCGACAGGAACTTCCAGGTCTATGTAGACGACATTATCATCAAAACCTAGAGCGCAAACACACTACTCGACGACCTCCATGAGACGTTCGCGGCCCTCAACAAGTAGAGGATCAAGTTGAACCCCAAAAATGCGTGTTCGGCGTCCCAGCCGGAAAACTACTCGGGTACATGGTCTCTGCCCGAGGAATCGAAGCAAACACGGAAAAGGTTCAAGCAATCGCCAAAATGCAAAGGCCAACCAACATTAGAGGAATACAGCAGCTCACAGGAAAACTCGCAGCATTGAGCCGCTTCATCAGCAGGTTAGGCGAAAGGGCCCTACCTTTCTACAAACTGCTGAGAAAAGGAGAAAAATTTGAGTGGACCGAGGAAGCCAGCAATGCATTCGCAGACCTGAAGAAAACCCTCTCTACCCCACCAATCTTGGCGGTGCCTAAAGAAAGGGAAAAGTTATATCTCTACATAGCAGCACGCAGCAGCGTCATGACCATAGTGCTTGTCGTCGAGCGTGCAGAAGAAGGCTGAAAGCTCAAGAATGATCAAAGGGGGAGGGGGTGAATGATCACTTCTAAAAATTCTAAGGAACTTAGAAGGAATTCATGCAAACATCATAGGACTAAAGACATCTCGAAGGAAATACAGTATCGAAAGTAATGCATGGCTCGAAAGGATTGGGAGCGAAGGGAAACATCGAAGACAAACAGGCAACGGGTAGATACTTAATGTAAATGCTAGAAAGAAAACGAGCCTGACACGATGATGTTTGGTAAACCAGTTCACACTCTGCAAAGTGCTACGTCTGGTTGGAGGGACTGGTGATTGAACACCTGGAGAAAAACTCTCTCCGTCCTATTCTCCACTGCAACAAACTCCTCGAGCTTGTCCAGTTTTCACTCATGGTAGATGATTCAGGACATCTCGAGACCTTTACAAACTTCCTTCAGCAGCGACAATTACTCTTCGACTGCTTGACAGGCGACGCCTAACCGTCTAGGAGACTTGCAGTTCTCCAAGATAAAAAGATCGGCTAATCTCGACCTAAGTCTCTGTGAATTGCTAAACTCAGCTCAGACTTGGGTGTTGGTTTTCTCTCGATGGATCTTTCTTGGGATGCTCACAGACTTCTGTCTTAGAATCTTTAGTGGAGCAGCCAACCCGAAATGGCGGGTAGGTGCGGGGTATTTATAGTTGGCGATCCGGATGGGTAAAATGACTGAAGTGACCCGATGCGACCGCTTGACGCGTGTCCACAACAGTCGGAATCTAATCACTGCGCAACTTTTCTTGAGGAACAAGTAAGCTGACTTACCGAACGAGTTCTCTCTCGAAGGCACGAAGTGTGATGACTTTGCCTTCGAGCTATTCACTCCACTCAGTAAGATTTCTCTCGGTAGGGTTTCGTGGGTTTATGTTGAGCAGAGCAAATTCACTTCGACTAAGATCTCAACTAGCAAACCCCTCTTAATAGTACGGTTTTTCCTACGACTCAAGAAAACAAAGAGAAACTAGTAAAAAGACTAAGTCTTCGACCAGCTTCAGCTTTCTCCTCGTTGCGCTTTTACTCGAGAGAGTCATCTTCTTCGACGACATTTTTAGGGGTCGTCTTCCTTCAAAGGTTTCGGTAGATGACTGCAGCTCCGCTGCAGTGAGTTGTCCTTCGACCTTCTACTTGCAAACTCCATTCTTTCGGAACCTAAGTATCTGTTTATACTCGAAAACAATATTAGTTCCACTTCTGCTTTGTCCAACAATGTCCAAAACCTTCGAGGGCAAAACTTGCTCTTACAATCTCCCCCTTTTTGGACGATTGTTGACAAAACAGAAATCGATAAATAATTTGAAAGTTTTTGAGTTTTCGATGATAAACCAGTGCTAAGATCGATGAAGTACTCCCCCTTGATGTATGCACGGAAGATAAAGATTTCCTGTGAAGTGCATATTTGACAAGTAGAGTCGAGGGAAAAACATCAATAATCTTAGCGAGTGAAATTGCATTCCAGATAGTGTCCAATGAGAAATATGCAATCTCCTCGAATGGCCTGTGAACTTATAAGAAAGATAACTTCCTGCAAAAAGGTTAAGTATTGGAAGCAGCAGATAGATATCTTACGAAAAGATAGCAGTTCATAGACCTACTTAGAGTTAGTTACAACCAGATTGAATGTGAATCGAAAGTTTGTTGAAACTACTCAAAAACCTCAAAATCAAAAGTTTATCGAATGAAAAGCAAAGCCCTTAACCCCGTAGGAAAACTAATTTCTTCGATGCCACTACATCTCCCCCTTTTTGTCACAACGTACAAAAAGTTGAGAGAATAGGGTCGAAAGAAATCCCTACTCGCTTGGATGGCTCCGGCGACGACGAGAAGATTCGGCGAGCGTTGGGGCACGAAGAATTGGGCGAGCGCCTGGAGGAGTGATCTTCGTGCGGAAGGAGTGTTGATCTCCAGAAGATTCCAGCTGCGATTCCGGCGGGGTCCTGGGGCTTCGAGGATGTGGAGTGTAAACTCTCGGTTGACGTTGAGGGGCTTCTTCTTGCTCGGAGTCGGAGGAGAAGGTGTTCACAGTGATGTGATAATAATCATCGACACCGAGCACATCTCTGTTCTTTGGCAGCCGAGGGATATTGGGATCCGGGCGATCGACTCGATCATCATTGGTCCAATTTATGTTCAGACGAGGAGGATATTCTTCGAAGCCGCATCGTTGAAGTTGACCGAGGGAATTGAATTTGCGCAGACCTTTCCAATCACAGCGAAGGCATTCACGCAGCATCTGATTGTTGTTCATGGCAATATTGCGCAAATGATTTATCTCGTCCATCATTGCTTGCTTCTGAATGAAATCTTGGTCGATGTGATGTTGAAGCATTTGCTGGGACCAAAGGGAAACTTCCATGTGATGCACTGGCTTGATAAACTTCGAGCGAACATTGCGCTCAGTTAAATGGGCGCGGATGCCAGTGTGCTCAGCATATGGATCGTTGGGTCGAGCAACAATCTGCAACACTTCTCTAACAGGTGGAGTGAAAATCTTCGGGAAAATGGACACGGGGAATGGCACGTCCCGAGAGTAATTGCAGATTGCCATCAGCCATGGTGCATATGGCTTATGGGAATTGTGATCATCAGCACAAGACACCAAAGTTCTGATGAAGTAGTCTTCAAAATCGAAAGGATGACCGTGGACTAACTTCAACAGAGCAAGTTGCACATCATTGGGAATGGGAAATCATCGTGCACATCGAGCATTGGCATCAAGGTCTTCGAAAGAATATAAAACCATGCCTTTGCTTCAAAAACTAAGTGTCTTGGCTTCGGCTCAGCAGGGTAGTGATCTCCTACGACATCTGGATTCATAAGCATAGAGAATTCAGCAGGAGTTGGAGCAGGTAAGTCATGGAGCTTGTGAGGTAATCCTTTGAACCGAGGTAAATTTATGATGGCCAGAAATTGGTCGACATTCATATGGAATACTTGGCCTTGAATCATATAATCAAATTTCCACGTCTTCGAGTTCTCGGGATCTCCAGTGACATATAGCGTTGCATAAAATTTCTTGATAAGCTCGGGATTGAAACCACAGTCGAGAGAAAACATCTTGTGATCATGAAGGCTATCAATTGTTTCGGCAACATTCTCGAAACATGAAGTGGAGTACACCGAAGGCATATCAAGGTATTGATGTTGGAAAACTCTCACCTTGTTGTACAACACACGAGTATAATATATAGCTTGCTCTTGGGTTCAAAACCGAAGAGAATATGCACTTCTGGGCTTCTCGTAGGGATTGGTCCCGAAGAAAAATGGCTTGTGTTCACGCCTTTTGAAGATGGGACCTCCTCGAGGAACATCTGAGCGGAACAGGGGCAGCATTTCTCTCGGATGAGAAGAATGGAGCAGCTCATCAACAGGAAAAACTTCGGTGGCATTATCAGGCATCTGGAAAACTGGCTCAGCAGGACGAGGAACAGAAGATGGAACGTTTACAATATCCTGAGCCGGGATGGCTGCAGGGGCATTCTCCTCGGCCTGCGCTTCGACGGCAACTCCTTCGTCGGTTTGAGCATTTTGTGCGGCCTCTTCATTCTCCATGGCTGCAAATCTTCGTCTAGTTGTGCGAAAGCATCAACCATTTCTTCGTTCGAGGAACTTGATGAGGAGGAGGAAGAACTGTCACTCGAACTGACATCGCCAGAACTATTTCCTTCGATGGCATCTTGACGAGAAGAAACCGTCGTGATATCAACATCAGCGTCTTCTCCTTCATGCAGAGTCTGGGCAGAGGAGTAATCTTTCTGAGCAGAGGAAATGGGGACTTGAGTTTCTTGCTCGACCTGAGCAGTTTGCTTGGTCTCTGCACGAGCTTGGGTTTCGATGGCAGGGGTGGTCGATGGAATGACGTGAGGTGGTGATGGTGGGTTTGGAGGTGGTGACGAGGCTTTTGGTGGTGAGGGTTGTCTAGGTGGAGGTGTTTGTTGTCGAGGTGGAGGAGTGGCTTGGCGAGGGGGTGGAGTTGTTTGGCGAGGGGGTGGAGTTTTCTTACGAGGAGGGGTGGGTTGCTTGGTGGGGGTTGGTGCAGTTTCCTGTCATGCTGTGGCAGCAACGACCTCGGTTGATTTGGACTTCTTGGCATTCTTCTCAAGCTTTGGCGTCCCACGCTCAGAGGTTGGGGCAGCAGACTTTCTCTTTCGAGATTGTCTTTGGTACAGCGCATCATTATGCTCTTTACAAACGGCAGACAAAATTTGTTGAACCTTTTCATACACAGCTGCTAAGTTTTCCTTCTGAGCCCTTCTGGATGCTTCAGCAGTGGCAATCTTGGATTTGAAAAACTTTCGGTACTCAATGTCCTCGGTTTCTTCTTGAAGTTGTCTGGTGTAAAACCTTACTTGTTCCTTATCCTTTCGATCCTGGGTGATGTATCCTTCCCTGCGAATCATGTATCGAGCAACATGCTCTTGGATCTCAGCAGGAACATCATCCTCGGCAGTGACTTTACTCGGTGCGGTAGCCATCTTCCAGAGAATGTGTGAAATATTTTCAGCATCCCAAGGAGCATGGGCAGCAGACTCTCCTTCGTTTGAACTCTCTTTGCGAAAGTTTTGAAAATTTCAACAACCTTGCTCTTGTCATCTAGAAAGAAAACCCAAGTATATCGAGAGAAATCATCAACAATAACCAGACCATACTTGTTACCTCCAATACTAGCATAATTTTGAGGACCGAATAAATCCATATGAAGTAATTCAAGAGGACGAGTAGTAGTCATAACAGTTTTCGCTGAGTGATGTTTCTTGGCAATCTTTCCTGCTTCACAGGCACTGCATAGACGATATTTATCGAATTTCACATTATCAATTCCAACGATGTTCTTCTTCGAGATAAGAGTTTGAAGATTTTTCATTCCTGCATGACCAAGTCTTCGATGCCATAACCAACCAGAAGTGGCTTTGGCCATTAAACATGTGGACACTGCAGGTCCCGAAGAAAAATCAACGATATAAAGATCACCCTTGCGATATCCTTCGAACACGAAGGAATAATCATCCCAAACCAAGTACTTTTCCTTTGTTGTTGACACCGAAGGTAATATATCTCTGTGAAGATTCAGAAAGTTTGTCTTCGGTGAACAAATCTTTGTCTCCGGTCATATGATTTGTACATCCACTATCCATGACCCATTCGGATCCACCGGAGACATAGCCCTGCAGAAGAATTAGTTCTTCTTAACCACCCACAAACGAGCAGGTGACTTATAAGGCATGGTAGAGCTAGATGGGGCAGCAATATTATATCGAATAGGATTGCATTGTCGATCAGGACCATCAAGCACATAAATATAATTCCTCGATGAGGGGTTAGAGTATCGATGGGTAACAGCAATTTTGGTGTTATTGTCACGATGACGATAAACATTTCTATCGACACGATAGTATTCCTTCTAGGGAACATTTTAAGCAGGCACCAAGGGTTCATTTCTGTCCTCGAGAGAATAGTAGTGATTCGGTGGTACCGAGGATTTTCCCTGCATAGAATGGTTAGGGGGCAGTTTTTCTACGAGAGATTTGCGAACCAAAATCTGTCGCTTATAGAAGCCATTCTTTGGAGGAGTACCAACGAATTCAGCCGACACCTTTCCTTCCTGATCTTTGACAAGCTTATAGTCAGAATCAAGTGATTCATCGACAATAGCCTTATCAATTTTGCAACTGAAACCTGAAAGGTTAGCAATGTCAATGGGATTTTCTTTCGCAAGAACCCAGACAATTTTAGGATATTGCTCGGGTTCCAAGTAGGTTCCATCAGGGTTGATTTTCCTTTCGAAGCCAACTCCTTCGTTTCGAGGATTCCTGTGAAGGAGAGCCTTTCGAAGGATATCACATAGTATTGGTGTCCCTGCACACTTTTGAACATGCCTGTTTCAAATAAAATTTTCAACCTGAGGAGTTCCTCGGTAATGGTTTCCTCGTTCGAGGGGTTAGCATCATCAATAACAATAGGTTGCTTTCCTTTCGATCTCTCAGAAATAGACTCAATTTTACTTCGTTCCAAACAAGTCAAGCAAGGTGAAGTAGATTCATTTTTAGCTTCTGAGCCCTGTTGAGCCATGAGAGTGAGATTGACACTTTCCAACTCTTCATTAGCCTCTCTCAGTTTCTCGAGAGCCATTTTCCTTTGAAGGAATTCATAGGTTAGCTTCTCGTAGTCCACTGAGAGAAGATCATGACGAGAGGAGAGTTCATCATACTTTTCCTTCAGAGCAGCATGCTCGTTTGTCAAAGTTTGACCTTTCTCAATCTCATCGATCAACAAGGTCTCAGATTTTTGAATAGTTTCACTTAGAGAATCTAGTTCATCTTGTTGGATAGAAGCAATTTTAGCAAGTTTAGCATAGCTTATCCTAGAGTCACTTTCAAAAGCAGATCCATCAGAAGTATCGTAGGAATTCTTAGATGAGGATACCTTAGCCTTGGCCATGAAGCAGTAAGCTGGAGATTCATCTTCGCTGCTTTGGTTGTAGAAGAATGAACTTGAATTCTTGTTTGAGGCAAATGCTAGCCCGGCAACACCATCAGATTCAGAACCAGAACCAGAACCTGATCTCGACTTTGATTCTGCTTCGGAACCGGATGCTTCATCTTCAGAGTTCATCTCTTTACCCAGATAGGCTTTGGCACGGTGAGAATTCTTTCGACGAGAGGAATGTGATTTTGAGGAAGAACTCTCTCGATGCTTGTGATACTTCTTCTTCTTGTCATCATCAGAACCATCTTTCTTGTCTTTTCTGGACTTTGAATCATATCTCTTCGAATCATAGTTTTTGCTCGATCTGTGAGACTTGCTCGAAGAGCTACTGTGAGAATGCTTTGATTTATGTTCAATTTCCCAGAGAGGACAATCAGCAATAAAGTGACCTGGCTTCTTGCACTTGTAGCAACAGTTATCTTTTGCTGATGAGTTTCTGGATGATGATCGATGCTGTGATGAATTGCTAGAATGTCTTGAAGAGTAGTTTTTCTTCGGTGAAGAGGAGTTCCTTCTCTGAAAGCGGTTGAATCTTCTCATTATCAGTGCTAGATCTTTTCCAATGTTCTCGGGGTCATCAGAGGCACCACCAGATTCAGAACTGGCTTCAGGAGAGGAGTGATGTGAAGCTCTGGCCTTGAGAGCATGAGATTTCTTTCGAGTCCCATTGACATCTCGTTTTTCATCTTCTTCCATCTCGAAACTACTGTGAGAATGCTTTGAGAATGGGACAAGTCAAGAAGCGGTCCTTACTTGTATATCCAAGAGAAGTGTTGAGTTAATCTCAGTACAAGAACAATGGTTAATGGTAAATGAAAGAAATGGATGTGCTGGATCCTCTATGCCTTTGTCATAGGTTCTTTCATATAAAACCAGAGTTTTGTACTCGACGTAATGTGACCCAAGTTCTTAGTAGTAAGAAGATGTTGTGATATGATTTATGAGTAAATCATTGAACAAAGAGTTAAGTTTATCCTTCAGTGTCTGAAGAGAACTGAGGATACATCTCAAATTTGTAAAGGATAGTGGACTTGACCATAAATGTTATGCTGGTTCAAGTTTTGACACTAACCTAGAAAATTGAGATATCATACTAATGAATGCCTAAGTTGAAAGAAACATGGTTAGACATCAAAGTTGCATACAATGCACTAAGGATTGAATCTACATTGATGTGGCTTCTTTAGAAGTAGCAGGAGTTATATTATGGCTTAAGAAGTTCGACTTCTGATTGAGTGAGTTTCAAGAGTGCATGACTATGGGAAAGTCCGCGTGACCCACCGGATGTCATTGCTATGACACAGCAAACGAAGTCTCACTTCACCGCCAAATATATATACCTCATCATTATAGTGGATAATGAAGGAATGTCAAATTAGGTGACATTATGATTTGCAAAAGGACATACGATTCTGAATGGTACCCAGACCGTTGATACAACCTCCTCCACGGGCAAGCATGATCAATAAGGAGTTATGATCCAGAGAAAATGCAACTAGATTATTTGTACTCTAGTGCAAGTGGGAGACTGTTGGGAATGTGCCCTAGAGGCAAATAAAATATGTTTTATCGAGCATATTCCATTAGTTCATAATACGTTTGATACTATGCTAGAACTGTATTAAGCGGAAACATTAATACAGGTGTGGTATACAAACAACCAGGTCCCTAGTTAACCCTAGTATACGAGTCCATTGGGCGATTGATGATCAAGGTTTCCTGATCATGAGACAATGGCGTCTGTTGACAATGGAGTCGTATCATTGGATAATGATATGATGGACATACACCCACCAGAAGTGTTGCGATGTGATCAAGTCACATAGTTCGACATTGCGATAACTATAACGTAGTGACCAGATCCTTTGACCGTAATGATCATACGTAATTGTCATCTATGAGGAGACTTTGATTTGTATCCCACCGCCTGACTGAAATATGCTGGCCATAACGGTGCACTTTGGGTATTCCGAAATAGATGGTTGATGAGTATGCAAATAGATCAAAGCGGGATTTGTCCATCCGTGTGACGGATAGGTACTCTGGGCCCACTCGGTGATGTTACATCATAAAGTTTGCAAACATGTGACTAGGTCACGGAGTTGTAATATCACGGGAACGAGTAAACTTGTTTGTTGAGAACGAGGACGAACTAGGTATAGTGGATACCGATGATCAAACCTCGGACAAGCAAAGTGCCATAGGACAAAGGGAACAGGCACACGGTTAACGGATCCAACAGCGATTGAAGTTCATTCGATGGAAGCGCAGGGGCTATCAAGGATTGTAACCAGGTCCAATTGATTAGTCATTGATCAATGAGAGTTGTCTCGATCATGTCTGCTGTTTCCCGGACCGTAGGGTGTTACACTTAAGGGTACTCGACGCAGTAAGGATTGATTCGGGATCACCGGAGAAATTGGAGAGAACACCGGAATTGTTCCGGTGATGACCGGAATTGTTCCGATGAAGGCCGGAAGTTGTTCCGGGTATTTTGAAAGGTTCAAAATATATTTAATAATGTTTAATATATGTTTTATTATTTAATTATCTGAATTAAATATTAAAATATAATTAAATATAATTAAAAATGAATTAAAAGGCATATGGGCCTCATAGGGCCCATTAGGGGGAGAGGGAGTCCTCCCCCATGGGCCATGGCGCCATGAGGGGGCCCACCCCCCTTATTGGTGCGCCATAACCCCCCCCCTTGGGATTAGTCCCACCCCGGAAGGGGAAGGGGGGGTGTCACCCCTCCTTGGCCTATATAAGGAGGGGTAGGGGTGCCCTTTTAATCATGAATTTTTGAGAAAAGTTTCTCATCTCTCTCCCTTCTTTCTCCTGCCTTTGAGCGGACTCCCCTTGTTTGGAGGCTGCTCTGGGTTGGGGATTTTTCCACTATACACACGTCGTCGTGCTGCTGGAATCGGGATCTGAATCCATCTTCTTTCCGCTGCTCTACTGGTTCGGAGCCCGGAGGGACGTCGGGTATACTGTATGTGTATAATCCCGCGAGGCACTACACTTGTGGTGCTACTTCATCGTCGTGGTCGTATCGCGAGGTCTTCATCAGCAACGTTCCGACGGGGACGTAATCCCGTCATCGGTCCGCAAGGATCGGGTGGCTACAGGAGTCATCGTGGATCTGCGCGGCATCGGGGATTGCCGGTACGACTGCACCAACCACGTTCATGCGGGAACGTTTCCCGCTTAACGGACTACATACTGGTATGTGATCTATTTCTGTCCGTTACTTGCATCAGCATAGCATAGGTCTTGGGATTGGGTATCGTAGGTCAAGGAAAAATTTGTGTTTTCTGCCCCGAACCCCAACAGTGGTATCATGAGCAAGGCTATGCGTAGATGTATTGTACGGATAGAACACATCTAGTATGTGGGCATAAATTCTCAATTGTTACCCTCTCACGTGTACTCATTTAGCATTGCGGCAATGTTTGATGAAGCGGCCCCCGACCGACCTTACGCGTTTACGCGAGACTGGTTCCACGCTTGACATATGGCTTGTACCATATAAAGTGGCTGGGGGTGTCTGTCTCTCTGCATTAGCGATGCGAAGATGTTTGCAACGGAGGGCCCCGACAGGGGTGTAATAGAGACAATTGCGGGATTGGTGTTGTGGCTTGTTTTCGCAGGATAGAAAGCGGTTCTTTTCTCGAAACCCCTAGCAGCCACGTAAAACTTGCAAAAGATAAAGTAGAAAGGCGTTTTCAACTTTAATTTGCATGTCGGGGGGAATCATAGCATGTATGATTTATACTATTGCATCCTGTTTTTCTAATATGTTAGATATACGACGGTAGCATAATAGGATGATCCCTCACTAAAACCAACATAGTGTCCTTACCCTAGTGAGCACCACCTGGAAAGTTCTACATTATGGAGGCACCACGTGTCACACGTGTGTCAAACATTTTTTCGTTCACATGAGGTGGGTGTAGCAAGCCTGGCATATGTATATGATATGGCCTTGCATGACACAGCAACAAATCACATAGGGTGTGGTGGCGAGCCTGGCATATGTATATGATATGGCCTCGGGACACAAGAGACCGAAAGGTCGAGCATGAGTCACATAGATGATGTGATTGGCATGATGGCCTACCTTGAACAACATACTGATGGTCGTGTCACACGGGGGAGGTATGTTCTTCAAGGATCGTGTAATCACTTAGAACAAACTATGAGGGATGTTTGTCTGAGTGGGAGTTCCAGAATTGTTTTTGAAACATGAACTCCATATTATGAACTTAATCTTCATGTCTTTGCAAATATCATTGTAGATAACGTCATACCAATGTTTAGAACTATGGCTCTTTTAGTATGATAGAACTTAAGGTAAATGGGTCTTACTTCATTGATGTGTACCAACACCATTAGAGACATACTCGTTAGTAATGACTTGTTAAACATAATACGAAGAACTGCTAGGAGATACACCTGATAACTCCGTATTCAAGGAAGATGATGATGAGTATCGTACTCACTGTCACTTATGAATGACTGTCCAATACACCATACTTCATTCTATGAGTCTGAATTGTGAATGCATGTTAACCAACACGTATGACGTGCTAGGTGAACTTGAAAGCACTTGGTCACAAATCAGAGAAATGGAATATGAGTATATGGACGGGGTTTCTTTCAACTATGGTGGAAGGAACAACCTGCTGAGAAAGTCACTTGGAAAATGTATAAGATACATGGAACACCTTGTGTATAACTTGGACTACTGAATGACTGGTTACTTTGCGATAACTAGGGAGTTACATCCGCTTCCTCCTAGTTACAAAGACCATGTCTGGACTATGTCATGAAGGAGAATCGTTCACCTGTCATGAGGTCATGGTTAAACTTAAGAACTTTAAGAGTAGAACCAATGCAGGAATGGTCATTGACGGATAAGGTATATTTGATATACGAGTTATAAATGTCTTTCCCACGAAACACTAATTGCGGTTGATTAAGTATTCGATGCTTGAACTTACTGCTTGAGAGTGTCTTGGAAGGGATGAGGTGACAATGTGTGCTGACGGTAATCAAGATAGTTGATGGTCGACAACACTCTCCCTCTACATCTATCAATTGATTAATATATGAATAAATTTTATGATCGTTTGAATGAGGACTTTATTAGTGTGTCTTGCATCTTGCGAAGACAATTATTCATATTAGTGAGAAACAAGTCAGTTGTTCTCCTTTTATGAATGATATCTATTATGGTCACATTACGATTATGAATGAGCTATTCTTATATTGATGATAGTTGTTTGATCATTTATAAGAAATATTGCAATGCCAAGAAATATCCAGGCTTAATAATGACACTACAGTTTAAGTCATGAATGGTATGATGATGTCTTAAGATACTTGATCTCTTGACATATACAAACCATGCCTTTGAGGTGAGATGACTAAAACCTCGCATTCTGGTAAAACGGAATGTGTACTGATTGTTGAGTATCATACATTGTGATGTATCGTATGTCAGCATGTGGTGAATTTCATTATTTCATGAACTTCGTATGTGGACTTAGATGAATATATGTATTCACTAATGAAACATGAGTCTGAAATAATTTGATATGATCAAAAGGGATTTCAGATTAAAGATGGATATTAAATTAACAAGAAAGACAAGTCTCTACGATTTGATCAAAGTGACAAATGGTTTGAGTTAGTCTTGGGCATAAAGACTTGTGTGAAAGTTGTTCCACAAATTGCAATGTCTTGAGACACTTCAATATGATTGACGTGCATGAACATTGTGATCATATTCTATGAAAAAGTGTATGGTCTAAGTTATCTCTTACCAAGTTACGTTATTATTGTTTAGAGTTATTAATTTAATATGCAAACACTCACTTCAGCATAGGGAACCATCTGAGTTCGTGGAAACCAACACCATATATGTCATGGTGTGTTGTGGTTTCTAGGAAGCTTGATTTATGTAAGATAAATTATCTTTGTAGTGTATCCTTAGACAACTATGGATGCATCTTCCACAACTAGAACCAATGGAGCAAAACTTGTATTGCTATGTTTGGTGTTTGTCAAGAATTGTTCTTGATAAATGTGGTAATGGAAGAAAAGTGAAAGTTCAACCAAGGTAATTGACCTTGCCTCCAAATGTCAGAGTAGTGCAACGGAATATGTTCTGGAAGCAAAGCTCTACAATAAGAGGAGAAACTAATGATAATTATCATGATGTTTCGATGAAAACTTTTACCGAGAAAGGTAGGATTCAAGAATATATATTTGCCCCTGGTGCAAAATGATATTCATGATTCACTTGTCATGTTAATGGAACAAGACATTCCTACGAACTACAAAGAAGCGATGGTGGACCTAAGTACGAGATATGACTACGAGTCATGAAATCCTATGTTGAGTTACATTTAAGATTGCTTGAATCTTATCAAGTAAGGAGGTTACTTGATATTCACAATAACTTCAGAGTTATGAGGAATAAATGTGAACATCAAAGGGACGTCAAGATTGGTTTGTCACAAAGATTGTTTCTCACAAATTCAATGGGTTGACTACAATGTGTAGCAATTCTTGAGTCAAAGGGATATTCACTACGATTGATCCAGGATTGTTATCAATACCGTGACTTCCTCAAATCCTGTATTTGAAGAAGTGTTGTAATTGGTACAACAAGAAGGTTTTGGAAAAACATATGGATACTAGTGTCTCGTGAACTGAATTCTCATTTTGATGGATGATCAAAGGATTTTGGACTTAACCAAAATATCGAGGAAACATGCATTTGCATGAAACTGAGTGGGAGCTAAATAGTTTCCTGAAACTTAATATGTAGACGACATATTTTGAGTGGGAGCTATGGGAGTATTATCCTATACTTATATGTAAATGACATATTTGAGTAGGAGCCATGTGGTTAGTATCCTGAACTTAATATGTGTCTGACATATCTAAGTGGGAGCCATGTGGATGTTATCCTTGTCTTATATGTGGCCGACATATTTCAGTGGGAGCAATATGAGTGTTATCCTATAACTTAATATGTGCATGACATATTTGAGTGGGAGCATGATAACATTCTCATATATGGATAACATATTATGAATGGTGCAGTTGGTGTTAATGATTATTTGAATCTTTCATAAATGAAGATGAATAAAGTATTAAGCATTGAAGATCTATTAAGATAGATATGTGTTTAATAACATTGAGTCGTAATACTTTCCTGGATAAGATTCTGAAGGAGTTCAGAATGGGACAAGTCAAGAAGCGGTCCTTACTTGTATATCCAAGAGAAGTGTTGAGTTAATCTCAGTACAAGAACAATGGTTAATGGTAAATGAAAGAAATGGATGTGCTGGATCCTCTATGCCTTTGTCATAGGTTCTTTCATATAAAACCAGAGTTTTGTACTCGACGTAATGTGACCCAAGTTCTTAGTAGTAAGAAGATGTTGTGATATGATTTATGAGTAAATCATTGAACAAAGAGTTAAGTTTATCCTTCAGTGTCTGAAGAGAACTGAGGATACATCTCAAATTTGTAAAGGATAGTGGACTTGACCATAAATGTTATGCTGGTTCAAGTTTTGACACTAACCTAGAAAATTGAGATATCATACTAATGAATGCCTAAGTTGAAAGAAACATGGTTAGACATCAAAGTTGCATACAATGCACTAAGGATTGAATCTACATTGATGTGGCTTCTTTAGAAGTAGCAGGAGTTATATTATGGCTTAAGAAGTTCGACTTCTGATTGAGTGAGTTTCAAGAGTGCATGACTATGGGAAAGTCCGCGTGACCCACCGGATGTCATTGCTATGACACAGCAAACGAAGTCTCACTTCACCGCCAAATATATATACCTCATCATTATAGTGGATAATGAAGGAATGTCAAATTAGGTGACATTATGATTTGCAAAAGGACATACGGTTCTGAATGGTACCCAGACCGTTGATACAACCTCCTCCACGGGCAAGCATGATCAATAAGGAGTTATGATCCAGAGAAAATGCAACTAGATTATTTGTACTCTAGTGCAAGTGGGAGACTGTTGGGAATGTGCCCTAGAGGCAAATAAAATATGTTTTATCGAGCATATTCCATTAGATCATAATACGTTTGATACTATGCTAGAACTGTATTAAGCGGAAACATTAATACAGGTGTGGTATACAAACAACCAGGTCCCTAGTTAACCCTAGTATACTAGTCCATTGGGCGATTGATGATCAAGGTTTCCGGATCATGAGACAATGGCGTCTGTTGAAAATGGAGTCGTATCATTGGATAATGATATGATGGACATACACCCACCAGAAGTGTTGCGATGTGATCAAGTCACATAGTTCGACATTGCGATAACTATAACGTAGTGACCAGATCCTTTGACCGTAATGATCATACGTAATTGTCATCTATGAGGAGACTTTGATTTGTATCCCACCGCCTGACTGAAATATGCTGGCCATAACGGTGCACTTTGGGTATTCCGAAATAGATGGTTGATGAGTATGCAAATAGATCAAAGCGGGATTTGTCCATCCGTGTGACGGATAGGTACTCTGGGCCCACTCGGTGATGTTACATCATAAAGTTTGCAAACATGTGACTAGGTCACGGAGTTGTAATATCACGGGAACGAGTAAACTTGTTTGTTGAGAACAAGGACGAACTAGGTATAGTGGATACCGATGATCAAACCTCGGACAAGCAAAGTACCATAGGACAAAGGGAACAGGCACACTGTTAACGGATCCAACAGCGATTGAAGTTCATTCGATGGAAGCGCAGGGGCTATCAAGGATTGTAACCAGGTCCAATTGATTAGTCATTGATCAATGAGAGTTGTCTCGATCATGTCTGCTGTTTCCCGGACCGTAGGGTGTTACACTTAAGGGTACTCGACGCAGTAAGGATTGATTCGGGATCACCGGAGAAATTGGAGAGAACACCGGAATTGTTCCGGTGATGACCGGAATTGTTCCGATGAAGGCCGGAAGTTGTTCCGGGTATTTTGAAAGGTTCAAAATATATTTAATAATGTTTAATATATGTTTTATTATTTAATTATCTGAATTAAATATTAAAATATAATTAAATATAATTAAAAATGAATTAAAAGGCATATGGGCCTCATAGGGCCCATTAGGGGGAGAGGGAGTCCTCCCCCATGGGCCATGGCGCCATGAGGGGGCCCACCCCCCTTATTGGTGCGCCATAGCCCCCCCCCCTTGGGATTATTCCCACCTCGGAAGAGGAAGGGGGGGTGTCACCCCTCCTTGGCCTATATAAGGAGGGGTAGGGGTGCCCTTTTAATCATGAATTTTTGAGAAAAGTTTCTCATCTCTCTCCCTTCTTTCTCCTGCCTTTGAGCGGACTCCCCTTGTTTGGAGGCTGCTCTGGGTTGGGGATTTCTCCACTATACGCACGCCGTCGTGCTGCTGGAATCGGGATCCGAATCCATCTTCTTTCCGCTGCTCTACTGGTTCGGAGCCCGGAGGGACGTCGGGTATACTGTATGTGTATAATCCCGCGAGGCACTACACTTGTGGTGCTACTTCATCGTCGTGGTCGTATCGCGAGGTCTTCATCAGCAACGTTCCGACGGGGACGTAATCCCGTCATCGGTCCGCAAGGATCGGGTGGCTACAGGAGTCATCGTGGATCTGCGCGGCATCGGGGATTGCCGGTACGACTGCACCAACCACGTTCATGCGGGAACGTTTCCCGCTTAACGGACTACATACTGGTATGTGATCTATTTCTGTCTGTTACTTGCATCAGCATAGCATAGGTCTTGGGATTGGGTATCGTAGGTCAAGGAAAAATTTGTGTTTTCTGCCCCGAACCCCAACAAAGATCGGCTAATCTCGACCTAAATCTCTGTGAATTACTCAACTCAGCTCAGACTTGGGTGTTGGTTTTCTCTCGATGGATCTTTCTTGGGATGCTCACAGACTTCTGTCTTAGAATCTTCAGTGGAGCAGCCAACCCGAAATGGTGGGTAGGTGCGGGGTATTTATAGTTGGCGATCCCGATGGGTAAAATGACTGATGTGACCCGATCCGACCGCTTGACGCGTGTCCACAGCGGTCGGAATCCAATCACTGCGCAACTTTTCTTGAGGAACAAGTAAGCTGACTTACCGAACGAGTTCTCTCTCGAAGGCACGAAGTGTGATGACTTTGCCTTCGAGCTATTCACTCGACTCAGTAAGATTTCTCTCGGTAGGGTTTCGTGGGTTTATGTTGAGCAGAGCAGATTCACTTCGACTAAGATCTCAACTAGCAAACCCCTCTTAATAGTACGGTTTTTCCTACGACTCAAGAAAACAAAGAGAAACTAGTAAAAAGACTAAGTCTTCGACCAGCTTCAGCTTTCTCCTCGTTGCGCTTTTACTCGAGAGAGTCATCTTCTTCGACGACATTTTTAGGGGTCGTTTTCGTTCAAAGGTTTCGGTAGATGACTGCAGCTCCGCTGCAGTGAGTTGTCCTTCGACCTTCTACTTGCAAACTCCATTCTTTCGTAACCTAAGTATCTGTTTATACTCGAAAACAATATTAGTTCCACTTCTGCTTTGTCCAACAATGTCCAAAACCTTCGGGGGCAAAACTTGCTCTTACAAAGGCAAAATCCAAAGCATTCAAAGACCAATTTATTACCTGAGCACGCTACTCACGAAGCCACAGCAGCGGTACCCACATTACCAGAAGCTCTTGCTCGCCATCATCATGACCTCCAGGAAAGTATCGCACTACTTCGACGAACACTCCATCACAATCGTGAGCAGTGCACCACTCGCGGACATCCTCAACAATCCCGGCGCGACCGGTCGAGTCGCCGAGTGGAAGATGGAGCTTAGCCCATGAGACCTACAGTTCAAACACCCAAAAGCAATCAAAGCCCAAGTACTCCCAGACTTCCTGGTCGAGTGGGCAGAAGTCCAAACACCAGGGCCCCCAGACTTGTCCAACTCATGGACGATGTACTTCGATGGATCAAAAAGACAGCAAGGAGCTGGAGCGGGCTTCGTCCTAGTCTCCCCCAAAGGAACGAAGCTCAAATACATCCTCCAGATCAACTTCAGCAACGCCTCCAACGAGGAAGCAGAGTACGAGGCGCTAATTCACAACATGCGCATGGCAAAAACTTGCGGTGCCACTCGCCTATCGATCTATGGCGACTCCAACCTCGATGTCCAGCAGGCGATGAGAGACTGCAATGCAGTCGCAGACAACATGGCAGCTTACCAGAAGCTCTAGAATGCGCTAGAGGGAGGATTCGATGGCTATGAACTCAACTATATCCCCAGAGCAAACAATACAGAAGCCGACGAACTCGCGAACATCGGGTCGACTCGAGGACCAATACCACCAGGAGTTTTCCTCGAAAGCATCAATCAGAGATCAATAAAAGCAAAACCAGCGGAGCCCAAAGCGGTCGTGGAAGAAGACGACACAAGTGAGCCAGCACAGGTGGCGGCAACGAGCACAGCTGACGCTACAAACAGCCAAGCAATCAAAGTTGAAGCACCAGCAGCACTCGAAGACCCGGCCTGGGCAACACCTTTTCTTCGATTCCTAATTGAAGGCATCCTACCACAAGATATTGCAGAAGCCCGACGCATCAGTCGACGATCCAAAGCTTTCACAGTAATCAACAGACAGCTCTACAAGCGCAGCATTTCCCAGGTCCTACAAATGTGCATAGACGAGGAAGACGGCAAAGCCCTACTACTGGAGATTCACGAAGGCACCTGCGGGCACCATGCCAGCAGTCGAGCACTCATGGAAAAAGCTTTTCGAGCAGGATTCTATTGGCCAACCGCCATGAGAAATGCAGAGGATATTGTACGGCGTTGCATCGCGTGCCAAAAATTCACCAGCAGGCCGCACGCCCCAGCATCAAAACTCAAAACCATACCATTATCATGGCCATTCGCCACATGGGGACTCGACATGGTAGGCCCACTCAAGAAATCATCAATAGGAGGAAGAACACACCTACTGGTCGCAGTCGACAAATTCACCAAATGGATCGAGGCAGTACCAATCACCAGCTCAACAGCCCTCACGGCAGTCAACTTCATCAAATCAATTATCTTCAGATTCGTAGTACCACACAACATCATCACAGACAACGGTACCAACTTCACAGCGGCAGAGTTCCAAAACTTCTGTCAAGAATTGGGCATCAAAATCAACTACGCATCAGTCGCACACCCGCAGTCTAATGGACAAGTGGAGAAAGCAAACGGTTTAGTATGCGAAGGAATAAATAAGCGACTCCTGGCACCACTCGAGAAAGCCTCAGGCAAATGGATAGAAGAGCTCCCCGCAGTCCTATGGAGCCTGCGCACCACCCCAAATAGCTCGACCCAGTATACACCCTTCTTCCTGGTATACGGGGCAGAAGCAGTACTACCGCACGACCTAAAATTCGGAGCACCCAGAATCTCAGGGTACGAAGAAGAAGAGGCAGAAGAAGCATTGGAGAACGACAAGGACACAACAGACGAAGCACGAGACACATCCATCACAAGATCCGAAGGATACCAGGACAAGATGCGCACATATCAAAGCAGTCTCCTGCGGACCAGATCGTTCAACAAAGGAGACCTTGTGCTACGGCTAATATAGAAGAAAGTGCACAAACTTGCCGCATAATGGGAGGGGTCGTTCATCATCTCGGAAGTCATAGGAGGAGGAGCATACAGATTGGCGAATCCGAAGACCAATGAGGACGTGGGAAATCCATGGAACGTAGCGAACCTACGCTTGTTCTACCCATAGTCCCCTAGGCATTATCAAGACATCGGCAGCAGCACCGATCGGCAACTCATGTAAAAATTCGACGGAATAAAGCAATGTTGCCCAAAACACCTTACAAGCGCTCGGGGGCGATCCTAGAACTCCCCCCGAGAGACACTATCTTCGCAAACGCGACTTTTTACTTACAAGCACTCGGGGGCTCGATCCTAGAACTCCCCCCGAGAGACGCTATCTTCGCAAACGCGACTTTTACATACAAGCACTCAGGGGCTCGAGCCTGGAACTCCTCCCGAGAGACACTATCTTCACAAACGTGACCTTTATTTACAAGCATTCGGGGGCTCGAGACTAGAACTCCCCCCGAGAGACGCTATCTTCGCAAGCGCGACTTTTACTTAAAAGCACTCGGGGGCTCAAGCCTAGAACTCCCCCCGAGAGACGCTATCTTCGCAATCGCGAATGTTACTTAAGACCCGGGGGCTCAACCATAAAACTCCCCTGAAAGAAGTTATCCTTGACAAAGACGCGACTCTCGCCAAAAGACAAAGCCCAGGCAAAAGAAAGTTGCAAAAGCGCACGATTCTTTAGTCTTCACCCGATCGCAAGCGATCGCCTAAAGACTCGGGGGCTACTCCCATCGGGAGCGCTGACGCGCACCCGATCTAGACTTGAAAAAAAAATTCAAAGACAACTACAAACCGGTGAGACAAAAAATCCATAAAGCCTGTGCTTGATTCTGCAAATAAAACGCAGCCTCGGGGGCTACTCCCATCGGGAGCGCTGGCGCGCACCCAAGAAAACAACTCTCATTACAAAGGTGTCGAAGGCATTCTCATTACAAAGGAGTCGAAGACAATTCTCATTACAAAGGAGTCGAAGGCATTTCATTACAAAGAAGTCAAAACAACAGTTTGCCGTTACAGAAGGACCTGCGGAACTACAAGATGGGCTACATTCAAACTTCTACATGTGTGCTCATGCTGAGATAATTGGCACTTTCGTGCCACAGCCCGGCGGGCATCATCACAGACAAAGTAGCAGCCCAGCCGAATAAGAAGAAGAAACGGGAGCCCATGCACTTTGTCCTCCAGTTCTACACGGTGCCTCGCCTACTGCCGTTGTCTCTTGACGACTGGCTTGACGTCCAGTTCTTCCTTAGAACTAGAAGAGCAAACACCATCGCCCGAGGGATCAGCCGAAGACGAAGAAACGGGAGAAGCAGGCGAACCACCACTCGAGCCATCAGAATCGCTGCTGCTCGCCTCCTCACAGTATGGCTCCAAAAGGTTGCCCCCAGCATCAACCGCACGGATAATAACAGTATCTTCGCCGTCAAAATGACAACAAAGGTTGTCACCGCCGCGCAAATTCAACTGACAAGAAAACGTCCTCCAGCCAGACCCAAGGAAGATCAAGTACGAACTATCAAATTCCAGCTCCACCCAAGAAGAAGAACGAGAGCATCCATGAAGACGGAGCCAGAAGCCCTTCAAGCCACGCTCAGAAGCAATGGAGGCAAATGAGGCAGGAAGAGGAATCCGGGCAGCATTCCGCCCAAGAACATGCAAAAGAAAATCATGGCGCCAAAATCCCTCCTCCATGGAGGAAGAAGAAGAAAGCCCCAACGCAGTACCATGACGCCCACCACATGAGGAGCGAGGGGTGAGGCCACCACGACCACGGCGGCCACGACCTCGCCCTACAACACCACGGCCTTGCCCAGCTACACCGCTACCACGTTTGGGCGCCATCCTGAGAGGAAAAAGCAGAAGGGAAAGATGCGAAGAATGGATGCCAAGGACGGGCAACCAAAGGAAGTACTTATAGCACAATCCAAGAGCAAACCAGGAAAAACACACAGAAGCCCAGGCGACGCCATCATTACACCAAAGACAAAACGGACCAAGCGTTACGAATTCCAAGACGAAGATGCCTTCACACGGTCATCATTATTTACAGGACGCGTCAAATCTCGCTTGTTTCCCATACAAGCCTCGAAAACCCAACAGGTAACAAACAGCGCGACGTCCAAATCATCATTATGACGGTTCAGAAGACGTGACGGATCAAGAAAATCAAGCGTCGTCATAAGTCATCAAACAAAACGACAATGCATCCCAAAGGGAAAGAATAAAGGTAAAAACAGTTGGAAAGATCCAAACGATTCCACGAGCCAGCCATACGTCTAAATTTTCTGACTATAAAAAATTCTTACTCCCATCGGGAGTACCCTTTTGAGTCTGAGTGCTCCCTCACCCAGAAGGAAAAGATGTGCTCGAGTGATCACTCGCACCAGCAGAAACAACATACTCTCAGAGTTCGGGTGCTCCCTCACCCCAAGAGCAAAAAAGCATTCGAGTGACCACTCGCCCAAAAAAGATTCAGCCATTCGGCAAACATGACTTACTCGCACACTCGACGACATTCCGAGTGGGTGCTATCTTATTTTCCTCTCCTGAGTTCGCTACAAACTCCACGAGTGACGACTAAAACAGCTCACTTGATTGTTTATTCCAAGTGGGTGCATTTCTAAATCAGGCTCCCTGCCTCAACAAAAACGATTATGCCTGGGCTACGACACACTGTACCCAGATGCCACGCAAGCTTAGCATGTAGGTAAGACCCTGCTGCGCAGAACGGCCGGGCCAGAACTTGCCGCAGAGCGATTTCACTCCCGACCTTTTCCATGTGGTTGCATGATAGAAAGAGCCGAGCGGACGCGCTCAGGCTATGTGCTTAGACTGGCGGCAATTGATCCTATAAGACCTGCAGCGGCATGACTTTACTTGACACTAGTGTTCCAAGTTCATGTCGAGGGACATGAGCTTGATCAGGCTACTGTGGTATTTGTCACTAGAACAATTCACCAAGGCTCGACCAGTCGACTCCTTGGGCCCTTTCAGCTTAGCAATCCCTCGAAACAGATATTGTCATGGCTCAAAACTGCCAGCGACCCGTGGCGATACCACGCTTACAAACAATAAGGCGCAGATGAATTCGAGTCCCTGCGCGACTCTTCGAGTCCCCCAGGCACTCGGGGGCTACTGACGAGGGGGTGACCCCACGACTCCTACATGTGAGACTACCTGGTGCGTGTGAAGACAGAAGGCCCGCGATTGGCCCAACCAAGCACCGACGTAGGAGTCCGCGACTAACATGGAAGGTGCAACTTGGCGTACAAGGCAGGACTAGAATTAGGAAACTACCTATGTAACCTAGCACGGACTCCCCGAGACTTAGCCTAGTATGTAAAGGCTAGGAGGGGAGACGTCCAGATCAACTCAATATGCATCTACTCATCCTAGCCTTGCGATAACTCGCCTTGGCCTCCACTGTAATCGCCCCCTCACGTAATAATACCGAGCAGGAAGTGCTTCTCCTGTTAGCCGACGAGTATCGTCCAACCTGTGCCTATCTCTATGACTAACCTAGGGTCCCTGGCCATGGGATTTCCCGGGGTTGATCCCCGTCACCGGCCATCCCAGAATATCTGCGCAGGTCTGAGACTGACATTACCTTTTCACGAGAAGACCACCCGTCAGCCATCCCGCGTCCAGGACACGCCGCACTAGTACTCGAAGCAAGAATTGGAAACTACGACATGTCGCGAGTCTTCATGGATGGTGGCAGTGGAATCAACATCATATTCACCAAAACTCTGGAAGAGATGTTCATCCAAAATTCAGCACTTAAAACTTCAGGCACGACCTTCCATGGAATCGTGCTAGACAAAGAAGTTTACCCCCTCGGAAAGATAAGCTTGGAAGTGATCTTCGGAAACGCGAGCAACTTCCGTAAGGAGATGTTAGACTTCAAAGTGGTCGACTGGAAATCATAGTATCATGCCATCCTCGGTCGAACAGCCTTCGCGCGCTTCATGGCAGTACCGCACTACGCCTACCTCAAGCTGAAAATGCCAGGCCCACGAGGAGTCATCACAATCAGAGGCAGCTTCATCAGATCCGATCACTGCGAGAGAGAATTCCACAAGATATCAGAAACCTTTGGAGCACACCAAACTCGCGGAGTCGCCACACAAGAAGAATAAGCGCTCCCATAAAAGTCAAGGCACAAACGAAAAACTCGCTGGCGTCACACGCCAAGGACTCAAGTTATCTTAGCAGCAACTTTACATTCTTAGGGCTATCAAGCCATCGATCCAAATAAAGGGTTGTCTTCAACAGCCCCCTCGTGTAGATCAGTAGGAAAGATACCGAAAATATTTTTCCAAAAAATGCTTACGCGACTTCAAAATTGGCACTCGGGGGCTCGCTCGCAGCAGCCACCCACCGAGTTATTCGCTTACGCGACTTCAAAATTGGCACTCGGGGGATCGCTCGCAGCAGCCACCCCCCGAGACGTTATTCGCTTACGTGACTTCAAAATTGGCACTCGGGGGCTCGCTCGCAGCACCCACCCCTGAGGCCTTATTCGCTTACGCGACTTCAAAATTGGCACTCGGGGGATCGCTCGCAGCAGCCACCCCCCGAGGCGTTATACGCTTACGCGACATCAAAATTGGCACTTGGGGGCTCGCTCACTCCAGCCACCCCCGAGGCGTTATTCGCTTACGCGACTTCAAAATTGGCACTCGGGGGCTCGCTCGCAGAATTCACCCCCTGAGGCGTTATACGCTTACGCGACTTCAAAATTGGCACTCGGGGGCTCGCTCGCAGCAGCCACCCCCCGAGGCGTTATTCGCTTACGCGACTTCAAAATTGGCACCTGGGGGCTCGCTCGCAGCAGCCACCCCCTAAGGCGTTATACGCTTACGCGACTTCAAAATTGGCACTCGGGGGCTCGCTCGCAGCAGCCACCCCCCGAGGCGTTATTCTCTTACGCGACTTCAAAATTGGCACTCGGGGGCTCGCTCGCAACAGCCACCCCCCGAGGCGTTATACGCTTACGCGACTTCAAAATTGGCACTCGGGGGGGCTCGCTCGCAGCAGCCACCCCTCCCCCCAAGGCGTTATTCACTTACGCGACTTCAAAATTGGCACTCGGAGGCTCGCTCGCAGCAGCCACCCCCCGAGGCGTTATACGCCTACACGGCTTCAAAATTGACACTCTGGGGCTCGCTCGCAGCAGCCACCCCCTAAGACGATATCCGACCATTCAACTCAACCTTCCAACACTCGGGGGCTCCATCCATAGAAACGGCCCAGCGAAATAATACAACAAAATCCCAAGGAATTCCACAAAAATTGCAGCACACGTCGCCCAGAAGAAGAAATCCTACAAAGACTACAGCTACACAAGGGAGAATTTAGAAAAGCCAAGCAACATCTAAACTCCAGGCTCCGATTTTACTTTGCAACGAGCACCAAGAAGACGGTCATTTTCCTCGCACACCCACTTCACAACTAGAATCGCAGGCGTGTCCGCCGCCGCGTAGTGCTCATCCATCGGCTCATCTCGGCCGCCAGGAGGACCCTGAGCTGCCAGCATAGTATCTACCCTGGGCCAATGACTGTGGACCAAGGAAAATGCGCAGGGAGCCCACGCATGAATCTGATGGTTCACAACACGGCGAAGCTCTGCAGGTTGAGAGAACACCCAGCAAAGCCTCTCAAGTGACAACGGAACAGGACTCAGTGGATAAAATTCGGAGAAGATTCCACCAAGCACCCTGCCGCAGTACTCAAGAGCTCGAGGCACCCTATTAACCCATAGCCGAAGAACGACGAATACTCGCGCACGCGGCCTATCCATACAAAAGGGATTGTTCGCCTGCATGACCGGGTCATACAAACGCGACAACTCCGACTGCATGGCCTCCTCCTCCTCACGAGATCAACCAACCAACACTTTGTAAGAAGAGCAAGAATCAGCAGAAAGCACAAGGAAAAGCTCTCGCGCAGCCGAGCAGTCGAAACAGGACAAACTCACCATTGAGAAGTTCAGATAATTTCGCCATCCAAGCAGCTAAGCTATCCACAACAGCCTCATTGCGTTCACGTTTTGAGCGCTGGATTGCAACAGCACCTTTGAGGCTGATAATCTCACGGTCCGCATCTCTAAGTCTCAAACAAAAGACTCATAGGAACCCCCGCGAGCATCCTCCTTCAGCAAATTCCAAGCCCGAGAAACGCCCGGGGTGGCCTACCGAAAAAGGATAACAAGTCAAAGAAAAAGCGAAAATGAGCAGCACAAAAAGGACAAAGCAGTTTCACCAGTAAAAGATCCAACATCCTGCACTCCAAAGGAGACACATTACAATGCTAAGGAGTCATTCAAGTTTAAAGACAAGCATAAGTTTCCAGTTCACCTACTCCGCACCCTGAGATTGGCGAATATCAGCCTCCCCAACCAGCTGCAGCTGACGGGCAAGCTGAGTGGCCCGACTACTCTGCTCCTCTGTATAACTAGGCAAGCTATTCACCATGGAGTTCCCAATAGGAACACCATGCCCCAGAAGTGTTGGATATATGCTCTAGAGGCAAATAATATATGATTATTCCAATATATCTAAGCAAGTTCATAACCAGTTTCATACCGTGCTAGAACTGTATCAGTGAAACAATGATACAGGTGTGGTATAGAAAACCCCAGAGTTCCTAGTTAGCCTCTACTTCAATAACTAGTTCATGGTCAACATGATGGTCGTGGTTTCGTGATCATGGACAATTAAGTCTCTTGACTATGAGGTCACCTCACTGGATGAGTGACGTGATGAACATTACCCAAAGTAAGCATTACAGCAGGATCAATCTTATGAAGGTTCAATGTTGTAATTACAGAACGTAGTAGACCGTTCCTTTGACCGTGAGTACATGCATAATTGCTATCTACTCGGATGCTTTGACTTACATCCCATCACCTGACTGAAATATGCGGGTCATAACGGTTGTATCTTGGGTATTCCGTGGAGATATGTTGAGGAGTATTGTTACAAGAGCAGGATTTGTCAATCCATGTGATGGATAGATACTCAGGGCCAACTCGGTGAGATTCCATCCATAAAGCTGCGCAGCGTGTGACTAGGTCACGGGGATGAATATCACGGGAACGAGTGAATAAGGATTTGGCATAACGAGGTTGAACCAGACATAGGATGTCATTGATCGAATCTCGGACTAATCCAGTATTGCTGACAAAGGGAATGCTATACGACGTAAGGTCCAATCGGTATTGATATCCGGAATGCACAGGGGTCATTATGGGCATCCAGGTCCCGCTGATGATCATTGACTGTAGCCTCATCTCGGTCATGACTGGAGTGTTCTCGGACCCGTAGGGTAACAGACTTAAGGGCTCGATGAAATCGGAGACCTTTTCGGAACTATCGGAGTTACCGGAGAATAAAGGAAGCAGCACCTGAAAAGTTCCGTGTTGACCCGAAGGAGTTTCGGAGTGAGCCGGAAGATGTTCCGGAGCACCGGGAGAAGGAATAATATGTTTTAGTTATTAATTAATTGAATTAATAATTAAAAACATTTTATTTATAATTAAAAAGTGTTATGGGCCTTATTTATGAAAGAGGCCCATTAGGGGAAATAAAGGGAAAAAGAAAAAAGAGAGAGAGGGTGGCGCCATGGGCCCTAGGGCCCATGAGGGGTGCGCCCCCCTCCTCCCTTGGCCGGCCACCCCCCCCCCCCCCCTAGCAAGGGACTTTAGTCCCACCTTGCTAGGGGAGAGGGGTTGACTCCCTCCCCTCTGCCTATATATAGATGGGCAGGGTGCACATATTTAATACACAGAAATTCGTGAGAAAATAAATATTACTCCGAATTGAGATTGATTTTCTCCGGTCTTATCCCCTTCCTCAACTCTTCCACGGTGGGCTCCCTAGTGTGAGCTTGTAGTGGAATTGAGGCATCTCTGCTAGAATCAGAGGATGTCGTGTTGCCGAAGCTCCGTCCGGAGGTCTGCTTCCGCCACCTTTGCTGGATCGGAGATCGGAGGTTGTCATCGAGTCTCGTACGTGTGCGAGTACTACGAGGTGCTACACATGTGGCACTACACCCATTCGGGTGCTCAACATAGCCAGGGGGCTGTGAAACTTGTTCGACTACACCAGCCACGTTTGCGGGAACGTTTCCCGCGCAACGGACTACACCTCGAGGTATGTTATTCCGCACTCCTTTCTGTTACGATAACACGGCTAGCTAGATCTTGGGTTATGGGAAACGCTAGTTAGGAAAAAATTGTGTTTTACGCTGCGAACCCCAACAGTGGTATCAGAGCTAGGTCTATGCTTAGTATTAATGTACGGATAGAACACATCGGGGATGTGGGCGTTGATTGTATGATTGTTACCCTCCCATGTGTACTTGTTCACATTTGCGGCATCGTTTGATGAAGCGGCTCCCGACCGACCTTACGCGTACTCTTACGCGATACTGGTTCCACGCTTGACATGCGGCTTGTACCGTATAAAGTGGCTCTGGGGGTGTATGTCTCTCTACTTTAGCAGATGTGGCATTTGCAATGGAGGGCCCCGTGTGGGGTGTAATAGAGACAATCGTACGGTTGACGTTGTGGTTGACTCGTAGGTTAAAACCTGTTTAACTATGAAAGCCCTAGCAGCCACGTAAAACTTGCAATATACAATTAGATCGTCTAAACTTCATATTGCTAAGTGGGGGCTATCGTTTGTTTGATTGTGATGTAGTGATAGCTTTGCTATGTGTTACTAGTAAGTAGTAAATGTCATCATGATAAAACAAACTCAAATGGAGACACTGTAGACTTAGTGTTGCCATAGTTCAAACATCTTAAAACTTGATAGTATAGGATACACGACGGTAGCATGTGATAAGATGATCCCTTAACAAAGCCAAACACAAGTATTCTACCAAAGTGGGCACCACCTGGAAGGATCTCCCATATGGCTGACATTCCGTACATATCGGGTGTCACACATATTAAACGGTGTTCGCATGAGGTTGGGTTCGGCAAGCCTAGCATATGCAGATATGGTCTTGCTGAGCAGCATATAACATGGAGGTTAATTTGGCGAGCCTAGCATATGCAGATATGGCCTCGGAATACTAGAGATGAAAGATCGAGCATGAGTCACAATATACAGATAATGCGATCGCAGAAGTTGTTGTCTACCTTTGAACTGACCCGTCAGCCGTGTGATATTCGAGGACGGGCAGTGAATCTGGATCATGTAATCACTAAAAAATTCTTAGGGATGATTGTTTTAGTGCGGGCTCATTTATAATATGATTATATGAACTCATTGTTGTGAACTAGTCTTAATTGTGTTCCTTGCAATTATGTTTGTAGAAAATGGATACGCCCAGTATCTTGAATTGGTTTCTTTCTTACGTGGTGAAAGACTTAAGGAAAATGGGTCAAATTTCATTAGTTGGTACTTATACCTTAGGGCTATGCTCAAGAGAGCCAACCTTTCGTTCTTAACAAAAGAGCATGTCGGAAACCCTCCAGCAGACGACATGGATGCACGAGCAGCGACTGATTATCAGAATCGTCGGAGGACATACGCCATATCTAAAGGTGTCATAGAAACCAGCATTCCGTAAGCCTTGCGTGAGGAATATGCTGAGTTGGATACATATGACATGATAGATGAGCTGAAGTCATTATACATGCATCGGTTTAGAGTTGCCAGATTTGAGTTAGAAAATGAGTTTCTCTCTACAAAGATGGAAGAAGGCTCTTGCCTGAAGGCACACTTGGCCAAGATGCATGAGATACATCTGAGCCTCGTAGATGACTTTGACTATTGGACCACAGATGAGTCTGCGATATACATGGTGTTACACTCGCTTCCACCGAGCTATACAGACCATGTCCATGGCTATGTCGGCAGAGGTGAAAGCATCGAGTTCTCTGACTTCATGGATAGACTTCAGTATCTGGAAGTTGAAACCATTGAAGGAGAAGTTGTCGATGGATAAGGTATATAATTGATATACTTTATGAATGTTTGTTCCCTTTATACAACACTTGCAGTAAATGAGTATATGATACTTATTCTGTTTTATGAAAATAGGAAATGCCGTTCCATGGACGGGAAGAGGTGAAATCAAGGATTGATGGATATCAAGTCAGTTGATGGCCAGCATTGATTCTGTCGAGACATCTATCATAGGAGATACTTAGAGTATTAGATTGTAACAGCCTAGTTTTCACAAAAATTAAAAAAATTGTTTTCGGTGTGAATTGTTTGATTGTCTGATTTGTTTGCGGTGTTTGCATCCTCGATTTATCGATCGGCGATTATTTTCCCCCCTCTTATCTCGTATCGGACGGAGACCGACTTTGCCACCCTGACACTCGACCTTTGCGACACCGGGTTTCACCCGATCACCGTCGCGAAAACCCGCACAAGACCAGCCGAAGCCAATGGAACGAAAAACCCCGTTTAATAATTAAACGGGTTATTTTTATAGCGCGCCGGAAAGTGTTCTCGGAACGGTTCCAGCGCAAGGTGAACGCCGCCGGCTCGACGCGCTGATCGCGCAGTTCGAAGTTTTACCCGAATCGGAGGTACTGCGGACCCCCGGCGGTCAGAAACGTAAACACCGCGCGTGCGAGAGAAAAACTGGGGATGTTTTTGCAACCTGCCAGCCACCTGGGCTATATAAAGACCACCACACTCCCACCCCTTTCTAGGGTTTCCCTAGCCACAAAATTTCAGCCACCCCCCTCCACTTTGCCAGATCTGCCCAATAGCACCTCAATTTCGGAACCCTAGATCCAAAACTGCCCCCAACCGTCAGATCTGGGCATCCAGCGGCCCAGATCGCGCCACGTCATCCCCTGGAGATCCACCAACCACCTCCTCTCTCCTCTCTCCCCGAGCCGCCTCCACGCCCGGGCAGGCCGCGCCGCCGCTTCCTTCGGCCGGCGAGCCGCCGCCCGCCGGCGACCAGCAGCCGCGCCCAGCCTCTCTTCTCCCTCTCCTTCCTCTTCTCCTCCCTCTCACCCCGCCTCCTATTCCCTCGCAGGAACCGCGCCGGGCAGCCATGGCCGTGGAGGGCCGAAGCCGCCGTCGTCCTCCGTCGCCGGGATCCGGCCGGTGCCGCCGGATCCGCGTCTCCCCCTCGCGCATGCCTCCCCCGCCGCCTGCCCTAGCGCCTCCCCTCGCCGAGGCCAGCAGCCGCCCCGCCGGCGAGCTCCAGCCGCCGCTGCTGGCGTGCTCGGGCATGGGAGCCGCCCGACTCGGCCTCCCCGCGTGGCCGCATCCGTGGCAGGTCGGCCGGCCCAGCAGCCCAGCCGCCAGCGCCTCCAGGTTGGCCAAAGGCCCATGGTGAGGCCCCTCTTCTTCTTTTGTTTATTTTTTTTTCTGTTTCGTGTTGGGCTAGGCCCAGTAGATGTACCTCGCCCTGAGCGCTGGATAGTTTAGCTGCGCTCGCCCTGTTTTGGCCCGCTAGATGTTTTTTTACTTTTCTAGTTTATTTATTTTGGCAGATTGTATTGTTTAATTTGCGGTGCCCGTATCTTTTCACCGGTAGCTCGGATCGCGACGCATAAAACATGAAAGTTGCTTAGAATTTTGTGTAGTTTAATAAAATGTGTTCTTTTGCCATGTTTGACTTTGTTTACATGTTTTTTATCTGCTAATTACACTGCTTGCCACTGTAACTGTAACTGCCATAACTTTTTAACCGTTGCTCCAAATAAAATGTTTCTTATATGTAACTTGACTATAATTGCATGTAGATTGTGTTTATGCTGCTCTTGCTTGCTAATAAAAATAATAAAATATTGTTTAGGGAAAAATAGTACCAAATTCCATTTTATCGTGGGGTCCGAAATAGTTTGCCATGTATAGGTTTTAACCCCCACTTAAATTGACTAGATTAGATAGCTTACTTTATGCTTCACCTCTTGCAATGTTTGTGTGCTATGCCATGCTTGAGTGAGATGCCATGTTAACAACTTTGTTGATCACTTGTAGCTAAACAACTTGAACCTTTCTAAATGTGCGGTATCGTCGTGTGTGACGAGTACTCCACTTAACATGTTAGTAACCGCTCTCGGCGGTAGGTACGATGCCTCGTGTTGCCTTATTGTTGATGCTTGATCGTGTTTTCCTCGTAGTAATAGAGTGCTTGCTCGTGATTGCTTTCCAGTGTTTATCGTCTTGTGTGCTTCCGCGGGTACCATTCGGAGACGATGCGAGCTTGCGATCAACTACACCTTCGGAACCCGGCTTATCAACAGGAAAGGACTATGCATTACTTATGATCCATTCTATTTCAACCAGCGGTTTGCATGCTAGTCTAGGATAGGTTCGATGTTTGATCCTACCACATGTTTACAGCCTCTTTCAAACCGATACAGCCATGTCCCCTCCTAGCAAACCTTGTACTGCTATGTTACTATTGCTCGTTGCTCATTGATACGTCCAAAATGCATCACTATTTTATATAGTAATTCTTTCTTATTCATTGATATATTTCATGATATGATGCTATTCTTATGTTGTTTTGGCTTATTTTACACAGTTTTCAACTTTCCGGTGCCGAATCAGCAGACGTAGGATTCAGCGGTAAAAAGTGGACGCTCAGTTACTGAAGGAGAAGACCTCCAAATTACCTGAAAATCGACGGAGGCTGTTTTCCAGAAGGATCACGAAGACACGCAAAAGAGAAACCAGAGGGGTGCCCAGGCGGCCACCTGGCGCGGCCCCACCCCTGGCCGTGCCGGGAGGGCGCCTGGACCCCCGGGGCCACTCCTGGCTCCCCCCTCTGGCCTATATACCCCTCGTCGTCCAAAAACCCTAAAAAGAGAAGAGTTTCCGGAGTTCCGCCGCCGCTCCGTGGCGGAAACCTACAGAGAAGAAAAGCCATCTCTGGCGGGCAGATTCCGCCGGGGAGATTACCTCCCGGAAGGGGAGATCGTCGCCATTGTCATCACCATCGTCATGGGCATCATCGAGATCGTCATCAACATCATCCCCATCATCAGCACCATCTCCACCTCCATCCAATCTTGTCTCACAATTGCAACTCGTGTTGTAATCCGTACTATCTATCATCTCTACTCTATCGGTGTTGATTACTACTTTGTGGTGAATGCTATTGAGTTTTGTTGGAGAAATATTATTGTGTTCAGATTGTTTATCATCTATTTATCCCCACTGATCATGATCTCTTTTATGTCTTGTGAGTAGTTACTTTAGTTCTTGAGGACATGGGAGAAGTCTAGTTGCTAGTAGTCATATGATGTTGAAGTAATATGTGTTTGTTGATATTTAAGTTGTGTTGTTATTTTCCTAGTGGTGTTGTGTGAGTCGAACACTCAACACTTCGCCTTATCAAGGACCTAGGGGAATACATTGTGTACAAAGAATGCTTACGGTGGGTTGCCGGAGTGACAGAAACCTAAACCCCAGTTTGCACGCTTTTGCACAAGGGAACAATGGATCACCGATCGTATTGCTATGGTTAGGCTTTGCCTTAATTACTATCTTGTATTTGCGGATGCTTGCAAGGTGTTTAATCATAAAAGTACACTTATCTTAGTCTAGAGGGTGTACTAGCATAGATCCACCCACTCAACACTTATCAACACAGCACATAGTACCGATACGGAATATGGCGAAAGCACATGACTATCTCTCCCATGTGTCCTCAAGAACACTTTAGCTTTTATAAGTTTAGTTGTTAGGCCTCTCCTTTGCTCAGAAAGGATTGGGCCACTCGTTACTCTCTAGTACCTTTTACTTTGCTTGTTTTACTTTCTTGTCGCTTATACCAAGAAAACCCCTAAAAAGTTATCTTTCAGTGCTTGCAGTTATTTCCTTACCAAAGTCACTTGCTACTACCTTCTGCTCCTCGTTGGGTTCGACACTCTTACTTATCAAAAACACTGCAATAGATCCCTCTACGTTGAGGGTCATCACTCATCCCCTGCTTAGTATGCATGCTTAGGATGCTACGATGTTACCCAGTTACTCCTTGGTTCGGGATATCACATTATTATATTGTTGGTGATGATATGATTATTATAATGTTGACTATATTCGAAGGTCTAGGCTATCCCGCCCCGACGCTTTGGTCCATTCGAGTCACCTAGGATCCGAGTTCCGGGTATTGGTTTTAAGACTGAGAGTGCCTGTAACAGCCCAGTTTTCATAAAAATTTAAAATTTTGTTTTCGGTGAGAATTGTTTGATTGTCTGATTTTTTTGCGGTGTTTGCATCCCTGATCTATCGATCGGCGATTATTTTTCCCCCTATTATCTCGTACCGGAAGGCGACCGAGCCTTGGCACCCTGACACTCGACCTTTGCGACACCGGGATTCACCCGAGCACCGTCGCGAAAACCGCACGAGACCAGCCGCAGCCAACGGAACGAAAAACCCCGTTTAATAATTAAACGGGTTATTTTTATAGCGCACCGGAAAGTGTTTTCGGAACGGTTCCAGCGTGAGGTGAACGCCTCCGGCTCGACGCACTGATCGCGCAGTTCGAAGTTTTACCCGAATCGGAGGTACTGCGGACCCCCGGCGGTCAGAAACGTGAGCACCGCGCGCGCGAGAGAAAAACCGGGGATGTTTTTGCAAACTGCCAGCCACCGGGGCTATATAAATACCACCACACTCCCACCCATTTCTAGGGTTTCCCTAGCCACAAAATTGCAGCCACCCCCCTGAGTTGCTCAGATCTGCCCAGTTGATCCCAAAAATCCCGAAATTGTGCTCCCCTGCGATCTGGACCGTCAGATCTCGCGATCTGACGGCCGAGATCGCCTCCAGCCTTCTCTCTCCTCACGCGCATGCCATCCATGGAGCCAGCCGCAGCCGAGCCCTCCCGTGGACGCTGCCGGCCACCGGAGCCGCCGGCTTCCCTCCTCCTCTGCCGCGCCCCCTCTCTTCTCCCCTTCCTCCTTTCCTCCCTCTCCCTAACCCTCTCTGTCTTCTCTCCCGCAGGTCGCCGCCGGCGCCAGGAACAGGCCGCCCGCCATGGCAACCGCGAGGGCCACGGCCGAGCTCTGCCGCCACGCCCGAAGACCACGTCACCGGCCGCCCCGCAGCGGGATCCGCCCGCCACCTCTCCCTCTCGCCCGGATCCTCCCGAGCCCAAGCTCCCTTGCGCCTCCAGCGGGACGGGCCGGCCTGCCACGCCCCAGGCGGCCCAGCACGCCAAGGCCCAGTTCACCTCCAGCGGCATCTTGGGCTTGGCCCATGGTGAGGCCCAGGCCACCCGTTTTCTTTTCTCCCCCCGGTTCTTTTATTTTCCTAATTTTTGCTAAGTCCTTTATTATTTTGCTGCTGATTCGATTCCGCGTTCACGATAGCAAGCACACCGTAGCTCCGATGAACGTGCACCCAAAATGAAAGTTGCTCAGAATTGCGTGTACTTTAATTCATCTTTTGTAAGCATTTGCATTTGAGCTCATCTTGATTGTGTAATTGTGTGCTGAACAGGGCATCAGGCCGTTAAACTGCTACTTTTTCCTGTTTAGTGCTGCTGTTTATATTTTGTTGCAACTTTGCATGATGATTGTAACAAATCCATGAGGCCTTTTGCATTGATTCTTTTTCCATTGTGTTAAGCATCATGTGTACTTCAATTCAGTGCTTTAACTTTCCATGTTTGGGTGCTTTAGCTTTATTAAATCTTGCTCCAAAGTGGTGATCCTGATGTTAATGTGCTGCTGTTGCTGAAACTGTTATTTTGTTGCAACTTCGGTCGACAAGTGTGTCGCGGCCGTTTATCGGAATTGAGTGATTCCAATTGCACATTGTTAAGCATCATGTCTATTTTCATTTCATGTATTGCATTGACATGATATGCTTGCTGGTCATATAGTTGTTTAGCTCCAAAGTTGCTATGCTGCTGTTTTTGACAGCCACCTCTGTTTTTCTCTAAGTCTGTTACTTTGTGATGCCATGTTGTTTGCTTAATATCTTTTGATCTATGATGTCTTTTTGCATGATTACTTTTGCCATGCCTTCCCTGTCATGTCTACTTTAATTGCAAGTCATTTTTGAGCATGTTTGCATTGTTTAACCTGTTTATGCATTGCTCTAAAGTGTGCTTCGTGATGTTGGCAGTTTGTGCCCGTAACTTGTCTTGCTAATATCTTTTTAACCGTAACTCCGTTTGGGGTGTTCTTTATATGTAACTTGATTAGTTTTTCGTGTACTTTGTGTTTATGCTATTGTTTGCTGCTGTTAACCAACCTAAAATATGGTTTAGAACAGAACAGTACCAAATCTTTTAATTGTCGTGCGGCACTTAGTGTTATGCCATGTTTAGGTTGTGCCCCACTTAAATTGACTAGCATAGATAGTTTACTTTGTGCTTCACCTTTTGCCATGTTTGTGTGCTATGCCATGCTTGCTTGAGTTGCCATGTTAATAACCGTTGTTTGGTCACCTGTAGCTAAGCAACTTGAACCACCATAAACGTGCGGTATCGTCGTGTGTGACGAGTACTCCACTTAAATCGTTAGTAACCGTTCTCGATGATAGATCCGTATCGCGTTGCCGTGCCTTGTGTTGTCTCTTTGATCTTGTGTTGCTCCGTAGTAATAGTGGTGCACCGTTGATTGCTTTCCAGTGTTTCCTTCTTGTGTGCTTCCGCGGGTACCTTCGGAGACGATGCGAGCGTGCGATCGACTACACCTTCGGAACCAGACTTATCAACAGGCAAGGACTATACATTACTTATGATCCATTCTATTTCAACCAGCGGTTTGCATGCTAGTTTAGGTTAGCTTCGATGTTTGATCCTACCACATGTTTACAGCCTCTTTCAAACCGATACAGCCATGTCCCTTCCCAGCAAACCTTGTACTGCTATGTTACTATTGCTCGTTGCTCAGCCCCTGCTTAGTATGCATGCTTAGTATGTTACGATGTTACTCTGTTACTCCTTGGTTTGGGATATCACCTTATTATATTGTTGTTGATGATATGATTATTATAATGTTGACTATATTCGACGAAGGATGGAAGGTCTAGGCTATCCTGCCCCGACGCTTTGTTCCATTCGAGTCGCCTAGGATCCGAGTTCCGGGTATTGGTTTTAAGACTGAGCGTGCCTAACCGCGTGTGGGATTTTATGGGGTCCCCTTTTCTTACCTACCTAGCTTCAAACATTTCTAGTGGTGGCCCAAGCTGATTTACCATTTGAAACCGTGTGTGTGCTGGTCAGCTGCCAGTTGTTTTCAAACCAACCCGGACCAATGAGGACTTAGCTCCCTTGATGGCCCACCTTGTTCGGCTGAGGACCCGGCTTCCCATGTGTGATTAACCGGCTATCCAAACCCGCGACATACGGTAGAGACCAGATCGAGAGCGCGGCCGTCTCCTGAGATGGATGTCGACTCACCGGGGGCCACCCGGAT
This sequence comes from Bromus sterilis, assembly GCA_950022295.1. Classification (NCBI taxonomy): domain Eukaryota; kingdom Viridiplantae; phylum Streptophyta; class Magnoliopsida; order Poales; family Poaceae; genus Bromus; species Bromus sterilis. The sequence goes on from OX465597.1 coordinate 29,830,761, forward strand.
TTGTTTGTTGTTAGTTAGAGGGACCTGTCGTTTCGGATCTCTTGGAACTAAATCATAAAATGGTTGCCTGTGATGGGTAGCAACTGAGAGTGATGGACGTGCGTGCGGAGCCTCGTAATGGGCAGTTGGTACACCCCTGCAGGGTTAAATCTTTTCGAGAAGCTGTGTCCACGGTTATGGACGACTTGAGACCTACTCCTTGTTCATAGACAACAACAACTGAGATAATCTTAATATAACTTGATCAACGTGTGTGTGTGCCTTGATTGCTTCTTCTTCGTCGGGATGCGAAGAGGAGGACAAGGATAGGATAGGTGTTATGATTGCGACAGTAGTTGATAGCAAGACTTGTTGGAGGCGATTCCTCATCGAATGCTTGGCTTCTTATCTTACTCTCTAGATCGTTAGCCACTTCATAAATGCTAGTGCGGCAGCAACCTCACCACTTACCCCTTCCTTACCGTAAACTACTAGTTGTCCTAGAATGACGAGTGATGAAGTCCTTGCTGGGTCAGATGACCACTACAGTTGGATGCTGAGTACTTCTGTACTCATGATACTACTCCCAAACTCTTTGCAGGGTTCTGATCGACAACAGGTGTGGTGATCGACGTTTCACGTGGAGACTCGACGACGACTAGTTAGGCGGATCCCGGCGGAGGGTCTGGACCCGTGTGGTTATGGGATCGATGTTTTTCTCTTTGCCAGTAGGCATTTGATTGTAGTCTGTACTCAGACATGTATCTTCCGTTGTTGTATTGTATTTGAGGCAGTTGTATGCCGATTGTATGAGATGTTGTATCCTTGTATCTGTAATGTTGTGATATCATGTTGGAAATCCGGGGCATATGGCTTTGTCATATGTCGCGGTGGGACCGATATGTGCTTCGTCCCCGGATCTGGATGGAAACATCTAGATCTGGAACAGTACCGCATATCGGGCCTTACAGTGCCTAACCTCGTGTGGGATTTTATGGGGTCCCCTTTTCTTACCTACCTAGCTTCAAACATTTCTAGTGGTGGCCCAAGATGATTTACCATTTGAAACTGTGTGTGTGCTGGTCGGCCGCCAGATGTTTACAAACCACCCTGGACCAGTGAGGACATAGTTCCCTTGCTGGCCCACCTTGTCCGGCTGAGGACCCAGTTTCCCATGTGTGATTAACCGGCTATCCAAACATGTGATAGACGGTAGAGACCAGATCGACAGAGCGGCCGGCTCCTGAGATGGATGTCGACTCATCGGGGGCCACCCGAATTTGTTCGTTGTTAGTTAGAGGGACCTGTCGTTTCGGATCTCTCAGAACTAAATCATAAAATGGTTGCCTATGATGGGTAGCAACTGAGAGAGATGGGCGTGCGTGCGGAGCCTTGTAATGGGCAGTTGGTACACCCCTGCAGCGTTAAATCTTTTCGAGAAGCCGTGTCCACGGTTATGGACGACTTGAGACCTACTCCTTGTTCATAGACAACAACAACTGAGAGAATCTTAATATAACTTGATCAACGTGTGTGTGTGCCTTGACTGCTTCTTCTTCGTCGGGATGCGAAGAGGAGGACAAGGATAGAATAGGTGTTATACTTGCGTAAGTAGTTGATAGCAAGACTTGTTGGAGGCGATTCCTCATCGAATTCTTGGCTTCTTATCTTACTCTCTAGATCGTTAGCCACTTCATAAATGCTAGTGCGGCAGCAACCTCACCACTTACCCCGTCCTTACCGTAAACTACTAGTTGTCCTAGAATGACGAGTGATGAAGTCCTTGCTGGGTCAGTTGACCACTATAGTTGGATGCTGAGTATCTCTGTACTCATGATACTACCCCCAAACTATTTTCAGGGTTTTTGATTGACAACAGGTATGGTGTCTGACGTTTCACGTGGATACTCGACGACGACTAGTTAGGCGGATCTCGGCGGAGGGCCTGGACCCGTGTGGTTATGGGATCGATGTTTTTCTCTTTGCCACTAGGCATTTGGTTGTAGTCTGTACCTAGACATGTATCTTCCGTTGTTGTATTGTATTTGAGGCAGTTGTATGCCGATTGTATGAGATGTTGTATCCTTGTATCTGTAATGTTGTGATATCATGTTGGAAATCCGGGGCATATGGCTTTGTCATATGTCGCGGTGGGACCGATATGTGCTTCGTCCCCGGATCTAGGTGGAAACACCTAGATCTGGAACAGTACTGCATGTCGGGCCTTACAACTTGGTATCAGAGCCTTACCGACTGTAGGATCCCTTCTTCTGGCCGAAGTCGAGTCTAGACAAAACTATTTTGTAGTTATTAAGTTAGTTATCGGAGAGTATGAATCTTTTTACTCCTTACCCTTGCTCTGGTCAGGAAAAGTGACGTAAGTGTTTTAATTCTCGTCTTATGCCCTTCAAAACTTAGGATCTCGAGTGTGTGGAGTATCGGAACTGTTACAATGCCTTGATTGCAGTGTATTGTCTCGATTCCGACCTCTAGTTTGGGAATTCCAGTAGTACCTTTAGCTTCTCCGATTTTGGGTATCATCTGGGTCATCCATTGCCATCCATCCTTTTGCTGGTGTTTTCATGGTTTGCTTCGAAAATCACCATCCCTTGATCTGGTTTTCGCGATCGTTCTTCCTCTTGTCACTGCCGGTTTCGTTTTTCCGACGTTGCCGACTCTCTGCGGAAATTTATCTCGACAGAAGTTCGACGTCGACATTGAGCAGAGTCCATTGTTGGTGGTGTTGAAGATCGTCGTCTCTCTTTTCTCCTCCCCCTCTCCCCCGAATTGTCCTGGATCTCGGGACGAGATCCCTTGTTGGTGGTGTTGCATTGTAACAGCCCAGTTTTCACAAAAATTAAAAATTTTGTTTTCGGTGTGAATTGTTTGTTTGATTGTCTGATTTGTTTGCGGTGTTTGCATCCCCGATTTATCGATCGGCGATTATTTTCCCCCCTCTTATCTCGTATCGGACGGAGACTGACCCTTGCCACCCTGACACTCGACCTTTGCGACACCGGGTTTCACCCGATCACCGTCGCGAAAACCCGCACAAGACCAGACGAAGCCAACGGAACGAAAAACCCCGTTTAATAATTAAACGGGTTATTTTTATAGCGCACCAGAAAGTGTTCTCGGAACGGTTCCAGCGCGAGGTGAACGCCGCCGGCTCGACATGCTGATCGTGCAGTTCGAAGTTTTACCCGAATCGGAGGTACTGCGGACCCCCGGCGGTCAGAAACGTAAACACCGCGCGTGCGAGAGAAAAACCGGGGATGTTTTTGCAACATGCCAGCCACCTGGACTATATAAAGACCACCACAGTCCCACCCCTTTCTAGGGTTTCCCTAGCCACAAAATTGCAGCCACCCCCTCCACTTTGCAGATCTGCCCAATAGCACCTCAATTTCGGAACCCTAGATCCAAAACTTCCACCAACCGTCAGATCTGGGCATCCAGCGGCCCAGATCGCGCTACGTCATCCCCTGGAGATCCACCAACCACCTCCTCTCTCCTCTCTCCCAGAGCCGCCTCCACGCCCGGGCAGGCAACATGGAAAACCCAACCGGTGCAGTAACCATGCCGCCCACCCCGCGCGAAAAACGATGACCATAATCACACAGTGCGAAATTTCTGGGCAGCATTGTGTCACGTCACGTCCATTCATAAAGTTGGCCACCCAACTTGTCAGGCTGCCCGGCAACGTCACATCTCGGCAAGGTGTGCTGAGTACGCGTCATTGTTATCTGTCAACGGTACGTTTCTAAAACTTTTGACCATATTTCAAAAAAAATTACTCCCATCGGGAGCGCCTTGTCTATGCTAAAAACAGAGTAAGAGGAAGCGGGTCACTCGCACTAAACAAAAAGCGATACACCTACAGAGTTCGGGTGCTCCCTCACCCGGAAGATAACGAAGCATTCGAGTGGCTACTCGCAAGACTCGACTAAATACCCAGGAGGACAAATCTGCTCGCGCACTCAACGACTATCCGAGTGGGTGCATCTCTTATCGACTCCTCGCCTGAGCTCGCAAAAGCTCCGCGGGTGACTACTAATAGTCCACTTGATCTGTTTATTCCAAGTGGGTGCATCTCTAATTAGGCTCAGTGCCTCTATAAAAAATGATGCCTGGGTGGCGACACGCTGCACCCTAGATGTCGCGCAAGCTTAGCGCGTAGGTAAGACCCCGTTGCGCAGTCCGCCGGGCCGGGACTTGCCACAACGCGACTTCACTCCCGATGTTTTCCATGCGCTTGCATGAAGAAAGATGAGCCAATAATGGACGCATTAAGGATGTTTGCTGATACCGGCGGCATTGATCCTGTAAGTCCTGCAGCGGCATGGACTTTGCTAGATACCAGTCGTTTCCAAGTTTGTGTCGAGGGACACGGGCTTGATTGGGCTACTAAGGTATTTGCCACTAGCACAATTCACCAAGGCTCGACCAGTCGACTACCTTGTGGCCTTTCAGCTTATCATCCCTCGAATAAACATTTTTATGGCTAAATAGCCAACGACTCGCAGTCGCGCTGCACATGTAAAGACAAGCGATGACGGATTCGAGTCCCTGCGCGACTCTTCGAGTCCCCCAGGCACTCGGGGGCTACTGACGAGGGGGTGACCCCATGACTCTTGCATGTGAGGATACCTGGTGCATATGAAGACAGAAGGCCCGCTGGAAGCCTCGACAGGCCCACGACTGGCCCACTCAAGGCACCGACATAGGAGTCCGCGACCAACAATGGAAGTCAAGACTTGGCGTCCAAGGCAAATCTAGATTAGGCAATCGTCCTTGTAGCCTGAGTCGGACTCCCCGAGACCTAGCCTAGTATATAATGGCTGGGAGGGGGACGGCTCAAGGCATCCAATCTTCAACCAACACCTCCGGTCTTGAGAAAACTCGCCTTGACCACCTCTGTAATCGCCCCCTGCATCAGGAAGTGCTATCTCATATCAAGTGATGTGGGACCCACCCCATGCTCATGGATTTTTCAAATATTCAAACAGTTCCTTGGAATTAATCAAAAACCCCTATTTGAATTTTAAAAATGTTCAAACTTTACAAGTGGCTAGTCTATATTATTATGAGGCCATATAAAAAGTTTCAGCATTTTATAAAATGGTTTGTTATTTTTACCAGAGCCAAAACAAATTTACAGAAAAAGAAAGGAAAGATTAAACAGAAAAATAAAAGAGAAAGCTTACCTGGCGCCCAGGCGAGAGCAGCCTAGCCGGTCCACCAGGGGCAGCAGGGTCTTCTTCCCCGCCCCGCGCCTCCAAGCTGCTCGGTGGAATGCCACCGAGCCAGCCGTGGACGACACGTCGCCGTCGAGGGCCTTCCAGGCCTCCCCGTGCCTCCTTCTCGCACCTGGAGACGCCCTGGAGCACGCCTCCTCCATTCCCCCCTCCAGAGCTTCTTCCCCTCCTCCTGCGCTCGAATTCGTCGCCGCCCGAAGCTTCACCGGAGCGCACCGCCGTGGACGACGTGGCCACCGTGCCCTAGAGCTCCAACCAGCAAGTCCACCGTGTTCCTCATCCTCGACTTCATCTTCACGCAGAAGCTGGAGCCCTAATTCCTCCCCGAGCCGACGCCATCGTCTTCAACCTCTCGCCGGACCCGCGAGCTCGCCGTCGTCGATTCGCCGTCGTTGAAGCCTCCCCGAGCTTGTTGTTGCTTCCGTTCGATTCGCGGTGAGCTACTGAGCGTTTCCCCCAAGCTTCCAGCACCCCGCAACCCCTCTGGATGGTTTCACCATGGAAGCCGAGGAAGGTCACCGCCATGGACGACGATGAGGTCGCCCCTGTGCCCCATCATCTCGTCCAGCGCGCGCGTTTGACTCCCAGTGGATCTAGCATTCGAACGCGACCGTCCCAGCTTCAAGACGTGGCCTCTAGCCCCACTCCCGACCTCGCGGGTTCTCTGCCGCCGCCTTTGCTCGTCGCCGACGTCATTCCGGTGAGCCCCCGTGCTGCTCGTCTGTTCCAGATGAAGCGCGCGTGCCTGGGCTCCCGTTTGGTGGTCGCGGCATGCCAAATGGTGGCCGGAGTCGCCCTCCCCGTGAGCGCCGCCGTGCGCTGGAGTCGCCGGCGTCTAGCCGCCGGTAGCCGCCGACGTGGCAGGGGTGATTAGCCCTAATCCACCCCCTGGTGTCACTGACGAGTGGGCCCAGAGCCCTTAATCCCCCCCCCCCCGGTTAGTTTAAACTAACCGGGTTAATTAACCCAGCCACTGACAGGCCGACCCCACTGGTCAGACCCCCCCTGACGTCATCCTTGCGCAAGCATGACGCAGTAATTCGAATAAATTAATTTATAAATTCTAGAAAATCCAGAAAAAGGCTGAAACTTTGGAAATTCATAGAAAATGCATATCAACTCCAAATTTAACAAATAATATATGAAAAATGATCAGGAGAAAATAAGCTATCCAAATATCCAACTTTCAACCATGTTTGAGTTGAATTTAAAATGTGATCAGTAGCATTTGCTATTTGATTTAAATGGAATTAAATCAAATTCAATTCAAATGCTTTTGCAACTTGAACCATGGCAACATTCTACATTTCAATTACACATCAGAGGCATATCATACACATTTCAAAATGGTTAACTTGATCAAACAATGTCATTTGCAACTTGACTAAATTGAATTCAAATTGGAGTTTGAATTTAGAATTCAATTTGCAATATACTCCATTTAAATGGAATTGCCTAACACATCAAAGCATATACATCAAGTTTCAACCTTCAACCATGTGTTTGTGCATTGTATTTATATTGCTTCCTTTCTTGTTGTTTGTCGAGTAGAGGTGGAACCGGAACAGGAGGCTGCCCCCTTCGTTGAAGACCCCGAACCCGAACCTCGTCAGCAAAGCAAGCAAACCCCCATTGATCATGTCGATAAAATCCCACTTCCCTCTCATGTCTCTCTTATGCATTGTATAGGATGATTACCATGCTACGTTTCTACCGCATAGATGAACCCATTCCTTTGCATGACCTATCATTTGTCACCGTAGTAAGGAAACCACAATCCTAGCAAATGTAGGAGTTGATTGATATCATGTGGCCCCTGCAATTGTTACTGCTTATTGCATGCTTAGAGTGATACCATGATGATACTGTTATGTGAGTCGGGATGGTAGTGATCATGATGATGGTGGTGGAAAAGTGTTGGTGAATCTACCCTAATACAAGGTGAACGATGAGAGGTTGTGTAGGAGTACACAGTGGGTTGTCTTGTTGAACACCGCCCTAAGTCTGAGTTCTTGTGTCGTGATCCAAGATGAAGAGTACAACCACACATTGAGCTCACTGACCCCTCTCAACCTATTAACTCATCCCTTTCAATGTCCAGATGTCGCAGTAGTTCGGAGTTCTGGTAGGCTTGTGGCCTGGATGCTAAGTGAGAGAACGGCTCAACCGAGACCGGCTTATGCACCACGCACACATCACTTGGGTCCACTTCGGTAAACCGGCCGGGTTCACGATAGTGGTAGCCAACCCAGGTAGGCGGCTTTCTCGGACTAGATAGGCTATGAGGTAACAGTTGTGGTGAGCATCCTCGCTGACATCCCTTGAATGGTGTCGAGATCAAAGGCAGTAAATGATGATCATGTGTGTGTAGCGGTACACCCCTGCAGGGTTAACAAAACTATTCGAATAGCCGCGTCCGCGGTTAAGGACTGCTTGGAAAGCTTAGCTTGATTATTAGACAACTTGAACTGGATACTTCTAAAACACACCAAGATAAGTGTGAGTGCTATGGTGTGCTTTCTCGTGGGGAAGTCGAGGAAGGCACCATAGTGGTGTAATTGGTTGGAGAAAGTAGTGGACTCGTGTACGCTTCTTACCTCAAGTCTGGTACTCGTAGTTCAGGACTAGCCAAGTCAAAGCTGGCACTTCTGCAAGTGAAACCCCACCTCCCTTTACCTTGATACATGTGCATGAGTAGCATAGCTCCTATGTAAATCTTGCTGAGTACGACTTTGTACTCACGTTTTCTTAATCTATGTTTTAGATGAACCCACTGACCCCGAAGGTGGCTTCTTCATCGAGCTCGACGACTGAAGATCAAGCTAGTCTAGTCCCAGTCAGACGTCTGGTTCCCTCGTGGAGGGCTTGTGTTTAAATAAGGCTTCTTAAGCCATTTGTTAAACTTGTCTGTACTCAGACATACTTTGCTTCCTCTTGTTTGTTGTAATGTTGGATCACATGCTTGTGATCTCTGTGTGCACTTTGTAAGAGTTATCAATAAAATGTATACTTTGTAGAGAATTGCAATGATACCTGATGTTCATACAAGGCATGTGTGTTGCATGAATGTCTATAACATGCATGTCTTTGTATGGGTTTTCGAGACCTTAGTTGTGATCTGGCTGGCGGTCTTTCATACACCAAGTGGCCCTTAGATGTGCGCAGCTTGGGGCATCGCGATGCGATTGTTCGAGACTCCGTCTCGTGCACACTTTGTGGTATGATCGAGCCCGCCCTAGACCCCGACTAAGTGATCGGGCTGGAGTAAGTCTATGTAAGAGTTATGAGATAGTCGTTAGTATGGTTGAGGCGACTTGTCTTTGAATATGGGAGTTCATCACCCATATCATTAGACTTGTGTGCGGACGATGAGGACCCATCTCAGTTGATCATCCGGCCTGGATGGGATGCCCCTCACGTACGATGCTTTCCGAGAACGTTATGTGCTTGGCCTTGTCTTCTTAGACAAGTGGGTACGGTTCTCGGCTCTCCATATGACTATGTCATAGCTGGACTTGCATACGCTAACCCCGGGTCCCGACAATAACCAAGTCAGGAAGCCTCCGCCAAGCTCGACGGAAGTCCGATGTCAACCAGACATCCGACGGATCGACTAGTCGGATGTCCGACACCTGTCGGAAATAAGGTGCCTCGAGGTCAGTAGGTTTCGGCGTTATAATTACCGGAAATCCGACGCCGACCGGGCGTCCGACGGTCCCAACGGATGTCCGATACCCACCGGATGTCCGACATTGCCTGCGCGCAGATTTTAGGTTGCGGCCCATGTATCCCTAGTTTTATCCCCTAACTTATAAATAGAACACCCCCTACGAGTTTTAGGGTTAGCTTAGGTCAGAATTAAAGATTGAGAACTATTGAGTTGTATCTCTTGGTGAAGCTTCCCTCCGGGGTTTGCGATGTCGTTTATCCAATAAAGATTGTCGCGAAGGTTCTTGTGTTCATCAAGGATTGTCATGTTTTGGTTTGAGGCGTGGTGATCTCCATCATGTTGCTTGCTGGATTCGTTTCTCTTCTTTAGGTGACGTTCATCGACGTTATTGGAAGGATTTATCTGGGTTGCTCGCTGTGAAAGATCGGGACAAACTCAAGAGGATTCCACCGGTGATTCGTATCATCGGGTGCGTCTCATCCTTATCATGTGGCATCAGATTTTCGGGTTGATCACGGCGAGGTTGTATTGATCGATCACATCTAGATCGGTTCATTGAGAGGAGTTTGCTTGGAGGATTTCTCATTCAGATTGATTTGTTTGGAGGAGATTGTGCATAGAGGCTGCAGATTGCTGTTGTGTTTATGCAGATTTGTTTCCGCTAGATTGATTTGCGAGGAGATTGCTAGAGGTTGAAGAAAAGAGAACACGTAATTGGATTTGGATGTCAGGAGTCCCGAAATTGATATAGGTGCAGAATCTGCGTCGGTGCTCCAAATAAGGCGTGTAAGCACAGTTTGGAACACACGTCTCGTGTACTTTCCAAATTGTATACCCACATCCCCCGATTCGCAGCGACCAATCCGCAAACGTGCAAACAATACTGTGGTTTTTGTAAAGTTCTGTAGAAAGGCAGCCAAATGCGCTATCCAGCGATGGATTCTTGGTCAGGAGATTATTTTGGCAAAATGTGTCATTGTGGCTAGAAGTCAAGTGATGTCTATAATAATTTTCTAGATATCACGAAGGTACTGACATGTGATGCATCCAAGCTTGGTGGATGCTGCCAACAAACTCACCGCAGTCGGCATGTGCATCGCAACACGAGCGTGAAGCACCTGTTGCTCCTAGAGTGAATGATATTAGCAGTGCAGTACAACAACTGAGAGGGTGATACCAGGCAAGAGGATGTAAACTTACAAGAGCAGAGGGAGGGAATTACTTGGAGTTGAGGGGACGTGAGGTGATGACTGTTGCACGCGGCGGTGACATCAAAATTGTTGCTTGAGAAGAGAAAGGAGGAAATGGAAAAAATTAGCAGCACACACACGTCACACCAGCATGTCACAAGGAACATCCTTGTCGGAGTACCTGACGACAGATCTGATGCTCTTGACGGTGTGATACGTCCAAAACGTATCTATAATTTCTGCTTGCTCCATGCCTCTTTTGTGTGATATTGCTATGATATTGATGAACTTCCATACACTTTTGATCATATTTGGACTAACATATTAACTCAGTGCACCCCAGTGCTAGTTCCTGTTTTCTGCTGTTTTTCTATTTCAGGTTTCCCCCATATTAAAAGTGCTCCAAAAATTCGGGAAAAATCCAATAAAAAATCAGCGCAGAACAAGCTTCGGGAATCACCGAGGGGGGGCAGAGGGGACCCACCAGGGCCCCAGGCACCCTCCCGGCGCGCCCTATGGTGGGGCCGTGCCAGGGGGGCGCATGGACCCCTGGTGGGCCCCCTGGCTGCCCCCCCCCCTTCGCCTATATATCCCTCATGATGTGAAACCCCCGTGACGGGAACCCTTTTTCGCGATCTTTCCTCTGTTTCGCCGCCGCCGCGCTTCCAAGATCGGGAGCACCAGAAGACCTCTTCCCGGCACCCTACCAGAGGGAGGAACCACCTCCGGGAGCTTCTCCACCACCATGTATGCTTCCCGGATGAACCGTGAGTAGTCCACCTTGGACCATGAGTCTATGATTAGTAGCTATGTGATGTTCTCCTCCCCTCCTTGTTCTTCATGGATTAGACCTCGTGAGCTGCCCTACATGATCGAGGCACATATGTAATATTTCTGCTGTTGCTATGCTGAGTTTGCTGGGATCCGATGGATTATGAGATTATGTTCAGCTTGTGTTTGAGTAATATATTTGATTCTCCTCTTTTATATTTATGTTCTAGAGTAATTCTTGCATGTTCTCCATTGCTGTTTATTGCTTTGGCCAAGAAGTAGGTAGTGACTCCAAGAGGGAGCGTTATGCATGATTGTGGGTTCATGCCCCCTGATGACTATCTTGAGTGACAGAAACATGAGTCTAGGGGATGTGTTGTTGCCACAAGGGGGGAAACAATGGTGCTTGTACTTGCGGGTGCAAGGATTGTTTACTTTACGCAAAGTTATTTAATGCAGTTGTCCGTTGCTTTGAGTTTACACTTTGGGTGAGATTCGCAACTTAATACCAGCGAGATGTTCTGGATAGATATCTCAAGGTGGATGATTAGTAGGTAGATGCAGATGGATTTCGGTCTACTTGTCTTGGCGTACCGCCCATGCTTTTGAGCCTCTTCCTTTCTTTGTAGCATAGTTAGCATTGGTTTGCGCACATAATCCTGTCAATTTCCCAGCTGTAATTTGTTTACCTCGCATGGATATTTTATCGTCTTTTGGGAGAGAGACATCACTAGTGAACATCATAGGACCCCGGTCCATATTTCCAATATTGTTTACACCCACTATCAATTTACTGCTTTATTTACTTTTCTGTTGCTATCACTATCATTATTATCACGTGCGTTTTATCCTTTGTAAACAACAAGGACGGAGGAATTGACAACTCCTCTGTACTCGTTGGGAAGCAAAGTTATTTGTTGTGTGTGCTTGTCCAGGTAAAGTTAGCAACCCTGAGTTGTGAACGGCGCCATTGGTCACTTCACCACCTTATTGTATCTGTTGGAGTCCTACTGGTCGACACTCAACCTTAGCATCTTCGCTAAGGGAAACTTGCTGCTGTCTACATCTCAACCTTCCACTTTGGGTAACCAACGAGGGACGAGAATTCGTACCATCAAAAGCAATTTCTGGCGCCGTTGTCGGGGACTCCACTCTTCATGATAGGGGAGTTGCACACTATCTTTTATCTTTGCTTTTTAGTCTTGTTAGTTTACCTTTCAGTTTTTGCTTTAGTGTCCTTTATCAAAAATCAAAAAAATAGTTATCTTGCTTGCTGCTACTATGGGTTCCTCCAAGAACACCAAGTTGTGTGACTTCACTAGCCACAACAACAGTGACTTTCTCTGCACTCCTATTGCTACACCTGCTACTTCAGCACCTTCCTATGATATTAAACCTGCTTTGTTGAACCTTGTTATGAAAGATCAATTCTCCGGTGCTAGAGATGATGTTGCTTTGCACTTAAATAATTTTATTGAGCTCTGTGATATGCAAAAGTACAAAGAAGTAGATGGTGATATTGTTAAGATTAAGTTTTTTCCTTTCTCCTTGGGAGATGAAGCTAAAATTTGGTTTCAATCCTTGACTAGGAATAACATAGATTCTTGGGACAAGTGCAAGGATGCTTTTATTGGGAAGTACTACCCCCCTGCTAAGATTATCCAATTGAGGAGCTATATTATGAATTTTAAGCAATTGGATAATGGACACGTTGCCCAAGCTTGGGAACGCATGAAATCTCTTGTTAAGAATTGCCCTACGCATGGTTTGACTACTTGGATGGTTATCCAAACTTTTTATGCATGCTTGAACTTTACCTCGCGGAACTTGCTAGATTCGGACGCGGGAGGAACCTTTATGTCAACTACACTTGGTGATGCCACAAAACTTCTCGATGAGATGATGACCAACTATTCCCAATGGCACACCGAAAGAGCTCCAACAGGTAGGAAGGTAAACTTTGTCGAGGAGATCTCCTCCCTAAATGAAAAAGTTGACTTGATTATGTCTCTACTTACCAAGAAATCTCCTATTGATCCTCATGATGTTCCTTTAAATTCTTTGATTGCTCAAGATCAAGTAGATGTGAACTTTATCTCTAGAAAAAACTTCAATAACAATGCTTATAGGAGTAATTTTGGTAGCAACCCTAGACCGTTCCCCTCCAACAACTATGGGAACAACAACACTTATCCTAGCACCAAAAACTCCACTTCTGAATTAGAGAGTATGCTTAAAGACTTTATCACTACCCAAAAAGCCTTCAGCAAGAGTGTAGAGGAAAAACTAGACAAATTAGATAACCTCTCGTCGAAGGTAGACAATTTAGCCCATGAAGTAGAATTGCTTAAAATTAGAACTTCTCCTCTTGAGGAGAGGAAGGTCACTCCTATGAATGCTATCCAAGTGCAAATTAATGAAAACATTAGGATGATGGCAAAACTCAAAGAGAGATGGGCTAGAGAAAAGGAGGAAGAAGATAGAATTAAGAGCCTTCCTACACACCATACCATTGCTGCTATCCAAGTGGTTGAGGATATCCAAACTCTTAGCACCCAATGCACCCCTAGTCCCATAGGACCTATTAATGGTGATGCTATGACCTCAACCGTAGAAGAAGAAATTCCTATGACTATAGAAGCTACCAAACAAGTGAGCCTAAGGGACACCAATACCACTCTACTTGATAGTAGTGACCTTGATTTTGATAATTGCACCCTTTCTGAAGTTATTCGTTTCCTTCACAAGATGTCTAGAGACCCCCACACTAGCACACATAATCTTGCCTTCACGGAGCATATCACTAATGCTCTCATCAAAGCTAGGGAGGAAAAGCTTAGGGTAGAAGCCTCCATACCTAGAAAGCTAGAATATGGTTGGGATCCTATGATTAAAATTAAGTTGAATAACTTTTCTTGCTATGCTTTATGTGATGTTGGAGCTAGTACCTCCATTATGCCCAAAAGAATGTATGATATATTTGAATTGAAACCTTTTGATCCTTGTTCTTTTGGTGTTCGTCTTGTCGATTCTTCCATAAAGAAACCTTTGGGGAAGATCGATGATGTTCTTATCATTGTCAATGACAATTATGTTCCCGTTTATTTTACTATCATGGACATTGAATGTGAACCTTCTTGTCCAATTATTTTGGGACGTCCTTTTCTTCGCACCGTGGGTGCTATTATTGATATGAAAGAAGGGATTATAAAATTCCAATTCCCTCTCAATAAAGGGATGGAACACTTCCCTAGGAAAAAGATTAAGTTGCCTTTTGAGTCCGTCACACGGGCTAGTAATTTTCTTGAAAAGACTTGATCTATTTGCATTAAGCCTAGCTAATGGCTTTAAAGAAGCGCTTTCGGGAGGCAGCCCGCAACGAATTTAGGATTTCCTTTTTGTTTTTATTCTGTTTGTAGTGGTCTTGATGATTTTTACTACTGTAGCAACACCATTGTATCTTTACTTTTCAAGCTTTGTGCCATTTATAGCCTCATATGACAAGGGAAGTGAAAGTTGTGACATGCTGTCCAGAAAACAGATTCTATCCTCGTGACTAGAAAAATCACAGAAAAATCCCAGTTCATCTTTTTGAGCTGAAATTTGTACACAGTGTGCTCTATACAATTACGGAACTTTCGTATGTTCTGAGTTTTTTTATTTGAGTTGCAGAAGTATCCCTAAAAAGTTCTTTACTACCAGCTGGTCTGTTTTTCACAGATTATGTCCTGTTTTGCCTTTTCTTCGTTTTGCGAACCTTAATCTTGTTTTTTTTTTGCAAAAACTTTTTGGCAATTTTGACAAACAGTAGCTCTTCAAGAATATCCTTATTTCCAGTAGAGGAAAAATTATTTTATTATGGGTACTAACCTCGCTAATCAGATTATGATGAGTTATGTATGAAGGGAGTTTTCAAGTGTGCGAGGGAAGATGATGAAAGAAGATTAAGAAGTGTCAAGCACTCAAGCTTGGGGATACCCCCATGCATCCCCAAGAAATATTCAAGGAGACTCAACCGTCTAAGCTTGGGGCTGCCCCCGTGCATCCCCTTCTCCATCAACAATTATCAGTTCGTCTCTCGTTTCACTATATTTTTATCACTTCATGCATTATGTGCTATGATTGGAGCGTCTCGCTCTTAGGTTTTATTTTTAGTTTTCTTTAGCTTTGCTTGTTGTTGATAACAAGTTAGAACCCAACTTTCTTTGTGTGGGAGAGAAACACGCTCCACTTTCAAAATCTAGAACACAACATAGGATTTTTCATGCTTATCTTTGTTGTGTGTGTTCTTTATCTTTTTCATAGCTACTGTCATGTTTAGCTCTTAGTTTTCATTCTTACCTTTTTAAAGAGCTTTTTTTTAGTTTGTTGCTGGAACTCTCGTGAGTTTTCATGTTTATCTTGTTTAGAGAGTT
Organism: Bromus sterilis; assembly: GCA_950022295.1. NCBI lineage: Eukaryota > Viridiplantae > Streptophyta > Magnoliopsida > Poales > Poaceae > Bromus > Bromus sterilis. The sequence continues at coordinate 29,846,044 of OX465597.1, forward strand.
TGCCTGTTGCACTGAGTTTTGTGTCTTGACTTGAAGTAGGTAATTGAGGTTGCTATTCTTTTGTAGTAGTAACTTGCAATAGTTTTAAGGTATTGTTTTGAGTAATGTTTGGACTTTTGGTGTCAAGAACTTTAGCCTATTAGTGATAGATGTTGTATTTTGGGCAATCCGTGTTTATTAAATTAGTTAAGAACTTTAGCTACTAGATGGATCACTACTCTTCTGAGGGGTTGAATATTAGAGTACACTCACGTACCATGAGTCGAGGATGCGCAAGGATAACCAAAACCCCATACACTCCTCCTCGGGGCACTTGTCTCTTTGTGAACCTCCTTATTATATTGAGAGTTACCGATAATAATTGCATGAGTTCTTCGGACTGATGTGAGTATTCGAAAGTTGACACTTCCGCCTTCCCATATTTTTCTAGCCTCTCCTGTGTTGTGCATTGCTTTCTTCTCACTCCTAGAGTTGGCGTCCACCTTCGCCGGTACATCCAAACCCTTGGCATGATACGCTCTGTCATCATAAACCTCCTTCTATCCTTCCTCAAAACAACCACCATACCTACCTACCAAGGCATTTCCATAGCCTTTCCGAGATACATTACCATGCAACATCCATCTTCTCATGACTTGATCTTCATGTCATACATGCTACTTGCTTGATCGATGAGCCGCATGCTAGTTTGGCCTTTCCCTAATCATTTCTACATGACGCGCTAGTATCATTGCATATCCTGCTACACTGGCAGAGGCATACATTTACAAACATCATGATAGTTACATCTTCTTTATGATTTGAGTACTTTTGTAAAGTGTGAAAGATCTTCTATACTTTTTGTAATATATAGAGTGTTGCCCATAAAGTGAGGAAAAGATCCCAAAGTGGACAAATGAAAAGATCCCAAAGTGGACAAATTAAAAGATCCCAAAGAGGACAAATGAGAGAAATAGAAAGAGCCATTGAGGCCACCAAAAAAATACAAAAAAATATAGAAAAAGGAGAAAAAGAAATAAAAAGAGAGAAGGGGCACACTACTATTCCTTTTCAGAGATCCACACTCGTACTCCATCTTATATGTTGTACTCAATAGAGATTATCATTTATGCACATAGCTATGTGGGGACCTTCACACTATAGAACTTGGCTTGTATATTCCAATGATGAGCCTCCTCAAAAGAGCTCTATGTCTTTTTGAGCAAGCAAGTTGGATGCACCCCCACTAGTTCCATTGGAGAGCTTACCTTAGCTCATATGTGCATCCGTTGCATGGCAATCCCTACTCCTCACATCATATCTATCATTTGGCTTTCTCTCGCCTATGATTGTCCTCATTGATGTGAGCCTTTCACAACTTTTTGTCTTCCTCCTCCACCATATTCTCTCTTTGCCATCCTAAGTGTAAACTTTCTTGCTTACGCTCATCCATTGCATGAGTGCTCAAAATGTCGAAAAGGAGTGGATCATTTTGACTTGTACCTGACTAGTGGTTTGTGGATGAGTCAAGATAAGATTCCAAAGAAGACCAAGTGTGAAACTTTAGTAGATTGAGTTCTCAACACAAAAATACTTTTTCTCGTATATCCCTATCCCCTTTCTTGCACGCAAACACCATTTGGAGACATTCGAGACAGCGAGATCTCTTGCACCTTTATGTTCTTATGTTGCTTGTTTCAATGCTAAATATAGACTCTTGCCTGTTATGACTTGAATTGAATTACATGCCTTGATTGCTTTACTTAAAAGTTCTTATATGGTTGTTAGCATGTCACCACAGAAATTATGCTTTTATCATTTACCTACTCGAGGACGAGCAGGAATTAAGCTTGGGGATGTTGATACGCCCAAAACGTATCTATAATTTCTGCTTGCTCCATGCCTCTTTTGTGTGATATTGCTATGATATTGATGAACTTCCATACACTTTTGATCATATTTGGACTAACCTATTAACTCAGTGCACCCCAGTGCCAGTTCCTGTTTTCTGCTGTTTTTCTATTCCAGGTTTCCCCCATATTAAAAGTGCTCCAAAAATTTGGGAAAATCCAATAAAATTCAGCGCAGAAGAAGCTTCGAGAATCGCCGAGGGGGGGAGAGGGGACCCACCAGGGGCCCAAGCGCCCTCCCGGCGCGCCCTAGGGTGGGGCCGCGCCAAGGGGGCGCCTGGAACCCTGGTGGCCCCCCTGGCTGCCCCCCTTCGCCTATATAATTCTCGTGACGTGAAACCCCCGTGACGGGAACCCTTTTTCACGATCTCTCCTCTGTTCCGCCGCCGCCGCGCTTCCAAGATCGGGAGCACCATAAGACCTCTTCCCGGCACCCTGCCGAAGGGAGGAACCACCTCCGGGAGCTTCTCCACCACCATGGATGCTTCCCGGATGAACCGTGAGTAGTCCACCTTGGACCATGGGTCTATGATCAGTAGCTATGTGATGTTCTACTCCCCTCTTTGTTCTTCATGGATTAGACCTCGTGAGCTGCCCTACATGATCGAGGCACATATGTAATATTTTTGTTGTTGCTATGCTGAGTTTGCTGGGATCCGATGGTGTAACAGCCCAGTTTTCAGAAAAATTAAAAAAATTGTTTTCAGTGTGAATTGTTTGATTGTCTGATTTGTTTGCGGTGTTTGCATCCCCGATTTATCGATCGGCGATTATTTCCCCCCTCTTATCTCGTATCAGATGGAGACCGACCCTTGCCACCCTGACACTCGACCTTTGCGACACCGGGTTTCACCCGATCGCCGTCGCGAAAACAGCACGAGACCAGCCGCAGCCAACGGAACGAAAACCCCGTTTAATAATTAAATGGGTTATTTTTATAGCGCGCCGGAAAGTGTTTCCGGAACGGTTCCAGCGCGAGGTGAACGCCTCCGACTCGACGCGTTGATCGCGCAGTTCAAAGTTTTACCCGAATCGGAGGTACTGCGGACCCCCGGCGGTCAGAAACATGAGCACCGCGCGCGCGAGAGAAAAACCGGGGATGTTTTTGCAAACTGCCAGCCACCTGGGCTATATATAGACCACCACCCCACTTAGGGTTTCCCCTAAGCGCCTAGGCAGCCACCAGCCCCAGATCTGGCACAAAATACCCCATTTTTCGTCCCATTTTATGCCCAATGATTCTTGGGCCGTCAGATCGTCAGATCCGACGGTCTGGGATCGTCCTTCCACCTTCTCTCTCCCTCACTGTCTCTCTCCTCCGAGCCGCCTCCAGCCCCTGGACGCCCGAGGCCGCCGCCGGCAGCAGCCACGCCGAGGCCGCCGCACTCCCTCCTCTCCCCGCGTCTCCTCCTCTCCTCTTCCTCTCCCCTGACCCCCTCCTTCTTCCTCGCAGGCACCGGCCACCGGCCATCTTTGTAGCGCCGCCGCCATGGCCAGGGACGACCCCGAGCTCGCGCCCAGCCCGAACTCGCCGGCGACTCCCCCACCACCCGATCCGACGCCCCAGCCACCGGATTCGCGCCTCCCAGCCTCCGCGCTCGCCGCTCCGCCCTGCTCCGATGGTCGGAGACCAAGCCGCCGCCGCTGGTCGTCGGGAAGAAGAGGTCGAGCGCTCCTGCGCGTGGAGGCCAGCCATGCCTGGGCCGGCGCGCCCCCAGGCGGCCCAACGCCCCCGCGCGGCCCACTGCCCCAGCGCCAGCCCCCCCTCTCCAGGCCACTTGGGCCACAGCCCATGGGTGAGGCTGCCCCCCCCCCTTTTTTTTATTAGTTCTGTTTTTTTTCTGTTGGGCCCAATAGGACTAGTTTCGGCCCATTTAGTTTTTTTGCTGCTAGTTTTTTTTTATTATTTAGGCAGATTTAGTTGTTTATTTTGTATTGCGCGTAACTTTTCACCGGTAGCTCCGATTGAGACGCTTTCTACATGAAAGTTGCTCCGTTTTGCGCGTAGATTATTAAAATGTTGCTTGTTGCCATGTTTTACTTTGTTTACATGTTGTTTATCTGCTAATTACACTGCCTGCCACTATAAACTGTAACTGCAATAACTTTTTATCTGTTGCTCTGTTTAAAATGTTCTTTATATGTAACTTGACTAGAATTGCATGTAGATTGTGTTTTTGCTGCTCTTGCTTGCTAATAAAAATAATAAAATATTGTTTAGGTAAAAACAGTACCAAATTCCATTTTATCGTGGGGTCCGCAATAGTTTGCCATGTCTAGGATTTCACCCCACTTAAATTGACTAGCTTAGGTAGTTTATTTATGCTACACCTCTTGCCATGTTTGTGTGCTATGCCATGCTTCTGTGCTTTGCCATGTTAACAACCTTTTTTGATCACCTGTAGCTAAGAAACTTGAACCACCGTAAACGTGCGGTATTCGTCGTGTGTGACCGATACCCCACTTAAACTGTTAGTAAACGTTCTCGACGATAGATCTGTATCGCGTTGTCGTGCCTTGTGTTGTCTCTTTGATCTTGTGTTGCCCCATAGTAATAGAGTGCTTGCTCGTTGATTGCTTTCCAGTGTTTATCGTCTTGTGTGCTTCCGCGGGTACCTTTGGAGACGATGCGAGCGTGCGATCGACTTCACCTTCGGAACCCGACTTATCAACAGGCAAGGACTATACATTACTTATGATCCATTCTATTTCAACCAGCGGTTTGCATGCTAGTCTAGGTTAGGTTTGATGTTTGATCCTACCACATGTTTACAGCCTCTTTCAAACGGATATAGCCATGTCCCTTCCCAGCAAACCTTGTACTGCTATGTTACTATTGCTCGTTGCTCAGCCCCTGCTTAGTATGCATGCTTAGGATGCTACGATGTTACCCTGTTACTCCTGGGTTTGGAATATCACATTATTATATTGTTGTTTATGATATGATTATTATAATGTTGACTATATTCGACGAAGGATGGAAGGTTTAGGCTATCCCGCCTCGACGCTTTGTTCCATGGAGTCACCTAGGATCCGAGTTCCGGGTATTGGTTTTAAGACTGAGCGTGCCTAACCGCGTGTGGGATTTTATGGGGTCCCCTTTTCTTACCTACCTAGCTTCAAGCATTTCTAGTGGTGGCCCAAGCTGGTTTTACCTTTTGCAACGTGTGTGTGTTGGTTGGCGCCCCAGCTGTTTTCGAAAAAACTCCGGCCAGCGGAGACTTAGTTCCTCTGTTGGTCCACCCGATCAGCTCTTGCTTGCTAATAAATATAATAAAATATTTTTTAGGTAAAAACAGTACCAAATTCCATTTTATCGTGGGGTCCGCAATAGTTGGCATGTCTAGGATTTCACCCCACTTAAATTGACTAGCTTAGGTAGTTTATTTACGCTTCACCTCTTGACATGTTTGTGTGCTATGCCATGCTTGAGTGAGATGCCATGTTAACAACCTTTGTTGATCACCTGTAGCTAAACAACTTGAACCACCGTAAATGTGCGGTATCGTCGTGTGTGACCGATACCCCACTTAAACTGTTAGTAACCGCTCTCGACAGTAGGTGCGATGTCTCGTGTTGCCTTCTTGTAGTTTCGGCCCGTTAGAGCTTTTTTTCTTTCTAGTTTTTTTTATTATTTAGGCAGATTGTATTGTTAATTTGTTTTGCCCGTATCTTTTCACCGGTAGCTCCGATGGAGACGCTTTCTACATGAAAGTTGCTCCGTTTTGCGTGTAGATTATTAAAATGTTGCTTGTTGCCATATTTGACTTTGTTTACATGTTGTTTATCTGCTAATTACACTGCCTGCCTATGTAAACTGTAACTGCAATAACTTTTTATCTGTTGCTCTGTTTAAAATGTTCTTTATATGTAACTTGACTAGAATTGCATGTAGATTGTGTTTTTGCTTATCTTGCTTGCTAATAAAAATAATAAAATATTGTTTAGGTAGAAACAGTACCAAATTCCATTTTATCGTGGGGTCCGCAATAGTTTGCCATGTCTAGGATTTCAGCCCACTTAAATTGACCAGCTTAGGTAGTTTATTTATGCTACACCTCTTGCCATGTTTGTGTGCTATGCCATGCTTCTGTGCTTTGCCATGTTAACAACCTTTTTTTATCACCTGTAGCTAAGCAACTTGAACCACCGTAAACGTGTGGTATTCGTCGTGTGTGACCGATACCCCACTTAAACTGTTAGTGACCGCTCTCGACAGTAGGTGCGATGTCTCGTGTTGCCTTCTTGTTAATGCTTGCTCGTGTTTGCTTCGTAGTAATAGATGCTTGCTCGTTGATTGCTTTCCAGTGTTTCCTTCTTGTGTGCTTCCGCGGGTACCTCTCGGCGACGATGCGAGCGTGCGATCGACTACACCTTCGGAACCCGACTTATCAACAGGCAAGGACTATACATTACTTATGATCCATTCTATTTCAACCAGCGGTTTGCATGCTAGTCTAGGTTAGGTTCGATGTTTGATCCTACCACATGTTTACAGCCTCTTTCAAACCGATACAGCCATGTCCCCTCCCAGCAAACCTTGTACTGCTATGTTACTATTGCTCGTTGCTCAGCCCCTGCTTAGTATGCATGCTTAGGATGCTACGATGTTACCCTGTTACTTCTTGGTTTGGGATATCACATTATTATTATATTGTTGTTGATGATATGATTACTATATTGTTGACTATATTCGACGAAGGATGGAAGGTCTAGGCTATCCCGCCCCGACGCTTTGTTCCATTCGAGTCACCTAGGACCCGAGTTTCGGGTATTGGTTTTAAAACTGAGCGTGCCTAACCGCGTGTGGGATTTTATGGGGTCCCCTTTTCTTACCTATCTAGCTTCAAACATTTCTAGTGGTGGCCCAAGCTGATTTACCATTTGAAAACGTGTGTGTGCTTGGTTGGGCCCCCAGCTGTTTTAAAACAACTTGGGCCAGTGGAGACTTTGTTTCTCTGTTGGTCCACCCGATCAGCTAGGACCCGGTTTTCCCATGTGTGATTAACCGGCAATCCGACCTGCGTCATACGGAAGAGTCCGATCCGAGAGTGTGGCCAGCTTTTGGATTGGGTGTCGACTCCCCGGGGGCCACCCGGATTTGTTCGTTGTTAGCTAGAGGGACCTGTCGTTTCGGATCTCTCGGAACTAAATCATAAAATGGTTGCCTATCATGGGTAGCAACTGAGAGAGATGGGCGTGCGTGCGGAGCCTTGTAATGGGCAGTTGGTACACCCCTGCAGGGTTAAATCTTTTCGAGAAGCCATGTCCACGGTTATGGACGACTTGAGACCTACTCCTTGTTCATAGACAACAACAACTGAGATAATCTTAAATAACTTGATCAACGTGTGTGTGTGCCTTGACTGCTTCTTCTTCGTCGGGATGCGAAGAGGAGGACAAGGATAGGATAGGCGTTATGATTGCGTAAGTAGTTGATAGCAAGACTTGTTGGAGGCGAATCCTCATCGAATGCTTGGCTTCTTATCTTACTCTCTAGAACGTTAGCCACTTCATAAATGCTAGTGCGGCAGCAACCTCACCACTTACCCCTTCCTTACCGTAAACTACTAGTTGTCCTAGAATGACGAGTGATGAAGTCCTTGCTGGGTCAGATGACCATTACAGTTGGATGCTGAGTACCTCTGTACTCATGATACTACCCCCAAACTCTTTTCAGGGTTCTTGATCGACAACAGGTATGGTGATCGACGTTTCGCGTGGAGACTCGACGACGACTAGTTAGGCGGATCCCGGCGGAGGGCCTGGACCCGTGTGGTTATGGGAATCGATGTTTTTCACTTTGCCAGTAGGCATTTGATTGTAGTCTGTACTCAGACATGTATCTTCCGCTGTTATATTGTATTTAAGGCAGTTGTATGCCGGATGTATGAGATGTTGTATCCTTGTATCTGTAATGTTGTATCCTTGTATCTGTAATGTTGTGATATCATGTTGGAAATCCAGGGCATATGACTTCGTCATATGTCGCGGTGGGACCGATATGTGCTTCGTCCCCTGATCTGGATGGAAACATCTAGATCTGGAACAGTACCGCATATCGGGCCTTAAAACTTAGTATGGATGCTTAGGATGCTACGATGTTACCCTATTACTCCTGGGTTTGGGATATCACATTATTATATTGTTGTTGATGATATGATTATTATAATGTTGACTATATTCGACGAAGGATGGAAGGTTTAGGCTATCCCGCCTCGACGCTTTGTTCCATTCGAGTCACCTAGGATGCGAGTTCCGGGTATTGGTTTTAAGACTGAGCGTGCCTAACCGCGTGTGGGATTTTATGGGGTCCCCTTTTCTTACCTACCTAGTTTCAAGCATTTCTAGTGGTGGCCCAAGCTGGTTTTACCTTTTGCAACGTGTGTGTGTTGGTTGGCGCCCTAGCTGTTTTCGAAAAAACTCCGGCCAGCGGAGACTTAGTTCCTCTGTTGGTCCACCCGATCAGCTAGGACCCGGTTTCCCATGTGTGATTAACCGGCAATCCGACCTGCGTCATATGGAAGAGTCCGATCCGAGAGCGTGGCCGGCTTTTGGATTGGGTGTCGACTCCCCGGGGGCCACCCGGATTTGTTTGTTGTTAGCTAGATGGACCTGTCGTTTCGGATCTCTTGTAACTAAATCATAAAATGATTGCCTGTGATGGGTAGCAACTAAGAGAGATGGGCGTGCGTGCGGAGCCTTGTAATGGGCAGTTGGTACACCCCTGCAGGGTTAAATCTTTTCGAGAAGCCGTGTCCACGGTTATGGACGACTTGAGACCTACTCCTTGTTCATAGACAACAACAACTGAGATAAACTTAATATAACTTGATCAACGTGTGTGTGTGCCTTGACTGCTTCTTCTTTGTCGGGATGCGAAGTGGAGGACAAGGGTAGGATAGGTGTTATGTTTGCGTATGTGGGTGGATAGCAGACTTGTTGGAGGCGATTCCTCATCGAATGCTTGGCTTCTTATCTTACTCTCTAGATCGTTAGCCACTTCATAATGCTAGTACGGCAGCAACCTCACCACTTACCCCTTCCTTACCGTAAATACTAGTTGTCCTAGAATGACGAGTGATGAAGTCCTTGCTGGGTCAGATGTCCACTACAGTTGGATGCTGAGTACCTCTGTACTCATGATACTACCCCCAAACTATTTTCAGGGTTCTGATCGACAACAAGTATGGTGATCGACGTTTCACGTGGAGACTCGACGACGACTAGTTAGGCGGATCCCGGCGGAGGTCCTGGACCCGTGTGGTTATGGGATCGATGTTTTTCTCTTTGCCAATAGGCATTTGCTTGTAGTCTGTACTCAGACATGTATCTTCCGCTGTTATATTGTATTTAAGGCAGTTGTATGCCGGTTGTATGAGATGTTGTATCCTTGTATCTGTAATGTTGTGATATCATGTTGGAAATCCGGGGCATATGGCTTTGTCATATGTCGCGGTGGGACCGATATGTGCTTCGTCTCCGGATCTGGGTGGAAACACCTAGATCTGGAACAGTACCGCATATCGGGCCTTACAGATGGATTATGAGATTATGTTCAAATTGTGTTTGAGTAATATATTTGATTCTCCTCTTTTATATTTATGTTCTAGAGTAATTCTTGCATGTTCTCCCTTGCTGTTTATTGCTTTGGCCAAGTAGTATGTAGTGACTCCAAGAGGGAGCGTTATGCATGATTGTGGGTTCATGCCCTCTGATGATTAGCTTGAGTGACAGAAACATGAGTCTAGGGGATGTGATGTTGCCACAAGGGGGGAAACAACGGTGCTTGTACTTGCGGGTGCAAGGATTGTTTACTTTACACAAAGTTCTTTAATGCAGTCGTCCGTTGCTTTGAGTTTACACTTTGGATGGGATTTGCAACTTAATGCCAGCGAGATGTTCTGGATAGATATCTCAAGGTGGATGATTAGTAGGTAGATGCAGATGGATTTCGATCTACTTATCTTGGCGTACCGCCCATGCTTTTGAGCCTCTTCCTTTCTTTGTAGCATAGTTAGCATTGGTTTGCGCACATAATCCTGTCAATTGCCCAGCTGTAATTTGTTTACCTCGCATGGCTATTTTATCGTCTTTTGGGAGAGAGACATCACTAGTGAACATCATAGGACCCCGGTCCATATTTCCAATACTGTTTACACCCACTATCAATTTACTGCTTTATTCACTTTTCTGTTGCTATCACTATCATTATTATCCCGTGCGTTTTATCCTTTGTAAACAACAAGGCCGGAGGAATTGACAACTCATCTGTACTCGTTGGGAAGCAAAGTTATTTGTTGTGTGTGCAGGTCCAGTGTCAGAACCCTCTGTTAGGTATGTGCTAGGGTTAGCTAGTGCCTTTGCATCATGTCAAAATTTCAAAATGAAATCTTGGAAATCAAATTCAAAATCAAAATGGGAGAAGGAACACCCCCCAGATGAATTAATTCAAAAGGCCAGATAAAAATATTTTCCAAAAATTCATGTTAGAGTTTTGAAAAGTCTTATAAATGAGTGTGATCACATATCAAGTGATGTGGGACCCATCCCACGCTCATAGATTTTTCAAATATTTAAACAGTACCTTGGAATTAAAGAAATACCCCTATTTGAATTAAGATTCAAATTATTTGAATTTTAAAAATGTTGAAAGTTTATGAGTGGCTAGTCTATATTATTATGAAGCCACATAAAAGTTTTCAGCATTTAATAAAATGATTTGGTATTTTTACCAAAGTCAAAACAAATATAAAGAAAAACAGAAAGGAAAGATTAAACAGAAAAAGGAAAAAGACTTACCTCTCGCCAGGGGCGAGGCCCACCTCTCCAGCCGGCCCAGCCCGCGAAGCCCCCCTTGTCGTCTTCTACCCCGCGCTGCCAAGCAGCACGGTGGCGCGGCGCCGACGCCGTGGACGCCACCTCGACGCCCAGGAGCTTCCAGGCCGCCCCAGGACTCCAAAGTGCGCCACGGAGACGCCCTCGACTCCCTCTCTCACTTTCCCCCATCGCCGCTTCGTCCAGAGCCCTCCCCTAGTTTTCCCCTTCTTCCCCGAGAGCGTCCGCCGTTCGTCGTCGACGAGAACCGCAGCCAGCGCCGGAGAGAAGCCTGAAGGCCATGTCCATCGTGCGCGCCATCGTCGACTTCCTCTTCACGCAGCAGGCGAAGCTGTGATCTGGACTCAAGCCGCCGGAATCGAGCTCGAGCTGCCGCCGGACCGCAAGTCGCCGTCGTCGAATTCGCCGCCACCACGACCTCCCTGACCCCTCTGCTAGCATCACGGTGAGCTCACGGTTCGACCGAGCCATTCCTTCGTCTCCCTCCTCCTCCCTAGCTGGTTCCTCCATGGACGCCGAAGCTCCTCGCCGCCACGGTCATCGTAGTCGAGCGTCCGTGACGCAAACGAGCTCGGGGGCATGTCCTTCGTCTTCACCTTTCTCCTCTGCTTCGATTGCGAGCATCCCCAGTTCAAATGGAGCACCACAGCAAGCTTTGCCCCAAGCCCGAGCCACGGCCGCCGCTAGGGCTTGACGCCGACGACGCTCCGGTGAGTTCCAGCCCCCCTGGCTGGCTCCATTCGACGCGGCGTCCTTCCAGCAGCCGTTTGGTGCCTCTGGCGTGCCAAACGCGCGACCAGGGCGCGAAACCGTGTAGCGCCACCGCGGTCCAGTCGCCGGCGTTTACCCGCCGGCGTGTTAGCCCAAGCCCCCCACTAATCACCTAGTTAGTGACCCCCTGGGTCACTGACCAGTGGGCCCAGTGGCTTAATTAAGCCACTGGATTAATTTAACCCACGGGTTAAGTTAACCAGTCACTGACAGGGTGGCCCCACATGTCAGCCCCCCCCCCCCCTGACGCCAGCTTGACGTCAGCCTGACGCAGTAAATCATTTAAACGAATTTCCAGAGATTATTTAATTTAAAAGAATTCCAGAAAATCCAGAAAATACCCCAAACTTTGGAAATTCATAGAAAATTCATATTAACTCCAAATTGGACAAATAATATATGAAAAATGATCAGGAGAAAATTATCTTTCCAAATATGCAACTTTCAACTCTGTTTGAGTTGAATTTAAAATGTGATCAGTAGCTTTTGCTATTTGATTTAAATGGAATTAAATCAAATTCAATTCAAATATTTTTGCAACTTGAACCATGGCAACATGCTACTTTTTACTTACACATCAGAGGCTTATCATACACATTTGAAGATCATTCAAAATGATCAAACTATATCACATACAACTTGGATAATGTTGAATTCAAATGTGGAGTTTGAATTTGCATTTCAAATGCAATATACTCCACTTAAATGGAATTACCTCACACATCAAAACTTATACTTCAAGTTTCAACATTCATTCATGTGCTTGAGCATTGCATTCAATTGATTGCTACTTCGTGCTTTGTTTGTCGAGTAGAGGTGGAACCGGAGCAAGAGGTCACCCCCTTCGCTGAAGATCCAGAACCCGAACCTCGTCAGCAAGGCAAGCAAACCCCCATTGATCATGTCGATAAAATACCACTTCCCTCTCATGTCTCGCTTATGCATTGTATAGGATGATCACCATGTTTCGTTTCTACCGCATAGATGAACCCATTCCTTTGCATGACCTATCATTTTGTCACAGTAGTAAGCAAACCACAATCCTAGCAACTGTAGGAGTTGTTTGATATCATGTAACCCCTGCAATGCTACTGCTTATTGCATGCTTAGTATGTTACCATGTTGTTACTGTGATGTGAGTCGGGATGGGAATGATCATGTTGATGATGGTAGAAAAGTGTTGGTGAATCGACCCTAATACAAGGTGAACGATGAGAGGCTGTGTAGGAGTACACGGTGGGTTGTCTCGTTGAACACCGCCCTAGTACGAGTTCTTGTGTGGTAATCCAAGATGAAGAGTACAACCACACATTGGGCTCACTGACCCCTCTCAACTTACTAACTCATCCCTTTCGATGTCCAGATGTCGCAGTAGTTCGGAGTTCTGGTAGGCTTGTGGCCTGGATGCTAAGTGAGAGAATGGCTCTCCCGAGACCGGCTTATGCACCACGCACACATCGCTTGGGTCCACTTCGGTAAACCGGCCGGGTTCACGATAGTGGTAACCAACCCAAGTAGGCGGCTTTCTCGGACTAGATAGGCTATGAGGTAACAGTTGTGGTGAGCATCCTCGCCGGCACCCCTTGAATGGTGTCGAGTACAACGGCGGTAAATGATGGTCATGTGTGTGTAGCGGTACACCCTTGCAAGGTTAACAAAACTATTCGAATAGCCGCGTCCGCGGTTATGGACTGCTTGGAAAGCTTAGCTTGATTATTAGATAACTTGAACCGGATACTTCTAAAACACACCAAGATAAGTGTGAGTGCTATGGCGTGCTTCCTCGTGGGGAAGTCGAGGAAGACACCTTAGTGGTGTATTGGTTGGTGAAAGTAGTGGACTCGTGTACGCTTCTTACCTCAAAGTCTGGTACTCATAGTTCAGGATTAGCCAAGTCAAAGCTGGCATTTCTGCAAGTGAACCCCACCTTCCTTTACCTTGATACATGTGCATGAGTAGTATAGCTCCTATGTAAGTCTTGCTGAGTACACCTTTGTACTCACGTTTGCTTAATCTATGTTTTAGATGACGCCACTGACCCCGAAGGTGGCTTCTTCATCGAGCTGGACGACTGAAGTTAAGCTAGTCTAGTCCCAGTCAGCAGACTGGTTCCCTCGTGGAGGGCTTTGTGTTTGAATAAGGCTTCTTAAGCCATTTGTTAAACTTGTCTGTACTCAGACATAATTTGCTTCCGCTCTGTGTTGTAATGTTGGATCACATGTATGTGATCTCTGTGTGTACTCTATAAGAGTTATAAATAAAACGTACACTTTGTAGAGAATTGCAATGGTACCTACTGTTCATACAAGGCATGTGTGTTGCGTGTATGTTTATAACATGCATGTCTTTGTATGGGTTTTCGAGACCTTAGTTGTGTTCTGGCTGGCGGTCTTTCATACACCAAGTGGCCCTTAGATGTGCGCAGCTTGGGGAATCACGATGCGATTGCTTGAGACTCCGTCTCGTGCACACTTTGCGGTATGATCGAGCCCGCCCTAGACCCCGACTAAGTGATCGGGCTGGAGTAAGTCTATGTAAGAGTTTTGAGATAGTCGATAGTATGGTTGAGGCGACTTGTCTTTGAATATGGGAGTTCACCACCCATATCATTAGACTTGTGTGCGGACGATGAGGACCCATCTCAGTTGATCATCCGGCCTGGATGGGATGCCCCTCACGTACGATGCTTTCCGAGAACGTTCTGTGCTTGGCCTTGTCTGCTTAGAAAAGTGGGTACGGTTCTCGGCTCTCCATATGACTATGTCTTAACTGGACTAGCATACGCTAACCCCGGGTTCCGACATCCAGGTAAAGTTAGCAACTGTCGTCGATATGTAACGGCAGATGCCATGGGGATGGCTAAAGAGGGGGACAAACCAAGGTAAGTGTCGCTGGTACCGGAAGCGAGAATGGGAACAAACAGTGAGACACCACGATGTACCCAGGTTCGGGGCTCTCCGTAGAGATAACACCCCTAGTCCTGCCGAGCTAGCTATATGCAATAACTCTGGCTACAATGAATGCTCCTTGAGCTGTTTGAGAGGAAGAAGAAGAGGGCCTCTGGTCTCTACTCTCTCCTTGCTCTCTCTGGTGGGTGAGATTCTAATAACTGCTCCATCGTCCCCCACGCAGGAGGGGTACCTGGGGCTCTTATAGGCAGAGCCTGGGGTACAAAAGTAAATACACAAGAGGAAGGGCCCAGCTGTCTGTCTCAGATCGGCTAGGGACCTAACGTCGTGCCTCTCCGGATGACCGGTGTAGACTTGCGGCTCGCCATACTGCTATCCGTAGATCTCGGTAGTGAACAGTGACGCTAGGTACTTAGGCATGTCGGCCTGTCCGCGTGATCGGCGCTGGAGGAGACCGCACGCCTCTGACAGTCCCGATCTTCAGGGATTGCGCATTGAATGCTCTTGTACCAGGTGTCCGACTTGGACCTCTGCTCGGATGTTTCTCTTCTTACTTCGGCCGAATGCTCCTGGATGAGGCCGATTGCACCTTCTCCGGGGCAATCGGCCCTCACTTGGAACAGTTCGGCCCACTTCTTGCTTAATCTTGTTTTAGCTCGGCCTTGATTAGATCAATGACCATTAGGTCGATGATCTTTGCTTTGATGAATTGTTTCCCCTGGGTGACCCTACCCGGGGGTCATACCCCCGACAGTAGCCCCTGAAGCTGCGGAGGTCCCGCAGAACTCAGAGATGGCGAGGCCTGCACAGGTTCCTTACAAAATGCTCTCTTGTTTCTGACCGATTGCTCCAAATAGGCCGGTTGCTTGCTACCTGCCGATTGCTCTTGATCTTCCGATTGCTCTTGATCTTCCGATTGTTCTGGATCTTCGTACCAATTGCTCTCAATGGGCCGATTGCGCTCAATTGGCCGATTGCGCTTGACTTCCTCGACCGATCCGCCCAACGGTTGGTTTGACTGGAATGTTGACCGAACTTGCCGCTTCGAATTCACCGAAGAATACGGGACGTCGTGCCACGATTTGACATGCCATAACCGTTGCCTCGACCCACGTGCACACGTCCCGTCCCATCCGCCGGATCTTCTATGCTCCGAACTGATGCTGCTCTGTGGATACACGCGGCCACACCGCCTGCCAGATCGGCACACCCGATCCCACTACCTCCTTACCGCGTCAAATATCCCGCGGGGTGAAAGATGCGTCTCGCACCCCTCACTCCATCCTTTTCCTCAAGCTCTCCTCCCTTGCCTCCGCCACCGCACCGCTCGCCCCTCCGTGCTGCTGCCATTTCCTCCGACGCCAAGAGCCGCCGCCCCGAAGAACGGGCTGCCGCACTCCACCGCCCTCGCCACCACTCCTCCTCCTCCACCATAGGTGGACTTGGATCTAGATTTCCTTCGCCTCGCCGCCGTCTTCTCCATCGCCGCCACATTCTTCCTCGTCTCCGTCTTGCTCCTCCTCGCCCACCACGGAGTCCGACGCCTCCATGGGGGACGACGACGCCGCCGGCTCCCAAAGGGGAGCTTGGAAGGGCTCCAATGTGACGGAGATGAAGATTGCGCTCCTCCGCCGGTCTCGCAAGATCCTGGCGGACCTTGACTTCCGCATTCCCGGCGACGAGATCGTGCCCGCGCCTCGGGACGGCGAACGTGTTGTCTTCCTTGCGCATTTCGAGCGCGGATTTGGGCTCCCGGTGAGCCAATTTTTCCATGACTTCCTCATCTTCTACCGCATGCAACCGCACCATCTCGGAGCAAACGCCATTATGCTGCTCTCCACTTTCATGGCACTGTGCGAAGGTTACCTCGGAGTCCGGCCCACCATCGGGCTCTGGTGCCGGATCTTTCACTTTCGCAGCTTCCAAGTGGGCACTGGTGTGCACACTATCAACCCCAAGACCAAGAAGAAAGAGGAGGTCAAGGTGATGGCCGAATGCGGTGGCCCCACCATCTACCTCCGCCAAGTCGGACTCTATCCTCATCCCCAACTGCCTCAGTCCATCAAGAATTGGCAGACGGGGTTCTTTTATGTTTCCTCACCACGGAATCAAGATTTGTTGAATCTGCCCGAGTTCTCTCTGCCCCCGCCGACTGCAAAGTATCATTGGGCTGAGAAATCGAGGGACGGGGATACCGATCTGGATCGTCAAATGGCCTATATCCAGAATCTGATGGTGAACGGACTGCAGCCCGCCGATCTGGTGGCGACCTGGCTTTGCCGCCGAGTGCTCCCGCTGCAACGCCGATGCCATCGGATCTGTGACATGCACCTGCGCCTCGACCCCACTCGGATCTTCACTTTCCGAATAAATGAAGCTGAGTTCTTCCGTCGAATCAACAGTATCACCAATCTCAAGGTTGCTGAGCCTTTTGAGTTCGGCATGAAACCGTACAGCCGATCTCGGCCCTGCCCCGAGGTATGTTCGAACCATGGTCTTTTACCTTAGCTTCCATTTTCTCCATACTGACTTTGATCGAACTCTTCTCCTCAGGAGTTCCTTGGCTCTAGGCTCATGCAGGACGGACAGTCCGCCTCTGGCTATTTCCCCGACCGAACAGAGGAAGACGCCCAAGATGTGGAACTTGAAGAGGAGAGCGAATCCGAGACCGAAGCTCAAACTGATTCCCTCGGACTCGGCTTCAAAAAGCCGGGTGAGTCTGATTCCTCCATCAAACGGTTCATGGCCGAATGGAGCAGAGATTCTGATCCTCTTGGTGACTTCGGCGCAGAGTCGGAACCGGCCGAACAGGCGCTGCCCAAAGGAAAACGCCCCCGAGCTGATGATGATGTTGGCCCCTCCAAGATTGCCAAGAAGAAAGAGAAAACAGGCGCGCGCCGAGCTTCCCCTAAAATTAGTGGCCCTGTGCTTTCTCCTACTCCATTGAATATTGCTCGCCCTGGTTTTTCCATGGCCAAGTTTGCTGCTCAACTTCCTCGAGCTGCGGGGTAGATATCTTCACCTCTCCTGTTCTTCTTGACTTTTCATGTGCTGCTTTGCTCACTTGTGCTCTTTTATTACAGGGTTGCCCGATCTGTTGACCCTGCCAGACCTGGGGGTGCGCCGACTGCTCCCCCTGCCCCCTCTGTTGCTGCTCCTCGCACGACCCCTGCTACCTCGGCCACTTCCAACGTGCCTGCGCCTGCTCGTAAGAGAGGTGCTGCCGACACCCACAAGGCCGAGCGGGCCAAGAAGAAAATTGCTGCTGCCGCGACACCAGCGCGGCCGATTGCTCCACCGCCGACCTCTGCTGCTCCTCCGACTGCTGGCATGCAGTCGTCCACTCCTGCCCCAACCGCTACTATTGCTTCTCCGATCCTGCTGGACCCTTCTGGCATCGCACATGTTGATGTGCCAGTGCCAGATCGGCTTGCCGCTGATGCTCCTCAGCCTGAGGCTTCTCCAGCCCAGGCCACTGCCGCTGACCCATCTCCCGCTGCTGGCTCGGGGAGTGCCGTTGTCATCTCCACCGAACCCACTGCTTCTCCGCTTACTGCTCCGCTTGTTACTCATGCTGCCGCCGGATCCAGTGCTTCTACAGCACCATCCTCCGATGTCCTTGCTCACCAACCGGCATCCGGCCGCCAGCTCGTAATGGCCGACCGGTTCCACGAAGCGTACTTTGGCACCTCCGATGTCTCGCCTGTCCGACCTGCTGCCGATTCGGCCACTCCTCCGCATCCTGGCTCCGAGGACCAACTTCCGTCCCAGCTTCTGGATCGGTTGGCTGGTCTTGCGACTGACATTCGACGTTTTGCGGATGGGGCGTTGGGTCAAATCCTTGCCTCGAACCACTCTGTTATGATAAGCTTTCTTGTCAGTGGGGCCGCGCCTAGCGCACCCACTGGGTGTAGTCCTCGAGATTCGGGCCGATTGCTTGCAATCTGTCAGGATCTTCATTTCTCTTTATTACCCTGTGCTTTTGCTTTAGATCTGACCGGCCCATTTTTTAGGCCATTTGTGATAGGCGTAAATATGTATTTGAAGAGCTTCTGGCCGCTTCTTCAGCGGGTCAGAAGTCCATTGCTGCTCTGAAGAAGAATGCCAATACCCAAGCCGCCAAGATTCAGGAACTCACAGGAATATTTTGCTTGTCCTTTCTTGTTTCTTCCGATTGTGATTACATCCTTACTCCATTGTAAACTTGTAGCTGCTGCCACTCGCTCCTCCGAGATGGAGGATTGTCGGGACCCGGGGTTAGCGTATGCAAGTCCCGCTACGACATAGTCATATGGAGAGCCGAGAACCGTACCCACTTGTCTAAGCAGACAAGGCCAAGCACAGAACGTTCTCGGAAAGCATCGTACGTGAGGGGCGTCCCATCCAGGCCGGATGATCAACTGAGATGGGTCCTCATCGTCCGCACACAAGTCTAAATGATATGGGTGATGAACTCCCATATTCACAGACAAGTCGCCTCAACCATACTATCGACTATCTCATAACTCTTACATAGACTTACTCCAGCCCGATCACTTAGTCCGGATCTAGGGCGGGCTCGATCATACATCAAAGTGTGCATGAGACAGAGTCTCGAGCAATCGCATCGTGATGCCCCAAGCTGCGCACATCTAAGGGCCACTTGGTGTATGAAAGACCGCCAGCCAGATCACAACTAAGGTCTCGAAAACCCATACAGAGACATGCATGTTATAAATATACACGCAGCACACATGCCTTGTATGAACAGCAGGTATCATTGCAATTCTCTACAAAATATACAACTTTATTAATAACTCTTACAGAGTACACACAGAGATCACAAGCATGTGATCCAACATTACAACAGACAAGCGGAAGCAAAGTAGGTCTGAGTACAGACAAGTTTAACAAATGGCTTAGAGAAGCCTTATCTAAAAACAAGCCCTCCACGAGGGAACCAGTCGTCTGACTGGGACTAAACTAGCTTGGTCTTGGTCTGAGTCTTCATTCTTCAAGCTTCGGTTAGAAGCCACCATCGGGGTCGGTGGGTTCATCTAAAACATAGAATAAGCAAACGTGAGTACAAAGTCGTACTCAGCAAGACTTACGTAGGAGCTATACTACTCATGCACATGTATCAAGGTAAAGGGAGGTGGGGTTTCACTTGCAGAAGTGCCAGCTTTGACTTGGCTATTCCTGAACTACGAATACCAGACTTGAGGTAAGAAGCGTACACGAGTCCACTACATCTCTTCAACCAATACACCACCATGGTTACTTCCTCGACTTCCCCACGAGGAGCACACCATAGCACTGACGCTTATCTTGCGAGTTTTAGAAGTATCCAGTTCAAGTTGTCTAATAATCAAGCTAAGCTTTCCAAGCAGTCCATAACCGCGGACGCGGCTATTCGAATAGTTTTGTTAACCTTGCAAGGGTGTACCGCTACACACACGTGTCATCAGTTACCGCCTTTTGCATGTCACCGTTCAAGAGGTGACAGCGAGGATGCCACCACAACACTTCGCCCATAGCTCCGTTCTAGTCCAGAGAGTCGCCTATCTGAGGGGGATCCGTATGGAAGTCCGGTCGAGGTTCCAGTACAGCCTCAAACGATGTGTGCAGGGTCCCAAGCCGGTCTTGAAAAGCCGTTCATCCACTTCGCAGACCGTGCCACAGCCCTACTAGAACTCCGAACTACTGCGACTCTTGGGGTTCGAACGGGGTGAGGTACTAGGATGAGAGGGGTCAGTGAGCCCAATGTGTGGTTGTACTCTTCTTCTTGGATCACCACACAAGAACTCGGACTTAAGGCGATGTTCAACGAGACAACCCATTATGTACTCCTACACAGCCTCTCATCGTTCACCTTGTATTAGGGTAGATTCACCAACACATTTCACTTTCATCAACACCATGTTTATCATCATCCCGACTCACATCATAAGCAACCTCATTGTACCACTAAGCATGCAATAAGCAGTAACAGTTGCAGGGGTCACATGATATCAACCAACTCCTACATCTGCTAGGATTGTGGTTTGCTTACTACTGTGACAAGATGATAGGTCATGCAAAGGATATGGGTTCAACTATGCGATAGAAACGTTATCATGGTGATCATCCTAAACAATGCATAAGCGAGACATGAGAGGGAAGTGGGATTTTATCGACATGATCAATGGGGGTTTGCTTGCCTTGCTGACGAGGTTCAGTCACGGGGTCTTCAACGAAGGGGGTGATCTCGTGTTCCGGCTCCACTTCTATCCGAGCAACAATATAAACAAAGCATAAATAAGTTGCAATGCTCAAGCACATGATTATGTTGTCAAATGATGGGAATTGTATTGATGTGATCTAGGTTCCATTTGCAACAAGTTAATTGAAGTTGATTTGAAAGTGAATTCAAATTCAAACTCCAAATGTATTTAAATTGGTCTAAGTTGCATTTGCTAGTATTTGTATTTTGTAATCCAAATGATCATGTGTGTGATAAGCTTCTGAAGTGTAGGTGATCATATGTGCATTGTAAAGGTTCAAAGTGGAATTGCATTTGGATTAAATTTGAATTCATTCCATTTAAATCAAATAGCAAAAGCTACTGATCCGAATTTAAATTCAACTCAAACAAAGTTGAAAGTTGCATATTTGGATAGATAATTTTCTCCTGATCATTTTTCATATATTATTTGCTATATTTGGAGTTAGTATGAATTTATTATGAATTTCCAAAGTTTGTCCTATTTTTTGCCATTTTCTGGAATTTTCTCTCTTTTCTTTATTTCTTTTAAACTCTGGAAATGATTTATTGCATCACTGTGACGCAGTGCTGATGTCACCAGGGGGCTGACAGGTGGGCCATGTCTGTCAGTGACAGTGGGGTTAAACCCGTTTTAATTAAGCCCCTGGATTAGATTAGGGGCACTGGGGCCCAGGGGTCAGTGGGGTTAGGGGGTGATTAGGGGTGGGTTAGGGGCTAACTGCCCGGCGGCTTAACGCCGGCGGCTCGGGCACGGCGGCGCTCTCGCCGAACTGTGATTTAGGGCGCAGGGGGGTTCTGGAGGCACGGGCGCGTAGCTTGTGAGCTTCCGCACGCGTTGGAGTAGGAGGGGGCCAAGGGAGGGCTCTGTGGCGATGGCTACGACGACGGAGGCGGCGGCCCGTGGCTCGACCTCGCCAGAATCGGGCTCCGGGGCACGGGAGGAGGCGGGAACAGGGGCGAAAAGGCGAGCTCCTCACCGTGAACGCGAAGAAGGGCTCGGGGAAGCCGGAGGGAGCTCGATGGCGGCGAATTCGGAGGTCTCCTCCTCGGTGGCCGGCGGCGAAGTCTTGGGGCTCGCGACGTCTCCGGTGGCTCCAAGCTTCAATTGAGGCGGGGTTTCGAAGAGGACGTCGACGCTGGATCAAATGGAAAAGACAGCGGGGCCTCGGGCTGCCAGTGGCCACGTCGGGGCGTCGGCGGGCTCCGGCTAGGTCACGGGGGCGCTCGGGTTTTCGTCGCCGGAGGGGAAAGAGAGGGGCTGGGGTGAGCTGG
The DNA here is from genome assembly GCA_950022295.1 of Bromus sterilis. Taxonomy (NCBI): domain Eukaryota; kingdom Viridiplantae; phylum Streptophyta; class Magnoliopsida; order Poales; family Poaceae; genus Bromus; species Bromus sterilis. Next base: position 29,867,967 of record OX465597.1, read on the forward strand.
AGGTGCGGGGGGGTTTCTGCGGCGATGCGTGGCGCAAGAGAGAGGGAGGGGGAGGCCTAGAAGGGATCGGGCGTCGCGGTGTCGTCGTCGCCGCACTCCCCAGCTCCAGCGAGCTGCTTGGAGGGGCGGGGAGGAAGACGACACGCGGCGAGCTGGGCTGGGCCGAGGCCAGGGAAGGTGGGCCTCGCCTGTGGGCGTCTGGTAAGTTTTGTTGTTTTCTTTTCTTTTTATTTTTTTGTCTTTTGTTTGCTCCAATAAATAAAAATACCAGAGCATTTTATAAAATACCCAAAACTTTTATGTGGGCTTAGAATATAAGTAGCTAGCCACTTATAACTTTTGGGCATTTTTGAAATTCAAATAATTTGAATTTCAAATCAAATAGGGTTTTATTTAATTTCCAAAGCCACTGTTTGAATATTAGAAAATTCCATGAGCATGGGATTGCTCCCAAACCATTTTTAAAATGATCAGCACCATTTATAGGAATTTCCCAAATGTTCAAATGATTTTTAGAAAAAGATTTTTATCTGGCCATTTGATTTAATTTCTCAGGGCTTTTCTTTTCCCCATTTTTGAATTTCTTTTTGAATTTTTGCATGATGCAAAGGTGAATTCAAACCCTAGCACTTACCGAAGTTGGGGTTCTGACAACTCGCCCCCACTCAAAAGAATCTCGTCCCGAGATTCAGAAGTCTGCGGGAGGAAGGAGGGGTACTTGGCACGGAGACGGTCTTCTCTTTCCCACGTGGCTTCTCTCTCAGAGTGGTGTGACCACTGAACTTTCAGAAACTTGATCTTCTTTCGGCGAGTGACACGCTCTGCTAAATCAAGAATACGAACAGGGTATTCTCGATAAGAAAGGTCATCTTGGAGATCAAGCGTTTCATGGTCGACTTCGCGGATGGGGTCCTTGAAGCAACGCCTGAGTTGGGACACATGGAATACATCATGTACTCAGGAAAGGTGCGGGGGTAGTTCAAGTTGGTAGGCAACTTCTCCACGTTTAGCAAGAATGCGGAAAGGTCCGATGTAACATGGGGCCAACTTGCCTTTGATACCGAATCTTTGGGTTCCCTTCAGAGGAGTAACCCGAAGGTAAGCCTTCTCATCCAGATTGTAGCTCTCTTGCCTATGATGACGATCATAGTAGCTTTTCTGACGAGACTGGGCTGCTTTCAATTGATCACGAACAATGCGAACTTGCTCTTCTGCTTCCTTGATCATGTCCGGTCCAAAGAATTGTCTTTCACCGGTTTCTGACCAGTTTAGGGGTGTTCGACATCGTCGTCCATAAAGGAGTTCAAAAGGAGCCATGTTCAGACTAGATTGAAAACTGTTGTTATAAGCAAATTCGGCGAATGGAAGAGATTTCTCCCAATTCTTTCCGAATGAGATAACACCAGCTCTGAGCATGTCTTCAAGAATTTGGTTAACCCTTTCGACTTGACCACTAGACTGAGGATGGAAAGTTGTACTAAAGGAGAGATGAGTTCCCATAGCACGTTGGAAGCTTCCCCAAAATCTAGAGGTGAAAAGGCTACCACGATCAGAATTGATTTCCAAAGGAACACCGTGAAGAGATACAATTCTAGAGACATATAAGTCCGCTAACTGGCTAGCAGTTATAGACTCGCGAACTGGAAGAAAGTGAGCAACTTTGGAAAGCCTATCTATGACAACGAAGATGGCATCGTTTCCTTTCTGGGTTTTTGGAAAGCCGGTGATGAAGTCCATACCGACTTTGTCCCATTTCCACTCTGGAATAGGCAAAGGTTGAAGTGTACCAGCAGGTCTTTGATGTTCTGCTTTGATGCGACGACAAACATCACATTCGGCAACAAAACGAGCAATGTCTCTCTTCATCCTAGTCCACCAAAATCTCTGGCGTAGATCTCGGTACATTTTTGTGCTACCGGGATGAATTGAGAGGGGTGTGTCATGGGCTTCTTTGAGGATGAGTTGCCTTAGTTCTCTATTCTTAGGTACTACCAAATGATTTTCGAAGAATACCGTTCCTTTACTATCTGTGGAGAAACATTTAGCAACTCCGCTAGCAATGTTCTCCTTGATCCGGCGTACACCTCGTGCACGTCTTTGGGCAACTATGATTTGATCCTCAAGGGTTGGTTTCGCCACCAAGTTGAAAAGAGATCCACGAGGAACAATCTCGAGATTGAGCTTTAGAAATTCCTCATGAAGAAGTGGTTGATACTGTTGTAACATGAGGTTGTTACAATACGACTTACGACTTAGTGCATCAGCCATGACATTGGCTTTGCCTGGGGTGTAAGAAATTCCTACATCGTAATCTTTTATCAACTCAATCCAGCGTCTTTGCCTGAGATTAAGATCTGGCTGGGTGAAAATATATTTGAGGCTTTGGTGGTCGGAATAGATCTCACAACGAATACCAAGGAGGTAATGTCGCCAAGTTGTCAGGGCATGAACTACGGCAGCGAGTTCAAGGTCATGGGTAGGATAGTTCTCTTCATGTGGCCGCAACTGGCGTGAAGCATAAGCTACCACATGTCGATCTTGCAGAAGTATGCATCCTAACCCTTGTCGTGATGCGTCACAATAGATCTCGAAATCCTTTTTGGTGTCTGGAGGTGCAAGTACGGGTGCAGAAGTCAATCTTCTTTTTACCTCTTGAAAGCTTTCCTCGCACTTGGGAGTCCATTGGAATTTCTTATCTTTCTTGAGGAGTTCAGTAAGAGGCTTTGCAACTTTAGAGAAGTTCTCGACGAAGCGACGGCAATAGCTGGCTAGGCCAAGAAAACCCCTAACTTGCTTAACCGATTCAGGTGGAGTCCAGTCAAGGACGGCCTGAACTCTCTCGGGATTCACAGCAATGCGTTTTGCAGAAATCACGTGGCCTAAGTAGGTCACTTCTGGTAGCCAAAATTCACACTTGGAGAATTTAGCATACAGGCGATGCTCTCTAAGTTTCATCAATACCAGCCTTAGGTGTTCGGCATGTTCTTCTTCGTTCTTCGAGTATATAGGGATGTCATCGAGGTAAACCACGACGAACTGGTCCAAATACTCCATGAAGATCGAGTTCATCATGCGTGAGAAAGTGGCGGGGGCATTGGTTAAACCAAAGGACATGACGGTGTACTCGTAAAGACCATAACGAGTAGTAAAAGCCGTTTTGGGAATGTCCTCGTTTTGGATTTTGATTTGATGATAACCTAATCTCAAATCCATCTTGGAGAAGACAGAGGATCCTGCAAGTTGATCATAAAGATCATTGATCCTGGGAAGTGGGTACTTGTTCTTTATCGTCGCTAAATTTAGCGGGCGATAGTCTACGCACATCCTTTCTGTTCCATCTTTCTTCGTTACGAACAGAACGGGGCAACCCCATGGCGATGAGCTAGGGCGGATGAAGCCTTTTGCCAACGAAGCTTCAAGTTGGATTTTAAGCTCAGCTAACTCACGTGGGGCCATTTTGTATGGGCGTCTGGAAATTGGGGTTGTGCCTGGTATAAGGTCCACTATGAACTCTACACATCTGTCGGGTGGCATGCCCGGCAGCTCTTCAGGAAAGACATCCGGGAAGTCACGAACCACCGGAATATCTTCAAGGTCAGGAAGTGGAAGCACATTCAAAGAATGCACCTGGGTTCTTGTTCTTGGTGAGGAGTAAGCTATTGTCTGGCCTGAAGGATGTGTAAGTCTAACTGACTTGGCTTTACAATCAAGAAAAGCATGTTGTCTTGATAACCAATCCATACCAAGGATGACATCAATGTCTGAAAACTTGAGGGCTATGAGTGAAGCAAGGAATACTAAACCCTCAATTGCAATTTGATTGCCATGGCTTACTCTATTAGTTTGCCATTTGGAACCAGGAGTTTGAATGATCATAGGGGTGAACATTTCTTCAAAGTATACATCATGCCGAAGTGCATAACTCTCTGACATGAATGAGTGAGAAACTCCTGGGTCGAAAAGGACAGAAGTGGGAACAAAATTGACTGGGAGCGTACCAAGAATGACGTCAGAAGTACTATCAGTTTCCTCAGCTGAGATTTGGTTCACACGTCCAAGATTTTCTGAGGTGGATGGCTTAGCAGTGGAAAACCTCGGGGGTGGTTTGGCACGAACAGTGGGTTTTCCTTTGGCATGGGGTGGAGCATTTTGGTTGACCGGGCACTCACGAGAGTAGTGACCAGGCTGGCCACATCTAAAGCAGGCTCCAAAGATAGTGCAGGGAGCTGGGTTATTTGGTGGAGCTGGTGGACGAGGCGGCACAAGTGATGGCCTCGGTGGGTTGTTTTGGTGGATCAAACTGTTAGGAATCCAGATCATACGCTTCTGAGGGCGTGAACTGGAAGAAGGGGCAAGCTCAAGAGCATGCTTGCGAGACTTCTCGAAAACTTCATTGCCATGCTCAGCCCTGAAGGATCTGTTGACTAAATCCTCAAAGGTGGCAAACTCGAGGAGATTGAGATCATGACGAAGGATGGGGCTAAGTCCCTTGCGGAACCTTGCCTGCTTTCTGGCATCGGTGGTGATCTCATCTTGGGCATAACGAGCAAGACGGTTGAATTCCCTCACATACTCATGAATGGACATCTCTCCTTGATTCAGACTGCAGAACTCTTCCTTCTTGCGCTCCATCAACTCATCCAGAATGTGGTACCCTCGAAAGGCAACATAGAACTCCTGCCAAGTCACTATGTGACCATCTGGCTGCATTGCAACATAGTTCTCCCACCATTGAAGAGCAGCACCTTCCAAGAAGTATACCGCGAAAACAACTCGGTCATCGGGAGCAACATGTGCTGTATCAAGCTTACGCTCGATGGAACGGAGCCAATCATCAGCTTCAAGGGGCTCAGAAGAACATCGGAATACCGGTGGCTTGAGGAGGATGAAGTCCTGAATGCTGACCACCACATTACGATGGTGGGCGGTATTCTGCTCGATGAGCTCCAAAAGGCGTGTTTGATCACGTCTATTCCGCTCAGCTTCCATCATGATTTCCGCCGCAGAAGGAGGTGGTGGCGGTTCATCATCATTTCGATTCCGATCACGGTCTCGATTCCGAAGAACAGCACTACGAGTTCCACCTGACATCCTGTGTGATAAAAATCAACAATCAGAACAGGTCGTACGATGGACTCAAGGATAACAAGACATGATGAAGGCGGAAAAGATTATAATGCAAAGGCAAAAATCCACAGAAACTCGGAACAAATCCGGCAGCATAACGGCTACACTGGGATGGACATTGAAACAACCTCGAAGAAATTGGACAGAACTTCTTCAAGGAACTCAAAACACGGAGACTCTGGACAACCACAACCATCCTACGGCTATAAGGAAGCAATCAACGAGATGTTCTAGTAAGACATAGATGACCCTAGTCCTATCTTCCCGTAGAATAAGATGAGGGTGACTCAGAACTCAGATCGATGAGGTAAGGAGAAAAAGAAGCCTTACGTTGTTCCCTTATCTACCCAGAGTAACTATATAACTATAGAAGGCTAGACTCGACTTCAGTCAAGGCTGATAATCCTACAGTCAGTCCTGCTCTGATACCAAGTCTGTCGGGACCCGGGGTTAGCGTATGCAAGTCCCGCTACGACATAGTCATATGGAGAGCCGAGAACCGTACCCACTTGTCTAAGCAGACAAGGCCAAGCACAGAACGTTCTCGGAAAGCATCGTACGTGAGGGGCGTCCCATCCAGGCCGGATGATCAACTGAGATGGGTCCTCATCGTCCGCACACAAGTCTAAATGATATGGGTGATGAACTCCCATATTCATAGACAAGTCGCCTCAACCATACTATCGACTATCTCATAACTCTTACATAGACTTACTCCAGCCCGATCACTTAGTCGGGGTCTAGGGCGGGCTCGATCATACATCAAAGTGTGCACGAGACAGAGTCTCGAGAAATCGCATCGTGATGCCCCAAGCTGCGCACATCTAAGGGCCACTTGGTGTATGAAAGACCGCCAGCCAGATCACAACTAAGGTCTCGAAAACCCATACAGAGACATGCATGTTATAAACATACACGCAGCACACATGCCTTGTATGAACAGCAGGTATCATTGCAATTCTCTACAAAATATACAACTTTATTAATAACTCTTACAGAGTACACACAGAGATCACAAGCATGTGATCCAACATTACAACAGACAAGCGGAAGCAAAGTAGGTCTGAGTACAGACAAGTTTAACAAATGGCTTAGAGAAGCCTTATCTAAAAACAAGCCCTCCACGAGGGAACCAGTCGTCTGACTGGGACTACACTAGCTTGGTCTTGGTCTGAGTCTTCATTCTTCAAGCTTCGGTTAGAAGCCACCATCGGGGTCGGTGGGTTCATCTAAAACATAGAATAAGCAAACGTGAGTACAAAGTCGTACTCAGCAAGACTTACGTAGGAGCTATACTACTCATGCACATGTATCAAGGTAAAGGGAGGTGGGGTTTCACTTGCAGAAGTGCTAGCTTTGACTTGGCTAGTCCTGAACTACGAATACCAGACTTGAGGTAAGAAGCGTACACGAGTCCACTACATCTCTTCAACCAATACACCACCATGGTTACTTCCTCGACTTCCCCACGAGGAGCACACCATAGCACTCACGCTTATCTTGCGAGTTTTAGAAGTATCCAGTTCAAGTTGTCTAATAATCAAGCTAAGCTTTCCAAGCAGTCCATAACCGCGGACGCGGCTATTCGAATAGTTTTGTTAACCTTGCAAGGGTGTACCGCTACACACACGTGTCATCAGTTACCGCCTTTTGCATGTCACCGTTCAAGAGGTGACAGCGAGGATGCCACCACAACACTTCGCCCACAGCTCCGTTCTAGTCCAGAGAATCGCCTATCTGAGGGGGATCCGTATGGAAGTCCGGCCGAGGTTCCAGTACAGCCTCAAACGATGTGTGCAGGGTCCCAAGCCGGTCTTGAAAAGCCGTTCATCCACTTCGCAGACCGTGCCACAGCCCTACTAGAACTCCGAACTACTGCGACTCTTGGGGTTCGAACGAGGTGAGGTACTAGGATGAGAGGGGTCAGTGAGCCCAATGTGTGGTTGTACTCTTCTTCTTGGATCACCACACAAGAACTTGGACTTAAGGCGATGTTCAACGAGACAACCCACTGTGTACTCCTACACAGCCTCTCATCGTTCACCTTGTATTAGGGTAGATTCACCAACACATTTCACTTTCATCAACACCATGTTTATCATCATCCCGACTCACATCATAAGCAACCTCATTGTACCACTAAGCATGCAATAAGCAGTAACAGTTGCAGGGGTCACATGATATCAACCAACTCCTACATCTGCTAGGATTGTGGTTTGCTTACTACTGTGACAAGATGATAGGTCATGCAAAGGATATGGGTTCAACTATGCGATAGAAACGTTATCATGGTGATCATCCTAAACAATGCATAAGCGAGACATGAGAGGGAAGTGGGATTTTATCGACATGATCAATGGGGGTTTGCTTGCCTTGCTGACGAGGTTTAGTCACGGGGTCTTCAACGAAGGGGGTGATCTCGTGTTCCGGCTCCACTTCTATCCGAGCAACAATATAAACAAAGCATAAATAAGTTGCAATGCTCAAGCACATGATTATGTTGTCAAATGATGGGAATTGTATTGATGTAATCTAGGTTCCATTTGCAACAAGTTAATTGAAGTTGATTTGAAAGTGAATTCAAATTCAAACTCCAAATGTATTTAAATTGGTCTAAGTTGCATTTGATAGTATTTGTATTTTGTAATCCAAATGATCATGTGTGTGATAAGCTTCTGAAGTGTAGGTGATCATATGTGCATTGTAAAGGTTCAAAGTGGAATTGCATTTGGATTAAATTTGAATTAATTCCATTTAAATCAAATAGCAAAAGCTACTGATCCGAATTTAAATTCAACTCAAACAAAGTTGAAAGTTGCATATTTGGATAGATAATTTTCTCCTGATCATTTTTCATATATTATTTGCTATATTTGGAGTTAGTATGAATTTATTATGAATTTCCAAAGTTTGTCCTATTTTCTGCCATTTTCTGGAATTTTCTCTCTTTTCTTTATTTCTTTTAAACTCTGGAAATGATTTATTGCATCACTGTGACGCAGTGCTGATGTCACCAGGGGCTGACAGGTGGGCCATGTCTGTCAGTGACAGTGGGGTTAAACCCGTTTTAATTAAGCCCCTGGATTAGATTAGGGGCACTGGGGCCCAGGGGTCAGTGGGGTTAGGGGGTGATTAGGGGTGGGTTAGGGGCTAACTGCCCGGCGGCTTAACGCCGGCGGCTCGGGCACGGCGGCGCTCTCGTCGGACTGTGATTTAGGGCGCGAGGCGGGGGGGTTCTGGAGGCACGGGCGCGTAGCTCGTGAGCTTCCGCACGCGTTGGAGTAGGAGGGGGCCAAGGGAGGGCTCTGTGGCGATGGCTACGACGACGGAGGCGGCGGCCCGTGGCTCGACCTCGCCGGAATCGGGCTCCGGGGCACGGGAGGAGGCGGGAACAGGGGCGAAAAGGCGAGCTCCTCACCGTGAACGCGAAGAAGGGCTCGGGGAAGCCGGAGGGAGCTCGGTGGCGGCGAATTCGGAGGTCTCCTCCTCGGCGGCCGGCGGCAAAGAAGGGCTCGCGACGTCTCCGGTGGCTCCAAGCTTCAATTGAGGCGGCGTTTCGAAGAGGACGTCGACGCTGGATCGAATGGACAAGACGGCGGGGCCTCGGGCTGCCACTGGCCACGTCGGGGCGTCGGCGCGCTCCGGCTAGGTCACGGGGGCGCTCGGGTTTTCGTCGCCGGAGGGGAAAGAGAGGGGCTGGGGTGAGCTGGAGGTGCGGGGGGGTTTCTGCGGCGATGCGTGGCGCAAGAGAGAGGGAGGGGGAGGCCTAGAAGGGTTCGGGCGTCGCGGTGTCGTCGTCGCCGCACTCCCCAGCTCCAACGAGCTGCTTGGAGGGGCGGGGAGATAGACGACACGCGGCGAGCTGGGCTGGGCCGAGGCCAGGGAAGGTGGGCCTCGCCTGTGGGCGTCTGGTAAGTTTTGTTGTTTTCTTTTCTTTTTATTTTTCTGTCTTTTGTTTGCTCCAATAAATAAAAATACCAGAGCATTTTTTAAAATACCGAAAACTTTTATGTGGGCTTAGAATATAAGTAGCAAGCCACTTATAACTTTTGGGCATTTTTGAAATTCAAATAATTTGAATTTCAAATCAAATAGGGTTTTATTTAATTTCTAAAGCCACTGTTTGAATATTAGAAAATTCCATGAGCATGGGATTGCTCCCAAACCATTTTTAAAATGATCAGCACCATTTATAGGAATTTTCCAAATGTTCAAATGATTTTTGGAAAAAGATTTTTATCTGGCCATTTGATTTAATTTCTCAGGGCTTTTCTTTTCCCCATTTTTGAATTTCTTTTTTAATTTTTGCATGATGCAAAGGTGAATTCAAACCCTAGCACTTACCTAAGTTGGGGTTCTGACAAGGATGCTCAGAAAAGAATCGCCGAACTGGAGACCCATCTCGGTGAGAAGAATGGCCAGCTCGGTTGCGCCGAACAAGACAACCAGCGCCTAGCTGCTGCCGAAACTGAGCTACAAGCCAAACTTCAACAAGCCACCGACGATCTTGCCGCTGCCCGACGCGCCCATGAACATGAACTTCAGAGGCTCTCCGATGCTCAAATTGAGGTCGAAGGCCAACTTATGAAGGAAAGGATGCCGCTGTTAAACGCGCTGAGGACATGGATGCCCAGCAGATCATAGAGATCCAGCGTGCCCAAGCCAGTGTTGATCTTGCCCACACCTGCCTCCACCGAGTGGATCTTGCTCTTGCAGGTAATTTTTGCTTTTTCCCCTCCGATATGACTTTGACGTTTGTCGGACTAACTTCCCTCTCCGATTGCTTTTGCCAGATGCCTGGCCCCACTCCAACACCGCCGCTGATGAAGTAGTTGCCGCAGCCCACCGAGTGTGGGGTGTGGTGTTTGCTGCCGATGCCGGCTGGTATGCCGAAGACTTCGTGGTTGCCCTGGATGCTCGGATTCCTCATGTGAAAGGTGCCCTGTGCACTTACAAGACTTGTATCCAGAAGTTAAATGACAAGTTGTTCAAGGGCAAGCAGAATACCATTGCATTTGACAAGCATGAAGATGTTGCTCGGAGTTTGAAGGTTGTATCCCGCCAGGTTGACCACATGCTCGACTCTGCCTTCCGATGTGGAGTGCAGGCCGCCCTCTCTATCGCGAAGAGCTGGTACCCTGGAATTGATCTGCAACTGATGACTGCTCTACGGGAGGGCTCAAACGAATCCATTGGCGAGCTCTGGACTCAGATCTGCCACATTGCCCAGGAGCTTGCAAATGGTATGGATCTCCTGGAGGTTACTCCCTATGTTGATTCTGCTGGCCAGCCGACTGTAGTTGCCTCCTTCAGCGACCTTCTGTACACCACAAGTGAAGACAAGGCGCCCCAGTCCCGACCTGCTCGTCAGGTCATCAGCGAGAACTCCCACTCTTCAGATTACGCAGATGAGGATGCCAAGGAAGAGAGCGAGGGTTCCTCCGACGGGCACTCGGTGAGCGCCGCCCAGGAGCCCTCTCGCGATCAAGCCAAGACCACTGCCTCTTCTGCTCCAGGGGGTGCCACCAGCACGGCTCCGACTGCTCCCTCTGCGCCGGATGCGCCGGACGCTCCAGATGCACCAGCTGCCTAAGCTCGGCATACCGACCCTGTTTCCTGCTTTTGCTCGACAAACAATTAAATTCCAAGTGCGCCCGTCGAGGGCCACTTTCATGTAATGAACACCATTCGGCCAATTGGCCCTATCTTTGCTTGTGAACTTAATCTTTGCTTAAATGATCATGGCATTCCGCCTTTGCATTTTTCAACTGATTGCCTTTTTCTTTGCCACTTGTTCGGTAAGTGCTAGGTTTGTTTGTGCCTTTGCATCATGAAAAAATTCCAATGAAATTCAAAAATGGGGAAGCAGAAAGCCCTGAGAAATTAAATCAAATGGCCAGATAAAAATCTTTTTCCAAAAATCATTTGAATGTTTGGAAAATTCCTAGAAATGTTGCTGATCATTGCAAAAGTGGTTTGGGGATTTTCCCATGCCCATGGAATATTCAAAAATTCAAAAGGTGCATTGGAAATTAAATTAAACTCCAATTTGAATTTAAATTCAAATTGTTTGATTTTCAAAAATCACCAAAACTTATGAGTGGCTAGCTATATATGTTTTAAGCCCACATAAAAGTTTTCATGATTTTATAAAATGCCTTGCTATTTTTATTCAGGGAAAACATATTTACAAAAAGGAAAAGCAGAGAAGAAAAAGAAAAACAAAAACCCAGCCCACCCCCACAGGCCACAGGCCCACTTACCTCGGCCTGGCCCAGCCCAGCCGCCTCCTCCGTTGTCGTCTTCCCCCGGGCACGAGCACACAGCTGCGTGCCCGGCATGTCGTGGCCGCCGTGGCCGTCGGCGCCACGCAGCAGCTTCCTCGACGCCATCTGCGCGTCCAGAAGCCTCCCCTGGACGCCTCCTCCATTCCTCCCCCCTCTCCGCTCTCTTCCCTCCTCTCCCTCTCGCGTTTTCGCCGCCATCAGAGAACTCGTCGGGGCGCAGCGCCGTGAGCAACCGTGGCCAACGGCCCTCCCAAGCGACGTCGAGCTGTCCATCAGACGCAGCGCCCTCCTCTTCATCGCCCTGGAGAAGGCCCCGAGCCCGGAACGCTTCGAGTCGCCGGAATCGACAACGAAACGCCGCCGGACCCGCAAGACCTCGCAGTCGATTGCGCCGCTACCGCAATCCCTCCGGCTCCCTCGACCTCGCCATCACCTTCACGGTGAGCTTGCGCGCATTTTGACTCCACCCGCGCTTCGCCCCGCTCCTCGTAGTCGTTTCCCCCCTTCGAGCCTCTCCGGTCGTTGCCATTGCCGTGCTATCCAAGCTCCAGAGCCCCCTGACGAACCCCGCCTAGCCCCACCCGACGCGGCAGCTCACGGTGAGCACGACCGTGCCTTCCTTCCCCTTCCCCGTGGCCGATTTCCCCACTCCGGCGATGCTCCGGCCGTTTTTCCGGCAACCCTCGCCGTTAAACCCAAACCGTGGCCTAATTGACCCACTAACCACCCCCGCACCCGCTGACAAGTGGGCCCAAACCCCCCCTAACCCCTCTGTTTTAATTAACAGAGAGGGGATTAACCCCTGTGAGGCTTACAGGGTGGACCCACAGGTCAGAGCCTCCCTGACGTCATGATGACGCCACCCTGACGCATTAAATCGATTTCCAGAAAAATAGAAAAGATTTAAAGAAATCCAGAAAATCCAGAAAATTAGCTAAACTTTGAAAAATAATAGAAAATTCATATTAACTCCAAATTGGACAAATAATATATGAAAAATGATCAGCATAAAATTCTCTATCCAAATATGCAACTTTACACCATGTTTGAGTTGATTTTAAAATGGGACCAGTAGCTTTTTCTATTTGGTTTAAATGGAATTAATTCAAATTTAATTCAAATCCAATTCAAATTTTAATCTTTGCAATGCACATATGATCACTTGTACTTCAGAAGCTTATCCCACACATGATGACATGGTATACAATGATCAAACATTAGCAAATGCAAGTTGACCTAATTTGAATAACATTTGGAGTTTGAATTTGAATTAATTTTCAAATCAACTTCAATTAAAATGTGAAAAATTGAACCTAGATCAAACCAATACCATTCACATCATGGACAACATAATCATGTGATTGTGCATTTCAATTCCATGTTGTCCCCCTTTGTTGATGTTTGTGCCGGTAACAGCTTTTCCGAGACGGTGATCACCCCCGAAGAAGAAGACCACCGTTAAGAACCGTGTATCGTCAGCAAGGCAAGCAAACCCCATTGATCATGTCTATAAAATCCCAATTCCCTCTCAGTCTCGCTTATGCATGTTTAGGAGATCACTTTGTATCGATTCTACCGCATAGTTGAACCCATATCCGATGCATGGCCTATCATCTTGTCACAGTATTAAGCAAACCACAATCCTAGCTGATATAGGAGTTGTATGATGTCATGAAGCCCCTGCAACTGTTACAGCTTATTGCATGCTTAGTGTTACATGAGGTTGCTTTTGATGTGAGTCCGGATGATGGTGAACATGGTGTTGATGAAAGTGAAATTGTGTCGGTGAATCCACCCTAATACAAGGTGAACGATGAGAGGTTGTGTAGGAGTACACAGTGGGTTGTCTCGTTGAACACTGCCTTAGGCATCGAGTTCTTGTATGGTAATCCAAGACAAAGAGTACAACCACACATTGGGCTCACTGACCCCTCTCGGCCTAGTACCTTGATCCGTGTCGACGTCCAGGAGTCACATTAGTTCGGGCTTTCCATTTGACATGTGCATAGAAAAAGAACGAAGGAACTGGTTGCATCATATAGATATGTGGGTGCACCTGTGAGGCAGGAAAACCATCTGCCAGAGGTGGCGTCTCGGTCATCTACATTGTTTGAGTCCGTTTCGTTGATCCGGCCGGGCTCTCGAGCGGAGGCAAACTCAGATAGTCGACTCCTGGAATAGACCGGTTGTGAGCGAAGTGTCGTGGTGAACATCCTCGCTGTCACCTCTTGAACGGTGGCGAGACCTGGCGGTAACCGATGGTCATGTGTGTGTAGTTTACACCCTTGCAAGGTTAACAAAACTATTCGAATAGCCGCGTCCGCGGTTAAGGACTACTTGGAACCTGTACCTGATTATTAGACAACTTGAACTGGATACTTCTAAAATACACCAAGATAAGTGTGAGTGCTATGGCGTGCCTCCTCGTGGGGAAGTCGAGGAAGTAACCATAGTGGTGTATTGGTTGGAGATGTAGTGGACTCGTGTACGCTTCTTACCTCAAAGTCTGGTATTCGTAGTTCAGGATTAGCCAAGTCAAAGCTGGCACTTCTGCATGATGAAACCCCACCTCCCTTTACCTTGATACTTGAGCATGAGTAGTATAGATCTGATGTAAGTCTTGCTGAGTACGACTTTCTACTCACGTTTGCTTATTCTATGTTTTAGATAAGAACCAGACCCCGATGGAGTCACCTTCGTGAAGCTCGACGTTGACTAAGTTAGCATAGTCCCAGACAGCAGTCTGGTCCCTCGTGGAAGGGCGTGTTTGTTTACAAGGCTTCTCTAAGCCATTTGTTAAACTTGTCTGTACTCAGACCTAATTTGCTTCCGTTGTATGATGTAATGTTGATCACAGACATGTGATCTTTGTATGCTCTATGTGTATATCAATAAAGAGTACTTTGTAGAGTTATGTGATGATACCTGCTGTTCATACTAGGCATGTGTGCTGCGTGTATGTTTATAACATGCATGTCTTAGTATGGGTTTTCGAGACCTTAGTTGTGATCTGGCTGGCGGTCTTTTATACACCAAGTGGCCCTTAGATGTGCGCAGCTTGGGGCATCGCGATGCGATTGCTCGTGACTCTGTCACGTGCACACTTTGTTGTATGATCGAGCCCGCCCTAGACCCCGACTAAGTGATCGGGCTGGAGTAAGTCTATGTAAGAGTTAGGATCCAATCGATAACATGGTTGAGGCGACTTGTCTATGAGTATGGGATTCACCACCCATAAGCATTTAGACTTGTCAGCGGACGATGAGGACCCATCTCAGTTGATCATCCGGCCTGAATGGGATGCCCCTCACGTTCGATGCTTACCGAGAACGTTCTGTGCTTGGCCTTGTCTGCTTAGACAAGTGGGTACGGTTCTCGGCTCTCCATGTGATTGTATCGTGACTGGAATTACATACGCTAACCCCGGGTCCCGACATGTTCTCTCTTGGTCGATACTCTCGCCAACCTTACAGCCGACCTGCGGTCTGTGGTCGGATCGGAGAATAGACCTTAAAAGAATTTTTTGACAAATACTTCTAGGTTCCCAGTTTTTCTCGCAAAGGTAAAAGTTTCATAGATGGGCCGCTTGCAACCTGCCGATTGCTTGGCCAGCCAGCCTGGTCGCAATCGGCGGGTTGTGAACGGCTTGCTCCGAACTAGATATACTTTGAGTGTAAACTCTTCGATTGATAGTTCTGTTCGGCCGCATCCCCCCGACATTACACCCGACCTGCGGTCTGCATTCGGTTCGGACCAGCTTTCACAAAACCCTTCACTCGTTTCACTTTTTCTCCGAGTATACCCTTTTCGGGGCAACCGGCCAGTCCTCGGGTCTGCTTTTGCTGACCCTGGAATTGAAACATGCTAAAACAAATAATTTCATAACTCCTGCCGAATGCAGTCTCATGGACGCACGGCTATTCTCATTGATAATAATTTCACAAAGGGAGGGGATACAACAATACCATTCAACTGTAAAACGGACATAACAGCTCGGCGTTCCAAGGATGCTCCATTTCTTGCCCCGAAGTATCCACGTATCGGGTCGGCTTCCTGAGATCAATGAGGTAATACGCATTGTTTTTGAGCGCTCGACTGACGACGAATGGACCTTCCCAAGGAGAGGATAACTTGTGCTGGCCATCCGAGTTCTAGATTCGGCGCAACACCAAGTCACCCTCACGAAAAGCTAGGGGACGGATCTTCTTGTTGTGGTAGTGACGCAGCTTCTGCTGGTATATTGCCGACATGGACAGGGCCAGGAGACATGCTTCTTCTCTGAGATCAACGCCGTCCTCACGAGCTTCCTTGGCTTCTTTCTCCGTGTACATGGCATGACGAGGTGAATCGAACTCAATGTCACAAGGGAGCATTGCTTCGGCGCCATACGCCAGGAAGAAGGGAGTGAGACCAGTTGAACGGTTTGGTGTGGTGCGCAAGCTCCAAAGTACTGCCGGCAGCTCATCAATCCATGCGTCGGGTGCTCTTTCTAGTGGTTCCACCAATCTTGGCTTGATTCCGGACAGAATGAGACCATTCGCCCGCTCTGCTTGACCATTTGACTGGGGGTAAGCCACGGATGCGACGTCCAGCCGGATGCCCTGCTGGGAGGCAAACCTAGCTAGCGCCCCCTTTGCAAAGTTTTTTCCATTGTCAGTGATGATGCTGTGCGGTACTCCATATCTGACCATGATGTCCGCTATGAACCTGACCGCAGTCGGCCCGTCCAGTTTCTTAATCGGTCTTGCCTCTATCCACTTGGTAAATTTGTCCACTGCTACCAGTAAGTGTGTCATACCACCTCTTGTTGTTTTGAACGGCCCCACCATATCCAGACCCCAAGCTGCAAACGGCCATGTGATTGGGATTGTTTTGAGTGCTGAGGCTGGTAAATGACTTTTTTCTTTAAATCTTTGACACCCATTGCAATGCTTGACCAGATCTTCTGTCGCTGCTTTCGCAGTCGGACAATAAAAACCATGGCGAAAAGCCTTGGTGACTATTGCTATTGTTGATGCATGATGACCGCATTCACCTTGGTGGATGTCTCGGAGCAACTCCAGCCCCTTGTCCTCTTCCACACATCACTGAAGAACTCCTGTTGCACTTCGGTGCACCAGCTCGTTGTTGATGATCGTGTATGCTCCATATCGGCGCTGGATTTGCCGAGCTTCTACTTCATCTTCTGGGAGTATGCCATCCACCAAGAAATCTCTGAACGGTTCTGCCCATGACGGCGCTGCCACAATCACCATTACAGTAACTGCTTCTGGCTCTGGTTGTGCGACTTCCGCTACTGTCAGCTCGGAGGGGGAAGAGACGATTGCGTCTGGCATGGTTTCCTCAGTCCCCGAGCTGACAATAGCAGCCCCGTTCGCAATCGGCAGCCCCTAGTGCGGCCGAATGCTCCTTTGCCTTTTGCTTTTTCGCTTCTAGTTCTGCCATCTTCAGGTTGGCCGGCATAAAGATTGACTTTGATTCTGGGGAAGATTTGATGGATGGCTTGTGGATATTTTATAGTGATATTCCTGGAGGAACTTCCTTTCTGGTAGACCCCAACTTGGACAATGCATCTGCTGCTTCATTTTCAGCTCTGGGAATGTGATGGAATTCACACCCCTCAAAGAATCCGCACAACTGCTGCACAAGTAATCTGTACCTTGCCATATTTTCATCCTTTGCATCCCAAGTGCCAGTGCGTTGCTGCACTACCAGATCGGAATCACCATAACATAGAATTCGCCGAATGCCAATCTCCTTGGCCAATCGGACACCGTGCACCAAAGCTTCATATTCAGCCACATTATTTGACGCTGCAAAGTGAATCTGCAGTACATATTCAAGCTTGTCACCCTTTGGGGAAGTGAGAACAATGCCAGCCCCTAATCCAGGTCATCATCTTGGAGCCATCGAAGTGCATTTGCCAAAACTGAGAGTCCGGACAGGGGGGTATATACTGAGTTTCTTCCCAATCCACCAAAAAATCCGCCAGAACCTAAGACTTGACTGCCGTCCGAGGCTCATACTTGATCCCATGTGTTGCGATTTCTATGGCCCATTTTGCCACCCGGCCGGATGCGTCCCGACTGCCAATGATTTCTGCCAATGGAGCCGAACTGACCACCATGACCGGATGCGCCTGGAAATAAGGCTTCGACTTTTTTGTTGCCATGTACACACCATAGCACATCTTCTGATAATGGGGGTAGTTCTGCTTGTAGGTGGAGAGCACTTCACTGACATAGTACACTGGCCTCTGGACCGGTTGCGCCTTGTCCTTTTCAGGACGCTCGACCACCATAACAATACTAACCACCCGATTGGTTGCTGCGATGTACAACATCATTGGCTCTTTTTCCTTCGGAGCTGCCAGCACTGGAGCAATGGACATCATACGCTTGAGCTGTTTGAATGCCTCGTCTGCCTGCGGTGTCCAGCTGAACTTGTCTGTTTTCTTCATTAGTTGGTACAGTGGAATTGCCTTCTCTCCCAGCCGACTGAGAAATCGGCTGAGCGATGCCAAGCATCCGGTGAACTTCTGCACATCTTTGAGATTTCTGGGCTTGCCCATCCTCTCAATTGCTGCAATATTCTCGGGGTTGCTCTCTATTCCTCTCTCGGACACCATAAAACCAAGCAACTTGCCGGCTGGCACGCCGAACACACATTTCTCTGGGTTGAGTTTGACCAGGTATGCACGCAAATTTGCGAATGTCTCCTTGAGGTCATCCAACAAGGTTGACCCCAGCACCGACTTGACCACGAGTTCATCTACATATACATGGATGTTCCGACCTAACTGAGGCCGAACACATCGCTTCATAGTACGCTGATAAGTCGCGCCGCCGTTTTTCAGGCCGAATGGCATGGTGATGTAGCAATAAGCCCCGAAAGGGGTAATAAAAGCTGTTTTAATCTGATCGTTTACATCAAGCTTAATCTGGTGATAGCCTGCTGTGGCATCCAGAAAGCACAGGAGCTGACAGCCAGCCGTAGAATCAATCACTTGATCGATACGGGGCAACGCAAAAGGATCCTTGGGGCAGGCCTTATTCAGGCAAGTGTAATCTATACACATGCGCCAAGTTCCATTCTTCTTCGGAACCAGAACTGGATTAGCTAACCAGTATGGGTAGAACACTTCCTTGATAAATCCTGTTGCGAGCAACTTGCCTATCTCATCGTCGATTGCTCCTCGCTTCTCTTCTGAAAAACGCCGAAGTGGCTGCTTGATCGGCTTGGATCCAGGTCGGATATGAAGCTTGTGCTCGGCAAGTTCCCTCGGTACACCAGGCATGTCATGTGGGGACCATGCAAAGATGTCACGGTTCTCACGGAGGAACTCGACGAGCTCGCCTTCCTATTTGCCGCTGAGCCCGGGCCCAACAATGACGCACGTGCTTGGGTCGGAGGGGTTCAGGGCAATCTTCTTGCTATCCTTTGCTGCTTGGAATATGGTCTCATCATCCGGTCTCTTGTCCTTCATGCTCAGCATGGGGTCCTTCATTTGAGCTTGGACTGCTGCTACCACCTTGTCCAGCTGGCGCCGCTCTGCATATATGACCAGAGCATCGGCTAGCCTGGAACCAGCGGATGAACACTCCAATGACTTCCTGTAGTCACCACACATAGTGATTGGACCATTCGGCCCTAGGAGCTTCATCTTCAGGTAAGGCTGCATGATGGGCCTGTTCTGAAGTCCTCCCACTCCAAGCTTCACAAATTATTTGTATGGAGCTGAGCCGAACGGAATAGCTGCAAGAAGCTAGCTTCCTGAAGTTGTGGCCTATCGCAGTGCAAAATCGTGGAGTGACCAAGACCCAGCTTCACCAAAACGAAAATCTGAAGTTCACACATATTACAACCAAAGTGCCACCGCCAAGGAAAACGATTCGTACATCCCCTCGAAAGAAAACGATTCATCTGTTCGTTAGTTGTTTATCGCTAGAAAATCCGTCCTGGACCGGTTCTAGTCGGCCCAATATGGTGCTAGAAAGCCCATCAACAGCTGCCAGCCCAAGATAGCGATGGAGAAGCTGTTTTAGCTGCCGAACGGGAAGGAAATAGCTGTGTGGAGTGAGAAGCTAGGAGAAGAAGCTGGTTTTGTGGAGTTTTGTGAAGTTGGAGGACTTCAGAACATGCCCGATATTGAACATGAATTTGGTGATTGCAGGCGACCCAAGCAGAACATGGTACGGGCTGCTCAGATCGACCACCTCGAACCAGATCGGCTCTCGGCGAAAATTCTCTTCCGACCCGAATACTGCCTCAAGCCGAATGCGACCTAATGGGGTACATGACAGGCCGGGCACTATCCCATGGAACGTGGTTCTGCTGGGTGATGGCTTCTCGCCCCTCGTTGGTTACCCCAAGTGGAAGGTTGAGATGCAGCGTAGCGGTAATTTCCCTCAGTAAACATACCAAGGTTTGTCTCCAGTAGGACTCAACGATAAGTACGATAGGTGACAACGGCGCCAGAAATTACTCTGATGCGTGGAGTTGTCGTGGACCTGCACAAAACAAATAACTTTGCTCCCAACGAGTTCAGAGGAGTTGTCAATTCCTCTGGCCTTGTCGTTTACAAAGGATCAAAAGCAAGAGATAAAAAGGTACTAGTAAAAGTAAAAACAGAAAGATAAATAGTGGGTGTGAACAATGGTATGAAGATGGACCGGAGTCCCGTGATTTTCACTAGTGATGTCTCTCTCCCAAAAGACGATAAAAATGCTAGCGAGGTAAACAAATCACAGTTGGGCAATTGACAGGATTATGAAGGCACCGCAATGCTAACTATGATGCAAAGAAAGGAAGGGCTCAAAAGCAATGGGCAGTACGCCAAGGTAAGTAGACCGAAATCCATCTGCATCTACTACGAATCATCCACCTTGAGATATCTATCCAGAACATCTCGCTGGTATTAAGTTGCGAATCCCACCCAAAGTGTAAACTCAAAGCAACAGACAACTGCATTAAAAGAACTTTGCGTAAAGTAAACAATTCTTGCACCAATAGGCACAATCACCGTTGTTTTATCCCTGGTGGCAACAGCACATCCCCTAGTCTCATGTTTCTGTCACTCAAGCTAGACATCAGGGGGCTGAACCCACAATCGAGCATAACGCTCTCTCTTGGAGTTGCAAGCAAATAACTTGGCCAAAGCAAATACTACAACGGAGAACATGCAAGAATTTACTCAAGAACAAAATATAAAAGGGCAAACCAAATATATTACTCATCACAATCTGAACATAGTCTCATAATCCATCAGATCCCAACAAACTCAGCATAGCAACAGCAGAAAATTACATAGGTGCCTCGATCATGTGAGGCAGCTCACGAAGTCTCGAAAGTGGAAGCACAAAAGAGGGAGAGGACATCACATAGCTACTGATCACGGACCCATGGTCCAAGGGGGACTACTCACGGTACATACGGGAGGCGTCCATGGCTATGGATGGTCTCCCGGAGGGGTGATCTCCTTCCGGCAGGGTGCCGGGGCAGCTTCTCCAGGAAGCCCCGATCTGAAAACGGCGGCGGCGGCGGAACAGAGAGGTTTTCGCGGAAAAGAGTTCCTGTTTAGGGGTTTCTACCCTGAGGGGGTTATATAGGCAAAGGGGGGCGTCGAGGGGCCACCCAGGACAGCCAGGAGGGTGCCTGGCGCGCCCTAGGGTTGGGGCCGCGCCAGGGACCCTTCTGGCTCCCTGGTGGTGGTCCCGGCTCTCTCCCTTGGTTATTCCGGAAGCTTCCTGCCCGCTGATTTTTAATGTAATTTTTGCGGAATTTTTTGGGCACTTTAATCAGCCGGAAAACCTGAAAAACAAAAACAGCAGAAAACCAGAAGCTGGCAACTGGGTGCACTGAGTTAGTAGGTTAGTCCAAATTGGTTTAAAAGTGTAATAAAGTTCAACCAAAACATGGCAAAGTCACACAAAATATGCATGGAGCAAGCAGAAATTATAGATACGTTTGGGACGTATCACTGGGCTCTAACTCGCTCTCGCTGACGCCGAGCTTGATCATTGTGTCTCTGTACAGAATGTTGATGGCACTGCCTCCATCAATAAGCGTCCTGGTGAACTTGCATGAATACAATGGTGCCTCCAAGATTGCATCCACCACGAGCATATAATTGCCCGGGTTGGGCATTATGCTCAGGTGGTCCTCTAGCCCCCATGTTATGGCATTGTTCGACCAGTTCAACCTCTGCGAAATTGCTGGCATGGTGGCATTGACTGCCTGCTCACGGGCTCTCCGACTGCCCTTGTCATCTGACTCGCTGGTGAAGATCATATATGTTGCATCATGACGTGGGAACTGCTGCCGAGCATTTGCTGGTGGTGGGCCTGGGGGTGGGGGTGGTGGTGGAGGTGGATTTCCTGCTCCTCCCTTTGCCAAACGCTCAACCCAAATGCACTGCCGAGTGGTGTGCGATGAGGGCTTGCCTACTCCACTGTGCATCTTGCAGGGCTGGTTCATCATGTCCTCAAATGTGTATGGGGGCCTGGGTTGACCTAGCGGTCTCTCTGCAGGCTTCATCTTCCGACTGCCTCCCGCGGCCCCTTGTTCCTCTTGGTGTTGTACTGTTGCTACCTGCCGATTGCTATACTGGGCATCCGGCTGCTCATCCTTCCTCTTGTTGAAACCAGTGTTGTTGTTGTTGAAATTGGGGGTGTTGATGTTGTTGTTGAAGTTGTTGTTCCTCTGGATCTCGCGCCTCTCACGCCGACTGGGACCGTTTGGCCCATTTGCTTCTGCCGATTGCTGCTGCTGGCCGGATGACTGCCCTTGGATGAAACCACTGGGACTCAACGTGATCGGGCGCATTGCAGAGTCAGATGCGGCGAATGAATTGGCTATCCTCATCAGATCGGCCAAAGAAGTTATCTCCTTGCGCAGGAGCTTGTGCTTCAACAAAGACCCGTCCAAGCAACCGTCAGTGAAGTACTGGATGGCTTGGATTTCATGAACTCCCTCGCAAGTGTTCCTGAGCTTGATCCACCGCTGAAGGTAATCGCGAAGGGGCTCGTCCTTTCCTTGTACGCAGAGTGCCAGGTGCCGAGGCAGACCTGGGCGCTCATAAGTAGTCGTGAAGTTGCGGACAAACGCGTCCTCAAAATCCTTCCAGCAATTGACACTATTGTTGGGCAAGTTGTTTAACCAGGACCGAGCTGAACCTTGAAGCATGAGCGGAGCATAGTGTACTGCTACGCGCCGACCACCTCCTGCGATACCGACGGCTGTCATATAATCGACCAGCCAATCTTCTGGCTTGACTGATCCATTGTACTTGGGGGTGTCCTTGGGCAATGTGAAACCTTTGGGGAACTGCTCTTGCCGAATGCGAGGGCCGAAACATGTTGTACCCGCCGGCGCATCATCTTCCGGTTGCTTATCCTGCTGCAACTGCTCGATTCGGTGTCTTGCGTCATTGTCTGCGATTGCTCGGGGACCTAACCGCTGGCTTATTGTCGGCCGGACTGATGCCGTCGGTTGCTCATTTCGCCTGTTGTTGACTGCTGGCTCATCCCTCCGACTGCCTCCTGCGGCCCCTTGATTCTTCCGACTGCGATGCAAACTGCCATGCGGTGAGGATGCTTGCCTTTGCTGCCGCTGCGGCGCATTCGGCTGATTCGCACCCGCAGTTGCCCGGAGTGACTTTGATGCTATTGTCCCTTGCTGCTCGGTGGCTGCCCTTTGCTGCTGGTTCGTTGTGGTTATGAGGTCGCGCATTCGGCGCGTCCTCTCCCGCAGTTCTTCTCCTTCCAGATGCTCCAGCTCGGTGGCGATCTACTGGGCAGCTCTCATGTTCTTCACAGGAGAACTATATGAAATCTGTGGTGCCACAATGATGGACGCTACAGGCTGCTGGGCTCCTCCCAACTCTCTGTCGACCTCTCGGCCTGCTACCCGAAGCTCCTCAATGACTGGGGGTGGGATAACACGCTGACGAATGCCATGCGCTGCGTTGTACTCCCGAACTGATGCCTCCATTCGGCGCTTTTCAGCGTCGATCCGATCTGATTGCTCCTTCAGATCTTGACGCACCTTCTCCAGCTCGGCGTGAGCCATAGCTGGATCGGCATGAAGGTCCACAGGAGTGCTGAGCACATACGGTGGGTTGCTTGGGCCTGCTGCTGCTGCTGTTGTTGCCCTTGCGGCTCGGGTCGCTGAAGTGGAACTGTGGCGACTTGACGCTCCCGCCATCATGACTTCCGCATGGATGTGCGTAGTCGTGCCCTCTGTTCCCACAGCATCCGGCCCTCCTGGCAACGGATCCGTGAGCTCAGAAAACACCCGTACCTCCCTGGGAAACACGTCAGGGAGTGCTGCGACGAATACGCGATGTCCGCCGAAAGGGATGATGACGTCGCGCGGTAGAGCCATTCCAGCCCCAAACCGCGAGGCGTTGTCGATGACGAAGTCCCACGCTCTGCTCCTCATCACCAGGCCGGAGGCGAAGCGCACGCGCGATGCAGATGATGGTCCCGTCCGGATCAGAACTCCAATTGACGCCTCGTCTTGCCCCACGGTGGGCGCCAATTGTCGTCGATATGTAACGGCAGATGCCATGGGGATGGCTAAAGAGGGGGACAAACCGAGGTAAGTGTCGCTGGTACCGGAAGCGAGAATGGGAACACACAGTGAGACACCACGATGTACCCAGGTTCGGGGCTCTCCGTAGAGATAACACCCCTAGTCCTGCCGAGCTAGCTATATGCAATAACTCTGGCTACAATGAATGCTCCTTGAGTTGTTTGAGAGGAAGAAGAAGAGGACCTCTGGTCTCTACTCTCTCCTTGCTCTCTCTGGTGGGTGAGATTGTAATAACTGCTCCGTCGTCCCCTACGCAGGAGGGGTACCCGGGGCTCTTATAGGCCGAGCCCGGGGTACAAAAGTAAATACACAAGAGGAAGGGCCCAGCTGTCTGTCTCAGATCGGCTAGGGACCTAACATCGTGCCTCTCCGGATGACCCGGTGTAGACTTGTGGCTCGCCATACTGCTATCCGTAGACCTCGGTAGTGAACAGTGACGCTAGGTACTTAGGCTTGTCGGCCTGTCCGCGTGATCGGCGCTGGAGGAGACCGCACGCCTTTGACAGTCCCGATCTTCAGGGATTGCGCATTGAATGCTCTTGTACCAGGTGTCCGACCTGGACCTCTGTTCGGATGTTGCTCTTCTAACTTCGGCCGAATGCTCCTGGATGAGGCCGATTGCGCCTTCTCCGGGGCAATCGGCCCTCACTTGGAACAGTTCGGCCCACTTCTTGCTTAATCTTGTTTTAGCTCGGCCTTGATTAGATCAGTGACCATTAGGTCGGTGATCTTTGCTTTGATGAACTATTTCCCCTGGGTGACCCTACCCGGGGGTCATACCCCCGACAGCAACCCTGAGTTGTGAACGGCGCCATTGTTCACTTCACCACCTTCTTGTATCTGTTGGAGTCCTACTGGTCGACACTCAACCTTAGCATCTTCGCTAAGGGAAACTTTCTACTGTCTATATCTCAACCTTCCACTTTGGGTAACCAACGAGGGACGAGAATTCGTACCATCACGGTGGCACACGACCTGCTCGTCGGTTTTGCGGATGCAGGCAAGGCTTCATGCACTCATGTGGATCATGTGGTCGCCTCGATCGTGATCAAAGGTGACGTCGGTGCGAGGGTGGGCGGAGGGATAGCACGGAGGATGCAAACCCTAGTGTGTCGCCAGGTCGAGGTAGGTCCAGGAAGTCCATGTGTGTGTCTGTATCTTGAGGAGAGCTAAATAAGGGTGTGTGGGCTGGGTTGGGCTCCTGATGGATGAAAATAAAGCAAAGGGGGGAGTGCGACTGACGTGGGGTTTGTGAGAGGGCGACGACAAACGAAGCGGAGGCCGAGTGGCATGAAAAGGAACAATATGTATGTTTTAAGTAGTAGAGATAGAGATTAAAAAACAATGAGTTCTCCATAAAATTTAGATTCCATCAATACCATTGGATTCATATTTAAAAGAAGATTATAATGATATAACTTATATGACACATGACTCAAGGGCCATTTGGTTGAAGGCCTAATGTGATTTTTCTGGCATGACGACCTCCCTAGGTTGTGCTTGACCGTTGTTTGGTTCAAAAGCATGGAGTTCTGCATGTGTCCCTGGCCTTGACTCATATGCAACTGATTAGTCGGACGACCTCACAGGCATCTTTATTAGCCCGCTCTAGGCCTATAGGATCCAACACATGAGCGCTAAGCAGATGTGGGCTATTTGGTATGTTTATGCTGCACTTTCTATCAACTCAAATCTATTTTATAGTATTTAAATATTAGTCTTAGGTCAGGCTAGCGATCAAACACCACATGCACAAATCTGTCTATCTAGCCAAAAACTATTATATCCTCTGGCCACTTTAAAGCATCAATTTTTACACGACATGAACCTTAGGGCACGAACGAAACACGCCATCATATTCTATTGATCTAATAAATGGTCATGATATATATTGACCTTCCATTAGGGACTATCTGGCCCCATATCACATAGCTCATGCCACTGGTGGACATGATGGAAAGAAGACTCGTCGTACTGTTATGTGGTTGTATTTTGCTGGAAGTATGCAGCTGATTAATTTTGCTTTATCATCTTTAATTCTTTTGCTATGTGTGTGATCAAACTGCCTGATAAAATCATCACACTATTTGATAGAGCCAAGAGACACTTCTTATGGAGGAAATCTATAGATAGAAATGCAAACTCTCATTTTTGGCTGCGTGGTACTGGGCGTGCAAGCGAAAAAACATAGGAGGATTAGAAACCATTAACCTCGAGGTTCAGAATGCGGCCTTGTTACTGAAATTTCTGCACAAAGAAAACATACTTTGGGTGATGCTAATTAGGCAAAAATACTACAGTTCCGCACCACCACGAGGCCTTCCTCCTTGTGTATCCTTTTGGTGGAAAGATTTGCACTCCATCCGGGCATTTATAGAGGGGCGACATCCTGTGTAATTAGAGCTGGTGATTCTACCTTTTTTTGGAAACATAATTAGGATACTAAGAGGGTCCTTCAGGATTGCTTCCCTAAATTATTTTCCTTTGCTGATAAGGAAGATACTATTGTGGCTCAGTTCATGCAGAACCCTGATCCCCATTATAATTTTAACTTACCTTTGTCAACTGAAGATAGTGCTGAATTAGATGAGATCAATGCACTTATAGCCAACACCAGCTTTGAACCTTGGTTAGATAATGATTGGATCACATGTTGGGGAGATACCAAACACAAAATCTATAGGTTCTGCTTCATAACAACCCAAACTCCTGCAATCATCACCTCTATATGGAAAGTCAAAATGTATTCTCAAACATAAGGTTTTTGCTTGACTCATGCCAATGGATAGAATCAATACAAGGGATATACTACTCATGATGAAATGGAATATTGGGGAAGATCATTCATGTTTGTTATGTCCCTCGCAATATTTGAACACATCCAATCACCTTTTCTTCCATTGGTCCTTTACCCTTGCTTGCTGGAAAAATTAAACATTAACTGGGAGGTTGATTTGCAGATGCAAAACATGTTTAATAGGGGTGCTCAACTATGGGCTGAAACCTATTAAAAAAGGTTACAATCCTAGCATCCTGAAACATTTGGAAGTAGAGGAACACTTGTTACTTTAAAGGGGTGACACCTTTAATACGTCCAAAATGCATCACTATTTTATATCGTAATTCACCCATATTCATTGATATATTTCATGTTATGATGCTATTCTTATGTTGTTTTGGCTTGTTTTACACAGTTTGCAACTTGCCGTTGCCGAAACAGCAGACGCAGGATTCAGTGTAGAAAAGTGGACATTGAGTTGCTGAAACCGAATATCTCCAAATGCCCTGAAAATCGACGGGGGATATTTTCCAGAAGATTAATGAAGCTTCGCCGAAAAGGAGCCAGATGGGGGCCACCAGGTGCCCAGGCGCCCCCCCTGGCGCGGCCCACCCCTTGCCGCGTCGGGAGCCCCCCTGGATCCCTGGGGCCACTCCCGGCTCCCCCCTTCGGCCTATTTATTCTCCGTCACCCAAAAACCCTAAAAAGAGAGGAGTTTTGTGCGTTTCGCCGCTGCTCCGTGGCGAAAACCTATAGAGAAGAAAAGACATCTTCGGCGGGCAGATTCCGCCGGGGAGAACACCTCCCGGAAGGGGAGAACATCGACATCGCCATCACCATCGTCACGGGCATCATCGAGATCATCATCAACATCAACACGATCTCCACCACCATCCTATTTCATCTCACAATTGCAACTTGTGTTGTAATCCATACTATATATCCTCTCTACTCTACCGGTGTTGATTACTCCTTTGTGGTGAATGCTATTGAGTTTTGTTGGAGAAATATTATTATGTCCAAATTGTTTATCATCTATTTATCACCAGTGATCATGATCTCTTTTATGTCTTGTGAGTAGTTACTTTAGTTCTTGAGGACATGGGAGAAGTCTAGTTGCTAGTAGTCATATGATGAAGTAATATGTGTTGTTTGATATTTAAGTTGTGTTGTTATTTTCCTAGTGGTTTTTTGTGAGTCGAACACACAACACTTCTCCTTGTTAAGGACCTAGGGAAATGCATTGTGTATAAAGAATGCTTACGGTGGGTTGCCGGAGTGACAGAAATCTCAACCCCAGTTTGCATGCTTTTGCACAAGGGAATAATGGGTCCTTGATCTTATTGCTGTGGTTAGGCTTTTGCTTTGATTTCTATCTTGTATTTGCGGATGCTTGCAAGATGTTTAATCATAAGAGTGCACTTATCTTAGTCTAGAAGGTGTACTAGCATAGATCCACCAACTAAACACTTATCAACACAAAACATAGTACCGATACGGAATATGCCGAAAGCACGTGACTACCTCTCCCGTGTGTCCTCAAGAATGCTTTAGCCTTTATAAGTTCAGTTGCTAGGCTTATCCTTTGCTCAAAAGGATTGGGCCACTTGTTACTCCTCCGTGCCTTTTACTTTGTTCGCTTTTACCTTTTTTGTTGCTTATACCAAAACCCCTAAAAAGTTATCTTTCAGTGCTTGCAGTTATTCCTTTACCAAAGTCACTTATCAATATTTTCTGCTCCTCGTTGGGTTCGACACTCTTCCTTATCGAAAACGCTACATTAGACCCCCTACAGTTGAGGGTCATCAACCTTCCATGCAAGATTGGTCCAAACTGTTAAACATAGTAGATTGAGAGTGAAGCCCCATATTATTCTTACTATAAATTCTATTGTAAGTAGATTGCCATAAAATAGATATTGTTTCCCATGGAGGGCTTTGATCAAAAGTGATCATGCATTTTGTAATTGTTTGTTCTATTAATTTAATAACAATATGAGCCTTTCCTGCTGTTTTGGTAGTTCAAAAAATGGTCATAATATTTTCTTAATATACACGAGTGTTCAGTAACCCAAACAAAGTGAGTAGAAAATATATTTGAGTCAAACATTCAGTAGTACGAGAGATATTAAAGGCATGTCATCATTGTATGCAGACACCATTACCTCATACATGACCATCATCTATATATGTCAATGTTTTTAAGACAATGAAGTAATGAGCCATGATTTGGTATCATACGAGAAGTTCTTGCGCATCATTTTTGGTTAGGGAAAACTAAAGATCAAGTTCTACATGTCTTGGACAGTGGTCTAAATCACTGCAACAACCAATAACACTTAATGCTTGAGCAAAGAGTGGTTGAAGGGAAGATAAGTGTAGTTGTCGATGTATATGCTTAGGCAACCATAGTTCTCAAGGAGAAGCAGCCAATTAAAGGCTACCGAAGGGCATGACCACGGTTGTGCCTTGATCATGTAGCCATCACACTTCACCTTGTTTTGCTTTTGTTCTCTTTTCTTTTGGTTAGCGCGAAGACAAGGGACACGATAGACGACCGATGGTGGATATGACATCAACATGACTTAAGAATTAGGGTTTTTATTAAGGGGGGGGTGACGGTGTCGTGGACTCGTGTTGGTAAAAACATGGATCTATGTTATAACGGTTTGTCTTTTTTTCTTTGAGAATCTATAGGGGTTTATCTTTTTTTTTCTTCCTTTGAGAATCTATAAGGGTTTATCGGGCTTCGGTAGATGGTGGTGATCTATGGTCTTTCTTGGGTCGCTCTCATTCCGAACGAGAGATAGAGGGAGAACTCGACCCACAAAGCGATGGCATTCATGCCGATCTGATAAACCCACATGTCAGTCTCACGCGTGTGTATCTACAATACCCCGAATTTTACAAACACCTGATTAGAAATTTTGTCATGGAAGTTGACTGAAGCTTGACTTTTGGAGTTGTGCGGCGAATGGAGAATCCGAGATGATGGTTGTGTCCGACTTGTCGAGCAGATCGAAAACGAGTATACAATTATCCGAAATCGACTTAGCAAGCCAATCAATTCTAACCTTTTATTTATTTCGAAAATAAATAATAACACTCCCATTCGTAGTAACCGAATCAATCTCTCTCTATATATACTATCTAAAAAGAACCTAACGATTCCTCACGGTCCTTCGTCGTGTTTTGCCATCTCTTTCGTCAACTAATCTAAGCCCCACCGCCAGCCTAATTTTCTACGGTTAACAATTATACCCCACCAATCAACCATAATAAGCACGTACATATAATTAGGAAACTATGCATACATAGTTAGGAAACCCCACACACAATCAATTGTCTATAAATTTTGTCACATTAGTAATAAAACAAAGATAAATTACAATAATTTTTATCAAAATTTGACAATATATAAATTGTGCTTCCCTTGCAACGGACGGGCATTTTCCTAGTTAAGTATAAAAAAATGTAGTAACCGAATCAATTAAGTATAAAAAACAGAGGAGATGAAATCCCCCGTAGCCAGCCCTAACCCCTATTCCCACTCGTCCCCAATCTCCTTTTCGCTGCCGCCGTCGCTGGCTTCCGTGAAGGCCCGTTGCTGGTGGCCGCCTCGCCGGCATTGAACGCCGTGGTTGAGCTGGGCGCCGTCGCCCCGGTCCTTGCTGTTGATTTTGTTGGCGCCGGCCTCCAGGTACAAATCCTGCTCCTGGTTGTGCCGCCGTTGTACAACGTCTCCTCTAAATCACTTATTCAACTCCTTTGCACCAACCAAACTAGATGCTTAGTAAGTTAGTATACGCCTAATACACTTGATAGATGAGTATCTAATGAGTTGATTCAAAAAAGATGGGGTCTCAGATTGAACTGGGACATGCGTTCCCTTGCTGCCGTTCTACAGGTGGCTGGTTTCCAGTACAAGTGTTGGGCGATGGATGTACTGCCCTTCTAAAGTGCTAGACTAATTCATCTTGTTTTTCCTATCACGTTGGTTGCATGTACGTGCTAATACAGTTGCCTTAGCCTGTACTTGGCCATCTTTTATAGATGAGCAGTTGTATTAATGATTTTGATTAAGAATTTAGCATCTCAAATTTCTGGAACGTACGTTCTTTGCTACTAGCTAGGTCTTGTGCCTACTTGAGCATCCAACCAATAGAAACCAATAATATTTCTACACTAGCATATGTGTTGGAGAGAATTGCTATTGTAGATTTCTTATATGGATTAAGAACTAAAGTAGTTTTTTTTATGCTGCACCTTTGGAGCTTAGAACAAATAATCAGGGGCCAATTTTTTGATACGCTCACCTGCTGTGTCACTCCTTGCAGCTGTTCAGGTTGTATTTTAGACTGGTTTTAGTAGAATATAAGATATGCTGCCACCTACCTTTTTATCAAAATATAAATAAACTAGCTAGCTAAAAAGTGATTGATTATGTAAGATACGGTTTGGTTTCTAATCCTAAATTCCACTAGTTACTACACTATGTGGCTGCTCATACACTCCTAGCAGATCCTGTAGTCTTTTTTCTTTCTTTCTTTCTAGCAACTAGTTAATAGTCCTGCTTAGTATCAGGTGTAGTGTTGTTGGCCTGCTGGTTTAATTAAACGAGAATAGTCTTGGCCTTCTTACTCAAACTGGCTCTATCTTTAATTAAACGACACAAACTAAAGCTACAATACATAGATATCTACTGCTGGGATTACGTTCTGAATATTTTCTTAGTGCATACTGTTGGGTGGTACCCGGGTATGAAGGGAACGACAAATTAAACCTTTTATCTGATTGTCCTAATTAAGATGGAGTTGCACACCATATGAAGTCCTATTGGTTGAGGATAATTCATATGAAAAAGCATGGATAAGCCTCGATATTTATTTTACATAGTTTACAGTATGCATTGCTCTTGTACTTAGTAGGAGATTTTTATTCAGGTTTTGGTGTTGTCCAGTTCGGGATTTGAGCGGACGCATCGTTCTGCTCTACTTAATTAGAGGCAAGTGCATGCCGACCATTGCTTCTACCAGGGGCGGATCCAGGATTTAAGTATAGGGGGGCGAAGAAGACATAACTGAAAAAAAAATCAAGCCTTAAAACCAATTGTAGAGTTAGGGAGTATTAATCGGGTTGAAATTTTAGCTTATCGATGATGTTTTTCCCTTCATGGTGAATGAAATTATAATATTACTACACAAAAATAATAATCTAAAATTGATCTGATAAATGATAAAATATAGTAATATACTAACCATTAACATTTGATTAGGATGTGTCTAGAACTAAGTTAACTGAAACTTAACCAAATATCAATCAAATGATACTAGAACATATAAAAAAAATCTAAACTTTTGTTGTACTGATTTGAGGATTTCCACGCACAATCATTGGCTATAGCACTCATTGAAACTTGATTAAATCTCAAACAACTAAGATTTAACAATCCTGATTAACTAATTTTTGGAATCAAATTGACAAATGCAATAGTATGAATTTGAAGACAATAATACATCTATCTATGATTCAAGGATCAAGTTAAAAAGTTGGATATGAACGCGGGTGGCGTACGGTTGGTCGTATTCCGTACTCGATGCTTCCTGGATTCGTAGAAGATGGGTGGCGAATGGCAGCTTCGCTAATCATCGAGTAACAATGACACGACCTCCGCCAAGCGACACTCGACGGCCGGCGACAACGAAGACCTAGGCCGCAGGCCCAGCGCGTCGCGCGCAGCTCCAGATCATCAGCGGCTGAAGATGAATTCCTGACGGCGTGACTAGGTCTAGGCGGTGTACGTGAGTGTGCCTTATGGATTGATCCGATCTGATGGATTTTATTTCTGAGAAAGATGCATAGTGTATTCGTGTAAAGATATGTGCAGCCTTGCCTGTTGCTAATTGTTGCCTTTTGTCAAAAAATTGGCCCTTTGGGCTTGATGCTTGAGTTTAGCCCATATGTATTAAGCTAATTGGCCAGAATGATTATACCTATAATTAGGCTAGTCCCCGCTGCAGCTTGTTGAGGGGGGCCGAACCATAGGGGGGGTCTGGCCCCTGCTCGCCCCCCCACTGGCTCCGGTTTGGTTCAATTCAGATTTGTCTGGTTCCTTCGTTTCAGTTCTCTCTATATGTTCAGAGACTTCTTATTTCCATTGCTAAATCGGTGAGAAACTGTTCAAAAACGGCTAGTCCGATGACGTTCGGTGAGAACTGTTGGTTTGTGGGCTAGTCCGATGGCTAAGTTTTCTTGTGTCAGTCCGGTGAGTGACTGTCTCGAGCGGCTATTCCGATATGAGATCGGTGAATACTGTTAGCTCGATGGCTAGTCCGGGCGACATATTCAGATATTCGGTTTCAGTCTTCATGTTGACAACAAGTTATCAGTATTCCTTCCTGGTTCATTATTCTTTATTGTTCTTGGTTCTAATTGTACTTGTTGAGTATTTCCGTACTCACCCTTGCATTTTCATTTGGTTTTCAGGTACAAAGTAAATGACATATGCATGGGAGACGGGTGTAGCACACATATCACATCACTTGATCACATAGTTCTAAAGAGTGACTAGTGGAATGTCCTGTAATTATCCTAGTAGTTGCCTATTAGTAATTTTTCTATCTGTGACTATCAAAATTTCTTAGTGTAAGCCTTTGATGGCTTGGATCTTTATTTCCTAATGCTAGTAGCTAAATTGTGAACTTAAGTTGATGATTAGATATTCTATACAAACTGCATGTCGTGGATGTCCATAGAACAAAGGAAGCTCTGCCAAAATTTTAATTGTTTCTAGAACTTATAGAATTATGCTAGTGTGGTAGCATCGTCGGATTTGATCTAAAATCTGGGGTGTTACAGTATCCTCCTAATCCCTTTCACCATCTTCCACCCAAACCAAAAGAAATCCCGCAAAACCCTAACCTGTCAGTGACCCTCTGCTCTCGCCGTGCTCCGCAACGCCCACGCAAGCGCCGGCGGCGCGACAAGCTGTCCACCCCGATCTCTCGCCATGGAGAAGGTAACTCCGCGCTCTCCCGCTCCCATCGATGGATCTCTTTGCTCGCGCGCCTCTGATTCGAGTTTCGCTGGCTTCGCGCAGGCACCGGATAAGGCGGCTTCGGAGGAGAAGGTTTGTGCGGAAGCTGCCGCGACTGCAGTCCAATATGCATCCAGTTTATTATCAGCGGCTCATCCGATTTCTCTCTCTTTTTTTGTTGGTGATGCGAGCAGCAACTTGACGACAAGGAGCTGGAGCTAGAGCGGGAGTGGAAACAGAAGAAAGAGCAGAAGGTATGCCTTGCCGAGATCCGTGTGAACCTGCTTTTGCGAACTTCGTCCCTCTGTTGTTGTTCGATTTACGTAATTGGCGATCAGTTCGTCTGAATTGGTTGTTGAAATGCCGTGTGATCTGTGAATTTCGCCGTGCCAAGATAAAATTATTTATCATGTGTATGGGAGAAGATCGCTTACAGGTTTGAGTGTTCTACTTGCAGGCAAGAGAGAAGGAGGAGAAAAAGCTGAAGGCAAAGCAAAAGGAGGCGGCTAGGCTCCAGGTTGCTACATTCTACATTGTTAAATGAGTTTGGTGGTGGAGATGGTTTTGTGCTGATTTGGTGTTCTGTAGGCTCAAGCAACTTCGGACGGACCTAAGAAAAGTGAGAAGAAGCAAAAGAAGAAGACTGCGGAGGATGAAAATCCCGAGGATTTCATTGACCCTGCTACACCTAGTGGGGAGAAGAAATCGCTTGCACCTCAAATGGCCAAGCAGTATAGCCCAAGTGCAGTTGAAAAATCGTAAGATGCTAGTCTGCATTTCTTGTATTTGTAATACATAGCATCTGAAACGCCTAGCTGAACTGAACCTTTTTCTCCCCCTAATGTAGATGGTATGAGTGGTGGGAGTCAGCGGGATATTTTGGGGCAGACCCTGCAAGCTCAAAACCACCCTTTGTTATAGTAAGCGACCCACTTCTTATGAGGTTCATGCAAGATGCACACTGTGAGCTGGGTTAACAAACTGGCATCTTATGGGATCACTAGTGTTTTTTCTACAAATGTAGATTTGGATTTTCTTCCAGCAAGAGTTCTAAGTTATTTCATTTCAGGTTCTACCACCACCGAATGTGACTGGAGCGCTTCACATAGGTCATGCGCTTACAGTGGCTATAGAGGTACCATTTTTATGGTTGTAGAGATGTGAGGCTTATCTACCATTCCCTGGCCATTCATGAGACATTTTAAGCTTTTTTTGCTTTTATTATGTTTCAACAATGCAGGATGCGATGATACGCTGGAGGAGAATGTCGGGCTATAATGCTCTGTGGGTCCCAGGAGTGGACCATGCCGGCATTGCTACACAGGTCTGCATTTTGCACTTGATTCACTATCAGCTGAAGTTCATCTTTTGAATGACATACACAGATAGTACAGTTGAGCTCCTTGTATCTTCTTTGGTGACTCTTGCTCTGTCACTCAACTCATGAACAACGTATCTCTCTGGCGTGTTAGTTGTTGGTGTGCTATCACTAAAATAAAGAAGGGGTTTCCCCTTCCGATTTCATTTAGAAAAAATTTAAACCAAGTCTGTAGCTACACGTTCAAAGAGAAACTATTAGGCCCTATTAGTATATGTAATGTTTGCAATATTGGAAATTTTTTGGAACACCATTTCCAACTACTAGACGTTTCTTGCTGTGTTACTACCTTACTGGTAGAATTGCCAATGCCGCATGCACATAAGTAGATTTTTTTTGCCATATGGATATTTCACTTTGTGTACTTTCTCTTTATCATATTTTTTCCCTTTCAGCAAATGAAACTAAATCCCGTATGGCGATGCCAAATGTAGTTATTTTGTATTGACTTCAACCTGCATCATTATTTTGTCTGAACTAAGCTAGCAACTGTGGATTATGTATGTATCTCAGAATTTTCTTAGTACTTCAGCGTCACATCATGAGGTTTTAGTAATGAATTTAATTTAATAATCTGTTCTCCTAAGCCAGGTTGTGGTTGAAAAGAAGCTAATGCGTGAAAGGAAGCTGACGAGGCATGACATAGGCCGTGACAAATTTATATCTGAAGTAAGCATCTTTCCCCCTTAATATATGTTTACATTGTTCCTATTCTCCTGTGTCAGATAATTAATCATTTAGTCATCACCATTATACCATGGAATATTAATAATTGGCTGAACAGACGATGTGCTGCAATATCTGACATATTTTCATGCGTGATGAAGTGACAATCATAGCAAGCTTAATCTATCTTTTCTTGCTTATTCTTTTTTTTTGTCAATCATCCTTTGGACAGGTTCTGAAATGGAAAGATCAGTACGGTGGTACCATATTGAGTCAATTGCGTAGGCTTGGGGCCTCACTTGATTGGTCCCGCGAGGTATAGTTCCTATTTCCTTTAGTTAAGGAAAACACACACACCTACACAATTGTTTTTATACTCTTACATTTCTTACTCTGAAGTTACCTGAATCTTAACTTGTGCATCAGTGTTTCACAATGGATGAGCAAAGGTCGAAAGCTGTAACTGAAGCCTTTGTTAGGTTGCACAAAGATGGCCTAATTTATAGGTTAGTTTCCTCTCTTCTGTTGCTACTAGTGTTAACATTTTTTTTACTATCATCTCTATTTCATTAAATCACCAACCTAGTTTTCTACCCCATGGATGATTTGGTCCTTTGCAGAGACTACCGCCTTGTGAATTGGGATTGCACGCTTCTAACAGCAATATCTGACATAGAGGTTGATGAAGCTTATTATGTTGTCTACAATGACAGTTTGATCCCACACCCATGACTAAGATCAACTTCTTTGTTAAAATGCTGTTTTCTCAGGTGGATCATCTAGAGCTTAAAGAGGAAACTATGCTGAAGGTCCCTGGTTATGGTAGTCCTGTACAGTTTGGTGTGTTGATATCCTTTGCCTATCCTCTTGAAGAAGGACTCGGTGAGATTGTTGTCGCAACAACAAGAATTGAAACAATGCTCGGTGATACAGCAATAGCTGTTCATCCTGAGGATAAAAGGTACAAGCATCTGCATGGAAAGCATGCCATTCATCCCTTCAACGGCCGAAAACTCAAAATTATCTGCGATGCTGTGTTAGTGGATCCCACTTTTGGTACCGGGGCTGTGAAGGTATGTTATGCCTAGGAGTCTAGGACTGACTTAATTTATTTTTATTTCAGTTTTCCTAGTTGAACCTTCTGCACCCCGCTCAGCTTTTGCGTGCTTGTTTTGCAGATTACACCTGCCCATGATCCAAATGACTTTGAGGTTGGAAAACGACACAACCTAGAGTTCATCAATATCTTCACTGATGATGGGAAGATAAACAGCAATGGAGGTGCACAATTTGAAGGAATGCCAAGATTTGCTGCTCGGGTTGCAGTTATTGATGCACTGAAGGAAAAGGTATTACAAGTTCATTTAGTTACTGTTTCATAAAGTTTATGTAGTCTTTAAGGAATAGCTGTTCGGTTATTATGCTGGATTAGTCTAAATTTAGGTGATGGTCTACAAAGAAAGACTGTACAGTGAAATATCCTGAACTGTGTAGTGTTCATATTTCTATTTTGCTAACACATACTACAAAGAACAAATTGCTAGTAGTTCTCTTTTTTGCCTTTCCCAATTTATTTCATTTGGATTTGATTAAGTACTTCTGTCTTTGGTTCTGGACTAACAATGTTTTATTCTGCCAATTAAGGGGTTGTACAAGGACACAAAAAAGAACGAAATGAATTTGGGCATTTTTTCAAGAAGTAATGATGTAGTGGAACCTATGATAAAACCCCAATGGTTTGTTAATTGCCAGACGATGGCAAAGGCAGGTCTTGATGCTGTAAGATCCAAAAAAATTGAGATTATTCCGCAACAATATGAGCAAGACTGGTACAGGTATCTTCTTTTTCCTAGTTATTAAGTGCCAATCTTCCAGATTTCAGGTCAAAGTAATGAAATATCAAAAAACATGATACATCCACCATTGTCCTTGCAGATGGCTTGAAAATATACGTGATTGGTGTGTTTCCAGGCAACTCTGGTGGGGACATCGCGTACCTGCGTGGTATGTGACTCTAGAAGATGACCAATTGAATGATCTGGGATCAAACAATGACCGTTGGATAGTCGCAAGGAATGAATGTGATGCAATGCTTGAGGCACAGCAAAAGTATCCAGGGAAGAAATTCCAGTTGAATCAAGATCCTGACGTGTTGGATACTTGGTTTTCGTCTGGTCTCTTCCCCTTGACAGTACTGGGTTGGCCAGATGATACTGCTGATCTTCGTACTTTCTACCCTACTTCAGTACTTGAAACTGGACTTGATATTCTCTTCTTCTGGGTGGCACGTATGGTGATGATGGGTATGCAACTTGGTGGTGATGTTCCATTTCAGAAGGTAATGACGACGCAAATGTTATTCTCTGCCAGTTAAGCCGTATTCTACATTGTAGTGGTCCATTATACATATCTAATTTGTTCTGCATACTCTTTAGCTGGTAGCTCCCTCTGCCTTCTGTGTCCCCATAGACTTCGACATGGTGAAACTGCTTTTCTGTAGCAGTATAGCTATGCTCAAATGTCCAAAATTGAAGCAATCTGCATTTGATATTGGCAGTACATAAGCACCATTCTTTGACAAAACCATGCACTATAAATTGATTAAATTTTACAGACATTTGCTGAATGGATCAATGCACCTGTCCCATTTTGCTCTATTCGCTGCTCTTTCATTTGTCTCTACAGCCCATTCTTGTTTTTTCCTGATTGAACTCGAACACATGTTACTCAAGATGATCTACCTTTAACCTTGGTATTTCGAGTATGTGGATGCTATGAACATGGTTCAGTTCAAAAAATGAGAGCGTAATTGTTGGACAATATAGTGCACTATAAGTTGCCCAGATACTTGTTGAACAAACTGAGAATTATTCTGTGATCTGTCATTTGTGTCAACATGTCATAGTTAATTTTGAACATAAGTTACATTTTTTTCATCATCATCCAGTGGTATCGTGTACTGTATGCTTGATTGAGACTATCATGCAGTATTAAATGCTTAAGCCTTTTCACTTACCTTTTTTCTTTTCCGGATGTAAGGTGCTTCTCTCTAAATTCCGAAACTACTTATCTGGCCAACCATAGTGAGCTTCAACTCTTTAAAACTATCCTAGGTTACATGGGGCATACTCGTTGAAGTTACATGGGCATACTAGTTGAAGATATTCTGTAATTGTCTTGAATCCTGAGTCACGGTTACACCCTCTTTTGCAGGTGTATTTGCATCCTATGATCCGTGATGCACATGGCCGCAAAATGTCCAAGTCACTTGGTAATGGTGTTGATCCCCTCGAGGTGATTAACGGTACAACACTTGAAGATCTCCTCAAACGTTTGGAAGAAGGCAACCTGGATCAAAATGAGTTAAGCGTTGCAAGAGAAGGAAAGAAGAAAGATTTTCCTGATGGTATTTCTGAATGTGGTACTGATGCACTCCGTTTCGCATTGATTTCTTACACGTCTCAGGTTAGTCACACACACACATTTGAGTTTCTGTTGTATTAACTATTAAGCTTCCAGTTCATATTTTGATAGGATCTCTCTTGTTTGGCAGTCTGACAAGATAATTTTGGATATCAAGAGGGTTGTTGGATATCGCCAATGGTGTAATAAATTGTGGAATGCCATTCGTTTTGCAATGGGCAAGCTTGGTGATCATTATACTCCACCGGCAACTGTTGTTGTGTCTCCAATGCCCCCAATCTGCAAATGGATACTATCGGTACTTAACAAGGCTATTGGCAAGACTGTAACCTCATTAGAAGCATACAAGTTCGCCGATGCAACATCTGCTATATACTCATGGTGGCAGTACCAGCTATGTGATGTATTTATAGAAGCTGTAAAACCTTACTTCTTCAATGACTCTCAAGAGTTCGATTCAGCAAGAGCTTCTTGTAGAGATGCCCTGTGGGTTTGTCTCGACACGGGTTTGCGCCTGCTCCACCCATTCATGCCATATGTAACAGAAGAACTCTGGCAGCGTCTTCCGCAGCCCAAAGATTCTTGCAGGAAAAATTCCATTATGATATCAGAATACCCATCTGTTGTGAAGGTAATACTCACATCTTAAAGACTGTAAATACATAGAACTTCACGCAGGAACACCTTTTTACTAGTGGAAAACAATTGTTCTTCATGACAGGAATGGGCAGATGATAAACTTGAAACTGAAATTGATATTATCTTGGATACTGTGAACAAACTAAGATCTCTGAAGCCACCAACAGATACAAATGAAAGGTGTGTATACACATGGTTATCTACGTGGGCTTTGTGTTTATTCTGTACTATGCATATAATATATGGTTGCTTGATTCTTGTTCTATAATTTTGGCTTGCCAGAAACAATATCTTATTTCTTTTCTTTTTCATGAACAGGCGACCTGCTTTTGCACTTTGCCGAGGCCAAGATATTGCTGCCACTGTTCAGTGCTATCAATCTCTTGCGGTGTCTCTTTCTTCTGTATCGTCGCTTAAGGTTTTGCCTTACATTTGCTTATTTAGTTGTATTGTCTGTTTTATTATTAGTGAAATATGTGGGCATGTTCTCTTACACCTTGCAATCAGTTTCTCCTGTACGGATATGTGGGCATCTTTAAATTTTCGCTGGAGTAGAGCATATCATCTCAAATGACTTGGCTATCGCAGAATAATCAGTTCTCATAGT
Source organism: Bromus sterilis (assembly GCA_950022295.1). Taxonomy (NCBI): domain Eukaryota; kingdom Viridiplantae; phylum Streptophyta; class Magnoliopsida; order Poales; family Poaceae; genus Bromus; species Bromus sterilis. The sequence goes on from OX465597.1 coordinate 29,908,502, forward strand.
TGATTTGATCCTTTTTGTGTGTTCGATGAAAAACGCTGACCTGATGTTGGAAAAATTTCAGATCCTGACAGAGAGTGATGAAACTCCACCAGACTGTTCAACTGCTGTTGTAAACAAAGATCTGTCTGTGTACCTTCAGCTTCAAGGAGCTCTAAACGCGGAAGTGGAGCTCGAAAAACTACGTAAAAAGAGGGATGAAATTCAAAAGTAAGCCTGTCTACACTGTGCTGTCTAATTGTCCTCGTCTGCTAAAGATCTGCATTAAATCCACTGTATCGGTAACATGGTTTCTTATTATCCATACATGCAGGCTACACCATGCCCTGTCTCAGAAGATGGAAGCATCCAGTTACAGAGAGAAGGCCCCACCCAGCGTCCAAGAGGAGGACATTAGAAAACTCACCGCCTTTTTCGAGCAGCTGCGCGTCATCGGTGAAGCCGAGAAGAAACTAGATGTGTAAACTGGAATGTTTTCTGATCGTTTCTCTGTTTCTATTGACCGGCGAGCGATCATTTTTGTTTTGGAACTGATATACTGCACAATATTTTGTGGATTGTTGTGCTGTGATCACATTTATAGAAAATTTGGAGCAACGAAACTCCAGTTTCGCACAATTGCCTTACGTTTGTAAATGATTTTGATCTGTGAGTGTCAAGTGACTAATTTTTTTCAGTGGCCAAGCCCTCAATTTTTTTGTTTGTTACGCTCTGCAGTCAGCTTTAAACTTGTCTGTTCTATACATGGGTGGAAAGAATTAAAAAGGAGACAATATTATAAGATAAAGGAAGAAGTATATGTTAATTATGTTTGAACAGAAATTTGTTCAAAATCGTTTGAGATAGTTGGCATATACGATGCGGGCCTCAATAAATGCCGGAGCATATAGTTTGGCATATACAATATCTAGAGAGGTTTGAGCAGATCAAACTTGATATGAAAGGAATTCATAAAAGAAGATTTAAAGACCAAAGAACTAACCATGAACAGTGGTGTGTGAATGTTGACCATTCACATGTGAACATTATGGCTTGGTCGTGAGATCTAGTTTATTTGGGATTGAAAGACTTTGTTGTTAATTTTGTGGTCATCTTTTACTTGCCTGTTCTATACATGCATGAAAAAATGGTAAGAGGGGGGGGGGGGGGGGTAAAGAAATTTTAAGCCTTAATTAATTCATCAGTTATTCTCTCCTAAAAATAGAATTGCACACCTGAAACGTGCACCTCCTCCTATATTTTGACCCACGTTTTCCCTTTGTAAGAGGAGAATGTGTTTTACGCCGGCTATTTACCTGTTTTACCTAACATTAGCCGAAGCAAAAAAGAAAAAAAAAGATTAATAACAATTAGTCCCCGACTGTTACTCCACCTAATCCCGCACGATTTTAAAAAGGAAAAAAAACGACTCCATTTTTTCAAACAAAGAAGCTTTCTAATCCTGCACGCGCCAACGGCCCACCCGCCCGCCGGCCTCCCCGCGGCCGTCCGATCCCACGCACGAGCGGCCACGATGCGTTCCGCACGTGTAATTACCGGATTGCCCCCGCTTGACCCCCGCTTGACCTGTTCGTCCCTGACCGCTGACCTACATAAGGCAAAAGCACCGACGGAGCAGACAAAAATGGAGGAGAGAGGAAGAGGAGGAGGATAAAATTTGACCGCCAGGAACGCGACGACGAGAGGAGGACGAAGCCTTTTAGCTCCGAGCTTCGCCCCGCGCCCCCCCCGCCCCGGCCCCCCTCCTCGCTCGGTACGTGCGTGTCCCCGCGCCCCTTCCTTGCTTGCTCCGGGGGATCGGCGGACGGTTCCGGTTCCGTCCGCCGCCGGATTCGCCGGTTTGCTGGCTCGGCTCGATTGAATCGGCTGCGAGCTACCGGGATTGGTCCTGTCGGCGTGCTCGTGCTGGGTATCGGGTTCGCTTGGCCACACTTGAGAGATGGGCGATGCTCGTTCTGTTCTGTCTGTGAGTAATGCCCCCACCCACCGGATTTGGTTTCCTGTAGCGGCTGCTGCTCTGTTCATGGTGCTGTTTTTTTTCCTTTTTGAACGGCCCCGGTGATTTGGTGGCTTTGGTGGTTGCTAGGAGGAGCTTTGCTGCAGCATTTCCATGTTTCCTCCGCTCGCGTTGCGGCGTTCCGTTGAACTGGTGTTTTGTGTCGCCGTTTGAATTAGCATTGTTTGGGGGCTGTCAGAATTGGTCTTTGTTTCTAGTGTTGGTAGATGTATTTTAGTTGCATTGGGTCTGCTAATCCAACGCATGCCACTTGGAGAATATATGTTGTGCATTAAATCCTTGTTTACATTAGAATGTCCATTGGCCTATTTTTCAGGAATTGGTTGTGGTCAAGCTCTAGGATTGCATGAGAATGAAATTGTTGATATTCTAAAAGAATGGTAAATTTTGGTAAAAGGAATTGGAATTTCGGGTGGTAGACGAGGCTGACCTTACATAAATGCTCCGGTCCTTTGCAATCTTTCATAAAGTCAGGTGTGATCCTGTCTAATGATATATGGCGTCTTACCTTTTACAAAGACCGCCTTGCTCCGATCGTCCGAATCGGGGCGGCTCTGTTTGCCTTTGGGGTATGCCGATTCGCGTTCAGTGCTTGATTGTTCGATCGAATCGTTACGAGCTACCGGATTGATCCCGTGGTTGTGTTCATTCTGAATATTGGATTTGTGTAGCCACATTGTTGGGTAAAAATGCTACTTTTGTGAGTAATGCTCATTCGATTTGGTTTCCATGTTGCTGCTGCCGCTCTCCATGTGTATCAGACAGCCCGGGTGATTTGGGGGAATGGTGAGCGTTGATAATTAGGAGGGGCATTATTGCAGCATTTTTTTTGTTTCGTCCATTTTCTTTGTTATGTCCATTTTAGCTAAATATGTCGACACGGCATTTGAACTAGTATCTGGGGCAGCCACAGTTAGTCTTTGTTTCTAGGAGGGTTGGTAAATGCTGCATTGGATGTAATTCTATTCTTCTTAAGTTCCTATGTTTGTTGCATGCCACTGGAAAAATGTATTGACTTTTGGCGTGTCTTTGGAATGTGGATTGATTTTTTTCCGCTACATAATTGGTTTGGTCAAGCTCTAGGATTTCAGAAAATTGTTGATGAAAAGGTTGACCCTACAATGTAAAATTTGCAACATTAAATTGATATTGGGAATGGTAAATGAGGCTTACCTTACACACTAACTATGATCATTTGTAATCTTTCATAAAGTCAGGCTCTGGTCTTCCCTTCAAGTGCAATCCTGTCTAATGATATATGATGTCTTACCTTGTACAAATGCTTTCATAATTTATTGACACAGTTTGCAGTGAACTGACGTTTGCAGTTAACTTTTCTTCCCTTCAGGTACACTAAAAGTCACCTGAAGGTGGTGTAGGGAAAAAACATCGGTTCAGAGTGTGTGTGAGAAAGATATAGCATTCTGTTGGGAAACTGCTGCATACCAAGGAAAATGTTGAGCTAAGGTGCTGGGTTAGTTTCCAGTTTACTGCCATTCCTCCTGTTGAATCGCAGCCTGAACGTGCATCAGATTAGCATCCTTTACTGATGGATCACCCAATCCCTGGAAATGTCACTCGTCATGATCACACAATCGACATACCAAGGAATGATCTCACGTCGCCGTCAACATCTCGTCCGGACAATCATAATCACTTGGACGAGTTGAACCGCAACAGAGGTCCTTCAAATGAAGTTCCTCCTGTCCCAGAAATTTCTGGCACAACTGGTATCCCTGACTTCCGGAGTGCATCTTTCGTGAGAAGGGATCAAGGCAATCGTCAGCAGAATCCTCTGAATTCTGGCTTATGGATCTCAATCGAGCTTATTGTAAATGTTAGTCAGATTATAGCAGCTGTTTCTGTCCTGTCAGTATCAAGGAATGAGCATCCACGCGCTCCACTATTCGAGTGGGTTGTTGGCTATATAATAGGCTGTGTTGCTACTATTCCCCATCTTTATTGGCGCTATCTCCATCGCAATTGCCAGAACATTGAGCAGGAACCAGCCGCCCAGGGCTCATCTCAAAGGAACATATCCGAGTCTGATTCTTTTGCAGCAATTTCATCTGCTCATGCATCAGAAACTGTAAATGTAGATAACAATACTGGAGCCCCAAGAAATAATTTCCCGATTGCAAGTCCAAGGTAACATTCTCTTCCCACCCTGAAAAAAAGAACATTCACTTCTACTGAACTACCTCCACAGGAAATCCATACGATCATGAGCAGTTTAGCTATGATGATTTGGCAGCATCTGCATATATATTAACCAATAATGAGAGTAAACACTAGGTCTTTGAGAATTTCCAATAACATTAGATCATTTTACTCTGCGCTCTGGATGAGATGTAACATTTTGAATTCTTCCTTGTGTTTAACGCAATGTAAAAAATAGCGTGCTATGACAAAATAACGTGACCCTAAAAATATGCTATTAGCGTGCTATTTCGCGCTATAGCGTGCTATTATCGAGACATTGTACACAGATTTATTTAGCGAGGCATTGCCCGAAACGCTATAGCGCGCTATTTTTTTCATTGGTTTAACGTTACAAAGTAACAATTTTTTTTGTGCTTGTAGGGTCTACGCGTTGGTTGCCTGCTTGAAGCTGGCTTTGGATTGTTTCTTTGCCGTGTGGTTTGTTGTGGGGAATGTGTGGATATTCGGAGGACGCACTTCTGTCCATGACGCTCCTAACTTGTACAGGTGTGTGTTGCTAGGTGCTGTGCGTGGTACATGCCTTCTTACCCCGGATATACCTTGATCATATTTGCTTGTAACCATTTTTCAGGCTGTGTATAGTGTTCCTTGCATTCGGCTTCATCGGCTACGCGTTGCCATTCATCCTGTGCACGATGATATGCTGCTGCCTGCCCTGCATAATCTCCATGGTAGGCTTCCACGAGGATTTGGATCTGAACAAAGGTGCCACCGCAGAAGTAATCAACACGCTGGTGGCATACAAGTACAAGTCGATGAGGATCCACGACGGAGGAGAAGTGGGGGAAGACAATGGCGGGGTCCTGGCATCTGGAACCGACAAGGAACGGACTATCTCCGCAGAAGACGCCGTGAGTTCCCACCCATTTCCCATTTCACGCTCATCAAGCGTGGGATGGTCTTGTGAACATCTACACATTTGTGCCACATTGCGTGATTAACTGACACCTTTGAACCTCTGGGGCTCTTTCAGGTTTGCTGCATCTGTCTATCAAGGTTCTCGAACAACGAAGATTTGCGAGAGCTTCCCTGCGGGCACGTCTTCCACATGGAATGCATCGACAAATGGCTCAAGATCAACGCGCTGTGCCCTCTTTGCAAGTCCGAGCTGGGCGGCTCGGCAGCGGCAGCTTCCCCTGACGCGAGCCCCGAGGGCCAACAGAACGAAAACAGGGTACGAGACGACGTCGAGGCGCAGCGGTAGCTGCTCTTCTGCTGGCTTCCTCCCATGAGCATGAGGATGAGGATACGAGGATGGAACACGCCCTTTCATGCGGCGCACGCCGCGCCGATCGACTCCTGAATTTACGTGACAAACAATACGTAGGACATGCATGACAAAGTCCATTTTTCATCTGTGGCGGAATTGTCTCGTATATATTGTATATACTCAGTCACACCTGGTTAGCTTAGTGATCACGCTCGGTATTTATGAAACGCGACATTCACCGGAAAGGAAACAGTGGTTGGAGCATTGGAATTTGTCATCCAAACCATGCAGAAATGAAGGTGTTTTTCATGCGCAGTTCCTGAAAAGATAACCCATGAGTAATGCTGCATTTGAGCTCATTCGATAGTCATACGCATTTCGATTCCTGCTGTCCTATGATGATTAATCGTTGGATGAGTGCAAGGGACGGAACCAAACAATCATGTACGTCCACACGTTTATTTAGTTTCTCACACACGATGATGATGCAGTTGCAGATCTAACAAACCAGCCAGCCAGCCCTGGCGTGGTGTCCTTGGTCCTATCCTACGTCGTAGCATGAGCTGCACATTAAGCGTTATTCATTGAACGCATTGATTATTGGAAGTTTTGGAACCAACAGTTGGTCTGGTGGCCGTTTCGTTATCCGATTGGCAGCCATTCCTGGTCTGATTGGAACGCATCCATCCCTGTCTCCGTGTCAGTCGGTCAAATTTTGGTGGCGGAGGGAGGGAGGGAGACGTCCCGGTCGGCAGGCCACGAGGGGTGTTGTTGGTTGGGTGCCGTCCTGAATCGGTGCTAGTACGTGCGTGAACTGGCTATCTGTCTGAACGCCGAGAGTTGCGTCTCGATGGTGGCTCCGATGGTCTATCTATCTGTAGTGTCGACGCGGTAGCATGGACCACCTGGATGTTAGCCGTGGCGTACGTGCGTGCGTGCGTGTTTGAGGAGAAGAATGCACGAGGGTGAAGTGAACTGATGAGCGGTGTGGGCGCGCAGGCAGGCACAGTGAGGCGATAGATAGGAAAGGGACGCAGGGGGGGTGGGCGTGCGGGAACGTGGTGTGTCCGGAGCCCGGAGGAAGAAGACGACGCCACCGAATCCGTCTCTCCCGCCAGCGTCCGCGTTGTTCGTGTGTGCATACTATATGTACGTGCGTGCGTGCGAGGACCGACGTCGACGGTCAGGACTCCATGATGGGGGAGAGGGGCCGGAGTTTGAACGCCGGCCGGCCGGCAACCCGTCGGTGGACCGTGCGTGCGCGCGCGATCGATCGACACCTGGGCTGCTCCATCGGGCTCATGGGGTAACTTTACCATCTTTTGCGCTCGCTCGCTCGCTCGCTCATGTTTTTTTCTTCGTGAATACGTAAAGATTGCGTATCATTTTATTGATAAAAGATAATAAAAATAAATGCAAAGGATGATACAACATATGGTGCAAACGCAAAAAGGTATGAACATGATGCATAAAGCAGAGAAACATGGGATACTTAGCCCAAACAAATAAAGCAAACACAGCCAAGGTTGACTAGCCCTAAGGAGCGGCCAAACCCAGTGAACAAGACGACCTACATCTCCAAATCCGCCATCGGGGAAGCGCGAGCAAGTAAGATAGCGCATTCAAGAAGGGCACGATCTTGAGATCATCGCCATCCAATCCGGGTAACCGGATCTAGGGTTTCCTCATATGTTAGAAGAGGGCCTCAGATGAAAGACTATGGCCTCCAAGAAGGGCACGACACTCGTGAGTGTCACCGTTGCAAGAGTCGGCAAGCCGAAAAAGGATTTCGCCCTAGCCTGAGTCCGAGTAATCTCAAGCCACCGGGACAGGGATCATTGAGGAGGGAGTCGAGTCACCGGTCAAAACTGCCATCGAAGGAGGCATCGAGTGTTGCCGGAAGCGTGATCCATAGGTCAACGAGACGACGGACGATGCACGAAGCTGGGAGGGGTTGTGGGTGGCGGCGCAAGGGATGCGATGACGGTCTTAGACCCGAACGATTCTGGATCTGGAAAAGGGGGCGCAAATTCGGATCGCCGTGGCCAACAAGAAGGCGGCGACACAAACCATAATCACCAACATGGAGGGGAAAGGGCAAGCAACCATATAGATTGAAGGACAAAGTTTCTTTTTTTAAAATAAAAATTATATTTTCATCCCTAAACTCTTCCAAAAGTATAGAATTGATCTTTCAACCTTTAATTCAGTTACTCTTAGTTCCTGATACCGCTTCAGAAGATTTTCTATCGACGTTGGATTGCTATAAATAAATAAAAGGGAGCTGGGGAAGGTTGTGTGATGTCTACAACCGTCACTGTGCTCCCTTCGCTATTTCTGACACCGTCTCATTGGCGCACAAGCAGAGCAACAACACTCCATGCTTGTCTGTGCTGACTGCATCATATGCATGTCGTACTTTATCGATGGTAGACGATGAGCACAGTAGGCAACACACAACCTTCCTCCGCTCCTCTTTTTGTATTTATAGCAATCAACGCCGGTAGAAAATCATCTGAAGCGATACGAGAGACTAAAAGTAATTGATTTTACAAATTGAGGAATCAATTCTATATTTTTTAAAGTTAAGTGATCAATTCTATACTTTGAAAGAGTTTATAGATGAAAAATATAATTTTCCTTTATTTAAATGACAGAGGGTTGACCAATAATCAGCAAGGCCAGGAACATAGTTGAATGAGCATTGCGGAAAATTCAATAAGCACACCTGAGCACTTTCTTGGGTACAAAGGTTGTTAATATGAAAAGAAAAGAAAATAAAATAAACTCAACATGTTTCTCGTATTTAATCTGAGACATCATTAATGATTCGATGGTTCACGTTGAATTCTCTATTTTTGCACATTAATATCTCTGTTACCTATTCTAGTCCTCCCCGGTGCATAGGTTGATCTCGCCATTTGGGGACCTGGTCATTGGAAAAACACGTTGGAATTTTGGTGCTTGGCACCTCACGGTTACATCCACTAGCATAATACCCGTGCGTTGTTACTGGAAAAATGCGAAGGAGAAAGAGAGCGCGTTCTAATCCAACAATTTGAAAGTTTAGAAAAAATAGATTTTTTCAGTGGAAGCAACCTCAAAAGAAAAGAAAATTAGTACTATTATGTACACCATCCTAATCAGTACAGATAACCAATTAAAATTGTGTAACAATCCTTAAACCTATATCATGTTAAGAGAATAGATTGTAATCCCCACAACAATGTCAAGAACTAAATTTGTTACATTTCTTTGAATCTCTGTTGTCATTAGAAATACATTCACTCAACGTCTATCAACTAATATTATATAACAAAAAAAAATGCAAAATCAATCACACAAGCACATCTTGTAGATCTCAACTACCATGCTACACCAATGAAATTCACCTTTTCTTAGCGGGGAAGGTGCAGGGCTGATAAAGCTTCTTCTTGCGTTCAAGAGAATGTAACTGAAGTATTATAATAGTTCCAGGTCGCCCAATGCACCTTCCTACTTGCAGCTTATGAGGGAGGGTGTACAGCATCACGACAACATTTCTCCAGCATCACGATGATGATTCCATTCTTCGGCAATCCAACACTGACTTCATTCTCTTTCACACAACAACAACAACGGAGGCAGGGCATAGCAAAGCTTCTGCAGTTAAAATAAACAAATATATTATACAAAAAAATATTATGATGAAGGAATAAAATCCTAATATGTTATTTAATTTGATAGAAAGCCTTGAAAACCAACAAAGTACAATTTGAAAAGACTTGCTAGAAGAAATCTTGAATGCACCTTGGGTTTCCTTCATAAATCAAGAAAATTGTGAGCAGTTCTCAACTTATTTACTTTGGTTCTTGCCTTAACACATGTAACGCTCCAAAGTCGGTAATAATAGCATCACCAAAAATTATGTTGTTGGGACTGCTCCAAGAAGCCCTTTCTTGCTACTACAAACCATCTAGGTTGTGCTTAGTTTCGAGGAGACCACTGTGAACAATGAAGTTGAATAAATCCTGATGAAAATACAGAACAAACACACTGAATATTTGGCCACCAAAGTCTCTAGGGTGTTGTGTGTTGTGATCATACAAAACATCATTGATTGTGCAAAACTTCTCAAAATATGACTCAAAGTATGCCCTTATCATGGTGGATTAAAGACCCCTGGCAAAAACTTCTTAGTGCAACTAGGCCCTGGTGATCGATGAGCACACCACCACTCTTTCTAAGAGCTTGCTGATCATCTCTAACAACAACTTTCTTGGCCTCCATCTGACAGAACAATCCAAAGATTTTGATTTTTTTCACAAAAGCTACAAAAAAATATACCAACATGGATCTAGCACATCATGAACCTTATGTACGTAAGCAACCACCTGCTAGCATTACCATGCAGACGTCGATCAGATGGTTTTATTATTACACACTCTACAACTGTTGAGTCGGAGAACAAGATGAATCCGAAGCCTCGGGAGTGGCTGGTGGCTCGGTCACGCATGATGACGACTAATACCCCCGGCCGATGATTCTAAAATAAAAGTAAAAATAGGAGGCTTAATGGTAAACATTGATCTATTAGCATCAATATCAGTAGAACTGCTTATTGTGGATGAAAAGAAAAGGTGGTTTACAAGCACTAACATGTTCGATCCATTCATTACTATTTGTGAAATCGGTACCTACGATGAGATTCGAAGAGTCAATCCAGCTTGAGCTACATCAATAAAACTCTCGTAATCTGGAGGCGACTCCCACATCACCCATAGAATGAGTGTCATCCAATTTTTCTTTCACCTCATTGTTGCATTTGTATGTGCCTTATCGTGGATTTTTCCTTTTCCCATGATTGACTGTATACGCTAATACACTTATCATCATGTGGAAAATATTCTTACAAGTAAGTTGACATGTCTTCCTATAATATACTTCTAAAAGAAATCTTCCTATAATATAGTTACCAAACCCAAACAGTGAGACCATGCATATAATATAGCAACCGAATGCAAACAGTGATTCCATGAATATGGGGCGACATTGTTGTTTTTCGAAGTCAAATCAAAGTGCATCCTTGTTTTTGGAAGGTAAAAGGCTCTTGGTTTATCTATGAAACAAATCAAGCTTCTTAATGTTGTTGCCTTCTTTATTGGAAGCCAGATGAAGGTCCCTCCTTGTTGTGGAAGTTAAAAGAAATTGCTTTATTTATCTAGGAAACAAATCAAGGTGTTTAATATTTTTAAAAGTCAATTTAAGATGATTTCCTTATATCGGATTACAGTTTTTTGTGTGGATTGGGTTTTTTAATGAAAGGAAGAAAAGTGAGGCAAAAAAAGACCGTACCGACCTACAAACTCCCCTTTAGGGGACGCCACTTCAGTGACTTGGTCAAAAAAGTCAATTTTAAATCTTTCAAAAAATTCTGAAAAATTTGTGGATGTTCACATCACATGAATGTACAATTCCTAAAAATTTTAGGTCCAAATTCGATATATACATTAAGAAATAAAAAAGACAAATTCAACATAAATAGTATAAAAAAACATTGAGAAACGTCACTATTCACATGTAGATTTTTCTTTTTAGTTTCTCAATGTGTATTTCAAATTTGGACCTGAAATTTTTAAGCATTATACATTCATGTAATGTGAATATCCATAATTTCTTTAAATTTTTTAAAATTTTTAAGGATTGATTTTTTGACTAAGTCACGGCGTGACTTGATCACACCAAGTCAATGGACGTTCCCCTCTAGGAGTAGAGATCCCAAATAACAACATGCGGTGAGTTAAAATAATAATAACAACATGCGAGAGGGCAAAACCGTCATAGCACAGTCACCATCCAGTCCACCGAAGCCGGCCCACCGCCACGTGCTGATGCGCCCTCCACCTCATGCGAGAGGCCTATTTAAGCACGCCCACACCGCCAGTCAATCTCAGAACACTCTCTCTACACGTCTCTTCCCGTTCGTTCGTCAAGCTCGTCTGAAAACCCGCTCTACGTACATGGAGCTCCCGGCCGCCTCCGTTCCCCATTCCGTCTGCACGGCGTACTGCCACCTCGTCACGGCGGCGGAGGAGAAGCGTCGGCGCTCCCAGCGGCCGCCGCCGCGGCGGCCGCGGCAGGGCAGGTGCTGCGCCGTGCTGAAGCAGCACAAGACGAGGCTGTACATCCTCGTGCGGTGCGTCTCCATGCTCCTCTGCTGGCACGACCGTGACGCCGACGACTCCGACTGAGAGCCCCGGCGCCGGTCCGGTGGAGTCGAGCCCTTCCCTCCGGTCGTGTTATGTTTGGTGCAGGCCATTTTCTTCTTGATTTTCCTTTTGTTGTTCTTTTGTTTGGACAGAAATGTCATACATACATATTCGAAGAGAGATGATGAGATTATATATTGTCTAGTTAGTTGGGCAGATAGACGATGAAATGAAACCAAGCAAATGTACATGGAAAAAGTTTCTTTTATATACTGTACTATGGTTATATTGTTTTTTTTTCCCGTTAGCATTTCCAATAATTCTTACAGAAAACTGTATAGTATCTATATGCTGAAAGAACAAAAACTTGTTAATCACTTGCCCTTTTAGCGTTACAGTACCTTTTACTAGTGACATCCGGTGAGTAGTACGAATTGACATGAACGGTTGAGATTAAAAGGCATAAATTAGGCCCAATCGGTCCAACAAACTTACAATACGTTGCTTTTAGAAAAAAACTAGCGACTAATCCTCCGCCACCCACTCGGTAGGCCAGTACGCAGGACTTCGCGCTCCGATCCCGTCGCCGTCCACCTCACCCCTGATCTTGGCTGCTCCAGCTCACGTTTGATCTCGCCGCCGGCTGACTCGGCTGCAAATTCTACGCTGGACCGTCCAGTGGCGGTGTGCTTACCATACAGCAGGCATGCACACTCGAAGCAACCGGCGGCAGAAGATTGGTGCTGTACACATAGACAACGAGCTTCTCTATCCATCGACCATCCAACAACCACTTGGGCATTTCAAACAAGGCAGGACCTAGTACAGTAATTCCGTTGAATGGACCCTGATTCCGCGTCTCCTTTCTCTGTCGTCCCAAGTTTTCCTTAAGTCTTCAGGCCCCGGAAAGGTGCAGGAGCAGGGTCGAGCGTGGCGTTGACAGCGTCCCTGAGTCATTGCCGAGCGAGTCGAAGCCCGGAAGGCCGAGGCGCAGCGTGAGGTGCAGGCGACACAGCCCGTGAGCCTTTGAACGCAGTCACTCCATGCCGCAGCCGATGTGGTGCCGCTCTGGCTCCCCCCTCCGGCGCAGCCGACGAACGTGAAAGACGGCCGCGAGTGTCTACACTTGGGAGTGGTGCGTGGGGTGACCGGGTGATTGATCTAGTTCTTCTCTATTCGACCAGGCCAGCCACTAGTATGAATTCAACTACTCGTAATTTTATCACTAGTATGAAATCTTCTGAGCCTTTGGATGGACGAAAATAGAGAGCTCTTATTTATTTGAGGGTACCACAAAACATCTCTAGCGTTTAGGGCCTTCGGTTTCTCGGTTACGGCATTGCTTGCTCCCGTCCGTGTAGACGGCCTCAAGGTGGACGGCCATGTCGCGGCGGCACACGGGGCACGTCGTCGCCGTCTCGAACCACCGCGCAAGGCAGCGGACGTGGAAGCTGTGTGAGCACGGCAGCCTCAAGTATCCTTCGTCGCCGGCGGCCTCGGCAGCCGCCAAATCCTGATCCTGACATATGCAGCAGCAGCAACGGTCCGCCACGGACAGCCCGCACTGGGCGGTGGCCTCCCGGCACGCGAGCACAAGCGCCATGGCCTCGCTGCAGACAGCTCGCACGAAGACGGTGAGCGATAGGTCGAGGCTGAAGGACTGCGGCGCGTCGCCCCCGTCGAGCCGGGCCCTCTCCGTGTTGTCTCCGGCGAGGTCGTCGGGCAGGAAGCCGCCGTCCCAGTTGGCGGCGGCGAGGTCGAGGTCGCGGAGGGCCGGCGTCCGCGCGAGCATGGGGTGGATCTCGTCGCGGCAGGCGGAGCGGCTGTTGAAGAAGGCCCTGGGGTCGTCGAGCAGGTACGTGCGGTCGAAGCTCTGGGGCGGGTCCTCGTCGTACTGGACCTGGAGGTGGAGGGGCCTGTCGTTGGAATGTGAACCCGGTAGCTCCCGCAGCCCGTAGACGACGGTGAGGTGGCCGTGCACGCGCACTGTGCACGTGCGGGTGTTGCTCGGGTTGACGCGTCTCTTGATTGTGCCTACTCCGGTGAGCCGGCACTTCGTCGCCGCCGCGGCCAGCGGCAGCATGTCCCTCAACGGCGGAGGCATCGTGAGTGCAGGGAGCGGGCCTTCTTCTTCTTCCCCGCTGATCAGGGAGTCCAGTCCAGGACGTATGTAGGACGTGGATAATCAGCGCCCGCGCTCTATTGATGATCAAGCACTCTTTTCTAAAATATAGAAAGTATTAACTTTGTGCTATTTTCACCTTAAAAAAACAGATTTACTAGGGCGCATCTAGATGTGCTCTAAGATAGACCACATCTAAATCCTATACTATTGATTTTTCATAAAGATTCATTTAGATATATTTTTTATATTTTTTCTTTTTCTTCTTAGCTTGATTGAACACTTAGATGTGCTCTAACTAAAGCACATCTAGATGTGCCCTAGACAAACCCTTAAAAAAACTGTCTTCGTGCTCCGTATTAGGAGTCTAGCACGTCACGTGCATTTATTTTGAATTTTAAAAAGTTTAAAAAGCTATAACTTTTGAATCGAGTATCAAAATGCAGATCCGTTTTCACCTTTAGGTTTCTCGCGACGAGTTCTTCAAAAATAGATCCTATATGAATATGTTTCGATGAATTTTTATTTTTTGAGCAACTCTGTATGGTATGAAGGCAACTTCAGTGCTATAAGTAAGCAACTCTTATTTTTGTCTAAATATAACTTTCAATAAGCTTGGTTTGTGTAAAAACCGAGAAAACGACATAAAATATGATGCATCTTATTATTACATTATGTGTATCAATGATTTTTTTAAACATTATCTCAACTTACCTATCATTGTTATTCAGTTGCCTATCGTTGATGATAGTTGTTTATTTTTTTATTTTTTTGAGCAACTTTGTGTGGTATATAGGCAACTTTAGTATTATTAGTAAGCAACTCTTGTTGTTTGTTTAGTATAACTCCCTATCAGATTGGCTTATGTAAAATCGAGAAAATGTCACAAACCGAGCAACTATACTAATAAAACCAAGCAACTATCCAAGTAAATCAAGCAATTATCATAACAAAACCAAGCAACTGTCCTAGTAAACCAAGCAACTATCCTAACAAACAATGTAACTATCATTACAAAACCAGCAACTATCCTAGCAAAACAAGCAACTACCGTTACATTGTTACGATAGTTACTTGTTATGCTTGGATACTTGCTTAGTTTACTATCATAACAAAACCAAGAAAATGTCCTAATAAAACTAAGAAACTGTCCTAGAAAACCAATCAACTATCCTAGCAAAACTAAGCAACTGTCCTAGCAAAACCAAGCAACTATCCTAGCAAAATCAAGCAACTACATTACCAAAAAAATGCAAAACATGCGCAATTAAATATGTTTTCATCATCAAAGTTACCGATGATTAATGCCTATATACGATGAACAACTGTTTGCCATGATTTCTAAGTGCACTATGACATACTTGTATGATAAACTCATTAGTACATATGATGTACGAAAGTTGCTTTTATTTAACACTATAGTTGCGTATTTTAAAAAAATCATCGAAACATGGTCTCATGGGATCTAGTTTTGAATATCTCATCGGGAGAAAGCTAACGATAAAAACGGATCTTTGTTTCGACGCTCGATTCAAAAGTTATATCTTTTTTTTTTCTAAAAGTGAAACGGAATAAATGAGTTACTCAGCACATGCACACGCGTGTAGTTACCCGTATTCATATGTGTGGCGAGCGGTTCCACCAATATCGTCATCAATAGTGGTCTTTATTTATTAGCTAGTGCATGTGTGAACCGTTAATTACACTTAAATAGTGCGGAGCAGGATGCGCCCGGCTCGACAACAGAGCGCAGCTGCACTTTCCAGCTTTTAGGACGTATGTATATGTAGCCGCATTGCTCTGTGAATCCGAGAGCAAACGGAGCAAGAATTGAATCCGATTCCGCGGCGAATACGTACATGCAACATTTTGGCAGGTTTATCCGTGTTCATTAAAATATTGGCTTTCCTATGTTTGGTTTCTAGCCCAATTTTTGTTGGTTGTACAACCAAGTCGCCTGAAAATCGAATCTCACCTAATCAATTTTGTGACCGTTGGATGAGCATCCGAGGGGTCGCTCACCTTCATATACATCGAGTCGATTCTTTCTGTTCCTCCTTTCTCCGCATGCCGGCGACGTTTCTACGCCAGTCTTGCCGCCCTGCCCTCCCATCAACCTCCCTCTGTTGATATCCAGTTCTGACGCCGGCAGCCCCCGCGCCTCCATCAGAACCATCAACCTTCTTATCTGCCTTTACCGATTGCGGCTTGTTCCCAATCGAGGCCTTGCCGGTGTCCTCGGGCCTTGCCACCCTCGCCCGGGCACCATCGTGGCCTCAGTGTTGCACCTCACCAACTTTCTTCTCCCTCAGATGAACTGACTCAAATTCTAAAATCATGCAACTTACCTCTAGCTAATTCATTTTTTATATGTCCAACACTAACTTCGTTTGTTCTTTTGATGGTTTCCAAGTTTATGTTATATCAGCCGTTATTTACAACTTGAGTTTATTTAACTCTCGCTGAGACGTGTTTGAGTAATATCCCTAGTTACTTTTTTTTCGGTCGTCTGCCTAAAAGTGAGGTAAGAGGTTGGATTTCTTTCGTGCAATTTTGGTTTGGCAAGAGAAGGATGAGACGAGAAAGTATCACTTGGTTAATTGAATGAATGTTTGTCAACCTAGAGGTTGGGGCCTTGGGAGCTACTAATCTGGAGGTTAAATTACTAGTCTCTTATGTAAATGATTGTGGAAGTTAAGAAAATGAAGAAGGGGATTGGCAAGAGATGCTAAGGGCAAACTACTGAAGAAGGAAAACTTTGTCTCAATGTGAGGTCCTGACAATTCACATTTCTAAAATAGTTTGATGAGTGTTAAAATCATCTTTTATGCTTGTTGCCAGAGGGGGCGTGCAGGGTGATTGTAAGACAAGATTTTAGGAAGATGGTTGGCCGAGCAACAAGCAACTCTGTCAAATATTTCTATAGACTTTATGTTATTCTTGCCAAGGTCTTTCAACAAGAGTTTGATTGTATCAGTTTAGAAGATACATGTATGGAGAAATCCTTACTGTGTAAAATAATCCCAGTCACCTTGATTCAGGATCCTGACAAAGTTAAGATGTCTCCTGACTTAATCACACACATTTTTTTATTAAATCTTTATACTAATTCATTACTGACATAAATATTGCGGGACTTGATACTTTCGAGGGTCAACTCAAGGCATGTGATGATGCTGAGACGGGCGAGATGACACACCTCTGTCCTCGACACACGTTGCTAAATCCTTAACTCCCCACAACTGCTGGATCCTCTATGTTGGAGTGCTCCTCGAAGGCTCAAACGTTTGTGTATAGTTTTTAGAAGTTTTCTTGATATGATGTTATTTTAGTTGTTTTTCATCATGTCATCTCGATATGGCAAACAAAATATGATTTAATTGGTAGCTTGGATATTTGTTGTTGTATGTTTCTGTTGTTATTGGTACACAAGTTTTATAATATTGGTGTTGTACTAAACACAAGAAACTATGAGGTGAAGGAATCAATGGGGAATTGAGGATCGATGTATGAAGCGGATCACCAACTCTCCTTCAATGTCCAAATCCTATGGGGTTGAAAAATGAGAGCCCCTATTCAACGCTATTGCTTCAAGTAGTCGTTTGATCGCACAAGCCATCTTGATTTAGTCGATCCAGTGGCAAGGAACTGCTAGTGAGCGAAACAATACACCTTTTTCATAATGTTATTTATTTATTTTTGGATAGAATTAAAAAACATGGGAAACATAATTTGTTTTAATGAAGAATAACTTTTGAAAATCATCCAGAACATTTATTGGAAAGCATGCCCATTTGTTTTTTCTGAGAACACACGAGCATTTATTTGGAAAAAGGTTAACTAAACTTGCCTGACAGGCCGGGCCAGGCCCTTTTGAAGTTTACCTTGCTGGGCTGGCCTGTTAGCCAGAAAAAACATCAACAAAGAACAAAGAGGCCGAGGGGGTGGGTCGAGGAGCTTCCGTCCGAGCATCCATGTCCACGGCCGCCGCTGATCTCCCGGCGGCGTCTTCGAGGAGCGAGAGGCGGAAGGAGCGGAAGAAGCAGCGCCGCCGGCGCGCGCGTAGGGAGGCGGCAGCGGTCGCGCGGGCGGCAGCAGAGGCGCTCGCCGCCGACCCGGAGGAGGGGCGCCGCCTCCAAGAGCTCGAGGAGGCCGAGGCCGACGCGTCCGACCGCGCGCGCCGCGCCTTTGAGGACGCCGAGCGCCGCTGGCTTGAGAACGCCGCCTCGCGTGCCGCCGCAGCGGCCGCGGAAGAAGAGGCGAGGACTGCCGAAGCTTCCACACGCGATAAGGTCTCCTGCCACTCCCTTACCCCAGTGCCTTGGCTCCTCCAACTGAACTATAGTATTTCGCCAGTTGTTTGCTTAGTTAAAACTTATAATATATACGTACTCTCTATTGTTCATGTACCTGCAACCTCATTCGTAATGATAGCTTAATCTGCACAACATGGGACGGTTTAAGGTGTATGTTGTCTAACTGGCATGAACAACACTTGTAGGATGTTGGTATTTGCTGCCTTCACTGTGAACCGTCTCATAACAATAGCATAATACAAATTATACCGGTGTTCTTGGAGATGATTGGAATATGATTGATCATAAGAAGCCAAAGAATGGTTGTGTGCATCGCTTGATGCAGAGGCCGGCTATCCTCCTTTTTGAAAAAATAAGAATAATAAGAAGCCAAAGAGGATAATCATGAAGAAGAAGCAAATTTTGGGGAAAAAGTCCAAGCATTGATTGAAAATGAGACCATTGTCCTTGCCATCTGTTTGGGCCCATTTGGGTGCCCCAGACTTGAATTATACTTCCCACTGTTGCTGTTCACCTTACCCCATTTCAGTTCTCTGCTCTTTTGGTAGCTCATTGTTTAAGGACACTCATGCTTGATCCATGGCACGCGACTTTACAGATTCTGGTTGTCCATTGGATATATTTATTACTGTCCTCTTGATACATCATATATGCATGTTGTTTGATAACTCAATGCATGTATCGTGTGGTTTTCGTAAAAAATGTTTTACTACCTGGTGTAATGTTTGAGAATACGTTCTAATGGGTCCTAATTACTGTTGTGTCTTTGCTATTTCAGTATAAAGATGACCACAAAGCTGAGTCAGAAGACGATGAGGAATGGGAGTATGTTGAAGATGGACCAGCGGAGATCATATGGCAAGGAAATGAGATCATTGTAAAGAAGAAAAAGGTCAAAATACCAAAGAAGGCAAAGGATATACCACTAATTCAAGAGGTCAAGCTTATGTTTGTGATAAAGTTTTGTCATCTTTTTACTGTTGCTCAAGGATCCAGTTTTTGACTTACCATCTGAAAAGGCACGTACAATGTCTTGCAGGAAGAGAGACCTACATCAAATCCGCTGCCACCTCAGTCTGTAGCTGTTGCTTCTCAGAGGAGAGAACCTTCCTTGTCTGCTCGAGAACTGCTTGAGAAAGTTGCTCAAGAGACTCCAAATTTCGGAACTGAACAGGTATACTCCATGGTTCTCTTTTCTGCTGGACAGGGAAGGATGTACTTCTATTGCAAAATATAGGAATACAAAATCCCAATCTCTAATCAACACATTTTCCTATATTTGCACCAATGTAACAAGCCTGTTTATTTTCTCTGTAGGATAAGGCCCATTGCCCATTTTATCTCAAGACAGCAGCTTGCCGCTTTGGAGTGCGCTGCAGCAGAGTTCATTTCTACCCTGATAAATCATGCACTTTGCTCATGAAAAACATGTATAATGGTCCGGGCCTTGCTTTGGAACAAGATGAAGGGCTTGAGGTTTGTTAGAGGACAATCCCTTGGAAATAAATTGGTATCCTGAACTATTTCCGTGTTTTGGCACAACTTTTTCGTATTGTTTATGCCCATTACAATACTAATTCCTGACCCACTCACTGTTTTAAGGATTATACTCCCTCCCTTTCGGTTTGTTAGGCCCATCTCAAAAAATCCGAATTGTCAGTTTTGCAAAGATCCTTGTTTTAGGAATAGACAAATATGAAGTACCGTCACATTATTTTTCTGTCTAAATTTGGTTCTCAATGTGGGATCAACAAATGCATGAAGGAGTGACCATGCATGCTGCATTAATACATGGTCTATCACTAAATTAGGTCCTCCTTGGTTACAGTGATTTTTTAGGCTGGTCATAGTGGGACCTGGGGAGTAGACTAGTAACATGCATATGTTACTAATCTATATTACTACCTTCATAGTGGGTAGTATCAGGTGTGGTAATATATATACTTAATTTATTATCCTTGTAGACTCATTTAGCATTATGTTACTCTATTTACTTCTCTCCTTATTAATTACTCGCCACATCATCTTTTTTGCTTATGTGGCACCTATGTTACTACTTATGTTACTCCCACTATGGCTAGTCTTAGATGAGCCTAAGGGCAGTCCCAGTGCCACCTTAGTCACGACACCTAAGACTGCTCATAGTGGGAGTAACATAGGTAGTAACAGAGGTGCCACATAAGCAAAAGTGATGATGTGGCGCGTAATTATT
Source organism: Bromus sterilis (assembly GCA_950022295.1). Classification (NCBI taxonomy): domain Eukaryota; kingdom Viridiplantae; phylum Streptophyta; class Magnoliopsida; order Poales; family Poaceae; genus Bromus; species Bromus sterilis. The sequence goes on from OX465597.1 coordinate 29,928,787, forward strand.
GAAGAGAGAAGCAAATAGAGTAACATAATATGTTACCATCACATAGCGCTTCCCAATGCTAAATGAGTACAAAGATAATAAATGAGGTCTCTATGTTACTACTTCTATGGCACTACCCACTATGAAGGTAGTAACATAGACTAGTAAGTAGTAATATATGCATGTTACTAGTCTAAGTTACTCCCCACTATGAGCATCCTAAGAAAAATAGATATGATGTGGCACCCTATTTTGTGAGGAAAGAGAGTTACCATATATTAATCTAGATATAGTTCTTAGCACCAAAATCAAGACAGCTCAACTTTTTATCTCACAAAACACATTAAATGGATACAACAGTAAGATACAATGCATGGACAGGTTATATCTAAGTTCATATTTAATGTGTATGATGTAGTCTAAGATATAACACATTGGGAGTGCCCTAATAAGCTGAAAAGGAGGGAGTAAGTTCCAATAGTGTGCTCAAATGGAACCAATGATTAAGCTTAAGCTTTGTGCTGCACAATGAACAACCATCGGTAGAAATAACTGATTTCTTTCATTCTTTTGTAAGTTCACTTCCAAGTGTTAAAATATGCCTGTTGCTCTTTAAAAGTTTTGCTTGATCTTCTGGCTACTCTCAGACCTGCGACATAATACATGTTCATTGATGCATTCTCCAAGAATTCCCTCTCGAGGCAAGCTGTGACCAATCACCCAGTTGGTTTCACTTGATTGGATATGCCCTGAACTTTCATCTGCTACCGTATCCTAAATTTTCATTTTGCTGGTGTTGGTGAGATTTGCTATGTTTTAACTTTTGAAAAGGAAACATCTCCAATATTAAAATTTACAACATGCCTTGAGAATTATTGATGAAGCAGCTCCTTGACAGTTCAATAGTACTTGTGAGATGTTCTTATATTGGGCGTGTTGATGATCATTAGGTGACAGGTGAATGTATTTTTAACCCCTTTAGTAGAGAAAATACTTTTTGATGGTAAACTATTTCTTAAGTAGGCCCTTAGTATTACCTTTGTATTTGCTAGTTTTAATTATCCGTTTCTCCCATTATGTTTTCTGTTGTGCTTACTTCATAAGGTCATGGAAGTTGCAGCTGAATGGTTGATTTGATTCATAGCTAATAAGGTTTTGTATAACATCCTCCAGTTTACAGACGAAGAGATTGAACAGAGCTATGAAGAATTTTATGAAGACGTGCACACAGAATTTCTGAAATTTGGTGAACTTGTCAACTTCAAGGTTCTTTTTTCTTCCTTACCTACCGAGACTACTTGACTTCCCGTCTGGCAACATCTCTTTGTCTGTTACACGAATAGTACTTTATCACCAACTTTGTAGGGCTAGGTTAGTTGGTTATTAGTCTCTAAGGATGATAATTTGTTCTTACTTAATGGGGTTTTGGCTGTTCTATAATGCCGAATGTTTGTGTTACCGCGATGGGTTTGCTAAAATTATGAATCATGCACGTGCAATGCATGTTTCCCATAATGTACATTGCACATGAAGTGTACTAACATTGTGAATCCATATTTAAGACCTAAGTTTACACATCATATTTTTTTCCCATTAAACCACTCAAATGAAAACCCCGGGATAACCATATGTTAAACAATGTAAAAAAAAACATATGTTAAACTGTGAGCCACAAGCATGCATGTACTGATTACATACGAATATTAGAGTGAAGGTGAAGGCATTTGAGATACAGAACCAACATGAATTAAGGTGAAACCTTTCGTCCTGACTGGCTCACAATGGTGTTGGTTACTTTCATTTCAAACTGTGCATATATCATATTAATGGCTGGCAGAATTAATCTCCTAATCACCAATACTAATAACCTCTTAATTGCATGCTTACGGTTCACGATTTAACCATACCCCAACTCTGCACACCAAGCATTTCCTCTTCTACTTTTACAAGTATGGATATAGGTATGATTGATTATGGCTGATTCATACAATATTATTAGTACACCGTCTCTCTAATATTCTATTCAAGTATTGTTTTGTTCTGTAGGTATCTAGCTTGTTCACTGTTGTTGTTCATAGCGACTTCACCTCTGTTACACATGCTATACCCTAGGGACTTTTCAGGTGCAGACTTGCATACGAATTTTAACCTCACCTCCAGTTCAATATCCCACCCACCTAATGGTCTCTTGGACTACACACCCATTTTGTAAAAAACTAAAATTAGAAAGGAAAAGGAACCTCAGACAGGTCTGCTGGATTTCTATTAATTGAAAAACTACTGGGCGGTTTGTTAGCCCGAATTAGTACACATACTTGATCTGAAATTGTTACCAAAATGTTAGTAAATCTATATCTAAGAAGCAAAAACAACTGGGCGGTTTCTATTCACCAGTGGTTCCATTGCGCGCAACACTACTAAGAAGCAGAAATCTATATCTAATAAATTTAAACTAGATGAAGACATAGTGATTTTCTAAATCCCGGTCAGAGTTGACCCTGGTATGCAGCACGAGTTTCCGCAGGTTATACGACTTGACCTACACATTTAATCTACAGCTGAACAATCAACTAATTCAAGATTCTCTTGATTTTTGATATCTGTTATGCTGAAATTTGTCTTCTGCATGGCATTTTTTCCATAGAAATAATTCCAGATATTATTTCAGGTATGTAGAAATGGATCATTCCATCTTCGAGGAAATGTCTATGTGCATTACGAAGCCTTGGATTCAGCTCTTCTTGCCTACAACAGCATGAATGGTCGGTATTTTGCTGGGAAGCAGGTGATTACTTGGTTTTATTCCTCAAGTACCGTGAGTTATGTGGCCACATTGCTAGAGTATCTTGTGAACATTTTCTTACATCTCAGAGAATCCTTCACCTTAGATGTTGTTCCCGTTTTTTAAGTAAGAAATATGTTTCCATATGCTACTCTTGCATAAGCTTACCTAACTTTTTTTCCTGCTCTTCAGATAACTTGTGAATTTGTTGCTCTGACAAAATGGAAGGCAGCTATCTGTGGTGAGTACATGAGGTCAAGATTCAAGGTATCTTAAGTTTGCACTCTTGTCACCTTGAATCCTTTGCTTTATTTGACATGTACGAATCATATTAACAGCATTCATATTTGCGAGTAGTCTCTTAGTTTGAGAATGGCTAAGAATGATTAATATCATCGATGTGCTCTGTTTCATCTTTCTTGTTTAACAGACATGTTCACATGGAGTTGCTTGTAATTTCATTCATTGCTTTCGCAACCCTGGGGGAGATTACGAGTGGGCTGATTGGGACAATCCCCCACCTAAATACTGGGCTCGGAAGATGGCGGCTCTATTCGGTCCCTCAAATGATACTGTTCTTGACAAGGCGAGTGATAACCCAGATTTGGAACGGTCACACAGTTCAGATAGGAAGAGGCCGAGAAGTTCTGATGAGAGGTACATGTTCAATTATTTCAGTCATTTAATATGTACAGTTTTTATTATAATGAAGTTTAATATCAGAGGATTCTGTAGGTATATTTCAAGTAGATATAGGGATGGAGATGCACATAAACGGCACTCATCAAGAGTTTCTTCACATTCGAAGCAAGAACGGAGCAGCCATATCTTGAAATATGGGCATACTCGACACAGAAGAGAATCATCTGCAGCAAATGAGCAACGAGGCCAAGAGATTGAAGATGATGTTGGCAGATACTGTTTGCCCATGGAAAATGAAAGAGTATCCCAAACACATAAGTGTGAAGAGAAACAGAGAGATAGCCATGGCGACGGAGCACGAGGAGACAATGGTAAAACCAAGTCCAGGAAGCACAGATCTGAGCGGCACGCAAGTCTGGAGTCTGGATGTTCTGATTGGACTTCAGAATTTACTGATGCAGGCACGAGCAGAAGTCCTTCAGGCAGCAAGTCCACCAACAGATACAATAATCACAAAAGGACCCGTTGGCAATCCTTGGATGATCCCAATCTTGAAAGGGGCTACCCCACTGTGGACAAATCATCGGGGAAAGGACACATTGCCAAAGGTAGCTTGAGAAATTACATAGAAGATGTCTCTTATGGTGAGAAAGGTAGTGGAAGAGGCAAATCTGGAAAGCAGAGTCACCATTGTGATGACACTGACGATAGATGGCTAGCAACAAATAGTGATGTTGATTCAGATGCAGAAACTCAATTGGCGAGGTCAAGCAGTGGAGTTGGTAAAGGTGGAAGGAATGATGATGCTCCTCCAGATGAGGATGATCGTTATCAAAGGTCCAGCAGTAGGTCTGCTAGGTCAAGAGCGAACGATGGCAAGAGCAGTAGGAAGAGGAAGACGCATCACAGTGAAATCAGTAAGGAGAGCGATTGTGATGATGACCCGTCAGACTCTAGTGATGTCAGGGATTTGAGCTCGCATGCATGGAGGAGTCGATCAAGAAGCAGCGAGGAGGATCTCTCATTGCACAGACGGAGGAAGAGTCGACGTGGTTAAGATTCATGATGCGGCTGAAATGTCCGATCATTTAGTCACTAGGTTGGCTTCTTCGGTTTTTGTGCGATCATATGTTGTATATATGCCAGTAGCTCATGCAGTCTTTGCCAGCCTTGCTTTCTTCTCTTCTTTTCTTCTCTTTAGTGATGAGGTTCTTTTCTGGATAGAGATTTCTTGCAAAGCAGAAGGCTTGTCATAATTTTGCTAATTTAGAGTTTGGAATTCCACCGACTTTGTGCTCATCAGACTTGGTATTAAGAGCATCTCCAACATATTTTCTATGATTTGATCTAATAGAAACTTTTGAGGAGTTGCCTATGTACAGTATTATTGAGTTCGGGCTCCTTTTTCTTTTCTTTAGCCACGTGATCTGGTCTTTGTTCATCTTCACATGGTGTGATATCGAACTGGTACTTCTCCGTCTCTGCTGGCTGGATGAAATAATCGGGAATTTGCGTAGCTGGCTGTTGAGGGGTTGTGTTGGCGCTGTGGCACTATGGTTAGATCGAAGTTGTTCTGGTACTGAAGGGATCGTGCACTTTGTTGTGGTGCACTCTGTTGTGCCGTTAAATGTCCTTGAGGGTCCATCATGTAGTCTAATTAGGTTTACCTTTTTTCTGTCGGGTCTCACATGTAAGGAAAAGATCTACTATTTCTGTTGTCAGACCCCACATGTAAGAAGCAGGGGCAAAAATGTCCAACTAACATTGAGTCACCGGTCAAAGAGCATTGACCCGACAGAAACGACACATAAGCGGATTTTTGTAATGGTCACGAACAGAAGAGGGGTATTTTTAAGTATATCGAAAATCTAGGGGCTAATCCCACGTGGTGGTTCAAGTTAGGGGAAAAATGAAATTTGTCCCTATTTTGAATTTTGTTAAAAAATTAACTTAATTATTATTGCTGAAATTAATTTAGTGTTTATTAATCTTTTAACTAAATTTATAAAAAATGATAATACAATGACACGAGGGCCCTTTATGTAGTCTAATTAGGTTTACCTTTTTTCTGTCGGGTCCCACATGTAAGGAAAAGAACTACTATTTCTGTTGTGAGACCCCACATGTAAGAAGCAGGGGCAAAAATGTCCAATTAACACCGAGTTATGGGTCAAAGAGCATTGACACGATGAAAACAACACAGAAGGGGATTTTTGTAAGGGTCACAAACAAAAGAGGGGTATTTTTAAGCATATCGAAAATTTAGGGGTTAATCCCACTTGGTGGTTCAAGTTAGGGGAAGAAATGGAATTTGTCCCTTTCGTATTTGGATGTTTTGAATACGTATTTGGATTTGGAGCAATTTTAATATTTGGTACTTTTTAGAATTTGGATGGTTATGTATTTCACACGTGGAAACTTTGTAGTATTTGTTGATTCGATCTTTTTTCTAGCTATATTCGGTTGAGTCAAGCCTGCATCTTGCTCGCACACGTTGGAAACCGTAAAAAACAACGTGACATCGCGTAACTCATTTCCTCTCTCTTGTCACTGCCCGCTTGCGTCTGCACCATTCTCACTCTTTCTTAGACCTTCCGCAATGGAAGTATCATAGTTAGTATTATACACGCCAATTAAGCAAATTTGATGATGTGACATAAAATTAAATGAAAAAAAAATGGTCGAGTATCGTATTATGACACCGTATTATAATAAATGCTAAGCTAGTATGTGTCTTGTATGGCAATAAATACTACTACTTATGATACTAAGATATGATACTATACATTGTAGAGCTAGTATCATACACTAGTATCATGTGCATGATACTAGCTTATGATACTACCCATTACGTGAGATCTTACCGTCCCTTTGTGTTCTTTAATGGTTGATCCCCATACTGCGTCGCCCGACTCTTATCCTCGACTGTAACAAACCCATCCAAGAGTGATGGGTGACCGGCCTGACCCACCTCGACATTGACCTGATGTCAGCCATCTGGGCTTCGTCTCCCATCCGCCACCGGCTGTGATCAATGGCCATTGATTTTCTATCTTTCCTTGCTTCGGTCGCGTATGTTTCGATGACGGAGGGAATCACATTGACCGCGGTTGCAGTGGGAAGCCCGTCGGTGCGACGACTTTGGTACTGGCAAGAAGCCCATCGGTCGTGCTCGAAAGGTTTTTAAACCCCCCCGCGAGGGTTTTCTTCCGTTGCTTCCCGCCAAGCCAAGGGCAGCGCGGCCGAAGCTTTGAGAGAGAAACACACTCCACTCCACCTTAGAACACAACATAGGCTTGCATGCTTATCTTTGTTGTTGTGTGTTTTTTATCTTTTCATAGTTGCCGTCATGCTTAACTCTTAGTTTCCATGATTATCTTTTAAGAACATTTATTTAGGTTTCTTTTGGAACTCTCTTGAGTTATCATGTTTATCTTGTTTAGAGAGTTGGCTTGTTGCACTGAGTTGTGTGTCTTGCATGAGTAGGTAATTAAGGTTGCTATTACAAGTATAGTAGTAACTTGTAGTAGTTTTGAAGTATTGATCTGAGTAATGTTTGGACTTTTGGTGCCAAGAGCTTGAGCCTATTAGTGATAGGTGTCATATTTTGGGCAATCCGTGCTTATTTTCGAAAACTACAAAAATTAGTTGAGAACTCTAGCTACTAGATGGATCGCTAACCTTTGGAGGGGTTGAAATATATAGAGTACCCTCACGTACCATGGGTCGAGGATGCGCAAGGATAACCAAACCCCCATACACTCCTCCTCGAGGTACTTGTCTCTTTGTGAACCTCCTAATTAGATAGAGAGTTACCGATAATAAGTGCACGAGTTCTTCTGACTAATGTGAGTATTCGATTGTTGGCACTTCCACCTTCCATATTTTGCTAGCCTCTTCGGTACCGTGCATTGCCCTTTCTCATCTTGAGAGTTGGTGCATACTTCGCCGGTGCATCCAAACCCTTGGCATGATACGCTCTTTCATCATAAACCTCCTTATATCTTTCTCAAAACAGCCACCATACCTACCTATCAAGGCATTTCCATAACCTTTCCGAGATACATTGCCATGCAACATCCACCATCTCATGACTTGATATTCATGTCATACATGCTTTTGCTTGATCGAGGAGACGCATGCTAGTTGGGCCTTGCCCTTATCATTGCTATATGACGCGCTAGTATCATTGCATATCCTGCTACACTGGCAGAGACATACATTTGCATACATCATGATAGTTTTCATTTTTCTTTATGTTGAGTACTTCTTGTAAAGTGTGAATATCTTATTTATATTCTTGTAAAATATAGTGTTTCCCTTAAGTGAGGAAAAGATCACATAGAGGACAAATAGAAAGAGCCAAAGCGGTCACAAAAAAATAGAAAAAAAATAGAAAAAAGATAAACAGAAATAAAAAGAGAGAAGAGGCAACACTATTATTCCTTTTGAAAGATCCACACTCGTACTCCATAGTCATATATGTAATCCATAGAGATTATCATTCATGCATAACTATGTGAGAATCCTTACACTATAGAACTTGGCTTGCATATTCCAAAGATGAGCCTCCTCAAAAGAGCTCTAAGTCTTCATGAGCAAGCAAGTTGGATGCACCCCCACTAGTTCCATTGGAGAGCTTACCTTAGCTCATATGTGCATCCGTTGCATGGCAATCCCTACCCTCACATCATATCTATCATGGATTTCTCTCGCCAATGATTGTCCTCATTGATGTGAGCCTTTCACGCCTTTCTGTCTTCCTTCCCCGTCACTTTTCTCTTTTCCATCCTAAGTGCCAACATATCTTGCTCGCGCTCATCCATTGCATGAGTGCTCAAAGTCAAAAGGGAGAGGATCAGTTTGAACTGTGCCTGACTAGTGGTCTGGGGACGAGTAAAAATAAGATTTCGAAGGAGACCAAGTGTGAAGTTTTAGTAGATTGAGTTCTCAATTAAACTATATAGTATTTTTATGCTCTAAACCCATCTCCCACTTCTTGCACGCAAACACCATTTGGTGACATTTGAGTCACAGACAACGAGAGCTCTTGAACCTTTATGTTCATACTTTGCTAGTTTCAATACTAGATATAGACTCTTGCTTGTTATTGTCTTGACTTGAATTTCATATCTTACTTGCTTTACTTTGAAGTTCTTATATGTGTGTTAGCATGTAACCACATAAATTATCAGTGTTATTATTTACCTACTCGAGGACGAGCAGGAATTAAGCTTGGGGATGTTGATACGTCCCAAACGTATCTATAATTTCTGCTTGTTCCATGCTCTTTTAGGTGACATTGCTATGTGTTTTTCTACACTTTCATATCTTTTTACACATATTTGGACTAACCTACTAACTCAGTGGACCCAGTGCCAGTTTCTGTCTGCTGATGTTGATACGTTTCAAACGTATCGACATTTCCAAACACTTTTGCTATTGTTTTAACCTCATTCTTGCATGATTTGAATGAAACTAACCCGGACTGACGCTGTTTTCAGCAGAGTTGCATGTATGGTTTTCTTGTGTGCAGGAAAATAGATTTTTAGGTGTCCCAGAAAATTCCAATAAAAAATACAGAAAATCCACGCAACGGGAGGAACAACATGTCATAAGAAGGGCCAGAGGGGGATTTGTACATATGCCTGTGCTGATGATCTAGAGACCAACTTGTAGCGGCATAGTGCTATGTTTACAATGTTTTCCCAGTAGTTGATACGTCCAAAATGCATCACTATTTTATATCGTAATTCATCCTTATTCATTGATATATTTCACATTACGATGATGTTCTTATGTTGTTTTGTCTTGTTTTACAAAGTTTGCAACTTTCCGGCGCCGAAGCAGCAGAAGCAGGATTCAACGATAAAAAGTGGACGCTGAGTTGCTGAAGAATAATACCTCCAAATTACCTGAAAATCGACGGAGGGCATTTTCTAGAAGATTAACGAAGACACGCCGAAGAGGGGCCAGAGGGGGGCCACAGGGTGCCCAGGCGGCCACCCGGCGCGGCCCCACCCCTGGCCGCGCCGGGAGGGCGCCTGGGGCCCTAGGACTACCCCCAGCTCCCCCCTCTGGCCTATATACTCTTCGTCGCCCGAAAACCCTAAAAAGAAGAGTTTTTACGGAGTTCCACCGCCGCTCCGTGGCGGAAACCTACAAAGAAGAAAAGAGCTCTCCGGCGGGAAGATTCCGCCGAGGAGATCACTTCCCGGAAGGGGGGGATCATCGCCATCGTCATCACCATCGTCACGGGCATCATCAAGATCATCATCAACATCATCCCCAACACCAGCACCATCTCCACCACCATCCAATCTCACCTCACAAGTTTATCTTGTGTTGTAATCCGTACTATCTATCCTCTCTATTCTACCGGGGTTGATTACTACCGTCTGATGAATGCTATTGAGTTTTGTTGGAGAATTATCATTGTGTCCAGATTTTTTACCACCTATTTATCACCTCTAATCATGATCTCTTTTATGTCTTGTGAGTAGTTACTTTAGTTCTTGAGGACATGGGAGAAGTCTTGTTGTTAGTAGTCATATGATGTTGAAGTAATATGTGTTGTTTGATATTTAAGTCGTGTTGTTATTTTCCTAGTGGTGTTGTGTGAGTCGAACACTCAAAACTTTGCCTTATTAAGGACCTAGGGGAATACATTGTGTATAAAGAATGCTTACGGTGGGTTGCCGGAGTGACAGAAACATGAACCCCACTTTGCACACTTTTGCACAAGGGAACAATGGATCCTTGATCTTATTGCTGTGGTTAGGCTTTGCCTTAATTTCTATCCTGTATTTGCGGATGCTTGCAAGTTGTTTAATCATAAGAGTGCACTTATCTTAGTCTAGAAGGTGTGTTAGCATAGATCCACCCACTCAACACTTATCAACACGAAACATGTTATCAATACGAAGTATGGCGAAAGCACGTGACTACCTCTCCATGTGTCCTCAAGAACGCTTTAGTCTTTATAAGTTCAGTTGCCAGGCTTATCCTTTGCTCAAAAGGATTGAGCCACTTGCTGCTCCTCAACACTATTTACTTTGCTTGCTTTTATCTTATTATTTCTTATACCGAAAACCCCTAAAAAGTTATCTTTCAGTGCTTGCAGTTATTCCTTGTCCAAAATCACTTATCAATACCTTTCACTCCTCGTTGGGTTCGACACTCTTACTTATCAAAAACGCTGCAATAGATCCCTTACGGTTGTGGGTCATCAAGTACCATTTTCTAGCGCCGTTGCCGGGGAGCATAGCGCTATTGGTAAGTGAAGCTGGTAAGTAAATTTTTATATTGTTGTTTTTATTTTGCTGTTGCTTCTCTTTGTCCATATGGACAACCTAGCTATTGGATCGTTGCTTGCGAGGAAACGCCCCACATCTGTGGTGGTTGTTCCTCCCCCTACTGAAATTGTTCCTTATAAAATACCAGCTGGTATTATCGATTGTGTTTTGGCCAATCGTTATGCAGGAGACAGACATCCCAGTGAACACTTGCTATATTTGTCACAACTATGCTCACTATTTAAGCTTGCAGGTGTATCAATGGAGTTTGTCATGAGGAAATTGTTCTCCGTATCGCTTATAGATAAAGCTTCAGATTGGTATAAGCTTCTCGATAACTCACATTTTCTTGATTGGCAAGAGCTTATGTCTCTCTTTTATACCAAGTTTTATCCTCTTCATGAAATTCATCGAGACAGAAACTATATCTATAACTTTAGGTCTCGTGACGGAGAAAACATCGCTCAAGCTTGGGGGAGATTGAAATCCCTAATGCTCAAATGTCCTATTCATGAGCTCCCCAAGAAAACCATACTCACAATTTTTTATGCTAGACTTTCTCGTCAGGATAAGGAGATGCTAGATGCCTCCTCTAGTGGGGTATTTCAGACGAAAAGCGTTGAAGAAAGATGGGATCTCCTTGAAAGAATCCAGAAGAATACCGAAGATTGGGAAATAGATAAAGGTATTGAACCCACTATAAATTATGAGCATGATTATATAGAGAGCTATGTGAAAAATGATTACTTTAATACCTTTTGCTCTAAGATTGGTCTTGATTCCCATCTAATGATTGATTTTTGTAAGGACTTTGCCTCACATATTGACTCTTCTAAGAAGAAGTATCAGCATCATAAACCCTTCAAAGAATTACCTTTTGATATTCATGTTGCTGACCCTATTTTACCTGCAGTTATATATGAAAAGCCCCTTTTCCCGCAAGGATAAGGGAGCACTCTTTTGTGACAGGCATAATAAATAAAAGTGAGAGAAGAATTGATGAGCCCGAGGACCAGATCAAGGTCGATCCTCAAGTAGCACTGGTTAAGGATCTTGTTACTAATGATGCTTTAGATTCCAATATAAATTTTTGTGCTGTTTCCACTAACCTTGTCACAGCCAAGAATAAAGACCCAATTTTAGGTACTCCAATAGTATCTGTTAAAATAGGAGATCACAATTATTATGGGCTATGAGATTTGGGATCGAGTGCTAGTGCTATCCCGTATTCACTTTATCAAGAGATCATGGGTGAGATTTCACCTTGTGAACTTGAAGAAGTTGATGTTACTATTCATCTTGAAAACAGAGCAACTATCTCTCCTATCGGAATTGTGAGAGACGTTGAAGTCTTATGCGGAAAGGTAAAATATCCTACCGACTTTCTAGTACTTGGTTCAGTAAAGGACAATTTTTGTCCTATTATTTTCGGTAGACCTTTTCTCAGAACTTGTGGAGCTATAATAGATTGCAAGAAAGGTAAAGTTTCTGTTGAATTCAATGGTGACCCATATGAATTTAACTTTTCTAAGTTCTCTAAGCAGCCTCGTGGTACTAATTTGCCTAGTAACGATAAGATTATTGAAGATATTGCTTCCATTGCTATTCCTCCTAATGATCCTTTGCAGCAATATATGGAGGACCACGAGAATGATTTGCATATGCATGAGAGAAATGAGCTGGACGAAATATTCTTAAGACAACCTGCTATCCTAAAGCACAACCTTCCAGTTGAGCCTTTGGTAATTTTATCGAAACCAAAAGAAGATCCAGTGTTTGATCTTAAACCTCTTCCTGATACGCTCAAATATGCTTATTTAGATGAAAATAAAGTATATCCTGTTATTATCAATTCTAACCTTTCAGGGTATGAAGAAGAGCGAGTATTGGAAGTACTTCGCAAACATCAAGGTGCAATTGGCTATACCCTTGATGACCTTAAGGGGATTAGTCCATCTATTTGTCAACATACCATCAACCTTGAGCCTGATGCTAAAACCAGTTGTTGATCATCAACGACGGTTGAATCCGAAGATGATGGATGTTGTAAGGACTGAGATTCTCAAACTTCTAGCCGTAGGTATTATCTACCCTATAGCTGATAGTAAGTGGGTAAGCCCGGTTCATTGTGTTCCAAAGAAAGGAGGGACAACTGTGGTTCCTAATGATAAGAATGAACTAATACCTCAGAGAATTATTATTGGATATAGAATGTGTATTGATTACAGGAAGCTGAACAAGGCAACCAGGAAGGACCACTACCCGTTGCCGTTCATCGACCAAATGCTTGAAAGGTTATCCAAAATACTCACTTTTGTTATCTTGATGGTTATTCTGGCTTATCTCAAATTCATGTTAACACTGCTGATCAAGAGAAGACCACTTTTACTTGTCCCTATGGTACTTATGCTTATAGGCGTATGCCTTTTGGTTTATGTAATGCCCCTGCTACTTTTCAAAGGTGTATGTCTGCTATCTTTCATGGTTTTGTGAAGAAATTGTGGAGGTATTCATGGACGATTTCTCCATCTATGGAACCTCTTTTGACCATTGTCTCCACAACCTTAATAAAGTTTTGCAGAGATGTGAGGAGACAAATTTGGTGCTTAACTGGGAGAAGTGCCACTTTATGGTCAACGAGGGAATTGTTCTTGGCCACAAGATTTCCGAGAGGGGAATTGAGGTAGACAGGGCCAAGATCGAAGCAATTGAAAGGATGCCCTATCCAAGTGACATCAAAGGTATTCGTAGTTTTCTCGGCCATGCTGGTTTCTATAGAATATTTATTAAAGACTTCTCTAAGACTTCAAGACCCCTCACTAATCTTCTCCAGAAGGATGTTGTTTTTGTTTTTGATGAAGATTCTAAGGAAGCCTTCGAAGTTCTTAAGAAAGCTTTAATAACCGCTCCTATAGTACATCCACCTGATTGGAATTTACCTTTTGAAATTATGTGTGATGCTAGTGATTTTGCTGTTGGAGCTGTTTTAGGGCAAAGGGTTGATAAGAAATTGAATGTTATATATTATGCTAGCAAAACCCTTGATAGTGCTCAAAAGAATTATGCTACTACTGAGAAGGAATTCTTAGCAGTAGTGTTTGCTTGTGATAAGTTTAGGCAGTATATTGTTGATTCTAAGATTATTATTCATACTGACTGATACGTCTCAAACGTATCTACTTTTCCAAACACTTTTTCTATTGTTTTGCCCTCATTCTTGCATGATTTGGACGAAACTAACCCGGACTAACGCTGTTTTCAGAAGAGCTGCCTGTATGGTTTTATTGTGTGCAGGAAAATGGATTTTTAGGTATCTCAAAAAATTCCGGGAAAATTCACAGAAAATCCACGCACCAGAAGCTTCCACCAGCCAGAAGTGGGGCCAGAGGGGGGCCCTATGGCCCCCCAGGCGCCTGGCTGGCGCGGCCCCACCCCTGGCCGCGCCGGGGGGCCGCCTGGGAGGCCTCCACCTCCTCTCGTGCCCTACCTCGACTCCTATTTATTCTCGTGACGGGAAAACCCAAGAAAAGAAGTCGCTTTTCCAGTTTCCGTCGCGGAGCCGCCGCCACCCTCTGTTCTTCTTCGGGAGGGCTAATCTAGAGGCTGATTTGGCCTCCGGAGAGGGGAGATCGTCGCCATCATCATCACCATCACCAATCCATCCCTCCTCCATGACTTCTCTTCACATGTGTGAGTAACTCCCTGCTGTAGGCAAAGGGGATGGTAGGGATTGGATGACTTAGATCATGTAATAGTTTATCAGATTGTTGGGGGCATGTTGCCTATCATATAGATTGGTGTTTATCTTCTTTGCTTCAACTTGTTGCTCTTAATGCTTGTCACTTTGGGCCCGAGTGCCATGTTTACAGATCTGAACCCTATGTGTTTTCATGAATATATTTGTGTTCTTGATCCTATCTATGAGTTGTATGCACCTATTATGGTCCGGAACCGGCGATCCCAAAGGTGACAGCTTGGGACACTAAAGGGGATGGTCCATAATTTGAGGACTCCATGTATCCATTGAGTTTATTGCTTTGTTACGGTGCTCTTTGACAGGAGCACCTTAATCTCCATAAGTTCCCTTTGGCCCCGTTCTTAGCGGGATGGTAGGACAAAAGATGTTGTGCAAGTTCTTATTGCAAGCACGCACAACTACCTACGGGATACATGCCTAATGTTTGATATTTGCCTAGATGATCATTGCTTTTCTGTGTGCCTTGCCCCGTGTTAGAATCTATTACATGTTCACCCTCATCCATGCAGCGCCCAACCATCCATCTCCCTAGCCTACAGTGTTTTCAATCCTGCTGGTCATTAGTTGTTACTTTTGCTGTTTACTTTTGCTGTCGCCACCATCACTATCATATTACCATTACCACTTATCTTTTGTTGCAAGCAAGTATATTTCAGGTGCGGTTGAATTGAAAACTCAACTGTCAAAGCTTATAAATACTCTTTGTCTCCCCGTGTGTCGAATCATTAAATTGGGTTAACTTACCCGCGAAGACTATCTCGATCCCTTACGGTTGTGGGTCATCAAGTACCGTTTTCTGGCGCCGTTGCCGGGTAGCATAGCAATATTTACAAGTCTACTTGAAGTATCCTTCCTGCTGCACATCATCCGCTATGGGTAAGAAAGGAGACCCCAAGGTTCCGATCTTACCATCCCGTACAAGAAAAGGTACTGTTCTGAACACTAGTGCTACACTTGATTCACCTTCTGTTATGAGTAAGTTTGCTTCACCACCACCACATGATGCTTCTACTGAGTCTGTCACTATGTCCGATGCTTTTGATGATGCTTCCACTACTCTTGATGATACTACTTTTCTTGGCTACTATATTGAAACTCAGACTGCTAAGGCTGCAGCAGAATCCAAGACCGAGACCCCTGCTACCTATATTCCTACCTGCAAAACCTTTGGTTACCCGTGCTTAGATGAACTCAAGGAGAGAATCCTTGATGATGATTATGTTACTCTTGATGATGATTTTTGCAGGGAACTCAGAGAGTGTGTCGACTCTGACCCTGGTGCTGTTAAGGAGTTGCTCAAAAAGCACTCCATGAAGAACAAAGTTATTCCTGATCCTATAAATTTTCCACATCCCCTATATGCATCATTGATCTTGATTATGATTTCTCTGTTGATCTTTCACTTATATCTACAGTCGAGGCTGACCCCTTTTATGGCAGAGAAAATGATGATGCTATAGCACACTTGACCAAACTCGCTGAGCTAGGTAACCTATTCACTATTGACGAGAAGATACGAAACTTCTATGTGGCCAAGCTTTTTCCTTTTTCTTTGAAGGAAGACGCTAAATCATGGTACGATGCACTACCCTATGGTTCCATTAAGAGTCCTCAGGACTTAGTCCAATTCTTTGTTGATAAATATTTCCCAGCTCATATGCAACATGCTGCTTTGCAAAGAATCTATAACTTTAAACAATTGCAGGATGAGCACCTCCCTAAAGGTTGGGGGAGGTTTTGTGATTTACTTAAGGTTATGCCGGGACATGGAGTCCCCAAGAATGAACTGCTTGATATATTTTACGCTGGTTTAACCGATGAATCCAGATCCTACCTGGATAGTTGTGCTAGTTGTGTTTTCAGGGAAAGAACACCGGACGATGCAGAAGAATTAATGTGCAAAATTGCCAAGAACTATGAAGATTGGTCCGTTCCTGAACCACTTCTACCACCGAAAAAGAGGGGCATGCTTTTTCTAAGCCCCGAAGATATGCAAGAAGCAAAGAAGTCTATAAAGGAGAAAGGTATTAAAGCCGAAGACGTGAAGAATTTACCGCCTATTGAGAAGTTGTGTGAGCCTACTACTCGCCCTCCCTTGGTAGAGGTACACTCTCTATTAGACTTTACTGAAAGTGACATCCCTAAAGGTAAGCCTCCCGACCAATGCTTAGATGAGCTTGATAATTTTATTATTAAGCAAGACCATTTTAATAGGAGGATACAAAGTCAGTTGCATGATAACTCTCTTGCTATCAAAAGTTTGTGTGGTGTTCTAGAAAGAACAATTAATGATGTTAAATGTCTTGTTAAGCATTTTCATATGGTTCAAACTCAGCTTGAACAAATTTCTAATGTGCAAAAAGATTTGCTTGCTAATAATGCCAAACAGGACATACAAGCTTATGGCATCAAAACTAGGGGTGGAACACACACCCAGGACCCGCTCTATCCTGAGGGGCATCCAAAGAGGATCGAGCAAGATTCTCAAGTACAAGAAGAAGACGAGACTGTTAGCTCTCCGAAGAAAAGGAAGAAGAAGGAACACAAGGAGGCTGACAATCCCGATGATCCTATCACAAGTGAAAAGCCAGCTGTTGATCCTAACAACATATCTACCTCCGATGCTGAAACAGAAGACGGTGCCAAGCCTGAAGAAAAGGACATGGAGAAGGATGATTCTCCCGAGGTAAGAGAAGAATAAACACCCGATAAACGCAAGAAGTACTCTAGAGAATACTTCATCGCAAAAAGACATGGGAAGGAAAGAGAACCATGGATACAGAAACCCATGCCCTTTCCAGGTAATTCCCTCAAATCTAAAGAAGAAGAGCACTATAATAAATTTTGTGAATGGATGAGACCTCTTTTTCTTCAAATCCATTTGACGGATGCTATTAAGTTACCTCCCTATTCGAAATATATGAAATATATTGTTGCAAATAGAAGAAAAGTTCCTAATGAGGCAATATCTACTATGCTTGCTAACTACTCTTTTAGTGGCAAGATTCCTGAGAAGCTTGGTGATCCAGGTATACCCACCATTCCTTGCTCCATAAAGAATAATTACGTCAGAACTGCTTTATGTGATCTTGGTGCAGGAGTGAGTGTTATGCCTTTCTCTCTTTACAAGAGGCTTTGTTTAGAGAAACTAATCCCTACAGATATCTCCCTTCAGATGGCTGATAATTCAACAACTTTCCCCATTGGTTATTGTGAGGATGTTCTCGTTGAAGTTGCTAACTATTTGATCCTTACAGATTTAATTGTGCTTGACATGCCCGAGGATGGGAGCATGTCCATTATTCTTGGTAGACCTTTTCTTAACACCGCAGGTGCTCTTATTGATTGCAATAAAGGAAAGGTTACTTTCAACGTTGATGATAAAGAACACACGGTGTATTTTCCAAAGAAGATCGACAAGAGGCATGGTCTTAACTCTATATAGAATGTTGAGACCGTGAAGATTGGAGAATCGGACTGTCCACTACATGTGCACCACAAATAAAAAACCATTATGGTGGGGACAATGTCCATTAAAGTAAAGTTGCAATGATCACTTCATAAGAGGTGAGACTTCTTGTTCTATATATCGCCGGTTTGTTGGTAAGACTTGATCAACCTTACTAGTGAGCTTGTTTTATATAGGTAAAAAGTTAAGCTTGTTATGTTTTCATTTGCTTTAGCTTTTATTCTCTTTGCTGTACCAAGTTTTTGTGTTTTTTAAGCTTCACAATACTAATCACCGCTTTAAGTTTTCAGAAAGTTTTGCAGCTTGTTGAACTCCGAGAAATTTTCAACAGTGAAGTTTTCAGTAAAATTCCAAAAAAATAAAAATAAAAATTTCCATGCCGGGAGTGACCCAGAGGTACCTGGGGCTGACCAGGGGGGGGGGGGCACTAGTGACCCAGGCGGCCAGCCGGCGCGGCCTGCCCCCTGGCCGCGCCCATAGGGCGCCTGGGGCCCACATGTCCCACCTCCAGGTGAGTCTTCTTCCTCTCTCTCTTTCTTCCCAAAAACACGAGTTCTGGCCCTGTAACTTGCGTTCTTGCTGTTCTTGGAGGTGTTTTTCGATCTCTCTCCACAACCCATCATTTGAGCTGAGATTTTGAGCAAATACTCCATGGTATGTAACTCCTCCAAATAGATTTTTGGTTGGTGGCTTCATTTGTGAGTATTTAGTAGTTCTTGGTGCTGTTTAGATGAGCTTGCTTGCATGTGTAGAAGTTTATTTTCCAAGTTTTGATGCAAGTTTTTGCCTTAGGTAAGTGGGTTGAGTAGTTTTCCTTAACTCACTTTGTTTAAATCCTTGTTTTTTTAATTTGTTAAAAATTTCAGAAATGAGTTTGCTAGGAAGAGCAAAGGGGTGGCTTGGGAAGAAAAGGCCCGAGCGCTCCGATCGAGTTACAAGAGATGCAGCTTCACCCTCGACTACTAGGGTGAGCTACAACGAAGATCATGTGCCCTTAGAGTTGTTGGAGGACACAAATCCAGCACGTGCAATGACTTTCCCGTGCAATGAATTCCTTGAAGCTGCATGAATTAAGGAGGAGTTCTATAATCTTTGTGCGAATGCAGGTCTGACGCGGCTCGCAATGTGCCGTGTTGCTCAGTATCAAAAACTCACCTCCTGTTTCATTAACAGGTTTAGATATAACCTTGATACTGGTTCTGTTGAGTTTAAAATTTACAATAATCTTTTGACCATGCCTTTGGAAAAGTTTTGTGAAATAATAGGTGTGCCGAACGTTGGAATGACGGCGAAGATAAGCTCTCAGCCCTCCGAGCTGAGAACCGTCTTCAACTCTCTCTTTAGCATGGATACGAGGGATATTCATCGGTCAAAAATCTCCAACATCTTATTCCCACACCTTAGGTATTTTGCGTATTATATTGCTAGAGGGGTGTTAGCTCGTGACAATACGAGCAACATTTTTGCGCCGGATATTGCTATCCTGGCAACCGCCCTCTCAGGGAGGTTTGATTATAATGTGGGTGCCTTAATTGCTCGACGCCTTGCTATGAACGGTAACAAGGGAGATTTATTTGGTGGCGTTTACGCCACACTTATCCTAGAGTCTCTTAATGGCACCCCACACCCTGATGATAAGCCTTTTACTTACTTAAGTTTTGATCTTGCGGCTATGAAAAGGCATAAGTTTGTTACCATGACTTCCGAGTTTGATAACCTTGATTATATCTTGCGTTTCAGAGCCACCACGGAACGCAAGATCCGTCTACCTGCACCTCTTTTTTTCGATTTTTCTCGCAGGAACGGATGGTCCTTTGATGCTATCCAGTTCGATGAGTTCATGGTCCAGCATCAGTTTCATAACCCCATGGAGGGGGTTGTGCCCGATGAGGAGGAGCATGGTGAGTTACCACCTTTCCAAGGGGAGACCGTCACCCAGTTTGGTGAAGGGTCTTCCTCTTCTTGGAGCGCGGATCCTTCTTTGTGGGAGGATCCGAGGACTTCGGTGTACGCACCGGAAGCCTCATACGACCCTTGGACTCACCCGTACTACCCTGGAGCAGGAGGCTCCTGGGGACATTAGCTACTACCAACTTAGGCCAAAAGCCTAAGCTTGGGGGAGTACGTGCCCTTCTCACTTTTCCATTGTATTATCCATTTTATTCTCTTTGGTCTTTTCGAAGCTTTTGCCCGTTCTTCTCTCTTTCTTTCTTTGAAAAAACCCAAAAAGATTTCCTTCCTCTCTTTAGTTTGCTTTGTTTTCAGAGTTCAGCTCGAGTCCGTGATGGCATTTGATTATATTTCCTACGTTCGATCGTGCAAGTGACAAGGCAGTAATGACGAAGATCGACGAAAGGGAAGCAACAAGGAAAACCGGTATGAACTCTTCTTGTTTCTACTTTTGTACATAAGCCTGTACTTATGATCTAGAGACCAGCTTGTAGCGACTTAGTGCTATGTTTACAATGCTTTCCCAGTGTTGATGCTTTCCTTGTGGCTAGTCTTAAATAGCTAGAGTACATAATGTGTTGTTGAAATGATTTACATGCATTGCATTGTTCATGGTTTGGCATACTAAAGTGGTATTTCCCTTTGGATAATTTTTGGATTGACTTGGCACATGTTCACACATGTTTATGACTAAAAAGTCTATTATGCCTTGATGATCTTTTTGTTTCAGAATAGTTATATCACTTTCATGCCCGATTCAATGTTGCTTTGTCGCTCTGCATGATTATGACAGTTATTGCTCTTTAGTTGGTCGCTTCCTAGTCTTTTGCTAGCCTTCGCTCGCATTAAGTGTAATTCTGCTTGTGCATCCAAAATCCTTGAAACCAGTTATTCCGTTTGAGTCCACCATACTTACCTATATGTGGTATTGACCGGCCACTCCTAACTTAGACTTTCATGTGCCATCTCGAAATTTATTCAAAAGCTTCTCTTTTGTAACCGTACAAGCTCATGGTACGGTGAGGGAAATCAGTATCTTGCATGCCAAAAATATTTTGACGGAAGTTTTAACTAGTCAAGAAAAAAAAAATGAGAGTTACACCTCCCCCATACTTGATGATGGAGTGAAATGGACCAAATGCTGCTTATGATAGATGGAACGATACCCTCCTTCCATCCTTGAGGCAAAATAAAAGGTTCCGTAGACCATAAAAGGATTTATGGATAAGGGAATATGTGTAAGCAAAAGGCATTAATATGGTTGGCATGGGAGATATTGAGAGAACTTTACCGTTCACCGTTGACTGGAAAGTTACACCTCTCAAAAGAGTTTTATCTCTGTTTTCAAAACCAAGAGCTCTGGCACATGTTTAGTCTTTGCTTCCTTTCACGGGTTTTCAACCTTGCCATCAAAAGCCACAGTTCGAGAGTCTCCCCTTCTTTATTCAAAGCACCAACTATGAGAGCATAATTGTCATTCTTAGTGTAACATGCATTGTCCCAAAGTATTACATTGTCTTATTCATGCTTGTGTTATTGCTAGTCTGAAATAGTGAGTTCTAGTCACCTTTAAAACTCCGGAGGAGTTTCTGCATTTATGTTTTTCTTCACTCATGGAGGCTAGCAAAATGCCACTCAAGTATGTTCAAGCTATGTGCATTGTGATCCTGTCTTGATTTTCAGTAGCATATTATTTACTTTTAGTTGTTTGTGATTGATCACATGAAAGAAGAATTGCTTCGTGCATTGTCCTTATAGCATTGTTTCAATACTTGCTAAACTCTTTTCGTAGTACATGCTTATATACATCTAATGAAGCAAACGAATTTGTCAAAGTTTTCTTTGTCACGTCCAGTTCGTCGAACTGAATTGTTTGAGGACAAGCAATATGGTAAGCTTGGGGGAGTTGATACGTCTCAAACGCATCTACTTTTCCAAACACTTTTGCTATTGTTTTGCCCTCATTCTTGCATGATTTGGACGAAACTAACCCAGACTAGCGCTGTTTTCAGCAGAGCTGCCTGTATGGTTTTATTGTGTGCAGGAAAATGGATTTTTAGGTATCTCAGAAAATTCCGGGGAAATTCACAGAAAATCCAGGCACCAGAAGCTTCCACCAGCCAGAAGTGGGGCCAGAAGGGGGCCACAGGGGCCCTAGGCGCCTGGCTGGCGCGGCCCTACCCCTGGCCGCGCCGAGGGGGGGGGGGGGGGCGCCTGGGAGGCCTCCACCTCCTCTCGTGCCCTACCTCGACTCCTATTTATGCTCGTGACGGGAAAACCCCAGAAAAGAAGTCGCTTTTCCAGTTTCCGTCGCGGAGCCGCCGCCACCCTCTGTTCTTCTTCAGGAGGGCTAATCTGTAGGCTGATTTGGCCTCCGGAGAGGGGAGATCATCGCCATCATCATCACCATCACCAATCCATCCCTCCTCCATGACTTCTCTTCACATGTGTGAGTAATTCCCTGCTGTAGGCAAAGGGGATGGTAGGGATTGGATGAGTTAGATCATGTAATAGTTTATCAGATTGTTGGGGGCATGTTGCCTATCATCTAGATTGGTGTTTATCTTCTTTGCTTCAACTTGTTGCTCTTAATGCTTGTCACTTTGGTCCCGAGTGCAATGTTTACAGATCTGAACCCTATGTGTTTTCTTGAATTTATTTGTGTTCTTGATCCTATCTATGAGTTGTATGCACCTATTATGGTCCGGAACCGGCGATCCCAAAGGTGACAGCTTGGGACACCAAAGGGGATGGTCCATAATTTGAGGATTCCATGTATCCATTGAGTTTATTGCTTTGTTCCGGTGCTCTTTGACATGAGCACCTTAATCTCCGTAAGTTCCCTTTGTCCCCGTTCGTAGCGGGATGGTAGGACAAAAGATGTTGTGCAAGTTCTTATTGCAAGCACGCACAACTACCTACGGGATACATGCCTAATGTTTGATATTTGCCTAGATGATCATTGCTTTTCTGTGTGCCTTGCCCCGTGTTAGAATCTATTACATGTTCACCCTCATCCATGCAGCGCTCAACCATCCATCTCCCTAGCCTACAATGTTTTCAATCCTGCTGGTCATTAGTTGTTACTTTTGCTGTTTACTTTTGCTGTCGCCACCATCACTATCATATTACCATTACCACTTATCTTTTGTTGCAAGCAAGTATATTTCAGGTGCGGTTGAATTGACAACTCAACTGTCAAAGCTTATAAATACTCTTTGGCTCCCCGTGTGTCGAATCAATAAATTGGGTTAACTTACCCGCGAAGACTATCTCGATCCCTTTTGGTTGTGGGTCATCACTGACCATGCTTCCATTAAGTATCTTATGGAGAAAAAGGATGCCAAACCCAGACTCATCCGATGGGTACTCCTTCAAGAATTTGATTTACAGATTGTCGATAGGAAAGGAGCAGACAATCCGGTGGCGGACAATCTTTCAAGGATGGAAGATATACCGCATGATCCCATTCCAGTCAACGGCAATTTTCAGACGAACAACTAGCTGTTGTAAAATTACAATCTCTCTCCGATCCTTGGTTTGCAGATTATGCTAATTTTATCGTTGAAAAGTTTTTGCCTCCAGGATTAACATTTGAGCAAAGGAAGAAGTTCTTCCATGATTTGAGGCATTACTTTTGGGAGGACTTACATCTTTTCAAAGAAGGTCCAGATGGGATCGTGAGGATATGCATACCGGAACACGAGCAGAAGGACATTATCAAACAATGTCACGATAATCCATATGGAGGACATCATGCCGGTGAGAGGACCGCACATAAGGTTCTTCAATCAAGTTTTTATTGTCCTACTCTCTTTAAGGATGCTAGAAATTATGTCCTATCCCGCGATAAGTGTCAGAGAGTTGGTAATATTAGTAGAAGGAATGAGATGCCTATGAACTACTCTCTAGTGATTGAGCCTTTTGATTGCTGGGGTTTTGATTTTATGGGTCCTTTTCCTCCCTCGCACAAGTACACTCACATTTTAGTTGCTGTGGATTATGTAACCAAGTGGGTAGAAGCAATCCCCACTGATAGTGCTGATCACAAGACATCTTTGAAAATGCTCAAGGATGTAATTTTTCCTAGGTTTGGAGTGCCCAGGTACCTCATGACTGACGGGGGTTCACACTTTACGCATGGAGATTTTAGAAAAGCTTTAGCCAAGTACGATGTCAATCATAGAATTGCTTCACCGTACCACCCTCAAACTAGTGGCCAAGTTGAGCTCACCAATAGAGAGGTCAAGTTGATCTTACAGAAGAAAGTTAATAGAAATATAAAAGATTGGTCAATTAAGTTAGGATATGCTTTGTGGGCGTATAGAACTGCTTACAAAAACCCCATGGGCATGTCTCCCTATAAGATGGTCTATGGCAAGGCTTGCCATCTTCCATTAGAATTAGAACACAAAGCTTTCTGGGCGATTAGAGAGCTTAATGCTGACCCGAAATTAGCTGGTGAAAAGCGTCTCATGAACTTGACTTCTCTAGATGAGTGGAGAAGTGAAGCTTACGAGAGCGCTAAAATGTTAAAGGAAAAGGTAAATAAGTGGCATGATAGGAGGATTCTGAAACGTGAATTTAATGTTGGTGATAAAGTTTTATTATTTAGATCCCGTTTAAGGTTTTCTCCAGGTAAACTACTTTCCAGGTGGGAAGGGCCATTTCATATTGAAGAAGTCTACCGCTCGGGTGCAATCAAGATTAACAATTTCGAAGGCACCAAACCTCAAGTAGTGAATGGGCAAAGACTTAAGCATTACATAGCAGGAGACCCTGTCAATGTTGATGTGGATTTGGTATACACAACAACTCATGAAGAACATGTTGCAACCCTGTTTCAGACACCAGCAGAAGCAGAATAAGGAAAGGTATGTATTACGGTAAGGAAACATCGCGAACCGCCATAAAAATCCCGTATTATGAGTTTTTGTAAAATCATGAAAAATTGAGGCCTAAGTGGAGCCGGAGACAAGCTCCAGGGGGCCCAGGCGCCCCCCTGGCGTGGCCTACCCCCTGGCCGCGCCGGGAGGCCGCCTGGGCACCCAGGAGTCCGTCTCCGACCCCACTTTGGCTCATTACCTTCCTTTTTGTGCAATTTTTTTTGCTATATATTTTCCCGGATTGTTCCGGCAACGTATCTCGTGATTTCGTGTGTTTTCTTTTCGATCTGTTTCTGCCTGAAAATCTTTCAGCTAGACCTAGGTGCCATGGCTTCCCCAAGTTCCCCCAAGGACAAGTTCGTCGTCAACGTCATCAACCCTTACCTCGCTGAGGTGAAGAAGCACCCCCAGATCCTTCGTGTGGAGGATTGTGACCTCCACAAGGAGGATCTGAAGGGACCAGTCAAGGAAGGGAGCACCGAGGTGCGGCTAAAGGAGATGGAACATGAGGTCTTCAAGTTCAAGAAGATGGTGGAGCGTGGTGTTGAAGCTAACTTCGACATCATGAACGAAATAGAGGCTTCCCATAAGAAGGAGATGAAGGAGATGTGGTCAAGTTTGGCCACACTAGAAGAAAAAGTTTATGAGCTTCAAGCACAGATCTATGATCTGCAGAACCAGAACTTTAAGTATGAACTAAAATTTCTGCACATGGGTTTGGGTGCTGAGTGCAGGATCCTGGAGACGGGAATGTCCTTTGAGACTGGAGAGCAGCTGCCATGGAAGCGCTTCGCCAAGGAGTACGTGATCATCAAGAACAAGAATTAGGAGTAAATCTCCTTGGGTAATGGCATCCCCTTAGCTTGTCCCAAGCTTGGGGGAGTGCCCGGTATCTTTATCTTTATCTTTGTCTTTCAGATTCAAGTGGAGTCGTATCATGTCTAGGGAAGTTATCTTATAAATTAGGTGTTTGCATTGAGGTCTATCACTCCTTTTTGGAGAGTTATGTATCCGTGAGTGTGGAGTCGTCTATGATGGAATATTAATGAGAATTCTATTGATCCCTTCGCTGCACTCGGTATTCTCTTCACACAATCGACCTTATGATGATTCTTATGGGGAGTATTGACCTTATATCAGGTATGGCTTTGAAAACTTTATTTAATCTTGGCAACCATAGCTTTGGTCACAACAACAAGCATGATTTTCTCAAAGTAGCGACATAGCCAAACCCTTTATGTTATTATGCTTGAAGTGTTATGTTGACAAGGAAGACAACTTGATGTGCTATGCTTATTTTAATGTTTATGCTTTATATTGCTTTGCATCTAAGTCATCATCAATTGTCTGTTCTCTCAAAGCCTTTGCTAGCCAAACCTCTGCACTAAGCGGAATTCTTCTTGTACATCCATACCCTGAAACCAATATCTTCCATATGAGTCCACCATACCTTCCTATTCGTGGTATTCTGCTACCACTCCTAAAGTATAGAATTTTTGTGTTATCCTTAAATGTTCAAAATCATTTTTTGTGCCCCTGTTTTAGCTCATGAGGAAGTAGTAGTTAATTCATGACCTTCTTAAGTCGGACAAGTTTTATCCCGGGATTGCATGTCTATCTGCAAACCCCTAATACGAGGAGGAATTGGCATGAGTGTGCCCAGCTCACAAAAGATAATACAACAAACAAACCCTCCTTCACGCTTTGTTCATGAGAAATCAAAAAACTTTGGCAGTGATAAACAAAGGAGATTGCGGGGATGTGATTGTCCCCATGTGGGAGCCGTTCCTCGAAACTTGTCCAATCTGAGAAGTAATCGAGTTATCTATTAGCATTCGTTGACAAATCATGCACCTCTCAAAACCTGTTTTCATTCTGTTTGATTTAAGGATAGCACTTGAGTTTTTCCTACTTCGCTAGAGCAGGGCCTATCTTTTAGTTTGAAGTTGAGTCAGTTTTTCCTACTTCTTTCTATTCTTAAAGAGAACAGACACTCGATGTGACAAGGATTCATTCATATAAAGTTGCATTAAGATCTGTCATACCACATCCTTGTTGACTTTATCATTTGATAAGTAAGTTGTTTGTTAAGCCTGGCTGAAGCAAACATCTTCCTTTGTGTTAACATTTTCACTTCGTGCCTAAGAGCATGTTCTTTCAAAAGCTTCAATTGATCTCATCAAAATATAAAAAGAAAGAGCAAAAGTAAAGCTTTTAGTTATTCTTTGACCAAAGGACATGTTTGCCATGATTTGATGAGTTTCCTTAACACTACTTTTGATTATAATTGTTATTACTCTTTCATAAGGGCCTTATGAGTTGAAGATTGCTGTTGAGGATGTTTGAATTTGGTGAATAAATCATGATGCTTCTTGTCCGTATTCTATTTATCGACACTTCACTCTCTAAACTTGTGGACAGGTTTACCGAGCTCAGTTTTCGCTTGGGGACAAGCGAGGTCTAAGCTTGGGGGAGTTGATACGTCCAAAATGCATCACTATTTTATATCGTAATTCATTCTTATTCATTGATATATTTCACATTACGATGATGTTCTTATGTTGTTTTGGCTTGTTTTACACATTTTGAAAATTTCCGGTGCTGAAGCAGCAGACGCAGGATTCAGCGATAAAAAGTGGACGCCGAGTTGCTGAAGAAGAATACCTCCAAATTACCTGAAAATCGACGAAGGGTATTTTCCAGAAGATTAACGAAGACACGCCGAAGATGGGCCAGAGGGGGGCCACAGGGTGCCCAGGCGGCCACCCGACGCGCCCCCACCCCTGGCCACGTTGGGAGGGCGCCTGGGGCCCTGGGACCACCCCCGGCTCCCTCCTCTGGCCTATATACTCTTCGTCGCCCGAAAACCCTAAAAAGAAGAGTTTTTACGGAGTTCAACCGCCGCTCCGTGGCGGAAACCTACAGAGAAGAAAAGGGCTCTCCGGCGGGCAGATTTCGCCGAGGAGATCACCTCCCGGAAGGGGGGATCACCGCCATCGTCATCACCATTGTCACGGGAATCATCGAGATCATCATCAACATCATCCCCAACACCAGCACCATCTCCACCACCATCCAATCTCACCTCACAAGTTTATCTTGTGTTGTAATCCGTACTATATATCCTCTCTACTCTACCGGTGTTGATTACTACCGTCTGATGAATGCTATTGATTTTTGTTGGAGAATTATCATTGTGTCCAGATTGTTTACCACCTATTTATCACCTCTGATCATGATCTCTTTTATGTCTTGTGAGTAGTTACTTTAGTTCTTGAGGACATGGGAGAAGTCTTGTTGTTAGTAGTCATATGATGTTGAAGTAATATGTGTTGTTTGATATTTAAGTCGTGTTGTTATTTTCCTAGTGGTGTTGTGTGAGTCGAACACTCAACACTTCTCCTTATTAAGGACCTAGGGGAATACATTGTGTATAAAGAATGCTTACGGTGGGTTGCCGGAGTGACAGAAACCTGAACCCCAGTTTGCACACTTTTGCACAAGGGAACAATGGATCATTGATCTTATTGCTTTGGTTAGGCTTTGCCTTAATTTCTATCTTGTATTTGCGGATGCTTGCAAGTTGTTTAATCATAATATTGCACTTATCTTAGTCTAGAAGGTGTGCTAGCATAGATCCACCCACTCAACACTTATCAACACGAAACATGTTATCAATACGGAGTATGGCGAAAGCACGTGACTACCTCTCCATGTGTCCTCAAGAATGCTTTAGTCTTTATAAGTTCAGTTGCCAGGATTATCCTTTGGTCAAAAGGATTGGGCCACTTGCTGCTCCTCAGCACTATTTACTTTGCTTGCTTTTATCTTATTATTGCTTATACCGAAAACCCCTAAAAAGTTATCTTTCAGTGCTTGCAGTTATTCCTTGTCCAAAATCACTTATCAATACCTTTCACTCCTCGTTGGGTTCGACACTCTTACTTATCGAAAACGCTGCAATAGACCCCTTACAGTTGTAAGTCATCAGTAGTTCATGCTTTCTTGTGACTAGTTTCAAATAGCCGGAGTGCATAATGTGTTATTGAAATGATTTACATGCATTGTATTTGTAAGAGCAAAGTTATACCCTCATGAGTTTTGGATATTGTTGTCACATACTTGGTCTAACAATTGGTATCAGAGCAGGTCACTCTTTATTTGGATTAACCTCCTAGAGTGTTTTTGCAAGTATGTCTTTCGCAGCCATTCGCTCCGGCGAACCCATTCCCATATTCAATGGAAAAGGCTATCCATACTGGAAGGACAAGATGAAGAGGAATATTATGGCTATCAATTCCACTGCTTGGCAAGTTGTCTTACATGGTGTTACTGTTGTTGACAAGAATGCCATCACTCCTGAAGAAGCGAAGCTGATCGACCTTGATTCAGAAGTTTGGGTTTTCATAACGAATCATTTGACACCCGAGAAGTATCATGAAGTGAAGAATATTTCTTCGGCCAAAGGTGTCTGGGACTATCTTGAGAAGATTGGTGAAGGTGTTACTACTCAGAGAGATGCCAGAATTGACACACTCCGAAGCAAATTCTATCACTTCAAAAGACTCGAGGGTGAAAAAGTCAACCAAATTTACAGCAGACTCACAGCTCTTGCAAATGAGTTGATTTCCCTCGGTGCTGATGATATAACTCCTCACTCGGTTGTCAGAACATTGCTTCGCTCACTGGATGAAACTTTTGATCACATTGTGCTGATGATCAAGGAAAGGACTGATTATAGACGTCTTGTCGCTGCTGATATTCTTGAGAGACTCAATACCTTTGAAATGGAAGAAGAAGAGAAACGTGACATAAATGGTTCTCGAAGGAGATCTCATGCTCTGAAAGCAAAAGCTTCGCGTCATTCTTCGCCCGAAGTCAGTTCTGCTTCAGGTGTCGAATCAGATGATCCCGCAAGCATTGGAAAGGATTTGGCACTAATCATGAGACGCTTCAATCGCTTTCAGAAGAAAGGTTTTTCTTCACCCAAGAAGAGTTATCCTTCAAGAAGCTCAAGTCATTCTTCTCACCGCTCATCCTCAAGAAACTCTCCATCGAAGGAAAACTGCTGCTACAAGTGCAAGAAACCAGGACACTTCATTGCTGATTGCCCTCTGTGGGAAGCTGAGATCAAATCGAAGCATTCACCCAGAGACTCTTCATCGAAGCATTACAGATCCTCCCGAAGTCATGAGTCAAAGAAACATGTTTCCAGTTCAAGAAGGGAAAAGAAGAAAGATTCTGATGATGATAAGAGGAAGAAGTATCACAAGAAGCGTGAGGGTTCTTCATCGAAGACTCACTCGTCTCATCGAAGCAGCTCTCACCGTGCCAAGGCCTATCTGGGAAAGGAGATGAACTCAGAAGACGAAGCCTCTGGTTCCGAAGCTGAACAAGACTCAAGGTCTGCTTCAGGATCCGAATCAGATGGTGTTGCTGGATTAGCATTTGCTTCGGCAGATGCTTCGGCAAATGCTTCGAGCTCATTCTTCACCAACTACAGCAGTGAAGATGAAACTCCTGCATATTGCTTCATGGCCAAGGCAAAGGTATCTTCATCCAAGTCAACCTATGATACTTCTGATTATTCTTCATGTGAAAGTGATACTAGAATTAGCTATGCTAAACTTGCTAAAATTTCTTCAATTCAACAAGATGAACTTGATTCTCTAAGCAAAACTATTAAGAAATCAGAAACATTGTTGATTGATGAGATTGAGAAAAGTCAAACTTTAACTAATGAGCATGAAGCTCTGAAGGAGAAGTTTGAAGAATTATCCTCTCGGCATGATCTTCTTTCAGTTGATTATGAGAAGCTTACCTATGAATTTCTTCAGAGGAAAGTGGCTCTAGAAAAACTGACAGAGGCTCATGAAGAATTGGAAAATGTTAATATCTCTCTCATGGCTCAACAAGGTTCTGAAGCAATTGATAAAACTGAATCACCTTGTTTGGATTGTTTGGAACGAAGCAAAACTATTTCCAAAGGGAAAGCTCCTATTGTTATTGATGACACTAATGCCTCTGATGAGGAAAACCCTGCTATTACCGAGGAACTCCTCAGGTTGAAAAACTTATTTGATTCAGGCATGTTCAAAAGTGTGCAAGGACACCAATATCTCTGTGATATCCTTAGGAAGGCTCTCCTTCATAGGAATCCCAGGAATGAAGGTGTTGGATTTGAAAGAAAGATAAATCCTGATGGCACATATTGGGAGCCTGAGCAGTATCCTAAGACTGTTTGGGTTCTAGCAAAGGAGAAACCCATTGATATTGCTAACCTTTCAGGTTTCGATTGCAAGATGAACAAAGTTCTTGTGGATGAATCACTTGATTTAGACTACAAACTCATGAAAGATGAACAGGGTAAAGTTTCAGCTGAGTATGTAGGTACTCCACCAAAGAATGGTTTCTACAAGAGACAGATTTGGGTGCAGAAAGCACTTGTGGAAAAATTGCCTACTAATCATTCTATGCAGGGAAAGCCTTCGGTACCACCGAATCATTTCTACTCTCTTGAGACAAGAAATGATCCTTTGGTGACCGAGTCAAATGTTCCGCAGAAGCAATACTATCGTACTGGTCGCCATACATATCATCCTCATAATAATCGTACTAAGATTGCATATGCTCATACTTATGCTAACCATTCGCAGAGGACTTATATTTATGGTGTGCTTGATGGTCCACCGAAGCAATACACTCCTGTCCGATTTAATATTGCTTCGACCAGTGCTTCAACGTCTTCTCAGTCACCTGCTCGTTTGTGGGTGGTTAAGAAGAACTAATTCTTCTGCAGGGCTATGTCTCCGGTGGATCCGAATGGGTCATGGATAGTGGTTGTACAAATCATATGACCGGAGACAAGGAGTTGTTCACCGAAGAAAAACTATCTCAATCTTCTCTGAAGTACATTACCTTCGGTGACAACAACAAAGGTAAAGTATTAGGTTTGGGTAAGATTGCCATATCGAAGGATAAGCACATTGACAAGGTTATGCTAGTCCAATCACTTGGATATAATCTCATGTCTATTTCAAAGTTATGCGATATGGGTATGCTTGTTTTGTTTTCTGCTTCGCGTTGTGTTGTCTTTTCACAGGATGACTATACGTTTGTCTTCGAGGGATATCGAAAGGGAGATCTATACATTGTTGATTTTTCTTCGGGCCCTGCTGTTTCCACTTGCTTAATGGCAAAAGCTTCATCTGGTTGGTTATGGCATCGAAGACTTGGTCATGCAGGGATGAGGAATCTTCATAACTTAGTGAAGAAAAATCATGTCATTGGTCTTACCGAAGTAAAATTCGATAAGGATCGTCTCTGCAGTGCTTGCGAAGCTGGTAAAATCACGAAGAAACATCATTCAGCGAAGACCATCATGTCTACTACTCGTCCTCTTGAATTGCTTCATATGGATCTTTTTGGTCCTCAAAATTATGCAAGTCTGGGAGGAAACAAATATGGTCTAGTTATTGTTGATGACTTCTCACGTTATACTTGGGTTTTCTTTTTGGATGACAAGAGCAAAGTGGTTGAAATCTTCAAGTCATTCACCAAGAGAGCTCAAACAGAATATGAACTATCTCTAAAGCATATCCGTAGTGACAATGGAACTGAATTCAAGAATACTTATATCGAAGATTTTCTTGATGATCATGGTTTTACTCATGAGTTCTCTGCTGCTTATACACCTCAACAGAATGGTGTAGTTGAAAGGAAGAATAGGACTCTTATTGAGATGGCCAGAACTATGCTTGCTGAATACAAGACTCCTATTAGGTTCTGGGCCGAAGCAATCAATACTGCATGTCACATCATCAACAAGGTTTACCTTCACAAATTCTTGAAGAAGACTTCACATGAGCTTATCACTGGTAACAAACCAAATGTTTCATATCTTAGGGTTTTTGGTGCTCCATGTTATATTAGAGATATGAATCATAGCTCCAAATTTGCCCCTAAGGCACATGAAGGTTTTCTTTTAGGTTATGGCTCAAACTCTCACACTTACAGAGTCTATAACTCTCACTTTGGGAAAGTTATGGAAACTGTGAATGTAAGGTTTGATGAAACTAATGGCTCTCAAAAGGAGCATTTGCCTCATGATCTAGATGAACCTCCACTTGATGAAGTTATTAGGTCCATGGCTATTGGTGAGATTCGCCCTGTCGAAGCTAATGAACGTCAAGCTATAAGGGATGATGATGGTCCAATGTTCCCACACATAGCCCGGGGCGCTGGAGATCACCATCCTGAAGCTAATGATGAACAGGACGAAGAAGGTCAAGGGAACGAAGGAAATGAAGGAAATGCCGAAGCTGAACCCGAAGCTGAAGCAGATCCTGAAGCAGAAGCTGAGCCTGAAGCAAATGACACTGTTTTATCTCGAGTTCGAAGAAGAGTTGATGTGGATTCGATCCTCGAAGATATCAATCAACCAGGTCGTCCCACTACTCGATCTCGCACTCGATTGGCTAACTTCTGTGGAAACTTCTCCTTTGTCTCCATGCTAGAGCCTTCAAAGTATGATGAAGCCATGAAAGACCCTGATTGGTTATTAGCTATGATGGAAGAACTTCACCAGTTTGAAAGGAACAAGGTCTGGTCACTTGTTGAAAGGCCAGATCCCAAGAAGCACAACGTCATTGGCACCAAGTGGATATTTCGCAACAAGCAAGATGAAGACGGTATTGTGGTAAGAAACAAGGCTAGATTGGTAGCACAAGGTTACACCCAAATCGAAGGCATTGACTTCGGTGAAACCTATGCTCCAGTAGCCCGTCTCGAATCTATTCGTGTCATGCTTGCTTTTTCTAACCATAAAAATATATTGCTATATCAAATGGATGTCAAGAGTGCTTTTCTTAATGGTGAAATCGAAGAAGAAGTGTATGTTATGCAGCCTCCAGGTTTTGAAGACTCGAAGAATCCTGATATGGTGTACAGGCTTCACAAAGCTTTGTATGGACTGAAGCAAGCACCTCGTGCTTGGTATGAAACATTGAAGGATTTCCTTCTGAAGAAAGGCTTCAAACCAGGAACAACTGACCCCACACTTTTCACTCGATCATATAACAATGATCTATTTGTGTGTCAGATATATGTAGATGATATTATTTTTGGCTGTACTAACTCTGAGATCAACGAAGAATTTGCAAGGATGATGTCGAAGAAATACGAGATGTCAATGATGGGAGAATTGAAGTTTTTCCTTGGACTTCAGATTTGTCAACAGAAGAATGGCACCTTTATTTCACAAGAGAAATACTTGAAGGATTGCCTAAAGAAGTTTGATCTTGCTGAATGCAAGACCATTAGAACTCCCATGCCTACTAATGGTTTTCTTGATGCAGATGAGAAAGGGAAACCCTTCGACCAGAAAAAGTTTCGGTCTATGATAGGTTCTCTCTTATACTTATGTGCATCTAGACCTGACATCATGCTATCAGTTTGTATATGTGCTCGTTTTCAGGCAAATCCGAAGGAATCGCATCATATAGCTGTGAAGCGAATTCTTCGATATCTAGCACATACTCTTTCTTTGGGACTTTGGTATCCCAAAGGCACTCAGTTTGATTTGATTGGATATTCTGATTCAGACTGGGCTGGTGATAGGGTTGACAGGAAATCTACCTCAGGCACTTGTCATTTTCTTGGTAGATCTCTTGTGTGTTGGGCTTCAAAGAAACAGAATTGTGTCTCAATATCTACTGCTGAAGCTGAATACATTGCTGCTGGCTCTTGCTGCACTCAAATACTTTGGCTTAAGCAGACGCTGAAAGATTATGGTATTCATATGAAGAAAATCCCTTTGCTTTGTGACAATGAGAGTGCCATCAAGATTGCTCACAATCCTGTGCAACATTCTCGAACGAAGCATATTGATATTCGTCATCATTTTCTTCGAGATCATGTTCAGCGTGAAGACATTGAGATTAGCCATGTAAGAACAGAAGATCAATTGGCAGATATATTCACGAAGCCATTGGACGAGAAAAGGTTCTGTGCATTGAGATGTGAGCTGAATATCTTAGACTCACACAATGTTCAGTAAGATCGAAACTATTCACTGTATATATTCACCTTCGCTGTGTTTTATTTTGTTTAGTTTCGCTTGAGTTTTTATTCGCCCAAGTTTAGCTTCGTTTGCCATTTGCTTTTAGTTCAGTGTTTAGTTTGCTTTATTTATTCGTTTCTTTTGTCCCCTATGCTTATCACTTTTAGCTTCGTTGTTGTTCTTCGAAGTGATAAGTTTCGGACCCTACCCCTCCATTCTGCTTCGCTTCCAATCTTTTCGATCTTGAATGATAAGCACAATTGAAACGGAAAGCATATTGCTTCGAACGTCATTGAGTTCCGAAGCAAATGCTCCCAACTTTATCGAAGTTTTTGCTCTCGGTCAAGACAAATTCTTCAGCTGTTGAGTCCCCATCTTTTTCGGATCGATGAGCTTCGCTCACGATACGCCACCACATCTGAGCCGTTGAATCGGAAGAGTCAGTCGCTGTGAACCGTACGATGTGATCTGGTAACCGCTCCAGATCGTGCCTATTTAAGGCGTTCCCCCCATCGAAACCGTTCCTCGCATTCATTCATCCCCCGACTCCTCCGTCTTCCTCCTCGAGCGCCCGCAGAGCTCCTCGTCCCCGTCGTCGCCGTCGCCGCTTAACTGCCGGAACGCCGCCGCCGTGGACCTTCTCCGTCGACGCAGAGCATCTCTCCGCCCTCCGTCGCCGTAGCTGCCGTGCGTCACCGAGTTAGGGTACGCATTGCCCTTGGATCCAATCTGTTTGTTCTTGTTCTTCATCTAGGGTTTGGATCTGAGTTAGATAGGGTTTTGTGTTCCTGTTTTAGGGTTGTTTGATCCGTGCCGATCTTCACTTCTTGGGAAAGCTGTTCGTAGATTCAAAGCTCTCTCATCTACTCAGGTCAGTGGTCTAGATTTGATTCAATCTCTGTTTTGGCTTAGGTTAGGTCTTGTTCTCAAACTAGTTCTAGCCAAAAATCATACAGAGGAATTGTATCTTATCTGAGATTGATCTGGGTTCCCATCAAAAGTGTTTTGTTTCGGTCGAAACTATTGCCTGTGCTTATTCATTCCCTTCCTTGTTTCCCTCTTGTCTTTGATTCCATTCACAGGATGTCTGACGAAGAAGCCGCAATAGGGAATGAGTCACCCATTGTTGATGGACTTGAAAATTTTCCAGAGCCACCGAAGCAGAAGGGCAAAGGTGGCAAAACAAAGGAAGTCAATAATGCCCGAGGAATTCCCGAAGCAATTCGCATCCGAATGGGATATGACACTCCTCTAGAAGAATCTGATCAGGATAGAAAAACAAGATTGCAAAGGATTCGAAGGTATTGGGCAGTCAGGTGGTACAAGTATAAAAGTATTCCATCTTGGAAGTGGGCGATGCAATTCGCATTCAGTCCCCCTTACAGATATACAACTGTCATGTGTGCTCAGTACACCGAAGCCAACAGATCGAAGTACTATCCGAAGCCTCCTGCGGTCCCTCACCCTAACACACTCAAAACACCTGATGACTATCCTGAAGAGCAAGAAAGACTTGCCATTTTGGCTGAGAAGAAGAGAATTCGAGAAGAGAAGAAAGCAAAAGCTCTTGCAGCTGCTGGTCTTGAAGATGCTGAACCATCGAAGCCTAAGAAGAGGCGAAAGCTTCGGAAGCTTAGTGATTCACCCCCTCCTGCTACAGATGAGGAGGCTGAACACGAAGCCGATGACGAAGCTGAAGCAGCTGCTCAGCTCGAAGATTCGTTTGAAGAAGATCCAGCTGTCGAAGCTGATGATGAGTCCGAGCACTCGCCACCTCCCCCCAGTCCCCCGAAGAAATTGTTAAAGAAGCCACTGAAGAAGAAGGCTGGAGCAAAACCTCCTGCTCCCAAAGGAGTTAAGTTCCAAGAACCGTCTGCTCCACCTGCTCCTAAGAGGAACATTGATCTGACCAACTTGGTGGTCGAAGCACCTCTGTCTTCAAGACCCCCTCGTCGTCCAGAACCAACTGAGCAGAGGACAAAGGAACGGCATGATCCTAAGGCGAAGCCAGTGGCTAAGCCTGCTGCTGTCCCCGAAGCAAAAGCTCCTGCACCAACTAAAGCTCCGAAGCCAAAGTCCACTGTGGCTAAGCCTGGTCAAACGTTTGCCCAGGTTGGCACGAAGAAATTGTCCGAAGTTGAACTGAGGAAAAGAGACCTCATCGAAGCTGAACGCCTGCATGCCGAAGCTCAAGCCAAGGCAAAGGCAGAGAGAGAAGCTAAAGAGAAAGAGAAAGCAGATAGAGATGCTGCTGAGTTGGAGAAACAAAGGAATGCGCTGGCCAAATCAAATCAGCAAGCTGAAGCGAAGCGCAAGCTAGCTGAAGCTCAAGCTCAAGAGGCTAAGGCAGCCGCCGAAGCCAAACAACTTGCTGAAGCTGAAGCCAAACGCCAAGCTCAGCTTGATATTGTTCGCACCAAGAGAGCAGAGAAATCTGCTAGGGCTGCTCAAAAGGAAGCTGCTGTGGACATGGCACCGAAGGAAATTCCATCGAACCCAGTCGCAGCTCCTACCCCCGAAGCCCATGCTGAAGCAAATGTTGAAGCTGAACAAAGTGAGCACAACTTTCCAGATGCAAGGGAAGGAGAATTGTGGGATTGTCTAGGTATAAGTCAGACATATTTCAAGCTAGCTGAAGCCATTCATCCTCACACTGTGGATGTTGGAGATACATTCATTTCACCAAATCTATCAGCAATGGTGGAAACCTTATACAATCAGCGAAGAGATCTGCATGCTAGAGACAGATCAGAAACTGCAAAGATTCAGAAATTTCAGAAGAAAGCTGATGAGGAATCGGATGAGGATTTCAAGAGCGAAGCCACTGCTGCTTCGAAGAAAATTTCTGCTGTTAATGAGACAACCAAGCAGAATATTCAAGTCTTTCAGGGAAAGCTAAAATCAGCTATCGAAGAATGCTGCAAGACTCACAATTCTTCAGTGATGGCGCTTGATTCCAAGAAGCGCGAAGCAATGGTCCAATAGTTAGCTTCACCTCTTCCAAAGCTGCAACCAAGGAAGAGATGACAACTTGCTGACACCGAAGAAGTGGATGAAGTAAGCTTCCACCCTGCCAAGAAAGCTACACGCAAAGCATCGCCCCCACGATGCAAGATAATCAAACTTGGCAAACCATCATCGAAGCCATCCGCCCCCGAAGTTGCCCCACCTCCACCTCCACCTCAACCAGAAGCCAATCCACCCCGTGTTCAAACTCCACCTCCACCTCCACCCGCTCCACAACCATAAACCCACGATAACTTTGCACCACAACCATCTCCACCCCGTCAAACCACTCCTGCTAAAGATTACTCTTCAGCTCACTCTGCTGAGGAGTCAGAAGAGAAATAAGAAGTACAAGCCCAAGAGCAACCTCGTAATGCCGAAGCTGATGTCGAAGCAGAGGCCGAAGCCAATGAGTTGGCAATAGTCACTCAACAGCCGAGGCGAATCACAAATGCCCGAAGGCATTGTATACCTGCTCAAGACACTCAGTTGGACTCCAATTATCCAAGAGAAACTTTTCCCATATTCCGGGGAGAAGGAACTTCTTCAAGGCATGGTCCAGAATTTGACATCGAAGTACATCGCAAGAAGCTGAGATTCTTTGGCACTAGTCCATATGATTCACCAAGAACAACAGATGACCTTCGATTCTGGACAGCAGAGCAGCAAATCCTATACACGAAGCTTTACTGCCAGAAAAGTGTTCTATTCAGGCACAGATACTTGGATATGCACAGTTTAACAGCTGCTACTTGCTTCCAGAATATAGTTGAAACTATCGAAGTTCAGAATCTCACAGGATTATTTGCAATGGAAACCCCATTCAACTCCGAGCTAGTGAAGCAATTCTATGCTACACTTTATGTTTTTGGAACTCCAGAAGACACTAGCTCTTGGATTCTTGAATGGATGATACAAGGGAAAGTTTTGAGAATGGGTACCGAAGAATTCATGGAAATCGTGAACATTCCAAGACACACAGGTGATATTGCCAAAGTTCACATGCTGCCGGATCCCACCGAAGCCGAATTCGCATCTTTATTGGATCCCGAAGTCACTGGTGATCACATGCCAGAAAACATTCGCCCGAAGCATTTGGTGTTCAACTCCAAGACATGGTTCTACATCCTGTCAAATTCTTTGATGCCTCTAAGTACTGCAAACGAAGAATCCAACATCTTGTATCCCACTCGTCATGCTCTTATGAAGCTCACCCATGGTCTGGTGTTTGACTTCGAAGATTGTTTTCTTCGCTATATGGTCCAAGCTGCTGAAGTAGTCAATCAACTGAAGCCATATGCTCCTTGGCTGCAAGCCATTTGCAACCATGGACGCAGCGAAGATTTCATAGCGAAGCATCACCCGAAGCTATACTGTCCTCCGGTCCGTGATACTATGAACATCTTCAGGCGATCAAATGACCCATTTGCAACATATGTTGGAGTCAGACATCACATCAATGAGCGTAACATGTCGAAGCGCTATCAAAAGGAAATATATCACTTTGAGGTTGCCATTCGAAATCAACAGATTCTAGAGAATTTCATCGAAGGCAATCAACGACAGATGCAACACTTATCAGATGAAATCAACAGAGTTGGAAACATTGCTATGAACAATAATCAATAACTGAAGGTATTGAAGCGTCATTCATGGAAAGGTCTCAGGAAATTCAACTCAGTGAAGAAACTGCAAGCTGACCGTATATACAAGGAGTATCCTCATTTGCAGCGAAACTTTTCAAGAAATGACTCTGTTGAACGCCCCAACCCCAAGATCCCACCGCTGGAGAAGATCGAAGAAGTGCTATTCATCAACCATGCCGAACAGATTCGACCGAACACATTCTCTGATGAAGACTCCCACACGTCGAAGCATGAAGACGATCCCCTCGACGACAGCGATCTTGAATTGCTTCAAGCACCGATCGACTTCGACGAGGACGACTCACCAGCTTCGACCGAAGGCGAAACTTCAGTAGACGAATCATCGTCAGGCGAAGATGTTCCGCAGGGTCCCAAGGGTGCAGCAAACGCTTAAGTGCTCTCGATATGCCTCTCTACCTTTTGTCCAATTATTGACAAAAAGGGGGAGAACGTAGCATCGATTGAGTTTAGATTCGCTGCGGGGTTTAGGGTTTTGATTTGATTCGATAAACTTTTGTGTGTGTGTTAAGATTCGACAAACTTTCCATTCACTTCGATTGGGTTGTATCTTAACGATTTACTTCGGTTGTGAACTATGCTTATCTTATATGTTAATAACCTCGTGCTTGCAAGTTGCTCTTCTATACTTTATCTTGCAGGTGGTTATTTTCCTTAAGTTCACAGGTCATTGGATGATTGCATATGCTTGAAGAAAAATTATTTCTATATGCAATTGTTTCGCTAAGATATAAGTTAGGCTTCCCATTGATGATATTCTTCAACAAGCATTCACTTCGATTATAAATCTTTGATGCTTGCATTCAGGGGGAGTCAAAAGCTTCATATCTTAGAGTTTGCCCTCAACTCAAATTCAAATTCCATATCTTTTTATCGATGCCTGTTTTTTCAACAATAGTCCAAAAAGGGGGAGATTGTAAGAGCAAAGTTATACCCTCATGAGTTTTGGATATTGTTGATCAAAACAGTAGAGGAACTAACAAGTTTTCTAGTGTGAAACAGATGGTTAGGTTCCTGAAGTTATAGGTTGGTGATAAAGCTTCAACGAAGATTTACTCATTTATCGAAGCATATCCTCTGGAGCGAAGCACATCACGGATGTCGACCCCTAAAAAGATAAGGAATCCTGAAGCACATCCTATCGAAGAAGTTGATCAAGATGGCGCAAGACTTAGTTGTTTTTGCGTAGTTCTTTTTACTTCTTTGAGTCATAGGAAAAACCGTACTATCAAGAGGCGTTTAGCAAATGTACACCAAAGGTTTTAATGAAGAAATTCAGATCGAAACTAAACCTGAGAGAAACCAGAACCGAAGAAATCTCATGTGAGCTAGGTAATGCTTCA
Organism: Bromus sterilis; assembly: GCA_950022295.1. Taxonomy (NCBI): domain Eukaryota; kingdom Viridiplantae; phylum Streptophyta; class Magnoliopsida; order Poales; family Poaceae; genus Bromus; species Bromus sterilis. The sequence goes on from OX465597.1 coordinate 29,969,620, forward strand.
CTAGCGAAGACTTTGTTCTTTCGGCTTCTGAAGCAGAATCAAGTCCGTGAGTCAGCTTTACTTGGACCGCAAGTAAAGTTGCGCATTGATTGGAAATATGACCGTTGGGGACAGGTGTCAAGCTGTCACATCGGGTCACTTCAGTCATTTCGCACCTTGGGATTGCCACCTATAAATACACCACCCCCGCCCTCATTGGCCGGGTGGCTGCTCCAAGATTGATTCTCTACAGAGAGAGAGAGAGAGCAACCCCACCGAAGCACATCAAAAACCCATCCACCGAAGCATAAGTCCTATTGATCTGAGTTGAATCATTATGACTTAGGAAGAAGTTTGCTAGCCTTTTTATCTTGGAGAACTGCAATTCTCCTAGACGGTTAGAGAGTTGTTCTTCAGAGAGCGAAGAGTTATTGTCGCCTCGAAGTCCAATTTGTCAAAGGTTTCGGTGATTCCCTCAATAATCAACCACGAGTGAAGAACTGACCAAGCTCATGGAGATTGGTGCAGTGGAGATATGGACGGAGAGAGGTTAGCTCCTGTGTTCAATCACAAGTCCCTCCAACCAGACGTAGCACTTTGCAGAGTGTGAACTGGTCGAACAAACATCGCCGAGTCAAGAGTTCGTTTTACTTTCCGCACTTACATTCTGTTTGTCAATTGCTTCAGAGTTATGCTTCGATGCAATTGATTCGATGCTTTTGATTCGCTATGTTCTGCTTCGATTACGTTCTGCTTCTATGTTTCCCTTCCTGTTGAATAGTTTCGGTTGCCATGTTATGCTTCACTTCAAAGTTTCATGTGAAAATTTGAAGTGATCATTCACCCCCTCCCCCTCTGATCACATACTTGGTCTAACAGTATTGTTCATGACTTGGCATATTGAAGTGGTATTTCCCTTCGGAGAATTTTTGGATTGACTTGGCACATGCTTACACATGTTTATGACTGAAAGTCTATCAAGCCGTGATGATCTTTTCGTTTCAGAATAGTTATATCACGTTCATGCCCGATTCAATGTTGCTTTGTTGCTCTGCATGATTATGACCTTTATTGTTCTCTAGTTGTTCGCTTCCCCGTCTTTTGCTAGCCTTCGCCCGTACTAAGCGGAATTCTGCTTGTGCATACAAAATCATTGAAACCAGTTGCGCCATATGAGTCCACCATACCTACCTATATATGGTATTTACCGGCCATCCTAACGAAGACTTTTTTGTACCATCTCAAAATTATTCAAGTGCACTTCTATTTTTGTATCCGTAGAAGCTCATGGGGCGTTAGAGGGAATCATTATGTTTCATGCTAAAAATGTTTTACTCCTTGACAAAGTTTCTTCTAGTCAAATTTATGAGGCAGGGGCCGGTCTGGAGAATGCCCAGTTCTCACTTATTTCACATTTTTATAAAAGCTTGCACTTGCCCTCCATACTTGATGACGGAATGAAATGGAACTAAATGTTGGCCACTAACTGCTAATGATAGGTGGAGGGGGACTCACAATTCTCCCATCCTTACTTGAGGCAAGATAAAAGGCCCCATGCAATTGCTGGCCAAAGACCGTTTATGATAGATGGAAAGGGAACACAAGTGTAGGCATAATACAAAAGCATGGGAACCTCCATTAATATGGTTGGTATGGAAGATATCAAGAACCTTTACCGTTACCGTTGACTGGAAAGATATACTCTCAAAATCATTTTATCTTTGTTTTCAAAACCACGAGCTCTGGTACTTGTTTAGTATTTTCTTCCAGCCACGGGTTTTCAACCTTGCCATCAAAAGCCATGGTTCGAGAGTCTCCCCTTCTTTCTTCAAAGCACCAACTATTGAGAGCATAATTGTCATTCTGAGTGTAATGTGCATTGTCCCAAAGTACCACATTGTCTTCTGCATGCTTGTGATATCACTCATTTTGAAATATCTAGTTCTAGTCTCCTTTAAAACTCCGAAGGAGCTTCTGCATTTATGTTTTGCCTCAGTCTTGGAGGCTGGTGAGATACCACTCTAGTATGTTAAAGTCATGTTCATTGCGATCTTGTCTTGATTTTCAGTTGCATATTATTCATTCGAGGTTGTTTTGAAACTTTTTACCTGAAAGATGGATTGCTTCGTGCATTGTCCTTGTAGCATGGTGTAAACACTTGTCAGTCTTGTTCGTAGTACATTCTTATATACATCTATGAAGCAAAAGAAGTTTGTCAAAGTTTTCTTTGTCACGTCCAGTTCGTTGAACTGAATTGCTTGAGGACAAGCAATATGCTAAGCTTGGGGGAGTTGATACATCTCAAATATATCGACTTTTCCAAACACTTTTTCTATTGTTTTGACCTCATTCTTGCATGATTTGAATGAAACTAACCCGGACTGACGCTGTTTCCAGAAGAGTTGCATGTATGGTTTTCTTGTGTGCAGAAAAATGGATTTTTAGGTGTCCCAGAAAATTCCAATGAAAAATACAGAAAATCCACGCACCGGGAGGACCAACATGTCAGAAGAAGGGCCAGAGGGGGTTTAGCCGTGGCCCAGGTGATACGTCCAAAACGTATCTATAATTTCTGCTTGCTCCATGCATGTTTTGTGTGATATTGCTATGATCTAGATACACTTTCATACACTTTGTATCATATTTGGACTAACCTATTAACTCAGTGCACCACAGTGCCAGTTCCTGTTTTCTGCTGTTTTTCTATTTCAGTTTTCCCCCATATAAAAAGTGCTCCAAAAATTCGGGAAAAATCAGATAAAAAATCAGCGCAGAAGAACCTTCCAGAGGGCCACCACCAGGGCCCCAGGCGCCCTGGTGGCGTGCCCCAGGGGCTGGCCGCGCCAGGGGGGGGGGGCGCCTGGACCCCTGGTGCCCCCCTGGCTGCCCCCTTCGCCTATATATTCTCCATGATGAGAAACCCTCGAAAGAAGAACCCTTTTTCGCGATCTCGCCTCTGTTCCGCCGCCGCCGCGCTTCCGAGATCGGGAGCACCAGCAGACCTCTTCCCGGCACCCTGCCGGAGGGAGGGCCGACCTCCGGGAGTCTCCTCTCCACCATGGATGCTTCCCGGATGTATTGTGAGTAGTTTCCTTTGGACCATGGGTCCATGATCAGTAGCTATGTGATGTTCTCCTCCCCTCTTTGTTCTTCATGGTTTAGACCTCGTGAGCTGCCCTACATGATCGAGGCACTTTTGTAATCTTTCTACTGTTGCTATGCTGAGTTTGATGGGATCTGATGGATTATGAGATTATGTTCAGATTGTGATTGAGTAATATATTTGGTTCTTATCTCTTATATTTTTGTTCTTAAGTAATTCTTGCATGTTCTCCGTTGCTGTTTATTGCTTTGGCCAAGTAGTAGGTAGTAACCCCAAGAGGGAACGTTATGCTCGATTGTGGGTTCATGCCCCCTGATGACACGCTTGAGTGACAGAAACATGAGTCTAGGGGATGTGCTGTTGCCACAAGGGGGAAAACAACGGTGCTTGTAACCGCGGTTGCAAGGATTGTTTACTTTACGCAAAGTGCTTTTTAATGCAGTTTTCTGTTGCTTTGGGTTTACACTTTGGGTGGGGCTCGCAACTTAATACCAGCGAGATGTTCTGGATAGATATCTCAAGGTGGATGATTAGTAGTAGATGCAGTTGGATTTCGGTCTACTTATTTTGGCGTTCTGCCCATGCTTTTGAGCCTCTTCCTTTCTTTTGTAGCATAGTTAGCATTGCGGTGCGTTCATAATCCTGTCAATTGCCCTTCTGTAATTTGTTCACCTCGCATAGCAGTTTTATCGTCTTTTGGGAGAGAGACATCACTAGTGAACATCATGTATCCCGGTCCATATCCTCATCACTATTTCCACGCTCATTTACTTTTCTGCTTTTACTTTCAGTTGCTATCATTATCCCTTGTGTTTGATCCTTTGTGAACAACAAGACCGGAGAGATTGACAACCTCTCTGAACTTCGTTGGGAACAAAGTTATTTGTGTCTGTGTGCAGGTCCGCGTCAGTTGTGCCGCTGACACCTACTTATCATCTCCGGAGTCCTACTGGAGACAAACCTTGGTATCTTTACTGAGGGAATTTTTCTGCTGTGCTACATCACACCTTCCACTTGGGGTTTACCAACGAAGGGCGAGAAATCACTATCATCTCCTCGCACATCAAGCAAAATTTCTGGCGCCGTTGCCGGGGACTCCGATTGCTAAGATAGGGGAGTTTCACGCTACCCTTTACCTTTGTTTTTTAGTCTTGTTAGTTTACCTTTCAGTTTTTATCTTTGTGTCCTATATAAAAAATCACAAAAAAATCTGCCACACTTGCTGCTGCTATGGGTTCCACTGAAAACACTAAGTTGTGTGACTTCACTAGTCACAACAACCAAGACTTTATCTGCACCCCCATTGCCACACCTGCCACTTTAGCTACCTCTTATGAAATTAAACTTTCCTTGCTAAACCTTGTTATGAGAGATCAATTCTCTGGTGCTGGAGATGATGCTGCTTTACACTTGAACAATTTTGTTGAATTATGTGATATGCAAAAGTATAAAGAAGTAGAAGGTGATATTGTTAAGCTCAAGCTCTTTCCTTTCTCTTTAAGGGGAGAAGCTAAAATCTGGTTTCAATCTTTGCCTAGGAATAGCATAGATTCTTGGGATAAGTGCAAAGATGCTTTTATAGGGAAGTACTACCCACCTGCTAAAATTATCCAATTAAGGAGTAACATTATGAATTTTAAGCAATTGGATAATGAACACGTTGCCCAAGCTTGGGAACGAATGAAATTTCTTGTTAAGAAATGCCCTACACATGGTTTGACTACCTGGATGGTTATCCATACTTTTTATGCAGGCTTGAACTTTACCTCGCGGAACCTGTTAGATTCGGCCGGGGAGGAACCTTTATGTCAACTACACTTGGTGCTGCCACAAAGCTTCTCAATAAGATGATGACCAATTATTCCCAATGGCACACCGAACGCGCTCCAACAGGTAGGAAGGTAAACTCTGTCGAGGACATTACCTCCCTCAATGAAAAAGTTGACTTAATTATGTCTCTACTTACTAAGCAACCCTCTATTGATCCTCGTGATGTCCCTTTAAATTCTTTGGTTGCCCAAGAACAAGTAGATGTGAACTTTATTGCTAGAAACAACTTCAACAACAAAGCTTATAGGGGTAATTTTGCTAGCAAGCCTAGACTGTTTCCATCCAACTATGGGAACAACAACATCTACCCTAGCAACAACTCCTATAATCCTGCTTATACAGAAAGAGACCTACCTAGCATGAGAAATTGGTAGAAATAGAGAAAGCTACTAAGAACTATATGCACACCCAGTTTGAACAAAACAAAGCCTTCTCTAAGCAAATAGGTGAGCATACTGCCATTCTGCAAAACATTAGTGAACATCTTGATAGCCTGAACAATGAGATTTCTAATCTCCAGGCTAGACTTACCGCCACCAAAACCCATGTTTCGAATATGTCCCACACCCAATCTACTTTGATAAATCAAATGGCAGCCAAACCGGAAGTTATCCTTATGGAAGAGGATAGAATTAAGAGCCTTCCTACACATCACACAGTTGCCACTATCCAAATTGTTGAGGACACCCAAACTATTAGCACCCAATGCACTCCTAGTCCCGATGGACCTATTAATGGTGATGCTAATACCTCAACCGAAGATGAAGAAACTCCTATGAACATAGAGGGTTTCAAACAAGTGAGCCTAGACGACACTACTACCACCTTTGATAGTAGTGATATTGATTTTGATAGTTGCACCCTCTCAGAAGTTATTAGCTTGCTACACAAAATGTCTAGAGACCCCCACACTAGCACACTTAATTTTGCCTTCACGGAGCATATCACAAATGCTCTCATCAAAGCTAGGGAGGAGAAGCTTAGAGTAGAAGCCTCCATACCTAGGAAGCTAGATGATGGTTGGGACCCTATGATCAAAATTAAATTAAATAACTTCTCTTGCTATGCCTTATGTGATGTTGGAGCTAGTACCGTTGGTTATGGAGCATAGTTAGCATTGCGGTGCGTTCATAATCCTGTCAATTGCCCTTCTGTAATTATTTCACCTCGCATAGCATTTTTATCGTCTTTTGGGAGAGAGACATCACTAGTGAACATCACGTATCCCGGTCCATATCCTCATCACTGTTTCCACACTCATTTACTTTTCTGCTTTTACTTTCAGTTGCTATCATTATCCCTTGTGTTTGATCCTTTGTGAACAACAAGACCGGGGAGATTGACAACCTCTCTGAACTTCGTTGGGAACAAAGTTATTTGTGTCTGTGTGCAGGTCCGCGTCAGTTGCGCCGCTGACACCTACTTATCATCTCCGGAGTCCTACTGGAGACAAACCTTGGTATCTTTACCGAGGGAAATTTTCTGTTGTGCTACATCACACCTTCCACTTGGGGTTTACCAACGAAGGGCGATAAATCACTATCATCACCTCGCACATCACCAGGCGGCCAGGTGGCATGGCTTGGCCCCAGGCCGTGCCACTAGGGAGCCTAGGAGGGACCCACCCCTCTGGTGCCCTACTAGGACTCCTATTTTTACCCTTGACGAGGAAATCCCAGAACAGAAGTCGCTTTTCCAATTCTCATCGCGGAGCCGCCACCACCCTTTGTTCTTCTTCGGGAGAGCTAATCTGGAGGCTGTTTTGACCTCCGGTGAGGGGGAATCATCGCCATCGTCATCACCATCGCCACTCCATCACCCTTCCATGACTTCTCCTTTCATGTGTGAGTAATCCCCTGCTGTAGGCAAAGGGGATGGTAGGGATTGGATGAGTTAGATCATGTAAATGTTTATCAGATTGTTAGGGGAATGTTGCCTATCATCTAGTATGGTGTTTATTACCTTTGCTACAACTTGTTGTTCTTATTTCTTGTCACTTTGGGCCCGTGTGCCATGATTTTAGATCTGAACCCTATGTGTTTGCATGAATATATTCGTGTTCTTGATCCTATCTATGAGTTGTATGCACCTATTATAGTTCGGAACCGGCGACTGATGGCTTCTCCCCCTTCGTTGGTGAGCCCCAAGTGGAAGGCGTGATGCAGTACAGCAGCGAGTTTCCCTCGGTGAAGATACCAAGGTTTGTCTCCAGTAGGACTCCGGAGATGATAAGTAGGTGTCAGCGGCCCGACTGACGTGGACCTGCACACAAACACAAATAACTTTGTTCCCAACGAATTTCAGAGAGGTTGTCAATCTCTCCGGTCTTGTTGTTCACAAAGGGTAAAAACACAAGGGATAATGATAGCAAGTAAAAACAGTAAAGTAAATATAGTGTGGAAACAGTGATAAGGATATGGACCGGGATACGTGATGTTCACTAGTGATGTCTCTCTCCCAAAAGACGATAAAACTGCTATGCGAGGTAAACAAATTACAGAAGGGCAATTGACAGGATTATGAACGCACCGCAATGCTAACTATGCTACAAAAGAAAGGAAGAGGTTCAAAAGCACGGCCAATACGCCAAAATAAGTAGACCGTAATCCAACTGCATCTACTACTAATCATCCACCTTGAGATATCTATCCAGAACATCTCGCCGGTATTAAGTTGCGAGCCCCACCCAAAGTGTAAACCCAAAGCAACAGACAACTGCATTAAAAAGAACTTTGCGTAAAGTAAACAATCCTTGTAACCGCGGTTAGAAGCACCGTTGTTTTCCACCTTGTGGCAACAACACATCCCCTAGACTCATGTTTCTGTCACTCAAGCGTGTCATCGGGGGGCATGAACCCACAATCGAGCACAACGTTCTCTCTTGGAGTCACTACCTATGTCAGAACCCCAACTAGGGTAAGTGCTAGGTTTGTTTGTGCTTTGCATCATGTGAAAAATTCAAAAAGAAATTCAAAAATGGGGAAGCAGAAAGCCCTGAGAAATTATTTGAAATGGCCAGATAAAAATCTTTTTCCAAAAATCAATTGAATGTTTGGAAAATTCCTATAAATGATGCTGATCATTTTAAAAGTGGTTTGGGTATTTTCCCATACTCATGGAATTTTCTAATATTCAAATAGTGCTCTGGAAATTAAAGTTTACCCCTATTTGAATTGAAATTCAAATTTATTGAATTTCAAAAATGCTCAAATTATATAAGTGGTTTGCTACTGACCACCTAGGGTTTTTAAAATCATTTGGGCATTTAACTAAAATGCCTGGCTATTTTAAGTCTAGGAAAAACAAATGAAACAGAAAAATAAAAAGAAAAGAAAACAACAAAAGCTTACCTTTCGCCCAGGGCAACGACCCACTTCCTCTGGCCGGCCCAGCCCAACCGGCCACCTTGTCTTCTTCCTCCCCTCGCTCCCAAGCTGCTCGGTGGCGAGCCGTGGGTGCGCCGACGCCACCGAGGCCTCTCTGGAGCCCCCTCTTCTCTCCCAAGGCGCCATGCAGCTCGCCCAGAAGCCCCGCAGTCTTCCCCCTCCTCTGACTCTCTCCCCACGCCCTCTCTCTCTCGTTTTCGCACGGACCCGAAGCCCAGCCGGAGCACGCCGCCATAGAACTCGCGGCCACCGTGCCCCACTCGGCGCCACAAGTTGTCCAGAAGCTCCGCCATCATCGTCTTCGTCAAGCCGTGCAGTTAATCGAGCCTGGGAGCCCCGGAGCCAACGCCTTCTTCACCGTTCCTCTCCGGCCGCCGTGAAGTTCCGGCGTGAAATACGCCGCCGTCTCGCCTCCTCCGGCTTCCCCGAGTCCCTCTTCACGCTCAGGGTGAGCAGCTTGTCGTTTTGCCCTACCCCCTTCTCCTCCCCGTGCCCTAGTCACTGATCTCACCGGAGCAGAGCCACGGCCGCCGCCATTGTTGAAGCCGTCGTCGCTCCAGAGCGCCCCGGCGACCCATACTCAGCTCACAAGACGCGGGAGATCGTGGGCTGTCGTTTGGTAGTCGTGGCGCCCGTTTTGGTGCATTGCGCCGCCGTCCAGGAGAGCACCGCCGTTCCCGTGCTACCGGCGGAAAGCCGCCGGCCGGGTTAGGCTTAACCCCCTCCTTAATCAACCACTAATCAACCCCCTCTGCCACAGACAGGTGGGTCCCCCTGGCCCTAACCCCTCTGTTTAGTTTAAACAGAGAGGGGTTAACTCCCACTGTGGCTGACAAGCCGACCCCACCCGTCAGCCCCCCTGTGACGTCACAGTGAGCTCAGCACGACGCAATAAAAAGAAAAGGAGATAGAAATGATTTAAGATAATCCAGAAAATTCCAGAAAATTGTTTAAACTTTGGAAAATCATAACTAATTCATTTTAACTCCAAATATAACAAATAATATGTCTAAAAATATCAGAAAAATCCAAGGATTATGAATATGGGCTCTGTTTTCATGTTTGACCATTTTAAAATGGGTGAACAGTGCAAAACATCCATATGGCTTTATTTCAAATTCAAATTTGAAGCACATTTGCAAATGACTTTGCATTTGGCTTCTTTTAAATGGAATTGTACCCACATTGTGATCAAGAACATCACCATTTCAATATTGATCATGTGTTTGAGAATTGCAAATAAATTTATACCTTGTTTGATTGTTTGCTCGATAGACGTGCAACCGGAACCGGAGGCCACCCCCTTCGTTGAAGACCCCGTTATCGAACCTCGTCAGCAAGGCAAGCAAACCCCATTGATCATGTCTATAAAATCCTATTTCCCTCTCAGTCTCGCTTATGCATGTTTAGGAGATCACCGAGACACGTTCTTTTGCATAGTTGAACCCATTCCGATGCATGGCCTATCATTCTGTCACCGTATTAAGCAAACCACAATCCTAGCAGATATAGGAGTTGATTGATGAGCATGTGGCCCCTGCAACTGTTACTGCTTATTGCTGCTTAGTGGTACAATGAGGATGTTATGATTGTGAGTCAGGATGGATTGAACACAGTAGTGCTGATGATAAACGTGTTGATGAATCCACCCTAAACAAAGGTGAACGATGAGAGGCTGTGTAGGAGTACACAGTGGGTTGTCTCGTTGAACACTGCCCTAGGCCTCGAGTTCCTGTTTTGTGATCCAATACAAAGAGTATGACCACATGTAGGGTTTATGGGAGCCCCGTTTGGCCTCTTTACGTACCCGATCCGGTCCAGGAGTCACACTAGATTCGGGCTTTCCATTTGACCTAACTATAGATATGTGGGTGGACCTGTGAGGCAGTGAAACCATCTGTCAAAGGTGGCGTCTCGGTCCCTTACATTATCTGAGTCCGTTTCGTCGAACCGGCCGGACTCTCGAGCGGTGACAAACTCAGGTAGTCGACTCCTGGATTAGAGAAGGTGATGTGAGGGTAGTGCCGTGGTTTCATCCACGTCCGACATCCGCTTGAAGGTTGACAAGAACGAGGCGATAAGTGATGACACGCGTGTGAAGATGTACACCCCTGCAGGGTTAATGAACTATTCGAATAGCCGTGTCCGCGGTTATGGACTACTTGGAAACCTCTACTTGATCATAGACAACTTGAATGGATACTTATAAAATTCGCAAGATAAGCGTGAGTGCTATGGTGTGCTTCTTCGTGGGGAAGTCGAGGAAGTAACCACAGTGGTGTATTGGTTGGAGATGTAGTGGACTCGTGTACGCTTCTTACCTCAAGTCTGGTACTCGTAGTACAGGAATAGCCAAGTCAAAGCTGGCACTTCTGCATTTTGAACCCCACCTCCTTTACCTTGATACTTGAGCATGAGTAGTGTAGTTCTGATGTAAGTCTTGTTGAGTACGACGTTGTACTCACGTTTTCTTATTCTATGTTTTAGATAAGAACCGGACCCTGATGGAGTCATCTTCGTGAAGCTCGATGTTGACCTTGGTAGTATAGTCCCAGACAGCAGTCTGGTCCCTCGTGGAAGGGCATGTTTGTTGTACAAGGATTCTCTAAGCCATTTGTTAAACTTGTCTGTACTCAGACCTAATTTTCTTCCGTTGTATGATGTAATGTGATCACAGACATGTGATCTTTGTATGCTCTATATGTATATCAATAAAGAATACTTTATAGAGTTATGTGATGATACCTGCTGTTCATACTAGGCATGTGTGCTGCGTGTATGTTTATAACATGCATGTCTTAGTATGGGTTTTCGAGACCTTAGTTGTGATCTGGCTGGTGGTCTTTTATACACCAAGTGGCCCTTAGATGTGCGCAGCTTGGGGCATCGCGATGCGATTGCTCGAGACTCCGTCTCGTGCACACTTTGTTGTATGATCGAGCCCGCCCTAGACCCCGACTAAGTGATCGGGCTGGAGTAAGTCTATGTAAGAGTTAGGATCCAATCTATAACATGGTTGAGGCAACTTGTCTATGAGTATGGGATTCACCACACATAAGCATTTAGACTTGTGAGCGAACGTTGAGGACCCATCTCAGTTGATCATCCGGCCTGAATGGGATGCCCCTCACGTTCGATGCTTACCGAGAACGTTCTGTGCTTGGCCTTGTCTGCTTAGACAAGTGGGTACGGTTCTCGGCTCTCCATGTGATTGTATCGTGACTGGAATTACATACGCTAACCCCGGGTCCCGACAACCTACTACTTGGCCAAAGCAATAAACAACAACGGAGAACATGCAAGAATTACTTAGGAACAAAAATATAAGAGATAAAAACCAAATATATTACTCTATCATAATCTGAACATAATCTCATAATCCATCAGATCCCTCCAAACTCAGCATAGCAACAACAGAAATATTACAAAGGTGCCTCGATCATGTAGGGCAGCTCACGAGGTCTAAACAATGAAGATCAAAGAGGGGAGGAGAACATCACATAGCTATTGATCACGTACCCATGGTCCAAGGAAAACTACTCACAAGACATCCGGGGAGCATCCATGGTGGAGAGCAGACTCCCGGAGGTCAATCCTCCCTCCGGCAGGGTGCCAGGAAGAGGTCTTCTGGTGCTCCCAATCTCGGAAGCGCGGCGGAGGCGGAACAGAGGCGAGTTTGCGGAATAGGGTTCTCCTTCTGGAGTTTCCCCGTGACGGAGAATAAATAGGCGAAGGGGGGCAGCCAGAGGTGGACCAGGGGCCCCAGGCGCCCTCCTGGCGCGGCCAGGGGTGGGGTCGCGCCGGGTGGCCGCCTGGGCCCCCTGGCTCCCCTCTGGCCCCTCCCGGGATCTTCTCGAAGCTTCCTGTACGCTGATTTTTATCTGAATTTTCCCGAATTTTTCTGGCAGTTTTTGTATGGGGAAAAAACTGAAATAGAAAAACAGCAGAAAACAGGAACTGGTACTGGGGTGCACTGAGTTAATAGGTTAGTCCAAATATGATCAAAAGTGTATTTAAGTGCATCTAGATCATAGAATATCACACAAAACATGCATGGAACGAGCAGAAACTATAGATACGTTTTGGACGTATCAACATCCCCAAGCTTAATTCCTGCTCGTCCCCGAGTAGGTAAATGATAAAAAGCATAATTTCTGTGGTGACATGCTAGCAACCATAAAAGAACTTTGAAAAGTAAAGCAATCAAGGTGAGAGATTCAATTGAAGTCATAACATGCAAGAGTCTATATTAGCATTGAAACAAGTAACAAAAGAACATTTGGTGCAAGAGCTCTCGCTGTCCGTGACTCGAATGTCTCCACATGGTGTTTGCGTGCAAGAAAGGGGATAGGGAATATGAGAAAAAGTATTTTTGTGTTGAGAACTCAATCTACTAAAGTTTCACACTTGGTCTTCTTTGGAATCTTATCTTGACTCGTCCCCAGACCACTAGCCAGGTACAAGTCAATTTGATCCACTCCTTTTCGATATTTTGAGCACTCATGTAATGGATGAGCGTAAGCACGAGAGTTGACACTTAGGATGGCAAAGAGAGAAATATGGTGGAGGAGGAATACAAAAAGGGTGAGAAAGGCTCACATCAATGAGGACAATCATAGGCAAGAGATGCCAAATGATAGATATGATGCGAGGAGTAGGGATTGCCATGCAACGGATGCACATACGAGCTAAGAAGCTCTCCAAAGGAACTAGTGGGGGTGCATCTAACTTGCTCGCTCATTAAGACTAAGAGCTCGTTTGAGGAGGCTCATCCTTGGAATATGCAAGCCAAGTTCTATAGTGTGAAGGTCCCCACATAGCTATATGCATGAAGATCATCTCTATGGAGTACAAAGATATAGAGGGAGTACTAGTGTGGATCTCTCAAAAGGATAGTAGTGTTGCCCCTTTCTCTCTTTTTATTTATTTTTCTATTTTCTATTTTTTTTTGTATTTTTGTGGCCTCAATGACTCTTTCTATTTAACTCTCATTTGTCCTCTTTGGGATCTTTTAATGTGTCCACTTTGGGATCTTTTCCTCACTTAAGGGCAACACTCTATTTTACAAGAAGGTAAAGGAGATCTTTCACACTTTACAAGGTACTCAAAATGATAAAGAAGATGTAACTAACATGATGTATGCAAGGTATGTCGCTGCCAGTGTAGTAGGAACATGTTTGACATGAAGATCAAGTCATGAAGAGGTGGATGTTACATGGCAATATATCTCGGAAAGGCTATGGAAATGCCTTGATAGGTAGGTATGGTGGCTGTTTTGAGGAAAGATATAAGGAGGTTTATGATGACAGAGCGTATCATGCCAAGGGTTTGGATGTACCGGCGAAGGTGGACACCAACTCTCGGAGTGAGAAGAAGGCAATGCACGACACGGGAGAGGTTAGCAAAAATGGGAAGGTGGAAGTGTCAACTTTCAATACTTACATTAGTCTGAAGAACTCATGCACTTATTATCGGTAACTCTCAATCTAATAAGGAGGTTCACAAAGAGACAAGTACCCCGAGGAGGAGTGTATGGGGGTTTGGTTATCCTTACGCATCCTCGACTCATGGTACGTGAGTGTTCTCTGATATTCGATCCCTCCAAAGAGTAGTGATCCATCTAGTAGCTAGAGTTCTCAACTAGTTTTGTAGGTTTTGAAAATAAACACGGATTTCCCAAAATACGACACCTATCACTAATAGGAAAGAGCTCTTGACACCAAAAGTCCAAACATTACGCACATCAATACCTCAAAACCATTGCAAGTTACTACTAAAATTAAATAGCAACCTCAAGTACCTACTTCTCAAAACAAGACACAACTCAGTGCAACAACCAACTCTCTTTAACAAGATAAACATGAAAACTAAAAAGAGTTGCAGCGACAAACTAAAAAAAAAGCCAAGGCTCTTGCTAAAGACAAACTAAAACTCAAACTAAACATGGCAGTAGCTATGAAAAGATAAAGAACACACAACAGCAAAAAGATATGTAGGAAAAATCCTATGATGTGTTCTAGATTTTGAAAGTGGAGCGTGTTTCTCTCCCACACAAAGTAAGACGGGATCTAACTTTTTATGAACAGCAAGCAAAGCTAAAGAAAACTAAAAACTAAACCTAAGAGCGAGACGCTCCAAGCATAGCACATAACGCATGAAGTGATAAAAATATAGTGAGACGAAGGACGAACTGATGATTGTTGATGGAGAAGGGGATGCACGGGGTCATCCCCAAGCTTATACGCTTGAGTCTCCTTGAATATTTATTGGGGATGCATGGGGGCATCCCCAAGCTTGAGCGCTTGACACTCCTGGATCTTCTTTCACCATCTTCTATCGCGCACTTGAAAACTCCCTTCAAACATAACTCATCATAAGTTGATTAGAGAAGTTAGTACCCTTAATAAATAATTTTTTCTCCACTGGATATAAAGATATTCTTGAAGATCTACTGTTTCTCAAGAGTTCCAAAAAGTTTTTGCAAAAAAAAGCAAACTTAAGGTTTGCAAAAGTTAGGAGAGACAAAACGTGGCAGAATCTGTGAAAAACAGAACATCAGATAGTAATGAATTTTTTAGGGGCACTTCTGCAACTCAAATCAAAAAACTCAGAACATACGGAAGTTTGGTAATTGTATAAAGCATACTGTGTAAAAATTTCAGCTCAAAAAGATGAACTGGGATTTGTTTTGGAATTTTTCTGGTCACAAGGACAGAATCTGTTTTCTGGACAACATGTCACAACTTTTACTTCCCTTGCCGTAGGAGGCTATAACTTGGCACAAAGTTGAAAAATAAAGATTCAATGATGTTGCTACAGAAGTAACAATCATCAAGACACAACAAAAGCAAAAAGAAACACCTAAATTTGTTGCGGGCTGCCTCCCGAAAGCGCTTCTTTAAAGCCATTAGCTAGGCTTAATGCAAAAGATCAAGTTGTATCAATCGAATCATTATCAAGATCATCAAAAAGCTCTTCAATTGTACAACTAGTCTTAAGAGGTATTTCAAATAAAGGCCTAATGAAGATACTTCTAGGGAGAAAACCAAAAGGCGGAAAATCAATGGAAGATTCATTTATAAAATTATCAAAGAGAGGTATTTCTTCCAAAGTTTTCATGGTTTCAACTTTTTTGGCAATACGTGGTTTATTTTTAGGTAGGGGAACCTTAGGGACATAATTGAACTTAGGTTCCCTTCTTGCCGAAGTCTCTACCTTTTTTGGTTTGATTGAGGAAAAAGTAGTTCCTAGAGTATTAATAATTTCCTCAATCTTATCTATCCTAGAAAGATCCGTATCACGGGATTTGATGACCTCCAAAGTTTTAATAATTTTAAGCATGGAGCTATCAAGCCTATTCAAATTCCCTTGAATCTTGCGATCCAACTCATTTATCCTAGTTATACTTGGTATTTCTAACTCTATCTTTTCAATTTTCTTCATAATGTGAGATAGAGTTACATCTTCTTGTATGCTAGCAGTAGGGAGATTTCCAACAAGATTTTCAATAACATTAAGAGACTCCCAAGTCGGGGCTTCTAGAAAATTCCCATTGTTAGCAGTATCTAATATGAACCTATTCCAAGAAGTAATCCCAACATAAAAATTTCTAAGCAGGATAGTAGTGGGTTGCTTCTTGGTGGCTCTTTTTTGAGAATCATTAATTCTATACCAAGCATCTTTTAAACTTTCTCCACATTTTTGTTTAAAGGTGAGAACCTCTGTCTCAACAAAGGCAAAAGGGCCAGACATAATGACAACTAGCAAGATAAATAATTTTTTTGTAATTTTTGATAAAAGACACAAAGATAAAAACTGAAAGATAAACTAACAAGACTAAAAAACAAAGGTAAATGGTAGTGTGCAACTCCCCTATCTTAGCACTCGGAGTCCCCTGCAACGGCGCCAGAAATTCGCTTGATGGCTTCTCGCCCTTCGTTGGTGAGCCCCAAGTGGAAGGCGTGATGCAGTACAACAGCGAGTTTCCCTCGGTGAAGATACCAAGGTTTGTCTCCAGTAGGACTCCGGAGATGATAAGTAGGTGTCAGTGGCGCGACTGTCGTGGACCTTCACACAGACACAGATAACTTTGTTCCCAACGAAGTTCAGAGAGGTTGTCAATCTCTCCGGTCTTGTTGTTCACAAAGGGTAAAAACACAAGGGATAATGATAGCAAGTAAAAAAGTAAAGTAAATATAGTGTGGAAACAGTGATAAGGATATGGACCGGGATACGTGATGTTCACTAGTGATGTCTCTCTCCCAAAAGATGATAAAACTGCTATGCGAGGTAAACAAATTACAGAAGGGCAATTGACAGGATTATGAACGCACCGCAATGCTAACTATGCTACAAAAGAAAGGAAGAGGTTCAAAAGCACGGGAAGTACGCCAAAATAAGTAGACCGTAATCCAACTGCATCTACTACTAATCATCCACCTTGAGATATCTATCCAGAACATCTCACTGGTATTAAGTTGCGAGCCCCACCCAAAGTGTAAACCCAAAGCAACAGACAACTGCATTAAAAAGAACTTTGCGTAAAGTAAACAATCCTTGTAACCGCGGTTACAAGCACCGTTGTTTTCCCCCTTTTGGCAACAACACATCCCCAAGACTCATGTTTCTGTCACTCAAGCGTGTCATCGGGGGGCATGAACCCACAATCGAGCACAACGTTCCCTCTTGGAGTCACTACCTACTACTTGGCCAAAGCAATAAACATCAACGGAGAACATGCAAGAATTACTTAGGAACAAAAATATAAGAGATAAAAACCAAATATATTACTCTATCACAATCTGAACATAATCTCATAATCCATCAGATCCCTCCAAACTCAGCATAGCAACAGCAGAAATATTACAAAGGTGCCTCGATCATGTAGGGCAGCTCACGAGGTCTAAACAATGAAGATCAAAGAGGGGAGGAGAACATCACATAGCTACTGATCACGGACCCATGGTCCAAGGAAAACTACTCACAAGACATCAAGGGAGCATCCATGGTGGAGAGGAGACTCCCGGAGGTCAATCCTCCCTCCGGCAGGGTGCCGGGAAGAGGTCTTCTGGTGCTCCCGATCTCGGAAGCGCGACGGCGGCGGAACAGAGGCGAGTTTGCGGAATAGGGTTCTCCTTCTGGAGTTTCCCCGTGACGGAGAATAAATAGGCAAAGGGGGGCAGCCAGAGGTGGACCAGGGGCCCCAGGCGCCCCCTGGCGCGGCCAGGGGTGGGGCCGCGCCGGGTGGCCACCTGGGCCCCCTGGTTCCCCTCTGGCCCTCCCAGGCTCTTCTCGAAGCTTCCTGTACGCTGATTTTTTATCTGAATTTTCCCGAATTTTTTTGGCACTTTTTGTATGGGGGAAAAACTGAAATAGAAAAACAGCAGAAAACAGGAACTGACACTGGGGTGCACTGAGTTAATAGGTTAGTCCAAATATGATCAAAAGTGTATGAAAGTGTATCTAGATCATAGCAATATCACACAAAACATGCATGGAACGAGCAGAAATTATAGATACGTTTTGGACGTATCAGCGACCCCAATGGTGACAGCTTGGGACACCAAAGGGGATGGACTATAATTTGAGGATTCCATGTATCCATTGATTGTTAATGCTTTGTTTCGGTGCTCTTTGACAGGAGCATCTTAATTTACATAAGTTCCTCTTGGCCCTGATACGTCCCATACGTATCTATAATTTCTTCTTGCGCCATGCATGTTTTGTGTAATATTGCTATGTTTTATATACACTTTCATACACTTTTGAGCATATTTGGACTAACCTATTAACTCAGTGCAACCCAGTGCCAGTTCATGTTTTCTGCTGTTTATATATTTCAGGTTTCCTCCATAATAAAAATGCTCCAAAAATTCGGGAAAAATACAATAAAAATTTAGCGTACTGGAAGCTTCCAGAATCACCAAAGTGGGGCCAGAGGGCCACCACCAGGGGCCCAGGCGCCCTGGTGGCGCGCCCTAGGGGGTGGTCGCGCCAGGTGGTCGCCTGGACCCCTGGTGGCCCCCTGTCTACCCCCTTCGCCTATATATTCTCCGTTACGGGATTCTTCCGAAGACAGAACCCTTTTTCGCGATCTCGCCTTTGTTCCACCGCCGCCGCGCTTCCAAGATCGGGAGCTCCAGCAAACCTCTTCCCGTCACCCTGTCGGAGGGAGGGTTGATCTCCGGGAGCTTCTCCACCACCATGGACGCTTCCCGGATGATCAATGAGTATTCAACCTTGGACCATGGGTCCATTATCATTAGCTATGTGATGTTCTCCTCCCCTCTTTGTTCTTCATGGATTAGACCTTGTGAGCTACCCTACATGATCAAGGCACATATGTAATTATTTCTGCTGTTGCTATGATGAGTTTGCTAGGATCTGATGGACCATGAGATTATGTTCAGATTATGATTGAGTAATATATTTGGTTCTTATCTTTTATATTTGTGTTCTTGAGTAATTCTTGCATGTTCTCCGTTGCTGTTTATTGCTTTGGCCAAGTAGCAGGTAGTGACTCCAAGAGGGAATGTTATGCTCGATTGTGGGTTCATGCCCCCCGATGACACACTTGAGTGATGGAAACATGAGTCTAGGGGATGTGCTATTGCCGCAAGGGGGAAAACAACGATGCTTGTAACCGCGGTTGCAAGGATTGTTTACTTTACGCAAAGTGTTTTTTTAATGCAGTTGTCTGCTGCTTTGGGTTTACACTTTGGGTGGGGCTCGCAACTTAATACTAGCGAGATGTTCTGGATAGATATATCAAGGTGGATAATTAGTAGTAGATGCAGTTGGATTTCGGTCTACTTATTTTGGTGTACTGCCCGTGCTTTTGAGCCTCGTCCTTTCTTTGTAGCATAGTTAGCATTGCGGTGCATTTTTAATCCTGTCAATTGCCTAGCTGTAAGTTGTTTACCTCTCATAGCAGTTTTATCGTCTTTTGGGAGAGAGACATCACTAGTGAACATCACGGGACTCTGATCCATATTCTCATCACTGTTTACACGCTCTTTTATTTTCCTGCTTTTACTTTCTAGCTGCTATCATTATCATTATTATCTGTTGCGTTGATCCTTTGTGAACAGCAAGGCCGGAGAGATTGAAAACCTCTCTGTACTCATTGGGAAGCAAAGTTATTTGTGTGTGTGCAGGTCTAGGTGAAGCAAACAACCTTGTTGTGAACGGCGCCATTGTTCACTTCACCACCTACTTATCATCTCCGGAGTCCTACGGGAGACAAACCCTATCCTCTACATAGGGAAAATTTGCCGCTACATTACATCTAACCTTCCACTTGAGGTAACCAACAAGGACAGAGTATCAATAATGTGTTATTGAAATGATGTACATGCATTGCATTGTTCATGACTTGGCATATTGAAGTGGTATTTCCCTTCGGAGAATTTTTGGATTGACTTGGCACATGCTTACACATGTTTATGACTGAAAGTCTATCAAGCCTTGATGAACTTTTTGTTTCAGAATAGTTATATCACGTTCATGCCCGATTCAATGTTGCTTTGTCGCTCTGCATGATAATGCCCGTTATTGCTCTCTAGTTGGTCTCTTCCCCGTCTTTAATTCTGCTTGTTACAAGTTACTTTACTTTACCATTTTTACTTTCGTTGCTTTACCACCATTAAATCCGTTACCACCATTAAATCCGTTACCACTATCACTCCCATATTACCGTTACCACTTACATCTCGTTGCCAAGCAAGTATCTTTAAGGTGCGGTTGAATTGACAACTCAAATTTCAAAGCATATAAATATTCTTTGGCTCCCCTTGTGTCAAATCAATAAATTGGGTTATCTTATCCGCGAAGACTATCGCGACCCCCTACACTTGTGGGTCATCATATGTCTGTAAGTTGCAGGTTTTTACCCATATTTACAGAGCTCAAAAAAATCCAGAAAATCAGATAAAAAATCAGCACGACGGAAGCTTCCGGATCACCGAAGGAGAGCCGGAGGGGGGCCAGGGCCCACTCAAGCGGCCACCTAGCGCGTCCCCCTCCTGGCCGTGCCACCAGCGCCCCTGGGAGGTGGGTCCACCCCCTGGTGCCCCCTTTGGCCTATATTTACCTCTCGCTCTGAAAACCCTCCCAGAGAGCCCCACATCGCGATTTTCACCTCTGTTCCGCCGCCACCGCGCTTCCAAGATCGGGAGCACCAGAAGACCTCTTCCCAGCACCCTGCCCGAGGGAGGATTGACCTCCGATAACTTCTCCCCCACCATGGACGCTTCCCGTATGTGTCGTGATTAGTCCCCCTTGGACCATGGGTCCATGACCAGTAGCTATGTGATGTCTTCTCTCCAATCTTGTGCTTCAATTCTTAGCCCTTGTGAGCTGCCCTACATGATCAAGGCATCTATGCAATTCTTTCTGCTGTTTCTATGCTGAGTTTGATGGGATTCGATTGATTATGAGATTATGTTTAGATTGTGATGAGTGATATATTTAGTTCTCCTTTTACATTTTGTTCTTGAGTAATTCTTGCATGTTCTCCGTTGCTTTTTATTGCTTTGGCCAAGTAGTAGATAGTAACTCCAAGAGGGAGCGTTTATGCTTGATTGTGGGTTCATGCCCCCCGATGTCTAGCTTGAGTGATAGAAACATGAGACTAGGAGATGTGCTGTTGCCAGAAGGGAGAAAATAACGGTGTTTGTAACCGCGGTTGCAAGGATTAATTGTTTACCTTACACAAAGTTTGTTAATGCAGTTGTCTGTTGCTTTGAGTGTAGACTTTGGATAGGATTCTCAACTTAATACCAGCGAGATGTTCTGGGTAGATATCTCAAGGTGGATGATTAGTGAGTAGATGCAGTTGGATTTCGGTCTACTTGCCTTGGCGTACTGCCCATACTTTTGAGCCTCTAAATTTCTTTGCAGCATAATTAGCAATGCGATGCGTTTATAATTTTGTCAATTGCCCAGCTTTAATTTGTTTACCCAGCTTAGCTACTTTATCATCTTTTGGGAGAGAGACATGACTAGTGAACATCATGGGACCCCGGTCCATATTTCCACCATTAGTTACACCTCCACTATTTACCGCTTTATTTCCTTTCAGTTGCAATCACCACTATTATTCCACTTGTGTTTTGATCCTTTGTAAACTACAAGGCCGGAGAGATTGAAAACCTCTCTGTACTCGCTGGGAGCAAAGTTACTTGTTGTGTGTGCAGGTCCACGTCTTCTGTAAGCGCCAGAGCAGCAGACACCTACTTGTCATCTTCGGAGTCCTACGGGAGACATAAACCTTGGTATCTTCAGCAAGGGAAATTTGCCGCTATCTACATCTTAACCTTCCACTTGGGGTAACCAACGAAGGGCGAGAAGCCGTTATCATCTATCGTACCATTAGTCATTCATAAGTGATGCTGAGTACGATACTTATCATTATCTTCCTCAATTACGGAGTTATCACGTGTATCTCCTAGCAGTTCTCGCATTATGTTTAGTAAGTCATTACTAATGAGTCTGTCTCTAATGGTGTTGGTACCAATCAATGAAGTAAGACCCATTTACCTTGAGTTCTACATCACACATAAAAAAGACATAGTTTCAAACATTGGGTATGACATTATCTACATCAGACATGAAGACTAAGTTCATAATATGAGTTCATGTTTTAAAACAATTCTGGAACTCCCACTCAGACAAACATCCTTCATAGTTTATTCTAAGTGATTACACGACCTTGATAACTATACCTCCCCCGTGTGTCACGACCATCAGTATATTCTCAAGGTAGGCCATCATGCCAATCACATCATCCATGTGACTCATGCTCGATCTTTTGATCCTTGTGTCCCGAAGCCATGTTTCTGGACATGCTAGGCTCGCCACAATAACCTTAGTGATTATATGCCGTGTATGCAAGACCATGTTTCTGTAAATGCTAGGCTTTCTCCACCCATCTCATCTGAACGCTAATATGTTTGACACCCGTATGACACGCGATGCCTCCATAACTGAGATCTTTCCAGATGGTGCTTCACTAAGGAAGGACACTTTGTTGGATTAGTGAGGGATCATCCTATAATGCTACCATCGTATATCTAATACAAGCAAAACATGATGCAACAGTATAAATCATACTAACTATGATGTCCCTGTTGCAAATTAAAGTGTAGACACCTCTACTTTATCTTTTGAAAGTTTTACGTGGCTGCTAGGGCTTTCGAGATATAACCGTTTCTATGCCTACGAACATACAACCACAATAATTAAGCAATTGTCTCTATTACACCCCTGCCGGGGCCCTCCATTGCAAACGTCTTTGCATCGCTAATGTTAGAGAGACAGACACCTCCAATGCCACTTATATAGTACATGCCATATGTCAAGCGTGGAACCAGTCTCGCATAACATGTAAGGTCGGTCGGGGCTGCTTCATCAGGACATTGCCGCAATGCTAAACGAGTACACGTGGGAGGGTAACAATTGGAGAATTGATGCCACATACTAGATGTATTTTATCCGTACAATACATTTACACATAGCCTTGCTCTGATACCACTGTTGGGGAACGGGGCAGAAAACAATAATTTTTCATAACCTACACGTCCTGAACCCAAGACCTATGCTATGGCGATGCAAGTAACGGATGGATATAGGTCACATACCAGTATGTAGCCGTTATGCAGGAAACGTTCCCGTGTGAACGTGGTTGATGTAGTCGTACCCGCCGATCCTCGATGTGGTGGAGATCCTCGATGACTCCAGACGCCACCCAGTCCTTGTAGACCGATTATGGGATTGTGTCCCCGTCGGACCATTGTCGGTGAAGACGTCGCGATACAACCTCGACGATGAAGGAGCACCACAAGTGTAGCGCCTCGCGGGATTACACGCATACGGTGTACCCGATGTTCCCCGGGCTCCGAACGAGAAGAGCAATGAAAAGAAGATGGATTCAGATCCCGATTCCAGTAGCACGATGGCGGGCATATGGTGGAGAAATCCCCAACCAAGTGCAGACTCCAAACAAGGGGAGTCCACTCGAGGAAGGAGAAAGAGAGAGAAGAGACGAGAACTTGTCTCAATTTCGTTTGTAGAAAAAGGGAACCTACCCCTCCTTATATAGGCTACGGAGGGAGGGACAACCTGCCTCAACTTCCCATGTGGGACTAATCCCAAGGGAGAGAGGGGGGGGAGTGGCCCAAGGGGGAGCTCCCTCCTTCCCCTAATGGGCCTCTTTAGGCCCATTATGCATTTTTCTTCTATTTTTAATATATTAAATTATACTTTAATATTTAATTCTGTTAATTAAATAATAAAACATATTTAAACATTATTTTTAACCTTTCAAAATATCTAGAACTTCTTTTGGCACCTCCCGGAACAATTCCGTTGTTCTCTCGTATTTCACCGATGATCCCGAATCAATCCTTATTGCGTCAAATACCCTTAAGCGTGACACCCCATGGTTCGGTAAACAACAAACATGATCAGACACTCTCTGATAAATGACCATCTTGTGGGATCTGGTTAAAATCCTTGATGTGCCCCTGCGCTTCCATCGAATTAACTTCATCGTTGAACCATTAACGTTGAGTCCTGATCCCTTTGTCAAACGGTACTTTGTTTGTCCGAGGTTTGATCGTCGGTATCCTATATACCTAGTTCATCCTCGTTACCAACAAACATGTTTACTTGTTCCCGTGATATTGCAACTCTGTGACCTAGTCACATGATTGCAATCTTTATGATGTAATATCACTGAGTGGGACCAGAGTACCTATCCGTCACTCGGATGGAAAAATCCCGTTTTGATCTATTTGCATACTCATCAACATATCTACTTCGGAATACCCAAGATATACCTTTATGGTTACCATGTTTCAGTGTAACTGTTAATGCACTCAAAGCATCCTGGTAGACAACAATTATGTATGATCATCACGGTCTAAGGATCTGGTCACTACGTTACACTACTAGGGAAATAGCTATACATGGAAAGCTTATTAGTGGCGCATTTTATATGTAATGCGCCACTATGTTGTAAGGGGTGGCGCACTGGTAAAAAATGCGCCACCTATAAGCCCTTATAGGTGGCGCATTTTTACAAATGCGCCACCCCTAAGAGTGGGCCAACCCTGGATCCCCTTATACGTGGCGCATTTGGAGAAATGCGCCACCCCTAAGAACCTTATAGGTGGCGCATTTTGGAAATGCGCCACCCCTAAGGAATTATTTGTGGCGCATCCATAATGCGCCACCCATAAGCTCTTAGGGGTGGCTCATTTCCCATATGCGCCACTAATAAGAAAAAACTGCGCGGGAAAATTCCCAAAGTTAGTAGTGGCGCGGGAAAATTCCCAAAATTTGTCCTCTAGCCTTATAGGACTAATGAATTTTTTTTGAACTTAGTAGTGGCACATTTTGTATGAAATGCGCCACTAGTAACAGAAAAAAAAATTGAAATTTTTTTAAAAATATATTTTTTTATTTTTTAAAATTCAAAATAGGCTAGAGGACAAATCGGGAAGTTAAAAAAAGTTGAAAATTTTAGATAGTAACATTAAAAAAATTTGAAAAATAAAAATTTAATTTTTTTTGAAAAAAATCAATTTTTTTAAAAAAAGTTCAAAATATGCTAATGGTCCTATCAAGAAAGTTTCAAAAAAATGTTAAAAATTTTAGCACACCCATGAACATTAACAAGGTCCTAGACATTAACATGGTTTAATAGGATTTATATGTTAGATATATCAACAAGTGCCTACTAGGTGAGTTGGAGTGAGAGTTGAATAGAACCGAGAAGTTAAGCGTGGTGGGGCTGGAGTA
The DNA here is from genome assembly GCA_950022295.1 of Bromus sterilis. Taxonomy (NCBI): domain Eukaryota; kingdom Viridiplantae; phylum Streptophyta; class Magnoliopsida; order Poales; family Poaceae; genus Bromus; species Bromus sterilis. Next base: position 29,994,721 of record OX465597.1, read on the forward strand.
GTGCTAGGATGGGTGACCCTCGGGGAAGTTTGACCATGGAGGTTAGTTTGACCTGAGATTAAGCATAGTGACCGGGCATTAAGCATACTAACCTGAGATTAAGAAAAAAAATGTTTTCCAGATCCAGATTCAAAATTCAAAATTTAAAAAATTTAATTGTGGCGCATTTTCAGAATGCGCCACCCCTAAGAGCTTATAGGTGGCGCATTCTGAGATGCGCCACGCCTAAGGGTCTTAGGGGTGGCGCATCCAGAATGCGCCACCTATAAGCCCTTATTAGTGGCTTATAGTTAGTGGCGCATCCATAATGCGCCACTAAACAGAAAAAAGGACGCCACTAAAAGGGCATTCCCTAGTGGTGTTATAGTTATCGCAATGTTGAACTATGTGACTGGATCACATTGCAACACTTCTGGTGGGTGTGTGTCCATCATATCATTCTCCTAATGACATGACCTCATTGTCAATAGACTATTATGTTCTCATGGTCAGGAAACCTTGGTCATCAATTGCCCAATGAGCTAGTATACTAAAGTTAACTAGGGACCTGGTTGTTTGTATACCACACATGTATCAAGGTTTCCGCTTAATACAGTTATAACACGATATAAAACGTATTATGAACTAATGGAATATGCTAATAAACATATTTTATTTGCCTCTAGGGTACATTCCCAACAGTCTCCCACTTGCACTAGAGTACAAATAATCTAGTTGCATTTTTCTTAGGATCATAAATCCATATCATCTATATGGCTATAGATCATGCTTGCTTGTGGAAAAGGTTGTATCAACGGTTAGTTTTGTTGGAGTTCGCAGCAGAAAACACAAAATTTCTAACTAGCGTTCCCATAACCCAAGATCTAGCTAGCCGTATTACCGTAACGGACAGTAGTGCGGAAATAACATACCTCGGGGCGTAGTCCGTTGCGCGGGAAACGTTCCCGCAAACGTGGTTGATGTAGCCGATCAAGTTTCACAGCCCCCTGGCTGTGTTGAGCATCCGGATGGGTGTAGTGCCACACGTGCAGCACCTCGTAGTACTCGCACACATACGAGACTCGATGACGACCTCCGTTCTCCGATCCAGCGGAGGTGGTGGAAGCAGACCTCCGGACGGAGCTTCGACAGCACGACGGCCTTCGATTCTAGCAGAGAAGCCTCAATCCCACTATAGACTCACACTAGGGAGTCCACCGTGGAAGAGACAAGAGAGGGGAGGAGACCGGAGAAAACCGATCTCAATTCGGAGTTATATTTATTTTCTCACGAATTTTTTCTCTATTAATTATGTGCACCCTGCCCATCTTTATATAGGCTGGGGGGAGGGAGTCAACCCACCTCCCTTAGCAATGTGGGACTAAAGTCCCCTTGCTAAGGGGTGGCCGGCCAAGGGGGGAGAGGGGGCGCACCCCTCGAGGGCCCTAGGTCCCATGGCGCCTCCCCCCCTTTTTTTTCTTTTTCTTTTCCCTTTAATTCCCTAATGGGCCTTTTTCTCCACTAAGGCCCATAGCACATATTAATTAGAAATAAAATGATTTTAATTATTAATTCAATTAATTAATAACTAAAACATATTATTCCATCTCCCGGTGCTCCGGAAACTCTTCCGGCTCACTCCGAACTTGTTTCGGTTCAATACGGTACTCCTCCGATATTGTCTCCTTTATTCTCTGGTTGCTCCGATGGTTCTGAAATGGTCTCCGATTTCATCGAGCCCTTAAGTGTGTTACCCTACGGTCCGAGAACACTCCAGTCATGACCGAGCAGAGGCAACAGTCAATGATCATCAGCGGGACCTGGATGCCCATAATGACCCCTGTGCATTCCGGATATCAACACCGATTGGACCTTACGCCGTATAGCATTCCCTTTGCCAACGATACTGGATTGTTCCGAGATTCGATCAGTGACATCCTATGTCTGGTTCAACCTCGTTCCGAACTAATCCTCATTCACTCGTTCCCGTGATATTCATCCCTGTGACCTAGTCACACGCTGCGCAGCTTTATGGATGGAATCTCACCGAGTGGGCCCTGAGTATCTATCCATCATATGGATTGACAAATCCCGCTCTTGTAAACAATACTCCTCAACATATCTCCACGGAATACCTAAGATACAACCGTTATGACCCGCATATTTCAGTCAGGTGGTGGGATGTAAGTCAAAGCATCCGGGAAGATAGTGATTATGCACGTACTCACGGTAAAAGGAACGGTCTACCACGTTATGTAATTACAGCACTGAACCTTCATAAGATTTGATCATGTTGTAATGCTTACTTTGGGTAATGTTCATCACGTCACTTAACCAGTGAGGTGATCTCATAGTCAAGAGACTTAATTGTCCATGATCGCGAAACCACGATCATCATGTTGACCATGAACTAGTTATCGATGTAGAGGCTAACTAGGAACTCTGGGGGTTTCTATACCACACCTGCATCATTGTTTCACTGACGCAGTTCTAGCACGGTATGAAACTGGTTATGAACTTGCTTAGATATATTGGAATAATCATATATTATTTGCCTCTAGAGCATATATCCAACAAGTTTGACATTATTTTCATTATCCATTATAACGATGAGGTATATGTTTGGCGGCAAGTGAGACTTCGTTTGTTGTGTTTCAGCAATGACATCCGGTGGGTCACGCGGACTTTCCCATAGTCATGCACACTAAAACTCACTCAGTCAGAAGTCGAACTTATTAAGCCAAAATATAACTCTTTCCACTTCTAAAGCAACCATATCAATGTGGATTTAATCCTTAGTACATTGTATGCAACTTTGATGTCTAACCATGTTTCTTTCAACTTAGTCATGTATTAGTATGATATATCAATTTTCTAGGTTAGTATCAGAACTTGAACCAGCATAACATTTATGGTCAAGTTCACTATCCTTTGCAAATTATAGATGTATCAGGTCTCTCTAGACACTGAAGGATAAACTTAACTCTTTGTTCAAAATCATTCACAACATGTTCTTCTTATTAAGAACTTGGGTTATATTACGTTGAGTACAAAACTTTGGTTTTATATGAAAGAACCTATGACATAGGCATAGAGGATGTAGCACATCCATTTCTTTCATTTAACCATTTTTCTTGTACTGAGATTAACTCGACACTTCTCTTGTATATACAAGTAAGAACTACTTCTTGACTTGTCACATTCAGAACTTCTTGAAAATCTTATCCAGGAAAGTATTCCGACTCAATTTTATTAAACACATTAATCTATCTTAATAGACTTTCAATTCTTAACTTCATTCATGATAGATTTAAAATAATCATTAATACCAACTACACCATTCACAATATGTTATCCATATATGAGAATGTTGTCATGCTCCCACTCAAATATGTCAACTACATATAAGGCTAGGATAGCACTCACATAGATCCCACTCAAATATGTCAACCACATATAAGGCTAGGATATAATACTCCCATAGCCCCCATTCAAAATATGTCGTCCACATATTAAGTTAGGAAACTATTAAGCTCCCACTCAGTTTCATGCAAATGCATGTTTCTCAATATTTTGGCTAAGTCCAAAATTACTTTGATCATCCATCAAATTGACAATTCAGGTTATGAGACACTACTATCCATATGTTTTTCAAAACCCTTCTTGTTGTACCAATTACAACATTTCTTCAAATACAGGACTTGAGGAAGTCACGGTATTGATAACAATTTGGATCAATCATAGTGAATATCCCATTGACTCAAGCATCACTACATATTGTAGTCAACCTTTTGATTTTTTGAAACATCCTTAATCATATAAAAATATGCAAGACATAAGACACTAGAAGCCCAAAGATGAGTCGGAGCGGGCCCACCCCCTGACCAGGCGCCTACCTGGCGCGTCCATGGGGGTGGTCACGCCACCTGGCCTCCATTCAGGTGGGACCTCCCCTTTGGCCCCCCCTTTGGCCTATATCTTCCTCTCGCTCCGAAAACACTCGAGAGGAACCCCGTCACACAACTTTGTCCACTGTTCCACCACCGAAGCAATTCCGATATCGCGATCGCCAGGAGAAGTTATCCGGGCACCTTGCCGGAGGGAGGGTTGACCTTCGGAGGCCTCCCCACCACCATGATCGCATCCGGGATGTTCCGTGAGTAGTCCCCTTGGACCATGGGTCCACTACCAGTAGCTATGTGATCGTTTTCTCTCCAATCTTGTACTTCAATGTTTTTCCCTTGTGAGCTGCCTATCATGATCAAGGCACTTATGTATTAGTTCCTGTTTTGCTATGCCGTGTTTGCTGCGATCCGATGGATTATGAGATTATGTTCATGTTGCGGGCAAGTTCGCTTCGTAGGCCCTCCTCCTAGCGCCAGGTGTCGGGGGGTTCACGGCTAGCCCTCTCCTAGCACGAGGAGTTGGGGAGAACATCGATGTTACCCCGAGAGCACCTTCCGGAAGGGCTTCTCTTGGAAGGGCACGGCCCGGAGACCGTGCGGGACGGGGAACATGCGGGCTTTCCGATTGTTGGATATATGCTCTAGAGGAAAATAATATGTGATTATTCCACTATGTCTAATAGAGTTCATAACCAGTTTCATACTGTGCTAGGGCTGTATTAGCGAAACAATGATACAAGTGTGGTATAGAAACAACCAATGTTCCTAGTTAGCCTCTATATAACTAATTCATGGTCAACTGATGATCGTGGTTTCACGATCATGGACAACCAAGTCAATTGGCTGTGAGGTCACCTCATTAGATGAATGACATGATGAACATTACCCAATGTAAGTATTGCAACATGATCAAATGATGAAGGCTCAGAGTTGTAATTAAAGAACGTAGTAGACCGTTCCTTAGACCGTGAGATCATGCACAATTGCTATCTTCTCGAATGCTTTGACCTACATCCACATCCTGACTGAAATATGCTGGCCATAAAGGTGTATCTTGGGTATTCCGTTGAGATATGTTGAGGAGTTTTGATTCAAGAGCGGGATTTGTCAATCCATGTAATGGAAAGATACTAAGGGCCCACTCAGTGAGATTACATCCATAAAGCTGTGCAGCGTGTGACTAGGTCACGGGGATGAATATCACGGAACGAGTGAAATAAGATTTGTCGGTAATGAGATAGAACCAGACATAGGATGTCATCGATAGAATCTCAGACTAATCTAGTATCGATGATAAATGGAATTCTATACGACGTGACGATTCAATCGGTGTTAATATCCGGAATGCAAAGGGGTAATTATGGGAATCCAGGTCCCGTTGATAATCATTCACCGTAGCCTCATCTCAATCATGACTGGAGTGTTCTCAGACCGTAGGGTAACACACTTAAGGGCTCGATGTTATCGGAGACCTTTTCGAAACTATAGGAGTTACCGGAGAATAAGGGAAGACATACCGAAAAAGTTCTGTGTTGGTCCGAAGGATGTTCGGAGTCAGACATAAGGTGTTCTAGATCACCGGGAGAAGAAATAATATGTTTTATTAATTAATTAAATGAATTAATAATAAAAACTTTATTTATAATTTAAAAGTGCAATGGCCTTATTTATGAAAGAAGCCCATTAGGGGAATAAAATAGAAAAGGAAAAATAAAAAAAGGAAGGGGGAGGCGCCATGGGCCCTAGGGCCCATGTGGGGTGCGCCCCCTCCCCTCCTTGCCCCCCCCCCCGTTGGCAAGGGACTTTAGTCCCACATTTCTAAGGGAGGGGGTTGACTCCCTCCCCCCCTATATATAGATGTGGTGGGTGGCTTTAGTTAATACACATAAATTCGTGGAGAAATAAATATAATCCCGAATTGAGATCGGTTTTCTCCGGTCTTCTCCACTCCCTCATTTATTCCCCGATGGGATCCCCTTGTTTTGAGACTGTAGTGATATTGACACTTCTCCACCAAACAAACGTCGTCGTGCTGCTGAAACTCCAGTTCCGAAGGTCTACTTCCGCCACCTTCGCTAGATCAGAGATCAGAGGTCATCATTGAGTTCTGTACGTGTGCGAGTACTACGAGGTGTTACACGTGTGGCACTCCACCCGACAGGGTGCTAACATAGCCAGGGGGTTGTGAACTTCGATCGACTACATTGAACACGTTTGCGGGAACGTTTCCCTCACAACGGACTACACATCGAGGTATGTTATCCGCAAGTCTCTCCGTTACAGTAATACAACTAGATAGATCTTGGGCAATCGGGGATGTTAGTTAGAAAAATTATTGTTTTCTGCTGCGAACCCCAACAGTGGCATCATTAGCTAGGTCTATGCTTAGTATTACTGTATGGATAGAACACATCGGGGATGTGGGCGTTGATTCCTTGATTGTTACCCTCTCACGTGCACTTGTTCATATCTGTGGCATTGTTTGATGAAGCGGCCCTCGACCAACCTTACGCATACGCTTACGCGAGACTGGTTCCACACTATACATGCGGCTTGTACCGTATAAAGTGGCTCTGGGGGGGGGGGGTCTGTCTCTCTTACTTTAGGGGATATGCCATTTGCAACGGAGGGCTCCGTATGGGGTGTAATAGAGAAAATCATCTAATCAGCGTTGTGGTTGACTCGTAGGTTAAAATCAGTTTATCCATGAAAGCCCTAGCAGCCATGTAAAACATGCAATATACAAAATAGAGGCGTCTAACTTTATATTGCTATTGGGGGCTATCCTTTGTTTGATCTTGATGTAGTGATAGCTTTGCTGTGTGTTACTAGAAAGTAGTAAATGTTCATCTTGACAAAACAAACTCAAATGGAGACACTGTAGACTTACTGCCACCATGATCAAACATCTTAAAAATTGCTAGTATATGATACACAATGGCATCATTATATAGGATGATCCCTTAAAAAATACCAAACACAAGTATTCTACCAAAGTGTGCACCACCTGGAAGGTTCTCCCTTATGGCCGACATACCGAACATATCGGGTGTCACACATAATCAACGACGTTCGCATGAGGTTGGGTTTATCAAGCCTAGCATATGTAGGTATGGCCTTGCTAAATATCATATAACACAGAGGTCAATTTGGCGAGCCTAGCATATGTATATATGGCCTCGGAATACTAGAGATCGAAAGATCGAGCATGAGTCACACGCATGATGTGATCGCACAAGTAGTTGTCTACCTTTGAAACTAATCCACCGGTCGTGTGATATTCGAGGGAGGATAGTGAATCTGGATCATGTAATCACTAAAACTTCTTAGGGATGATTGTTTTAGTGTAAGCTCATTTACAATATGATTATTATGAACTCATTGTTATGAACTACTCTTAATTGTTTTTCCTTGCAATTATGTTTGTAGGAAATGGAAATGACACAATATCATGAATTAGTTTCTTTCTTACGTGTTGAAAGACTTGAAGAGGATGGGTCAAATTTCATTAGTTGGTACCTATGCCTTAGGAGTGTGCACAAGAGAGCAAACCTCTCGTTCATAACAAAAGATCCAGTGGGAAATCCTCCAGTGAACAATATGGATGAACAAGTAATGATTGATTACAAGTATGGTCGGAGGACTTATTCCATGGCAAAGAGTGTCATAGAAGTTTACATTACGCAAATGTTACGTGAACAATATTAGGATATGGACACGTTTGACATGATTGATATGCTGAAGTCATTATACATACGACAGTTCAGAATAGCCAGATTTGAGTTAGAAAGTAAGTTTCTATCTACAAAGATGGAAGTGAACTCCTGTCTAAAAACACACGTCGCCAAGATGAATGAGATGCATCTGAGAATTTGACTACTGGACCACAGATGATTCTGCGATATACACGGTGTTGCACTCGCTTCCGCGAAGTTGTACAGACTGTGTCCATAGCTACGTCGAAAGAGGTGAAAGCCTCGGATTCTCTGAGTTCATGGATCAACTCCAACACTTGGAGGTTGAACCCATTGAAGGAGAAGTTGTTAATGGAGAAGGTATATACTTGATATACTTGTTATAAATGCTTTTGTTCCCTTTATACAACACTTGCAGTTAATGAGTATCTGATACTTATTCCATTTTATGAAAACAAGACATGCCGTTGCATGGACGAGAAAAGGTGCGATCGAGGATTGATGGCGACCAAGACAGTTGATGGCCAGCAAGATTTCATCAAAACATCTATCATAGGAGTATACTTAGAGTATTAGATAAATCTTATGTAATCGCTTTAGTATGAACACTTAGTGGTATGTCTTGCACCTCGCGAGACAAAGTTATATATGTATGAGACAAATCAGTTGTTCCAGTTTATGAATAAAGTGTGCCTATACTTTTGATTACGTCTTGATTTATGTTATGATAGAAGCATTTATAAAACACCATTATTGTCAAGTGATATTCAATGTTTAATGATAAAGTTGTCTTGTATAACAACATGTCAAAAGCCATAATTATATTTAATTGCATAATATGAATTCATAATTGATAAAATCATTAGATACACGATCTATTAACTTGTGCATTTATTATCGAATAAGATGTCCAATGACAAGAAAGTCATGGTTTAATTGCATAAGATGAATTCATAATTGATGAAGTCATTAGATGCGCGATCTATTAACTTGTGCATTTAAGATGACAAAGTTCTAACAAGTAGAACTTTTGCCAATCATTATACATAAATGATATATTAATTAAGCACATGGATTATCATTAAATACTTCACATGATTAATTAAACATTGTATTCAATTGTGATAATAAAACTGAGATTCAGGAATCACAGTATGAAGTACAATATAAGGATACAAATCTCTATGCTATGATCTAAGTGATAAGTATGAAAGTTGACATGATGGGAGACTTGTGAAAAGAAAGCCACAAATTACGATAATAAAGTGCTTAGACACTTAAAACCATTCGTAATCATACTAAAGTGTAGTATGGTCTAAATGTTTTCCCCTTGCACTAATATTATCGAACAAGATTGTTTAAATCATTAAGTTAAAAAACACCAGTTCATGAATAAGGAAACCATCCCGAACCTAGTGAGACAGACGACTCCATACGATGATGGTGTTAGAAAGTTTCTAAAGAAAGAATTTATTTGTATTAAGAATTGCAAGCAATTAAAATAACACATTCTACCGAATAGAAAAATTCGTATTGCTGGATTGGTAGTACGAGAAGAAGGTTCTCGACAAATAAGCCAATGGGAGATAGTGGAAACTTTGACCGGGGTACTGGACCTTGCCTTCATAATATCAAAGTGAGGCAAGAGAAACATGTTCCGCTGTGACAACACTGTAAAATAAGGAAGTATGCCACATATGATGATCATGGCGTATGAGTTAGAGCCTTTGTTGAATTTAGAAGGTTATCATGAATACGTTCTATACGGAACAATAATCATGAGTCTTCTTAATAAAAAAATGAATAAAATTTCTTACAAAATGAAAAGGAATGATGGTAGCCTAAAACACGAGGAGAAATGAAATAATATTGAGTTACATAAAGGATGGCTCACGTCCCGTGGAATAAATTAGTTATTGCATATTCCTGATATACAGGAAAATTACCAAGAATGGTGTAACGGGCAGAAGCACTATTTGGCTCATAAAACTGTTATGACAAAAATTCAATAATGATTGACTACGGAAGAGTATGAATGCTTTAATCAATGAAATATTTCATTTATACTATAATAAGGCCATAGCCTGAAATTGCATCTCCTTCAAACTTAGGATTTGAAGAGTGAATTGCGACAAGCATAACGAAAGATTATTTCGTTGAAAAGATGGATTATAGTACCTCAAGACGGGAACTCTCAACCTTGATTTTATCAAGTGATTTTGTGATGATCAAAATATTGAGTAGGCCTGCAGTTTCATGAAACTGAGTGGGAGCTTTGAAAACTTCCTGGAAACTTGGAATGTGGAGGGCATTTTCTGAGTGGGAGCTTTGAGAGCAATATTATTATGTAAGACATAAGAATAAAGGAGGAGCTTAATGAAAGATAAACCACAAATATATATGATGGATATATTTGAGTGGGAGCATAATCATTATCTCAAACATATGTGCATTGGTATGTGTTTAGAATGATCACGTGTGAATATAAATATGCATTGATATGTGTATATGGAGAACCGTCTCATATACTTGTATGCATTATTAAATATAGAGAATAGAGGCGGATAAAACATAAGATTGCAAGAATCTTCTTTTATATGAAGTACTAACGCATTACACATTCAAATCTATAGTGATAGATTAAGATACATCTAATGAACCAAAATAGAGTTGGAATAATGTTCTATACAAGAAACGGGTTCTTGTGGCTATATATAATGGATGTAAACCCAAATATCACAAGCAATGTTTTAATGGAATAATAGGGATGCACCATGTCATTAGACATGTGATATCATATGATATATGATACTCCCTCCGTTCCTTGATATAAGGTGTATAGTTTCTTTAAAAAAGTCAATTTTTTATAACTTTGACCAAATTTATAGCAAAAAATATCATCATCTATGATATTTAATAAATATAACATGAAACTAAATTTTAAGAAAAGTTTGATGATACCATTTTTGTATAATTTATATCAATGTATTTATCTACAAGTTTGGTCAAAGTTGAACAAGATTGACTTTTTTTAAAGAAACTATACACCTTATATTTAGGAATGGAGGGAGTATAAGATAACACCATAAAACATGTGTTGTGAATCCAACAACAGAATGACTCAAAAGTTCTTGAAAGAAGAACATATTCCGATGTGCTTTAGGGGTAAAACACAAAATCTGAATAAAGTCCATGCATTCAGTATATGAGGAATACTGAGGATGATACTCTAAAATATAGATTTGATAATAGACTTGAATGTAATGCCAGATTACAATTTCAAGCCTTATTATGGGTCTATATAAATTAGAGACATCACCATAGAATTAAAATAAATGTGAGACAGAGATTCACGGATCATAACACTACAAAACATAAAACTACTTAAGGAAGTAGATGTATGGATAAAGTTTAGCATAAGAAGTTTAGACTTCTGGCTGAGTGTATTTCCCAGTATGCATGACTATGAATAGTCTTCTGAAGACTGCATCAAATGTCACTAGAGAATGTTGTGAAATAATAGTCTCACTCTCCCGTGAAACTTATATCCAAACATTATATGATAATGAGTGGTATATCAAGCCGGTTGATAAATACCAGTTGCAAAGGAAACATACGAATCTGAGTTAGTACAGATTGTTGACGAAAACTCTTCCATGAGCAAGCTTGATCAATAAACACTTATATGATAAGATGATTATTATCGGCAAAATGCAATTAGATTATTAGCACTCTAGTGCAAGTGGGAGACTGTTGGATATATGCTCTAGAGGCAAATAATATGTGATAATTCAAATATGTCTAAGAAAGCTCATAACCAGTTTCATACTATGCTAGAACTATATCAGTGAAACAATGATACATGTGTGGTATAGAAACAACCAACGTTCCTAGTTAGCCTCTATATAACTAGTTCATGGTAAACTGATGATCGTGGTTTCGCGATCATGGACAATCAAGTAAATTGGTTGTGAGGTCACCTCATTAGATGAATAACATGATGAACATTACCCAATGTAAGTATTGCAACATGATCAAATGATGAAGGTTCAGTGTTGTAATTAAAGAACGTAGTAGACCGTTACTTAGACCGTGAGATCATGCATAATTGCTATCTTCTCGGATGCTTTGATCTACATCTACCACCTGACTGAAATATGTTGGCCATAAAGGTGTATCTTGGGTATTCCGTTGAGATATGTTGAGGAGTTTTGATTCAAGATCAGGATTTGTCAATCCATGTAATGGAAAGATACTAAGGGCCCACTCGGTGAGATTACATCCATAAAGCTGCGCAGCGTGTGACTAGGTTACGGGGATAAATATCACGGAACGAGTGAAATAAGATTTGTCGGTAACGAAATAGAACCAGACATAGGATGTCATTGATCGAATCTCGGACTATTCTAGTATCGACGACAAAGGGAATGTTATACGACGTGACAGTTCAATCGGTTTTAATATCGAGAATGCATAGGGGTCATTATGGGCATCCAGGTCCCGTTGATGATCATTGACTGTAGCCTCATCTCGGTCATGACTGGAGTGTTCTCGGACCTTAGGGTAACACACTTAAGGGATCGATTTTATCGGAGACCTTCTTGGAACTATAGGAGTTACCGGAGAATAAGGGAAGACATACCGGAAAAGTTCCGTGTTGGTCCGAAGGATGTTCGGAGTGAGCCGGAAGGTGTTCCGGATAACCGGGAGAAGAAACAATATGTTTTATTTATTTATTAAATGAATTAAGAATTAAAAACATTTTATTTATAATTAAAAAGAGCAATCGGCCTAATTTACGAAAGAAGGCCATTAGGGGAATAAAATGGAAAAGAAAAAATAAAAAAAGGAAGGGGGAGGCGCCATGGGCCCTAGGGCCCATGTGGGGTGCGCCCCCCTCCCCTCCTTGGTCGGCCACCCCCCCCCCCCCCTTGGCAAGGGACTTTAGTCCCACATTGCTAAGGGAGGGGGGTTGACTCCCTCCCCTCCCCCTATATATAGATGTGGTGGGTGGCTTTATTTAATACACATAAATTCGTGGAGAAATAAATGTAATCCCGAATTGAGATCGGTTTTCTCCGGTCTTCTCCACTCCCTCGTCTCTTCCACGTGGGCTCCCCTTGTTTGGAGCCTGTAGTGGGATTGAAACTTTTCCACCAAACAGATGCCGTCGTGCTGCTGAAACTCCGGTTCCGGAGGTCTACTTCCGCCACCTTCGCTGGATCGGAGATCGGAGGTCGTCATCGAGTTCCATACGTGTGCGAGTACTACGAGGTGCTACACGTGTGGCGCTTCACCCGAAAGGGTGCTAACACAACCAGGGGGCTGTGAACTTCGATTGACTACATCGACCACGTTTGCGGAAACATTTCCCGCGCAATGGGCTACACCCCGAGGTATGTTATCCGCAAGTCTCTCCGTTATGGTAATACAGCTAGATAGATCTTGGGCAATCGGGAACGCTAGTTAGAAAAAATATTACTTTCTGCTGCGAACCCCAACACCGGTTGCTTCATGTGGATGGAGGTTGCTGGGGGCGTCGAAATGGCAATGGGATGATGAGCTGATGCGAGCAAACACAAGTGTTTACCCAGGTTCCGGCCGTCCGGAGACTAAAAGCCCTACTCCTGCATGTCTGATCTTCCTTGATGGCGACATAGTAGAATACAGTAGAAGGTGGTCTCTAAGGAGGAAAAAACCTATTCTACACTCCGCTACTATTCTCTCACTTTTGTGGAAACTAGCTAATCCCTCAAGAGAAGCCCTTGAGAGATCTCCCGAGAAGCTTCAGGGATGAGCTCCTCCTCCTTCTATCTGCGAGTTCGTCTGGGTAGACGTTTACGTGGGTGGTGGCTTCTCTAGTTCTTCCTTCTTCTCTTCCTCTACTCCTTTTCTCCCCTCTTCTTCATCTTCTCCTTTTCTCCTCTCTGCCCCCTTTACTGATATGGTCGACGTCTCCCTTTTATAGAGCAAGGGGCTCGCCACAGGACCACTAATTGCTACAGTAAAGGCGGTTATCTTATACTTGTGGACGCGAGGTGCCCTGCGTTCTTCCGGGAAGTTCCCATGGCGTCGCGGGGACGACTTGAGCATGCATGGTGTAACACCCCGTGTGTCACGCTACAGTGATCACCTTGTTAATTGCCAAGTCATCGTGATTATTCTAATAATAATCACCCTTGATCAAGTCGAGTTCAAATTAAAACTCGTTTGGAAATTCAAAGCAATGTGGGAAAATAAAGTTGTTCCATAAATTGTGCAAACAATTTTATAAAATGCACAAAAATCAGTAGACCAAGATGCCATGGTGATAGATATTTATTATGGCATTTAAATATTTAAAACAATTCAAAACAGTAGCAAAACAACCCCTTTAATCATTTCTTAATTAGATAAAAATCCAAAAGATTTTTATGAATGCTCAAACTTTTTGTAGCAGTGTATTATATTGCAACATAAATATGGGAGCAAGTTGCATATTGTACAAAACCATTTGGTGGCTAAGAATAATAGAATCAGGGAAGAAATGCAGAGTAGAAAAGAAAGCAAAGGAGATAAGGATAGAAGCCCACCCCCTGGTCCTTCAAGTGCATAGTGTGGCCCATACAGCCCACCTAACCCACCCCAGCCTCCTTCCTCGCGTTGTTCACCCCGAGATCGTTGTCACCATGGCAGAGGTGTTCGAACTGATCGACCGCGCGATGGACGACAACACACAACTACAATGTCGCCTCGGGGATAAGTACTCCCTCCCGCACCTTCTGGCGAAACCCTAGCCCTCCCAGGTCCCGCTTTTACCCCTCCCTCTCTCTGTAGAGCTCGACCATGGCGAAGCCGTGGTCGTGCCGCCGTGATACCGTGGCCACCGGCCACCCTAAGGCGCGCCACCATGTCCAATCGAACTGTTGGAGTGTTCTTCGTCTTCACGTCGGTGGAATTGCGCCGGTACTGACCACATCAAGCACATCGACGAATGCATCGCCGCCGGCCCCGACATGGTCGACAAGAAATTCCCGCCACCACAGCCCTCCATCGAACACAATGCCCTCCTCTACGTTCTTCTGGTGAACAGGGCCGCCACTGCAACCCTTCCCCTGTGCCTCCCTTGCCGTAGGACGTCGTCCCCGCATCCGCCGTACTCCGGCCGCCGCCATGGACGGCCGAGCGCGTGCTCCCGTGCCGCTCCGCTCGCGCCAATGGCACCTGGATGCTCCTGGTGAGCTGCAAGTCAGGCCTGGCTAGCTCACGCTCGAGGAAACGCACGGGAGCAACGATCCCGTCTACAACCGAACACAACCGCCGCTGCCGCTCGCCGTTGACGCTGCTCCGGTGCAACCCTGGCGACCCCGCGACCAACAAGCGATGAACGACCTTCCCCTATGTCGATTGAGCCCAGCCCCGTCCTTCCCCGTGGCTGGAACCATGCACACACACGCCGCCGGTGAGTTCCTCATCACCGGCGTGGACATGGTCCATTGACAGGTGCCCCCCCTCTGTTAGTGGTTTGGTTAGCCGCTAATGACCCTCATTGTGTCACTGATAGTGGGCCAGGGCACCACTACTTAACATGTGATTATAACAGATAAAATAACCCTTCAAGTGTATTACATTTGGGGCCTTGTAAACAGTTACCTACTGATTAGATTAAGTAGATTAGATAGGTCCCTGTTAGAATGACATGTGGGACCCCATTGTTATTAGATTAAATAAAAAATGGATTAGAAATACCTTGTGTATGACATGTGGGCCTAGTGGATATTTAAACTTAGTTAAAAGATTTATTAACACTGTGAGGCTGACCAGTGGGAGCCACTGGTCAGGTTTGACCAGTCAACTCCACTATTGTGGATAATGTTTATTTATTTAATAAAATAAATCCATAAAATGATTTAAACTTTAAAATTGAATATCTTTTAAACCGTAAGTCAGATTCAAAAACTTTATACATGAAAACTGATCAAAAAAATATAACGAATACGCATACGCTATCTGTATACCCACCACACCCCTCTAACACAACGAACATCGACATCCCCCCTCCGGGTCGTCTATCTATAATCACCCGGAGCCGGTTTTTCATCCCCGGATGAATTCCCACTCCGAGCAACGTGCATTGCACTGCGTTAGAGCACCGTTAACTTTGCATCTATCATGACATACATCTGTTTGTTATGATTGCTTTATATTTACTGTTTCTTCCCCCCCTTTATTCTCCGTTAGAACCCGTTGCTACCGCCGACTACACCATTGCCGGGTACGACTACTTCGTCGACGACCCTACCCCTACCGTCGAGTTTCCAAGCAAGCAGAGCCATTCTCTTCCCCAGATATCGCCTATCTTTCTGTACTTTTCTTGCACTAGGCATTGTTACTGCTGTTGCTACATTGCTTACCTATTCAATTGCATAGCCTATCATTGTCGCCCCCTGATGTACCTTCCTTTATCCTATGCTGCCTATTATAATTATGCATTATTCAACAGTGAGAAATGCGCTTTGTTAGCTAGGTTTAGAATAGCAGGTCGTGATCACTCTGGTGAGTGAACGCGGATACAAAATATATACAACTGCAACATAGGTACGGATCAATGCATACGCCCTAGGGAACCTACAATGGCGAGACTCTGCCGAGTCGCTTAGAGTTTGACTTACAAGTGGAATGGACTCGTATTTCACTCTCGTTGGCTCAGTAGCGTAGCGTCACCGAGATGATACGAGGTTTACCTCTTTAGTTCATTCCGATGATGTCTCTGTCGAACCTCTTTAAGTGTACCATCGAGGGTGATACCTCCTGGTTCCACTTAATGGTAGGCACTCGAATCAACCGGTGTCCTTAAAGGTAAGAGTCGGGCGACCCAACGGTGCCCGCAAGCGGTATTGCGTCGGGAACAACAGGGAGGGTACGACCGACGTTACTGGCGTGGTTGGCCCCTGCTCGTATCTCGCGATAGTTACCAAACCACGCAAAATCGAGATCTACCAAGAGCACACGTGAGACAAGGTAAGGAGACGGTTCACCGTGTTGGTAACCGCGCGCTTTGAAGGGGCGATAGGGCAGGCCTTGACGTTACTGGTGGACCTTGTAATTGTTCGTTGTCCGTTGTGTTGTTAGTCAGATAGCGATAACGGTTGTCTGCGAGATAATATTAAAATGGTAAATGGTTCAGTGGATGACTTGAGAGACCCGTTGGTCTGTACGCACTATCTACATGTGGGATTACGGTGTAGGCCCTTCGCGTCGTAGTTCGTCCGAAAGCTCTTCAGACGCCAGCAGTACTTCGGCCTGATAGCCGGGAAGCGGCGTTGTCTTCTTTGCTGCAGCAGGTGTATTTGGATATGCTTTTCCTTCACCGGACAGACTCGCACCGTGCAGGAGCGTGGAAGGGTGAGGGACCTAGACCCCTGAGCGCATAGGATATAGTCCGGCGGATGGCCTCTCTGCTGAGCCTAGGATGGGTTACGACGTGTCGGATAGCCACGGTGGGGCATTCCCTAACAAGGTGTACGCCACCCTGGAGATCCGAGCGTGCAGGCTGAACAGTAGTGCAGCCCTGCAGGGAGTTTAACCTGTTCGAATAGCCGTGTCCACGGTAACAGGACGCTTTATGCTGAAGATGGACCTTACCACTACAAACTACTACTATTGAACTGTATGGTTCCGGGTTTTCTTCCTCATAGGGAAGTTGAGGAGGGGAACTCAGAGGCATTATTATTATTAATTATTACAACCTACTATTATACAATGCTGCAGCAACTTCTGCTTCATTGTTACTTTATGCTTTATATGAACTGTTGGCTGTTCTCTTCTTGTGCTGCAAGACTCGTCAGAAGATGCTAGTCTTTGATAGGCCTAGCTTCTTATCCTTATTCTGATTTCTATCTTACAGTCCACATTATACAGCCTCCCCTTTCCATTTGATACAAATGCATAAATGCTTAGTAGAGGACGTAAGACTCGCGGGTATGCTAGATACTCACCCTTGCTTTATTTCCCCTTTTATTTTTCCTGATCGGCTGCTGCAGTCGACATTGGAGTCCAGGAGCAGGAGATCCCCGATGCCGACCACTGCAACGTGAAGATCCCCGATTCCTTCTACGACATGGAGATCCCCGACGACCAAGATTAGTTTGGAGGTTCCCAAACGGGAGGCCTCGCCTTTTCGATCTATTGCTATTTGTGCTAGCCTTCTTAAGGCAACCTTGTATTCTTGTGTCTTTACTCAGATACTATTGCTTCCGCTAACTTTGTGCTCTCGAGCTGTTGTATTCGATCCCTCGTGGCCCCTGGCTTGTATTAAACAGCTTGTATTATTTTATTTGTAGAGTTGTGTTGTGATATCTTACCGCGAGTCCCTAATCTCGATCGTGTATCTTGCGTGTATGATTACTGTACATGGTCTGATTTTTGGGGCGTCATAAGTTGGTATCAGAGCCGACTGCCTTTAGAACACCCCCTTCCAACTCCTTGGTCGAAGTCGAGTCTAGTCGTTGCAAAACTACTTTACTAACAGTGTCGTGTGGCTTATCATCCCACGTCGCCAACTGGGTGGTATTAAGATCCTTTTTCTCCGCACCTTTACTCTGGGACTCTGACCTCTCTCCTCTTTCGGGTTAATGATTTTTGCTAACACTAATTTTAGATTCTCATACCTCCTTCCTTCTGGAGAGCCCTGCATTTCAGATGGTCGCTTACTTCGCCAGAAGATGTCGAAGATACTCTCCGATAAATTCCCGAGACCCTTATGCCCACTGCTTTGCGATTCCCACCACCGATAAGTCAGGGTGGATAATTACATACACCTACCGTTTGGCCATTCGATCACAATTACTCTTGTTAATACAAGATACCCCGTAGTACTCTTTTTTTTTCAAAAATCATTTGTTCCTACTGCCTTGCAGCTTCTCTTCACACTACGGATAATTCCTCAGGTTTACCGAGGATCCGTTCATCCCCAGTCGTTCCTGTGATTCCCAAAATACTTTGAAATACTATTCGATCTCGCGAAAATCCTCGGCAGCCTACTGCTTTTGAGATTCTTCTTACCTGCTTGCACTATGATTAATCCCGTTTGTCTTGTAGTCTTTGATGACCTCCCTTGGTATTTCCATTCTGATCTGTTGAATCATCGTGTGTGCTAGTGTGCGCAATCATCAGTTGATACCTATGAATTCATTCTTCTGGCTCAGACATCATTCCGGACATGAGCTAGATATCATTAACTCAAAACCTTGATGGATTGTCTGTCTAATTCCATTCAACTTACTCATCTTTTGATCGGAGCGTCTTCTTCCGATCCCTCATTCCGGAAAATCATAATTCCTTTGAATTCAATCATCGGATTATTCTGATGCTTCTACCTCCGATGTCTTTGCATTCTTTCTTCTTATGATTGAGTATCGATACTCATACCAGACTCTCGGTACGCCACCTGACCTTTTTGGTGGATTACTACCTACCGTTTCCTTGTGTCCTAAGTCGTTGATGAATTGCCCCTGATACAAGATGCCTCCCGCTAATGGTATCATCTACTTCTTGTCGTTAGCCTTCTACTTTCGAACTTCTATCCTTTACTCCTGTTGTTGGTTGTGAAGATTCGTAAAATGCCCCGATGAGTTAACCATATGCCTCACCTAATCTGTATGAACCCAAAATTTATACGGGTCATACTCTACTGGTGTTACGCCAGATTAAATTCCGACACGATAACATCATTTGAACCAAGAAGTGAATGAAAGGTTATGCATTGAAGAAGTGAGAGTCGACCCTGAACTCATGTTCATGACCATGGATACAATGTAGAACTTATCATGAAAATTCTTGTAAAATGATTATCCCCTTGTGACGGGGATCAGCCCCAGCAAATCCCATGGATAGGGACCCTGGGTTAGTCATAGAGAAGAAACAGGTTGGACGATACTCGTCGGCTAATAGGAGAAGCACTTTCTGCTCGATATTATTGCGTGAGGAGGCGATTACAGGGGAGGCCAAGGCGAGTTCTCGCAAGACCAGGAGAGTAGATTGTGTATTGGATTCCTCTCGACGTCTCCCCTCCCAGCCTTTATATATTAGGCTAGGTCTCGGGGGGTCCATGCTAGGTTACACATATAGTTTCCTAGTTCTAGTCTTGCCTTGTACGCCAAGTCGTGCCTTCCATACTAGTCGTGGACTCCTACGTTGGTGCTTGGTTGGGCCTGTCGTGGGCCTGTCGTGGCCTCCCAGCGGGCCTTCTGTCTTCATATGCACCGTGTATCCTCATACGCAGGAGTCGTGGGGTCACCCCCTCATCACCTTGTCATAAAATTATATTACGTCTATGGTCTTCTGTTCTACCTTTGAGTATTACGTCTATGGTCTTCCTGAGGCTTGTTCTAGTGGTGCTAGGAGTCGCTTCTTTATTCCTCCGCATACTAGGCCGTTTGCTTTCTGCACTTGGCCATTGGACTGCGGGTGTGCGACTGATGCGTAGTTGATTTTGATGCCCAGCTCTTGACAGAAGTTTTGGAACTCTGCTGCTGTGAAGTTTGTGCCATTGTCTGTGATGATGTTGTGTGGTACTCCGAATCTGAAGATGATTGATTTGATGAAGTTGACTACCGTGAGGGATGTTGAGCTGGTGATTGGTACTTCTTCGATCCATTTGGTGAACTTGTCGACTTCGACCAGTAGGTGTGTTCTTCCTCCTTTTGACGATTTCTTGAGTGGGCCTACCATGTCGAGGCCCCATGTGGAGAATGGCCATGATAATGGTATGGTTTTGAGTTCCGATGCCGGGGCATGTGGCCGGCTGGCGAATTATTGGCAGGCGATGCAACGCCGTACGATATCCTCTGCATTTCTCATAGCGGTCGGCCAGTAGAAACCTGCCCGAAAAGCTTTTGCCACGAGTGCTCAGCTGCTGGCATGATGCCCGCAGGTGCCTTCGTGAATCTCGAGTAGTAGGGCTTTGCCGTCTTCTTCGTCTATACACTTTTGGAGGACCTGAGAAATGCTGCGCTTGTAAATCTTTCTGTTGATTACTGTGAATGCTTTAGATCGTCGACTGATGCGTCGGGCTTCTGCAACGTCTTGTGGTAGAGTGCCTTCGACTAGGAATCAAAGGAAAGGTCTTGCCCAGACCGGGTCTTCGAGTGCTGCTGGTACTTCGACTTCGATTGCTTGACTGTTTGTATCGTCAGCTACGCTCGTTGCCGCCACCTGTGCTGGCTCAGTTGTGTCGTCTTCCTCTGCGACTACCTTGGGTTTAGCTGGCTTTGCTTTTATTGATCTCTGATTGATGCTTTCGAGAAAAACGCCTGGTGGTATTGGTCCTTGAGTCGATCTGATGTTCGCGAGTTCGTCGACTTCTGTATTATTTGCTCTGGGATGTAATTGAGTTCACATCCGTCGAATCCTCCCTCCAGTGTGTTATAGAGTTTCTGGTAGGCTACCATGTTGTCTTCGATTGCGTTACAGTCTCTCATCGCCTGCTGGACGACGAGGTTGGAGTCGCCATAGATCGAGAGGCGAGTGGCGCCGCAAGTTTTTGCCATGCGCATGCTGATGGCTTCTCGCTCCTCGTTGGTTACCCCAAGTGGAAGGTTTGATGTAGCACAACGACAAGTTTCCCTTAGCGAAGATGCTAAGGTTGAGTATCGAACCAGTAGGACTCAAGAGATACAAGTAGGTGGTAAAGTGAACAATGGCGCCGTTCACAATCGAGGTTGCTAACTTCACCTGTACCTGCACACAAATACAAATAACTTTGCTCCCAACGAGTTCAGAGGAGTTTTCAATTCCTCCGGCCTTGTTGTTTACAAAGGATAAAACACACGGGATAATAATGATAGTGATAGCAACGGAAAAGTAAATACTGAAAGTAAATTGGTAGTGTGAACAATGATGTGAAGATGGACCGGGGTCCCGTGATTTTCACTAGCGATGTCTCTCTCCCAAAAGACGATAAAAGTGCTAGCGAGGTAAACAAATCACAGTTGGGCAATTGACAGGATTATGAAGGCACCGCAATGCTAACTATGTTGCAAAGAAAGAAAGGGTTCAAAAGCAATGGGCAGTACGCTAAGGTAAGTAGACCGAAATCCATCTGCATCTACTACGAATCATCCACCTTGAGATATCTATCCAGAACATCTCGCTGGTATTAAGTTGTGAATCCCACCCAAAGTGTAAAATCAAAGCAACAGACAATTGCATTAAAATAACTTTGCGTAAAGTAAACAATCCTTGCACCCACAAGTACAAGCACCGTTGTTTTATCCCTGGTGGCAACATCACATCCTCTAGTCTCATGTTTCTGTCACTCAAGCTAGACATCAAGGGGCTGAACCCACAATCGAGCATAACGCTCTCTATTGGAGTTGTAAATAAAATACTTGGCCAAAGCAAATACCGCAACGGAGAACATGCAAGAATTTACTCAAGAACAAAATATAAAAGAGAAGAACCAAATATATTACTCATCACAATCTGAACATAGTCTCATAATCCATCATATCCCAACAAACTCAGCATAGCAACAACAGAAATTACATAGATGCCTCGATCATGTGAGGCAGCTCACGAGGACTCGAAAGTGGAAGCACAAAAGAGGGAGAGATAGATCACATAGCTACTGGTCACGGACCCATGGTCCAAGGGGAACTACTCACGGTACATACGGGAGGCGTCCATGGCTATGGATGGTCTCCCGGAGGGGGTAGCTTCTCCCGGCAGGGTGCCGGAGCAGCTTCTCCAGCCAGCCCAGATTTTGAAACGGCGGCGGCGGCAGAACAGAGGCGAGATCATGAAAGAGGGATCGATATTAGGGGTTTCTGTCATGGGGATAAATATAGGCGAAGGGGGGCACCGAGAGGGGCCACAGGGCAGCCAGGAGGCTCCCTGGCGCGGCCTAGGGTGGGACCACGCCAGGGACCCTTATGGAGTCCCTATGGTGGCCCCCCTTCCCTCCTTTGGTGTTTCCGTAAGCTTCCGTGTCGCTGATTTTTATCTGATTTTTCCGGATTTTTTTGGAGCACTTTTAATGGCCGGAAAACCTGAAATACAAAAACAGCAGAAAACAACAACTGGCAGTTGGGTGCACTGAGTTAGTCGGTTAGTCCAAATAGGTTCAAAAGTGTATGAAATTTCAAGCAAAACATGGCAAAGTCACACAAAACATGCATGGAGCAAGCATAAATTATAGATACGTTTGGGACGTATCAACATCCCCAAGCTTAATTCCTGCTTGTCCTCGAGTAGGTAAATGATAACAAGCATAATTTCTGTGGTGACATGTGATACGTCCAAAACGTATCTATAATTTCTGCTCGTTCCATGCATGTTTTGTGTGATATTGCTATGATCTAGATACACTTTCATACACTTTTGATCATATTTGGACTAACCTATTAACTCAGTGCACCCCAGTGCCAGTTCCTGTTTTCTGCTGTTTTTCCATTTCAAATTTCTCCCATATAAAAAGTGCCAGAAAAATTCTGGGAAAAATACAGGAAAAATCAGCGTACAGGAAGCTTCCAGAAGAGCCCGGAAGGGGTCAGAGGGGAACCAGGGGAACCCAGGCGCCCACCCGGCGCGGTCTCACCCCTGGCCGCGCCAGGGGGGCGCCTGGGGCCCCTGGTCCACCTCTGGCTGCCCCCTTCGCCTATTTATCCCCCGTCACGGGAAAACTCCAGGACGAGAACCCTATTCCGCGAACTCGCCTCTGTTCCGCCGCCGCCACGCTTCCAAGATCGGGAGCACTAGAAGACCTCTTGCCGGCACCCTGCCGGAGGGAGGATTGACCTCCGGGAGTCTCCTCTCCACCATGGATGCTCCCCGGATGTCTCGTGAGTAGTTTTCCTTGGACCATGGGTCCGTGATCAGTAGCTATGTGATGTTCTCCACCCCTCTTTGATCTTCATTGTTTAGACCTCGTGAGCTGCCCTACATGATCGAGACACCTTTGTAATATTTCTGCTATTGCTATGTTCAGTTTGATAGGATCTGATGGATTATAAGATTATGTGTAACATCCCAATTTTCTAAATTTGGATGTTAATAGATCATCATATGCATCTCATGCTGCTTCCGCATTTTTCTGGAGTTTTAAAATATTTTTAGACATTTTTCAACACATGGCAGTTCGCTGGAGAAGATATAAAAGGACTTATCCCCATTTTTAATTTGTTGGAAAATAGTTTAAAATATTTTTGGGAGACTTTTTAATTTTACTTTGGAGTTATAAATATTTTCTAAAAATATTTTTTGGAATTTATTTATGCTTCGGTAAAGTTTTTAAATCAATTTTCGGAGTTTTCGGTATTTTTAAAATGCCAGAAAAGTATTTAAAAATATTTAAAAAATAAGTTGCAAAGTTTTTTTTATTTAATATTTTGGTCAAGCCAAAAATTCAGTTTTATTATTTTAAAAATATTGGCGAAGACGGAATTTTAAAATAAATTTCCGTGATTTTTCTAATATTGTTTTGGGCCTAATGGGCCTGTTTTGTTTTTTTTCCGCAGACCGATTTTGTATTTATCTCGGATTAAAAAAAAGGGATTAGGGGCTGGATATAAATAGCCCCGATTAGGGCTAAATTATTTTCTCTTAGCGTTTTTAGGTTAGCCATAAACTAATCCGGGGGACCCGCCGCCGCCGACATCATCGACGACGTCATCGCCGGAATCTCGCCGGAGTTCGCTCGACCACCGCGGAAGTTCGCCGGAGTTCTTTTTTTTGACGCCGTTTCGAGGTGAGCCGCCGCCTGCGCCCGACCCCGCCGCCTCACCAAGCCCTGGCCACCGCCCGCCGCCTCCGCCTGGCCGGCCGCGCCGCCGCCAGCCGCGCTCCGGCGAGCCAGCCGGAGCCAGCCGCGAGCCGAGCGCCCGCGCCCCGCGCGCCCACCACCGCCTGGCCGCCCCGCCCCTGCCGCCCACCGCCGCCCCCGCCGCCGGCCTCGGCCGGAGTGGCCGCCGGCCGGAGAGCCCTAGGCCGGAGCCGCTGGCCTCTGCGTCCCGTGCGTGGAGAAGAGGCAGTTGGAAAAAATAGAATAGATGCGTTTTGGAAAAAAAAACCTAGATCTGGATCCAAACCGCCCGAGGACCCGATCGCGTTTTTCAGAATTTTTTTATTTACGTCTGGGTCCTTTTTACAGTAGAGCACCCGGGTACCCCCCGGTGTCATCCCGATACCGTTTTCACGACTACTTTTTAACCGTAACTCGGAATTGGGCGATTCCAGTTGCGTTGCGACCGTGTAGAAATTTTCTAGCAAGTAGACCAAGTGTTACAGAAGTTTGAAGTTTTGAAATTTGAATCCCAAGCTGATCCATATTTGAAATTCCGGCAGCCGTAACTTTTTACCGGTGCGCCCGTTTGCGCCGTTTCTTTTTGCGTTAGTTTTATTTCGACAAGTA
Organism: Bromus sterilis; assembly: GCA_950022295.1. Lineage (NCBI taxonomy): Eukaryota > Viridiplantae > Streptophyta > Magnoliopsida > Poales > Poaceae > Bromus > Bromus sterilis. Next base: position 30,019,689 of record OX465597.1, read on the forward strand.
CTTTAAGTTTAGCTACTGTTAGGAAAGTTTTGCTACTGTTATTTGAATGTTTATTACTGTTTGTGCATAATTGTATTGAATATATGATTGATTGGTGCTATGTTTGCTCGTATAGATTGTCTGGAGTGTGCCGCCTCGTATTGTGAGGATTGTGACCGTCAGGACCAGCAAGAAGGCTAGTGATGCTTTGACCATACTCATAACTATATTTTCTATATGCATTATGTTAAGAAATATCACCCTATTGCATGATAGGTAGTTTATTTTACTGTTGCTGCAAAACCAGTTAGGATAGCCACATGTCTTGACTTGTCTACCGTAGATCAACCTAGCCGTGTTGTTGCTTTATTGCTATGCTTTGTAGACGTGGTTTGGGTTGTGTAAATTCATGGAGTGCATGTGAGATGTTTAATAACTTGTGTAGCAACTATTTAATAAATAGAAATCACCTCTGGACGGGCAGGGAGTGCTTCCTGGGGGCTCGTTCCTTATCTAAGGTCGAGACCAGGTTGTACCCCTAATGGTTGGTTTGGTGGTTGACAGTACGTCATGGTGCTGCCCTCTGAACTTAAGTGGGCGCCGTCCAGGCTCAAAAAGATCAGACATACTTGGTGACTAGAAGCTTACATGTACAGCCGCTGACCATATGGGCTCTGGCTTAGTTGAGTATGATGTAGGAAGCCTCTCCCGTGCAAAGCTAGCAGATGTAGATTTGATAGGTGGTACCGGCTTGCCGTTGGGTGTAGGTGACCTCTTCTGAAAGACTTCGTCTCTGTAACGACCCAATTCACATAGAATCGGAGTCTCTGTGGTCAAGTGCTAGTCCCTGGATCGAGCTCGCTAGCACACACAGTATAACAGTTGTATATAAAAGTACAAGTGCATCATTATTACATCGTATGATCCAGAATTCAACACAAATAACAACTTGCATAGCTCAAGGCTAGCTTACTCAATATAACGATAACGGAAGCAAAACTAGTAGCAAGGAGTCCCATCAACCATCCACAAGCGACATGCTGAGTGTAGACTCGTAACCCTATCATAACACACTAATCTTCTGAGAAACCTGCAACACGAAGGTTACAGCCCGAACACGGGTCAGTACATCTGATTTGTACGGCAAGTAACACAAGTGATAAAGCAATCCTACAACTAAATTCAAAACAAGAATAAGAATCAAGCTTGGTTTGTTGTACATAAAGTTTGTATTCATCTACTTCTACTTACTACTCAACATTTTTATCAACTCAAGTTAATATCGACGCACAACAGCTAACTAACCGCCTATGAGAGCCCTCGGGGTCATAGGATTTCTAATGGCAGCCATGAGAGCCCTCAGGATCATGCTTCCGTGAGTATTGTAGAGCCCTCAGGATACAATTACACACGTACCTCCTATTCGTGAACATCATAGAGCCCTCAGGATAAGATGCCACTACAAACACGTTTGTGACCATTACAGAGCCCTCAGGATGCAACATCACCCTATCGTGAACACTGTAGAGCCCTCAGGATACAGCGCCACTACCTAGACACAAAGTGAACATTGCAGAGCCCTCAGGGTGCAATGCCACACAAACAAATCGTAAGTGAAATATCACAGAGCCCTCAGGATGTAATACCACTCTACAGTACCTCAATCGCGCGTTACTATTTTACTGATAATAATGTTTTCACAACACCAGAATAACACAACAATTCCTCCCATGGTTATCATTGCAACAGTAAGCATAAATCACATAGCACAAGAATTAGTAAAACATAACAACGTTGGATACATTGATCAATCAAAACATGTGGCTATCCTACCAGGTTTCAGCATAAACATAACGACCTTCACATGCATGGAAACATAGTATATGCATAATCAAAAGTGAAGCTTTAACCAAAAGTGAAACTTGCCTTGAACGGTGTTGAAGTAATCTAACACTTATTTCTGATCCTTTCTGCACTCCGGAAAATCTACACAGTCAAACAATGAAGCATTCAACACACCATAACACATAAAAAATGCAACAACAAAAGAACCAAATGAACAGAAAGAAAACCAACTAAACAATAGCTAAACGATAACTACAAGTCACCACGACCCCAACGCAACTGGAATCGGCGAAAACGGACACACCGTATAAAAGATACGGTCTCCGGAAGTTTAAATTTAAATCTGTACAAATTCAAATTTGAACACTGAAAACTTTTGAAAACTTAGGTCCACTGGATAGGATTTTTCGTAACGGTCGCAACGCAAAAAGAATTAAATAAAACGGAGCTACAGTTTAAAAGATATTGCTAAAACGTTTCTGGGGTCTTTTCTGCCAAAATGGCTAATCCGCAAATAAAATTTCTACCAAAAACGCGATCAGGTCCCTAGGGTTTTGACCGTCAGTTGACCGGATCTGGATGCGTTTTTTTTTTCGCAAAGCGGTTTTTTTTTCTAATCTCTAATCTCTCTCTCTCTTCCTCACAGGCGACGGCCATGGCCAGGAGGTTACTCCGGCGAGGCGCCGGCCCTCAGCGCGGCGGCCTAGGACGGCGCAGGGCGACGGAGGCGAGTGGCGGCGGCCCGTGGCGCGGCCAGGCGGCGGCGGCTCGCAGTGGGGGCGGCGGCGGCGCGAGCGGCCCGCGCGAGCAGCCGGCGGCGAGCGCGGCTGTGGACGGCGGCGGGGTCGGGGAAAGGCGCCTGGAGGTCGGCGGAGCTCACCTCGGTGGGGCGGCAAGGCCGGCGGCGGTGGAGCGGCCGAATTCCAGCAATTTGGCGGCGCGATGACGTAAGCGGCGGCGGCGATGACGTCGGCGGCGGAGTCAACTCGGCGGGACCCGCAGCGGATTAATTAGGGTTAACTAAAGTCTAAAAGGGAAAAAAAATCCAACCTAAAACTCAGCTTAAAAAGATAGTCGCTCTATTTTTTTTTTAAATCCGAAATAAAAACTAATTCGGTCTGCTGGAAAAAAAAACAGACCAGGCTCATTAGGCCCAAAACAATATAAAAAAAACACGGAAATTTATTTTAAAATTCCGTCTTCGCCAATATTTTTAAAATAGTAAAATTGAATTTTTGGCTTGACCAAAATAATAAAATAAAATAAAAACTTTGTAACTTATTTTTAAATAACTTTAAATACTTTAAAAATACCGAAAACTCCGAAAAATGATTTAAAAACTTTTCCAGAGCATAAATAAATTCCAAAATTAATTTTAGAAAATGTTTATAACTCCAAAGTAAAATTAAAAAGTCTCCCATAAATATTTTAAACTATTTTCCAACAAATTAAAAATAGGGATAAGTTCTTTTATATCCTCTCCAGCGAACTGCCATGTGTTGAAAACTGTTTAAAAATATTTTTAAAACTCGAGAAAAATGCGGAAGCAGCAGGAGATGCATATGATGATCTATTAACATCCGAATTTAGAAAATTGGGATGTTACAGTCTCAATCTTCGGGTTGAGTCCAGCGGGGAAAGTGTACTAACCTCTGCAGAGTAAAAACTAATCATGATTAGCCGTGTCCCCGGTTATGGACATCCTTGAGCTACTAGAAATTACTGTTACTGGAGGATCTTGACATATGAATCACCTTAATAATTTGAGTGGGCAAGATTAAATAAGGGTGTGGTGTTGGAACTGGTGTGCCCAGTTCGTTCTTAAGTAGTAAGTTCAACTTAAAATTTTGACTAGTTTAGTTCAGGAGAAAATTGGCTTTCTGCAAAACAAAACCATAAGCCTTTCCTTTGACTTACCTTGCATGTAGTTGTAGGTCCTTTATATAAACTTTTCCGTGTCACTTGCCGTACAAATCAGATGTACTGACCCGTTGTCGGGCTGTAACCTTCGGTGTTGCAGGTTTTTCAGACGATCAGTAAGGTGCGTTAGGGGTTGCGAGTCTACACTCAACATGTTCGCATGTGGCTGTTGATGGACTCCATGTTATTTGTTTTTGCTTCCGCTACATTTATATTGAATAAGCTAGCCTTGAGCTATGCAACTTGTTATTTATTTTACTCTGGATCATACGTTGTAACAATGATGCACTTGTACTTTGATATACATCTATAATACTGTGTGTGCCAGCGAGTTCGATCCAGGGACTGACACTTGAGCACAGAGACTTCAATTCTGTGTGAATTGGGTCGTTATAGATGGTATCAGGGAAGTGTGTTGACTGTAGGACGTGACCCTAGAAAATGGAGTAGAAAAGCCATAGGAATAAAAATATTAATTTATATCACTCTGTCTTGTACTTACTTACCTCCTCTATCTCGTATTCATACCTGTTCTAATCTTTCCTGACCTCTCTTTGATTATAGATGACCACTATATCATACCGCGCTATGGCGTTTGGACCTGAGCTCAGGGGGATTTGCCACTTCCTGAACATCTACGCGCCAGTCTTTCAGCCGGACATCGTGGAGACAAGGGGAGCTGATGACTACTGGAAAGTGGAGACTTTCATCCTTGGAAGCATGGAAAATGAAGAAAGGGTGATCACGGAGTCCTTCGAGGTGCATGCCCAGGAGAAGGAATGGTGTGTGCGCATGGCCGCTCACATAGCTCTTGGACGCATTGTGGAGACGTATTCCGCCCGACTAAAGGGTACGGTGTACGCGGAGATGGCCAAGGTTCTCCCATCGGGGAACATAATACCAAAGAGGTTCAGGTATGTGCATGGGGCCATTTGGCCAGGTACAACCAGCTACATCATCCAAAGCCTGGAGAAGCACATTCATTTCCTGGAGAAGTGCACTCAGTCAGATCTCTACACCATTACTAAGTTGCAGCAGAGGAACACCAGGCTCAAGAGGGACAACAACAAGCTGAAGAAGGAGAAGTTGGAGATGCAAGAAGAGATGACAAGGCTGAAGGAGAAGATGAAGGCCAATGGAATTGAAGAACCAGAAGAGGAGCCAGAAGTAGACACCTCGGCAGAAGAAAGGGAGCCGAGTCCCAAAAGGCGCAACCGCATCAGCGGGCGCGATTACCGCATGCTGTTTAGCAAAGACAACATTAAGAATTACTTCGTCGAGAATTAGTGCTCTACCGTTATTGTGTTATCGTATTTGACCATGTCGACTTATTCAGTGTGGAAATACTAGGTTGCTTGATATACTCTTATGTTATTCGTGATTGTGTTGAGGATCTTATATTACCCGAGGTTGTTATGAGGATCTTATATCAATTATAAAAGATATTTTAAACTATATGGTGTGATATGTGATGGTTTTCCGTATGAGTGCATTGGTTGATGATTGTTATATGTTTGATGCTATGGTGATATTGATTGGTGATATATGTATTGTATATATAATGCTTGCCATGATCATCATAAGCATATGGGTAGGAGTATATTTCCCTAGCTACTTTCTGTCTAAATCTTACCTATTCTTACCCAACAGATCCCGCCAAGACGTGATCCCACCGGGAATGAGAACAACAACAATGGAGTGCCAGCTTATATGCAGCAGTTACTTCAAGGACAAGCTCAGCTGATCCAGTTGCTCACTCAGAACATGGGCAACAACAACAATGCGCCACCACCACCACCGGTGGACACACTTTCAAGGTTCTTGAGGTTAAATCCTTAGAGGTTGTCTAGAACTCCTGAGCCCATAGTGGAGGATGACTGTCTTCGTTCAGTGGGCCGGAATATGGAGACAGTTGGCTGCACTGAGGCAGAGAGAGTGAGGTTTGCCTCACATTTGCTGGAGGGTCCTGCCACTGCTTGGTGGGACAACTACTTGCTGACTTACCCCATCGACACCATCACTTGGGCGCAGTTCCAGTCTTCTTTTCGCTCCGCACATGTTTCAGCAGGCGCCATGAGCTTGAAGAAGAAGGAGTTTCGCAGTTTGCGTCAGGGAGGCCGTTCAGTGGCCGAGTATGTTGAGGTGTTCAACAAGCTTGCCAGATATGCTCCAGATGATGTCAGGAATGATGCTGCAAGGCAGGAGAAGTTCTTGGAGGGGCTGAATGATGAGTTGGGAGTCCAGCTGACAGTGGCTACTTTTGCTAACTGCCAGGCGCTCATAGACAAAGCTATTGTGTTGGAAGGCAAGCAGCAAGCCATTGAGAATCGCAAGAGGAAGTACAACAACAACAATGGTGGAAAGTATAACTCTGGACCGCATCAGAAGCCACGCAATTCTTATGGTGGCAATGGAGGACATAACCATGGACATAACCACAATGGTGGGAGTGGCCATGTTCACAGTGGAGGACACAACCATCATGGTGGGAATGGTCACAACCATAATGGCCACAACCACCACAATGGTAACAATAATGGCAATGGCAATGGCAATGGGAAAGGAAATGGAAATGGAGAGAACTACAACCAGAACCGTCAAGTGGTGAATTCTCAGAAGGACCTTAGTCGAGTTCAGTGTTTCAAGTGCAGGAAGATGGGACACTACTCCAACATGTGCCCGGAGAACAAGGACAACAATGGGAATTCTGGACTCAGCAAGCCCAATCATTTCAACAAGGGGCATGTGAACCATGTCAACGTGGAGGAGATCTATGATGAGCTTGATGCTGTGATTGGTAGGTTCTTTATCAATTCAGTACCCGCACTTGTTCTTTTTGATTCTGGTGCATCGCATTCTTTCATATCGAGGGTATTTGTGGATAAGCATGAGTTACCTACCGTAGTTCTTAATTCATCTATGCTCATAAGTTCACCGGGAGCGGAGATGTCAGCTAGTTTGGGATGCTATCAGTTGAGCCTAGCCATAGGGAAGCATGTTTTTCCTACAGATTTGATTGTGTTGAAGTCACAAGGTTTGGATATTATTTTGGGCATGGATTGGTTAGCCAAATACCAAGGTGTTATTGATTGTGCCAGTCGGTCTATCACTCTCAGTACACCGAGTGGACAGAAGATCAGATACGTGTCCAAGTATAAGCATCAGCACGCCCAGGTGAATTCTCTTAAGGGGGGTCGCCTGGATGATGTGCGTGTTGTGAGGGAGTATCCGGATGTATTTCCGGAGGAGTTTCCAGGTATGCCACCGGATAGGGAGATTGAGTTCCTTATTGATTTAATACCAGGCACTGGGCCTATTGCTAAGAGACCGTATAGGATGCCCGCTAATGAACTTGCAGAGTTGAAGGAGCAGATCAGAGAGTTGCAAGAAAAGGGGTTCATTCGCCCAAGCTCGTCACCTTGGGGATCTCCAGTATTGTTTGTTGAGAAGAAGGATGGAACCCAGAGGATGTGTGTTGACTACCATTCTCTGAATGATGTTCCTATCAAGAACAAGTATCCTTTACCTGTGATTAATGATCTATTTGACCAGTTGGAGGGAGCTTGTGTATTCTCTAAGATTGATCTTCGTTCTAGTTATCATCAAGTGAAGATTCGGGAGAAGGATATTCCGAAGACTGCTTTTACTACAAGGTATGGGTTGTATGAGTATACTGTTATGTCATTTGGATTGACTAATGCTCCTGCATACTTCATGAATATGATGAACAAGGTGTTTATGGAGTTCTTGGATAAATTCGTTGTGGTGTTCATTGATGATATATTGGTGTATTCCAAGAATGAGCAAGAGCATGAGGCACATCTGCGTTTGGTATTGGAGAAGCTCAGGGAGCACAAGTTTTATGCCAAGTTCAGCAAGTGTGAGTTTTGGTTGAAGGAGGTCGGATTCCTTGGACATGTTGTGTCAGGAGAAGGAGTAGCTGTGGACCCATCCAAGGTTTCAACAGTTACAGAATGGGAGACACCCGTGTCAGTTGGAGACATTCGCAGTTTCTTGGGTCTTGCAGGATATTATAGGAGGTTCATTGAGAATTTCTCCAAGCTTGCGAAACCAATGGCTGAGCTGTTGAAGAAAGAGAATAAGTTTGTTTGGAGTGAGGCATGTGAAGCCAGCTTTCAGGAATTGAAGAAACGGTTAGTAACTGAACCTGTTTTATGTTTTCCTGATATGCATAAGGATTTCCAAGTATATTGTGATGCATCTCGTCGAGGACTTGGTTGTGTTTTGATGCAAGGAGGTAGAGTTGTTGCTTATGCTTCGTGTCAGCTTAAGAACCATGAGCAGAACTATCCTACACATGATTTGGAGTGAGCTGCAGTTGTTCATGCATTGAAAACATGGAGGCAATATCTTGTTGGTAATCATTATGATGTTTTTACTGATCATAAGAGTTTGAAGTATATCTTTACTCAGAAGGATTTGAATCTCAGGCAGAGTAGATGGCTGGAGCTTATTAAGGATTGTGATTTGAATGTACAGTATCATCCTGGTAAAGCGAATGTGGTTGCTGATGCATTGAGCCGTAAGAGTCATATCAATGTTGCTAATGTTGAGGATATGCCACGTGAGTTATGTGAGCAGTTCAAGAATCTCAGGTTGGAGATAGTTCCTAAGGGATATGTGGCAACATTGGAAGTGAAGCCCAATCTGTTGGAAAGGATCAGAGAAGCTCAGAAGGGTGATGCAGAAATTGATGAGATAAAAGTGAATATGACCAAGGGAAAAGAAGAGGGTTTCCGTGAGGATGAGCATGGAGCCATTTGGTTTGAGAAGCGCATTTGTGTACCGCAAGATGCAGATATTAGGAAGTTGATTCTTCAGGAGGCACATGATTCACCTTATTCTATTCATCCCGGAAATACAAAGATGTATTTGGATTTGAGGGAGAGATTTTGGTGGCCTAGCCTGAAGCGAGAGATATCGCAGTTTATTGCTGTGTGTGATGTTTGCCAGAGAGTCAAGGTTGAGCATCAGAAGCCAGCAGGTTTGTTGCAGCCTTTGCCTATACCAGATTGGAAGTGGGATCGGATAGGTATGGACTTTATTACTGGTTTACTGTAACAGCCCACATGTAATAATGCCAAACACCATGTTTTTTGCTTTCCTATGACTGGACTTGTAATGGTCATGGTGATTTTCTGTGTGAGCTTCATATGTTGGTCTTGTATTGTGCCATGTGGTTGGTGATCATGGCTTCATCTTGGTGATGGTTACAACTGTTGTTGGTTATGTCTGACCTCATGGCACCTATCACCTCATCATTCTTGGTTCACTCACTTTTGTGATGTCATGGGCTAGCAAGTTGGCCAAGAGAATTTTGACATCAATAAGGACAGTGCCCTGGTTCAAAGTGGAATGAAAAATAAAAGGGCCACATTTTTATTGTTGTCAAAATTGGTCAAACCAATTTTGTAAAATCCCAAATATTGCAGTGGGTGAGTTTTACCAATTCTTGGAATTTTTGCTTGGGCACAAAATTCCCAAAAATCCCAAATGCACCATTTTTATTGAGAAAATGGACTGTTTCTAACTTGGGGATTTTTCCTTTGCATGTAAATTTGGGAAACCAATTTTGTGTGAGCAGGCTAGATTTTAGGGGCATTTTAAAATTCATTGGAATATTTTTAAAAATGCCCTAGCCCCTCTCCTTTCTCTTTTTCTCCTGCTGTTTTTCTTTACCAGGGAAAAAGAAAAAGAAATACAGGAGCTGGGCTCCTTTTCTTCTCTCCCAGCCGGCCAGGCCCAACTGGGCCGTTTTTCCCCTCGGCCCGCGCTGGAACGAAGAGGTACGCCGTCTTCTTCCTCTTTCCAGCGGGGCGACCTCCTTTTTCCCCTCCCCTCTCTCACAGGACATGCCACGGCGAAAGTGGAGCCCCAGCTCCAGGGAGAGGAGCCCCCCTCCTTTTAAGCGCCGCGAGAGGAGCCCCAGGAACCCTAGAACCCATTCTCGTAGCCCTCTTCTCCCGCCGCCGCCGCCATGACGACCTCGGACATCCCCTGTTCTTCAGTGGCCGCCGGGTGGGATCGGTGAATTCGCCGAGCTCCGACGCCGTCTTCGTTCAGGGGGCCGTGCTGCGCGTCTTCACCGTCGTCTTCGTCCTCTCCGAGCCGTGGATCCACGAGGGAGCAAGGCGGCCGCTTCTTCCTCCTCTGCAGCCACGGAGCGCCTTCATCCCGACGCCGCAGTCCGCTTCTTCCTCTCCCCGGACACCGAACTCGTCTCCAACCTCCCCGATGTGAGAATCCTTTGCCTTCTCCGCCGCGTACCCTCCTCGCTAGTTGGTTAGCAGCAGGATAGCAGCACGCCTCCGCGAGCCGGAGTGCCGTGCCCGCGTGTGGTCGCCGTGACCCGAACTGCGTCGCCGTCGAGTAGGAGCTGCACCCCGCGTGCTCTGCGTGCGGCCAGTGCGTGCGCAGCGCAGCCGGGGGCCGAGCACGTCGACAAGCCGGCGCCTTTTTTTTTCAGTTTCGTAACAGATGCGCCGCCCCCTTTTTCCGATGAGCCTAGCGGCGCCGCCGAGGAGCCCATGGTCCGACGCCAGGGGGTTTTGGACTCCTGGATGTCCCGTCTGGACATCCTCGGCGTCAGTGGAGTCGCCGGTGAGCTGTAGGAGACGCCCTCGTCGCCGGAAGTCAGCCGCGTGCGAGCCGCCTGAAGAAGTTCAGTCCGCAGCGCGTTTTCCTTCAGTTAACACCCCCTGGAGACGACATATCTTCTCCGAGTCACGTTTTTGAACGTGTCCACGCTCGTAGCTCAGCTGGTGGGCGTGCTTGCTCTCGACCGCGAGGTCGTGGGTTCGAATCCCCTCGGGCGGTTTAAACCTCCCCCATTTTTTTGCTCTTTTTAGAGCGTGGGCGAGATAGCCACTGGGCTCGGCCCATTTGCGTAGAGCCAGGGGCAGCGATGGGCTGCAGGCCGAACCAGCCCAAGTGGCTGGGCTCCCCTGTTCTCTCTTTTTATTTTTTTTTATTTTTTTTATTTTAATCTTTTTCTTTTCTGTTTTTATTAGTTCAAGTTTGAATTTCAAATTCAATTCTGAATTTGGTCAACTTTTCAAACAGAGGCATTCCATATATCAATTTGGGGTAGTTTGAGCTACTGATTGCAGTAGTGATACTCATTTTTGCATCTGACCCCTTCTAAAAATTGGAGTTGTGTCATTTTGCAAATAAACCCCCTATTGCTTTTATTTATTTTGGAAATTGGTTCAAGTTCAAATTACCCATGTCATATATGATTTTTGGGTAGTTCTGCACAAGGAGTTGCATGGTGATAATATTTTCACCATATGAACCTTTTTCAAAATTCCTGTGGTGCAATTTTGCACTCAGCCCCCTGAACTTCAGTTGAATTTGCAACTGCCTTTGCAAATTCAAATGGGGGCATGTCATATATGTTTTTGGGGTGATTTTATGCAAGGAGTTCAGTAGTGATGTTTTCTTGTTGTGTTGAGCAACTTTTGAGACAAGGTGTGGTCACCTGGTCCAGAAGCTTCAGGTCTGTCTGTCTACAACATCTCAGCTTCAGTGCATCTGAAATGTTGTTCATCTGATCTTGTCAAGGAAGTTCCATGCCATCTTTTTCTCCAAGTCAGCCTTAACATATTGTCATGTGCTATGTGGCTGACCTCCAACAATTGTTGCACCTTCTTAAGTGTCAAATTCACCGACACTACTCCGTCTCCGGAATCATTGTTTTACTTTCATGTTATTTAAATTCCTGTAATGCTTTGTTGTCCATGTCGTGCCATCATGCTATTTACACCTAAGTTAAGGCTCAGACCAAAGCCATTACAACATAAATAAATTGCATATGGAAGTGGTGACTTGTCGCCATCACCTTCATTTAAACCTGACTAGCCAGGGTCTTACCATGTACTTGAAACTTGAACATGCCATCCTTGTTTGAGTTGTTTCAGTTGCTTACTTGTGTGCCTTTTCCTGCCGGTACCTTACGTTAGCACCTGAGACCGCCGAGGAGACTTACGTGGAGCTGTCCGACACCGAGCCCGAGGGTACCGTGAGTGCTGCTTCGACTACCTTACCAGGCAAGGGGGAGATCTGTGTCATTACTTTATAACTTTCTGCTCATGCCTAGCTGTAGATCTAGAACGTTATTGCTTGATCCTATCTACATTATATGCCATGTTTAAACCCATACAGCCATGATCCCCACATCCCAGCAAACCATTGTTCTGCTAAGTTACCGCTGCTCAACCATTGCTTAGTATGGATAGAAAACTTGCTGCTTACCTTATATGTTTATGGTCGGGATATCATGTTATAAAAGAAGTTGGTTGATATTTATTATTTATTAAATGATGTTAACTTATATTCGACGAAAGGTGGAAGGCTGGACTATTCCCGTCTGGTGTTTTGTTCCATTTGAGTCACCTAGGACCCGAGTTCCGGGTATTGGTTCTTTGATCGAGCGTGCCTAATCGTGTGTGGGGTTTTATGGGGCCCCCTTGTCTTACCTACCTAGCTTCGTACATTCTAGTGGTGGCCCGAGCTGATTTACTTTTGCAATGTGTGTGTGCTGGTTGGATCCCCAGTTGTTTCCAAACCAAACCAGGGCCAGGAGGACATAGTTTCTTGGCTGGCCCAAATAGACCGGCTGAGGACCCGGTCTCATAAGAGAACTAACCGGTAATCCAAACCTGGAGTCATACGGTAGAGTCCGATTCGAGAGCGTGGCCAGCTTTTGAGTTGGGTGTCGACTCACCGGGGGCCACCCGGATATGTGCGTTGTTAGTTAGAGGGACTCTGACGTTCCGGAGTTTCAGGCGCTTACCTAGCCAAGTGGAAACCGGGCGTACATGCTACGTCTATAATGGACAGTTGGTACACCCCTGCAGGGTAAATCTTTTTGAAAAGCCGTGTCCGCGGTTATGGACTACTTTGAGCCTACGTCCTGTTCATAGAATAACATCAATGTTAATTATGCTATAAAACTTGACAAACCGTGTGCGTGCCTTGGTTGTCTTTCTTCGTCCAGGGGGATCGAGAGAGAAACGAGGTTGTGTTATGGTTGCGTAAGTAGGAGGATAGCTGACTTACGACACGTTGTCAACGTAACTTCTTGGATCTCATCTTTGTTCTGATAGAACGTGTAGCCACCATATATGCTAGTACGGCTGCAAACTGTCTATATCTTTACCTTACCTGTAGCGTTAGTTATTCCGTAATGATATGTTCTCACCCCGTTTACTTTTCCGCTTTTACCGCTTTGCCTGATCGGCCGCTGCAGTGGACTACTACCTCGACCCCAGCACTGGACGATACTTCGTGGAGGTGCCCCCGGAGGATGACGACGAGTACGACTACTCCGACCAGTAGGATCCTTAGTTGGGCTCAGACGTTCCCGTGGGTGGTTTTATGTGTAGCCCTCTCTAGGGCAATTTGTATCTTGACCGTACCCGGTCCGACTTTGCTTCTGCTTGATGTACTGATGACATGTATTCATGAGAATGTTATATATTTTGGACAGTGGCGTTGTATGCCCTGCCCTATTATCTCTATATATGTATTTCCCTTTCTTGTAGAGTTGTGTTTATATACCTGTTGTCGAGAATCCGGCAGCGACACGAGTGCGAGTGTCGTGCGCCGGTTGCGTTTGATACGCTTCCAACTCCGACCGGACGCGAAAGCGACTAGTTAGAGTTAGTACCGCATCAAGGGCTTTAAAACTTGGTATCAGAGCAGGACTGGCTATAGGACCCTTTTACTGGCCGAAGTTGAGTCTAGAAACTATTTTGGTAGTTATATAGGAAAATTTTCGGAGAGTAGGACCTCTTTCTGTTTTCTCCTTATCCCACCCTCCCACCCCTTTTTCCGTGAGGAAGTGAAACGATGTTTTGTCTCTACAACTTATCCCCTTTCAAAACAATCTAGGTTCTCGTTTACATGAGACTCCGATTCCTCTATAATGTTTGCTAGCGACGAGATGTGTTGGCGTATTTGAGACCACTGAGCCGCCACTTGGGGTTGACTGCTCTACCTCGCTTACGGCGTATCCCAGGTGAACCGTCCATACAGGATTGGCGGGCATCCTATGGTAATATGGATGTGGTGTCTTTCCCCTATGGACGACCGTGATGGCGGGCCGCTCAGGGCAGATGTCTCATTGTGCAGGTTTCCAACCGCTCGTATATATATTGTTGTGTGCTCGCTAGCACATTATTATATTGGATTCGGATGTTCTTGGTTTGGGAATTCCAGTAGCACCTAGTTATCGACTTTCCGGGTTAACCTTGGTGGAATTTCAGCCTTCGGCTTTCTCATACCTCATGAGGAAGTTTTGTTGTCAATTTTGCTTTAACTCTGGTTACTTCAATGATTCGTTCATGTTCTCATAAGTGTTCCTGTATACAGGATGCCAAGAGCGAACATGCCGCCGCCAGAGAACCCTATCCTTGGGGAGGCTGTAGCTGCAGTGGCTCAGGGCACAGCTGCGATCCTTCAGATGCTACAGAACCAGGGTGCTCAGAGGAATGATCGTCCACAGTACACCACACTGCAGCAGTTTCTTGCGATCAGCCCCCCCAGGTTCTCCGAGGCTCGAGACCCGCTGGAGGCGGATGACTGGATTGCAGAGATCAAGAAGCACTTCAAGGCCAACTCCGTCAGACCCGTCGACTACGTCACCTTCGCCTCCTTCCAGCTCCAGGGTGCTGCAGGCAGTTGGTTCTCGACGTACAAGGAGAACAAAGGAGAGACAGAGATCACGTGGGATGACTTCGTCAAGGATTTCAGAGCTGCTCATATTCCCAGTGGACTGATCGAGAGGAAGCGCGAGGAGTTCTTAGCTCTGAGGCAGGGGGACAGGTCTGTGCAGGAGTATAACCTGGCCTTCGTCAGGCTTGCCAGGTACGCTCCAGAGGAGGTCTCGTTAGAGACCAAGCGCATTTCCAGGTTCCGCGGTGGTCTTGCCCCGGACATCAAGTATGCGCTCACCTTGTCCACGCCGAGCCTGTTCTCAGAGTTCGTCGACCAGGCTATCAGACAGGAGTCAGCTGAGGCAGAGCGTTCCGCAGAGAAGAGGAAGCAGAGAGAGAACAGTTCAGCAGTGATGATCCACAAGAAGGCCAAGTCCTGGGTTGCAGAGCCACAGCCTCAGCCGCAGCGTCAGCAGTTCCAGCCGAGGGGGGAAGTTGTCCGCACTTTTTCCCGCCCTCCCGTCCCAGTGCAGCACGGACCTCGCTCTACTCCACCACACGCGAGGCCGCCTGCTCCACAGGGCCAGCCCAGGCCAGAGATCACGTGCTTCAAGTGTGGCAAGCCGGGCCACAAGTCTCCGCAGTGCACCGACCCTCGTTACGCCAGGCTTCCTCCGCCCCCACCTCGCTCTACACCGAGCAACGCGATGGTGCGGGCCCAGCCACGAGCGCTCAGGGTGAACAACGTGACTGTGGCAGAGGCTCAGCAGTCGTCCGAGATTGTGCTTGGTAGGTTTCTTGTATGTTCAGTTCCAGCGACAGTTTTGTTTGATTCCGGAGCTTCCCATTCCTTCATATCTCAGTCTTTTGCTTCAGCCAGTGACCTCCAGTCCGAGTTGCTCTATCCGCCACTTGCAGTCCACACTCCTGGTTCCAGATGCAGTTCCTCAGTTTTTGTTCCAGATGTTGAGATCAGTATTCAGGGTGCTATCTTTTCGGCCTCCCTGATTGTCTTGCCCCGTTCAGACATTGATGTCATCTTGGGCATGGATTGGCTTGTCAAGTACAAGGCCAAGATTGATTGCCCGTCCAAGACCGTGTTGCTGACGCACGATTCAGGCGCAGAGATTTGGTACACTTGTGGCTTGACAGCAGGATCAGCACACTTGTACGCTCTGAACGCTGGAGTTGCTCCATTGATCGAGGAGGTCAGAGTTGTTCGAGAGTTCCCAGATGTCTTTCCAGAGGAGTTGCCAGGTATTCCACCCATGCGTGCTATTGAGTTCGTGATCGAGCTAGAACCTGGTACACAGCCGATATCTCGGCAACCTTACAAGATGTGTCCGGAAGAGCTGATTGAGTTGAAAGAGCAGTTGGTGAAGCTTGAGAAGGATGGGCTCATTCGTCCGAGCACTTCCCCTTGGGGTGCCCCGTGTCTTTTTGTGAAGAAGAAAGATGGTACTAGTCGGTTGGTTCAAGACTACCGCGGTATCAACAAGAAGACAATCAAAAACAAATATCCTTTGCCCAACATCAATGACTTATTCGAGCAGTTGCATGGAGCAAAGGTGTTTTCAAAGCTTGATCTAAAGATGGGGTACCACCAGATTCGTGTCCGTGAGGAGGACATTCCTAAGACAGCCTTCCGCACTCGATATGGCCTGTACGAGTTTACGGTCATGACGTTTGGTTTTTCAAACGCACCTCCGACGTTCATGAGGGCCATGAACTATCTCTTCCAAGAGTGGCTAGACGTGTTCGTACTCCTCTACCTCGACGACATCCTTGTCTTTTCCAAGTCAGAGGCTGAGCATGAGGAGCATCTCAGATTGGTGTTGCAGAAGTTGAGAGATCACCAGTTTTATGCCAAGTTCTCCAAGTGTGAATTCTGGATGAGCAAGGTCAACTTTCTTGGCCATGTCATTTCCTCAGAGGGCATTGCTGTTGACCCAGACAGAGTTCGGACGATTCAAGATTGGACTCCGCCGAAGAATGTCAAGCAGTTGAGGAGTTTTCTCGGACTTGCCAGCTATTGCAGGAAGTTTGTCGAGAATTTCTCCAAGATAGCAAAGCCAATGACCGAGCTGTTGTGCAAGGGCAAGAAGTACGTGTGGTCACAGGCTTGCCAGGCAGCTTTTGATGAGTTGAAAATAAGGTTGACCACAGCTCCGATCCTTACGCCGCCAGATGAGTCACAACCGTTTCAGGTGTTCTGTGATGCTTCGTTGAATGGCCTTGGCGGAGTATTGATGCAGGGAAAGAGTATTGTGGCGTACACCTCAAGACAGTTGAAGCAGGCTGAGAGGAACTATCCGACCCACGATCTTGAGCTGGCTGCAGTGATTCATGCGTTGGTTACTTGGCGACACCTACTCCTAGGGAGGAAGGTTGATGTGTTCACCGATCACAAAAGCTTAAAGTACTTGTTCACGCAGCCTAACCTGAACTTGAGGCAAAGGAGGTGGCTCGAGACTATTACTGAGTACTCCGTGGATATTCAGTATACGCCTGGCAAGGCGAATGTCATAGCTGATGCGTTGAGCCGCAAGGGTGATTGAAACACTGTCCAGGTGCAGAAGATACACCCAAATTTGTGTGAGGCCTTTCGAAGGCTCAATCTTGAGCTAGTTCCAGCAGGCTATCTAGCCAACCTTGTGGTAGAGCCCACTGTTCGTGAGAAGATTCGTGAGGCTCAGTCTGGTAGCTTGATGATTCAGAAAGTCAAGCAGGGTGTTGCCGCCTCAGTCCCGAAGTATGGTTGCTATTCAGTGCATAATGACGGCACCGTGATGTTCGAAGAGAGAGTTGTTGTTCCCAAAGAGGGAGGTCTCAGAGAGGTCATCTTGAAAGAAGCCCATGACTCAAAGCTGTCTATCCACCCTGGTAGCACCAAGATGTATCAGGACCTCAAGCAGAGCTTTTGGTGGACTCGTATGAAACGGGATGTTGCCCGTTTTGTCTCCCAGTGTGATGTGTGCAGGAGAGTGAAGGCACAGCATCAGAAGCCTGCAGGGCTACTTCAACCACTTGAAATTCCGGAGTGGAAGTGGGATCACATAGAGATGGACTTTGTCACGGGTTTTCCGAGGTCTCAAAAGGGCAACAATGCTATCTTTGTTGTCATTGATAACTTGTCCAAGGTTGCTCACTTTCTGCCTGTCAAGGAGACTGTCTCAGCTAGCCAGTTGGCAGAGCTGTACACCGCAAGAATTGTTTCGTTGCACGGCATTCCCAAACAGATAAGTTCTGATCGTGGAAGCATCTTCACATCAAACTTCTGGAAGGCCTTTCAAGAGGCATTGGGTACGAAGATTCTCTTCAGTACCGCGAATCACCCTCAGACCAGTGGGCAGGTTGAGCGTGTGAATCAAATCCTCGAGGACATGCTTCGGGCATGTGTCATCTCGTTTGGCATGAAGTGGGAAGAATGCTTGTCGTATGCGGAGTTCTATTACAACAACAGCTATCAAGCAAGTCTGCAAGCAGCGCCGTTTGAACTGTTGTATGGTCGCAAGTGCAGGACACCTTTGAACTGGTCCGAGACAGGCGAGAGGCAGGTGTTCGGTCCAGATGTGATCCAAGAGGCAGAGGACAGAGTGAAGATTGTCCGAGAACACCTGAGGGCAGCACAGTCTAGGCAGAAGGCCTACTATGACAAGAAGCACCGTGGTGTTGACTTCAAAGTTGGTGACTTCGCATACCTCAAAGTGTCTCCACTTCGAGGCACTCACCGCTTTGGGATCAAAGGCAAGTTGGCTCCCAGGTTCGTTGGTCCGTTCCGCATTCTCGAGACTCGGGGACCTCTTGCGTTCCGCCTCGAGCTTCCAGACAGCTTGGCTATGGTGCATGCTTTGTTCCACCTGTCTCAGTTGAAGAAGTGTTTCAAGCAGCCAGAGCAGGCAGTGGACTTGGGCGAGATCCAGCTCAGTGCGGATCTTTCTTACTCAGAGCGTCCAGTCCGTGTTATTGACTCGTCCGAGCGCAAGACTCGCAACAAGACCGTCAAGTTCCTCAAGGTGCAATGGGCACATCACTCGGAGAAGGAAGCAACGTGGGAGCGTGAAGACCATCTCCTTTCTGAGTATCCCGAGCTTTTTCTTGCTTAGATCTCGGGACGAGATCCTGTGTTGGTAGGGGAGAGCTGTAACAGCCCACATGTAATAATGCCAAACACCATGTTTTTTGCTTTCCTATGACTGGACTTGTAATGGTCATGGTGATTTTCTGTGTGAGCTTCATATGTTGGTCTTGTATTGTGCCATGTGGTTGGTGATCATGGCTTCATCTTGGTGATGGTTACAACTGTTGTTGGTTATGTCTGACCTCATGCACCTATCACCTCATCATTCTTGGTTCACTCACTTTTGTGATGTCATGGGCTAGCAAGTTGGCCAAGAGAATTTTGACATCAATAAGGACAGTGCCCTGGTTCAAAGTGGAATGAAAAATAAAAGGGCCACATTTTTATTGTTGTCAAAATTGGTCAAACCAATTTTGTAAAATCCCAAATATTGCAGTGGGTGAGTTTTACCAATTCTTGGAATTTTTGCTTGGGCACAAAATTCCCAAAAATCCCAAATGCACCATTTTTATTGAGAAAATGGACTGTTTCTAACTTGGGGATTTTTCCTTTGCATGTAAATTTGGGAAACCAATTTTGTGTGAGCAGGCTAGATTTTAGGGGCATTTTAAAATTCATTGGAATATTTTTAAAAATTCCCTAGACCCTCTCCTTTCTCTTTTTCTCCTGCTGTTTTTCTTTACCAGGGAAAAAGAAAAAGAAATACAGGAGCTGGGCTCCTTTTCTTCTCTCCCAGCCGGCCAGGCCCAACTGGGCCGTTTTTCCCCTCGGCCCGCGCTGGAACGAAGAGGTACGCTGTCTTCTTCCTCTTTCCAGCGGGGCGACCTCCTTTTTACCCTCCCCTCTCTCACAGGACATGCCACGGCGACAGTGGAGCCCCAGCTCCAGGGAGAGGAGCCCCCCTCCTTTTAAGCGCCGCGAGAGGAGCCCCAGGAACCCTAGAACCCATTCCCGTAGCCCTCTTCTCCCGCCGCCGCCGCCATGACGACCTCGGACATCCCCTGTTCTTCAGTGGCCGCCGGGTGGGATCGGTGAATTCGCCGAGCTCCGACGCCGTCTTCGTTCAGGGGGCCGTGCTGCGCGTCTTCACCGTCGTCTTCGTCCTCTCCGAGCCGTGGATCCACGAGGGAGCAAGGCGGCCGCTTCTTCCTCCTCTGCAGCCACGGAGCGCCTTCATCCCGACGCCGCAGTCCGCTTCTTCCTCTCCCCGGACACGGAACTCGTCTCCAACCTCCCCGATGTGAGAATCCTTTGCCTTCTCCGCCGCGTACCCTCCTCGCTAGTTGGTTAGCAGCAGGATAGCAGCACGCCTCCGCGAGCCGGAGTGCCGTGCCCGCGTGTGGTCGCCGTGACCCGAACTGCGTCGCCGTCGAGTAGGAGCTGCACCCCGCGTGCTCTGCGTGCGGCCAGTGCGTGCGCAGCGCAGTCGGGGGCCGAGCACGTCGACAAGCCGGCGCCTCTTTTTTCAGTTTCGTAACAGATGCGCCGCCCCTTTTTCCGATGAGCCTAGCGGCGCCGCCGAGGAGCCCATGGTCCGACGCCAGGGGGTTTTGGACTCCTGGATGTCCCTTCTGGACATCCCCGGCGTCAGTGGAGTCGCCGGTGAGCTGTAGGAGACGCCCTCGTCGCCGGAAGTCAGCCGCGTGCGAGCCGCCTGAAGAAGTTCAGTCCGCAGCGCGTTTTCCTTCAGTTAACACCCCCTGGAGACGACATATCTTCTCCGAGTCACGTTTCTGAACGTGTCCACGCTCGTAGCTCAGCTGGTGGGCGTGCTTGCTCTCGACCGCGAGGTCGTGGGTTCGAATCCCCTCGGGCGGTTTAAACCTCCCCCATTTTTTTGCTCTTTTTAGAGCGTGGGCGAGATAGCCACTGGGCTCGGCCCATTTGCGTAGAGCCAGGGGCAGCGATGGGCTGCAGGCCGAACCAGCCCAAGTGGCTGGGCTCCCCTGTTCTCTCTTTTTATTTTTTTTATTTTTTTATTTTAATCTTTTTCTTTTCTGTTTTTATTAGTTCAAGTTTGAATTTCAAATTCAATTCTGAATTTGGTCAACTATTCAAACAGAGGCATTCCATATATCAATTTGGGGTAGTTTGAGCTACTGATTGCAGTAGTGATACTCATTTTTGCATCTGACCCCTTCTAAAAATTGGAGTTGTGTCATTTTGCAAATGAACCCCCTGTTGCTTTTATTTATTTTGGAAATTGGTTCAAGTTCAAATTACCCATGTCATATATGATTTTTGGGTAGTTCTGCACAAGGAGTTGCATGGTGATAATATTTTCACCATATGAACCTTTTTCGAAATTCCTGTGGTGCAATTTTGCACTCAGCCCCCTGAACTTCAGTTGAATTTGCAACTGCCTTTGCAAATTCAAATGGGGGCATGTCATATATGTTTTTGGGGTGATTTTCTGCAAGGAGTTCAGTAGTGATGTTTTCTTGTTGTGTTGAGCAACTTTTGAGACAAGGTGTGGTCACCTGGTCCAGAAGCTTCAGGTCTGTCTGTCTACAACATCTCAGCTTCAGTGCATCTGAAATGTTGTTCATCTGATCTTGTCAAGGCAGTTCCATGCCATCTTTTTCTCCAAGTCAGCCTTAACATATTGTCATGTGCTATGTGGCTGACCTCCAACAATTGTTGCACCTTCTTCAGTGTCAAATTCACCGACACTACTCCGTCTCCGGAATCATTGTTTTACTTTCATGTTATTTAAATTCCTGTAATGCTTTGTTGTCCATGTCGTGCCATCATGCTATTTACACCTAAGTTAAGGCTCAGACCAAAGCCATTACAACGTAAATAAATTGCATATGGAAGTGGTGACTTGTCGCCATCACCTTCATTTAAACCTGACTAGCCAGGGTCTTACCATGTACTTGAAACTTGAACATGCCATCCTTGTTTGAGTTGTTTCAGTTGCTTACTTGTGTGCCTTTTCCTGCCGGTACCTTACGTTAGCACCTGAGACCGCCGAGGAGACTTACGTGGAGCTGTCCGACACCGAGCCCGAGGGTACCGTGAGTGCTGCTTCGACTACCTTACCAGGAAAGGGGGAGATCTGTGTCATTACTTTATAACTTTCTGCTCATGCCTAGCTGTAGATCTAGAACGTTATTGCTTGATCCTATCTACATTATATGCCATGTTTAAACCCATACAGCCATGATCCCCACATCCCAGCAAACCATTGTTCTGCTAAGTTACCGCTGCTCAACCATTGCTTAGTATGGATAGAAAACTTGCTGCTTACCTTATATGTTTATGGTCGGGATATCATGTTATAAAAGAATTTGGTTGATATTTATTATTTATTAAATGATGTTAACTTATATTCGACGAAAGGTGGAAGGCTGGACTATTCCCGTCTGGTGTTTTGTTCCATTTGAGTCACCTAGGACCCGAGTTCCGGGTATTGGTTCTTTGATCGAGCGTGCCTAATCGTGTGTGGGGTTTTATGGGGCCCCCTTGTCTTACCTACCTAGCTTCGTACATTCTAGTGGTGGCCCGAGCTGATTTACTTTTGCAATGTGTGTGTGCTGGTTGGATCCCCAGTTGTTTCCAAACCAAACCAGGGCCAGGAGGACATAGTTTCTTGGCTGGCCCAAATAGACCGGCTGAGGACCCGGTCTCATAAGAGAACTAACCGGTAATCCAAACCTGGAGTCATACGGTAGAGTCCGATTCGAGAGCGTGGCCAGCTTTTGAGTTGGGTGTCGACTCACCGGGGGCCACCCGGATATGTGCGTTGTTAGTTAGAGGGACTCTGACGTTCCGGAGTTTCAGGCGCTTACCTAGCCAAGTGGAAACCGGGCGTACATGCTACGTCTATAATGGACAGTTGGTACACCCCTGCAGGGTAAATCTTTTTGAAAAGCCGTGTCCGCGGTTATGGACTACTTTGAGCCTACGTCCTGTTCATAGAATAACATCAATGTTAATTATGCTATAAAACTTGACAAACCGTGTGCGTGCCTTGGTTGTCTTTCTTCGTCCAGGGGGACCGAGAGAGAAACGAGGTTGTGTTATGGTTGCGTAAGTAGGAGGATAGCTGACTTACGACACGTTGTCAACGTAACTTCTTGGATCTCATCTTTGTTCTGATAGAACGTGTAGCCACCATATATGCTAGTACGGCTGCAAACTGTCTATATCTTTACCTTACCTGTAGCGTTAGTTATTCCGTAATGATATGTTCTCACCCCGTTTACTTTTCCGCTTTTACCGCTTTGCCTGATCGGCCGCTGCAGTGGACTACTACCTCGACCCCAGCACTGGACGATACTTCGTGGAGGTGCCCCCGGAGGATGACGACGAGTACGACTACTCCGACCAGTAGGATCCTTAGTTGGGCTTAGACGTTCCCGTGGGTGGTTTTATGTGTAGCCCTCTCTAGGGCAATTTGTATCTTGACCGTACCCGGTCCGACTTTGCTTCCGCTTGATGTACTGATGACATGTATTCATGAGAATGTTATATATTTTGGACAGTGGCGTTGTATGCCCTGCCCTATTATCTCTATATATGTATTTCCCTTTCTTGTAGAGTTGTGTTTATATACCTGTTGTCGAGAATACAGCAGCGACACGAGTGCGAGTGTCGTGCGCCGGTGGCGTTTGATGCGCTTCTAACTCCGACCGGACGCGAAAGCGACTAGTTAGAGTTAGTACCGCATCAAGGGCCTTACATTTACCTAGGACTCGGTCAGGATATGATTCTATTTGGGTGATTGTTGATCGTTTTACCAAGGTTGCTCACTTCATTCCTGTGAAGACAACTTATAACAGTGCCAAGCTAGACAAGATTTATATGTCCAGGATCGTGTGTTTGCATGGAGTTCCAAGCAAGGTTGTGTCTGATAGAGGTACTCAGTTTACTTCGAAGTTTTGGCTTCAGTTGCATGAGACCTTGGGCACTAGGCTGGAGTTCAGTACAGCGTTCCATCCTCAGACAGATGGGCAGACCGAGAGAGTCAATCAGATCTTGGAGGATATGTTGAGAGATTGTGCGTTGGATTATGGTTCGAGTTGGGATGACAACTTACCGTATGCCGAGTTCTCATATAACAACAGTTACCAGGCTAGTCTTCAGATGGCACCATTTGAGTTACTGTATGGCAGGAAGTGCAGGACTCCGTTGATGTGGGATGAGGTAGGAGAACGTCAGTTTTTTGGACCAGACCTGATCAGAGATGCTGAGGAGAAAGTCAAGTTGATCCGTGATAGACTGAAGATAGCATAGTCTAGGCAGAAGAGTTATGCAGATGCTAAGCGCAAGGATGTAACCTATGAGGTTGGAGACCGTGCATATCTTAGAGTTTCACCAATTCGCGGAATCAAGAGGTTTGGAATCAAGGGCAACTTAGCACCACGTTTTGTGGGGCCTTACAAGATCTTGGAGCGCAGAGGAGAGGTAGCTTATCAGTTGGAGTTGCCAGAAGCTTTGTCAGGAGTTCATGATGTGTTTCACGTATCCCAGCTGAAGAAGTGTCATGCGGAGATGGAAGATATTCCTTTGAGAGATACAGTGCCACTTGAGGCAATTCAGTTGGAGAGCGACCTGACTTATGAGGAGAAACCTGTGAAGATTCTGGAGACTGCCGAAAGAGTTACCCGCACCAAGACGATCCGACTATGCAAGGTTTAGTGGGATCATCATACCGAAGAGGAAGCAACTTGGGAGCGTGAAGAAGATCTGAAGCAAGACCACCCGCATCTCTTTGCTAGCCAGCCCGAATCTCGAGGACGAGATTCATCTTAAGGGGGTAGGTTTGTAACATCCCAATTTTCTAAATTCCGATGCTAATAGATCATCATATGCATCTCATGCTGCTTCCGCATTTTTCTGGAGTTTTAAAATATTTTTAAACATTTTTCAACACATGGCAGTTCGCTGGAGAGGATATAAAAGGACTTATCCCCATTTTTAATTTGTTGGAAAATAGTTTAAAATATTTTTGGGAGACTTTTTAATTTTACTTTGGAGTTATAAATATTTTCGAAAAATATTTTTTGGAATTTATTTATGCTTCGGTAAAGTTTTTAAATCAATTTTCGGAGTTTTCGGTATTTTTAAAATGCCAAAAAAGTATTTAAAAATATTTAAAAATAAGTTGCAAAGTTTTTATTTTTTTTAATATTTTGGTCAAGCCAAAAATTCAGTTTTATTATTTTGAAAATATTGGCAAAGACGGAATTTTAAAATAAATTTCCGTGATTTTTCTAATATTGTTTTGGGCCTAATGGGCCTGTTCAGCTTTTTCTTCCCGCAGACCGATTTTGTATTTATCTCGGATTAAAAAAAAGGATTAGGGGCTGGCTATAAATAGCCTCGATTAGGGCTAAATTATTTTCGCTTAGCGTTTTTATTTTAGCCCTAAACTAATCCGCGGGACCCGCCGCCGCCGACATCATCGACGACGTCATCGCCGGAATCTCGCCGGAGTTCGCCGGACCACCTCGGAAGTTCGCCGGATTTTCGCCGGAGTTCGTTTTTTTGACGCTGTTTCGAGGTGAGCCGCCGCCTGCGCCCGACCCCGCCGCCTCACCACGCCCTGGTCGCCGCCCGCCGCCGCCGCCAGCCGCGCTCCGGCGTGCCAACCGGAGCCAGCCGCCGCCGCGAGCCGAGCGCCCGCGCCCGCGCCCCGCACGCCCACTGCCGCCTGGCCGCCCCGCCCCCGCCGCCGGCCTCGGCCGGAGTGGCCGCCAGCCGGAGCCGCAGCTACAAGCCATGGCCGCTGGCCTCTACGTCCCGTGCGTGGAGAAGAGGCAGTTTGAACTTCCGCAGCCGTAACTTTTTACCGGTGCGCCCGTTTGCGCCGTTTCTTTTTGCGTTGGTTTTATTTTGACAAGTACTTTAAGTTTAGCTACTGTTAGGCAAGTTTTGCAATTGTTATTTGAATGTTTATTACTGTTTGTGCATAATTGTATTAAATATATGATTGATTGGTGCTATGTTTGCTCGTATAGATTGTCCGGAGTGTGCCGCCTCGTATTGTGAGGATTGTGACCGTCAGGACCAGCAAGAAGGCAAGTGATGCTTTGACCATACTCATACCTATATTTTCTATATGCATTATGTTAAGAAATATCACCCTATTGCATGATAGGTAGTTTATTTTACTGTTGCTGCAAAACCAATTAGGATAGCCACATGTCTTGACTTGTCTACCGTAGATCAACCTAGCCGCGTTGTTGATTTATTTCTATGCTTTGTAGACGTGGTTTGGGTTGTGTAAATTCATGGAGTGCATGTGAGTTGTTTAATAACTTGTGTAGCAACTGTTTAATAAATTTTAATCACCTCTGGACGGGCAGGGAGTGCTTCCTGGGGGCTCGTTCCTTATCTAAGGTCGAGACCAGGTTGTACCCCTAATGGTTGGTTTGGTGGTTGACAGTACGTCATGGTGCTACCCTCTAAACGTAAGTGGGCGCCGTCCAGGCTCAAAAAGATCAGACATACTTGGTGACTAGAAGCTTACATGTACAGCCGCTGGCCATATGGGCTCTGGCTTAGTTGAGTATGATGTAGGAAGCCTCTCCCATGCAAAGCTAGCGGATGTAGATGTGATAGGTGAAGGGAATATGCCCGAGAGGCAATAATAAAGTGGTTATTATCTTATTCCATGTTTATGATAAATGTTTATTTTCATGCTATAATTGTGTTAACCGGAAACGTTAATACATGTGTGTTTAATAAACAGAGAAAAGGTTCCTAGTAATGCCTCTCTTTATACTAGCTTGTTGATTAACGGATGATCAAGGTTTCCTGATCATGAACATTGGATGTTGTTAATAACAAGGTCATGTCATTGGAGAATGATGTGATGAACATACACCCACAGTAGTTATAGCAATACGATCATGTCATCAAGTTTCTATTGCTGTATCAAACTTTCACGAAGTAACCCTAATCCTTAGACCATGAGATCACGTCAATCACTGACACCGGAAGAGTACTTTGATTCCATCAAACGTCACACCGTAACAGGGTGATTATAAAGGTGTCGTTGGGTACTTGGAAAGTGTTAGTTGAGGCTCGTGGATCAAGAGTGGGATTTGTCCATCCAGATGACGGAGAGATATACTCTGGGCCCTCTCGGTGATATCACATTGACATCGCTTGCAAGCACGTGACTGGCTCACGAGGATGTTATATCACGGAACGAGTAAAGAGTACTTGTCGGTAACGAGATCGAACTAGGTATGGATGATACCAAATGATCGGATCTCGGACAAGTAAAATATCGCGAGACAAAAGGAATTGGTTACGGAGTTTTGGTTCACACGATCACTAGTTCATCGTTGAGTAAGTGGGAGTCATCATGGATCTCCAGATCCCGCTGATGATTATTGATCAGAGAAGAGTCTCTGTCATGTCCATTTTATTCACGAACCGTAGGGTGACACACTTAAGGATTCGTTGACGCGTTTGAGTGGATACGGAACGCCAGAGAATATACTGGACAGCACATGGACTGTTTTGATAAAACTGCTGGAATAGTTTCGGTATATCAAAATAGTGCAAGGGGATAATTGTTAATGTGTTCATTGAATGAAGTGTTCATCAATGAAGTACTCATTAAATGAAGTGTTCATTAATTTGAGTGACATTAAACAAGATAATTAAAAGTGTTTTAATGTGATAAACTCTTGGAATTTTGACTGGAGAATTATGGAAGTTATGGGAATAATGTGTGACCCTTTGTTTTTGTGAGTGGAGAGTCCACCCACATGATGAGGGGAGAGGTGGGGGCACCTCTTGGGTCGTGCTACCCCTTGGGGGCTGCCTCCCCCTCCTATATATAGATGGGTGGAGACCCCTCTACACACTAATTCCTCCATCTCTCATATGCCCTTTGGTTGGCATCTTCCTCCCCTTGCTAGCTGATCCAGTTTCACGAGTACGGTGCTTAGGCGAAGCCCTGCTCAAGATCTTCTCTACCACCACCACCACTATGTTGTAGTGCTGCTGGAGTTCCCGAGGATCCACTACTTCCGCTGCCCAACTGGAGCAAGGGGCGGAGGTCGTCACTGATCTGTACGTGTGACCGACTACGGAGACGCTGCCCGTTCGTGGCGTCAAGTCTTCATCACGACCTTGAGGTCGGCGAGTGTTCGACTACATCACCCACGAGAATAGTTCTCGTTAAAGCTTTTGGTCTTCGAGGGTGAGTCCTTCTCAAACCGTTACAAGTGATCTTCTAGATGTGATCTTGGCTGTTACAACCGTAGGAAAAATTTTGTTTTCTATGCAACGAACCCTTCAGTGGTATCAGAGCCACGTCTATGCGTAGATGCTTTGTACGGTTAGAACACATAGAGATGTGGGCGTTGATCCTCTAGTTGTTACCCTCTTTTGTGCACTTGTTCATATTGCGGCAATGTTGGATTGAAGCGGCCCTAAGCGCAGATTGCGTGTCACGCTTGACATACGGCTTGTACCGTATAAAGTGGATTTGGGGGTGTCAGTTTCTCTAACATTAGTGATATGGCATTTGCAACGGAGGGCCCTGGAAAGGGATGAAAAGAAACAACTAGCGAATCAACGTTGTGGTTCTTGTTCGTAGGTAAGATCGGTTCTTTCCTAGGAAGCCCAAAACCACGTAAAATTTGCAAAGATAATTTAGAAGCGTCTAACTTGTTTTTGCAGGGCATGTGATGTGATATGGTCATTGTTACAAAATTGTTGTATGAAATGAGATTTATTGTAAACAACCGGCAGGAGCCATATGGTTGTGTTTTTCCTTTTTTAAGGCCTGCGTGCTGTTGATATATCCATGAGATATATTGTAATGGAGAAGGACGACCATGGTGGTGGCGCCATGGACCTTGGTGCCGCGCCGGTGGCATGATGGAGATCATACCAAGACGCACAAAGATGGAGATCTATTGCGAGAAGGACCATATCATATCACATTATCCATGCATGTGATGTTTATCCTTTTATGCATCTTATTTTGCTTAGTTACGATCATGATCGCTGCGGTAGCATTATAAGATGATCCCTCTCACTTAATATCAAGATAATTATATGTTCTTCCTTAGTAAGCACCGTTAAGAAAGTTCGTCGTTTCGAGACACCACGTGATGATCGGGTGTGATAGACTCTACGTTCGCATACAACGGGTGTTTTCAAGCCTAGCATGTACAGACATGGTCTTGAAACACATGCAAATACTAAGGTTCTACTTGGCGAGCCTAGCATGTACAGACATGGCCTCGGAACATGGACCGAAAGGTTAAGCACGAGTCATATGGATGATATGATGAACCATATTGAGATGCTCGCCATTGCAGCTACACTGCCTCACGTGATGATCGGTCGTGGTGTAGTGAATTTGGTTCGTGTAATCACCAAAGACGACTCGAGGGATGTTGTTTTTGAGTGGGAGTTAGATGAACTCATTTTATCATGAACTAAATCAAAGTGAATTTGCATAGTTCGTTGTAGTCATTGGCATTTGTTTACTACCTTTGCGCTTAGCTATAATTGAGATAATAGAACTATAGAATTCTGGATATTTAACTTTACGGACTGGTACCGTATTGTTTGAGTGTCAATCTAAAGTTTAAAGTCTTATTGCAAACTTTAGCAAACCTTGCTTACTCCATGAAGTTTAATAATGTGTATTAAATCGAGAGTAAAAATTCCAGTGTTAGTGTCTAAGTATCACACTTGCCTCCATGATCCTTGATATTCAAATGTTGTTTGTTATTATCAAGGTTATCTAGGAGCTGAAAGGATTGTTTCAGAAACTATCATGTGTGGAAGATATAGCGATATCTGAAACAATGTTTAGTTGCAATGTGATAGAGTAAAATTTAGTGAGAAACATGTTCTCATATTGTATGAGAATTTGTGAAGGTTGGAGACACTATGTGTCCTAATCTCTCAAAAAGGTTTTGGGAACTAATATTGTACTCACAGTTTGTCCCTATGAGCTATGGTAGTTTTGTCATGAAAGTTGTCATGATAGGATGAATGGAAGATGTAGGTAAAATGTTTACTACACTATAAGATTACTAAAGAATGGAATTTGGAAGAACACCAAACATTTGATGACGGTGATCTACATCAAAGTGAGAATCAAAGGGTGTTAGTATTTGACTAACACACTTTGGATTATGTGTCATATGAATGGTGCCACAAGTGATGTTGATAAATTCTTCTAAAAAGGAAAGGAATTGTTGAAAGAGGATCTAAAAAATATTTTGGCGAAAAAGAAAAAGGAAAAGACTGGAAATGTCCAGCTCGGGTATATATATGATATACATGTTATGGGTATATTCATTGCTTGTTAAACAGCGTGATTCTTGAGTATTGGATACTGATTGGTTGGTATGAAGTGTCATACGGAACAACGCAATACAAGAGTTGCAATGGCCTGAGTAACTAGCAAATGAATATGGGATGATTCTCATCAAGAACAAAATAAAGTGTTATTGTGTTTATCGTTGGAATTAAACCTAGCCTTCAAGATTTATTTGAATAATTGTTATTCTGTTCTGGTGTTATACGAACAATAGTTGTTCAAATTATCACCATATTCATAGAAGATGGATGAACTCTATAAATCTTGTTGGAGAAATCACATCCATAATAACTGATGCTAAACATGTCGCAAGACAAATGATTATAAGATCACTTATGAGTGACACCACCGTTTGAATCATATTGGAAAGAAACACATGAAGAAACTCCATGGTGATGGAATTTTGGAGTCTTTTGATTTTGAATCAATTGACGGTTGTGAGAAATTTCTAGAGATGATTGAAACACCGTTTAAATCATATTGGAAAGATAACATGAAGAAACTCCATGTTGGTGGAATTTTGGAGTCTTTTGATTTTGAATCAATTGACGCTTGTAAGAATTTCCTAGAAATGATTGAAACTCCGTTCATAGGCAAAGAAGAACGGACGACTAACTTATTGGACATTATACATGTTGATGTGTATAGTTCATTATGTGTAGCCATGTGTGGTGGGTCTTATAACTTCATATACTTTAACCAAGGATTTGAGTGGATATATGTGTATATTTACTTGATAAGGAAGAAGTATGAAATGTTTGAAAATGTTCAAATAAATTTCAAGATGAAGTGAAAATCATTGTAACGAGAAAATAAGAGTTTATGATTGGATCATAAAAGAAGATTTTTGAGTTAAAAGTTTAGCAAATGCCTGAGAGTTTAGGAATCGTTCCAAAACTTGCATTTCCCGAAACACCATAGGAGTATGGAGTGTTCGAGAGATGTAATCAAACCTTGTTTGACATGGTAAGGATCAAAGGTGTTATTTATAAAATTGCCATTATATTTTAAGGATTAAGCTTTAGAGACTACCGCTTTTCACTGAAAAGAGCGCCATCGAGATCCGTTGAAATGACACCATATGAGTTGTGGAATGGGATAAAACCCAATTTGTCTTTTCTTAAATTTTGGTATGCAAGGCATATGTAAAATGTTTACAACCAAAGTCGGATAAAGTACGTCTTTGTAGGTTATCCCAATGTAACCGTTGGTTATTCCTCCATAAAGACAAAAGTGTTTTGTGGCTAAGTGCATCAAGTTTCTTGAGAAGGAATTTTTTGCGAAAAGTTAAGTGGGAGGACAGTAGAACTTCGATTAGGTTGTTGAACCAAAGCTTTATGTGCTAAGTGGCGCAGCGCCGGAAAGTGTCCCGGAAGCGGCCGCAATGCTCTTGGCTCCCGTGTCCCAAAGGTTGTGGTCACGGCGATCTAAGTTCCTATTGAACTGCGTAGTTCGGGTAATCGATCAAATAGAAAGATTTGAGATTGAATCATTGTTATTTGATAATAATGGACCGACTACATGCAAAGAAGCAATGATGGGCCCTGACTCCGTCAAAATGGCTAGAAGCTATAAAATCCGTGATAGTTCCATACACGAGAAACCAAGTTTCTGAACTTGGAAGACCCTCTAGATACCGTGTTTGGATCTATAAAGAAACAGACGTGGATGTTCTCACATCTATGAAATATTCGACATATCGTTAAAATGGTTTACGATTATGTTCAAAGAGTTGGCTATGACAAGATTTGATCTTTCATAACGATATTTAGTCTGGACGGATTATTGTAGCAACCACTACATATGCTAGTTTTGGTATATGGTAGTTGAACAAACGGAACAACGTTCTTCTAATAGAATGGTTACCTAGGACGTGTACAGGACACGGTCCAAAGGGTTCTGTTAATTCAAAGGATGCTAAAATAGCATGCAAATTTCAATGGTTGAAATAAGCTTCGCGGAGTTGGAATCTTCATCATGATGAAATTGTTAAAACGTTTAGTTTCATCAGAGACGGTGAAGATGCTTGCTTTTGCAAGAAATTAAGTGGGAGCGCTGAGACATATTTCTAATACATTATGTAGAAGACATATTGTTGATTGGAAATGATGTATCTTTTATTGACACGGGTGAAGTTTCATTGAAAATTTGATTTTAATGGAAGATTTGGGAAAAAGCAGTATATTGGGCTAATATGGTCTATATAGATAGATTGAGGTGCTAATATGGTTGGACCGAAGTACATATATGAAATATTGAATAAGTTCAATATGGAAACGACGAGAAAGGTTCTTGCCGCATGGAAAAGGTTGAAGCGAGATTCAAGTGTTTTGACACTTAGTGAGTAAAACCACATGAATGATTTGATCAATCATTTACACCATGATATGTACAATTCCAGAATGTCCTATGCTCTAAATGTTATGAGCATATACCAGAATGATTCATAAGATGATCATTGGACAATAGTAAAGATATCCTTACGTGCTTTCGAAGGACTAAGAATATATATTATGTATGTTGGACAATAGTTCATTGTAAAGTGTTACATTGATACTAGTTTTGTCGCAAGATACAATCTAAATTTATCTCAATTTTGGCGGTATGTTAAGGTGGCAAAATGTAATGGAAGAAAGTTCCATGATAGATTTGGAATAGTTCCAAATGGATTTGGATGAGTTCCAAAGTTAAGACATTATAACGAATACTACAACGAAAGGCTAAGTATATGACTGCTCTAGCAGCAGCAAAGGAGGGCATTTGTGTCAAGAAGTTTGTTTGACAAACTAGGTGTAGTTCCAAGCGAGCTAATACTATGAAGATCTATTGTACGACAATAGATTCAACATGTTTTGAGCTCAAGGGACTAAGGTCTCACCGGAGGACCAAATTTATGCAATGCCATCTCATTAGTGAATGAGTGATGCGTAGAGACGCAAAGAAATGCAAATACACACGGACCTGAAGTGTCAGATCTGGAGATTAGGTTTACCACTAGCAATGCGTATGGATAACAACTGAATGCCATAGGTGTTGGATGCGCAAGTACCAAACTAGATTATTGACTCTAGTGCAAGTGGGAGACTGAAGGGAATATGCCCGAGAGGCAATAATAAAGTGGTTATTATCTTATTCCATGTTTATGATAAATGTTTATTTTCATGCTATAATTGTGTTAACCGGAAATGTTAATACATGTGTGTTTAATAAACAGAGAAAAGGTTCCTAGTAATGCCTCTCTTTATACTAGCTTGTTGATTAACGGATGATCAAGGTTTCCTGATCATGAACATTGGATGTTGTTAATAACAAGGTCATGTCATTGGAGAATGATGTGATGAACATACACCCACAGTAGTTATAGCAATACGATCATGTCATCAAGTTTCTATTGCTGTATCAAACTTTCACGAAGTAACCCTAATCCTTAGACCATGAGATCACGTCAATCACTGACACCGGAAGAGTACTTTGATTCCATCAAACGTCACACCGTAACAGGGTGATTATAAAGGTGTCGTTGGGTACTTGGAAAGTGTTAGTTGAGGCTCGTGGATCAAGAGTGGGATTTGTCCATCCAGATGACGGAGAGATATACTCTGGGCCCTCTCGGTGATATCACATTGACATCGCTTGCAAGCACGTGACTGGCTCACGAGGATGTTATATCACGGAACGAGTAAAGAGTACTTGTCGGTAACGAGATCGAACTAGGTATGGATGATACCAAATGATCGGATCTCGGACAAGTAAAATATCGCGAGACAAAAGGAATTGGTTACGGAGTTTTGGTTCACACGATCACTAGTTCATCGTTGAGTAAGTGGGAGTCATCATGGATCTCCAGATCCCGCTGATGATTATTGATCAGAGAAGAGTCTCTGTCATGTCCATTTTATTCACGAACCGTAGGGTGACACACTTAAGGATTCGTTGACGCGTTTGAGTGGATACGGAACGCCAGAGAATATACTGGACAGCACATGGACTGTTTTGATAAAACTGCTGGAATAGTTTCGGTATATCAAAATAGTGCAAGGGGATAATTGTTAATGTGTTCATTGAATGAAGTGTTCATCAATGAAGTACTCATTAAATGAAGTGTTCATTAATTTGAGTGACATTAAACAAGATAATTAAAAGTGTTTTAATGTGATAAACTCTTGGAATTTTGACTGGAGAATTATGGAAGTTATGGGAATAATGTGTGACCCTTTGTTTTTGTGAGTGGAGAGTCCACCCACATGATGAGGGGAGAGGTGGGGGCACCTCTTGGGTCGTGCTACCCCTTGGGGGCTGCCTCCCCCTCCTATATATAGATGGGTGGAGACCCCTCTACACACTAATTCCTCCATCTCTCATATGCCCTTTGGTTGGCATCTTCCTCCCCTTGCTAGCTGATCCAGTTTCACGAGTACGGTGCTTAGGCGAAGCCCTGCTCAAGATCTTCTCTACCACCACCACCACTATGTTGTAGTGCTGCTGGAGTTCCCGAGGATCCACTACTTCCGCTGCCCAACTGGAGCAAGGGGCGGAGGTCGTCACTGATCTGTACGTGTGACCGACTACGGAGACGCTGCCCGTTCGTGGCGTCAAGTCTTCATCACGACCTTGAGGTCGGCGAGTGTTCGACTACATCACCCACGAGAATAGTTCTCGTTAAAGCTTTTGGTCTTCGAGGGTGAGTCCTTCTCAAACCGTTACAAGTGATCTTCTAGATGTGATCTTGGCTGTTACAACCGTAGGAAAAATTTTGTTTTCTATGCAACGAACCCTTCAGTGGTATCAGAGCCACGTCTATGCGTAGATGCTTTGTACGGTTAGAACACATAGAGATGTGGGCGTTGATCCTCTAGTTGTTACCCTCTTTTGTGCACTTGTTCATATTGCGGCAATGTTGGATTGAAGCGGCCCTAAGCGCAGATTGCGTGTCACGCTTGACATACGGCTTGTACCGTATAAAGTGGATTTGGGGGTGTCAGTTTCTCTAACATTAGTGATATGGCATTTGCAACGGAGGGCCCTGGAAAGGGATGAAAAGAAACAACTAGCGAATCAACGTTGTGGTTCTTGTTCGTAGGTAAGATCGGTTCTTTCCTAGGAAGCCCAAAACCACGTAAAATTTGCAAAGATAATTTAGAAGCGTCTAACTTGTTTTTGCAGGGCATGTGATGTGATATGGTCATTGTTACAAAATTGTTGTATGAAATGAGATTTATTGTAAACAACCGGCAGGAGCCATATGGTTGTGTTTTTCCTTTTTTAAGGCCTGCGTGCTGTTGATATATCCATGAGATATATTGTAATGGAGAAGGACGACCATGGTGGTGGCGCCATGGACCTTGGTGCCGCGCCGGTGCATGTTCTCCGTTGTTGTTTATTGCTTTGGCCAATTAGTAGCTAGTGACTCCAAGAGGGAACATTGTGCTAGATTGTGGGTTCATGCCCCCTCCCGATGACACGCTTGAGTGACAGAAGCATGAGTCTAGGGGATGTGCTGTTGCCACAAGGGGGAAAACAACGGTGCTTGTAACCGCGGTTACAAGGATTGTTTACTTTACGCAGAGTTCTTTTTAATGCAGTTGTCTGTTGCTTTGGGTTTACACTTTGGGTGAGGCTCGCAACTTAATACCAGCGAGATGTTCTAGATAGATATCTCAAGGTGGATGATTAGTAGTAGATGCAGATGGATTTCGGTCTACTTATCTTGGTGTTCTGCCCGTGCTTTTGAGCCTCTTACTTTCTTTTGTAGCATAGTTAGCATTGCGGTGCGTTCATAATCCTGTCAATTGCCTTTCTGCAATTTGTTTACCTCGCATAGCAATTTTATCGTCTTTTGGGAGAGAGACATCACTAGCGAACATCACGTATCCCGGTCCATATCCTTATCACTGTTTCCATGCTACATTTACTTTACTGCTTTTATTTGCTATCATTATCCCTTGTGTTTTATCCTTTGTAAACAACAAGACCGGAGAGATTGACAACCTCTCTGAACTTCGTTGGGAACAAAGCTATCTTTGTCTGTGTGCAGGTCCGCGTCAGTTGCGCCGCTGACACCTACTTATCATCTCTGGAGTCCTGCTGGAGACAAACCTTGGTATCTTCACCGAGGGAAAACTGCTGCTGCACTACATCTCAAACCTTTCACTTGGGGTAACCAACGAAGGGCGAGAAGCCATCAAGCAAGTTTTCTGGCGCCGTTGCCGGGGACTCCGAGTGCTAAGATAGGGGAGTTGCACACTACCCTTTACCTTTGTTTTTTAGTCTTGTTAGTTTATCTTTCAGCTTTTATCTTTGTGTCTTTTATCAAAATTTACAAAAAATTTATTTATCTTGCTGTTAGTAGTCCTTCTTGTTTAGATGAACATGTTAGGACTCGGTGCTTTGCGGGAATCGGAAGTTCTCAATTTCCGTCAAAGGGATGGAGAAAATATGAAGAAGGCATGGGACAGAATTTCTGAAGCACATAAAAGAATTATGCCTTGGATATCTATAAAGATTGTGCTTAGAAATTTTTACCATGGTCTTTTTAAGTGGTGTAAACACTCTCTTGACATTATAGCTGAAGGAGATTTTCTAGAGTGTGATGAAGATAGGGCTCTTGAGATTTTTCATAGTCTATCTAGTTATTTTGTTTATGATCGTAGTATTGATACTGTCATAGATAGACTTGCTAATATTGAAAAAAGACTGCATGCTCTAGATTTGGGGAAAGTAGAGGAACTTAAGTCCAACAAGAAAGAAATGTTGGAGATAGATGATGATTGGGAGCCCTTTGTTAGGATTAGCATCTCTAAACAAGGCTTCCTTGCTCTTTGTGATATTGGATCCACAGTTTCTACTATGCCAAAAATAGTTTATGATTCTTTGAAACTGGAGATGGATATATTATCATCTTATCATGAATATTCTAATGGAGACATTTCAGAGATTAAAGGAAAGGTAAAATAAGTCCAAGTTGCATTCCTTCATAGGACTGCACCAATAGATTTCTTCATCATGGAGCCAAACCAAAGCAATATTGTGCTCGGAAGAGACTTCCTCCGTGCTATGAAAGGCTTCATTGATATTGGTAATAGGCGCATACGCTTACGCGGTATGGCGAAAGGTAAGTATATATTCCCTAGTAAGAAGTAGAAGGAGCTTATTGAAAATCAATTTCAGGGTTTTTATGATTCTGATCTTGGATACCCTTGATTCTTCTTTTTGCATCATGCCTAGCTAATGGCTTTAAAGAAGCGCTTTCGGGAGGCAGCCCGCAACGAATTTAGGTGTTTCTTTTTGCTTTTGTTGTGTCTTGATGATTGTTACTTCTGTAGCAACATCATTGTATCTTTATTTTTCAGCTTTGTGCCAAGTTATAGCCTCTTACGGCAAGGGAAGTAAAAGTTGTGACATGCTGTCCAGAAAACAGATTCTGTCCTAGTGACCAGAAAAATTCCAGAAAACTCCCAGTTCATCTTTTTGACCTGAAATTTTTACAAAGTATTCTCTATAAAATTACGAAACTTCCGTATATTCTGAGTTTTTTGATTTGAGTTGCATAAGTTCCCCTAAAAAATTCTTTACTATCTGCTGTTCTGTTTTTCAAAGATTCTGCCACGTTTTGTCTCTCCTAACTTTTGCAAACCTTAAGCTTGCTTTTTCTTTGCAAAAACTTTTTGGCACTCTTGAGAAACAGTAGCTCTTGAAGAATATGTTTATATCCAGTGGAGAAAAATTATTTATTAAGGGTACTAACCTCTCTAATCAGCTTATGATGAGTTATGTATGAAGGGAGTTTTCAAGTGTGCGATGGAAGATGATGAAAGAAAATCCAGGAGTGTCAAGAGCTAAAGCTTGGGGATGCCCCCATGCATCCCCATTAAATATTCAAGGAGACTCAAGCGTCTAAGCTTGGGGATGCCCCCGTGCATCCCCTTCTCCATCAACAATCATCAGTTCGTCCTTCGTCTCACTATATTTTTATCACTTCATGCGTTATGTGCTATGCTTGGAGCGTCTCGCTCTTAGGTTTTTTTTTTCTTTAGCTTTTCTTGCTGTTCATAACAAGTTAGATCCCTTCTTACTTTGTGTGGGAGAGAAACACGCTCCACTTTCAAAATTTAGAACACATCATAGGATTTTTCCTGCCTATCTTTTTGCTGTTGTGTGTTCTTTATCTTTTCATAGCTACTGCCATGTTTAGTGTTAGCCTTAGTTTGTCTTTAGCAAGAGCCTTGGCTTTTGTTTAGTTTGTTGCTAGAACTCTTTTTAGTTTTCATGTTTATCTTGTTAAAGAGAGTTGGTTGTTGCACTGAGTCGTGTCTTGTTTTTAGAAGTAGGTGATTGAGGTTGCTATTTAATTTTAGTAGTAACTTGCAATATTCTTGAGGTATTGATGTGAGTAATGTTTGAACTTTTGGTGTCAAGATCTCTAGCCTATTAGTGATACGTGTCGTATTTTGGGCAATCCGTGTTTATCTTCAAAACCTACAAAACTAGTTGAGAACTCTAGCTACTAGATGGATCACTACTCTCCCGAGGAGTTGAATATCAGAGAACACTCACGTACCACGAGTCGAGGATGCGCAAGGATAACCAAACCCCCATACACTCCTCCTCGGGGTACTTGTCTCTTTGTGAACCTCCTTATTAGGTTGAGAGTTACCGATAATAAGTGCATGAGTTCTTCGGACTAATGTAAGTATTGAAAGTTGACACTTCCACCTTCCCATATTTTGCTAGCCTTTCCCGTGTTGTGCATTGCCTTCTTCTCACTCCGAGAGTTGGTGTCCAACTTCCCCGGTACATCCAAACCCTTGGCATGATACGCTCTGTCATCATAAGGCTCCTTATATCTTTCCTCAAAACATCCACCATACCTACCTTCCAAGGCATTTCCATAGCCTTTCCGAGTTACATTGCCATGCAACTTCCACCTCTTCATGACTTGATCTTCATGTCATACATGTTCCTGCTACACTGGCAGCGGCATACATTGCATACATCATGATAGTTACATCTTCTTTATGCTTTTGAGTACCTTGTAAAGTGTGAAAGATCTCCTTTAACTTCTTGTAAAATAGAGTGTTGCCTTTAAGTGAGGAAAAGATCCCAAAGTGGACACATTAAAAGATCCCGAAGAGGACAAATGAGAGTTGAATAGAAAGAGTCATTGAGGCCACAAAAAAATACAAAAAATAGAAAAAAGAGAAAAAGAAATAAAAAGAGAGAAAGGGGAAACACTACTATCCTTTTGAGAGATCCACACTAGTACTCCCTTTATATCCTTGTACTCCATAGAGATGATCATTTTGCATATAGCTATGTGGGGACCTTCACACTATAGAACTTGGCTTGCATATTCCAAGGATGAGCCTCCTCAAACGAGATCTAGGTATTCATGAGCGAGCAAGTTAGATGCACCCCCACTAGTTCCATTGGAGAGCTTCTTAGCTCGTATGTGCATCCGTTGCATGGCAATCCCTACTCCTCACATCATATCTATCATTTGGCATTTCTTGCCTATGATTGTCCTCATTGATGTGAGCCTTTCTCATCCTTTTTGTCTTCCTCCTCCACCATATTTCTCTCTTTGCCATCCTAAGTGACAACTCTCGTGCGTACGCTCATCCATTGCATGAGTACTCGAAATATCGAAAATGAGTGGATCAAATTGACTTGTACCTGGCTAGTGGTCTGGGGATGAGTCAAGATAAGATTCCAAAGAAGACCAAGTGTGAAACTTTAGTAGATTAAGTTCTCAACACAAAAATACTTTTTCTCGTATTCCATATCCCCCTTCTTGCACGCAAACACCATTTGGAGACATTCGAGTCACGGACAACGAGAGCTCTTGACCCAATTGTTCTTTTGTTACTTGTTTCAATGCTAATATAGACTCTTGCATATTATGACTTGAATTGAATCTCTAACCTTGATTGCTTTACTTTTCAAAGTTCTTTTATGGTTACTAGCGTGTCACCACAGAAATTATGTTGTTATCATTTACCTACTCGAGGACGAGCAGGAATTAAGCTTAAGGATGTTGATACGTCCAAAACGTATCTATAATTTCTGCTTGTTCCATGCATGTTTTGTGTGATATTGCTATGATCTAGATACACTTTCATACACTTTTGATCATATTTGGACTAACCTATTAACTCAGTGCACCCCAGTGCCAGTTCCTGTTTTCTGCTGTTTTTCTATTTCAGTTTTCCCCCATATAAAAAGTGCCAGAAAAATTCCGGGAAAAATACAGGAAAAATCAGCGTACAGGAAGCTTCCAGAAGAGCCCGGGAGGGGCCAGAGGGGAGCCAGGGGGGCCCAGGCGGCCACCCGGCGCGGCCCCACCCCTGTCCGCGCTAGGGGGGCGTCTGGGGCCCCTTGTCCACCTCTGGCTGCCCCCCTTCGCCTATTTATCCCCCGTCACAGGAAGACTCCAGAGGCAGAACCCTATTCCGCGAACTCACCTCTGTTCCGCTGCCGCCGCGCTTCCAAGATAGGGAGCACCAGAAGACCTCTTCTCGGCACCTTGTCGGAGGGAGGATTGACCTCCGGGAGTCTCCTCTCCACCATGGATGCTCCCCGGATATCTCGTGAGTAGTTTTCCTTGGACCATGGGTCCGTGATCAGTAGCTATGTGATGTTCTCCTCCCCTCTTTGATCTTCATTGTTTAGACCTCGTGAGCTGCCCTACATGATCGAGGCACCTTTGTAATATTTCTGCTATTTCTATGTTGAGTTTGATAGGATCTGATGGATTATGAGATTATGTTCAGATTGTGATAGAGTAATATATTTGGTTTTATCTCTTATATTTTTGTTCCTAAAGTAATTCTTGCATGTTCTCCGTTGCTGTTTATTGCTTTGGCCAAGTAGTAGGTAGTGACTCCAAGAGGGAACGTTGTGCTAGATTGTGGGTTCATGCCCCCCCGATGACACTCTTGAGTGACAGAAACATGAGTCTAGGGGATGTGCTGTTGACACAAGGGGGAAAATAGCGGTGCTTGTAACCGCGGTTACAAGGATTGTTTACTTTACGCAGAGTTCTTTTTAATGCAGTTGTCTGTTGCTTTGGGTTTACACTTTGGGTGGGGCTCGCAACTTAATACCAGTGAGATGTTCTGGATAGATATCTCAAGGTGGATGATTAGTAGTAGATGCAGATGGATTTCGGTCTACTTATTTTGGCGTACTGCCCGTGATTTTGAGCCTCTTCCTTTCTTTTGTAGCATAGTTAGCATTGCGGTGCGTTCATAATCCTGTCAATTGCCTTTCTGTAATTTTTTTACCTCGCATAGCAATTTTATCGTCTTTTGGGAGAGAGACATCACTAGCGAACATCACGTATCCCGGTCCATATCCTTATCACTGTTTCCACGCTACATTTACTTTACTGCTTTTATTTTCTATCATTATCCCTTGCGTTTTATCCTTTGTAAACAACAAGACCGAAGAGATTAACAACCTCTCTGAACTTCGTTGGGAACAAAGTTATCTGTGTCTGTGTGCAGGTCCGCGTCAGTTGCGCCGCTGACACCTACTTATCATCTCTGGAGTCCTGCTGGAGACAAACCTTGGTATCTTCACCGAGGGAAAACTGCTGCTGCACTAGATCTCAAACCTTTCACTTGGGGTAACCAACGAAGGGCGAGAAGCCATCAAGAAAGTTTTCTGGCGCCGTTGCCGGGGACTCCGAGTGCTAAGATAGGGGAGTTGCACACTACCCTTTACCTTTGTTTTTTTAGTCTTGTTAGTTTACCTTTCAGTTTTTACTTTTGTGTCCCTTATCAAAAATACCAAAAATACCTGTTACCTTCCTTGCTGATGCAATCTTTACCATGGGTGCTGAACCACCCAAATATGGAAGGATGGACATGTTTCACTTGGCTCGTCTTCGATCAATTTGTGCTCGCGCTAAAAACCCAACCGACTTGGTTGAGGGAAAATCATTGGATGAGCATGCTCATTATACGCGGCACCGCCTATCTCAGAAAGGGAAACACTTATGGGACCAAATACAAACTTCTTATTGCCATTCTAAGTGTTTATGCTACATTTATGATTTTACTTGTTGCTCTAATATAGATCGTCAACACCTTCCTTTCCAATGTGAGTTTAATGAAAATGAGATCTTATCTTCTTATGCTAAAGGTGTTTATGATTACTTTGATGTTGAAAAGATTGAAGAGTTTATTGCTTTTAAAGGTGCTTATGAGATCGCTTCTTTGATTGAAAAGTATCACGATAGTACTTACAAATCTGAAAACTTTGCAGTTCTTGCTTATTGCTTCGAGAATTATACTTCCAATTCTTATATTGAGGATTTTAAAAATAAAATGTTTGCTGCCCAAGAAGAGGTCAATTATTTCTTTGAGGAGGAATCCCATGATTCCGAGGACTCACTTGAAATATCCCTTTCTGAAAATTTTGATACTTGCTTTGTTGATGGCCAAGATGCCACTATAGATGATGCTAACAAAAATGAACTCTCTATAGTTCCTTATGTTAAGCATTAAATCGTTGCTATTGCACCCACACTTGATTGTCCTATTAGCCTTTTGAAATCTCCAACTCCGAAGAATTTTCCTCTTATCAAAGCTCAATGTGATGGGTTGCATTTATCTTATGATCCTAAATACCGTGTTGAAAACTATACACGTGTGCTTATAGGTCATGAACAACATGATTTATGTGATAGTTATATTCTTGATGTTGTTCATGATACTACTGAAAATTATTTTGAGAGAGGGAAGTTTGGTTGTAGAAACTTCCATATTACTAAAACTCCTCTCTTTATGTTGAAAGTTTTGAAGTTGTTCTTGTTCCACCTTCCTATGCATGTCACTTTGTGCTTATTTGATTTATTTTCTTACAAGATGCCTATGCATAGGAAGTGGGTTAGTCTTAAATGTGTTTCATATTTTCTTCTTGATGCTCTCTTTTGCTACAAAATTCTTATTCTTGTGAGAGCATCTTCTATAATCTTTCAGCCTAGCTTAAAGGCATAAAAGAAAGCGCTTTCGGGAGGCAGCCCGCAATGAATTTAGGTTTATTTTTTCTTTTTGTTGTGTCTTGATGTTTGTTACTACTGTAGCAACATCATTGTATCTTTATTTTTCAGCTTTGTGCCAAGTAATAGCCTCTTATGATAAGGGAAGCAAAAGTTGTGACATGCTGTCCAGAAAACAGATTCTGTCCCTTGACAGAAAAATTCGAATCAAATCACCAGATCATCTTTTTGATCTGAATTTTTTTGACAGCATGATCTATACAATTTTGAAACTTTCGTATGTTATGAGTTTTTTTATTTGAGTTCCAGAAGTGCCCCTAAAAAATTCTTTACTACCTGCTGTTCTGTTTTTTTTCACAGATTCTGCCACGTTTTGTCTCTCCTAACTTTTGCAAACCTTAATCTTGCTTTTTCTTTGAAATTTTTTTTGGCACTCTTGAGAAACAGTAGCTCTTCAAGAATATCTTTAAATCCAGTGGATAAAAATTATTTATTAAGGGTACTAACCTCTCTAATCAGCTTATGATGAGTTATGTATGAAGGGAGTTTTCAAGTGTGCGATGGAAGATGATGAAAGAAGATCCAGGAGTGTCAAGCGCTCAAGCTTGGGGATGCCCCCATGCATCCCCATTTAATATTCAAGGAGACTCAAGCGTCTAAGATTGGGGATGCCCCCGTGCATCCCCTACTCCATCAACAATCATCAGTTCGTCCTTCGTCTCAGTATATTTTTATCACTTCATGCGTTATGTGCTATGCTTGGAGCGTCTCGCTCTTAGGTTTTATTTTTAGTTGCTTTAGCTTTGCTTGATGTTCATAACAAGTTAGATCCCTTCTTACTTTGTGTGGGAGAGAAACACGCTCCACTTTCAAAATTTAGAACACATCATAGGATTTTTCCTGCTTATCTTTTTGCTGTTGTGTGTTCTTTATCTTTCCATAGCTACTGCCATGTTTAGTTTTAGTCTTAGTTTGTCTATAGCAAGAGCCTTGGCTTTTGCTTAGTTTGTTTCTGGAAATCTTTTTAGTTTTCATGTTTATCTTGTTAAAGAGAGTTGGTTGCTGCACTGAGTTGTGTCTTGTTTTGAGAAGTAGGTACTTGAGGTTGCTATTTAATTCTAGTAGTAACTTGCAATATTTTTGAGGTATTGATGTGAGTAATGTTTGAACTTTTGGTGTCAAGAGCTCTTGCCTATTAGTGATAGGTGTCGTATTTTGGGAAATCCGTGTTTATTTTCAAAACCTACAAAAACTAGTTGAGAACTCTAGCTACTAGATGGATCACTACTCTTCTCAGGGGTCGAATATCAGAGAACACTCACGTACCATGAGTCGAGGATGCGCAAGGATAACCAAACCCCCATACAATCCTCCTCGGGGTACTTGTCTCTCTGTGAATCTCCTTATTAGATTGAGAGTTAACGATAATAAGTGCATGAGTTCTTCGGACTAATGTAAGTATTGAAAGTTGACACTTCCACCTTC
Organism: Bromus sterilis; assembly: GCA_950022295.1. NCBI lineage: Eukaryota > Viridiplantae > Streptophyta > Magnoliopsida > Poales > Poaceae > Bromus > Bromus sterilis. Next base: position 30,063,995 of record OX465597.1, read on the forward strand.
CCATATTTTGCTAGCCTTTCCCGTGCCGTGCATTGCCTTCTTCTCACTCCGAGAGTTGGTGTCCACCTTCGCCGGTACATCCAAACCCTTGGCATGATACGCTCTGTCATCATAAGCCTCCTTATATCTTTCCTCAAAACAGCCACCATACCTACCTATCAAGGCATTTCCATAGCCTTTCCGAGTTACATTTCCATGCAACTTCCACCTCTTCATGACTTGATCTTCATGTCATACATGTTCCTGCTACACTGGCAGCGGCATACATTGCATACATCATGATAGTTACATCTTCTTTATGCTTTTGAGTACCTTGTAAAGTGTGAAAGATCTCCTTTACCTTCTTGTAAAATAGAGTGTTGCCCTTAAGTGAGGAAAAGATCCCAAAGTGGACACATTAAAAGATCCCAAAGAGGACAAATGAGAGTTCAATAGAAAGGGCCATTGAGGCCACAAAAAATACAAAAAAATAGAAAAAAGAGAAAAAGAAATAAAAAGAGAGAAAGGGGCAACACTACTATCCTTTGGAGTGATCCACACTAGTACTTGATACGTCCAAAACATATCTATAATTTCTGCTCGTTCCATGCATGTTTTGTGTGATATTGCTATGATCTAGATACACTTTCATACACTTTTGATCATATTTGGACTAACCTATTAACTTAGTGCACCCCAGTGCCAGTTCCTGTTTTCTGCTATTTTTCTATTTCAGTTTTCCCCCATATAAAAAGTGCCAAAGAAATTCCGGGAAAAATACAGGAAAAATCACCGTACAGGAAGCTTCCAGAAGAGCCCGGGAGGGGCCAGAGGGGAGCCAGGGGGGCCGGGCGGCCACCCGGCGCGGCCCCACCCCTGGCCGCGCCAGGGGGGCGCCTGGGGCCCCTGGTCCACCTCTGGCTGCCCCCTTCGCCTATTTATCCCCCGTCACGGGAAAACTCCAGAAAAAAGAACCCTATTCCGCGAACTCGCCTCTGTTCCGCCGCCGCCGCGCTTCCAAGATCGGGAACACCAGAAGACCTCTTCCCGGCACCCTGCCGGAGGGAGGATTGACCTCCGGGAGTCTCCTCTCCACCATGGATGCTCCCCGGATGTCTCGTGAGTAGTTTTCCGTGGACCATGGGTCCGTGATCAGTAGCTATGTGATGTTCTCCTCTTCTCTTTGATCTTCATTGTTTAGACCTCGTGAGATGCCCTACATGATCGAGGCACCTTTGTAATATTTCTGCTATTGCTATGTTGAGTTTGATAGGATTTGATGGATTATGAGATTATGTTCAGATTGTGATAGAGTAATATATTTGGTTTTTATCTCTTTTATTTTTGTTCCTAAGTAATTCTTGCATGTTCTCCGTTGCTGTTTATTGCTTTGGCCAAGTAGTAGGTAGTGACTCCAAGAGGGAACGTTGTGCTAGATTGTGGGTTCATGCCCCCCCCCCCCGATGACATGCTTGAGTGACAGAAACATGAGTCTAGGGGATGTGCTGTTGCCACAAGGGGGAAAACAACGGTGCTTGTAACCGAGGTTACAAGGATTGTTTACTTTATGCAAAGTTCTTTTTAATGCATTTGTCTGTTGCTTTGGGTTTACACTTTGGGTGGGGCTCGCAACTTAATACCAGTGAGATGTTCTGGATAGATATCTCAAGGTGGATGATTAGTAGTAGATGCAGATGGATTTTGGTCTACTTATTTTGGCGTACTGCCCGTGCTTTTGAGCCTCTTCCTTTCTTTTGCAGCATAGTTAGCATTGCGGTGCGTTCATAATCCTGTCAATTGCCTTTCTGTAATTTGTTTACCTCGCATAGCAATTTTATCGTATTTTGGGAGAGAGACATCACTAGCGAACATCACGTATCCCGGTCCATATCCTTATCATTGTTTCCACGCTACATTTAATTTACTGCTTTTATTTGCTATCATTATCCCTTGCGTTTTATCCGTTGTAAACAACAAGACCGGAGAGATTGACAACCTCTCTGAACTTCGTTGGGCAAAGCTATCTGTGTCTGTGTGCAGGTCCGCGTCAGTCGCGCCGCTGGCACCTACTTATCATCTCTGGAGTCCTGCTGGAGACAAACCTTGGTATCTTCACCGAGGGAAAACTGCTGCTGCACTACATCTCAAACCTTTCACTTGGGGTAACCAACGAAGGGCGAGAAGCCATCAAGCAAGTTTTCTGGCGCCGTTGCCGGGGACTCCAAGTTCTAAGATAGGGGAGTTGCACACTACCCTTTACCTTTGTTTTTTAGTCTTGTTAGTTTATCCTTTAGCTTTTATATTTGTGTCTTTTATCAAAAACTACAAAAAAATCTGCCACACTTGCTGCTACTATGGGTTCCACTGAAAACACCAAGTTGTGTGACTTCACTAGTCACAACAACCAAGACTTTATCTTCACTCCCATTGCCACACCTGCCACTTCAGCTACCTCTTATGAAATTAAACCTGCTTTGCTAAACCTTGTTATGAGAGATCAATTCTCTAGTGCTGGAGATGATGCTGCTTTACACTTGAATAATTTTGTTGAATTATGTGATATGCAAAAGTATAAAGAAGTAGAAGGTGATGTTGTTAAGCTCAAGCTCTTTCCTTTCTCTTTAAGGGGAGATGCTAAAATCTGGTTTCAATCTTTGCCTAGAAATAGCATAGATTCTTGGGATAAGTGCAAAGATGCTTTTATAGGGAAGTACTACCCTCCTGATAAGATTATCCAATTGAGGAGTAATATTATGAATTTTAAGAAATTGGATAATGAACACGTTGCCCAAGCTTGGGAACGAATGAAATCTCTTGTTAAGAAATGCCCTACACATGGTTTGACTACTTGGATGGTTATCCAGACTTTTTATGCAGGCTTGAACTTTACCTCGCGGAACCTGTTAGATTCGGCCGCGGGAGGAACCTTTATGTCAACTACACTTGGTGCTACCACGAAGCTTCTCGATGAGATGATGACGAATTATTCCCAATGGCACACCGAACGCGCTCCAACAGGTAGGAAGGTAAATTATGTCGAGGAAATTGCCTCCCTCAATGAAAAAGTTGACTTAATTATGTCTCTACTTACCAAGCAACCCTCTATTGATCCTCATGATGTTCCTTTAAATTCTTTGGTTGCTCAAGATCAAGTAGATGTGAACTTTATTGCTAGAAACAACTTCAACAACAATGCGTACAGGGGAAATTTTGCTAGCAATCCTAGACCGTTTACATCCAACTATGGGAACAACAACACTTAACCTAGCAACAAGAATCCCTCTTCTGAATTAGAAAGCATGCTTAGAGACTTTATCACTACCCAAAAAGACTTCAACAAAAATGTAGAAGAGAAATTAGCTAAAATAGATAATATCTCTTTGAAGGTAGAAAGCTTAGCCCTTGATATTGAGATGCTCAAAATTAGAACCTCTCCCCTTGAGGAGAACAAGGCTACTCCTATAAATGCTATCCAGTTACAAATAAATGAAAACATTAGGATGATGGCTAAACTTAAAGAAAGATGGGCTAGAGAAATAGAGGAAGAGGATAGAATTAAGAGCCTTCCTACACACCACACAGTTGCCACTATCCAAATTGTTGAGGACACCCAAACTATTAGCACCCAATGCACTCCTAGTCCCGTTGGACCTATTAATGGTGATGCTAATACCTCAACCGTAGATAAAGAAACTCCTATGAACATAGAGGGTTTCAAACCAGTGAGCCTAGATGACACTACTACCACCTTTGATAGTAGTGATATTGATTTTGATAGTTGTACCCTCTCAGAAGTTATTAGTTTACTACACAAAATGTCTAGGGACCCCCACACTAGCCCACTTAATCTTGCCTTCGCAGAGCATATCAAAAATGCTCTCATCAAAGCTAGGGAGGAGAAGCTTAGAGTAGAAGCCTCCATACCTAGGAAGCTAGATGATGGTTGGGACCCTATGATCAAAATTAAATTAAATAACTTCTCTTGCTATGCTTTATGTGATGTTGGAGCTAGTACCTCCGTTATGCCCAAAATAATATTTGATATGTTTGAATTGAAGCCTTTTGAGCCTTGTTCTTTTGGTGTTCGTCTTGTTGATTCTTCCGTAAAGAAACCTTTGGGGAAGATCGATGATGTTCTTATCATTGTCAATGACAACTATGTTCCCGTTGATTTTATTTTTATGGATATAGAGTGTGAACCTTTATGTCCAATTATTTTGGGACGTCCTTTTCTTCGCACCGTTGGTGCGGTTATTGACATGAAAGAGGGGAATATTAAATTCCAATTCCCATTCAAAAAGGGGATGGAACACATCCCTAGAAAAAAATCAAGTTACCTTTTGAGACCGTTACTCGGGCTAGTTATTCTCTTTCTCTTGATAAAACTTGATTCTTCTTTTTGCATCATGCCTAGCTAATGGCTTTAAAGAAGCACTTTCGGGAGGCAGCCCGCAACGAATTTAGGTGTTTCTTTTTTCTTTTGTTGTTTCTTGATGATTGTTACTTCTGTAGCAACATCATTGTATCTTTATTTTTCAACTTTGTGTCAAGTTATAGCCTCTTACGGCAAGGGAAGTAAAAGTTGTGACATGCTGTCCAGAAAACAGATTCTGTCCTCATGACCAGAAAAATTCCAGAAAAATCCCAGTTCATCTTTTTGATCTGAAATTTTTACACAGTATGATATATACAATTGCGAAACTTCCATATTTTCTGAGTTTTTTTATTTGAGTTGCAGAAGTTCCCCTAAAAAATTCTTTACTATCTGCTGTTCTGTTTTTCAAATATTCTGCCACGTTTTGTCTCTCCTAACTTTTGCAAACCATAAGCTTGCTTGATGTTCATAACAAGTTAGATCCCTTCTTACTTTGTGTGGGAGAGAAACACGCTCCACTTTCAAAATTTAGAACACATCATATGATTCTTCCTGCCTATCTTTTTGCTGTTGTGTGTTCTTTATCTTTCCATAGCTACTGCCATGTTTAGTTTTAGTCTTAGTTTGTCTTTAGCAAGAGCCTTGGCTTTTGTTTAGTTTGTTGCTGGAACTCTTTTTAGTTTTCATGTTTATCTTGTTTAAGAGAGTTGGTTGTTGCACTGAGTTGTGTCTTGTTTTTAGAATTATGTGATTGAGGTTGCTATTTAATTTTAGTAGTAACTTGCAATAGTTTTGAGGTATTGTTGTGAGTAATGTTTGGACTTTTGGTGTCAAGAGCTCTTGCCTATTAGTGATAGGTGTCGTATTTTGGGAAATCCGTGTTTATTTTCAAAACCTACAAAACTAGTTGAGAACTCTAGCTACTAGATGGATCACTACTCTTCTGAGGAGTCGAATATCAGAGAACACTCACGTACCATGAGTCGAGGATGCGCAAGGATAACCAAACCCCCATACACTCCTCCTCGGGGTACTTGTCTCTTTGTGAACCTCCTTATTAGATTGAGAGTTACCGATAATAAGTGCATGAGTTCTTCGGACTAATGTAAGTATTGAAAGTTGACACTTCCACCTTCCCATATTTTGCTAGCCTTTCCCGTGCCGTGCATTGCCTTCTTCTCACTCCGAGAGTTGGTGTCCACCTTCGCCGGTACTTCCAAACCCTTGGCATGATACGCTCTGTCATCATAAGGCTCCTTATATCTTTCCTCAAAACAGCCACCATACCTAGCTATCAAGGCATTTCCATAGACTTTCCGAGTTACATTGCCATGCAACTTCCACCTCTTCATGACTTGATCTTCATGTCATACATGTTCCTGCTACACTGGCAGCGGCATACATTGCATACATCATGATAGTTACATCTTCTTTATGCTTTTGAGTACCTTGTAAAGTGTGAAAGATCTCCTTTACCTTCTTGTAAAATAGAGTGTTGCCCTTAAGTGAGGAAAAGATCCCAAAGTGGACACAATAAAAGATCCCAAAGAGAACAAATGAGAGTTAAATATAAAGAGCCATTGAGGCCACAAAAAAATACAAAAAAATAGAAAAAAAGAGAAAAAGAAATAAAAAGAGAGAAAGGGGAAACACTACTATCCTTTTGAGAGATCCACACTAGTACTCCCTTTATATATTTTTACTCCATAGAGATGATCATTTTGCATATAGCTATGTGGGGACCTTCACACTTTAGAACTTGGCTTGCATATTCCAAGGATGAGGCTCCTCAAATGAGCTCTAGGTCTTCATGAACGAGCAAGTTAGATGCACCCCCCACTAGTTCCATTGGAGAGCTTCTTAGCTTGTATGTGCATCCGTTGCATGGCAATCCCTACTCCTCACATCATATCTATCATGTGGCATTTCTTGCCTATGATTGTCCTCATTGATGTGAGCCTTTCTCATCCTTTTTGTCTTCCTCCTCCACCATATTTCTCTCTTTGCCATCCTAAGTGTCAACTCTCGTGCTTACGCTCATCCATTGCATGAGTGCTCGAAATAGCGAAAAGGAGTGGATCAAATTGACTTGTACCTGGCTAGTGCTCTGGGGACGAGTCAAGATAAGATTCCAAAGAAGACCAAGTGTGAAACTTTAGTATATTGAGTTCTCAACACAAAAATACTTTTTCTCGTATTCCCTATCCCCCTTCTTGCACGCAAACACCAATTGGAGACATTCGAGTCATGGACAGCCAGAGCTCTTGCACCAAATGTTCTTTTGTTACTTGTTTCAATGCTAATATAGACTCTTGCATGTTATGACTTGAATTGAATCTCTAACCTTGATTGCTTTACTTTTCAAAGTTCTTTTATGGTTGCTAGCATGTCACCACATAAATTATGTCGTTATCATTTACCTACTCGAGGACGAGCAGGAATTAAGCTTGGGGATGTTGATACGTCCAAAACGTATCTAAAATTTCTGCTCGTTCCATGCATGTTTTGTGTGATATTGCTATGATCTAGATACAGTTTCATACACTTTTGATCATATTTGGACTAACCTATTAACTAAGTGCACCCCAGTGCCAGTTCATGTTTTCTACTGTTTTTCTATTTCAGTTTTCCCCCATATAAAAAGTGCCAGAAAAATTCCGGGAAAAATGCAGGAAAAACCAGCGTACAGGAAGCTTCCAGAAGAGCCCGGGGCGGCCAGAGGGGAGCCAGGGGGCCAGGCAGCCACCCGGCGCGGCCCTACCCCTGGCCGTGCCAGGGGGGCGCCTGGGGCCCCTGGTCCACCTCTGGCTGCCCCCCTTCGCCTATTTATCCCCCGTCACGGGAAAACTCCAGAAAAAAGAACCTTATTCCGTGAACTTGCCTCTGTTCCGCCGCCGCCGCGCTTCCAAGATCGGGAGCACCAGAAGACCTCTTCCCGGCACCCTGCCGGAAGGAGGATTGACCTCCAGGAGTTTCCTTTCCACCATGGATGCTCCCCGGATGTCTCGTGAGTAGTTTTCCTTGGACCATGAGTCCGTGATCAGTAGCTATGTGATGTTCTCCTTGTTGGGGTTCGGGGCAGAAAACACAAATTTTTCATAATCTACGAGACCCATACCCAAGATCTATGCTATGCTGATGCAAGTAACGGACAAAAATAGATCACATACCAGTATGTAGTCCGTTAAGCGGGAAACATTCCCGCATGAACGTGGTTGGTGTAGTCGTACCGGCAATCCCCGATGTTGCGCAGATCCACGATGACTCCTGTAGCCACCCGATCCTTGTGGATCGATGACGGGATTACGTCCCCGTCGGAACGATGATGATGAAGACCTCGCGATACGACCACGACGATGAAGTAGCACCACAAGTGTAGTGCCTCGCGGGATTATACACATACAGTATACCCGACGTCCCTCCGGGCTCCGAACCAGTAGAGCAGCGGAAAGAATATGGATTCGGATCCCGATTCCAGCAGCACGACGGCGTGCGTATAGTGGAGAAATCCCCAACCAAGTGTAGACTCCATACAAGGGGAGTCCACTCGAGGAAGGAGAAAGGAGGGAGAGAGAGATGAGAACTTGTCTCAAAAATATGATGATTAAAAGGGCACCTCTACCCCTCCTTATATAGGCCAAGGAGGGTTGCCACCCCCCTCCACTTCCGGGGTGGGACTAATCCCAAGGGAAGGGGGGTGCGCCATGAATAAAGGGGGTGGGCCCCTCTATGGCGCCATGGCCCATGGGGGAGGACGCCCTCTCCCCCTAATGGGCCCTATGAGGCCCATATGCCTTTTAATTCATTTTAATTATATTTAAATACATTTTAATATTTAGTTCAGATAATTGAATAATAAAACATACATTAAACATTATTAAATATATTTTGAACATTTCAAAATACCCGAAACAACTTCCGGCCTTCATCGGAACAATTCCGGTCATCACCGGAACAATTCCGGTGTTCTCTCCAATTTCTCCGGTGATCCCGAATCAATCCTTACTGCGTCGAGTACCCTTAAGTGTAACACCCTACGGTCCGGGAAACAGCAGACATGATCGAGACAATTCTCATTGATCAATGACTAATCAATTGGACCTGGTTACAATCCTTGATAGCCCCTGCGCTTCCATCGAATGAACTTCAATCGTTGTTGGATCTGTTAACCGTGTGCCTGTTCCCTTTGTCCTATGGTACTTTGCTTGTCCGAGGTTTGATCATCGGTATCCAATATACCTAGTTCTTCCTCGTTCTCAACAAACAAGTTTACTCGTTCCCGTGATATTACAACTCCGTGACCTAGTCACACATTTGCAAACTTTATGATGTAACATCACCGAGTGGGCCCAGAGTACCTATCCATCACACGGATGGACAAATCTCGCTTTGATCTATTTGCATACTCATTAACATATCTATTCGGAATACCTGAAGTACTCCTTTATGGCCAGCATATTTCAGTCAGGCGGTGGGTAGCAAATCAAGGCATCCTAATAGACAGTAATTACGTATGATCATTACGGTCTAAGGATCTGGTCACTACGTTATAGTTATCGCAATGTCGAACTATGTGACTTGATCACATCGCAACACTTCTGGTGGGTGTATGTCCATCATATCATTATCCAATGGTACGACTCCATTGTCAACAGACGCCATTGTCTCATGATCAGGAAACCTTGATCATCAATCACCCAATGGACTAGTATACTATTGTTGACTAGGGACCTGGTTGTTTGTATACCACACCTGTATTAATGTTTCCGCTTAATACAGTTATAGCATAGTATCAAACGTATTATGAACTAATGGAATATGCTCTATAAAACATATTTTACTTGCCTCTAGGGCACATTCCCAACAGTCTCCCACTTGCACTAGAGTACAAATAATCTAGTTGCATTTTCTCTGGATCATAACTCCTTATTGATCATGCTTGCCCGTGGAAGAGGTTGTATCAACGGTCTGGGTACCATTCAGAACCGTATGTCCTTTTGCAAATCATAATGTCACCTAATTTGGCATTCCTTCATTATGCACTATAATGATGAGGTATATATATTTGGCGGTGAAGTGAGACTTCGTTTGCTGTGTCATAGCAATGACATCCGGTGGGTCACGCGGACTTTCCCATAGTCATGCACACTTGAAACTCACTCAATCAGAAGTCGAACTTCTTAAGCCAGAATATAACTCCTGCTACTTCTAGAGTAGCCACATCAATGTAGATTCAATCCTTAGTGCATTGTATGCAACTTTGATGTCTAACCATGTTTCTTTCAACTTAGGCATTCATTAGTATGATATCTCAATTTTCTAGGTTAGTGTCAAAACTTGAACCAGCATAACATTTATGGTCAAGTCCACTATCCTTTAAAAATTTGATATGTATCCTCAGTTCTCTCCAGACACTGAAGGATAAACTTAACTCTTTGTTCAATGATTTACTCATAAATCATATCACAACATGTTCTTACTACTAAGAACTTGGGTCACATTACGTCGAGTACATAACTCTGGTTTTATATGAAAGAACCTATGACAAAGGCATAGAGGATCCAACACATCCATTTCTTTCATTAACCATTAACCATTGTTCTTGTACTGAGATTAACTCAAAAATTCTCTTGGATATACAAGTAAGGACCACTTCTTGACTTGTCCCATTCTGAACTCCTTCAGAATCTTATCCAGGAAAGTATTAAGACTCAATGTTATTAAACACATATCTATCTTAATAGATCTTCAATGCTTAATATTTATTCATCTTCATTAACACCAACTACACCATTCATAATATGTTATCCATATTTGAGAATGTTATCATGCTCCCACTCAAATATGTCATGCACATATTAAGTTATAGGATAACACTCATATTGCTCCCACTCAAATATGTCGGCCACATATAAGACAAGGATAACATCCACATGGCTCCCACTTAGATATGTCAGACACATATTAAGTTCAGGATACTAACCACATGGCTCCTACTCAAATATGTCATTTACATATAAGTATAGGATAATACTCCCATAGTTCCCACTCAAAATATGTCGTCTACATATTAAGTTTCATGAAACTATTCAGCTCCCACTCAGTTTCATGCAAATGCATGTTTCCTTGATATTTTGGTTAAGTCCAAAATCCTTTGATCATCCATCAAAATGAGAATTCAGTTTACGAGACACTAGTATCCATATGTTTTTCCAAAACCTTCTTGTTGTACCAATTACAACACTTCTTCAAATACAGGATTTGAGGAAGTCACGGTATTGATAACAATCCTGGATCAATCGTAGTGAATATCCCTTTGACTCAAGCATTGCTACACATTGTAGTCAACCCATTGAATTTGTCAGAAACAATCTTTGTGACAAACCAATCTTGACGTCCCTTTGATGTTCACATTTATTCCTCATAACTCTGAAGTTATTGTGAATATCAAGTAACCTCCTTACTTGATAAGATTCAAGCAGTCTTAAATGTAACTCAACATAGGATTTCATGACTCGTAGTCATATCTCGTACTTAGGTCCACCATCGCTTCTTTGTAGTTCATAGGAATGTCTTGTTCCATTAACATGACAAGTGAATCATGAATATCATTTTGCACCAGGGGCAAATATATATTCTTGAATCCTACCTTTCTCAGTAAAAGCTCCCATCAGAAGATCATGATCATTATCTTTAGTTTCTCCTCTTATTGTAGAGCTTTGCTTCCAGAACATATTCCATTGCACTACTCTGACATTTGGAGGCAAGGTCAATTACCTTGCTTGAACTTTCACTTTTCTTCCTTTACCAAATTTATCAAGAACAATTCTTGACAAACACCAAACATAGCAATACAAGCTTTGCTCCTTTTGTTTCTAGTTGTGGAAGATGCATCCATAGTTTTCTAAGGATACACTACAAAGATAATTTATCTTACATAAATCAAGCTTCCTAGAAACCACAACACACCATGACATATATAGTGTTGGTTTCCACGAACTCAGATGGTTCCCTATGCTGAAGTGAGTGTTTTCATATTAAATTAATAACTCTAAACAATAATAACGTAACTTGGTAAGAGATAACTTAGACCATACACTTTTCGATAGAATATGATCACAATGTTCAGGCACGTCAATCATATTGAAGTGTCTCAAGACATTTCAATTTGTGGAACAACTTTCACACAAGTCTTTATGCCCAAGACTAACTCAAAAAAATTGTCACTTTGATCAAATCGTAGAGACTTGTCTTTCTTGTTAATTTAATATCCATCTTTACTCTGAAATCCCTTTTGATCATATCAAATTATTTCAGACTCATGTTTCATTAGTGAATACAAATATTCATCTAAGTCCACATACGAAGTTCACGAAATAATGAAATTCACCACATGATGACATACGATACATCACAATGTATGATACTCAACAATCAGTACACATTCCGTTTACCAGAATGCGAGGTTTTAGTCATCTCACCTAAAAGGCATGGTTTGTATGTGTCAAGAGATCAAGTATCTTAAGACATCATCATACCATTCATGACTTAAACTGTAGTGTCATTATTAAGCCTGGATATTTCTTGGCATTACAATATTTCTTATAAATGATCAAACAACTACCATCAATATAAGAATAACTCATTCATAATCGTAATGTGACCATAAGAGATATCATTCATAAAAGGAGAACAACTGACTTGTTTCTCACTAATATGAATAATTGTCTTCGCGAGATGCAAGACACACTAATAAAGTCCTCATTCAAACGATCATAAAATTTATTCATATATTAATGAATTGATAGATGTAGAGGGAGAGTGTTGTCGACCATCAACTATCTTGATTGTCGTCAGCACACATTGTCACCTCATCCCTTCCAAGCCACTCTCAAGCAGTAAGTTCAAGCATCAAATACTTAATCAACCGCAATTAGTGTTTCGTGGGAAAGACATTTATAACTTGTATATCAAATATACCTTCTCCGTCAATGACCATTCCTGCATTGGTTCTACTCTTAAAGTTCATAACTTTAACCATGACCTCATGACAGGTGAACGATTCTCCTTCATGACATAGTCCAGACATGGTCTTTGTAACTGGGAGGAAGCGGATGCAACTCCCCAGTTATCGCAAAGTAACCAGTCATTCAGTAGTCCAAGTTATACACAAGGTGTTCCATGTATCTCATACATTTTCCAAGTGACTTTCTCAGCAGGTTGTTCCTTCCACCATGGTTGAAAGAAACCCCGTCCATATACTCATATTCCATTACTCTGATTTGTGACCTAGTTCTTTCAAGTTTCACCTAGCACGTCATACGTGTTGGTTAACATGCATTCACAATTCAGACTCATAGAATGAATTATGGTGTATTGGACAATCATTCATAAGTGACGGTGAGTGCGATACTCATCATCATCTTCCTTGATTACGGAGTTGTCAGGTGTATCTCCTAGCAGTTCTTCGTATTATGTTTAGCAAGTCATTACTAATGAGTATGTCTCTAATGCTATTGGTACACATCAATGAAGTAAGACCCATTTACCTTAAGTTCTATCATACTAAAAGAGCCATAGTTCTAAACATTGGTATGACGTTATCTACAATGATATTTTCTAAGACATGAAGATTAAGTTCATAATATGGAGTTCATGTTTCAAAAACAATTCTGGAACTCCCACTCAGACAAACATCCCTCATAGTTTATTCTAAGTGATTACACGATCCTTGAAGAACATACCTCCCCCGTGTGACACGACCATCAACATGTTGTTCAAGGTAGGCCATCATGCCAATCACATCATCCATGTGACTCATGCTCGACCTTTCGGTCTCTTGTGTCCCGAGGCCATGTCTGCACATGCCAGGCTTGCCACAATAACCTTAGTGAGTATATGCCGCGTATGCAAGGCCATGTTTCTGGACATGCTAGGCTTGCTCCACCCATCTCTTGTGAACATAAAAATGTTTGACACCCGTGTGACACGTGATGCCTCCATAATGAAGAACTTTCCAGATGGTGCTTCACTAAGGAAGGAAACTTTGTTGGATTAGTGAGGGATCATCCTATTATGCTACCGTCGTATATCTAACATATTAGCAAAACATGATTCAATAGTATAAATCATACATGCTATGATTCCCCCCGACATGCAAATTAAAGTTGAAAACGCCTTTCTACTTTATCTTTTGCAAGTTTTACGTGGCTGCTAGGGGTTTCGAGAAAAGAACCGCTTTCTATCCTGTGAAAACAAGCCACAACACCAATCCCGCAATTGTCTCTATTACACCCCTGTCGGGGCCCTCCGTTGCAAACATCTTCGCATCGCTAATGCAAAGAGATAGACACCCCCCCAGCCACTTTATATGGTACAAGCCATATGTCAAGAGTGGAACCAGTCTCGCGTAAACGCGTAAGGTCGGTCGGGGGCCGCTTCATCAAACATTGCCGCAACGCTAAATGAGTACACGTAAGAGGGTAACAATTGGAGAATTGATGCCCACATACTAGATGTGTTCTATCCGTACAATACATCTACGCATAGCCTTGCTCATGATACCACTGTTGGGGTTCGGGGCAGAAAACACAAATTTTTCATAACCTACGAGACCCATACCCAAGATCTATGCTATGCTGATGCAAGTAACGGACAGAAATAGATCACATACCAGTATGTAGTCCGTTAAGAGGGAAACGTTCCCGCATGAACGTGGTTGGTGTAGCCGTACCGGAATCCCCGATGCCGCGCAGATCCACGATGACTCCTGTAGCCACCTGATCCTTGTGGACCGATGACGGGATTACGTCCCCATCGGAACATTGCTGATGAAGACCTCGCGATACGACCACGACGATGAAGTAGCACCACAAGTGTAGTGCCTCGCGGGATTATACACATACAGTATACCCGACGTCCCTCCGGGCTCCGAACCAGTAGAGCAGCGGAAAGAAGATGGATTCGGATCCCAATTCCAGCAGCACGACGGCGTGCGTATAGTGGAGAAATCCCCAACCAAGTGTAGACTCCAAACAAGGGGAGTCCACTCGAGGAAGGAGAAAGGAGGGAGAGAGAGATGAGAACTTGTCTCAAAAATATGATGATTAAAAGGGCACCTCTACGCCTCCTTATATAGGCCAAGGAGGGGTGCCACCCCCCTCCACTTCCGGGGTGGGACTAATCCCAAGGGAAGGGGGTGCGCCATGAATAAAGGGGGTGGGCCCCTCTATGGCGCCATGGCCCATGGGGGAGGACTCCCTCTCCCCCTAATGGGCCCTATGAGGCCCATATGCCTTTTAATTCATTTTTAATTATATTTAAATACATTTTAATATTTAATTCAGATAATTAAATAATAAAACATATATTAAACATTATTAAATATATTTTGAACCTTTCAAAATACCCGGAACAACTTCCGGCCTTCATCGGAACAATTCCGGTGTTCTCTCCAATTTCTTCGGTGATCCCGAATCAATCCTTACTGCGTCGAGTACCCTTAAGTGTATCACCCTACGGTCCGGGAAACAGCAGACATGATCGAGACAATTCTCATTGATCAATGACTAATCAATTGGACCATGTTACAATCCTTGATAGCCCCTGCGCTTCCATCGAATGAAATTCAATCGCTGTTGGATCCGTTAACCGTGTGTCTGTTCCCTTTGTCCTATGGTACTTTGCTTGTCCGAGGTTTGATCATCGGTATCCAATATACCTAGTTCGTCCTCGTTCTCAACAAACAAGTTTACTCGTTCCCGTGATATTACAACTCCGTGACCTAGTCACACGTTTGCAAACTTTATGATGTAACATCATCGAGTGGGCCCAGAGTACCTATTAGTCACACGGATGGACAAATCCCGCTTTGATCTATTTGCATACTCATTAACATATCTATTCGGAATACCTGAAGTACTCCTTTATGGCCAGCATATTTCAGTCAGGCGGTGGGTAGCAAATCAAGGCATCCTAATAGACAGTAATTACGTATGATCATTACGGTCTAAGGATCTGGTCACTACGTTATAGTTATCGCAATGTCGAACTATGTGACTTGATCACATCGCAACACTTTTGGTGGGTGTATGTCCATCATATCATTATCCAATGGTACGACTCCATTGTCAACAGACGCCATTTTCTCATGATCAGGAAACCTTGATCATCAATCGCCCAATGGACTAGTATACTAGGGTTGCCTAGGGACCTGGTTGTTTATATACCACACCTGTATTAATGTTTCCGCTTAATACAGTTATAGCATAGTATCAAACGTATTATGAACTAATGGAATATGCTCGATAAAACATATTTTATTTGCCTCTAGGGCACATTCCCAACACTCCTCCCCTCTTTGATCTTCATTGTTTAGACCTCGTGAGCTGCCCTCCATGATCGAGGCACCTTTGTAATATTTCTGCTATTGCTATGTTGAGTTTGATAGGATCTAATGGATTATGAGATTATGTTCAGATTGTGATAGAGTAATATATTTGGTTTTTATCTCTTATATTTTTGTTCCTTAGTAATTCTTGCATGTTCTCCGTTGCTGTTTATTGCTTTGGCCAAGTAGTAGGTAGTGACTCCAAGAGGGAACGTTGTGCTAGATTCTGGGTTCGTGCCCCCCCCCCCCCGATGACATGCTTGAGTGACAGAAACATGAGTCTAGGGGATGTGCTGTTGCCACAAGGGGGAAAACAACGGTGCTTGTAACCGCGATTACAAGGATTGTTTACTTTACGCAGAGTTCTTTTTAATGCAGTTGTCTGTTGCTTTGGGTTTACACTTTGGGTGGGGCTCGCAACTTAATACCAGCGAGATTTTCTAGATAGATATCTCAAGGTGGATGATTAGTAGTAGATGCAGATGGATTTCGGTCTACTTATTTTGGCGTACTGCCCGTGCTTTTGAGCCTCTTCCTTTCTTTTGCAGCATAGTTAGCATTGCTGTGCGTTCATAATCCTGTCAATTACCTTTCTGTAACTTGTTTACCTCGCATAACAATTTTATCGTCTTTTGGGAGAGAGACATCACTAGCGAACATCACTTATCCCGGTCCATATCCTTATCACTGTTTCCACGCTACATTTACTTTACTTCTTTTATTTTCTATCATTATCCCTTGCGTTTTATTCTTTGTAAACAACAAGACCGGAGAGATTGACAACCTCTCTGAACTTCGTTGGGAACAAAGCTATCTGTGTCTGTGTGCAGGTCCGCGTCAATTGCGCCGCTGGCACCTACTTATCATCTCTGTAGTCCTGCTGGAGACAAACCTTGGTATCTTCACCGAGGGAAAACTGCTGCTGCACTACATCTCAAACCTTTCACTTGGGGTAACCAACGAAGGGCGAGAAGCCATCAGTACTCCCTTTATATCCTTGTACTCCATACAGATGATCATTTTGCATATAGCTATGTGGGGACCTTCACACTATAGAACTTTGCTTGCATATTCCAAGGATGAGCCTCCTCAAACGAGCTCTAGGTCTTTATGAGCGAGCAAGTTAGATGCACCCCCACTAGTTTCATTGGAGAGCTTCTTAGCTCGTATGTGCATCCGTTGCATGGAAATCCCTACTCCTCACATCATATCTATCATGTGGCATTTCTTGCCTATGATTGTCCTCATTGATGTGCGCTTTTCTCATCATTTTTGTATTCCTCATCCACCATATTTCTCTCTTTGCCATCCTAAGTGTCAACTCTCGTGCTCACGCTCATCCATTGCATGAGTGCTCAAAATATCGAAAATGAGTGGATAAAATTGACTTGTACCTGGCTAGTGGTCTGGGGATGAGTCAAGATAAGATTCCAAAGAAGACCAAGTGTGAAAATTTAGTAGATTGAGGTCTCAACACAAAAATACTTTTTCTCGTATTCCCTATCCCCCTTCTTGCACGCAAACACCATTTGGAGACATTCGAGTCACGGACAGCGAGAGCTCTTGCACCAAATGTTCTTTTGTTATTTGTTTCAATGCTAATATAGACTCTTGCATGTTATGACTTGAATTGAATGTCTAACCTTGATTTCTTTACTTTTCAAAGTTCTTTTATGGTTGCTAGCATGTCACCACAGAAATTAGTATGTTATCATTTACCTACTCGAGGACGAGCAGGAATTAAGCTTGGGGATGTTGATACGTCCAAAACGTATCTATAATTTCTGCTCGTTCCATGCATGTTTTGTGTGATATTTCTATGATCTTGATACACTTTCATACACTTTTGATCATATTTGGACTAACCTATTAACTCAGTGCACCCCAGTGCCAGTTCCTGTTTTCTACTGTTTTTCTATTTCAGTTTTCCCCCATATAAAAAGTGCCAGAAAAATTCCGGGAAAAATACAGGAAAAATCAGCGTACAGGAAGCTTCCAGAAGAGCCCGGGAGGGGCCAGAGGGGAGCCAGGGGGGCCCAGGCGGCCACCCGGCGCGGCCCCAACCCTGGCCGCGCCAGGGGGGGCCTGGGGCCCCTGGTCCACCTCTGGCTGCCCCCTTCGCCTATTTATCCCCCGCCACGGGAAAACTCCAGAGGCAGATTCCTATTCCGCGAACTTGCCTCTGTTCCGCCGCCGCCGCGCTTCCAAGATCGGGAGCACCAGAAGACCTCTTCCCGGCACCCTGCCGGAGGGAGGATTGACCTCCGGGAGTCTCCTCTCCACCATGGATGCTCCCCGGATGTCTCGTGAGTAGTTTTCCTTGTACCATGGGTCCGTGATCAGTAGCTATGTGATGTTCTCCTCCCCTCTTTGATCTTCATTGTTTAGACCTCGTGAGCTGCCCTACATGATCGAGGCACCTTTGTAATATTTCTGCTATTGCTATGTTGAGTTTGATAGGATCTGATGGATTATGAAATTATGTTCAGATTGTGATAGAGTAATATATTTGGTTTTTATCTCTTATATTTTTGTTCGTAAGTAATTCTTGCATGTTCTCCGTTGCTGTTTATTGCTTTGGCCAAGTAGTAGGTAGTGACTCTAAGAGGGAACGTTGTGCTAGATTGTGGGTTCATGCCCCCCCCCCCCGATGACACGCTTGAGTGACAGAAACATGAGTCTAGGGGATGTGTTGTTGCCACAAGGGGGAAAACAACGGTGCTTGTAACCGCGGTTACAAGGATTGTTTACTTTACGCAGAGTTCTTTTTAATGCAGTTCTGTTGCTTTGGGTTTACACTTTGGGTGGGGCTCGCAACTTAATACCAGCGAGATGTTCTGGATAGATATCTCAAGGTGGATGATTAGTAGTAGATGCAGATGGATTTCGGTCTACTTATTTTGGCGTACTGCCCGTGCTTTTGAGCCTCTTCCTTTCTTTTGTAGCATAGTAGCATTGCGGTGCGTTCATAATCCTGTCAATTGCCTTTCTGTAATTTGTTTACCTCGCATAGCAATTTTATCGTCTTTTGGGAGAGATACATCACTAGAGAACATCACGTATCCCGGTCCATATCCTTATCACTGTTTCCACGCTACATTTACTTTACTTCTTTTATTTGCTATCATTATCCCTTGTGTTTTATCCTTTGTAAACAACAAGACCGGAGAGATTGACAACCTCTCTGAACTTCGTTGGGAACAAAGTTATCTGTGTCTGTGTGCAGGTCTGCGTCAGTTGCGTCGCTGACACCTACTTATCATCTCTGGAGTCCTTCTGGAGACAAACCTTGGTATCTTCACCGAGGGAAAACTGCTGCTGCACTACATCTCAAACCTTTCACTTGGGGTAACCAACGAAGGGCGAGAAGCCATCACACGCTCGGATCTCCAGGGTGGCGTGAACCTTGTTAGGGAACGCCCCACCGAGGCTATCCGACACGACGCAACCCATCCTAGGCTCAACAGAGAGGCCATCCGCCGGACTATATCCTATGCGCCAAGGGGTCTAGGACCCTCACCCTTTCACGCTCCTGCATGGTGCGTGGCTAGCCGGTGAAGCAAAAGCAAATCCAAATACACACCGCTCGAGCGAAGAAGACACAACTTCCCGGCGCAGGCCGCGGTACTGCTGACGTCTGAAGAGCTTTCGGACAAACTACGACGCAGGGGATCCCATAACTCCTTATCCCACGTGAAGGCAGTGCGTACAGGCCTTTGCGGCCTCTCAAGTCATCCGCCGAACCATTTAGCATTTTAATTAACCTGCGTGACAACCGTTATCGTTGCCTCGACTTAACCAACCCGCGGTAAACGACAGCAGTCAGGACCACCAGTACATCGGTGCCTGCCCTATCGTCCCACCAAGTCACTGCGGTTACCAACAAGGTGAACCGTCTCCTTACCTTTTCTCGCGTGTGCTCTTGGTAGAGCTCGACTTTTCATAGTTTGGTAACTCTCGTGAGATACGATCAGGGGCCAAGCACGCCAGTAAAGTCGGTCGTACCCTCCCTGTCGCTCCCGACAATATACCACTCGCGGGAACCGTTGGGTCGCCCGACTCTTACCTTTAAGGACACCAGTTGGTTCGAGTGCCTACCATTAAGTGAAACCAGGAGGTATCGCCCTCGATGGCACACTTAAAGAGGTTTGACAGAGACATCAGCGGAATGAACTAAAGAGGTAAACGTCGTATTATTCCGGTGATGCTACGCTACTGAGCCGACGAGAGTGAAATACGAGTCCATTCCACTCGTAAGTCAAACTCGAAGCGACTCGGCAGAGTCTCGCCGTTGTAGGTTCCCTGGGGCGTCTGCATTGGATCATACATGTTGCAGTTGTATATATTTTGTATCCGCGTCACTCCCCTGAGTGGTCACGGCCCGCTATCTAATCCTAGCTAACAAAGCGCAGGGTTCACTGCTGAATATTATATAAGTAACAATAGGCAGCATAGGATAAAGGAAGGTACATCAAGGGGCGACAGAATCAGGCTATGCAATTGAATAGGATTGTAACATAGCAGCAGTAGTAACAATGCCTAGTGCAATAAAGTACGGAAAGGTAGGCGATATCTGGGGAAGAGAATGGCTCTGCTTTCTTAGAAGCTCGGCAGTAAAGGTAGGGTCGTCGACGTAGTAGTCGTACCCAGCAGCGGTGTAGTCGACAACAGCGGGGTCTATAGGAGATAAGGATGGGGAACAGTAAATACACAACAATAATATCAATACAAATACAATACATGGAAATACGCAGTACACGATGTTCTAACGCAGTGCGAGGTGATTTGCTCAGAGTGGGAATTTACCCGGTGATGATTCGTCGGTACCGGTTGATTACCGGACAGGCGATCCGGAGGGGAAGGTTCCATGTCTGCAGTGTTAGAGACATCTGACATACATGTGGATAGTGTATCTGTGTTAGTTGATCCATTCTGAACAACTTTCATGTTCAGAACAAATTCATCTGGATTCTTTAACCGTACCGGACAAATCATCGGACAGACGGTCCGGAGGGGGACAGTTCGATGTCTGGTATGATAGAGGGGTGTGGTGGGTGTATGGGTAGCGTTATCGGGTTCGTGATATTTTTCTGATCAATTTTCATGTATAAAGTTTTTCGATCTGATATACGGATTAAAAGATATTAATATTTGAAGTTTAAATCATTTTCTAGCAATTTCTGTATTTTATTTTATTATTTAAATTATAACATTATCCAGAACCTTATCCAAACCAGTGCTGACATGTGGGGCCACCCTGTCATAGGCTGAGTCCTTTGACTGGTCAAACTGACCAGGGGTCCCACCTATCAATGTCTCATTTTATATAATCCATTTAATTAAATCTGAAAAGCAGTGGGGCCTACATGTCATTGTCAGTAGCTAATAATTCCATTTATTTAATGTAACAGCACAAGGGGCCCCACATGTCATCCATTGATTTTTTTCTAAAACCAATTAATTTAACTAAACAATGGTGGGGTCCATCTGTCGTACACTTAAGGGTTACCTCCATTTGGTTTATTAACAAAATACTTAGAAGGGGCTAGGCCCACTGTCAATCACAGGGGGTGGGGGTTAGCCTTTGTTTAGTTAGCAGTTAATTGGGGGGTTAGGCCACGGTCAACACACGAGTGCCTGCCGACGGCGAGGACACTCCGGTGAGGAGGCTCGAGCAGGGGCACGGCGGCCAGAGATGGCGCGGTGGGGAGAGAAGGGAGGGCGTGGCGTGAGGGGGTGCTGGCTGCGGTGGCGGAGAGGCACATGGACAGAGGAGGCCATGCCTGGGTGGAGGCGCTGCGGCCAGGGTGGCGACCGGGACAGAGCTCAACGGCGAGCGGTGGGGGGGGAAGCTATGGCGAGCACAGTCAAAGGAGAAGAGGGGAGCTTCGAGGGGGGGAAGAGCTCACAGCGCGAGTGCGGGGGAACGGTGGCTCGGGGGGGGGGGTTCTCGTTGGAGGGGAAGAAGTTGTGGTGGCGCGAATCGGGGCACCGGAACGACAGCCGTGGCGAGCGGAGGTGGCTCGGTGGCGAGGATACATTGGCTCCCGGTCGTCTTGTTCTCCAGGATGACGAAGGCAACGAAGAGATGGCGAAGGGACACGGTGGCGGTGGACAAAGGGCACGGTGGTCGCGCGGGCTCGAGCCCATGGCCATGGCGATCTCGGGTGTGGTGGGGAAAAGGCGTGGGCGAGGGGCCTCGAGATCTAGGGCACCGGGGGCTTGCGGGAAGGGGGAGTTCTTATCAATTTCCTCCGCCCTGTAGCGACCGAGGAGGGGGGGGCAGGTCCGGCTGGACGAGGGCGTCGGTGCTGGGTCGGGATCGACCTCCCTCTCCTGTAGCGGGAGGAAGAAGGAGAGGAGGGTGACGGGTTGGGCTGGGTGTTGGGGTTGGGCCCGGGGTTGGGCTTGCCCCAGGCGTAGTTTAGATGTTTTACAATTTTGTTTTTCTTTTCTTGTTCTATTTCGTTTCTGTTTATATTTTGTTTGTTATTGCATAGGTTTTTGTAATATATGAAAAATGTGCCATTAATAGTGTTGCACCTTATTTTAATTCTACAAAATGTTTGAACCCAAAATAAATTCATTTGCACATTTAATTTATTTAACAAGTAATAAAAGCTATTGTTTTGTTATTGTATTTATTTATTTTTATTATTTAAACATTGCAATAAATTCCCAGTACTAGTTTATTATAACTTACTGATTTTTTGGCATTTTATAAATTGTTTCCATAATTTTTAGATCAACTATTATTACCACTGTTTATTTTAATTACCATGAAAATTTAATAATCCCTAAGTAATTTTTTATATTTCATAATCTTTTTAAAACACTTTAGTACAACCCTAATCATTTTTAGGTGACCTACTGACTATTTGCCACTTTATAAATATCTCACCCTAATCTTTGTGCAGATTATATATATAAATTTTATTTTAATTCTAGGGCAATTTTACTATCCCAATATCATTAGTTTTATTTGTTTCAATTTCTTGGGATTACTACCATACTAAGGACAAGTTTTATTCAAGTCATTTGAAAAGTTTTCCCTTGACTAGCAGTTGCATTTCAAAAAGGAAGTGGAGTTATTTCCTTAATGGAAAATTTTAAACAAGGATGATCATGATGACAAGGAAATTTAATAGCCCACCAGTATTGGTTTTATAATTATCATTGACCTGGAGATTATGCTAATGACTGAGGTGGATTTGGTTTTACCATGAACAAGTTGATTGACTGGCATCCACGGATCCTGGAGAGAATTTGTAATCCACCTTCATTTGAAAATTTTATCAGGGTTGGAATTTCAATGAGCTATGATCAAAGGTGATCAAGGCTTGATCATCAACAGTAATGATCACTAACAGTGGAATCACTGTAGTGATTACTGTTACTGGTTCGGAGGGTGTTACATTAATCTAGGGTGATCCCATGATGTTTTCCCGTTCTTCTATGTATTGGATTGATGTACTCAATTGATCTTATCTAGTATAATCTCCGAGACCAAGGTGACAGCGGTCTATTGGACATGGGTTAGAAGAATATTATCATGAGTGATTTCCTCTTTTGTGTGTTGATTGAAGATTGAGAGTCTCTTGGTGCTTGTCTTTGACTATCCTTGAGATATGTTGTGGTGATTGTGGTACTCTCTTTGGATGGCTGCGGTGACATTGGGAAATCCATAGATTGAGAACTACGAACTATGAGGTGTGCTTTTGTAGCCCTACATAATTCTCGTCCTCTCTTGACCACAAAGAAATGACCTCCGAGTACGACTCCATTGCATGTTTTATGGGAAATATCATGTGATTAGACTATGTTAATGTTGTTGAGAGTTGCCACTAGTGAAAGTATGAAGCCTAGGCCTTGTTTCCACCATTGCAATACCGTTTGTGCTCACGTTTACCACTTGTTTCCTTGCTGCACTTTTTATTACAGATTTATATTACTTTGTTTTGCCACACCTATCACCTATATTTTACCATCTGTTCGCCGAACTAGTGCACCTATACAACTCCTAGTTGTATTAGGTGTGTTGGGGACACAAGAGACTTCTTGTATCTTAATTGCAGGGTTGCTGGAGAGAGACCATCTTCAACCTCTACTTCCCTGAGTTCGATAAACCTTAGGTCATCCACTTGAGGGAAATTGCTGCTGTCCTACAAACCTCTGCGCTTGGAGGCCCAACATAGTCTACAAGAATAGAAGCGTGCGTAGACATCAAGCTATTTCTGGCGCTGTTGTCGGGGAAGTAAGGTTTGAAGGTATATCTTTAGATTCGGCAATTAAATCTTTTCGTTTCTTGTTTTTTACTTTTCACTAGTTTTGCTTATGGAAAACCGCACTCTTAGTTCGCTGTTTGGGGAAGGCCGCTTTACCACACCCGTGGTAGAGAAGTCTCCTCCATCTACTGAATGTATCCCGTTCAAAATACCACTTGAGATAGTTGAACTAATTATTAATGATTGTTATGATGGGACAGTCAATCCTAGTATTTATTTGTTGAAACTTACAAAACTTTGTGAGTTATTTAAGATTTCAGGTTTGACAAGAGGTGAAGTCATGAAGAAATTGTTTGCCTTTGTCACTGAAAGGAAAAGCATTGGAATGGTATAGGCTACTAGATGATTCTCACCTACGGGATTGGGAAGAGATCCAGTCTCTCTTTTACTTCAAGTTTTATCCTCTTCATGAAGTTCATGAGAATAGGAATTATGTTTATAATTTCTATCCTCATGACGGAGAGAGCATATCTCAAGCTTGCGGGAGACTGAAAACTTTCATGCTAAAATGTCCTAACCATGGTGTCGGGGGAATATACCCCCGGTAGGGTCAAGCAGAAGGAATAATCTTCGAAAGCATCCGGCGCCGATTGCACCCTCAGCTCAGCTCGGCGTCTGCCGAGTGCGCCCCCAGCTCGGACCGCCGACTGCCCGCGCATCCGGTCGACTGCTCGTCTGCCGGTTGCCCGCAGCTCAGTCTGCCCGGAAGTTAACAGAAGACAAGACAAGAGACGGCATATTTAGTCACATCAGCAATAGTGAAGTTGGTACAAGGGAATAGTGTAGTTGGTCCAAGGGGTCACCTCCTTGTCCCCTTGTCCCCTTGTCCCATTCTCCCTTGTACTTGTTGTCCCCCTTGTACTCTCTCCCTCACCCCCTTGTCCCCTTGGGCCTCCTATATAAAGGCCCCAAGGGTGCTCACGGTGGGGGGTTCCCTCTCATTTTCCCCCTCCTCTAACAAGTAGAGAGAGCAAGAGCTCTCCTCTCCTCTCACGGCTAGGAGTAGAAGAGTAGCAGAGTAGAGTAGTAGAGTAGCAGTAGCTTAGCTAGCAGTAGCAAGTCAGCTCGGCCAGGAGCAAAGTAGCTAGAAGATACAGCTTAAGGAGCAACCATGTACAGATATTCCACCATATAGTGCAGACATGCAGGAGTAAGGGTTTTATCTCTACGGAGAGCCCTGAACCTGGGTACATCGCAGTGTTCCCAATCTCGCCTCCGGCACCAGCGACACCAACCTCGGTCTGTCCCCCTCTTTAGCCATCCCCATGGCATCTGCCGTTACATATCGACGACAGTTGGCGCCCACCGTGGGGCAATCGAGGCGTCGACTGAAGTATTGATCCGGACGGGACCATCATCTTCGTCGACGGGTTCTTCGTCAGCGCAGCTTTCCAGATCCGGATCTGGCAGGCTGAATGCCCGAAGGCTGCATTTCGCGTCCGGGCATAGTTGCGCATCCGGCTCTGAAGTTGATGAGCTCAGTCGCCATCATGTCATCGCGAGCTGAGCAAAAAGTTTTTCTGCCCTCGGCTGTCCGAGTGCTCTCAGGCCGATTGCGCCCGAGCCCTCGCCTCTCCGAGCTCTCCTCCCGCGCTCTGCGTCTTCTCCGAGCTCTCCCGCCCCCGAGGTACATGCCGAGCTGCGGCCCGCCCGAGCACGCGTACCCGAGCAAAGAGTTCATCCCCGAGCAGATTCCTATCCCCGCCGAGCTCTTTCTGTCAGTCGCGCCGAATGCGTCTCCTCCGAGTCCGAGCTGCCGCCGCGCCCTCCGAGTTCGTCGCCGCTCCGAGCCGCTCTGCTCCTCCCGAGCGCTCTCCATCTCGGCCGCCCGTGGCTGGGTCCCTCGCTGCGTTCCGAATGCGTCGCCTGCCGGCTGCGCGGTACCCAGTCCGGTCCCCGGTTGCTAGCTCCATCCGGCTGCGCCGCGCCCCTGCTGTAGAGTGTGGTCAGAGAAAAATAGAAGATGCCGAAAATAGATCGGCCAGCCGGACTGGACAAGCAATCCATCCAGCTGCTCATTCGCATGGTTCAAAGTTTTAAAGGAATCCATCCAGCTGCCTCCGTGTGTACTACTTCCGTACGAAGCAAGCCTCAACATCGATCCATCCACCTGCTTGTTTTTGCTACTTGGCAGTAGCAGGCAGCTGCAACGGCCGCCGGCGCCGCCCAGTTCCGGGCCGCCCCTCCTGCCGGCTGCTGCGTCCTGACAGCTCGGCTGCCTCCTTCTCCTCCGCCCCGCCCCGCTGCGGCCGGCGCCGGGCTGCAGCCCGCGGTCTCTGAGACTGACTGCTGCGAAGAGAAGCGAGTTCAGAAAAATTCAGAAAGGAGCAGCTCCCCGCCCGGCATCCGCTCCATCCGGCTGCGTGCCGTCGCCAGCTCGGTCGCCCGCTGGCTGCCCTCGACCGCGCCGCCTCTGCGCGCTCCCCCTCCGAGCTCCTCCTCCGAGCAGCGCGCCCGGCGTCCCGAACAGCTCGGCCGGCTTGTGCACCCTGCTGACCAGTCCGGCTCCGCCCCGACGCCGTCTGCGCTTGCCGGCCGCGGTCCCTACTCCATGCACAGTGCGCCAGGCTCTGGTGGCCGCCTGTTTCGGCCCCTTCCTTGCGGCTGCAGGTGTTCAAGCAGGGACGGTAAGAGATTCAGAGAGAAAAAGAGAAGATACAGCTCGGCCAGGAAAAAAGCTAGCTCGGCTGAGAAAGAAAAAGGGAGTTGGACAAAAAAAAAAGGCAGTAGGGGTGGTGGCCGAGGCCGATTGCGGTTGATCGTGGCCGATTGCGTTGATGTCCGGCTGAGCAGAAAGGAAAAGAGAAGGAGAGATTAGCCGTGTGATGGTGTGGGGCGAGTGCGCTTCCATCCGGCTGCAGAAAGTGGACTGCTGGATCGGCTGTGTCAGATCGGCCATCCGATTGTAAAAAAAGAAGGTCGGCGGTGATCTGTTTGACCAGCTGCGACAAGAGAAAAAGTGTGAGCCGATTGCTCAGTAGTTCGGCTGGGGCTAGGCCGATTGCGCCCACCAGTCCGCAGTGGCATCCGTTTGCGCCAGATCGGCTGGAAAACTGCAAAAAAAAAGGTCGGCCGGTGTCAATCCGATTGCGTTGACCGGTCAGCTGATTGCGAAAAAGGAGTATAGTTGTGACCCGGATGGAACGATACAGAAGACTCTCCGGATGACTCACCAAGTCACCCGGAGGCTACACCCAGTGGGTGTTCCGGCTACGCCATGAAGTCAAGCCTGCAAGTTCATCTCGGTTGAGTGCGCTGTGACGGCAGCTCCCGATTGATTGCTCCAAGAGAGCTCATCTCTGAGTGCGCCATGTCGGCAGCTCCCGATTGATTGCTCCAAAAGAGCTCATCTCGGTTGAGTGCGCCATGACGGCAGCTCCCGATTGATTGCTCCAATAGAGCTCATCTCGGTTGAGTGCGCCATGACGGCAGCTCCGGATTGATTGCTCCAAGAGAGCTCATCTTGGTTGAGTGCGCCAAGTCGGCAGCTCCCGATTGATTGCTCCAACAGAGCTCATCTCGGTTGAGTGCGCCATGACGGAAGCTCCCGATTGATTGCTCAAAGAAAGGTCATCTCGGTTGAGTGCGCCATGACGGCAGCTCCCGGCCCGATTGATTGCTCCAAGAGAGCTCATCTCGGTTGAGTGCGCCATGACGACAGCTCCCGATTGATTGCTTAAAGAGAGGTCATCTCGGTTGAGTGCGCCATGACGGCAGCTCCCGATTGATTGCTCCAAGAGAGCTCATCTCGGTTGAGTGCGCCGTGACGGCAGCTCCCGATTGATTGCTCCAAGAGAGTTCATCTCGGTTGAGTGCGCCATGTCGGCAGCTCCCGATTGATTGCTCCAAGAGAGCTCATCTCGGTTGAGTGCGCCATGTCGGCAGCTCCCGATTGATTGCTCCAAGAGAGCTCATCTCGGTTGAGTGCGCCATGACGACAGCTCCCGATTGATTGCTCCAAAAGAACTCATCTCGGTTGAGTGCGCCGTGACGGCAGCTCCCGATTGGTTGCTCCAAGAGAGCTCATCTCGGTTGAGTGTGCCATGTCGGCAGCTCCCGATTGATTGCTCCAAGAGAGCTCATCTCGGTTGAGTGCGCCATGACGGCAGCTCCCGATTGATTGCTCCAAGAGAGTTCATCTCGGTTGAGTGCGCCCTGTCGGCAGCTCCCGATTGATTGCTCCAAGAGAGCTCATCTCGGTTGAGTGCGCCATGACGGCAGCTCCCGATTGATTGCTCCAAGAGAGCTCATCTCGGTTGAGTGCGCCATGACGGCAGCTCCCGGCCCGATTGATTGCTCCAAGAGAGCTCATCTCGGTTGAGTGCGCCATGACGGCAGCTCCCGATTGATTGCTCCAAGAGAGCTCATCTCGGTTGAGTGCGCCATGACAGCAGCTCCCGATGGATTGCTCCAAGAGAGCTCATCTCGGTTGAGTGCGTCATGACGGCAGCTCTCGATTGATTGCTCCAAGACAGCTCATCTCGGTTGAGTACGCCGTGACGAAAGCTCCCGATTGATTGCTCCAAGACAGCTCATCTCGGTTGAGTGCGTCGTGTCGGCAGCTCCCGATTGATCGCTCCTAGTTGAGTATGTCAAGTTGGCTGCCCCTGGTCGACTGCTTCAGCATGCGCATCAAAACAGAGGAACCCTCTGGATGACTCTGCGAGTCACCCGGAGGCTACACCCAGTGGGTGCGCTTGCGCGCCCCCACTGGAAAGAAGCTACGCCAAGGCGCTCGACGCCATCAACTACAAAAAAAAACAGGAGAAGATCCGAGCCGACTGCACGCAGTCGACCGGAATCTCGGAGGCTACACCCAGTAGGTGCGCTGGCGCGCCCCCACCGGAAAGAAGCTGCACCAAGTGCAAACATCTCCACCGACAAAGAAGAAACCCCCCGGATGACTCTTCGAGTTACCCAGAGGCTCGGAGGCTACTGTCGGGGGAATATACCCCCGGTAGGGTCAAGCAGAAGGAATAATCTTCGAAAGCATCCGGCGCCGATTGCACCCTCAGCTCAGCTCGGCGTCTGCCGAGTGCGCCCCCAGCTCGGACCGCCGACTGCCCGCGCATCCGGTCGACTGCTCGTCTGCCGGTTGCCCGCAGCTCAGTCTGCCCGGAAGTTAACAGAAGACAAGACAAGACAAGAGACGACATATTTAGTCACATCAGCAATAGTGAAGTTGGTACAAGGGAATAGTGTAGTTGGTCCAAGGGGTCACCTCCTTGTCCCCTTGTCCCCTTGTCCCCTTCTCCCTTGTACTTGTTGTCCCCCTTGTACTCTCTCCCTCACCCCCTTGTCCCCTTGGGCCTCCTATATAATGGCCCCAAGGGTGCTCACGGTGGGGGGTTCCCTCTCATTTTCCCCCTCCTCTCACAAGTAGAGAGAGCAAGAGCTCTCCTCTCCTCTCACGGCTAGGAGTAGAAGAGTAGCAGAGTAGAGTAGTAGAGTAGCAGTAGCTTAGCTAGCAGTAGCAAGTCAGCTCGGCCAGGAGCAAAGTAGCTAGAAGATACAGCTCAAGGAGCAACCATGTACAGATGTTCCACCATATAGTGCAGACATGCAGGAGTAAGGGTTTTATCTCTACGGAGAGCCCTGAACCTGGGTACATCGCAGTGTTCCCAATCTCGCCTCCGGCACCAGCGACACCAACCTCGGTCTGTCCCCCTCTTTAGCCATCCCCATGGCATCTGCCGTTACATATCGACGACACATGGGCTCCCCAAAGATATGATTATTACTAATTTCTATGCAAGGCTATCTCGACAGGATAAAGACTTGCTCGATGCTTCCTCGATGGGTTCTTTCACAAACGAAAAGATTGATGCTAAATGGGAACTCCTTGAAAGAATCCAACACAATACTGAAGATTGGGAGATCGACAAAGGTAAAGAGTCAGGTATAATTTATGAGTATGATTGCATTAAGTCCTTTGTTGAAACTGCAAGTTTTAATAAGTTTAGTGCTAAGTTTGGGCTTGATTCTCAACTCCTTGTTGATTTCCTCAAATCTTTGTCTTCACATCTTAATATGCCTAAGGAGAATTGGATCAAGCATCATGAACCTTTTAAAGATATTTTCAAAGAAAATGAAATTGTTAATGATGATTGCAACATGCATGATCCAATTCCTGAAAATGAAGTTTTATATAAGCATGTTAATTTTTGTGGAGTGGATAGACCTTGTGAAAGGCCTATGATTGAAGAAGAGAAGTATTGTAAGCAACATAAGCATGAAATAACAATCACTTGGGTTAGAGATTTAAATGAAATTGCTAGAGAATTGTGTGACCTTTATCCTTTTACTTGTGAACTTTGCTGCATAAAGGGTCACTTCAATTTTCAGTGCATGTAATTTCAAAATATAACTGTTAGCCAGTTGTGTGATGACATGATCACCCCTGATCTTTATGATGAGCTTATGTTATTTTTGATGTGTGAAGAGTTATCAGAAAATACTTCTTGGATAGATGTTCATGCCTTGAGAATAAATAACACTTTGCAGAATTTCCATCTCTATTGTGTTGTTAATTGACATGATAATGATTACATAAAAAATATTAGAAAGGAGGGAACTTTACCAAAGTATAAAAGTGTCTCTTATGTTTCTACTAATAAAAAGGTGAGTTTCTCCCAAGTTTCCCCTATTGTTTCTAATGATAAACCAGGATATGTGGAGAAGCTTTCTCTCCAACCACTCCTCCCTAAGGTGAAGAAGAAGAAAAAGAAGAGGAGGAGGAAGAGGAGCAAGAAGGAAAAAGAATGGGTAACAACCTGGCCTGAGCATATTCCTTGCATAGATTTTTATCCTAACGGACAAAAATTTATGGAGGATGGTGAGCTTGATTTCATTCATTATTATCTTGAAGATAAGTCTGTAGGTACTATTGAAGATGATTTTGATTATGATATGCATGTTACTTTTTGTGATTGGGAAAATGATGATAATGCTACTTATGACCTTGAAAATCTTTTTGGTACCAACTCTGAGAGTGATGATATGGAAAGATCCAAGCTTGGGGATGATAGGATTTCAAGTCCTTTAACCATTAGTGATGTGGTAATTGATAACTATTTTGCTAGTAAGAATAAAGACATCATGTTTACAAATATAGTTGCTAGCAATGATAATGCTCTTCTCTACTATGATGATGTTATAACTCCTATCTATAGTGATTTTAAAGGTACCTATGCCATAAGGAGAAATTATCCTTATGAAACTTGTCATAATCATGGAGGGAATTACTCCCTTGTTGAACACCATCTTCCTAATACACAATTAATCTATAGTGTTCAAGTTGTTTATGATAGTCCTACTCCCACTATTACCAATGAGAAAGATTATGCTTATTTGGAGAGTAAGAGTACCCTTTTGCATGTGGATCATGGTAACAATGCTTTACGTGATACTTATATTGTTGAGTTTATTCACGATCCCACTGAAAATTATTATGAGAGGGGAACATATGCTTATAGATATTTCAATAATATAAAGTTCCCTCTCTTTATGTTGAAGATTTTGAAGTTGCACTTATTTTGGCTTCCTATGCTAATATCTTTATTCTTCCATGAGTTATTTCTCTACAAGATCCCTTTGCATAGGAAGCATGTTAGACTTAATTTTTTTTGTTATTTGCTTCTTGATGCTATCTTTTGTTCTTCAACCCTTACTCCTTATTCCTATGAGAGCATCATTAAAATCTTAAGCCTATCTTTATGGCTATAAAGAAAGAGCTCTAGGGAGACAACCCTTGTTATCTTTAGTTTGAGTTTTTTGTTTTACTTTCAGTTTTTAGTGGTCTTGATGATTGTTACTACTGTAGCAACACCATTCTATCTTTATTTTCAATCTTTGTGACAAGTCTAGCCTCCGATTGCAAGAAAGTTCAAAAGTTGTGACATGCTGTCCAGAAAACAAATTATGTCCTTGGACGGAAAAATTAGCCTAAAATCACCAGATCATATTTTGGATCTGAATTTTTTTGACAGCGTGCTCCATACAATTGACTTTCGAGCGTCTGTTCTGAGTTTTTTTATTCGAGTTGTAGAAGAAACCCTAAAAAATTCTTTACTACCTGTTGTTCTGTTTTTCACAGATTCTGCCACGTTTTGTCTCTCCTAACTTTTGCAAACCTTAAGCTTGCTTTTTCTTTGAAAAAACTTTTTGACAATCTTGAGAAACAATAGATCTGCAAGAATACCTTTATATCCAGTGTGGAAAAATTATTTATTAAGGGTACTAACATCTCTACTCAGCTTATGATGAGTTATGTATGAAGGGAATTTTCAAGTGTGCGATGGAAGATGATGAAAGAAGATTCGGGAGTGTCAAGCGCTCAAGCTTGGGGATGCCCCCATGCATCCCCAACAAATATTCAAGGAGACTCAATCGTCTAAGGTTGGGGATGCCACCTTGCATCCTCTTCTTCATCAACAATCATCAGTTCGTCCTTCAGCTCACTATATTTTTATCACTTCATGCGTTATGTGCTATGCTTGGAGCGTCTCGCTCTTAGGTTTTATTTTTAGTTTTCTTTATCTTTGCTTTCTGTTCATAACAAGTTAGGCCCCGTCTTACTTTGTGTGGGAGAGAAACACGCTCCACTTTCAAAATCTAGAACACATCATAGAATTTTTCATGCCTATCTTTCTCTGTTGTGTGTTCTTTACCTTTTCATAGCTACTGACATGTTTAGTTTTAGTTTTAGTTTGTTTTTAGCAAGAGCCTTGGCTTTTGTTTAGTTTGTTGCTGGAACTCTCTTTACTTTTCATGTTTATCTTGTTAAGAGATTTGGTTGTTGCACTGAGTTGTGTCTTGTCTTGAAAGTAGGTAATTGAGGTTGCTATTTAATTTTAGTAGTAACTTGCAATAGTTTTGAGGTATTGATGTGAGTAATGTATGAAATTTTGGTGTCAAGAGCTCTAGCCTATTAGTGATAGGTGTCGTATTTTGGGCAATCTGTGTTTATTTTAGAAACCGACAAAACTAGTTGAGAACTCTAGCTACTATATGGATCACTACTCTTCTGAGGGGTCGGATATTAGAGTACACTCACGTACCATGAGTCGAGGATGCGCAAGGATAACCAAACCCCCATACACTCCTCCTCGGGGTACTTGTCTCTTTGTGAACCTCCTTACTAGATTGAGAGTTACCGATAATATGTGCATGAGTTCTTCGGACTAATGTAAGTATTGAAAGTTGACATTTCCACCTCCTCATATTTGCTAGCCTCTCCCGTGACGTGCATTACCTTCTTCTCATTCCGAGAGTTGGTGTCCACCTTCGCCGGTACATCCAAACCCTTGTCATGATATGCTTTGTCATCATAAACCTCCTTATATCTTTCCTCAAAACAGCCACCATACCTACCTATGAAGGCATTTCCATAGCCTTTCCGAGATATATTGCCATGCAACATCCACCTTCTCATGACTTGATCCTCATGTCATCCATGCTACTTGCTTGATCGATGAGCCGCATGCTAGTTGGGCCTTGCCCTAATCATTGCTACATGACGTGCTAGTATCATTGCGTATCCTGCTATCCTGTTAGAGGCATACATTTGCATCATGATATATAGTTATATCTTCTATATGTGAGTACTTTTGTAAAGTTTGAAAGATCTCCTATATTCTTGTAAAATATAGAGTGTTTCCCCTAAAGTGAGGAAAAGATCCCAAAGAGGACAAATGAGAGTTAAATAGAAAGAGCCATTGAAGCCACACAAAAATACAAAAAAATAGAAAAAAAAGAGAGAAAAAGAAAAATAAAGAGAGAGATGGGGGCACACTACTATTCCTTTTGAGAGATCCACACTAGTACTTCATCCTTTATCCCTTGCACTCCATAGAGATCATCATCATCCATATAGCTATGTGGGGAACCCTCACACTATAGAACTTGGCTTGTATATTCCAATGATGAGCCTCCTCAAAAGAGCTCCAGGTCTTCATGAGCAAGCAAGTTAGATGCACCCCCACTAGTTCCCTTGGAGAGCTTTTAGCTCACATGTGCATCCGTTGCATGGCAATCCCTACTCCTCACATCATATCTATTATTTGGCCTTCTCGCCTATGATTGTCCTCATTGATGTGAGCTTTTCTCACCCTTTTTGTCTTCCTCCTCCACCATATTTCTCTCTTTGCCATCCAAAGTGTCAACTCTCGTGCTTACGCTCATCCATTGCATGAGTGCTCAAAATATCGAAAAGGAGTGGATCAAATTGACTTGTACCTGGCTAGTGGTCTGGGGACAAGTCCAGATAAGAATCCAAAGGAGACTAAGTGTGAAACTTTACTAGATAGTAGTTCTCAACAATTACTTTTTTTTCTCTCGTATTTCCCTATCCCCTGCTTGCACGCAAACTCCATCTGGTGACATTCGAGTCATGGACAGCGAGAGCTCTTGCACCTTTTGTTCTTTTGTTGCATGTGTCAATGATAATATAGACTCTTGCTTGTTAAGACTTGAATTGAATTGCATGCTTTAATTTCTTTACTTAAAAAGTCCTTATATGGTTGTGTGGCATCTCATCACAGAAATTATGCTTGTTATCATTTACCTACTCGAGGACGAGCAGGAATTAAGCTTGGGGATGTTGATACGTCCCAAACGTATCTATAATTTCTGCTTGCTCCATGCATGTTTTGTGTGACTTTGCCATGATTTGCTTGAACTTTCATACACTTTTGAGCATATTTGGACTAATCTATTAACCCAGTGCACCCAGTTGCCAGTTCCTGCTTTCTGCTGTTTTTGTATTTCAGGTTTTTCCAATAATTAAAGTGCCCAATAAATCCCGGAAAAATTATATAAAAAATCAGCGTTCCGGAAGCTTCCGCGAGTCCAAAGGGGGGCCATAGGGCATCCAGGGGGCATCCAGGAGGGTGCCTGGCGCGGCCCAGCCCCTGGCCGCACCACCTTCCCTCCTGGTTGGGTCTCACACCCCCTGGTGCCCTACTTTGGCCCCTATTTATTCTCCCGTCACGAAAACCCTGATGCCAGACCCCTTTTCTCCAGAAGCAATTCCGATCTCCACCGCCATCGCCAACAAACTTTTGGGGACCAGAATTCCTGTGCCGGCACCCTGCTGGGACGGGGAAGTGCCCCCGGATTCATCTCCATCGCCGTTGCTTCCCTCCTCCATGAAGCGGGAGTAGTTCTTCCTCGGGGCTGAGGTTTCTACCAGTAGCTATGTGTTCTTCTCTCTCTCCCATGATGTGATCTTCGTTGTGATCATAGGCTATGTTAAGCTAGGGTGATCCCATGATGTTTTCCCCTTCTTCTATGTATTGGATTGATGTACTCAATTGATCTTATCTAGTATAATCTCCGAGACCAAGGTGACAGCGGTCTATTGGACATGGGTTAGAAGAATATTATCATGAGTGATTTCCTCTTTTGTGTGTTGATTGAAGATTGAGAGTCTCTTGGTTCTTGTCTTTGACTATCCTTGAGATATGTTGTGGTGATTGTGGTACTCTCTTTGGATGGCCGCGGTGACATTGGGAAATCCATAGATTGAGAACTACGAACTTTGAGGTGTGCTTTTGTAGCCCTACATAATTCTCGTCCTCTCTTGACCACAAAGGAATGACCTCCGAGTACGTCTCCATTGCATGTTTTATGGGAAATATCATGTGATTAGACTATGTTAATGCTGTTGAGAGTTGCCACTGGTGAAAGTATGAAGCCTAGGCCTTGTTTCCACCATTGCAATACCGTTTGTGCTCACGTTTACCACTTGTTTCCTTGCTGCACTTTTTATTACAGATTTATATTACTTTGTTTTTCCACACCTATCACCTATATTTTACCATCTGTTCGCCGAACTAGTGCACCTATACAACTCCTAGTTGTATTAGGTGTGTTGGGGACACAAGTTACTTCTTGTATCTTAATTGCAGGGTTTCTGGAGAGAGACCATCTTCAACCTCTACTTCCCTGAGTTCGATAAACCTTAGGTCATCCACTTGAGGGAAATTGTTGCTGTCCTACAAACCTCTGCGCTTAGAGGCCCAACATAGTCTACAAGAATAGAAGCGTGCGTAGACATCAATTGCGCGCTTCTTCGAGTGCGCTTGGCTTCACGCTGCTTTTCCTCCTTGAGGTTGTTGGAGAGTTCGGTGAATAGGTGGCAATCTCCTAGGGTTTGGCTTGCTCTGAGGTGTCCCCAACTGTCTTCGAAACAGTGGATCGCGCAAGGTCCTTCCAGTTGCTCTTTGGCTGTGCGTCTACTGGAGCGAGCGTGCCTTCTTCTCCTTGAGATTTGGAAAATCTGCGAGTGGTCTTCTGTTCGGTTGTGGAATCTTGGGTCGAGCTCTATCCCGTCTTTGAGTGAGTGGTTTCGGATGAAGTTGGCGAATTCATCTGGTCTTCGGTCTGGGTCGTAGTACTCTCCAGTCTGGGTTTCGGAGTCGCTGTCTTGTCGCGTGGCGGGAGTCCGGGTGGCGGCGGGTTGTTGACTGGTTGGCGAGTCTTCTGGCACGCGCCACGACTCTTCGAGTGTGGTTCTCGTGTAGAGTCATCGCGCTTGTCTTCTGGGTCGTCGAGTTCTTTTCCGTCGGTGATGGATCTGGCGGTCGTTGAGGTGCTGGACTTGATTCTACTGCAGGCTAGGTGATCTTGACGGGGTGATGGAGATGCTTGTGGTGAACTTGAATTCCTCGAGCGGGCTAGATCTGGTTCTAGTCCTCGAGTCTTGATTTGCTAAAGGTGGGACCGCCGAGATCGTGATTCCAACCTGTGTAGTTCCCACAGACGGCGCCAATTGACGGGGATCAGCCTCGGCAAATCCCATGGTCAGGGACCCTGGGTTAGTCATAGAGAAGGATCAGGTTGGACGATACTCGTCGGCTAATAGGAGAAGCACTTCCTGCTCGATATTATTGCGTGAGGAGGCGATTACAGGGGAGGCCAAGGCGAGTTCTCGCAAGACCAGGAGAGTAGATTGTGTTTTGGATTCCTCTCGACGTCTCCCCTCCCAGCCTTTATATATTAGGCTAGGTATCGGGGGATCCGTGCTAGATTACAAAGATAGTTTCCTAGTTCTAGTCTTGCCTTGTACGCCAAGTCGTGCCTTCCATACTAGTCGTGGACTCCTACGTCGGTGCTTGGTTGGGCCAGTCGTGGGCCAGTCGTGGCCTCCCAGCGGGCCTTCTGTCTTCATATGCACCGGGTATCCTCATACGCAGGAGTCGTGGGGTCACCCCCTCATCACCTTGTCATAAACTTATATTACGTCTATGGTCTTCCATTCTACCTTTGAGTATTACCCCTCCGGAATCTCGACGATATTGGGCCATTGCACCACCTCTTATTAATTCTTGCTGGTGCGATACTTCTCATCGATCTTGCCATTCCACAGGTTCTGGATTGTCGTCAACCGAGAACACCGCTTACCTTTTGCTCCACCACCCCTTTTGTTTGGTGATGTTGCTATTCGATTGCATTTTCTTGAAACCTCTCGACATAAAGTGTTGTGGTTGTCATCAGCATCTTCGCTTCTTCCAAGTGTTAATCGAATTCATGGTGCAAAATACCATCCTTGCCCCTCGGTGATTTGAGTTATCATCGACAACCTCCTTTGACTCTCTGCCAATACAAACTGGGTCATATATATTGCTCCGTTTTCCCTTGGAAAAGATATACACCTGATACTTGTGTATCATCACATTTTCCTCTCCATTGGTCTGTTTAACCTTTCTTTGAATATAAATTATTCGAGTAGTGATGATTCCCTGCTGATATAAACACTTCGGTGTACTACTTTGTCCGTACAACCTGTTATGATTGTTGATGACTTTTCGGTCACCACCGATGGACAAGAACTTTGCCAATTGGTCTGCCTCGTCTTAACAAGCTGGAAAATGGTTCTCTTCGTCGCTCGCCCTTGGCACCGAGGTTGTTTTCGACATAGCTAACAAGTTGTTCCCTGACTTACCTTGCAACTTGATCGCATTGTTTGTCATGACCCTTCTTATTCAATGTGGGCCCATAACCCACAGTTCCACAGGATCGAAACCTGACTCTCTTGTACCTTTCTGTTCTCGAGGTTATTCCTCTTGTTTGACCTCGTATGCAACTCACGAGTCCTCTGCCTTGTGATATTCAGTTCGATATCAGACTCAGTGCTTATGCCTGATGTTGTGGATCCCTTTCCGTCCCCGTTATTATCGTTGAATGCTTGCATATCCGCTTGAAAACTTCTCATGCCTTCTATTGTTTCTCTCGATGTATCTCCCTGAGTTTAACTCGTGAGATAATGTGTACCCCATTCCCTCGGAATGCCCCGGTTGATTAACCTTGTGTCAATTCGACATCCTAAGTGTTCCCCCTAACCTATTCATAGGTACGATGCAACCTGAAGGAAGGATGACAACTCGTCGAGATGCACTGATGCAGAGAAATGAAGAGCTCAACGAGAAGGATTAAATTCATCGAGAAGGACAACAAGAACCAGAAGAATCGCTAGAATACGAAACCAAAACTCTACCCCATCCACTACCTTTAAATTCTCGGGACGAGAATTCTTTGTAGTGGGGGAGATTTGTAACACCCCGGGTGTTACGCTAGAGTGATCACCTTGTTAATTGCCAAGTCATCGTGACTATTCTAATAATAATCACCCTAGATCAAGTCGAGTTCAAATTCAAACTCGTTTGGAAATTCAAAGCAATGTGGGAAAATAAAGTTGTTCCAAAAATTGTGCAAACAATTTTATAAAATGCACAAAAATTGGTAGACCAAGATGCCATGGTGATAGATATTTATTATGACATTTAAATATTTAAAACAATTCAAAACAATAGCAAAACAACCCCCTTTAATAATTTCTTAATTAGATAAAAATACAAAAGATTTTTTTAATGCATAAACTTTTTGTAGAAGTGTATTATATTGCAACATAAATATGGGAGCAAGTTTCATATTTTACAAAACCATTTGGTGGCTAAGAATAATAGAATCAGAGAAGAAATCCAGAGCAGAAAAGAAAGAAAAGGTGAAAAGGATATAAGCCCACCCCCTGGTCCTTCAAGTGCACAGTGTGGCCCATACAACCCACCTAGCCCACCCCAGCCTCCTTCCTCGCACTTTTCACCCCGAGCTCATTGTCACCATGGCAGAGGTGTTCGAGCTGATCGACCGCGCGATGGGTGACTCCTCGGGGATAAGTACTCCCTCCCGCAGCTGCCTGCGAAACCCTAGCCCTCGCAGGTCCCGCTTTCCCCCCTCCCTCCCTCTGTAGAGCTCGACCATGGCGAAGCCGTGCCCACCGGCCACCCCGAGGCGCACCACCATGTCCAATCGAACCGTCAGAGTCTTCTTTGTATTCACGTGGGTGGAATTGCGCCGGTACTGACCACAGCGAGCACATCGACGACTGCATCGCCGCCGGCCCCGACATGGTCGATGAGCAATTCCCACCGCCACAGCCCACCATCGAACACATTGCCCTCCTCTACGTTCCTCTGGTGAGAAGGGCCGCCACCGCAACCCTTCCCTTGTGCCTCCCTTGTCATAGGACGTCGTCCCCGCATCTGCCGTACTCCGGCCACCGCCATGGACGGCCGAGCACGTGCTCCCGTGCCGCTCCGCTCGCGCCAATGGCACATGGATGCTCCTGGTGAGCTGCAGGTTAGGCCTGGCTAGCTCACGCTCGAGGAAACGCATGGGAGCAACGATCCTGTCTACAACCGAACACAATGCCGCCGCCGCTCGCCGTTGACGCCGCTCCGGTGCAACCCCGGCGACCAACAAACGATGTGCGGGCTTCCCCTCTGTCGATTGAGCCCAACCCCGTCCTTCCCCGTGGTCGGAACCATGCACACGCACGCCGCCGGTGAGTTCCTCGTCGCCGACGTGGACATGGTCCGTTGACAGGTGCCCCCCTCTGTTAGTGGTTCGGTTAGCCGCTAATGACCCTTAATGTGTCACTAATAGTGGGCCAGTGCACCACTAATTAACCTATGATTATAACAGATAAAATAACCCTTCAAGTGTATGACATGTGGGGCCTTGTAAACAGTTACCTATTGATTAGATTAAGCAGATTAGTTAGGTACCTGTTAGAATGACATGTGGGACCCCACTGTTATTAGATTAAATAAAAAATGGATTAGAAATACCTTGTGTATGACATGTGGGCCCAGTGGATATTTAAACTTAATTAAAAGATTTATTAACACTGTGAGGCTAACTAGTGGGACCCACTGGTCAGGTTTGACCAGTCAACTCCACTGTTGTGGATAATGTTTATTTATTTAATAAAATAAATCCAGAAAATGATTTAAACTTTAAAATTGAATATCTTTTAAACCGTAAGTCAGATTCAAAAACTGTATACATGAAAATTGATCAAAAAAATATAATGATTACAAATACGCTATCCATATACCCACCACACCCCTCTAACACAACGAACATCGACACCCCCCTCCGCGTCGTCTATCGATAACCACCCGGAGCCGGTTTTTCATCCCCGGATGAATTCCCGCTCCGAGCAACGTGCATTGCACTGCGTTAGAGCACCGTTAACTTTCCATCTGTCATGACATACATCTGTTTGTTATGATTGCTTTATATTTACAGTTTCTTCCCCCCTTTATTCTCTAGTAGACCCCGCTGCTACCGCCGACTACACCGTTGCCGGGTACGAATACTTCGTCGACGACCCTACCCCTACCGTCGAGCTTCCAGGAAAGCAGAGCCATTCTCTTCCCCAGATATCGCCTATCTTTCCGTACTTTTCTTGCACAAGACATTGTTACTGCTGCTGCTACGTTGCTTACCTATTCAATTTCATAGCCTATCATTGTCGCCCCCTGATGTACCTTCTTTTATCATATGCTGCCTATTATAATTATGCATTATTCAGCAGTGAGCCCTGTGCTTTGTTAGCTAGGTTTAGAATAGCGGGTTGTGATCACTCTTGTGATTGAACGCCGATACAAAATATATACAACTGCAACAGGTACGGATCAATGCAGACGCCCTAGGGAACCTACAACGGCGAGACTGCCGAGTCGCTTCGAGTTTGACTTACGAGTGGAATGGAGTCGTATTGCACTCTCGTCGGCTCAGTAGCGTAGCGTCACCGGGATGATACGAGGTTTACCTCTTTAGTTCATTCCGCTGATGTCTCTGTCGAACCTCTTTAAGTGTACCATCGAGGGTGATACCTCCTGGTTCCACTTAAACTCGAATCAACCGGAGTCCTTAAAGGTAAGATTCGGGCGACCCAACGGTGCCCGCGAGCGGTATTGCGTCGGGAACGACAGGGAGGGTACGACCGAGTTACTGGCGTGCTTGGCCCCTTCTCATATCTCGCGAGAGTTACCAAACCACGCAAAGTCAAGCTCTACCAAGAGCACACGCGAGACAAGGTAAGGAGACGGTTCACCTTGTTGGTAACCACGCTCTTTGACGGGACGACAGGGCAGGGCCCGACGTTACTGGTGGACCTTGTTGTTGTTCGTTGTCGGTTGTGTTGTTAGTCAAACAATGATAACGGTTGTCTGCGAGATAATATTAAAATGTTAAATGGTTCGGTGGATGACTTGAGAGACCCGTTGGTCTGTACGCACTACCTACACATGGGATTACGGTGTGGGCCCTCCGCGTCGTAGTTCGTCCAAAAGCTCTTCAGACGTCAGTAGTATTGCGGCCTGATCGCCGGGAAGCGGTGTTGTCTTC
Organism: Bromus sterilis; assembly: GCA_950022295.1. Classification (NCBI taxonomy): domain Eukaryota; kingdom Viridiplantae; phylum Streptophyta; class Magnoliopsida; order Poales; family Poaceae; genus Bromus; species Bromus sterilis. Next base: position 30,105,720 of record OX465597.1, read on the forward strand.
TTTGCTGCAGCATGTGTATTTGGATTTGCTTTTGCTTCACAAAGTGTAAACCCAAAGCAACAGACAACTGCATTAAAAAGAACTCTGCGTAAAGTAAACAATCCTTGTAACCGTGGTTACAAGCACCGTTGTTTTCCCCCCTTGTGGCAACAACACATCCCCTAGACTCATGTTTCTGTCACTCAAGCATGTCATCCGGGAGGCATGAACCCACAATCTAGCACAATGCTCCCTCTAGGAGTCACTAACTACTACTTGTCCAAAGCAATAAACAGCAACGGAGAACATGCAATAATTACTTAGGAACAAAAATATAAGAGATAAAAACCAAATATATTACTCTATCACAATCTGAACATAATCTCATAATCCATCAGATCCGATCAAACTCAACATAGCAATAGCAGAAATATTACAAAGATGCCTCGATCATGTAGGGCAGCTCACGAGGTCTAAACAATGAAGATCAAAGAGGGGAGGAGAACATCACATAGCTACTGATCACGGACCAATGGTCCAAGGAAGACTACTCACGGGACATCCGGGGAGCATCCATGGTGGAGAGGAGACTCCCGGAGGTCAATCCTCCCTCCGGCAGGGTGCTGGGAAGAGGTCTTCTGGTGCTCCCAATCTTGGAAGCACGGCGGCGGCGGAACAGAGGCGAGTTCGCGGAATAGGGTTCCTCTTCTGGAGTTTTCCCGTGACGAGGGATAAATAGGCGAAAGGGGGCAGCCAGAGGTGGGCCAGGGGCCCCAGGCGCCCCCCTGGCGCGGCCAGGGGTGGGGTCGCGCCAGGTGGCCGCCTGGCCCCCCCTTGGCCCCCCTCTGACCCCTCCCGGGCTCTTCTGGAAGCTTCCCGTACGCTGATTTTTCCTGTATTTTTCCCGGAATGTTTCTGGCATTTTTTATATGGGGGAAAACTGAAATAGAAAAACAGCAGAAAACAGGAACTGGCACTGGGGTGCACTGAGTTAATAGGTTAGTCCAATTATGATAAAAAAATGTATGAAAGTGTATCTAGATCATAGCAATATCACACAAAACATGCATGGAGCAAGCAGAAATTATAGATACGTTTTGGACGTATCAACATCACTAGTGAAAATCATGTGACCTTGGTCCATCTTCATATCATTGTTTACACCCTCAATTTACTTTTAATCTTTACTTTCAGTTGCCACTATCATTATCTCTTGCGTTGATCCTTTGTAAACGGCAAGGCTGGAGGAATTGACAACTCCTCTGTACTCATTGGGAGCAAAGTTATTTGTATCTGTGTGCAGGTCCAGGTGAAGTTAGCAACCTCGGCGCCATTGTTCACTTTACAACCTTCTTGTACACTTCGGAGTCCTACGGGAGAAAAACCTTGGTATCTTTGCCAAGTGAAAACTTGCCGCTGCACTATATCCAACCCTGCACTTGGGGTAATCAACGAGGGCTTGAAGAGTATTAGCACGCCATCATCAAGTTTTCTGGCGCCGTTGCCAGGGACTCAAGTCTACAAGATAGGGGAGTTGCACACTATCTTTTACCTTTGCTTTTTAGTCTTGTTAGTTTACCTTTCAGTTTTTATCTTCATGTCCTTTATCAAAAATCCAAAAAATAGTATGTCTAGTTCCTTACTTGGCAATCAATGTCTGACTTCTTTGAAACCAGATCTTATTGGCATGGAGGATTCACCTAGGATCAAAAAAAGTGGTACAAGGAACACCGCTTGTCTCAAAAGGGGATACACTTATGGAAACAAATACATCAGTTGTATGAGTATGCTAGAAACTTGTGCTCAATATATAATATATCTTTCTGCAAGGATGAATCTTGTTGCTTTATGAGGCACAAACACCTTGCTTTCCAATGTGAGTACAATGATGATGAAACCTTAGCTTCTTATGCTAAGAGAAACTATGATTTTTATGATGCAGAGGAAATAGAATAATTTGTTGCTTATAAGGGTTCCTATGAAATTACTTCTCTTCTTAAAAATATTGATGATGCCCCTTACAAATCTAAGAGTCTTGCTATACTTAACTATTGTTTGGAAAATTACGATGCAAATTATTACATTACTGATCATCTTGAGAGAATCTCTCCCCCAAAGGAAGAGACTAATGATTTGCAGGACTCTATGGAAGAAGAAATTTATGAACCTGAAAGCTCTTTGGATGAAAAAGAGGAGGAGAGTGACGACCAAGAGGAGGAAGAATGGAGCCATCCACGTCTACCTTCTAATGAGAGTAACTCTTTGACTCCTACCATATATGAGTGTTATGATCCCATGGATTCTTTTGAAATATCCCTTTTTGATGAAGTTGATGCCTTCTATGCTTATGGCCGTGATGCCACTATGGATGATGCTTACGGAGATGAACTTGCTACAGTTCCTCATGTTAAGCATGAAATTTTTGCTATTGCACCCACACTTGATTGCCCTATTATCCTTGTGAAATCTCCAACTCCGGAGAATTTTTCTCTTATCAAGGCTCAATGTGATGGGTTGCATCTATCTTATCATCCTAAAAAACGTGTTGAAAACAATACACGTGTGCTTGTAGGTCATGAACAATATGATTTATGTGATAGTTATATTCTTGATGTTGTTCATGATACTACTGAAAATTATTTTGAGAGAGGGAAGTTTTGTTGTCGAAACTTCCATATTACTAAAACTCCTCTCTTCATGTTGAAAGTTTTGAAGTTGTTCTTGTTCCACCTTCCTATGCATGTCACTTTGTGCTTCTTTGATTTATTTTCTTACAAGATGCCTATGCATAGGAAGTGGGTTAGGCTTAAATGTGCTTCATATTTGCTTCTTGATGCTCTCTTTTGCTTCAAATTCTTATTCTTATGAGAGCACCTTTTATAATCTATAAGCCTAGCTAATGGCTCTAAAGAAGCGCTTCCGGGAGGCAGCCCGCAACGAATTTAGGTCTTTCTTTTTGCTTTTCTTCTAACCTCTCTAATCAGCCTACAATGAGTTATGTATGAAGGGAGTTTTCAAGTGCGCGATGGAGGATGATGAAAGAAGATTCAGGAGTGTCAAAACGCTCAAGCTTGGGGATGCCCATGTGCACCCCCAATAAATATTCAAGGAGACTCAAGCGTCTAAGCTTGGGGATGCACCCGATGCATCCCCTTCTTCATCAACAATCATCAGTTTGTCCCTCGTTGCACTATATTTTTATAACTTCATGCGTTATGTGCTTTGCTTGGAGCGTCTCGCTCTTTACTTTTCTAGGTTTGTTTTGCTTTCTTTGCTGTAGTAACAAGTTAGACCCCAACTTACTCTTTTGTGTGGGAGAGATTCACGGTCCGCTTGAACTAGAACTCCTCATAGGATTTGCATGCTTATTATTTTAGCTGTGAGCTGTTCTTTTTCTTTTCTTAGCTGTTGTTCTGTTTAGTTGTAGTGCTTTAGTTTTTCTAGAGCTTTTCTTTTGTCTTAGGTTGAACTTTCTATAGGTTGCATGTTTTATCTTGTTAGAGAGTTTGCCTGTTGCACTGAGTTCTGTGTCTTGACTGAAAGTAGGTAGTTAATGTTGTTCTTCTCTTTGTAGTAGTAACTTGCAATAGCTTTGAGGTATTGACTAGAGTAATGTTTGAACTTATGGTGTCAAGAGCTCTTGCCTATTAGTGATAGATGTCGTATTTTTGGCAATCCGTGTTTATTTTCAAAAACCTACAAAACTAGTTGAGAACTCTAGCTACTAGATGGATCACTAACCTCTGGAGGGTTTGAATATTAGAGTACACTCACGTACCATGAGTCGAGGATGCGCAAGGATAACCAAACCCCCATACACTCCTCCTCGGGGTACCTGTTTCTTTGTGAACCTCCTGATTAGATTGAGAGTTACCGATAATAAGTGCATGAGTTCTTCGGACTAATGCGAGTATTCGAAAGTTGACACTTCCACCCACCTATACTTTTTCTAGCCTCTCCTGTGCCGTGCATTGCTTTCTTCTCACTCCGAGAGTTGGCGTCCACCTTCGCCGGTACATCCAAACCCTTGGCATGATACGCTCTGTCATCATAAACCTCCTTATATCCTTCCTCAAAACAGCCACCATACCTACCTAAAGGAATTTCCATAGCCTTTCCGAGATACATTGCCATGAAACATCCACCTTCTCATGACTTGATCTTCATGTCATACATGATACTTGCTTGATCAATGAGCTGCATGCTAGTTGGGCCTTGCCCTAATCATTGCTACATGACACGCTAGTATCATTGCATATCCTGCTACCCTGGCAGAGGCATACATTTGCATCATGATAGTTACATTTTCTTTATGTGATTACCTTTGTAAAGTGTGAAAGATCTCCTATATTCTTGTAAAATATAGAGTGTTGCCCCTAAAGTGAGGAAAAGATCCCAAAGAGGACAAAATCAAAAGATCCCAAAGAGGACAAATGAGAGTTAAATAGAAAGAGCCATTGAGGCCACCAAAAACACAAAAAATAGAAAAAAGGAGAAAAAGAAAAAGAAAAAGAGAGAAGGGGCACACTACTATTCTTTTTGAGAGATCCACACTAGTACTTCATCTTCTATCCCTTGTACTCCATAGAGATCATCATCATGCATACAGCTATGTGGGGACCCTTCACACTATAGAACTTGGCTTGTATATTCCAATGATGAGCCTCCTCAAAACGAGCTCTAGGTCTTCTTGAGCAAGCAAGTTAGATGCACCCCCACTAGTTCCCTTGGAGAGCTTTTAGCTCACATGTGCATCCGTTGCATGGAAATCCCTACTCCTCACATCATATCTATCATATGGCCTTCTCTCGCCTATGATTGTCCTCATTGATGTGAGCCTTTCACACATTTTTGTCTTCCCCCACCGCCTTATTTCTGTTTCTCCTTTTTGGTGTCAACTTTCTTGGTCACACTCATCCATTGCATGAGTGCTCAAAATATAGAAAGGGAGTGGATCAGTTTGACTTGTACCTGACTAGTGGTATGGGGACGAGTCAAGATAAGAATACAAAGGAGACCAAGTGTGAAACTTTAGTAGATAGTTGTTCTCAACAACCTTACTTTTCTCTCTCGTATTTCCCTATCCCTTGCTTGCACGCAAACACCATTTGGAGACATTCGAGTCACGGACAGCAAGAGCTCTTGCACCCTTTGTTCTTTTGTTGCTTGTGCCAATGCTAATATATACTCTTGCTTGTTAAGACTTGAATTGAATTGCATGCTTTGATTGCTTTACTTAAAAGTCCTTATTTGGTTGTGTGGCATGTCACCATAGAAATTATGCTTGTTATCATTTACCTACTCGAGGAAGAGCATGAATTAAGCTTGGGGATGTTGATATGTCCCAAACGTATCTATAATTTCTGCTTGTTCCATGCATGTTTTGTGTGACTTTGCCATGTTTTGCTTGAACTTTCATACACTTTTGAACCTATTTGAACTAACCAATTAACTTAGTGCACCCAGTTGCCAGTTTCTGTTTTCTGTTGTTTTTGTATTTCAGGTTTTCCGGCCATTAAAAGTACTCCAAAAATTCCGGGAAAAATATATAAAAAATCAGCGCAACAGAAGCTTCCGGAAACACCAAAGGAGCGAAGGGGGGCCACCACTAGGCAGCCAGGAGGGAAGCTGGCACGGCCCCACCCTAAGCCGCGCCAGGAGGCCTCCTGACTGCCTCATGGGTCCCCTCGACACCCCCCTTCGCCTATATTTACCCCTCGGGGTGGAAACCCCTAATACGGACTCCTTTTTCGCGATCTCGCCTCTGCTCCGCCGCCGCGTTTCTTGATCGGGGCTGCCTAGAGAAGCTGCTCCGGCACCCTGCCGGGAGAAGCTACACCCTCATACCGTGAGTAGTTCCCCTTGGACCATGGGTCCGTGACCAGTAGCTATGTGATCTATCTCTCCCCCCTTTGTGCTTCCACTTTCGAGTCCTCGTGAGCTGCCTCACATGATCGAGGCATCTATGTAATTTCTGCTGTTGCAATGCTAAGTTTGTTGGGATCTGATGGATTATGAGACTATGTTCAGATTGTGATGAGTAATATATTTGGTTCTTCTCTTTTATATTTTGTTCTTGAGTAAATTCTTGCATGTTCTCCGTTGCGATATTTGCTTTGTCGAAGTATTTTATTTGTAACTCCAAGAGAGAGCGTTATGCTCGATTGTGGGTTCAGCCCCTTGATGTCTAGCTTGAGTGAAAAACATGAGACTAGGGGATGTGCTGTTGCCACCAGGGATAAAACAACGGTGCTTGTACCTGTGGGTGCAAGGATTGTTTACTTTACGCAAAGTTCTTTTAATGCAGTTGTCTGTTGCTTTGAGTTTACACTTTGGGTGGGATTCGCAACTTAATACCAGCGAGATGTTTTGGATAGATATCTCAAGGTGGATGATTCGTAGTAGATGGATTTCGGTCTACTTACCTTGGCTTACTGCCCATTGCTTTTGATCCCTTCCTTTCTTTGCAGCATAGTTAGCATTGCGATGCCTTCATAATCCTGTCAATTGCCCAACTATAATTTGTTTACCTCGCTAGCACTTTTATCGTGTTTTGGGAGAGAGACATCACTAGTGAAAATCACGTGACCTTGGTCCATCTTCATATCATTGTTTACACCCTCAATTTACTTTCAGTCTTTACTTTCAGTTTCCACTATCATTATCTCTTGCGTTGATCCTTTGTAAACGGCAAGGCCGGAGGAATTGACAACTCCTCTGAAATTGTTGGGAGCAAAGTTATTTGTATCTGTGTGCAGGTCCAGGTGAAGTTAGCAACCTCGGCGCCATTGTTCACTTTACCACCTTCTTGTACCCTTCGGAGTCCTACGCGAGACAAACCTTGGTATCTTTGCTAAGGGAAAACTTGCCGCTGCACTATATCCAACCCTGCACTTGGGGTAATCAACGAGGGCTTGAAGAGTATTAACACTCTCTTGCCATCAAATACCCAAGATACAGCCGTTATGACCCGCATATTTCAGTCAGGTGGTGGGATGTAAGTCAAAGCATCCGAGTAGATAGCAATTATGCACATACTCACGGTCAAAGGAACAGTCTACTATGTTCTGTAATTACAACGCTGAACCTTCATAAGATTGATCATGTTGTAATGCTTACTTTGGGTAATGTTCATCACGTCACTCATCCAATGAGGTGACCTCATAGTCAAGAGACTTAATTGTCCATGATAACGAAATCACGACCATCATGTTGACCATGAACTAATTATTGATATAGAGGCTAACTAGGAACTCTGGGGTTTTCTATACCACACCTGTATCATTGTTTCACTTATACAGTTCTAGAACGGTATGAAACTGGTTATGAACTTGCTTACATATATTGGAATAATCATATATTATTTGGCTCTAGAGCATATATCCAACAGTCTCCCACTTGCAATAGAGTGCTAATAATCTAGCCGCATTTCCCGATCATAATCAGCTTATCGCATAAGTGTTCATTGATCATGCTTGCTCATGGAAGAGGGTTTATCAATGAACTGCACCAATTCAGATTCGTATGTTTCCTTTGCAACTGGCATAGGTCAACTAGTTTGACATGCCACTCATTATCATATAATGGTTGGATATAAGTTTCGCGGGAGAGTGAGATTATTATTTCACAGTATCCTTCAGTGATCCTTTGGTTCAGTCTTCAGAAGACTTATCCAGTGTCACATATATTGGGAAATACACTCAGCCAGAAGTCCAAATGTCGTCGATATGTGACGTCAGATGCCATGGAATGGCTAAATTGAGGGGAAGACGCGAGGGAGAGAATGTCGATGGTGCCGGAATCGGGTTGGGCACAAGCACGATGAAGACACCACGATGTACCCAGGTTCGGGGCTCTCCGGAGAGATAACACCCCTACTCCTGCTTGTCTCTTGTATATCAATGAACGGACTACAATAACTGCTCTTCTATCTTCTCAGGGGAAGGAGAACACCGCCGCCGTGGGCAAGGTCCTCTCCTGCTTCCCGGAGGAGTAACTACGAGCAGTGAATGAACTGAAGTGGGAATGAGTTAATGAGGATCTAGTGTGTAGTGTCCCTCGCGCAGGAGGGGTACCATGGCTCTTATAGTGTGAGTCCAGGGTACTATGGTAACTTCATTGCCGAATGGGCCCAGTTGTCATCCTCTAATCGGCCTGGGCCCATCGACTACTCCTCTCCGGGTGATCCGGAGCCTACGAGCGGCGGCCCATGCTGTAGCATCGTAGAGCCTAGGAATGAACAGTGGAGCTAGGGGTGCGGTCTTGTCGGCCTGTCCGCGGAATCGGCGGGGAGGTCGACACCGTATCTCCACCAGATCTTTGACATGACTTGGCCTTACTGCCACCCAGATATCTCAGGATATGGTATTTATGACCTCGTTGTCATACCCCCGACTAGGTATTAGGTTGTTCCGATTGCGCCTGGACCGACTGGTGCTTCCTGGCAAGGTCGATTGCTTTGGGCAATCGGCCTTCTAGGAATCAACCTCGGTCCAGCTGCAGACGATTCAGATGATCGTCTTTGGTGAAGGAAGGGTGGACCGATTGCGCCTGGGCCGACTGCTGGCATTTGGTATGGTCGATTGCCTTGGAGCAATCGGCTGTACCTCTGCCCAGCTCGGCCCAGCTGCGGCCCAATCGGTCCATCCTTGTCTTGAAAGGTTCCTTCCGCTTGGGTTAGCCTACCCGGGTACCAATCCCCCGACAGTAGCCCCTAAAGCTGTAAAGGTCCCACGGTCATTTGACCGCGGGGCCTTTGCAGTTTTTCATCTCTTCCTTGATATCCTCCGACTACCATGGTCTCATCGAGTGCGTCATTCCGAGCTCACGGACCGACTCGGAGATCAAACTCGGCTGACCCAATGTTCGTCCGACTGGACTTGGTTTGCTCCCCATCCGTGCCTTCACTTTTTAAGAAAGGCATCTTTCGCCGATTTCATTCCAACGGTTACCTCCGATTCATCCGGGACATGATCAATGAGCTGGGACCCACAACCCACGCGCGACGTGACATAACTGCAGGGCCTGACCCCCACGTCGCACGCCTCGCCTTTTGCGCCGGGATCCTTTGCGCTGGTCTGCCGGTTGGCCTTCCTGTGCCCTAGGCCACACCGGGCCACATAGCCGCAGGTGCATCCCACTCCCCTCCCCCGCCGCCCATATAAGCCACCGGGGGGGGCTTCACCTCTTCCTTCTCCCAAACGCCTTCTTCAACCTCCAGCCTTCTCTCCCCTGCGCCATTGCCGCTCCACGCGAATCTCTCTGCCGCAGGCTTCTGCACCTTGAATCTGCTCCGGCCACGGGCTGGTGTTCTTCGCCGCCTCCGCCGCCGCCGCAGCAACTCTTCACCGCAGCTCTCGTGCTCCGCCTCCCTCTTTTCTCTTTCTTCACCTTGCCTACCAACATCATGGCGCCGCGACACGATGTGTCACAGGCGAGCCGCGGGTGCTGGAGGGGTTCTCAGGCCACCGCCACCGCCGTCGAATCTCTGATCCGCGCTCGGAAGATGCCCGCGGAAGTCGAGTGGCGGATTCCTGGCAAGGCCGAGGTCGTGCCCAGCGCGCGCGCTGGGGAGAGGGTCGTGTTCCTCGCTCACTTCAAGCGTGGATTCGGCCTTCCCGCTAGCGCCTTCTTCCGCAGGTTTCTTGATTTCCACCGACTGCAGCCTCACCATCTCGCCGCCAACTTTATCATGATCCTCTCCGGGTTCGTGACGCTCTGCGAAGGGTACCTCGGCTGCCGTCCAAGCGTCGCTCTTTGGAAGCGATTCTTCAACCTCCGAGCTCACAACGCTCGAACGGGAGCTGTGGTGGCCTCCACCATCGAAGGCGGCGAGCCAACGTATCCGACTGATATGACCGACTGCGGCAGTTGCCTCGTCGCAGCCGGCAAATCGAAATACAAGAGCCCCGAGATCGTCCAATCCTGCAAAAATTGGCAAACTTCGTTCTTCTATGTTAATTCACCTGACCAAGGCCCCGATCTCCTCAACCTGCCCGAGTTCTCTCTCGCCCGGCCGATTGAGAAGCATCAATGGTCGCTGAAGCACGGCGTCGGAGATTGCGATGTCGATGCCCAGGCTGCTAGGGTCACTCAGCTGAAGCAAGAAGGACTCCTCCCAACCGACTTGGTAGCCGCTTGGCTTCAAGCTCGGATTCTTCCCCTGCAGCGCCGAGTAAACCGTCTCTACGACATGTTGGGTCTTCGAGATCCCACTCGGCTCTGCACGTGGCGGGTGAAGAAAGAAGATCTTTGCGCCCGAGTGAAGGCCATTACATCTAGCCCATTGCCTGACCCCTTCCGCTTCGGGCTCGATTATCTCACTCGCCAGCAAAAACCATCTGTGGTATGCTCCGATTACCTTTTCTTCCGATTGCTTTTTCTTCCGATTGCTCTGATCACTTCTGTTTCCTTTCCAGCACTTTATTCAGTCCGATCTCATGGAAGACGGCCAGGAAGCTGACGTGTATGCCCCTGACCGCGCGGAAAGAGGACCCCACCGATTTCGAGTATAACGACGAGCCTCCTTCCGCCGAGTCTAGTGACGATGATGAAGATGACGACGAGTCTTCCGGAGAATCCTCCGACCCCATGAATGCCGATGACGATGACGCCGAAAACGCCAACCCTCCGAAGACCGACACCCGGCCGCCAGCTCAAGGGGGTACGCCTGACCCTTCCCTTGAGCAATTTTTGGCCGACTGGAGTGATGATGATAGTGTCTCAAAGGGTGATGATTCTGATGCAGCTCCTCGTGCCAAGCCTCCAAAAGTGCCAGCAAAACGCACCTCAGCCACCAGCTCCTCCGCTGGTGTGGCTCCCAGCAAGGTTGCCAAGGCCAAGCCGACTGCCAGCAAAGGCAAAAAGGTTCAAGAGACAACTACCCGGAGGCCGATCGTTCAGGCGCCGCTGAACATCGCTCCGCTTCGCTGCCGAATTCCCACTGGCGCACCCAGGACAATCGGGTATGCTTTTGTCTTGATGCATAGTACTTCACTATCTTTACTTACACTGATTCTCCTCCCCTTCTTCTTTCAGGGAGCCGATTGGGCTTGATGATGTCGATGCTGGTATTCCGGCTCGCACCAGCACTGTTATCTCACCCGCTGTCTCTGCTGCTGCTGTCCACAAGCGGCCAACTGCTACTCATCGCTCTTCCAAAGATGCTGAGCGCGCTGCCAAGAAGGCCCGCCTCGCGGCAACTCACCAGACCTCTTCTTCCACCCTTGATCTCAAAATTTCCAAGCGCGCGGCAGACCAGGTGGCCCCTGGTGTCGGAGGAACGCAATCGGTCGATCCGATTGCCCCGTCTCCGCCACGCCGCTCCAGCCCGGCCTTTCGCTGCTGCAACTGCCCCTGCTTCAACTACCGCATCTGATACGCCGATGGTGACGACCCCATCGCCGATTTTGGTGTCGGCACCGCCGGTTGCTACCACAATTCCACCGGTTGTACTATCTGCCCCACCGACTACGACGACCTTGCCGCCAGTCATCGTTACCACTTCTGCTCCGACTCGTCCAGTTGCGCCGACACCGCAATCGGATGCCTCTGGCCCTTCAATGACATCGGTGCCACCAACCCTCACTACTGCAGCTTCCACTGCCATTCCAACCTCAGTGCCGCTGCCGACCTCTTCTACATCGGAGGTTCTTATGCGCTCGGTGGATCAATTCCGGCTGAGTATTCTCGCGCTCGTCATGTCGGCGCCGAGTCCGATGCTCCGCATCGTCCTCAAGACCCCGTGACGACCGCTCTGAGCCGGGTGAATGAATTCGCCGATGCCCTTGCTCGGGACCTGCAACAGCTCACCTCTCACCATACGGTAAAATCTTTAACTTTCCTTCTGTGTCTTTCTTTTACTTCGGAGATTTTTCTTCCGGTGGGTGCGCGCAAGCGCACCCACTGGGTGTAGTCCCCGAGATTCGGGCCGATTGGCTACAATCGGTTTGGATCTTTAGCACTCTTTGCTTTTATTGTTTGCCTTCCTCAATCGGTAGACTTTTCTTCCGGTAGGTGCGCGCAAGCGCACCCACTGGGTGTAGTCCCCGAGATTCAGGCCGATTGGTTACAATCAGTTCGGATCTTTAGCGCTTTTTGCTTTATCGTTTGCCTTCCTCAATCGGTAGACTTTCCTTCCGGTGGGTGCGCGCAAGCGCACCCACTGGGTTTAGTCCCCGAGATTCGGGCCGATTGGTTACAATCGGTTCGGATCTTTAGCGCTTTTTGCTTTATCGTTTGCCTTCCTCAATCGGTGGACTTTCCTTCCGGTGGGTGCGCGCAAGCGCACCCACTGGGTGTAGTCCCCGAGATTCGGGCCGATTGGTTACAATCGGTTCGGATCTTTAGCACTTTTTGCTTTATGTCTGACTCCGTCTTGCTGTTCTTCTCAGGCCATTATGGAAGAAAAAGGGGACGTCTTCGAAAAACTCCTTGAAGCTTATACTGGTAGCCTCCGAACCCTTGCCCAGGCCCAGCTGCAGGTCAACAACCAGTCGGCTGAGATCTCTAAACTGAGAGGTATCTTCTATATCACCTCCGTCTTTTCTTCGCTTAACGACTACTCTGGTACTCATATCTTCATGCTCTCTTCTAGCTTCTATTCCCGTGGTAGATGACCTTCGGGGCCGAATTGCTGAATTGACTGCAGAACTTAACCAGCAAGGTCCAGCTCTTGCCAAAGCCACTGGAGAAGTAACTCGGCTGCAGGGGATAGAGAATGATCTGAATCGGACTCTCCAAGGCCTTCGATCTGAGATGGCTGCTCTTGAGAAGAAACATCTTGCTGACATAGCTGCAGTGACGGCTACTGGTGCTGGGCTCCTTGCTGATAGGGATGCTGCCGTTACCGCCCGAGATGCTCTGCAAGCTGAGAGGGATGAAGCCATTGCCACACGGGATTCCATTCGCCAAGATCGTGACGAGCACATCGCCAAGTTTGAAGAGATGGAAAAACGCTACTATGAAGAAAACACCCGACTGCGCCGCCGAGCCAAGGGCTTCTGCGATACAATGACCGACATGGATGTCCTCCTTAGCAGTGAGTGCTCCTTGTAGCCGAGTGCACCTTCCGATTGCTTTCTTCTTTTATCTTATTACTCATGCTCTCTTTTCATGATGCAGAAGCTTGGCCCGAGTCTGAAGCAGCTGCCTACGCAGCTGTCGCCAAGTCCCGAGAAGACACCGTCGCCGCTGGAGGGACCTGCGACCGCGAAGATAGCGTCTGGACCCGGCATGAATATCTGATCGGCACCAAAGCCCGTATTCCTATTATCTAGGGAGTTTCCCTATCCTTCAAGCTCGGAATTCTAAAGATTGCTGAATCATTGTGGTCGCCGACTGAGCTCAAGGCCGGACTTCAGAAGATGAAGAATGCTGCTGACTCCTCCGCCGAGATCCGCAAGGAAGACACACAAGATGAAGAGGATTCTGACCAAGGGGAAACTCCGAATGCCACCACTGACCAGACTTGGACTCTCCTTAAGGCTATCCCACGTCGGATCGATGTTCTGCTGAATTCTGCAGGTCAGACTGGTGCGGAGACCGCTCTTCAGACTGTGCTGACTTGGTACCCTCAAGTGAAAATCTCCCAACTTTACAGCCTTCGAGAGAACGCCTCCGATCTGCTTGAGAAAACCTACATTGAAGTTAATCGGCTAGCCAGCACTATGGTGAACTGGTTCTCTCCATATGACTATACTCCGTATCTCGACGAGGGGGGGAATCCGCTTGATGCGCCCTCAATTTCTGGCTTGGCCGAGGAGCTCTCTGATAGTGGCTCATCTCAGACGTCTCCGAAATCTAAACAAACTGGTGCCACAACTTCTGAAGCTCAATCGGACCCGGCTGCTCCATCTTCTAGCTCAGTGCCTCCGACTGCTTGAGCCATGCTATCTTAATTTGTCTTCCGATTGTCCGTTTGTAAGACATATTTTTAATTCTGTCGACACCCACTGGGTGTGACTTGGATGTAATGAACTTATTCGGCCTTGGGCCTGTTACTTTTGATGCAATCCGACTGCCTGTTTTTTACTTTTACATGTGCGATCAACTTTGCGTCTTTGTCGGTTTCCTTTATCGGCTGCACTTGGGGATGTCTACTGTGTCGATCTTGCTACCGTCATGCGGTCTGCAATCGGATCAATAGTAGACTACCAGCCAAGGTTCGATAAGTTATCATTTTTTGCACGACAATATTTTACCGCAAAGGATTCTGCAATAGCAGGCGCCGATTGCTCGCTACTGGGTCTGATGCCCTGGTTTGCGGCGCAATCGATGACTTTGTCTTGTCGAATGTGCCCTTGGTGGCATATTTCGAATTGTTTCCCGGGGATTTGTACTACCGACTGCCTCAATCGCAACCCTTCTCAATGCCACAAACCTTTTAGTGATTTGCGCTCGAGCTATGTATCCGATTGAGTGCCAGCCTGCAGTCCCCGTGCCTCGATGGCTTATTTGCTTGACCTCACGGTTGGCCAGTCCCCGGGTGTGCTGTACACATCTCGGGTATGACTGAGCGTTGTCGATTGATGCTAGCTCTTCGAACGAAATTATATAAAAGTACTCGAATGCTCATTTTCAGAGGCATGATAACTTTTACTGATTGTTTGCCGAATGGCTTACATAAGTTTCTGCCGTTCAACTATAGAACGGACATAACAACTCGGCGTTCCATGGTCGTTCCGTCTCTGCTCCTGGCGTGTCCTTGTGCTGAGTGCCCTTGGTGCAGTCGATCAGATAATAGGAGTTGTTCTTGAGCGCTCTGCTGACAACGAATGGCCCTTCCCAAGGTGAGGATAGCTTGTGCTGCCCATCTGACTTCTGGATGCGGCGTAGCACCATGTCCCCTTCTCGCAAAGAGAGAGGACGAATCTTCTTGCTGTGGTAGTGCCGCAACTTCTGCTGATAGACTGCTGACCTGGACAAGGCCAATAGACAAGCTTCTTCTTTGAGGCCGATGCCGTCTTCTCTTGCCAATCTGGCTTCTTCCTCGGTGTATAGGGCATGTCGAGGTGAATCAAACTCGATGTCAGAAGGGATGACTGCTTCTAAACCGTACACCAGGAAGAAAGGAGTGAATCCAGTCGACCTGTTTGGAGTGGTCCTCAAACTGAACAGTACTGCGGGAAGCTCATCAATCCATGCTCCGGGTACCCTCTCAAGTGGTTCTACCAATCTGGGCCTGATACCCGATAGGATTAGTCCATTTTCCCTTTCGACTTGACCATTAGACTGCGGGTGTGCCACAAATGCCAGATCAAGCCAAATGCCCTGCTGAGATGCATATCGAGCCAGCGCCCCCTTTGCAAAGTTTGTGCCGTTGTCGGTGATGATGCTGTTAGGTACACCGTATCTGCATACAATGTCGGCCACAAATCGAACCGCAGTCGGCCCATCCAACTTCTTGATTGGTCTTGCTTCAATCCATTTGGTAAACTTGTCGACTGCCACTAGGAGATGTGTCATGCCACTTCGAGCTCTCTTGAATGGTCCAACCATATCCAAACCCCAAACTGCAAACGGCCATGCTATTGGGATGGTCTTCAATGCCGATGCTGGCTGATGACTTCTTGCCTTGAATCGCTGACAACCCTTGCAGTGCTTCACCAAATTCTCAGCCGCTGCAAGTGCAGTTGGCCAGTAGAAACCATGTCGGAAAGCTTTGTTGGCGATGGCCTTTGCCGACGCGTGATGACCACATTCACCTTGATGAATGTCTCTGAGCAGCTCCAAGCCTCTGTCCTCTTCAACACATCTCTGGAGGATACCAGTTGCACTCTTGCGCATCAGCTCATTGTTGATTATTGTATATGCCCAAGATCAGCGGCTGATCTGTCTGGACTCTGCTAAATCTTCTATGAGGATCCCATCTGCTAGGAAATCGCTGATCGGCTGTGCCCATGCTGGCGCACTGACTACCACCATTACCGCCGCATGCTGGGGTAGGACTTCTTCTTGGATCTCGGCCTCTTGAACACTGGCCTCCTCGATCTCGGCCTCTTGGACGTCTGCCATTTCTATCTCTGCTTCTGAACTGCCGACTGCGGTGCCTGGCACGCATTCGGCAGCCCCTGGTGCCGACTTCTCCTCTTGAGCTGGGGCTTCATCATTGCAATCGGCAATTTCTGATGTCATTTGCTCTCCCGAAGTTGTGCCTTCTATCGCAGGCTCTGCTTGCTTAACTTTGACTTTGCTCTTCTTCTGCTCCTCTGCAACCCCTGGCTTGCAATCGGCAACCCCTGGTGCAGTCGCCGAGACACCCTGGGCGCTGGACTACTTCTTCACGGTCGCAGGCTTGGCCGATTGAACTTCTTTTGCCTTTCTTATTGCTTCAAGATCGGTCTCCGAGATAAAAATAGACTCGGACTCTGGGGATGGTATGATGGATGGCATCTTGATGTGCTCCAAAGATACGCCTGGTGGGATTTCTTGCCTTGTGGAGCCGAGTTTGGACAAGGCATCTGCTGCTTCATTGTTTCCTCTTGGCACATGATGGAACTCGCAACCTTCAAAATATCCGCTGATCTGCTGCACCAGGAACCGGTAGCTTGCCATGTTAGCATCCTTTGCATCCCAGGTGCCTAAGCATTGCTGTACGACCAGATCGGAGTCACCAAAGCACTCAATATTCCGAATACCGATTTCCTTGGCAAGCTTGATACCATGCACAAGGGCTTCGTACTCGGCGACGTTGTTTGATGCTACGAAGTGAATCTGGAGCACATACTGCAATTAATATCCTCTTGGGGAAGTGAGTACCACCCCAGCCCCTAGGCCATTCTTCATCTTGGAACCATCAAAGTGCATTCGCCAGAAATCCGACACTGGGAGCTGCGGCATATACTGAGTTTCAGCCCAGTCCACCAGGAAATCGGCTAGTGCTTGCGACTTGATTGCAGTTCTTGGTTCATACTGTATGCCATGACTAGCGACTTCGATTGCCCATTTTGCCACTCTTTCGGTTGCATCTCTGCTTCCCATGATGTCGGCCAATGGAGCCGAGCTGACAACGGTGATCAAGTGGGCTTGAAAGTATGGCTTCAATCTCTTGGCTGCCATGTACACTCCATAGCACATCTTCTGATAGTGAGGGTAGTTCTGCTTGGATGCCGAAAGCACCTCGCTGATGTAGTATACTGGACGTTGGATTTGCTGTGCCTTGTCCTTCTCGGGCCGCTCCACCACCATGACTGCACTGATCACCCGATTGGTTGCCGCAATGTATAACATCATTGGCTCCTTCTCAATCGGGGCAGCCAGAATCGGTGCCTTGGAGAGCATGCGCTTGAGCTCTCGGAATGCTTCATTTTCTTGAGGGGTCCAAGTGAACTTCTCTGTCTTCTTCATCAACTGGTATAAAGGGATTTCCTTTTCACCCAGCCGACTGATGAATTGGCTGAGAGATGCGAGGCAACCGGTGAACTTCTGTACTTGCTTCAGGGTCTTGGGCTGCTCCATGCGCTCTATTGCTGCTACCTTCTCGGGGTTGCATTCGATTCCTCTCTCGGAAACGAGAAACCCCAAGAGCTTGCCAGGTTGGACTCCAAACACACACTTCTCCGGGTTGAGCTTGATCTGATAAGTTCTCAAATTTGCAAAAGTTTCTTTGAGGTCCTCCAACAGCGTAAATCCTTTTGCCGATTTCACCACTAAATCGTCCACGTAAACGTGGAGATTTCTGCCGAGCTGAGAATGTGTGCACCTTTGAATCGTGCGCTGATAAGTGGCACCTCCATTCTTCAGACCAAAGGGCATGGTGATATAACAATAGGCCCCGAAAGGGGTTATGAATGCAGTTTTTATCTGATCTTCCACAGCCAACTTGATCTGGTGATATCCAGCAGTGGCATCCAGAAAAGACAACAGCTCGCAGTCGGCCGTAGAATCAATCACTTGATCAATACGGGGCAGAGCAAACAGATCTTTCGGGCATGCCTTGTTCAAGCAAGTATAATCTATACACATACGCCAAGTCTTGTTCTTCTTCATGACATGGACTGGATTCGCCAGCCACTCGGGGTAAAACACTTCCATGATGAAACCTGCAGCTTGCAGCTTCGCAATCTCTTCGCCGATTGCTCTTCTCTTGTCCTCAGAAAAACGTCTCAGGGGTTGCTTGACCGGCTTCGAGCCTGGCCGAATGTGCAGCTTGTGCTCGGCGAGTTCTCTCGGAACACCAGGCATGTCATGTGGAGACCATGCAAAGATGTCCCGATTCTCACGGAGAAACTCGACGAGCTCGCTTTCCTATTTATCGCTGAGTCCAGCTCCGACTACAACGAACTTGGTTGAGTCGGAGGGATCTAGAGCAATCTTCTTGCTGTCCTTGGCCGACTGAAAAGACGATTCCTCATCTATTCTCTTTGCTGGGCCAACCGGAAGTGGATTCTTGCTTTGTGCTTGCGCCATTGCAATCACTTTGTTGAGCTGATGCTTCTCCGTCTCCACCACTAGAGACTCAGCCAAACTGCTGCCAGCAGATGTGCACTCGAGGGACTTCCTGAAGTCCCCGGTGACAGTGATGACGCCGTTTGGCCCCGGGATCTTCATCTTCAGGTATGTCTGCTGTGCATTGATCATGAACTTGGCAAACGTTGGTAATCCCAACAGAGCATGGTAAGGACTACTGAGGTCGGCAACCTCAAACCAAATCGGCTCTCTCCTGAAATTTTCTTCCGTGCCAAATATAACATCCAGCCGAATGCGACCCATGGGGGTGCAAGACAGCCCAGGGACAATCCCATGGAATGTCGTCCGACTGCGCTCCAGGTCCCGCTCTGTGAGCCCTAGCTTGAGCATTGTATCCCTGTACAGAATGTTGATTGTGCTTCCTCCATCAACTAGCACTCTAGAGAACTTGCATGAAAACCTTGGTCCTGCGAACAGAGCGTCCACCACCAGCGGATAGTTGCCTGGATTCGGAAAAATGGTGGGATGATCTGCTCTGTCCCAGGATATCGGACACTCGGACCAGTGCATGAACTGGGGAATCGGCGGCATAGTGGCATTGACTTCTTGAGCTCGGGCTCTCCGACTGCCCTTGTCTGTGGACTTGCTGGTGAAAATCATGTAAGCCGCATCCTGCTGCGGGAACTGGTTCTGCTGCTGAGGTGGTCCTCTATTCTGGGGTGAAGGTGGGGGTGGAGGTGGTAAAGCTTCTCCCTTTGCAATCCTTCTCACAAAATCGCACTGCCGAGTGGTGTGCGCAGACGGCCTACCAGGCGTGCTGTGCAACTTGCATGGTGCGTCCAACATATCCTCGAACGTGTACTTGGGCTTCATCTGCCCTGGGGGTCTCACATTTGGTCTCATCTTCCGACTGCCTCCTGCAGCCGCTGGGTCTTCCTCATTCTGGACAGCGGCCACCTACCGACTGCCATACTGAATATCAGGCTGTTCGTCCTTGCGCTTGCCATTGTTCTGCTGGTTGTTGTTGTTGTTGCGATTGTTCTCTCTTCTCTCCTTCCGGCTGAGGCCTTGGTTCCCTGTGTCCGACTGCGGAGCCCCTGGTGACTGAATCACACCTCCAACTCCGAGTTGGATAGGGCACATCGCAGAATCGGACATAGCGAACGCATTTGCCACCTTCATGAGCTCGGCGAGCGATGTGAAGTCTTTGCGGAGCAGCTTGTGCTTCAACATTGAATCAGCCAGACATCCATCGGTAAAATACTGAATGGCTTGGATCTCATGGACTCCTTCGCATGAATTCTTCAGCTTGATCCACTGAGATAAGTAATCTCGGAGGGGCTCGTCCTTGCCTTGCACACACAAAGCTAACTGCCGCGGGAGGTTGGGCCTCTCATACGTGCTTGTGAAGTTGTGGATGAATGCGGTCGTGAAATCCTCCCAGCAATTCACACTGTCCTTGGGCAAACTGTTTAACCATGTCCGAGCTGAGCCCTGCAGCATGAGAGGTGCATAGCGGACTGCTACACGCCGATTGCCTTCTGCAATGCGGACTGCCTTCAGGTAATCGGACAGCCAGTCTTCAGGCTTCACCGAGCCATTGTACTTGGGAGTGTCTCTCGGCAGTGTGAAGCCTTTGGGGAACTTTTCCGTCCGAATGCGATGACCGAAACATGATGGGCCAGCTTCTCCTTCTTCATCTTCCTGGGCCTCCTTCTCCAGGAGCTCAATGCGATGCCTTGCGTCATTCTGGCCAATTTGGCGAGGGCCAAGTCGGGTGATGATTGCTGGTCTTGGTGCCGATTGCTGTGGCATGTCATGGCGCCTGCTGTTAACAGCCGGTTCTTCCATTCTTCTACTTGCTGCCGGGGGTGGCCGATTGCTTCTGACCTTGCTGTCGTGCCGAGATGGCGCGGGTTGGTGCCTATTCTGGCGCGATGCATTCGGTCGCTGGCTAGCTCCCGCATTCGGCCTCACAGTTCCTCTAGATGCCTCTGGTTCTGCATTTTGATGGCCCATTGCTACAAGCCTCTGCTCCTTTGCGGCTGCTATCAACTCGCGCATTCGGCGCGACTACTCACGCCGCTCGTCTCCTTCTAGGTCTTCTAGCTCTAGCGCTATCTGCTCGGCTGCCCTCAGGTTCTTGTCTGGTGTGCTGTATGTTGGCCTTTGGATGAATGCCGACTGCGCCGGTTGCTCCGGTTGCACCGGCCTTCTCGGACGCTCCGGCTGCTCGGCACCCGACAGCTGCTGGTGGACTACTCGGCCTCGGCTTCTCAGGTCCTCCAGGACTGCGGGCTCAATCGTCCGGCGCGGTCTTGCATGTGCTGCATTGTACTCCCTTGTGATGGCCCCCAGCCGACGCTCTTCTGCTAGCACTTGCTCAGCCCTGCGAGCCAGAGCGAGCCGTGCCGTTTCCAGCTCGGTGTGCACTTGCTCCGGATCACCATTCCTGTTCACGGGTGTATATAACACATCCCGCAACGCACTGGTGCCGATTCGCTCTGCCGCATCAGCTACCTCCTTGGCCTTCCTTGCTGCGCTTGCCGGGTCACGGTTGGTCGATGAAGATGCTCCCGCCATCATGACAGCGGCGTGTAGTCGGCCCTCCGCTTGGCCAGGTGCTGCGATGCAGCCCCTGGTCAAGAGAGGGTCTGTAGTGAACGAGAAGATGTGGATGTCTCTGGGATACGCCTCAGGGAAGCTACCAATAAAGAGACGATGACTTCCCACCTGTAGCGATACACCGGGCGGCAAGGGTGCTCCAGCCCTGTACCGCGCCGAGTAGTCTACTACGTAATCGATTGCCCCATGCCTTAGAATCAGGCCGGAGGCGTGGCTACCGCCTGATGCAGAGGAAAATCCCGTCCGGATCTTGACTCCAGTCGACGCCTCGGTCTGCCCCACGGTGGGCGCCAACTGTCGTCGATATGTGACGTCAGATGCCATGGGATGGCTAAAGTGAGGGGAAGACGCGAGGGAGAGAATGTCGATGGTGCCGGAATCGGGTTGGGCACAAGCACGATGAAGACACCATGATGTACCCAGGTTCGGGGCTCTCCGGAGAGATAACACCCCTACTCCTGCTTGTCTCTTGTATATCAATGAAAGGACTACAATAACTGCTCTTCTATCTTCTCAGGGGAAGGAGAACACCGCCGCCGTGGGCAAGGTCCTCTCCTGCTTCCCGGAGGAGTAACTACGAGCAGTGAATGAACTGAAGTGGGAATGAGTTAATGAGGATCTAGTGTGTAGTGTCCCTCGCGCAGGAGGGGTACCCTGGCTCTTATAGTGTGAGTCCAGGGTACTATGGTAACTTCATTGCCGAATGGGCCCAGCTGTCATCCTCTAATCGGCCTGGGCCCATCGACTGCTCCCCTCCGGGTGATCCGGAGCCTACGAGTGGCGGCCCATGTTGTAGCATCGTAGAGCCTAGGAATGAACAGTGGAGCTAGGGGGTGCGGTCTTGTCGGCCTGTCCGCGGAATCGGCGGGGAGGTCGACACCGTATCTCCACCAGATCTTTGACATGACTTGGCCTTCCTGCCACCCAGATATCTTGGGATATGGTATTTATGACCTCGTTGTCATACCCCCGACTGGGTATTAGGTTGTTCCGATTGCGCCTGGACCAATTGGTGCTTCCTGGCAAGGTCGATTGCTTTGGGCAATCGGCCTTCTAGGAATCAACCTCGGTCCAGCTGCAGACCAATCGGATGATCGTCTTTGGTGAAGGAAGGGTGGACCGATTGCGCCTGGGCCGACTGCTGGCATTTGGTATGGTCGATTGCCTTGGAGCAATCGGTCGTACCTCTGCCCAGCTCGGCCCAGCTGCGGCCCAATCGGTCCATCCTTGTCTTGAAAGGTTCCTTCCGCTTGGGTTAGCCTACCCGGGTACCAATCCCCCGACACCAAACTTCTTACGCTAAACTTTTATCCATACGTCTACTTTCTTTAAGTAGTATTATGTTTGTAGGGCCGTGAATCTTGCTCACGTTTCTTTCATGTCTTTGGTGATGTGTCTAATTCCATATAGACTCATAATATGGCTTGCAATTGTAATCTTGCATTACATTCAAGTCTATTATCTTTTCTATATTTTAGAGCATATTCCTCAGTATTCCTCATATACTAAATTCATGGACTCTATTCAGATTCTATGTTTTACTCCTAAATCACATCGGAATCTGTTCTTCTTCCAAGAACTTTTGAGTCATTCTGTTGTTGGATTCACAATGCATGTTATATGGTAGAATCATATGTCAAAGTACATATGAGATCACATGTCCTAGTACATGGTGCATCTCTATTCTTCCATCAAGACATTGCTTGTGATATTTGGATTTTCATCCGTTATATAATTTCTAGCTACAAGAACATGTTTCTTGTCTAGAAGATTATTGCAACTTTTCTTTGTTTCATCATACGTCTCTATCACTATAGATCTCAACATGTGATGTGTTTAGTATTCCCTCCGTTCCAAAATAACTGTCGTAGCCTTAGTACAAATTTGTACTAGAGCTAGTACAAAGTTAAGTCAGTTATTTTAGGATAGAGGGAGTACTTCATATAAAGGAAGATTCTTGTAATCTTGAATTATATCTACATTATGTTTTATATATATATCATAATGCATATACGTGCATATGAGATGATTCTCCATATACATATATCATTCGCATGTCCATATATACATACACGTGATCATTCTCCACATATTTCATAACATGCATGTCTGAGATAATATACTCATATATCCATCATATACTCATATATTTGTGGTTCAGCTTTCATCAAGTCATTGTATTGTTACTATGTCTTACATAATGACAATGCTCCCAAAGCTCCCACTCAGAAAATGCGCTCTGCATTCTAAGTTTCCGGAAGTCTTCAAAGCTCCCACTCAGTTTCATGAAACTGCAGGCCCACTCAATATTTTGGTCATCACAAAATCACTTGATCAAATCAAGGTTGAGGGTTTCCTGTCTTGAGGTACTATAGTCCATCCTTTTAACGAAATAAACCTTCGTCATTCCCATTGCAATTCTCTTTCAAATCCCAATTTGACTGAGACGCAATTTCAGGATATGGTCCATTGTAGTGTAAATAAAATATTTTACTGATTAAAGCATTCCTACAATTCCACAGTCAATCACCATTGAACTTTGGTCATAACCGTTTTATGAACCAAAATTATGCCTTATGTGTCGGGACCCGGGGTTAGCGTATGCAAGACTCGCTACAACACAATCATATGGAGAGCCGAGAACCGTACCACTTGTCTAAGCAGACAAGGCCAAGCACAGAACGTTCTCCGAAAGCATCAAACGTGAGGGGTATCCCATCTAGGCCGGATGATTAACTGAGATGGGTCCGCATCGTCTGCACACAAGTCTAAATGATAATGGGTGGTGAACTCCCATACTCATAGACAAGTCGCCTCAACCATACTATCGATTGTATTATAACCCTTACATAGACTTACTCCAGCCCGATCACTTAGTCGAGGTCTAGGGCGGGCTCGATCATACATCAAAGTGTGCACGTGACGGAGTCACGAGCAATCGCATCGCGATGTCCCAAGCTGCGCACATCAAATGGCCACTTGGTGTATAAAAGACCCCCATCCAGATCACAACTAAGGTCTCGAAAACCCATACTAAGACATGCATGTTATAATCATACACGCAACACACATGTCTAGTATGAACAGCAGGTATCATTGCAATTCTCTACAAAGTTTACAACTTTATTGAAAACTCTTACAGAGCGCACACAGAGATCACAAGACCGTGATCCAACATTACAACAATCATGCGGAAGCAAAGTAGGTCTGAGTACAGACAAGTTTAACAAATGGCTTAGAGAAGCCTTATTTATAAACAAGCCCTTCCACGAGGGAACCAGTCTGCTGACTGGGACTACACTAGCTTGGTCTTCAGTCGTCGAGCTCGAGGAAGAATCCACCTTCGGGGTCAGTGGGTTCATCTAAAACATATAATAAGAAAATGTGAGTACAAAGTCGTACTCAGCAAGACTTACGTAGGAGCTATACTACTCATGCATAGGTATCAAGGTAAAGGGAGGTGGGGTTCATAAGCAGAAGTGCCAGCTTTGACTACGCTAGTCCTGAACTACGAGTACCAGACTTGAGGTAAGAAGCGTAGACGAGTCCACTACATCTCTTCAACCAATTACACCACTATGTTGCCTTCCCCGACTCCCCACGAGAAAGCACGCCATAGCACTCACGCTTATCTTGGAAAGTTTTATAAGTATCCATTGAACTCGTCTAATAATCAAGCTAAGCTTTCCAAGCATTCCCTTACCGCAGGCGCGATTATTCGAATAGTTTTGGTAACACTGCAGGGGTGTACCGCTACGGACACATGACCATCAGTTACCGCCTTTGGCCTCGACACCATTCAAGGGGTGTCGGCGAGGATGTTCGCCGCAACTGTTACCTCATAGCCGATCTAGTCCCAGAAAGCCGCCTACCTGGGTTGGCTACCACTATCGTGAACCCGGCCGGTTTACCGAAGTGGACCTAGATGATGTGTGTGTGGTGCATAACCGGTCTCGGTTGAGCTGTTCTCTCACTTAGCAGTCAGGCCACAAACCTACCAGAACTCCGAACTACTGCGACATCTAGACATCGAAAGGGATGAGTTAGTAGGTTGAGAGGGGTCAGTGAGCCCAATTTGTGGTTGTACTCTTTATCTTGGATCACCACACAAGGACTCGGACTTAGGGCGGTGTTCAACGAGACAACCCACTGTGTACTCCTACACAGCCTCTCATCGTTCACCTTGTATTAGGGTAGATTCACCAACACATTTCCACCAGCATCAACATGGTCGCTACCATCCCAACTCACATAACAGTATCAACATTGTATCACTCTAAGCATCCAATAAGAAGTAACAGTTGCAGGGACCACATGATATCAATCAACTCCTACATCTGCTAGGATTGTGGTTTGCTTACTACTGTGACAAAATGATAGGTCATGCAAAGGAATGGGTTCATCTATGCGACAGAAACGTTATCATGGTAATCATCCTAAACAATGCATAAGCGAGACTGATAGGGAAGTGGGATTTTATCGACATGATCAATGGGGGTTTGCTTGCCTTGCTGACGAGGTTCAGTATCGGGGTCTTCAACGAAGGGAGTGATCTCGGATTCCGGCTCCACCTCTATTCGAGCAAAAAACACAAACATTGCAATCAATATAATGTACAATGCACAATCACATGAGTTGAAGGTTGAAACTTGATGTATGTATCACTGATGTGTGGGTTATTCCATTTAAAAGGAGTGTATTGCAATTGAATTGCAAATTCAAACTCCATTTGATTTATCGATGAATTTCAAATGCATTTGAATCCATGAATGTTCATTTGAAATGGTTGAGCATGAAGTGATGTTTTAAAGGTGAGGTAAAGTCTCTGATGTGTGGATGAAACCATTTAAAAGCAGTGTGTTGCAAAGTCATTTGCAAAATCACTCCAAATTTGAATTTGAAAAGGATCCATATGCACATATGCCACTATTCACCCATTTTAAAATGGTCAAACATGAAAACAAAGTGCATATTCAGAATCCTTGTATTTTTCTGATAATTTTAGACATATTATTTGTCCAATTTGGAGTTAAATTGAATGAATTGTGAATTTCCAAATTTTAAATCTTTTTCTGGATTTTTCTGAAATCTTTTAATCTGGAAAAAGGTTTATTGCGTCATGCTGGCATCAGCATGACGTGGGGGGGGGGGTCTGACCTTTGGGTCCTGGGTGTCAGTGGTAGTGGGTTTAAACCAGGTTTAGTTTAAACTAAATAGGGTCATTAGGGGGGCCTGGGCCCACTGTCAGTGAGGGTTAGGGGGTTATTAGCTAGGTTAATTAAGCCTAATGGCTGGGCTCGCCGGCGGCATGTCGCCGGCGACCAAATGTCGCGGCGGCGCTCACTGAATCGCTGCTCCCGGCCACCTTTCCCTGCGCTGCGAGGTCCAGGAGCAAGCCCGTGGAGTCGCGCGTCTCGGGGACGGTCCAGGTGACCAAGGAGGCCACCGGAGCGACGCCGGCGACGAACTTCCGCGGCGGCCGTGGCACGGCGATGATGCATACGTCACCGTAACGCTTCTCCTCGGGTGTGGGCTGGTGCAACGCGTTGCTGGGAACCTCAGGAACGCGATGGACGGCTGGGCTGGTCAGCGGAGCACGGGAGCGAGCATAACGTCGACCATGGCGGCCAGCTCACTCGGCTCCCATGGCGGATGTGGCTAGAGGACGCGAGGGTCCGCACTAACTTGGGGAAACAGGGAAAATCTCACCCTGAGCTCAACAGTGCAGGCGGCGAGGCGAACGGTGGCGTGAAGGCGACGAATTCGTCGGCGGAATCTCGCGGGTCCGGCGACGACTTGGCGATGATCCGACGTATACGAGGGCTCCAGTCTCGATTCCTCTCGCTGGGTGGCGTAGTCAACGTCGTCGAAGAGGATGGACAGGCTGGCTCGGCTTCTCGTCGCCGGTGGCCACGTCCACGCGCGTCGGTGCTCTACAGTGAGCTGTTATCGTCGTCCAAACTTGCGGTAGAGCAAGGGGAGGTGAACCTGGGGAGGGGGAATGGATCGCGGAGGCTTCGGGGCGTCTCCAGGACACGTAGTTGGCGACGGGGAAGCATCTGCGTGGCCAGGGGCACGTCGGTGGCGTCGGCATGCCCGCCACGCACTTGTGCGTGCCCCTGCCTGGGAAAGACGACAGGGGGAGGGGAGGTGGGCTTGGGCCGGGGGTGATGAGTTGGGCCTCTTCGCAGGTAAGCCTTTTTCCTTTTTATTTCTTTCTTGTTTTTCTTTTATGTGTTTGTATTGCCCTGCTAAGTAAAATAGCTAGGAATTTTATAAAATGCTGAAACTTTTTATATGGCTTCACAATATAATAGGCTAGCCACTTGTAAAGTTTGAACATTTTTAAAATTCAAATTATTTGAACTTTAATTAAAATAGGGGTTTAAATTTAAATCCATGCTCCTGTTTAAATATTTGAAAAATCCATGAGCATGGGGTTGGTCCCACATCACTTGATATGTGATCACACTCATTTATGTGGGTTTTCAAAAATACAAAAGGAATTTTTGGAGCAAATTTATTTCTGGCCATTTGAATTAAATTCATCTGAGGGGTGTTCTCTCTCCCATTTCAATTTCTTTTGAAATTTTTAACATGAATGCAAAGTGAGGCTTGATCCTAGCACATACCTAACAGAGGGTTCTGACAACTCTCCCCCACTCATAAAGAATCTCGTCCCGAGATTCAGAAGTCCGCGGGAGGAAGGTGGGGTACTCGGCACTGCGACGGTCTTCTCTTTCCCATGTGGCTTCTCTCTCAGAGTGGTGTGACCATTGCACTTTCAGAAACTTAATCTTTTGACGATGAGTGACACGCTCTGCTGAATCAAGAATACGAACGGGGTACTCTCGATAAGAAAGTCATCTTGGAGATCAAGCGTTTCATGTTCGACTTCGCGGATGGGGTCCTTGAAGCAATGCCTGAGTTGTGACACATGGAATACATCATGTACTCGGGAAAGGTGCGGGGGTAGTTCAAGTTGGTAGGCAACTTCTCCATGTTTAGCAAGAATGCGGAAAGGTCCAATGTAACGTGGGGCCAACTTTCCTTTGATACCGAATCGTTGGGTTCCCTTCAGAGGAGTAACCCGAAGGTAAGCCTTCTCATCCAGATTGTAGCTTTCTTGCCTATGATGACGATCATAGTAGCTTTTTTGACGAGACTAGGCTGCTTTCAATTGATCACGAACAATGCGAACTTTCTCTTCTGCTTCCATGATCATATCCGGTCCAAAGAATTGTATTTCACCGGTTTCTGACCAGTTAAGGGGTGTTCGACATCTTCGTCCATAGAGGAGTTCAAAAGGAGCCATGTTCAGACTAGATTGGAAACTATTGTTATAAGAAAATTCGGCAAATGGAAGAGACTTCTCCCAATTCTTTCTGAATGCGATAACACAAGCTCTGAGCATTTCTTCGAGAATTTGTTTAACCCTTTCGAATTGACCACTAGACTGAGGATGGAAATCTGTACTAAAGGAGAGATGAGTTCCCATAGCATTCTGAAACCTTCCTCAAAATCTAGAGGTGAAAAGGCTACCACGATCAGAATTGATTTCCTAAGGAACACCATGAAGAGACACAATTCTAGAGACATACAAGTCCGCTAACTGGCTAGAAGTTATAGACTCGCGAACTGGAAGGAAGTGGGCAACTTTGGAAAGTCTATCCACAACAACGAAGATGGCATCATTTTCTTTCTGGGTTTTTGGAAAGCCAGTGATGAAATCCATACTGACTTTGTCCCATTTCCACTCTGGAATAGGCAAAGGTTGAAGTGTACCAGCAGGTCTTTGGTGTTCGGCCTTAATGCAACGACAAACATCACATTCGGCAACAAACCGAGCAATGTCTCTCTTCATCCTAGTCCACCAAAATCTCTGGCGTAGATCTCGGTACATTTTTGTGCTACCGGGATGAATCGAGAGGGGTGTGTCATGGGCTTCTTTAAGGATGAGTTGCCTTAGTTCCCTATTCTTAGGTACTACCAAACGATTTCCAAAGAATACTGTTCCTTTGCTATCGGTGGAGAAACATTTAGCAGCTCCGCTAGCAATGTTCTCCTTGATCCGGCGAACACCTCGTGCACGCCTTTGGGAAACAATATCAAGAGTTGGTTTAGCCACCAAGGTAGAAAGATAGCTATGAGGAACAATCTCAAGATTGAGCTTGCGAAATTCCTCATGAAGAAGTGGTTGACACTGTTGTAACATGAGGTTGTTACAGTACGACTTACGACTTAGTGCATCAGCCATGACATTGGCTTTGCCTGGGGTTTAAGAAATTCCTAAGTCATAATCTTTTATCAACTCAATCCAGTGTCTTTTCCTGAGATTAAGATCTGGCTGGGTGAATATGTATTTGAAGCTTTGGTGGTCGGAATAGATCTCACAACGATTACCAAGGAGGTAATGTCGCCAAGTTGTCAAGGCATGAACTACGGCAGCGAGTTCAAGATCATGGGTAGGATAGTTCTCTTCATGTGGACGCAACTGGCGTGAAGCATAAGCTACCACATGTCTATCTTGCATAAGTATGCATCCTAACCCTTGCCGTGAGGCGTCAAAAAAGATCTCGAAATCCTTTTTGGTGTCTGGAGGCGCAAGTACGGGTGCAGAAGTCAATCTTCTTTTTAGCTCTTGAAAGCTTTCCTCGCACTTGGGAGGGAATTCCTTATCTTTCTTGAGGAGTTCAGTTATAGGCTTTGCAACTTAAGAAAAGTTCTCGACGAAGCGGCGGCAGTAGCTTGCTAAGTCAAGAAAACTCCTAACTTGCTTAACCGATTCAGGTGGAGTCCAGTCAAGGACGGCCTGAACTCCCTCGAGATTGATAGCAATGCCTTTTGCAGAAATCACGTGGCCTAAGTAGGTCATTTCTGGTAGCCAAAATTTACACTTGGAGAATTTAGCATACAGGCGATACTCTCGAAGTTTCATCAATACCATCCTAAGATGTTCGGCATGTTCTTCTTCGTTCTTCGAGTAGATGAGAATGTCATCAAGATAAACTACAACACATTTATCTAGGTACTCCATGAAGATCGAATTCATCATGCGCGAGAAAGTGGTGGGGGCATTGGTCAAACCAAAGGACATGACGGTGTACTCGTAAACACCATAACGAGTAGTGAAAGCCGTTTTGGGAATGTCCTCGTTTCGGATTTTGATTTGATGATAACCTAATCTCAAATCCATCTTGGAGAAGACAGAGGATCCAGCAAGTTGATCATAAAGATCATTGATCCTGGGCAGTGGGTACTTGTTCTTTATCGTCGCTGGATTTAGCGGGCGATAGTCTACGCACATCCTTTCTGTTCCATCTTTCTTCGTTACGAACAGAACGGGGCAACCCCATGGCGATGAGCTAGGGCGGATGAAGCCTTTTGCCAACAAAGCTTCAAGTTGGATTTCCAGCTCAGCTAACTCACGTGGGGCCATTCTATATGGGCGTCTGGATATTGGGGCGGTTCCTGGGATAAGATCTACCACAAAATCTACAGATCTGTCAGGTGGTATGTTTTAAGGGGTTAGGTTACTAGATGGTTTTCCTAGAGGACGACCATGGCTTACTAGGGCTACAACAGATATGTCAGAGAAGAAAAGCACCCCAACACGATGGTCAGTGTGGTTATTCTAGCTAGAAGACATCTAAAGTGGGAGGAAGAACTGCAAATGCATCAATATAGGTTTCTAGAAGAAAACCTACAACAAACTCTATGGAACTGTCAGGCATACCACCTAGAAGTTCTTATAAAAGGACAACCGAAATGGAGAGAAGGATTTTGCAATTGCATCAGATTATGAAGAAACTTGGAATGACTCGGACAGCATAACGGCTGTAATTGCAAGAAAAGACAATTTCTTACAACATGGAAACATCACTTACATACGATGTAAGAAATCAGGAAGCACAACAACTCTAGCAAACCGAACACAACTTTCCTACGACTACAAGGAAGCAAACAACGAGATGTTCTAGTAAGACATAGATGAGCCTAGTCCTATCTTCCCGTAGAAAAGATGAGGGTGACTCAGAACTCAGAACGATGAAGGTAAGGAGAAAAAAGAAGCCTTACGTTGTTCCCTTATATACCCAGAGTAACTATATAACTATAGCAAGCTAGACTCGACTTCGGCCAAGGCTGGTAATCCTACAGTCAATCCTGCTCTGATACCAAGTCAGTCATGACCCGGGGTTAACGTATGCAAGACTCGCTACAACACAATCATATGGAGATCCGAGAACCGTACCCACTTGTCTAAGCAGACAAGGCCAAGCACAGAACGTTCTCGGAAAGCATCGAACATGAGGGGCATCCCATCCAGGCCGGATGATCAACTGAGATGGGTCCTCATCGTCCGCACACAAGTCTAAATGATAATGGGTGGTGAACTCCCATAGTCATAGACAAGTTGCCTCAACCATACTATCGAGTGTATTATAACCCTTACATAGACTTACTCCAGCCCGATCACTTAGTCGGGTCTAAGGCGGGCTCGATCATACATAAAAGTGTGCACGTGACGGAGTCACGAGAAATCGCATCGCGATGTCCCAAGTTGCGCACATCTAAGGGCCACTTGGTGTATAAAAGACCGCCAGCCAGATCACAACTAAAGTCTCGAAAACCCATACTAAGACATGCATGTTATAATCATACACGCAGCACACATGTCTAGTATGAACAACATGTATCATTGCAATTCTCTACAAAGTGTACAACTTTATTGAAAACTCTTACAGAGTGCACACAGAGATCACGAGACCGTGATCCAACATTACAACAAGCATGTAGAAGCAAAGTAGGTCTGAGTACAGACAAGTTTAACAAATAGCTTAGAGAAGCCTTATTTATAAACAAGCCCTTCCACGAGGGAACCTGTCTGCTGACTGGGACTACACTAGCTTGGTCTTCAGTCGTCGAGCTCGAGGAGGAATCCACCTTCGGGGTCAGTGGGTTCATCTAAAACATATAATAAGAAAATGTGAGTACAAAGTCGTACTCAGCAAGACTTACATAGGAGCTATACTACTCATGCATAGGTATCGAGGTAAAGGGAGGTGGGGTTCATAAGCAGAAGTGCCAGCTTTGACTTGGCTAGTCCTGAACTACGAGTACCAGACTTGAGGTAAGAAGCGTAGACGAGTCCACTACATCTCTTCAACAAATTACACCACTATGTTGCCTTCCTCGACTCCCCACGAGAAAGCACACCATAGCACTCACGCTTATCTTGGCAAGTTTTATAAGTATCCATTGAAGTTGTCTAATAATCAAGTTAAGCTTTCCAAGTAGTCCCTTACCGCGGACGCGGCTATTCGAATAGTTTTGTTAACCCTGCAGGGGTGTACCGCTACACACACATGACCATCAGTTACCGCCTTTGGACTCGACACCATTCAAGGGGTGTCGGCGAGGATGTTCACCACAATTGTTACCTCATAGCCGATCTAGTCCAACAAAGCCGCCTACCTGGGTTGGCTACCACTATCGTGGACCCGGCCAGTTTACCGAAGTGGGCCCAGATGATGTGTGCATGGTGCATAAGCCGGTCTCGGTTGAGCCGTTCTCTCACTTAGCAGCCAGGCCACAAACCTACTAGAAATCTGAACTACTGCGACATCTGGACATCGAAAGAGATGAGTTAGTAGGTTGAGAGGGGTCAGTGAGCCCAATGTGTGGTTGTACTCTTTATCTTGGATCACCACACAAGAACTCGGACTTAGGGCGGTGTTAAACGAGACAACCCACTGTGTACTCCTACACAACCTCTCATCGTTCACCTTGTATTAGGGTAGATTCACCAACACATTTCCACCAGCATCAACATGATTGCTACCATCTTGACTCACATAATAGTATCAACATTGTATCACTCTAAGCCATCAATAAGCAGTAACAGTTGCAGGGGCCACATGATATCAATCAACTCCTACATCTGCTAGGATTGTGGTTTGCTTACTACTGTGACAAAATGATAGGTCATGCAAAGGAATGGGTTCATATATGCAGTAGAAACGTTATCATGGTAATCATCATAAACAATGCATAAGCGAGACTGAGAGGGAAGTGGGATTTTATCGACATGATCAATGGGGGTTTGCTTGCCTTGCTGATGAGGTTCAATATCGGGGTCTTCAATGAAGGGGGTGATCTCGGGTTCTAGCTCCACCTCTATTCGAGCAAACAACACAAACATTGCAATCAATATAATGTACAATGCACAATCACATGAGTTGAAGGTTGAAACTTGATGTATGTATCACTGATGTGTGGGTTATTCCATTTAAAAGGAGTGTATTGCAATTGAATTGCAAATTCAAACTCCATTTGATTTATCGATGAATTTCAAATGCATTTGAATCCATGAATGTTCATTTGAAATGGTTGAGCATGAAGTGATGTTGTAAAGGTGAGGTAAAGTCTCTGATGTGTGGATGAAACCATTTAAAAGAAGTGTGTTGCAAAGTCATTTGCAAAATCACTCCAAATTTGAATATGAAAAGGATCCATATGCACATATGACACTGTTTACCCATTTTAAAATGGTCAAACATGAAAACAAAGTGCATATTCAGAATCCTTGTATTTTTTTGATAATTTTAGACATATTATTTGTCCAATTTGGAGTTAAATTGAATTAGTTATGAATTTCCAAAGTTTAAATCTTTTTCTGGATTTTTCTAAAATATTTTAATCTGGAAAAATGTTTATTGCGTTATGCTGGCATCAGAATGAAGTGGGGGGTCTGACCTGTGGGGCCAGGGTGTCAGTGGCAGTGGGTTTAAACCCGGTTTAGTTTAAACTAAATAAGGTCATTAGGGGGGCCTGGGCCCACTGTCAGTGAGGGATAGTGGGTTATTAGCTAGGTTAATTAAGCCTAATGGCTGGGCTCGGCGGCGGCATGTCGCCGGCGACCAAATGTCGCGGCAGCACTCACTGAACCGCTGCTCCCGGCCACCATCCCCTGCGCTGCGAGGTCCAGGAGCAAGCCCGTGGAGTCGCGCGTCTCGGGGACTGTCCAGGTGACCAAGGAGGCCACCGGAGCGACGCTGGCGACGAACTTCCATGGCGGCCGTGGCACGGCGATGATGCAGACGTCACCTTAGCGCTTCTCCTCGGGCGTGGGCTGGTGCAACGCGTTGCTGGGAACCTCAGGAACGCGATGGGCAGGCTGGGCTGGTCAGCGGAGCACGGGAGCGAGCATAACGTCGACCATGGCGGCCAGCTCGCTCGGCTCCCATGGCGGATGTAGCTAGAGGACGCGAGGGGCCGCACTAACTTGGGGAAAACAGGGAAAAGCTCACCCTGAGCTCAACGGTGCAGGCGGCGAGGCGAACGGTGGCATGAAGGCGACGAATTCGTCGGCGGGATCTCGCGGGTCCGGCGACGACTTGGCGATGATTCCGACGTATACGAGGGCTCTGAGCTCGATTCCTCTCGCTGGGTGGCGTAGTAGACGTCGTCGAAGAGGATGGATAGGCGGCTCGGCTTCTCGTCGCCGGTGGCCACGTCCACGCGCGTCGGTGCTCTCCGGTGAGCTGTTGTCATCGTCGAAACCGGCGGCAGAGCGAGGGGAGGTGAACCTGGGGAGGGGGAATGGATCGGGGAGGCTTCGGGGCGTCTCCAGGACACGTAGTTGGCGACGGGGAAGCAATTGCGTGGCCAGGGGCACGTCGGCGGCGTCGGCATGCCCGCCACGCACCTGTGCGTGCCCCTGCCTAGGGAAGACGGCAGGGGGAAGGGAGGTGGGCTTGGGCCGGGGGCGATGAGTTGGGCCTCTTCGCAAGTAAGCCTTTTTCCTTTTTTTATTTCCTGTTTTTCTTTTGTGTGTTTTGTTTTTCCCTGCTAAGTAAAATAGCTAGGCATTTTATAAAATGTTGAAACTTTTTATATGGCTTCACAATATAATAGGCTAGCCACTTGTAAAGTTTGAACATTTTTAAAATTCAAATTATTTGAACTTTAATTAAAATAGGGGTTTAAATTTAAATCCCTGCTCCTGTTTGATTATTTGAAAAATCCATGAGCATGGGGTTGGTCCCACATCACTTGATATGTGATCACACTCATTTATGTGGGTTTTTAAAAATACAAAAGGAATATTTGGAGAAACTTTATTTCTGGCCATTTGAATTAAATTCATCTGAGGGGTGTTCTCTCTCCCATTTCTATTTCTTTTGAAATTTTTAACATGAATGCAAGGTGAGGCTTGATCCTAGCACATACCTAACAGAGGGTTTTGACATTATGTCTGTTACAATATTCTCAATAACATTCCAGTTTATCAGGAATATGAAATAACCGATTTATTTCACAGGACGTGAGCCATCCTTTATGTAACTCAATATTATTTCATTTCTCCTCGTGTTCTAGGCTACCATCATTCCTTTGTATTTCAAGCAATGTTATTCCTTTTGTTTCATTAAGAAGACTCATGATTATTGTTCTGTATAGAACGTATTCATGACAACCTTCTAAATTCAACTAAGGCTTCAACTCATATACCAAGACCAATTGTCTTTGTCATATCCTTCCTTATATAGCGTCATTACAGCGGAACACGCTTCCGTTGCAATACTCTGATATTCTGAAGGCAAGGTCCAATACCTTGGTCAAAGTTTCCATTATCTCCCATTGGATCCGTGTCGAGAGACTTCTTCTCGCACTACCAATCAAGCAACACAAATTTTGCTATTCAGGGAGAATATGTAATTTCAATTGCTTGCTTCTTTATCACAAAGAAATTCTTTCTTTAAGAAACCTTATAACACCATCAATTATGGAGCTATCTTGTCTCATTATATTCAGGATGGTTTCCTATTCATGAAGTGTGTGTTTTAACTTAATGAATTAATCAACCTTGTTCGTTAATAATTTTAGTGCAAGGGGAAAGAACGTTTAGACCATACTTTAGTTTAGTATGTCTACAAATAGTTTAAGTAGTCTAGCACTTTAAACTTCCATTGTAATTTGTGGTACAACTTCCACAAGTCTCCCATTATCTCAACTTTAATACTTATCACTTCAGATCATAGCTTAGTGATTTGTATCCTTATATTCTTACTTCACACTGTGATTCCTGAATCTCAGTTTTACGATCTCAATTGAATACAAATTTCAATTAATCATATGAAGTCTTTAATGATAACTCATGTGCCCATTTAGTACATTATTTGTGTATAATGATTGGCACAAGTTCTACTTGATAGAACCTTGTCTTGGTCATATTTATTGCAGAGGTTCATAGATCGTGTATCTAATCCATCTCACGCAATCCAGTTATGACTTTCATTCAATAATGAACTCACAAGTTAATAGATCATACATTTAATGAATTCATCAGTTATGAAATCACTTTATGCAATCAAATCTTTGACTTGTTGTAATCAAGACAACTTTATCATTAAACATTGAATATTACTTGACAATAATAGCAGTATTATAAATTATTTCTATCATAACATAAATCAAAATGTAACCAAAGTATAAGCACACTTTTATTCATAAAGATGGAACAACTGACTTGTCTCATTACATGAATAACTTTGTCTCACGAGATGCAAGACACACAACTAAGTGTTCATACTATAATGATTACATAAGATTTATCTAATACTCTAAGTATCTCCTATGATAGATGTCTTGGCGGAATCCATGCTGGCCATCAACTGATTTGATATCCATCAATCCTTGGTTTCACCTCTTCCCGTCCATGCAACGGCAGGTCCTGTTTTCATAAAACAGAATAAGTATCAGATACTCATTAACTCCAAGTGTTGTAGAAGGGAACAAACGTTTATAAAGTATATCAAGTATATACCTTCTCCATCGACAACTTCTCCTTCAATGGGTTCAACTTCCAGATACTGAAGTCTATCCATGAAGTCAGAGAACTCGAGGCTTTCACCTCTGCCGACATAGCCATGGACATGGTCTGTATAGCTCGGTGAAAGCGAGTGTAACACCGTGTATATCCCAGACTCATCTGTGGTCCAATAGTCAAAGTCATATACGAGGCTCAAATGTATCTCATGCATCTTGGCCAAGTGTGCCTTCAGGCAAGAGCCTTCTTCCATCATTGTAGAGAGAAACTCATTTTCTAACTCAAATCTGGCAACTCTAAACTGATGCATGTATAATGACTTCATCTCATATATCATGTCATATGTATCCAACTCAGCATATTCCTCACGCAAGGCTTGCGTAATGCTAGTTTCTATGACACCTTTAGATATGGCGTATGTCCTCCGACGATTCTGATAATCAGTCGCTGTCCGTGCATCCATGTCGTTTGCTGGAGGGTTTCCCACATGCTCTTTAGTTAAGAATGAAAGGTTGGCTCTCTTGAGCACAACTCTAAGGTATAAGTACCAACTAATGAAATTTGACCCATTTTCTTTAAGTCTTTCACCACGTAAGAAAGAAACCAATTCAAGATATTGGGGCATTGATACGTCCCAAACGTATCTATAATTTCTGCTTGCTCCATGCATGTTTTGTGTGATATTGCTATGTTTTTGATACACTTTCATATCTTTTTATAACATATTTTGGAACTAACCTATTAATCGTTACAAGAGTGAACAAGTTCTTGTTTTTGTACTTTATGTGTAGGAATTACTTGGATAAAGGAAAAATCACAAAAAGGAGCCCTGTAGGAGTTGGACTCTAACTCTCCCGAAATCTGTCCCCACCAGACAGGTTTTAAATATCGCCTCGGAAACGCTAGAAGACGGCCTTAAACAGAAAAACTTAAACTACAAAGTTGTAGGGAATTTTTTTCCGCTGGATTTAGACATAAAATTCGGCCCAATCGGAGTTCGGACGCTTCCAGAAACCCCGAAATATAGAAGACGTAATCTGGATGACGGGAATCCGAGAGTCTATATAAAGAGAGGAAACCTAGGTCAAAGAGCACCACGAAAATTCCTCCCCCTTGGCAGCCGTCTTGAGGGGGAGATCAATCTCCACAGCAGAACCATCTCCAAGGAAGAAGAAGGGGCCAAGGGCTGCTGCCCCCGAGGGCCGTGGCCACCGCTGTGGTCGTGGCCGTGGGCGTCGCCGCCGCCGTGGCCGCCGCCGTCGCCGTCTCCTTCATCTTCACCGGGCTGCACCTCTCCATCAACAACTTTCTCTCTCTCACCATGTCCATGTGTGAGTAGTTCCCCCTCAGGGCTAAGGCTTGTATCTTGATCTATGTGGTTTCTCTCTCTCCCATGATGTGATCTTTGTTGTGATCATTGGCTATGTTAATATAGGGTGATCACATGATGTTTCCCCTTCTTCTATGTATTGGATTGATGTACTCAATTGATCTTATCTAGTATAATCCCCGAGACCATGGTGACAGCTGGTCTATTACACATGGATTAGAAGAATATTTTCATGAGTGATTTCCTCTTTTGTGTGTGGATTGAAGATTGAGAGTCTTTTGGTGCTTGTCTTTGACTATCCTTTAGATATGTTGTGGTGATTGTGGTACTCTCTTTGGATGGCCGCGGTGACATTGGGAAATCCATAGATTGATAACTACGAACTTTGAGGTGTGCTTTTGTAGCCCTACACAATTCTCGTCCTCTCTTGACCACAAAGGAATGACCTCCGAGTACGTCTCCATTGCATGTTTTATGGGAAATATCATGTGATTAGACTATGTTGATGTTGTTGGGAGTTGCCACTAGTGAAAGTATGAAGCCTAGGCCTTGTTTCCACCATTGCAATACCGTTTGTTCTCACGTTTACCACTTGTTTCTTGGCTGCTCTTTTTATTACAGATTTGTATTACTTTGTTTTGCCACACCTATCACCCATATTTTACCATCTCTTCGCCGAACTAGTGCACCTATACAACTCCTAGTTGTATTAGGTGTGTTGGGGACACAAGAGACTTCTTTTATCTTAATTGCAGGGTTGCTTGAGAGAGACCATCTTCAACCTCTACTTCCCTGAGTTCGATAAACCTTTGGTCATCCACTTGAGGGAAATTGCTGCTGTCCTACAAACCTCTGCGCTTGGAGGCCCAACATAGTCTACAAGAATAGAAGTGTGCGTAGACATCAAGCTATTTCTGGCGCCGTTGCCGGGGAGGTGAGTGCTTGAAGGTATATCTTTAGATTCAGCAATTAAATCTTTTCGTTTCTTGTTTTTATTTTCACTAGTTAGGTTTATGGAAAACTGCAATCTTAGTTCGCTGCTTCGGGGAGACCGCTTTGCCACACTTGTGGTAGAGAAGTCTCCGCCACCTACTGAATGTATCCCGTTCCAAATACCACTTGGGATAGTTGAAATAGTTATTAATGATTGTTATGATGGGACAGTCAATCCTAGTATTCATTTGTTGAAAGTTACAGAACTTTGTGAGTTATTTAAGATTTCAGGTTTGACAAGAGGTGAAGTCATGAAGAAATTATTTGCCTTGTCACTGAAAGGAAAAGCATTGGAATGGTATAGGCTACTAGATGATTCTAACCTAAGGGATTGGGAAGAGATCAAGTCTCTCTTTTACTCCAAGTTTTATCCTCTTCATGAAGTCCATGAGAATAGGAATTATATTTATAATTTTTATCCTCATGACGGAGAGAGCATAGCTCAAGCTTGGGGGAGACTGAAAACTTTGATGCTAAAATGTCCTAACCATGGGCTCCCCAAAGATATGATTATTACTAATTTCTATGCAAGGCTATCTCGAGAGGATAAAGACTTGCTCGATGCTTCCTCGATGGGTTCTTTCACAAACGAAAAGATTGATGCTAAATGGGAACTCCTTGAAAGAATCCAACACAACACTGAAGATTGGGAGATCGACAAGGGTAAAGAGTCAGGTATAATTTATGAGTATGATTGCATTAAGTCCTTTGTTGAAACTGCAAGTTTTAATAAATTTAGTGCTAAGTTTGGGCTTGATTCTCAACTCCTTATTGACTTCCTCAAATCTTTTGCTTCACATCTTAATATGCCTAAGGAGAATTGGATCAAGCATCATGAACCTTTTAAAGAGATTTGCAAAGAAAATGAAATTGTTAATGATGATTGCAACATGCATGATCCAATTCCTGAAAATGAAGTTTTATATAAGCATGTTAATTTTTGTGGAGTGGATAGACCTTGTGAAAGGCCTATGATTGAAGAAGAGAAGTATTGTAAGCAACATAAGCATGAAAGAACAATCACTTGGGTTAGAGATTTAAATGAAATTGCTAGAGAATTGTGCGAACTTTATCCTTTTACTTGTGAACTTTGCTTCATAAAGGGTCACTTCAATTTTCAGTGCATGTACTTTCAAAACATAACTGTTAGCCAGTTGTGTGATGACATGATCACCCCTGATCTTTATGATGAGCTTATGTTATTTTTGATGTGTGAAGAGTTATCAGAAAAGACTTCTTGGCTAGATGGTCATGCTTTGGGAATAAATAACACTTTGCAGAAATGCCATCTCTATTGTGTTGTTAATTCCCATGAGAATGATTACATAAGTAAGATTAGAAAAGAGGGAAATCTACCAAAGTATAAAAATGTCTCTTATATTTCTACTAATAAAAAGGAGAGTTTCTCCCAAGTTTCCACTATTATTTCTACTGATAAACTAGGATATGTGGAGAAACTTCCCCTCTAACCACTCCTTCCTAAGGTGAAGAATAAGAAGAAAAAGAAGAGGATCAGGAAGGAAGAAGAATGGGTAACAACCTGGCCTGAGCATATTCCTCGCATCGATTTTTATCCTAACGGACAGAAATTTATGGAGGATGGTGAGCTTGATTGCATTCATTATTATCTTGAAGATAAGTCTGTAGGTACTATTAAAGATGATTTTGATTATGATATGCATGTTACTTTTTGTGATTGGGAAAATGATGATAATGCTAATTATGACCTTGAAAATCTCTTTGGTACCAACTCTAAGAGTGATGACATGGAAAGCTCCAAACTTGGGGATGATAGGATTGCAAGTCCTTTACCCATTAGTGATGTGGTAATTGATAATTCTTTTGCTAGTAAGAATAAATACAACATGTTTACAAATATAGTTTCTAGCAATGATAATGCTCTTATCTACTATGATGATGTTATAACTCCTATTTTTAGTGATTATAAAGGTACCTATGACATAAGGAGAAATTATCCTCATGAAACTTGTCATGATCATGGAGGAAATTACTCCCTTGTTGAACACCATCTTCCTAATACACAATTAATCTATAGTGTTCAAGTTGTTTATGATAGTCCTACTACCACTATTGCCTTTTGCATGTGGATCATGGTAACAATTTTTTATGTGATACTTATATTGTTGAGTTTATTCTTGATCCCACTGAAAATTATTATGAGAGGGGAACATATGCTCTGTGAGAACCCTCTGTTAGGTAATGTGCTAGGATCAAAGTCCTCTTGCATCATGTTAAAATTTTCAAAGAAATCATTTGAAATCAAAATCAAAAGCAAAATGGGAGAAGGAACCCCCCCAGATGAATTAATTGAAAAGGCCAGATAAAAATCTTCTCCAAAAATTCATGTTAGATTTTTGAAAAGTCTTATAAATGAGTGTGATCACATTTCAAGTGATGTGGGACCCACCCCATGCTCATGGATTTTTCAAATATTCAAACAATGCCTTGGATTTTAATCAAAAACCCCTATTTGAGTTAAGATTCAAATTATTTGAATTTTAAAAATGTTCAAAATTTATAAGTGGCTAGTATATTATTTGGTGAGGCCATATAAAAATTATGAGCATTTAATAAATTGGTTTGCTATTTTTTTTAGCTAGCCAAAACAAATGACAGAAAAGAAAAACAGAAAAATAAAAGAGAAGGACTTCCATCTCGCCCACGGGCGAGGCCCACTCACCTCAGCCGGCCGAGCCCACCTAGAGGGGGTACATGCGTCTTCTTCCCCTCCAGGCAGGCAAGCACCTCGTCGGCGAGCGCCGTGGGCACGACAGGAAGCTGCCTGCCTGCCCCGAGCCCTTATCCCTTCGCCTCGCACGTCTGGGAGACGCCCAGCTCCATTCCCCTCCCTCCAGTGCGTTGCCCCCTTCGTTTTCGCCGGATTTGAAGAAGACCGAGAGGATCGCCGGAGCGCCGTCGAGCCCCTACGTGACCATCGACGTCGAGAAGCCCAGCCGAGCTGTCCCCCGTGTTCCCCTTCGAGCATTGTGTCGATCTGCAGAAGATGGCGAGCAGGGCGCCTCTGTAGCCGACGAATTCGAGCTCGAGCCGCCGCCGAAGCCGAAGGAGATCGACGACGATTGCCTCGCCGTCAAGCCCTCCCAGCTCAAGCCGTCACCGCTGTTGAACTCCTGGTGAGCTTGCGGTCAGAACCCCCTTGCTCGCGCCCCAAATCTTCTTCTCCTTCGTACCCTGCCATGGACGCCAAGGTGCAGCGCCGCCGTGCTGGTCGACGGCGAGTCTCCACTAAACAGTCGTCGTCTCCACCTTGTCCATTGCGTTCACCACACTCCCCTGGTTCGATTCAACCCAGCCCTACCCCAAATGGTGCTCCGTAGCCAAGTTCACCTCAGACCAGTGGCGCCGCCGCCGCAAAGCTTCACGCCGGCATCACTCCGGTGCCCCCCGATGACGCTGGAGTGCTCGAGGAGATGCGCGCGACCAAGAGGAACCGTCCGGTGGTCGCATCGCTTCTATTGGACGTCGGATGCGTTGACCCCGTGCAGCGCCGCCGCCTCGGTTGGTCACCGGCGGCTAGCCGCCGGTGAGGCCGCTTGATTAGGGGCTAAACCCCCCTGTTAGTTGACCCCAGTTCAATGATAGGTGGGGCCCCCAGGCCTTAATCCCCTCTGTTATTTTTAAACAGAGGTTAATTAAACCCCTCTCACTGACACCCCTGGCCCACACGTCATCCCCCCCCCCCCGTGACATCACCCTTGCGTAAGCCTGACGCAGTAAATGAATTCCAGAATAAAAAGAAATCAGAAAATTCCAAGAATTCCAGAAAATCAGTGAAACTTTGGAAATTCATAGAAAATTCATATTAACTCCAAATTTAACAAATAATATATGAAAAATGATTAGGAGAAAATAAGCTATCCAAATATCCAACTTTCAACCATGTTTGAGTTGAATTTAAAATGTGATCAGTAGCATTTGCTATTTGATTTAAATGGAATTAATTCAAATTCTTTTCAAATGCTTTTGCATTTTGAACCATATCAACATACTACATTTCAATCACATATCAGAGGCATATCATACACTTTTCAAAATGGTTCAACCTGATCAAACAATGTCAATTATAACTTGGCTAAAATGAATTCAAATTGGAGTTTGAATTTGCAATTCAATTTGCAATATACTCCATTTAAATGGAATTGCTTCACACATCAAAGCATACACATCAAGTTTCAACCTTCAACCATGTGGTTGTGCATTGTATTTACTTTGCTACCTTGTTTGTTGTTTGTCGAGTAGAGGTGGAACCGGAACAGGAGGTTGCCCCCTTCGTTGAAGACCCCGAACCCGAATCTCGTCGGCAAGGCAAGCAAACCCCCATTGATCATGTCGATAAAATCCCACTTCCCTCGCATGTCTCGCTTATGCATTGTATAGGATGATTACCATGCTCCGTTTCTACCGCATAGATGAACCCATTCCTTTGCATGACCTATCATTTGTCACAGTAGTAGGCAAACCACAATCCTAGCAAATGTAGGAGTTGATTGATATCATGTGGCCCCTGCAATTGTTACTGCTTATTGCATGCTTAGAGTGATACAATGATGTTACTGTTATGAGAGTCGGGATGGTAGTGATCATGATGATGACGGTGGAAAGGTGTTGGTGAATCTACCCTAATACAAGGTGAACGATGAGAGGCTGTGTAGGAGTACACGGTGGGTTGTCTCGTTGAACACCGCCCTAAGTCCGAGTTCTTGTGTGGTGATCCAAGATGAAGAGTACAACCACACATTGGGCTCACTGACCCCTCTCAACCTATTAACTCATCCCTTTCGATGTCCAGATGTCGCAATAGTTCGGAGTTCTGGTAGGTTTGTGGCCTGGCTGCTAAGTGAGAGAACGGCTCACCCGAGACCGGCTTATACACCACGCACACATCACTTGGTTCCACTTCGGTAAACCGGCCGGGTTCACGATAGTGGTAGCCAACCCAGGTAGGCGGTTTTCTCGGACTAGATAGGCTATGAGGTAACAGTTGTGGTGAGCATCCTCGCCGACACTTCTTGAAAGGTGTCGAGTACAAAGGCGGTAACAAATGATCATGTGTGTGTAGCGGTACACCCCTGGAGGGTTAACAAAACTATTCGAATAGCCGCGTCCGCGG
This sequence comes from Bromus sterilis, assembly GCA_950022295.1. Lineage (NCBI taxonomy): Eukaryota > Viridiplantae > Streptophyta > Magnoliopsida > Poales > Poaceae > Bromus > Bromus sterilis. The sequence continues at coordinate 30,150,036 of OX465597.1, forward strand.
TTAAGGACTGCTTGGAAAACTTAGCTTGATTATTAGATAACTTGAACTGGATACTTCTAAAACACACCAAGATAAGTGTGAGTGCTATGGCGTGCTTTCTCGTGGGGAAGTCGAGGAACGCACCATAGTGGTGTAATTGGTTGGAGAAAGTATAGTGGACTCATGTACGCTTCTGACCTCAAGTCTGGTACTCATAGTTCAGGACTAGCCAAGTCAAAGCTGGCACTTCCGCAAGTGAAACCCCACCTCCCTTTACCTTGATACATGTGCATGAGTAGTATAGCTCCTATGTAAGTCTTGCTGAGTACGACTTTGTACTCACGTTTGCTTAATCTATGTTTTAGATGAACCCACTGACCCCGAAGGTGGCTTCTTCATCGAGCTCGACGACTGAAGATCAAGCTAGACTAGTCCCAGTCAGACGACTGGTTCCCTCGTGGAGGGCTTGTGTTTAAATAAGGCTTCTTAAGCCATTTGTTAAACTTGTCTGTACTCAGACATACTTTGCTTCCACTTGTTGTTGTAATGTTGGACCACATGCTTGTGATCTATGTGCGCACTCTGTGAGAGTTATCAATAAAATGTATACTTTGTAGAGAATTGCAATGATACCTCCTGTTCATACAAGGCATGTGTGTTGCGTGTATGATTATAACATGCATGTCTTTGTATGGGTTTTCGAGACCTTAGTTGTCAAGTGGCCCTTAGATGTGCGCAGCTTGGGGCATCGCGATGCGATTGCTCGAGACTCCGTCTCGTGCACACTTTGTGGTATGATTGAGCCCGCCCTAGACCCCGACTAAGTGATCGGGCTGGAGTAAGTCTATGTAAGAGTTATGAGATAGTCGATAGTATGGTTGAGGTGACTTGTCTTTGAATATGGGAGTTCATCACCCATATCATTAGACTTGTGTGCGGACGAGGAGGACCCATCTCAGTTGATCATCCGGCCTGGATGGGATTCCCCTCACGTACGATGCTTTCCGAGAACGTTCTGTGCTTTGCCTTGTCTGCTTAGACAAGTGGGTACGGTTCTCGGCTCTCCATATGACTATGTCGTAGCGGGACTTGCATACGCTAACCCCGGGTCCCGACAGACTTGGTATCAGAGCAGGACTGACTGTAGGACTAGTAGCCTTGGCCGAAGTCGAGTCTATCTTGCTATAGTTATATAGTTACTCTGGGTATATAAGGGAACAACGTAAGGCTTCTTTTTTCTCCTTACCCCTTCATTCTTAGTTCTGAGTCACCCTCATCTTATTCTATGGGAAGATAGGACTAGGCTCTCCTCTGTCTGATTAGAACATCTCGTTGTTTTCTTCCTTGTAGCCGTAGGAAGGTTGTGATCGGTTTATTAGAGTGGTAGTGCTTCCTGATTTCTTACATCGTATGTAAGTGTTGTTTCCATGTTGTAAGAAATTGTCTTTTTCTTGCAATTACAGCCGTTATGTTGTCCGAGTCATTCCAGCTTTATCTCATAATCTGACGCATTTGCAAACTCCGTCTTTCTGTTTCAGATGGCAGATCTTCCCCCTCAGCAGATTGTTCGTTTGACCAGGTGCCTCGGTGTACGTGGCCATCCCGCCACGTTGATCGAGATGATGTCCTATGTGGGATATCGATGGTATCCTGAGTACACCGTCGAGGAGCAGTTCCAAGACTTCAACAAGATTGCCGCCGAAGAGACTGACGACACCACTGACATCATTCTTGGTACGCTCCCAGTCAATTATGTTCCTACTTCCGTTCTTTTCGACCCAGGAGCATCTCATTCATTCATGTCAGAAAGTTATGCACTTCGTCATGAGTTATCCTTTGTTGAATTGTCCACCCCCATGATTATTCAAACTCCAGGGTCAAGATGGCAAACTAATAGAGTAAGCCATGGTAATCAAATTGCGATTGAGGGTTTAGTATTCCTTGCTTCACTCATAGCCCTCAAGTCTTCAGACATTGATGTCATCCTTGGCATGGATTGGCTATCAAGACAGAATGCCTACCTGGATTGCAAAGGCAAATCAGTGAAACTAACCCACCCTTCAGGCAAGACAGTCAACTATACCTCACCCAGAACAAGAACCCAAGTGCATTCTTTGAATGTGCTTCCCCTTCCCGAACTTGAAGATATTCTGGTGGTTCGTGACTTCCCGGATGTCTTTCCTGAAGAGCTGCCGGGAATGTCACCCGACAGATGTGTAGAGTTTATAGTGGATCTTGTGCCAGGAACCGCACCAATTTCTAGACGCCCATACAAAATGGCCCCACGTGAGTTAGCTGAGCTTAAAACCCAACTGGAAGCTTTGTTGGAAAAAGGCTTCATCCGCCCTAGCTCATCGCCATGGGGTTGTCCCATTCTGTTCGTAACGAAGAAAGATGGAACAGAAAGGATGTGCGTAGACTATCACCCGCTAAATTTAGCGACGATAAAGAACAAGTACCCACTGCCTAGGATCAATGATCTTTATGATCAACTTGCAGGATCCTCTGTCTTCTCCAAGATGGATTTGAGATTAGGTTATCATCAAATCAAAATCCGAAACGAGGACATTCCCAAAACGGCTTTTACTACTCGTTATGGTCTTTACGAGTATACCTTCATGTCCTTTGGTTTAACCAATGCCCCCACCACTTTCTCACGCATGATGAATTCAATCTTCATGGAGTACTTAGATAAATTTGTTGTGGTTTATCTTGATGATATTCTCATCTACTCGAAGAACGAAGAAGAACATGCCGAACACCTATGGTCGGTATTGATGAAACTTAGAGAGCATCGCCTATATGCTAAATTCTCCAAGTGTGAATTTTGGCTACCAGAAGTGACCTACTTAGGCCACGTAATTTCTGCAAAAGGCATTGCTGTGAATCCCGAGAGAGTTCAGGCCGTCCTTGACTGGACTCCACCTGAATCGGTTAAGCAAGTTAGGAGTTTTCTTGGCCTAGCCAGCTATTGTCGTCGCTTCGTCGAGAACTTTTCTAAAGTTGCAAAGCCTCTAACTGAACTCCTCAAGAAAGATAAGAAATTCCTATGGACTCCCAAGTGCGAGGAAAGCTTTCAAGAGCTAAAAAGAAGATTGACTTCTGCACCCGTACTTGCACCTCCAGACACCAAAAAGGATTTAGAGATCTATTGTGACGCATCACGGCAAGGGTTAGGATGCATACTTCTGCAAGATCGACATGTGGTAGCTTATGCTTCACGTCAATTGCGGCCACATGAAGAGAACTATCCTACCCATGACCTTGAACTTGCTGCCGTAGTTCATGCCCTAACAACTTGGCGACATTACCTCCTTGGTAATCGTTGTGAGATCTATTCCGACCACCAAAGCCTCAAATACATATTCACCCAGCCAGATCTTAATCTCAGGCAAAGACGCTGGATTGAGTTGATAAAAGATTACGACGTAGGAATTTCTTACACCCCAGGCAAAGCCAAAGTCATGGCTGATGCACTCAGTCGTAAGTCGTATTGTAACAACATCATGTTACAACAGTATCAACCACTTCTTCATGAGGAATTTCGCAAGCTCAATCTTGAGATTGTTCCTCATGGCTATCTTTCTACCTTGGTGGCGAAACCAACCCTTGAGGATCAAATCATAGTTGCCCAAAGGCGTGCACGAGGTGTTCGCCGGATCAAGGAGAACATTGCTAGCGGAGTTTCTAAATGTTTCTCCACAGATAGCAAAGGAACGGTATTCTTTGGAAATCGTTTGGTAGTACCTAAGAATAGGGAACTAAGGCAACTCATCCTCAAAGAAGCCCATGACACACCCCTCTCGATTCATCTCGGTAGCACAAAAATGTACCGAGATCTACGCCAGAGATTTTGGTGGACTAGGATGAAGAGAGACATTGCTCAATTTGTTGCCGAATGTGATGTTTGTCGTCACATTAAGGCAGAACATCAAAGACCTGTTGGTACACTTCAACCTTTTCCTATTCCAGAGTGGAAATGGGACAAAGTCGGTATGGACTTCATCACCGGCTTTCCAAAAACCCAGAAAGGAAACAATGCCATCTTCGTTGTCATAGATAGGCTTTCCAAAGTTGCTCACTTCCTTCCAGTTTGCGAGTCTATAACTGCTAGCCAGTTAGCGGACTTGTACGTCTCTAGAATTGTATCCCTTTACGGTGTTCCTTTGGAAATCAATTCTGATCGTGGTAGCCTTTTCACCTCTAGATTTTGGGGAAGCTTTCAGAATGCTATGGGAACTCATCTCTCCTTTATTACAACTTTCCATCCTCAGTCTAGTGGTCAAGTCGAAAGGGTTAACCAAATTCTTGAAGACATGCTCAGAGCTTGTGTTATCTCATTCAGAAAGAATTGGGAGAAGTATCTTCCATTTGCCGAATTTGCTTATAACAATAGTTTTCAATCTAGTCTGAACATGGCTCCTTTTGAACTCCTATATGGACGACGATGCCGAACACCTTTAAACTGGTCAGAAACCGGTGAAAGACAATTCTTTAGACCGTACATGATCAAGGAAGCAAAAGAGAAAGTTCGCATTGTTCGTGATCAATTGAAAGCAGCCCAGTCTCGTCAGAAAAGCTACTATGATCGTCATCATAGGCAAGAGAGCTACAATCTGGATGAGAAGGCTTACCTTCGGGTTACTCCTCTGAAGGGAACCCAACGTTTCGGTATCAAAGGAAAGTTGGCCCCACATTACATCGGACCTTTCCGCATTCTTGCTAAACGTGGAGAAGTTTCCTACCAACTTGAACTACCCCCGCACCTTTCCCGAGTACATGATGTATTCCATGTGTCCCAACTCAGGCGTTGCTTCAAGGACCCCATCCGCGAAGTCGACCATGAAACGCTTGATCTCCAAGATGACCTTTTTTATCGAGAATACCCCGTTCGTATTCTTGATTCCGCAGAGCGTGTCACTCATCGTCAGAAGATTAGGTTTCTGAAAGCGCAATGGTCACACCACTCTGAGAGAGAAGCCACGTGGGAAAGAGAAGACCGTCTCCGTACCGAGTACCCCTCCTTCCTCCCGCAGACTTCTGAATCTCGGGACGAGATTCTGTTGAGTGGGGGCGAGTTGTCAGAACCCTCTGTTAGGTAATGTGCTAGGATCAAAGTCCTCTTGCATCATGTTAAAATTTTCAAAGAAATCATTTGAAATCAGAATCAAAAGCAAAATGGGAGAAGGAACCCCCCCCAGATGAATTAATTCAAAAGGCCAGATAAAAATCTTCTCCAAAAATTCATGTTAGATTTTTGAAAAGTCTTATAAATGAGTGTGATCACATTTCAAGGGATGTGGGACCCACCCCATGCTCATGGATTTTTCAAATATTCAAACAGTGCCTTGGATTTAATCAAAAACCCCTATTTGAGTTAAGAGTCAAATTATTTGAATTTAAAAATGTTCAAAATTAATAATTGGCTAGTATATTATTTGGTGAGGCCATATAAAAATTATGAGCATTTAATAAATTGGTTTGATATTTTTTTTGCTAGCCAAAACAAATGACAGAAAAGAAAAACAGAAAAATAAAAGAGAAGGACTTACCTCTTGCCCAGGAGCGAGGCCCACTCACCTCAGCCGGCCCAGCCCACCTGGAGGGGGTACATGCGTCTTATTCCCCTCAAGGCAGGCAAGCACCTCGCCGGCGAGTGCCGTGGGCACGACAGGCAGCTGCCTGCCTGCCCCGAGCCCTTATCCCTTCGCCTCGCACGTCTAGGAGACGCCCAGCTCCATTCCCCCCCCCCCCCCAGTGCACTTGCCCCCTTCGTTTTCGCCGGATTTGAAGAAGACCGAGAGGATCGCCGGAGCGCCGTCGAGCCCCCGTGTGACCATCGACGTCGAGAAGCCCAGCTGAGCTGTCCCCCGTGTTCCCCTTCGAGCGCTGCGTCGATCTGCAGAAGATGGCGAGCAGGGCGCCTCTTTAGCCGACGAATTCGAGCACGAGCCGCCGCTGGAGCCGAAGGAGATCGACGATGATTGCCTCGCCGTCAAGCCCTCCCAGCTCAAGCCGTCACCGCCGTTGAACTCCTAGTGAGCTTGCGGTCAGAACCCCCTTGATCGCACCCCAAATCTTCTTCTCCTTCGTACCCTGCCATGGACGCCGAGGTGCAGCGCCGCCGTGCTCGTCGACGGCGAGTCTCCGCTAAACAGTCGTCGTCTCCACCTTGTCCATTGCGTTCACCACACTCCCCTGGTTCGATTCAACCCAGCCCTGCCCCAAATGGTGCTCCGTAGCCAAGTTCACCTCAAACCAGTGGCTCCGCCGCCGCAAAGCTTGACGCCGGCATCACTCCGGTGCCCCCCGATGACGCTGGAGTGCTCGAGGAGATGCGTGCGACAAAGAGGAACCGTCTGGTGGTCGCGGCGCTTCTTTTGGACGTCGGATGCGTCGACCCCGTGCAGCGCCGCCACCTCGGTTGGTCACCGGCGGCTAGCCGCCGGCGAGGCCGCTTGATTAGGGGCTAAACCACCCTGTTAGTTGACCCCAGGTCAATGACAGGTGGGGCCCCCAGGCCTTAATCCCCTCTGTTATTTTTAAACAGAGGTTAATTAAACCCCTCTCAGTGACACCCCTGGCCCACACGTCAGCCCCCCCCCCTGACGTCACCCTTGCGCAAGCCTGACGCAGTAAATGAATTCCAGAATAAAAAGAAATCAGAAAATTCCAAGAATTCCAGAAAATTAGTGAAACTTTGGAAATTCATAGAAAATTCATATTAACTCCAAATTTAACAAATAATATATGAAAAATGATTAGGAGAAAATAAGCTATCCAAATATCCAACTTTCAACCATGTTTGAGTTGAATTTAAAATGTGATCAGTAGCATTTGCTATTTGATTTAAATGGAATTAATTCAAATTCTTTTCAAATGCTTTTGCATTTTGAACCATATCAACATACTACATTTCAATCACATATCAGAGGCATATCATACACTTTTCAAAATGGTTCAACCTGATCAAACAATGTCAATTATAACTTGGCTAAAATGAATTCAAATTGGAGTTTGAATTTGCAATTCAATTTGCAATATACTCCATTTAAATGGAATTGCTTCACACATCAAAGCATACACATCAAGTTTCAACCTTCAACCATGTGGTTGTGCATTGTATTTACTTTGCTACCTTGTTTGTTGTTTGTCGAGTAGAGGTGGAACCGGAACAGGAGGTTGCCCCCTTCGTTGAAGACCCCGAACCCGAACCTCGTCAGCAAGGCAAGCAAACCCCCATTGATCATGTCGATAAAATCCCACTTTCCTCTCATGTCTCGCTTATGCATTGTATAGGATGATTACCATGCTCCGTTTCTACCGCATAGATGAACCCATTCCTTTGCATGACCTATCATTTGTCACAGTAGTAGGCAAACCACAATCCTAGCAAATGTAGGAGTTGATTGATATCATGTGGCCCCTGCAATTGTTACTGCTTATTGCATGCTTAGAGTGATACAATGATGTTACTGTTATGACAGTCGGGATGGTAGTGATCATGATGATGACGGTGGAAAGGTGTTGGTGAATCTACCCTAATACAAGGTGAACGATGAGAGGCTGTGTAGGAGTACACGGTGGGTTTTCTCGTTGAACACCGCCCTAAGTCCGAGTTCTTGTGTGGTGATCCAAGATGAAGAGTACAACCACACATTGGGCTCACTGACCCCTCTCAACCTATTAACTCATCCCTTTCGATGTCCAGATGTCGCAATAGTTTGGAGTTCTGGTAGGTTTGTGGCCTGGCTGCTAAGTGAGAGAACGGCTCACCCGAGACCGGCTTATGCACCACGCACACATCACTTGGGTCCACTTCGGTAAACCTGGCGGTTTCACGATAGTGGTAGCCAACCCAGGTAGGCGGCTTTCTCGGACTAGATAGGCTATGAGGTAACAGTTGAGGTGAGCATCCTCGTCGACACTTCTTGAACGGTGTCAAGTACAAAGGCGGTAACAGATGATCATGTGTGTGTAGCGGTACACCCCTGCGGGGTTAACAAACCTATTCGAATAGCCGCGTCCGCGGTTAAGGACTGCTTGGAAAACTTAGCTTGATTATTAGATAACTTGAACTGGATACTTCTAAAACACAGCAAGATAAGTGTGAGTGCTATGGCGTGCTTTCTCGTGGGGAAGTCGAGGAAGGCACCATAGTGGTGTAATTGGTTGGAGAAAGTAGTGGACTCGTGTACGCTTCTTACCTCAAGTCTGGTACTCGTAGTTCAGGACTAGACAAGTCAAAGCTGGCACTTCCGCAAGTGAAACCCCACCTCTCTTTACCTTGATACATGTGCATGAGTAGTATAGCTCCTATGTAAGTCTTGTTGAGTACGACTTTGTACTCACGTTTGCTTAATCGATTTTTTAGATGAACCCACTGACCCCGAAGGTGGCTTCTTCATCGAGCTCGACGACTGAAGATAGAGCTAGTCTAGTCCCAGTCAGACGACTGGTTCCCTCGTGGAGGGCTTGTGTTTAAATAAGGCTTCTTAAGCCATTTGTTAAACTTGCCTGTACTCAAACATACTTTGCTTCCGCTTGTTGTTGTAATGTTGGATCACATGCTTGTGATCTCTGTGTGCACTCTGTGAGAGTTATCAATAAAATGTATACTTTGTAGAGAATTGCAATGATACCTACTGTTCATACAAGGCATGTGTGCTGCGTGTATGATTATAACATGCATGTCTTTGTATGGGTTTTCGAGACCTTAGTTGTGATCTGGCTGGCGGTCTTTCATACACCAAGTGGCCCTTAGATGTGCGCAGCTTGGGGCATCGCGATGCGATTGCTCGAGACTCCGTCTCGTGCACACTTTGTGGTATGATTGAGCCCGCCCTAGACCCCGACTAAGTGATCGGGCTGGAGTAAGTCTATGTAAGAGTTATGAGATAGTCGATAGTATGGTTGAGGCGACTTGTCTGTGAATATGGGAGTTCATCACCCATATCATTAGACTTGTGTGCGGACGATGAGGACCCATCTCAGTTGATCATCCGGCCTGGATGGGATGCCCCTCACGTACGATGCTTTCCGAGAACGTTATGTGCTTGGCCTTGTCTGCTTAGACAAGTGGGTACGGTTCTCGGCTCTCCATATGACTATGTCGTAGCAGGACTTACATACGCTAACCCCGGGTCCCGACATGCTCATAGATATTTTATTTTTTTGAAGCTTTCAAACTGAAGGGTAAAGCACCCCCAGCATTTTATTACCAGGAACACAGTATTTACAAATGTATAGCAAAAGCTTCAAAAAAACACCTCTCAAGGTAGGAGGAAGTCAATCCATCTAAGCAAGAGATCCTTAAATCTAGGCTTAGTTCTATAGCTAAGAAAGGTTAAATCATGAATGAAACCAACCCTCCATTTAGCAAAAGAGGTCCTGACATGCTTGAAACATTTAGCATTCCTGATCAACCAGATGTTCCACCAGGCAGTAAACACCACTTCAGCGAAGAAGGGTTTATTGAAAGACTCCTTGGCCCTCTTGGCAATCCGAATCATGTCAGAACCATGATTCCAGTCAATTTGAAGGTATGCCCATACTCTAGCACTGAAATTGCATTGGAAAAAGAGGTGATCTCTGGTCTCCAGATGTTGGGTATGGCAAAGCACACACTCCGGACCATCCTGGATGTTCCAATGTCGTCTGATAAGCATATCCTTTGTATTGAGACGATCCATGATCACCAGCCAAGCAAAAACTTTGGTCTTTAGGATGCAACAGGATTTCCAAATCCAATTTAAAAGAGGATTTGCCTGTATAGGATCATGCACCAACCTGTAGAATTTATTAGCAGAGTATTGCCCTTTGCCATTCAACCTCCATGTCCAGCAGTCTTTCATTGCATCACCACTTTGACTTGGTAGGATTAGCTGCATCTCAGAGAGCTCCTGGAAGGCCTATGCAGATAGAGGCAGATTGAAAAGCTCTATGAGATCAGCCATCTCCATGGCCTCTTTAACAGATATAAAAGGATCCTTAGCAAAGGAGAACAATCTTTGGAACTTCTGAGCTAAAGTGGCATTAGTGCTGGAGACCCAAAAATCATTCCACAGCAAAACAGAGTCACCACTACCAACTTTAACCTGGGACACCGTCACAAAAGTATCCATCAATTTGGCCACATCTTTCCACCAGAAGGAGCCACAGAGCTCAGTAGCATGAGGCACTCTTTCATGGTAATAAGAATCCCATACAAGAGAGACCCAAGGCACATCCTCTTTTTTGTAAAACTTATGCAGGTGTTTCATCAAAAGGGCTTGATTTTGCAGCTGTAAATTGAGGATGCCCAGACCACCCTTGTTCTTTGGTCTGCAGACTAGCTCCCAAGCAGCAAGTGAATTACCAGAGTCCTGTCCATATTTTCTCCAAAGGCATTGTCTCTGGATCCTCTCCAATTTCTTGATGATCCCAGCAGGAATGTGTAAAGAGCAAAGGAAGTAGATGGGCATGGAAGATATGAAAGAGTTGAGTAGCCGCAGTTTTCCCCCTTGAGTCAAGAAACAAGAACTGGCAGTAAGTCTCCTCTCCATGCAGTCCACTAAGGGAAGAAGATCCACAATTTTAGGCCTGGTAGTGCCCACAGGTAGCCCCAAATAAGTGAAAGGAAGTTTCCCAACTTGACAACCAAAAACCCTGGCCAACTCATTAATAGTGATTTCATCAATATTGATGGGGATCATGGATGATTTGTTGTAATTGATATCCAGACCAGTGGATTGGGTGAAATGTTGGAGTCCTTGCTTGAGTCTGAGGACTTGTGATGGCTCTGCTGGCATAACCAGAATTGTATCATCAGCATACTGAACAATTGGGAAATCAGTATCATGGCATGGAATGGGAAAGCTGAGATTCCCTTTCCTCATCAGATCATTGACAACAGATTGTAGCAGATCAGCAGCCAGAACAAAAATCAAAGGGGATAAAGGATCACCCTGTCTGACCCCCCTTTTGCATTTAAACTGTCTACCTAGGATGCCATTTAACAGCACAGATGAAGACCCAGAATCCAACAGCTGCTGCACCCAGATTCTCCATTTTAGTGGAAAACCCTTGTGCTTTAAAATTTCTAGGATGGCATCATGCTCTATAGAATCAAAAGCTTTCTCAAAATCAATCTTGAGCAGAATTAGGGGTCTTTTGGAATGGTGGCACTGATGCAGATATTCGAAAGTCCATGCAATACAGTCCTAGATGGATCTCTCCTTGATAAATCCATATTGGTTTTTTTGTGAATGCATCTCCTGATGTCCTTCTGAAGCCTGTTAGGAGCCATCTTGGTGATAAACTTAATACCCACACTGGTGAGGGAGATAGGTCTAAAATCATTCACTGTCTCAGGAATGGGTTTCTTGGGGATAAGAGTGATGAAAGAGCCATTTAAACCTTCTAAATCAGCATGACCACTATGGAAATCCTCAGCCAACTTGTAAAAGTCATTGTAGATTATAGTCCAACAAGATTTCAAGAATCCTCCATTAAAACCATCAGGTCCAGGTGATTTATCAGGTGGCATGAACTTGACTGTATCATCCATTTCTTTCTTATCAAAAGGTGCTACCAGAGCTTCCAGTCCATCCACAGGATCAAGCAGATCATTCAGGTTGCAGTTCATTACAATACCCTTGGCTACCCCCATTCTATTTTTAAACGCAATCCAAAAGGCATTAGCAAGTAAATCATGTGAGTAGCAAGTAGTTCAATCAGCTAGCTGAAGAGAGGCAATTGAATTTCTTCTATGTCTTTCAGAGGCCATTGCTTGAAAAAACTTGGAGTTCTCCTCCCCCACTTTGACATATCTCTGAGTGCATCTTTTCTTCCAGTACATATGTTTCCAATGTAAGATTTTCTCCAGATGCAGCTTGACAATTCTCCTAAAATTAGATTCAGGTACAGAAAGTTTCCTGAACTCTTCCAAACAGTCAAGTAGAAAAATGATCCTGTTGCACTTGGAGATAAGCACTTTGAAGTTAGAGAAATTTTTCTTCCAGTGTTTGAGTGCCCTTCTAAGTCTCTTGAACTTGTCCACAATTCTAGCCACAGAATGAACTTTAGGGGACCCAGCATCCCAAGAAGATTTTACACAATCTAGAAAACCAGGCATCTCTACCCAAAAGTTCTCAAATATGAAAATGTTAGCTTTTGGGATGGAGGTGTTGATAGATACTACACAAGGGACATGGTCAGAGGCAGTCCTAGCTAAGGGTAGCACTTGAGTTGCAGGGTAAGATAGAATCCAATTAGCAGAGGTGAAGAACCAATCTAGCTGCTCCAGCAAAGGATTGTCCTGCATGTTGGACCATGTAAATCTTCTACTCCCTCTGATCCATAATAAGTTTCGCTCGTTTTGTACTAAGCTAGTACAAACTTTGTACTAAATGAGCGACACTTATTATGGATCGGAGGGAGTACCTTTCAGAGGGAGTTCCAGCAGCCCCAGATGACCAATTATCTCATTGAAGATGAACATGTCGTTGACATCACCACCAGGAAAATTTCTATTATCCAAAGACCTGATGAAATTAAAATCTCCAAGCAAAAGACAATTAGCATCAAAGGGGATAGATAGGTGATAAATCCAATCCACAAAACTATCTCTTTGCTGCTTCTCACAAGGGCCATAAATATTCACCAGAGTCCAAGATTCTGCATTATGGGAAGAAGTGAACTGGATCACCATCCCAAAAGATTTGGTATCAACCAACTGCCCATGAAAGATAGATGAATTCCAAATGGTCAGAATTCCCCCAGAAGCACCTCTCGAGGGAACCACATGCTCGTAGATATTTCAATAATATCAAATTCACTCTATGTATGTTGAAAGCTTTGAAGTTGCACTTGTTTTGCCTTCCTATGCTAATATATTTATGCTTCAATGAGTCAATATTCTATAAGATCCCTTTGCATAGGAAGCATGTTAGACTTAAATGTGTTTTTGTATTTTCTTCCTGATGCTCTATTTTGTTCTTCAATTCTTATTCCTATGAGAGCATCACTAAAATCTTAAGCCTATCTTTATGGCTATAAAGAAAGAGCTCTAGGGAGACAACCCTTGTTATCTTTAAATTGAGTTTTTACCTTCTGTTTTTAGTGGTCTTGATGATTGTTACTACTGTAGCAACATCATTGTATCTTTATTTTCAAGCTTTGTACCAAGTCTAGCCTCCGATTGCAAGAAAGTTCAAAAGTTGTGACATGCTGTCCAGAAAACAGATTATGTCCTTGGACGAAAAAATTAGCCTAAAATCACCAGATCATCTTTTTGATCTGAATTTTTTTGACAGCATGCTCCGTACAATTGAATTTCGAGCGTCTGTTCTGAGTTTTTTGATTCGAGTTGCAGAAGTACCCCTAAAAAATTATTTACTACCTGCTATTCTGTTTTTCACAGATTCTGCCACGTTTTGTCTCTCCTAACTTTTGCAAACCTTAAGCTTGCTTTTTCTTTGCAAAAACCTTTTAAAAATCTTGAGAAACAGTAGCTCTTCAAGAATATATTTATATCCAATAGGGAAAAATTATTTATTAAGGGTACTAACCTCTCTAATCAGCTTATGATGAGTTATGTATGAAGGGAGTTTTCAAGTGTGCGATGGAAGATAATGAAAGAAGATTCGGGAGTGTCAAGCGCTCAAGCTTGGGGATGCCCCCATGCATCCCCAACAAATATTCAAGGAGACTCAAGCATCTAAGCTTGGGGATGCCCCCGTGCATCCCCTTCTCCATCAACAATCATCAGTTTATCCTTCGTATCACTATATTTTTATCACTTCATGCGTTATGTGCTATGCTTGGAGCGTCTCGCTCTTAGGTTTTATTTTTAGTTTTCTTTAGCTTTGCTTGCTGTCATAGCAAGTTAGATCCCGTCTTACTTTGTGTGGGAGAGAAACACGCTCCGTTTGAACTAGAACACATCATAGAATTCTTCATGCCTATCTTTTTGCTGTTATGTGTTCTTTATCTTTTCGTAGCTACTGTCATGTCTAGTTTTAGTCTTAGTTTGTCTTAGCAAGAGCCTTGGCTTTTGTTTAGTTTGTCGCTGGAACTCTCTTTAGTTTTCATGTTTATCTTGTTAAGAGAGTTGGTTGTTGCACTGAGTTATGTCTTGTCTTGAAAGTAGGTAATTGAGGTTGCTATTTAATTTTAGTAGTAACTTGCAATTGTTTTGAGGTATTGATGTGAGTAATGTTTGAACTTTTGGTGTCAAGAGCTCTAGACTATTAGTGATAGGTGTCGTATTTTGGGCAATCCGTGTTTATTTTCAAAACCTACAAAATTAGTTGAGAACTTTAGCTACTAGATGGATCACTACTCTTTGGAGGGATCGAATATTAGAGTACACTCACGTACCATGAGTCGAGGATGCGCAAGGATAACCAAACCCCCATACACTTCTCCTCGGGGAACTTGTCTCTTTGTGAACCTCCTTAATAGATTGAGAGTTACCGATAATAAGTGCATGAGTTCTTCGGACTAATGTAAGTATTGAAAGTTGACACTTCCACCTCCTCATTTTTGCTAGCCTCTCCCGTGTCGTGCATTGCCTTCTTCTCACTCCGAGAGTTGGCGTCCACCTTCGCCGGTACATCCAAACCCTTGGCATGATATGCTCTGTCATCACAAACCTCCTTATATCTTTCCTCAAAACAGCAACCATGCCTACCTATCAAGGCATTTCCATAGCCTTTCCGAGATATATTGTCATGCAACATCCACCTCTTCATGACTTGATCTTCATGTCATACATGTTCCTGCTACACTGGCAGAGGCATATATTGCATACATCATGATAGTTACATCTTCTTTATGATTTGAGTACTTTGTAAAGTGTGAAAGATCTTCTATAATTCTTGTAATATATAGAGTGTTGCCCCTAAAGTGAGGAAAAGATCCCAAAGTGGACAAATTAAAAGATCCCAAAGAGGACAAATGAGAGAAATAGAAAGTGCCATTGAGGCCACCAAAACATACAAAAAATAGAAAAAAAAGAGAAAAAAAAGGAAAAAAAAGAGAGAAGGGGTCACCCTACTATTCCTTTCGAGAGATCAACACTAGTACTTCATCCTCTATCCCTTGTACTCCATAGAGATCATCATACATGCATATAGCTACGTGGGGACCCTTCACACTATAAAATTTGGCTTGTATATTCCAATGATGAGCCTCCTCAAATGAGCTCTAGGTCTTCTTGAGCAATCAAGTTGGATGCACCCCCACTAGTTCCATTGGAGAGATTTTCTTAGCTCTTATGTGCATCCGTTGCATGGAAATCCCTACTCCTCACATCATATCTATCATATGGCCTTCTCTCGCCTATGGTTGTCCTCATTGATGTGAGCCTTTCTCACCCTTTTTGTCTTCCTCCTCCACCATATTTCTCTCTTTGAAATCCAAAGTGTCAACTCTCGTGCTTACGCTCATCCATTGCATGAGTGCTCAAAATATCAAAAAGGAGTGGATCAAATTGACTTGTACCTGGCTAGTGGTCTGGGGACGAGTCAAGATAAGATTCCAAAGAAGACCGAGTGTGAAACTTTAGTAGATTGAGTTCTCAACAAAAATACTTTTTCATATTGTATTCCCTATTCCCTTTCTTGCACGCAAACACCATTTGGAGACATTCGAGTCACGGGCAGCGAGAGCTCTTGCACCCTTTGTTCTTTTGTTGCTTGTGTCAATGCTAATATAGACTCTTGCTTGTTAAGACTTGAATTGAATTGCATGTTTTGATTGCTTTAATTAAAAGTCCTTATATGTTTGTGTGGCATGTCACCACAGAAATTATGCTTGTTATCATTTAACTACTCGAGGACGAGCAGGAATTAAGCTTGGGGATGTTGATACGT
This sequence comes from Bromus sterilis, assembly GCA_950022295.1. Taxonomy (NCBI): domain Eukaryota; kingdom Viridiplantae; phylum Streptophyta; class Magnoliopsida; order Poales; family Poaceae; genus Bromus; species Bromus sterilis. The sequence continues at coordinate 30,165,872 of OX465597.1, forward strand.
CCCAAACGTATCTATAATTTCTGCTTGCTCCATGCATGTTTTGTGTGATATTGATATGCTTTTGATACACTTTCATATCTTTTTATAACATATTTTGGAACTAACCTATTAATCGTTACAAGAGTGCACAAGTTCTTGTTTTTGTACTTTATGTGTAGGAATTACTTGGATAAAGGAAAAATCACAAAAAGGAGCCTTGTAGGAGTTGGACTCTAACTCTCCCGAAATCTGTCCCCACCGAAAGGTTTTAAATATCGCCTCGGAAACGCTAGAAGACGGCCTCAAACAGAAAAACTTAAAACTACAAAGTTGTAGGGAATTTTTTTCCGGTGGATTTAGACATAATATTCGACCCAATCAGAGTTCGAACGCTTCCAGAAAACCCGAAATACAGAAGACGTAATCTGGATGACGGGAATCCGAGAGTCTATATAAACAGAGGAAACCTAGTCAAAGGGCACCACGAAAATTCCTCCCCCTTGGCAGCCGTCTTGAGGGGGAGATCAATCTCCACAGCAGAACCATCTTTGAGGAAGAAGAAGGGGCCAAGGGCCGCTGCCCCCGAGGGCCGTGGCCGTGGCCGCCGCCGTCGCCGTCTCCTTCATCTTCTCCGGGCTGCACCTCTCCATCAACAACTTTCTCTCTCTCACCATGTCCATGTGTGAGTAGTTCCCCCTCAGGGCTAAGGCTTGTATCTTGATCTATGTGGTTTCTCTCTCTCCCATGATGTGATCTTTGTTGTGATCATTGGTTATGTTAATCTAGGGTGATCACATGATGTTTCCCCTTCTTCTATGTATTGGATTGATGTACTCAATTGATCTTATCTAGTATAATCCCCGAGACCATGGTGGCAGCTGGTCTATTACACATGGATTAGAAGAATATTTTCATGAGTGATTTCCTCTTTTGTGTGTGGATTGAAGATTGAGAGTCTTTTGGTGCTTGTCTTTGACTATCCTTTAGATATGTTGTGGTGATTGTGGTACTCTCTTTGGATGGCCGCGGTGACATTGGGATATCCATAGATTGAGAACTACGAACTTTGAGGTGTGCTTTTGTAGCCCTACACAATTCTCGTCCTCTCTTGACCACAAAGGAATGACCTCCGAGTACGTCTCCATTGCATGTTTTATGGGAAATATCATGTGATTAGACTATGTTGATGTTGTTGGGAGTTGCCACTAGTGAAAGTATGAAGCGTAGGCCTTGTTTCCACCATTGCAATACCGTTTGTGCTCACGTTTACCATTTGTTTCTTTGCTACACTTTTTATTACAGATTTATATTACTTTGTTTTTCCACACCTATCACCCATATTTTACCATCTCTTCGCCGAACTAGTGCACCTATACAACTCCTAGTTGTATTAGGTGTGTTGGGGACACAAGAGACTTCTTGTATCTTAATTGCAGGGTTGCTTGAGAGAGACCATCTTCAACCTCTACTTCCCTGAGTTCGATAAACCTTAGGTCATCCACTTGAGGGAAATTGCTGCTGTCCTACAAACCTCTGCGCTTGGAGGCCCAACATAGTCTACAAGAATAGAAGTATGCGTAGACATCAGGCGTATCCATTTTCTACAAACATAATTGCAAGGAACACAATTAAGACTAGTTCACAACAATGAGTTCATATAATCATATTATAAATGAGCTCGCACTAAAACAATCATCCCTAAGAAGTTTAGTGATTACATGATCCAGATTCACTGCCCGCCCTCGAATATCACACAGCCGACGGGTCAGTTTCAAAGGTAGACAACAACTTGTGCGATCACATTATCTGTATATTGTGACTCATGCTCGATCTTTCGATCTCTAGTATTCCGAGGACATATCTGCATATGCTAGGCTCGCCAAATTAACCTCCATGTTATATGCTGCTCAGCAGGACCATGTCTGCATATGCTAGGCTTGCCGAACCCAACCTCATGTGAACGCCGTTTAATATGTGTGACACCCGATATGTACGGAATGTCGGCCATATGAGAGATCCTTCCAGTTGGTGCACACTTTGGTAGAATACTTGTGTTTGTCTTTGTTAAGGGATCATCTTATCACATGCTACCGTCGTGTATCTGATAACCCTCAACTGTAGGGGATCGAGATAGTCTTCGCGGGCAAGATAACCCAATTTATTGTTTCGACACTTGGGGACACAAATAATACGTACATGCTTTGACAATTGAGTTGTCAATTCAACCGCACCTGAAATAAACACTTGCTTGCACAAAGGTATTAGTAGAAACTGTGATACGGTGGTAGTAGTGGTGGTGATAATAGTGGTGATGGTGGTGGTGAAACAGCAAAAGTAAAACAGCAAAAGTAAACAACTAGTAACCAGCAGGAAAGAAAACACTGTAGGCTAGGGAGATGGATGGTTGGGCGCTACTTGGATGAGAACAAACATGTAATAGATTCTAACACGGGCAAGGCTCACAGAAAAGAAAGGATCATCTAGGAAAATATCAAACATCAGGCGTGTATCCCAGGATAGTTGTACGTGCTTGCAATAAGAACTTTGCACAACATATTTTGTCCTACCCTCCCGCTACAAACGGGGCCAAAAGGAACTTAGGGATATTAAGATACTCCTGTCAAAGAGCACCGGAACAAAGCATTAACACATCATGGATACACGAAATCCTCAAATTATAGTCCATCCCCTTTGGTGTCCCAAGCTTTCACCATTAGGATCGCCGGTTCCGGACTATAATAGGTGTATATAACTCATAGATAGGATCAAGAACACCACAAACTCAAGAAACAAAAGGGTGATCAGATCTGAAATCATGGCACTCGGGCCGAAAGTGACAAGCATTAAGAGCAACAAGTTGTAACAGAGATGATAAACACCAAGTAGATGATAGGCGACATGCCCCAACAATCTGATTGAACTACTACATGATCTAACTCATCCAATCCCTACCATCCCCTTTGCCTACAGCAGGGAATTACTCACACATGAGAGAGGAATTCATGGAGGGGTGATGGAGAGGCGATGATGATGACGATGGCGATGATTTCCCCTCACCGGAGGCCAAAGAAGCCTCCAGATTAGCTCTCCCGGAGAAGAACAGAGGGTTGCGGTGGCTCCACGACGTAGATTGGAAAAGCGACTTCTGTTCTGGGGTTTCTGCGCCGGGAGAATAAATAGGGACAAAGTAGGGCATCAGGGGGTGTGGGACCCAGCCAGGAGGGCAGGTGGCGCGGCCAGGGGCTGGGCCGCGCCAGCCACCCTCCTGGCTAGCCCCTGGCTGCCCTACGGCCCCCCTTTGGACACAAGGAAGCTTCCGGAATGCTGATTTTTTATATATTTTTTTGGGATTTTTCCAGTGTACCTAAATATCCAGAAACCTGCGCAAAAGAAAACAGCACTGGTAGCTCTGCTGAAAACAACGTCAGTCCGGGTTAGTTTCGTTCAAATCATGCAAGAATGAAGCCAAAACAATAGCAAAAGTGTTTGGAAAAGTAGATACGTTTGAGACGTATCAACTCCCCCAAGCTTAGCTATTGCTTGTCCTCAAGCAATTCAGTTCAACGAACTGGACGCGACAAAGAAAACTTTGACAAACTCTTTTGCTTCATTAGATGTATATAAGCATGTACTACGAAAGAGTTTAGCAAGTTTTGACACCATGCTACAAGGACAATGCACGAAGCAATCCTTCTTTCATGTAATCAGTCACAAACAAACAAAAAGTAAATAATATGTTGTTGAGAATCAATTTAAGATCACAATGCACATAGCATGAACATATCAAAGTGGTATCTCGCTAGCCTCCATGAGTGAAGCAAAACATAAATGCAGAAACTCCTCCGGAGTTTTAAAGGAGACTAGAACTCAGAACTCAAAGTAAGAAACATCACAAGCATGCAGAAGACAATGTGATACTTTGGGACAATGCATGTTACACTAAGAATGACAATTATGCTCTCATAGTTGGTGCTTTGGAGAAAGGAAGGTGGAGACTCTCGAACCGTGGATTTTGATGGCAAGGTTGAAAACCCGTGAAAGGAAGCAAAGACTAAACATGTGTCAGAGCTCTTGGTTTTGGAAACATAAATAAAAATCTTTTGAGAAGTGCAACTTTCCAGTCAACGGTGAACGGTAAAGGTCTCTCAATATCTCCCATGCCAACCATATTAATGCCTTTTCCTTACACATGTTCCCTTATCCATAAATCCTTTGATGGTCTACCGAACCTTTTATTTTGCCTCAAGGATGGAAGGAGGATATCGTTCCATCTATCATAAGCAGCATTTGGTCCATTTCACTCCATCATCAAGTATGGGGGAGGTGTAACTCTCATTTTTTTATGACTAGTTAAAACTTCCATCAAAATATTTTTGGCATGAAAGATACTGATTTTACCTCACCGCACCATGAGCTTGTACGGTTACAAAGGGGAAGCTTTTGAATAAATTTTGAGATGGCACAAGAAAGTCTAAGTTAGGAGTGGCCGGTAAATACCACATATAGGTAGGTATGGTGGACTCAATTGGAACAACTGGGTTTAGAAAGGTGATTGTGGAAGCACAAGCAGAATTCCGCTTGGTGTTGGAGGAAGGCTAGCAAAAGACGGGGAAGCGACCAACCAGAGAGCATAACGGGCATAATCATGCAGAGCGACAAAGAAACATTGAATCGGGCATGAAAGTGATATAACTCACCCTGAAGTAAAAAGATCATCAAGGCAGAACAGACTTGTTAGTCTTAACATGCATGAACATGTGCCAAGTCAATCCAAAAATTCCCCGGAGGGAAATACCACTTCAATATGCCACACCATGAACAATGCCATGCATGTCAATCATTTCAAGCAACACATTATAAACTCTAGCTATTTGAGACTAACCACAAAGAAAGCATGAACCACTAGGAAAGCATTGTAAACATAGCACTATGTCGCTACAAGCTGGTCTCTAATCATAAGTACAGGCATATGTACAAAAGTAGAAACAAAATGAGTTCATACCGGCTTTCCTTGTTGCATCCCTTCCGTCGATTTTCGTCATTACTGCCTTGTCACTTGCATGATCGAACGTAGGAGATTATAATCATCACGGATTCGAGCTTAACTCTGAAATAAAGAAAAATAAAGAGCAAAGGAAACATATTTTTGGTTTTTTTAAGGTTTAACGAAAGCAAAAGAAAGGAGAAATCTTTTTGGGTTTTTGCAAACTAAAAGAACAAAGAAGAACAGACAAAAACTTGCAAAAATATAAAAGCGAACCAACGGTAGATACAATGGAAAGGGAAGGAGAGCACGTACTCCCCCAAGCTTAGGCTTTTGGCCTAAGTTGGGCTCTTCTACTGCGGTCCCGAGGAGCCTCCTGCTCCGGGGTAATGGTAAGCCCAAGGGTTGTATGAGCCCTCCGGTGCGTACACCAAAGTCCAGGGTTCCTCCCACGTGGAAGAGGAAGGTCCCGCCCCCCATCCAGAGGAAGACCCTTCACCCCAGGGGGTGACGGTCTCCTCCTGAACTGGTGGATATACCACGTGCTCCTCCTCCTCGTCTAGCTCGACCCCCTCCGTGGGGTCGTGAAACTGGTATCTCCCCGTGATCTCATCAAACTCGGCCACTGAAAAACGAAATCCGTTCCTGCGAGAAAAATCAAACACAAGTGGTGCAGGTAGACGAACAGTGCGTTCCACACCGTCTTTAAACCGCAAAATATAATCAAGTGTATAGCGGTCAGAGGTCTTAGTAACAAAGAAATGCCTCTTCATGGCAGCCAAGTCAAGGCTAACAAAATGAAAGATTGCATCATCTGGGCGCGGTTCTCCTTGGAGAAACTGCAAAAGAGGTATGGCATAGACGCCACCAAAGAGGTCCCCCTTGTTACTATTAGTAGCAAGGCCTTTCACAATAAGCGAACCCACATGATAGTCGTGCTTCCTTGAGAGGGCATTCGCCATGATAGAAGTATCAGGCGTAGAAGTACTGCTCGTGTTGTCTCGAGCCAACACTCCTCTAGCAATATAATAGGCGAAATACCTGAGGTGAGGGAACATAATGTTGGAATTCTTCTGACGGTTGGATGCCCTCACTTCAGTGTTACAGAACGAGTCGAGGAGGGTCTTGAGTGCAACAGTTTGGACATTTTTCCTCTTCTTCTTCTCGACCAAGCCCGATAAACCTAAAGCTTCAAAAAATATACTCATAGGCATGGTCAGCAATCTTTCATAAAGTCGAAACACCACAGTATCATTGTCAGAATAAAACCTGAAACTGTTAACAAAATAAGAGGTGAGTGTCTCTTACTGTGGTACACGACTCGTAACAAGCCGTGTCAAACCTGCATTGGCACACTGAGCATAGAACTGTTCTTGTATGCCGGCATCCTCCATGAAATCTTCGCATGGAAATGCCATGGCTCTCGCGGGTGACGCGTCCAACATCTCTATGGGTACGATATCTTCATTATAGCTGACCCTCGTGGTCAAAGGTGAAGCTGCAGAACGCGTAACGCGGCTAGAGCGCTCGGGTTTCTTCTTCCCAAGCCACTTTCCTAGCCTCTCCATTTCTGAAATTTTTAACAATTCACAAAAAACGAAGATTTAAGCAAAACTAGTTTGGGAAAAACATTCTACTTACTTTACCAAGGCTCAAACTAGCAACAAAACTTGAAAAATAAATTTCTACACAAACATTTATGCTCAACTAAACAGCACCAAGAACCACTAAATACTCACTAATGAAGCCACCAACTAGAAAACTAATTGGAGGGGTGAGGGAGTCACATACCAGAGAGTATTTGTTCCAAATTTCAGCTCAAATGAGTGGTTGTAGAAGGAGATCGAGGTTCCGTGCTCAAGAACAGCAAGAACAGCAGAACCAGAGCAAGAACACGAGTTTTTGGGAGGAAGGAGAGAGAGTGAGGGAAGAGAGGCCACCAGGGGGTGCCTGTGGGCCCCAGGAGGGTGGGTGGTGTGGCCAGGAGCTGGGCCGCTCCACCTAGCCTCCTGGGCCAGGGGTGGACCCCCTGGTCAGCCTCAGGTCCCTCCTGATGGCTTTTTACCTGGAAATTTTGATTTTGATTTTTCTGGATTTTTCTGGGCAACTTCACTGTGGAGAATTTTTCAAAGTTCAAAAAGCTGTAAAAACTTTCATGAACTTGAGACAAAAGTTAGAACAAGTGAAGCTTTAAACACAAAAACTTGGGTACAGCAAGGAGAATAAAAGCTAAAGGAAATGAAAACATAACAAGCTCAACTTTTTACCTATATAAAACATGCTAGTTAGCAAGGTTGATCAAGTCTTACCAACAAACATGTGGTATATAGCGCAGAAAGTCTTGCCTCTTATGAAGTGATCATTGCACTCTCACTTTAATGGATATTGTCCCCACCATAATTGTCTTGTACTTATGGTATACATGTAGTGGACAATCCCATTCTCCAATCTTCACGGTCTCGATATTCTCAATGGAGTTAAGGCCATGCCTTTTGTCGATCTTCTTCGGAAAATACACCATGTGTTCTTTGTCATTCATGTTGAAGGTAACCTTCCCTTTATTGCAATCAATAACAGCACCTGTGGTGTTAAGAAAAGGTCTACCAAGGATAATGGACATGCTCCCATCCTCGGGCATGTCAAGCACAACAAAATCAGTAAGTATTAAGCAATTGGCAACTTCAACAGGAACATCCTCAAAAATACCGATCGGGGCGGCCGTGGACTTGTCGGCCATCTGTAGAGAGATATCTGTAGGAATTAGTTTCTCTAAACAAAGTCTTTTGTAGAGAGAAAAGGGCATAACACTCACTCATGCACCAAGATCACATAAAGAAGTTCTAACATAATTGTTTTTTATGGAGCAAGGAATGGTGGGTATACCTGGATCACCGAGCTTCTCAGGAATCTTGCCACTGAAAGAGTAGTTAGCAAGCATAGTAGATATTGCCTCATTAGGGACTTTTCTTTTATTAGTGACAATATCTTTCATATATTTAGAGTAAGGAGGTAACTTAATAGCAGCAGTCAAAGGGATTTGAAGAAAAAGAGGTTTCATCCACTCACAAAACTTGTTATAGTGTTCCTCTTCTTTGGTTTTGACGGACTTACTTGGGAAAGGCATGGGTTTCTGTACCCATGGTTCTCGTTCCTTCCAGTGTCTCCTTGCAAGAAAGTCTTCTCTAGTATACTTCTTGCGCTTATCGGGTGCTTCTTCTTCACGAACCTCGGGTGGATCATTCTTTTCAGCATCTTTTTCAGTTTCAGCACCGTCTTCAGTCTCAGCATCGGAGGTAGATATGTTGTTTGGATCAAAAGCTTGTTCTTCTTCTTGTATTGGATCATTGGAATTGTCAGCTTCCTTGTGTTTCTTTTTCTTCTTCTTTGGAGAGCTAACAATTTCTTCTTCCTGCACTTGAGAATCTTGCTCGATCCTCTTCGGATGCCCTTCTGGATAGAGAGGGTCCTAGGTGTGTGTTCCACCCCGGGTCTTTATACCTAAGCTTGTAAATTGTCTTGTTTGGCATTATTAGCAAGAAAATCTTTTTGCACATTAGAAATTTGTTCAAGCTGATTTTGAACCATATGAAAATGCTTCACAAGACATTTAACATCATTAACTATTCTTCCTAGAACATCAAGCAAACTTTTGATAGCAAGAGTATTATCATGCAACTGACCTTGTACCTTCTCATTGAAGTGACTCTGCTTCATAATAAAATTATCAAGATCATCTAAACATTGGTCAGGGGGTTTACCTTTAGGGATGTCACTTGCATTGAAATCTAAAAGAGAGTGTACCTCTACCATAGGTGGGTGAGTGGTGGGCTCACACAGCTTCTCAATTGGAGGTAGATTCTTCACGTCTTTAGCTTTAATACCTTTCTCTCTTGTAAACTTCTTTGCTTCTTGCATATCTTCTGGGCTTAGGACAAGCATGCCCCACTTCTTTGGTGGTGGAGGTGGTTCAGGCACGGACCAATCTTCATGGTTTTTGGCAATCTTGCCCATCAATTCTTCCGCATCGTCCGGTGTTCTTTTCCTGAAAACACAACCAGCACAACTGTCTAGATAGGATTTAGACCCATCGGTTAGACCAGCATAAAATATATTGAGTAATTCATTCTTAGGGATCTCATGTCCCGGTCTAGCTTTCAGCAAACTGCAAAATCTCCCCCCAAGCTTTAAGGAGATGCTCATCCTGCGAATGTTTAAAGTTATAAATTCTTTGCAAAGCAGCATGTTGCATATGAGCAGGAAAATACTTATCAACGAAAGATATAGCCATATCTTGAGGACTCTGAATGGAACCACATGGTAGTGCATCATACCATGCTCTAGCATCTCCTTTCAAGGAAAAAGGAAAAAGCTTGGTCACATAGAAGTTCTGAATCCTTTCATCAGTAGTAAACAAGCCACCCAACTCAGTGAGTTTGGTCAGGTGCTCGATAGCATCATCATTTTCTCTGCCATAAAAGGGATCAGCTTCAACTGTGGATATAAGTGAAAGGTAAACAGAGAAATTATAATCAGGATCAGTGATGCATATAGGAGACGTAGCAAAAGTAGGATCAGGAGTAAACTTGTTCTTCAAGGAATGCTTTGCTAGCAACTTCTTTATGGTAGCAGGGTCGGAATCAGCACATTCATTAAGCTCCCTACAAAAAGCATCATCTAGCGTAATATAATCATCCTCAAGGAGTTTCTCCTTAAGGCCAGCAAAGTTGTGAGTTTTCCAATAGGTGTTTGGGTAACAGGAATTTCAACACCCGAGAATCGGGCAGCAGCAACAATCTGTTCTTCAATAAAAGAACCAAGTGAACCTGTAGTCTCAAAGGTAATAGAAGCATCATCAAAAGTATCTGACATATTGCCAGACTCAGCAGAAGTAGCATGTAACTGAGGTGAATCAAATTGACTCATAACTGAAGGTGAATCAAGTTTAGCACTAGTGCTAAGAGAAGTACCTCTTCTCGTACGGGATGGTAAGATCGGAACCTTGGGGTCTCCTTTATTACCCATAGTGGATAGCGTGCAGTAGGTAGGATACTTCAAGTAGACCTGTAAATAAAGCTATGGCCCCAGGTAACGGTGCCATAAAACAGTACTTGATAACCCTCAACTGTAGGGGATCGAGATAGTCTTCGCGGGCAAGATAACCCAATTTATTGATTCGACACTTGGGGAGACAAAGAATACGTACAGGCTTTGACAATTGAGTTGACAATTCAACCGCACCTGAAATAAACACTTGCTTGCACAAAGGTATTAGTAGCAACTGTGATACGGTGGTAGTAGTGGTGGTGATAATAGTGGTGATGGTGGTGGTGAAACAGCAAAAGTAAAACATCAAAAGTAAACAACTAGTAACCAGCAGGAAAGGAAACACTGTAGGATAGGGAGATGGATGGTTGGGCGCTACTTGGATGAGAACGAACATGTAATAGATTCTAACACGGGCAAGGCTCAAAGAAAAGAAAGGATCATCTAGGAAAATATCAAACATCAGGCGTGTATCCCAGGATAGTTGTACGTGCTTGCAATAAGAACTTTGCACAACATCTTTTGTCCTACCCTCCCGGTACAAACGGGGCCAAAAGGAACTTAGGGAGATTAAGGTACTCCTGTCAAAGAGCACCGGAACAAAGCATTAACACTTCATGGATACACGGAATCCTCAAATTATAGTCCATCCCCTTTGGTGTCCCAAGCTGTCACCATTAGGATCGCCGGTTCCGGACTATAATAGGTGTATACAACTCATAGATAGGATCAAGAACACCACAAACTCAAGAAACAAAAGGGTGATCAGATCTGAAATCATGGCACTCGGGCCCAAAGTGACAAGCATTAATAGCAACAAGTTTTAACAGAGATGATAAACACCAAGTAGATGATAGGCAACATGCCCCCAACAATTTGATTAAACTACTACATGATCTAACTCATACAATCCCTACCATCCCCTTTGCCTAAAGCAGGGAATTACTCACACATGAGAGAGGAAGTCATGGAGGGGTGATGGAGAGGCGAGGATGATGACGATGACAATGATTTCCCCTCACCGGAGGCCAAAGCAGCCTCCAGATTAGCTCTCCCGGAGAAGAATAGAGGGTTGAGGCGGCTCCACGACGTAGATTGGAAAATCGACTTCTGTTCTGGGGTTTCCACATCGGGAGAATAAATAGGGCCAAAGTAGGGCACCAGGGGGTGTGGGACCCAGCCAGGAGGGCAGGTGGCGCGGCCAGGGGCTGGGCCGCGCCAGGCACCCTCCTGGCTGCCCCCTGGCTTCCCTGTGGCCCCCCTTTGGACTCGCGGAAGCTTCCGGAAAGCTGATTTTTTTATATATTTTTTTGGGATTTTTCAAGCATACCTAAATATCCAGAAACCTGCGCAAAAGAAAACAGCACTGGTAGCTCTGCTGAAAACAGCGTCAGTCCGGGTTAGTTTCCTTCAAATCATGCAAGAATGAAGCCAAAACAATAGCAAAAGTGTTTGGAAAAGTAGATACGTTTGAGACGTATCAGTATCCTATACTAGCAAGTTGTAAGATGTTTGAACTATGGCAACACTAAGTCTACAGTGTCTCCATTTGAGTTTGTTTTGTCATGATAACGTTTACTACTTACTAGTAACACATAGCAAAGCTATCATTACATCATAATCAAACAAACGATAGCCCCCACTTAGCAATACAAATTTTAGACGATCTAGTTGTATATTGCAACAAGTTTTACGTGGCTGCTAGGGCTTTCATGGTTAAACAGGTTTTAACCTACGAGTCAACCACAACGTCAACCATATGATTGTCTCTATTACACCCCGCACGGGGCCCTCCGTTGCAAATGCCACATCCGCTAAAGTAGAGAGACAGACACCCCCCAGATCCACTTTATATGGTACAAGCCGCATGTCAAGCATGGAACCAGTCTCTCGTAAGAGTACGCTTAAGGTCGGTCGGGGGCCGCTTCATCAAACGATGCCGCAGATGTGAACAAGTACACGTGGGAGGGTAACAATCATACAATCAATGCCCACATCCCCGATGTGTTCTATCCGTACAGTAATACTAAGCATAGACCTAGCTCATGATACCACTGTTGGGGTGCGCAGCAGAAAACACAAATTTTTCCTAACTAGCATTTCCCATAACCCAAGATCTAGCTAGCCGTATTACCGTAACGGAAAGGAGTGCGGAATAACATACCTCGAGGTTTAGTCCGTTGCGCGGGAAACGTTCCCGCAAACGTGGCTAGTGTAGTCGAACAAGTTTCACAGCCCCCTGGCTGTGTTGAGCACCCGGATGGGTGTAGTGCCACACGTGTAGCACCTCGTAGTACTCGCACACGTACGAGACTCGATGACGACCTCCGATCTCCGATCCAGCGAAGGTGGCGGAAGCAGACCTCCGGACGGAGCTTCGGCAGCACGACGGCCTCCGATTCTAGCATAGATGCCTCAATTCCACTACAAGCTCACACTAGGGAGCCCACCGTGGAAGAGATGAGGAAGGGGAGAATACCGGAGAAAATCGATCTCCATTCATTTTCTCACGAATTTTTGTGTATTAAATATGTGCACCTTGCCCATCAATATATAGGCAGAGGGGAGGGAGTCAACCCCTCTCCCCTAGAAAGGTGGGACTAAAGTCCCTTGCTAGGGGGGGTGGCCGGCCAAGGGAGGAGGGGGGCGCACCCCTCATGGGCCCTAGGGCCCATGGCGCCTCCCTCTCTCTCTCTCTTTTTCTTTTTCCCTTTATTTCCCCTAATGGGCCTCTTTCATAAATAAGGCCCATATCACTTTTTAATTATAAATAAAATGTTTTTAATTATTAATTCAATTAATTAATAACTAAAACATATTATTCCTTCTCCCGGTGCTCCGGAACACCTTCCGGCTCACTCCGAAACTCCTTCGGGTCAACACGGAACTTTTTCGATGCTGCTTCCTTTATTCTCAGGTAACTCTGATAGTTCCGAAATGGTCTCCGATTTCATCGAGCCCTTAAGTGTGTTACCCTACGGTCCGAGAACACTCCAGTCATGACCGAGATGAGGCTACGGTCAATGATCATCAGCGGGACCTGGATGCCCATAATGACCCCTATGCATTCCGGATATCAATACTGATTGGACCTTACGTCGTATAGCATTCCCTTTTTCAGTGATACTGGATTAGTCCGAGATTCGATCAATGACATCCTATGTCTAGTTCAACCTCGTTATGACAAATACTTATTCACTTGTTCCCGTGATATTCATCCCCATGACCTAGTCACACGTTGCGCAGCTTTATGGATGGAATCTCACCGAGTGGGCCCTGAGTATCTATCCATCACATGGATTGACAAATCCAGCTCTTGTAACAATACTCCTCAACATATCTCCACGGAATACCCAAGATACAACCGTTATGACCCGCATATTTCAGTCAGGTGGTGGGATGTGAGTCAAAGCATCCGAGTAGATAGCAATTATGCACGTACTCACGGTCAAAGGAATGGCCTACTACGTTCTGTAATTACAACACTAAACCTTCATAAGATTGATCATGTTGTAATGCTTACTTTCGGTAATGTTCATCACGTCACACATCCAGTGAGGTGACCTCATAGTCAAGAGACTTAATTGTCCATGATGGCGAAACCACGACCATCATGTTGATCATGAACTAGTTATTGATATAGAGGCTAACTAGGAACTCTGGGGTTTTCTATACCACACATGTATCATTGTTTCACTGATACAGTTCTAGCACGGTATGAAACTGGTTATGAACTTGCTTAGATATATTGGAATAATCATATATTATTTGCATCTAGAGCATATATCCAACAGTTTAACCTATTCGAATAGCTGTGTCCACGGTAACATGATGCTTTATGCTGAAGTTGGACCTTACCACTACAAACTACTACTATTGAACTGTATGGTTCCGGGTTTTCTTCCTCATAGTGAAATCGAGGAGGGGAACTCGGAGGAATTATTGTTATTAATTATTAAAACCTACTAGTATACAATGCTGCAACAACTTCTGCTTCATTATTACTTTATGCTTTATATGAACTGTTGGTTGTTCTCTTCTTGTGCTGCAAGACTCGTCAAAAAATGCTAGTCTTCAATAGGCCTAGCTTCTTATCCTTATTCTGATTTCTATCTTGCAGTCCACTATATACAGCCTCCTCTTTCCATTTGATACAAATGCATAAATGCTTAGTAGCGGACGTAAGAGTCGCGAGTATGCTAGATACTCGCCCTTGCTTTATTTCCCCTTTTGTTTTTCCTGATCGGCCGCTGCAGTAGACGTTGGAGTCCAGGAGCAGGAGATCCCTGATGCTGACCACCACAACATGAAGATCCCCGATGCCTTCTACGACCTAGAGATCCCCGACGACCATGAGTAGTTTGGAGGTTCCCAGGCACGAGGCCTCGCCTTTTCGGTCTATTATTATTTGTGCTAGCCTTCTTACGACAACCTTGTTTTTCTTGTGTCTGTACTCAGATACTATTGCTTCCGCTAACTTTGTGCTCTCGAGCTGTTGTATTCGAGCCCTCGTGGCCCCTGGCTTGTATGTTTAGCTTGTATCATTTTATTTGTAGAGTTGTGTTGTGATATCTTGTCGTGAGTCCCTAATCTTGATCGTGTACCTTGCGTGTATGATTACTGTACACGGTCTGATTTTGGGGGGGGGGGTCACACATGAGCTGGGTAGGCGCGAGGGAGGCCTCCAAGTGTTGACTGCCTCCTATCAGCGGCGCATGCTTGTCTTCTTGCGCACTGAATGCACTATGCTCTTTGTCGGGAAGTGGGAACCAGTTGGAGGGTTCCACCCTTCCGGAAGTGGTGCGAAGCTCTTCTTAGCGTGCTTCGCGTAGTGTTCTCGGCATCTCGTTGCCGGAACCCTCCATGGTCGCTCTTGAACTGTCCGAGAGACGTGGTTGGAACCCAAGGAAATGGGGTACCCCAGTATCCGGTTACCGATAGTTCAGATTGTGATGAGTAATATATTTGTTTTACCTTTTTATTTTAGTTCTTGAGTGTTCTTGCATGTTCCCCGTTACGTTTGTTGCTTTGGCCAAGTAGTAGATTGTAACTCCAAGAGGGAGCGTTATGCATGATTGTGGGTTCATGCCCCCCCCCAATGTCTAGATTGAGTGAAAAAAACATGAGACTAGGAGATGTGTTGTTGCCACCAGGGATAAAACATCGGTGCTTGTAACTGCGGCTGCAAGAATTGCTTACTTTACGCATAGAATTTAAGGCATTCATTCGTTGCTTTGAGCTTACACTTTGGATGGGGTTTGCAACTTAATACCAGTGAGATGTTCAGGATGGATATCTCAAGGTGGATGGTTAGTGAGTAGATGATGATGGATAAACAGTGTACTTGTCTTGGTGTAATGCCCACATGATTGAGCCTTTTTACTTTCTAGTAGCATAATTAGCATTGTGGTGCGTTTATAATTCTGTCAATTACCTAACAGTAATTTTTTCACCCAGCATAGATGTTATCGTCTTTTGGGAGAGAGACATCACTAGTGAAAATCATGGGACTCCGCTCCATATTTCCATCAAATTTTACACCGTTCACTGTTACTGCTTTAATTTTTTTAAGTTGCAACCACTACTATTTTCACCCTTGTGTTTGATCCTTTGTAAACAACAAGACGGGAGAGATTGACAGCCTCTCTGACTCATTGGGAGCAAAGTTATTTGCGTCTGTGTGCATGTCCACGTATTCTGTCAGCGCTAGAGCAGCGGACACCTACTTGTTGCACTTGGAGTCCTACTGGAGACATAAACCTTGGTATCTTCATCGAGGGAAATTTGCTGCTATCTACATCATAACATTCCACTTGGGGTAACCAACGAGAAACCGTCAACCGGTCTTCGGAGACGCAAAAGAGAGTAGAGCCTAGATCCCTCTCTTCCTTCCTCTCATACAGCTCAAGGAGCACCATTGTAGCTCGAGTTATTTCTCATAGTCCACTCGGCAGGAGTAGGGGTTTTATCTCTTAGGAGAGCCCTGAACCTGTGTACATCGCGATGTCTCAGTGTGCTTGTCCCCATTCTCGTTTCCGGCAGCATCGACACTTACCTCAGTCTTACCCCTCTCTTTAGCCATCTCCATGGCATCTGCCGTCACATTACGACGACATGTGGCGTGTGGGAGCTCCCTGCAGCGCCATACACTCACTAGTGGAGAGACCCCCCTTTCGTCCAGCCCAAAAAACGCATCGCTCCCGGTTCATTTCAGAACCGGGACCGATGCCGGGCAACGGTCCCGGTTCTACTGGGGCAACGGTCCTGGTTTTTGCCAAAAACCGGAACCAATGCTCTGGCGACCAGCACGTGGCGCACTGCAAGCCAAAAACCGGGACTGTTGCCCCTCCACTGGCTATATAAGCCCCCAGCCAGCACTTTGCCATTTTGCCTCAAAAAATTTCAGGATTGTGTTGGGGTGGGGTGGGTGCTAGAATTTTTTTCCTTTGATTGCACACCCGGTGTTCGATGAAATGTCCGAGCCACACTTAGGTCCTCAGAACACCGTATCCTCGGCCGAGGTTAGCAACCTTATCTTCTCCATCTGTAACTGATACAAAAATACTGCACGTGTGCATATATAGTGGTCTTTTCACTCTTCACGAAGTTATTGTAATGGTTAATTATATACTGCAGATTGAAGCACGGATGCGATGGATGTACAGCGATCGACGCGGGTCCGAGTTTATTACAAACCTGCATACATTTCTCGATGTGGCTAATGCAAACAAAGTGGATAATTTTATGCCTTCTCCCTGTATTTACTGTCGGAACGTGGCGGAGTACTCTTCCTCGAGAACACTTCAAGGCCACCTGCTTCGGAGAGGTTTCATTCCCGGATATTATTGTTGGTCCAAGCACGGAGAAAGAGGGGTTAGGCAGGAAGACAATGAAGAAGAGGAGGAGGATGATAGCTATCCTATGTCCCCTGAAGAATTCGGTGACACTGCAATGGAAGACAATGAAGAAGATGGAGCTCCTCGAGGTGACAATGAAGAAGAACAACGAGCATCGGATGAGACCGCTGATGGTCTTGGTTGGGTCATTTTTGATGCAAAGCGAGACTGTGAAACAGGAAAAGAGAAGGATAAGTTGGAGACCATGCTAGAGGATCAAAAAAATCCCTTGTACCCAAATTGCGAGGATGGCAGCACAAAGCTCGGTACCACACTGGAACTGTTGAAATGGAAGGCAGATTTTGGTTTTTCTGACACCGGATTTGGGAAGTTACTGCAAATAATGAAGTCGAAGCTTCCACCGGATAATGAATTACCCGCAACAACACACGAAGCAAAGAAGGTTATCTACCCTCTAGGATTAGATGTGCAGAAGATACATGCATGCATTAATGACTGCATCCTGTACCGCGGTGAAAAGTACGAGAGTATTGATAAATGCCCGGTATGCACTGCGAGTCGGTACAAGATCAGACAAGATGACCCTGGTGATGCT
Source organism: Bromus sterilis (assembly GCA_950022295.1). Lineage (NCBI taxonomy): Eukaryota > Viridiplantae > Streptophyta > Magnoliopsida > Poales > Poaceae > Bromus > Bromus sterilis. The sequence goes on from OX465597.1 coordinate 30,183,330, forward strand.
GAGGGAGATGACGAGCCCCCGAGGAAGAGGGTTCCTGCTAAGGTTATGTGGTATGCTCCTATAATACCACGGTTGAAACGTCTGTTCAGAAACAAGGAGCATGCCAGGTTGCTACGATGGCACAAAGAAGAACGTAAGAAAGACGGGAAGTTGAGACACCCCGCTGATGGGTCGCAGTGGAGAAAAATTGAGAGAGGCCACTCAGACTTTACAGATGAAGCAAGAAACTTATGGTTTGGTCTAAGTACATATGGCATGAACCCTTTTGGAGAGAAGATCTGCAGTCACAGCACCTGGCATGTGACTCTATGTATCTACAACCTTCCTCCTTGGTTGTGCATGAAGCGGAAGTTCATCATGATGCCAGTGCTCATCCAAGGACCGAGGCAACCCGGCAACGACATTGATGTGTACCTAAGGCCATTAGTCGATGAACTTTTGGAGCTGTGGGCCAAACCAGGTGTACACGTGTGGGATGAGGACAAACAGGAGGAATTTGACCTGCGAGCGTTGCTTTTCGTAACCATCAATGATTGGCCCACTCTTAGTAACATTTCAGGACAGTCAAACAAGGGATACAATGCATGCACGCACTGTTTAGATAAGACTAAAGGTATATATTTGGATAAATGTAAGAAGGTTGTGTACCTGGGGTGTCGTCAATTTCTGCCGCCCAATCATATCGTGAGAAAGAAAGGCAAGCATTTCAACGGTGAGGAAGATCACCGGAAAAAGCCTAAGCTCCCTAAAGGTGCTGATGTATTTGGTATGGTGAATGACCTAGAAGTAATCTTTGGAAAGGGTCCTGGCAGTCAATCTGTTCCAAAAGACGCCGTTACCGGACACGCGGCCATGTGGAAGAAGAAATCTATATTTTGGGAGCTACCTTATTGGGTAGACCTAAAGGTCCGTTCTTCAAACGACGTGATGCACGTGACGAAGAATCTTTGCGTGAACCTTCTAGGGTTCCTGGGCGTGTATGGGAAGTCAAAAGATACACCACATGCATGGGAGGACCAGCAACGTATGAAAGACCCATACCACAGGAATACTGATAAAGGGCGTCTAAGCAGCTACGCTCTTACCAAAGTAGAGAAGGAAATCTTTTTTGAATGCCTTAGAAGTATCAAGGTCCCAGCAGGCTTCTCGTCAAATATAAAGGGAATAATAAATATGGCAGAGAAAAAAATTCAAGAACCTCAAGTCTCATGATTGCCACGTGATTATGACGCAGTTGCTTCCGGTTGCATTGCAGGGGCTTCTACCAGAAAATGTACGAGTACCCATTTTGAAGCTATGTGCATTTCTCAATGCAATATCTCAGAAGGTAATCGATCATGCAAGTCTAGAAAGGCTATAGAAGGATGTGGTCCAATGTCTCGTCAGTTTTGAGTTGGTGTTCCCCCCGTCCTTCTTCAATATTATGACGCATCTGCTGGTTCACCTGGTCGACGAGATTGCCATTCTAGGTCTTGTATTTCTACACAATATGTTCCCCTTCGAGAGGTTCATGGGAGTTTTAAAGAAATATGTTCGTAACCGTGCAAGGCCAGAAGGAAGCATCTCCAAGGGCTATGGAACAGAGGAGGTCATTGAGTTCTGTGTTGACTTTATTCCTGACCTTAAGCCGATTGGTGTTCCTGAATCGCGGTATGAGGGGAGACTGAGTGGAAAAGGAACGCTAGGAAAGAAAGCAAAGATATTTTAGGACGGGCATTCTTTGACTCAAGCACACTACACAGTTCTACGAAGTTCTACCTTCGTCCAACCGTATATCGAGGAACACATGAATATTCTACGCTCCAAGTTCCCGGGGGAGGATGACCAATGGATTCAAGTCAAACACATGGAGACTTTCGGCACTTGGTTGCAATTACGTCTCATGCATGACACCACTATTGGAAATCAACTCTACTTGCTGGCCGCGACACCGTTTGAGACTGTATTGACTTTCCAAGGGTACGAGATAAATGGGAATACATTTTACACGGTCGCCCAAGATAAGAAGAGCACCAACCAAAACAGTGGTGTCCGTTTTGATGCAACAAACGAGGATGGTAGAAAGGACACATACTATGGATACATAGATGAGATATGGGAACTTGACTATGGACCTACTTTTAAGGTCCCTTTGTTTCGGTGCAGTTGGGTCAACATGAATGGAGATGGGGTAAAGGTCGACAAGATGTACGGAATGACAACAGTGGATCTCAAGAATCTTGGTCACACAGACGACCCATTCGTCCTAGCCAAAGATGTGGCTCAGGTTTTCTATGTGAAGGACATGTCTTCTAGACCGAAAAAAGAAAAAAAACAAGGACACGAATAAATCAGACGATGAGCCCAGGCGTCACATAGTTCTTTCAGGAAAAAGAAACATCGTGGGAGTCGAGGACAAGACAGACATGTCTGAAGATTACGATAAGTTTCATGAAATTCCTCCCTTCACAGTGAAAACTGACCCAACTATCCCATTAAGCAATGAAGATGCTCCGTCGTTACAGCCCAAGAAGCGATCATAAGCAATGTAAGAAACAAGTGATGTGTAATAATGTATTGAACCTTTTATGTATTGAACCATTGGTGGTTTTTTTGTGATGTATTGAACCTTTTTTTGTGATCCGCGATGAAATTGGCTTTTTCGTGCGATGAAAAGGAAAACTTCCTCCTGCAACATCGTAAGCCATCCCAAGATGCATGTGTGTGTGTAATATGGGCACATTATCACAAACTATGACGTGATTCAAGCCATAACATTGGTGGTTTGACCTAAATGACATGAAACCTCCAACATGATTGATCATTTTGTGAAGGAATTTTTGTGATGTTTGCAATTAGCCAAGTTTAGTATTTTTACTTGCAAATATGACACATAATATGACACCACGCGAAGGTTTCATGTTCTTTGGATGGTTTTTGAATTTTTTATGCCCGTTTGAAACCATATTCAAAACGGCGAGGATGATGATTCCTATCCCGGAGCTGAGCCTCGCTAAACTTGCAGTGGATCTCTCATGAAATAGCATATTTTGGACCTAGAAATTATTTTAGAAAAAAATTAGAAGCAATATATCATGTACCTGTAGTTCAAATTTAAGCACCGTACTGCTCAATCACCAGAAATTTGTCTTTTTCACGATTTTCGGCACCTCAAATATAGAAATTGTCTTTTAAATTAAATATTTTTGAAAACAGATAATTATTTTGGATTAGTTATTTAAATTGAAGCACTTTTCCTGTTGAAAGTTTTTTAAAATTCCAAATTATGCAATAAATATTTGAAAATGCATTTTTAATTGAAAATAGTAAAATAGTTAAATAAATATTTTTTAAAACAAAAAAAATGGTTTTGGATTAGTTAATTAAATTAAAGCACTTTGCTGTTAAAAGTTTTTTCAAATTCCAAACAAAAAATCTTTTTGAAGTGAAACACCTAACTAATTAAAAAAGAAAATAAATTTGAAAAGGGCGGGAAGACGAAAAGATTGCATAAAAATTGAAAAATGGGTCAATGATCCCGGTTAATCGCAACAACCGGGACCGATGACCCTGGTGCGCGCGCTGCGACGTGGCAGCACCACGTCCCTCTCCGCCTAGGCCAACGATCCCGGTTGGTAGCACAAACCGAGACCGAAGACTCAATGATCCCGGTTGGTGCGGCGACCCGGGACCAATGGCCCTTAGTATATACGCGCGCATCTCTTCTTCCTCCCCAACTCCTCAACTCACTAAGGAAAACGTGCGAAATTCTCAGGACGCCGGCAGGCTGCCCGATCGCCGCCCGCCGCCGCTTCGCCTCGCCGTCGCCGCCTCCCCGCCCACGGTTGCGTCTCCCTGTGCAACCAATTTGTTCCGAGATGGACTGGAGACGACGCCCCCTTCTCTTCTTCATTGTCGCAGCCGCCGCACCATCGTCGTCGATCCGCCGACTCCGGAGCTCCCCCGTGGCCGCTGCCCTCCTCGACGAGTTCGCTGTGAGCCACCGCGTCCAACGCCCTTTTTCTCCCTCCGTTTGGTCACTCGCTCGCTGTTGCCGCGGAGCCCTTGCTCCGGCCGTCGCTGGCCTTGCCGTAGTCGTCAAGTCAGCCGTCCCCGGCGTCCGCCTCGTGTACCAGTGGGTGTGCGACGCAGCCCGCGTTCGATTCCCCCTAACCGCGCACGAGATGGCTCGCCGTGGCGAGCACACGGCCACCGCCGGCGCCACGGCCTCGCCGGCGAGGTCACAGCCGACGTGGCTGTGATTAGCCACGGCTAACCCCCTCCCCCTCTGCCTCTGACCCGTGGGCCCAAGGCCATTAGGCCTAGCTAATTAAAAGGGTTAGAGTAACCCCCTGTTAGATTGACTAGTGGGCCCCATGCCATTTATAATAAACTAAAATTGTTAATTAGCACTGTGTGACTTACACATGGGCCCCCACTGTCAGTTTAATAATTAAAATGAATTTAGTTTAATAAGTGTATGACACCTGGGCCCCACTGGTAGATTAATTAGTAAATTGATTTATTTAAATAACCAAGGAATGACATGTGGGACCCACTGGTCAGGTTTGACCGGTCAACAAAACTATTGTGGATAATGTTGCTATTTAATTAATAAAATAAATATAGAAATCCTTTTAAATGATTTAAAACTTTAGAAATTAATATCTTTTAAACCGTAGCTCAGATGGAAAAACTTTATACATGAAAATTGATCAAAAAAATACATGGATCCAATATTGCATTATAATAGGTTTTGATAGGACTATATGCATATGCTTATTTTCATTTGATTATTTGCATTATAATAACTTGCAATTCTTAATTTGCAGATACTATGGATCCAATATTTTATAGAGATGAAAATGAGGAAAACTTGCTTCACGATATGATCAACGAAAATGAAGGTCAAGATGTCACCCGCACGTTTCTGAACGATTCCGGTGAGGGAGATGAGTCTATCCACCGAGAAGAAGCATCGGACGGGAGACAAGCTGGCTCTGGCTCCGCCTCCGGCGGAACCTTTAATCTCGAAAACACCGGCGAGGTTGATATATATGTAAATTACTGTTAATTAAAATGCAGTTGTATATGTACATGCATATATTAACACTCTTTCTTCTTTTAGCCCTTCAGATCCGGATCCGGCAATTCCTCCGCAAGACCGAAACGAGGCCCAACCAAAAAGTTGGATGACAGTGTGAGGTATAGGATCGAAGAGGTCGGTCCAGACGGCGAACCCTTAGCTCCGGACAATGTCAAGAAAAATTTTGTGAAGGCATGCGGAACTCTCGTGAGGGACAACATCCAGATCACCATTCGAGAATGGATGCAACCAAAGGACCCTACAATCTCGTTTGTGTGCGACACCATGAAAGACAGGCTTTGGAACATGCTCATGCATTTCCTCCTACGGATGCCAGAGGTGGATAATCCAGCTCAGGAGGCGGAAGCTAGACTGGAGCTAGAGGCTAGAGTCAAGAAGTTTGCTCTCAGCAAGATGGCCGAGCAATTCAAGAATTGGAAGAAAAACTTGTACCTAAAATTTTTCAAGGTAGAAAAGACTTCGGATTTTGAACACGACTATGGTAAGATAAGAGAGCAGTGGGATGATTTTGTGGCGTACAAGAAATCGGAGTACGCGCAATAAAGGTCTGAAATAAATCAAATGAATGCCGCTAAGAAGATGTACCACCATAAAATGGGGTCTGCTGGCTACGCGGGTTGCATGCCTAAGTGGGGGGAAATTGAGGCCAAGTATGTTGATGCCGGGATCACTCCAGAGCCTACAACATGGAACGAACGGACAAGAAACTGGTTTTACGGCCATGGGGGCACGTTGGACAAAGATGGGAAGGAAATATATAACCAGTCACACGCAGATGATCCCCTGCTGCCCATCGAAGATATTAGAGATGCAGTACGTGATATTGAAGCGGGACGGTTCATTCCCGATAGAGAGAACGGCGAGCTCACACGCGCCCTAAAAAATAAAGAACACGCAGGACGAGCACGAGGAACGCCGGGCTCCAAGTGTTGGAAAGTTGCCTTCCCTCCGGAAAGCAAGAAATATCCAGATAAAAGCCATCAGAGGAGGAAGGAAAGGGAGGCAGCTGAGAAAGTGGCGGCTGAGAGAGAGAAAGCGGCGAATGAGGCTGAGAAAGCGGCTACCAAAGAGCGGTTGAGTAATGTAGAAGAAGGCTTAAAGCGGGCGGAGGAGCTGATCGACAGACTTAGCCAGCAAAGTGGCGGCCAACCTCAGCGGCTCTTGTTAGAAACTACATTCGATGCTACCGGCACCCCATCGAATCGGAAAATCTCCCAAGCTTCCACGCAGCTCCAGGAGGGTGATGATGATGCACTGACAACGGCTGCTCCTAAACTCTACCCAGTGGATTATATCACGGAGAGCACACGTTGTGAGCTTAAGGTGCAAGTGCTGAACTTAAAGGTGACGGTGGCGGTCGGCATGGCCCTATCAATCCCGGAGAAACCAACTTATCATTGCAACGCGACTCCAGAAGGGTACGTTGTCTTCATGGTGGATGATATGATGGATAATTTTGAGGAGCTGAAGCTGGACCACCTTGCAGGTGAAGATAGGGAGCTGACTGAACTAGGAGAAGCCAAAAAGGGGAGTGTTCTATGGCGAAAGGAGCACATCGTGCTTCCAAATTATGTGCCGCCAAGGTCACCCACTCTTCAGAAGAGCAATCCACCTTCGCCGCCACGTGACCATTCTCCACCGCAACCATCGCCTTCACCGCCTCACCACTCTCCGGCTCAGCCGTCTCCATCTCCTGAGCCTCAGAGCCAGAAGCGGAAGCGTACCTATACTAGGAGGGGCAGCAGCAGCATCAGCAGCAAGAAATCACCGAAACGTAAGCGATCACCCCTCCCAAAAGTTCCTCATCAGAATATGAAGAAGCTACCCGGAGATATGACACCTGAGGAACTGGAAGTGTCCGCAAAAATGTCTTATGAAAAGTGGAAGATTGCTGTGGCCAACAAGAAGAAGCCGATAGAGCCATTGTTCCCGCGCACCCCAGAAGATCACGCCGCGTGCGTGGAACTGAAGAAGAAGCTTCACAACCCCATACCGCTCACATCAGACTATGAACGCTCTATTACAAAGTCGGCTGAGGCAAAAGAGCGGAGAGTCGGAAAAGAGATTGCCCAGCTCGGACTACAGAAAAATCAACCGATCGAACCGCTCAAAGTGCACACTTGGCCGCGCCCCCAGCAGCATCAGGTCGATGCGTATGATACGAACAAAGATACGGAGTTTATAAGACAGTACGGAGCAAAATCCAACGCAGTAGGACTGTCTATTACTGAGTACCTGAGCCGTCTGGATGAGTTCGAGACCGGAAACGACGAGGAATTCGTAACAGCATACCAATACCGACACGGGTATCCTCTCATCAAACCCGAGTTAGTCAACGATCTACCAACAAAGATGCGAAAATTGCATGACTGGTACATGGAAAAATCTGCTAAATCCGAAAACTGGATCTACGCTAAATTTCAGAACGAGCATTACAGGCATGGACAAGGCTTCGATCTGATTGAATTCTCAGAATTATTTCAGTTTTACCAAGGAGACGCCATCGACAAATCTATCGCCAGTGCATATTGTCTGTAAGTACCATTAATTTCAGTGATCAAGCCTTTCTAGCTCAGCTCATTCATTTCATGTACAATCTTACACTCATCACTAAACTAATTATATATGCAGAATGAAGATTCTCGAATGCAAGAAAGGACAAATCTATGGCATTGGGTTCGTTGACTGCCAGTTCGTTCATGAAAGAACTCTCAAAGATAAGCCCAACCAGACAGAGAACAACTTGTTGCAATCGTTGAAGTATTTCGACACAAGAAGGGAAATGCTATTTCCTTACAACTTCGAGTGAGTGTTACTGTCTCGCACACATTCTATTTCGCTTGCTCGGTGTTAAGCGTATAATTGACTTTTTATGCGTGTGCAGCTTCCACTTTATTCTGTTGATCATTGTTCCGGACGAAGGAGTAGTAAAAGTCATGGACCCGGGACGCAGATTTATGAAATCATGGGAGGACATGCAGGCATGCCTCCAGAGGGCTTGGAAACGGCAGAGCTTACATTTGAACCACTGAATGTAAGTACTACTTGCTAGATCCGCGCATCTTTTTGATTCTAGTTTCAGTATAGTTATCATGCTGATTATAATATTCATTGATCTCCGTTCTCGTAAAGTGTTTGAGACAGGGACCCGGGAATAACTTATGTGGATATTATGTCTGCGAGTTCATTCGCCAGACGATCAAAGAGACGGCCGCAACCCGAAACATAAGGAAAATTGAAGTACGATAAACAACATTCAATACTTTAATTTATTGCGTTAAATTGTGTTTAGTTTCATTCATATATATTGATCCCTTTCTTTTTAATTAGATCGAACGAATGCGGGACGGTCTTTTACCACGAGAACGCGTGCGAGCAATTCAAGAGGAAATCGTCGGATTCTTATTAGACCATGTCATAGCTCCGACCAGAGAGTTCTTTCACCCTCATTTTTTGGAAGACAAGCGGCCAAGGACCGATGTAAATTAGATCGAACTCGTGTGAGTACCGTTTGTGTAATACATGTTCGACCAAGCACGAGGAATGAGATGGTGTATATGATATATTGGTGACGATAATGTGTAATATATATTGTGGTTCCTTCATTGTTGCTTTATATATATGGTACCATTTAATTAAATACAAAACACAAAATAAATAAATGGAAAAAATCATAAAATCCTGTCGCGGCAGAAAAAGAGGGCAAAATCCTGTCGCGGCAGTGGAGGCACGATCCCGGTTCTTCCTATCAACCGGGACCGATGACCCCTCCCCCCCTCGCTGCGCGCCTCGCCACATGGAGCCTCTTCGGTCCCGGTTCGTGGGCCAACCGAGACCAGCATTGGTCCCGAGTTATTGGTCCCGGGTGTTGAACCGGGATTGAAGGCCCATATGAATCGGGATAATATAGGGGTATGTCCACTAGTGACTACTCCAATTGAGGGTCGGTCGCCGCCCCGGAAGGCAACCAAGCCATGACTTCGCTAGTTGATTCAACACAGATATAATGAGGAGAGAAAAAATATTTCATCACGGGAAAGGGAGCGGTGACATCAGCCAAGACATCAGATATATCACCACTTCTCATTAGTGTTTTGGCAGGTTGCAACTTGCAAGTACCGGTGACCACTTAAAATACATATATCCACTTTCTTGCTTCTTTCTTGCATGGATAATTCCCTTGGATGCTGACAAGTTAATCGCTTATAGTTACGGGTATGAAGATTCAAACCATTCAATTCATTGACTTGCGTAAACAACCAGATTAAGGGCCCCTTTTTCAGTTGCAAGAGGATAAATTAAATTACAACACAATTGTTAAGATTGTAGACCGTATGTGAAGGAGAGGTTCTCCAACGTACCCAGCCGGCGGCGACGGCAAACCCGGCTACATACATAAAAACCTCATATGACCACTATTCCTTAATGTTTTTCATCAGCCTCTACATAAAAAAAATTAGTTGTGAGCTCATCAAGGCCTTTACATAACCACTTGTCAAACACTGGCAGATTTTTTTAACAAACCAATGGTATTTCTCATGATGGTGCACAAAAATCCAACATATTCCTAGTTCCTATTGAAATAGAGATTGATTTGATAGAGGTATCAGTCACCATCGTTGTATCCAAGGATATGGGGTCGTCGTAATCTGCGTACAACCACAACAACCCACACGGAGACGACCTGGTGCGTAGGAGGAGGTGGGCTGCGGTTCCTCCTTTCATCTTTCCTGGACGGCAAGCGGAGGCCACGACAACGACTTTTCCACATAGAATCAAAGCAGAGCAGAACAACAAATCCCAAGCTGGAAAAAAAGTGACACACAATACAACGGGAATCAATCAGTACACACAATACAAAATGGTCACGGTGGAGGCGGAGCATCATCAGTACGATGTCTGCGGATAGGAGGATCAACAGACGCGGGGGAGGCATTGCGAGGCATGGGGCGGCGATGGAGAAACCACGAGGCGGCAATTAGGGCGGTGTGGCGATGGGATCAGTTAGGGCTTAGTGAAACGATATGTTTCGCGGAGATGAGTGTTGTGCCCCGCTAGACATGGCGTTCACATGGTCCGTTGGATAAAGGTAATGGACAAACGTGAATCGTTGTTTCAACACCTCTGATGTTTTTTATATTAGTAGTAGACTAGCAAAAATGCACGTGCGTTGCAACGGGAAAAAGAAATTCTCACTCACCATCATTAAATTTGTGAATCCAGTGCTATTAATGATGTATTATCAACTCATGTGTTGCAATAGAAGGTAAAATATATCATGAGCTCCTAGCTTAATAAGCGTGGTGCAAGGCAACCTATGACCTTCGACACCGTCTTAGGTGCGGCTAGTTCAACGAACACTTAAAACACATTCCTGGAAACGCCCTCCCGTGCGCATGTGGCGTGCTTTCTCCGAAATACATTCATTTATCAATCTCATTTTTCACCATGTGCTATTTAGTGCATGCACCATATCATATATTTATATTTATTCGATAATTCTAAGTTTATGCTCTCTTTTTTACAAGTTAACTATTCTTGTTACATAATTTTCGAAAGCCCATTGGTCATGTGCCTGCCTTATTATAAGAGAAGGTGCAATAGTGCAAAGCTTTGTGACCCAATATGGACGGAAGCAAGGTATGTGCTCGCTAGTCTTTCGATACGGAACGGCATACGAAAGAAAATGTGGACTGCGGGTTGAGTTCTTGATTTTTGAGGAGGTAAATTATAAGAATTACCAAAAAACAATTACACATGATTGCTGCAAGAGGATTACACCTAATTGCTACAAGGATTTTTTTCGCCTGATAAAGTAAACTTAAATTAAGAAAATTCAGTTGATTAATATTTTAAGTTACTAAGCTGGAATCTTCACTGTTTTGGTTAAAAATCCCCTTGTAGTCGTGGCGGAGGAGGTCATGGCAACTTTGTGCGGCGGCAGTGAGTTCTTCCCCGTCGGCGGCGGATCTGTCCAGCGAAAGGAGAGAGCATGTGGTAAATTGTCGGAGTGGATTTTTGCTGCAGCGGGACCGTTGAAGCAGGGCACGGGATTGCAACCAATTCGCACACACGTGACACCATCTGTATGGCTGTTCGGTGTGCAGATCAACGGCCACAAAACCGGCTGTACGGGGGTCTGCTGCTACAGCCGACTTGCGCCAGCGCGCCAAAAAAAACCTGAGTTGCAAAAGGAAACTGTTATAATGGGAACCTCCCGCTTGGATCGGTTGTACTACCTTAGTCCAGGTGTATTGGGCGCACGCGTAGTTTTAGGTCATCGATTTGAGCAACTAAATATGAATCATATTTCATCAAAATCATATCACTGAATTCTTGAGAAGATGTAGTTTTTAATATATATTTTTCATTACATATAACATATATTTAGTTAGTTAAATTATCAACCTAAAACTACGCGAATGTCTTATACACCTGGACGGAGGTTAGTTTGTCCAAAATCTTAGGGTTAGGGCGGCGGCGGCGGCGACTTTATTCCGGACCCGCCCGATCGCCATGGCTGCGCCAGATCCGGAGTTCATGGACAGCGATTGGGTGAGTGCGGAGGAGGCGCCCGTCGTACCCCGCGACTGGGTGATGCTGGATCGCGTCGGCCGCACCTACTGCTACGGCGACCTAGGCGCTGCTGGTGAGGCTGTCAAGGGGAACAAGACCGCCGTTCAAGTCAATATGGAGAGCGGCCTATCCTTCTACGTGTCCTTCACCCTCGGTGCTCCTCCAGAAGAGGCTTCTTACCTCGATATCCACTGGCCGCAAGAAGGCAAACTCAACTCCGTGCCCATGTCCGCCTATCCCTTCGTCCGGGCAATCGACAAGGACCTCGTCCTCTTCCACATACACATCCGGAGCCAGTCTAGCCACTACCTCGCCCCGACAGATCTGTTCGTTTACACGGCCGCCGGTTCTTCCCCCTCGGTGCAGCAGCTCCCTCTGTACCCTATTGACGGAAGGAGCAAGCCGTTCCTGATGGATATCTTCAGCACAGGCATCCTGCGGCGCCGAGACGACCGCTACGTCGTTTCCGACATCATTCTCTGCAAAGAAAAAAATGTCAAGGGCAACTATTCCATGCATGCCGAACTCTGCGTCTTCAACTCCAAGACACGGAACTGGAGCTTCTTCCGCAGGGATGCCCCGCAGCCCCAGGACCAGAGCAATGGCAAGTTCCCTACCAGTTGGTACACTGACACTGTGCTTGCTTTTGAGGAGCGTTTCCTGTGCTGGGTTGACTACTTCAGCGGTCTCCTGCTATCTGACTTCTCCAATTTGCGCTGCCCGGTGCTCCACTTCGTGCCTTTCCCTGGAGAAGAAGAGTACACTCCTGCAGTACGGGCCAAAAGGTGCTTTGCGCAGAGATACCGAAGTGTGTCCATCAGCCAAGGCATGATGCACTTCGTCCACATTGACAATGCCTTGCACACTGGCTGGCTAGCTGGGCAGCAGCCTTGCCAAAACATTTCCGTTTGGACTTTGAACGTGATGGATGGTCACTCCAGGTTCAAGTGGGAGCCACATTCTGTGATCGACCTGAATCCTCTCTGGGTCCATCCTAGTTTACCTGAGTACCCAATCATCAGCCCCAGTGACCCGGATGTTTTGTGCTGCCTGTTAAGGAAGAAGGATTTTTGTGGTGAGGCCTCCATGTTCATAGTTGACATCAAGCATGCATGTTTGGGATCACTTACTCCATATATCAATCGACGGTCTAAGGATGAGAAGGATCACAAAAACGAGTTTTCTAATAGGCCCCTACTTCCAACTGTCTTCTCCGAATACCTTGAAAGGCAAACACGTAAGCTCTCTTGGTTTTTACCTTGTTACATATTACGTAACAGGATTGCCTTTGCTTAGCTTTCTGTTGGATATAGATGTTGTTTTCTTGCTTATTTATCTTGCTTACGCTGAAATACATGTGCCACCTGATTGGCTCTATAATTTCTAACGGCAATTGAACCGTGACTTTGTTGCATTCTTAGTAGCTAGTGTACACCGTCAACTCTCTGCCCGTACCGCTCTACTGATCAGCATTTTTTGCCCCATGATATTCTCTATTGCTTTACTCCTGTGTCAACATTTCTAATTTTTCTGCCTTCTGAGGTCGCGTCACGGATCTCTGCTGCTGCTTTTGTTGCAATGATATATTGAGCGTTCCTAGGCGCTCGCTTAACCGCTGAATGGAGCCCTACCGCCTAGCGCTCACTTGTGCTTAAGGGTGCCCTTTGGTCAAAAAGGGCAAGGCAGAGACAAAGCGCTCGCTCAGCGCCTAGCCTAATCCAAACTTGTTTTGTTGTTTTTATTAGTTAATTAATTAATTAAAGCGTTTAATATGTTGTTACCATGAATCCATTCTTAGGCTGTTCAAGTGTTTTGTGCTTTGGCAGCTCCAGTTGTGTAGGTGCACTACACTGTATAATACCAGTGATCCTTCTGCCATCAAGTTGTCCTTGCGAGTCTAGAGAATCCTCTATTTCTCTTTGTCGAATCTTTTGCGATTTACGGGACTGTCCATTATCTATACACTTGTGGTTCTTGATTCATCGCACAGCCTTCTGTTGCTACTAGTTTGGCGTGCTATTTTGAAATGAAGTCTAGGAACCGCGCTATTGTGATTGCTCTCGTAATTGTAAAGCGGATGCCCCTCTATTTTCTACGTTGGAGCAAATTTCTTGTACCTTTAGGCGATATATGAACCTTCAACACATATTTTTCTGTTCGCAAAAGTTTTACTCCCTCTGTCCCATAAAGCTTGTGACGAGTTTAGTTCAAATTTGAACTAAAACCATGACAAGCTTTTTGGGACGGAGGGAATAGAATTTAGAGTGTGCTTCTTTGATCAATGAGGTCACATCTTTGTCTGTTTCTGTTAGAATCCTTTTATTTCAGATAGTGCGTACTACTTTTTATATCTTGTAACTGGATACTTGGCCAGTGAAAAGCCATTCTCTAGGAAATACTCCTGTAGTATTAGCCTCGTTGGCCTTTTCATGTGACTGGCTACATATTGATTCTGACGACAAGCCATCCGACTATTTTCGTTATCCTCTCATGCCTCATCTGACGTCCCTACACCTGCACTATGTCATGTTTCCCCTTTCACTACCTTCAAGCCTTGTGCCACCTGAACACATACACCCGGCCAGACTGGTCACCACCAGTCCCATCCTTATCCTTCCAGCTGGTTGACAAAGGCGATATCTGCTTGTTGAGGCCACAAATACCGCGCCTTCGCTATGTGTTGTTCTTAGACAACGCTTTGGTTTTCGAAAAAAGAAAAGACAATTGTTTGGTTGGTGACAAATTATTTGAGAGCTAACGCAGAAGAGCATGATGCAATCGTAAACCAGAGCAAGTAGATGAGGACATTACGCTTACATCAGTATCTAGGCGAAACTGTTTTGTTTATAAATGTACCCTTGCTCCAATGCCATTTATGTTTCTTGTTTTTCCATTTATTTTATTGAGCTATTATTGTGTATTGTCATTTTTGAAAGTGGATTTTTAACCAGCAAACACATCGCACATGGTTTAACAATTTTCTTATATCTATCAATACTACTCGCAAACAACATAGTCAGATGCTCTGATGGTGTATATATGTAAGTTAATTTTTATTTTTGAAGGGATGCCTTGGGACACCGACAGGCTCGCAACTCATCTTTCAAAGAAGCTTAAGTCTTCAGTGTAAAGACCTGGAATCTGGTGACTGGTGTTGAACACTTTTGGGGATGCTCATATCGAAGATTGATGTTGTCAATGGTCTGGTGCAGGCAGAACCAAGTCAGGCAAAATATGGCATCGATGATGCACGGATGAATATCTATTATAATAAATGATACTCCTGTTTTGGATTCTGTAATCGTATGTTTAATTAAGAGTCTGTCTGTTTTAATTTTGAGATTGAACATCTCTTCTTTCATTGTACAGATACTAAAACTGAATCGAGGGCAACCCTAAGGGGGAAGTGGGGAAAATGTGCTAGACATTAATTATGTGTGCGGCTAGCGGCATCTGACAGATTTTATATGCGTAGGCACTCAAGAGCTTGGCATTGGAGCTGGCATTGAATTGGCTCCAATGCCAAGTGTCTTTAAGATATTTAATATGGGGCATCAATGCAATTTTAGTACTTGGACAATTCCATTTCTTTCTCTAACTTGAGCCACCACCATCTGAGATTTCCCCCCAAATTTTGGTATGCTAAAATATACCCCTTTTTCGTCTGTGATACATAGAAAAATGTCCTTCCAGGTTATTTTCGTCGGGTCAATGCTTTTTAACCGGTAACTAGGTGTTAGTTTTTGCCCTTGCTTCTTACATATGGGGCCTAACAAAAAAAAGTACTCCCTCCGGCTCGGAATACTTGTGGCTGGCATAGTAGAGAAATTGCACATAACACCACTTGTTGGGGCCTTTGTTGCACCAAACCACAACCCTAACATTTCTTTGCACAAAACACCAACTATTGGGGTCCCTCCGGCTCAGAATACTTGTGGCTGGCGTAGTAGAGAAATTGCACATAACACCACTTGTTGGGGCTTTTGTTGCACCAAACCACAACCCCTAACATTTTTTTGCACAAAATATCAACTATTGGGGTAATCTTTTGCATAGAACACACATTTAGTCATTCAGACACTTAACTGGCCAATTAAACAAAACATACGAGCTCAAAATATATATTTTTGGTAAAAAACTATTTTTGCGGGGAAAATAATTTCGGGGTGAATTTATTTTTTCGAAGAAAAAAATTCAGGAAAAAACTAGGTTTTTTGCCCAAAATGATTTTTTGGGTCAAAAATAATTTCGGTGGAAAAATAGCTTTTTCCAAAAAGTTTTTTCGGGAAAATACGATTTTTTGGGGTCCAAAATGATTTTTCATTTGGATGCTAACTAAATTGTACAGGTAGCGTGAGGAAATACTACATTAATTTTTAATATTGATGGACAGTTGGTTACTCTCAGCGTCAAATATACACAACAAAAATTCATAAATATGGACTCAAGTTGTTAATTATCTGTCAAACTAGCTAAAAACTTGATTTGTGTTTTCTGCAACCAGTTACCCCGATAGTTGGTGTTTTGTGCAAAAAAAAGTTAGGGTTGTGGTTTGGTGCAAAAATTGTCCCAACAAATGGTGTTAAGTGCTAAAACCTCGGCGTAGTACGATGTCTGTATTACAAATAAACTTTGCTATAATTATATCCCTTGAATTAAACCCCCTTCGTCATCCTCTGTCCCCCGTGTCTCGGACTGGCCCAGCTGAGCCGTCGTCGTCTAGCCCAGCTGCTCCGCGCACCTGTGCTGGCTCCACGCAGGCGACCTGCGCCGTCTCCCACGAAGCTGTTGTCGCCGGCCACCTGCGCCACCGCAGGCTTCATCTCCTTCGGCTGTCGGCGCCGTAGACAATCTGCAATTGACGAGGAGGTGGACAGCGAACGAGGGCCAGAAGCTCGTCGCCTTCCTCCTCTCCCACGGCCATTGCTGTTGGCGCCTCGTCCCCAAGCTCGTCGGGCGGCTCAGGTGCGGCAAGTGTTGCCGGCTCAGGTGGACGAGTTACCTGTGCCCCGACCTCAAGAGGGGCCTCCTCTCCGACGATGAGGAGAAGCTTGTCATCGACCTCCATTCGCAGCTTGGCGACGGGTGCAATTGAAAGTTAACTTCAAACTCTACTCCCAGACATTAGATTGCAATTTGAATGCAAATTGGAGATGGTTGGTGAATGAAATTGGATTTCAATTTGAAATTGGAGTACATATGTAAAACTGAATTTCCACATGAATTTGAAAGTAAATTTGCAATTAATTGAATGTGCTGCAAGAGTGGATGTGCAATTGGCTGAATGTGCTGCAAGACTGAATGTGCAATTGACTAAATAAAATTGGAGCAATATATTCAGTGTATATCATACTCCACTTGACACTTGGTAAGAGTGGATGTATCTACAGTACATTGATACATTTGGGACAAATCTACAGTGTAGTTACTCTTACTCATGTTCAGGATAAAACTGGAAAAACTGGAGTATCTATTTGGGACAAAAACTGAAAAAACTACAGTGTCTACTCATAGCAGCAGTACTTGCAACAGGTGATTGTTTATGATGTTCACTAGCCATTCAGACAGTGGCTTCAGTCCAGACTAGTTAGTTTATGATCTAACTTGAGAGAAAACCTTTTCCGATGTATCAACTCCTCGTATGATTTCAATCAACTTCATTATAGGAGGAAGGTAAAAAAAAAGGGCATGCCTATCACCTGTAACATTAAAATCTCTTCAAAACATGGATTTTAATTTCTTATCATGGAGTATGAAAAACCAGAACCAGAGGATTGAGAAAAATAAGAAACTGATGTGCTCTGCATATTACTACTTGTAACAAATGGGGTTACTCTGTTTAGATTGAGAAAACTAAGAAACTGATATGCTCTGCATCACTATCTGATGTAAACTTCCGGAAAAGCATATGACCGTCAGCTGAGACAAGCAAGCAACCATATTTTGACCATGTAATTAAAAGTCACTGCTAAGATAAGTGATAAGTCTGACTAGTGGTCACCTGAGATAAGACATCTACCCATAGTCCTAAACTCCTAATTGCTACATTATGCAGTATTTGCTACCACTACAAATAGTTATGCAAAAGTCTATGATTAATTACAGTATATATAGTATCAAAAACATATGTCATGAAAAATAAACCCAGATGTATACCTACTTAACAATTCCTACTTATTGATATGCAAATGCTTTGGCACTGCTAATAAACCCATTCTGTGCATTGATGAGGGAAGTTCTGATGTTGTTGATGCGACTTGCAGATTGGGACGAGAACATACCAGCGAGCGTCGTCCAGAGCGCGCCCGAGGTGGTGACCGTAGTCACCGAGAGCAGAACCTCCCGCGTCAAATTGTTCAGCAGGTACCCAAGAACCTGCTGATCCTCCCTGGCCCAGATTGGTTGGAGAGGGTTGGGCGATGAAGTCTCCTTGCCGTCCTTGGTGGTGACGAGGAGCTTAGCCGGCTCCGGCTGGGTGCCGTCGACGTAGCCGTAGAGACCGGCGCCACGCAGCTGGGGGATGACCTGTGTGCGCCATAGCACATAGTTTGTGAGCGTCAGCTTCTCGGTGACCTGGCCATTGAGGCTAGGTTGGAAGGTGCCGGTGGAGGAAGACATGGCTAGGGCTAGATGGAGAGTTTGCAGAAAGCTTAGATGGGAAAAGGATAGCTCTGACTACCATGTTCGATAGCTGGAAACGTCTTGCCCTGTTGAGGGAGACAGGTGCGTGTTATATAGCCAGGGGTGCGAACCCTAAGATCACACGCATACAAGATTGTTGGAGGTACAACTTGGGGAAGAAGAGATAAAGAGATAAGCTAGTTTGTTACAACAGAAAATATCATGCGCCTATCTATCTATCTATCTATCTATCTATCTATCGCCTAACCTCCTAACTAAATATCTGTTTAACACTCTAAGCAAAGGTTATTGTTTGGATCCAGGCATAGAAAATTGACATTCGATGTATCTTATCTTTGCCCACTCCTGAAGCCGACAATTAGTCCGTGGCAATGCACGGGCATTCAACTAGTAACCACTAATAGGACTATGTGCGTGCAAGACATCCGGTTTAATACACATTCATTAATGGCTATGCAAGATGCTGCCTGAGCTGAAAAGTCTGACTTCCCATGGTCACTTCTATCTCAAGGAGGTGGAAACTCGAATTGGTATCTGAACCTTTCATGGTGTGTGTTCTGTCCAACACAGTTCGACTTGGTTTGAGAAGTTTGAGTCAACTTGATCTGTTTGATGTCCATATTACAGAAAATGAGTTGGCATGCCTTCTAAACAATTATTTTGCTTTGCAGCAGTTGACACCTCAAATATTGTAGTAAGATAATTAGGCTTAAGATACATTGCTTTCTAAGAAATGACATATGGTTGCACAAATGTTCAAAGTCCTGAAGGGTCTCTCTTCACAAGTGCCATGGTAACTATGCATTAAAACATGTGCGCTCTACAAAAGCAATCTATTTTTCTTATAATTTCACTTTTACATATGAATTTGAAACATTTGCTTTTCTAGATATGAAATAAAACAGGAATTCACTCTAATGCAGAGAGACATGAACTGGCCTCATAGCTGCGTGTTGGATATATGGTACCATGCCCCATGTACTGCAGCAAGAAGCTTGATTTACTAGATGACAATAAATCTTAGGCTGACAGAAAGGAGACAGGAGTGGTAGCGGTAGTGTCCAGTAGTTGTGCTAAGATTCACTTTCAGTTTTAATCATGTACTTTCTTCTGCTAGTATGCAGTTTCAAGACGGGAAGGAAATGCAACAAGAACAAAACTATGTTTTTTGTATGCCAAGAAGTATTGGTTCAGTCAGCAGCTAAAGCTTTATTATACACAATCATATTAACTCACACGAATATTTATACCCCCGTTGCAACGCACGACCAATTTCCTAGTTCTTAATAAAATGCAGGAACCATCTACCCTCGCAATGAGAATTTTTCTTACAATATTGTCATATAGCCTACCTGAGTTTTGAGGGTCACTGGAGGTTGATGGACAGCTGCTGTGATTGGCAAAAACTTTCCCCTGTGCTTCAGTCTTGCTTTTCTTTTCCTTAGTTGTTTACCTGCTAGGCGAAATTTGAGGTCCTCTATACATCCGGAGGAGAATAAAAATTTCTATGTAAGCTAGTTCTTGTTAGATGACTGCGTTTGCATGATGAGGTCATGCGTGACCGGGGTGTTGCTTGCTGCCTCAGTACAGTGAAGTGACTGTAATAGACTTCCTTTATTTTGCTGCATGTAGACAAAGACTTGATTTCTATATATGAAATCGGATGGGGGGTAACCCTCCTTTTGCTCAAAAAAAAATCGCCTACCTGATGCCTTCTGAACTGAGCAAAAACTCTCGACATGACACCTACCTGTATCAAATTTCAAAAATAATTCAGGAGCAGGTGGAGTTGGTTATTTTCCGTGATCTTAAAATTAGGTTGGTTCAAGGAATCTTTGGTCCGTTCCTCATGGCGGACCAGACGGCAACGGATGGATCATGCAGACAGCCATGATTCAAGGACCCAGAAGGACCAAACGAAGCACACTGCAGTATCAGACAAACGGATCAACTAACCAGAGGCTGCGCGATCGTCAATAAATTTATGCGTGCTAACCAACCATGCATAATGGTCCACCAGATTAGATGCCTGAGATCTTTTATATATGGTGGAGTAGATCACTGTTCCAGCAGTAGACTGAGCTTAATCAAGTGGGATTTTTGTAATCAGCTCCCATGTGGTTATCTACCTTATTTGGTCTTCTTCTAAGCGGCCCATGTCATTATTGTGTGAAGCATCTGTGGCTGGCATTCGAATTTTTCTAAGTCGGGGTGTGAGGAGCATGCAGTGAGCATCTGGTTCGGATAGTACTAAGATCTAATGTACTCCCTCTGTCCCATAAAGCTTGTCACAGTTTTAGTTTAATTGAACTAAAACCATGACAAGCTTTTTAGGACTGAGGGAGTACATTTTTTATGGTTGGATTCCAGTGTGACAGCCTGCTGCCTGTGCTGTGCTGAAGAATTTGCTTCGATAAGCGAGTTTTTAATACTGGTCCATTTGAAGATGGTAAGATGGGGGTCAGTGTAACTGTCCATTTAGGAAGAAGATGTTCAGATTAGGTTCGGATCAGTATCCGATGAACATCGAGTCAACTGCTTCCGAGGTTCTGACAGTCTGAGCTGAACTCTTTTAAGCTGTGGGAGAAGATGCAGAATAGGTAATCTTGCAAGTTGCAAAAGATGCATGTTACTAGCAACCAAATAGACACGTCCGTTAAACTACAGTATACTTTTTTTTACGGGTAAAACTACAGTATACTTAGGGCATCTTCAATCCTAACTCTTAAAAGGTACACATCATTTGGACCGAGTCTAGACTCCAATCGTAGACGATAAATTTTAACAACAAAGATGGATCAGGCAGATCCAGAAGATAAAACAAATGAGAAAGAAGAAAAAAAAGGTCACATGGTTGTTTTTGACTGAGGATATCATGTTCGAATATTTTCAAATTCACCCTGAGTTCTCCATGATGGCGGTCTGAACTTCGTCAAAGCCCCCGCAAGTTTTCTTCAAGTTCGCGGAAAAATGGACACACGGATAGACCCACGAACGAATGCAGGTCCACATCAAATGGAAAAAACACGTTCGAACCAAACGGTTCAAACGGTTGCAAGAGGTTTGAGGGTGGTGTTGAAGATGGCCTTATTATTCGACCAAAAACAAAACAAGTTTACTTGGTAGCTTTCCACCAGACCCATATAATCAACTCCCTGAATTTTGGACCAGTTGCTTATTTTCAGTTAAACTACACACCATCAATCCACCCATCAACCAATCCAACGCAACCATAATACTAAGGTCAACGCTGCCTGTCATGTGATATGAAGAATTTGCTTCGATGAGTGAGTGCTTAATACTGGCCCATTTGGAAGACAGTAAGATCGGGATTAGTGTAACTGACCAATCAGGAGGAAGAGATTCAGTTAGGTTCAAATCAGTATCCAATGAAATTTGAGTCAATTGCATCCGAGGTTTTGAAGATCTTGTGCTGAACTCATCTCGGAATAGATTATGTTGCAAGTTGCAACAAGATGCATGTTACTTAGCAGGTAAACAACAGAAACAGTCAGAAGAAGATCAGCCTTCTTTTGTATCTCTGTGACTCGCAGTTAATCACTTATACAACAGACCCACTTGTGAACTCTGAAGAGAAGAAAAGTTCTTTCAGGTTGCTTAACAAAACTTTAGCAGGAATGTTAAAAATCTAACGCCAATTTTATAGCCATTTCGAGTGAGCCTCATCAGGCAAATCGAATACAAATCCCGAATTATAAAGCGTTCGCTTTCACGCCCCTTTTTTGAACGAACTACAAGTTGACGATAGTTCATAGTTCGCCCAGGATAGACGATCTGAGCAGCATATTCGTGATGCCAATTTATGTTTTTGGAGCATAGCAATTTTCAGAGTTATTGCAAAAGGAAAAAACATCACATTCTATGCACCAGATTCAAATTACCACCACTTTCCATTTATGTCCCAAAAGACTAGCAGTTTTTTGATAATTTTATGCAATATTCACTAATGACACAATTTAACCATTTTAATTTGATTTGTGACTAACCAGGTTCACCTACAAGCACAGTTAACATCTTTAAGTTAGACAGGCCTCACCTGTCAACATCTCTCTGTCCACCCACTGACCAACCATCCCGTTGAAGAAAAATGTCACCCCCTCCTGCCGCCCCTGTCAAAAATATGCCTCCCCTCCCCCGTCTTACGGCCACCACCCTTCGATGATGTTGGTGACGCATACTGCCACCCCCTCCTGCCGCCTACGACGCTCCTACCCGGCACTACGGAGATGGTCTCGAGTACGACTAACAATGGACACGAGAACACCACTGAAAGTGCATTATCCTTTATACTCATTTTGATGTTGATGCCGGTAAAATTACTGGATCTAATAACGGTTGTTAATTACTCACAACGTTCACTAATATAAGATGTTTTAGCTTTTTCTAAATTGATTGTATCTAGATGCTTAGTGTATTTGTTTATTCATTTCATTTCATATGTAGTTTATATTAAAATATTTAAAAAATCTTATAATAGTGATGGCACTGAAGTAGTGCTCCTCGTTGGCTACCCCAAGTGAAAGGTTAAGATGTATCACAACAGCAAATTTGGCTTGGAAAAGATACCAAGGTTTAGATTGTCTCCCGTAGGACTCCGACGACGACAAGTAGGTGGTTCGGGCAAGTGATGCGCCGTTGATAATCACTTGCTTCGCCTGCACCTGCATACACAACAAATAACTTTGCTCCCAACGATACAAAGAGGTTGTCAATCTCTTCGGCCTTGCCGTTTACAAAGGATCAACGCAACAGATAATGATAGTGATGACTGCAAGTAGAAAGTAAAACAGAAAGTAAATTGAGAGTGTAAATAGTGGTGGAAATATGGACCGGGATCCCATGAAGTTCACTAGTGATGTCTCTCTCCCAAAAGACGATAAACAACTATGCAAGGTGAACAAATTACTGCTGAGCAATTGACAGGACTACGGACGCAAACCAATGCTAACTATGCTACAAAAGAAATGAAGAGCCTCAAAAGCATGGGCTACGCCAAAACAAGTAGACCGAAATCCATCTGCATCTACTCACTAATCATCCATCTCGAGATATCTATCCAGAACATCTCGCTGGTATTAAGTTGCGAGCCCCACCCAAAGTGTAAACCCAAAGCAACAGACAACTGCATTAAAACAACTTTGCGTAAAGTAAACAATCCTTGCAACCGCAGTTACAAGCACCGTTGTTTTCCCCCTTGTGGCAAAAACACATCCCTAGACTCATGTTTCTGTCACTCAAGCTAGTCATCACGGGTCATGAATCACAATCAAGCATAACGCTCCCTCTTGGAGTTACTACCTACTACTTGGCCAAAGCAATTAATAAACAGCAACGGAGAACATGCAAGAATTACTCAAGAACACAAATATAAAAGGAGAAGAACCAAATATATTACTCATCACAATCTGAACATAGTCTCATAATCCATCAGATCCCAACAAACTCAACATAGCAATAGTAGAAAGAATTACATATGTGTCTTGATCATGTAGGGCAGCTCACAAGGTCTAATCCATGAAGAACAAAGAGGGGGAGAGGACATAACATAACTACTGATCATGGACCCATGGTCCAAGGTGGAATACTCACGGTTCATCCGGAAAGCATCCATGGTGGTGGAGAAGCTCCCGGAGGTCAATCCTCCCTACGGCAGGGTGCCGGGAAGAGGTCTTCTGGTGCTACCGATCTTGGAAGCACGGCGGCGGGGGAACAGAGGGGAGATCGGGAAAATGGGTTCTGTCCTCGGGGGTTTCGGGACGAAGGAAATATATAGGCGAAGGGGGCCAGCCAGGGGGGCACCAGGAGTCCAGGCGGCCTCCCGGCGTGGACCCACCCTAGGCCGCGCCCCCTGGCCGCCTAGGCACCAGGTGGGGGCCCTCTGGCACCCTTCGGGACTTTGGAATCTTCCGATACACTGATTTTTTATATATTTTTCCAGGATTTTTTCTGGCATTTTACGTAATGGAAAAGCTTGAAATAAAAAGACAGCCGAAAACAGAAACTGGCACTGAGGTGCACTGAGTTAATAGGTTAGTCTAGATATGATCAAAAGTGTATGAAAGTGTATCAAAAGCATAGCAATATCACCCAAAACATGCATGGAGCAAGCAGAAATTATAGATATGTTTGGGACGTATCATCGCCCAGATAGGTCCATGAGGGCAACCATCTGAACGAAGCCATAAACCAGGGGGCTTAGAATCTTCCATGACCTGAGCAAAGGTGCTGGGGAGACTAACCCAACGACGAGTCTTTGAGCGAAGCACTATGAGAAACTCATGACTAAACACTCGCTCATGGACAACCCCACGGGAGGAAGAAGATAATCCCCCGCGGGATCCACGACCTTGTGCTCCACGTCCACCTCTACTTCCTCGACCTCGACCCCGGCCGCGACCTCTGCCGCGACCACGACCACGGGAAGTTGAGTTACCCTGATCAATGAGGTCCAACTCATTGTTGGTTACGGGAACACGATTTTGGAGCTTGGGCGCCATGAGCGAGAGAGTTTGCTGAAAGAGAGGAAGAAGAAGAGGGGAGTGTGTATTTTCCTCATCACACATTTGGCTATATATATAGTTGATAATCTGAAGGGGAAACGTCAGTTAACATCATTATGATCATGCAGATTACCAATGTCAGGCGGCATTAAAGAAAAAGACTCTTCGGCTTTTCCATTTACATAAATGAGACATTCAATAGGAGACGCCTCGTTTCCTGAAAACAATTAAAGAAAGTACAGTTAATGAGGTAACGGATCTTTGAACGAAACCAACAGAAGGCTGGCTTGTCAAAGGAAGCCGAATTTTTTTATGATGAAGGTTGAAGATATGAAAAGACGACATCGACACTTGCAGAAAAATCCTGGAAGATTACCATGAGGCCAGCATCACGTCAGTCTTGGGGGCTAATGTCGGGGGGGGGGGGTGGATCAAGACCATAACCCGGCATACAGAAGCCCGAAGACCGTAGAAGGAATAGGACTTACCGTGACACACAAGGAAATCACTTGTAACTAGATTAGGACTCTGTCTCGTGTGGAAGTCGGATTCTTGTAACCCTAGGGACCCGGCATCTATATAAGCCGGCACCCCGGGGCACCAAAAGGACAAATCAACTTAGATCTTCTCAAGGCATAGGTAGCGATTCCGCATATTTGTATTCGAGAAGTCGACACCCAATAATAGAAAAGCAGGAGTAGGTATTTACCTTTCAAGGGGCCGAAACCTGGGTAAAACTCGTGTCTTGTGATCTCGCCGACTTCCTCCTCGTATTCACGTGGCAGCAAAGGTCCCACGCTAAGTTCTCCAATTAGGACATCTCCCGTGACTTTCCTACGACAACGGGCACCTACATTTTCTTCACCTGCTCCGCAACCCAGCTGATACGCGAGAGAGCATAGTGGCTTCTCGCCCTTCGTTGGTTACCCCAAGTGGAAGGTGAGATGCAGCGTAGCGGCAAGTTTCCCTTGGTGAAGATACCAAGGTTGAGAGTGTCGACCAGTAGGACTCCGATAATGATAAGTAGGTGGCAAGGAAACAATGGCACCGTTTTAGAAAAAAGTTGATTTCTTGACCTGGACCTGCACACAGAAACAAATAACTTTTCTCCCAAGGAAGTTCAGAGAGGTTGTCAATATCTCCGGTCTTGTTGTTTACAAAGGATCAAACGCAAGGGATAATGATAATGGTGATAGCAGCTAGAAAGTAAAAGCAGAAAATAAAAGAGCGTGTAAACAGTGATGAGCATATGCACCGAGGCCCCGTAATATTCACTAGTGATGTCTCTCTCTCAAAAGACGATAAAACTGCTATGCGAGGTAAAAAAATCACAGCTGGGCAATTGACAGGATTAAAAATGTACCGCAATGCTAACTATCCTACAAAGAAAGGACGAGCCTCAAAAGCATGGGCGGTACGCCAAAATAAGTAGACCGAAATCCAACTGCATCTACTACTAATCATCCACCTTGAGATATCTATCCAGAACATCTCGCTGGTATTAAGTTGCGAGCCCCACCCAAAGTGTAAACCCAAAGCAACAGACAACTGCATTAAAAAGCACTTTGCGTAAAGTAAACAATCCTTGCAATCATGGTTACAAGCACCGTTGTTTTCCCCCCTTGTGGCAACAGCACATCCCCTAGACTCATGTTTCTGTCACTCAAGCGTGTCATCAGGGGGCATGAACCCACAATCGAGTATAACGTTCCCTCTTGGAGTCACTACCTACTACGTGGCCAAAGCAATAAATAGCAACGGAGAACATGCGAGAATTACTTAGGAACAAATATATAAAAGATAAGAACCAAATATATTACTCAATCACAAACTGAACATAGTCTCATAATCCATCGGATCCCAACAAACTCAGCATAGCAACAGCAGAAAATTACATATGTGCCTCGATTATGTAGGGCAGCTCACGAGGTCTAAACCATGAAGAACAAAGAGGGGAGGAGAACATCACATAGCTACTGATCACGGACCCATGGTCCAGAAGATACTACTCATGGATCATCCGGGAAGCGTCCATGGTGGAGGGGAAGCTCCCGGAAGTCAATCCTCCCTCTAACAGGGTGTCGGGAAGAGGTCTATGGGTGCTCCCGTTCTTGGAAGCGTGGCGGCAGCGGAACAGAGGCGAGATCGCGAAAAGAGGTTCTGTCTTTGGAAGTTTCGCGTCACAGAGAATATATAGGCGAAGGGGGACAGCCAGGGGGCCACCAGGGGTCCAGGCGCCCCCCTGGCGCGGCCAAGCCCTAGGCCGCGCCAGGTGGCCGTCTAGGGCCCTGGTGGGTCCCCTCTGGTCCTCCTTCGGGATTCCGGAAGCTTCCGTTGCGCTGATTTTTTCTCTGATTTTTCCCGAATTTTTTGAGCACTTTTAATATGGGGAAACCTGAAATAAAAAACAGCAGAAAACAGGAGCTGGCACTATGGTGCACTGAGTTAATAAGTTAGTCCAAATATGATCAAAAGTGTATGAAAGTGTATCTAGATCATAGCAATATCACACAAAACATGCATGGAGCAAGCAGAAATTATAGATACGTTTGGGACGTATCACCAGCTTATGTGGAGTTTTGTCCGTAAGGCTCTAGGGTTTGATTGGTAGACCCATGACCTGGAGGAGTTTATGCAAACTCGGGGCACCCAAACAAGCAAGAGGGGACAGTTCTTTTAGTTAACTAGGTGATATCCCCCGCGTTGCCGCGGGAAATTTTAAAAAATCATTTGATGTTTGAAAATATGAGAAAATTTATGGAACTTAGTATTATTTATTTATTAAATCTTTTTTGAAATAAAAATTGTTTGATGAAACTTAGTAAAAATTCAAGAAATTTTGTTGAACAAACAAAAATGAGTGTGATTTTGTTTTACTGATTTATTATCTTTAGAATATAACGGTGGAACGATATGATACGAAACCAATATTGAGTGGAGACATCACCCTTACCTAAACCTAAAACAATGATAAGAACTACATATTTGCATTAATAAAAAAAATGTCCCATAGAAAAATAAAATGTGAACTAACTCACAATTTTATTTTCATTGCATGCGCATGCGGATTTAATGAAGAATGTGCATGAAATGTGGACCTAATTGATGATGTGGATAGCTTTCATGTCAAAAAAATATGTTAGTGAGGATGAACTATTTAGGTATTATAGACTAGTAATTGTGGTGATGACCTGAATGCTCTGGATGATTAAAAATAAGTTGGTGATAGAACGACTTGTGTTGTGTCCCAGTAGTAATTTTATTTATTATTCCTACTGATATGGTTTGTAACATATGATTATTATTTCTATGTAAATAGGTGAATAGTTTTGTAATTTATAATTTATTTATAAATGTTTTCATAGAAAATACAGTGTTAAATGTTATAGAATCTAAATATGTGGAACAACCTCCTGACCCCGTGCACACAGGGGCCAGTGTCAAACTTTTTGGATACCCCATGCGCATGGGGCCCCTGACCTTTGTACACACGGGGCCTAGGGTTTGGTTCTTAGTGGGCCATGTCCAGTGAGATTACTAATTGCTCTTCGAGGATATGTACTGAAGCCCTCAAGATTGATTTCACTTTCTAAACCAAGTATATTCAAGGTGGAGTTTACCGGAGGATATCAAAGGTTGACGTAGTTGGAACCATAAGGATCAAGGACTTGTGAGAATAATTGAAGAAAAGAATTCAAGTTATGGTTTCAACTTTCAAGAAAAGATCATGTCGAGCTCATGTGTTAGATTTTGATTGATCATATCTCGAAGCAAGTAACTAGAGTGAAGAATTCATTGTGCCTCTCAAGTTATTGTGATGGAGCATTTAGAAGAGCAAGTGATGACCGATAACATTGTGATCTAGCCACCGTTGAGTGATGGTGATCGATTCGTAACAGAACAATGTCACACACGTAGTGAGGAACAAGCAACGACAATGAGACCAAGAGAATGAGTGGGAGGAGCCGTTCCAACACCTTGATGATGACATGATTGCTCCTTTGGTAGTGAATGATTGTCGTCGACGTGCCAAACTTGCCCCAGCTCCAAGATTTGTGCACGGGGTCAAACGCTTTAGCTCACGTCGGTGCCAGGGACGCCAAGAGAGAACGTTAGCTTTGTAATATTAAAATCTTCCTTTGGCATTTGCTGCATGATTGACTGTCGTTGGGGACGGAGGTACTTCAAAGCCATGTTCCGGGGGACGGTCTCCCTCTTTGTGGGATCCACAACCCAACTTATGTGGAGTTTTGTCCGCGAGACTCTAGGGCTTGAATGGCAGACCCATGACCTGGTCGAGTTTATGCAAACTCAGGCCACCCAAACTAGTAAAAGGAGACACTTTCTTCTAGTTAGTAATCGTGGCGATAACGTGAACGCTCTGGACAATTAGAAATTGGAAAATTAGAAATAAGATGGTGATAGAACAACTTGTGGTGTGTCCCAGGAGATACTTATTTATGCTTGCTAAACTAAGATTACTGTTGCATCAAATTATCGGTTTACATAAACTTGTTCCATGAGATAGCAGAGGTGTATTCCTGTCAGCACACCTGTCAAGGCCCAGGATGGGGCACCAACCGAGTCAAGGCCCAGGCGTGCCCATCGCCTTCCAGGCTGGCTTGCTGGGCCCGAATGGTCCAAGTAAGCGGGTACTTAAGTGTGTGTCCATGTAACGAGAGGGTTAGCTTGGAACAGATAGGACTAGAGATAGTGTGTGAGTGGCTTGGAGAGGAAGAAGCTCCTCCTTCTTCTTCCTCAGGCTTGTAAATTCAAATTGCTGGTTGAGTGAATGGAATTCGAGATAGTGATCTAACAATCTGGTATCAGAGCCTCCGATCTTGGATTTCCCTCTTCATCCCCACCACACCCGCCTCGCGGATCGGCGGCGCGCCGTGGCCATGGAAAAAATTCCGGCGGAAACCAAGGCCATATATGACCTCCTTCGAGCTGATTTCGACGCCGCTCTCTCTCGCACGGCTACTGAGCGCAACGAGGAGATGGTGGTTGTCTTATCCAGGCTCGACTCCAAGTTGGACCTGCTCTCAGGCCGGCTCGACGACGTCAAGCTCTCCATCGGCGTCGACCCGACGAACTGCGCGGGGAGCTGACCACGTCCTCACCTTCTTCGCCTACGGAGGATTCAGGGCAGCAATCGGGGGGAAAACAAGCCTTCTCCGCCAGCGGTGGATATCCCAAGGCCCCCGTGTCGCGATATGTTCCTCCGCGTCCTCAGGGACGAGGTACGCCATATGATCCTTCCCACGGCCGATCTGCTGTTCCGCCATATGAGGTTCAATGATCGCATCAAGTTGAAGGAATTGGTATGGGGCCGCGCATGGAGTTGCCGCGATGATGGTTCCAACCCAAAATTGTGGCAGACGTGTTGTGAGGACTATTTCCGTTACTGGGGAACACCGCAACAGCAGTGGATACAGTTTGCATCCTCACTGTTTGAAGGACCTGCAGCTCGCTGGTTGGAATCCGTCCAGCGCAGAGCTCCGAGGGCCACTTGGTCTGAATTTTGTGATCTGCTGCAGTCCAGGTTTGGGCGCAACAAGCATCAGAAATTAGTTCGTCAGATGTTTCATATTCGTCAGACCAACACCGTGGAGGAGTATGTTGAGCGTTTCTCTGAGTTGTATGACCAACTGACGGCTTATGAAGCTGAACCAAATGTGGTCCATTATGTGACCCGATTCATGGAGGGTTTAATTCCAAGTATTAGGCTCATGGTTGGTATCCAGCAGCCGTCAGATCTGGACTCTGCTTTTGCTCTGGCTCTGTTGTATGAAGAATTGGGTGAAACTTCTACTAGTTTGGGCAGTTCTGGTTCTGTGTCGTCCAACAGACGAGTTCCAGTGCAGATGTCCAAGGTGATTCAGTTCAGGAATGCCGAGGACAGAAAACAGGTTGCAACTGTGAGGCCCATAGCTACTGAGGACCGTTGGTCAGCCTTGCAAGCATATCGCAAATCCAAGGGGCTTTGTTTTACTTGTGGTGAACGTTGGGCCAAGGACCATGTATGTAAGCAAGAGGTGCCGTTAAATGTAGTACAAGAAATGCTGGAGTATGTGCAAAGCCTACCAACTGAACTGAGTGACACTGAAGATGAACAACAAACTGAAGTGAATGCTATCTGTATTTTTGCTGCAGCCCTGGGAGAATTTCCCCCTTCCTTTGTGTCCACCATGAAGCTTAAGGTTCAGCTGCAAGGTCACCAACTAACATTTCTAGTGGATTCTGGGAGTACCCATACATTCTTGGATCGCACAATAGCTGCTATGATGAATGGGGTGACAACGAGGCATGTAAGTATGGTCAAAATTTCTAATGGAGAATTAGTACCTTGCACACAACAGCTTATACGGGGACAGTAGCTCAGTGCTGGACACACGTTTGTCAGCGATTTCTGAGTTTTCCCCCTTGGTTCATATGATGGGATCCTGGGGCTGGACTGGCTTGCTGCACACAGCCCAATGCAAGTCGACTGGGCTGCTCATTGGTTGTCATTCGAGTTGGATGGCACCATAGTTACATTGCTGGGAACAGATGCCCTACCGCAATTGTATGCTCTAGTGGAATTATCTTCTCTCTTAACCACTGATGCTCAGTTACAAGAGAATGTTCCTCCTGAAATAAAAGCACTGCTCAATGAGTTTTCTCCTGTGTTTGCTGCTCCAACTAGGCTACCACCAAGGAGGAAATATGACCATACAATTCCCCTTTTGCCGGGAGCATTACCTGTTTCTGTGAGAACGTATAGGTTGACTCTGTTGGAAATATGCCCTAGAGGCAATAATAAAATGTTATTATATATATATTTCCACGTTCGTAATTAATGTTTATATTTCTGTGCTATAATTGCAATGACCCTGACTGTGAGATTCAGAAGAAAACTCATTTGCATGTGTGGAAATGTAAACACCAAGAGTTCCTGGTTTAGCCTCTAAGACCAGCTCATGTGCTAACTGATGATTACGTTTTCTTAATCATGGACATTGTTCTTGTAACAAGGATGTCAGTAGCAATGGGAACATATTGTTAGCAGAACAATGATGTTGAACCGACCCCAGTATTGAATGATATACTTAGAGATCACATCGTAACTACGTTATAAGTAATATCATGAAATGTTTTCATATACGTAATTCCTTAGACCATGAGAGTATCGAGTTGCTTCACACAGGAAGACATGCTTTGGTTCTTAGATGAATCCTCCCGTAAATGGGAAGTAGTAAAATAAGTTCTGGGTATGTCAGATGGTGTGGCTAGTGACTGTGATAGTTCAAGAATGGGATTTGCTCCTTCACGATGAAGAAGATATTCACTTCGGGCCCACTCGGTATGACGGTATCCATTATAGTATGGCCAGACGCATTGTGATTCAGTCACGGGGATACCGGAATACGATAATGAGAAAAGGGACAAACGAGCAAAGAGGATAACGAGTGGCTTGTGTTCAAAAGTTGTTACACATGGGTGCCAAACTTCTCTCCTCTAACTTTGTCATATATCGCGAAGCAAAGGGAATGGTACATGACTAAACATAATGGTTCACTCGAAGTTTCTTCGTGTATGTGTGGGAGTCAACATAGGTGTCCATGGCTCCGCTGTTGATTATTGGCTATTGACAAAAGGCTGTTGACCTATGTCCGAAAGATGTTCTGAGTCATGTCCGCATTATACCGAACCTATTGGGTCACACACTTAACGAGCAGTAGTCTGTTAGAATACTAGTATGGTAGAAGGTTTAGTGGAAGCAAAGCAGAATAGTTCATACGGGTACCGGAAGTAGTTCCGGGGATTTATGAAATAGTTCATAAGGGCACCAAAAGTAGTTTTGGGTATTTAAGGATATGTCCGGATCACTCTGGAGTAGTCCCAGGTGGTTCCGGAACATATGAAAATGGTAATGGGAAAGTTTACGTTCAACCGGAATAGTTTCGGTGATCGGTGGACAGCTTAAACAATATGTTGTGTTCACCGGACATAATAACCTTTGCTCGGATGGCTCCGAAACCCATTTAGATGGCTCCGGAACATTCGTTAGAGGTTCCGGAAGGTATTGGAAGTGCTCCAAAAGTGTCCGGAATGTCCCGAAACAGTCCCTGTAGGTCCCGGAAGGTCCTGGAAGCTTCTAGAAGGTTCCGGAAGGTTCCGGGCAGTACCACCCACTCCCCTACGCCCCTAGACTTGGGGGGCAAGCCACCTAGGCTGCCCTGGCCGGCCAAGGGGGTGGGGGCGCACCAAGGGGAAGGAAACCTCCTCCAGGTGGGAATACCAAAACCCATTATGGCAGTTTTCCGGTGGGAAGGTGTGGTAAGGTTTGGAAGGCTTGGGAGTCCAAGTTGGACTCCCAAACCTCCTTGAGCTGCGCCCTAGGCCCCTTGGCCACCTATATAAGGTGAGCCAAGGGTGGGGGAAGACCAAGACAACTTGTCCCCAAGGCCTATGCGCCACCCTCCCTCCTCTAAACCCCGTTGCTCCACTTTTAGACCCCGGTTTAGACGTTGTTCTAGATCGGAATCCGTTAGGGTTTTCTCCCTCTAGTTTTCTCGGTGGCGTTCATCTCTGGACGGCGGAGCGCTGCTGGATTGCTGCTACGGGATGTGTGGATACTAATGGAGGGGTCGTACCTTCGACCCTTCTTCGAGGAGCTTGTTCATGGGACTTGTCCGTGGGACTAGATCGCGGGACTTGTTCGTGGGATTGATCGAGGGACTGTTCGTGGGAGAACTTGCGAGATCTACTTCCACTACGTCGCCGAGCTTCACCAACTCTACTTCCGCTACATCGGTTGGTGAGCCATGACCTAAAACCTTGTATGCAATCTTCTTGGATGATCTTGGGTTCTTGATTCGTAGGCCGAATTTTTTTGTTTTCTACTACGTTTCCCAACAGACTCCTGCACTTAAGGACGAAATGGAGAAACAGGTGAAAGAGATGCTCGATTCAGGTGTTATCCGCCCAAGCAACAGTCTGTTTTCTTCACCCATGATTTTAGTGCAAAAGAAGGACCATACCTGGCGACCGGATTTTGATTACAGGCACTTAAACGCTATCACTGTGAAAAGCAAGTTTCCTGTTCCTGTCATAGACGAGTTGTTGGATGAGTTGGCAGGTTCCCAGTGGTTTTCTAAGTTGGATCTTAGAGCAGGGTATCACCAGATTCGGTTAGCACCGGGAGAGGAACATAAGACGGCTTTTCAAACTCACAATGGTCAGTACGAGTTCCTCGTTATGTCTTTTGGACTCACTCGAGGACCGTCCACTTTCCAATTTTCTATGAACGACACACTGTCCCCTGCATTGAGGAAATATGCAGTGGTATTTTTTGATGACATCCTCATCTACAGTGCTACTTATGAACTCCATCTTCAGCATCTAGCCCAAGTGCTACAACTACTTCTTACTCACAAGTGGCAAGTCAAGTTGTCTAAATGTTCTTTTTCCCAAAGGAAAATTGGTTATCTGGGCATGTAATCGGTGGGGCTGGAGTAGCTACAGATCCTGAGAAGATTTCTACCATCCAGAACTGGCCGATCCCTGTTTCAGCAAAAGAAGTTAGGGGATTCTTGGGTTTAGCTGGTTACTATAGAAAGTTCATTCTGCACTATGGCATCATCAGTAAGCCGTTGACTAATCTTCTGAAAAAGGGGGTCCCATTCCACTGAACCGAAACTAAACAGCAAGCTTTTCAAGCATTGAAGTGTGTCCTGGTGTCTGCTCCTGTCTTAGCTCTTCCGGATTTTACTAAGCAATTTGTGATCGAGACGGATGCCTGTGACTCTGGCATTGGTGCGGTTCTGATGCAAGATGGCCATCCGTTGGCGTATGTTAGCCGAGCTTTGGGCCCAAGGAATCAGTCACTCTCTGTCTATGAGAAGGAGTATATGGCCATTTTATTAGCTGTTGATCACTGGCGCCAATATCTGGTACTTACATCTTTTATAATCATAACCGACTAGAGAAGTTTGGCTAGTTTGGGAGAACAACGTCTGCATACCAAGTGGCAAGAAAAATCTCTTACTAAGTTGTTGGGGTTGCAGTATACGATCACTTACAAGAAAGGCAGTGAAAACAATGCAGCTGACTTGCTGTCTCGTAAACCCCCTGTTGTCGGTGAAGTTATCCAGGAACTGCACTCGGTTTCCTCAACCCAACCTACTTGGTTAGCTGATGTTATTCACAATTACGAGCACGATCCAGTAGCCGTGGCTTTGTTACAGCAACTGGCTATTACGCCCACATCTGGCAAGTACACCCTCAAAAATGGTGTGATTGGAGTTGGTCAGTGCGTTTGGGTGGGATCTGATCCTGGTCTTCAGTCACAGATTATTAGTGCTTTCCATGACAGTCTAGTAGGCGGCCACTCGGGTTTTCCTGTCACCTACCGTCGTATCAGACAGTTGTTCCACTAGAAGGGGATGTGAGGTGTTGTGCAATAATTTGTGGCCCACTGTCTTATCTGTCAGCAAGCTAAGCCCGAGCGGGTGTCGTCCCTAGGTTTGCTTCAACCATTGCCAGTGCCTGACATGCCTTGGGACATGGTTGCAATGGACTTTGTGGAAGGCCTTCCGGTTTATGGGCGTTTCAATTTCTTGTTCGTTGTTATCGAGAAGTTCTCCAAGTATGGGCATTTCCTCCCGATGCATCACCCTTTTACTGCCCAGACAGTGGCTGATGTCTTCCAGGATTCAGTCTATCGGTTGCACGGTATGCCCCTGTCTATCATCTCTGATCGCGGCCGCATTTTTACCAGTGCCTTTTGGAAGGAGCTATTTCAGAAAACTGGGGTGCTTCTGCGCATGAGCACAGCTCGCCACCCGCAGACCGATGGCCAAACTGAACGAGTAAACCAGCAAGTGGAGTGCTTCTTGCGCTGTTTTTTTAGCGCTCATCCGTCGCGTTGGGCCAAATGGACTGCGCTATGTGAATTTTGGTACAATACTAACTGGCATTTAGCCACTGGTCGCACACCATTTGAGATTGTTTATGGTCATAGTCCCCGCCATTTTGGCTTGTCAGCAATTACTTCTGTTCAGTGTGAAAATCTGCAACATTGGCTGGAAGATCGGCGCCTGCTTGTGGACTCAGTTCGCCAGCACCTCATGCGTGCGCAACAACGTATGAAGACACAACCTGACAAGCACCGTTCTGAACGATCGTTTAGTGTTGGTGATTGAGTGTTTTTGAAGCTTCAGCCGTACTTACAGTCGTCGGTAGCTCCTCGCACCAATCACAAGCTGGCTTTTAAGTTCTATGGGCCTTTCGAGATAATGGAGCGTGTTGGCGAGGTTGCGTACAAGCTGGCGCTGCCACGATCCAGCCGTGTCCATCCGGTGTTTCATGTTTCCCTGTTACGGCAAGCTCTTGCTCCGGACTGTAAGGTACTACCTCAGTTGCCTACCCCTACTGTCCAATTTCAGGTACCCGAACAAGTGCTTCAACAGTGGGTTGTTCGCCAGGGATCTGACACCCTGGTTCAAGTCCTCGTCAAATGGAGTGATTCACCTGTTGACATGGCGACCTGGGAAGATAAAGTTACTCTTCGGCAGAAGTTCCCGCGTGCTCTGGCTTGGGGACAAGCCGTTGGTAAGAGGGGAGGGATTGTCAGCACACGTGTCAAGGCCCAGGATGGGGCAGCAACCGAGTCAAGGCCCAGGCGTGCCCATCGCCCTCCAGGCTGGCTTGCTGGGCCCGAATGGTCCAAGTAAGCGGGTACTTAAGTGTGCGTCCATGTAACGAGAGGGTTGACTTGGAACAGATAGGACTAGAGATAGTGTGTGGGTGCCTTGGAGAGGAAGAAGCTCCTCCTTCCTCCGGCTTGTAAATTCAAATTGCTGGTTGAGTGTGGAATTCGAAATAGTGATCTAACAAGTCCTAACCGTGGATATATATCTTAGTTGGACGGAAATAAATCCCCTCTAATTCTCAGCTCTTTCGGAAAGTGCCAACTAAATTTCAACGTTTCCTTTCTCTGCTACGAAGATCCCGTTGATATCCCGTGGTCCGTGGATATCGTCAACCACCATATCTACCCTTCCTTCTAGCTAGTCCTCCCTTTACTATTTAGCAGTGCATAGAGATATTCCCTTGATCCCTTCTGCCGTCGCCTCCTCCTCCTCCAAGCCGTCCCGCCTCCACCTCGCGAAGCATCCATTGGAGTTCTCCCAACCCAACGCAGGTGCAGCCATGTCTATGGACGAGCCCATCAAAGCAAGTACCCTCTGCTCATCTATGTCCCTTCATTTTATTTATATATGAGCATATGTTTAGTTCTACTGTTATTACCTTCGTTTCGTATTATACTCACGACCGGTCATGGAGATGCCACCATTTTTTTGCATAAGATTACGGTTTCTTAAAAAGAAAGGTCCCAGTATTGCCTAGAGAGAAAAATTCCCCTTGAAATTTCACGTCCACCTTAACAATAATTAAAAGAAAATGAGAGGTCATAGGTTAGCCTACTACTACGATGTCAATAGATCTACGATCTGTTTTTCCCACAAGCGTTGCGCCGCTTCCGACGTTCCTCTGCATCGTGCAGTTAAATCCCTAGTTCCCCATTACCCAGGTCAGGTGACCAAGCATTGAGAGACCACAGTTTACCGGAGTAAGTCAGCGATGTGTGAAACGTTCTAGCCGGCGACCTATCAATGGCGGGAGAGGTCTTACCGACGTCCGGACAGAGGACGGATGGACTCCGGCAGAGGTCGAACTTACTGATTTCCTTTTTTCATGAAATATTGTCTTCACATTGGTTCCTTTTTTCATAGAGCGCATGCAAACACACAACTTACTGATTTCCTGTTCTGATTATTACGTACTACTCCGGCTTTTTTTTCACAACTCACCGAGACCCAACTGCTCCATGCTGCCGGAACCCGTTGCTGCCACTGGTCCCATCCTCACAGTCGACGGATGCCCGACGACCTCATCTCTCCTCGCCGTCTCTACCAGAGTCACCGTGCATGTTTATCTCATCGCCAACGTGAACGTCCCTTCCCACACACAACCCAGCTGCCACCTTCTTCTGTACTTCACTTCGGGCCGACTTGCTGGAAGTGGGGTACTTTGTGCCACCCGTTCATGTGGTGGCTGGCATTGACCTCAATGCTGAGCTGGTGGCCGATGAGTCTGGTGGGACGCAAAGGAGTACGGGTGTTTTCCTCGGCCAACCTTCTGGAGAGTCGCAACCTGTTTGAGGAAATGCCAAACTCAATGTCCGACGAGCCAGCGTACTACGAGGAGTGCATGCCCGAGATGATCAATGTCGGAGGCCAATACAAAGTCAAGATAGTCTAGGCCAAGAGTTCATTGGCTAAGGGACCATCGACATTGATGATGAGCGATTGTACGAGGAGAAGCTCACCCAAAGGTCCAAGTCATAGAGGATGCGACAAAGTGCGTGGACCAAAGCCTACACCGAGGATGAGGACAAGTTTCTTTACGAGACTTTGATGAAAATTTGACAAGATCCAAGTACCGACGCCGAGAAAAAGGTGGGACATGTTGGAGAAGGATCCATGATTACTTCCATGAACATACAAGTTTGCACCCTATAAATTTGAAAGTGACCGGAACGAGTTGTCACTTTAAAATATGTGGGGCTTCATCCAAATGGAGTGCAACAAATTTTTTGGCACCTTCGATCATGTGAGTTCTTGGCCAGTGAGTAGCATTGGCTTAAGGACTTGGTATGCTCTTCGTTGCCCTTTTCATACGACCTTGTTTCATTTTTGTCGTTTCATATGAATATGTTGTTGGTTGCATGTACTCCCTCCGTTTTTATTTACTCCGCATATTGGAGTTGACTGAAGTCAAACTTTGTAAAGTTTGACTAAATTTATAGAAAAATATATAAATATTTACTATAACAAATCTATATGATGTAAAAAAACATTTAACAATAAATCTAATGGTATTGATTTGTTATTGCATATGTTAATATTTTTGTTTATATTTTTTGTCAAAGTTTACAAAGCTTGACTTTGACTAAAGGTAATACGCGGACTAAATAAAAACGTAGGGAGTACATATGTAGGTTTGCCAGTCTTTGGAAACCTTCAAGGCACAATATACGGGCAAGGCATTTACCTTGACCCGTTGTTGGACTAAATCAAAAAATGTGA
Source organism: Bromus sterilis (assembly GCA_950022295.1). NCBI lineage: Eukaryota > Viridiplantae > Streptophyta > Magnoliopsida > Poales > Poaceae > Bromus > Bromus sterilis. The sequence continues at coordinate 30,222,293 of OX465597.1, forward strand.
AAAATGGAAGTCCCAATATGGTACGAAAAAGTTGGGGTGACGGCCTTCGAGGTCATCGACCCAAGTGATAAGAGGCTAAGTGGGAAAGCAACTCCAAGATATAAGCAAAGTGTGATGCTTCAACTTAAGATTTATAAGAAACATTGAAGGATTTCATAACCCAAAAGGAGGCATCAAGTGAGAAGAGGGAAGAGAGGGGAAGAGAAGAGGCACAGAGAGAAAGACGAGAGCACAAAGATCTTCTTTGAATTGCAAAATAAGATCAATATTGATTTTAAAAGTAACCAATCTAGAAACAAGGAGGTGACGTTGAAGCGAAAGGAGGTATAGATCTTGCTAATGTCCAAGGAGTTGGAGATCATGGGGGAGGGGACTTGACCAAGATGAGCCCAAAGAAGGACTTGGTTTGAGAAGAAACAAAAATTCATGCTTGAGCTTGATGATTAGTGATGAACGATGATTTTGTGAACTAGGCCAAGATGGCATTTTTCTACGTATGTTGCTTTTAATTTATATGTCGACATGACGTTTTGCTACATATTTGCTATGTTTAATTCATGATGAAATTGTGTCAATTTTGAGAAAATGTGGACTAGAAAGTGTCCTGGGGAACCAAATGGGTTTCTCGATTGGGTGCAGCGATATGGAATACACAACTGAATACACGCTTCCGTTTGGGTCGCCACATTGGAGTTGACCTCACACCGATGCGCAAAAAATCGTAGAGTTTTCTGTTCTTGAAAGTTGTGCGGTTTGTAGTTGTTCGTTTATGCCGCCTTGAACTTCTCCCTCATCGTATCGATTTCGGTAGAAATAGACTTTCTAAGTTTTCCACGATATATGGGCTTCCTGACCTTAGCCCTCCTTAAACCTTCGTAGAGCTCTAATACATTTCCTTGACGTTGTACATCTTGAGGAGCCGCCCATCGGTTTCAACCAGCCCGTCGATGTAGGCTCAATAGTTGTATAAACCCCTCTGCTTGATTGTTCCATTCAAGCTAGCAGCAGAGACATGGACAAAATAAGTATCTCATTGTTGGAGTTGATGCCACCGCTGGAATCGATGGAACCGCTGTCTGCAACGACCTCATGGTCATTGGGGGTAGCAACAACGTTGTCGGCCTTGTAAAAACAGAAGAAAACCATATCAGGCAATATTAATTTTCATAATTCATACATACGTGTAACGGTTACACGTATGTATGTATCATCAGAATTAATATCGCCTGATATTGTTTTTTCCTTTTTTTACAACGTCGAGAACGATGTTGTTGCCCCTTATGCCGATGATGAGGTCATCGACAATAGCGGAGCAATCGACTTCAACTACAACACCAACTCTAATAGCATATGTCTCTAGCTCTGCTGCTAGCTTAAATGCAATAAATAAGACGAGGAGCCCGTACAATTATTGGACCTCCAAGAATGAGTGTGATCTCGTCGAGAACAACGGGCGTCTTCTCAAAAAAGTACAATGTCACAGGGTAATTCAAAGATGAGCCCAGGCTCATCTAGTCCCGGGCAAAAGATCTTCAAAAAGACATTTGAAAAAAGTTCAAAAATTTCTAAAAAAATTTGTGATGAAAGATGCTTATGTGCGAGAGCTTTCTGCAATTTTTGGAGAAGTTTGGATTTTTGGAGAGCGCGTGGCGAAAAAGACAAATTTTGTCTTAAATAGTACGTGAATAGTGTCTTCGTGAGAAGCAGCGAATTTGTATTTTTTGCCGCGCACTTTCCAAAGATTCGAACTTCTCGAAAATTTTCACGAACATCTCTTCCAAAAGAATCTTCCACCACAAAAAAATTATAATTTTTTGAACTTTTTTCATATTTATTTAAATTTTTCTAGTTTCCCCAGGTGCGGATGCACCTGGGTGCAGAAACACCACTCCCCAATGTCACATCTTATCTTAACTACTATTAAACAAGCAAACTGTTTCTTTCTTACAGCCACCCGTAGATGTACCTAGTTTCATTGCGACCGCTGGATTAGCTCTGATAAGTAAAATCTAATGGTTAATATTTATTTCAGGACACCACTATAGGGCGGCGCCGCATGTAGACATTACCTGTGCGGCGGCTGCTAACCAGCAGCTTACGCATAAAAATTGCTCTAGTATATCTTCGCTTGCTGCTGCTAGTACCCTACTGCTGCTACTAGCCTACTCTACTACTACTAGGCTGCGGTGCTACTAGCCTAATTACTAGGCTATTCAGGCTATGCATGTATGGTCACATCACTTTTATTTTCCGCACACTAAAAGCTAGTAGCATCACGCATGCATGTAGTCACCAGAATTGTCTTCCGAGATAAAAAAAAGCCTAATGCTATTCTATGCTAAACCATTAGGGTTTATTTTTTGTGCTTGCCATAAAAATTTACACCTAATTGCAAGAATTATTTGTTGTGGTTGCCACAAAAATTTACACCTAATTACAAAAAATTATTTGTTGTGTTTGCCACAAAAATTTATACCTAATTGTAAGAATTATTTATTGCGCTTGTCACAAAAATTTACACCTAATTGCAAGAATTATTTATTGCGCTTGCCACAAAAATTTATACCTAATTGCAAGAATTATTTGTTGCGCTTGTCACAAAAATTTACACCTAATTGCAAGAATTATTTGTTGTGCTTGCCAAAAAAATTCACACCTACTTGGAAGAATTATTTGTTGTGCTTGTCACAAAAACTTACACCTAATTGCAAGAATTATTTGTTGCGCTTGCCACAAAAAATTACACCTAAAACTACCGTTACTTAGTGTTGATTTTGTATTAGTACAAAAAATAATGTAGTTCCTTCATCCGGTGGCAAAAACGAAAACTAACCGCCAATAAAAAGTTAATCCCACTTACCCCTACCCCTTATGCCTAGTAATACGTGAATATGTCTCATTGTAAAAAAAACTGTCAACAGCTGACAAGAAATAGGCCAGCAATGATGGTTGCATGCCCGCACTAGCTCAAACAAAATAAAAAGGCCGCCGCACGGACCGAACACGCTGCGGCGCTATTCCTTAGCTTTTCCCTTTATTTTTTTTGAGACAACCTCGAAGCTGTATTAGACCGTCACCACAGATATAGGGACGAAACTAAGTTCACCGGGATGGCCAAGCCACACATGCCTGCCATGTCCCAGTGTCATTGCGTGCTTCGCTAGATTGTGAGCCTCAAAATTTGAGCTCCTACTTTCAAAGGAGATATTACAAGAAGTAAAAGATAATCTACGAGTGTTTATCTCATGCAATATGGCTCCGTACGGGGGCCGCGTCTTCATCTTGATGTCCTCCACCACGGTCTTGCAGTCAGAAGCTATGTGGATCGTCTGCTCATACAGGTCAGAGGAAAGCGTCAGTGCCTCTCTAATCGCCATTGCCTCGAGAGTAGGAGGGTCAGTGATATAAGGCACCATCAGGGATGAAGCGCCCAGAAAAGTACCATGTTGATCCCTATAGACCGCCCCAACTGTCCCAAAGCTCGCCTCTGTATTAACTCCAGCATCAACATTAATCTTGGTGTAGTTCTCCGGTGGAGGGATCCACCTATTGCTCCTCGGGAGCTGGACACTGTGAGATCTTTCTGGAAGAACTTGCACATTTTTTATCTCCCTGAGGTAGGATTGGATAAAAGAGTACGTCGATTGCGGGCTCTGAAATATGTCCTCATGGATCGATTTTCTCCTAGCGCTCCAGATGGCCCAAAGGGCGACAGTTAAGAGCATAAAATCATCCGCCAAGAGCTCCTCTTGGAGGAAGAACATCCAAATTTTAGCATCTGGGTTTCTGTTTTAGCTGACGGTCTAGCTTTTCCCTTTATTTAATCCTACTAAATATCTTAACAAATTAGGACGACGGAACACACTTCACCCGCAGAGGAATATTCCACGGACTGCGTCCGCGTACGACACTTTCTCAACGCAAAAAATGGGCCCTCCAACTTGCGACCCGACCCATGGTCTGGGAATAAGTGAATAGCCCTAGCCGCCACTCCTTCCTTCTTCCCCTACGTCCTCGCTGTCTTCCCGGCTTGCCGCTGCCCGAAGCCGTTCCCCGGCGAAGCTAGGGCCGGCCCCAAGAGGCGCCGATGGAACTCCTGGTTCCTGCCGGCTTGGCACGGCCGCACGTCGAGCGCTTGAGCGCACGGCTGCACATGCTTGGAGTTACCAGGCGCGTCACCAGCGCGAGTTGCTCTGCATGGCTTAGCGGCGACACGGGAAGGTGCTCGAAGTTCGTGGCCCCGTGGATTGGCCGGACGACATTGGCGCTCACGATGGCACCCACGGGAAAACTGGATCCGCTGCCTCGTCGATCCCATCATGGATGTCGCGGACCGGTGTTCGACAACCTCCTCCTCACGCACTCGCTGTCCTCCTCCTCAAGCCGTCACCCTCCCACCTCTCCTTCGTGTCCAGCCTGCGTGAGCCCGACGCTGGAGTACGACGTCGACCATGGACATGGAGTGGAGTCCAGCGAGCAGGTCCGACGCGGTTGTCCGTGGTCGACGCTGCAGAGCAGGGGCCCTCTGTTACGACTTACGAGCCATCTTCCTGGTTCCATGTTACTATCCATTATCCACCCCGTCCCCTACGACCCAAGATTCAGATAAATAAGTAACTATCCTCCACGCCCCTTATGTGCAGGATTAAAAGTACGATGCATACCTGATGAGCTAGCTCAAGGAAGTCTGGAACAGATTCAACACTATAAGCACAAATGGTATGTTAGATCAGCAAAAGAGGTACAGGTTACTTATACGTATATGAACCAAATAATGTGCAAAGTACCATAGTAACTGAGCACGGCAACTACTTATTGTTATTAATTACCATCAAACAGAACACCTTCTAGCTCTTCTCCAATGCTTGCGGTATAAGAGCATCTCCAGCAGCAGCGCTATATCTGCGCGCTGTAAAACGCCGAACCAGCGCGCCGTATCCGCATGCAGCGCGCGGAGCCCGCGAGCCCTTCGCCGGAAGCTCCAAAACGGCGCTGAACAATGCAGCGCGCAAGCAGCACTTCACCAGGCGCTGCATACTAGCACGCGCTGGACCAGCGCAAACAACAATTCAACATATGCATACATTCAACTAGATCAAACAAACACCAAAAATTGAACACAAATAGCTAGCATAGTTTAACCAAACATATAGTTCATCACATGGACAAAGTTCAACAACGATGGACAAAGTTCAAACACGATAGACAAATAGCAAAGTTCATACATATTGACAAAGTTCACCTCATTTGTCAATATGATCAAATCCATCTCCATCTTCTTCGGAGTCTTGCACGATGGTGTTGGGAGTTGAATCTTCATGTGCTTCATTGGTAGACGGAGTTGGATCAACCAAAGAAGCCATGAATCCTCCCGACGGTGCTCCCATGCCTCCAAAGCCTCCGGGTTGTGCTCCCATGGCGGCATGCCCACTCATCCCACCCATGCCACCCATGGCGGAATGCCCACTCACCCCACCCATGCTTCCAAGACCCAAGCCTCCGTAGCCTCCAAATCCTCCGGGTTGTGCTCCCATGACTCCAAAGCCTCCGGGTTGTGCTCCCATGACTCCAAAGTCTCCGGGTTGTGCTCCCATGGCTCCGAAGCCTCCCGGTTGTGCTCCCATGACTCCAAAGCCACCCATGCCTCCAGACCCCATCGGTGCTTGTCCCATGAATCCATAGCCTCCTGGTGGTGCTCCATAGCCTCCCATGCTTCCAAAGCCTCCCGGGACACTCATTCCTTCATTTTGCGCCTTCATGAGGTTTGCCAACTTTCTTTTTTTGTCTAACACTTCGTCGCGAGCAAGGTTGATGTACTCTTTTTGTCTTTCATCCATGTTAGAGGTGTCCATGAAAAAGAGCTTCCTCTCTTCGTCCAATAGACGTTGATGCTCCTCATTGGCAAGCTTCTTCTCCTCCATTTCCATCCTCCTCTCCTCGGCGGCCGCCAATCTCTCCTCCAACGCCATGCGCCGCGCCTCGGCCTCCTTCTTGTCCTCATTGTACTCCTTTCTTGCTTTGGCCATGTTCTCCATAGCTATTGCTATGTCATCATCCCCGGACTTCTTTCCCCTCATCTCTTTGGCTTTCCTCCGTCCAAGTTCCGGCCTTCTTGTGTTCGCAACCGAGTGAGGAGTAGAGCTTCTCGTCCTATCCTCGCCACCACTTGATACATCATCATCAATGATGGTTGCCTCCGCGGTTGCTTATCGCGCCAACATTGTTGGCACGTCCACTTTACCACGGTTTCTCCACTTCTCCTCATCTTTGAGCACATCATAGCAATGGTGCAATGTAAAAGTCTTTCCGAGGACCTTCTTGCCCTTCTTGTCCTTCTTCCCCTCATCTCGAAAGAAGCCTTGACTCATGGAATTCTACATTATGAATTAAGTAGAATAGATAAGTAAAGAAAAAAATAGATATGCACATTTGAATAAAATAGATATGCACATTTGAATAAAAATAGATATGCACATGTGAACTTACTCTATCACTATCGTTGGTGCCACTTGGGTTGATATCATCAACCGTCTTTTGCGCACTTGCCCACCTTGAACAATCTTGGTTGATGACCGACCAACTAGACCGAAGAGAGCGGCTCGTGCGATCAACTCCAGGGGTGTTGGCATCAAAGTACTCCTTCATTCTTATCCAATATGTGTCTCTAGTTTGGTCGGTGCCAATCGACGGATCCATGCCAATCTTTAACCAAGTCTTGCAAAGCAACACATCGTCATCTACGGTGTAGTTTGTCTTCCTACCGGTCGGAGCTCCCACCATGCCCTCGCCTACCTCATCCACCTCCGCGTACTCCTCTTCCACCTCATGCACATAGTTTTCATGTGCAAAAGATGAACCGCCAATCTCCATAGTCTCCAAGAAACTATCGTCATCAACACTATACTTTACGCACATGTCACAATCCTACCAGTGAACATTTCATCCATGTCAAAAAAAAAACAACAAAAGAAAAGAGATTTTACCTTGTCGCCATTTCATCGAGCACGTTGCGCGGCGGTGGCGGCCGCGGTTGGCGTCGGTCGTCGAGGAGCCGGTGGTGGAGGCGGAGCGAAGGATGTGGGAGGAGCTTGGGATGCGCCTGTCTGGCGAGCCGCGGCGCTGTTCCTCGGTGCCTTGCGCTTGGGCTCTGCCGCCGCCGTCGGCGCGCCGCGCCTTGCACCCGCGCTTTTGACCCGCGGCGCGGGGGGAACCACAGCTGCGCCGGCGCTGTTCCGCGGCGGCATGAAGAGGGCGCGGGTGGCCGACGACCCCGCGGCGGCGGCGGCGCTAGGGTTTGGCGCGGTCGGCGGCTCGATTGCGCCGGCGTCGGCGCCATCAGTGGGGGGGACAGAATAGGGAGGGGTTGGAGGGGTGCCGGAGGAGCCGTCCATCGCCGGAGTTGCGCCGGCGGCCGCGCGGAAGGGGGAAGGCGGGAGGAGGCGCGGGAGAGCGGGCGGCGCGGGAGGGAAATTTCACAGCGGTTGCGCGTCTCCAGCGAAAGCGCGCGCGAGAAGAAGCCCCAAAACTCCCGCGCCGGATTGCGCAGAATGCAGTGCTGCGGTATTTGTTTCCAGCGCGCGGAACTATACAGCCTCTGCTGGAGGAGGATACAGCGCGCGCGGCAAAAAATCAGTTATTTTAGCGCTGCGCTATTTTAGCGCCACTGCTGGAGATGCTCTAATATGGTTCTTGTTGATAATCCAATTGATTGACGTGATTCTTTCTCTTATATTTTCTTGCCACAAAACAGGAGGTGTTATTTACATTTTTCATTTGTTTGGAAATAAGAGTAACAGGAATGCAGGAGAAAGAATATATCATCGAAATTAGTCAAGCTCTTTGATTTCTTCTGTAGAGGAAATTGGTCGAATATGCAGCCTTCAACCAGAGTTTGTGAATTTTATGCCAGGTGAGGCTGTTCGTTTCTCTGAGCTTTTCAGTATCTCTACCCTAAAGGGGGAGTTGGTACGTCGTTCGTTGTACACCCCAACTCCCCCATCGATAGCACCCCTTCCCCCTCGATCGCTTCCATCGCGGGAAAAAACTGTTGGGAAGCTATTGGGCCGGCTCGGCAGCCAAAGGCCCAGACTGGCCAGGTCTTCCCTTTGACCGAACGTTTCCCCACTTAACGTTAATTGGGCACTTATCTTCTACCCTTAGCCCCCTATATAAACAGACGAAGAGCACCCATTGTAGATGAAGTTGATCAATGAATAATAAAGAGAGCTCTATCCTTATATCATTGTGTTCTTTTACTCTTTTGTATTGTGTGATGATTGCGCCTTCGACTTCTTCGCCTACGATGTACACCCTCGGGACCGGTCAGCCGGCAGAGGTTGTACAACACCTTATCAGCACCGCCTCTCGGTCGAGCCTGCGTCAAGCCTACATCAAGGAGGCTTTTCATCGCCCCATCGTCGAAGGTATAACCCCGATCTGACGGCAAAAATGGATTCGTCTCGAGTTCTTCTCTCCGTTTTTGCGTATATGAATTCGTTAGATCGTAGATCGGCGCCGCCGTACCACGCCGCACCCGCTGTGCCGCGCTGCCGCACCCGTTGTGCCGCGCTCGCTGTCCGCGTCCGTCTGCTACGGTCGCAACGCACGCCGGACCGCCGCGCCGCCACCCGAGAACAGTCAGCCTTGCTGGTCGCCGCCCCCGCGTGCCCGCTGTACCCGCCGCGTTAGCCGCGCCGGTCACGCCTGCTGCGTCGCCGTTCCGCCTCACGCGTGCTACTGCAAGTTTCCGGAGCCGTACCGGCCGGCCGTGCCGTGCGAGTTAGCCTAGTAGTACTCCCATACGGGCGCCAGGGAAACCAGTACTCCCGTACGTGAGTTAGCCTGGATGGATCGAATGGATCTTATAGGTGAGCTATGCCGTGCCGCTGCGCCGGCCGCTCCCGATCTAGATGGATCGAATGGATCTTGCGCCGTACAGGCCGCGCTGCTAGCGCGTACGCCGTACCGCGCCTGGGTGCCCCGTCTCTGCCGCCCTGGGCAACGCCAGTCGTGCTGCCATCCGCATCCATCGCGCCACACTGTGCCGCCCCGGGTTCCACACACCGGGATCGCGCATCGAGCCGCCCCGCTGTGCTGCCGTGCCGCGAGCGCACCGGCCGTGCCCGTAGTGTCGCGCCGCCCGCTGCGGTTGCGCCTTGAGCCGCACCGCCCGCACCTGCGCACGTCGAGCCGAGCCGCCCGTCGTGCCGCGCCGGCCGCGCCGAGCCGGCCGCCCGCACTCGCCCTCGCTGCACCGTGCCGGCCGCGCTGAGCCGACCGCTCGCCCCGCGTAGCACCTGCTGAGATCGTGCTTCGCGCCGCGCCATGCGGGCCTGCTGCCGCCGCCTGTACTCGGGCGGCTAGGAAACCAGCCGTCACGAGGCATAGGGCGCTGGGAGGTGTGGAAGTGGGTCGCGGTCGAGGCTTTTGCTGGGTCTTTTGGGCTAAAATTAGCCCACAGGCGGATAAAAGAAATAAAAAAAGCGGCGCAGACGCTGCCTGTAGAACGGGCCGAAAGTTCAGCTTGCTGCCGGAGCGCCTGCAAAAATTCGGCCCTTGACATTTTTTTTATCCGCATATAATATATTACTGCTGTAGTATATTACATACAAGTCCTCTGAATAATATGTTTTAGCTTAAATGCAATTTTTAGGCTTAAATATATCTCGGAAATTCAGAGTTTGGAGTATTTTTGTGTGTTTTTAAACATGCTTTACATGCTACATAAATGTTTTTTGTTATATGTCCGCATTGTTGTAGATTAATTGTTTAGCAATTTTAATCTCCAGTACGACATATAATCGCATGTTTTTTTAAATATTGAATCGCTATTTTGATGAATAAAATGTACCACCTCATTTTACGTTGTGGATTACCTGATGTAATCCTTTAATACTCGCGTAAATCACTAAAGACCGGAATCAATAAACCGGAAACTTATCGAGTTGTCACATAAGTGGTTCTTCTACCCACCGAGCATTCGACATGGAGATCATCCTCGGGTCCGAGTGATCCTAGAGGATGATAGGTTTGTGGACCCAGATGGTCTTCGCCAGTTCACACAATGCGTGGGCAATGTATGGATAGGGTAGCCCACCTTGTCATTCAACGTGGAGGTCATCCTCGAGTCGGTGATAGGCTTGGAGACCCAGATGGTCCCTGCCAATCCTAGCGTGCATGCCCGGTCGTTGCATTTTCTTTAACTCCACCTTTGAGGTACCATGCTACATGCGTATATGACAAAACAAAGTGTCCTAGCCTTTTAGATCGCTCTCACAATGTGGTTTGAAAGGCTAGAGCACATTATTTGTCTCCATAGAGAGGAGAAATAGAATTATTATTGCGCAACCACGTGGGCATGTCTACATTGTCCGGGGGAGCATCATCGGATCCTATGGCGGGACCTTATAGGTTCCCATGGTAGATCCATTGACGCCCCCTCGACACACTAACTCGATGTTGATGTTATCCTGGCAAAGAGTTTCTCTCCTATTTGGAGATACTTAGATGACTTGACATCTCGGGTAGAGTGAATGCCTATCTCATTTACTCGAATAGTTTCTCGTTTGTTTATAGTTTCTCATTCAAATCCGGTGGGTTGTATTTTTTTCCGAGCAAAACCTTATTCATCACTTGGCGATTGGATGGTGCATCCATTTATTCCTTTATTTAATTATGGTAGCTTGTTATGCTCTGAAAATGTGTGCATTTTATTATTTATGTAGCTTCTTCCTCGCTACATTATATTAATTATATGTCATATTTAGAGCGTATGTAGCACCAAAGTGGAGAAATGTGTCTTGTTGATAGCGGTACCACTAATACCATTTTACGAGCAACTTAGTACCTTGAGTCTATTAAAAATAATCTCTGAGAAGTATTGTAACAATCGCCTGCTGTGGTTTGAACATATTTAGCTCCAGATGAGCCATCCCAATACTTCATATGGGGACAACTGCGATCATTGATATTGCCTTGTTGTACCTGGACTCGACTCATACTCTTTTAAGATTTAAAAGACATCCGCGCGCTGATGGTTTCCAACTTGAGACCACTTATTACTATAGTGATGGGTGTATACTCATCACCAAGCGGGGTGCAAATGGTAAACACGCTATCAAAAGGCCTCCTTCGTTCGACATAGGGCTACACTACACTAAGATCGTAGGACCGCCCATGTACACTACCGTCAAAACTGTGTTTTAGAAGCTCTGAACTATTCTGCCTGAAGCATGATAGGTTAGGCCACCCGGTCTTAGGATGATGAGAAACTAGATGATACCCCGCGCGTTGCTGCGGGAACTATTAACAAATATTTTAATGTTTCAAAACATGAGAAAAATTATGAAACATATTATAATTTGATTATATATATTTTTTTTAAATATTGTTTAGAGTACAAATCTAAGATAGTTTGATGAAAATCTAAAAATGTGTGTGATTTTTTGCTTTGTTAATTTATTACCTTGACAATATATCGGTGAGATGATAAGAGATGAAAAGAAGTTGAGTAGAGATAGTGGAAACATCTCCACCATTGACTAAACCTAAAACAATGATAGCAACTACATATGTGCATTCATAGAAAATTTGTCGCATAGAAAATAACATGCGAGGTAACTTATAATTTTATTTTCTATAAATAAATCATGGAGCTAAGTGTATTTTTTTAAAATATTTTTTTGTGATGCATGGAGAATTAAATGAGATCATGTGCATGAAGAGTTGGACAATGATAGCAACTACAGACGTGAATTCATAAAAAATTGTCGAATAGAAAAATAACATGCAAGGTAACTTATAATTTTATTTTCTATAAAAAATCGCTTATAAATCGTGGAGCTAAGTGCATAATTTTTTAAAGTATTTATTTGTGATGCATGGAGTATTAATGGGAGCATGTGCATTAAGAGTTGATGTAAATTAGTTTTTGCATGGTGGACCTACTTGATGATGTGGATAGCTTGCATGTCAAGATAAAAAGGTTAGTGGTGATGAACTATTTAGGTATTATAGATATATCAGCTGACCATAATGTTAATGTCGAAAATTTCCCGAATCCTGATGATTTCGTGTGCTCTGCATGCGCTACGGGGAAATTAATCATTAGGTCATCTGCTTTAAAAGTGAATGATGAAATCCCTGCGTTCTTGGAATGTATCACATGGATATATGTGGTCCAATTCAGCCCCTTTCGGGGCCATTTAGGTACTTCATGGTGCTCATCGATACTTTCTCTAATGGTCCAATGTTTGCCTGCTGTCAACAAGGAACCATGCCTTTGCAAAATTGATCTCGAAGATCATACAAATAAGGAATAAATTTTCCTGCTCATCGTATCAAGTCCATTCGCATGGACAACGCCTGGTAATTTACTTCAAAGGAATTCGATGATTATTGCATGGCAATGGGAATCAAAGTCGAGCACTCTGTGCCGCATGTCTACACACAAAATGGACTTGCGGAGGCATTGATTAAAAGAGTTAAATTCATTGCCAGACCGCTCCTTCAGGGTTGTAATTTACCAACTACATGTTGGGGTCACGCCGTGTTACACGCGACTAATCTCATCAACCTTCGACCATCGGCCTACAAACATCCACTCTCCTATGCAGCTTGCGCAAGGGTTGGCACCGAAAATTTCCCACCTTCATAGGTTCGGTTGCCAGGTATATGTACCAATACCGCCCCTTTGGCGATTAGCACTGGGTTCGCTCCGTAAGTCGGGGATATATGTTGGTTATGCGACTTCGTCCATAATTAGGTGTTTGGACCCCGCGACAGGTGACTTTCATACGACCCGCTTTGCTGATTGCATTTGCGACGAGGATCTTTTCCCGACTTTAGGGGGAGATAATCAACCCTTTGATGATAAAAGTCGTAAAATCTCGTGGCAAGCCACGGGGATCCACGCTCATGACCCGCGCACTGCTGAGACTAATAGAGAAGTCCAAAAGATAATAGATTTGCACTCATTAGCGAATCAACTTCCTAATCATTTAAGTGACCTAAAGACTATGACAAAGTCGCATGTGCCTGCGCGCAATGCACCGGAAAGGGTTGAAATACCAAAGAAAAACAATGGTATACCCGCTCCCGTCCTTAGGCCTAAAAGGACGAGGAATCCAGTTCCTCAAATCCCAAGTACTCGGGGACGCCCGAAGAAAAAGGATAAGAGGGATTTATCGCGGTCTGCCCCTGAAGAGGCGAGCCAGTTGAGACCTGTCACAAGTTCGAAAGTTTCAGTGCACGAAATTCCGAACTTGAATTTTCCCATATCGGAAATACCTAGCGAAGATGTGTGCGCACACATCGGAGCGGGAAAGCTAAAGGACCTTGCTCCTGGATTGGGAAATCCGATGGAGGAAGGGAATGTGCCTGATGCACCCCATGATGTAATGGCCATTAATATGTTAATTCGGGCGAGTCAATCAATCGAGCCATGGCAAATGTTGACATTTATCTTTCCAAAAAGATTGCCTCAATCATAGATCTTGACCCTGAAAAGGTTGGATTCGAAAGATTGGGAGAAGGCAATAACTGCTGAGTTAGTTTCTCTCAACAAAAGAGAGGTGTTTGGACCCTGTTTGTCTAAACTCCTCCCCACATACGCCTTGTTGGCCATAAGTGGGTTCTGTTTGTAATAGGAACGAAAATAACGAGGTAGTATGGTACAAAGCAAGGCTCGTTGCTCAAGGTTTCCCTCAGCGACCAGGTGTCGTCTATGAGGAAATTTACTCCCCTGTCATGGATGGAATTACCTTTAGATACTTGATCTCAATGGTAGTAAACTTGGACTTGAAAATGGAACTTATGGATGTTGTCACCACTTACCTATATGGTAACTTGGATTCAAACATATGTATGAAGGTACCCCGAAGGTATCCCTGTCTGGAACTAAGACAGAGAAAATAGAAGATTATACACGAGCAATGAAGATTGCCCATGTGTTTTTATACAGAGATCACAAAGATGGTTTCTGTATTATCTCGATGTACGTGGACGATTTAAATATAATCGATACACCTGAGGATGTTGAGGAAGCGAGTTTCTACCTGATGTCGGAATTCGAGATGAGAGACTTAGGCAAAACCAAGTTCCGCCTAGATCTGCAACTTGAGCTTTCCCCTGCTGGAATTCTAGTGCACCAGTCTGCCTACACCTAGAAGGTGTTGGAAAGATTTGGTTTTGACAAATCATATCCTTCTAAGACTCCGATGATTTGGAGATCTTTGCACTAAGATAAGGACCCGTTCAGGCCTATGGAAGAGGGGGAGGAAATTCTATGTCCAGAATTCCCCTACTTGAGTGCAGTTGGCGCACTCATGTACCTCGCAAATTGTACACGGTCGGACATTGCCTTTGTCGTCAATTTGCTTGCTAGGTAGAGTTCTGGGAGTACCAAAAGACATTGGAAAGACATTAAGAACGTCTTCCGTTACCTGTAAGGGACCAAAGATCTTGGGTCGTTTTAGCAAAGAAATCATGGCCTCTCGGTTGTAGGCTATGCTGATATTGGGTACCTGTCGGACCCACATACTTTCAAGTCTCAGACTGGATATGTTTTCCTTTGTGGTGGAACTGCAGTTTCTTGGAAATCGTCGATGAAAGATCTTGTATCAATTCGACGAACCACTCGGAAATCATCGCATTATATATGAAGCATCACGAGAATGTGTATGGCTTCGTCGGATGATCAGCCACATCCAGGTGACATGTGGACTGAACACCATCCAAACCCCCACTATTATCTTTGAAGATAATGGCGCTTGTGTTGCACAAGTTCAGACGAGTTATGTGAAGAGCAATCTCACGAAGCATATCAATCCAAAGTTCTTCTATGCACATAAGTTGCAAAAGTTGAACGAAGTAAGGATCTTGCATTCTAAGTCGTGTGAAAATCCTGTTGATTCACTCACTAAGTCATCACCGGCATCATCTTTTGAGAGATGTGTGTGTGAAATCGGTATGATGAGACTTAGAGAGATGCAAGGTTCAGGGGGAGAAACTTCACAAACTCATCGTTAAATCTTGATCCCGATGATCGAGTACTCAACTTAGCGGTTGAGTGGATTGTACTCTTTTTCCCTTGAGTGAGTTTTCCAGATGTTTCTCACACGAGGTTTTTAATGAGGCAATTCGTGCAACTCAGCAACGTATGCTATGTGCTCTTTCTCCATATTTTTTCCACTGGGTTTTTCGGAGTTTTTGAGGCATGGATATACGGTTAAGTACCCAAGGGGGAGTGTTGGGAAACTATTGGGCCGACTCGGCAGCCAACGGCCCGGACTGGCCAGGTCTTCCCTTTGACCGAACGTTTCCCCACTTAACGTTAATTGGGCACTTATCTTCTACCCTTAGCCCTCTATATAAACAGAGGAAGAGCACCCATTGTAGATGAAGTTGATCAATGAATAATAAAGAGAGCTCTACCCTTACATCCTTGTGTCCTTTTACTCTTTTGTATTGTGTGATGATTGCGGCTTCGACTCCTTCGCCTACAATGTATACCCTCGGGACAGGCCAGCCGGCAGAGGTTGTACAACAAAAACCCCACCTTCCGTCGATCCTCCTCCTTTCACGCCCATGTTGGCTTGCTCCAATTCCCTTCTTCTTCCACAGCCTCACCCCGCCTCCTCTCCTAATGTCAGAACCCCAACTTAGGTAAGTGCTAGGGTTTTATTGTGCCTTTGCATCATGCAAAAATTCAAAAATGGGGAAAAGAAAAGCCCTGAGAAATTAAATCAAATGGCCAGATAAAAATATTTTTCCAAAAATCATTTGAGTATTTGGAAAATTCCTATAAATGATGCTGATCATTTTAAAAATGGTTTGGGAGCAATCCCATGCTCATGGAATTTTCTAATTTTCAAACAATGCCTTGGAAAATTAAATAAACCCCTATTTGATTTGAAATTCAAATTATATGAATTTCAAAAATCCCCAAACTTTACAAGTGGCTAGCTATATGCATTACAAGTCCACATAAAAGTTTTGACATTTTATAAATTGCCTAGGTATTTAATTACTAGGGCAAAACAAATGAACAGAAAAGAAAATAATAGAAAAAGAAAAGGCCTACCTCCCTTACCTATTCGGCCCACCTGGCCCAGCCTGGCCAGCAAGCCAGCCCAGCCCACCAGGGGTAGAGCTGTCTTCTACCCCGGGACAGGCAGGCTGCTCGTCGGCGTGGCGGCCATGCCACGGCAGCCGCGGCCACCTCCTGCTTCCCCCGACCTTACCCCTCGCCGCTGGACGCCTGGAAGGCCCGGGTCCATCTTCCCCCTCCCCTGGTTCTTCCCTCTTCCTCTCTTGCGAGTTCCAGCACAAGCCGAGGACCCCGACTCGCCGCCGTTGTGCGCCCGCGTGGCCACCGTGCCTCCCTCGTGCCACCGTGTTGTCCAGAGGACTCCCCAGCGACGACTACTTAGACCAGAAGCATCAATTCGAGCCCAGAAGCCCCAAGGACGACGCCATCTTCGCCGAATTGCCGCCGGCCGCCGTGGACCCCGTCAGGAAATACACCGCCACCGCGCCCTCCCAGCTCTCGCCGTCGACGCCATTGCATCCGGGGTGAGCCCCTCGTTGTTTCCCCCCTTCTCCCGCTCTCCCCCGTGCCCCGTGCCCGTTTTCCTCTTCAGCAGTCGCCGGCCGCCGCTGGAGCTCCTCCCCGCCATGGACTCCGGCGTCCTCGAGAACCCTGCGTAGCCGCGCTGGGTGCGGACGAGCGGGGGCTACCTTCTGGTAGCTTCCCCACGCGCTCCTGTGGCCGGAGAGGCCCTGACCAGTGGGCGCCGCCGTGGAGTTTGGTCGCCGCCGGCCAACTCCGGCAGGCCCACGTGGCCGCACTAACTAGGGGGCTAATCCCCCTCCTAATTGACCCCATGGGTCAATAACAGGTGGGACCAACCCCCCCTAAATCAAGTTTAAACTTAATTAACAAAGGGTTAACCCCCTGTGACACTAACAGTGGTGGCCCACAGGTCAGCCCCCCCCCTGACGTCAGCCTCGTGTCACACTGACGCAGTAAAGCTTTTAAATCTTTTTATATAATTCCAGAAATTACAGAAAATGGCCAAAATAATAAATCATAGAAAATTCATTTTAACTCCAAATTGGACAAATAATATGTCTAAAATTATCATAAAAATACAAGGATTATGAATATGCAATTTGTTTTCATGTTTGACCATTTTAAAATGGGTGAACAGTAGCAAACATGCATATGGATCCTTTTCAAATTCAAATTTGGAGTGTTTTTGCAAATGACTTTGCAACACACTTATTTTGAATGGATTCATCCACACATCAGAAGCTTTACCTCACCTTTACAACATCACATCATGATCAACATTTTTCAAATGAACTTTCATGCATTCAAATGCATTTGAAATTCATCGATAAATCAAATGGAGTTTGAATTTGCATTTCAAATGCAATATACTCCTTTTAAATGGAATGCTCAACACATCAGTACCATGAACATCACCATTACAATCTTATTCATGTGATTGTGCATTGTACATTATGTTGATCCTATGATTGTCATGTTGCTGATAGAAGTGGAGCCGGAACCCGAGATCACCCCCTTCGTTGAAGATACCGTTATCGAAACCTCGTCAGCAAAGCAAGCAAACCCCCATTGATCATGTCGATAAAATCCCACTTCCCTCTCATGTCTCGCTTATGCATTGTTTAGGATGATCACCAGGATAACGTTTCTATCGCATAGTTGAACCCATATCCTTTGCATGACCTATCATCTTGTCACAGTAGTAAGCAAACCACAATCCTAGCAGATGTAGGAGTTGGTTGATATCATGTGACCCCTGCAACTGTTACTGCTTATTGCATGCTTAGTGGTACAATGAGGTTGCTTATGATGTGAGTCGGGATGATGATAAACATGGTGTTGATGAAAGTGAAATGTGTTGGTGAATCCACCCTAATACAAGGTGAACGATGAGAGGCGGTGTAGGAGTACACAGTGGGTTGTCTCGTTGAACACCGCCTTAAGTCCGAGTTCTTGTGTGGTGATCCAAGAAGAAGAGTACAACCACACATTGGGCTCACTGACCCCTCTCATCCTAGTACCTCACCCCGTTCGAACCCCAGGAGTCGCAGTAGTTCGGAGTTCTGGTAGGGCTGTGGCACGGTCTGCGAAGTGGATGAACGGCTTTTCAAGACCGGCTTGGGACCCTGCACACATCGTTTGAGGCTGTACCGGAACCTCGGCCGGACTTCCATACGGATCCCCCTCAGATAGGCGACTCTCTGGACTAGAACGGAGCTGTGGGCGAAGTGTTGTGGTGGCATCCTCGCTGTCACCTCTTGAACGGTGACACGCAAAAGGCGGTAACTGATGACACGTGTGTGTAGCGGTACACCCCTGCAGGGTTAACAAAACTATTCGAATAGCCGCGTCCGCGGTTATGGACTGCTTGGAAAGCTTAGCTTGATTATTAGACAACTTGAACTTGATACTTCTAAAATACACCAAGATAAGTGTGAGTGCTATGGTGTGCTTCTCGTGGGGAAGTCGAGGAAGTAACCATAGTGGTGTATTGGTTGAAGAGATGTAGTGGACTCGTGTACGCTTCTTACCTCAAGTCTGGTACTCGTAGTTCAGGACTAGCCAAGTCAAAGCTGGCACTTCTGCAAGTGAAACCCCACTTCCCTTTACCTTGATACATGTGCATGAGTAGTATAGCTCCTACGTAAGTCTTGCTGAGTACGACTTTGTACTCACGTTTGCTTATTCTATGTTTTAGATGAAACCACCGACCCCAATGGTGACTTCTAACCGAAGCTCGAAGAATGAAGACTCAGACCAAGACCAAGCTAGTGTAGTCCCAGTCAGACGACTGTTCCCTCGTGGAGGGCTTGTTTTTAGATAAGGCTTCTCTAAGCCATTTGTTAAACTTGTCTGTACTCAGACCTACTTTGCTTCCGCTTGTCTGTTGTAATGTTGGATCACATGCTTGTGATCTCTGTGTGCACTCTGTAAGAGTTATTAATAAAGATTTATACTTTGTAGAGAGATGCAATGATACCTGCTGTTCATACAAGGCATGTATGATGCGTGTATGTTCATATAACATGCATGTCTTTGTATGGGTTTTCGAGACCTTAGTTGTGATCTGGCTGGCGGTCTTTTATACACCAAGTGGCCCTTAGATGTGCGCAGCTTGGGGCATCGCGATGCGATTGTTCGAGACTCTGTTTCGTGCACAATTTTATGTATGATCGAGCCCGCCCTAGACCCCGACTAAGTGATCGGGCTGGAGTAAGTCTATGTAAGGGTTATAATACAATCGATAGTATGGTTGAGGCGACTTGTCTATGAGTATGGGAATTCACCACACATATCAGTTAGACTTGTGTGCGGACGATGAGGACCCATCTCAGTGGATCATCCGGCCTGAATGGGATGCCCCTCACGTTTGATGCTTTTCGAGAACGTTCTGTGCTTGGCCTTGTCTGCTTAGCCAAGTGGGTACGGTTCTTGGCTCTCCATATGATTGTGTTGTAGCGAGGCTTGCATACGCTAACCCCGGGTCCCGACAGACTTGGTATCAGAGCAAGACTGACTGTAGGATTATCAGCCTTGGCTGAAGTCGAGTCTAGCACTCTATAGTTATATAGTTACTCTGGGTATATAAGGGAACAACGTAAGGCTTCTTTTTTCTCCTTACCCTCATCGATCTGAGTTCTGAGTCACCCTCATCTTATTCTACGGGAAGATAGGACTAGGCTCATCTATGTCTGATTAGAACATCTCGTTGTTTGCCTCCTTATAGCCGTAGGGTTGTTGTGGTTGTCCAAAGTCTTCGTTTTTGAGTTCCTTGAAGAAGTTCTGTCCAATTTCTTCGAGGTTGTTTCATTTTCCATCCTAGTGTAGCCGTTATGCTGCCGGATTTGTTCCGTGTTTCTTTTAGTCATTGCCTTCGTATTATTATCTTTTCCTCCTTAAATCATATCCTTTTATCCTTGCCTCCATCGTACAACCTGTTCTGATTGTTAATTATTATCACACAGGATGTCAGGTGGAACTCGTAGTGCTGTTCTTCGGAATCGAGACCGTGATCGGAATCGAAATGATGATGAACCTCCAACCCCGCCTTCTGCGGCAAAAATCATGATGGAAGCCGAGCGGAATAGACGTGATCAAACACGCCTTCTGGAGCTCATCGAGCAGAATACCGCCCACCATCGTAATGTGGTGGTCAGCATTCAGGACTTCATACTCCTCAAGCCACCGGTATTCCGATGTTCTTCTGAGCCCCTTGAAGCTGATGATTGGCTCCGTTCCATTGAGCGTAAGCTTGACACGGCACATGTTGCTCCCGATGACTGAGTTATTTTCGCGGTATACTTCTTGGAAGGTGCTGCTCTTCAGTGGTGGGAGAACTATGTTGCAATGCAGCCAGATGGTCACGTAGTGACTTGGCAGGAGTTCTGTGTTGCCTTTCGAGGGTACCACATTCTGGATGAGTTGATGGAGCGCAAGAAGGAAGAGTTTTGCAATCTTAATCAAGGAGAGATGTCCATTCATGAGTATGTGAGGGAATTCAACCGTCTTGCTCGTTATGCCCAAGATGAGATCACCACCGATGCTAGAAAGCAGGCAAGGTTCCGCAAGGGACTTAGTCCCATCCTTCGTCATGATCTCA
Organism: Bromus sterilis; assembly: GCA_950022295.1. NCBI lineage: Eukaryota > Viridiplantae > Streptophyta > Magnoliopsida > Poales > Poaceae > Bromus > Bromus sterilis. The sequence goes on from OX465597.1 coordinate 30,242,965, forward strand.
ACCTCCTTGAGTTTGCCACATTTGAGGATTTAGTCAACAGATCCTTCAGGGCTGAGCATGGCAATGAAGTTTTTGAGAAGTCTCGCAAGCATGCTCTTGAACTTGCCCCTTCTTCCAGTCCACGCCCTCAGAAGCGCATGATCTGGATTCCTACCAGTTTGATCCACCAAAACAACCCACCGAGGCCATCCCTTGTGCCGCCTCGTCCACCAGCTCCACCAAACAACCTAGCTCCCCGCACTATCTTTGGAGCCTGCTTTAGATGTGGCCAGCCTAGTCACTATTCTCATGATTGTCCCATAAGTCAGAATGCTCCACACCATGCCAAAGGAAAACCCACTGTTCGTGCCAAACCACCCCCGAAGGCTCCCACCGCTAAGCCATCCACCTCAGAAAATCTTGGACGTGTGAACTGTAACAACCCAGTTTTCACAAAAATTAAAAATTTTGTTTTCGGTGTGAATTGTTTGATTGTCTGATTTGTTTGCGGTGTTTGCATCCCCGATTTATCGATCGGCGATTATTCCCCCCTCTTATCTCGTACCGGACGGAGACCGACCCTTGCCACCTCGACACTCGACCTTTGCGACACCGGGTTTCACCCGATCACCGTCGCGAAAACCGCACGAGACCAGCCGCAGCCAACGGAACGAAAAACCCCGTTTAATAATTAAACGAGATATTTTTATAGCGTGCCGGAAAGTATTCTCGGAACGGTTCCAACGCGAGGTGAACGCCTCCGGCTCGATGCACTGATCGCGCAGTTCGAAGTTTTACCCGAATCGGAGGTACTGCGGACCCCCGGCGGTCAGAAACGTGAGCACCGCGCGCGCGAGAGAAAAACCGGAGATGTTTTTGCAAACTGCCAGCCACCTGTGCTATATAAAGACCACCACACCCCCACCCCTTTCTAGGGTTTCCCTAGCCAAAATTTGCAGCCACACCCCTGTTTTATCTCAGATCTGCCCCAAATACCCCCAATTCCCGAGATCTCAGCCAGAATCATCCTGGACCGTCAGATCTGGCGATTCGACGGCCCAGGAGCGGCCACGTCGCCACCCATTCTCTCTCTCCTCTCCCTCTCCCCCACACCAACCGCGCGCCCGTGGAGCCCGAGGCCGCCGCCGGAGCCGGCCACCGGAGCTGCGCGCCCCGGCCTCCTCTCACCTCCCCGCGCCTCCCTTTCTCCCTGCTCCTCCTCTCCTCTCCTCACCTGCCTTCTCCTCTGCGTAGGGCCGTCGCCGGCGAGAGCAACAGCGGCCGCGCCATGGGAACCCGGAGCTTGCCGCCCGAGCCGAGCTCGCCGCTGCTCCCCACGTCCGCCGTCGGCGCCCTCCCTGCCTGGATCCGCGCCGCCCTCCCCTTCAGCCCCTCTGCCCCGCTCCAGGCCACCGTGCCGCTCGCCGACGTCGAGAGCCGCCGGCGCCGTCGACCAACCGCCGCCGCTGCGGTCGAGAACGAGGCAGCCAGGCAGCCCGTGGCCGCCCGCTCGCTTGCCCGTGCGTGGACCGGCCAGGTGGGCCGGCCTGCCAGGCGCAACCCAACGCCCACACCGAGCCGGCAGCCCAGGCCGCCCCCTCCAGATGGGCCGTGGCCCATGGGTGAGCCCCCCTCCGTTTTTTTATTTGTTTTTTTTCTTCTCTGTTACCTGTTGGGCCCAGTATTTTCGGCCCGTTAGAGCTTTTTTTTTCTCTTTCTAGGTTTTTTTTAATTATTTAGGAAGATTGTATTGTTTTTTTTGCGTTGCAAGTAACTTTTCACCGGTAGCTCCGATGGAGACACTTTCTACATGAAAGTTGCTCCGTTTTGCGCGTAGATTATTAAAATGTTGTTTGTTGCCATGTTTGACTTTGTTTACTTGTTGTTTACCTGCTAATTACAACTGTCTGCCACTGAAACTGTAATTGCAATAACTTTTTAACCGTTGCTCTGTTGAAAATGTTCCTTATATGTAACTTGACTAGAATTGCATGTAGATTGTGTTTTTGTTGTTCTTGCTTGCTAAATAAAATAATAAAATATTGTTTAGGGCAAAACAGTACCAAATGAAATAATTATCGTGGGGTCCGTAATAGTTGGCATGTATAGGTTTTACCCCCACTTAAAGTGACTAGATCAGATAGTTTATTTATGCTTCACCTCTTGCCATGTTTGTGTGCTATGCCATGCTCGGGTGCCTTTCCATGTTAACAACCTTTGCTCACCTGTAGCTAAACAACTTGAACCACCGTAAATGTGCGGTATCGTCGTGTGTGACGAGTACTCCACTTAACCTGTTAGTAACCGCTCTCGACGGTAGGTGCGATGTCTCGTGTTGCTTCTTGTTGATGCTTGCTCGTGATTGCTTCATAGTAATAGATGCTTGCTCGTTGATTGCTTTCCAGTGTTTACCGTCTTGTGTGCTTCCGCGGGTACCTCTCGGAGACGATGCGAGCGTGCGATCGACTACACCTTCGGAACCCGACTTATCAACAGGCAAGGACTATACATTACTTATGATCCATTCTATTTCAACCAGCAGTTTGCATGCTAGTATAGGTTAGGTTCGATGTTTGATCCTACCACATGTTTACATCCTCTTTCAAACCGATACAGCCATGTCCCCTCCAAGCAACCCTTGTACTGCTATGTTACTATTGCTCGTTGCTCAGCCCCTGCTTAGTATGCATGCTTAGGATGCTACGATGTTACCCTGTTACTCTTTGGGTTGGGATATCACATTATTATATTATTGTTGTTGATGATATGACTATTATTATAATGTTGACTATATTCGACGAAGGATGGAAGGTCTAGGCTATCCCGCCCCGACGCTTTGTTCCATTCGAGTCACCTAGGATCCGAGTTCCGGGTATTGGTTTTAAGACTGAGCGTGCCTAACCGCGTGTGGGATTTTATGGGGTCCCCTTTTCTTACCTACCTAGCTTCAAACATTTCTAGTGGTGGCCCAAGCTGATTTACCATTTGAAACCGTGTGTGTGCTGGTCGGCCGCCAGTTGTTTACAAACCAACCTGGACCAGTGAGGACTTAGTTCCCTTGCTGTCCCACCTTGTCCGGCTGAGGACCCGGTGTCCCATGTGTGATTAACCGGCTATCCAAACCTGCGACAGACGGTTGAGACCAGATCGAGAGCGCGGCCGGCTCCTGAGATGGATGTCGACTCACCGGGGGCCACCCGGATTTGTTCGTTGTTAGTTAGAGGGACCTGTCGTTTTGGATCTCTTGGAACTAAATCATAAAATGGTTGCCTATAATGGGTAGCAACTGAGAGATATGGACGTGCGTGCGGAGCCTCGTAATGGGCAGTTGGTACAACCCTGCAGGGTTAAATCTTTTCGAGAAGCCGTGTCCACGGTTATGGACGACTTGAGACCTACTCCTTGTTCATAGACAACAACAGCTGAGATAATCTTAATATAACTTGATCAACGTGTGTGTGTGCCTTGACTGCTTCTTCTTCGTCGGGATGCGAAGAGGAGGACAAGGATAGGATAGGTGTTATGATTGCGTAAGTAGTTGATATCAAGACTTGTTGGAGGCGATTCCTCATCGAATGCTTGGCTTCTTACCTTACTCTCTAGATCGTTAGCCACTTCATAAATGCTAGTGCGGCAGCAACCTCACCACTTACCCCTTCCTTACCGTAAACTAATAGTTGTCCTAGAATGACGAGTGATGAAGTCCTTGCTGGGTCAGATGACCACTACAGTTGGATGCTGAGTACCTCTGTACTCATGATACTACCCCCAAACTCTTTTCAGGGTTCTTGATCGACAGCAGGTATGGTGATCGACGTTTCACGTGGGGACTCGACGACGACTAGGTTAGGCGGATCCCGGCGGAGGGCCTGGACCCGTGTGGTTATGGGATCGATGTTTTTCTCTTTGCCAGTAGGCATTTGCTTGTAGTCTGTACTCAGACATGTATCTTCCGCTGTTGTATTGTATTTGAGGCATTTGTATGCCGATTGTATGAGATGTTGTGTCCTTGTATCTGTAATGTTGTGATATCATGTTGGAAATCCGGGGCGTATGGCTTTGTCATATGTCGCGGTGGGACCGATATGTGCTTCGTCCCCGGATCTGGGTGGAAACACCTAGATCTGGAACAGTACCGCATATCGGGCCTTACATGAACCAAATCTCAGCTGAGGAAACTAATGGTACTTCTGACGTCATTCTTGGTACGCTCCCAGTCAATTTTGTTCCCACTTCTGTTCTTTTCGACCCAGGAGCATCTCACTCATTCATGTCGGAGAGTTATGCACTTCGGCATGATGTATCCTTTGATGAAATGTTCACCCCTATGATCATTCAAACTCCTGGTTCCAAATGGCAAACTAATAGAGTAAGCCATGGCAATCAAATTGCAATTGAGGGTTTAGTATTCCTTGCTTCACTCATAGCCCTCAAGTCTTGAGACATTGATGTCATCCTTGGTATGGATTGGTTATCAAGACAAAATGCTTTTCTTGATTGCAAAGCCAAGTCAGTTAGACTTACACATCCTTCAGGCCAGACAATAGCTTACTCCTCACCAAGAACAAGAACCCAGGTGCATTCTTTGAATGTGCTTCCCCTTCCCGACCTTGAAGATGTTTCGGTGGTTCGTGACTTCCCGGATGTCTTTCCTGAAGAGCTGCCGGGGATGCCACCCTACAGGTGTGTAGAATTCATAGTGGATCTTGCCCCAGGAACCGCACCAATTTCCAGACGCCCATACAAAATGGCCCCACGTGAGTTAGCTGAGCTTAAAACCCAACTGGAAGCTTTGTTGGAAAAAGGCTTCATCCGCCCTAGCTCATCGCCATGGGGTTGCCCCGTTCTGTTCGTAACGAAGAAAGATGGAACAGAAATGATGTGCGTAGACTATCGCCCGCTAAATCTAGCGACGATAAAGAACAAGTACCCACTGCCCAGGATCAATGATCTTTATGATCAACTTGCTGGATCCTCTGTCTTCTCCAAGATGGATTTGAGATTAGGTTATCATCAAATCAAAATCCGAAACGAGGACATTCCAAAAACGGCTTTTACTACTCGTTATGGTCTTTACGAGTACACCGTCATGTCCTTTGGTTTAACCAATGCCCCCGCCACTTTCTCACGCATGATGAATTCGATCTTCATGGAGTACTTAGATAAATTTGTTGTAGTTTATCTCGATGACATTCTCATCTACTCGAAGAACGAAGAAGAACATGCCGAACACCTAAGGCTGGTATTGATGAAACTTAGAGAGCATCGCCTGTATGCTAAATTCTCCAAGTCTGAATTTTGGCTTCCAGAGGTGACCTACTTAGGCCACGTGATTTCTGCAAAAGGCATTGCTATGAATCCCGAGAGAGTTCAGGCCGTCCTTGAATGGACTCCACCTGAATCGGTTAAGCAAGTTAGGAGTTTTCTTGGCCTAGCCAGCTATTGCCGCCGCTTCATCGAGAACTTTTCTAAAGTTGCAAAGCCTCTAACTGAACTCCTCAAGAAAGATAAGAAATTCCTATGGACTTCCAAGTGCGAGGAAAGCTTTCAAGAGCTAAAAAGAAGATTGACTTCTGCACCCGTACTTGCACTTCCAGACACCAAAAAGGATTTCGAGATCTATTGTGACGCATCACGGCAAGGGTTAGGATGCATACTTATGCAAGATAGACATGTGGTAGCTTATGCTTCACGCCAGTTGCGGCCACATGAAGAGAACTATCCTACCCATGACCTTGAACTCGCTGCCGTAGTTCATGCCCTAACAACTTGGCGACATTACCTCCTTGATAATCGTTGTGAGATCTATTCCGACCACCAAAGCCTCAAATATATATTCACCCAGCCAGATCTTAATCTCAGGCAAAGACGCTGGATAGAGTTGATAAAAGATTATGACTTAGGAATTTCTTACACCCCTAAGTCGTAAGTCGTATTGTAACAACCACTTCTTCATGAGGACTTTCGCAAGCTCAATCTTGAGATTGTTCCTCATGGCTATCTTTCTACCTTGGTGGCGATACCAACTCTTGAGGATCAAATTATAGTTTCCCAAAGGCGTGCACGAGGTTTTCGCCGAATCAAGGAGAACATTGCTAGCGGAGTTGCTAAATGTTTCTCCACAGATAGCAAGGGATTGGTATTCTTTGAAAATCGTTTGGTAGTACCTAAGAATAGGGAACTAAGGCAACTCATCCTCAAGGAAGCTCATGACACACCCCTCTCGATTCATCCCGGTAGCACAAAAATGTACCGAGATCTACGCCAGAGATTTTGGTGGACTAGGATGAAGAGAGACATTGCTCAATTTGTTGCCGAATGTGATGTTTGTCGTCGCATTAAGGCAGAACACCAAAGACCTGCTGGTACACTTCAACCTTTGCCTATTCCCAAGTGGAAATGGGACAAAGTCGGTATGGACTTCATCACCGGCTTTCCAAAAACCCAGAAAGGAAACGATGCCATCTTCGTTGTCATAGATAGGCTGTCCAAAGTTGCTCACTTCCTTCCAGTTCGCGAGTCTATAACTGCTAGCCAGTTAGCAGACTTGTATGTCTCTAGAATTGTGTCTCTTCACGGTGTTCCTTTGGAAATCAATTCTGATCGTGGTAGCCTTTTCACCTCTAGATTTTGGGGAAGCTTCCAGCATGCTATGGGAACTCATCTCTCCTTTAGTACACCTTTCCATCCTCAGTCTAGCGGTCAAGTCGAAAGGGTTAACTAAATTCTTGAAGACATGCTCAGAGCTTGTGTTATCTCATTCGGAAAGAATTGGGAGAAGTCTCTGCCATTCGCTGAATTTTCTTATAACAATAGTTTTCAATCTAGTCTGAACATGGCTCCTTTTCAGCTCCTATATGGACGACGATGTCGAACACCCCTAAACTGGTCAGAAACCGGTGAAAGACAATTCTTTGGACCAGATATGATAGTGGAAGCAGAAGAGCAAGTTTGCATTGTTCGTGATCAATTGAAAGCAGCCCAGTCTCGTCAGAAAAGCTACTATGATCGTCATCATAGGCCAGAGAGCTACAATCTGGACGAGAAGGCTTACCTTCAGGTTACTCCTCTGAAGGGAACCCAAAGATTCGGTATCAAAGGCAAGTTGGCCCCACGTTACATCGGACCTTTCCGCATTATTGCTAAACGTGGAGAAGTTGCCTACCAACTTGAACTACCCCCGCACCTTTCCCGAGTACATGATGTATTCCATGTGTCACAACTCAGGCGTTGCTTCAAGGACCCCATCCGCGAAGTCGACCATGAAACGCTTGATCTCCAAGATGACCTTTCTTATCGAGAATACCATGTTCGTGTTCTTGATTCAGCAGAGCGTGTCACTCGCCGAAAGAAGATCAAGTTTCTGAAAGTTCAGTGGTCACACCACTCTGAGAAAGAAGCCACGTGGGAAAGAGAAGACCGTCTTCGTGTCGAGTACCCCTCCTTCCTCCCGCAGACTTCTGAATCTCGGGACGAGATTCTTTTGAGTGGGGGCGAATTGTCAGAACCCCAACTTAGGTAAGTGCTAGGGTTTTATTGTGCCTTTGCATCATGCAAAAATTCAAAAAGAAAATTCAAAAATGGGGAAAAGAAAAGCCCTGAGAAATTAAATCAAATGGCCAGATAAAAATATTTTTCCAAAAATCATTTGAGTATTTGGAAAATTCCTATAAATGATGCTGATCATTTTCAAAATGGTTTGGGAGCAATCCCATGCTCATGGAATTTTCTAATTTTCAAACAATGCCTTGGAAAATTAAATAAACCCCTATTTGATTTGAAATTCAAATTATATGAATTTCAAAAATCCCCAAACTTTACAAGTGGCTAGCTATATGCATTACAAGTCCACATAAAATTTTTGGGCATTTTATAAATTGCCTAGGTATTTAATTACTAGGGTAAAACAAATGAACAGAAAAGAAAATAATAGAAAAAGAAAAGGCCAGCTCCCTTACCTATTCGGCCCACCTGGCCCAGCCTGGCCAGCAAGCCAGCCCAGCCCACCAAGGGTAGAGTTGTCTTCTACCCCGGGACAAGCAGGCTGCTCGTCGGCGTGGCGGCCATGCCACGGCAGCCGCGGCCACCTCCTGCTTCCCCCGACCTTACCCCCTCGCGGCTGGACGCCTGGAAGGCCCGGGTCCATCTTCCCACTCCCCTGGATCTTCCCTCTTCTTCTCTCGCGAGTTCCAGCACAAGCCGAGGACCCCAACTCGCCGCCGTTGTGCGCCCGCGTGGCCACCGTGCCTCCCTCGTGCCGCCGTGTTGTCCAGAGGATTCCCCAGCGACGACTACTTCGACCAGAAGCATCAATTCGAGCCCAGAAGCCCCAAGGACGACGCCATCTTCGCCGAATTGCCGCCGGCCGCCGTGGACCCCGTCGGGAAATACACCGCCACCGCGCCCTCCCAGCTCTCGCCGTCGACGCCATTGCATCCGGGGTGAGCCCCTCGTTGTTTCCCCCCTTCTCACGCTCTCCCCCGTGCCCCGTGCCCGTTTTTCCTCTTCAGCAGTCGCCGGCCGCCGCTGGAGCTCCTCCCCGCCATGGACTCCGGCGTCCCCGAGGACCCTGCGTAGCCGCGCTGGGTGCGGACGAGCGGGGGCTACCTTCTGGTAGCTTCCCCACGCGCTCCTGTGGCCGGAGAGGCCCTGACCAGTGGGCGCCGCCGTGGAGTTTGGTCGCCGCCGGCCAACTCCGGCAGGCCGACGTGGCCGCACTAACTAGGGGGCTAATCCCCCTCCTAATTGACCCCATGGGTCAATGACAGGTGGGACCAGCCCCCCCTAAATCAAGTTTAAACTTAATTAACAGAGGGTTAACCCCCTGTGACACTGACAGTGGTGGCCCACAGGTCAGCCCCCCCCCCCTTGACGTCAGCCTGGTGTCACACTGACGCAGTAAAGCTTTTAAATCTTTTTATATAATTCTAGAAATCACAGAAAATGGACAAAACTTCAATAAAACATAGAAAATTCATTTTAACTCCAAATTGGACACATAATATGTCTTAAATTATCAGAAAAATACAAGGATTGTGAATGTGCAATTTGTTTTCATGTTTGACCATTTTAAAATGGGTGAACAGTAGCAAACATGCATATGGATCCTTTTCAAATTCAAATTTGGAGTGTTTTTGCAAATGACTTTGCAACACACTTATTTTGAATGGATTCATCCACACATAAGAAGCTTTACCTCACCTTTACAACATCACATCATGATCAACATTTTTCAAATGAACTTTCATGCATTCAAATGCATTTTAAATTCATCGATAAATCAAATGGAGTTTGAATTTGCATTTCAAATGCAATATACTCCTTTTAAATGGAATGCTCAACACATCAGTACCATGAACATCACCATTACAATCTTATTCATGTGATTGTGCATTGTACATTATGTTGATCCTATGATTGTCATGTTGCTGATAGAAGTGGAGCCGGAACCCGAGATCACCCCCTTCGTTGAAGACACCGTTATCGAAACCTCGTCAGCAAGGCAAGCAAACCCCCATTGATCATATCGATAAAATCCCACTTCCCTCTCATGTCTCGCTTATGCATTGTTTAGGATGATCACCATGATAACGTTTCTATCGCATAGTTGAACCCATATCCTTTGCATGACCTATCATCTTGTCACAGTAGTAAGTAAACCACAATCCTAGCAGATGTAGGAGTTGGTTGATATCATGTAACCCCTGCAACTGTTACTGCTTATTGCATGCTTAGTGGTACAATGAGGTTGCTTATGATGTGAGTCGGGATGATGATAAACATGGTGTTGATGAAAGTGAAATGTGTTGGTGAATCCACCCTAATACAAGGTGAACGATGAGAGGCTGTGTAAGAGTACACAGTGGGTTGTCTCGTTGAACACCGCCTTAAGTCTGAGTTCTTGTATGGTGATCCAAGAAGAAGAGTACAACCACACATTGGGCTCACTGACCCCTCTCATCCTAGTACCTCACCCCGTTCGAACCCCAGGAGTCGCAATAGTTCGAAGTTCTGGTAGGGTTGTGGCACGGTCTGCGAAGTGGATGAACGGATTTTCAAGACCGGCTTGGGACCCTGCACACATCGTTTGAGGCTGTACTGGAACCTCGGCCGGACTTCCATACGGATCCCCCTCAGATAGGCGACTCTCTGGATGTAACGCCCCGGCCACACCCACCGGTTCCCGGCGTACGCCTGGCGGGATCTAGACTGTCCCCACAGACCAACACTAGTCTTTCCTGCGCACTTTGTCCTCACTCGTGCGCACCCGGGAACAACTTTCCGGTCGGTCACCCATCCTCAAATCGCTCCAAGCCAAGCACGCTTAACTTTGGAGTTTTTTGGATCTGGGCTCCCGGAAAAGAAGGTGCACCTTGTTGATATGAGTAGTCTATCATTCCTATTAAGCCAGGATGTCACATACACCCCCACTCAAAGGAACCGATGTCCTCATCGGCCCACATGAACGTTCCCCCTTGGCACACGTCTGTGTGTCCAGTGCCGACACATGTCCCACATGTTCGTGCAACTGACCCACACACGCCCATGTAACCGCGAGGGTCGGCTCTGATACCATTTGTAACGCCCCGGCCACACCCACCGGTTCCCGGCGTACGCCTGGCGGGATCTAGACTGTCCCCACAGACCAACACTAGTCTTTCCTGCGCACTTTGTCCTCACTCGTGCGCACCCGGGAACAACTTCCCGGTCGGTCACCCATCCTCAAATCGCTCCAAGCCAAGCACGCTTAACTTTGGAGTTCTTTGGATCTGGGCTCCCGGAAAAGAAGGTGCACCTTGTTGATATGAGTAGTCTATCATTCCTATTAAGCCAGGATGTCACACTGGACTAGAACGGAGCTGTGGGCGAAGTGTTGTGGTGGCATCCTCGCTGTCACCTCTTGAACGGTGACATGCAAAAGGCGGTAACTGATGACACGTGTGTGTAGCGGTACACCCCTGCAGGGTTAACAAAACTATTCGAATAGCCGCGTCCGCGGTTATGGACTGCTTGGAAAGCTTAGCTTGATTATTAGACAACTTGAACTTGATACTTCTAAAATACACCAAGATAAGTGTGAGTGCTATGGTGTGCTTCTCGTGGGGAAGTCGAGGAAGTAACCATAGTGGTGTATTGGTTGAAGAGATGTAGTGGACTCGTGTACGCTTCTTACCTCAAGTCTGGTACTCGTAGTTCAGGACTAGCCAAGTCAAAGCTGGCACTTCTGCAAGTGAAACCCCACTTCCCTTTACCTTGATACATGTGCATGAGTAGTATAGCTCCTACGTAAGTCTTGCTGAGTACGACTTTGTACTCACGTTTGCTTATTCTATGTTTTAGATGAAACCACCGACCCCAATGGTGACTTCTAACCGAAGCTCGAAGAATGAAGGCTCAGACCAAGACCAAGCTAGTGTAGTCCCAGTCAGACGACTGTTCCCTCGTGGAGGGCTTGTATTTAGATAAGGCTTCTCTAAGCCATTTGTTAAACTTGTCTGTACTCAGACCTACTTTGCTTCCGGTTGTCTGTTGTAATGTTGGATCACATGCTTGTGATCTCTGTGTGCACTCTGTAAGAGTTATTAATAAAGATGTATACTTTGTAGAGAGATGCAATGATACCTGCTGTTCATACAAGGCATGTATGATGCGTGTATGTTCATATAACATGCATGTCTTTGTATGGGTTTTCGAGACCTTAGTTGTGATCTGGCTGGCGGTCTTTTATACACCAAGTGGCCCTTAGATGTGCGCAGCTTGGGGCATCGCGATGCGATTGTTCGAGACTCTGTCTCGTGCACACTTTGATGTATGATCGAGCCCGCCCTAGACCCCGACTAAGTGATCGGGCTGGAGTAAGTCTATGTAAGGGTTATAATACAATCGATAGTATGGTTGAGGCGACTTGTCTATGAGTATGGGAGTTCACCACCCATATCAGTTAGACTTGTGTGCGGACGATGAGGACCCATCTCAGTGGATCATCCGGCCTGAATGGGATGCCCCTCACGTTTGATGCTTTCCGAGAACGTTCTGTGCTTGGCCTTGTCTGCTTAGACAAGTGGGTACGGTTCTCGGCTCTCCATATGATTGTGTTGTAGCGAGGCTTGCATACGCTAACCCCGGGTCCCGACACCTAAACACTAAACCAGGCGCCGCCTTCACCTCTCCCCCACCAGCAAACCCTCGCCATTTCCCACGCCCCCGCCCCCATCCTCATCGTCCGCAAACTCTCTCGGTCGTAACTAACTCACCGGCTCCCGTGTTGCAGGCAGAGCGGATCAAGGGTCAACATGCGTGGCTCCTCGGGGCGGTCTCGATGTTCGGGGAGGGGTGGGGTGCCTCGACGGCCGCGTTGGATGCCGCCCACCTCGCCGCAGGGGAGCACCGCTTGGCCGCCAAGTCGAACCCCAAGGAGGTCGCGCTTATGCAATCGCCGTAGGGGAGCACTGCATGGCCACCATCAGATTGCATATGCAATTAGACATGGCGCGCGGTGGCACGTGGCCGCCCTGCTCCTCCTCCTCCACGCCCCTCTCTTCGGGTAATGGCGATTCCTAACTCCTTTTGCGCGTATCGGATATCTCGCCCGTCCTTGCTGCATGCGGGTGCATGTGGATCTGCACAACCATGGCCCGCTTGACCCCACCACGACAGCACACTGAGCCACTGACGTTGTGTGCATGGTCCCCGCCGGTTCTGCTGTTGCATGCACAATGTAATAATAAGTATGCCATTAATTAAGGACTACTACTATATAATTAATTGCCTGCTATGAATGTAATAATAAGTATGCCATTCATTAAGGACTACTACTATAAGAAGAACTTTAACCATTAACAATGCAGAACTTTCATAAATATTAAAGTTCTTTGTTATCAAATAATGAAGTACTTCGCTTGTTGAATAAAAGTTCTATGATGTTTTAAGAAAAATAAGAATGAGAACTTTGCTTCATGCTGTGGGGAACTTTCAACATTGAATAAGAAGTACTTTAAAGAGTTTCATATATATTTTTTGCTATAAACACATCGTTACAAAAAATCTAACCATGATAATTATTTATAGATGTCATATAAATTATAAGCTATTTTCTAAGTATAAGAAACTGCTTTTGATTGAAAAGTACTACTAGTATAGAGCAAGAGCAGGTACGTAACAGCAACAGTAGTAAAATAGGCATGGAAAAAAAATCGCTGCATGCAGTGGGCCACAACGACTGGACAGCATGCATGATGAACGGCATGGATATCAGCTGCGCGCACATAGAGTTAGACTAAAACCACTCTCCCTCCCTTCTCGCGTCGCAAGGGCGGCGGCGGCGACTACCCGGTGCTGTGGGTGGCCACCCTACGGCCCCGAGGGGGGGGGGGGGGGGGGCGCAACGGCCGCCGTCCGAGGCAACGACGGTATCGTTTCGCCTCGCGACGCATCTTCTCCTGTGTGCTCCATGAAACCCTAGGTTTCCTCTCTCTCTCTCTCTCCTTGCCGACTCCCCCTATCCTAGCACATGTGGAAGTTCATTTCAGTACGGGGGCTTCCTGCTATGCCTGCACCCCATGTTCTCTTGGTTCTCAATCTTACGTACTCAAGTTTTTCTTTTGCTTTAATCCTATGATAAACAAACGCAACGGTGATGAACCAACAAAAATTGTATTCCAATCTACAAATGGTCGCTCTAATTGTTCGCGGTCCATTGTGATTTAGTGTTGCAGCATAAACTTCATATCTGCTCGGTATTAATATTACAGTGCTAACTGCAATGTTGTCGTACCGGCCTCCTAACATACAAGTTGAGAAACTACAAAGATATTGTTTTTCTTTTGCACTTTCTGTAGGATCAGGCATCCAGTAGAGCTATTTACATAGTAGTTCAGCACAACTGGATAATGAAAGGTGAGACCTATGGTTAATATCTGCAGCCTCACCCTCATATCTGCTAAAGATGTACTCCTTCCGTAAAGTGATATAAGAGTGTTTAGATCACTACTTTAGTAATCTAAACACTCTTATATTTCTTTACGAAGGGAGTACCTGCCACTAATAATACCAGATAGTAATGGAAGTTACTATCAGGTACTGCAGACAGTTAAATGTAATGCTTTGAAGGTGAGGCATATTTTGCAACGATATGTTATAATACACATGGGTCCTGCTTTACTGGCATTTTATCTTTCAAGGTGAAGGAGCAGAGGCACTCAGACTGAGCTGCTCAAGGGGTCAAGAAGATACACCCGATTGAACAAGGTTAGATTAAAGTTTAGCTATCTATTAATAACATTACAACCCTGATTTTATGTGCTTCAATTTTACCTAACTATCTGTAACGTACATTACAGCCTTGATTACATGGAATATATTGTTCAATGAACAGATTATTTTATATTGGAGGTGCTTATAACATGATAGTTGAACAGGTACAGATTGCAGATGAATATGTATTTTCATCAAGTAACTCAATGCATCAATCAAAATCTAGCATTCTTTGTTGTGTCAGTATGAGACGACATCGATTGTCAGTTTGCTATTGCATTTTCCTGAATACAAATGTATTCGATAGCAGTAATATATATTTATTTATCTATTTATAATTTGTCATTTGAATGACACTTTCTATGGTGTAGTCCAATCAAGATGTGTATCTTTGGTGTTGTGACATTGGAAGCCATCTTAAAAAAAGTCATTCCTTGGCTATACAGTTAATATGTTATTCACTTGGTCACAAAATGTTATTGGTCGGCTCTGCATCAAGTAGATCAAGCTGATAGGGATGATATTCACTTGGTCCAATGAGAGGTAGGCGGCCACGCTAACATAAATTGATTGCCGGTTCTGATGGCGGCGGCGAAGGGGGCAGGCCGGGTGGGAAGTCGCAGAAAGGGGACTCTGGGAAGGCTGTACGTGGAGGGGTAAGCTGTTTCAGATGCCCTCCATTTTTCATATGCGTGCTTTGCTTTGATGTGTGATGCGGGTTCTGAATTGTGGAATTACTGAAACGGATGCAGAGCCAAATCGTGGAATCTAGATATTTGGGACTATTAGAATATGAGAGCTAGAAATGGGTCGTTTCTTACTTCTATTAATGAAAGGGGTAGTCGAATAGTAATTCTCAATGATTGACTATTTTGCATGCTTGCATCCTGTCTCGTGGTTGAGTTTTATTCTGCTTCTTGTGACCGGAGGAGGAATCATACTGTACTACGACAAAGAAAATACGCGTCACATTGGAAGTAGATTACTATGGTGAGTTAGTGTAGTTGCATGTCGTGTGGATATTTCATTGTATGGGGTTCGGGATCCTGTTTCAACACGCGGCAGTGGGATATTTATTAGTACTGCCAAGAGAAGCTCTATTATCAAAAAAAAAAAAAGCTCTGATGTTATTCATGTCATCCCATTTAGATAGAAAGTTGGAATGGTAGCTGTTTCACATGTTTGGAGAAGATGTGTATAATCCCAGGCAGCTTACGGGGCAAGTCTCAGATAAATTTTACAGTGATAACAATAGTATAGTATCGCCTTTTTCTTTTTAGTAAGGTGCGATTGGATGAACTGATAATGCAATCTATTTTTAGTGCTGCAGATTAATCAATTCTGATGATGCTTCTGACTGTAATACTCTTTCACCTGAGAAATGGGTATTTCTAGCTGCTAATAGTATCATCTTTTGCTTCCTTTATTAGTAAAGCATGAATAGAAAAACTAAAAAAGCAATTCTATTTCACTGCTAAACCTGCTGATTAACTTATTAGTAAAGCATGAATAGAAAAACTAAAAAAATAATTCTATTTGCCTCACAACATCTTTTCATCTTCTCTATTTTATCTTGAACCCTTTTTGGTCCCATAGATTTTGTTTAACTTCGGCCATTAATTTATTATAAGTGCCCCATTGAGTGTTGGGACTTTGTTGTGTGGAAATGATTTCTATTAGCCCCATCTAGCTTCATGTCTATTGATTGATCATGACGAATCTGAGGAGCACAGATTCAGGTAAAAGATGTGTAATGCAAGCTTCTCACATAATAAATTGTGCCGTCTACGACATTGTTTATTTTTTTGCTGGAAGAAGGAACAACAGTGTGATATAGACAAGCTAAAATTTGTGTGGCTTACACGTAAAACCGCTAGCCATGTTGATTTTTGACTAGGTGTTTGCCGCAACATTTTTCTTTTAATTAATCATATCCATGTGTGTCTAATCAGTAATTTCTTCGTTCCAAATTACTTGACTTAGACTTATCTAAATATGGATATGTATATGTATTGGAGGGTAAGTTTAGTTCCAAATCAAAGGTTGATCTCAACATGTAAATACTGCATGATGTCAACAAGCTTCTCAACAACCTGTAACAGGGGATGCATTTATAAGCAAATACGTGACACTCCAACAGATCATATAAAGTAAATTCTATAGAATGTCCCTCACATGTTCCAATGCCTTGAGTCTTCAACTCGAGTTTTACAACTTGAATATTATCTCCTGCAAAATCGTCTGATCAGCGTAAAAACCGCAAAAGGCACAGTGCCATGACAACCATGCTCATATAGAGTTGCATGTAAGTGATAAGGTTTAAAAAATTCACAAGCTTTGACGGTCTGCATAAATGTCATTTCTTTAGGCACTGGACATAGAAGAAGTGGAAAAAGTATTTCCATTAAAAAAATGTTTTTACACAATAAACACAAATACCTTTTTCAGGATTATTTGAACTTCCGCTTCCCTTTAGTTGACAGCGGTAATCTTCCTCAAATCAATGTAAAACATGTAGCTCATGATACAAATCCTGGAAAAAAGGTCAAAACCAGATGGCATTACTATTTGTGAAATTGAGGCTTCAACAACTGTCCCAATGAACAGATGGATTAAATCCAGTCCGAGATGGATGTATGCATGTTGTTTGTACCTTAAGCATGCGCCTGAGGGAGGGTTCGACGACCTTAATGACGCGAGCATCCACTCGGAGCGGCGCTCCTCGGCGTCGAGGAACTTCATGTGCACTTGCACTGCATGTCGGGCTCCCAGGCACCGCGCACGCATCCTCTAGGTCCTGCTATGTCACGTTGAACTCCCTGCGTCGTGCCACGTGTAGTAGGTGATGGTGAAGGGCATGCCCTCGGTCGCTAGCCGCACATCCTCATCCACCTCCTAGGGTGGGACCCGGCCGGGACCGCGCGTTGTAGGGCCGATGCTCGCTGCCCTCGAATGACGACTGCTACCGGGAGGCGGCGGGGTACCTAGGCGTGCGGCACGGGGCTAGAGGGAGCTGGAGGTGGCACCGGGGCATCGCTCCGGCTCTGGATCGAGGAGGAGGTGGAGGTGGCGGCGGTGTGAGGGAGAGACTTGCGGGGAAGGGGCGGGGTTAGGTTGGGGCGGCGACATTGTGTGCCTCGGCATCGAGGGGCGGAGTGGACTGGGAGACCAGATCCGCTAGGAGGGGAGGATGAAAGGGCATGTGCCCTTATGTTTGGTTTTGGTAATTGATGACAATCTTTATGGACTAATGGTTTCCTTGAGTTATACTTTAAGGTTTGTTCATAGGCAACGCTTGAAGATCATATGGTGGCTTCAAGGTTGTAAGATGAAGATTACGTGTTGACCAAGGTGTTCTTCATGGAGCTATCCAAAGATTGGTCAAGTAGATGTGTGCAAGGTCAAGAGGAGCATCACGAAGATATCGTATGCTTGGAGCTTGCCGACCATTTGGTGATAATGGTCGTGTGAAGATGTGCCTAAAAGAGGCTCACCCATAATGGTGTATGGGGGAGCTATCTACAAGTCTTCATCGAGCCGGAGGAATCAAGGAAGATGTTCCAACTTGAGGCGGGCATGATCGTCATCATCAAGCTCAAGTGGATTATGCGCAAGACAAAGGTTTGACTAGATAGGTGTCTAGTTTACCGGTCTCTTGGTGGTAGTTAGGAGACCGTGTTATAGGCTAGGCCGAGTCGTTCGTGGAGAGCTCAAACCTTTTGCATCCTTGGCATCATCTTTATTGGTTCTTGTTTGGCTTTTCTCCGTGTGAGTTTTGGAGCTTGTGGTCTTCTTCATGACAAGCTCTTGTTCATCGAAAACGGATTTCATATGCATCTTCTCTTATGATTTTCGATGCGGGTGATTTTCCGGTTATTCTTGGTTAGAGGTTTCACACCTCTATGTGTTTGGCATTTCTCCCTTGCCATTCTTGTTTGGCTTTTCTCTTTGTGAGTTTTGAAGCTTGTGGTCTTCTTCATGACAAGCTCGTGTTCATCGAAAACGGATTTCATATGCATCTTCTCTTATGATTTTCGATGCGGGAGATTTTCCGGTTATTCTTGGTTAGAGGTTTCACACCTCTATGTGTTTGGCATTTCTCCCTTGCCATTCTTGTTTGGCTTTTCTCTTTGTGTGTTTTGGAGCTTGTGGTCTTCTTCATGACAAGCCCGTGTTCATCGAAAACGGATTTCATATGCATCTTCTCTTATGATTTTCGATGCGGGAGATTTGCCGGTTATTCTTGGTTAGAGGTTTCACACCTCTATGTGTTTGGCATTTCTCCCTTGCCACTTTGAAATATTCCCAATCGTGATTAGGCAGCTCTGTTCGTTAGCTTTCCATCAAGCTTGAGTTTTCCTTAATCGGAGTTCATTTGCAGAAGTTGTGGCAATTCAGGATTTGCCCGTTTCTTTGGAGTTCATCTGTTGTGTGGCCTGGGCTCCCTGGTTCTGCCAAGGCGGTAGTACCGCTCTTGGTGCGGTAGTACCGTGGGCGAGTACCGCACTCACTACCGTAAGTCCACTGGACTTTGCGGTAGTGGGCACGGTATTGGTCCCCGGTAGTACCGTGGGCGGTAGTACGGCTCCCAGCGTGGTAGTACCGTGCCACGGTAGTACCGCGGGCAAGTACCACACTCACTACCGTAAGTCCACTGGACTTTGCGGTAGTGGGCACGGTACTGGGCGTCGGTAGTACTGTGGGGCGGTAGTACCGCTCCCGGTGCGGTAGTACCGCACCACGGTACTACCGCTCGGAGAGCGGTACTACCGTGGTTGGTGGGCTGCCAATGGTTCCCAACGGCTGGATTCGTGGGAGACTATAAAAGGGGGTCTTCTTCCTCCTTTGTCTCCACCGGTTTTGTGCAAGTTCTTCCCCCCATTGTTGACCTCTTTGAGCTTGCTTACTCTCTTCCCCTCCTATGATTCTTGCTCCTTTTTGAGGGAAAAGAGAGAGGAGGTCTAGATCCACATTCTCCACCAAGCCATCTCTCCTCTAAGTGAGGGGAACCTTGTGGATCTAGATCTTGGAGTTCTTGGTGTTCTCCTTGTTCTTCCTCTCATATTCCTCCATAGCTTTTGTTGCTTTGGTGAGATTTGAGAGTTGGGGACTTGAGCACTTCGTGTGCTCTTGCCATTGCATTTGGTGCATCGGTTTGAGTTCTCTCCGAGGATTCGGTGTAGAAGTGAAGTTGAGAAGATAGCTA
The DNA here is from genome assembly GCA_950022295.1 of Bromus sterilis. Classification (NCBI taxonomy): domain Eukaryota; kingdom Viridiplantae; phylum Streptophyta; class Magnoliopsida; order Poales; family Poaceae; genus Bromus; species Bromus sterilis. The sequence continues at coordinate 30,262,403 of OX465597.1, forward strand.
CTCTTGAGTGCATTGGCACTCTAGAGCTTGTACCTCGTGGGTGTGTTGGCACCTAGAGGCTTGTGGTTGCGGAGCTCAATCATTGTGGTGGAAAGCTTCGGGACGCTACGGGAGCCTCCAATTCGGTTGTGGAGATTGCCCCGAGCATTTGTACGGGTTCGGTGACCGCCCCCAAGGGTTGCCATTTGTACGGGTTCGGTGACCGCCCTCAAGTGTCCTAATAGTGGAATCACGGCATCTTGCATTGGCAAGAGCGTGAGGAGAAATAGGGTGACCCTCGTTGGCTTCGTGTGAGCATTGTGCTCCTCACCCTCTCCAAACGGAGACGTACTTCTCGCAAGAGAAGGAACTTCGGTAACAAATCCTTGTCTCCATCGGCTCCACTTGCGGTTATCTCTACCTTTACTTTGAGCAAGCTTATTACATTGTTTATCTTGTGCTTGCTCATATTATTGTACATTGCTTGTCCCATAGGTTGTTCTTCTAGTCAACCTATTTACTTGTGCACCTACTTTGTGATAGCCCTAGTGCTCTTGTTATATATCTTGCTATCACATAGTTGTTTATCTTGCTTAGTATAAGTTGTTGGTGCACATAGTTGAGCCTAGCTTATTTAGGTTTCTTGCTTGGCAAATTAAACGTTAAGTTTTATTCCGCATTTGTTCAAGTCGAAACCGTAATTATTTTAAACGCCTATTCACCCCCCCCTCTAGGCGACATCCACGTCCTTTCAGAGGAGATGGAGCGGATGGAGGGGGCGGGGCCTGGCGAGGAGGGGAGCAGATGGAGCGGACGGAGCGGGTGCGATCGGGCAAGGATGTTAAGGATACAATGTTTTTTGGAAGACAACGTACGAACTCCCCGGATAGAGATGATGCCGAATGACGAGGGGGTGACCCCATGACTCCTACGGATAAGCCTACCTGGTGTCCGTGAAGACGGAAGGCCCATGAAGATACGGCCTCGGCCCGTTAGTTGGCACCGACATAGGAGTCCACGACTGTCGAGACCCGGGGTTAGCGTATGCAAGTACAGTTAAGACATAGTCATATGGAGAGCCGAGAACCGCACCCACTTGTCTAAGCAGACAAGGCCAAGCACTGAACATTCTCGGAAAGCATCGTACGTGAGGGGCATCCCATCCAGGCCGGATGATCAACTGTGATGGGTCCTCATCGTCCGCACACAAGTCTAATGATATGGGTGGTGAACTCCCATATTCAAAGACAAGTCGCCTCAACCATACTATCGACTATCTCAAAACTCTTACATAGACTTACTCCAGCCCGATCACTTAGTCGGGGTCTAGGGCGGGCTCGATCATACCACAAAGTGTGCACGAGACGGAGTCTCGAGCAATCGCATCGCGATGCCCCAAGCTGCACACATCTAAGGGCCACTTGGTGTAGGAAAGACCGCCAGCCAGAACACAACTAAGGTCTCAAAAACCCATACAAAGACATGCATGTTATAACCATACACGCAGCACACATGCCTTGTATGAACAGTAGGTACCATTGCAATTCTCTACAAAGTGTACATTTTATTCATAACTCTTATAGAGTACACACAGAGATCACAAACATGTGATCCAACATTACAACATAAAGCGGAAGCAAATTATGTCTGAGTACAGACAAGTTTAACAAATTGGCTTAAGAAGCCTTATTCAAACATAAAGCCCTCCACGAGGGAACCAGTCTGCTGACTGGGACTAGACTAGCTTAACTTCAGTCGTCCAGCTCGATGAAGAAGCCACCTTCGGGGTCAGTGGCGTCATCTAAAACATAGATTAAGCAAACGTGAGTACAAAGTCGTACTCAGCAAGACTTACATAGGAGCTATACTACTCATGCACATGTATCAAGGTAAAGGTAGGTGGGGTTCACTTGCAGAAATGCCAGCTTTGACTTGGCTAATCCTGAACTACGAGTACCAGACTTTGAGGTAAGAAGCGTACACGAGTCCACTACTTTCACCAACCAATTACACCACTATGGTGCCTTCCTCGACTTCCCCACGAGAAAGCACGCCATAGCACTCACACTTATCTTGGTGTGTTTTAGAAGTATCCGGTTCAAGTTATCTAATAATCAAGCTAAGCTTTTCAAGTAGTCCATAACCGCGGACGCGGCTATTCGAATAGTTTTGTTAACCCTGCAGGGGTGTACCGCTACACACACATGACCATCATTTACCGCCTTTGATCTCGACACCATTCAAGGGGTGCCAGCGAGGATGCTCACCACAACTGTTACCTCATAGCCTATCTAGTCCAAGAAAGCCGCCTACTTGGGTTGGCTACCACAATCGTGAACCCGGCCGGTTTACCGAAGTGGACCCAAGCGATGTGTGCGTGGTGCATAAGCCGGTCTCGGTTGAGCCGTTCTCTCACTTAGCATCCAGGCCACAAGCCTACCAGAACTCCGAACTACTGCGACATCTGGACATCGAAAGGGATGAGTTAATAAGTTGAGAGGGGTCAGTGAGCCCAATGTGTGGTTGTACTCTTCATCTTGGATCACCACACAAGAACTCGGACTTAGGGCGGTGTTCAACGAGACAACCCACCGTGTACTCCTACACAGCTTCTCATCGTTCACCTTGTATTAGGGTCGATTCACCAACACTTTTCTACCATCATCAACATGATCACTACCATCCCGACTCACATCACAGTAACAACATGGTATCATACTAAGCATGCAATAAGCAGTAACATTGCAGGGGCCACATGATATCATTCAACTCCTAAATTTGCTAGGATTGTGGTTTGCTTACTACTGTGACAAAAGATAGGTCATGCAAAGGAATGGGTTCATCTATGCGGTAGAATCGTAACATGGTGATCATCCTATACAATGCATAAGCGAGACATGAGAGGGAAGTGGGATTTTATCGACATGATCAATGGGGTTTTGCTTGCCTTGCTGACGAGGTTCGGGTTCTGGATCTTCAGCGAAGGGGGTGACCTCTTGCTCCGGTTCCACCTCTACTCGGCAAACAAAGCACGAAGTAACAATCAATATGAATGCACTGCTCAAGCACATGAGGGAATGTTAAAGCTTGAAGTATAATTTTGATGTGTGAGGCAATTCCATTTAAGTGGAATATATTGCATTTAAAATGCAAATTCAAACTCCACATTTGAATTCAACATTAACTAAGTTATATGTGATATAGTTTGATCATTTTAAATCATCTTCAAATGTGTATGATATGCCTCTGATGTGTAAGTGAAATGTAGCATGTTGCCATGGTTCAAGTTGCAAAAATATTTGAATTGAATTTGATTTAATTCCATTTAAATCAAATAGCAAATGCTACTGATCACTTTTTAAATTCAACTCAAACAGAGTTGAAAGTTGCATATTTGGAAAGATAATTTTCTCCTGATCATTTTTCATATATTATTTGTCCAATTTGGAGTTAATATGAATTTTCTATGAATTTCCAAAGTTTGGGGTATTTTCTGGAATTTCTGGAATTATTAAACTATTTTTCTTTTCTAGAAATTCATTTAAACTCTTTTATTGCATCAGCATGTGGTCATGCTGACGTGGGGGGGGTCTGACTGGTGGGCCAGGTTTGTCAGTGTCACAAGGGTTAATTAAACCGGTTTAAACTTAACCAGGGGGTTAAGTGCCTGGGGGCCCCACCTGTCATTGACCTGGGGTCAATTAGCAGGGGGGGTTAACCCCTAATGACAGTGGCCTCACCGGCGGCTAGCCGCCGGTGGCCACCAGTGCGGCGGCGCTGCACGGGGAGGGGGCTGCCGGGGGCCATTTGATGCGCGGGAGGCATCAATCGACAGCCTGTGGACGCCCAGGTCGAATGGAGCCAGCTAGGGGGGCTGGAACTCACCGGAGTGTCGCCGGCGTCAAGCCCTAGCGGCGTCCGTGGCTCGGGCTTGTGGCAAAACTTGATGTGGTGCTCCATTTGAACCGGGGACGCTCGCAAACGACGTAGAGGATCAAGGTGAAGACGAAAGACATGCTCCTGAGATCGTTTGCGTTACGTACACTCGACTACGACGACCGTGGCGGCGAGGAGCTCCGGCGTCCATGGCGGATCCGGCTAGAGAGGAGGAGGGAGACGAAGGAATGGCTCATTCGAACCCCGAGCTCACCGTGATGCTAGCAGGGGGGTCAGGGAGGTCGGGGAGGTCGTGGTGGCGGCGAATTCGACGTCGGCGGCTTGCGGGTCCGGCGGCGGCTCGAGCTCGATTCCGGCGGCTTGAGTCCAAATCACAGCTCCGTCTGCTGCGTGAAGAGGAAGTCGACGACTGCGCGCACGATGGACACGGCCTTCAGGCTTCTCTTCGGCGCTGGCTACGGTTCTCGTCGACGGTGAACGGCGGCTGCTCTCGGGGAAGAAGGGGAAAACGAGGAGAGGAAGGGAGAGCACGAGAGGGGAGGAGGAAATGAAGCACGGCTTCACGGCGGTTCTCCAGGACAGGAAAAGGTGGCACGGGGCGACCTGGAACGTCCTGGGCGTCGAGGTGGCGTCCACGGCGTCGACGCCGCGCCACCGAGCTGCTTGGCAGCGCGGGGTGGAAGACGACAGGGGAGTTCCCCTGGTGGGCTGGGCCGGCTGGAGAGGTGGGCCTCGCCCCAGGCGGGAGGTAAGTTTTTCCTTTTTCCTCTGTTTAATCTTTCCTTTCTTTTTCTGTAATTTGTTTTGGCTCTGATAAAAATACCAAACCATTTTATTAAATGCTGAAAACTTTTATGTAGCCTCATAATAATATAGACTAGCCACTCATAAACTTTCAACATTTTTAAAATTCAAATGATTTGAATTTTAAATCAAATAGGGGGATTTCTTTAATTCCAAGGTACTGTTTGAATATTTGAAAAATCTATGAGCATGGGGTGGGTCCCACATCACTTGATATGTGATCACACTCATTTATAAGACTTTTCAAAACTCTAACATGAATTTTTGGAAAAGATTTTTATCTGACCTTTTGAATTAATTCATCTGGGGGGTGTTCCTTCTCCCATTTGGATTTTGAATTTGATTTCCAAGATTTCTTTTTGAAATTTTTACATGATGCAAAGGTGCTAACTAACCCTAGCACATACCTAACAGAGGGTTCTGACAACTCGCTCCCACTCAAAAGAATCTCGTCCCGAGATTCAGAAGTCTGCGGGAGGAAGGTGGGGTACTCGGCACTGAGACGGTCTTCTCTTTCCCACGTGGCTTCTCTTTCAGAGTGGTGTGACCATTGCACTTTCAGAAACCTAATCTTCTGACGACGAGTGACACGCTCTGCGGAATCAAGAATACGAACGGGGTATTCTCGATAAGAAAGGTCATCTTGGAGATCAAGCGTTTCATGGTCGACTTCACGGATGGGGTCCTTGAAGCAACGCCTGAGTTGGGACACATGGAATACATCGTGTACTCGGGAAAAGTGCGGGGCTAGTTCAAGTTGGTAGGCAACTTCTCCACGTTTAGCAATAATGCGGAAAGGTCCGATGTAACGTGGGGCCAACTTGCCTTTGATACCGAAACGTTGGGTTCCCTTCAGAGGAGTAACCCGAAGGTAAGCCTTCTCATCCAGATTGTAGCTCTCTTGCCTATTATGACGATCATAGTAGCTTTTCTGACGAGACTGGGCTGCTTTCAATTGATCACGAACAATGCGAACTTGCTCTTCTGCTTCCTTGATCATGTCCGGTCCAAAGAATTGTCTTTCACCGGTTTCAGACCAGTTTAGTGGTGTTCGACATCGTCGTCCATAAAGGAGTTCAAAAGGAGCCATGTTCAGACTAGATTGAAAACTATTGTTATAAGCAAATTCGGCATATGGAAGAGAATTCTCCCAATCCTTTCCGAATGAGATAACACAAGCTCTGAGCATGTCTTCAAGAATTTGGTTAACCCTTTCGACTTGACCGCTAGACTGAGGATGGAAAGCCGTACTAAAGGAGAGATGAGTTCCCATAGCATTGTGAAAGCTTCCCCAAAATCTAGAGGTGAAAAGGCTACCGCGATCAGAATTGATTTCCAAAGGAACACCATGAAGGGATACAATTCTAGAGATGTACAAGTCCGCTAACTGACTAGCAGTTATAGACTCGCGAACCAGAAGGAAGTGAGCAACTTTGGAAAGCCTATCTATGACAACGAAGATGGCATCGTTTCCTTTCTGGGTTTTTGGAAAGCCGGTGATGAAGTCCATACCGACTTTGTCCCATTTCCACTCGGGAATAGGCAAAGGTTGAAGTGTACCAGCAGGTCTTTGGTGTTCTGCCTTAATGCGACGACAAACATCACATTCGGCAACAAATTGAGCAATGTCTCTCTTCATCCTAGTCCACCAAAATCTCTGGCGTAGATCTCGGTACATTTTTGTGCTACCGGGATGAATTGAGAGGGGTGTGTCATGGGCTTCCTTGAGGATGAGTTGCCTTAGTTCCCTATTCTTAGGTACTACCAAACGATTTTCAAAGAATACCGTTCCCTTGCTATCTGTGGAGAAACATTTAGCAACTCCGCTAGCAATGTTCTCCTTGATTCGGCGAACACCTCGTGCACGCCTTTGGGCAACTATGATTTGATCCTCAAGAGTTGGTTTCGCCACCAAGGTTGAAAGATAGCCATGAGGAACAATCTCAAGATTGAGCTTGCGAAAGTCCTCATGAAGAAGTGGTTGATACTGTTGTAACATAAGGTTGTTACAATACGACTTACGACTTAGCGCATCAGCCATGAGCATGGGATTGCTCCCAAACCATTTTGAAAATGATCAGCATCATTTATAGGAATTTTCCAAATACTCAAATGATTTTTGGAAAAATATTTTTATCTGGCCATTTGATTTAATTTCTCAGGGCTTTTCTTTTCCCCATTTTTGAATTTTCTTTTGAATTTTTGCATGATGCAAAGGCACAATAAAACCCTAGCACTTACCTAAGTTGGGGTTCTGACAACTCGCCCCCACTCAAAAGAATCTCGTCCCGAGATTCAGAAGTCTGCGGGAGGAAGGAGGGGTACTCGACACGAAGACGGTCTTCTCTTTCCCACGTGGCTTCTTTCTCAGAGTGGTGTGACCACTGAACTTTCAGAAACTTGATCTTCTTTCGGCGAGTGACACGCTCTGCTGAATCAAGAACACGAACATGGTATTCTCGATAAGAAAGGTCATCTTGGAGATCAAGCGTTTCATGGTCGACTTCGCGGATGGGGTCCTTGAAGCAACGCCTGAGTTGTGACACATGGGATACATCATGTACTCGGGAAAGGTGCGGGGGTAGTTCAAGTTGGTAGGCAACTTCTCCACGTTTAGCAATAATGCGGAAAGGTCCGATGTAACGTGGGGCCAACTTGCCTTTGATACCGAATCTTTGGGTTCCCTTCAGAGGAGTAACCTGAAGGTAAGCCTTCTCGTCCAGATTGTAGCTCTCTGGCCTATGATGACGATCATAGTAGCTTTTCTGACGAGACTGGGCTGCTTTCAATTGATCACGAACAATGCAAACTTGCTCTTCTGCTTCCACTATCATATCTGGTCCAAAGAATTGTCTTTCACCGGTTTCTGACCAGTTTAGGGGTGTTCGACATCGTCGTCCATATAGGAGTTGAAAAGGAGCCATGTTCAGACTAGATTGAAAACTATTGTTATAAGAAAATTCAGCGAATGGCAGAGACTTCTCCCAATTCTTTCCGAATGAGATAACACAAGCTCTGAGCATGTCTTCAAGAATTTAGTTAACCCTTTCGACTTGACCGCTAGACTGAGGATGGAAAGGTGTACTAAAGGAGAGATGAGTTCCCATAGCATGCTGGAAGCTTCCCCAAAATCTAGAGGTGAAAAGGCTACCACGATCAGAATTGATTTCCAAAGGAACACCGTGAAGAGACACAATTCTAGAGACATACAAGTCTGCTAACTGGCTAGCAGTTATAGACTCGCGAACTGGAAGGAAGTGAGCAACTTTGGACAGCCTATCTATGACAACGAAGATGGCATCGTTTCCTTTCTGGGTTTTTGGAAAGCCGGTGATGAAGTCCATACCGACTTTGTCCCATTTCCACTTGGGAATAGGCAAAGGTTGAAGTGTACCAGCAGGTCTTTGGTGTTCTGCCTTAATGCGACGACAAACATCACATTCGGCAACAAATTGAGCAATGTCTCTCTTCATCCTAGTCCACCAAAATCTCTGGCGTAGATCTCGGTACATTTTTGTGCTACCGGGATGAATCGAGAGGGGTGTGTCATGGGCTTCCTTGAGGATGAGTTGCCTTAGTTCCCTATTCTTAGGTACTACCAAACGATTTTCAAAGAATACCGTTCCCTTGCTATCTGTGGAGAAACATTTAGCAACTCCGCTAGCAATGTTCTCCTTGATTCGGCGAACACCTCGTGCACGCCTTTGGGAAACTATGATTTGATCCTCAAGAGTTGGTTTCGCCACCAAGGTAGAAAGATAGCCATGAGGAACAATCTCAAGATTGAGCTTGCGAAAGTCCTCATGAAGAAGTGGTTGATACTGTTGTAACATAAGGTTGTTACAATACGACTTACGACTTAGCGCATCAGCCATGACATTGGCTTTGCCTGGGGTGTAAGAAATTCCTACGTCGTAATCTTTTATCAACTCAATCCAGCGTCTTTGCCTGAGATTAAGATCTGGCTGGGTGAAAATGTATTTGAGGCTTTGGTGGTAGGAATAAATCTCACAACGATTACCAAGGAGGTAATGTCGCCAAGTTGTTAGGGCATGAACTACGGCAGCGAGTTCAAGGTCATGGGTAGGATAGTTCTCTTCATGTGGCCGCAACTGGCGTGAAGCATAAGCTACCACATGTCGATATTGCAGAAGTATGCATCCTAACCCTTGCCGTGATGCATCACAATAGATCTCGAAATCTCTTTTGGTGTCTGGAGGTGCAAGTACGGGTGCAGAAGTCAATCTTCTTTTTAGCTCTTGAAAGCTTTCCTCGCACTTGGGAGTCCATAAGAATTTCTTATCTTTCTTGAGGAGTTCAGTTAGAGGCTTTGCAACTTTAGAAAAGTTCTCGACGAAGCGACGACAATAGCTGGCTAGGCCAAGAAAACTCCTAACTTGCTTAACCGATTCAGGTGGAGTCCAGTCAAGGACGACCTGAACTCTTTCGGGATTCACAGCAATGCCTTTTGCAGAAATCACGTGGCCTAAGTAGGTCACTTCTTGGAGCCAGAATTCACACTTGGAGAATTTAGCGTACAGGCGATGCTCTCTAAGCTTCATCAATACCAGCCTTAAGTGTTCGGCATGATCTTCTTCGTTCTTCGAGTAGATGAGAATATCATCAAGATAAACCACCACAAATTTATCTAGGTACTCCATGAAGATCGAATTCATCAAGCGTGAGAGTGTGGCGGGGGCATTGGTTAAACCAAAGGACATGACGGTGTACTCGTAAAGACCATAACGAGTAGTAAAAGCCGTTTTTGGAATGTCCTCGTTTCGGATTCTGATCTGATGATAACCTAATCTTAAATCCATCTTGGAGAAGACGGAGCATCCTTCAAGTTGATCATAAAGATCATTGATCCTGGGCAGTGGGTACTTGTTCTTTATCGTCGCTAAATTTAGCGGGCGATAGTCTACGCACATCCTTTCTGTTCCATCTTTCTTCTTTACGAACAGAACGGGGCAACCCCATGGCGATGAGCTAGGGCGGATGAATCCTTTTGCCAACGAAGCATCAAGTTGGGTTTTTAGCTCAGCTAACTCATGTGGGGCCATTTTATAAGGGCGTTTGGAAATTGGTGCGGTTCCTGGAACAAGATCCACTATAAATTCTACACATCTGTCGGGTGGCATGCCCGGCAGCTCTTCAGGAAAGACATCCGGGAAGTCACGAACCACCGGAATATCTTCAAGTTCGGGAAGGGGGAGTACATTCAAAGAATGCACTTGGGTTCTTGTTCTGGGTGAGGTATAGTTGATGGTTTTGCCCGAAGGGTGGGTGAGTTTCACGGATTTGCCTTTGCAATCCAGATAGGCATTTTGTCTTGATAGCCAATCCATGCCAAGGATGACATCAATGTCTGAAGACTTGAGGGCTATGAGTGAAGCAAGGAATACTAAACCCTCAATTGCTATTTGGTTACCATGGCTTACTCTATTAGTTTGCCATCTTGACCCTGGAGTTTGAATAACCATTGGGGTGGACAATTCAACAAAGGGTAACTCATGACGAAGTGCATAACTTTCCGACATGAATGAATGAGATGCTCCTGGGTCGAAAAGAACGGAAGTAGGAACAAAATTGACTGGGAGCGTACCAAGAATGACGTCAGTGGTGTCGTCAGTCTCTTCGGCGGCAATCTGGTTCAGACGTCCACGAGTGGCGGAAGGAGCGGGTTTGGCGGTGAAGACCTTCTGGGGTGGCTTGCCACGACCATTGTTGTTGTTGTTGTTGCCTCCGGCACGGGGTGGAACGTTCTGGTGTTGGAGTTGGTTCTGGGGGCACTCGCGAGAGTAGTGGCCTGCCTGACCACACTTGTAGCAAGCTCCGAAAACAGTGCGTGGAGCTGGGTTGTTTGGTGGAGTGGGGTGGAACTGGGTGGGTGGACGAGGCGCCACATAGGATGGCCTCGGGGGGTTGTTCTGGCGGAACATGCTATTTGGGATCCAGATCTTGCGCTTCTCGGAGCCAGAACTGGATGATCCGTCATCTCTAGGATGTTTGCGGAAATCATTGGGGGTGTTCATGTCCTCTGCTTTGATGGCCTTGTTGACAAGGACCTGGAATGTGGCAAAGTCATGAAGGTTGAGCTCACGACGGAGTCCACTGTTGAGGCCACGACGGAACCTCTCTTGTTTCTTGGAGTCGGTGGAGACTTCTTCAGTTGCATAACGAGCAAGTCGGTTGAACTCATGACTGAACTCGTCAACTGTTCTCCTGCCTTGAGTGAGGTTACAGAACTCCTCAAGCTTGCGGTCCATGAGACCCTTGGGAATGTGGTGCTCGCGGAAAGATGTGCAGAACTCCTCCCAAGATGCAGGTGGTCCAACGGGGCGCATATTCAGAAAATTCTCCCACCAAGAGCTTGCTGCACCTTCAAGGTGATAGGTGGCATAATTGACCTTGCCTCCATCTGCAACATGGCCTGCCTGGAGCTTCCTCTCGATGCTGCGAAGCCAGTCATTGGCGTCAAGGGGCTCGGTGGAGTAACTGAAAACCGGGGGATGAAGCCGGATGAAGTCGTTCAGAGACACCAGCTCATTGCGCTGCTGAGTGGTGTTGCGTGCGATGACTTCCAGCAGGTGGTGAGAGTCACGGCGGTTCCTCTCGACCTCCATCAGAACTTGGGTCATCGTGGGTGGGGGTGGAAGGTTGCCTTCCTCCTGGTCATTCCCACGACCCTGGTTACGACCAATCTGGCCACGGGTTCCTTGAGACATCCTGAAGGTGAAAAACCAAAGTCAAACAGAGTTGATTGGGAGTCTAAACAAGGTATTGAAGTACTGGAAGGATTACAGAGCAAAGGAAGTAATCATCTTGACAACATGGTGATAAATCATACAAGCCATATATTCACAAGCTGTCATACAAGCCATACATCGTTTTAGTACAAGCACCAAGCTAATACAAACGTGATGAAGATGATACATCCTTCAGAGGCACTCTGACTTCCTATACATTATTTATCTAAGCCTCTGGAACTTAGACCCCTGCGTACAATATACTAAGATACTACTACATCCTCACTAAGTAAGACCACAGGCGGTCTCACTCATCTCCATCTCCATAGTAGTCCTCATAAAAGTTTCCCGCGTATCCCGGTAGCTGGAGGTGACCATCGGAAAACACGGAGGCTTGTGGACCCTAATAACCATTTGGGCAAGGATGGGGCCTAGGTCCAGCGTAGGGTGGAAACAAAGGACCACGGGGTGGAAAAATGCCTCCAATCTCGGGCCAAGCAACTCGAGAAGGCATCTGTGTCCTCACAGGGTAGATAGCGTCATGCTCGACTGATCCAACACTCACGAAGGGTGCCAAGAGTGTCAGTGCTCGATACAGACGAACACGGGTGGTGTGGAGCTCGAAACGGAGAGCGCGTGCATCACGATCTCGATCACTAGCAAACCTAGCAGTCATCTGAAGTGCGGGATCCTCTGTAGAGTGATCTGAGTAGAGTCCGGTGTAATATCCCTCTTCTCCTGGAAGTGCAGCAGGGATATAGCGGAAAGAGGTCTCTCTCAGCAAAGTGTGCTCCTCTCTCAGCAGTGTCATACATGAGTATGCAGCATCCTGCACAGCCATGTTCTCGGTAATGCCAATGCCATGTCCAAAGTGGATAGGCTGGGTGACTCCAACGTGGTGCGGATAGATCCGAACAATGCAGTGGAACTGCGTCTGGTTAAAGTCGTGAAACTGCTCTTCGACGGTGTACTCAGGGTACCATCGATATCCCACATAGGACATCATCTCGATCAACGTGGCGGGATGGCCACGCACACCGAGGCACCTGGTCAAACAAACAATCTGTCGAGGGGGAAGATCTGCCATCTGAAACAGAAAGGAGTTTCCAAATGCATCAGATTATGAGATAAACCTGGAATGATTCGGACAGCATAACGGCTGTAATTGCAAGAAAAATACAATTTCTTACAACATGGAAACAACACTTACATACGATGTAATAATTCAGGGAGCATAACCACTCTAACAAACCGATCACAACTTTCCTACGGCTACAAGGAAGAAAACAACGAGATGTTCTAATCAGACAGAGGAGAGCCTAGTCCTATCTTCCCGTAGAATAAGATGAGGGTGACTCAGAACTCAGAACGAAGGGGGTAAGGAGAAAAAAGAAGCCTTACGTTGTTACCTTATATACCCAGAGTAACTATATAACTATAGCAAGCTAGACTCGACTTCGGCCAAGGCTACTAGTCCTACAGTCAGTCCTGCTCTGATACCAAGTCTGTCGGGACCCGGGGTTAGCGTATGTAAGTACAGTTAAGACATAGTCATATGGAGAGCCGAGAACCGCACCCACTTGTCTAAGCAGACAAGGCCAAGCACTGAACATTCTCGGAAAGCATCATACGTGAGGGGCATCCCATCCAGGCCGGATGATCAACTGTGATGGGTCCTCATCGTCCGCACACAAGTCTAATGATATGGGTGGTGAACTCCCATATTCAAAGACAAGTCGCCTCAACCATACTATCGACTATCTCAAAACTCTTACATAGACTTACTCCAGCCCGATCACTTAGTCGGGGTCTAGGGCGGGCTCGATCATACCACAAAGTGTGCACGAGACGGAGTCTCGAGCAATCGCATCGCGATGCCCCAAGCTGCGCACATCTAAGGGCCACTTGGTGTATGAAAGACCGCCAGCCAGAACACAACTAAGGTCTCGAAAACCCATACAAAGACATGCATGTTATAACCATACACGCAGCACACATGCCTTGTATGAACAGTAGGTACCATTGCAATTCTCTACAAAGTGTACATTTTATTCATAACTCTTATAGAGTACACACAGAGATCACAAACATGTGATCCAACATTACAACATAAAGCGGAAGCAAATTATGTCTGAGTACAGACAAGTTTAACAAATTGGCTTAAGAAGCCTTATTCAAACATAAAGCCCTCCACGAGGGAACCAGTCTGCTGACTGGGACTAGACTAGCTTAACTTCAGTCGTCCAGCTCGATGAAGAAGCCACCTTCGGGGTCAGTGGCGTCATCTAAAACATAGATTAAGCAAACATGAGTACAAAGTTGTACTCAGCAAGACTTACATAGGAGCTATACTACTCATGCACATGTATCAAGGTAAAGGGAGGTGGGGTTCACTTGCAGAAATGCCAGCTTTGACTTGGCTAATCCTGAACTACGAGTACCAGACTTTGAGGTAAGAAGCGTACACGAGTCCACTACTTTCACCAACCAATTACACCACTATGGTGCCTTCCTCGACTTCCCCACGAGAAAGCACGCCATAGCACTCACACTTATCTTGGTGTGTTTTAGAAGTATCCGGTTCAAGTTATCTAATAATCAAGCTAAGCTTTCCAAGTAGTCCATAACCGCGGACGCGGCTATTCGAATAGTTTTGTTAACCCTGCAGGGGTGTACCGCTACACACACATGACCATCATTTACCGCCTTTGATCTCGACACCATTCAAGGGGTGCCAGCGAGGATGCTCACCACAACTGTTACCTCATAGCCTATCTAGTCCAAGAAAGCCGCCTACTTGGGTTGGCTACCACAATCGTGAACCCGGCCGGTTTACCGAAGTGGACCCAAGCGATGTGTGCGTGGTGCATAAGCCGGTCTCGGTTGAGCCGTTCTCTCACTTAGCATCCAGGCCACAAGCCTACCAGAACTCCGAACTACTGCGACATCTGGACATCGAAAGGGATGAGTTAATAAGTTGAGAGGGGTCAGTGAGCCCAATGTGTGGTTGTACTCTTCATCTTGGATCACCACACAAGAACTCGGACTTAGGGCGGTGTTCAACGAGACAACCCACCGTGTACTCCTACACAGCTTCTCATCGTTCACCTTGTATTAGGGTCGATTCACCAACACTTTTCTACCATCATCAACATGATCACTACCATCCCGACTCACATCACAGTAACAACATGGTATCATACTAAGCATGCAATAAGCAGTAACATTGCAGGGGCCACATGATATCATTCAACTCCTAAATTTGCTAGGATTGTGGTTTGCTTACTACTGTGACAAAAGATAGGTCATGCAAAGGAATGGGTTCATCTATGCGGTAGAATCGTAACATGGTGATCATCCTATACAATGCATAAGCGAGACATGAGAGGGAAGTGGGATTTTATCGACATGATCAATGGGGTTTTGCTTGCCTTGCTGACGAGGTTTGGGTTCTGGATCTTCAGCGAAGGGGGTGACCTCTTGCTCCGGTTCCACCTCTACTCGGCAAACAAAGCACGAAGTAGCAATCAATATGAATGCAATGCTCAAGCACATGATGGAATGTTAAAGCTTGAAGTATAATTTTGATGTGTGAGGCAATTCCATTTAAGTGGAATATATTGCATTTAAAATGCAAATTCAAACTCCACATTTGAATTCAACATTAACTAAGTTATATGTGATATAGTTTGATCATTTTAAATCATCTTCAAATGTGTATGATATGCCTCTGATGTGTAAGTGAAATGTAGCATGTTGCCATGGTTCAAGTTGCAAAAATATTTGAATTGAATTTGATTTAATTCCATTTAAATCAAATAGCAAATGCTACTGATCACTTTTTAAATTCAACTCAAACAGAGTTGAAAGTTGCATATTTGGAAAGATAATTTTCTCCTGATCATTTTTCATATATTATTTGTCCAATTTGGAGTTAATATGAATTTTCTATGAATTTCCAAAGTTTGGGGTATTTTCTGGAATTTCTGGAATTATTAAACTATTTTTCTTTTCTAGAAATTCATTTAAACTCTTTTATTGCATCAGCATGTGGTCATGCTGACGTGGGGGGGGTCTGACTGGTGGGCCAGGTTTGTCAGTGTCACAAGGGTTAATTAAACCGGTTTAAACTTAACCAGGGGGTTAAGTGCCTGGGGGCCCCACCTGTCATTGACCTGGGGTCAATTAGCAGGGGGGGTTAACCCCTAATGACAGTGGCCTCACCGGCGGCTAGCCGCCGGTGGCCACCAGTGTGGCGGCGCTGCACGGGGAGGGGGCTGCCGGGGGCCATTTGATGCGCGGGAGGCATCAATCGACAGCCCGTGGACGCCCGGGTCGAATGGAGCCAGCTAGGGGGGCTGGAACTCACCGGAGTGTCGCCGGCGTCAAGCCCTAGCGGCGTCCGTGGCTCGGGCTTGTGGCAAAACTTGATGTGGTGCTCCATTTGAACCGGGGACGCTCGCAAACGACGTAGAGGATCAAGGTGAAGACGAAAGACATGCTCCTGAGATCGTTTGCGTTACGTACACTCGACTACGACGACCGTGGCGGCGAGGAGCTCTGGCGTCCATGGCGGATCCGGCTAGAGAGGAGGAGGGAGACGAAGGAATGGCTCATTCGAACCCCGAGCTCACCGTGATGCTAGCAGGGGGGTCAGGGAGGTCGGGGAGGTCGTGGTGGCGGCGAATTCGACGTCGGCGGCTTGCGGGTCCGGCGGCGGCTCGAGCTCGATTCCGGCGGCTTGAGTCCAAATCACAGCTCCGTCTGCTGCGTGAAGAGGAAGTCGACGACTGCGCGCACGATGGACACGGCCTTCAGGCTTCTCTCCGGCGCTGGCTACGGTTCTCGTCGACGGTGAACGGCGGCTGCTCTCGGGGAAGAAGGGGAAAACGAGGAGAGGAAGGGAGAGCACGAGAGGGGAGGGGGAAATGAAGCACGGCTTCACGGCGGTTCTGCAGGACAGGAAAAGGTGGCACGGGGCGGCCTGGAACGTCCTGGGCATCGAGGTGGCGTCCACGGCGTCGACGCCGCGCCACCGAGCTGCTTGGCATCGCGGGGTGGAAGACGACAGGGGAGTTCCCCTGGTGGGCTGGGCCGGCTGGAGAGGTGGGCCTCGCCCCAGGCGGGAGGTAAGTTTTTCCTTTTTCCTCTGTTTAATCTTTCCTTTCTTTTTCTGTAATTTGTTTTGGCTCTGATAAAAATACCAAACCATTTTATTAAATGCTGAAAACTTTTATGTAGCCTCATAATAATATAGACTAGCCACTCATAAACTTTCAACATTTTTAAAATTCAAATGATTTGAATTTTAAATCAAATAGGGGGATTTCTTTAATTCCAAGGTACTGTTTGAATATTTGAAAAATCTATGAGCATGGGGTGGGTCCCACATCACTTGATATGTGATCACACTCATTTATAAGACTTTTCAAAACTCTAACATGAATTTTTGGAAAAGATTTTTATCTGGCCTTTTGAATTAATTCATCTGGGGGGTGTTCCTTCTCCCATTTGGATTTTGAATTTGATTTCCAAGATTTCTTTTAGAAATTTTTACATGATGCAAAGGTGCTAACTAACCCTAGCACATACCTAACAGAGGGTTCTGACAACGACTCACATGGAAGGTGCAAAGACCTGCCGTACGGAGCAAGCTAGGGTTAGGAAAGCTTACTTGTACACGTAGAGGAACTCCCCGAGACCTAGCCCGGTATATAAGGGCTAGGAGGGGTGACGCCAAAGACATCTAATATCACTTGTAACCCTAGCCTTGAGCGCTCCAGCCTTGGCCTCCACTGTAATCGCATCTCCCCCATCAATAATATCGAGCAGGAGCGAGCCTTCCTGTTTGCCGACGAGCTATCGTCCAACCTGTGCATCTCATGACTAACCCAGGGTCCCTGACCATGGGATTTGCCGGGGTTGATCCCCGTCAATTGGCGCCGTCTGTGGGAACTACACAGGTTGGGATCACGATCTCGGCGGTCCCGTCTGCAGCAAGCTACAACTCAAGGGCAAGGACCAGATCTAGCCCACTCGAAGGATTCAAGATCACGGCGGACATCTCCGCCACCCCATCAAGACCACTCGAGCTACAGTTATGCCAGGACCGATACTACGGTAACGGCCAAGTACAGCGCCAGCGCCGAAGGAGTCGACGACCCAGAAGAACGGCGAGGGGCCTCTACGAAGGAATTCCACTCGACGAACTGCGACGCGCAGCGGAGGACTCGCAAATCTTTCGACAACCCACCACCGCCCGGGCACCCGCCGCACATCAAGACGATGACTACGAGATCGAATCCAGCGATCAGCAGAACCACCGCCAGGGAAGAAGGAATCGACGACCCAAAAGGCGCGCATGGGAGAACTACGGTGAGGCCCCAATGAACGAGCCACATCACGCAGCCGCGCAACCGACGACCACTCGACGACACGCCATCGCGCGAGCATCTGCCGCCAACCAAGACAGCGACTCCGAGACACCTGTAGGCGAGTACTACGACCCAGATCGAAGGTCGGATGAATTCGCCAACCTCATTAAGAACCAAGACATGAGTCGAGGAATCGAAACCGACCCTCGCTTCCACGAACACCCGGAGGATCACGAGCAGATCTTCAGAATCTCAAGAAGGAAGAGGCACACCGGATCTACTAAACTCACGGCTAGAGAGTAGCTAGCAGGACCCTGCACGATCCACAGCTTCGAGGATGACTGGGGACGCGTCAGGTCAGGTCACACTTTGAGAGACTGCCGCCTGTTCAACGAGCTAGCCGACGACCTCAAGAAGGAGAAGCAGAAAGAAGACAGACGCAACCGGCGACCCGAGCAATCGCCGACCTCAAGCCCGGAAGGAGGCCACAACCCGCTGCAAAAACAGGTGCTCATGATCCAAGAAGGAAAGGTACCGCAAGCACAACGCGACGCCCACACCCTGCGGGCTAGAGCAGCTGAGAGCATAAACATAGTCGAAGTCTACCAGCTACATGACACGGAGACCAGCATCACGTTCTCACAGGACGACCATCCACCCGCAGTCCCAAGACCGGGGCATGCGCCCCTAGTACTCGATGCGCAAATCGGAGGGTACCACATGGATAGGGTCTTCATGGACGGAGGCAGCAGCATGAATATCATCTTCGCCAGCACCCTGCAAAAGATGCTGATACCACGATCAGTATGGAGAAAATCAAGCACCGAGTTACACGGGATAGTCCCAGGAGAAGCAGCCACATCCCTCGGAGTCATCGAACTCGAAGTTGTCTTCGGCAACCAACGCAACTTCGCAAAGCACGTCTTCGAGTTCGAGGTACTCGATTGGCAATCGCAGTATCACACCATATTGGGACGGCCAGAATAAGCGCAGTTCATGGCGGTCCCACACTACGCCTACCTCAAGCTCAAGATGCCAGGATCATCAGGAGTCCTCACGATCAACGTTAGCTTCATCAAATCAGATCAATGTGATCGTGACTTCCAAAAAATCTCCGACACATTCGGAGCCGAACAAGAACTCAGAGAAATAGCCATGGTGACGAACAAGAGTACCTTCCCATTGGTGAACCGAAGCGAATCCAGGGAGTACGGACGCGACTTCAGCATCGACAACGACACAGTCACTCACCAAGTGCACCTGACGGACCCGGACAAAACAGTCCGCGTGTACGCCCACCTACCAGAGGAGCAGGCGACGGCTCTCGTCGCTTTCCTTCGAGACGATTGGGAAATATTCTCCTGGTGCCCAGCCGACATGCCTGGGATACCACGCGAATTCGCGGAACACGCCCTACGCATCAAGCTAAACACGAAGCCGGTGAAGCAAGCGCTGAGACGATTCTTGGAGCCCAAGCGCAGAGCAATCGGAGAGGAAGTCAACCGGCTACTCGACGCTCAGTTCATCCGAGAAACCAAGAAAGCCACCTGGATAGCCAACCCAGTGCTGGTGCCCAAGAAAGACACGACCGTGCTGCGCATGTGTGTCGACTACGGACCAGTCAACAAGCATTGCCCGAAGGATCACTTCCCCCTTTCTAGAATTGATCAGATAATCGACTCAACAGCGGGGTGCGATCTACTTTCCTTCCTCGACGCCTACTCAGGATACAACCAGATCAGGATGAAGGAAGAAGACGAAGAGCACACTATTGACGAAGAATTTGTTCAACGCAACACAAGACTTGCACCGCGCAATTGTTTAGAGTAAGGGAGTCGCCACTTCGTTTTACGTTACGAAGAACGGATGATTTACAAGCAAATCAACAAAGAGATCTTCAATTTTAGAGAAGAAACGGGTGCTTTACGAGCAAAACACCAAAGATGACCTAGAACTAGACAAAAAGTAGAAGAACTTGAAAAGTAGATGTGTTTCTGGGTATATGTCGTTTGTGTGTTCTAATCGGCCGTCACCTCATCTATTTATGAGGGGGTTGGACTTTCCCTACAAGAAAAGGACTCAAATCCGCGTCAAAACTGCCAAAATCGCGATCAAAATCGGACCCGGATCGGGGGGGGGGGGGGGGGGGCGGACGTCCGGACTTTATCCCGGACGGTCCGGCTTCCAGGTCGGACGGTCCGAGCTAAGGGTCAAAATCCTTCTATAACTCGGGTCTTCAAGTCGGACGGTCCGGCTTCGGAGTCGGACGGTCCGACGTGGGCCAAAATCTTTCTGTAAACGGGGTCGTCAATTCGGACGGTCCGATTTCGAGGCCGGACGGTCCGATTTCGAGGCCGGACGGTCCGACCTTAGCCCGGACGGTCCGGTTTCCATCTCGGATGGTCCGACCTGACTTTTCAGCGCTGCACTGTTTTGGCCGTAACTTCTTCATACGAACTCGGATTTGGATGTTTCAAATATCAAAATTGACCGGTTCGACGATACGAAGCCGCCTCATGTAGAACATTTTTTCATTTGAGGATGGCTTGAAGGCTTTATTGGCAGAATAGTGCTTCGGTTGTTTTGATCTTATTGCTTTGAACATAGTTTCGGCCTTTAAGATGGAATCGGATGGCGTTGGCTCGAACTACAAAAATGTTAATATCAACAATACCAAACTTTTTCATGTACATCACCTCTCCATTTGAAGTCATCTTATATAAGGTTATTGTCATGCCAAAAACTGCCATCAACACATGCCCCCCTGTTTTTCGGCAAAAACTTGTGTGCCGAAAAATAACTTGTCCATGTTTGTGCTAAGGACGATGTCAATACTTTCATCGGCCATGTGTTTTCTAAGGGCGATAATCACATATCGGCCATATGTATTCAAGCTTCCTACCACACGCTAGGATAATATTTCTTCAAGTATCTCCCATTGAGAGCTTTGGATAACTTACTTCCCTGTAAAGTTTGTACAAAATACGAATTTCCAGGAACAATCCCCACAACTTCATATGGACCTTCCCAACTCAGCGACCACTTGCCGAATTTTCTGTCCCTAGTTCCAACGGGCAAAATCGTTTTCCACACTAAATCTCCTATTTGAAACGATTTCTCCTTGACCTTTTTATTATAAGCCTTAGCTACTCTTAATTTTTCTTTCTCAATCTCCTGCAACGCTTTTAGCCTTTTTTCTGGAACCTCATCTATTCGGTCCATCATTAAATCATTGTAATCTACAGCCGACAAGTTATTTTTCCTGGCTACCCTAAGAGCTTGCAACTTGATTTCTACAGGTAACACTACCTCTTGGCCATATACTAGCTCAAAAGGTGTAACTTGAGTAGCTCCGTGCTTAGATATTCTATGAGCCCATAACGCTTCCGAAAGGACTCCATGCCACCTTCTCGGTTTCTCTTCAATTTTCTTCTTTATGAGCCGAATCAAAGTTTTATTACTAGATTCGGCTTTTCCATTAGCTTGAGCATAATAAGGTGATGAGTTCAACAATTTAATTCCAAAGGATTCGGCAAACTCACGAAATTGATGAGACATAAAAGAAGAACCTTGATCAGTTGTCAAAGTTTGAGGAATGCCGAATCTATGAATAATATGCTCCAAAACAAAACTAATCAGCTCCCTATGAGTCATATTTCTTAAGGGAACTGCTTCTGTCCACTTAGTAAAATAATTTGTGGCTACTAGGACGAAGCGATGCCCTTTAGAAGACGAAGGATGTATCTCACCAATAAAGTCTAAGCCCCACCCTCTAAATGGCCACGGTTTGATTATGGGATTCGACATATCTGCATGTGCCAATTGTATATTGCCAAACTTTTGACAAGCCTCACAACCTTTGTAGTATCTAAAGCAATCCTCTAACAAAGTCGGCCAATAGAAACCAGCTCTTTTTATTAACCAACACATCTTATGAGCCGACTGATGCGTCCCACATATGCCTTCATGCACTTCACCCATGGCTAACCTAGATTGATCATAATCCAAGCATTTTAAAAGTAACCCATCTATAGTTCGGCGATGTAACTCATCATTATGCATAGTATATTTTAAAGCTTGCCGCCGAACCTTCCTGTCTCTAGTTTTACTCGGATCCCTTAAATGATTGATAAGAGGAACCCGCCAATCTACAACTACAGTTTCCGAATTACTAGGTAACTCGACAGCTTGTGGTAACTCGGTCATGTGTATCCCTTGCACTAAATCTTCCGAGCTGGGTGTGAGTTGGTCCACCTTTGTTTCCGAATTAGCAGCAACTCGGTATAACTCAGTGCAACTTGGAGCATTTTCAAAATTACCATCCGTTACTCGGTGTGTGTCCCGAATTAGTTGCAATTCGGTCTCATCCCTTGCAGCTACAGGCATCGGTTTTTCTAATATGACAAACCTCCCCTATTGACGTTGTAACCGGATGCTTGTTGTGCTAGATAGTTTGCTCTCGAATTTTCCTCCCTAGGTATCTGACTAATAGTGAAAGTATCCAGGGATTTGATTATATCTAAACATCGGTCTAAGTAACTATTTAGCAATCCATTAAAACATTGGAATTCACCTTTCACTCGTTGCACTACCAGAAGTGAATCACCAAAAGCATCTATATCTTTGACACCCATATCAACCAAATATTGTAAACCGAATAGCAAAGCTTCATATTCGGCTTGATTATTAGTACAATTATACTCTAAACGAACCGATGTTTCATATATCACATTATTAGGAGAAATTAAAACGGTACCAACACCTTGACCTTCCCTACAAACCGATCCATCAAAATAAAGTTTCCATGGGCATATGCTAACATAATCAATGTCTTCTTCATCTTTAACACTATGATAAACAATGAAATCGGCAATAACTTGGCCCTTCATAGAACGCAACAATTAATATATCAAATCATATTCAATTAACGCATAAGCCCATTTTCCAGTCCTACCACTAAGGATCGGTTTTTGTAACATGTATTTAACTACATCAGCTTGGCAAGTTACTACACAAGTACTAGACAACAAGTAAGGTCGAAACTTGGTACATGCATAATACAAAGACAAACATAATTTCTCAATGAACACATACCGAGTTTCGGCGTCTATCAAGCGGCAACTTAGATATGCAATAACGTGCTCCTTCCCACAATCTTCTTGCGTCAACACCGCACCGATCACTTTATCTTGTGCAGCAATATACAACCTGAATGGCGTACCAGATTTGGGTGCACGCAACACTGGAGGATTTAACAAGTATTTCTTTATGTTATCAAAGGCCCTTTGTTGCTCTGCCCCCCAAATGAACTCGGCTTCATTCTTGAGCCGGAGTATCGGAGCAAACGATTCAATTTTTCCTAACAGGTTAGATATGAATCGTCTCAAGTAATTAATCTTCCCCAATAGTTTTTGCACATCCCTTTTGCATGTCGGCTGCTCTAGATTTCTAATTGCTTCTACCTTCTTAGGATCAATCTCTATACCATGCTCATGAATTATAAAGCCTAAGAACTTTCCAGCCGACACACCAAAAGCACACTTAAGGGGATTCGTCTTTAGCCCATACTTACGCATCCTTTCAAAACCTAATCGCAAATCGGCCAAATGAGACTCAAAACCATCCGATTTAACTACTATATCATCAATGTAAACCTCTACTATGATGCCGAGCAAATCATGAAATATAAGATTCATAGCACGTTGATATGTAGCACCGGCATTATTCAAGCCAAAAGTCATGACTGCCCATTCAAACAAACCGACAAAACCAGGACACCGAAAAACAGTCTTAGACATATCCTTTTCGTCCATGAATATTTGGTTATAACCAGCATTACCATCTAAAAAACTGATAACTCTATGTCCTGAAGCATCATTGATAAGTATGTCGGCTATAGGCATCGGATATTCATCTTTCGGAGTAGCCGTATTCAAGTCTCTAAAATCAATACATACTCTAATTGCACCGGTGCTTTTCTTTTCAACAGGAACAATATTAGAAACCCACTCAGCATATCTACATGGCCGAATAAACCCAGCTTTTAGCAACCGATCAATTTCCTCTTTGATACGATCATACATAATAGGATTGAAATTTCTGCGAGGTTGTTTATGCGGCCTAAAACCAGATTTAATAGGTAATCTATTCTCAACTAAATCTCTACTCAAACCAGGCATCTCAGTATAATTCCAAGCAAAGCAATCAAGAAATTCTTTAAGTAACTCGGTTACCTTCCTCTTCTCACCGGCCTTCAAATTAGCATTGATAAAAGTAGGCCTTGGAATACTTCCATCACCAATATCTATCTCCTCAAGTGCATCAGCCGACGAGAATCCATGCCCAAGCTTTTCCATGTCTTCAAATTCTTCAATGGTTTCATGCATATCGTTCTTTCCGGAACGATACTCCTCAGTACATTGTTGGAGCCATTTAATACTACTGTTTTTATTCATCATCTAAATAGACAGATTGTTAAGACGAGCTACATCAGCCGGCTGTACATTGATAGGCACAAAACCATTTTTACCTATACTAATATAATCATAGTCCGATAGATCTCTACCGGTCAAACACTGCATGTTACCGAGTTGCCAATCAACCGCTACCTCGGTCACAGCTATACAAGCCGAGTTGTCTGCTTCAACCACCTCCACATTGTCATCCACCCATTGAATTAGGGTAGAAGGAACACAACAATTCGCATGTATCCAGTCACGTCCCAACAGAACATTGTATCGGCCTTTGACATCCACCACAAAGAAAGTAGTCGGCAAGGTCTTACTCCCAACGGTGAGCTTCATAGAAATAATGCCCTTGGCTTCAGATAGCTCCCCTGAGAATCCACTAAGTCCCATGTTGGTCTTCATTAGCTCACTTTCCTTTCGGTTGAGTTCGGTAAACATCGAATAGGGCATGATATTGACACCTGCACCACCATCCACAAGCATGCGTCCAATAGGCTTTCCATCAATGTGCCCCTTGATAAACAGTGGATTCAAATGTTGATTCGGCTTCTCTGGCTTTTCAAACATGGCTCTACCCGGACCAAGCACAAGTTCAGCAACCTCTGGCTCGGGTGCACGGAATTCAGCGGGCAATGCAAAGACCATGTTGATATCCATATGGGAATTGCTTTCCGAGTTATTACCACTCTCCGAATTAATGTTGTCATCCTTATCCTCGGCCATGTCATTGTCCGAGTATTTTTCATCACCCTCTGAGTAGTCTTCATCACCACCCAGGTACTCCCCATAATCCACTGAGTCCTGAGCGGCATCTTCCAAGCAATGATCAACATCCGAGTTGTGAGCAGCTCCTTCCAAGTTGTTGGCGGCATCTGAGTTTTGGGCAGCTCCTTCTGAGTTGTTAGCAGCATCTGAGTTTTGGGCAGCTCCTTCCGAGTTATTGCCATCGGCGTTTCTTTCTACTGTGAGCTTTTTCCGCCAAGTTAACCGGGGTATCAATGGCCTCTCCTTATTGAACACCTCGTCACGCTCCTTCTCAGCAATTTCCTCTCTAATCTCCAACGCTCGCAGTCGTTGCACTCGGCGTTTTTGAGTGTGAGTTAATCCTTTAGGACACCAACGAGGTTCTGGCCGAGTTCCCGAAACAACCGAATTGCTGCCCCCCGAGTAGTTTGGCCTATACCGAGTAACACGATCATTGGCCTGCTGACGAGATACACCTCCTGCTGCACACTTCTTGCTCCCACTGGTATTCGGTTCCCCATCTTGATTGAGTGAGCCGAAAATAAGTGGAAAATGATTAGGGGCTGTGCTAGTTATTTTCTTTGATGAGTGGACCGATACGCACACCAACTGAACCGGTCTTCCGAGTTGCACCAATGGGCATAACACCACTAGTTTAAGAATCTATTGCAACTCGGCTTGTATTGGATTCCGAGCGATGAGCTTCCTTCCCCTGAACTAAATTGTAGTTTGGTTCGCCAGCACCTTGCTCATCCGAGACCTTCTCCGCTCCTCCATCTGCTTTTCCTTTACCGAGTGCTTCTGCAGATTTTCGCACCCAAGTGAGCCTACGGCCAGCATTGTCTCGGCCTTCCACCTTGCGCACCAGTGACCAATGCCTCCGAGTCATATCTTCATTGAACCGAATCCTTTTCCCATGCTGTTCTTGGTACATGGGACTCGGCTGATCCCATCTTGGTTGAAAGTAAATTGGTGGTCCCATAGGGAAAGGTGCCCAATGGTTAAAATCCCATGGCGGAAAATGTGGAGGTATAGGAGGTGGGCATCCCCAATAAGCCGGTTGCATAGGAAAACCTGGCTGTTGCTCATATGGATTTCTCTCCCATTGCTCGTTGTTAGGCCTAGGAGGAGATATTGGACGTTTGACTCCTCCAAGCCGATTGAACACATTGTTGGTTCTGCGTGAAGTGTATTTTTCCAACAACATGCTAACTGTCGGCTTTGGTCTTGGAGCTTGTTTCTTCTTGCCATTGACCTTCCATACTCCAATCTCTGGATTCTTGGGCTTGATCATTTTTGGTGGAGCATTGTCCTCAACTACATTCTTCTCCTTGGCTGACTCGGACTGATCTGACTGAATTAACATCTTCTTGTTTTGAAACTCGATCATATTGACAGGAAAAGGATCACTATCGAGCATCATCTTGGAGGCTTCTGTAAATGTCAATCGTCCTTCACTAATGGCCGATTGTACCTGTCGTCGAAACACATTACAATTATTAGTAGAATGAGAAAAAGAATTATGCCATTTGCAATATGCTTTTCTGCCCAATTCTTCAGGAGATGGAACTATATGTCCTGCTGGCAACCTAATCTGTTTTCCCTGTAGCAACATGTCAAAAATCTTATCACATTTACTAATATCAAAAGTATACTTGATCTCTTCTTTCCTGGTAGGTGTAGGCTTCAAGGCAGGACACACAAAAGGTTTTGATTTTGGTGTTTGGATCCATTCGGCTACACAAACTTCCATGTAATCATCACTAGCCGAGTCACTATCATACTCTACAATGTTAACCGTAGGAGTAACTTGTTATTTTCCTCTATTATCTCTAAACCGAGTAGCTTGCTTAACATCTCTAACTCGGTTTTCTTGTGCCAAAGCTTTTTTTAATACTTGATTAACATCTAGAAACTCTTGCCCCTGTAGCTTGTCTTTGATGTGAGTGAGTAAACCAGAAAAGGCAAGATCAGCCAAATCCTTTTCGGCTATAGTTAAACTAAAGCGTCGGTTTTTTGTATCTCTAAACCTTCTAATGTAATCATGAACCGATTCATTGTACTTCTGCCTAACCATAGTCAAGTCGGAAAGCCGAAGCTCAGTTTCACCACTATAAAAATACTCATGAAATTTCTGCTCCAATTGTGACCATGTTGTAATAGAATTAGGAGGAAGTGATAAAAACCAAGTAAATGCAACACCGGACAAGGATATGGGAAATAGCTTAATTCTGTAAACATCCGCTGTGCCAAATTCACTAGTTTGCATTAAAAACTGCCCCACATGTTCCAAAGTTGATCTACTATCTTCCCCTGTAAACTTAACAAAATCTGGAATTCTAACTCCACGCGGATATGGTATAGAATCAAAGGATTCGGGGTATGGTTTTTGATATGCTCGTGCTGTACCCTTAGGTGCTAAACCATACTCTCTAAGTATATCAGCAAGTTGATCCTTCATACTAGGGTGCGTAGAATTTATTTGTGGGGGAGACGGGATAGCAACACGTGATAAGTTTTCCGGCAAAGAGACTTGAGTATGTGAAGTTTGCAACGGAAAACTACTAGCATTACCGAATTGGTTGTAACTCGGTTGTGGGTTTGTACCGAATTGTGTGTAACTCGGTTGATCATTGTAAGCTACTGTCTGATAATAGGGTTGCTGCAAATTAGGGTTTAAGACACCACTTCGGTTATGATTAGGTGGAACCGAAGTAGTAACAGTAGGATGAGAAACACTAGGAACGAAAGTATTAGCCGAACTACCAACAAGGTTCTGGCCATTATGACTATTACTTGTAGCAACATATGGTTGAATAGCACTATTTGATGCATCAGGCACATGAAAATTATTAGGGATTGGTTGTGCTCCGAGTGGATTGTAACTTGGTGCATGGTGAGGCAAACCAATTCCATACTCTTTACTAAGTTTCACTTTAAATTCTTCAAACTTATCAGTCATGTTTTTAGCAAGTGCATGCATAGAATTACCATATTTGCTAGCTACAAAGGTATCAATCAGATGAGCAAGTTCCTCGGTGGATTTCGTTACCTCATCGCCGGGTGGCTTAGATGCACTCGGCGTGACACTTGGTGTGGCCGCCTTCTTGACCACGCCGTTCCGCGTCTTCTGGAGTACCGCGAGCCATGCCTTCCTCTGTTCTTCAAGTGCGAGCTCCATCTCCAATCGCAACTCTTCCGTGAGATCTTCAAGTTCAACAGGGATGATGTTGTCGGAGTTGATGTCGCTGCCGTTCTTGAGATCAAAGCTCATGGCGCCCGAGTTGGTGATGATCTTGTCCTTGTTCTTCGTCCGAGTTAGATCTAACTCGGCCTCGCTCCCCAGTGGAGTCGCCAATTTGTGTTGACGAAGAATTTGTTCAACGCAACACAAGACTTGCACCGCGCAATTGTTTAGAGTAAGGGAGTCGCCACTTCGTTTTACGTTACGAAGAACGGATGATTTACAAACAAATCAACAAAGAGATCTTCAATTTCGGAGAAGAAACGGGTGCTTTACGAGCAAAACACCAAAGATGACCTAGAACTAGACAAAAAGTAGAAGAACTTGAAAAGTAGATGTGTTTTTGGGTATATGTCGATTGTGTGTTCTAATCGGCCGTCACCTCATCTATTTATGAGGGGGTTGGACTTTCCCTATAAGAAAAGGACTCAAATCCGCGTCAAAACTGCCAAAATCGCGATCAAAATCGGACCCGGATCGGGAGGGCCGGACGTCCGAACTTTATCCCGGACGGTCCGGACCGCAGGGTCGGACGGTCCGAGCTAAGGGTCAAAATCCTTCTGTAACTCGGGTCTTCAAGTCGGACGTTCCGGCTTCGGAGTCGTACGGTCCGACCTTAGCCCGGACGGTCCGACTTGGGGTCCGGACGGTCCGACGTGGGCCAAAATCTTTCTGTAAACGGGGTCGTCAAGTCGGACGGTACGACTTCGAGGCCGGACGGTCTGACCTTAGCCCGGACGGTCCGGTTTCCATCTCGGATGGTCCGACCTGACTTTTCAGCGCTGCATTGTTTTGGCCGTAACTTCTTCATACGAATTCTGATTTGGACGTTTCAAATATCAAAATCGACCGGTTCGACGATACGAAGCCGCCTCATGTAGAACATGTTTTCATTTGAGGATGTCTTGAAGGCTTTATTGGCAGAATAGTGCTTCGGTTGTTTTGATCTTATTGCTTTGAACATAGTTTCGGCCTTTAAGATGGAATCGGATGGCGATGGCTCGAACTACAAAAATGTTAATATCAACAATACCAAACTTTTTCATGTAGATCACCTATCCATTTGAAGTCATCTTATATAAGGTTATTGTCATGCCAAAAACTGCCATCAACACACACATCGTTCATCACCCCCTATGGCGTATTCTTCTACAGGACCATGCCCTTCGGGCTCAAAAACGCAGGCGCCACTTACCAACGAATGATGCATGCATGCCTGAAGGAGAAAATCGGAAGAAACGTGCAAGTCTACAAGGACGACATCGTCATCAAGACCTACAAAGCAGCCGCACTACTCGACGACCTGCGCGAAACCTTCGCGCGCTCAACAAATACATAATCAAACTCAACCCAAAGAAGTGCGCATTCGGCGTACCGGCGGGAAAGCTGCTTGGCTACATGGTCTCTGCCCGAGGAATCGAGGAAAACCCTGAGAAAGTCCAAGCCATCAGCCGCATGCAAGAACCAACCGACGTCAAAGGAGTACAACAGCTCACTGGAAAACTCGCAGCCCTAAGCCGCTTCATCAGCAGGCTGGGAGAACGCACGCTGCCTTTCTATCAGCTGCTCAGGAAAGGAGAGAAATTCGAGTGGAAGGACGAAGCTCGCCAAGCATTCGCGGACCTGAAAAAGACACTCTCGACCCGACCAATCCTGGCGGTACCCAAGGAACGAGAGAAGCTATACCTCTACGTGGCAGCACGTAGCAGTGTAATAAGCACACAACGCTCGTTGTCGAACGCGCAGAAGAAGGCAAGGTCCAGAGTATCCAGAGACCAATCTACTACCTCAGCATGCTCCTGACCAAATCCCAGCAGTGGTACCCGCACTATCAGAAGCTACTACTGGCCATCGTCATAACCTCAAGAAAGGTGTCCCACTACTTCGACGAGCATCCTATCACAATCGTGAGCAGCGCACCACTCGCTGACATACTCAACAACCCTGGAGCAACCGGGCGAGTCGCCGAGTGGAACAATGAGCTCAGCCCACGGGACCTGCAGTTCAAGCACCCAACAGCCATCAAAGCCCAAGTACTCCCAGATTTCCTGGTCGAGTGGACGGAGGTTCAGACGCCAGGCCCTCCAGACCTATCAAGCTCATGGTCGATGTTCTTCGATGGGTCCAAGAGACAACAAGGAGCAGGGGCAGGAGTCGTGCTCATCTCCCCTAAAGGAACAAAGCTGAAATATGTCCTCCAGATCAACTTCAGTCACGCCTCCAACAACGAAGCAGAATACGAGGCACTCCTCCATGGCATGTGCATGGCCAAAACATGCGGAGCCACTCGCCTCATAATTTACAGGGACTCCAATCTCGTCGTCCAGCAGACGATGACAAACTGCAACGCAATAGCCGACAACATGGCAGCCTACCAAAAGCTGTACAACGAACTCGAAGGAAGTTTCGACGGTTGCGAGCTCAACTACATCACCAGGGACAACAACACAGAAGCTGACGAGCTCGCGAACATCGGTTCGACCCGGGGGCCTATACCACCCGGCGTTTTTATCGAAAGAATCAGCCGAAGATCCATCAAGGTACATGCAGCAACACCTGAAGCAGTCGTGGACGGTGAAGACGCAACAGAAATGGCGCAGGTGGCAGCAGCAACCCCATCAGAAGGCACAAGCACCAGCACATCCGACAGCACAGCTCCGACAGAGCTCGAAGGACCCGTCTGGACAAAACCGTTCCTCCGATTCCTAATCGAAGGTACGCTACCACAAGACGTGGCCGAAGCACGGCGCATTAGCCGACGATCCAAGGCGTTCACGGTGATCAACAGACAACTATACAAGCGCAGCATCACCCAGATACTCCAAAGGTGCATCGACGAAGAGGACGGCAAAGCCCTACTGCTCGAAATCCACGAAGGCACCTGCGGGCACCACGCGAGCAGTCGAGTACTCGTGTCCAAAGGATTCCGAGCTGGGTTGTACTGGCCCAAAGCCATGAAAAACGCAGATGAAATCGTGCGACGTTGTGTCGCTTGCCAGAAATTCGCCAACAGGCCACACGCTCCCGCATCAGAGCTCAAGACCATACCGCTATCCTGGCCATTCGCCACCTGGGGACTCGACATGGTGGGCACACTCAAGAAATCATCAAAGGGCGGAAGGACGCACCTGCTTGTCGCAGTCGACAAGTTCACTAAATGGATTGAAGCAGTGCCCATCAGCAGCTCCACAGCCCTCACGGCTGTCAACTTCATCAAGTCGATCATCTTCAGATTGGGAGTGCCACACAACATCATCACGGACAACGGCCCGAACTTCACAGCCGCAGAATTTCAGAACTTCTGCGAAGAACTGGGCATCAAAATCAATTATGCATCAGTCGCGCACCCGCAGTCCAATGGCCAGGTGGAAAAAGCAAACGGCCTTGTCTGCGGGGGACTCAAGAAACGGCTCCTCGCACCACTCGAGCAAGCCACAGGCAACTGGGTAGAAGAGCTCCCCGCGGTCCTATGGAGCCTACGAACTACACCAAACACCGCGACCCAATACACACCCTTCTTCATGGTGTACGAGGCAGAGGAAGTCCTACCACATTACCTCAAGTTCGGATCACCCCGGGTCACCGGATACGAAGAAGAAGAAGCAGAAGAAGCACTACAAGATGAAAAAGACACGGCTGACGAAGCAAGAGACACAGCCCTGACAAAATCAGAGGGGTACCAAGACAAACTAGGTACCTACCAAAGCAGTCGATTGCGCACTAGAACCTTCAACAAAGGTGACCTAGTCCTACGACTAATACAAGAGAAGGTCCATAAACTTTCCCCCCAATGGGAAGGACCATTCATAATCTCAGAAGTCATCGGAGGTGGCGCCTACAGGCCGAGGAACCCGAAGACAGACGAAGACGTGGGGCAACCCATGGAACGTAACAAACTTGCGACTGTTCTATCCATAGCCCCTATCGGTCGGACATGACTGGCAACTCATGTAACCGCTTGATCCGCAATAAAATAAATGTTTCCCAAATACTTCCATCTCAAAGCACTCGGGGGCTTAAGAGAAAAATCCCCCCGAGCAACGCTATCGCCTACGCGATCTTAACCAAAGCACTCGGGGGCTTAAGAGCAAAATCCCCTCGAGCAACGCTATCGCCTACGCGATCTTAACCAAAGCACTCGGGGGCTTAAGAGAAAAATCCCCCCGAGCAACGCTATCGCCTACGCGATCTTAACCAAAGCACTCGGGGGCTTAAGAGCAAAATCCCCCCGAGCAACGCTATCGCCTACGCGATCTTAACCAAAGCACTCGGGGGCTTAAGAGCAAAAATCCCCCCGAGCAACGCTATCGCCTACGCGATCTTAACCAAAGCACTCAGGGGCTTAAGAGCAAAATCCCCCCGAGCAACGCTATCGCCTACGTGATCTTAACCAAAGCACTCGGGGGGTTAAAAACAAAATCCCCCCGAGAGATACTATCGCCTACGCGTTCTTCATCAAAAGCACTCGGGGTCTCGAGCACAATAACTCCCCCCGAAGGACGCCATCGTCACCCAAGAGACCTCTACATCCAAGCACTCGGGAGCTCGAGGACAATCGCCTCCCGAAGACCATTCACGCAGTCTGAAGCTTAAAAAACGCTCAATCAAAAAATACCTGGCCAGTCCCACCTGCTGAAAACAAGGCTCGAAAGACATGGTCACAATCAGATGGAGCACCAAGTCTAAAAAAAACTTTGGAGGAAGCATAGGACACAGGCTCATTTAGTCTTCACCCGATCGCCAACGATCACCTAAAGACTCGGGGGCTACTCCCATCGGGAGCGCTGCCGCGCACCCGATAAAAGCTAGAAACTAACGACAAAGGAAACAAATTTTAGCCTACGCTCGACCCTTCGACTCAAGCGTAGCCTCGGGGGCTACTCCCATCGGGAGCGTTGTCGCGCACCCGATAGAAGCCACAGTGCAAAGTATTGGACGGACTCGAAGACAACCCTCGACCGCAAAGGACTTGGACACAACTCTCAGTTCCAAAGAAATCGAAGACAGCTCCTGATCGTCAAGGACTCGAACACAGTTTTCGGTTGCATGAAGGCCCAAAACATAAATTCCATTGCAAAAGATCAAGCATAGTTTACATCATAAGGATCGTCTTCAATACAAAAAGGACTCAACTACATTTGGATAGAAGGCAGCTCCTGTTACAAGAGGGAATCACCCAAGGAATTATGACTTCTACATGTGTGCCCATGAGGGGTAATTGACTCTAGCACAAGAGCATCATCACAGACAAAGGAGGAGTCAAAGCAGCAGGCTCATGATGTCAATGACATAACAAAAGGTGAAGCTCGACTTATTTGCGGAGCCATTGAAGACGATGCTCCACCAGCTTCTTCTCCTGCTCCTCTAGCTTCTTCTCCAGCTCCGCCCAAGCTGCCGGCGAAGATGACGCCGCTGCCTCCAGTTATACAAGGTCGCCTGCCGCGCTCGTTTAACCGGTGGCTTGACATCAAGGTCTTCTTCAGAGCCGGAGGGGAATAAATTGAAGACGGCTCACCACCAGCACCAGAAGAGTCCCTGGAGGAAGAAGCGGTCGAAGATGCAGGCGAAGAACTCCTCGACTTTGTGGAGCTATCGCTGCTCGACTTCTGCAAGCGTGGATCCATACTGTTGCCGCTCGGGTCAAACGCGCGGACAGTGACAATGCTTTCACCATCAAAACGACAGCTCAGCATATCGCCATCTCGCAAATTCAACCGCCGAGCAAACAAATTCCAACCAGAGCCAAGGAAAATCAAGCGGGAGCTATCAACCTCCAAGTGAACATACGAAGGAGATCGACAGCTCCCTTGAAGATGCAGAAGCAAGCCATCCAAGCCACGTTCAGAGACAATGGCGGAAAAAGCAGAGGGAAGAAGAACGCGATTGGCACTTTGGCCACGAACATGTAAAAGAAAGTCATAGCCAGAATCCCTCCCCCAAGGGAGAGGAGGAAGGCACTGGCGCCGTACCATGGCGACCACCACGGCATGAGCGTGGTGTGCGGCCACCACGGCCACGACGAACACGGCCACGGCCGCCACCTCGCCTGGGAACCATGAGCGGAAGAAGAGGTGAAGGAAGAGGCAAAGCAGCGAGTTGGATAGAGGCGGAACGCTGTGGAAGAGAAAGGCCTATTTATAGAACAACTATCCTCAAAGCACAGAGAAGCCAAGACGACAACAACAATTAATTCAAAGACCAAACGTCGCAGACGTCCCGGACTCCAAGACAAAGATGCTCTCCCACGGGACGCACTGTGCGCAAGACGCGTCAATTCACGCGCGTTTCCAACGCGCGTATCGGAAACTCAACCGGCGCCTGCCGCACGCCCCAACAGCCATTATTATGACCGGTCATGAAGACGTGACGGTTCACTGGCAGAGCATCCCTGACAGCCATCAAACAGAGGCACAGCTATCCCTGACAAGCGGCAAAGAAAACCAAAAAAAAACATCAAAGGCCCTGAGATTACATCTCTCAGATCTTTTCCCCAAGGAAGAAAAACATCTTACTCCCATCGGGAGAGTACATCATAAGAGTCCCGGGTGCTCCCTCACCTAAAGGTCAGCCATGTGCTCGAGTGACCACTCGCACTTATAAGAGTTTCGGGGTTCTCCCTCAACCCGAC
Source organism: Bromus sterilis (assembly GCA_950022295.1). Lineage (NCBI taxonomy): Eukaryota > Viridiplantae > Streptophyta > Magnoliopsida > Poales > Poaceae > Bromus > Bromus sterilis. The sequence continues at coordinate 30,297,289 of OX465597.1, forward strand.
GTAAGACAAACATGCATTCGCCAAGACCATACGACGCTAAGAGTCTCACGCGCTCCCTCACCTCAAGAGCCGAAACGGCATTCGAGTGATTACTCGCGAAAAACCCCCCGACGAAGCACTCAAAACAAAGCTCCTTGGGTGAATGAGTGAACAGCTCGCTTGATGTTTTGTTCCAAGCGGGTGCAATGCTATAAGGCTCCGCGCCTCAAAAACACACATTCCTGGAACACGATACACTGTGCCTAGATGCCACGCAAGATTGATACGTCAAAAACGTATCTATAATTTCTGCTTGCTCCATGCATGTTTTGGGTGATATTGCTATGATCTAGATACACTTTCATACACTTTTGATCATATTTGGACTAACCTATTAACTCAGTGCACCCCAGTGCCAGTTCCTTTTTTCTGTTGTTTTTCTATTTCAGTTTTCCCCCATATAAAAAGTGCCAGAAAAATTCGGGAAAATTCAAATAAAAAATCAGCGTGACGAAAGCTTCGAGAAGAGCCCGGGAGGGGCCAGAGGGGAGACAGGGGGCCTAGGCGGCCACCCGACGCGGCCCCACCCCTGGCCGCGCCAGGGGGGCGCTTGGCGCCCCTGGCCCACCTCTAGCTGCCCCCTTTGCCTATTTATCCCCCGTCACGGGAAAACTCCAAAAAAAGAACCCTATTCCGCGAACTCGCCTCTGTTCCGCCGCCGCCGCGCTTCCAAGATCGGGAGCACCAGAAGACCTCTTCCCGGCACCTTGCCGGAGGGAGGATTGACCTCCGGGAGTCTCCTCTCCACCATGGATGCTCCCCGGATGTCTTGTGAGTAGTTTTCCTTGGACCATGGGTCCGTGATCAGTAGCTATGTGATGTTCTCCTCCCCTCTTTGATCTTCATTGTTTAGACCTCGTGAGCTACCCTACATGATCGAGGCACCTTTGTAATACTTCTGCAATTGCTATGTTGAGTTTGATCGGATCTGATGGATTATGAGATTATGTTCAGATTGTGATAGAGTAATATTGTCAGAACCCTCTGTTAGGTAATGTGCTAGGATCAATTTCCCTTTGCATTCATGAAAGAAATCAAAGGAAATTCAATTTCAAAATCAAAATGGGAGAAGAAACCCCCCCCCCCCAGATGAATTAATTCAAAAGGCCAAATAAAAATATTTTCCAAAAATTCATGTTAGATTTTTGAAAAGTCTTATAAATGAGTGTGATCACATATCAAGTGATGTGGGACCCATCCCATGCTCATAGATTTTTCAAATATTCAAACAGTGCCTAGGAATTAATCAAATACCCCTATTTGATTTAAGATTCAAATTATTTGAATTTTAAAAATGTTGAAACTTTATAAGTGGCTAGTCTATATTATTATGAGGCCACATAAAAAATTTCAGCATTTAATAAAATGTTTAGCTATTTTATTTAGCTAAAAAGAACAAATGTCAGAAAAGAAAAAAAGAAAAGAAAGAAGAAATCCTTACCTGGCGCCCAGGCGAAGCCGGCCCACCCCAGCCCAGCCGGCCCACAGGGGCAGCGGCGTCTTCTTCCCCGTCCCGCGCCTCCAAACTGCTCGGTGGAATGCCACCGAGCTAGCCGGGGACGCCACGTCGCCGCCGAGAGCTTCCAGGCCTCCCCGTGGCCTCTTCTCGCGTCTGGAGACTCCCCGCAGCCTCCGCAGTCCATTCCCCCCCTCCAGAGCTTCCTCCTCCTCCTCCCGTGCTCGAATCCGTCGCCGCCCGAAGCCTCACCGGAGCGCCGTCGAGCCCCCGCGTGGCCACCGTGCCTTAGAGCTCAAGCCAGCAAGTCCACCGTGCTCCTCGTCCTCGACTTCGTCTTCAAGCAGAATCTGGAGCCCTATTTCCTCCCCGAGCCGACGCCATCGTCTTCGACCTCTCGCTGGACCCGCGAGCTCGCCGCCGTCGATTCGCCGCCATTGAAGCCTCCCCAAGCTTGCCGTTGCTTCCGTTCGAACCGCGGTGAGCTACTGAGTGTTTCCCCTAAGCTTCCAGCACCCCGCGACCTCTCTATCCGTTTTCGCCATGGATGCCGAAGCACGTCGCCGCCATGGACGACGATGAGGTCGCCCCTGTTCCCCGTCATCGCGTCCAGCGCGCGCGTATGACTCCCAGCGACTCTAGCTTTCGAACGCACGCGAGCTCAGCCCAAACCGTGCACTACAACTTCATCTACGACCTCGCCGCCGTTCTGTTGCCGCCGGAGTCGTCGCCGTCGTCGCTCCCGACCACCCCGTGACCCCCTGTTGCCTCCAGAAGACGCGGACGAAGCTGCTGCATCCATTGGTGTCCTCCCCGTGGCCTCCCGTGTCCCCTAGCTCATTCCGGCGAGTCGCCGCCGCGGCTCCAGTCGCCGGCGTCAAGCCGCCGGTGGATTAGTCATTAATCACCCAACTAATGACCCCCTGAGTCACTGACCAGTGGGCCCAGTGGCTTAATTAAGCCACTGGATTAACTTAACCCACCGGTTAAGTGAACCCAGCCACTGACAGGTGGGACCCCCTTGTCAGCCCCCCCTGACGTCAGCACTTGCGCAATAAATCAAATTAAATGAATTTCCAGAGATTATTTGAATTAAAGAAATTCCAGAAATTCCAGAAAATACCCCAAACTTTGGAAATTCATAGAAAATTCATATTAACTCCAAATTGGACAAATAATATATGAAAATGATCAGGAGAAAATTATCTTTCCAAATATGCAACTTTCAACTCTGTTTGAGTTGAATTTAAAATGGGACCAGTAGCATATGTCATTTGAATTATTTGGAATTAATTCAAATTCAATTCAAATGATTTTGCAACTTGGACCATGGAATTATGCTATAATTCAACCACACATCAGAAGCATATTTTATTCAAGTGAAGATGATTCAAAATGATCAAACCATGTCACTTGCAACTTGGCTAATTTGAATTCAAATGTGGAGTTTGAATTTGCATTTCAAATGCAATATACTCCACTTAAATGGAATTGCCTCACACATCAAAACTTATACTTCAAGTTTTAACATTCAATCATGTGCTTGAGCATTGCATTCATATTGATTGCCACTTCATGCTTTGTTTGTCGAGTAGAGGTGGAACCGGAGCAGGAGGCTACCACCTTCGCCGAAGATCCAGAACCCGAACCTCGTCAGCAAGGCAAGCAAACCCCCATTGATCATGTCGATAAAATCCCACTTCCCTCTCATGTCTCGCTTATGCATTGTATAGGATGATCACCATGTTACGTTTCTACCGCATAGATGAACCCATTCCTTTGCATGACCTATCATTTTGTCACAGTAGTAAGCAAACCACAATCCTAGCAAATGTAGGAGTTGATTGATATCATGTGGCCCCTGCAAATGTTATTGCTTATTGCATGCTTAGTATGATACCATGTTGTTACTGTGATGTGAGTCGGGATGGGAATGATCATGTTAATGTTGGTAGAAAAGTGTTGGTGAATCGACCCTAATACAAGGTGAAAGATGAGAGGCTGTGTAGGAGTACACGGTGGGTTGTCTTGTTGAACACCGCCCTAGTACGAGTTCTTGTGTGGTGATCCAAGATGAAGAGTACAACCACACATTGGGCTCACTGACCCCTCTCAACTTACTAACTCATCCCTTTCGATGTCCAGATGTCGCAATAGTTCGGAGTTCTGGTAGGTCTGTGGCCTGGTTGCTAAGTGAGAGAACGGCTCACCCGAGACCGGCTTATGCACCACGCACACATCACTTGGGTCCACTTCGGTAAACCGGCCGGGTTCACGATTGTGGTAACCAACCCAAGTAGGCGGCTTTCTCGGACTAGATCGGCTATGAGGTAACAGTTGTGGTGAGCATCCTCGCTGGCACCCCTTGAATGGTGTCGAGATCAAAGGCGGTAAATGATGTTCATGTGTGTGTAGCGGTACACCCTTGCAAGGTTAACAAAACTATTCGAATAGCCGCGTCCGCGGTTATGGACTGCTTGGAAAGCTTAGCTTGATTATTAGACAACTTGAAGTGGATACTTCTAAAATACACCAAGATAAGTGTGAGTGCTATGGCGTGCTTTCTCGTGGGGAAGTCGAGGAAGGCACCATAGTGGTGTATTGGTTGGAGAAAGTAGTGGACTCGTGTACGCTTCTTACCTCAAAGTCTGGTACTCGTAGTTCAGGATTAGCCAAGTCAAAGCTGGCACTTCTGCAAGTGAACCCCACCTCCCTTTACCTTGATACATGTGCATGAGTAGTATAGCTCCTATGTAAGTCTTGCTGAGTACGACTTTGTACTCACGTTTGCTTAATCTATGTTTTAGATGACACCACCGACCCCGAAGGTGGCTTCTTCATCGAGCTGGACGACTGAAGACCAACTAGTCTAGTCCCAGTCAGACGACTGGTTCCCTCGTGGAGGGCTTTGTGTTTAAATAAGGCTTCTTAAGCCATTTGTTAAACTTGTCTGTACTCAGACATAATTTGCTTCCGCTTGTAATGTAATGTTGGATCACATGTATGTGATCTCTGTGTGCACTCTATAAGAGTTATCAATAAATATGTACACTTTGTAGAGAATTGCAATGGTACCTGCTGTTCATACAAGGCATGTGTGTTGCGTGTATGTTTATAACATGCATGTCTTTGTATGGGTTTTCGAGACCTTAGTTGTGTTCTGGCTGGCGGTCTTTCATACACCAAGTGGCCCTTAGATGTGCGCAGCTTGGGGCATCGCGATGCGATTGTTCGAGACTCAGTCTCGTGCACACTTTGTGGTATGATCGAGCCCGCCCTAGACCCCGACTAAGTGATCGGGCTGGAGTAAGTCTATGTAAGCGTTTTGAGATAGTTGATAGTATGGTTGAGGCGACTTGTCTTTGAATATGGGAGTTCACCACCCATATCATTGGACTTGTGTGCGGACGATGAGGACCCATCTCAGTTGATCATCCGGCCTGGATGGGATGCCCCTCACGTACGATGCTTTCCGAGAACGTTCTGTGCTTGGCCTTGTCTGCTTAGACAAGTGGGTACGGTTCTCGGCTCTCCATATGACTATGTCTTAGTTGTACTTGCATACGCTAACCCCGGGTCCCGACAAATATATTTGGTTTCTATCTTTTATATTTTTGTTCCTAAGTAATTCTTGCATGTTCTCCGTTGTTGTTTATTGCTTTGGCCAAGTAGTAGGTAGTGACTCCAAGAGGGAGCGTTGTGCTAGATTGTGGGTCCATGCCCCCCCCCCCGATGACATGCTTGAGTGAAAGAAACATGAGTCTAGGGGGTGTGCTGTTGCCACAAGGGGGAAAACAACGGTGCTTGTGACCGCGGTCACAAGGATTGTTTACTTTACGCAAAGTTCTTTTATTGCAGTTGTCTGTTGCTTTGGGTTTACACTTTGGGTGGGGCTCGCAACTTAATACCAGCGAGATGTTCTGGATAGATATATCAAGGTGGATGATTAGTAGTAGATGCAGATGGATTTTGGTCTACTTATTTTGGCATACTGCCCGTGCTTTTGAACCTCTTCCTTTCTTTTGTAGCATAGTTAGCATTGCGGTGCGTTCATAATCCTGTCAATTGCCCTTCTGTAATTTGTTTACCTCGCATAGCAGTTTATCGTATTTTGGGAGAGAGACATCACTAGCGAACATCACGTATCCCGGTCAATATCCTCATTACTGTTTCCAAGCTATCTTTACTTTTCTGCTTTTACTTGCTATCATTATCCCTTGTGTTTTATCCTTTGTGAACAACAAGACCAGAGAGATTGACAACCTCTCTGAACTTCGTTGGGAACAAAGTTATCTGTGTCTGTGTGCAGGTCCACGTCAGTCGCGCCGCTGACACCTACTTATCATATCCGGAGTCCTACGGGAGACAAACCTTGGTATCTTCACCGAGGGAAACTCGCTGCTGCACTGCATCACGCCTTCCACTTGGGGCTCACCAACGAAGGGCGGGAAGCCGCTAGGCAAAGATTATCATGTAGATAAGACCCCGCTGCGAAGTACGGCCGGGCTGGGACTTGCCGAAGAGCGATTTCACTCCCAACCTTTCCCATGCGCTGCGCATGATAGATAAGTCGGGCGGACGCGCCTTAGGCTATGCACATTACTGGCGGCAAATAAACACCGTAAGACCTGAAGCGGCCGGACTTTTGGTCGACACCAGTGTTCCAAGCTCACGTCGAGGGACGTGGGTTTGATTGGGCTACTGTGGTATTTTCCCTAGTGCAATTCACCAAGGCTCGACCCGTTGACTCCTTGGGCCCTTTCAGCTTAGCATCCCTCGAAACAGGTTTTGTCATGGCCACCAGACTGCGAGCGACCCGCGGATTTACCGTGCATACCTATGAACGACGAACGAATTTACTCGAGTCCCTGCGCGACTCTTCGAGCCCCCCAGGTACTCGGGGGCTACTGACGAGGGGGTGACCCCACGACTCCTACGGATAAGCCTACCTAGTGTCCGTGAAGACGGAAGGCCCATGAAGATACGGCCTCGGCCCGCTAGTTGGCACCGATATAGGAGTCCACGACTCACATGGAAGGTGCGAAGACCTGCTGTACGGAGCAAGCTAGGGTTAGGAAAGCTTATTTGTACACGTAGAGGAACTCCCCGAGACCTAGCCCGGTATATAAGGGCTAAGAGGGGTGGCGCCAAAGACATCTAATATCACTTGTAACCCTAGCCTTGAGCGCTTCAGCCTTAGCCTCCACTGTAATCGCATCTCCCCCATCAATAATATCGAGCAGGAGCGAGCCTTCCTGTTTGCCGACGAACTATCGTCCAACCTGTGCATCTCATGACTAACCCAGGGTCCCTGACCATGGGATTTGCCGGGGTTGATCCCCGTCACCGAAGAAGCGAGAAACATAATTCATAATTGTTAGTTTTCTTATCTTCAATTGTATCTTTCACCAGTCTTTTGGGATTTGGGATCGCATGGATGGCATGGTATTAGTATATGTATTTTTATTTGAGGATATTTTTTCTTTAAAATTTTAACTTATGTTTATATGTTCATTTTAGTAAAGTGGAGATCAAAATTGATGACTTTGGATGATGCTTTAGAAGTGTCAGCTGACAAAGCTTTATGATGGATTGGATTGAAACTCATCGGATTTTACACAATCAGAGGACATGCATACAAATAATTGTTTTTCTTTATATTTTTTACACATTCTAATACAAAAGGTTTGATTATATATATATATATATTATTTTTTTATACAGAGTATAAGAGAGATGAAAAAGGATTATGTTGAGCCAATGTCATTGAGAGGGGTACAAAGTTCACTCCAAAAATATGAATATAAAATATAAATATGCAATTCACAACAAAAAGGCCCATAGCAACGCACGGGCATTCTACTAGTAGTTCCTAATGACCGAGCACACCCTATTTTTCACCGTTTGATTGTAATTAACGGTCTATACATGCACTAGAAAACAAATAAAAGTTCACTGTTTGATAGTGACAGGTAGGGGACTGCGCCCAGACATGCGGAGGAAATAACCCACGCGTGCTCACATCACGTTTTTTATTTCGTTTTGTGTTTTTTCTAAAAGCTATAACTTTTGAACCGAGCGTTGAAACAAAAATCCGTTTTCACTGGTAGGTTTCTCGCGATGAGATCTTTAAAACTAGATCTCATATAAATATATTTCGATGATATTTTAAAAACAAGCAACTTTGATGCTAAATGAGGCAACTATAGTGTTAAACACAAGCAACTTTGTAAAACCACATGTACTAATGAATTTATCTACCAAATATATCATAGACCACTTATAAATAGCAACAAACAATTTTTCAGCATATGTAGGCAACTCAACATCATCAAAATAAAACTTTCATGATGACAACATATTTCATGGCACCCTTTATTACATCAAATTTGTACAAATTGATTGAAAAGCAAGGAGGATTTGTGCACGAGAGACATTTTCTATATTAAATATGGTAATGTAGTTGCTCGGTTTTATTATGACAATTGCTTAAATTTGTAATACAGATGATTGGTTTGTTATGATAATTTCTTGGTTTTGTTACGATAATTGCTTGGTCTTAGTTATGAAAGTTGTTTGATTTTTGTTAAGACGGTTGTTTGGTTTGTTATGATGGTTGCTTGATTTTGGTAGGAGAGTTGCTTGGTTTGCTATGGCATTGTGCTTTGTGTGATTTGATAATATAGTTGCATCGATTTGCTAGGACAGTTGCTTGATTTGGTTAAGACAGTTGCTTCATTTTGTTAGGATATCGGCTTGATTTAACAGTTGCTTGGATTTTATAAGTTTTGTTGCTAAGGATATTTTCTTTGCATCTTGCTAGAACATTATTATAGACATTTGATCATCAACATTGGGCAGCTAGGCAATCTTGATAGGAAAATTGAGATAACGTTAATATTTTTTTGATACACATAATGCAATAAATTTGTATATATTTAGCACTAAAGATGCATCATATTTTGTGTTTTTTGTTTTACACAAAACAAGTTGATAGGAAGTCATACTAGACAGACAAAAACAGTTGCTTACTTATATCACTAAAGTTGCCTAGATATCACACAAAGTTGCTCAAAAATAAAAGTTTATCGAAACCGATCCATATGAGATCTAGTTTTGAAGACTCGTCGTGAGAAACCCAACGGTGAAAACATATCTGAATTTTGATACCCGGTTCAAAAGTTATAAGTTGTTGAATTTTTTGAAATCAACAATGAATGTACGTATAGACTAGCGTGGAGATAAAAAAGGGACCTGTTATTTTCCTGTTTAGAGATTAGAGATGGAACAACATATTGTGTGGTACTTTCCTATTTAAAAATGTCTGCTTGATTAATTCACTGAGCGCGCGTACGCTGGCTATCCGCGTTATTCTCCAAGCTCTTGAACATTTGCCTGCATAAAAATGATCTAGAATGATGGCCTTCTAAGCCCAGTGATAGTTGTGCACGTCATTTATTCAATCCTAAATTACTATATGATCTCAATTACTCTTCTCGTGTATTTCACGTCGCTCTTAAATCTCTGTCATATTACTCATATTGAAGCAATTTCAAGTATACTTTGTACATGAGCACTACTCATGTTTGATTTCTCTTCATGTGAGTTCAGTCTAGATATTGAGTATTTCCAATAAGATTATGCTACATAGTTTTTTTCTATCCCATGCTGAAGTTGGATTTATAATTTTTACAGTCTCTAGCGAGATGACTTACACATGCATTTTTTTTCTTCTTGTTGGCGAAGCAACAAATGCAGAAAAAGGATATTTATTATTTAATAACATACTTTGATTTATTTTTATAATTTAACCATAGGTTGAAATTTAATACAATAAATAAAATAGTATATCATTTAGATATTTGTGCATTGTATCTACATGATTACTTATCTAACTAATTGGAAGTAATTACGGGAAACGTTGTTTGGATCAATTCAAAGTTTGTAACCTCAAGCCCTTTATGCATGATTGAAAAAATGAGGAGGCTAGGACATGTACATTTTGCAATTGTTTTTTTATCTGCGGTGGTATGAAAAGGTGAATGCAAAAAATGGAAGTCTATGCCTGAATGAGCAAGCGAGGAGGAAGGTGGATAGAAAATTTGAGAGTTTCTTCTGTATCTGAGTCCTACATTTTTATGTAGGTGTTCTACTGTATTTGTGTTGATGTTTTTGTTCTTGTTGATCTATTCTGACAGATATCTTATTTTCCTCTTTCCATTGTGATAAATATACTATGATCTTGTATCTTCACATATATTCACACTAAATTTTTTAAGTTATTATTTTCTCTCACAAATTTTTGCTTGCTTCCTCGCTTTTCTTGAAAAATATATATTAAATTATGAATTCATTTGAGAACATGTCATCTTGTAATGAAGAATCTATAAGTGTGTGTTCATACCATGTGTCTCTTCACGCTTACATTGTGGGGTTTAAACTGTTTTAGGTCAAAGTTTGAAGGGGTTGTGATATATTTGATAACATTCAAATATGGAATTTTGAGAACTCATATATGTGCATGAGACCAGTAGGTGATAGGATGCCTTTGATTTTGATTTTATAATACCTAACAAGTGTCTGGAATATAGATAGATGTTGGTGGTTTATTTAATACTGATACATTGTAGGAGATCCTGTCAAGATTTAAATTCTCAATTTATGGACTGTATCCAAATCATTGCACATATACTTGAATTGAAAATTTAATCTTTAAAATGTTTAAACTTAGACTCAAACAAAACGTGCATTGCACGTGCACTCTTACTAGTATGTACAAATATCGGATCTCCTAAGAAAGTTTAAGGAGAGCAGGGATCCCATCTACCGTGGACAATTTAGTAAGTCTATTTTCCACCAGAAGCGATACCATTTGAGGAGAAATTTCTCAAGGTTCTACAGGTGGGCGACAAGTACAAGCCACACAACCTCCAAGAAATTAAATCTATGATTGTGGCGCCGCGGTGTGGCCACACATCATCGAATAAACCCAGTACCATATGTGATCTTAAATAGTGTACACATGTGGTTGGAGTCGATGATGTTAAATAGTATACCCAACCATCACCTTCAATATTTGATGCATGCCAACGGTTTTCCATCCTAGGCGACTAGGGTTTCCAAGATCCCTTGGCGACGCTCTCTAGGATTCTCATCTACATTAAATATTTGATGATCTCTCACATCAGATCTCTCTTGAGACGATCCCGCCGTGATCCTTGAAGGGCAGACTTCGTCCTGGGTGGCTTGAAAGTCATTTGACCCACAAAACTTGGCACCGGAGGGCGACGCATCAAGCAATGACGACAGTGATGGATGCAGTTCTGAGGCAAATCTTGAAGACAAATTCGATGGCCTTAATTTACATGGTGAAGAAGACGAGCTTGATCTTTCAGGAGAAGTGGATGGATTGATTGAGGAGACAAGGTGGATCAAAAAATTATAGTCCACACACGTAAACCGTTAATACATGTGGTGATGTTCAATCCCATGCACAATGCCTGGGAAGTCACCTTCAAGATGATGAATGATAACATGTTATCAGCTCAGTTCTTATGTCTCGTGTCATTAATGGCGACCCTTGGGTGTTTCGGGATGCAGTTGTAATTCTTGAAGAGTATGGTATACCGGAAGGGCTAAGGGAACACATAACTTGCTACAAATATTGCTAGGAAAGTCAGCCCCTCCCCCTCGATCAAGGTGATTGTCAATGAAGGAATGTTGAACCCTTCTAAATACTTGAGAGTTTGCGTGTTTGTGCAACTGAATATCATTATAATCATACTCTATTGGATGTTGTATGGCGGGAATTAGTGGTGGGGCCACAATGTGTTTGCCCGCCGAATTTGCCCACTACAATGAAATTAATGTAAACAAGGAAATCAAATGAAATTGATGTAGGCAAGCAAATGAAATGCAATCAACGTAGGTAAGAAAATGATATCAGTCTATGTAGGAAAAAAATGGATTGTTTCCATACATGACGTGCATGCATCCGCTGCCTCGCTTGACTAGACTTCTCTTTTCTTACGAGCCATACACATGCCTCCCTTGACTACTCCCCTTCTACAACCACTAGTAAAATGACCGTGAGTTTTCACGGGCTTTTTTGTTAATTTCATATATAGATATAATGTATGTTAAATTTTGCATTTATAGGAAAAGATACTCCACAACCGTGAAAAATAATACATGAATTACAATACCTTGCAGGTAAAGTAAAATTTAATTATTTTTCATGATTGTGGAGTATCTTCTCCTATGAATGCAAAATTTAACAAACATTATATTTATATATGCAATTTTTTTTAAAAAAACTCATGAAAACGCACGGGCATTCTACTAGTGATTGTAGAGGGGGAGTAGTCAAGGGAGGCATGTGTATGGCCGGTAAAAAGCCTCATCAAGGAAGTCAGCGTATAAGTTTGTATGGCCAGAGATGATGCATGCACGTCCTGTATGAAAACAATTCATTAATTTGTTTCCCTGCATAGACTGATTTCATTCCTTACCTACGCTGATAGCATTTCATTTCCTTCTCTACACCGATTTCATTCCATTTCTTTGTTTACCTTGATTTTGTTGTGGCGGGCAAATCCGACGAGAAAACACATTGTGGCATATACGTGTGTATTGCGTGTTTGAATATTATAATCATACTCTATTTGATGTTGTACGGTTTACATTATTTTTTACCATGTTACCGTTATTATTATTTAGAGTTATTAATTTAATAGGCAAACACTCACTTCAATATAGGAAACCATCTAAGTTCGCGAAAACAACACATATGAGTTATGATTTATGTCATAAATCGAAATTATGTTTGTAGTGTGTCCTTAGGCGACTATGAACTCATCTTCCACAATTAACAAAAGGGCAAAGCTTATGTTGCTAAGTTTGGGGTTTGTCGAGAAGACATTTTCTCGATGAATGTGTTAATGGAAGGAAGTAGAAGCTCAAACAAAGTTGTTGACCTTGCCTATAGATGTCAGAGTAGCGTAACGAAATGGGTTCCGAAACTAAAGCTCTGTAGATAAAGGGAAAACTAATGATAATGATCATGACGTTTCAATTGAAGCTTTTACTAAATTTAGTAGGTTTTATGAATACATTTTGCCTCTTTGCAGAATAATGTTCATGATTAATTTGTTATGTTAATAAAACAAGACATACATACGAACTGCAAAGAAGCGATGATACACTTAAGTACGAGAAATGACTAAGAGTCAAGGAACGGAGGGAGTATTTAAGATTACATGATCTTATCAAGTAAATGAGTTACTTGATATTTCCGATAACTGCAAGGTTATAAGGAGAAAATGTAACATCAAGTCATAAAACTCGATTTATCATAAAGATGTTTTGACAAATATTGAAAGGATTGACTACAATAAGTAGAGATTCTTAAGTCCATAGGATATTCATTGATGATTATCATGATTAGTCCATAATGATTGTCAAAAGTGTGCCATCTCAGGGGATCCAATATTGGTACGTTTTGTGCCTATAACTCTTAAGGAGAGGAAAAAATATCTTGTTGTGAGAACGAGTAGATGCCAGAATTCTGTGATTTTTGTGGGTTCATCGATCACACGGTAATGAAATGCAGAAGATGAGATCCATAGCCTTGAAGAGTGCAAATGGCAGCAATGGTTACGGGTCAATTATGATATACTGCCAGGTCGCACTTCTATGGGAAGGGGTATGCCCCGTGATAGAGGCACTGCTGGTAGAGGGGGTGGCCTCACAAGGGGTAGGGGCAACGCATGTGCTTCCAATCTACTATCTACTACTAATATAAAAAGCATCAGAGGTGTTGATCCAAAGAATCTCGTACGTTCATTGCCTCATATCCAACGGATCAAATCGACCCCGTGTTTAGCGGCACAACACGTCCATCCCCGCAAAACAAAACGTTTCGCTACGAACTAATCCTCTGCACATTGCCCTTCCTCTTCTCCCCAACCCACCTCTGCACAACTTCCGCCGCCGGCAACGCCCCGTCACCGAACTAGACTCGTCCCCCTTCCTTCTTGCCGGCGCTCGTATCGAGCAAGGTTTCCGCAGCAGGATGCACTACAAGCCGCTGAACCAACAAGCTGGTCCTTCATCCTCGGCTATCGCCGCTCTCCTCGCCCGCAACCCCATCTGCCTCGCCGTCGCTGTCCACTGCGATCTAGGCTCCTCCATTAGGCCTTCATCTTGCATGCGGTTGAGGCATCCCCACCCCATCGAAGTCCCATTAGGAGGATGGACTAGAGAGTTACATCCAATCAGGCCACCCTCCTCTCCACTAAATGCATCTGATCACATGAGTTCCTGCACTGTATGTGTTTGATGTTTTTTCTCTGAAAGGTAGAACTCGTATGCTACTATGTTTTTTTAATCTTTGGGTAGAATTCTAAGGAAAGTGATCTGGTTTTTTTAATTTGTGTGTAGAATGTTCCATCTGAGGAGCAAACAGGCGGAGCATAGGAGCGATGTGCTGCTCCAAATTCACACTAAATATCAAGGTTAATGATTCAAATTTTAGCATCTCATAATGTAATGTCCAATTACATACATGTATTATTCACATGTAGTGATTTTCCAGATGTACAAAATATTTTTCATATATCATGACCTCTTTGTACTGTTTGCTTGCTGCATCTGTGGAACATCGAATTCTGCTATCACGTGCAATCATTTGTTAGACAATTCTCTAAACCAGGAAACACCCAGACTTTTGGGATTTATAATAAGAGTGAGTGCACATGTTACGGGAATTGTTCTACTACCTAATTTGGTTTTGTTGGGGCTTAGTCTTGCACTGAAAAATATAGGACATCACACATTAATTTTTTTAATATTCTTTATAATTTAGAATTGTGTTTCACATGAACTATTGATTGTTCTGAACACCGAAAAAAATTGGTCAGTCGAATTCGAGTCCTTGTCGTCCACGTGGAACTTGTAATTCAACATCTTGAGAACTATGCCATGTGTAGTCATGTACAGTACTAAATTACAAGAATATTTGAACTCCTGGAACTTATGGAGGAGGAAGAATATGTTTCCAGTAAGGTGATTCAGGAGAAAAACTTGGCTCTTTTTCTGCCTACACAAATAATAATCATGGTTACACTGGGAGGTTTTCTTGTTCTATTTATCTTGTATGAACATGATATGTTGTGCCTACAACTTATGGTATAAATTATAATTACCAGGTTTGCTGTACTACCAGATTTGAAGAAAATATGAGGCTTTTAATTTTCTGAAATCAACCATTCATTCATTTCGCAATGTCTCAATCCTGAATATATTCTCGATTTAATAGTTAATGTTGAGTTGTCTTAGATTTGGATTTAATGGTGAGTTTATTTTCAAATATATTTTTCTAATGGTGAGTTTGCTTAGTTTTTTTAAGTCTCAAACTCTCAGCCGATCGGTCTTAGCCACGAGATTAGCATTGGGTCTCAGTTGACCGGCATTAACCACCAGATAGTAGTACATGCTTTTGTCTGAATATGTGCTCTACATTCTTATGTGTGATAATTCTATACTGTGGGCTCCACATGAAGGTAGAAATGTGAATGAAATAATAACACTTGCTGGCCAACCCTGTAATTATGTATGTGTTTCATGGATGGATAAATTTGTTGAGTGACTGCTGCAACTCTTATATCCCTAACTGAATCATAGTTGCCCACCTAAATAAAATTCTTCACGGAGTCATCTTTTCTATGGCAGTAAATTGTACATGCTGCAAATTGACTACTGGAGCTTCTTAATTCTGATGCCTGCCATATAAATTTTCTATATTGTGAAATGCTAATATGCTAGGCCTATTATAGGTTTTGCATTAGTAGTAGATGTAGAACTTCTTGCTAGAACATGTTTGGTGGTATCCAATGCAGCAGCAGACATAAATCTTTGAGTAACAACTAAATTAGATCAATTGCTGAACGCGGGCTACAAGTTTCACCTTGTTGTGATTGTCAACAATCTAGGATTGAGACTTGATGACACGTAATTATCTAGACTGAGCTACTGAAAACCAACTTTTTTGAACTTCAAGATTTCAATAAAATATCACATATGGAAAGTTGGCTGCAAACAGCGACAATCAACCAGATTGTTAAATCCTGGTGGTATTTATGTTGAACTCCGTAAGTGTGGATAAACAGAAAAAGCTTATGAATAGATTAGTGCATCATCTCTTATGCAAGTGCCACTGCAATATGATTCCTTTCCAAGCGATGGTAAGATCTTTGTAGAGAGCTTAGCAACATCTCTCTTCTTAAATTTACATGCATTCGATGTAGTTGCTTTTCCTCTAATAAGGTGCATCATGCTCATTGCAGAATAGTTTCTCTAAAATAATTTATCTCTCTACGCATTTGGGATACTCTGATAACTTTGAATTTTTGCTTCTTTCATCAGATCATGTCTGAATCACGAGAGCGTGTTTGCTATTTTAGAAGCTTTCACATGCTATGATGCCTAGATAGTACTTTCATGATATAGGTCCTTATGTCATATTAATTAATTAATGCATCTACGCACCAAAAGACCATTTATAGGAAACAATACTCCTCCCACTGGACAGTTAAATCCACACCCTTCACATCATGACATCTTGTTCTTCTCTAATCGCTATTCAGTTGTGTGTGAGATGATGAATTCATATGACAGCCTTTGACATTCAAATCTTTAGGATTCAAAGTCGCATTTTTAATCGGACGTCATAAAAGGCAATCGTTGTTTGTGCTCCATCTTGGTCATCTTAACAATTAACCTTATCTTTTTTTGTTGCTTTTCATCTAAGAATTATATTTTATTATGCACATGCATAAATAACAAAGTTTTAAATAGCCGGCTATAGCCCAGCTATAGCCCCGCTATGGTTGTTTGAGCATGGTGCCGCTAAATGATGCTCGCCGCTATTCATGTACAATCGTGCGAAAAAGTTTTAAAATAGCCGGCTATAGCCCCGCTATGGCTGTTTTGAAGGGCCGCCGCTATTTGTCATAGCCCGCTATTTAAAACTATGATAAATAATAGTGGCACGAGGCATTTCCTTCATATTAGCCTTTAAACTTACTTATGTATCAATTAATAATTTATTATAATTTATCTTCCTGAGGGTATATTCATCTTAGTTAAGAAGGTCTTGGTGTGTCTTTGGTCATCCAAATTTTTGTGTGGATTCTGTATCTTCCCGAGTTAGCTTTGTAAAATAGCTCACCAATTAAGACATCCAAACAAAGTGTTATTGTATAGTTTGTCATTTTAGAATAGTAGTTTTTTTCCATTGCTAAGATGTTTTTTTACGGATCCACTTCCAAGATGTTGATAACACTACGATTTGTTTAGCTCATGTTTATTCTTGCGAGAACTAAGCTTAGTCTAGAGAAAGTGTGGCTTGCATGCCGTCCATGTCATAAATAAAATATTAAATTCCCTCTCTAAATTTCGTTTTCATGAATCTAATGCTTTATTGATTTGTTTTTGGCTTATAAGTTCCGTCCATGTCATAAATAAATTGTATGCCTGAACTGTAGTTCCGTTCTAGGAGAAGCTGAGAGAAATTGAGAATGGGAGGAAAATTGTTCAAATTGTAGTTAGACTCTTCCAACTCACAACTGATGCTCGTTGTGGTCGAGCCTTCAAATCTATACTTCTTATAAAACAAAACCCCACTATAGATCATTTAAGTTGTCTATCTCAACATGCAAGCTATCCACATCATCTATTTTTTTAGCCAGTAAGGGTCTGACATGGATATTATACAGGATGGCGAGCGTAATCTTGGAGGATTGTTCGAGCTGCACGTAAGAATTTAATTGCCCGGTATGGGTCTGTAGTTGAGAAGGGGGGTGGTCTACCACAAGCTCCCCCTTTTTTCCTCCTCTCTTTTGTTTGGGCAGTGATCGGGCTGCCCACCCGGATGTTTGAGAAGGTTATGGAAACCCCGGCTGTAGATGCTCTAAGCCTCAACCCCTCTCTTCCACTCTTGTGGCCTCTCTGCTCATATATTGTATATGTGTGTTCTTGCCAAACGGTCAATTTTAAACAGAACGCATAAATGGAACAATTTGCTGCACTACCGAAGTTCTTCGCTGGAAACAAGTTTCTACATGATTTTCTGTTTGTATGTCAAATCTAGAAAATAACAAATGCTTTGACACGTAGTAAATATGTACAAGCTGCTACAAGTCCACTGCCTCTGTTATATATAACCACTAATGACTAATAGGATTATGTGCGTGCAAGACATGTAATGCCTATACAAGATGCTGCCTGAGCTGAAAAGTTGCACTTCCCATGGTCACTTCTATCTGAAGGAGGTGGACTCATTTTCTGTAATACTAGATCATGATTGGCGCGCGTTGCTGCGCCCGTCTATATTTGTTATGAAATGATATAAGTTTCCATAGAAAAAGGGTCTAGTTGATGATATAATATTTTGTTAAAATTTGTAGTGTAAATGAGACAATGCTTGCAAATGACAGATTGTGTCTTTAGTGTCCTTCTTCACAACTCTAGTTCATATCCTCCTTTAGTGTTTAGAAAATCAACTTGCAAAAATACAAATCACTGCTGCTATACTTTGATGGAAATCATGTTGAACTTCGATAGTTATGTATACCAAGAAAAGGCGGCTTATTGGAAAAACACAAATTACCAACCTCATCTGGAAACCAGCAAGGAAGACTATGTGAGTCACCGAGTTGTGGCAGGCTAGCAGTAATACCAAATACATTTGAAACACAACGAATAAACTGCAGAGCGAAAGCAGAAAATCGTTACAACACGATTAGTGTCTTTCCATGGCTTAAGATGCATTGGTCTCGAGCCTTTTAACTCTAATTGATCCTCTGTTTTGTTTAATGTTATCTTCTAGTTGGAGGGCCAATTCCACTATACAAAGTGAAATACTTGGGAATTCAAGGACATTTTACATAGCACATAAACACTCCATGCTAATCGATTATATTATCATTCGGGTAAATATGATGTCGTAGATGGTAGTTCCAGTACTTTTGTAACATATTCCTCCCAATTTTCATTAATGAAACCACAAAGATTGAAGCTACAAGCCAAACAAGAAAATAAAACCAAAAGTGGTTGTTTCAACCTCACATGAACTAAACAAGTTGTTGTTTCACATTCTCTGAAAGTCGCATTGCTGAGCTGGCATATAATCTGGAAACATTATCTAGTAGCAACATGATCAAAGTTCAGTCCCCCTTTTATTGGTGACACCTGTTAGCTTTGGTACATATAAACTAACTGGCTCTCCTTGCTGACTCAGAATTCTCGAAGACATAAGTGTATGGCATGCAATGTACTTATCTTCATTTATGATTTCGTGTCATCTCACGTGGAAAGAGGTAATTTCACCTTTTTTCGCTCAAGTCCTGCAAGCGCAGAAGCAACCCCATTTCACACAAATAATCTTGTTTTCAAAAGAGAGAAAAATGTAATAAACCATTGACTTGCCATGTGATTCTAGGTTATTTCAGCTAACATTACACACAAACAAACAAATACATGCAGCAAGCAACGATAGCAAAAATGATTGAAGAATCTGAGAACTGAAGAAGAGTATAGAGAGCTTACTCCCGACCAAACATTTTTTTTTGGGAGAGCTAGAGGTCACATATAGAGGAATATGAGGGGTGCCGTTTTGGGGTGGGGCTGTTGAAGTCGACCATACACCCACTCAAAGTTGTCTAGGAGAGACCATGCAAAGTAGCCAAGAACTTTGGCACCGCCATTCATGGCTTTCTTCAGCTCGCTGAGGTAAATCCGGTAGTACCGAACCCTTGAGGCATCTCACAATTAGTGATCGTGGGTGACGTTCCCTGGTTGATCCATTCCTGGCAACATGACAACGACATTAGTTTATAGTTTATACGCATGACAAGATGATTGAGAGGCATGAAACAAAAAAAATGGAGCTCCAGTACCATTTTCAGTTATGAGAATCGCTCGATTTCCATACGACTAACTGATGTAGTGCACACATCCGGACATCCCCCTCAGGATGATATAAAGCCATTTAGGATTTGCATGTAATAATTCATGCACTGGAAAGTATTTAACATGTTATGGTGAGAGAAAATAAAGCTGAGAAAGGTTCCAGCTAAGAGCTTCATACGGTTTGCCATTTTGCTCAACTGCAATGTTTTGGCTATAAATTGAGGATGAAGGGCAATATATATATGTGTGTGTGTGTATATATATATATATATATATATATATATATATATATATATTGATGTAAACTTGCAGTTTAAGACAGGAAACTCACACGCATAAGAAACCTGCAAATCGACTGAGTAACCATTCCGTGTCTGCGGCACCAATTTCTGCCCCTTTCCAAAGTTATTTGTGTATTGATTGACTCTACATCCGCTGACCCCTTGTCCACTTTATTAGCTTGATCTAGAGTGAACCTGTGCAACCTCTCTTTCAGAAGATCTTGCATTATCTGTGGGTATTGTTCATCTATTATGCAAACCTGTATCTAAAACTCTTTGCCAAAGAAAATTCAGGGGATTGAATCAATATCATGATAGAACCGTGATCATAAAGTAGCACTTGTCCTGGGTTCAGTGTATTTCGGCCTCCAAAATTCAGCATCAAATACAAATGGTTGGTGCTGAAGGTATAAATAAATTGAGAGAAAACGCTGGGGTTGGGGTGAGCATACAGACCTTGCCGCTGCTGTAGGCTATGGAGGTAAGCTCCTACTTGATTCTTCTCATCTAGTTGCTGGATTCCATTTCACAAAGGTAATAGAGTGTAAGATCGCTCACGCACGGACCACTGCACATGTATCCGATCCGTTCGAAGAGAGCCAGCGCCGAACTTCGAGGGGACGGCTATGCTTCCAAGAATGCAGAGGAGGGACGTGGATGCGCTTGGAGAGGGAAGGAATTGACGGCGGGACAGTGGATGGCTTGGACGCGGCAAGATCCAGGCGCAACAACGGTAATACGGCCGTGGCGGTGGGGATTGGGTCACGGCCGACATCCAGTAGGCGCTGGCGGTTGTCAGCCACGAGACGAGCGAGGGACGCGGAGGCATAGGCAGCGACATCGGCATGTAGGGAAGTGAGGAGGGAGGAGATGCCGTCGTGGGCGTCGGCGGCAGAGGAGGAGGCAGCGTGAGCAGAGCGAAGGGACGTTCTTGTTCGTTGGTTTTTTTCCTTCAAGGTTGAAGCGGGCTTCGCTACCTTGGGCCGAGCAGAAGAATTGGACCAGTTAACCACAGGCCTCCAAAATAGCTACGGGAGTAGCTGCCCTCGCCTAGTTCGCGGTAAACATAGCGTTACTTTCAGATCGGACGGTTAACAAACTTTAACGAACGAAATCAAACGACCAGAAATACCTAATTCATGAGAGGGCAGGGATTAGGTGCAGTTTTACTGTTATATATAAATGGACATCAAACAGATCAAGTTGACTCAAACTTCTGAAAGTGTCATGGTAACTATGCATTAAAACCTGTGCGCTCTACAAATGCAATCTATTTTTCTTATAATTGCACTTTGTTTACATATGAAGTTGAAACATTTGCTTTTCTAGATATGAAATAAAACAGGAATTCACTCTAATGCAGAGAGACATGAACTGGCCTCATAGCTGCCTGTTGGATATATAGTACCCTGCCCCATGTTCATATAGTAAATCAAGCTTCTTTCCTCTGAAAGGAGACAGGAGTGGTAGCGGTAGTGTCCAGTAGTTGTTATAAGATTCACTTTCAGTTCTAATCATGTACTTTCCTCTGCTAATATGCAGTTTTAAGATGGGAAGGAAATGCAACAAGAACAAAACTATGTTTCTTGTAAGCCAAGAAGTGTTGGTTCAGTCAGCAGCTAAAGCTCTTATTATACACAATCATATTAACTCACACGAATATTTCTACCCCTGTTGCAACGCACGAGCAATTACCTAGTTCTTAATAAAATGCAGGAACCATCTACCCTCACAATGAGATATTCCTTTTACAATATTGTCATATCGCCTACCTCATGCCTTCTGAACTGAGCAAAAAACTCTCGACATGACACCTACATGTACCAAATTTCAAAAATAATTCAGGAGCAGGTAGAGTTGGTTATTTTCCGTGATCTTAAAATTAGGTTGGTTCAAGGAATCGCTGGTCCGTTCCTCATGGCGGATCAGACGGCAACGGATGGATTATGACAGCCAGGATTCAGGACCCAGAAGGACCAAACCAAGCACACTGCACAGTATCAGACAGAAGGATCAACTAACACCAGAGGCTGCGCGACCGTCAATAAATTTATGCGCGCTAACCAACCATGCATAATGGTCCACCAGATTAGATGCCCGAGATCTTTTATATATGGTGGAGTAGATCACTGTACCAGCAGTAGACTGAGCTTAATCAAGTGGGATTTTTGTAATCAGCTCACCCATATGCCCATGTGGTTATCTACCTTATCTGGTCTTCTTCTAAGCTGCCCATGTCATTATTGTGTGAAGCATTTGTGGCTGGCATTCGAATTTTTGTAAGTCGGGGTGTGAGGAGCGTGCAGTGAGCATCTGGTGACGATGGCACTAAGATCTAATGTACATTTTTTTATGGCTGGAATCCAGTGTGACAGCCTGCTGCCTGTGCTGTGCTGAAGAATTTGCTTCGATAAGCGAGTGTTTAATACTGGTCCATTTGAAGATGGTAAGATGGGGGTCAGTGTAACTGTCCATTCAGGAGGAAAATGTTCAGTTTAGGTTCGGATCAGTATCCGATGTCCATCGAGTCAACTGCTTCCGAGGTTCTGACGGTCTGAAGATGGATCGGGCAGATCCAGAAGATAAAACATATGAGAAAGAAGAGAAAAAAGGTCACATAGTTGTTTTTGACTGAAGATGTCATGTTCGGATATTTTCAAATTCACCCTAAGTTTGCTATCAATATACTGAAATTCGAACATACAAACTAGTCCACAGGCATATAAGGATCTCCATTGAAGGACAAAAGTGATCTAAACACCGTGGTTCAAACATATAGATAAGATTTACGAATGTTCCTTGGAGATGCCTTTTACCTGGTAAAGGACAGCAGGGGATGGCCTTCCGGTCCTCGCAGCCATCTGATCGAGGGTAAATGGATGGTATTTTTCGACGAAAAACAAAACAAGTTTAGTTGGTAGCTTTCCACCAGACCCATATAATCAACTCCCTGAATTTGGGACCAGATGCTTATTTTCAGTTAAACTACACACCATCAATCCACCCATCAACCAATCCAATGCAACCATAATACTAAGGTCAATGCTGCCTGTCATGTGATATGAAGAATTTTCTTCGATGAGTAAGTGTTTAATACTGGCCCATTTGGAAGACAGTAAGATGGGGATCAGTGTAACTGTCCAATCAGGAGGAAGAGATTCAGTTAGGTTCAAATCAGTATCCAATGAAAGTCGAGTCAATTGCATCCGAGGTTCTGACGATCTTGTGCTGAACTCATCTCAGAATAGGTTATGTTGCAAGTTGCAACAAGATGCATGTTACTTAGCAGGTTAACAACAGAAACAGTCAGAAGATGATCAGCCTTCTTCTGTATCTCTGTGACTGGCAGCTAATGTAATCACTTATACAACAGACCCACTTGTGAACTCTGAAGAGAAGATGAGCTCTTTCAGGTTAACAAAACTTTAGCAGGAATGTTAAAAATCTAACACCAATTTGTTAGCCATTTCGAGTGAGCCTCATCAAGCAGATCGAATACAAATCACGAATTTTAAAGCGTTCGCTTTCACGCCCCTTCTTTGAACGAACTACAAGTTGACGATAGTACATGGTTCGCTCAGGATAGACGATCTGAGCAGCATATTCGTGATGCCAATTTATGTTTATGGAGCATAGCAATTTTCAGAGTTAATGCAAAAGAAAGAAACATCACATTCTATGCAGCAAATTCAAATTGCCACCACTTTCCATTTGTGTCTAAAAAATCTACCAATTTTTTGATAATTGTATGCAATATTCACTAATGAGTAATGACACAATTTAAATATTTTAATTTGATTTGTGACTAATCGGGTCCAGCTGTAAGTACAGTTAAGTTAACATCATTAAGTTAGACAGGCCTCACCCGTCAACATCTCTCTGTCGGTCCACTGACCAACCATCCCGTTGAAGATAAATGGAAAAAAATATGTCTCCCCTCCCCTATTCTATGGCCGCCGCCCGACGACGATGCTGGGAACGCATATGACCACCGCCTCCTGCCATTTAGGGCGTCCCTCCCCGGGGCTACGAGTATGGCGTCGAGGACGACTCGACACGAGAACACCATTGAAAGTGCATTGTCCCCTATATTTGCTTTCATGTTGATGCCAAAAAAATTACTGGATCTAATGATGGTTGTTAATTACTCACTCTGTTCACTAATATAAAATGTTTTAGCTTTCTTATCTAGATGTATAAGTGTATTTGTTTATTCATTTCATTCTGTATGTAGTCTATATTAAAATATTTAAAACGTTTTATAATTGTGAACGGAAGGAGTATATCTCAGGTTATTGGATCATCGGTGATTGGCTATGGACATCAATGAGCCCCTATTTAAAAGGGTGAAAAAGTACATTTTTTTCAAAATTAAAGAGTTTGTCGGTTTAATTTTGAGTTGTAGGAAAATCACACTATCAAAATTTGGTGGGGGTATCAAATCCCCCCTTCTTCCACCTCTCAACTCTGAGGATCTTCATTGAAGCTGCTCCATTTCTCAAAAAAATATGTCTTCGGTCCCCACTCCATCCTTCACTTTAACTTCTTTATTTCTTGAGAATTGAAAGAGAATCCCCCCTCCCTATTTATACTTTTGTCAACCCGATTTATGATTCCTTCGCTCAATCTTAAGCAAGACTTGTTAATCTTGGAGCTTTGAGCTTCTAGGAGGCTAGGTCTCATTTTCGAAAGCTTCTTGCTTATGGTGTGCTCTGGCATAGTTTGTAAAGGTGTGATGATCGCCTGCAAGATCAATTCTGATTGATTCGAGACTCGTTTGTTGAGGGTGACTCGTATAGGAGAATACAATGAGCTACTTGGTAGCACTCCGAAGCCTTGGCTTCGACACCTCTCCAATGAATTTTAGCACCCTCAAAGAAATGTGAACTTCAAGATACATCAACGTGTTACATGCTCACTCGTGGTTTATTCTTTCCACATACTTTTATTTGTGTTGAATGCTTGTTTGACTTGCTATCTAGTTTCTTTCATAGCATACATTGCTTTAAGCTTTCTTGCCATATAGAACTGTTCATCTAATTATATTTTTGGTGAACTTCCTTATCCACATAATACTAAAATTGATAAGTCAGCTTAAAATTTATAGTCTCCTATTCACCCTCTCTAGGCGACCGTACCGATCCTTTTAGCCATGCTCTCGCGGGATACAACAATGGCGATTATGGGTGGGCGCCACGACCCTGATCATGTCGATTTGGTCCCACAGAAGCTATGTTCTCACCCATGGCTTTTCAAGATCTATCGATTGCAACCAAGGCTAAACGAAACGTAGAGCATGGCCAAATCCCTCGAGATCCTCAATCTCGAGGCCTCCCAACTTTTTTGGGCCAGCAAATCATCCTTTAGTTAACCAGTGAGTGCCCATCGAACACTGGCATGATTAAGGACCAATTCCTTTTATGCACGATATTGAGAATCAAGATTTTGGAAAATATTTGACAATAGCAAGTATTTGTACCATCTAGCAGAAATCATCATTCCATTCATACAACTATCAACATCATCAATCCATCCATATATACATCTAAAAAAAATCATCGATCCATTCATACATCTAGCACAAATTAACACAAGAGAAAGTAGAAATAGAGATGAGATGGAGAATACTCAATGTGGAGGCTGGGGATGACCAATTGTGTCAGTTTCTAGAGGAGGCTGAGAGGAGTCGGTCGTCGCCAGTGAGCAGAGGGGTTGTGGTCGGAAGGTAGTACCCTCGGGTAGGGCCCATCCCTCGATAATTCTAAACGTACAGTTTTTTTACGAGTTGGTTATGGATCCTTCCATAGCTAAATCTCTCGCCCCCCCTCCCTCACTGATTTTCACCGTGTGCCCCCCCCCTTCCTTTCCCTTTTCCAATAATTGTGCGCCACCTCAGCATGTAATGGATCCCCGTAAAAAATGCATGTATGTCTAGCATTGCTCCCCATCCCTCTTCCAAAAATGCTACGTTGACGGACTGGTTACAGGGTTTTACGGAAACCTCGTCTAATCAATAACTGCACCCCCCCCTCGGATTTAACCGGGGGTGGGGCCCAACCAATCCATTAATCCAATCAGGTTTTGCCAAGTAAACAACAGTCTGTAATATATCAAGTAAAAAATCCGTTGATGTAGCATTGCTCTCCCTTAATCGATTTTGATCATGCCAAGTCATAAATTGCCCGTGACTTTACGTTCCATAGATGTAGCATTTCTCTTCTTGATGCGTCCATTTCTCTTTTTTCTCTGTACCGAGGTGTCGGGGTGATGGCATTTTGCGTGTAATTAACTGCTTCGGTATTGTAATAACTCTAAACATTATTATTTTTAGGGACCCTCCAAAATTCTGAGACTGAGAAAGTCGAACATTCTGAGGGATTTTGGATTGCACTTGAATTTTAGATAATCCAGTCAGACTTTTGAAGTTAATCGAGTTTTTTTTTGTTTTGCTCAGTTGATTTTTCAGATCCCGATTCTTTAAAATCTGCTCAAAACAGCACTGTCTAAACACACTCATCAGATGACTAGCAACACCGACAGCTCATCAGTGGTACACTTGAGCAAAATTTGTATGAATTTTATCTGTCACTGACAGGTTCTGAATATGAATTCAGTCTGCCATCGTGCAAAAAAACCTCTGTCAGGCCCCTTAACAGGTACACTTGAACAAATTTTGTAGACGTAACAATAGGTTATTACTCCACGACAACCAAAAATAAAAGTTTAGTTGGTAGCTTTCCACCAAACTCATACAATCAACTCCCCAAATTAAGGACCAGTTGCTTATTTTTCAGTCACACTACACACCAATCCAATGCAACCACCTTCACTCTCTAATTACGCATCCTTTTGCCTTCGGCTTCACTTCTTCTCCGGCTCCGGTCAGTTCATGTCGAGCATTCCCTGGTGGAAGGCGGCGATGCGGTCGGGGGTCACGCACTGGGTGATGAGCCGCGCCCCTGGCTTGTGCGCCCAGGGCTTCACCAGGATGCACGTCGCGATGTAGTCCAGGTTGGTGAGCGGCACGACGTGCGCCGGCGGCCCCCAGCCGTAGTCCACCTCGGCGAACCCGAGCCGCGTCCAGTCCGACACCAGCAGTGTCCGGTAGTCCGACGTGATCTGGTACGGGTCCTCGCCGCCGTCGGCCCCGGCCTCCCCCGTCGCCCACCGCGCGAACTCGGACGGCATCCGCCTCTTGCCGTCCTTGATGATCTTCACCACCTCGGGGATGGTGGAGCCGGCCACCTTGCCCGCGGGCGCCGACACGCGCATGATGTAGTAGCAGTTGCCGTAGAACCCGGCGCCGGCGCGCGGGAGCGAGGCGTGCAGGAGGGGCCGGGCGTTCATGGCGAAGCAGAGGTGGACCGGGGAGTCCGGCTCGAAGCCCGCCGCGCGGGTGCGGCTCTGCCACGCCTTGGCCACCAGCACCTCGAACGCCGAGCACCAGGAGCCGGCGTGGTCCACGTTGTACTGGGACTTGAAGTGGTTGATGTAGTCGGCGGAGATGTCCATGGCGAGGTACTCGAGCCGCTTGGCGCCCTCGGGGCTGGGCAGGCTGCCGACGACGGCGCCCGCCGGGTCCGGGATGGCCTCGCGGCCCCACTGCGGCTCCACCGCCAAGCTTTCCACGGTACGTCCGCGGGCGAGCTCACCGACGGCGGCCATGAACTGCGCGGCACCGGGGCCGTCGGAGACGGCGTGGCTGAAGCGGAAGCCGACGACGAAGCCGCCGCAGGCGAAGGTGGTGACCTGGACGAGGAGGACGAGCCTGCGCTCGTCCTCCTCCTGGGCGGGCGTGGGCGGGAGCAGCGCGTCCTTGGCGATCATCATGGGGTGCTCGAGGTACTCCACGTCCTCGAGCGCGCATCCGGCCGCGGCCTCGGTGAACCAGACGCCGCTGCCGTCGCCGCCGCAGTCGACCTGCAGCAGCCCGCCATCTTCCGTGAACGCCAGGCGGCCGGCGAGCGGATAATACTGCACCAGGGCCTGCGCCATGGCGCGCTCGATGGTGGCAGCTGGGCCGTCGCCGTCGCCGCCGACGACGGCCCGGTCAGGAGCGGGCTTGAAGACGTGGAGCGACTCGATGAGCGCCATCTGGGTGGGGTAGCGGTCGAGCCAGGAGAGGCGGAGCGGGCCGGCCGGCGTGGGCTCGGCGGGGGTCACCAGGCGCTGCGCCAGCCGGTGCACGGACTTGCTCGCGGCCGCCATTGCGATAACGAAGCCGCAAGAATGGAGTGGAGGAAGGACTGAGTGATCGCTGATCGGTCGGTCTCCGGTGTTCGGCAGCTAGCTAGGAAGCTAGCTGGCTGATTGCTTGGCTTGGTTTGGATTTGGTGTGTGGGTTTGCTTGACTTTGCATAGAAGGGAAGAAGACGTGGTATTTATAGGGGGTGTTGGTGGAATGGCGGAGGGAGTTAACGTAGAGAGGTGTGGCTCTTGGTAGTGACGAGGATGAGAGTCGGATGGAGGCTGACCGAGGAGAGGCTTCTCTTCCGCTTGCCGTGCGCTCCTCTGCTCGGGGGACGGACGGGTCCTACGTCGAGCCGTCGGGGTCAAAAGGTGATGGAATGCCGCTTTCGTGGGAAGGCTCTATCCAGTTGCTTGCCAATAAACCAACCCCTGAATTCGACTGCACGGGCACATCAGCCTTCATTACGTGCCCTACTGCTAGGAGCATCCGTGCTAACAACTCCAATGTGGCAGGAGAGACGTTTGAAGGGATCATGCTATGCACGTACAGTACTACGTCCATGGGCTTATTTCAATTGGAGCTTGGAAGATTGGCTTGACTTTGATTTGCGAACATGGGATACGTTCCGAGGGGGAAGGCGCGTGTTCCCTCTAGCCAGCCCTCTAGGTAGGAGTCACAAAGTTAACGAGGCACGAAAGCTACCGCCTACCGGGTCCGTGGAGTGACAACGTGCAAAGGTTAGGCGAGTTCATCCGCTCGATCGGGACAAGCCACTGACTGCTGACTGGTGTAGTTGGTGGCAAGCCATTCCCAGTCGGTAGTAACAGTAAAAATGCCTAGAAGCAGTAAACAGCTTCTCCTCTCCTCCTCCCGCTCGACACCAATCCTTCCCCGCCGGTGTGGCCGATTAGAGAGGGGATGGGGAAGGTGCTTGGTGTTGTGATGTAGATAGTAGTTTTCTTGTGAAGTCTAGCGTTTGTGGTGAGAAAAATCACCATAGAAACCCTCAAGCAGTTCATGTGGAAGGTTGGCGTTGTCTTTTGCGTCCTCATCATGGTGGAAGAAGGAGGTCAGTGGTGGATCTGGTGTTTCCCCTATCAATACACTGCTAAGAAAAAGGACACCAGCAACACGGGGTAAAGGTACATTAGCGTGCCCCCACGCTGCTACTGACGTGTTGTAGCTAACTAACTATTAGCAGTGCAAACCGGTTCACGCGGTAGCTAACTAGCCATTAGCAATGCGCCTGTCAAACCCGTGTTACATGCATCTATGTCTACTAGCAGCGTGTCATACAAACCCGCGTTGCAGATTCTTTTCTAAACATGGCCAGTGCACACAAGATAGATCGAAAATCATACATGGCTATTAAATTACACATATAGGAGTCACATAAGATCCATTAAGATAACATGAACAATCTGATACATAAACTCATAATTTATCTTGTCCCAACAAACATTTACAGAACTACATCAGATTGATTCCAACTCCCCAAAGAAGAAAAGAGAACATGGTATTGAAGATACAAAAGAGAGAGATGCCAACTAGCTTCGGCTATCAACCCAAAGGTTTGAGAAAAAACTACTCACGCGTCACCATGGAGGCGGCAAAGGATGGTGTAGGAGCCTTCTGTGATCGATTCCCTCTTCGGTAGCCTACCATAAACAACCTCTAGATTGGTTCATTGAGGTCCATGAGCGTGTGGTGGTGGAAACACAAGAAGGGATGACCTTTACAAGGTTTACAATATTTTAGTATTTATGGTCAAAAGGGTGTTGAGGGCCCACACGACCAGCTGGCGCCCCCTTAGAGCGAACTAGGCACCCGCGTGGGCCCCTGGAAGCATCGAGGTGACCTTCCTCTAGCCCATGCCTTGTCATGCTTTGGAATAAACAGTAAAATCCCTAGAGATATTCTACTTTGGAAAAATAGATTTTCTTGTAAAACATAAAAACGAGCAAAAAATAGCATCTGTCCTAGGCACTTGGTGAATAGGCTAGTCCAATAAAATTATACAAAAATAATACATATTGTTATTCAAAGTATATGAAAGTGATGACATACTAGCATGAAACAATAAAAACTATAGATATGTCGGAGACGTATCAGCAACCCCAAGTTGAATTACTACTCGTCCTCAAGGAGGTAAATGATAAAATAGATAATTTTTGAATATGGAATGCTACTCAGAAGATAGGTAATCAATCTAATATAATCAGGATATAAACTCAAGAGAACGTGATATAAAGCAATAGTCTATAGTTGATATTAAGCAAGTAGTGAATGAACACATAGACAATTGAGCTATTGCTTTCCGTGAATCGAATGTCTCCAACCGGAGTTCCTGTGCCATGACTGAGGAAGGTTTAGAATAAAAATATAATATGTTGAGAACTCATTAGTCAATCTTTGCATTTCTCATAGCCTAAAGGAAACCTTATTACAACACTACCCCCAGGGTGTAGATACGAAGTTACATGGTCCTCTCTTTTCTTCTTCGAGCAACTAATGCAATGAACGAGCGTTAACAAGATTAGAGGGACTTAAATGACAAAGATAATAATGATGGGGGGTAAAGGAAGTCAAAAGGTGAGAAAGTCTCGCACAAACGAGGATAATCAATGGGCTAGAGGAATTCTTATGATATATATTGGTGCAAGAAGTAGGGATTGCAATACAACAAATGCACTAGAGATATAAGTGTATGAATGCTCACCAAAAATACTAAGTGAGGGGTGCATCCAACTTACCTGTTCATAAAGACCTAGAGCATTTTAAGGAAGCTCATCTTCGGAACATGCAAGCCAACTTCTATAACATGAAGCATATGAACTCACTATATATGAAGCATAAATGTGTATAAAGGATAGTAGTGTGTACGCTCTCTATTTACCTCTCTTTTTACTTATATATTTTTATTTGGGCACTTCTCTCTTTTCGGTCTTTTTTCTAGGGGCACTTTTTGGCCTCTTTTTTACACCTCACTGGTAGGGACACACTCGTATGGACATCAGACATTTATTGACTTACAATTTTGAATCAAGAATAATGACTCTATATGGATGCTTTTGGCAGTGTACCAGGATGTGCAATGATCTAGCACAACATCTAGACAATGATGAACATGTGGCATTGCCACAACTATCATTTTGGCTCTATATGATCACGGAAAACAATATGGAAGTGTAGGATAAATCATATGAAAACTAGATGGAAGTTGCTTGATAATATATATATCTAGGAATGGATATGAGCCATAATAGATAGGTATGATGGTATTTTTGAGGAAGATATAATGAGACTTATGTGTGAAAGAGCGAGTTGTCCCACAAAGTTAGATGTACTGGCGAAATTTGCCCCGCACCTCGAAGTGATATCGAACATTGCACTATACCGGAGAGGCTAGCAAATATGGACAAGTGGAAGTGCAGCAAAATCTAATAATCACATTAGTCATGAAGAACTCGTCCACTTATTATTGGTATTTCTAAGACCACTTCAGGAAATTGTATGCAACCAAGTATCACAAGCACTACTGGAATTCTCTTGTTTGCCGTCTGCCATGGCAGACGGCAAACACACCTTCAGTTGTCGGCAAAGATCTTTGCCGTCTGTCCTCGGGCGGCACAGCTCTTGTCAGCCGTTTCTTCGGCAAAGAGGTGCTTTGCCGTCTGCATATAATCGACGGACGGCAAAGATCTTTGCCGACCGTATACTTGCAAGTAGACGACAACGTGAGCCTGACGACAAAAAAGATTACAAGCCCTCCGTCAGGCCGTTAACGGCGAGGTGTGCCGTCTACCGACAGACGGCAACAAAATGGTGATGTCATCAGGATGTCACCTCTCGTCAGATCATTATCGTCTGCCGGACAAATGGCATAGTGATGCTCTTTGTTGTCTGCCAGAGATACGCAAACGGCATACTGACCAAATGGCACTCAGTCTGTTGCCAGATTGCACAGCTGGGTGCCACATGTCACCTTTGTCGACCACCAGCAGACGGCAAAGCTCTTTGCCGACTGACTGCAGACGGCAAAAAACCTATATTGTCTCTATTTTTCTGTTTTTCTATTAAACCCTGCATTTGACAAAAAAAATCAATATATATATACAGTCGGTCTATTCTAACATCGATATTAGAATAACTATTCTGACAATATTCCAAACTACATCGTATCGCAAAAGAGAACCGCACTGATGAATTCGGAGCACTGCAGTTCGGGTAAAACAAAACCGCATGCATCGTTTTCGCGATAACTTTTTAACCGTTGGTCGGAATTGAGCGTATGATACACCGTTGGATTCGTATGGAAAGGAGCATCTTCCGTATGTTGAAAAATTTCCCCGATTCTTCATGGATTAAGAGCAGTGTCGAAAATGGTGCGGCGACCCACTTTTGCAGCGGGCGTATTTTTGCGATTTCTCTTAAACCGTTCATCGGAATGATGCAAATGATATACCGTTGGAAAGATATCGATCAGGCGCTCCATCCATATGTAGAACAATTTGTCTAATTCGCTATGGACTTGAGAGAAATCTAGCCGCAAAAAAACGCAGCAACTCTGTTTTTCACCGCCGGATCTTGTAAAGAGTAGAACTTTTTAACCACTTGACTGATCGATGCGTATGATACACCGTTGGATTCGTAAGGAGTAGGAGATTAATCCGTATGTTGAACACTTTTCGAGTTTCTTCACTGTTTTAAAGGAATTTTGAAAACCGTGTGCTGCCCTCTTGTGGACAGCGGACGTTTTTCGCGTAAATTCGTTTGATTCGTTCGTCCGATCGATGTAATTGATATACCGTTGGATAGATATCGTCGAGGCGCTCCATTTTTATGTAAAACATACTCTCTAATTCATCACGGTCTAAAAGTTACGTCAAATTTTACTAAACCGCGAAAGTGTTTTTTCGCGTACCCGAAATCGACGAAGCGAACTGCATTAGACGGGCTAGCGCACTGCATTATCGCCAAACAGAACGCACGAGTTCTTTCGCGAATTTGAAATTGACGAAGCGAACTGCATCCTTCAGAGACTGGTTGCATTTATCGACAAGAGAACTTCACTTATTTTTTTTAACTTTCAACATAATTTTTTATCAACGAGTGTGTATCGCATGGACGAGGCGAGTGAACTGCATTTTTTTCAAAAAAATTACGAACAAGCGTGCATCGCATGGACGAGGCGAGTGAACTGCATTTTTTTCAAAAAATTTACGAAGGATAGTGATACAATACTACTGGAAGTGAACTACCACAAGAATTAGCACGGAAGCGCCATGAGCTATGAACCGCACTGCACATGCATAACCAAAACATAATGCAATAGCATTATTAGTACCTGATAAACTCAATAAAAGTGTACTCCATTGCAATATATGAACACACACAAAAAATCTCCAACTGAACTGCAACTCAAGGATACACAAAAGCTGTAAAACACACTGCCTGACGCGAGGTGTGGCAAACACGACGGTGGGTGAACTGCATGTCCATCGCCAGCCGCTGACTAGTTGGTCGCGCAGGGGGCAGGGCGAGGAACGCCTTGACGGATCTGGTGTCTCTCCCTAGTCTGCTTCTCGTCAGCAGCGTCACACGCTGAATCTCGTCGCGGGCGCCCTTGATGCGATGAGGCGACCTCGAGGACACACAGATCGGAGCGGCGGCCATGGGAGGGTGCGGTGGCCCGGCGCGGCGGCCACCGGAGGGCGAGGCGGCTCGGCGCGGTGGCCACGAGAGGGCGAGGTGTCCCGGCGCGGCGACCACGGGAGGAGGCGCGCCGGTGGCCGAGGGATGGCGGCGGGATCCGGAGGAGGAGGAGGAGAGAGGGGTGCGGGATCCACGCCGGCGCGGGGGGCGGGGAGGCGGGGGGTGCGCCGCCAGGGTGTGATGGCTTCTCGCCCCTTCATTGGTTTCCCCAAGTGTAAGGTTGAGATGTAGTGCAGCAGCAGTTTTCTCTCGGTGAAGATACCAAGGTTTGTCTCCAGCAGGACTCCAGAGATGATAAGTAGGTGTCAGCGGCGCAACTGATGCGGACCTGCACACAGACACAGATAACTTTGTTCCCAACGAAGTTCAGAGAGGTTGTCAATCTCTCCGGTCTTGTTGTTTACAAAGGATAAAATGCAAGGGATAATGATAGAAAATAAAAGCGGTAAAGTAAATGTAGGGTGGAAACAGTGATAAGGATATGGACCGGGATACGTGATGTTCGCTAGTGATGTCTCTCTCCCAAAAGACGATAAAATTGCTATGCGAGGTAAACAAATTACAGAAAGGCAATTGACAGGATTATGAACGCACCGCAATGCTAACTATGCTACAAAAGAAAGGAAGAGGTTCAAAAGCACGGGCAGTACGCCAAAGTAAGTAGACCGAAATCCATCTGCATCTACTACTAATCATCCACCTTGAGATATCTATCCAGAACATCTCGCTGGTATTAAGTTGCGAGCCCCACCCAAAGTGTAAACCCAAAGCAATAGACAACTGCATTAAAAAGAACTCTGCGTAAAGTAAACAATCCTTGTAACCGTGGTTACAAGCACCATTGTTTTCCCCCTTGTGGAAACAACACATCTCCTAGACTCATGTTTCTGTCACTCAAGCGTGTCACCAGGGAGGCATGAACCCACAATCTAGCACAATGCTCCCTCTTGGAGTCACTACCTACTACTTGGGCAAAGCAATAAACAGCAACGGAAAACATGCAAGAATTACTTATGAACAAAAATATAAAAGATAGAAACCAAATATATTACTCTATCACAATCTGAACATAATCTCATAATCCATCAGATCCGATCAAACTCAACATAGCAATAGCGGAAATATTACAAAGGTGCCTCAATCATGTAGGGCAGCTCACGAGGTCTAAACAATGAAGATCAAAGAGGGGAGGAGAACATCACATAGCTACTGATCACGGACCCATGGTCCAAGAAAGACTACTCACGAGACATCCGGGGAACATCCATGGTGGAGAGGAGACTCCCGGAGGTCAATCCTCCCTCCGGCAGGGTGCCGGGAAGGGGTCTTCTGGTGCTCCCGATCTTGGAAGCGCGGCGGCGGCGGAATAGAGGCGAGTTCGCGTAATAGGGTTCTACTTCTGGAGTTTTCCCGTGACGGGGGATAAATAGGCGAAAGGGGGCAGCCAGAGGTGTGCCAGGGGCCCCAGGCGCCCCCCTGGCGCGGCCAGGGGTGGGGCCACGCCGGGTGGCCGCCTGGCCCCCCCTTGCCCCCCTTCTGGCCCCTCCCGGGCTCTTCTGGAAGCTTCCTGTACGCTGATTTTTCTGTATTTTTTCTGGAATTTTTCTGGCATTTTTTATATGGGGGGAAAAACTGAAATAGAAAAACAGCAGAAAACAGGAACTGGCACTGGGGTGCACTGAGTTAATAGGTTAGTCCAATTATGATCAAAAGTGTATGAAAGTGTATCTAGATCATAGCAATATCACACAAAACATGCATGGAGCAAGCAGAAATTATAGATACGTTTTGGACGTATCAACATCCCCAAGCTTAATTCCTGCTCGGCCTCGAGTAGGTAAATGATAACAACATAATTTCTGTGGTGACATGCTAGCAACCATATAAGAACTTTGAAAAGTAAAGCAATCAATGTTAGAGATTCAAATCAAGTCATAACATGCAAGAGTCTATATTAGCATTGAAACAAGTAACAAAAGAACATTAGGTGCAAGAGCTCTCGCTGTCCGTGACTCGAATGTGTCCAAATGGTGTTTGCGTGCAAGAAAGGGGATAGGGAATACGAGAAAAAAGTATTTTTGTGTTGAGAACTCAATCTACTAAAGTGTCACACTTGGTCTTCTTTGGAATCTTATCTTGACTCGTCCCCAGACCACTAGCCAGGTACAAGTCAATTTTATCCACTCCTTTTCGATATTTTGAGCACTCATGCAATGGATGAGCGTAAGCACGAAAGTCTACACTTAGGATGGCAAAGAGAGAATATGGTGGAGGAGGAAGACAAAAAGGATGAGAAAGGATCACATCAATGAGGACAATCATAGGCAAGAGATGCCAAATGATAGATATGATGTGAGGAGTAGGGATTGCCATGCAACGGATGCACATACGAGCTAAGAAGCTCTCCAATAGCTATATGCATAATGATCATCTCTATGGAGTACAAGGATATAGAGGGAGTACTAGTGTGGATCTCTCAAAAGGATAGTAGTGTTGCCCCTTTCTCTCTTTTTATTTCTTTTTCTCTTTTTCTATTTTTTTTGTGGCCTCAATGGCTCTTTCTATTTAACTCTCATTTGTCCTCTTTGGGATCTTTTAATGTGTCCACTTTGGGATCTTTTCCTCACTTAAGGGCAACACTCTATTTTACAAGAAGGTAAAGGAGATCTTTCACACTTTACAAGGTACTCAAAAGATAAATAAGATGTAACTATCATGAAGTATGCAATGTATGCTTCTGCGAGTGTAGCAGGAACATGTATGACATGAAGATCAAGTCATGAAGAGGTGGATGTTGCATGGCAATATAACTCGGAAAGGCTATGGAAATGCCTTGATAGGTAGGTATGGTGGCTGTTTTGAGGAAAGATAAAGGGAGGCTTATGATGACAGAGCGTATCATGCCAAGGGTTTGGATGTACCGGCGAAGGTGGACACGAACTCTCGGAGTGAGAAGAAGGCAATGCACGGCACAGGAGAGGCTAGCAAAATATGGGAAGGTGGAAGTGTCAACTCTCAATACTTACATTAGTCCGAAGAACTCATGCACTTATTATCGGTAACTCTCAATCTAATGAGGAGGTTCACAAAGAGACAAGTACCCCGAGGAGGAGTGTATGGGGGTTTGGTTATCCTTGCGCATCCTCGACTCATGGTACGTGAGTGTTCTCTGATATTCGACTCCTCAGAAGAGTAGTGATCCATCTAGTAGCTAGAGTTCTCAACTAGTTTTGTAGGTTTTGAAAATAAACACGGATTGCCCAAAATACGACACCTATCACTAATAGGCAAGAGCTCTTGACACCAAAAGTCCAAACATTACTCATAACAATACCTCAAAACTATTGCAAGCTACTACTAGAATTAAATAGCAACCTCAATTACCTACTTTCAAGACAAAACACAACTCAGTGCAACAACCAAATATCTTTAACAAGATAAACATGAAAAATAAAAAGAGTTCCAGCAACAAACTAAACAAAAGCCAAGGCTCTTGCTAAAGACAAACTAAGACTAAAACTAAACATGGCAGTAGCTATGAAAAGATAAAGAACACACAACAGCAAAAAGATAGGCATGAAGAATCCTATGATGTGTTCTAAATTTTGAAAGTGGAGCGTGTTTCTCTCCCACACGAAGTAAGAAAGGATCTAAATTTTTATGAACAGCAAGCAAAGCTAAAGAAACTAAAAACAAAACCTAAGAGCGAGACGCTCCAAGCATAGCACATAACACATGAAGTGATAAAAATATAGTGAGACGAAGGACGAACCGATGATTGTTGATGGAGAAGGGGATGCACGGGGGCATCCCCAAGCTTAGACGCTTGAGTCTCCTTGAATATTTGTTGGGGATGCATGGGGGCATCCCCAAGCTTGAGCGCTTGACACTCCTGGATCTTCTTTCATCATCTTCCATCGCACACTTGAAAACTCCCTTCAATACATAACTCATCATAAGCTGATTAGAGAGGTTAGTACCCTTAATAAATAATTTTTCTCCACTGTATATAAAAATATTCTTGAAGAGCTACTTTTTATCAAGAGTGCCAAAAAGTTTTTGCAAATAAAAAGCAAGCTTAAGGTTTGCAAAAGTTAGGAGAGACAAAACGTGGCAGAATCTGTGAAAAACAGAACAGCAGATAGTAAAGATTTTTTTAGGGGCACTTCTGCAACTCAAATCAAAAAACTCATAACATACGGAAGTTTCGTAATTGTATAGAGCATACTGTGTAAAACATTCAGCTCAAAAAGATGAACTGGGATTTTTCTGGAATTTTTCTGGTCACGAGGACAGAATCTGTTTTCTGGACAGCATGTCACAACTTTTACTTCCCTTGCCGTAAGAGGCTATAACTTGGCACAAAGCTGAAAAATAAAGATACAATGATGTTGATACAGTAGTAACAATCATCAAGAAACAACAAAAGCAAAAAGAAACACCTAAATTCGTTGCGGGCTGCCTCCCGAAAGCGCTTCTTTAAAGCCATTAGCTAGGCATAATGCAAAAAGAAGAATCAAGTTTTATCAAGAGAAAGAGAATAACTAGCCCGAGTAACGGACTCAAAAGGTAACTTGATTTTCTTTCTATGGAAGTGTTCCATCCCCTTTTTGAATGGGAATTGTAATTTTATATTCCCCTCTTTCATGTCAATAACCGCACCAACGGTGCGAAGAAAAGGACGTCCCAAAATAATTGGACATAAAGGTTCACACTCTATATCCATAACAATAAAATCAACGGGAACATAGTTGTAATTGACAATGATAAGAACATCGTCGATCTTCCCCAAAGGTTTCTTTACGGAAGAATCAACAAGACGAACACCAAAAGAACAAGGCTCAAAAGGCTTCAATTCAAACATATCAAATATTCTTTTGGGCATAACGGAGGTACTAGCTCCAACATCACATAAAGCATAGCAAGAGAAGTTATTCAATTTAATTTTGATCATAGGATCCCAACCATCATCTAGCTTCCTAGGTATGGAGGCTTCTACTCTAAGCTTCTCCTCCCTAGCTTTGATGAGAGCATTTGTGATATGCTCCGTGAAGGCAAGATTAAGTGTGCTAGTGTGGGGGTCTCTAGACATTTTGTGTAACAAGCTAATAACTTCTGAGAGGGTACAACTATCAAAATCAATATCACTACTATCAAAGGTGGTAGTAGTGTCATCTAGGATCACTTGTTTGAAACCCTCTATGTTCATAGGAGTTTCTTTATCTATGGTTGAGGTATTAGCATCACCATTAATAGGTCCAACGGGACTAGGAGTGCATTGGGTGCTAATAGTTTGAGTGTCCTCAACAATTTGGATAGTGGCAACTGTGTGGTGTGTAGGAAGGCTCTTAATTCTATCCTCTTCCTCCTTTTCTCTAGCCCATCTTTCTTTGAGTTTAGCCATCATCCTAATATTTTCATTGATTTGTAACTGGATAGCATTAATAGGAGTGGTCTTATTCTCCTCAAGAGGGGAGGTTCTAATTTTAAGCATCTCAATATCAAGGGCTAAGCTTTCTACCTTCAAAGAGAGATTATCTATTTTAGCTAATTTCTCTTCTACATTATTGTTGAAGGCTTTTTGGGTAGTGATAAAGTCTCTAAGCATGCTTTCCAATTCAGAAGAGGGGTTCTTGTTGCTAGGGTAAGTGTTGTTGTTCCCATAGTTGGATGGAAACGGTCTAGGATTGCTAGCAAAATTTCCCCTATAAGCATTGTCGTTGAAGTTGTTTCTAGCAATAAAGTTCACATCTACATATTCTAGAGCAACCAAAGAATTTAAAGGGACATCATGAGGATCAATAGAGGGTTGCTTGGTAAGTAGAGACATAATTAAGTCAACTTTTTCATTGAGGGAGGTAATTTCCTCGACAGAATTTACCTTCCTACCTGTTGGAGCGCGTTCGGTGTGCCATTGGGAATAATTGGTCATCATTTCGTCGAGAAGCTTCGTGGCAGCACCAAGTGTAGTTGACATAAAGGTTCCTCCCGCGGCCGAATCTAACAGGTTCCGCGAGGTAAAGTTCAAGCCTGCATAAAAAGTCTGGATAACCATCCAAGTAGTCAAACCATGTGTAGGGCATTTCTTAACAAGATATTTCATTCGTTCCCAAGCTTGGGCAACGTGTTCATTATCCAATTGCTTAAAATTCATAATATTACTCCTCAATTGGATAATCTTAGCAGGAGGGTAGTACTTCCCTATAAAAGCATCTTTGCATTTATCCCATGAATCTATGCTATTTCTAGGCAAAGATTGAAACCAGATTTTAGCATCTCCCCTTGAAGAGAAAGGAAAGAGCTTGAGCTTAACAAAATCACCTTCTACTTCTTTATACTTTTGCATATCACATAATTCAACAAAATTATTCAAGTGTAAAGCAGCAGCATCTCCAGCACCAGAGAATTGATCTCTCATAACAAGGTTTAGCAAAGCAGGTTTAATTTCATAAGAGGTAGCTGAAGTGGCAGGTGTGGCAATGGGAGTGCAGATAAAGTCCTGGTTGTTATGACTAGTGAAGTCACACAACTTAGTGTTTTCAGTGGAACCCATAGTAGCAGCAAGTGTGGCAGATTTTTTTGATATTTTTGATAAAAGACACAAAGATAAAAACTGAAAGATAAACTAACAAGACTAAAAAACAAAGGTAAAGGGTAGTGTGCAACTCCCCTATCTTAGCACTTGGATTCCCCGGCAACGGCGCCAGAAAACTTTGCTTGATGGCTTCTCGCCCCTTCGTTGGTTTCCCCAAGTGTAAGGTTGAGATGTAGTGCAGCAACAGTTTTCCCTCGGTGAAGATACCAAGGTTTGTCTCCAGCAGGACTCCAGAGATGATAAGTAGCTGTCAGCGGCGCAACTGACGCGGACCTGCACACAAACACAGATAACTTTGTTCCCAACGAAGTTCAGAGAGGTTGTCAATCTCTCCGGTCTTGTTGTTTACAAAGGATAAAATGCAAGGGATAATGATAGCAAATAAAAGCGGTAAAGTAAATGTAGCGTGGAAACAGTGATAAGGATATGGACCGGGATACGTGATGTTCGCTAGTGATGTCTCTCTCCCAAAAGACGATAAAATTGCTATGCGAGGTAAACAAATTACAGAAAGGCAATTGACAGGATTATGAACGCACCGCAATGCTAACTATGCTACAAAAGAAAGGAAGAGGTTCAAAAGCACGGGCAGTACGCCAAAGTAAGTAGACCGAAATCCATCTGCATCTACTACTAATCATCCACCTTGAGATATCTATCCAGAACATCTCGCTGGTATTAAGTTGCGAGCCCCACCCAAAGTGTAAACCCAAAGCAATAGACAACTGCATTAAAAGGAACTCTACGTAAAGTAAACAATCCTTGTAACCGTGGTTACAAGCACCGTTGTTTTCCCCCTTGTGGCAACAACACATCCCCTAGACTCATGTTTCTGTCACTCAAGCGTGTCATCAGGGAGGCATGAACCCACAATCTAGCACAACGCTCCCTCTTGGAGTCACTACCTACTACTTGGCCAAAGCAATAAACAGCAACGGAGAACATGCAAGAATTACTTAGGAACAAAAATATAAAAGATAGAAACCAAATATATTACTCTATCACAATCTGAACATAATCTCATAATCCATCAGATCCGATCAAACTCAACATAGCAATAGCAGAAATATTACAAAGGTGCCTCAATCATGTAGGGCAGCTCACGAGGTCTAAACAATGAAGATCAAAGAGGGGAGGAGAACATCACATAGCTACTGATCACGGACCCATGGTCCAAGAAAGACTACTCCCGAGACATCCGGGGAGCATCCATGGTGGAGAGGAGACTCCCGGAGGTCAATCCTCCCTCCGGCAGGGTGCCGGGAAGGGGTCTTCTGGAAGCTTCATGTACGCTGATTTTTTCTGTATTTTTCCCGGAATTTTTCTGGCATTTTTTATATGGGGGAAAACTGAAATAGAAAAACAGCAAAAAACAGGAACTGGCACTGGGGTGCACTGAGTTAATAGGTTAGTCCAAGTATGATCAAAAGTGTATGAAAGTGTATCTAGATCATAGCAATATCACACAAAACATGCATGGAGCAAGCACAAATTATAGATACGTTTTGGACGTATCAGGGTGGTGAGGGGGAGGTGAGCCGTCGAGGGCGCGGGACGGCAGGGTGGTGTGCCGCCAGGTCCAAGGGCCGGGGGTGGAGGGACTCCGCCGGGGAGGTGGGCGGGGCCGCGGCGTGGAGGGGCGCCGCCGGGGAGGTGGGCAGGGGCGCGGCGTGGATGAGCTCCGCCGGGGAGGTGGGCTACGGGGAGGAGTTGGTGGATGGATCGTGGGGGTGGGATTTTTTTATGTTGTATTTTGCGGTTCGGGTCGGTTTTGTTTTTTTGATGTTCGTAATGGTCTTAATCACTGGTGGTTAGGGTATTGGCAGAATAAGGAGGTGTTGTTAGAATAAGGTCTTAAGGGGTGTTGTTAGAATAGACCCACCCTATATATATATATACATCATATCCAAGAACATATGAATCTCCAACAATATTAAAAAGTCTCCAATAAGGATAACAACAATAAACACATTGTTTCATATATACATCACACATAGTTCATTACACAAAGTCTCCAAACAGTTCATAACAACATCACACGAAGTTCATAACAACAAAGTCTCTAGACAGCAACTCCAGCAATGCATGACCCCCGTAAAGCAAATCTGCAAAATAAAAATAAGAAAGTTAGAGCAAGAAGAAGAAGAAGATCTCTTCTTCTCTCTTCTTCTTCTGTTTTCTTTAGCATTTGTGAGAAATTAAGCTAACCTTTAGCATTTGTGAGCACATTTTGAGAAATTAAGCTAACCTTTAGAATTTGTGAGCAATTAAGCAAACATTAGAATGTTTTGAGCCAATGAAGCTAACTTTAGCATTTGTGAGAAATTTAAGAAACTTTAGCATAATTTGAGCAATCAATAGCATGGTTTGAGGAATTAAGCTGACTTTAGCATATTGTGAGCCAATTAAGCTAGCTTTAGCATTTTGTGAGGCACCTAAACTTTAGCATTTGTGAGCACATTTTGAGAAATTAAGTTAACCTTTAGAATTTGTGAGCAATTAAGCAAACATTAGCATGTTTTGAGCCAATGAAGCTAACTTTAGCATTTGTGAGCAATTTAAGAAACTTTAGCATAATTTGAGCAATCAATAGCATGTTTTGAGGAATTAACGTGAATTTAGCATATTGTGAGCCAATTAAGCTAGCTTTAGCATTTTGCGAGGCACTTTAACTAACTTTCGATTTTTTAAAGCGAATCAAGCTAACTTTAGCATTTTGTGAGAGATTCAAGCTAACTATAGTATCTTGTGAGCAAATGAAGCTAACTTCACCATTTTGTGAGAAAATCAAGCTAAATATGCATTTTCAAACTAACTAAGCATTTATAAAGCAAAATATAGAACATAAATTACCGGAGTGTAGCCTCAAGGATGAGGTGGCTGAGAAGCATCAGTCGGGTTGGCTAAGGTTGACGGGGGAGCAGGGTCATGATATGCAGCCCGAGAGTTATGCTGCACGAAAAGATCAACTAGCGGTTAGCACGACGCCACTCAATAAGGTATTGATGATCATTGAAAGATACTCACCGTCCCCACAGGAGAAATGATCGGCATCGGTGGAGCGGCATGGTCAGCCTTCTCGCACATAGTCTACACATTTGTTTTCCACGAGTCAATCATATTAGTTCCTAATATAATCAAACATTATAACATGCATTCTTTGGGTGAATATGAACAAGTGACTTACCACGATGAGCTCATACAAGGCCCGGTTCGACGCATCGTGGCGTGTCGTGGCCTCCTCAAGAGCCTTCGCCGTCCTCTCCTCCGCCAACCGCTCTCTCTCTCTGCTTCCTTCTCCTCCGCCAACCGCTCCTTCTCCTCGAGTAGCCGGTGAGTATTCTGCCGCTCTCTCTCAAGAGCTTCCTGCAGCCCCACTCCTGTAGTTAGCACTCTAATATTCGATGAGAGAACACAAGAATGCAAGAGTCCTTATGGCTAACCTCGATAGCGAGATCGACTGGCCGCGCACGAGTCCTTATAGCAGGAGAAGAGCTCATTTGGCGCGCCTTGATCTCAGGAAGAGTCCTATTGCCTCGAATCAACTTATCTCCAATGGACATGGCGCCATGGCGCCTTCCGTCACCAGAGATCATCACCATCTCCGGGTCAATAGGCTTCCCAACCGGGGGTATAATCCTGCCCGTGCTTCTCCTTCGCCACCTCAGTATAAGCCTTCATCTTACCGTAGGCGGCAACGTTGGTGAAAGTCGACGGAGTGGCAATATCCGACTCTGAGAGTGCCTTGG
This sequence comes from Bromus sterilis, assembly GCA_950022295.1. NCBI lineage: Eukaryota > Viridiplantae > Streptophyta > Magnoliopsida > Poales > Poaceae > Bromus > Bromus sterilis. Next base: position 30,341,285 of record OX465597.1, read on the forward strand.
CCTTCTTGTATGACGTTGTATGGGCCATGCCATAATTTTCGAACACCCCAAGCGGCTCTGTTTTATTATGATCCGCCTAAAACACAAAGCAAAGCACAATATTAGTAAACGGCTAAGTTGTGGGTGCGTAAAAGACAATATGCTCCTTCTCCATCTCTCCTCCTACTCCTAACTTCCTCCTCCATCTCTCCGACCTCCTCATCCTTCTCCGGGCCTCCTCCTCTCCTCCTTCTCTGCGGCCTCCTCCTCCATCTCTCCGACCTCCTCATCCTTCTCTCGGGCCTCCTCCTCTCCTCCTTCTCCATCTCTCCTCCTCCTCCTAACCTCCTCCTCCACCTCCTTCTCTCCTCCTCTTTTTTTCACTTCTTTTTTCTAACGAAAACTAATTAAAACTAAATCTATCTAATTGCTAACTAAAACTACATCTATTTAAAACAAAATAAAACTAATTGCTAACAATACTATTACAAAATAACACTAATAAAATTACTAAAAGAAATAACTACAATACAATAACCTAACTAATTATTTTTTCTCTTCTTTCTATTTTTCCTCTTCTTTTAATTAATTTTTTCTTCTTCTAACCTAACTAACTACAATGCAATGACTAACTACAATACTAAAATTACTAAAACAGAGAAAAAGCTAACAAAAATTACTAACACAAAGAAAAAAAAGGGGAAAGGGGCTCACGGAGTGGAGGACGTGGAGGCCGGCGATGGTGCTGGAGGAGGCGGGCCAGGTCGGGGTGAACGGCGGCGGCGGCGGTTGCAACAGGGTGGCGGGCGGCGGTTAGAGGAGAGAGGAGAGAGAGGAGGGAGTTGAGGGAGGAGGAGGGCGGGCGGCGGGGCTCACCGGTGGCGGGCGTGGCCATGGGCCCGACAGCGACCTGCGGGGGGCGGCGGCGCTGGGTGTGGCAGAGAGAGACAGAGGGCGCGAGTGGGGATAGGGATCGGGGGCGTGTGTCCGGCAGTTAACGGCACATGAGGTATGCCGTCTGTGAGCAGACGACACACGCCGCTTTGCCGTCTGCTAACAGACGGCATACCTCGGGGCCGTTAGCCAGGCCGAGTGGGAGGGCCTGGCTGGGCCCACATCTTCTTTGCCGTCTGCACACAAATGGAAAAGAGTATGTTGCCGTCAGCCTGAGTGGAAGCAGACGGCATCCCGCATATTTGCCATCTGTCAGTAGTTTGCCGTCTGTATTTAGGTCAACAGACGGCATATATCCTCTTTGCCGTCTGCCCCGATGAAAAACAGACGGCAAAGAGGTTGACACATGGCAAACTGATGAATTCCAGTAGTGAAGGAGAATGTATGCATGGGATTTTGGTTATGCCTGCACATCTCAACCCATTCCGTGTAAGGGTTTGCTTACAGCTACCGCTTTGACGTGGATTAGCTTGGCGTCACAAAGTTCTCAACAAGTTTTGTTTTATATTAAAAAATAGGGCATGTTGAGACAAAATACGAATCACTAATTAGTGCAAGCTCAATTGCAAATTCATCATTATTCACTCAATACCTCAACACCATTGCAAGTTATCCTATGTTAAGCCTAGAGATCAGGATTACATATACAATCCATACCATCTTTATCATAGGATATATTAACTAGTTTAATTCATTCACTCTCTAAAAATATATAAGTGAAACATGAAAGTGTAAACATTTCAATATAACATTCCTTCGCCTTGCTCTAACAAATATAAGTAAAGATCTAGAGTAGATTCTTTTAAACATAACAACTCAAAATGTATAAGCGAAGAACAGAACATTGAGCATTCTATAAATAGATAGATAGGAGGGTGGTACCCTCAACAAGCATTTTCAGAGTAAGCTGATTGGTGAAGAACATCAAGAAAAAGAAAAATCAAACAAAGACACTCTTAAGTTAAATACATATCATGTGGATAACTAAAACATAGTGGTAACCGTGACGTATTGATGGTTCAAAATGAAAGAAGGGATGCTTTTCGGAAAATCTCAAGCTTAGACGCTTAAGTCAAGTGTCATGTGTTGGGAGATTTCACATGCGTGGGCCTAAGCAGGTCTGTAGCGCACACCGATCCTTTTTCTATAAATAGTGGGTCGGGATTATTTACCGACCGACTGTTTGATGGGCCTAAGAGCTTTTTCGACCTTCGACAACAAATGTCCCGGCATTCCCGACCTGCGGTCAATCATTGTTGACGTGATATCCCGACCAACTATCTGTTAGAACTTTCCTCAAGCAACAATCTATCAACAATGATATGGTTACTTTTCCCAACACACAATCACAGGGAATGTGGTGTCGTGGTGTAGTGGTCCACGCGTGCCTCTGGCCATCCCGAGCTCTGTCGCCCAGTCCCGTCACTTGAGGTCATCCATCACGACCGCCACCGAGCTCAAGACACAGTCGCGGTTCCCATCAAACACCTTCTCGCCGGTGGCCTGGTGGGGGAGAATGGCACGGCCGCAAGGGGACGGCGGCGTCGGGGCTGGCCGGGTGGGGGAGAACAGGAGAACTGGAGAAGGCACGGGGAGTCGGGGACGGCGGCGGGTGGCACGGCGCACGGGGACGGCGGTGTCTCGCCGTCTCAGCCTCCCCTACAGATGAGTAGCGGCGGCACCGCGGCAGTTAGGTCAGGACGAGGTGGGGGCTCGGGGTGGGGAAGGGGCGAAGGGAAATACCGAGTTGGCTCCGTGTGCGTGTGGTCGCCTGGGACGTGGGGAGGGGAACTGGCCGATTGGGATGGGTCGTGCGGCGCCGTGGGCTGGGCTCGATCAATTCGGTTAACCGGGAAATATACCGAACCGACCGAATTTAGTTCGGTTAGTAGCCCAGCTAACCGAATTTTTATGTACAAAGCAAAAAAACCGAAACTTCGGTTTATTTGGCTTCGGTTTCGGTTCAGTTTTCGGTTCCTCGATTTTTATGCCCAGTCCTACTCGCCGCCACTCGATTTCAGCCGTCATATCTCTAGGTTTCATGTGATTCTGAAAATATGTATATCCAGTTTGCGTATGCTTTAATATCAGAATTTTTTTGGCTACTCAAATCTTGTTGCTCCTCTATCTAAAATGAATTTGGATACCCCAAATTGTAGATCTGATGTTGAAGATACTCCTAAGACTCATCAACTAACTTTGTCAACTTAAATTCAATTTCAACCAAAATAATGCTCAAATGCAAAAAAAAACAATATCTTCCATTTTCTGGCGTTGTCCCGATCCTATTCTAGAAGGAGTGCTTTGTCGGTCCGCCATGCCATGTCAATAAGAAGAGCGGACCGCAACAATATTGTAACAGAATCGGACATGGAGGTCACCCAAAGATGACTAGTTAATGATGGACAGCTCAACCAGAGAGACAAGTCGCATAGAAGTTTTATCATAGAGAGAAGAATACGTGCGAGACACTGAGTCTTGCGCCAACTAAAATAGTTCTGTAGTGTTGTTGAAGTGATGCCCTGCTTGCTGGTGGAGAGTGGTTTGGTTTGGTGTGTGCGTGAGTGGCGAGCTCGCAGCCGGACGGATCTTTTGGCTATCTAAAGCTTTGGATAGACGCGCAACAAGTTGCTCAATGGCTGCTTACAAGATCACAACAGACGCGCGCCACCAATAATCTATTTGACGTTCTAACATGTTTTTCATTAACACATGCAGAGCAGAGGTTGGCGAAGTGGCAAATGCAATCATCCATGCTTTTTCCCCCTTTAATCTAATGATAATTTTGGCTAAGCGCGCGCATGTAAAAATCTACTACTGCATATCTACAGCTTTACTTTCCCTCTGTTTAATAAGTTCTGTCGGAAAGTGTGTGAGCATGTGTATGTGGTGTTTGGTCGTGCAAGTATCCTATACCGTTGCTGCTTTATCGCTTTAGATTGGGAGAAATAATGATTCCAAATGCCTTTACATGTGCAGAGTGCAACGATGTGAACTCGAGGAAAATGTGTGTTACAAAAACTATAAGAATCAAACAAAAGGATACTACCATGCATGTTTCCCGCCAAAAACTAAAAAATAGATAAAGATATCATGCTCATGCATGTAAACATCAGGGCTGCGGTGCACCAAACGAAGCCACTGAAGTGCACTTGGCCACTTTCTATCTACTACTTCCGATCCATATTAATGGGCACATACTTAGTATAATTTTATAGTTGTACTAAGTATATGCCCATTAATATGGGTCGAAGGGAGTACAACCATAAATACTTTTGTACTGCTTTTGGTTATCACGCGCGTCCCGTTTTCGTGTTATAAATTTTTATTACTTGGCAGTAGCAGGCAGGCAGGCAGCTTGTCCCTCTCCTCGCCCATCAGTCGGTCCTCGTCAAGCAAGCATAGTCGATCGCCATCACCATCCATCATCGTTAGTTAATTATTCCTCCAATTGATCAAAAGCCCCCGCCGTCACCATCGTTATCGACTAAAGTAACCAAGCAGTTCGTTAACTAACCACCAGCTTCGCTGCCTGCCTGCACCACTTACTACACGCAAAGAGGACTAGTTAGTTAAACGGACTTAGTTAAACGGAGCACGAGCCCTGTTTGGACCGCGTACGTCCATGGACCGGGCACGGGTGCCGTCGCGTGCCTGAGCTGGAGGGAGCATCGCGGATTGGTGTCACCGTGGAAGCCGTCGCACACAGCTCCGCGTGTCGCGAAATCGTCTTGCCGACGACGCATGCTCATGGATAGGATACATAGACAAGAGAGTAAATAGCAAAAAAATCTATCAAATTACGACAAGGGTACAAAAAAATCTATTTAAAAAAATCTAATACTCCCTCCGATCCATAATAAGTGTCGCTCATTTTGTACTAAACTAGTACAAACTTTGTACTAGATGAGCGACACTTATTTTGAATCAGAGGGAGTACTTTCTTAGTAATTTATGATTAAAAGTCCAGTTCTTTCAATGGTTAAATTTTAACTACGTTGACGATATCAAAATTCAAAATTCAAAAAAGAAAACGTTGACTATATCTGTGGCCTATCCATCAAGTTTAACGTGGCATAAAAGTTAACACTGTTAGGTTTAGGTGGACCGTTATAACAGATAAAACCCATATATCAATTCCTTTCATTATTCAATGGGAAATGATCGTGGCCGGCCGAATCGGCCGATCGGCCCAAGCCGAGGAGCCAGCTCACTGTTTCGCTTTTGCTGCGTATGGCAGATTATAAATATTGCAACGGTAGTAGTACTAAAATACTATTATCTGTACTACTGTTATATTAAAATGTTACTATGTTGATCTATATTACTTTTCGATAACGGATGTATCTTGATGTATTTTAGTGCTAAGCACATCCATTTGGTAGCATGATATAAAAATCAATGCTACTAATGATTTTTGCTAAAACAAAAAGGATGAAGTGTGATCGGTGATGATGGGTCCTAAATTTTGTTGCAATCGTTATAAGAAAAAGGTTACTCCCTCCGTCCCATAATGTAGTATCGTTTTTCAAACTAGTCTAGTTTAAAAACGATACTATATTATGGGACAAAGTTACTATCATCGATGATCAAATTGCTGCCACGAATTGATGGTAAATATGGTACGTAACAATTTTATCAGATTTTTTACTGCAACAATAGTGAAAAACTTGAAAAAAAATTCACACAATATATTTTTGTTGCATCTATGTATCAAAAAAATTGCAATCGTACCGTAAATGTTGCAACCATATACGAACAAAAAGGTACGGAGCGATCTGACCGTTAAATGGCTGAAATCGACGGTTGCGCGACGACCGACCCAAACTCGGTCGGTCGACCGGCGCTTAGCATCGCTCTTATCCAAAATAACAACTTTTTGAATAAAATAGAAAATTTACCGAAAAATATTGAAAAAATGATTTTCTCACAAAATAATATATTGGTAAACCAGAAAGAATCATTTTTACCCGAAATGGTTTGTACCGACATTTTACAGATTTATTAATTTTAAGATGTGAAAAGACGACAAAGATGTACTGTACATTACCAGCTACACAGCTCCAGGATGGATTGGTAGGCGAGCTGATGCTGATGCTGCGTCCCCATGCCCATGATGATTGATGACCGCTGTAGCCTATGGGGCAAGAGGCTTCAAGTGGATAGTGCCAGGAAAGCGCCGCTCCACCACCTTTGCCTTTCGTCCCCACCCCACCCCACCCTACCGCACCCTCGCACAAATATCAGCCGGTTTCTAGATGAAAATCATTCGAAAATAATGTTTCGAATGTTTCAAAAATATCTGAAAAATGGGATGTTAGAAGGATGACGTTCTACTGCCATGAATATTTTTCAAATTGAAACACATTACTAGATGCGAGCTTTGAAAAAAAAACAAAATCAAAATTGAATAGTGCCGAACAGTTTATTTATTGTTGAATTTTGTTTAAATGTTGGTTTTCATATCTTTTTCTCTTCATCCGACTCTTTTTTTCTTTTCTTTTTGAACGTTTCGTCCGACTCTCATCCTCGTCACCCTGTCAGACATTTCCCCCCGTCGCAGGCCCTATAAATTCGACGCGCTTCCCACTCCCCTGCCAAGTCAAAGCGACCAGCATCCACGACAGCCAAGCAAAACAACCAACTAACTCTTCTTCCTCCCCCCGCCAGCTCCCATCCCCATTGCTGCATTCCTGTCCCCGACCCACCCATGGCGGCCGCCAAGTCCGTCGAACGGCTGGCGCAGCGACTCGTGACCCCGGCCGAGCCCACGCCGGCCGGCCCGCTCCGCCTGTCATGGCTCGACCGCTACCCCACCCAGATGGCGCTCATCGAGTCGCTCCACGTCTTCAAGCCGGCCCCTGACCGGGACGTCGCCGGCGGGGATGGCAACGGCCCAGCTGCCACCATCGAGCGCGCCATGGCGCAGGCACTGGTGCAGTATTATCCGCTCGCCGGCCGCCTCGGGTTCACGGACGACGGCGGGCTGCTGCAGGTCGACTGCGGCGGCGACGGCAGCGGCGTCTGGTTCACCGAGGCCGCGGCCGGCTGCGCGCTCGAGGACGTGGAGTACCTCGAGCACCCCATGATGATCGCCAAGGACGCGCTGCTCCCGCCCACGCCCGCCCAGGAGGCGGACGAGCGGAAACTCGTCCTCCTCGTCCAGGTCACCACCTTCGCCTGCGGCGGCTTCGTCGTCGGCTTCCGCTTCAGCCACGCCGTCTCCGACGGCCCCGGCGCCGCGCAGTTCATGGCCGCCGTCGGTGAGCTCGCCCGCGGACGCAACCTGGAAAGCCTGACGGTGGAGCCGCAGTGGGGCCGAGAGGCCATCCCGGACCCCGCCGGCGCCGTCATAGGCAGCCTGCCGAGCCCCGCGGGCGCCCAGAGGCTCGAGTACCTCGCCATGGACATCTCCGCCGACTACATCAACCACTTCAAGTCCCAGTACAACGTGGACCACGCCGGGTCCTGGTGCTCGGCGTTCGAGGTGCTGGTGGCCAAGGCGTGGCAGAGCCGCACCCGCGCGGCGGGCTTCGAGCCGGACTCCGCCGTCCACCTCTGCTTCGCCATGAACGCCCGGCCCCTCCTGCACGCCTCGCTCCCGCGCGCCGGCGCCGGCTTCTACGGCAACTGCTACTACATCATGCGCGTGTCGGCGCCCGCGGGCAAGGTGGCCGGCTCCACCATCCCGGAGGTGGTGAAGATCATCAAGGACGGCAAGAGGCGGATGCCGTCGGAGTTCTCGCGGTGGGCGACCGGGGAGGCCGGGGCCGACGGCGGCGAGGACCCGTACCAGATCACGTCGGACTACAGGACGCTGCTGGTGTCGGACTGGACGCGGCTCGGGTTCGCCGAGGTGGACTACGGCTGGGGGCCGCCGGCGCACGTCGTGCCCCTCACCAACCTGGACTACATCGCGACGTGCATCCTGGTGAAGCCCTGGGCGCACAAGCCAGGGGCGCGGCTCATCACCCAGTGCGTGACGCCCGACCGCGTCGCCGCCTTCCACCAGGGAATGCTCGACATGAACTGACCGGAGCCGAGCACGACGACGACCGGGCCAAAGAGGAAGTTGGCGAGAGGAATTGACTTGATTTCGTGATTAAATTATTATAGTGGTAGTATATTGGATTGGTTGTATGGTGGATGGATGGATGTAGGCTGGTGGTTCGTAGTTTAACTGGAAATAAGCAGCTAAGCTGCTCGATTAGGGGACTTCTGATTGGATTTGGTGGGAAAGGACACCAACTAAACCATTTCTTTGTGGATTGTCAGAATCATTTGTGACATAGAGAAATTTTGTTCTTGTCCTCGTCAGAGCTCATAGTGTGTCGGAAGTTCTGGTGTCCAAGAGAGCTGTCATCCACGGTGGTAGTGACTATTTTTACTAGTGAGCAGTGAGTTCACTGTGTGCCTGCATTTTGTGTCGGTCACACACTGATTGCACGGCCAATTCAGTACACAGCCAATAAGTATCTTCAACGCTGATCCGTAAAACAGATAAAGCATTCGTTTACACATGGTGAATTAATCAGTGTACACTGACGCAAAAATCAATCATTCAATCCTAACTGTAAAAAAAATACACACACAATCATAGTATTTGTAAGCATGGCAAGTTATGTGAGCAACAAATTTAATTAAGAGGACTACAAAGTATTACTATGCTACAAATTGTTATATGCTGCAATAATTCAACAATATATTCATGTCAGATATGTATGCATCAATCGAATACTTGCATAACAAATATAAAGGAAAGCAAACTTTAATTGTAGGAATACATGAAGCATGCTCTGCTTTATGGACGAAAAGATCCACATCTAGACCTAAACATCACGTAGCTAGGTGTACATAGCTAAGGAATTCGCTATTTTTTCAATGCATAAAAAGCTAATCCAAACAATTTAGTCCACACAACAAATGAAAGGGAACATCTTAATTTTGCAACCCACATAAAAGTAGGCTTTGATAGTGCTCCTCGCCAACTTCCAACAGAAAGTATTCATCATGAATGGCATTTTTCAAAATTGCAGGGGAGCGGGTAGGGATAGGATGGCTACATGTTTCTCCGATGGGTTTAATTAGTGATCATTCCCTTTCTTTCTTTCTTTTGTGTTATAGAGACAAAGATAAAACAGTTTGCCAATCTTTTCCTCTTCAATCTAGGGTTTCAAGAGCACTTTACCAATCCTTGAAGACCGTTGATGGAGAAATCTGGAGCTCGTCTGTGGCCCGATCGGATGCGACCAGCAACATCAGAACATAGAGCCGGACGAAAGATACTCGCTAGGAACGACCTTCTTTATTGCGTGAAAGGGGACGACACATGAGAGGATCTCCATCGGCCATCCAGCTACCACTGCGGGTGAGATCGACGACGACACAAGAGGAGGCCGACATGAGTCGCCGAAGGGACGACCCTATCTCGAGCCTCAGACCGCGGTTGATCCTACTCAAACCCGAAGCACGAATCGAGGGCACCGACCAGACCTCCTTGCTCCGACGATATGGCCGCACTCGCCCCAGCCCTTGGCTCAGATCTCCGAAGCCCGCCTGCCCCAAGCCACCATCAGAAGATGGGGTGCCGCCGTGGCGGCAAGGGCCGATAGCAGCGACGACATGACCGTCATGCGATTTACTTCTGGTAGAGGCTAGGGTTAGGCCGGATGCTGCCTTAGGGAGCGACACGGGACCCCTGAATAAATAAGCTTGTATGCATCCGAAAGCGGCGGCGAAAGTACATCTCTGGATAGGTCGTATTAGGGTAAAAAATCATCCCTCTTGATCTTGGCACGGCCCTCCGCTCTACCACGATTGAGTTGTATCCAACCAAACTGGGATCCTCTTCTCGGTTGCCGAATATCTTCATTGAAAAACAAGCCGAGGACAACTTCAAAGTCCTCATCATCTTCTTCTTCCTCCTCCTCCTCCGATGATGAGTCCTCGAAGATCATCTCTCGCCTCTTTCATCTTCAATATAAAGGATCCAATCATGTTCAATTCAGCCAAACCAAATGAGGCAAAAGCAACAAAAAAACTCGCCTAGGCAATTCATCGAACACTTCCAAGGATGTTTTGGCTGGCCGACGATGTGGAGCTCAAACAAAGGGGCACCGAAGCGTAGGGATAACCGACAAAACTTACGGAAGCCGTTGAGAGGCGATGCAACCGACTAGAACATTTTTCAATACTCTTCCTGGTGTTTCTTACATTTAGTAAGAATGGGGGGTCTGATGAGGACAGTCCCCTTTATTACAAACGGCGGCGTGGTAGCTTTAAGGGCTGGATGGCTTCTTCTCCGAGTGCTCGGGTCCTCCGGGTAGTGGTTTCTTCTACGGGAGCGCTTCTTCTGCGGGTACCATGGTCTCGCTGGCTTGATGGGCTCCAAAGGCCTCTGATATCTTGTGGAATTCCTTGTCGCAGCGGTCGGACCTGACGAAACTGCCGCTGATTGTGATGACCCCATGAGGGCCTGGCATCTTTAGCTTAAGGTAGGCGTAGTGAGGCACTGCCATGAAGCGGGCGAAGGACGGTCGTCCGAGGATTGCGTGGTACTGCGACTTCCAGTCGACCACTTCGAAGTCTAGGATCTCCTTGCGGAAGTTGGTCGCGTCACCAAAGACCACTTCCAGGCTTATTTTTCCCAGAGGGTACACTGCTTTTCCTGGCACAATCCCGTGGAAGGTTGTGCTTGAGGATTTCAGCGCGGAGCTCTGGATTAGCATTTCTTCGAGTGTCCTTGTGAAGATGATGTTGATCCCGCTGCCGCCGTCCATGAACACTCATGACATGTCGTAGTTCCCAATTCTGGCCTCGAGCACTAGCGCGGCATGTCCTGACCGAGGGATGGCAGGCGGGTGGTCCTCCCGAGAGAAGGTAATATATGTCTCGGACCCGCGCAAGTACTCAGGGACAGCGGGGTGCGAGGAGGCTGCGAGGAAGACTTGTCTTGTGACCTGCTTCTGCTGCCTATTTGAAGGCTTGCCTTCTTGTATCATGTAGATCCTGCCATGGGCTTCTGGGTACTGCTCCTCTGCATCTGGTGTCCTGCGCCATTGATGGATTGCGGCCACTTGCCTTGCTGGTAGGGGAGGGGCTGGTGGTGCGTCGTGGGTGATGGGCCCGACTGCTATGCTCGCGAGTGGCTGGGCCGCTGTTGTCGCGGATCGGCTTTTTTCCTCCGCTAACTCGTTGAAGCTTCTGCAGTTCCTGAGTGTGTGTCCTGATCTGAGCTCCCCTCGTTCGTTTCTGAATCCGTGTATCGAGCACGGTCCGTCGAGTTGTTCTTTGGCCGAGCGGTATGTTCTAGTGCTGTCGCGCGGCTGCCTCGTCCTCCAGTCTCGTTTCTGAGCTTGGGGAGCGTCTTCGAGGTTGTCTCTGCGCTATATTCTGCTATCGTCACGATGCCTGCCGTCTCTGTCGTCTGGGAAGCCGGCGGCGACCATGTCGGGTCCTCTGTCATCGTAGAAACTGCGCCTGGGTCGCTTCCTTCGACGGTCGAGTCCTCTTTCTCCGTTGTGGTAGGCGTAGTCGTGTTCTGAGCGTGCGATGTGGATTTCTGTTTCGTTGCGAACGGAATCCTCGCCGTCCGCCCAGCTGTTGGCTTGCTCCAGTAGCCGTGCGAGTGTTCGGACTTTCATCTGCCCGAGCTATTCCTTGAATTCGATGCGCTGCAGGCCTCGCCTGAACACGTCGATTGCGCTTTCGTCTGATATGTCTTCTGCTGAATTCTTGAGTATGGTCCACCGCTGGATGTAGGCTCGCAGGGTTTCCCTGGTTCCTTGCTTGCATGCCCGCAGCTCCTCGAGCGATGCCGGTCTCTTGTATGTGGATTTGAAGTTTTCTATGAAGGCTTCACGGAACTGCCTCGATGAGCTGATGGATCCTCGCGGAAGATTCTTCAACCAGTGTCGTGTCGAGCTCTCGAGCATGAGCTGCACATACTGCATTGCCGTGACGTTGGTCCCTCGCTGGAACTTGACTGCTGTTAAGTTGTCGTCGAGCCACGCCTCTGGATCCTCGAGTGCATTGTATTTGAGCGTTGTGGAGTTCAATTTGAACCCGCTCGGCATTCGCGTCTCGCGTATGGAACGCGTGAAGCATAGTGCTCCGCATGGCTCGATTTCTTCGTCGAAGGCTTCTTCGTCCGAGTACTCTTCGCGTGATGCGCGTCTTCGTCTGATGCGGTTGACTTTGTTCTGTGTGATGTTGTCGCGCGCATCTCGTCGACTGCTGCGGCGCCTGTTGTCGTTGTCGTCGCTGTCGTGCTTCCTGTTTTTGTCGGAGCGTTTGCGCCAGTCGTCGCTGCTGTCGTTGTCATCGGGTGAGCTGGGGTCCCTGTCTGGTGTCTTTGCACGGGTCGGTCGCCTTGCACTTGACTTTTTGGGTGCTGAGGCGGCGATGGCGTATTTCATTATCTGCAAGGCTATTGAAGTGTTGCGGTCCGGTCTGTTCTGCCTATTTTTCTGGGCGCGAGACAGGTAGTCTCGAGCTCTTATGAGGGCTTCTGCTGGTGTGAGGGGTTCCTCTTCGTCGTCCTCCTCTTCTAGCTTGAAGTCGTCGTCGAGCTGCCGGACCACCCTCTTCTTGTCTGTTCGTCGCAGGTTGCGGAATTTAGATTTATTGCGGAGAGGGGAGCCGTGATCCGGAGAGTCTTCCCTTGGGGGTTGCTTGCGATTGCTTTTCTGCTCGGCGACCACCCTTTCTTGCTTCTCTAGCTCTAGGCGCTGTTGTCTCGCTCGCTGGGTTAGCTCGCTTGCCAATTTGTTGTATGCCCTGAGCTCGTCTCTTGTTGCGCTTGACGGTAGTAAATTCCCATGTTCGACTGCGTCCTTTACTTTGGCCATTGATTCTTTGGACAGGTAGATTCGCTCTTTGGGTGGGTCGTCCACCGCCGCACTCAGGGTTTGTTGCTTGCTGTTTGATGGCTTGTCGCTTTTGTGGTTGCTCTGTTCTTGTCCCTGTGGTACTTTCGTTGGTATGCTTCCCACTTTTCCTAGCTTCACGACGATCTTACTGGCGGTTCCAGGCGCTTGGCTTGGCGAGTGTTCGAGCCGTCATCTTGGCCCTCACCGTTTGCTGGTGGTGCGTCGACTTCTGCCATGAACACCTGGGATGGTGTCCTGGCTGCCTTATTCCTCGTGCGTGTGATGCTTCTTTTCCAGGCCGAGGGTCCACCCGAGCGATCGCGGGTGATGTGTAGCCTTGGTTTGGGTGGGCAGTCGCGGCCGGCTTGAAAGGTGGCCGCGCGGGTGGCGACTGCGTCGATTGCTGCTGTAGATGTCATCGCGGGTGCTCGGGCGTCGTCCGTGAGGCGAAGGGCGCCCCAGTGGTTGATGTGGATCTGATATGCTCCGAAGATCAGGTTGATGCTGGAGCGTAGGTCGGCGAAGACTGGCCAGAGAGTCGAGAGGTGAGCCGTAAAGCCGAGGGACCCAAACAGATCGGATTCCGCCTGGGTTGTCGGATCGAAGGGTGCTGGTGAAGTTATCGCGTCGGCGGGTGTTGAAGATGCTGGTGAGGCCGCCGAGAACGCGTTCCCAACCTGTGCGTTTCCCACAGACGGCGCCAATTGGCGGGGATGTACCCCGGCAAATCCCATGGTCAGGGACCCTGGGTTAGTCATGAGAGGCACAGGTTGGACGATAGCTCGTCAGCTAATAGGAGGATACGTTCCTGCTCGATAGTATTGATTGGAGATGGCGATTACAGGGGAGCCAAGGCTAGTGCGCACAAGGCTAGGGTTTATAGATTGTGTATTGCTTGATCTCGACGTCTCCCCTCCTAGCCTTTATATACTAGGCTAGGTCTCGGGGAGTCCGTCTGGGATTACAGATGAGGTTTCCTATCCCTGATCTTGTTCCGTACGGCAAGTTCGCATCTTCCTTATGAGCCGCGGACTCCTACGTCGGTGCCAGTAGTGGGCCAAGGCTGGGCCCAGGCGGCATCTTTGTGGGCCTTCTGTCTTCGGGTACACCGGGTAGGCTCATCCATAGGAATCGTGGGGTCACCCCCTCGTCAGGTGACCTATACCAGATCGCCCAGGTAGCAGCGGCAGGGTAGCGACGACGTTTCCGCTCAACTCTGGTGATGGCGAAGGGCGGCGAGGCACTGGGGTCGTTAGTTGCTGGAAGGAGCGTCGACGTTGATGCACTCGGGGTGGTGGTTAAAATGGGGTGAAAATTATATTCACAGCGGCCAAGGCTGAGTATATTTAGGGGCCGAGATGGAGCTAGAGTAAGAATTATAAGACGCTATAGATTTTAAGGGATCGGCTAGGTGTGATATACTACCTTCGTCACAGTTTAGAAGGCCTACGCGTATCCCTAGGTTGTCATTTTAACCAACATAACATAAGATGAATATTATAGAAATTATATCATTAGAAACTTCAAATGTTATATTTTCATATGGTATAATTTTTATGTTATAAATTTTATGTTATGTTGGTTAAATTGTCGACCTAGGGGTACGCGCAGGCCTTATGAACTGTGATGGAGGTAGTACTTAACTAAACTGAAAATTATAAGGCATTATAGCTTTTTAAGGGATTGTCTAGAGATGCCCTAAACACATATGCATTAAATAGGTCTAAATGGAGCAGTATCAAAGTGCTCAAGCATCAGTTGATCAACATGTAGATATTTTAGCCTCAAACAAATGGGAACCATGCAGTGGCCATGGCGGCATTCATCGTATTTTACCTCGAAGTGGAAATCGCGAAAGGCGAAGTTGACTGAAGTTAGGTGCATTCTTAGATATACGTTGCTTTCTGAACCAAGGCTGCCCTCTAAAATGGAGTCGCTTTCGCGTGGACGTTAACGAACTAATTCACATGCAACTTGCTCAACGACTGCTTACGATTATAACTAGGGCCAGGGAGCCAATCATTCGTATATTTTGGTACGTAGTGCTATAGAATTCACACATATGAACCATATGTGTGAACCGGTTGGTGGAATGACCATCCAGGAATGTCTTCATATCATATGCATCGGATGCATGCATATGCATGCACCTGGATCTAATCGATCAAATGGAGAGAATGAAGAGTGTGTTTCATTTCACACGAACGATGGAACAAAACATAAATATCCGCAGCAGTGGCAGTGGTTTTGGAGAACAGATAGACCCCAACTCCACTCCACCTCGGTGGGAAAGAGGTTGGGTTGCAATCCGCCCACCGATTCTTGACGCTTTACGGGATACCTTTTGGAAACGTGTTTTACACGGACATCGTACAAACGGCTGGTGTGGGGGTAGCCTCTCCTAGCTAGCTTAGGTTCTCTCCATTTCACTAATGGCGAATCACTCAATCAGCACTAACTGGTCAAGTTGCATGTCGACCGAGCGACTACCTTTTGGGTTTGACACATGATCCAGGAGACGTATGGGCAGTGGAGTTTGCACAAACTAGGTCCAGTTCCACATGCAATGCAAGAGCGTCCGTACCAATTAGGGAACGAGATCCTCTAAGGTAGCAGCAAACTACTGCAGAGGGACGTACTAACGCATCGTCCGTTCATTAGCCATCCAACGCTGGAACTGCAAAGGAGGCGTTGGTTGCGCGGCCCATAAGCACGACAAGTGCACACCTGGCTACACAAGAAACAACCAAGGTCGGCTGCACTACGAGCCATGCTACTTGTACATGAACAAATTTGGATGACAAAACATTCCAGTTGAAATCATAACAAACAACACCATTTCAAATCTCAATATATTTTTCTACACTCAATATCATAATTTACAGCACCAGTTCATCTCTTGGTCTGAAAGTGCGGGACGCATGCGAACCCAACCACCCACTTCTCCCTTCCCGCGCTCTCGCCTGCTCCCACATCGCCGCCGCCGTCAACATGCCTACGTGCCGTCGAAGCCAATCCCGTTACCGCGGCGTCCGCGCACGTCCGAATGGGACGTTCACGACGGAGATTCGAAGCGCCGACGAGCGCATTTCGCTCGACACGTTCGACGCGGTGGCACAGGCTACGCACATTGTACATTATACATACTCAGATATTACCCTTGTACATTATGCATTGTAGCAAAAATACCAGTTTTTCCTTTGTAGCAAAAATATGATATGGTTGTAGCAAAAATATGATGCGGTTGTAGCGAAAAAAAATTGATGGTTGTGCACGGATCTGCTCATGGCTATGGCGGCCATGGCCGACGGCGTGGGGGCACGGGGAGGTGCGGGCTCGACGGAGGAGGACCGGAGCGGGCGCGGCTCGTCGGGGAGAGGCCGGATCTGGGTAGAGGGAGAACGCCGGCGAGGTCTCGGAAGCACGGCGGCGAGCTCTTCGAGCTCCACGCGGGGCAACAACCATGGCACGGCGGCGACTCTCGGCGACGGCGCACGACGGCGGAACGCGGATAGCTACCATGACGAGGGCAGCGGCTCACGGCGTCTGCAGCGCGCGACGGCGGAACCAAAGCAGTGGGCAGCGGCGACTCTCGGCGGCGGCGCACGACGGCGGAACGCGAATAGCGACCATGGCGAGGGAAGCGGCTCACGGCGTCGGCGGCGCGCGACGGCGGAACCAAAGCAGTGGGCAGCGGCGCGAGAGCTCGCCTGGACAGCAGCGTAGGCGGCTCTGAATCTGAAAAGGAAGAAGACAGAGGAACGAGGCGACCGGCCCAAAGGCTCGCGCCGGTCGACCGGACAGCATCATTACCCTTTGGAATAACACATCTGCTGGCGCGCGCTAAAACGTTATCTTTGCACTGTAAAAAAATTTAGCGCGCGACGCTGGAGCGCGTGTGTTAGAGATGCTCTCACGGCAAAGCTCAGTTTCAAAGCGGGGCCGAGCACGAGCAATGACGACAGCGAGCCAATAGCGACCGAGTTCAAAGGTTTTTCTTCCCTTACGCGATTGGGTTTCGTTTACGGGCCGCACGGTTTTAGTCATCGCTGGGGTGTGCTTGCCAGGTTCCAACTTCCTGCCATCCGATAAGGCATCGACGGGCGCTAGACATCTACGTCCCTCTGCAGTAGTTGCTGCTACGTTAGAGGATCTCGTTCCTCCAAGTAGTGGGGGTGACGTACAGCATTGGATGTCTGTCGATCTCGTGCATGAATCAAAAATATATAAAAACTAACCAGTTGTATTTGTATCTTCTTTGCTTGCCGGGAAACCGGCCGGAGGGTTACCTCTACTCTACGGTTGTGCGTATCTGCTCTGGAAGTGGTGCATGTGCTGCTCGTTGCCTCGTTGTGCTCCGAGTAATTGGTGTCATATGTGATGTGCCCTACACATCGGCAGCATCTATCCACACATTTTAAAACATTTCTTCGCCTTTCTCCTCTGCTTCTTCTTCTTCCCTCCGCCACATCTCCCTCCCCCTTCCCCTCCCCTCCCTCCCACCTTGAGAGTCCCCCGTGTTAGATCCCGCCGCCAGCCCTCTTCCAAGGCCTCGCCGCCGGCGCTGCCGGTCGGAGGGGTCATGGATGGAGGGCGTGGTGTGTGCTTGTCGACTCGTCTGGGCTTGTGTCGTTAGAAGAGGGGATCTGGTCGCCCACGCGCTCGGGCCGCGTCGGACGGTCGCCGGAGAGCTTCGACGCGGAGGCGGCGTGATGCCGGTTGCCGCAGGCGAGTTATTCTCCGTCTACCTTGCAAACAAGCTTCGTGAATCGGCTCCTTTCTCTCCTCTTGGTCTTCATCTTGGTGGTGAAATGAGGGGGATCTGGAAAGGAGGCGATGTGTCTGTTCCTGTTCTGCTGCTTTAAGGATTCCAGTTCCTGCGAGGATGGAGGTGCTCGTGTACCTCCTTCCCTTCGTTGGGCACCTGCAGATCTCTTCCGAGCCATCGGGATGCAAGCTCATGGCGGAAGCTCTTGTGACGGTGGTGGTGGCTCCTCCTCCGCTGAGCCTACGCATCCTATGGCTGAAAGGCAGCCGCTACGTTTACCTCCATCGGAGGCAGTCCGTCCCTTGCCTGGTAGCCAGCAGCATCAGCGCTTTCGCCGCCCCACGTGGCTAGTTCCCCGGTGACGACGAGCAGAGAAGTCCAGCAAGAAGACGGAGGACCCGATTGCTTTTTCTTTTACTATCTAGGGTCCTTATTGCAAAAGTCTAGAAACTTTATTGTACTTTCATGTTTTTCTAGGGGTCTTTCGCATGTTCTGGTGTTTCTACATCACTGGTTAATAAAGTATTATCTTTTATGTTAAAAAAATCCACACATTTTAATTTGTGTATTGCTACAATACTACTAGCAGTAGATAAGCTTAAGAATGCACGCACTGGCACTGCAGCCGGAAGCTGGCAGCTGCTCCCTCCGACTGCTTTCTGCCAAGCGGTGAGTACATGATAATCCTACATCTCTGCGGTAGGACGTAGATCCATGAGCTATGCCCAAACTAATCAGGCCTTCCAGAAGCAGTGCGTGCATGTCGGTCGAGGCAGAAAAAGACGGTGTCGGCTGGTGCTGTCGTGAGCCCACCAACAGTTATGGTGCGCCACTATTTTCAGCGTTTCATCATCAGTGATGAAATGTCTTGTGGGCTGCGGGAATCTACGGGATTATGGATATTTAGCCGTCGAGGAGGAACTAACCAAAGCAGGCGCATGTCTGAATTCATATACAGTCTTTTTCTTTTCTTCTGAAGGTCCCAAGCAGCCTCGCCTAGTTACTCCAACTAGCAGCCGTCGAGTAATGAGGTTGCATGTCTAGATTCCCTGGCTGCCACTTTTGTTCTGCGAAGAATGTTCCTTGTACAGTGGAACGACCTTATTCGAAATTGACAAGGTTATGTTGTTTTGTGCTTCCTCCATTCGATATTAACTGTTGTTAAGATAGATGTATCTAGATGTATTGTAATGATAGATACATCAATCTTTACAACAGTTAATATGAAACGAGAAAGTAAAAATGATTATCCTGTAAAAAAGAAAAAAAAATTACCGCCTCTTAAATTGAAAACAAAATGAGGATGGCGCGACTCGAAATCACTAATTAACGAATATTCATATCAACGAACACGTCCACTTCCTCCGCGCTTGACAAGTGAAGCTCCGCGCGCGTGTCAAGTGGCGTGATCCGACGGTTCTCCTTTTCCTTTTTTTGGAGCACGTGGCGTGCCTTCACGCAATTATATTCGTGCCTCCCGCAGAGGCACGGTCGTGTCTTTTTTTAAGAAGTGCGATCATGTTTCTTTTTAGAGGCACGTGACGTGCCTTTCGTGCAAGTACAATCGTGCCTCCCGCGGATCATGTTTCTTTTCAGAGGCACGTGGTGTGGCGCACAAGTACATTCGTGCCTTCTGCAAAGGCACGGTCTAGCCCTTTTTTTAAGAAGCACAATCATATTTCAGAAGCAAATCCGTGCATCCGGCGGAGGCACGGTCATGCCTCTTTTTTATAAGCACGACTCGTGCCTCTTTTTCAGAGGCATGAAAAAAGAGGCACGACTCGTGCCATTTTTTAATTTTTTTAATTTGTTCCACCAGAATGTAAAGAAAAAGCGTGCGAAAATTGAGAAAGTCGAAAGAATCCTGAAAAAATCTATTTTAAACACCAAAAATATATACACAAAAATTTAAAAATGAAATCCCGAGGGAACGCTTTGGATGCGACACGTGGCGCGCTATGAACCCGAGGAAAGTCCTCGTTGGACCGGACCACGAACAAGTACTCGCTAATTAGTTGCTCTCGGCGCGACTTTGTTTGGCCTATTGCGAAACGAAGAAGCAGCACGTTTTTGGCGTCTGGTAAATGGCCCGATCCACATAATGTTCTGCCCGTTTATTATAACTTTATTTATATTTTTTAAATAGAGAAATATTACACTTAATTTTTTGAATTTCTGTAACATGCATTTATTTTTTATTAAAATGTATTTTGAGAATTATGTTAAACATATATTTGTATATTGAATGAATTTTTGTGTAGCCATGTACGAAAAATGTAAAATGTGTATGTAAAAACTAGACGCGGAAACATGTATATGAAACTTTTGTAATCATTGTATCTGAAAAAGTTCAAAATATATAAAAAAAGTTCCTTATGTATATGGAAAATCTACAATATATATAAAAAAAATTAAACATCAACAAATATATTTTAAAAATGTTAATCATCTATTTAAAAATGTTAAAATATATACAATAATGATTCATATGTAAACAGAAAATGTAGGATATATATGAAAACACATAGACATGAACACATATATTTAAGAAAATGTTACTCATGTACGTAAAGTAGACATAAATCTTTTATATGTATAAAAAAGTAGACATAATGAACATACTCCCTCTATAAACTTCTCTAAGATGTTTCAGATCACTAAAATAGTAATCTAAAACGTCTTATATTAGTTTACAGAGTAAGTATATTTTCAAATATCTTGATCATGTATTTGAAGAATTTGAACATGTACTTACAATACACGATTAATTATCAATATATATATAAACAAAGTAAACCGAAGTACACTGGAACAAAGTGGAAAACGTAACAACTAAAAAGGAAACAAGAAAACCCAGAGTAAAATAAAAAGAAAAGAAAACTAAATAAACCCAAAGAAAAATCGAAGAAACCAATATAATGCAACAAAAACAGTCAAATCGGTGCTATAGTATGAACTGATCCAATAAAGCCGCCCTGTAAACGATTCTTTATAGGAATAAATACAAGCGACACATAGTCCTTGCGATGCAAGATGCATGTCCCAAATGTATCTATAATTTTTTCTTGTTCCATTTTTATTTGGGTGACGATGCTATTTGTTTTGCTACACTTTTATACCTTTTTACACATATTTGGACTAACCTACTAACTTAGTGCACCCAGTGCCAGTTTATGTCTGCTGATGTCTGTGAATTGCAGGTTTTTACCCATATTTATAGAGCCCAAAAAAATCCAATAAAAATATAAAAAAAATCAGCGAGTCAGAAGCTTTCGGAAGACCGAAGGAGGGCCGGAGGGGGCCACACCCCCTTCCAGGCGGCCAGCTGGCGCGACCCCACCCTAGGCCGCGCCAGCAGGGCGCCTGGGGGGAGGGGCCACCCCCTGATGCCCCCCTTCGGTTTATATTTACACCTCGTTCTAGAAACCCTCGAGAGGAGCCCCGCATCACGATTTTCACCTTTGTTCCGCGGCCGCCTCGCTTCCAAGATCGGGAGCACCGGAAGACCTCTTCTCGGCACCCTGCCGGAGGAAGGATTGACCTCCGAGAGGTTCTCCACCACCATGAGCGCTTTCCGGATGTGCCGTGAGTAGTCCCCCTTGGACCATGGGTCCATGACCAGTAGCTATGTGATGTCTTCTTTCCAATCTTGTGCTTCAATTCTTAGTCCTTGTGAGCTGACCTATATGATCAAAGCATCTTTGTAATTTTCCTGCTGTTGCTATGCCATGTTTGCTGGGATCCGATGGATTATGATATTATGTTCAGTTTGTGATGAGTTATATATTTGTTCCTCCTTTTATATTTTGTTCTTGAGTAATTTTGCATGTTCTCCGTTGCTTCTTATTGCTTTGGCCAAGTAGTAGATAGTAACTTCAAGATGGAGCGTTATGCTTGATTATGGGTTCATGCCCCTCAATGTCTAGCTTGAGTGACAAAAATATGAGAGTAGGGGATGTGTTGTAGCCACCAGGGAGAAAACAACGGTGCTTGTAACTGCGGTTGCAAGGATTTTTTACCTTACGCAAAGTTTGTTAATGCAGTTATCTGTTGCTTTGGTTTACATTTTGGATGGGGATCGCAACTTAATACCAGTGATATCTTAAGGTGGACGATTAGTAAGTAGATGCTGATGGATAAATGGTCTACTTGTGTTGGCGTACTGCCCATACTTTTGAGCCTCTAACTTTCTTGTGGCATAATTAGCATTGCGGTACGTTTATAATTCTGTCAATTTTCCAGCCGTAATCTGTTTATCCAGCTTAACTGTTTTATCGTCTTTTGAGAGAGAGACATCACTAGTGAATATCCTGGGACCCCGGTCCATATTTCCACCATTGTTTACACCTTCACTCTTTACTGTTTTATTTCTTTTTCAGTTGGAATCATCACTACTATTTTCCCCTTGTGTTTGATCCTTTGTAAACAACAAGATCAGAGAGATTGACAACCTCTCTGTACTCGTTGGGAGCAAAGTTATTTGTTTTTGTGTGCAAGTCCAGGTTAAGAAAGTGATTCTATTCAGACGGCGCATCACTTACTTTTTTTGGGAATGTGCCCTAGAGGCAAATAAAATATGTTTATTGGCATATTCCATTAGTTCATAATGAGTTTTATACTGTGCTCTAACTGTATTAAGCGGAAATTTTAATACACGTGTGGTATACAAACAACCAGGTCCCTAGTTAACTCTAGTATACTAGTCCATTGGGCAATTGATGATCAAGATTTCCTGATCATGAGATGTGAATAGTCTATTGACAATGGGGTCATGTCATTAGGAGAATGACATGATGGAAACATACCCCCCAGAAGTGTTTCAATGTGATCCAGTCACATAGTTCAACATTGCGATAACTATAAACGTAGTGACCCGATCCTTAAGACCGTGATGATCATACATAATTGCTATCTACCAGGATGCTTTGAGTGCATTAACCGTTAGACTGAAACATGGTAATCATAAAGGTGTATATTGGGTATTCCGAAGTAGATATGTTGATGAGTATGCAAATAGATCAAAACGGGATTTGTCCATCCGAGTGACGGATAGGTACTCTGTGCCCACTCAGTGATATTGCATCATAAAGTTTGCGCAAACGTGTGACTAAGTCACGGGGTTGCAATATCACAGGAACGAGTAAATATGTTTGTCGACAACGAGGATAAACTAGGTATTGGATACCAACGATCAAACCTCGGACAAACAAAGTACCGTATGACAAAGGGATCAGGACTCAACGTTAACGGTTCAACGATGAAGTTAATTCGATGGAAGCGCAGGGGCCATCTAGGATTGTAACCAGGTCTGATCGATGGTCATTGATCAAGAGAGTGTCTTGATCATGTCTGCTGTTTCCCGGACCGTAGGGTGTCACACTTAAGGGTATTCGACGCAATAAGGATAGATTCGGGATCGCCGGAGAAATAAGAGAGAACTCCGAAATCGTTTCGGAGGGGAGACGGAAGAAGTTCCGAATTGTTCGGAAAGTTATTTGAATATGTTTTATTATTTAATTAAATGAATTAAATATTAAAATATAATTTAAATAATTAAAAGGAATAATTTTTCTTTTCTTTTTCTTTTTCTCTTTCTTTCTTTTAAAGAAAAAATAAAAGAAGCATTTTCCTTTTAATTATTTAAATTATATTTTAATATTTAATTCATTTAATTAAATAATAAAACATATTGAATGAATTAAATATTTAAATATAATGTTTTATTTTCCCAATATAGGAGTAAAAACAAGACGTAATAAAAAAGGATCGACACGGAAAGTTCCGATTGAAATAGGATCTAAACAAGGAAGAGCACTTGCCATTCGTTGGTTATTAGAAGCATCCCAAAAGCGTCCGGAATTTTAAATAAGGAATAAATCATGTATACATCTAAACAACCTTTTCTTAAATCTAAGCAACCCTTTGGTAAATCCAAGCAAACTTTTAATAAATCCAAGCAACCCTTTGGTAAATCCAAGCAAACTTTTCGTAAATTCAAACAACCTTTTCGGAACCCAATTGATTGACCCGCAATAATACCTACGGCTTCTCCCAATTCGACCAGATCACTATGAGTGGGACTCCGGCCATAGCATAATTGGCAGATCCAAGAAGTGCTTCGGATATATTTTGTGAAAAAAATAAACTCCACTCTTCCTTGTTGATAAAACGAAAGCCCTATTCACTCCTTTGGGTATCCTTTTTCCCCATAAGGATATTGAATACAAAGAACTCTCTTTAGTGCTGCTGTAATTTTTTTGCAGCTTTCGTAGTTGCTGGAACTATGTGGTATGGGTCAGCAACGACCCCAATCGAATTATTTGGGCCTACTCGTTATCAATGGGATCAGGGATACTTTCAGCAAGAAATACATCGAAGAGTTAGCAACGGTTTAGCCGAAAGATTTCGTTGAAATTGTTCGTTTGGAAATTTCCCGAAAAGCTGAATGAATTAAATATTTAAATATAATGTTTTATTATTTAATTAAATAAATTAAATATTAACATATATTTTAAATAATTAAAAGGAATAATGCTTCTCTTATTTTTTCTTTAAAAGAAATAAAGAGAAAAAGAAAAAGAAAGAAAAAGAAAAGAAAAAAATATATGTGGGGGCGCCATGGGCTTGTGGCCCATATGTGTGGCCATGGCCTTTGGCCGGCCACCCACGGCCATGCTAGCTGCGTGGCTAGCAGCACGTGGTTTAGTACCACATTGCTAGTCCACGTACCTGCGTAGCCCCTTTTTTTCCTGTATATAGATGTGGTGGGTGTCCTTTTTTTACACAGAAAATTCTAGAAAATTTCAGATAAATTCTGTAGATCTTTCTCTCCCTCTTTTCTTCTTCCTTTCTTCTTCCTTGAGCGGACTCCCCTTGTTTGGAGGCTGCATTGGGTTGGAGGTTTCTCCACTATACGCACGCCGTCGTGCTGTCGGGATCCGAATCCATCTTCTTTTCGCTGCTCGCTTGGTTCTGACTTTTTGGTGATCCTGTACGGGAGAGGGGAGCGCACTCGCGCGACTGCTGACACCAACGACATGGGCACCAACAGTTTAATAGTAGTAATTTGTAGTGGTAGGATCTGGCTTCAGCATAAAGCGTCCTGTTACCGTGGACACGACTATTCGATTAGATTATCTTCCCTGCAGGGGCTGCACTAGTGTTACCCTACACGCTCGGATCTCCAGGGTGGCGTACACCTTGTTAGGGAATGCCCCACCGAGGCTATCCGACACAACGCAGTCATCAGAGAGGTCCCCGCCGGTCTACAACCCTAAGGGAAAGGGGGTCATAGGCCTATCACCCCTCGCTCTCCGGATCGTTGTGAGGAGGGTGAATTCCAGCGCCGCAGCGCGATCCGTCCCTGCCACAATGCTGAACTGGACGTCTTTCAGAGCTTTTGAACGAGGCTACGTCACGGAGGAGCCCATAACTCGTAATTCTCACGTATAGGTAGTGCGTACAAGCCAAAAGGCTACTCAAGTCATCCACCGAACCCGTTAAGCATTTTATTAATTTTCTGTCGAGACAACCGTTATCGTTGCCCGTTATTGAATGAGTCGCGGACAACGACAGCAGTTAGGACCACCAGTAACATCGGTGCCTGCCCTGACGTCCCACCAACTCGTGCGGTTACCAACAAGGTGAACCATCTCCTTACCTTGTCTCGTGTTTTCTCCGGAGAGCTCGACTTTCGTACAACAGGATATCTGTCGGCCACGAACAGTACCAGGCCCGCCGCACACCGGTGGAATACACCTGACCTGTCGTTCCGCTAAGATACCCTGCGCGGGCATCGTTGGGTCACCCGACTCTTTACCTGTAAGGACACCAGTTGATTCGAGTGCCTACCATCAAGTGAAACCAGAAGGAATTACCCTCGATGGTACACTTGAAGAGGTTCGACAGAGACATCAACGGAATGAACTAAAGAGGAATATTCTCGTATCATCCCAGTGATGCTACGCTACTGAGCCGATGAGAGTGAAATACGAGTTCGTCCACTCGTAAGTCAAACTCGAAGCGACTCAGCAGAGTATCGCCGTTGTAGGTTCCCTAGGGCGTCTGCAATGATCCGTACCTGTTGCAGTTATAATATTTTGTAATCCGCGTTCACTCACCAGAGTGATCACGGCCCTCTATTCTAAACCTAGCTAACAATGCGCAGGGTTCACTTCTGAATATTATATATATTTATAAGGCAACATAGGACAAGGAAAGGTACATCAAGGGGCGACAAAAACAAGCTATGCAATTGAATAGGATTGTAATGTAGCAGCAGCAGCATATGCCTAGTGCAAGAAATGTACGAAAAGATAGGCGATATCTGGGGAAGAGAATGACTCTGCTTGCCTGGAAGCTCGGTGGTAGCGGTACGATCATCGACGAAGTAGTCGTACTCGATGGTGTCATCGGCGGCAGCAACGGGGTCTACCGGAGAATAAAGGGGGGGGGGGGGGGGAACAGTAAGTACACAACAATAATAGCAATACAAATGTATGACATAGAAGATACCAAGCAACGAGGCTCTAACGCAGTGTTAAGTATTTCAGGCGGCGTGGGAATTTATCCGGGGATGACTCATCGATACCGGTTGATTACCGGACAAATGATCCGGAGGGGGAAGGGATCATGCCGGAGGTGTCATGGACATCGGACAAACATACGGAGGCTGTATCTGTGTTAGTTGATCCATTCTGAACAACTTTCGTGTTCGGAATAAATTCATCCGGAGAGTTTTTACGGTAGCGGGCAATTATCGGTCAGACGACCCGGAGGGGGGAATGTCGATGTTCGTTGTGTTAGAGGGGTGTGGCTGATATACGGACATCGTATTCGTATTCGTTGTATTTTCCGAGCAATTTTGGTATATAAATTATTTTCATCCGATTTACGGTTTAAAAGATATTAATTTATTAAGTTTAAACCATTTTTAATCATTTCTGGATTTTCTTTAATATTTAAACCAACATTATCCAGAACAGTGATATTGACCTAGTCAAACCTGACAAGTGGGACCTACTGACCAGTGGGTCCCACATGTCATACTCTATTAATAAACTAAATTCATTTCATTTATTTAACTGACAGGTGGGGCCCAGGTGTCATTGTCTCAGAGTTTTAAAATAACTAAATGTATTCAATTAAGGGGCTGACCCCACATGTCATTGCCTCATTTATCTAACAAGGGTTATTTTAGCTTGGCATATCAATTAACAAGATGGGGTCCACATGTAAGCCACCTAGGGGGTATCTATTAGTGCCTAAATTAACAAGGGGGGTTAATCCTAAATAGGGGATTAGCCCCGTGCTAGCCCTGTGCTCGCCGGCGAGCAGAGGAACGACGACAAGGTGCTCCGGCGAGCCCCAACGAGGGAGGGGCGCCTGGTAGCAGGCGCGGCGAGGGTGCGGCCTGGGATGGGTGGGCGCGCAGGGAGGGCACCAGGTGCGCACGGCGCGGGCAGAGGCAGGGCGTGCCCGGCTATGGCGGCCCGGCAGCGACGGAGCCACGACGGGTGCTACGGGGAGCGAATCGAAGGGGGGTTTGAGGGGGAATGGCGCGGCGGCTCACCGCGAGGGAAGGGGCGAGGTCAGGGAGGCCAGGCGGAGCATGAGCGGAGACGAATTCGTGGCGCGGTGCGGCGGCCGTGGGCGGGGAAGACGGCATGGGCGGGGAGCTGGTGGCGTCCCGGTTTCGATTCGTTGATGTCGTCGAAGAAGACGACCCCAATGAAGCCTCCAGACATGAAGGGGCGGCCAGAGGTGGCCGTTGGCCACGACTGTCGCGGCGGGCGGCGACGACCGTGGTGGTCTCTCGCGGGGCGATCAGAGAGGGAACCCAGGAGGGGGACGTCGGCGCGATGGAGATAGGGGGCTGCTCGCGCTAGGGTTTCCAGGGCGAGAGAGGGGGCGGGGGAACTTAACCCTGCCGGCAACCGGCGGATGGATGCCACGGCGTGGCCGGCGCCATGGATGGCTGCCACGCCACGGGAGGAACAGGGAGGGAGAAGGGGTGGTGGAGTGGGCCGGGCCAAGTGGAATTGAGCTAGGGGTGGAAGTTACCCTAGGCAAGGAATAAGCCTTTACCATTTTCTTTTGTATTTATCTTTTGTTCCATTTAGTTTCCATTTTATTTAGCCATCATTTGATTTTATAAAAGTGTGAAACTTGTACCACAAATAGTGTTGTATTTTTATATCACTGCTACAAAAAGTTGGAGTACCAATTAAAATCATTTGCAATTTTGTTTTATTTAAATGAGATTAAATGCCACTGATTTGACACTGTTTTGATTTGATTAAATTAGTAAAACATTTTAATAAACTCCCATTATAGTTTTAATATGATCTACTGATTATTAGGGATTTTCTAAAAGTGGTTGCACAATTTTTGGACAAAGTTTTATTTATCACATTGTTTTTAATATCAAACAAAGGGGATTTTTGCAAAGATCAAAGCAAAGATGATCAAGGCAACATTAATGTTAATGATTAATCAATAACAATAGGTGATCACTGTAGGTTGACACCGAGGGTGTTACAAAGGCATAGTCCACTATTCAAGTTGTGAACTAGTGTAGCATGAATCCTACGTGGGAGTTCAACTTAACAGTCTCCACTAAACATCGGTATATAAACAATAATTTTGAACAAAAATGATGAGATGAGCCAATGAGACTTTGTGGAGGATTACCGAATTTTACACATATGTGCTGAGTGGGCCTTTGGCCCAAGCCACATTGTAAATTCTGAAATTCTCTTGGCCCATTCATGCATAGCAAATGGCGGGAAGTTTAGTACCACCTCGCTAGTGGAGGGAGAGACACACCTCTTTATAAGGTGAGCTGCATTAGCACTTGTAAGAGCTTGAGAAGAGAAGTGTTACACGCACTCTCCTCCTCCTCGCTCGCCTCGTCACGATGGGCGCGTGCGCGCCCGTCGTGTTTCGGGAATGAGCCGTCCCGAGGACAAAGCTATGCGTACGCTTATGTTTTTGCAGCTCGAGAAAAATTTAGTGAGACATTAATTATAATTAACGGACGCGTTAATTATGCTTAATTGGTGCGCCGTTTTCGTGGGCTCTACTCCCACGTCGGCCCGTCCCGCTGCGTCCATATGGTTCCTCCTCCTCGTTCCAGATCGTTGCGCCGCCGCCCAAGTCTTCTCCATTCCTTCTTCCGGCGTGCACCGCAAGAAGGGACAGCAGGCCTCCGAAACTCCGCCTCTCGAGATCCTGTACGGGAGAGGGGTGATCAGGTTTTTGGGGAGCGCACTCGCGCGACTGCTTACAGCGACGACGACTACTTCTCCGACGACGACTTCTTCCCAGACGTCGGCAGCCTCTCCATCAACGACATAGGCGACACCAACGCCAGCGGCTCCACACCCGCTGCACCCTACGTGATCTATTCTTCTGTGTTTGAGATCATGTTGCATGTCGTGTTCCTAGTAATTGCTTTAGACGTGATCTCCTTGTCTACTGTTTTAGTACATCGCATGGCTAGTTTGATCTGTTACATTATTGCCATGGATTGTTTGTCTTTTGCCAGCCATCTGCCTCTGCTGATGAACACAAAGGATGTATTATATGTGGATGTTAAGTCTTAATCACATTCCATTTTACTCCCTTCGATCCATAAGCTCATTTTCCTTCGATCCATAATAAATATCGTTCATTTTGTATTAAATTAGTACAAACTTTGTACTAAATGAGTGACATTTATTATGGATCGGAGGAAGTAGTAATTTGCTGAGCAAAAATAATTTGTGCAAGTGTGCAACCAAACGAATTTTCCCATATGGCTTACATTGCAATGCAAACAAGCAAACAACAACATAGATGTTTTTTTTGCCTGCATTTGCTTGAAGATGGCTAAGCAATGCACGCAAAAAGCTAAATTTCAACCAAATACGTCCATAGTGAACATGGGTGTGTTGGTGCGGTCCGCATGTTGTCGAAAGAGAAAGCCAGGGGTCTTGACCTCTGATAAAGAACTAGCGAGCTTATGTTGTAAGGGTATTGCTAAATCTTTGTCGATTAAGACTTAATGAAGTCTGGGTCAATGTTATATTCGTTAGCAGACTAAGGCATAACTTAGTGGTGGGAAAGGGCTGATGCCTTTTCACTCATCCAGGTTCAAGGCACGGTACTTGCAATTTGAGTTTGTTGTACCTATTAACTGTCGGGGTTTCCTTACAGTTTTTTTATCAAAAAAATGTTATATTCGTGAGATCGTGTGTAAAGATTCGTGTAAAAAAACTGTTTTTTTTTCTTTTGCACGTTTTATCATTTGGCTGAGACTTCGTTAAGTCTTAACCGAGTAAGATCTAGACACATCCTATGTGTAAGTATTGCCATCTCAGGCTTCATATTTACCCCTTTGTTTGTCAAATAGTTCATCATCCGATTGTTGTAGTTCTAGAAGAGTTCTTTCATCAACGCTTGCTTGTTATCCACCTTCACAGGAAGCACTTCGTTGGTGAAAAGGAAAGAGTCCAATAGTTCTACAGTGGAGGAGCTGTAGAGCTCTTTCAATCTTCTAATATACTAAAGCCCCTAGGGATGAAACCCCTAGGAATCAATTGAGTGATCGATTTGGATGGTTCAATTTTGACCTAGTCGTCGTGAATCAATTTACCGTGGGGTGGGGCTTCTTTGTAAGTGGATGTTTTATGTGGTCGAAACTGATGGGCCGCGTGGTCGCTCGGAGCGACTTGGTGGATACACACGTGCTAGCCCTCTGTGTTTGTCCGATCACTTACAGAGGAGAGAGGTGGGTTGGAGACGGCTCTGTGGTTGGTCGGCGCCGACGATTTGGTTGTTGTAATGGGTGCCGGAGGAGGAGGTCCCGCTGGTGCCGGCGTTGTCGATTAGGCTGGTCACAATGGGAGTAACTTAGACTAGTAATATATACGGATTTCGAGTCTATGTTACTAGCTCCACAATGGGTAGTAACATATATGTAGTGTCATATAAGATTTTATTTATTAGATTATAGACTTATATTGTCTTGGTATGTGTGATGTTACTCAAAGAGTTAGTAACTAGCTAAGTTAAGAGCAAGTACAATAAGGTACAGTCAGCAGGCTGTAAGCATTAAAATATTATATTTAAGGTGAGGTGGAGGAGAGAGTAGAGGAGAGAGAAGAGAAGCGGGCTACAGATTAGTAGCCAGCTGCAGCACGTGCTCCTAAGCACTTTGTGAGATAGACATGTGGTCCATGTATCAATATAGTAGTACATATTTATAACTAACCATTGTACTAGTTGGCTATAAGATTGGCTATAGATGACATGGCATCTCTTTATAGCCAACAACCGGCTATACTATTAACCATGCTCTAATACAAACATCTCTCTCCTCATTAACTCATTGCCACATAAGCAAAACTGTTGAGTTGGACTCTATGTTATTACTAAGTTACTCCCCATTGAGGCCAGCCTTAAGTTCTTCCGCTTCCTCTACGAGGGGAAATAAATTCGTTCGGGATGCTCTGCTCTCCAGTGCGACGAGATCTTCTTAGAGCAAGTACAATAGAGCTGACTGGGCGGGCTATAAGGAATAAAATAGTATATTGTTGCTTAGTTGGAAGAGAAAGAAGAGGAGAGAGAAGAGAAGCGGGCTACTAATTAGTAGCCAGCTGCAACACGTGCTCCTAGGCACTTTGTGAGATAGACATGTGAGCCATATATTGCTAAAGTAGTATTCCTTATAGCCTTCTTATTGTACTTGTTGACTATAAGGTTAGTTATAGATGACATGACATCTCCTTATAGCCAGCAGCTGGCTCGGATAATGCTAACGTAGACCGAGCTACACGTAGCCCTTTAGTTTGAACAAGTCATAAAATGTATTTTATATTATTCAAAAAGCATTGAATTTTTTTATGAATATATATACACATGTATATGACATATGTGCAAATTTTCATACCATTATACTTTCACATGTGGCGTATGAAAAAAAGACAAATATTTGATTTTAAATGGGCCTTTTTGTTGTTGGTTTTGGCCTGAATTTTTTTTTTGTGCAGACTTCATATTAGAATATTTTTAAGCCAAATTTGACATGTTCATACGGAATACATATAAGTTTACATATATATTTTTTTGGATTTTTTCAGAATTTTTAAATATATTTTACGATTTTTTCAAAATAAAGGGTTACATGTAGCTCGGCCTTCAGAAATTCGCACTCGCAGCTGGCTATACTATTAACCATGCTCTTAGTGCCGTTGGTGTGGACTTGTGCTCAGATTATTTCAGCCGCCCACGCCGTGTTTTCGCGGCCGGTTGTGGGGCTTCTGCTGGCGGTGTTCACCGGCGTAGATCTGCGTAAGATTAGTCGATTGCCTGTGTCTTCTTCGTGCCATTCATTTGTGCTCGCACGTTGTCCTGCGCCTGCTACTGGATCTGGGTTAGACCAGCTGCAAGCAGATTGGCGGCGCACATCACACCAGGCATCCAGACGTATTCTCTCATCATGAGAGTCTCATGTGTCCTCCCGTTTCCATCCCTCCTCTCCTCTTCTCTCTATCTATCGTATTTCTATTTGGTGAGGAGTTAGGCTGGCAAGGTCATTTGTTGAGGCGTTGTGTGTGCGGAGCAGCAAGCCTCGGTTCCTTTGGAGTAACTTTTTAAGATCTGCTCAATAATGTGTAAATTGCATTTACATGGTGGAGGTTTTTTTATTCTTTTCAACTGATGATGTGTGGTATGTTCTCCTTTTTTATAATTATTTCTGTTACTCCTGATTGGCCATCATGACATTTGCTAGAAATTGTTACTCTTACCTACGTAAGCCTCATTTCAGAGATTTACCATAGGTTCCTGTAATACGAGGTGCTTGAGTCTTAATTACATTAGCAATGTTGTTTACGAACAATTTTGTTGATGGCACAATGCTTTGCTTTTCCAGATATGGATTTTTTTTCCTTTTTTGAGTTAAATACGAGGTGCTTGAGTCAAAATAAATGTTTCAGTAAGGTATGTTTTCACGAATCAACATGTGGTTGAGTTGGTTAAGTAGATAGTTGTATCCCCAGCCATCAGAGTTTAAATCTCAAATTTGATATCGGTGTTCGCATTTTTCTGAATATATTTCAGACTTTTCGGTGATGTGCTTTCAATGGAAAGAGACATTTTCGTCGAAGTTGTGAAGGCGACTTCGTTAATCTCAAGATGATGTGCCGCCTCGGTATTACGAAGATGCTCATAGGGATAGTAAAGCTCCTAGGGATAAATCGTCCAGAAAGCGATTGAGTTGGGAATCGTTGTCACGCCAAATTTGACTCGGTCAACCAAGACATGGCTCGTTTTGTGGTCCGGTTTTGCCAACGATCTGGTCGTATAGGAATCTCTCTCCACTCCACCGTCCAATTCACTCGACGCAGTCTGCGGCCAAACTCCCGAACCCGGCCTAGCCTCGCTGCTAGGATGAGTCGTCCCTCCGCCGTCGCAGCCTCGCCAACACCGGCGTCATCCTCGAAGAGATCCTCGAGGAGATCGTCCTTCGCCTCCCTCCATAGTCGTCTTTCCCTTCCGTGCGCATCGCTCATGTGCACGACTGCCCTTTCGTGCGCATCACTCGTGTGCACGACTGCATGTGCTGGCGCCACATCCTCTCCAACCCTAGCTTCCACCGTCGGTTGTGCGAGCATAACCTCAGTTTCTTCGACAACAAATTCCCCACATACGATCCACGCGTCTTCAACCCCACGATGGTACAACAGGACCACATCTCTCATGTGCGCTTCTCCTCGCCATGAGATGCAACGAGGGCTAGGAGTTTTTCTACTGCCACCATGGCCTCACCTTCTTCATCTGCCAGGCGCGCCACGAGGCCGTGGTGTGGGATCCCCTCACCGTCCACTAGTGTTTTTTCGCGTTTTCGTCGGGTTTTAGCAAAAAAAGGGGGTTCATCCAAAACGTTGCGGTGATGTGCGTCGCCGCCGACCAAGACGGACATATGTAAGGTGACTGCCGCTTCACCCCATTCAGATTGACGTTGGTGGGCAGAGATTATAGGAACATATCCAAAGTAAAATTGATCAGAAAAATCATCAAAATGAGACCCACCACGGCAAAGCCTTGTTCTGTTCTTCCTTTTTGAGTAAACAATTTTTTCGGTAACCAGTAATTGCTTATTAGTGTGATACTTTTTCACATGTTGAACCCTTTAACATGTTATCATCGATCTATTCATCCTAGCTGAGTGCATTACCATAGTATAAGGGTATTGGTTGTGATCGGTAGATCATCACAACAGTTAATGCCCCATCGATGTTACCCTTCCTATACATACTTTGTCATGATATTATCGGTGGACCATGTTGTTATATTAAAAAAATCTATGGCCAAAATAGACCAGGTTTAGTCTTTGCAAAGTAGGGATACTATTTCACCATATAGTAAATGATGTTCCAGAATTATAGCCTAATAATGATAACAAGTGCAATTGTTTTGGGTTTTCTCTTAGACATATATCTGACTTGGCTATAAGGTTATTGTTCATTCATGCCCTATAATGTCATGATATTGACCTGATAAAGACTTTTTATTTTCCTGCATCTCTATTTTTCTGGTGCATATGTTGTGTAGACTTCTATCCAATACAGTAGTCTGTACAGACGTATGAAGTGTATAATGTGGTTGGTCTGTTCAAGATGACTCTATGTTGTATTTTTCCTTAACATTGAAGGTTCGGAGCTTCAATTAATTTCAACTACCATATCTTTTAGGCCTACATATTGTGATGTTCTCTTCTATATATTCATACTATCATGTCTTTTGCGAGACCAACTATTTCATGTTGGTATTTAATGAATAATACAAGATGACATAAGGACAAGTATTGTTGCTACGCTTTTCTAGATGATAGATTGTCATGGATGATCTTCAGTTTATATTTGCATGATAGATTATTATGGATGACATAAACACTATCCCATTGTTTGTATATTTATTTGTTGGATAAACAAGCAAGATGTGGTTTTTATATATTTTAATGGATGAACTCTCAAATGTGGAAGAACGTTACACAAAAGGTTGTCTACCTGGATGAATAATGTGTGGTTTTATTTGTTAAGTATTTGAATATGTGCTTCCATAACATGTTTACATTTCAGCAAAGCATTGGAAATGATTTTCTTAATATTGAGGAAGTATAATATGTTTATGTCCTGGAAACACTCTTTTGTTTGAAATTATCATCTATTATATTATGGTCTTATGTGATCAAACTTTAGAGTGCTTTAATATGAATAAATTGATATACGATGAACGTTTGGACACCATGATTTCTAATTCTTAACCCAATAACCCAAAATGAGTCTAATTTGTTATAACCTTGCTACCCTCGAAGTAAGATAATGAATATGAATCCGATGTCTCTAGAAAAAAAATTAAGTACTAATAATTGCGTAAAATGGATGTCAGTATGCAAAAATGAGAAGAAAAGAACTATGAACCAAACGGCGCAGCAAAGCGCGCGGTTCACTTCTAGTATGTTACATGTGGCCTCTGATTCTGAGCGTAAGATTTAGGATGGCCTGAAGGACATTATACGTCAACAGGAGGCTGACATCTTGCTTGGAAAAAATGTCGAGTTAAATAAAGATTGGGAGTCTTGCAAGCTGTGAGGCCTCTTTTGATGAGAAGATTTTGCAGCAGAAGGGGACATTCCCGTCCTAGAGGTCGAGATGGTGGCCGCTCTGCTTGTTCACAGCGGATTGGCAAAGCGGTTAAGATTAAGCTAAACAACTATCCTATTAAAAGTAAATCATATATGGATAGGTTTCAACAAATTTAGCAAAACTAAACAACTATCCTATAAAACTAACTATTCTAGCAAATTCAAACAACTGATTTAAAAAAAACATAATGGAAAAGTGTCCTAGAAAAACCAATCGACTATCCTAACAAACCATAATATTATGACCCAATACCTTGGTTTGTTTAAAATTAAGAAATCGACACAAAATATGAGATATTTTTAGTGCTACACACAACAACTTTATTACACTATGTGTATCAATAAAGTTAATTAAAAAAAATGTGTATCAATAAATTTTACTACTACCTCCGATCCGTACAGTTATACTAAGTGTGTGCCCATTAATATGGGTCGGAGGGAGTAACATTATTTCAACTTGTCTATCATAGTTGGTCAGTTGCCTACCAGTTGATGATCAGTTTCCTATAATAGTGTCTAGCAAGATTCAAAGCAATTGTCTCTAACAATAAAAATAATTGTCTTATAAAATCCAAGAAATTATATTACCAAAAACATAATGCTAAAATATCATAGAAAAAACCAAGCAACTACCAAAAATAACACATGTCCTAGCAAATCCAAGCAACTATATTACTAAAATACACAATGCAAAATATTCCTAGCAAAAAAGCAATTGTCTTAATAAACCAAGCAACTAACCTAACAAAATCAGACAACCATCCTAACAAAACCAAACAACTATACTATCAAAACACACAATGCACAACGTCCTAGCAAACCAGGCGACTATCACAACAAAAGCAACCAACTATCAGAACAAAACCAAGCAACTATAATAACAAACCAAGAAACCATCTTAACAAAAATAAACCAACTTTCATAACCAAACCAAGCAACTATCCTAACAAACCAAGTAACTGTATTGTAAAAACACAAAATGCACAACGTCCTAGCAAACCAAGCAACTATCGTAACAAACCAAACAACTATCTTAACAAAAATAAACCAACTTTTATAATAAAATCAAGCAACTGTCCTAACAAACCAAACAACTGTCAACAAACGAATCAACTGTCTTAACAAAATTAAGCAATTGTAATAACAAAACCAATCCACTATTACCAAATTTGATGGGGAAAATGCTCTCGTGTACCAATCCTCCTTGCTCTCCAAAGAATTTATACGAATTTGATGAGAAAAAGATTATCATCATCAAATTTGCCTTCCGATGATGTTGAGTTAGCTATATACGATAAAAAATTTGTTTACCATGATTTGAAAGTGGTCTATAATGTATTTAGTAGATAAATTCATTAGTATAGGAGGTTTAATAAGTTGCTTCTGTTTAGCACTCAAGTTGCCCCATTTAACATCAAAGTTGCTTGTTTTTTTAAATCATCGAAACATATTCTTATGGGATCTAGTTTTGAAGATCTCATCGTGAGAATCCTACGGTGAAAATGGATCTTAGTTTTGACGTTTGGTTCAAAAGTTATAACTTTTTTTAAAATGAAATGGAATAAATAAGTGACGTTAACCCATGTGCGTAGGTACTCTCTTTAGCATGCACATGCACGGTCCCCACCACTATCATCACTTGTGAGGGTGGGCTTTCTCAATCAAATGAGTGCAGCTGCGCTTTTAAGAAACCAGGTTGTTATCTTGGGTCTTGGCCTCGTCGAAGGAGGACTGCTTGAAGCATGTTGCCACCATATGTACCCACCTTTCGGGGTGCTACACAAGTCCAGGGAGAGGGTGAAAGCTGAGAAGAATTCCTTCGTAGATCTTGTAACAGGCTGCCCGTACCAAAATTCTTAGTTACCATGTTTGAAGGTTGTGCACGCTAGCCTGGTCACCGGGAAATTCACCCGTGCAAATCCCTCTGATCAGTGGCGAGTCCAGTAGGTGGGCTTCATCAGGCTCTAGCCTACCCTTGAAAAAAACGATTTTTTTACTACTACGCTGCTTTATCTCAAGAACTCAGCCCAGAGCCCGCCACCAGTCCACGCGGAGAGAATCCTCACACGGCGCCACACGAGAGATGGACGAAACCGAGCGCCCCCATCCTGCCGCGATGCTGCGACCAGACCTAGCGTAGCCGCGGCGGACCAGATCAGCCCCATCCTCCCGCGGCGGACTAGACCAGCCGAGGAGAAGCTTGCCGGAGCCCGGAGGCCGGTGGAGGCGTGGAGCGGGGACCAGGGAATCGGCGGGGGCGGCGGACTCATGTGAGTCCCGCACGCCGGCGCGCGTCCAGTCCCAGGCGCCCAGCGCCCCGGCCCAGCCAACCCATCCGCTAGCAGTGAGTCCAGCCGCGCTCCGGCGGCTGCGCCCTCCAGCCTCCAGTTCTGCTGGCCGCCTCCAATTTCAGAAACCAAAGCCTGATTGGAGATTTGGAGGTGGGCAGTGATGAGTTGAAATTTTTTGGTTTGCAATTTACAGTTTTGCATCACATTGAAATCTCTCCAGCACTAAATTGGTAACAAAAGCAGTGGCTAATTTGGTTAATAATTGAATATTGTGTACTGTAAGTTTGCATATTATTTACATTAGAAAATTACTGATGTTTCCTATGCATATTTTGCAGATTTGCAGAAATGAAGAGAAAAAATATGAGCATAAGCAGTTTTTTTGCAAGTAGTTCAAGCACTCCTCGTGTGGAACCTGAACCTATCCCAGTCACTCGAACCCCAAGCAATGTGAACCCAGATCCATTTTCTTTGGTTGTAGTAAGCATAATTCCTCCCTCAACTAATGAGAGGATTGATCCCTCAACCCCAAGCGATGAGAGAAATGATACCACATTTGCTGAGAGCACAAACAAACCAAGGAAACCTATATTAGAATTTCATCCAAGTCAAATTATTGCTGATCCAGGACGTAGAATACCTATAGAATAGTATGCACCTGAAATTAGAAGTGATGTGAGAAGAGCTTATTTGATGAACAAGCGAAATAAAGCTATTGAGCATAAATTCAAGAAGACACAGGATGGTAAAATTTGGAGATCCTTTCAACCTGCATGGTTCGACAAGTTTGATTGGTTGGAATACAGTGTGTATAAGGAGGCTGCATTTTTCTTCCATTGCTTTCTTTTCAAGAAACTATCCCAGGCCATTAGATTTGATAATGATGTTTTCACAAAATATGGCTACACTCGTTGGAAAACAGGTCTAGCGAGTTTTGAAAAGCATGTTGGTGGTCAATCTATTTAGCACAACATTGCTAGGGAGATTGTGATGATTTCAACAATCAACGAGCAAGTGTGGCCACAAAATTCCGTGTGTACAGCAAGGAGGCTCAGATATCTTATAAAATTCGTTTAACTGCATCCTTAGATTGTGCAAGATATCTCATAGCACAAGGCGAAGCTTTTCGTGGGCATGATGAATCCTCCACTTCCGTTAACAAGGGAAATTTTAGAGAGTTATTGGATTGGTATAAGAACAAAAAGGAAGATGTGAAGGAGGCATTTGATAAGGGGGCTAGAAATTCAAAAATGATTTGTTCGGACATCCAAAAGGACCTTGCTACAGCTTGTGCAATGGAGGTAACCAAAGTGATTAAGAATCACATCAGAGACAAGAATTTCGCAATACTTATTGATGAGGCTAGAGATTGCTTGACGAGGGGGTGACCCCACGACTCCTACGGATGAGCCTACCTGGTGTCCATGAAGGCAGAAGGCCCATGAAGATACGGCCTCGGCCCACTAGTTGGCACCGACGTAGGAGTCCTCGACTCACAAGGAAGGTGCGAAGACCTGCCGTACGGAGAAAGCTAGGGTTAGGAAAGTTTACCTGTACACGTAGATGAACTCCCCGAGACCTAGCCCGGTATATAAGGGCTAGGAGGGGCGACACCAAAGACATCCAATCTAACCTGTAACCCTAGCCTTGAGCGCTCCAGCCTTGGCCTCCACTGTAATCGCATCTCCCCAATCAATAATATCGAGCAGGAGCGAGCCTTCCTGTTTGCCGACGAGCTATCGTCCAACCTGTGCCTCTCATGACTAACCCAGAGTCCCTAACCATGGGATTTTCCGGGGTTGATCCCCGTCAATTGGCGCCGTCTGTGGGAACTACGCACGTTGGGATCACGCTCTCGGCGGTCCCGTCTTCAGCAAGCCACAACTCAAGGGCAAGAACCAGACCTAGCCCACTCGATAGATTCAAGATCACGGCGGACATCTCCGCCACCCCATCAAGACCACTCGAGCTACAGTCATGCCAAGACCGATACTACGGTAACGGCCAAGTACAGCGCCAGCGCCGAAGGAGTCGACGACCCAGAAGAACGGCGAGGGGCCTCTACGAAGGAATCCCACTCGACGAACTGCGACGTGCAGCGAAGGACTCGCAAATCTTCCGACAACCCACCACCGCCCGGGCACCCGCCGCATATCAAGACGATGACTACAAGATCGAATCCAGCGATCAGCAGAACCGCCGCCAAGGCAGAAGGAATCGACGACCCAAAAGGCGCGCATGGGATAACGGCGGGCCCCCAATGAACGAGCCACATCACGCAGTCGCGCAACCGACGACCACTCGACGACACGCCGTCGCACGAGCATTTTCCGCCAACCAAGACAGCGACTCCGAGACACCTGTAGGCGAGTACTACGACCCAGATCGAAGGCCGGATGAATTCGCCAACCTCATCAAGAACCAAGACATGAGTCGAGGAATCGAAACCGATCCTCGCTTCCACGAACACCCGGAGGATCACGAGCATATCTTCAGAATCTCAAGAAGGAAGAGGCACGCCGGATCTAGCAAACTCACGGCTAGAGAACAGCTAGCAGGACCCTGCACGGTCCACGGCTTCGAGGATAACTGGGGACGCGTCAGGTCAGGTCACACTTTGAGAGACTGCTTCCTATTCAACGAGCTAGCCGACGACCTCAAGAAGGAGAAGCAGAAAGAAGACAGACGCAACCAACGACCCGAGCAATCGCCGACCTCAAACCCGGAAGGACGTCACAGCCCGTCGCAAGCACATGTGCTCCTGATCCAAGAAGGAAGGGCACCGCCAGCACAACGCGACGCCCAAACCCTGCAGTCTAGAGCAGCTGAGAGCGTAAACATAGTCGAAGTCTACCAAGTACATGGCAAGGAGACCAGCATCACGTTCTCACAGGACGACCATCCACCCGCAGTCCCAAGACCGGGGCATGCACCCCTAGTGCTCGATGCACAAATCAGAGGATACGACATGGATCGGGTCTTCATGGACGGAGGCAGCAGCATGAACATCATCTTCGCCAGCACCCTGCAAAAGATGCTGATCCCATGATCAGTATGGAAAAAATCAAGCACCGAGTTGCACGGGGTAGTCCCAGGAGAAGCAGCCACATCCCTCGGAGTCATCGAACTCGAAGTCGTCTTTGGCAACCGATGTAACTTCGCAAAGCACGTCCTCGAGTTCGAGGTACTCGACTGGCAATCGCAGTATCACGCCATACTGGGACGGCCAGCACTCGTGCAATTCATGGCGGTCCCACACTACGCCTACCTCAAGCTCAAGATGCCAGGATCATCAGGAGTCCTCACGATCAACAGAAGCTTCATAAAATCAGATCAATGTGACCGTGACTTCCACAGAATCTCCGACACATTCGGAGCCAAACAAGAACTCAGAGAAATAGCCATGATGACGGACAAGAGTACCTTCCCAGTGGTGAACCGAAGCGAATCCAGGGAGTACGGACGCGACTTCAGCATCGACAGCGACACAGTCACTCACCAAGTGCACTCGACGGACCTGGACAAAACAGTCCGCGTGTACGCCCACCTACCAGAGGAGAAGGCGCCGGCTCTCGGCGCTTTCCTTCGAGAAGAGTGGGAAATATTCGCCTGGTGCCCAG
This sequence comes from Bromus sterilis, assembly GCA_950022295.1. Lineage (NCBI taxonomy): Eukaryota > Viridiplantae > Streptophyta > Magnoliopsida > Poales > Poaceae > Bromus > Bromus sterilis. Next base: position 30,382,459 of record OX465597.1, read on the forward strand.
CCGACATTCCTGGGATACCACGCGAATTCGCGGAACACGCCCTACGCATCAAGCCAACACGAGGCCAGTGAAGCAAGCGCTGAGACGATTCTTGGAGCCCAAGCGCAGAGCAATCGGGGAGGAAGTCAACCGGTTACTCGACGCTCAATTCATCCGAGAAACGAAGAAAGCCACCTGGATAGCCAACCCAGTGCCGGTGCCCAAGAAAGACACGACCGTGCTGCGCATGTGTGTCGACTACGGACCAGTCTACAAACATTGCCCGAAGGATCACTTCCCCCTGCCTAGAATCGATCAGATAATCGACTCAACAGCAGGGTGCGATCTACTCTCCTTTGTTGACGCTTATTCAGGATACAACCAGATCAGGATGAAGGGAGAAGACGAAGAGCACACATCGTTCATCACCCCCTATGGAGTATTCTGCTACAGGACCATGCCCTTCGGGCTCAAAAATGCAGGCGCCACTTACCAACGAATGATGCAAGCCTGCCTAAAGGAGCAAATCGGAAGAAACGTACAAGTCTACGTGGACGACATCGTCATCAAGACCTACAAAGCAGCCACATTACTCGACGACCTGCGCAAAACCTTCGCAGCGCTCAACAAATACAGAATCAAACTCAACCCAAAGAAGTGCGTATTCGGCGTTCCGGCGGGAAAACTTCTTGGCTATATGGTCTCTGCCCGCGGAATCGAGGCAAATCCCGAGAAAGTCCAAGCCATCACCCGCATTCAAGAACCAACCGACGTCAAAGGAGTACAGCAGCTCAATGGAAAACTCGCAGCCCTAAGCCGCTCCATCAGCAGGCTAGGAGAACGCACACTGCCTTTCTATCAACTGCTCAGGAAAGGGGAGAAATTCGAGTGGACAGAGGAAGCCCACCAAGCATTCGCGGACCTGAAAAAGACACTCTCGACCCCACCAATCCTGGCGGTACCAAAGGAACGAGAGAAGTTATACCTCTACGTGGCAGCACGCAGCAGTGTAGTAAGCAGAACGCTCGTCGTCGAACGCACAGAAGAAGGCAAGATCCAGAGCATCCATAGACGAATCTACTACCTCAGCATGCTCCTGACCAAATCCCAGCAGTGGTACCCGCACTATCAGAAGCTACTACTGGCCATCGTCATAACCTCAAGAAAGGTGTCCCAATACTTCGACGAGCACCCCATCACAATCGTGAGCAGCGCGCCACTCACCGACATACTCAACAACCCTGGAGCAACCGGGCGAGTCGCCGAGTGGAACATCGAGCTCAGCCCACGAGACCTGCAGTTCAAGCACCCAACAGCCATCAAAGCCCAAGTACTCCCAGATTTCCTGGTTGAGTGGACGGAGGTTCAAACACCAGCCCCCCCAGACCTATCAAGCTCATGGTCAATGTTCTTTGATGGATCCAAAAGACAACAAGGAGCTGGGGAAGGAGTTGTACTCATCTCCCCCAAAGGAACAAAGCTGAAATACCTCCTCCAGATTAACTTCAGTCACGCCTCCAACAACGAAGCAGAATACGAGGCACTCCTCCATGTCATGCGCATGGCCAAAACATGCGGAGCCACTCGCCTCATAATTTACGGGGACTCCAATCTCGTCGTCCAGCAGACAATGAGAAACTGCAACGCAATAGCCGACAACATGGCGGCCTACCAAAAGCTCTACAACGACCTCGAAGAAAATTTCGACGGTTGTGAGCTCAACTACATCACCAGGGACAACAACACAGAAGCTGACGAGCTCGCGAATATCGGTTCGACCAGGGCGCCTGTACCACCCGGCGTTTTTCTCGAAAGCATCAACCGGAGGTCCATAAAGGTGCAGGCAACAACACCTGAAGCAGTTGTGGACGGCGAGGACGCAACAGAAACAGCGCAGGTGGCAGCAACAACCCTATCAGAAGGCACAAGTACCAGCAGATCCGACAGCACAACCCGACAGAGTTCGAAGGACCTGTCTGGACGAAACCGTTCCTCCGATTCCTAATCGAAGGCACGCTACCACAAGACGTGGCCGAAGCACGACGCATCAGCCGACGATCCAAGGCATTCACGGTGATCAACAGACAACTATATAAGCGCAACATCACCCAGATACTCCAAAGGTGCATTGACGAAGAGGAAGGCAAAGCCCTATTACTCGAAATCCACGAAGGCACCTGCGGGCACCACGCGAGCAGTCGAGTGCTCGTGTCCAAAGCATTCCGAGCTGGGTTCTACTGGCCTACAGCCATGAAAAACACAGAGGAAATCGTGCGACGTTGCGTCGCCTGTCAAAAATTCGCCAACAGGCCACAGGCTCCCGCATCAGAGCTCAAGACCATACCACTATCCTGGCCGTTCGCTACCTGGGGACTCGACATGGTGGGACCACTAAAGAAATCATCAAAGGGCGGAAGGACACACCTGCTCGTCGCAGTCGACAAGTTCACCAAATGGATCGAAGCAGTGCCCATCACCAGCTCTACAGCTCTCACGGCTGTCAACTTCATCAAGTCGATCATCTTCAGATTCGGAGTGCCACACAACATCATCACGGACAATGGCATGAACTTCACGGCCGCAGAATTTCAGAACTTCTGCGAAGAACTAGGCATCAAAATCAATTATGCATCAGTCGTGCACCCACAGTCCAACGGCCAGGTGGAAAAAGCAAACGGCCTTGTCTGTGGGGGAATCAAGAAACGGCTCCTCGCACCACTCGAGCAAGCCGCCGGCAACTGGGTAGAAGAACTCCCCGTGGTCCTATGGAGCTTACGAACCACACCAGACACTGCGACCCAATACACACCCTTCTTCATGGTGTACGGGGCAGAGGCAGTCCTACCACATGACCTCAAGTTCGGAGCACCCAGGGTCACCGGATACGAGGAAGAAGAAGCAGAAGAAGCACTACAAGACGGCAAAGATACGGCTCACGAAGCAAGAGACACAGCCCTGACAAAATCAGAAGGGTACCAAGACAAACTACGTACCTACCAAAGAAGTCGACTGCGCACTAGAACCTTCAACAAAGGTGACCTAGTCCTACGACTAATACAAGAGAAGGTCCACAAACTTTCCCCCCAATGGGAAGGACCATTCATAATCTCAGAAGTCATCGGAGGCGGCGCCTACAGGCCGAAGAACCCAAAGACAGACGAGGACGTGGGCAACCCATGGAACGTAGCAAACTTGCGACTGTTCTATCCATAGCCCCTATCGGTCGGACATGACTGGCAACTCATGTAAATCGCTTGACCGCAATAAAATAAATGTTGCCCAAATACTTCCATCTTAAAGCACTCGGGGGCTGAAGAGGAAACTCCCCACCCCCCCGAGCAACTCTATCGCCTACGCGATCTTAATCGAAGCACTCGGGGGCTGAAGAGGAAACTCCCCCCCGAGCAACTCTATCGCCTACGCGATCTTAATCGAAGCACTCGGGGGCTGAAGAGGAAACTCCCCCCCGAGTAACTCTATCGCCTACGCGATCTTAATCGAAGCACTCGAGGGCTGAAGAGGAAACTCCCCCCCCCCGAGCAACTCTATCGCCTACGCGATCTTAATCGAAGCACTCGGGGGCTGAAGAGGAAACTCCCCCCCCCCCGAGCAACTCTATCGCCTACGCGATCTTAATCGAAGCACTCGGTGGCTGAAGAGGAAACTCCCCCCCCTGAGCAACTCTATCGCCTACGCGATCTTAATCGAAGAACTCGGGGGCTAAAGAGGAAACTCCCCCCCCGAGCAACTCTATCTCCTACGCGATCTTAATCGAAGCACTCGGGGGCTTAGGAGCAAAAACTCCCCCCGAGAAACTCTATCGCCTACGCGATCTTAATCGAAGCACTCGGGGGCTTAAGAGCAAAAACTCCCCCCGAGCAACTCTATCGCCTACGCGATATTAATCGAAGCACTCGGGGGCTTAAGAGCAAAACTCCCCCCCGAGCAACTCTATCGCCTACGCGATCTTAATCGAAGCACTCGGGGGCTTAAGAGAAAAAACTCCCCCCGAGCAACCCTATCGCCTACGCGATCTTAATCAAAGCACTCGGGGACTTAAGAATAAAATCCCCCCGAGCAACACTATCGCCTACGCGATCTTCTTTATGAAGCACTCGGGGACTCGAGTACAAACCCCACCCGAGTGACGACCATCAACGCTCAAATGACATCCAAGCACTTTTGAAGAAACTTTGGAGGAAGCACAAGCTCATTTAGCCTTCACCTGATCGCCGACGATCACCTAAAGACTCGGGGGTTACTCCCATCGGGAGCGCTGCCGCGCACCCGATAAAAGACAACAAAGGAAACAAATTTTAGCCTACCCCTGACCCTTCGACTCAAGCGTAGCCTCGGGGGCTACTCCCATCGGGAGCGCTGTCGCGCACCCGATAGAACCCACAGTACCAAGTATCGGATGGACTCGAAGACAGTTCTCAGCCGCAAAAGACTCGAACATAACTCTCAGTTCCAAAAGGATTCGAAGACAACTCCTGATGGTCAAGACACAGTTTTCGGTGGCATAAAGGCCCAAATATAAATTCCATTACAAATGATAAAGTACAGTTTACATCATAGATATCATCTTCAGTACAAAAAGGACAAAACTACATTTGGATAGAAGGCAGCTCCTGTTACAAGAGGAAATCACCCAAGGAATTATGACTTCTACATGTGTGCCCATGAGGGGTAATCGACTCTAGTACAAGAGCATCATCACAGACAAAGTAGGAGTGGAAGCAGCAGGCTCATGATGTCAATGACATAACAAAAGGTGAAGCTCGACTTATTTGCGGAGCCATTGGGGACGCTGCTCCACCAGTTTCTTCTCCTGCTCCTCTAGCTTCTTCTCCAGCTCCGCCCAAGCTGCTGGCGAAGATGACGCCGTTGCCTCCAGTTCTACAAGGTCGCCTGCCGCGCTCATTTAACCGGTGGCTTGACATCGAGGTCTTCTTCAGAGGCAGAGGAGGAATCAGTTGAAGACGGCTCACCACGACCACCAGAAGAGTTCCCGGAAGAAGAAGCAGTTGAAGACGCAGGCGAAGGACTCCTCGACCTTATGGAGTTGTCGCTGCTCGACTCCTGCCCATGCGGATCCATACTATTGCCACTCGGATCGAATGCACGGACAGTGACAGTGCTCTCACCATCAAAGCGACAACTGAGCATATCACCATCTCGCAAATTCAACCGCCGAGCAAACAAACTCCAACCAGATCCAAGAAAAATCAAGCGAGAGCTATCAACCTCCAAGTCAACATAAGAAGGAGACCGACAGATCCCTTGAAGGTGCAAAAGCAAGCCATCCAAGCCACGTTCAGAGACAATGGCAGAAAAAGCAGAGGGAAGAAGGATGCGATTGGCACTTTGGCAACGAACACGTAAAATAAAATCATAGCGCCAGAATCCCTCCTCCAAGGGAGAGGAGGAAGGCACTGGCGCCGCACCATGGCGACCACCGCGGTAAAAGCGTGGTGCGCGGCCACCAAGGCTACGACGAACACAACCACGGCCAACACCTCGCCTGGGAACCATGAGCAGAAGAAGAGATGAAGGAAGAGCCAAAGCGGCGAGTTGGATAGAGGCGTGGAAGAGAAATGCCTATTTATAGAACAATAATCCTCAAAGCACAGAGAAGCCAAGACGACAGCAACAATTAATTCAAAGACCAAACGTCCCAGCCGTCTCGGAATCCAAGACAAAGATTCTTTCCCACGGGACGCACTGTACGCAAGACGCGTCAATTCGCGCGCGTTTCCAACGCGCGTATGGGAAACTCAACCGGCGCCTGCCGCACGCCACAACGGCCATTATTATGACCGGTCCTGAAGACGTGACGGTTCACTGGCAGATGCATCGCTACCCCTGACAAGCGGCGAAGAAAACCAAACAGACATCAAAACTCTGAGATTCCATCTCTCAGATCTTTTCCATAAGGAAAGAAAAACATCTTACTCCCATCGGGAGAGTACATCATAAGAGTCCCAGGTGCTCCCTCACCTAAAAGTCAGCCACGTGCTCGAGTGAACACTCGCACTTATGAGAGTCTCGGGTGCTCCCTCAACCCGACGTAAGACAAACAAACATTCGCCAAGACCATACGACGCTAAGAGTCTCGGGTGCTCCCTCACCTTAAGAGCCGAAACGGCATTCGAGTGATTACTCGCGAATAACCCCCCGACTGAGCACTCAAAACAAAGCTCCTCGAGTGGATGAGTGAAAAGCTCGCTTGATGTTTTGTTCCAAGCGGGTGCAATGCTATAAGGCTCCGCGCCTCAAAACACACATTCCTGAAACACGATACACTGTGCCCAGATGCCACGCAAGATTAGCGTGTAGGTAAGACCCCGCTGCGAAGTACGGCCGGGCTGGGACTTGCCGAAGAGCGATTTCACTCCCATCCTTTCCCATGCGCAGAGCATGATAGAAAAGTCGGGCGGACGCGCCTTAGGCTACACACATTACTGGCGGCAAATGAACACCGTAAGACCTGAAGCGGCCGGACTTTTGCTTGAAACCAGTGTTCCAAGCTCACGTCGAGGGACGTGGGTTTGATTGGGCTACTGTGGTATTTGCCCTAGTGCAATTCACCAAGGCTCGACCCGTCGACTCCTTGGTCCCTTTCAGCTTAGCATCCCTCGAAACAGGTTTTTGTCATGGCCACCAGACTGCCAGCGACCCACGGATGAACCGTGCATATCAATGAACGACAAATGAATGTACTCGAGTCCCTGCACGACTCTTCGAGTCCCCCAGGCACTCGGGGGCTACTGACGAGGGGGTGACCCCACGACTCATACGGATGAGCCTACCTGGTGTCCATGAAGGCAGAAGGCCCATGAAGATACGGCCTCGGCCCACTAGTTGGCACCGACGTAGGAGTCCTCGACTCACAAGGAAGGTGCGAAGACCTGCCGTACGGATCAAGCTAGGGTTAGGAAAGTTTACCTGTAAACGTAGATGAACTCCCCGAGACCTAGCCCGGTATATAAGGGGAGGGGCGACACCAAAGACATCCAATCTCACCTGTAACCCTAGCCTTGAGCACTCCAGCCTTGGCCTCCACTGTAATCGCATCTCCCCAATCAATAATATCGAGCAGGAGCGAGCCTTCCTGTTTGCCGACGAGCTATCGTCCAACCTGCGCCTCTCATGACTAACCCAGGGTCCCTAACCATGGGATTTTCCGGGGTTGATCCCCGTCATTGCTCAATAAAGGAGCAAATGGCGGTGATTGTGAGGTAATGCATACCATCTTTTAGTGTTTTTATATTGTACCACTAATGGTTACTAATCTGTTTTCTTGATGCATGTAGATTTCTAGATGACCATGGAGTGCTCCAGGAGAGGTTCCTTGCAATCAAGCACATCACAAATTGTACACTGCTGGTATTAAAGAAGCTTTGGTTGATGTGTTGGAATATCATGGTTTGTTAATTTCTAGGCTAGGTGGTCAGGGTTATGATGGGGCGTCAAATATGAGAGGAGAATTCAATGGTTTGCAAAAATTGGTTAGAGATGAAGCTCTGTATGCTTTTTTATGTTCATTGCTTTGCTCACCAACTACAGTTGGTGGTTGTCACCGTTGCTCAATGTAGTCCTGCTATTTCTGATTTCTTCAACTATATTCCCTTGATAGTGACTCAAGTGTGTTCTTCTTGCAAAAGGAAAGATGCATTACTTGCCAAACATCAAGACGATTTGTTAGAGTTGTTGGAGAATGGAAAGATTTCAGCCGGACAAGAATCTAGTATAACAAGACCAGGCGATACTCGTTGGGGATCACATCTCAAAAGCTTGCTTCGTATATTCACGATGTGGAATGCTGTGGTGGATGTGCTCGGAATTATTGTGATTGATGCCCGGGAACACACATGCCAAGGTGCAGCTAGAGGTTTGCTTAAAAACATGGAATGCTTTGAATTTGTGTTCATCATGTTGTTCTTAATAAACTTGTTGAGTAATAAAAATCATCTATCCCAAGCTTTGCAAAGAAAGAATCAAAATATTGTTGAAGCCATGGGTTTGATCTTGGATGTCAAAGAAAGCTTGCAGGACCTGAGTGACAATGGGTGGGAGTCTTTATTCTGCCAAGCCAAGAACTTTTGTGAAACACATGATATTGTTGTTCCAAACATGGAGGATCTTGTTGGGACTATGGGTCAATCTGTGCGCTCAAAGAATAAGGTGACTCAACTTCACTATTACAAGGTTAGCATATTCAATGTTGCCATTGATGCAACTATCACAGAGATAAATCACCGATTCAATGAAGTTTCCACCGAGTTATTGGATTGCATGTCTTGTCTTAATCCAGCAAACAACTTCTCTATGTTTAACATTGACAAACTTATTCGGCTTGCTGAAATTTATGATGAGGACTTTACAGAAGTTGATCGGTTGTTGCTCAGAGTAGACCTCCCAAGATTCCTTAGAACATTAGGAGAAGTGATGCATTTAATGGATGTACTAATGTGTCCACACTTGCTCGGTTGATGTTGAGACAACAAAACACACAACTTTCCAGTTGGTATATCGCCTTATTGAGTTGACACTCATTCTTCCCGTGGCCACTTCATCAATTGAACAGATTTTTTCGGCAATGAAGATCATCAAGACAGATTTGCGCAACAAACTATCAGATGATTGGCTAAATGATTTAATGGTATGCTACTGCGATTAAGAGATATTTAAAAGCATTCATGATGACCAAATCATGATAGAATTTTAGAAAATGAGGAGTAGAAAAGGGCATTTGCCTTATGAGTTTAATGTGATTCCTTAAGGTATAAATGGCAGTGCTATTATTTTAATGCTTAGTTTTGCATAATTTCTTCTTCTATCACTAATAAGTGTGCTATTTTGGATAGATGGATTGCGGCTGGTGACTTGGGCATGCCGCATATATTTGTATATTTTGGCGTGGAGGTGTGGCATGGAGGTGTTCTATAACTACAATACCATTAGTAAGAAGCAACATCTCATTGTCTTTTGTTGTATCTCTCTGTAGTATTGTGAAAAATCTCAGCTTATTTGAACAAAAGAATTATAAGATGATGTAGTTTTCTTCAAAAAAACGTTTCATTTTACCACTGTTAAGTTTGAGCCCACCCTTCATTTCCGTCCTGGATTCGCCACTGCCTCTGATGTCGAGCCCCAAGATATTTATAATGATGTTGTGGCTAGCCCGTGAGGCTGCATCATGATGCAATCTGTGGGAACTCCAAGAGGTGTAGGGCGTGTGTGGTTGTTGAACTTTTTTGTAACTAGATGATACCCCACACGTTGTTGTGATTTTTTTCATAACTTAGTGAAATGTTTGGTTAAATGAAACATGTATATTTGAACCATTAAGTTTGAACTAATATATGCATTATAAATATCATAATAGAATGAAAATTCTCATGCATGCATGTTGCATGTTAGGGTGAATTTTATTATGCATAGTGTCGTATTGGGGCAGACCCTTTCTAATGCATATTGAATGATGAGGTGACATGCTTGGATGTCGAAGAAAATATGCTATGAGGGCTAGCTATTTAGATATAAAAGATAAGACATGATGATCAAGCTCTAAGTTGGCGGTAGTCTAATCAAATCCTTGTTATAATCTAAGTATAGCTCAGGGCCCACTAAAATCAACGATTAAATGTTTTTGATTTTTTTGAGAGTTTCTTCGCCTATGTATAACTACTTTATGATTTTTATTGGCTATATATTACTTTTAGGTTTAGTAATGTATTTATTTTATGTTTTTCAAGGTATTTTTTTATCTCGTGGGAGCATTTAACCTTCGCTGCCACCAAGTTTGGAGAAAATAAAAAGAAGCGGTGGTTATATTTTGAAATATTTAGGAATTGTCCTTTATATAATCACAAATGTAGAAACTATCCACATTAAAGTTGTCCCCTCGTCGGGTGGAGGAACTTTGCGTTTAGGGTCATCTTAATTTAACGCTGTAAAGAATGGTCAAACTACTAAATTCATAAGCTAGGGTAGAGAAAAAGTGACAATCGTGTGTGTTGCTGCGATCATTCTAGGATATAAGTTTCCATCCATGGCATAACTATACTTAATGACAAGGAGCTGACCTATGAGCTTCTGCATGAGGGTCTTGACTCTTGCGGTGGCCACATGCACGTACTAACCGTGGGGAAACCACTCATCGAAACTTCATGATGGTGTTTTAAATGGACTAGGTCAATGCCCGTGCGTTGCTACGGGGCAACAAATGATATGGAGTAACATTGGTCGGAGATAGTACATATACATGCCAAACTTTGATACTTACCTTATCCCTAGTTCTGCCTAAAATCCATCCCTTTGCTAGTATCATCCAGATAAGAACTCTGAATAATCAAGTTACATACGTAGATTTTTTTTGAATAATAACAAAAGTATCAAGCTACTGGATGAGATGAATTACAAAAATCAAGGGAGAACTATTCTATGAAGCTATTATATTGAAGAATATTAATTATTTTGACCCAGATACTAAAACTACAGTAAAATATAATACTATGTCTTCTTTATATTGTGCTAAATGCCAGATTAAATATTTTCGAGAAACTTGCCGGATAATTTATGTGACCTCCTAGCTCCTGCACCCATATGATGCATGTACATTATGCAAACCTGCAGTCTTGTGTTTCAAAGTTTTCTTTCTCCAAGGTTGTGAACATAAGTCAAAATTATTTTGTTGTTCCATCATTAATTAAGTTCAAAACTTGTCGAGCTACTTAATGGTGAGATCTAGAAATAAGAAGACAGGAAGGCACATGGAAATATCACAGTCGTCAAAGGCTAGCATTCTGACTTCGTAGTTGATTACCCATTATTGTTAGCCAAATCTATTTAACAAAATTTTGCAATCGTGAACCAAGTTCCAAAAGAGGAAAAAAGAAGAATGCTGCCAAGAGTACATGAAGTAGTAGAGTAATTCAAACAAATGCAGTATATCTTAGAACTGGGAAACCAAGATGACTTTAAGAATGAAAATAACAATTAAGAGTCAGTAGTGCTCACATTCGTGTTATCGACAGTCTTGCCAACGCCAGCTAAAGCCAGGGGATGGAAGATAAGGGCACATTCGATGCAGGCTTTAGGTGTAGCTGATAGCGGACTCGGGAATCAGGAGAGCATTGGCTGCATCGTCTCTCGGCCGGCACAGGCTAGTCATGATACATCCGTTGCATCGGCAATAACATCGGCAATAACATTCAGCTGTACATATTAGTCACAAGCATAGAGAACCAACGCGAGCATCACTTTAAGACCTCTTCCACTGAAAAACTAGATACACACCTAGTGGATCTAAAGAGGCATGCCCCAGATTGAATCACTTCGCCAGTTTAGCCTTGATGTTCACCAATTTTAAGGCTGTTCCCCCCAGTCCAGACTCCCAATTACAACGCATCTCAACCTAGCAGAAAAATCTAAGAAAATCCTTTTAAATCAACTCAGCCGATCCAGTTCACCACACAGCTACCAAAAGTTCCAATTCAGTGTGTAACATTGTTCTTTCATAGCGCATCATGGTTCCAGGAGAGACCACTAATTCCACAGCTGTAGCCCCCTTCAAAAACAAGGGACGAAAAAAATTCCACTCCCCTGTTCTATTCCCTTCCCTCTAATACTTGCAGTGAAACATCTAGTGAAGCGTAATTAGGCTAATGATCCATGAGATACGCTCGGATCAAACATGAACAAGCTAAAATAAAACTGAGCAACACGTCGAGTGTCCAAGTCAGATCGAGTCAAAAGTCAAACCCATCGGGATGAGAGGGGTTTTTTTAGAACGAAGGCTCGCGAAGAGCCCGGCTTTGAATTAACGAAGCCATTAACCGGCCAGGGATTACAATCAGCCAAACACAATGCCCAACTCCACTTACAAAGAACTCGAGCGACCGAAAGATACATGAGTGCTGAGCACACAGCTTACAACACAACCCAAAACTACAAGCATCTAAACTAGATAGGAGATGAAGCACCACTTGAATAAAGGGCTGCCCTGATGCTCGAAACACTGGCGGTGAAGGACACAATAGTGTAAGGGCTTAGCCGGCCGCCTTGAACGTGAATACGCGAGCCTGCACTGGGGACCGAAGATATCGCACCTTCCTTCTCCCTCGCCAAAGAGGGCCCCTACCCCTCGTCCTGGCTCGAAGGAAGCCGCACCATCGAGCGAGGGATGTGTTCACCCAAGAACAAGGAAAGGCACGGTCTTGGGGTTGCAGACACAGAACACTTGCACGCAGCCGCCTCGCAGCGACGAGCTACGCTGGCCATGAAGCACACACAGGCGATGTCCAAACAAGAGGAGAGCAAAGCTGCAGGAAACGGCGCACCGGAAATGAAGAAAGCAACGAGCTTGAGCCAGCCAGAGTGAACACTGACACAAGAGCCCAGCTGTAGTCGTAAACCTCAACCACTAGGCACCACACACCTACACCCTTCTTGCCCGACGGCGGCCCCAGGGAGGGTACGACGCCGAGCGCCGCCGCCGCCGAATCCGCAAGGATCACAGGATTTAACCTTGGCCTGGAGGAGAGGGGGTGTGTTGAGGGGATCTCGACGGAGCCTTCAAGAAGCAGCGCCCGCGAGCCTGTCCACCGTCGTGGTTGAAACCCAAAATTTCTCCCGATCCGAACCAACAACACCGAACCCAGCCACTATCTGGCGGCGGCGGACCTCAGAGGAGACGTCGCAGAAAGGGGGGGGAAGGGGGGGGGGGGTTCCCAGAAGAGAGGGGACTGCGAGGAAGGGAGACGTGCGCGTACCTGTAGAGGATGGACCTGACGTTGCTGGTGAGGTTCTCCGCCTGGATGATGGGGACATCGTCGGAGGAGGTGCGGCCGGCCGCCGCCATCGCCGGGGAAGATTTGGAGGCGGGGATGGACGGCTCGACTGCACGGGGTTGTGTTGGGTCATTTGGGGATGGACCTGGTCTAGCCTTTTTTGCATGGATAGGTCATCGTCGAAAATCGACCTTTTGTTCAAACTTCACATTTTGACCCTCCGATCAAAATTATCTTAAAATTTAACTCAATATAGTAGCGCTCGCCCAAGTGACGGTATCCTTCTATCCTCTGAAGGATAGCGTCGTCGCAAGTGGCGTTATCATAGTGTCATCATGGCAAGGGGGTCCCCGCAAGCTTTGGTAAGGGGGCCCGCAAGTTGATAGGGTAAGGGGGCCCGCGAGTTGGTAGGGTAGCGCCGTCAACCGTGGTGCTACCCTCTGTTGGATAGCGCCAATGGTGGCGCTACCCTCCTGGTGAAGTATATTTTAGTTGTCTTGCATGTTTGTTATATATTCATCATGGGTCTTCTGACGATAAGTGTCATGTATGGATTCATGTGCATTATGTAGATTCTCTGTTCATGTATTCCGTGATCATTTTAAAGTAGTTTGATAGTACTACTACTTCTGTTTAGAGAGCATGTTAATACTGGTATTGTCTGTTTCTCTAATTTCACTAAGTCCTAAACCAGTAACATAAATTAGTTTTTTGAATGGCTTATATCTATATAATCTTGATGCTTTTGAACATGAAACTTTTATGTCATGTCTTGTTTGTCATGTCTACTGTAAATGCATATCATCCTTATGCATGTTGTTTAATTGTTCTTAAGTGCTCATAACTTACGTTGCTTGTATCTTTTTAACCATAGTTCCTTTTGAGATGTTCTTTATATGTAGCTTGACTAGAATTTTGTGTAGTTTATGATTGTGCTATTTTCTGTTGTTGTTAACCAATCTAAAATATGGTTTATGGTAGAACAGTAGTAAAACTATAAATTGTCGTGGGTACTTAGTGATATGCCATGTTTAGGATTTTACCTCACTTAAATTGGCTAACCGCTTGGGGTACTAGGACCCGAGTTCCGGGTATTGTGTCTCTTGACGAGCGTGCCTAACCGCGTGTGGAATTTTATGGGATCACCTTGTCTTACCTACCTAGCTTCAAACAGTTCTCATCGAATGTGTGTGTGCCTTGACTGCTTCTTCTTCCTCGGGATGCGAAGATGAGGACAAGGATATGACAGTGGTTATGCTTACGTAAGTAGATGGATAGCAGACTTGTTGGAAGCGATTCCTCATCGAATGCTTGCGTAATATTGTGATATCATATTGAAATCCGAGACATATGGCTTCGTCATATGTCGCGGTGAGTCCGATATGTGCTTCGTCCTTGGGTTTGGACGGAAACGTCCAGATCTGAAATAGTACCGCATATCGGGTCTTACAGTGGTGGACATTATATTCCTCCAAGGAGACAAAGGATGGGGTTTTGGTTTGGTATTTCTCCTAGCGATAGTCGTGGTTGTGGTCGTGGTGGAAGTCATGCATGATTGGTATGAATATAATTGATATTGTTCTCTACTCCATGATTTGTACTTACTTCATCTAATTTCATATTAACTTTTTTCTCGCAGGCATGTCTTCATCCGGTTCAACATGTTGGTTCGCCACAGAGGACGTCACGGAAGGGGTCAAGCGCACTAGGTGGGACGCTATTCTGAGACCGACTACATGTTGGTGTAAATATGTTTGTCTTTTGAAGAGACTCAAGTTACACAACGAGTTATTTAGCTACACAACATGAGCAAAGGTTGTTAACAATGACATCTCACACAAGCATGACAGGGCACACAAGCATGACAAGAGGTAAAACATAAAGTAAACTATCTATGCTAGTCAATTTAAGTGAGGCAAAATCCTAAACATGGCATATCACTAAGTACCCCACGATAATTTATAGTTTTACTACTATTCCGCACTAAACCATATTTTAGATTGGTTAACAACAGAAAGCAATAGCGCAATCATAAACACACAAAATTCTAGTTAAGCTACATATAAACAACATCTCAAACGGAGCTACAGTTAAAAAGATACAAGCAACGCAAGTTATGAGCACAATCTGTCAACATCAGGTAGCACACTTAAGAACAATTAAATAACATGATATAGATTGCAAACACGCACAAGGATGATATGAATTTACAGTAGACATGACAAGCAAGACATGTCATAAAGGTTTTATGTTCATAAGCATCAAGATTACATAGATATAAGCCATGCAAAAGCTAATTTATGCTACTGATTTAGGACTTAGTGAAATCAGAGAAACAGACAATACCAGACTACCAGTATTAATATGCTCTCTAAATAGCAGTAGAAGAACTATCAAACTAACTCAAAAATGATCATGGAATACATGAACATAAAATCTACATGAAGCACATGAATCCATACATAGCACTTATCGTCAGGAGACCCATGGATGAATATATAACAAGCATGCAAGACAAATAAAATATACTCCACCAGGGAGGGTAGCGCCACGGTTGACGGTGCTACCCTACCAGCCTGCAGGCCCCCTTGCCAGAGCCCGTGGACCCCTTTGCCACGGTGGCACTATGGTAGCGCCATTGACGATGACGCTATCCCTCAGAGGGTAGCGCCACTTGGGCGGGTGCTACCGTATTGGGTTAAATTTTGAAATGGTTTCGACGGGGGGTCAAAGTGTGCTGAAGTTTGAACAAAAGGTCAAAATTGTGATTTTCGCCTAGGTCATTAGATTCCTTTTTTTGCGAGTATCCTTTTTGTTGTTTGTTAGGAATCCTATGGTTTAAATTTTAAAAAGACATGCGGGGTTTACTTTTTTTTAAGCGTTGGTTTACTTGTTTTCAGAGTTCATAGGAAAAAAATTCGTGCGTTGTAACTGGAAAACACACCAAAGTTGCAGGGCCGTCTTCAGGAGTTCGAGACCCCGTGCAAAATACAAATGAAGCCCTAAAATATTTTTATAACTAAGCATACAATAACTTAAACTATATATTTCACCCTAAAAAGCCTTAAACTATACTCCCTTCTTTCCTAGATATAAGGTGTATATTTTTTGGCACGAAAATTAAAGAACACACATCGAGGAATAAATTCATCAGGTTTGGACGGGATTACCCCTAGCTAATTGATGTGAGAAAATAGAGAGGTTTGCAAGAGATAAAAAAACATGATCAAATATTTACAAAAAATGATGAGTTGAGTGTTGCAATGCAATGCATCCTATATTTTAAATTTCCTCTCAAGAACTAATACACCCTTGGTTACTAGATATAAGGTGTATAACTTTAATTATGTGTTGATCTGCATAATATTCACATATATCAACTATCTTCCTTACAAAAAATATTAACATATAATTTATGTATTAATTAATCGAATAACTAATTTACGTGTACCATATGATCATTAGTCGTTAATTTATTGAATATAAAATAGCCTCAACTAAATGTGGCTTGGGTTGCGCACCTGATGGATATGGATAGGTCAGTCATGCTCTTAAACTAAAGCTCCTGATCGATCTCACCTTAAATTGTATAAGCATCCAAACTATATTCAGATATAAAATTTTGACACAGTGGGAAACGTGGGAAAATATTGCATGCTCGAGCTCGAGAGATCTATATGCATGTTCCATCTTTGTTTGCAACAATGTGAGAATGATGTATGCTACTGTAAAATAAAAATAAAAAATATGCAAAAAAAGGAGATCACCTTTGTAAAGGAAGGAATAGTAACCATGAATATATTAGCCTTAAGACACACCATGTGGGTAAAATAGTACTTTGTTCAGCATGTTTACAATTTAGAAAAATATAGTTCTCACACATCGGGCATAAAAGAAAAGGAATGTCAGAATATAGCATCGACAATAAAATTGCAAATCACAGAAACACCTCAATTTGAGCCAAAATCTAACATGGATATTAGATGATTTTTTTCCTTGGAAAGAATACACCAGAGCTTCCATCGGTCATTGAAAATTCTCCTGGCATAATATATGGTACATCAAAAAGGCACAATACCGACAAATATGCAAGCCCCTCCATATTTTTGGTTTTGCATCTTCTCTAAAATTAAGGATATTACGGGCATTATTAGTCCATGAAATCACCCGCTCTCTAAGTAAAAAAGCAATTGATCAACTTAGGTGGGATGAAATTTTAATCAGCTTGAATTTTCCAAACATGAATTTAAAATTTGTCTGATAACATAGTAAAATACTCATTGATAATATACTTGGTTGTTGCGCACGTCGATGAGTCCGAATCCTAAAACTCATCTCACAATTCCATTTTTTTAAACACAGTGCAAAGGAGACACTTATATACACGAGAATGCACTCGCTCCTATGTGCATCTTCATAATATCGAGCCGGCACATCATCTTCAGCACATCGCCGAAGGGTCAGCTTATTGTTGCATGCGTTTGCGCCACACCTTGCAACCCTATATTAACCGGTAGAAATCCTTCTAAAGGAGTGAGGGTGTATTGGGGTCAGCTTATTGTTGCATGCGTGTACGACACTGCTCCTCTTTTCCATTGGCCGTTTAGTTAATTCCTTTAAGCCTTTAATCCTCATGTCGATTAGGGATAAACTGGACTTTGGCCCTTGTTTTTTTGTTACCTTGGTGGCTCGTTGTGGTACTCTATGTGCTTGAGCGAGGTGGGACTATGGGACCTTAAATTAAATTTCTATTTTGTCACAATCGTGTGCTAGCTTTGGTTCTTGTATCGTCGTGTAGCATCCAGAAGGTCTGGAGTTCAGCAGGACCACTTTGGCCTTTGTTTGTTTGTTACCTTGGTGGCTCATTGTGGTACTCTATGTGCTTGAGCGAGGTGGGATTATTGGTCCTTAAACCAAATTTCTATTTTGTCACAATCATGTGCTAGCTTTGGTTCTTGTATCGTCGTGTAGCATCCATAAGGTCTGGAGTTCAGCAGGCCCATTAGGGCGGCCGAAAGAAGCCCAGTAGCCATTAACATCTGTTATGGCCCAGGCCGGTGACCTACTTGAGGACCAAACAATTTTTTTTCCTTTCGAGATAAAATTGAACTATGGGTTGATTCCATAGAAAAGCAAGGGGTTTTGTGTAAAATAGCACGACGGACAAAGAAAGCCACTTTCCTTTATTATTAGGTAAATATTGCTTATCATCGTCGTCATTGTTATTATTCTATTTTTCAAAAGGAATCTATGATCGTCGTGATTTTTAACCAGCATACTTTCCTTTCCTTTCTATTTTTCTTTGATTTTTTCTTGTTTTTTCTTGTATCTTTGCTAGTCGGTTTCCATCGATCAAATTTATCAGTGTCACACTGGTACCTCGCCTACTAATACAATGTAACAGAAAAATCATCCGATATCCATTGACAAGGATTAACCCTATGTTAGTTTGCCCCTCAGTTTGTCGAGTGAGCCATCGGGCGAGGGCAAGGCTGCGATGAATTAGTGTGTGAAAAGGCAAGAAGCTAGTAGGCTCCACGCACAAATTTGATTGATCAATCCAACCTCTTCTGCCTTCGCGTTAGTGTGTGGACGATTGGGCATTGAATGAACCACACATCACGTAGTCGTTGGCTTTTAGTTGGTGTCCATTGACCAATTTTATCAATATCACACTATTACTTCGCCTACTAATACAACATAATATACAAATTACCAGGTGTACAATGATATCGTTTGATCCTATGTGAGTCTAACACCCCGGGCATAAGGTCGCGGGACGTGTGCGTACAGATCTTGCCCACCAAAAATCCAATTATCCCAACAACACAATGTTATGTTCCACGTCGTAGAGATCATAAATCTGTTCTTGAAATCGTTGAGGGGGTGGAAAGAAAACCGTTATGGACTTGTGTGTCAAGGACATGATTTTTGCACCAAGAAGCACATATAGCTACAATGATGATGGATGAACTGCGTCTTTGCACAGGGATACAAACCTCAAGGATGTTTGGGTATGGTCTGGCAAACATGACTACTCTGCCAAAAGCTTCTACACTCTGACGCACACCCATTTGCATGTGGTGTCACACTGTGTGTGGTTATGGAGAAGTAGATGTACTCTGAAAATTAAGTTATTTGCATGGCTACTCTTCTTTGATAGATTTAACACCAAAGATCTCCTTGTGAGGAGACACTGGAGATCAACCTAAGAGGATAATTATTATGTGCTATGTTCTTGCACACTGCTATGAAGATAGGATGCATCACATGAGTGTGAAACTATCTTCAGAAGCTCACATGATTGTATTGGCGGCTTTTAGTACGAGTGAATCGTATTGGTGACTTGATCGTGTGAGCGAAGGCAGATAGAAAAGGCACAAGATGATCTAAATATGACATAGAGACATGCATGAGGATCAATCTCTACACAAATGGTACCAAAAAAGGCAAAATGTGAATTATTATAGTCTATCAAATATAATTGTTATAATCTGATTATAATTAAGGGCCCACTAAAATAAACAGATATATGTTTCTGATTTTTGTGAGAGTTTCTAGCTTTTTTCTAGTTAGCTTCTCAAGTACTTTTAATATATACTAATAGACTCTCCCATAGTCTAGTCATTTTATGACTTTATTGAATGTATATGTTAAAGTTTATCGTTTATTTTTTTACTTTGTTTTGTTTTTCTAGGTGGTTTTTTATCTCCCTAGAACATTTAACCTTGGTTGCCAGCAAGTTTGGAGAAAAAGCGATAAGTGGTGGTTGTATGGGTGCATATTCAAGGATTGTCCACATTGAAGTTGTCCACCTCACCAGATTGGAAAACTTTGCCTTTTGGATCATCTCAATGAATACACACTTGCACGATGAATGGTTACAACACGTACACACACAAATTTCTTGGGCAACATTCAACTTGTACCTCGCAAAAAGAAAAGACATTCAACTTGCAGATTTTATGTTTCTTCTTTTCTATTTATGTGACCTCTACTTGAGCGGTTCGGTTACACACTTAAAGAGATAAAAGTGGGTGTTGGAATGATTCATGACAATGCCATCCCAAAGCAACTCACTCCACGACCCCTACATTTCCGCCATGGTCAAAATATCTCGTGCCATCCCACGTAGTAACAACCATAGCCTAGGGAAAAATAAATAAACTAGCGACCAAGTTGCATGCATGTACATGCAACATGACGCGTTATTTGCTAGCTAAGGAACCAAGCAAAACTAGAGCTCATGCAATAGAATTAACGTTGTCTAACAACGAAGATGGAGTGATTAGTCGCGGGCTGATAGAGGCCACATGCCCTTTCGGAGGAGACCCTCTTTAAGGTAGGTTGTGGCATGTAGGAGTTCTTTTTTGAGCCTCATGTTCTCGGTGTACAAACGTTGGCGCTCCGCGGTATCTTGAGTTTGTACCATTACCCCTCCGCATTTGAGGCAAGTCTTGTTTTGCATAACTGATGTGATGGCTTGTTTTTCAGCTTTTAGCATCTGGTTCTCCACTAGACGATCCTTGGTCTCCCGTTGCTGCATCTTGCCCTGCATTTATTAATTTTAGGTACTCGTCATTTTAGTGGTTAACAGAGTATGACATCATGTTCACTAGGAAAATATGTTAGTACAGTTTAATATTAAATGGTGAAGACTACTATATTCATTGGAGTTTATACTATTTAACAACAATTAAAGCTTGAATAACTTATCGTAGGTGAGCCCCATGGAAAAATCTCATGTAATTCATCGTAAAAAATAATGGTATATACCTTATTGGAGTTGCGTCGGTTTTGGAACCAAAACTTGACCTGTAAGGCACTCATGCCAAGTCTCTCACTAAGGTCTTGTCGAAGTTTGACATCTGGATAAGGGCATCCCCGGAACACACTACACATGACGTTAATAAAAATGGATTAGTACACATATTTGAACAGTAAGAACGGTTGATTGATCACGTATTGTACCCTTCAAGTTGTTTGATTTGTTCTCTGTGTAGACGCTGGTAGGCACGACTTGTCCCCATCCTTTGATCACTATGGGTCTCTCCGACGTTGTTGGCTTGGTCTGCAACATTAGTGTTGCCTTCATTAGTGTTAGCCACGTTGGTGGTGGATCCAAGAAGACCATCCATCTCATCACCATCATCGTGCACAACAATGTTGAATTGTGGCCACTCTTCATCCATGGTGATCTATCATCATCAAACAACATGTTTATTCCCCTATGTAGAAATCAAGGTAGCAGTGAAAATTATGATAACGTAAAAGAACGTACGAGTGAAAAATGAAACCACATTGAATGAAACACCATACAAAACTCCACAACTCAAAGTACATTTAGTTGGATGTTACTTCACATCGGGATTTCTTGAAATTCATCTGTATGAGCTTCTTACCATATTGCAACATGAATAAGGTAACGGAAGGAGGCCGGTCGAGATTGATCTACTGTATAGATGAGATCTAACATAAATGTTTCCAAATACTTTGATTTCATGACTTCACTATAAAATATCATGTTTATCTGCCTCTGATTATCTCATAAATTATCTTCCATTGATTACCTCATTAATTCTAAAACATATATACAATATACCCCATATAGTAACTCATAACTATTACTTCCCCATATCATTGGGATCTATCTACCGATTCCATATATCTAATACATGTAAATAAAGTTTGACATGTAATAAAACAAGTACCAACTACTCCTACCAATTATATAAGTGATAACTCAAAATATAATTTGAGGGACATCATATTAACCATAAATAATAAGATGATATAGGAATGATTGATAATTTAGTCAGATCTATGTTGTCTCCTATGTTTTACAACTAGAACATTAGCCTAACTTGTAGCAAGATGCTATCCATCTCCCAATCAAACTGTGGGATGCTATTTTATACATGTACAATCCACTTCATCGTGGATCTAGCGATCTTTTAAGAATACGTGGGATCCAAAATTTCATGGATAATCCATTTTCAACTTTAGATGTTATAGATCCAATAACAACTAGAGTAAACAATATATTATTTTTGGTGAAGACATTGCAGAATGACTAGTATCAAGAAATACCGTTGAGTTCAGTAGTCGTCTTCCTTAGAACTTCAATAAGCGATAAAGTACACGAATCTGTTTTTATTCCTATTGTGATCTCAACTCAATGGGAGGAAAGTAGCTACAACCTTAGCATTTATAGCCGCGAGGAGTATGCAAAATTTATACCATGGTCCATAATTAATGCAAGCAATATCTTTCTATCCAAATATATAAGGATCACATTGCATGAATTTTGACCGTTATGACATATATATAGGACATAATTAATACTCATTATGAATATTTATGGAGAGAATATCCTCATATTGATTATAATATATCGTATTATTCTAAAAAGCATGGTTCAGATTATCATGAGTAAAAATTGCTAAGATCCGTAATATGTTGAAGATCTAAATGATATGCATGTATATAAAGATTTCTATTTTTAGTATTTTTTGTAACAAAACACACAATTTTATTCATTGAGATAATGGTACATCGTCTGTGAGTAGTGATACACAGTGTCATGCATAGGATCCTCAGACCACTCAACAGATAAAGAGAAACTAGCGAATCTAGCAATCTCGTGAGCCACTTTATTGGCCTTCCTATTGCAGTGTTCAAATCGACAAATAGAAAATCACATGCAAGATGATAATAATCATCAAAAACTGTTGCCGCCGCTCCCGTTGAATGTCCTCCATTCTACATGGTTTCAATAACCTCCTGACTATCAGAGTTAATGAAAAGGCGATTACATCCAATCCTTTGTGCAAGTGAAAAGCCTTATCCCAACACAAAAGCTTCAACTGTTAGTACATCAACACACCATTTATTTTTCCAATTTCGTCCAGCAATAAAAATCCCTTTTTCATCCCTCAAGACCGCCACTGTCGTGCCCCTTAGCATACCTTGATCAAAAAAGGTGTCAACGTTAAGCTTATCAAAACCTACTAGGGTTCAGTTCCATCCTACCTTTTAACGGAAACATTTGGAGATGAAGCAATGACATAGTTTGTCATAAGAGCGCGAACCCCCTAGAAATATGGTAAGCCTCTTGATCAAATTTTTCGTGGACCAATTTGCGCCTTACCCACGACAAATACCTAGTAATTGCTATAGTTTAACAAGGGTTTTGGTGCCCCATGATAGATATACCCCGATCAGGCATAAGAAGTAAGATTTCCAACACCGCCTCTCTAGCGAGATCAATTCACGGGCTCTTTTAGTAATATCATCCAACCCTAGCCTTCTCTAGACCTCCCTAGCTTTGTAGAAAAGAACTAGCAAATGTTTTGTGTCTTCTTGACCAGCAGAGAAAGAAGGAAAAATAGGAGAAACTTTCATATGTGTATTGGTGATGGCACTGAAGTAGTGCTCCTCGTTGGTTACCCCAAGAGGAAGGTGTGAATGTAGTAGAAGAAAATTTCCCTTACACGAGGACTGTAAGGTTTATCGAATCCAAGAGGAATTCAAGATCAACAAGAAGGTGTCTGCTGCTCTGGCGCTGACATAAGACGTGGACCTGCACAGAAAAGCAAATAAACTTTCTCCCAACGAGTATAGAGAGGTTGTCAATCTCTCCGGCCTCGTCGTTTACAAAATATCAAACACACAGTGGAAATAGTGATGGTGATTGCAACTGAAAGGAAATAAAAGCAGTAAAAGAGTTGAGGTGTAAATGATGACGCGAGAGAGTATCTTCTTCTCGCCCCTCGTTGGTTATCACAAGTGGAAGGTGTGGATGTAGTAGCAGCAAATTTCCCTTAAACGAGGACTGTAAGGTTTATCGAGTCCAGAAGGACTCCAAGGATCGACAAGTAGGTGGTGAAGTGATACGTCCCAAACGCATCTATATTACTTTTATGTGACATTGCTTCATGTTTTGCTACACTATTATATATTTTTACACATATTTGGACTAACCTACTAACTCAATCCACCCAGTGCTAGTTTTTGTCTGCTGATGTCTTTTAGTTGCAGGGATTTTACCCCAATTTTCAGAGCCCTAAAAATTCCCGGCACCCTGCCGGAGGGAGGATTGACCTCCGGGAGCTTCTCCACCACCATGGACGCTTGCCGGATGAGCCGTGAGTAGTCCCCCTTGGACCATGGGTCCATGACTAGTATATATGTGATGTATTCTCTCCAATCTTGTTCTTCAAGGTTTAGTCCTTGTGAGCTGCCCTACATGATCAAGGCACCTATGTAATTTTCGTGCTGTTGCTATGCTGTGTTTGCTGGGATCCGATGGATTATGAGATTATGTTCAGATCATGATGAGTTATATATTTGGTTTACCTTTTATATTTTGTTCTTGAGTAATCTTGCATGTTCTCCGTTGCTTTTTATGGCTTTGGCCAAGTAGTAGATACTAACTCCAAGAGGGAGCATTATGCATGATTTTGGGTTCATGCCCCCCGATGTCTAGCTTGAGTGACAGAAACATGAGACTAGGGGATGTGCTGTTGCCACCAGGGAGAAAACAATGGTGCTTGTAACCGCGGTAGCAAGGATTGTTTACCTTACACAAAGTTTGTTAATGCAGTTGTCCGTTGCTTTGAGTTTACACTTTGGGTGGGGCTCGCAACTTAATACCAGCGAGATGTTCTGGATAGATATCTCAAGGTGGATGATTAGTGAGTAGATGCAAATGGATTTTGGTCTACTTGTCTTGGCATACTGACCATACTTTTGAGCCTCTTACTTTCAAGTAGCATAATTAGCATTGCGGTGCGTTTATTATTCTGTCAATTGCCCAGCTATAATTTATTCACCCACCTTAGCTGTTTTATCATCTTTTGGGAGAGAGACATCACTAGTGAACATCATGGGACCCCGGTCCATATTTCTACCATTGTTTACACCTCCACTTTATTTACTGCTTTTACTTTCTCTTGCAATTACCACTACCATTATCCTCTTGCGTTTGATCCTTTGTAAACAACAAGGCCGGAGAGATTGACAACCTCTCTAAAATCGTTGGGAGCAAAGTTATTTGTTGTGTGTGCAGGTCCAGGTCAAGTAAGCAACCTTGGTTGTAAAACAGCGGCATTGTTCACTTTACCACCTAGTTGTCGATCTTGGAGTCCTACTGATGACCCTCAACTATAGGGGATCTATCGTAGAGTTTTCGATAAGTAAGAGTGTCGAACCCAAAGAGGAGCAGAAGGTATTGACAAGTGAATTTGGACAAGGAATAACTGCAAGCACTGAAAGATAACTTTTTAGGGGTTTTCGGTATAAGCAACGAGAAGGTAAAAAAAGAAAAGTAAAAGGTACTGAGGAGAAACAAGTGGCCCAATCATTTTGAGCAAAGGATAAGCCTAGCAACTGAACTTATAAATACTAAAGCGTTCTTGAGGACACACGGGAGAGGTAGTCATGTGCTTTCGCCATATTCCGTATCGTACTATGTTTTGTGTTGATAAATGTTGAGTGGGTGGATCTATGCTAGTACACCTTCTAGACTAAGATAAGTGCACTCTTATGATTAAACGCCTTGCAAGCATCCACAAATACAAGGTAGAAATTAAGGCAAAAGCCTAACCACAACAATAAGATCAAGGACCCATTATTCCCTTGTGAAAAAGTGTGCGAACTGGGGTTCAGATTTATGTCACTCCGGCAACCCACCGTAAGAATTTTAATACACAATGTATTCCCCTAGGTTCTTAACAAGGCGAAGCGTTATGTGTTCGACTCACATAACACCACTAGGAAAATAACAACACAACTTAAATATCAAACAACACATATTACTTCAACATCATATGACTACTAACAACTAGACTTCTCCCATGTCCTCAAGAACTAAAGTAAGTACTCACAAGACATAGAAGAGATCATGATCAGTGGTGATAAATAGATGATAAACAATCTTTACATAACAATAATTCTCCAACAAAACTCAATAGCATTCACCACAAAGAGGTAATCAACACCGGTAGAGTAGAGAGGATGGATGATACGGGTTACAACACAAGTTTCAATGGTGATATGAGATGGGATGAAGATGGAGATGGTGCTGATGTTGGGGATGATGTTGGTGATGATCTCGATGATGCCCGTGACGATGATGATGATGACGATGGCGATGATCTCCCCTTCCGGGAGGTGTTCTCCCCGGCGGAAGCTGCCCGCCGGAGATGTCTTTTCCTCTCTGTAGGTTTCCGCCACGGAGCGGTGGTGGAACTCGCGAAACTCCTCTCTTTTTAGGGTTTTCGGATGACGAGGGATATATACCAAAGGGGGGAGCCGGGAGTGGCCCCAGGGGTCCAGGCGGCCTCCCGGCGCGCCCCTGGTGGGGGTCGCGCCAGGGGGGCGCCTGGGCACCTGGTGGCCCCCCTTTTGCTCCCGTTTTGCGTGCCTTCGTCAATCTTCCTAAAAATGACCTCCGTCGATTTTCAACTCATTTGGAGGTCTTCTGATTCAGCAATTCTGTGTCCAATTTTCTCCGCTGAATCCTGCATCTACTGTTACGGCACCGGAAAGTTGCAAACTGTGTAAAACAAGCCAAAACAACATAAGAACAACATCATAATGTGAAATATATCAATGAATAGGGGTGAATTACGATATAAAATAGTGATGCATTTTGTACGTATCACCTACTGGATTGACTCAAACCTTGGTATCTTTGCCAAAGGAAATTTGCTGCTGATACGTCCCAAACGTATATATAATTTCTGCTTGCTCCATGCATGTTTTGTGTGACATTGCTATGTTTTAGATACACTTTAATACATTTTTAATAATATTTGGACTAACCTATTAACTCAGTGCACCCCAGTGACAGTTTCTTTTTTTTTGCTGTTTTTGTATTTCAGGTTTTCCCATTATTTAAAGTGCTAGAACAATTCTGGGAAAAATATATAAAAAAATCAGAGTACCGGAAGCTTCCAGACGCCCGAAGGGGGGGGGGGCAGAGGGGCCCCACCAGGAGTCTAGGCGGCCATGTGGCGCGACCTAGGGCCCCACCAGCAATTCCGATCTCCGCCGCCATCGTCAACAAGCTTTGGGGGACCAGAATTCTTGTGCCGGCACCCTTCCGGGACGGGGAAGTGCCCCCGGATTCATCTCCATCGACGTTGCTTCCTCCCTCCATGATGCAGGAGTAGTTCCTCCTCGGGGCTAAGGTTTCTACATTAGCTATGTGGTCAATTCTCTCT
This sequence comes from Bromus sterilis, assembly GCA_950022295.1. Lineage (NCBI taxonomy): Eukaryota > Viridiplantae > Streptophyta > Magnoliopsida > Poales > Poaceae > Bromus > Bromus sterilis. The sequence continues at coordinate 30,409,463 of OX465597.1, forward strand.
CCCATGATGTGATCTTCGTTGTGATCATAGGCTATGTTAATCTAGGGTGATCCCATGATATTTCCCCTTCCTCTATGTATTGGATTGATGTACTCACTTGATCTTATCTAGTATAAAATCCGAGACCATGGTGAAAACAGTCTATTAGACATGGGTTAGAAGAATATTATCATGAGTGATTTCCTCTTTTGCGAATTGATTGAAGATTGAGAGTCTCTTGGTTCTTGTCTTTAACTATCCTTGAGATATGTTGTGGTGATTGTGGTACTCTCTTTGGATGGCCGCGGTGACATTGAGAAATCCATAGATGAGAACTACGAGCTCTGAAGTGCTTTTGTAGCCCTACATAATTCTCGTCCTCTCTTGATCACAAAGGAATGAAATCCGAGTATGTCTCCAATGCATGTTTTAGTGGAAATATCATGTGATTAGACTATGTTAATGTTGTTGGGAGTTTCCACTAGTGAAAGTATGAAGCCTAGGACTTGTTTCCACCATTGCAATACCGTTTGTGCTCACGTTTACTACTTGTTTGCTTGCTGTAATTTTTATTACAGATTTATATTACTTCGTTTTGCCACACCTATCACCCATATTTTACCATCTCTTCGCCGAACTAGTGCACCTATACAACTCCTAGTTGTATTAGGTGTGTTGGGGACACAAGAGACTTCTTGTATCTTAATTGCAGGGTTGATTGAGAGAGACCATCTTCAGCCTCTACTTCCCTGAGTTCGATAAACCTTAGGTCATCCACTTGAGGGAAATTGCTGCTGTCCTACAAACCTCTGCGCTTGGAGGCCCAACATAGTCTACAAGAATAGAAGCGTGCGTAGACATCTAGCTATTTCTGGCGCCGTTGCCAGGGAGGTAAGCGTTTGAAGGTATATCTTTACATCTTGCAATTAAATCTTTTTGTTTCTTGTTTTTTATTTTCACTAGTTAGGCTTTATGGAAAACAATAAATTTTTTATGAGAGAGCTTTATGAGCTCTATCTTGAGTTAGGACACGAAGTGTTTGAGGAGGAGATCAAAAAGCCTATGGAGCTTTATTATTTGCATAACACTCATGTTAGTAGCAATTTTATTAGTATGTCTTCTTTGAATAATTTTGATGCTAATGATATGCAAAGCTATAATCTTGGGGATGCTACGTTGTATGAAGATGATCTTTTTAGCCCCCCAAGTTTTGATGAGGAAATTTATTTTGATGATACTTTGCCTCCTATCTATGATGATTATTGTGATGAAACTTATGCTATAAAGAATAAATGTTTGCAAGTGTATCATGATAAGAATGATTCATGTGATAGCTATTTTCTTGAGTTTGCTCCCACTATTACTAATGAGAAGGATTTTGTTTATGTGGAGAGTAATACATTTTCTATGCTTGTGGATCATGATAAGAATTTTTTATGTGATACTTATATTTTTGAATTTATTCATGATCCCACTAAAAATTATTATGAGAGGGGAACATATGCTTATAGATATTTCAAGAATATCAAGTCCCCTCTCTTTATGTGGAAGGTTTTCAAGTTGCACTTATTTTGCCTTCCTATGCTAATATCTTTATGCTTCAATGAGTTATTTCTCTACAAGATCCCTTTGCATAGGAAGCATGTTAGACTTAAATGCGTTTGGTATTTGCTTCTTGATTCTCTCTTTTGTTCTCAACTCTTATTCCTACGAGAGCATCATTAAAATCTTAAGCCTATCTTTATGACTAGAAAGAGCTCTAGGGAGACAACCCTTGTTATCTTTACTTTGATGTTTTTACTTATGTTTTTAGTGGTCTTGATGATTGTTACTACTGTAGAAACATTAGTTGTCGTGGATATAATCCTTACAATATATATAGGGGTATGAAAGGAGCTAAATGAATCTGTACGTAGAGTGGTTGACGCAGGGGAAATTATACAGGTTAGGCCTCTCCTTAGAGATAAAAACCTTAGTCCTGTCCCAGGCTGACTGGGGTGTTCTTGCTCAAAAGTATGAGGATAGAGTTGCGCGTGCCCCAACTGAAGGAGGGGGGAGGCTTATATAGAGTGCTCCCCTGCCCCTTAATGCCTTGGTCTTAAATGGGTCTTAATTACAGGATTAAATGTGTACTAAATACAGAAAACGGTCTGCCCATTACTACTAATAAATGAGGGGAAACACCCACGGTCTTGAATGCTTCCTCTCCGTTGCGTTCCTGTCATCCGAGTAAGGAATGGCTCGCCGATCTCTTCCGAGTGCCGATCTACTCGGATGTTGCTGGACTTCCGAGTAGCTGCGTACACGGAAGCGGTTTCTGATCGAAGATCGTTGATGCTCCAAGTTTTTTACTGATCTTATTTTGTTGGGTGTGTTTAGAAAACCAAGGGCTTAAGGGTATCCCTTGGTTTCCCTTGCCTAGGGGTATGCCTTTAGTATTACCACGACAGTAGCCCCCAAGCGCTTTCGGGTGCTCGTAATTGAGGCGGCTAACATTTGTCCGATTTTCTGAGGTACGCGAAGATTAAACTCAGTAAGAGGCCCGGAAGGGCTTTATTGATGTTTGAACTTTTCCCTCGAGTATGAGTTGGGCAGGTTAGCGGAAAAATTTGGCGACACTCAAACGTCTCTCGGAAGAGGTGGACTGCGGCCTCGGAAGGCGTGTCTTGGAGTAAAAGGCCTTAAACTCCATATGAACCAAATTTGTAAAGTTCAATGTCCTAGGACATCGTAACGAGTCTTAGGCCATGCCACGTGGGACATTGATCCTTTACCCCCTGCGCCGGGTCTTACCGGTGACCTGGCATTCTACGTCAGAGACGGGCCACCAGCGAGTTCATTAATCGGGTTTTTGCCCGAGTAGTTGGGTGCAAGATTTTTTGTTTTGCGGAAAACCCCCAACTGGTTCTCTACGTTGTATTTCTGAGTGACAACTTACTCGGTCGCCACGGGAGATCAGTGACTTCTTCCGAGTGATGGCGTACTCGGAGAGTTTGCTCGGTGTATGTTATGCTTCGTATCTTCCGAGTAATTGAAGTGGTTTCGAGCTTCGAATCAAAATCAGATTCGGTTTTTTAGAAAGGATCTTGCCTTGTCAGAGAATCCTCTTGCCCAGACAAGTGGGCGCACTGTTTGGGCCTGTCTCCTCGATTCCCGCGGCGGTCTTATAGGATAATAATTAACTGCCCGTGGGAAAGTGGGAGGGATTATGGGGAAGTGGAGCGGTGATGTGCGAGGTGATGATAGTGATTTCTCGCCCTTCGTTGGTAAACCCCAAGTGGAAGGCGTGATGTAGCACATCAGCAAATTTACGTCAGTAAAGATACCAAGGTTTGTCTCCAGTAGGACTCCGGAGATGATAAGTAGGTGTCAGCGGTGCAACTGACGCGGACCTGCACACAGACACAAATAACTTTGTTCCCAACGAAGTTCAGAGAGGTTGTCAATCTCTCCGGTCTTGTTGTTCACAAAGGATCAAACACAAGGGATAATGATAGCAACTGAAAGTAAAAGCAGAAAAGTAAATGAGCGTGGAAACAATAATGAGGATATGGACCGGGATACGTGATGTTCACTAGTGATGTCTCTCTCCCAAAAGACGATAAAACTGCTATGCGAGGTGAACAAATGACAGAAGGGCAATTGATAGGATTATGAACGCACCGCAATGCTAACTATGCTACAAAAGAAAGGAAGAGGCTCAAAAGCATGGGCAGAACGCCAAAATAAGTAGACCAAAATCCAACTGCATCTACTACTAATCATCCACCTTGAGATATCTATCTAGAACATCTCGCTGGTATTAAGTTGCGAGCCCCACCCAAAGTGTAAACCCAAAGCAACAGACAGCTGCATTAAAAAGCACTTTGCGTAAAGTAAACAATCCTTGTAACCGCGGTTACAAGCACCGTTGTTTTCCCCCTTGTGGCAATAGCACATCCCCTAGACTCATTTTTCTGTCACTCAAGCTAGTCATCGGGGGGCATGAACCCACAATCGAGCAAAACGTTCCCTCTTGGGGTTACTACGTACTACTTGGCCAAAGCAATAAACAGCAACGGAGAACATGCAAGAATTACTTAGGAACAAAAATATAAGAGATAAGAACCAAATATATTACTCAATCACAATCTGAACATAATCTCACAATCCACCAGATCCCATCAAACTCAGCATAGCAACAGCAGAAAGATTACAAAAGTGCCTCGATCATGTACGGCAGCTCACGAGGTCTAAACCATGAAGAACAAAGAGGGGAGGAGAACATCACATAGCTACTGATCATGGACCCATGGTCCAAAGAAAACTACTCACGAGACATCCGGGAAGCATCCATGGTGGAGAGGAGACTCCCGGAGGTCGGCCCTCCCTCCGGCAGGGTGCCGAGAAGAGGTCTTCTGGTGCTCTCGATCTCGGAAGCGCGGCGGCGGCGGAACAGAGGCGAGATCGCGAAAAAGGGTCCTGTCACCGAGGGTTTCTCGTCACGGAGAATATATAGGCGAAGGGGGGCAGTCAGGGGGGCCACCAGGGGTCCAGGCGCCCCCCCTGGCACGACCAGGCCCTAGGGCGCGCCACCAGGGCGCCTGGGCCCCTGGTGGTGGACCTCTGGCCCTACCCAGGTTCTTCCGGAAGGTTCCGAGGTATTTTTCTGGAATCTTATCTTGACTCGTCCCCAGACCACTAGCCAGGTACAAGTCAATTTGATCCACTCCCTTTTCAATATTTTAAGCACTCATGCAATGGATGAGCGTAAGCTTGAGAGTTGACACTTAGGATGGCAAAGAGAGGAGTACGGAGGAGGAAGACAAAAAAGGATGAGAAAGGCTCACATCAATGAGGACAATCATAGGCAAGAAATGCCAAATGATAGATATGATGTGAGGAGTAGGGATTGCCATGCAACGGATGCACATACGAGCTAAGAAGCTCTCCAATGGAACTAGTGGGCGTGCATCTAACTTTCTCTCTCATGAAGACCTAGAGCTCGTTTGAGGAGGCTCATCCTTGGAATATGGAAGCCAAGTTCTATAGTGTGAAGGTCCCCACATAGCTATAGGCATAATGATCATCTCTATGGAGTACAAGAATATAAAGGGAGTACTAGTTTGGATCTCTCAAAAGGATAGTAGTGTTGCCCCTTTCTCTCTTTTTATTTCTTTTTCTCTTTTTTCTATTTTTTTGTATTTTTTTGTTGGCCTCAATGGATCTTTCTATTTAACTCTCATTTGTCCTCTTTGGGATCTTTTATTGTGTCCACTTTGGGATCTTTTCCTCACTTAAGGGCAACACTCTATTTTACAAGAAGGTAAAGGAGATCTTTCACACTTTACAAGGTACTCAAAATCATAAAGAAGATGAACCTATCATGATGTATGCAATGTATGTCGCTGCCAGTGTAGCAGGAACATGTATGAAATGAAGATAGGGTCATGAAGAGGTGGATGTTGCATGGCAATATATCTCGGAAAGGCTATGGAAATGCCTTGATAGGTAGGTATGGTGGCTGTTTTGAGAAAAGATATAAGGAGGTTTATGATGACATAGCGTATCATGCCAAGGTTTTGGATGTACCGGCGAAGGTGGACACCAACTCTCGGAGTGAGAAGAAGGCAGTGCACGGCACGGGAGAGGCTAGAAAAATATGGGAAGGTGGAAGTGTCAACTTTCAATACTTACATTAGTCCGAAGAACTCATGCACTTATTATCGGTAACTCTCAATCTAATAAGGAGGTTCACAAAGAGACAAGTACCCCGAGGAGGAGTGTATGGGGGTTTGGTTATCCTTGCGCATCCTCGACTCATGGTACATGAGTGTACTCTAATATTCGATCCCTCCAAAGATTAGTGATCCATCTAGTAGCTAGAGTTCTCAACTAGTTTTGTAGGTTTTGAAAATACACACGGATTGCCCAAAATACGACACCTATCACTAATAGGCTAGAGCTCTTGACACCAAAAGTTCAAACATTACTCACATCAATACCTCAAAACTATTGCAAGTTACTACTAGAATTAAATAGCAACCTCAATTACCTACTTTCAAGACAAGACACTACTCAGTGCAACAACCAAATCTCTTTAACAAGATAAACATGAAAACTAAAAAGAGTTCCAGCAACAAACTAAACAAAAGCCAAGGCTCTTGCTAAAGACAAACTAAGACTAAAACTAAACATGGTAGTAGCGACGAAAAGATAAAGAACACACAAAAGCAAAAAGATAAGCAGGAAAAATCCTATGATGTGTTCTAGATTTTGAAAGTGGAGCGTGTTTCTCTACCACACAAAGTAAGATGGGGTCTAACTTGTTATGACCAGCAAGCAAAACTAAATAAAACTAAAAATAAAACCTAAGAGCGAGACGCTCCAAGCATAGCACATAACGCATGAAGTGATAAAAATATAGTGAGACGAAGGACGAACTGATGATTGTTGATGGAGAAGGGGATGCACGGGGGCATCCCCAATCTTAGACGCTTGAGTCTCCTTGAATATTTATTGGGGATGCATGTGGGCATCCCCAATCTTGAGCGCTTGACACTCCTGAATCTTCTTTCATCATCTTCCATCGCACACTTGAAAACTCCCTTCATACATAACTCATTATAAGCTGATTAGAGAGGTTAGTACCCTTAATAAAATAATTTTTCCCCACTGGATATAAAGATATTCTTGAAGATCTACTGTTTCTCAAGAGTGCCAAAAAGGTTTTGCAAAGAAAAAGCAAGCTTAAGGTTTTCAAAAGTTAGGAGAGACAAAACGTGGCAGAATCTGTGAAAAACAGACCAGCAGGTAGTAAAGAATTTTTTAGGGGCACTTTTGCAACTCAAATCAAAAAACTCAGAACATACGAAAGTTTCACAATTGTATAGAGCATGTTTAAAAAAAAAATTCAGATCAAAAAGATGATCTGGTGATTTGATTCGAATTTTTCTGTCAAGGGACAGAATTTGTTTTCTGGAAAGCATCTCACAACTTTTGCTTCCCTTATCATAAGAGGCTATAACTTGGCACAAAGCTGAAAAATAAAGATACAATGATGTTGCTACAGTAGTAACAAACATCAAGACACAACAAAAGCAAAAAGAAAAACCTAAATTCGTTGCGGGCTGCCTCCCGAAAGCGCTTTCTTTTATGCCTTTAAACTAGGCATGATGCAAAAAGAAGAATCAAGTTTTATCAAGAGAAAGAGAATAACTAGCCCGAGTAACGGACTCAAAAGGTAACTTGATTTTCTTTCTAGGGAAGTGTTCCTTCCCTTTCTTGAGTGGGATTTGGAATTTTATATTCCCCTCTTTCATGTCAATAACCGCACCAACGGTGCGAAGAAAAGGACGTCCCAAAATAATTGGACACAAAGGTTCACACTCTATATCCATAACAATAAAATAAACGGGAACATAGTTGTCATTGACAATGATAAGAACATCATCGATCTTCCCCAAAGGTTTCTTTACGGAAGAATCAACAAGATGAACACCAAAAGAAAAAGGCTCAAAGGGTTTCAATTCAAACATATCAAATATTCTTTTGGGCATAACGGAGGTACTAGCTCCAACATCACATAAGGCATAGCAAGAGAAGTTATTTAATTTAATTTTGATCATAGGGTCCCAACCATCATCTAGCTTCCTAGGTATGGAGGCTTCTACTCTAAGCTTCTCCTCCCTAGCTTTTATGAGAGCATTTGTGATATTCTCCGTGAAGGCAAGATTAAGTGTGCTAGTGTGGGGGTCTCTAGACATTTTGTGTAGCAAGGTAATAACTTCTGAGAGGGTGCAACTATCAAAATCACTACTATCAAAGGTGGTAGTAGTGTCGTCTAGGCTCACTTGTTTGAAACCCTCTATGTTCATAGGAGTTTCTCCATCTTCGGTTGAGGTATTAGCATCACCATTAATAGGTCCAACGGGACTAGGAGGTCATTGGGTGCTAATAGATTGGGTGTCCTCAACAATTTGGATAGTGGCAACTGTGTGGTGTGTAGGAAGGCTCTTAATTCTATCCTCTTCCTCTTTTTCTCTAGCCCACCTTTCTTTAAGTTTATCCATCATCCTAATATTTTTATTAATTTGCAATTGGATAGCATTAATAGGAGTGGCCTTACTCTCCTCAAGGGGAGAGGTTCTAATTTTAAGCATCTCAATATCAAGGGCTAAGCTTTCTACCTTCAAAGAGAGATTATCTAATTTAGCTAATTTCTCCTCTACATTTTTGTTGAAGGCTTTTTGGGTAGTGATAAAATCTCTAAGCATGTTTTCTAATTCAGAAGAGGGGTTCTTGTTGCTAGGGTAGGTGTTGTTGTTCCCATAGTTGGATGGAAACGGTCTAGGATTGCTAGCAAAATTACCCCTATAAGCATTGTTGTTGAAGTTGTTTCTAGCAATAAAGTTCACATCTACTTGTTCTTGGGAAACCAAAGAATTTAAAGGGACATCACGCGGATCAATAGAGGGTTGCTTGGTAAGTAGAGACACAATTAAGTAAACTTTTTCGTTGAGGGAGGTAACTTCCTCGACAAAGTTTACCTTCGTACCTGTTGGAGCGCGTTCGGTGTGCCATTGGGAATAATTGGTCATCATCTCATCGAGAAGCTTCGTGGAAGCACCAAGTGCAGTTGACATAAAGGTTCCTCCCACGGCCGAATCTAACAGGTTCCGCGAGGTAAAGTTCAAGCCTGCATAAAAAGACAGGATAACCATCCAGGTAGTCAAACCATGTGTAGGGCATTTATTAACAAGAGATTTCATTCGTTCCCAAGCTTGGGCAACGTGTTCATTATCCAATTGCTTAAAATTCATAATGTTACTCCTTAATTGGATAATTTTAGCAGGTGGGTAGTACTTCCCTATAAAATCATCTTTGCACTTATCCCATGAATCTATGCTATTCCTAGGCAAAGATTGAAACCAGATTTTAGCGTCTCCCCTTAAAGAGAAAGGAAAGAGCTTGAGCTTAACAATATCACCTTATACTTCTTTATACTTTTGTATATCACATAATTCAACAAAATTGTTCAAGTGTAAAGCAGCATCATCTCCAGCACCAGAGAATTGATCTCTCATAACAAGGTTTAGCAAGGCAGGTTTAATTTCATAAGAGGTAGCTGAAGTGGCAGGTGTGGCAATGGGGGTGCAGATAAAGTCATGGTTGTTGTGACTAGTGAAGTCACACAACTTGGTGTTTTCAGTGGAACCCATAGCAGCAACAAGTGTGGCAGATTTTTTTGTGATTTTTGATATAAGACACAAAGATAAAAACTGAAAGGTAAACTAACAAGACTAAAAAAACAAAGGTAAAGGGTAGTGTGAAACTCCCCTATCTTAGCACTCGGCAACGGCGCCAGAAATTTGGCTTGATGTGCGAGGTGATGATAGTGATTTCTCGCCCTTCGTTGGTAAACCGCAAGTGGAAGGCGTGATGTAGCACAGAAGCAAATTTCCCTCAGTAAAGATACCAAGGTTTCTCTCCAGTAGGACTCCGGAGATGATAAGTAGGTGTCAGCGGCGCAACTGACGCGGACCTGCACACAGACACAAATAACTTTGTTCCCAACGAAGTTCAGAGAGATTGTCAATCTCTCCGGTCTTGTTGTTCACAAAGGATCAAACACAAGGGATAATGATAGCAACTGAAAGTAACAGCAGAAAAGTAAATGAGCGTGGAAACAGTAATGAGGATATGGACCGGGATACGTGATGTTCACTAGTGATGTCTCTCTCCCAAAAGACGATAAAACTGCTATGCGAGGTGAACAAATTACAGAAGGGCAATTGACAGGATTATGAACGCACCGCAATGCTAACTATGCTACAAAAGAAAGGAAGAGGCTCAAAAGCATGGGCAGAACGCCAAAATAAGTAGACCGAAATCCAACTGCATCTACTACTAATCATCCACCTTGAGATATCTATCTAGAACATCTCGCTGGTATTAAGTTGCAAGCCCCACCCAAAGTGTAAACCCAAAGCAACAGACAACTGCATTAAAAAGCACTTTGCGTAAAGTAAACAATCCTTGTAACCGCGGTTACAAGCACCGTTGTTTTCCCCCTTGTGGCAACAGCACATCCCCTAGACTCAATTTTCTGTCACTCAAGCTAGTCATTGGGGGGCATGAACCCACAATCGAGCAAAACGTTCCCTCTTGGGGTTACTACCTACTACTTGTCCAAAGCAATAAACAACAACGGAGAACATGCAAGAATTACTTAGGAACAAAAATATAAGAGATAAGAACCAAATATATTACTCAATCACAATCTGAACATAATCTCATAATCCATCAGATCCCATCAAACTCAGCATAGCAATAGCAGAAAGATTACAAAAATGCCTCGATCATGTAGGGAAGCTCACGAGGTCTAAACCATGAAGAACAAAGAGGGGAGGAGAACATCACATAGCTACTGATCACGGACCCATGGTCCAAAGAAAACTACTCACGAGACATCCGGGAAGCATCCATGATGGAGAGGAGACTCCCGGAGGTCGGCACTCCCTCCGGCAGGGTGCCGGGAAGAGGTCTTCTGGTGCTCCCGATCTCGGAAGCGCGGCGGCGGCGGAACAGAGGCGAGATCGCGAAAAAGGTTTATGTCACCGAGGGTTTCTCATCATGGAGAATATATAGGCGAAGGGGGGCAGCCAGGGGGCCACCAGGGGTCCAGGCGCCCCCTGGCGCGGCCAGGCCCTAGGGCGCGCCACCAGGGCGCCTGGGCCCCTGGTGGTGGCCCTCTGGCCCCACCCAGGTTCTTCCGGAAGGTTCCTTCACGCTGATTTTTTATCTGATTTTTCCCGAATTTTTGGAGCACTTTTTATATGGGGGAAAACTGAAATAGAAAAATAGCAGAAAACAGGAATTGGCACTGTGGTGCACTGAGTTAATAGGTTAGTCCAAATATGATCAAAAGTGTATGAAAGTGTATCTAGATCATAGCAATAGCACACAAAACATGCATGGAGCAAGCAGAAATTATAGATACATTTTGGACGTATCAAGCGGTTTTATGGGGAGGGCAACCGGCAGGCCCATAAAGGGGTGCGGATCTGACGCGTGGCGTTTGCCCCATCGAGTTATAAAACCGCTCCTTCCCCTCGGTTCGGGGCAAATCCGCTCACTTTCCCCCCGCGTAGCCGCTCTTGCTTCTCTCTCTTGCTCCCTCTCTTTCTTGCTCCCCCTCGAGTTCGCCGCCAGGGAACCTTCGCCGGCCGCCCGTGATTCATCCTGGGAGGCCGTCACTCGCGCTGCACTTCCTCCACCGCCGATACCATGTCTGCAGGGGAATGGCTTCCGTCAATCGTGATGGAGGACATGTTGCTGGGGTACCAGGATGCTGGCCTGGTTCCCCGCGACGGTTGTCGCCTTCCTGCGGATGGGGAAGACGAGCCTGCTCCACGGGACGGTGAGAGGGTCCTTTTACTCTTGCACATGGACCTTGGGTTTTATCTTCCCCCACATCCCTTCTTCTTGGATTTCTTGGCTTTTACGAGTGCTCAACTTCATCATATCGTCCCCAACGCTGTTACTCTTCTCTCTAGCTTCTTCACCCTCTGTGAGGGATTCTTAGGCATAGAGCCTCACTGGCACCTTTTCTGTAGCATATACGCCATTAAGCCTCAAAAGGCGAAGAAGTCTGGGGAGGGTGGTGGCGTGGAGTTCAATCACCTATACGGCGGTCTGTTCTTGGCTAAGAAACAGGGGGTGCAGTATTTTTCCTCTAGTGTGCCAGATTCTGTCAAGAATTGGCAGAACAGTTGGTTTTATTGCAAGGTGGCTGAGGGGCCGGGGGTGCGTACCTTGCCTCCTTACTCGAACGTTAGGCTAACTTCTTCCCAGGGCTGGAATCCCCGACTCACCAATGCTGATAAGGAGCAGGTGCTCCCCTTGATGCGTGAAGTCATCAGGCTAAAGGAAAATGGTTTAGACGCCATGGATCTGATAGCCACCTTTGTGGTTCGAAAGATTCAGCCTCTTCAAGCCAGGGCTCGGGGAATGTGGACGTATTCCGGGTTGCAGGATGACACCCGCTATAGTAACATCGAGATGCCTTTGGACGAATTTGAACTCCAGATGAAGATAATAACCATCGTGACCCAAGGTCTCCAGACGACTGGCCGAGTGAGACCACTCAGCATCGAGAATCCTCCCACCTTGGTATGCCATCTTGTGTTGTATGTGTCTTGAATGTGTATCACCTGTTGGTTCTAACTCGGTCTTCCTTATTTTTTGCTAGGATTTTTCTCAGTTCCGTTCTCCTATTCCTCTGGCTCCGCAGCATCCTGCCGAGGAGGATGAAGATAGCACTGCTGGTGCGGGGGTCGGAGTTGAGGCGGGGGGAGCTGGAGTCTGAGGTGGCTCGGGTTCAGGCGGCGTCCGAGCAACGCTCCAAGAACAACCAGGACCGCGAGTCCGCGTGGGAAGGGCTTACTTGGACCCGTAAAAGGGCTCATACTCCGAGTTGCGAAGAGGGCAGTGGGAAACTTCCTCCCTTGAGCCTCAGTTCTGGGAAGGTTGCCCCTATGAAGAAGAAGCTTGTCACGCTTTGGTGCCGAGAGGCTAACCCCTTGGGGGGGGGCTGTTGTTGAGAAGGCCAAGGGGGGTTGGAGCTGGTCCGGCCAAGGTTGCTCCCCGAGGCGTAGTTTGAAGATCGTCCATAAGTAATGCTGTTGGTTTTCTTATGATTTGACGCTCTATTGGTTTCCCAGGCCCTTCCTTAGCTGTTTCTTTTGCAGTGTACGTCCAAGTGGTTCTGAGTCGCTTCCTGGGATCGAGGATCCTGGGGTTGAAGCTTTGGAGGACGTCAGTACTTGCGAGGTGACTGACTTTCCTGTTATGGACACTATTCCAGAAGACGTTGCGGCCGTTGGTGAGAATTCTCTGCCGTTTCTGCTGAGGCTTCTACCACTGTCATCTTCCCGCTTCTGATTGTTTGTTGTATCTGCCGCAGACATGGATGTTGACTCTACTGCAGACCCAACTCGGATTGCTACTGAGCCAGCCGCCGCTGGGGTCACTCCTCCTGAGGTGATTGTTCCTGAGGGGACAGTGTCCTCTGGGTCTGGTCCCCGAGCTGCCGCACCTGACGCTCCTGCTGGGGAGGATGTTAAGGAGATTCCTGTTGCCCCGACGGCTGCTCAAGGGGATGGACCTGCTGACTCAGTAGCCATTCTAGCCGGTGCCCCAGTGGAGAGTGCTATTGTTGGTGGTTTGAAGGAGTCTTTGGTTAGGGCGACTCAATTTGAGCTGCGGCTGCGTGAGCTAGCGTTTGAGGCCGAGTCGGTGAAGTCCAACATGCACGTAAGTACTTACGTAAGTTTTCCTACCCACTGGGTGTCGGAATGACCTTTGGGCGTATTGTTGTTATTCTGCGGGTTTGAGATCTCCGCTGGGGGCACTTCTTAGTGCACCCACCTGGTGTAGCCCCCAAGGCTCCGAGTAACTTTGCGAAGTTATTCGGAGTCTTTTGATAGGAGGTTTTTATTTGAGTGAACTTCCAGTGGGGGCACTTCTTAGTGCACCCATTTGGTGTAGCCCCCAAGGCTCCGAGTGACTTTGCGAAGTTATTCGGAGTCTTTTGATAGGAGGTTTTTATTTGAGTGAACTTCCAGTGGGGGCACTTCTTAGTGCACCCACTGGGTGTAGCCCCCAAGGCTCCAAGTAACTTTGCGAAGTTATTCGGAGTCTTTTGATAGGAGGTTTTTATTTGAGTGAACTTCCAGTGGGGGCACTTCTTAGTGCACCCACTGGGTGTAGCCCCCAAGGCTCTGAGTAACTTTGCGAAGTTATTCGGAGTCTTTTGATAAGAGGTTTTTATTTCAGCATGGTATTCCTTTCGTCTTCATAGGAGGCATGCAAGCTTGGATCGACCTTCATGAAGTTGCAGGAGGAGAACACTGCTGCCAAGAGTGCGTACGAGGCGCTGCTTGAAGAGCACAACAAACTTAAAAAACAGCATGCTGAGGACAATGGTAAGGACTCTTGCGTTCCTGTATTTGTGTATGCCATCGTCCTATTTATCCGTTTTGAACTCTGTTTGCAGAAGCGGCGAAGAAAGCTTTTGACGCCAAAGTTAAAGAGAACGATGATTTCGTTGCAAAAATGAAGAAGGAGATAGACCAAGTTGAGAGGCGGGCCAAGGAGAAGAAGGCTCTAGAAACAAGTTTGCACAATTACAAACAGGCGGTGAGGGAGAACGAAGCTTGTATCGCGAAACTGGAGTCGGATTTGGAGAAGTTATCCGAGCTGCGTGTCGAGGATGAAAAGAAACATCAAGCCGAGTTGAAAACAACTCGGAAGGCGGTGAAGGAAGTTGAAGAGTATTGTGCTGGGCGGTTTGCCGTTTTCAGTGAAACCTTGTCTGGTGAGTTTTGTGATCCGATTTGTGATGGGAAAATGTTCCCAAGTCTTTCGTTGTGTACTCATTTTCTCTATTGATGCATCATATGGGACGGACCCAGAGGCCGAGCAAGCGCGCATGGCCGAGTTTTCCAAGATTATGAAAAGGGATAATTACACGCCAGTAACGACGGAATTTGCTCTGGCTCGGGGTCTGCTGACAATGAGGTGCGCTAAAGCGAAGAAATTTGCTGAAGAAGTCATGGGTGCTAGCCTGGCTTTGAAGAGCAAGCTGTCGCGTGATGAGGGAAGCAGGGTGAAGCTGGACACTGTTGTGCCCGTCCTCTGAGAGGCCCCTCAGCAACTGGCATGCTGGAAACGCTCAGCGGCACGGAGCGGTGCGAATTATGCGCTGGCCTTGACTAAAGCGCATTTTCCGGACTGGGTCCATAATCTGGAGCGGGTTGGCGGTGGTGATCCAAAGGATGGTCAGGGCTGCACCACCTTCCTGCCACGATATGCTGAGACTGCCAGCCGTGTTGCCTTGATGTCGGATCTGGACTTCTTCGTAGAGTCCACTGGCGTAACAAGTGAGTCCGACGAGGCGGGTGAGGAATGAGTTAGCCTGATTGGATAGGCGTGTCGGAAAAAAGCACTGGTTGTTAAATTTTCCTTGGGATGCCAAGTGAATCTGTAATAAGTTATCCTGCTTGATGTTGTGATCGAGGTACCGGGTACTCCGTTGTTTTATGAACTCCTATTTTGTTTCCTAGTGGGGAACGAATTTATCTACCGATGCTTGGTTTATCCTTGTATGAATTTGCAGATGATGTTTGTGCTTCCTCAAACCTCTCTGGTTTTGGTAAGCACTTATAATAAGTTTTCTAAGTTCTCGTCCGAGCTGACTGCAGCTGAGATAGAAAACCTGATTGTGAATTTTTGTCCGAGATGGGCACAGCTCGGAAGAAAACCTGATTTTATAGCTTTAAGCAACCCCCAAGTCTCCTGAGACTTGAAAGTACTTAGAAATTTTTTCTATTGATGATCTTGTAGACAAGATCCTCAATGCAGATGATGTTGTGCTTCCCCAAGCCTGTGGGGTTTTGGGAAGCACTTAGAATGTATTTTCTAGATCCTCGTCCGAGCTGCGCACAACTCGGATAGAAAATCTGATTTTGAGTTTTCGTCCGAGGTGGGCGCAGCTTGGAAGAAAACCTGATAGTAATGGAAAACAGATTTAGCAAGGCACACTGTGTGTACGAGATAATATTTTATTCAGATCTTACAAGCATGCTCATGCATAGAAACGACGCAATAACTGGGCGTTCCATGCATGAGGCTCTTCTATCTTATTAGTTACATCGTACAGGTGATAGGCCCCATTGTGCAGTACTCTAGAGATGACATATGGGCCTTCCCATGGGGGAGCTAGTTTGTGGTCCGAAGTTTGCTTGATGCGAAGTACCATATCGCCCTCTTGAAATGAGCGAGCTCGGACATGTCGGTCGTGGTATCGGCGAAGGTCTTGCTGATAGAACGTCGAGCGGGTGAGAGCTAGGTTTCGCTCTTCTTCCAAGAGATCAACACCATCTTGTCGTGCTGCTTCGACCTCAGCTTCTGTGTACTGGCTTATGCGGGGGGCATTGTGCTTAAGGTCACTCGGGAGAACTGCTTCTGAACCGTAAACGAGGAAGAAAGGGGTGGACCGAGTTGAGCGATTGGGAGTTGTCCGCAATCCCCACAAGACCGAAGGGAGTTCGTCGACCCAGGCGCCCGCTGCTTCCTTCAGTTCCCGAAGTAGCCGAGGCTTGATTCCTTTGAGTGTTAATCTGTTTGCTCGTTCGACCTGGCCGTTGGACTGTGGGTGTGCGACTGAGGCGAAGTTGACCTGAATACCATTGGTCCAACAGAATTTCTTAAATTCGGCCGAGTTGAAATTCGACCCATTATCAGTGATGATGTCATGTGGAACACCAAACCGATGTATGATGCCTTGCATAAAGCTGAATGCTATGGCGGAGTCTAGGTTCTTGATAGGTTTTGCTTCTATCCATTTTGTAAACTTGTCTACTGCGACCAAGATGTGGGTGAAACCATGCTTGCCCGTTCGGAGCGGTCTGATCATATCCAGTCCCCATACTTCAAATGGCCAGGCTAGGGGGATTGTCTTCAGCTCGGAGGCTGGTTTGCGGGGCTGGTTGGCATAAAACTGACAGCCTTCACAGTGGTCCACGATGTACCGAGCATCGCTGAGGGCTTCAGGCCAGAATAAACCAGCTCGGAAAGATTTTGCCACCAACGTTCGACTTGAGGCATGGTGGCCACAATCTCCCGCATGGATGTCCTATAAGATGCAGCGGCCTTCTTCCTCGGAGATGCATCACTGGGGGACATGAGTGATGCTATTTCTGTATAACTCCCCATTGATCACCGAGTAAGACTTAGATTTTTGGACGATTTGCTTAGCTTCTATCTCATCATCAGGCAACTCTTGTTTTTGCAGATAAGAGAGGATTGGAAGTGTCCACTCGGGGGGAATGACCTCCAGATCAAACACCATGTCAACTACTGCGGGTATATCTTCTTTGTTGGGGATGTTCTTGTCAGGCAGCATATCTGGATCAGCCTCTAGGAAAGGATCTTCCTTGACTGTTGGAGAGTGCAAGTGCTCCAAATAAATCCCTGGCGGGATCTGACCCCTGGTAGAACCCAATTTGGCTAGGTCATCTGCTGCCTGATTTTTAATCCTTGGAATATGATGGAGCTCCAGCCCATCAAATTTTTTCTCCAATTTTCTCACTGCTACACAGTAGGTTGTCATTGCTGGACTCCGGATGTCCCACTCTTTCATTACTTGGTTGATTACTAGGTGTGAATCTCCGAATATCATAAGTCTCCTGATTCCGAGTGAAATGGCCATTCGCATGCCATACAGAAGAGCTTCGTACTTCCTTAGTGAAACCAGTACCACCCCTGCCCCTGCTCCATGCAACATCTTGGATCCATCAAAGAACATCGTCCCATGCTCTGGTGTTGGTTGTGGGGGATGTTGGTCCTCAATCCACGCGGCCAGGAAATCCACCAGTGCTTGCGACTTGATTGCTTTTTTGGCTTGGTAATTGAGGTCAAAGGGTAGTAGGTCCAAACTCCATTTTGCTATTCTGCCTGTTGAGTATCTGTTGTTCATGATTTTTTCCATGGGAGCTTCAGAGACCACTGTGATGAAATGATCCTGGAAGTAATGTGCGAGCTTCTGTGATGCCAGGTAAATTCCCATTGCTAACTTCTGGTAGTGGGGATATCTCTGCTTGGATGGTGTGAGGACTTCGGAGATGAAGTACACCGGTCTTTGTACCTTTTGTGACTTTCCTTCTTCTTCTCTTTCCACCACTATAGCTACGCTGACAACTCGGCTTGTAGCTGCAATATATAACAAGAGCGGCTCTTTTTCTTGAGGTGCTGCCAGGACCGGCCGAGTTGACAGTTGCTTTTTTAGCTCTTCAAACGCCATTTGAGCTTCCTCCGTCCAGACGAAATTTGGCGATTTTTTCATCAGCTGGTAGAGAGGTAGGGCTTTCTCTCCCAGTCTGGAGATGAATCTACTGAGTGCTGCGAGACAACCTGTCAATTTTTGGACGTCACGGAGCTGCTTGGGTGGATTCATGTTTTGAATTGCTACGATTTTTTCCGGTTTGGCTTCTATCCCCCGCTCGGAGACCATGAATCCGAGTAGCTTCCCCGCCGGCACACCAAAAACGTATTTTCAGGATTGAGCTTGATGCTGTAGGCTCGGAGACTCTGAAAAGTTTCAGCTAAGTCGGCTAGCAAACTACTTCCTTTAGCCAACTTGATTACGATGTCATCCACGTAGACCTCCACATTTCTGCCGATTTTCCATATCAGGTAGTTCTGCATCATGAGTTGATACGTAGCACCTGCTTTTTTGAGTCCGAATGGCATCGTGATATAACAAAAACATCCGAATGGGTTTATGAATGCTGTTTTAAGCTCATCTCGTTCATATAGTCGGATTTTATGGTAACCCGAGTACGCATCAAGGAAACATAAGCTCTCGCAACCCGATGTGGAATCCACAATCTGGTCAATGCGAGGAAGAGGGAAATGGTCTTTTGGTCAAACTTTATTGATATGACGGAAATCAACACAAGTTCTCCAAGATTTATCTTTCTTCGGAACCATTACAGGATTTTGCAACCACTCGGAGTGGAAGATTTCCCTAATGAATCCGGCTGCTAATAGTCTAGCTATCTCCTGCCCGATGGCTTTCCTTTTCTCGGAGGAAAACCGCCGAAGGGATTCTTTCACCGGTCTTGCTTTCGGATCAACGTGTAACTTGTGCTCGGCCAACTCCCTTGGGACTCCAGGCATATCAGCAGGCTTCCATGCAAAGATATCCCAATTCTCACGGAGGAAGTTGACGAGCTCGAGTTCCTATTGGGGATCCAAATCGGTTGCAATGTTGGTGTATTTGTCCTTATCTGTGGGATGTATCTATACTCTGTTGGTCTCTCCAGCTGACTCGAATGAAGATATCTTCTTTGGTTGCAGTAACTCGGATGAGTCAGCAGCTTTTTTGTACTCGGCCAGCTCTACCTCAGCCATTTGTTGGTCGGCTATCAGGGACCCCTTCTGCAACAGTTCTTCGGCTTGCTTGTAATCTCCCGAGACAGTGATCACGCCGTGCGGACCAGACATCTTTAGTTTCAGATAGACGTATGATGTGCGAGGTGATGATAGTGATTTCTCGCCCTTCGTTGGTAAACCCCAAGTGGAAGGCGTGATGTAGCACAGCAGCAAATTTCCCTCAGTAAAGATACCAAGGTTTGTCTCTAGTAGGACTCCGGAGATGATAAGTAGGTGTCAGCGGCGCAACTGACGCGGACATGCATACAGACACAAATAACTTTGTTCCCAACGAAGTTCAGAGAGGTTGTCAATCTCTCCGGTCTTGTTGTTCACAAAGGATCAAACACAAGGGATAATGATAGCAACTGAAAGTAAAAGCAGAAAAGTAAATGAGCATGTAAACAGTAATGAGGATATGGACCAGGATACGTGATGTTCACTAGTGATGTCTCTCTCCCAAAAGACGATAAAAATGCTATGCGAGGTGAACAAATTACAGAAGGGCAATTGACAGGATTATGAACGCACCGCAATGCTAACTATGCTACAAAACAAAGGAAGAGGCTCAAAAGCATGGGCAGAACGCCAAAATAAGAAGACCTAAATCCAACTGCATCTACTACTAATCATCCACCTTCAGATATTTATCCAGAACATCTCGCTGGTATTAAGTTGCGAGCCCCACCCAAAGTGTAAACCCAAAGCAACAGACAACTGCATTAAAAAGCACTTTGCGTAAAGTAAACAATCCTTGTAACCGTGGTTACAAGCACCGTTGTTTTCCCCCTTGTGGCAACAACACATCCCCTAGACTCATGTTTCTGTCACTCAAGCTAGTCATCGGGGGGCATGAACCCACAATCGAGCAAAACGTTCCCTCTTGGGGTTACTACCTACTACTTGGCCAAAGCAATAAACAGCAACGGGGAACATGCAAGAATTACTTAGGAAAAAAAATATAAGAGATAAGAACCAAATATATTACTCAATCACAATCTGAACATAATCTCATAATCCATCAGATCCCATCAAACTTAGTATAGCAACAACAGAAAGATTACAAAAGTGCCTCGATCATGTAGGGCAGCTCACGAGGTCTAAACCATGAAGAACAAAGAGGGGAGGAGAACATCACATAGCTACTGATCACGGACCCATTGTCCAAAGAAAACTACTCACGAGACATTCATGAAGCATCCATGGTGGAGAGGAGACTCCCGGAGGTCGGCCCTCCCTCCGGCAGGGTGCCGGGAAGAGGTCTTCTGGTGCTCCCGATCTCGGAAGCGCGACGGCGGCGGAACAGAGGCGAGATCGCGAAAAAGGGTTCTGTCCTCGAGGGTTTCTCGTCACGGAGAATATATAGGCGAAGGAGGGCAGCCAGGGGGCCACCAGGGGTCCAGGCCCTAGGGCGCGCCACCAGGGCGCCTGTGCCCCTGGTGGTGGCCCTCTGGCCCCACCCAGGTTCTTTCGAAAGGTTCTTCTGCGCTGATTTTTTATCTGATTTTTCCCGAATTTTTGGAGCACTTTTTATATAGGAAAAACTGAAATAGAAAAACATCAGAAAACAGGAACTGGCACTGTGGTGCACTGAGTTAATAGGTTAGTCCAAATATGATCAAAAGTGTATGAAAGTGTATCTAGATCATAGCAATATCACGCAAAACATGCATGGAGCAAGCAGAAATTATAGATACGTTTTGGACGTATCAACATCCCCAAGCTTAATTCCTGCTCGTCCTCGAGTAGGTAAATGATAACGGCATAATTTCTGTGGTGACATGCTAACAACCATATAAGAACTTTGAAAAGTAAAGCAATCAAGGTTAGAGATTCAATTCAAGTCATAACATGCAAGAGTCTATATTAGCATTGAAACCAGTAACAAAAGAACATTAGGTGCAAGAGCTCTCGCTTTCCGTGACTCGAATGTCTCCAAATGGTGTTTGCGTCCAAGAAGGGGGATAGGGAATACGAGAAAAATAATTTATTTGTTGAGAACTCAATCTACTAAAGTTTCACACTTGGTATTTTTCTGGAATCTTATCTTGACTCGTCCCCAGACCACTAGCCAGGTACAAGTCAATTTGATCCACTCCTTTTTCAATATTTTGAGCACTCATGCAATGGATGAGCGTAAGCTTGAGAGTTGACACTTAGGATGGCAAAGAGAGGAGTACGGAGGAGGAAGACAAAAAAGGATGAGAAAGGCTCACATCAATGAGGACAATCATAGGCAAGAAATGCCAAATGATAGATATGATGTGAGGAGTAGGGATTGCCATGCAACGGATGCACATACGAGCTAATAAGCTCTCCAATGGAATTAGTGGGGGTGCATCTAACTTGCTCGCTCATGAAGACCTAGAGCTCGTTTGAGGAGGCTCATCCTTGGAATATGCAAGCCAAGTTCTATAGTGTGAAGGTCCCCACATAGCTATATGCATAATGATCATCTCTATGGAGTACAAGGATATAAAGGGAGTACTAGTGTGGATCTCTCAAAAGGATAGTAGTGTTGCCCCTTTCTCTCATTTTATTTCTTTTTCTCTTTTTTCTATTTTTTTGTATTCTTTGGTGGCTTCAATGGCTCTTTCTATTTAACTCTCATTTGTCCTTTTTGGGATCTTTTATTGTGTCCACTTTGGGATCTTTTCCTCACTTAAGGGAACACTCTATTTTACAAGAAGGTAAAGGAGATCTTTCACACTTTACAAGGTACTCAAAATCATAAAGAAGATGTAACTATCATGATGTATGCAATGTATGTCGCTGCCAGTGTAGCAGGAACATGTATGACATGAAGATCAAGTCATGAAGAGGTGGATGTTGCATGGCAATATATCTAAAAAAGGCTATGGAAATACTTTGATAGGTAGGTATGGTGGCTGTTTTGAGGAAAGATATAAGGAGGTTTATGATGACAGAGTGTATCATGCCAAGGGTTTGGATGTACCGGCGAAGGTGGACACCAACTCTCGGAGTGAGAAGAAGGCAATGAACGGCACGGGAGAGGCTAGCAAAATATGGGAAGGTGGAAGTGTCAACTTTCGATACTTACATTAGTTAGAAGAACTCATGCACTTATTATCGGTAACTCTCAATCTAATAAGGAGGTTCACAAAGAGACAAGTACACCAAGGAGGAGTGTATGGGAGTTTGGTTATCCTTGCGCATCCTCGACTCATGGTACGTGAGTGTACTCTAATATTCGATCCCTCCAAAGATTAGTGATCCATCTAGTAACTAGAGTTCTCAACTAGTTTTGTAGGTCTTGAAAATACACACGGATTGCCCAAAATACGACACCTATCACTAATAGGCTGGAGCTCTTGACACCAAAAGTTCAAACATTACTCACATCAATACCTCAAAACTATTTCAAGTTACTACAAGAATTAAATAGCAACCTCAATTACCTACTTTCAAGACAAGACACTACTCAGTGGAACAACCAACTCTCTTTAACAAGATAAACATGAAAACTAAAAAGATTTCCATCAACAAACTAAACAAAAGCCAAGGCTCTTGCTAAAGACAACTAAGACTAAAACTAAACATGGTAGTAGCTACGAAAAGATAAAGAACACACAACAACAAAAAGATAAGCAGGAAAAATCCTATGATGTGTTCTAGATTTTGAAAGTGGAGCGTGTTTCTCTCCCACACAAAGTAAGACGGGATCTAACTTGTTATGAACAGAAAGCAAAGCTAAAGAAAACTAAAAATAAAACCTAAGAGCGAGACGCTCCAAGCATAGCACATAACGCATGAAGTGATAAAAATATAGTGAGACGAAGGACGAACTGATGATTGTTGATGGAGAAGGGGATGCACTGGGGCATCCCCAAGCTTAGACGCTTGAGTCTCCTTGAATATTTATTGGGGATGCATGGGGGCATCCCCAAGCTTGAGCGCTTGACACTCCTGAATCTTCTTTCATCATCTTCCATCGCACACTTGAAAACTCCCTTCATACATAACTCATCATAAGCTGATTAGAGAGGTTAGTAACCTTAATAAAATAAATTTTCCCCACTGGATATAAAGATATTCTTGAAGAGCTACTGTTTCTCAAGAGTGCCAAAAAGTTTTTGCAAAGAAAAAGCAAGCTTAAGGTTTGCAAAAGTTAGGAGAGACAAAACGTGGCAGAATCTGTGAAAAACAGACCAGAATGTAGTAAAGAATTTTTTAGGGGCACTTCTGCAACTCAAATAAAAAAACTCAGAACATACAAAAGTTTCACAATTGTATAGAGCACTCTGTCAAAAAAATTCAGATCAAAAAGATGATCTGGTGATTTGATTCGAATTTTTCTGTCAAGGGACAGAATCTTTTTTCTGGACAGTATGTCACAACTTTTGCTTCCCTTATCATAAGAGGCTATAACTTGGCACAAAGCTGAAAAATAAAGATACAATGATGTGTCTACAGTAGTAACAAACATCAAGACACAACAAAATCAAAAAGAAAAACCTAAATTCGTTGCGGGCTACCTCCCGAAAGCGCTTCCTTTTATGCCTTTAAGCTAGGCATGATGCAAAAGAAGAATCAAGGGTCTCCAAGATCAGAATCATAAAAACCTTCAAATTGATTTTCAATAAGCTCATTCTTCTTCTTCCTAGGAAAGAGATACTTACCTTTTGCCATACCGCGTAAGCGTATGTGCCCGTTACCAATATCAATGAAGCCTTTCATAGCACGGAGGAAGTCTCTTCCGAGCACAATGTTACTTTGGTATAGCTCCATGATGAAGAAATCCATTGGTGCAGTCCTATGAAGGAATGCAACTTGGACTTCTTTTACCTTTCCTTTAATCTCTGAAATATCTCCATTAGAATGTTCATGATAAGATGATAATTTATCCATATCTAGCTTCAAAGAATCATAAACTATTTTGGCATAGTAGAAACTGTGGATCCAATATCACAAAGAGCAAGGAAGCCTTGGTTAGAGATGCTAATCCTAACAAAGGGCTCCCAATCATCATCTATCTCCAACATTTCTTTCTTGTTGGACTTAAGTTCCTCTACTTTTCTCAAGTCTAGAGCATCCAATCTTTTTTCAATAGTGGCAAGTCTATCTATGACAGTATCAATACTACGATCATAAACAAAATAACTAGATAGACTATGCAAAATATGAAGAGCCCTAACTTCATCACACTCTAGAAAATCTCCTTCAGCTATAATGTCAAGAGAGTGTTTACACCACTTAAAAAGACCATGGTAAAAATTTCTAAGCACAATTTTTATAGGTATCCAAGGTATAATTCTTTTATGTGCTTCAGAGATTCTGTCCCATGCCTTCTTCATATTTTCTCCATCTCTTTGATGGAAATCGAGAACTTCCGATTCCCGCAAAGCACCTAGCCCTAACATGTTCATCTAAACAAGGAGGACTACTAACAGCAATATAAACAATTTTTTTGTGATTTTTGATATAAGACTCAAAGATAAAAACTGAAAGGTAAACTAACAAGACTAAAAAACAAAGGTAAAGGGTAGTGTGCAACTACCCTATCTTAGCACTTGGAGTCCCCGGCAACGGCGGCAGAAATTTGGCTTGACGTGCGAGGTGATGATAGTGATTTCTCGCCCTTCGTTGGTAAACCCCAAGTGGAAGGCGTGATGTAGCACAACAGCAAATTTCCCTCAGTAAAGATACCAAGGTTTGTCTCCAGTAGGACTCTGGAGATGATAAGTAGGTGTCAGCGGCGCAACTGACGCGGACCTGCACACAGACACAAATAACTTTGTTCCCAACGAAGTTCAGAGAGGTTGTCAATCTCTCCAGTCTTGTTGTTCACAAAGGATCAAACACAAGGGATAATGATAGCAAATGAAAGTAAAAGAAGAAAAGTAAATGAGCTTGTAAACAGTAATGAGGATATGGACCGGGATACGTGATGTTCACTAGTGATGTCTTTCTCCAAAAAGACGATAAAACTGCTATGCGAGGTGAACAAATTACAGAAGGGCAATTGACAGGATTATGAACGCACCGCAATGCTAACTATGCTAGAAAAGAAAGGAAGAGGCTCAAAAGCATGGGCAGAACGCCAAAATAAGTAGACCGAAATCCAACTGCATCTACTACTAATCATCCACCTTGAGATATCTATCCAGAACATCTCGCTGGTATTAAGTTGCGAGCCCCACCCAAAGTGTAAACCCAAAGAAACAGACAACTGCATTAAAAAGCACTTTGCGTAAAGTAAACAATCCTTGTAACCGCGGTTACAAGCACCGTTGTTTTCCCCCTTGTGGCAACAGCACATCCCCTAGACTCATGTTTCTGTCACTCAAGCTAGTCATCGGGGGGCATGCATGAACCCACAATCGAGCAAAACGTTCCCTCTTGGGGTTACTACCTACTACTTGGCCAAAGCAATAAACAGCAACGGAGAACATGCAAGAATTACTTAGGAACAAAAATATAAGAGATAAGAACCAAATATATTACTCAATCACAATCTGAACATAATCTCATAATCCATCAGATCCCATCAAACTCAGCATAGCAACAGCAGAAAGATTACAAAAGTGCCTCGATCATGTAGGGCAGCTCACGAGGTCTAAACCATGAAGAACAAAGAGGGGAGGAGAACATCACATAACTACTGATCACGGACCCATGGTCCAAAGAAAACTACTCACGAGACATCCGGGAAGCATCCATGGTGGAGAGGAGACTCTCGGAGGTCGGCCCTCCCCCCGGCAGGGTGCCGGGAAGAGGTCTTCTGGTAATCCCGATCTCGGAAGCGCGGCGGCGGCGGAACAGAGGCGAGATCGCGAAAAAGGGTTCTGTCCCCGAGGGTTTCTTGTCACGGAGAATATATAGGCAAAGGGGGGCAGCCAGGGGGCCCACCAGGGGTCCAGGCCCTACTGCGCGCCACCAGGGCGCCTGGGCCCCTGGTGGTGGCCCTCTGGCCCCACCCAGGTTCTTCTGCACTAATTTTTATCTGATTTTGAGCACTTTTTATATGGGGGAAAACTGAAACAGAAAAACAGCAGAAAACAGGAACTGGCACTGTGGTGCACTGAGTTAATAGGTTAGTGCAAATATGATCAAAAGTGTATGAAAGTGTATCTAGATCATAGCAATATCACACAAAACATGCATGGAGAAAGCAGAAATTATAGATACGTTTTGGACGTATCAACGTAACAGGGGATGGTCATGAATTTTGCATAGGCTGGTCTTCCGAGTAAGGCATGGTATGCACTCGGAAAATCCACCACTTCAAAGGTGATCTTTTCTTTCCGGAAGTTACTCGGAGTACCAAAGACCACATTGAAGGAGATCATTCCGAGTGAGTATGCCTTTTTCCCCGGGATTATCCCATGAAATTCCAAATATCTTTTACGGAGCTTGGACATTGGAATGTTCATGCTCTTCAGAGTGCTGGCATATAAGATGTTAATTCCACTGCCACCATCCATCAAAACATTTCTGATCCTGAAGTTCCCATTCCCTATTTCCACCAAAGGATCCACAATCAGAGCATGCCTTCCTGGGTGAGGGATGTGAGGAGGGTGATCCGACTGGTCGAAGGTGATTGGGACGTCAGCCCACTTCATATAACTCGGAACTGCCGGAGCTGCTGAGTTAACTTCTCTGAACCTTATATTTTCTACCCTCTTCGACTCCCGCCCTGCGAAGATGACTAACATTCCGTCTTCTCTTGGGAAGCCTTCGCTGTCCAAATCTGGGCTAGACGCTTTCTTTTTTCCGGTATCCTTATCTTGCTGAGGACCTGTCCTTGCATTTTGGGACGCTCTTTTGATCATGCGACATTGCCGAGCTGTATGCTTTGGAATAACTAACTTTCCTTTGACATCTTGGGTGGTGTGAAGAGGACAAGGTTGATCCAGGACTTCATCATCATATGACGGTTTTTTCTGCCGCGGCTGTCACTCCTTTCATTCCTGGCCCTTGCCATGAATGCCTGAAGCGTTTGCTGCGGCCACTAACTCTGCGTCCGTTGGGGCGTCCTCTGCCTTTCTCTAGTTGTTGCCTCCGGTCTTCTGCTTCGGGTTAGGCGCCGAGTTGTTGCCTCCTCTATGATGCTGATTCTTCTGCCGTATCTCCTCTTCACCGTTGGCATACTTATTTGCTATCTTGTAACATCCCAAAATTCCCCGAATTTTTGAATGTTAATAAAATTAAATAAATAATAATTTTTTGCTTGATGTGTTTGTTTTTCTCTAGGATTTAATTTTTTTTGGAGTTTATTGAATATTAAAAAGAGAGGGAATAAAAGGACTTTCCCTAATATTCATAATTGGTGTTTTTGGAATTTATTATTTAAAACAAAACCAGCAAAAGAAAATGAGAGAAGGTAATATGACTCCTTCAACATATTAAAAGGTTGGAAAAGGTTTTAAATCATTATTAGAATTCTTCTGAATATTCAAAACATTTTTCAACTCAAGGAAATTCATTTAAGAGGATATAAAATGACTTATCCCCTTTTTAACAAAGTTGGAAAATATTTAGAATATTACTATAAAGTTTTTAAAATTTATTATGAGTATTATAAATAACTCTAAAATTATTTTAGGGATTTTATAACGCCAAGAGAGTTTTTATTTCATTAAAATGATTTATTAAATATTTTAAAAGAGTTGAAAAAGTGTTCCAATGGGATATTTTTTATTTTACCAAATTATTTATTGGTGTAACAATTTTAAATTTATATTTAATTATTTAGAAATGGTTTGTTAATGCTTTTGATCAAATAAAAATATTTTAAATAATTTATTGAATTTTATTTGATTTATGAAAAGTATTTTATATTTAAATAAAGTATTTAGAAAATGTTTTTTTATTTTACTTTTTGGAAAATGTATTCATTAAATATTTTTCTTTATATTATTTGAAGAATTTAGAAATTTATTTCATATTTTTGTGATAAGTATTTATTTTTCTACAATTGTTTGAAGTTTCGGTTTTTAAAGAAAAAGGAAAAATCCGTAGCCCGGCCTAGTAGTTGTCTCCGCCCACGAGCGCATTAATGTCCGAGTCGGACCTAGTTTGTTATTTTTTTCGTTTTTTCCTCTCAACCTATATATAGGAATTAGATTTTTCCTTTTTAGTTCTTTTCTTTTCATTCCAATAAAAAAAACCTAATCGCTGCGGGACCTGCGGGCCTCGCGTCGCCGGAATCCCCGCCGCCGCGCCGGGCAGCTTGCCGGAGCGCCACGGTCGACGCGCCGCCGCTCGGGTTGACCGCCGCCGCCGTGCTCGGCCACGCCGCCCCGCCCTCCCGCACCGCCGCGCGCCACCTCGCCGGCCGCCCGCGCGCCACGCCTGGCCGGCCATCCCCGCTCGCCGGAGCACGGACGGAGCGCCGCCGCTCGACCGCCCGCGCTCGATGGAGCCGCCGGCGCCCTCCCGCGCGCCGCGCGCCGCCCCGACGCCACCGGCCACCGCCTCCCCCCTGCCCGTCGCCGGCCACCACCTCCCCTCGCCGGAGGAGCCGCCAAGTCGCCGGGGCTCGCCGGAAACCGCCTCGCCGGAGTTGCTCTGGCCAGATCTAGTCCCAGGGACCCGATCGCGTTTTTCGCAAAAACTTTATTCGCGGATCAGTCCTTTTGGCAGAAAACACCCCGGCGCCGTACGTGCAATATCTCTTTCACCGTGCGTCGGATTGAGGTGAAACTTTTTGCTACACGCTCGTGTTGTTCTGTACTTTAGCATGGAATAAATGTTTGCACACTTTGCACACTTTTGAATTTGAATTTATTTCAAATTCAAATTCAAATTCCGGTGGCCGTATCTTGTAAACCGTTGATCCAAATCGAGTGATTCTTTTTGCGTTGGATCACTCGTTCCATGTACTTTCTGTCTATATCATGTGTACACAAAAATTCAAATGTTTCTTGATCTGTTTAAATTCAAATTCAATTCAATTTTGCACTTGCTATGACCTGCGTTGTAGCATTCCGTTTCAAGTGATTCTTTTTGCATATCGGATCACTTGAGACATGTTATCGGTAAGATTCATACGCTTTTCATGTGGGAATGATATTCACCTTGAATTCATAGTGTCCATGATCACAATTCCTTACCGATAAATCTTTATCCGTTGACTCTCTCGAGTTCACTTCCACCGATCACCTTCGAGCACATCGACACTTGTACCGTGTCAAGCCTTTTGTTTTGTTGCTAAAACCTTTGTGTTTGTTTGTTGATATTTTGTTTTTTCCTTGTGGTGTGATTGCTTATTCGAGTTCCTCCGTTTGCGATAGATTTCTCGGAGTGTGACTAGTAGAGTTGACCGGACCGTGAAAGCGAAGAACTTCACCGAATGGAAAAGGCAAGTTACACTTTGACCATACTTCAACCTATATTTTTATTATGCATGTAGCAAGTTATCACTCTATGCATGTGTAGGACTATATATTAGTTATGCTTTAAAACCTAGTAGGATAGCCATATGTTCTGACCTTGTATTTCATTGTCGCCCTAGGATCGTGGTTGTTATATACTGCTATTGCTTTGTAGACGAGGATTGGGTTGAGTATATCATTGAGCTTTGTGAGGATTAATGACTTGACTAGCAAACTTATATAGAAATCACCTCTGGGCGGGCAGGGAATGCATCCTGGGGCTCGTGCCTTGGATAAGGAGGGACCAGGGCTAAATGCTTCCCGAATGGTTGTTTTGGTGGTGAACCGGGTGCGACATGGTGTCTACCCTCTGAACGCAGTGGGCGCCGTCCAGGCTCAAAAAGATCGGACAGACAGTGTGACTAGTAGCTTCCATGTACAACCAATGGCTATATGGGCTCTGGCTTAGATGAGTAAGTTGTGGGGAACCTGGCCCTGGTAGCTAGCTGATGTAGATATGATAGGTGTACCGGCTACCAAAGGGTGGAGGCAACCTCTTCTGAAATACTATGTCTCAATCTTCGGGTTGAGTCCAGTGGAGAAAGTGTACAAACCTCTGCAGAGTGTAAAAACTGATCATGATTAGCCGTGTCCACGGTTACGGACAACTTTGAGCAACTGGGCATTATTGTTGTTGGATGGTCTTGACAGATAATTCACCTTAATAAGAATTTGAGTGGGAACTTTTAATAAAGGGATGGTTGGAATTGGTGTAGCTCGATTCAACCATACTTAGGACTAGCAAGATAAATTAAAATTTGATTAGTTGTAGTATGTGAGGGAAAAACTGGCTTTCTGCAAAACTAAACCATAAGCTATTCCTTTGACTTATCCTTGCATGTAGAAGTAGGTCTGTTATATCCTAATTCGTGTGACTTGCCGTACAAATCAGATGTACTGACCCGTTGTCGGGCTGTAACCTTCGGTGTTGCAGGATTGTATACGACGAGTAAGTGATGCGATGTAGGGTTACGATGTCTATACACAACTTGCCGGTGGAGTTGATGGACGCCATGAAGCTTATATTGTTTTCCGCTGTATTTTATTTGTAAGCTAGCCTTGAGCTATGCAGGTATGCTTTATTGTAATACTGGATCTTCGATGTAATATATATGACATGTGGTTTATTCTTGATATTACATCATGTACTGTGTGTGTGCTAGCTATTGATCTAGGGACTAGCACAGAATGCACAGAGACTTGGATTATTTAGTGAATCGGGTCGTTCAGATGGTATCAGATCCCAAGTTGACTGTAGGTCGTGACCCTAGAAAATGGATAGAAAAAGCCATAGGAACAAAAATATTTTTATCACTTTTTGATTACGTACTCTCTCCACTAGTATTTCTCATCTATTATTCATCTTCTAAACTTCTTGTCTTGTTTTACTGTAAATACCCCTTTGAGTTGCTTACCCCTGAAGACAAGACATTTGAGAAGTGCATCATCAACCTCGTGGATCAATTGAAGTTATGACCACAAGAACGAGAAGAGTACCCTATGAGGATAAATGAGTTTTGACACTACGAGAGGAATCTTCAAGATCAGCTTAGCTGAGAAGGATGAAGCATTAGATTCAGACCACCAATTTTTGGTGAAGTTAGATGAACGAATTTCGCGTAGTATGATGAGATCGTATGTCTTGCACATATGACCCAACCCTAGGAGTTGTTTGTGTTTTTTGACTTTTGTGACTGTATTGTTTGTTGTTATGCGTTACTGTTGAATGTAGGTGTTTTTGCCTCTTTCTTTGTTTGAGTGCATATGCTTGGTGTTATCTTTAGTTGTTGTCTTGTCGGTGTTATAGGTTTTCCCCTAACCCTTGCCGTATTGGTTTAATAGATGGAGTATGGAGTAGGACTCGCCTTTTCTGGGGCGATGACGAGACTGAAGGTGGAGCAATGGATTCATAATATGGAGGAGAACATGGAGCTTAAGAAGGTTGGAAGTGAGGACATGGTCCCCTATGCAGTTAAGTACTTTGTAGAAGAGGCTGCTACTTGGTGGAAAATGCACCAGGCGATTAACGAATCAAGAAAGAAGATTACTTGGAAGGACTTTACCAATATTTTGTTGGGAACCCGCCTCGTCTCTCGAGTTCACTTCCACCGATCACCTTCGAGCACATCGACACTTGTACCGTGTCAAGCCTTTTGTTTTGTT
Organism: Bromus sterilis; assembly: GCA_950022295.1. Taxonomy (NCBI): domain Eukaryota; kingdom Viridiplantae; phylum Streptophyta; class Magnoliopsida; order Poales; family Poaceae; genus Bromus; species Bromus sterilis. The sequence goes on from OX465597.1 coordinate 30,440,980, forward strand.
GCTAAAACCTTTGTGTTTGTTTGTTGATCTTTTGTTTTGTCCTTGTGGTGTGATTGCTTATTCGAGTTCCTCCGTTTGCGATAGATTTCTCGGAGTGTGACTAGTAGAGTTGACCGGACCGTGAGAGCGAAGAACTTCACCGAATGGAAAAGGCAAGTTACACTTTGACCATACTTCAACCTATATTTTTATTATGCATGTAGCAAGTTATCACTCTATGCATGTGTAGGACTATATATTAGTTATGCTTTAAAACCTAGTAGGATAGCCATATGTTCTGACCTTGTATTTCATTGTCGCCCTAGGATTGTGGTTGTTATATACTGCTATTACTTTGTAGACGAGGATTGGGTTGAGTACATCATTGAGCTTTGTGAGGATTAATGACTTGACTAGCAAACTTAAATAGAAATCACCTCTAGGTGGGCAGGGAATGCATCCTGGCGCTCGTGCCTTGGATAAGGAGGGACCAGGGCTAAATGCTTCTCGAATGGTTGTTTTTCTGGTGAACCGGGTGCGACATGGTGTCTACCCTCTGAACGCAGTGGGCGCCGTCCAGGCTCAAAAAGATCGGACAGACAGTGTGACTAGTAGCTTCCATGTAAAACCACTGGCTATATGGGCTCTGTCTTAGATGAGTTGTGGGGAACCTGGCCCTGGTAGCTAGCTGATGTAGATATGATAGGTGTACCGGCTACCAAAGGGTGGAGGCAACCTCTTCTGAGAGACTATGTCTCAATCTTCGGGTTGAGCCAGTGGGGAAAGTGTACAAACCTCTACAGAGTGTAAAAACTGATCATGATTAGCCGTGTCCACGGTTACAGACAACTTTGAGCAACTGGGCATTATTGTTGTTGGATGGTCTTGACAGATAATTCACTTTAATAAGAATTTGAGTGGGAACTTTTAATAAAGGGATGGTTGGAATTGGTGTAGCCTGATTCAACCATACTTAGGACTAGCAAGATAAATTAAAATTTGATTAGTTGTAGTATGTGAGGGAAAATCTGACTTTCTGCAAAACTAAACCATAAGCCTTTCCTTTGACTTATCCTTGCATGTAGAAGTATGTATGTTATATCCTTCTTCGTGTGACTTGCCGTACAAACCAGATGTACTGACCCGTTGTCGGGCTTTAACCTTCGGTGTTGCAGGATTGTATACGATGAGTAAGTGATGTGATGTAGGGTTACGATGTCTATACTCAACTTGCCGGTGGAGTTGATGGACGCCACGAAGCTTATATTGTTTTCCGCTGTATTTTATTTGTAAGCTAGTCTTGAGCTATGCAGGTATGCTTTATTGTAATAATGGATCTTCGATGTAATATATATGACATGTGGTTTATTCTTGATATTACATCATGTACTGTGTGTGCTAGCTATTGATCTAGGGACTAGCACAGAATGCACAGAGACTTGGATTCTTTAGTGAATCGGGTCGTTACATATCTCCATCAGTTTTCCGAGTGAGGCGACATGAGGTGATCTTGCCAACTTGAGACTTAACTCCCTGTACTTGACCCCTTGTTTGAAGGCATGAATTGTAACTCCCTCAGTTGTCTGTAACAGTAATCCTTTTGCTAATGACAATTACTGTTGCCAATCACTGTTGCTAATCATGCCATGATCAAATTTGAATCAAATAAAATCCAGAATGCCTTTTTATTGATATTAAAAAAATAATGTTGCAAATAAAACTTGTCCAAAAATTATACAACCACTTTTATGAAATCACAAATAATCAGTGGGTCATGCCCATGTGGTTATGGTAATTTATTATGCCTCTGAAAAATTCAAAAAATTCAAACACCAGCCAAAACAGCACCAATTGTCATTCGGATATTTAAAAGAAATATTAAATATATTTCTTTTGACCCCAAAATTTTTGTAGCACTCTAATGTTACACAATACTGATTATGGGATATGTTAAACATTTTACAAAAATGTACAAGTAGCAAAAACAAATGAAACAGAAAAGAAAGAAGAGAAAAGAAATAAAGAAAACAAAAATACCTATCTAACGCCTATGGGCGAAGGCCCACCCGGCCCAACCCCCCTTCCACCTGCCCCCGTCACCTCCTCCACCTGCTCCGTCGCCGTGGCGCCACCGCCGTGGCCAGGACGCCTGCCGGCCGCCCCACCCCCACTGTGGTCGGGGACGCGATAAGGCCACCCCGGCCGACCCCCTGGACATCCTCCCCATCCCTTTCCCCTGCTCCTCTTCTCGCACGCCTCGGGGAAAAGCCACCGAGGGCCGTCGTCGCCATTTCCGTGGCCAAGCGCGGCCAACGTGCTCACGCCGCCTCGCCGTGTTTTCCAGGAGCTGCATCGTCGTCGACTACCTCACCCACCCCGAGGAATCGATCCCGAGTCCACCACATCGAGCGCTACTTCACCGCCTTCGTCTTCGGCTCCGACGGGATCCACGACCGATTGCGGCTACTCCGCCTCGCCCCCGAGCCCACTCTCACGGCTACTAGCTCCTGGTGAGCACCCGCATCACCCCCAACCATCCGTGGTCGCCCCCATTGCCCGTGGCCAAAAGCCCCAAATGGCCGAGCTCTGGCCGCCACCATTGACGACCTAACTCGACCTCTCGTGCACCACAGACCGCGCCAGTTGCTCCAATGCGTTGCTAGGATCCCGTATGTACGATTTGGCGCCAACACTCGTTTGATTTCTTCACCGTGTGGATTCTGCCATTAGCGCCCGATATCGTTCCCGCCATTTTTGTCGTAGCCATCGCCTCCGTGCGTCCCAGCTCGAGCTATCAGCACAAATCGAAGCGGCGTGGAGTTCTTCGTCGACTGCAACAAGCGGCGTCTCAAACGGTGCTCGGAATCGCGAGATAGCTCAACTCCGGCCGCACTGTTCTCTGCCGGCGAGCTCCACCGTCGATGACATATGGGCCCCTCCGGTCAGTAAAGCCATTAGTGGCTAATCCAGCTCCTAACAGTCACTGACATGTGGGTCCTAAACCTGCTAACCCCCGGGTTAACTAGAAACTAAAACAAAACCCCCATTGTGTCATGGACAGGTGGGTCCAACACATTTAATTAACCACTGGATTAGTGTAACTATTAGATTAACTATGTGTCTTTGACACCTGGGTCCCACACCCTGATTAGTTTAAAGAAATAGAACTATAAATAATAAGTCACTGACATGTGGGCCCAGTGGCTTTTCTAATTTATTAAAATATTTTATAAATAAACAGAGGCTGACATGTGGGTCCCACATGTCAGGCACTGTTGTGGATAACGTTTTGGATAATGTTGGAATTTAATAATAAAAGAAATTCAGGAAATCATTTAAATGATTTAAAACTTTGAAATTCAATAACTTTTAAACCGTAACTCAGATTCAAAAACTTTATACATGAAAATTGATCAGAAAATTATAACGAATACGAATACGCTATCCGTATGTCTATCACACCCCTCTAACACAACGACCATCAAACCGTGCCCCTCCGGACCGGCAGTCCGATAAATTGTCCGGTACTGCTAAAGTACCCGGATGAATTTATTTCGAACACGAAAGTTGTTCGGAATAGATCAACTAACCCGGATACACCACCCACACATTTGTCGGATGTCCACGACACCTCCGGCATGATATCTCCCCCCTCCGGACACCTTTTCCGATAATCACCCGGAGCCGGTAGTTCATCCCCAGATGAATTTCCGTTCCGAGAAACGTGCATTGAACTGCGTTAGAACACCGTTAACATTTCATCTGTCATGACATGCATCTGTTTGTATATGCTTGCTTTGTATTTACTGTTTCTTCCCCCCTTAATCTCCGATAGGTCCCGCTGCTGCCGTCGACTACACCGCTATTGAGTACGACTACTTCATCGACGACCCTACCCCTACCGTCGAGCTTCCAGGCAAGCAGAGCCATTCTCTTCCCCAAATATCGCGTATCTTTCCGTACTTTTCTTGCACTAGGCATTGTTACTGCTGCTGCTATGTTACAATCCTATTCAATTGCATATACTGTTTTTGTCGCCCCTTGATGTACCTCCTTTATCTATGCTGCCTATTATTATTATTATTATGCATTATTCAGCAGTGAGCCCTGCGCATTGTTAGCTAGGATTAGATAGAGGGCCGTGATCACTCAGGGGAGTGAACGCGGATACAAATATTATAACTGCACAGATACGGTAGAATGCAGACACCGCCTCAGGCACCCAAGCTCGGCTCTGCCGAGCCACCATCAAGTGTGAGCTATCAAGGAGTAATCCTTGTACTCCACTCGTTGCTGACTCTGTATAGCCGCTCTAGGTACCTGAGCAACGGTTGTCCTTCAGGTAAGAAGTCGGGCGACCCAACGGTGCCCGCGAGAGGTATTGCGACGGGACGACAAGGAGGGTACGACCAGTGTACCGGTGTGCTTGGCCCCTGATCGTTGGCCGCGAGAGTTACCAAACTACGAAAGTCGAGCTCCTCCAGGAGTACGCGCGAGACAAGGTAAGGAGACGGTTCACCTTGTTGGTAACCGCAGTGACTTGGTGGGACGACAGGGCAGGCACCGATGTACTGGTGGGCCTGGTGTAGGAGATATGCCCTAGAGGCAGTAATAACAGTTATTTTGTATCTCCGAGTTTGTAATGAATGTTTATGTTCCATGCTATAACTGCAATGATTCTCGAGTCTGCAATATCCACGAGGCTCGGAGGGAAACTCATGTGCACGTGTGGTATAATAAACAGTAAAATGTATTCCTAGTCATGCCTCTAAGACTGGCTCATGTATTGCATGATGATCCTGTTTTCCTGATCATGGGCATGTCTATGCCGGCAATGTTGAGGGCACAATGTTAGAAGAACATTTGTGTTGAATCGACCCGAATTGATGTTATGCTATGAGATACATTCGTCACAAGTTAATGGTTAATAACACAGAGAAAGTTGTGCGTTTGCATAATTCCTTAGACCATGAGAGTATCGAGTTCCTTCGTACTTGCTTCGTGAACTTTGGGGTTTTGTTAAACGTCATCTGTAAAAGGGTGGCTATTACGGCAGCTTGCAGGTTCACGGAAAAGTATGACAAGGAACTAGGTAGCTCGAGATTGGGATTTGCTCCTCCGTCGTTGGAGAGATATTCTTAGGGCCCTCTCGGTGTTACGGTATCCACCATCGTCTGGCCAGACACAGTGTGATTTGATCACAGGGATGCCGGAACGCGGGAACGAGAAAAGAGAACAATACCAGGAACGAGGTAACTGGCATAGTGGACAAGTTGTTGATTCACGGGGATGCCAATAAGTCTCACCTCGGGTATTTGTAATATATCGCGAAGCAACAGGAATAGCACACAGCAACTAAAGGTTCACTCGAATAATTCTTCGTATGGGTATAGGGATCAATATGGATGTCCTCGGTTCCGCTATTGATCATTGATCGGAAAGTGTTCCGGTCATGTCTATACTTCATCGAACCTACAGGGTCACACGCTTAAGGGTCATCTATCTGTTGAATACTAGACAGGGAGTCTGAGATAAAGTCACCGGAAAGGTTTCGGAGACGGCGGAAAAGTTCCGAGAGAGAAAACCGAAAAGTTGTTTCGGGGTAAACCACTAAGCCGAAAAGGTTTCGGAGAGCACCTGGTAATTTTGGAGAGTGCCAGAATTGTTCTGGTAACTTCTGGAATTTTTCTGGAGAAAAGATTAAAATATTTTTTTCGGAAATATTTCGGAGCTGCCGGAAATGTTCCGGAGCTGCCGGAAATGCTTAGGTTGCTTTTCGCAGATGAAAATCACTAATCTGGAATTGTTTCGGAACGCGCCGAAAATCATTTTGGTGGGTGTTGGAATTATTCTAAGACCCACAAAATATTTTCGGATTTTTCGGACGCGAAAAAGTGGTGTCATGAATAGTAAAAAGTACTACTTGAGATATTTTTGGAAAGCCTTCTAGAAGGACTTGGGAGCCAAGAAAGCCCCCTTGGGTTTCCTATAAATAGAGGTGTGAGGGCAGCCCCATATCCTTGATCCAAGCTCTCACTTGAGTTCTCATCACATGCCATGCAATTATCTGGCTTCTTCTCTCCCTCACACGAAAGAGTTTCGTAGAGCCGAAAGGCTGTCTGGGTTCCGGCAGGAACTAGTTCTGGACGGCGAAGCCCTGCTGGATAGCTGACACCGTATGTGTGCAACTTGGTAGAGAGGTCGTTGTTTCGATCTTAGTTCGAGTGTGCCTCCCGAAGGGCTGTCCGAGTTACAGATCGAGTTTCGAGGGTCCTCCCGAAGGGCTGTCCGAGTTACAGATCGAGTTTCGAGGGTCCTCCCGAAGGGCTGTCCGTGGCATCGTCCGAGGGACTGTCCGACCGCCTCCCGGAGCGCTGTTCGTGGGGCAGACGAGGGAATACATTCTCGCGGTTGGGAGGTTGTAAATCCTAGCTGCGGGGATCTGCACCGACGATCTTCATCGACTCTACTTCCCGCTGCGCTACGAGTCGGTAACGATCAGATCAAAACCTTGTATGCGTCTCCATAGTGGTCCTGGGCGTGCTCGCTATACCGAAAATTTTTGTTTTCTGTTGCGTTCCCCTACAGTGGTATCAGAGCCGTGCTATGCGTAGATGCATGTTATGATCTAGAATACATGGAGATGTATGGGTATTGCATAATATAATTTTGGAGTAGATCAGATCTATTGCTGAAAATTATTTATGCGGGTGGCAGATGAAATCTGTTACCCGATATTCTTGTTGCTTCCCTAGAATTTGCGTATTTCTGATCTCGAGACAGCATGGTGGAATTTTACAAAGTTCTGGCAATCCGCGATCCTGATTGATCAACGAAGTGCTATCAGTTCTTTGGGTTCCGCCATAGTCAAAAGAAAGATGAAATTCGCAGACTAAAGGGCAATGCAGATATGATCTGCACGGGGATCACGCGTATGACGAAGTTCAGTATGGGGTTCGAGATTTTATTATCTCGTGCTTCATACACCCCGCAATGTTAATCTAGTGACTTGAATAATCATACTTGATGATAAAACGTTGGTAGTTGCGGTTTAAGTCAAAACCTTAGAAGCCACGTAAAATAAATTTTGCATAAACCGGTTTAGAGGCGTCTAACTTGTTTTTGCAGGATGTGCATGTGATGTGGTATAGCAAAGCTCATATTAATTCGATTATGTATGAGATGACTATATAATGTAAATTTATTAACATGACCTGCGTGTCATGATTCGGCATGATGGCTGGAGCCATATGATTGTCACTTTAATGACCTGCGTGTCAACCTTAGGTAATGCACTTATTCATTTGCTATAAAGATAGCAATATTATTTGGTGCATCGACAAGGTGGTGGCAATCTTCGCGAAGGTGAACTCCGACGCAAATGCCAAAGACGAAGAAATACTTGACTTCTCCGTCAGAAGGGGCTATACCATATCATGCTATTATGAATTGCATGGGATGTTTATCCCTTATGTTGCACCCTTCTTGATTGCGCGGTAGTCGCTTTTTATTAGGGTGATCTCTCACTTAAAATATCAAGTAGTTAGTGTTCTCCCAAGTGTAGCGCCGTCACAGCATCTATACTCTCGGGGTGCGCCATGGATGCATGGGTACGAACGATTGGAGAAATGTAAGGCGGGTGAGGTCAGACCTCGCAGCAGGATCACTTGGTTGTCTTGACGTTCATGGCAGGATCGTCCTGAGCTCGGAACACACGCATCGAAAGATGAACAAGAGTCACATAGAGATGTGATCGGCAAGTTGGCCTACCAAATCAAAATCCTCGTCATGAGATGATGATTCTATGGCGTTGTATTGATATTTGGATCTTGAATCACTCATAATCAATTTTGAGAGATATTGATTTAAGTGGGAGCACACTTTAGAATAAAATTGTTTATTCACTAGTGCAAAAATCATTATGAACGAAGTCTAAGTGAAACTTGTGTTTACCGTTGTAGATCAAATGGCTCGCAACACCGCTTTCAACTTGGGGCCATTGTTAGAGAAAGAAAAGTTAGCTGCGACTGGAAACAACTATGCGGACTGGGTCCGTAACCTGAGGATTGTCCTCAGGAGCGCTAAGAAAATCTATGTGCTTGAAAAATCTCTTCCAGCTAAACCGGCGGCAGGTGCCTCGGAAGATGAACAAAATGTCTGGGCCACTCAGGATGATGATCACAACGCAGTACAGTGCCTCATGCTAGCTTGCATGAGTCCAGAGCTCCAAAAACGTTTTGAATTCCATAAACCCCGTGATATGATCCGGGAATTGGATGCTCTGTACAAGGAAACCGCAAGGTCTGAACGTTTTGATATCATGAATATCTTGATGAATTTAAAGATGGCTGAGGGCGGTTCAGTTGGCGAACACATAGTCAAAATGATTGGCTATGCTGAAAGGCTTAAAACCCTGGAATTTCCAATTCCAGCATCCCATATGATGGACATGATGCTTTCTTCACTCCCCCCGTCTTACAACGGTTTTGTCATGAATTACAACATGAGTGGGATGGAGAAAACACCAGAAGAGGTGCTCGCCATGCTGAAAACTGTGGAAGAAGGACTGCGGAAAAATCACAAGCAAGTGTTGCTTGTGAATAAAACCGCCAGTTTCAAAAAGAAAGGCAAGCCAAAGAAGGGCAAGGGTGCCGGTAAGACCGGCTCCCAAAGCAACTCTAAGGGCGGAGCCAAGAATGAAACTGAGTGCTTCTACTGCAAGGGCACAGGACACTGGAAGAGAAACTGCAAGAAGTATCTGGCCGATAAGAAGTCCGGGAAAACCGGAAAAGGTATAATTGTTATACAAGTTAATGTCATTGATGTTTTGCTTGCTAGCGAAAATTCTAAGTCTTGGGTATTTGATACCGGATCGGTTGCTCACATTTGCAACTCGATACAGGGACTGCAGAAGGTCCGCAAGCTAGCAAAGAATGAAGTCATGATGCGCGTCGGGAACGGCGCTGGGATCGCCGCTCAAGCCGTCGGCATTATGCCTCTACGTCTCCCTTCAGGATTTATCTTAGAGCTAAATAAATGTTATTTTGTTCCACTATTGTGTAGAAACATTATCTCTGGATCATGTTTAGTACACGATGGGTATTCGTACAAGTCTGAGAACAATGGTTGTTCACTTTATTGTAAGGATATGTTTTATGGATTTGCACCCATTGTTGGGGGCCTTTTCATACTAAATCTTGAATGTGAAAATGATGTCTTTAACATGAATGCTAAACGCCTTAAGAAGGTTGATACCACAACCACTTATTTGTGGCACTGTCGGCTTGGCCACATCGGAAAGAAACGCATGCAAAGACTCCAAAGAGATGGAGTTTTACCGTCCTTTGATTTTGAATCATTTGACACATGTGAAGCTTGTCTAATGGGAAAAATGACCAAGATGCCGTTCAAGGGTCATCCTGAACGGGCGGGTGAATTATTGGAAATAATACATAGTGATGTATGTGGTCCAATGAGCACAGCCGCACGGGGTGGGTATTTCTACTTCGTGACTTTTACTGATGATTTAAGTCGGTATGGCTACATCTACTTGATGAAGCATAAGTCAGAAACCTTTGAAAAGTTCAAGGAATTTCAGAATGAGGTAGAAAATCATCGTGACAAAAAGATTAAGTTTCTGCGGTCTGATCGCGGAGGCGAATACCTTAGTCATGAGTTTGGCCAACATCTAAGTGACCGTGGAATCGTTTCACAGCTTACGCCTCCCGGAACTCCACAGCGAAATGGAGTATCGGAAAGACGTAACCGAACCTTGTTAGACATGGTAAGGTCGATGATGTCTCTTACAGATCTGCCGATATCTTTTTGGGGTCACGCACTAGAAACTGCCGCTCACACACTAAACCGAGCACCGTCTAAGTCTGTTGAAACGACACCACATGAGATGTGGAATGGGAAGAAACCCAGTTTGTCGCACCTTAAAATTTGGGGATGTGAGGTACTTGTAAAACGTTTACAACCAACCAAACTCGATCCCAGATCAGACAAATGTAACTTTGTAGGTTATCCAAAAGAAACAATTGGGTATTCCTTCTACCTACCCTCCGAGCACAAAGTGTTTGTCGCTAAAAGCGGAGTCTTTCTTGAGAAAGAGTTTCTCGCCAAAGAAGTAAGTGGGAGGACAGTACAACTTAATGAGATTAGTGAATCTTCGGCGACCGTTGCTATGGCTAAAGAACCGGAAGTAATTCCGCAAATTATCCCTACAACCGAGCCGGAAGTTGTCGCATATAATGCAAAAACTTCAGACAATGTTGTAACTGAACCGCGTAGATCAGGTAGGGCTGTCCAGCCACCTGAGTGGTTTCATGATGAAATCTTCATTCTTGAAGACGATGAACCTGCGCACTACAAAGAAGCGATGGCGGGCCCCAGCTCAAGGGAATGGCACAGAGCCATGAAATCCGAGATGGAATCCATGTACGAAAACCAAGTTTGGAACTTGGAAGAACTTCCAGAAGGCGTAAAGCCCATTGGTTGTAAATGGATTTTCAAAAGAAAGACGGACGCGGATGGTAACATTACTATCCACAAAGCTAGACTTGTCGCGAAAGGGTTCACGCAAGTTCCAGGAGTGGACTACGACGAGACGTTCTCGCCAGTAGCTATGCTTAGGTCTGTACGGATATTACTAGCAATTGCTGCTTATTTCGACTATGAAATATGGCAGATGGACGTCAAAACGGCTTTCCTAAATGGAAACCTCAAAGAGGATGTATACATGATACAGCCAGAAGGTTTTGTCATTCATAAGGATGCTAAAAAGGTATGCAAGCTTCAGAAAGCCATTTATGGTCTGAAGCAAGCATCAAGGAGCTGGAACATTCATTTTGATGAAGTAGTCAAACGGTTTGGCTTCATCAGGAATGACGAAGAATCTTGTGTTTACAAGAAGTTTAGTGGGAGCGCAAAAGCATTTCTAATCTTGTATGTGGATGACATATTGTTGATTGGAAATGATGTGAATTTCCTTAGCGAAATAAAAGACTCATTGAAAAGGAGTTTTTCAATGAAAGACTTAGGCGAAGCGGCATATGTATTGGGCATTAGGATCTATAGAGATAGATCAAGACGCCTGATAGCGCTTAGCCAAAGCACGTACATTGACAAGGTGTTGAAAAGGTTCAACATGGAGAACTCCAAGAAAGGCCTACTCCCCATGTCACCTGGCACAGTGCTTTGCAAGAATCAGTGTCCTCGGACTCTCGATGAGCGAGTACAAATGAATGATGTTCCATATGCCTCGGCAGTTGGTTCTATTATGTATGCCATGCTATGTACAAGACCGGACGTTTCATATGCGCTAAGTGTTAGCAGCCGGTACCAAAGTGATCCAGGATTGGAACACTGGGCCGCAGTCAAGGGTATTCTTAAGTACCTCAAACGGACCAAGGATTTACTCCTTGTGTACGGAGGTGATGAAGAGCTCATTGTAAGTGGTTACACTGATGCAGGCTTCATGACTGACCCAGATGACTTCAAATCTCAATCAGGCTATGTTTTTATATTGAACGGCGGCGCAGTTGATTGGAAAAGTTCCAAACAAAAGACTGTGGCGGATTCTACGACAGAGGCGGAATATGTTGCTGCTTCAGAAGCCTCCAAAGAGGCGGTATGGATCAAGCAATTTCTTGAAGACCTTGGTGTGGTTCCAAGTGCTCTGGACCCGGTGGAGATCTATTGTGATAATAGTGGCGCCGTGGCTCAGGCAAGGGAGCCAAGTTCGCACCATAAGACAAGACATATTGAACGCAAATATAAACTCATTCGACATCATGTCGAAGCGGGTTTAGTGAAAGTACGCAAAGTTCACACGGATCTGAACGTGTCAGACCCGATGACAAAGCCTCTACCACGAGCAAAGCATGAGCAGCACCGGATAGCCATTGGTGTTAGGGAAGCCATGTAACTGGATTATGACTCTAGTGCAAGTGGGAGTCTGTAGGAGATATGCCCTAGAGGCAGTAATAACAGTTATTTTGTATCTCCGAGTTTGTAATGAATGTTTATGTTCCATGCTATAACTGCAATGATTCTCGAGTCTGCAATATCCACGAGGCTCGGAGGGAAACTCATGTGCACGTGTGGTATAATAAACAGTAAAATGTATTCCTAGTCATGCCTCTAAGACTGGCTCATGTATTGCATGATGATCCTGTTTTCCTGATCATGGGCATGTCTATGCCGGCAATGTTGAGGGCACAATGTTAGAAGAACATTTGTGTTGAATCGACCCGAATTGATGTTATGCTATGAGATACATTCGTCACAAGTTAATGGTTAATAACACAGAGAAAGTTGTGCGTTTGCATAATTCCTTAGACCATGAGAGTATCGAGTTCCTTCGTACTTGCTTCGTGAACTTTGGGGTTTTGTTAAACGTCATCTGTAAAAGGGTGGCTATTACGGCAGCTTGCGGGTTCACGGAAAAGTATGACAAGGAACTAGGTAGCTCGAGATTGGGATTTGCTCCTCCGTCGTTGGAGAGATATTCTTAGGGCCCTCTCGGTGTTACGGTATCCACCATCGTCTGGCCAGACACAGTGTGATTTGATCACAGGGATGCCGGAACGCGGGAACGAGAAAAGAGAACAATACCAGGAACGAGGTAACTGGCATAGTGGACAAGTTGTTGATTCACGGGGATGCCAATAAGTCTCACCTCGGGTATTTGTAATATATCGCGAAGCAACAGGAATAGCACACAGCAACTAAAGGTTCACTCGAATAATTCTTCGTATGGGTATAGGGATCAATATGGATGTCCTCGGTTCCGCTATTGATCATTGATCGGAAAGTGTTCCGGTCATGTCTATACTTCATCGAACCTACAGGGTCACACGCTTAAGGGTCATCTATCTGTTGAATACTAGACAGGGAGTCTGAGATAAAGTCACCGGAAAGGTTTCGGAGACGGCGGAAAAGTTCCGAGAGAGAAAACCGAAAAGTTGTTTCGGGGTAAACCACTAAGCCGAAAAGGTTTCGGAGAGCACCTGGTAATTTTGGAGAGTGCCAGAATTGTTCTGGTAACTTCTGGAATTTTTCTGGAGAAAAGATTAAAATATTTTTTTCGGAAATATTTCGGAGCTGCCGGAAATGTTCCGGAGCTGCCGGAAATGCTTAGGTTGCTTTTCGCAGATGAAAATCACTAATCTGGAATTGTTTCGGAACGCGCCGAAAATCATTTTGGTGGGTGTTGGAATTATTCTAAGACCCACAAAAATATTTTCGGATTTTTCGGACGCGAAAAAGTGGTGTCATGAATAGTAAAAAGTACTACTTGAGATATTTTTGGAAAGCCTTCTAAAAGGACTTGGGAGCCAAGAAAGCCCCCTTGGGTTTCCTATAAATAGAGGTGTGAGGGCAGCCCCATATCCTTGATCCAAGCTCTCACTTGAGTTCTCATCACATGCCATGCAATTATCTGGCTTCTTCTCTCCCTCACACGAAAGAGTTTCGTAGAGCCGAAAGGCTGTCTGGGTTCCGGCAGGAACTAGTTCTGGACGGCGAAGCCCTGCTGGATAGCTGACACCGTATGTGTGCAACTTGGTAGAGAGGTCGTTGTTTCGATCTTAGTTCGAGTGTGCCTCCCGAAGGGCTGTCCGAGTTACAGATCGAGTTTCGAGGGTCCTCCCGAAGGGCTGTCCGAGTTACAGATCGAGTTTCGAGGGTCCTCCCGAAGGGCTGTCCGTGGCATCGTCCGAGGGACTGTCCGACCGCCTCCCGGAGCGCTGTTCGTGGGGCAGACGAGGGAATACATTCTCGCGGTTGGGAGGTTGTAAATCCTAGCTGCGGGGATCTGCACCGACGATCTTCATCGACTCTACTTCCCGCTGCGCTACGAGTCGGTAACGATCAGATCAAAACCTTGTATGCGTCTCCATAGTGGTCCTGGGCGTGCTCGCTATACCGAAAATTTTTGTTTTCTGTTGCGTTCCCCTACACCTGGCTGCTGTCGTTGCCCGCGGGTCAGTTAAGTCGAGGCAACGATAACGGTTGTCCCGCAAGTTAATAAAATGACTAATGGTTCAGTGGATGTCTTGAGTTGGCTATATGCCATGTACGCACTACCTACCCGTGGGAATTACGAGTTATGGGCTCCTCTGCTTCGTAGTGTCGTCCGAGGACTCTTCAGACGTCAGTAGTACCGCGGCCTGCGCCGGGAAGTGGTGTTGTCTTATTTTCTCGCGCGGTAGTGTCTTATTTGGATTTTCTTTAACTTCACCGGCCAGCCACGCACCGTGCAGGAGTACGTTCGGGTTGGGGTCCAAGGCCCGGCGTACTTAGGATTTAGACCGGCGGATGGCCTCTCTGTTGAGTTTGAAAGATGGGCTACGGAGTGTCGGACAGCCTCGATGGAGCGTTCCCTAACAAGGTTCCCGCCACCCTGGAGATCCGTGCGTGTAGTGTAATAAAAGTGCACCCCTGCAGGGAAGATTAATCTATTCGAATAGCCGTGTCCACGGTAACAGGACGCTTTATGCTGAAGCTGGATCTTACCACTACAAACTATTATTATTAAACTGTATGGTTCTGGGTTTTCTTCCTCGCTGGGATGTCGAGGAGGGGAACTCGGAGGCATTGTTAATTATTACAACTTATTATTATACAATGCTGCAGCAACTTCTGCTGCATTGTTACTTTATGCTTTATATAAACTGTTGGCTGATTCTTACCTCATGCTGCAAGACATCGTCGGAAGATGCCAGTCTTCGATAGGCCTAGGTTCTTACCCTTATTCTGATTTCTATCTTGCAGTCCACTATATACAGCCTCTTCTTTCCGTTGATACAATGCATAATGCTTAGTAGCGGACGTAAGACTCGCGGGTATGCTAGGTACTCACCTTTGCTTTATTTCCCCATTTCGCTTTGCCTAATCGGCCGCTGCAGCCGACGTTGGAGCCCAGGAGCAGGAGTACCCCGGAGGCGACTACTACGACGTCGAGTTCCCCGTTGACCAGGAGTAGTTTGGTGGATCCCAGGCAGGAGGCCTCGCCTTTTCGTTTTGTATCTCTGATGTGATTTGTGTATCGGGACCCGGGGTTACCGTATGCAAGTCGAGCTAAGACATAGTCATATGGAGAGCCGAGAACCGTACCCACTTGTCTAAGCAGACAAGGCCAAACACAGAACGTTCTCGGAAAGCATCGTACGTGAGGGGCATCCCATCCAGGCCGGATGATCAACTGAGATGGGTCCTCATCGTCCGCACACAAGTCTAATGATATGGGTGATGAACTCCCATATTCAAAGACAAGTCGCCTCAACCATACTATCGACTATCTCATAACTCTTACATAGACTTACTCCAGCCCGATCACTTAGTCGGGGTCTAGGGCGGGCTCGATCATACCACAAAGTGTGCATGAGACAGAGTCTCGAACAATCGCATCGCGATGCCCCAAGCTGCGCACATCTAAGGGCCACTTGGTGTATGAAAGACCGCCAGCCAGATCACAACTAAGGTCTCGAAAACCCATACAAAGACATGCATGTTATAAACATACACGCAGCACACATGCCTTGTATGAACAGTAGGTATCATTGCAATTCTCTACAAAGTATACATTTTATTGATAACTCTTATAGAGTGCACACAGAGATCACAAACATGTGATCCAACACTACAACAACAAGCGGAAGCAAAGTATGTCTGAGTATAGACAAGTTTAACAAATGGCTTAAGAAGCCTTATTTAAACACAAGCCCTCCACGAGGGAACCAGTCGTCTGACTGGGACTAGAGTAGCTTGATCTTCAGTCGTCGAGCTCGATGAAGAAGCCACCTTCGGGGTCAGTGGTTTCATCTAAAACATAGATTAAGAAAACGTGAGTACAAAGTCGTACTCAGCAAGACTTACATTGGAGCTATACTACTCATGCATATGTATCAAGGTAAAGGGAGGTGGGGTTTCACTTGCAGAAGTGCCAGCTTTGACTTGGCTAGTCCTGAACTACGAGTACCAGACTTGAGGTAAGGAGCTTACACGAGTCCACAACTTTCTCCAACCAATTACACCACTATGGTGCCTTCCTCGACTTCCCCACGAGAAAGCACGCCATAGCACTCACACTTATCTTGGTGTGTTTTAGAAGTATCCAGTTCAAGTTGTCTAATAATCAAGCTAAGCTTTCCAAGCAGTCCATAACCGCGGACAAGGCTATTTGAATAGTTTTGTTAACCCTGCAGGGGTGTACCGCTACACACACATGATCATCATTTACCGCCTTTGATCTCGACACCATTCAATGGGTGCCAGCGAGGATGCTCACCACAACTGTTACCTCATAGCCGATCTAGTCCAAGAAAGCCGCCTACCTGGGTTGGCTACCACTATCGTGAACCCGGCCGGTTTACCGAAGTGGACCCAAGTGATGTGTGCGTGGTGCATAAGCCGGTCTCGGATGAGCCGTTCTCTCACTTAGCATCCAGGCGACAAACCTACCAGAACTCCGAACTATTGCGACATCTGGACGTCGAAAGGGATGAGTTAATAGGTTGAGAGGGGTCAGTGAGCCCAATGTGTGGTTGTACTCTTCATCTTGGATCACCACACAAGAACTCGGACTTAGGGCGGTGTTCAACGAGACAACCCACCGTGTACTCCTACACAGCCTCTCATCGTTCACCTTGTATTAGGGTAGATTCACCAACACCTTTCTACCATCATCATCATGATCACTACCATCCCGACTCACATAACAGTATCATCATGGTATCACTCTAAGCATCCAATAAGCAGTAACAATTGCAGGGGCCACATGATATCAATCAACTCCTACATTTGCTAGGATTGTGGTTTGCTTACTACTGTGACAAAATGATAGGTCATGCAAAGGAATGGGTTCATCTATGCGGTAGAAACGCATAATGGTAAACATCCTAAACAATGCATAAGCGAGACATGAGAGGGAAGTGGGATTTTATCGACATGATCAATGGGGGTTTGCTTGCCTTGGTGACGAGGTTCGGGTTCGGGGTCTTCAACGAAGAGGGCAGCCTCCTGTTTCAGTTCCACCTCTACTCGACAAACAACAAACAAGGTAGCAAAGTAAATACAATGCACAATCACATGGTTGAAGGTTGAAACATGATGTATATGCTTTGATGTGTGAATCAATTCCATTTAAATGGAGTATATTGCAAATTGAATTGCAAATTCAAACTCCAATTTGAATTCAATTTAATCAAGTTGCAAATGACATTGTTTGATCAAGTTAACCCATTTTGAAATGTGTATGATATGCCTCTGATGTGTAATTGAAATGTAGCATGTTGCCATGGTTCAAGTTGCAAAAGCATTTGAATTTAATTTGAATAAATTCCAATTAAATCAAATGACAAATGCTACTGGTCCCAATTTAAAATCAACTCAAACATGGTTGAAAGTTGGATATTTGGATAGCTTATTTTCTCCTGATCATTTTTCATATATTATTTGTTAAATTTGGAGTTAATATGAATTTTCTATGAATTTCCAAAGATTCAGCCTTTTTCTGGAATTTCTGTAATTTCTTGATTTCTTTTTATTCTGGAAATTCATTTTCTGCGTCATGCTTGCGCAAGGATGACGTCAGGGGGGGGGGTCTGACGTGTGGGGTCGGCCTGTCAGTGGCTGGTTTAATTAACCTGGTTAGTTTAAACTAACCGGGGGGAATTAAGGGCCCTGGGCCCACCTGTCATTGGCTCTGGGGGGGGGGGGTATAAGCACGGGTTAAGGCCTAACCCACCGGCGGCTTGACGCCGGTGGTCTGGCCACGGCGGCGCCCTTGCCGGAATCGGCTAGGGGCCACGGGGAGGGGAACGGAGGGCACGGGCGTGCACCCGGAGGTCGTCAGCGTCGAGAGGAGGCATCAGGGGGTCACGGGGAGGTCGGGAGCGATGACGGCGACGTGCTGGGCGGAAACAGAACGACGGCGAGGTTGGGGGGAAAGGCTAGCGTGCACGGCTAGGGCTGAACTTGCGCGCGTTCGAAAGCTGGAACGCCCGCGAGTCAAACGCGCGCACTGGGGCGCCGCGAGGAGCACGAGGGCGAGCTCTAGATCAACCATGGCGGCGAGGAGCTCGGGTTCTCATGGCGGATTTGGCTAGAGGGGCTACGGGGTGCTGGGAGCTTGGGGGAAAATCTCAGAAGCTCACCGCGGATCGAACGGAAGCAACAACAAGCTCGGGGAGGCTTCAACGGCGGCGAATCGACGACGGCGAGCTCGCGGGTCCGGCGAGTTCTCGGTGAAGCTTGCGTCTCGTCTGGCATGAATTGATGCGCCTTCTGCTGCTAGTCGTCGAAGTCGAGGACGGCGATCACGCTGGACAGCTTGGATGGGCTCCTCGGCGTCGATGGCCACGCGGGGGCGCTTCGGTGCTCTGACGAGTCCTCGGGCGGCGACGAAAACGAGCACGGGAGGTGAGGAGGAAGCTCTGGAGGGGGGGAATGGATCGGGACGGGCGAGAGGCGTCTCCAGGCGTGGCTAGAAGGCACGGGGAGGCCTGGAAGGCTCTCGGCGACGACGTGGCGTCCACGGCTGGCTCGGTGGCATTCCACCGAGCAGCTTGGAGGCGCGGGGCAGGGAAGAAGACCCTGCTGCCCCAGGTGGGCCGGCTGGGCTGGTGGGCTGCTTTCGCCTAGGGCGCCAGGTAAGGTTTCCTGCTTCTTTTTTCTGTTTTTTTCTTTTCTGACATTTGATTTGGCTAGAAAAATTAAATACCTAGCCATTTTCTAAAATGCTGAAACTTTTTATATGACCTCATAAAAATATAGAATAGCCATTTATAAAGTTTGGCACCTTTTAAAATTCAAATAATTTGAATCTTAATTCAAATAAGGTTTTTTGATTAATTCCAAGGCACTGTTTGAATATTTGAAAAATCCATGAGGATGGGATGGGTCCCACATCACTTGATATGTGATCACACTCATTTATAAGACTTTTCAAAAATCTAACATGAATTTTTGGAGAAGATTTTTATCTGGCCTTTTGAATTAATTCATCTGGGGGGGGTTCCTTCTCCCATTTTGCTTTTGAATTTGATTTCAATGATTTCTTTTGAAATTTTTATCATGATGCAAGAGGACTTTGATCCTAGCACATTACCTAACAGAGGGTTCTGACAACTCGCCCCCACTCAACAGAATCTCATCCCGAGATTCAGAAGTCTGCGGGAGGAAGGTGGGGTACTCGGCACTGAGACGGTCTTCTCTTTCCCATGTAGCTTCTCTCTCAGAGTGGTGTGACCATTGCACTTTCAGAAACCTAATCTTCTGACGACGAGTGACACGCTCTGCGGAATCAAGAATACGAACGGGGTATTCTCGATAAGAAAGGTCATCTTGGAGATCAAGCGTTTCATGGTCGACTTCACGGATGGGGTCCTTGAAGCAACGCCTAAGTTGGGACACATGGAATACATCATGTACTCGGGAAAGGTGCGGGGGTAGTTCAAGTTGGTAGGCAACTTCTCCAGGTTTAGCAAGAATGCGGAAAGGTCCGATGTAACGTGGGGCCAACTTGCCTTTGATACCGAAACGGTGGGTTCCCTTCAGAGGAGTAACCCGAAGGTAAGCCTTCTCATCCAGATTGTAGCTCTCTTGCCTATGATGACGATCATAGTAGCTTTCCTGACGAGACTGGGCTGCTTTCAATTGATCACGAACAATGCGAACTTGCTCTTCTGCTTCCTTGATCATGTCCGGTCCAAAGAATTGTCTTTCACCGGTTTCTGACCAGTTTTAGTGGTGTTCGACATCGTCGTCCATATAGGAGTTCAAAAGGAGCCATGTTCAGACTAGATTGAAAACTATTGTTATAAGCAAATTCGGCGAATGGAAGAGACTTCTCCCAATTCTTTCCGAATGAGACAACACAAGCTCTGAGCATGTCTTCAAGAATTTGGTTAAACCTTTCGACTTGACCGCTAGATTGAGGATGGAAATCTGTACTAAAGGAGAGATGAGTTCCCATAGCATTCTGAAAGCTTCCCCAAAATCTAGAGGTGAAAAGGCTACCGCGATCAGAATTGATTTCCAAAGGAACACCGTGAAGGGATTCAATTCTAGAGACGTACAAGTCCGCTAACTGGCTAGCAGTTATAGACTCGCGAACTGGAAGGAAGTGAGCAACTTTGGAAAGCCTATCTATGACAACGAAGATGGCATTGTTTCCTTTCTGGGTTTTTGGAAAGCCGGTGAGGAAGTCCATACCTACTTTGTCCCATTTCCACTCTGGAATAGGCAAAGGTTGAAGTGTACCAGCAGGTCTTTGATGTTCTGCCTTAATGCGACGACAAACATCACATTCGGCAACAAATTGAGCAATGTCTCTCTTCATCCTAGTCCACCAAAATCTCTGGCGTAGATCTCGGTACATTTTTGTGCTACCGGGATGAATCGAGAGGGGTGTGTCATGGGCTTCTTTGAGGATGAGTTGCCTTAGTTCCCTATTCTTAGGTACTACCAAACGACTTTCAAAGAATACCGTTCCTTTGCTATCTGTGGAGAAACATTTAGCAACTCCGCTAGCAATGTTCTCCTTGATACGGCGAACACCTCGTGCACGCCTTTGGGCAACTATGATTTGATCTTCAAGAGTTGGTTTCGCCACCAAGGTAGAAAGATAGCCATGAGGAACAATCTCAAGATTAAGCTTGCGAAATTCCTCATGAAGAAGTGGTTGATACTGTTGTAACATGAGGTTGTTACAATACGACTTACGACTTAGTGCATCAGCCATGACATTGGCTTTGCCTGGGGTGTAAGAAATTCCTACGTCGTAATCTTTTATCAACTCAATCCAGCGTCTTTGCCTGAAATTAAGATCTGGCTGGGTGAAAATGTATTTGAGGCTTTGGTGGTCGGAATAGATCTCACAACGATTACCAAGGAGGTAATGTCGCCAAGTTGTTAGGGCATGAACTACGGCAGCGAGTTCAAGGTCATGGGTAGGATAGTTCTCTTCATGTGGCCGCAACTGGCGTGAAGCATAAGCTACCACATGTCGATCTTGCAGAAGTATGCATCCTAACCCTTGCCGTGATGCATCACAATAGATCTCGGAATCCTTTTTGGTGTCTGGAGGTGCAAGTACGGGTGCAGAAGTTAATATTCTCTTTAGCTCATGAAAGCTTTCCTCGCAGTTGGGAGTCCATAGGAATTTCTTATCTTTCTTGAGGAGTTCAGTTAGAGGCTTTGCAACTTTAGAAAAGTTCTCGACGAAGCGACGACAATAGCTGGCTAGGCCAAGAAAACTCCTAATTTGCTTAACCGATTCAGGTGGAGTCCAGTCAAGGACGGCCTGAACTCTCTCGGGATTCACAGCAATGCCTTTTGCAGATATCACGTGGCCTAAGTAGGTCACTTCTGGTAGCCAAAATTCACACTTGGAGAATTTAGCATACAGGCGATGCTCTCTAAGTTTCATCAATACCAGCCTTAGGTGTTCGGCATGTTCTTCTTCGTTCTTCGAGTAGATGAGAATATCATCAAGATAAACCACAACAAATTTATCTAAGTACTCCATGAAGATCGAATTCATCATGCGTGAGAAAGTGGCGGGGGCATTGGTTAAACCAAAGGACATGACGGTGTACTCGTAAAGACCATAACGAGTAGTAAAAGCCGTTTTGGGAATGTCCTCGTTTCGGATTTTGATTTGATGATAACCTAATCTCAAATCCATCTTGGAGAAGACAGAGGATCCTGCAAGTTGATCATAAAGATCATTGATCCTGGGCAATGGGTACTTGTTCTTTATCGTCGCTAAATTTAGCGGCCGATAGTCTACGCACATCCTTTCTGTTCCATCTTTCTTCGTTACGAACAGAACGGGGCAACCCCATGGCGATGAGCTAGGGCGGATGAAGACTTTTTCCAACAAAGCTTCCAGTTGGGTTTTAAGCTCAGCTAACTCACGTGGGGCCATTTTGTTGCGCGTCTAGAAATTGGTGCGGTTCCTGGTACAAGATCCAATATAAACTCTACACATCTGTCGGGTGGCATGCCCGGCAGCTCTTCAGGAAAGACATCCGGGAAGTCATGAACCATCGGAATATCTTGAAGTTCGGGAAGGGGAAGTACATTCAAGGAATGCACTTGGGTTCTTGTTCTGGGTGAGGTATAGTTGACTGTCTTGCCTGAAGGGTGGGTGAGTTTCACGGATTTGCCTTTGCAATCAAGGTAGGCATTTTGTCTTGATAGCCAATCCATGCCAAGGATGACATCAATGTCTGAAGACTTGAGGGCTATGAGTGAAGCAAGGAATACTAAACCCTCAATTGCAATCTGATTACCATGGCTTACTCTATTAGTTTGCCATCTTGACCCTGGAGTTTGAATAATCATTGGGGTGGACAATTCAACAAAGGATAACTCATGACAAAGTGCATAACTTTCTGACATGAATGAATGAGATGCTCCTGGGTCGAAAAGAACGGAAGTAGGAACATAATTGACTGGGAGCGTACCAAGAATGACGTCAGTCTCTTCGGCGGCAATCTGGTTCACACGTCCACGAGTGGCGGGAGGAGCGGGTTTGGTGGTGTAGACCTTCTGGGGTGGCTTGCCACGACCATTGTTGTTGCCTCCGGCACGGGGTGGAGCATTCTGATTCTGGAGCTGGTTCTGGGGAAACTCGCGAGAGTAGTGGCCTGCCTGACCACACTTGTAACAGGCTCCAAAGACAGTGCATGGAGCTGGGTTGTTTGGTGGAGCTGGGTGGAACTGGGTTGGTGGACGAGGCGCCACATAGGATGGCCTCGGTGGGTTGTTCTGGTGGAACATACTGTTGGGGATCCAGATCTTGCGCTTCTGGGAGCCGGAACTGGATGATCCATCGTCTCTAGGGTGTTTGCGAAAGTCATTGGGGGTATTCATGTCCTCTGCCTTGATGGCCTTGTTGACAAGGACCTGGAAGGTGGCAAAGTCATGCAGGTTGAGCTCACGACGGAGTCTAGAATTGAGTCCACGACGGAACCTCTCTTGTTTCTTGGAGTCGGTGGAGACTTCTTCAGTAGCATAACGAGCCAGTCGCTTGAACTCACGACTAAACTCGTCAACAGTCCTCCTGCCTTGGGTGAGGTTGCAGAACTCCTCACGCTTGCGGTCGATAAGACCCTTGGGAATGTGGTGCTCACGGAAGGAAGTGCACAATTCATTCCAAGATGTGGGTGGTCCAACGGGACGCATGTTCAGGAAGTTCTCCCACCAAGATCTAGCTGCACCTTCGAGGTGATAGGTGGCATAGCTGACCTTGTCGCCATCTGCAACATGGCCTGCTTGGAGCTTCCTTTCGATGCTGCGAAGCCAGTCATCGGCGTCAAGGGGCTCGGTGGAGTAACTGAAAACCGAGGGATGAAGCCGGATGAAGTCGTTCAGGGACACCAACTCGTTGCGCTGCTGAGTGGTGTTGCGAGCAATGACCTCCAGCAGATGGTGAGAGTCTCGGCGGTTCCTCTCAACCTCCATCAGAACCTGAGCCATCGTGGGTGGGGGTGGAAGGTTGCCTTCCTCCTGTTCATTTCCACGACCCTGGTTACGACAAAGCTGGCCACGGGTTCCTTGAGACATCCTGAAGGTGAAAACCAAAGTCAAACAGAGTTGATTGAAGAATCTAATCAAGGTATTGAAGTACTGGAAGGATTACAGAGCAAAGGAAGTAATCATCTTGACAACATGGTGATAAAAGCATACAAGCCATATATTCACAAGCTGTCATACAAACCATACATCATTTTAGTACAAGCACCAAGCTAATACAAACGTGATGAAGATGATACATCCTTCAGAGGCACTCTGACTTCCTATACATTATTTATCTAAGCCTCTGGAACTTACACACCTTGCATACAATATACTAAGATACTACTACATCCTCACTAAGTAAGACCACAGGCGGTCTCACTCATCTCCATCTCCATAGTAGTCCTCGTAAAAGTTACCCGCGTATCTCGGTAGCTGAAGGTGACCATCGGAAAACATGGAGGCCTGTGGACCCTGATATCCATTTGGGAAAGGATGGGGCCTAGGTCCAGCGTAGGGTGGAAGCAAAGGACCACGGGGTGGAAAAATGCCTCCAATCTCGGGCCAAGAAACTCGAGAAGGCATCTGAGTCCTCACAGGGTAGATATCATCATAATCAACTGATCCAACACTCACGAAGGGTGCCAAGAGTGTTAGTGCTCGATACAGACGAACACGGGTGGCGTGACGCTCAAAACGGAGAGCGCGTGCATCACGATCTCGATCACTAGCAAATCTAGCAGTCACCTGAAGTACTGGATCCTCTGTAGAGTGATCTGAGTAGAGTCTGGTGTAATACCCCTCTTCTCCTGGAAGTGCAGCAGGGATATAGCGGAACGAGGTCTCTCTCAGCATAGTGTGCTCCTCCCTCAGTAGCGTAATACATGAGTATGCAGCATCCTGCACAGCCATGTTCTCAGTCATGCCAATGCCATGTCCAAAGTGGATAGGCTGAGTGACTCCAACGTAGTGCGGGTAGATCCTGACAATGTAGTGGAACTGGGTCTGGTTGAAGTCGTGGAACTGCTCCTCGACGGTGTACTCAGGATACCATCGATATCCCACATAGGACATCATCTCGATCAACGTGGCGGGATGGCCACGCACACCGAGGCACCTAGTCAAACGAACAATCTGCCGAGGGGGAAGATCTGCCATCTGAAACATAAGAAGGAGTTTGCAAATGCATCAGATTATGAGATAAACTTGGAATGACTCGGACAACATAACGGCTGTAATTGTAAGAAATGACAATTTCTTCCAACATGAAAAACAACACTTACATAATACGATGTAAGAAATCAGCATTACAACAATGCTAGGAAACCGGACACAACTTTCCTACGGCTATAAGGAAGCAAACAACGAGATGTTCTAGTCAGACAAAGGAGAGCCTAGTCCTATCTTCCCATAGAATAAGATGAGGGTGACTCAGAACTCAGAACGAAGGGGATAAGGAGAAAAAAGAAGCCTTACGTTGTTCCCTTATATACCCAGAGTAACTATATAACTATAGCAAACTAGACTCGACTTCGGCCAAGGCTGCTAGTCCTACAGTCAGTCCTGCTCTGATACCAATTCTGTCGGGACCCGGGGTTAGCGTATGCAAGTCCAGCTAAGACATAGTCATATGGAGAGCCGAGAACCGTACCCACTTGTCTAAGCAGACAAGGCCAACCACAGAACGCTCTCGGAAAGCATCGTACGTGAGGGGCATCCCATCCAGGCCAGATGATCAACTGAGATGGGTCCTCATCGTCCGCACACAAGTGTAATGATATGGGTGATGAACTCCCATATTCAAAGACAAGTCGCCTCAACCATACTATCGACTATCTCATAACTCTTAAATAGACTTACTCCAGCCCGATCACTTAGTCGGGGTCTAGGGCGGGCTCGATCATACCACAAAGTGTGCACGAGACAGAGTCTCGAACAATCGCATCGCGATGCCCCAAGCTGCACACATCTAAGGGCCACTTGATGTATGAAAGACCGCCATCCAGATCACAACTAAGGTCTCGAAAACCCATACAAAGACATGCATGTTATAAACATACACGCAACACACATGCCTTGTATGAACAGTAGGTATCATTGCAATTCTCTACAAAGTATACATTTTATTGATAACTCTTATAGAGTGCACACAGAGATCACAAACATGTGATCCAACACTACAACAACAAGCGGAAGCAAAGTATGTCTGAGTACAGACAAGTTTAACAAATGGCTTAAGAAGCCTTATTGAAACACAAGCCCTCCACGAGGGAACCAGTCGTCTGACTAGGACTAGACTAGCTTGATCTTCAGTCGTCGAGCTCGATGAAGAAGCCACCTTCGGGGTCAGTGGTTTCATCTAAAACATAGATTAAGCAAACGTGAGTACAAAGTCGTACTCAACAAGACTTACATAGGAGCTATACTACTCATGCATATGTATCAAGGTAAAGGGAGGTGGGGTTTCACTTGCAGAAGTGCCAGCTTTGACTTGGCTAGTCCTGAACTACGAGTACCAGACTTGAGGTAAGGAGCGTACACGAGTCCACTACTTTCTCCAACCAATTACACCACTATGGTGCCTTCCTCGACTTCCCCACGAGAAAGCACGCCATAGCACTCACACTTATCTTGGTGTGTTTTAGAAGTATCCAGTTCAAGTTGTCTAATAATCAAGCTAAGCTTTCCAAGCAGTCCATAACCGCGGACGCGGCTATTCGAATAGTTTTGTTAACCCTGCAGGGGTGTACGCTACACACACATGATCATCATTTACCGCCTTTGATCTCAACACCATTCAAGGGGTGCCAGCGAGGATGCTCACCACAACTGTTACATCATAGCCGATCTAGTCCGAGAAAGCCGCCTACCTGGGTTGGCTACCACTATCGTGAACCCGGCCGGTTTACCGAAGTGGACCCAAGTGATGTGTGCGTGGTGCATAAGCCGGTCTCGGATGAGCCGTTCTCTCACTTAGCATCCAGGCCACAAGCCTACCAGAACTCCGAACTATTGCGACATCTGGACGTCGAAAGGGATGAGTTAATATGTTGAGAGGGGTCAGTGAGCCCAATGTGTGGTTGTACTCTTCATCTTGGATCACCACACAAGAACTCAGACTTAGGGCGGTGTTCAACGAGACAACCCACCGTGTACTCCTACACAGCCTCTCATCGTTCACCTTGTATTAGGGTAGATTCACCAACACCTTTCTACCATCATCAACATGATCACTACCATCCCGACTCACATAAAAGTATCATCATGGTATCACTCTAAGCATGCAATAAGCAGTAACAATTGCAGGGGCCACATAATATCAATCAATTCCTACATTTGCTAGGATTGTGGTTTGCTTACTACTGTGACAAAATGATAGGTCATGCAAAGGAATGGGTTCATCTATGCGGTAGAAACGCATCATGGTAAACATCCTAAACAATGAATAAGCAAGACATGAGAGGGAAGTGGGATTTTATCGACATGATCAATGGGGGTTTGCTTGCCTTGCTGACGAGGTTCGGGTTCGGGGTCTTCAACGAAGGGGGAAGCCTCCTGTTCCGGTTCCACCTCTACTCGACAAACAACAAACAAGGTAGCAAAGTAAATACAATGCACAATCACATGGTTGAAGGTTGAAACTTGATGTATATGCTTTGATGTGTGAATCAATTCCATTTAAATGGAGTATATTTAAAATTGAATTGCAAATTCAAACTCCAATTTGAATTCAATTTAGTCAAGTTGCAAATGACATTGTTTGATCAAGTTAACTCATTTTGAAATGTGTATGATATGCCTCTGATGTGTAATTGAAATGTAGCATGTTGCCATGGTTCAAGTTGCAAAAGCATTTGAATTTAATTTGAATAAATTCCAATTAAATCAAATGACAAGTGCTACTGGTCCCAATTTAAAATCAACTCAAACATGGTTTAAAGTTGGATATTTGGATAGCTTATTTTCTGCTGATCATTTTTCATATATTATTTGTTAAATTTGGAGTTGATATGAATTTTCTATGAATTTCCAAAGTTTCAACCTTTTTCTAGAATTTCTGTAATTTCTTGATTTATTTTTATTCTGGAAATTCATTTACTGCGTCATGCTTGCGCAAGGATGACGTCAGGGGGGGGGGTCTAACGTGTGGGGTCAGCATGTCAGTGGTTGGGTTAATTAACCCGGTTAGTTTAAACTAACCGGGGGGAATTAAGGGCCCTGGGCCCACCTGTCATTGGCTCTGGGGGGGGGGGGGGTTAAGCACGGGTTAAGGCCTAACCCACCGGCGGCTTGACGCCGGTGGCCTGGCCACGGCGGCGCCCTTGCCAGGATCGGCTAGGGGCCACGGGGAGGGGAACGGAGGGCACGGGCGTGCTCCTGGAGGTCGTCAGCGTCGAGAGGAGGCATCAGGGGGTCACGGGGAGGTCGGGAGCGACGACGGCGACGTGCTGGGCGGAAACAGAACGACTGCGAGGTTGGGGGGAAAGGCTAGCATGCACGGCTTGGGCTGAACTTGCGCGCGTTCGAAAGCTGGAACGCCCGCGAGTCAAACGCGCGCACTGGGGCGCCGCGAGGAGCACGAGGGCGAGCTCTAGCTCAATCATGGCGGCGAGGAGCTCGGGTTCTCATGGAGGATTTGGCTAGAGGGGCTATGGGGTGCTGGGAGCTTGGGGGAAAATCTCAGAAGCTCACCGCGGATCGAACGGAAGTAACAGCAAGCTCGGGGAGGCTTCAACGGCGGCGAATCGACGACGGCGAGCTCGCGGGTCCGGCGAGTTCTCGGTGAAGCTTGCGTCTCGTCTGGCCCGAATTGATGTGCCTTCTGCTGCTAGTCGTCGAAGTCGAGGACGGCGATCACGCTGGACAGCTTGGACGGGCTCCTCGGCGTCGATGGCCACGCGGGGGCGCTTCGGTGCTCCGGCGAGTCCTCGGGCGGCGACGAAAACGAGCACGGGAGGAGGAGGAGGAAGCTCTGGAGGGGGGGAATGGATCGGGACAGGCGAGAGGCGTCTCCAGGCGTGGCTAGAAGGCACGTGGAGGCCTGGAAGGCTCTCGGCGGCGACGTCGCGTCCACAGCTGGCTCGGTGGCATTCCACCGAGCAGCTTGGAGGCGCGGGGCGGGGAAGAAGACCCTGCTTCCCCTGGTGGGCCGGCTGGGCTGGTGGGATGCTTTCGCCTAGGGCGCCTGGTAAGGTTTCCTGCTTCTTTTTCTGTTTTTCTTTTTTCTTTTCTGACATTTGTTTTGGCTAGCAAAATTAAATACCTAGCCATTTTCTAAAATGCTGAAACTTTTTATATGGCCTCATAATAATTTAGACTAGCCATTTATAAAGTTTGGCACCTTTTAAAATTCAAATAATTTGAATCTTAATTCAAATAAGGTTTTTTGATTAATTCCAAGGCACTGTTTGAATATTTGAAAAATCGATGAGCATGGGATGGGTCCCTCATCACTTGATATGTGATCACACTCATTTATAAGACTTTTCAAAAATCTAACATGAATTTTTGGAGAAGATTTTTATCTGGCCTTTTGAATTAATTCATCTGGGGGGGTTCCTTCTCCCACTTTGCTTTTGAATTTGATTTCAATGATTTCTTTTGAAATTTTTATCATGATGCAAGAGGACTTTGATCCTAGCACATTACCTAACAGAGGGTTCTGACATTGTGCTAGCCTTCTTAAGGCAAAACTTGACTAACTATGTCTGTACTCAGATATTATGGCTTGTATGACTTATGTATTCGGATCCTCGTGATCCCTGGTATTGTAATATATGTCGGGACCCGGGGTTAGCGTATGTAATTCCAGTCACGATACAATCACATGGAGAGCCGAGAACCGTACCCACTTGTCTAAGCAGACAAGGCCAAGCACAGAACGTTCTCGATAAGCATCGAACATGAGGGGGCATCCAATTCAGGCCGGATGATCATCTGAGATGGGTCCTCATCGTCCGCTCACAAGTCTAAATGCTTATGGGTGGTGAATCCCATACTCATAGACAAGTCGCCTCAACCATGTTATCGATTGGATCCTAACTCTTACATAGACTTACTCCAGCCCGATCACTTAGTCGGGGTCTAGGGCGGGCTCGATCATACAACAAAGTGTGCACGTGACAGAGTCACGAGCAATCGCATCGCGATGCCCCAAGCTGCGCACATCTAAGGGCCACTTGGTGTATAAACGACCGCCAGCCAGATCACAACTAAGGTATCGAAAACCCATACTAAGGCATGCATGTTATAAACATACACGCAGCACACATGCCTAGTATGAACAGCAGGTATCATCACATAACTCTACAAAGTATTCTTTATTGACTTATACATAGAGCATACAAAGATCACATGTCTGTGATCAACATTACATCATACAACGGAAGCAAATTAGGTCTGAGTACAGACAAGTTTAACAAATGGCTTAGAGAAGCCTTGTAAACAAACATGCCCTTCCACGAGGGACCAGACTGCTGTCTGGGACTATACTACCAAGGTCAGCGTCGAGCTTCACGAAGGTGACTCCATCGGGGTCCGGTTTTTTTATCTAAAACATAGAATAAGCAAACGTGAGTACAAAGTCGTACTCAGCAAGACTTACATCAGATCTATACTACTCATGCTCAAGTATCAAGGTAAAGGAAGTGGGGTTTCAACATGCAGAAGTGCTAGCTTTGACTTGGCTAATCCTGTACTACGAGTACCAGACTTGAGGTAAGAAGCGTACACGAGTCCACTATCCAAGTCTCCAATCAATACACCACTATGGTTACTTCCTTGACTTCCCCACGAGGAGGCACACCATAGCACTCACGCTTATCTTGCGGATTTTATAAGTATCCATTCAAGTTGTCTAATAATCAGGTACAGGTTCCAAGTAGTCCTTAACCGCGGACGCGGCTATTCGAATAGTTTTGTTAACCTTGCAAGGGTGTAAACTACACACACATGACCATCGGTTACCGCCGAGTCTCGCCACCGTTCAAGAGGTGACAGCGAGGATGTTCACCACGACACTTCGCTCACAACCGGTCTATTCCAGGAGTCGACTATCTGAGTTTGCCTCCGCTCGAGAGCCCGGCCGGATCAACGAAACGGACTCAAACAATGTAGGTGACCGAGACGCCACCTCTGGCAGATGGTTTTCCTGCCTCACAGGTGCACCCACATATTTATATGATGCAACCATTTCCTTCGTTCTTTTTCTATGCATATGTCAAATGGAAAGCCCGAACTAATGTGACTCCTGGACGTCGACACGGATCAAGGTACTAGGCCGAGAGGGGTCAGTGAGCCCAATGTGTGGTTGTACTCTTTGTCTTGGATGACCATACAAGAACTCGATGCCTAAGGCAGTGTTCAACGAGACAACCCACTGTGTACTCCTACACAGCCTCTCATCGTTCACCTTGTATTAGGGTGGATTCACCGACACAGTTTCACTTTCATCAACACCATGTTCACCATCATCCCGACTCACATCAAAAGCAACCTCATGTAACACTAAGCATGCAATAAGCTGTAACAGTTGCAGGGGCTTCATGATATCAAGCAACTCCTATGTCAGCTAGGATTTTGGTTTGCTTACTACTGTGACAAGATGATAGGTCATGCATCGGATATGGGTTCAACTATGCGGTAGAATCGATACAAAGTGATCTCCTAAACATGCATAAGCGAGACTGAGAGGGAATTGGGATTTTATAGACATGATCAATGGGGTTTGCTTGCCTTGCTGACGAGGTTCGATATCGGGGTCTTCAACGAAGGGGGTGGCCTCCGATTCCAGTTGCACGTCTATCAAGCAAACAATCAAACAAGGTATAAATTTATTTGCAATGCATCAAACACATGATCAATATTGAAATGGTGATGTTCTTGATCGCAATGTGGTTACAATTCCATTTAAAAGAAGTCAAATGCAAAGTCATTTGCAAATGTGCTTCAAATTTGAATTTGAATTAAAGCCATATGGATGTTTTGCACTGTTCACCCAATTTTAATTGGTCAAACATGAAAACAGAGACCATATTCATAATCCTTGGATTTTTCTGATATTTTTAGACATATTATTTTCTATATTTGGAGTTCATATGAATTAGTTATGAATTTCCCAAGTTTAAATGATTTTCTGGAATTACTTTAATTCTTTTCTATTTCTGGAAATTCGTTACTGCGTCAGCATTGCGTGGGGATGACGTCACAAGGGGGGGGGGGCTGACCAGTGGGTCCACCCTGTCAGCCTCTGTGGGTGTTAAACCGGTTTGATTTAACTTAACCAGGAGCTTAAGGGGGGGGGGCTGGCCCACATGTCATTGAGTGTGGGTTAGATTAGGGGGTCATTAGCACTAACTAAACCGGCTCGCCGGCGGTTAGCCGGCGGTGACCTGTAGCCGCGGCGGAGGGTTGCCGGAGTGGGTTTCCGGCCACCATTTGGCACGGGAAGACCACGGGAAGGTGCGCCGTGCTCGTCCGCGTCGAGCTTTGACACCAGGGGGTCTCCAGGGGGTTTGTGTCGACGGCGGCTTCAAGAACGGCGGCGGCCGTGGCTCTGCTCCGGTGAGTTTGGTGATTCCGGTTACGGCAAGAGCAAAGGAGGGCACGGGGAGAAAGAGGTGCTCACCCTGAAGCGGATGAAGGGGGTGGCGATGCCGGAGGGGCTCGGGAGAGGTCGAATTGGTCGCCGGAGTTCCTCGGCAGCGGCGGCGATCCGGTGAAGGGGACGATGACTCCAGTGCTTGCGCGGCTCGATTAGTCGAGGGCTTCGACAGAGAGGACAGTGGCGCTTCGCCTGGACACGGTTGCAGCGGCTGAGGAGGCGAGTGGCCACGGGTCTCCACGGTGGTGCTCCGGCGTGCTTCGGGACGACGCTGAAATCGCGAAGAGGAGAGGGGGAGGAGGTCCAGGGAGAGGGGGAAGAGGAGCGGGGCGTGCACGGGGTCTCCACGGCGAGGGAAAGAGGCACAAGGGGCCTTGGAGCCTTCTCGGCGTCGCGGTGGCGCCGCGGCGTGCTCCCAGGCCGCCACCGAGCTGCTTCGGCGTCGGTGGGGAAGACGACAGGCGGCCGCTGCGGGCTGGGCCGAGGTGCTGGGCCAGACAGGCTTGAGTTGGGCCGAAGCCACGGGTGTTCTCCTTTTTCTAATTCTTCTCTGTTTTATTTTTCTGCCCTTTTGTTTTGCCCTGGTAAAAATACCAAAGCATTTTATAAAAATGCCCAATTACTTTTATAAATACTAGGTGACCAGTAGCTAGTCACATATGGAATTTGGGCATTTTTGAAATTCAATATATTTTGAATTTCAATTCAAATAGGGTTATTTAAATTTCCAAAGCCACTGTTTGAATATTAGAAAATTCCATGTGCATGGGATTGATCCCAAACCACTTTTAAAATGATCAGCAACATTTATAGGAATTTTCCAAATGTTCAAAAGATTTTTGGAAAAATATTTTTATCTGGCCATTTGAATTAAAATTTCTAGGGCTTTTCTTTCCCCATTTTGAATTTCTTTTTGAATTTTTGCATGATGCAAAGGGCTCAAATAAACCTAGTACTTACCCTAGTTGGGGTTCTGACAACTCGCCCCCACTCAAAAGAATCTCGTCCCGAGATTCAGAAGTCGTCGGGAGGAAGGTGGGGTACTCGGCACGGAGGCGGTCTTCTCTTTCCCATGTTGCTTCTTTCTCGGAGTGATGTGACCATTGCACTTTGAGGAACTTGATCTTCTGACGACGAGTGACACGCTCTGCTGAATCAAGAATACGAACAGGGTACTCTCGATAAGAGAGGTCATCTTGGAGATCAAGCGTTTCATGGTCGACTTCGCGGATGGGGTCCTTGAAGCAACACCTGAGTTGTGACACATGGAATACATCATGTACTCGGGAAAGGTGAGGGGGTAGTTCAAGTTGGTAGGCAACTTCTCCACGTTTAGCAAGAATGCGGAAAGGTCCGATGTAACGTGGGGCCAACTTGCCTTTGATACCGAATCTTTGGGTTCCCTTCAGAGGAGTAACCCGAAGGTAAGCCTTCTCATCAATATTGTAGCTCTCCTCTCTATAATGACGATCATAGTAGCTCTTTTGACGAGACTGAGCGGCTTTCAAACGATCACGAACAATGCGAATTTTCTCTTCTGCTTCCTTGATCATATCCGGTCCAAAGAGTTGTCTTTCACCGGTTTCAGACCAGTTAAGGGGTGTTCGACATCGTCGTCCGTATAGGAGTTCAAAAGGAGCCATGTTCAGACAAGATTGATAGCTATTGTTATAAGCAAATTCGGCGAATGGAAGAGATTTCTCCCAATTCTTTCCGAATGAGATAACACAAGCTCTGAGCATGTCTTCCAAGATTTGATTAACCCTTTCAACTTGAATGCTAGACTGAGGATGAAAAGCTGTACTAAAGGATAGATGAGTTCCCATTGCATTTTGAAAGCTTCCCCAAAATCTAGAGGTGAAAAGGCTACCACGATTAGAATTGATCACCAAAGGAACACCGTGAAGAGACACAATTCTAGAGATATACAAGTCCGCTAACTGGCTAGCAGTTATAGACTCGCGAACTGGAAGGAAGTGAGCAACTTTGGAAAGTCTATCAATGACCACGAAGATGGCATCATTTCCTTTCTGGGTTTTTGGAAAGCCGGTGATGAAATCCATACCGACTTTGTCCCATTTCCACTCTGGAATAGGAAAAGGTTGAAGTGTACCAGCAGGTCTTTGGTGTTCTGCCTTAATGTGACGACAAACATCACATTCAGCAACAAATCGAGCAATGTCTCTCTTCATCCGGGTCCACCAAAATCTCTGGCGTAGATCTTGGTACATTTTTGTGCTACCGGGATGAATTGAGAGGGGTGTGTCATGGGCTTCTTTGAGGATGAGTTGCCTTAGTTCCCTATTCTTAGGTACTACTAAACGATTTTCAAAGAATACCGTTCCTTTGCTATCTGTGGAGAAACATTTAGCAACTCCGCTAGCAATGTTCTCCTTGATCCGGCGAACACCTCGTGCACGCCTTTGGGCAACTATGATTTGATCCTCAAGAGTTGGTTTCACCACCAAGGTTGAAAGATAGCCATGAGGAACAATCTCAAGATTGAGCCTGCGAAAGTCCTCATGAAGAAGTGGTTGATACTATTGTAACATGAGGTTGTTACAATACGACTTACGACTTAGTGCATCAGCCATGACATTGGCTTTGCCTGGGGTGTAAGAAATTCCTACGTCGTAATCTTTTATCAACTCAATCCAGCGTCTTTGCCTGAGATTAAGATCTGGCTGGGTGAAAATATATTTGAGGCTTTGGTGGTCGGAATAAATCTCACAACGATTACCAAGGAGGTAATGTCGCCAAGTTGTTAGAGCATGAACTACGGCAGCGAGTTCAAGGTCATGGGTAGGATAGTTCTCTTCATGTGGCCGCAACTGGCGTGAAGCATAAGCTACCACATGTCGATCTTGCATAAGTATGCATCCTAACCCTTGCCGTGAAGCATCACAATAGATCTCGAAATCCCTTTTGGTGTCTGGAGGTGCCAGTACGGGTGCAGAAGTCAATCTTCTTTTTAGCTCTTGAAAGCTTTCCTCGCACTTGGGGGTCCATTGGAATTTCTTATCTTTCTTGAGGAGTTCAGTAAGAGGCTTTGCAACTTTAGAAAAGTTCTCGACGAAGCGGCGGCAATAGCTGGCTAGGCCAAGAAAACTCCTAACTTGCTTAACCGATTCAGGTGGAGTCCAGTCAAGGACGGCCTGAACTCTCTCGGGATTGACTGCAATACCTTTCGCAGAAATCACGTGGCCTAAGTAGGTCACTTCTGGTAGCCAAAATTCACACTTGGAGAACTTGGCATAAAGGCGGTGCTCTCTAAGTTTCATCAATACCAGCCTTAGGTGTTGGGCATGATCTTCTTCGTTCTTCGAGTAGATGAGAATATCATCGAGATAAACCACAACAAATTTATCTAGGTACTCCATGAAGATCGAATTCATCAAGCGTGAGAATGTGGCGGGGGCATTGGTTAAACCAAAGGACATGACGGTGTACTCGTAAAGACCATAACGAGTAGTGAAAGCCGTTTTTGGAATGTCCTCATTTCGGATTTTGATTTGATGATAGCCTAATCTCAAATCCATCTTGGAGAAGACAGAGGATCCTGCAAGTTG
This sequence comes from Bromus sterilis, assembly GCA_950022295.1. NCBI lineage: Eukaryota > Viridiplantae > Streptophyta > Magnoliopsida > Poales > Poaceae > Bromus > Bromus sterilis. The sequence continues at coordinate 30,476,662 of OX465597.1, forward strand.
ATCATAAAGATCATTGATCCTGGGTAGTGGGATTACTTGGTTGCACACCATCATTCCGAGGGGGAACAATGTGTTGAGGTGGATGACATATATTGGAGGTTGGTCTCTGCAGAAAGTTTTGAGGTATGGCTCTGGTTGGAATCCAAATTCGGCGTTTCTGAGGGGCTGAACTTGAAGAAGGAGCAAGCTCAAGAGCAAGCTCACGGGAATCCTCGAAAATTTCATTGCCATGTTCAGCTCTGAAGGATCTTTTGACTAAATCCTCAAAGGTGGCAAATTCGATGAGGTTGAGATCATGATGAAGGATGGGGCTAAGTCCTTTACGGAACCTTGCCTTCTTTCTGGCATCGGTGGTGATCTCATCTTGGGCATAACGAGCAAGACGATTGAATTCTCTCACATACTCATGAATGGACATCTCTCCTTGAGTCAGATTGCAGAACTCTTCCTTCTTGCGCTCCATTAACTCATCCAAAATGTGGTACCCTCGAAAGGCAACACAGAACTCCTGCCAAGTCACTAGGTGACCATCTGGCTGCATTGCAACATAGTTCTCCCACCATTGAAGAGCAGCACCTTCCAAGAAGTATACCGCGAAAACAACTCGATCATTGGGAGCAACATGTGCAAAATCAAGCTTACGCTCGATGGAACGGAGCCAATCATCAGCTTCAAGGGGCTCAGAAGAACATCGAAATACCGGTGGCTTGAGGAGGATGAAGTCCTGAATGCTCACAACCACATTGCAATGACGGGCGGTATTCTGCTCGATGAGCTCCAGAAGGCGTGTTTGATCACGTTGATTCTTCTCAGCTTCCATCATGATTTCCGCCGCAGAAGACGGTGGTAGAGGTTCATCATCATTTCGATTCCAAACACGGTCTCGATTCCGACGAACAGCACTACGAGTTCCACCTGACATCCTGTGTGATAAAAATCAACAATCAGAACAGGTTGGATGATGGATTCAAGGATAACAAGACATGATGAAGGCGGAAAAGATTATAATGCGAAGGCAATGATTCACAGAAACTCGGAATAAATCCGGCAGCATAACGGCTACACCGGGATGGAAAATGAAACAACCTTGAGGAGATTGGACAAAACTTCCTCAAGGAACTCAAAACACGATGAGTCTGGACGACCACATCAATCCTACGGCTAAAAGGAAGCACTCAACGAGATGTTCTAGTCAGACATAGATGAGCCTAGTCCTATCATCCCGTAGAAAAGATAAGGGTGACTCAGAACTCAGATCGATGAGGGTAAGGAGAAAAAGAAGCCTTACGTTGTTCCCTTATATACCCAGAGTAACTATATAACTATAGAATGCTAGACTCGACTTCGACCAAGGGTTTCTAATCCTACAGATAGTCCTGCTCTGATACCAAGTCTGTCGGGACCCGGGGTTAGCGTATGTAATTCCAGTCACGATACAATCACATGGAGAGCCGAGAACCGTACCCACTTGTCTAAGCAGACAAGGCCAAGCACAGAACGTTCTCGGTAAGCATCGAACGTGAGGGGGCATCCCATTCAGGGCGGATGATCATCTGAGATGGGTCCTCATCGTCCGCTCACAAGTCTAAATGCTTATGGGTGGTGAATCCCATACTCATAGACAAGTCGCCTCAACCATGTTATCGATTGGATCCTAACTCTTACATAGACTTACTCCAGCCCGATCACTTAGTCGGGGTCTAGGGCGGGCTCGATCATACAACAAAGTGTGCACGTGACAGAGTCACGAGCAATCGCATCGCGATGCCCCAAGCTGCGCACATCTAAGGGCCACTTGGTGTATAAACGACCGCCAGCCAGATCACAACTAAGGTATCGAAAACCCATACTAAGGCATGCATGTTATAAACATACACGCAGCACACATGCCTAGTATGAACAGCAGGTATCATCACATAACTCTACAAAGTATTCTTTATTGACTTATACATAGAGCATACAAAGATCACATGTCTGTGATCAACATTACATCATACAACGGAAGCAAATTAGGTCTGAGTACAGACAAGTTTAACAAATGGCTTAGAGAAGCCTTGTAAACAAACATGCCCTTCCACGAGGGACCAGACTGCTGTCTGGGACTATACTACCAAGGTCAGCGTCGAGCTTCACGAAGGTGACTCCATCGGGGTCCGGTTTTTTTATCTAAAACATAGAATAAGCAAACGTGAGTACAAAGTCGTACTCAGCAAGACTTACATCAGATCTATACTACTCATGCTCAAGTATCAAGGTAAAGGAAGTGGGGTTTCAACATGCAGAAGTGCTAGCTTTGACTTGGCTAATCCTGTACTACGAGTACCAGACTTGAGGTAAGAAGCGTACACGAGTCCACTATCCAAGTCTCCAATCAATACACCACTATGGTTACTTCCTTGACTTCCCCACGAGGAGGCACACCATAGCACTCACGCTTATCTTGCGGATTTTATAAGTATCCATTCAAGTTGTCTAATAATCAGGTACAGGTTCCAAGTAGTCCTTAACCGCGGACGCGGCTATTCGAATAGTTTTGTTAACCTTGCAAGGGTGTAAACTACACACACATGACCATCGGTTACCGCCGAGTCTCGCCACCGTTCAAGAGGTGACAGCGAGGATGTTCACCACGACACTTCGCTCACAACCGGTCTATTCCAGGAGTCGACTATCTGAGTTTGCCTCCGCTCGAGAGCCCGGCCGGATCAACGAAACGGACTCAAACAATGTAGGTGACCGAGACGCCACCTCTGGCAGATGGTTTTCCTGCCTCACAGGTGCACCCACATATTTATATGATGCAACCATTTCCTTCGTTGTTTTTCTATGCATATGTCAAATGGAAAGCCCGAACTAATGTGACTCCTGGACGTCGACACGGATCAAGGTACTAGGACGAGAGGGGTCAGTGAGCCCAATATGTGGTTGTACTCTTTGTCTTGGATGACCATACAAGAACTCGATGCCTAAGGCAGTGTTCAACGAGAAAACCCACTGTGTACTCCTACACAGCCTCTCATCGTTCACCTTGTATTAGGGTGGATTCACCGACACAGTTTCACTTTCATCAACACCATGTTCACCATCATCCCGACTCACATCAAAAGCAACCTCATGTAACACTAAGCATGCAATAAGCTGTAACAGTTGCAGGGGCTTCATGATATCAAGCAACTCCTATGTCAGCTAGGATTTTGGTTTGCTTACTACTGTGACAAGATGATAGGTCATGCATCGGATATGGGTTCAACTATGCGGTAGAATCGATACAAAGTGATCTCCTAAACATGCATAAGTGAGACTGAGAGGGAATTGGGATTTTATAGACATGATCAATGGGGTTTGCTTGCCTTGCTGACGAGGTTCGTTATCGGGGTCTTCAACGAAGGGGGTGGCCTCCGATTCCAGTTGCACGTCAATCGAGCAAACAATCAAGCAAGGAATAAATTTATTTGCAATGCATCAAACACATGATCAATATTGAAATGGTGATGTTCTTGATCTCAATGTGGTTAGAATTCCATTTAAAATAAGTCAAATGCAAAGTCATTTGCAAATGTGCTTCAAATTTGAATTTGAATTAAAGCCATATGGATGTTTTGCACTGTTCACCCAATTTTAATTGGTCAAACATGAAAACAGAGCCCATATTCATAATCCTTGGATTTTTCTGATATTTTTAGACATATTATTTGCTATATTTGGAGTTCATATGAATTAGTTATGAATTTCCCAAGTTTAAATGATTTTCTGGAATTACTTTAATCCTTTTCTATTTCTGGAAATTCGTTACTGCGTCAGCATTGCGTGGGGATGACGTCACAGGGGGGGGGCTGACCAGTGGGTCCACCCTGTCAGCCTCTGTGGGTGTTAAACCGGTTTGATTTAACTTAACCAGGAGCTTAAGGGGGGGGGGCTGGCCCACATGTCATTGAGTGTGGGTTAGATTAGGGGGTCATTAGCACTAACTAAACCGGCCCGCCGGCGGTTAGCCGGCGGTGACCTGCAGCCGCGGCGGAGGGTTGCCGGAGTGGGTTTCCGGCCACCATTTGGCACGGGAAGACCACGGGAAGGTGCGCCGTGCTCGTTCGTGTCGAGCTGTGACACCAGGGGGTCTCCAGGGGGTTTGTGTCGACGGCGGCTTCAAGAACGGCGGCGGCCGTGGCTCTGCTCCGGTGAGTTTGGTGATTCCGGTTACGGCAAGAGCAAAGGAGGGCACGGGGAGAAAGAGGGGATCACCCTGAAGCGGATGAAGGGGGTGGCGATGCCGGAGGGGCTCGGGAGAGATCGAATTGGTCACCGGAGTTCCTCGGCAGCGGCGGCGATCCGGTGAAGGGGACGATGACTCCAGTGCTTGCGTGGCTCGATTAGTCGAGGGCTTCGACGGAGAGGACAGTGGCGCTTCGCCTGGACACGGTTGCAGCGGCTGAGGAGGCGAGTGGCCTTGGGTCTCCACGGTGGTGCTCCGGCGTGCTTCGGGACGGCGCTGAAATCGCGAAGAGGAGAGGGGGAGGAGGTCCAGGGAGAGGGGGAAGAGGAGCGGGGCGTGCACGGGGTCTCCACGGCGAGGGAAAGAGGCACAGGGGGCCTTGGAGCCTTCTCGGCGTCGCGGTGGCGCCGCGGCGTGCTCCCAGGCCGCCACCGAGCTGCTTCGGCGTCGGTGGGGAAGACGACAGGCGGCCGCTGCGGGCTGGGCCGAGGTGCTGGGCCAGACAGGCTTGAGTTGGGCCGAAGCCACGGGTGTTCTCCTTTTTCTAATTCTTCTCTGTTTTATTTTTCTGCCCTTTTGTTTTGCCCTGGTAAAAATACCAAAGCATTTTATAAAAATGCCCAATTACTTTTATAAATACTAGGTGACCAGTAGCTAGTCACATATGGAATTTGGGCATTTTTGAAATTCAATATATTTTGAATTTCAATTCAAATAGGGTTATTTAAATTTCCAAAGCCACTGTTTGAATATTAGAAAATTCCATGTGCATGGGATTGATCCCAAACCACTTTTAAAATGATCAGCAACATTTATAGGAATTTTCCAAATGTTCAAAAGATTTTTGGAAAAATATTTTTATCTGGCCATTTGAATTAAAATTTCTAGGGCTTTTCTTTCCCCATTTTGAATTTCTTTTTGAATTTTTGCATGATGTAAAGGGCTCAAATAAACCTAGTACTTACCCTAGTTGGGGTTCTGACAATATATTTGTTTATCCTTTTGTGTTTACTGTTGTGCTGTGATATTCTCACCGTGGCACCCTAATCTTAGCCGTGTACCCTGCGTGTATGATTACTGTACACGGGTTGATTTTGGGGGCGTCACAAGTTGGTATCAGAGCCGACTGCCTGTAGGAAGCCACCCCACCACTACTTGGTCGAAGTTGAGTCTAGACTTTGAAAAACTATTTTGCTAACTTAATATTTGGCTTATGGGCCCACATCGATGTCACTACGTGTGATATCTATGGTATTAGGATCCTTTTCTCCTTACCTATGCTCTGGGACTCTGCTCTCTTATCCTTGCTGGTAAGTTTTACAAACTCTGACATTAGGATCACGTTCTCTTGATTCCACCCGGCGTTTTGGTGCTTCCCCATTGATTGAGTCGTGTCGGAGGAGTTCTACCCCAGGTCCCAGACCGCGGATCCCATTCTCATTCTGGGCAGGCCGCGCGTCCTCTGGCATTAACTTCTGTGGCCAAAAGTTTTCTTGCGGTGTGATTGACATAGTGGTATCTATGTCGCGTCGTGTAATCCTTACCGCGGTCTGCGCGCCGCCTAGTGAGTCATTTTTTTCCTTAATTTCTACGACGTTACGCTGCCCGATTTTCGATTGACTCTGTGTGTGAATGTGTATGTCTTATATGACTACTCCTATATATATCCGCGCCTCCTCTTCGTTGTCTCTTTACTTCAGTCTTGATTCCAGTATCTCGTTAAAATTTCCGTCGCTGAAATACCCCTGTTAAATTCTAGCAGGATGGCTGGTCGTGGTGGTCGTGGTCGTGGTCGTGGTGCCAACGACCCACCTCCGCCGCCAGATTACATGGCCGAGATGATGCAGCAGTTCGAGCTGAACCGTCAGTTCATGGAGAATGTCATGGCTCAGTTCCCCCAGCCGAATAAGAATGGGCACCACCATCAGCACGCCACCATGACTCTGCACGACTTCACCCGCCTCAACCCCACTATGTTCCGCAACACTGTTCAGCCGTTGGATGCTGATGACTGGCTTCGCGACATCATTCACGAGATGGAGTCTGCTAATGTCGATCCAGCCGACTATGTGAACTTTGCATCTTATCATCTGAAAGGCGCCGCTGCTCAGTGGTGGAGCACCCACAAGCGTTCACTGCCAGTCAGAGAAGTCATCACTTGGGATGAATTTTAGTTTGCCTTTCGCGCCCGCTACATTCCTCAGGGGATCATGGATCGTAAGGCGGAAGAATTCCGCAACCTCACTCAGGGCAACATGACTGTTGAAGCTTATCAGCGCGAGTTCCTCAACCTCTCTCGCTATGCGGAAGAAGAGATCACCACTGATGCTCGCAGGCAGCAGAAGTTCCGTCGTGGCCTCAATCTAGACCTCAGGCTCGCTCTTGCCATTCATGATTTCGCCAACTTTGCCACCATGGTGAACAAAGCTATCACCGTCGAGGCTTCCCAGATGGAGCACAAGAACTCCCTGAAGCGTTATCGTGACGTTGGCTCATCTTCGGGCGCAACGCAGAAGCGTCGTATCTGGCTCCCTACCAGTGTGACCCATTCACCTGTACCTGCTCCAAGGCCGTCTTATGCTGCACCCCGTCTGTCTCCGCCACAGCAGATGCCAAGAGCTCTGCCTGCACCACCCAATGCTACCCCCCTTCATCCTCAGGATGGATTATGCTTCACGTGCCGCCAACCTGGGCATTTTTCCAGGGAGTGCCCCCAGAAACAGAAGCAAATGGTAGTTCACCCCGCTGGACGCGGAAATGGTCGTGGCAACAACAGGACCCCCAACTATAATACTGGGTCTACTGCTTATGCTCGTGGACATGCTAACAACATCAATGTTGAAGAAGCTCAACAACAACCCGCTACCGTGATGGGTACCCTTCTCGTTAATTCCGTACCTGCTACTGTTTTATTTGATACAGGAGCATCACATTCATTCTTGTCGGAAGCATTTTCATTGTCGCATAAGTTCGCATTGGAAAAGATGAACCCACCGATGGTTGTTCGCACCCCGATAGGCCAATGCCGAACCACCAAGATAGTGCCCGAAACCATCGTTGAAATTGAAGGAATTGAATTCCTTGCTTCCCCCATCATCCTGACGTCTTCCACCATAGACCTCATTCTGGGAATGGATTGGTTGAAATTTCACGATGCCGCACTTTATTGTGGCACCAAGTCTGTCCAAATTTTTCACCCCTCCGGCGAGATTGTTAACCACACCACCCGAGTTACCCGTAATGATGAAACACAGATATTTATGATGAATGCTTTGAATGCCGCCCCCCTCGAAGGCATCGAGAACGTTCCAGTCGTTCGCGATTTTCCCGACGTCTTCCCAGAAGAACTGCCTGGAATACCCTCGATCAGAGAAGTCGAATTTGTCATCAACTTGAAGCCCGGCACCACCCCTATTGCCAAACGTCCTTACAAGATGCCGCCACATGAACTCCTTGAACTTAAGGAGGAAATCGACAAGGCACTTCAGAAAGGATTCATTTGCCCCAGTTCCTCAGCTTGGGGAGCACCTGCGCTCTTTGTCAAGAAGAGCGATGGGACAAACCGATTGGTCCAAGATTATCGGCCCATTAACCAAGCCACAATCCAGAACAAAAACCCACTTCCCCGGATCAACGATCTGTATGATCAACTTGCCGGATCCAAGGTGTTTTCTAAACTCGACTTGAGGTTGGGTTATCACCAAATCTGAGTCCGTGATGAGGACATTCCGAAGACTGCCTTCATTACTCGCTATGGTTCATACGAGTACACTGTCATGTCCTTTGGCTTAACCAATGCTCCAGCCACCTTCTCCAGATTGATGAATTATATTTTCATGGAGTACCTCGACAAGTTCGTCGTGGTTTATCTGGATGATATATTGATATATTCCAAGAATGAAGAAGAACATGCTGAACATCTTCGTCTTATACTGGAGAAGCTTTGAGAACACAAACTCTACACTAAGTATTCTAAGTGTGAGTTCTGGCTTCCCGAAGTAACCTACTTCGGACATGTGATTTCCAAGGATGGCATTGCCGACACCCCAGAACGTATCCAGGCTAATCTTGACTGGACTCCTCCCAAGACCGTCAAGCAAGTCCACAGTTTCCTCGGGCTCGCTAGCTATTGCCGCCGTTTCGTCGAGAATTTCTCCAAGATTGCCAGGCCTCTGACTAATCTGCTTCACAAAGGCGTCAAGTTTGAGTGGACAGATAAATGTCAAGAAAGTTTCCAAGCGCTCAAGTACAAGATAACTTCTCCGCCGGTGCTCGCTCCCCCTGATACTCAGAAGGACTTCGTGATATATTGCGACGCGTCTCGTCAAGGATTAGGCTGTGTCCTAATGCAAGAGCGCAAAGTGATTGCTTATGGCTCTCGTCAGTTGCGTGCTCACGAAGACAAGTATCCAACACATGATCTCGAATTGGCAACAGTAATTTATGCATTGAAGCTGTGGCGACATTACCTCGTCGGTAATCGTTGCGAGGTCTACACCGATCACCAAAGTCTGAAGTACCTGTTTACTCAGCTAGACCTGAATCTTCGTCAACAACGACGGCTCGAGACAATAGCTGACTTCAACATGGATATTTCGTATACCCCTGGCAAGGCTAATGTGATGGCCGATGCCTTGAGCCGCAAAGCTTACTGTTCTGAACTTGAAGTTCAGGTACAACAACCACATCTGTATGAAGAGCTTCACAAGCTGAACCTCGAGATTGTTCCTCAAGGTTACATTAACAACCTGGTTCTCGAGTCAAAACTCGACGCCCTCATCAAGAGTAGGCAACCTCTTGACGCTGACATTGTGAAGATCAAGCAAGACATCGCAGAAGGAAAACCCTCCTCTTTTACCATTGATGCCAATGATGGTGATACTGTGTACTTCAAGGGCCACTTAGTGGTTCCTGTGAGCCCGGCCATCATTAACTGTGGTCCGGATATCATGGAAGAAGCCCATAATTCTCCCTTGTAAATCCACCCTGGCAGTACCAAGATGTATAAAGACCTTCGTCAGCGGTACTGGTGGCCTTACATGAAGCAAGACATTGCCCGCTATGTTTCTCACTGTGAAGTTTGCAGTCGCGTCAAGGCCGGACATCAAAAACCTGCTGGCTGGTTGCAACCACTCCCTCCTCCTGATTGGAAGTGGGACAAAGTCGAAATGGACTTCGTCACCTGTTTTCCTAAGTCACAGAAAGGTAACGATGCCATCTTTGTCGTCATCGACCGATTCTCCAAGATTGCTCACTTCCTGCCGGTCAAGGAGACGATCACTGCTAGTCAGTTAGCACACTTGTATATCTCCCGGATTTATTCCGCTGGAGATCAGTTCAGACCATGGAAGCCTTTTCACCTCACGATACTGGAATAGTTTCATGGAAGCCTTCGGGACTCGTCTGTCTCTCAGCACCGCTTATCACCCCCAGTCGCAAGGCCAAGTTGAACGAGTGAATCAAGTGCTGGAATAAATGCTTCGCGCTTGTGTCCTTTCATTCGACATGAAATGGGAGGAATCTCTCCCGTACGCGGAATTCTCGTACAACAATAGCTATCAGGCTAGCTTGAAGATGGCCCCCTTCGAAGTTCTATACGAACGTAAATGTCGAACCCCCCCTGAATTGGTCAGGAACTGGGGAACGACCCTACTTCGGACCGTATCTTGTCCAACAAGCTGAAGATCAGGTTCGCATTGTGCAAGAAAATCTCAAGGCCGCCCAGTCTCGTCAGAAGAGCAACTATGACCGCAAACACCGGGAAATGGAGTATCAACCTGGTGAATACGCTTACCTCCGTGTCACTCCCATGAGGGGGACTCATCGCTTCGGTATCAAGGGCAAGTTGGATCCTCGCTACATTGGCCCGTTTCGTATCCTTTCCAGGAGTGGACCCGTGGCATACCGGTCGGAATTGCCGCCGAACCTCTCCCAAGTCCACGATGTCTTCCACGTGTCTCAACTCCGTCGCTGCTTCAAGGATCCTATCCGCGAACTGGAACATGATATGATTGAGCTACAGCAAGACTTGACTTATCGAGAACGTCCGAGCCGCATTCTCGATCAGTCTGAACGTCAAACCCGCAACAAGACCGTCAAGTTTCTCAAGGTTCAGTGGTCGAATCATTCTGAAGATGAAGCCACCTGGGAACGCGCAGATCGCCTTCGCGATGAATACCCCGATCTTTTCCTCGCTACCACTTAAATTCTCGGGACGAGAATTCTTGTAGTGGGGGAGATTTGTAACAGCCTCAGTTGTCTGTAACAGAAATCCTTTTGCTAATGATAATTACTGTTGCCAATCACTGTTGCTAATCATGCCATGATCAAATTTGAATCAAATAAAATCCAGAATGCCTTTTTGTTGATATTAAAAAAATAATGTTGCAAATAAAACTTGTCCAAAAATTATACAACCACTTTTATGAAATCACAAATAATCAGTGGGTCATGCCCATGTGGTTATGGTAATTTATTATGCCTCTAAAAAATTCAAACAATTCAAACACCAGCCAAAACAGCACCAATTGTCATTCGGATATTTAAAAGAAATATTAAATATATTTCTTTTGACCCCAAAATTTTTGTAGCACTCTAATGTTACACAATACTGATTATGGGATATGTTAAACATTTTACAAAAATGTACAAGTAGCAAAAACAAATGAAACAGAAAAGAAAGAAGAGAAAAGAAATAAATAAAACAAAAATACCTATCTAATGCCTATGGGCGAAGGCCCACCTGGCCCAACCCCCTTCCACCTACCCCCGTCACCTCCTCCACCTGCTCCATCGCCGTGGCGCCACCGCCGTGGCCAGGACGCCTGCCGGCCGCCCCCACCCCCACTTTGGCCGGGGACGCGATAAGGCCACCCCGGCCGACCCCCTGGACATCCTCCCCCTCCCTTTCCCCTCCTCCTCTTCTCGCACACCTCGGGGAAAAGCCACCGAGGGCCGTTGTCGCCATTTCCGTGGCCAAGCGCGGCCAACGTGCTCACGCCGCCTCGCCGTGTTTTCCAGGAGCTGCATCATCGTCGACTACCTCACCCACCGCGAGGAATCGATCCCGAGTCCACCACATCGAGCGCTACTTCACCACCTTCGTCTTCGGATCCGACGGGATCCGCGACCGATTCCGGCTACTCTGCCTCGCCCCCGAGCCCACTCTCACGGCTACTAGCTCCTGGTGAGCACCCGCATCACCCCCAACCATCCGTGGTCGCCCCCATTGCCCGTGGCCAAAAGCCCCAAATGGCCGAGCTCTGGCCGCCGCCATTGACGACCTAACTCGAGCTCTCGTGCACCACAGACCGCGCCAGTTGCTCCAATGCGTTGCTAGGATCCCGTATGTATGATTTTGCGCCAGCACCCGTTTGATTTCTTCACCATGTGGATTCTGACATTAGTGCCCGAGCTCGTTCCCTCCATTTTTATCGTAGCCATCGCCTCCGTGCATCCCAGCTCGAGCTATCAGCACAGATCGAAGCGGCGTGGAGTTCTTCGTCGACTGCAACAAGCGGCGTCTCAAACGGCGCTCGGAATCGCGAGATAGCTCAACTCCGGCCGCACTGTTCTCCGCCGGAGAGCTCCACCGTCGCTGACATATGGGCCCCTCCGGTCAGTAAAGCCATTAGCGGCTAATCTAGCTCCTAACAGTCACTGACATGTGGGTCCTCAACCTGCTAACCCCCGGGTTAACTATAAACTAAAACAAAACCCCCCTTGTGTCATTGACAGGTGGGTCCAGCACATTTAATTAACCACTAGATTAGTTTAACTATTAGATTAACTGTGTGTCTCTGACACCTGGGTCCCACACCCTGATTAGTTTAAAGAAATAGAACTATAAATAATAAGTCACTGACATGTGGGCCCAGTGGCTTTTCTAATTTATTAAAATATTTTATAAATAAACAGAGGCTGACATGTGGGTCCCACATGTCAGGCACTGTTGTGGATAACGTTTTAAATAATGTTGGAATTTAATAATAAAAGAAATTCAGGAAATCATTTAAATGATTTAAAACTTTGAAATTCAATAACTTTTAAACTGTAACTCAGATTCAAAAACTTTATACATGAAAATTGATCAGAAAATTATAATGAATACGAATACGCTATCCGTATGTCTATCACACCCCTCTAACACAAGGAACATCAAATCGTCCCCCTCCGGACCGGCAGTCCGATAAATTGTCCGGTACTGCTAAAGTACCGGCATGAATTTATTTCGAACACGAAAGTTGTTCGGAATAGATCAACTAACCCGGATACACCACCCACACATGTGTCGGATGTCCACGACACCTCCGGCATGATATCTCCCCCCTCCGGACACCTTGTCCGATAATCACCCGGATCTGGTAGTTCATCCCCAGATGAATTTCCGTTCCGAGTAACGTGCATTGCACTGCGTTAGAACACCGTTAACATTTCATCTGTCATGACATGCATCTGTTTGTATATGCTTGCTTTGTATTTACTGTTTCTTCCCCCCTTAATGTCTGATAGGCCCCGCTGCTGTCGTCGACTACACCGCTACTGAGTACGACTACTTCGTCGACGACCCTACCCCTACCGTCGAGCTTCCAGGCAAGCAGAGCCATTCTCTTTCCCAAATATCTCCTATCTTTCCGTACTTTTCTTGCACTAGGCATTGTTACTGCTGCTACGTTACAATCCTATTCAATTGCATAGCCTGTTTTTGTCGCCCCTTGATGTACCTCCTTTATCCTATGATGCCTATTATTATTATGCATTATTCAGCAGTGAGCCCTGCGCATTGCTAGCTAGGATTAGATAGAGGGCCGTGATCACTCAGGGGAGTGAACGCGGATACAAATATTATAACTGCACGGGTATGGTACAATGCAGACACCGCCTCAGGCCCCCTAGCTCGGCTCTGCCGAGCCACCATCAAGTGTGAGATATCAAGGATTAATCCTTGTACTCCACTCGTTGCTGACTCTGTATAGCCGCTCTAGGTACCTGAGCAACGGTTGTCCTTAGGGTAAGAAGTCGGGCGACCCAACGGTTCCTGCGAGAGGTATTGCGACGGGACGACAGGGAGGGTACGACCAATGTACCGGTGTGCTTGGCCCCTAATCGTTGGCCGCAAGAGTTACCAAACTACGAAAGTCGAGCTCCTCCAGGAGTACACGCGAGACAAGCTAAGGAGACGGTTCACCTTGTTGGTAACCGCAGTGACTTGGTGGGACGACAGGGCAGGCACCGAAGTACTGGTGGGCCTGGCTGCTGTCGTTATCCGCGGGTCAGTTAAGTCGAGGCAACGATAACGGTTGTCCCGCAAGTTAATAAAATGACTAATGGTTCAGTGGATGTCTTGAGTTGGCTATATTCCATGTACGCATTACCTACCGTGGGAATTACGAGTTATGGGCTCCTCTGCTTCGTAGTGTCGTCCGAGGACTCTTCAGACGTCAGAAGTACCGCGGCCTGCGCCGGGAAGTGGTGTTGTCTTATTTGCTCGCGCGGTGGTGTCTTATTTGGATTTTCATTAACTTCACCGGCCAGCCACGCACCGTGCAGGAGTACGTTCGGGTTGGGGTCCAAGGCCCGGTGTACTTAGGATTTAGACCGGCGGATGGCCTCTCTGTTGAGTTTGAAAGATGGGCTACGGAGTGTCGGATAGCCTCGGTGGAGCGTTCCCTAACAAGGTTCCCGCCACCCTGGAGATCCGTGCGTGTAGTTTAACACAAGTGCACCCCTGCAGGGAAGATTAATCTATTCGAATAGCCGTGTCCACGATAACATGACGCTTTATGCTGAAGCTGGATCTTACCACTACAAACTATTATTATAAAACTGTATGGTTCCGGGTTTTCTTCCTCGCTGGGATGTCAAGGAGGGGAACTCGGAGGCATTGTTAATTATTACAACTTATTATTATACAATGCTGCAGCAACTTCTACTGCATTGTTACTTTATTCTTTATATAAACTGTTGGCTGATTCTTACCTCATGCTGCAAGACATCGTTGGATGATGCTAGTCTTCGATAGGCCTAACTTCTTACCCTTATTATGATTTCTATCTTGCAGTCCACTATATACAACCTCTTATTTCCGTTGATACAATGCATAATGCTTAGTAGCGGACGTAAGACTCGCGGGTAAGCTAGATACTCACCTTTGCTTTATTTCCCCTTTTCGCTTTGCCTGATCGGCCGCTGCAGCCGACGTTGGAGCCCAGGAGCAGGAGTACCCCGGAGGCGACTACTACGACGTCGAGTTCCCCGTTGACCAGGAGTAGTTCGGTGGATCCCAGGCAGGAGGCCTCGCCTTTTCGTTCTGTATCTCTGATGTGATTTGTGTTGGGGAACGCAGCAGAAAACAAAAATTTCCGCACTACGAACACGCCCAGGACCACTATGGAGATGCATACAAGGTTTTGATCTTATCATTACCGACTCGCAGCGCAGCGGAAGTAGAGTCGATGAAGATCGGTGGTGCAGATCCCCGCAGCTAGGATTTACAACCTCCCAACCGCGAGGATGTTGTCCCTCGTCTGCTCCTCGGACAGCGCTCCGGGAGGCGGTCGGACAGTCCCTCGGACGGTGTCACGGACAACCCTTCGAGAGGCGCACCCGAACCTCGGACGGTCACTCGGACAGCCCTTCGGGAGGCCCCTCGAAACTCGAACGGTAACTCGGACAGCCCTTCGGGAGGACCCTCGAACAGCCCCTCGGGCAAAAGATCGAAACTACGACCTCTCTACGCGGTTGCACACATACGGTGTCAGCTATCCGGCAGGGCTTCGCCGTCCAGAACTAGTTCCTGCCGGAACCCAGACAGCCTTTCGGCTCTACGAAACTATTTCGTGGGAGGGAGAGAAGAAGCCAGATAATTGCATGGCACTTGTATGAGAGCCTTGAGTGTGTGTGGAGAGCACCTCTCCACCTCTATTTATAGAGTGAGAAGAGATGGCAAAATACCAAAATGCCCTCAGATATTTTCACACTATTCATGAGATATTTTCTCCCAATAGTGTTTCCACTATTCATGAGATATTTTCTCCCAATAGTGTTTCCACTATTCATGAGATATTTTCTCCCAATAGTGTTCCACTATTCATGAGACCAAATTTTCGCGTCCGAAAATCCCGAAAAAATTTCTGTAGGCCCAGAACATTTCCAGCACCCCCTAAAACAATTTCGGATGCGTTCCGAAAAATTTACGGATCAATGATTTTCATCTGCGAAAAGTAACCTAAGCATTTCCGGCAGCTCCGAAACATTTCCGGCAGCTCCGAACATTTCCGATTTCTCCGAAACCTTTTCGGTGACTTTCTCTCAGACTCCCTGTCTAGAATTCAGCAGATAGATGACCCTTAAGCGTGTGACCCTATAGGTTCGGTGAAGTATAGACATGACCCAGAACGCTTTCCGATCAATGATCAACATCGGAGCCGTGGACACCCATATTGACCCCTATACCCACACGAATAAATATTCGAGTGAACCTCCAGTTGTCGTGTGCTATTCCTGTTGCTTCGCGATATGTTACAAATACCCGAGGTGAGACTTATCGGCATCCCCGTGGATCAACACTTGTCCACTATGCCAGTTACCTCGTTACTGGTATTGTTGTCTTTTCTCGTTCCCGCGTTCCGGCATCCCTGTGATCAAATCACACTGTGTCTGGCCAGACGATGGTGGATACTGTAACACCGAGAGGGCCCGAAGAATATCTCTCCATCGACGGAGGAGCAAATCCCAATCTTGAGCTACCTAGTTCCTGGTCATACTTTTCCGTGAACCCGTAAGCCGCCGTAATAGCCACCCTTTTACAGATGACGTTTAACAAACCCCAAAGTTCACGAAGCAAGTACGAAGGAACTCAATACTCTCATGGTCTAAGGAATTATGCAAACGCTCAACTTTCTCTGTGTTATAATCCATTAACTGGTGAAGAATGTATCTCATAGCATAACATCAATCTGGGTCGATTCAACACAAATGTTCTTCTAACATTGTGCCCTCAAAGTTGCCGGCATAGTCATGCCCATGATTAGGAAAACAGAACCATCATGCAACACTTGAGCTAGTCTTAGAGGCGAGACTAGGAATATATATTTTATCCGTTTATTATTCCACACGTGCATATGAGTCTTCCTCTGAGCCTCGTGGTTATTGCAGACTCGAGAACCATTGCAGTTATAGCATGGAATATAAACATAATTACAAACATGGAGATAATAATAACATTTATTATTGCCTCTAGGGCATATCTCCTACAATTTGTGCTAGCCTTCTTAAGGCAAAACTTGACTAACTATCTCTATACTCAGATATTATGGGTTGTATGACTTATGTATTCGGATCCTCGTGATCCCTGGTATTGTAATATATTTGTTTACACTTTTGTGTTTAGTGTTGTGATGTGATATTCTCACCGTGGTACCCTAATCTGAGCCGTGTACCCTGCGTGTATGATTACTGTACACGGGTTGATTTTGGGGGCGTCACATGAATGGCCTGGAACTCGGAGACGCCTTCAACCGAGTTGTGAAGTGTGATCTATCTCTGGATATAATCCCGAGTAGACTCGGTGTTGCTCTGGACACATAACTGTAGCTCGGTTAGGCCCCCGGGTCTCTTGTAGGTCCCTTCAAAATTCTTGACGAACACTTTCTCGAGGTCTTCCCAAACCCAGATGCTACTAGGGGGGAGTTTATTCAACCATGCTCGAGCTGAGCCTTCTAGGATTAGCGGCAGATGCATCATGGCTATCTCATCCCCTCCTCCGATTTGCACGGCTATTCTGTAATCATCTAACCATGTCTGGGGTTTAGCATCACCTCGGTATTTATCCACCCCTTGAGATATCCTGAAGTGGGGCGGAATAGGGGTAGACCGAATCCTTTCGCTGAAGCAAACTGGCACGGTGGCCATTGAGGGCCGACCTTGGTCCTGGCGATGCGATCTAGCGCGGTCGACTCGGCTTTGTACTAGGTGGCTTCGGGCGTCGTCTTCGACATCAAAACGACGGTCGCCCCGGTGCCGAGGGAAATCCTCTCTCCGTGGTGCGGGCCGACCCGTCTCGCGAGCTTCTGCCCTCCTGTGATCTTCATGCCGATACTGTTCTTGGTAGCGGTCTCCTCGGGGTTCATCTCTGTGCCGAGGCGAATTGTTCTTGTTTCTCCTTGCTTCTCCATAGGGCGTGTGCACCGACAGTGACGTTCTTGCAGAGGGAACTTGGGAATGAATTCGTTGTTGTGATTGACTGACAGCAGCATTTTGATCCACTGCAGTTTGCAGCAAAAACACCAGGTGCTGAATTTCTTCTGCTGCCGATCCACTGGGCTGCAGAGAATTTGCAATCCGAGTTGCCGCTATGAGATTCTCTACTGGGGTACCCATAGCTCGGAAAGATTCCCGGCCTAGGACCCGCAGTTGTCTACTTGTTCTCCTTTGCCTGAGCCGAGCTACATCCTGAGCTTGGCGCTCCAAGGTGTTTTCTAGCTCGGCCAGGCGCTCTCGCTCAGCCAAGTTAGTCAATCTGGCTGCCTCCAGGCCTCGACCTTCTGGAGTGCTTGTTTCGATGGGGGTGTATAGCAGCCACTCAGCCGCTTATTATTCTTCCCGCTCCTCCCGAGTAAGGGGGCGGGGTTGTCGACTTGCTTCTTCGAGCTCTAACCTTCGGGAAGCGGATACACGACGGGCCGGTTCCCGGGCGCCAGCCCTGGACAGACTGTTAGCTTCGTCTCGGGCGTGATTATCCCGAGCTGGCGATGGCTGAGAGGGCGGAGTCTCGGCGATGCACACTTCCGCAACAGCGACTGGGGCGCCGCTGCTGCCTTCTTGCTCGGCGCCCGACTCGGGGTCAGACGCCGCCAGGCCTTCTTCTTCGACCGAGTCGAACAAAGGCAAGAGAGATGCTGTGGAGCCCTCTCTTGCGATTAGTTCATCCAGGGTCTTCTGGGCTGACTCCACCGAGTCGATGAATGCCACCTGATGTATCTTGACCGATTTTCCACCACGATGAGCGCGCGGGCGGCCCGAGCGCTTCTTCTTATGGCGGACAGATAACGGCGCAGGTGCTTGATGATGGGCCGACAGTTGGAGGCGCAGGGCCCCCGACTCGTCAGCTCGGAAGTGGACGCTGCCCTTGAAGTTAGTAGTTGCGCATGGGGCGGAGAGTCCACCAACCAGGCGGAATCGTCAGTTACAAAAGCCAATGATCCAAAACGGAAAACTTCTCCGACGATGAGCTCGGGGCCGCGAACTGGCGAAGAGGATGAAGAA
Source organism: Bromus sterilis (assembly GCA_950022295.1). Classification (NCBI taxonomy): domain Eukaryota; kingdom Viridiplantae; phylum Streptophyta; class Magnoliopsida; order Poales; family Poaceae; genus Bromus; species Bromus sterilis. The sequence continues at coordinate 30,495,137 of OX465597.1, forward strand.
AATTCCATCTCTACGATTGCTGATCAACTCAGCCCCACGGTGGGCGTCAACTGTCGTGGATATAATCCTTACAATAGATATAGGGGTATGAAAGGAGCTAAATGAATCTGTACGTAGAGTGGTTGACGCAGGGGAAATTATACAAGTTAGGCCTCTCGTTAGAGATAAAAACCTTAGTCCTATCCCAGGCTGACTGGGGTGTTCTTGCTCAAAAGTATGAGGATAGAGTTGCGCGTGCCCTAACCGAAGGAGGGGGGAGGCTTATATAGAGTGCGCCCTCGCCCCTTAATGCCTTGTCTTAAATGGGTCTTAATTACAGGATTAAATGCGTAATAAATACAGAAAACGGTCTGCCCATTACTACTAATAAAGGAGGGGGAACGCCCGCGGTCTTGAATGCTTCCTGTCCGTTACGTTCCTGTCATCCGAGTAAGGAATGGCTCGCCGATCTCTTCTGAGTGCCAATCTACTCGGATCTCGCTGGACTTCCGAGTAGCTGCTGATGTGCGAGGTGATGATAGTGATTTCTCGCCCTTCGTTGGTAAACCCCAAGTGGAAGGTGTGATGTAGCACAGAAGCAAATTTCCCTCAGTAAAGATACCAAGGTTCATCTCCAGTAGGACTCCGGAGATGATAAGTAGGTGTCAGCGGAGCAACTGACGCGGACCTGCACACAGACACAAATAACTTTGTTCCCAACGAAGTTCAGAGAGGTTGTCAATCTCTCCGGTCTTGTTGTTCACAAAGGATCAAACACAAGGGATAATGATAGCAACTGAAAGTAAAAGCAGAAAAGTAAATGAGCGTGGAAACAGTAATGAGGATATGGACCGGGATACGTGATGTTCACTAGTGATGTCTCTCTCCCAAAAGACGATAAAACTGCTATGCGAGGTGAACAAATTACAGAAGGGCAATTGACAGGATTATGAACGCACCGCAATGCTAACTATGCTACAAAAGAAAGGAAGAGGCTCAAAAGCATGGGTAGAACGCCAAAATAATTAGACCAAAATCCAACTGCATCTACTACTAATCATCCACCTTGAGATATCTATCCAGAACATCTCGCTGGTATTAAGTTGCGAGCCCCACCCAAAGTGTAAACCCAAAGCAACAGACAACTGCATTAAAAAGCACTTTGCGTAAAGTAAAAAATCCTTGAAACCGCGGTTACAAGCACCATTGTTTTCCCCCTTGTGGCAACATCACATCCCCTAGACTCATGTTTCTGTCACTCAAGCGTGTCATCAGGGGGAATGAACCCACAATCGAGCATAACGTTCCCGCTTGGAGTTACTACCTACTACTTGGCCAAAGCAATAAACAACAACGGAGAACATGCAAGAATTACTTAAGAACAAAAAATATAAGAGATAAGAACCAAATATATTACTCAATCACAATCTGAACATAATCTCATAATCCATCAGATCCCATCAAACTCAGCATAGCAACAACAGAAAGATTGCAAAAGTGCCTCGATCATGTAGGGCAGCTCACGAGGTCTAAACCATGAAGAACAAAGAGGGGAGGAGAACATCACATAGCTACTGATCATGGACCCATGGTCCAAAGGAAAATACTCACGAGACATCCGGGAAGCATCCATGGTGGAGAGGAGACTCCCGGAGGTCGGCTCTCCCTCCGGCAGGGTGCCGGGAAGAGGTCTGCTGGTGCTCCCGATCTCGGAAGCGCGGCGGCGGCGGAACAAAGGCGAGATCGCGAAAAAGGGTTCTGTCCTCGAGGGTTTCTCGTCACGGAGAATATATAGGCGAAGGGGGGCAGCCAGGGGGGCCACCAGGGGTCCAAGCGCCCCCCTGGCGCGGCCTGACCCTGGGGCGCGCCACCAGGGAGCCTAGGCCCCTGGTGGTGGCCCTCTGGCCCCACTCAGGTTCTTCCAGAAGGTTCTTCTGCGCTGATTTATATCTGATTTTTCCCGATTTTTTGGAGCACTTTTTATATGGGGCAAAACTGAAATAGAAAAACAGCAGAAAATAGGAACTGGCAGTGTGGTGCACTGAGTTAATAGGTTAGTACAAATATGATCAAAAGTGTATGAAAGTGTGTCGGGACCCGGAATAGGCGTATGTAATACCAGTCACGATGCAATCACATGGAGAGCCGAGAACCGTACCCACTTGTCTAAGCAGACAAGGCCAAGCACAGAACGTTCTCGGTAAGCATCGAACGTGAGGGGCATCCCATTCAGGCCGGATGATCAACTGAGATGGGTCCTCAACGTCCGCTCACAAGTCTAAATTCTTATGGGTGGTGAATCCCATATTCATAGAAAAGTCGCCTCAACCATGTTGTCGATTGAATCCTAACTCTTACATAAACTTACTCCAGCCCGATCAGTTAGTCGGGGTCTAGGGCGGGTTCGATCATACAACAAAGTGTGCACGTGACAGAGTCACGAGCAATAGCATCGTGATGCCCCAAGCTGCGCACATCTAAGGGCCACTTGGTGTATAAAAGACCGCCAGCCAGATCACAACTAAGGTCTCGAAAACCCATACTAAGACATGCATGTTATAATCATACACGCAGCACACATGCCTAGTATGAAAAGCTGGTATCAGCACATAACTCTACAAAGTATTCTTTATTGATATACACATAGAGCATACAAAGATCACATGTCTGTGAGCACATTACATCATACAACGGAAGCAAATTAGGTCTGAGTACAGACAAGATTAACAAATGGCTTAGAGAAGCCTTGTACAACAAACATGCCCTTCCACGAGGGACCAGACTGCTGTCTGGGACTATGCTAACTTAGTCAACGTCGAGCTTCAGGTCGGTGACTCCATCGGGGTCCGGGTTCTCATCTAAAACATAGAATAAGCAAACGTGAGTACAAAGTCGTACTCAGCAAGACTTACATCAGAACTAAACTACTCATGCTCAAGTATCAAGGTAAAGGAGGTGGGGTTCAACATGCAGAAGTGCCAGCTTTGACTTGGCTAGTTCTGACCTACGATTACCAAACTTTGAGGTAAGAAGCGTACACGAGTCCACTACCAAGTCTCCAACCAATACACCACTACGGTTACTTCCTCACCTTCCCCACGAGGAAGCACACCATAGCACTCACGCTTATCTTGCGATTTTTATAAGTATCCATTCAAGTTGTCTAATAATCAGGTACAGGTTCCAAGTAGTCCTTAACCGCGGACGCAGCTATTCGAATAGTTTTGTTAACCTTGCAAGGGTGTAAGCTACACACACATGACCATCAGTTACCGCCAGGTCTCGCCACCGTTCAAGAGGTGACAGCGAGGATGTTCACCACGACACTTCGCTCACAACCGAGAGTGCGGCCGGATCAACGAAACAGACCCAGACAATGTAGGCAACCGAGACGCCACCTCTGACAGATGGTTTCACTGTCTCACAGATCCACTTACATATCTAGGATGATGCAACATTTCCACTCACTCTTTTTCTATGCATATGTCAAATGGAAGGCCCGAACTAATGTGACTCCTGGACGTCGACACGGATCAAGGTACTAGGCCGAGAGGGGTCAGTGAGCCCAATATGTGGTTGTACTCTTTGTCTTGGATTACCATACAAGAACTCGGTGCTTAAGGCGGTGTTTAACGAGACAACCCACTGTGTACTCCTACACAGCCTCTCATCGTTCACCTTGTATTAGGGTGGATTCACCGACACAGTTTCACTTTCATCAACACCATGTGCACTATCATCCCGACTCACATCAAAAGCAACCTCATGTAACACTAAGCATGCAATAAGCAGTAACAGTTGTAGGGGCCACATGATATCAACCAACTCCTACATCTGCTAGGATTGTGGTTTGCTTACTACTGTGACAAGATGATAGGTCATGCATCGGATATGGGTTCAACTATGCGGTAGAATCGATACAAGATGATCTCCTAAACATGCATAAGCGAGACTGAGAGGGAATTGGGATTTTATAGACATGATCAATGGGGTTTTCTTGCCTTGCTGAAGATACACGGTTCTTAACGGTGGTCTTCTCCTTCGGGGGTGATCATCGTCTCGAAAAAGCTGGTACCGGAAACAATCATCAACAAGGGGGGGGGGGACAACTTCGGAAGTAAAATGCACAAGCACATGATATTGTTGTGACATGAAGTGAAGGGTACTGATTTGTGGCAAATTCAAATTAATTAAAGTATATTGCATTTGGAATGCAAATTCAAACTTCAAATTTGAATTCAAATTAAGCCATATGCACAATTGCTACTGTTGCCCCATTTTAAAATGGTCAAACATGAAACCAAATTTCATATTCTTAATCCTTGCATTTTTCTGATAATTTTTCATATATTATATGTTTAATTTTGAGTTAATATGAATTTTCTATGAATTTCCAAAGTTTATATGATTTTCTGCAATTTCTGTAATTCTTTTATTTGGATAAAGGTTTATTGCGTCACTGTTGCGTCAGCATGGCGTCAGTAGGGGGCTGACCAGTGGGGCCGTGCTGTCAGTGGCTCTGGGATTAATCCCGGTTTAAAATAAACTATGTTTAATTAGAGGGGGGCCCTGGCCCACCTGTCAGCGAGTGATTAGGCGGTTAGGGCTCGGGTTAGTGGCTCTAATGGAGCAAGTCGCCGGCGAGCCACCGGAACTTCGCCGGAGTTTCTCTTTTAAGCATGGGGTGGGGTGTGGGTGGTATGTGCGTGCTCCTCGCGGGCTTCCGAAGTCAACCGAGTAGGAGGGCGTCAAGCTTGAGCTCCAGGGCGACGGCTAGGACAAAAAGCGCGGCGGCCGGAGCAACCGAAGGCGGCGATGGCAGCAGAAGGCACGGGGAGGAGCAGGGAGTAGGGCAAAACGCAGCGCGGCTCACCCTGAGGACGTTGGAGGAGTCGGGGAAGCCGGAGGAGGTGAGACGGCGGCGTATTCGATGACGAAGACCCGGCGGCCGTGGCGTGGAACGGGGTCGATGGCGTCGTCCTCGGGGTCGCTGTACTCGATTCCTCGCGCTTGAAGACGAAGACGAGCACGGCGAGTCTCCTGGACACGGTGGCTCGCCATGAGGGGCACGGTGGCCACGCAAGTGCGGCGGCGCGGCGAGACCGAGCGCTCGGAGGCGGTGAGAAATCGACGAGAGAGAGAGGTAGAGGGAGCAGGGAGAGGGGGAGAAGTGCTGCGGGGCTCTGGGCGTCTCCGTGGCACGCTTAGGAGGAGGGGGAGGCTCTGGAAGCCGCGAGGCGTCGCGGTGGCAGCGCCGGCGTGCTCCCGTGCCTCTAGCGAGCAGCTTCGGGGGAGGGGGAAGAAGACGACAAGGGGGTACGGGCTGGGCTGAGCCAAACGGGCCAGGGGGAAACTAGTTGGGCTGTATGCCTCTCTGGCCCCCTGTAGATTTCCCTTCCTTTTTTATTTTTCTGTAAATAGGTTTGCCCCACTAATTAAATTAGCTAGGCATTTTTAATAAATGTCCAAATAATTTTATAAATACTAGGTGACCAGTAGCTAGCCACATATAGAATTTGGACATTTTTGAAATTCAATATATTTTGAATTTCAATTCGAATAGGGTCAAATTTAATTTCCAGGGCACCTTTTGAAATTTCGAATATTCCATGGGCATGGGAATGAACCCAAACCACTTTTAAAATGATCACCATCATTTATAGGAATTTTCGAAATATTCAAATGATTTTTGGAAAAAGATTTTTATCTGGCCATTTGAATTAATTTCTCAGGGCTTTTCTTTTTCCCATTTTTGAATTTCTTTTGAAATTTTTGCATGATGCAAAGGGGCACTCAAACCCTAGCACTTACCCTAGTTGGGGTTCTGACAACTCGCCCCCACTCAAAAGAATCTCGTCCCGAGATTCAGAAGTCGTCGGGAGGAAGGTGGGGTATTCGGCACGGAGGCGGTCTTCTCTTTCCCAGGTTGCTTCTTTCTTGGAGTGATGTGACCATTGAACTTTGAGAAACTTGATCTTCTCACGGCGAGTGACACGCTCTGCTGAATCAAGAATACGAATGGGGTACTCTCGATAAGAAAGGTCATCTTGGAGATCAAGCGTTTCATGGTCGACTTCGCGGATGGGGTCTTGAAGCAACGCCTGAGTTGTGACACATGGAATACATCATGTACTCGGGAAAGGAGAGGGGGTAGTTCAAGTTGGTAGGCAACTTCTCCATGTTTAGCGAGAATGCGGAAAGGTCCGATGTAACGTGGGGCCAACTTGCCTTTGATGCCGAAGCGTTGGGTTCCCTTCAGAGGAGTAACCCGAAGGTAAGCCTTCTCATCAATATTATAGCTCTCCTCTCTATGATGACGATCATAGTAGCTCTTTTGACGAGACTGAGCGGCTTATAAACGATCACGAACAATGCGAACTTGCTCTTCTGCTTCCTTGATCATATCCGGTCCAAAGAGTTGTCTTTCACCGGTTTCTGACCAGTTAAGGGGTGTTCGACATCGTCGTCCATATAGGAGTTCAAAAGGAGCCATGTTCAGACTAGATTGGAAACTATTGTTATAAGCAAATTCGGCGAATGGAAGAGATTTCTCCCAATTCTTTCCGAATGAGATAACACAAGCTCTGAGCATGTCTTCCAAGATTTGATTAACCCTTTCGACTTGACCGCTAGACTGAGGATGAAAAGCTGTACTAAAGGAGAGATGAGTTCCCATAGCATTCTGAAAGCTTCCCCAGAATCTAGAGGTCTAAAGGCTACCACGGTCAGAATTGATCACCAAAGGAACACCGTGAAGAGACACAATTCTAGAGACGTACAAGTCTGCCAACTGACTAGCAGTTATAGACTCGCGAAAGGGAAGGAAGTGAGCAACTTTGGAAAGTCTATCAATGACAACGAAGATGGCATCATTTCCTTTCTGGGTTTTTGGAAAGCCGGTGATGAAGTCCATACCGACTTTGTCCCATTTCCACTCTGGAATAGGCAAAGGTTGAAGTGTACCAGCAGGTCTTTGGTGTTCTGCCTTAATGCGACGACAAACATCACATTCGGCAACAAATCGAGCAATGTCTCTCTTCATCCTAGTCCACCAAAATCTCTGGCGTAGATCTCGGTACATTTTTGTGCTACCGGGATGAATTGAGAGGGGTGTGTCATGGGCTTCTTTGAGGATGAGTTGCCTTAGATCCCTATTCTTAGGTACTACCAAACGATTTTCAAAGAATATCGTTCCTTTACTATCTGTGGAGAAACATTTACCAACTCCGCTAGAATTGTTCTCCTTGATCCGGCGAACACCTTGTGCACGCCTTTGGGCAACTACGATTTGATCCTCAAGGTTTGGTTTCGCCACCAAGTGGAAAAGAGATCCACGAGGAACAATCTCGAGATTGAGCTTTTGAAATTCCTCATGAAGAAGTGGTTGATACTGTTGTAACATGAGGTTGTTACAATACGACTTACCACTTAGTGCATCAGCCATGACATTGGCTTTGCCTGGGGTGTAAGAAATTCCTAAGTCATAATCTTTTATCAACTCTATCCAGCATCTTTGCCTGAGATTAAGATCTGGCTGGGTGAAAATATATTTGAGGCTTTGGTGGTCGGAATAAATCTCACAACGATTACCAAGGAGGTAATGTCGCCAAGTCTTCAGGGCATGAACTACGGCAGCGAGTTCAAGATCATGGGTAGGATAGTTCTCTTCATGTGGACGCAACTCGCGTGAAGCATAAGCTACCACATGTCTATCTTGCATAAGTATGCATCCTAACCCTTGCCGTGAAGCATCACAATAGATCTTGAAATCCCCTTTTGTGTCTGGAGGTGCAAGTACGGGTGCAGAAGTCAATCTTCTTTTTATCTCTTGAAAGCTTTCCTCGCACTTGGGGGTCCATTGGAATTTCTTATCTTTCTTGAGGAGTTCAGTAAGAGGCTTTGCAACTTTAGAAAAGTTCTCGACGAAGCGGCGACAATAGCTTGCTAAGCCAAGAAAACTCCTAACTTGCTTAACCGATTCAGGTGGAGTCCAGTCAAGGACGGCCTGAACTCTCTCGGGATTGACTGCAACACCTTTCGCAGAAATCACGTGGCCTAAGTAGGTCACTTCTGGTACCCAAAATTCACACTTGGAGAACTTGGCATAAAGGCGGTGCTCTCTAAGTTTCATCAATACCAACCTAAGATGTTCGGCGTGCTCTTCTTCGTTCTTCGAGTAGATGAGAATGTCATCAAGATAAACCACAACAAATTTATCTAGGTACTCCATGAAGATCGAATTCATCAAGCGCGAGAATGTGGCGGGGGCATTGGTTAAACCAAAGGACATGACGGTATACTCGTAAAGACCATAATGAGTAGTGAAAGCCGTTTTGGGAATGTCCTCATTTCGGATTTTGATTTGATGATAGCCTAATCTCAAATCCATCTTGGAGAAGACAGAGGATCCTGCAAGTTGATCATAACGATCATTGATCCTGGGCAGTGGGTACTTGTTCTTTATCGTCGCTAGATTTAGCGGGCGATAGTCTACGCACATCCTTTCTGTTCCATCTTTCTTTGTTACGAACAGAACGGGGCAACCCCATGGCGATGATCTAGGGCGGATGAAGCCTTTTGCCAACGAAGCATCAAGTTGGGTTTTTAGCTCAGCTAACTCATGTGGGGCCATTCTATATGGACGTCTGGAAATTGGGGTTGTGCCTGGTATAAGATCTACTATGAATTCTACACACCTGTCGGGTGGCATTCACGGCAGCTCTTCAGGAAAGACATCCGGGAAGTCACGAACCACCGGAATATCTTCAAGGTCAGGAAGTGGAAGCACATTCAAAGTCTGCACCTGGATTCTAGAGCTGGGTGATGTGTAGTCAATGGTCTGGCCTGAAGGATGGGTGAGTTTAACTGATTTGGCCTTACAATCAAGGAAAGCATTCTGCCTTGATAACCAATCCATTCCTCGGATGACATCAATGTCTGAAGACTTGAGGGCTATAAGAGAATCAAGGAATACTAAACCCTCAATTGCAATTTGATTGCCATGGCTTACTCTATTAGTTTGCCATTTGGAACCAGGAGTTTGAATGATCATTGGAGAAAACATTTCTTCAAAAGGAAACTCATGACGAAGTGCATAACTCTCCGACATGAATGAATGAGAAGCTCCTGGATCGAAAAGAACGGAGGCGGGGACATGCTTGACTGGGAGTGTACCAAGAATGACGTCAGAAGCAACAGTGGTTTCCTCAACTGAGATTTGGTTCACATAACCACTACTTGTGACTGAAAGCTATACTGGGATGGTTTTGGTGGTGGATTTCTTTGGAGGCTTATGACTAGGTCGACGGGGTGCCACAAACACTGTAGGGCATTGTCGGAAGTGATGGCTTGTCAGACCACACGTGAAACACACCCTGCCTGAATTGCTGGGGGTGGGGTTACTTGGTTGCACATCATCATTCCGGGGAGGAAAAATGTGTTGAGGTGGATGGCATAAATTTGGTGATGGCCTCTGGAGAAGGTTTTGAGGTATGACACTGGTTGGAATCCAAATTCAGCGTTTCTGAGGGGCTGAACTGGAAGAAGAAGCAAGCTCAAGAGCATGCTTGCGGGAGTCTTCGAACACTTCATTTCCATGCTCAGCTCTGAAGGATCTGTTGACTAAATCCTCAAAGGTGGCAAATTCGATGAGGTTAAGATCATGGAGAAGGATAGGGCTAAGTCCCTTATGGAATCTTGCCTACTTTCTGGCATCGGTGGTGATCTCATCTTGGGCATACCGAGCAAGACGATTGAACTCTCTCACATACTCATGGATGGACATCTCTCCTTGAGTCAGAATGCAGAACTCTTCTTTCTTGCGCTCCATTAGTTCATCCAGAATGTGGTACCCTCAAAAGGCAACACAGAACTCCTGCGAAGTCACTAGGTGACCATCTGGCTGCATAGCAACATAGTTCTCCCACCATCGAAGAGCAGCACCTTCCAGGAAGTATACCGCGATAATAACTCAGTCATCGGGAGCAACATGTGCAGTGTCAAGCTTACGCTCGATGGAACGGAGCCAATCATCAGCTTCAAGGGGCTTAGAAGAACATCGGAATACCGGTGGATTGAGGAGGATGAAGTCCTGAATGCTCACAACCACATTGCAATGACGTGAGGTATTCTGCTCGATGAGCTCCAGAAGACGTGTTTGATCGCGTTGATTCTTCTCAGCTTCCATCATGATTTCCGCCGCAGAAGGCGGTGGTAGAGGTTCATCATCATTTCGATTCCGAACACGGTCTCGATTCCGACGAACAGCACTACGAGTCCACCTGACATCCTATGTGATAAAATCAACAATTAGAACAGGTTGTACGATGGAATCAAAGACAAGAAGGACATGATGAAGACAGAAAAGATTATAATGCGAAGGCAATGACTCACAGAAAACTTGGAACAAATCGGGCAGCATAACGGCTACACCGGAATGGAAAACAAGACAACCTCGAGGAGATTGGACAGAACTTCCTCAAGGAACTCAAAACACGGAGACTCTGGACCACCACAACAATCCTACGGCTACAAGGAAGCACTCAACGAGATGTTCTAGTCAGACATAGATGAGCCTAGTCCTATCATCCCGTAGAAAAGATAAGGGTGACCCAGAACTCAGATCGATGAGGGTAAGGAGAAAAAGAAGCCTTACGTTGTTCCCTTATACCCAGAGTAACTATATAACTATAGAATGCTAGACTCGACTTCGACCAAGGGTTTGATAGGCCTACAGACAGTCCTGCTCTGATACCAAGTCTGTCGGGACCCGGAATAGGCGTATGTAATACCAGTCACGATGCAATCACATGGAGAGCCGAGAACCGTACCCACTTGTCTAAGCAGACAAGGCCAAGCACAGAACGTTCTCGGTAAGCATCGAACGTGAGGGGCATCCCATTCAGGCCGGATGATCAACTGAGATGGGTCCTCAACGTCCGCTCACAAGTCTAAATGCTTATGGGTGGTGAATTCGAGGGATTCATAGACAAGTCTCCTCAACCATGTTGTCGATTGAATCCTAACTATTACATAGACTTACTCTAGCCCGATCACTTAGTCGGGGTCTAGGGCGGGCTCGATCATACAACAAAGTGTGCACGTGACAGAGTCACGAGAAATCGCATCGCGATGCCCCAAGATGCGCACATCTAAGGGCCACTTGGTGTATAAAAGACCGCCAGCCAGATCACAACTAAGGTCTCGAAAACCCATACTAAGACATGCATGTTATAATCATACACGCAGCACACATGCCTAGTATGAACAACAGGTATCATCACATAACTCTACAAAGTACTCTTTATTGATATACACATAGAGCATACAAAGATCACATGTCTGTGATCACATTACATCATACAACGGAAGCAAATTAGGTCTGAGTACATACAAGATTAACAAATGGCTTAGAGAAGCCTTGTGCAACAAACATGCCCTTCCACGAGGGACCAGACTGCTGTTTGGGACTATGCTAACTTAGTCAACGTCGAGTTTCAGGTCGGTGACTCCATCGGGGTCCGGGTTCTGATCTAAAACATAGAATAAGCAAACGTGAGTACAAAGTCGTACTCAGCAAGACTTAAATCAGAACTAAACTACTCATGCTCAAGTATCAAGGTAAAGGAGGTGGGGTTCAACATGCAGAAGTGCCAGCTTTGACTTGGCTAGTTCTGAACTAAGATTACCAAACTTTGAGGTAAGAAGCGTACACGAGTCCACTACCAAGTCTCCAACTAATACACCACTACGGTTACTTCCTCGTCTTCCCCACGAGGAAGCACACCATAGCACTCACGCTTATCTTGCGATTTTTATAAGTATCCATTCAAGTTGTCTAATAATCAGGTACAGGTTCCAAGTAGTCCTTAACCGCGGACGCGGCTATTCGAATAGTTTTGTTAACCTTGCAAGGGTGTAAGCTACACACACATGACCATCAGTTACCGCCAGGTCTCGCCACCGTTCTAGAGGTGACAGCGAGGATGTTCACCACGACACTTCGCTCACAACCGGTCTATTCCAGGAGTCGACTATCTGAGTTTGTCACCGCTCGAGAGTCCGGCCGGATCAACGAAACGGACCCAGACAATGTAGGCAACCGAGACGCCACCTCTGACAGATGGTTTCACTATCTCACAGATCCACCCACATATCTAGGATGATGCAACATTTCCACTCACTCTTTTTCTATGCATATGTCAAATGGAAGGCCCGAACTAATGTGACTCCTGGACGTCGACACGGATCAAGGTACTAGGCCGAGAGGGGTCAGTGAGCCCAATGTGTGGTTGTACTCTTTGTCTTGGATTACCATACAAGAACTCGGTGCTTAAGGCGGTGTTCAACGAGACAACCCACTGTGTACTCCTACACAACCTCTCATCGTTCACCTTGTGTTAGGGTGGATTCACCGACACAGTTTCACTTTCATCAACACCATGTGCACTATCATCCCGACTCACATCAAAAGCAACCTCATGTAACACTAAGCATGCAATAAGCAGTAACAGTTGCAGGGGCCACATGATATCAACCAACTCCTACATCTGCTAGGATTGTGGTTTGCTTACTACTGTGACAAGATGATAGGTCATGCATCGGATATGGGTTCAACTATGCAGTAGAATCAATACAAGATGATCTCCTAAACATGCATAAGCGAGACTGAGAGGGAATTGGGATTTTATAGACATGATCAATGGGGTTTGCTTGCCTTGCTGACGATACACGGTTCTTAACGGTGGTCTTCTCCTTCGGGGGTGATCACCGTCTCGGAAAAGCTGGTACCGGAAACAATCATCAACAAGGGGGGGACAACTTCGGAAGTAAAATGCACAAGCACATGATATTGTTGTGACATGAAGTAAAGGGTACTGATTTGTGGCAAATTCAATTTAATTGAAGTATATTGCATTTGGAATGCAAATTCAAACTTCAAATTTGAATTCAAATTAAGCCATATGCACAATTGCTACTGTTGCCCCATTTTAAAATGGTCAAACATGAAAACAAATTGCATATTCTTAATCCTTGCAATTTTCTGATAATTTTTCATATATTATATGTTTAATTTGGAGTTAATATGAATTTTCTATGAATTTCCAAAGTTTATATGATTTTCTGCAATTTCTGTAATTCTTTTATTTGGATAAAGGTTTATTGCGTCACTGCTGCGTCAGCATGGCGTCAGCAGGGGGCTGACCAGTGGGGCCATGCTATCAGTGGCTCTGGGATTAATCCCGGTTTAAAATAAACTGTGTTTAATTAGAGGGGGGCCCTGGCCCACCTGTCAGCGAGTGATTAGGGGGTTAGGGCTCGGGTTAGTGGCTCTAATGGAGCAAGTCGCCGGCGAGCCACCGGAACTTCGCCGGAGTTGCTCTTTTGAGCACGGGGTGGGGTGTGGGTGGTATGTGCGTGCTCCTCGCGGGCTTCCGAAGACAACCGAGTAGGAGGGGGTCAAGCTCGAGCTCCAGGGCGACGGCTAGGACAAAAGGCGCGGCGGCCGGAGCAACCGAAGGCGGCGATGGCAGCAGAAGGCACGGGGAGGAGCAGGGAGTAGGGAAAAACGCAGCTCGGCTCACCCTGAGGACGTTGGAGGAGTCGGGGAAGCCGGAGGAGGCGAGACGGCGGCGTATTCGACGACGAAGACCCGGCGGCCATGGGCGTGGAGGCGGTTTGAAATCGACGAGAGAGAGAGGTAGAGGGAGCAGGGAGAGGGGGAGAAGTGCTGCGGGGCTCTGGGCGTCTCCGTGGCACGCTTAGGAGGAGGGGGAGGCTCTGGAAGCCGCGAGGCGTCGCGGTGGCAGCGCCGGCGTGCTCCCGTGCCTCCAGCGAGTAGCTTCAGGGGAGGGGGAAGAAGACGACAAGGGGGTACGGGCTGGGCTGGGCCAAACGGGCCAGGGGGAAACTAGTTGGGCTGGATGCCTCTCTGGCCCCCTGTAGATTTCCTTTTCTTTTTATTTTTCTGTAAATAGGTTGGCCCCACTAATTAAATTAGCTAGGCATTTTTAATAAATGTCCAAATAATTTTATAAATACTAGGTGACCTGTAGCTAGCCACATATAGAATTTGGACATTTTTGAAATTCAATATATTTTGAATTTCAATTCAAATAGGGTCAAATTTAATTTCCAGGGCGCCTTTTGAAATTTTGAATATTCCATGGGCATGGAAATGAACCCAAACCACTTTTAAAATGATCACCATCATTTATAGGAATTTTCCAAATATTCAAATGATTTTTGGAAAAAGATTTTTATCTGGCCATTTGAATTAATTTCTCAGGGCTTTTATTTTTCCCATTTTTGAATTTCTTTTGAAATTTTTGCATGATGTAAAGGGGCACTCAAACCCTAGCACTTACCCTAGTTGGGGTTCTGACAAAGTGTATCTAGATCATAGCAATATAACACAAAACATGCATGGAGCAAGCAAAAATTATAGATACGTTTTGGACGTATCAGTTGCGTACTCGGAAGTGGTTTCTGATCTCCGAGTAACTTGTTACTCAGAGATCGTTGATGCTCCAAGTTTTTTACTGATCTTATTTTGTTGGGTGTGTTTAGAAAACCAAGGGCTTAAGGGTATCCCTTGGTTTCCCTTGCCTAGGGGTATGCCTTTAGTATTACCACGACATCAGTGTATCTTTATTTTCAAGCTTTGTGCCAAGTTTAGCCTCCGATTGCAAGAAAGTTCAAAATTTGTGACATGCTGTCCAGAAAACAGATTCTTTCCTTGGAAGGAAAAATTCTCCTAAAATCACCAGATCATCTTTTTGATCTGAATTGATTTGACGGCGTGCTCTATACAATTGGCTTTGGAGCGTTTGTTCTGAGTTTTTTGATTTGAGTTGCAGAAGTACCCCAAAAAAATTATTTACTACCAACTGGTCTGTTTTTCATAGATTCTGCCATGTTTTGCCTTTCCTCACTTTTGCAAGTCCTGCACAAGCTTTTTCCTTGCTAAAACTTTTTGGAAATCTTGAGAAATAGTATCCCTTCAAGAAATTCTTTATTACCAGTAGAGGCAAATTATTTTATTAATGGTACTAACCTCTCTAATCAGCTTATGATGAGCTATGTATGAAGGGAGTTTTCAAGTGTGCGAGGGAAGATGATGAAAGAAGATCCGGGAGTGTCAAACGCTCAGGCTTGGGGATGCCCCCATGCATCCCCAATAAATATTCAAGGAGACTCAAGCGTCTAAGCTTGGGGATGCCCCCGTGCATGCCCTTCTCCATCGACAGTCATCAGTTCGTCCTTCGTCTCACTATATTTTTATCACTTCATGCGTTATGTGCTATGCTTGGAGCGTCTCGCTCTTTAGTTTACTTTTTAGTTTTCTTTTGCTTGTTTGCTGTTCATAACAAGTTAGAACCCATCTTTCTTTTTGTGGGAGAGAAACACGCTCCACTTGAAACTAGAACACATCCTAGGATTTTCATGCTTATCTTTCGTTTGTTGTGTGTTCTTTATCTTTTCGTAGCTGCTGTCATCTTTGGCTCTTAGTTTTCATGCTTATCTTTTTAAGAGCTTTTGTTTAGTTTTTTGCTGGAACTCTCTTGAGTTTTCATGTTTATATTGTTTAGAGAGTTGGCTTGTTGCACTGAGTTGTGTCTTGACTTGAAGTAGGTAATTGAGGTTGCTATTAAATTGTAGTAGTAACTTGCAATAGTTTTGATATATTGTCGTGAGTAATTTCGAACTTTTGATGTCAAGAGCTCTATCCTATTAGTGATAGGTGTCGTATTTTGGGAAATCCGTGTTTATTTTCAGAAAGTACAAAAACTAGTTGAGAACTCTAGCTACTAGATGGATCACTAATCTTTGGAGGGATCGGATATTACAGTACACTCATGTACCATGAGTCGAGGATGCGCAAGGATAAAAAAAGCCTCTATACACTCCTCCTCGGGGTACTGGTCTCCTTGTGAACCTCCTGATTAGATTGAGAGTTACCGATAATAAGTGCATGAGTTCTTCGGACTAATGTAATTATTTAAAGTTGACACTTCCACCTCCTCATATTTGCTAGCCTCTTCGGTACCGTGCATTGCCCTCTTCTCACTCCGAGAGTTGGCGTCCACCTCGCCGGTGCATCCAAACCCTTGGCATGATACGCTCTATCATCATAAACCTCCTTAAGTCTTTCCTCAAAACAGCCACCATACCTACCTATCAAGGCATTTCTATAGCCTTTCCGAGATATATTGCCATGCAACATCCACCTTCTCATGACTTGATCTTCATGTCATACATGTTCCTGCTACAGTGGCAGAGGCATATATTTGTATATATCATGATAGCTACATCTTATTTATGTTGAGTACTCCTTGTAAAGTGTGAAGATCTTCTATACTCCTTGTAAAGTAGAGTGTTGCCCTTAAGTGAGGAAAAGATCCCAAATAGGACAAAATTAAAAGACCCCAAAGAGGACAAATGATAGTTAAATAGAAAGAGCCATTGAGGCCACCAAAAAATACAAAAAAGAGAAAAAAGAGAAAAATAAAATAAAAAGAGAGAAGGGGGCAACACTACTATTCCTTTTGAGAGATTCACACTCGTACTCCCTCTTATATCTTGTACTCCATAGAGATGGTGTACCTGAAATTGGGCTTTTATTCTTGGTTGTAACAATGTTAGTTGAAACAACACAAAATTTTATATTGGAATCTAAAACACCATTAGTAACTAGATCTTTAACCACCGCAACTTGAGGATCGACCTTGATCTGGTCCTCAGGTTTGTCTGTTCGTCTCTCACTTTTCTTTATTATGCCTGTCACAAAATAGTGCTCCCTTATCCTTGTGGGAAAAGGGGGCTTTTCATACATCACTGCAGGAAAAATAGGGTCAGCAACATTAATATCAACAGGTAATTCTTTAAAGGGTTTATGATACTGATCCTTCTCCTCCTTAGAAGAGTCAATGTGAGAGGCAAAGTTCTTAAAAAAATCAATCATAAGCTGGGAATCAAGACCAATCTTAGAGAAAAAGGTATGAAAGTAATCAGTTTTCACATAGCTCTCAATATAATCATGCTCATAATTTATAACGGGTTCAATACCTTTATCGATTTCCCAGTCTTCAGTGTTCTTCTGGATCCTGTCAATGAGATCCCATCTTTCTTCAACGCTTATTGTTTGGAATACCCCGCTAGAGGATGCATCCAACATCTCCTTATCCTGACGAGAAAGCCTGGCATAAAAATTTGTAAGTATAATATCTTTGGGGAGTTCATTAATAGGACATTTTAACTTTAGGGACTTCAGTCTCCACCAAGCTTGAGTGATGCTCTCTCCATCACGAGACCAAAACTTATAGATGTAGTTCCTGTCTCGATGAATTTCATGAAGAGGATAAAACTTTTTATAAAAGAGAGACATAAGCTCTTGCCAATTAAGAAAATGTGAGTTATCGATGAGCTTATACCAATCTGAAGCTTTCTCTATAAATGATACGGAGAATAATTTCTTCATGACAAACTCCATTGACACACCTGTAAGCTTAAATAATGAACATAATTGTGATAAATATAGCAAGTGTTCACCTGAATGTCTGTCTCCTGCATACCGATTAGTGAAGACATAATCGATAATACCAGTTGGTATTTTATAAGGCACAATTTCAGTAGGGGTAGGAGTGACCACCACAGTAGTGGGGCGTTTCCCCATAAGAAAAAAACCAAGAGTAGAAGTGTACATAAGGACAAAGAGTACCAACAACAAAATAAAATCAGAAATATAAAAGCTTCCTTACCATCTTCACTTACTAATAGTGCTCCGCTCCCCGGCAACGGTGCCAGAAAACAGTACTTGATGACGCTCAACTGTAGGGGATCGATTGTAGCGTTTTCGATAAATAAGAGTGTCGAACCCAACGAGGAGCAGAAGGTATTGGTAAGTGACTTTGGAAAAGAAATAACTGCAGGCACTGAAAGATAACTTTTTAGGGGTTTTCGGTATAAGCAACACGAAGGTAAAAATAAGCAAAGTAAAAGGTGCTGAGGAGCAACAAGTGTCCCAATCCAATTGAGCAAAGGATAAGCCTAGCAGCTGAACTTATAAAGGCTAAAGTGTTCTTGAGGACACATGGGAGAGATAGTCACGTGCTTTCGCCATACTCCGTATCAATACTATGTGTTGTGTTGATAAGTGTTGAGTGGGTGGATCCATGCTAGTGCACCTTCTAGACTAAGATAAGCGTACTCTTATGATTAAACACCTTGCAAGCATCTGCAAATACAAGGTAGTAACTAAGGCAAAAGCCTAACCACAGCAATACGATCAGGGACCCATTATTCCCTTGTGCAAAAGCATGCAAAATGGGGTTCAGGTTTCTGTAACTCCGGCAACCCACCGTAAGCATTCTTTATACACAATGCATTCCCCTAGGTCCTTAATAAGGAAAAGTGTTGAGTGTTCGACTCACACAACACCACTAGGAAAATAACAACACAACTTAAATATCAAACAACACATATTTAGTCAACATCATATGACTACTAGCAACTAGACTTATCCCATGTCCTCAAGAACTAAAGCAACTACTCACAAGACATAAAAGAGATCATGATCAGTGGGTATAAATAGATGATAAACAATCTGGTCATAATAATATTTCTCCAAAAAAACTCAATAGCATTCACCACAAGGTAGTAATCAACACCGATAGAGTAGAGACGATAGATAGTACGGATTACAACACAAGTTGCAATTATGAGATGAGATAGGATGGTGGTGGAGATGGTGCTGATGTTGGGGATGATGTTGATGATGATCTCGATGATGCCCGTGACGATGGTGATGACGATGGCGATGATCTCCCCTTCCGGGAGGTGTTCTCTCCGGCGGAATCTGTCTGCCGAAGATGTCTTTTCTTCTCTGTAGGTTAACACCACGAAGCGACGGAGGAACTCGTGAAACTCCTCCTATTTTAGTGTTTTCGGGTGACGATGGATAAATAGGCCAGAGAGGGGGGGGCTGGGGTGGCCCTAGGGGTCCAGGCGGACACCCGGCGCCCTCCTGGTGGGAGCCGCGCCAGGGGGCGCCTGGGCACCTGGTGGCCCCCCTCTTGTTCCCGTTTTGCATGTCCCCGTCATTCTTCTGGAAAACAGCCTCCGTTAGTTTTCAGGTAATTTGGAGGTCTTCTGATTCAGCAACTCTGTGTCCACTTTTTACCGCTGAATCCTGCGTCTGCTGCTTCGGCATCAGAAAGTTGTAAACTGTGTAAAACAAGCAAAACAACATAAGGATAGCATCATAACATGAAATATATCAATGAATAGGGGTGAATTACGATATAAAATAGTGATGCATTTTGGACATATCACCACGTCTTTACCACCAGGAGTTGTCGAAGGGACAGGAAGAACACGCAGCATGCTGCAACGCACTCGGTTTCGTATACTCTGGCGGTCCCTAGATGGCTAAAGTGGTCCAAGGAAATAATAACATGGAGCAGAAGTGACCATCCCCCACGAGTCGACTCTCCAGGAAGCCTAGCCCTTGTAGTGGCACCACAGTTTTACGGTTAGACCCTGGAGATGGTCCTCATGGACGGAGGAAGAAACATAAATATACTCTACTTAAAAACCTTCCAAGAGATGAGCCGGACCCGGAAACAACTGCAGTCGTCTTCTATGGTTTTCCATGGAATCGTCCCAGGGAAGTCGGCTCGTCCCTTAGGGAGAACACACCTTGAAGTGGCGTTCATAAGCTCCTCCAACTTTAGATTGGAGATATTGCCCTTCGAGCCCGTGGACTTCAAAAGTCCCTACCACGCATTTTTCGGAAGACCGGCCTACGCCAAATTCATGGCACACCCATGTTATGTGTACCTCAAGATCAAGATGTCGGGTCCTTATGGCATAATTATCATTGACGGAAGCCGGGAAGTAGATGCGTCATGTGAGAAAGAAGCCGCCACGTACGCGAAACAAGCGTGCGCCTAGCTGGGACTTGAAAGTACAAAGAAAGGGTGGACCCGACCGACCCACATTTCTTAAAAAGCCGACTCCCGATTCCAACCCTAACTTCGAGCCAGCAGAGGACACCAAGAAATTCGATTTTGTTCCAGCCGACTCCACCAAACAATTTATCATTGGGACAGGGCTACCCGACAAATAGGAAAGCGAGCTCATCGAGTTCATCCATGAGAATCGGGGTATCATTGCATGGAAACCCTCAGACATGCCGGGCGTCCCGAGAGAACTCGCTGAGCACCACCTCAACACTGACCTTAAAATGAAGCCGATCAAACAATTCCTCCATCACTTTAACGACGAGAGAAGAGAAGCCATGGGAGAAGAAGTGTCCCGACTCCTAGCTGTCGGGTTCATAGTGGAAGTCTTTCACCCAAACTGGCTGGACAACCCAGTTTTAGTACTGAAGAAAAACGGAACCTGGTGTATGTTCCTCGACTACAGGACATCAACAAAGCATGTCCCAAGGACCCTTTCGCCTTGCCACGGATAGACCAAATCATCGACTCCACGGCGGGATGCGAGCTTTTATATTTTCTGTATGCATACTCCAGCTATCATCAGATAAATATGGTCGTCGAGGACCAGGAAAAGACATCATTCATCTTGCCCTTCGGGGCCTTCAGCTATACGTCGATGTCGTTCGGTTTGAAAAACGCAGGAGGCACGTACCAACGCACCATATAGAACTGCCTAAAAGAACAGATCGGGCGCAACGTACACGCGTACGTCAACGACATAGTGATCAAGACCGAGAAAGCCGACTCATTGATCAATGACTTGGAGGAAACATTTGTGAATCTCCGCACTTAACGGAAGAAGCTAAACCAGACCAAATGCACTTTTGGAGTACTAGCCGGGAAACTTCTAGGATATATCATCTCAAAAAGAGGCATCGAAGCAAACCCGGAAAAAATAAAAGCAATAATGTCCCTATCAAATCCTACCTCTATTCGTGGCGTTCGAAAGATCACCGGATGAATCACCACCCTCAACAAGTTCATAAGCCGGCTCAGCGAAAAGGCCATCCCTCTGTACCGGCTCCTAAAGAAAACAGACACATTCGTCTGGAACAAGGAACCCGATGGATCCATGGAGGCCCTATAGCTCCATTTATCCCAAGCGCCAGTCCTGGCGGCTCCAAAGCCAAAGGAGCCCATGTTTCTCTACATAGCCGCAAACAGCTAAACCTTCAGTGATGCCGTGGTGGTCGAACAAAAAGAAGAAGGGAAAGAGAAACTAATTCAACGACCCTCCTATTACGTCAGCAAGGTACTGTCCATCTGCAAGCAGCGCTACCCTCATTGGAAGAAACCAGTCTTGGGAGTCTTCATGTCAAGTCAAAAGCTGAACCACAATTTCCATGAGCATTCCATTACGGTCATTAGCTCAGCACCCTTGCGAGATATCATACAAACCAGGGAGGCGACATGACAGATAGAAAAGTGGGCCATAGAAGTGGGGGCCTACAACATAAAGTACGAGCCACGAACGTCTATCAAATCTCAGGCTTTAGTCGACTTCATAAATGACTGAACAGAACTGCAGCTACCACCCGAGAATCCAACCACCAAATCCTGGACTCTGCAGTTCGATGGAAGCCGACAATTACAGGGATCCGGAGCCGGGTGGTCATTAGCTCTCCCCAAGGGTAAAAATTCTTCTATGTTCTCCAATTATGCTTCCCCTGCACCAACAATGCGGCCGAGTACGAAGCATTATTGCATGGCCTCTAAATCGCCCGGGAGATGAACATAACCAGGATACGCTGTCTAGGAGACTCGGATCTAGTTGCGCAACATGTTTCCGTGACATGGAAATCCAGGGACCCATTGATGGAGGCTTACCGCCGAGAGGTATCACGACAAGCTGGTTTCTTCACATGATATCAGGTCGACCACTAACGAGGATTGGCCTCGGCAAATCCCATGGTTAGGAACCCTGGGTTAGATCATAAAGGAGATGTGCATGTTGGCGATACTCTTCGGCTAACAGTAGACAATACTTCCTACTCGATTGTATTATGATAGAGGCAATTATAGTGGAGGTCGAGGCGAGTTCGCTTGGGGCCAGAGGTGTTGGTTGGATATTCGATGCCCTAGACGTGCCCTCTCCCAGCCTTTATATATTAGGCTGGGTCGCAAGGAGTCCGTCTAGGTTTACAGAGAGGGTTTCCTAATCTAACTTCAGTCTTGGACGCCAAGTCGTAGCTTCCATAATCGTCAAGGACTCCTATGGCGATGCCTCGAGTGGGCCAGGCGTGGGCTGATCGAGGCTTCCAGCGGGCCTTATAGCTTGATAGGCACCAGGTACCCTCATCCGTAGGAGTTGTGGGGACACCCCCTCGTCAGTAGCCCCAAAGTGCCTGGGAAACTCGAAGAGTCGCGCAGGGACTCGAATCGATAATTGCATGTCTTCATGCGTGCAACGTACTGCGAGTCGTCGGCTGTTAGCCACAAAAGATAACTTATTCCGAGGGATGATAAGCTAGAAAGGCCCAAAATAGTCGACTAGTCGAGCCTTGGTGAATTGCGCTAGTAGCAAACACCTCAAAAGCCCAAATCAAGCCGCGTCCCTCCCTCGACACGAACTTCGAAAACAACCGGTGTCTAGTAAGTCCATGCCGCTACAGATCTTATAGGATAAATATTGCCGGTATCATCAAATAGCCTTAACGCTTCCGTCATTGGCTCAACTTTCTTCATGCATTGCGCATGGAAAACTTTCGGAGTGAAGTCATAGCTGTGGCAAGTCCCGACCCGACCGATTGCGCAGCGGGGTCTTACCTACGCGCTAAGCTTGCACGTCATCTGGGGTGCAGTGTGTCGCCACCCAGGCATCATTTTTTATAGAGGCACGGAGCCTAATTAGATGTGCACCCACCTGGAAAAACAATTCAACTAGACGAATAGCAGTCACTCATGGAGTATTTACGAACTCAGGCGAGGAGTCGATAAGAGTTGTGCCCACTCGGATAGTCGTCGAGTGGGCTGGTCATGTATGCACCCATACGACACTTCGAGTGCTTGGGCAGATTGTTCTCTTTTATGTTTGATCAAGTCTTGCCTTCTAGAGCGAGTAATCACTCGATCACTTCCTCATCTTCTGGGTGAGGGAGCACCCAAACTCTATAGATGCATTGGTCCTTGCTGGTGCGAGTGATCGCTTGAGTGCATCATGGTCTGCTAGGTGAGGGAGCATCTGGACTCTATTGATGCATCTGTTCTTGAAGGAGGGGAGTAGCCACTCGTGTCCTCAAGGCTTTGAGCTTTGCTCTATTTTTGCAAAGATAGAGGGCTCCCGATGGGAGAAAAATTTGGAATGTGGTCAAAAGTTTGGAGAAGTGAGCTAGGGAATCTTTCCACCGTTCTATTTTGCTGTAACTTGTCTTGAATCAATCTTGTCTAAATTGATGCAATGTCAAGTTTTGTGATGATGCTCCTGATTACGTGCTTAATGAAGGGGGCGGGCTTGTGAACCGTCACATCCCCTGCGTGGTCATAATGGCATTCCGTGTCGCTGCGGACCTTTGGGTTTCCAATGCGTGCATGGGAAACACGCGGGGATTTGATATCTCCTTTTAAATATTTGTAAAATGCGAAGAGGCATCTTGTCTTGGACTCCGTACCGTCTTGCGTTCCGGTCTTGAGTTAATGATGGCGCCGATTGGATTTCCATGCGATTTCCTTGCTTGCCCTTGACTTGATCTATAAATACCTATTGTTTTTGTTTTCTCGGCACTTTCTCTTCGTTCCTCTTTGTTCTCTTTTCAGTTTCAGCAAAACACCAGAGCGTAGTATTACTTAGCTGATCCTTCTTGTGGAATGGCTCCACGAGGTCGTGGCCGGCGTGGATGTGGTGGGCGGCTGTGGCGCCTTCCTCTTCTTCTAAGGAGGAGTGTGTTTGGCGCTATGACTTCCTGCTGAGTGTTCTCAGTCGGACTGCTACTCGAATCTCTCTTCCTTCTTCCTTTGCTTCCATTGTTTCTGAGCTCAGTCTGAGGGGTCTTTGGATCCGTCTTCAAGGGTGTTCTCGTTCTCCTGTATGGATAGAGCTTGAGGTTGGAGGTCGTTTTCTCGCCGGCTAAATTTGCGCGCTAGGGACAACCTTTGTTGTCGGTTTGATGGTGAAGATAGTCTCACCGTTCGCGCTTTTGGTGTCGGCAGTAATCGTCTGGATCCATACTGGGAGGATTCAAGCAGCGGAAACTCTCACGGGTCAAGGAGTACTTCGGCTTCTTCTCCCGTGGCTTCATCTTCTTCCACCTCCTCGGCTGGTGGTGCTTGCTCTTCTAGTTCTAAGGAGGAGTCTGACGTCAAGCCGCCGAGCAAGCGGGTGCGTCGGTAGGCAAGGTCACCAGGCTCAGGAAGGAGGCGAATTGCTCCTTGCAGATATGGCCTTACTTTGTCTGTGATGATGCTCGTCAAGATGTGGAGCAAAGTGCCAATTATCTCAGGATGAGCACACATGTAGAAGTCATAATTCCTTGCGATGATTGGGCTTGTAGTCCTCTGATAGCTGCTGGAGTGCCTTGACTTGTAATCTTTAATGTATGGCGAAGAACTTTGCCTTTTTGTGTACAGGACCTTGTGTCTGTCTGATATGTAATGGGAACTGCCTTTGAGTGCTTGACCTCATACAGAAACTGCCTTCGAGCTCTTTACCTTATACTGAAACTGTCTTCGAGCTCTTGATCTTGTAATGAATCTATCTTTGAGTGCTTGAATATGATGCAAAGTTTCTAATAATATCGGGTGTGCGGCAGCGCTCCCGATGGGAGTAGCCCACGAGGCTATGTTCGATTTGTAAAGTCGGACAAAGGCTTAGAATATCCTTCCCCGCTGGTCCGTCTTGTATTTGTTCAGCCATTCTGAAATTCATTGGGAGCGTGGCAACGCTCCTGATGGGAGTAGCCCCCGAGTCTTTAGGTGATCACTTGTGATCGGGTGAAGACAAAGAAATTATTATACCTGGTAGCCATTTTGTCTTTGCTTTGGAGTTTCTTCATGAGCCGAAGCTTGGGTCTCCAAATGTAGAAAACGATTTCTGTTCGATGGAGCAGTGGCGTCGTGAGAAACCTTGAGGGGGGGGGGGTTGCGTTCGCGTCCTCCGAGTGCTTGAGTGATTTCGTTGCCTAAGCGAAAAGAGTTTTTCGGGGGGGGGGGGAGTCCGCGCTCGGGTCCTCGAGTGCTTTAAGTGGTGTCCTCGCGTAAGCAAAAAGCGTCTCTCGGGGGAGTCCGCGCTCGAGCCCCCGAGTGCTTAAGTTATATCATCACATAAGCGAAAAGCGTCTCTCGGGGGGAGTCCGCGCTCAAGCCCCCGAGTTCTTAAGTTATATCGTCGCGTAAGCGAAAAACGTCTCTCTGAGGGAGTCCGCGCTCGAGCCCCCGAGTGCTTAAGTTATATCGTCGCGTAAGAGAAAAGCGTCTCTCGGGGGGAGTTCGTGCTTGAGCCTCCGAGTTCTTAAGTTATATCATCGCGTAAGCGAAAAGCGTCTCTCAGGAGGAGTCCGCGCTCGAGCCCCCGAGTGCTTAAGTTATATCGTCGCGTAAGCTAACAGTGTCTCTCGGGGGGGAGTCCGCGCTCGAGCCGCTGAGTGCTTAAGTTATACCGTCGCGTAAGAGAAAAGCGTCTCTCGAGAGGAATCCGCGCTCGAGCCCCCGAGTGCTTAAGTTATATCGTCGCGTAAGTGATACATCTCAAACGTATCTAATTTTCCAAACACTTTTGCTATTGTTTTGGCCTCATTCTTGCATGATTTGAAGTAAACTAACCCGGACTGACGTTGTTTTCAGCAGAGCTGCCTGTATGGTTTTCTTATGTGCAGGAAAATGGATTTTCAGGTGTCTCAGAAAATTCCAAGAAAATTCATTAAAAATCAACGCACCCGAAGGGCCATTGTGCCACAAGTGGGTCCAAAGGGCAGCTAGGGAGGCCCCAGGCGCCCTGCTGGCGCGGCCCCACTCCTGGCCGTGCCGGGAGGCCGCCTGGGTGGGTTCTCCCCCCTTTGGTGCCCTAGCAAAGCCCCTATTTATTCCTGTGGCGAGGAAACTGTCGAGGGGATGGATCAGGCCCATAGACCCGACATTAGAAACCTTTGGGCCGACTTACATATGAAGGCCCACAAAGAAGATCCGGCCAGGAGTCTGACGTGCCAAGCGTGAAGATTGAAGCCCTAGAAGGAATTCAACTTACCTTGTATAGCACGTAGTAAATTTGTAAATTAGAATAGAACTCCACTTCGTGTGGGAGTCGGACTCTCGGAATCCCGAGACCCGACACCTTTATAAGCCGAGGTCCACGAGAGACAGATCCAGAACTTACCTCAAGCCAGGACTAGATAACTCGCAATACAACCTAGATCTCCACGAGACTAAGGTTGCGAAACATCACCACTGTAATCGATAAGATCAGATCTTCCTATTGAGGAGTCGATCCCATCATAATCAAGAAGCAGGAGTAGGTCTTTACCGCACCGTCGGGGCCTGATGGATTCTCGCCCCTCGTTGGTTACCCAAAGTGGAAGGTTGAGATGCAGACAACAACAAATTTCCCTCGGTGAAGATACCAAGGTTTGTCTCCAGTAGGACTCCGACAACGACAGGAAGGTGACAACGGCGCCAGCAATTAGGGGGTTGACGCGGACCTGCACACACAACAGATAACTTTGCTCCCAACGAGTACAGAGAGGTTGTCAATCCCTCCGGCCTTGTTGTTTACAAATGATCAAACGCACGGGATAATAATGATAGCAATAGCAATAGAAAAGGAAATAAAGCAGAAAATAAATAGTGGGTGTAAACAGTGTTGGAAATATGGATCGGGGTCCCATGATGTTCACTAGTGATGTCTCTCTCCCAAAAGACGATAAAATAGCCATGCGAGTTAAACAAATTACAGCTGGGAAATTAACAGGATTATGTGCGCAAACCAATGCTAACTATGCTATAAAGAAAGGAATAGGCTCAAAATCATGGGCGGTACGCCAAGACAAGTAGACCTAAATCCATCTGCATCTACCTACTAATCATCCTCCTTGAGATATCTATCCAGAACATCTCGCTGGTATTAAGTTGCGAATCCCACCCAAAGTGTAAACTCAAAGCAACAGACAACTGCATTAAAGAACTTTGCGTAAAGTAAACAATCCTTGCACCCGCAAGTACAAGCACCGTTGTTTTCTCCCTTGTGGCAACAACCCATCCCCTAGACTCATGTTCTGTCACTCAAGCTAGTCATCAGGGGGCATGAACCCACAATCATGCATAACGCTCCCTCTTGGAGTCACTACCTACTACTTGGACAAAGCAATAAACAACAACGGAGAACATGCAAGAATTACTCAAGAGCATAAATATAAAAGAGGAGAATCAAATATATTACTCAATCACAATCTGAACATAGTCTCATAATCCATCAGATCCCAACAACTCAACATAGCAACAGCAGAAAGATTACATATGTGCCTCGATCATGTAGGGAAGCTCACGAGGTCTAAACCATGAAGAACAAAGAGGGGAGGAGAACATCACATAGCTACTGATCATGGACCCTTGGTCCAAGGTGGACTGCTCACGGTTCATCCGGGAAGCATCCATGGTGGTGGAGAAGCTCCCGGAGGTGGTTCCTCCCTCCGGCAGGGTGCCGGGAAGAGGGCTCCTGGTGCTCCCGATCTTGGAAGCGCGGCAGCGGCGGAACAGAGGAGAGATCGCAAAAAAGGGTTCTGTCCTCGAGGGTTTCGGGACGAGAGGGATATATAGGCGAAGGGGGGCAGCCAGAGGTGGACCAGGGGCCCCAGGCACCCCCCTAGTGCGGCCTAGGGGGTAGCCGCGCCAGGTGGCCGCCTGGGCCACCCCTGGCTCCCCTCTGGCCCCACTTGGGCTCTTCCCGAAGCCATCTGTATGCTGATTTTTCCTATATTTTCCCGGAATTTTTCTGGCACTTTAAGTACTGGGAAAACCTGCAATACAAAAATAGCAAAAAACAGGAACTAGCACTAGGGGTGCACTGAGTTAATAGGTTAGTCCAAATATGATCAAAAGTGTATGGAAGTGCATCAATATCATAGCAATATCACACAAAAGATTCATGGATCAAGCAGAAATTATAGATACGTTTTGGACGTATCAACATCCCCAAGCTTAATTCCTGCTCGTCCTCGAGTAGGTAAATGGTAACAAGCATAATTTTTGTGGTGACATGCTACCAACCATATAAGAAATTTTAAGTAGAGCAATCAAGTCATGTAATTCAATTCAAGACATAACAGGCAAGAGTCTATATTAGCATTGAAAGAAGCAACATAAGAACATAAAGGTGCAAGAGCTCTCGCTATCCGTGACTCGAATGTCTCCAAATGGTGTTTGCGTGCAAGAAAGGGGATAGGGATATACGAGAGAGTAAAACATAGTTTTTATTGTTGAGAACTTAATCTACTAAAGTTTCACACTTGGTCTTCTTTGGAATCTTATCTTGACTCATCCCCAGACCACTAGCCAGGTACAAGTCAAAATGATCCACTCCCATTCGATATTTCTAGCACTCATGCAATGGATGAGCGTAAGAAAGAAAGTTGACACTTAGGATGGCAAAGAGAGAAAAATGATGGAGGAGGACGACAAAAAAGGTGTGAAAGGCTCACATCAATGAGGCCAATCATAGGTGAGAGAAAGCGAAATGATAGATATGATGTGAGGAGTAGGGATTGCCATGCAACGGATGCACATATGAGCTAAGGTAAGCTCTCCAATGGAACTAGTGGGGGTGCATCCAACTTGCTTGCTCAAGAAGACCTAGAGCTCATTTGAGGAGGCTCATCATTGGAATATACAAGCCAAGTTCTATAGTGTGAAGGTCTCCACATAGCTATATGCATGAATGATAATCTCTATGGAGTACAAGATATAAGATGGAGTACGAGTGTGGATCTCTCAAAAGGAATAGTAGTGTGCCCCCTTCTCTCTTTTTATTTGTTTTTTTATTTTTTATTTTTTTTTGTACTTTTCGGTGGCCTCAATGGCTCTTCCTATTTCTCTCATTTGTCCTCTTTTGATCTTTTGATTTTGTCCTCTTTGGTATCTTTTCCTCACTTTAGGGGCAACACTCTATATATTACAAGAAGAATAGAAGATCTTTCACACTTTACAAAAGTACTCAACATAAAGAAAATGAAACTATCATGAAGTATGAAAATGTATGCCTGATACGGTGAGGATAGTTCTCTCACTCCTCGTTGGTTACCCCAAGTGGAAGGTGAGATGTAGCGTAGCAGCAAATTTCCCTCGGTGAAGATACCAAGGTTTGTCTCCAGTAGGACTCGCAGAAATACAAGAAGGTGCACACAGCAACAAATAACTTTGCTCCCAACGAGTACAGAGGAGTTGTCAATTCCTCCAGCCTTGCTATTTACAAAGGATCAACGCAAGAGATAATAATAGTGGCAACTGAAAGTAAAGACTGAAAGTAAACTAAGGGTGTAAACAGTGATGTGAAGATGGACCGGGGTCCCGTGATTTTCACTAGTGATGTCTCTCTCCCAAAAGACGATAAAAGTGCTAGCAAGGTAAACAAATCACAGCTGGGCAATTTAAAGAATTATGAAGGCACCGCAATGCTAAATATGCTGCAAAGAAAGGAAGGGCTCAAAAGAAATGGGCAGTACGCCAAGGTAAGTTGACCGAAATCCAACTGCATCTACTAAGAATCATCCACCTTGAGATATCTATCCAGAACATCTCACTGGTATTAAGTTGCGAATCCCACCAAAAGTGTAAACTCAAAGCAACAGACAACTGCATTAAAAGAATTTTGTATAAAGTGAACAATCCTTGCACCCTCGGATACAAGCACCGTTGTTTTATCCCTTCTGGCAACATCACATCCCCTAGTCTCATGTTTCTGTCACTCAAGCTAGACATCAAGGGGCTGAACCCACAATCAAGCACAACGCTCCCTCTTGGAGTTGCAACAAACTACTTGGCCAAAGTAAAATACTGCAACGGAGAATATGCACGAATTTACTCAAGAACAAAATATAAAAGAGAAGAACCAAATATATTACTCATCACAATCTGAACATAGTCTCATAATCCATCAGATCCCAGCAAACTCAGCATAGCAACAACAGAAATTACAAAAGTGCCTCGATAATGTGAGGCAGCTCACGAGGTCTCGAAAGTGGAAGCACAAAGAGGAGAGAAGTACATCACATAGTTACTGGTCACGGACCCATGGTCCAAGGGATACTACTCACGGTACATCCGGGAGACGTCCATGTGATACGTCCCAAACGTATCTATAATTTATGCTTGCTCCATGCATGTTTTGTGTGACTTTGCCATCTTTTGCTTGAACTTTCATACACTTTTGAGCATATTTGGACTAATCTATTAACCCAGTGCACCCAGCTGCCAGTTGCTATTTTCTGCTGTTTTTGTATTTCAGGTTTTCCGGCCATTAAAAGTGCTCCAAAAAATCCGGAAAAATCAGATAAAAAATCAGCGACCCGGAAGCTTCCGGAAATACCAAAGGAGGGAAGGGGGGCCACCACAAGGACTCCAGAAGGGTCCCTGGCGCGGCCCCACCCTAGGCCGCGCCAGGGAGCCTCCTGGCTGCCTTGTGGCCCCTCTCGGTGCCCCCTTCGCCTATATTTAGACCTCGGGGTGGAAACCCCTAATATCGATCTCTTTTCCGTGATCTCGCCTCTGTACCGCCGCCGCCGCCATTTCTAGACCGGGGCTGCCTGGAGAAGCGGCCCCGGCACCCTGCCGGGAGGAGGAACCCCCTCCGGGAGACCATCCATAGCCATGGACGCCTCCCGTATGTACCGTGAGTAGTTTCCCTTGGACCATGGGTCCGTGACCAGTAGCTATGTGATGTACTTCTCTCCCCTCTTTGTGCTTCCACTTTCGAGACCTCGTGAGCTGCCTCACATGATCGAGGCCCCTCTGTAATTTCTGCTGTTGCTATGCTGAGTTTGTTGGGATCTGATGGATTATGAGACTATGTTCAGATTGTGATGAGTAATATATTTGGTTCTTCTCTTTTATATTTTGTTCTTGAGTAAATTCTTGCATGTTCTCCGTTGCCGTATTTTACTTTGGCCAAGTGATTTGTTGCAACTCCAAGAGGGAGCGTTATGCTTGATTGTGGGTTCAGCCCCTTGATGTCTAGCTTGAGTGACAAAAACATGAGACTAGGGGATGTGTTGTTGCCACCAGGGATAAAAGAACAGTGCTTGTATCCACGGGTGCAAGGATTGTTTACTTTACGCAAAGTTCTTTTAATGCAGTTGTCTGTTGCTTTGAGTTTACACTTTGGGTGGGATTCGCAACTTAATACCAGCGAGATATTCTGGATAGATATCTCAAGGTGGATGATTCGTAGTAGACGCAGTTGAATTTCGGTCTACTTACCTTGGTGTACTGCCCATTGCTTTTGAGCCATTCCTTTCTTTGCATCATAGTTAGCATTGCGGTGTCTTCATAATTTTGTAATTTGCGCAGCTGTGATTTGTTTACCTCGCTAGCACTTTTATCGTCTTTTGGGAGAGAGACATCTCTAGTGAAAATCACGGGACCCTGGTCCATCTTCACATTAATGTTTACATCCTTAGTTTACTTTCAGTTGCCACTATTATTATCTTTTGCGTTGATCCTTTGTAAACAGCAAGGCTGGAGGAATTGACAACTCCTCTGTACTCGTTGGGAGCAAAGTTATTTGTTGCTGTGTGCAGGTCCACGTCAAGCGCCGTGACACCTTATTGTATCTCTTGGAGTCCTACTGGTTCGATAACCTTGGTATCTTTACCGAGGGAAATTTGCTGCTACGCTACATCTCACATTCCACTTGGGGTAACCAACGAGGAGTGAGAGATCCTCACCGTATCAAGCCAATTTCTGGCGCCGTTGCCGGGGACTCCAGTCTACAAGATAGGGGAGTTGCACACTATCTTTTATCTTTGATTTTTAGTCTTGTTAGTTTACCTTTCAGTTTTTACTTTTGTGTCCCTTATCAAAAATACCAAAAATACCCGCTGCTACTATGGGTTCCAATGAAAACACCAAGTTGTGTGACTTCACCAGTCGCAACAACAGTGACTTTATCTGCATTCCTATTGCCACACCTGCCACTTCAGCTACCTCTTATGAAATTAAACCTTCTTTGCTAAACCTTGTTATGAGAGATCAATTCTCTGGTGCTGGAGATGATGCTGCTTTACACTTGAATAATTTTGTTGAATTATGTGATATGCAAAAGTATAATGAAGTAGATGGTGATGTTGTTAAGCTCAAGCTTTTTCCTTTCTCTTTGAGGGACGGAGCTAAAATCTGGTTTCAATCTTTGCCTAGGAATAGCATAGATTCTTGGGATAAGTGCAAAGATGCTTTTATTCGGAAGTACTACCCACCTGCTAAGATTATCCAATTGAGGAGTAACATTATGAATTTCAGGCAATTGGATAATGAACACGTTGCCCAAGCTTGGGAATGCATGAAATCTCTTGTCAAGAACTGCCCCACACATGGACTGACTACCGGGACGGTTATCCAGACTTTTTATGCAGGCTTGAACTTTACCTCGCGGAATCTGTTAGATTCGGTCGCGGGAGGAACTTTTATGTCAACCACACTTGCTGCTGCCACAAAGCTACTTGATGAGATGATGCTGAACTACTCTAAGTGGCACACCGAAAGATCTCCAACTGGTAAAAAGGTAAATTCTGTCGAGGAGATCTCCTCTCTAAATGGAAAGGTTGACCTTATCATGTCTCTACTTACCAAGCAAGCTCCTATTGATCCTCAGGATGTTCCTTTAAATTCTTTGGTTGCTCAGGAACAAGTAGATGTGAACTTTATCTCTAGAAACAACTTTAACAATAATGCTTATAGGAGTAATTTTGGTAGCAACAATTCTAGGCCTTTCCCATCCAACAACTATGGGAACGGTAATAGCAACTCCTACAGCCAGAATCATAGGGAAAGAGACCTACCCAGCTATGAGAAACTTATAGAAATAGAAAAAGCCACCAAAAGCTATATGCACACACAGTCTGAACATAACAAGGCCTTTTCCAGACAGTTAGATGAGCACTCCTCTATCCTACAAAACATTAGCAAACAACTTGAGAGCCTGAATAGTTATATTTCCAGCCTCCAAACTAGACTCACTGCCATTGAGACCTATGTTTCAAACATGTCTCACACCCAATCTACCTTGATAAACCAGATGGCAGCCAAACCAGAAGTCATTCCCAAGGAAGAGGATAGAATTAAGAGCCTTCCTACCTACCACACAGTAGCCACTATACAAGTAGTTGAGGATGTGCAAACAGTTAGCACCCATCACACCCCTAGTCCCACTGGACCTATCAATGGTGATGCTACCACCTCAACCATAGATGAAGAAACCTCTATGAACATAGAGGCTTTCAAACAAGTGAGCCTAAATGATATCACTACCTCCTTGATAGATAGTAGAGACCTAGACTTTGACAACTATACTTTACCTGAAGTTATTGGTTTCCTAAACAAGATGTCTAGAGACCCCCACACTAGCACACTTAATCTTGCCTTCACAAAGCATATCACTAATGCTCTAATCAAAGTTAGGGAGGAGAAGCTTAGACTAGAGGCCTCCATACCTAGGAAGCTAGAAGATGGTTGGGATCCTATGATAAAAATCAAATTGAATAACTTCTCTTGTTATGCTCTTTGTGATGTTTGAGCAAGTACCTCAGTTATGCCCAAAAGAATGTATGATATGCTTGAATTGAAACCTTTTGATAACTGTTCTTTTGGTGTTCGTCTTGTTGATTCTTCCGTAAATAAGCCTTTGGGGAAGATCGAAGATGTTCTTATCATTGTCAATGACAATTATGTTCCTGTTGATTTCACTATTATGGACATTGAATGTGAACCTTCTTGTCCAATTATTTTGGGACGTCCTTTTCTTCGCACAGTTGGTGCTGTTATTGATATGAAAGAAGGGATTATTAGATTCCAATTCCCTCTGAAGAAAGGGATGGAACACTTCCCTAGGAAAAAGATTAAGTTACCTTTTGAGTCCGTCACACGGGCTAGTTATTCTCTTGAAAAGACCTGATCTTCTGCTTTAAGCCTAGCTAATGGCTCTAAAGAAGCGCTTTCGGGAGGCAGCCCGCAACGAATTTAGGTTTTTCTTTTTGCTTTTATTCTGTTCACAGTGGTCTTGATGATTGTTACTACTGTAGAAACATCATTGTATCTTTATTTTTCAAGCTTTGTGCCTTTTATAGCCTCATACGACAAGGGAAGTGAAAGTTGTGACATGCTGTCCTAAAAGCAGATTCTTTCCTGGTGACTAGAAAAATCATGGAAAATCCCTGTTCAGCTTTTTGAGCTGAATTTTTTACACAGAGTGCTCTATAAAATTAAGAAACTTGCTTATGCTCTGAGTTTTTTGATTTGAGTTACAGAAGTACCCCTAAAAAATTCGTTTTTACCTGCTGGTCAGTTTTTCACAGATTCTGTCCTGTTTTGCCTTTTCTTCGTTTTGCAAACCTTAAGCTTGCTTTTTCTTTGCAAAAACCTTTTGGAAATCTTGAGAAACAGTAGCTCTTAAATTTTATCTTTATTTCCAGTAGAGAATTTTTTTTATTTTAGAAGGGCACTAACCTCTCTAATCAGTCTACAATGAGTTATGTATGAAGGGAGTTTTCAAGTGCACGATGGAAGATGATGAAAGAAGATCTTGCAGTGTCAAACGCCCAAGCTCGGGGATTCCCATGTGCACCCGCAAGAAATATTCAAGGAGACTCAAGCGTCTAAGCTTGGGGATGCCCCCGTGCATCCCCTTCTTCATCAACAATTATCAGTTCGTCTCTCGTTGCACTATATTTTTATCACTTCATGCGTTATGTGCTATACTTGGAGCGTCTCGCTCTTTACTTTTCTAGGTTTTTTTGCTTTGTTTGCTGTAATAACAAGTTAGACCCCAGCTTACTCTTTTATGTGGGAGAGATACACGCTCCACTTGAATTAGAACTCCTCATAGGATTTGCATGCTTATTCTTTTAGCTGTGAGTTGTTCTTTTTGTTTTCTTAGCTGCTGCTCTGTTTAGTTGTAGTGCTTTAGTTTTTCTAGAGCTTTTCTTTTGTCTTAGGTTGAACTTTCTATAGGTTGCATATTTTATCTTGTTAGAGAGTTTTCCTGTTGCACTGAGTTTTGTGTCTTGACTAGAAGTAGGTAGTACAAGTTGCTATTCTCTTTGTAGTAGTAACTTGCAATAGTTTTGTGGTTTTGACTAGAGTAATGTTTGAACTTTTGGTGTGAAGAGCTCGAGCCTATTAGTGATGGATGTCGTATTTTGGGAAATCCATGTGTTTTTCGAAAACCAAAAACCCCTGTTGAGAGCTCTAGCTACTAGATAGATCACTAACCTCTGGAGGCTTCGAATATTAGAGTACACTCACGTACCATGAGTCGAGCATGCGCAAGGATAACCAAACCCCCTTACACTCCTCCTCGTGGTACTTGTCTCTTTATGAACCTCCTGATTAGATTGAGAGTTACCAATAATAAGTGCATGAGTTCTTCGGACTAATGTGAGTATTCGAAAGTTGACACTTCCACCCACCTATACTTTTTCTAGCCTTGTTAGAACCCCAACAAGGGTAAGTGCTAGGGTTTCTTGTGCCCTTTGCATCATGCAAAATTTTCAAAAGAAATTCAAAAATGGGGAAAAGAAAAGCCCTGAGAATTTAAATCAAATGGCCAGACAAAAATTTCTTCCAAATTTTCCTCTGGTATTTTTGAAAAGTCTTATAAATATGCATGATCACATATAAGGTGAAGTGGGTCCCACTGCATGCACCAAGATTTTTCAAATATTCCAAACAGGGCTTGGAAATTAAATAAATACCCTATTTGAATTAAAATTCAAATTATTTGAATTTTAAAAGTGCTCAAATTTTATGAGTGGCTAGCTCTATATTTTATGAGGCCACATAAAATATTTGGGGCATTTAATAAAATGCCTAGGTATTTTTATCTAGGAAGAACAAATAGAACATAATTAAATAAAAAGAAAAAAAAACTTACCTGGGCATAGGGGCCCAACTTGTCACCCCGCAGCCCAGCCAGCCCAGCCCACCAGCCCCTTCTTGTCGTCTTCTCCAGAACGGCAAGCACGCAGGTGCGTGTCGAGCATGCCGCGGCCACTGCCGTCGCCCGGCCACCTCCTGCTTCCCCCTGCCCTATCTCCTCGCCAGGAGAACCCCCTCGAAGCTCCGCACCAGTTCCCCCTCTCCCCGCTCTCCCTCATAGTCTCCCTCGCCGGATTTTCGCAGCCAACCGAGAGCGCCGTCGCTCACCGTCGTGTATCCACGCGGCCAACAACGACAAACCGCCGCACAGCCGTGTCCCTCAAGCTCGCCGTCGTCGTCTTCGTCTCCTACTCGAAGGAATCGAGCCAAGAAGCTCCCTGGACGTCGACCCCTTGTCCAGTTCGCCGCCGTCCAACGTGAACGTCATCGACGAATTCGCCGCCGTCTCTACCTCTCCGGCCTCCCCGAGCTCGTCGTCGTCTTCCACGTGAGCTTCCGCT
Source organism: Bromus sterilis (assembly GCA_950022295.1). Lineage (NCBI taxonomy): Eukaryota > Viridiplantae > Streptophyta > Magnoliopsida > Poales > Poaceae > Bromus > Bromus sterilis. The sequence continues at coordinate 30,531,684 of OX465597.1, forward strand.
CGATTTCCCCCTCATAGCTCCCCTCCTAGTACTCCCTGGCGTCGTTCGCCATGTGCAGAGGCCACGGCCGCCGCCGGGCTTGACCCCGCCATGGCCTGGGGCCTCTCCTCGTTGCCCCGATGGCACCAGTGGGTGCGGGTGGGCGAGGGGAACACGGCCGTGCCCTCCAACCCCCTCCTCGTGCCTTCTGGCTCAGCGCTGCCGCGTACAGAGCTGCCGGCGTTGAGCCGCCGGACGCCCGAGCCATTAGCCCACTAAACCGCCTGCTAACCCCCCTAATCTCTCTCTCTCACTGACAGTGGACCCCAGCACCCTCTAATTAAACACAGTTTAATTTAAACCACAAGATTAATCCCAGAGCCACTGACAGCCTAGCCCCACTGGTCAGCCCCCCTGCTGATGCCATGCTGATGCAGTGCTGACGCAGTAAATAGAAAAGAATTTAAAGAAATTCCAGAAATTACAGAAAATAGCCAAAACTTCAATAAATCATAGAAAATTCATTTTAACTCCAAATTGGACAAATAATATGTCTAAAATTATCAGAAAAATACAAGGATTATGAATATGCAACTTGTTTCTATGTTTGACCATTTTAAAATGGGTGAACAGTAGCAAACATGCATATGGATCCTTTTCAAATTCAAATTTGGAGTGATTTTGCAAATGGTTTTGCAACACCCTCAATTCAAATGGATTCATCCACACATCAGAGGCTTTACCTCACCTTTACAACATCACGTCATGATCAACCTTTTCAAATGAACTTTCATGCATTCAAATGCATTTGAAATTCATCGATAAATCAAATGGAGTTTGAATTTGCATTTCAAATGCAATATACTCCTTTTAAATGGAATGCTCAACACATCAGTAACATGAACATCACCATTACAATCTTATTCATGTGATTGTGCATTGTACATTATGTTGATCCTATTATTGTCATGTTGCTGATAGAAGTGGAGCCGGAACCCGAGACCACCCCCTTCGTTGAAGACACCATACCGAACCTCGTCAGCAAGGCAAGCAACCCCCCCATTGATCATGTCTATAAAATCCCAATGCCCTCTCAGTCTCGCTTATGCATGTTTAGGAGATCACTTTGTATCGATTCTACCGCATAGTTGAACCCATATCTGATGCATGACCTATCATCTTGTCACAGTAGTAAGCAAACCACAATCCTAGATGACATAGGAGTTGTTTGATATCATGTGTCCCCTGCAACTGTTACTGCTTATTGCATGCTTAGTGGTACAATGAGGTTGCTTTTGATGTGAGTTGGGATGATAGTGAACATGGTGTTGATGAAAGTGAAACTGTGTTGGTGAATCTACCCTAAAACAAGGTGAACGATGAGAGGCTGTGTAGGAGTACACAGTGGGTTGTCTCGTTGAACACCGCCTTAAGTCCGAGTTCTTGTGTGGTGATCCAAGAAGAAGAGTACAACCACACATTGGGCTCACTGACCCCTCTCGACCTAGTACCTCACCCCGTTCGAACCCCAGGAGTCGCATTAGTTCGAAGTTCTGGTAGGGCTATGGCACGGTCTGCGAAGTGGATGAACGGCTTTTAAAGACCGGCTTGGGACCCTGCACACATCGTTTGAGGATGTACTGGAACCTCGGCCGGACTTCCATACGGATCCCCCTCAGATAGGCGACTCTCTAGACTAGAACGGAGCTGTGGGCGAAGTGTTGTGGTGGCATCCTCGCTGTCACCTCTTGAACGGTGACACGCAAAAGGTGGTAACTGATGACACGTGTGTGTAGCGGTATGTCAGAACCCTCTGTTAGGTAATGTGCTAGGGTCAGCAAGTCTCTGGCATCATGTTAAAAATTTCAAAAAGAAATCTTTGAAATCAAAATCAAAAGCAAAATGGGAGAAGGAACCCCCCAAGATGAATTAATTCAAAAGGCCAGATAAAAATCTTCTCCAAAAATTCATGTTAGATTTTTGAAAAGTCTTATAAATGAGTGTGATTACATATCAAGTGATGTGGGACCCACCCCATGCTCATGGATTTTTCAAATATTCAAAAAGTGCCTTGGAATTAATCAAAAACCCCTATTTGAATTTGAATTCAAATATTTTGAATTTCAAAAATGTTCAAACTCTGGATATGACTAGCTACTGGTCATGTAATGCCATATAAAAGATTTGAGCATTTATAAAAATGTCTAGCTAATTTTTTTAGCTAAGAGAAAACAAATTACAGAAAAGAAAAATAGAAAAGAAAAACAGAAGCTTACCTGGGCAAAGAAGCCCGACTAGCTCCTCCGCAGCCCACCTGGCCGGCCCAGCCCACCTGGAGCTCCCCTGTCGTCTTTCCCGGGCACGAGCACACAGCTGCGTGCCCGGCATGCCGCAGCCGTCGCGGTGACAGCCTCCCAGCCGCGCCCCTGCCTCCTTCTCGACACCACGCACGCCAGGAGACGCCCCACGTCTCACTTTCTTCCTCCTCGCCCTCTGGTTCGTCCTCCCTGCGAAGAACAGCGGCGCCCCCGTAACCTAGCCGGAGCACGGCGACGCCCCGGCGCGGCGACTAAAGCCCTAGAGCTCCGTCGACTTGTCCAGCACGTCCGCAGCCGTCGTCTACGTCGAGCCACTGCGCCAGTCGAAGATCAGCGCCACTGGAGACGACGCCAGGTTCAACGTTTCGCCACCGGCCGCCGGGAAGAGAAGCTCCAAATACGTCGCCGTCGAGAGACCCCCGACCCCGCTGTCTTCTCCATTCGAATCGGGGTGAGCCACTCGTCGTTTTGCCTCTATCCCCACCTCCTCCCGTGCCCCGCAGCTAGATTCCGGCGTGGCCAGTGCCTCGGCCGTTTCCGCGGTTGACCCCCTCGTCGCCACGGTGCACGACTTGGACCCCCGATGGCCTAAACGGACGCGCGGGCTCCCCAGCAACCTGTCCGTGCCCTCTAATCCTTCCCCCGTGCACAAAACTCCTACTCCGGCAAGACTCCGGCGAATCCCGAGCCGCCGTCGCCATTAACCCCTCCCCTCTCTCACTGACCCGTGGGCCCGAGGCCACTAAGCTAATCCTCCCCCTAACCCGCTGACTACTGGGCCCCAGCACCCTAACCCCTCTCTGTTAATTAAACAGAGAGGATTAAATCTCTCTGCCACTAACATGGCTGGCCCACCAGTCAGACCCCTGCTGATGTCATGCTTGCATCAGCATGACGCAATAAATGAATTTCCAGAAAATTAGAAATGAGTTAAAGAATTCCAGAAAATCCAGAAAATAGCCCAAACTTTGGAAATTCATAGAAAATTCATATTAACTCCAAATTGGACAAATAATATATGAAAAATGACCAGGAGAAAATAAGCTATCCAAAAATCCAACATTCAACTATGTTTGAGTTGAATTTAAATTGGGACCAGTAGCATTTGTCATTTGATTTAATTGGAGTTTATTCAAATTAAATTCATATGCTTTTGCAACTTGGACCATGGCAACATACTACATTTCAACCACACATCAGAGGCATATCATACACTTTTCAAAATGATTCAAATGGATCAAACCTTGTCACATGTAACTTGGCTAAGTTTGAATTCAAATTGGAGTTTGAATTTGCAATTCAATTTGCAATATACTCCATTTAAATGGAATTGCTTCACACATCAAAGCATATACATCAAGTTTCAACCTTCCATCATGTGATTGTGCATTGTATTTACTTTGCTACCTTGTTTGTTGTTTGTCGAGTAGAGGTGGAACCGGAACAGGAGGCTGCCCCCTTCATTGAAGACCCATAACCCGAACCTCGTCAGCAAGGCAAGCAAACCCCCATTGATCATGTCGATAAAATCCCAATTCCCTCTCATGTCTCGCTTATGCATTGTATAGGATGATTACCATGCTACGTTTCTACCGCATAGATGAACCCATTCCTTTGCATGACCTATCATTTGTCACAGTAGTAGGCAAAACCACAATCCTAGCAAATGTAGGAGTTGATTGATATCATGTGACCCCTACAACTGTTACTGCTTATTGCATGCTTAGAATGATACCAAGATGATACTGTTATGTGAGTCGGGATGGTAGTGATCATGATGATGATGGTAGAAAGGTGTTGGTGAATCTAACCTAATACAAGGTGAACGATGAGAGGCTGTGTAGCAGTACACAGTGGGTTGTCTCGTTGAACACCGCCCTAAGTCCGAGTTCTTGTGTGGTGATCCAAGATGAAGAGTACAACCACACATTGGGCTCACTGACCCCTCTCAGCTTACTAACTCATCCCTTTCGATGTCCAGATGTCGCAATAGTTCGGAGTTCTGGTAGGTCTATGGCCTGGCTGCTAAGTGAGAGAACGGCTCATCCGAGACCGGCTTACGCACCACGCACACATCACTTGGGTCCACTTCGGTAAACCGGCCGGGTTCACGATAGTGGTAGCCAACCCAGGTAGGCGGCTTTCTTGGACTAGATAGGCTATGAGGTAACAGTTGTGGTGAGCATCCTCGCTGGCACCCCTTGAATGGTGTCGATATCAAAGGAGGTAAATGATGATCATGTGTGTGTAGCGGTACACCCCTGCAGGGTTATCAAAACTATTCGAATAGCCGCGTCCGCGGTTATGAACTGCTTGGAAAGCTTAGCTTGATTATTAGATAACTTGAACCGGATACTTCTAAAACACACCAAGATAAGTGTGAGTGCTATGGCGTGCTTTCTCGTGGGGAAGTCGAGGAAGGCACCATAGTGGTGTAATTGGTTGGAGAAAGTAGTGGACTTGTGTACGCTTCTTACCTCAAAGTCTGGTATTCGTAGTTCAGGACTAGCCAAGTCAAAGCTGGCATTTCTGCAAGTGAAACCCCAACTCCCTTTACCTTGATACATGTGCATGAGTAGTATAGCTCCTATGTTTTAGATGAAACCACTGACCCCGAAGGTGGCTTCTTCATCGAGCTCGACGACTGAAGATCAAGCTAGTCTAGTCCCAGTCAGACGACTGGTTCCCTCGTGGAGGGCTTGTGTTTAAATAAGGCTTCTTAAGCCATTTGTTAAACTTGTCTATACTCAGACATACTTTGCTTCCGCTTGTTGTTGTAATGTTGGATCACATGTTTGTGATCTCTGTGTGCACTCTATAAGAGTTATCAATAAAAATGTATACTTTGTAGAGAATTGCACTGATACCTACTGTTCATACAAGGCATGTGTGCTGCGTGTATGTTTATAACATGCATGTCTTTGTATGGGTTTTTGAGACCTTAGTTGTGATCTGGCTGGCGGTCTTTCATACACCAAGTGGCCCTTAGATGTGCGCAGCTTGGGGCATCGCGATGCGATTGTTCGAGTCTCCGTCTCGTGCACACTTTGTGGTATGATCGAGCCCGCCCTAGACCCCGACTAAGTGATCGGGCCGGAGTAAGTCTATGTAAGAGTTATGAGATAGTCGATAGTATGGTTGAGGCGACTTGTCTTGAATATGGGAGTTCATCACCCATATCATTAGACTTGTGTGCGGATGATGAGGACCCATCTCAGTTGATCATCCGGCCTGGATGGGATGGCCCTCACGTACGATGCTTTCCGAGAACGTTCTGTGCTTGGCCTTGTCTGCTTAGACAAGTGGGTACGGTTCTCGGCTCTCCATATGACTATGTCTTAGCTGGACTTGCATACGCTAACCCCGGGTCTCGACATGGTACACCCCTGCAGGGTTAACAAAACTATTCGAATAGCCGCGTCCGCGGTTAAGGACTGCTTGGAAAGCTTAGCTCGATTATTAGACAACTTGAACTGGATACTTCTAAAACTCGCAAGATAAGCGTGAGTGCTATGGTGCTTCTCATGGGGAAGTCGAGGAAGTAACCATAGTGCTGTATTGGTTGAAGAGATCTAGTGGGATCGTGTACGCTTCTTACCTCAAGTCTGGTACTCGTAGTTCAGGACTAGCCAAGTCAAAGCTGGCACTTCTGCAAGTGAAACCCCACCCCCTTTACCTTGATACATGTGAATGAGTAGTATAGTTCCTACGTAAGTCTTGCTGAGTACGACTTTGTACTCACGTTTGCTTATTCTATGTTTTAGATGAACCCACCTACTTGATGGTGGCTTCTACCCGAAGCTCGAAGATTGAAGACTCACACCAAGACCAAGCTAGTGTAGTCTCAGTCAGACGACTGGTTCCCTCGTGAAGGGCTTGTTTTTAGATAAGGCTTCTCTAAGCCATTTGTTAAACTTGTCTGTACTCAGACCTACTTCGCTGCCGCATGTTTGATGAAATGGTAGATCACATACTTGTGATCTCTGTGTGCACTCTATAAGAGTTATCAATAAAGATGTATACTTTGTAGAGAATTGCAATGATACCTGCTGTTCATACAAGGCATGTGTGCTGCGTGTATGTTTATAACATGCATGTCTTTGTATGGGTTTTCGAGACCTTAGTTGTGATCTGGCTGGCGGTCTTTTATACACCAAGTGGTCCTTAGATGTGCGCATCTTGGGGCATCGCGATGCGATTTCTCGAGACGCTGTCTCGTGCACACTTTGATGTATGATCGAGCCTGCCCTAGACCCCAACTAAGTGATCGGGCTGGAGTAAGTCTATGTAAGAGTTATGAGATAGTCGATAGTATGGTTGAGGCGACTTGTCTGTGAATATGGGAGTTCATCACCCATATCATTTAGACTTGTGTGCGGACGATGAGGACCCATTTCAGTTGATCATCCTGCCTGGATGGGATGCCCCTCACGTATGATGCTTTCCGAGAACGTTCTATGCTTGGCCTTGTCTGCTTAGACAAGTGGGTACGGTTCTCGGCTCTCCATATGACTATGTCATAGAGGGACTTGCATACGCTAACCCCGGGTCCCTACAGACTTGCTACCAGAGCAGGACTGACTGTAGGATTATCAGCCTTGGCCGAAGTCGAGTCTAGCTTGCTATAGTTATATAGTTACTATGGGTATATAAGGGAACAACGTAAGGCTTCTTTTTCTCCTTACCCTCATCGTTCTGAGTTCTGAGTCACCCTCATCTTATTCTACGGGAAGATAGGACTAGGATCATCTATGTCTGACTAGAACATCTCGTTGATTGCCTCCTTATAGCCGTAGGATGGTTGTGGTTGTCCAGAGTCTCCGTGTTTTGAGTTCCTTGAAGAAGTTCTGTCCGATTTCTTCGAGGTTGTTTCATTATTCCATCCCAGTGTACCGTTATGCTGCCGGATTTGTTCCGTGTTTTTTGAGTCATTGCCTTTGCCTTATTATCCTTTCCGCCTAAATCACATCCTTTTATCCTTGCCTCCATCGTACAAACTGTTCTGATTGTTGATTTTTATCACACAGGATGTCAGGTGGAACTCGCAGTGCTGTTCTTCGGAATCGAGACCGTGATCGGAATCGAGATGATGATGAACTTCCACCCCCGCCTTCTGTGGCGGAAATCATGATGGAAGCCGAGCGGAATAGACGTGATCAAACACGCCTTCTGAAGCTCATCGAGCAGAATACCTCACGTCATTGCAATGTGGTTGTGAGCATTCATGACTTCATCCTCCTCAAGCCACCGGTATTCCAATGTTCTTCTGAGCCCCTTGAAGCTGATGATTGGCTCCGTTCCATCGAGCGTAAGCTTGACACTGCACATGTTGCTCCCGATGACCGGGTTATTTTCGCGGTATACTTCCTGGAAGGTGCTGCTCTTCAATGGTGGGAGAACTATGTTGCTATGCAACCAGATGGTCACGTAGTGACTTGGCAGGAGTTCTGTGTTGCCTTTTGAGGGTACCACATTCTGGATGAGTTGATGGAGCGCAAGAAGGAAGAGTTCTGCAATCTGAATCAAGGAGAGATGTCCATTCATGAGTATGTGAGGGAATTCAACCGTCTTTCTCGTTATGCCCAAGACGAGATCACCACCGATGCCAGAAAGCAGGCAAGGTTCCACAAGGGACTTAGCCCCATCCTTCGTCATGATCTCAACCTCCTTGAGTTTGCCACCTTTGAGGATTTAGTCAACAGATCCTTCAGAGCTGAGCATGGCAATGAAGTTTTGGAGAAGTCTCGTAAGCATGATCTTGAGCTTGCCCCTTCTTCCAGTTCACGCCCTCAGAAGCGCATGATCTGGATTCCTAACAGTTTGATCCACCAAAACAACCCACCGAGGCCATCCCGTGTGCCGCCTCGTCCACCAGCTCCACCAAGCAACCCAGCTCCCTGCACTATCTTTGTAGCCTGTTTCAGATGTGGCCAACCTGGTCACTACTCTCGTGAGTGCCCCGTAAATCAGAATGCTCCACCCCATGCCAAAGGAAACCCCACTGTTCGTGCCAAACCACCTCCGAAGGTTCCCACCGCTAAGCCATCCACCTCAGAAAATCTTAGAAGTGTGAACCAAATCTCAGCTGAGGAAACTGATGGTACTTCTGACGTCATTCTTGGTACGCTCCCAGTCAATTTTGTTCCCACTTCTGTCCTTTTCGATCCAGGAGCATCTCACTCATTCATGTCGGAGAGTTATGCACTTCAGCATGATGTACCCTTTCAAGAAATGTTCACCCCTATGATCATTCAAACTCCTGGTTCCAAGTGGAAAACTAATAGAGTAAGCCATGGTAATCAAATTGCAATTGAGGGTTTAGTATTCCTTGCTTCACTCATAGCCCTCAAGTCTTTAGACATTGATGTCATCCTTGGTATGGATTGGTTATCAAGACAACATGCTTTTCTTGATTGTAAAGCCAAGTCAGTTAGAATTACACATCCTTCAGGCTAGACAATAGATTACTCCTCACCAAGAACAAGAACCCAGGTGCATTCTTTGCATGTGCTTCCCCTTCCCGACCTTGAAGATGTTCCGGTGGTTCGTGACTTCCGAGATGTCTTTCCTGAAGAGCTGCCGGGAATGCCACCCGACAGATGTGTAAAATTCATATAGATCTTATGCCAGGAACCGCACCAATTTCCAGACGCCCATACAAAATGGCCCCACGTGAGTTAGCTGAGCTTAAAACTCAACTGGAAGCTTTGTTGGAAAAAGGCTTCATCCTCCCTAGATCATCGCCATGGGGTTGCCCCGTTCTGTTCATAACGAAGAAAGATGGAACAGTAAGGATGTGCGTAGACTATCGCCCGCTAAATCTAGCGACGATAAAGAACAAGTACCCACTGTCCAGGATCAATGATCTTTATGATCAACTTGCTGGATCCTCTGTCTTCTCCAAGATGGATTTGAGATTAGGTTATCATCAAATCAAAATCCGAAACGAGGACATTCCAAAAACGGCTTTCTCTACTCGTTATGGTCTTTACGAGTACACCGTCATGTCCTTTGGTTTAACCAATGCCCCCTCCACTTTCTCACGGATGATGAATTCGATCTTCATGGAGTACCTAGATAAATTTGTTGTAGTTTATCTTGATGACATTCTCATCTAATCAAAGAACGAAGAAGAACATGCCGAACACCTAAGGCTGGTATTGATGAAACTTAGAGAGCATCGCCTGTAAGCTAAATTCTCCAAGTGAGAATTTTGGCTACCAGAAGTGACCTACTTAGGCCACGTAATTTCTGCAAAAGGCATTGTTGTGAATCCCGAGAGAGTTCAGGCCGTCCTTGACTGGACTCCACCTGAATCGGTTAAGCAAGTTAGGAGTTTTCTTGGCCTAGCCAGCTATTGTCGCCGCTTCGTTGAGAACTTCTCCAAAGTTGCAAAACCTCTTACTCAACTCCTCAAGAAAGATAAGAAATTCCAATGGACCCCCAAGTGCGAGGAAAGCTTTCAAGAGCTAAAAAGAAGATTGACTTCTGCACCCGTACTTGCGCCTCCAGACACCAAAAAGGATTTCGAGATCTTTTGTGACGCCTCACGGCAAGGGTTAGGATGCATACTTATGCAAGATAGACATGTGGTAGCTTATGCTTCAAGCCAGTTGCGGCCACATGAAGAGAACTATCCTACCCATGACCTTGAACTCGCTGCCGTAGTTCATGCCCTAACAACTTGGCGACATTACCTCCTTGGTAATCGTTGTGAGATCTATTCCAACCACCAAAGCCTCAAATACATTTTCACCCAGCCAGATCTTAATCTCAGGAAAAGACGCTGGATTGAGTTGATAAAAGATTACGACTTAGGAATTTCTTACACCCCAGGAAAAGCCAATGTCATGGCTGATGCACTAAGTCGTCAGTCGTATTGTAACAACCTCATGTTACAACAGTATCAACCACTTCTTCATGAGGAATTTCGAAAGCTCAACTTCGAGATTGTTCGTCGTGGATCTATTTTCAACTTGGTGGCGAAACCAACCCTTGAGGATCAAATTATAGTTTCCCAAAGGCGTGCACGAGGTGTTCGCCGGATCAAGGAGAACATTGCTAGCGGAGTTGCTAAATGTTTCTCCACGGATAGCAAAGGAACGATATTCTTTGGAAATCGTTTGGTAGTACCTAAAAATAGGGAACTAAGGCAACTCATCCTGAAAGAAGCCCATGACACACCCCTCTCAATTCATCCTGGTAGCACAAAAATGTACCGAGATCTACGCCATAGATTTTGGTGGACTAGGATGAAGAGAGACATTGCTCAATTTGTTGCCGAATGTGATGTTTGTCGTCGCATTAAGGCAGAACATCAAAGACCTGCTGGTACACTTCAACCTTTGCCTATCCCTGAGTGGAAATGGGATAAAGTCGGTATGGATTTCATCACCGGCTTTCCAAAAATCCAGAAAGGAAACGATACCATCTTCGTTGTCATAGATAGGCTTTCCAAATTTGCACACTTCCTTCTAGTTCGCGAGTCTATAACTGCTAGCCAGTTAGCGGACTCGTATGTCTCTAGAATTGTATCCCTTCATGGTGTTCCTTTGGAAATCAATTCTGATCGTGGTAGCCTTTTCACCTCTAGATTTTGGGGAAGCTTCCAACATGCTATGGGAACTCATCTCTCCTTTAGTACAGCTTTCCATCCTCAGTCTAGCGGTCAAGTCGAAAGGGTTAACCAAATTCTTGAAGACATGCTCAGAGCTTGTGTTATCTCATTCGGAAAGAATTGGGAGAAGTCTCTTCCATTCGCCGAATTTGCTTATAACAATAGTTTTCAATCTAGTCTGAACATGGCTCCTTTTGAACTCCTTTATGGACGACGATGTCGAACACCCCTAAACTGGTCAGAAACCGGTGAAAGACAATTCTTTGGACCGGATATGATCATGGAAGCAGAAGAGCAAGTTCGCATTGTTCGTAATCAATTGAAAGCAGCCCAGTCTCGTCAGAAAAGCTACTATGATCGTCATCATAGGCAAGAGAGCTACAATCTGGACGAGAAGGCTTACCTTCAGGTTACTCCTCTGGAGGGAACCCAAAGATTCGGTATCAAAGGCAAATTGGCCCCACGATACATCGGACCTTTCCGCATTCTTGCTAAACGTGGAGAAGTTGCCTACCAACTTGAACTACCCCCGCACCTTTCCCGAGTACATGATGTATTCCATGTGTCACAACTCAGGCGTTGCTTCAAGGACCCCATCCGCGAAGTCGACCATGAAACGCTTGATCTCCAAGATGACCTTTCTTATCGAGAATACCCTGTTCGTGTTCTTGATTCAGCAGAGCGTGTCACTCGCCGAAAGAAGATCAAGTTTCTGAAAGTTCAGTGGTCACACCACTATGAGAAAGAAGCCACGTGGGAAAGAGAAGACCGTCTCAGTACCGAGTACCCCTCCTTCCTCCCGCAGACTTCTGAATCTCGGGACGAGATTATTTTGAGTGGGGGCGAGTTGTTAGAACCCAACTAGGGTAAGTGCTAGGGTTGCTTGTGCCCTTTGCATCATGCAATATTTTCAAAAGAAATTCAAAAATGGGGAAACGAAAAGCCCTGAGAATTTAAATCAAATGGCCAGACGAAAATTGCTTCCAAATTTTCCTCTCGTATTTTTGAAAAGTCTTATAAATATGCATGATCACATATAAGGTGAAGTGGGTCCCACTGCATGCACCAAGATTTTTCAAATATTCCAAACAGGGCTTGGAAATTAAATAAATACCCTATTTGAATTAAAATTCAAATTATTTGAATTTTAAAAGTGCTCAAATTTTATGAGTGGCTAGCTCTATATTTTATGAGGCCACATAACATATTTGGGGCATTTAATAAAATGCCTAGGTATTTTTATCTAGGCAGAACAAATAGAACATAATTAAATAAAAAGAAAAAGAAACTTACCTGGGCAAAGGGGCCCAACTTGTCACCCCGCAGCCCAGCCAGCCCAGCCCACCAGCCCCTTCTTGTCGTCTTCTCCAGAACGGCAAGCACGCAGGTGCGTGTCGAGCATGTCGCGGCCACCTCCTGCTTTCCCCTGCCCTATCTCCTCGCCAGGAGAACCCCCTCGAAGCTCCGCACCAGTTCCCCCTCTCCCCGCTCTCCCTCACGGTCTCCCTCATCGGATTTTCGCAGCCAGCCGAGAGCGTCGTCGCTCACCGTCGTGTATCCGCGCGGACAACGACGACGAACCGCCGCACCGTCGTGTCCCTCAAGCTCGCCATCGTCGTCTTCGTCTCCTACTCGAAGGAATCGAGCCAAGAAGCTCCCTGGACATCGACCCCTTCTCCAGTTCGCAGCCGGCCACCGTGAACGTCGTCGACGAATTCGCCGCCGTCTCTACCTCTCCGGACTCCCCGAGCTCGTCGTCGTCTTCCACGTGAGCTTCCGCTCATTTTCCCCGTCCTAGCACCCCTCCTCGTACTCCCTAGCGTCGTTCGCCATGTGCAGAGGCCACGGCCGCCGCCGGGCTTGACCCCGCCATGGCCTGGGAACTCTCCTCGTTGCCCCGATGGCACCAGTGGGTGCGGGTGGGCGAGGGGCACACGGCCGTGCCCTCCAACCCCCTCCCCGTGCCTTCCGGCGCAGCGCCGCCGCGTACAGAGCTGCCGGCGTTGAGCCGCCGGCCGCCCGAGCCATTAGCCCACTAAACCGCTTGCTAACCCCCCCTAATCTCTCTCTCTCTCTCACTGACAGTAGACCCCAGCCCCCTCTAATTAAACATAGTTTAATTTAAACCACGGGATTAATCCCAGATCCACTGACAGCCTGGCCCCACTGGTCAGCCCCCCTGCTGACGCCATGCTGATGCAGTGTTGACGCAGTAAATAGAAAAGAATTTAAAGAAATTCCAGAAATTACAGAAAATAGCCAAAACTTCAATAAATCATAGAAAATTCATTTTAACTCCAAATTGGACAAATAATATGTCTAAAATTATCAGAAAAATACAAGGATTATGAATATGCAACTTGTTTCTATGTTTGACCATTTTAAAATGGGTGAACAGTAGCAAACATGCATATGGATCCTTTTCAAATTCAAATTTGGAGTGATTTTGCAAATGGTTTTGCAACACCCTCAATTCAAATGGATTCATCCACACATCAGAGGCTTTACCTCACCTTTACAAAATCACATCATGATCAACCTTTTCAAATGAACTTTCATGCATTCAAATGCAGTTGAAATTCATCGATAAATCAAATGGAGTTTGAATTTGCATTTCAAATGCAATATACTCCTTTTAAATGGAATGCTCAACACATCAGTACCATGATGACACGTGTGTGTAGCGGTACACCCCTGCAGGGTTAACAAAACTATTCGAATAGCCGCGTCCGCGGTTAAGGACTGCTTGGAAAGCTTAGATTGATTATTAGACAACTTGAACTGGATACTTCTAAAACTCGCAAGTTAAGCGTGAGTGCTATGGTGTGCTTCTCGTGGGGAAGTCGAGGAAGTAACCATAGTGGTGTATTGGTTGAAGAGATCTAGTGGACTCGTGTACTCTTCTTACCTCAAGTCTGGTACTCGTAGTTCAGGACTAGCCAAGTCAAAGCTGGCACTTCTGCAAGTGAAACCCGACCCCCTTTACCTTGATACATGTGCATGAGTAGTATAGTTCCTACATAAGTCTTGCTGAGTACGCCTTTGTACTCACGTTTTCTTATTCTATGTTTTAGATGAACCCACCTACTTGATGGTGGCTTCTACCCGAAGCTCGAAGATTGAAGACTCAGACCAAGACCAAGCTAGTGAATTCCTAGTCAGACGACTGGTTCCCTCGTGAAGGGCTTGTTTTTAGATAAGGATTCTCTAAGCCATTTGTTAAACTTGTCTGTACTCAGACCTACTTTTCTTCCGCATGTTTGATGAAATGTTGGATCACAGACTTTTGATCTCTGTGTGCACTCTGTAAGAGTTACCAATAAAGATGTATACTTTGTAGAGAATTGCAATGATACCTGCTGTTCATACAAGGCATGTGTGCTGCGTGTATGTTTATAACATGCATGTCTTTGTATGGGTTTTCGAGACCTTAGTTGTGATCTGTCTGGAGGTCTTTTATACACCAAGTTACCCTTAGATGTGCGCAACTTGGGGCATCGCGATGCGATTGCTCGAGACTCTGTCTCGTGCACACTTTGATGTATGATCGAGCCCGCCCTAGACCCCGACTAAGTGATCGGGCTGGAGTAAGTCTATGTAAGAGTTATGAGATAGTCGATAGTATGGTTGAGGCGACTTGTCTTCGAATATGGGAGTTCATCACCCATATCATTAGACTTGTGTGCGGATGATGATGACCCATTTCAGTTGATCATCCGGCCTGGATGGGATGCCCCTCACGTACGATGCTTTCCGAGAACGTTCTGTTCTTGGCCTTGTCTTCTTAGACAAGTGGGTACGGTTCTCGGCTCTCCATATGACTATGTCGTAGCGGGACTTGCATACGCTAACCCCGGGTCCCGACAAGCCTCTTCGGTACCGTGCATTGCCCTTTCTCACCTTGAGAGTTGGCGCATACTTCGTCGGTGCATCCAAGCACTTGGCATGATACGTTCTGTCATCATAAGCCTCCTTATATCTTTCCTCAAAACAGCCACCATACCTACCTACAAGGCATTTCCATAGCCTTTCCGAGATAAATTGTCATGCAACATCCATCTTCTCATGACTTGATCTTCATGTCATACATGTGATATGTCTCAAACGTATCTATAATTTATGCTTGCTCCATGCATGTTTTGTGTGACTTTGCCATGATTTGCTTGAACTTTCATACACTTTTGAGCATATTTGGACTAATCTATTAACCCAGTGCACCCAGCTGCCAGTTGTTGTTTTCTGCTGTTTTTGTATTTCAGGTTCTTCGGCCATTAAAAGTGCTCCAAAAAATCCGATAAAATCAGATAAAAAACCAGCGACCCGGAAACTTCCGGAAACACCAAAGGAGGGAAGGGGGGCCACCACAGGGACTCCAGAAGGGTCCCTGGCGTGGCCCCACCCTAGGCCGCGCCAGGGAGCCTCCTGGCTGCCCTGTGGCCCCTCTCGGTGCCTCCCTTCGCCTATATTTAGCCCTCGGGGTGGAAACCCCTAGGACGGATCTCGTTTTTGCGAACTCGCCTCTGTACCGCCGCCGCCGCCGTTTCTAGATCGGGGCTGCCTGGAGAAGCTGCCCCGGCACCCTGCCGGGAGGAGGAACCCCCTCCGGGAGACCATCCATAGCCATGGACGCCTCCCGTACGTACCGTGAGTAGTTCCCCTTGGACCATGGGTCCGTCACCAGTAGCTATGTGATGTTCCTCTCCCCTCTTTGTGCTTCCACTTTCGAGACCTCGTGAGCTACCTCACATGATCGAGGCACCTTTGTAATTTTCTGCTGTTGCTATGTTGAGTTTGATGGGATCTGATGGATTATGAGACTATGTTCAGATTGTGATGAGTAATATATTTGGTTCTTATATTTTATATTTTATTCTTGAGTAAAGTCTTGCATGTTCTCCGTTGCCGTATTTTACTTTGGCCAAGTGATTTGTTGGAACTCCAAGAGGGAGCGTTATGCTTGATTGTGGGTTCAGCCCCTTGATGTCTAGCTTGAGTGACAGAAACATGAGACTAGGGGATGTGTTGTTGCCACCAGGGATAAAACAACGGTGCTTGTACCCGCGGGTGCAAGGATTGTTTACTTTACGCAAAGTTCTTTTAATGCAGTTGTCTGTTGCTTTGAATTTACACCTTGGTTGGAATTCGCAACTTAATACCAACGAGATGTTATGGATAGATATCTCAAGGTGTATGATTCGTAGTAGATGCAGTTGGTTTTCGGTCTACTTACCTTGGCGTAATTCCCATTGCTTTTGAGCCCTTCCTTTCTTTGCAGCATAGTTAGCATTGCGGTGTCTTCATAATTCTGTCAATTGCCCAGTTGTGATTTGTTTACCTCGCTAGCACTTTTATCATCTTTTGGGAGAGAGACATCACTAGTGAAAATCACGGGACCCCGGTCCATCTTCACATTATTGTTTACACCCTTAGCTTACTTTCAGTCTTTACTTTCAGTTCCACTTTTATCTCTTGCGTTTATCCTTTGTAAACAGCAAGGCCGGAGGAATTGACAACTCCTCTGTACTCGTTGGGAGCAAAGTTATTTGTATCTGTGTGCAGGTCCAGGTGAAGCTAGCAACCTTGGCGCCATTTTTCGCTTTACCACCTTCTTGTATCCTTCAGAGTCCTACGGGACACAAACCTTGGTATCTTTGCCAAGGAAAAACTTGCCGCTGCACTATATCTCACCCTGCACTTGGGGTAACCAACGAGGCTTGAAGAGTATTAACACTCTCTTGCCATCAGCAAGTTTTCTGGCGCCGCTGCCAGGGACTCCAGTCTACAAGATAGGAGAGTTGCACACTATCTTTTATCTTTGCTTTTTAGTCTTGTTAGTTTACCTTTCAGTTTTTACTTTTGTGTCACTTACCAAAAATACCTGTTATCTTTCTTGTGTGGTCAAGTATGTTAGGAGTTGGTACTATGAAGGAATCCGAGGTCTTGGATTTCCACCAAAGGAACAGGGAGAATATGAAGAAGGCATGGGACAGAATTTCTGAAGCACATAAGGCAAATATGCCTTGGTTACCTATTAGAATTGTGCTTAGAATTTTTTTTACTTTGGCCTTTTTAAGTGGTGTAAGCACTCTCTTGATCTTATAGCCGAAGGAGACTTTCTAGATTGTGATGAAGCTAGAGCTCTTGAAATTATACATGGTTTATCTAGTTATTTTGTTTATGATGGTCTTGATACTGTTGTAGATAGAATTTCTACTATTGAGAAGAAAGTTGATGCTCTAAACTTAATAGTAGTAGAAAAACCGAATCCTCCTAGAGAGGAGATTTTGGAAATAGAAAATGACTGGGAGCCTTTTGTTAGGATTGTTATCTCTAATAAAAACTTCCTTTCTTTTTGTGACATTGGATCTACAGTTTCTATAACGCCAAGCTTTATTTATGATTCTTTGTACCTTGCAAGCATGGACAAATTTCCATCATTCCATGAGCATTCTAATGGTGATATTTATGAGATCCAGGGAAGATTGAAAGATGTCCAGGTCATGTTTCTTAAAAGAAGTGTGGAGGTTGACTTCTTCATCATGAAGGCCAATCGAGCAAATATAGTGCTTGGAAGGGACTTCCTCCGAGTCATGAAAGGCTTCATTGATATAGGTAAAGGACAAATACGTTTGCGTGGTAAAGAAAAAGGTACGTACCTTTTCCCTCGGAAGAACAAGGACGAGCTTATTGAAAACGCTTTTGAGATCCTTGGTGAACCTTCCGATGATTTTGGAGAATTTTGATCTTTTGCATTAAGCCTAGCTAATGGCTTTAGAGAAGAACTTTCGGGAGGCAGACCGCAACGAATTTAGGTTTTTCTTTTTGCTTTTCTTCTGGTCTTAGTGGTCTTGATGATTGTTACTACTGTAGCAACATCATTGTATCTTTACTTTTCAAGCTTTGTGCCTTTTATAGCCTCATACGACAAGGGAAGTAAAAGTTGTGACATGCTGTCCAGAAAACAGATTCTGTCCTCGTGACTAGAAAAATCGTGGAAAAAAGCCACTTCATCTTTTTGAGCTGAATTTTTTAAACAGCGTGCTCTATACATTTACGAAACTTTCGTATGTTCTGAGTTTTTTTATTTGAGTTGCAGAAGTATCCCTAAAAAATTCTTTACTACCTGCTGTTCTGTTTTTCACAGATTCTGCCACGTTTTGTCTCTCTTTACTTTTGCAAACCTTAAGCTTTCTTTTTCTTTGCAAATAATTTTTTCCAATCTTGATAAACAGTCGCTCATCAAGAATATATTTATTTCCAGTAAGGGAAAATTTATTTTAGTAGGGCACTAACCTCTCTAACCAGTCTACAATGAGTTATGTTGAATGGAGTTTTCAAGTGCGCGATGGAAGATGATGAAAGAAGATCTTGGAGTGTCAAACGCTCAAGCTTGGGGATGCCCATGTGCACCCCCAATAAATATTCAAGGAGACTCAAGCGTCTAAGCATGGGGATGCCCCCGTGCATCCCCTTCTTCATCAACAATTATCAGTTCGTCTCTCGTTGCACTATATTTTTATCACTTCATGCGTTATGTGCTATGCTTGGAGCGTCTCGCTCTTAGGTTTTTTTTTAGTTTTCTTTAGCTTTGTTTGCTGTAGTAACAAGTTAGACCCCAGCTTACTCTTTTGTGTTGGAGAGTTACACGCTCCGCTTGAACTAGAACTCCTCATAGGATTTGCATGCTTATTTCTTTTAGCTGTGAGCTGTTATTTTTCTTTTCTTAGCTGCTGCTCTGTTTAGTTGTAAGTCCTTTAGTTTTTCTAGAGCTTTTATTTTGTTTTAGGTTGAACTTTCTATAGGTTGCATGTTTTATCTTGTTAGAGAGTTTGCCTATTGCACTGAGTTTGGGGTCTTGACTAGAAGTAGGTAGTTAAAGTTGTTGTTCTCTTTGTAGTATTAACTTGCAATAGTTTTGAGGTATTGACTAGAGTAATGTTTGAACTTTTGGTGTCAAGAGCTCGAGCCTATTAGTGATAGATGTCGTATTTTGGGCAATCCGTGTGTTTTTCGAAAACCAAAAACCCCTGTTGATAACTCTAGCTACTAGATGGATCACTAACCTCTGGAGGGTTCGAATATTAGAGTACACTCACGTACCATGAGTCGAGGATGCGCAAGGATAACCAAACCACCATACACTCCTCCTCGGGGTACTTGTCTCTTTGTGAACCTCCTGATTAGATTGAGAGTTACCGATAATAAGTGCATGAGTTCTTCGGACTAATGTGAGTATTCGAAAGTTGACACTTCCACCCACCTATACTTTTTCTAGCCTCTTCGGTACCGTGCATTGCCCTTTCTCACCTCGAGAGTTGGCGCATACTTCACCGGTGCATCCAAACCCTTGGAACGATACACTCTGTCATCATAAGCCTCCTTATATCTTTCCTCAAAAAAGCCACCATAACTACCTACAAGGAATTTCCATAGCCTTTCCGAGATACATTGCCATGCAACATCCACCTTCTCATGACTTGATCTTCATGTCATCCATGCTACTTGCTTGATCGATGAGCCGCATGCTAGATGGGCCTTGCCCTAATCATTGCTAGATGACGCGCTAGTATCATTGCATATCCTGCTATCCTGGCAGAAGCATACATTTGCATCATGATAGTTATATCTTCTTTATGTGAGTACCTTTATAAAGTGTGAAAAACTCCTATATTCTTGTAAAATATAGAGTGTTGCCCCTAAAGTAAGGAAAAGATCCAAAAGAGGACAAAATCAAAAGATCCCAAAGAGGACAAATGAGAGTTAAATAGAAAGAGCCATTGAGGCCACCAGAAAAATACAAAAAAATAGAAAAAGAGAAAAAGAAAAATAAAAAGAGAGAAGGGGGCACACTACTATTACTTTTGAGAGATCCACACTATTACTTCATCCTCTATCCCTTGTACTCCATAGAGATCATCATCATGCATATAACTATGTGGGGACCTTCACACTATATAACTTGGCTTGTATATTCCAATGATGAGCCTCCTCAAACGAGCTCTAGGTCTTCTTGATTAAGCAAGTTAGATGCACCCCAACTAGTTCCCTTGGAGAGATTTTAGCTCACATGTGCATCCATTGCATGGAAATTCCTACTCCTCACATCATATCTATCATATGGACTTCTCTTGTCTATGATTGTCCTCATTGATGTGAGCCTTTCACACCTTTTTTTCTTCCTCCTCCACCTTCTTTCTGTTTCTCCTTTTAGGTGTCAACTTTCTTGCTCACGCTCATCCATTGCATGAGTGCTCAAAATATCGAAAGGGAGTGGATAAGTTTGACTTGTACCTGGCTAGTGGTCTGGGGACGAGTCAAGATAAGAATCCAAAGGAGACTAAGTGTGAAACTTTAGTAGATAGTTGTTCTCAACAAACTTTTTTTTCACTTTTTCCCAGTGCCCTGCTTGCACGCAAACATCATCTGGAGACAGTCGAGTCACGGAAAGTGAGAGCTCTTGCACCTTTTGTTCTTTTGTTGCTTGTGTCAATGCTAATATAGACTCTTGCTTGTTAAGACTTGAATTGAATTGCATGCTTTGATTGCTTTACTTAAAAGTCCTTATATGGTTGTGTGGCATGTCACCACAGAAATTATGCTTGTTATCATTTACCTACTCGAGGACGAGCAGGAATTAAGCTTGGGGATGTTGATACGTCTCAAACGTATCTATAATTTCTGCTTGCTCCATGCATGTCTTTGTGACTTTGCCATGATTTGCTTGACTTTCATACAATTTTGAGCATATTTGGACTAATCTATTAACCCAGTGCACCCAGCTGTCAGTTGCTGTTTTCTGCTATTTTTGTATTTCAGGTTTTCCGGCCATTAAAAAATCAGCGACCCGGAAGCTTCCGGAAACACCAAAGGAGGGAAGGGGGAACCATAGGAACTCCAGAAGGGTCCCTCGTGTGGCCCCACCCTAGGCTGCGCCAGGGAGCCTCCTGGCTGCCCTGTGGCCCCTCTCGGTGGCCCCCTTCACCTATATTTAGCCCTCGGGGTGGAAACCCCTAGGACGGATCTCGTTTTCGCGAACTCGCCTCTATACCGCTGCCGCTGCAGTTTCTATACCGGGGCTGCGTGGAGAAGTTGCCCCGGCACCCTGCCGGGAGGAGAAACCCCCTCCGGGAGACCATCCATAGCCATGGACGCCTCCCGCAAGTACCGTGAGTAGTTCCCCTTGGACCATGGGTCCGTGACCAGTAGCTATGTGATGTTCCTCTCCCCTCTTTGTGCTTCCACTTTCGAGGCGTCGTGAGCTGGCTCACATGATCGAGGAACCTTTATAATTTTCTGCTGTTGCTATGATGAGTTTGCTGGGATCTGATGGATTATGAGACTATGTTCAGAATCTGATGAGTAATATATTTGGGTCTTATGTTTTATATTTTTTCTTGAGTAAATTCTTGCATGTTCTCCGTTGCGGTATTTTACTTTGGCCAAGTGATTTGTTGCAACTCCAAGAGGGAGAGTTATGCTTGATTGTGGGTTCAGCCCGTTGATGTCTAGCTTGAGTGACAGAAACATGAGACTAGGGGATGTGCAGTTGCCACCAGGGATAAAACAACGGTGCTTTTACCCGCGGGTGCAAGTATTGTTTACTTTACGCAAAGTTCTTGTAATGCAGTTGTCTGTTGCTTTGAATTTACACTTTGGGAGGAATTCACAACTTAATACCAGCGAGATGTTCTGGATAGATATCTCAAGGTGGATGATTTGTTGTAGATGCAGTTGGATTTCGGTCTACATACCTTGGCGTACTACCCATTGCTTTTGAGCCCTTCCTTTCTTTGCATCATAGTTAGCATTGCGGTGCCTTCATAATTCTGTCAATTGCCCAGCTGTGATTTGTTTACCTCGCTAGCACTTTTATCGTCTTTTGGGAGAGAGACATCACTAGTGAAAATCACGGGACCCCGGTCCATCTTCACATTATTGTTTACACCCTTAGCTTACTTTCAGTCTTTACTTTCCGTTGCCACTATTATTATCTTTTGCGTTGATCCGTTGTAAACAGCAAGGTCGGAGGAATTGACAACTCCTCTGTATTCGTTGGGAGCAAAGTTATTTGTATCTGTGTGCAGGTGTCGGGACCCGGGGTTAGCGTATGCAAGTCCCGCTACGACATAGTCATATGGAGAGCCGAGAACCGTACCCACTTGTCTAAGAAGACAAGGCCAAGCACAGAACGTTCTCGGAAAGCATCGTACGTGAGGGGCATCCCATCCAGGCCGGATGATCAACTGAGATGGGTCCTCATCGTCCGCACATAAGTCTAATGATATGGGTGATGAACTCCCATATTCGAAGACAAGTCGCCTCAACCATACTATCGACTATCTCATAATTCTTACATAGACTTACTCCAGCCCGATCACTTAGTCGGGGTCTAGGACGGGCTCGATCATACCACAAAGTGTGCACGAGACAGAGTCTCGAACAATCGCATCGCGATGCCCCAAGCTGCGCACATCTAAGGGCCACTTGGTGTATAAACGACCGCCAGCCAGATCACAACTAAGGTCTCGAAAACCCATACAAAGACATGCATGTTATAATCATACACGCATCACACATGCCTTCTATGAACAGCAGGTATCATTGCAATTCTCTACAAAGTATACATTTTATTGATAAATCTCACAGAGTGCACACAGAGATCACAAGCATGTGATCCAACATTACAACAACAAGCGGAAGAAAAGTATGTCTGAGTACAGACAAGTTTAACAAATGGCTTAAGAAGCCTTATTTAAACACAAGCCCTCCACGAGGGAACCAGTCGTCTGACTGGGACTAGACTAGCTTGATCTTCAGTCGTCGAGCTCGATGAAGAAGCCACCTTCGGGGTCAGTGGGTTCATCTATAACATAGATTAAGCAACGTGAGTACAAAGTCGTACTCAGCAAGACTTACATAGGAACTATACTACTCATGCACATGTATCAAGGTAAAGGGAGGTGGAGTTTCACTTGCAGAAGTGCCAACTTTGACTTGGCTAGTCCTGAACTACGAGTACCAGACTTGAGGTAAGAAGCGTACACGAGTCCACTACTTTCTCCAACTAATTACACCACTATGGTGCCTTCCTCGACTTCCCCACAAGAAAGCACGCCATAGCACTGACACTTATCTTGGTGTGTTTTAGAAGTATCCAGTTCAAGTTATCTAATAATCAAGCTAAGCTTTCCAAGCAGTCCTTAACCGCGGACGCGGCTATTCGAATAGTTTTGTTAACCCTGCAGGGGTGTACCGCTACACACATATGATCATCATTTACCGCCTTTGATCTCGACATCATTCAAGGGATGTCAGCGAGGATGCTCACCACAACTGTTACCTCATAGCCTATCTAGTCCAAGAAAGCCTCCTACCTGGGTTGGCTACCACTATCGTGAACCCGGCCAGTTTACCGAAGTGGACCCAAGTGATGTGTGCGTGGTGCATAAGCCGGTCTCGGGTGAGCCGTTCTCTCACTTAGCAGCCAGGCCACAGACCTACCAGAACTCCGAACTATTGCGACATCTGGACATCGAAAGGGATGAGTTAATAGGTTTAGAGGGGTCGGTGAGCCCAATGTCTGGTTGTACTCTTCATCTTGGTGTTGGGATACGGGGTAGAAAACACAAATTTTTCATACCTACGGTACCCGAACCCAAGATCTATGCTATGGCGATGTAAAGTAACGGAGGGAATTGGTGTTCATATCTTTGAAGACCGAAAGAGGGAAACGTTCTTGCGAACGTGGTTGGCGTAGACTCGGAAGTACGACCTCCCTGTCATGTAGAAGACCACCACCGGCGAGGATGACTCCCGGTAAACCTCCAGCGACGAAGTAGCACCACAGGTGTAGTGCCTCGAACAGATTATACACGTATGGTACAATCGATGTTCCTCCCGGTCCCCGAACCAGGCGAGCAGCGGAAGAAAGATGGCTACGGATCCCGAATCCAGCAGAGAGACGGCCTGCCTGTCAGAATCCCAATTTAGGTTTGTGTTTAACCTAGCTTGCATTTTTGCATCTTGAAAAAAAATTGCAAAAGAAAAGGAATTGGGGAAAAGAAAAGCCCCAAAGCATTTAAATAAAAAGGCCAGAAATAAATCTTTTTCCAAAATTCTTTTGGATGTGTTAAAAAATCCTAAAAATGAGTGTGATCATTTTAAAAGTGATTTGGGCTTAATCCCATGCTCATAGATTTTTCAATAATTCAAGTAGTGGCTTGGAAATTAAATAAATTGCTTATTTGAATTGAAATTCAAATAAATTGAATTTCAAAAATTCCCAAAACTTGGGGTTGACTTCTATATAGTCACCTAGGTTTTATAAAAATGTTTTGGGATTTTTATAAATGCCCTAGCTATTTATTTTAAAGGGAAACACAAATAAAAGAAAAGAAAAATAAGAAAAATAGAAGAAAAGGGTTTACCTTCGCCAAGGCGTCGGCCCACCTGGCCCAGCCCGCCCCCCTCCTCTGTCGTCTTCCTCCTCTTGCCAGAAGGAGAGGCAGCCGCGCCGTGCGCTGCGTGGCGGGCATGCCGTCCCCCTCCTCGCCACCTCCTGCTCTTCCCCCTCTCTTCTCTCTCGCTCTAGAGACGCCCAGAAGGCCCCAGGCCACTCTTCCTCCCCTCGCGACCTCCCTCCTCTCCTCTGCCGCCATTTTCCCGAGCCGCAGCCGGAGCACGCCGCCGCAGCAGCGCGGCCATCGAGCCCCCCAAGCGCAAAGACCTTGTCTAAGAGGTGCCCCGGCGATGACTTGTTCGAGCAGCGCCACCAATTTGGAGCGAGAGGCAACGGAGACGACGATAGCTTCAACGTGACGCCGCCGGCCGCCGCCAACCCCGGCGAGAAATTCGTCGCCTCCTCTTCACCCCCGGCCTCGCCGTCCTCTCCTTCGTCTCTAGTGAGCTCCCAGCTCCATTTCCCCCCATCTGCGCTTCACTCCCGTGCCCTCTGTCGTCGTTCTCCATGACCAGGATCTGCAGCCGCCGCCCCTGTCGTCGTAGCCGTGGCCCAGGGCCTCCTCGAGCTCCCCCTGCTAGCTCTACTGGAAGCGGAAGAGAGAGAGGCAAGTCCTGGTGCCCTCCACCGCCGCCCCCGCGCCCTCCGGCGAGGCTCCGCCGTGTGCAGAGGTCACCGGCGGCTAGCCGTCGACGCCCAGGCCATTAGGGCCTAATTAACCTGCTAACCCACCCCCTCCTCTCACTGACACTGGGCCCAGGGTCCCTAGTTAATCAGTGTTTAATTTTAACAGAGCTAATTATCCCCAAGTGAGGCTGACAGGTGGGGCCGCCCTGTCAGTTGACTGGTCAAACCCTGGCGTCAGCATGACCTAGTGATGACGCAGTAAAGATTAAATCATTTAATTTATTCAGTAAAATTCCAGAAAATGGCTGAAACTTTGAAAAATCATAGAAAATTCATTTTAACTCCAAATTTAACATATAATATATGAAAAATGATCAGGAGAAAATCCTCTATCCAAATTTCCAACTTTCAGCTATGTTGGAGTTGATCTTAAAAATGGATCAGTAGCTTTTGCTCTTTGATTTAATTGGATTTAATTCAAAATTAATTCAATTGCTATTCCAACTTCAAACTTTGAAATGCACCACACATCACTTGTACTTCAGAAGCTTTTCACACTCATGACCATTTGGTTTCCAATGAACAAACATTAGAAAATGCAAGTTGACCAAATTTGAATAACATTTGGAGTTTGAATTTGAATTCACTTTCAAATCAACTTCAATTAACATGTTGCAATTCAAACATAAGTCACATCAGCACTTTGCCATGCTTTGTTTAACTTATTGATTGTGCATTGTACTCTCTCTATTGTGTTTTACTTCCAGTGCTTCGGTGATTGCATCTTCTCGGTAGAGTTGATCTCGGAGACGAGTTCAACCTCACGTCAGAAGAGTGTTACATCGTGATCGTCAGCAAGGCAAGCAGCCCCCTCTTTGATCAGGTCTATAAAATCCCAGTTCCCTCTCATTCTCGCAAATGCATGTTTAGGATGTCACCATGATACGTTCTACCGCTAGTTGAACCCATTCCTTTGCATGACCTATCATTTTGTCACAGTAGTAAGAAAACCACAATCCTAGCAAATGTAGGAGTTGGTTGATATCATGTGGCCCCTGCAACTGTTACAACTTATTGCATGCTTAGAGTTGTTACCTGAGGCTACTTTGATGTGAGTCGGGATGGTAGTGATCATGTGAATGATGGTGGTAACGTGTTGGTGAATCTACCCTAAACAAAGGTGAACGATGAGAGGCTGTGTAGGAGTACATAGTGGGTTGTCTCGTTGAACACTGCCTTAGGCCCGAGTTCTTGTGTTGTTATCCAAGACTAAGAGTACAACCACACATTGGGCTCACTGACCCCTCTTGGCCTAGTACCTCACCCCGGACCTGTCCAGGAGTCGCAAGTAGTTCGCCCTTTAACGATCTCAAGCAGATGGAACCAAGGTAAGTGGTTGGCGTAGGTTGTGGGCACGTTGAATCAAGTGATCATAATCGAGTTGAGCTTGATGGCGGTCACACAACGTTTGAGTCCGCATCGGAACAATTGGCCGGATTCCGATTGTGGTCCCAACTCAAATAGGCGACTCCCTAGGACTAGAGATGGTGTCGTGAGTGAAGTGTCGTGGCAGCATCCTCGCCGGTACTCACTTGAAGGGTCCATCCCCAGGCGGTAACTGATGAGGCATGTGTGTAGCAGTACACCCCTGTAGGGTTAATGAACTATTCGAATAGCCGTGTCCGCGGTTATGGACTACTTGGAGACCTTTACTTGATCATAGATAACTTGAACTGGATACTTCTAAAACACACCAAGATAAGTGTGAGTGCTATGGCGTGCTTCCTCGTGGGGAGTCGAGGAAGGCACCATAGTGGAGTATTGGTTCGAGACTGTTACTTGGACTCGTGTACGTTCTTATCTCTCTCTGGTACTCGTAGTTCAGGATTAGCCAAGTCAAAGCTGGCACTTCTGCAAGTGAAACCCCACCTCCCTTTGCCTTGATACATGTGCATGAGTAGTATAGTTTCTATGTAAGTCTTGCTGAGTACGACTTTGTACTCACGTTTGCTTATTCTATGTTTTAAAGACGAGACCACTGACCCTGATGGTGGCCTCTACCTCGAGCTCGACGTGGACCAATGTCGTATAGTTCCAGGCAGCAGCCTGTGCCCTTTGGAGGGTCATTGTATTTTCTTTCAGGCTTCTTAAGCCATTTGTTAAACTTGTCTTTACTAAGACATAATTTGCTTCCGTTGATGTTTGATGTAATGTTGGATCATATCCATGTGATCTCTTCTTGTAATACAACTACTATGTCTGCTCTGTTTAGCAGAAGTTATAAAGACTATGAGTTTGTAGAGTTCATGTTGTGATTACCTGCTGTTTACACTGGACATGTATGCTGCGTGTATGATTATAATATGCATGTCTTAGTGTGGGGTTCGATAACTTAGTTGTGTTCTTTCCGGCGGTATTTTATACACCAAGTGGCCCTTAGATGTGCGTAGCTTGGGGCATCGCGATGCGATTGCTCGTGACTCTGTCACGTGGCACACTTTGTTGTATGATCGAGCCCGCCCGAGATCCCGACTAAGTGATCGGGCTGGAGTAAGTCTATGTAAGGGTTATGATTCAATGGATAACATGGTTGAGGCGACTTGTCTATGAGTATGGGATTCACCACCCATAAGCATTTAGACTTGTGAGCGGACGATGAGGACCCATTTCAGTTGATCATCCGGCCTGGATGGGATGTCCCCTCACGTTCGATGTTTACCGAGAGTGACATGTGCTTGGCCTTGTCTGCTTAGACAAGTGGGTACGGCTCTCGGCTCTCCATGTGATTGTATTGTGACTGGAATTACATACGCTAACCCCGGGTCCCGACAGACTTGGTATCAGAGCAGGACTTCCTATAGGATTATCAAACCATTGGCCGATGTCAAGTCTAGCATTCTATAGTTATATAGTTACTTTGGGTATAAGGGAACAATGTAAGACTTCTTTTTTCTCCTTATCCTCATCGATCTGAGTTCAGAGTCAACCTCATCTTATTCTACGGGAAGATAGGACTAGGCTCATCTATGTCTTTACTAGGACATCTCGTTGATTGCTTCTTTGTAGCTGTAGGAGTGTTGTGGTCTTTTCTGAGCCATCATTCCATAGTGTTTCTGTGGAAGTGATGTCCGTTATCCTGTAGGTTGTCTCAATTTCCATCCCGGTGCAGCCGTTATGCTGTCCGTTTGTGGCTTTGATGCTATTGCATTTTAGTCTTCTATCTTAGCATAGAATTGTATCCTAAATCCTATTCTGATTGTTGATTCTTATCACACAGAATGTCAGGTGCAAATCAAGGTGTTGATCCCAGTTCTGGTTACATAGACGGTGAAGAACCTCCACCACCACCCTCAACGACAAAAATCATGATGGAGGCTGAACAAAATCGTCGTGATCAGACACGTCTTCTCGAGCGTATTGAGCAGAACACTTCTCGTCAGCATCTTAGTGTTGTTACCATCCAGGACTTCATTCTCCTCAACCCGCCAGTATTCCGATGTTCTTCCGAGCCCCTTGATGCCGATGATTGGCTTCGTTCCCTCGAGCGTAAGCTTGAGACAGCCCATGTTGCTCCAGGCGATCGTGTGCTATTTGCGGCATACTTTATGGAAGGTGCTGCTCTTCAGTGGTTGGAGAACTTCATGGCAATGCAACCAGTTGGTCACGTGGTGACTTGGCAAGAGTTCTGTGATGACTTCCGAGGATATCATATTCCGGATCAGCTGATGGAGCGCAAGAGAGAAGAATTTTGCAATCTGACCCAAGGAAAGATGACTGTTCATGAGTATAGGACCGAGTTCACTCGTCTAGCACGTTATGCCCAAGAAGTAGTATCCACCGACGCCAAGAAACAAGAAAGGTTCCGCAAGGGACTTAGCCCCGTCCTTCGTCATGACCTGAATCTTCACGAGTTCGTGAACTTCAGGGACTTGGTCGACAAATCATTGAAGGCCGAGTATGGAAATGAGTTGTATGAAGAGTCTCGCAAGCGTGATCGTGAGTTTGCCCAATCTTCTGGCCCATTTTCTCGGAAACGCCATGTTTGGATTCCCTTCAGTGACGTCAGTCGTCCTGTAAGTGCTTCTAGACCATCAACCACCATATATCGTCCACCTCAACCCAATCTTCCTCCTTGGAATTTTGTTCGTCAATCAAGTTCTCAAGTTCCTTTCATTCCACGTGGTGTTTGTTTCCAATGTGGACAATCAGGCCACAATGTTCGAGAGTGTCCCCAAAATCATGTAGCCACCACCCAAGACTTCCAATGTCAAGCCTCCTGTTTATGAACATGGTTATGTGTATCATGTATCCATTCTAGATTCCCACAAGTCAACCGATGTTGTACTTGGAACCCTTCCTGTCAATTCCACCCCAGCTTCGGTTCTTTTTGACCCAGGAGCATCTCACCCATTCATATCCCAGGACTTTGCACTGTCACATGACATCTCTTTTTCGATGTTATCCACCCCCCTTAGTTGTGCAAGCCCCTGGATCCAGATGGCACACCACCATGGTGAGTCATGAGAATGAAATTGCAATTGAGGGTTTAGTATTCCTTGCCTCACTTATAGCCCTCAAGTCTTCAGACATTGATGTGATCTTAGGTATGGATTGGTTATCAAGACAGAATACTGTCCTTGATTGTAAAGCCAAGTCAGTGAAACTAACCCATCCATCAGGCCAGACAATCAAGTACACCTCCCCAAGCTCTAAAACCCAGGTGCATTCTTTGAATGTGCTTCCTCTTCCAGACCTTGAAGATATTCCGGTGGTTCGTGACTTCCCGGATGTCTTTCTAGAAGATCTTCCAGGAATACCACCTCACAGATCTGTAGAGTTTGTTGTAGATCTTATCCCAGGAACCGCACCAATATCCAGACGCCCATATAGAATGGCCCCACGTGAGTTAGCTGAGCTCAAAATCCAACTTGAAGCTTCGTTGGCAAAAGGCTTCATCCGCCCTAGCTCATCGCCATGGGGTTGCCCCGTTCTGTTCGTAACGAAGAAAGATGGAACAGAAAGGATGTGCGTAGACTATTGCCCGCTAAATCTAGCGACGATAAATAACAAGTACCCACTGCCCAGGATCAATGATCTTTATGATTAACTTGCAGGATCCTCTGTCTTCTCCAAGATGGATTTGAGATTAGGCTATCATCAAATCAAAATCAGAAACGAGGACATTCCCAAAACGGCTTTTACTACTCGTTATGGTCTTTATGAGTACACCGTTATGTCCTTCGGTTTAACCAATGCCCCCGCCACATTCTCGCGCTTGATGAATTCGATCTTCATGGAGTACCTAGATAAATTTGTTGTAGTTTATCTTGATGACATCCTCATCTACTTGAAGAACGAAGAAGATCACGCAGAACATCTTAGGCTGGTATTGATGAAACTTAGAGAGCATCGCCTTAATGCTAAATTATCCAAGTGTGAATTCTGGCTACCAGAAGTGACCTACTTAGGCCACGTGATTTCTACAAAAGGCATTGCTGTCAATCCCGAGAGAGTTCAGGCCGTCCTTGACTGGACTCCACCTGAATCGGTTAAGCAAGTTAGGAGTTTTCTTGGCTTAGCAAGCTATTGTCGCCGCTTCGTCGAGAAATTTTCTAAAGTTGCAAAGCCTCTAACTGAACTCCTCAAGAAAGAGAAGAAATTCGAATGGACTCCCAAGTGCGAGGAGAGCTTTCAAGAGCTAAAAATAAGATTGACTTCTGCACCCGTACTTGCGCCTCCAGACACCAAAAAGGATTTCGAGATCTATTGTGATGCTTCACGGCAAGGGTTAGGATGCATACTTCTGCAAGATCGACATGTGGTAGCTTATGCTTCATGCCAGTTGCGGCCACATGAAGAGAACTATCCTACCCATGATCTTGAACTCGCTGCCGTAGTTCATGCCCTGACAACTTGGCGACATTACCTCCTTGGTAATCGTTGTGAGATCTATTCCGACCACCAAAGCCTCAAATACATTTTCACCCAGCCAGATCTTAATCTCAGGCAAAGACGCTGGATTGAGTTGATAAAATACTATGACTTAGGAATTTTTTACACCCCAGGCAAAGCCAATGTCATGGCTGATGCACTAAGTCGTAAGTCGTATTGTAAAAACCTCATGTTACAAGAGTATCAACCACTTCTTCATGAGGAATTTCGAAAGCTCAACCTCGAGATTGTTCCTCGTGGATCTCTTTTCAACTTGGTAGCGAAACCAACCCTTGAGGATCAAATCATAGTTTCCCAAAGGCGTGCACGAGGAGTTTGCCGGATCAAGGAGAACATTGCTAGCGGAGTTGCTAAATGTTTCTCCACAGATAGCAAAGGAACGGTATTCTTTGAAAATCGTTTGGTAGTACCTAAGAATAGGGAACAAAGGCAACTCATCCTCAAAGAAGCCCATGATACACCCCTCTCGATTCATCCCAGTAGCACAAAAATGTACCGAGATCTATGCCAGAGATTTTGGTGGACTAGGATGAAGAGAGAAATTGCTCAGTTCATTGCTGAATGTGATGTTTGTCGTCGCATTAAGGCAGAACATCAAAGACCTGCTGGTACTCTTAGACCTTTTCCTATCCCCGAGTGGAAATGGAATAAAGTCAGTATGGACTTCATCACTGGCTTTCCAAAAACACAGAAAGGAAATGATGCCATCTTCGTTGTCATAGATAGACTTTCCAAAGTTGCCCACATCCTTCCAGTTCGCGAGTCTATAACTGCTAGCCAGTTAGCGGACTTGTATGTCTCCCGAATCGTGTCACTTCACGGTGTTCCTTTGGAAATCAATTCAGACCGTGGTAGTCTTTTCACTTCTCGATTTTGGGAAAGTTTCCAGAATGCTATGGGAAACCACCTCTCCTTTAGCACCGCTTATCACCTGCAGTCAAGTGGTCAAGTAGAAAGGGTCAATCAAATTCTCGAAGACATGCTCAGATCTTGTGTTATCTCTTTCGGAAAGAAATGGGAGAATTCTCTTCCTTTTGCCGAATTTGCGTATAACAATAGTTTCCAATCTAGTTTGGGCATGGCTCCTTTTGAATTTCTCTATGGACGGAAATGTCAAACACCCCTAAACTGGTCAGAAACCGGTGAAAGACAATTCTTTGGACCGGATTTGATTCAGGATGCAGAAGAGCAGGTTCGCATTGTTCGTGAGAAGTTGAAAACAACCCAGTCTCGTCAGAAAAGCTATTATGATCGTCATCATAAGGAAGAAAGCTATAATCTGGATGAGAAGGCTTACCTTCGGGTTACTCCTCTGAAGGGTACCCATCGCTTCGGTATCAAAGGCAAGTTGGCCCCACGTTATATCGGTCCCTTTCGCATTCTCGCTAAACGTGGAGAAGTTGCCTACCAATTGGAACTACCCCCTCACCTCTCCCAGGTTCATGATGTCTTCCACGTCTCTCAACTTAGGCGTTGCTTCAAGGACACCATCCGCGAAGTAGACCACGAAACGCTTGATCTCCAAGATAACCTTTCATATCGAGAGTACCCTGTTCGTATTCTTGATGAAGCCGAGCGTAGCACCAGACGTCAGAAGATCAGATTCTTCAAAGTGCAGTGGTCACATCATTCAGAGAAAGAAGCCACCTGGGAACGAGAGGATCGTCTACGCGCTGAGTACCCCACCTTCCTCCCGACAACTTCTGAATCACGGGACGAGATTCTTTTGAGTGGGGGCGAGTTGTCAGAACCCCAATTTAGGTTTGTGTTTAACCTAGCTTGCATTTTTGCATCTTGAAAAAAAATTGCAAAAGAAAAGGAATTGGGGAAAAGAAAAGCCCCAAAGCATTTAAATAAAAAGGCCTGAAATAAATCTTTTTCCAAAATTCTTTTGGATGTGTTGAAAAATCCTAAAAATGAGTGTGATCATTTTAAAAGTGATTTGGGATTAATCCCATGCTCATAGATTTTTCAATAATTCAAGTAGTGGGTTGGAAATTAAATAAATTGCTTATTTGAATTGAAATTCAAATAAATTGAATTTCAAAAATTCCCAAAACTTGGGGTTGACTTCTATATAGTCACCTAGGTTTTATAAAAATGTTTGGGGATTTTTATAAATGCCCTAGCTATTTATTTTAAAGGGCAACACAAATAACAGAAAAGAAAAATAAGAAAAACAGAAGAAAAGGGTTTACCTTCGCCTAGGCGTCGGCCCACCTGGCCCAGCCCGGCCCCCTCCTCTGTCGTCTTCCTCCTCTTGCCAGAAGGAGAGTCAGCCGCGCCGTCCACTGCGCGGTGGGCATGCCCTCCCCCTCCTCGCCACCTCCTGCTCTTCCCCCTCTCTTCTCTCTCGCTCTGGAGACGCCCAGAAGGCCCCAGGCCACTCTTCCTCCCCTCGCGACCTCCCTCCTCTCCTCTGCCGCCATTTTCCCGAGCCGCAGCCGGAGGACGCCGCCGCAGCAGCGCGGCCACCGAGCCCCCCAGGCGCCAAGACCTTGTCTAAGAGGTGCCCCGACGACGACTTCTTCGAGCAGCGCCACCAATTTGGAGCGAGAGGCAACGGAGACGACGATAGCTTCAACGTGACGCCGCCGGCCGCCGCCAACCCCGGCGAGAAATCCGTCGCCTCCTCTTCACCCCCGGCCTCGCAGTCCTCTCCTTCGTCTCTGGTGAGCTCCCAGCTCCATTTCCCCCCATCTGCGCTTCGCTCCCGTGCCCTCTGTCGTCGTCCGCCATGACCAGGAGCTCCAGCTGCCTCGCCCGTCGTCGTAGCCGTGGCCCAGGGCCTCCTCGAGCCCCCCTGCTAGCTCTACTGGAAGCGGAAGACCGAGAGGCACGTCCTGGTGCCCTCCACCGCCGCCCCCGTGCCCTCCGGCGAGGCCCCGCCATGTGCAGAGGTCACCGGCGGCTAGCCGTCGACGCCCAGGCCATTAGGGCCTAATTAACCTGCTAACCCACCCCCTCCTCTCACTGACACTGGGCCCAGGGCCCCT
Organism: Bromus sterilis; assembly: GCA_950022295.1. Classification (NCBI taxonomy): domain Eukaryota; kingdom Viridiplantae; phylum Streptophyta; class Magnoliopsida; order Poales; family Poaceae; genus Bromus; species Bromus sterilis. The sequence goes on from OX465597.1 coordinate 30,565,632, forward strand.
AGTTAATCGGTGTTTAATTTTAACAGAGCTAATTAACCCCCAGTGAGGCTGACAGGTGGGGCCGCCCTGTCAAACCCTGGTGTCAGCATGACCTAGTGATGACGCAGTAAAGATTAAATCATTTAATTTATTCAGTAAAATTCCAGAAAATGGCTGAAACTTTGAAAAATCATAGAAAATTCATTTTAACTCCAAATTTAACATATAATATATGAAAAATGATCAGGAGAAAATACTCTATCCAAATTTCCAACTTTCAGCTATGTTGGAGTTGATCTTAAAAATGGATCAGTAGCTTTTGCTATTTGATTTAATTGGATTTAATTCAAAATGAATTCAATTGCTATTCCAACTTCAAACTTTGAAATGCACCACACATCACTTGTACTTCAGAAGCTTTTCACACTCATGACCATTTGGTTTACAATGAATAAACATTAGCAAATGCAAGTTGACCAAATTTGAATAACATTTGGAGTTTGAATTTGAATTCACTTTCAAATTAACTTCAATTAACATGTTGCAATTCAAACATAAGTCACATCAGCACTTTGCCATGCTTTGTGTTACTTATTGATTGTGCATTGTACTATCTTGATTGTGTTTTACTTCCAGTGCTTTGGTGATTGCATCTTCTCGGTAGAGTTGATCTCGGAGACGAGTTCAACCTCACGTCAGAAGAGTGTTACATCGTGATCGTCAGCAAGGCAAGCAGCCCCCTCTTTGATCATGTCTATAAAATCCCAGTTCCCTCTCATTCTCGCAAATGCATGTTTAGGATGTCACCATGATACGTTCTACCGCTAGTTGAACCCATTCCTTTGCATGACCTATCATTTTGTCACAGTAGTAAGCAAACCACAATCCTAGCAGATGTAGGAGTTGGTTGATATCATGTGGCCCCTGCAACTGTTACAGCTTATTGCATGCTTACAGTTGTTACCTGAGGCTACTTTGATGTGAGTCGGGATGGTAGTGATCATGTGAATGATGGTGGTAACGTGTTGGTGAATCTACCCTAAACAAAGGTGAACGATGAGAGGCTGTGTAGGAGTACATAGTGGGTTGTCTCGTTGAACACTGCCTTAGGCCTGAGTTCTTGTGTTGTTATCCAAGACTAAGAGTACGACCACACATTGTTCTCACTGACCCCTATCGGCCTAGTACCTCACCCCGGACCTGTCCAGGAGTCGCAAGTAGTTCGCCCTTTAACGATCTCAAGAAGATGGAACCAAGGTAAGTGGTTGGCGTAGGTTGTGGGCACGTTGAATCAAGTGATCATGATCGAGTTGACCTTGATGGAGGTCACACAACGTTTGAGTCCGCATCGGAACAATCGGCCGGATTCCGATTGTGGTCCCAACTCAAATAGGCGACTCCCTAGGACTAGAGATGGTGCCGTGAGTGAAGTGTCGTGGCAGCATCCTCGCCGGTACTCACTTGAAGGGTCCATCCCCAGGAGGTAACTGATGAGGCGTGTGTGTAGCAGTACACCCCTGCAGGGTTAATGAACTATTCGAATAGCCGTGTCCGCGGTTATGGACTACTTTGAGACCTTTACTTGATCATAGATAACTTGAACTGGATACTTCTAAAACACACCAAGATAAGTGTGAGTGCTATGGCGTGCTTCCTCGTGGGGAAGTCGAGGAAGGCACCATAGTGGAGTATTGGTTGGAGACTGTTACTTGGACTCGTGTACGTTCTTATCTCTCTCTGGTACTCGTAGTTCAGGATTAGCCAAGTCAAAGCTGGCACTTCTGCAAGTGAAACCCCACCTCCCTTTGCCTTGATACATGTGCATGAGTAGTATAGTTCCTATGTAAGTCTTGCTGAGTACGACTTTGTACTCACGTTTGCTTATTCTATGTTTTAGAGATGAGACCACTGACCCTGATGGTGGCCTCTACCTCGAGCTCGACGTGGACCAATGTCGTATAGTTCCAGGCAGCAGCCTGTGCCCTTTGGAGGGTCGTTGTATTTTCTTTCAGGCTTCTTAAGCCATTTGTTAAACTTGTCTTTACTAAGACATAATTTGCTTCCGTTGATGTTTGATGTAATGTTGGATCATATCCATGTGATCTCTGCTTGTAATACAACTACTATGTCTGCTCTTTTTAGCAGAAGTTATAAAGACTATGAGTTTGTAGAGTTCATGTTGTGATTACCTGCTGTTTACACTGGACATGTATGCTGCGTGTATGATTATAATATGCATGTCTTAGTGTGGGGTTCGATAGCTTAGTTGTGTTCTTGCCGGCGGTCTTTTATACACCAAGTGGCCCTTAGATGTGCGCATCTTGGGGCATCGCGATGCGATTGCTCGTGACTCTGTCACGTGGCACACTTTTGTCGGGACCCGGGGTTAGCGTATGCAAGTATAGTTAAGACATAGTCATATGGAGAGCCGAGAACGCACCCACTTGTCTAAGCAGACAAGGCCAAGCACTGAACATTCTCGGAAAGCATCGTACGTGAGGGGCATCCCATCCAGGCCGGATGATCAACTGTGATCGGTCCTCATCGTCCGCACACAAGTCTAATGATATGGGTGGTGAACTCCCATATTCAAAGACAAGTCGCCTCAACCATACTATCGACTATCTCAAAACTCTTACATAGACTTACTCCAACCCGATCACTTAGTCGGGGTCTAGGGCGGGCTCGATCATACCACAAAGTGTGCACGAGACGGAGTCTCGAGCAATCGCATCGCGATGCCCCAAGCTGCGCACATCTAAGGGCCACTTGGTGTATGAAAGACCGCCAGCCAGAACACAACTAAGGTCTCGAAAACCCATACAAAGACATGCATGTTATAACCATACACGCAACACACATGCCTTGTATGAATAGTAGGTACCATTGCAATTCTCTACAAAGTGTACATTTTATTCATAACTCTTATAGAGTACACACAGAGATCACAAACATGTGATCCAACATTACAACATAAAGCGGAAGCAAATTATGTCTGAGTACAGACAAGTTTAACAAATTGGCTTAAGAATCCTTATTCAAACATAAAGCCCTCCACGAGGGAACCATTCTGCTGACTGGGACTAGACTAGCTTAACTTCAGTCGTCCAGCTCGATGAAGAAGCCACCTTCGGGGTCAGTGGCGTCATCTAAAACATAGATTAAGCAAACGTGAGTACAAAGTCGTACTCAGCAAGACATACATAGGAGCTATACTACTCATGCATATGTATCAAGGTAAAGGGAGGTGGGGTTCACTTGCAGAAATGCCAGCTTTGACATGGCTAATCCTGAACTACGAGTACCAGACTTTGAGGTAAGAAGCGTACACGAGTCCACTACTTTCACCAACCAATTACACCACTATGGTTCCTTCCTCGACTTCCCGACGAGAAAGCACGCCATAGCACTCACACTTATCTTGGTGTGTTTTAGAAGTATCCGGTTCAAGTTATCTAATAATCAAGCTAAGCTTTCCAAGTAGTCCATAACCGCGGACGCGGCTATTCGAATAATTTTGTTAACCTTGCAAGGGTGTACCGCTACACACACATGACCATCATTTACCGCCTTTGATCTCGACACCATTCAAGGGGTGTCGGCGAGGATGCTCACCACAACTGTTTCCTCATAGCCGATCTAGTCCAAGAAAGCCGCCTACTTGGGTTGGCTACCACTATCGTGAACCCGGCCGGTTTACCGAAGTGGACCCAAGCGATGTGTGCGTGATGCATAAGCCGGTCTCGGGTGAGCCGTTCTCTCACTTAGCATCCAGGCCACAAACCTACCAGAACTCCGAGCTACTGCGACATCTGGACATCGAAAGGGATGAGTTAATAAGTTGAGAGGGGTCAGTGAGCCCAATGTGTGGTTGTACTCTTCATCTTGGATCACCACACAAGAACTCGGACTTAGGGCGGTGTTCAACGAGACAACCCACCGTGTACTCCTACACAGCCTCTCATCGTTCACCTTGTATTAGGGTCGATTCACCAACACTTTTCTACCATCATCAACATGATCATTCCCATCCCGACTCACATCACAGTAACAACATGGTATCATACTAAGCATGCAATAAGCAGTAACATCGTATGGGCCACATGATATCAAACAACTCCTACAGTTGCTAGGATTGTGGTTTGCTTACTACTGTGACAAAAAGATAGGTCATGCAAAGGAATGGGTTCATCTATGCGGTAGAAACGAAGCATGGTGATCATCCTAAACAATGCATAAGCGAGACATGAGAGGGAAGTGGGATTTTATCGACATGATCAATGGGGTTTTGCTTGCCTTGCTGACGAGGTTCGGGTTCTGGATCTTCAGCGAAGGGGGTGACCTCTTGCTCCGGTTCCACCTCTACTCGGCAAACAAAGCACGAAGTAGCAATCAATATGAATGCAATGCTCAAGCACATGATGGAATGTTAAAGCTTGAAGTATAATTTTGATGTGTGAGGCAATTCCATTTAAGTGGAATATATTGCATTTAAAATGCAAATTCAAATTCCACATTTGAATTCAACATTATCCAAGTAATATGTGATATGGTTTGATCATTTTGAATTATCTTCAAATGTGTATGATATGCCTCTGAGGTGTAAGTGAAATGTAGCATGTTGCCATGGTTCAAGTTGCCAAAATATTTGAATTAAATTTGATTTAATTCCATTTAAATCAAATAGAAAATGCTACTGATCACATTTTAAATTCAACTCAAACAGAGTTGAAAGTTGCATATTTGGAAAGATAATTTTTTTCTGATCATTTTTCATATATTATTTGTCCAATTTGGAGTTAATATGAATTTTCTATGAATTTCAAAAGTTTGGGGTATTTTCTGGAATTTCTGGAATTATTAAACTAATTTTCTTTTCTGGAAATTCATTTAAACTCTTTTATTGCATCAGCATGTGGTCATGCTGATGTGGGGGGGGGGGGGTCTGACTGGTGGGCCAGGTTTGTCAGTGTCACAAGGGTTAATTAAACCGGTTTAAACTTAACCAGGGGGTTATGTGCCTGGGGGCCCCACCTGTCATTGACTTGGGGTCAATTAGAAGGGGGGGTTAACCCCTAATGACAGTGGCCTCACCGGTGGCTAGCCGCCGGTGGCCACCAGTGCGGCGGCGCTGCACGGGGAGGGGGCTGCCGGGGGCCATTTGATGCGCGGGAGGCATCAATCGACAGCCCGTGGACGCCCGCGTCGAATGGAGCCAGCCAGGGGGGCTGGAACTCACCGGAGTGTCGCCGGCGTCAAGCCCTAGCGGCGGCAGTGGCTCGGGCTTGTGGAAAAACTTGATGTGGTGCTCCATTTGAACCGGGGACGCTCGCAAACGACGTAGAGGATCAAGGTGAAGACGAAAGACATGCTCCTGAGATTGTTTGCGTTACGTACACTCGACTACGACGACCGTGGCGGCGAGGAGCTCCGGCGTCCATGGCGGATCCGGCTAGAGAGGAGGAGGGAGACGAAGGAATGGCTCATTCGAACCCCGAGCTCACCGTGATGCTAGCAGGGGGGTCAGGGAGGTCGGGGAGGTCGTGGTGGCGGCGAATTCGACGTCGGCGGCTTGCGGGTCCGCCGGCGGCTCGAGCTCGATTCCGACGGCTTGAGTCCAAATCACAGCTCCGTCTTCTGCGTGAAGAGGAAGTCGACGACTGCGCGCACGATGGACACGGCCTTCAGGCTTCTCTCCGGCGCTGGCTACGGTTCTCGTTGACGGTGAACGGCGGCTGCTCTCGGGGAAGAAGGGGAAAACGAGGAGAGGAAGGGAGAGCACGAGAGGGGAGGGGGAAATGAAGCACGGCTTCACGGCGGTTCTCCAGGACAAGAAAAGGTGGCATGGGGCGGCCTGGAACGTCCTGGGCGTCGAGGTGGCGTCCACGGCGTCGACGCCGCGCCACCGAGCTGCTTGGCAGCGCGGGGTGGAAGACGACAGGGGAGTTCCCCTGGTGGGCTGGGCCGGCTGGAGAGGTGGGCCTCACCCCAGGCGGGAGGTAAGTTTTTCCTTTTTCCTCTGTTTAATCTTTCCTTTCTTTTTCTGTAATTTGTTTTGGCTCTGATAAAAATACCAAACCATTTTATTAAATGCTGAAAACTTTTATGTAGCCTCATAATAATATAGACTAGTCACTCATAAACTTTCAACATTTTTAAAATTCAAATGATTTGAATTTTAAATCAAATAGGGGGATTTCTTTAATTCCAAGGTACTGTTTGAATATTTGAAAAATCTATGAGCATGGGGTGGGTCCCACATCACTTGATATGTGATCACACTCATTTATAAGACTTTTCAAAACTCTAACATGAATTTTTGGAAAAGATTTTTATCTGGCCTTTTGAATTAATTCATCTGGGGGGTGTTCCTTCTCCCATTTGGATTTTGAATTTGATTTCCAAGATTTATTTTTGAAATTTTTACATGATGCAAAGGTGCTAACTAACCCTAGCACATACCTAACAGAGGGTTCTGACAACTTTGTTGTATGATCGAGCCCGCCCGAGATCCCGACTAAGTGATCGGGCTAGAGTAAGTCTATGTAAGGGTTATGATTCAATCGATAACATGGTTGAGGCGACTTGTCTATGAGTATGGGATTCACCACTCATAAGCATTTAGACTTGTGAGCGGACGATGAGGACCCATTTCAGTTGATCATCCGGCCTGGATGGGATGTCCCCTCACGTTCGATGTTTACCGAGAGTGACCTGTGCTTGGCCTTGTCTGCTTAGACAAGTGGGTACGGCTCTCGGCTCTCCATGTGATTGTATTGTGACTGGAATTACATACGCTTACCCCGGGTCCCGACAGACTTGGTATCAGAGCAGGACTGCCTGTAGGATTATCAAACCATTGGCCGATGTCGAGTCTAGCATTCTATAGTTATATAGTTACTTTGGGTATAAGGGAAGAACGTAAGACTTCTTTTTTCTCCTTATCCTCATCGATCTGAGTTCAGAGTCAACCTCATCTTATTCTACGGGAAGATAGGACTAGGCTCATCTATGTCTTTACTAGGACATCTCGTTGATTGCTTCTTTGTAGCTTTAGGAGTGTTGTGGTCTTTTCTGAGCCATCATTCCATAGTGTTTCTGTGGAAGTGATGTCCGTTATCCTGTAGGTTATCTCAATTTCCATCCCGGTGCAGCCGTTATGCTGTCCGTTTGTGGCTTTGATGCTATTGGATTTTAGTCTTCTATCTTAGCATAGAATTGTATCCTAAATCCTATTCTGATTGTTGATTCTTATCACACAGAATGTCAGGTGCAAATCAAGGTGTTGATCCCAGTTCTGGTTACATAGACGGTGAAGAACCTCCACCACCACCCTCAACGACAAAAATCATGATGGAGGCTGAACAGAATCGTCGTGATCAGACACGTCTTCTCGAGCGTATTGAGGAGAACACTTCTCGTCAGCATCTTAGTGTTGTTACCATCCAGGACTTCATTCTCCTCAACCCGCCAGTATTCCGATGTTCTTCCGAGCCCCTTGATGCCGATGATTGGCTTCGTTCCCTCGAGCGTAAGCTTGAGATAGCCCATGTTGCTCCAGGCGATCGTGTGCTATTTGTGGCATACTTTCTGGAAGGTGCTGCTCTTCAGTGGTGGGAGAACTTCGTGGCAATGCAACCAGTTGGTCACATGGTGACTTGGCAAGAGTTCTGTGATGACTTCCGAGGATATCATATTCCGGATCAGCTGATGGAGCGCAAGAGAGAAGAATTTTGCAATCTGACCCAAGGAAAGATGACTGTTCATGAGTACAGGACTGAGTTCACTCGTCTAGCACGTTATGCCCAAGAAGAAGTATCCACCGACGCCAAGAAACAAGAAAGGTTCCGCAAGGGACTTAGCCCCGTCCTTCGTCATGACCTGAATCTTCACGAGTTCGTCAACTTCAGGGACTTGGTCGACAAATCATTCAAGGCCGAGTATGGAAATGAGTTGTATGAAGAGTCTCGCAAGCGTGATCGTGAGTTTGCCCAATCTTCTGGCCCATTTTCTCGGAAACGCCGTGTTTGGATTCCCTTCAGTGACGTCAGTCGTGCTGTAAGTGCTTCTAGACCATCAACCACCATATATCGTCCACCTCAACCCAATCTTCCTCCTTGGAATTTTGTTCGACAATCAAGTTCTCAAGTTCCTTTCATTCCACGTGGTGTTTGTTTCCAATGTGGACAATCAGGCCACAATGTTCGAGAGTGTCCCCAAAATCATGTAGCCACCACCCAAGACTTCCAATGTCAAGCCTCCTGTTTATGAACATGGTTATGTGAATCATGTATCCATTCTAGATTCCCACAAGTCAACCGATGTTGTACTTGGAACCCTTCCTATCAATTCCACCCCAGCTTCGGTTCTTTTTGACCCAGGAGCATCTCACTCATTCATATCCCAGGACTTTGCACTGTCACATGACATCTCTTTTTCGATGTTATCCACCCCCCTTAGTTGTGCAAGCCCCTGGATCCAGATGGCACACCACCATGGTGAGTCATGAGAATGAAATTGCAATTGAGGGTTTAGTATTCCTTGCCTCACTTATAGCCCTCAAGTCTTTAGACATTGATGTGATCTTAGGTGTACTTGATTGTCTTCAGACAATCAAGTACACCTCACCAAGCTCTAAAACCCAGGTGCATTCTTTGAATGTGCTTCCCCTTCCTGACCTTGAAGATGTTCCGTTGGTTCGTGACTTCCCGGATGTCTTTCCTGAAGAGCTGCCAGGAATGCCACCCGATAGATGTGTAGAATTCATAGTAGATCTTATGCCAGGAACCGCACCAATTTCCAGACGCCCATACAAAATGGCCCCCGTGAGTTAGCTGAGCTTAAAACCCAACTGGAAGTTTTGTTGGAAAAAGGCTTCATCCGCCCTAGCTCATCGCCATGGGGTTGCCCCGTTCTGTTCGTAACGAAGAAAGATGGAACAGAAAGGACGTGCGTAGACTATCGCCCGCTAAATCTAGCGACGATAAAGAACAAGTACCCACTGCCCAGGATCAATGATCTTTATGATCAACTTGCTGGATCCTCTGTCTTCTCCAAGATGGATTTGAGATTAGGTTATCATCAAATCAAAATCCGAAACGAGGACATTCCAAAAACGGCTTTCACTACTCGTTATGGTCTTTACGAGTACACCGTCATGTCCTTTGGTTTAACCAATGCCCCCTCCACTTTCTCACGCATGATGAATTCGATCTTCATGGAGTACCTAGATAAATTTGTTGTAGTTTATCTTGATGACATCCTCATCTACTCGAAGACCGAAGAAGATCACGCAGAACATCTTAGGCTGGTATTGATGAAACTTAGAGAGCATCGCCTTAATGCTAAATTCTCCAAGTGTGAATTCTGGCTACCAGAAGTGACCTACTTAGGCCACGTGATTTCTACAAAAGGCATTGCTGTCAATCCCGAGAGAGTTCAGGCCGTCCTTGACTGGACTCCACCTGAATCGGTTAAGCAAGTTAGGAGTTTTCATGGCTTAGCAAGCTATTGTCGCCGCTTCGTCGAGAACTTTTCTAAAGTTGCAAAGCCTCTAACTGAACTCCTCAAGAAAGAGAAGAAATCCGAATGGACTCCAAAGTGCGAGGAGAGCTTTCAAGAGCTAAAAAGAAGATTGACTTCTGCACCCGTACTTGCGCCTCCAGACACCAAAAAGGATTTCGAGATCTATTGTGATGCTTCACGGCAAGGGTTAGGATGCATACTTCTGCAAGATCGACATGTGGTAGCTTATGCTTCACGCCAGTTGCGGCCACATGAAGAGAACTATCCTACCCATGATCTTGAACTCGCTGCCGTAGTTCATGCCCTGACAACTTGGCGACATTACCTCCTTGGTAATCGTTGTGAGATCTATTCCGACCACCAAAGCCTCAAATACATTTTCACCCAGCCAGATCTTAATATCAGGCAAAGACGCTGGATTGAGTTGATAAAATATTATGACTTAGGAATTTCTTACACCCCAGGCAAAGCCAATGTCATGGCTGATGCACTAAGTCGTAAGTCGTGTTGTAACAACCTCATGTTACAAGAGTATCAACCACTTCTTCATGAGGAATTTCGAAAGATCAACCTCGAGATTGTTCCTCGTGGATCTCTTTTCAACTTGGTAGCGAAACCAACCCTTGAGGGTCAAATCATAGTTGCCCAAAGGCGTGCACGAGGAGTTCGCCGGATCAAGGAGAAAATTGCTAGCGGAGTTGCTAAATGTTTCTCCACAGATAGCAAAGGAACGGTATTCTTTGAAAATCGTTTGGTAGTACCTAAGAATAGGGAACTAAGGCAACTCATCCTCAAAGAAGCCCATGATACACCCCTCTCGATTCATCCCAGTAGCACAAAAATGTACCGAGATCTACGCCAGAGATTTTGGTGGACTAGGATGAAGAGAGAAATTGCTCAGTTCATTGCAGAATGTGATGTTTGTTGTCGCATTAAGGCAGAACATCAAAGACCTGCTGGTACTCTTAGACCTTTGCCTATCCCCGAGTGGAAATGGGATAAAGTCAGTATGGACTTCATCACTGGCTTTCCAAAAACCCAGAAAGGAAATGATGCCATCTTCGTTGTCATAGATAGACTTTCCAAAGTTGCCCACTTCCTTCCAGTTCGCGAGTTTATAACTGCTAGCGAGTTAGCAGACTTGTATGTCTCCCGAATCGTGTCACTTCACGGTGTTCCTTTGGAAATCAATTCAGACCGTGGTAGTCTTTTCACTTCTCGATTTTGGGAAAGTTTCCAGAATGCTATGGGAACCCACCTCTCCTTTAGCACCGCTTATCACCCGCAGTCAAGTGGTCAAGTAGAAAGGGTCAATCAAATTCTCGAAGACATGCTCAGAGCTTGTGTTATCTCTTTCGGAAAGAAATGGGAGAATTCTCTTCCTTTTGCCGAATTTTCGTATAACAATAGTTTCCAATCTAGTTTGGGCATGGCTCCTTTTGAATTTCTCTATGGACGGAAATGTCGAACACCCCTAAACTGGTCAGAAACCGGTGAAAGACAATTCTTTGGACCGGATTTGATTCAGGATGCAGAAGAGCAGGTTCGCATTGTTCATGAGAAGTTGAAAACAGCCCAGTTTCGTCAGAAAAGCTATTATGATCGTCATCATAGGGAAGAAAGCTATAATCAGGATGAGAAGGCTTACCTTCGGGTTACTCCTCTGAAGGGTACCCATCGCTTCGGTATCAAAGGCAAGTTGGCCCCACGTTATATCGGTCCCTTTCGCATTCTCGCTAAACATGGAGAAGTTGCCTACCAATTGGAATTACCCCCTCACCTCTCCCAGGTTCATGATGTCTTCCACGTCTCTCAACTCAGGCGTTGCTTCAAGGACCCCATCCGCGAAGTAGACCACGAAACGCTTGATCTCCAAGATAACCTTTCATATCGAGAGTACCCTGTTCGTATTCTTGATGAAGCCAAGCGTAGCACCAGACGTCAGAAGATCAGATTCTTCAAAGTGCAGTGGTCACATCATTCAGAGAAAGAAGCCACCTGGGAACGAGAGGATCGTCTACGAGCTAAGTACCCCACCTTCCTCCCGACAACTTCTGAATCTCGGGACGAGATTCTTTTGAGTGGGGGCGAGTTGTCAGAACCCCAATTTAGGTTTGTGTTTAACCTAGCTTGCATTTTTGCATCTTGAAAAAAAATTGCAAAAGAAAAGGAATTGGGGAAAAGAAAAGCCCCAAAGAATTTAAATAAAAAGGCCAGAAATAAATCTTTTTCCAAAATTCTTTTGGATGTGTTGAAAAATCCGAAAAATGAGTGTGATCATTTTAAAAGTGATTTGGGATTAATCCCATGCTCATAGATTTTTCAATAATTCAAGTAGTGGCTTGGAAATTAAATAAATTGCTTATTTGAATTGAAATTCAAATAAATTGAATTTCAAAAATTCCCAAAACTTGGGGTTGACTTCTATATAGTCACCTAGGTTTTAGAAAAATGTTTGGGGATTTTTATAAATGCCCTAGCTATTTATTTTAAAGGGCAACACAAATAACAGAAAAGAAAATTAAGAAAAACAGAAGAAAAGGGTTTACCTTCGCCTAGGCGTCGGCCCACCTGGCCCAGCCCGGCCCCCTCCTCTTTCGTCTTCCTCCTCTTGCCAGAAGGAGAGGCAGCCGCTCCGTGCGCTGCGTGGCGGGCATGCCCTCCCCCTCCTCGCCACCTCCTGCTCTTCCCCCTCTCTTCTCTCTCGCTCTGGAGACGCCCAGAAGGCCGCAGGACACTCTTCCTCCCCTCGCGACCTCCCTCCTCTCCTCTGCCGCCATTTTCCCGAGCCGCAGCCGGAGCACGCAGACGCAGCAGCGCGGCCACCGAGCCCCCCAGGCGCCAAGACCTTGTCTAAGAGGTGCCCCGGCGACGACTTCTTCGAGCAGCGCCACAGTTTTGGAGCGAGAGGCAACGGAGACGACGATAGCTTCAACGTGACGCCGCCGGCCGCCGCCAACCCCGGCGAGAAATCCGTCGCCTCCTCTTCACCCCCGGCCTCGCCGTCCTCTCCTTCGTCTCTGGTGAGCTCCTAGCTCCATTTCCCCCCATCTGCGCTTCTCTCCCGTGCCCTCTGTCGTCGTCCGCCATGACCAGGAGCTCCAGCCGCCGCGCCCGTCGTCGTAGCCGTGGCCCAGGGCCTCCTCGAGCCCCCCTGCTAGCTCTACTCGAAGCGGAAGAGCAAGAGGCACCTCCTGGTGCCCTCCACCGCCGCCCCCGTGCCCTCCGGCGAGGCGCCGCCGTGTGCAGAGGTCACCGGCGGCTAGCCGTCGACGCCCAGGCCATTAGGGCCTAATTAACCTGCTAACCCACCCCCTCCTCTCACTGACACTGGGCCCAGGGCCCCTAGTTAATCTGTGTTTAATTTTAACAGAGCTAATTAACCCCCAGTGAGGCTGACAGGTGGGGCCGCCCTGTCAGTTGACTGGTCAAACCCTGGCGTCAGCATGACCCAGTGATGACGCAGTAAAGATTAAATCATTTAATTTATTCAGTAAAATTCCAGAAAATGGCTGAAACTTTGAAAAATCATAGAAAATTCATTTTAACTCCAAATTTAACATATAATATATGAAAAATGATCAGGAGAAAATCCTCTATCCATATTTACAACTTTCAGCTATGTTGGAGTTGATCTTAAAAAGGGATCAGTAGCTTTTGCTATTTGATTTAATTGGATTTAATTCAAAATGAATTCAATTGCTATTCCAACTTCAAACTTTGAAATGCACCACACATCACTTGTACTTCAGAAGCTTTTTACACTCATGACCATTTGGTTTCCAATGAACAAACATTAGCAAATGCAAGTTGACGAAATTTGAATAACATTTGGAGTTTGAATTTGAATTCACTTTCAAATCAACTTCAATTAACATGTTGCAATTCAAACATAAGTCACATCAGCACTTTGCCATGCTTTGTGTTACTTATTGATTGTGCATTGTACTATCTTGATTGTGTTTTACTTCCAGTGCTTCGGTGATTGCATCTTCTCGGTAGAGTTGATCTCGGAGACGAGTTCAACCTCACGTCAGAAGAGTGTTACATCGTGATCGTCAGCAAGGCAAGCAGCCCCCTCTTTGATCATGTCTATAAAATCCCAGTTCCCTCTCATTCTCGCAAATGCATGTTTAGGATGTCACCATGATACGTTCTACCGCTAGTTGAACCCATTCCTTTGCATGACCTATCATTTTGTCACAGTAGTAAGCAAACCACAATCCTAGCAGATGTAGGAGTTGGTTGATATCATGTGGCCCCTGCAACTGTTACAGCTTATTGCATGCTTACAGTTGTTACCTGAGGCTACTTTGATGTGAGTCGGGATGGTAGTGATCATGTGAATGATGGTGGTAACGTGTTGGTGAATCTACCCTAAACAAAGGTGAACGATGAGAGGCTGTGTAGGAGTACATAGTGGGTTGTATCGTTGAACACTGCCTTAGGCCCGAGTTCTTGTGTTGTTATCCAAGACTAAGAGTACGACCACACATTGGGCTCACTGACCCCTCTCGGCCTAGTACCTCACCCCGGACCTATCCAGGAGTCGCAAGTAGTTCGCCCTTTAACGATCTCAAGAAGATGGAACCAAGGTAAGTGGTTGGCGTAGGTTGTGGGCACGTTGAATCAAGTGATCATGATCGAGTTGAGCTTGATGGCGGTCACACAACATTTGAGTCCGCATAGGAACAATCGGACGGATTTCGATTGTGGTCCCAACTCAAATAGGCGACTCCCTAGGACTAGAGATGGTGCCGTGAGTGAAGTGTCGTGGCAGCATCCTCGCCGGTACTCACTTGAAGGGTCCATCCCCAGGCGGTAACTGATGAGGCGTGTGTGTAGCAGTACACCCCTGCAGGGTTAATGAACTATTCGAATAGCCGTGTCCGCGGTTATGGACTACTTGGAGACCTTTACTTGATCATAGATAACTTGAACTGGATACTTCTAAAACACACCAAGATAAGTGTGAGTGCTATGGCGTGCTTCCTCGTGGGGAAGTCGAGGAAGGCACCATAGTGGAGTATTGGTTGGAGACTGTTACTTGAACTCGTGTATGTTCTTATCTCTCTCTGGTACTCGTAGTTCAGGATTAGCCAAGTCAAAGCTGGCACTTCTGCAAGTGAAACCTCACCTCCCTTTGCCTTGATACATGTGCATGAGTAGTATAGTTCCTATGTAAGTCGTGCTGAGTACGACTTTGTACTCACGTTTGCTTATTCTATGTTTTAGAGACGAGACCACTGACCCTTATGGTGGCCTCTACCTCGAGCTCGACTTGGACCAATGTCGTATAGTTCCAGGCAGCAGCCTGTGCCCTTTGGAGGGTCGTTGTATTTTCTTTCAGGCTTCTTAAGCTATTTGTTAAACTTTTCTTTACTAAGACATAATTTGGTTCCGTTGATGTTTGATGTAATGTTGGATCATATCCATGTGATCTCTGCTTGTAATACAACTACTATGTCTGCTCTGTTTAGCAGAAGTTATCAAGACTATGAGTTTGTAGAGTTCATGTTGTGATTACCTGCTGTTTACACTGGACATGTATGCTGCGTGTATGATTATAACATGCATGTCTTAGTGTGGGGTTCGATAGCTTAGTTGTGTTCTTGCCGACGGTCTTTTATACACCAAGTGGCCCTTAGATGTGCGCAGCTTGGGGCATCGCGATGCGATTGCTCGTGACTCTGTCACGTGGCACACTTTGTTGTATGATCGAGCCCGCCCGAGATCCCGACTAAGTGATCGAGCTGGAGTAAGTCTATGTAAGGGTTATGATTCAATCGATAACATGGTTGAGGCGACTTGTCTATGAGTATGGGATTCACCACCCATAAGCATTTAGACTTGTGAGCGGACGATGAGGACCCATTTCAGTTGATCATCCGGCCTGGATGGGATGTCCCCTCACGTTCGATGTTTACCGAGAGTGACCTGTGCTTGGCCTTGTCTGCTTAGACAAGTGGGTATGGCTCTCGGCTCTCCATGTGATTGTATTGTGACTGGAATTACATACGCTAACCCCAGGTCCCGACACTTCCTTATGGTGGAGAACTCCAATCCTGGTGCAGACTCCAAACAACGGGAGTCCACTTCCGGGAAGGAGGAGGAAGAAGGAGATATTTGGTGTGTTGGAAAAAGGGGGGACTACCCCTCCTTATATAGGCCAAGGGTGGGTGTGATCCTCCTCCCCTCCCCCAAGTGGGACTAAACTCCCAAGGGGGGGGGGGTGCGCCGGCCATAGGGGGGTTGGGCCCCACCCTTGGCGCCAAGCCCAAGGGGGGAAACCCCCTCCTCCCCTAATGGGCCCCATGGGCCCATATAGCCTTTTCCCATTTTTTAATTTATTTAATATGTTTTAAATATTTAATTTAGATAATTAAATAATAAAAAATTATTAAAACAATTAAATTTTATTTTGAACTATTCAAAATGTCCGGAAACCATTCCGTCCTCCTCCTGAACTATTCCGGTGATTTCTCCTATTTCACTGATTGATCCCCTAACTGTCCTATGCATCGATTGCCCTTAAGTGTAACACCCTAACGGTCCGGGAAACAGCAGACATGGTCGAGACTCTTCTCATTGACCAATGACTAGTCAGTTGCACCTGGTTACAATCCTTGACAGCCCCTGCGCTTCCATCGAATGAACTTCGATCGCTTTTGGAAACCGTTAACGATACGACGTAATCCCTTTGTGCTGCGGTACTTTGTTTGTCCGAGGTTTGATCGTCAGTATCCTACATACCGTGTTCACATCTCGTTCACAACAAACAACTTCTCTCGTCCATGATCATTGCATCTCTTGTGACCTAGTCACGTCCTTGCAAGGTGTTGATGCAATATCACCGAGTGGGCCCAGAGTACATGTCCTGTTACAAGGACTGACAAATCCCGCTCTGATCTATTAACATACTCATCAACCATCTATTTCGGAATACCCAAAGTGCACCGTTATAGCTAGCATATTTCAGTCAGGCGGTGGGATACAAATCAAAGTCTCCTCATAGATGGTAATTACGTATGATCATTATGGTCTAAGGACTAAGCCATACGTTACAAAGTCATAGCAACGCTGAACTATGTGACTCGATCACATTGCAATACTTTAGGTGGGTGTACGTCCATCACATCATTCCCCTTAATGATATGACCTCATTGTCAATGGACTTAAGTGGCGCCATGATCAAGAAAGCTTGATCAATCAATTGCCCAATGAGATAGTTTACCCGAGTTAAACTACGGACCATGTTTTATACTACACCTGTATTAGTATTTCCAAGTAATACAGTTATAGCACAGTATAAAACGTATTATGAAAAAAACGGATATGTGACAAATATCTTTATGAATTTGTCTCTAGGGCACATATCCAACAGTCTCCCACTTGCACTAGAGTACAAATTACACTAGTTTACATCAGGTATGTATCTAACACCAATGGTCTCTCGGTGTTCTTCAAACTTGCCCTGTGGAAGAGGTTTAGTCATCGGGTCTGCTGCGTTCAGATCTGTATGTATCTTGTGAATCCTAGTGTGTCCATCCCTGACGTAATCTCGCGTCACATGGAACTTTCGGAGGATGTGCTTGGCTGTAGAGTGAGTTCTTGGCTCCTTCGCGTTAGCAATGGCACCCGTGTTGTCGCAGAAGATTCCCACGGGGTTAGTGCAACTGGGAAAGACGCCAAGCTTGATCACGAACTTCTTTAGCCACAGCGCCTCGTTTGACGCTTCGCAAGCGGCAATATACTCCGACTCCATTTTAGATTGAGCGACGACTGACTGTTTGCCGCTCCTCCAGCTAATTGCGCCACCGTTCAACATGAAAACATATCCCGTCTGGGATTTCGAGTCATCTAGACCTGAGCCGAGGCTTGCATCAACGTAACCTTTTACGGTGAGCTCCTCATCAACTCCTCCATAAACGAGAAAGAGATCCTTGGTTCTTCTTAAGTACTTAAGGGTGTTCTTTACTGCTGTCCAGTGAGCCATTCCCGGGTTACTCTGGTAGCGATTAGTCATACTAATGGCAAGCGCTAAATCCGGTCTGGTACATAACATAGCATACATGAGAGAACCTATGGCTGAGGCATAGGGCTTTGAGGACATCTCCTCCTTCTCATTTGCTGTGGTTGGGCATTGAGTCACGCTCAATTTGACACCTTTTATTACTGGCAAGAGACCTCTCTTGGAGTCATCCATTTTGAACCTTTTCAATATCTTGTCAATATAAGTGTTCTGACTCAAGGCCAACCGTCGATTAGGTCTATCTCTATAGATCTTAATCCCCAATATGTACGCAGCTTCACCTAGGTCCTTCATGGAAAATTGTCCATTCAGATATTCCTTCACTTCCTCTAAGAATTTCTTATCATTCCCTATTAGTAATATGTCATCTACATATAACACAAGGAATGCTACAGAGCTCCCACTCAGTTTCTTATAGACGCAGAACTCTTCGACGTTTTGGACAAATCCAAAAGCTTTAATGACCTCATCAAATCAAAGATTCCAGCTCCGAGATGCTTGCTTCAACCCATAGATGGACCGTTGAAGCTTGCAAACCTTACCAGCGTTCCTTGGATCGACAAACCCCTCTGGTTGCATCATATACAACTCTTCCTCAATGTTGCCATTTAGGAATGCAGTTTTCACATCCATCTGCCATATCTTGTAATCATGATATGCACTATTGCTAGTAGGATCCGAATAGACTTTATCATCGCTACAGGAGAGAACGTCTCCTCGTAGTCAACTCCTTGAATTTGTCGGAAACCCTTCGCGACAAGTCGAGCTTTGTAGACAGATACGTTTCCGTCTGCGTCAGTCTTTTTCTTGAAAATCCATTTATTCTCGACGGCCTTGCGGTCCTCAGGAATATCCACCAAAGTCCATACTTTGTTGGTGTACATGGAGTCTATTTCGGATTTCATGGGTTCAAGCCATTTCTCGGACTCGGGTCCCTCCATTGCTTCTTTGTAACTTGTAGGTTCATCCGACTCATCAGCCGAGATTGCATTCACAAGCTGTCCGTAAAACTCAGTAGGTTGACGGACTCTTGATGACCTACGGGGCATAAAAGGTTCCTCTTCATTCTCATCATGATCATCATTAATGTCATGATCGTTATGAATGTCGTTCTGGCCATTCTCTTCAGCTCCCATTGTGGAAGATGGTTCCAGAACAATTTCCTTAGCCGTTTCTTCCAATTGGAGTGATTGGTCAGTCACTTCATCGAGGTCTATTTTCCTCCCACTCAACTCTTTCGCGAGAAACTCCTTCTCAAGAAAGTGTCCCGTCTTGGCAACAAACGTTTTGCTGTCAGACTTGTTGTAGAAGGTGTATCCACAAGTTTCCTTGGGATAGCCCACAAAGATGCACTTATCCGCCTTGGATTCAAGTTTGTCAGGATGTATTTTCCTTACATAAGCCTCACAACCCCAAATCTTCAGGTGAGACAACTTAGGTTTTGTGCGATGCCATTCTTCAAATGGTGTTGTCTTTACGGATTTGGATGGTGCCCTATTAAGAATATGAACGACAGTTTCTAATGCATACCCCCAGAATGACACAGGCAAATCAGTATGAGACATCGTTGATCGTACACTATCCAATAGGGTTCGATTACGTCGCTCAGCCACACCGTTTCTCTGAGGTGTGCCTGCCGGCGTAAGCTGTGGTACTATGCCATAAGACTTTAGATGATTGCCAAACTCGTGACTCAAATACTCGCCACCTCGATCCGATCGAAGGTGCTTGATTTTTCTTCCGAGTTGATTTTCGACCTCATTCTGAAATTCCTTGAACTTTTCAAAGGTTTCAGACTTGTGCTTCATCAAGTAAATATACCCATATGTACTCAAGTCATCAGTAAAGGTCACGAAGTAACGAAGACCATTGCGAGTGGGGACGTTCATGGGTCCACATACATCCGAGTGTATGATCCCCAATAAGAGATCCGCACGCTCCATTACGCCATTGAATGGAGTCCTTGTCATTTTGCCCATGAGGCATTGTTCACATGTATCAAGGGATCCAAAATCCAATGACTTAAGAAGTCCATCCTTATGGAGCTTCTCCATGCGTTTTATACCAATATGACCAAGTCGGCAATGCCACATCATCATGTGATCTTCATCATTCTTCAATCTTTTGGCCTCAATATTGTTAATGTGACACACGTCACCATCGAGATCAAGTACGAATAAACCATGCAACTCCGGTGCATGAGCATAAAAATTTTCATCCTTATAAATTGAACAACCAATTGTATCAGACTTAAAAGAATAGTTGTCTCGCTTCAAGCAAGAGCCACTAACGATGTTCACACTCAACGCGGGTACATAGTAGCAATTATTCAGAACTAAAACCAATCCCGAAGGGAGACTAAGATGCTTCGTGCCGACCGCCAAGACCTCAATCTGACAGCACTTCCCCACGCGCATCGTCGGTTCATCTTTGAGCAAGCGTCTCCTATGACTTAGTCCCTGAATGGAATTAGAAATATGAGCGACTGATCCTGTATCAAATATCCAGGATGTGTTCCCGGCGCTTGTCAAGAGAAGATCAACAATATGTATATAAAATATACCTTCGTCTCTCTTGGCGACCTTGCCAGCCTTCTTGTCCTTTAGGTACTTGGGATAGTTGCATTTCCAGTGACCTTCACCCTTGCAGTAGAAGCACTCCACTCCGGGTTTAGGCTTGGGTGCCTTGGGAGGAGCGGCAACTGACTTGCCATCCCTCTTGGGGCCACCTCTCTTGGCCTTCTCCCGCCTGCTGGACTTCTTGAAGTCAGTGGTCTTGTTGACCATGAAGACGGCGTGCTCCTTCTTGATCTCAACCTCGCCGCTCTTCAGCATGGCGAACAACATAGAAGGGGTTTGGTCATCCCCTGCATGTTTTAGTTCAGCACAAAGCCTTTGTAGCTAGGGGGAAGCGACTGCAACACCCTATCAACAGCAAGTTCATCTGGAATCTGGCATTCCAGAGCATTCAAGCGCTGAACATAGCCAGAAATTTTGACTACGTGCTCACTCACGCTACCGTGCTTGTCCATCTTTGCTGAGAAGAAGGCTTCAGAAACCTCGTACCGTTCAGCCCTGGCTTGAGGTGCGAAGACCGCCTTGAGGTCGGTGATAATCTCATATGCACCCATCCTCTCAAAGAGTTTCTGCAGCTCAGCCTCCATGGAGTAGAGCATGCCACTCTGGACAAGGTTGTAATCACCAGTCCTGGAGAGATATAAATTCTTCTCGTCTTGACTGGCATCATCTGCTGGTGCGTCACCTAACGCGTCCTCTAGTACGTATGCCATCTTGAGGGGAACGAGGAGAATCCTCAGGGTGCGGAACCAGTTGGTGAAGTTTGTCCCATCTGTTTTTAGCTTATCTTTCTCTAGGAATGATCCTAAGTTGAACGAGGGGCGAGGTGCTGCCATCTACAAGGTTGATTCACAAGGATACATATTTAGACTTTTGTTCA
The DNA here is from genome assembly GCA_950022295.1 of Bromus sterilis. Classification (NCBI taxonomy): domain Eukaryota; kingdom Viridiplantae; phylum Streptophyta; class Magnoliopsida; order Poales; family Poaceae; genus Bromus; species Bromus sterilis. The sequence continues at coordinate 30,586,624 of OX465597.1, forward strand.
TAATGTGGAGTTTCAATTTAATCTCAAAATTCTAGAAAGCTCCCACTTAGATAAACACCTCTCAATTTAACTAAGTGATTACACAATCCCATCCCCCATACCTCCCCCGATCGTCACGGCCATCAGTATGCGAACCAGGTAGGCCTCCAAGCCAATCACATCAGGCATGTGACTCGTGCTCGACCTTTCGGTCTCCTGTGTTCCATGCCCGCATCTACATACGTCAAGCCTGCCAATCGAACCTTGATGTTAGCTGTTCAGCAAGGCCATATCTGCATATGCCAGGCTTGCCGAACCCAACCTCATGCGAACTCCGTTTAATATGTAGGACAACTCCGGTATGTATGGAGCATCCAGCCATATGGGAGAACCTTCCAGGCGGTGCCCACCAAGGGAGAACACAATGTTGGTATTGTGAGAGATGGTCATGTTTCGTGCTACCGTCGATATATCTAGCATACTAGCATAAAACAGGAAGTAAAATTGTAAATCATACAACCTATGATCCCCCTTCATGCAAAGAAAAGTTAAACGCCTTTCTACTTTAGCTTGTGCAAGTTTTACGTGGCTGCTAGGGGTTTCGAGAGAGAGAACCGTTTCTATCCTGCGAAAAACATGCCACAACACCGTCTCTCATCCGTCTCTATTACACCCCTGCCGGGGCCTTCTGTTGCAAACATCTTCGCATCGCTAATGCAGAGAGATAGACACCCCCCAGCCACTTTATATGGTACAAGCCATATGTCAAGCGTGGAACCAGTCTCGCATAAACGCGTAAGGTCGGTCGGGGGCCGCTTCATCAAACATTGCCGCAACGCTAAATGAGTACACGTGGGAGGGTAACGAATGAAGATTCGATGCCCACATACTAGATGTGTTCTACCCGTACAATACATCTACGCATAGCTAGCTTATGATACCACTATTGGGATACGGGGCAGAAAACACAAATTTTTCATACCTACGGTACCTGAACCCAAGATCTATGCTATGGCGATGTAAAGTAACGGAGGGAATCGGTGTTCATACCTTTGAAGACCGAAAGAGGGAAATGTTCTTGCGAACGTGGTTGGCGTAGACTCGGAACTACGACCTCCCTGTCGTGTAGAAGACCACCACCGGCGAGGATGACTCCCGGTAAACCTCCAGCGACGAAGTAGCACCACAGGTGTGGTGCCTCGAAGAGATTATACACGTACGGTACAATCGATGTTCCTCCCGGGCCCCGAACCAGGCGAGAAGCGGAAGAAAGACGGCTACGGATCCCGACTCCAGCAGAGCGACGGCCTGCCTTATGGTGGAGAACTCCAATCCTGGCGCAGACTCCAAACAAGGGGAGTCCACTTCCGGAAAGGAGAAGGAGGAAGAAGGAGATATTTGGTGTGTTGGACAAAGGGGGGACTACCCCTCCTTATATAGGCCAAGGGGGTGTGATCCTCCTCCCCTCCCCCATGTGGGATTAAACTCCCAAGAGGGAGGTGCGCCGGCCATAGGGGGGGTTGGGCCCCACCCTTGGCGCCAAGCCCAAGGGGGGAAACCCCCTCCTCCCCTAATGGGCCCCATGGGCCCATCTAGCCTTTTTCCCATTTTTTAATTTATTTAATATGTTTTAAATATTTAATTCAGATAATTAAATAATAAAACATTATTAAAACAATTAAACTTTATTTTGAACTATTCAAAATGTCCTGAAACCATTCCGTCCTCCTCCGTAACTATTCCGGTGATTTCTCCAATTTCACCGATTGTTCCCGTAACTGTCCTATGCATCGATTGCCCTTAAGTGTAACACCCTAACGGTCCGGGAAACAGCAGACATGGTCGAGACTCTTCTCAATAACCAATGACTAGTCAGTTGGACCTGGTTACAATCTTTGACAGCCCCTGCGCTTCCATCGAATGAACTTCGATCGCTTTTGGAAACCGTTAACGATACGACGTAATCCCTTTGTGCTGCGGTACTTTGTTTGTCCGAGGTTTGATCGTCGGTATCCTACATACCGTGTTCACATCGCGTTCACAACAAACAACTTCTCTCGTCCATGATCATTGCATCTCTTGTGACCTAGTCACGTCCTTGCAAGGTGTTGATGCAATATCACCGAGTGGGCCTAGAGTACCTGTCCTGTCACAAGGACTGACAAATCCCGCTCTGATCTATTAACATACTCATCAACCATCTATTTCGGAATACCCAAAGTGCACCGTTATATCCAGCATATTTCAGTCAGGCGGTGGGATACAAATCAAAGTCTCCTCATAGATGGTAATTACGTATGATCATTACAGTCTAAGGACTAAGCCATACGTTACAAAGTCATAGCAACGCTGAACTATGTGACTCGATCACATTGCAATACTTTAGGTGGGTGTATGTCCATCACATCATTCCCCTTAATGATATGACCTCATTGTCAATGGACTTAAGTGTCGCCATGATCAGGAAAGCTTGATCAATCAATTGCCCAATGAGATAGTTTACCCGAGTTAAACTACGGACCATGTTTTATACTACACCTGTATTAGTATTTCCAAGTAATACAGTTATAGCACAGTATAAAACGTATTATGAACAAAACGGATATGTGACAAATATCTTTATTAATTTGTCTCTAGGGCAAATATCCAACACTTGGATCACCACACAAGAACTCGGACTTAGGGCGGTGTTCAACGAGACAACCCACCGTGTACTCCTACACAGCCTCTCATCGTTCACCTTGTATTAGGGTAGATTCACCAACACCTTTCCACCAACATCGTAATGATCACTACCATCCCGAATCACATAACAATAACATCATCGTATCACTCTAAGCATGAAATAAGCAGTAACAATTGCAGGGGCCACATGGTATCAATCAACTCCTACACTTTCTAGGATTGTGGTTTGCTTACTACTGTGACAAATGATAGGTCATGCAAAGGAATGGGTTCATTTATGCGGTAGAAACGTAGCATGGTAATCATCCTATACAATGCATAAGCGAGACATGAGAAGGAAGTGGGATTTTATCGACATGATCAATGGGGGTTTTCTTGCCTTGCTGACGAGGTTCGGGTTCAGGGTCTTCAACGAAGGGGGCTGCCTCCTGTTCCGGTTCCACCTCTACTCGACAAACAATAAACAAGGTAGCAAAGTAAATACAATGCACAAACACATGATTGAAGGTTGAAACTCTCGTGAGTGCCCCGTAAATCAGAATGCTCCACCCCATGCCAAAGGAAACCCCACTGTTCGTGCCAAACCACCTCCGAAGGTTCCCACCGCTAAGCCATCCACCTCAGAAAATCTTGGACGTGTGAACCAAATCTCAGCTGAGGAAACTGATGGTACTTCTGACGTCATTCTTGGTACGCTCCCAGTGAATTTTGTTCCCACTTCTGTCCTTTTCGATCCAGGAGCATCTCACTCATTCATGTCGGAGAGTTATGCACTTCGGCATGATGTACCCTTTCAAGAAATGTTCACCCCTATGATCATTCAAGCTCCTGGTTCCAAGTGGCAAACTAATAGAGTAAGGCATGGTAATCAAATTGCAATTGAGGGTTTAGTATTCCTTGCTTCACTCATATCCCTCAAGTCTTTAGGAATTGATGTCATCCTTGGTATGGATTGGTTATCAAGACAACATGCTTTTCTTGATTGTAAAGCCAAGTCAGTTAGACTTACACATCCTTCAGGCCAGACAATAGATTACTCCTCACCAAGAACAAGAACCCAGGTGCATTCTTTGAATGTGCTTCCCCTTCCCGACCTTGAAGATGTTCCGTTGGTTCGTGACTTCCCGGATGTCTTTCCTGAAGAGCTGCCGGGGATGCCACCCGACAGATGTGTAGAATTCATAGTAGATCTTATGCCAGGAACCGCACCAATTTCCAGACACCCATACAAAATGGCCCCCGTGAGTTAGCTGAGCTTAAAACCCAACTGGAAGCTTTGTTGGAAAAAGGCTTCATCCGCCCTAGCTCATCGCCATGGGGTTGCCCCGTTCTGTTCGTAACGAAGAAAGATGGAACAGAAAGGATGTGCGTAGACTATCGCCCGCTAAATCTAGCGACGATAAAGAACAAGTACCCACTGCCCAGGATCAATGATCTTTATGATCAACTTGCTGGATCCTCTGTCTTCTCCAAGATGGATTTGAGATTAGGTTATCATCAAATCAAAATCCGAAACGAGGACATTCCAAAAACGGCTTTCACTACTCGTTATGGTCTTTACGAGTACACCGTCATGTCCTTTGGTTTAACCAATGCCCCCTCCACTTTCTCACGCATGATGAATTCGATCTTCAGGGAGTACCTAGATAAATTTGTTGTAGTTTATCTTGATGACATTCTCATCTACTCGAAGAACGAAGAAGAACATGCCGAACACCTAAGGCTGGTATTGATGAAACTTAGAGAGCATCGCCTGTATGCTAAATTCTCCAAGTGTGAATTTTGGCTACCAGAAGTGACCTACTTAGGCCACGTAATTTCTTCAAAAGGCATTGCTGTGAATCCCGAGAGAGATCAGGCCGTCCTTGACTGGACTCCACCTGAATCGGTTAAGCAAGTTAGGAGTTTTCTTGGCCTAGCCAGCTATTGTCGCCGCTTCATTGAGAACTTCTCCAAAGTTGCAAAACCTCTTACTGAACTCCTCAAGAAAGATAAGAAATTCCAATGGACCCCCAAGTGCGAGGAAAGCTTTCAAGAGCTAAAAAGAAGATTGACTTCTGCACCCGTACTTGCCCCTCCAGACACCAAAAAGGATTTTGAGATCTTTTGTGACGCCTCACGGCAAGGGTTAGGATGCATACTTATGCAAGATAGACATGTGGTAGCTTATGCTTCACGCCAGTTGCGGCCACATGAAGAGAACTATCCTACCCATGACCTTGAACTCGCTGCCGTAGTTCATGCCCTAACAACTTGGCGACATTACCTCCTTGGTAATCGTTGTGAGATCTATTCCAACCACCAAAGCCTCAAATACATTTTCACCCAGCCAGATCTTAATCTCAGGCAAAGACGCTAGATTGAGTTGATAAAAGATTATGACGTAGGAATTTCTTAAACCCCAGGCAAATCCAATGTCATGGCTGATGCACTAAGTCGTAAGTCGTATTTTAACAACCTCATGTTACAACAGTATCAACCACTTCTTCATGAGGAATTTCGAAAGGTCAACCTCGAGATTGTTCCTCGTGGATCTCTTTTCAACTTGGTGGCGAAACCAACCCTTGATAATCAAATTATAGTTGCCCAAAGGCGTGCACGAGGTGTTCGCCGGATCAAGGAGAACATCGCTAGCGGAGTTGCTAAATGTTTCTCCACGGATAGCAAAGGAACGATATTCTTTGGAAATCGTTTGGTAGTACCTAAAAATAGGGAACTGAGGCAACTCATCCTCAAAGAAGCCCATGACACACCCCTCTCAATTCATCCTAGTAGCACAAAAATGTACCGAGATCTACGCCAGAGATTTTGGTGGACTAGGATGAAGAGAGACATTGCTCAATTTGTTGCCGAATGTGATGTTTGTCCTCGCATTAAGGCAGAACATCAAAGACCTGCTGGTACACTTCAACCTTTGTCTATTCCCGAGTGGAAATGGGACAAAGTCGGTATGGATTTCATCACCGGCTTTCCAAAAACCCAGAAAGGAAACAATGCCATCTTCGTTGTCATAGATAGGCTTTCCAAAGTTGCTCACTTCCTTCCGGTTCGCGAGTCTATAACTGCTAGTCAGTTAGCGGACTTGTACATCTCCAGAATTGTATCCCTTCACGGTGTTCCGTTGGAAATCAATTCTGATCGCGGTAGCCTTTTCACCTCTAGATTTTGGGGAAGCTTCCAACGTGCTATGGGAACTCATCTCTCCTTTAGTACGGCTTTCCATCCTCAGTCCAGCGGTCAAGTCGAAAGGGTTAACCAGATTCTTGAAGACATGCTCAAAACTTGCGTTATCTCATTCGGGAAGAATTGGGAGAATTCTCTTCCATTTGCCGAATTTGCTTATAACAATAGTTTTCAATCTAGTCTGAACATGGCTCCTTTTGAACTCCTTTATGGACGACGATGTCGAACACCCCTAAACTGGTCAGAAACCGGTGAAAGACAATTCTTTGGACCGGATATGATCATGGAAGCAGAAGAGAAAGTTCGCATTGTTCGTGATCAATTGAAAGCAGCCCAGTCTTGTCAGAAAAGCTACTATGATCGTCATCATAGGAAAGGGAGCTACAATCTGGACGAGAAGGCTTACCTTCGGGTTACTCCTCTGAAGGGAACCCAAAGATTCGGTATCAAAGGCAAATTGTCCCCACGTTACATCGGACCTTTCCGCATTCTTGCTAAACGTGGAGAAGTTGCCTACCAACTTGAACTACCCCCGCACCTTTCCCGAGTACATGATGTATTCCATGTGTCACAACTCAGGCGTTGCTTCAAGGACCCCATGCATCCGCGAAGTCGACCATGAAACGCTTGATCTTCAAGATGACCTTTCTTATCGAGAATACCCTGTTCGTGTTCTTGATTCAGCAGAGCGTGTCACTCGCCGAAAGAAGATCAAGTTTCTGAAATTTCAGTGGTCACACCACTCTGAGAAAGAAGCCACGTGGGAAAGAGAAGACCGTCTCAGTACCGAGTACCCCTCCTTCATCCCGCAGACTTCTGAATCTTGGGACGAGATTCTTTTGAGTGGGGGCGAGTTGTCAGAACCCCAACTAGGGTAAGTGCTAGGGTTGATTGTGCCCTTTGCATCATGCAAAATTTTCAAAAGAAATTCAAAAATGGGGAAAAGAAAAGCCCTGAGAATTTAAATCAAATGGCCAGACAAAAATTTCTTCCAAATTTCCTCTGGTATTTTTGAAAAGTCTTATAAATATGCATGATCACATATAATGTGAAGTGGGTCCCACTGCATGCACCAAGATTTTTCAAATATTCCAAACAGGGCTTGGAAATTAAATAAATACCCTATTTGAATTAAAATTCAAATTATTTGAATTTTAAAAGTGCTCAAATTTTATGAGTGGCTAGCTCTATATTTTATGAGGCCACATAACATATTTGGGGCATTTAATAAAATGCATAGGTATTTTTATCTAGGAAGAACAAATAGAACAGAATTAAATAAAAAGAAAAAGAAACTTACCTGGGCAAAGGGGCCCAACTTGTCGCCCCGCAGCCCAGCCAGCCCAGCCCACCAGCCCCTTCTTGTCGTCTTCTCCAGGACGGCGAGCACGCAGGTGCGTGTCGAGCATGCCGCGGCCACCGCCGTCGCCCGGCCACCTCCTGCTTCCCCCTGCCCTATCTCCTCGCTAGGAGAACCCCCTCGAAGCTCCGCACCAGTTCCCCCTCTCCCCGCTCTCCCTCACGGTCTCCCTCGCCGGATTTTCGCAGCCAACCGAGAGCGCCGTCGCTCACCATCGTGTATCCGCGCGGCCAACGACGACAAACCGCAGCACCGTCGTGTCCCTCAAGCTCGCCGTCGTCGTCTTCGTCTCCTACTCGAAGGAATCGAGCCAAGAAGCTCCCTGGACGTCGACCCCTTCTCCAGTTCGCCACCGGCCACCGTGAACGTCGTCGACGAATTCGCCGCCGTTTCTACCTCTCCAGCCTCCCCGAGCTCGTCGTCGTCTTCCACGTGACCTTCCGCTCGTTTTCCCCCTCCTAGCTCCCCTCCTCGTACTCCCTGGCGTCGTTCGCCATGTGCAGAGGCCACGGCCGCCGCCGGGCTTGACCCCACCATGGCCTGGGGCCTCTCCTCGTTTCTCCGATGGCACCAGTGGGTGCGGGTGGGCGAGGGGCACACGGTCGTGCCCTCCAACCCCCTCCCCGTGCCTTCCGGCGCAGCGCCGCCGCGTACATAGCTGCCGGCGTTGAGCCGCCGGCCGCCCGAGCCATTAGGCCACTAAACCGCCTGCTAACCCCCCCTAATCTCTCTCTCTCACTGACAGTGGACCCCAGCCCCCTCTAATTAAATACAGTTTAATTTAAACCACGGGATTAATCCCAGATCCACTGACAGCCTGGACCCACTGGTCAGCCCCCCTGCTGACGGCGTGCTGATGCAGTGCTGACGCAGTAAATAGAAAATAATTTAAAGAAATTCCAGAAATTACAGAAAATATCCAAAACTTCAATAAATCATAGAAAATTCATTTTAACTCCAAATTGGACAAATAATATGTCTAAAATTATCAGAAAAATACAAGAATTATGAATATGCAACTTGTTTCTATGTTTGACCATTTTAAAATGGGTGAATAGTAGCAAACATGCATATGGATCCTTTTCAAATTCAAGTTTGGAGTGATTTTGCAAATGGTTTTGCAACACCCTCAATTCAAATGGATTCATCCACACATCAGAGGCTTTACCTCACCTTTACAACATCACATCATGGTCAACCTTTTCAAATGAACTTTCATGCATTCAAATGCATTTGAAATTCATTGATAAATCAAATGGAGTTTGAATTTGCATTTCAAGTGCAATATACTCCTTTTAAATGGAATGCTCAACACATCAGTACCATGAACATCACCATTACAATCTTATTCATGTGATTGTGCATTGTACATTATGTTGATCCTATGATTGTCATGTTGCTGATAGAAGTGGAGCCAGAACCTGAGACCACCCCCCTTCGTTGAAGACACCATACCGAACCTCGTCAGCAAGGCAAGCAATCCCCCCATTGATCATGTCTATAAAATCACAATTCCCTCACAGTCTCACTTATGCATGTTTAGGAGATCACCGTGTATCGATTCTACCGCATAGTTGAACCCATATCCGATGCGTGACCTATCATCTTGTCACAGTAGTAAGCAAACCACAATCCTAGCTGGCATAGGAGTTGTTTGATATCATGTGGCCCCTGCAACTGTTATTTCTTATTGCATGCTTAGTGGTACAATGAGGTTGCTTTTGATGTGAGTCGGGATGATAGTGAACATGGTGTTGATGAAAGAGAAACTGTGTTGGTGAATCTACCCTAATACAAGGTGAACGATGAGAGGCTGTGTAGGAGTATACAGTGGGTTGTCTCGTTGAACACCGCCTTAAGTCCGAGTTCTTGTGTGGTGATCCAAGAAGAAGAGTACAACCACACATTGGGCTCACTGACCCCTCTCGACCTAGTACCTCACCCCGTTCGAACCCCAGGAGTCGCATTAGTTTGGAGTTCTGGTAGGGATGTGGCACGGTCTGCGAAGTGGATGAACGGCTTTTCAAGACCGGCTTGGGACCCTGCACACATCGTTTGAGGCTGTACTGGAACCTCGGCCGGACTTCCATACGGATCCCCCTCAGATAGGCGACTCTCTGGACTAGAATGGAGCTGTGGGCGAAGTGTTGTGGTTGCATCCTCGCTGTCACCTCTTGAACGGTGACACGCAAAAGGCGGTAACTGATGACACGTGTGTGTAGAGGTACACCCCTGCAGGGTTAACAAAACTATTCGAATAGCCGCGTCCGCGGTTAAGGACTGCTTGGAAAGCTTAGCTTGATTATTAGATAACTTGAACTGGATACTTCTAAAACTCGCAAGATAAGCGTGAGTGCTATGGTGTGCTTCTCGTGGGGAAGTCGAGGAAGTAACCATAGTGGTGTATTGGTTGAAGAGATCTAGTGGAATCGTGTACGCTTCTTACCTCAAGTCTGGTACTCGTAGTTCAGGACTAGCCAAGTCAAAGCTGGCACTTATGCAAGTGAAACCCCACCCCCTTTACCTTGATACATGTGCATGAGTAGTATAGTTCCTACATAAGTCTTGCTGAGTACGCCTTTGTACTCACGTTTTCTTATTCTATGTTTTAGATGAACCCACCTACTTGATGGTGGCTTCTACCCGAAGCTCGAAGATTGAAGACTCAGACCAAGACCAAGCTAGTGAATTCCCAGTCAGACGACTGGTTCCCTCGTGAAGGGCTTGTTTTTAGATAAGGCTTCTCTAAGCCATTTGTTAAACTTGTCTGTACTCAGACCTACTTTGCTTCCGCATGTTTGATGAAATGTTGGATCACAGACTTGTGATCTCTGTGTGCACTCTGTAGGAGTTATCAATAAAGATGTATACTTTGTAGAGAATTGCAATGATACCTGCTGTTCATACAAGGCATGTGTGCTGCATGTATGTTTATAACATGCATGTCTTTGTATGGGTTTTCGAGACCTTTGTTGTGCTCTGGCTGGAGGTATTTTATACACCAGGTGGCCCTTAGATGTGCGCAGCTTGGGGCATCGCGATGCGATTGCTCGAGACTCTGTCTCGTGCACACTTTGATGTATGATCGAGCCCGCCCTAGACCGCGACTAAGTGATCGTGCTGGAGTAAGTCTATGTAAGAGTTATGAGATAGTCGATAGTATGGTTGAGGCGACTTGTCTGTGAATATGGGAGTTCATCACCCATATCATTTAGACTTGTGTGCGGACGATGAGGACCCATTTCATTTGATCATCCGGCCTGGATGGGATGCCCCTCACGTACGATGCTTTCCGAGAACGTTCTGTGCTTGGCCTTGTCTGCTTAGACAAGTGGGTACGGTTCTCGGCTCTCCATATGACTATGTCGTAGCGGGACTTGCATACGCTAAACCAGGGTCCCGACAAGCCTCTTCGGTACCGTGCATTTCCCTTTCTCACCTTGAGAGTTGGCGCATACTTCGCCGGTGCATCCAAGCCCTTGGCACGATACGTTCTTTCATCATAAGCCTCCTTATATCTTTCCTCAAAACAGCCACCATACCTACCTACAAGGCATTTCCATACCTTTTCCGAGATACATTGCCATGCAACATCCATCTTCTCATGACTTGATCTTCATGTCATACATGTGATATGTCTCAAACGTATCTATAATTTCTGCTTGCTCCATGCATCTTTTGTGTGACTTTGCCATGATTTGCTTGAACTTTCATACACTTTTGAGCATATTTGGATTAATCTATTAACCCAGTGCACCCAGCTGCCAGTTGCTGTTTTCTGCTGTTTTTGTATTTCAGATTTTTCGGCCATTAAAAGTGCTCCAAAAAATCCGATAAAATCAGATAAAAAATCAGCGACCCGGAAGCTTCCGGAAACACCAAAGGAGGGAAGGGGGGCCACCACAGGGACTCCAGAAGGGTCCCTGGCGCGGCCCCACCCTAGGCCGCGCCAGGGAGCCTCCTGGCTGCCCTGTGGCCCCTCCCGGTGCTCCCTTCGCCTATATTTAGCCCTCGGGGTGGAAACCCCTAGGACGAATCTCGTTTTTGCGAACTCGCCTCTGTACCGCCGCCGCCGCCATTTCTAGATCGGGGCTTCCTTGAGAAGCTGCCCCGGCACCCTGCCGGGAGGAGGAACCCACTCCGTGAGAACATCCATAGCCATGGACGCCTCCCGTATGTACCGTGAGTAGTTCCCCTTGGACCATGGGTCCATGACAAGTAGCTATGTGATGTTCCTCTCCCCTCTTTGTGCTTCCACTTTCGAGACCTCGTGAGCTACCTCACATGATCGAGGCACCTTTGTAATTTTCTGCTGTTGCTATGTTGAGTTCGCTGGGATCTGATGGATTATGAGACTATGTTCAGATTGTGATGAGTAATATATTTGGTTCTTATCTTTTATATTTTATTCTTGAGTAAATTCTTGCATGTTCTCCGTTGCCGTATTTTACTTTGGCCAAGTGATTTGTTGCAACTCCAAGAGGGAGCGTTATGCTTGATTGTGGGTTCAGCCCCTTGATGTCTAGCTTGAGTGACAGAAACATGAGACTAGGGGATGTGTTGTTGTCACTAGGGATAAAACAACGGTGCTTGTACCCACGGGTGCAAGGATTGTTTACTTTACGCAAAGTTCTTTTAATGCAGTTGTCTGTTGCTTTGAATTTACACCTTGGGTGGAATTCGCAACTTAATACCAACGAGATGTTATGGATAGATATCTCAAGGTGTATGATTTGTAGTAGATGCAGTTGGTTTTCGGTCTACTTACCTTGGCGTAATGCCCATTTCTTTTGAGCCCTTCCTTTAATTGCAGCATAGTTAGCATTGCGGTGCCTTCATAATTCTCAATTGCCCAGCTGTGATTTTTTTACCTCGCTAGCACTTTTATCATCTTTTGGGAGAGAGACATCACTAGTGAAAATCACGGGACCCCGGTCCATCTTCACATTATTGTTTACAACCTTAGCTTACTTTCAGTCTTTACTTTCAGTTCCACTTTTATCTGTTGCGTTTATCCTTTGTAAACAGCAAGGCCGGAGGAATTGACAACTCCTCTATACTCGTTGGGAGCAAAGTTATTTGTATCTGTGTGCAGGTCCAGGTGAAGCTAGCAACCTCGGCGCCATTGTTCACTTTACCACCTTCTTGTATCCTTCAGAGTCCTACGGGAGACAAACCTTGGTATCTTTGCCAAGGAAAAACTTGCCGCTGCACTATATCTCACCCTGCACTTGGGGTAACCAACGAGGCTTGAAGAGTATTAACACTCTCTTGCCATCAGCAAGTTTTCTGGCGCCGTTGCCGGGGACTCCAGTCTACAAGATAGGAGAGTTGCACACTATCTTTTATCTTTGCTTTTTAGTCTTGTTAGTTTACCTTTCAGTTTTTACTTTTGTGTCACTTATCAAAAATACCAAAAATACCTGTTATCTTTCTTGTGTGGTCAAGTATGTTAGGAGTTGGTACTATGAAGGAATCCGAGGTCTTGGATTTCCACCAAAGGAACAGGGAGAATATGAAGAAGGCATGGGACAGAATTTCTGAAGCACATAAGGCAAATATGCCTTGGTTACCTATAAGAATTGTGCTTAGAAATTTTTACTTTGGCCTTTTTAAGTGGTGTAAGCACTCTCTTGATCTTATAGCCGAAGGAGACTTTCTAGAGGGTGATGAAGCTAGAGCTCTTGAAATTATACATGGTTTATCTAGTTATTTTGTTTATGATGGTCTTGATACTGTTGTAGATAGAATTTTTACTATTGAGAAGAAAGTTGATGCGCTAAACTTAAAAGTAGTAGAAAAACCGAATCCTCCTAGAGAGGAGATTTTGGAAATAGAAAATGACTGGGAGCCTTTTGTTAGGATTGTTATCTCTAATAAAAACTTCCTTGCTTTTGTGACATTGGATCTACAGTTTCTATAACGCCAAGCTTTATTTATGATTCTGTGTACCTTGCAAGCATGGACAAATTTCCATATTTCCATGAGCATTCTAATGGTGATATTTATGAGATCCAGGGAAGATTGAAAGATGTCCACGTCATGTTTCTTAAAAGAAGTGTGGAGGTTGACTTCTTCATCATGAAGGCCAATCGAGAAAATATAGTGCTTGGAAGGGACTTCCTCCGAGTCATGAAAGGCTTCATTGATATAGGTAAAGGACAGATACGTTTGCGTGGTAAAGAAAAAGGTACGTACATTTTCCCTCGGAAGAACAATGACGAGCTTATTGAAAACGCTTTTGAGATCCTTGGTGAACCTTCTGATGATTTTGGAGAATTTTGATCTTTTGCATTAAGCCTAGCTAATGGCTTTAAAGAAGCACTTTCGGGAGGCAGCCCGCAACGAATTTAGGTTTTTCTTTTTGGTTTTCTTCTGTTCTTAGTGGTCTTGATGATTGTTACTACTGTAGCAACATCATTGTATCTTTACTTTTCAAGCTTTGTGCCTTTTATAGCCTCATACGACAAGGGAAGTAAAAGTTGTGACATGCTGTCCAGAAAACAGATTCTGTCCTCGTGACTAGAAAAATCGTGGAAAAAACCCAGTTCATATTTTTGAGCTGAATTTTTTACACAGCGTGCTCTATACATTTACGAAACTTTCGTATGTTCTGAGTTTTTTTATTTGAGTTGCAGAAGTATCCCTAAAAAATTCTTTACTACCTGCTGTTCTGTTTTTCACAGATTCTGCCACGTTTTGTCTCTCTTTACTTTTGCAAACCTTAAGCTTGCTTTTTATTTGCAAATACTTTTTGGCAATCTTAAGAAACAGTAGCTCTTCAAGAATATCTTTATTTCCAGTAAGGGAAGATTTACTTTAGTAGGGCACTAACCTCTCTAATCAGTCTACAATGAGTTATGTTGAATGGAGTTTTCAAGTGCGCGATGGAAGATGATGAAAGAAGATCTTGGAGTGTCAAACGCTCAATCTTGGGGATGCCCATGTTCACCCCCAATAAATATTCAAGGAGACTCAAGCATCTAAGCTTGGGGATGCCCCCGTGCATCCCCTTCTTCATCAACAATTATCAGTTCGTCTCTCGTTACACTATATTTTTATCACTTCATGCGTTATGTGCTATGCTTGGAGCGTCTCGCTCTTAGGTTTTTTTTAAGTTTTCTTTAGCTTTGTTTGCTGTAGTAACAAGTTAGACCCCAGCTTACTCTTTTGTGTTGGAGAGTTACACGCTCCGCTTGAACTAGAACTCCTCATAGGATTTGCATGCTTATTTCTTTTAGCTGTGAGCTGTTATTTTTCTTTTCTTAGCTGCTGCTCTGTTTAGTTGTAAGTTCTTTAGTTTTTCTAGAGCTTTTCTTTTGTTTTAGGTTGAACTTTCTATAGGTTGCATGTTTTATCTTGTTAGAGAGTTTGCCTGTTGCACTGAGTTTTGGGTCTTGACTAGACGTAGGTAGTTAAAGTTGTTGTTCTCTTTGTAGTAGTAACTTGCAATAGTTTTGAGGTATTGACTAGAGTAATGTTTGAACTTTTGGTGTCAAGAGCTCGAGCCTATTAGTGATAGATGTCGTATTTTGGGCAATCCGTGTGTTTTTCGAAAACCAAAAACTCCTGTTGATAACTCTAGCTACTAGATGGATCACTAACCTCTGGAGGGTTCAAATATTAGAGTACACTCACGTACCATGAGTCGAGGATGCGCAAGGATAACCAAACCCCCATACACTCCTCCTCGGGGTACTTGTCTCTTTGTGAACCTCCTGATTAGATTGAGAGTTACCGATAATAAGTGCATGAGTTCTTCGGACCAATGTGAGTATTCGAAAGTTGACACTTCCACCCACCTATACTTTTTCTAGCCTCTTCGGTACCGTGCATTGCCCTTTATCACCTCGAGAGTTGGCGCATACTTCACCGGTGCATCCAAACCCTTGGCACGATACGCTCTGTCATCATAAGCCTCCTTATATCTTTCCTCAAAAAAGCCACCATAACTACCTACAAGGCATTTCCATAGCCTTTCCAAGATACATTGCCATGCAACATCCACCTTCTCATGACTTGATCTTCATGTCATCCATGCTACTTGCTTGATCGACGAGCCGCATGCTAGTTGGGCCTTGCCCTAATCATTGCTACATGACGCTCTAGTATCATTGCATATCCTGCTATCCTGGCAGAAGCATACATTTGCATCATGATAGTTATATCTTCTTTATGTGAGTACCTTTATAAAGTGTGAAAAATCTCCTATATTCTTGTAAAATATAGAGTGTTGCCCCTAAATTAAGGAAAAGATCCAAAAGAGGACAAAATCAAAAGATCCCAAAGAGGACAAATGAGAGTTAAATAGAAAGAGCCATTGAGGCCACCAGAAAAATACAAAAAAATAGAAAAAGAGAAAAAGAAAAATAAAAAGAGAGAAGGGGGCACACTATTATTTCTTTTGAGAGATCCACACTATTACTTCATCCTCTATCCCTTGTACTCCATAGAGATCATCATCATGCATATATCTATGTGGGGACCTTCACACTATATAACTTGGCTTGTATATTCCAATGATGAGCCTCCTCAAACGAGCTCTAGGTCTTTGTCGGGGGATTGGTACCCGGGTAGGCTAACCCAAGCGGAAGCAACCTTTCTAGACAAGGATGGACCGATTGGTCCGCAGCTGGGCCGAGCTGGGAAGATGTACGTCCGATTGCTCCAAAGCAATCAGCCGTATCAAATGCCGGCAGTCGGCCCAGGCGCAGTCGGCCCACTCCTTCACAAAGACGATCATCCGATTGGTCCGCAGCTGGGCCGAGGCAGGAACCTGGAAGGCCGATTGCCCAGAGCAATCGACCTTGCCAAGAACTACCAGTCGGTCCTGGCGCAATCGGAATAACCTACCACCCTTGGAGAAAGTTGACCCCGACGCCAGTCGGGGGTATGATTACGAGGTCATAAATGCACTATCCCGAGATATCGGGGTGGAAGGGAGGCCAAGTCATGTCGAAGATCTGGTGGAGATACGGTGTCGACCTCTCCGCCGATTCCGCGGACAGGGCGACAAGACCGCACCTCCTAGCTCCACTGTTCATCCCCATGCCCTATGGGTCTACAGCATGGGCCGCCGCTCGTAGGATCCGGATCACCCGGAGAGGAGCAGTCGGTGGGCCCAGGCCGATAAGAGGATGACAGCTGGGCCCAATCGGCAGTGAAGTTACCGATGTACCCCAGGCTCACACTATAAGAGCCCGGGTACCCCTCCTGCGTGGGGGACGATCCACAAAGGAGCACCATTCACTCATTCTCCCCTCAGTTCATTCACTGCTAGTAGTAACTCCTCAGGGAAGCAGGAGAGAGCCTCGCCCACGACGGCAACACTCACCTTCCCCTGAGAAGATAGAGAAGAAGTTATTGTAGCCAGAGCATTGATATATAAGAGACAATCAGGAGTAGGGGTGTTATCTCTCCGGAGAGCCCCGAACCTGGGTACATTGTGGTGTCCTCTACCGTGCTTGTACCCAACCCGATGCCGGCACCATCGACATCCTCTCCCTCGCGTCTTCCCCTCACTTTAGCCATCCCATGGCATCTGACGTCACATATCGACGACAGTTGGTGCCCACCGTGGGGCAGACCGAGGCGTCGACTAGAGTAACGATACGGACGGGATTTTCCTCTGCATCAGGCGGTAGCCACGCCTCCGGCCTGATTCTAAGGCGTGGGGCAATCGATTACGTGGTGGACTACTCGGCGCGGTACAGGGCTGGAGCACCCCTGCTGCCCGGTGTGTCGCTACAGGTCGGCAGCCACGACCTCTTCATCGGCAGCTTCCCCGAGGCATATCCTAGGGAGATTCGTGTTTTCTCGTGCACCACAGATCCGCTCTTGACCAGGGGCTGCAGCGCAGCGCCTGGCAGAGAGGACGGTCGAGTGCACGCTGCTGTCATGATGGCGGGGGCGTCGTCATCAAGCAATCGCGGCGCAGCGAGCGCAGCAAGAAGAGCCAAGGAGGCAGCGGAGGCTGCGGAGAGAATCGGCACCAGCGTGTTGCGGGATGTGTTATACACACCTGTGAACAGGAATGGTGATCCCGAACAAGTGCACACGGAGCTGGAAACGGCATGGCTCGCTCTGGGTCGCAGGGCTGAGCAGGTGCTGGCAGAAGAGCGCAGGTTGGGAGCCATCACAAGGGAATACAACGCAGCACATGCAGGACCGCGCCGGCCGATTGAGCCCGCAGTCCTGGAAGATCTGAGAAGCCGAGGTAGGGCAGTCAACCAGCAGCTGTCCGGCGCCGAGCAGCCGGAGCGACCTAGGAGGCCAGTGCAACCGGAGCAACCGGCGCAGTCGGCATTCATCTAGAGGCCGACATACAGCACGCCGGACAAGAACCTGAGAGCAGCCGAGCAGATAGCACTCGAGATAGAACACCTGGAGGGAGATGAGCGGCACGAGCAGTCGCGCCGAATGCGTGAGCTGTTTGCAGCCGCAAAGGAGCAGAGGCTCGTTGCAATGGATAATCAAAATGCAGAATCCGGGGTGTCGAGAGGAACTGAGAGGCCGAATGCGGGAGCTAGCCTGCGACCGAATGCATCGTGCCAGAACAGACATCAACCCGCTCCATCTCGGCATGAGAGTAAGGTCAGAAGCAATCGGCCACCCCCAGCAGCAAGCAGAAGAGTCGAAGAGCCAGCTGTTAACAGCAGGCGCAATGACATACCACAGCAATCGGCACCAAGACAAGCAATCAGCGCCCGACTTGGAGAAGGAGGATCAAGAGGATGAAGAAGGAGAAGCTGGCCCATCATGCTTCGGTCATCGTATTCGGACTGAAAAGTTTCCCAAGGGCTTCACGCTGCCGAGAGACACTCCCAAGTACAATGGCTCAGTGAAGCCTGAAGACTGGTTATCCGATTACCTGACTGTGGTTCGCATCGCAGGAGGCAATCGGCGCGTAGCGGTCCGCTATGCACCTTTGATGCTGCAGGGATCGGCTCGTACATGGTTGAACAGTTTACCCAAGGACAGTGTAAACTGCTGGGAGGACTTCACGAGTGCATTTATCCACAACTTCACGAGCACATATGAGCGGCCCAATCTCCCGCGGCAGCTAGCTCTTTGTGTGCAAGGCAAAGATGAGCTCCTCCGAGATTACTTATCTCAGTGGATCAAGCTGAAGAATTCATGCGAAGGAGTCCATGAGATCCAGGCCATTCAGTACTTCACAGATGGATGCCTGGCCTACTCAATGTTGAAGCACAAGCTGCTCCGCAAAGACTTCACGTCGCTCGCCGAGCTCATGAAAGTGGAAAATGCGTTCGCTATGTCCGATTCTGCGATGCGCCCTATCCAGCTCGGAGTTGGAGGTGTAATCCAGTCACCAGGGGCTCCGCAGTCGGACACAGTGAATCAAGGCCTCAGTAGGAAGGAAAGAAGAGAGAATAACTGCAACAACAACAACAACCAGCAGAACAATGGCAAGCGCAAGGATGAGCAGCCCGATACCCAGTATGGCAACAGGCAGGTGGCCGCTGTCCAGAGCGAAGAAGATCCAGCGGCTGCAGGAGGCAGTCGGAAGATGAGACCAAATGTGAGACCCCAGGGGCAGATGAAGCCCAAGTACACGTTCGAGGATATGTTGGACGCACCATGCAAGTTCGACAGCACGCCTGGCAGGCCGTCTGTACACACCACTCGGCAGTGCGACTTTGTGAGAAGGATCGCGAAGGGAGAAGCTTTACCACCTCCACCCCCACCACCACACCAGAACAGAGGACTGCCTCAGCAGCAGAACCAGTTCCCACAGCAAGACGCTGCCTACATGATTTTCACCAGCGAGTCCACAGACAAGGGCAGTCGGAGAGCCCGAGCTCAGGAGGTTAATGCCACTATGCCACCGATTCCCCAGTTTATGCATTGGTCCGAATGTCCTATATCCTGGGACAGAGCAGATAATCCCACCATTTTGCCGAATCCGGGCAACTATCCGCTGGTGGTGGATGCTCTGTTCGCAGGACCAAGGTTTTCATGCAAGTTCTCCCGAGTGCTCGTTGATGGAGGAAGCACAATCAACATTCTGTACAGGGACACATTGGTCAAGCTAGGGCTCACAGATAAGGACCTGGAGCGCAGTCGGACAACTTTCCATGGGATTGTCCCTGGATTGTCTTGCACCCCCATGGGTTGCATTCGGCTAGATGTTATATTCGGCACAGAAGAAAACTTCAGGAGAGAGCCGTTTTGTGTTTGAAGTCGCCGACCTCAGTAGGCCTTATCATGCTCTGTTGGGATTGCCAGCGTTTGCCAAGTTCATGATCAACGCGCAGCAGACATACCTAAAGATGAAGATCCCAGGGCCAAACGGCGTCATCACTGTCACCGGGGACTTCAGGAAGTCCCTCGAGTGTACATCCGCTTGCAGCAGTTTGGCTGATTCGCAAGTGCTTGAGACGGAGAAGCGTCAGCTCAGCAAGGAGATTGCAATGGCGCAAGCACAGAACCAGAATCCACTTCCAGTTGGCCCAGCAAAGAGAGTAGATGAGGAGTCGGCTTTTCAGTCGGCCAAGGACAGCAAGAAGATCGCTCTAGATCCCTCCGACTCAACCAAGTTTGTTGTAGTCGGAGCTGGACTCAGCGATAAATAGGAAAGCGTGCTCGTCGAGTTCCTCCGTGAGAATCGGGACATCTTTGCATGGTCTCCACAAGACATGCCTGGGGTGCCGAGAGAACTCGCCGAGCACAAGCTACACATTCGGCCAGGCTCGAAGCTGGTCAAGCAACCCTTGAGACGTTTCTCTGAAGACAAGA
Organism: Bromus sterilis; assembly: GCA_950022295.1. NCBI lineage: Eukaryota > Viridiplantae > Streptophyta > Magnoliopsida > Poales > Poaceae > Bromus > Bromus sterilis. The sequence continues at coordinate 30,606,590 of OX465597.1, forward strand.
GAAGGGAAATCGGTGAAGAGGTTGCGAAGCTGCAAGCTGCAGGTTTCATCATGGAAGTGTTTTACCCCGAGTGGCTGGCGAATCCAGTCCTCGTCATGAAGAAGAATAAGACCTGGCGCATGTGTATCGATTACACTTGCCTGAACAAGGCGTGCCCGAAAGATCCGTTTGCTCTGCCCCGTATTGATCAAGTGATTGACTCTACGGCCGGCTGCGAGCTTTTGTCTTTTCTGGATGCCACTGCTGGCTATCACCAGATCAAACTTGTCGTGGAAGACCAGATAAAAATTGCATTTATAACCCCTTTCGGGGCTGATGACTATATCACCATGCCATTTGGTTTGAAGAATGGAGGTGCCACTTATCAGCGCACAATTCAGAGATGCACGCACTCTCAGCTCGGCAGAAATCTCCACGTTTACGTGGATGATTTAGTGGTGAAGTCGGCAAAGGGAGTCACGCTGTTAGATGACCTTAGGGAAACATTCGCCAATTTGAGAACTTATCAGATCAAGCTCAACCCGGAGAAGTGCGTCTTTGGAGTCCAAGCTGGCAAGCTCTTGGGATTTCTCGTTTCCGAGAGAGGAATCGAATGCAATCCCGAGAAGATAGCCGCAATAGAGCGCATGGAACAGCCCAAGACCCTGAAGCAGGTACAGAAGTTCACCGGTTTCCTAGCATCACTCAGCCGATTCCTCAGTCGGCTAGGCGAAAAAGCAATCCCATTGTACGAATTAATGAAGAAGACAGAGAAGTTCACCTGGACCCCCCAGGCAACGAAGCATTCCGAGAGCTCAAGCGAATGCTCTCCACAGCTTCGATTCTGGATGCCCCGATTGAGAAGGAGCCAATGATGTTATACATTGCGGCAACCAATCGGGTAATCAGCGCAGTTATGGTGGTGGAGCAGCCCGAGAAGGACAAGGCACAACAAATTCAGCGCCCAGTGTACTACATCAGCGAAGTGCTCTCGGCGTCCAAGCAGAACTACCCTCACTACCAGAAGATGTGCTATGGAGTGTACATGGAAGCCAAGAGATTGAAGCCATACTTTCAAGCCCACTTGATCACCGTCATCAGCTCGGCTCCACTGGCCAACATCATGGGAAGCAGAGATGCAACCGGAAGAGTGGAAAAATGGGCAATTGAAGTCGCTAGTCATGGCATCCAATATGAGCCGAGAACTGCAATCAAGTCACCAGCATTAGCCGATTTCCTGGTGGACTGGGCCGAAACTCAGTATATGCCGCAGCTCCCAGGGTCGGATTTCTGGTGAATGCACTTTGACGGCTCCAAGATAAAGAGCGGCCTAGGGGCTGGTGTGGTACTCACTTCACCAAGAGGATATCAATTGCAATATGTGCTCCAGATCCACTTTGCAGCATCAAACAATGTGGCCGAGTACGAAGCCCTTGTGCATGGTATCAAGCTTGCCAAGGAAATCGGTATTCGGAATATTGAGTGCTTTGGTGACTCCGACCTGGTTGTACAGCAATGCACAGGCACCTGGGATGCAAAGGACGCAAACATGGCAAGCTATCGCTTCCTGGTGCACCAGATCAGCGGGTACTTTGAAGGTTGCGAGTTCCATCATGTGCCAAGAGCAAACAACGAGGCAGCAGATGCGTTGTCCAAGCTCGGCTCAACAAGACAAGCTATCCCACCAGGCGTGTCGCTGGAGCACATCAAGAAACCATCCATCATACCATCCCCAGAATCCGAGTCCATTTTTATCTCGGAGACCAACCTTGAAGCATTGAAGAAGGCAAAAGAAGCTCAACCGGAAAAATTGCAACCTTGAAGAAGCAGTCCAGCGCCCAAGGTGTCTCAGCAACAGCACCAGGGGCCGCCGACTGCAAGCCAGAAGCTGCCGACTGCGAGCCAGGGGCTGCCCAAAGCTATGAGAAGAGCAAAGCCAAAGGGAAGCAAGCAGAGGAAATACCAGGAAACACAACCTCCGAAGAACCAATGATATCAGAAATTGCCGATTGCAATGAAGAAGCTCCAGCTCCAGACGAGAAGTCGACACCAGGGGCTGCCGATAGAGGTCCAAGAGGCCGAGATCCAGGAGGCCAGTGGCCAAGGAACGAAGATCCAAGAGGAAGACCCACCCCAGCATGCAAAGGTAATGGTAGTTGTCAGCGCGCCATCATGGGCACAGCCGATCAGAGATTTCCTAGCAGACGGAGTCCTCCCAGAAGACGAAGCAGAATCACGGCAAATCAGCCGCTGATCTTGGGCTTACACAATAATTAACAATGAGCTAGTTCGCAAGAGTGCAACTGGTATCTTTCAGAGATGTGTAGAAGAGGACAGAGGCTTGGAGCTGCTCAGAGACATTCATCAAGGTGAATGCGGACATCATGCATCTGCAAAGGCCATCGCCAGCAAAGCTTTCCGACATGGTTTCTACTGGCCGACTGCGCTTGCAGCGGCTGAAAATTTGGTGAAGTACTGCAAGGGTTGTCAGCGGTTCAAGGCAAGAAGTCATCAGCCAGCATCGGCACTGAAGACAATCCCAATAGCGTGGCTGTTTGCAGTATGGGGTTTAGATATGGTTGGACCATTCAAGAGAGCTCGAAGTGGCATGACACATCTTCTAGTCGCAGTGGACAATTTTACCAAATGGATTGAAGCCAGACCGATCAAGAAGCTGGATGGTCAGACTGCGGTTCGGTTTGTGGCCGACATTGTGTGCAGATACGGTGTGCCTAACAGCATCATCACCGACAACGGCACAAATTTTGCAAAGGGTGTGCTGGCTCGATATGCATCTCAGCAGGGCATCCGGCTTGATCTGGCATCTGTGGCGCATCCGCAATCAAATGGTCAAGTAGAAAGAGCAAATGGTCTCATTCTCTCGGGTATCAGACCCCGACTGGTGGAGCCTGTCGGGACCCGGGGTTAGCGTATGCAAGTCCAGTTAAGACATAGTCATATGGAGAGCCGAGAACCGCACCCACTTGTCTAAGCAGACAAGGCCAAGCACTGAACATTCTCGGAAAGCATCGTACGTGAGGGGCATCCCATCCAGGCCTGATGATCAACTGAAATGGGTCCTCATCGTCCGCACACAAGTCTAAAGATATGGGTGGTGAACTCCCATATTCAAGACAAGTCGCCTCAACCATATTATCGACTATCTCGAAACTCTTACATAAACTTACTCCAGCCCGATCACTTAGTCGGGGTCTAGGGCGGGCTCGATCATACCACAAAGTGTGCGCGAGACGGAGTCTCGAGCAATCGCATCGCGATGCCCCAAGCTGCGCACATCTAAGGGCCACTTGGTGTATGAAAGACCGCCAGCCAGAACACAACTAAGGTCTCGAAAACCCATACAAAGACATGCATGTTATAAACATACACGCAGCACACATGCCTTGTATGAACAATAGGTACCATTGCAATTCTCTACAAAGTGTACATTTTATTTATAACTCTTATAGAGTACATACAGAGATCACAAACATGTGATCCAACATTACAACATAAAGCGGAAGCAAATTATGTCTGAGTACAGACAAGTTTAACAAATTGGCTTAAGAAGCCTTATTCAAACATAAATCCCTCCACGAGGGAACCAGTCTGCTGACTAGGACTAGACTAGCTTAACTTCAGTCGTCCAGCTCGATGAAGAAGCCACCTTCGGGGTCAGTGGCGTCATCTAAAACACAGATTAAGCAAACGTGAGTACAAAGGCGTACTCAGCAAGACTTACATAGGAGCTATACTACTCATGCACATGTGTCAAGGTAAAAGGAGGTGGGGTTCACTTGCAGAAATGCCAACTTTGACTTGGCTAATCCTGAACTACGAGTACCAGACTTGAGGTAAGAAGCGTACACGAGTCCACTACTTTCACCAACCAATACACCACTATGGTGTCTTCCTCGACTTCCCCACGAGAAAGCACGCCATAGCACTCACACTTATCTTGGTGTATTTTAGAAGTATCCGGTTCAAGTTATCTAATAATCAAGCTAAGCTTTCCAAGCAGTCCATAACCGTGGACGCGGCTATTCGAATAGTTTTTTTAACCTTGCAAGGGTGTACCGCTACACACACATGACCATCATTTACCGCCTTTGATCTCGACACCATTCAAGGGGTGCCAGCGAGGATGCTCACCACAACTGTTACCTCATAGCCTATCTAGTCCAAGAAAGCCGCCTACTTGGGTTGGTTACCACAATCGTGAACCCGGCCGGTTTACCGAAGTGGACCCAAGCGATGTGTGCGTGGTGCATAAGCCGGTCTCGGTTGAGCCGTTCTCTCACTTAGCATCCAGGCCACAAGCCTACCAGAACTCCGAACTACTGCGACATCTGGACATCGAAAGGGATGAGTTAATAGGTTGAGAGGGGTCAGTGAGCCCAATGTGTGGTTGTACTCTTCATCTTGGATCACCACACAAGAAATCGGACTTAGGGCGGTGTTCAACGAGACAACCCACCGTGTACTCCTACACAGCCTCTCATCGTTCACCTTGTATTAGGTCGATTCACCAACACTTTTCTACCATCATCAACATGATCACTACCATCCCGAATCACATCACAGTAACAACATGGTATCATACTAAGCATGCAATAAGCGATAACATTTGCAGGGGCCACATGATATCAGTCAACTCCTACATTTGCTAGGATTGTGGTTTGCTTACTACTGTGACAAAATATAGGTCATGCAAAGGAATGGGTTCATCTATGCGGTAGAATCGTAACATGGTGATCATCCTAAACAATGCATAAGCGAGACATGAGAGGGAAGTGGGATTTTATCGACATGATCAATGAGGGTTTGCTATCCTTGCTGACGAGGTTCGGGTTCTGGATCTTCAGCGAAGGGGGTGACCTCTTGCTCCGGTTCCACCTCTACTCGACAAACAAAGCACGAAGTAGCAATCAATATGAATGCAATGCTCAAGCACATGATTGAATGTTAAAGCTTGAAGTATAAGTTTTGATGTGTGAGGCAATTCCATTTAAGTGGAATATATTGCATTTAGAATGCAAATTCAAATTCCACATTTGAATTCAACATTAACCAAGTTATATGTGATATAGTTTGATCATTTTGAATTATCTTCAAATGTGTATGATATGCCTCTGATGTGTAAGTGAAATGTAGCATGTTGCCATGGTTCAAGTTGCAAAATTATTTGAATTGAATTTGATTTAATTCCATTTAAATCAAATAACAAATGCCACTGATCACATTTTAAATTCAACTCAAACAGAGTTGAAAGTTGCATATTTGGAAAGATAATTTTCTCCTGATCATTTTTCATATATTATTTGTCCAATTTGGAGTTAATATGAATTTTCTATGAATTTCCAAAGTTTGGGGTATTTTCTGGAATTTCTGGATTTATTAAACTATTTTTCTTTTCTGGAATTTCATTTACTGCGTCACTGTGATGTCATGCTGGCGTCAGGGGGGTTTGACCCGAGTCAAACTGACAAGGGGCCCCACTGGTCAGCCTCTGTAGGTTAATCCCGGTTTAAGTTAACCCCCTGGATTAGATTAGGGGCACTAGGGCCCAGGGGTCAGTGAGGTTAGGGGTGTGATTAGGGGTGGGTTAGGGCTAAGTTCCCGGCGGTTAACCGCCGGTAGCACGGGCACGGCGGCGCTTGTCCGGGGTGTGGTTTCGGGCACGGGGGAGAGGACTGGGGGCATGGGCATGCGCGGAATGAACTCCCGCGTCTGCTGGTGCTAGCAGGGGATCACAGGGAGGCTCGAGGCCATGGCTACGATGGAAAAGGCGGCGGCCGGAGCACGGTGCTCGCCAGACTTGGGTTAACAGCCACGAGGCGAGGAGGGGAGACCACGGGCGAGTAGCTAGGAACCTCGCGCATCCAACGGCGCCACTGGGGGGTCTTGGGGAAGCTCTGGAGCTCGGCTAGCTCAACTGCGGCGGTGGCCGGGCCACTGGGCTCGCCGGGATCTCGCGAGAAGGCACGGGAGGGGGCCAGAGATGGGGAAAAAAGGCGAGGAGCTCACCCCGAATCGAGCAGAGGAGACGGCGGGGTCGGAGGAGGTGCGTCGGCGACGAATTTGGAGAAGTCCCGTGCGGCGGCCGGCGGTGATCTCGCGAAGCAGGAGACGTCCAGGGAGCTTCTTGGCTCGATTCCTTCGAGTAGGAGACGAAGACGTCGACGACGAGCTTGAGGGACACGACGGTGCGGCGGGAGGGGCACGGTGGCCACGGCTACGTGCACACGGCGGCGACGGGGGGGGGGGTTCTCGGTTCTTCGCTGGAGCGCTCGGGAGAGAGAGAGGAGGTTCCAGGGGAGGGGGAAGTGAGGGAGGAGGAGCACGGGGTCTCCGTGGCGAAGAGATGAGGACGGGGGAGGTCTAGAAGGCCCTGGAGGCATTGTGTCGCCGTGGCCTCGCCCTGCCTCCAGCGAGGTGCTTGGAGGGGCGGGGAGGAAGAAGACAGGGGAGGTCCCCTGGTGGGCTGGGCCGGCCAGGTAAGTGGGCCTCGCCTGACGCAACAGGTAAGCCTTTTCTTTTTCTCTCTGTTTAATCTTTCCTTTCTTTTTCTGTAATTTGTTTTGGCTCTGATAAAAATACCAAACCATTTTATTAAATGCTGAAAACTTTTACATGGCCTCATAATAATATGGACAAGCCACTCATAAACTTTCAACATTTTGACAATTCAAATGATTTGAATTTTAAATCAAATAGGGGGATTTCTTTAATTCCAAGGTACTGTTTGAATATTTGAAAAATCTATGAGCATGGGGTGGGTCCCACATCACTTGATATGTGATCATACACATTTATAAGACTTTTCAAAACTCTAACATGAATTTTTGGAAAAGATTTTTATCTGGCCTTTTGAATTAATTCAACTGGGGGGTGTTCCTTCTCCCATTTTGATTTTGAATTTGATTTCCAAGATTTCTTTTTGAAATTTTGACATGATGCAAAGGCACTAGCTAACCCTAGCACATACCTAATAGAGGGATCTGACAACTCGCCCCCACTCAAAAGAATCTCGTCCCGAGATTCAGAAGTCTGCGGGAGGAAGGAGGGGTACTCGGTAAGGAGACGGTCTTCTATTTCCCACGTAGCTTCTCTTTCAGAGTGGTGTGACCATTGCACTTTCAGAAACCTAATCTTCTGACGACGAGTGACACGCTCTGCGGAATCAAGAATACGAACGGGGTATTCTCGATAAGAAAGGTCATCTTGGAGATCAAGCGTTTCATGGTCGACTTCGCGGATGGGGTCCTTGAAGCAACGCCTGAGTTGGGATACATGGAATACATCGTGTACTCGGGAAAGGTGCGGGGGTAGTTCAAGTTGGTAGGCAACTTCTCCACGTTTAGCTAGAATGCGGAAAGGTCCGATGTAACGTGGGGCCAATTTGCCTTTGATACCGAAACGTTGGGTTCCCTACAGAGGAGTAACCCGAAGGTAAGCCTTCTCATCCAGATTGTAGCTCTCTTGCCTATGATGACGATCATAGTAGCTTTTCTGACGAGACTGGGCTGCTTTCAATTCATCACGAACAATGCGAACTTGCTCTTCTGCTTCCTTGATCATATCCGGTCCAAAGAATTGTCTTTCACCGGTTTCAGACCAGTTTAGTGGTGTTCGACATCGTCGTCCATAAAGGAGTTCAAAAGGAGCCATGTTCAGACTAGATTGAAAACTATTGTTATAAGCAAATTCGGCAAATGAAAGAGAATTCTCCCAATTCTTCCCGAATGAGATAACACAAGTTCTGAGCATGTCTTCAAGAATCTGGTTAACCCTTTCGACTTGACCGCTAGACTGAGGATGGAAAGCCGTACTAAAGGAGAGATGAGTTCCCATAGCACATTGGAAGCTTCCCCAAAATCTAGAGGTGAAAAGGCTACCGCGATCAGAATTGATTTCCAACGGAACACCGTGAAGGGATACAATTCTGGAGATGTACAAGTCCGCTAACTGACTAGCAGTTATAGACTCGCGAACCGGAAGGAAGTGAGCAACTTTGGAAATCCTATCTATGACAACGAAGATGGCATTGTTTCCTTTCTGGGTTTTTGGAAAGCCGGTGATGAAATCCATACCGACTTTGTCCCATTTCCACTCGGGAATAGACAAAGGTTGAAGTGTACCAGCAGGTCTTTGATGTTCTGCCTTAATGCGACGATAAACATCACATTCGGCAACAAATTGAGCAATGTCTCTCTTCATCCTAGTCCACCAAAATCTCTGGCTTAGATCTCGGTACATTTTTGTGCTACCGGGATGAATTGAGAGGGGTGTGTCATGGGCTTCTTTGAGGATGAGTTGCCTTAGTTCCTTATTCTTAGGTACTACCAAACGATTTTCAAAAAATACCGTTCCTTTGCTATCTGTGGAGAAACATTTAGCAACTCCGCTAGCAATGTTCTCCTTGATCCGGCGAACACCTCGTGCACGCCTTTGGGAAACTATAAATTGATCCTCAAGGGTTGGTTTCGCCACCAAGGTTGAAAGATAGCCATGAGGAACAATTTCAAGGTTGAGCTTGCGAAAGTTCTCATGAAGAAGTGGTTGATACTGTTGTAACATGAGGTTGTTACAATACGACTTACGACTTAGTGCATCAGCCATGACATTGGCTTTGCCTGTGGTGTAATAAATTCCTACGTCGTAATCTTTTATCAACTCAATCCAGCGTCTTTGCATGAGATTAAGATCTGGCTGGATGAAAATATATTTGAGGCTTTGGTGGTCGGAATAGATCTCACAACGATTACCAAGGAGGTAATGTCGCCAAGTTGTTAGAGCATGAACTACGGCAGCGAGTTCAAGGTCATGGGTAGGATAATTCTCTTCATGTGGCCGCAACTGGCGTGAAGCATAAGCTACCACATGTCGATCTTGCAGAAGTATGCATCCTAACCCTTGCCGTGATGCATCACAATAGATCTCGAAATCCCTTTTGGTGTCTGGAGGTGCAAGTACGGGTGCGGAAGTCAATCTTCTTTTTAGCTCTTGAAAGCTTTCCTCGCACTTGGGAGTCCATAAGAATTTCTTATCTTTCTTGAGGAGTTCAGTTAGAGGCTTTGCAACTTTAGAAAAGTTCTCGACGAAGCGACGGCAATAGCTGGCTAGGCCAAGAAAACTCCTAACTTGCTTAACCGATTCAGGTGGAGTCCAGTCAAGGACGGCCTGAACTCTCTCGGGATTCACAGCAATGCCTTTTGCAGAAATCACGTGGCCTAAGTAGGTCACTTCTGGTAGCCAGAATTCACACTTGCAGAATTTAGCGTACAGGCGATGCTCTCTAAGTTTCATCAATACCAGCCTTAAGTGTTTGGCATGATCTTCTTCGTTCTTCGAGTAGATGAGAATATCATCAAGATAAACCACAACAAATTTATCTAGGTACTCCATGAAGATCGAATTCATCAAGCGTGAGAATGTGGCGGGGGCATTGGTCAAACCAAAGGACATGACGGTGTACTCGTAAAGATCATAACGAGTAGTAAAAGCCGTTTTGGGAATGTCCTCATTTCGGATTCGGATCTGATGATAACCTAATCTCAAATCCATCTTGGAAATGACAGCGGATCCTGCAAGTTGATCATAAAGATCATTGATCCTGGGCAGTGGGTATTTGTTCTTTATCGTCGCTAAATTTAGCGGGCGATAATCTACGCACATCCTTTCTGTTCCATCTTTCTTCTTTACGAACAGAACGGGGCAACCCCATGGCGATGAGCTAGGGCGGATGAAGCCTTTTGCCAACGAAGCATCAAGTTGGGTTTTTAGCTCAGCTAACTCATGTGGGGCCATTTTATAAGGGCGTTTGGAAATTGGTGCGGTTCCTGGAACAAGATCCACTATAAATTCTACACACCTGTCGGGTGGCATGCCCGGCAGTTCTTCAGGAAAGACATCCGGGAACTCACGAACCACTGGAATATCTTCAAGTTCGGGAAGGGGAAGTACATTCAAAGAATGCACTTGGGTTCTTGTTCTGGGTGAGGTATAGTTGATGGTTTTTCCCGAAGGGTGGGTGAGTTTCACGGATTTGCCTTTGCAATCCAGATAGGCATTCTGTCTTGATAGCCAATCCATGCCAAGGATGACATCAATATCTGAAGACTTGAGGGCTATGAGTGAAGCAAGGAATACTAAACCCTCAATTGCTATTTGATTACCATGGCTCACTCTATTAGTTTGCCATCTTGACCCTGGAGTTTGAATAACCATCGGGGTGGACAATTCAACAAAGGGTAACTCATGACGAAGTGCATAACTTTCCGACATGAATGAATGAGATGCTCCTGGGTCGAAAAGAACGGAAGTAGGAACAAAATTGACTGGGAGCGTACCAAGAATGGCGTCAGTGGTGTCGTCAGTCTCTTCAGCGGCAACCTGGTTCAGACGTCCACGAGTGGCGGAAGGAGCGGGTTTGGCGGTGAAGACCTTGTGGGGTGGCTTGCCACGACCATTGTTATTGTTGTTGTTGCCTCCGGCACGTGGTGGAGCATTCTGGTGCTGGATCTGGTTCTGGGGGCACTCGCGAGAGTAGTGTCCTGCCTGACCACACTTGTAGCAAGCACCGAAAACAGTGCGTGGAGCTGGGTGGTTTGGTGGAGCTGGGTGGAACTGGGTGGTTGGACGAGGCGCCACATAGGATGGCCTCGGTGGGTTGTTCTGGCGGAACATGCTATTTGGAATCCAGATCTTGCGCTTCTGGGAGCCAGAACTGGATGAACTATGATCTCTGGGGTGTTTGCGAAAGTCGTTGGGGGTTTTCATGTCCTCTGCCTTGATGGCCTTGTTGACAAGGACCTGGAATTTGGCAAAGTCATGAAGGTTGAGCTCGCGACGGAGTCCACTGTTGAGGCCACGACGGAACCTCTCTTGTTTCTTGGAGTCGGTGGAGACTTCTTCAGTTGCATAACGAGCAAGTCGGTTGAACTCAGGACTAAACTCGTCCACGGTTCTTCTGCCTTGAGTGAGGTTACAGAACTCCTCACGCTTGCGGTCCATGAGACCCTTGGGGATGTGGTGCTCGCGGAAAGACGTGCAGAATTCCTCCCAAGATGCAGGTGGTCCAACGGGACGCATATTCAGAAAATTCTCCCACCAAGAGCTTGCTGCACCTTCAAGGTGATAGGTGGCATAATTGATCTTGTCGCCATCTGCAACATGGCCTGCTTGGAGCTTCCTCTCGATGCTGCGGAGCCAGTCATCGGCGTCAAGGGGCTCGGTGGAGTAACTGAAAACCGGGGGATGAAGCCGGATGAAGTCGTTCAGAGACACCAGCTCATTGCGCTGCTGAGTGTTGTTGTGTGCGATGACTTCCAGCAGGTGGTGAGAGTCACGGCGGTTCCTCTCGACCTCCATCAGGACTTGGGCCATCGTGGGTGGGGGTGGAAGGTTATCTTCCTCCTGGTTGTTCCCACGACCTTGGTTACGACCAACCTGGCCACGGGTTCCTTGAGACATCCTGAAGTGGAAAAACCAAAGTCAAACAGAGTTGATTGAAGAGTCTAATCAAGGTATTGAAGTACTGGAAGGATTACAGAGCAAAGAAAGTAATCATCTTGACAACATGGTGATAAAGCATACAAGCCATATATTCACAAGCTGTCATACAAACCATACATCGTTTTAGTACAAGCACTAAGCTAATACAAACGTGATGAAGATGATACATCCTTCAGAGGCACTCTGACTTCCTATACATTATTTATCTAAGCCTCTGGAACTTAGACACCTTGCATACAATACCTAAGATACTACTACATCCTCACTAAGTAAGACCACAGGCGGTCTCACTCATCTCCATCTCCATAGTAGTCCTCATAAAAGTTACCCGCGTATCCCGGTAGCTGGAGGTGACCATCGGAAAACACGGAGGCTTGTGGACCCTGATATCCATTTGGGCAAGGATGGGGCCTAGGTCCAGTGTAGGGTGGAAGCAAAGGACCACGGGGTGGAAAATTTCCTCCAATCTCGGGCGAAGCAACTCGAGAAGGCATCTGGGTCCTCACTGGATAGATCGCATCGTACTCCACTGATCCCACGCTCACAAAGGGTGCCAAGAGCGTCAGTGCTCGGTACAGACGAACACGAGTAGCGTGGAGCTCAAAACGGAGAGCGCGTGCATCACGATCTCTGTCACTAGCTAACCTAGCAGTCACCTGGAGTGCTGGATCCTCTGCAGAGTGATCTGAGTAGAGTCCGGTGTAATATCCCTCTTCTCCTGGAAGTGCAGCTGGGATATAGCGGAAAGAAGTCTCTCTGAGCATGGTGTGCTCCTCTCTCAGCAGTGTAATACATGAATATGCAGCATCCTGCACAGCCATGTTCTCGGTAACGCCGATGCCATGTCCAAAGTGGATAGGCTGGGTGACTCCAATGTGGTGCGGGTAGATCCGGACAATGCAGTGGAACTGCGTCTGGTTGAAGTCGTGGAACTGCTCCTCGATGGTGTACTCGGGGTACCATCGATATCCCACGTAGGACATCATCTCGATCAACGTGGCGGGATAGCCACGCACACCGAGGCACCTGGTCAAACGAACAATCTGCCGAGGGGGAAGATCTGCCATCTGAAACAGAAAGGAATTTGCAAATGCATCAGATTATGAGATAAACCTGGAATGACTCGGACAGCATAACGGCTGTAATTGTAAGAAATGACAATTTCTTTCAATCATGAAAAACAGCACTTACATAATACGATGTAAGAAATCAGCATTATAACAATGCTAGGAAAACCTGACACAACTTTCCTACGGCTATAGGGAAGCAACCAACGAGATGTGCTAAACAGACAGAGGAGAGCCTAGTCCTATCTTCCCGTAGAACAAGATGAGGGTGACTCAGAACTCAGAACGAAGGGGGTAAGGAGAAAAAAGAAGCCTTACGTTGTTCCCTTATATACCCAGAGTAACTATATAACTATAGCAAGCTAGACTCAACTTCGGCCAAGGCTACTAGTCCTACAGTCAGTCCTGCTCTGATACCAAGTCTGTCGGGACCCGGGGTTAGCGTATGCAAGTCCAGTTAAAACATAGTCATATGGAGAGCCGAGAACCGCACCCACTTGTCTAAGCAGACAAGGCCAAGCACTGAACATTCTCGGAAAGCATCGTACGTGAGGGGCATCCCATCCAGGCCGGATGATCAACTGAGATGGGTCCTCATCGTCCGCACACAAGTCTAAAGATATGGGTGGTGAACTCCCATATTCAAGACAAGTCGCCTCAACCATATTATCGACTATCTCGAAACTCTTACATAAACTTACTCCAGCCCGATCACTTAGTCGGGGTCTAGGGCGGGCTCGATCATACCACAAAGTGTGCGCGAGACGGAGTCTCGAGCAATCGCATCGCGATGCCCCAAGCTGCGCACATCTAAGGGCCACTTGGTGTATGAAAGACCGCCAGCCAGAACACAACTAAGGTCTCGAAAACCCATACAAAGACATGCATATTATAAACATACACGCAGCACACATGCCTTGTATGAACAGTAGGTACCATTGCAATTCTCTACAAAGTGTACATTTTATTTATAACTCTTATAGAGTACACACAGAGATCACAAACATGTGATCCAACATTACAACATAAAGCGGAAGCAAATTATGTCTGAGTACAGACAAGTTTAACAAATTGGCTTAAGAAGCCTTATTCAAACATAAAGCCCTCCACGAGGGAACCAGTCTGCTGACTGGGACTAGACTAGCTTAACTTCAGTCGTCCAGCTCGATGAAGAAGCCACCTTCGGGGTCAGTGGCGTCATCTAAAACATAGATTAAGCAAACGTGAGTACAAAGGCGTACTCAGCAAGACTTACATAGGAGCTATACTACTCATGCACATGTGTCAAGGTAAAAGGAGGTGGGGTTCACTTGCAGAAATGCCAGCTTTGACTTGGCTAATCCTGAACTACGAGTACCACACTTGAGGTAAGAAGCGTACACGAGTCCACTACTTTCACCAACCAATACACCACTATGGTGTCTTCCTCGACTTCCCCACGAGAAAGAACGCCATAGCACTCACACTTATCTTGGTGTATTTTAGAAGTATCCGGTTCAAGTTATCTAATAATCAAGCTAAGCTTTCCAAGCAGTCCATAACCGCGGACGCGGCTATTCGAATAGTTTTGTTAACCTTGCAAGGGTGTACCTCTACACACACATGACCATCATTTACCGCCTTTGATCTTGACACCATTCAAGGGGTGCCAGCGAGGATGCTCACCACAACTGTTACCTCATAGCCTATCTAGTCCAAGAAAGCCGCCTACTTGGGTTGGTTACCACAATCGTGAACCCGGCCGGTTTACCGAAGTGGACCCAAGCGATGTGTGCGTGGTGCATAAGCCGGTCTCGGTTGAGCCGTTCTCTCACTTAGCATCCAGGCCACAAGCCTACCAGAACTCCGAACTACTGCGACATCTGGACATCGAAAGGGATGAGTTAATAGGTTGAGAGGGGTCAGTGAGCCCAATGTGTGGTTGTACTCTTCATCTTGGATCACCACACAAGAACTCGGACTTAGGGCGGTGTTCAACGAGACAACCCACCGTGTACTCCTACACAGCCTCTCATCGTTCACCTTGTATTAGGTCGATTCACCAACACTTTTCTACCATACTCAACATGATCACTACCATCCCGAATCACATCACAGTAACAACATGGTATCATACTAAGCATGCAATAAGCGATAACATTTGCAGGGGCCACATGATATCAGTCAACTCCTACATTTGCTAGGATTGTGGTTTGCTTACTACTGTGACAAAAGATAGGTCATGCAAAGGAATGGGTTCATCTATGCGGTAGAATCGTAACATGGTGATCATCCTAAACAATGCATAAGCGAGACATGAGAGGGAAGTGGGATTTTATCGACATGATCAATGGGGGTTTGCTTGCCTTGCTGACGAGGTTCGGGTTCTGGATCTTCAGCGAAGGGGGTGACCTCTTGCTCCGGTTCCACCTCTACTCGACAAACAAAGCACGAAGTAGCAATCAATATGAATGCAATGCTCAAGCACATGATTGAATGTTAAAGCTTGAAGTATAAGTTTTGATGTGTGAGGCAATTCCATTTAAGTGGAATATATTGCATTTAGAATGCAAATTCAAATTCCACATTTGAATTCAACATTAACCAAGTTATATGTGATATAGTTTGATCATTTTGAATTATCTTCAAATGTGTATGATATGCCTCTGATGTGTAAGTGAAATGTAGCATGTTGCCATGGTTCAAGTTGCAAAATTATTTGAATTGAATTTGATTTAATTCCATTTAAATCAAATAACAAATGCCACTGATCACATTTTAAATTCAACTCAAACAGAGTTGAAAGTTGCATATTTGGAAAGATAATTTTCTCCTGATCATTTTTCATATATTATTTGTCCAATTTGGAGTTAATATGAATTTTCTATGAATTTCCAAAGTTTGGGGTATTTTCTGGAATTTCTGGATTTATTAAACTATTTTTCTTTTCTGGAATTTCATTTACTGCGTCACTGTGATGTCATGCTGGCGTCAGGAGGGTTTGACCCGAGTCAAACTGACAAGGGGCCCCACTGGTCAGCCTCTGTAGGTTAATCCCGGTTTAAGTTAACCCCTGGATTAGATTAGGGGCACTAGGGCCCAGGGGTCAGTGGGGTTAGGGGTGTGATTAGGGGTGGGTTAGGGCTAAGTTCCCGGCGGTTAACCGCCGGTAGCACGGGCACGGCGGCGCTCGTCCGGGGTGTGGTTTTCGGGAACGGGGGAGAGGACTGGGGGCATGGGCGTGCGCGGAATGAACTCGCGCGTCTGCTGGTGCTAGCAGGGGATCACAGGGAGGCTCGAGGCCATGGCTACGACGGAAAAGGCGGCGGCCGGAGCACGGTGCTCGCCGGACTTGGGTTAACGGCCACGAGGCGAGGAGGGGAGACCACGGGCGAGTAGCTAGGAACCTCGCGCATCCAACGGCGCCATTGGGGGGTCTTGGGGAAGCTCTGGAGCTCGGCTAGCTCAACTGCGGCGGTGGCCGGGCCACTGGCCTCGCCGGGATCTCGCGAGAAGGCACGGGAGGGGGCCAGAGATGGGGCAAAAAGGCGAGGAGCTCACCCCGAATCGAGCAGAGGAGACGGCGGGGTCGGAGGAGGTGCGTCGGCGACGAATTTGGAGAAGTCCCGTGCGGCGGCCGGCGGTGATCTCGCGAAGCACGCGACGTCCAGGGAGCTTCTTGGCTCGATTCCTTCGAGTAGGAGACGAAGACGTGGACGACGAGCTTGAGGGACACGACGGTGCGGCGGGAGGGGCACGGTGGCCACGGCTACGTGCACACGACGGCGACGGGGGGGGGGGGGGTCTCGGTTCTTCGCTGGAGCACTCGGGAGAGAGAGAGGAGGTTCCAGGGGAGGGGGAAGTGAGGGAGGAGGAGCACGGGGTCTCCGTGGCGAAGAGATGAGGACGGGGGAGGTCTAGAAGGCCCTGGAGGCGTCGTGTCGCCGTGGCCTCGCCCTGCCTCCAGCGAGGTGCTTGGAGGGGCGGGGAGGAAGAAGACAGGGGAGGTCCCCTGGTGGGCTGGGCCGGCCAGGTAAGTGGGCCTCGCCTGAGGCAACAGGTAAGCCTTTTCTTTTTCTCTCTGTTTAATCTTTCCTTTCTTTTTCTGTAATTTGTTTTGGCTCTGATAAAAATACCAAACCATTTTATTAAATGCTGAAAACTTTTACATGGCCTCATAATAATATGGACAAGCCACTCATAAACTTTCAACATTTTTAAAATTCAAATGATTTGAATTTTAAATCAAATAGGGGGATTTCTTTAATTCCAAGGTACTGTTTGAATATTTGAAAAATCTATGAGCATGGGGTGGGTCCCACATCACTTGATATGTGATCATACTCATTTATAAGACTTTTCAAAACTCTAACATGAATTTTTGGAAAAGATTTTTATCTGGCCTTTTGAATTAATTCAACTGGGGGGTGTTCCTTCTCCCATTTTGATTTTGAATTTGATTTCCAAGATTTCTTTTTGAAATTTTGACATGATGCAAAGGCACTAGCTAACCCTAGCACATACCTAACAGAGGGATCTGACAACTCGCCCCCACTCAAAAGAATCTCGTCCCGAGATTCAGAAGTCTGCGGGAGGAAGGAGGGGTACTCGGTAAGGAGACGGTCTTCTCTTTCCCACGTAGCTTCTCTTTCAGAGTGGTGTGACCATTGCACTTTCAGAAACCTAATCTTCTGACGACGAGTGACACGCTCTGCGGAATCAAGAATACGAACGGGGTATTCTCGATAAGAAAGGTCATCTTGGAGATCAAGCGTTTCATGGTCGACTTCGCGGATGAGGTCCTTGAAGCAACGCCTGAGTTGGGATACATGGAATACATCGTGTACTCGGGAAAGGTGCGGGGGTAGTTCAAGTTGGTAGGCAACTTCTCCACGTTTAGCTAGAATGCGGAAAGGTCCGATGTAACGTGGGGCCAATTTGCCTTTGATACCGAAACGTTGGGTTCCCTTCAGAGGAGTAACCCGAAGGTAAGCCTTCTCATCCAGATTGTAGCTCTCTTGCCTATGATGACGATCATAGTAGCTTTTCTGACGAGACTGGGCAGCTTTCAATTGATCACGAACAATGCGAACTTGCTCTTCTGCTTCCTTGATCATATCCGGTCCAAAGAATTGTCTTTCACCGGTTTCAGACCAGTTTAGTGGTGTTCGACATCGTCGTCCATAAAGGAGTTCAAAAGGAGCCATGTTCAGACTAGATTGAAAACTATTGTTATAAGCAAATTCGGCAAATGGAAGAGAATTCTCCCAATTCTTCCCGAATGATATAACGCAAGTTTTGAGCATGTCTTCAAGAATCTGGTTAACCCTTTCGACTTGACCGCTGGACTGAGGATGGAAAGCCGTACTAAAGGAGAGATGAGTTCCCATAGCACGTTGGAAGCTTCCCCAAAATCTAGAGGTGAAAAGGCTACCGCGATCAGAAATGATTTCCAACGGAACACCGTGAAGGGATACAATTCTGGAGATGTACAAGTCCGCTAACTGACTAGCAGTTATAGACTCGCGAACCGGAAGGAAGTGAGCAACTTTGGAAAGCCTATCTATGACAACGAAGATGGCATTGTTTCCTTTCTGGGTTTTTGGAAAGCCGGTGATGAAATCCATACCGACTTTGTCCCATTTCCACTCGGGAATAGACAAAGGTTGAAGTGTACCAGCAGGTCTTTGATGTTCTGCCTTAATGCGACGATAAACATCACATTCGGCAACAAATTGAGCAATGTCTCTCTTCATCCTAGTCCACCAAAATCTCTGGCGTAGATCTCGGTACATTTTTGTGCTACCGGGATGAATTGAGAGGGGTGTGTCATGGGCTTCTTTGAGGATGAGTTGCCTTAGTTCCTTATTCTTAGGTACTACCAAACGATTTTCAAAAAATACCGTTCCTTTGCTATTTGTGGAGAAACATTTAGCAACTCCGCTAGCAATGTTCTCCTTGATCCGGCGAACACCTCGTGCACGCCTTTGGGCAACTATAAATTGATCCTCAAGGGTTGGTTTCGCCACCAAGGTTGAAAGATAGCCATGAGGAACAATTTCAAGGTTGAGCTTGCGAAAGTTCTCATGAAGAAGTGGTTGATACTGCCGTAACATGAGGTTGTTACAGTACGACTTACGACTTAGTGCATCAGCCATGACATTGGCTTTGCCTGGGGTGTAAGAAATTTCTACGTCGTAATCTTTTATCAACTCAATCCAGCGTCTTTGCCTGAGATTAAGATCTGGCTGGGTGAAAATATATTTGAGGCTTTGGTGGTCGGAATAAATCTCACAACGATTACCAAGGAGGTAATGTCGCCAAGTTGTTAGAGCATGAACTACGGCAGCGAGTTCAAGGTCATGGGTAGGATAATTCTCTTCATGTGGCCGCAACTGGCGTGAAGCATAAGCTACCACATGTCGATCTTGCAGAAGTATGCATCCTAACCCTTGCCGTGATGCATCACAATAGATTTCGAAATCCCTTTTGGTGTCTGGAGGTGCAAGTACGGGTGCGGAAGTCAATCTTCTTTTTAGCTCTTGAAAGCTTTCCTCGCACTTGGGAGTCCATAAGAATTTCTTATCTTTCTTGAGGAGTTCAGCTAGAGGCTTTGCAACTTTAGAAAAGTTCTCGACGAAGCGACGGCAATAGCTGGCTAGGCCAAGAAAACTCCTAACTTGCTTAACCGATTCAGGTGGAGTCCAGTCAAGGACGGCCTGAACTCTCTCGGGATTCACAGCAATGCCTTTTGCAGAAATCACGTGGCCTAAGTAGGTCACTTCTGGTAGCCAGAATTCACACTTGGAGAATTTAGCGTACAGGCGATGCTCTCTAAGTTTCATCAATACCAGCCTTAAGTGTTTGGCATGATCTTCTTCGTTCTTCGAGTAGATGAGAATATCATCAAGATAAACCACAACAAATTTATCTAGGTACTCCATGAAGATCGAATTCATCAAGCGTGAGAATGTGGCGGGGGCATTGGTCAAACCAAAGGACATGACGGTGTACTCGTAAAGACCATAACGAGTAGTAAAAGCCGTTTTGGGAATGTCCTCATTTCGGATTCGGATCTGATGATAACCTAATCTCAAATCCATCTTGGAAAAGACAGCGGATCCTGCAAGTTGATCATAAAGATCATTGATCCTGGGCAGTGGGTATTTGTTCTTTATCGTCGCTAAATTTAGCGGGCGATAATCTACGCACATCCTTTCTGTTCCATCTTTCTTCTTTACGAACAGAACGGGGCAACCCCATGGCGATGAGCTAGGGAGGATGAAGCCTTTTGCCAATGAAGCATCAAGTTGGGTTTTTAGCTCAGCTAACTCATGTGGGGCCATTTTATAAGGGCGTTTGGAAATTGGTGCGGTTCCTGGAACAAGATCCACTATAAATTCTACACACCTGTCGGGTGGCATGCCCGGCAGTTCTTCAGGAAAGACATCCGGGAACTCACGAACCACTGGAATATCTTCAAGTTCGGGAAGGGGAAGTACATTCAAAGAATGCACTTGGGTTCTTGTTCTGGGTGAGGTATAGTTGATGGTTTTTCCCGAAGGGTGGGTGAGTTTCACGGATTTGCCTTTGCAATCCAGATAGGCATTCTGTCTTGATAGCCAATCCATGCCAAGGATGACATCAATATCTGAAGACTTGAGGGCTATGAGTGAAGCAAGGAATACTAAACCCTCAATTGCTATTTGATTACCATGGCTCACTCTATTAGTTTGCCATCTTGACCCTGGAGTTTGAATAACCATCGGGGTGGACAATTCAACAAAGGGTAACTCATGACGAAGTGCATAACTTTCCGACATGAATGAATGAGATGCTCCTGGGTCGAAAAGAACGGAAGTAGGAACAAAATTGACTGGGAGCGTACCAAGAATGGCGTCAGTGGTGTCGTCAGTCTCTTCAGCGGCAACCTGGTTCAGACGTCCACGAGTGGCGGAAGGAGCGGGTTTGGCGGTGAAGACCTTCTGGGGTGGCTTGCCACAACCATTGTTATTGTTGTTGTTGCCTCCGGCACGTGGTGGAGCATTCTGGTGCTGGATCTGGTTCTGGGGGCACTCGCGAGAGTATGTCCTGCCTGACCACACTTGTAGCAAGCTCCGAAAACAGTGCGTGGAGCTGGGTGGTTTGGTGGAGCTGGGTGGAACTTGGTGGTTGGACGAGGCGCCACATAGGATGGCCTCGGTGGGTTGTTCTGGCGGAACATGCTATTTGGAATCCAGATCTTGCGCTTCTGGGAGCCAGAACTGGATGAACTATCATCTCTGGGGTGTTTGCGAAAGTCGTTGGGGGTTTTCATGTCCTCTGCCTTGATGGCCTTGTTGACAAGGACGTGGAATTTGGCAAAGTCATGAAGGTTGAGCTCGCGACGGAGTCCACTGTTGAGGCCACGACGGAACCTCTCTTGTTTCTTGGAGTCGGTGGAGACTTCTTCAGTTGCATAACGAGCAAGTCGGTTGAACTCACGACTAAACTCGTCCACGGTTCTTCTTCCTTGAGTGAGGTTACAGAACTCCTCACGCTTGCGGTCCATGAGACCCTTGGGGATGTGGTGCTCGCGGAAAGACGTGCAGAATTCCTCCCAAGATGCAGGTGGTCCAACGGGACGCATATTCAGAAAATTCTCCCACCAAGAGCTTGCTGCACCTTCAAGGTGATAGGTGGCATAATTGACCTTGTCGCCATCTGCAACATGGCCTGCTTGGAGCTTCCTCTCGATGCTGCGGAGCCAGTCATCGGCATCAAGGGGCTCGGTGGAGTAACTGAAAACCGGGGGATGAAGCCGGATGAAGTCGTTCAGAGACACCAGCTCATTGCGCTGCTGAGTGGTAGGCAACTTCTCCACGTTTAGCTAGAATGCGGAAAGGTCCGATGTAATGTGGGGCCAATTTGCCTTTGATACCGAAACGTTGGGTTCCCTTCAAAGGAGTAACCCGAAGGTAAGCCTTCTCATCCAGATTGTAGCTCTCTTGCCTATGATGACGATCATAGTAGCTTTTCTGATGAGACTGGGCTGCTTTCAAATGATCACGAACAATGCGAACTTGCTCTTCTGCTTCCTTGATCATATCCGGTCCAAAGAATTGTCCAAAGCCGTTTTGGGAATGTCCTCATTTCGGATTCGGATCTGATGATAACCTAATCTCAAATCCATCTTGGAAAAGACACCGGATCCTGCAAGTTGATCATAAAGATCATTGATCCTGGGCAGTGGGTATTTGTTCTTTATCGTCGCTAAATTTAGCGGGCGATAATCTACGCACATCCTTTCTGTTCCATCTTTCTTCTTTACGAACAGAACGGGGCAACCCCATGGCGATGAGCTAGGGCGGATGAAGCCTTTTGCCAACGAAGCATCAAGTTGGGTTTTTAGCTCAGCTAACTCATGTGGGGCCATTTTATAAGGGCGTTTGGAAATTGGTGTGGTTCCTGGAACAAGATCCACTATAAATTCTACACACCTGTCGGGTGGCATGCCCGGCAGTTCTTCAGGAAAGACATCCGGGAACTCACGAACCACTGGAATATCTTCAAGTTCGGGAACGGGAAGTACATTCAAAGAATGCACTTGGGTTCTTGTTCTGGGTGAGGTATAGTTGATGGTTTTTCCCGAAGGGTGGGTGAGTTTCACGGATTTGCCTTTGCAATCCAGATAGGCATTCTGTCTTGATAGCCAATCCATGTCAAGGATGACATCAATATCTGAAGACTTGAGGGCTATGAGTGAAGCAAGGAATACTAAACCCTCAATTGCTATTTGATTACCATGGCTCACTCTATTAGTTTGCCATCTTGACCCTGGAGTTTGAATAACCATCGGGGTGGACAATTCAACAAAGGGTAACTCATGACGAAGTGCATAACTTTCCGACATGAATGAATGAGATGCACCTGGGTCGAAAAGAACGGAAGTAGGAACAAAATTGACTGGGAGCGTACCAAGAATGGCGTCAGTGGTGTCGTCAGTCTCTTCAGCGGCAACCTGGTTCAGACGTCCACGAGTGGCGGAAGGAGCGGGTTTGGCGGTGAAGACCTTCTGGGGTGGCTTGCCACAACCATTGTTATTGTTGTTGTTGCCTCCGGCACGTGGTGGAGCATTCTGGTGCTGGATCTGGTTCTGGGGGCACTCGCGAGAGTAGTGTCCTGCCTGACCACACTTGTAGCAAGCTCCGAAAACAGTGCGTGGAGCTGGGTGGTTTGGTGGAGCTGGGTGGAACTGGGTGGTTGGACGAGGCGCCACATAGGATGGCCTCGGTGGGTTGTTCTGGCGGAACATGCTATTTGGAATCCAGATCTTGCGCTTCTGGGAGCCAGAACTGGATGAACTATCATCTCTGGGGTGTTTGCGAAAGTCGTTGGGGGTTTTCATGTCCTCTGCCTTGATGACCTTGTTGACAAGGACCTGGAATTTGGCAAAGTCATGAAGGTTGAGCTCGCGACGGAGTCCACTGTTGAGGCCACGACGGAACCTCTCTTGTTTCTTGGAGTCGGTGGAGACTTCTTCAGTTGCATAACGAGCAAGTCGGTTGAACTCACGACTAAACTCGTCCACGGTTCTTCTGCCTTGATTGAGGTTACAGAACTCCACACGCTTGCGGTCCATGAGACCCTTGGGGGTTTGGTGCTCGCGGAAAGACGTGCAGAATTCCTCCCAAGATGCAGGTGGTCCAACGGGACGCATATTCAGAAAATTCTCCCACCAAGAGCTTGCTGCACCTTCAAGGTGATAGGTGGCATAATTGACCTTGTCGCCATCTCCAACATGGCCTGCTTGGAGCTTCCTCTCGATGCTGCGGAGCCAGTCATCGGCATCAAGGGGCTCGGTGGAGTAACTGAAAACCGGGGGATGAAGCCGGATGAAGTCGTTCAGAGACACCAGCTCATTGCGCTGCTGAGTGGTAGGCAACTTCTCCACGTTTAGCTAGAATGCGGAAAGGTCCGATGTAACGTGGGGCCAATTTGCCTTTGATACCGAAACGTTGGGTTCCCTTCAAAGGAGTAACCCGAAGGTAAGCCTTCTCATCCAGATTGTAGCTCTCTTGCCTATGATGACGATCATAGTAGCTTTTCTGACGAGACTGGGCTGCTTTCAATTGATCACGAACAATGCGAACTTGCTCTTCTGCTTCCTTGATCATATCCGGTCCAAAGAATTGTCCAAAGCCGTTTTGGGAATGTCCTCATTTCGGATTCGGATCTGATGATAACCTAATCTCAAATCCATCTTGGAAAAGACAGCGGATCCTGCAAGTTGATCATAAAGATCATTGATCCTGGGCAGTGGGTATTTGTTCTTTATCGTCGCTAAATTTAGCGGGCGATAATCTACGCACATCCTTTCTGTTCCATCTTTCTTCTTTACGAACAGAACGGGGCAACCCCATGGCGATGAGCTAGGGCGGATGAAGCCTTTTGCCAACGAAGCATCAAGTTGGGTTTTTAGCTCAGCTAACTCATGTGGGGCCATTTTATAAGGGCGTTTGGAAATTGGTGCGGTTCCTGGAACAAGATCCACTATAAATTCTACACACCTGTCGGGTGGCATGCCCGGCAGTTCTTCAGGAAAGACATCCGGGAACTCACGAACCACTGGAATATCTTCAAGTTCGGGAAGGGGAAGTACATTCAAAGAATGCACTTGGGTTCTTGTTCTGGGTGAGGTATAGTTGATGGTTTTTCCCGAAGGGTGGGTGAGTTTCACGGATTTGCCTTTGCAATCCAGATAGGCATTCTGTCTTGATAGCCAATCCATGCCAAGGATGACATCAATATCTGAAGACTTGAGGGCTATGAGTGAAGCAAGGAATACTAAACCCTCAATTGCTATTTGATTACCATGGCTCACTCTATTAGTTTGCCATCTTGACCCTGGAGTTTGAATAACCATCGGGGTGGACAATTCAACAAAGGGTAACTCATGACGAAGTGCATAACTTTCCGACATGAATGAATGAGATGCTCCTGGGTCGAAAAGAACGGAAGTAGGAACAAAATTGACTGGGAGCGTACCAAGAATGGCGTCAGTGGTGTCGTCAGTCTCTTCAGCGGCAACCTGGTTCAGACGTCCACGAGTGGCGGAAGGAGCGGGTTTGGCGGTGAAGACCTTCTGGGGTGGCTTGCCACGACCATTGTTATTGTTGTTGTTGCCTCCAGCACGTGGTGGAGCATTCTGGTGCTGGATCTGGTTCTGGGGGCACTCGCGAGAGTAGTGTCCTGCCTGACCACACTTGTAGCAAGCTCGGAAAACAGTGCGTGGAGCTGGGTGGTTTGGTGGAGCTGGGTGGAACTGGGTGGTTGGACGAGGCGCCACATAGGATGGCCTCGGTGGGTTCTTCTGGCGGAACATGCTATTTGGAATCCAGATCTTGCGCTTCTGGGAGCCAGAACTGGATGAACTATCATCTCTGGGGTGTTTGCGAAAGTCGTTGGGGGTTTTCATGTCCTCTGCCTTGATGACCTTGTTGACAAGGACCTGGAATTTGGCAAAGTCATGAAGGTTGAGCTCGCGACGGAGTCCACTGTTGAGGCCACGACGGAACCTCTCTTGTTTCTTGGAGTCGGTGGAGACTTCTTCAGTTGCATAACGAGCAAGTCGGTTGAACTCACGACTAAACTCATCCACGGTTCCTCTGCCTTCAGTGAGGTTACAGAACTCCTCACGCTTGCGGTCCATGAGACCCTTGGGGATGTGGTGCTCGCGGAAAGACGTGCAGAATTCCTCCCAAGATGCAGGTGGTCCAACGGGACGCATATTCAGAAAATTCTCCCACCAAGAGCTTGCTGCACCTTCAAGGTGATAGGTGGCATAATTGACCTTGTCGCCATCTGCAACATGGCCTTCTTGGAGCGTCCTCTCGATGCTGCGGAGCCAGTCATCGGCATCAAGGGGCTCGGTGGAGTAACTGAAAACTGGAGGATGAAGCCGGATGAAGTCGTTCAGAGACACCAGCTCATTGCGCTGCTGAGTGGTGTTGTGTGCAATGACTTCCAGCAGGTGGTGAGAGTCACGGCGGTTCCTCTCGACCTCCATCAGGACTTGGGCCATCGTGGGTGCGGGTGGAAGGATATCTTCATCCTGGTTGTTCCCACGACCTTGGTTACGACCAACCTGGCCACGGGTTCCTTGAGACATCCTGAAGTGGAAAAACCAAAGTCAAACAGAGTTGATTGAAGAGTCTAATCAAGGTATTGAAGTACTGTAAGGATTACAGAGCAAAGAAAGTAATCATCTTGACAACATGGTGATAAAGCATACAAGCCATATATTCACAAGCTGTCATACAAACCAATCATCGTTTTAGTACAAGCACTAAGCTAATACAAACGTGATGAAGATGATACATCCTTCAGAGGCACTCTGACTTCCTATACATTATTTATCTAAGCCTCTGGAACTTAGACACCTTGCATACAATACCTAAGATACTACTACATCCTCACTAAGTAAGACCACAGGCGGTCTCACTCATCTCCATCTCCATAGTAGTCCTCATAAAAGTTACCCGCGTATCCCGGTAGCTGGAGTTGACCATCGGAAAACACGGAGGCTTGTGGACCTTGATATCCATTTGGGCAAGGATGGGGCCTAGGTCCAGTGTAGGATGGAAGCAAAGGACCACGGGGTGGAAAATTTCCTCCAATCTCGGGCCAAGCAACTCGAGAAGGCATCTGGGTCCTCACTGGATAGATCGCATTGTACTCCACTGATCCCACGCTCACAAAGGGTGCCAAGAGCGTCAGTGCTCGGTACAGACGAACACGAGTAGCGTGGAGCTCAAAACGGAGAGCGCGTGCATCACGATCTCTGTCACTAGCTAACCTAGCAGTCACCTGGAGTGCTGGATCCTCTGCAGAGTGATCTGAGTAGAGTTCGGTGTAATATCCCTCTTCTCCAGGAAGTGCAGCTGGGATATAGCGGAAAGAAGTCTCTCTCAGCATGGTGTGCTCGTCTCTCAGCAGTGTAATACATGAATATGCAGCATCCTCCACAGCCATGTTCTCGGTAACGCCGATGCCATGTCCAAAGTGGATAGGCTAGGTGACTCCAATGTGGTGCGGGTAGATCCGGACAATGCAGTGGAACTGCGTCTGGTTGAAGTCGTGGAACTGCTCCTCGATGGTGTACTCGGGGTACCATCGATATCCCACGTAGGACATCATCTCGATCAACGTGGCGGGATAGCCACGCACACCGAGGCACCTGGTCAAACGAACAATCTGCCGAGGGGGAAGATCTGCCATCTGAAACAGAAAGGAATTTGCAAATGCATCAGATTATGAGATAAACCTGGAATGACTCGGACAGCATAACGGCTGTAATTGTAAGAAATGACAATTTCTTTCAATCATGAAAAACAGCACTTACATAATACGATGTAAGAAATCAGCATTATAACAATGCTAGGAAAACCTGACACAACTTTCCTACGGCTATAGGGAAGCAACCAACGAGATGTGCTAAACAGACAGAGGAGAGCCTAGTCCTATCTTCCCGTAGAACAAGATGAGGGTGACTCATAACTCAGAACGAAGGGGGTAAGGAGAAAAAAGAAGCCTTACGTTGTTCCCTTATATACCCAGAGTAACTATATAACTATAGCAAGCTAGACTCAACTTCGGCCAAGGCTACTAGTCCTACAGTCAGTCCTGCTCTGATACCAAGTCTGTCGGGACCCGGGGTTAGCGTATGCAAGTCCAGTTAAAACATAGTCATATGGAGAGCCGAGAACCGCACCCACTTGTCTAAGCAGACAAGGCCAAGCACTGAACATTCTCGGAAAGCATCGTACGTGAGGGGCATCCCATCCAGGCCGGATGATCAACTGAGATGGGTCCTCATCGTCCGCACACAAGTCTAAAGATATGGGTGGTGAACTCCCATATTCAAGACAAGTCGCCTCAACCATATTATCGACTATCTCGAAACTCTTACATAAACTTACTCCAGCCCGATCACTTAGTCGGGGTCTAGGGCGGGCTCGATCATACCACAAAGTGTGCGCGAGACGGAGTCTCGAGCAATCGCATCGCGATGCCCCAAGCTGCGCACATCTAAGGGCCACTTGGTGTATGAAAGACCGCCAGCCAGAACACAACTAAGGTCTCGAAAACCCATACAAAGACATGCATGTTATAAACATCCACGCAGCACACATGCCTTGTATGAACAGTAGGTACCATTGCAATTCTCTACAAAGTGTACATTTTATTTATAACTCTTATAGAGTACACACACAGATCACAAACATGTGATCCAACATTACAACATAAAGCGGAAGCAAATTATGTCTGAGTACAGACAAGTTTAACAAATTGGCTTAAGAAGCCTTATTCAAACATAAAGCCCTCCACGAGGGAACCAGTCTGCTGACTGGGACTAGACTAGCTTAACTTCAGTCGTCTAGCTCGATGAAGAAGCCACCTTCGGGGTCAGTGGCGTCATCTAAAACATAGATTAAGCAAACGTGAGTACAAAGGCGTACTCAGCAAGACTTACATAGGAGCTATACTACTCATGCACATGTGTCAAGGTAAAAGGAGGTGGGGTTCACTTGCAGAAATGCCAGCTTTGACTTGGCTAATCCTGAACTACGAGTACCACACTTGAGGTAAGAAGTGTACACGAGTCCACTACTTTCACGAACCAATACACCACTATGGTGTCTTCCTCGACTTCCCCACGAGAAAGCACGCCATAGCACTCACACTTATCTTGGTGTATTTTAGAAGTATCCGGTTCAAGTTATCTAATAATCAAGCTAAGCTTTCCAAGCAGTCCATAACCGCGGACGCGGCTATTCGAATAGTTTTGTTAACCTTGCAAGGGTGTACCTCTACACACACATGACCATCATTTACCGCCTTTGATCTCGACACCATTCAAGGGGTGCCAGTGAGGATGCTCACCACAACTGTTACCTCATAGCCTATCTAGTCCAAGAAAGCCGCCTACTTGGGTTGGTTACCACAATCGTGAACCCGGCCGGTTTACCGAAGTGGACCCAAGCGATGTGTGCGTGGTGCATACGCCGGTCTCGGTTGAGCCGTTCTCTCACTTAGCATCCAGGCCACAAGCCTACATGAACTCCGAACTACTGCGACATCTGGACATCGAAAGGGATGAGTTAATAGGTTGAGAGGGGTGAGTGAGCCCAATGTGTGGTTGTACTCTTCATCTTGGATCACCACACAAGAACTCGGACTTAGGGCGGTGTTCAACGAGACAACCCACCGTGTACTCCTACACAGCCTCTCATCGTTCACCTTGTATTAGGTCGATTCACCAACACTTTTCTACCATCATCAACATGATCACTACCATCCCGAATCACATCACAGTAACAACATGGTATCATACTAAGCATGCAATAAGCGATAACATTTGTAGGGGCCACATGATATATGTCAACTCCTACATTTGCTAGGATTGTGGTTTGCTTACTACTGTGACAAAAGATAGGTCATGCAAAGGAATGGGTTCATCTATGCGGTAGAATCGTAACATGGTGATCATCCTAAACAATGCATAAGCGAGACATGAGAGGGAAGTGGGATTTTATCGACATGATCAATGGGGGTTTGCTTGCCTTGCTGACGAGGTTCGGGTTCTGGATCTTCAGCGAAGGGGGTGACCTCTTGCTCCGGTTCCACCTCTACTCGACAAACAAAGCACGAAGTAGCAATCAATATGAATGCAATGCTCAAGCACATGATTGAATGTTAAAGCTTGAAGTATAAGTTTTGATGTGTGAGGCAATTCCATTTAAGTGGAATATATTGCATTTAGAATGCAAATTCAAATTCCACATTTGAATTCAACATTAACCAAGTTATATGTGATATAGTTTGATCATTTTGAATTATCTTCAAATGTGTATGATATGCCTCTGATGTGTAAGTGAAATGTAGCATGTTGCCATGGTTCAAGTTGCAAAATTATTTGAATTGAATTTGATTTAATTCCATTTAAATCAAATAACAAATGCCACTGATCACATTTTAAATTCAACTCAAACAGAGTTGAAAGTTGCATATTTGGAAAGATAATTTTCTCCTGATCATTTTTCATATATTATTTGTCCAATTTCGAGTTAATATGAATTTTCTATGAATTTCCAAAGTTTGGGGTATTTTATGGAATTTCTGGATTTATTAAACTATTTTTCTTTTCTGGAATTTCATTTACTGCGTCACTGTGATGTCATGCTGGCGTCAGGGGGGTTTGACCCGAGTCAAACTGACAAGGGGCCCCACTGGTCAGCCTCTGTAGGTTAATCCCGGTTTAAGTTAACCCCCTGGATTAGATTAGGGGCACTACAGCCCAGGGGTCAGTGGGGTTAGGGGTGTGATTAGGGGTGGGTTAGGGCTAAGTTCCCGGCGGTTAACCGCCGGTAGCACGGGCACGGCGGCGCTCGTCCGGGGTGTGGTTTTCGGGCACGGGGGAGAGGACTGGGGGCATGGGCGTGCGCGGAATGAACTCGCGCGTCTGCTGGTGCTAGCAGGGGATCACAGGGAGGCTCGAGGCCATGGCTACGACGGAAAAGGCGGCGGCCGGAGCACGGTGCTCGCCGGACTTGGGTTAACGGCCACGAGGCGAGGAGGGGAGACCACGGGCGAGTAGCTAGGAACCTCGCGCATCCAACGGCGCCACTGGGGGGTCTTGGGGAAGCTCTGGAGCTCGGCTAGCTCAACTGCGGCGGTGGCCGGGCCACTGGCCTCGCCGGGATCTCGCGAGAAGGCACGGGAGGGGGCCAGAGATGGGGCAAAAAGGCGAGGAGCTCACCCCGAATCGAGCAGAGGAGACGGCGGGGTCGGAGGAGGTGCGTCGGCGACGAATTTGGAGAAGTCCCGTGCGGCGGCCGGCGGTGATCTCGCGAAGCAGGCGACGTCCAGGGAGCTTCTTGGCTCGATTCCTTCGAGTAGGAGACGAAGACGTCGACGACGAGCTTGAGGGACACGACGGTGCGGCGGGAGGGGCACGGTGGCCACGGCTACGTGCACACGACGGCGACGGGGGGGGGGGTTCTCGGTTCTTCGCTGGAGCGCTCGGGAGAGAGAGAGGAGGTTCCAGGGGAGGGGGAAGTGAGGGAGGAGGAGCACGGGGTCTCCGTGGCGAAGAGATGAGGACGGGGGAGGTCTAGAAGGCCCTGGAGGCGTCGTGTCGCCGTGGCCTCGCCCTGCCTCCAGCGAGGTGCTTGGAGGGGCGGGGAGGAAGAAGACAGGGGAGGTCCCCTGGTGGGCTGGGCCGGCCAGGTAAGTGGGCCTCGCCTGAGGCAACAGGTAAGCCTTTTCTTTTTCTCTCTGTTTAATCTTTCCTTTCTTTTTCTGTAATTTGTTTGGCTCTGATAAAAATACCAAACCATTTTATTAAATGCTGAAAACTTTTACATGGCCTCATAATAATATGGACAAGCCACTCATAAACTTTCAACATTTTTAAAATTCAAATGATTTGAATTTTAAATCAAATAGGGGGATTTCTTTAATTCCAAGGTACTGTTTGAATATTTGAAAAATCTATGAGCATGGGGTGGGTCCCACATCACTTGATATGTGATCATACTCATTTATAAGACTTTTCAAAACTCTAACATGAATTTTTGGAAAAGATTTTTATCTGGCCTTTTGAATTAATTCAACTAGGGGGTGTTCCTTCTCCCATTTTGATTTTGAATTTGATTTCCAAGACTTCTTTTTGAAATTTTGACATGATGCAAAGGCACTAGCTAACCCTAGCACATACCTAACAGAGGGATCTGACAACTCGCCCCCACTCAAAAGAATCTCGTCCCGAGATTCAGAAGTCTGCGGGAGGAAGGAGGGGTACTCGGTAAGGAGACGGTCTTCTCTTTCCCACGTAGCTTCTCTTTCAGAGTGGTGTGACCATTGCACTTTCAGAAACCTAATCTTCTGACGACGAGTGACACGCTCTGCGGAATCAAGAATACGAACGGGGTATTCTCGATAAGAAAGGTCATCTTGGAGATCAAGCGTTTCAGGGTCGACTTCGCGGATGAGGTCCTTGAAGCAACGCCTGAGTTGGGATACATGGAATACATCGTGTACTCGGGAAAGGTGCGGGGGTAGTTCAAGTTGGTAGGCAACTTCTCCACGTTTAGCTAGAATGCGGAAAGGTCTGATGTAACGTGGGGCCAATTTGCGTTTGATACCGAAACGTTGGGTTCCCTTCAAAGGAGTAACCCGAAGGTAAGCCTTCTCATCCAGATTGTAGCTCTCTTGCCTATGATGACGATCATAGTAGCTTTTCTGACGAGACTGGGCTGCTTTCAATTGATCACGAACAATGCGAACTTGCTCTTCTGCTTCCTTGATCATATCCGGTCCAAAGAATTGTCCAAAGCCGTTTTGGGAATGTCCTCATTTCGGATTCGGATCTGATGATAACCTAATCTCAAATCCATCTTGGAAAAGACAGCGGATCCTGCAAGTTGATCATAAAGATCATTGATCCTGGGCAGTGGGTATTTGTTCTTTATCGTCGCTAAATTTAGCGAGCGATAATCTACGCACATCCTTTCTGTTCCATCTTTCTTCTTTACGAACAGAACGGGGCAACCCCATGGCGATGAGCTAGGGCGGATGAAGCCTTTTGCCAACGAAGCATCAAGTTGGGTTTTTAGCTCAGCTAACTCATGTGGGGCCATTTTATAAGGGCGTTTGGAAATTGGTGCGGTTCCTGGAACAAGATCCACTATAAATTCTACACACCTGTCGGGTGGCATGCCCGGCAGTTCTTCAGGAAAGACATCCGGGAACTCACGAACCACTGGAATATCTTCAAGTTCGGGAAGGGGAAGTACATTCAAAGAATGCACTTGGGTTCTTGTTCTGGGTGAGGTATAGTTGATGGTTTTTCCCGAAGGGTGGGTGAGTTTCACGGATTTGCCTTTGCAATCCAGATAGGCATTCTGTCTTGATAGCCAATCCATGCCAAGGATGACATCAATATCTGAAGACTTGAGGGCTATGAGTGAAGCAAGGAATACTAAACCCTCAATTGCTATTTGATTACCATGGCTCACTCTATTAGTTTGCCATCTTGACCCTGGAGTTTGAATAACCATCGGGGTGGACAATTCAACAAAGGGTAACTCATGACGAAGTGCATAACTTTCCGACATGAATGAATGAGATGCTCCTGGGTCGAAAAGAACGGAAGTAGGAACAAAATTGACTGGGAGCGTACCAAGAATGGCGTCAGTGGTGTCGTCAGTCTCTTCAGCGGCAACCTGGTTCAGACGTCCACGAGTGGCGGAAGGAGCGGGTTTGGCGGTGAAGACCTTCTGGGGTGGCTTGCCACAACCATTGTTATTGTTGTTGTTGCCTCCGGCACGTGGTGGAGCATTCTGGTGCTGGATCTGGTTCTGGGGGCACTCGCGAGAGTAGTGTCCTGCCTGACCACACTTGTAGCAAGCTCCGAAAACAGTGCGTGGAGCTGGGTGGTTTGGTGGAGCTGGGTGGAACTGGGTGGTTGGACGAGGCGCCACATAGGATGGCCTCGGTGGGTTGTTCTGGCGGAACATGCTATTTGGAATCCAGATCTTGCGCTTCTGGGAGCCAGAACTGGATGAACTATCATCTCTGGGGTGTTTGCGAAAGTCGTTGGGGGTTTTCATGTCCTCTGCCTTGATGGCCTTGTTGACAAGGACGTGGAATTTGGCAAAGTCATGAAGGTTGAGCTCGCGACGGAGTCCACTGTTGAGGCCACGACGGAACCTCTCTTGTTTCTTGGAGTCGGTGGAGACTTCTTCAGTTGCATAACGAGCAAGTCGGTTGAACTCACGACTAAACTCGTCCACGGTTCTTCTGCCTTGAGTGAGGTTACAGAACTCCTCACGCTTGCGGTCCATGAGACCCTTGGGGATGTGGTGCTCGCGGAAAGACGTGCAGAATTCCTCCCAAGATGCAGGTGGTCCAACGGGACGCATATTCAGAAATTTCTCCCACCAAGAGCTTGCTGCACCTTCAAGGTGATAGGTGGCATAATTGACCTTGTCGCCATCTGCAACATGGCCTGCTTGGAGCTTCCTCTCGATGCTGCGGAGCCAGTCATCGGCGTCAAGGGGCTCGGTGGAGTAACTGAAAACCGGGGGATGAAGCCGGATGAAGTCGTTCAGAGACACCAGCTCATTGCGCTGCTGAGTGGTGTTGCGTGCGATGACTTCCAGAAGGTGGTGAGAGTCACGGCGGTTCCTCTCGACCTCCATCAGGACTTGGGCCATCGTGGGTGGGGGTGGAAGGTTATCTTCCTCCTGGTTGTTCCCACGACCTTGGTTACGACCAACCTGGCCATGGGTTCCTTGAGACATCCTGAAGTGGAAAAACCAAAGTCAAACAGAGTTGATTGAAGAGTCTAATCAAGGTATTGAAGTACTGGAAGGATTACAGAGCAAAGAAAGTAATCATCTTGACAACATGGTGATAAAGCATACAAGCCATATATTCAAAAGCTTTCATACAAACCATACATCGTTTTAGTACAAGCACTAAGCTAATACAAACGTGATGAAGATGATACATCCTTCAGAGGCACTCTGACTTCCTATACATTATTTATCTAAGCCTCTGGAACTTAGACACCTTGCATACAATACCTAAGATACTACTACATCCTCACTAAGTAAGACCACAGGCGGTCTCACTCATCTCCATCTCCATAGTAGTCCTCATAAAAGTTACCCGCGTATCCCGGTAGCTGGAGGTGACCATCGGAAAACACGGAGGCTTGTGGACCCTGATATCCATTTGGGCAAGGATGGGGCCTAGGTCCAGTGTAGGGTGGAAGCAAAGGACCACGGGGTGGAAAATTTCCTCCAATCTCGGGCGAAGCAACTCGAGAAGGCATCTGGGTCCTCACTGGATAGATCGCATCGTACTCCACTGATCCCACGCTCACAAAGGGTGCCAAGAGCGTCAGTGCTCGGTACAGACGAACACGAGTAGCGTGGAGCTCAAAACGGAGAGCGCGTGCATCACGATCTCTGTCACTAGCTAACCTAGCAGTCACCTGGAGTGCTGGATCCTCTGCAGAGTGATCTGAGTAGAGTCCGGTGTAATATCCCTCTTCTCCTGGAAGTGCAGCTGGGATATAGCGGAAAGAAGTCTCTCTGAGCATGGTGTGCTCCTCTCTCAGCAGTGTAATACATGAATATGCAGCATCCTGCACAGCCATGTTCTCGGTAACGCCGATGCCATGTCCAAAGTGGATAGGCTGGGTGACTCCAATGTGGTGCGGGTAGATCCGGACAATGCAGTGGAACTGCGTCTGGTTGAAGTCGTGGAACTGCTCCTCGATGGTGTACTCGGGGTACCATCGATATCCCACGTAGGACATCATCTCGATCAACGTGGCGGGATAGCCACGCACACCGAGGCACCTGGTCAAACGAACAATCTGCCGAGGGGGAAGATCTGCCATCTGAAACAGAAAGGAATTTGCAAATGCATCAGATTATGAGATAAACCTGGAATGACTCGGACAGCATAACGGCTGTAATTGTAAGAAATGACAATTTCTTTCAATCATGAAAAACAGCACTTACATAATACGATGTAAGAAATCAGCATTATAACAATGCTAGGAAAACCTGACACAACTTTCCTACGGTTATCGGGAAGCAACCAACGAGATGTGCTAAACAGACAGAGGAGAGCCTAGTCCTATCTTCCCGTAGAACAAGATGAGGGTGACTCAGAACTCAGAACGAAGGGGGTAAGGAGAAAAAAGAAGCCTTACGTTGTTCCCTTATATACCCAGAGTAACTATATAACTATAGCAAGCTAGACTCAACTTCGGCCAAGGCTACTAGTCCTACAGCCAGTCCTGCTCTGATACCAAGTCTGTCGGGACCCGGGGTTAGCGTATGCAAGTCCAGTTAAGACATATTCATATGGAGAGCCGAGAACCGCACCCACTTGTCTAAGCAGACAAGGCCAAGCACTGAACATTCTCGGAAAGCATCGTACGTGAGGGGCATCCCATCCAGGCCGGATGATCAACTGAGATGGGTCCTCATCGTCCGCACACAACTCTAAAGATATGGGTGGTGAACTCCCATATTCAAGACAAGTCGCCTCAACCATATTATCGACTATCTCGAAACTCTTACATAAACTTACTCCAGCCCGATCACTTAGTAGGGGTCTAGGGCGGGCTCGATTATACCACAAAGTGTGCGCGAGACGGAGTCTCGAGCAATCGCATCGCGATGCCCCAAGCTGCGCACATCTAAGGGCCACTTGGTGTATGAAAGACCGCCAGCCAGAACACAACTAAGGTCTCGAAAACCCATACAAAGACATGCATGTTATAAACATACACGCAGCACACATGCCTTGTATGAACAGTAGGTACCATTGCAATTCTCTACAAAGTGTACATTTTATTTATAACTCTTATAGAGTACACACAGAGATCACAAACATGTGATCCAACATTACAACATAAAGCGGAAGCAAATTATGTCTGAGTACAGACAAGTTTAACAAATTGGCTTAAGAAGCCTTATTCAAACATAAAGCCCTCCACGAGGGAACCAGTCTGCTGACTGGGACTAGACTAGCTTAACTTCAGTCGTCTAGCTCGATGAAGAAGCCACCTTCGGGGTCAGTGGCGTCATCTAAAACATAGATTAAGCAAACGTGAGTACAAAGGCGTACTCAGCAAGACTTACATAGGAGCTATACTACTCATGCACATGTGTCAAGGTAAAAGGAGGTGCGGTTCACTTGCAGAAATGCCAGCTTTGACTTGGCTAATCCTGAACTACGAGTACCACACTTGAGGTAAGAAGCGTACACGAGTCCACTACTTTCACCAACCAATACACCACTATGGTGTCTTCCTCGACTTCCCCACGAGAAAGCACGCCATAGCACTCACACTTATCTTGGTGTATTTTAGAAGTATCCGGTTCAAGTTATCTAATAATCAAGCTAAGCTTTCCAAGCAGTCCATAACCGCGGACGCGGCTATTCGAATAGTTTTGTTAACCTTGCAAGGGTGTACCGCTACACACACATGACCATCATTTACCGCCTTTGATCTCGACACCATTCAAGGGGTGCCAGCGAGGATGCTCACCACAACTGTTACCTCATAGCCTATCTAGTCTAAGAAAGCCGCCTACTTGGGTTGGTTACCACAATCGTGAACCCGGCCGGTTTACCGAAGTGGACCCAAGCGATGTGTGCGTGGTGCATAAGCCGGTCTCGATTGAGCCGTTCTCTCACTTAGCATCCAGGCCACAAGCCTACCAGAACTCCGAACTACTGCGACATCTGGACATCGAAAGGGATGAGTTAATAGGTTGAGAGGGGTCAGTGAGCCCAATGTGTGGTTGTACTCTTCATCTTGGATCACCACACAAGAACTCGGACTTAGGGCGGTGTTCAACGAGACAACCCACCGTGTACTCCTACACAGCCTCTCATCGTTCACCTTGTATTAGGTCGATTCACCAACACTTTTCTACCATCATCAACATGATCACTACCATCCCGAATCACATCACAGTAACAACATGGTATCATACTAAGCATGCAATAAGCGATAACATTTGCAGGGGCCACATGATATCAGTCAACTCCTACATTTACTAGGATTGTGGTTTTCTTACTACTATGACAAAAGATAGGTCATGCAAAGGAATGGGTTCATCTATGCGGTAGAATTGTAACATGGTGATCATCCTAAACAATGCATAAGCGAGACATGAGAGGGAAGTGGGATTTTATCGACATGATCAATGGGGGTTTGCTTGCCTTGCTGACGAGGTTCGGGTTCTGGATCTTCAGCGTAGGGGGTGACCTCTTGCTCCGGTTCCACCTCTACTCGACAAACAAAGCACGAAGTAGCAATCAATATGAATGCAATGCTCAAGCACATGATTGAATGTTAATGCTTGAAGTATAAGTTTTGATGTGTGAGGCAATTCCATTTAAGTGGAATATATTGCATTTAGAATGCAAATTCAAATTCCACATTTGAATTCAACATTAACCAAGTTATATGTGATATAGTTTGATCATTTTGAATTATCTTCAAATGTGTATGATATGCCTCTGATGTGTAAGTGAAATGTAGCATGTTGCCATGGTTCAAGTTGCAAAATTATTTGAATTGAATTTGATTTAATTCCATTTAATTCAAATAACAAATGCCACTGATCACATTTTAAATTCAACTCAAACAGAGTTGAAAGTTGCATATTTGGAAAGATAATTTTCTCCTGATCATTTTTCATATATTATTTGTCCAATTTGGAGTTAATATGAATTTTCTATGAATTTCCAAAGTTTGGGGTATTTTCTGGAATTTCTGGATTTATTAAACTATTTTTCTTTTCTGGAATTTCATTTACTGCGTCACTGTGATGTCATGCTAGCGTCAGGGGGGTTTGACCCGAGTCAAACTGACAAGGGGCCCCACTGGTCAACCTCTGTAGGTTAATCCCGGTTTAAGTTAACCCCCTGGATTAGATTAGGGGCACTGGGGCCCAGGGGTCAGTGGGGTTAGGGGTGTGATTAGGGGTGGGTTAGGGCTAAGTTCCCGGCGGTTAACCGCCGGTAGCACGGGCACGGCGGCGCTCGTCCGGGGTGTGGTTTTCGGGCACGGGGGAGAGGACTGGGGGCATGGGCGTACGCAGAATGAACTCGCGCGTCTGCTGGTGCTAGCAGGGGATCACAGGGAGGCTCGAGGCCATGGCTACGACGGAAAAGGCGGCGGCTGGAGCACGGTGCTCGCCGGACTTGGGTTAACGGCCACGAGGCGAGGAGGGGAGACCACGGGCGAGTAGCTAGGAACCTCGCGCATCCAACGGCGCCACTGGGGGGGTCTTGGGGAAGCTCTGGAGCTCGGCTAGCTCAACTGCGGCGGTGGCCGGGCCACTGGCCTCGCCGGGATCTCGCGAGAAGGCACGGGAGGGGGCCAGAGATGGGGCAAAAAGGCGAGGAGCTCACCCCGAATCGAGCAGAGGAGACGGGGGGTCGGAGGAGGTGCGTCGGCGACGAATTTGGAGAAGTCCCGTGCGGCGGCCGGCGGTGATCTCGCAAAGCAGGCGACGTCCAGGGAGCTTCTTGGCTCGATTCCTTCGAGTAGGAGACGAAGACGTCGACGACGAGATTGAGGGACACGTCGGTGCGGCAGGAGGGGCACGGTGGCCACGGCTACGCGCACACGGCGGCGACGGGGGGGGGGGGGGTTCTCGGTTCTTCGCTGGAGCGCTCGGGAGAGAGAGAGGAGGTTCCAGGGGAGGGGGAAGTGAGGGAGGAGGAGCACGGGGTCTCCGTGGCGAAGAGATGAGGACGGGGGAGGTCTAGAAGGCCCTGGAGGCGTCGTGTCGCCGTGGCCTCGCCCTGCCTCCATCGAGGTGCTTGGAGGGGCGGGGAGGAAGAAGACAGGGGAGGTCCCCTGGTGGGCTGGGCCGGCCAGGTAAGTGGGCCTCGCCTGAGGCAACAGGTAAGCCTTTTCTTTTTCTCTCTGTTTAATCTTTCCTTTCTTTTTCTGTAATTTGTTTTGGCTCTGATAAAAATACCAAACCATTTTATTAAATGCTGAAAACTTTTACATGGCCTCATAATAATATGGACAAGCCACTCATAAACTTTCAACATTTTTAAAATTCAAATGATTTGAATTTTAAATCAAATAGGGGGATTTCTTTAATTCCAAGGTACTGTTTGAATATTTGAAAAATCTATGAGCATGGGTGGGTCCCACATCACTTGATATGTGATCATACTCATTTATATGACTTTTCAAAACTCTAACATGAATTTTTGGAAAAGATTTTTATCTGGCCTTTTGAATTAATTCAACTGGGGGGTGTTCCTTCTCCCATTTTGATTTTGAATTTGATTTCCAAGATTTATTTTTGAAATTTTGACATGATGCAAAGGCACTAGCTAACCCTAGCACATACCTAACAGAGGGATCTGACACGCGGACAGGGCGAAAAGACCGCACCTCCTAGCTCCACTGTTCATCCCCATGCCCTATGGGTCTACAGCATGGGCCGCCGCTCGTAGGATCCGGATCACCCGGAGAGGAGCAGTCGGTGGGCCCAGGCCGATTAGAGGATGACAGCTGGGCCCAATCGGCAGTGAAGTTACCGATGTACCCCAGGCTCACACTATAAGAGCCCGGGTACCCCTCCTGCGTGGGGGACGATCCGCAAAGGAGCACCATTCACTCATTCTCCCCTCAGTTCATTCACTGCTAGTAGTAACTCCTCAGGGAAGCAGGAGAGAGCCTCGCCCACGGCGGCGACACTCACCTTCCCCTGAGAAGATAGAGAAGCAGTTATTGTAGCCAGAGCATTGATATATAAGAGACAAGCAGGAGTAGGGGTGTGATCTCTCCGGAGAGGCCCGAACCTGGGTACATCGTGGTGTCCTCTACCGTGCTTGTACCCAACCCGATTCCGGCACCATCGACATCCTCTCCCTCGCGTCTTCCCCTCACTTTAGCCATCCCATGGCATCTTACGTCACATATCGACGACAGTCTTCTTGAGCAAGCAAGTTAGATGCACCCCCACTAGTTCCCTTGGAGAGCTTTTAGCTCACATGTGCATCCATTGCATGGAAATTCCTTGTCGTGGGATTGGTACCCGGGTAGGCTAACCCAAGCGGAAGCAAGCTTTCAAGACAAGGATGGGCCGATTGGGTTGCAGCTGGGCCGAGCTGGGCGGAGGTACGGCCGATTGCTCCAAGGCAATCGGCCATACCAAATGCCAGCAGTCGGCCCAGGCGCAATCGGCCCACCCCTTCCCTTATCAGACATTCGTCCGATTGGTCTGCAGCTGGACCGAGGTTGATTCCCAGAAGGCCGACTACCCAGAGCAATCGGCCTTACCAGGAACCACCAGTCGGTCCAGGCGCAATCAGAGAAACCTACCACCCAATCGGGGGTATGATTACGAGGTCATAAATACCATATCCCGAGATATCTGGGTGGCAGGAAGGCCAGGTCACATCCAGGATTTGCTGGAGATACGGTGTCGACCTCCCCGCCGATTCCGCGGACAGGCCGACAAGACCGCACCCCCTAGCTCCACTGTTCGTCACTAGGCTCTACGAGGTAGCAGCATGGGCCGCCACTCGTAGGCTCCGGATCACCCGGATAGGAGCAGTCGGTGGCCCAGGCCGATTAGAGGTTGACAGCTGGGCCCATTCGGCACTGAAGTTACCGAAGTACCCTGGACTCACACTATAAGAGCCAGGGTACCCCTCCTGCGCGAGGGATGCCACACCTGAGATCTCATTAACTCTTTCCCCCTTCAGTTCATTTACTGCTCGTAGTCACTCCCCAGGGAAGCATGAGAAGACCTTGCCCACGGCGGCGGTTTACTCCTTCCCCTGAGAAGATAGAAGAGCAGTTATTGTAGTTCCTTCATTGATATATAAGAGACAGGCAGGAGTAGGGGTGTTATCTCTCCGGAGAGCCCCGAACCTGGGTACATCGTGGTGTCTTCACCGTGCTTGTGACCAACCCGATTCCGGCACCATCGACATTCTCTCCCTCGTGTCTTCCCCTCACTTTAGCCGTCCCCATGGCATCTGCCGTCACATCTCAACGACAGTTGGCGCCCAACGTGGGGCAGACCGAGGCGTCGACTGGAGTCAAGATCCGGACGGGATCAACCTCTGCATCGGGCGGTGGCTACGTCTCCGGCCTGATTATAAGGCGTGGGGCAATCGACTATGTAGCGGACTACTCGGCGCGGTACAAGGCAGGAGCTCCCTTGCCGCCCGGGGTGTCGCTGCAGGTGGGAAGTCACCGTCTCTTCATCAGTAGCTTCCCTGAGGCATATCCAAGGGACATCCGTGTCTTCACGTGTGCTACAGACCCTCTCTTGACCAGGGGCTGCGCTGCAGCGCCTGGCCAAGGGGAGGGCCGACTGCACGCCGCTGTCATGATGGCGGGAGCGTCCTCCTCGACCAATCGGGACCCGGCGAGTGCAGCAAGGAAGGCAAAGGAAGTAGCTGATGCGGCAGAACGAATCGGCACCAGCGCGTTGCGGGATGTGTTGTACACACCCGTGAACAGGAACGGTGATCCGGAGCAAGTGCATACCGAGCTGGAAACGGCACGGCTTGCACTGGCTCGCAGGGCCGAGCAAGTGCTGGCTGAGGAGCGTCGGCTGGGAGCCATCACTCGGGAGTATAACGCAGCGCATGCAGGACTGCGCCGGCCGATTGAGCCCGCAGTCCTGGAAGACCTGAGAAGCCGAGGAAGAGCACTCCACCAGCAGCTATCAGGAGCTGAGCAGCCGGAGTGTCCGAGAAGGCCGGGGAAACCGGAGCAGCCAGCGCAGTCGGCATTCATCCAGAGGCCAACATATAGCACACCGGACAAGAATTTGAGAGCCGCCGAGCAGATAGCGCTCGAGCTGGAAGAATTGGAAGGAGATGAGCGCGCGAACAGTCGCGCCGAATGCGTGAGCTGATAGCGGCCGCAAAAGAGCAGAGGCTTGTGGAAATGGGCAATCAGAATGCTGAGCCAGAGGCATCAAGAGGAACTGTGAGGCCGAATGCGGGAGCTAGCCAGCGACCGAATGCATCGCGCCAGAACAGGCGTCAACCTGCACCGTCTCGGCACGACAGCAAGGTCAGAAGCAATCGGCCACCCCCAGCAGCAATCGGCGCCAAGACCATCAATCAGCACCCGACTTGGCCCTCGCCAAATTGGCCAGAACGATGCAAGGCATCGCATTGAGCTCCTGGAGAAAGAAGCTCAGGAAGATGAAGAAGGAGAAGCTGGCCCATCATGTTTTGGTCACCGCATTCGGACGGAGAGATTCCCGAAAGGCTTCACATTACCGAGAGACACTCCCAAGTACAATGGCTCGGTGAAACCGGAAGATTGGTTGTCCGACTACCTGACGGCAGTCCGCATTGCAGGAGGCAACCGGCGTGTAGCAGTCCGCTACGCACCTCTCATGCTGCAAGGCTCAGCGCGGACGTGGTTGAACAGTTTGCCCAAGGATAGTGTGAATTGCTGGGAGGATTTCACGACCGCTTTCATTCACAACTTCACAAGCACGTATGAGAGGCCCAACCTCCCACGACAGTTAGCTCTGTGTGTGCAAGGCAAGGACGAGCCCCTCCGAGATTACCTATCTCGGTGGATCAAGCTGAAGAATTCATGCGAAGGAGTCCATGAGATCCAGGCCATTCAGTATTTTACTGATGGGTGCCTGGCGGATTCAATGTTGAAGCACAAGCTGCTCCGCAAAGACTTCACGTCGCTCGATGAGCTTATGAAGGTGGCAAATGCGTTCGCTATGTCTGATTCTGCGATGCGCCCTATCCAACTCGGAGTTGGAGGTGTGATCCAATCACCAGGGGCTCCGCAGTCGGACACAGGGAACCAAGGCCTCAGTCGGAAGGAGAGAAGGGAGAACAACCGCAACAACAACAACAACAACAACAACCAGCAGAACAAGCGAAAGGACGAGCAACCGGACACTCAGTATGGCAGTCGGCAGGTGGCCGCTGTTCAGAACGAGGAAGACCCAGCGGCTGCAGGAGGCAGTCAGAAGATGAGGCCAAACGTGAGACCTCCAGGGCAGATGAAGCCCAAGTACACATTTGAGGACATGTTAGATGCACCATGAAAGTTGCATAGTACGCCTGGGAGGCCTTCTGCGCACACTACTCGGCAATGTGATTTCGTGAGAAGGATAGCAAAGGGAGAAGCTTTACCACCACCACCACCACCACCGCCACAGAACAGAGGACCACCTCAGCAGCAGAACCAGTACCCGTAGCAAGATGAAGCATATATGATTTTTACCAGTGAGTCCACAGATAAGGGCAGTCAGAGAGCCCGAGCCCAGGAAGTCAATGCAACAATGCCGCCGATTCCCCAATTCATGCACTGGTCCGAGTGTCCGATATCCTAGGACAGAGCAGATCACCCCGCTATTTTGCCGAATCCGGGCAACTATCCGCTGGTGGTGGATGCTCTGGTCACAGGACCAAAGTTTTCATGCAAATTCTCAAGAGTGCTGGTTGATGGAGGAAGCACAATCAACATCCTCTACCGAGACACGATGCTCAAGTTAGGACTTACAGAGAGGGATTTGGAGCGCAGTCGGACGACATTCCACGGGATCGTCCCTGGGTTGTCTTGCACCCCCTTGGCTCGCATTCGGTTGGATGTCATTTTTGGCACAGAGGAGAATTTCAGGAGAGAGCCGATTTGGTTCGAGGTGGCTGACC
Source organism: Bromus sterilis (assembly GCA_950022295.1). Lineage (NCBI taxonomy): Eukaryota > Viridiplantae > Streptophyta > Magnoliopsida > Poales > Poaceae > Bromus > Bromus sterilis. The sequence goes on from OX465597.1 coordinate 30,650,398, forward strand.
TCAGCAGTCCATACCATGCTTTGATGGGATTACCAGCATTTGCCAAGTTCATGATCAATGCACAGCAGACATACCTGAAGATGAAGATCCCGGGGCCAAACGGCGTCATCACAGTCACCGGAGACTTCAGGAAGTCCCTCGAGTGCACATCCGCTGGCAGCAGTTCGGCTGAGTCTTTAGTGGTGGAGACAGAGAAGCGTCAGCTCGGCAAGGTGATTGCAATGGCGCAAGCGCAGAGCAAGAATCCACTGCCGGTGGGCCCAGCAAAGAGAGCAGAGGAGGAATCGGCTTTTCAATCGGCCAAGGACAGCAAGAAAATCGCTCTAGATCCCTCCGACTCGACCAAGTTTGTTGTGGTCGGAGCTGGACTCAGCGACAAATAGGAAAGCGAGCTCGTCGAGTTTCTCCGTGAGAATCGGGACATCTTTGCATGGTCTCCACAGGACATGCCTGGTGTTCCGAGAGAACTCGCCGAGCACAAGCTGCACATTCGGCCAGGCTCGAAGCCGGTCAAACAACCCCTGAGACGTTTTTCTGAGGACAAGAGAAGAGCAATCGGCGAAGAGATTGCAAAGTTACAAGCTGCAGGTTTAATCATGGAAGTGTTCTACCCCGAGTGGCTGGCCAATCCAGTCCTCGTCATGAAGAAGAACAAGACTTGGCGTATGTGTATAGATTACACTTGTTTGAACAAGGCATGCCCCAAAGATCCGTTTTCTTTGCCCCGAATTGACCAAGTGGTTGATTCTACGGCCGGCTGCGAGTTGTTATCCTTTTTGGATGCTACTGCTGGATATCACCAGATAAAGTTAGCCGTGGAAGATCAGATCAAGACAGCATTCATAACCCCTTTCGGGGCCTATTGCTATATCACCATGCCTTTTGGTCTGAAAAATGGAGGTGCCACTTATCAGCGCATGATGCAAAGATGCACACACTCTTAGCTCGGCAGAAATATCCACGTTTACGTGGACGACTTGGTGGTGAAGTCGGCAAGGGGAGTCACATTGTTGGACGACCTCAGAGAGACCTTTGCAAATCTGAGAACCTATCAGATCAAGCTCAACCCGGAGAAGTGTGTGTTTGGAGTCCAAGCCGGCAAGCTCTTGGGGTTTCTCGTTTCCGAGAGAGGAATCGAATGCAATCCCGAGAAGATAGCCGCAATAGAGCGCATGGAGCAGCCCAAGACCTTGAAGCAAGTGCAGAAGTTCACCGGTTGCCTCGCATCCCTCATCCGATTCCTCAGTCGGCTGGGTGAGAAGGCAATTCCCTTGTACCAGTTGATGAAGAAGACAGAGAAGTTTACTTGGACCCCCCAGGCAAATGAAGCATTCCGAGAGCTCAAGCGCATGCTATACACGGCACCGATTCTGGCTGCCCCGATTGAAAAGGAGCCCATGATGTTATACTTTGCGGCAACCAATCGGGTGATCAGCGCAGTTATGGTGGTGGAGCGGCCCGAGAAGGACAAGGCACAGCAAGTCCAGCGTCCAGTGTACTACATCAGCGAAGTGCTTTTGGCATCCAAGCAGAACTATCCTCACTACCAGAAGATGTGCTATGGAGTATACATGGCGGCCAAGAGATTGAAGCCATATTTTCAAGCCCACTTGATCACTGTTGTCAGTTCGGCCCCGTTAGCCGACATCATGGGAATCAAAGATGCAACCGGAAGAGTGGCTAAATGGGCAATCGAAGTGGCCAGTCATGGCATCCAATATGAGCCAAGGACTGCAATCAAGTCGCAGGCACTAGCCGATTTCCTGGTGCACTGGGCTGAAACTCAGTACATGCCACAGCTCCCCATGTCGGATGTCTGGCGAATGCACTTCGATGGCTCCAAGATGAAGAATGGCCTAGGGGCTGGGGTGGTGCTCACGTCCCCAAGAGGAGATCAATTGCAATATGTGCTCCAGATTCACTTTGCAGCATCAAACAATGTAGCCGAGTACGAAGCCCTTGTGCATGGTGTCAAGTTGGCCAAGGAAATCGGTATTCGGAATATTGAGTGCTATGGTGACTCCGATCTGGTGGTACAGCAGTGCTCGGGCATGTGGGATGCTAAAGATGCTAATATGGCAAGCTACCGATTCCTAGTGCAGCAAATCAGCGGATACTTTGAAGGTTGTGAGTTCCATCATGTTCCAAGAGAAAATAATGAAGCAGCAGATGCATTGTCCAAGCTTGGTTCCACAAGGCAAGCAATTGCACCAGGCGTATCTCTCGAGCACATCAAAAAGCCATCCATCACTCCGTCACCAGACTCCGAGTCCATATTCATCTCGGAGACCGATCTTGAAGCTCTGATAAAGGCAAAAGAAGTTCAACCGGCCAAGCCTCCAACCATGAAGAAGCAATCCAGCGCTCAGGGTGTCTCGGCAATAGCACCAGGGGCTGCCGATTGCGAACCAAGGGCTGCAGAAGAGAAGAAGAAGAGCGATACCACAAAGAAGAAAGCAGAGGCTGCGCCAGAGGGCACAACCTCTGGAGAGCAAGTGATATCAGAGATTGCCGGTTGTAGTAATGAAGTTTCAACCCCAGATGAGAAGTCAGCACCAGAGGCTGCCGAATGCGTGCCAGGAACCGCAGTCGGCAGTTCGCAAGCAGAAGAAGAGATAGCAGAGGTTCAAGAGGCCGAGATCGAGCAGGCCAATGCTCAAGAGACCGAGATCCAAGAAGAAGTCTTACGTCAGCAGGCAGCAGTAATGGTAGAGGTCAGTGCGCCATCATGGGCACAGCCAATTCGAGACTTTTTGGCAGATGGGATCCTTACACCAGATTTGGCATTGTCCAGGCAGATCAGTCGCCGATCTTGGGCATATACAATCATCAACAACGAGCTGATGCGCAAGAGTCCGACTGGTGTTCTTCAGAGGTGTGTTGAAGAGGATAGAGGTTTGGAGCTGCTCAGAGATATCCATCAAGGTGAATGTGGTCATCACGCGTCGGCAAAGGCCATAGCCAACAAGGCTTTCCGACATGGTTTCTACTGGCCAACTGCACTCGCAGCAGCTGAAAGTCTGGTGAAGCACTGCAAGGGTTGTCAGCGATTCAAGGCAAAGAGTCATCAGCCAGCATCGGCACTGAAGACCCATCCCAATAGCTTGGCCGTTTGCAGTTTGGGGTTTGGACATGGTCGGACCATTCAAGAGAGCTAGAAGTGACATGACACATCTCCTGGTGGCAATCGACAAGTTTACCAAGTGGATTGAGGCAAGACCAATCAAGAAGTTGGATGGACCGACTGCAGTCAAGTTTGTGGCCGACATCGTATGTAGATATGGTGTTCCTAACAGCATCATCACCGACAACGGCACAAACTTTGCAAAGGGGGCATTGGCTCGATATGCATCTCAGCAAGGCATTCGGCTTGATCTAGCATCTGTGGCACACCCACAGTCCAATGGTCAGGTCGAAAGGGCAAATGGACTAATCCTATCGAGTATCAGGCCCAGATTGGTAGAGCCACTTGAGAGGGCACCTGGGGCATGGATTGACGAGCTCCCCGCAGTACTTTTCAGTTTGAGGACCACGCCGAATAGGTCGACTGGATTCACTCCTTTCTTCCTGGTATATGGTTCAGAAGCAGTCATCCCCTCCGGCATCGAGTTTGATTCACCTCGGCACGCTTTATACACTGAAGAAGAAGCTAAGTTAGCAAGAGAAGACGGAGTCGACCTCAAAGAAGAAGCTTGTTTGTTGGCCTTGTCTAGGTCAGCAATCTATCAGCAGAAGTTGCGGCACTACCACAGCAAGAAGATTCGACCTCTTTCTTTCCGAGAGGGGGACATGGTGCTACGCCGAATCCAGAAGTCAGATGGGCAGCACAAGCTATCCTCACCTTGGGAAGGGCCATTTATTGTCACCAGAGCGCTCAAGAACAACTCCTACTACCTGATCGATTGCACCAAGGGAACTCGGCACAAGGACACATCGGGAGTAGACACAGAGCGGCCGTGGAATTCCGAGTTGTTATGTTCGTTCTATAGTTGAACGGCATAAGTTTATGTAAGCCATTCGGCAAAACAATCAGTTAAAGTTATCATGTCTCTGAAAATGAGCATTCGAGTACTTTCGTATAATTCCATTCGAAGAGCTAGCTGTAATCGGCAACGCTCCGTTAGACCCGAGATGCGCATAGCATACCCGGGGACTGGCCGACCACGAGGTCAAGAAAATAAGCCATCATGGCACGGGGACTGCAGGCTGGCTCTCAATCAGATACCTAGCTCAAGCACAAATCACTAAAGGGTTGTGGCATTGAAAAGGGTGACGATTGAGGCAGTCGGTGGTATAAATCCCGAGAAACAATTCGAAACATGCCGCCATGAGCAAGAGCACTGGCGAAGTAAAGTCGCAGATTGCGCCGCAAATCAGGACACTAGATCCAGAAGCGAAGCAATCGGCGCCTGCTGTTGCAGAATCCTTTGCGTTAAAAATCTTGTCGTGTAAAAAATAAAAACTCATCGAACCTTGGCCGGATGTCTGCTGTTGATCCGATTGCGGGCCGCATAACGGCAGCAAGACCGACACAGTACACATTCCCAAGTGCAGCCGATGAAGGAAACCGGCAAAGACGCAAAGTTGATCGCACATGCAAACAGATAAAACGAGCAATCGATTGGCATCAAAAGCAGCAGGCCCAAGGCCGAATAAGGTCATTACATCCAAGTCACACCCAGTAGGTGTCGACAGAATTAAAAATATGTCTTACAAGCGGGCAGTCGGAGTACAAATTGAAGATAACATAGCTTAAGCAGTCGGAGGCACTGAGCTAGAAGGTGGAAAAGATGGGTCCGATTGAGCTTCAGAAGTCGCAGCACCTGTCTGTTTAGACTTCGGAGATGTCTGGGATGAGACGCTATCGGAGAGCTCCTCGGCCAGGCCAGAGATGGTAGAGGCAGGGAGCGGTTTCCCTCCCTGGTCGAGATGCGGAGTATACTCATAGGAAGAAAACCAATTCACCATAGTGCTGGCTAGCCGATTGACTTCGACGTAGGTTTTCTCAAGAAGGTCAGAGGCATTGTCTCGAAGGCTGTACAAACGGGAGAGCTTCACTTGAGGGTACCAAGTCAGCACAGTCTGAAGAGCGGTCTCCGCGCCAGTCCTTCCGGCAGAATTCAGCAGAACGTCGATCCGATGTGGGATAGCCTTAAGGAGAGTCCGAGTTTGCTCAGTGGTGGCATTCGGAGTGTCCCCTTGGTCAGAATCCTCGCCATCCTGAGGGTCTGCCTTACGGATCTCGGCGGAGGAGTCGGCAGCATTCTTCATCTTCTGGAGTCCGGCCTTGAGCTCAGTCGGCGACCACAGCGCTTCAGCAATCTTCAGAATCCCGAGCTTGAAGGATAAGGCAATTCCTTGGATAATAGGAATGCGGTCTTCGGTGCCGATCAGATATTCATGCCGGGTCCAGACGTCATCTGCACGGTCACAGGTCCCTCCAGCGGCGATGGTATCCTCTCGGGACTTGGCGACAGCTGCATAAGCAGCCGCTTCAGATTCGGGCCAAGCTTCTGCATCAAGAAGGAAGAGCATGAGCATTAAGATAGGAGAAGAAAGCAACCGGAAAGTGCACTCGGCAACAAGGGGGACTCACGGCCAAGGAGGAGATCCATTTCGGCCAATGTGTCGCAGAAGCCTTTGGCTCGGCGGCGCATTCGGGTGGTCTCCTCATAGCTGCGCTTCTCCAGTTCTTCGAACTTAGCGACGAGCTCGTCATGATCTCGGCGAGTGGAGTCTCGGGCAGAAATTGCCTCATCCCTTTCAGTTTGCAGAGCAACTTTGGCGGCGACGGCACCGTCTCGTTCAGCAAGAAGCACATCACCAGTAGCTGTCACTGCGGCGATGTCGGCCAGATGTTTCTTCTGAAGAGCAGCCATTTCAGATTGGAGGCCGTGAATAGTACGATTCAAATCCTTCTCTACCCCCTGCAGCCGAGTTACCTCCCCGGTGGCTTTATCAAGGGCTGGACCTTGTTGGCTAAGTTCTGTAGCCAATTCTGCATTCCGGCCTTGAAGATCATTTACCATAGGAATAGAAGCTACAAGAGAGCGCGAAGATTTCAGTACCAGAGCGGTTGTCAAGTGAAGAAGAGACAGCGGCGAAATAGAGGATACCTCTTAGCTTAGTGATTTCAGCCGATTGGTTATTAACCTGCAGCTGGGCCTGGGCGAGGGTTCGAAGGCTGGCAGTATAAGCTTCCAAGAGTTTTTCGAAGAAAACTTTTTTCTCTTCCATGACAGCCTGTGACGAGCAGCAAGACGGAGTCAGACGTAAAGCAACAAGTGAGAAAGATCCGAACCGATTGTGACCAATCGGCCCGAATCTCGGGGACTACACCCAGTGGGTGCGCTTGCGCGCACCCACCGGAAGAAAGTCTACCGATTGAGGAAGGCAAACGATAAAGCAAAAAATGCTAAAGATCCGAACCGATTGTAACCAATCGGCCCGAATCTCGGGGACTACACCCAGTGGGTGCGCTTGCGCGCACCCACCGGAAGAAAGTCTACCGATTGAGGAAGGCAAACGATAAAGCAAAAAATGCTAAAGATCCGAACCGATTGTAACCAATCGGCCCGAATCTCGGGGACTACACCCAGTGGGTGCGCTTGCGCGCACCCACCGGAAGAAAGTCTACCGATTGAGGAAGGCAAACGATAAAGCAAAAAATGCTAAAGATCCGAACCGATTGTAACCAATCGGCCCGAATCTCGGGGACTACACCCACTGGGTGCGCTTGCGCGCACCCACCGGAAGAAAAATTGCCGAAGTAAAACAGAGGTACAGAGGGAAAGGTTAAAGAGTTTACCGAATGGTGAGAGGTCAGCTGTTGAAGGTCCCGAGCAAGGGCTTCGGCGAACTCATTCATCCGGCTCAGAGTGCTCGTCACGGGATCCCGAGGACGAGGCGAAGCGTCAGGCTCAGCGCCGACATGACGGGCGCGAGAATACTCGGCTCGGAAGTGATCCACCGAGCGCATAAGAATCTCGGAGGGGGAGGAAATCGGCGGTGGCGCTGAGGTAGGAACGATGGCGAAAGCTGTAGTGGGAAGGACTGGCGGCACGGACGTTGGTGAAGGACCGGACTCACCCGATTGCGGCGGCGGCGCGACCGGGCAAGTCGGAGCAGAAGTGGTAACAATGACTGGCGGAAGGGTCGCGGTCGTCGGCGGCGCTGACAGAACAGCTGGTGGCGCAGTCGCTGTAGTTGGTGGTGCCGACATCACAATCGGCGGCGAGCTCGTCACCATTGGCGTGTCGGACACGGAGGTTACAGCAGGGGCAGTCGCAGCAGCGGCGGCCGGACTGGAGCGGGGTGGCGGAGACGGGGCAATCGGATCGACCGATTGCATTCCTCCAATACCAGGAGACACCGGGTCGGCCGCGCGCTTGGAGGCTTTGGGAGCAAGGTTGGAAGAGGAGGTCTTCCCAGCCGCAGCAAGGCGAGCCTTCTTGGCAGCACGCTCGGCGTCCTTGGAAGAACGACTAGTGGCAGTCGGCCGCTTGCGAACGGCTGCAGCAGAAGCAGCGGGCGAGATGATGGCGCCGATATGAGCCGGAATGTCGGTGTCAATGTCATCAAGACCAATCGGCTCACTGAAATAAGAAAGGGAGAAGAGTCAGTAGAAGCAAAGACAGCAAAGTACTGCGCGGAAAGACAGAAACATACCCGACTGTCCGGGGTGCGCCGGTAGGCATTCGGCAGCGGAGCGGGGCAACGTTCAGCGGCGCCTGAGTGGTCGGCCTCCGAGTGATCGTCTCCTGGGCTTGCTTGCCCTTGTGGGCAGTCGTCGTGGTTTTGGTGATTTTGGGGAGAGCCGTACCAGAGGAGCCAGCGGCCGAGGTTCGTTTAGCTGGCACCTTCGGGGGTTTATCCCGAGGAGCTGCATCAGAAGCATCACCCTTTGAGACACTATCATCGTCACTCCACTCAGCCAAAAATTGCTCAAGGGAAGGGTCAGGCGTACCCCCTTGAGCTGGCGGCCGAGTGTTGGTATTCGGAGGTTTGGCGCGCTCGGCGTCATCATCATCAGCATCCATGGGGTCGGAGGATTCTCCAGAAAACTCGTCATTGTCTTCATCATCCCCACTGGTCTCGGCGGAAGGAATCTCGCCGTCATACTCAAGGTCGGTGGGATCCTCTTCCGTACGGTCAGGGGTGTACACGCCAGCTTCCTGGCCGTCTTCCATGAGGTTGGATTGAAGGAAATGATGAAAAGAAAACATAAGTGATCAGAGCAATCGGAAGAGAAAGCAATCGGAAGAACGTGCAACTGGATGAAAAAAGTCGGGGCGTACCACAGGTGGCTTTCGCTGGCGCGTGAGGTAGTCAAGCCCGAATCGGAAAGGATCAGGCAACGCGCTAGCAGTGATGGCCTTCAATCGGGCACAAAGGACTTCTGTCGTCACCTCCCACGTGCAGAGCCGAGTGGGATCCCGAGGTCCCGACACGTCGCAGAGGCGGTGCACTCGGCGTTGCAGGGGAAGAATCCGAGCATGAAGCCATGCAGCTACCAAATCGGTGGAGAGGAGTCCCTCTCGCTCCAGCTGGGTGACCCTGGTGGCTTGGGTGTCGACATCGCAATTCCGAGGGCCGTGTTTCAGGGACCACTAATGCTTCTCAACCGGCCTGTCGAGTGAGAACTCGGGTAAATTGAGGAGATCGGGGCTTTGATCAGGAGACTTGACGTAGAAGAACGAAGTCTGCCAGTTCTTGCAGGATTGGACGATTTCGGGGCTCGGATATTTTAACTTGCCGGCTGCAGCAAGGCAACTGCCGCACTCGGTCATGTCAGTCGGATAGGTCGGTTTGCCGCCTTCAATGGTGGAGGCCACTACTTCTCCCGTCCGAGCGTTGTGGGCTCGGAGGTTGAAGAAGATTTTGAAAAGCGCGATGCTGGGTCGGCAGCCGAGATACCCCTCGCAGAGTGTCACGAACCCGGAGAGGTTCATGATGAAGTTAGCTGCAAGGTGGTGAGGCTGAAGTCGGTGGAAGTCGAGGAATTCGCGGAAGAAGGCGCTAGCGGGAAGGCCGAATCCACGCTCAAAGTGAGCAAGGAACACAACCCTCTCGCCCGCGCGCGCACTGGGCATGACATCGGCCCTGCCCGGGATCCGCCATTTGATCTCCGCAGGCATTTTTCGGGCGCGGATCAGGGCTTCAACGGCGGCAGTGGTGACCTGGGATCCCTTCCAGCACCCGCGGCTCGCCTGCGATACGTCCCGTCGCGGCGCCATGGATTTTGCAGAAGAGGAAGAAGAGGAAAAAGATCGAGGCGGAACACGAGAACGACGCCGATGAACTGCTGCGGCGGCGGCGGAAGCGGCGAAGAACACAAGTCAATGGCTAGAGCGAGTTGGAGAGCAGAGGTTCACGGGAGAGAAGGTTTGCGCGAGGAGCAGCAATGGCGTGGAGAGAGAAAGCTAGAGGTGAAGGAGGCTTTGGGAAGAAGGAAGAGGCGAAGGAGGCTCCCCCCCCCCGGTGGCTTATATGGGCGGCGGGGGAGGGGAGTGGGATGACCCTGCGGTCGTGTGGCCCGGTGTGGCCTAGGGCACAGGGAGGCCAACCGACGAATCAGCACAAGGGATCCCGGCGCATAAGGCGAGGCGTGCGACGTGGGGGTCAGCTCCTGCAGTTATGTCACGTCGCGCGTGGGTCGTGGGTCCCAACTCATTGCTCACATCGTGGGCGAGTCGGAGGTAACCGTTGGAGCGTAATCGGCAGAAGATACTTTTGCCAGAAAATGAAGACACGAAGTGAGAAGGACCCAAGGCCAATCGGGTGGAAGTGGGGTCAGCCGAGTGTGATCTCCGAGTCGGCCGACGGGCTCGGAGTGACATACTCGAGGAGGCCATTGCAGTCGGAAAACGTCAAGACGGATTGAAAAGCTGCAAAGGCCCCGCGGTCAAGTGACCGTGGGACCTTTATAGCTTTAGGGGCTACTGTCGGGGGATTGGTACCCGGGTAGGTTAACCCAAGCGGAAGCAAGCTTTCAAGACAAGGATGGGCCGATTGGGTTGCAGCTGGGCCGAGCTGGGCGGAGGTACGGCCGATTGCTCCAAGGCAATCGGCCATACCAAATGCCAGCAGTCGGCCCAGGCGCAATCGGCCCACCCCTTCCCTTATCAGACATTCGTCTGATTGGTCTACAGCTGGACCGAGGTTGATTCCCAGAAGGCCGACTACCCAGAGCAATCGGCCTTACCAGGAACCACCAGTCGGTCCAGGCGCAATCGGAGCAACCTACCACCCAATCGGGGGTATGATTACGAGGTCATAAATACCATATCCCGAGATATCTGGGTGGCAGGAAGGCCAGGTCACATCCAGGATTTGCTGGAGATACGGTGTCAACCTCCCCGCCGATTCCGCGGACAGGACGACAAGACCGCACCCCCTAGCTCCACTGTTCTTCACTAGGCTATACGAGGTAGCAGCATGGGCCGCCGCTCGTAGGCTCCGGATCACCCGGCTAGGAGCAGTGGTGGGCCCAGGCCGATTAGAGGTTGACAGCTGGGCCCATTCGGCACTGAAGTTACCGAAGTACCCTGGACTCACACTATGAGAGCCAGGGTACCCCTCCTGCGCGAGGGACGCCACACCTGAGATCTCATTAACTCTTTCCCCCTTCAGTTCATTTACTGCTCGTAGTCACTCCCCAGGGAAGCAGGAGAAGACCTTGCCCGCGGCGGCGGTTTACTCCTTCCCCTGAGAAGATAGAAGAGCAGTTATTGTAGTTCCTTCATTGATATATAAGAGACAGGCAGGAGTAGGGGTGTTATCTCTCCGGAGAGCCCCGAACCTGGGTACATCGTGGTGTCTTCACCGTGCTTGTGACCAACCCGATTCCGGCACCATCGACATTCTCTCCCTCGTGTCTTCCCCTCACTTTAGCCATCCCCATGGCATCTGCCGTCACATTTCGACGACATTCCTACTCCTCACATCATATCTATCATATGGACTTCTCTTGTCTATGATTGTCCTCATTGATGTGAGACTTTCACACCTTTTTTTCTTCCTCCTCCACCTTCTTTCTGTTTCTCCTTTTAGGTGTCAACTTAATTGCTCACGCTCATCCATTGCATGAGTGCTCAAAATATCGAAAGGGAGTGGATCAGTTTGACTTGTACCTGGCTAGTGGTCTGGGGACGAGTCAAGATAAGAATCCAAAGGAGACTAAGTGTGAAACTTTAGTAGATAGTTGTTCTCAACTACCTTTTTTTTCACTTTTTCCCAGTGCCCTGCTTGCACGCAAACGTCATCTGGAGACAGTTGAGTCACGGACAGCGAGAGCTCTTGCACCTTTTGTTCTTTTGTTGCTTGTGTCAATGCTAATATAGACTCTTGCTTGTTAAGACTTGAATTGAATTGCATGCTTTGATTGCTTTACTTAAAAGTCCTTATATGGTTGTGTGGCATGTCACCACAGAAATTATGCTTGTTATCATTTACCTACTCGAGGACGAGCAGGAATTAAGCTTGGGGATGTTGATACGTCTCAAACGTATCTATAACTTCTGCTTGCTCCATGCATGTCTTTGTGACTTTGCCATGATTTGCTTGACTTTCATACAATTTTGAGCATATTTGGACTAATCTATTAACCCAGTGCACCCAGCTGCCAGTTGCTGTTTTCTGCTATTTTTGTATTCCAGGTTTTCCGGCCATTAAAAAATCAGCGACCCGGAAGCTTCCGGAAACACCAAAGGAGGGAAGGGGGGCACCATAGGGACTCCAGAAGGGTCCCTCACGCGGCCCCACCCTAGGCTGCGCCAGGGAGCCTCCTTGCTGCCCTGTGGCCTCTCTCGGTGGCCCCCTTCACCTATATTTAGCCCTCGGGGTGGAAACCCCTAGGACGGATCTCGTTTTCGCGAACTCGCCTCTATACCGCTGCCGCTGCAGTTTCTAGACCGGGGCTGCGTGGAGAAGTTGCCCCGGCACCCTGCCGGGAGGAGAAACCCCCTCCGGGAGACCATCCATAGCCATGGACGCCTCCCGCATGTACCGTGAGTAGTTCCCCTTGGACCATGGGTCCGTGACCAGTAGCTATGTGATGTTCCTCTCCCCTCTTTGTGCTTCCACTTTCGAGGGCTCGTGAGCTTGCTCACATGATCGAGGAACCTTTATAATTTTCTGCTGTTGCTATGTTGAGTTTGCTGGGATCTGATGGATTATGAGACTATGTTCAGAATATGATGAGTAATATATTTGGTTCTTATCTTTTATATTTTTTCTTGAGTAAATTCTTGCATGTTCTCCGTTGCGGTATTTTACTTTGGCCAAGTGATTTGTTGCAACTCCAAGAGGGAGAGTTATGCTTGATTGTGGGTTCAGCCCGTTGATGTCTAGCTTGAGTGACAGAAACATGAGACTAGGGGATGTGCTGTTGCCACCAGGGATAAAACAACGGTGCTTGTACCCGCGGGTGCAAGTATTGTTTACTTTACGCAAAGTTCTTGTAATGCAGTTGTCTGTTGCTTTGAATTTACACTTTTGGTGGAATTCACAACTTAATACCAGCGAGATGTTCTGGATAGATATCTCAAGGTGGATGATTCGTAGTAGATGCAGTTGGATTTCGGTCTACATACCTTGGAGTACTGCCCATTGCTTTTGAGCCCTTCCTTTCTTTGCATCATAGTTAGCATTGCGGTGCCTTCATAATTCTGTCAATTGCCCAGCTGTGATTTGTTTACCTCGCTAGCACTTTTATCGTCTTTTGGGAGAGAGACATCACTAGTGAAAATCACGGGACCCCGGTCCATCTTCACATTATTGTTTACAACCTTAGCTTACTTTCAGTCTTTACTTTCAGTTGCCACTATTATTATCTTTTGCGTTGATCCGGTGTAAACAGCAAGGCCGGAGGAATTGACAACTCCTCTGTATTCGTTGGGAGAAAAGTTATTTGTATCTGTGTGCAGGTGTCAGGACCCGGGGTTAGCGTATGCAAGTCCCGCTACGACATAGTCATATGGAGAGCCGAGAACCGTACCCACTTGTCTAAGCAGACAAGGCCATGCACAGAACGTTCTCGGAAGGCATCGTACGTGAGGGGCATCCCATCCAGGCTGGATGATCAACTGAGATGGGTCCCCATCGTCCGCACACAAGTCTAATGATATGGGTGATGAACTCCCATATTCGAAGACAAGTCGCCTCAACCATACTATCGACTATCTCATAACTCTTACATAGACTTACTCCAGCCCGATCACTTAGTCGGGGTCTAGGGCGGGCTCGATCATACCACAAAGTGTGCACGAGACAGAGTCTCGAAAAATCGCATCGCGATGCCCCAAGCTGCGCAAATCTAAGGGCCACTTGGTGTATAAACGACCGCCAGCCAGATCACAACTAAGGTCTCGAAAACCCATACAAAGACATGCATGTTATAATCATACACGCAGCACACATGCCTTCTATGAACAACAGGTATCATTGCAATTCTCTACAAAGTATACATTTTATTGATAACTCTCACAGAGTGCACACAGATATCACAAGCATGTGATCCAACATTACAACAACAAGCGGAAGCAAAGTATGTCTGAGTACAGACAAGTTTAACAAATGGCTTAAGAAGCCTTATTTAAACACAAGCCCTCCACAAGGGAACCAGTCGTTTGACTGGGACTAGACTAGCTTGATCTTCAGTCGTTGAGCTCGATGAAGAAGCCACCTTCGGGGTCAGTGGGTTCATCTAAAACATAGATTAAGCAAACGTGAGTACAAAGTCGTACTCAGCAAGACTTACGTAGGAACTATACTACTCATGCACATGTATCAAGGTAAAGGGAGGTGCGGTTTCACTTGCAGAAGTGCCAGCTTTGACTTGGCTAGTCCTGAACTACGAGTACCAGACTTGAGGTAAGAAGCGTACACGAGTCCACTACTTTCTCCAACCAATTACACCACTATGGTGCCTTCCTCGACTTCCCCACGAGAAAGCACGCCATAGCACTCACACTTATCTTGGTGTGTTTTAGAAGTATCCAGTTCAAGTTATCTAATAATCAAGCTAAGCTTTCTAAGCAGTCCTTAACCGCGGACGCGGCTATTCGAATAGTTTTGTTAACCCTTCAGGGGAGTACCGCTACACACATATGATCATCATTTACCGCCTTTGATCTCGACATCATTCAAGGGATGTCAGCGAGGATGCTCACCACAACTGTTACCTCATAACCTATCTAGTCCAAGAAAGTCGCCTACCTGGGTTGGCTACCACTATCGTGAACCCGGCCGGTTTACCGAAGTGGACCCAAGTGATGTGTGCGTGGTGCATAAGCCGGTCTCGGGTGAGCCGTTCTCTCACTTAGCAGCCAGGCCACAGACCTACCAGAACTCCGAACTATTGCGACATCTGGACATCGAAAGGGATGAGTTAATAGGTTGAGAGGGGTCAGTGAGCCCAATGTGTGGTTGTACTCTTCATCTTGGTGTTGGGATACGGGCCAGAAAACACAAAATTTTCATACCTACGGTACCCGAACCCAAGATCTATGCTATGGCGATGTAAAGTAACGGAGGGAATCGGTGTTCATACCTTTCAAGACCGAAAGAGGGAAACGTTCTTGCGAACGTGGTTGGAGTAGACTCGGAACTACGACCTCCGAGTCGTGTAGAAGACCACCACCGGCGAGGATGACTCCCGGTAAACCTCCAGCCACGAAGTAGCACCACAGGTGTAGTGCCTCGAAGAGATTATACACGTACGGTACAATCGATGTTCCTCCCGGGGCCCAAACCAGGCGAGCAGCGGAAGAAATACGGCTACATATCCCGACTCCAGCAGAGCGACGGCCTGCCTTATGGTGGAGAACTCCAATCCTGGTGCAGACTCCAAACAAGGGGAGTCCACTTCCGGGAAGGAGAAGGAGGAAGAAGGAGATATTTGGTGTGTTGGAAAAAGGGGGGACTACCCCTCCTTATATAGGCCAAGGGGGTGTGATCCTCCTCCCCTCCCCCATGTGGGACTAAACTCCCAAGGGGGGGGGGTGCGCCGGCCATAGGGGGGGTTGGGCCCCACCCTTGGCGCCAAGCCCAAGGGGGGAAACCCCCTCCTCCCCTAATGGGCCCCATGGGCCCATATAGCCTTTTTCCCATTTTTTTAATTTATTTAATATGTTTTAAATATTTAATTCAGATAATTAAATAATAAAACATTATTAAAACAATTAAACTTTATTTTGAACTATTCAAAATGTCTGGAAACCATTCCGTCCTCCTCCGGAACTATTCCGGTGATTTCTCCTATTTCACCGATTGATCCCGTAACTGTCCTATGCATCGATTGCCCTTAAGTGTAACACCCTAACGGTCGGGGAAACAACAGACATGGTCGAGACTCTTCTCATTGACCAATGACTAGTCAGTTGGACCTGGTTACAATCCTTGACAGCCCCTGCACTTCCATCGAATGAACTTTGATCGCTTTTGGAAACCGTTAACGATACGACGTAATCCCTTTGTGCTCCGGTACTTTGTTTGTCCGAGGTTTGATCGTCGGTATCCTACATACCGTGTTCACATCTCGTTCACAAAAAACAACTTCTCTCGTCCATGATCATTGCATCTCTTGTGACCTAGTCACGTCCTTGCAAGGTGTTGATGAAATATCACCGAGTGGGCCCAGAGTACCTGTCCTGTCACAAGGACTGACAAATCCCGCTCTGATCTATTAACATACTCATCAACCATCTATTTCGGAATACCCAAAGTGCACCGTTATAGCCAGCATATTTCATTCAGGCGGTGGGATACAAATCAAAGTCTCCTCATAGATGGTAATTACATATGATCATTACGGTCTTAGGACTAAGCCATACGTTACAAAGTCATAGCAACGCTGAACTATGTGACTCGATCACATTGCAATACTTTAGGTGGGTGTACGTCCATCACATCATTCCCCTTAATGATATGACCTCATTGTCAATGGACTTAAGTGTCGCCATGATCAGGAAAGCCTGATCAATCAATTGCCCAATGAGATAGTTTACCCGAGTTAAACTACGGACCATGTTTTATACTACACCTGTATTAGTATTTCCAAGTAATACAGTTATAGCACAGTATAAAACGTATTATGAACAAAACGGATATGTGACAAATATCTTTATTAATTTGTCTCTAGGGCACATATCCAACAGTCTCCGACTTGCACTAGAGTACAAATTACACTAGTTTCCATCAGGTATGTATCTAACACCAATGGTCTCTCGGTGTTCTTCAAACTTGCCCTGTGGAAGAGGTTTAGTCATCGGGTCTGCTCCGTTCAGATCCGTATGTATCTTGTGAATCCTAGTGTGTCCATCCCTGACATAGTCTCGCGTCACATGGAACTTTCGTAGGATGTGCTTGGCTGTAGAGTGAGTTCTTGGCTCCTTCGCGTTAGCAATGGCACCCGTGTTGTCGTAGAAGATTCCCACGGGGTCAGTGCAACTAGGAAAGACGCCAAGCTCGATCACGAACTTCTTTAGCCACAGCGCCTCGTTTGACGCTTCGCAAGCGGCAATATACTCCGACTCCAATTTAGATTGAGCGACGACTGACTGTTTGCCGCTCCTCCAGCTAATTGCGCCACCGTTCAACATGAAAACATATCCCGTCTGGGATTTCGAGTCATCTAGATCTGAGCGGAGGCTTGCGTCAACGTAACCTTTTACGGTGATCTCCTCATCAACTCCTCCATAAACGAGAAAGAGATCCTTGGTTCTTCTTAAGTACTTAAGGGTGTTCTTTACTGCTGCCCAGTGAGCCATTCCTGGGTTACTCTGGTAGCGATTAGTCATACTAATGGTCAGCGCTAAATACGGTCTGGTACATAACATAGCATACATGAGAGAACCTATGGCTGAGGCATAGGTCTTTGAGGACATCTCCTCCTTCTCTTTTGCTGTGGTTGGGCATTGAGTCACGCTTAATTTGACACCTTTTATAACTGGCAAGAGACCTCTCTTGGAGTCATCCATTTTGAACCTTTTCAATATCTTGTCAATATAAGTGTTCTGACTCAAGGCCAACCGTCGATTAGGTCTATCTCTATAGATCTTAATCCCCAATATGTACGCAGCTTCACCTAGGTCCTTCATGGAAAATTGTCCATTCAGATATTCCTTCACTTCCTCTAAGAATTTCTTATCGTTCCCTATTAGTAATATGGCATCTACATATAACACAAGGAATGCTACAGAGCTCCCACTCAGTTTCTTATAGACGCAGAACTCTTCGACGTTTTGGACAAATCCAAAAGCTTTAATGACCTCATCAAATCGAAGATTCCAGCTCCGAGATGCTTGCTTCAACCCATAGATGGACCGTTGAAGCTTGCAAACCTTACCAGCGTTCCTTCGATCGACAAATGTCAGAACCCTCTGTTAGGTAATGTGCTAGGGTTAGCCAGTACTCTTGCATCATGTTAAATTGTCAAAAGAAATCTTTGAAATCAAAATCAAAAGCAAAATGGGAGAAGGAACCCCCCAGATGAATTAATTCAAAAGGCTAGATAAAAATCTTCTCCAACAATTCATGTTAGATTTTTGAAAAGTCTTATAAATGAGTGTGATCACATTTCAAGTGATGTGGGACCCACCCCATGCTCATAGATTTTTCAAATATTCAAACAGTGCCTTGGAATTAATCAAATACCCCTATTTGATTTAAAATTCAAATCTTTTGAATTTTAAAAATGTTCAAAATTTATGAGTGGCTAGTATATTGTTTTATGAGGCCACATAAAAATTATGATCATTTATTAAAATGTTTAGCTAATTTATTTAGCTAAACAGAACAAATGTCAGAAAAGAAAAACAAAAAAGAACAGAGAAGAGAGAGAAGAGGCCCAACTTACCGTACCTGGCCCAGCCCAGCCCACCGGGGGGCACATGCGTCTTCAACCCCGGCCAGGCAGGCACCCAGGTTGCCGGCGAGCACCGTGGGCGCGCCAGGCAGCTGCCTGCCTACCCAGGGCTTATCTCCTCGCCTGGAGACGTCTGGGAGACGTCCCGATCCTTTCCTCCCTCCTTATCGTCTTCCCCCTCCTCCTGCGCCCGATTTCATCGCCGCCCGTGAGCATCCGTGGAGCACGCCGCCGTCTTCACGCGGCCACCGTCGACGAGAGGCCGCTACGCCAAGTCCAACCGCTCCGCCGTCATCTACAACCCCACCGTGCAAAAGGAATCGGAGCCAGACGCCTCCACGAGCTCGCTAGCTTCGTCGTCTTCGTCTCCGGCCGCCGCGGATCGACCTTGAATTCCGGCAGCACCAGAGCCTCCCCGAGCAAGCCGTCGCTTCAGTTAGACTCAGGGTGAGCTCGGGATCAAAACCCCTAACTTTTCCCCCTCGATTGCTCCCTCTAGACGGATCCGCCATGGGAGCCGAGCACGGCCTCCGCCATGGATGAGCTCGAGCTAGCTCCCGTGCTCCTCTGCCTGCACCGAGTTGTTCATCATCTTCACCTTGTATCTACGCGTCGAACGCACCAAGCCACGCTCAAGTTGGTGCACCACAGTGATGATTGCGTCCTCGCTGCGTTTCTGTTGGCGCTGGTGAGCTCGCCGTCGTCGATTTGGTCACCCCCAAGGACAACCGCGTGCACCAGGTGACGTGCGAGCGCATGGGCTACGTCCCGGTGGTCTCGGCGTAGCGAATGGTGGCCAGGAGAGGGAGAACGCAGAGCGCCGCCGTGGGTCTGGTCACCGTCGTTTAGCCGCCGGCAGCCCCGCCGACGTGGCCGTGCTTAGGGACTTAACCCCACCTGGGTTAAGTGACCCTATGTCACTGACCAGTGGGCCCAGTGGCTTAATTAAGTCACTGGTTAAGTTAACCCAGCCGGGTTAATTAACCCAGCCACTGACACCCTGGACCCACATGTCAGCCCCCCCCCTTGACGTCAGCCTGGCGCAATAAATCCAGAATTTAAATGAATTAAAGAAATTCAGAAAAATCCAGAAAATACCCCAAACTTTGGAAATTCATAGAAAATTCATATTAACTCCAAATTGGACAAATAATATATGAAAAATGATGAGGAGAAAATAAACTATCCAAAAATGCAACTTTCAACTATGTTGGAGTTGATTTTAAAATGGGACCAGTAGCATATGTCATTTGAATTATTTGGAATTAGTTCAAATTCAAATCAAATGCTTTTGCAACTTGGACCATGGAATTATGCTATATTTCAACCACACTTCAGAGGCATATCATACACATTTCCAAAAGGTTCAAAATTATCAAACAATGTCACATGTAACTTTGTCAAGTTTGAATTCAAATTGGAGTTTGAATTTGCAATTCAATTTGCAATATACTCCATTTAAATGGAATTGCTTCACACATCAAAGCATATACATCAATTTTCAACCTTCCATCATGTGATTGTGCATTGTATTTACTTTGCTACTTTGCTTGTTGTTTGTCGAGTAGAGGTGGAACCGGAGCAGGAGGCTGCCAACTTCGCTGAAGACCCAGAACCCGAACCTCGTCAGCAAGGCAAGCAAACCCCCATTGATCATGTCGATAAAATCCCACTTCCCTCTCATGTCTCGCTTATTCATTGTTTAGGATGATCACCATGATTCGTTTCTACCGCATAGATGAACCCATTCCTTTGCATGACCTATCATTTTGTCACAGTAGTAAGCAAACCACAATCCTAGAAAATGTAGGAGTTGATTGATATCATGTGGCCCCTGCAAATGATTATCGCTTATTGCATGCTAAGTATGTTATCATGATGATACTGTGATGTGAGTCGGGATGGTAGTGATCATGATGATGATGGTAGAAAAGTGTTGGTGAATCGACCCTAATACAAGGTGAACGATGAGAGGCTGTGTAGGAGTACACGGTGGGTTGTCTCGTTGAACACCGCCCTAAGTCCGAGTTCTTGTGTGGTGATCCAAGATGAAGAGTACAACCACACATTGGGCTCACTGACCCTCTCAACTTAATAACTCATCCCCTTCGATGTCCAGATGTCGCAATAGTTCGGAGTTCTGGTAGGCTTGTGGCCTGGATGCTAAGTGAGAGAACGGCTCATCCGAGACCGGCTTATGCACCACGCACACATCACTTGGGTCCACTTCGGTAAACCGGCCGGGTTCACGATAGTGGTAGCCAACCCAAGTAGGCGGCTTTCTCGGACGAGATCGGCTATGAGGTAACAATTGTGGTGAGCATCCTCGCTGGCACCCCTTGAATGGTGTCGAGATCAAAGGCGGTAAATGATGATCATGTGTGTGTAGCGGTACACCCCTGCAGGGTTAACAAAACTATTCGAATAGCCGCGTCCGCGGTTATGGACTGCTTGGAAAGTTTAGCTTGATTATTAGATAACTTGAACTGGATACTTCTAAAACACACCAAGATAAGTGTGAGTGCTATGGCATGCTTTCTCGTGGGGAAGTCGAGGAAGGCACCATGGTGGTATAATTGGTTGGATAAAGTAGTGGACTCGTGTACGCTTCTTACCTCAAAGTCTGGTACTCGTAGTTCAGGACTAGCCAAGTCAAAGCTAGCATTTCTGCAAGTGAAACCCCACCTCCCTTTACCTTGGTACATGTGCATGAGTAGTATAGTTCCTATGTAAGTCTTGCTGAGTACGACTTTGTACTCACGTTTGATTAATCTATGTTTTAGATGAGACCACTGACCCCGAAGGTGGCTTCTTCATCGAGCTGGACGACTGAAGACCAACTAGTCTAGTCCCAGTCAGACGACTGGTTCCCTCGAGGAGGGCTTGTGTTTAAATAAGGCTTCTTAAGCCATTTGTTAAACTTGTCTGTACTCAGACATAATTTGCTTCCGTTTGTGTTGTAATATTGGATCACATGTTTGTGATCTCTGTGTGCACTCTATAAGAGTTATCAATAAAATTGTATACTTTGTAGAGAATTGCAATGATACCTACTTTTCATACAAGGCATGTGTGCTACGTGTATGTTTATAACATACATGTCTTTGTATGGGTTAGCTTATAACATACACCAAGTGGCCCTTAGATGTGCACAGCTTGGGGCATCGCGATGCGATTGTTCGAGACTCTGTCTCGTGCACACTTTGTGGAATGATCGAGCCCGCCCTAGACCCCGACTAAGTGATCGGGCTGGAGTAAGTCTATGTACGAGTTATGAGATAGTCGATAGTATGGTTGAGGCGACTTGTCTTTGAATATGGGAGTTCACCACCCATATCATTAGACTTGTGTGCGAACGATGAGGACCCATCTCAGTTGATCATCCGGCCTGGATGGGATGCCCCTCACGTACGATGCTCTCCGAGAACGTTATGTGCTTGGCCTTGTCTGCTTAGACAAGTGGGTACGGTTCTCGGCTCTCCATATGACTATGTCTTAACTGGACTTGCATAAGCTAACCCCGGGTCCCGACAGACTTGGTATCAGAGCAGGACTGACTGCAGGACTAGTAGCCTTGGCCGAAGTTGAGTCTAGCTTGCTATAGTTATATAGTTACTTTGGGTATATAAGGGAACAACGTAAGGCTTATTTTTTCTCCTTACCCCCTTCGTTCTGAGTTCTGAGTCACCCTCATCTTATTCTACGGGAAGATAGGACTAGGCTCTCCTCTGTCTGATTAGAACATCTCGTTGTTTGCTTCCTTGTAGCCGTAGGAAAGTTGTGACCGGTTTGTTAGAGTGGTTATGCTTCCTGATTTATTACATCGTATGTAAGTGTTGTTTCCATGTTGTAAGAAATTGTCTTTTTCTTGCAATTACAGCCGTTATGCTATCCGAGTAATTCCAGGTTTATCTCATAATCTGATGCATTTGCAAACTCCTTTCTGTTTCAGATTGCCGATCTTCCCCCTCGGCAGATTGTTCGTTTGACCAGGTGCCTCGGTGTGCGTGGCCATCCCGCCACGTTGATCGAGATGATGTCCTATGTGGGATATCGGTGGTACCCTGAGTACACCGTCGAACAGCAGTTTCACGACTTCAACCAGACGCAGTTCCACTACATTGTCAGGATCTACCCGCACCACCTTGGAGTCACTCAACCTATCCACTTTGGACATGGCATTGGTATTACCGAGAACATGGTTGTGCAGGATGCTGCATACTCATGTATTACCCTGCTGAGAGAGGAGCACACCATGCTGAGAGAGACCTCTTTCCGCTATATCCCTGCTGCACTTCCAGGAGAAGAGGGATATTACACCGGACTCTACTCAGATCACTCTGCAGAAGATCCAGCACTTCAGATGACTGCTAAGTTTTCTAGTGATCGAGATCGTGATGCACGCGCTCTCCGTTTTATGCTCCACGCCACCCATGTTCGTCTGTATCGAGCACTGACACTCTTGGCACCCTTTGTGAGCGTGGGATCAGTTGAGCATGATGCTATCTACCCAGTGAGGACTCAGATGCCTTCTCGAGTTGCTTGGCCTGAGATTGGAGGCATTTTTCCACCCCGTGGTCCTTTGCTTCCACCCTACGCTGGACCTAGGCCCCATCCTTGCCCAAATGGATATCAGGGTCCACAAGCCTCCGTGTTTTCCGATGGTCACCTCCAGCTACCGGGATACGCGGGTAACTTTTATGAGGACTACTATGGAGATGGAGATGACTGAGACCGCCTGTGGTCTTACTTAGTGAGGATGTAGTAGTATCTTAGTGTATTGTAAGCAAGGTGTCTAAGTTCCAGAGGCTTAGATAAATAATGTATAGGAAGTCAGAGTGCCTCTGAAGGATGTATCATCTTCATCACGTTTGTATTAGCTTGGTGCTTGTACTAAAACGATGTATGGTTTGTATGACAGATTGTGAATATATGGCTTGTATGCTTTATCACCATGTTGTCAAGATGATTACTTCCTTTGCTCTGTAATCCTTCCAGTACTTCAATACCTTGTTTAGACTCTCCCAATCAACTCTGTTTGACTTTGGTTTTTACCTTCAGGATGTCTCAAGGAACCCGTGGCCAGATTGGTCGTAACCAAGGTCGTGGAAACGACCAGGAGGAAGGCAACCTTCCACCCCCACCCACGATGGCTCAGGTTCTGATGGAGGTTGAGAGGAACCGCCGAGACTCTCACCATCTGCTGGAAGTCATTGCTCGCAACACCACTCAGCAGCGCAATGAGTTGGTGTCCCTAAACGACTTCATCCGACTTCATCCCCCGGTTTTCAGTTACTCCACCGAGCCCCTTGACGCCGATGACTGGCTTCGCAGCATCGAGAGGAATCTCCAAGCAGGCCATGTTGCAAATGGCGACAAGGTCAGCTATGCCACCTATCACCTTGAAGGTGCAGCTAGCTCTTGGTGGGAGAACTTTCTGAATATGCGTCTCGTTGGACCGCCTACATCTTGGGAGGAATTCTGCACGTCCTTCCGCGAGCACCACATTCCCAAAGGTCTTATGGACCGCAAGCGTGAGGAGTTCTGCAACCTCACTCAAGGCAGGAGGACCGTTGACGAGTTTAGTCGTGAGTTCAACCGACTTGCTCGTTATGCTACCGAAGAAGTCTCCACCGACGCAAAGAAGCAAGAGAGGTTCCGTCGTGGCCTAAACTCTGGACTCCGTCGTGAGCTCAACCTACATGACTTTGCCACATTCCAGGTCCTTGTCAACAAGGCCATCAAGGCAGAGGACATGAACACCCCCAACGATTTCCGCAAACACCCTAGAGACGACAGTTCATCCAGTTCTGGCTCTCAGAAGCGCAAGATCTGGATCCCTAATAGTATGTTCCGCCAGAACAACCCACCGAGGCCATCCTATGTGGCGCCTTGTCCACCAACCCAGTTCCACCCAGCTCCACCAAACAACCCAGCTCCACACACTGTGTTCGGAGCCTGTTACAAGTGTGGTAAGGCAGGCCACTATTCTCGTGAGTGTCCCCAGAACCAGATCCAGAAGCAGAATGCTCCACCCCGTGCCGGAGGCAACAACAACAATGGTCGTGGCAAGCCACCCCAGAAGGTCTACACCGCCAAACCCGCTCCTCCCGCCCCTCGTGGACGTGTGAACCAGATCGCCGCCGAAGAGACTGACGACACCACTGACGTCATTCTTGGTACGCTTCCAGTCAATTATGTTCCTACTTCCATTCTTTTCGACCCAGGAGCATCTCATTCATTCATGTCAGAAAGTTATGCACTTCGTCATGAGTTATCTTTTGTTGAATTGTCCACCCCAATGATTATTCAAACTCCAGGGTCAAGATGGCAAACTAATAGAGTAAGCCATGGTAATCAAATTGCAATTGAGGGTTTAGTATTCCTTGCTTCACTCATAGCCCTCAAGTCTTCAGATATTGATGTCATCCTTGGCATGGATTGGCTATCAAGACAGAATGCCTACCTGGATTGCAAAGGCAAATCCGTGAAACTCACCCACCCTTCAGGCAAAACCGTCAACTATACCTCACCCAGAACAAGAACCCAAGTGCATTCCTTGAATGTACTTCCCCTTCCTGAACTTGAAGATATTCCGGTGGTTCGTGACTTCCCGGATGTCTTTCCAGAAGAGCTGCCGGGTATGCCACCCGACAGATGTGTAGAGTTTATAGTGGATCTTGTACCAGGAACCGCACCAATTTCCACACGCCCATACAAAATGGCCTCACATGAGTTAGCTGAGCTAAAAATCCAACTTGATGCTTCGTTGGCAAAAGGCTTCATCCGCCCTAGCTCATCGCCATGGGGTTGCCCCGTTCTGTTCGTAAAGAAGAAAGATGGAACAGAAAGGATGTGCGTAGACTATCGCCCGCTAAATTTAGCGACGATAAAGAACAAATACCCATTGCCCAGGATCAATGATCTTTATGATCAACTTGCAGGATCCTCTGTCTTCTCCAAGATGGATTTGAGATTAGGTTATCATCAAATCAAAATCCGAAACGAGGACATTTCCAAAATGGCTTTTACTACTCGTTATGGTCTTTACGAGTACACCGTCATGTCCTTTGGTTTAACAAATGCCCCCGCCACATTCTCACGCTTGATGAATTCGATCTTCATGGAGTACCTAGATAAATTTGTTGTGGTTTATCTCGATGTTATTCTCATCTACTCGAAGAACGAAGAAGATCATGCCGAGCACTTAAGGCTGGTATTGATGAAACTTAGAGAGCATCGCCTGTATGCTAAATTCTCCAAGTGTGAATTCTGGCTACCAGAAGTGACCTACTTAGGCCATGTGATTTCTGCAAAAGGCATTGCTGTGAATCCCGAGAGAGTTCAGGCCGCCCTTGACTGGACTCCACCTGAATCGGTTAAGAAAGTTAGGAGTTTTCTTGGCCTAGCCAGCTATTGCCGTCGCTTCGTCGAGAACTTTTCTAAAGTTGCAAAGCCTCTAACTGAACTCCTCAAGAAAGATAAGAAATTCGTATGGACTTCCAAGTGCGAGGAAAGCTTTCAAGAGTTGAAAAGGAGATTGACTTCTGCACCCGTACTTGCACCTCCAGACACCAAAAAGGATTTCGAGATCTATTGTGACGCATCACGGCAAGGGTTAGGATGCATACTTCTGCAAGATCGACATGGGGTAGCTTATGCTTCATGCCAGTTGCGGCCACATGAAGAAAACTATCCTACCCATGACCTGGAACTCGCTGCCGTAGTTCATGCCCTAACAACTTGGCGACATTACCTCCTTGGTAATCGTTGTGAGATCTATTCCGACCACCAAAGCCTCAAATATATTTTCATCCAGCCAGATCTTAATCTCATGCAAAGACGCTGGATTGAGTTGATAAAAGATTACGACGTAGGAATTTCTTACACCACAGGCAAAGCCAATGTCATGGCTGATGCACTAAGTCGTAAGTCGTATTGTAACAACCTCATGTTACAACAGTATCAACCACTTCTTCACGAGGACTTTCGCAAGCTCAACCTTGAGATTGTTCCTCATGGCTATCTTTCTACCTTGGTGGCGAAACCAACTCTTGAGGATCAAATCATAGTTGCCCAAAGTCGTGCACGAGGTGTTAGCCGAATCAAGGAGAACATTGTTAGCGGAGTTGCTAAATGTTTCTCCACAGATAGCAAGGGAATGGTATTCTTTGAAAATCGTTTGGTAGTACCTAAGAATAGGGAACTAAGGCAACTCATCCTCGAGGAAGCCCATGACACACCCCTCTCAATTTATCCCGGTAGCACAAAAATGTACCGAGATCTACGCTAGAGATTTTGGTGGACTAGGATGAAGAGAGACATTGCTCAATTTGTCGCCGAATGTGATGTTTGTCGTCGCATTAAGGCAGAACATCAAAGAACTGCTGGTACACTTCAACCTTTGTCTATTCCCGAGTGGAAATGGGACAAAGTCGGTATGGACTTCATCACCGGCTTTCCAAAAACCCAGAAAGGAAACAATGCCATCTTCGTTGTCATAGATAGGCTTTCCAAAGTTGCTCACTTCCTGCCGGTTCGCGAGTCTATAACTGCTAGCCAGTTAGCGGACTTGTACATCTCTAGAATTGTATCCCTTCATGGTGTTCCTTTGGAAATCAATTCTGATTGTGGTAGCCTTTTCACCTCTAGATTTTGGGGAAGCTTTCAGAATGCTATGCATGGGAACTCATCTCTCCTTTAGTACAGCTTTCCATCCTCAGTCTAGAGGTCAAGTCGAAAGGGTTAACCAAATTCTTGAAGACATGCTTAGAGCTTGTGTTATATCATTCGGAAAGGATTGGGAGACGTCTCTTCCATTTGCCGAATTTGCTTATAACAATAGTTATCAATCTAGTCTGAACATGGCTCCTTTTGAACTCCTATATGGACGACGTTGTCGAACACCACTAAACTGGTCAGAAATCGGTGAAAGACAATTCTTTGGACCGGATATGATCAAGGAAGCAGAAGAGCAAGTTCGCATTGTTCGTGATCAATTGAAAGCAGCCCAGTCTCGTCAGAAAAGCTACTATGATCGTCATCATAGGCAAGAGAGCTACAATCTGGATGAGAAGGCTTACCTTCGGGTTACTCCTCTGAAGGGAACCCAACGTTTCGGTCTCAAAGGCAAGTTGGCCCCACGTTACATCGGACCTTTCCGCATTATTGCTAAACGTGGAGAAGTTGCCTACCAACTTGAACTACCCCCGCACCTTTCCCAAGTACATGATGTCTTCCATGTGTCCCAACTCAGGCATTGCTTCAAGGACCCTATCCGCGAAGTCGACCATGAAATGCTTGATCTCCAAGATGACCTTTCTTATCGAGAATACCCCGTTCGTATTCTTGATTCCGAAGAGCGTGTCACTCGTCGTCAGAAGATTAGGTTTCTGAAAGTGCAATGGTCACACCACTCTGAAAGAGAAGCCACGTGGGAAAGAGAAGACCGTCTCAGTGCCGAGTACCCCACCTTCCTCCCGCAGACTTCTGAATCTCGGGACGAGATTCTTTTGAGTGGGGGCGAGTTGTCAGAACCCTCTGTTAGGTAATGTGCTAGGGTTAGCCAGTACTCTTGCATCATGTTAAATTTTCAAAAGAAATCTTTGAAATCAAAATAAAAAGCAAAATGGGAGAAGGAACCCCCCACATGAATTAATTCAAAAGGCAAGACAAAAATCTTCTCCAAAAATTCATGTTAGATTTTTGAAAAGTCTTATAAATGAGTGTGATCACATTTCAAGTGATGTGGGACCCACCCCATGTTCATAGATTTTTCAAATATTCAAACAGTGCCTTGGAATTAATCAAATACCCCTATTTGATTTAAAATTCAAATCTTTTGAATTTTAAAAATGTTCAAAATTTATGAGTGGCTAGTATAATGTTTTATGAGGCCACATAAAAATTATGAGCATTTATTAAAATGTTTAGCTAATTTATTTAGCTAAACAGAACAAATGTCAGAAAAGAACATAGAAGAGAGAGAAGAGGCCCAAATTACCGTACCTGGCCCAGCAGCAGCCCAGCCCAGCCCACCGGGGGGCACATGCGTCTTCAACCCCAGCCAGGCAGGCACCCAGTTCGCCGACGAGCACCGTGGGCGCGCCAGGCAGCTGCCTGCCTGCCCAGGGCTTATCTCCTCGCCTGGAGACGTCTGGGAGACGTCCCGATCCATTCCCCCCCTCCTTATCGTCTTCCCCCTCCTCCTGCGCCCGATTTCATCCCCGCCCGTGAGCATCCGTGGAGCACGCCTCCGTCTTCACGCGGCCACCGTCGAAAAGAGGCCGCTACGCCAAGTCCAACCGCTCCGCCGTCGCCTACAACCCCACCGTGCAGAAGGAATCGGAGCCAGACGCCTCCACGAGCTCGCTAGCTTCGTCGTCTTCGTCTTCGGCCGCCGCGGATCGACCTTGAATTCCGGCAGCACTAGAGCCTCCCCGAGCAAGCCGTCGCTTCAGTTAGACTCAGGGTGAGCTCGGGATCAAAACCCCTAACTTTGCCCCCTTCATTGCTCCCTCTAGCCGGATCCGGCATGGGAGCCGAGCACGGCCTCCGCCATGGATGAGCTCGAGCTAGCTCCCGTGCTCCTCTGCCTGCACCGAGTTGTTCATCATCTTCACCTTGTATCTACGCGTCGAACGCACCAAGCCACGCTCAAGCTGGTGCACCACAGTGATGATTGCATTCTCGCCGCGTTTCTGTTGCCGCCAGTGAGCTCGCCGTCGTCGATTTGGTCACCCCCAAGGACAACCGCGTGCACCAGGTGACGTGCGAGCGCATGGGCTACGTCCCGGTGGTCTCGGCGTAGCGAATGGTGGCCAGGAGAGGGAGAACGCAGAGCGCCGCCGCGCGTCTGGTCGCCGTCGTTTAGCCGCCGGCAGCCCCGCCGACGTGGCCGTGCTTAGGGACTTAACCCCACCTGGGTTAAGTGACCCTAGGTCACTGACCAGTGGGCCTAGTGGCTTAATTAAGTCACTGGTTAAGTTAACCCAGCTGGGTTAATTAACCCAGCCACTGACACCCTAGACCCACATGTCAGCCCCCCCCTGACGTCAGCCTGGCGCAATAAATCGAATAAATGAATTTCCAGAAATTAAATGAATTAAAGAAATTCAGAAAAATCCAGAAAATACCTCAAACTTTGGAAATTCATAGAAAATTCATTTTAACTCCAAATTGGACAAATAATATATGAAAAATGATCAGGAGAAAATAAGCTATCCAAAAATGCAACTTTCAACTATGTTGGAGTTGATCTGAAAATGGGACCAGTAGCATATGTCATTTGAATTATTTGGAATTAATTCAAATTCAAATCAAATGCTTTTGCAACTTGGACCATGGAATTATGCTATATTTCAACCACACTTCAGAGGCATATCATACACATTTCCAAAAGGTTCAAAATTATCAAACAATGTCACATGTAACTTTGTCAAGTTTGAATTCAAATTGGAGTTTGAATTTGCAATTCAATTTGCAATATACTCCATTTAAATGGAATTGCTTCACACATCAAAGCATATACATCAATTTTCAACCTTCCATCATTTGATTGTGCATTGTATTTAATTTGCTACTTTGCTTGTTGTTTGTCGAGTAGAGGTGGAACCGAAGCAGGAGGCTGCCAACTTCGCTGAAGACCCAGAACCCGAACCTCGTCAGCAAGGCAAGCAAACCCCCATTGATCATGTCGATAAAATCCCACTTCCCTCTCATGTCTCGCTTATGCATTGTTTAGGATGATCACCATGATTCGTTTCTACCGCATAGATGAACCCATTCCTTTGCATGACCTATCATTTTGTCACAGTAGTAAGCAAACCACAATCCTAGCAAATGTAGGAGTTGATTGATATCATGTGGCCCCTACAAATGATTATCGCTTATTGCATGCTTAGTATGTTATCATGATGATACTGTGATGTGAGTCGGGATGGTAGTGATCATGATGATGATGGTAGAAAAGTGTTGGTGAATCGACCCTAATACAAGGTGAACGATCAGAGGCTGTGTAGGAGTACACGGTGGGTTGTCTCGTTGAACACCGCCCTAAGTACGAGTTCTTGTGTGGTGATCCAAGATGAAGATTACAACCACACATTGGGCTCACTGACCCTCTCAACTTAATAACTCATCCCCTTCGATGTCCAGATGTCGCAATAGTTCGGAGTTCTGGTAGCCTTGTGGCCTGGATGCTAAGTGAGAGAATGGCTCATCCGAGACCGGCTTATGCACAACGCACACATCACTTGGGTCCACTTCGGTAAACCGGCCGGGTTCACGATAGTGGTAGCCAACCCAAGTAGGCGGCTTTCTCGGACTAGATCGGCTATGAGGTAACAATTGTGGTGAGCATCCTCGCTGGCACCCCTTGAATGGTGTCGAGATCAAAGGCGGTAAATGATGATCATGTGTGTGTAGCGGTACACCCCTGCAGGGTTAACAAAACTATTCGAATAGCCGCGTCCGCGGTTATGGACTGCTTGGAAAGCTTAGCTTGATTATTAGATAACTTGAACTGGATACTTCTAAAACACACCAAGATAAGTGTGAGTGCTATGGCATGCTTTCTCGTGGGGAAGTCGAGGAAGGCACCATGGTGGTGTAATTGGATGGAGAAAGTAGTGGACTCGTGTACGCTTCTTACCTCAAAGTCTGGTACTCTAGTTCAGGACTAGCCAAGTCAAAGCTGCCATTTCTGCAAGTGAAACCCCACCTCCCTTTACCTTGGTACATGTGCATGAGTAGTATAGTTCCTATGTAAGTCTTGCTGAGTACGACTTTGTACTCACGTTTGCTTAATCTATGTTTTAGATGAACCCACTGACCCCGAAGGTGGCTTCTTCATCGAGCTCAACGACTGAAGATCAAGCTAGTCTAGTCCCAGTCAAACGACTGGTTCCCTCATGGAGGGCTTGTGTTTAAATAAGGCTTCTTAAGCCATTTGTTAAACTTGTCTGTACTCAGACATAATTTGCTTCCGTTTGTGTTATAATGTTGGATCACATGTTTGTGATCTCTGTGTGCACTCTATAAGAGTTATCAATAAAATTGTATACTTTGTAGAGAATTGCAATGATACCTACTGTTCATACAAGGCATGTGTGCTGCGTGTATGTTTATAACATACATGTCTTTGTATGGGTTTTCGAGACCTTAGTTGTGATCTGGCTGGCGGTCTTTCATACACCAAGTGGCCCTTAGATGTGCGCAGCTTGGGGCATCGCGATGCGATTGTTCGAGACTCTGTCTCGTGCACACTTTGTGGTATGATCGAGCCCGCCCTAGACCCCGACTAAGTGATCGGGCTGGAGTAAGTCTATGTAAGAGTTATGAGATTGTCGATAGTATGGTTGAGGCGACTTGTCTTTGAATATGGGAGTTCACCACCCATATCATTAGACTTGTGTGCGAACGATGAGGACCCATCTCAGTTGATCATCCGGCCTGGATGGGATGCCCCTCACGTACGATGCTCTCCGAGAACGTTCTGTGCTTGGCCTTATCTGCTTAGACAAGTGGGTACGGTTCTCGGCTCTCCATATGACTATGTCTTAACTGGACTTGCATACGCTAACCCCGGGTCCCGACAACAAACCCCTCTGGTTGCATCATATACAACTCTTCCTCAATGTTGCCATTTAGGAATGCAGTTTTCACATCCATCTGCCATATCTCGTAATCATGATATGCAGCTATTGCTAGTAGGATCCGAATAGACTTTATCATCGCTACAGGAGAGAACGTCTCCTCGTAGTCAACTCCTTGAATTTGTCGGAAACCCTTCGCGACAAGTCGAGCTATGTAGACAGATATGTTTCCGTCTGCGTCAGTCTTTTTCTTGAAAATCCATTTACTCTCGACGGCCTTGCGGTCCTCGGGAATATCCACCAAAGTCCATACTTTGTTGGTGTACATGGAGTCTATTTCGGCTTTCATGGCTTCAAGCCATTTCTCGAACTCGGGTCCCTCCATTGCTTCTTTGTAACTTGTAGGTTCATCCGACTCATCAGCCGAGATTGCATTCACAAGCTGTCCGTAAAACTCAGTAGGTTGACGGACTCTTGATGACCTACGGGGCATAAAAGGTTCCTCTTCATTCTCATCATGATCATCATTAATGTCATGATCGTTATGAATGTCGTTCTGTCCATTCTCTTCAGCTCCCACTGTGGAAGATGGTTCCAGAACAATTTCCTTAGCCGTTTCTTCCAATTGGAGTGATTGGTCAGTCACTTCATCGAGGTATATTTTCCTCCCACTCAACTCTTTCGCGAGAAACTCCTTCTCAAGAAAGTGTCCCGTCTTGGCAACAAACGTTTTTCTGTCAGACTTGTTGTAGAAGGTGTATCCACAAGTTTCCTTGGGATAGCCCACAAAGATGCACTTATCCGCCTTGGATTCAAGTTTGTCAGGCTGTAGTTTCCTTACATAAGCCTCACAACCCCAAATCTTCAGGTAAGACAACTTAGGTTTTGTGCCATGCCATTCTTCAAATGGTGTTGTCTTTACGGATTTGGATGGTGCCCTATTAAGAATATGAACGGAAGTTTCTAATGCATACCCCCAGAATGACACAGGCAAATCAGTATGAGACATCATTGATCGTACACTATCCAATAGGGTTCGATTACGTCGCTCAGACACACCGTTTCTTTGAGGTGTGCCTGCCGGCGTAAGCTGTGGTACTATGCCACAAGACTTCAAATGATTGCCAAACTCGTGACTAAAATACTCGCCACTTCGATCCGATCGAAGGTGCTTGATTTTTCTTCCGAGTTGATTTTCGACCTCATTCTGAAATTCCTTGAACTTTTCAGAGGTTTCAGCCTTGTGCTTCATCAAGTAAATATACCCATATCTACTCAAGTCATCAGTAAAGGTCACGAAGTAACGAAGACCATTGCGAGTGGGGACGTTCATGGGTCCACATACATCCGAGTGTATGATCCCCAATAAGACATCCGCACGCTCCATTACGCCATTGAATGGAGTCCTTGTCATTTTGCCCATGAGGCATTGTTCACATGTATCAAGGGATCCAAAATCCAATCACTCAAGAAGTCCATCCTTACGGAGCTTCTCCATGCGTTTTATACCAATATGACCAAGTCGGCAATGCCACATCATCATGTGATCTTCATCATTCTTCAATCTTTTGGCCTCAATATTGTTAATGTGACACACGTCACCATCGAGATCAAGTACGAATAAACCATGCAACTCCGGTGCGTGAACATAAAACATTTCATCCTTATAAATCGAACAACCAATTGTATCAGACTTAAAAGAATAGTGGTCTCGCTTCAAGCAAGAGCCACTAACGATGTTCACACTCAACGCGGGTACATAGTAGCAATTATTCAGAACTAAAACCAATACCGAAGGGAGACTAAGATGCTTCGTGCCGACCGCCAAGACCTCAATCTGACAGCCATTCCCCACGCGCATCGTCAGTTCATCTTTGAGCAAGCGTCTCCTATTCCTTAGTCCCTGAATGGAATTAGAAATATGAGCGACCGATCCTGTATCAAATATCCAGGATGTGTTCCCGGCGCTTGTCAAGAGAAGATCAACAATATGTATATCAAATATACCTTCGTCTCTCTTGGCGACCTTGCCAGCCTTCTTGTCCTTTAGGTACTTGGGACAGTTGCGTTTCCAGTGACCTTCACCCTTGCAGTAGAAGCACTCCACTCCGGGTTTAGGCTTGGGTGCCTTGGGAGGAGCGGCAACTGACTTGCCATCCCTCTTGGGGCCACCTCTCTTGGCCTTCTCCCGCCTGCTTGACTTCTTGAAGTCAGTGGTCTTGTTGACCATGAAGACGGCGTGCTCCTTCTTGATCTCAACCTCGGCGCTCTTCAGCATGGCGAACAACTTAGAAGGGGTTTTGGTCATCCCTTGCATGTTGTAGTTCAGCACAAAGCCTTTGTAGCTAGGGGGAAGCGACTGCAACACCCTATCAACAGCAAGTTCATCTGGAATCTGGCATTCCAGAGCATTCAAGCTCTGAACGTAGACAGACATTTTGACTACGTGCTCACTCACGCTACCGTGCTCGTCCATCTTTGCTGAGAAGAAGGCTTCAGAAGCCTCGTACCGTTCAGCCCTGGCTTGAGGTGCGAAGACCTCCTTGAGGTTGGTGATAATCTCATATGCACCCATCCTCTCAAAGCGTTTCTGCAGCTCAGCCTCCATGGAGTAGAGCATGCCACTCTGGACAAGGTTGTAATCATCAGTCATGGAGAGATAGACATTCTTCTCGTCTTGACTGGCATCATCTGCTGGTGCGTCACCTAATGCGTCCTCTAGTACGTATGCCATCTTGAGGGGAACGAGGAGAATCCTCAGGGTGCGGAACCAGTTGGTGAAGTTTGTCCCATGTTTTTTTAGCTTATCTTTCTCTAGGAATGATCCTAAGTTGAACGAGGGGCGAGGTGCTGCCATCTACAAGGTTGATTCACAAGGATACATATTTAGACTTTTGTTCATAGTGTGGAGTTTCAAATTAATCTCAAAATTCTAGAAAGCTCCCACTTAGATAAACACCTCTCAATTTAACTAAGTGATTACACAATCCTAGCCCCCATACCTCCCCCGATCGTCACGGCCATCAGTATGCGAACCAGGTAGGCCTCTAAGCCAATCACATCAGGCATGTGACTCGTGCTCGACCTTTCAGTCTCCTGTGTTCCATGCCCGCATCTACATACGTCAAGCCTGCCAATCGAACCTTGATGTTAGCTGTTCAGCAAGGCCATATCTGCATATGCCAGGCTTGCCGAACCCAACCTCATGCGAACTCCGTTTAATATGTAGGACAACTCCGGTATGTACGGAGCATCAAGCCATATGGGAGAACCTTCCAGCCGGTGCCCACCAAGGGAGAACACAATGTTGGTATTGTGAGAGATGGTCCTGTTTCATGCTACCGTCGATATATCTACCATACTAGCATAAAACAGGAAGTAAAACTGTAAATCATACAACCTATGATCCCCCTTCATGCAAAGAAAAGTTAAACGCCTTTATACTTTAGCTTGTGCAAGTTTTACGTGGCTGCTAGGGGTTTCGAGAGAGAGAACCATTTCTATCCTGCGAAAAACATGCCACAACACCGTCTCCCATCCGTCTCTATTACACCCCTGTCGGGGCCCTCCGTTGCAAACATCTTCGCATCGCTAATGCAGAGAGACAGACACCCCCCCAGCCACTTTATATGGTACAAGCCATATGTCAAGCGTGGAACCAGTCTCGCATAAACACGTAAGGTCGGTCGGGGGCCGCTTCATCAAACATTGCCGCAACGCTAAATGAGTACATGTGGGAGGGTAACGAATGAAGATTCGATGCCCACATCCTAGATGTGTTCTACCCGTACAATACATCTACGCATAGCTAGCTCATGATACCACTGTTGGGATACGGGGCAGAAAACACAAATATTTCATACCTACGGTACCCGAACCCAAGATCTATGCTATGGCGATGTAAAGTAACAGAGGGAATCGGTGTTCATACCTTTGAAGACCGAAAGAGGGAAACGTTCTTGCGAACGTGGTTGGCGTAGACTCGGAACTACGACCTCCTTGTCGTGTAGAAGACCACCACCGGCGAGGATGACTCCCGGTAAACCTCCAGCGACGAAGTAGCACCACAGGTGTAGTGCCTCGAAGAGATTATACACGTACGGTACAATCGATGTTCCTCCCGGGCCCCAAACCAGGCGAGCAGCGGAAGAAAGACGGCTACATATCCCGACTCCAGCAGAGCGACGGCCTGCCTTATGGTGGACAACTCCAATCCTGGTGCAGACTCCAAACAAGGGGAGTCCACTTCCGGGAAGGAGAGGGAGGAAGAAGGAGATATTTGGTGTGTTGGAAAAAGGGGGGACTACCCCTCCTTATATAGGCCAAGGGGGGTGTGATCCTCCTCCCCTCCCCCATGTGGGACTAAACTCCCAAGGGGGGGGTGGTGCGCCGGCCATAGGGGGGGTTGGGCCCCACCCTTGGCGCTAAGCCCAAGGGGGGAAACCCCCTCCTCCCCTAATGGGCCCCATGGGCCCATATAGCCTTTTTCCCATTTTTTGAATTTATTTAATATGTTTTAAATATTTAATTCAGATAATTAAATAATAAAACATTATTAAAACAATTAAACTTTATTTTGAACTATTCAAAATGTCCGGAAACCATTCCGTCCTCCTCCGGAACTATTCCGGTGATTTCTCATATTTCACCGATTGATCCCGTAACTGTCCTATGCATCGAGTGCCCTTAAGTGTAACACCCTAACGGTCCGGGAAACAGCAGACATGGTCGAGACTCTTCTCATTGACCAATGACTAGTCAGTTGGACCTGGTTACAATCCTTGACAGCCCCTGCGCTTCCATCGAATGAACTTCGATCGCTTTTGGAAACCGTTAACGATACGACGTAATCCCTTTGTTCTGCGGTACTTTGTTTGTCCGAGGTTTGATCGTCGGTACCCTACATACCGTGTTCACATCTCATTCATAACAAACAACTTCTCTCGTCCATGATCATTGCATCTCTTATGACCTAGTCACGTCCTTGCAAGGTGTTGATGCAATATCACCGAGTGGGCCCAGAGTACCTGTCCTGTCACAAGGACTGACAAATCCCGCTCTGATCTATTAACATACTCATCAACCATCTATTTCGGAATACCCAAAGTGCACCGTTATAGCCAGCATATTTCAGTCAGGCGGTGGGATACAAATCAAAGTCTCCTCATAGATGGTAATTACGTATGATCATTACGGTCTAAGGACTAAGCCATACGTTACAAAGTCATAGCAACGCTGAACTATGTGACTCGATCACATTGCAATACTTTAGGTGGGTGTACGTCCATCACATCATTCCCCTTAATGATATGACCTCATTGTCAATGGACTTAAGTGTCGCCATGATCAGGAAAGCTTGATCAATCAATTTCCCAATGAGATAGTTTACCCAAGTTAAACTACGGACCATGTTTTATACTACACCTGTATTAGTATTTCCATGTAATACAGTTATAGCACAGTATAAAACGTATTATGAACAAAACGGATATGTGACAAATATCTTTATTAATTTTTCTCTAGGGCACATATCCAACACTTGGATCACCACACAAGAACTCGGACTTAGGGCGGTGTTCAACGAGACAACCCACCGTGTACTCCTACACAGCCTCTCATCGTTCACCTTGTATTAGGGTAGATTCACCAACACCTTTGCACCAACATCGTCATGATCACTACCATCCCGACTCACATAAAAATAAAATCATCGTATCACTCTAAGCATGAAATAAGCAGTAACAATTGCAGGGGCCACATGGTATCAATCAACTCCTACATTTGCTAGGATTGTGGTTTGCTTACTACTGTGACAAATGATAGGTCATGCAAAGGAATGAGTTCATCTATGCGGTAGAAACGTAGCATGGTAATCATCCTATACAATGCATAAGCGAGACATGAGAGGGAAGTGGGATTTTATCGACATGATCAATGGGGGTTTGCTTGCCTTGCTGACGAGGTTCGGGTTCGGGGTCTTCAACGAAGCGGGCTGCCTCCTGTTCCGGTTCCACCTCTACTCGACAAACAACAAACAAGGTAGAAAAGTAAATACAATGCACAAACACATGATTGAAGGTTGAAACTTGATGTATATGTTTTTGATGTGTTAGGAAATTCCATTTAAATGGATTATATTGCAAATGAATTGAAAATTCAAACTCCAATTTGAATTCAAATTTAGCCAAGTTACAAATAACATTGTTTGATCAAGTTAAAACATTTTGAAAAGTGTATGATATGCGTCTGATGTGTAATTGAAATGTAGTATGTTGCCATGGTCCAAGTTGCAAAAGCATTTGATTTTAATTTGAATAAATTCCAATGAAATCAAATGACAAATGCTACTGGTCCCAATTTAAATTCAACTCAAACATAGTTGAAAGTTGGATATTTGGATAGCTTATTTTCTCCTGATCATTTTTCATATATTATTTGTTAAATTTGGAGTTGATATGAATTTTCTATGAATTTCCAAAGTTTCAGCCCTTTTCTGGAATTTCTGTATTTATATAAATCATTTATTCGAATTACTGCGTCAGGCTTGCGCAAGGGTGACGTCAGGGGGGGGCTGACGTGTGGTGTCCAGTGGTCAGTGGGTTAGTTAACTAACCCGGTTAGTTTAAACTAACCAGGGATTAGTTAGTGGCATGGGCCCACTGGTCAGTGGCCCAGGGGGGGTGTATTAGGGGCTAATCACCCCGGACATGTCAGCCTCGCCGGCGGCTCAATGCCGGCGACCAACCGAGGCGGCGGCGACACAGGGGAGGGCGTCTCCGGCCACCATTTGGTGCGCTGAGGCCACCAAACGGAAGCCCGAGCATGCGCGCATCACCCAGAGCACAGCAGCGCCACCGGGGGGCACCGGAGTGATGCCGGCGACGAGCCCTAGCGACGGCCGTGGCTCGGGCTCGTCGGAAAGGTCGCTGCGGAGGGAGAGGTTGGGCTAGCGCGAGCATTTCGGAACGCTGGGATCACCAGGAAGACGAAGGACATCACGAGAGCGACAGAGGTGCCCTGGAGATTCGTCGACAACGTTCATGGCGGCGGTGCTCCTCTGCTCTAATGGCAAACGACGATGGAGTGCAAGGGGGTAGCCGTGCGATAGCTGAGGTGAACCGGGAGCTCACCGTCATTGCAATGGAGGTATTGGCGTAGTCGGAGGAGCTGTGTGGCCGGCGAATTCGTCGACGGCGACTTGCGGTTCCGGCGAGCAGGGAAGCTCGATTGCGGCGGCTCCAGTGGCTCCTAGGTCACCATCCTCGGGCTCTTGGCATGGACGAAGGTTCTGCGTCAGGGGGACACGGCCTTCTGGCTCTTCTCCGGCGTTGGCCACGGATTCCGTCGACGGCGAACGGCGGCTGCTCTCGGAGGAATTGGGGAAAAAGTGCAGAGGGCAGGAGAGACAGTGGCGAGAGGGGGAATGGACGTGGCCTGCTTCTGGGCATCTCCAGGCGCGAGAAGGAGGCGTGGGGAGGCGCCAGGCAGGCTAGCCGCTGCCGCCGGCGTCGGCATGCCCTCCAGTGAGGTGCTTGCCGCGCTGGGGGAAGACGACAAGGAGGCTGCGGGCCTGGGCTGCTGGGACGGTAAGTTGGGCCGGGGAGGCCCAGGTAAGTGGGCCACTTTGCCTTTTCCTTTTTCTTTCTGTTTTTCTTCTGTATTTTTGTGTTGCTGTGCTAAATAAATAGCTAGGCATTTTATTAAATGCTCATAATTTTTATATGGCCTCACCAAATAATATACTAGCCACTTATAAATTTTGAACATTTTTTAAAATTCAAATAATTTGAACTTTAAATCAAATAGGGTTTTTTTATTAATTCCAATGCACTGTTTGAATATTTTAAAAATCCATGAGCATGGGATGGGTCCCACATCACTTGATATGTGATCACACTCATTTATAAGACTTTTCAAAAATCTAACATGAATTTTTGGAGAAGATTTAATTCTGGCCTTTTGAATTAATTCATCTAGGGGGGTTCCTTCTCCCATTTTGCTTTTGAAATTGATTTCAAATGATTTCTTTGAAATTTTTAACATGATGCAAGAAGACTTTGATCCTAGAATATTACCTAACAGAGGGTTCTGACAACTCGCCCCCACTCAACAGAATCTCGTCCCGAGATTCAGAAGTCTGCGGGAGGAAGGAGGGATACTCGGCACTGAGATGGTCTTCTCTTTCCCACGTAGCTTCTCTCTCAGAGTGGTGTGACCATTGCACTTTGAGAAACTTAATCTTCTGACGACGAGTGACACGCTCTGCGGAATCAAGAATACGAACGGGGTATTCTCGATAAGAAAGGTCATCTTGGAGATCAAGCGTTTCATGGTCGACTTCGCGGGATGGGGTCCTTGAAGCAACGCCTGAGTTGGGACACATGGAATACATCATGTACTCTGGAGAGGTGCGTGGGTAGTTCAAGTTGGTAGGCAACTT
Organism: Bromus sterilis; assembly: GCA_950022295.1. Classification (NCBI taxonomy): domain Eukaryota; kingdom Viridiplantae; phylum Streptophyta; class Magnoliopsida; order Poales; family Poaceae; genus Bromus; species Bromus sterilis. Next base: position 30,690,299 of record OX465597.1, read on the forward strand.
CTCCACGTTTGGCAAGAATGCGGAAAGGTCCGGTGTAACGTGGGGCCAAATTGCCTTTTATACCGAAACATTGGGTTCCCTTCAGAGGGGTAACCCGAAGGTAAGCCTTCTCATCCACATTGTAGCTCTCTTGCCTATGATGACGATCATAGTAGCTTTTCTAACGAGACTGGGCTACTTTCAATTGATCACGAACAATGCGAACTTGCTCTTCTGCTTCCTTGATCATGTCCGGTCCAAAGAATTGTCTTTCACCGGTTTCTGACCAGTTTAAAGGTGTTCGACATCGTCGTCCATATAGGAGTTCAAAAGGAGCCATGTTCAGACTAGATTGAAAACTATTGTTATAAGAAAATTCGGCGAATGACGGAGACTTCTCCCAATTCTTTCTGAATGAGATAACACAAGCTCTGAGCATGTCTTCAAGAATTTGGTTAACCCTTTCGACTTGACCGCTAGACTGAGGATGGAAAGCTGTACTAAAGGAGAGATGAGTTCCCATAGAATTCTGAAAGCATCCCCAGAATCTACATGTGAAAAGGCTACCACGATCAGAATTTATTTCCAGAGGAACACCGTGTAGGGATACAATTCTAGAGACGTACAAGTCCGCTAACTGGCTAGAAGTTATAGACTCGCGAACTGGAAGGAAGTGAGCAACTTTGGAAAGGCTATCTATGACAACGAAGATGGCATCGTTTCCTTTTTGGGTTTTTGGAAAGCCGGTGATGAAGTCCATACCGACTTTGTCTCATTTCCACTCTGGAATAGGAAAAGGTTGAAGCGTACCAGCAGGTCTTTGATATTCTGCCTTAATGCGACGACAAACATCACATTCGGCAACAAATTGAGCAATGTCTCTCTTCATCCTAGTCCACCAAAATCTCTGGCGTAGATCTCGGTACATTTTCGTGCTACCGGGATGAATCGAGAGGGGTGTGTCATGGGCTTCCTTGAGGATGAGTTGCCTTAGTTCCCTATTCTTAGGTACTACCAAGCGATTTCCAAAGAATACTGTTCCTTTACTATCTGTGGAGAAACATTTAGAAACTCCACTAACAATGTTCTCCTTGATCCGGCGAACACCTCGTGCACGCCTTTGGGAAACTATGATTTGATCCTCAAGAGTTGGTTTCGCCACCAAGGTAGAAAGATAGCCATCAGGAACAATCTCAAGATTGAGCTTGCAAAATTCCTCATGAAGAAGTGGTTGATACTATTGTAACATGAGGTTGTTACAATACGACTTACAACTTAGTGCATCAGCCATGACATTGGCTTTGCCTGGGGTGTAAGAAATTCCTACGTCGTAATCTTTTATCAACTCAATCCAGCGTCTTTGCCTGAGATTAAGATCTGGCTGGGTGAAAATGTATTTGAGGCTTTGGTGGTCGGAATAGATCTCACAACGATTACCAAGGAGGTAATGTCGCCAAGTTGTTAGGGCATGAACTACGGCAGCGAGTTCAAGGTCATGGGTAGGATAGTTCTCTTCATGTGGCCGCAACTGGCGTGAAGCATAAGCTACCACATGTCTATCTTGCAGAAGTATGCATCCTAACCCTTGTCGTGATGCGCCACAATAGATCTCGAAATCCTTTTTGGTGTCTGGAGGTGCAAGTACGGGTGCAGAAGTCAATCTTCTTTTTAGCTCTTGAAAGCTTTCCTCGCACTTGGGAGTCCATAGGAATTTCTTATCTTTCTTGAGGAGTTCAGTTAAAGGCTTTGCAACTTCTGAAAAGTTCTCGACGAAGCGACGACAATAGCTGGCTAGGCCAAGAAAACTCCTAACTTGCTTAACCGATTCAGGTGGAGTCCAGTCAAGGACGGCCTGAACTCTCTCGGGATTCACAGCAATGCCTTTTGCAGAAATCACGTGGCATAAGTAGGTCACTTCTGGTAGCCAAAATTCACACTTGGAGAATTTAGCATACAGGCGATGCTCTCTAAGTTTCATCAATACCAGCCTTAGGTGTTCGGCATGTTCTTCTTCGTTCTTTGAGTAGATGACAATGTCATCGAGATAGACTACAACAAATTTATCTAAGTACTCCATGAAGATCGAAATCATCATGCGTGAGAAAGTGGTGGGGGCATTGGTTAAACCAAAGGACATGACGGTGTACTCGTAAAGACCATAACGAGTAGTAAAAGCCGTTTTGGGAATGTCCTTGTTTCGGATTTTGATTTGATGATAACCTAATCTCAAATCCATCTTGGAGAAGACAGAGGATCCTGCAAGTTGATCATAAAGATCATTGATCCTGGGCAGTGGGTACTTGTTCTTTATCGTCGCAAAATTTAGCGGGCGATAGTCTACGCACATCCTTTCTATTCCATCTTTCTTCGTTACGAACAGAACGGGGCAACCCCATGGCGATGAGCTAGGGCGGATGAAGCCTTTTTCCAACAAAGCTTCCAGTTGGATTTTAAGCTCAGCTAACTCACGTGGGGCCATTTTGTATGGGCGTCTAGAAATTGGTGCAGTTCCTGGCACAAGATCTACTATGAACTCTACACATCTGTCGGGTAGCATGCCCGGCAGCTCTTCAGGAAAGACATCCGGGAAGTCACGAACCACCGGAACATCTTCAAGGTCAGGAAGGGGAAGTACATTCAAGGAATGCACTTGGGTTCTTGTTCTGGGTGAGGTATAGTTGACTGTCTTGCCCGAAGGGTGGGTGAGTTTCACTGATTTGCCTTTGCAATCAAGGTAGGCGTTCTGTCTTGATAGCCAATCCATGCCAAGGATGACATCAATGTCTGAAGACTTAAGGGCTATGAGTGAAGCAAGGATACTAAACCCTCAATCGCAATTTCATTACCATGGCTTACTCTATTAGTTTGCCATCTTGACCCTGGAGTTTGAATAATCATGGGGGTGGACAATTCAACAAAGGATAACTCATGACGAAGTGCATAACTTTCCGACATGAAATAATGAGATGCTCCTGGGTCGAAAAGAACGGAAGTAGGAACATAATGACTGGGAGCGTACCAAGAATGACGTCAGTGGTGTCGTCAGTCTCTTCGGCGGCAATCTGGTTCACACGTCCACGAGTGGAGGGAGGAGCGGGTTTGGTGGTGTAGACCTTCTAGGGTGGCTTGCCACGACCATTGTTGTTGCCTCCGGCACGGGGTGGAGCATTCTGATTCTGGAGCTGGTTCTGGGGACACTCGCGGGAGTAGTGGCCTGCCTGACCACACTTGTAACAGGCTCCAAAGACAGTGCGTGGAGCTGGGTTGTTTGGTGGAGCTGGGTGGAACTGAGTTTGTGGACGAGGCGCCACATAGGATGGTCTCGGTGGGTTGTTCTAGAGGAACATACTGTTGGGGATCCAGATCTTGCGCTTCTGGGAGCCGGAACTGGATGAACCATCGTCCCTAGGGTGTTTGCGAAAGTCATTGGGAGTGTTCATGTCCTGTGCCTTGATGGCCTTGTTGACAAGGACCTGGAATGTGGCAAAGTCATGTAGGTTGAGCTCACGATGGAGTCCGGAATTGAGTCCATGACGGAACCTTTCTTGCTTCTTGGCGTTGGTGGAGACTTTTCAGTAGCATAACGAGCAAGTCGGTTGAACTCACGACTAAACTCGTCAACAGTCCTTCTGCCTTGGGTGAGGTTGCAGAACTCCTCACGCTTGCGGTCCATAAGACCCTTGGGAATGTGGTGCTCACGGAAGGAAGTGCAGAATTCATCCCAAGATGCGGGCGGTCCAACGGGACGCATGTTCAAAAAGTTCTCCCACCAAGAGCTAGCTGCACCTTCGAGGTGATAGGTGGCATAGCTGACCTTGTCGCCATCTGCAACATGGCCTGCCTGGAGCTTCCTCTCGATGCTGCGAAGCCAGTCATCGGCGTCAAGGGGCTCGGTGGAGTAACTAAAAACCGGGGGATGAAGCCGGATGAAGTCGTTCAGAGACACCAACTCATTGCGCTGCTGAGTGGTGTTGCGGGCAATGACCTCCAGCAAATTGTGAGAGTCTCGGCGGTTCCTCTCAACCTCCATCAGAACCTGGGCCATCGTGGGTGGCGGTGGAAGGTTGCCTTCCTCCTGTTCATTCCCACGACCTTGGGCACGACCAAGCTGGCCACGGGTTCCTTGAGACATCCTGAAGGTGAAAACCAAAGTCAAACAGAGTTGATTGAAGAGTCTAAACAAGGTATTGAAGTACTGGAAGGATTACAGAGCAAAGGAAGTAATCATCTTGACAACATGATGATAAAAGCATACAAGCCATATATTCACAAGCTGTCATACAAACCATACATCATTTTAGTACAAGCACCAAGCTAATACAAACGTGATGAAGATGATACATCCTTCAGAGGCACTCTGACTTCCTATACATTATTTATCTAAGCCTCTGGAACTTAGAACACCTTGCGTACAATATACTAAGATACTACTACATCCTCACTAAGTAAGACCACAGGCAGTCTCACTCATCTCCATCTCCATAGTAGTCCTCGTAAAAGTTACCCGCGTATCCCGGTAGCTGAAGGTGACCATCGGAAAACACGGAGGCCTGTGGACCCTGATATCCATTTGGGCAAGGATAGGGCCTAGGTCCAGCGTAGGGTGGAAGCAGAGGACCACGGGGTGGAAAAATGCCTCCAATCTCGGGCAAAGCAACTCGAGAAGGCCTCTGTGTCCTCAAAGGGTAGATAGCATCATACTCGACTGATCCAACACTCACGAAGGGTGCCAAGAGTGTCAGTGCTCGATACAGATGAACACGGGTGGCATGAAGCTCAAAACAGAGAGCGCGTGCATCACGATCTCGATCACAAGCAAACCAAGCAGTCATCTGAAGTACTGGATCTTCTGCAGAGTGATCTGAGTAGAGTCCGGTGTAATACCCCCCTTCTCCTGGAAGTGCAGCAGGGATATAGAGGAAGGAGGTCTCTCTCAGCATAGTGTGCTCCTCTCTCAGCAGGGTAATACATGAGTATGCAACATCCTGCACAGCCATGTTCCCAGTCATGCCAATGCCATGTCCAAAGTGGATAGGCTGAGTGACTCCATTGTGGTGCGGGTAGATCCTGACAATGCAGTGGAACTGGGTCTGGTTGAAGTCAAGGAACTGCTCCTCAACTGTGTACTCAGGATACCATCGATATCCCACATAGGACATCATCTCGATCAACGTGGCGGGATGGCCACACACACCGAGGCACCTGGTCAAACGAACAATCTGCCGAGGGGGAAGATCTGCCATCTAAAACAGAAAGAAGGAGTTTGCAAATGCATCAGATTATGAGATAAACCAGGAATGACTCGGACAGCATAACGGCTGTAATTGCAAGAAAAAGACAATTTCTTACAACATGGAAACATCACTTACATACGATGTAAGAAATCAGGAAGCACTACCACTCTAACAAACCGATCACAACCTTCCTACGACTACAAGGAAGCAAACAACGAGATGTTCTAATCAGACAGAGGAGAGCCTAGTGCTATCTTCCCGTAGAACAAGATGAGGGTGAATCAGAACTCAGAACGAAGGGGGTAAGGAGAAAAAAGAAGCCTTACGTTGTTCCCTTATATACCCAGAGTAACTATATAACTATAGCAAGCTAGACTCGACTTCGGCCAAGGCTACTAGTCCTACAGTCAGTCCTGCTCTGATAGCAAGTCTGTCGGGACCCGGGGTTAGCGTATGCAAGTCCCGCTACGACATAGTCATATGGAGAGCCGAGAACCGTACCCACTTGTCTAAGCAGACAAGGCCAAGCACAGAACGTTCTCGGAAAGCATCATACGTGAGGGGCATCCCATCCAGGCCGGATGATCAACTGAGATGGGTCCTCATCGTCCGCACACAAGTCTAATGATATGGGTGATGAACTCCCATATTCAAAGACAAGTCGCCTCAACCATACTATCGACTATCTCATAACTCTTACATAGACTTACTCCAGCCCGATCACTTAGTCGGGGTCTAGGGCGGGCTCGATCATACCACAAAGTGTGCACGAGACAGAGTCTCGAACAATCGCATCGCGATGCCCCAAGCTGCGCACATCTAAGGGCCACTTGGTGTATAAACGACCGCTAGCCAGATCACAACTAAGGTCTCGAAAACCCATACAAAGACATGCATGTTATAATCATACACGCAGCACACATGCCTTGTATGAACAACAGATATCATTGCAATTCTCTAAAAAGTATACATTTTATTGATAACTCTCACAGAGTGCACACAGAGATCACAAGCATGTGATCCAACATTACAACAACAAGCGGAAGCAAAGTATGTCTGAGTACAGACAAGTTTAACAAATGGCTTAAGAAGCCTTATTTAAACACAAGCCCTCCACGAGGGAACCAGTCGTCTGACTGGGACTAGACTATCTTGATCTTCAGTCGTCGAGCTCGATGAAGAAGCCACCTTTGGGGTCGGTGGGTTCAATTAAAACATAGATTAAGCAAACCTGAGTACAAAGTCATACTCCGCAAGACTTACATAGGAACTATACTACTCATGCACATGTATCAAGGTAAAGGGAGGTGGGGTTTCACTTGCAGAAGTGCCTGCTTTGACTTGGTTATTCCTGAACTACGAGTACCAGACTTGAGATAAGAAGCATACACGAGTCCACTACTTTCTCCAACCAATTACACCACTATGGTGCCTTCCTCGACTTCCCCACGAGAAAGCACGCCATAGCACTCACACTTATCTTGCTGTGTTTTAGAAGTATCCAGTTCAAGTTAACTAATAATCAAGCTAAGCTTTCGAAGCAGTCCTTAACCGCGGACGCGGCTATTCGAATAGTTTTGTTAACCCTGCAGGGGTGTACTGCTACACACATATGATCATCATTTACCGCCTTTGATCTCGACATCATTCAAGGGATGTCAGCGAGGATGCTCACCACAACTGTTCCCTCATAGCCTATATAGTCCAAGAAAGCCGCCTACCTGGGTTGGCTACCACTATCGTGAACCCGGCCGGTTTACCGAAGTGGACCCAAGTGATGTGTGCGTGGTGCATAAGCCGGTCTCGGGTGAGCCGTTCTCTCACTTAGCAGCCAGGCCACAGACCTACCAGAACTCCGAACTATTGCGACATCTGGACATCGAAAGGGATGAGTTAATAGGTTGAGAGGGGTCAGTGAGCCCAATGTGTGGTTGTACTCTTCATCTTGGATCACCACACAAGAACTCGGACTTAGGGCGGTGTTCAACGAGACAACCCATCGTGTACTCCTACACAGCCTCTCATCGTTCACCTTGTATTAGGGTAAATTCACCAACACCTTTCCACCAACATCGTCATGATCACTACCATCCCGACTCACATAACAATAACATCATCGTATCACTCTAAGCATGCAATAAGCAGTAACAATTGCAGGGGCCACATGGTATCAATCAACTCCTACATTTGCTAGGATTGTGGTTTGCTTACTACTGTGACAAATTATAGGTCATGCAAAGGAATGGGTTCATCTATGCGGTAGAAACGTAGCATGGTAATCATCCTATACAATGCATAGGCGAGACATGAGAGGGAAGTGAGATTTTATCGACATGATCAATGGGGGTTTGCTTGCCTTGCTGACGAGGTTCGGGTTCGGGGTCTTCAACGAAGGGGGCTGCCTCCTGTTCCGGTTCCACCTCTACTCGAGAAACAACAAACAAGGTAGCAAAGTAAATACAATGCACAAACACATGATTGAAGGTTGAAACTTGATGTATATATTTCTGATGTGTTAGGCAATTCCATTTAAATGGAGTATATTGCAAATGAATTGCAAATTCAAACTCCAATTTGAATTCCAATTTAGCCACGTTACAAATGACATTGTTTTATCAAGTTAAAACATTTTGAAAAGTGTATGATATGCCTCTGATGTGTAATTGAAATGTAGTATGTTGCCATGGTCCAAGTTGCAAAAGCATTTGAATTTAATTTGAATAAATTCCAATTAAATCAAATGACAAATGCTACTGGTCCCAATTTAAATTCAACTCAAACATAGTTGAAAATTGGATATTTGGATAGCTTATTTTCTCCTGATCATTTTTCATATATTATTTGTTAAATTTGGAGTTGATATGAATTTTCTATGAATTTCCAAAGTTTCAGCCCTTTTCTGGAATTTCTGGATTTATATAAATCATTTATTCGAATTACTGCATCAGGCTTGCGCAAGGGTGACGTCAGGGGGGGGGGCTGACGTGTGTGGTCCAGTGGTCAGTGGCTTAGTTAACTAACCCGGTTAGTTTAAACTAACCAGGGATTAGTTAGTGGCCTGGGCCCACTGGTCAGTGGCCCAGGGGGTGTATTAGGGGCTAATCACCCCGGACATGTCAGCCTCGTCGGCGGCTCAACGCTGGCGACCAACCGAGGCGGCGGCGACACAGGGGAGGGCGTCTCCGGCCACCATTTGGTGCGCTGAGGCCACCAAATGGAAGCCCAAGCATGCGCGCATCACCCAGAGCACAGCAGCGCCACCGGGGGCACCGGAGTGATGCCGGCGACGAGCCCTAGCGGCGGCCGTGGCTCGGGCTCATCGGAAAGGTCGCTGCGGAGGGAGAGCTTGGGCTAGCGCTAGCATTTCAGAACGCTAGGATCACCAGGAAGACGAAGGACATCACGGGAGAGACAGAGGTGCCCTGGAGCTTCGTCGACAACGTTCATGGCAGCGGTGCTCCTCTGCTCTAATGGAAAACGACGATGGAGTGCAAGGGTGTGGCCGTGCGATAGCTGAGGTGAACCGGGAGCTCACCGTGATTGCAATGGAGGTATTTGCGCGGTCGGAGGAGTTGTGTGGCCGGCGAATTCGTCGACGACGACTTGCGGTTCCGACGAGCAGAGAATCTCGATTGCGGCGGCTCCAGTGGCTCCTAGGTCACCATCCTCGGTCTCTTGGCGTGGACGACGGTTCTGCGTCAGGGGGACACGACCTTCTGGCTCTTCTCCGGCGTTGGCCACGGATTCCGTCGACGGCGAACGGAGGCTGCTCTCGGAGGAATTGGGCAAAAAGTGTAGAGGGCAGGAGAGACAGTGGCGAGAGGGGGAATGGACGTGGCCTGCTTCTGGGCGTCTCCAGGCGCGAGAAGGAGGCGTGGGGAGGCGCCAGGCAGGCTAGCAGCTCCCGCCGGCGTCGGCATGCCCTCCAGCGAGGTGCTTGTCGCGCTGGGGGAAGACGACAAGGAGGCTGCGGGCCTGGGCTGCTGGGACGGTAAGTTGGGCCGGGGAGGCCCAGGTAAGTGGGCCACTTTGCCTTTTCCTTTTTCTTTCTGTTTTTCTTCTGTATTTTTGTTTTTCTTTGCTAAATAAATAGCTAGGCATTTTATTAAATGCTCATAATTTTTATATGGCCTCACCAACTAATATACTAGCCACTTATAAATTTTGAACATTTTTTAAAATTCAAATAATTTGAACTTTAAATCAAATAGGGGTTTTTGATTAATTCCAAGGCACTGTTTGAACATTTGAAAAATCTATGAGCATGGGATGGGTCCCACATCACTTGATATGTGATCACACTCATTTATAATACTTTTCAAAAATCTGACATGAATTTTTGGAGAAGATTTATTTCTGGCCTTTTGAATTAATTCATCTAGGGGGGTTCCTTCTCCCATTTTGCTTTTGAAATTGATTTCAAATGATTTCTTTGAAATTTTATACATGATGCAATAAGACTTTGATCCTAGCACATTACCTAACAGAGGGTTCGGACAGCAGGTCTAGGTGAAACTAGCAACCTCGGCGCCATTTTTCACTTTACCGCCTTCTTGTATCCTTCGGAGTCCTACGGGAGACAAACCTTGGTATCTTTGCCAAGGGAAAACTTGCTGCTGCACTATATCTCACCCTGCACTTGGGGTAACCAACGAGGCTTGAAGAGTATTAACACTCTCTTTCCATCAACATGCTACTTGCTTGATCGATGAGCCGCATGCTAGTTGGGCCTTTCCCTAATCATTGCTACATGACGCGCTAGTATCATTGCATATCCTGCTATCCTGGCAGAGGCATACATTTGCATCATGATAGTTATATCTTCTTTATGAGAGTAACTTTGTAAAGTGTGAAAGATCTCCTATATTCTTCTAAATATAGAGTGTTGTCCCTAAAGTGAGGAAAAGATCCCAAAGGGGACAAAATCAAAAGATCCCAAAGAGGACAAATGAGAGTTAAATAGAAAGAGCCATTGAGGCCACCAAAAAAATACAAAAAATAGAAAAAAGATAAAAAGAAAAATAAAAAGAGAGAAGGGGGCACACTACTATTCCTTTCGAGAGATCCACACTAGTACTTCATCCTCTGTCCCTTGTACTCCATAGATATCATCATCATGCATATAGCTATGTGGGGACCTTCACACTATATAACTTGGCTTGTATATTCCAATGATGAGCCTCCTCAAACGAGCTCTAGGTCTTCTTGAGAAAGCAAGTTAGATGCACCCCACTAGTTCCCTTGGAGAGATTTTAGCTCACATGTGCATCCGTTGCATGCCAATCCCTACTCCTCACATCATATCTATCATATGGCCTTCTCTCGCCTATGATTGTCGTCATTAATGTGAGCCTTTCACACCTTTTTGTCTTCCTCCTCCACCTTCTGTCTGTTTCACCTTTTAGGTGTCAACTTTCTTGCTCACGCTCATCCATTGCATGAGTGCTCAAAATATCGAAAGGGAGTGGATCAGTTTGACTTGTACCTGGCTAGTGGTCTGGGGACGAGTCAAGATAAGAATCCAAAGGAGACTAAGTGTGAAACTTTAGTAGATAGTTGTTCTCAACAAACTTTTCTCTCTCTTTTTCCCAGTCCCCTGCTTACACGCAAACACCATCATGAGACAGTCGAGTCACGGACAGTGCGAGCTCTTGCACCTTTTGTTCTTTTGTTGCTTGTGTCAATGCTAATATAGACTCTTGCTTGTTAAGACTTGAATTTAATTGCATGCTTTGATTGCTTTAATTAAAAGTCCTTATATGGTTGTGTGGCATGTCACCACAAAAATTATGCTTGTTATCATTTAGCTACTCGAGGACGGGCAGGAATTAAGCATGGGGATGTTGATACGTCCCAAACGTATATATAATTTCTGCTTGCTCCATGCATGTTTTGTGTGACTTTGCCATGTTTTTCTTGAACTTTCATACACTTTTGAGCATATTTGGACTAATCTATTAACCCAGTGCACCGAGCTGCTAGTTGTTGTTTTCTGCTGTTTTTGTATTTCAGGTTTTCCGGCCATTAAAAGTGCTCCAAAAAATCCAGAAAAATCAGCTAAAAAATCAGCGACCCGAAAGCTTACTTTTAATGCAGTTGTCTGTTGCTTTGAGTTTACACTTTGGGTGGGATTCTCAACTTAATACCAGCGAGATGTTCTGGATAGATATCTCAAGTTGGATGATTCGTAGTAGATGCAGTTGGATTTCGGTCTACTTACCTTGGCGTACTGCCCATTGCTTTTGAGCCCTTCCTTTCTTTGCAGCATAGTTAGCATTGCGGTGCCTTCATAATTCTGTCAATTGCCCAGCTGTGATTTGTTTACCTCGCTAGCACTTTTATCGTCTTTTGGGAGAGAGACATCACTAGTGAAAATCACGGGACCCCGGTCCATCTTCACAATACTGTTTACATCCTTAGTTTACTTTCAGTTGCCACTATTATTATCTTTTGCGTTGATCCTTTGTAAACAGCAAGGCCGGAGGAATTGACAACTCCTCTGTACTCGTTGGGAGAAAAGTTATTTGTTGCTGTGTGCAGGTCCACGTCAAGCGCCGTGACACCTTCTTGTATCTCTTGGAGTCCTACTGGTTCGATAACCTTGGTATCTTTACCGAGGAAAATTTGCTGCTACGCTACATCTCACCTCCCACTTGGGGTAACCAACAAGAAGTGAGACATCCTCACCGTATCACCATGGCTATAGATGGTCTCCCGGAGGGGGTTCCTCCTCCCGGCAGGGTGCTGAGGCAGCTTCTCCAGGCATCCCCGATCTAGGAAAAGAGATCGATATTAGGGGTTTCCACCCCGAGGGCTAAATATAGGCGGAGGGGGGTGTCGAGGGGAACCACAGGGCAGCCAGGAGGCCCCCTGGCGCGGCCTAGGGTGGGGCCGCGCCAGGGACCCTTCTGGAGTCCCTGTGGTGGCCCCCTTGATGGCAAGAGAGTGTTAATACTCTTCAAGCCTCGTTGGTTACCCCAAGTGCAGGGTGAGATATATTGCAGCGGCAAGTTTTCCCTTGGCAAAGATACCAAGGTTTGTCTCCCGTAGGAATCCGAAGGATAGAAGAAGGTGGTAAAGTGAACAATGGCACTGAGGTTGCTAGCTTCACCTGGACCTGCACACAGATACAAATAACTTTGCTCCCAACGAGTACAGAGGAGTTGTCAATTCCTCCGGCCTTGCTATTTACAAAGGATAAACGCAAGAGATAAAAGTGGAACTGAAAGTAAAGACTGAAAGTAAGCTAAGGGTGTAAACAATAATGTGAAGATGGACCGGGGTCCCGTGATTTTCACTAGTGATGTCTCTCTCCCAAAAGACGATAAAAGTTCTAGCGAGGTAAACAAATCACAGCTGGGCAATTGACAGAATTATGAAGGAACCACAATGCTAACTATGCTGCAAAGAAAGGAAGGGCTCAAATGAAATGGGCAGTACGCCAAGGTAAGTAGACCGAAATCCATCTGCATCTACTACGAATCATCCACCTTGAGATATCTATCCAGAAAATCTCGCTGGTATTAAGTTGCGAATCCCACTCAAAGTGTAAATTCAAAGCAACAGACAGATTTATATGAACTTTACCTAAAGTAAACAATCCTTGCACCCGCGGGTACAAGCACCGTTGTTTTATCCCTGGTGGCAACAACACATCCCCTAGTCTCATGTTTTTGTCACTCAAGCTAGACATCAAGGGGCTGAACCCACAATCAAGCATAACGCTCCCTCTTGGAGTTGCAAAAAATCACTTGGCCAAAGTAAAATACGGCAACGGAGAACATGGAAGAATTTACTCAAGAACAAAATATAAAAGATAAGAACCAAATATATTACTCATCACAATCTGAACATAGTCTCATAATCCACCAGATCCCAGCAAACTCAACATAGCAAGAACAGAAAATTGCAAAGGTGCCCCGTTCATGTGAGGCAGCTCACGAGGTCTCGAAAGTGGAAGCACAAAGATGGGAGAGGAACATCACATCGCTACTGGTCACGGACCCGTGGTCCAAGGGGAACTACTCACGATACATACGGAAGGCGTCCATGGCTATGGATGGTCTCCCGGAGGGGGTTCCTCCTCCCGGCAGGGTGCCGGGGCAGCTTCTCCAAGCAGCCCCGATCTAGAAACGGCGGTGGCGGCGGTACAGATGCGAGATTGCGGAAAAGAGTAATCTGAGTTCTAACTTGGTACTACAGCAAACAAAGCTAAAGAAAACTAAAAATAAAACCTAAGAGCGAGACGCTCCAAGCATAGCACATAACGCATGAAGTGATAAAAATATAGTGCAACGAGAGACGAACTGATAATTGTTGATGAAGAAGGCGATGCACGGGGTCATCCCCAAGCTTAGACGCTTGAGTCTATTTGAATATTTATTGGGGGTGCACATGGGCATCCCCAAGCTTGAGCGTTTGACACTCCAAGATCTTCTTTCATCATCTTCCATCGCGCACTTGAAAACTCTCTTCATACATAACTCATTGTAGACTAATTAGAGAGGTTAGTACCCTATTAAAATAATTTTTACCTTACTGTAAATACAGATATTCTTGAATAGCTACTGTTTCTCAAGATTGCCAAAAAAATTTTGCAAATAAAAAGCAAGCTTAAGGTTTGCAAAAGTAAAGAAAGACAAAACGTGGCAGAATCTGTGAAAAACAGAACAGCAGGTAGTAAAGAATTTTTTAGGGATACTTCTGCAACTCAAATCAAAAAACTCAGAACATACGTAAGTTTCGTAAATGTATAGATCACGCTGTGTAAAAAATTCAGCTCAAAAACATGAACTGGGATTTTTGCATGATTTTTCTAGTCACGAGGACAGAATCTGTTTTCTGGACAGCATGTCACAACTTTTACTTCCCTTGTCGTATGAGGCTATAAAAGGCACAAAGCTTGAAAAGTAAAGATACAATGATGTTGCTACAGTAGTAACAATCATCAAGACCACTAAGAACAGAAGAAAAGCAAAAAGAAAAACCTAAATTCATTGCGGGCTGCCTCCCGAAAGCGCTTCTTTAAAGCCATTAGCTAGGCTTAATGCAAATAGATCAAGTCTTTTCAAGAAAATAACTAGCCCGTCTGACGGACTATAAAGGTAACTTAATCTTTTTCCTAGGTAAGTGTTCCATTCCTTTATTTAGAGGGAATTGGAATTTTATAATCCCTTCTTTCATATCAATAACAACACCAATTGTCCGAAGAAAAGGACGTCACAAAATAATTGGACAAGAAAGTTCACATTCAATGTCCATAATAGTAAAATCAACGGGAACATAATTGTCATTAACAATGATTAGAACATCGTCGATCTTCCCCTAAGGTTTCTTTACGGAATAATCAACAAGACGAACACCAAGAGAACAAGGATCAAAAGGTTTCAATTCAAGCATATCATACATTCTTTTGGGCATAACAGAGGTACTTGCTCCAACATCACAATGAGCATAACAAGAGAAGTTATTCAATTTGATTTTTATCATAGGATCCCAACCATCTTCTAGCTTCCTAGGTATGGAGGCTTCTAGTCTAAGCTTCTCCTCCCTAACTTTGATTAGAGCATTAGTGATATGCTCTGTGAAGGAAAGATTAAGTGTGCTAGTGTGGGGGTCACTAGACATCTTGTGTAGGAAACCAATAACTTCAGGTAAAGTGCAGTTGTCAAAGTCTAGGTCACTACTATCTATCAGGGAGGTAGTGATATCATTTAGGCTCACTTGTATGAAAGCCTCTATGTTCATAGAGGTTTCTTCATCTATGGTTGATGTGGTAGCATCTCCATTGATAGGTCCAGTGGGACTAGGGGTGTGATGGGTGCTAACTGTTTGGACATCCTCAACTACTTGGATAGTAGCTACTGTGTGGTAGGTAGCAAGACTCTTAATTCTATCCTCTTCCTTGGGAATGACTTCTGGTTTGGCTGCCATCTGGTTTATCAAGGTATATTGGGTGTGAGACATGTTTGAAACATATGTTTCAATGGCAGTGAATCTAGTTTGGAGGCTGGAAATATCACTATTCATGCTCTCAAGTTGTTTTTAATGTTTTGCAGGATAGAGGAGTGCTCATCTAACTGTCTGGAAAAGGCCTTGTTTTGTTTAAACTGTGTGTGCATATAGCTTTTGGTGGCTTTTTCTATTTCTATAAGTTTCTCATAGGTGGGTAGGTCTCTTTCCCTATAATTCTAGATGTAGGAGTTGCTATTACCGCTCCCATAGTTGTTGGATGGGAAAAGCCTAGGTTTGTTGCTACCAAAATTACTCCTATAAGCATTATTGTTGAATTTGTTTCTAGAGACAAAGTTCACATCTACTTGTTCTTGAGCAACCAAAGAATTTAAAGGAACATCCTGAGGATCAATAGGAGCTTTCTTGGTAAGTAGAGACATGATAAGGTCTACCTTTTCATTTAGAGAGGAGATCTCCTCGACAGAATTTACCTTCTTACTAGTTGGAGATCTTTCGGTGTGCCAGTGAGAGTAGTTCAGCATCATCTCATCAAGTAGCTTTGTGGCAGCACCAAGTGTGTTTGACATAAAAGTTCCTCCCGCGGCCGAATCTAACAGGTTCCGCGAGGTAAAGTTAAATCCTGCATAAAAATTCTGGATAACCATCCAAGTAGTCAGTCCATGTGTGGGGCAGTTCTTGACAAGAGATTTCATGCGTTCCCAAGCTTGGGCAACGTGTTTATTATCCAATTGTTTAAAATTCATAATAAAGCTCCTCAACTGGATAATCTTAGCAGGGGGTAGTATTTCCCGATAAAAGCATCCTTGCACTTATCCCAAGAATCTATGCTATTCTTAGGCAAGGATTGAAACCAGATTTTAGCATCATCCCTCAAGGAGAAAGGAAAAAGCTTAAGTTTAACAAAATCACCATCTACTTCTTTGTACTTTTGCATATCAAATAGCTCAATAAAATTATTTAAAGGCAAAGCAGCATCATCTCTAGCACCAAAGAATTGGTCTTTCATAACAAGGATCAGCACAGCAGGTGTAATCTCATAAGAAGGTGCTGAAGTAGCAGGTGTAGCAATAGGAGTGCAGATAAAGTCACTGTTGTTGTGACTAGTGAAGTCACACAACTTGGTGTTTTCATTGGAACCCATAGTAGCAACAGGTATTTTTGGTATTTTTGTTAAGGGACACAAAAGTAAAAACTGAAAGGTAAACTAACAAGACTAAAATGCAAAGATAAAAGATAGTGTGCAACTCCCCTATCTTGTAGACTGGAGTCCCCGGCAATGGTGCCAGAAAACTTGCTGATGGCAAGAGAGTGTTAATACTCTTCAAGCCTCATTGGTTACCCCAAGTGCAGGGTGAGATATAGTGCAGCGGCAAGTTTTCCCTTGGCAAACATACCAAGGTTTGTCTCCCGTAGGACTCCGAAGGATACAAGAAGGTGGTAAAGTGAACAATGGCGCCGAGGTTGCTAGCTTCACCTGGACCTGCACACAGATACAAATAACTTTGCTCCCAACGAGTACAGAGGAGTTGTCAATTCCTCCGGCCTTGCTGTTTACAAAGGATAAACGCAAGAGATAAAAGTGGAACTGAAAGTAAAGCCTGAAAGTAAGCTAAGGGTGTAAACAATAATGTGAAGACGGAACGGGGTCCCGTGATTTTCACTAGTGATGTCTCTCTCCCAAAAGACGATAAAAGTGCTAGCGAGGTAAACAAATCATAGCTGGGCAATTGACAGAATTATGAAGGCACCGCAATGCTAACTATGCTGCAAAGAAAGGAAGGGCTCAAAAGCAATGGGCAGTACGCCAAGGTAAGTAGACCAAAATCCAACTGCATCTACTACGAATCATCCACCTTGAGATATCTATCCAAAACGTCTCGCTGGTATTAAGTTGCGAATCCCACCCAAAGTGGAAAATCAAAGCAACAGACAACTGCATTAAAAGAACATTGCGTAAAGTAAACAATCCTTGCACCCGCGGGTACAAGCACCGTTGTTTTATCCCTGTTCGCAACATCACATCCCCTAGTCTCATGTTTCAGTCACTCAAGCTAGACATCAAGGGGCCGAACCCACAATCAAGCATAACGCTCCCTCTTGGAGTTGCAACAAATCACTTGGCCAAAGTAAAATACGGCAACGGAGAACATGCAAGAATTTACTCAAGAACAAAATATAAAAGATAAGAACCAAATATATTACTCATAACAATCTGAACATAGTCTCATAATCCATCAGATCCCAGCAAACTCAACATAGCAACAACAGAAAATTACAAAGGTGCCTCGATCATGTGAGGCAGCTCACGAGGTCTCGAAAGTGGAAGCACAAAGAGGGGAGAGGAACATCACATAGCTACTGGTCACGGACCCATGGTCCAAGGGGAACTACTCACGGTACATACGGGAGGCGTCCATGGCTATGGATGGTCTCCCAGAGGGGGTTCCTCCTCCTGGCAGGGTGCCTAGGCAGCTTCTCCAGGCAGCCCCGATCTAGAAACGGCGGCGGCGGCGGTACAGAGGCGAGTTCGCGAAAACGAGATCCGTCCTAGGGGTTTCCACTCCGACGGCTAAATATAGGCAAAGGGGGCACCGAGAGGGGCCAAAGGGCAGCCAGGAGTCTCCCTGGCGCGGCCTAGGGTGGGACCGTGCCAGGGACCCTTCTGGAGTCCCTGTGGTGGCCCTTCTTCCCTACTTTGGTGTTTCCGGAAGCTTCCGGGTCGCTGATTTTTTATCTGATTTTTCCGGATTTTTTGGAGCACTTTTAATGGCCGGAAAACCTGAAATACAAAAACAGCAGAATACAACAACTGGCAGTTGGGTGCACCGGGTTAATAGATTAGTCCAAATATGCTCAAAAGTGTATAAAAGTTCAAGAAAATCATGGCAACGTCACACAAAACATGCATGGAGCAAGCAGAAATTATAGATACGTTTGAGACGCATCACCCCTCCGCTGCTTTGGTGATTCCGGAAGCTTCCGGGTTGCTGATTTTTTATCTGATTTTTCCGGATTTTTTGGAGCACTTTTAATGGCCGGAAAACCTGAAATACAAAAACAACAGAAAACAACAACTGGCAGCTGGGTGCACTGGGTTAATAGATTAGTCGAAATATGCTCAAAAGTGTATGAAAGTTCAAGCAAATCATGGCAAAGTCAAACAAAACATGCATCGAGGAAGAAAAAATTATAGATACGTTTGGGATGTATCAACATCCCCAAGATTAATTCATGCTCGTCCTCGAGTAGGTAAATGATAACAAGCATAATTTCTGTGGTGACATGCCACACAACCATATAAGTACTTTCAAGTAAAGCAATTAAAGCATGCAATTCAATTCAAGTATTAACAAGCAAGAGTCTATATTAGCATTGACAAATGCAACAAAAGAACAAAAGGTGCAAGAGCTCTCGTTGTCCGTGACTCCTAAAAGGAGAAACAGAAAGAAGGTGGAGGAGGAAGACAAAACAGGTGTGAAAGGCTCACATCAATGAGGACATATGATAGATATGATGTGAGGAGTAGAGATTTCCATGCAACGGATGCACATGTGAGCTAAAAGCTCTCCATGGGAACTAGTGGGGGTGCATCTAACTTGCTTGCTCAAGAAGACCTAGAGCTCGTTTGAGGAGGCTCATCATTGGAATATACAAGCCAAGTTCTATAGTGTGAAGGTCCCCACATAGCTATATGCATGATGATGATCTCTATGGAGTACAAGGGATAGAGGATGAAGTACTAGTGTGGAAAAAGGAATAGTAGTGTGCCCCCTTCTCTCTTTTTCTTTTTCTTTTTCTCCCTTTTCTATTTTTTTGTATTTTTTGGTGGCCTCAATGGATCTTTCTATTTCTCTCGTTGGTCCTCTTTGGGATCTTTTTATTTTGTCCTCTTTGGGATCTTTTCCTCAGTTTAGGGGCAACACTCTATATTTTACAAGAATATAGGAGATCTTTCACACTTTACAAAGGTACTCACATAAAGATGATATAACTATCATGATGCAAATGTATGCCTCTGCTAGGATAGCAGGATATGCAATGATACTAGCGCGTCATGTAGCAATGATTAGGGCAAGGCCCAACTAGCATGCGGCTCATCGATCAAGCAAGTAGCATGTATGACATGAAGATCAAGACATGAGAAGGTGGATGTTTCATGGCAATGTATCTCGGAAAGGCTATGGAAATGCCTTGTAGGTAGGTATGGTGGCTGTTTTGAGGAAAGATATAAGGAGGATTATGATGAAAGAGCGTATCGTGCCAAGGGTTTGGATGCACCGGCGAAGTATGCGCCAACTCTCAAGGTGAGAAAGGACAATGCACTGTACCGAAGAGGCTAGAAAAATTATAGGTGGGTGGAAGTGTCAACTTTCGAATACTTACATTAGTCCGAAGAACTCATGCACTTATTATCGGTAACTCTCAATCTAATCAGGAGGTTCACAAAGAGACAAGTACCCCAAGGAGGAGTGTATGGGGGTTTGGTTATCCTTGCGCATCCTCGACTCATGGTACGTGAGTGTACTCTAATATTCGAACCCTCCAGAGGTTAGTGACCCATCTAGTAGCTAAAGTTCTCAACTAATTTTTTAAGTTTTGACAATAAACATGGATTTCCCAAAATACGACATCTATCACTAATAGGCTAAATCTCTTGACACCAAAAGTTCAAACATTACTCTAGTCAATACCTCAAAACTATTGCAAGTTACTACTATAAAGAGAATAGCAACTTCAACTACCTACTTCTAGTCAAGACACAAAACTCAGTGCAACAGTCAAACTCTCTAACAAGATAAAACATGCAACCTATAGAAAGTTCAATCTAAAACAAAATAAAAGATCTAGAAAAACTAAAGCACTACAACTAAACAGAGCAGCAACTAAGAAAAGAAAAAGAACAATTCACAGCTAAAAGAATAAGCACGAAAAATCCTATGATGTGTTCTAGATTTTGAAAGTGGAGCGTGTTTCTCTCCCACATAAAGAAAGCTGGGTTCTAACTTGTTATGAACAGCAAGCAAAGCTAAAGAAAACTAAAAATAAAACCTAAGAGCGAGACGCTCCAATCATAGCACATAACGCATGAAGTTATAAAAATATAGTGAAACGAGGGACGAATTGATAATTTTTGATGGAGAAAGGGATGCATGGGGGAATCCCCAAGCTTAGACGGTTGAGTCTCCTTGAATATTTCTTGGGGATGCATGGGGGCATCCCCAAGCTTGAGTGCTTGACACTCCTGAATATTTTTTCATCATCTTCCCATAATCTGATTAGCGAGGTTAGTACCCATAATAAAATATATTTTTCTCTACTGGAAGTAAGGATATTCTTGAAGAGCTAATGTTTCTCAAGATTTCCAAAAAGTTTTTTGCAAAGAAAAAGCCAGCTTAAGGTTTGCAAAATGAAGAAAAAGGCAAAACAGGGCAGAATCTGTGAAAAGCAGACCAGCAGGTAGTAAAGAATTTTTTAGGGATACTTCTACAACTCAAATAAAAAAACTCAGAACATACGAAAGTTTCTTAATTGTATAGAGGATGCTGTGTAAATATTTCAGCTCAAAAAGAAGAACTGGGATTTTTCTTTGATTTTTCCAGTCACTAGGACAGAATCTGTTTTCTGGACAGCATGTCACAACTTTCACTTCCCTTGTCATATGAGGCTATAAAAGGCACAAATCTTGAAAAATAAATATACAATGATGTTGCTACAGTAGTAACAATAATCAAGACCACTAAAAACAGAAGAAAAGCAAAAATAAAAAAACCTAAATTCGTTGCGGGCTGCCTCCCGAAAGCGCTTCTTTAGAGCCATTAGCTAGGCTTAATACAAAAGATCAAGTTGTATCCATTGAACCATCATCACGATCATCAAAAAGCTCTTAAATAATACAACTAGCCTTAATAGGTTCCTCAAATAAAGGACGAATGAAAATTCTTCTTTGGAATAAAATCAAAAGGAGGGAAATCAATTGGAGTTTCATTAAAGTTACAGATAGGTGTCTCCTCGAAAGTTTTCACCGTTTCAACTCTCTTGGCAATGGGTGTGTTTGCTTTAGCTCGAGGAACCTTGGGGACGTAAACGAACTTAGGTTCCTTCTTTGCCGGAGTTTCATCCTTTTTGGTTTTTATTGAGGAAAAGGTAGTTCCTAGAGTTTCAATAACTTCCTCAATCTTTTCTATCCTATAAGACTTCTCATCAAGGGATTTAATAGTCTCCAAAGTTTTCACAATTTTCTGCATGGAATTATCTAGCCTATTCAAATTCCCTTGAATCTTGCGATCCAACTCATTCACCCTATCGATACTTGGCATCTCTAGCTCTATTTTTTCAATTTTTCTCATAATGTGAGCTAAAGTAATGTCCTCCTTAATACTAACAACTGGGAGACTTCCAACAAGATTTTCAATAACATTAAGGGCTTCCCAAACTAGTGGCTCTACGAAGTTCCCATTGATAGCAGTGTCTAAAAGAAACCTATTCCAAAAAGTGATCCCAACATAAAAAATTCTAAGCAAGATAGTAATGGATTGCTTCTTGGTGGCTCTTTTTTGAGAATCATTAATTCTATACCAAGCATCTTTCATACTTTCACCACCTCTTTGAGTAAAGGTAAGTACTTCTGCCTCACCAACGGCAAAAGGACCAACCATAGTGGTAACTAATGATAAGGTAACAGGTATTTTTGGTATTTTTGATAATGGACACAAAAGTAAAAACTGAAAGGTAAACTAACAAGACTAAAAAGCAAAGATAAAAGATAGTGTGCAACTCCCCTATCTTGTAGACTGGAGTCCCCGGCAACGGCGCCAGAAATTAGCTTGATACGGTAAGGATAGTTCTCTCACTCCTCGTTGGTTACCCCAAGTGGAAGGTGAGATGTAGCGTAGCAGCAAATTTCCCTCGGTGAAGATTCCAAGGTTTGTCTCTAGTAGGACTCGCAGAAATACAAGAAGGTGCCAACTGCGCCAGAAATTAGGCTGTTGTCAGGAGTTGACAGGACCTGCACACAGCAACAAATAACTTTGCTCCCAACGCGTACAGAGGAGTTGTCAATTCCTCCGGCCTTGCTGTTTACAAAGGATCAACGCAAGAGATAATAATAGTGGCAACTGAAAGTAAACTAAGGGTGTAAACAGTGATGTGAATATGGACCGGGGTCCCGTGATTTTCACTAGTGATGTCTCTCTCCCAAAAGACGATAAAAGTGCTAGCAAGGTAAACAAATCACATCTTGGCAATTGACAGAATTATGAAGGCACCGCAATTCTAACTATGCTGCAAAGAAAGGAAGGGCTCAAAAGCAATGGGCAGTACGCCAAGGTAAGTAGACCGAAATCCAACTGCATCTACTACGAATCATCCACCTTCATATTTCCAACAGAGATATCTATCCAGAACATCTCGATGGTATTAAGTTGCGAATCCCACCCAAAGTGTAAACTCAAAGCAACAGACAACTGCATTAAAAGATCTTTGCGTAAAGTAAACAATCCTTGCACCCGCGGATACAAGCACCGTTGTTTTATCCCGGGTGGCAATAGCACATCCCCTAGTCTCATGTTTCTGTCACTCAAACTAGACATCAAGGGGCTGAACCCACAATCAAGCATAACGCTCCCTCTTGGAGTTGCAACAAACTACTTGCCCAAAGTAAAATTCTGAGACGGAGAACATGCAAGAATTTACCCAAGAACCAAATATAAAAGAGAAGAACCAAATATATTACTCATCACAATCTGAACATAGTCTCATAATCCATCAGATCCCAGCAAACTCAGCATAGTAACAGCAGAAATTACAAAAGTGCCTCGATCATGTGAGGCAGCTCACGAGGTCTCGAAAGTGGAAGCACAAAGAAGAGAGAAGTACATCACATAGCTACTGGTCACGGACCCATGGTCCAAGGGGGACTACTCACGGTACATCCGGGAGGCTACCATGGCTATGGATGGACTCCCAGAGGGGGTTCCTCCTCCCGGCAGGGTGCCGAGGCAGCTTCTCCAGGCAGCTCCGATCTAGAAACGGCGGCGGCGGTACAGAGGCGAGTTCGCGGAAAAGAGATCGATATTAGGGGCTTCTACCCCGAGGGCTAAATATAGGCGGAGGGGGTGTCGAGGGGACCCACAGGGCAGCCTGGAGGCCCCCTGGCGCGGCCTAGGGTGGGCCGCGCCAGGGACCCTTCTGGAGTCCCTGTGGTGCCCCCCTCTGCTGCTTTGGTGATTCTGGAAGCTTCCGGGTCGCTGATTTTTTATCTGATTTTCCGGATTTTTTGGAGCACTTTTAATGGCCGGAAAACCTGAAAAAAAAAACAGCAGAAAACAACAACTAGCAACTGGGTGCACTGGGTTAATAGAATAGTCCAAATGTGCTCAAAAGTGTATGAAAGTTCAAGCAAATCATGGGAAAGTCACACAAAACATGCATGGAGCAAGAAGAAATTATAGATACGTTTGGGACGTATCAATGCGTCTGCCACTGTAGGAGGATATGCAATGATACTAGCGCGTCATGTAGCAATGATTAGGGCAAGCCTCTGCAAAATGGAGAATATGCAATGATACTAGCGCGTCATACTAGCGCGTCATGTAGCAATACTAGCGCGTCATGGAGGATGCAATGTATGACATGAAGATCAAGTCATGAGAAGGTTGATGTTGCATGTCAATGTATCTCGGAAAGGCTATGGAAATGCCTTGATAGGTAGGTATGGTGGCTGTTTTGAGGAAGGATATAATGAGGCTTATGATGACAGAGCGTATCGTGCCAAGGATTTGGATGCACCGGCGAAGTTTGCGCCAACTCTCGAGGTAAGAAAGGGCAATGCACGGTATTGAAGAGGCTAGAAAAATATTGCTGGGTGGAAGTGTCAACTTTCGAATACTCACATTAGTCCGAAGAACTCATGCACTTATTATCGGTAACTCTCAATCTAATTAGGAGGTTCACAAAGAGACAAGTACCCCGAGGAGGAGTGTATGGGGGTATGGTTATCCTTGCGCATCCTCGACTCATGGTACGTGAGTGTACTCTAATATTTGAGCCCTCCAAAGATTAGTGATCCATGTAGTAGCTAAAGTTCTCAAATAATTTTGTAGGTTTTTCGAAAATAAACATGGATTTCCCAAAATACGACATCTATCACTAATAGGCTAAAGCTCTTGACACCCAAAGTTCAAACATTACTCATGGCAATACCTCAAAACTATTGCAAGTTACTACTACAATTGAATAGCAACCTCAATTACGTACTCCAAGTCAAGACACAAAACTCAGTGCAACAGGCAAACTCTCTAAACAAGATAAACGTGAAAACTCAAGAGAGTTCCAGCAATAAACTAAACAAAAGCTCTTAAAAAGGTAGGCATGAAAACTAAGAGCTAAAACATGACAACAGCTACGAAAAAGATAAAGAACACACACAACAAAGATAAGCATGAAAATCCTATGTTATGTTCTAGGGTGAAGTGGAGCGTGTTTCTCTCCCACACAAAGAAAGCTGGGTTCTATCATGTTATGAATGGCAAGCAAAGCTAAAGAAAACTAAAAAGGAAATAAAGAGCAAGACACTCCAAGCATAGCACATAAGGCATGAAGTGATAAAAATATAGTAGAACGAAAGACGAACTGATAATAGTTGATGGAGAAGGGGATGCATGGGGGCATCCCCAAGCTTAGACGCTTGAGTCTCCTTGAATATTTCTTGGGGATGCATGGGGGCATCCCCAAGCTTGAGCGTTTGACACTCCTGAATCTTCTTTTATCATCTTCCCTCACACACATGAAAACTCCCTTCATACATAACTCATCATAATCTGATTAGCGAGGTAATTACACACAATAAAATAATTTTTCCTCTACTGGAAATAAGGATATTCTTGAATAGCTACTGTTTCTCAAGATCACCAAAAAGTTTTTGCAAAGAAAAAGCAAGCTCAAGGTTTGCAAAAGTTAGGAGAGACAAAACGTGGCAGAATCTGTGGAAAACAGAACAGCAGGTAGTAAATAATTTTTTTTGGGATACTTCTGAAACTCAAATAAAATAACTCAGAACATACAAAAGTTCCGTGATTGTATAGATCATGCTGTGTAAAAATTTCAGCTCAAAAAGATGAAATGGGATTTTTCTTTGATTTTTCCCGTCACGAGGACAAAATCTGTTTTCTGGACAGCATGTCACAACTTTCACTTCCCTTGTAATATGAGGCTATAAATGGCACAAAGCTTGAAAAGTAAAGATATAATGATGTTGCTACAGTATTAAAAATCATCAAGACCACTAAAAACAGAAGATAAACAAAAAGGAAAACCTAAATTCGTTGCGGGATGCCTCCCGAAAGCGCTTCTTTAAAGCCATTAGCTAGGCTTAAAGCAAAAGATCAGGTCTTATCAAGAAAATAACTAGCCCCTGTGACGGACTCAAAAGGAAACTTAATATTTTTCCTAGGGAAATGTTCCATCCCTTTCTTGAGAGGGAATTGGAATTTAATAATCCCTTCTTTCATATCAATGACAGCACCCACGGTGTGAAGAAAAGGACTGCCGGGACCCGGGGTTTGCGTATGCAAGACTCGCTACAAAACGCTCATATAGAGAGCCGAGAACCGTACCCACTTGTCTAAGCAGACAAGGCCAAGCACAGAACGTTCTCGGAAAGCATCGAACGTGAGGGGCATCCCATCCAGGCCGGATGATCAACTGAAATGGGTCCTCATCGTCCGCACACAAGTCTAAATGATATGGGTGATGGACTCCCATACTCATAGACAAGTCGCCTCAACCATACTATCGATTGTATTATAACCCTTAAATAGACTTACTCCAGCCCGATCACTTAGTCGGGGTCTAGGGCGGGCTCTATCATACATCAAAGTGTGCACGTGACGGAGTCA
Organism: Bromus sterilis; assembly: GCA_950022295.1. Taxonomy (NCBI): domain Eukaryota; kingdom Viridiplantae; phylum Streptophyta; class Magnoliopsida; order Poales; family Poaceae; genus Bromus; species Bromus sterilis. The sequence continues at coordinate 30,716,382 of OX465597.1, forward strand.
CGAGCAACCGCATCACGATGCCCCAAGCTGTGCACATCTAAGGGCCACTTTGTGTATAAAAGACCGCCAGCCAGATCACAACTAAGGTCTCGAAAACCCATACTAAGACATGCATGTTATAATCATACACGCAGCACACATGTCTAGTATGAACATCAGGTATCATTGCAATTCTCTACAAAGTATACATCTTTATTGATAACTCTTACAGAGTGCACACAGAGATCACAAGCATGTGATCCAACATTACAACAAACAAGCGGAAGCAAAGTAGTTCTGTTTACAGACAAGTTTAACAAATGGCTTAGAGAAGCCTTATCTATAAACAAGCCCTTCCACGAGGGAACCAGTCTGCCGACTGGGACTACACTAGCTTGGTCTTGGTCTGAGTCTTCATTCTTCGAGCTTCGGGTAGAAGCCACCATCGGGTAGGTGGGTTTATCTAAAACATAGAATAAGAAAACGTGAGTACAAAGTCGTACTCAGCAAGACTTACGTAGGAACTATACTACTCATGCACATGTATCAAGGTAAAGGGAGGTGGGGTTCTATTGCAGAAGTGCCAGCTTTGACTTGGCTAGTCCTGAACTACGAGTACCAGACTTGAGGTAAGAAGCGTACACGAGTCCACTACAGTCTCCAACCAATTACACCACTATGGTGCCTTCCTCGACTTCCCCACGAGAAAGCACGCCATAGCACTCACGCTTATCTTGGCAAGTTTTATAAGTATCCAGTTCAAGTTGTCTAATAATCGAGCACAGCTTTCCAGGTAATTCCTTACCACGGACGCGGCTATTCGAATAGTTTATTAACCCTGCAGGGGTGTACTGCTACACACATGAAATGATCAGTTACCGCCGGGATCTCGTCACCCTTCAAGCGGGTGTCGGCGAGGATAATTTCCACAACTTTTACCTCACAGCCAACTCAAGTACAATGGAGACGCCTATCTGGGCTGGAATCCACATCGTGAACCCGACCGGTTTACCGATGTGGTCCCAGAAGATGTGTGCAGGGTCCCAAGCTGGTCTGAATAGCCGTTCTTCCACTTCGCAGACCGTGCCACAGACCTACCAGAACTCCGAACTAATGCGACTCATTGAACTGAGAAGGGGTGAGTTAGTAGGTTGAGCGGGGTTCCATGTGCCCAACATGTGGTAGTACTCTTCGTCTTGGATCACCACACAAGAACTCGGGCTTAAGGCGGTGTTCAACGAGACAACCCACTGTGTACTCCTACACAGCCTCTCATCGTTCACCTTGTATTAGGGTAGATTCACCAACACAGTTTCACTTTCATCAACACCATGTTCACTATCATCCCGACTCACATCAAAAGCATCCTCATTGTAAACGCTAAGCATGCAATAAGATTTAACAGTTGCAGGGGACACATGATATCAAACAACTCCTATGATGCGGTAGAATCGATACAAGGTGATATCCTAAACATGCATAAGAGAGACTGAGAGGGAATTGGGATTTTATAGACATGATCAATGGGGGTTTGCTTGCCTTGCTGACGAGTTTCAGCCACGGGGTCTTCAACGAAGGGGGTGATCTCGGGTTCCGGCTCCACTTCTATCCGAGCAAACAATACAAACAAAGTGATCAACATAAGGTGCAATGCACAAGCACATGATCAATTGTATAAGGTGATGTTCATGGTACTGATGTGTTGAGCATTCCATTTAAATGGAGTATATTGCATTTGAAATGCAAATTCAAACTCCATTTGATTTATCGATGAATTTCAATTGCATTTGAATCCATGAATGTTCATTTGAAAAGGTTGAGCATGAAGTGATGTGGTATATTTGAGGTAATGTCTCTGATGTGGGGGTGAAACCATTCAAAAGAAGTGTGTTGCAAAGTCATTTGCAAAATCACTCCAAATTTGAATTCAAAAGAATGCCATATGGATGTTTGCCACTGTTCAACCAATTTAAATTGGTCAAACATACAAACAAAGTCCATATTCATATTCCTTGGATTTTTCTGATAATTTTAGACATATTATTTGTCCAATTTGGAGTTAATATAAATTAATTATGAATTTCCAAAGTTTGGGCTATTTTCTGGAATTTCTGGAGTATTTTTAATCGATTTAACTGGTTTATTGCGTCATGCTTGCGCAAGGATGACGTCAGGGGGGGCTGACGTGTGGGCCAGGGGTGTCAGTGTCTGGGGTTGATTTAAAGTTCGGTTTAAATTAACCCATGGTTAAATAAGGACCTGGGCCCACTAGTCAGTGGCCCAGGGGGTTTAGGTGGGGATTAGGCTTAGGGTTAGGCGCTAATTAATCACGGCCACGTCGGCCCGCCGGCGTTGAGCCGCCGGTGACCACGGGCACGGCTGAGGGCTCGCCAGAATAGGTTCCCGACCACCTCTTGGCACGCCGCCACCATCAGGATGAATCCCACGCAAGCGCGAGTCCATCTGGCCATAGCAGCGCCACAGGGGTGGACGGAATCCACGCCGGCGCCGAGCTTGGCGGCGTCTGTGGCTTCGGTTTGATGCAGACGTCGCTGTACTGCATGAAAACGAGCATGGACGAGTGCAACGTGATGCTGAGGCGACAAGGAACGTTATGCGCACATGAGAGAGAACAGAGGGGCACAGGGACGAGCTCTAGGTCGTCCATGGCGGTGACGGAGCTCGGCTCCCATGGTGGAATGGCATAGAGGACGCGAGGGCCCGCGTTATCTTGGGGAAAACAGGGAGAAACTCACCCTGAGCTCAACGGTGCAGGCGGTGAGGCGAACGGTGGCGCGAAGGAGACGAATTCGTCGGCGGGATCTCGCGGGTCCGGCGACGACTTGGCGATGATTCCGACGTACACTAGGGCTCCGGGCTCGATTCCTCTCGCTGGGTGGCGTAGCCGACGTCGCCGAAGAGGATGGACAAGCTGGCTCGGCTTCTCGTCGCCGGTGGCCACGTGATCTCAACGGCGTGCTCCACGATGGTTCTCAGGTGGCGTCGAAATCGCGCTGCAGAGAGAGAGAGAGCAGCAGAGAGAGGGAGGAAGTGGCACGGGGTGAGCTGCTCGGCTCCGTGGCGAAGGGATAGGGCTCGAGGGCGCCTGGAACGTCCTCGTCGTCGCGGTGGCGTCCACGGCGTGCCCCCGGCTCGACACTGAGCTGCTTGAAGAAGACGACAGAAGAGGGGCTGGGCTGGGCCAGGCTAGCTGGGCTGCTGGGCGATGAGTTGGGCCACTTCGGCCAGGTAAGCCCTTTTTCTTTTCTTTTCTGTTTTATTCTGTTATTTGTTTTGGCACTGCTAAATAAAATAGCAAACCATTTTATAAAATGCTGAAACTTTTTACATGGCCTCATAAAGTTTGGGAATTTTTAAAATTCAAATAATTTGAACTTTAATTCAAATAGGGGTTTAAATTTAAATCCAAGGTTCTGTTTGAATATTTGAAAAATCCATGAGCATGGGGTTGGTCCCACATCACTTGATATGTGATCACACTCATTTATGGGAGTTTTCAAAAATACAACAGGAATTTTTGGAGCAACTTTTATTCTGGCCATTTGAATTACATTCATCCGGGGGGGTTTTCTCTCCCATTTCAATTTCTTTTGAAATTTTTAACATGATGCAAAGTGACTTGCTAATCCTAGCACATACCTAACTTGGGGTTGTGACAAGGACGTCCCAAAATAATCGGACAAGAAGGTTCACATTCCATGTCCATAATATTAAAATCAACGGGAACATAATTGTCATTGACAATGATAAGAACATCACCGATCTTCCCCATAGGTTTCTTTATGGAAGAATCGACAAGACGAACACCAAAAGAACAAGGATCAAAAGGTTTCAATTCAAATATATCATACATTCTTTTCGGCATAACGAAGGTACTAGCTCCAACATCACATAAAGCATAGCAAGAGAAGTTATTCAACTTAATTTTAATCATAGGATCCCAACCATCTTCTCGCTTTCTAGGTAAGGAGGCTTCTACCCTAAGCTTCTCCTCCCTAGCTTTAATGAGAGCATTAGTGATATGCTCCGTGAAGGAAAGATTAAGTGTGCTAGTGTGGGGATCTCTAGACATCTTGTGAAGGAAACGAATAACTTCAGAAAGGGTGCAATTATCAAAATCAAGGTCACTACTATCAAGTAAAGTGGTAGTGGTGTCCTTTAGGCTCACTTGTTTGGTAGCTTCTACAGTCATAGGAATTTCTTCTTCTACGGTTGAGGTCATAGCATCACCATTAATAGGTCCTATGGGACTAGGGGTGCATTGGGTGCTAAGAGTTTGGATATCCTCAACAACTTGGATAGTAGCAACGGTATGGTGTGTAGGAAGGCTCTTAATTCTATCTTCTTCCTCCTTTTCTCTAGCCCATCTCTCTTTAAGTTTAGCCATCATCCTAATGTTTTCATTAATTTGCACTTGAATAGCGTTCATAGGAGTGAATTTCCTCTCCTCAAGAGGAGAAGTTCTAATTTTAAGCAATTCTACTTCATGGGCTAAACTATCTACCTTCGACAAGAGATTATCTAATTTGTCTAGTTTTTCCTCTACACTCTTGTTGAATGATTTTTGGGTAGTGATGAAGTCTTTAAGCACACTCTCTAATTCAGAAGTGGACTTCTTGGTGCTAGGATAAGTGTTGTTGTTCCCATAGTTGTTAGAGGGGAACGGTCTAGGATTGCTACCAAAATTACTCCTATAAGCATTGTTATTGAAGTTGTCTCTAGAGATAAAGTTCACATCTACTTGATCTTGAGAAATCAAAGAATTTAAAGGAACATCATGAGGATCAATAGGAGATTGCTTGGTAAGTAGAGACATAATCAAGTCAACTTTTTTCATTTAGGGAGGAGATCTCCTCGACAGAGTTTACCTTCCTACCTGTTGGAGCTCTTTCGGTGTGCCATTGGGAATAGTTGGTCATCATCTCGTCGAGTAGTTTTGTGGCAGCACCATGAGTTGTTGACATAAAGGTTCCTCCCTCGGCCGAATCTAGCCAGTTCCGCGAGGTAAAGTTCAAGCCTGCATAAAAAGTTTGGATAACCATCCAAGTAGTCAAACCATGCGTAGGGTAATTCTTAACAAGAGATTTCATGCGTTCCCAGGCTTGGGAAACGTGCTCATTATCCAATTGCTTAAAATTCATAATTTATTCCTCAATTGGATAATCTTAGCTGGGGGGTAGTACTTCCCAATAAAAGCATCCTTGCACTTATCCCAAGAATCTATGCTATTCCTAGGAAAGGATTGAAACCAGATTTTAGCTCCTCCTCTCAAGGAGAAAGGAAAAAGCTTAAGCTTAATGATATCAACATCTACTTCTTTGTACTTTTTCATATCACAGAGCTCAACAAAATTATTTAAGTGCAAAGCAGCATCATCTCCAGCACCAGAGAATTGATCTTTCATCACAAGGTTCAGCGAGGCAGGTTTAATCTCATAAGAAGGTGCTGAAGTGGCAGGTGGAGCAATAGGAGTGCAGATAAAGTCACTGTTTTTATGACTAGTGAAGTCACACAACTTGGTGTTCTCGGAGGAACCCATAACAGCAGCAAGCAAGGTAACTATTTTTTTATTTTTGATAAAGGACACTAAAGCAAAAACCGAAAGGTAAACTAACAAGACTAAAAAGCAAAGATAAAAGATAGTGTGCAACTCCCCTATCTTGATGACTGGAGTCCCCGGCAACGGCGCCACGAATTAGCTTTGATGGCTTGTCGCCCCTCGTTGGTTACCAAAAGTGGAAGGTTGAGATGTAGACAGCAGCAAATTTCCCTCGGTGAAGAGACCAAGGTTTGTCTCCAGTAGGACTCCGACAAGGATAGGAAGGTGACAACAGCGCCAGCAATTAGGTGGTTGATGCGTGATGGCAAGAGAGTGTTAATACTCTTCAAGCCTCGTTGGTTACCCCAAGTGCAGGGTGAGATATAGTGCAGCGGCAAGTTTTCCCTTGGCAAAGATACCAAGGTTTGTCTCCCGTAGGACTCCGAAGGATACAAGAAGGTGGTAAAGTGAATAATGGCGTCGAGGTTGCTAGCTTCACCTGGACCTGCACATAGATACAAATAACTTTGCTCCCAACGAGTACAGAGGAGTTGTCAATTCTTCCGGCCATGCTGTTTACAAAGGATAAACGCAAGAGATAAAAGTGGAACTAAAAGTAAAGACTGAAAGTAAGCTAAGGGTGTAAACAATAATGTGAAGATGGACCGGGGTCCCGTGATTTTCACTAGTGATGTCTCTCTCCCATAAGACGATAAAAGTGCTAACGAGGTAAACAAATCACAGCTGGGCAATTGACAGAATTATGAAGGCACCGCAATGCTAACTATGCGGCAAAGAAAGGAAGGGCTCAAAAGCAATGGGCAGTACGCCAAGGTAAGTAGACCGAAATCCAACTGCATCTACTACGAATCATCCACCTTGAGATATCTATCCAGAACATCTCGCTGGTATTAATTTGTGAATCCCAACCAAAGTGTAAATTCAAAGCAACAGACAACTGCATTAAAAGAACTTTGCGTAAAGTAAACAATCCTTGCACCCGTGGGTACAAGCACTGTTGTTTTATCCCTGGTGGCAACAACACATCCCCTAGTCTCATGTTTCTGTCACTCAAGCTAGACATCAAGGGGCTGAACCCACAATCAAGCCTAACGCTCCCTCTTGGAGTTGTAACAAATCACTTGGGCAAATTAAATACGGCAACGGATAACATGCAAGAATTTACTCAAGAACAAAATATAAAAGATAAGAACCAAATATATTACTCATCACAATCTGAACATAGTCTCATAATCCATCAGATCCCAGCAAACTCAACATAGCAACAACAGAAAATTACAAAGGTACGTCGATCATGTGAGGCAGCTCACGAGGTCTCGAATGTGGAAGCACAAAGAGGGGAGAGGAACATCACATAGCTACTGGTCACGGACCCATGGTCCAAGGGGAACTACTCACGGTACATACGGGAGGCATCCATGGCTATGGATGGTCTCCCGGAGGGGGTTCCTCCTCCCAGCAGGGTGCCGAGGCAGCTTCTCCAGGCAGCCCCGATCTAGAAACGGCGGCGGCAGAGGTACAGAGGCGAGTTTGCCAAAACGAGATCCGTCCTAGGGGTTTCCACCCTGAGGGCTAAATATAGGCGAAGGGGGGCGCCAAGAGGGGCCACAGAGCAGCCAGGAGGCTCCCTGGTGCGGCCTAGGGTGGGGCCGCGCCAGGGACCCTTCTGGAGTCGCTGTGGTGGCCCCCCTTCCCTCCTTTGGTGTTTCCGGAAGCTTCCGGGTCACTGATTTTTTATCTGATTTTTCAGAATTTTTTGAAGCACTTTTAATGGCCGGAAAACCTGAAATACAAAAACAGCAGAAAACAGCAACTAGCAGTTGGGTGCACTGGGTTAATAGATTAGTCCAAATATGCTCAAAAGTGTATGAAAGTTCAAGAAAATCAAGGAAAAGTCACACAAAACATGCATGGAGCAAGCAGAAATTATAGATACGTTTGAGACGTATCAACATCCCCAAGCTTAATTCCTGCTCGTCCTCGAGTAGGTAAATGATAGCAAGCATAATTTCTGTGGTGGCATGCCACAGAACCATATAAGGACTTTTAAGTAAAGCAATCAAAGCATGCAATTCAATTCAAGTCTTAACAAGCAAGAGTCTATATTAGCATTGACACAAGCAACAAAAGAATAAAAGGTGAAAGAGCTCTCGCTGTCCGTGACTCGAATGTCTCCAGATGGTGTTTGCGTGCAAGCAGAGGACTGGGAAAAAGAGAGAAAACAGGTTGTTGAGAACAACTATTTACTAAAGTTTCACACTTAGTGTCAGAACCCTAATTTAGGTTTGTGCTTTTCTAAACTTGCATTTTTTAATCTTGAAAAAAATTGCAAAAGAAAAAGAAATGGGGAAAAGAAAAGCCCTAAATGAATTAAATAAAAAGGCCAGAAATAAATATTTTTCCAAAATTCTTTTGGATATGTTTAAAAATCCTAAAAATGAGTGTGATCATTTTAAAATTCATTTGGGATTAATCCCATGCTCATAGATTTTTCAAAAATCCAAATAGTGGCTTGGAAATTAAATCAAATGCCTATTTGAATTGAGATTCAAATAATTTGAATTTCAAAAATTCCCAAAACTTGGGGTTGACTAATACTAAGTCACCTAGAGTTTATAAAATTATTTGGGGGTTTTTATAAAATGCCCTAGTATTTATTTTAAATGGGCAAACAAATAACAGAAAATAATAAAAATAAAACAAAATAAAAGGGCAGAGCCCACCTTACCTGGCCCAGCCTGGCTAGAAGCCGGCCCAGCCCACCAGGGGCAGGGTCATCTTCTACCCGTGGCCAGGCAGGCAGCTCGCCGCCGTCGTGCCCGCGCGTGGCCACCGGCCTCCTCCCACGCCGCCACCTTGTCCAGAGGCTTCCTCGACAACTTCTACTTCGGGCTGCAGGTCCAATCGAAGCCGAGGCGCCCCAGGGACGACGGCCGCATCGCCACTTACCCGCCGGCCGCCGAGGAGCTCGGGCTCCAATTCGTCTCCGCCGGGACTCATTCGACCCCTCCGTGGCCACCATTGGAACCGGGTGAGCTCTACGCTCCGTTTCCCCCCAGCCGTGCTTCTTCCCGTGCCCCCTGCCGCCTTTTTCCATGACCAGGAGCTTCAGCCGCCGCCTTCGTCGTCGTGGACGTGACCCCGAGCGACCCCTTGACCCCCCCCACTTGCTTCGTTGGACGCGGAAGCCCGCGATGCATCTGCAAGTGCCCTTTCCCCCTCTCCCGTGCCCTCCAGCCAACTCCGGCGAGGTCTCCGACTAGCCGCCGGCCAGCCCGAGCCTAAACCACCTCCCCTCTCTCTCTGACCAGTGGGCCCAAGATCATTAACCCTAATGACCTAGCTAACTGACCCACTGACTTGTGGGGCCAGGCCCCCTAATCTAATTAGAGTTAGTTAGTTAACTCTCTGGTTAACCTAGAGACGCTGACAGGTGGGGCCGCCCTGTCAGTTGACTAGTCAAACCCCCTGACGTCAGCATGATGGAGTGCTGATGCAATAAAGAATAAATCAATTTAATTAATTACAGAATTCCAGAAATTGGCCTAAACTTTGAAATTGAATATCTTTTAAACTATAACTCCAATTCAAAGTTTAATATATGAAAAATGATCAGGAGAAAATCCTCTATCCAAATAACCAACTTTCAACCATGTTTGAAATGTTTACAATAAGGGATCAGTAGCATTTTGCAATTTCGCTCTTTTGTATTAAATCAAATAAATTACTATGATGATTCTAAATTCAACCAATGCAATGCAAAGGTGATCACTTACACTTCAGAAGAATTTCACACACATGACCAATTGGTTTTTAATGAGCAAACATTAGCCAATGCAACTTGGACAAATTTGAATACCATTTGGAGTTTGATTTTGAATTCACTTTTCAAATCAACTTCAATTAACATGTTGTAATTTAAACCTAGGTCACATCAGTACCTTGCCATGCTTTGTTTTGCATATTGAATGTGCATTGTATTATCTTGATTGTGCTTTACTTCCAGTGCTTCGGTGATTGCATCTTCTCGGTAGAGTTGATCTCGGAGACGAGTTCAACCTCACGTCAGAAGAGTGTTACATCGTGATCGTCAGCAAGGCAAGCACCCCCTCTTTGATCATGTCGATAAAATCCCAGTTCCCTCTCATTCTCGCAAATGCATGTTTAGGATTTCACCATGATATGTTCTACCACTAGTTGAACCTATTCCTTTGCATGACCTATCATTTTGTCACAGTAGTAAGCAAACCACAATCCTAGTAGATGTAGGAGTTGGTTGTTATCTTGTGGCCCCTGCAACTGTTACAGCTTATTGCATGCTTAGAGTTGTTAACTGAGGCTACTCTATTGTGAGTCGGGATGGTAGTGATCATGTGACTGATGGTGGTAACGTGTTGGTGAATCTACCCTAAACTAGGTGAACGATGAGAGGCTTTGTAGGAGTACACAGTGGGTTGTCTCGTTGAACACTGCCTTAAGCCCGAGTTCTTGTGTTGTTATCCAAGACTAAGAGTACGACCACACATTGGGCTCACTGACCCCTCTCGGCCTAGTACCTCAGCCCGGACCAGTCCAGGAGTCGCAAGTAGTTCTCCCTTTAACGATCTCAAGCAGGTGGAACCAAGGTAAGTGGTTGGCGTAGGTTGTGGGCACGTTGAATCAAGTGATCATGATCGAGTTGAGCTTGATGGCGGTCACACAACGTTTGAGTCCGCATCGGAAAAATCGGCCGGATTCCGATTGTGGTTCCAACTCAAATAGGCGACTCCCTAGGACTAGAGATGGTGCCGTGAGTGAAGTGTCGTGGCAGCATCCTTGCCGGTACTCATTTGAAGGGTCCATCCCCAGGCGGTAACTAATGAGGCGTGTGTGTAGCAGTACACCCCTGCAGGGTTAATCAACTATTCGAATAGCCGTGTCCGCGGTTATGGACTAGTTGGAGACCTTTACTTGATCATAGATAACTTGAACCGGATACTTATAAAACTTGCCAAGATAAGTGTGAGTGCTATGGCGTGCCTTCTCGTGGGGAAGTCGAGAGGGGCACCATAGTGGAGTATTGACTGAAGACTGTTACTTGGACTCGTGTACGTTCTTACCTCTCTCTGGTATTCGTAGTACAGGACTAGCCAAGTCAAAGCTGGCATTTCTGCAAGTGAAACCCCACCTCCCTTTGCCTTGATACATGTGCATGAGTAGTATAGTTCCTATGTAAGTCTTGCTGAGTACGACTTTGTACTCACGTTTGCTTATTTTATGTTTTAGAAACGAGACCACTGACCCTGATGGTGGCCTCTACCTCGAGCTCGACGTGGACCAGGTCGTATAGTTCCAGACAGCAGCCTGTGCCCTTTGGAGGGTCGTTGTACTTTTCTTTCAGGCTTCTTAAGCCATTTGTTAACCTTGTCTTTACTAAGACATAATTTGCTTCCGTTGATGTTTGATGTAATGTTGGATCATAAACATGTGATCTCTTCTTGTATTATAACTACTATGTCTGCTCTGTTTAGCAGAAGTTATAAAGACTATGAGTTTGTAGAGTTCGTGTTGTGATTACCTGCTGTTTACACTGGACATGTATGCTGTGTGTATGATTATAACATGCATGTCTTAGTGTGGGGTTTGATAGCTTAGTTGTGTTCTTGCCGGCGGTCTTTTATACACCAAGTGGCCCTTAGATGTGCGCAGCTTGGGGCATCGCGATGCGATTGCTCGTGACTCTGTCACGTGGCACACTTTTTTGTATGATTGAGCCCGCTCGAGATCCCGACTAAGTGATCGGGCTGGAGTAAGTCTATGTAAGGGTTATGATTCAATCGATAACATGGTTGAGGCGACTTGTCTATGAGTATGGGATTCACCACCCATAAGCATTTAGACTTGTGAGCGGACGATGAGGACCCATCTCAGTTGATCATCCGGCTTGGATGGGATGCCCCTCACGTTCGATGCTTACCGAGAGTGATCTGTGCTTGGCCTTGTCTGCTTAGACAAGTTGGTACGGCTCTTGGCTCTCCATGTGATTGCATTGTGGCCGTAATTACATACGCTAACCCCGGGTCCCGATAGACTTGGTATCAGAGCAGGACTGCCTGTAGGATTATCAAACCTTTGGCCGATGTCGAGTCTAGCATTCTATAGTTATATAGTTACATTGGGTATAAGAAAACAACGTAAGACTTCTTTTTTCTCCTTATTCTCATCGATCTGAGTTATGAGTCATCCTCATCTTATTCTACGGGAAGATAGGACTAGGCTCATCTATGTCTTTACTAGGACATATCGCTGATTGCTTCTTTGTAGCCGTAGGAGTGTTGTGGTCTTCCAGAGTCATCATTCCATAGTGTTCTTAGGGAAGTGATGTCCGTTATCTTGCTAGTTGTCTCAATTTCCATTCCGGTGCAGCCGTTATGCTGTCCGTTTGTGACTTTGATGCTATTGCATTATAGTCTTCTATCTTAGCATAGAATTGTGTCCTAAATCCTATTCTGTTTGTTGATTCTTATCACACAGAATGTGAAGTGAAAATCGAGGTGTTGATCCTAGTTCCGGTAACATAGACGGTGAAGAACCTCCACCACCAACCTCAATGGCAGAAACCATGATGGAGGCTGAACAGAATCATCGTGATCAGACACGTCTTCTCCAGCGCATTGAGCACAACACTTCTCGTCAGCGTCATAGTGTTGTTACCATCCAGGACTTCATTCTCCTCAACCCGCCAATATTTTATGTCCTTCCGAGCCCCTTGATTCCGATGATTGGCTTCGTTCCCTCGAGCGTAAGCTTGAGACAGCCCATGTTGCTCCAGGTGATCGTGTGCTATTCGCGGCATATTTTCTGGAAGGTGCTGCTCTTCAGTGGTGGGAGAATTTTGTAGCAGTGCAACCCATAGGTCACGTGGTGACTTGGGAAGAGTTCTATGATGACTTCCGAGGATATCATATTCTAGATCAGCTGATGGAGCGCAAGAGAGAAGAATTTTGCAATCTGACCCAAGGAAAGATGTTTGTTCATGAGTATAGGACTGAGTTCACTCGTTTAGCACGTTATGCCCAAGAAGAAGTATCCACCGATGCCAAGAAACAAGCAAGGTTCCGCAAGGGACTTAGCCCCGTCCTTCGTCATGACCTGAATCTTCACGAGTTCGTCAACTTCAGAGACTTGGTCGACAAATCCTTCAAGGCCGAGTATGGAAATGAGTTGTACGAAGAGTCTCGCAAGCGTGATCGTGAGTTTGCACAATCTTCTGGCCCAGTTTCTCGGAAACGCTGTGTATGGATTCCCTTCAATGACGTCAGTCATGCTATAAGTGCTTCTAGACCACCAACCACCATATATCGTCCACCTCAACCCAATCTTCCTCCTTGGAATTTTGTTGGACAATCAAGTGCTCAAGTTCCTTTCATTCCACGTGGTGTTTGTTTCCAATGTGGACAATCAGGCCACAATGTTCGAGCGTGTCCTCAAAATCATGTAGCCACCACACCTAATCCAAAGCAAGCCTTTCGTCGTGGTAAGCCACCACCAAAAACTTCCAATGTCAAGCCTCCTGTTTATGAACATGGTTATGTGAATCATGTATCCATTCTGGATTCCCACAAGTCAACCGATGTTGTACTCGGAACCCTTCCTGTCAATTCCACCCCACCTTCGGTTCTGTTTGACCCAGGAGCATCTCATTCATTCATATCCCAGGACTTTGCACTGGCACATGACATCTATTTTTCGATGTTATCCACACCCTTAGTTGTGCAAGCCCCTGGATCCAGATGGCACACCACCATGGTGAGTCATGAGAATGAAGTTGCAATTGAGGGTTTAGTATTGCTTGCCTCACTTCTAGCCCTCAAGTCTTCAGACATTGATTTCATCTTAGGTATGGATTGGTTATCAAGGCAGAATGCTGTCCTTGATTGTAAAGCCAAGTCAGTGAAACTAACCCATCCATCAGGCTAGACAATCAAGTACACCTCACCAAGCTCTAAAATCCAGGTGCATTCTTTGAATGTGCTTCCTCTTCAAGATCTTGAAGATATTCCGGTGGTTCGTGACTTCCCGGATGTCTTTCCAAAAGAGCTGCCAAGCATACCACCTGACAGATCTGTAGAGTTTGTGGTAGATCTTATCCCAGGAACCGCCCCAATATCCAGACGCCCATATAGAATGACCCCACGTGAGTTAGCTGAGCTCGATATCCAACTTGAAGCTTCGTTGACAAAAGGCTTCATCCGCCCTAGCTCATCGCCATGGGGTTGCCCCGTTCTGTTCGTAACGAAGAAAGATGGAACAGAAAGGATGTGCGTAGACTATCACGCGCTAAATCTAGCGACGATAACGAACAAGTACCCACTGCCCAGGATCAATGATCTTTGCGATCAACTTGCAGGATCCTCTGTCTTCTCCAAGATGGATTTGAGATTAGGCTATCATCAAATCAAAATCAGAAACGGGGACATTCCCAAAACGGCTTTCACTACTCGTTATGGTCTTTATGAGTACACCTTCATGTCCTTCGGTTTAACCAATGCCCCCGCCACATTCTCGCGCTTGATGAATTCGATCTTCATGGAGTACCTAGATAAATTTGTTGTAGTTTATCTTGATGACATTCTCATCTACTCGAAGAACGAAGAAGAGCATGCAGAACATCTTAGGTTGGTATTGATGAAACTTCGAGAGCATCGCCTATATGCCAAATTCTCAAAGTGTGAATTCTGGCTACCAGAAGTGACCTATTTAGGCCACGTGATTTCTGCCAAAGGCATTGCTGTCAATCCCGAGAGAGTTCAGGACGTCCTTGAGTGGACTCCACCTGAATCGGTTAAGCAAGTTAGGAGTTTTCTGGGCTTAGCAAGCTATTCTCGCCGCTTCGTCACGAACATTTCTAAAGTTGCAAAGCCTCTAACTGAACTCCTCAAGAAAGATAAGAAATTCCTATGGACTCCCAAGTGCGAGGAAAGCTTTCAAGAGCTAAAAAGAATATTGACTTTTGCACCCGTACTTGCACCTCCAGACACCAAAAAGGATTTCGAGATCTATTGTGATGCTTCACGGCAAGGGTTAGGATGCATACTTCTGCAAGATCGACATGTGGTAGCTTATGCTTCACGCCAATTGCGTCCACATGAAGAGAACTATCCTACCCATGATCTTGAACTCGCTGCCGTAGTTCATGCCCTGACAACTTGGCGACATTACCTCCTTGGTAATCGTTGTGAGATCTATTCCGACCACCAAAGCCTCAAATACATATTCACCCAGCCAGATCTTAATCTCAGGCAAAGACGCTGGATTGAGTTGATAAAATATTATGACTTAGGAATTTCTTACAGCGCAGGCAAAGCCAATGTCATGGCTGATGCACTAAGTCGTAAGTCGTATTATAACAACCTCATGTTACAACAGTATCAACCACTTCTTCATGAGGAATTTTGAAAGCTCAAACTCAAGATTGTTCCTCGTGGATCTCTTTTCAACTTGGTGGCGAAACCAACCCTTGAGGATCAAATTATAGTTGCCCAAAGGCGTGCACGAGGTGTTCGCGGGATCAAGGAGAACATTGCTAGCGGAGTTGCTAAATGTTTCTCCACAGATAGTAAAGGAACGGTATTCTTTGGAAATCGTTTGGTAGTACCTAAGAATAGGGAAATAAGGAAACTCATCCTCAAAGAAGCCCCTGACACACCCCTCTTGATTCATCCCGGTAGCACAAAAATGTACCGAGATCTACGCCAGAGATTTTGGTGGACTAGGATGAAGAGAGAAATTGCTCAGTTCATTGCTGAATGTGATGTTTGTCGTCGCGTTAAGGAAGAACATCAAAGACCTGCTGGTACTCTTAGACCTTTGCCTATCCCCGAGTGGAAATGGGACAAAGTCAGTATGTATTTCATCACTAGCTTTCCAAAAACCCACAAAGGAAATGATGCCATCTTCGTTGTCATAGATAGACTTTCCAAAGTTGCTCACTTCCTTCCTGTTCGCGAGTCTATAACTGCTAGCCAGTTAGCGGACTTGTATGTCTCCCGAATCATGTCACTTCACGGTGTTCCTTTGGAAATCAATTCAGACCGTGGTAGTCTTTTCACTTCTCGATTTTGGGAAAGTTTCCAGAATGCTATGGGAACCCAGCTCTCCTTTAGCACCGCTTATCACCCGAAGTCAAGTGGTCAAGTAGAAAGGGTCAATCAAATTCTCGAAGACATGCTCAGAGCTTGTGTTATCTCTTTTGGAAAGAAATGGGAGAATTCTCTTCCTTTTGCCGAATTTGCATATAACAATAGCTTCCAATCTATCTTGGGCATGGCTCCTTTTGAATTTCTCTATGGACGGAAATGTCGAACACCCCTAAAATGGTCAGAAACCGGGGAAAGACAATTCTTTGGACCGGATTTGATCCAGGATGCATAAGAGCAGGTTCGCATTGTTCGTGAGAAATTGAAGACAGCCCAATCTCATCAGAAAAGCTATTATGATCATAATCATAGGGAAGAAATCTATAATCTGGCTGAGAAGGCTTACCTTCGGGTTACTCCTCTGAAGGGTACCCATCGCTTCGGTATCAAAGGCAAGTTGGCCCCACGTTACGTCAGTCCCTTTCGCATTCGGTATCAAAGGCAAGTTGCAATTGGAGAAGTTGCCTACCAATTGCAACTACCCCCTCACCTCTCCCAGGTTCATGATGTCTTCCACGTCTCTCAACTCAGGCGTTGCTTGAAGGACCCCATCCGCGAAGTAGACCACGAAATGCTTGATCTCCAAGATAACCTTTCATATCGAGAGTACCCTGTTCGTATTCTTGATGAAGCCGAGCGTAGCACCAGACGTCATAAGATCAGATTCTTCAAAGTGCAGTGGTCACATCATTCAGAGAAAGAAGCCACCTGGGAACGAGCGGATTGTCTACGAGCTAAGTACCCCACCCTCTTCCCGACGACTTCTGAATCTCGGGACAAGATTCTTTTGAGTGGGGGCGAGTTGTCAGAACCCTAATTTAGGTTTGTGCTTTTCTAAACTTGCATTTTTGCATCTTGAAAAAAAATGCAAAAGAAAAAGAAATGGGGAAAAGAAAAGCCCTAAATGAATTAAATAAAAAGGCCAGAAATAAAAAAATTTCCAAAATTCTTTTGCATATGTTGAAAAATCCTAAAAATGAGTGTGATCATTTTAAAAGTGATTTGGGATTAATCCCATGCTCATAGATTTTCCAAAAATCCAAATAGTGGCTTGGAAATTAAATCAAATGCCTATTTGAATTGAGATTCAAATAATTTCAATTTCAAAAATTCCCAAAACTTGGGGTTGACTAATACTAAGTCACCTAGAGTTTATAAAATTATTTGGGGGTTTTTATAAAATGCCCTAGTATTTATTTTAAATGGGCAAACAAATAACAGAAAACAATAAAAAGAAAACAAAAGAAAAGGCCAGAGCCCACCATACCTGGCCCAGCCTGGCTAGAAGCCGGCCCAGCCCACCAGGGGCAGGGTCGTCTTCTACCTGTGGCCAGGCAGGCAGCTCGCCGCCGTGGCGAGCATGCCCACGCCGTGCCACCTCCTGCTTGCCCCCCCCCCTCGTCGTCTTCTGTCGCCGTGGAGGCCTGGAAGGCTCCAGGCCATCTTCCCCCCCTCGCTGGTTCGTTCCTCTCCCTCTCTCGCCGAAATCGCGCGCACAACCGAGAGCTTGCCTCGCCGCCGTCGTGCCCGCGCGTGGCCACCGGCCTCCTCCTACGCCGCCACCTTGTCCAGAGGCTTCCTCGGCAACTTCTACTTCGAGCTGCAGGTCCAACCAAAGACGAGGCGCCCAGGGACGACGCCCGCATAGCCACTTCCCCGCCGGCCGCCGAGGAGCTCGAGCTCCAATTCGTCTCCGCCGGGCCTCCTTCGACCCCGCCGTGGCTACCATTGGAACCGGGTGAGCTCTACGCTCCGTTTCCCCCCAGCCGTGCTTCTTCCCGTGCCCCCTGCCGCCTTTTGCCATGACCAGGAGCTTCAGCCGCCGCCTTCGTCGTCGTGGACGTGACCCCGAGCGCCCCCTTGACCCCCACTTGCTCCGTTGGATGCGGAAGCCCGCGAGGCATCTGCCAGTGCCCTTGCCCCCTCTCCCGTGCCCTCCAGCCAACTCCGGCGAAGTCTCCGACCAGCCGCCGACAGCCCGAGCCTAAACCACCTCCCCTCTCTCTCTGACCAGTGGGCCCAAGGCCATTAACCCTAATGACCTAGCTAACTGACCCACTGACTTGTGGGGCCAGGCCCCCTAATCTAATTAGAATTAGTTAGTTAACTCTCTGGTTAACCCAGAGAGGCTGATAGGTGGGGCCGCCCTGTCAGTTCACTGGTCAAACCCCCTGACGTCAGCATGATGCAGTGCTGACGCAATAAAGAATAATCAATTTAATTAATTACAGAAATTCCAAAAATTGGCCTAAACTTTGAAATTGAATATCTTTTAAACTATAACTCCAAATTCAAAGTGTAATATATGAAAAATGATCAGGAGAAAATCCCCTATCCAAATAACCAACTTTCAACCATGTTTGAAATGTTTACAATAAGGGATCAGTAGCATTTTGATATTTGGCTCTTTTGTATTAAATCAAATAAATTACTATGATCATTCTAAATTCAACCAATGCAATGCAAAGGTGATCACTTACACTTCAGAAGAATTTCACACACATGACCAATTGGTTTTTGATGAACAAACATTAGCCAATGTAACTTGGACAAATTTGAATACCATTTGGAGTTTGATTTTGAATTCACTTTTCAAATCAACTTCAATTAACATGTTTTAATTTAAACCTAGGTCACATCAGCACCTTGCCATGCTTTGTTTTGCATATTGAATGTGCATAGTATTATCTTGATTGTGCTTTACTTCCAGTGCTTCGGTGATTGCATCCTCTCGGTAGAGTTGATCTCGGAGACGAGTTCAACCTCACGTCAGAAGAGTGTTACATCGTGATCATCAGCAAGGCAAGCACCCCCTCTTTGATCATGTCGATAAAATCCCAGTTCCCTCTCATTCTCGCAAATGCATGTTTAGTATGTCACCATGATACGTTCTACCGCTAGTTGAACCTATTCCTTTGCATGACCTATCATTTTGTCACAGTAGTAAGCAAACCACAATCCTAGCAGATGTAGGAGTTGGTTGTTATCTTGTGGCCCCTACAACTGTTACAGCTTATTGCATGCTTAGAGTTGTTACCTGAGGCTACTCTGTTGTGAGTCGGGATGGTAGTGATCATGTGACTGATGGTGGTAACGTGTTGGTGAATCTACCCTAAACCAGGTGAACGATGAGAGGCTGTGTAGGAGTACACAGTGGGTTGTCTCGTTGAACACTGCCTTAAGCTCGAGTTATTGTGTTGTTATCCAAGACTAAGAGTACGAACACACATTGGGATCACTGACCCCTCTCGGCCTAGTACCTCACCCCGGACCAGTCCAGGAGTTGCAAGTAGTTCGCCCTTTAACGATCTCAAGCAGGTGGAACCAAGGTAAGTGGTTGGCATAGGTTGTGGGCACGTTGAATCAAGTGATGATGATCGAGTTGAGCTTGATGGCGGTCACACAACATTTGAGTCCGCATCGGAAAAATCGGCCGGATTCCGATT
The DNA here is from genome assembly GCA_950022295.1 of Bromus sterilis. Classification (NCBI taxonomy): domain Eukaryota; kingdom Viridiplantae; phylum Streptophyta; class Magnoliopsida; order Poales; family Poaceae; genus Bromus; species Bromus sterilis. The sequence goes on from OX465597.1 coordinate 30,735,566, forward strand.
GTGGTCCCAACTCAAATAGGTGACTCCCTAGGACTAGAGATGGTGCCGTGAGTGAAGTGTCGTGGCAGCATCCTCGCCGGTACTCATTTGAAGGGTCCATCCCCAGGCGGTAACTGATGAGGCGTGTGTGTAGCAGTACACCCCTGCAGGGTTAATGAACTATTTGAATAGCCGTGTCCACGGTTATGGACTACTTGGAGACCTTTACTTGATCATAGATAACTTGAACCGGATACTTATAAAACTTTCCAAGATAAGTGTGAGTGCTATGGCGTGCCTTCTCGTGGGGAAGTCAAGAGGGGCACCATAGTGGAGTATTGACTGGAGACTGTTACTTGGACTCGTGTACGTTCTTACCTCTCTTTGGTATTCGTAGTAGAGGACTAGCCAAGTCAAAGCTGGCATTTCTGCAAGTGAAACCCCACCTCCCTTTGCCTTGATACATGTGCATGAGTAGTATAGTTCCTATGTAAGTCTTGCTGAGTACGACTTTGTACTCACGTTTTCTTATTTTATGTTTTAGAGACGAGACAACTGACCCTGATCGTGGCCTCTACCTTGAGCTCGACGTGGACCAGGTCGTATAATTCCAGACAACAGCCTGTGCCCTTTGGAGGGTCGTTGTACTTTTCTTTCAGGCTTCTTAAGCCATTTGTTAACCTTGTCTTTACTAAGACATAATTTTCTTCCGTTGATGTTTGATGTAATGTTGGATCACAGACATGTGATCTCTGCTTGTAATACAACTACTATGTCTGCTCTGTTTAGCAGAAGTTATAAAGACTATAAGTTTGTAGAGTTCGTGTTGTGATTACCTGCTGTTTACACTGGACATATATGCTGTGTGTATGATTATAACTTGCATGTCTTAGTGTGGGGTTCGATAGCTTAGTTGTGTTCTTGCCGGCGGTCTTTTATACACCAAGTGTCCCTTAGATGTGCGCAGCTTGGGGCATCGCGAGGCGATTGTTCGTGACTCTATCACGTGGCACACTTTGTTGTATGATTGAGCCCGCCCGAGATCCCGACTAAGTGATCGGGCTGGAGTAAGTCTATGTAAGGGTTATGATTCAATCGATAACATGGTTGAGGCGACTTGTCTATGAGTATGGGATTCACCACCCATAAGCATTTAGACTTGTGAGCGGACGATGAGGACCCATCTCAGTTGATCATCCGGTCTGGATGGGATGCCCCTCACGTTCGATGCTTACCGAGAGTGATCTGTGCTTGGCCTTGTCTACTTAAACAAGTGGGTACGGCTCTTGGCTCTCCATGTGATTGCATTGTGACCGTAATTACATACGCTAACCCCGGGTCCTTTGGATTCTTATCTTGACTCGTCCCCAGACCACTAGCCAGGTACAATTCAAACTGATCCACTCTTTTTCGATATTTTGAGTACTCATGCAATGGATGAGCGTGAGCAAGAAAGTTGACACCTAAAAGGCGAAACAGAAAGAAGGTGGAGGAGGAAGACAAAAAGGTGTGAAAGGCTCACATCAATGAGGACAATCATAGGCGAGATAAGGCCATATGATAGATATGATGTGAGGAGTAGGGATTGCCATGCAACGGATGCACATGTGAGCTAAAAGCTCTCCAAGGGAACTAGTGGGGGTGCATCTAAATTGCTTGCTCAAGAAGACCTAGAGCTCGTTTGAGGAGGCTCATCATTGGAATATACAAGCCAAGTTCTACAGTGTGAAGGTCCCGACATAGCTATACGCATGATGATGATCTCTATGGAGTACAAGGGATAGAGGATGAAGTACTAGTGTGGATCTCTCAAAAGGAATAGTAGTGTGCCCCCTTCTCTCTTTTTATTTTTCTTTTTCTATTTTTTCTATTTTTTTGTATTTTTCTGGTGGCCTCAATGGATCTTTCTATTTAGGGACAATTGCATTTTTGCCCCTAGTTTTGCCAGCCCGTGGGTTTTGCCCTTACTTTTCGGCTATGCTTAGTTTTGCCCTTAGATTTGTCCCTCGGGTCATCCGAACGCCCTTTGACCGTTTGACCAATACTTAGAAAATGTATAACAAATTCATATGAACTTAGAAAAATGCAAATAAGATATTTAATTATTCAGAAAAGCATTTCCTTTATGTGTGTATCATTTGCACATATGAAAATATTAATTGTTAACCTACCTAAGGTTACTAACGTTCTTAACATTATTAAAAATAAAAATGTGTAAACAATAAAAAAATCATGAATAAAAACGGCATGCAAGTTTAGGTGATGTCTGCTGACCATTCTGATATCTTATTTGAGATTTTTTGAATTCACATGAACTTGTTATGAATTTTAAAATTAATGGTCAAAGTCATTTGAAAATGCATAACAACTTCATATATACCCAGAAAAATGCAAATAAGATATCGGAATGTTCAGAAGACATCACCTACATTCGCATGTCATTTTTAATCATGAAAATGTATTGTTTATACCCTTTAATGTTTAATAATGTTAATAACATTAATAACCTCAAGTAGTTTAAATATTATTTTGTTCGTGAATGCTAATAACATGCACTTATAGGTAATGCTTTTTTAAACATTTTGATATCTTATTTGCATTTTTCTGAGTTCATATGAATTTGTTATGCATTTTCAAAGTATTGGTCAAACGGTCAAAGGGCGTTCGGATGACCTCAGAGACAAATTGAAGGGCAAAACTGAGCAAAGCCGAAAAGTAAGGGCAAAACCCACGGGCCGGCAGAAATAGGGGCAAAAATGTAATTGTCCCTTCTATTTAACTCTCATTTGTCCTCTTTGGGATCTTTTGATTTTTTCCTCTTTGGGATCTTTTCCTCACTTTAGGGGAAACACTCTATATTTTAAAAGAATATAGGAGATCTTTCACACTTTACAAAGGTACTCACATAAATAAGATATAACTATCATGATGCAAATGTATGCTTCTGCCAGGATAGCATGATATGCAATGATACTAGCGCATCATGTAGCAATGATTACGGCAAGTCCCAACTAGCATGCAGCTCATCGATCAAGCAAGTAGCATGTATGACATGAAGATCAAGTCATGAGAAGGTGGATGTTGCATGGCAATGTATCTCGGAAAGGCTATGGAAATGCCTTGTACGTAGGTATGGTGGCTGTTTTGAGGAAAGATATAAGGAGGCTTTATGATGACAGAGCGTATCGTGCCAAGGGTTTGGATGCACCGGCGAGTATGCGCCAACTCTCGAGGTTAGAAAGGGCAATGCACGGTACCGAAGAGGCAAGAAAAATTATAGGTGGGTGGAAGTGTCAACTTTCGAATACTCACATTAGTCCGAAGAACTCATGCACTTATTATCGGTAACTCTCAATCTAATCAGGAGGTTCACAAAGAGACAAGTACCCCAAGAGGAGTGTATGGGGGTTTGGTTATCCTTGCGCATCCTCGACTCATGGTACGTGAGTGTACTCTAATATCCGAACCCTCCAGAGGTTAGTGATCCATCTAGTAGCTAGAGTTCTCAACATGGGTTTTTGGTTTTCAAAAAACACACGGATTGCCCAAAATACGACATATATCACTAATAGGCTCGAGCTCTTGACACCAAAAGTTCAAACATTACTCTAAGTCAATACCTCAAAACTATTGCAAGTTACTACTACAAAGAGAACAACAACTTTAACTACCTACTTCTAGTCAAGACACAAAACTCAGTGCAACAGGAAAACTCTCTAACAAGATAAAACATGCAACCTATATAAAGTTCAACCTAAAACAAAAGAAAAGCTCTGGAAAAACTAAAACACTACAACTAAACAGAGCAGCAGCTAAGAAAAGAAAAAGAATAGCTCATAGCTAAAAGAAATAAGCATGCAAATCCTATGAGGAGTTCTAGTTCAAGCGGAGCGTGTAACTCTCCCACACAAAAGTGTAAGCTGGGGTCTAACTTTTTACTACAGAAAACAAAGCTAAAGAAAGCTAAAAATAAAACCTAAGAGCGAGACGCTGCAAGCATAGAACATAACGCATGAAGTGATAAAAATATAGTGCAACGAGAGACGAACTGATAATTGTTGCTGAAGAAGGGGATGGACGGGGGCATCCCCAAGCTTAGACACTTGATAATAAAGCTCCTCAACTGGATAATCTTAGCAGGGGTTAGTACTTCCCGATAAAAGCATCCTTTCACTTATCCCAAGAATCTATGCTATTCTTAGGCAAGGATTGAAACCAGATTTTAGCTTCATCCCTCAAGGAGAAAGGAAAAATCTTAAGCTTAAAAATATCACCATCTACTTCTTTGTACTTTTGCATATCAAAAAGCTCAATAAAATTATTTAAAGGCAAAGCAGCATCATCTCTAGCACCAGAGAATTGGTCTTTCATAACAAGGTTCAACAAAGCAGGTTTAATCTCATAAGAAGGTGCTGAAGTAGCAGGTGTAGCAATAGGAGTGCAGATAAAGTCACTGTTGTTGTGACTAGTGAAGTCACACAACTTGGTGTTTTCATTGGAACCCATAGTAGCAGCAGGTATTTTTGGTATTTTTCATAAGGGACACAAAAGTAAAAACTGAAAGGTAAACTAACAAGACTAAAAAGCAAAGATAAAAGATAGTGTGCAACTCCCCTATCTTGTAGACTGGAGTCCCCGGATTCCCTGTGGTGGCCCCTCTTCCCTCCTCTGGTGTTTCTGGAAGCTTCCGGGTCGCTGATTTTTTATCTGATTTTTCCGGATTTTTTGGAGCACTTTTAATGGCCAGAAAACCTGAAATACAAAAACAGCAGAAAACAAGAACTGGCAGCTGGGTGCACTGGGTTAATAGATTAGTCCAAATATGCTCAAAAGTGTATGAAAGTTCAAGCAAATCATGGCAAAGTCACACAAAACATGCATGGAGCAAGCAGAAATTATAGATATGTTTGAGACGTATCAACGCGGACCTGCACACACAACAGATAACTTTGCTCCCAACGAGTACAGAGAGGTTGTCAATCCCTCTGGCCTTGTTGTTTACAAAGGATCAAACGCACGGGATAATAATGATAGCAATAGCAACAGAAAAGGAAATAAAGCAGAAAATAAATAGTGGGTGTAAACAGTGTTGGAAATATGGACCAGGGTCCCATGATGTTCACTAGTGATGTCTCTCTCCCAAAAGACTATAAAATAGCCATGCGAGGTAAATAAATTATAGCTGGGTAATTGACAGGATTATGTGCGCAAACCAATGCTAACTATGCTATAAAGAAAGGAAGAGGCTCAAAAGCATGGGTGGTACGCCAAGACAAGTAGACCGAAATCCATCTGCATCTACCTACTAATCATCCTTCTTGAGATATCTATCCAGAACATCTCGCTGGTATTAAGTTGCGATTCCCACCCAAAGTGTAAACTCAAAGAAACAGACAACTGCATTAAAGAACTTTGCGTAAAGTAAACAATCCTTGCACCCGCAAGTACAAGCACCGTTGTTTTCTCCCTTGTGGCAACAACACATCCCCTAGAATCATGTTTCTGTCACTCAAGCTAGTCATCAGGGGGCATGAACCCACAATCATGCATAACGCTCCCTCTTGGAGTCACTACCTACTACTTGGCCAAAGAAAAAAACAACAACGGAGAACATGCAAGAATTACTCAAGAACATAAATATCAAAGAGGAGAATCAAATATATTACTCAATCACAATCTGAACATAGTCTCATAATCCATCAGATCCCAGCAAACTCAACATAGCAACAACAACAGAAAGATTACATATGTGCCTCGATCATGTAGGGTAGCTCATGAGGTATAAACCATGAAGAAAAAAGAGGGGAGGAGAACATCACAAAGCTACTGATCATGGACCCATGGTCCAAGGTGGACCACTCACGGTTCAGCCGGGAAGCATCCATGGTGGTGGAGAAGCTCCCGGAGGTGGTTCCTCCCTCCGGCAGGGTGCCGGCAAGAGGGATCCTGGTGCTCCCAATCTTGGAAGGGCGGCGGTGGCGTAAGAGAGGAGAGATCGCGAAAAAGGGTTCTGTCCTAGAGGGTTTCGGGACGAGAGGGATATATAGGCGAAGGGGGGTAGCCAGAGGTGGACCAGGGGCCCCAGGCGCCCCCCTGGCATGGCCTAGGAGGTGGCCGCGCCAGGTAGCCGCCTGATACGTCCAAAACGTATCTATAATTTCTGCTTGCTCCATGCCTCTTTTGTGTGATATTGCTATGTTATTGATGAACTTCCATACACTTTTGATCATATTTGGACTAACCTATTAACTCAGTGCACCCCAGTGCCAGTTCCTGTTTTCTGCTGTTTTTCTATTTCAGGTTTCCCCCTTATTAAATGTACCAGAAAAATTCTGGGAAAAATATAGGAAAAATCAGCGTACCGCAAGCTTCGCAAAGAGCCCAGGAGGGGCCAGAGGGGAGCCACGGGGGCCCAGGCGGCCAGAGGGGGCGGCTAGGCCCCTGGCCGCGCCAGGGGGTGATACATCCCAAACGTATCTATAATTTCTGCCAGCTCCATGCATGTTTTGTATGACTTTGCCATGTTTTTCTTGAACTTTCATACACTTTTGAGCATATTTGGACTAATCTATTAACCCAGTGCACCCAGCTTCCAGTTGTTGTTTTCTGCTGTTTTTTGTATTTCAGGTTTTTCGGCCATTAATAGTGCTCCAAAAAATCCGGAAAAATCAGATAAAAAATCAGCGACCCGAAAGCTTCCGGAATCACCAAGGTAGCGGAGGGGGGCCACCACAGGGACTCCAGAAGGGTCCCTAGCGCGGCCCCACCTTAGGTCGTGCCAGGGGGCCTCCTGGCTGCCCTTTGGGTCCCCTCGACACCCCCCTCCGCCTATATTTAGCCCTCGGGGTGGAAACCCCTAAGATCGATCTCTTTTCCGCGAACTCGCCTCTATACTGCCGCCGCCGCCGTTTCAAGATCGGGGCTGCCTGTAGAAGCTGCCCCGGCACCCTGCCGGAAGGAGGAACCCCCTCCGGGAGACCATCCATAGCCATGGATGCCTCCCGGATGTACGATGAGTAGTCCCCCTTGGACCATGGGTCCGTGACCAGTAGCTATGTGATGTACCTCTCCCCTCTTTGTGCTTCAACTTTCGAGACCTCGTGAGCTGCCTCACATGATCGAGGCACTATTGTAATTTCTATTGTTGCTATGCTGAGTTTGATGGGATCCGATGGACTATGAGACTATGTTCAGATTGTGATGAGTAATATATTTGGTTCTTCTCTTTTATATTTTGTTCTTGAGTAAATTCTTGCATGTTCTCCGTTGCAGTATTTTGCTTTGGCCAAGTAGTTTGTTGCAACTCCAAGAGGGAGCATTATGCTTGATTGTGGGTTCAGCCCCTTGATGTCTAGCTTCAGTGACAGAAACATGAGACTAGGGGATGTGTTGTTGCCACCAGGGATAAAACAATGGTGCTTGTACCCGCGGGTGCAAGGATTGTTTACTTTACGCGAAGTTCTTTAATTTAGTTGTCTGTTGCTTTGAGTTTACACTTTGGGTGGGATTCGCAACTTAATACTAGCGAGATGTTCTGGATAGATATCTCAAGGTGGATGATTCGTAGTAGATGCAGTTGGATTTCGGTCTATTTACCTTGGCGTACTGCCCATTTCTTTTGAGCCCTTCCTTTCTTTGCAACATAGTTAGCATTGCGGTGCCTTCATAATTCTGTCAATTGCCTAGCTGTGATTTATTTACCTCGCTAGCACTTTTATCGTCTTTCGGGAGGGAGACATCACTAGTGAAAATCACGGGACCCCGGTCCATCTTCACATTATTGTTTACACCCTTAGTTTACTTTCAGTCTTTACTTTCAGTTGCCACAATTATTATCTCTCGCGTTGATCCTTTGTAAACAAGGCCAGAGGAATTGACAACTCCTCTGTACTCGTTGGGAGCAAAGTTATTTGTTTCTATGTGCAGGTCCTGTCAACTCCCTAGTTAGAAGCTAATTTCTGGCGCTGTTGGCACCTTCTTGTATTTCTGCGAGTCATATTGGAGACAAACCTTGGTATCTTCGACGAGGGAAATTTGCTGCTACGCTACATCTCACCTTCCACTTGGGGTAACCAACGAGGATTGAGGGAACTATCCTCACCGTATCAAACTAATTTCTGGCGCCGTTGCCGGGGACTCCAATGCCGAGTACCCCACCTTCTTCCCGCAGACTTCTGAATCTCGGGACGAGATTCTGCTGAGTGGGGGCGATTTGTCAGAACCCTCTGTTAGGTAATGTGCTAGGATCAAAGTCACTTGCATCATGTTAAAAATTTCAAAGAAATCTTTTGAAATCAAAATCAAAAGCAAAATGGGAGAAGGACCCCCCCCAGATGAATTAATTCAAAAGGCCAGATAAAAATCTTCTTCAAAAATTCATGTTCGATTTTTGAGAAGTCTTATAAATGAGTGTGATCACATATCAAGTGATGTGGGACCCACCCCATGCTCATGGATTTTTCAAATATTCAAACAGTGCCTTGGAATTAATCAAAAACCCCTATTTGAGTTAAGATTCAAATTATTTGAATTTTAAAAAGTGCCAAACTTTATAAGTGGCTAGTCTATATTATTATGAGGCCATATAAAAAGTTTCAGCATTTTATAAAATGGTTTGATATTTTATCATAGCCAAAAAAAATTTACAGAAAATGAAAGGAAAGATTAAACAGAAAATAAAAGGGAAAATGACTTACCTGGCCATTCGGCCCAACTCATCCCCCCCTGGCCCAAGCCCACCTGGACCCCCCCCCTTGTCTTCTTCCAGCGCGGCGGCAAGCAGCTCGGTGGCCGGCATGCCGCAGCCGCCACGCCACCTGCCTGCCTGGCGCCTCCCCGTGCCTCCTTCTCGCGCCTGGAGACGCCCAGAAGCCTCCCCGTTCCATTCCCCCTCTCCACGGACACCCTCCCCGTCTCCCTCGCCCGATTTCTCCACCTCCCGAAGACTCGCCGGAGTGCCCCGCCATGGCTTCCACGGCCAACGACGCCTAGGGCTCGAGCAAGCAAGTCCAACGTGCTCTTCTCCATCGACTTCATCTTCTCGCAGAAGCTGGAGCTTCAATTCGGCCCCGAAGAGACGCACGCTTCATTGGATCGCCGCCGGCCGCCGGAACTCGAGTTGGTCGATTCGCCGCCGCCGTAACCACCCCTCCTCCGACACCTGCTCCAACGTGTTCACCAGCGTCTTGTGAGCATTTCCCCTCAAGCCACGACACCGCTCGCCTCCTCTAGATCATTCCGCCATGAACGCCGGAGTACAGAGCCGCCGTGCTCGTCTTCGACGAGCCTGCGCTAAGCAATCATCCTCACCACCTTGTCCTTCGCAACCACCGTGATCTGCTGCTTCGAACGCGTCCAACCGTGGCTCAATTGGTGCACCACAGCAAGATCTGCACCATGACCGTGCTGCTGCCACCGCCTTTGCTCGTCGCCGACGTCATTCCGGTGAGCCCCCGTGTTGCTCGTCTGTCCCAGATGAAGCGCGCGTGCTTGGGCTCCCGTTTGGTGGTCGCGGCATGCCAAATGGTGGCCGGAGTCGCCCTCGCCGTGATCGCCGTCGTGCGCTAGAGTCGCCAGCGTCTAGCCGCCGGTAGCCCGCCGACGTGGCCATGGTTAGGGACTTAACCCCACCTGGGTTAAGTGACCTGGGTCACTGACAGTGGGCCCTGGCCCCCTTAATCCCCCCCGGTTAGTTTAAACTAATCGGGTTAATTAACCCAGTGGCTGACAGGCCGACCCCACACGTCAGACCCCCCCCCCCTGACGTCACCCTTGCGGAAGCCTGACGCAGTAATTCGATTAAATGATTTATAGAAATTCCAGAAAATCCAGAAAAAGGCTGAAACTTTGGAAATTCATAGAAAATTCATATTAACTCCAAATTGGACAAAATAATATATGAAAAATGATCAGGAGAAAATAAGCTATCCAAATATCCAACTTTCAACTTTGTTTGAGTTGAATTTGAAAGGTGATCAGTAGCATTTGCTATTTGATTTAAATGGAATTAAATCAAATTCAATTCAAAAGTTTTTGCAACTTGAACCATGGCAACATGCTACATTTCATTTACACATCAGAGGCATATCATACACATTTCAAAATGGTTCAACTTGATCAAACAATGTCACATGTAACTTGGCTAAGTTTGAATTCAAATTGGAATTTGAATTTGCAATTCAATTTGCAATATACTCCATTTAAATGGAATTGCTTCACACATCAAAGCATATACATCAAGTTTCAACCTTCCATCATGTGATTTTGCATTGTATTTACTTTGCTACCTTTTTTGTTGTTTGTCGAGTAGAGGTGGAACCGGAGCAGGAGGCTTCCCCCTTCGTTGAAGACCCCAAACCCGAACCTCGTCAGCAAGGAAAGCAAACCCCCATTTGATCATGTCGATAAAATCCCACTTCCCTCTCATGTCTCGCTTATGCATTGTTTAGGATGATTACCATGATGCGTTTCTACCGCATAGATGAACCCATTCCTTTGCATGACCTATCATTTTGTCACAGTAGTAAGCAAACCACAATACTAGCAAATGTAGGAGTTGATTGATATCATGTGGCCCCTGCAAGTTTTACTGCTTATTGCATGCTTAGAGTGATACCATGATGTTACTGTTATGTGAGTCGGGATGGTAGTGATCATGATGATGATGGTAGAAAGGTGTTGGTGAATCTACCCTAATACAAGGTGAACGATGAGAGGCTGTGTAGGAGTATACGGTGGGTTGTCTCGTTGAACACCGCCCTAAGTCTGAGTTCTTGTGTGGTGATCCAAGATGAAGAGTACAACCACACATTGGGCTCACTGACCCCTCTCAACCTATTAACTCATCCCTTTCGATGTCCAGATGTCGCAGTAGTTCGGAGTTCTGGTAGGCTTGTGGCCTGGATGCTAAGTGAGAGAACGACTCATCCGAGACCGGCTTATGCACCACGCACACATCACTTGGGTCCACTTCGGTAAACCGGCCGGGTTCACGATAGTGGTAGCCAACCCAGGTAGGCGGCTTTCTTGGACTAGATAGGCTATGAGGTAACAGTTGTAGTGAGCATCCTCGCTGGCACCCCTTGAATGGTGTCGAGATCAAAGGCGGTAAACGATGATCATGTGTGTGTAGCGGTACACCCCTGCAGGGTTAACAAAACTATTCGAATAGCCGCATCCGCGGTTAAGGACTGCTTGGAAAGCTTAGCTTGATTATTAGACAACTTGAACTGGATACTTCTAAAACACACCAAGATAAGTGTGAGTGCTATGGCGTGCTTTCTTGTGGGGAAGTCGAGGAAGGCACCATAGTGGTGTAATTGGTTGGAGAAAGTAGTGGACTCATGTACGCTTCTTACCTCAAGTCTGGTACTCGTAGTTCAGGACTAGCCAAGTCAAAGCTGGCACTTATGCAATTGAACCCCACCTCCCTTTACCTTGATACATGTGCATGAGTAGTATAGCTCCTATGTAAGTCTTGCTGAGTACGACTTTGTACTCACGTTTGCTTAATCTATGTTTTATATGAATCCACTGACCCCGAAGGTGGCTTCTTCATCGAGCTCGACGACTGAAGATCAAGCTAGTCTAGTCCCAGTCAGACGACTGGTTCCCTCGTGGAGGGCATGTGTTTAAATAAGGCTTCTTAAGCCATTTGTTAAACTTGTCTGTACTTAGACATACTTTGCTTCCGCTTGTTGTTGTAATGTTGGATCACATGTTTGTGATCTCTGTGTGCACTCTATAAGAGTTATCAATAAAATGTATACTTTGTAGAGAATTGCAATGATACCTGCTATTCATACAAGGCATGTGTGCTGCGTGTATGTTTATATCATGCATGTCTTTGTATGGGTTTTCGAGACCTTAGTTGTGATCTGGCTGGCGGTCTTTCATACACCAAGTGGCCCTTAGATGTGCGCAGCTTGGGGCATCGCGATGCGATTGCTCGAGACTCCGTCTCGTGCACACTTTGTGGTATGATCGAGCCCGCCCTAGACCCCGACTAAGTGATCGGGCTGGAGTAAGTCTATGTAAGAGTTATGAGATAGTCGATAGTATGGTTGAGGCGACTTGTCTTTGAATATGGGAGTTCATCACCCATTTCATTAGACTTGTGTGCAGACGATGAGGAACCCTCTCAGTTGATCATCCGGCCTGGATGGGATGCCCCTCACGTACGATGCTTTCCGAGAACGTTCTGTGCATGGCCTTATCTGCTTAGACACGTGGGTACGGTTCTCGGCTCTCCATATTACTATCTCTTAACTGGACTTGCATACGCTAACCCCGGGTCCCGACAGACTTGGTATCAGAGCAGGACTGACTGTAGGACTAGTAGCCTTGGCCGAAGTCGAGTGTAGCTTGCTATAGTTATATAGTTACTCTGGGTATATAAGGGAACAACGTAAGGCTTCTTTTTTCTCCTTACCCCCTTCGTTCTGAGTTCTGAGTCACCCTCATCTTATTCTACGGGAAGATAGGACTAGGCTCTCCTCTGTCTGATTAGAACATCTCGTTGTTTGCTTCCTTGTAGCCGTAGGAAAGTTGTGTCCGGTTTTCCTAGCATTGTTGTAATGCTGATTTCTTACATCGTATTATGTAAGTGTTGTTTTCCATGTTGGAAGAAATTGTCATTTCTTACAATTACAGCCGTTATGCTGCCCGAGTCATTCCAGGATTATCTCATAATCTGATGCATTTGCAAACTCCTTCTTTCTGTTTCAGATGGCAGATCTTTCCCCTCGGCAGATTGTTCGTTTGACCAGGTGCCTCGGTGTGCAGATCCGCCACGTTGATGGAGATTATGTCCTATGTGGGATATCGATGGTATCCTGAGTACACCGTCGAGGAGCAGTTCCACGACTTCAACCAGACCCAGTTCCACTGCATTGTCAGGAACTACCCGCACCACGTTGGAGTCACTCAGCCTATCCATTTTGGACATGGCATTGGCATGACAGAGAACATGGCTGTGCAGGATGCTGCATATTCATGTATTACCCTGCTGAGAGAGGAGCACACTATGCTGAGAGAGACATCGTTCTGCTATATCCCTGCTGCACTTCCAGGAGAAGAGGGATATTACACCGGACTCTACTCAGATCACTCTGCAGAGGATCCAGTACTTCAGATGACTGCTAGATTTGCTAGTGATCGAGATCGTGATGCACACGCTCTCCATTTTGAGCTTCATGCCACCCGTGTTCGTCTGTATCGAGCACTGACACTATTGGCACCCTTCGTGAGTCTTCGATCAGTCGAGTATGATGCTATCTACCCTCTGAGGACTCAGATGCCTTCTCGAGTTGCTTGGCCCGAGATTGGAGGCATTTTTCCACCCCGTGGTCCTTTGCTTCCACCCTACGCTGGACCTAGGCCCCATCCTTGCCCAAATGGATATCAGGGTCCACAGGCCTCCGTGTTTTCCGATGGTCACCTTCAGCTACCGGGATACGCGGGTAACTTTTACGAGGACTACTATGGAGATGGAGATGAGTGAGACCGCCTGTGGTCTTGCTTAGTGAGGATGTAGTAGTATCTTAGTATATTGTACGCAAGGTGTTCTAAGTTCCAGAGGCTTAGATAAATAATGTATAGGAAGTCAGAGTGCCTCTGAAGGATGTATCATCTTCATCACGTTTGTATTAGCTTAGTGCTTGTACTAAAACGATGTATGGTTTGTATGACAGCTTGTGAATATATGGCTTGTATGCTTTTATCACCATGTTGTCAAGATGATTACTTCCTTGCTCTATAATCCTTCCAGTACTTCAATACCTTGTTTAGATTCTTCCAATCAACTCTGTTTGACTTTGGTTTTCACCTTCAGGATGTCTCAAGGAACCCGTGGCCAGCTTGGTCGTAACCAGGGTCGTGGAAATGAACAGGAGGAAGGCAACCTTCCACCCCCACCCACGATGGCTCAGGTTCTGATGGAGGTTGAGAGGAACCGCCGAGACTCTCACCATCTGCTGGAGGTCATTGCTCGCAACACCACTCAGCAGCGCAACGAGTTGCTGTCCTTGAACGACTTCATTCGGCTTCATCCCCCGGTTTTCAGTTACTCCACCGAACCCCTTGACGGCGATGACTGGCTTCGCAGCATCGAGAGGAAGCTCCAAGAAGGCCATGTTGCAGATGGCGACAAGGTCAGCTAGGCCACCTATCACCTTGAAGGTGCAGCTAGCTCTTGGTGGGAGAACTTCCTGAACATGCGTCCTGTTGGACCGCCCGCATCTTGGGATGAGTTCTGCACTTCCTTCCGTGAGCACCACATTCCCAAGGGTCTTATGGACCGCAAGCGTGAGGAGTTCTGCAACCTCACCCAAGGCAGAAGGACTATTGAAGAGTTTAGTCGTGAGTTCAACCGACTTGCTCGTTATGCTACTGAAGAAGTCTCCACCGACGCAAAGAATCAAGAGAGGTTCCGTCGTGAGCTCAACCTACATGACTTTTCCACCTTCCAGGTCCTTGTCAACAAGGCCATCAAGGCAGAGGACATGAGCACCCCCAATGACTTTCGCAAACACCCTAGAGACGATGGATCATCCGGTTCCGGCTCCCAGAAGCGCAAGATCTGGATCCCCAACAGTATGTTCCGCCAGAACAACCCACCGAGGCCATCCTATGTGGCGCCTCGTCCACCAACTCAGTTCCACCCAGCTCCACCAAACAACCCAGCTCCACGCACTGTCTTTGGAGCCTGTTACAAATGTGGTCAGGCAGGCCACTACTCTCGTGAGTGTCCCCAGAACCAGCTCCAGAATCAGAATGCTCCACCCCGTGCCGGAGGTAACAACAATGGTCGTGGCAAGCCACCCCAGAAGGTCTACACCGCCAAACCCGCTCCTCCCGCCACTCGTGGACGTGTGAACCAGATTGCCGCCGAAGAGACTGACGACACCACTGACGTCATTCTTGGTACGCTCCCAGTCAATTATGTTCCTACTTCCGTTCTTTTTGACCCAGGAGCATCTCATTCATTCATGTCGGAAAGTTATGCACTTCGTCATGAGTTATCCTTTGTTGAATTGTCCACCCCAATGATTATTCAAACTCCAGGGTCAAGATGGCAAACTAATAGAGTAAGCCATGGTAATCAGATTGCAATTGAGGGTTTAGTATTCCTTGCTTCACTCATAGCTCTCAAGTCTTCAGATATTGATGTAATCCTTGGCATGGATTGGCTATCAAGGCAGAATGCCTACCTTGATTGCAAAGGCAAATCCGTGAAACTCACCCACCCTTCATGCAAGACCGTCAACTATACCTCACCCAGAACAAGAACCCAAGTGCATTATTTGAATGTACTTCCCCTTCCCGAACTTGAAGATATTCCGGTGGTTCGTGACTTCCCGGATGTCTTTCCTGAAGAGCTTCCGGGAATGCCACCCGACAGATGAGTAGAGTTTATAGTGGATCTTGTGCCAGGAACCGCACCAATTTCTAGACACCCATACAAAATGGCCCCACGTGAGTTAGCTGAGCTTAAAACCCAACTTTAAGCTTTGTTGGAAAAAGGCTTCATCCGCCCTAGCTCATCGCCATGGGGTTGCCCCGTTTTGTTCGTAATGAAGAAAGATGGAACAGAAAGGATGTGCGTAGACTATCGCCCGCTAAATTTAGCGACGATAAAGAACAAGTACCCATTGCCCAGGATCAATGATCTTTATGATCAACTTGCAGGATCCTCTGTCTTCTCCAAAATGGATTTGAGATTGGGTTATCATCAAATCAAAATACGAAACGAGGACATTCCCAATACGGATTTTACTACTCGTTATGGTCTTTACGAGTACACCGTCATGTCCTTTGGTTTAACCAATGCCCCCGCCACTTTCTCACGCATGATGAATTCGGTCTTCATGGAGTACTTAGATAAATTTGTCGTGGTTTATCTCGATGAAATTCTCATCTACTCGAAGAACGAAGAAGAACATGCCGAACACCTAAGGCTGGTATTGATGAAACTTAGAGAGCATCGCCTGTATGATAAATTCTCCAAGTGTGAATTTTGGCTACCAGAAGTGACCTACTTAGGCCACGTGATTTCTGCAAAAGGCATTGCTGTGAATCCCGAGAGAGTTCAGGCCGTCCTTGACTGGACTCCACCTGAATCAGTTAAGCAAGTTAGGAGTTTTCTTGGCCTAGCCAGCTATTGCCGTCGCTTCGTCGAGAACTTTTCTAAAGTTGCAAAGCCTCTAACTGAACTCCTCAAGAAAGATAAGAAATTCCAATGGACTCCCAAGTGCGAGGAAAGCTTTCAAGAGCTAAAAAGAAGATTGACTTCTGCAGCCGTACTTGCGCCTCCAGACACCAAAAAGGATTTCGAGATCTATTGTGACGCATCACGGCAAGGGTTAGGATTCATACTTCTGCAAGATCGACATGTGGTAGCTTATGCTTCACGCCAGTTGCGGCCACATGAAGAGAACTATCCTACCCATGACCTTGAACTCGCTGCCGTAGTTCATGCCCTAACAACTTGGCGACATTACCTCCTTGGTAATCGTTGTGAGATCTATTCCGACAACCAAAGCCTCAAATACATTTTCACCCAGCCAGATCTTAATCTCAGGCAAAGACGCTGGATTGAGTTGATAAAAGATTACGACGAAGGAATTTCTTACACCCCAGGGAAAGCCAATGTCATGGCTGATGCACTAAGTCATAAGTCGTATTGTAACAACCTCATGTTACAACAGTATCAACCACTTCTTCATGAGGAATTTCGCAAGCTTAATCTTGAGATTGTTCCTCATGGCTATCTTTCTACCTTGGTGGCGAAACCAACTCTTGAGGATCATATCATAGTTGCCCAAAGGCGTGCACGAGGTGTTCGCCAGATCAAGGAGAACATTGCTAGCGGAGTTGCTAAATGTTCCTCCACAGATAGCAAAGGAACGGTATTCTTTGAAAATCGTTTGGTAGTACCTAAGAATAGGGAACTAAGGCAACTCATCCTCAAAGAAGCCCATGCCACACCCCTCTCAATTCATCCCGGTAGCACAAAAATGTACCGAGATCTACGCTAGAGATTTTGGTGGACTAGGATGAAGAGAGACATTGCTCAATTTGTTGCCGAATGTGATGTTTGTCGTCGCATTAAGGTAGAACATTAAAGACCTGCTGGTACAATTCAACCTTTGCCTATTCCAGAGTGGAAATGGGACAAAGTCGGTATGGACTTCATCATCGGCTTTCCAAAAACCCAGAAAGGAAACAATGCCATCTTCGTTGTCATAGATAGGCTTTCCAAATTTGCTCACTTCCTTCCAGTTCGCGAGTCTATAACTGCTAGCCAGTTAGCAGACTTGTACGTCTCTAGAATTGTATCCCTTCACGGTGTTCCTTTGGAAATCAATTCTGATCGCGGTAGCCTTTTCACCTCTAGATTTTGGGGAAGCTTTCAGAATACTATGGGAACTCATCTCTCCTTTAGTACAGCTTTCCATCCTCAGTCTAGCGGTCAAGTCGAAAGGGTTAACCAAATTCTCGAGGACATGCTCGGAGCTTGTGTTATCTCATTCGGAAAGAATTGGGAGAAATCTCTGCCATTCGCTGAATTTTCTTATAACAATAGTTTCCAATCTAGTCTGAACATGGCTCCTTTTGAACTCCTTTATGGACGACGATGTCGAACACCACTAAACTGGTCAGAAACCGGTGAAAGAAAATTCTTTGGACCGGATATGATCAAGGAAGCAGAAGAGCAAGTTCGCATTGTTCGTGATCAATTGAAAGCAGCCCAGTCTCGTCAGAAAAGCTACTATGATCGTCATCATAGGCAAGAGAGCTACAATCTGGATGAGAAGGCTTACCTTCGGGTTACTCCTCTGAAGGGAACCCAACGTTTCGGTATCAAAGGCAAGTTGGCCCCATGTTACATCGGACCTTTCCGCATTCTTGCCAAACATGGAGAAGTTGCCTACCAACTTGAACTACCCCCGCACCTTTCCCGAGTACATGATGTATTCCATGTGTCCCAACTCAGGCGTTGCTTCAAGGACCCCATCCGCGAAGTCGACCATGAAACGCTTGATCTCCAAGATGACCTTTCTTATCGAGAATACCCCGTTCGTATTCTTGATTCCGCAGAGCGTGTCACTCGTCGTCAGAAGATTAGGTTTCTGAAAGTGCAATGGTCACACCACTCTGAGAGAGAACCTACGTGGGAAAGAGAAGACCGTCTCAGTGCCGAGTACCCCACCTTCTTCCCGCAGACTTCTGAATCTCGGGACGAGAATCTGCTGAGTGGGGGCGAGTTGTCAGAACCCTCTGTTAGGTAATGTGCTAGGATCAAAGTCACTTGCATCATGTTAAAAATTTCAAAGAAATCTTTTGAAATCAAAATCAAAAGCAAAATGGGAGAAGGAACCCCCCCACCCCAGATGAATTAATTCAAAAGGCCAGATAAAAATCTTCTCCAAAAATTCATGTTAGATTTTTGAAAAGTCTTATAAATGAGTGTGATCACATATCAAGTGATGTGGGACCCTCCCCATGCTCATGGATTTTTCAAATATTCAAACAGTGCCTTGGAATTAATCAAAAACCCCTATTTGAGTTAAGATTCAAATTATTTGAATTTTAAAAAGTGCCAAACTTTATAAGTGGCTAGTCTATATTATTATGAGGCCATATAAAAAGTTTCAGCATTTTATAAAATGGTTTGATATTTTATCATAGCCAAAACAAATTTACAGAAAAACAAAGGAAAGATTAAACAGAAAATAAAAGGGAAAAGGACTTACCTGGCCATTCGGCCCAACTCATCCCCCCCCCTGGCCCAAGTCCACCTGGACCCCCCCTTGTCTTCTTCCAGCGCGGCGGCAAGCAGCTCGGTGGCCGGCATGCCGCGGCCTCCACGCCACCTGCCTGCCTGGCGCCTCCCCGTGCCTCCTTCTCGCGCCAGGAGACGCCCAGAAGCCTCCCCGTTCCATTCCCCCTCTCCATGGACACCCTCCCCGTCTCCCTCGCCCGATTTCTCCACCTCCCGAAGACTCGCCAGAGCGCCCCGCCATGGCTACCACGGCCAATGACGCCTAGGGCTCGAGCAAGAAAGTCCAACGTGCTCCTCGCCATCGACTTCGTCTTCTTGCAGAAGCTTGAGATTCAATTCGGCCACGAAGAGACGCACGCTTCATTGGATCGCCGCCGGCCGCCGGAACTCGAGTTGGTCGATTCGCCGCCGCCGTAACCTCCCCGCCTCCGACACCTGCTCCAACGTGTTCACCAGCGTCTGGTGAGCATTTCCCCTCAAGCCACGACACCGCTCGCCTCCTCTAGCTCATTCCGCCATGAAGGCCGGAGTACAGAGCCGCCGTGCTCGTCGTCGACGAGCCTGCGCTAAGCAATCATCCTCACCACCTTGTCCTTCGCAACCACCGTGATCTGCTGCTTCGAACGCGACCAACCTTGGCTCAATTGGTGCACCACAAAAAGATCTGCACCACGACCTTGCTGCTGCCGCTGCCTTTGCTCGTCGCCGACGTCATTCCAGTGAGCCCCCGTGCTGCTCGTCTGTCCCAGATGAAGCGCGCGTCCTTGGGCTCCCGTTTGGTGGTCGCGGCATGCCAAATGGTGGCCGGAGTCGCCCTCCCCGTGAGCGCCGCCTTGTGCTGGAGTCGCCGGCGTCTAGCCGCCGGTAGCCCGCCGACGTGGCCATGGTTAGGGACTTAACCCCACCTGGGTTAAGTGACCCTGGGTCACTGACAGTGGGCCCTGGCCCCCTTAATCCCCCCCGGTTAGTTTAAACTAACCGGGTTAATTAACCCAGTGGCTGACAGGCCGACCCCACCCGTCAGACCCCCCCCCCTCCCCGCTGACGTCACCCTTGTGCAAGCCTCAGCCATTAATTCGATTAAATGATTTATAGAAATTCCAGAAAATCGAGAAAAAGGCTGAAACTTTGGAAATTCATAGAAAATTCATATTAACTCCAAATTGGACAAATAATATATGAAAAATGATCAGGAGAAAATAAGCTATCCAAATATCCAACTTTCAACTTTGCTTGAGTTGAATTTAAAAGGTGATCAGTAGCATTTGCTATTTGATTTAAATGGAATTAAATCAAATTCAATTCAAAAGTTTTTGCAACTTGAACCATGGCAACATGCTACATTTCATTTACACATCAGAGGCATATCATACACATTTCAAAATGATTCAACTTGATCAAACAATGTCACATGTAACTTGGCTAAGTTTGAATTCAAATTGGAGTTTGAATTTGCAATTAAATTTGCAATATACTCCATTTAAATGGAATTGCTTCACACATCAAAGCATATACATCAAGTTTCAACCTTCCATCATGTGATTGTGCATTGTATTTACTTTGCTACCTTGTTTGTTGTTTGTCGAGTAGAGGTGGAACCGGAGCAGGAGGCTGCCCCCTTCGTTGAAGACCCCGAATCCGAACCTCGTCAGCAAGGCAAGCAAACCCCCATTTGATCATGTTGATAAAATCCCACTTCCCTCTCATGTCTCGCTTATGCATTGTTTAGGATGATTACCATGATGCGTTTCTACCGCATAGATGAACCCATTCCTTTGCATGACCTATCATTTTGTCACAGTAGTAAGCAAACCACAATCCTAGCAAATGTAGGAGTTGATTGATATCATGTGGCCCCTACAATTGTTACTGCTTATTGCATGCTTAGAGTGATACCATGATCTTACTGTTATGTGAGTCAGGATGGTAGTGATCATGATGATGATGGTAGAAAGGTGTCGGTGAATCTACCCTAATACAATGTGAATGATGGGAGGCTGTGTAGGAGTACACAGTGGGTTGTCTTGTTGAACACCGCCCTAAGTCCGAGTTCTTTTGTGGTGATCCAAGATGAAGAGTACAACCACACATTGGGCTCACTGACCCCTCTCAACCTATTAACTCATCCCTTTCGATGTCCAGATGTCGCAGTAGTTCGGAGTTCTGGTAGGCATGTGGCCTGGATGGTATGTGAGAGAACGGCTCATCCGAGACCGGCTTATGCACCACGCACACATCACTTGGGTCCACTTCGGTAAACCGGCCGGGTTCAAGATAGTGGTAGCCAACCCAGGTAGGCGGCTTTCTTGGACTAGATAGGCTATGAGGTAACAGTTGTGGTGAGCATCCTCGCTGGCACCCCTTGAATGGTATCGAGATCAAAGGCGGTAAACGATAATCATGTGTGTGTAGCGGTACACCCCTGCAGGGTTAACAAAACTATTCGAATAGCCGCGTCCGCGGTTAAGGACTGCTTGGAAATCTTAGCTTGATTATTAGACAACTTGAACTGGATACTTCTAAAACACACCAAGATAAGTGTGAGTGCTATGGCGTGCTTTCTCGTGGAGAAGTCGAGGAAGGCACCATAGTGGTGTAATTGGTTGGAGAAAGTAGTGGACTCGTGTACGCTTCTTACCTCAAGTCTGGTACTCGTAGTTCAGGACTAGCCAAGTCAAAGCTGGCACTTCTGCAATTGAACCCCACCTCCCTTTACCTTGATACATGTGCATGAGTAGTATAGCTCCTATGTAAGTCTTGCTGAGTACGACTTTGTACTCTCGTTTTCTTAATCTATGTTTTAGATGAATCCACTGACCCCGAGGTGGCTTCTTCATCGAGCTCGACGACTGAAGATCAAGCTAGTCTAGTCCCAGTCAGACGACTGGTTCCCTCGTGGAGGGCATGTGTTTAAATAAGGCTTCTTAAGCCATTTGTTAAACTTGTCTGTACTTAGACATACTTTGCTTCCGCTTGTTGTTGTAATGTTGGATCACATGTTTGTGATCTCTGTGTGCACTCTATTAGAGTTATCAATAAAATGTATACTTTGTAGAGAATTGCAATGATACTTGTTGTTCATACAAGGCATGTGTGCTGTGTGTATGTTTATATCATGCATGTCTTTGTATGGGTTTTCGAGACCTTAGTTGTGATCTGGCTGGCGGTCTTTCATACACCAAGTGGCCCTTAGATGTGCGCATCTTGGGGCATCGCGATGCGATTGCTCGAGACTCCGTCTCGTGCACACTTTGTGGTATGATCGAGCCCTCCCTAGACCCCGACTAACTGATCGGGCTGGAGTAAGTCTATGTAAGAGTTATGAGATAGTCGATAGTATGGTTGAGGAGACTTGTCTTTGAATATGCGAGTTCATCACCCATGTCAATAGACTTGTGTGCGGATGATGAGGAACCCTGGATGGGATGCCCCTCGCGTACGATGCTTTTCGAGAACGTTCTATGCTTGGCCTTGTCTGCTTAGACAAGTGGGTACGGTTCTCGGCTCTCCATATTACTATGTCTTAACTGGACTTGCATACGCTAACCCCGGGTCCCGACAACAAGATAGGGAGTTGCACACTATCTTTTATCTTTGCATTTTAGTCTTGTTAGTTTACCTTTCAGTTTTTACTTTTGTGTCCCTTATCAAAAATACCCAAAATACCTGCTGCTACTATGGGTTCCAATGAAAACACCAAGTTGTGTGACTTCACTAGTCACAACAACAGTGACTTTATCTTCACTCCTATTCCTCCACCTGCCACTTCAACACCTTCTAATGAAATTAAACCTGCTCTGCTTAATCTTGTTATGAAAGATCAATTCTCAGGTGCTGGAGAGGACGCTGCCTTGCATTTAAACAGTTTTATCGAGCTCTGTGATATGCAAAAGTACAAGGAAGTGGATGGAGACATCGTCAAGCTGAAGCTTTTTCCTTTCTCTTTGAGAGGAAGAGCCAAGGAGTGGCTCCAATCCTTACCCAAGAATAGTATCGATTCTTGGAGTAAATGCAAAGATGCTTTTATAGGGAAGTACTACCCCCATGCTAAAATTATTCAATTGAGGAGTAACATTATGAATTTCAAGCGATTGTATAATGAACACGTTGCCCAGGCATGGGAACGTATGAAGACGCTTGTCAAGAACTGCCCCACGCATGGACTGACTACCTGGATGGTTATCCAGACTTTTTATGCAGGCTTGAACTTTACCTCGCGGAACCTGTTAAATTCGGCCGCGGGAGGAACTTTTATGTCAACCACACTTGGTGCTGCCACAAAGCTACTTGATGATATGATGCTGAACTACTCTCAATGGCACACTGAAAGATCTCCAACTGGTAAGAAGGTAAATTCTGTCGAGGAGATCTCCTCCCTAAATGAAAAGGTTGACCTTATCATGTCTCTACTTACCAAGCAAGCTCCTATTGATCCTCAGGATGTTCCTTTAAATTCTTTGGTTGCTCAAGAGCAAGTAGATGTGAACTTTGTCTCTAGAAACAACTTCAACAATAATGCATATAGGAGTAATTTTGGTAGCAACAATCCTAGGCCTTTCCCATCCAACAACTATGGGAACAACAACACTTATCCTAGCACCAAAAACTCCACCTTTCAACTAGAGACCTTGCTCAAAGACTTTATCACTACCCAAAAAGCCTTCAACAAGAGTGTGTAAGAGAAATTAGATAAATTAGATATCCTCTCTTCGAAGGTAGACAACATAGCCCACGATGTAGACATGCTGAAGATTAGAACTTCTCCCCCCGAGGAGAGGAAGACCACTCCAATGAATGCCATCCAAGTCCAAATTAATGAAAACATTAGGATGTTGGCAAAACTAAAAGAGAGATGGGACAGAGGAAAGGATGAAGAAGAGAGAATTAAGAGCCTTCCTACCTACCACACAGTAGCCACTATCAAAGTAGTTGAGGATGTCCAAACTGTTAGTACCCATCACACCCCTAGTCCCACTGGACCTACCAATGGTGATGCTACCACCTCAACCATAGATGAAGAAACCTCTATGAACATAGAGGCTTTCAAACAAGTGATTGTAAGAGCAAAGTTTTGCCCCCCGTGTGTTTTGGATATTGTTGGACAAAACAGTAGAGGAACTAACAATGTTTTCTAATATAAACAGTTGCTTAAGTTCCTGAAGAACAAGCTATGTGATAAAGCTTCAAGGAAGGTCTTCAAGTTATCGAAGCATAACCCACGGAGCGAAGCTTAATCACGAAGGTTGACCCCCAAAAATGAAGGTGTCCTGAAGGTCTACTCTCTGAAGGAAATGAAGAAGACGGTGCAAGACTTAGATGTTTTTGTGTAGTTCTTTTTCAGTTCCTTGAGTCATAGGATAAACCGTACTATCAAGAGGGGTATTTAGTTTGTGGACACCGAAGTCATTGAGAATTGCTCAGATCAAATCCAAACCTAGTGAGAAGCCTGACTGAAGAAATCTCATGTGCACTAAGTTAAGTTTCGGTAGCAAAGACTTCGTTCTTTGGCAACTGAAGCAGAACTAAGCCCGTGAGTCAGCTTTACTTGTTCCTCAAGTAAAGTTGCGCATTGATGACAAATCCGACCGTTGTGGACACGTGTCAAGCTGTCACCTCGGGTCAATTTGGTCATTCCACACCTCGGGATCGCCAACTATAAATATGCCGCCCCCTCCTCCATTTGCGAGTGGCTGCTCTGAGATCATTCCAAGAGAGACTGAAGAGAGCAACCCCGAAACACCACCGAAGCAAAACCCAATACCCAGAATACTGAAGCCTAAGTCCCATTGATCTGAGTAGATTTGAGATGACTTAGGTGAAAGCTTGCTAGCCTTTTTATCTTGGAGAACTGCAATTCTCCTAGACGGTTAGAGAGTTGTACTTCAGAGAGCGAAGAGTAATTGTCGCCTTGAAGTCCAGTTTGTCAAAGGTTTCGGTGATTTCCTCAATAATCAACCACGAGTGGAGAACTGATCAAGCTCAAGGAGTTTGATGCAGTGGAGAAACGGACGGAGAGAGATTTTCTCCAGGTGTTCAATCATCAGTCCCTCCAACCAGACGTAGCGCTTTGCAGAGCGTGAACTGGTCTAACAAACATCGCCGAGTCCCAGTTCGTATTACTTCAAGCATTTACCTTCAGTATAGAATTTGTTTCACTGTTATGCTTCAATGTGTTTTGATTCACTGCATTGAGTTTCGCTTCCAGTTATTCTTCGCTATTCCGCACTGCTTATGCTTCACTTCAATAGTTTCAGTAGAAAATTTTGAAGTGATCATTCACCCCCTCCCCCTCTGATCACATACTTGGACTTTCAATTGGTATCAGAGCTAGTCACTCCCTACACTCTGTGTGTTTTGGATTAACCTCCTGGAGTGTCTTCAATGTCTTCAAGTATGTCTTTCGCAGCTATTCGCTCCGGCGAACCTATTCCTATTTTTAATGGGAAGGACTACTCGTACTGGAAGGACAAGATGAAAAGAAATATCATGGCTATCAACTCTATCGCCTGGCAAGTTGTCTTGTATGGTGTCACTATTGCAGACGAGAACGCCATCACTCCTGAAGAAGCCAAACTGATTGATCTTGATTCTATAGTTTGGGTTTTCATCACCAATCACTTGACACCAGAAAAGTATCATGAAGTGAAGAATATTCCTACTGCCAAAGGTGTCTGGGACTATCTTGAAAATATTGGTGAAGGTGTTTCTACCCAAAAGGATGCCAGAATTGACACACTACGAAGCAAATTCTATCGCTTCAAGAGAATCGAGGGTGAAAAAGTCAGCTCAATTTACAGCAGACTCACAGCTCTTGCAAATGAGTTGATTTCCCTCGGTGCTGATGACATTACTCCTCACTCAGTTGTAAGAACTTTGCTTCACTCATTAGATGACTCGTTTGATCACATTGTGCTGATGATCAAGGAAAGGACTAATTTTAGACGTCTTGTTGCCGCTGATATTCTTGAGAGACTCACTACCTTTGAAATGGAAGAAGATGAGAAACGTGACATAAATGGTTCACGAAGAAAAACTCATGCTTTGAAAGCAAAAGCTTCACGTCATTCTTCACCCGAGGTCAGTTCTGCTTCAGGTGTCGAATCAGATGATCCTACAAGTATTGGGAAGGATTTGGCATTGATCATGAGACGCTTCAATCGCTTCCAAAGAAAAGGTTTTTCTTCACCGAGAAAGAGTTATTCTTCAAGAAGCTCCACTCACTCATCTCACCGTTCATCCTCAAGAAGCTCTCCATCAAAAGACAACTGTTGCTACAAATGCAAGAAACCAGGTCACTACATTGCTGATTGTCCTCTGTGGGAAGCTGAGAACAAAGCAAAGCCTTCGCTCAGAGACTCCTCATCCAAGTCCCACAGATCTTCCAGAAGCTATGAATCCAAGAGACATGATTCCAGTTCGAGAAGAGATAAGAAGAAAGATTCCGATGATGACAAGAAGAAGAAGTATCACAAGAAGCGTGAGGGTTCTTCATCGAAGACTCACTCGTCTCGTCGAAGCAGCTCTCACCGTGCCAAGGCCTATCTGGGAAAGGAGATGAACTCCGAAGACGAAGCCTCTGGGTCCGAAGCTCATTCAGGCTCAAGGTCTGGGTCAGGATCCGAATCAGATGGTGTTGCTGGTTTGGCATTCGCTTCAGTAGATGCTTCGACAAAAGCTTCTAGCTCATTCTTCACCAACAACAGTAGTGAAGATGAATCTCCTGCATATTGCTTCATGGCCAAGGGGAAGGTATCTTCATCGAAATCTAACTATGATACCTCTGATTGTTCTTCATATGACAGTGATTCAAAGATAAGCTATGCTAAACTTGCTAAAATTGCTTCAATCCAACAAGATGAACTTGATTCACTAAGCAAAACCATTAAGAAATCAGAAACTCTGTTGATCGATGAGATAGAGAAAGGTCAAACTTTAACTAATGAGCATGAAGCTCTGAAAGAAAAGTTTGAAGAATTATCCTCTCGGCATGATCTTCTTTCAGTTGATTATGAGAAGCTCACCTATGAATTTCTTCAGAGGAAAATGGCTCTCGAAAAACTGAAAGAGGCTCATGAAGAGTTGGAAAATGTCAATCTCTCTCTCATGGCTCAACAAGGTTCTGAAGCAAATCATAAAACTGAATCACCTTGTTTGGATTGTTTGCAACGAAGAAAAATTGATTCCAAAGGCAAAGCTCCTATTGTTATTGATGATACTAATGCCTCTGATGAGGAAAACCCTGCTGCTACCGAGGAACTCCTCAGGTTGAAAAACTTATTTGATACAGGCATGTTCAAAAGTGTGCTAGGTCACCAGTATCTCTGTGATATCCTGAGGAAGGCTCTCCTTCACAGGAATCCCAGGAATGAACGTGTTGGTTTCGAGAGAAAGATAAACCCTGATGGCACCTATTGGGAACCTGAGCAGTATCCTAAGACTGTTTGGGTCCTTGCGAAAGGGAACCCCATTGATATAGCTAACCTTTCAGGTTTTGATTGCAAGATGAACAAAGCGATTGTAGACGAATCACTTGACTCAGACTACAAGCTCATCAAAGATGAACAGGGAAAGGTTACAGCTGAGTATGTTGGTACTCCTCCTAAGAATGGCTTCTATAAGAGGCAGATATGGGTGCAGAAAGCACTTGTGGAAAAACTGCCTGCTAACCATACCATGCAGGGAAAATCTTCGGTACCACCGAATCATTTCTATTCTATTCTCTTGAAACGAGAAATGATCCTCTGGTGACCAAATCAAATGTTCCGCAGAAGAAATACTATCGCATTGGTCGTCATACTTATCGTCCTCATAATAATCATACTAAGATTGCATATCCTCATTCTTATGCTAACCATTCGCAGAGGACTTACATTTATGTTGTACTTGATGGTACACCGAAGCAATACACTCCTGTTAGATTTAATATTGCTTCAACCAGTGCTTCAACATCTTCTCAGTCACCTGCTCATTTGTGGGTGGTTAAGAAGAACTACTTCTTCTGCAGGGCTATGTCTCCGGTGGATCCGAATGGGTCATGGATAGTGGTTGCACAAATCATATGACCGGAGACAAGGAGTTATTCACCGAAGAAAAATTATCTCACTCTTCTCAGAAGTACATTCCCTTCGGTGATAACAACAAGGGTAAAGTTTTAGGTTTGGGTAAGGTTGCCATATCGAAAGATAAGCACATTGACAAGGTTATGCTAGTCCAATCCCTTGGATATAATCTAATGTCTATTTCGAAGTTATGCGATATGGGTATGCTTGTTCTATTTTCTGCTTCGCGTTGTGTTGTCTTTTCACAGGATGACTATGCGTTTGTCTTCGAGGGTTACCGAAATGGAGACTTATACATTGTTGATTTTTCTTCGGGCCCCGCTGTATCCACATGCTTAATGGCAAAAGCTTCATCTGGTTGGTTATGGCATCGAAGACTTGGTCATGCAGGGATGAGAAATCTTCTTAACTTAGAAAAGAAGAATGATGTTATTGGCCTTAGCGAAGTTAAATTCGACAAGGATCGTCTCGTCAGTGCTTGTGAAGCCGGTAAAATTACGAAGAAACATCATTCAGCGAAGTCTATCATGACTACCACTCGTCCTCTTGAATTGCTTCATATAGATCTCTTTTGTCCTCAAAATTATGCAACCCTGGGAGGAAATAAATATGGTCTAGTTATTTTTGATGATTTCTCTCGTTATACTTGGGTTTTCTTTTTGGATGACAAGAGCAAAGTTGTTGAAATCTTTAAGTCATTCGCCAAGAGAGCTCAAACAGAATATGAATTATCTCTGAAGCATATCCGAAGTGATAATGGAACTGAATTCAAAAATACTCGTATTGAATATTTTCTTGATGATCATGGTTTTACTCATGAGTTCTCTGCTGCTTATACACCTCAACAGAATGGTGTTGTTGAAAGGAAGAATAGAACTCTCATTGAGATGGCCAGAACTATGCCTGCTGAATACAAGACTCCTATTAGGTTCTGGGCCGAAGCAATTAACACTGCTTGTCATATCATCAACAAGGTTTACCTTCACAAATTTCTGAATAAGACTTCACATGAGCTTATCACTGGTAACAAACCAAATGTTTCGTACCTTAGGGTGTTTGGTGCTCCATGCTTCATTAGAGATATGAATCATAGCTCCAAATTTGCCCCTAAGGCACATGAAGGTTTTCTTTTAGGTTATGGCTCAAACTCTCATACTTACAGAGTCTATAACTCTCACTTTGGGGAAGTTATGGAAACTGTGAATGTGAGATTTGATGAAACTAATGGCTCTCAAAAAGAGCATTTGCCTCATGATCTAGATGAACCTCCTCTTGATGAAGTGATCAGGTCCATGGCTATTGGAGAGATTCGCCCTGTTGAAGCCAATGCTTGTCAAGCTAATAGGGATGATGATGGTCCAATGTTCCCACACATAGCCCGGGGCGCTGGAGATCAACATTCTGAAACTAATGATGAACAGGACGAAGAAGAGCAAAGGAACGAAGGAAATACTGATGCTGAAGGTGAAGCAGATCCTGAAGCTGAAGCAGATCTTGAAGCAGCAGCTGAGCCTGAAGCAAATGATTCAACCTTATCACGACTTCGAAGAAGAGTTGATGTTGACTCGATTCTTGAAGAAATTCATCAACCAGGTCGTCCTACAACTCGCTCTCGTACTCGTTTGGCTAACTTCTGTGGAAATTTTTCGTTTGTCTCCATGTTAGAACCGTCAAAGTTTGATGAAGCCATGAAGGATCCAGATTGGTTAACTGCCATGCTCGAAGAACTTAACCAGTTCGAGCGAAACAAAGTCTGGTCCTTAGTTGATAGACCTGATCCCATGAAGCACAACATCATTGGTACAAAGTGGATTTTTCGCAACAAGCAAGATGAAGATGGTATAGTGGTAAGAAACAAAGCACGACTGGTAGCACAAGGTTACACCCAAATTGAAGGTATCGATTTTGGTGAAACTTATGCTCCAGTTGCTCGTCTCGAATCCATTCGTGTTATGCTTGCTTTTGCAAATTTCAATGGTATTCTGCTTTATCAAATGGATGTGAAAAGTTCTTTTCTTAACTGAGATATCGAGGAAGAAGTGTATGTTATGCAGCCTCCAGGTTTTGAAGACCCGAAGAAACCCGACATGGTGTACAGGTTACACAAGGCCCTCTATGGGTTGAAGCAAGCACCTTGTGCTTGGTACGACACATTGAAGGATTTCCTTCTGAAGAAAGGCTTCAAACCAGGAACCACTGACCCAACACTTTTCACTCGATCTTATAATGGTTATTTGTTTGTATGTCAAATATATGTAGATGATATCATTTTTGGATGCACTAACACTGAAATCAGCGAAGAATTTTCCAAAATGATGTCAAAGAAATATGAGATGTCTCTGATGGGTGAATTGAAGTTCTTCCTTGGACTTCAAATCCGTCAACAGAAGAATGGCGCCTTTATTTCTCAAGAAAAATATCTCAAGGATTGCCTGAAGAAGTTTGGTCTCACTGAATGCAAAACCATTAAGACGCCTATGCCTACCAATGGCTTCTTAGACGCAGATGAGAAGGGCAAAGCCTTCGACCAGAAGAAATATCGGTCTATGATTGGATCCCTTTTATATCTTTGTGCATCTAGACCTGACATTATGCTTTCAGTATGTATTTGTGCTCATTTTGAGGCAAATCCAAAGGAATCACATCACACCGCTGTAAAGAGAATTCTTCGTTATCTTTCTCACACACCTACCTTGGGGTTATGGTATCCCAAGGGAGCTCAGTTTGATCTCATTGGGTATTCTGACTCAGACTGGGCTGGTGATCGTGTGGATAGAAAATCAACTTCAGGGACTTGTCATTTCCTTGGAAGATCACTTGTGTGTTGGGCTTCAAAGAAGCAAAACTGTGTTTCAATATCTACTGCTGAAGCCAAATACATTGCTGCTGGGTCATGCTGTACTCAGATTCTATGGCTGAAGCAAATGCTGAAGGATTATGGTATTCATGTGAAGAAAATCCCTCTCCTATGTGATAATGAGAGTGCAATCAAAATTGCCCACAATCCTGTACAGCACTCTCGCACGAAGCATATTGACATTCGCCATCATTTTCTTCGTGATCATGTTCAGCGTGAAGATATTGTGATCAGTCATGTCAGGACAGAAGATCAACTGGCAGACATTTTCAAGAAACCATTGGATGAGAAAAGATTCTGTGCGTTAAGGTGTGAGCTCAATATATTGGACTCACGACATGTACTGTAAGACCGAACCTTTTACTTATGTAAATATTCATTTACTTCGTTACTTACCTATTCAGTTTCGTTGTCTGTCTTTGCTTCGCTTTCTTTATCTTATTTCGTTTGGATTTAGTCCTCTATGCTTATCACCTTTTGCTTCGTTTGGTTTTTCTTCGAGGTGATAAGTTTCGGACCCTACCCCTTCTGTTCTTTTTCTTTCTTACTCTATCTGTCCAAAATGGTTGAGCACAATTGAAACGGAAAGTATTTTTCTTCGAACGTCATTGAGTTTCGAAGCAAATGCTTCCAATTCCCATCGAAGTTTTACTCAAGTCGAGGACTTATTCTTCGGTCGTTGAGATCCCATCAAATCCGGGTCGTTGAGATTTTCTTGCGATTCGCCACGAGATCCTCGCCGTAGAATCCGGAGAGACAATCGCTCGGGGCCGTTCGATCTGATCTGACAGCTCCTGTCAGACCGGCCTATATAAAGCATCCCACCTCAGCGAAGCCGTCCCACCTCCTCATTCGCATCTCCCCGGAACCCTATCTCCCGAGCGCCGCTGAGCTCTTCGTCTCCGTCGCCACTCTCGCCGCTTCACTGCCGGAAGAGCGCCGCCATGGACTTCCCGCCGTCGACGAGCACATCCTCTCCGCTCTTCACTGCCGTAGTTGCTTGACGCCACCGAGATAGGGTACGCCAAGCCTCGATCCAATCTCCATCTCTTGTGTTCTTCTATCTCCAGATTGGATCCGAGTTCTTAGACTGTTTGTTTTTGGATGATTTTCATAGGTTTCCTTGATCCGTTGGATCGTTGCTCTGTTGCGAAACCTGTTTCTGCAAGTCAAGGTTTCCTCCTCGATTCAGGTTAGAAGTTAGGGTTAGTATCTATCTGTTCTGTGTTAGGGTTTCTGTTCATCATTGTGTGAGGTTAAGTCTAGCTCAGAACAGACCAGAATATTTACCCAAAATTCTTCACTGAATCTCTCGTCAAAAGTGTTTTTGGATCGAAACTTTTGCTGGTGCTCATTCCATACTCGCCTTTTCTCTCGCTACCTTTATGATTTTCACAGGATGTCTGCTGAGTTAGACTTCGGTAATGAGTCACCAAACCTTGATCACATCAACGAAGCCGAACGTACTGCACCGAAGAAGAAAGTGTTGGGGTTCGCAGCAGAAAACACAAATTTTTCCTAACTGGCGTTCCCTTAACCCAAGATCTAGCTAGCCGTATTACCGTAACAGATAGTAGTGCGGAAATAACATACCTCGGGGTGTAGTCCGTTGCGCGGGAAACGTTCCCGCAAACGTGGTTGATGTAGCCGATCAAATTTCACAGCCCCCTGGCTGTGTTGAGCACCCGGATGGGTGTAGTGCCACACGTGCAGCACCTCGTAGTACTCGCACACATACGAGACTCAATAACGACCTCCATTCTCCGATCCAGCGGAGGGGGCGGAAGCAGACCTCCGGACGGAGCTTCGGCAGCACGACGGCCTCCGATTCTAGCAGAGAGGTCTCAATTCCACTACAGGCTCACACTAGGGAGCCCACCGTGGAAGAGACCAGAGAGGGGAGGAGACCGGATAAAACTGATCTCAATTCGGAGTTATATTTATTTTCTCACGAATTTCTGTGTCTCAATTATGTGCACCCTGCCTGTCTTTATATAGGCTGGGGAAGGGAGTTAACCCACCTCCCTTAGCAATGTGGGACTAAAGTCCCCTTTGCTAAGGGGTGGCCGGCCAAGGGGGGAGAGGGGGCGCACCCCTCATGGGCCCTGGGGCCCATGGCGCCTCCCCCCCCCCTTTTCTTTTCTTTTTTCTTTTCCCTTTAATTCCTTAATGGGCCTTTTTCTCCACTAAGGCCCATAGCACATATTAATTAGAAATAAAATGATTTTAATTATTAATTCAATTAATTAATAACTAAAACATATTATTTCATCTCCCGGTGCTCCGGAAACTCTTCCGGCTCACTCCGAACTTGTTTCGGTTCAATACGGTACTCCTCCGATATTGTCTCCTTAATTCTCTGGTTGCTCCGATGGTTCCGAAAAGGTCTCCGATTTCATCGAGCCCTTAAGTGTGTTACCCTGCGGTCCGAGAACACTCCAGTCATGACCGAGCAAAGGCAACAGTCAATGATCATCAGCGGGACCTGGATCCCCATAATGACCCCTGTGCATTCCGGATATCAACACCGATTGGACCTTACGTCGTATAGCATTCCCTTTGTCAGCGATACTGGATTGTTCCGAGATTCGATCAATGACATCCTATGTCTGGTTCAATCTCGTTCCGAACTAAATCCTCATTCACTCGTTCCCGTTATATTCATCCCCGTGACCTAGTCACACGCTGCGCAGCTTCATGGATGGAATCTCACCGAGTGGGCCCTGAGTATCTATCCATTATATGGATTGACAAATCCCGCTCTTGTAAACAATACTCCTCAACGTATCTCCACGGAATACCTAAGATACAACCGTTATGACCCGCATATTTCAGTCAGGTGGTGGGATGTAAGTCAAAGCATCCGGGAAGATAGTGATTATGCACGTACTCACGGTCAAAGGAACGGTCTACCACGTTCTGTAATTACAACACAGAACCTTCATAAGATTTGATCATGCTGTAATGCTTACTTTGGGTAATGTTCATCACATCACTTAACCAGTGAGGTGACCTCATAGTCAAGAGACTTAATTGTCCATGATCGCGAAACCACGATCATCATGTTGACCATGAACTAGTTATCGATGTAGAGGCTAACTAGGAACTCTGGGGTTTCTATACCACACCTGCATCATTGTTTCACTGATGCAGTTCTAGCACGGTATGAAACTGGTTATGAACTTGCTTAGATATATTGGAATAATCATATATTATTTGCCTCTAGAGCATATATCCAACAGTCTCCCACTTGCACTAGAGTGCTAATAATCTAGCCGCATTTTCCCGATCATAATCATCTTATCACATAAGTATTTCATTGATCATGCATGCTCATGGAAGAGGGTTCGTCAACGAACTGCACCAATTCAGATTCGTATGTTTCCATTGCAACTGGCATAGGTCAAAAGCTCTTTTGACATACCACTCATTATCATATAATGGTTGGATATAAGTTTCGCGGGAGAGTGAGACTATTATTTCAAAGTATCCTCCAATGATCTCTTGGTTCAGTCTTTAGAAGACTCATCCATAGTCATATATACTGGGAAATACACTCAGCCAGAAGTCCAATACTTCTAACGCTAAACTTTTATCCATACGTCTACTTTCTTAAGTAGTATTATGTTTGTAGTACCGTGAATTTTGCTCACATTTCTTTCATGTCTTTGGTGATGTCTCTAATTCCATATAGACCCATAATATGGCTTGCAATTGTAATCTTGCATTACATTCAAGTCTATTATCCTTTCTATATTTTAGAGAATAGTCCTCAGTATGCCTCTCTATACTGAATGCCTGGACTTTATTCAGATTCTTGTGTTTTACTCCTAAAGCACATCGGAATCTGTTCTTCTTCCAAGAACTTTTGAGTCATTCTGTTGTTGGATTCACAACGCATGTTATATGGTAGAATCATATGTCAAGAACATACAAGATCACATGTCAAGTACATGGTGCATCTCTATTCTTCCATCAAGACATTGCTTGTGATATTTGGATTTCATCCATTATATAATTTCTAGCCACAAGAACCTGTTTCTTGTCTAGAAGATTATTCCAACCTTCACTTCGTTTCATTATCCGTATCTTAATCTACTCATATAGATTTCAACGTGTAATGTGTTGGTATTTCACATAAAAGAAGATTCTTGCAATCTTGTATTTTATTTGCCTTATGCTTTATATATATCATAATGCACATATGTATATGAGACGATTCTCAATATATACACAATCAATGCATATCCATATATATACACATGAGATCATTCTTCACAAATATCAATGCATATATGTTTGAGACAATGATCATGCTCCCACTCAAATATATCCATCATATACTCATATATTTGTGGTTCAGCTTTCATCAAGTCATTTTATTGTTCACTATGTCTCACATAATGACAATGCTTCCAAAGCTCCCACTCAGAAAATGCCCTCTGCATTCCAAGTTTCAGGGAAGTCTTCAAAGCTCCCACTCAGTTTCATGAAACTGCAGGCCCACTCAATATTTTGGTCATCACAAAATCACTTGATCAAATCAAGTTTGAGGGTTCCTGTCTTGAGGTACTATAGTCCATCCTTTTAACGAAGTAACCTTCGTCTTGCCCATTACAATTCCCTTTCAAATCCAAATTTGACTGAGATGCAATTTCAGGCTATGGTCCATCGTAGTGTAAATGAAATATTTTATTGATTAAAGCATTCCTACGTTTCCGTAGTCAATCACCATTGAACTTTGGTCATAACCAAATAATGCCTTATGTCCATTACATTATTCTCAATAACTCTCCAGTTTGTCGAGAATATGAAATAACCGATTTATTTCACGGGACGTGAGCCATCCTTAATGTAACTCAATATTATTTCATTTCTCCTCGTGTTCTAGGCTACCATCATTCCTTTGTGTCTTCAAGCAATATTATTCCCTTATTGTTTTATTAAGAAGACTCATGATTATTGTTCTATACAGAACGTATTCATGATAACCTTCTAAATTCAACAATGGCTTCAACTCATATACCAAGATCAATCATCTTTGGCATATCCTTCCTTATATAGTGTCATTACAGCGGAACATGCTTCCGTTGCAATACTCTGATATTCTGAAGGCAAGGTCCAATACCCCGGTCAAAGTTTCCATTATCTCCCATTGGATCCGTGTCGAGAGACTTCTTCTCGCATTACCAATCAAGCAACACAAATTTTGCTATTCGGGGAGAATATGTAATTTCAATTGCTCGTAGTTTTATTACAAATAAATTCTTTCTTTTAAGAAACCTTATAACACCATCAGTTATGGAGCTATCATGTCTCGTTTAGAATCAGGATGGTTTCCTATTCATGAAGTGGGTGTTTTAACTTAATGAATTAAACAACTTATTCGACAATAACTATAGTGCTAGGGGAAAGAACGTTTAGACCATACTACGGTTTAGTATGACTACGAATGGTTTAAGTAGTCTAGCACTTTCAACTTCCATCGTAGTTTGTGGTACAACTTCCACAAGTCTCCCATTATGTCAATATCAATACTTTTCACTCCGGATTGTAGCGTAGTGATATGTATCCTTGTATTCTCACTTCTTACTGTGATTCCCGAATCTCAGTTTTATGATCTCAATTGAATACAACTTTCAATTAATCATATGAAGTTTTTTAATGATAACTCACATGCCCATTCTACATCATTTATGTATAATGATTGGCACAAGTTCTACTTGCTAGAACCTTGTCATGATTATATTTATTGCAGAGGTTCATAGATCGTGTATCTAATCCATCTCATGCAATCAAGTTATGTTTTTTCATTCGATAATGAACTCACAAGTTAATAGATCATACATTTAATGAATTCATCAGTTATGAAGTCACCTCATGCAATCAGATCTTTGACTTGTTATAATCAAGACAACTTTATCATTAAACATTGAATATTTCTTGACAATAATAGTAGTTTTATAAATGCTTTCTATCATATCATAAATCAAGACGTAATCAAAGTATAAGCACACTTTTATTCATAGAGATGGAACAACTGACTTGTCTCATTACATG
Source organism: Bromus sterilis (assembly GCA_950022295.1). Taxonomy (NCBI): domain Eukaryota; kingdom Viridiplantae; phylum Streptophyta; class Magnoliopsida; order Poales; family Poaceae; genus Bromus; species Bromus sterilis. The sequence goes on from OX465597.1 coordinate 30,772,305, forward strand.
AATAACTTTGTCTCGCGAGATGCAAGACACACAACTAAGTGTTCATACTATAATGATTACATAAGATTTATCTAATACTCTAAGTATCTTCCTATGATAGATGTCTCGGTGGAATCCATGCTGGCCATCAACTGACTTGATGTCCATCAATCCTTGATTTCACCTCTTCCCGTCCATGCAACAGCAGGTCCTGTTTTCATAAAACAGAATAAGTATCAAATACTCATTTACTGCATCTGTTGTATAAGGGAGTAAACATTTATAAAGTATATCAAGTATATACCTTCTCCATCGACAACTTCTCCTTCAATGGGTTCGACCTCCAGGTACTGAAGTCTATCCATGAAGTCAGAGAACTCGAGGCTTTCACCTCTGCCGACATAGCCATAGACATGGTCTGTATAGCTCGGTGGAAGCGAGTGTAACACCGTGTATATCGCAGACTCATGTGTGGTCTCATAGTCAAAGTTATCTACGAGGCTCAGATGTATCTCATGCATCTTGGCCAAGTGTGCCTTCAGGAAAGAGCCTTCTTCCAGCTTTGTAGAGAGAAACTCACTTTCTAACTCAAAACTGGCAACTCTAAACTGATGCAAGTTTGATGACTTCAGCTCATCGATCATATCGTATGTATCCAAATCAGCATACTCCTCACGCAAATGTTGCGGAATGCTGGTTTCTATGATACCCTTGGCTATGGCATATGCCCTACCACGATAATGATAATCAATCGCCGCTTGTGCATCCATGTCGTTTTCTGGAGGGTTTCCCACATGCCTTTTAGTTAAGAATGAAAGGTTGATTCTTTTGAGCACGGCTCTAAGGCGTAAGTACCAACTAATGAAGTTTGACCCATTTTCTTTAAGTCTTTCACCATGTAAGAAGGAAACCATTTCAAGGTACTGGGTATTATCCATTTTCTACAAACATAATTGCAAGGAACACAATTAAGACTAGTTCACAACAATGAGTTCATATAATCACATTATAAATGAGCTCGCACTAAAACATTTCATCCCTAAGAAGTTTTAGTGATTACATGACCCAGATTCACTGCCCGACCTCGAATATCACACGGCCGACGGGTCAGTTTCAAAGGTAGACAACAACTTGTGCGATCACATTATCTTATATATACTGTGACTCATGCTCGATCTTTCGATCTCTAGTATTCCGAGGCCATATCTGCATATGCTAGGCTCGCCAAATTAACCTCCATGTTATATGCTGCTCAGCAAGGCCATATTTTCATATGCCAGGCTTGCCGAACCCAACCTCATGCGAACTCCATTGAATATGTAGGACAACTCCGGTATGTACGGAGCATCAAGCCATATGGGAGAACCTTCCAGGTGGTGCACACTTCGGTAGAATACTTGTGTTTGGCTTTGTTAAGGGATCATCTTATCACATGCTACCGTCGTGTATCTTATACTAGCAAGTTTTAAGATGTCTGGGCTATGGCAACACTAAGTCTACAGTGTCTCCATTTTAGTTTGTTTTATGATGACGATTACTACTTATTACTAACACATAGCAAAAGCTATCACTACATCACAAACAAACAAACGATAGCCCCCACTTTGCAATACAAGGTTTAGACGATCTAGTTGTATATTGCAAGTTCTACGTGGCTGCTAGGGCTTTCATAGTTAAACAGGTTTTAACCTACGAGTCAACCACAACGTCAACCATACGATTGTCTCTATTACACCCCGCACGGGGCCCTCCGTTACAAATGCCACATCCGCTAAAGTAGAGAGACAGACACCCCCCTAGCCACTTTATACGGTACAAGCCATATGTCAAGCGTGGAACCAGTCTCACGTAAGAGTACGCGTAAAGTCGGTCGGGGGCCGCTTCATCAAACAATGCCGCAGATATGAACAAGTGCACGTGAGAGGGTAACAATCATACAATCAACGCCCACATCCCCGATGTGTTCTATCCGTACAGTAATACTAAGCATAGACCTAGCTCATGATACCACTGTGGAGTTCGCAGCAGAAAACACAAATTTTTCCTAACTGGCGTTCCCTTAACCCAAGATCTAGCTAGCCGTATTACCGTAACAGATAGTAGTGCGGAAATAACATACCTCGGGGTGTAGTCCGTTGCGCGGGAAACGTTCCCGCAAACGTGGTTGATGTAGCCGATCAAATTTCACAGCCCCCTGGCTGTGTTGAGCACCCGGATGGGTGTAGTGCCACACGTGCAGCACCTCGTAGTACTCGCACACATACGAGACTCGATGACGACCTCCGTTCTCCGATCCAGCGGAGGGGGCGGAAGCAGACCTCCGGACGGAGCTTCGGCAGCACGACGGCCTCCGATTCTAGCAGAGAGGTCTCAATTCCACTACAGGCTCACACTAGGGAGCCCACCGTGGAAGAGACCAGAGAGGGGAGGAGACCGGAGAAAACCGATCTCAATTCGGAGTTATATTTATTTTCTCACGAATTTCTGTGTCTCAATTATGTGCACCCTGCCTGTCTTTATATAGGCTGGGGAAGGGAGTTAACCCACCTCCCTTAGCAATGTGGGACTAAAGTCCCCTTTGCTAAGGGGTGGCCGGCCAAGGGGGGAGAGGGGGCGCACCCCTCATGGGCCCTGGGGCTCATGGCGCCTCCCCCCCCTTTTCTTTTCTTTTTTCTTTTCCCTTTAATTCCTTAATGGGCCTTTTTCTCCACTAAGGCCCGTAGCACATATTAATTAGAAATAAAATGATTTTAATTATTAATTCAATTAATTAATAACTAAAACATATTATTTCATCTCCCGGTGCTCCGGAAACTCTTCCGGCTCACTCCGAACTTGTTTCGGTTCAATACGGTACTCCTCCGATATTGTCTCCTTAATTCTCTGATTGCTCCGATGGTTCCGAAAAGGTCTCCGATTTCATCGAGCCCTTAAGTGTGTTACCCTACGGTCCGAGAACACTCCAGTCATGACCGAGCAGAGGCAACAGTCAATGATCATCAGCGGGACCTGGATGCCAATAATGACCCCTGTGCATTCCGGATATCAACACCGATTGGACCTTACGCCGTATAGCATTCCCTTTGTCAGCGATACTGGATTGTTCCGAGATTCGATCAATGACATCCTATGTCTGGTTCAATCTCGTTCCGAACTAAATCCTCATTCACTCGTTCCCATGATATTCATCCCCGTGACCTAGTCACACGCTGCGCAGCTTCATGGATGGAATCTCACCGAGTGGGCCCTGAGTATCTATCCATTATATGGATTGACAAATCCCGCTCTTGTAAACAATACTCCTCAACGTATCTCCACGGAATACCTAAGATACAACCGTTATGACCCGCCTATTTCAGTCAGGTGGTGGGATGTAAGTCAAAGCATCCGGGAAGATAGTGATTATGCACGTACTCACGGTCAAAGGAACGGTCTACCACGTTCTGTAATTACAACACTGAACCTTCATAAGATTTGATCATGCTGTAATGCTTACTTTGGGTAATGTTCATCACGTCACTTAACCAGTGAGGTGACCTCATAGTTAAGAGACTTAATTGTCCATGATCGCGAAACCACGATCATCATGTTGACCATGAACTAGTTATCGATGTAGAGGCTAACTAGGAACTCTGGGGTTTCTATACCACACCTGCATCATTGTTTCACTGATGCAGTTCTAGCACGGTATGAAACTGGTTATGAACTTGCTTAGATATATTGGAATAATCATATATTATTTTCCTCTAGAGCATATATCCAACAGAAAGGAGGAAGAACAAAGGAAACCAACAACGCCAGAGGCATCCCCGAATCAATTTGCATTGCTCTGGGTTATGACACACCTCCTGAAGAGACCAAGGAGCAGTGCAAGAACCGCTTGCAAAACATTCGCAGGTACTGGGCTGTTCGTTGGTACAAGTACAAGAGCATCCCTACCTGGAAGTGGACTATGCAGTTTGCCTTCAGTCCACCCTTTCGGTACACTTCAACCATGTGCAGTCAGTACACTAAAGAAAATCGTCACCTGTACTACCCTGTTCCACCGAAGCTTCCTCACCCCAACACCCTCAAGACACCAGATGATTACCCAAAAGAGAAAGAACGACTGAGAATTGCAGCTGAAGCCAAGAGGCTGAAAGAAGAGAAAAAGGCAGCCAAGATGGCTGAAGCTGAAGCCCAAGGTGAAGGGCCTAGAAAGAAGAAGAAGAAGAAGCTGAAGAAGAAGCCTGCTTCTCCACCCCATGCAACAACAGAAGATGAAGAACATGCCAGATTAGAGCAAGATGCTCCGGAAGATTCCATCATGGATGAATCCAATGCAGCTGATGAAGAATCTGAATTCGAAGCAGATGACAAATCGGATGATCCTGCTCCCCCCAAGAAACAAAAACTTCAGATCCCACTGAAGAAAAAGCCAGGAGAGAAACCTGAGGCTAAGGTCAAGCCTTCTGCTCGTCCCACCATTGATCTCTCCAACTTGGTTGTCATGAAGCCCTTGGCCTCCAAGCCACCGGCTGATGCCCCCGACTCTGAGAGGCGATCAAAGCAGAAGCACGACCCCGCCAAGAGACAACCTGCAAAGGCTTCAGCACCAACGAAGACCAAGCAGTCTTCTGCAAAAATCCCTTCAGCGAAGCACAAGCTCACTGAAGAAGAATCTATACAGAAAGACCTCGCGGAGGCACTTGAGCGCAACATCCATGCCAGAAGCGCAGCTGAGAAGAAGAAGGCAGATGAGGATGCTGCCAGACAGAAAAAGGAGTTGGACTCAGCCAAGATGGCTGCAGAGAAGGCTGAGACGAAGCGCAAGCTCGCCGAAGCCGCTAAGAACGAAGTGAAAGCTGCTGATGAAGCTAAAAAGCTAGCTGACCATGAAGCTAAACGCAAGGCTTCATTAGAAAGCCTCAGAACGAAGAAAGCTGAGAAAGCTGCTAGGGTGTAAGGCCCGATATGCGGTACTGTTTCAGATTCGGACGTTTCCGCCCGAACCCGAGGACGAAGCACATATCGGACCCACCGCGACATATGACAAAGCCATATGCCCCGGATTTCCAACATGATATCACAACATTACAGATACAAGGATACAACATCTCATAAAATCGGCATACAACTGCCTTAATACAATACAACAGCGGAAGATACATATCTGAGTACAGACTACAAGCAAATGCCTAGTGGCAAAGAGAAAAGCATCGATCCCATAACCACACGGGTCCAAGCCCTCCGCCGGGATCCGCCTAACTAGTCGTCGTCGAGTCTCCACGAGAAACGTCGATCACCATACCTGTTGTCGATCAAGAACCCTGAAAAGAGTTTGGGGGTAGTATCATGAGTACAGAGGTACTCAGCATCCAACTGTAGTGGTCATCTGACCCAGCAAGGACTTCATCACTCGTCATTCTAGGACAACTAGTAGTTTACGGTAAGGAAGGGGTAAGTGGTGAGGTTGCTGCCGCACTAGCATTTATGAAGTAGCTAACGATCTAGAGAATAAGGTAAGAAGCCAAGCATTCGATGAGGAATCGCCTCCAACAAGTCTTGCTATCAACTACTTACGCAATCATAACACCTATCCTATCCTTTTCCTCCTCTTCGCATCCCGGCGAAGAAGAAGCAGTCAAGGCACACGCACACGTTGATCAGGTTATATTAAGATTATCTCAGTTGTTGTTGTCTATGAACAAGGAGTAGGTCTCAAGTCGTCCATAACCGTGGACACGGCTTCTCGAAAAGATTTAACCCTGCAGGGGTGTACCAACTGCCCATTACGAGGTTCCGCACGCACGTCCATCACTCTCAGTTGCTACCCATTATAGGCAACCATTTTATGATTTAGTTCCAAGAGATCCGAAACGACAGGTCTCTCTAACTAACAACAAACAAATCTGGGTGGCCCCCGGTGAGTCGACATCCATCTCAGGAGCCGACCGCTCTCTCGATCTGGTCCCTACCGTCTGTCTCGGGTTTGGATAGCCGGTTCATCTCACATTGGGATAACCGGGTCCTCAGCCGGACACGGTGGGCCAGCAAGGGAACTATGTCCTCACTGGTCCGGGTTGGTTTGAAAACAACTGGCAGCTGACCAGCACACACACGGTTTCAAATGGTAAATCAGCTTGGGCCACCACTAGAAATGTTTGAAGCTAGATAGGTAAGATGAGGGGACCCCATAAAATCCCACACGTGGTTAGGCACGCTCAGTCTTAAAACCAATACCCGGAACTCGGATCCTAGGTGACTCGAATGGAACAAAGCGTCGAGGCGGGATAGCCTAGACCTTCCATCCTTCGTCGAATATAGTCAACATTATAATAATAATCATATCATCAACAATAATATAATAATGTGATATCCCAAACCCAGGAGTAACAGGGTAACATTGTAGCATCCTAAGCATGCATACTAAGCAGGGGCTGAGCAACGAGCAATAGTAACATAGCAGTACAAGGTTTGCTGGGAAGGGACATGGCTGTATCGGTTTGAAAGAGGCTGTAAACATGTGGTAGGATCAAACATCGAACCTAACCTATACTAGCATGCAAACCGCTGGTTGAAATAGAATGGATCATAAGTAATGTATAGTCCTTGCCTGTTGATAAGTCGGGTTCCGAAGGTGTAGCCGATCGCAAGCTCGCATCGTCTCCGAGAGGTACCCGCGGGAGCACACAAGAAGTAAACACTGGAAAACAATCAACGGTGCACCACTATTACTATGGAGCAAACACGAGCAAGCAGAAACAAGAAGTAACACGAGACATCACACCTACCGTCGAGAGCGGTTACTAACGATTTAAGTGGAGTACTCGTCACACATGACGATACCGCACGTTTACGGTGGTTCAAGTTGTTTAGCTACAGGTGACCAAACAACGGTTATTAACATGGAAACTCAAGCAAGCATGGCATATCACACAAACATGGCAAGAGGTGAAGCACAAAGTAAACTATCTATGCTAGTCAATTTAAGTGGGGCACAACCTAAACATGGCATAACACTAAGTGCCGCACGATGATTAAAAGATTTGGTACTGTTCTGCCCTAAACCATATTTTAGGTTGGTTAACAACAGCAAACAATAGCATAAACACAAAGTACACGAAAAACTAATCAAGTTACATATAAAGAACACCCCAAACGGAGTTACGGTTAAAAAGATATAATCAAAACAATTTATGCACACATGCTGTATAAACAGGGGTAAATATATATGAAAAAGTGCAGAAACATGACATAGCAATACATGGGATGAAATTAGACATGATTCTTAATAATATGCAATTGGAATCACTCAATTCCGATAAACGGTTCCGAAGCAATCGTCATCCGAAGTTGCAACAAAATAACAATTTCAGCAATAGCAGCACAATAACAGGAAATAAATGCAATTAACGGCCTGATGCCCTGTTCAGCACACAATTACACAATCAAGATGAGCTCAAATGCAAATGCTCACAAAAGATGAATTAAAGTACACGCAATTCTGAGCAACTTTCATTTTGGGGGCACCGTCATCGGAGTTACAGATCGCTTGCTATCGTCGTTGCAAAATTGAATCAGCAGCAGAAAATATAAAGGACTTTGCAAAAATTGAGGTGCGGGAATAATAAAAATAAAAAAAAGAACAGAAAAAAAAGGGTTCGGGCTCCCACCCAACGGGCCGGCCCAGCTCGGCTGGAGAGGTCGAGTCGGCTCGGCTTGGCAGGCCGGCTGGAGTGGGCCGTGGAGCTGCGGTGGCCTGGGCCACGGGCACTGGTGGGCCGGCTGGGGCGCCAAGGGCCACGTGGCTGTTGGAGGGCCGGCAGGCGCTCGGCTCCTCCCGAGCCACGAGCAGCGGCGGCTGCTGTCCGGTGGCACACCGGCCACCAGCGGCGAGGGGCGCGGGGCGCCCAGGAGGCGGAGGCGGCGGGCGAGGGGGCCGCGGATCCGGTGGGGGAAGGCACGAGGAGGCGGGGCCGTGGTCTCCCGAGCTGGCGGCGGGGTTCGGCTTGACCTCGAGCTCCATGGCGCGCCGGCCATGGCGCAGCGCGGCGGCGGCCGATCTATGAGGAGAGGGAGCGGGCTGGTGAGAAGAGGAGGTGAGGAGAGGAGGCGCGGCTGGAGGAGACCTGGGGCGCGGCGGCTCGGCGAGTTCGCCGGAGCAACGGCGACGGCGTCCATGGCGAGGAGGCTCGGGAGGTGGCGGCTGCCCGGATGGGCCTGGCGGGCCCGGCGACGGTCCTGCGGGGCTCGGGCGCCTGGGGATGGAGGTTGGTGGAGCTGGGGGCGTGATCTGAGCCCTCAGATCTGGATCTGATGGTCCAGATCGCGGGTTGAGATTAGGGTTTCGGTGGAGGGGGGTTTTTTCGCAGATCTGGAGGTTTATGAGGGGGGTGGATGCAAATATGCCATGGGGTAAACCCTAAAAATGGGTGGGAGTGTGGTGGTCTTTATATAGCCCCGGTGGCTGGCAGTTTGCAAAAACATCCCCGGTTTTTGTCTCGCGCGCACGGTGCTCACGTTTCTGACTGCCGGGTGTCCGCAGTACCTCCGATTCGGGTAAAACTTCGAACTGCGTGATCAGTGCGTCGAGCCGGAGGCTTTCACCTCGTGCTGGAATCGTTCCGAAAACACTTTCCGGGGCACTATAAAAATATCCCGTTTAATTATTAAACGGGGTTTTTCGTTCCGTTGGCTGCGGCTGGTCTCGTGCGGTTTTCGCGACGGTGATCGGGTGAAACCCGGTGTCGCAAAGGTCGAGTGTCAGGGTGGCAAGGGTCGGTCTCCGTACGATACGAGATAAGAGGGGGGAAATAATCGCCGATCGATAAATCGGGGATGCAAACACCGCAAACAAATCAGGCAATCAGACAATTCACGCAGAAAACACAATTTTTAATTTTTGTGAAATCTGGGCTGTTACAGACAACACCACCAACAAGGGATCTCGTCCCGAGATCCAGGACGATCCGGGGAGAGGGGTGCAGAAAGGAGAGTCAACGATCTTCAACACCACCAACAAGGGACTCTGCTCCATGTCGACGTCGAAGCTCCGTCGAAATAATTTTCCGCAGAGAGACGACATCGTCGGAATAACGAAGACGTCAGTGACAAGAGGAAGAACGATCGCGAAAACCAGATCAAGGGATAGTGATTTTCGATGCAAGTCGTAAAAACACCGGGCAAAAGGATGGATGGCAATGGACGACCCAGATGATACCCAAAATCGGACAAGCTAAAGGTACTACAGGAATTCCCACCTGAGCTCGGAATCGAGACAATATGCTGCAAGCAAGGCATTGTAACGGTTCCGATACTCCACACACTCGAGATCCTAGAGTTTTGAAGGGGATAAGGCGAGGATAAAACACTTACGACACTTGTCCTGACCAGAGTAAAGGTAAGAAGTAAAAAGATTCCTACTCTCCGATAACTAACTTAGTAACTACAAAATAGTTTTGTCTAGACTCGACTTCGGCCAGAGAAGGGATCCTACGGTCGGTAAGGCTCTGATACCAAGTTGTAAGGCCCGATATGCGGTACTGTTTCAGATTCAGACGTTTCCGCCCGAACCCGAGGACGAAGCACATATCGGACCCACCGCGACATATGACAAAGCCATATGCCCCGGATTTCCAACATGATATCACAACATTACAGATACAAGGATACAACATCTCATACAATCGGCATACAACTGCCTTAATACAATACAACAACGGAAGATACATGTCTGAGTACAGACTACAAGCAAATTCTTAGTGGCAAAGAGAAAAGCATCGATCCCATAACCACACGGGTCCAGGCCCTCCGCCGGGATCCGCCTAACTATTCGTCGTCGAGTCTCCACGGGAAACGTCGATCACCATACCTGTTATCGATCAAGAACCCTGAAAAGAGTTTGGGGGTAGTATCATGAGTACAGAGGTACTCAGCATCCAACTGTAGTGGTCATCTGACCCAGCAAGGACTTCATCACTCGTCATTCTAGGACAACTAGTAGTTTACGGTAAGGAAGGGGTAAGTGGTGAGGTTGCTGCCGCACTAGCATTTATGAAGTAGCTAACGATCTAGAAAATAAGGTAAGAAGCCAAGCATTCGATGAGGAATCGCCTCCAACAAGTCTTGCTATCAACTACTTACGCAATCATAACACCTATCCTATCCTTGTCCTCCTCTTCGCATCCCGGCGAAGAAGAAGCAGTCAAGGCACACGCACATGTTGATCAGGTTATATTAAGATTATCTCAGTTGTTGTTGTCTATGAACAAGGAGTAGGTCTCAAGTCGTCCATAATCGTGGACACGGCTTCTCGAAAAGATTTAACCCTGCAGGGGTGTACCAACTGCCCATTACGAGGCTCCGCACGCACGTCCATCACTCTTAGTTGCTACCCATTATAGGCAACCATTTTATGATTTAGTTCCAAGAGATCCGAAACGACAGGTCCCTCTAACTAACAACGAACAAATCTGGGTGGCCCCCGGTGAGTCGACATCCATCTCAGGAGCCGACCGCTCTCTCGATCTTGTCTCTACCGTCTGTCTCGGGTTTGGATAGCCGGTTCATCACACATTGGGATAACCGGGTCCTCAGCCGGACAAGGTGGGCCAGCAAGGGAACTATGTCCTCACTGGTCCGGGTTGGTTTGAAAACAACTGGCAGCTGACCAGCACACACACGGTTTCAAATGGTAAATCAGCTTGGGCCACCACTAGAAATGTTTGAAGCTAGATAGGTAAGAAGAGGGGACCCCATAAAATCCCACACGTGGTTAGGCACGCTCAGTCTTAAAACCAATACCCGGAACTCGGATCCTAGGTGACTCGAATGGAACAAAGCGTCGAGGCGGGATAGCCTAGACCTTCCATCCTTCGTCGAATATAGTCAACATTATAATAATAATCATATCATCAACAATAATATAATAATGTGATATCCCAAACCCAGGAGTAACAGGGTAACATCGTAGCATCCTAAGCATGCATACTAAGCAGGGGCTGAGCAACGAGCAATAGTAACATAGCAGTACAAGGTTTGCTGGGAAGGGACATGGCTGTATCGGTTTGAAAGAGGCTGTAAACATGTGGTAGGATCAAACATCGAACCTAACCTATACTAGCATGCAAACCGCTGGTTGAAATAGAATGGATCATAAGTAATGTATAGTCCTTGCCTGTTGATAAGTCGGGTTCCGAAGGTGTAGCCGATCGCAAGCTCGCATCGTCTCCGAGAGGTACCCGCGGGAGCACACAAGAAGTAAACACTGGAAAACAATCAACGGTGCACCACTATTACTACGGAGCAAACACGAGCAAGCAGCAACAAGAATTAACACGAGACATCGCACCTACCGTCGAGAGCGGTTACTAACGATTTAAGTGGAGTACTCGTCACACACGACGATACCGCACGTTTACGGTGGTTCAAGTTGTTTAGCTACAGGTGACCAAACAACGGTTATTAACATGGAAACTCAAGCAAGCATGGCATAGCACACAAACATGGCAAGAGGTGAAGCACAAAGTAAACTATCTATGCTAGTCAATTTAAGTGGGGCACAACCTAAACATGGCATAACACTAAGTGTCGCACGATGATTAAAAGATTTGGTACTGTTCTGCCCTAAACCATATTTTAGGTTGGTTAACAACAGAAAACAATAGCATCAACACAAAGTACACGAAAAACTAATCAAGTTACATATAAAGAACACCCAAACGGAGTTACGGTTAAAAAGATATAAGCAAAACAATTTATGCACACATGCTGTATAAACAGGGGTAAATCTATATGCAGAAGTGCAGAAACATGACATAGCAATACATGGGATGAAAGTAGACATGATGCTTAGCAATATGCAATTGGAATCACTCAATTCCAATAAACGGTTCCGAAGCAATCGTCATCCGAAGTTGCAACAAAATAACAATTTCAGCAATAGCAGCACAATAACAGGAAATAAATGCAATTAACGGCCTGATGCCCTGTTCAGCACACAATTACACAATCAAGAGGAGCTCAAATGCAAATTCTCACAAAAGATGAATTAAAGTACACGCAATTCTGAGCAACTTTCGTTTTGGGGGCACCATCATCGGAGTTACAGATCGCTTGCTATCGTCGTTGAAAAATTGAATCAGCAGCAGAAAATATAAAGGACTTAGCAAAAATTGAGGTGCGGGAATAATAAAAATAAAAAAAATAACCAAAAAAAAAGGGTTCGGGCTCCCACCCAACGGGCCGGCCCAGCTCGGCTGGAGAGGTCGGCTCGGCTCGGCTTGGCAGGCCGGCTGGAGTGGGCCGTGGAGCTGCGGTGGCCTGGGCCGCGGGCACTGGTGGGCCGGCTGGGGCGCCGAGGCCCACGTGGCCGTTGGAGGGGCGGCAGGCGCTCGGCTCCTCCCGAGCCACGAGCGGCGGCGGCTGCTGTCCGGTGGCACGCCGGCCACCAGCGGCGAGGGGCGCGGGGCGCCCAGGAGGCGGAGGCGGCGGGCGAGGGGGCCGCGGATCCGGTGGGGGAAGGCACGAGGAGGCGGGGCCGTGGTCTCCCGAGCTGGCGGCGGGGTTCGGCTCGACCTCGAGCTCCATGGCGCACCGGCCATGGCGCAGCGTGGCGGCGGCCGATCTGTGAGGAGAGGGAGCGGGCTGGTGAGAAGAGGAGGTGAGGAGAGGAGGCGCGGCTGGAGGAGACCTGGGGCGCGGCGGCTCGGCGAGTTCGTCGGAGCAACGGCGACGGCGTCCATGGCGAGGAGGCTCGGGAGGTGGCGGCTGCCCGGATGGGCCTGGCGGGCCCGGCGGCGGCCCTGCGGGGCCCGGGCACCTGGGGCTGGAGGTTGGTGGAGCTGGGGGCGTGATCTGAGCCCTCAGATCTGGATCTGATGGTCCAGATCGGGGGTTGAGATTAGGGTTTCGGTGGAGGGGGGTTTTTTCGCAGATCTGGAGGTTTGTGAGGGGGGTGGCTGCAAATATGCCATGGGGTAAACCCTAAAAATGGGTGGGAGTGTGGTGGTCTTTATATAGCCCCGGTGGCTGGCAGTTTGCAAAAACATCCCCGGTTTTTGTCTCGCGCCTACGATGCTCACGTTTCTGACTGCCGGGTGTCCGCAGTACCTCCGATTCGGGTAAAACTTCGAACTGCGCGATCAGTGCGTCGAGCCGGAGGCTTTCACCTCGTGCTGGAATCGTTCCGAAAACACTTTCCGGGGCACTATAAAAATATCCCGTTTAATTATTAAACGGGGTTTTTCGTTCCGTTGGCTGCGGCTGGTCTCGTGCGGTTTTCGCGACGGTGATCGGGTGAAACCCGGTGTCGCAAAGGTCGAGTGTCAGGGTGGCAAGGGTCGGTCTCCATACGATATGAGATAAGAGGGGGGAAATAATCGCCGATCGATAAATCGGGGATGGAAAGACCGCAAACAAATCAGGCAATCAGACAATTCACGCAGAAAACAAAATTTTTAATTTTTGTGAAATCTGGGCTGTTACATAGGGCAGGCCAGAAGAAGCCTGTAGTTGATATGACTCCCTCAGCTATTCCATTGAAGCAGAAAGGCATATCTTTGCCTGAAGCTCAAGCTGAAGCTGATCGTCAGAGTGACCATTCATTCCCTGACTCACGTGAAGGCGAACTCTGGGATCAGTTGGGCATCATTGAAGCCCTTTGGGAGAAGTGTGAAGCTGAAGATCGAGATGCTGTTGACATTGGAGAAGTGTACATCTCCAGGTCCATCGAAGCTATGATCTCTACCATGATTAGTCAGCTGAAGGATCTGCATTCAAGAGACAGGGCTGAAATGAAAAAGATTCACAACTATCAGAAGCGAGTTGAATTAGAACCTGATGAAGAATTCAAACAGCACGCCCTGAAATTGCTTCAACAAGTGACAGAAGTCAATTCCACCACCAAGGACAATATCAAAATCTTCAAAGGAAAAGTCAAGGCCGCTGTTGATGACATGGTGAAGACCCATAATGCTTCCATTATGGAAAGGGATTCAAGGAAACGCAAGGCTTCGCCCGAAGCTGAACGTGTTGTTGTTGCACCAACATCTCCTAAGCCTGCTGCATCAAAGGCAACAGGACCCTCACCGAAGAAGAAAACCACCAAGAGGCGCAAGGTTACTTTGGCCTCAGCCGCAGACATGGATACAAGTGATGAACAGCCCCCGGAATCTCCTGAAGCCGTTCCCACTCCTGCACCGAAGCCAAAGCCATCCAAGCCAGCATCAAAGCCTTCAGCTCCACCCACCAAGACTCCCACACCTCCTCCTACCAGAACCACCCCCGAGCAAACTCCACCACAAAGAGCTCCTACCCCCACTCCAACGCCTGCACGAACCCCCACACCCATACCACCTCGAGTTCCCACACCCATTCGTGCTCCAACCCCCGAACCACAAAGGATTCCCACTCCACCAGTTGCTCCCGCACCACCTCCATCACCTCCCCGTGAAGCTAATGCTCCATCACCAACCCACTCCAGAACCCATGTATCCCGAGATTTTTCCCCCGCCAGAACTGTTCAAGAGTCTGAAGCACATGTGCCCGACATCGATGCACATGATGACGAAGACGAACAAGTACAAATTCTGAATCTGTTGCAAGAGCAAGCGCTTGTAGTCGCTCAATCTGCTGGCCCTTCAAGAGGCAATCAAATTGCTCCTCTGCAAAGAATTCGTGACCGTTCGCGCCCCTGCCAAGATACCCAGCTTGACTCCAATTACCCGCGTGAAACTTTTCCTATATTCAAGGGTGCTGGTTATTCTTCAAGGCATGGCCCGGAATTCAACCTGGAACAACATAGGAAGCTCCATCGATTCTTTGGTGTTAGTCCTTATGCTTTTGACCGCACAGCGGATGATCTTCGTTTTTGGAATGCTGAACAACAAGTCTTATACACCAAAGTCTTCTGCCAGCAAGGAGTTCTGTTTAGGCACAAGTTTCTGGACTTGCGAAGTCTTTCCACTGCATCCTGCTTTCAGAACGTCCTCGAAACTATTGAAAATCAGAATTTGACTTGGTTGTTTGCATTGAGCACTCCTTTCAACTCAGAGCTCATCAAGCAATTCTATGCAACCCTTTATGTGTCTGGTGATGCCAATGAACCCAGCTCATGGATGCTGGAATGGATGATTCAAGGCAAAGTGTTCAGGATGTCCTCTGCCGAATTCTTGGAAATTATCAACATTCCTAGGCATTCTGAAGTTCATGAAAAGATTCATGCTGAACCTGAGCTATCTGAAGAAGAATTTGAAAATCTGTTGGATCCTGAAGCCACTGATAACCATATTCCTCAAAACATTCTCCCGAAGCACTTGAACTTCATTTCAAGAACTTGGTTCTTCATCCTCTCAAACTCATTGGTTCCTTTGAGTACAGCTTCGGAAGAATCGAATCTTTATCCAGAGACAAGGCATGCTATTATGAAACTCACTCATGGACTTCTCTTCGACTTTGAGGATTGCTTCATTAGGAATTTGGTTCATGCAGCAGAGCTACCTTTCACACTGAAACCCTATGCTCCCTGGCTGCAAGTTGTATGTAACTATGGTTGGAATGAAGACTTTGTGGCACGCCATCATCCGAAGCTTTTCCTCCCACCAGTGCGTGATTCTTTGGAACTGCTAAGGAAACCCAATGATCCATTTTCCACATATGTTGGTGTGCGCCATGAAGTCAATGAGCGAAACTTATCCAAGACGTTCCAGAAAGACTGCCATCATTTTGAAGTTAATCTTCGCACGCAGCAAATGCTTGACAACTTTATTGAAGAAAATCAACACCAGATGCAGTTTCTAGCTGATGAGATCAACCGTGCTGGCAATATAGCACTCAACAACAATCAGTACTTGCGTGTGCTCAAGCGACATTCCTGGAAGGGACTCCGGAAATTCCACTCTGTGAAAGGTCTTCGTAAAGATCGCATCTACAAAGAGTATCCTCACCTCCGGCGAAACTTTGCTCGTGATGACTCAGTGGACCGCCCGAATCAAAAGATCCCTCCCCTGCACAAGATTGATGAAGTATTCTTCGTCAACGAGCCTGAACCCATCCGGCCAGATACCGTCTCCGAGAATGACTCCATCACCTCAAAGGACGACGACAGCCTCGACGACAGCGACCTCGACATCAACCTCATCACTCAGACACGCCACGAAACTATTCCTACGTCTTCTTCCGAAGAAGAATCCTCAGGCGATCAGTCTTCGTCGGGTTCTCAGGGTGCTGATGCTGCGTAATAGATCTCTCGAACCTCCTCTCAACCTTTTGTCCAATCATTGACAAATAGGGGGAGATTGAGGGCATCGATGAGTTAGTTTTGCATCGGGGAAAGGGTTTGCTATTTGCTTCGTTTGGTTAAGTTACAACAAACATTCCATTCTCTTCGATTGGGTTGTAACTTAAGTTTAACTTCGGTCATGCTACTCCTGTGCTACGTTTAAGTTTTAATAACCCCTTTGCTTGCAAGTATTGCTTCGTATCTTCTATCTTGCAGGTGGTTATTATTTCTAAGTCACAGGTCATTGGATGCAATTGCATACATTCCTGGATATATATCTTCAATGCAATTGTATTCACTAAGATATTTCGTTTTGCTCTCCACCGAAGAAAAATTTTCTCAAACATTAACTTCGATTATATAAATCTTCGATACTTGTATTCAGGGGGAGCGAAAAACTTCATATCTTAGAGTTTGTCCCATCCTTCACAAAAACTTCAATATCCTTTATCGATGCCTGTTTTGTCAACAATAGTCCAAAAAGGGGGAGATTGTAAGAGCAAAGTTTTGGCCCCCGTGTGTTTTGGATATTGTTGGACAAAACAGTAGAGGAACTAATAATGTTTTCTAGTATAAACAGTTGCTTAAGTTCCTGAAGGACAAGCTATGTGATAAAGCTTCAGGGAAGGTCTTCAAGTTATCGAAGCATAACCCACGGAGCGAAGCTTAATCATGAAGGTTGACCCCCAAAAATGAAGCTGTCCTGAAGCTCTACTCTTTGAAGGAAATGAAGAAGATGGCGCAAGACTTAGATGTTTTTGTGTAGTTCTTTTTCAGTTCCTTGAGTCATAGGACAAACCGTACTATCAAGAGGGGTATTTAGTTTGTGGACACCGAAGTCATTGAGAATTGCTCAGATCAAATCCAAACCTAGTGAGAAGCCTGAGTGAAGAAATCTCATGTGCACTAAGTTAAGTTTCGATAGCAAAGACATCGTTCTTTGGCAACTGAAGCAGAACTAAGCCTGTGAGTCAGCTTTACTTGTTCCTCAAGTAAAGTTGCGCATTGATGACAAATCCGACCGTTGTGGACACGTGTCAAGCTGTCACCTCGGGTCAATTTGGTCATTCCGCACCTCGGGATCGCTAACTATAAATACGCCGCCCCCTCCTCCATTTGCGGGTGGCTGCTCTGAGATCATTCCAAGAGAGACTGAAGAGAGCAACCCCGAAACGCCACCGAAGCAAACCCCAATACCCAGAATACTGAAGCCTAAGTCCCATTGATCTGAGTAGATTTGAGATGACTTAGGTGAAAGCTTGCTAGCCTTTTTATCTTGGAGAACTGCAATTCTCCTAGACGGTTAGAGAGTTGTACTTCAGAGAGCGAAGAGTAATTGTCGCCTCGAAGTCCAGTTTGTCAAAGGTTTCGGTGATTTCCTCAATAATCAACCACGAGTGAAGAACTGATCAAGCTCAAGGAGTTTGATGCAGTGGAGCAACGGACGGAGAGAGATTTGCTCCAGGTGTTCAATCATCAGTCCCTCCAACCAGACGTAGCGCTTTGCAGAGCGTGAACTGGTCGAACAAACATCGCCGAGTCCCAGTTCATCTTACTTCAAGCATTTACCTGCCGTATAGCATTTTCTTCACTGTTATGCTTCAATGTGTTTTGATTCACTGCATTTAGTTTCGCTTCTAGTTATTCTTCGCTATTCCGCACTTCTTATGCTTCACTTCAATAGTTTCAGTAGAAATTTTTGAAGTGATCATTCACCCCCTCCCCCTCTGATCACATACTTGGACTTTCAGTGATCCTAAATGATATCACTACCTCCTTGATAGATAGTAGTGACCTAGACTTTGACAACTGCACTTTACCTGAAGTTATTGGTTTCCTACACAAGATGTCTAGAGACCCCCACACTAGCACACTTAATCTTGCCTTCACAGAGCATATCACCAATGCTCTAATCAAAGTTAGGGAGGAGAAGCTTAGACTAGAAGGCTCCATACCTAGGAAGCTAGAAGATGGTTGGGATCATATGATAAAAATCAAATTGAATAACTTCTCTTGTTATGCTCTTTGTGATGTTGGAGCAAGTACCTCTGTTATGCCCAAAAGAATGTACGATATGCTTGAATTGAAACCTTTTGATCCCTGTTCTTTTGATGTTCGTCTTGTTGATTCTTCCGTAAAGAAGCCTTTGGGGAAGATCGACGATGTTCTTATCATTTTCAATGACAATTATGTTCCTGTTGATTTCACTATTATGGACATTGATTGTGATCGTTCTTGTCCAATTATTTTTGGACGTCCTTTTCTTCGCACCGTTGGTGCTATTATTGACATGAAAGAGGGGAATATCAAATTCCAATTCCCTCTCAAGAAAGAGATGGAACATTTCCCTAGGAAAAAGATTAAGTTACCTTTTGAGTCCGTCACACGGGCTAGTTATTCTCTTGAAAATACTTGATCTTCTGCTTTAAGCCTAGCTAATGGCTCTAAAGAAGCGCTTTCGGGAGGCAGCCCGCAACAAATTTAGGTTTTTTATATTTGCTTTTCTTCTGTTCTTAGTGGTCTTGATGATTGTTACTAATGTAGAAACATCATTGTATCTTTACGTTTCAAGCTTTTTGCCTTTTATAGCCTCATACGACAAGGGAAATGAAAGTTGTGACATGCTGTCCAGAAAACAGATTATGTCCTTGTGACTAGAAAAATCATGGAAAAATCCTAGTTCATCTTTTTAAGCTGAATGTTTTACACAGCGTTCTCTATACAATTATAGAACTTTCGTATGTTCTGAGTTTTTTGATTTGAGTTGCAGAAGTACCCCTAAAAAATCGTTTTTACCTGCTGGTCTGTTTTTCACAGATTCTGTCCTGTTTTGCCTTTTCTTCACTTTGCAAACCTTAAGCTTCCTTTTTCTTTGCAAAAACATGTTGGCAATCTTGAGAAACAGTAGATCTTCAAAGTTATCTTTATTTCTAGTAGAGAAAAATTTATTTTATTAAGGGCACTAACCTCTCTAATCAGTCTACAACGAGTTATGTATGAAGGGAGTTTTCAAGTGCGCGATGGAAGATGATGAAAGAAGATCTTGGAATGTCAAACGCTCAAGATTTGGGATGCCCATGTGCACCCCCAATAAATATTCAACGAGACTCAAGCGTCTAAGCTTGGGGATGCCCCCGTGCATCCCCTTCTTCATCAACAATTATCAGTTCGTCCCTCGTTGCACTATATTTTTATCACTTCATGCATTGTGTGCTGTGCTTGGAACGTCTCGCTCTTTACTTTTCTAGGTTTGTTTTTGTTTTGTTTGCTGTAGTAACAAGTTGGACCCCAGCTTACTCTTTTGTGTGGGAGATATACACGCTCCGCTTGAACTAGAACTCCTCATAGGATTTGCATGCTTATTCTTTTAGCTGTGAGTTGTTCTTTTTCTTTTCTTAGCTGCTGCTCTGTTTAGTTGTAGTGCTTTAGTTTTTCTAGAGCTTTTCTTTTGTTTTAGGTTGAACTTTCTATAGGTTGCATGTTTTATCTTGTTAGAGAGTTTGCCTGTTGCACTGAGTTTTGTGTCTTGACTAGAAGTAGGTAGTTGAAGTTGCTATTCTCTTTGTAGTAGTAACTTGCAATAGTTTTGAGGTATTGACTAGAGTAATGTTTGAACTTTTGGTGTCAAGAGCTCGAGCCTATTAGTGATAGATGTCGTATTTTGGGCAATCCGTGTGTTTTTCGAAAACCAAAAACCCCTGTTGATAACTCTAGCTACTAGATGGATCACTAACCTCTGGAGGGTTCGAATATTAGAGTACACTCACGTACCATGAGTCGAGGATGCGCAAGGATAACCAAACCCTCATACACTCCTCCTCGGGGTACTTGTCTCTTTGTGGACCTCCTGATTAGATTGAGAGTTACCGATAATAAGTGCATGAGTTCTTCGGACTAATGTGAGTATTCAAAAGTTGACACTTCCACCCACCTATACTTTTTCTTTTGGGAGAGAGACATCACTAGTGAACATCATGAGATCCCGGTCCATACTTCCACCACAGTTTACACTATCAATTTACTTTTAGTATTTACTTTTCAGTTGCTATCACTATCATTATTATCCCGTGCGTTTTATCCTTTGTAAACAACAAGGCCGGAGGAATTGACAACTCCTCTGTACTCGTTGGAAGCAAAGTTATCTGTTGTGTGTGCAGGTCCAGGCAAAGCAAGTGATTATCATAAAACGGTGCCTCACTTGCCGAACCACCTACTTGTCGACCTTGGAGTCCTACTGGGAACAATCTAAACCTTAGCATCTTTGTTAAGGGAAATTTGCCGCTATCTATATCTCACCTTCCACTTGGGGTAACCAACGGGGGCGAGAAGTTATCTCGTGTATCAAGCAAATTTCTGGCGCCGTTGCCGGGGACTCCACTCTTCAAGATAGGGGAGTTGGACACTATCTTTTATCTTTGCTTTTTAGTCTTGTTAGTTTACCTTTCATTTTTTTCTTTAGTGTCTTTTATCAAAAATCAAAAAAATAGTTATCTTGCTTGCTGCTACTATGGGTTCCTCTGAAAACACAAAGTTGTGTGACTTCACTAGTCACAACAACAATGACTTTATCTGCACTCCTATTGCTACACCTGCTACTTCAGCACCTTCTTATGAGATTAAACCTGCTTTGCTGAACCTTGTTATGAAAGATCAATTCTCTGGTGCTAGAGATGATGCTTCTTTGCATTTAAATAATTTTAATGAGCTTTGTGATATGCAAAAGTACAAAGAAGTAGATGGTGATATTGTTAAGCTTAAGCTTTTTCCTTTCTCTTTGAGGGATGAAGCTAAAATCTGGTTTCAATCCTTGCCTAGGAATAGCATAGATTCTTGGGGTAAGTGCAAGGATGATTTTATCGGGAAGTACTACCCCCCTACTAAGATTATCCAGTTGAGGAGCTTTATTATGAATTTTAAACAATTGGATAATGAACACGTTGCCCAAGCTTGGGAACGCATGAAATCTCTTGTTAAGAATTTCCCTACGCATAGTTTGACTACTTGGATGGTTATCCAGACTTTTTATGCACGCTTGAACTTTACCTCGCGGAACTTGTTAGATTCGGCCGCGGGAGGAACCTTTATGTCAACTACACTTGGTGCTGCCACAAAACTTCTCGATGAGATGATGACCAATTATTCCCAATGGCACACCGAAAGAGCTCCAACAAGTAGGAAGGTAAACTCTGTCGAGGAGATCTCCTCCCTAAATGAAAAAGTTGACTTGATCATGTATTTACTTACCAAGCAATCTCCTATTGATCCTCAAAATGTTCCTTTAAATTCTTTGATTGTTCAGGGTCAAGTAGATGTGAACTTTTTCTCTAGAAACAACTTCAACAAGAATACTTATAGGAGAAACTTTGGTAGCAATCCTAGACCGTTCCCCTCCAACAACTATGGGAACAACAACACTTATCCTAGCACCAAAAACTCCACCTCTGAATTAGAGATTATGCTTAAAGACTTTATCACTACCCAAAAAGCCTTCAACAAGAGTGTAGAGGAAAAACTAGACAAACTAGATACCCTCTCGTCGAAGGTAGACAACTTAGCCCACGAAGTAGAATTGCTTAAAATTAAAAATTCTCCCCTTGAGGAGAGGAAGGTCACTCGTATGAATGTTGTCCAATTGAAAATTAATGAAAACATTAGGATGATGGCTAAACTCAAAGAGAGATGGGCTAGAGAAAAGGAGGAAGAAGATAGAATTAAGAGCCTTCCTACACACCATACTGTTGCTACTATCCAAGTGGTTGAGGATATCCAAACTCTTAGCACCCAATGCACCCCTAGTCCCATAGGACCTATTAATGGTGATGCTATGACCTCAACCGTAGAAGAAGAAATTCCTATGACTATAGAAGCTACCAAACAAGTGAGCCTAAAGGACACCACTACCACTTTACTTGATAGTAGTGACCTTCATTTTGATAATTGCACTCTTTCTAAATTTATTCGTTTCCTTCACAAGATGTCTAGAGACCCCCACACTAGCACACTTAATCTTGCCTTCACGGAGCATATCGCTAATTCTCTCATCAAAGCTAGGGAGGATAAGCTTAGGTTAGAAGCCTACATACCTAGAAAGCTAGAAGATGGTTGGGATCCTATGATTAAAATTAAGTTGAATAACTTTTCGGGCTTTTCTTTATGTGATCTTGGAGCTAGTACCTCTTTTATGCCCAAAATAATGTATGATATATTTGAGTTGAAACCTTTTGATGCTTGTTCTTTTGGTGTTTGTCTCGTTGATTCTTCCGTAAAGAAACCTTTGGGGAAGATAGACGATGTTCTTATAATTGTCAATGACAACTATGTTCCCGTTGATTTTACAATTATGGACGTTGAATGTGAACCTTCTTGTCCAATTATTTTGGGACGTCCTTTTCTTCGCACCGTAGGTGCTGTTATTGATATGAAAGAAGGGATTATAAGATTCCAATTCCCTCTCAAGAAAGGGATAGAACACTTCCCTAGGAAAAAGATTAAGTTGCCTTTTGAGTCTGTCACACGGGCTAGTTATTTTCTTGAAAAGACTTGATCTTTTTTCATTAAGCCTAGCTAATGGCTTTAAAGAAGCGCTTTCGGGAGGCAGCCCGCAACGAATTTAGGTTTTACTTTTTGTTTTTTTTTCTGTTTTTAGTGGTCTTGATGATTTTTACTACTGTAGAAACATCATTGTATCTTTACTTTTCAAGCTTTGTGCCTTTTATAGCCTCATACGACAAGGGAAGTGAAACTTGTGACATGCTGTCCAGAAAACAGATTCTGTCCTCGTGACTATAAAAATCAGAGAAAAATCCCAGTTCATCTTTTTGAGCTGAATTTTTACACAGCGTGTTCTATACAATTACAAAACTTTCGTATGTTCTGAGTTTTTTTATTTGAGTTGCAGAAGTACCCCTAAAAAATTCTTTACTACCTGTTGGTCTGTTTTTCACAGATTCTGTCCTGTTTTTCCTTTTCTTCGTTTTGCAAACCTTAAGCTTTCTTTTTCTTTGCAAAAACTTTATGGTAATCTTGATAAACAGTAGCTCTTCAAGGTTATGCTTATTTCCATTATAGAAAAAAATATTTTATTATGAGTACTAACCTCGCTAATCAGATTATGATGAGTTATGTATGAAGGGAGTTTTCAAGTGTGCGAGGGAAGATGATGAAAGAAGATTAAGAAGTGTCAAGCGTTCAAGCTTGGGGATTCCCCCATGCATCCCCAAGAAATATTCAAGGAGACTCAAGCGTCTAAGCTTGGGGATGCCCCCGTGCATCCCCTTCTCCATCGATAATTATTAGTTCGTCTCTCGTTTCACTATATTTTTATCACTTCATGCGTTATGTGCTATTCTTGGAGCGTCTCGCTATTCGGTTTTGTTTTTAGTTTTATTTAGCTTTGCTTGCCGTTCATAACAATTTAGAACCCAGCTTTCTTTGTGTGGGAGAGAAACACGCTCCACTTCCAAAATTTAGAACACAACATTGGACTTTTTCGTGCTTATCTTTGTTGTGTTTATTCTTTATCTTTCCGTAGCTGCTGTCATGCTTTTCTCTTAGCTTTCATATTTATCTTTTAAAAGAGCTTTTGTTTAGTTTGTTGCAGGAACTCTCTTGAGTTTTCATGTTTATCTTGTTTAGAGAGTTTTCCTATTGCACTGAGTTTGGTGTCTTGACTTGAAGTAGGTAATTGAGGTTGCTATTCTTTTTGTAGTAGTAACTTGCAAAAGTTTTGAGGTGTTGTTTTGAATAATGTTTGGACTTTTGGTGTCAAGAGCTTTAGCCTATTAGTGATAGATGTCGTATTTTGGGCAATCCGTGTTTATTTTCAAAAACCTACAGATTAGTTGAGAACTTTAGCTACTAGTTGGATCACTACTCTTCTGAGGGGTCGAATATTAGAGTACACTCACGTACCATGAGTCGAGGATGCGCAAGCATAACCAAACCCCCATACACTCCTCCTCGGGGTACTTGTCTCTTTGTGAACCTCCTTATTAGTTTGAGAGTTACCGATAATAAGTGCATGAGTACTTCGGACTAATGTGAGTATTCGAAAGTTGACACTTCCACCTTCCCATATTTTGCTAGCCTTCCCTGTGTCGTGCATTGCTTTCTTCTCACTCCGAGAGTTAGCGTCCACTTTCGCCGGTACATCCAAACCCTTGGCACGATATGCTCTGTCATCATAAGCCTCCTTAAATCCTTCCTCAAATAAGCCACCATACATACCTATCAAGGCATTTCCATAGCCTTTCCGAGATATATTTCCATGCAACATCCACCTTCTCATGACTTGATCTTCACTTCATACATGCTACTTGCTTGATCGATGAGCCGCATGCTAGTTGGGCCTTGCCCTAATTATTGCTACATGACGCGCTAGTATCATTGCATATCCTGCTACACTGGCAGAGGCATACATTTGCATACATCATGATAGTTACATTTTCTTTATGATTCGAGTACTTTGTAAAGTGTGAAAGATCTTCTATACTTTTTGTAATATATAGAGTGTTGCCCCTAAAGTGAGGAAAAGATCCCAAAGTGGAAAAAATTAAAAGATCCCAAAGTGGACAAATTAAAAGATCCCAAAGAGGACAAATGAGAGTTAAATAGAAAGAGCCATCGAGGCCACCAAAAAATACAAAAAAATAAAAAAATAGAAAAAGAAAAAAAAGAGAAAGAGAAAAAAATAAAAAGAGAGAAGGGGGCACACTACTATTCTTTTTGAGAAGATCCACACTTGTACTCCATCTTGTATCTTGTACTCCATAGAGATTATCATTCATGCATATAACTATGTGGGGACCTTCACACTATAGAACTTGGCTTGTATATTCCAATGATAAGCCTCCTCAAATGAGTTCTAGGTCTTCTTGAGCAAGCAAGTTGGATGCACCACCACTAGTTCCATTGGAGAGCTTACCTTAGCTCATATGTGCATCCGTTGCATGGCAATCCCTACTCCTCACATCATATCTATCATTTGTCTTTCTCTCACCTATGATTTTCCTCATTGATGTGAGCCTTTCACACCTTTTTTGTCTTCCTCCTCTACCTTATTCTCTCTTTGCCATCCTAAGTGTCAACTTTCTTTCTTACGCTCATCCATTGCATGAGTGCTGAAAATGTCGAAAAGGAGTGGATCATTTTGACTTGTATCTGGATAGTGGTCTTGGTATGAGTCAAGATAAGATTCCAAAGAAGACCAAGTGTGACACTTTAGCAGATTGAGTTCTCAACAATAAAAATACTTTTTCTCGTATATCCCTATCCCCTTTCTTGCACGCAAACACCATTTGGAGACATTCGAGTCACGGACAGCGAGAGCTCTTGCACCTTTATGTTCTTATGTTGCTTATTTCAATACTAGCTATAGACTCTTGCCTGTTATGACTTGAATTGAATTGCATGCTTTGATTTCTTTACTTAAAAATTTCTTATATGGTTGTTAGCATGTCACCACAGAAATTATGCTTGTTATCATTTACCTACTCGAGGACGAGCAGGAATTAAGCTTGGGGATGTTGATACGTCCAAAACGTATCTATAATTTTTGCTTGCTCCATGCCTCTTTTGTGTGATATTTCTATGTTATTCATGAACTTCCATACACTTTTGATCATATTTGGACTAACCTATTATCTCAGTGCACCGCAGTGCCAGTTCCTGTTTTCTGCTATTTTTCTATTTCAGGTTTCCCCCTTATTAAAAGTACCAGAAAAGATCCGGGAAAAATATAGGAAAAATCAGCGTACCGGAAGCTTCGCGAAGAGCCCAGGAGGGGCCAGAGAGGAGCCAGGGGGGCCCAGGCGGCCAAAGGGCGCGGCTAGGGGCCCCTGGCCGCGCCAGGGGGGCGCCTGGAGCCCTTGGCCCACCTCTGGCTGGCCCTTTCTCCTATTTATTCCCCGTGACGAGAAACCCTCGGGGACGGAACCCTTTTTCGCGATCTCTCCTCTGTTCCGCCGCCGCCGCGCTTCCAAGATCGGGAGCACCATAAGACCTCTTTCCGGCACCCTGCCGGAGGGAGGAATCACCTCCGGGAGCTTCTCCACCACCATGGATGCTTCCCGGATGAACCGTGAGTAGTCCACCTTGGACCATGGGTCCATGATCAGTAACTATGTGATGTTCTCCTCCCCTCTTTGTTCTTCATGGATTAGACCTCGTGAGCTGACCTACATGATTGAGGCACATATGTAATCTTTCTGTTGTTGCTTGCTGAGTTTGCTGGGATCCGATGGATTATGAGATTATGTTCAGATTGTGATTGAGTTATATATTTGATTCTCTTCTTTTATATTTATGTTCTTGAGTAACTCTTGCATGTTCTCCGTTGCTGTTTATTGCTTTGGCCAAGTAGTAGGTAGTGACTCCAAGAGGGAGCGTTATGCACGATTGTGGGTTCATGCCCCCCGATGACTAGCTTGAGTGACAGAAACATGAGTCTAGGGGATGTGCTGTTGCCACAAGGGGGAAAACAACGGTGCTTGTACTTGCGGGTGCAAGGATAGTTTACTTTACGCAAAGTTATTTAATGCAGTTGTCCGTTGCTTTGAGTTTACACTTTGGGTGGGATTCACAACTTAATACCAGCGAGTTGTTCTGGATAGATATCTGATGGTGGATGATTAGTGAGTAGATGCAGATGGATTTCGGTCTACTTTTCTTGGCGTACCGCCCAAGCTTTTGAGCCTATTCCTTTCTGTTTTGCATAATTAGCATTGGTTTGCGCACAAAATCCTGTCAATTGCCCAGCTGTAATTTGTTTACCTCGCATGGCTATTTTATCGTCTTTTTGGAGAGAGACATATCTAGTGAACATCATGAGATTCCGGTCCATACTTCCACCACTGTTTACACTATCAATTTACTTTCAGTATTTACTTTTCAGTTGCTATCACTATCAATATTATCCCGTGCATTTTATCCTTTGTAAACAACAAGGCCGGAGGAATTGACAACTCCTTTGTACTCGTTGGGAGCAAAGTTATCTGTTGTGTGTGCAGGTCAAGGCAAAGCAAGTGATTATCATGAAACGGCGCCTCACTTGCCGAACCACCTACTTGTCGACCTTGGAGTCCTATTGGAGACAATCTAAACCTTAGCATCTTCGCTAAGGGAAATTTGCCGCTATCTACATCTCACCTTCCACTTGGGGTAACCAACGGGGGCGAGAAGTTATCTCGTGTATCACCGCCTGGGCCACCCCTGGCTCCCCTCTGGCCCCACTTGGGCTCTTCCCGAAGCTTCCTGTACGCTGATTTTTCCTATATTTTTCCTGGAATTTTCCTGGCACTTTAAGTAATGGGAAAACCTGGAATACAAAAACAGCAGATAACAAGAACTGGCACTGGGGTGCACTGAGTTAATAGGTTAGTCTAAATTTGATCAAAAGTGTATGGAAGTGCATCAATATCATAGCAATATCACACAAAAGATGAATGGAGCAAGCAGAAATTATAGATGCATTTTGGACGTATCAGGGCCGAACCTGGGTAATCCACCGAGTCCCGTGTCTATGTCGACTCTCCCCTCGAATTCGCCTCGCAGCAAAGGTCCCATGATAAGTCCGACTCCACGGACATCTGACGTGATTTCACCACGACAGTTGGCACCCACCGTGGGGCCTGCGCTCGCAGGTGTTGAGATTCTAGGAGGAGCTCTACAAGGTATGTAAGGATTCGTTACTGGACGAATCACAAGAAGCCGGAGCGGGATGCTCTACATTGACGACGCCACCTGGAGTCCTGAAGCCGACTTCATTGAGTCTGGTTATCAGGTCCCAGTCGGCTCCATCCACCTCTTCATCTGTGGATTGAACGGGTCGGAGCCGGAGCCGGATCATTATGCCCCTACCGAAGCAGCAAGCTGGCTACTTGTCGGCTCCGATCGCGCCTTTATCGGATTCATCAACGAACCCCCAAAGTTGGCATGCTCTGTCGAGACCTTGATGTATGACAACTCGACGGAACTCCCTGAACAAGATGAGGTCCATATGGCAGGAGCCACCTACCGGCGAGTAGGGCAGAGCTACCTCGAAAAGAAGATAAATCAAAATGCGCATATTTGCGCAGACGATACGTTCAGATCCCAGTTAACTAACTCAACTATCGGTGACCTACAAGTTCCTCTCAAAGAGACAAGTCGTCCCGATACTGCCTTCCATCACGCTTTTTCGGCCCAAAGTTCCTTCCACCAATGTGTGGCAGCGACTGAGCCGGAACAGAGCTGACCCTGATCAGGAATTAGAAGAAAGCTAGAGAAAGGCCATGATTCTACAAGAAGAGATAGCCTGGGAGCATAAAATTCTCACAGAGGTACAAGATCGACTCCCACGGGAGATATGGCATGACAAGGTTCAGGAGCTGATAGGCCTTCGACTTACACCTATAACCAACGCGCTAAGACGCATAAAGGAGGTAGCCGAGGACCTGAAGGGACTTGTGGATGCTGTCGCCAGATATGCCGAGTCCAGTGAAGCCAAATACGAGGAGTCCCAATTTCAATTTTGGACCCACCACAGAAAACGCAGACACAACCCGACCTCGCAGGAAGATGGTAGAAACTACTCTCAGAGATACGGGCGGCCACCAAGGAAAGAAAAAAGGCACCGCGATTGTGACAAAGCTATGAGGGAAGCTTGCCCAAAGCATTCCAGACCGGGTCACCTCGCTAACCACACCTGGGATCAGTGCTACTTCATACAAGAGTACAGACGCCAAGTCGAGAAAAACATTGTTGAGGCAAGTCAGTACGATGACGACCCAACTGGCTCACACAGCCGCAAGAGGTCAAGAACTTGGACTCGCCCACAATAGAGAAGCCGATCCGGGTTATCAAAACCAGGAAACAGGCCAAAAGGACGAGACACCTGATACAGAGAGGCAACGATCCTCGTTGGTTACCCCAAGTGGAAGGTGAGATGCAGTGTAGCAGCAAGTTTCCCTTAGCAAACATGCTAAGGTTGAGTATCAAACCAGTAGGACTTCAAGAGATACAACTAGGTGTCACGGCGCTTGATGTGGACCTGCACACAGATACAAATAACTTTGCTCCCAATGAGTACAGAGGAGTTGTCAATTCCTCCGGCCTTGCTGTTTACAAAGGATCAACGCAAGAGATAAAAGTGGAACTGAAAGTAAAGACTGAAAGTAAACTAAGGGTGTAAACAATAATGTGAAGATGGACCGGGGTCCCATGATTTTCACTAGTGATGTATCTCTCCCAAAATACGATAAAAGTGCTAGCGAGGTAAACAAATCACAGCTAGGCAATTGACAGAATTATGAAGGCACCGCAATGCTAACTATGCTGCAAAGAAACGAAGGGCTCAAAAGCAATGGGCAGTACGCCAAGGTAAGTAGACCGAAATCAAACTGCATCTACTACGAATCATCCACCTGGAGATATCTATCTAGAACATCTCGCTGGTATTAAGTTGTGAATCCCACCCAAAGTGTAAACTCAAAGCAACAGACAACTGCATTAAAAGAACTTTGCGTAAAGTAAACAATCTTTGCACCCGCGGGTACAAGCACCGTTGTTTTATCCCTGGTGGCGACAACACATCCCCTAGTCTCATGTTTCTGTCACTCAAGCTAGACATTAGGGGGCTGAACCCACAATCAAGCATAATGCTCCCTCTTGGAGTTGCAAGCAAACTACTTGGCCAAAGCAAAATACTGAAACGGAGAACATGCAAGAATTTACTCAAGAACAAAATATAAAAGAGAAGAACCAAATATATTACTCATCACAATCTGAACATAGTCTCATAATCCATCAGATCCTAGCAAACTCAGCATAGCAACAACATAAATTACAAAAGTGCCTCGATCATGTCAGTCAGCTCACGAGGTCTCGAAAGTGGAAGCACAAAGAGGGGAGAGGTACATCACATAGCTAATTTTCACGGACCCATGGTCCAAGGGGGACTACTCACGGCACATCCGGGAGGCGTCCATGGCTATGGATGGTCTCCCAGAGGGGGTTCCTCCTCCCGGCAGGGTACCGGGGCAGCTTCTCTAGGCAGCCCCGATCTTGAAACGGCGGCGGCGGCGGTACAGAGGCGAGTTCGCGGAAAAGAGATCGATATTAGGGGTTTCCACCCCGAGGGCTAAATATAGGCGGAGGGGGTGTCGAGGGGAGCCACCAGGCAGCCAGGAGGCCTCCTGGCGCGGCCTAGGCTGGGGCCACGCCAGGGATCCTCCTGGTCTCCTGGTGGTGGCCCCCTCTGCTATCTTGGTGATTCCGGAAGCTTCCGGGTCGCTGATTTTTTTATCTGATTTTTCCGGATTTTTTCGAGCACTTTTAATGGTCGGAAAACGTGAAATACAAAAACAACAGAAAACAGCAACTGGCAGCTGGGTGCACTGGGTTAATAGATTAGTCCAAATATGCTCAAAAGTGTATGAAAGTTCAAGCAAAACATGGCAAAGTCACACAAAACATGCATGGAGCAAGCAGAAATTATAGATACGTTTGGTACGTATCAACATCCCCAAGATTAATTCCTGCTTGTCCTCGAGTAGGTAAATGATAACAAGCATAATTTCTGTGGTGACATGCCACACAACCATATAAGGATTTTAAGTAAAGCAATCAAAGCATGCAATTCAATTTAAGTCTTAACAAGCAAGAGTCTATATTAGCATTGACACAAGCAATAAAAGAACAAAAGGTGCAAAATCTCTCGCTTTCCTTGACTCGAATGTCTCCAAATGGTGTTTGCGTGCAAGCAGGGGACATGGAACAAGAGAGAAAAAAGGTTGTTGAGAACAACTATCTACTAAAGTTTCACACTTGGTCTCCTTTGGATTCTTACCTTGACTCGTCCCTTGACCACTAGCGAGGTACAATTCAAACTGATCCACTCCCTTTCGATATTTTGAGCAGTCATCCAATGGATGAGCGTGAGGACAATCATAGGCGAGAGAAGGCCATATGATAGATATGATGTGAGGAGTAGGGATTGCCATGCAACAGATGCACATGTGAGCTAAAATCTCTCCAAGGGAACTAGTGGGGGTGCATCTAACTTGCTTGCTCAAGAAGTCCTAGAGCTCGTTTGAGGAGGCTCATCATTGGAATATACAAGCCAAGTTCTATAGTGTGGAGGTCCCCACATAGCTATATGCATGATGATGATCTCTATGGAGTACAAGGGATAGAGGATGAAGTACTAGTGTGGATCTCTCAAAAGGAATAGTAGTGTGCCCCCTTCTCTCTTTTTATTTTTATTTTTCTCTTTTTTCTATTTTTTTGTATTTTTTTGGTGGCCTCAATGGCTCTTTCTATTTAACTCTCATTTGTCCTCTTTGGGATCTTTTGATTTTGTCCTCTTTGGGATCTTTTCCTCACTTTAGGGGCAACACTCTATATTTTACAAGAATATAGGAGATCTTTCACACTTTACAAAGGTACTCACATAAAGAAGATATAACTATCATGATGCAAATGTATGCCTCTGCCAGGATAGCAGGATATGCAATGATACTAGCGCGTCATGTAGCAATAATTAGGGCAAGGCCCAACTAGCATGCGGCTCATCGATCAAGCAAGTAGCATGTATGACATGAAGATCAAGTCATGAGAAGGTGGATGTTGCATGGCAATGTATCTCAGAAAGGCTATGGAAATGCCTTGATAGGTAGGTATGGTGGCTGTTTTGAGGAAGGATATAAGGAGGTTTATGATGACATAGCGTATCGTGCCATGGATTTGGATGTACCGGCGAAGGTGGACGCCAACTCTCGGAGTGAGAAGAAAGCAATGCAAGACACATGAGAGGCTAGAAAGGCTATGGAAATGCCTTGATAGGTAGGTATGGTGGCTATTTTGAGGAAAGATATAAGGAGGCTTATGATGATAGAGCGTATCATGCCAAGGGTTTGGATGCACCGGCGAAGTATGCCCCAAATCTCAAGGTGAGAAAGGGCAATGCACGGTACCGAAGAGGCTAGAAAAAGTATAGGTGGGTGGAAGTGTCAACTTTCGAATACTCACATTAGTCTGAAGAACTCATGCACTTATTATCGGTAACTCTCAATCTAATCAGGAAGTTCACAAAGAGACAAGTACCCCGAGGAGGAGTGTATGGGGGTTTGGTTATCCTTGCGCATCCTCGACTCATGGTACGTGAGTGTACTCTAATATTCGAACCCTCCAGAGGTTAGTGATCCATTTAGTAACTAGAGTTCTCAACAGGGGTTTTTGGTTTTCGAAAAACACACGGATTTCCCAAAATACGACATCTATCACTAATAGGCTTGAGCTCTTGACACCAAAAGTTCAAACATTACTCTAGTCAATACCTCAAAACTATTGCAAGTTACTACTACAAAGAGAATAGCAACTTCAACTACCTACTTCTAGTCAAGACACAAAACTCAGTGAAACAGGCAAACTCTCTAACAAGATAAAACATGCAACCTATATAAAGTTCAACCTAAAGCAAAAGAAAAGCTCTAGAAAGACTAAATCACTACAACTAAACAAAGCAGCAGCTAAGAAAAGAAAAAGAACAACTCACAGCTAAAAGAATAAGCATGCAAATCCTATGAGGAGTTCTAGTTCAAGCGGAGCATGTATATCTCCCACACAAAAGAGTAAGCTGGGGTCTAACTTGTTACTACATCAAACAAAGCAAAAACAAACCTAGAAAAGTAAAGAGCGAGATGCTCCAAGCATAGCACACAACGCATGAAGTGATAAAAATATAGTGCAACGAGGGACGAACTGATAATTGTTGATGAAGAAGGGGATGCACGGGGGCATCCCCAATCTTAGACGCTTGAGTCTCCTTGAATATTTATTGGGGGTTGTCAGAACCCCAACTAGGGTAAGTGCTAGGGTTTGTTTGTGCCCTTTGCATCATGCAAAAATTCAAGTGAAATTCAAAAATGGGGAAGCAGAAAGCCCTGAGAAATTAATTCAAATGGCCAGATAAAAATCTTTTTCCAAAAATCATTTGAACATTTGGAAAATTCCTATAAATGATGCTGATCATTTTAAAAATGATTTGGGTTCATTCCCATACTCAAGGAATTTTCTAAAAATCAAAGTGTGCCTTGGAAATTAAAATTGACCCCTATTTTATTTGAAATTCAAATAAGTTGAATTTCAAAAATGCCCAACACCTAGGACTGGTTTTCTACTGACCACCTAGTATTTATAAAATTACTTGGGCATTTTACAAAATTGCCTAGCTATTTATTTCTAGGCACAACAAAAATAACAGAAAAGAAAAGAAGAAAGAAATAGAAAAAGGAAACAGCCATGGCCTTTGGCCCAACTAGTTCCCCCCAGCCCACTGGCCTCGGCCCAGCCCACCTCCCCTTTGTCTTCTTCCTCAAGCAGGTGGGTGTCGCCCTAAGAGCGCACGACGACGACGCCGTGGCCACCGAGGCCCTTCTAGGCCTCCCCTGCCTCTCTCCTGGCGCCACGCAGTGCGCAGAAGACCCCCCACTCCTATCCCCCTAGCCACGGTTCATCCCCTCCCCTCTGCGTCGCGAATCTCGCGCAAGGCCGAGCCTTACCGGAGCACGCCGCGGCGCACCATCGTGGCCACCGGCCTCCTTCGTCCTCGCCTTGACGTCCAGGAGATCCGCGGCCGGGTTCCTCGTCTAACGGCGCTGCTGATTTGGGCCAAGAACCACCGACGACGACGCCCGCTACCCCGGGACGACGTCGGCTGCCGAGGAACTTCCGCGGCAAATACCACCTCTCCCGAGCCCCTCCGACCTCTCCGTCGCCACAAATCGCACAAGGGTGAGCTCCTCACCATTTTCCCCCACCTCGCGCTCTCTCCCGTGCACCGTAGCCCCACCTCCACCTCACCAGTGGTCGGCCGCCGCCATGGCCGACGTGGGCGAGCTCCCGTGCTTCTTCTTGAGGCCCAAATGGCATGTGTGGGTGCGCGAGGCTGCGGGCTACGCGCCCATACCTTTCTCCCCCTCTCCCGTGGCCAAATGGCAAGCCTGGCGAGTTCTCCGGCGGGCTACAGTGGCGGGCCCCCTGGTGACATCAGCACCGCGTCAGCATGATGCAATAAATCATTTTCCAGAGATTAAAAGAAATAAAGAAAAGAGAGAAAATTCCAGAAATTACAGAAAATAGAATAAACTTTGGAAAATCATAACTAATTCATATTAACTCCAAATTAAACATATAATATATGAAAAATTATCAGAAAAATACAAGGATTAAGAATATGCAAAAAAAAATTATGTTTGACCATTTTAAAATGGGGCAACAGTAGCAAATGTGCATATGACTTAATTTGAATTCAAATTTGAAGTTTGAATTTGCATTCCAAATGCAATATACTTCAATTAAATTGAATTTGCCACAAATCAGTACCCTTCACATCATGTGAAAACTTAAACATGTGCTTGTGAATTCTATTACAATGTTGCCACCCTCTTGTTGATGATTGTGCCGATAACAGTGCCTCTAAGACGGTGATCACCCCCGAAGAAGAAGACCACCGTTAAACCCCGTGTGTCGTCAGCAAGGCAAGCAAACCCCATTGATCAAGTCTATAAAATCCCAATTCCCTCTCAATCTCTCTTATGCATGTTTAGGAGATCACTTTGTATCGATTCTACCGCATAGTTGAACCCATATCCGATGCATGACCTATCATCTTATCACAGTAGTAAGAAAACCACAATCCTAGTTGACATAGGAGTTGGTTGATATCATGAGGCCCCTGTAACTGTTACAGCTTATTGCACGCTTAGTGTTACATGAGGTTGCTTTTGATGTGAGTCGGGATGATGGTGAACATGGTGTTGATGAAAGTGAAACTGTGTTGGTGAATCCACCCTAATACAAGGTGAACGATGAGAGGCTGTGTAGGAGTACACAGTGGGTTGTCTCGTTGAACATCGCCTTAAGCACCGAGTTCTTGTATGGTAATCCAAGACAAAGAGTACAACCACACATTGGGCTCACTGACCCCTCTCGGCCTAGTACCTTGATCCGTGTCGACGTCCAGGAGTCACATTAGTTCGGGCTTTCCATTTGACATGTGCATAGAAAAAGAACGAAGGAAATGGTTGCATCATATAGATATGTGGGTGCACCTGTGAGGCAGGAAAACCATCTGCCAGAGGTGGCGTCTCGGTCACCTGCATTGTTTGAGTCCATTTCGTTGATCCGGCCGGGCTCTCGAGCGGAGGCAAACTCAGATAGTCGACTCCAGGGATAGACCGGTTGTGAGCGAAGTGTCGTGGTGAACATCCTCGTTGTCACCTCTTGAACGGTGGCGAGACCTGGCGGTAACCGATGGTCATGTGTGTGTAGCTTACACCCTTGCAAGCTTAACAAAACTATTCGAATAGCCGCGTCCGTGGTTAAGGACTACTTGGAACCTGTACCTGATTATTAGACAACTTGAATGGATACTTATAAAACTCGCAAGATAAGTTTGAGTGCTATGGTGTGCCTCCTCGTGGGGAAGTCGAGGAAGTAACCATAGTGGTGTATTGGTTGGAGACTTGGATAGTGGACTCGTGTACGCTTCTTACCTCAAGTCTGGTATTCGTAGTTCAGGAATAGCCAAGTCAAAGATGGCACTTCTGCATGATGAAACCCCACCTCCTTTTACCTTGATACTTGAGAATGAGTAGTTTAGTTCTGATGTAAGTCTTGCTGAGTACGAATTTGTACTCACGTTTGCTTATTCTATGTTTTAGATCAGAAACCGGACCCCGATGGAGTCACTTTCATGAAGCTCAACGTTGACTAAGTTAGCATAGTCCCAGACAGCAGTCTGGTCCCTCGTGGAAGGGCATTTTTGTTTTACAAGGCTTCTCTAAGCCATTTGTTAAACTTGTCTGTACTCAGACCTAATTTGCTTCCGTTGTATTGATGTAATGTTGATCACAGACATGTGATCTTTGTATGCTCTATGTGTATATCAATAAAGAGTACTTTGTAGAGTTATGTGATGATACCTGCTATTCATACTAGGCATGTGTGCTGCGTGTATGTTTATAACATGCATGTCTTAGTATGGGTTTTCGAGACCTTAGTTGTGATCTGGCTGGCGGTCTTTTATACACCAAGTGGCCCTTAGATGTGCGCAGCTTGGGGCATCGCGACGCGATTGCTCGTGACTCTTTCACGTGCACACTTTGTTGTATGATCGAGCCCGCCCTAGACCCCGACTAAGTGATCGGGCTAGAGTAAGTTTATGTAAGAGTTAGGATCCAATCGATAACATGGTTGAGGCGACTTGTCTATGAGTATGGGATTCACCACCCATAAGAATTTAGACTTGTGAGCGGACGTTGAGGACCCATCTCAGTTGATCATCCGGCCTGAATGGGATGCCCCTCACGTTCGATGCTTACCGAGAACGTTCTGTGCTTGGCCTTGTCTGCTTAGACAAGTGGGTACGGTTCTCGGCTCTCCATGTGATTGTATCGTGACTGGAATTACATACGCTAACCCCGGGTCCCGACAGACTTGGTATCAGAGCAGGACTGTCTGTAGGCTTATCAAACCCTTGGTCGAAGTCGAGTCTAGCATTCTATAGTTATATAGTTACTTGGGTATATAAGGGAACAACGTAAGACTTCTTTTTCTCCTTACCCTCATCGATCTGAGTTCTGAGTCACCCTTATCTTTTCTACGGGATGATAGGACTAGGCTCATCTATGTCTTACTAGAACATCTCGCTGAGTGCTTCCTTTTAGCCGTAGGATTATTGTGGTCGTCCAGAGTCTCCGTGTTTTGAGTTCCTTGAGGAAGTTCTGTCCAATCTCCTCGAGGTTGTCTTGTTTTCCATCCCGGTAGAGCCGTTATGCTGCCGGATTTATCCCGTGTTTCTATGAATCTTTGCCTTCGCATTACAATCTTTTCCGCCTTCATCATGTCTTGTTATCCTTGAATCCATCATTCAACCTGTTCTGATTTTTGATTTTTATCACACAGGATGTCAGGTGGAACTCGTAGTGTTGTTCGTCGGAATCGAGACCTTGTTCGGAATCGAAATGATGATGAACCTCTACAACCGCCTTCTGCGGCGGAAATCATGATGGAAGCTAAGAAGAATCAACATGATCAAACACGCCTTCTGGAGCTCATCGAGCAGAATACCGCCCGTCATTGCAATGTGGTTGTGAGCATTCAGGACTTCATCCTCCTCAAGCCACCGGTGTTCCGATGTTCTTCTGAGCCCCTTGAAGCTGATGATTGGCTCCGTTCCATCGAGCGTAAGCTTGATACTTCACATGTTGCTCCCGATGACCGAGTTATATTCACGGTATACTTTCTGGAAGGTGCTGCTGCTGAATGGTGGGAGAACTATGTTGCTATGCAGCCAGATAGTCACCTAGTGACTTGGCAGGAGTTCCGTGATGCCTTTTGAGGGTACCACCTTCTAGATGAGTTGATGGAGCACAAGAAGGAAGAGTTCTGCAATCTGACTCAAGGAGAGATGTCCATCCATGAGTATGTGAGAGAGTTCAACCGTCTTGCTCGGTATGCCCAAGATGAGATCACCACCGATGCAAGAAAGCAGGCAAGGTTCCATAAGGGACTTAGCCCCATCCTTCGTCATGATCTCAACCTCCTTAAATTTGCCACCTTTGAGGATTTATTCAACAGATCCTTCAGAGCTGAGCATGGCAATGAAGTGTTCGAAGAGTCCCGCAAGCATGCTCTTGAGCTTGCCCCTTCTTCAAGTTCAGCCCCTCAGAAACGCCGAATTTGGATTCCAACCAGAGCCATACCTCAAAACCTTCTCTAGAGGCCACCACCGAATATACGCCATCCACCTCAACACATTGTTCCATCCCGGAATGATGGTGTGCAGCCAAGCAATCCCACTCCCAAAGACAGGTTATGCTTTAAGTGTGGTCTTCCAGGCCATTACTATCGTCAATGCCCTCAGGTCTTGATGGCACCACGTCATTCTCGACCCAAGCCTCCAAAGAAATCCACCACCAAGACCATCCCAGCAAAGCTTTCAGTCACAAGTAGTGGTTGTGTGAACCAAATCTCAGTTGAGGAAACCACTGCTGCTTCTGACGTCATTCTTTGTACACTCCCAGTCAATCATGACCCCGCCTCCGTTCTTTTCGATCCAGGAGCTTCTCATTCATTCATGTCGGAGAGTTATGCACTTCGTCATGAGTTTCCTTTTGAAGAAATGTTTTCTCCAATGGTCATTCAAACTCCTGGTTCAAAGTGGCAAACTAATAGAGTAAGCCATGGCAATCAAATTGCAATTGAGGGTTTAGTATTCCTTGCTTCACTTATAGCCCTCAAGTCTTCAGACATTGATGTCATCCTAGGAATGGATTGGTTATCAAGGAAAAATTGTTTCCTTGATTGTAAAGCCAAATCAGTCAAACTCACCCATCCTTCAGGCCAGACCATTGACTACACATCACCCAGCTCTAGAATCCAGATGCATACCTTGAATGTGCTTCCACTTCCAGACCTTGAAGATATTCCGGTGGTTCGTGACTTCCCTGATGTATTTCCTGAAGAGCTGCCAGGCATGCCACCCGACAGATGCGTAGAATTTATAGTGGATCTTATACCAGGCACAACCCCAATCTCGAGATGCCCATATAGAATGGCCCCACATGAGTTAGCTGAGCTAAAAACCCAACTTGATGCTTCGTTGGCAAAAGGCTTCATCCGCCCTAGCTCATCGCCATGGGGTTGCCCCGTTCTGTTCGTAACGAAGAAAGATGGAACAGAAAGGATGTGCGTAGACTATCTCCTGCTAAATCTAGCGACGATAAAGAACAAGTACCCACTGCCCAGGATCAATGATCTTTATGATCAACTTGCTGGATCCTCTTTCTTCTCCAAGATGGATTTGAGATTAGGCTATCATCAAATCAAAATCCGAAATGAGGACATTCCCAAAACGGCTTTCACTACTCATTTTGGTCTTTACGAGTATACCGTCATGTCCTTTGGTTTAACCAATGCCCCCGCCACATTCTCGCGCTTGATGAATTCGATCTTCATGGAGTACTTAGATAAATTTGTTGTGGTTTATCTTGATGAAATTCTCATCTACTCGAAGAACGAAGAAGAGCACGCAGAACATCTTAGGTTGGTATTGATGAAACTTAGAGAGCACCGCCTTTATGCCAAGTTCTCCAAGTGTGAATTTTGGCTACCAGAAGTGACCTACTTAGGCCACGTGATTTCTGCGAAAGGTGTTGCAGTCAATCCCGAGAGAGTTCAGGCCGTCCTTGACTGGACTCCACCTGAATCGGTTAAGCAAGTTAGGAGTTTTCTTGGCCTAGCAAGCTATTGTCGCCGCTTCGTCGAGAACTTTTCTAAAGTTGCAAAGCCTCTTACTGAACTCCTCAAGAAAGAGAAGAAATTCGAATGGACTCCCAAGTGCGAGGAAAGCTTTCAAGAGCTAAAAAGAAGGTTGACTTCTGCACCCGTACTTGCACCTCTAGACACCAAAAGGGATTTCAAGATCTATTGTGATGCTTCACGGCAAGGGTTAGGATGCATACTTATGCAAGATAGACATGTGGTAGCTTATGCTTCACGCCAGTTGCGGCCACATGAAGAGAACTATCCAACCCATGATCTTGAACTCGCTGCCGTAGTTCATGCCCTGAATACTTGGCGACATTACTGTTGGAAATATGCCCTAGAGGCAATAATAAAATGTTATTATATATATATTTCCACGTTCATAATTAATGTTTATATTTCTGTGCTATAATTGCAATGACCCTGACTATGAGATTCAGAAGAAAACTCACTTGCATGTGTGGAAATTTAAACACCAAGAGTTCCTGGTTTAGCCTCTAAGACCAGCTCATGTGCTAACTGATGATTACGTTTTCTTAATCATGGACATTGTTCTTGTAACAAGGATGTCAGTAGCAATGGGAACATATTGTTAGCAGAACAATGATGTTGAACCGACCCCAGTATTGAATGATATACTTAGAGATCACATCGTAACTATGTTATAAGTCATATCATGAAATGTTATCATATACGTAATTCCTTAGACCATGAGAGTATCGAGTTACTTCACACAGGAAGACATGCTTTGGTTCTTAGATGAATCCTCCCTTAAATGGGAAGTAGTAAAATAAGTTCTGGGTATGTCAGATGGTGTGGCTAGTGACTGTGATAGTTCAAGAATGGGATTTGCTCCTTCACGATGAAGAAGATATTCACTTCGGGCCCACTCGGTATGACGGTATCCATTATAGTCTGGCCAGACGCATTGTGATTCAGTCACGGGGATACCGGAATACGATAACGAGAAAAGGGACAAACGAGCAAAGAGGATAATGAGTGGCTTGTGTTCAAAAGTTGTTACACATGGGTGCCAAACTTCTCTCCTCTAACTTTGTCATATATCGCGAAGCAAAGGGAATGGTACATGAATAAACATAATGGTTCACTCGAAGTTTCTTCGTGTATGTGCGGGAGTCAACATGGGTGTCCATGGCTCCGCTGTTGATTATTGGCTATTGACGAAAGGCTGTTGACCTATGTCCGGAAGATGTTCTGAGTCATGTCCGCATTATACCGAACCTATTGGGTCACACACTTAACGAGCAGTAGTCTGTTAGAATACTAGTATGGTAGAAGGTTTAGTGGAAGCAAAGCAGAATAGTTCATACGGGTACCGGAAGTAGTTCCGGAGATTTATGGAATTGTTCATAAGGGCACCAGAAGTAAGTCTGGGTATTTAAGGTTATGTCCGGATCACTCTGGAGTAGTCCCAGGTGGTTCCGGAACATATGAGAATGGTACTGGGGAAGTCCTGGATCAACCGGAATAGTTTCCGGATAATCGCTGGGCGTCCCGACAACCTTCGCGGTCATCGGGTGGCTTAAACTGTAACTCGGATGGTCTTGGAAACTATCCGGATGGCTCCGGAACGTCCGAGAACGGTCTCGGAAGGTCCTGGAAGTGCTCCAGAAGTGTCCGGAATGTCCCGAAACGGTCCCGGTATGTCCCGGAAGGTCCTGGAAGCTTCTAGAAGGTCATGGAAGGTTCCGGAAGGTTCCGGGCAGTACCACCCACTCCCCTGCGCCCCTGGCCTTGGGGGGCAAGCCACCTAGGCTGCCCTGGCCGGCAAAGGGGGTGGGGGCGCACCAAGGGGAAGGAATCCCCCTCCAGGTGGGAATACCAAAACCCAAATATGGCAGGTTTCTGGTGGGAAGGTATGGGAAGATTTGGGAGGTTTGGGAGTCCAAGTTGGACTCCCCAACCCCCTTATTGCGCCCCAAGGGCCTCTTGGCCACCTATATAATGTGGGGGAGGGGTGGGGGGCGCAACACAACTGGTCCCCAAGGCCTATGCGCCACCCTCCCTCCTCTAAACCCCGTTGCTCCACAATTAGACCCCGGTTTAGACGCTGTTCTAGATCGGAATCCGTTAGGGTTTTCTCCCTCTAGTTTTCTCGGTGGCATTCATCTCTGGACGGCGGAGCGCTGCTGGATTGCTGCTACGGGATGTGTGGATACTAATGGAGGGGTCGTACCTTCGACCCTTCTTCGAGGAGCTTGTTCATGGGACTTGTCCGTGGGACTAGATCGCGGGACTTGTTCGTGGGATTGATCGAGGGACTGTTCGTGGGAGAACTTGCGAGATCTACTTCCACTATGTCCACGAGCTTCACCAACTCTACTTCCGCTACATCGGTTGGTGAGCCATGACCTAAAACCTTGTATGCAATCTTCTTGGATGATCTTGGGTTCTTGATTCGTAGGCCGAAATTTTTTGTTTTCTACTACGTTTCCCAACAGTGGTATCTTGAGCGATCCTTGATTAGATGCATGTTTAGGTCTAGATCATATGTGTGATATGAGGCATTGATTTTCTTGTTGCTTCCCTGTCATTCGATTTTTTCTATGCTTGATGGCAAGTTGAGGTTTTGCTACAAGGATTGAGTTTTCCATTGATCCCTCTATGCTGCTTTCAGTATGCTGGTTGCCTTGATCATGGTCTACATCAAACTCCTTGGATCTCATCTTAATCTCGCAATAGAAGATTTAACATGGAGGGGCTTGTGGATTTTATGAACTCAAATCCACACGGGGGTCACCCGTTTAACGAAGTTTGGCTTGTGGCATTAGTTGCTGCACGCACCCCGTATGTTAAACTAGCAACAAAAGAAGTATCGTGTTTTGTTTTATCTAGGGTTTCTCGTTTTCCTTGTAAACCTGCTTAACAACCACGATAAAAGTTGCAACAACCCGTGTAGATGGCGATCTAACTCGTTTTTGCAGAGTATGCATGTGATGTGGTATAGCCTTCAAGATTTGCAATGTGTTTGTATGAGATGCTATATGATGTAATATTTATTCGCGACCTGCGTGTCGTGGTACGGCATGATGACTGGAGTCATATGATTGTCACTTAATTATGGCCTGCGTGCCAGAACTGTTTATTAGCTCGAGGCAAAGCAGTAGATAGATGCAAGGTGATGATCCACGATGCGGAGGTGGACCCCGACGCACATGCCGGAAGCCGTGGTGATGTTCCCGGCGCCAAGGACAAAGTTGGTGGACACGGTGACTTCAACCACGACGACGTGAAGACAATGAAGACTTCACGAAGCAAAGGGCTATACTATATCACATAATTTTATGAACTGCCTGTGATGTTTATCCCTTTGATGCACCCTTGTTTGATGCGCGGTAGTCGTGTTTTATTAGGGTGATCTCTCGCAAAACAATATCAAGTTGATAGTGTTCTCCCAACTGTAGCATCGTCTATACTATGTTTCACACCGAGCAGGTCATGTCACATGGGTGCACATGGTGTGACGCATAAAAGACGGGTGTGTTAAAAGAACACACAGCACATTACACTTGGTTATCTTGACGGTTTGGATAAAATTTTGCTACCGGAACACGCCCATCGAAAGATGAACAAGAATCACCTTTGGCGTGATTGGCAAGTTGGCCTACCGGTCCAGTCTAAGTCATCAGTGATGTCACATCAATGGCGGACGATTGGGTTGGATCTTGAATCACTCCAGCATCAATTACGAGAGATATTGATCTGAGTGGGAGCGCACTAAGTAATTAAATTGATTAATCACAAGTGCAACTTAATTATGAACAAAGTCTTAGTATTTGCATTATCATTGTAGAATAATGGCTCGAGTTTACACCTTCCCAATTGATTTTGATTAACTGTTTTATCTGGTAAAAACTTTACGATTGGTACCGTATTGTGAGGACTATCCTCAATAGTGTCGAGAAGGAGCTTGTCCTATCGCAAATTTTTTATGCTCTCCCGCTGATGCTATGGATGATGTGACTTATGTCCATAATCCAAAATGCTAGAATTCCACGACAGCTAAGTGCATTGTCTTCACCACCATGAAACCCGAACTTCGAAAAGTTTGGGATAGTTATGTTATATTCATGGAACTGAAAAATAAGTTTTCAGTAGTAAGACAATTAATGTTGGATATAAGATATCTAGTACAATGTATGATTGTAAGCATTAGTGAAAATGTTCATTGTGCTCTAAAAAAAACGGATAAGTGTGGGATCCAGAAGAACAATGATCATATGATGATGAGGATTAAGGGAAAGGAAGTTCCATAGGGTGTTAGTAAGACTTACACGCCGGAAAGTCCATGGCCTGCGCCACCCTTGATCATGTGTGATCTTTTGTGAGTAGGAGTGACATTGGAAATAGAACTATGATACGTATAAAGGCAAAACGAAAGAAGACTGGAATAACCAGCTCAGAAATGAAAGTCATACGGAGTTATAGATGAATTCATTGCTGGTCAAGAGATGTAATTCTTGGGAATCATGATTAAGCAGTTAATTGTGGATTCTGTATATTGTGATTAAACTGTTGATCACCGGAATATCACATCGATTGCATATTGTTGCAACTCGATGCAAGAAATACTATGGCCTTTATGACTAGCTAATATGACACGCTCGGGAACACGGTAAAAGGTTTACTATACCGTGTGTTGACTCTATGATTATCTTCATAATTCATTTTAGAGTTGAGTAAATTGTTACTACACTTTAGCCTTGTTGCAAAACATCATTTTGAATCATGTTTGTTGCAAGAGAGTTGTTCAAAGCTATGAATAACGTAAAGGCCATACTTCCATTATGAATAGGGTGTATGTTATGAATCTTGATAATAATACTAAACATCCATAACACTGACGCTAAACGTCGCAAGACTGACAGAAATACCACATAGATGTGGCACTGCCGTTTATCACAAGTGACATAACATGCATGAAGAATTTCCATAAGTGATGGACTTTCGAGTCATATGATTATGAATCACTTGACGCTTGCGATCTTTGTCTCGAAGTAATGTGACTAAAACACCGTTAATAGGCCATACATGAA
Organism: Bromus sterilis; assembly: GCA_950022295.1. NCBI lineage: Eukaryota > Viridiplantae > Streptophyta > Magnoliopsida > Poales > Poaceae > Bromus > Bromus sterilis. Next base: position 30,816,909 of record OX465597.1, read on the forward strand.
CGGGCAACTAAACCATTGGTAATCATACATGATGATGTGTGTAGTCCAATAAGTGTAGTTGTGTGCAGTGGATTCCCTATCTTCACTCATGAGTTGAAGTAGATATGTGGATATCTGTTCAAAAGAGACATACGTATGAAATCTTTGAAATGTTCAAGGAATTTTAGAGTGAAATAGAAATTCATTGTAACAAGAAAATAAAGCTTCTGCAAATTAGATTGTAGAAAGTAATATTTTAGTTACAAGTTTAGTGAACGTCTGATGAGTTGTGAAGAACTGTCATAACTTGCGTCTCCCGGAACATCACTATGAGTAAAGTGTTCGAGAGATGTAATCAAGCCATGTATGACACGGTAAAGATCAAATATGACGTTTATCAATTTGCCATTATACTTATTAAAGTTATGCGTTAGTGACTACGGCTTTTACACTGAAAAGAGCATCATCAAATCTGTTGAAATGACACCATATTAGATGTGGTATGGACTGTTAAAACCATGTTGTCTTTTCTTAAAATTTGGGTATATGAGGCATATGTTTGACATACTCAAAACCCCAAATCAGATAAGTGCTACTTTGTTAAGGTTATGCGAAAAGTTTTGGTATTCCTCTATCACTACACAAAAGCAAAACTGTTTTCTGTTAAGAACAATGTGTTTTGAAGAAAATGGTTTCTTGCAAAATAGTGAGTGGGAGGACAGTGCAACTTGTTAAAGATTGTTGAATCTTCAAATGAGTGCGCAGCTGAACCACACAGGTTAGACAAAACTCGTACAAACATTCATGATATGTAAAACGAGATATTGTTGTTCGACAATGATAAACCTGTGATATACAAAGAAGCATTGATGGGCCCTGACTCCGGGATTTGGCTAAATGCCAAATAATCCGAGATAGTATCCATGGAAGTAAGTCAAGTTTTGAACTTGGTAGACCCTCCGAAAGACTAAGAGTCTGAAGAATATATAAATGGATCTATAACTGATTCGAATGAAATTGTTTTATCCATAAAGCTCAACTCGTTGGAAATATGTTTTCTAACAAGTACAAAAGTTGACTACGGCAAAGTAATGCCGACCGTAGAGATGCTTTAGTCAGTTCGGATTATATTAGCAATTACTACATATCTCATTTATAGGATATGGTAGAATGAACGTCAAAACAACGTTCCTACACGGAAAAATAACAAAGGACGTATATGTGATACGACTGGAATGTTTTGTCGATTCAAAGGATGCTAAAATAGATGCAAGCCTTGGATTTCCAGTGATGGACTGAAGCTAGCAGAATGGAGTTGGAATCTTCGTTATGATGAAATTGCCAAAAGAGTTTGTTGTCATCAGGAATAACGAAGATGTTTGAATATTCAAGAAAGTAAGTGGGAGCTGAATGATATTTCTAAAACCTTATGTAGATGACATATTGTTGATTAGAAATGATGTAAATTTCTTGACACGATTAAAGACTTCGTTGGAAATAGTTTTCAGTTGAACAACTTGGGCTGATATAGCATTAGTATTGAGCACAGTGATCTATGAAGATAGTAAGTGCCTGATCATGCTAAAGCCAACACTACATATTGACATGATACTAAAGTAGTTTAGTATGAAATGCCAAGAAACATGTTCTTGCCGAAGTCGTGGTGAAAAGTAGTTTGCAGAAATCAGTGTTGATGAACACAGATAAGCAAAAACACGTGAATTGAATTCCACTCACCTGTGTGTTTGGATTAATCATGTACACCATAATATGTAAAACGACCAGATATGTCCAACGCTCCAAAAGGTTGTGAGCAAGATACCAAAGTGATCAATATGTTGATCATTGGACAAACAGTGAAAAGTTAAACTTATGATAGATAAGATTTGTTTCTCGGAAAATGGAGATTTTGGTGGACTAGGATGAAGAGAGACATTGCTCGATTTGTTGCTGAATGTGATGTTTGTCGTCGCATTAAGGCAGAACACCAAAGACCTGCTGGTACACTTCAACCTTTGCCTATTCCAGAGTGGAAATGGGACAAAGTCGGTATGGACTTCATCACCGGCTTTTCAAAAACCCAGAAAGGAAATGATGCCATCTTCGTTGTCATAGATAGGCTTTCCAAAGTTGCTCACTTCCTTCCCGTTCGCGAGTCTATAACTGCTAGCCAGTTGGCGGACTTGTATGTCTCTAGAATTGTGTCTCTTCGAGGTGTTCCTTTGGTGATCAATTCTGACCGTGGTAGCCTTTTCACCTCTAGATTTTGGGGAAGCTTCCAACATGCTATGGGAACTCATCTCTGCTTTAGTACGGCTTTCCATCCTCAGTCTAGCGGTCAAGTGGAAAGGGTTAACCAAATTGTTGAAGACATGCTTAGAGCTTGTGTTATCTCTTTCTGAAAGAATTGGGAGAAGTCTCTTCCATTCGCCGAATTTGCTTATAACAATAGTTTTCAATCTAGTCTGAACATGGCTCCTTTTGAACTCCTATATGGACGACGATGTCGAACACCCCTGAACTTGTCAGAAACCGGTGAAAGAAAATTCTTTGGACCGGATATGATCAAGGAAGTAGAAGAGCAAGTTCGCATTGTTCGTGATCGTTTGAAAGCCGCTCAATCTCGTCAAAAGAGCTACTATGATCGTCATCATAGGGAAGAGAGCTATAGCGTTGATGAGAAGGCTTACCTTCGGGTTACTCCTCTGAAGGGAACCCAAAGATTCGGTATCAAAGGCAAGTTGGCCCCACGTTACATCGGACCTTTCTGCATTCTAGCTAAACGTGGAGAAGTTGCCTACCAACTTTAACTACCCCCTCACCTTTCCCGAGTACATGATGTATTCCATGTGTCACAACTCAGGCGTTGCTTCAAGGACCCCATCCGCGAAGTCGACCATGAAACGCTTGATCTCCAAGATGACCTTTCTTATCGAGAGTACCCTGTTCGTATTCTTGATTCAGCCGAGCGTGTCACTCGCCGTCAGAAGATCAAGTTCCTTAAAGTTCAATGGTCACATCACTCCGAGAAAGAAGCAACCTAGGAAAGAGAAGACCGCCTCCGTGCCGAGTACCCCACCTTCCTCCCGACGGCTTCTGAATCTCGGGACGAGATTCTTTTGAGTGGGGGCGAGTTTTCAAAACCCCAACTAGGGTAAGTGCTAGGCTTTGTTTGTGCCCTTTGCATCATGCAAAAATTCAAGTGAAATTCAAAAATGGGGAAGCAGAAAGCCCTGAGAAATTAATTCGAATGGCCAGATAAAAATATTTTTCAAAAAATCATTTGAACATTTGGAAAATTCCTATAAATGATGTTGATCATTTTAAAAATGATTTGGGTTCATTCCCATACTCAAGGAATTTTCTAAAAATCAAAATGTGCCTTGGAAATTAAAATTGACCCCTATTTGATTTGAAATTCAAATAAGTTGAATTTCAAAAATGCCCAACACCTAGGAGTGGTTTGCTACTGACCACCTAGTATTTATAAAATTACTTGGGAATTTTACAAAATTTCCTAGCTATTTATTTCTAGGCACAACAAAAATAACAGAAAAGAAAAGAAGAAAGAAATAGAAAAAGGAAACAGCCATGGCCTTTGGCCCAACTAGTTCCCCCCCAGCCCACTGGCCTCGGCCCAGCCCACCTCCCCTTTGTTTTCTTCCTCAAGCAGGTGGGTGTCGCCCTGAGAGCGCACGGCGACGACGTCGTGGCCACCGAGGCCCTTCTAGGCCTCCCCTGCCTCTCTCCTGGCGCCACGCAGTGCGCAGAAGACCCCCCACTCCTTTCCCCCTAGCCACGGTTCATCCCCTCCCCTCTGCGTCGCGAATCTCGCGCAAGGCCGAGCCTTACCGGAGCACGCCGCGGCTCACCATCGTGGCCACCGGCCTCCTTCGTCCTCGCCTTGACGTCCAGGAGATCCGCGGCAGCGCTCCTCGTCGAACGGCGCTGCTGATTTGGGCCAAGAACCACCGACGACGACGCCCGCTACCCCGGGACGCCGCCGGCTGCCGAGGAACTCCGGCGACAAATACCACCTCTCTCGAGCCCCTCCGACCTCTCCGTCGCCACAAATCGCACCAGGGTGAGCTCCTCACCATTTTCCCCCACCTCGCGCTCTCTCCCGTGCACCGTAGCCCCACCTCCACCGCACCAGTGGCCGGCCGCCGCCATGGCCGACGTGGGCGAGCTCCCGTGCTTCTTCTTGAGGCCCAGATGGCATGTGTGGGTGCGCGAGGCTGCGGGCTACACGCCCATACCTTTCTCCCCCTCTCTCGTGGCCAAATGGCAAGCCCGGCGAGTTCTCCGGCGGGCTATAGTGGCGTCGCCGGCGAGCCTCCATTAACCCCCTCCCCTCTCTCACTGTCCCGTGGGCCCAAGGCCATTAAGCTTAATCCCCCCCCCCCCACAGTGACTGCCATGTGGGCCCAGCTTGCCTAATCACCCTCTGTTAACTCTAATTAAAACGGGTTTAACCCCACTGTCACTGACAGACATGGCCCACATGTCAGCCCCCTGGTGACATCAGCACTGCGTCGGCATGATGCAATAAATCATTTTCCGGAGATTAAAAGAAATAAAGAAAAGAGAGAAAATTCCAGAAATTACAGAAAATTGAATAAACTTTGCAAAATCATAACTAATTCATATTAACTCCAAATTAAACATATAATATATGAAAAATTATCAGAAAAATACAAGGATTAAGAATATGCAATTTGTTTTTATGTCTGACCATTTTAAAATGGGGCAACAGTAGCAAATGTGCATATGACTTAATTTGAATTCAAATTTGAAGTTTGAATTTGCATTCCAAATGCAATATACTTCAATTAAATTGAATTTGCCACAAATCAGTACCCTTCACATCATGTGACAACTTAAACATGTGCTTGTGCATTCTATTACAATGTTGCCACCCTCTTGTTGATGATTGTGCCGATAACAGTGCCTCCGAGACGGTGATCACCCCCGAAGAAGAAGACCACCGTTAAACCTCGTGTGTCGTCAGCAAGGCAAGAAAACCCCATTGATCATGTCTATAAAATCCCAATTCCCTCTCAGTCTCGCTTATGCATGTTTAAGAGATCACTTTGTATCGATTCTACCGCATAGTTGAACCCATATCCGATGCATGACCTATCATCTTGTCACAGTAGTAAGCAAACCACAATCCTAGCTGACATAGGAGTTGGTTGATATCATGAGGCCCCTGTAACTGTTACAGCTTATTGCATGCTTAGTGCTGCATGAGATTGCTTTTGATGTGAGTCGGGATGATGGTGAACATGGTGTTGATGAAAGTGAAACTGTGTTGGTGAATCCACCCTAATACAAGGTGAACGATGAGAGGCTGTGTAGGAGTACACAGTGGGTTGTCTCGTTGAACACCGCCTTAAGCACCGAGTTCTTGTATGGTAATCCAAGACAAAGAGTACAACCACACATTGGGCTCACTGACCCCTCTCGGCCTAGTACCTTGATCCGTGTCGACGTCCAGGAGTCACATTAGTTCGGGCTTTCCATTTGACATGTGCATAGAAAAAGAACGAAGGAAATGGTTGCATCATATAGATATGTGGGTGCACCTGTGAGGCAGGAAAACCATCTGCCAGAGGTGGCGTCTCGGTCACCTGCATTGTTTGAGTCCGTTTCGTTGATCCGGCCGGGCTCTCGAGCGGAGGCAAACTCAGATAGTCGACTCCTGGAATGGACCGGTTGTGAGCGAAGTGTCGTGGCGAACATCCTCGCTGTCACCTCTTGAACGGTGGCGAGACCTGGCGGTAACCGATGGTCATGTGTGTGTAGCTTACACCCTTGAAAGGTTAACAAAACTATTCGAATAGCCGCGTCCGCGGTTAAGGACTACTTGGAACATGTACCTGATTATTAGACAACTTGAATGGATACTTATAAAACTCGCAAGATAAGCGTGAGTGCTATGGTGTGCCTCCTCGTGGGGAAGTCGAGGAAGTAACCATAGTGGTGTATTGGTTGGAGACTTGGATAGTGGACTCGTGTACGCTTCTTACCTCAAGTCTGGTATTCGTAGTTCAGGAATAGCCAAGTCAAAGCTGGCACTTCTGCATGATGAAACCCCACCTCCTTTTACCTTGATACTTGAGCATGAGTAGTTTAGTTCTAATGTAAGTCTTGCTGAGTACGACTTTGTACTCACGTTTGCTTATTCTATGTTTTAGATCAGAAACCGGACCCCGATGGAGTCACTTTCGTGAAGCTCGACGTTGACTAAGTTAGCATAGTCCCAGACAACAGTCTGGTCCCTCGTGGAAGGGCATGTTTGTTTTACAAGGCTTCTCTAAGCCATTTGTTAAACTTGTCTGTACTCAGACCTAATTTGCTTCCGTTGTATTGATCTAATGTTGATCACAGACATGTGATCATTGTATGCTCTATGTGTATATCAATAAAGAGTACTTTGTAGAGTTATGTGATGATACCTGCTGTTCATACTAGGCATTTGTGTTGCGTGTATGTTTATAACATGCATGTCTTAGTATGGGTTTTTGAGACCTTAGTTGTGATCTGGCTGGCGGTCTTTTATACACCAAGTGGCCCTTAGATGTGCGCAGCTTGGGGCATCGCGACGCGATTGCTCGTGACTCTGTCACGTGCACACTTTGTTGTATGATCGAGCCCGCCCTAGACCCCGACTAAGTGATCGGGCTGGAGTAAGTTTATGTAAGAGTTAGGATCCAATCGATAACATGGTTGAGGCGACTTGTCTATGAGTATGGGATTCACCACCCATAAGCATTTAGACTTGTGAGCGGACGTTGAGGACCCATCTTAGTTGATCATCCGGCCTGAATGGGATGCCCCTCACGTTCGATGCTTACCGAGAACGTTCTGTGCTTGGCCTTGTCTGCTTAGACAAGTGGGTACGGTTCTCGGCTCTCCATGTGATTGTATCGTGACTGGAATTACATACGCTAACCCCGGGTCCCGAAAGGGGTGCACATGGGCATCCCCAAGTTTGAGCGTTTGACACTCCAAGATCTTCTTTCATCATCTTCCATCGTGCACTTGAAAACTCCCTTCATACATAACTCATTGTAGACTGATTAGAGAGGTTAGTGCCCTACTAAAATAATTTTCCTCTATTGCAAATAAATATTTCCAGGAAGAGCTACTGCTTCTCTTGCCTGCCCAAATTTTTTTGCAAAGAAAAAGCAAGCTTAAGGATTGCAAAACTTTGAAAAGAAAAACCGGGGCAGAAGCTGAGAAAAACAGAACAACAGAGAGAAAAGAATTTTTCCGAGGTACTTCTGCAACTCAAATCAAAAAACTATGAACAGACGCCTGAAAGGTAATTGTATGGAGCATGCGGTCAAAAGAATTCAGATCAAAAAGATGATCTGGTGATTTACCCCGAATTTTTCCGTCAAGCAGACAGAATCTGTTTCTGGACAGCATGTACCAACTTTTAACCTTTCTTGCAATCTGAGGCTAAACTTGGCACAAAGCTTGAAAAGTAAAGGTACGAGGATGTTTCTACAGTAGAAACAATCATCGGTACTAACAACAGAAGAAAAGAAAAAAGAAAAACCTAAATTCGTTGTGGGCTGCCTCCCAAAAGCGCTTCTTTAGAGCCATTAGCTAGGCTTAAAGCAGAAGATCAAGTCTTTTCAAGAGAATAACTAGCCCGTGTGACGGAGTCAAAAGGTAACTTATTATTTTTCCTAGGGAAATGTTCCATCCATTTCTTGAGAGGGAATTGGAATTTGATATTCCCCTCTTTCATGTCAATAACAACACCAACTGTGCGAAGAAAAGGACGTCCCAAAATAATTGGACAAGAGGGCTCACACTCAATGTCCATAATAGTGAAATCAATGGGAACATAATTGTCATTGACAATGATAAGAACATCGTCGATCTTCCCCAAAGGCTTCTTTACGGAAGAATCAACAAGACGAACACCAAAAGAACAGGGATCAAAAGGTTTCAATTCAAGCATATCATACATTCTTTTGGACATAACAGAGGTACTTGCTCCAACATCACAAAGAGCATAACAAGATAAGTTATTCAATTTGATTTTTATCATAGGATCCCAACCATCTTCTCGCTTCCTAGGTATGGAGGCTTATAGTCTAAGCTTCTCCTCCCTAACTTTGATTAGAGCATTGGTGATATGCTCTGTGAAGGCAAGATTAAGTGTGCTAGTGTGGGGGTCTCTAGACATCTTGTGTAGGAAACCAATAACTTCAGGTAAAGTGCAGTTGTCAAAGTCTAGGTCACTACTATCTATCAACGAGGTAGTGATATCATTTAGGCTTACTTGTTTGAAAGCCTCTATGTTCATAGAGGCTTCTTCATCTATGGTTGAGGTGGTAGCATCACCATTGGTAGGTCCAGTGGGACTAGGGGTGTGATGGGTGCTAACAGTTCGGACATCCTCAACTACTTGGATGGTGGCTACTATGTGGTAGGTAGGAAGGCTCTTAATTCTGTCTTCTTCCTCCTTTCCTCTGTCCCATCTCTCTTTTAGTTTTCCCAACATCCTAATGTTTTCATTAATTTGGACTTGGATGGCATTCATAGGAGTGGTCTTCCTCTCCTCGGGGGGAGAAGTTCTAATCTTCAGCATCTCTACATCATGGGCTATGTTGTCTACCTTCGAAGAGAGGATATCTAATTTATCTAATTTCTCTTCCACACTCTTGTTGAAGGCTTTCTGGGTAGTGATAAAATCTTTGAGCAAGGTCTCTAGTTCAAAGGTGGAGTTTTTGGTGCTAGGATAAGTGTTGTTGTTCCCATAGTTGTTGGATGGGAAAGGCCTAGGATTGTTGCTACCAAAATTACTCCTATAATCATTATTGTTGAAGTTGTTTCTAGAGACAAAGTTCACATCTACTTCCTCTTGAGCAACCAAAGAATTTAAAGGAACATCCTGAGGATCAATAGGAGCTTGCTTGGTAAGTAGAGACATGATAAGGTCAACCTTTTCATTTAGAGAGGAGATCTCCTCGACAGAATTTACCTTCTTACCAGTTGGAGATCTTTCGGTGTGCTACAGAGAGTAGTTCAGCATCATCTCATCAAGTAGCTTTGTGGCAGCACCAAGTGTGGTTGACATAAAAGTTCCTCCCGCGGCCGAATCTAGCAGGTTCCGCGAGGTAAAGTTCAAGCCTGCATAAAAAGTCTGGATAACCATCCAGGTAGTCAGTCCATGTGTGGGGCAGTTCTTGACAAGCGTCTTCATACGTTCCCATGCCTGGGCAACGTGTTCATTATCCAATTGCCTGAAATTCATAATGTTACTCCTCAATTGAATAATTTTAGCAGGGGGGTAGTACTTCCCTATAAAAGCATCTTTGCATTTACTCCAAGAATCGATACTGTTCTTGGGTAAGGATTGCAACCACTCCTTGGCTCTTCCTCTCAAAGAGAAAGGAAAAAGCTTCAGCTTGACGATGTCTCCTTCCACTTCCTTGTACTTTTGCATATCACAGAGCTCGATAAAATTGTTTAAGTGCAAGGCAGCGTCCTCTCCAGCACCTGAGAATTGAACTTTCATAACAAGATTAAGCAGAGCAGGTTTAATTTCATAAGAAGGTGCTGAAGTGGCAGGTGGAGCAATAGGAGTGCAGATAAAGTCACTGTTGTTGTGACTAGTGAAGTCACACAACTTGGTGTTTTCATTGGAACCCATAGTAGCAGTAGGTATTTTTGGTATTTTTGATAAGGGACACAAAAGTGTGCAACTCCCCTATCTTGTAGACTGGAGTCCCCGGTAACGTCGCCAGAAATTCGCTTGATACAGAGTGGCAACTCTCCTCGTTGATAACCCCAAGTGGAAGGTGAGATGCAGTGTAGAAGCAAGTTTCCCTAAGCAAAGATGCTAAGGTTGAGTATCGAACCAGTAGGACTCCAAGAGATACAAGTATGTGTCACGGCGCTTGATGTGGACCTGCACATAGATACAAATAACTTTGCTCCCAACGAGTACAGAGGAGTTGTCAATTCCTCTGGCCTTGCTGTTTACAAAGGATTAACGCAAGAGATAAAAGTGGAATTGAAAGTAAAGATTGAAAGTAATCTAAGGGTGTAAACAATAATGTGAAGATGGACCGGGGTCCCGTGATTTTCACTAGTGACGTCTCTCTCCCAAAAGACGATAAAAGTGCTAGCGAGGTAAACAAATCACAGCTGGGCAATTGACATTATTATGAAGGCACCGCAATGCTAACTATGCTGCAAAGAAAGGAAGGGCTCAAAAGAAATGGGCAGCACGCCAAGGTAAGTAGACCGAAATCCAACTGCATCTACTACGAATCATCCACCTTGAGATATCTATCCAGAACATCTCGCTGGTATTAAGTTGTGAATCCCACCCAAAGTGTAAACTCAAAGCAACAGAAAACTGCATTAAAAGAACTTTGCGTAAAGTAAACAATCCTTGCACCCACGGGTACAAGCACCGTTGTTTTATCCCAGGTGGCAACAGCATATCCCCTAGTCTCATGTTTCTGTCACTCAAGCTAGACATCAGGGGGCTGAACCCACAATCCAGCATAACGCTCCCTCTTGGAGTTGCAAGCAAACTACTTGGCCAAAGAAAATACTGCAACGGAGAACATGCAAGAATTTACTCAAGAACAACATATAAAAGAGAAGAACCAAATATATTACTCATCACAATCTGAATAGAGTCTCATAATCCATCAAATCCCAGCAAACTCAGCATAGCAACAACAGAAATTACAAAAGTGCCTCGATCATGTGAGGCAGCTCACGAGGTCTCAAAAGTGGAAGCACAAAGAGGGGAGAGGTACATCACATAGCTACTGGTCACGGACCCATGTTCCAAGGGGGACTACACACGGCACATCCGGGAGGCGTCCATGGCTATGTATGGTCTCCCGGAGGGGGTTCCTCCTCCCGACAGGGTGCCGGGGCAGCTTCTCCAGGCAGCCCCGATCTTGAAACGGCGGTGACGGCAGTACGGAGGAGAGTTCGCGGAAAAGAGATCGATATTAGGGGTTTCCACCCCGAGGGATAAATATAGGCGGAGGGGGGTGTCGAGGGGACCCACCAGGCAGCCAGGAGGCCTCCTAGCGCGGCCTAGGGTGGGGCCGCGCCAAGGACCCTCCTGGTCTCCTGGTGGTGGCCCCCCTCCGCTACCTTTGTGATTCCGGAAGCTTCCGGGTCGCTGATTTTTTATCTGATTTTTCCAGATTTTTTGGAGCACTTTTAATGGTCGGAAAACCTGAAATACAAAAACAGCAGAAAACAGCAACTGGCAGCTGGGTGCACTAGGTTAATAGATTAGTCCAAATATGCTCAAAAGTGTATGAAAGTTCAAGAAAAACATGGCAAAGTCACACAAAACATGCATGGAGCAAGCATAAATTATAGATACGTGGGACGTATCAACACCCCAACACCTCATTACAGTAAAGTTTAAATACTGCTCATTAAAGCCTACCGACTCGTGAAGTAAACGAAGAAGCCAACAACCCATGTACTTATCACCAAGTGAAAGAACATGAGACATCACCCAGCTCCGTCCACTACTACATCTAGAGTTGTCCAAAAAAAAAGAGGCCGGAACTCGTCGCGCTGGCCCTCGCCATATAAACATAAGTCGACATTCGTCGCACCGGCTCTCGCCAACATAATGAATATAAGTCGACATTCGTCACATTGGCTCTCGCCGCACTTCCAAAAAGCCGACTCACGTCGCAATAGGCCATCGCCGTTTACAATATAAGTCGATTCTCATCGCACCGGCTCTCGCCACACTATAAACAATCGACTCTCATCATTCCGGCTCTCGCCACATACAATGAATAAGGTGATTTCAGGTTGCTTCGGCCGTCGCTACAGAAATTCTCGTCATTGACTGCGGTCCCGGCAACTCCTTCAGGCATTTCATCCTATGATTTGCATGCAATTACTTTCTCATCATCCTTGCATTATACATAATTCTCATTATTATATCTCATAGACCTAGGGGCTTGATCAACCCTTCTATTGGTACTGAGCATGTATATCGCTTATTCAGAGGAATCGGGGAGCTCGATGACATGTGTCGACTATAATCTGAGAACTCGGCATATATATGTAAAATTCTGCATGTATATGGCTTATTCAGGGGAAGTAGGGGAGCTCGATGGCACCCATCGACTCTTATCCGAAGAAATCCCGACATATACATGAACTGGCTAAACACGCCTTAACCTTGGCCTGTATAGCTCAAGCTCATAAGAACCTACGTGTACCCGGCTTGGTCTAAATACCTTGGGGGCTTACAGCAACGCCTACCGAATTTAGTCTTAAAGCACAGGGAACGCTAGTCATATGTTGCTGGCTTATAGAGAAGTATCGACTCACAAATAACCCAGTAATCTATCTCAACGAGAAGATAAGGCGTGTTAAAACTGGAGTCGACTTCTATATGAGCCTTTGCATTTTATTTTCTGCATGCATCATAGCATTTTATTTTTCTACTATTTTCCTAACGGTCCTATGATATACACGCTGACTTCAAAAAAGCATATGACTCGGCTGTAACCATGGCAAGCTAGCACGAATACTAGCTTTCTTCAAAGCGTCTTTTACAAACACTAGCTTTGCCACTGGAAACACCGACATATTGCAACGTGAGCATTAACCCATGTGACCCGGTATAACACAAATATGTTCATACCGACTCATGGGGACTACAGTTCGACTCTCTCTGTGAGTCGGCATGACGCAATAATGATCATACTGACTCATGAGGGTTATACTTTGAAACTATCTATGATTTGGCAAAACTTGTCGATCCACATATAACAAAGGGTAAAGCCGGAACACAGCTCCCATCTACAACTCATATCAGAAGGAAAAGCCTCTTCAAGCAAGCGACAAATAAGTCAAAGGAAAAGCCAGATGGCATCTCAAAGATTGGCATTCAAAGAGCCAAAAGCCAAAATTCAGATGAAACGCCATAAAAGTATCCGACCACATGCTGGTCACAAGTCACGGGATAGGTTTCCCAATATTACAAACTCGGCACTACGGCCGCACAAATATTATGAAAGTTTTTCTCCCTCCAAAAGGCTTACGATGGGACATTGGCTTGGCTCTGAGATGAGGACCCGGCAACATTCGTCGGTGGCAAGATTTCGTTGCAACTTTCCACTAAGTCCACATCAGCAATGTCATCCATCATCAAGTCGTCCTCTTCTTCTCCTGGAAACGGCTCCACAGGATTCGCCGGCTCCGAAGCCTTCTTTGGAGGAGGAAGAAGAGAGAATTCGACGGGAGTCGGAAGATTGATCTGACGCCTCTTGTTGTGCTCATCATACCCAGACTCTAAACGGCTTAGTTTGATGTCATCATCAATCTTGGTGGCAAAAGGACGAGTCTCTTTATGCACCTTGACGAAATCTTCCTTGGAAAAATTGGACTCATCTGCCTTAAGCTCCGGAAAGCCGGCAGCCAGACGATCCAGCTTCAACCCAGGATGATATTCCTTGGCAAGCTCTAAGCCACGCATCACCCCCATACAGCAAGCCGATCGCTTCCCCAGCCTTACCCACTCAGGTACAACTGAGAAAGGACCCATTATATCAGTAATCCTCTTCATGCTTGGGGGCTTAGGCTGAGTCGCACATATCGCTTTACACGCACCCTCAAAAAATTGTATGACCAGGGCAAACGTGCAAGTGAGCTTCACAGAAGGCGTCTCACCTAGAATATCATGATATTTTCCTATTACAAAGACAAAACAAAGATAAAAGTCAGCAAGGAACAAAGAAAATTGGAACACCCAGATTAAAAAATTACCTTTGCCGACTCACCAAAGATGGCCGATACAAGTTGGTGAATACTATCCTTGAGTGTCTCCAGCTTCTTTTGTGCCGACTTTAATTTTCCCTTGGCTGTATCACGCTGGGCCGCTGCATCATTTACAGCTCTGGTCAGAACATTTGTGGCCTCAGACATCTCAGCTTTGACGGCTTCCAGTTCTTTGTCCTTTTTCTCCATCTTATCACGGAGTCGGCCAATTTCTTCATCAACCTCTTTTAGCTTTGCTGACTCCGTAGTAAGTTGTTCCTCCATCTGACGCCTGGATTGCAAAACATCCATGGCAACAACCAACAACAATGAAATATTACTAAGTGTTCACCTAGACCTACTGCCTAACCAGTCACTTGGGGGCTAAACCTACAAAAAAATATACCTGACCCGGCAGAAATGTAATCACATCCCGCTGGCTCATGGGGTCTACAGCTCAAAAAACTATGATGACTCGGCATACCAGAAGATTGGTGTATTGATCCATGGGGGCTACAATTCAAACTTATTATAACTCGGTATACCACAAGATAGGTATACCGACTCATGGAAGATACAGTTTTTCTCATAACCCAGCATGGCACTCAATAGCCAAGCCGGCTTATGGGGGCTACAGATATATGTCATCAAGGACAGTACAGGAAAATAAAAATGCATACCTCATAACACCGCCGAAGTTGGAGGAATATGTCATGCTGCTCTGAAGAACAAGCTAATGAGCGCTTGAACAATTCCTCAAGGAATGTCTTCTCAGATATCGACTCATCAGGTTGACCCACCACCTGACTCTTGTCGTCCAAAACCTTCATCACGGTTGTACAAGCACGTGGGTCACCCTTCTGAGTCCCGGTGATCATAACTTCATCTTCGGCAACTACCTTTTCCTTGGAAGGAGTCGGCACAGAGCTTGGAGCGACTTCCACCTTTTCAGAATGAGTTGTCATCTTATTAAAGCCGGCTTCAGGAGAATTATCCTTGTAAATTTCTGATGGGCTTGATTCATTCAAACCATCCATCTTCAAAGCCTCAGAAATCGAAGTTTCTGGCAATTTTTCAGATATAATAGCCGACTACTTAGCAAAAGAAGAGTCGGCCAGACCCTTGGGATCAATTCGAGCACTTCTCAAAGACAAAAATCGGATTTATCAAAAATCATGCATCTAAAAGATAAGTTACCATCCTAAGAAAGGAGTACTCACCCACGATTGATCGGGAAGGGCGATATCTGGACAGAAGATCCCTCAGATGAAGGGGTACCGGCTCCAGAGTCACCTCCCTGATGTTGTCCCTCAGAAACCCCTGCCGACTGATGAATACGAGTCGTGATGATAGTCGGTTTCTGACGGATCTTTCGAGGTTCATCACCCAAAACCACAAGAGGGTCCGCCGAGTCGGAAATACGGGTATGCCTCTTGCGACTTTGTACCTATAAACAAGAACATAAGACACTAGTTTTTCTAAAATAATCATGAAGAGCCGGAAAAGACATTACCGGTGGATTGGCAACTTTGCTTTCTTTACGAGAGCCGGTCCTAACAGGGAGAACTTCCTCTTGTTCTTCTTCTTCTTCATCATCATCTTCCTCCGAGTCATCCTGCAGGAACAAAACGGGTAAGAAGAAGATATCACAAAATAAGCAATCAAGTGAATCTTACCGTATGACTCGGACTTTTGGCATCAACTTCTTCCATAGGGAGGTCTTGACCCACGTTCCACCATGGTTCATTTTCCTGGAAGTAAGAAGTCGGAAGATCAAAATATTTGAACAAATATTGCGTCAAGGAAGAATGACCTAACAAACATACCGGAAGAGCCGGATTGGCTTTACAAAACGGGAGAAGGCCGACTTTCTTGATGTCTTCTATGCGCTTAGCAAGAAATTTCTTGCAAGTCGTCACTAGAACTCCTCCAGAAATCTCCTTGTTTGCGAAACACATGGGGTCGTCCGTCCCCGAATACTCACACATGAGTCGATCCCTCAAGCTAAGAGGCTGGATTTGCCAACCTATCCAACATTTAATCAGGTCTGTTCCGGCAAGACCATGATCTAACAAGGCCTTTATCCAAGCCATAATCGTCTCATGCTTTTTCTTATGAGCATCTGAAGGAAACAGGTTCAAGCCATCATGAAATTCAAGCCGACTCTCACGAAAGTTGGGCAGAGGAAATTCCTTCTCGGAAGTCACAACGGTGCAGTAAAAGAAGGATTTTTTCCATGTTTTCACATGGGAGCTCAGCTTGAGTGATGGGTAAATCGACTTGCCACGCTTCTGGATAGTAACTCCACCACATTCCAGAGCCGGACCTCCACTATATTCAGTCTGCCTATTGCAATAATAGAACTCGGCAAAAAGAGCCAGAGTCGGCTTAATCTGCAGATAAGCCTCGCAGAACACTTGAAAGTGACAGATATTAAGTATCGAGTTAGCACTTAGATCTTGAGGATGCAATTTATAGCAGTGCAGCACACTCCTAAAAAACTTAGAGCCGGGAGGACGGAATCCCCTGGTGATATGATCGGAAAAGACAATGACCTCGCCTGTTTGAGGCTGAGGTCAGGTCTCCTCTCCAGGAGCTCGCCACTCAATTTCAGATTGGGGAGGCAAAATCCCCTCTTTCTACATCTCTTTCAAAAAAGCGTCAGTAACCCAGCTCTTTGACCAGTTGGGCTCTAAAGTCGGCCTCTGAATCGGTGGTCTAGCCCTGCCGGCTGTCTTTTTGCTTTTGTCCGCAACGACTTCTTTCTTGCCTTTATCGGCAGCGGTTTTCCGACCCATGGTGCAGAAGTCGGATCTAGAAAAAGGAAAACTAGAGTCGGTCATAAACCGACTTACAAGAAACTACACAAACAGTTTTCACAAATTACAGTAAGACGATTGGATCTAGCAAAGCCTGAAAAATAGGCAAAAAATGATGAACATATCTATGGCTTGCGAAAAACTGGGAACAGTTCCAAGATAAAAACGGATCTGTAAATACTATTGTTCGACGAATGATCACTCCCGGAGTTATCCATCACTGATCCTAGCCTATCTGCCAACATGCACGGTGCATCTCCCATGGGTTGTATCAATCTACTAAATACAGTAGAGCTTGAAGCTCATGACAATGGCGATGAGTAAAAGACCGCAGTACAATGGAGTTAATGAGAAGCTTACCTTAATGGCATACGAGAATGACACGGTCCCAGGCCGTCTTGCGCGAACGGTGAAGAAGGAACGGATCGGAACGGAGACGAAGGCAAAATTTCTTGTTCTTCGGTGCGCGAGGAAGGAGACGAGAATATGTGAATGGGATGATGTGAATAGATGGGGACGGGGGTCTACTTATAAAAGGACCTCTACTCGAAACCCGATGTGTCGCCAACCGCCAGCTAAACGGCAGGAAATCCCTTGATTTATGTGAATAACCTAGGCAGCATTAATTGCGCCGCCGAAATCGAGGCAGACCGTTCAAATTCCCTCAAGAAACATTGGAGGTCAGATTCATTACTGTCTACGTCGACTCTGGAAATATTAGTCGACTCAACCAGAAGAGTCGACCTGATGGAGATAAAGGAACCAAAGAAAGATTGAAGAGAGACGACTCCGACTCCCAATCAGCGTCAAGCATGAAGAGCCGGCTGTAATGAAGAAAATAAAGAAGATTGTTGTGAAGACCAAAGCATCACAACAATCATGGGGGCTAATGTCGGGGGGATGGATCAGGCCCATAGACCCGGCATTAGAAACCTTTGGGCCGACTTACATATGAAGGCCCACAAAGAAGACCCGGCCAGGAGTCTGACGTGCCAAGCGTGAAGATTGAAGCCCTAGAAGGAATTTGACTTACCTTGTATAGAACATAGTAAATTTCTAAAGTAGAATAGAACTCCACTTCGTGTGGGAGTCGGACTCTCGGAATCCCGGGACCCGACACCTTTATAAGACGAGGTCCACGAGAGCCATAGCCAGAACTTACCTCAAGCCAGGACTAGATAACTCACAATACAACCTAGATCTCCACGAGACTAAGGTTGCGAAACATCACCACTGTAATCGATAAGATCGGCTCTTCCTATTGAGGAGTCGATCCCATCATAATCAAGAAGCAGGAGTAGGTCTTTACCGCACCGTCGGGGCCGAACCTGGGTAATCCACCGAGTTCCGTGTCTATGTCGACTCTCTCCTCGAATTCTCCTCGGAGCAAAGGTCCCATGATAAGTCCGACTCCACGGACATCTGCCGTGATGTACCCACGACAGAAACCCCAGAACAGAAGTCGTTTTCCCAGTTTCCATCGCGAAGCCGCCACCACCCTTTGTTGTTCTCCGGGAGGGCTAATCTGGAGGCTGTTTTGGCCTTGGTTGAGGGGAGATCATCGCCATCATCATCATCATCACCACTCCATCCTCCCTCCATGACTTCTCCTCTCATGTGTGAGTAATTCCCTGCTGTAGGCAAAGGGGATGGTAGGGATTGGATGAGTTAGATCATGTAATAGTTCGTCAGATTGTTGGGGGCATGTTGCCTATCGTCTACTTTGGTGTTTATCATCTTTTCTACAACTTGTTGCTCTTATTGAATGTCACTTTGGGCCCGAGTGCCATGTTTTTAGATCTGAACCACTTGTGTTTTCATGAGTTTATTTTTGTTCTTGATCCTATCTATGAGTTGTATGCACCTATTATGGTTCGGAACCGGCGATCGCAAAGGTGACAGCTTGGGACACCAAAGGGGATGGACTATAATTTGAGGATTTCATGTATCCATTGAGTGTCAATGCTTTGTTCCGGTTCTCTTTGACAGGAGCACCTTAATCTCCATAAGTTCCTTTTGGCCCCGTTCATAGCGGGATGGTAGGACAAAAGATGTTGTGACAGTTCTTATTGCAAGCACACACAACTACCTACGGGATACATGGCTAATGTTTGATATTTGCCTAGAAGATCCTTGATTTTCTGTGTGCCTTGCCCCGTGTTAAAATCTATTACATGTTCACTCTCATCCAAGCAGTGCCCAGCCATCCATCTCCCTAGCCTACAGTGTTTTAATCCTGCTGGTTACTAGTAGTTCACTTTTGTTGTTTTGCTTTCGCTGTTGCCACTATCACTTTTATATCACTGTTTCCATTAATATTTTGTTGCAAGCAAGTATATTTCAGGTGTGGTTGAATTGACAACTCAACTGTTAAATCTTATAAATATTATTTGGCTCCCGTTGTGTCGAATCAATAAATTAGGTTATCTTACCCGCGAAGACTATCTCGATCCCCTACAGTTGAGGGTCATCAAGTATTGTTTTCTGGCGTCGTTGTTGGGGAGCATAGCTTTATTTACAAGTCTACTTGAAGTATTATGCCTGCTGCACTTTATCCACTATGGGTAATAAAGGAGACCCCAAGGTTCCGATCTTACCATCCACTACAAGAAAAGGTACTGTTCTGAGCACTAGTGCTACACCTGATTCACCTTCAGTTATAAGTAAGTTTGCTTCACCACCACCACCACATGCTTCTTATACTGAGTATGTTACTATGTCCGATACTTTTGATGATGCTTCCACTACTCTTGATGATATTGGTTCACTTGGTTACTCTCTTGAGAAACATACTGCTGCTGCTGCTAAACAATCTCGAATTGAAATTCCTGTTACTCGCTACCATATTGGTGCAACTTATGATTATCTTGACCTGAGTGACCTCAAGAAGAGACTCCTTGAGGATGATTATATTATTCTTGATGATGATTTATGCAGGGAACTTACAGAGTGTGTCGACTCTGACCCTGGTGCTGTTAAGAAGTTGCTTGAAAAGCACTCCATGAAGAACAAGATTACTCCTGATCCTGAATTTGCTACATCTCCTATTTGCATCAATGATCCTGATTACGATTTATCTGTTGATCTTTCACTTATATCTACAGTTGAAGCTGGCCCCTTTTATGGCAGAGAAAACGATGAAAGGATATGAAACTTTATGTGGCTAAGCTTTTTCCTTTCTCTTTGAAGGAAGACGCTAAAGCATGGTATGATGCACTACCCTATGGTTCTATTAAAAGTCCTTAGGGCCTAGCTCAATATTTTGTTGATAAGTATTTCCCTGCTCATATGCAACACGCTGCTTTACAAAGAATTTATAACTTTAAACAGTTGCAGGATGAACACCTCCCTAAAGCTTGGGGGAGGTATTGCAGTTTAATCAAGGCTAGACCAGGACATGAAGTCCCTAAAAATGAACTACTTGATATATTTTATGTTGGTCTAACCGATGAATCCAGATCCTATCTAGATAGTTGTGTTGGTTGTGTTTTCAGGGAAAGAACATCGGACGATGTTGAAGAACTAATGGGCAAGATTGCCAAGAACCACGATGGTTGGTCCGTCCCTGAACCACCTCCACCACGAAAGAAGAGGGGCATGCTTGTTCTAAGCCCCGAAGATATGCAAGAAGCAAAGAAGTCTATAAAGGAGAAAGGTATTAAAGTTGAAGACGTGAAGAATCTACCTCCTATTGAGAAGTTGTGTGAGCCTACTACTCACCCTGCCTTGGTAGAGGTACACTCTCTTTTAGATTTTAATGAAAGTGACATCCCTAAAGGTAAGCCTCCCGATCAATGTTTAGATGAGCTAGATAATTTTATTATGAAGCAAAACCACTTTAATATGAGGATTCAAAGTCTGTTGCATGATAATAAACTTTTTATTAAAAGTTTACTTGATGTTCTAGGTAGAACAGTTAATGATGTTAAATGTCTTGTTAAGCATTTTCATATGGTTCAAACTCAAATTTCTGATGTGCAAAAAGATTTGCTTGCTAACAAAACCAAACAAGATAGTTTACAGGCTTATGGTATAAATACTCGGGGTGGAACACACACCCAGGACCCGCTCTACCCAGAGGGGCGTCCGAAGAGGATCGAGCAAGATTCTCAAGTGCAGGAAGAAGACGAGATTGTTAGCTCTCCTAAGAAGAAGAAGAAGAAACGCAAGGAAGCTGACAACTCCAATGATCCTATTACAAGTGAAGAACATGTTGTTGATCCTAATAGCATATCCACCTCCGATGCTGAGACTGATGATGGTGTTGAGCCCGAAAAAGATAAGGAGAAGAATGATCCTCCCAAGGTGCGAGAAGAAGAAGCACACGATAAACGAAAGAAATACACTAGAGAAGACTTCATTGCAAGAAGATATGGGAAGGAAAGAGAACCATGGTTACAGAATCCCATGCCCTTTCCAGGCAAGTCTCTCAAAACCAAAGAAGAAGAGCACTATAATAAATTTTTTGAACGGATGAAACCTCTTTTTCTTCAAATTTCTTTGATTGATGCTATTAAGTTACCTCATTATTCAAAATATACGAAAGATATTGTTACTAATAAAAGAAAAGTTCCTAATGAGGCAATATCTAATATGCTTGCTAACAACTCTTTTCGTGGCAAGATTCCTGAGCGGCTTCGTGATCCAGGTATACCCACCATTCCTTGCTCCATAAAGAAAAATTATGTTAAAACTGCTTTTTTGATCTTGGAGCAGGAGTGAGTGTTATGCCTTTTTCTCTTTATAAGAGGCTATGTTTAGAAAAACTAATCCCTGCAAATATCTCTCTTCAGATGGCACTACTGGAATTCAGCAGTTTTCCGTCTGACATGGCTGTCGGCAAACATATGCAAAGCGGATGGCAAAGGCCTTTGCCATCTGCCGATAGACGACAAAGCACTAGTCAGGCATTTATCCGGAAAACAGGCGCTTTGCCGTCTACATTTAATCAACGGACAACAAAGAGCTTTGCCGTCGGCTCTTCAGGACTGGCAGACGACAAAGAAGCTAGACGGCAAAAAAATAGATAACCCTAACGGGATGGTCACGGCAGGCTTTGCCGTCCGCTTGACAGCAATATATTTTTTCGGTTCAGTTTTGTCATCCACTTGCGGATGCAAAGAAGGCAGCATGATTTTAATTCTTTTTATTTTTCCACAAATTCAAATATACTGGAATATGTAAATGTTATGATCACATATCACATATTCCACAATTATCAACACATAATATTCCATAACACACAAATTCATCACACAAAAAATTAAGAATAATACACTGCAATGTGAAAAGATTATCCACTGATCATTGTCACAATAATAAAAAAATCACAATCTGATCTTAAATAATGTTACAAGTGTTGGGATACGGGGCAGAAAACACAAATTTTTCATACCTACGGTACCCGAACCCAAGATCTATGCTATGGCGATGTAAAGTAACGGAGGGAATCGGTGTTCATACCTTTGAAGACCGAAAGCGGGAAACGTTCTTACGAACGTGGTTGGCGTAGACTCAGAACTACGACCTCCCTGTCGTGTAGAAGACCACCACCGGCGAGGATGACTCCCGGCAAACCTCCAGCGACGAAGCAGCACCACAGGTGTAATGCCTCGAAGGGATTATACACGTACGGCACAATCAATGTTCCTCCCGGGCTCCGAACTAGGCGAGCAGCGGAAAGAAGACGGATACGGATCCCGACTCCGGCAGAGCGACGGCCTGCCTTATGGTGGAGAACTCCAATCCTGGTGCAGACTCCAAACAAGGGGAGTCCACTTCCAGAAATGGAGAAGGAAGAAGAAGGAGATCAATTGTTGTATGGAAAAAGGGGGGTCTACCCCTCTATATAAAGGCCAAGGGGGGTGTGATCCCTCTTCCCTCCCCCATGTGGGACTAAACCCCCAAAGGGGGAGGGGTGCGCCGGCCAAGCGGGGGTTGGGCCCCACCCCTTGGCGCCAAGCCCAAGGGGGGGAACCCCCTCCTCCCTAATGGGCCTCTAAGGCCCATATAGCCTTTTTCCATTATTTTAATTATTTAATAAGTTTTAAATATTTAATTCAGATAATTAAATAATAAAAACATTATTAAAACAATTAAACTTTATTTTGAATTATTCAAAATGTCCGGAAACCATTCCGTCCTCCTCCGGAACTATTCCGGTGATTTCTCCTATTTCACCGATTGATCCCGTAACTGTCCTATGCATCGATTGCCCTTAAGTGTAACACCCTAACGGTCCGGGAAACAGCAGACATGGTCGATACTCTTCTCATGGACCAATGACTAGTCAGTTGGACCTGGTTACAATCCTTGACAGCCCCTGCGCTTCCATCGAATGAGCTTCGATCGCTTTTGGAAACCGTTAACGATACGACGTAATCCCTTTGTTCTGCGGTACCTTGTTTGTCCGAGGTTTGATCGTCGGTATCCCACATACCGTGTTCACATCTCGTTCACGACAAACAACTTCTCTCGTCAATGATCATTGCATCTCTTTGTGACCTAGTCACGTCCTTGCAAGGGTTGATGCAATATCACCGAGTGGGCCCAGAGTACCTGTCCTGTCACAAGGACTGACAAATCCCGCTTTGATCTATTAACATACTCATCAACCATCTATTTCGGAATACCCAAAGTGTTTCGTTATAGCCAGCATATTTCAGTCAGGCGGTGGGATACAAATCAAAGTCTCCTCATAGATCGTGATTACGTATGATCATTACGGTCTAAGGACTAAGACATACGTTACAAAGTCATAGCAACGCTGAACTATGTGACTCGATCACATTGCATTACTTTAGGTGGGTGTCTGTCCATCACATCATTCCCCTAATGATATGACCTCATTGTCAATGGACTTAAGTGTCGCCATGATCAGGAAAGCTTGATCAATCAATTGCCCAATGAGATAGTTTACCCGAGTTAAACTACGGACCATGTTTTATACTACACCTGTATTAGTATTTCCAAGTAATACAGTTATAGCACAGTATAAAACGTATTATGAACAAAACGGATATGTGACAAATATCTTTATTAATTTGTCTCTAGGGCACATATCCAACAGTCTCCCACTTGCACTAGAGTACAAATTACACTAGATTACATCAGGTATGTATCTAACACCAATGGTCTCTCGGTGTTCTTCAAACTTGCCCTATGGAAGAGGTTTAGTCATCGGGTCTGCTGCGTTCAGATCCGTATGTATCTTGTGAATCCTAGTGTGTCCATCCCTGACGTAGTCTCGCGTCACATGGAACTTTCGGAGGATGTGCTTGGCTGTAGAGTGAGTTCTTTGCTCCTTCGCGTTAGCAATGGCACCCGTGTTGTCGCAGAAGATTCCCACGGGGTCAGTGCAACTGGGAAAGACGCCAAGCTCGATCACGAACTTCTTCAGCCACAGCGCCTCGTTTGACGCTTCGCAAGCGGCAATATACTCCGACTCCATTGAAGATTGAGCGACGACTGACTGTTTGCCGCTCCTCCAGCTAATCGCGCCACCGTTCAACATGAAGACATATCCCGTCTGGGATTTCGAGTCATCTAGGTCTGAGCCGAGGCTTGCGTCAACGTAACCCTTTACGGTGAGCTCCTCAACAACTCCTCCATAAACAAGAAAGAGATCCTTGGTTCTTCTCAAGTACTTAAGGATGTTCTTCACTACTGTCCAATGGGTCATTCCCGGATTACTCTGGTAGCGATTAGTCATACTAATGGCCAGCGCTAAATCCGGTCTGGTACATAACATAGCATACATGAGATAACCTATGGCTGAGGCATAGGGCTTTGAGGACATCTCCTCTTTCTCTTTAGCTGTGGTCGGGCATTGAGTCACGCTTAATTTGACACCTTTTATGACTGGCAAGAGACCTCTCTTGGAGTCATCCATTTTGAACCTTTTCAAAATCTTGTCAATATAAGTATTCTGACTCAAGGCCAACCTCCGATTAGGTCTATCTCTATAGATCTTAATCCCCAGTATGTACGCAGCTTCACCTAGGTCCTTCATGGAAAATTGTCCATTCAGATATTCCTTCACTTCCTCTAAGAATTTCTTATCGTTCCCTATTAGCAATATGTCATCTACATATAACACAAGGAATGCTACAGAGCTCCCACTCAGTTTCTTATAGACGCAGAACTCTTCGACGTTTTGGACAAATCCAAAAGCTTTAATGACCTCATCAAATCGAAGATTCCAGCTCCGAGATGCTTGCTTCAACCCATAGATGGACCGTTGAAGCTTGCAAGCCTTACCAGCATTCCTTGGATCGACAAACCCCTCTGGTTGCATCATATACAACTCTTCCTCAATGTTGCCATTTAGGAATGCAGTTTTCACATCCATCTGCCATATCTCGTAATCATGATATGCAGCTATTGCTAGTAGGATCCGAATAGACTTTATCATCGCTACAGGAGAGAATGTCTCCTCGTAGTCAACTCCTTGAATTTGTCGGAAACCCTTCGCGACAAGTCGAGCTTTGTAGACAGATACTTTTCCGTCTGCGTCAGTCTTTTTCTTGACAATCCATTTATTCTCGACGGCCTTGCGGTCCTCGGGAATATCCACCAAAGTCCATACTTTGTTGGTGTACATGGAGTCTATTTCGGATTTCATGGCTTCAAGCCATTTCTCGGACTCGGGTCCCTCCATTGCTTCTTTGTAACTCGTAGGTTCATCCGACTCAACAGCCGAGATTGCATTCACAAGCTGTCCGTAAAACTCAGTAGGTTGACGGACTCTTGATGACCTACGGGGCATAAAAGGTTCCTCTTCATTATCATCATGATCATCGTGAATTTCATGATCGTTATGAATGTCGTTCTGGCCATTCTCTTCAACTCCCACTGTGGAAGATGGTTCCAGAACAAATTCCGTAGCCATTTCATCCAATTGGAGTGATTGGTCAGTTACTTCATCGAGGTCTATTTTCCTCCCACTCAACTCTTTCGCGAGAAACTCCTTCTCAAGAAAGTGTCCCGTCTTGGCAACAAACGTTTTGCTGTCAGACTTGTTGTAGAAGGTGTACCCACAAGTTTCCTTGGGATAGCCCACAAAGATGCACTTATCCGCCTTGGATTCAAGTTTGTCAGGCTGTAGTTTCCTAACATAAGCCTCACAACCCCAAATCTTCAGGTGAGACAACTCAGGTTTAGTGCCATGCCATTCTTCAAATGGTGTTGTCTTTACGGATTTGGATGGTGCCCTATTAAGAATATGAATGGCGGTTTCTAATGCATACCCCCAGAATGACACAGGCAAATCAGTATGAGACATCATCGATCGTACACTATCCAATAGGGTTCGATTACGTCGCTCAGCTACACCGTTTCTCTGAGATGTGCCTGCCGGCGTAAGCTGTGGTACTATGCCACAAGACTTCAGATGATTGCCAAACTCGTGACTCAAATACTCGCCACCTCGATCCGATCGAAGGTGCTTGATTTTCCTTCCGAGTTGATTTTCGACCTCATTCTGAAATTCCTTGAACTTTTCAAAGGTTTCAGACTTGTGCTTCATCAAGTAAATATACCCATATCTACTCAAGTCATCAGTAAAGGTCACGAAGTAACGAAGATCATTGCGAGTGGGGACGTTCATGGGTCCACATACATCCGTGTGTATGATCCCCAATAAGACATCCGCACGCTCCATCACACCATTGAATGGAGTCCTTGTCATTTTTCCCATGAGGCATTGTTCACATGTATCAAGGGATCCAAAATCCAATGAGTCAAGAAGTCCATCCTTATGGAGCTTCTCCATGCGTTTTACACCAATATGACCAAGTCGGCAATGCCACATCATCATGCGATCTTCATTATTCTTCAATCTTTTGGCCTCAATATTGTTAACGTGACTCACGTGACCATCGAGATTAAGTATGAATAAACCATGCGACTCCGGTGCGTGAACATAAAACATATCATCCTTATAAATCGAACAACCAATTGTATCGGATTTAAAAGAATAGTGGTCTCGCTTCAAGCAAGAACCACTCACGATGTTCACACTCAACGCGGGTACATAGTAACATTTATTCAGAACTAAAACCAATCCCGAAGGGAGACTAAGATGCT
The DNA here is from genome assembly GCA_950022295.1 of Bromus sterilis. NCBI lineage: Eukaryota > Viridiplantae > Streptophyta > Magnoliopsida > Poales > Poaceae > Bromus > Bromus sterilis. The sequence goes on from OX465597.1 coordinate 30,843,587, forward strand.
TCGTGCCGACCGCCAAGACTTCAATCTGGCAGCCATTCCCCACGCGCGTCGTCACTTCATCTTTGACCAAGCGTCTCCTATTCCTTAGTCCCTGAATGGAATTAGAAATATGAGCGACAGATCCTGTATCAAATATCCAGGATGTGTTCCCAGCTCTTGTCAAGAGAAGATCAACAATATGTATATCAAATATACCTTCGTCTCTCTTGGCGACCTTGCCAGCCTTCTTGTCCTTTAGGTACTTGGGACAGTTGCGCTTCCAGTGACCTTCACCTTTGCAGTAGAAGCACTCCACTCCGAGTTTAGGCTTGGGTGCCTTGGGAGGAGCGGCAACTGACTTGCCATCCCTCCTGGGGCCACCTCTCCTGGCCTTCTCCCGTCTGCTTGACTTCTTGAAGTCAGTGGTCTTGTTGACCATGAAGACGGCGTGCTCCTTCTTGATTTCAACCTCAGCGCTCTTTAGCATGGCGAACAACTCAGAAGGGGTTTTGGTCATCCCCTGCATGTTGTAGTTCAGCACAAAGCCTTTGTAGCTAGGGGGAAGCGACTGCAACACCCTATCAACCGCAAGTTCATCTGGAATCTGACATTCCAGAGCATTCAAGCGCTGAACGTAGCCAGACATTTTGACCACGTGCTCACTCACGCTGCAGTGCTCATCCATCTTTGCTGAGAAGAAGGCTTCAGAAGCCTCGTACCGTTCAGCCCTGGCTTGAGGTGCGAAGACCGCCTTGAGGTCGGTGATAATCTCATATGCACCCATCCTCTCAAAGCGTTTCTGCAGCTCAGCCTCCATGGAGTAGAGCATGCCACTCTGGACAAGGTTGTAATCATCAGTCCTGGAGAGATAGACATTCTTCTCGTCCTGACTGGCATCATCTGCTGGTGCGTCACCTAACGCGTCCTCTAGTACGTATGCCATTTTGAGGGGAACGAGGAGAATCCTTAGGGTGCGGAACCAGTTGGTGAATTTTGTCCCATCTGTTTTTAGCTTATCTTTCTCTAGGAATGATCCTAAGTTGTACGAGGGGCGAGGTGCTGCCATCTACAAGGTTGGATTCACAACGATACAAATTTAGACTTTTGTTCATAATGTGGAGTTTCAATTTAATCTTAAAATTCTAGAAAGCTCCCACTTAGATAAACACCTCTCAATTTAACTAAGTGATTACACAATCCCAGCCCCCATACCTCCCCCGATATGTACGGCCCAGTATGCGAACCAGGTAGGCCTCTAAGCCAATCACATCAGCCATGTGACTCGTGCTCGACCTTCCGGTCTTCTGTGTTCCAGGCCCGCATCTACATACGTCAAGCCTGCCAATCGAACCTTGATGTTAGCTGTTCAGCAAGGCCATATCTGCATATGCCAGGCTCGCCGAACCCAACCTCATGCGAACTCCGTTGAATATGTAGGACAACTCCGGTATGTACGGAGCATCAAGCCATATGGGAGAACCTTCCAGGTGGTGCCCATCAAAAGGGAGAACACAATGTTGGTATTGTGAGAGATGGTCCTGTTTCGTGCTACCGTCGATATATCTAGCATATTAGCATAAAACAGGAAGTAAAACTTTAAATCATACAACCTATGATCCCCCTTCATGCAAAGCAAAGTTAAAACGCCTTTCTACTTTAGCTTGTGCAAGTTTTACGTGGCTGCTAGGGGTTTCAAGAGAGAGAACCGATTTCTATCCTGCGAAAAACATGCCACAACACCGTCTCTTATTCGTCTCTATTACACCCCTGTCGGGGCCCTCCGTTGCAAACATCTTCGCATCGCTAATGCAGAGACGCAGACACCCCCCCAGCCACTTTATATGGTACAAGCCATATGTCAAGCGTGGAACCAGTCTCGCGTAAACGCGTAATGTCGGTCGGGGGCCGCTTCATCAAACATTGCCGCAATGCTCAATGAGTACACGTGGGAGGGTAACGAATGAAGATTTGATGCCCACATCCTAGATGTGTTCTATCCGTACAATACATCTACGCATAGCTAGCTCTGATACCACTGTTGGGATATGGGGCAGAAAACACAAATTTTTCATACCTACGGTACCCGAACCCAAGATCTATGCTATGGCGATGTAAAGTAACGGAGGGAATCGGTGTTCATACCTTTGAAGACCGAAAGCGGGAAACGTTCTTACGAACGTGGTTGGCGTAGACTCAGAACTACGACCTCCCTGTCGTGTAGAAGACCCCCACCGGCGAGGATGACTCCCGGCAAACCTCCAGCGACGAAGCAGCACCACAGGTGTAATGCCTCGAAGGGATTATAAACGTATGGCACAATCGATGTTCCTCCCGGGCTCCGAACCAGGCGAGCAGCGGAAAGAAGACGGATACGGATCCCGACTCCGGCAGAGCGACGGCCTGCCTTATGGTGGAGAACTCCAATCCTGGTGCAGACTCCAAACAAGGGGAGTCCACTTCCGGAAATGGAGAAGGAAGAAGAAGGAGATCAATTGTTGTATGGAAAAAGGGGGGTCTACCCCTCTATATAAAGGCCAAGGGGGGTGTGATCCCTCTTCCCTCCCCCATGTGGGACTAAACCCCCAAAGGGGGAGGGGTGCGCCGGCCAAGGGGGGGTTGGGCCCCACCCCTTGGCGCCAAGCCCAAGGGGGGGAACCCCCTCCTCCCCTAATGGGCCTCTAAGGCCCATATAGCCTTTTTCCATTATTTTAATTATTTAATAAGTTTTAAATATTTAATTCAGATAATTAAATAATAAAAACATTAATAAAACAATTAAACTTTATTTTGAACTATTCAAAATGTCCGGAAACCATTCCGTCCTCCTCCGGAACTATTCCGATGATTTCTCCTATTTCACCGATTGATCCCGTAACTGTCCTATGCATCGATTGCCCTTAAGTGTAACACCCTAACGGTCCGGGAAACAGCAGACATGGTCGAGACTCTTCTCATGGACCAATGACTAGTCAGTTGGACCTGGTTACAATCCTTGACAGCCCCTGCGCTTCCATCGAATGAGCTTCGATCGCTTTTGGAAACCGTTAACGATACGACGTAATCCCTTTGTTCTGCGGTACCTTGTTTGTCCGAGGTTTGATCGTCGGTATCCCACATACCGTGTTCACATCTCGTTCACGACAAACAACTTCTCTCGTCCATGATCGTTGCATCTCTTTGTGACCTAGTCACGTCCTTGCAAGGGTTGATGCAATATCACCGAGTGGGCCCAGAGTACCTGTCCTGTCACAAGGACTGACAAATCCCGCTTTGATCTATTAACATACTCATCAACCATCTATTTCGGAATACCCAAAGTGTTCCGTTATAGCCAGCATATTTCAGTCAGGCGGTGGGATACAAATCAAAGTCTCCTCATAGATCGTGATTACGGATGATCATTACGGTCTAAGGACTAAGACATACGTTACAAAGTCATAGCAACGCTGAACTATGTGACTCGATCACTTTGCATTACTTTAGGTGGGTGTCTGTCCATCACATCATTCCCCTAATGATATGACCTCATTGTCAATGGACTTAAGTGTCGCCATGATCAGGAAAGCTTGATCAATCAATTGCCCAATGAGATAGTTTACCCGAGTTAAACTACGGACCATGTTTTATACTACACCTGTATTAGTATTTCCAAGTAATACAGTTATAGCACAGTATAAAATGTATTATGAAAAAACGGATATGTGACAAATATCTTTATTAATTTGTCTCTAGGGCACATATCCAACAACAAGTGCTCCAGTTTCATAATGAATAAAATAAATCCTAAAGTAAGTCTTGATCTTCATCTTCTTTTAAACCTAAAAAATAAACCAAAGACAAAAAATTGGGTTAAGGTTAAACTGTTGTATTCGCAAAAGGGAAATGCATTTATGTATGAGCTAGCTAGCACTTAGTAAAATTTGGAACTATTTCAGATTTACACAAACAGAGAAGTTTCCAAGGTATTACTAGCAACAACCAACCAAAAGGAATAGTGGAAGTGATCAAATGAATAGTAGAAATAACCAAAGGTACAATAACTAGCAAAGAGATAGTCCAGTAGAAACAACTAGCAAGATAAGGTTTACCAGGATTAGAACATGACCAAAAATGTATAACAGACCTAGAGCAACATCAGTTCCACATGAACACATCCATACACATAGCAGAATTACTGGATAGTGGCCAATTAGTTGAAACAGGAGCAACAATGCATATTTTCCTAAACCTAGGATCACCTGTGAAGATCTCAAGATCATGCCACTGGACACAGTATAACACCACATCATTATAACCACAATTATAGATCCAACCGAGGCACAACATAGAGGAGATGTACTCACTGTGGAGTGTTGTTGCCAATGCCAAACTCAACTTTAGGGTTGCGTCGTGGAGCAGTCCCTCGAGCGAGATGGGTCATTAGCCTTCCACCATGCACACACAGGAGGCTGGGTGGCGGTCCACATCAGGGAACACAAAGGTGTCGTCGCGATCTTAAAAAAACAGGTGCTGTCCGGGAAGGCCAGGCGGAGGCGCAAGAGGCGGCGGCGGCATCCCTATATGAACTGAAAGTTGTTGGGTACCATAAAAATGATACCTCGGAATAAGAGTATTTCATAGTGAGGCCAATAATGTGGAATATCATCCATAACTAATGCAAGAAGACTAACATATGTGGAGAGAAACGAACATATGAATAGATGTAAGAATTGTTACGACTATATTCTGGCCAAATTTTGCAAAGATATCAAAATGATATACATAACTATTTATATCTAATAATAGAAACCGACGCTTAACTCACCCTTATCCATTTTATAGATGCATATTTTGGATGGTAAGAACCTGCACGCTCGGCCTTTGGCATAATCATAGATATTAGGAATTGTAGTGTGAGGATCAGGATTATATCGATAAGCCTATCTTTCAGTAAATTAACTCTGTAATTATTAATCTTTTGCAAACTGCTACATGTATAATTATCTAGGAACAACTAAGTATATGATTGCTCATACTCCGTCACTATCATAATTTAACTACCTTTCAGAAAATAAATGATGCGGTAGCAGTACCAATATGCATCAATCTAACATCCAAACTTACCAATACTTAAGCATATAAGAAGAGTTCTAATAGCATACTGTCACACAAGAATCTTTATGTTGCAAAACTCCCAATGGTCAAATATCACCATCTTACAATCAAGTTATCCAACTGAACAAAATTATCTTAACTGCACATCCTAATTAAGAAATGATGATCAAGAAAAAAGGACTAAGATTTTACTTGTAGGGCTGCTGCTGTAGCCAGGGGCTCCTAGCATTCCTTCAGTGCGGCCATTTCTTCAGTGGAAACAACTGAAATGAGTTCAGTTAGCACAGGGTGTATAGCATCTAACTGAACATAACATGTAAATATGCTTGGTGGTTACTTTATATACCTCGAGGCCTTAATACAATATTTCTCAAATAAAATACATATCTCCATTCTACTGTTCCTTATTGGAAATGCACAATCAGTTAATCACCACAAGGAATCTCTCAATCTCTCTACTGGAATGTAACATATCACTATATGAACACCATTTTATAGAATGTATGGATGAACAAGAAGGCATGAATGCAACGCGCCTCTTGAGGATACGGCGCACGTCTTCCTGCAGTGCCCCCTTGCGTCCCGGGTCTGGGATAGGCTTGGACTGCCTACGCCACCATCCATCGCCGCAGTCTGGGACTCGACGGCTCCTGGGATACCGCAATAGCTACACCACTATTGGTTGCTCCTGGTACAAGTGTCTTGGTTTTGATCGATCTTTGGCCGATGCTCTCGAGGAATATTCCTGGAGGGATTGGTCCTCGGGTCGATCCGATGTTTGCGAGCTCGTCCGCCTCTGTGTTGTTTGCTCTGGCGATGTAGTTGAGCTCGCATCCATCGAATTCTCCTTCTAAGATGTTGTAGAGCTTATGCTACGCTGACATGTTGTCTGCGACTGCTTCACAGTCCTCCATTGTTTGCTGAACGACGAGGTTGGAGTCGCCGTAGATTACGAGGCGACTGACACCGCAGGCCTTTGCCATGTGCATGCCGTGCAGTAGCGCCTCATACTCCGCTTCGTTGTTTGACGCCTTGCTAAAGTTGATCTGGAGTACGTATTTGAGCTTATATCCTTTGGGTGAGATTAGCACAACTCCTTCTCCAGCCCCTTGGTGCCTTTTAGACCCGTCGAAAAACATCTTCCATGAGTTGGAGAGGTCTGGAGGACCGGGTGTTTGTACTCCCATCCACTCGACCAGAAAATCTAGGAGTACTTGAGCTTTGATCGCCGTTGGGTGCTTGAATTGTAGGTCGCGAGGGCTGAGCTCGATGTTCCACTCGGCGACTCGACTTGTTGCTCCTGGGTTGTTTAGGATGTCAGCTAGTGGTGCACTGCTCACGACCGTGAGGAGGTGCTCTTCGAAGTAGTGTGTCACTTTTCGTGATGTCATGACGATGGCATACACGAGCTTCTGGTAGTGTGGGTACCGCTCTTGGGATTTTGTTAGGACCTCGCTGAGGTAGTAGATTGGCCTCCGTATGCTTTGCACTTTGCCTTCTTCCATGCGCTCGATGACAAGCGGTGTGCTGACCACACTGCTGCGTGCTGCATTATAGAGGTACAGAGGTTCCCGCTCCTTTGGTACAGCCAAAATTGGTGGGGTTGAAAGGGTCTTTTTGACGTCCGCGAATGCGTTCCGGGATTCTTCGGTCCACTCAAATTTTCCTCCTTTTCTGAGTAGTTGGTAGAATGGCAAGGTTCTTTCTCCCAACCTGCTGATGAAACGGCTCAGGGCTGCGAGTCTTCCGGTGAGTTGCTGGACGCCCTTGACGTCGACCGGTTCTTGCATCCTTGCGAGTTCTTGGGCTTTTTTGGGTTGGCTTCGACTCCTCGGGCGGAGACCATGTACCCGAGCAGTTTTCCGGCTGGGACACCAAACACGCACTTCTTTGGGTTGAGCTTGATCATGTATTTGTTGAGTGCTGCAAAGGTTTCTCGGAGGTCGTCGAGTAGTGTGTCCACGTTTTATGTTTTGACAACGATGTCATCGACGTAGACTTGGACGTTCCTACCGATTTGGTCTCTTAGGCATGCGTGCATCATCCGCTGGTATGTGGATCCCGCGTTTTCCAGTCCGAATGGCATCGTCCTGTAGGAGAATACACCATTGGGTGTGATGAATGAGGTGTGCTCTTCGTCTTCTTACTTCATCCTGATTTGGTTGTATCCTAAGTAGGCGTCGAGAGAGGACAGGAGGTCGCATCCTGCAGTTGAGTCAATGATCTAGTCAATCCTTGGGAGAGGGAAGTGGTCCTTTGGGAAATGTTTGTTGACAAGCCCATAGTCGACGCACATGCGTAGTACGTCGGTGTCCTTTTTAGGTACCAGAACTGGGTTTGCGACCCAGGTGGCCTTCTTCGTCTCCCGAATGAATTGTGCGTCGAGTAATCGGTTGACTTCTTCTCCAATGGCTCTATGCTTTGGCTCGGAGAATCTGCGCATCGCCTGCTTTATTGGTTTGGTGTTCGGGTAGATTTGCAGTGCGTGCACTGCGAACTCCCGGGGTATTCCGGGCATGTCGGCCGGACACCAGGAAAAAAAAATCCACTCCTCGCGGAGGAAAACCATGAGGTATGTTGCTTGGTCTTCTGGTAGGTGAGCGTAGATTCGGACCGTCTTGGCCGGGTCCGTCGGGTGCACCTGATGAGTGTTTGTGTCGCTGTTGACGCTGAAATCACGAGTGAATTCCTTTTTCTCGCTTCTGCTTGCTAGGGGAAAGACGTTCTTGTCTACCACCATGGCTCTCTCTTCGAGCTGCTGATGTGCTCCAAATGTGTCGGAGACCTGATTGAAGTATCGGTCGCATTGATCTGATTTGACAAAATTTCCGTTCACCGTGATGACCCCTAAGGGCCCGAGCATCTTGAGCTCGAGGTATGCGTAGCGCGGGACTACCATGAATTATGCGAACGCAAGCTGGCCGAGTATTGCATGGTATTGGGACTGCCAGTCTAGTACCTCGAACTCGAGGATTTATCTTGCGAAGTTGTCCTTGCTGCTGAAGATGACATCGGGCTCCATTGATCCCAAGGAGGAGGATGCTTCACCTGGTACTACACCATATATTATGACGCCTAAATTTTTCCAGACTGATCGCGGAATCGACATCTTGTGCAAGGTGCTGGTGAAGATGATGTTTATGTTGCTGCCCCCATCCATGAATACTCTGTCCATGTCGTAACCGCCAATCTGAGCTCCGAGACCAATGGTGTGTGCCCTGGTCTCGGAATTGCAGGAGGATGGTCGTCTTGTGAGAAGGTGATGTTGGTTTCTGAACCATATAACTGATAGGTTTCTTCTGTTGATAGGTATTCGGCTGCTCGAGCTTGCAGGGTGTGCGCCTCCTGCTTTGCTTTTGATGGTCATCCTTCTTGGATCATGCAGTCTCGTCCATGGGACGGCGGGTACTGCTTTTCTGAGTTAGGCGCTGGTGGCTGCGCTGTCTCTCGGGCCCGTTTGGCTTTGCGTTGCTTCTATTTCTTGAGTCTGTCGGAGAGTTCGGTGAACAAACTACAGCTCCTCAGGGTGTGGCCTGCTCGAAGGTGTCCCCAGTCGTCTTCAAAATAGTGGATTGTGCAGGGTCCGTCCAATTGCTATTTATCTGTAAGCTTGCTGGAGTCGGCGTGCCTTCTTCTTCTTGCGATGCGGAATGACTGCGAGTTGTCTTCTGTACGGGAGTGGAACCTTGGGTCGAGTTCGATTCCATCGTTGATCGAGTAATTCCGGATCATCTTGGCGAACTTGTCCGGTATTCGGTCAGGGTCGTAGTATTCACCGGGTTGGGTTTCGGAGCCCTCGTCGTGTGCTGCGACGGGTGTTCGGGTGGCGGTGGGTGCTCAGGTGGTTGTCGGAGTTGCTGCTTCAGGCGGTGGTTCTTTGAGCGAAACTTCAATTTGGATTTCTTGCTCTGGCTCTGCGACTGGCCTTGTGGCTGCAACTTGTGTTTGCCTTCTGAGTCGTTGGGTTTTTCTTCGCTGGATGCGACTTTGGTAGTCGTCAAAAGATTGGTCTTGGTGCAGTCGCCGGCCGAGCGACTTGGAGGTGCGACGGAGAGGCTTGCAATAAACTTGAGTTCTTCGAGTGGATTGGATCTTTCTCGAGTCCTCGAGTTGTGGCTTGCTGATGATGGGACCGCCGAGATCGTGATTCCAACCTTTGTCTGCCCCACGGTTGATGGCGATGAAGTTAATAGGTTTAGTGGGATTGCCTCCCCTGTTAACCGCGCCAATAAACGATTCTTGATAACCCACAAGTCTAGGGGATCAATTGTAGCTTTTCGATAAGGGACAATTACATTTCTACCCATAGTTATGTCCCACTTGTCTGATTTGCCCCTAGTTTCAAAAACACACCTGTTCTGTCCAAGCCATTTTGTGAATCTTATGCTTTTTCCCTTTGACCATTTGACCGTCACTTTGAAAACTTTAGAGAAGATTCATACTAACTCGAAAAAATGCAAATAAGATATCAAAATATTCATAAAAACATCACCTATATGTGTGTGCCATTTTCAATCATGAAAAAAGTGTTGGATACTCCCCATCTGAGTTCGAGGTCATATGATCTTAGCATGAATAAAAAAATCTAAAAAAATTCAATTTTTTTAAAAAAAAATCTAGATTATTTTTCTTGTAAACTTTGACAAATGTTATAAGTTCTTGCAAACTTTCATCATGAAATCACATTCATGAAAGTCGTGGAAAAAAAGACAAATTCAACACTACAAAATTCTTTGTTTTAGAGTGTTGGATTTGTCTTTTTTGCCACGACATTCATGAATGTTATTTCATGATGAAACTTTGCAAGAACTCAAAACATTAGTCATTGTTTACAGAAAAAATAATTCTGATTTTTTTATTTATTTTTGAATTTTTTGAGATTTTGCTATTCACGCTAAGATCATATGAGCTCGAACTCAGATGGTGAATTTCCAACACTTTTTTCATGATTGCAAATGACACGCACATATATGTGATGTTTTTCTGAACATTTTGATAACTTATTTGCATTTTTTCGAGTTAGTATGAATCTTCTCTGAGGTTTTTAAAGTTACGGTCAAATGGTCGAAGGCAAAAGCATAAGATTCCCAAAGTGGCTTGGACAGTACAGGTGTGTTTTTGAAACTAGGGGAAAATCAGACAAGTGGGACATAACTAGGGGTAGAAATGAAATTGTCCCTTTCGATAAATAAGAGTGTCGAACCCAACGAGGAGCAGAAGGTGCTGATAAGTGACACTGCATATGGAAAGGTTGCACACACTCAAAGGTAAATATTTAGGGGTTTTTGGTTTAAGAAAAAAAAAAGTAAAAGACAAGCAAAGTAAACAAGGTAACTGAGGAGTAACAAGTGGCCCAATCCTTTCACAAGGATAAGCCTAGGAACTAAACTTATAAAAGCTAAAGCGTTCTCGAGAACACACGGGAGAGATAGCCAAGTTACTTTCACCATACTCCGCCAAGTAATATGTATTGTGTTGATAAGTGTCGGTGGGTGGATCAATGCTAGTAAACCTTCTAGACTAAGATAAGTGTACTCTTATGATTACACACCTTGCAAGCATCCTCAAATACAAGGTAGTAATTAAGGCATAAGCCTAACCACAGCATTACGATCAAGGATCCATAACTCCCTTGTGCAAAAGTGTGCGAACTGGGGTTCAAGTTTCTGTCACTCCGGCAACCCACCATAAGCCTCCTTTGTGCACAATGTATTCCTCTAGGCCCATGAAAGGTGAAGTGTTAAGTGTTCGACTCACATAACACAACTAGAGAAATAACAACACAACTTAAGTATCAAACAACACATAATACTTCAACATCATATGACTACTAATAACTAGACTTCTCCCATGTTCTCAAGAACTAAAGTAACTACTCACAAGACATAAAAGAGATCATGATTAGAAGTGATAGATGGGTGGCAAACAATCTGGACACAATGGTATTTCTCCAACAAAACTCAATAGCATTCACCACAAAGTAGTAATCAATACCAACAGAGTAGAGCGGATAGATAGTACGGATTACAACACAAGTTGCAATTGTGAGATGAGATGGGATGGAAATGGAGATGGTGCTGATGTTGTGGATGATGTTGATGATGATCTCGATGATGCCCGTGACGATGATGATGATGATGATGGCGACGATCTCCCCTTCCGGGAGGTGATCTCCCCGGCGGAATCTGCCTGCCGGAGATGGCTTTTCTCCTCTGTAGGTTTCCGCCCTGTGGCGGCGGAGAAACATGGAAATTCTTCTCTCTTTAGTGTTTTCACCCCAGGGGGGTCTTATAGGAGGGAGGGGGCACCGAGGGGGGCCACCAGGCATCCAGGAGGGTGTCTGGCGCGGCCAGGAGGGGGGCCGCGCCAGACACCCTTCTGGCGCGGCCAGGAGGTGGGCCGCGCTAGACACCCTTCTGGCTGCCTGGTGGGTCCCCTCACCTCCATCTTCGGTGATCCCCAGTCAATTCCATAAAAATGATCCCCGTAAATTTTCATCGCATTTGGACTTGATTTGATTAAGCAACTTGGTGTCCACTTTTCACTGCTGAATTCTGGTTCTGCTGCTTCGGCACCGGAAAGTTGTAAACTGTGTAAAACAAGCCAAAACAACATAAGAACAATACTTTAAAGTGGAATATATCAATGAATAGGATGAAATTACAATATAAAATAGTGATGCTTTTTGTACGTATCAACGGTCGGCGCCAATTGACGAGGATTGACCTCGGCAAATCCCATGCTTAGGAACCCTGGGTTAGATCGTAAAGGAGATGTGCAGGTTGTCCATACTCATCGGCTAACAGGAGACAATGCTTCCTGCTTGATTGTATTATGATGGAGGTGATTACAGTGGAGGTCGAGGCGAGTTCGCTCGGGACCAGAGGTGTTGCTTGGATATTCGATGCCCTAGTCGTCCCCTCTCCCAACTTTTATATATTAGGCTGGGTTGCAAGGAGTACCTCTAGGTTTACAGAGAGAGTTTCCTAATCTAACTTCAGTCTTGGATGCCAAGTCGTAGCTTCCATAATCGTCAAGGACTCCTATGGTGGTGCCTTGAGTGGGCCAGGCGTGGGCCGATCGAGGCTTCCAGTGGGCCTTCTAGATTTATACGCACCAGGTACCATCATCTGAAGGAGTTGTGGGGACACCCTCTTGTCAGCCTCCGCCACGTCCGGCTCCACCACCACGGCCTTCGCCATGTCCGGCCACACCACCACGGCCACCACCGCCTCTTCCACGTCCGGCTCCATCGCCACGGCCACCACCGCCTCCGCCATGTCTGACTCAACCAACAGGTCCAAGAATGAAGTGCATTTCATAGAAATGACCTTCGCCGTCGGGGTAATAGGCTCCCACGTCGTTGGGCCACTGTGGCCAGTCGTCGAGAGGCCCGGGCACGGGCGCGGGCATCTGCTGCTCAGCCCCCGCCTCCATCTACGCAATCATCTCTAGTGTCCGGTCGAACTCCACCCAAAGGGGTTCCAGACGAGCCCATTCCTCCTCGTCGTCCTTAAAATAGCAAACGCATGGCTTCTTGTTTCGGGGCGCCATGGATGAAGTGTTTGTGTTGGATAGTAGATGGAAGATGAAGTTGCTGGAAGTGTTTGTGCTAGTTTAGATCGACATGTATACCGATGGACGCTATCTTATAGGGCCCCCTTGTGCGATCTCGACATTAAAGACATGTACATGAATTGGCTTGTAGTTGAGCGGCCGGAGCGTGGTCAAAGGCTGCCGTTCGAGCTTCTGTTCTCACGCAACCTTCAGGGAGCACAGATAACCAAGGTGGACGACGGACGGGGGACGGTCAATGTCTCACAGTCAAAAGATCTGACAATGGATGCTCGCACGCCTCCTAGCTTATCACCTATGCTCGCACGCCTCCTGTCTAATCGCCTATGCTCACACGAAATCTCCTGAAATCACTCGTAAAATCGTTGTTTCCAAAATTGACGTGACTCCCAGATTCGAATCTCTTGGACTGCTATTTTTCTACTATTTCTTATTTAATTTTCCTATCTTCAACCGAACGAACATACTTATTTTCGAATGCTAAGACATTTTTATTTTTTTTATTTGCGAGAAATGAAATACAATCGTGTTGACAAGTTAAAGCATGTTTTGTGACACGTACAATTGTCACAGAAAATAAGAAGGCCCGGTGACAGCCAAATACGTCCTCTAAAATCAGGCGGGACTGTCTCCGAAATTTGCCTGGGCGTTGGGACGGGAGGGTGATTACCTGGTGAAGGTATCCGTCAAATAAAAACATACTTCAGTGATGTTTGTCCCTCTGTCACGAGTGTTTTTGTGAAAAAATATCACCGATTTTGGTGTGAGCATTGTTCCAACCCTTGCTAGACTTGTTCGTAGTACATGCTTATATACATCTAATGAAGCAAAAGATTTTGACAAAGTTTTCTTTGTCGCGTCAGGTTCATTGAACTGAATTTCTTGAGGACAAGAAAGATGCTAAGCTTGAGGGAGTAAATACGTCTCAAACGTATCGACTTTTCCAAACACCTTTGCTATAGTTTTGGCCTCATTCTTGCATGATTTGAATGAAACTAACCCGGACTGATGCTATTTTCAGCAGAGCTACCTGTATGGTTTTCAAGTGTGCAGGAAAATGGATTTTTAGATGCCCCGAAAAATTTCAATAAAAAATAGAGAAAATCCACGCACCGGGAGGAACCAATGGCCAGAAGATGGGCTAGACGGGGGCCACCTCCCCTGGTTCCCTACCTTGGCTCCTATTTTTACCCGAGATGGAGAAAACCCAGAACATAAGTCATTTTTCCAATTCTCGTCGCTGCCGCCTCCACCCTATGTTCTTCTTCGGGAGAGCTAATCTGGAGGCTGCTTTGGCCTCCGGTGAGGGGAAATCGTTTCCATCGTCATCACCATTGCCACTCCATCACCCTTCCATGACTTCCCCTTTCATGTGTGAGTAATTCCCTGCTGTAGGCAAAGGGGATGGTAGGGATTTGATGAGTTAGATCATGTAATAGTTCGTCAGATTATTGGGGGCATGTTGCCTATCATCTACTATGGTGTTTATCATATTTTCTACTACTTGTTGCTCTTCATTCTTGTCACTTTGGGCCCGAGTGCCATGATTTCAGATCTGAACCGTTTATGTTTTCGTGAATATATTTGTGTTCTAGATCCTATCTATGAGTTGTATGCACCTATTATAGTCCGGAACCAGCGATCCCAATGGTGACGGCTTGGGACACCAAAGGGATGGACTATAATTTGAGGATTCCATGTATGAATTGCTTGTTAATGCTTTGTTTCGGGTGCCATCATTACTACTAATATCTCGTTGCCAAGCAAGTATCTTTCAGGTGCGGTTGAATTGACAACTCAACTGTTAAAACTTCTAAATATTCTTTGGCTCCCCTTGTGTCGAATCAATAAATTGGGTTAACTTACCTGCGAAGATTGTTGCAATCCCCTACACTTGTGGGTCATCACTCTCTCGCCGTCAGAAGTCCGCTATCATGAAGACCACTGCTGGCAAACCCGTGTCCAAGATGACCCTGGCAGAGTTTCAGCGCTTTAGGGTTCAGAATCCGTACTTGACTCCTTGTGCTCCGGGATGGACTCGTCCGATGTTATGGACAGCTCAACAGTTAAGCATAGTTGCATATTTCTACAGCAAGTTCAAGAATAAGGTGACTAGCATGTGGGCCATTTACCTTACACACATGCGGTCCTAAGAGCACAATGAGTACTTTAAGGATGTACTTGTCGTATGTGAGGAGTTTCATCTCATAAAGCTCATGGATATTCAATGTGACATGGATCCTCAGCTCATCCAGTAGTGGTATGCCACTATTCACTTTCGTAACGATGATGACTGCACTATCACTTGGATGACTCGTGACCATGTGTGCTCTGCTCCGTGGTCTGACTTCTGTGCTGCTTTTGGCTACCATTGTGATGCGTCCGGGCATGGTGTTGGCTTCACCCCTTATGGCCCATTGGCGTCTGATCCTGCATTGCTTTCTCCACTATACATTCATGGCCGAGGGATTCTAGTTGAGTCCAAGGACCTAAGGCAGCTTTATGACACCATGCATCACATCTACAGGAACATGTTGATTCCCAAGGTGGGCAATCAAGATCGGATCTATAAATTCTTCATTGACTTGATGCTCATGACTCGCTCTGAGAAGGGAAATGGTGTTCTGTGGAATGTGCCAGATGTGCTTTGGCAAGAGATATTCCAAAGCGTGACGAGAAAGTCTTGTCCCTCCCTTGGTCCTTACATTATGAGTTTTCTGCCCACGTATTTGGAGGCCAAGTTCCTGAGTCAGGATTTGATTGTGGACCCCTCTCTCCTCATTCCCCATGATCGCAAGAAACTAAAGATCAAGCAGCACAAGGCTCCCCGCTTTGAGAACAAGGAGAAAGGGAAGATGGAGAATGAATATGCTTCTTCCAGTGATTCTGACATTGAGCTTCCCGGGGCTGACAAGTCCGCTTGGGCCAAGCTCAAGGCTAAGGTTCTCAAGACCTTCTGCCTTCAGGTTGATATTCAACATCGTTTGTATCTTGCCCATAAGAGCATGAAGGAAAGCCAGGCACGCTAGATTCAGATGATGAAGGCCCTGAACATTGACATTCAAAGTGGGTCCGAGAAGAACATCACTCCAGAAGACAGGTGGATCTCTGAGCAATACTCCAGGTGGATTGATAGTGATGACACTCCACCACCGACCGACGAGACTTCCCCGCCTCCTATGTATGATGATGATGTGATCCACTCTGAGCACTGATACGTCCAAAACACATCACTATTTTGTATCATAATTTATCTCTATTCATTGATATATTTCGTGTTATGATGATGTTCTTATAGTGTTTTGGCTTGTTTTACACAATTTACAACTTTTCGGTGCCGAAACAGCACACGCGGTAATCAGCAGGGAAAAGTGCACATAGATTGGGCATATCAACACATCTCCAAATGACCTAAAATTTACGGGGGGGGGGGGGGGGGTATTTTCTGAAGAAATAACGAGGCTCGTGAAATATCAGCCGGAGGGGGCCGACCAGGCTCCTAGGCGGCCTGGCGGCACAACCCCCCCTTGGGTCGCGCAGGGTGGCCGCCTGGGAGGTGGGTCCCACCCCGAGTTCTCCTTTGGACTAATTTCCCCCTGACCTAAAAGCCCCAGAACAGAAGTTCGATTCGGAGTTCCGCCGCCGCTCCGTGGTGGAAACCTACAGAGAAGAAAAGGCCTTTCCGGCGGGAAGATTCCGCCGGGAAGAAGTCCTCCCGATGGGGGAAATCGTCCTCATCGTCACAGGCATCATCACCATCATCCTCATCATCAGCACCATCCCATCTCATCTCACCATTTCAATCAGAGTTGTAACTTGCACTATTCATCCCCTCTACTTTGCCAGTGTTGATTATCAACACAAACCATAGTACTACCTCTCCCGTGTATCCCCAAGAATGTTTTAGTCCTTATAAGTTTAATCCTTCGTCTTATCCATTGTTGAAAGGGATTGGGCCACTTGCTTCACCTCAGCAACATATACTTTCCTTGCTTTTATTTCCTTGTTGCTTATACCAGAAAACCCATAAAAAGTTACCTTTTAGTGCTTGCAGTTATTCCTTTCTTAAGATCATTTGTCAGTACCTTCTGCTCCTCGTTGGGTTCAACACTCTTACTTATCGAAAAGGCTACGATAGATCCCCTATACTTGTGGGTCATCAAGCACTCGCCTGATCCAGTGGACTCGAGTGACTCCGACACCGATGCCACCGAGGAGGTTTATGAGTGATTAGTTGGGCGCTAGCGTCGGACTCTCTCCCTGTTTGGTGTCTTGATGCCAAAGGGGGAGAAGTCATCTATTACATGTTCGGGGATTCACTTGTGGAGATTTCTGGCTATAAGACTCGATATGCGGTACTGTTTCAGATCTGGAAGTTTCTGCCCAAACCCGAGGACGAAGCACATATTGGACCCACCGCGACATATGACGAAGCCATATGTCCTGGATTTCAACATGATATCACAACATTACAACTACAAGGGTACAATATCTCATACAATCAGCACACAACTACCTTAATACAATACATAAGTGGAAGATATATGTCTGAGTACAGACTACAATCAAATGCCTAGTGGCAAAGAAAAAAGACACCGATCCCCATAACCAAACGGGTCCAGGCTCTCCGCTGGGATCCGCCTAACTAGTCGTCGTCGAGTCTCCATGAAGGCATCCGAAAGGAAGGGCATCAGGCTCCTCTGTATTCCAAGATCGGTTGCATAGAGTACATAAAAGAGAGATGAAGGGGTGAGCTATATCAAAATCATATAACTAACTTCTCACGATAAGATGGGGTGGTTGAGGTTGCAGCCGCACTAGCAATATATGAGTGACTATCGTTCTATTCAGAGTAAGATGAGAGGCCAAGCATTCGATGAGGAATCGCCACCAAAAAGCTAGTCTGCTATCAGCTACTTACGCAAACATAACACATGTCCTATCCTTGTCCTCTTCTCGCATCCCGACGGAGAAGAAGGAGTCAAGGCACACACACGTTGATCAAGTTTTAGTTATGATGCAGTTGATGTTATCTATGAACTAAGAGTAGGTCTCAAGTCGTCCATAATCGTGGACACGGCTTCTGGAAAAGATTTAACCCTGTAGGGGTGTACCAACTGCCCATTGCAAGGCTCCGCATGCACGCCCATCTCTCTCAGTTGCTACCCATCACACGCAACCATTTTATGATTTAGTCCCGACAGATCCGAAACGTCTGGTCCCTCTAATTAACAACGCACAAATCCGGGCGGCCCCCGGGGAGTCGACACCCAATCCAAAAGTCGGCAGCGCTCTCGGATCAGACTCTTCCATCTGGACGAGTTCAGGGTAACTAACCCAAACCTGTCTCCGCTGGCCCGAGTTGTTTAAATTCTGCGAGGGGGTCCAACATTGCACACACACACGGGTTTCGAATGGTAAAATCAGCTTGGGCCACCACTAGAAATGTTTGGAGCTAGGTAGGTAAGAAAAGGGGACCCCATAGTATCCCACACGTGATAGGCACACTCGTCAAGAGACACAATACCCGGAAATCGGATCCTAGGTGAATCGAATGGAACAAAGAATCGAGGCGGGCTAGCCTGGACCTTCCATCCTTCGTCGGATATAGTCAGCATTATAATAATCATATTATCCACAACAATATAATAGTGTGATAGCCCAATCCAAGGAGTAACGGGATAACATAAGTAGCATCCTAAGCATGCATACTAAGAAGTGGTTAAGCAAGCAAGGTACATGGCCAAACAAAGGTTTGCTGGGATGTGGGGAAACATGGCTATTTTGGTTTTAATATGGAGGCATCAATGTGAGGTGGTAGGATCAAGAAATTGTTCTATCCTATACCTAGGCAAGTGAGCTGAAAGTTATAAGCATGATATATGCTCCCTCTTACCTGTTGAGAAGACGATTCCAAAGGTGTAGGCGATCGCAAGCTCGCATCATCTATGAGAGTATCCGCGGGAGCACAAGAAGGAAACACTGGAAAGCAATCAATGAACATGCATCTATTACTACGAAGAAATCACAAGCAAGCAAGACCAAGAAGACAACACGAGACACGGCAATACGATATAGATCTACCGTCAAGAGCGGTTACTAACAGGTTAAGTAAAGTATCTGTCACACATGACAATATTGCACATTTATAATGGTTCAAGTTGTTTTTCTACACAACATCAGCAAAGGTTGTTAACATGGCATCTCACACAAGCATGGCATGTCACACAATCATGGAAGAGGTGAAACATAAAGTATACTATCTATGATAGTCAATTTTAAATGAGGTAACACCCTAAACATGGCAAACTTCTAAGTACCCCATAAAATTATTGCATTTATTACTATTCTGCCCTAGACCATATTTTACATTGGTTAAAAACAGCAAAAAATAGCACAATCATAATCTACATGAAATTCTAGTCAAGTTACATATAAAGAACACCCCAAACGGCGTTACGGTTATTAAGTTATGGCTTATTACATTTTACACTGGCACGGCATGTAGATAGCATCAAAACAACATATATACAAGTGCAAACATGGCAACTGAGCACATTTTATTAATCTACGCGTAAAACAGAACAACTTTCATGTAGAACATGTCGGAATCCGAGCTACGATTTAAAAGATACTGGCATTGCCAAATGCTATTATAATCTGCCATTAAACTACCCAGAAAATAAATAAAACATGCGTTGGGCCTAAAAAAGGTGAGCGTGGGATATTATCTAACGCACAGAGCGCATAATAGCTCTAGGCCAAGCCCAATATCAGGAAAACAAAAGAGGAGGCACGCTCACTTTGCGGGCCTCGGCCCAAGATGAAGGGAGGACGCGGGTGATACATCTCAAACGTATCTATAATTTCTGCTTGTTCCATGCACTATTATGTGACATTGCTACATGTTTTGCTACACTTTTATATCATTTTACAATATTTGGACTAACCTACTAACTTAGTGCACCCAGTGCTAGTTCCTGTCTGCTGATGTCTTTAGTTGCAGTGATTTTCCCCAATATAAAATGCAAGAAAAATTCTGGAAAATCAGAATAAAAAGCAGCGTCAAGGAAGCTTTCGGAGCCCCTAAGGAGAGCTGGAGAAGGGCCACCCCCTCCAAGACGGCCAGGTGGCGCGGTCCCGCCCCTGTCCGTGCCACTAGGGCGCCTGGGAGGTGGGCCCAACCTTTGGTGCCCCCTTCGGCCTATTTCTACCCTCATCGCAGAAAACCTCGATGAGAAGCCCGCATCACGATTTACCTCTCTGTTCCGCCGTCGTCGCGCTTCCAAGATCGGGAGCGCCAGAATACCTCTTCTCGGCACCCTGCTGGAGGGAGGATTGACCTCCGGGGACCTTTCCACCACCATGGACGCCTCACAGATGTGCCGTGAGTAGTCTACCTTGGACTATGGGTCCATGATCAGTAGCTATGCGATGTCTTCTCTCCACCCTTGTTCTTGAATGTTTAGACCTTGTGAGCTGCCCTACATTATCAAGGCACCTATGTAATTTTCCTGTTGTTGCTATTCTGTGTTTGCTGGGATCCGATGGATTATGAGATTATGTTCAGATCGTGATGAGTTATATATTCGGTTTACCTTTTATATTTTCTTCTTAGTAATTCTTGCATGTTCTCCGTTGCTTTTTATTGCTTTGGCCAACTAGTAGATAGTAACTCCAAGAGGGAGCGTTATGCATGATTGTGGGTTCATGCCCCCCGATGTCTAGCTTGAGTGACAGAAACATGAGACTATGGGATGTATGGGATGTGTTGTTGCCCGCAGGGAGAAAACAACGGTGCTTGTAACCGCAGTTTCTGATAACCCACAAGTGTAGGGGATCGCAACAGTCTTCGCGGGTAGGTATAACCCAATTTATTGATTCGGCACAAGGGGAGCCAAAGATTATTTATAAGCCTTAGCAGTTGAGTTGTCAATTCAACCACACCTGAAAAAGCACTAAACAAGATATTTAGTAGTAACGGCACCAGAAAATACTTGATGGCGTGTTGTCGGGTGTAGCCTTTAAGACTACCCCAATCTCCAACACCACAAAGTAGTAGCACCAATAATGAGAGAAATAGTAACAACGAAGGCAATGAAGATGAAAGATGGACCGGGGTTCATGGTTTCACTAGTGGTAACTCTCCAAGCAAAAAGACAAGGTGTTGGGTGAACAAATTACAGTTGGGCAATTGAAAAAATTGCACTAACTCTAGCCAAAGAACAAACTAGAGCAATCCTAGTCTAAGAACCAAACGTAGGCATGTGTTCCATATGTATTTGTACGTTCTTGTAATAAGAACTTGCACAACATCTTTTGTCCTACAATCCCGCTACGAACGGGTCCAAAAGGTACTTATGGAGATTAAGGTGCTCCTGTCAAAGAGCACCGGAACAAAGCATTAATACTCTATGAACACATGTGATCCTCAAATTATAGCCTTTGGTGTCCATGGTTGTCACCTTTGGATCGCCGGTTCCGGACTATAACAGGTGCATACAACCGTAGATAAGATCTAGAACAACAATTATAATCATGCAAGCATAACGTGCTCAGATCTGAAATCATGCTACTCGTGCACTAGTAACTGATACGTACAAAACGTATCTATAATTTCTTCTTGCTCCACGCTTCTTTTTTGTGATATTGCTATGATATTGATGCACTTCCATACACTTTTTATCATATTTGGACTAACCTATTAACTCAGTGCACCCCAGTGCCAGTTCCTTTTTTCTGCTGTTTTGTATTTTAGGTTTTCCCATTATTTAAAGTGCCAGAAAAATTCAGGGAAAAATATAGGAAAAATCAGCGTACGGGAACAATCCAGAAGAGCCAAAGTGGGGCCAGAGGGGGGCCAGGCGTGGCCCAGGCGGCCACCTGGCACGGTCACCCCCTAGGCCGCGCCAGGGGGGCGCCTGGGGCCCCTGGTCCACCTCTGGCTGCCCCCCTTCGCCTATTTATTCCCCGTGACGAGAAACCCTCGGGGACAGAACCTTTTTTCGCGATCTCTCCTCTGTTCCGCCGCTGCCGTGCTTCCAAGATCAGGAGCACCAGAAGCCCTCTTCCCGGCACCCTGCCGAAGGGAGGAACTACCTCCGGGAGCTTCTCCACCACCATGGATGCTTCCCGGATGAACCGTGAGTAGTCCCCCTTGGACCATGGGTCCATGATCAGTAGCTATGTGATGTTCTCCTCCCTCTTTGTTCTTCATGGTTTAGACCTCGTGAACTGCCCTACATGATCGAGGCACATATGTATTCTTTCTGCTGTTGCTATGTTGAGTGTGCATGCTGGGATCCGATGGATTATGAGATTATGTTCAGATTGAGTTTGAGTAATATATTTGATTCTCCTCTTTTATATTTATGTTCTTGAGTAATTCTTGCATGTTCTCCGTTGCTGTTTATTGCTTTGGCCAAGTAGTAGGTAGTTACTCCAAGAGGGAGCGTTATGCATGATTGTGGGTTCATGCCCCTTGATGACTAGCTTGAGTGACAGAAACATGAGTCTAGGGGATATGATGTTGCCACAAGGGAGAAAAAAACGGTGCTTGTACTTGCGGGGTGCAAGGATTGTTTACTTTATGCAAAGTTCTTTAATGCAGTTGTCTGTTGCTTTGAGTTTACACTTTGGGTGGGATTCACAACTTAATACAAGCGAGATGTTCTGGATAGATATCTCAAGGTGGATGATTAGTAGGTAGATGCAGATGGATTTCGGTCTACTTCTCTTGGCGTACCGCCCAAGCTTTTGAGCCTCTTTCCTTCTTTATAGCATAGTTAGCATTGGTTTGCGCACATAATCCTGTCAATTGCCTATCTGTAATTTGTTTACCTCGCATGGCTATTTTATCGTCTTTTGGGAGAGAGACATCACTAGTGAACATCATGGGACCCCGGTCCATATTTCCAATACTGTTTACACCACTATTTATTTACTTCTTTATTTACTTTTCTGCTTCTATAACTATCATTATTATCCCGTACATTTGATCCTTTGTAAACAACAAGGTCGGAGGGATTGACAACCTCTCTGAACTCGTTGGGAGCAAAGTTATATATTGCGTGTGCAGGTCCACGTCAACCGCCTAATTGCTGGCGCCGTTGTCACCTTCCTGTCGTTGTCGGAGTCCTACTGGAGGCAAACCTTGGTATCTTCACCGAGAGAAATTTGATGTTGTCTACATCTCAACCTTCCACTTTGGGTAACCAACGAGAGGCGAGAAGCCATCAAAGCTAATTTCTGGCGCCGTTGCCGGGGACTCCACTCTTCAAGATATGGGAGTTGCACACTATCTTTTATCTTTGCTTTTTAGTCTTGTTAGTTTACCTTTCAGTTTTTATCTTTGTGTCTTATATGAAAAAACCAAAAAAATAGTTGCTATCTTTTGCCTTTGTCTTTGTCTGCCTACTGATGCTATCTCTACCATGGGTGCTGAACCACCCAAATATGGTAGGATGGACATGCTTCACTTGGTTCGTCTTCGATCAATTTGTGCTCGCGCTAAAAACCCAACCGACTTGGTTGAGGGAAAATCATTGGATGAGCATGCTCATTATATGCTGCACCGCCTATCTCAGAAAGGGAAACACTTATGGGATCAAATACATGTTTCTTATTGCCATGCTAAACTTTTGTGCCACATTTATGATTTTTCTTGCTGTTCTAATATAGATCATAAAAACCTTCCTTTCCAATGTGAGTTTAATGAAAATGATATCTTATATTCTTATGCTAAAGGTGTTTATGATTACTTTGATGTTGAAAAGATTGAAGAGTTTGTTGCTTTTAAAGGTGCTTATGAGATCGCTTCTTTGGTTGAAAAGTATCACGATACTATTTACAAATCTGAAAACTTTGCAGTTCTTGCTTATTGCTTCGAGAATTATACTTCCAATTCTTATATTGAGGATTTTCAAAATAAAATGTTTGCTTCCCTAGAAGAGGCTAATGATTGCTTTGATGAGGAATCCCATGATTCCGATGACTCACTTGATACTTCCCTTTCTGATGAACTTAATACTTGCTTTGTTGATGGCCTTGATGCCAATATGGATTATGCTTGCGAAGATGAACTTGCTATGGTTCCTTACGTCAAGCATGAAGTTGTTGCTATTGCACCCAGACTTGATGTACCTATTATCCTTTTGAAATGTCCAACTCCGGAGAATTTTCCTCTTATAAAAGCTCAATGTGATGGGTTGCATTTATCTTATGATCCTAAAAACCGTGTTGAAAAAAATACACGTGTGCTTGTAGGTCATGAACAATATGATTTATGTGATAGTTATATTCTTGATGTTGTTCATGATACTACTGAAAATTACTTTGAGAGAGGAAAGTTTCGTTATAGAAACTTCCATGTTACAAAAACACCTCTCTCTAAGTTGAAACTTTTGAAGTTGTTCTTGTTCCACCTTTCTATGCATGTCACTTTGTGCATCATTGATTTATTTTCTTACAAGATTCCTATGCATAGGAAGTGGGTTAGGCTTAAATGTATTTCATATTTGCTTCTTGATGCTCTCCTTTGCTTCAAATCTTATTCTCTTGTGAGAGCATCTTCTATAATCTTTAAGCCTAGCTAATGGCTTTAAAGAAGCGCTTTCGGGAGGAAGCCCTTAACGAATTTAGGTTTTACTTTTTGTTTTTCTTTTGTTTTTAGTGGTCTTGACGATTGTTTCTACTGTATCAACATCATTGTATCTTTACTTTTCAAGCTTTGTGCCATTTATAGCCTCATATGACAAGGGAAGTGAAAGTTGTGACATGCTGTCCAAAAACAGATTCTGTACTCGTGACGGGAAAAATCACAAAAAAATCCCAGTTCATCTTTTTGAGCTGAACTTTTTACACAGAATGCTCTATAAAATTACGGAACTTTCATATGTTCTGAGTTTTTTATTTCAGTTGCAGAAGTATCCCTAAAAAAAATTTACTACCTGCTAGTCTGTTTTTCATAGATTCTGTCAAGTTTTGCCTTTTCTTCGTTTTGCAAACCTTAAGCTTTCTTTTTCTTTGCAAAAACTTTTTGGCAATCTTGAGAAACATTATCTTCTCAAGAATATCCTTATTTCCAGTAGAGAAAAAAATATTTTATTATGTGTACTAACCTCGCTAATCAGATCATGTTGAGTTATGTATGAAGAGAGTTTTCAAGTGTGCGAGGGAAGATGATAAAAGAAGATTCAGGAGTGTCAAATTCTCAAGCTTGGGGATGCCCCCATGCACCCCCAAGAAATATTCAAGGAGACTCAAGTGTCTAAGCTTGGGGATGCCCCCATGCATCCCATTTTCCACCAACAATTATCAGTTCGTCCTTTCGTTCCACTATATTTTTCTCACTTAATGTGTTATGTGCTATGTTTGGAGCGTCTTTCTCTTTATTTCCTTTTTAGTTTTCTTTAGCTTTGATTGCTGTTCATAACAAGTTAGAACCCACATTTCTTTGTGTGGGAGAGAAACACGCTCCACTTCAACCTAGAACACGTCATAGGATTCTTCATGCTTATCTGTGTTGTGTGTGTTCTTTATCTTTTTCATAGCTACTGTCATGTTTAGCTCTTAGTTTTCATGATTATCTTTTTAAGAGATTTTGTTTAGTTTGTTTCTGGAATTCTCTTGAGTTTTCATGTTTATCTTGTTTAGCGAATTTTCCTGTTGCACTGAGTTTTGTGTCTTGACTTGAAGTAGGTAATTGAGGTTGCTATTCAATTGTAGTAGTAACTTGCAATAGTTTTGAGGTATTGCTTTGAGTATTGTTTGGAATTTTGGTGTCAAGAGCTTTAGCCTATTAGTGATAGATGTCGTATTTTGGGCAATCCGTGTTTATTTTCAAAACTTACAAAATCAGTTGAGAACTTTAGCTACTAGATGGATCACTACTCTTTGGAGGGATCGAATATTAGAGTACACTCACGTACCATGAGTCGAGGATGCGCAAGGATAAACAAACCCCCATACACTCCTCCTCGGGGTACTTGTCTCTTTGTGAACCTCCCTATTAGATTGAGAGTTACCGATAATAAGTGCATGAGTTCTTCGGATTAATGTGAGTATTCGAAAGTTGACACTTCCACCTACCCATATTTTTTCTAGCCTCTCATGTGTCTTGCATTGCTTTCTTCTCACTCCGAGAGTTGGCGTCCACCTTCGCCGGTACATCCAAATCCATGGCACGATACGCTATGTCATCATAAACCTCCTTATATCCTTCCTCAAAACAGCCACCATACCTACCTATCAAGGCATTTCCATAGCCTTTCTGAGATACATTGCCATGCAACATCCACCTTCTCCTGACTTGATCTTCATGTCATACATGCGACTTGCTTGATCGATGAGCCGCATGCTAGTTGGGTCTTTCCCTAATCATTGCTACATGACGCGCTAGTATCATTACATATCCTGCTACACTGGCAAAGGCATACATTTGCATACTTCATGATAGTTTCATTTTCTTTATGATGGGTACTTTTGTAAAGTGTGAAAGATCTTCTATACTTTTTGTAATATATAGAGTGTTGCCCCTAAAGTGAGGAAAAGATCCCAAAGAGGACAAAATCAAAAGATCCCAAAGAGGAAAAATGAGAGCAATAGAAAGAGCCATTGAGGCCACAAAAAAAATACAAAAAAATAGAAAAAAGAGAAAAAGAAATAAAAAGAGAGAAGGGGGCACACTACTATTCCTTTTGAGAGATCCACACTCGTACTCCATCTTATATCTTGTGCTCCATAGAGATTATCATTAATGCATATAACTATGTGGGGACCTTCACACTATAGAACTTGGCTTGTATATTCCAATGATGAGCCTCCTCAAATGAGCTCTAGGTCTTCTTGAGCAAGCAAGTTGGATGCACCCCCCACTAGTTCCATTGGAGAGCTTACCTTAGCTCGTATGAGCATCCATTGCATGGAAATCCCTACTCCTCACATCATATCTATCATTTGGCTTTCTCTCGCCTATGATTGTACTCATTGATGTGAGCCTTTCACACCTTTTTTGTCTTTCTCCCCCATCATATTTCTCTCTTTGCCATCCTAAGTGTCAACTCTCTTGCTTACGCTCATCCATTGCATGAGTGCTCAAAATATCGAAAAGGAGTGGATCTTTTTGACTTGTACCTGGCTAGTGGTCTGGGGATGAGTCAAGATAAGATTCCAAAGAAGACAGAGTGTGAAACTTTAGTAGATTAAGTTCTCAACAATAAAAACTATGTTTTACTCTCTCGTATATCCCTATCCCCTTTCTTGCACGCAAACACAATTTGGAGACATTCGAGTCACGGACAGCGAGAGCTCTTGCACCTTTATGTTCTTATGTTGCTTGTTTCAATGCTAATATAGACTCTTGCCTGTTATGACTTGAATTGGATTAGATGCCTTGATTGCTTTACTTAAAAGTTCTTATATGGTTGGTAGCATGTCACCAAAGTAATTATGTTTGTTATCATTTACCTACTCGAGGACGAGCAGGATTTAATCTTGGGGATGTTGATACATCCAAAACGTATCTATAATTTCTGCTTGCTCCATGCTTCTTTTGTGTGATATTGCTATGATATTGATGCAATTCCATACACTTTTGATCATATTTGGACTAACCTATTAACTCAGTGCACCCAAGTGCCAGTTCCTGTTTTTTGCTGTTTTTGTATTTCAGGTTTGCCCATTATTTAAAATGCCAGAAAAATTCCGGGAAAAATTCCAGGAAAAATATAGGAAAAATCAGCGTGCGGGAACCTTCCAGAAGAGCCAAAGTGGGGCCAGAGGGGGGCCAGGGGTGGCCCAGGAGGCCACCTGGCGCGACAACACCCTAGGCCGCGCTAGGGCGGCGCCTGGGCCCCTGGTCCACCTCTGGCTGCCCCCTTCGCCTATTTATTTCCCGTGACGAGAAACCCTCGAGGACAGAACCTTTTTTCGCGATCTCTCCTCTATTCCGTCGCCGCCGCGCTTCCAAGATCGGGAGCACCAGGAGACCTCTTCCCAGCACCCTGTCGGAGGGACGAACCACCTCCGGGATCTTTTCCACCACCATGGATGCTTCCCGGATGAACCGTGAGTAGTCCCCCTTGGACCATGGGTCCATGATCAGTAGCTATGTGATGTTATCCTCCCCTCTTTGTTCTTCATGGTTTAAACCTCGTGAGCTGCCCTACATGATCGAGGCACATATGTAATATTTTTGCTGTTGCTATGGTGAGTTTGCTGGGATCCGATGGATTATGAGATTATGTCCAGATTGTGTTTGAGTAATATATTTGATTCTCCTCTTTTATATTTATGTTCTTGAGTAATTCTTGCATGTTCTCCGTTGCTATTTATTGCTTTGGCCAAGTAGTAGGTAGTGACTCCAAGAAGGAGCGTTATGCATGATTGTGGGTTCATGCCCCCTGATGACTAGCTTGAGTGACAGAAACATGAGTCTAGGGGATGTGTTGTTGCCACAAGGGAGAAAACAACGGTGCTTGTACTTGCGGGTGCAAGGATTGTTTACTTTACGCAAAGTTCTTTAATGCAGTTGTCTGTTGCTTTGAGTTTACACTTTGGGTGGGATTCGCAACTTAATACCAGCGAGATGTTCTGGATAGATATCTCAAGGTGAATGATTAGTAGGTAGATGCAGATGTATTTCGGTCTACTTCTCTTGGCGTACCGCCCAAGCTTTTGAGCCTCTTTCTTTCTTTATGGCATAGTTAGCATTGGTTTGCGCACATAATCCTGTCAATTGCCTATCTGTAATTTGTTTACCTCGCATGGCTATTTTATCGTCTTTTGGGAGAGAGACATCACTAGTTAACATCATGGGACCCCGGTCCATATTTCTAATACTGTTTACACCACTATTTATTTACTGCTTTATTTACTTTTCTGCTGCTATCACTATCATTATTATCCCGTATGTTTGATCCTTTGTAAACAAAAAGGCCGGAGGGATTGACAACCTCTCTGAACTCGTTGGGAGAAAAGTTATCTGTTGCGTGTGCAGGTCCACTTCAACCGCCTAATTGCTGGCGCCGTTTTCACCTTCCTATCGTTGTCGGAGTCCTACTGGAGACAAACCTTGGTATCTTTACCGAGGGAAAAAATTTGTTTTCTACATCTCAACCTTCCACTTTGGGTAACCAACGAGGGGCGAGAAGCCGTCAGTAACAAGCATTAAGAACAACAAAATTGCAGCAACAATAATTCATAAACCTCTTAGGACTGAACAAGGTACCAATTCATCGGATCCCAACAAACACAACACTAATTACATCATATGGATCTCAATCATGTAGGGCAGCTCATGAGAACATTGTATTGAAGATCTAGAGGGAGAAGATACCACATGGCTATTGCCAAGAACCCGTAGTCCAAGGAGGAACTACTCACGATCCATCATGGGGTGAAGAAGAGTTGATGAAGATGGCCTCGGGGGCCAAGGCCCTCTCAGGCAGGGTGCCGGAGTAGGATCCTGGTGACCCCCGAAGCTAGGTTTCGATGGCGGCGGAGATCAGGAGCGCTTCTAGAAAAAGGAATTGGATATCTCGGGATTTTGCGTCACGGGTAAATTAATAGGACTAGGGGAAGTCTGAGGCAGTGCCCAAGTCACCCAGGAGGCCACCTGGCGCGAGCCCCCCTAGCCGCGCCGGAAAGGCGCCTGGGGGCCTGGGGCCACCTCCTGACTCCGTCCTCCGGCTGGACGTCTCTTCCGATGTAAATATTTTCTGGGAATTTTCTGAGCAACTTCATTTTTGGACTTTTTCTACATTGCAAAGACAAAACAGACAGGAACTGGCATTGGGCTCTATATTAGTAGGTTAGTCCAATAAATGATTCAAAAGCATGGCAAAAAGATGTAGCAATGACACAAAAAGAGCATGGAACAAGCAAAATTTATGGATACGTTTGAGACGTATCAGCATCCCCAATCTTAATTCCTGCTCGTCCTTGAGTAGGTAAATGATAACAAGATAAATTTTTATGTGACATACTACTAAGGAGTAAAGGCAATAAATCTAATGTAATGACGATACATAATCCAAAGACAAAGTGATATAAAGCAATAGTATATAGTTGATATTAAGCAAGCAATGAAGAACATATAAACAATTGAGATCTTGATGTCCGTGAATCGAAAGACTCAGTCAAAGTCCCCGTGCCAAGAGTGGGGAAGTTTTAGAGCATAAAAATAATGAATAGTTGTTGAGAACTCAATCTACTAATTTTCACACATGGTCCCTTTGGAATCTTATTAGGACTCGTCCCTAGACCACTAATCAGGTACAAGTCAAACTGATCCTCTCCCTTTCGACTTTGAGCACGCATGCAATGGATGAGCGCGAGCAAGATACGTTGGCACTTAGGATGGAAAAATAGAATAATGAGGGGGATACGAAGTAAAAAAAGTAAGAAAGGCTCACACCAATGAGAACAATCATAGGCGGGAGAGGGACAAATGATAGATATGGTGTGAGGAGTAGGGATTGCCATGCAACATGCGGATGCACAAAGAGCTATAAGAGTATGAAAGCCCTCCAATGGAACTAGTGGAGGTGCATCCAACTTGCTTGCTCATGAAGACCTAGAGCTCTTTTGAGGAGGCTCATCCTTGAAATATGCAAGCCAAGTTATATAGTGTATAGGTCCCCACATAGCTATACATGAATGATATGAAAACTCTCTATCAAGTACGGGTGCCACTTTGAAGCAAAAGTGTGGAATAAAGGATAGTAGTGCTGCCCCGTCTCTTTTTTTCACCTTTTTTGTATTTTTCTGTTTTTGGGTGGCCTCCATGGCTCTTTATTCTCTCTCTCTCTTTTTATTTCGTACACTTTGGGGTCTTTTATTCCTTTCCTCATTGTAGGGGCAACACTCTATAAGGATATCAACACACTTTTATTTACTTACAACTCTGAATCAAAAAGTAATGACTCTATATGAATGCCTCTGCCAGCGTAGCTGTAGGCAATATGACAATGAAGGATAAGTCATATGAACATGAAGAACGATGGATGTTGCATGGCAATATATCTCAGAAAGGCTATGGAAATGCCATGATAGGTAGGTATGGTGGCTGTTTTGAGGAAGATATAAGGAGGTTTATGTATGACAGAGCGTATCATGCCAAGGGTTTGGATGCACCGGCGAAGTTTTCACCATCTCCCACGAGAAGGGAAATGCACGGTACCGAAGAGGCTAGCAAAATATGGGAAGGTGGAAGTGCCAACAATCGAAGACTCGCATTAGCCTGAAGAACTCATGCACTTATTATCAGTAACTCTCTATCTAGTCACGAGATTCACAAAGAGACAAGTACCCCGAGTAGGAGTGTATGGGGGTTTGGTTATCCTTGCGCATCCTTGACCCATGGTACGTGGGGGTACTCTATATATTCCAACCCCGCAAAGATTAGTGATCCAATTAGTAGCTAGAGTTCTCAACTAATATTTTTAGTTTTCGAAAATAAGGCACAATTAGCCAAGAGGCGACACCTATAACTAATGGGTGCAAGATCAATTGCATAAACATTCATCATTACTCAATCAATACATCAACACTATTGCAAGATATCCTAAGCTTGACCTAGTGATCTAGATTACCTATACACCACATATAAAACATACCATGAGACATATAAACCATTGCAACAGAAACAACTCTCTAAACAAATATAAGTGAAGCACGAGAGTTCTAAACTTTCTTCTTCTGTAGAGTCATGCAAAGCATTAGTCTCTTCCTCTTGTGGAGAGAACCTTTTGAGATAGTCAGTAATATAAGCATTATCATTAAAATTCTCAAAGCAATATTTAAGTGTATCAAGACTCTCAGGTTTATAAGGGGCATCTTCAATATTTTCAATAATGGAAGAAATCTCATAGGCACCCTTAAAGACAACAAATTCTTCTATTTGTGCTACATCAAAGAAATCATAACGATCTTGAGGTGTTGGCAATTTGCATAAGGCCCTTCAGCTCTTTTGAATTTGCAAAATGTGCTTTGCTAATTTAACTTGAGTCATGTCATATATGATTTTGGGGCAGCAAGATCCAAGGAATTCAATGGTGATATCCATTTTCTGTTTTGTGCAACACCAAAATGGACATGGTGCACAAGCACTTATAACCATTCAATTTCTTTTTCCCTCCATGGCTTGTCTTTCTTTCAACTTCAGTGCATGTTGATCTTGTACTTTTGATCCTTCAAGCTCTTTTCCATGTCATCTTGACTCCTTGCATCCATGAACCAGCCCCTAACATATTGTCATATGCAAGTGGCTGGGATCCTTTTTCTTCTGTTGAACCTTCCCGGTGTCAACTTCACGGACACTTTCTCTGTCTCCGGAATCGATAGATTTATTTCACGATGCTTATTATAGTTAACTTGTTGTTATTGTTTCATGCCATGTCATGTTGCCATGTCACTTACACCAAAGTTAAGGCTATGACCAAAGCCATAAAAAGTATATAAATAATTGCATATGAAGTTGTTGACGTGTCGTCAACACCTTCATTTAAATTTGACTAGATAGGGTCACACCATGTCTATTAAACTTGATCATCTCATCCATGCTTGAGAATTTTGGGTCTCGATGTTTACTTGTGTGTCTTTCCTTGCCGGTACCTTACGTTAGCACCAGAGACTGCCGAGGAAACTTTCGTGGACATTTCCGACACCGAGCCCGAGGACCCTGCTACGTCTGCTCTGTCGACTGATTACCCAGGAAAGGGGGTTTATATATCATTCTTTATAGCTTTCAGCTCGCTTGCCTAGTTGTATTTAGAATGATTGCTTGATCCTACCACCATATATTTTTTCCTCTCAACTAAACCCAAACAGCCATGCCCCCATCTCCTAGCAAAACCTTGTTTGGCTATGTACCTTGCTTGCTTAACAATTGCTTAGTATGTGTATGTCCTTAACCTGCTGCTGATACCCATTGCTGTTTGCTGGTTTATCATGATAGTATCAGAAATTGGTTGATATTTATTATTATGATGTTAATTTATATTTGACGAAGGATGGGAGACCGGGCTGTTCCCGCCAGGTGTTTTGTTCCATTCGAGTCACCTAGGTCCCGAGTTTCGGGTATTGTGTTTCTTGACGAGCATGCCTAATCGTCTGTGGGATTCTATGGGGTACCCTTGTCTTACCTACCTAGCTTCATACAGTTATAGAGGTGGCCCAAGCTGATTTACTATTTGCAAACATGTGTGTGCTTGGTTGGTACCCCAGCAGTTTTACAACCAACCCGGACTAGCGAGGACATGGTTCCTTTGTTGGTCCAAGATTGACCGACGAGGGCCCGGGACCTCACTTGAGGTGTCTCGGTAACCCAAACCCTGTTGAGACGGAAGAGGTCGATCTGAGAGCTTGGCCGGCTTTTGGATTGGATGTCGACTCCACGGGGGCCACCCGAAATTGTGCATTCTCAGTTAGAGGGACTCTGACATTCTGGAGTTTCAGGCGTTTACGTAGCCAAATGGAAACCGGGCATACATGCGAAGCCTATGATGGGCAGTTGGTACACCCCTGCAGGGTTAAATCTTTTCGAAAATTCGTGTTCGCGGTTATGATCGACTTGAGACCTACTCCTTGTTCATAGAATAACATAAATTTAATCATGCTTTAAAAGTTGCCAACGTGTGAGTTGCCTTGATTTCTCTTCTTCGTCCGGGGCGACAAAGAGGGGACAATGTTGTGTTATGTTTTGCATAAGTAGGTGAATAGCAGACTTACGACACGATGTCAACGAATTCTTTGATCTTCCCTTACTCTAATAGTTCGTTAGCCACTCATATATGCTAGTGCGGCTGCAACCTCAACCACTACTTTTCCTTACCATGAGAAGTTAGTTATACTGCATTGATATATTCTCACCTCTTGCTTTTCTTTTCCCTTTTATTGTTTTGCCTGATCGGCCGCTGCAGTTGATTACTACCTCGACCCGAGCACTGGACGTTACTTCATGGAGGTGCCACCAGAGGAGGACGATGAGGAGGACTTCTCCCAGTAGATCCTATAGTTGGGTTCCGACGTTCCGTGGGCGGACTAGTTTATGTGCAGCCCTCTCTAGGGCCATTTGTATTTTGACCGTACTCGGTCGTTTTTGTCTTCCACATGATGTCATGATGTACTGTTGGATCTTATGATCTCTGAGATGATGTAATAAAATACCAGCAGTGAGTGTATGCCCTGGACTTATATATGTTTATATCTTAGTTGTTCATGCTTCATTTACCTATTGTCGAGAATCCGATAGCGATACGACTGTGAGTATTGTGCGTCCGTGGCCACTTATGCGCTTCTATCTCAGGTGGGACACGAAAGCGACTAACTCGAGATAGTACCGCATCGGGGGCCTTACAGCGATTCCGACATGTGTTCCTTGTTGTTGGAGTCCCGTACCTATAAAGTTCTCTCGGACGAAGACCGGAAGATTATCTACTTTCCATCTATCCAGAACGGTCCTCATGTGGTGGCTATGGGGAAGGGATCCCCAACTGTTGTTCACAGACCGGTTGTACCGGCCAACCAAGCCGGTTGTACCGCCCTTGTCAGGGGACAGTACCACTAGGCTAGGTACCGGTGCAACCACCGGGCGGGGGCTTTTCTCTCTGACCCAGGCCGGTAGCGGGGCGGTGGCAGCATGGTTGTACCGGTCAATCTGGTACTACCGGTCCTACGAGCGGTTGTACCGCTCGCCTCCCCCACAAGCGGCTAGGGTTTGGGAGAACGGTTGTACCGGGCCCCTACCGGACCAACCACCGGGCTAGGGCCATCTTTCTTCTAACCTGGGACAGTGGCAGAGTGGTGGTACACCGGTTGTACCATTAAATTCGGTAGTACCGGTTCCCAGAGCGGTTGTACCGCCCTTCCTGCTCTGTCACTAGCTAGGGTTCAAAAAAGTGTGGCTTCCTCTGGATGGACCGGTTGTACCAAGTTTGTAGGCCGGTCGTACCGGCCTGTGCTTTTCTGTGCATAGTGGTTGGATTGGGGAGGAGATATAAAATGTGTTCTTCTTCCTCCTTGTTACCAACCTCTTGCTACACTCTCTCTCCATTGACGCCCAAAAGCTTCATCGTGCCCGGTCTCCATTTCTATCCACCCAAAGTTGTTGAGTTTCTAGGGATCGAGGGAGGAAACCCCCGATCTACACTTCCATCAAAATAAAGTTTGTTCCCCATGCATTTTGTAGTGGATCTTGTTACTCTTGAGGTTTGGAGCAATCGAGATCTTGGAGCCACCTCGGAGACACATTCCATTGTAGTGAAGCTTTGTGGTGTTGGTGGGAGACTCCGGCTTGTTGTGGAGAAGCCCCACCCTTGTTGTAAAGGTTTTGTGTGCGCCTTCAAGGCATCGTTAGTGGATTCACGACATCTTGCATGTGCAAGAGCGTGAGGAGAATAGGGTGGCCATTGTTGGCCTCGTGTGAGCATTGAGTTCCACACCCTCTCCAAACGGAGACGTACTTCTCACAAGATAAGGAACTTCGGTAAACATATCCTTCTCTCCCATGTATCCTTTATCGGTTATTTACCTTTACATTGTGCAAGATTTTTCATTGTGCATCTTGTGCTTGCTCATATAGTGTTGCATTAGTTATCATATAGGTTGCTCACCTAGTTGCACGTTTAGATAATCTACTTTATTTTTCAAGCCTTAATTTGTTAAGAAAATCATAAAAATGGTTAGTCGCCTATTCACCCCCCCCCCCCCCCCGCTCTAGTCGACATTCCGATCCTTTCACTTCTGAACACCCTTGTGAGCCTTGGTGTACTCTATGTTGAAGACAATGATCTTGTTTCTGTTGGGAATGTGCCCTAGAGGCAAATAAAATATGTTTTATCAAGCATATTCCATTAGTTCATAATACGTTTGATACTATGCTAGAACTGTATTAAGCGGAAACATTAATACAGGTGTAGTATACAAACAACCAGGTCCCTAGTTAACCCTAGTATACTAGTCCATTGGGCGATTGATGATCAAGGTTTCCTGATCATGAGACAATGGCGTTTGTTGACAATGGAGTCGTATCATTGGATAATGATATGATGGACATACACCCACCAGAAGTGTTGCGATGTGATCAAGTCACATAGTTCGACATTGCGATAACTATAACGTAGTGACCAGATCCTTTGACCGTAATGATCATACGTAATTACGATCTATTAGGATGCTTTGATTTGTATCCCACCGCCTGACTGAAATATGCTGGCTATAACGGTGCACTTTGGGTATTCCGAAATAGATGGTTAATGAGTATGCAAATAGATCAAAGCGGGATTTGTCCATCCGTGTGACGGATAGGTACTCTGGGCCCACTCGGTGATATTGCATCATAAAGTTTGCAAACGTGTGACTAGGTCACTGGGTTGTAATATCACGGGAAACGAGTAAACTTGTTTGTTGAGAACGAGGACGAACTAGGTATAGTGGATACCGATGATCAAACCTCGGACAAGCAAAGTACCATGGGACAAAGGGAACAGGCACACGGTTAACGGATCCAACAGCGATTGAAGTTCATTCGATGGAAGCGCAGGGGCTATCAAGGATTGTAACCAGGTCCAATTGATTAGTCATTGATCAATGAGAATTGTCTCGATCATGTCTGTTGTTTCCCGGACCGTAGGGTGTTACACTTAAGGGTACTCGACGCAGTAAGGATTGATTCGGGATCACCGGAGAAATTGGAGAGAACACCGGAATTGTTCCGGTGATGACCGGAATTGTTCCGATGAAGGCCGGAAGTTGTTCTGGGTATTTTGAAAGGTTCAAAATATATTTAATAATGTTTAATATATGTTTTATTATTTAATTATCTGAATTAAATATTTAAATATATTTAAATATAATTAAAAATGAATTAAAAGGCATATGGGCCTCATAGGGCCCATTAGGGGGAGAGGGAGTCCTCCCCCATGGGCCATGGCGCCATGAGGGGGCCCACCCCCCTTATTGGTGCGCCATAACCCCCCCCCCCCCTTGGGATTAGTCCCACCCCGGAAGGGGAAGGGGGGGTGTCACCCCTTCTTGGCCTATATAAGGAGGGGTAGGGGTGCCCTTTTAATCATGAATTTTTTGAGAAAAGTTTCTCATCTCTCTCCCTCCTTTCTCCTTCCTTTGAGCGGACTCCCCTTGTTTGGAGGCTGCTCTGGGTTGGGGATTTCTCCACTATACGCACGCCGTCGTGCTGCTGGAATCGGGATCCGAATCCATGTTCTTTCCGCTGCTCTACTGGTTCGGAGCCCGGAGGGACGTCGGGTATACTGTATGTGTATAATCCCGTGAGGCACTACACTTGTGGTGCTACTTCGTCGTCGTGGCCGTATCGCGAGGTCTTCATCAGCAACTTTCCGACGGGGACGTAATCCCGTCATCGGTCCACAAGGATCGGGTGGCTACAGGAGTCATCGTGGATCTGCGCGGCATCGGGGATTGCCGGTACGACTACACCAACCACGTTCATGCGGGAACGTTTCCCGCTTAACGGACTACATACTGGTATGTGATCTATTTCTGTCCGTTACTTACATCAGCATAGCATAGATCTTGGGATTGGGTATCGTAGGTCAAGGAAAAATTTGTGTTTTCTGCCACGAACCCCAAACAGTGGTATCAGAGCAAGGCTATGCGTAGATGTATTGTACGGATAGAACACATCTAGTATGTGGGCATAAATTCTCAATTGTTACCCTCTCACGTGTACTCATTTAGCGTTGTGGCAATGTTTGATGAAGCGGCCCCCGACCGACCTTACGCGTTTACGCGAGACTGGTTCCACGCTTGACATATGGCTTGTACCATATAAAGTGGCTGGGGGGGTGTCTGTCTCTCTGCATTAGCGATGCGAAGATGTTTGCAACGGAGGGCCCCGACAGGGGTGTAATAGAGACAATTGTGGGATTGGTGTTGTGGCTTGTTTTCGCAGGATAGAAAGCGGTTCTTTTCTCGAAACCCCTAGCAGCCACGTAAAACTTGCAAAAGATAAAGTAGAAAGGCGTTTTCAACTTTAATTTGCATGTCGGGGGGAATCATAGCATGTATGATTTATGTTGCATCCTGTTTTTGCTAATATGTTAGATATACGACGGTAGCATAACAGGATGATCCCTCACTAATCCAACAAAGTGTCCTTCCTTAGTGAAGCACCATCTGGAAAGTTCTTCATTATGGAGGCATCACGTGTCACACGGGTGTCAAACATTTTTACGTTCACAAGAGATGGGTGGAGCAAGCCTAGCATGTCCAGAAACATGGCCTTGCATACGCAGCATATACTCACTAAGGTTATTGTGGCGAGCCTGGCATGTGCAGACATGGCCTCGGGACACAAGAGACCGAAAGGTCGAGCATGAGTCACATAGATGATGTGATTGGCATGATGTCCTACCTTGAACAACATACTGATGGTCGTGTCACACGGGGGAGGTATGTTCTTCAAGGATCTTGTAATCACTTAGAACAAACTATGAGGGATGTTTGTCTGAGTGGGAGTTCCAGAATTGTTTTTGAAACATGAACTCCATATTATGAACTTAATCTTCATGTCTTTGCAAATATCATTGTAGATAACGTCATACCAATGTTTAGAACTATGGCTCTTTTAGTATGATAGAACTTAAGGTAAATGGGTCTTACTTCATTGATGTGTACCAACACCATTAGAGACATACTCGTTAGTAATGACTTGTTAAACATAATACGAAGAACTGCTAGGAGATACACCTGATAACTCCGTATTCAAGGAAGATGATGATGAGTATCGTACTCACCGTCACTTATGAATGACTGTCCAATACACCATACTTCATTCTATGAGTCTGAATTGTGAATGCATGTTAACCAACACGTATGACGTGCTAGGTGAACTTGAAAGCACTTGGTCACAAATCAGAGTAATGGAATATGAGTATATGGACGGGGTTTTTTTCAACTATGGTGGACGGAACAACCTGCTGAGAAAGTCACTTGGAAAATGTATAAGATACATGGAACACCTTGTGTATAACTTGGACTACTGAATGACTGGTTACTTTGCGATAACTAGGGAGTTACATCCGCTTCCTCCTAGTTACAAAGACCATGTCTGGACTATGTCATGAAGGAGAATCGTTCACCTGTCATGAGGTCATGATTAAAGTTAAGAACTTTAAGAGTAGAACCAATGCAGGAATGGTAATTGACGGAGAAGGTATATTTGATATACGAGTTATAAATGTCTTTCCCACGAAACACTAATTGCGGTTGATTAAGTATTCGATGCTTGAACTTACTGCTTGAGAGTGGCTTGGAAGGGATGAGGTGACAATGTGTGCTGACGGCAATCAAGATAGTTGATGGTCGACGACACTCTCCCTCTACATCTATCAATTGATTAATATATGAATAAATTTTATGATCGTTTGAATGAGGACTTTATTAGTGTGTCTTGCATCTCGCGAAGACAATTATTCATATTAGTGAGAAACAAGTCAGTTGTTCTCCTTTTATGAATGATATCTATTATGGTCACATTACGATTATGAATGAGTTATTCTTATATTGATGATA
This sequence comes from Bromus sterilis, assembly GCA_950022295.1. Taxonomy (NCBI): domain Eukaryota; kingdom Viridiplantae; phylum Streptophyta; class Magnoliopsida; order Poales; family Poaceae; genus Bromus; species Bromus sterilis. Next base: position 30,882,788 of record OX465597.1, read on the forward strand.
GCTGTTTGATCATTTATAAGAAATATTGTAAAACCAAGAAATATGCAGGCTTGATAATGACACTACAGTTTAAGTCATGAATGGTATGATGATGTCTTAAGATACTTGATCTCTTGACACATACAAACCATGCCTTTTAGGTGAGATGACTAAAACCTCGCATTCTGGTAAACAGAATGTGTACTGATTGTTGAATATCATACATCGTGATGTATTGTATATCAGCATGTAGTGAATTTCATTATTTTGTGAACTTCATGTGTGGACTTAGATGAATATTGGTATTCACTAATGAAACATGAGTCTGAAATAATTTGATATGATCAAAAGGGATTTCAGAGTAAAGATGGATATTTAAATTAACAAGAAAGACAAGTCTCTACGATTTGATCAAAGTGACAAATGTTTTGAGTTAGTCTTGGGCATAAAGACTTGTGTGAAAGTTGTTCCACAAATTGCAATGTCTTGAGACACTTCAATATGATTGACGTGCGTGAACATTGTGATCATATTCTATCGAAAAGTGTATGGTCTAAGTTATCTCTTACCAAGTTACGTTATTATTGTTTAGAGTTATTAATTTAATATGCAAACACTCACTTCAGCATAGGGAACCATCTGAGTTCGTGGAAACCAACACCATATATGTCATGGTGTATTGTGGTTTCTAGGAAGCTTAATTTATGTAAGATAAATTATCTTTGTAGTGTATCCTTGGACAACTATGGATGCATCTTCCACAACTCGAACCAAAAGGAGCAAAACTTGTATCGCTATGTTTGGTGTTTGTCAAGAATTGTTCTTGATAAATGTGGTAATGGAAGAAAAGTGAAAGTTCAACCAAGGTAATTGACCTTGCCTCCAAATGTCAGAGTAATGCAACGGAATATGTTCTGGAAGCAAGACTCTACAATAAGAGGAGAAACTAATGATAAAGATCATGATGTTTCGATGGGAGCTTTTACTGAGAAAGGTAGGATTCAAGAATATATATGTTTGCCCCTGGTGCAAAATGATATTCATGATTCACTTGTCATGTTAATGAAACAAGACATTCCTACGAACTACAAAGAAGCGATGGTGGACCTAAGTACGAGATATGACTATGAGTCATAAAATCCTATGTTGAGTTACATTTAAGATTGCTTGAATCTTATCAAGTAAGGAGGTTACTTGATATTCACAATAACTTCAGAGTTATGAGGAATAAATGTGAACATCAAAGGGACGTCAAGATTGGTTTGTCACAAAGATCGTTTCTGACAAATTCAATGGATTGACTACAATGTGTAGCAATGCTTGAGTCAAAGGGATATTCACTACGATTGATCCAGGATTGTTATCAATACCGTGACTTCCTCAAATACTGTATTTGAAGAAGTGTTGTAATTGGTACAACAAGAAGGTTTTGGAAAAACATATGGATACTAGTGTCTCGTAAACTGAATTCTCGATTTGATGAATGATCAAAGGATTTTGGACTTAGCCAAAATATCGAGGAAACATGCATTTGCATGAAACTGAGTGGGAGCTGAATAGTTTCCTGAAACTTGATATATGTAGACGACATATTTTGAGTGGGAGCTATGGGAGTATTATCCTAGACTTATATGTAAATGACATATTTGAGTAGGAGCCATGTGGTTAGTATCCTGAACTTAATATGTGTCTGACATATCTATGTGGGAGCCATGTGGATGTTATCCTTGTCTTATATGTCGCTGACATATTTGAGTGGGAGCAATATGAGTGTTATCCTATAACTTAATATGCGCATGACATATTTGAGTGGGAGCATGATAACATTCTCATATATGGATAACATATTATGAATGGTGCAGTTTGTGTTAATGATTATTTGAATCGTTCATAAATGAAGATGAATAAAGTATTAAGCATTGAAGATCTATTAAGATAGATATGTGTTTAATAACATTGAGTCGTAATACTTTCCTGGATAAGATTCTGAAGGAGTTCAGAATGGGACAAGTCAAGAAGTGGTCCTTACTTGTATATCCAAGAGAAGTATTGAGTTAATCTCAGTACAAGAACAATGGTTAATGGTTAATGAAAGAAATGGATGTGTTGGATCCTCTATGCCTTTGTCATAGGTTCTTTCATATAAAACCAGAGTTTTGTACTCGACGTAATGTGACCCAAGTTCTTAGTAGTAAGAACATGTTGTGATATGATTTATGAGTAAATCATTGAACAAAGAGTTAAGTTTATCCTTCAGTGTCTGAAGAGAACTGAGGATACATCTCAAATTTGTAAAGGATAGTGGACTTGACCATAAATGTTATGCTGGTTCAAGTTTTGACACTAACCTAGAAAATTGAGATATCATACTAATGAATGCCTAAGTTGAAAGAAACATGGTTAGACATCAAAGTTGCATACAATGCACTAAGGATTGAATCTACATTGATGTGGCTGCTTTAGAAGTAGCAGGAGTTATATTATGGCTTAAGAAGTTCGACTTCTGATTGAGTGAGTTTCAAGTGTGCATGACTATGGGAAAGTCCGCGTGACCCACCGGATGTCATTGCTATGACACAGCAAACGAAGTCTCATTTCACCGCCAAATGTATATACCTCACTATGATTTGCAAAAGGACATACGGTTCTGAATGGTACCCAGACCGTTGATACAACCTCTTCCACGGGCAAGCATGATCAATAAGGAGTTATGATCCAGAGAAAATGCAACTAGTTTATTTGTACTCTAGTGCAAGTGGGAGACTGTTGGGAATGTGCCCTAGAGGCAAATAAAATATGTTTTATCGAGCATATTCCATTAGTTCATAATACGTTTGATACTATGCTAGAACTGTATTAAGCGGAAACATTAATACACGTGTAGTATACAAACAACCAGGTCCCTAGTTAACCCTAGTATACTAGTCCATTGGGAGATTGATGATCAAGGTTTCCTGATCATGAGACAATGGCGTCTGTTGACAATGGAGTCGTATCATTGGATAATGATATGATGGACATAGACCCACCAGAAGTGTTGCGATGTGATCAAGTCACATAGTTCGACATTGCGATAACTATAACGTAGTGACCAGATCCTTTGACCGTAATGATCATACGTAATTACGATCTATTAGGATGCTTTGATTTGTATCCCACCGCCTGACTGAAATATGCTGGATATAACGGTGCACTTTGGGTATTCCGAAATAGATGGTTAATGAGTATGCAAATAGATCAAAGCGGGATTTGTCCATCCGTGTGACGGATAGGTACTCTGGGCCCACTCGGTGATATTGCATCATAAAGTTTGCAAACGTGTGACTAGGTCACGGAGTTGTAATATCACGGGAAACGAGTAAACTTGTTTGTTGAGAACGAAGACGAACTAGGTATAGTGGATACCGATGATCAAACCTCGGACAAGCAAAGTACCATGGGACAAAGGGAACAGGCACACGGTTAACGGATCCAACAGCGATTGAAGTTCATTCGATGGAAGCGCAGGGGCTATCAAGGATTGTAACCAGGTCCATTTGATTAGTCATTGATCAATGAGAATTGTCTCGATCATGTCTGCTGTTTCCCGGACCGTAGGGTGTTACACTTAAGGGTACTCGACGCAGTAAGGATTGATTCGGGATCACCGGAGAAATTGGAGAGAACACCGGAATTGTTCCGGTGATGACCGGAATTGTTCCGATGAAGGCCGGAAGTTTTTCTGGGTATTTTGAAAGGTTCAAAATATATTTAATAATGTTTAATATATGTTTTATTATTTAATTATCTGAATTAAATATTTAAATATATTTAAATATAATTAAAAATGAATTAAAAGGCATATGGGCCTCATAGGGCCCATTAGGGGGAGAGGGAGTCCTCCCCCATGGGCCATGGCGCCATGAGGGGGCCCACCCCCCTTATTGGTGCGCCATAACCCCCCCCCCCCCCTTGGGATTAGTCCCACCCCGGAAGGGGAAGGGGGGGTGTCACCCCTCCTTGACCTATATAAGGAGGGGTAGGGGTGCCCTTTTAATCATGAATTTTTTGAGAAAAGTTTCTCATCTCTCTCCCTCCTTTCTCCTTCCTTTGAGCAGACTCCCCTTGTTTGGAGGCTGCTCTGGGTTGGGGATTTCTCCACTATACGCACGCCGTTGTGCTGCTGGAATCGGGATCCGAATCCATCTTCTTTTCGCTGCTCTACTGGTTCGGAGCCCGGAGGGACGTCGGGTATACTGTATGTGTATAATCCCGCGAGGCACTACACTTGTGGTGCTACTTCGTCGTCGTGGCCGTATCGCGAGGTCTTCATCAGCAACGTTCCGACGGGGACGTAATCCCGTCATCGGTCCACAACGATCGGGTGGCTACAGGAGTCATCGTGGATCTGCGCGGCATCGGGGATTGCCGGTACGACTACACCAACCACGTTCATGCGGGAACGTTTCCCGCTTAACGGACTACATACTGGTATGTGATCTATTTATGTCCGTTACTTACATCAGCATAGCATAGGTCTTGGGATTGGGTATCGTAGGTCAAGGAAAAATTTGTGTTTTCTGCCACGAACCCGAAACAGTTTCTTCTCTCCCTCAGGACATTGTGCAAGATATTGAGATGATACTAAGCATTGTCCTTCATGTTGGTGTACACCACGCGAAGTTTCACCTTATGACGATGACAGGGACGTTCTTACACTCCGCTGCGGGGTTCACCACTAGGGATAGGGGGATGTAGGTGGTCGGATGTGGGAGAGACTATAGAGGAGAGAGAGGGAATGATGACTGTCGGATGTGATAACACCCCTCGTTGGTTACCCCAAGTGGAAGGTTAAGATGCAGAGAATGGTAATTTGTCTCACACGTGAGAGCGTAAGGTTTGTCTCCGGTAGGATTTCAAAGACGACAAGTAGGTGGAAAGAAATGGCACCGTAGATTACTTGCCTGGACCTGCACACAAGACACATATAAGTTTGCTCCCAACGAGTACAAAGAGGTTGTCAATCTCTCTAGGCTTGCTGTTTACAAAGGGTCAAACACAAAGGGTGATAGTGATAATGCAATTAAAGGAAAAGTAAAACAGTAAAGTAAAAGCAATATAACTTATGATGAGGATATGGACTGGGGTACCATGGTGCTCACTAATAGTGTCCATCTACCAAAATACAGTAAACCGTTATGATGGGTGAACAAATTACGACCAGGCAATTGATACAATTATAAACGCACCGCAATGCTAATTATAAGAGTAAAAATCTCAATTGTATGGGCATTACACCAATATAAGTAGATCGTTTATTCATCAGCATCTACTTACTAATCATCCACATTGAGATATCTATCCAGAACATCCCGATGGTATTAAGTTGTGAGCCACAACTAATGTTTTGAATTCAAAGCAACAGTGTAAGGCCCGATATGCGGTACTGTTCCAGATCTAGATGTTTCCATCCAGATCCGGGACGAAGTGTCAGAACCCCAACTAGGGTAAGTGCTAGGGTTGCTTGTCCCTTTGCATCATGTGAAATTTTTTAAAATAAAATCAAAAATGGGGAAAAGAAAAGCCCTGAGAAATTAAATCAAATGGCCAGATAAAAATCTTTTTCCAAAAATCCTTTGAACATTTGAAAAATTCCTATAAATGATGGTGATCATTTTAAAAGTGGTTTGGGTTCATTCCCATACTCATGGAATTCTCTAATTTTCAAACGGTGCCTTGGAAAATTAAATAAACCCCTATTTGATTTGAAATTCAAATTATATGAATTTCAAAAATCTCCAAAACTTGTGAGTGGCTAGCTACATGTCACATGAGGCCATATAAATGTTTTGACGATTTATAAAAATACTTTCGTATTTTTTTTATCAAAGTGAACACAGAGCAGAAATATTTAAAAAGAAAAGATGGACAGAGAGGGCAATGTGGCCCAACTTATCCCCCCCAGCCCACCAGGCGGCCCAGCCCACCTCCACCCGCTTGTCTCCTTCCTCACTGATGGGCAAGCAGCTCGGTGGCGGACTGGGAGCGCGCCGTCGCCACCTCGACGTCCAGAGACGTCTAGAGGCCCCCTCGAGCCTTCTCCTTGCGCCACTCAACGCCCAGAGACCCCCTGCGTACTTCCCTCCCTTCTCTGTTTCTTCTAGCACCGCCGTCGTCAGGTTTTTGGCCGCCGTAGAGAGCACTCCGGAGCGCCCCCGAGCTAACCACGCGGCCACCAGACTCCTTCTTCCTCGCCATGGTGTCCAAGTGAACCTCCATCGCCGACTTCGTCGTACCGCACCGCCAATTCGAGATCTAGCCCCCAGCAGACGACGCCATCGTTAACGGGACGCCGCCGGTCGCCATGGATTCCGGCGAGGGATTGGACGCCGTAGAGCTCTCCCCGGTCTCCTCGTCTGCACTGCTGCGTTCCTCGCGTTGGGGTGAGCTTTTCCCCTCTTCTCCCGTGCCTTCCCCCTTCCTCCTCCTCTGTGCGCCATGGAAGCCTACGATGGCCGCCGCGCCTTTTGACCCCGTCGTCGCCCTAGGCCACGCTGGTGGCAGCCGCCTTGTCCAGTAGATGCGCACGGGTGTGCTGTGAATCCTGGTGGTCACGGCGCTTTGATTCATGCCCGGAGCTGCCGTCCAGGAGCACGCCGCCGTCTCGGATGGCACTGGCGGCTCAACGCCGGCAGCCCGCTGACGTGGTTGTGGTTAGCTTAACCACTAATCAGCCCACCCAGCCACTGACAGTGGGCCCCCCCAATCCCCTAAACCCCCTCTCTGTTTAATTAACAGAGGGATTAATCCCACTACCACTGACCAGCCGACCCCACCAGTCAGCCCCCCCTGACGTCACAGTGAGCTCAGCATCACGCAGTAAATCAGTTTCTGAATTAAAAGAATTCCAGAGAAATCAGAAAATTCCAGAAAATAGCCGAAACTTCAATAAATCATAGAAAATTCATATTAACTCCAAATTGGACAAATAATATATGAAAAATTATCAGAAAAATGCAAGGATTAAGAATCTGCAAAAAAATTTCATGTTTGACCATTTTAAAATGGGGGAACAGAAGCAAATGTGTATATGACTTAATTGAAATTGAATTTGGAGTTTGAATTTGCATTTCAAATGCAATATACTTCAATTAAATTGAATATGCTACAAACCAGTACCATTCACATCATGGACAACCTTATCATGTGTGTGCGCATTTTTATTTTCGAAGTTGTCCCCCCTTGTTGATGATTGCCTCCGATGAAAGACGTTCCGAGACGGTGATCACCCCCGAAGAAGAAGACCACCGTTAAGACCCGTGTATCGTCAGCAAGGCAAGCAAACCCCATTGATCATGTCTATAAAATCCTACTTCCCTCTCAGTCTCGCTTATGCATGTTTAGGAGATCATCGAGACACGTTCTTTCGCATAGTTGAACCCATTCCGATGCATGACCTATCATTTTGTCACCGTATTAAGCAAACCAAAATCCTAGCAGATTTAGGAGTTGAATGATGAGAATGTGGCCCCTGCAAATATTACTGCTTTTTGCTGCTTAGTGATACAATGAGGATGTTATGGTTATGAGTCGGGATGGAATGAAAACAGTGATGCTGATGATAACGTGTTGGGGAATCCACCCGAAACAAAGGTGAACGATGAGAGGCTGTGTAGGAGTACATAGTGGGTTGTTTCGTTGAACACTACCCTAGGCCCCGAGTTCCTGTTTTGTGATCCAAGACAAAGAGTATGACCACATGTAGGGTTTATGGGAGCCCCGTTTGGCCTCTTTACGTACCCGATCCGGTCCAGGAGTCACACTAGGTTCGGGCTTTCCATTTTGATTTATACATAGATATGTGGGTGGACCTGTGAGACAGTGAAACCATCTGTCAAAGGTGGCGTCTCGGTCCCTTGCATTATCTGAGTCCGTTTCGTGGAACCGGCCGGTCTCTCGAGCGGTGACAAACTCAGGTAGTCGACTCTTGGATTAGAGAAGGTGATGTGAGGGTAGTGCCTTGGTTTCATCCACGTCTGACGCCCGCTTGAAGGGTGACAAGAACGAGGCGATAAGTGATGACACGCGTGTGAAGATGTACACCCCTGCAGGGTTAATGAACTATTCGAATAGCCGTGTCCGCGGTTATGGAATACTTGGAGACCTTTACTTGATCATAGACAACTTGAATGGATACTTATAAAACTCGCAAGATAAGCGTGAGTGCTATGGCGTGCTTTCTCGTGGGGAAGTCGAGGAAGTATCCATACTGGTGTATTGGTTGGAGACTTGGTAGTGGACTCGTGTACGCTTCTTACCTCAAAGTCTGGTACTCGTAGTACAGGACTAGCCAAGTCAAAGCTGGCACTTCTGCATGATGAACCCCACCTCCTTTACCTTGATACTTGAGCACGAATAGTTTAGTTCTGATGTAAGTCTTGCTGAGTACGACTTTGTACTCACGTTTGCTTATTCTATGTTTTAGATGAGAACCCGGACCCCGATGGAGTCACCGACCTAAAGCTCGACGTTGACCTTGGTAGTATAGTTCCAGACAGCAGTCTGGTCCCTCGTGGAAGGGCATGTAGGTTTACAAGGCTTCTCTAAGCCATTTGTTAATCTTGTCTGTACTCAGACCTAATTTGCTTCCGTTGTATGATGTAATGTGATCACAGACATGTGATCTTTGTATGCTCTATGTGTATATCACTAAAGAGTACTTTGTAGAGTTATGTGATGATACCTGCTATTCATACTAGACATGTGTGATGCGTGTATGATTATAACATGCATGTCTTAGTATGGGTTTTCGAGACCTTAGTTGTGATCTGGCTAGCGGTCTTTTATACAACAAGTGGCCCTTAGATGTGCGCAGCTTGGGGCATCGCGATGCGATTTCTCGTGGCTCTTCCACGTGCACACTTTGTTGTATGATCGAGCCCGCCCTAGACCCCGACTAAGTGATCGTGCTGGAGTTTATTTATGTAAGGGTTATGATTCAATCGATAACATGGTTGAGGCGACTTGTCTATGAGTATGGGATTTCACCACCCATAACCATTTAGACTTGTGAGCGGGCGATGAGGACCCATCTCAGTTCATCATCCGGCCTGGATGGGATGCCCCTCACGTACGATGCTTTCCGAGAGTGTTCTGTGCGTGGCCTTGTCTGCTTAGACAAGTGGGTACGGCTCTCGGCTCTCCATGTGATTGAGTTATGACTGGAATTACAGACGCATATTCCGGGTCCCGACACGAAGCACATATCGGTCCCACCGCGACATATGACAATGCCATATGCCCCGGATTTCCAACATGATATCACAGCATTACAGCTACATGGATACAACATCTCATACAATCGGCATACAACTGCCTTAAATACATGACATTAGAGGAAGATACATGTCTGAGTATAGACTACAATCAAATGCCTAGCGGCAAGAGAAAAATACATCTCTCCCATAACCACACGGGTCCAGGCCCTCTGCCGGGATCCGCCTAACTAGTCGTCGTCGAGTCTCCACGTGAAACATCGATCATCATACCTCTTATCGATCATGAACCCTGAAAAGAGTTTGGGGTAGTATCATGAGTACAGAAGTACTCAACATCCAACTGTAGTGGTCAACTGACCCAGCAAGGACTTCATCACTAGTAGTTTACGGTAAGGATGGGGTAAGTGGTCAGGTTGTTGTCGCACTAGCATTTATGAAGTGGCTAACGATCTACAGAGTAAGATAAGAAGCTAAGCATTCAATGAGGAATCGCCTCCAACAAGTCTTGCTATCAGCTACTTACGCAAACATAACCCATATCCTATCCTTGTCCTCCTCATCGCATCCCGACGAAGAAGAAGCAGTCAAGGCACACACACGTTGATCAAGTTATTAAGATTATCTCAATTATTGTTGTCTGTGAACAAGGAGTAGGTCTCAAGTCATCCATAACCGTGGACACGGCTTCTCGAAAAGATTTAACCCTGCAAGGGTGTTCCAACTGCCCATTATAAGGCTCCGCACGCACGCCCATCTCTCTCAGTTGCTACCCATCATAGGCAACCATTTTATGATTTAGTTCCAAGAGATCCGAAACGACAGGTCCCTCTAGCTAACAACGAACAAATCCGGGTGGCCCCCGGTGAGTCGACATCCAGCTCAGGAGTCGGCCGCTCTCTCGATCTGGTCTCTACCGTATGCCTCGGGTTTGGATTGCCGGTGAATTCTCACATGAGTCCGGGTCCTCAGCCGAACAGGTTGGACCAACAGGGAAACCATGTCTCCGCTAGCCCTGGTTGGTTTAAAGGATGTCTGCTAGGAGCGACCCAACAGACATATATGCATGGTTTGCAAATGGTAAATCAGCTTGGGACACCACTAGAAATGTTTGTAGCTAGGTAGGTAAGAAAAGGGGACCCCATAGTATCCCGCACGCGATTAGGCACGCTCGTCAAGAGACACAATACCCGGACCTCGGGTCCTAGGTGACTCGAATGGAACAAAGCATCGGGGCGTGATAGCCTAGACCTTCCATCCGTCGTCGAGCATAGTCAACATTATAATAACAATATCATCCAAAACAATATAATAATGTGATAGCCCAAACCAAGGAGTAACAGGATAACATCGTAGCATCCTAAGCATGCATACTAAGCAGGGGCTGAGCAATGAGCAATAGTAACATAGCAGTACATGGTTTGCTGGGAAGGGACATGGCTGTGTCGGTTTAAGAGAGGATGTAAACATTAGGTAGGATCAAACATCGAACCTATCCTAGACTAGAATGCAAACCTCTGGTTATAATAGAATGGATCATAAGTAATGTATAGTCCTTTCCTGTTGATAAGTCGGGTTCCGAAGGTGTAGGCGATCGCGAGATCGCACCATCTCTGAGAGTAACCGCGTGAGCACACAGGAAGGAAACACTGGAAAGCAATCGACAAGCAAGCATATATTACTACGAAGCAATCACGAGCAATCAACAACAATAAAGCAACACGAGACAACACACTACGGTATCGCATCTATCGTCGAGAGTGGTTACTAACAGGTTAAGTGAAGTATTCGTCACACACGACGATACCGCACATTTAGAATCGGTTCAAGTTATTTAGCTACACAACATAAGCAAAGGTTGTTAACATGGCATCTCAAACAAGCATGGCAATAAGTGTAGCATAAGTAACCTACCTATACTTGTCAAGTTAAGCGGGGTAAACTCCTAAACATGCTTATCACTATTTACCCCACGAAAATTATAACGTTTGGTACTGTTTTTCCCTAAAAAATATCTTATTATTTTTGTTAGAAAGCAAGAGCAACATAAACACAATCTAAATTCAATTCTAGTCAAGTTACATATAAAGAACATTTTATTTGAAGCAACGGTTAAAAAGTTATTAAATAAACAGTTTACAGTGGCATGACAAGTAAATAATAGTAAAACAGCATGTAGACAAGCTCAAACATGGCAAGGGAGCACATTTTATTAATCTACACAGAACACTAAGCAAGTTTCATGTTTAACGCGTCGCGATCCGAGCTACGAGCTAAAAGATACGGGCATCGCAAAAATACTACACAATCTAGAAATAAATAAACACAGAAAAAGATAAATAACTACCGGGCCAAATCTGTCTCTCCTGGGCAAAAAAAAAGAGGGCTCGGAATAACTATTTATCGCTTAGGGCGCACAACACAGAGTTGGGTCGAGCCCAACAATTAATCAGAAAAAGAAAGGTAAAAAAAGAGGCCGGGGCGCTCACCTCTTGGTCGAGGCCCAGCTGCAGCAGTGGGCGGAGCTTAGTTGACCGCCTCTCGGGGCGCTGAGGCGTAGCGGGCCAGGGTTTATTGGCCGGGGTGAGGCAAACTGGGCCATGGGGCGCTGCCGGCCCACGTGGCCACGCCGGTTGGAGGCTCCCGAGCGGAGCACTCGTCCTCGAGCCCGATCGAACGGGGCGCAGTGGCAGCTGTGGCCGGACTCCGGTGAGGTCCTGGTGCAGGCGGGGACGACGCGCGGTGGAGGGGATATGCCGGATCCGTCCCGGGCGGCGGCTACCGGCGTTGAGAGGGAGGAGTACGGCGAGCTCGGGCTTCCGACGACCTCCTGTTGGCGTCCATGGCGCGGGGGCTACAAGGAGGAGAGAGGGAGGTGAGGGAAGGGGAAGGGGAGAGGAGAAGAAGAGAAGGGAGAGAGGGAGGCACGCGGGGAGAGGGAGGCCGACGGCTTGCCGGAGTTGCGGCCGGAGCGAGGTGGTGGGGTCGCGGCGGCACGGGCGTGGAGGAGCTTGGTGATGGCAAGAGAGTGTTAATACTCTTCAAGCCTTGTTGGTTACCCCAAGCGTAGGGTGAGATATAGTGCAGCGGCAAGTTTTCCCTTGGCAAAGATACCAAGGTTTGTCTCCCGTAGGACTCCGAAGGATACAATTAGGTGGTAAAGTGAACAATGGCGCCGAGGTTGCTAGTTTCACCTGGACCTGCACACAGATACAAATAACTTTGCTCCCAACGAGTAGAGAGGAGTTTTAAATTCCTCTGGCCTTGTTGTTTACAAAGGATAAACGCAAGAGATAATAATAGTGGAAACTGAAAGTAAAGACTGAAAGTAAACTAAGGGGGTAAACAGTGATGTGAAGATGGACCAGGGTCCCGTGATTTTCACTAGTGATGTCTCTCTCCCAACAGACGATAAATGTGCTAGCAAGGTAAACAAATCACAGCTAGGCAATTGACAGAATTATGAAGGCACCGCAATGCTAACTATGCTGCAAAGAAAGGAAGGGCTCAAAAGCAATGGGCAGTACGCCAAGGTAAGTAGACCGAAATCCAACTGCATCTACTACGAATCATCCACCTTGAGATATCTATCCAGAACATCTCGCTGGTATTAAGTTGCAAATCCCACCCAAAGTGTAAATTCAAAGCAACAGACAACTGCATTAAAAGAACTTTGCGTAAAGTAAACAGTCCTTGCACCCGCGGGTACAAGCACCATTGTTTTATCCCAGGTGGCAACAACACATCCCCTAGTCTCATGTTTCTATCACTCAAGCTAGACATCAAGGGACTGAACCCACAATCAAGCATAACGCTCCCTCTTGGAGTTGCAACAAATCACTTGGCCAAAGTAAAATATGGCAACGGAGAACATGCAAGAATTTACTCAAAGAACAAAATATAAAAGATAAGAACCAAATATATTACTCATCACAATCTGAACATAGTCTCATAATCCATCAGATCCCAGCAAACTCAACATAGCAATAGCAGAAGATTACAAAGGTGCCTCGATCATGTGAGGCAGCTCACGAGGTCTCGAAAGTGGAAGCACAAAGAGGGGAGAGGAACATCACATAGCAACTGGTCACGGACCCATGGTACAAGGGGAACTACTCACGGTACATACGGGAGGAGTCCATGGCTATGGATGGTCTCCCGGAGGGGGTTCCTCCTCCCGGCAGGGTGTCGGGGCAGCTTCTCCAGGCAGCCCCGATCTAGAAAGTGTGGCGGCGGTACAGAGGCGAGTTCGTCAAAAAGAGATCTGTCTTAGGGGTTTCCAACCCGAGGGCTAAATATAGGCGAAGGGGGCACCGAGAGGGGCCACAGGGCAGCCAAGAGGCTCCCTGGCGCAGCCTAGGGTGGGTCCGCGCTAGGGACCCTTCTGGAGTCCCTGTGGTGGCCCCCCTTCTCTCCTTTGGTGTTTCTGGAAGCTTCCGGGTCGCTGATTTTTTATCTGATTTTTCCGGATTTTTTGGAGCACTTTTAATGGCCGGAAATCCTAAAATACAAAAACAGCAGAAAACAGCAATTGGCAGCTGGGTGCACTGGGTTAATAGATTAGTCCAAATATGCTCAAAAGTGTATGAAAGTTCAAGCAAAACATGGCAAAGTCACACAAAACATGCATGGAGCAAGCAGAAATTATAATTACGTTTGAGACGTATCAACATCCCCAAGCTTAATTCCTGCTCGTCCTCGAGTAGGTAAATGATAACAAGCATAATTTCTATGGTGACATGCCACACAACCATATAAGGACTTTTAAGTAAAGCAATCAAAGCATGCAATTAAATTCAATCTTAACAAGCAAGAGTCTATATTAGCGTTGACACAAGCAACAAAAGAACAAAAGGTGCAAGAGCTCTCGCTGTCCGTGACTCGAATGTCTCCAGATGGTGTTTGCGTGCAAGAAGGGGACTGGGAAAAAGAGATAAAAAAAGGTTGTTGAGAACAACTATGTACTAAAGTTTCACACTTAGTCTCCTTTGGATTCTTATCTTGACTCGTCTCCAGACCACTAGCCAGGTACAAGTCAATTTGATACACTCCCTTTCGATATTTTGAGCACTAATGCAATGGATGAGCGTGAGAAATAAAGTTGACACCTAAAAGGCGAAACAGAAAAAAGGTGGAGGAGGAAGACAAAAAGGTGTGAAAGGCTCACATCAATGAGGACAATCATAGGCGAGAGAAGGCCATATGATAGATATGATGTGAGGAGTAGGGATTGCCATGCAACGGATGCACATGTGAGCTAAAATCTCTCCAAGGGAACTAGTGGGGGTGCATCTAACTTGCTTGCTCAAGAAGACCTAGAGCTCATTTGAGAAGGCTCATCATTGGAATATACAAGCCAAGTTCTATAGTGTGAAGGTCCCCACATAGCTATATGCATGATGATGAGCTCTATGGATTACAAGAGATAGAAGATGAAGTACTAGTGTGGATCTCTCAAAAGGAATAGTAGTGTGCCCCTTTATCTCTTTTTATTTTTATTTTTCTCTTTTTTCTATTTTTTGGTGGCCTCAATGGCTCTTTCTATTTAACTCTCATTTGTCCTCTTTGGGATCTTTTGATTTTGTCCTCTTTGGGATCTTTTCCTCACTTTAGGGGCAACAGTCTATATTTTACAAGAATATAGGAGATCTTTCACACTTTACAAAGGTACTCTCATAAAGAAGATATAACTATCATGATGCAAATGTATGCTTCTGCCAGGACAGCAGGATATGCAATGATACTAGTGCGTCATGTAGCAATGATTAGGGCAAGACCCAACTAGCATGCGGCTCATCGATCAAGCAAGTAGCATGTATGACATGAAGATCAAGTCATGAGAAGGTGGATGTTTCATGGCAATGTATCTCGGAAAGGCTATGGAAATGCCTTATAGGTAGGTATGGTGGCTGTTTTGAGGAAAGATATAAGGAGGCTTATGATGACAGAGTGTATCGTGCCAAGGTTTTGGATGCACCGGCGAAGTATGCGCCAACTCTCAAGGTGAGAAAGGGAAATGCACGGTACCGAAGAGGCTAGAAAAAGTATAGGTGGGTGGAAGTGTCAACTTTTGAATACTCACATTAGTCCGAAGAACTCATGGACTTATTATCGGTAACTCTCAATCTAATCAGGAGGTTCACAAAGAGACAAGTAGCCCGAGGAGGAGTGTATTGGGGTTTGGTTATCCTTGCGCATCCTCGACTCTTGACACCAAAAGTTCAAACATTACTCTAGTCAATACCTCAAAACTATTGCAAGTTACTACTACAAAGAGAATAGCAACTTCAACTACCTACTTATAGTAAAGACACAAAACTCAGTGCAACAGGCAAACTCTCTAACAAGATAAAACATGCAACCTATAGAAAGTTCAACCTAAAACAAAGAAAATCTCTAGAAAAACTAAAGCACTACAACTAAATAGAGCAGCAGCTAAGAAAAGAAAAAGAACAGCTCACAGCTAAAAGAAATAAGCATGCAAATCCTATGAGGAGTTCTAGTTCAAGCGGAGCGTGTAACTCTCCCACACAAAATAGTAAGCTGGGGTCTAACTTGTTATGAACATCAAGCAAAGCTAAATAAAACTAAAACTAAAACCTAAGAGCGAGACGCTCCAAGCATAGCACATAACGCATGAAGTGATAAAAATATAGTGCAACGAGGGGCGAGCTGATAATTGTTGATGAAGAAGGGGATGCACGGGGGCATCCCCAAGCTTAGACGCTTGAGTCTCCTTGAATATTTATTGGGGGTGCACATGGGCATCCCCAAGCTTGAGCGTTTGACACTCCAAGATCTTCTTTCATCATCTTCCATCGCGCACTTGAAAACTCCCTTCATACATAACTCATTGTAGACTGATTAGAGAGGTTAGTACCCTTTTAAAATAATTTTTCCCTTACTGGAAATAAATTTATTCTTGAAGATCTACTATTTCTAAAGATTGCCAAAAAGTTTTTGCAAAGAAAAAGCAAGCTTAAGGTTTGCAAAAGTAAAGAGAGACAAAACGTGACAGAATCTGTGAAAAACAGAACAGAAGGTAGTAAAGAATTGTTTAGGGATACTTCTGCAACTCAAATAAAAAAACTCAGAACATACGCAAGTTTCGTAATTGTATAGAGCACGCTGTGTAAAAACCTCAGCTCAAAAAGATGAACTGGGATTTTTCCATGATTTTTCTAGTCACGCGGACAGAATCTGTTTTCTGGACAGCATGTCACAACTTTTACTTCCCTTGTCGTATGAGGCTATGAAAGGCACAAAGTTTGAAAAGTTAAGATACAATGATGTTGATACAGTAGTAGAAATCATCAAGACCACTAAGAACATAAGAAAATCAAAAAGAAAAACCTAAATTCGTTGCGGGCTGCCTCCCAAAAGCGCTTCTTTAAAGCCATTAGCTAGGCTTAATGCAAAAGATCAAAGTTCTCCAAAATCATCGGAAGGTTCACCAAGGATCTCAAAAGGGTTTTCAATAATCTCATCCTTGTTCTTCCGAGGGAAAAGGTACGTACCTTTTGCTTTACCACACAAACGTATTTTTCCTCTACCTGTATCAATGAAGCCTTTCATGGCTCGGAGGAAGTCCCTTCCAAGCACTATATTTCCTCGATTGGCCTTCATGATGAAGAAGTCAACCTCCACACTTCTTTTAAGAAACATGACCTGGACATCTTTCAATCTTCCCTGGATCTCAAAAATATCACCATTAGAATGTTCATGGAAAGATGGAAATTTTTCCATGCTTGCAAGGTACAAAGAATCATAAATAAAGCTTGGCATTATAGAAACTGTAGATCCAATGTCACAAAAAGCAAGGAAGTTTTTATTAGAGATAAAAACCCTAACAAAAGGCTCCCAGTCATTTTCTATTTCCAAAATCCCCTCTCTAGGAGGATTTAGTTTTTCTACTCCTTTAAAGTCTAGAGCATCAAGTCTCTTTTCAATAGTAGCAATTCTGTCTACAACAGTATTAAGACCATCATAAAAAAATTAACTAGATAAACCATGTATAATTTCAAGGACTCTAGCTTTATCACACTCTAGAAAGTCTCCTTCGGCTATAAGATCAAGAGAGTGCTTACACCACTTAAAAAGGCCAAAGTAAAAATTTCTAAGCACAATTCTTATAGGTAACCAAGGCATATTTGCTTTATGTGCTTCAGAAATTCTGTCCCATGCCTTCTTCATATTCTCCCCGTTCCTTTGGTGGAAATCCAAGACCTCGGGTTCCTTCATAGTACCAACTCCTAACATACTTGACCACACAAGAAAGATAACAGGTATTTTTGGTATTTTTTATAAGGGACACAAATTTAAAATTTGAAAAGTAAACTAACAAGACTGAAAAGCAAAGATAAAAGATAGTGTGCAACTCCCCTATCTTGTAGACTGGAGTCCCCGGCAACGGCGCCAGAAAACTTGCTGATGGCAAGAGAGTGTTAATACTCTTCAAGCCTCGTTGGTTACTGATGTGCGAGGTGATGATAGTGATTTCTCACCCTTCGTTGGTAAACCCCAAGTGGAAGGCGTGATGTAGCACAGCAGCAAATTTCCCTCGGTAAAGATACCAAGGTTTGTCTCCAGTAGGACTCCGGAGATGATAAGTAGGTGTCAGCGGCGCAACTAACGCGGACCTGCACACAGACACAAATAACTTTGTTCCCAACGAAGTTCAGAGAGGTTGTCAATCTCTCCGGTCTTGTTGTTCACAAAGGATCAAACACAAGGGATAATGATAGCAACTGAAAGTAAAAGCAGAAAAGTAAATGAGCGTGGAAACAGTAATGAGGATATGGACCGGGATACGTGATGTTCACTAGTGATGTCTCTCTCCCAAAAGACGATAAAACTGCTATGCGAGGTGAACAAATTACAGAAGGGCAATTGACAGGATTATGAAAGCACCGCAATGCTAACTGTGCTACAAAAGAAAGGAAGATGCTCAAAAGCATGGGCAGTACGCCAAAATAAGTAGACCAAAATCCAACTGCATCTACTACTAATCATCTACCTTGAGATATCTATCCAGAACATCTCGCTGGTATTAAGTTGCGAGCCCCACCCAAAGTGTAAACCCAAACCAACAGACAACTGCATTAAAAAGCACTTTGCGTAAAGTAAACAATCCTTGTAACCGCGGTTACAAGCACCATTGTTTTCCCCCCTGTGCCAACAGCACATCCCCTAGACTCATGTTTCTGTCACTCAAGCTAGTCATCGGGGGGCATGAACCCACAATCGAGCAAAACGTTCCCTCTTGGAGTTACTACCTACTACTTGGCCAAAGCAATAAACAGCAACGGAGAACATGCAAGAATTACTTAGGAACAAAAATATAAGAGATAAGAACCAAATATATTACTCAATCACAATCTGAAAATAATCTTATAATCCATCAGATCCCATCAAACTCAGCATAGCAACAGCAGAAAATTACAAAAGTGCCTCGATCATGTAGGGCAGCTCACGAGGTCTAAACCATGAAGAACAAAGAGGGGAGGAGAACATCACATAGCTACTGATCACGGACCCATGGTCCAAAGGAAACTACTCACGAGACATCCGGGAAGCATCCATGGTGGAGAGGAGACTCCCGGAGGTCGGCCCTCCTTCCGGCAGGGTGCCGGGAAGAGGTCTTCTGGTGCTCCCGATCTCGGAAGCGCGGCGGCGGCGGAACAGAGGCGAGATCACGAAAAAGGGTTCTGTCCCCGAGGTTTTCTCGTCACGGAGAATATATAGGCGAAGGGGGGCAGCCAGGGGGGCCACCAGGGGTCTAGGCGCCCCCCTGGCGCGGCCAGGCCCTAGGGCGCTCCACCAGGGCGCCTGGGCCCCTGGTGGTGGCCCTCTGGCCCCACCCAGGTTCTTCCGGAAGGTTCCTTCACGCTGATAAAAATATAGTGAGACGAAGGTCGAACTGATGATTGTTGATGGAGAAGGGGATGCACGGGGGCATCCCCAAGCTTAGACGCTTGAGTCTCCTTGAATATTTATTGGGGATGCATGGGGGCATCCCCAAGCTTGAGCGCTTGACACTCCTGAATCTTCTTTCATCATCTTCCATCGCACACTTGAAAACTCCCTTCATACATAACTCATCATAAGCTGATTAGAGAGGTTAGTACCCTTAATAAAATAACTTTTCCCCACTGGATATAAATATATTCTTGAAGAGCTACTGTTTCTCAAGAGTGCCAAAAGGTTTTTGCAAGGAAAAAGCAAGCTTAAGGTTTGCAAAAGACAGGAGAGACAAAACGTGGCAGAATCTGTGAAAAACAGACTTGCATCTAGTAAAGAATTTTTTAGGGGCACTTCTGCAACTCAAATCAAAAAACTCAGAACATACGAAAGTTTCACAATTGTATAGAGCACGCTGTCAAAAAAATTCAGATAAAAAAGATGAACTGGTGATTTGATTCGAATTTTTCTTTCAAGGCACAGAATCTGTTTTCTGGACAGCATGTCACGACTTTTGCTTCCCTTATCATAAGAGGCTATAACTTGGCACAAATCTGAAAAATAAATATAAAATGATGTTGCTACATTAGTAAAAAATATCAAGACACAAAAAAAGCAAAAAGAAAAACCTAAATTTGTTGCGGACTGCCTCCCGAAAGCGCTTTCTTTTATGCCTTTAAGCTACGCATGATGCAAAAAGAAGAATCAAGTTTTATCAAAAGAAAGAGAATAACTAGCCCAAGTAACGGACTCAAAAGGTAACTTGATTTTCTTTCTAGGGAAGTGTTCCATCCCTTTCTTGAGTGGTAATTGGAATTTTATATTCCCCTCTTTCATGTCAGTAACCGCACCAACGGTGCGAAGAAAAGGACGTCCCGAAATAATTGGACACAAAGGTTCACACTCTATATCCATAACAATAAAATCAACGGGAACATAGTTGTCATTGACAATGATAAGAACATCGTCGATCTTCCCCAAAGGTTTCCTTACAGAAGAATCAACAAGACGAACACCAAAAGGACAAGGCTCAAAGGGCTTCAATTCAAACATATCAAATATTCTTTTGGGCATAACGGAGGTACTAGCTCCAACATCACATAAAGCATAGCAAGAGAAGTTATTTAATTTAATTTTGATCATAGGGTCCAAACCATCATCTAGCTTCCTATGTATGGAGGCTTCTACTCTAAGCTTCTCCTCCCTAGCTTTGATGAGAGCATTTGTGATATGCTCCGTGAAGGCAAGATTAAGTGTGCTAGTGTGGGGATCTCTAGACATTTTGTGTAGCAAGCTAATAACTTCTGAGAGGGTGCAACTATCAAAATTAATATCACTACTATCAAAGGTGGTAGTAGTGTCGTCTAGGCTCACTTGTTTGAAACCCTCTATGTTCATAGGAGTTTCTTCATCTTCGGTTGAGGTATTAGCATCACCATTAATAGGTCCAACGGGACTAGGAGTGCATTGGGTGCTAATAGTTTGGGTGTCCTCAACAATTTGGATAGTGGCAACTGTGTGGTGTGTAGGAAGGCTCTTAGTTCTATCCTCTTCCATAGGGATAACTTCCGGTTTGTCTGCCATTTGATTTATCAAAGTAGATTGGGTGTGGGACATATTCGAAACATGGGTTTCTGTGGCGGTAAGTCTAGCCTGGAGATTAGAAATCTCACTGTTCAGGCTATCAAGCTGTTCACTAATGTTTTGCAGAATGGCAGTATGCTCACCTATTTGCTTAGAGAAGGCTTTTTTTTGTTCAAACTGGGTGTGCATATAGTTCTTAGTAGCTTTCTCTATTTCTACCAATTTCTCATAGCTAGGAAGGTATCTTTTCGTATAAGCAGGATTATAGGAGGTGTTGCTAGGGTAGGTGTTGTTGTTCCCATAGTTGGATGGAAACAGTCTAGGATTGCTAGAAAAAATTACCCCTATAAGCATTGTTGTTGAAGTTGTTTCTAGCAATAAAGTTCACATCTATTTGTTCTTGGGAAACCAAAGAATTTAAAGGGACATCACGAGGATCAATAGAGGGTTGCTTGGTAAGTAGAGACATAATTAAGTCAACTTTTTCATTGAGGGAGGTAACTTCCTCGACAGAGTTTACCTTCCTACCTGTTGGAGCGCGTTCGGTGTGCCATTGGTAATAATTGGTCATCATCTCATCAAGAAGCTTCATGGCAGCACCAAGTGTAGTTGACATAAAGGTTCCTCCCGCGGCCGAATCTAACAGGTTCCGCAAGGTAAAGTTCAAGCCTGCATAAAAAGTCTGGATAACCATCCAGGTAGTCAAACCATGTGTAGGGCATTTCTTAATAAGAGATTTCATTCGTTTCCAAGCTTGGGCAACATGTTCATTATCCAATTGCTTAAAATTCATAATGTTACTCCTTAATTGGATAATTTTAGCAGGTGGGTAGTACTTCCCTATAAAAGCATCTTTGCACTTATCCCAAGAATCTATGCTATTCCTAGGCAAAGATTGAAACCAGATTTTAGCTTCTCCCCTTAAAGAGAAAGGAAAGAGCTTGAGCTTAAAAATATCACCTTCTCCTTATTTATACTTTTGCATATCACATAATTCAACAAAATTGTTCAAGTGTAAAGCAGCAGCATCTCCAGCACCAGAGAATTGATCTCTCATAACAAGGTTTAGCAAGGCAGGTTTAATTTCATAAGAGGTAGCTGAAGTGGCAGGTGTGGCAATGGGGGTGCAGATAAATTCTTGGTTGTTGTGACTAGTGAAGTCACACAACTTGGTGTTTTCAGTGGAACCCATAGCAGCAACAAGTGTGGCAGATTTTTTTGTGATTTTTGATATAAGACACAAAGATAAAAACTGAAAGGTAAACTAACAAGACTAAAAAACAAAGGTAAAGGGTAGTGTGCAACTCCCCTATCTTAGAACTCGGAGTCCCCGGCAACGGCGCCAGAAATTTGGCTTGATGTGCGAGGTGATGACAGTGATTTCTCGCCCTTCGTTGGTAAACCCCAAGTGGAAGGCGTGATGTACCACAGCAGCAAATTTCTCTCAGTAAAGATACCACGGTTTGTCTCCAGCAGGACTCCGGAGATGATAAGTAGGTGTCAGCGGTGCAACTGACGCGGACCTGCACACAGACACAAATAACTTTGTTCCCAACGAAGTTCAGAGAGGTTGTCAATCTCTCCAGTCTTGTTGTTCACAAAGGATCAAACACAAGGGATAATGATAGCAACTGAAAGTAAAAGCAGAAAAGTAAATGAGCGTGGAAACAGTAATGAGGATATGGACCGGGATACGTGATGTTCACTAGTGATGTCTCTCTCCCAAAAGACGATAAAACTGCTATGCGAGGTGAACAAATTACAGAAGGGTAATTGACAGGATTATGAACGCACCGCAATGCTAACTATCCTACAAAAGAAAGGAAGAGGCTCAAAACATTGGGCAGTAAGCCAAAATAAGTAGACCGAAATCCATCTGCATCTACTACTAATCATCCACCTTGAGATATCTATCCAGAACATCTCGCTGGTATTAAGTTGTGAGCCCCACCCAAAGTGTAAACCCAAAGCAACAGACAACTGCATTAAAAAGCACTTTGCGTAAAGTAAACAATCCTTGTAACCGCGGTTACAAGCACCGTTGTTTTCCCCCTGTGGCAACAGCACATCCCCTAGACTCATGTTTCTTTCACTCAAGCTAGTCATCGGGGGGCATGAACCCACAATCGAGCAAAACGTTCCCTCTTGGAGTTACTACCTACTACTTGGCCAAAGCAATAAACAGCAACGGAGAACATGCAAGAATTACTTAGGAACAAAAATATAAGAGATAAGAACCAAATATATTACTCAATCACAATCTGAACATAATCTTATAATCCATCAGATCCCATCAAACTCAGCATAGCAACAGCAGAAAGATTACAAAAGTGCCTCGATCATGTAGGGCAGCTCACGAGGTCTAAACCATGAAGAACAAAGAGGGGAGGAGAACATCACATGGCTACTGATCACGGACCCATTGTCCAAAGGAAACTACTCACGAGACATCCGGGAAGCATCCATGGTGGAGAGGAGACTCCCGGAGGTCGGCCCTCCCTCCGGCAGGGTGCCGGGAAGAGGTCTTCTGGTGCTCCCGATCTCGGAAGCGCGGCGGCGGTGGAACAGAGGCGAGATCACGAAAAAGGGTTCTGTCCCTGAGGTTTTCTCGTCACGGAGAATATATAGGAGAAGGGGGGCAGCCAAGGGGGCCACCAGGGGTCTAGGCGCCCCCCTGGCGCGGCCAGGCCCTAGGGCGCTCCACCAGGGCGCCTGGGTCCCTGGTGGTGGCCCTCTGGCCCCACCCAGGTTCTTCCGGAAGGTTCCTTCACACTGATTTTTTATCTGTTTTTCCCGAATTTTTGGAGCACTTTTTATTTGGGGGAAAACTGAAATAGAAAAACAGCAGAAAACAAGAACTGGCACTGTGGTGCACTGAGTTAATAGGTTAGTCCAAATATGATCAAAAGTGTATGAAAGTGTATCAAGATCGTAGCAATATCACACAAAACATGCATGGAGCAAGCAGAAATTATAGATATGTTTTGGACGTATCAACATCCCCAAGCTTAATTCCTGCTCGTCCTCGAGTAGGTAAATGATAACGGCATAATTTCTGTGGTGACATGCTAGCAACCATATAAGAACTTTGAAAAGTAAAGCAATCAAGGTTAGAAATTCAATTCAAGTCATAACATGCAAGAGTCTATATTAGCATTGAAACAAGTAACAAAAGAACATTAGGTGCAAGAGCTCTCGCTGTCCGTGACTCGAATGTCTCCAAATGGTGTTTGCGTGCAAGAAGGGGGATAGGGAATACGAGAAAAAAAAATTATTTGTTGAGAACTCAATCTACTAAAGTTTCACACTTGGTCTTTTTCTAGAATCTTATCTTGACTCGTCTCCAGACCACTAGCCAGGTACAAGTCAATTTGATCCACTCCTTTTTCAATATTTTGAGCACTCATGCAATGGATGAGCGTAAGCACGAGATTTGACACTTAGGATGGAAAAGAGAGGAGTACGGAGGAGGAAGACAAAAAGGATGAGAAAGGCTCACATCAATGAGGACAATCATAGGCAAGAAATGCCAAATGATAGATATGATGTGAGGAGTAGGGATTTCCATGCAACGGATGCACATACGAGCTAAGAAGCTCTCCAATGGAACTAGTGGGGGTGCATCTAACTTGCTCGCTCATGAAGAACTAGAGATCGTTTGAGGAGGCACATCCTTGGAATATGCAAGCCAAGTTCTATAGTGTGAAGGTCCCCACATAGCTATATGCATAATGATCATCTCTATTGAGTACAAGGATATAAATGGAGTACTAGTGTGGATCTCTCAAAATGATAGTAGTGTTGCCCCTTTCTCTCTTTTTATTTCTTTTTCTCTCTTTTTTCTATTTTTTTGTATTTTTTTGGTGGCCTCAATGGCTCTTTTAATTTAACTCTCATTTGTCCTCTTTGGGATCTTTTATTGTGTCCACTTTGGGATATTTTCCTCACTTCAGGGCAACACTCTATTTTACAAGAAGGTAAAGGAGATCTTTCACACTTTACAAGGTACTCAAAATCATAAAGAAGATGTAACTATCATGATGTATGCAATGTCTGTCGCTGCCAGTGTAGCAGGAACATGTATGACATGAAGATCAAGTCATGAAGAGTTGGATGTTGCATGGCAATATATCTCGGAAAGTCTATGGAAATGCCTTGATAGGTAGGTATGGTGGCTGTTTTGAGAAAATATATAAGGAGGCTTATGATGACAGAGTGTATCATGCCAAGGGTTTGGATGTACCGGCGAAGGTGGACACCAACTCTCGGAGTGAGAAGAAGGCAATGCACGGCATGGGAGAGGCTAGCAAAATATGGGAAGGTGGAAGTGTCAACTTTCAATACTTACATTAGTTCAAAGAACTCATGCACTTATTATCGGTAACTCTCAATCTAATAAGGAGATTCGCAAAGAGACAAGTACCCCGAGGAGGAGTGTATGGGGGTTTGGTTATCCTTGCGCATTCTCGACTCATGGTACGTGAGTGTACTCTAATATTCGATCCCTCCAATGATTAGTGATCCATCTAGTAGCTAGAGTTCTCAACTAGTTTTGTAGGTTTTGAAAATACACACGGATTGCCCAAAATACGACACCTATCACTAATAGGCTAGATCTCTTGACACCAAAAGTTCAAACATTACTCACATCAATACCTCAAAACTATTGCAAGTTACTACTAGAATTAAATAGCAACCTCAATTACCTAATTTCAAGACAAGACACTACTCAGTGCAACAACCAACTCTCTTTAACAAGATAAATATGAAAACTAAAAAGAGTTCCAGCAAAAAATTAAAAAAAGCCAAGGCTCTTTCTAAAGACAAACTAAGACTAAAACTAAACATGGTAGTAGCTACGAAAAGATAAAGAACACAAAACAACAAAAAGATAAGCAGGAAAAATCCTATGATGTGTTCTAGATTTTGAAAGTGGAGCGTGTTTCTCTCCCACACAAAGTAAGACGGGATCTAACTTGTTATGACCAGCAATCAAAACTAAAGAAAAATAAAAATTAAACCTAAGATCGAGACGCTCCAAGCATAGCACATAACGCATGAAGTGATAAAAATAAAGTGAGACGAAGGACGAACTGATGATTGTTGATGGAGAAGGGGATGCAAGGGGGCATCCCCAAGCTTAGACGCTTGAGTCTCCTTGAATATTTATTGGGGATGCATGGGGGCATCCCCAAGCTTGAGCGCTTGACACTCCTGAATCTTCTTTCATCATCTTCCATCGCACACTTGAAAACTCCCTTCATACATAACTCATCATAAGCTGATTAGAGAGGTTAGTACCCTTAATAAAATAACTTTTCCCCACTGGATATAAATATATTCTTGAAGAGCTACTGTTTCTCAAGAGTGCCAAAAGGTTTTTGCAAGGAAAAAGCAAGCTTAAGGTTTGCAAAAGACAGGAGAGACAAATTGTGGCAGAATCTGTGAAAAACAGACTTGCATCTAGTAAAGAATTTTTTAGGGGCACTTCTGCAACTCAAATCAAAAAACTCAGAACATACGAAAGTTTCACAATTGTATAGAGCACTCTGTCAAAAAAAGTCAGATCAAAAAGATGAACTGGTGATTTGATTCGAATTTTTCTGTCAAGGCACAGAATCTGTTTTCTGGACAGCATGTCACAACTTTTGCTTCCCTTATCATAAGAGGCTATAACTTGGCACAAATCTGAAAAATAAATATAAAATGATGTTGTTACATTAGTAAAAAATATCAAGACACAAGAAAAGCAAAAATAAAAACCTAAATTTGTTGCGGACTGCCTCCCGAAAGCGCTTTCTTTTATGCCTTTAAGCTACGCATGATGCAAAAAGAAGAATCAAGTTTTATCAAAAGAAAGAGAATAACTAGCCCGAGTAACGGACTCAAAAGGTAACTTGATTTTCTTTCTAGGGAAGTGTTCCATCCCTTTCTTGAGTGGTAATTGGAATTTTATATTCCCCTCTTTCATGTCAGTAACCGCACCAACGGTGCGAAGAAAAGGACGTCCCGAAATAATTGGACACAAAGGTTCACACTCTATATCCATAACAATAAAATCAACGGGAACATAGTTGTCATTGACAATGATAAGAACATCGTCGATCTTCCCCAAAGGTTTCCTTATAGAAGAATCAACAAGACGAACACCAAAAGGACAAGGCTCAAAGGGCTTCAATTCAAACATATCAAATATTCTTTTGGGCATAACGGAGGTACTAGCTCCAACATCACATAAAGCATAGCAAGAGAAGTTATTTAATTTAATTTTGATCATAGGGTCCAAACCATCATCTAGCTTCCTATGTATGGAGGCTTCTACTCTAAGCTTCTCCTCCCTAGCTTTGATGAGAGCATTTGTGATATGCTCCGTGAAGGCAAGATTAAGTGTGCTAGTGTGGGGATCTCTAGACATTTTGTGTAGCAAGCTAATAACTTCTGAGAGGGTGCAACTATCAAAATTAATATCACTACTATCAAAGGTGGTAGTAGTGTCGTCTAGGCTCACTTGTTTGAAACCCTCTATGTTCATAGGAGTTTCTTCATCTTCGGTTGAGGTATTAGCATCACCATTAATAGGTCCAACGGGACTAGGAGTGCATTGGGTGCTAATAGTTTGGGTGTCCTCAACAATTTGGATAGTGGCAACTGTGTGGTGTGTAGGAAGGCTCTTAATTCTATCCTCTTCCATAGGGATAACTTCCGGTTTGGCTGCCATTTGATTTATCAAAGTAGATTGGGTGTGGGACATATTCGAAACATGGGTTTCTGTGGCGGTAAGTCTAGCCTGGAGATTAGAAATCTCACTGTTCAGGCTATCAAGTTGTTCACTAATGTTTTGCAGAATGGCAGTATGCTCACCTATTTGCTTAGAGAAGGCTTTTTTTTTCAAACTGGGTGTGCATATAGTTCTTAGTAGCTTTCTCTATTTCTACCAATTTCTCATAGCTAGGAAGGTATCTTTTCGTACAAGCAGGATTATAGGAGGTGTTGTTAGGGTAGGTGTTGTTGTTCCCATAGTTGGATGGAAACAGTCTAGGATTGCTAGAAAAAATTACCCCTATAAGCATTGTTGTTGAAGTTGTTTCTAGCAATAAAGTTCACATCTATTTGTTCTTGGGAAACCAAAGAATTTAAAGGGACATCACGAGGATCAATAGAGGGTTGCTTGGTAAGTAGAGACATAATTAAGTCAACTTTTTCATTGAGCGAGGTAACTTCCTCGACAGAGTTTACCTTCCTACCTGTTGGAGCGCGTTCGGTGTGCCATTGGTAATAATTGGTCATCATCTCATCAAGAAGCTTCATGGCAGCACCAAGTGTAGTTGACATAAAGGTTCCTCCCACGGCCGAATCTAACAGGTTCCGCAAGGTAAAGTTCAAGCCTACATAAAAAGTCTGGATAACCATCCAGGTAGTCAAACCATGTGTAGGGCATTTATTAACAAGAGATTTCATTCGTTTCCAAGCTTGGGCAACATGTTCATTATCCAATTGCTTAAAATTCATAATGTTACTCCTTAATTGGATAATTTTAGCAGGTGGGTAGTACTTCCCTATAAAAGCATCTTTGCACTTATCCCAAGAATCTATGCTATTCCTAGGCAAAGATTGAAACCAGATTTTAGCTTCTCCCCTTAAAGAGAAAGGAAAGAGCTTGAGCTTAAAAATATCACCTTCTACTTCTTTATACTTTTGCATATCACATAATTCAACAAAATTGTTCAAGTGTAAAGCAGCAGCATCTCCATCACCAGAGAATTGATCTCTCATAACAAGGTTTAGCAAGGCAGGTTTAATTTCATAAGAGGTAGCTGAAGTGGCAGGTGTGGCAATGGGGGTGCAGATAAATTCTTGGTTGTTGTGACTAGTGAAGTCACACAACTTGGTGTTTTCAGTGGAACCCATAGCAGCAGCAAGTGTGGCAGATTTTTTTGTGATTTTTGATATAAGACACAAAGATAAAAACTGAAAGGTAAACTAACAAGACTAAAAAACAAAGGTAAAGGGTAGTGTGCAACTCCCCTATCTTAGCACTCGGAGTCCCCGGCAACGGCGCCAGAAATTTGGCTTGATGTGCGAGGTGATGATAGTGATTTCTCGCCCTTCGTTGGTAAACCCCAAGTGGAAGGCGTGATGTACCACAGCAGCAAATTTCTCTCAGTAAAGATACCACGGTTTGTCTCTAGCAGGACTCCGGAGATGATAAGTAGGTGTCAGCGGTGCAACTGACGCGGACCTGCACACAGACACAAATAACTTTGTTCCCAACGAAGTTCAGAGAGGTTGTCAATCTCTCCAGTCTTGTTGTTCACAAAGGATCAAACACAAGGGATAATGATAGCAACTGAAAGTAAAAGCAGAAAAGTAAATGAGCGTGGAAACAGTAATGAGGTTATGGACCGGGATACGTGATGTTCACTAGTGATGTCTCTCTCCCAAAAGACGATAAAACTGCTATGCGAGGTGAAAAAATTACAGAAGGGTAATTGACAGGATTATGAACGCACCGCAATGCTAACTATCCTACAAAAGAAAGGAAGAGGCTCAAAACATTGGGCAGTACGCCAAAATAAGTAGACCGAAATCCAACTGCATCTACTACTAATCATCCACCTTGAGATATCTATCCAGAACATCTCGCTGGTATTAAGTTGTGAGCCCCACCCAAAGTGTAAACCCAAAGCAACAGACAACTGCATTAAAAAGCACTTTGCGTAAAGTAAACAATCCTTGTAACCGCGGTTACAAGCACCGTTGTTTTCCCCCCTGTGGCAACAGCACATCCCCTAGACTCATGTTTCTGTCACTCAAGCTAGTCATCGGGGGGCATGAACCCACAATCGAGCAAAACGTTCCCTCTTGGAGTTACTACCTACTACTTGGCCAAAGCAATAAACAGCAACAGAGAACATGCAAGAATTACTTAGGAACAAAAATATAAGAGATAAGAACCAAATATATTACTCAATCACAATCTGAACATAATCTTATAATCCATCAGATCCCATCAAACTCAGCATAGCAACAGCAGAAAGATTACAAAAGTGCCTCGATCATGTAGGGCAGCTCACGAGGTCTATAAACCATGAAGAACAAAGAGGGGAGGAGAACATCACATAGCTACTGATCACGGACCCATGGTCCAAAGGAAACTACTCACGAGATATCCGGGAAGCATCCATAGTGGAGAGGAGACTCCCGGAGGTCGGCCCTCCCTCCGGCAGGGTGCCGGGAAGAGGTCTTCTGGTGCTCCCGATCTCGGAAGCGCGGCGGCGGCGGAACAGAGGCGAGATCGCGAAAAAGGTTTCTTTCCCCAAGGGTTTCTTGTCACGGAGAATATATAGGCAAAGGGGGGCAGCCAGGGGGGCCACCAGGGGTCCAGGCGCCCCCTGGCGCGGCCAGGCCCTAGGGCGCGCCACCAGGGCGCCTGGGCCCCTGGTGGTGGCCCTCTAGTCCCACCCAGGTTCTTCCGGAAGGTTCCTTCACGCTGATTTTTTATCAGATTTTCCCCAAATTTTTGGAGCACTTTTTATATGGGGGAAAACTGAAATAGAAAAATAGCAGAAAACAGGAACTGGCACTGTGGTGCACTGAGTTAATAGGTTAGTCCAAATATGATCAAAAGTGTATGAAAGTGTATCTAGATCATAGCAATATCACACAAAACATGCATGGAGCAAGCAGAAATTATAGATACGTTTTGGACGTATCAGTTACCCTAAGCGCAGGGTGAGATATAGTGCAGCGGCAAGTTTTCCCTTGGCAAAGATACCCAGGTTTGCCTCCCGTAGGACTCCGAAGGATACAAGTAGGTGGTAAAGTGAACAATGGCGCCGAGGTTGCTAACTTCACCTGGACCTGGACACAGATACATATAACTTTGCTCCCAACGAGTACAGAGGAGTTGTCAATTCCTCCGGCCTTGCTGTTTACAAAGGATAAACGGAAGAGATAATAATAGTGGCAACTGAAAGTAAAGACTGAAAGTAAACTAAGGGGGTAAACAGTGATGTGAAGATGGACCGGGGTCCCGTGATTTTCACTAGTGATGTCTCTCTCCCAAAATACGATAAAAGTGCTAGCGAGGTAAACAAAACGCAGCTAGGAAATTGACAGAATTATTAAGGCACCGCAATGCTAACTATGCTGCAAAGAAAGGAAGGGCTCAAAAGCAATGGGCACTACTCCAAGGTAAGTAGACTGAAATCCAACTGCATCTACTACGAATCATCCACCTTGAGATATCTATCCAGAACATCTCGCTGGTATTAAGTTGCGAATCCCACCCAAAGTGTAAATTCAAAGCAACAGACAACTGCATTAAAAGAACTTTGCGTAAAGTAAACAATCCTTGCACCCGCGGGTACAAGCAACGTTGTTTTATCCCTGGTGGCAACAGCACATCCCCTAGTCTCATGTTTCTGCCACTCAAGCTAGACATCAAGGGGTTGAACCCACAATCAAGCATAATGCTCCCTCTTGGAGTTGCAACAAATCACTTGGCCAAAGTAAAATACGGCAACGGAGAACATGCAAGAATTTACTCAAGAACAAAATATAAAAGATAAGAACCAAATATATTACTCATCACAATCTGAACATAGTCTCATAATCCATCAGATCCAAGCAAACTCAACATAGCAACAGCAGAAGATTACAAAGGTGCCTCGATCATTTGAGGCAGCTCACGAGGTCTCAAAAGTGGAAGCACAAAGAGGGGAGAGGAACATCACCTAGCTACTGGTCACGGACCCATGGTCCAAGGGGAACTACTCACGGTACATACGGGAGGCGTCCATGGCTATGGATGGTCTCTCCTAGGGGATTCCTCCTCCCGACAGGGTGCCGGGGCAGCTTCTCCAGGAAGCCCCGATCTAGAAACGGCGGCGGCGGTACAGAGGCGAGTTCGCGAAAAAGAGATCCGTCTTAGGGGTTTCCACCCCGAGGGCTAAATATAGGAGAAGGGGGCACCGAGAGGGGCCACAGGGCAGCCAGGAGGCTCCCTGGCGCAGCCTAGGGTGGGGCCGCGCCAGCGGCCCTTCTGGAGTCCCTGTGGTGGCCCCCCTTCCCTCCTTTGGTTTTTCCGGAAGCTTCCGGGTCGCTGATTTTTTATCTGATTTTTCCGGATTTTTTGGACCACTTTTAATGGCCGGAAAACCTGAAATACAAAAACAGCAGAAAACAGCAATTGGCAGCTGGGTGCACTGGGTTAACAGATTAGTCCAAATATGCTCAAAAGTGTATGAAAGTTCAAGCAAAACATGGCAAAGTCACACAAAACATGCATGGGCAAGCAGAAATTATAGATACGTTTGAGACATATCACTTGGGCAGGGAGGAGCCTCCACGGGAGTTGCATCTGGGGTGACGTGGATGCACCTGGGACGTTGATCTCGCTATCGGACGGTCCTGAATGGACAGGGTGGCTAGGGTTTCGGGAATTTGGGATAAAATGGGCAGATCTGAGGGAAATCAGGGGGTGACTGCAATTTTGGTCTAGGGAAACCCTAGAAAGAGGTGGAAGAGTGGTGGTCTTTTTATAGCCCACGTGGCTGGCAGTTTGCAAAAACATCCCCAGTTTCTCTCTCGCGCGCGCGGTGTATACGTTTTTCACCGCCGGGGGTCCGCAGGACATCCGATTCGGGTGAAACTTTGAACTGCGCGATCAGCGCGTCGAGCCGGCGGCATTCACCTCGCTTCGAAACCGTTCCGAGAACACTTTCAAACGCGCTATAAAAATATCACGTTTACTTATTAAACGGGGCTTTCATTCCGTTGGCGACGGCTGGCCTTGTGCTGGTTTTTGCGACGATGATCGGGCTTAACCCGGTGTCGCAAAGGTCGAGTGTCAGGGTGGAAAGGGTCGGTCTACGTCCGGTACGAGATAAGAGGGGGGAAATAATCCTCGGTCGATAAATCGGGGACGCAAACACCGCAAACAAATCAGACAATCAACCAAATCACGCAGAAAACAAAATTTTTAATTTTTTTATGAAATCTGGGTCGGTGTATACGTTTTTGACCGCCGGGGGTCCGCAGGACATCCGATTCGGGTGAAACTTCGAACTGCGCGATCATCGCGTCGAGCCGGCGGCGTTCACCTTGCTTCGAAACTGTTCCGAGAACACTTTCAAACGCGCTATAAAAATATCACGTTTACTTATTAAACGGGATTTTCATTCCGTTGGCGACGGTTGGCCTTGTGCTGGTTTTTTTGACGATGATCGGGCTTAACCTGTGTCGCAAAGGTCGAGTGTCAGGGTGGAAAGGGTCGGTCTACGTCCGATACGAGATAAGAGGGGGGAAATAATCACCGGTCGATAAATCGGGGACGCAAACACCGCAAACAAATTAGACAATCAACCAAATCACGCAGAAAACAAAATTTTTAATTTTTTTTATGAAATCTGGGTTGTTACAATAAAACACCACCAACAAGGGATCTCGTCGCGAGATCCAGGATGATCCGGGGGTGAGGGGGAGAGAAAAGAGAGTCGTCGTTGAGTCTCCACGTGAAACGTCGATCACCATACCTCTTGTCGATCAAGAACCCTGAAAAGAGTTTGGGGGTAGTATCATGAGTACAGAAGTACTCATCATCCAACTGTAGTGGTCAACTGACCCAACAAGGACTTCATCACTCGTCATTCTAGGATAACTAGTAGTTTACGGTAAGGATGGGGTAAGTGGTGAGGTTGCTGCCGCACTAGCATTTATGAAGTGGCTAACGATCTAGAGAGTAAGATAAGAAGCCAAGCATTCGATGAGGAATCGCCTCCAACAAGTCTTGCTATCAGCTACTTACGCAAACATAACACATATCCTATCCTTGTCCTCCTCTTCGCATCCCGACGAAGAAGAAGCAGTCAAGGCACACACACATTGATCAAGTTATTAAGATTATCTCAATTATTGTTGTCCATGAACAAGGAGTAGGTCTCAAGTCATCCATAACCGTGGACACGGCTTCTCGACAAGATTTAACCCTGCAGGGGTGTACCAACTACCCATTATAAGGCTCCGCACGCACGCCCATCTCTCTCAGTTGCTACCCATCATAGGAAACCATTTTATGATTTAGTTCCAAGAGATCCGAAATGACAGGTCCCTCTAGCTAACAACGAACAAATCCGGGTGGCCCCCGGTGAGTCGACATCCAGCTCAGGAGTCGGCTGCTCTCTCGATCTGGTCTCTGCCGTATGCCTCGGGTTTGGATTGCCAGTGGATTCTCACATGAGTTCGGGTCCTCAGCCGGACAGGTTGGACCAACAGGGAAACCATGTCTCCGCTGGCCCTGGTTAGTTTAAAGGATGTCTGCTAAGAGCGACCCAACAGACATATATGCATGGTTTGCAAATGGTAAATCATCTTGGGCCACCACTATAAATGTTTGAAGCTAGCTAGGTAAGAAAAGGGGACCCCATAGTATCCCACACGCGATTAGGCATGCTCGTTGTCGTCGATATGTGACGGCAGATGCCATGGGGATGGCTAAAGTGAGGGGAAGACACGAGGGAGAGAATGTCGATGGTGCCGGAATCGGGTTGGGCACAAGCACGGTGAAGACACCACGATGTACCCAGGTTCGGGGCTCTCCGGAGAGATAACACCCCTACTCCTACCTGTCTCTTGTATATCAATGGAGTGGCTACAATAACTGCTCTTCTAGCTTCTCAGGGGAAGGAGTGCACCGCCGCCGTGGGCAAGGTCCTCTCCCGCTTCCCTGAGGAGTAACTACGAGCAGTGAATGAACTGGAATGAGACTAAGTAAGTGAGGTTCTAGGGTGTGTCGTTGTCGTCGTCCCTCGCGCAGGAGGGGTACCCTGGCTCTTATAGTGTGAGTCCAGGGTACTATGGTAACTTCAATGCCTAACGGGCCCAGCTGTCATCCTCTAATCGGCCTGGACCCACCGACTGCTCCTATCCGGGTGATCCGGAGCCTACGAGCGGCGGCCCATGCTGCTACCTTGTAGGGTCTAGTGATGAACAGTGGAGCTATGAGGTACGGTCTTGTCGGCCTGTCCGCGGAATCGGCGGAGAGGTCGACATCGTATCTCCCGGAAATCCTCGATGTGACTTGGCCTTCCTGCCACCCAGATATCTCGGGATATGGCATTTATGACCTCGTAATCATACCCCCGACTGGGTGTCAGGTAGCTCCGATTGCGCCTGGACCGACTGGTGGTTCCTGAGTAAGGTCGATTGCTCTGGGCAATCGGTCTTCTAGGAAACGACCTCGGTCCAGCAGCAGGCCAATCGGACGATCGTTTTCAATGAACAAAAGGGTGGACCGATTGCACCTGGGCCGACTGCCGGCACTTGGTATGGTCGATTGCCTTAGAGCAATCGGCCGTACCTCTGCCTAGCTCGGCCCAGCTGCAGCCCAATCGGCCCATCCTTGTCTTGAAAGCTTGCTTCCGCTTGGGTTAGCCTACCCGGGTACCAATCCCCCGACAGTAGCCCCTAAAGCTGTAAAGGTCCCACAGTCACTTGACTGCGGTGCCTTTGCAGTTTTTCAATTTGTCTTGAGGTTTTCCGACTGCTATGGCCTCTTCGAGTGCGTCATTCCGAGTTCGTCGGCCGACTCGGAGATCACGCTCGGCTGACCTCGTTCCCATCCGATTGGATTTGGTTCCTTCTCGCTTCGTATCTTCATTTTCGGGAACAGTACCTTCTGCCGATTGCGCTCCAACGGTTACCTCCGACTTGCCCACGACGTGATCAATGAGCTGGGACCTACGACCCACGCGCGACGTAATCATAATTGCAGGAGCTGACCCCCACGTCGCACCTCTCGCCTTCTGTGCCAGGATCCTCTGTGCTGATCTGCCGGTTGGCTTCCTTGTGCCCTAGGTCACACCGGGCCACATGGCCACGGGGTGATCCCACTCCCCTTCCCCGCCGCCCATATAAGCCACCGGGGGGGGAGCCTCGCCTCTTCCTTCTCCAACACATCTCCTTCAACCTCCAGCTTTCTCTCTCTCTCTGCGCCATTGCCGCTCCTCGCGCAGATTTCTCTCCCGCGGACCTCTGCTCTCCCGCCTGCTCCGGCAACTGATTCGCGCTCCTCGCCGCCTCCGCCGCCGCCGCAGCAGTTCGCCGGCGTCGTTCTCGCGCTCCACCTCGATCTGCTTCCTCTCCTTCCTCTTCTGCGGAATCGATGGCGCCACGAGGGGACGTCTCGCAGGCGAGCCGCGGGTGCTGGAAGGGATCCCAAGCCACCGCCGTCGCCGTTGAAACACTGATTCGCGCCCGAAAGATGCCCGCAGAGATCGAATGGCGGATCCCGGGCCAGGCCGACGTAGTGCCCAGCGCGCGCACGGGCGAGAGGGTCGTCTTCCTCGCTCACTTTGAGCGTGGATTCGGTCTTCCCGCAAGCGCCTTCTTCCGCGAGTTCCTTGAGTTCCACCGACTTCCGCCTCATCATCTCGCTGCCAACTTCATCATGAACCTTTCCGGGTTCGTGACACTCTGCGAGGGCTATCTCGGCTGCCGACCTAGCATCGCGCTCTTCAAGCGCTTCTTCAACCTCCGAGCCCACAATGCTCGAACAGGAGAGATCGTTGCCCCCACCATCGAAGGCGGCAAACCCTCCTATCCGACTGATATGACCGACTGCGGCAGTTATCTTTCCGCAGCCGGCAAGATAAAATATCCCAGCCCCGACATCGTCCAGTCCTGCAAAAACTGGCAGACGTCGTTCTTCTACGTCAAGTCTCCCGATCAAGGCCCCGACCTCCTCAACCTTCCCGAGTTCTCACTCGCTAGGCCGGTTGAGAAGCATCAATGGGCTCTGAAGCACGGTGCTGGGGATTGCGACGTCGACGCTCAAGCCACCAGGGTCACCCAGCTGGAGCGAGAGGGACTCCTTCCCACCGACTTGATAGCGGCATGGCTTCACGCGCGAATTCTTCCCCTGCAGCGCCGAGCGCACCGTCTCTGCGACGTGTCGGGGCCTCGGGAGCCCACTCGGCTCTGCACGTAGGAAATGAAGACCGAGATCCTCTGCACCCGAGTGAAAGCCATCACCGCCAGTGCGCTGCCTGATCCTTTCCGGTTCGGGCTTGCCTACCTTACCCGACAGCGGAAACCGCCTGTGGTATGCTCCGATTACTTGTGCCTTCTTTTCAGCACTTCATTCAGTCCGACTGCCTGCTCTTCCAATTGCTTTTTCTTCCAACTACATGCTCTTCCGATTGCTCTGATCACTTGTGCCCTTTTTTTAGCACTTCATTCAGTCCGACCTCATGGAGGACGGCCAGGAAGCTGGTGTGTTTGCCCCTGATCGCACGGAAGAGGACCCCATTGACCTTGAGTACAATGGCGAGATCCCTTCCGCCGAGTTCAGTGAAGATGATGAGGATGAAGATGAGTCCTCTGGGGAATCCTCCGACCCCATGGACGCCGAAGATGATGATGCTGCGCGCGCCATCCCTCCAAGGACCACCACTCGGCTGCCAGCTCAAGGGGGTATGCCCGACTCTTCCCTTGAGCGACTTTTGGCTGATTGGAGTGACGATGATTGTATCTCAACGGGTGCTGCTCCTGATGCAGCTCCTCGGGATAAGCCTCCCAGGGTGCCAGCCAAACGCATCTCGGCAGCTGGCTCTTCCTCTGGTACCGCTCCCTCCAAGGTCATCCAAACCGCGCCGACTGCCCACAAAGGCAAGCAACCCCAGAAGAAGACAGCTCGAAGGCCGACCACTCAGGCGCCGCTGAATGTCGCCCCACTCCGCTGCCGAATGCCTACTGGCGCACCTTGGACGATCGGGTATGCTTCTGACTTTCTGCGCAGTACTTTGCTACCTCTGCTTCTACTGACTCTTCTCCCTTTCTCCATTCAGCGAGCCGATTGGGCTTGATGACATTGACACCGAGATTCCGGCTCGTGTCGGCGCCATCATCTCGCCCGCTGCTTCTGCTGCGGCTGTTCGCAAGCGGCCGACCGCCACCAATCACTCCTCCAAAGACGCCGAACGTGCTGCCAAGAGAGCTCGGCTCGCAGCAGCCCAGAAGACGTCTCCTTCCGACCTCGCCCCAAAGATCATCAAGCGTGCGGCCGACCCGGTACCTCCTGGTCGGGGGAACGCAATCGGTCGATCCGATTGCCCCATCCCCGCCACGCCGCTCCAGCCCGGCCGCCGCTGCTACAACTTCTCCCGCTCCGTCGACCGCCGTGCCCGACGCACCAATGGTGATGATCTCGCCGCCGACTGTGATGACGGCACCGCCAGTCATTGTTACCATGCCACCCGCTGTTCTATCAGCGCCGCCGACGACCACAACTCTTCCACCAGTCATTGTTACCACTTCTGTTCCGACTCGCCCGGTTGCGCCGCCGCCGCAATCGGGTGAGTCCGGTCCTTCACCAACATCCGTGCCGCCAGTCCTTCCCACTACAGCTTTCGCCATCGTTCCTACTTCAATGCCACCGCCGATTTCCTCCCCCTCCGAGATTCTTGTGCGCTCGGTGGATCACTTCCGTGCTGAATACTCTCGCGCCCGTCATGTCGGCGCTGAGCCTGACGCTTCGCCTCGTCCTTAGGATCCCGTGACGAGCACTCTGAGCCGGGTGAATGAATTCGCCGAGGCCCTTGCTCGGGACCTTCAACAGCTGACCTCTCACCATTCGGTAAACTCTTTAACCTTTCCTTCTGTACTTATGTTTTACTTCGGTATTTTTTCTTCCGGTGGGTGCGCGCAAGCGCACCCAGTGGGTGTAGTCCCCGAGATTCGGGCCGATTGGTTACAATCGGTTCGGATCTTTAGCATTTTTGCTTTATCGTTTGCCTTCCTCAATCGGTAGACTTTCTTCCGGTGGGTGCGCGCAAGCGCACCCACTGGGTGTAGTCCCCGAGATTCGGGCCGATTGGTTACAATCGGTTCGGATCTTTAGCATTTTTGGCTTTATCATTTGCCTTCCTCAATCGGTAGACTTTCTTCCGGTGGGTGCGCGCAAACGCACCCACTGGGTGTTGTCCCCGAGATTCGGGCCGATTGGTTACAATCGGTTCGGATCTTTAGCATTTTTTGCTTTATCATTTTCCTTCCTCAATCGGTAGACTTTCTTCCGGTGGGTGCGCGCAAGCGCACCCACTGGGTGTAGTCCCCGAGATTCGGGCCGATTGGTCACTATCGGTTCGGATCTTTCTCACTTGTTGCTTTACGTCTGACTCCGTCTTGCTGCTCGTCACAGGCTGTCATGGAAGAGAAAAGAATTGTCTTCGAGAAACTTCTTGAAGCTTATACTGCCAGCCTCCGGACCCTCGCCCAGGCCCTGCTGCAGGTCAACAACCTGTCAGCCGAGACCTCCAAACTGAAAGGTATCTTCTAGCCCATCTGCCTTTTCTCCACTAGCCGATTGCTCTAGCGCTCATATCTCTATGCTCTCTTCTAGCTACTGTTCCTCTGGTAGGTGACCTCCAGGGCCGGATTTCTGAATTAACTGCAGAACTTAACCAGTAGAGCCCAGCTCTCGCCAAAGCTTCTGAAGAAGTGACTCGGCTGCAAGGGGTAGAGACTGACTTGAACCGGACTATTCACAATCTTCGCGCCGAGATGGCAGCTCTTGAAAAGAAACATCTTGCGGACGTTGCTGCTGTGACGGC
Source organism: Bromus sterilis (assembly GCA_950022295.1). NCBI lineage: Eukaryota > Viridiplantae > Streptophyta > Magnoliopsida > Poales > Poaceae > Bromus > Bromus sterilis. The sequence goes on from OX465597.1 coordinate 30,922,176, forward strand.
TACCAGCGCTGGGCTTCTTGCCGAGCGGGATGCCGCAGTCTCCGCCCGAGATGCTTTACAAGCCGAGAGGGATGAAGCAGTCGCCACGCGGGATTCCATTCGCAAGGATCGCGATGAGCATATCGCCAAATATGAAGAAATGGAGAAGCAGCATCTTGAAGAGAATGCCCGAATGCGCCGCCGAGCCAAGGGTTTCTGCGACTCACTAACTGACATGGATCTCCTCCTTAGCGGTGAGTCTTCCTTTATGCCGATTGCTTTCTTCTTGTATCTGATTTCTCACATTTTTCCTTCTTGACACAGAGGCCTGGCCCGAATCTGAGGCGGCTGCCTACGCCGCTGTCGCCAAGTCTCAGGAGGATCATATCGCTGCCAGAGGGACTTGTGACCGCGCGGACAGCGTCTGGACCCGACATGAATATCTGATCGGCACTCAAGCTCGCATTCCGGTCATCCAGGGAGTGGCCCTGTCCTTCAAACTCGGAATTCTGAAGATTGCCGAAGCCCTGTGGCCGGCGGCTGAGCTCAAGGCCGGACTAAAGAGAATGGAACATGCTGCCGACTCCTCCGCCGAGGTCCGCAAGGACGACCCACAAGAGGAGGAAGATTCTGATCAAGGGGAAACTCCGAATGCGACCACTGAGAAAACTCGGATTCTCCTCAAGGCTATCCCACGTCGGATCGACGTTCTGGTGAATTCCGCGGGTCGTACTGGTGCGGAGACCGCCCTTCAGACAATATTGACTTGGTACCCTCAGGTGAAACTCTCCAAGTTATACAGCCTCCGAGATGGTGCCGGGGACCTTCTTGAGAAAACCTACGCTGAAGTCAATCGGCTGGCCAGCACTATGGCGAACTGGTTCTCTCCGTATGACTACACTCCATATCTTGATGACGGAGGGAATCCACTCCCTGTTTCAACTATCTCTGCGCTAGCCGAGGAGCCTTCCGACAGCGATTCATATCAGACCTCTCCGAAGACGAAACGAGCTGATGCTCCCGGTTCTGAAGCTCAATCTGATCCATCTGCTCCATCCTCCAGCTCGGTGCCTCCGACTGCTTGAGATGTGCCATCTTGATCTGTATTCGGACTGTCCACCTGCCGATATTAGATCGGTTTTACTTTTCCTTGTAAGACAATTTTAATTCTGCCGACACCCACTGGGGACCTGGATGTAATGAACTCATTCGGCCTTGGGCCTGTTACTTTTGATGCAAATCGATTGCTTGTTTTAACTGTTTTCATGTGCGATCAACTTTGCGTCTTTGCCGGTTTCTTTCATCGGCTGCGCTTGGGAACGTTTACTGTGTCGATCTTGCTGCCGACATGCGGTCCGCAATCGGATCAACAGTAAACATCCAGCCAAGGTTTGATGAGTTTTTATTTTTACACGACAAGATTTCTAACGCAAAGGATTCTGCAACAGCAGGCGCCGATTGCTCGCTTCTGGATCTAGTGTCCGAGTTTGCGGCGCAATCGGCGACTTTATCTCGTCGGCGCTGCTTGTGGTGGCATGTTTCGAGTTGTTTCCCGGGATTTGTACTACCGACTGCTTCAATCGTCACCCTTTTCAATGCCACAAACCCCTTAGTGATTTGCGCTTGAGCTGGGTGTCCGATTGCGAGCCAGCCTGCAGTCCCAGTGCCACGATGGCTTATTTTCTTGACCTCGTGGTCGGCCAGTCCCCGGGTATGCTATGCACGTCTCGGGTCTGACGGAGCGTTGCCGATTAGGGCTAGCTCTTCGAATGGAATTATACGAAAAGTACTCGAATGCTCATTTTCAGAGACATGATAACTTTAACTGATTGTTTTGCCGAATGGCTCACATAAATTTATGCCGTTCAACTATAGAACGGGCATAACAACTCGGCGTTCCACGGCCGCTCTGTTTCTGTTCCCGACGTGTCCTTGTGCCGAGTTCCCTTGGTGCAATCGATCAGGTAGTAGGAGTTGTTCTTGAGCGCTCTGCTGACAATAAATGGCCCTTCCCAAGGTGAGGATAGCTTGTGCTGCCCATCTGACTTCTGGATTCGGCGTAGCACCATGTCCCCCTCTCGGAAAGAGAGAGGTCGAATCTTCTTGCTGTGGTAGTGCCGCAACTTCTGCTGATAGATTGCTGACCTAGACAAGGCCAACAAACAAGCTTCTTCTTTGAGGTCGACGCCGTCTTCTCTTGCTAACTTAGCTTCTTCTTCAGTGTATAAAGCGTGCCGAGGTGAATCAAACTCGATGTCGGAGGGGATGACTGCTTCTGAACCATATACCAGGAAGAAAGGAGTGAATCCAGTCGACCTATTCGGCGTGGTCCTCAAACTGAAAAGTACTGCGGGGAGCTCATCAATCCATGCCCCAGGTGCCCTCTCAAGTGGCTCTACCAATCTGGGCCTGATACCCGATAGGATTAGTCCATTTGCCCTTTCGACCTGACCATTGGACTGTGGGTGTGCCACAGATGCCAGATCAAGCCGAATGCCTTGCTGAGATGCATATCGAGCCAATGCCCCCTTTGCAAAGTTTGTGCCGTTGTCGGTGATGATGCTGTTAGGAACACCATATCTGCATACGATGTCGGCCACAAACTTGACTGCAGTCGGTCCATCCAACTTCTTGATTGGTCTTGCCTCGATCCACTTGGTAAACTTGTCGATTGCCACCAGGAGATGTGTCATGCCGCTTCTAGCTCTCTTGAATGGTCCGACCATGTCCAAACCCCAAACTGCAAACGGCCAAGCTATTGGGATGGTCTTCAGTGCCGATGCTGGCTGATGACTCTTTGCCTTGAATCGCTGACAACCCTTGCAGTGCTTCACCAGATTTTCAGCTGCTGCGAGTGCAGTTGGCCAGTAGAAACCATGTCGGAAAGCCTTGTTGGCGATTGCCTTTGCTGACGCGTGATGACCACATTCACCGTGATGGATGTCTCTGAGCAGCTCCAAGCCTCTGTCCTCTTCAACACATCTCTGAAGAACACCAGTTGGACTCTTGCGCATCAGCTCATTGTTGATGATTGTGTATGCCCACGACCGGCGAGCGATCTGCCTGGACAATGCCAAATCTGGTGTAAGGATCCCATCTGCCAAAAAATCTCGAATCGGCTGTGCCCATGATGGCGCACTGACCACTACCATTACTGCTGCCTGCTGGGGTAAGACTTCTTCTTGGATCTCGGTCTCTTGAGCATTGGCCTGCTCGATCTCGGCCTCTTGAACCTCTGCTATCTCTTCTTCTTGCGAACTGCCGATTGCGGCGCCTGGCACGCATTCGGCAGCCTCTGGTGCTGACTTCTCATCTGGGGTTGAAACTTCATTATTGCAATCGGCAATCTCTGATATCACTTGCTCTCCAGAGGTTGTGCCATCTGGTGCAGCCTCTGCTTGCTTCTATGTGGTATCGCTCTTCTTCTTTTCTTCTGCAGCCCCTGGTTCGCAATCGGCAGCCCCTGGTGCTATTGCCGAGACACCCTGAGCGCTGGATTGCTTCTTCATGGTTGGAGGCTTGGCCGGTTGAACTTCTTTTGCCTTTCTCAGAGCTTCAAGATCGGTCTCCGAGATGAATATGGACTCGGAGTCTAGTGACGGAGTGATGGATGGCTTCTTGATGTGCTCGAGAGATACGCCTGGTGGAATTGCTTGCCTTGTGGAACCAAGCTTGGACAATGCATCTGCTGCTTCATTATTTGCTCTTGGAACATGGTGGAACTCGCAACCTTCAAAATATCTGCTGATTTGCTGCACCAGGAATCGGTAGCTCGCCATGTTAGCATCTTTTGCATCCCACGTGCCCGAGCACTGCTGTACCACCAGATCGGAGTCACCATAGCACTCAATATTCCGAATACCGATTTCCTTGGCCAACTTGACACCATGCACAAGGGCTTCGTACTCGGCTACATTGTTTGATGCTGCAAAGTGAATCTGGAGCACATATTGCAATTGATCTCCTCTTGGGGATGTGAGCACCACCCCAGCCCCTAGGCCATTCTTCATCTTGGAGCCATCGAAGTGCATTCGCCAGACATCCGACATGGGGAGTTGTGTCATATACTGAGTTTCAGCCCAGTCCACCAGGAAATCGGCTAGTGCCTGCGACTTGATTGCAGTCCTTGGCTCATATTGGATGCCATTACTGGCCACTTCGATTGCCCATTTTGCCACTCTTCCGGTTGCATCTTTGCTTCCCATGATGTCGGCTAATGGAGACGAACTGACAACAGTGATCAAGTGGGCTTGAAAATATGGCTTCAATCTCTTGGCCGCCATGTATACTCCATAGCACATCTTCTGGTAGTGAGGATAGTTCTGCTTGGATGCCGAAAGCACTTCGCTGATGTAGTACATTGGACGCTGGACTTGCTGTGCCTTTTCCTTCTCGGGCCGCTCCACCACCATAACTGCGCTGATCACCCGATTGGTTTCTGCAATGTATAACATCATGGGCTCCTTCTCAATCGGGGCAGCCAGAATTGGTGCCGTGGATAGCATGCGCTTGAGCTCTCGGAATGCTTCATTTGCCTGGGGGGTCCAAGTAAACTTCTCTGTCTTCTTCATCAACTGGTACAAGTGAATTGCCTTCTCGCCCAGCCGACTGAGGAATCGGCTGAGGGATGCAAGGAAACCGGTGAACTTCTGCACCTGCTTCAGGGTTTTGGGATGCTCCATGCGCTCTATTGCCGCTATCTTCTCGGGGTTGCATTCGATTCCCCTCTCGGAAACGAGAAACCCCAAGAGCTTTCCGGCTTGAACTCCAAACACGCACTTCTCCGGGTTGAGCTTGATCTGATAGGTTCTCAGATTCGCAAAGGTCTCTCTGAGGTCGTCCAACAATGTGACTCCCCTTGCCGACTTCACCACCAAGTCGTCCACGTAAACGTGGATATTTCTGCCGAGCTGAGAGTGTGTGCATATTTGCATCATGCGCTGATAAATGGCACCTCCATTTTTAGACCAAAAGGCATGGTGATATAGCAGTAGGCCCCGAAAGGGGTTATGAATGCTGTCTTGATCTGATCTTCCACGGCTAACTTTATCTGGTGATATCCAGCAGTAGCATCCAAAAAGGATAACAACTCGCAGCCGGCCGTAGAATCAACCACTTGGTCAATTCGGGGTAGAGCAAACGGATCTTTGGGGCATGCCTTGTTCAAAAACGTGTAATCTATGCACATACGACAAGTCTTGTTCTTCTTCATGACGAGGACTGGATTGGCCAGCCACTCGGGGTAAAACACTTCCATGATGAAACCTGCAGCTTGTAACTTTACAATCTCTTCGCCGATTGCTCTTCTCTTGTCCTCAGAAAAACGTCTCAGGGGTTGTTTGACCGGCTTCGAGCCTGGCCGAATGTGCAGCTTGTGCTCGGCGAGTTCTCTCGGAACACCAGGCATGTCCTGTGGAGACCATGCAAAGATGTCCCGATTCTCACGGAGAAACTCGACGAGCTCGCTTTCCTATTTGTCGCTAAGTCCAGCTCCGACCGCAACAAACTTGGTCGAGTCGGAGGGATCTAGAGCGATTTTCTTGCTGTCCTTGGCCGATTGAAAAGCCGATTCCTCATCTGCTCTCTTTGCTGGGCCAACCGGCAGTGGATTCTTGCTCTGCGCTTGCGCCATTGCAATCACCTTGCCGAGCTGACGCTTCTCTGTCTCCACCACTAAGGACTCAGCCAAACTGCTGCCAGCGGATGTGCACTCGAGGGACTTCCTGAAGTCTCCGGTGACTGTGATGACGCCGCTTGGCCCCGGGATCTTCATCTTCAGGTATGTCTGCTGTGCATTGATCATGAACTTGGAAAATGCTGGTAATCCCAAGAAAGCATGGTATGGACTGCTAAGTTCGGCCACCTCGAACCAAATCGGCTCTCTCCTGAAATTCTCCTCTGTGCCAAAAATGACATCCAACCGAATGCGACCCAAGGGGGTGCAAGACAACCCAGGGACAATCCCGTGGAATGTCATCCGACTGCCCTCCAAATCCCTCTCTGTAAGTCCTAGCTTGAGCATCGTATCTCTGTACAGGATGTTGATTGTGCTTCCTCCATCAACTAGCACTCTTGAAAACTTGCATGAAAACTTAGGCCCTGCGACCAGAGCATCCACCACCAGCGGATAGTTGCCCGGATTCGGCCAAATGGTGGGGTGATCTGCTCTGTCCCAGGATATCGGACATTCTGACCAGTGCATGAATTGGGGGATCGGTGGCATAGTTGCATTGACTTCCTGAGCTCGGGCTCTCCGACTGCCCTTGTCCGTGGACTCACTGGTGAAAATCATGTATGCTGCATCCTGCTGCGGGTACTGGTTTTGCTGCTGAGGTGGTCCTCTGTTCTGCGGTGGTGGTGGGGGTGGTGGTGGTGGTAAAGCTTCTCCCTTTGCTATCCTTCTCACGAAATCACATTGCCGAGTAGTGTGCGCAGACGGCCTCCCAGGCGTACTGTGCAACTTGCATGGTGCATCTAACATGTCCTCAAATGTGTACTTGGGCTTCATCTTCCCTGGAGGTCTCACGTTTGGCCTCATCTTCCGACTGCCTCCTGCAGCCGCTGACTCTTCCTCGTTCTGAACAGCGGCCACCTGCCGACTGCCATACTGAGTGTCCGGTTGCTCGTCCTTTCGCTTGTTCTGCTGGTTGTTGTTGTTGTTGTTGCGGTTGTTCTCTCTTCTCTCTTTCCGACTGAGGCCTTGGTTTCCTGTGTCCGACTGCGGAGCCCCTGGTGACTGGATCACACCTCCAACTCCGAGTTGGATAGGGCGCATCGCAGAATCGGACATAGAGAAAGCATTTGCCACCTTCATGAGCTCGGCGAGCGATGTGAAGTCTTTGCGGAGCAGCTTGTGCTTCAACATTGAATCCGCCAGGCACCCATCAGTAAAATACTGAATGGCTTGGATCTCATGGACTCCTTCGCATGAATTCTTCAGCTTGATCCACCGAGATAGGTAATCTCAGAGGGGCTCGTCCTTGCCTTGCACACACAGAGCTAACTGTCGCGGGAGGTTGGGCCTCTCATACGTGCTTGTGAAGTTGTGGATGAACGTAGTCGTGAAGTCCTCCCAACAGTTCACACTGTCTTTGGGCAAACTATTCAGCCATGTCCGAGCTCAACCCTGCAGCATGAGCGGTGCATAGCGAACTGCCACACGCCGATTGCCTCCCGCAATGCGAACTGCTGTCAGGTAATCGGACAGCCAGTCCTCAGGCTTTACCGAGCCATTGTACTTGGGGGTATCTCTCGGCAGTGTAAAGCCTTTGGGGAACTTCTCCGTCCGAATGCGATGACCGAAACATGCTGGGCCAGCTTCTCCTTCTTCATCTTCCTGGGCCTCCTTCTCCAGGAGCTCAATGCGATGCCTTGCATCATTCTGACCGGTTTGGCGAGGGCCAAGTCGGGTGCTGATTGCTGGTCTCGGTGCCGACTGCTGCGGCATGTCATGGCGCCTGCTGTTAATAGCCGGCTCTTCCATTCTTCTGCTTGCTGCTGGGCGATTGCTTCTGACCTTGCTGTCATGACGAGATGGCGCGGGCTGGTGCCGATTCTGGTGCGACGCATTCGGCCGCTGGTTGGCTCCCGCATTCGGCCTCATTGTCCCTCTTGATGCCTCTGGCTCAGCGTTTTGGTTTGCCATTGAAGCGATCTTCTGCTCCTTCGCGGCTGCTATCAGTTCACGCATTCGGCGCGACTGCTCGCGCCGCTCATCTCCTTCCAACTCTTCCAACTCAAGCGCTATCTGCTCGGCTGCTCTCAGATTCTTGTCGGGTGTGCTATATGTGGGCCTTTGGACAAATGCCGATTGCACCGGTTGCTCCGGTTGCCCCGGCCTTCTCGGACGCTCCGGCTGCTCAGCTCCTGATAGCTGCTGGTGGACTGCTCTTCCTCGGCTTCTCAGGTCTTCCAGGACTGCGGGCTCAATCGGCCGGTGCGGTCCTGCATGCGTTGCGTTGTATTCCCGAGTGATGGCTCCCAGCCGACGCTCCTCAGCCAGCACTTGCTCAGCCCTGCGAGCCAGTGCCAGCCGTGCCGTTTCCAGCTCGGTATGCACTTGCTCCGGATCACCATTCCTGTTCACGGGTGTGTACAACACATCCCGCAACGCGCTGGTGCCGATTCGTTCTGCCGCATCAGCTACTTCCTTTGCCTTCCTTGCTGCACTCGCCGGGTCCCGGTTGGTCGAGGACGACGCTCCCGCCATCATGACTGCAGCGTGCAGTCGGCCCTCCCCTTGGCCAGGTGCTGCGGCGCAGCCCCTTGTCAAGAGAGGGTCTGTAGCACATGAGACAACTCGGATGTCTCTTGGATATGCCTCAGGGAAGGCACCGATGAACAGACGGTGACTTCCCACCTGCAGCGACACCCCGGGCGGCAAGGGAGCTCCTTCCTTGTACCGCGCCGAGTTGTCCACCACATAGTCGATTGCCCCACGCCTTAGAATCAGGCCAGAGGCGTGGCTACCGCCCGATGCAGAGGTTGATCCCGTCCGGATCTTGACTCCAGTCGACGCCTCGGTCTGCCCCACGGTGGGCGCTAACTGTCGTCGATATGTGACGGAAGATGCCATGGGGATGGCTAAAGTGAGGGGAAGACACGAGGGAGAGAATGTCGATGGTGCCGGAATCGGGTTGGGCACAAGCACGGTGAAGACACCACGATGTACCCAGGTTCGGGGCTCTCCGGAGAGATAACACCCCTACTCCTGCCTGTCTCTTGTATATCAATGGAGTGGCTACAATAACTGCTCTTCTACCTTCTCAGGGGAAGGAGTGCACCGCCGCCGTGGGCAAGGTCCTCTCCCGCTTCCCTGAGGAGTAACTACGAGCAGTGAATGAACTGGAATGAGACTGAGTAAGTGAGGTTCTAGGGTGTGTCGTTGTCGTCGTCCCTCGCGCAGGAGGGGTACCCTGGCTCTTATAGTGTGAGTCCAGGGTACTATGGTAACTTCAATGCCTAACGGGCCCAGCTGTCATCCTCTAATCGGCCTGGACCCACCGACTGCTCCTATCCGGGTGATCCGGAGCCTACGAGCGGCGGCCCATGCTGTTACCTTGTAGGGTCTAGTGATGAACAGTGGAGCTATGAGGTACGGTCTTGTCGGCCTGTCCGCGGAATCGGCGGAGAGGTCGACATCGTATCTCCCGGAAATCCTCGATGTGACTTGGCCTTCCTGCCACCCAGATATCTCGGGATATGGCATTTATGACCTCGTAATCATACCCCCGACTGGGTGTCAGGTAGCTCCGATTGCGCCTGGACCGACTGGTGGTTCCTGAGTAAGGTCGATTGCTCTGGGCAATCGGTCTTCTAGGAAACGACCTCGGTCCAGCAGCAGGCCAATCGGACGATCGTCTTCAATGAACAAAAGGGTGGACCGATTGCGCCTGGGCCGACTGCCGGCACTTGGTATGGTCGATTGCCTTAGAGCAATCGGCCGTACCTCTGCCTAGCTCGGCCCAGCTGCAGCCCAATCGTCCCATCCTTGTCTTGAAAGCTTGCTTCCGCTTGGGTTAGCCTACCTGGGTACCAATCCCCCGACACTCGTCAAGAGACACAATACCCGGACCTCGTGTCCTAGGTGACTCGAATGGAACAAAGCATCGGGGCGGGATAGCCTAGACCTTCCATCCTTCGTCGAGCATAGTCAACATTATAATAACAATATCATCCAAAACAATATAATAATGTGATAGCCCAAACCAAGGAGTAACAGGGTAACATCGTAGCATCCTAAGCATGCATACTAAGCAGGGGCTGGGCAACAAGCAATAGTAACATAGCAGTACATGGTTTGTTGGGAAGGGACATGGCTGTGTCGGTTTAAGAGAGGCTGTAAACATGTGGTAGGATCAAACATCGAACCTATCCTAGACTAGCATGCAAACCTCTGGTTATAATAGAATGGATCATAAGTAATGTATAGTCCTTTCCTTTTGATAAGTCGGGTTCCGAAGGTGTAGGCGATCGCGAGATCGCACCGTCTCTGAGAGTAACCGCGTGAGCACACAGGAAGGAAACACTGGAAAGCAATCGACAAGCAAGCATATATTACTACGAAGCAATCACGAGCAATCAACAACAATAAAGCAACACGAGACAACACACTACGGTATCGCATCTATCGTCGAGAGCGGTTACTAACAGGTTAAGTGAAGTATTCATCACACACGACGATACCGCACATTTAGAATCGGTTCAAGTTATTTAGCTACACAACATAAGCAAAGGTTGTTAACATGGCATCTCAAACAAGCATGGCAAGAAGTGTAGCATAAGTAACCTACCTATACTAGTCAAGTTAAGCGGGGTAAACTCCTAAACATGCTTATCACTATTTACCCCACGAAAATTATAACGTTTTGTACTGTTTTGCCCTAAAAAATATTTTATTATTTTTTTAGAAAGCAAGAGCAACATAAACACAATCTACATGCAAATCTAGTCAAGTTACATATAAAGAACATTTTATTTGAAGCAACGGTTAAAAAGTTATTAAATAAACAGTTTACAGTGGCATGACAAGTAAATAACAGTAAAACAACATGTAGACAAGCTCAAACATGGCAAAGGAGCACATTTTATTAATCTACACAGAACACTAAGCAAGTTTCATGTTTAACGCGTCGCGATCCGAGCTACGAGCAAAAAGATACGGGCATCACAAAAATAATACACAATCTAGAAATAAATAAACACAGAAAAAGATAAATAAGCTACCGGGCCAAATCTGTCTCTGTTGGGTAAAAAAATAGGGCGCGGAATAACTATTTATCGTTTAGGGCGCACAACAGAGAGTTGGGTCGAGCCCAACAATTAATCAGAAAAAGAAAGGTAAAAAAAAGAGGCCGGGGCGCTCACCTCTTGGTCGAGGTCCAGCTGCAGCCGTGGGCGGAGCTTAGTTGACCGCCGCTCGGGGCGCTGGGGCGTAGCGGGCCAGGGTTTATGGGACGGGGTGAGGCAGACTAGGCCATGTGGCGCCGCCGGCCCACGTGGCCACGCCGATTGGAGGCTCCCGAGCGGAGCACTCGTCCTCGAGCCTGATCGAACGGGGCGCGGTGGCGGCTGTGGCCGAACTCCGGCGAGGTCCTGGTGCAGGCGGGGACGACGCGCGGTGGAGGGGATGTGCCGGATCCGTCCCGGGCGGCGGCTGTCGGCGTTGAGTGGGAGGAGTCCGGCGAGCTCGGGCTTCCGGCGACCTCCTGTTGGCGTCCATTGCGCGGGGGCTACAGGGAGGATAGAGGGAGGTGAGGGGAGGGGAAGGGGAGAGGAGAAGAAGAGAAGGGAGAGAGGGAGGCGCGCGGGGAGAGGGAGGCCGGCGGCTTGCCGGAGTTGCGGCCGGAGCGAGGCGCCGGGGTCGCGGCGGCAGGGGCGTGGAGGAGCTTGGTGATGGCAAGAGAGTGTTAATACTCTTCAAGCCTCGTTGGTTACCCCAAGTGCAGGGTGAGATATAGTGCAGCGGCAAGTTTTCCCTTGGCAAAGATACCAAGGTTTGTCTCCCGTAGGACTCCGAAGGATACAAGTAGGTCGTAAAGTGAACAATGGCGCTGAGGTTGCTAGTTTCACCTGGACCTGCACACAGATACAAATAACTTTGCTCCCAACGAGTACAGAGGAGTTGTCAATTCCTCCGGCCTTGTTGTTTACAAAGGATAAACGCAAGAGATAATAATAGTGGCAACTGAAAGTAAAGACTTAAAGTAAACTAAGGGGGTAAACAGTCATGTGAAGATGGACCGTGGTCCCGTGATTTTCACTAGTGATGTCTCTCTCCCAAAAGACGATAAAAGTGCTAGCGAGGTAAACAAATCACAGCTGGACAATTGATAGAATTATGAAGGCACCTCAATGCTAACTATGCTGCAAAGAAAGGAAGGGCTCAAAAGCAATGGGCAGTACGCCAAGGTAAGTAGACCGAAATCCAACTGCATCTACTACGAATCATCCACCTTGAGATATCTATCCAGAACATCTCGCTGGTATTAAGTTGCGAATCCCACCCAAAGTGTAAATTCAAAGCAACAGACAACTGCATTAAAATAACTTTGGGTAAAGTAAACAATCCTTGAACCCGCGGGTACAAGCACCCTTGTTTTATCCCTGGTGGCAACAACACATCCCATAGTCTCATGTTTCTGACACTCAAGCAAGACATCAAGGGGCTGAACCCACAATCAAGCATAACGCTCCCTCTTGGAGTTGCAACAAATCACTTGGCCAAAGTAAAATACGGCAACGGAGAACATGCAAGAATTTACTCAAGAACAAAATATAAAAGATAAGAACCAAATATATTACTCATCACAATCTGAACATAGTCTCATAATCCATCAGATCCCAGCAAACTCAACATAGCAATAGCAGAAGATTACAAAGGTGCCTCGATCATGTGACGCAGCTCACGATGTCTCGAAAGTGGAAGCACAAAGAGGAGAGAGGAACATCACATAGCTACTGGTCACGGACCCATGGTCCAAGGGGAACTACTCATGGTACATACGGGAGGCGTCCATGGCTATGGATGGTCTCCCGGAGGGGGTTTCTCCTCCCGGCAGGGTGCCGGGGCAGCTTCTCCAGGCAGCCCCGGTCTAGAAACGGCGGCGGCGGTACAGGGGCGAGTTCAAGCAAGACCAAACCAAGGAGTAACAGGGTAACATCGTAGCATCCTAAGCATGGATACTAAGCAGGGGCTGAGCAACGAGTAATAGTAACATAGCAATATATGGTTTGCTGGGAAGGTAAGAGAGGATGTAAACATGTGGTAGGATCAAACATCGAAGCTATCCTAGACTAGCATGCAAACCTCTGCTTATAATAGAATGGATCATAAGTAATGTATAGTCCTTGCTTGTTGATAAGTCGGGTTAATAGATTAGTCCAAATATGCTGAAATGTGTATGAAAGTTCAAGCAAAACATGGCAAAGTTACACAAAACATGCATGGGCAAGAAGAACTTATAGATACGTTTGAGACGTATCACTTGGGAAGGGAGGAGCCTCCACGGGAGTTGCATCTGGGGTGACGTGGATGCACCTGGGACGTCGATCTCGCGATCCGACGGTCCGGGATGGACAGGGTGGCTAGGGTTTCGGGAATTTTGGATAAAATGGGCAAAGCTGAGGGAAATAGGGGGTGGCTGCAATTTTGGTCAAGGGAAACCCTATAAAGGGGTGGGAGAATGGTGGTCTTTTTATTGCCCAGGTGGCTGGCAGTTTGCAAAAACATCCCCGGTTTCTCTCTCGCGCGCGCGGTGTTTACGTTTGTGACCGCTGGGGGTCCGTAGGACCTCCGATTCGGGTAAAACTTCGAACTGCGTGATCAGCGCATCGAGCCAGCGGCGTTCACCTCGCTTCGAAACCGTTCCGAGAACACTTTCCGACGCGCTATAAAAATATCCCGTTTACTTATTAAACGGGGTTTTCGTTCTGTTGGCGACGGCTAGTTTGTGCTGGTTTTTAGGACGGTGATCGGGCTTAACCCGTTGTCGCAAAGGTCGAGTGTCAGGGTGGCAAGGGTCAGTCTCCATCTGGTATGAGATAAGAGGGGGAAAATAATCATCGATCGATAAATCGGGAACGCAAACACCGCAAACAAATCAGACAATCAACCAAATCACGCAGAAAACAAAATTTTTAATTTTTTTGTGAAATCTGGGCTATTACAAACAGACAACTGCATTAGCACTCTATTTTTGTCCCAAATATTTCCGTGCAATGCAGAAAATGTTGAAACTAGTAGTGTGAAAACTGAAATTGTAAAAAGCTTAATGAAACGAAATTAAGCCCAAAAAAATTTCAACTTTGCACATCTATGTTTTTCATGGTGTATGTTCACCATAGAAAACTAAGGAAGTAATATCAATGGGAGTCATAGAACGTGGATTCGATGTTCAATTTAGTGCTAAAACTTTGAAAATACAAAATTGTAGTTACTTAACTTGACTCGAGCATGCTTATACGGGCACAAACACGTCTGCGAACGTATGGCCCCAATTGTCAGTGAGTGATGGCGCTTGGCTAACGATTTTTTGCACTAAACACGTTTGTAATTTTTATTTGTAGAAAAAATAGACCATCACGACACATTTTTACATAAAACAACCTCACTTTTTATTTACAGAAACATTGACTACTATACAACTTAAATACCATTTATGTTTTAAAGATACATGAACAATGGGCCCTACCTATCATTACCCAACAAAAAATATTAGAATTACGTTGAGCAGGAGAATAAAATCCACAACCTGGGGCGCTCCAGCCGAACAAACCTAGCCAGTTAGCGTACGGAAGTTTGATGTTCAAAAGTGATTCGGTAACCTATATAGCCGCCTCGGTCTATTTTACACAATTGAGTGTTGTCCAGTGTGATCCATTTTACAATGTTAATTCGTTTTATTTACTGTTGCTAGATAAATTTTAATAGTCTTTCATACATAATATGTATAATATATTATATTATATTATATTATTAAATATTTGAGTTTAATTTTAAAAACATCACTATAATAAAATTATGAGTTAAAAAATATTTATACAAAATTAATTACACGACATTATATTTATTCTTGAATATTTATAGTTTACTATATGTTTTTTAAAATAATTTTAAATCTTTTGTAATATAATAATATATAATTATATATTTATTATTTACAATGGAGAATTATAATTTAATTTATCTCATAGCAGGGAATTAAAAATACATTAATATTGCAAAATCGGTCGCACTGGGCACCAACCCATTGTGCAAAAAGAGCCAACACGTTTAAGAAGGATATAAAGTTGTAAAATCCGTTCTTGACAACTAATTCACTAGGACAACTGGCCATGGTCGTGCGACGATCCCAAGGTCGCGTGTTCGAGTAATCTTTATGACGCATTATGACTCATTTTTATATTTTTCCCTAATAATAAAGTGAGGTGGATTTCTCCTTCTGTCATGGCGTTTTGCAGAAAACCCCTCTCATTTTATTAAATCAATCCGCAGTCTATAATTTCTGGCAAAAAAACAAACAAACAAACGTCGTATTGACTCACATATAGGCTTCTTGGGCCTAAGCCCATCTGCGGCGTATTGCCGTCTGGCCAACGAAGCTGACACATATACTGAGGCTCTGTTTTTTTAATTCAAGAGCTCATGAAGTCTTTTAATTCTTGCACTTTTATTTTTGAAAGTAGGCGTACAAATTGGGAGGCAGACTTTCTAGCTAAGTTTTCCCTGTCAATTGGCACAGGTCGTCATTTGTGGCTTCTCGAACCACATAACTCTGTAATAATTCCGTTGAACCTTGGTCCGTAGTGGTGTTGTTCTTTACCCCTAAAAAAAATACTGCGGCTCTGTTTTTTTTTTCTTTTTGTATTTTTTCTGTGTTAGCAATTTTTTTTAGGAAGTAAACGCAGTCGCTCACGTGCGCGCTCTGCACTAAGCATTCCCATAAATTGAATAAGTGTTTGAGATTTTCAAAAAATTTAAGCATTTTATAAATTGTTTGCACTTAAAAATAATAATTATTTTGTATGAATTCACACTAAAAAGTTTATGTGTGAATAATTAAACACATTGAAAGCGCCAATATTTTAATGTATTTTTAAAGAATGAAATGTTTAAGAAATGCATTCACGGATTTTTATATACTTTTTTCTTGTATCAACATTTCTTAAAATATTACTTTTTTAGTGCAAACATCTTCCAAATTTAATGCAAAAGAAGAATAAAAAATAAATGAAAATGTTCTGAGGAGAGCAAGTATTTTTAAGCGCGAGCATTTAAAAAAAATTGAGTACGAATATTTTTTGTTGCGCTAATGGACTGGCTCAATCTGTTCTAATATCCACCCAACCGTCGCGACGGGATCCTCCATTTTCTGGTGCGCCAAACCATCATTTCAATTTAGATAGGTATTTATTAGTTCAGTGTACAAACAACGGAGATTACGACTTCGGAATTTAAATCACGAACCACTACAAGTTTAAGATTTAAAATAAACTTTTTTTACTTTCTCCCGTTGCAACGCACGGGCGTCTTTGCTAGTCATTTAACAAATATAGGGATTGGTACTGTAGCAAAGAAAAAAAATCCTAGTTGCTTGTCTAGTTGGTTGACTTTGGGGGTGCCCCTCCTTGGAATTATATAGATAGACATGTATGGGTTTACATGAGTCCTAATTAGCTACGATTTAGAGTCCTTATCTTGTGCTTTAAGTCTTCGAGTTGGGCTTTATATCTTGTTCCGTCGGGGGCCTATTCTTCATGCGCATCAGGTAGGGCCATGGGGAGGACCCGCAGGGTATGCCCACGTCAGCGACTGAAGGCGCGAACGAACACGATGACACCGCGACACTTGCTGGAGATGATGATCATTTCGAGTACACGATGAATCAAACTTTCTGTCTTGGATCTCCTGGTGGACAGGAAAGAAGAGGAGAGGGGGATGGCAGGGGAGAGGGGGGAACGGGAATTAGAGTTCAAGAGAGGGCGAGCGGGGGAGGCTAAATAGGAGGGGCCGGAAGATAGATGGCAGCTGGAGGCCTCTGTCGTGGGAATGACCCCCGATTAGGGTCACCCAGGAGAAACATTTCATCAAGACAAAGTTCACCGACCTAATGGTCGCCGATCAGATCAAGGCCGATCTAGTCAAGACCAAGCAAGCAGTGGGCCGAACTGATTAGGTCGGAGGCCGATTGCCCCAAGAGAGTGCAACCGGCCTCACCTAGGTTCATTCGGCCGAAGAAGACAAGGCAACATCCGAGCTGAATCCTAGGTCGGACAACTGGTACAAGCTCATCAATGTGCAATCCCAGGAGATCTGGGCTGCTAGAGGCATGTTGTCTCCTCCAGCGCCGATCACGCGGACAGGCCGACAGGTCCGAGCTCCTAGCTCCACTGTTCACTGCGTGAGACCTACGAGCTAATGGTATGGAGAGCCGGAAGTCTACTCCGGGTCATCTGGGAGCACACGATGTGAGGGCCCCAGCTCGTCTGAGGCTGACAGTTGGGTCCTTCCCTTTGTACATTTACCTTTGTACCCAGGACTCGGCCTATAAGAGCCCCGGGTACCCCTCCTGCGTGAGGGACGACGGAGCACTTATTGCATTTTCACCCACCAGAGAGAGAGCAAGGAGGGAGTTGTGCTTAGAGCCCTCTTCTCTTTCCTCTCATACAGCTCAAGGAGCATTCATTGTAGCCAGAGTTATTGCTTATAGCTAGCTCAGCAGGACTAGGGGTGTTATCTCTACGGAGAGCCCCGAACCTGGGTACATCACGGTGTCTCACTGTGTTTTTCCCCCATTCACGATTCCGGCACCATCGACACCAACCTCGGTTTGTCCACCTCTTTAGCCATCCCCATGGCATCTGTCGTTACCAAACGACGACAATTGGCGCCCACCGTGGGGAAAACCGAGGCGTCGACTGGAGTACTGATCTGGACGGGGCCATCATCTGCATCGCGCGTGCGCTTCGCATCTGGCCTGGTCTTCAGGAGCGAGGCGTGGGACTATGTCATCGACAACGCCTCGCGGTTTGGGGCAAGAATGCCTCTACCGCGCGGCGTCATTATTCCTTTCGACGGTCATCGCATCTTCGTTGCAGCTCTTCCTGAGGTGTACCCCAGGGAGGTACGGGTGTTTTCTGAGCTCACAAATCCGATTCCAAGCGGGGTGAGTGATGTGGGAACAGAGAGCACGACTTCGCACATCCGTGCGGAGGTCATGATGGTGAGAGCATCGAGTCGCCACAATTCCACTTCAGCGACCCGAGCTGCGAGGGAAGCAGCCACCGCACCAGCAAGCCCAAGCAACCCACCGCCGATCCAGCCGTGGCTCACGCCGAGCGGGAGAAGGCGCGCCAAGCTCTGAAGGAGCAATCAGATCGGATGGACGTTGAAAAACATCATCTGGAAGCAACAGTTCAGGAATACAATGCTGCGCATGGCGTCAGGCAGCGTGTTATCCCACGCCCAGTGATAGATGAGCTTCGTATTGCTGGCCGGGAGGTCGGCAGAGATCTGGCAGGAGCCCAGCTACAAGTAGCATCCACCGACATCGCTCCACAGATCGCGTACAGTTCTCCTCTGAAGAACATGAGAGCTGCCGAGCAGATCGCCAACGAGCTAGAGCAATTGGATGGGGAAGAGATGCGAGAGAGTACGCGCCGAATGCGCGACCTCATAACAGCAGCAAGACAGCAACAAAGGGCGGCCACCGAGAAGCAAGGGCAAGTGGCGTCAAGATCAGCTCGGGCAACTGCGGGTGCAAACCGGCCGAATGCGCCACCTCGGCAGCAAAGGCTGGCATCTTCGCCGCATGGCAGTTTGCACCGGAGTCGGACGAATCAAGGGGCTGCATGAGGCAGTCGGAAAGATGAGCCAGCAGTCAATAGAAGGCATCAAGAGCAACCGGCGGCGTCAGCTCAGCCGGCGATGAGTCAGCGTCTAGGTCCTCGATCAATCGCGGACAATGATGCAAGTCACCGTATTGAGCAGCTGCGGCAAGATAACCAGCCAGAAGACGATGCACCAACGGGTCCAAGATGTTTCGGGCCGCGCATTTGGCAAGAGCAGTTCCCCAAAGGCTTCACATTGCCAAGGGACACCCCCAAGTACAATGGATCAGTCAAGCCAGAGGATTGGCTGGTCAATTATATGACCGCAGTCGGCATCGCAGGAGGCAGTCGGCGTGTGAAAGTTTGCTATGCACCACTCATGCTCCAAGGTTCAGCTCGGTCCTGGTTGAACAGTCTGCCCAGCAATAGCATAAATTGTTGGAAGGATTTTGATGATGCGTTTGTTCGCAACTTCACCGGCACGTATGAGCGCCCAGGTCTGCCACGGCACCTGGCGTTGTGTATACAAGGAAAGGACGAGCCCCTTCGCTATTACCTTCAGTGGTGGATCAAGCTCAGAAACACTTCCGAGGGAGTTCATGAGATCCAAGCCATCGAGTACTTCACTAACGGCTGCTTGGATTGGTCACTTTGAAGCACAATCTCTTGCGCAAGGAGATCACATCTTTGGCCGATCTGATGAGAATAGCCAATTCATTCGCCGTGTCTGATGCTGCAATGCGCCCGATCTAGCTAAGTCCCAGCGTTTTCATCCAAGGGAAATCCTATGGATAGCAGCAACAACAGCAATCGGCAGAAGCAGGAGGGTTGAATGGTCCCAATCGGCATGAGAGGCGCGAGATCCAACGCAACAACAACTTCAACAACAACAACACCCCCAACAACAACTTCAACAACAACAACATAGGCTTCAACAAGAGAAAGGATGAGCAGCCGGTTGCTCAGTATGGTAATCGGCAAGCGGCAGTAGTTCAGCAGCAGGATGAACAAGGGGCTGCGGGAGGCAGTCCAAGGAAAAAACCTGCACAAAGACCACAGGGCCCGATCCGACCCCCATACTGTTGGATATATGCTCTAGAGGCAAATAATATATGATTATTCCAATATATCTAAGAAAGTTCATAACCAGTTTCATACCGTGCTAGAACTGCATCAGTGAAACAATGATGCAGGTGTGGTATAGAAACACCCAGAGTTCCTAGTTAGCCTCTACATCGATAACTAGTTCATGGTCAACATGATGATCGTGGTTTCGCGATCATGGACAATTAAGTCTCTTGACTATGAGGTCACCTCACTGGCTAAGTGACGTGATGAACATTACCCAAAGTAAGCATTACAGCATGATCAAATCTTATGAAGGTTCAGTGTTGTAATTACAGAACGTGGTAGACCGTTCCTTTGACCGTGAGTACGTGCATAATCACTATCTTCCCGGATGCTTTGACTTACATCCCACCACCTGACTGAAATATGCGGGTCATAACGGTTGTATCTTAGGTATTCCGTGGAGATATGTTGAGGAGTATTGTTTACAAGAGCGGGATTTGTCAATCCATGTAATGGATAGATACTCGGGGCCCACTCGGTGAGATTCCATCCATGAAGCTGCGCAGCGTGTGACTAGGTCACGGGGATGAATATCACGGGAACGAGTGAATGAGGATTTAGTTCGGAACGAGATTGAACCAGACATAGGATGTCATTGATCGAATCTCGGAACAATCCAGTATCGGTGACAAAGGGAATGCTATACGGCGTAAGGTCCAATCGGTGTTGATATCCGGAATGCACAGGGGTCATTATGGGCATCCAGGTCCCGCTGATGATCATTGACTGTTGCCTCGGCTCGTTCATGACTGGAGTGTTCTCGGAACGTAGGGTAACACACTTAAGGGCTCGATGAAATCAGAGATCCTTTTGGAACCATCGGAGCAACCAGAGAATAAGGGAGACAATATCGGAGGAGTACCGTATTGAACCGAAACAAGTTCGGAGTGAGCGGGAAGAGTTTCCGGAGCACCGGGAGATGAAATAATATGTTTTAGTTATTAATTAATTGAATTAATAATTAAAATCATTTTATTTCTAATTAATATGTGCTATGGGCCTTAGTGGAGAAAAAGGCCCATTAAGGAATTAAAGGGAAAAGAAAAAGAAAAGAAAAGGGGGGGGAGGCGCCATGGGCCCTAGGGCCCATGAGGGGTGCGCCCCCTCTCCCCCCTTGGCCGGCCACCCCCCTAGCAAAGGGTTTAGTCCCACATTGCTAGGGGAGGTGGGTTGACTCCCTTCCCCAGCCTATATAAAGATAGGCAGGGTGCACATAATTAAGACACAGAAATTCGTGAGAAAATAAATATAACTCCGAATTGAGATCGGTTTTCTCCGGTCTCCTCCCCTCTCTGGTCTCTTCCACGGTGGGCTCCCTAGTGTGAGCCTGTAGTGGAGTTGAGACCTCTCTGCTAGAATCGGAGGCCGTCGTGCTGCCGAAGCTCCGTCCGGAGGTCTGCTTCCGCCCCCTCCGCTGGATCGGAGAACGGAGGTCGTCATCGAGTCTCGTATGTGTGCGAGTACTACGAGGTGCTGCACGTGTGGCACTACACCCATCCGGGTGCTCAACACAGCCAGGGGGCTGTGAAACTTGATCGGCTACATCAACCACGTTTGCGGGAACGTTTCCCGCGCAACGGACTACACCCCGAGGTATGTTATTTCCGCACTGCTATCTATTACGGTAATACGGCTAGCTAGATCTTGGGTTAAGGGAACGCTAGTTAGAAAAATTTGTGTTTTCTGCTGCCAACCCCAACAGTGGTATCATGAGCTAGGTCTATGCTTAGTATTACTGTACGGATAGAACACATCGGGGATGTGGGCGTTGATTGTATGATTGTTACCCTCTCACGTGCACTTGTTCATATCTGCGGCATTGTTTGATGAAGCGGCCCCCGACCGACTTTACGCGTACTCTTACGCGAGACTGGTTCCACGCTTGACATACGGCTTGTACCGTATAAAGTGGCTAGGGGGGTGTCTGTCTCTCTACTTTAGCGGATGTGTCATTTGCAACGGAGGGCCCCGTGCGGGGTGTAATAGAGACAATCGTATGGTTGACGTTGTGGTTGACTCGTAGGTTAAAACCTGTTTAACTATGAAAGCCCTAGCAGCCACGTAAAACTTGCAATATACAACTAGAAAGTCTAAACCATGTATTGCAAAGTGGGGGCTATCATTTTTTTGTTTGTGATGTAGTGATAGCTTTGCTATGTGTTACTAATAAGTAGTAATCGTCATCATAAAACAAACTAAAATGGAGACACTGTAGACTTAGTGTTGCCATAGCCCAGACATCTTAAAACTTGCTAGTATAAGATACACGACGGTAGCATGTGATAAGATGATCCCTTAACAAAGCCAAACACAAGTATTCTACCGAAGTGTGCACCACCTGGAAGGTTCTCCCATATGGCTTGATGCTCCGTACATACCGGAGTTGTCCTACATATTCAATGGAGTTCGCATGAGGTTGGGTTCGGCAAGCCTGGCATATGAAAATATGGCCTTGCTGAGCAGAATATAACATGGAGGTTAATTTGGCGAGCCTAGCATATGCAGATATGGCCTCGGAATACTAGAGATCGAAAGATCGAGCATGAGTCACAGTATATATAAGATAATGTGATCGCACAAGTTGTTGTCTACCTTTGAAACTGACCCGTCGGCCGTGTGATATTCGAGGTCGGGCAGTGAATCTGGATCATGTAATCACTAAAACTTCCTAGGGATGAAATGTTTTGGTGCGAGCTCATTTATAATGTGATTATATGAACTCATTGTTGTGAACTAGTCTTAATTGTGTTCCTTGCAATTATGTTTGTAGAAAATGGATAATACCCAGTACCTTGAAATGGTTTCCTTCTTACATGGTGAAAGACTTAAAGAAAATGGGTCAAACTTCATTAGTTGGTACCTACGCCTTAGAGCCGTGCTCAAAAGAATCAACCTTTCATTCTTAACTAAAAGGCATGTGGGAAACCCTCCAGAAAACGACGTGGATGCACAAGCGGCGATTGATTATCATTATCGTCGTACGACATATGCCATAGCCAAGGGTATCATAGAAACCAGCATTCCGCAACTTTTGCGTGAGGAGTATGCTGATTTGGATACATACGATATGATCGATGAGCTGAAGTCATCAAACTTGCATCAGTTTAGAGTTGCCAGATTTGAGTTAGAAAGTGAGTTTCTCTCTACAAAGCTGGAAGAAGGCTCTTGCCTGAAGGCACACTTGGCCAAGATGCATGAGATACATCTGAGCCTCGTAGATGACTTTGACTATGAGACCACACATGAGTCTGCGATATACACGGTGTTACACTCGCTTCCACCGAGCTATACAGACCATGTCTATGGCTATGTCGGCAGAGGTGAAAGCCTCGAGTTCTCTGACTTCATGGATAGACTTCAGTACCTGGAGGTCGAACCCATTGAAGGAGAAGTTGTCGATGGAGAAGGTATATACTTGATATACTTTATAAATGTTTACTCCCTTATACAACAGATGCAGTAAATGAGTATTTGATACTTATTCTGTTTTATGAAAATAGGACCTGCTGTTGCATGGACGGGAAGAGGTGAAATCAAGGATTGATGGACATCAAGTCAGTTGATGGCCAGCATGGATTCCACCGAGACATCTATCATAGGAGATACTTAGAGTATTAGATAAATCTTATGTAATCATTATAGTATGAACACTTAGTTGTGTGTCTTGCATCTCGCGAGACAAAGTTATTCATGTAATGAGACAAGTCAGTTGTTCCATCTCTATGAATAAAAGTGTGCTTATACTTTGATTACGTCTTGATTTATGATATGATAGAAAGCATTTATAATACTACTATTATTGTCAAGAAATATTCAATGTTTAATGATAAAGTTGTCTTGATTATAACAAGTCAAAGATCTGATTGCATGAGGTGACTTCATAACTGATGAATTCATTAAATGTATGATCTATTAACTTATGAGTTCATTATCGAATGAAGAATCATAATTTGATTGCATGAGATGGATTAGATACACCATCTATGAACCTCTGCAATAAATATAATCATGACAAGGTTCTAGCAAGTAGAACTTGTGCCAATCATTATACATAAGTGATGTAGAATGGGCATGTGAGTTATCATTAAAGACTTCATATGATTAATTGAAAGTTGTATTCAATTGAGATCATAAAACTGAGATTCGGGAATCACAGTAAGAAGTGAGAATACAAGGATACATATCACTACGCTACGATCCGGAGTGAAAAGTATTGATATTGACATAATGAGAGACTTGTGGAAGTTGTACCACAAACTACGATGGAAGTTGAAAGTGCTAGACTACTTAAACCATTCGTAGTCATACTAAACCGTAGTATGGTCTAAACGTTCTTTCCCCTAGCACTATAGTTATTGTCGAATAAGTTGTTTAATTCATTAAGTTAATACACCCACTTCATGAATAGGAAACCATCCTGAATCTAACGAGACATGATAGCTCCATAACTGATGGTGTTATAAGCTTTCTTAAAAGAAAGAATTTCTTTGTAATAAAACTACGAGCAATTGAAATTACATATTCTCCCCGAATAGCAAAATGTGTGTTGCTTAATTGGTAATACGAGAAAAGTCTCTCGACACGGATCCAATGGGAGATAATGGAAACTTTGACCGGGGTATTGGACCTTGCCTTCAGAATATCAGAGTATTGCAACGGAAGCATGTTCCGCTATAATGACACTGCATAAGGAAGGATATGCCAAAGTTGATTGATCTTGGTATATGAGTTGAAGCCATTGTTGAATTTAGAAGGTTATCATGAATACGTTCTGTACAGAACAATAATCATGAGTCTTCTTAATAAAACAATAAGGGAATAATATTGCTTGAAGACACAAAGGAATGATGGTAGCCTAGAACACGAGGAGAAATGAAATAATATTGAGTTACATTAAGGATGGCTCACGTCCCGTGAAATAAATCGGTTATTTCATATTCTCGACAAACTGGAGAGTTATTGAGAATAATGTAATGGACATAAGGCATTATTTGGTTATGACCAAAGTTCAATGGTGATTGACTACGGAAACGTAGGAATGCTTTAATCAATAAAATATTTCATTTACACTACGATGGACCATAGCCTGAAATTGCATCACAGTCAAATTTGGATTTGAAAGGGAATTGCAATGGGCATGACGAAGGTTACTTCGTGAAAAGGATGGACTATAGTACCTCAAGATAGGAACCCTCAACCTTGATTTGATCAAATGATTTTGTGATGACCAAAATATTGAGTGGGCCTGCAGTTTCATGAAACTGAGTGGGAGCTTTGAAGACTTCCCTGAAACTTGGAATGCAGAGGGCATTTTCTGAGTGGGAGCTTTGGAAGCTTTGTCATTATGTGAGACATAGTGAACAATAAAATGACTTGATGAAAGCTGAACCACAAATATATGAGTATAAGATGGATATATTTGAGTGGGAGCAGGATCATTGTCTCAAACATATATGCATTGATATGTGTGAAGAATGATCTCATATGTATATATATATGGATATGCATTGATTGTGTATATAGAGAATCGTCTTATATACATATGTGCATTATGATATATATAGAGCATAAGGCAAATAAAATACAAGATTGCAAGAATCTTCTTTTATATGAAATACCAACACATTACACGTTGAAATCTATATGAGTAGATTAAGATACGGATAATGAAACGAAGTGAAAGTTGGAATAATCTTCTAGACAAGAAACAGGTTCTTGTGGCTAGAAATTATATAATGGATGAAATCCAAATATCACAAGCAATGTCTTGATGGAAGAATAGAGATGCACCATGTACTTGACATGTGATCTCATATGTTCTTGACATATGATTCTACCATATAACATGCGTTGTGAATCCAACAAACAGAATGACTCAAAAGTTCTTGGTAGAAGAACAGATTCCGATGTGCTTTAGGAGTAAAACACAGAATCTGAATAAAGTCCATGCATTCAGTATAGATAGGCATACTGAGGACTATTCTCTAAAATATAGACAGGATAATAGACTTGAATGTAATGCAAGATTACAATTGCAAGCCATATTATGGGTCTATATGGAATTAGAGACATCACCAAAGACATGAAAGAAATGTGAGAAAAATTCACGGTACTACAAACATAATACTACTTAATAAAGTAGACGTATGGATAAAAGTTTAGCGTTAGAAGTATTGGACTTCTGGCTGATTGTATTTCCCAGTATATATGACTATGGATGAGTCTCCTAAAGACTGAACCAAGAGATCATTGGAGGATACTGTGAAATAATAGTCTCACTCTCCCGCGAAACTTATATCCAACCATTATATGATAATGAGTGGTATGTCAAAAGAGCTTTTGACCTGTACCAGTTGCAAAGGAAACATACGATTCTGAATTGGTGCAGTTCGTTGACGAACCCTCTTCCATGAGCGTGCATGATCAATGAACACTTATGTGATAAGATGATTATGATCGGAAAAATGCGGCTAGATTATTAGCACTCTAGTGCAAGTGGGAGACTGTTGGATATATGCTCTAGAGGCAAATAATATATGATTATTCCAATATATCTAAGCAAGTTCATAACCAGTTTCATACCGTGCTAGAACTGCATCAGTGAAACAATGATGCAGGTGTGGTATAGAAACACCCAGAGTTCCTAGTTTGCCTCTACATCGATAACTAGTTCATGGTCAACATGATGATCGTGGTTTCGCGATCATGGACAATTAAGTCTCTTGACTATGAGGTGACCTCACTGGCTAAGTGACGTGATGAACATTACCCAAAGTAAGCATTACAGCATGATCAAATCTTATGAAGGTTCAGTGTTGTAATTACAGAACGTGGTAGACCGTTCCTTTGACCGTGAGTACGTGCATAATCACTATCTTCCCGGATGCTTTGACTTACATCCCACCACCTGACTGAAATATGCGGGTCATAACGGTTGTATCTTAGGTATTCCGTGGAGATATGTTGAGGAGTATTGTTTACAAGAGCGGGATTTGTCAATCCATGTAATGGATAGATACTCGGGGCCCACTCGGTGAGATTCCATCCATGAAGCTGCGCAGCGTGTGACTAGGTCACGGGGATGAATATCACGGGAACGAGTGAATGAGGATTTAGTTCGGAACGAGATTGAACCAGACATAGGATGTCATTGATCGAATCTCGGAACAATCCAGTATCGGTGACAAAGGGAATGCTATATGGCGTAAGGTCCAATCGGTGTTGATATTCGGAATGCACAGGGGTCATTATGGGCATCCAGGTCCCGCTGATGATCATTGACTGTTGCCTCTGCTCGGTCATGACTGGAGTGTTCTCGGACCGTAGGGTAACACACTTAAGGGCTCGATGAAATCAGAGATCTTTTTGGAACCATCGGAGCAACTAGAGAATAAGGGAGACAATATCGGAGGAGTACCGTATTGAACCGAAACAAGTTCGGAGTGAGCCGGAAGAGTTTCCGGAGCACCGGGAGATGAAATAATATGTTTTAGTTATTAATTAATTGAATTAATAATTAAAATCATTTTATTTCTAATTAATATGTGCTATGGGCCTTAGTGGAGAAAAAGGCCCATTAAGGAATTAAAGGGAAAAGAAAAAGAAAAGAAAAGGGGGGGGGAGGCGCCATGGGCCCTAGGGCCCATGAGGGGTGCGCCCCCTCTCCCCCCTTGGCCGGCCACCCCCCTAGCAAAGGGTTTAGTCCCACATTGCTAGGGGAGGTGGGTTGACTCCCTTCCCCAGCCTATATAAAGACAGGCAGGGTGCACATAATTAAGACACAGAAATTCGTGAGAAAATAAATATAACTCCGAATTGAGATCGGTTTTCTCCGGTCTCCTCCCCTCTCTGGTCTCTTCCACGGTGGGCTCCCTAGTGTGAGCCTGTAGTGGAATTGAGACCTCTCTGCTAGAATCGGAGGCCGTCGTGCTGCCGAAGCTCCGTTCGGAGGTCTGCTTCCGCCCCCTCCGCTGGATCGGAGAACGGAGGTCGTCATCGAGTCTCGTATGTGTGCGAGTACTACGAGGTGCTGCACGTGTGGCACTACACCCATCCGGGTGCTCAACACAGCCAGGGGGCTGTGAAACTTGATCGGCTACATCAACCACGTTTGCGGGAACGTTTCCCGCGCAACGGACTACACCCCGAGGTATGTTATTTCCGCACTGCTATCTGTTACGGTAATACGGCTAGCTAGATCTTGGGTTAAGGGAACGCTAGTTAGAAAAATTTGTGTTTTCTGCTGCGAACCCCAACACATACACCTTCGAGGACATGATGAACCAGCCATGCAAAATGCACAGTGGAGTCGACAAGCCCGCATCTAATACGTCCCAAACGTATCGATAATTTTTGCCCTCTCCATGCATGTTTTGTGTCATATTGCTATGATCTAGATACACTTTCATGCACTTTTGGTCATATTTGGACTAACCTATTAACTCAGTGCACCCCAGTGCCGGTTTCTATTTTCTGCTGTTTTTTATTTCAGTTTTCCCCCATATTAAAAGTGCTCCAAAAATTCCGTGAAAAATCAGATAAAAAATAAGCGTGAAGGAACCTTTCGGAGTCCCGAAGGGGGACCAGGTGGGACCCACCAGGGCCCTAGGCGGCCTAGGCTTTGAACGCGCCAGGGGGGTGCCTGGACCCCTGGTGGCCCCCCTGGCTGCCCCCCTTCGCCTATATATATCCTGTGACGTGAAACTTCCGAAGACAGAACCATTTTTTGCGATCTCGCCTCTGTTCCACTGTCATCGCGCTTCCAAGATCGGGAGCACTAGCAAACCTTTTCTCGGCACCCTGGCGGATGGAGGATCGACCTCCGGGAGCTTCCCCTCCACCATGGACGCTTCCCAGATGTGTCGTGAGTAGTTTTCTTTGGACTATGGGTCCGTGACCAGTAGCTATGTGATGTTCTCCTCCCCTCTTTGTTCTTCATGGTTTAGACCTCGTGAGCTTCCCTACATGATCGAGGCACATATGTATTCTTTGTGCTTTTGCTATTCTGAGTTTGATGGAATCTGATGGATTATGAGATTATGTTCAGATTGTGATAGAGTAATATATTTGGTTCTTATCTTTTATATTTTTGTTCCTAAGTAATTCTTGCATGTTCTCCATTGCTGTTTATTGCTTTGGCCAAGTTGTAGGTAGTGACTCCAAGAGGGAACGTTATGCTCTATTGTGGGTTCATGCCCCCTGATGACACGCTTGAGTGAAAGAAACATGAGTCTAGGGGATGTGTTGTTGCCACAAGGGGGAAAACAACAATGCTTGTAACCGCGGTTGCAAGGATTCATTTCTTTACGCAAAGTTATTTTTAATGCAGTTGTCTTTTGCTTTGGGTTTACACTTTGGTTGGGTCTTGCAACTTAATACCAGCACGATGTTCTGGATATATATCTCAAGGTGTATGATTAGTAGTAGATGTAGTTGGATTTTGGTCTACTTATTTTGGCGTACTGCCCATGCTTTTGAGCTTCTTCCTTTCTTTTGTAGAATAGTTAGCCTTGTGGTGCGTTTATAATCCTGTCAATTCCCCATCTGTAATTCGTTTACCTCGCATAGCAGTTTTATCATCTTTTGGGAGAGAGACATCACTAGTGAACATCACTGGACCCCGGTCCATATTCTCATCACTGTTTACACGCTAACTTACATTTCAGTATTTACTTTTAGTTGCTATCATCATTATCATTATCCCTTGCGTTTTGATCCTTTGTAAACAACAAGACCGCAGAGATTGACAATCTCCCTAAACTTCGTTGGGAGAAAAGTTATTTGTGTCTGTGTGCAGGTCCACATCAGTTGCGCCGCTGAAACATACTTATCATTGCCGGAGACCTACTGGTCGATCTCAACCTCGGTATCTTCACCGAGGGAAACTTGCCGCTACGCTGCATCTCACCTTCCACTTGGGGTAACCAACGAAGGGCGAGAAGAAATTATCCTCTCTCGCGTATCAAGAAAATTTCTGGCGCCGTTGCCGGGGTCTCCGAGTGATAAGATAGGGGAGTTTCCCACTACCTTTTACCTTTACTTTTTAGTCTTGTTAGTTTACCTTTCCTTTTTTATCTTCGTGTCCTTTATCAAAAATTACAAAAAAATTATTTATCGTTCTTTTAGTAGTCCTCCTTGTTAGATGAACATGTTAGCACTTGGTGCTTTGCGGGAATCGGAAGTTCTCGATTTCCGTCAAAGGGATGGAGAAAATATGAAGAAGGCATGGGACAGAACTTCTGAAGCACACAAAAGAATTATGCCTTGGATACCTATAAAAATTGTGCTTAGGAATTTTTACCATGGTCTTTATAAGTGGTGTAAACATTCTCTTGATATTATAGCTGAAGGAGATGTTTTAGAGTGTGATGACGTTAGAGCTCTTGATATTTTGCATAGTCTATCTAGTTATTTTGTTTATGATCGTAGTATTGATACTTTTATAGATAGACTTGCCACTATTGAAAAGAGTATCGTGTTGGATATGTGCCCTAGAGACAAATTAATAAAGATATTTGTCACATATCCGTTTTGTTCATAATACGTTTTATACTGTGCTATAACTTTATTACTTGGAAATACTAATACAGGTGTAGTATAAAACATAGGTCCGTAGTTTAACTCGGGTAAACTATCTCATTGGGCAATTGATTGATCAAGCTTTCCTGATCATGGCGACACTTAAGTCCATTGACAATGAGGTCATGTCATTAGGGGAATGATGTGATGGACATACACCCACCTAAAGTATTGCAATGTGATCAAGTCACATAGTTCAGCGTTGCGATGACTTTGTAACGTATGGCTTAGTCCTTAGACTTTAAGGATCATACGTAATTGTCATCTATGAGGAGACTTTGATTTGTATCCCATGGCCTGACTGAAATATTCTGGCTATAACAGTGCACTTTGGGTATTCCGAAATAGATGGTTGATGAGTATGTTAATAGATCAGAGTGGGATTTTTCAGTCCTTGTAACAGGACAGGTACTCTGGGCCCACTCGGTGATATTGGATCAATAGCTTGCAAGCAGGTGACTAGGTCACGGGAGATGCAATAGGCATGGACGAGTAAACTTGTTTGTTGTGAACGAGATGTGAACACGGTATGTGGGATACCGACGATCGAACCTCAGACAAAAAAAGTACCGCAGCACAAAGGGATTACGTCGTATCGTTAACGGTTTCCAAAAGCGACTGAAGTTCATTCGATGGAAGCGCAGGGGCTGTCAAGGGTTGTAACTAGGTCCAACTGACTAGTCATTGGTCAATGAGAAGAGTCTCGACCATGTCTGCTGTTTCCCGGACCGTTATGGTGTTACACTTATGGGCAATCGATGCATAGGACAGTTTCGAGATCAATCAGTGAAATAGGAGAAATCACCGGAATAGTTCCGAAGGAGGACGGAAGTTGTTCCAGACATTTTGAATGGTTCAAAATAAATTTTAATTTGTTTTAATAATGTTTTATTATTTAATTATCTGAATTAAATATTTAAACATATTAAAATAATTAAAAAATGGAAAAGGCTATATGGGCCTATGGGGCCCATTAGGGGAGGAGGGGGTTCTCCCCCTTGGGCTGGGCGCCAAGGGTGGGGCCCATCCCCCCCTTGGCCGGCGCACATCCCCTTCTTGGGAGTTTAGTCCCACAGTAGGGAGGGGAGGAGAATAGCACCCCCTTGGCCTATATAAGGAGGGGTACACCCCCCTTTTTCCAACACACAATTATTCCTCTCTCTCCTTCTCCTTCCTGGAAGTGGACTCCCCTTGTTTGGAGGCTGCACCTGGATTGGAGTTCTCGACCATAAGGCAGGCCGTCGCTCTGCTGGAGTTGGGATCTGAATTCGTCTTTCTTTCGCTGCTCGCCTGGTTCGGGGCCCGGGAGGAACATCGATTGTACCGTACGTGTATTATATCTTCGAGGCTCTACACCTGTGGTGCTACTTCATCGCTGGAGGTCAACCGGAAGTCACCCTCGCCGGTGGTCTACTACACGACAGGGAGGTCGTAGTTCCGAGTCTGCGCTAGCCATGTTCACAAGAACGTTTCCCTCTTTCGGTCTTCAAAGGTATGAACACCGATTCCCTCTGTTACTTTACATCGCCATAGCATAGATCTTGGGTTCGGGTACCGTAGGTATGAAAAATTTGTGTTTTCTGCCCCGTATCCCAACAGTGGTATCAGAGCTAGCTATGCATAGATGTATTGTACGGGTAGAACACATCTAGGACGTGGGCATCGAAACTTCATTCGTTACCCTCCCACGTGTACTCATTTAGCATTGCGGCAATGTTTGATGAAGCGGCCCCCGACCGACCTTACGCGTTTACGCGAGACTGGTTCCACGCTTGACATATGGCTTGTACCATATAAAGTGGCTGGGGGGTGTCTGTCTCTCTGCATTAGCGATGCGAATATGTTTGCAACGGAGGGCCCCGACAGGGGTGTAATAGATACAGATGGGAGACGGTGGTGTGGCATGTTTTTCGCAGGATAGAAACAGTTCTCTCTCTCGAAACCCCTAGCAGCCACGTAAAACTTGCACAAGCTAAAGTAGAAAGGCGTTTGACTTTTCTTTGCATGAAGGGGGTTGATAGTTTGTATGATTTACAATTTTACTTCCTATTTATGCTAGTATGCTAGATATGACGACGGTAGCACAAATAGGACCATCTCTCACAATACCAACATTGTGTTCTCCCTTGGTGGGCACCACCTAGAAGGTTCTCCCATATGGTCGACATTCCATACATACCGGGTGTCACACATATTAAACGACGTTCGCATGAGGTTGGGTTCGGCAAGCCTGGCATATGCAGATATGGCCTTGCTAAACAGCTAACATCAAGGTTCGATTGGCAGTCTTGACGTATGTAGATGCGGGCCTGGAACACAGTAGATCGAAAGATCGAGCACGAGTCACATACCTGATGTGATTGGCTTAGAGGCCTACCTGGGTCGCATACTGATGGCCGTGACGATCGGGGGAGGTATGGGGTCTGGGTTTGTGTAATCACTTAGTTAAATTGAGAGGTGTTTATCTAAGTGGGAGCTTTCTAGAATTTTGAAGATTAAATTGAAAACTCCACATTATGAACAAAAGTCTAAATATGTATCCTTGTGAATCAAACTTTGTAGATGGCAGCACCACACCCCTCGTTCAACTTAGGATCGTTCCTAGAGAAAGACAAACTGAATACTGAAGGGTCAAACTTCACCAACTGGTTCCGCACCCTGAGGATTCTCCTCGTTCCCCTCAAAATGGCATACGTACTAGAGGGCGCGTTAGGTGACGCACCAGCAGATGATGCCAGTCAGGATGAGAAGAATGTCTATCTCTCCAAGGCTGATGATTACAACCTTGTCCAGAGTGGCATGCTCTACTCCATGGAGGCTGAGCTGTAGAAACGCTTTGAGAGGATGGGTGCATATGAGACTATCACCGACCTCAAGGCGGTCTTTGCACCTCAAGCCAGGGCTGAATGGTATGAGGCTTCTGCAACCTTCTTCTCAGCAAGGATGGAGGAGCACGGCAGCGTGAGTGAGCACGTGGTCAAAATGTCTGGCTACGTTCAACGCTTGAATTCTCTGGAATGTCAGATTCCAGATGAACTTGTTGTTGATAGGATGTTGCAGTCTCTTCCCCCTAGCTACAAAGGCTTTGTGCTGAACTACAACATGCAGGGGATGACCAAAACCCCTTCTGAGTTTTTCGGCATGCTGAAGAGTGCTGAGGTTGAAATCAAGAAGGAGCACGCTGTCTTCATGGTCAACAAGACCACTGAGTTTAAGAAGTCAACATAGTCTCATAATCCATCAGATCCCAGCAAACTCAGCATAGCAACTGCAGAAATTACAAAAGTGCCTCGATCATGTGAGGCAGCTCACGAGGTCTCGAAAGTGGAAGCACAAAGAGGGGAGAGGTACATCACATAGCTACTGGTCACGGAACCATGGTCCAAGGGGGACTACTCACGGTACATCCGGGAGGCGTCCGTGGCTATGGATGGTCTCCCGGAGGGGGTTCCTCCTCCCGGCGGGGTGCCGGGGCAGCTTCTTCAGGCAGCGTCGATCTTGAAACGGCGCTGGCGGCGGTACAGAGGTGAGTTCGCAGAAAAGAGATCGATATTAGGGGTTTCCACCCCAAGGGCTAAATATAGGCGGAGGGGGGTGTCGAGGGGACCCACCAGGCAGCCAGGAGGCCTAAACCCTAAACCCTGGCGCGGCCTAGCATGGGGCCGCGCCAAGGACCCTTCTGGAGTCCCTGTGGTGCCCCCCCCCTTCGCTGCCTTGGTGATTCCGGAAGCTTCCGGGTCGCTGATTTTTTATCTGATTTTTCCGGATTTTTTGGAGCACTTCTAATGGTCAGCAAACCTGAAATACAAAAACGGCAAAAACCAACAACTGGCAGCAGGGTGCACTGGGTTAATAGATTAGTACAAATATGCTCAAAAGTGTATGAAAGTTCAAGCAAATCATGGCAAAGTCACACAAAACATGCATGGAGCAAGCAGAAATTATAGATACGTTTGCGACGTATCAACATCCCCAAGCTTAATTCCTGCTCGTCCTCGAGTAGGTAAATGATAACAAGCATAATTTATGTGGTGACATAACACACAACCATATAAGGACTTTTAAGTAAAGCCACCAAAGCATGCAATTCAATTTAAGTCTTAACAAGCAAGAGTCTATATTAGCATTGACACAAGAAACAAAATAACAAAAGGTGCAAGAGCTCTCGTTGCCCGTGACTCGAATGTCTCCAGATGGTGTTTGCATGCAAGCAAGGGACTGGGAAAAAGAGAGAAAAAAGGTTGTTGAGAACAACTATCTACTAAAGTTTCACACTTAGTCTCCTTTGGATTCTTATCTTGACTCGTCCCCAGACCACTAGCCAGGTACAAGTCAAACTGATCCACTCCCCTTCGATATTTTGAGCACTCATGCAATGGATGAGCGTGAGAAAGAAAGTTGACACCTAAAAGGCGAAACAGAAATAAGGTGGAGGAGGAAGACAAAAAGGTGTGAAAGGCTCTCATCAATGAGGACAATCATAGGCGAGAGAAGGCCATATGATAGATATGATGTGAGGAGTAGGGATTGCCATGCAACGGATGCACATGTGAGCTAAAAGCTCTCCAAGGAAACTAGTGGGGGTGCATCTAACTTGCTTGCTCAAGAAGACCTAGAGCTCGTTTGAGGAGGCTCGTCATTGGAATATACAAGCCAAGTTCTATAGTGTGAAGGTCCCCACATAGCTATATGCATGATGATGATCTCTATGGAGTACAAGGGATAGAGGATTAAGTACTAGTGTGGATCTCTCAAAAGGAATAGTAGTGTGCGCCCTTCTCTCTTTTTATTTTTCTTTTTCTCTTTTTTCTATTTTTTTGTATTTTTTGGTGGCCTCAATGGCTCTTTCTATTTAACTCTCATTTGTCCTCTTTGGGATCTTTTGGTTTTGTCCTCTTTGGGATCTTTTCCTCACGTTAGGGGCAACACTCTATATTTTACAAGAATATAGGAGATCTTTCACACTTTACAAAGGTACTCACATAAAGAAGATATAACTATCATGATGCAAATGTATGCCTCTGCTAGGATAGCAGGATATTCAATGATACTAGCGCGTCATGTAGCAATGATTAGGGCAAGGCCCAACTAGCATGCGGCTCATCGATCAAGCAAGTAGCATGTATGACATGAAGATCAAGTCATGAGAAGGTGGATGTTGCATGGAAATGTATCTCGGAAAGGCTATGGAAATGCCTTGTAGGTAGGTATGGTGGCTGTTTTGAGGAAAGATATAAGGAGGCTTATGATGACAGAGTGTATCGTGCACAGGGTTTGGATGCACCGGCGAAGTATGCGCCAACTCTCAAGGTGAGAAAGGGCAATGCACGGTACCGAAGAGGCTAGAAAAAGTATAGGTGGGTGGAAGTGTCAACTTTCGAATACTCACATTAGTCCGAAGAACTCATGCACTTATTATCGGTAACTCTCAATCTAATCAGGAGGTTCACATAGAGAAAAGTACCCCGAGGAGGAGTGTATGGGGGTTTGGTTATCCTTACGCATCCTCGACTCATGGTGCGTGCGTGTTCTCTAATA
Source organism: Bromus sterilis (assembly GCA_950022295.1). Taxonomy (NCBI): domain Eukaryota; kingdom Viridiplantae; phylum Streptophyta; class Magnoliopsida; order Poales; family Poaceae; genus Bromus; species Bromus sterilis. The sequence continues at coordinate 30,957,732 of OX465597.1, forward strand.
TTCGAACCCTCCAAAGGTTAGTGATCCATCTAGTAGCTAGAGTTCTCAACAGGGGTTTTTGGTTTTCGAAAAACACACGGATTTCCAAAAATACGACATCTATGACTAATAGGCTCGAGCTCTTGACACCAAAAGTTAAAACATTACTCTAGTCAATACCTCAAACTATTGCAAGTTACTACTACAAAGAGAATAGCAACTTCAACTACCTACTTCTAGTCAAGACACAAAACTCAGTGCAACAGGCAAACTCTCTAACAAGATAAAACATGCAACCTATAGAAAGTTCAACCTAAGACAAAAGAAAAGCTCTAGAAAAACTAAAGCACTACAACTAAACAGAGAAGCAGCTCAGAAAAGAAAAAGAACAACTCACATCTAAAAGAATAAGCATGCAAATCCTATGAGGAGTTCTAGTTCAAGCGGAGCATGTATCTCTCCCACACAAAAGAGTAAGCTGGGGTCTAACTTGTTACTACAGCAAAACAAAGAAAAAACAAACCTAGAAAAGTAAAGAGCGAGACGCTCCAAGCATACGCATGAAGTGATAAAAATATAGTGCAACGAAGGACGAACTGATAATTGTTGATGAAGAAGGGGATGCACGGGGGCATCCACAAGCTTAGACGCTTGATTCCCCTTGAATATTTATTGGGGGTGCACATGGGCATCCCCAAGCTTGAGTGTTTGACACTCCAAGATCTTCTTTCATCATCTTGCATCGCGCACTTGAAAACTCCCTTCATGCATAACTCATCATAATCTGATTAGCGAGGTTAGTACCCATAATAAAATAATTTTTCCTCTACTGTAAATAAAGATAATCTTGAATATATACAGTTTCTAAAGATTTCCAAAAAGTTTTTGCAAATAAAAAGCAAGCTTAAGGTTTGCAAAGTGAAGAAAAGGAAAAACAGGACAGAATCTGTGAAAAACAGATCAGCAGGTAAAAACGATTTTTTTAGGGATACTTATTCAACTCAAATGAAAAAACTCAGAACATACGAAAGTTTCGTAATTGTATAGATCACGCTGTGTAAAAAATTCATCTCAAAAAGATGAACTGGGATTTTTCTGTGATTTTTCTAGTCACGAGGACAGAATCTGTTTTCTGTACAGCATGTCACAACTTTCACATCCCTTGTCGTATGAGGCTATAAAAGGCACAAAGCTTGAAAATTAAAGATACAATGATGTTGCTACAGTATTAACAATCATCAAGACCACTAAGAACATAAGAAAAGCAAAAATAAAAACCTAAATTCGTTGCGGGCTGCCTCCCGAAAGCGCTTCTTTAGAGCCATTAGCTAGGCTTAAAGCAGAAGATCAAGTTGTATCCATTGAACCATCATCACGATCATCAAAAAGCTCTCCAATAGTAAAACTAGTCTTAATAGGTTTCTCAAATAAAGGACGAATGAAAATGCTTCTTGGAATAAAATCAAAAGGAGGGAAATTAATTGGAGTTTCATTAAATTTAAAGATAGGTGTCTCCTCCAAAGTTTTCACCGTTTCAACTCTCTTGGCAATGGGTGTGTTTGCTTTAGCTCGAGGAACCTTGGGGACGTGAATGAACTTAGGTTCCTTCTTTGCCGGAGTTTCATCCTTTTTGGTTTTGATTGAGGAAAAGGTAGTTCCTAGAGTTTCAATAACTTCCTCAATCTTTTCTATCCTAGAAGACTTCTCATCAAGGGATTTAATAGTCTCCAAAGTTTTGACAATTTTCTGCATGGAGTTATCTAGCCTATTCAAATTTCCTTGAATCTTACGATCCAACTCATTCACCCTATCGATAATTGGCATCTCTAGCTCTATTGTTTCAAGTTTTCTCATAATGTGAGCTAAAGTAATGTCCTCCTTAATACTAACAACTGGGAGACTTCCAACAAGATTTTCAATAACATTAAGTGCTTCCAAAACTGGGGACTCTATGAAGTTCCCATTGATAGCAGTGTCTAAAAGAAACCTATTCCAAGAAGTCATCCCAACATAAAAATTTCTAAGCAAGATAGCAGTGGATTGCTTCTTGGTGGCTCTTTTTTGAGAATCATTAATTCTATACCAAGCATCTTTCAAACTTTCACCACCTCTTTGAGTAAAGGTAAGTACTTCTGCCTCACCAAAGGCAAAAGGACCAGCCATAGTGGTAACTACTGAGAAGGTAACAGGTATTTTGGTATTTTTGATAAGGGACACAAAAGTAAAAACTGAAAGGTAAACTAACAAGACTAAAAAGAAAAGATAAAAGATAGTGTGCAACTCCCCTATCTTGTAGACTGGAGTTCCCGACAACAGCGCCAGAAAACTTGCTGATGGCAAGAGAGTGTTAATACTCTTCAAGCCTTGTTGGTCACCCCAAGTGCAGGGTGAGATATAGTGCAGCGGCAAGTTTTCCCTTGGCAAAGATACCAAGGTTTGTCTCCCGTAGGACTCCGAAGGATACAAGAAGGTGGTAAAGTGAACAATGGCGCCGAGGTTTCTAGCTTCACCTGGACCTGCACACAGATACAAATAACTTTGCTCCCAACGAGTACAGAGGGGTTGTCAATTCCTCCGGCCTTTCTGTTTACAAAGGATCAACGCAAGAGATAAAAGTGGAACTGAAAGTAAAGACTGAAACTAAAGACTGAAAGTAAACTAAGGGTGTAAACAATGATGTGAAGATGGACCGGGGTCCCGAGATTTTCACTAGTGATGTCTCTCTCCCAAAAGATGATAAAAGTGCTAGCGAGATAAACAAATCACAGCTGGGCAATTGACAGAATTATGAAGGCACCAAATGCTAACTATGCTACAAAGAAAGGAAGGGCTCAAAAGCGATCGGTAGTACGCCAAGGTAAGTAGACCGAAATCCAACTGCATCTACTACGAATCATACACCTTGAGATATCTATCCAGAACATCTCGCTGGTACTAAGTTGTGAATCCCACCCAAAGTGTAAACTCAAAGCAACATACAACTGCATTAAAAGAACTTTGCGTAAAGTAAACAATCCTTGCACCCGCGGGTACAAGCATCGTTGTTTTATCCTTGGTGGCAACATCACATCCCCTAGTCTCATGTTTCTGTCACTCAAGCTAGACATCAGGGGGCAGAACCCACAATCAAGCACAACGCTCCCTCTTGGAGTTGCAACAAACTACTTGGCCAAAGAAAAATACTGCAACGGAGAACATGCAAGAATTTACTCAAGAACAAAATATAAAAGAGAAGAACCAAATATATTACTCATCACAATCTGAACATAGTCTCATTGTCGGGACCCAGAATATGCGTATGTAATTCTAGTCACAACTCATTCACATGGAGAGCCGAGAGCCGTACCCACTTGTCTAAGCAGGCAAGGCCAAGCACAGAACACTCTCGGAAAGCATCGTACGTGAGGGCCATCCCATACAGGCCGGATGATCAACTGAGATGGGTCATCATCGCCTGCTCACAAGTCTAAATGATTATGGGTGGTGAAATCCCATACTCATAGACAAGTCGCCTCAACCATGTTATCGATTGAATCATAAACCTTACATAAACAGACTCCAGCCCGATCACTTAGTCGGGGTCTAGGGCGGGCTCGATCATACAACAAAGTGTGCACGTGACAGAGTCACGAGAAATCACATTGCGATGACCCAAGCTGCGCACATCTAAGGGCCACTTGGTGTATAAAAGACCGCCAGCCAGATCACAACTAAGGTCTCGAAAACCCATACTAAGACATGCATATTATAAACATACACGCAACACACATGCCTAGTATGAACAGCTGATGGCTTCTCGCCCCTGGCTGGTTACCCCAAGTGGAAGGTTTGATGTAGCAAAAAGGTAAGTTTCCCTTAGCGAAGATGCTAAGGTTTAGATTGTCTCCAGTAGGACTCAAGAGATACAAGTAGGTGGTAAAGGGAACAATGGCGCCGTTCAGAACCTAGGTTTCTAACTTCACCTGGACCTGCACACAGATACAAATAACATTGCTCCCAACGAGTTCACAGGAGTTGTCAATTCCTCCGGCCTTATTGTTTAGAAAGGATTAACGCAAGAGATAATAATGATAGTTATAGCAACGGAATAGTAAATACTGAAAGTAAATTGGTAGTGTGAAAAATAATGTGAAGATGGACCGGGGTCCCATGATTTTCACTAGTGATGTCTCTCTCCCAAAAGACGATAAAAGTGCTAGCGAGGTAACCAAATCACAGTTGGGCAATTAACAGGATTATGAAGGCACCGCAATGCTAACTATGCTGCAAAGAAAGGAAGGGCTCAAAAGCAATGGGCAATACGCCAAGGTAAGTAGACCGAAATCCATCTGCATCTACTACGAATCATCCACCTTGAGATATCTATCCAGAACATCTCGCTGGTATTAAGTTGCGAATCCCACCCAAAGTGTAAACTCAAAGCAACAGACAACTGCATTAAAAGAACTTTGCGTAAAGTAAACAATCCTTGCACTCGCAAGTACAAGCACCGTTGTTTTATCCCTGGTGGCAACATCACATCCCCTAGTCTCATGTTTCTGTCACTCAAGCTAGACATCAAGTGACGAGAGGGTGACCTCACGACTCCTACAGATAGGCCTACCCGGTGTCCCTAAAGGTAGAAGGCCCATGAAGACCCGCCTGGACCCGCCTTGGCCCGCTAAGTTGGCACCGACATAGGAGTCTGCGACTCACAAGGAAGGTGCAAAGACCTGTCGTACGGAGCAAGCTAGGGTTAGGAAAGCTTACCTGTAAACGTAGATGGACTCCCCGAGACCTAGCCCGGTATATAAGGGCTAGGAGGGGCGACGCCAAAAGGCAACCAATATCATCTGTAACCCTATCCTTGAGCGCTCCAGCCTTGGCATCCACTGTAATCCCATCTCCCTCATCAATAATATCGAGTAGGAATGTGTCCTCCTGTTTGCCAACGATCTATTGTCCAACGTGTGCTTCTCATGACTAACCCAGGGTCCCTGACCATGGGATTTGCCGGGGTTGATCCCCTTCAATTGGCGCCGTCTGTGGGAACCACACAGGTTGGGATCACGATCTCGGCGGTCCCGTCTCCAGAAGGCCACAACTCAAGGGAAGGACCAGATCTAGCCCACTCAAAGGATTCAAGATCACGGCGAGCATCTCTGCCACCCCATCAAGATCACTCGGGCTACAGCTGTGCCAGGACCGATACTACGGTAACGGCCAAGTGCAGCGTCAGCAGCGAAGGAATCGACGACCCATAAGAACGGTGAGAGGCCTCTACAAAGGAATCCCACTCGACGAACCACGACACGCAGTAGAGGAATCACAAATCTTTCGACAACCCACCACCGCCCGGGCACCCGCCGCACATCAAGATGATGACTATGTCGGGAACCGGGGTTAGCATATGTAATTCCAGTCATGATACAATCACATGGAGAGCCGGGAACCGTACCCACTTTTCTAAGCAGACAAGGCCAAGCACAGAACGTTCTCGGTAAGCATCAAACGTGAGGGGCATCCCATTCAGGCCGGATGATTAACTGAGATGGGTCCTCAACGTCCGCTCACAAGTCTAAATGCTTATTGGTGGTGAATCCCATATTCATAGACAAGTCGCCTCAACCATGTTATCAATTGGATCCTAACTCTTACATAGACTTACTCCAGCCCGATCACTTAATCAGGGTCTAGGGCGGGCTCGATCATACAACAAAGTGTGCACGTGACAGAGTCACGAACAATCGCATCGCGATGCCCCAAGCTGCGCACATCTAAGGGCCACTTGGTGTATAAAAGACTGCCAGCCAGATCACAACAAAGGTCTCGAAAACCCATACTAAGACATGCATGTTATAAACATACACGCATCACACATGCCCAGTATGAACAGCAGGTATCATCACATAACTCTACAAAGTACTCTTTATTGATATACACATAGAGCATACAAAGATCACATGTCTGTGATCAACATTACATCATACAAAGGAAGCAAATTAGGTCTGAGTACAGACAAGTTTAACAAATGGCTTAGAGAAGCCTTGTAAACAAACATGCCCTTCCACGAGGGACCAGACTACTGTCTGGGACTATATTACCAAGGTCAACGTCGAGCTTCACGAAGGTAACTCCATCGGGGTCCGGGTTCTCATCTAAAACATAGAATAAGCAAACGTGAGTACAAAGTCGTACTCAGCAAGACTTACATCAGATCTATAATACTCATGCTCAAGTATCAAGGTAAAGGAGGTGGGGTTTCATCAGCAGAAGTGCCAGCTTTGACTTGGCTATTCCTGAACTACGAATACCAGACTTGAGGTAAGAAGCGTACACGAGTCCACTACATCTCCAACCAATACACCACTATGGTTACTTCCTCGACTTCCCCACGAGGAAGCACACCATAGCACTCACGCTTATCTTGCGAGTTTTATAAGTATCCATTTAAGTTGTCTAATAATCAGGTACAGGTTCCAAGTAGTCCTTAACCGCGGACGCGGCTATTCGAATAGTTTTGTTAACCTTGCAAGGGTGTAAGCTACACACACATGACCATCGGTTACCGCCAGGTCTCGCCACCGTTCAAGAGGTGACAGCGAGGATGTTCACCACGACACTTCGCTCACAACCGGTCTATTCCAGGAGTCGACTATCTGAGTTTGCCTCCGCTCGAGAGCCCGGCCGGATCAACGAAACGGACTCAAACAATGCAGGTGACCGAGACGCCACCTCTGGCAGATGGTTTTCCTGCCTCACAGGTGCACCCACATATCTATATGATGCAACCATTTCCTTTGTTCTTTTTCTATGCACATGTCAAATGGAAAGCCCGAACTAATGTGACTCTTGGACGTCGACACGGATCAAGGTACTAGGCCGAGAGGGGTCAGTGAGCCCAATGTGTGGTTGTACTCTTTGTCTTGGATTACCATACAAGAACTCGGTGCTTAAGGCGGTGTCCAACGATACAACCCACTGTGTACTCCTACACAGCCTCTCATCGTTCACCTTGTATTAGGGTGGATTCACCGACACAGTTTCACTTTCATCAACACCATGTTTAACATCATCCCGACTCACATCAAAAGCAACCTCACTGTAACACTAAGCATGCAATAAGCTGTAACAGTTGCAGGGGCCACATGATATCAACCAACTCCTATGTCATCTAGGATTGTGCTTTGCTTACTACTGTGACAAGATGATAGGTCATGCATCGGATATGGGTTCAACTATGCGGTAGAATCGATACAAAGTGATCTCCTAAACATGCATAAGAGAGACTGAGAGGGAATTGGAATTTTATAGACATTATCAATGGGGTTTGCTTGCCTTGCTGACGAGGTTCGATATCGGGGTCTTCAACGAAGGGGGATGGCCTCCGGTTCCGGTTGCACGTCTATCGAGCAAACAATCAAACAAGGTATAATTTTATTTGCAATGCTCAAACACATCATCAATATTAAAATGGTGATGTTCTTGGTCACAATGTGGGTACAATTCCATTTAAAAGAAGTCAAATGCAAAGTCATTTGCAAATGTGCTTCAAATTTGAAGTTGAAATAAAGCCATATGGATGTTTTGCACTGTTCACCCATTTTAAAATGGTCAAACATGAAAACAGAGCCCATATTCATAAACCTTGGATTTTTCTGATAATTTTAGACATATTATATGTCCAATTTGGAGTTCATATGAATTAGTTATGATTTTCCAAAGTTTATTAAATTTTCTGTAATTTCTGTAATTACTTTAATTCATTTCTATTTTCTGGAAAGTCTTTATTGCGTCATGCTGAGGTCAGGGTGACGTCACAGGGGGGGGGGGGGCTGGCGGGTGGGGTCGGCTTGTCAGTGGAAGAGGGGTTTAAACCCGGTTTAGTTTAATTAAACAGGGTTATTAGGGGGGCCAGGGCCCACCAGTCAGTGGCCCTAGGGGTAATTAGCTTAGGCTAAATAAGGCCTTAATGGCCGGCCATGTCGGCTCGCCGCCGGCGACGCCAAAACACGGCGGCGTCCTCACTGGACTGCGATTCCGGCAGCCAAACGCAGCGCTAGGGCTACCAAATTGTAGCCCGTGGACGTGCGCTTCACGGAAGCTAGCTGCGCGTCGCCGGGGAGGTCCTTAACGTCGCCGGCTTCAACTTTCGCGGCGGCCGGAGTCCGGTTATCGCAGACATCGCGTGGCAGTGGGGCGTTTTGGCCATGGGCTAAGGCATCGTGACCCTGGGGGACTCAATAGCACCATGCGCATCTCGGCAAGGGAAGGGAGGCATGGGAGCTTGCACCTCGTCGGCCATGGCGGGTCCAAGCTTCGGCTTCCATGGCGGGGGTGGCTAGGAGGTGCAACAGGAGGATTGAGCTTAGGGTTTTGAAGCGCCTGCTCACCAGGAATGTGTTGGAGGCAACAGCGAGGTCGAAGGTGCCCTGGTGACGACGTAATCGTCGACGGAATCCGGCGGCTCCGACGAGATGTCGACGAGGCTTGCGGCCGTTCGGGGCAGAATTGGTCGGCCAGCTCCTGCACGGCGTGGCTTGCGTCTACGGCGATCTTCCGGGACAACTTCTCGCGGTCGTTGGCCGTCTCTGGCCGCGTGGAATCACGGCGGCGCTCCGGTAGTCTCTCGGGTGCTCACGGAGAAGACGAGGAAGGAAAAGGGGAGGGTGACCACGGGCAAGGGGGAAAGGTGCGGCGTGCGCGTGGCGGCTTCTTGGCGAGGAGAGGGGGCCTGGGTGGTCAGGAATACGCGAGACGTCGCGGTGGCGTCATCGCCGCGCTCTGCCCCTCCAGCGAGCTGCTTGGCAGCGCGGGGAAGAAGACGACAAGGCTGTCGTGGGCTGGGCCGGGGAAGTCTAGTTGGGCCCGAGGCCGTAGGGGTTGGGCTGGGTTTTTCTTTTTCCTTTTCTTCTGTTATTTCTTTCTATAATATTTTTGCCCCAAATAAAAAAAAGCAAGGCAATTTAGAAAATCATGAAAACTTTTATGTGGGCTTATAACATATATAGCTAGCCACTCATAAGTTTTGGTGACTTTTAAAAATCGAACAATTTGAATTTAAATTCAAATTGGAGTTTAATTTAATTTCCAATGCACCTTTTGAATTTTTGAATATTCCATGGGCATGGGAAAATTCCCAAACCACTTTTGCAATGATCAGCAACAATTCTAGGAATTTTCCAAACATTCAAATGATTTTTGGAAAAAGATTTTTATCTGGCCATTTATTTAAATTCTCAGGGCTTTCTGTTTTCCCCCATTTTTGAATTTCTTTTGAAATTTCCCATGATGCAAAGGGACAAGAAAACCCTAGCACTTACGCTAGTTGGGGTTCTGACAACTCGCCCCCACTCAAAAGAATCTCGTCCCGAGATTCAGAAGTCGTCGGGAGGAAGGTGGGGTACTCGGCACGGAGGCGGTCTTCTCTTTCCAAGGTTGCTTCTTTCTCGGAGTGATGTGACCATTGCACCTTGAGGAACTTGATCTTCTGACGGCGAGTGACATGCTCTGCTGAATCAAGAATACGAACAGGGTACTCTCGATAAGAAAGGTCATCTTGGAGATCAAGTGTTTCATGGTCGACTTCGCGGATGGGGTTCTTGAAGCAACGCCTGAGTTGTGACACATGGAATACATCATGTACTCGGGAAAGGTGAGGGGGTAGTTCAAGTTGGTAGGCAACTTCTCCACGTTTAGCTAGAATGCGGAAAGGTCCGATGTAAGGTGGGGCCAACTTGCCTTTGATACCAAATCTTTGGGTTCCCTTCAGAGGAGTAACCCGGAGGTAAGCCTTCTCATCAATATTGTAGCTCTCCTCTCTATGATGACGATCATAGTAGCTCCTTTGACGAGACTGAGCGGCTTTCAATCGATCACGAACAATGCGAACTTGCTCTTCTGCTTCCTTGATCATATCCGGTCCAAATAATTGTCTTTCACCGATTTCTGACCAGTTTAGGGGTGTTCGACATCGGCGTCCATAGAGGAGTTCAAAAGGAGCCATGTTCAGACTAGATTGAAAACTATTGTTATAAGCAAATTCGGCGAAGGGAAGAGATTTCTCCCAATTCTTTCCGAAAGAGATAACACAGGCTCTGAGCATGTCTTCCAAGATTTGATTAACCCTTTCAACTTGACCACTAGACTGAGGATGGAAAGCTGTACTAAAGGATAGATGAGTTCCCATAGCACTCTGAAAGCTTCCCCAGAATCTAGAGGTGAAAAGGCTACCACGATCAGAATTAATTACCAAAGGAACACCGTGAAGAGACACAATTCTAGAGACGTACAAGTCCGCCAACTGACTAGCAGTTATAGACTCGCGAACGGGAAGGAAGTGAGCAACTTTGGAAAGTCTATTAATGACAACGAAGATGGCATCATTTCCTTTCTGGGTTTTTGGAAAGCCGGTGATGAAGTCCATACCGACTTTGTCCCATTTCCACTCTGGAATAGGAAAAGGTTGAAGTGTACCAGCAGGTCTTTGGTGTTCTGCCTTAATACGACGACAAACATCACATTCAGCAACAAATCGACCAATGTCTCTCTTCATCCTGGTCCACCAAAATCTCTGGCGTAGATCTCGGTACATTTTTGTGCTACCGGGATGAATTGAGAGGGGTGTATCATGGGCTTCTTTGAGGATGAGTTGCCTTAGATCCCTATTCTTAGGTACTACCAAACGATTTTCAAAGAATACCGTTCCTTTACTATCTGTGGAGAAACATTTAGCAACTCCGCTAGCAATGTTCTCCTTGATCCGGCGAACACCTCGTGCACGCCTTTGGGCAACTATGATTTGATCCTCAAGGGTTGGTTTCGCCACCAAGTGAAAAGAGATCCACGAGGAACAATCTCGAGATTGAGCTTTCGAAATTCCTCATGAAGAAGTGGTTGATACTGTTGTAACATGAGGTTGTTACAATACGACTTACGACTTAGTGCATCAGCCATGACATTGGCTTTGCCTGGGGTGTAAGAAATTCCTAAGTCATAATCTTTTATCAACTCAATCCAGCGTCTTTGCCTGAGATTAAGATCTGGCTGGGTGAAAATATATTTGAGGCTTTGGTGGTCGGAATAGATCTCACAACGATTACCAAGGAGGTAATGTCGCCAAGTCTTCAGGGCATGAACTACGGCAGCGAGTTCAAGATCATGGGTAGGATAGTTCTCTTCATGTGGACGCAACTGGCGTGAAGCATAAGCTACCACATGTCGATCTTGCATAAGTATGCATCCTAACCCTTGCCGTGAAGCATCACAATAGATCTCGAAATCCCTTTTGGTGTCTGGAGGTGCAAGTACGGGTGCAGAAGTCAATCTTCTTTTTAGCTCTTGAAAGCTTTCCTCGCACTTGGGGGTCCATTGGGATTTCTTATCTTTCTTGAGGAGTTCAGTAAGAGGCTTTGCAACTTTAGAAAAGTTCTCGACGAAGCGGCGGCAATAGATGGCTAGGCCAAGAAAACTCCTAACTTGCTTAACCGATTCAGGTGGAGTCCAGTCAAGGACGACCTGAACTCTCTCGGGATTGACTGCAACACCTTTCGCAGAAATCACGTGGCCTAAGTAGGTCACTTCTGGTAGCCAAAATTCACACTTGGAGAACTTGGCATAAAGGCGATGCTCTCTAAGTTTCATCAATACCAACCTAAGATGTTCTGCGTGGTCTTCTTCGTTCTTCGAGTAGATGAGAATGTCATCAAGATAAACCACAACAAATTTATCTAGGTACTCCATGAAGATCGAATTCATCAAGCGCGATAATGTGGCGGGGGCATTGGTTAAACCAAAGGACATGACGGTATACTCGTAAAGACCATAACGAGTAGTGAAAGCCGTTTTTGGAATGTCCTCGTTTCGGATTTTGATTTGACGATAACCTAATTTCAAATCCATCTTGGAGAAGACAGAGGATCCTGCAAGTTGATCATAAAGATCATTGATCCTGGGCAGTGGGTACTTGTTCTTTATCATCGCTAGATTTAGCGGACGATAGTCTACGCACATCCTTTCTGTTCCATCTTTCTTCGTTACGAACAGAACGGGGCAACCCCATGGCGATGAGCTAGGGCGGATGAAGCCTTTTGCCAACGAAGCATCAAGTTGGGTTTTTAGCTCAGCTAACTCATGTGGGGCCATTCTATATGGTCTTCTGGAAATTGGGGCTGTGCCTGGTATAAGATCCACTATGAATTCTACACACCTGTCGGGTGGCATTCCCGGCATCTCTTCAGGAAATACATCCGGGAAGTCACGAACCACCGGAACATCTTCAAGGTCTGGAAGGGGAAGCACAAGCAAAGTATGCATCTGGATTCTAGAGCTGGGTGATGTGTAGTCAATGGTCTGGCCTGAAGAATGGGTGAGTTTGACTGATTTGGCTTTACAATCAAGGAAAGCATTCTGCCTTGATAACCAATCCATTCCTAGGATGACATCAATGTCCGAAGATTTGAGGGCTATAAGAGAAGCAAGGAATACTAAACCCTCAATTGCAATTTGATTACCATGGCTTACTCTATTAGTTTGCCACTTTGAACCAGGAGTTTGAATGATCATTGGAGAAAACATTTCTTCAAAAGGGAATTCATGACGAAGTGCATAACTCTCCGACATGAATGAATGAGAAGCTCCTGGATCGAAAAGAACGGAGGCGGGGACATGATTGACTGGGAGTGTGCCAAGAATGACGTCAGAAGCAGCAGTGGTTTCCTCAACTGAGATTTGGTTCACACAACCACTACTTGTGACTGAAAGCTTTACTGGGATGGTCTTGGTGGTGGATTTCTTTGGAGGCTTGGGTCGAGAATGACGTGGTGCTATCAAGACCTGAGGGCATTGACGATAGTAATGGCCTGGAAGACCACACTTAAAGCATACCCTGTCTGAATTGCTGGGAGTGAAATTACTTGGCCGCACACCATCATTCCGGGGTGGAACAATGTGTTGAGGTGGATGGCATATATTCGGTGGTGGTCTCTGGAGAAGGTTTTGAGGTATGACACTGGTTGGAATCCAAATTCGGCGTTTCTGAGGGGCTGAACTAGAAGAAGGAGCAAGCTCAAGAGCATGCTTGCGGGACTCCTTGAAAATTTCATTGCCATGCTCAGCTCTGAAGGATCTGTTGACTAAATCCTCAAAGGTGGCAAATTCGATGAGGTTGAGATCATGACGAAGGATGGGGCTAAGTCCCTTACGGAACCTTGCCTGCTTTCTAGCATCGGTGGTGATCTCATCTTGGGCATACCGAGCAAGACGGTTGAATTCTCTCACATACTCGTGCATGGACATCTCTCCTTGAGTCAATTTGCAAAACTCTTCCTTCTTGCGCTCCATCAACTCATCGAGAAGGTGGTACCCTCGAAAGGCAACACAGAACTCCTGCCAAGTCACTAGGTGACCATCAGGCTGCATCGCAACATAGTTCTCCCACCATTCAGCAGCAGCACCTTCCAGAAAGTATGCCGCGAATATAACTCGGTCATCGGAAGAAACATGTGCAGTATCAAGCTTACGCTCGATGGAACGGAGCCAATCATCAGCTTCAAGGGGCTCAGAAGAACATCGGAATACCGGTGGCTTTAGGAGGATGAATTCCTGAATGCTCACAACCACATTGCAATGACGTGAGGTATTCTGCTCGATGAGCTCCAGAAGGCGTGTTTGATCACGTTGATTCTTCTCAGCTTCCATCATGATTTCCGCCGCAGAAGGCGATGGTAGAGGTTCATCATCATTTCGATTCCGAACACGGTCTCGATTCCGACGAACAGCACTACGAGTTCCACCTGACATCCTGTGTGATAAAAATCAACAATCAGAACAGGTTGCATGATGGATTCAAGGATAACAAGACATGATGAAGGCGGAAAGGATTATAATGCGAAGGCAATGATCCACAGAAACTCGGAATAATTCCGTCAGCATAACGGCTACACCGGGATGGAAAATGAAACAATCTCGAAGAGATTGGACAGAACTTCCTCAAGGAACTCAAAACAGGAAGACTCTCGACGACCACAACTGTCCTACGGCTACAAGGAGGCAAACAACGAGATGTTCTAGTCAGACATAGATGAGCCTAGTCCTATCATCCCGTAGAAAAGATAAGGGTGACCCAGAACTCAGATCGATGAGGGTAAGGAGAAAAAGAAGCCTTACGTTGTTCCCTTATATCCAGAGTAACTATATAACTATAGAATGCTAGACTCGACTTCGACCAAGGGTTGACTAATCCTACAGAGAGTCCTGCTCTGATACCAAGTCTGTCGGGAACCGGGGTTAGCATATGTAATTCCAGTCATGATACAGTCACATGGAGAGCCGAGAACCGTACCCACTTGTCTAAGCAGACAAGGCCAAGCACAGAACGTTCTCGGTAAGCATCGAACGTGAGGGGCATCCCATTCAGGCCGGATGATTAACTCAGATGGGTCCTCAACGTCCGCTCACAAGTCTAAATGCTTATGGGTGGTGAATCCCATATTCATAGACAAGTCGCCTCAACCATGTTGTCGATTGGATCCTAACTCTTACATAGACTTACTCCAGCCCGATCACTTAATCGGGGTCTAGGGCGGGCTCGATCATACAACAAAGTGTGCACGTGACAGAGTCACGAACAATCGCATCGCGATGCCCCAAGCTGCGCACATCTAAGGGCCACTTGGTGTATAAAAGACCGCCAGGCAGATCACAACTAAGGTCTCGAAAACCCATACTAAGACATGCATGTTATAAACATACATGCAGCACACATGCCCAGTATGAACAGCAGGTATCATCACATAACTCTACAAAGTACTCTTTATTGATATACACATAGAGCATACAAAGATCACATGTCTGTGATCAACATTACATCATACAACGGAAGCAAATTAGGTCTGAGTACAGACAAGTTTAACAAATGGCTTAGAGAAGCCTTGTAAACAAACATGCCCTTCCACGAGGGACCAGACTACTGTCTGGGACTATATTACCAAGGTCAACGTCGAGCTTCACGAAGGTAACTCCATCGGGGTCCGGGTTCTCATCTAAAACATAGAATAAGCAAACGTGAGTACAAAGTCGTACTCAGCAAGACTTACATCAGATCTATAATACTCATGCTCAAGTATCAAGGTAAAGGAGGTGGGGTTTCATCAGCAGAAGTGCCAGCTTTGACTTGGCTATTCCTGAACTACGAATACCAGACTTGAGGTAAGAAGCGTACACGAGTCCACTACATCTCCAACCAATACACCACTATGGTTACTTCCTCGACTTCCCCACGAGGAAGCACACCATAGCACTCACGCTTATCTTGCGAGTTTTATAAGTATCCATTTAAGTTGTCTAATAATCAGGTACAGGTTCCAAGTAGTCCTTAACCGCGGACGCGGCTATTCG
This sequence comes from Bromus sterilis, assembly GCA_950022295.1. NCBI lineage: Eukaryota > Viridiplantae > Streptophyta > Magnoliopsida > Poales > Poaceae > Bromus > Bromus sterilis. Next base: position 30,973,086 of record OX465597.1, read on the forward strand.
AATAGTTTTGTTAACCTTGCAAGGGTGTAAGCTACACACACATGACCATCGGTTACCGCCAGGTCTCGCCACCGTTCAAGAGGTGACAGCGAGGATGTTCACCACGACACTTCGCTCACAACCGGTCTATTCCAGGAGTCGACTATCTGAGTTTTCCTCCGCTCGAGAGCCCGGCCGGATGAACGAAACGGACTCAAACAATGCAGGTGACCGAGACGCCACCTCTGGCAGATGGTTTTCCTGCCTCACAGGTGCACCCACATATCTATATGATGCAACCATTTCCTTTGTTCTTTTTCTATGCACATGTCAAATGGAAATCCCGAACTAATGTGACTCCTGGACGTCGACACGGATCAAGGTACTAGGCCAAGAGGGGTCAGTGAGCCCAATGTGTGGTTGTACTCTTTGTCTTGGATTACCATACAAGAACTCGGTGCTTAAGGCGGTGTCCAACGATACAACCCACTGTGTACTCCTACACAGCCTCTCATCGTTCACCTTGTATTAGGGTGGATTCACCGACACAGTTTCACTTTCATCAACACCATGTTTACCATCATCCCGACTCACATCAAAAGCAACCTCACTGTAACACTAAGCATGCAATAAGCTGTAACAGTTGCAGGGGCCACATGATATCAACCAACTCCTATGTCAGCTAGGATTGTGGTTTGCTTACTACTGTGACAAGATGATAGGTCATGCATCGGATATGGGTTCAACTATGCGGTAGAATCGATACAAAGTGATCTCCTAAAATGCATAAGAGAGACTGAGAGGGAATTGTGATTTTATAGACATGATCAATGGGGTTTGCTTGCCTTTCTGACGAGGTTCGATATCGGGGTCTTCAACGAAGGGGGTGGCCTCCGGTTCCGGTTGCACGTCTATCGAGCAAACAATCAAACAAGGTATAATTTTATTTGCAATGCTCAAACACATGATCAATATTGAAATGGTGATGTTCTTGGTCACAATGTGGGTACAATTCCATTTAAAAGAAGTCAAATGCAAAGTCATTTGCAAATGTGCTTCAAATTTGAATTTGAAATAAAGCCATATGGATGTTTTGCACTGTTCACCCATTTTAAAATGGTCAAACATGAAAACAGAACCCATATTCATAAACCTTGTATTTTTCTGATAATTTTAGACATATTATATGTCCAATTTGGAGTTCATATGAATTAGTTATGATTTTCCAAAGTTTATTAAATTTTCTGTAATTTCTGTAATTACTTTAATTCATTTCTATTTTCTGGAAAGTCTTTATTGCGTCATGCTGAGGTCAGGGTGACGTCACAGGGGGGGGCTGATGGGTGGGGTCGGCTTGACAGTGGAAGAGGGGTTTAAACCCGGTTTAGTTTAATTAAACAGGGTTATTAGGGGGGCCAGGGCCCACCAGTCAGTGGCCCTAGGGGGTAATTAGCTTAGGCTAAATAACGCCTTAATGGCCGGCCATGTCGGCTCGCCGCCGGCGACGCTAAAACACGGCAGCGTCCTCACTGGACTGCGATTCCGGCAGCCAAACACAGCGCTAGGGCTACCAAATTGTAGCCCGTGGACATGCGCTTCTCGGAAGCTAGCTGCGCGTCGCCGGGGAGGTCCTCAACGTCGCCGGCTTCAACTTTCGCGGCGGCCAGAGTCCGGTTATCACAGACATCGCATGGCAGTGGGGCGTTTTGGCCATGGGCTAGGGCATCGTGACCCTAGGGGACTCAATAGCACCATGCGCATCTCGGCAAGGGAAGGGAGGCATGGGAGCTTGCACCTCGTCGGCCATGGCGGGTCCAAGCTTCGGCTTCCATGGCGGGGGTGGCTAGGAGGTGCAACAGGAGGATTGAGCTTAGGGTTTTGAAGCGCCTGCTCACCAGGAATGTGTTGGAGGCGACAGCGAGGTCAAAGGGGCCCTGGTGACGACGGAATCGTCGACGGAATCCGGCGGCTCCGGCGAGATGTCGACGAGGCTTGCGGCCGTTCGGGGCAGAATTGGTCGGCCAGCTCCTGCACGGCGTGGCTTGTGTCTACGGCGATCTTCCGCGACAACTTCTCGCGGCCGTTGGCCGTCTCTGGCCGCGCGGAATCACGGCGGCGCTCCGGTAGTCTCTCGGGTGCTCACGGAGAAGACGAGGAAGGAAAAGGGGAGGGTGACCACGGGCAAGGGGGAAAGGTGCGGCGTGCGCGTGGCGGCTTCTTGGCGAGGAGAGGGGGCCTGGGTGGTCAGGAATACGCGAGACGTCGCGGTGGCGTCGTCGCCGCGCTCTGCCCCTCCAGCGAGCTGCTTGGCAGCGCGGGGAAGAAGACGACAAGGCTGTCGTGGGCTGGGCCGGGGAAGTCTAGTTGGGCCCGAGGCCGTAGGGGTTGGGCTGGGTTTTTCTTTTTCCTTTTCTTCTGTTATTTCTTTCTGTAATTTGTTTTGCCCCAAATAAAAAAAAGCAAGGCATTTTATAAAATCATGAAAAGTTTAATGTGGGCTTATAACATATATAGCTAGCCACTCATAAGTTTTGGTGACTTTTAAGAATCAAACAATTTGAATTTAAATTAAAATTGGAGTTTAATTTAATTTCCAATGCACCTTTTGAATTTTCGAATATTCCATGGGAATGGGAAAATTTCCAAACCACTTTTGCAATGATCAGCAACAATTCTAGGAATTTTCCAAACATTCAAATGATTTTTGGAAAAAGATTTTTATCTGGTCATTTATTTAAATTCTCAGGGCTTTCTGTTTTCCCCATTTTTGAATTTCTTTTGAAATTTCCCATGATGCAAAGGGACAAGCAAACCCTAGCACTTACCCTAGTTGGGGTTCTGACATACTACGAGATCGAAACCAACGATCAACAGAACCATCGCCAAGGAGGGAGGAACCGACGACCCAAAAGGTGTGCACGGGAAATCTGCTGCGAGGCTCCAACGAATATGCCACGTCACGCAGCCGCGCAACCAACGGCCACTCGACGACACGCCGTCGCATGAGCACCTACCGCCAGCCAGGACAGCGACTCCGAGATACCGGTGGGCGAGTACTATGACCCAGATCGAAGGCCAGATGAATTCGCCAACCTCATCAAGAACCAAGACATGAGTCGATGAATCGAAACCGACCCTCGCTTCCACGAACACCCGGAGGATCACGAGCAAATCTTAAGAATCTCAAGAAGGAAGAGGCACGCCGGATCTAGCAAACTCATGGCTAGAGAGAAGCTAGCAGGACCCTGCACGATCCATAGCTTCGAGGATGACTGGGGACGCGTCAGGTCAGGTCACACTTTGAGAGACTATCACCTGTTCAACGAGCTATCCGACGACCTCAAGAAGGAGAAGCAGAAAGAAGACAGGCGCAACCGGCGACCCAAACAATCGCCGCCCTCAAGCCCGGAAGGACGTCACAGCCCGCTGCAAGGACAGGTGCTCATGATCCAGGAGGGAAGGGTGCCGCAAGCACAACGCGACGCCTACACCCTGCAAGCTAGAGCAGCCGAGAGCATAAATATAGTCGAAGTCTACGAACTACAGGACGCGGAGACCAGCATCACGTTCTCACAGGACGACCATCCACCCACAGTCCCAAGACCGGGGCACGCGCCCCTAGTGCTCGATGCACAAATCGGAGGGTGCGAGCTCAACTACATCAGCAGGGCCAACAACACAGAAGCTGACGAACTCGCGAACATTGGTTCGACCCGAGGACCAGTACCACCTGGCGTTTTTCTCGAAAGCATCAGCCAGAGATCCATCAAGGTACAGGCAGCAGCACCTAAAGCAGTCGTGGACGACGAGGACACAACAGACCCGGCGCAGGTGGCAGCAGCAAGCCCATCAGAAGGCACAAACACCAGCACACCCGACAGCACAGCTCCGACAGAGCTCGAAGGACCTGTCTGGGCAAAACCGTTCCTCCGATTCTTAATCGAAGGGACACTACCGCAAGACGTGGCCGAAGCATGACGCATCAGTAGACGATCCAAGGTGTTCACGGTGATCAACAAACAACTATACAAGCGCAGCATCACCCAGATACTCCAAAGGTGCATCGACGAAGAGGACGGCAAAGCCCTACTGCTCAAAATCCACGAAGGCACCTGCGGGCACCATGCGAGCAGTCGAGTACTCGTGTCCAAAGCATTCCGAGCCGGGTTCTATTGGCCCACAGCCATGAAAAACGCAGAGGAAATCGTGCGACGTTGTGTCGCCTGCCAGAAATTCGCCAACAGGTCACACGCCCCCGCATCAGAGCTCAAGACCATACCACTATCCTGGCCGTTCGCCACCTGGGGACTCGACATGGTCGGCCCACTCAAGAAATCATCAAAGGGCGGAAGGACACACCTGCTCGTCGCAGTCAACAAGTTCACTAAATGGATCGAAGCAGTGCCCATCACCAGCTCCACAGCCCTCACGGCTGTCAACTTCATCAAATCGATCATCTTCAGGTTCGGAGTGCCACACAACATCATCACGGACAACGGCACGAACTTCACAGCCGCATAATTTTGGAACTTCTGCAAAGAAATGGGCATCAAAATCAATTATGCATCAGTCGCGCAGCCGCAGTCCAACGGCCAAGTGGAAAAAGCAAACGGCCTTGTATGCGGGGGAATCAAGAAGCGGCTCCTCGCACCACTCGAGCAAGCCGCCGGCAACTGGGTAGAAGAACTCCCCGCGGTACTATGGAGCCTACGAACTACACAAAACACCGCGACCCAATACAGACCCTTCTTCATGGTGTATGGGGCAGAGGCGGTACTACCACATGACCTCAAGTTCGGAGCACCTCGGGTCACCGGGTACGAAGAAGAATAAGCAGAAGAAGCATTACAAGATGACAAAGATACAGCTGACGAAGCAAGAGATACAGCCCTGGCAAAATGAGAGGGGTACCAGGACAAGCTACGCACCTACCAAAGAAGTCGCTTGCGCACTAGAACCTTCAACAAAGGTGACCAAGTCCTACGGCTGATACAAGAGAAGGTTCATAAACTTGCCCCCCAATGGGAAGGACCATTTATAGTCTTAGAAGTCATCGGAGGTGGCGCCTACAGGCTAAAGAACCCGAAGACAGACGAGGACGTGGGTAACCCATGGAACATAGCAACCTTGCGACTGTTCTATCCATAGTCCCCATCGGTCAGACATGACTGGCAACTCATGTAACCGCTCGACCGCAATAAAATAAATGTTGCCCAAATACTGCCATCTCAAAGCACTCGGGGGCTCAAGCACACACTCCCCCCGAGAGACGCTATCATCGCCTATGCGATCTTAACCAAAGCACTCGGGGGCTTCAGCATAAAATCCCCCCGAGAAACGCTATCGCCTACGTGATCTTAACCAAAGCACTCGGGGGCTTAAGCATAAAATCCCCCCGAGAGACGCTATCGCCTACGCGATCTTAACCAAAGCACTCGGGGGCTTAAACATAACCCCCCCCCCCCCGAGAGACACTATCGCCACTCAAGCGATCTTAACCAAAGCACTCGGGGGCTTAAGCATAAAATCCCCCCGAGAGACGCTATCGCCACTTAAGCGATCTTCACCAAAGCAATCGGGGGCTTAAGCATAAAATCCCCCCGAGAGAGCTGAGATACGCTACGGTCCTACTAAAAAACACCAAGTTAGTAATCTTCAAGTCTTTACCCGGACGACAAGCAAACCAAGACTCGGGGACTACTCCAAAGTTGAAAAGCGAGGAAATACGCAAAGTTCTAAGCCTACATTTGACTGTACAACTCAAACGTAGCCTCGGGGGCTACTCCCATTGGGAGCGCTGTCGCGCACCCGATAGAGCACACTAGAAAAGTTAAATACAGTACATCACGGGAGGAGTCGAAGACATTTCACGTTATCAGACGGAGTCGAAGACATTTCACGCAGATGGAGTCGAAGACATTTCACGTTATCAAACGGAGTCGAAGACATTTCACGCTAATCAGATGGAGTCAAAGACATTTCACGCTATCAAATGGAATTGCAGACATTCTGCGCTATAATAAGGAGTCGAAGACATTGCATCACAGGAGTCGAAAACACAGTTTATTGCAAGATCTCAACCACAGCGTGAATTCAACCATAAAGGCATAAAAGGATTCAACTACATTTGGATAGAAGGCAGCTCCTGTCACAAGAGGAAATTACCCAAGGAATCAAGACTTCTACATACGTGCTCATGAGGGATAATCGACTCCAGTACAGAGGCATTGCCACAGACAAAGGAAAAAAGAAAGCTAGCAGAGGATATCAATGACATAACAAAAGGGTGAAGCTCGACTTATTTGTCGATGCTCCACCAGCTTCTTCTCCAGCTGCAGCTGCACGCCTTCTCCTCCGTCTGCACAGCTTCTTCTCCGAATTTCCAGCGAAGATGAGGCCGCCTCCAGTTCTACAAGGTCGCTTGGCGCGCCCGCTTGATCGATGGCTTGACGTCGATGTCCTCTTCGAAGCTGATGGAGACGGCACCACCACCTGATGAGTCGCCAGAAGATGGAGCTATAGAAGATGCAGGCGTAGGATTCCTCGACCTTGTGGAGCTGTCGCTGCTCGACTCTTACCAGTGCGGATCCATGCTGTTGCCGCTCGGATCGAACGCACGGACAGTGATAGTGCTTTCGCCGTCAAAACGAAAGCTGAGCATATCGCCATCTCGCAAATTCAACCGCCGAGCAAACAAATTCCAACCAGAGCCAAGAAAAATCAAGCGGGAGCTATCAACCTCCAAGTCAACATAAGAAGGAGATCGACAGCTCCCTTGAAGATGCAGAAGCAAGCCATCTAAGCCATGTTCAAAGACAATAGTGGAAAAAGAAGAGGGAAGAAGAACGCGATTGGCACTCTGGACACGAACGCGTAAAAGAAAATCATAGCGCCAGAATCCCTCCTCCAAGGGAGAAGAGGAAGGCACTGGTGCCGTACCATGGCGACCACCACGGAATGAGCGTGGTGTACGGCCACCACGACCACGACGAACACGGCCACGACCAACACCTCGCTTGGGAGCCATAAGAGGAACAAGAGAAGAAAGAAGAGGCAAAGCAGGAAGCCGGATAGAGGTAAAACGCTAGGGAAGAGAAAGGCTTATTTATAGAACAAAAATCTCCCAGCACAGAGAAGCCAAGACGACAGCAACAATTAATTCAAGGACCAAACGTCGCAGACGTCTCAGATTCCAAGACCAAGATGCTTTCCCACGGGACGCACTATGCGTGAGACGCGTCAATTCACGCGCGTTTCCAACGCGCGTATCGGAAACTCAACCAGCGCCTGCCGCACGCCACAGCGGCCATCATTATGACCGGTCATGAAGATGTGACGATTCACTGGCGGAGCATCCCTGACAGCCATCAAACAGAGGCATCGTCATCCTGACAAGCGGCGAAGGATGCCAACAGACACCAAGAATAATTTCTTAAACACATTTTTCAAATATATTTAAACTCCCATCGGGAGCGTACCCACTCAAAACCGAGCCTCAGGCGAGCAGCCGCCTAAAAGTCAGCAATGTGCTCGAGTGACCACTCGCACTCACGAGAGTTTCGGGTGCTCCCTCAACCCGACACAAGACAAACATACATTCGCCAAGATCATGCGGCGCTAAGAGTCTCAGGTAATCCCTCACCTCAAGAGCCGAAACGGCATTCGAGTGACCACTCGCAAAGAAACCCCCGCCTGAGCACTCGAAACAAGCTCCGCGGGTGAATGAGTGAACAACTCGCTTGATATTTTTTTCCAAGAGGGTGCAATACTATTAGGATCCGCGCCTCAAAAACACACATGCCTGGAACACGATACACTGTGCCCAGATGCCACGCATGATTAGCGTGTAGGTAAGACCCCGCTGCGAAGTTCGGCCGGGCTGGGACATGCCGAAGAGCGATTTCACTCCCAACCTTTTCCATGCGCTGCGCATGATAGAAAAATCCGGGCGGATGCGCCTTAGGCTATGCACATTACTAGAGGCAAATGAACACTGTAAGACCTGAAGCGGCAGGACTTTTTCTCGACACCAGTGTTCCAAGCTCACGTCGAGGGACGTGGGTTTGATTGGGCTACTGCGGTATTTGCCACTAGCGCAATTCACCAAGGCTCGACCAGTCGACTCCTTGGGACCTTTCTTCTTAGCATCCCTCGAAGCAGGTTTTGTCATGGCCACCAGACTACCAGCGACCCGCGGTTGTACCACGCATACAAACGACCGACAAATGGATGTACTCGAGTCCCTGCGCGACTCTTCGAGTCCCCCAGGCACTCGGGGTTTACTGACAAGGTGGTGACCCGACGACTCCTACAGATAGGCCTACCCGGTGTCCCTAAAGGTAGAAGGCCCATGAAGACCTGCCTGGACCCACCTTGGCCCGCTAAGTTGGCACCGACATAGGAGTCTGCGACTCACAAGGAAGGTGCAAAGACCTGCCGTACGGAGCAAGCTAGGGTTAGGAAAGCTTACCTGTAAGCGTAGATGGACTCCCCGAGACCTAGCCCGGTATATAAGGGCTAGGAGGGGCGACGCCAAAAGGCAACCAATATCATCTGTAACCCTATCCTTGAGCGCTCCAGCCTTGGCATCCACTGTAATCCCATCTCCCTCATCAATAATATCGAGCAGGAACGTGTCCTCCTATTTGCCAACGAGCTATCGTCCAATCTGTGCTTCTAATGACTAACCCAGGGTCCCTGACCATGGGATTTGTCGGGGTTGATCCCCGTCATCAAGGGGCTGAACCCACAATCGAGCATAACGCTCTCTCTTGGAGTTGCAAATAAAATACTTGGCCAAAGCAAATACCGCAACGGAGAACATGCAAGAATTTACTCAAGAACAAAATATAAAAGAGAAGAACCAAATATATTACTCATCACAATCTTAACATAGTCTCATAATCCATCAGATCCCAACAAACTCATCATAGCAACAACAGAAATTACATAGATGCCTCGATCATGTGAGGCAGCTCATGAGGACTCAAAAGTGGAGGAACAAAAGAGGGAGAGATAGATCACATAGTACTGGTCACGGACCCATGGTCCAAGGGGAACTACTCACGGTACATACGGGAGGCGTCCATGGCTATGGATGGTCTCCCGGAGGGGGTAGCTTCTCCCGGCAGGGTGCCGGAGCAGCTTCTCCAGGCAGCCCCGATCTTGAAACGGCGGCGGCGGCGGCGGCGGAACAGAGGCGAGATCGCGAAAAAGGAGTTCATCTTAGGGGTTTCCGTCACGGGGGGTAAAAATAGGCGAAGGGGGCGTCGAGGGGACCCACCAGGTAGCCAGAAGGCCTCCTGGCGCGGCCTTGGGTGGGGCCGCGCCAGGGACCCTCCTGGATCCCTGGTGGTGGCCCCCCTTTGCTGCGTTGGTGTTTCCGGAAGCTTCCGCGACGCTGGTTTTTTATCTGATTTTCCTGGATTTTTTCGAGCACTTTTAATGGCCGGAAACCTGAAATACAAAAACAGCAGAAAACAGCAACTGGCAGCTGGGTGCACTCGGTTAATAGATTAGTCCAAATATGTTCAAAAGTTTATGAAAGTTCAAGCAAAACATGGAAAAGTCACACAAAACATGCATGGAGCAAGCAGAAATTATAGATACGTTTGGGACGTATCAACAGCAGGTATCATCACATAACTCTACAAAGTGTATCTTTATTGACTTACACATACAGCATACAAAGATCACATGTCTGTGATCATCATTACATCATACAACGGAAGCAAATTAGGTCTGAGTAGAGACAAGTTTAACAAATGGCTTAGAGAATCCTTGTTCAACAAACATGCCCTTCCACGAGGGACCAGACTGCTGTCTGGAACTATACTACCAAAGTCAACGTCGAGCTTCAGAAAGGTGACTCCATCGGGGTCCGGGTTCTCATCTAAAACATAGAATAAGCAAACGTGAGTACAAAGTCGTACTCAGCAAGACTTACATCAGAACTACACTACTCATGCTCAAGTTTCAAGGTAAAGGGAGCTGGGGTTTCAACATGCAGAAGTGCCAGCTTTGACTTGGCTAGTCCTGTACTACGAGTACCAGGCTTGAGGTAAGAAGCGTACACGAGTCCACTACCAAGTCTCCAACCAATACACCACTATGGATAGTTCCTCGACTTCCCCACAAGGAAGCACACCATAGCACTCACGCTTATCTTGCGAGTTTTAGAGTATCCATTGAAGTTATCTAATGATCAAGTAGATGTCTCCAATTAGTCCATAACCGCGGACACGTCTATTCGAATAGTTTATTAACCCTGCAGGGGTGTACATCTTCACACACGTGTCATCACTTATCGCCTCATTCTTGTCACCCTTCAAGCGGGTGCCGGACGTGGATGAAACCAATGCACTACCCTCACATCACCTTCTCTAATCCAGGAGTCGACTACCTGAGTTTTGCACCGCTCGAGAGTCCGGCCGGTTCAACGAAACGGACCCAGATAATGCAAGGGACCGAGACGCCACCTCTGCCAGATGGTTTCACTGCCTCACAGGTCCACCCACATATCTATATGATGCAACCTTTTCTTCATTCTTTTTCTATGCACATGCCAAATGGAAAGCCCGAATCTAGTGTGACTCCTGGACCGGATCGGGTAAGTAAAGAGGACAAACGGGGCTCCCATAAACCCTACATGTGGTCATACTCTTTGTATTGGATCACAAAACAGGAACTCGGGGCCTAGGGCAGTGTTCAACGAGACAACCCACTGTGTATTCCTACACAGCCTCTCATCGTTCACCTTTGTTTAGGGTGGATTCACCAACACGTTATCATCAACACCATTATGTATATCCATCCCGACTCACAAACAATGTAACCTCATTGTATCACTAAGCAACAATAAGCAGTAACAGTTGCAGGGGCCACATGCTCGTCATTCAACTCCTATATCTGCTAGGATTGTGGTTTGCTTAATACGGTGACAAAATGATAGGTCATGCATCGGAATGGGTTCAACTATGCGAAAGAATGTGTCTCGGTGATCTCCTAACCATGCATAAGCGAGACTGAGTGGGAAGTAGGATTTTATAGACATGATCAATGGGGTTTGCTTGCCTTGCTGACGATACACGGGTCTTAACGGTGGTCTTCATCTTCGGGGGTGATCACCGTCTCGGAGGCACTGTTACCGGCACAATCATCAACAAAGGGGGCCAACATTGAATTTAAATGCACAAGCACATGTTTATGTTGTCAAATGATGTGAAAGGTATTGATGTGACCTAGGTTCAATTTGTCACATGTTAGTTGAAGTTGATTTGAAAAGTTAATTCAAATTCAAAGTCCAAATGTTGTTCAAATTATCCAAGTTGTATTTGCTATTGTTTGTTCTTTGTAAACCATCTTGACATGTGTATGATATGCCTCTGATATTCAAGTGATGAGGGTTGCATTGCAATGGTTCAAATTAGAAAAGCATTTGAATTAAATTTGAATTAATTCCAATTAAGCCAAATAGCAAAAGCTACTGGTCCCATTTTAAAATCAACTCAAACATGGTTGAAAGTTGGATATTTTAATAGATTATTTTCTGTTGATCATTTTTCATATAATAAATGTTAAATTTGGAGTTCATATGAATTTTCTATGAATTTTAGAAGTTTATTCAATTTTCTGCAATTTTCTCTGATTTCCTTAATTATTTTAATTGTTTTCTATTTACTGCGTCAGCATGACCTATGGGTGACGTCAGGGGTCCTCTGGCCAGTGGGCCAGCCCTATCAGAGAGAGAGAGAGTTATCTCTCTGTTTAAATAAAACAGAGAGGATTAGTTTAGGGGGGGCACCTGTCAGCCAGTGCTAGGGGGTGATTAGTGGGGGTTAGGGCTCGGTTTAGGTTTCTAATGGCGAGGGTCGCCGGAGAGATGGCTGGAGCTACGCCGGAGAATCAAAAATGTGCATGGGATGGGGGTTTGAGGGCACGGGCGCGCTCCTCGCAGTCTCCCGCACCCAACGGTGCCATTGGGGCGTCAAGGGGAGGCCCTGGTGCTCGGCGACGACGGCAAAGGCGGCGGCCGGTGCACTGGAGAAGAGGGACTCAGGCACGGGGGCATGGGGAAAAGCGGGAGAAGGGGGAATCGAAGCTTGAAGCTCACCGGAGCACGAAGATGGAGTCGGGGAGGCCGAGGGTGCTCGGGTTGCGGCGAATTCGCCGGAGATGTTTTCGGCGGCCGGCGGCGAGGATATGATCCTGGCGTCGTACACCGTGGCTCCGAGCTCGAATTGAGCGCACCAGACGACGGAGACGAGGGCGACGCTCCTTGTGGACAAGATGGCGCGGCGAGGCGAGATCTGTGGCCACGCCGGCGACGAACCAGTGGCGACGGCGGTGCGTGGTTTCTCTCTGTGACGAGGAACAGAGGGTGGGAGAGAGACCGGGGAGAGAGGGAAAGGCAGGGAAGCTTGTGGGCGTCGCCGTGGCATGAGGAGCTGGCCTCGGGAGGTCTAGGCTCGCCTCGGTGGCGTCCACGGTGACCAGCTCTCCACGGAGCTGCTTGGAGGCGTGGGGAAGAAGAAGACAAACGCTGGGGTGGCTGGGCCGTGCTGGGCCTTCGCCCTGGGCGTAAGGTAAGCCTCTCTGACTTTCTTTTTCTTTTATTTTTTTCTGTTTCTTTTGTTCTGCCCCAAAATAAATAGCAGGGCAATTTTATAAATGCCCATTTTTTTATATGGACTTACTAGACATATAGCTAGCCACACCTAAGTTTTGGGCATTTTTGAAATTCAACTAATTTAAATTTCAATTTAATTGGGGTATTATTTAATTTCCAAATCACTGTTTGAATTTTAGAAAATTCCAAGTGCATGGGAATGAACCCAAACCACTTTTAAAATGATCACCATCATTTTTAGGAATTTTCCAAATACTCAAATGATTTTTGGAAAAAGAATTTTATCTGGCCATTTGATTTAAAAATTTTAGGGCTTTCTTTTCCCCATTTTTGAATTTCTTTTTGAAATTTTCACATGATGCAAAGGGATCAAGCAACCCTAGCACTTACCCTAGTTGGGGTTCTGACACTCATAATCAATCAGATCCCAGCAAACTCAGCATAGCAACAACAGAAATTACAAAAGTTCCTCGATCGTGTGAGGTAGCTCACGAGGTCTCAAAAGTGGAAGCACAAAGAGGGGAGAGGTACATCACATAGCTACTGGTCACGGACCCATGGTCCAAGGGGGACTACTCACGGTACATCCGGGAGGCGTCCATGTCTATGGATGGTCTCCCGGAGGGGGTTCCTCCTCCCGGCAGGGTGCCGGGGCAGCTTCTCCAGGCAGCCCCAATCTTGAAACGGCGGTGGCGGCGGTACAGAGGCGAGTTCGCGGAAAAGAGATCGATATTAGTGGTTTCCACCCCGAGGGCTAAATATAGGCGGAGGGGGGTGTCGAGGGGACCCACAGGCATCCAGGAGGCCCCCTGGCGCGCACTAGGGTGGGGCCGCACCAGGGACCCTTCTGGAGTCCCTGTGGTGGCCCCCCTTTGCTGCCTTGGTGATTCCGGAAGCTTCCGGGTCGCTGATTTCTTTTATCTGATTTTTCCGGATTTTTTGGAGCACTTTTAATGGCCGGAAAACCTGAAATACAAAAACAGCAGAAAACAACAACTGGCAGCTGGGTGCACTTGGTTAATAGATTAGTCCAAATATGCTCAAAAGTGTATGAAAGTTCAAGCAAATCATGGAAAAGTCACACAAAACATGCATGGAGCATGCAGAAATTATAGATACGTTTGGGACGTATCACGATGCGCGTGGGAAATGGCTGTCAAATTGATGTGTTGGCGGTCGGCGCGAAGCATCTTAGTCTCCCTTCGGGATTAGTTATAGTTCTGAATAAATGCTACTATGTACCCGCATTGAGTGTGAACATCGTTAGTGGCTCTTGCTTGAAGCGAGACCACTATTCTTTTAAGTATGATACAATTGTTTGTTCGATTTATAAGGATGAAGTGTTTTATGTTCACGCGCCGGAGCAACGTGGTTTATTCGTACTTGATCTTGATGGTGACGTGTGTCACATTAACAATATAGAGGCCAAAAGATTAAAGAGTAGTGATGAAGAGCACATGATGATGTGGCATTGCCGACTTGGTCATATTGGTATAAAGCGCATGGAGAGGCTCCATAAGGATGGACTTCTTGATTCATTGGATTTTGGATCCCTTTACACATGTGAACCATGCCTCATGGGCAAAATGACAAGGACTCCATTCAATGGGATAATGGAGCGTGCGGATGACTTATTGGGGATCATACATACAGATGCATCTGGACCCATGAACTTCCCCACACGCAATGGTCTTCGTTACTTCGTGACCTTTACTGATGACTTGAGTAGATATGGGTATATTTACTTGATGAAGCATAAGTCTGAAACCTTTGAAAGGTTCAAGGAATTTCAGAATGAGGTCGAGAATCAACTCAGAAAGAAAATCAAGCACCTTTGATCGGATCGAGGTGGCGAGTATTTAAGTCACGACTTTGGCAATCATCTGAAGTCTTGTGGCATAGTACCACAGCTTACGCCGGCAGGCACACCTCAGAGAAACGGTGTGGATGAACGACCTAATCGAACCCTATTGGATAGCGTACGATCGATGATATCTCATACTGATTTGCCTGTGTCATTCTGGGGGTATGCATTAGAAACTGCCGCTTACGTTCTTAATAGGGCACCATCCAAATCTGTAAAGAGAACACCATTTGAAGAATGGCATGGCAAGAAATCTAAGTTGTCTCACCTGAAGATTTAGGGTTGTGAGGTTTATATTAGGAAACTAAAGCCTGACAAACTTGAATCCAAGGCGGATAAGTGCATCTTTGTGGGCTATCCCAAGGAAACTTGTGGATACACCTTCTATAATTAGTCTGAGAGCAAAACATTTGTTTCCAAGACTGGACACTTTCTTGAGAAAGAGTATCTCTAGAAAGAGTTGAGTGGGCGGAAAATAGACCTCGATGAAGTGACTGACCAGTCACTCCAATTGGAAGAAACGGCCACAGAAGTTGTTCTGGAACCTTCTTCCATAGTGGGAGCTGAAGAGAATGGCCAGAACGACATTCATAATGATCATGACATACATGATGATCATGATGAGAATGAAGAGGAACCTATTATGCCCCGTAGGTCATCAAGAGTCCGTCAAGCTACTGAGTTTTACGGATAGCTTGTGAATGCAATCTCGGCTGATGAGTCAGATGAACCTACGAGTTACAAAGAAGAAATGGAGGGACCCGAGTCCAAGAAATGGCTTGAAGCCATGAAATCCGAAATAGACTCCATGTACACCAACAAAGTTTGGACTTTGGTGGATATTCCCGAGGACCGCAAGGCCGTCGAGAATAAATGGATTTTCAAGAAATAGACTGACGCAGACGGAAACGTATCTGTCTACAAAGCTCGACTTGTCGCGAAGGGTTTCCGACAAATTCAAGGAGTTGACTACGAGGAGACGTTCTCTCCTTTAGCGATGATAAAGTCTATTCGGATCCTACTAGCAATAGCTGCATATCATGATTACGAGATATGGCGGATGGATGTGAAAACTGCATTCCTAAATGGCAACATTGAGGAAGAGTTGTATATGATGCAACCATAGAGGTTTATCTATCCAAGGAATGCTAGTAAGGTGTGCAAGCTTTAACGGTCCATCTATGGGTTGAAGCAAGCATCTCGGAGGTGGAATCTTCGATGTGATAAGGTCATTAAAGCTTTTGGATTTGTCCAAAACGTCGAAGAGTTCTGCGTCTATAAGAAACTGAGTGGGAGCTCTGTATCATTTCTTGTGTTATATGTAGATGACATATTGCTAATAGGGAACGATAAAAAAATTTAGGAGAAGTGAAGGAATATCTGAATGGACAATTTTCCATGAAGGACCTTGGTGAAGCTGCGTACATATTGGGGATTAAGATCTATAGAGATAGACCTAATCGACTATTAGCCTTGCGTCAGAGCACTTATATTGACAAGATATTGAAAAAGTTCAGTATGGATAACTCCAAGAGAGGCCTCTTGCCAGTTATAAAAGGTGTCAAGTTAAGCGTGACTCAGTGCCCGACCACAGCAAAAGAGAAGGAGGAAATGTCCTCAAAACCCTATGCCTCAGCCATAGGTTCTCTCATGTATGCTATGTTATGTACCCGGCCGGATTTAGCGCTGGCTATTAGTATGACTAAGCGCTACCAGAGTAATCCGGGAATGGATCACTCGACCGCAGTAAAGAACATCCTGAAGTACTTGAGAAGAACAAAGGATCTCTTTCTCGTTTATGGAGGAGTTGATGAGGAGCTCACCGTAAAGGGTTACGTTGACGCAAGCCTCGGCTCAGACCTAGATGATTCGAAATCCTAGACGGGATATGTTTTCATGTTGAACGGTGGGGCAATTAGCTGGAGGAGCAGAAAACAGTCAGTCGTCGCCCAATCTACAATGGAATCGGAGTATATTTCCGCTTGCGAAGCGTCAAACGAGGCGTTGTGGCCGAAGAAGTTCGTGATCGAGCTAGGCGTCTTTCCCAGTTGCACTGACCCCGTGGGAATCTTCTGCGACAACACGGGTGCCATTGCTAACGCGGAGGAGCCAAGAACTCACTCTACCGCCAAGCACATTCTCCGAAAGTTCCATGTGACGCGAGACTACGTCCGGGATGGACACACTAGGATTCACAAGATACATACGGATCTGAACGCAGCTGACCCGATGACTAAACCTCTTCCACAGGGAAAGTTTGAAGAACACCAAGAGACTATTGGTGTTAGATACATAACTGATGTAAACTAGTGTAATTTGTACTCTAGTGCAAGTGGGAGACTGTTGGATATGTGCCCTAGAAACAAATTAATAAAGATATTTGTCACATATATGTTTTGTTCATAATACGTTTTATACTGTGCTATAACTGTATTAGTTGGAAATACTAATACAGGTGTAGTATAAACATAGGGCCGTAGTTTAACTCGGGTAAACTATCTCATTGGGCAATTGATTGATCAAGCTTTCCTGATCATGGCGACACTTAAGTCCATTGAAAATGAGGTCATGTCATTAGGGGTATGATGTGATGGACACACACCCACCTAAAGTATTGCAATGTGATCGAGTCACATAGTTCAGCGTTGCGATGACTTTGTAACGTATGGCTTAGTCATTAGACTGTAATGATCATACATAATTGTCATCTATGAGGAAACTTTGATTTGTATCCCACCGCCTGACTGAAATATGCTGGCTATACCGGTGCACTTTGGGTATTCCGAAATAGATGGTTGATGAATATGTTAATAGATCAGAGCAGGATTTGTCAGTCCTTGTAACAGGACAGGTACTCTGGGCCCACTCGATGATATTGCATCAATAGCTTGCAAGAAGGTGACTAGGTCACGGGAGATGCAATAGGCACGGACGAGTAAACTTGTTTGTTGTGAACGAGATGTCACCATGGTATGTGGGATACCGACGATTGAACCTCGGACAAAAAAAGTACTGCAGCACAAAGGGATTACGTCGTATCGTTAACGGTTTCCAAAAGCGATTGAAGTTCATTCGATGTAAGCGCAGGGGTTGTCAAGGATTGTAACCAGGTACAACTGACTAGTCATTGGTCAATGAGAAGAGTCTCGACCATGTCTATTGTTTCCCGAACCGTTAGGGTGTTACACTTAAGGGCAATCGATGCATAGGACAGTTTCGGGATCAATCGGTGAAATAGGAGAAATCACCGGAATAGTTCCGGAGGAGGACGGAAGTTGTTCCGGACATTTTGAATGGTTCAAAATAAAGTTTAATTTGTTTTAATAATGTTTTATTATTTAATTATCTGAATTAAATATTTAAACATATTAAAATAATTAAAAAAATAGAAAAGGCTATATGGGACAGTTGTCAGAACCCTCTGTTAGGTATGTGATAGGATCAAGTCTCACTTTGCATCATGGAAAAATTTCAAAAATAAAATGAAATGGGAGAGAGAGCACCCCCCCAGATGAATTTAATTCAAATGGCCAGAATAAAAGTTGCTCCAAAAATTCCTTTTGCATTTTTGAAAAGTCTCATAAATGAGTGTGATCACATATCAAGTGATGTGGGACCAACCCCATGCTCATGGATTTTTTCAAATATTCAAACAGGAGCATCGAATTAATTCAAAATCCCTATTTTAATTAAAGTTCAAATTATTTGAATTTTAAAAATTCCCAAACTTTATAAGTGGCTAGCAATATGCATTAGAAGTCCATATAAAAATTTGGAGCATTTTATAAAATGGTTAGCTATTTTTTTAGAAAGATAAAAAAAAGACAAAAAAGAAATAAAAAGGATAGGGCTTACCTGCAAAGAGGCCCAACTCATCGCCCCCGGCCCAAGCCCACCTCCCAGCCTCTGTCGTCTTCCCCAGGCAGCCGCACGCACAGGTGCGTGGCGTGCATGCCGTGGGCGCCGACGCCGCGCCTGAACACACAGCTGCCTCCCTGCCCTTCTTCTCTCGCCTGGAGATGCCCAAGTCTATCCCGAAGCCATTCCACCTCTCAGCGTCGCCTTTCCCCTCCTCTCTCATTGAGTTCGTCGACACCCGAGAAGAACTGCGGAGCGCGGCCATGGAGACTCGCAGCTCGAGCCCGAGTTAGGCCTCCAGACCTTGTCCATCGGATGCGCAGTCGTCGTCTTCTTCAACCTGCCAAGAATCGCAAGTCAATTCGACCCCGAGCCGCCGTGTAGCAAACGTGGTCGCATCCTTGTCCATCGCATTCGCCTTGCTCCTCTGTTTCAAACGCGCCCATCCCCGCCTCAAGTAGTGCACCATAGCAAGCTTAGCATCATCGCCGTGGTTCTGTCGCCGCCAAACTCGATGCCGGCGAGCCCACGGTGCACCCCAGCCTCCCCAACCAGTCCCAATCAACGCGTGAAGACCAGAGCTTCATCCTAGTGGAAGAAGCGCACGATTTGGTGGCCGAAATCGAGAACCCGAGAAGCGCCGCCGTGGATTTGGTCGCCGGCGACTAGCCGCCGGCGAGGCTGACGTGGTGGATTAGTTTAACCACTAATCCCCCCCAGCAGTCACTTACAGGTGGGCCCAAGGCCCCCCTCTAACCTCTCTGTTAATTTAATTAATAGGGATTAAACCCAGAGAAGTTGACAGCCTTGGCCCACAGGTCAGTTTGACCAGAGTCAAACCCCCTGACGCCAGCATGACCTCACAGTGACGCAGTAAAACCTTTTCCAATTTGAAGAATACTCAGATTCCAGAAAATGCTTTAAACTTTGGAAATTCATCACTAATTCATTTTAACTCCAAATTAAACATATAATATACGTAAAATTATCCGAAAAAATGCAAGGATTCTCAATATGCAATCTGTTTTAATGTTTGACCAAATCAAATTGGGTGAACAGTGGCAACATTGCATATGAACCCTTTTTAAATTCAAATTGGAGTTTGATTTTGCATTTCAAATGCAATACACTCCTTTTAATTGGAATAACTCACACATCAGTGACACATACATCAAGTTTCAACCTTCAACTCATGTGTTTGAGCATTGTCTTATTATTGTTTCGATGTTTGTGTTGTTTGTCGAATAGAGGTGGATCCGGAACCCGATATCACCCCCTTCGTTGAGGACCCCGTGACTGAACCTCGTCAGCAAGGCAAGCAAACCCCATTGATCATGTCGGTAAAATCCCACTTCCCTCTCAGTCTTGATTATGCATTGTTTATGATGATTACCATGCTATGTTTCTACCGCATAGATGAACCCATTCTTTTGCATGACCTATCATTTGTCACAGTAGTAAGCAAACCACAATCCTAGCAGATGTAGGAGTTGATTGATATCATGTGGCCCCTGCAACTGTTACTTCTTATTGCATGCTTAGAGTGATACAATGTTGATACTGTTATGTGAGTCGGGATGGTAGCAATCATGTTGATAATGGTGGAAATGTGTTGGTGAATCTACCCTAATACAAGGTGGACGATGAGAGGCTGTGTAGGAGTACACAGTGGGTTGTCTCGTTGAACACCGTCCTAAGTCCGAGTTCTTGTGTGGTGATCCAAGATAAAGAGTACAAGCACACATTGGGCTCACTGACCCCTCTCAACCTACTAACTCATCCCTTTCGATGTCCAGATGTCGCAGTAGTTCGGAGTTCTGGTAGGTTTGTGGCCTGGATGCTAAGTGAGAGAACGGCTCAACCGAGACCGGCTTATGCACCACGCACACCTCATCTAGGTCCACTTCGGTAAACCGGCCGGGTTCATGATAGTGGTAGCCAACCCAGGTAGGAAGATTTCTTGGACTAGATTGGCTATGAGGTAACAGTTGTGGTGAGCATCCTCGCCGACACCCCTTGAATGGTGTCGAGGCCAATGCGGTAACTGATGGTCATGTGTGTGTAGCGGTACACCCCTGCAGGGTTAGCAAAACTATTCGAATAGCCACGTCCGCGGTAAGGGACTGCTTGGAAAGCTTAGCTTGATTATTAGACAACTTGAACTGGATACTTATAAAACTTCCCAAGATAAGCGTGAGTGCTATGGCGTGCTTTCTCGTGGGAAGTCGAGGAAGGCACCATTGGTGTAATTTTTTGGAGACATGTAGTGGACTCATGTACGCTTCTTACCTCAAGTCTGGTACTCGTAGTTCAGGACTAGCCAAGTCTAAGCTGGCACTTCTGCTTATGAACCCCACCTCCCTTTACTTTGATACATGTGCATGATTAGTATAGTTCCTACGTAAGTCTTGATGAGTACGACTTTGTACTCACGTTTTCTTATTCTATGTTTTAGATGAACCCACTGACCCCGAAGGTGGATTCTTCCTGGAGCTCGACGACTGAAGCCAAGCTAGTGTAGTCCCAGTCAGACGACTGGTCCCTCGTGGAAGGGCTTTTTTATAAATAAGGTTTCTCGTGATCTCTGACCTAGTTTGCTTCTGCATGCTTGATGTAATGTTGGATCATGGTCTCGTGATCTCTGTGTGCACTCTGTAAGAGTTATCAATAAAGTTGTAAACTTAGTAGAGAATTGCAATGATACCTGCTGTTCATATTAGACATGTGTGCTGCGTGTATGATTATAACATGCATGTCTTAGTATGGGTTTTCGAGACCTTAGTTGTGATCTGGCTGGTGGTCTTTTATACACCAAATGGTCCTTAGATGTGCGCAGCTTGGGGCATCGCGATGCAGTTGCTCGTGACTCTGTCACGTGCACTCTTTGTTGTATGATCGAGCCCGCCCTAGACCCCGAATAAGTGATCGGGCTGGAGTAAGTCTATGTAAGGGTTATAATACAATCGATAGTATGGTTGAGGCGACTTGTCTATGAGTATGGGAGTTCATCGCCCATATCATTTAGACTTATGTGCGGACGATGAGGACCCATATCAGTTGATCATCCGCCCTGGATGGGATGCCCCTCACGTTCGATGCTTTCCAAGAACGTTCTGTGCTTGGCCTTGTCTGCTTAGACAAGTGGGTACGGTTCTCGGCTCTCCATATGATTGTGTTGTAGCGGGTTTTGCATACGCTAACCCCGGGTCCCGACAGACTTGGTATCAGAGCAGGATTGACTGTAGGATTATCATCCTTGGTCGAAGTTGAGTCTACCCTTCTATAGTTATATAGTTACTCTGCGTATATAAGGGAACAACGTAAGGCTTCTTTTTCTCCTTACCCTCATCGTTCTGAGTTCTGAGTCACCCTCATCTTGTTCTACGGGAAGATAGGACTAGGCTCATCTATGTCTTACTAGAACATCTCGTTGATTGCTTCCTTGTAGCCGTAGGAGAGTTGTGTTCGGTTTGCTAGAGTGGTTGTGCTTCCTGATTTCTTACATCGTATGTGATTGTTGGTTCTATGTTGTAAGAAAATTGTCTTTCCTTGCAATTACAGCCGTTATGCTGTCCGAGTCATCCCAGGTTTCTTCATAATCTGAAGCATATGCAAAATCCTTCTCTCCATTTCGAATGTCCTTTTAGAAGAACTTCTAGGTGGCATGCCCGATAGTTCCATAGTGTTTGTTGTAGGTTTTACTCTAGAAACCTATATTGATGCATTTGCAGTTCTTCCTCCCACTTTAGATGTCCTCTAGCCAGAATGACCACACCAAACATCGTGTTGGGGTACTTTGTTACTCTGACATATACATATCTGTTGTAGCCCCTAGTAAGCCATGGCCATCCTCAGGAAAACCATCCAGTAACCCAACCCCTTAAATCTAGCCACCCGACAGATGTGTAGAGTTCATAGTGGATCTTATACCAGGAAACGCACCAATTTCCAGACGCCCATACAAAATGGCCCCACGTGAGTTAGCTGAGCTTAAAATCCAACTTGAAGCTTTGTTGGCAAAAGGCTTCATCCGCCCTAGCTCATCGCCATGGGGTTGCCCTGTTCTGTTCGTAACGAAGAAAGATGGAACATAAAGGATGTGCGTAGACTATCGCCCGCTAAATCTAGCGACGATAAAGAACAAGTACCCACTGCCCAGGATCAATGATCTTTATGATCAACTTGCTGGATCCTCTGTCTTCTCCAAGATGGATTTGAGATTAGGTTATCATCAAATCAAAATCCAAAACGAGGACATTCCAAAAACGGCTTTCACTACTCGTTATGGTCTTTACGAGTATACCGTCATGTCCTTCGGTTTCACCAATGCCCCCGCTACTTTCTCGCACATCATGAATTCGATCTTCATGGAGTACTTGGATAAATTTGTTGTAGTTTATCTTGATGACATTCTCATCTACTCGAAGAACGAATAAGAACATGTCGAACATCTCAGGCTGGTGTTGGTGAAACTTCGAGTGCACCGCCTTTATGCCATGTTCTCCAAGTGTGAATTTAGGCTACCAGAATTGACCTACTTAGGCCATGTGATTTCTGCAAAATGCATTGCTATGAATCCCGAGAGAGTTCAGGTCGTCCTTGACTGGACTCCACCTGAATTGGTTAAGCAAGTTAGGAGTTTTCTTGGCTTAGCAAGCTATTGTCGCCGCTTCGTCGAGAACTTTTCTAAAGTTGCAAAGCCTCTAACTGAACTCCTCAAGAAAGATAAGAAATTCCAATGGACTCCCAAGTGCGAGGAGAGCTTTCAAGAGATAAAAAGAAGATTGACTTATGCCCCCGTACTTGCGCTAAAGGATTTCGAGATCTATTGTGACGCCTCACGGCAAGGGTTCGGATGCATACTTATCCAAGATAGACATGTGGTAGCTTATGCTTCATGCCAGTTGCGTCCACATGAAGAGAACTATCCTACCCATGATCTTGAACTCGCTGTCGTAGTTCATGCCCTGAAAACATGGAGACATTCTCTCCTAGGTAATCGTTGTGAGATCTATTGCGACCACCAAAGCCTCAAATACATATTCACCCAGCCAGATCGTAATCTCAGGCAAATACGCTGGATAGAGTTGATAAAAGATTATGACTTAGGAATTTCTTACACCCCAGGCAAAGCCAATGTCACGGATGATGCACTAAGTCGTAAGTCGTATTGTAACAACCTCATGTTACAACAGTATCAACCACTTCTTCATGAGGAATTTTGAAAACTCAATCTTGAGATTGTTCCTCATGGCTTTCTTTCTACCTTGGTGGCGAAACCAACCCTTGAGGATAAAATCATAGCCGACCAGAAACGTGATAGTGGTATTCGAGAGATCAAGAAGAACATTGCTAACGGAGTTGCTAAATGTTTCTCCATAAATGATCAAGGTGTCGTTTTCTTTGGCACTCAATTGGTTGTACCACGAAAACACAATCTTAGGAGGCTAATTCTTAAGGAAGCTCATGACACACCCCTTTCGATTCATCCTGGTAGCACAAAGATGTACCAAGACCTACGCCAGAGATTTTGGTGGACTAGGATGAAGAGAGACATTGCTTGATTTGTTGCCGAATGTGATGTTTGTCGTCGCATTAAGGCAGAACATCAAAGACCTGCTGGCACTCTTCAACCTTTGCCTATTCCCGAGTGGAAATGGGACAAAGTCAGTATGGATTTCATCACTGGCTTTCCAAAAACCCAGAAAAGAAATGATGACATCTTCGTTGTTGTGGATAGACTTTCCAAAGTTGCTCACTTCCTTCCCGTTCGCGAGTCCATAACTGCTAGCCAGTTAGCAGACTTGTATGTCTCTCAAATTGTGTCTCTTCATGGTCTTCCTTTGGAAATCAATTCTGATCGTGGTAGCCTTTTCACCTCTAGATTTTGGGGAAGTTTTAAGAATGCTATGGGAACTCATCTCTCCTTTAGTATAGCTTTCCATCCTCAGTCTAGCGGTCAAGTTGAAAGGGTTAACCAAATTCTCGAAGACATGCCCAGAGCTTGTGTTATATCATTCGGAAAGAACTGGGAGAAATCTCTTCCATTCGCCGAATTTTCTTATAACAATAGTTTCCATTCTAGTCTGAACATGGCTCCTTTTGAACTCCTCTATGGACGACGATGTCGAACACCTTTAAACTGGTCAGAAACCGGTGAAAGACAATTCTTTGGACCGGATATGATCATGGAAGCAGAAGAGCAAGTTCGCATTGTTCGTGATCAATTGAAAGCAGCCCAGTCTCGTCAGAAAAGCTACTATGATCATCATCATAGGCAAGAAAGCTACAGTCTGGACGAGAAGGCTTACCTTCGGGTTACTCCTTTGAAGGGAACCCAGTGATTTGGTATCAAAGGCGAGTTCGCCCCATGTTACATTGGACCTTTCTGCATTCTTGCTAAACGTGGAGAAGTTGCCTACCAACTTGAACTACCCCCACACCTTTCCCGAGTACATGATGTATTCCATGTGTCACAACTCAGGCGTTGCTTCAAGGACCCCGTCCGCGAAGTCGACCATGAAACGCTTGATCTCCAAGATGACCTTTCTTATCAAGAGTACCCCGTTCTTATTCTTGATTCCGCAGGGCGTGTCACTCGTCGTCAGAAGATTAAGTTTCTGAAAGTGCAATGGTCACACCACTCTGAGAAAGAAGCCACGTGGGAAAGAGAAGACCGTCTCAGTGCCGAGTACCCCTCCTTCCTCCCGCGGACTTCTGAATCTCGGGACGAGATTCTTTTGAGTGGGGGCGAGTTCTCAGAACCCTCTGTTAGGTATGTGCTAGGTTCAAGTCTCACTTTGCATCACGGAAAAATTTCAAAAAGAAAATGAAATGGGAGAGAGAACACCCCCTAGATGAATTTAATTCAAATGGTCAGAATAAAAGTTGCTCCAAAAATTCCTTTTGCATTTTTGAAAAGTCTCATAAATGAGTGTGATCACATATCAAGTGATGTGGGACCAACCCCACGCTCATGGATTTTTCAAATATTCAAACAGGAGCATGGAATTAATTCAAAATCCCTATTTGAATTAAAGTTCAAATTATTTGAATTTTAAAAATGCCCAAACTTTATAAGTGGCTAGCAATATGCATTAGAAGTCGATATAAAAATTTGGAGCATTTTATAAAATGGTTAGCTATTTTTTTTAGCAAGACAAAACAAAAGACAGAGAAGAAAAACGGAAAAGAAATAAAAAGGAGAGGGCTTACCTGCAAAGAGCCCCAACTCATCGCCCCCGGTCCAAGCCCACCTCCCAGCCTCCCTCGTCTTCCCCAGGCAGCCACACGCACAGGTGTGTGGCGTGCATGCCGTGGGCGCCGACGCCGCGCCTGGACACGGAGCTGCCTCCCTGCCCTTCTTCTCTCGCCTGGAGACGCCCAAGTCTATCCCGAAGCCATTCCACCTCTCAGCGTCTCCTTTCCCCTCCTCTCTCACCGAGTTCGTCGACACCCAAGAAGAACTGCGGAGCGCAGCCATGGAGACTCACAGCTCGAGCCCGAGTTAGGCTTCCAGACCTTGTCCATCGGATGCGCAGTCGTCGTCTTCTTCAACCTGCCAAGAATCGCGAGTCAATTCGACCCCGAGCCGCCGTGTAGCAAACGTGGCCGCAACCTTGTCCATCGCATTCGCCTTGCTCCTCTGTTTCAAACGCGCCCATCCCCGCCTCAAGTACTGCATCGTAGCAAGCTTAGCATCATCGACATGGTTATGTCGCCGCCAAACTCGACGTCCGCGAGCCCACGGTGCACCCCAGCCTCCCCCAACCAATCCCAATCAACGCGGGAAGACCAGAGCTTCATCCCAGTGGAAGAAGCGCACGATTTGGTGGCCGAAATCGAGAACCCGAGCAGCGCCTCCGCGGATTTGGTCGCCGGCGACTAGCCGCCGGCGAGGCTGACGTGGTGGATTAGTTTAACCACTAATCACCCCCAGCAGTCACTTACAGGTGGGCCAAAGGTCCCCATCTAACCTCTCTGTTAATTTAATTAACAGGTATTAAACCCAGAGAGGCTGAGAGCCCTGGCCCACAGGTCAGTTTGACCAGAGTCAAACCCCCTGACGCCAACATGAGCTCACAGTGATGCAGTAAAACCTTTTCCAATTTAAAGAATACTCAGAAATTCCAGAAAATGCTTTAAACTTTGGAAATTCATAACTAATTAATTTTAACTCCAAATTAAACATATAATATACGTAAAATTATCAGAAAAAATGCAAGGATTCTCAATATGCAATCTGTTTTAATGTTTGACCAAATCAAACTGGGTGAACAATGGCAACATTGCATATGAACCCTTTTTAAATTCAAATTGGAGTTTGATTTTGCATTTCAAATGCAATACACTCCTTTTAATTGGAATAACTCACACATCAGTGACACATACATCAAGTTTCAACCTTCAACTCATGTGTTTGAGCATTGTCTTATTATTGTTTCGATGTTTGTGTTGTTTGTCCAATAGAGGTGGAGCCGGAACCCGATATCACCCCCTTCGTTGAGGACCCCGTGACTGAACCTCCTCAGCAAAGCAAGAAACCCCCATTGATCATGTCGATAAAATCCCACTTCCCTCTCAGTATCGCTTATGCGTTGTTTAGGATGATTACCATGCTATGTTTCTACCGCATAGACGAACCCATTCCTTTGCATGACCTATCATTTGTCACAGTAGTAAGCAAACCACAATCCTAGCAGATGTAGGAGTTGATTGATATCATGTGGCCCCTGCAACTGTTACTTCTTATTGCATGCTTAGAGTGATACAATGTTGATACTGTTATGTGAGTCGGGATGGTAGCAATCATGTTGATGATGGTGGAAATGTGTTGGTGAATCTACCCTAATACAAGGTGGACGATGAGAGGCTGTGTAGGAGTACACAGTGGGTTGTCTCGTTGAACACCGCCCTAAGTCCGAGTCCTTGTGTGGTGATCCAAGATAAAGAGTACAACCACACATTGGGCTCACTGACCCCTCTCAATCTACTAACTCATCCCTTTCGATGTCCAGATGTCGAAGTAGTCCGGAGTTCTGGTAGGTTTGTGGCCTGGCTGCTAAGTGAGAGAACGGCTCAACCGAGACCGGCTTATGCACCACGCACACATCATCTGGGTCCACTTCGGTAAACCGGCCGGGTTCACGATAGTGGTAGCCAACCCAGGTAGGCGGCTTTCTTGGACTAGATCAGCTATGAGGTAACATTTGTGGTGAGCATTCTCGCTGACACCCCTACAATGGTGTCGAGGCCAAGGCGGTCACTGATGGTCATGTGTGTGTAGCGGTACACCCCTGCAGGGTTAACAAAACTATTCGAATAGCCACGTCCGCGGTAAGGGACTGCTTGGAAAGCTTAGCTTGACTATTAGACAACTTGAACTGGATACTTATAAAACTTCCCAAGATAAGCGTTAGTGATATGGCGTGCTTTCTCGTGGGAAGTCGAGGAAGGCACCATAGTGGTGTAATTCTTTTGAGACATGTAGTGGACTCGTGTACGCTTCTTACCTCAAGTCTGGTACTCGTAGTTCAGGACTAGCCAAGTCAAAGCTGGCACTTCTGCTTATGAACCCCACCCCCCTTTACCATGATACATGTGCATGAGTAGTATAGTTCCTACGTAAGTCTTGCTGAGTACGACTTTGTACTCACGTTTGCTTATTCTATGTTTTAGATGAACCCACTGGCCTCGAAGGTGGATTCTTCCTGGAGCTCGACGACTGAAGCCATGCTAGTGTAGTCCCAGTCAGATGACTGGTCCCTCGTGGAAGGGCTTGTTTATAAATAAGGCTTCTCTAAGCCATTTGTTAAACTTGTCTGTACTCAGACCTACTTTGCTTCCGCATGCTTGATGTAATGTTGGATCACGGTCTCCTGATGTCTGTGTGCACTCTATAAGAGTTATCAATAAAGTTGTAAACTTGGTAGAGAATTGCAATGATACCTGCTATTTATACTAGACATGTGTGCTGCGTGTATGATTATAACATGCATGTCTTAGTATGGGTTTTCGAGACCTTAGTTGTGATATGGCTGGCGTTCTTTTATACACCAAGTGGCCCTTAGATGTGCGCAGCTTGGGGCATCGCGATGCGATTGCTCGTGACTCTGTCACGTGCACACTTTGTTGTATTATCGAGCCCGCCCTAGACCCCTACTAAGTGATCGGGCTGGAGTATGTCTATGTAAGGGTTATAATACAATCGATAGTATGGTTGAGGCGACTTGTCTATGAGTATGGGACTTCACCACCCATATCATTTAGACTTGTGTGCGGACGATGAGGACCCAAATCAGTTGATCATCCGCCCTGGATGGGATGCCCCTCATGTTCGATGCTTTCCGAGAACGTTCTGTGCTTGGCCTTGTCTGCTTAGACAAGTGGGTACGGTTCTCGGCTCTCCATATGATTGTGTTGTAGCGGGTCTTGCATACGCTAACCCCGGGTCCCGACACCTATGGGGCCCATTAGTGGAGGAGGGGTCCCCCCCTTGGGCTTGGCGCCAAGGGTGGGGCCCATCCCCCCCCCCCTTGGCCGGCGCACCTCCCCCCTTGGGAGTTTAGTCCCACATGGGGGAGGGGAGGAGGATAGCACCCCCCCCCTTGGCCTATATAAGGAGGGGTACACCCCCCTTTTTCCAACACACAATTATTCCTCTCTCTCCTTCTCCTTCCCGGAAGTGGACTCCCCTTGTTTGGAGGCTGCACCTGGATTGGAGTTCTCCACCATAAGGCAGGTCGTCGCTCTGCTGGAGTCGGGATCCGAATCCGTCTTTCTTCCGCTGCTCGCTTGGTTCGGGGCCCGGGAGGAACATCGATTGTACCATACGTGTATAATCTCTTCGAGGCACTACACTTGTGGTGCTACTTCATCGCTGGAGGTCAACCGGGAGTCATCCTCGCCGGTGCTCTACTACATGACAAGGAGGTCGTAGTTCCGAGTCTACGCCAGCCACGTTCACAAGAACGTTTCCCTCTTTCGGTCTTCAAAGGTATGAACACCGATTCCCTCCGTTACTTTACATCGCCATAGCATAGATCTTGGGTTCGGGTACCGTAGGTATGAAAAATTTGTGTTTTCTGCCCCGTATCCCAACAGATGGATGCTCTAGACTTAAGAAAGGTAGAAGAACTTAAGTCCAACAAGAAGGAAATGTTGGAGATAGATGATGATTGGGAGCCCTTTGTTAGCATTAGCATCTCTAACCAAGACTTCCTTGATTTTTGTGATATTGGATCCATGGTTTCGACTATGCCAAAAAAAGTTTATGATTCTTTGAAACTAGATATGGATAAATTTTCATCATATCATGAACATGCTAATGGAGATATTTCAGAGGTTAAAGGAAAGGTAAAAGAAGTCCAAGTTGAATTCCTTCATAGGATTGCACCTATGGATTTATTCATCATGGAGCCAAACCAAAGTAACATTATGCTTGGAAGGGACTTCCTCCGAGCTATGAAAGGCTTCATTGATATTGGTAACGGGCACATACGCTTACACGGTAAGGCGAAAGGTAAGTACCTCTTTCCTAGAAGAAGAAGAATGAACTTATTGAAAATCAATTTCAAAGTTTTTATGATTCCGACGATCTTGGAGACCTTTCATTCTTCTTTTGCCTTATGCCTAGCTTAAAGGTGTAAAAGAAAGAGCTTGTTGGGAGGCAACCCAAGATGTTTTTACTTCTGTTTTTAGTGGTCTGGATGATTGTTACTACTATAGAAAAATCATTGTATCTTTATTTTCAAGCTTTGTGCCAAGTTATAGCTTCTTATGATAAAGGAAGCAAAAGTTGTGACATGCTGTCCAGAAAACAGATTTTGTCTTCGTGACGGGGAAAATCGGATCAAATCACTAGTTCATCTTTTTGAGCTGAATTTTTTACACAGCATGCTCTATACAATTTCAGAACTTTCATATGTTCTGAGTTTTTTATTTGAGTTGCAGAAGTGCCCCAAAAAATTCTCTACTACCTGATGTTCTGTTTTTCACAGATTCTGCCACGTTTTGTCTCTCCTTACTTTTGCAAACGTTAAGCTTGCTTTTTCTTTGCAAAGACCTTTTGGCAATCTTGAGAAACAGTAGCTCTTCAAGAATATCTTTATATCCAGTGGGAAAAATTATTTTTAAGGGTACTAACCTCTCTAATCAGCTTATGATGAGTTATGTATGAAGGGAGTTTTCAAGTGTGCGATGAAAGATGATGAAAGAAGATCCGGGAGTGTCAAGCGCTCAATCTTGGGGATGCCCCCATGCATCCCCAATAAATATTCAAGGAGACTCAAGCGTCTAAGCTTGGGGATGCCCCCGTGCATCCCCATCTCCATCAACAATCATCAGTTCGTCCTTCGTCTCACTATATTTTTATCACTTCATGCGTTATGTGCTATGCTTGGAGTGTCTCGCTCTTAGGTTTTATTTTTATTTTTCTTTAGATTTGCTTGCTGTTCATAACAAGTTAAACCCCGTCTTACTTTGTGTGGGAGAGAAACACGCTACACTCCAATCTAGAACACATCATAGGATTTTTCATGCTTATCTTTTTACTGTTGTGTGTTCTTTATCTTTTCGTAGCTATTGCCATGTTTAGTTTTAGTCTTAGTTTGTCTTTAGCAACAGCCTTGTCTTTTGTTTAGTTTTGTTGCTGGAACTCTCTTTAGTTTTCATGTTTATCTTGTTAAGAGAATTGGTTGTTTCACTGAGTTGTGTCTTGTCTTGAAAGTAGGTAATTGAGGTTGCTATTTAATTTTAGTAGTAACTTGCAATAGTTTTGAGATATTGATGTGAGTAATGTTTGAACTTTTGGTGTCAAGAGATCTAGCGTATTATCGATAGGTGTCGTATTTTGGGCAATCCGTGTTTATTTTCAAAACCTACAAAACTAGTTGAGAACTCTAGCTACTAGATGGATCGCTAATCTTTGGAGGGATCGGATATTAGAGTACACTCACGTACCATGAGTCGAGGATGCGCAAGGATAACCAAACCCCCATACACTCCTCCTCGGGGTACTTGTCTCTTTGTGAACCTCCTTATTAGATTAAGAGTTACCGATAATAAGTGCATGAGTTCTTCGGACTAATGTAAGTATCGAAAGTTGACACTTCCACCTCCTCATATTTTCTAGCCTCTCCCGTGCCTTGCATTGCCTTCTTCTCACTTCGAGAGTTGGCGTCTACCTTCGCCGGTATATCCAAACCTTTGGCATGATACACTCTGTCATCATAAACCTCCCTATATCGTTCCTCAAAACATCCACCATACCTACCTATCAAGGCATTTCCATAGCCTTTCCGAGATATATTGCCATGCAACTTCCACCTCTTCATGACTTGATCTTCATGTCATACATGTTCCTGCTACACTGGCAGCCGCATACATTTCATACATCATGATAGCTACATCTTCTTTATGATTTGAGTACCTTGTAAAGTGTGAAAAACTTCTATACCCTCTTGTAAAATAGAGTATTTCCCTTAAGTGAGGAAAAGATCCCAAAGTGGACAAAATAAAAGATCCGAAAGAGGACAAATGAGAGTTAAATAGAAAGAGCCATTGAGGCCACCAAAAAATAGAAAAAAATAGAAAAAAATAAATAAAAAGAGAGAAAGGGGCAACACTACTATCCTTTTTGAAAGATCCACACTAGTACTCCCTCTATATCTTTGTACTCCATAGAGATGATCATTCATGCATATAGCTATGTGGGGACCTTCACACTATAGAACTTGGCTTGCATATTCCAAGGATGAGCCTCCTCAAAATAGCTCTAGGTCTTCATGAGCGAGCAAGTTAGATGCACCCCGACTGGTTCCATTGGAAAGCTTTTCAGCTCATATGTGCATCCGTTGCATGGCAATCCCTACTCCTCACATCATATCTATCATTTGGCCTTATCGCCTATGATTGTCCTCATTGATGTGAGCCTTTCTCACCTTTTTTTTCTTCCTCCTTCACCATATTTCTCTCTTTGTCATCCTAAGTGTCAACTTTCGTGATTACGCTCATCCATTGTATGAGTGCTCAAAATATCGAAAAGGAGTGGATCAAATTGACTTGTACCTGGCTAGTGGTCTAGGGACGAGTCAAGATAAGATTCCAAAGAACACCAAGTGTGAAACTTTAGCAGATTGAGTTCTCAACACAAAAATACTTTTTTCTCGTATTTCCTATCCCCTCTCTTGCACGCAAACACCATTTGGAGACATTCGAGTCACGGACAGCGAAGGCTCTGGCACCTAATGTTTCTTTCGTTTCTTGTTTCAATGTTAATATAGACTCTTGCATGTTATGACTTGAATTGAATCACATACCT
The DNA here is from genome assembly GCA_950022295.1 of Bromus sterilis. NCBI lineage: Eukaryota > Viridiplantae > Streptophyta > Magnoliopsida > Poales > Poaceae > Bromus > Bromus sterilis. Next base: position 31,005,735 of record OX465597.1, read on the forward strand.
TGATTGCTTTACTTTTCAAAGTTCTTATATTTTTGCTAGCATGTCACCACAGAAATTATGCTTGTTATCATTTACCTACTAGAGGACGAGCAGGAATTAAGCTTGGGGATGTTGATACGTCTCAAACGTATCGATAATTTCTGCTTGCTCCATACATGTTTTGTGTGATATTTCTATGATCTAGATACACTTTCATACACTTTTGATCATATTTGGACTAACCTATTAACTCAGTGCACCCCAGTGCCAGTTTCTGTTTTCTGCTGCTTTTTTCTTTCAGTTTTCCCCCATATTAAAAGTGCCCCAAAAATTTGGGAAAAATCAGCTAATAAATCAGCGTGAAGGAACCTTCCGGAGTCCCTAAGGGGGACCAGGTGGGACCCACCAGGGGCCAGGCGCCTAGCTGGCGCGGCCTAGGGCTTGGCCACGCCAGGGGGCGCCTGGACCCCTGGTGGCCCCCCCTGGCTGCCCCCCTTCGCCTATATATATCTTGTGACGTGAAACTTCCGAAGACATAACCCTTTTTCGCGATCTCGCCTCTGTTCTGCCGTTTCACTTCCAAAATCGGGAGCACCAGCAGACCTCTTCCCGGCACCCTGCCGGAGGAAGGATCGACCTCCGGGAGCTTCCCCTCCACCATGGACGCTTGCCGGATGTGCCGTGAGTAGTTTTCTTTGGACCGTGGGTTTGTGACCAGTAGCTATGTGATGTTCTCCTCCCCTCTTTGTTCTTCATGGTTTAGACCTCGTGAGCTGCCCTACATGATCGAGGCACATATGTAATCTTTCTGCTTTTGCTATGCTGAGTTTGATGGGATCTGATGGATTATGAGATTATGTTCAGATTGTGATAGAGTAATATATTTGGTTCTTGTCTTTTATATTTTTGTTCTTAAGTAATTCTTGCATGTTCTCCGTTGCTGTTTATTGCTTTGGCCAAGTAGTACGTAGTGACTCCAAGAGGGAACGTTATGCTCGATTGTGGGTTCATGCCCCCTGATGACACGCTTGAGTGACAGAAACATGAGTCTAGGGGATGTCCTGTTGCCACATGGGGGAAAACAACGGTGCTTTTAACCGCGGTTGCAAGGATTGTTTACTTTACGCAAAGTTCTTTTTAATGCAGTTGTCTATTGCTTTGGGTTTACACTTTGGGTGGGGCTCGCAACTTAATACGAGCGAGATGTTCTAGATATATATCTCAAGGTGGATGATTAGTAGTAGATGCAGTTGGATTTCGGTCTACTTATTTTGGCGTACTACCCATGCTTTTGAGCCTCTTCCTTTCTTTTGTAGCATAGTTAGCATTGCGGTGCGTTTATAATCCTGTCAATTTCACATCTGTAATTTGTTTACCTCGCATAGCAGTTTTATCGTCTTTTGGGAGAGACATCACTAGTGAACATCACGGGACCCCGGTCCATATTCTCATCACTATTTACACGCTTACTTATTTTTCAGTATTTACTTTCAGTTGCTATCATCTTAATCATTATCCCTTGCGTTTTGATCCTTTGTAAACAACAAGACCGGAGAGATTGAAAACCTCTATGAACTTCGTTGGTACCAAAGTTATTTGTGTCTGTGTGCAGGTCCAGGTGAAGTAAGCAACCTTGAGTTGTGAACGGCACCGTTGTTCACTTCACCACCTACTTATCATCTCCGGAGTCCTACTAGTCAATACTCAACCTCGGTATCTTCACCGAGGGAAACTTGCCGCTACGCTGCATCTCACCTTCCACTTGGGGTAACCAACGAAGGGCGAGAAGCAATTATCATCTCTCGCGTATCACCATGCAACGGATGCATATATGAGCTAAGAAAAGCTCTCCAATGGACTAGTGGGGGTGCATCCAACTTGCGTGCTCATGAAGACCTAGAGCTCGTTTGAGGAGACTCATCCTTGGAATATGCAATCCAAGTTCTATAGTGTGAAGGTCCCCACATAGCTATATGCATATATGATCATCTCTATGGAGTACAAGGTATAGAGGGAGTACGAGTGTGGATCTTTCAAAAGGAATAGTAGTGTTGCCCCTTTCTCTCTTTTTATTTATTTTTATATTTTTTCTATTTTTTGTATTTTTTTGGTGGCCTCAATGTCTCTTTCTATTTAACTCTCATTTGTCCTCTTTGGGATCTTTTAATTTTGTCCACTTTGGGATCTTTTCCTCACTTAAGGGCAACACTCTATTTTACAAGAAGGTATAAAGGATCTTCACACTTTTCAAGGTACTCAATATAAAGAAGATGTAGCTATCATGATGTATGCAAATGTATGCCTCTGCCAATGTAGCAGGAACATGTATGACATGAAGATCAAGTCATGAGAAGGTTGATGTTGCATGGCAATATATCTCGGAAAGGCTATGGAGATACCTTGATAGGTAGGTATGATGGTTGTTTTGAGTAAAGATATAGGGAGGTTTATGATGACAGAGCGTATCATGCCAAGGGTCTGGATGCACCGGCGAGGTGTACGCCAACTCTCGGAGCGAGAAGAGGGCAATGCGCGGTACCGAAGAGGCTAGCAAATATGAGGAGGTGGAAGTGTCAACTTTCAATACTTACATTAGTCCGAAGAACTCATGCACTTATTATCGGTAACTCTCGATATAATAAGGAGGTTCACAAAGAGACAAGTACCCCAAGGAGGAGTGTATGGGGGTTTGGTTATCCTTGCGCATCCTCGACTCATGGTACATGAGTGTACTCTAATATCCGATCCCTCAAAAGATTAGTGATCCATCTAGTAGCTAGATTTCTCAACTAGTTTTGTAGGTATTGAAAATAAACACGGATTGCCCAAAATACGACACCTATCACTAATAGGCTAGAGCTCTTGACACCAAAAGTTCAAACATTACTCAAAACAATACCTCAAAACTATTGCAAGTTACTACTACAATTAAATAGCAACCTCAATTACCTACTTGCAAGACAAGACACAACTCAGTGCAACAACCAACTCTCTTAACAAGATAAACATGAAAAGCAAAGAGAGTTCTAGCAACAAACTAAACAAAAGCCAAGGCTCTTGCTAAAGGCAAACTAAAACTAAACATGGCAGCAGCTACGAAAAGATAAAGAACAAACAACAAAAGAAAGATAAGCATGAAAAATCCTATGATGTGTTCTAGATTGAAGTGGAGCGTGTTTCTCTCCCACTAAAAGTAAGTTGGGGTATAACTTGTTATGAACAGCAAGCAAAGCTAAAGAAAACTAAAAACTAAACCTAAGAGCGAGACGCTCCAAGCATAGCACATAACGCATGAAGTGATAAAAACATAGTGAGACGAAGGACAAACTAATGATCGTTGATGGAGAAGGGGATGCACGGGGGCATCCCCAAGCTTAGACGCTTGAGTCTCCTTAAGTATTTATTGGGGATGCATGGGGGCATCCCCAAGCTTGAGCGCTTCACACTCCCGAATCTTCTTTCATCATCTTCCCTCGCACACTTGAAAACTCCCTTCATACATAACTCATCATAAGCTGATTAAAGAGGTAGTACCCTTACTAAAATAATTTTTCTCCACTGGAAATAAATATATTCTTGAATAGCTACTGTTTCTCAAGATTTCCAAAAAAAATTGCAAAGAAAAGCAAGCTTAAGGTTAGCAAAAGTAAGGAAAGGCAAAACATGGCAGAATTTGTGAAAAACAGAACATCAGGAAGTAAATAATTTGTTCGGGGTACTTCTGCAACTCAAATCAAAAAACTCAAAACATATGAAAGTTCCAAAATTCTATAGAGCATGTTGTGTAAAAATTTAATCTCAAAAAGATGAACTGGTGATTTGTTTTGATTTTTCCGTCAAGCAGACAGAATCTGTTTTCTGGACAGCATGTCACAACTCTTTCTTCCCTTATCATAAGAGGCTAGAACTTGGCACAATGCTTGAAAATACAGATACAATGATGTTGCTACAGTAGTAACAATCATGAAGACCACTAAAAACAGAAGTAAAAACATCTTGGGTTGCCTCCCAACAAGCGTTTTCTTTTACGCGTTTAAGTAGGCATAAAGCAAAAAGAAGAATCAAGTTTTATCAAGAGAGAGAGAATAGCTAGCATGTGTAACGGACTCAAAAGGTAACTTGATTTTCTTTCTAGGGAAGTGTTCCATCCCCTTTTTGAGAGGGAATAGAAATTTTATATTCCCCTCTTTCATGTCAATGGCGGCACCAACGATGTGAAGAAAAGGATGTCCCAAAATAATTGGACATAAAGGTTCACACTCTATGTCCATAATAGTAAAATCAACGGGAACATAATTGTCATTGACAATGATAAGAACGTCATCGATCTTCCCCAAAGTTTCTTTACGGAAGAATCAACGAGACAAAAACCAAAAGAAAAAGGTTCAAAATGTTTCAATTCAAACATGTCATACATTCTTTTGGGCATAACGAAGGTACTAGCTCCAACATCACATAAAGCATAGCAAGAGAAGTTATTCAATTTAATTTTGATCATAGGATCCCAACCGTCATTTAGCTTCCGAGGTATGGAGGATTCTATTCTAAGCTTATCCTCCCTAGCTTTGATGAGAGCATTAGTGATATGCTCCGTGAAGGCAACATTTTGTGTAACAAGCTAATAACTTCTGAAAGGGTACAATTACCAAAATCAATATCACTACTCTCAAAGGTGGTAGTAGTGTCATCTAGGCTCACTTGTTTGAAACCCTCTATGTTCATAGGAGTTTCTTCTTCTGTGGTTGATGTATTAGCATCACCTTTAATCGGTCCAATGGGACTAGGAGTGTGTTGGGTGCTAATAGTTTGGTTATCCTCAACAATTTGGATAGTAGCAACTGTGTGGTGTTTAGGAAGGCTCGTAATTCTATCCTCTTCCTCTTTTTCTCTATCCCATCTTTCTTTAATTGTAGCCATCATACTAATATTTTCATTAATTTGCAATTGGATAGCATTAATAAGAGTGGGCTTCCTCTCCTCAAGGGGAGAGGTTCTAATTTTAAGCATCTCAACATCAAGGGCTAAGCTATCTACCTTCAAAGAGAGATTATCTACTTTAGCTAATTTCTCTTCTACACTCTTGTTGAAGGCTTTTTGGGTAGTGATAAAGTCTCTAAGCATGCTTTCTAATTCAGAAGTGGGGTTCTTGTTGCTAGGGTAAGTGTTGTTGTTCCCATAGTTGGATGGAAACGGTCTAGGATTGCTAGCAAAATTACCCCTATAAGCATTGTTGTTGAAGTTGTTTTTAGCAATAAAGTTCACATCTACTTGTTCCTGAGCAACCAAAGAATTTAAAGGAACATCATGAGAATCAATAGAGGGTTGCTTGGTAAGTAGAGACATAATCAAGTCAACTTTTTCATTTAGGGAGGTAATCTCCTCGACAGAGTTTACCATCCTACCTGTTGGAGCGCGCTCGGTGTGCCATTGGGAATAGTTGGTCATCATCTCATCGAGAAGTTTTGTGGCATCACCAAGTGTAGTTGACATAAAGGTTCCTCCCGCGGCCGAATCTAACAGGTTCCGCGAGGTAAAGTTCAAGCCTGCATAAAAAGCCTGGATAACCATCCAAGTAGTCAAACCATGTGTAGGGCATTTCTTAGCAAGAGATTTCATTCGTTCCCAAGCTTGGGCAACGTGTTCATTATCCAATTTCTTCAAATTCATAATGTTACTCCTCAATTGGATAATTTTAGCAGGTGGGTAATACTTCCCAATGAAAGCATCTTTGCACTTATCCCAAGAATCTATGTTATTCCTAGGCAAAGATTGAAACCAGATTTTAGCTTCTCCCCTTAAAGAGAAAGGAAAGAGCTTAAGCTTAACAACATCACCTTCTACTTCTTTATACTTTTGCATATCACATAACTCAACAAAATTATTCAAGTGTAAAGCATCAGCATCTCCATCACCAGAGAATTGATCTCTCATAACAAGGTTTAGCAAAGCAGGTTTAATTTCATAAGAGGTAGCTGAAGTGGCAGGTGTGGCAATAGGAGTGCAGATAAAGTCTTTGTTGTTGTGACTAGTGAAGTCACACAACTTGGTGATTTCAGTGGAACCCATAGCAGCAGCAAGTGTGGCCGATTTTTTTGTGATTTTCGATATAGGACACTAAGATAAAAACTAAAAGGTAAACTAACAAGACTAAAAAGCAAAAGTAAAAGATAGTGTGCAACTCCCCTATCTTGACGATTGCACTCCCCAACAATGGCGCCAGAAATTTGCTTGATATGCGAGAGAGGATAGTGGCTTCTCGCCCTTCGTTGGTTACCCCAAGTGGAAGGTGATGCAGCGTAGCGGCAAATTTCCCTTGGTGAAGATATCAAGGTTGAGATCGAAGTAGGACTCCAAGGTCGCCAAGTAGGTGGTTCGGCAAGTGACGCACCATTTACGATAATCACTTGCTTTGCCTGGACCTGAGGGGAGGTAGGGATTGGGTGTGCATGGATTTTGAGGTGGGGTGGCGGTTGGGTTAGGGAAACCCTAATTTGGCTTAGGTTTGCTGCCTAAAATGGCTAGGAGGTGCTACTATTTTTAACCAAGGGGTAGGTGACTGGAAGATTACAGAAAAAAACCCCGTTTTATCACCCGCGTACCGCGTTACACGTTTTTGACCGTCGTGGCTTCGTCCGACCTTCGATTCGGGAAAAATCTCGAACCACGCGCTGAGCGCGTCGAGCCCGTCAATCGTACCTCACTTCGATACCGTTCCGAGAACATTTTCCGGCGCCCAATAAAATAATCCATTTAATAATTAAATGGGGTTTTTGATACGTCCAAAACGTATCTATAATTTATGCTTGTTCCATGCCTCTTTTGTGTGATATTGCTATGATATTAATGAATTTCCATACACTTTTGATCATATTTGGACTAACCTATTAACTCAGTGCACCCCAGTGCCAGTTCCTGTTTTCTGCTGTTTTTCTATTTCAGGTTTCCCACATATTAAAAGTGCTCCACAAATTCGGGAAAAATCCAATTCAAAATCAGCGATACATAATCTTCGGGAATCACCGAGGGGGGCAAAAGGGGACCCACCAGGGCCCCAGGCGCACCCTAGGGTGGGGCCGTGCCAGGGGGGCGCCTGGACCCCTGGTGGCCCCCCTGGCTGCCCCATTCTCCTATTTATTTCTCGTGAAGAGAAACCCCCATAACGGGAACCCTTTTTCGCAATCTCTCCTCTATTCCGCCGCCGTCATGCTTCCAAGATCGGGAGCTCCAGAAGACCTCTTCCCGGCACCCTGCCGGAGGGAGGAATCACCTCCGGGAGCTTCTCCACCACCATGGATGCTTCCCGGATGAACCGTGAGTAGTCCACCTTGGACCATGGGTCTATGATCTGTAGCTATGTGATGTTATCCTCCCCTCTTTGTTCTTCATGGATTAGACCTCGTGAGCTGCCCTACATGATCGAGGCACATATGTAATATTTCTGCTGTTGCTATGCTGAGTTTGCTGGGATCCGATGAATTATGAGATTATGTTCAGATTGTGTTTGAGTAATATGTTTGATTCTCCTCTTTTATATTTATGTTCTAGAGTAATTCTTGCATGTTCTCCGTTGCTGTTTATTGCTTTGGCCAAGTAGTAGGTAGTGACTCCAAGAGGGAGCGTTATGCATGATTGTGGTTTCATGCCCCCCGATGACAAGCTTGAGTGACAGAAACACGAGTCTAGGGGATGTGTTGTTGCCACAAGGGGGAAAACAACGGTGCTTGTACTTGTGGGTGCAAGGATTGTTTACTTTATGCAAAGTTCTTTAATGCAGTTGTCCGTTGCTTTGAGTTTACACTTTGGGTGGGATTAGCAACTTAATACGAGCGAGATGTTCTGGATAGATATCACAAGGTGGATGATTAGTAGGTAGATGCAGATGGATTTCAGTCTACTTGGCTTGGCATACCGCCCATGCTTTTGAGCCTGTTCCTTTCTTTATAGCATAATTAGCATTGGTTTGCACGCATAATCCTGTCAATTGACCAGCTGTAATTTGTTTACCTCGCATGGCTATTTTATCGTCTTTTGGGAGAGAGACATCACTAGTGAACATCATGGGATCCCAGTCCATTTTTCCAATAATGTTTACACCCACTATTTATTTTCTGCTTTATTTACTTTTCCGTTGCTATCACTATCATTATTATCCCGTGTGTTTTATCCTTTGTAAACAACAAGGCCGGAGAGATTGACAACCTCTTTGTACTCGTTGGGAGAAAAGTTATCTGGTGTGTGTGTGCAGGTCCACGGCAACTCTCGCGCTATCAAAGCAAGTTCTGGCGTCGTTGTCACCTTCCTGTCGTTGTCGGAGTCCTACTGGAGACAAACCTTGGTATCTTCACCGAGGGAAATTTGCTGTTGTCTACATCTCATACCTTCCACTTTGGGTAACCAACGAGGGGCGAGAAGCCATCAAAGAAATTTCTGGCGCCGTTGCCGGGGACTCCACTCTTCAAGATAGGGGAGTTGCACACTATCTTTTATCTTTGCTTTTTAGTCTTGTTAGTTTACCTTTCAGTTTTTTTGCTTTTGTGTCTTTTATGAATAACCAAAAAAATAGTTGCTACCTTCCTTCTTTTTCTTTCTCTGCCTACTGATGCTATCTTCACCATGGGTGTGGAACCACCCAAATATGGAAGGATGGATATGTTTCACTTGGATTGTCTTCGATCAATTTTTGCTCGCGCTAAAAACCCAACCGACTTGGTTGACGGAAAATCATTGGATTAGCATGCTCATTATACGCGGCACCGACTATCTCAGAAAGGGAAACACTTATGGGACCAAATACAAACTTCTTATTTCTATGCTGAGTGTTTTTGCCACATTTATGATTTTACTTGTTGCTCTAATATAGAGCATAAACACCTTCCTTTCCAATGTGAGTTTAATGAAAATGAGATCCTATCTTCTTATGCCAAAGGTGTTTATGATTACTTTGATGTTGAAAAGATTAAAGAGTTTGTTGTTTTTAAAGGTGCTTATGAGATTGCTTCTTTGATTGAAAAGTATCACGATACTATTTACTAGTCTGAAAACTTTGCAGTTCTTGCTTATTGCTTCGAGAATTATACTTCCAATTCTTATATTGATGATTTTAAAAATAAAATGCTTGCTGCCCAAGAAGAGGCCAATGATTGCTTTGAGGAGGGATCCCATGATTCCGAGGACTCAGTTGATACTTCCCTTGCTGATGAACTTATTACTTGCTTTGTTGATGGCCATGATGCCAATATGGATTATGCTTGCGAAGGTGAACTTGCTATAGTTCCTTATGTCAAGCATGAAATTGTTGGTATTGCACCCACACTTGATTGTCCTATTATCCTTTTTAAATCTCCAACTTATATTCCGGAGAATTGTGCTATTATCAAGGCTCAATGTGATGGTTTGCATTTATCTTATGATCCTAAAAACCATGTTGAAAACAATACACGTGTGCTTGTAGGTCATGAATAATATGATTTATGTGATAGTTATATTCTTTATGTTGTTCATGATACTACTGAAAATGTGGCACCCCGTCTCAGAGCAACCGGTTTACCTTACATTGCCAGCCCAGAGATCAAGTCTTCTGGCAATGCACAACATATTGGTACAGAATAGAACCTCTTCATGGTAATTATACAGGTACATAGGTTCGGAATTACAAACTGCTACGAGGCATGGCGGCACATCTCGTGCGGCAAAACTATCAACATTATTTATGTCACATCTCAGGGCCTCAATACGATCGACGAAGGACTCAACGGCAGCGGAATAACGAGGTGACGGGACTCCATTCCATGGGGACACTGCTGGGACACGGCCTAGTTCGCGTAGTACAGCTCAGCCAACTCTTCAGGTGGGACACCTCCTGCATCTGGCATGACACGCCAGGTCAGTACATGGAATGTACTTGCAAGCTCATAACAGCCAAGTAATCAGGAGAAATTATAGCATGGCAAGAATGCAAACAATAACATGGAAAACATGGCAAGAATAATAATACCACTTGTCTCATGAACACCACATGATTCATCCAGCTTACCTTCGAGTCGTGCGGACTCGGTAACCGGGTCATCCCTTGACCCACCATCATACGGGTCGTAGCTCGACCACTCAACGAGTTAGGTGTCCTCAGTTACAACCCAACCAATCACATGACCAAAGTTTCAGCATTAACATCCACATTATTAAACAGATTAGTGTTGACCGTTGTGTGACCTAGTAAGAACTGTGTCCCATGACCGAGGACGCGGCTATTCGAATAGATTTTGACTCTGCAGAGTTTGTGCACGTTACCCACATTATGGAGTTCCTCCTCCATCTAGCACACCGGTACTTTTCCCACAGGATCCTTGGAACTCGGACCGCAGGAGTGGACTAGGAAATCTCCAACGAAACCCGACTACCGCGTTACCTCCCTACGGACTCACCGACACACGGTCTTGGGTATCCCTGTGGTTAGGTGTCCACGTTACCACCAGAACCACTCGGCCACCATGTGGCAAACTTTCCCAATGGGGACTCCCTGGTAAACAACTATGGATGTCGAGATTATCACCACCTACCTGTGACGCCCCTAAAATCAATCCATGTACAGTAATCATACACGCAGGGTACACGGATGAGATTACGGTGCCACGGTGAGAATATCACAGCAGAACACTAAACATAAAAGGATAAACCAATATGTTAAAATAAAGGGGGGGTCGCGCGGACCCGAATACATAAGTTATACAAGACATAGTTAGTCAAGTTTTTCCTTAAGAAGGCTAGCATAAATAACATCCGAGATACAGATCGAAAAGGCAAGGCCTCCTGCCTGGGAGCCTCCGAAACTACTCCTGGTCCTGGTCAGCGGGGGTCTCGACGTAGTAGTAACCGCCTCCTGGGTACTCCTGCTCCTGGACTCCAACGTCGATTGCAGCGGCTTACCCGCGAGTATCTAGCATACCCGCGAGTCTTACGTCCGCTACTAAGCATTTATGCATTTGTATCAAATGGAAAGGGGAGGCTGTATATAGTGGACTGCAAGATAGAAATCGGAATAAGGGTAAGAATCTAGGCCTATCGAAGACTAGCATCATCTGACGATGTCTTGCAGCATGAGAAGAGAATCAGCCAACAGTTCATATAAAGCATAAGGTAACAATGAAGCAGAAGTTGCTGCAACATTTTATAATATAAGTTGTAATGAGTAATAATAATAATGCCTCCGAGTTCCCCTCCTCGACTTCCCTGCGAGTAAGAAAACCCGGAACCATATAGTTTAATAGTAGTAGTTTGTAGTGGTAAGATCCAACTTTAGCATAAAGCATCCTGTTACCGTGGACACGGCTATTCAAATAGATTAAACTCCCTTCAGGGGTGCACTACTGTTCATCCTGCACGCTCGGATCTCCAGGGTGGCGTAGACCTTGTTAGGGAATGACCCATCGAGGCTATCCGACACATCGCAGTCCATCCTAGGCTCAGCAGAGAAGCCATCCGCCGGACTATATCCTATGCGCCAAGGGGTCTAGGTCCCTCACCCTTGCACGCCCCTGCACGGTGCGAGTCTGGACGGTGAAGCAAAAGAAAATCCAAACGCACCTGCTGCAGCAAATAAGACAACACGGCTTCCCGGCGATCAGGCCGCAGTACTGCTGACGTCTGAAGAGCTTTCGGACAAACTACGACGCAGGTTAGCCCATAACTCCTTATCCCACGTGAAGGTAGTGCATACAGACCAACGGGCCTCTCAAGTCATCCGCCGAACCATTTAGCATTTTAATTAACATGCGTGACAACCGTTATCGTTGCCTCGACTTAACTGACCCGCGGTCAACGACAGCAGTCAAGACCACCAGTACATCGGTGCCTGCCCTGTCGTCTCACCAAGTCTCTGCGGTTACCCACAAGGTGAACCATCTCCTTCCCTTATCTTACGTGTGCTCTTGGTAGAGCTCGACTCTCGCGGTTTGGTAACTCTCGCGAGATACGAGCAGGGGCCAAGCACGCCAGTAACGTCTGTCGTACCCTCCCTATCGTTCCCGACGAAATACCGCTCGCGAGCACCGTTGGGTCGCCCGACTTCTTATCTTAAGGACAACCGTTCTCAGGTACCTAGAGTGGCTATACAGAGTCATCAACGAGTGGAGTACAAGGATTACTCCTTCATAGCTCACATTTGAAGGTGGCTCGGCAGAGCCGAGCTAGGGGGCCTTAGGCGGTGTCTGCATTGTACCGTACCTGTGCAGTTCTAATAAGTTGTATCCACGTCACTCCCCTGAGTGGTCACGGCCCGCTATCTAATCCTAGCTAACAATGCGAAGGGCTCACTATTGAATAATGCATAATTATAATAGGCAGCATAGGATAAAGGAGGTACATCAAGGGCGACAAAAACAAGCTATGCAATTGAATAGGATTGTAATCGTAGCAGCAGCAGTAACAATGCCTAGTGCAAGAAAGTACAGAAAAGGTAGGCGATATCTGGGGAAGAGAATGGCTCTTCTTGCCTGGAAGCTCGACGGTAGGGGCAGGGTCGTCGACGAAGTAGTCGTACCCGGCAGCAGTGTAGTCGGCGGTAGCAGCAGGGTCTACCGGAGAATAAAGGGGATAAACACAGTAAATAGAAAGCAATCATAGCAAACAAATACAAGGCATGACGTATGCAAAGTTAACGGTGTTCTAACGCAGTGCAATGCACGTTGCTCGGAGCGGGAATTCATCCGGGGATGAACTGCCAGCTCCGGTTGATTACCGGACAGGGTGTCCGGAGGGGGAAGGGTTCATGCCGGAGGTGTCGTGGACATCCGACAAGGATAAGGGGGTGTATTCGTGTTAGTTGAACCCTTCCGGACAACTTTCGTGTTCGGAATAAATTCATCCGGCAGGTTTTTTACCGGCACCGGGAATTATCGACAGACAACCCGGAGGGGGGGAATGTCGGTGTTCGTTGTGTTAGAGGGGTGTGGTTGGTATACGGATAGCGTATTCGTATTCATTATATTTTTCTGATCAATTTTCATGTATATAGTTTTTGAATCTGACTTACGGTTTAAAAGATATTCAAATTCAAAGTTTAAATCATTTTAAATCATTTTGTGAAATATTTTATTATTAAATTCCAAACATTATCCACAACAGGGTTGACTGGTCAAACCTGACCAGAGGGTCCCACTGGTCAGCCTCACATTGCTAATAAAACAATTATTAAGTTAAATTAACAGTGGGGTCCCACATGTAAGTCTAACAGGGTTAAATTAAATCAGTTAATAAATTAACTTACAGGTGGGACCCATGTGTCATTGACACAGTGGTTAATTAATCATTTTAATTAAATTAAAGGGCCAAGGGCCCACATGTCATACCCACAGAGGGGGTTAATCTCTAACAGTTTTTATTAGCTCTAATATAAATGGCCTTGGGCCCACTTTCATACACATGGGGGTAGTTTAACAGGGGGGCTTAGGCTTAACAGAATCATTAGCGCTAATTGAAACAAGTGGGTCCCGCATGTCATCTGCCCAGCCCACTGGAAGTTCAACCCAGTGCTCGCCGGCGATGACATACAGGGGCGACGGCGCGGCCGTGTGCCTGCCTCCGACGACCCTTTGGCGCGCAACCGGGCGGGATCGAACGGGACGGCGCCGCGCTTCGAGCTGCCATGGCTGCGCGGCCATGGCCGTGGTCTCCGACCAGGGGCGGAGGCGTAGGCGAGGCTGGAGCAGGGGCTCGCTGGCGGGAGGCACGGGCTCGCGCGGCACCAGGCAGGGGGCGCGGCCAAAGCGTGGTTTGGGTGCGATGCGGGCGAGCAGAGCTAGGGCGGCCATGGCGGGCTGTGGTGCCGGGCGTGTGCGGGGAGGCGACCACGACGTTGAAATTGGCGCAGCGAGATGGGGAAAACGGCGCGGCGGCTCACCGGGGGAGGTGTAGGGGTGCGGGAGTGGGCTCGGGGCGCGTGGGCGACCGGAATTTGAAGAACCCCGCCGGCGGCGCGAGGACAGCGAGGGCGGCTATGTCGGCGTCGCTCGAGGGGGGAAGGCTCCAGATCGAGGAGATGGTGAGAGGGGAGTGCGGGGTTAGGGTTCGAAGTGCGCAAGGGCCCCGACCCCTCTTGTAGACGCCGGCGGCGGCCGGATTAGCGCCACGGGGGGGGGGGGGAGGTTGCCGGCTTGGCACCGGGGATGGTCGCCACGGCCTCCCCTGTTTCCTGTAGCGCGAGGTAGAGGATGGGGCGCCGGGTGGGCTGGGTTTCGCGGCCCAGGGGGAAGGGAGAAATGGGCTATGCCCAGGGGGGTTAGATAGGTTGTTTTCCTTTTATTTTCTTTTTCCTTTCCTATATTTTATCTTTTGTATTTATTTAAATGCTTATTAATTTTTTGTAAAATGTTTAACGGGGTCCTTAATTAAGGTTGCAACCCAAGTCAGTGCCACAACAAGTTTAGGTGACATTAAAAGTCGTTTAATATTTCTTTTAAATATTAAATGATTAATTTGGGGTTTTTAGCTACCGTTTTGATTTCTTTGAAATAATTTAGAGATTAATAAAATCCCAAATTGGTGTGACCTGACCCACTGAATATTAGTGATTTAATAAAAGTGGAATCACAATTTTTGGACAAGGTTGGAATTTCGAAGTGGAATCAAAGGCAACCCAATGTAGCGAGGAGCTAATTTGCCTTTGATTCCGAAGCGATGAGTGCCTCTCATCGGAGTGACACGGAGGTACGCGTATTCTCCAGGTTGATAGACCATTTCTTTGTGCTTGCGATCATAGTTGCTCTTCTGGCGGGACTGAGCAGCCTTCAAGTGGTCACGGATAACACGAACCTGATCTTCTGCGTGTTGTATGATGTCCGGACCAATGAGAGTTCGTTCCCCAATTTCTGACCAATTCAGAGGGGTTCGACACTTACGTACATATAGAACTTCAAAGGGTGCCATCTTCAGACTAGCTTGATAGCCATTGTTGTACGAGAATTCCGCAAATGGAAGAGATTCCTCCCATTTCTTACCGAATGAAATGACACAAGCTCGAAGCATATCTTTGAGCACTTGGTTGACTCGTTCGACTTGGCCTTGCGACTAGGGGTGATAAGTGGTGCTGAAAGTTAGGTGAGTGCCCATAGCTTCTTGGAAACTATCCCAAAACTTCAAGGTGAAAATGCTACCACGGTCTGAGATGATCTCCAACGGAATACCGTGGAGGGACACAATTCTGGAAACATATAAGTCTGCTAACTGACTAGCAGAGATCGTCTCCTTGACTGGAAGAAAGTGGGAAACTTTGGAGAATCGGTCGATGACGACAAAGATCGCATCATGACCCTTCTGTGATCACGGAAAACCGGTGACGAAGTCCATTTCAATCTTGTCCCATTTCCATTCAGGAATAGAGAGTGGTTGCAGAGTTCCAGCAGGTCTTTGATGTTCGGCTTTGACGCGACGGCAAATGTCACACTCATCAACATAACGAGCAATGTCTTTCTTCATTCCAGGCCACCAGTACCGTTGACGAAGGTCCTGGTACATCTTGGTGCTACCTGGGTTGATCGACAACGGGCTATAATGAGCTTCTTTCATAACATCCGGAGTCAAGTTTAGATTGCCCTTGCTAGGAACCACTAAACAATTCTTGAAGTACAATGCTTGATCATCAGCAAGCCTGTAGTTTGAGGGCTTTCCGGTGGCGAGATATCGCTTCATCTTTTCGTAATCAGAGTCAGCTCTTTGGATGAACTTGATGTCTTTGTCGAGGTCTACTTCAACAACAAGGGAATTCACATGTCCCTGCGGAACAATTTCAAGGTTCAACTTACGGAGCTCTTCATACAAAAGGGGCTGCTCTATCTGGACTTCAAGTTCAGAACAGTAGGCTTTGCGGCTTAAGGCATCGGCCACCACATTAGCTTTTCCAGGGGTGTAAGAAATTCCCATGTTGTAGTCGGCTATTGTCTCGAGCCATCTCTGTTGGCGGAGATTCAGGTCGGGCTGAGTAAACAGGTACTTCAGGCTTTGGTGATCGGTGTAGATTTCGCAACGGTTACACACGAGGTAATGTCGCCACAGCTTCAATGCATAAATTACCGCTGCCAATTCGAGATCATGAGTTGGATACTTATCTTCGTGAGCACGCAACTGACAAGAGCCATAAGCAATCACTTTGTGCTCTTGCATTAGGACACAGCCTAATCCTTGACGAGAAGCGTCGCAATAAATAACGAAGTCCTTCTGACTATCAGGAGGAGCAAGCACTGGGGGTGAAGTGAGCTTGTCCTTGAGAGCTTGAAAACTTTCTTGACATTTATCAGTCCACTCAAACTTGACGCCTTTGTGAAGAAGATTAGTCAAAGGCTTGGCAATCTTGGAGAAATTCTCAACAAAACGAAGGCAATAGCTGGCAAGGCCGAGGAAACTGCGGACTTGCTTGACAGTCCTGGGAGGAGTCCAGTCAAGAATAGCCTGGATACGTTCGGGGTTGACGGCAACGCCATCCTTGGAAATCACATGACCAAGGTAGGTTACTTCGGGAAGCCAAAATTCACACTTAGAATACTTAGCATAGAGTTTGTGTTCTCGAAGCTTTTCCAGTATAAGGCGAAGATGTTCAGCATGTTCTGCATCGGTCTTGGAGTAAATCAATATATCATCTAGATAAACCATGACAAACTTGTCGAGGTATTTGTCGGGACCCAGGGTTAGTGTATGCAAGTCCAGCTAAGACATAGCCATATGGAGAGCCGAGAACCGTACCCACTTGTCTAAGCAGACAAGGCCAAGCACAGAACGTTCTCGAAAAGCATCGTACGTGAGGGGCATCCCATCCAGGCCGGATGATCAACCGAGATGGGTCCTCATCGTCCACACACAAGTCTAATGATATGGGTGATGAACTCCCATATTCAAAGACAAGTCGCCTCAACCATACTATCGACTATCTCATAACTCTTACATAGACTTACTCCAGCCCGATCACTTAGTCGGGGTCTAGGGCGGGCTCGATCATACCACAAAGTGTGCACGAGACAGAGTCTCGAACAATCGCATCGCGATGCCCCAAGCTGCGCACATCTAAGTGCCACTTGGTGTATGAAAGACCGCCAGCCAGATCACAACTAAGGTCTCGAAAACCCATACAAAGACATGCATGTTATAAACATACACGCAGCACACATGCCTTGTATGAACAGCAGGTATCATTGCAATTCTCTACAAATATACATTTTATTGATAACTCTTACAGAGTGCACACAGAGATCACAAGTATGTGATCCAACATTACAACAGACAAGCGGAAGCAAAGTAGGTCTGAGTACAGACAAGTTTAACAACTGGCTTCAGAAACCTTATTTAAACACAAGCCCTCCACGAGGGAACCAGTCGTCTGACTGAGACTAGACTAGCTTGATCTTCAGTCGTCGAGCTCGATGAAGAAGCCACCTTCGGGGTTAGTGGGTTCATCTAAAACATAGATTAAGCAAACGTGAGTACAAAGTCGTACTCAGCAAGACTTACATAGGAGCTATACTACTCATGCACATGTATCAAGGTAAAGGGAGGTGGGGTTTCACTTGCAGAAGTGCCAGCTTTGACTTGGCTAGTCCTGAACTACGAATACCAGACTTGAGGTAAGAAGCGTACAAGAGTCCACTACTTTCTCCAACCAATTACACCACTATGGTGCCTTCCTCGACTTCCCCACAAGAAAGCACGCCATAGCACTCACACTTATCTTGGTGTGTTTTAGAAGTGTCCAGTTCAAGTTTTCTAATAATCAAGCTAAGCTTTCCAAGCAGTCCTTAACCGTGGACGCGGCTATTCGAATAGTTGTGTTAACCCTGCAGGGGTGTACCGCTACATACACATGATCATCAGTTACCGCCTTTGATCTCGACACCATTCAAGGGGTGTTAGCGAGGATGCTCACCACAATTGTTACCTCATAGCCTATCTAGTCTGAGAAAGCCGCCTACCTGGGTTGGCTACCACTATCGTGAACCCGGCCGGTTTACCGAAGTGGACCCAGGTGATGTGTGCGTGGTGCATAAGCCGGTCTCGGGTGAGCCGTTCTCTCACTTAGCAGCCAGGCCACAGACCTACCAGAACTCCGAACTATTGCGACATCTGGACATCGAAAGGGATGAGTTAATAGGTTTAGAGGGGTCAGTGAGCCCAATGTGTGGTTGTACTCTTCATCTTGGATCACCACACAAGAACTCGGACTTAGGGAGGTGTTCAACGAGACAACCCACCATGTACTCCTACACAGCATCTCATCGTTCACCTTGTATTAGGGTAGATTCACCGAGACCTTTCCACCAACATCAACATGATCACTACCATCCCGACTCACATAACAGTAACATCATTGTATCACTCTAAGCATGCAATAAGCAGTAACAGTTGTAGGGGTCACATGATATCAATCAACTCCTACATTTGCTAGGATTGTGGTTTGCTTACTACTGTGACAAAGGATAGGTCATGCAAAGGAATGGGTTCATCTATGCGGTAGAAACGTAGCATGGTAATCATCCTATACAATGCATAGGCGAGACATGAGAGGGAAGTGGGATTTTATCGACATGATCAACGGGGGTTTGCTTGCCTTGCTGACGAGGTTCGGGTTCGGGGTCTTCAACGAAGGGGGCAGCCTCCTGTTCCGGTTCCACCTCTACTCGACAAACAACAAACAAGGTAGCAAAGTAAATACAATGCACAATCACATGGTTGAAGGTTGAAACTTGATATATATGTTTCTGATGTGTGAGGCAATTCCATTTAAATTGAGTATATTGCAAATGAATTGCAAATTCAAACTCCAATTTGAATTCTATATAGCCAAGTTGCATATGACATTGTTTGATCAAGTTAAATCATTTTGAAATGTGTATCATATGCCTTTGAAGTTCATGTATAATGTGGTAGGTTGCTAGGGTTCAAATTGCAAAAGCATTTGAAATGAAATTGATTTAATTCCATTTAAACCAAATAGCAAAAGCTACTGGTCAAAATTTAAATTCAAATCAAACATGGTTGAAAGTTGGATATTTGGATAGCTTATTTTCTCCTGATCATTTTTCACATATTATTTGTTAAATTTGGAGTTAATATGAATTTTCTATGAATTTCAAAAGTTTGGGATATTTTCTGGATTTTCTGGATTTTCTTGCTTTCTTAATATTCTGGAAAAACAATTACTGCATCACTGTTGCGTCATGCTGACGTGGGGGGGTCTCTGACTGGTGGGGTCAGCATGTCAGTGGGAGGGGGTTTAATTAACCTCTGTTTAAACTTAACAGAGGGGGTTAAGGCCTGGGGGCCCCACCTGTCATTGACCTGGGGTCAACTAACAGGGGGGTTTAGCCCCTAATTAGATGGCCTCGCCGGCGGCTAGCCGCCGGTGGCATCAGTGCACGGCAGCACACACACGGAAGGAGTTCCCGGCCACCATTTGGTGCGCCACTTGTACCAAAATGAAGCCCGTGCAGTCGCACGTCGCAGGGAAGGTCGAGGCGACCTCGGGGGCCACCGGAGTGACGCCGGCGACGAGCGAAAGCGGCGACCGTGGCACGTCCGTGAGGTGAAACTCGCTAGGAGGCGCGTGTGGAAGTGGGGCTGGATTGGGTCGACGCAGTGGAGCACCGTGAGTGCAACGTACATGGCCTCGGGTTCGATTGCTTAGCGGTTGCTCGCCGGTGACGATCGTGGCGGCGAGGTACTCCGGCTTCCATAGCAGAACACGAAGGAGACACGGATTGGGGGCTCAAGCAGAGGCGTTTTGACCATGAGCTCACCAGAACCTCGACGGAGGTGGCGGCGAGGGCTGAGGTGGCTTGACGGCGACGAATTCGACGTTGATCTTCCTCGGCTCCGGCGAGAAGGAAACGGCGATTGCGGTGGCTCCTTGATCAATTAGGTCACCATATTCAACGGCTTGGCGTGGACGACGACGGAGCGCGAGGGGGACACGGTCTCCGGGCTTCTCTCCTGCGTTGGCTGCGGTTGCTCACGGCGGCGAACGACGGATGCTCTCGGTGGAGGAAGAAATCGGCGAGGGAGCGGTGGAGAGCGAGCCAGGAGGGGGGGAATGGACGAGGCGTGCTCCAGGGCGTCTCCAGGCGAAGGAAGAGGGCACGGGGAGGCCTGGAAGGCTCTCGGCGGCGACGTGGAATCCACGGCTGGCTAGGTGGCTTTCCACCGAGCAGATTGGGTGCACGGGACGGGGAAGAAGACCCGGCTACCCCTGGTGGGCCGGCTGGGCTGGCTGGGCTGCTCTCGCCTGGGCGCCAGGTAAGTGTTTTCCTTTTCTTTTTCTGTTTTCTTTTCTGACATTTGTTTTGGCTAGCAAAAATAAATACCTAGCCATTTTCTAAAATGCTAGAACTTTTTATATGGCCTCATAATAATGTAGATTAGCCATTTATAAAGTTTGGCACTTTTTAAAATTCAAATAATTTGAATCTTAACTCAAATAGGAGTTTTTGATTAATTCCAAGGCACTGTTTGAATATTTGAAAAATCCATGAGCATGGGGTGGGTCCCACATCACTTGATATGTGATCACAGTCATTTATAAGACTTTTCAAAAATCTAACATGAATTTTTGGAGAAGATTTATTTCTGGCCTGTTGAATTAATTCATCTGGGGGGGTTCCTTCTCCCATTTTGCTTTTGAATTTGATTTCAATGACTTCTTTTGAAATTTTTAACATGATGCAAGATGACATTGATCCTAGCACATTACCGAACAGAGGGTTCTGACAACTCGCCCCCACTCAAAAGAATCTCGTCCCGAGATTCAGAAGTCTGCGGGAGGAAGGTGGGGTACTCGGCACTGAGACGGTCTTCTCTTTCCCACGTAGCTTCTCTCTCAGAGAGGTGTGACCATTGCACTTTCAGAAACTTAATCTTCTGACGACGAGTGACACGCTCTGCGGAATCAAGAATACGAACGGGGTATTCTCGATAAGAAAGGTCATCTTGGAGATCAAGCGTTTCATGGTCGACTTCGCGGATGGGGTCCTTGAAGCAACGCCTGAGTTGGGACACATGGAATACATCATGTACTCGGGAAAGGTGTGGGGGTAGTTCAAGTTGGTAGGCAACTTCTCCACGTTTAGAAAGAATGCGGAAAGGTCCGATGTAACGTGGGGCCAACTTGCCTTTGATACCGAAACGTTGGGTCCCCTTCAGAGGAGTGACCCGAAGGTAAGCCTTCTCATCCAGATTGTAGCTCTCTTGCCTATGATGACGATCATAGTAGCTTTTCTGACGAGACTGAGCTGCTTTCAATTGATCACGAACAATGCGAACTTGCTCTTCTTCTTCCTTGATCATATCCGGTCCAAAGAAGTGTCTTTCACCGGTTTCTGACCAGTTTAAAGGTGTTCGACATCGTCGTCCATATAGGAGTTCAAAAGGAGCCATGTTCAGACTAGATTGAAAACTATTGTTATAAGAAAATTCGGCGAATGGCAGAGACTTCTCCCAATTCTTTCTGAATGAGATAACACAAGCTCTGAGCATGTCTTCAAGAATTTTGCTAACCCTTTCGACTTGACCGCTAGACTGAGGATGGAAAGCTGTACTAATGGAGAGATGAGTTCCCATAACATTCTGAAAGCTTCCCCAAAATCTAGAGGTGAAAAGGCTACCACGATCAGAATTGATTTCCAAAGAAACACCGTGAAGGGATACAATTCTAGAGACGTACAAGTCCTCTAACTGGCTAGCAGTTATATACTCGCGAACTGGAAGGAAGTGAGCAACTTTGGAGAGCCTATCTAAGACAACGAAGATGGCATCATTTCCTTTCTGGGTTTTTGGAAAGTCGGTGATGAAGTCCATACCGACTTTGTCCCATTTCCACTCTGGAATAGGCAAAGGTTGAAGTGTACCAGCAGGTCTTTGATGTTCTGACTTAATGCAACGACAAACATCACATTCGGCAACAAATTGAGCAATGTCTCTCTTCATCCTAGTCCACCAAAATCTCTGGCGTAGATCTCGGTACATTTTTGTGCTACCGGGATGAATCGAGAGGGGTGTGTCATGGCCTTCCTTGAGGATGAGTTGCCTTAGTTCCCTATTCTTAGGTACTACCAAACGATTTCCAAAGAATACCGTTCCCTTGCTATCTTTGGAGAAACATTTAGCAACTGCGCTAGCAATGTTCTCCTTGATCCGGCGAACACCTCGTGCACGCCTTTGGGAAACTATGATTTGATCCTCAAGAGTTGGTTTCGCCACCAAGGTAGAAAGATAGCCATGAGGAACAATCTCAAGATTGAGCTTGTAAAATTCCTCATGAAGAAGTGGTTGATACTGTTGTAACATGAGGTTGTTACAATACGACTTACGACTTAGTGCATCATCCATGACATTGGCTTTTCCTGGGGTGTAAGAAATTCCTACGTCGTAATATTTTATCAACTCAATCCAGCGTCTTTGCTTGAGATTAAGATCTGGCTGGGTGAAAATGTATTTGAGGCTTTGGTGGTCGGAATAGATCTCACAACGATTACCAAGGAGGTAATGTCGCCAAGTTGTTAGGGCATGAACTACGGAAGCGAGTTCAAGGTCATGGGTAGGATAGTTCTCTTCATGTGGACGCAACTGGCGTGAAGCATAAGCTACCACATGTCTATCTTGCAGAAGTATGCATCCTAACCCTTGTCGTGATGCGTCACAGTAGATCTCGAAATCCTTTTTGGTGTCTGGAGGTGAAAGTACGGGTGCAGAAGTCAATCTTCTTTTTAGCTCTTGAAAGATTTCCTCACACTTGGAAGTCCATAGGAATTTCTTATCTTTCTTGAGGAGTTCAGTTAGATGCTTTGCTACTTTAGAAAAGTTCTCGACGAAGCGACGGCAATAGCTGGCTAGGCAAAGAAAACTCCTAACTTGCTTAACCGGCTCAGGTGGAGTCCAGTCAAGGACGGCCTGAACTCTCTCGGGATTCACAGCAATGCCTTTTGCAGAAATCACGTGGCCTAAATAGGTCACTTCTGGTAGCCAAAATTCACACTTGGAGAATTTAGCATACAGGCAATGCTCTCTAAGTTTCATCAATACCAGACTTAGGTGTTCGGCATGTTCTTCTTCGTTCTTCGAGTAGATGAGAATGTCATCGAGATAAACTACAACAAACTTATCTAGGTACTCCATGAAGATCGAGTTCATCATGCGCGAGAAAGTGGCGGGTGCATTGGTTAAACCAAAGGACATGACGGTGTACTCGTAAAGACCATAACGAGTAGTAAAAGCCTTTTTGGGAATGTCCTCGTTTCGGATTTTGATTTGATGATAACCCAATCTCAAATCCATCTTGGAGAAGACAGAGGATCCTGCAAGTTGATCATAAAGATCATTGATCCTGGGCAATGGGTACTTGTTCTTTATCGTCGCTAAATTTAGCGGGCGATAGTCTACGCACATCCTTTCTGTTCCATCTTTCTTCGTTACGAACAGAACAGGGCAACCCCATGGCGATGAGCTAGGGCGGATGAAGCCTTTTTCCAACAAAGCTTCCAGTTGGTTTTTAAGCTCAGCTAACTCACGTGGGGCCATTTTGTATGGGCGTCTAGAAATTGGTGCGGTTCCTGGTACAAGATCCACTATGAACTCTACACATCTGTCGGGTGGCATTCCTGGCAGCTCTTCAGGAAAGACATCCGGGAAGTCACGAACCACTGGAATATCTTCAAGTTCGGGAAGGGGAAGCACATTCAAGGAATGCACTGGGTTCTTGTTCTGGGTGAGGTGTAGTTGACTGTCTTGCCTGAAGGGTGGGTGAGTTTCATTGATTTGCCTTTGCAATCCAGGTAGGCATTCTGTCTTGATAGCCAATCCATGCCAAGGATGACATCAATATCTAAATACTTGAGGGCTATGAGTGAAGCAAGGAATACTAAACCCTCAATTGCAATTTGATTACCATGGCTTACTCTATTAGTTTGCAGTCTTGACCCTGGAGTTTGAATAATCATTGGGGTGGAAAATTCAACAAAAGATAACTCATGACGAAGTGCATAACTTTCCGACATGAATGAATGAGATGCTCATGGGTCGAAAAGAACGGAAGTAGGAACATAATTGACTGGGAGCGTACTAAGAATGACGTCAGTGGTGTCGTCAGTCTCTTCAGCGGCAATCTGATTCACACGTCCACGAGTGGCGGGAGGAGCGGGTTTGGTGGTGTAGACCTTCTGGGGTGGCTTGCCACGACTATTGTTGTTGCCTCCGGCACGGGGTGGAGCATTCTGATTCTGGAGCTGGTTCTGGGGACACTCGCGGGAGTAGTGGCCTGCCTGACCACACTTGTAGCAGGCTCCAAAGACAGTGCGTGGAGCTGGGTTGTTTGGTGGAGCGGGGTGGAACGGAGCTGGTGGACGAGGCGCCACATAGGAAGGCCTCGGTGGGTTGTTCTGGCGGAACATACTGTTGAGGATCCAGATCTTGTGCTTCTAGGAGCCGGAACTGGACGAACCATCATCCCTAGGGTGTTTGCGGAAGTCATTGGGGGTGTTCATGTCCTCTGCCTTGATGGCCTTATTAACAAGGACCTGGAATGTGGCAAAGTCATGTAGGTTGAGCTCACGACGGAGTCCGGAATTTAGTCCACGACGGAACCTTTCTTGCTTCTTGGCGTCCGTGGAGACCTCTTCAGTAGCATAGCGAGCCAGTCGGTTGAACTCACGATTAAACTCGTCAACAGTCCTTCTGCCTTGGGTGAGGTTGCAGAACTCCTCACGCTTGCGGTCCATAAGACCCTTTGGAATGTGGTGCTCACGGAAGGAAGTGCAGAATTCATCCCAAGATGCGGGCGGTCCAACGGGACGCATGTTTAGGAAGTTCTCCCACCAAGAGCTAGCTGCACCTTCGAGGTGATAGGTGGCATAGCTGACCTTGTCGCCATCTGCAACGTGGCCTGCCAGGAGCTTCCTCTCGATGCTGCGAAGCCAGTCATCGGCGTCAAGGGGCTCGGTGGAGTAACTGAAAACTGGGGGATGAAGCCGGATGAAGTCGTTCAGAGACACCAACTCGTTGCGCTGCTGAGTGGTGTTGCGGGCAATGACCTCCAGCAAATGGTGAGAGTCTCGGCGGTTCCTCTCAACCTCCATCAGAACCTGAGCCATCGTGGGTGGGGGTGGAAGGTTGCCTTCCTCCTGTTCATTCCCACGACCCTGGGCACGACCAAGCCGGCCACGGGTTCCTTGAGACATCCTGAAGGTGAAAACCAAAGTCAAACAGAGTTGATTGGAAGAGTCTAATCAAGGAACTGATGGTACTGGAAGCATTACAAAGCAAAGGAAGTAATCATCTTGACAACATGGTGATAAAAGCATACAAGCCATATATTCACAAGTTGTCATACAAACCATACATCGTTTTAGTACAAGCACCAAGCTAATACAAACGTGATGAAGATGATACATCCTTCAGAGGCACTCTGACTTCCTATACATTATTTATCTAAGCCTCTGGAAATTAGAACACCTTGCGTACAATATACTAAGATACTACTACATCCTCATTAAGTAAGACCCCAGGCGGTCTCACTCATCTCCATCTCCATAGTAGTCCTCGTAAAAGTTACCCGCGTAACCCGGTAGCTGAAGGTGAACATCGGAAAACACGGAGACATGTGGACCCTGATATCCATTTGGGCAAGGATGGGGCCTAGGTCCAGCGTAGGGTGGAAGCAGAGGACCACGGGGTGGAAAAATGCCTCCAATCTCGGGCCAAGCAACTCGATAAGTCATTTGAGTCCTCACAGGGTAGATAGAATCATACTCGACTGATCCAACACTCACGAAGGGTGCCAAGTGTGTCAGTGCTCGATACAGACGAACACGGGTGGCGTGAAGCTCAAAACGGAGAGCGCGTGCATCACAATCTCGATCACAAGCAAACCTAGCAGTCATCTGAAGTACTGGATCCTCTGCAGAGTGATCTGTGTACAGTCCGGTGTAATACCCCTCTTCTCCTGGAAGTGTAGCAGGGATATAGCGGAATGAGGTCTCTCTCAGCATAGTGTGCTCCTCTCTCAGTAGAGTAATGCATGAATATGCAGCATCCTGCACAGCCATGTCCTCAGTCATGCCAATGCCATGTCCAAAGTGGATAGGCTGAGTGACTCCATTGTGGTGCGGGTAGATTCTGACAATGCAGTGGTACTGAGTCTGGTTGAAGTCGTGGAACTGCTCCTCGACGGTGTACTCAGGATACCATCGATATCCCACATAGCACATCATCTCGATCAACGTGGCGGGATGTCCACGCACACCGAGGCACCTGGTCAAACGAACAATCTGCCGAGTGGGAAGATCTTCCATCTGAAACAGAAAGAAGGAGTTTGAAAATGCATCAGATTATGAGATAAACCTGGAAAGACTCGGACAGCATAACGGCTGTAATTGCAAGAAAAAGACAATTTCTTACAACATGGAAACAGCACTTACATACGATGTAAGAAATCAGGAAGCACAACAACTCTAACGAACCGAACACAACCTTCCTACGGCTATAAGGAAGCAAACAGCGAGATGTTCTAATCAGACAGAGGAGAGCCTAGTCCTATCTTCCCGTAGAACAAGATGAGGGTGACTCAGAACTCAGAACGAAGGGGGTAAAGAGAAAAAAGAAGCCTTACGTTGTTCCCTTATATACCCAGAGTAACTATATAACTATAGCAAGCTAGACTCGACTTCGGCCAAGGCTACTAGTCCTACAGGCAGTCCTGCTCTGATACCAAGTCTGTCGGGACCCGGGGTTAGCGTATGCAAGTCATGCTACGGCATAGTCATATGGAGATCCGAGAACCGTACCCACTTGTCTAAGCAGACAAGGCCAAGCACAGAACGTTCTCGAAAAGCATCGTACGTGAGGGGCATCCCATCCGGGCCGGATGATCAACTGAGATGGGCCCTCATCGTCCGCACACAAGTCTAATGATATGGGTGATGAACTCCCATATTCACAGACAAGTCGCCACAACTATACTATCGACTATCTCATAACTCTTACATAGACTTACTCCAGCCCAATCACTTAGTCGGGGTCTAGGGCGGGCTCGATCATACCACAAAGTGTGCACGAGACAGAGTCTGGAGAAATCACATCGCGATGCCCCAAGCTGCGCACATCGAAGGGCCACTTGGTGTATGAAAGACCGCCAGCCAGATCACAACTAAGGTCTCGAAAACCCATACAAAGACATGCATGTTATAAACATACACGCAACACACATGCCTTGTATGAACAGCAGGTATCATTGCAATTCTCTACAAAGTATACATTTTATTGATAACTCTTACAGAGTGCACACAGAGATCACAAGTATGTGATCCAACATTACAACAGACAAGAGGAAGCAAAGTAGGTCTGAGTACAGACAAGTTTAACAAATGGCTTAAGAAGCCTTATTTAAACACAAGCCCTCCACGACGGAACCAGTCGTCTGACTGGGACTAGACTAGCTTGATCTTCAGTCGTCGAGCTCGATGAAGAAGCCACCTTCGGGGTTAGTGGGTTCATCTAAAACATAGATTAAGCAAACGTGAGTACAAAGTCGTACTCATCAAGACTTACATAGGAGCTATACTACTCATGCACATGTATCAAGGTAAAGGGAGGTGGGGTTTCACTTGCAGAAGTGCCAGCTTTGACTTGGCTAGTCCTGAACTACGAATACCAGACTTGAGGTAAGAAGCGTACACGAGTCCACTACTTTCTCCAACCAATTACACCACTATGGTGCCATCCTCGACTTCCACACGAGAAAGCATGCCATAGCACTCACACTTATCTTGGTGTGTTTTAGAAGTGTCCAGTTCAAGTTGTCTAATAATCAAGCTAAGATTTCCAAGCAGTCCTTAACCGCGGACCCGGCTATTCGAATAGTTTTGTTAACCCTGGATGGGTGTACCGCTACATACACATTATCATCAGTTACCACCTTTGATCTCGACACCATTCAAGGGGTGTCAGCGAGGATGCTCACCACAACTGTTACCTCATAGCCTATCTAGTCCGAGAAAGCCGCCTACCTGGGTTGGCTACCACTATCGTGAACCCGGCCGGTTTACCGAAGTGGACCTAGGTGTGTGCGTGGTGCATAAGCCGGTCTCGGGTGAGCCGTTCTCTCACTTAGCAGCCAGGCCACAAACCTACCTGAACTCCGAACTATTGCGACATCTGGACATCGAAAGGGATGAGTTAATAGGTTGAGAGGGGTCAGTGAGCCCAATGTGTGGTTGTACTCTTCATCTTGGATCACCACACAAGAAATCGGACTTAGGGCGGTGTTCAACGAGACAACCCATCGTGTACTCCTACACAACCTCTCATCGTTCACCTTGTATTAGTGTAGATTCACCAACACCTTTCCACCAACATCAACATGATCACTACCATCCCGACTCACATAACAGTAACATCATTGTATCACTCTAAGCATGCAATAAGCAGTAACAGTTGTAGGGGTCACATGATATCAATCAACTCCTACATTTGCTAGGATTGTGGTTTGCTTACTACTGTGACAAAGGATAGGTCATGCAAAGGAATGGGTTCATCTATGCGGTAGAAACGTAGCATGGTAATCATCCTATACAATGCATAGGCGAGACATGATAGGGAAGTGGGATTTTATCGACATGATCAATGGGGGTTTGCTTGCCTTGCTGACGAGGTTCGGGGTCGGGGTCTTCAACCAAGGGGGCAGCCTCCTGTTCCGGTTCCACCTCTATTCGACAAACAACAAACAAGGTAGCAAAGTAAATACAATGCACAATCACATGGTTGAAGGTTGCAACTTTATATATATGTTTCTGATGTGTGAGGAAATTCCATTTAAATGGAGTATATTGCAAATGAATTGCAAATTCAAACTCCAATTTGAATTCAATTTAGCCAAGTTGCATATGACATTGTTTGATCAAGTTAAATCATTTTTAAATGTGTATGATATGCCTCTGAAGTTCATGTATAATGTGGTAGGTTGCTTTGGTTCAAATTGCAAAAGCATTTGAAATGAAATTGATTTAATTCCATTTAAACCAAATAGCAAAAGCTACTGGTCCCAATTTAAATTCAACTCAAACATGGTTGAAAGTTGGATATTTCGATAGCTTATTTTCTCCTGGTCATTTTTCATATATTATTTGTTAAATTTGGAGTTAATATGAATTTTCTATGAATTTCCAAAGTTTGGGCTATTTTCTGGATTTTCTTGATTTCTTTTTATTCTGGAAAAACAATTACTGCGTCACTGTTGCGTCATTCTGACGTGTGGGGGGGTCTTACTGGTGGGGTCAACATGTCAGTGGGAGGGGGTTTAATTAACCTCTGTTTAAACTTAACAGAGGGGGTTAAGGCCTGGGGGCCCCACCTGTCAATGACCTGGGGTCAACTAACAGGGGGGTTTAGCCCCTAATTAGATGGCCTCGCCGGCGGCTAGCCGCCGGTGGCACCAGTGCACGGCGCCGCACACAGGGAAGGAGTTCCTGGCCACCATTTGGTGCGCCACTTGTACCAAAATGAAGCCCGTGCAATCGCACGTCGCAGGGAAGGTCCAGGCGACCTCGGGGGCCACCGGAGTGACGCCGGCGACGAGCGAAAGCGGCGACCGTGGCACGGCCGTGAGGTGAAACTCGCTAGGAGGCGCGTCTGGAAGTGGGGCTGGATTGGTTCGACGCAGTGGAGCACCGTGAGTGCAACGGAAATGGCCTCGGGTTCGATTGCTTAGCGGTTGCTCACCGGTGACGACCGTGGCGGCGAGGTACTCCGGCTTCCATGGCAGAACACGAAGGAGACACGGATTGGGGGCTCAAGCAGAGGGGTTTTGACCGTGAGCTCACCAGAGACTCGACGGAGGTGGCGGCGAGGGCTGAGGTGGCTTGACGGCGACGAATTCGACGTCGATCTTCCTCGGCTCCGGCGAGAAGGAAACGGCGATCGCGGCGGCTCCTTGATCAATTAGGTCACCATCTTCAACGGCTTGGCGTGGACGACGACGTAGCGCGAGGGGGACACGGTCTCCGGGCTTCTCTCCGGCGTTGGATGCGGTTGCTCACGGCGGCGAACGGCGGATGCTCTCGGTGGAGGAAAAAATCGGCGAGGGAGCGGTGGAGAGCGAGCCAGGAGGGGGGGAATGGACGAGGCGTGCTCCAGGGCGTCTCCAGGCGAAGGAAGAGGGCACGAGGAGGCCTGGAAGGCTCTCGGCGGCGACGTGGCGTCCACAGCTGGCTCGGTGGCTTTCCACCGAGCAGCTTGGGTGCACGGGACGGGGAAGAAGACCCTGCTGCCCCTTGTGGGCCGGTTGGGCTGGCTGGGCTTCTCTCGCCTGGGCGTGAGGTAAGTGTTTTCCTTTTCTTTTTCTGTTTTCTTTTCTGACATTTGTTTTGGCTAGAAAAAATAAATACCTAGCCATTTTATAAAATGCTAGAACTTTTATATGGCCTCATAATAATGTAGATTAGCCATTTATAAAGTTTGGCACTTTTAAAAATTCAAATAATTTGAATCTTAACTCAAATAGGAGTTTTTGATTAATTCCAAGGCATTGTTTGAATATTTGAAAAATCCATGAGCATGGGGTGGGTCCCACATCACTTGATATGTGATCACACTCATTTATAAGACTTTTCAAAAATCTAACATGAATTTTTGGAGAAGATTTATTTCTGGCCTTTTGAATTAATTCATCTGGGGGGGTTCCTTCTCCCATTTTGCTTTTGAATTTGATTTCATTGACTTCTTTCAAAAAATTTAACATGATGTAAGATGACTTTGATCCTATAACATTACCTAACAGAGGGTTCTGACAGTATTCCATGAATATATAGTTCATCAATCTGGAGAAGGTGGCTGGAGCATTCGTCAAGCCAAAGGACATGACAGTGTACTCGTACGAACCATGGTGAGTAATGAATGCGGTCTTCGGAATGTCCTCATCACGGACCCGGATTTGGTGATAACCCAACCTTAAGTCGAGTTTTGAAAACACCGTGGATCCAGCAAGTTGATCATAAAGATCATTGATCCGAGGGAGGGGGTACTTGTTCCGTTTCGTGGCCTGGTTGATAGGTCGGTAATCTTGGACCAAACGGTTCGTGCCATCACTCTTCTTGACAAAGAGAGAAGGTGCTCCCCAAGCAGAGGAGCTTGGACCGATGAAGCCTTTCTCGAGGGCCGTGTCGATCTCCTTCTTCAATTCAAGGAGGTGGTGAGGTGGCATCTTATATGGGCGCTTGGAAATAGGGACGGTGCTAGGCTTCAAGTCGATGACGAATTCAACTTCCCTAATCGGGGTTATCCCCGGCAGTTCTTCTGGGAATACGCCGGTAAAATCACAAACGATGGGAACTTTCTCTATCCCACCGAGAGGTGCGACATTCAAGGCATTCAGAGCATATATACGGGCTTCGGCGTTCATCGACACAATGGCGGTATGACTCAAAATCGCGCCAGAAGGATGAAAAAGTTGGATGACCTTGGTGCCACAATAAAGTGCGGCATCGTGTGCTTTCAGCCAATCCATGCCAAGGATAAGGTCGATGGTGGAGGTTTTCAAAATGTGTGGAGAAACCATGAACTCAAATCCTTCGATCTCGACGGTGAGGTTAGGTTGAACCATGTCAACACGACACTGGTTACCGGGAGTCCGGACTATTAAGGGGGTACGCATCTTTTCGTGGTACATGCCATGCTTAGATGCAAACACGCCAGACATAAATGAATGCGATACTCCTGTATCAAATAAAACAGTAGCAGGTATTGAGTTTACGAGGAGAGTACCCATCACTGTAGCGGGTTGTGCCTGAGATGCTTCAACATCAATGTTGTAAGCATGACCACGAGCATGAGGATTTGACCCAGTATTATAGTTGAGGGTACCATTGTTGCCACGACCATTTCCGCGGCCAGCAGGGTGAACTACCAGTTGATTATGTCGTTGAGGGCAGTCTCTAGAAGTATGGCCTGGCTGACGGCACTTGAAACACAGGCCATCTTGAGGACGGAGGGGTGCAGTCTCAGACTTCGGCTGTCTCGGCGGGGGCGGAGGCAGACGGGGTGCAACATACGACGGCCTTGCTGCATGGGCAGTTGGACGAAACACACTGTGTGGAAGCCAAACGTGTTGCTTCCGTGTTGTGCCCGAAGATGAGCCAGCATCACGGGGGCGCTTCGGCGAACCACCGAACTTAAGCTGAGCGATCTCAAGAGTGATAGTCTGGTTCACCATGGTGGCGAAGTCGGGGAAGACGTGCAAAGCCAATGCAAGCAGGAGATTTGGGTTGAGTCCATCACGGAACTTCTCTTGCCTACTTGCATCATTGGGGAGGTCACTTGCAGCATAGCGGGAGAGGCGGAGGAATTCCCTCTGATAAGCCTCGACAGTTTTGTTGCCCTGAATAAGGTTGCGGAACTTGGTCTTCATACGGTTCATAATCGCCTGGGGGACATAACGAGCACGGAAGGCAGTCTTGAAGTCATTCCAGGTGACGATAGTCCCTTCAGCTAGCGAGCCCTTGTAAGTGTCCCACCACTGAGCAGCGGGGCCACGCAGGAAATAGGACGCGAAGTTGACGTAATCAGCAGCGCTCACATTAGTGAAATCCAACTGATGGTTGATATCACGGAGCCAATCATCGGCATCCAGCGGCTGTTCCGGTTGGTGGAAGAGAGGGGGATTGAGACGCATGAAATCCCGCAGAGTAACCACAGGCGGTTGGTTCTGGTGCTGGTTCTGGTTCTGGTTCTGGAGCTGATCTATAACTCCTTGCATGAACACTTGGTTCATCTGAAACTGCTGAAGCATTGCGGCCATGTAGTCCGGCGGCGGAGGTGGATCGTTGGCACCACGACCAGCCATCCTGCTAGAATTTAACAGGGGTATTTCAGCGATGAACATTTATCGAGATACCGGAAACGAGTAAGAGGTAAAGCGACAACAAAGAGGAGGCGCGGATATATATAAGAGTAGTCATATAAGACATACACACCCACACATAGAATCTGTCACAACCCCAAGTTAGGTATGTGCTAGGATCAAGAGCTCCTTTGCATCATGTAAAATTTTCAAAAAGAAATTCAAAAATGGGGAAAAGAAAAACCCTGAGAAATTATTTCAAATGGCCAGATAAAAATCTTTTTCCAAAAATCATTTGAATATTTGGAAAAGTCCTATAAATGAGTATGATCATTTTAAAAATGATTTGGAGTCAAACCCATGCTCATGGATTTTTCAAATATTCCAAACAGGGCTTGGAAATTAAATAATACCCCTATTTGATTTGAAATTCAAATTGTTTGAATTTCAAAAATTCCTAAAACTTGTGAGTGGCTAGTTTTATGCCATGTAAGGTCACATAAAAGTTTTGAGAATTTTACAAAATGCTTTGCTATTTTATCTAGAGCAAAAACAATTTACAGAAAAAGAAAACAGAGAAAAACAGAAGAAAAATAAAAAAAGGGAAACCGAGCCCACTTACCTGGGCCTCGGGCCCAACTTACCTTCCCGCAGCCCAAGCCCACCCGGCGCTCTTATCGTCTTCTCCCACGGCGGCAAGCAGCTCGGTGGCGAGCTCGCCGCCGCGCAAGCCACTGAGGCGCTTCTAGGCCTCCCCTGCCCCCCCCCTCCTGGCGCCACGACGACGCCCCAGTCACCCCGCCCCCTTCCCCTCTCTTCCTGCTCGCTCTCCACCTCTCTGCGTCGCCCTCCCACGCGCAACCGAGGACCGCCGTGGAGCGCAGCCGTGGAAACTCGCGGCCGGTGCGCTCCAGAGCCCCCGCCACCTTGTACAGGGCGCGCGCCGTCATCGACTTTGTCTCCGTGTGCAAGCAATCGAGGCCGGGAGCCCCGAGCACGCCGTCCTCTTCGCCAGACTGCCGCTGGACCCGCAAGAGCTCGTCCTGAAATTCGTCGCCGGCGTACTTCCTCCGACCCCGCCGTCTCCTCTGCTCGAATCGGGGTGAGCTCCTCGCCATTTTACCCTGTCCAGTGCCCCTCCCCGTGGCCTCCTTCGCCATCGCCATAGTGCTCCGTCTCCGGCCGCCGCAAACGTCGTCGTAGCCATGGCCACAGACCTCCCCGCGTTGCTCCGATGGCACCAGTGGACGCACGCGAGCCCCAGCTTCTTCCCCGTACCACCCACGCCTCTTCCCTTGGCCAAATGCTCACTCCGGCGAGCCCTCCGCCGTGCTGTGCCCACCGGCGTTAAGCCGCCAGCCACTTAACCCTAACCCCCGAGCTAAACCCCCACTAATCCTAACCCATGGGCCACTAACAGTGGGCCCAGGCCACTAAATAACCAGTGTTAGTTTTAAACTAACAGGGAATTATCCCCACAGAGACAGACAAGTGGGTCCCAGCAGTCAGCCGCCCCCCTGATGTCACCATGACATTATGCTGACGCAGTAAAGGTTTTAAATCAATTTAATAAATCAGAGAAATTCCAGAAAATGGCAGAAAATAGGACAAACTTTGGAAAATCATAATAAATTCATACTAACTCCAAATATAGCAAATAATATATGAAAAATGATCAGGAGAAAATTATCTATCCAAATATGCAACTTTAAAATTTGTTTGAGTTGAATTTAAATTCTGATCAGTAGCTTTTGATATTTGATTTAAATGGAATTAATTCAAATTTAATCCAAATGCAATTCCAATTTGAACCTTTGCATTGCACATATGATCACCTACACTTCAGAAGCTTATCACACACATGATCATTTGGATTACAAAATAAAAATACTAGCAAATGCAACTTGGACCAATTTAAATACATTTGGAGTTTGAATTTGAATTCCCTTTCAAATCAACTTCAATTAACTTGTTGCAAATGGAACCTAGATCACATCAATAAAATTCACATCATTTGACAACATAATCATGTGCTTGAGCATTGCAACTTATTTATGCTTTGTTTATATTGTTTGCTCGGATAGAAGTGGATCCGGAGCCCGAGATCACCCCCTTTGTTGAAGACCCCGTGACTGAACCTCGTCGGCAAGGCAAGCAAACCCCCATTGATCATGTCTATAAAATCCCACTTCCCTCTCATGTCTCGCTTATGCATTGTTTAGGATGATCACCATGATAACGTTTCTACCGCATAGTTGAACCCATATCCTTTGCATGACCTATCATCTTGTCACAGTAGTAAGAAAACCACAATCCTAGCAGATGTAGGAGTTGGTTGATATCATGTGGCCCCTGCAACTGTTACTGCTTATTGCATGCTTAGTGGTATAATGAGGTTGCTTATGATGTGAGTCGGGATGATGATAAACATGGTGTTGATGAAAGTGAAATGTGTTGGTGAATCTACCCTAATACAAGGTGAACGATGAGAGGATGTGTAGGAGTACACAGTGGGTTGTCTCGTTGAACACCGCCTTAAGTCCGAGTTCTTGTGTGGTGATCCAAGAAGAAGAGTACAACCACACATTGGGCTCACTGACCCCTCTCATCCTAGTACCTCACCCCGTTCGAACCCCAAGAGTCGCAGTAGTTCGGAGTTCTGGTAGGGTTGTGGCACGGTCTGCGAAGTGGATGAACGGCTTTTCAAGACCGGCTTGGGACCCTGCACACATCGTTTGAGGCTGTACTGGAACCTCGGCCGGACTTCCATACGGATCCCCCTCAGATAGGCGACTCTCTGCACTAGAACGGAGCTGTGAGCGAAGTGTTGTGGTGGCATCCTCGCTGTCACCTCTTGAACGGTGACATGCAAAAGGCGGTAACTGATGGCACGTGTGTGTAGCGGTACACCCCTGCAGGGTTAATTAAACTATTCGAATAGCCGCGTCCGCGGTGAAGGACTGCTTGGAGAGCTGTGCTCGATTATTAGACAAGTTGAACTGGATACTTCTAAAATACACCAAGATAAGTGTGAGTGCTATGGTGTGCTTCTCGTGGGGAAGTCGAGGAAGTAACCATAGTGGTGTAATTGGTTGAAGAGATGTAGTGGACTCGTGTACGCTTCTTACCTCAAGTCTGGTACTCGTAGTTCAGGACTAGCCAAGTCAAAGCTGGCACTTCTGCAAGTGAAACCCCACCTCCCTTTACCTTGATACATATGCATGAGTAGTATAGCTCCTATGTAAGTCTTGCTGAGTACGATTTTGTACTCACGTTTGCTTAATATATGTATTAGATGAACCACCGACCCCGATGGTGGCTTATAACCGAAGCTCGAAGAATGAAGACTCAGACCAAGACCAAGCTAGTGTAGTCCCAGTCAGACGACTGGTTCCCTCGTGGAGGGCTTGTTTATAGATAAGGCTTCTCTAAGCCATTTGTTAAACTTGTCTGTACTCAGACCTACTTTGCTTCCGCTTGTTTGTTGTAATGTTGGATCACATGCTTGTGATCTCTGTGTGCACTCTGTAAGAGTTATTAATAAAGATGTATACTTTGTAGAGAATTGCAATGATACCTACTGTTCATACAAGGCATGTGTGCTGCGTGTATGTTTATAACATGCATGTCTTAGTATGGGTTTTCGAGACCTCAGTTGTGATCTGGCTGGCGGTCTTTTATACACCAAGTGGCCCTTAGATGTGCGCAGCTTGGGGCATCGCGATGCAATTGTTCGAGACTTTGTCTCGTGCACACTTTGATGTATGATCGAGCCCGCCCTAGACCCCGACTAAGTGATCGGGCTGGAGTAAGTCTGTGTAAGGGTTATAATACAATCGATAGTATGGTTGAGGCGACTTGTCTATGAGTATGGGAGTTCACCACCCATATCATTTAGACTTGTGTGCGGACGATGAGGACCCATTTCAGTTGATCATCCGGCATGGATGGGATGCCCCTCACGTTCGATGCTTTCCGAGAACGTTCTGTGCTTGGCCTTGTCTGCTTAGACAAGTGTGTACGGTTCTCGGCTCTCCATATGATTGTGTTGTAGCGAGGCTTGCATACGCTAACCCCGGGTCCCGACAGAATCAAACAAAAATCGGGCAGCGTAACGTCGTAGAAATTAAGGAAAAAGGACACACTAGGCGGCGCGCAGACCGCGTTAAGGATTACACGACGCGACATAGATTCCACTATGTAAATCACGCCGCAAGAAAACTGTTGGCCACAGGAGTTAATGCCAGAGGACGCGCGGCCTGCCCAGAATGAGAATGGGATCCGCGGTCCGGGACCTGGGGTAGAACTCCTGCGACACGACTCAATCAATGGGGAAGCACCAAAACGCCGGATGGAATCAAGAGAAGGTGATCCTAATGTCAGATTTTGTAAAACTTACTAGCAAGGATAAGAGAGCAGATTCCCAGAGCATAGGCAAGGAGAAAAGGATCCTAATACCATAGATATCACACATAGTGACATCGATGTGGGCCCGTAAGCCAAATATTAAGTTAGAAAAATAGTTTTTCAAAGTCTAGACTCAACTTCGACCAGGTAGTGGTGGGGTGGCTTCCTACAGACAGTCGGCTCTGATACCAACTTGTGATGCCCCTAAAATCAATCCATGTACAGTAATCATACACGCAGGGTACACGGATGAGATTAGGGTGCCACGGTGAGAATATCACAGCACAACACTAAACACAAATGGATAAACCAATATGTTACAATAAAGGGGGGTCGCGCGGACCCGAATACATAAGTTATACAAGCCATAATATCTGAGTACAGACATAGTTAGTCAAGTTTTGCCTTAAGAAGGCTAGCACAAATAACATCAGAGATACAGATCGAAAAGGAAAGGCCTCCTGCTTGGGAGCCTCCGAAACTACTCCTGGTCCTGGTCAGCGGGGGTCTCGACGTAGTAGTAACCGCCTCCGGGGTACTCCTGCTCCTGGACTCCAACGTCGACTGCAGCGGCCGATCAGGCAAAACAAAAAAAGGGGAAAATTAAGCAAGGTGAGTATCTAGCATACCCGTGATTCTTACGTCCTCTACTAAGCATTTATGCATTTGTATCAAATGGAAAGGGGAGGCTGTATATAGTGGACTGCAAGATAGAAATCAGAATAAGGGTAAGAAGCTAGGCCTATCGAAGACTAGCATCTTCTGACGATGTCTTGCAGCATGAGAAGAGAATTAGCCAACAGCTCATATTAATCATAAGGTAACAATGAAGCAGAAGTTGCTGCAACATTTTATAATATAAGTTGTAATGAGTAATAATAATAATGCCTCCAAGTTCCCCTCCTCGACTTCCCTGCGAGGAAGAAAACCCGGAACCATACAGTTTAATAGTAGTAGTTTGTAGTGGTAAGATCCAGCTTCAGCATAAAGTGTCCTGTTATCGTGGACACGGAAATTCGAATAGATTAAACTCCCTGCAGGGGTGCACTACTGTTCAGCCTTACACCTTGTTAGGGAATGCCCCACCGAGGCTATCCGACACATCGCAGCCCATCCTAGGCTCAGCAGAGAGGCCATCCGCCGGACTATATCCTATGCGCCAAGGGGTCTAGGTCCCTCACCCTTGCACGCTCCTGCACGGTGCGAGTCTGTCCGGTGAAGCAAAAGCAAATCCAAACACACCTGCTGCAGCAAATAAGACAACATGGCTTCCCGACGATCAGGCCGCAGTACTGCTGACGTCTGAAGAGCTTTCGGACAAACTACGACGCAGGGGAGCCCATAACTCCTTATCCCACGTGAAGGTAGTGCGTACAGACCAACGGGTCTCTCAAGTCATCCTCCGAACCATTTAGCATTTTAATTAACTTGTGTGACAACCGTTATCGTTGCCTCGACTTAACTAACCCGCGGTCAACGACAACAGTCAGGACCACCAGTACATCGGTGCCTGCCCTGTCGTCCCACCAAGTCTCTGTGGTTACCAACAAGGTCAACGGTCTCCTTACCTTATCTCGCGTGTGCTCTTGGTACAGCTCGACTTTCGTGGTTTGGTAACTCCCACGAGATACGAGCAGGGGCCAAGCACGCCAGTAATGTTGGTCGTACCCTCCCTGTCGTTCCCGACGCAATACCACTCGCGAGCACCATTGGGTCGCCCGACTTCTTACCTTAAGGACAACCGTGCTCAGGTACCTAGAGCGGCTATATAGAGTCATCAACGAGTGGAGTACAAGGATTACTCCTTGAAAGCTCACATTTGAAGGTGGCTCGGCAGAGCCGAGCTAGGGGGCCTTAGGCGGTGTCTGCATTGTACCGTACCTGTGCAGTTGTAATAAGTTGTATCCGCGTCACTCCCCTTAGTGGTCACGGCCCGCTATCTAATCCTAGCTAACAATGCTCAGGTCTCACTGCTGCATAATGCATAATTATAATAGGCAGCATAGGATAAAGGAGGTACATCAAGGGCGACAAAAACAGGCTATGCAATTGAATAGGATTATAATCGTAGCAGCAGCAGTAACAATGCCTAGTGCAAGAAAGTAAGGAAAAGGTAGGCGATATCTGGGGAAGAGAATGGCTCTGCTTGCCTGGAAGCTCGACGGTAGGGGCAGGGTCGTCGACGAAGTAGTCGTACCCGGTAGCAGTGTAGTCGGCGGTAGCAGCAGGGTCTACCGGAGAATAAAGGGGATAAACACAGTAAATACAAAGCAATCATAGCAAACAAATACATGGCATGACGTATGCAAAGTTAACGGTGTTCTAACGCAGTGCAATGCACGTTGCTCGGAGCGGGAATTCATCCGGGGATGAACTGCCAGCTCCGGGTGATTATCGGACAGGGTGTCCGCAGGGGGAAGGGTTCATGTCGAAGGTGTCGTGGACATCCGACAAAGATAAGGGGGGTGTATCCGTGTTAGTTGAACCCTTCCGGACAACTTTCATGTTCGGAATAAATTCATCCGGCAGGTTTTTTACCGGCACCGGGAATTATCGACAGACAGCCCGGAGGGGGGGAATGTCGGTGTTCATTGTGTTAGAGGGGTGTGGTTGGTATACGGATAGCGTATTCGTATTTGTTATATTTTTCTGATCAATTTTCATGTATAAAGTTTTTGAATCTGACTTACGGTTTAAAATATATTCAAATTCAAAGTTTAAATCATTTTAAATCATTTTTTGAATTATTTTATTATTAAATTCCAAACATTATCCACAACAGGGTTGACTGGTCAAACCTGACCAGTGGGACCCACTGGTCAGCCTCACATTGCTAATAAAACAATTATTAAGTTAAATTAACAGTGGGGTCCCACATGTAAGTCTAACAGGGTTAAATTAAATCAATTAATTAATTAACTTACAGGTGGGACCCATGTGTCATTGACACAGTGGTTAATTAATCATTTTAATTAAATTAAAGGGCCAAGGGCCCACATGTCATACCTACAGAGGGGGTTAATCTCTAACAGTTTTTATTAGCTCTAATATAAATGGCCTTGGGCCCACTGTCATACACATGGGGGTAGTTTAACAGGGGGGGCTTAGGCTTAACAGAATCATTAGCGCTAATTGAAACAAGTGGGTCCCGCATGTCATCTGCCCAGCCCACTGGAGGTTCAACCCAGTGCTCGTCGGCGACGACATACAGGGGCGACGGCGCGGCCGTGTGCCTGCCTCCGACGACCCTTTGGCGCGCAACCGGGCGGGATCGAATGGGACGGCGCCGCGCTTAGAGCTGCCCTGGCTGCGCGGCCATGGCCGTGGTCTCCGACTAGGGGCGGAGGCGTAGGCGAGGCTGGAGCAGGGGCTCGCGGGCGGGAGGCACGGGCTCGCGCGGCGCCAGGCAGGGGGCGCGGCCAGAGCATGGTCAGGGTGCGACGCGGGCGAGCAGAGCTCGGGCGGCCATGGCGGGCTGCGGTGCCTAGCGTGTGCGGGGAGGCGACCACGACGTTGAAATCGGCGCAGCGAGATGGGTAAAACGGCGCGATGGCTCACCGGGGGAGGTGTAGGGGTGCGGCGGTGGGCTCGGGGCGCGTGGGCGGCCGGAATTTGAAGAACCCCGTCGGCGGCGCGAGGACAGCGAGTGCGGCTATGTCATCGTCGCTCGAGGGGGGAAGGCTCCAGATCGAGGAGATGGTGAGAGGGGAGTGCGGGGTTAGGGTTCGCAGTGCGCAGGGGCCCCGACCCCTCTTGCAGACGCCGGCGACGGCCGGATCAGCGCCACGGGGGGGGGGGGAGTTTGCCGGCGTGGCACCGGGGATGGTCGCCACGGCCTCCCCTGTTTCCTGTAGCGCAAGGTAGAGGATGGGCGCCGGGTGGGCTGGGCTTCGCGGCCCTGGGGGAAGGGAGAAATGGGATGTGCCCAGGGGGGTTAGATAGGTTGTTTTCCTTTTATTTTCTTTTTCCTTTCCTATATTTTATCTTTTGTATATATTTAAATGCTTATTCATTTTTGTAAAATGTTTAACGGGGTCATTAATTAAGGTTGCAACCCAAGTGAGTGCCACAACAAATTTGGGTGACATTGAAAGTCGTTTAATATTTCTTTTAAATATTAAATGATTAATTTGGGGTTTTTAGCTACCGTTTTGATTTCTTTGAAATAATTTAGAGATTAATAAAATCCCAAATTGGTGTGACATGACCCACTGAATATTAGTGATTTAATAAAAGTGGAATCACAATTTTTCGACAAGGTTTTATTTTCACCTTGTTTTTAGTATTCCACCAAAGGCATTTGAGCATTTGATTTGACTTCAAAGAAGGGGTTGGACTTAGTTATTGATCCATGTTGATCAAGGCCGAAGGTTCACTTGCATTCAACAATAACAAAAGGGAGATTGAATTTGAACTGAACCAAGTTTGATCAAAGCAAAGTTTTGAACAGTAATGATCAACAGTAACGGTGATTACTGTTCACTGACAGTGAGGGTGTTACACTACCTGATCAGTGTAGCGTGCGTGCATAACCTCCCCTATTGGGTGATATCCGTAGAAGGCACTACGATAGCACGAGTCAAGGCCCGCCCATACAAGCAAATGTGGCTGCACGGATAAGCTCGGTTCGGTGGCACTTGGTCAACAATTATGTTCATTAGGTTCAGGTGAATAGCAATATGAAGGCATGGCAACATGGCATGAACATGAAACTACTATCATGCATATGCAACAACTAACATGGCATATAATCAGAAGCATGGTCATCACTAGCATGATTCCGGCATAGGAATGGCAACGAAATAAACAAGGTGATAACATGTACTAGAGTGACATGATAAAATCAGTAGGCATGGCATGTTTATATCAACCAACTTATTTATTTTTATTAGCAAGCAATGTGAAGGCAATAAAAATAAACCCAAGTTAAATGATTTAAATCCACAAAAGGCAACTTAAGCTCCTCATGACCAGATTGTTATGTCTTGCCTTGGTCAAGTGGAGTGTCCTTGAACTCCTGGTCTCCTGCAAGCACTTGATCACCTTCTGAAAAAAAAACAAGTGGCAAATAGAAATAAGTCCAAAGCACTCCTCTACTGTCCAATGGACCCAAACAGAGAGCCAAGCTCCCAAACTTTGTCAACTTGAAGAGGAGCTCAAGAGAAAAATGTAGCAAAAAGAATCAACTCATTTGGCCTTGTGGTTTAGGAGTAATTGATGGACAAAGTTTGGTCCAAAAAAATTTAAATAGATTAAATCAATTCTCCAGGAAAATCCAGAGGAGGCCACGTCGAAGGCGTATTCTGCTGAATATGCCTCCACTCATACCGCTTCGGGACTGAGTGGGGTGGCAGACGGGTGGGGTCCCATGGTCAGATTGAACTGGCCCGAGAGGGAAACAGGGCTGGGGCTCCGGCGACGGCGGCTCGCCGGTGAGGAGGCCGTGAGGGTGCACGGGAGCTAGGGGAGGAGATGCAGAGGATCACTACGAGCATCCACGTACCCGAAGTCCTGCGAATGGTGGTCGGACGACGTCGCTAGGGTCTTCTCCAGCTATGGTGCCGGCGGCGCCGCGATGTGATCTCCGACCAGGGACCTCCCCGGTCGGCTTCCTCCTTGAATGTGCCTTCTGCGAGTGGAGTGGGGATGTGTGGTGGTGGCTGAGAGCAAGGGAGGGGTCAATTTATAGTCATGGCGCCGATTCCCCTCCGGGTGTCGCCGGACAGAAGACGACGGGTGCCGTGCTCGAGTGCGGGTGAGCTCTAGGGGGTTTTAATGGTGGTGTAGCACGCGTGCGTGCGTGCCCAGGGTTTCTGCAGCAGCGGGGCGACGTGACGGCTCAGGCGCGGCCGCGGCGGTGGCTCTGCATCGACGGGCGGCGCGGCTTTGAGGGGGCTCTGGTGCCTCGCATGCTTGATATAGGTAGAGGACACGGGGGAGACGACGAGGGCAACGCGGGAGCGTGCGTGCTACTATGGCCACCATGCGCGGGCTTCAGACAGACAGCGGCGGTGACGTCGAGGGCTCCGGCGGGCGGCGCGGATTTGGGAGGGGCCAGGTGGCATGCGGGGGTGCCACGGCCACTACGGACACGAAGGCACGGCCACTGGCTCGAGGGGCGAGGCGGGCGCTCGACGGTGATAGCTCGGCCGTGGCCAAAGCACACCGATGCCAAAGCACGCCGATGGCCGCCAGTGTGCCTGCTCACCCTGTGCACGCGTGCACTAGGGGCAGCCACTGTGGCTCCAGCATGTCCCTGGCGTGTAGCCAACATCAGGGAGTGTAGGCAAGTCCATGGGCATCTAACAGGTGGGCTCCAGCACTTGGCAATTCCAAAAATGTTTTTCTGCAGGAAAGTTCAAGATTTTCTCCAGGGAGTTTGGCTAAGAATTTTGGGCTGAAAATTGGTGTGCCTGGGTTATCTAGGAAGGTTCTCATGTGGTAAAACTTTCAGAGAAAATGGCCTAGTAGAAATAGCACTTGCTTCACAAAGTGCCTCCCTGGACAAAAATAGAAAAGAATGTCTAGAGGAGACTTTTTGTACTAAGCTTGCCCATGTTTTTGCATAGAATCATGAGGCATGTATCCATTGTTTAGCACAAAAAGTTT
Organism: Bromus sterilis; assembly: GCA_950022295.1. NCBI lineage: Eukaryota > Viridiplantae > Streptophyta > Magnoliopsida > Poales > Poaceae > Bromus > Bromus sterilis. The sequence continues at coordinate 31,049,581 of OX465597.1, forward strand.
CAAGCCAAAAGGAGGGGCAGAAGTGGGGCTAGCTTCAAAAAGGAGAGGGAAAAGACCAATTTCCTTTAGTGAAAAGGGGTTTTCATGAGCAATAAAAATAGGGCAAGGGCTAGTATGATCAAAGCTTGATCATAGCCATAGGGGAGAAGGGTTTAGGGGTCACTTGGCCTAGGGGAAAAATTAGGCCGAAGTGATCAAGGCCATCTGAGTTGAGAAAATCCAAGCAAATAATTTCAAACCCCAGAAAATCAGCAAATAAAGTTGCAAATAAAAAGGGGCCAAAAACGAGGGTGTCACAAACCTACCCCCCTTAGGGTAAATCTCGTCCTCGAGATTTGGTTGCTCAGGGAACAGATATGGATATGCAGCCCTTGGAAACTCTTCCATTTCCCAGGTGGCTTCTTCCTCAGTATGGCGCTCCCAGAGCACCTTGTAAAACCGTATTACATTACTGCGGGTGGTCCTTTCCATTTCATCCAAAATCCTGACTGGTTTCTCCTCATATGTCAGATCCTAGACCAACTCTAACTCCTTCACATCCACTCGTTTGACTGGTGGAGAGACACACTTGCGTAGTTGCGATACATGGAATACGTCATGGCCATCTGACATTTCCGGGGGTAATTCCAGTTGGTATGCTACTTTTCCTCACTTAGACATTATTGGGAATGACCCGACATACCTTGGGGCAAGCTTTCCTCGGGTCTGGAATCTCCTTACTCCTTTCATTGGTGTCACTCGGAGATAGACGTATTCTCCAGGCTCAAAGTTCACCTCTCGATGCTTGGTGTCATAGTAACTCTTTTGTCGAGACTTGGCGGCTCTCAACCGGTCCTGAATTTCCTTGACTTGCTTTTCTGCTTCAAGCATTAAGTCGGTGCCAAAGAGGCGACTGTCCCCCGTCTGTGACCAGTTCAAGGGGGTGCGGCATTTCCGCCCATATAATGCTTCAAAGGGTGACATCTTGAGGCTTCCTGGTAACTGTTGTTGTATGAGAATTCTGCGTATGGTAAGCAGTCCTCCCACTTGGACCCATAGGCTAGTACACATGCCCTGAGCATATCCTCCAATATCTGATTTACTCGCTCTGCCTGGCCATCTGTTTGGGGATGGTAAGCGGTGTTGTGCTTTAGTGCGGTCCCCAAGGCTTCGTGAAGTCGTAGCCAAAAGGCAGACGTGAACACTGACCCTCTGTCTGAGGTGATGGTCTTTGGTATCCCATGGAGACTGACAATCCGGGACATGTATAACTCTGTCAATTGATCAGCTCGGTAAGTGGTCCTGACGGGAATAAAGTGGGCCACTTTGGTGAGCATATCCACAATTACCCATATGGAGTCGTGGCCCCGGGCAGTCCTTGGGAGCCCTACAATGAAGTCCATGCATATGTCATCCCACTTCCATTGCGGAACTTGCAGGGGTTGCAGTACTCCAGCTGGCTTTTGGTGCTCGGCCTTGACTCTGTTGCATATGTCGCAGCATGCCACATAGTATGCAATATCTTTGCGCATTCCGAGCCACCAAAATGTGGTCTTCAAATCCCGGTACATCTTGGTGCTGCCGGGGTGGATAGAATATGCGGACTCATGTGCTTCTCGCAGTATCTGCTGCCTCAAATTAGCCTGGTCCGGTACACATATCCGGCTTTCGAACCATAGCACTCCTTGGGTATCCAGGTGAAAGGATTCGGCCTTGCCACGCGGAATCCGTTCCTTGATTTCTTGAATTTCTGGATCTAGAGTTTGTGCTCCCTTAATTCCCTCTACCAAGGTTGGGGTGATTTCCAATGTCTTCCTGGTCCTTGAGTCACACAACACGAGGTTGAGTTGAGTGACTTCCTCCCGTAGCTGAGGGTGGAGCCTTTCCCAGAGTGCATTCACTGAACTTGGCTTGCGGCTAAGGGCGTCGGCGACCACGTTAGCCTTCCCGGGGTGATAATTTATCCCGAGATCGTAATCCTTGACCAATTCGAGCCACCTTCTCTGCCTGAGGTTGAGGTCCGGCTGCGTGAAGATGTACTTGAGACTTTTATGATCGGTGTACACTTCACACCGTTGCCCTAATGCCTCCATAATTTCAATACGTGTACCACAACAGCCAGTTCCAGGTCATGCGTGGGGTAGTTTACTTCATGTCGGCGTAGCTGTCGGGAGGCGTACGCTACAACCTTTCCTTCTTGCATTACCACGCAGCCAAGGCCATGCTTGGAGGCATCGCAATATATATCAAATCCCTTGTGGATGTCCGGCAGAGTCAAAACAGGGGCTGAGGTTAGCTTGGTCTTGAGTTGCTGATACGTCCAAAATGCATCACTATTTTTATATAGTAATTCTTTCTTATTCATTGATATATTTCATGATATGATGCTATTCTTATGTTGTTTGGGCCTATTTTACACAGTTTGCAACTTTTCGGTGCCGAAGCAGCAGACGCAGGATTCAGCGGTAAAAAGTGGACGTTGAGTTGCTGAAGAAGAATGCCTCCAAATTACCTGAAAATTGACGGAGGCTATTTTACAGAAAGATCACGAATACACGCAAAAGAGCGACCAGAGGGAGGCCACAGGGTGCCCAGGCGGCCACCTGGCGCGGCCCCCACGCTGGTCGCGCCGGGAGGGCGCCTGGACCCCTGGGGCCACTCCCGGCTCCGCCCTTTGGCCTATATATCGCTCATATATCAGAAAACCTAAAAGGGGGGAGTTTACGGAGTTCCGCCGCCGCTCCTTGGCGGAAACCTATAGAGAAGAAAAGCCATCTGTGGCGGGCAGATCCCGCCGGGGAGATCGCCTCCCAGAAGGGGAGATCATCGCTGTCGTCATCGTCATCGTCACAGGCATCATCGAGATCATCATCAACATCATGCCCATCATCAGCACCATCTCCACCTCCATCCAATCTCATCTCACAATTTCAACTCGTGTTGTAATCCGTACTATCTATCCTCTCTACGCTATCGGTGTTGATTACTACTTTTTGGTGAATGCTATTGAGTTTTGTTGGAGAAATATTATTGTGTCCATATTGTTTATCATCTATTTATTCCCACTGATCATGGTCTCTTTTATGTCTTGTGAGTAGTTACTTTAGTTCTTGAGGACATGGGAGAAGTCTAGTTGTTTGTAGTCTTATGATGTTGAAGTAATATATGTTGGTTGATATTTAAGTTGTGTTGTTATTTTCCTAGTGGTGTTGTGTGAGTCGAACACTCAATACTTCGCCTTATCAAGGACCTAGGGGAATACATTGTGTACAAAGAATGCTTACGGTGGGTTGCCGGAGTGACAGAAACCTAAACCCCAGTTTGCACGCTTTTGCACAAGGGAACAATGGATCACCGATCGTATTGCTATGGTTAGGCTTTTGCCTTAATTACTATCTTGTATTTGCAGATGCTTGCAAGGTGTTTAATCATAAGAGTGCACTTATCTTAGTCTAGAGTGTGTACTAGCATAGATCCACCCACTCAACACTTATCAACACAGCACATAGTACCGATACGGAATATGGCGAAAGCACATGACTACCTCTCCCGTGTGTCCTCAAGAACACTTTAGCCTTTATAAGTTCAGTTGCTAGGCCTCTCCTTTGCTCAGAAAGGATTGGGTCACTCGTCACTCTCCAGTGCCTTTTATTTTGCTTGTTTTTTACTTTCCTGTTGCTTATACCAAGAAAACCTCTAAAAAGTTATCTTTCAGTGCTTGCAGTTATCTCCTTGCCAAAGTCACTTGCTTTTACCTTCTGCTCCTCGTTGGGTTCGACACTCTTACTTATCGAAAACGCTGCAATAGATCCCTTACGGTTGTGGGTCATCAGTTGCTCGAAGCTTTCACCGCACTCCTTGGTCCAGAAAAATTTCTGGTTCTTCTTCAACAACTCGGTCATTGGCTTGGCTATCTTGGAGAACCCTTCAATGAATCGGCGGTAATATCCCGCCAATCCCAAGAAACTTCAGACTTCCGTCACGGTGGTTGGTGGCTTCCAATTCAACACATCGGTCACCTTGCTGGGGTCTACGGCTACTCCTTGAGCCATCAGGATGTGCCCCAGAAATCCCACCTCCTTTAACCAGAACTCGCACTTGCTGAACTTGGCATAAAGGCGATGAGCTCGCATTCGTTCCAGTACCGTACGGAGGTGCTGCTTATGCTCTTCTTAACTTTTGGAGTATATGAGTATGTCATCAATGAATACCACCACGAACTTGTCCAGAAAGTCCATGAAGACCTTGTTCATCATGCCCATGAAATAGGCTGGGGAATTCGTTAAGCCGAAGGACATGACCGTGAACTCATATAGGCCATATCTGGTGGTGAAGGCTGTCTTGGGAATGTCTTCCTTTTTGATCTTCAGTTGGTAATAGCCCGTGCGAAGATCGACCTTAGAGAATACCCGGGCACCTTTCAGTTGGTCGAACAATTCATCAATGCGGGGCAGTGGGTACTTGTTCTTGATGGTGACTTCATTCAGGGGGCGGTAGTCCACACACATCCGCAAAGTACCATCTTTCTTCTTGACAAATAATACCGGTGACCCCCAAGGTGAGGTGCTGGGGCGAATGTACCCCTTCTTCAATAGCTCATCCAGCTGTTTCTTCAGTTCCACCAGTTCGGTGGAAGGCATCCGGTAATACTTCTTGTATATAGGGGAAGTACCGGGGACAAGCTCGTTGGCGAACTCCAGCTCCCTGTCTGGCGGCATACCCGGCAATTCTTCTGGAAACACATCTGGAAACTCTCTGACGGCAGGAATTTTTTCCATCTCTGAGGTAGTGATCTGGCATACCGTTGCTTCCTTCTTGTGTGGCATACCAACAGCTGTGAACTGAGTTGCCTTTTCGTCTGGGTTAACCAGCTCCACTATCCGGGTCTTGAAGGCAAGGCGAACCTTATGGGTGGTGAGCCAATCCACTCCAAGGATTGCATCAAGTCCCTTGGATTCCAACACCATGAGAGAGGTAGGGAACTTCACTCCATATATTTCAATGGTCAGGTTCTTGCATATACTGTCTGCTTTGAGCACACCTCCAGGGGTTTTGACCACCACAATAGTGTCCAAAAGATCAATAGGAAAATTGTTTTGGGTGGCTAAACTCCGCGAGATAAACGAATTGGTTGCCCCGGAATCAAATAATATAGTTGTGGGTATGTTATTAATAGGAAACATACCGATGAACACGCTGGGGGATCCGCGTGCTTCTTCGGCCGAGACGTGGTTGACTCGAGCCTGGCGATAGTTGTTCTGCCCCCGGATGTTGTTGACTTGAGGTGCTGGGTTCCCCGGCTTGCTCTGGAATTGTCTGGAGAAATGTCCTTGTTTCCCACAATTAAAGAAGGCGCCCCTCCGAAGGTAGTCTGCCCTTTCTTGGGGGTTGATGTTAGACTTCTCTTGGGTGGCCGGCTTGTCGGTTGCGGAGCCGCCGTGGTTCTAGGCGGGCTTGGAATTGGCTTGATCCGGCTGGGGAACGGGCTGTACCATTCGGGGCTTCTAGGCATGTGGCTCGTACGGGGTCTTCTTGGTTTCATACTTGCGCTTGCGGTCTTCATAACTTCCCTTGAGTTCGGCGACCGACTTGTATTCGCGTTCTGCTATGAGTGCCTTGTTGACGAGTGTCTGGAAATCTGGGAAGTCCAGCATGCTGAGCTGACAACGGAGAGTGGGGCTAAGACCACCGAGGAAGCGGTCTACCTTTCTCTCTTCAGTGGCCACATCATGAACCGAGTACCTTGCCAGGTGGCTGAACTTGTTCAAATATTCAGTTACAGTCATGCTGCCTTGGACAAGAGCGAGAAATTCCCTCTGCTTGGTCTTCAGCACTCCGGTGGGAATATGGTAAGTGCGGAAATTCTCCTTGAACTTCTCCCAAGTGATATCTTCTCCCGAAGGCCATACTGCCTTGGTATTGTCCCACCAGATTGCGGCATAGCCCTCAAGGTAATGGGTGGCAAATGGAACCTTATCCACCTCATCACAGTGAGCGATCTCCAACTTCTTTTCCATGGTTCTCAACCAATCATCAACCTCAATGGGGTCTGTTTCCTGATCAAAGCTCGGCGGTCGGGTGCACTGAAAGTCAGATAGCTTGGAACGTGATCCCTGATTCTGATTCTGTCCCACTGCATACCTCGCAGTAATTCCATGAGTTCTTGGTTCCTTCTTTCCTCAAACATCCCGATGACCTGATCTGTGATAGGTGCCTGTGGTGGAGGAGGTGGTGGACGCTCGGGTGACAGTCTAGCTTGCCTGGTGGATCGACGACGGGGGGTGTCGTCATCACCAGAGTGGCTGCACTCACCTCGCCTCATCCTATATCCGTTCCCAAATAGAGCACCAATATCATGAGAAACCACAAAGAGGGAAATAGGCGAAGTGATGGCAAGGCGGAAGAAACTCGAAACTCCAAGAGGTGGTGGTTGGTGATCATCTGAATCCCTTGATAAAACGGCAATTAAACCAACGGCCACCAGAATGGTCTTGACAACTCAGATCTAGGGCGTTGCCGGGGTAACTCACCACTTGCTCAAGACGGCCGCAAAACAGCTCAGAGCTTGGAGCAGGGTGATTAAGAAGAAGGCAGAGGTCCCCTAAGACGGCCGAGAAAACAGCTCAGAACATAGGGTCTCCACTGCGAAAAGAAACTCAATGACTGCATGAGACGGCCAAAAAGCAGCTCAGAACACAAGACAGTCGCTGAAAGAGAAGGAAAAAGGAGGCATCCACCCCGGACGGCCGACCAAGAATCAGCACAGAACCAGGCGTGGTGCCTTATAAGAAAAAGAAAGCAAGGATCCGTCTGAGTCACCTACACCAAAACGGGGAATGTGAGAACATCATCAACAAAATCCGAGCGAAAGAGCGAAGCAACCTCATAATTATACATAGCATCATGACCTCATACATAACAACTAGCATGGATAGCATAACGAGTACTGCTCATACGGTAGTTGACAACATGCATATCGTAATGGTAGAAGAGGCCATACTACTCGACCTCGTCCTAGTCGTGAGGGAGCGGGCACTGGCAGTCAGCGGGACCATCAGAACTATCCTCGGAGTCAGAACTAGCAACGTGGATCGCGCTGCGGATGGGGATGTCAAGGCGGCGACGCTGACGAGAGGGCTCTCCCTCAGGGGAAGGGGGAGTGTGCTGTCTAAGCATGGGAGCAGCAGGGGTAGCAGTCAACACGTCCCACTCCTCTGGGGTCTCGCGCCGAACAGCTATCAGAACCACTGGGGTCGGTGGGTTGGGTGCAGGTGGAATAGGTGGAGCTGGCACCGGAGTATAGGTGGGAGGTGGTGGAGGGGGTGACTGAATACTACTGATAGAAGTGAGTGCCTCCCGGGAACGAGCCAGCTCCTCAGCAAAACTAATGACCAGCTCGTACTGAGCGACCATGTAGCGAGTGAGGTGCACGGTCGTCCGGTCGCACTCCGAGTCCGGCGGGAAAAGGATCTGCCCGGAGGGAGACAAAGTGGGGTAGTGAGAAAGACCTGGGTGAAGCTGCAGCCCGACTTCATGGTGACGCAGGTCAACGAGAGCCTCAAGTGAAGCATAGAGAATAGCCTGCTCTGGGGTGGAAGCGGGTCCTCCCTTCGCAGAATGCGAAAGGCTGCCGTACGTGGAGCTCGAGAACAGGAACACCTCAGCGCGGTACTCGTGCACGTAGTCAGCAGCTTCTCGCAGTACACCTGGAACATCGGGTCTTCTCCCTGCGGGTACAGACGGAGCCAAACTCGGCGGAGCAGCGACGGAAAGCCTGTCGGTGACGCCTCGTACTCAAAGGGGTATGGAACGGGTGCCATCTACACTCACAGGGTCAGCCGTTAGCAAAAATAAATGCATCTATATGCCATGCATCAACCAATGCATCACTCAAGGTGTACAGATCAAGCAAGACCCTAGACTAACGTTCCTCTAGCGCGCGGCCTAACTAGCGTGTCCTACAGTCAGCGCGGCTCTGATACCAATCGTTGTGGCACCCCGGCTCAGAGCAACCAGTTTACCTTACATTGCCAGCCTAGAGATCAAGTCTTCTGGCAATGCACTACATATTGGTACAGAATACAACCGCTTCATAGTAATTATACAAGTACATAGGTTCGGAATTACAAACTGCTACGAGGCATGGCAGCACATCTCGTGCGGCAACACTATCAACATTATTTATGTCACATCTCAGGGCCTCAATACGATCGACGAAGGACTCTACGGCAGCGGAATAACGAGGTGACGGGACTCCATTCCACGGGGACACTGCTGGGACACGGCCTAGTTCGCGTAGTACAGCTCAGCCAACTCTTCAGGTGCGACACCTCCTGCATCTGACATGACACACCAGGTCAGTACATGGAATGTACTTGCAAGCTCATAACAGCCAAGTCATTAGGAGAAACAATAGAATGGCAAGAATGCAAACAATAACATGGCAAGAATAATAATACCACTTGTCTCATGAACACCACATGATTCATCCATCTTACCTCCGAGTCGTGCGGACTCGGTAACCGGGTCATCCCTTGACCCACCATCATACGGGTCGTAGCTCGACCACTCAACGGGTTAGGTGTCCTCAGTTACCACCCAACCAATCACATGACCAAAGTTTCAACACTAACATCCACATTATTAAACAGATTAGTGTTGACCGTTGTGTGACCTAGTACGAACTGTGTCCCATGACCGAGGACGCGACTATTCGAATAGATTTTGACTCTGCAGAGTTTGTGCACGTTACCCACATTATGGAGTTCCTCCTCCATCCAGCACCCCGGTACTTGTCCCACAGGATCCTTGGAACTCGCACCGCAGGAGTGGACTAGGACATCTCCAACGAAATCCGACTACCGCGTTACCTCCCTACGGACTCACTGACACACGGTCTTGGGTATCCCTGTGGTTAGGTGTCCACGTTACCACCAGAACCACTCGGCCACCTTGTGGCAAACTGTCCCAACGGGGACTCCCGGGTAAACAACTATGGATGTCGAGATTATCACCACCTACCTGATCAGGGTAGCGTGCGTGCATAACCTCCCCTATTGGGTGATATCTGTAGAAGGCACTACGATAGCATGAGTCAAGGCCCGCCCATACAAGCAAATGTGGCTGCACGGATAAGCTCGGTTCAGTGGCACTTGGTCAATAATTATGTTCATTAGGTTCCGGCGAATAGCAATATGAAGGCATGGCAACATGGCATGAACATGAAACTACTATCATGCATATGCAACAACTAACATGGCATATAATCAGAAGCATGATCATCACTAGCATGATTCCGGCATAGGCATGGCAACGAAATAAACAAGGTGATAACATGTACTAGAGTGACATGATAAAATCAGTAGGCATGGCATGTTTATATCAACCAACTTATTTATTTTTATTAGCAAGCAATGTGAAGGAAATAAAAATAAACCCAAGTTAAATGATTTAAATCCACAAAAGGCAACTTAAGCTCCTCATGACCAGATTGTTATGGCTTTCCTTGGTCAAGTGGAGTGTCCTTGAACTCCTGGTCTCCTGCAAGCACTTGATCACCTTCTGAAAAAAATAAAACAAGTGGAAAATAGATATAAATCCAAAGCACTCCTCTACTATAGAGTGGACCTAAACAGAGAGCCAAGGTCCCAAACTTTGTCAACTTGAAGAGGAGCTCAAGAGAAAAATGTAGCAAAAAGAATCAACTCATTTGGCCTTGTGGTTTAGGAGTAATTGATGGTCAAAGTTTGGTCAAAAAAAATTAAATAGATTAAATCAATTCTCCAGGAAAATCCAGAGGAGGCCTCGTCGAAGGCTTATTCTGCTGAATACGCCTCCACTCATACCGCTTTGGGACTGAGTGGGGTGGCTGACGGGTGGGGTCCCGTGGTCAGATTGAACTGGCCCGAGAGGGAAACAGGGCTGGGGCTCCGGCGACGACGGCTCACCGGTGAGGAGGCCGTGAGGGTGGAAGGGAGCTAGGGGAGGAGAGTCAGGGGATCACTGCGAGCATCCACGTACCCGAAGTCCTGCGAATGGTGTCCGGACGATGTCGCTAGGGTCTTCTCCAGCTACGGTGGCGGCGGCGCCGCGATGTGATCTCCGACCAGGGACCTCCCCGGCCGGCTTCCTCCTTGAATGTGCCTTCTGCGAGTGAAGTGGGGATGTGTGGTGGTGGATGAGAGCAAGGGAGGGGTCAATTTATAGCCATGGAGCCGATTCCCCTCCGGGTGTCGCCGGACAGAAGACGACGGGCACCGTGCTCGCGTGCGGGTGAGCAGTGGAGGCTCGGGTGAGCTCTAGGGGGTTCTAATGGTGGTGTAGCACGCGTGCGTGCGTGCCCAGGGTTTCTGCAGCAGCGGGGTGACGAGACGGCTCAGGCGCCGCCGCGGCGGTGGCCCTGCATCGACGGGCGGCGCAGCTTTGAGGGGGCTCTGGTGCCTCGCGTGCTTGATAGAGGTAGAGGACGCGGGGGAGACGACGCGGGCAACGCGGGAGCGTGCGTGCCACTATGGCCACCACGCGCGGGCTTCAGACAGCGGGGGCGATGTCGACGGCTCCGGCGGGCGGCGCGGCTTTGGGAGGGGCCAGGTGGCGTGCGGGGGTGCCACGGCCACTACAGACACGAAGGCACGGCCACTGGCTCGAGGGGCGAGGCGGGCGCTCGACGGCGACAGCTCGGCCGTGGCCAGAGAACGCCGATGGCCGCCAGTGCGCGTGCTCACCCTGTGCACGCGTGCATTAGGCGCAGCCACTGTGGCTCCACCATGTCCCTGGCGTGTAGCCAACGTCAGGGAGTGTAGGCAAGGACATGGGCAGCTTACAGGTGGGCTCCAGCACTTGGCAATTCCAAAAATGTTTTTCTGCAGGAAAGTTCAAGATTTTCTCCAGGGAGTTTGGCTAAGAATTTTGGGCTGAAAATTGTTGTGCCTGGGTTATCTAGGAAGGTGCTCATGTGGTAAAAATTTCAGAGAATATGGCCTAGTAGAAATAGCACTTGCTTCACAAAGTGCCTCCCTGGACAGAAATAGAAAAGAATTTTTAGAGGAGACTTTTTCTACTAATCTTGCCCATTTTTTGCATAGAATCATGAGGCATGTCTCCATTGTTTAGCACAAAAAGTTTCAAGCCAAAAGGAGGGGCAGAAGTGGGGCTAGCTTCACAAAGGAGAGGGAAAAGACCAATTTCCTTTAGTGAAAAGGGGTTTTCATGAGAAATAAAAATAGGGCAAGGGCTAGTATGATCAAAGCTTGATCATAGCCATAGGGGACAATGGTTTAGGGGTCACTTGGCCTAGGGGAAAAATTAGGCCCAAGTGATCAAGGCCATCTGAGTTGAGAAAATCCAAGCAAATAATTTCAAACCCCAGAAAATCAGCAAATAAAGTTGCAAATAAAAAGGAGCCAAAAACCAGGGTGTCTGATACGTCCAAAATGTATCTATAATTTCTGCTTGCTCCATGCATGTTTTGTGTGATATTGCTATGATCTAGATACACTTTTATACACTTTTGATCATATTTGGACTAACCTATTAACTCAGTGCACCCCAGTGCCAGTTCCTGTTTTCTGCTGTTTTTCTATTTCAGTTTTCCCCCATATAAAAAGTGCCAGAAAAATTCCGGGAAAAATACGGGAAAAAGCAGCATACGGGAAGCTTCGCGAAGAGCCCGAGTGGGGCCAGATGAGAGCCAGGGGGGCCCAGGCGGCCACCCGGCGCGGCCCCACCCCTGGCCGCGCCAGGGGGGCCCCTGGTCCACCTCTGGCTGCCCCCCTTCGCCTACTTATTCTCCGTCACAGGGAAACTCCGAAGACAGAACCCTATTTCGCAAACTCGCCTTTGTTCCGCCGCCGCTGCGCTTCCGAGATCGGGAGCACCAGAAGACCTCTTCCCGGCACCCTGCCGGAGGGAGAGCCGACCTCCGGGAGTCTCCTCTCCACCATGGATGCTCCCCGGATGTCTCGTGAGTAGTTTTCCTTGGACCATGGGTCCGTGATCAGTAGCTATGTGATGTTCTCCTCCCCTCTTTGTTCTTCATGGTTTAGACCTTGTGAGCTGCCCTACATGATCGAGGCACTTTTGTAATATTTCTGCTGTTGCTATCCTGAGTTTGATGGGATTTGATGGATTATGAGATTATGTTCAGATTGTGATAGAGTAATATATTTGGTTCTTATCTCTTATTTTTTTTTCCTAAGTAACTCTTGCATGTTCTCCGTTGATGTTTATTGCTTTGGCCAAGTAGTAGGTAGTGACTCCAAGAGGGAACGTTATGCTCGATTGTGGGTTCATGCCCCCCGATGACACGCTTGAGTGACAGAAACATCAGTCTAGGGGATGTGTTGTTTCCACAAGGGGGAAAACAACGGTGCTTGTAACCGCGGTTGCAAGGATTGTTTACTTTACGCAAAGTTATTTTTAATGCAGTTGTCTGTTGCTTTGGGTTTACACTTTGGGTGGGGCTCGCAACTTAATACCAGCGAGATGTTCTGGATAGATATCTCAAGGTGGATGATTAGTAGTAGATGCAGTTGGATTACGGTCTACTTATTTTGGCGTACTGCCCGTGCTTTTGAGCCTCTTCCTTTCTTTTTCAGCATAGTTAGCATTGCGGTGCGTTCATAATCCTGTCAATTGCCCTTCTGTAATTTGTTTACCTCGCATAGCAGTTTTATCGTCTTTTGGGAGAGAGACATCACTAGTGAACATCACGTATCCCGGTCCATATCCTTATTACTGTTTTCACGCTATCTTTACTTTCCTGCTTTTACTTTCAATTGCTATCATTATCCTTTGTGTTTTACCCTTTGTGAACAACAAGACCGGAGAGATTGACAACCTCTCTGAACTTCGTTCGGAACAAAGTTATCTGTGTCTGTGTGCAGGTCCACGTCAGTTGCGCCGCTGACACCTACTTATTATCTCTGGAGTCCTACTGGAGACAAACCTTGGTATCTTCACCGAGGGAAACTTGCTGCTGCGCTACATCTCAACCTTCCACTTGGGGTAACCGACGAAGGGCGAGAAGCCATCAAGCGAATTTCTGGCGCCGTTACCGGGGACTCCGAGTGCTAAGATAGGGGAGCTGCACACTACCCTTTACCTTTGTTTTTTAGTCTTGTTAGTTTACCTTTCAGTTTTTATCTTTGTGTCTTTTATCAAAATTTACAAACAAATTATTTATCTTGCTAGTTTTCATTATGTCTGGTCCTTTTTCCTTTGTTGAGACAGAAGTTCTCACCTTTAAACAAAAAGGTGGAGAAAGTTTAAAAGATGCTTGGTATAGAATTAATGACTCTCAAAAAAGAGCCACCAAGAAGCAATCCACTACTATCCTGCTTAGAAATTTTTATGTCGGGAATACTCCTTGGAATAGGTTCATATTAGATACTGCTATCAATGGGAATTTTCTAGAAGCCCCGACTTGGGAGTCTCTTAATGTTATTGAAAATCTTGTTGGAAATCTCCCTATTGCTAACATACAAGAAGATATTACTCTAGCTCACATTATGAAGAAACTTCAAAAGATAGAGTTAGAAATACCAATTATAACTAGGATAAATGAGTTGGATCGCAAGATTCCAGGGAATTTGAATAGGCTTGATAGCTCCATGCTTAAAATTATTAAAACTTTGGAGGTCATCAAATCCCGTGATACGGATCCTTCTAGGATAGATAAGATTGAGGAAATCATTAATACTCTAGGAACTACTTTTTCCTCAATCAAACCAAAAAAGGTAGAGACTTCGGCGAGAAGGTAACCTAAGTTCAATTATGTCCCTAAGGTTCCCCGACCTAAAAATAAACCACCTATTGCCAAAGAAGTTGAAACCGTGAAAACTTTGGAAGAAATACCTCTCTTTGATAATTTTATAAATGAATCTTCCATTGATTTTCCGCCTTTTGGTTTTCTCCCTAGAAGTATCGTCATTAGGCCTTAATTTGAAAGACCTCTTAAGACTAGTTGTATAATTGAAGAGCTTTTTGATGATCTTGATAATGATTCGATTCATACAACTTGATCTTTTGCATCATGCCTAGCTAAAAGGCATAAAAGAAAGCACTTTCGGGAGGCAGCCCGCAACGAATTTAGGTTTTTCTTTTTTCTTTTGTTGTGTCTTGATGTTTGTTACTGCTTTAGCAACATCATTGTATCTTTATTTTTCATCTTTGTGCCATGTTATAGCCTCTTACGGCAAGGGAAGTAAAAGTTGTGACATGCTGTCCAGAAAACAGATTCTGTCCTCGTGACCAGAAAAATTTCAGAAAAATCCCAGTTCATCTTTTTGAGCTGAATTTTTTACACATTATTCTCTATACAATTACGAAACTTCCGTAGGTTCTGAGTTTTTTGATTTGAGTTGCAGAAGTGACCCTAAAAAATTCTTTACTATATGTTGTTCTGTTATTCACAGATTCTGCCACGTTTTGTCTCTCCTAACTTTTGCAAACCTTAAGCCCTCTTTTTCTTTGCAAAAACTTTTTGTCACTCTTCAGAAACAGTAGATCTTCAAGAATATCTTTATATCCAGTGGGGAGAAATTATTTATTAATGGTACTAACCTCTCTAATCAGCTTATGATGAGTTATGTATGAAGGGAGTTTTCAAGTGTGCGATGGAAGATGATGAAAGAAGATCCAGGAGTGTCAAGCGCTCAAGCTTGGGGATGCCCCCATGCATCCCCAATAAATATTCAAGGAGACTCAAGCGTCTAAGCTTGGGGATGCCCCCGTGCATCCCCTTCTCCATCAACAATCATCAGTTCGTCCTTCGTCTCACTATATTTTTTATCACTTCTTGCGTTATGTGCTATGCTTGGAGCGTCTCGCTCTTAGGTTTTGTTTTTAGTTTTCTTTAGCTTTGCTTGCTGTTCATAACAAGTTAGATCCCGTCTTACTTTGTGTGGGAGAGAAACACGCTCCACTTTCAAAATTTAGAACACATCATAGGATTTTTCCTGCTTATCTTTTGCTGTTGTGTGTTCTTTATCTTTTCATAGCTACTGCCATGTTTAGTCTTAGTCTTAGTTTGTCTTTAGCAAGAGACTTGGCTTTTGTTTAGTTTTTTGCTGGAACTCTTTTTAGTTTTCCTGTTTATCTTGTTAAAGAGAGTTGGTTGTTGCACTGAGTTGTGTCTTGTCTTGAAAGTAGGTAATTGAGGTTGCTATTTAATTTTAGTAGTAACTTGCAATAGTTTTGAGGTATTGATGTGAGTAATGTTTGAACTTTTGGTGTCAAGAGCTCTAGGCTATTAGTTATAGGTGTCGTATTTTGGGAAATCAGTGTGTATTTTCAAAACCTACAAAACTAGTTGAGAACTCTAGCTACTAGATGGATCACTAATCTTTGGAGGGATCGAATATTAGAGTACACTCACGTACCATGAGTCGAGGTTGCGTGTCGGGACCCGGGGTTAGCGTATGCAAGCCTCGCTACAACACAATCATATGGAGAGCCGAGAACCGTACCCACTTGTCTAAGCAGACAAGGCCAAGCACAAAACGTTCTCGGAAAGCATCGAACGAGAGGGGCATCCCATTCAGGCCGGATGATCAACTGAGATGGGTCCTCATCGTCCGCACACAAGTCTAAAAGATATGGGTGGTGAACTCCCATACTCATAGACAAGTCGCCTCAACCATACTATCGATTGTATTATAACCCTTACATTGACTTACTCCAGCCCGATCACTTAGTCGGGGTCTAGGGCGGGCTCGATCATACCACAAAGTGTGCACGAGACGGAGTCTCGAGCAATCGCATCGCGATGCCCCAAGCTGCGCACATCTAAGGGCCACTTGGTGTATGAAAGACCGCCAGCCAGATCACAACTAAGGTCTCGAAAACCCATACTAAGACATGCATGTTATAAACATACACGCAGCACACATATCTAGTATGAACAGCAGGTATCATTGCTATTCTCTACAAAGTATATACTTTATTAATAACTCTTACAGAGTGCACACAGAGATCACAAGTTTGTGATCCAACATTACATAAAAAATGCGGAAGCAAAGTAGGTCTGAGTACAGACAAGTTTAACAAATGGCTTAGAGAAGCCTTATCCAAAACAAGCCCTTCCACGAGGGAACCAGTCGTCTGACTAGGACTGCACTAGCTTGGTCTTCAGTCGTCGAGCTCGATGAAGAATCCACCTTCGGGGTCAGGGGGTTCATCTAAAACATAGAATAAGCAAACGTGAGTACAAAGTCGTACTGAGCAAGACTTACGTAGGAGCTATACTACTCATGCACATGTATCAAGGTAAAGGGAGGTGGGGTTCAATTGCAGAAGTGCCAGCTTTGACTTGGATAGTCCTGAACTACGAGTACCAGACTTGAGGTAAGAAGCGTACACGAGTCCACTACTTTCTCCAACCAAATACACCACTATGGTGCCTTCCTCGACTTCCCCACGAGAAAGCACGCCATAGCACTCACACTTATCTTGGTGTATTTTATAAGTATCCAGTTCAAGTTGTCTAATAATCAAGCTAAGCTTTCCAAGCAGTCCTTAACCGCGGACGCGGCTATTCGAATAGTTTTGTTAACCTTGCAGGGGTGTACCGCTACACACACGTGTCATCAGTTATCGCCTTTTGCGTGTCACCGTTCAAGAGATGACAGCGAGGATGCCACCACAACTATTACCTCATAGCCAATCTAGTCCAAGAAAGCCGCCTACCTGGGTGGGCTACCACTATCGTGAACCCGGCGGGTTTACCGAAGTGGACCCAGATGATGTGTGCGTGGTGCATAAGCCAGTCTCGGCTGAGCCGTTCTCTCACTTAGCAGCCAGGCCACAAACCTACCAGAACTCCGAACTACTGCGACATCTGGACATCGAAAGGGATGAGTTAATAGGTTGAGAGGGGTCAGTGAGCCCAATGTGTGGTTGTACTCTTCATCTTGGATCACCACACAAGAACTCGGACTTAGGGCGGTGTTCAACGAGACAACCCACTGTGTACTCCTACACAGCCTCTCATCGTTCACCTTGTATTAGGGTAGATTCACCAACACATTTCCACCATCAACATCATGATTGCTACCATCCCGACTCACATAACAGTATCAACATGGTATCACTCTAAGCATGCAATAAGCAGTAACAATTGCAGGGGCCACATGATATCAATCAACTCCTACATTTGCTAGGATTGTAGTTTGCTTACTACTGTGACAACTGATAGGTCATGCAAAGGAATGGGTTCATCTATGCGGTAGAAACGTAGCATGGTAATCATCCTATACAATGCATAAGCGAGACATGAGAGGGAAGTGGGATTTTATCGACATGATCAATGGGGGTTTGCTTGCCTTGCTGACGAGGTTTCGATAACGATGTCTTCAACGAAGGGGGTGGCCTCCGATTCCGGTTGCACGTCTATCAGCAACATGACAATCATAGGATCAACATAATGTACAATGCACAATCACATGAATAAGATTGTAATGGTGATGTTCATGGTTGCATTGTGTGTACAATTCTATTTTAAAGGAGTATATTGCAATTGAATTGCAAATTCAAACTCCATTTGATTTATCGATGAATTTCAAATGCATTTGAATGCATGGAAGTTCATTTGAAAAGGTTGAGCATGAAGTGATGTGGTATAGTTGAGGTAAAGCCTCTGATGTGTGGATGAATCCATCTAATAGAAGTGTGTTGCAAAATCATTTGCAAATTCACTCCAAATTGAATTCAAATTAAAGCCATATGGATGTTTGCCACTGTTCACCCAATTTAAATTGGTCAAACATACAAACAAAGTCCATATTCAGAATCCTTGTATTTTTCTGATAATTTTAGACATATTATTTGTCCAATTTGGAGTTAAAACGAATTAGCTATAGAATTTCAAAGTTTAAAGCATTTTATGGAATTTTCTGAATTAAATTAAATGATTTAACTGGTTTACTGCGTCAGCATAAGGTCATGCTGACGTGGGGGGGTCTGACTGGTGGGGTCAGGCTGTCAGTGGCTAGGGGGTTAATACCGTGGTTAAAAATAAACTTCTCTTAATTAGAGGGCCCTGGGCCCACCTGTCATGGAAACAAGGGGGGATTAGGATGGGGATTAAGCCTAATCGGCCGGCGGCTAGCCGCCTGCGTCCTGTGCGCGGCGGCGCTGCTCGGATCTGCTGCTCATGTGCATCATTCGATGCGCTGACACCACGGGAGCATAGCCCGTGCTCTCGCGCGTCATCTGGTGCACGCGGGCGGCCTCGAGGGTGACCAGGGCGACGAGGGCGACCTCAACGGCGGCAACAGAAGCCCGGCGAACATGCAATCGTCGTCACAGGGCACCAAAAGGGCCAAGCTCTAGTGCGTAAGACGCGTAGGAACAAGTCGGAGACGACGGACAGGCTTGGAGGCTCGCTTGCTTTACGAGTGCCCGCCGACAAGCAGCGTGGAGGCTCTGTTTTCCGGCGACATGGCAGAGGTGGCTAGGGGATGAACGGGGCGCCGTGGGTTTAGGGGAAAGGATCAAGAGCTCACCACGAGCACGATGATGCAGCCAGTGGGCTCGGGGAGACCTCAACGACGGCGAATCGACGTCGACGATCTTCGGTTTCCGGCGGCGAGTCGAGGAGGCTTGCGTCGTCTCGGGGACGAATTGGCTCGCCATCTTCTGCAGGGTGACGAAGTCGTCGATGAGGAGCACGGGGGACACGTTGGTTCGAGCTCTAGGGCACGGTGGCCGCGTCTGCCATGGCGGTGTGATCCGGCGATCTCTCTGTCCATGGCGAAATCGAGCGAGGGAGGGAGAAAAGATGGCGCTGGAGAGGGGGAAAGGGTTCACGGCTGCGAGGCGATCCTCCAGGACACAAAGAAAGGGCACGGGGCGGCCTGGAAGTCCCTGGGCGTCGAGGTGGCGTCGACCACGCCCTCGGCTCGACAACGAGCTCGTTGAGGAAGACGACAGGGGAGGTAGGTGGGCCTGGGCCGGCTGGGGAACAAGTTGGGCTGAATCCCAGGTAGGCCCCTTTTCTAATTTCTGTTTCCTTTTCTTTTCTGTAATTGTTTTGTCTTAGCTAAAAAAATAGCTAGACATTTTTTAAAATGCCCCAAATTTTTATATGGCCTCAATATATATATAGCTAGCCACTTATAATATTTGGACATTTTTAAAATTCAAATAATTTGAATCTTAAATCAAATAGCGGTTTTTGAATTAATCCAAGGTCCTGTTTGAATATTTGAAAAATCCATGAGCATGGGGTGGGTCCCACATCACTTGAAATGTGATAACACTCTTTTATAGGAGTTTTCAAAAATACAAAAGGAATTTTTGGAGCAACTTTTTATCTGTCCATTTGAATTAATTCCTCTGGGGGGTGTTCTCTCTCCCATTTTGATTTCTTTTGAAATTTTTATCATGATGCAAAGTTACTTGCTAACCTAGCACATACCTAACTTGGGGTTGTGAAAACTCGCCCCCACTCAACAGAATCTCATCCCGAGATTCAGAAGTCTGCGGGAGGAAGGTGGGGTACTCGGCGCTGAGACGGTCTTCTCTTTCCCACGTGGCTTCTCTCTCAGATTGGTGTGACCATTGCACTTTCAGAAACTTAATCTTCTGACGACGAGTGACACGCTCTGCGGAATCAAGAATACGAACGGGGTATTCTCGATAAGAAAGGTCATCTTGGAGATCAAGCGTTTCATGGTCGACTTCGCGGATGGGGTCCTTGAAGCAACGCCTAAGTTGGGACACATGGAATACATCATGTACTCGGGAAAGGTGCGGGGGTAGTTCAAGTTGGTAGGCAACTTCTCCACGTTTAGCAAGAATGCGGAAAGGTCCGATGTAACGTGGGGCCAACTTGCCTTTGATACTGAATCGTTGGGTTCCGTTCAGAGGAGTAACCTGAAGGTAAGCCTTCTCATCCAGATTGTAGCTTTCTTGTCTATGATGACGATCATAGTAGCTTTTCTGACGAGACTGGGCTGCTTTCAATTGATCACGAACAATGCGAACTTGCTCTTCTGCTTCCATGATCATATCCGGTCCAAAGAATTGTCATTCACCGGTTTCTGACCAGTTTAGGGGTGTTCGACATCGTCGTCCATATAGGAATTCAAAAGGAGCCATGTTCAGACTAGATTGGAAACTATTGTTATAAGAAAATTCGGCGAATGTAAGAGACTTCTCCCAATTCTTTCCGAACGAGATAACACAAGCTCTGAGCATTCTTCAAGAATTTGGTTAACCCTTTCGACTTGACCGCTAGACTGAGGATGGAAAGCTGTACTAAAGGAGAGATGAGTTCCCATAGCATTCTGAAAGCTTCCCCAAAATCTTGAGGTGAAAAGGCTACCACGATCAGAATTGATTTCCAAAGGAACACCGTGAAGGGATACAATTCTAGAGACGTACAAGTCCGCTAACTGGCTAGCAGTTATAGACTCGCGAACTGGAAGGAAGTGAGCAACTTTGGAAAGCCTATCTATGACAACGAAGATGGCATCGTTTCCTTTCTGGGTTTTTGGAAAGCCGGTGATGAAGTCCATACCGACTTTGTCCCATTTCTACTCTGGAATAGGCAAAGGTTGAAGTGTACCAGCAGGTCTTTGGTGTTCTGCCTTAATGCGACGACAAACATCACATTCGGCAACAAATTGAGCAATGTCTCTCTTCATCCTAGTCCACCAAAATCTCTGGCGTAGATCTTGGTACATTTTTGTGCTACTGGGATGAATTGAGAGGGGTATGTCATGGGCTTCCTTGAGGATGAGTTGCCTTAGTTCCCTATTCTTAGTTACTACCAAACGATTTCCAAAGAATACCGTTCCCTTGCTATCTGTGGAGAAACATTTAGCAACTCCGCTAGCAATGTTCTCCTTGATCCGGGGAACACCTCGTGCATGCCTTTGGGCAACTATGATTTGATCCTCAAGAGTTGGTTTCGCCACCAAGGTAGAAAGATAGCCATGAGGAACAATCTCAATATTGAGTTTGCAAAATTCCTCATGAAGAAGTGGTTGATATTGTTGTAACATGAGGTTGTTACAATACGACTTACGACTTAGTGCATCAGCCATGACATTGGCTTTGCGTGGGGTGTAAGAAATTCCTACGTCATAATCTTTTATCAACTCAATCCAGCGTCTTTGCCTGAGATTAAGATCTGGCAGGATGAAAATGTATTTGAGGCTTTGGTGGTCGGAATAGATCTCACAACGATTACCAAGGAGGTAATGTCGCCAAGTTGTTAGGGCATGAACTACGGCGGCGAGTTCAAGGTCATGGGTAGGATAGTTCTCTTCATGTGGCCGCAACTGGCGTGAAGCATAAGCTACCACATGTCTATCTTGCAGAAGTATGCAACATGGCCTGCCTGGAGCTTCCTCTCGATGCTGCGAAGCCAGTCATCGGCCTCAAGGGGCTCGGTGGAGTAACTGAAAACCGGGGGATGAAGCCGGATGAAGTCGTTCAGGGACACCAACTCGTTGCGCTGCTGAGTGGTGTTGCGAGCAATGACCTCCAGCAGATGGTGAGAGTCTCGGCGGTTCCTCTCGACCTCCATCAGAACCTGAGCCATCGTGGGTGGGGGTGGAAGGTTTCCTTCCTCCTGTTCATTCCCACGACCCTGGTTACGACCAAGCTGGCCACGGGTTCCTTGAGACATCCTGAAGGTGAAAAACCAAAGTCAAACAGAGTTGATTGGAAGAATCTAAACAAGGTATTGAAGTACTGTAAGGATTACAGAGCAAAGGAGTAATCATCTTGACAACATGGTGATAAAAGCATACAAGCCATATATTCACAAGCTGCCATACAAACCATACATCATTTTAGTACAAGCACCAAGCTAATACAAACGTGATGAAGATGATACATCCTTCAGAGGCACTCTGACTTCCTATACATTATTTATCTAAGCCTCTGGAACTTAGACACCTTGCGTACAATATACTAAGATACTACTACATCCTCACTAAGTAAGACCACAGGCGGTCTCACTCATCTCCATCTCCATAGTAGTCCTCGTAAAAGTTACCCGCGTATCCCGGTAGCTGAAGGTGACCATCGGAAAACACGGAGGCCTGTGGACCCTGATATCCATTTGGGCAAGGATGGGGCCTAGGTCCAGCGTAGGGTGGAAGAAAAGGACCACGGGGTGGAAAAATGCCTCCAATTTCGGGCCAAGCAACTCGAGAAGGCATCTGAGTCCTCACAGGGTAGATAGCATCATACTCGACTGATCCAACACTCACGAAGAGTGCCAAGAGTGTCAGTGCTCGATACAGACGAACACAAGTGGCGTGAAGATCAAAACGGAGAGCGCGTGCATCACGATCTCGATCACTAGCAAACCTAGCAGTCATCTGAAGTACTGGATCCTCTGCAGAGTGATCTGAGTAGAGTCCGGTGTAATATCCCTCTTCTCCTGGAAGTGCAGCAGGGATATAGCGTAACGAGGTCTCTCTCAGCATAGTGTGCTCCTCTCTCAGCAGGGTAATACATGAGTATGCAGCATCCTGCACAGCCATGTTCTCTGTCATGCCAATGCCATGTCCAAAGTGGATAGGCTGAGTGACTCCAACGTGGTGCGGGTAGATCCTGACAATGCAGTGGAACTGGGTCTGGTTGACGTCGTGGAACTGCTCCTCGACGGTGTACTCAGGATACCATCGATATCGCACATAGGACATCATCTCGATCAACGTGGCGGGATGGCCACGCACACCGAGGCACCTGGTCAAACGAACAATCTGCCGAGGGGGAAGATCTGCCATCTGAAACAGAAAGAAGGAGTTTGCAAATGCATCAGATTGTGAGATAAACCTGGAATGACTCGGGCAGCATAACGGCTGTAATTGTAAGAAATGACAATTTCTTCCAACATGGAAAACAGCACTTACATAATACGATGTAAGAAATCAGCATTACAACAATGCTAGGAAAACCGGACACAACTTTCCTACGGCTATAAGGAAGCAAAAAACGATATGTTCTAATCAGACACAGGAGAGCCTAGTCCTATCTTCCCGTAGAATAAGATGAGGGTGACTCGGAACTCAGAACGAAGGGATAAGGAGAAAAAAGAAGCCTTACGTTGTTCCCTTATATACCCAGAGTAACTATATAACTATAGCAAGCTAGACTCGACTTTGGCCAAGGCTACTAGTCCTACAGTCAGTCCTGCTCTGATACCAAGTCTGTCGGGACCCAGGGTTAGTGTATGCAAGTCCATCTAAGACATAGCCATATGGAGAGCCGAGAACCGTACCCACTTGTCTAAGCAGACAAGGCCAAGCACAGAACGTTCTCGGAAAGCATCGTACGTGAGGGGCATCCCATCCAGGCCGGATGATCAACCGAGATGGGTCCTCATCGTCCACACACAAGTCTAATGATATGGGTGATGAACTCCCATATTCAAAGACAAGTCGCCTCAACCATACTATCGACTATCTCATAACTCTTACATAGACTTACTCCAGCCCGATCACTTAGTCGGGGTCTAGGGCGGGCTCGATCATACCACAAAGTGTGCACGAGACAGAGTCTCGAACAATCGCATCGCGATGCCCCAAGCTGCGCACATCTAAGGGCCACTTGGTGTATGAAAGACCGCCAGCCAGATCACAACTAAGGTCTCGAAAACCCATACAAAGACATGCATGTTATAAACATACACGCAGCACA
Source organism: Bromus sterilis (assembly GCA_950022295.1). NCBI lineage: Eukaryota > Viridiplantae > Streptophyta > Magnoliopsida > Poales > Poaceae > Bromus > Bromus sterilis. The sequence continues at coordinate 31,073,221 of OX465597.1, forward strand.
CATGCCTTGTATGAACAACAGGTATCATTGCAATTCTATACAAAGTATACATTTTATTGATAACTCTTATAGAGTGCACACAGAGATCACAAACATGTGATCCAACATTACAACAACAAGCGGAAGCAAAGTATGTCTGAGTACAGACAAGTTTAACAAATGGCTTAAGAAGCCTTATTTAAACACAAGCCCTCCACGAGGGAACCAGTCGTCTGACTGGGACTAGACTAGCTTGATCTTCAGTCGTCGAGCTCGATAAAGAAGCCACCTTCGGGGTCAGTGGGTTCATCTAAAACATAGATTAAGCAAACGTGAGTACAAAGTCGTACTCAGCAAGACTTACATAGGAGCTATACTACTCATGCACATGTATCAAGGTAAAGGGAGGTGGGGTTTCACTTGCAGAAGTGCCAGCTTTGACTTGGCTAGTCCTGAACTACGAGTACCAGACTTGAGGTAAGAAGCGTACACGAGTCCACTACTTTCTCCAACCAATTACACCACTATGGTGCCTTTCTCGACTTCCCCACGAGAAAGCACGCCATAGCACTCACACTTATCTTGGTGTGTTTTAGAAGTATCCGGTTCAAGTTGTCTTATAATCAAGCTAAGCTTTCCAAGCAGTCCTTAACCGCGGACGCGGCTATTCGAATAGTTTTGTTAACCCTGCAGGGGTGTACCGCTACACACACATGATCATCATTTACCGCATTTGATCTCGACACCATTCAAGGGGTGAAAGCGAGGATGCTCACCACAACTGTTACCTCATAGCTGATCTAGTCCGAGAAAGCCGCCTACCTGGGTTGGCTACCACTATCGTGAACCCGGCCGGTTTACCGAAGTGGACCCAAGTGATGTGTGCGTGGTGCATAAGCCGGTCTCGGATGAGCCGTTCTCTCACTTAGCATCCAGGCCACAAGCCTACCAGAACTCCAAACTACTGCGACATCTGGACATCCAAAGGGATGAGTTAATAGGTTGAGAGGGGTCAGTGAGCCCAATGTGTGGTTGTACTCTTCATCTTGGATCACCACACAAGAACTCGGACTTAGGGCGGTGTTCAACGAGACAACCCACCGTGTACTCCTACACAGCCTCTCATCGTTCACCTTGTATTAGGGCAGATTCACCAACACATTTCCACCATCATCAACATGATCACTACCATCCCGACTCACATAACAATATCATCATGGTATCACTCTAAGCATGCAATAAGCAGTAACAAGTGCAGGGGCCACATGATATCAATCAACTCCTACATTTGCTAGGATTGTGGTTTGCCTACTACTGTGACAAAAGATAGGTCATGCAAAGGAATGGGTTCATCTATGCGGTAGAACGCATCATGGTAATCATCTTAAACAATGCATAAGGGATACATGAGAGGGAATTGGGATTTTATCGACATGATCAATGGGGATTTGCTTGCCTTGCTGACGAGGTTCGGGTTCGGGGTCTTCAACGAAGGGGGCAGCCTCCTGTTCCGGTTCCACCTCTACTCGACAAACAACAAACAAGGTAGCAAAGTAAATAAAATGCACAATCACATGATTGAAGGTTGAAATTTGATGTATATGTTTCTTATGTGTTGGGGCAATTCCATTTAAATGGAGTATATTGAAAATTGAATTGCAAATTCAAACTCCAATTTGAATTCAATTTAGTCAAGTTGCAAATGACATTGTTTGATCAAGTTAACCCATTTTGAAATGCCTCTGATGTGTAATTGAAATGTAGCATGTTGCCATGGTCCAAGTTGCAAAAGCATTTGAATTTAATTTGAATAAATTCCAATTAAATCAAATGACAAATGCTACTGGTCCCAAATTAAATTCAACTCAAACATAGTTGAAAGTTGGATATTTGGATAGCTTATTTTCTCCTGATCATTTTTCATATATTATTTGTTAAATTTGGAATTGATATGAATTTTCTATGAATTTACAAAGTTTCAGCCTTTTTCTAGAATTTCGGGATTTATATAAATCATTTAATCGAATTACTGCGTCAGGCTTTCGCAAGGGTGACGTCAGGGGGGGGTTCTGACCCGTGGGGTCCAGTGGTCAGCCACAGTGGGTTAATTAACCCAGTTAGTTTAAACTAACCGGGGGATTAAGGGGGGCCAGGGCCCACTGTCAGTGACTGTTAGGGGGGGTTAGTGGGGTGATTAGCCCTAAACTAAACCAGTCACCGGCGGCGACCACAGTGGACGGCGGCGTCCGCGGGGACGGCGTTCCCGTGGTCCAAATTGAGCGCAGCTTCTACCAGATCGAAGCCCTCGTCAACGCGCGTCGATTGGGACCGTTCAGAGAGGCTGGGGTGCTCTATACGCTCGCCGCGACGAGCTTTGCGGCAACAGGGGCACGGCCGCGAGGTGGAAAACGCTACAAGGTGCCATTTGAAGCGGGGCTGGGATCAAATGAAGCAGCAGTTCTTGGGGTTTGCGAAAGACATGACCGTGGGGTTTTGGGGTCCAAGGTTGTGCGGCGAGGAACTTCCCGGCGGCGAGGGGCCCCGGCTTCCATGGAAAAAGGCGGTACAGGCCAAGGGGGCAACCATGGAATAGATGGGGTGAAGCAGAAGCTCACCACGGTTGAAGTGGAGGCGGTGGTGTGGTCGGAGGAGCTCTGTGGCCGGAGTAATTTGCGACGGCGATCTGCGGCTCCGACGGGGTCTCGATGAAGCTGGCGTCGTCTGCAAGGGCGCTCGGGCTTGATTGAATGAGGGGAACGGCGAAGACGTCTGCTGCGGTTCTTCTGGACACGGTGGCACGGCTCGGGGACGACGGTGGCTGCGTGGACTCGGCTGCGTTCTCCACGGCGGTCCTCGGGCGGCGATGGAATCGAGCGTAGGAGGAGGGCGAAGAAGCTCTGGAGGGGGGAAATGGATCGGGATGGCCGAGGGGCGTCTCCAGGCGCGACTAGACGATTCGGGAGGCGCCAGGCAGGCAGGCAGGTGCTCGCCGGCGTTGGCATGCGCTCCAGCGAGCTGCTTGCCGCGCCGGGGAAGAAGACAAACGGGGGCAGCGGGCTGGGCTGGCTTACTGGGCCACGGGCGATGAGTTGGGCCGAATGGCCAGGTAAGTCCTTTTCCCTTTTTCTTTTCTGCTTTCTTTTCTGTCCTTTTGTTTTGCTTTGCTAAATAAATAGCTAGGAATTTTAATAAATGCTGAAACTTTTTATGTGGCATCACAATATACTAGGCTAGCCACTTGTAAAGTTTGAACATTTTTAAAATTCAAATAATTTGAACTTTAAATCAAATAGGGGTTTTTGATTAATTCCTAGTCACTGTTTGAATATTTGAAAAATCCATGAGCATGGGGTGGGTCCCACATCACTTGATATGTGATCACACTCATTTATAAGACTTTTCATAAATCTAACATGAATTTTTGGAGAAGATTTTTATCTGGCCTTTTGAATTAATTCATCTGGGGGGGTTCCTTCTCCCATTTTTCTTTTGAATTTGATTTCAAAGATTTCTTTTGAAATTTTTAACATGATGCAAGAGACTTGCTAACCCTAGCACATTACCTAACAGAGGGTTCTGACAAGTGCACACAGAGATCACAAGTCTGTGATCCAACATTACATCAAAAATGCGGAAGCAAAGTAGGTCTGAGTACAGACAAGTTTAACAAATGGCTTAGAGAAGCCTTATCCAAAACAAGCCCTTCCACGAGGGAACTAATCGTCTGACTGGGACTACACTGGCTTGGTCTTCAGTCGTCGAGCTCGATGAAGAATCCACCTTCGGGGTCACGGGGTTCATCTAAAACATAGAATAAGCAAACGTGAGTACGAAGTCGTACTCAGCAAGACTTACGTAGGAGCTATACTGCTCATGCACATGTATCAAGGTAAAGGGAGGTGGGGTTCAATTGCAGAAGTGCCAGCTTTGACTTGGCTAGTCCTGAACTACGAGTACCAGACTTGAGGTAAGAAGCGTACACGAGTCCACTACTTTCTCCAACCAAATACACCACTATGGTGCCTTCCTCGACTTCCCCACGATAAAGCACGCCATAGCACTCACACTTAGCTTTCCAAGCAGTCCTTAACCGCGGACGCGGCTATTCGAATAGTTTTTTTAACCCTGCAGGGGTGTACCGCTACACACACGTGTCATCAGTTACCTCCTTTTGGGTGTCACCGTTCAAGAGATGACAGCGAGGATGCCACCACAACTGTTACCTCATAGCTGATCTAGTCCAAGAAAGCCGCCTACCTGGGTGGGCTACCACTATCGTGAACCCGGCCGGTTTACCGAAGTGGACCCAGATGATGTGTGCACAGTGCATAAGCCGGTCTCGGCTGAGCCGTTCTCTCACTTAGCAGCCAGGCCACAAACCTACCAGAACTCCGAACTACTGCGACATCTGGACATCGAAAGGGATGAGTTAATAGGTTGCAAGGGGTAGTGAGCCAAATGTGTGGTTGTACTCTTCATCTTGGATCACCACACAAGAACTCGGACTTACGGCGGTATTCAACGAGACAACCCACTGTGTACTCCTACACAGCCTCTCATCGTTCACCTTGTATTAGGGTAGATTCACCAACACATTTCCACCATCAACATCATGATTGCTACCATCCCGACTCACATAATAGTATCAACATGGTATCACTCTAAGCATGCAATAAGCAGTAACAATTGCAGGGGCCACATGATATCAATCAACTCCTACATTTTCTAGGATTGTGGTTTGCTTACTACTGTGACAAATGATAGGTCATGCAAAGGAATGGGTTCATCTATGCGGTAGAAACGTAGCATGGTAATCATCCTATACAATGCATAAGAGAGACATGAGAGGGAAGTGGGATTTTATCGACATTATCAATGGGGGTTTTGCTTGCCTTGCTGACGAGGTTTCGATAACGGTGTCTTCAACGAAGGGGGTGGCCTCCGATTCTGGTTGCACGTCTATCAGCAACATGACAATCATAGGATCAACATAATGTACAATGCACAATCACATGAATAAGATTGTAATGGTGATGTTCATGGTTGCATTGTGTGGACAATTCTATTTAAAAGGAGTATATTGCAATTGAATGTCACAACCCCAAGTTAGGTATGTGCTAGGATTAGCAAGTCCCTTTGCATCATGTGAAAAATTCAAAAAGAAATTCAAAAATGGGGAAAAGAAAAGCCCTGAGAAATTAATTCACAAGGCCAGATAAAAATCTTCTCCAAAAATTCATGTTAGATTTTTTAAAAGTCTTATAAATGAGTGGATCACATATCAAGTGATGTGGGACCCACCCCATACTCATGGATTTTTCAAATATTCAAACAGTGCCTTGGAATTAATCAAAAACCCCTATTTGAGTTAAGATTCAAATTATTTGAATTTTAAAAATGTTCAAACTTTACAAGTGGCTAACCTAGTATATTGTGATGCCACATAAAAAATTTCAGCATTTAATAAAATGCCTAGCTATTTATTTAGCACAGCAAAACAAAAAGACAGAAAGAAAACAGAAACAGAAAAGGGAAAAGGACTTACCTGGCCATTCGGCCCAACTTATCCCCCAGGCCCATCTAGCCGGCCCAGCCCAGCCACCCCATTTGTCTCTTCCTCCCCGCACCCACAAGCTGCTCGGTGGAATGCATGCAGCACTCCACCGACGCCGCCGACGAGCAGCAGCCACGAAGCAGCTCCCTGCCGCCACCTCTTCGCACCTGGAGGCTTCTGGACGTCCCCCGCACCTTCTCCCCCACGAGCGCAGTTCCTCCTCCCTCTCTCTCGCCCGTTTTCGACGCCGACGACGACCACCCGAAGCTTGCACCGGAGCGGCCGCTGCACCCGCGTGGCCACCGTGCTCCTCGCGACGCCTCGAGCTGTCCAGAGGAACCGCAGCCGTCGTCTTCGTCTCCCCGTGCACTGAATCGAGCCTGGGAGCCCTGGAGACTCCGCCATCGTCACCAAGTCGCCGCCGGCCACCGTGAAGATCCTCGCCGAATTCAGTCGCCGTTGAGCCCTCCCCGCCTCCAACCTTTGCACCACCGCGCTCCCCGCATCTCGGTGAGATTTTCCCCTCACCAAGCTAGCCCCCTCTCGCCCTGTGTCTTGCCACACCATGGGAGCCGAGCTCCGTCGCCGCCATGGCCGACGGTGAGGTCGCTCCTGTGACCCTTTTCCCTCATGGTGGTGTCCATTGAGTTCCCGGAGCCACCAGGAGCGCAGCGCCCTACCTCTTGCCCCCTGCTTTGCACCGTAGCACCATCCACGTTGTCGCCGTGCTTCGGTTGCCGCCGGCAAGGTCCCCACCGTCGCCTCCGTCACCCCCTGGTCGCGTCGTGGCTTCCACGTGAAGCGCGAGTGCACGGGCTGCACTACAGTGCCTCTGGCGCTGCAAATCATGCCCCGCACCGCCGTCCCGAGGAGCTCCGCCGTGCTGGGTGGTCGCCGGCGTTGAGCCGCCGGCGAGGTGACGTGGGTGGGCTCTTAAGACTAATTAACCACCCCTGAGTCACTTACAGGTGGGCCCAGGGCCCCCTCTAATCTCTCTGTTAATTTAATTAACAGGGATTTATCCCAGAGAGGCTGACAGGGTGACCCCACAGGTCAGTTTGACCAGAGTCAAGCCCCTGATGTCATGCTGATGCAGTGATGACGCAATAAACCCTTTTACAGATTAAAAGAAATCCAGAAAATTCCAGAAAAGGCTTTAAACTTGGAATTTCAATAACTAAGTCATTTTAACTCCAAATTGGGAAAATAATATGTCTAAAACTATCAGAAAAATACAAGAATTATGAATATGCAACTTGTTTCTGTGTTTGACCATTTTAAAATGGATGAACAGTAGCAAACATGCATATGGATCCTTTTCAAATTAAAATTTGGAGTAATTTTGCAATTGACTTTGCAACACACTTAATTTGAATGGTTTCATCCACACATCAGAGACATTACTTCAACTATACCACATCACTTCATGATCAATATTTTCAAATGAACTTTCATGCATTCAAATGCATTTGAAATTCATCGATAAATCAAATGGAGTTTGAATTTGCATTTCAAATGCAATATACTCCTTTTAAATGGAATGCTCAACACATCAGTACCATGAACATCACCATTACAATCTTATTCATGTGCTTGTGCATTGTACATTATGTTGATCCTATGATTGTCATGTTGCTGATAGAAGTGGATCCGAAACTCGAGATCACCCCCTTCGTTGAAGACCCCGTGACTGAACTTCGTCAGCAAGGCAAGCAAACCCCCATTGATCATGTCTATAAAATCCCACTTCCCTCTCATGTCTCGCTTATGCATTGTTTAGGATGATCACCATGATAACGTTTCTACCGCATAGTTGAACCCATGTCCTTTGCATGACCTATCATCTTGTCACAGTAGTAAGCAAACCTCAATCCTAGCAGATGTAGGAGTTGGTTGATATCATGTGGCCACTGCAACTGTTACTGCTTATTGCATGCTTAGTGGTACAATGAGGTTGCTTATGATGTGAGTCGGGATGATGATAAACATGGTGTTGATGAAAGTGAAATGTGTTGGTGAATCTACCCTAATACAAGGTGAACGATGAGAGGCTGTGTAGGACTACACAGTGGGTTGTCTCGTTGAACACCGCCCTAAGCCCGAGTTCTTGTGTGGTGATCCAAGACGAAGAGTACTACCACATGTTGGGCACATGGACCCCCGCTCAACCTACTAACTCACCCCTTCTCAGTTCAATGAGTCGCATTAGTTCGGAGTTCTGGTAGGTCTATGGCACGGTCTGCGAAGTGGAAGAATGGCTATTCAGACCGGCTTGGGACCCTGCACACATCTTCTGGGACCACATCGGTAAACCGGCCGGGTTCACGATGTGGATTCCATCCCAGATTAGCGTCTCCATTGAATTTGAGTTGGCTGTGAGGTAAAAGTTGTGGGAATTATCCTCGCCGGCACCTCTTGAACGGTGCCGAGTACAAAGGCGGTAACTGATAGTTTCATGTGTGTAGCAGTACACCCCTGCAGGGTTAACAAAACTATTTGAATAGCCGCGTCCGCGGTAAGGGACTACTTGGAGAGCTGTGCTCGATTATTAGACAACTTGAACTGGATACTTCTAAAACTCGCAAGATAAGCGTGAGTGCTAAGGTGTGCTTCTCGTGGGGAAGTCGAGGAAGTAACCATTGTGGTGTAATTGGTTGAAGAGATGTAGTGGACTCATGTACGCTTCTTACCTCAAGTCTGGTACTCGTAGTTCAGGACTAGCCAAGTCAAAGATGGCACTTCTGCAAGTGGAACCCCACCTCCCTTTACCTTGATACATATGCATGAGTAGCATAGTTCCTATGTAAGTCTTGCTGAGTACGATTTTGTACTCACGTTTGCTTAATCTATGTTTTAGATGAACCCACCGACCCCGATGGTGGAATTCTAACCGAAGCTCGAAGAATGAAGACTCAGACCAAGACCAAGCTAGTGTAGTCCCAGTCAGACGACTGGTTCCCTCGTGGAGGGCTTGTTTTTAGATAAGGCTTCTCTAAGCCATTTGTTAAACTTGTCTGTACTCAGACCTACTTTGCTTCCTCTTGTCTGTTGTAATGTTGGATCACATGCTTGTGATCTCTGTGTGCACTCTGTAAGAGTTATCAATAAAGATATATACATTGTAGAGAATTGCAATGATACCTACTGTTCATACTAGACATGTGTGCTGCGTGTATGTTTATAACATGCATGTCTTAGTATGGGTTTTCGAGACCTTAGTTGTGATCTGGCTGGCGGTCTTTTATACACCAAGTGTCCCTTAGATGTGCGCAGCTTGGGGCATCGCGATGCGATTGTTCGAGACTCCGTCTCGTGCACACTTTGATGTATGATCGAGCCCGCCCTAGACCCCGACTAAGTGATCGGGCTGGAGTAAGTCTATGTAAGGGTTATAATATAATCGATAGTATGGTTGAGGCGACTTGTCTATGAGAATGGGAGTTCACCACCCATATCATTTAGACTTGTGTGCGGACGATGAGGACCCATTTCTGTTGATCATACGGCCTGGATGGGATGCCCCCATGTTTGATGCTTTCCGAGAACGTCCTGTGCTTGGCCTTGTCTGCTTAGACAAGTGGGTACGGTTCTCGGCTCTCCATATGATTGTGTTGTAGCGAGGCTTGCATACGCTAACCCCGGGTCCCGACAGACTTGGTATCAGAGCAGGACTGACTGTAGGATTATCAGCCTTGGCCGAAGTCGAGTCTAGCCTTCTATAGTTATATAGTTACTCTGGGTATATAAGGGAACAACGTAAGGCTTCTTTTCTCCTTACCCTCATCGTTCTGAGTTCTGAGTCACCCTCATCTTATTCTACGGGAAGATAGGACTAGGCTCATCTATGTCTGAATAGAACATCTCGTTGATTGCCTCCTTATAGCCGTAGGATTGTTGTGGTTGTCTAGAGTCTCCGTGTTTTGAGTTCCTTGAAGAAGTTATGTCCAATTTCTTCGAGGTTGTTTCAATTTCTATCCCAGTATAGCCGTTATGCTGCCGGATTTGTCCCGTGTTTCTTTGAATCATTGCCTTTGAATTATAGTCTTCTCCTTCTGAAATCATATCCTTTTATCCTTGCCTCCATCGTACAAGCTGTTCTGATTGTTGATTTTTATCACACAGGATGTCAGGTGGAACTCGTAGTGCTATTCTTCGGAATCGAGACCGTGATCGAAATCGAAATGATGATGAACCTCCAACCCCGCCTTCTGCGACGGAAATCATGATGGAAGCTGAGCAGAATAGACGTGATCAGACACGCCTTCTGGAGCTCATCGAGCAGAATACCGCCCACCATCGTAATGTGGTGGTCAGCATTCAGGACTTCATCCTCCTCAAGCCATCGGTATTCCGATGTTGTTCTGAGCCCCTTGAAGCTGATGATTGGCTCCGTTCCATCGAGCGTAATCTTGACACTGCACATGTTGCTCCCGATGAACGAGTTATTTTCGCGGTATACTTCTTGGAAGGTGCTGCTCTTCAGTGGTGGGAGAACTATGTTGCAATGCAGCCAGATGGTCACGTAGTGACTTGGCAGGAGTTCTGTGTTGCCTTTCGAGGGTACCACATTCTGGATGAGTTGATGGAGCGCAAGAAGGAAGAGTTCTGCAATCTGAATCAAGGAGAGATGTCCATTCATGAGTATGTGAGGGAATTCAACCGTCTTGCTCGTTATGCCCAAGATGAGATCACCACCGATGCCAGAAAGCAGGCAAGGTTCCGTAAGGGACTTAGCCCCATCCTTCGTCATTATCTCAACCTCCTTGAATTTTCCACCTTTGAGGATTTAGTCAACAGATCCTTCAGAGCTGAGCATGGCAATGAAGTTTTTGAGAAGTCTCGCAAGCATGCTCTTGAACTTGCCCCTTCTTCCAGTTCACGCCCTCAAAAGTGTATGTTCTTGATTCCTAACAGTTTGTTTCCCCAAAACAACCCACCGAGGCCATCCCTTGTGCCGCCTCGTCCACCAGCTCCACAAAACAACCCAGCTCCCCGCACTATCTTTGGAGCCTGTTTCAGATGTGGCCAGCCTGGTCACTATTCTCGTGAGTGCCCCGTCAACCAAAATGCTCCACCCCATGCCAAAGGAAACCCCACTGTTCGTGCCAGACCACCCCTGAAGGATTCCACCTCTAAGCAATCCACCTCAGAAAATCTTGGACGTGTGAACCAAATCTCTGTTGAGGAAACTGATAGTACTTCTGACGTCATTCTTGGTACGCGCCCAGTCAATTTTGTTCCCACTTCTGTTCTTTTCGACCCAGGAGCATCTCACTCATTCATGTCGGAGAGTTATGCACTTCGGCATGATGTATCCTTTGAAGAAATGTTCACCCCTATGATCATTCAAACTCCTGGTTCCAAATGGCAAACTAATAGAGTAAGCCGTGGTAATCAAATTGCAATTGAGGGTTTAGTATTCCTTGCTTCACTCATAGCCCTCAAGTCTTCAGACATTGATGTCATCCTTGGTATGGATTGGTTATCAAGACAACATGCTTTTCTTGATTGTAAAGCCAAGTCAGTTAGACTTACACATCCTTCAGGCCAGACAATAGTTTACTCCTCACCAAGAACAAGAACCCAGGTGCATTCTTTGAATGTGCTTCCCGTTCCCGACCTCGAAGATGTTCCGGTGGTTCGTGACTTCCCGGATGTCTTTCCTGAAGAGCTGCCGGGCATGCCACCCGACAGATGTGTAGAGTTCATAGTGGATCTTGCCCCAGGAACCGCACCAATTTCCAGACGCCCATACAAAATGGCCCCACGTGAGTTAGCTGAGCTTAAAACCCAACTGGAGGCTTTGTTGGAAAAAGGCTTCATCCGCCCTAGCTCATCGCCATGGGGTTGCCCCGTTCTGTTCGTAACGAAGAAAGATGGAATAGAAAGGATGTGCGTAGACTATCGCCCGCTAAATTTAGCGACGATAAAGAACAAGTACCCACTGCCCAGGAACAATGATCTTTATGATCAACTTGCAGGATCCTCTGTCCAAGATGAATTTGAGATTAGGTTATCATCAAATAAAGATCCTAAGCGAGGACATTCCCAAGACGGCTTTCACTACTCGTTATGGTCTTTACGAGTTCACCGTCATGTCCTTCGGTCTAACCAATGCCCCCGCCACTTTTTCACGCATGATGAACTCAATCTTCATGGAGTATTTGGACCAGTTCGTCGTGGTTTACCTCGATGACATCCTTATATACTCGAAGAACGAAAAAGAACATGCCGAACACCTAAGACTGGTATTGATGAAACTTAGAGAGCATCGCCTGTATGCTAAATTCTCCAAGTGTGAATTTTGGCTACCAGAAGTGACCTACTTAGGCCACATGATTTCTGCAAAAGGCATTGCTGTGAATCCCGAGAGAGTTCAGGCCGTCCTTGACTGGACTCCACCTGAATCGGTTAAGGAAGTTAAGAGTTTTCTTGGCCTAGCCAGCTATTGCCGTCGCTTCTTCGAGAACTTTTCTAAAGTTGCGAAGCCTCTTACTGAACTCCTCAAGAAAGATAAGAAATTCCTATGGACTCCCAAGTGCGAGGAAAGCTTTCAAGAGCTAAAAAGAAGATTGACTTCTGCACCCGTACTTGCACCTCCAGACACCAGAAAGGATTTCGAGATCTATTGTGACGCATCACGGCAAGGGTTAGGATGCATACATCTGCAAGATCGACATGTGGTAGCTTATGCTTCACGCCAGTTGCGGACACATGAAGAGAACTATCCTACCCATGACCTTGAACTCGCTGCCGTAGTTCATGCCCTAACAACATGGCAACATTACCTCCTTGGTAATCGTTGCGAGATCTATTCCGACCACGAAAGCCTCAAATACATTTTCACCCAGCCAGATCTTAATCTCAGGCAAAGACGCTGGATTGAGTTGATAAAAGATTACGACGTAGTAATTTCTTACACCCCAGGCAAAGCCAATGTCATGGCCGATGCACTAAGTCGTAAGTCGTATTGTAACAACCTCATGTTACAACAGTATCAACCACCTCTTCATGAGGAATTTCGAAAGCTCAATCTCGAGATTGTTCCTCATGGATATCTTTCTACCTTGGTGGAGAAACCAACCCTTGAGGATAAAATTATAGCCGCCCAGAAACGTGATAGTGGTATTCGAGAGATCAAGAAGAACATTGCTAGCGGAGTTGCTAAATGTTTCTCCATAAATGATCAAGGTGTTGTTTTCTTTGGCACTCGCTTGGTTGTACCACGAAAACACAATCTTAGGAGGCTAATCCAAAAAGAAGCTCATGACACTCCACTCTCAATTCATCCTGGTAGCACAAAGATGTACCGAGACCTACGCCAGAGATTTTGGTGGACTAGGATGAAGAGAGAAATTGCTAAGTTCATTCCCGAATGTGATGTTTGTCGTCGCATTAAGGCCGGACATCAAAAACCTGCTGGCACTCTTCAACCTTTGCCTATTCCAGAGTGGAAATGGGACAAAGTCGGTATGGACTTCATCACCGGCTTTCCAAAAACCCAGAAAGGAAACGATGCCATCTTCGTTGCTCACTTCCTTCCAGTTCGCGAGTCTATAACTGCTAGCCAGTTAGCGGACTTGTATGTCTCTAGAATTGTGTCTCTTCACGGTGTTCCTTTGGAAATCAATTCTGATCGCGGTAGCCTTTTCACCTCTAGATTTTGGGGAAGCTTTCAACATGCTATGGGAACTCATCTCTCCTTTAGTACAGCTTTTCATCCTCAGTCTAGCGGTCAAGTCAAAAGGGTTAATCAAATCTTGGAAGACATGCTCAGAGCTTGTGTTATCTCGTTCGGAAAGAATTGGGAGAAGTCTCTTCCATTTGCCGAATTTGCTTATAACAATAGTTTCCAATCTAGTCTGAACATGGCTCCTTTTGAACTCCTTTATGGACGACGATGTCGAACACCACTAAACTGCTCAGAAACCGGTGAAAGAGAATTCTTTGGACCGGACATGATCAAGGAAGCAGAAGAGCAAGTTCGCATTGTTCGTGATCAATTGAAAGCAGCCCAGTCTCGCCAGAAAATCTACTATGATCGTCATCATAGGCAAGAAAGCTACAATCTGGATGAGAAGGCTTACCTTCGGGTTACTCCTCTTAAGGGAACCCAAAGATTCGGTATCAAAGGCAAGTTGGCCCCACGTTACATCGGACCTTTCCGCATTCTTGCTAAACGTGGAGAAGTTGCCTACCAACTTGAACTACCCCGCACCTTTCCCGAGTACATGATGTATTCCATGTGTCCCAACTCAGGTGTTGCTTCAAGGACCCCATCCGCGAAGTCGACCATGATACGCTTGATCTCCAAGATGACCTTTCTTATCGAGAATACCCTGTTCGTGTTCTTGATTCAGCAGAGCATGTCACTCGCCGAAAGAAGATCAAGTTTCTGAAAGTTCAGTGGTCACACCACTCAGAGAGAGAAGCTACGTGGGAAAGAGAAGACCGTCTCAATGCCGAGTACCCCTCCTTCCTCCCGCAGACTTATGAATCTCGGGACGAGATTCTTTTGAGTGGGGGCGAGTTGTCACAACCCCAAGTTAGGTATGTGCTAGGATTAGCAAGTCCCTTTGCATCATGTGAAAAATTCAAAAAGAAATTCAAAAATGGGGAAAAGAAAAGCCCTGAGAAATTAATTCAAAAGGCCAGATAAAAATCTTCTCCAAAAATTCATGTTAGATTTTTGAAAAGTCTTATAAATGAGTGTGATCACATATCAAGTGATGTGGGACCCACCCCATACTCATGGATTTTTCAAATATTCAAACAGTGCCTTGGAATTAATCAAAAACCCCTATTTGAGTTTAGATTCAAATTATTTGAATTTTAAAAATGTTCAAACTTTACAAGTGGCTAACCTAGTATATTGTGATGCCACATAAAAAGTTTCAGCATTTAATAAAATGCCTAGCTATTTATTTAGCACAGCAAAACAAAAAGACAGAAAGAAAACAGAAACAGAAAAGGGAAAAGGACTTACCTGGCCATTCGGCCCAACTTATCCCCCAGGCCCATCTAGCCGGCACAGCCCAGCCACCCCGTTTGTCTCTTCCTTCCCGCGCCCACAAGCTGCTCGGTGGAATGCATGCAGCACTCCACTGACGCCGCCGACGAGCAGCAGCCACACAGCAGCTCCCTGCCGCCACCTCTTCGCACCTGGAGGCTTCTGGACGTCCCCCGCACCTTCTCCCCCACGAGCGCAGTTCCTCCTCCCTCTCTCTCGCCCGTTTTCGACGCCGAAGACGACCACCCGAAGCTTGCACCAGAGCGGCCGTTGCACCCGCGTGGCCACCATGCTCCCCGCGACGTGTCAGGACCGGGGTTAGCGTATGTAAGTACAGCTAAGACATAGTCATATGGAGAGCCGAGAACCGTACCCACTTGTCTAAGCACCCAAGGCCAAGCACAGAACGTTCTCGGAAAGCATCGTACGTGAGGGGCATCCCATGCAGGCCGGATGATCAACTGAGATGGGTCCTCATCGTCCGCACACAAGTCTAATGATATGGGTGGTGAACTCCCATATTCGAAGACAAGTCGCCTCAACCATACTATCGACTATCTCATAACTCTTACATAGACTTACTCCGGTCCGATCACTTACTCGGGGTCTAGGGCGGGCTCGATCATACCACAAAGTATGCACGAGACGGAGTCTCGAACAATCGCATCGCGATGCCCCAAGCTGCGCACATCTAAGGGCCACTTGGTGTTTGAAAGACCGCCAGCCAGATCACAACTAAGGTCTCGAAAACCCATACAAAGACATGCATGTTATAAACATACACGCAGCACACATGCCTTGTATGAACATCAGGTATCATTGCAATTCTCTACAAAGTGTACATATTTATTGATAACTCTTATAGAGTGCACACAGAGATCACAAACATGTGATCCAACATTACAACACAAACGGAAGTAAATCATGTCTGAGTACAGACAAGTTTAACAAATGGCTTAAGAAGCCTTATTTAAACACAAACCCTCCACGAGGGAACCAGTCGTCTGACTGGGACTAGACTAGCTTGATCTTCAGTCAGCCAGCTCGATGAAGAAGCCACCTTCGGGTTCAGTGGTTTCATCTAAAACATAGATTAAGCAAACGTGAGTACAAAGTTGTACTCAGCAAGACTTACGTAGGAGCTATACTACTCATGCACATGTACCAAGGTAAAGGGAGGTGGGGTTTCACTTGCAGAAATGCCAGCTTTGACTTGGCTAGTCCTGAACTACGAGTACCAGACTTTGAGGTAAGAAGCGTACACGAGTCCACTACTTTCTCCAACCAATTACACCACTATGGTGCCTTCCTCGACTTCCCCACGAGAAAGCACGCCATAGCACTCACACTTATCTTGGTGTGTTTTAGAAGTATCCAGTTCAAGTTGTCTAATAATCAAGCTAAGCTTTCCAAGCAGTCCATAACCGCGGACGCGGCTATTCGAATAGTTTTGTTAACCCTGCAGGGGTGTACCGCTACACACACATGACCATCATTTACCGCCTTTGATCTCGACACCATTCAAGGGGTGCCAGCGAGGATGCTCACCACAACTATTACCTCATAGCCGATCTAGTCCGAGAAAGCCGCCTACTTGGGTTGGTTACCACTATCGTGAACCCGGCCGGTTTACCGAAGTGGACCCAAGTGATGTGTGCGTGGTGCATAAGCTGGTCTCAAATGAGCCTTTCTCTCACTTAGCATCCAGGCCACAGACCTACCAGAACTCCGAACTATTGCGACATCTGGACATCGAAAGGGATGAGTTAGTAAGCTGAGAGGGGTCAGTGAGCCTAATGTGTGGTTGTACTCTTCATCTTGGATCACCACACAAGAACTCGGACTTAGGGCGGTGTTCAACGAGACAACCCACCGTGTACTCCTACACAGCCTCTCATCGTTCACCTTGTATTAGGGTCGATTCACCAACACTTTCCTACCATCATCATCATGATCACTACCATCCCGACTCACATAACAGTATCATCAAGGTATCACTCTAAGCATGCAATAAGCAGTAACATTCGCAGGGGCCACATGATATCAATCAACTCCTACATTTGCTAGGATTGTGGTTTTGCCTACTACTGTGACAAATGATAGGTCATGCAAAGGAATGGGTTCATCTATGCGGTAGAAATGTAGCATGGTAATCATCCTATACAATGCATAAGCGAGACATGAGCAGGAAGTGGGATTTTATCGACATGATCAATGGGGGTTTGCTTGCCTTGCTGACGAGGTTCGGGTTCGGGGTCTTCAACGAAGGGGGCAGCCTCCTGCTCCAGTTCCACCTCTACTCGACAAACAACAAACAAGGTAGCAAAGTAAATACAATGCACAATCACATGATGGAAGGTTGAAACTTGATGTATATGCTTTGATGTGTGAAGTAATTCCATTTAAATGGAGTATATTGCAAATTAAATTGCAAATTCAAACTCCAATTTGAATTCAAACTTGACCAAGTTACATGTGACATTGTTTGATCATTTCGAACCTTTTGGAAATGTGTATGATATGCCTCTGAAGTGTGGTTGAAATATAGCATAATTCCATGGTTCAAGTTGCAAAATCATTTGAATTGAATTTGAATTAATTCCAAATAACTCAAATGACATATGCCACTGGTCCCATTTTAAAATCAACTCAAACATAGTTGAAAGTTGGATTTTTGGATAGCTTATTTTCTCCTGATCATTTTTCATATATTATTTGTCCAAATTGGAGTTAATATGAATTTTCTATGAATTTCCAAAGTTTGAGCTATTTTCTGGAATTTCTGGAATTTCTTTAATTAGAAAAGCATTTACTGCATCAGCATGAGGTCATGCTGGCGTCAGGGGGCCTCTGACCACTGGGACCCACATGTAAGTGACTCTGTTGTTTAATTACACTGATTAACTTTGATTTAAACTTAACAGGGGGTTAGCAGGGGGACTGGCCCACATGTCATGGTCACTGGCAGGTGGGGCCAGGGGGGTTAAGCACTGGGTTAAGCCCTAATGGCGTCGACGGCGGTACTGTTCGCCGGAGAACTCGTCGGAGTTGCAAATCCGGCACGGGAGGGGAAAAGGAGTGCACCATCTTACTCAGCATCGTCGTCCGCATCGAATGGACCCGTCCAGAGCTTCGGGGGGTCACAGGAGCGTCGCCGGCGTCGACGACGGCGGAAGCAGAAGCTAGGGCTGCGCCGGGGAGGGGGAAAACGGGCACCATTTGGGGTGGCGAGTGGCGCGTTGTGAAGCTAGCGCACGCATGAGCCATACACACGCTCTGGGGCATCGACAGGGGCACGGGAGCAAGGGGGGCATCGTCCATGGCGGCGACCTTCCTCTGCTCTCATGGTGGAATCGGCTAGGGGGGGGATTGAGGAGCCGCAAGGTTGGGGGTTCTTCTCACCAGGAGGTGGTGAACGCAACGGCACAGGCGGTGGAGGCGGAGAGGCTTCAACGACGACGAATTCGGCGGAGTTGGCTTGCGGGTCCGGCAGCGACGTGGAGATTATTTCGGCGGCTACAGAGCGTCCGAGCTCGATTCCTTCTGCACGGAGAAGAAGTCGAGGATGGCGAGGAGGATGGACAACACGACGCAGATCGGGAACGACGTTGGCCACGCGGGCTTCAAGCCATGGCGACGGCGGCGTCCTGTTCTTCGCGGGGCTCCGCGAGAGAGAGGAGGATAGGCACTGGGGAGGGGGAATGGACGCACGGCGTCTCCAGCGTCTCCAGCGTCTCCGTGGCGTGGCTAGAAGGCGCGGGAGGGGCAGGTGGCGTCTGGAGAGGCGGCGACGTGCACGGCTAGCTCGGTGGCATTCCACCGAGCAGCTTGGAGGCGCGGGATCGGGGAAGAAGACCCCGCTGCCCCTTTGGGCTGGGTGGGCTGGATGGGCCGGCTTCGCCTGGGCGTCTGGTAAGTCTTTTTGATTCCTTTTCTGTTTTTCTTTTCTGACATTTGTTGTGTTGTGCTAAAAATAAATAGCTAGGCATTTTATTAAATGCTGAAAAAATTTATATGGCTTCATAAAAATATATACTAGCCACTTATAAAGTTTCAACTTTTTAAAATTCAAATAATTTGAATCTTAACTCAAATAGGGTTATTTGATTAATTCCAAGGCACTGTTTGAATATTTGAAAAATCTATGAGCATGGGATGGTTCCCACATCACTTGATATGTGATCACACTCATTAATAAGACTTTTCAAAAATCTAACATGAATTTTTGGAGAAGATTTTTATCTGGCCTTTTGAATTAATTCATCTGGGGGGTTCCTTCTCCCATTTTGCTTTGGAATTTGATTTCAAAGATTTCTTTTGAAAATTTTAACATGATGCAAGAGTACTGGCTAACCCTATCACATTACCTAACAGAGGGTTCTGACACGACGCCTCGAGCTGTCCAGAGGAACCGCAGCCGTCGTCTTCGTCTCCCCGTGCAGTGAATCGAGCCTGGGAGCCCTGGAGACTCCGCCATCGTCACCAAGTCGCCGCCGGCCACCGTGAAGATCCTCGCCGAATTCCGTCGCCATTGAGCCATCCCCGCCTCCAACCTTTGCACCACCGCGCTCCCCGCATCTCGGTGAGATTTTCCCCTCACCTAGCTAGCCCCCTCTCGCCCTGTGTCCTGCGCCACCATGGGAGCCGAGCTCCGTCGCCGCCATGGCCGATGGTGAGGTTGCTCCTGTGACCCTTTTCCCTCGTGGGGGTGTCCATTGAGTTCCCGGAGCCACCAAGAGCGCAGCGCCCTACCTCTTTCCCCCTGCTTTACACCGTAGCACCATCCACGTTGTCGCCGTGCTTCGGTTGCCGCCGGCAAGGTCCCCGCCATCGCCTCCGTCACCCCCTGGCCGCGCCGTGGCTTCCACGTGAAGCGCGAGTGCACGGGCTGCACTCCAGTGCCTCTGGCGCTTCAAATCATGCCCCGCACCGCCGTCCCGAGGAGCTCCGCCGTGCTGGGTGGTCGCCGACGTTTAGCCGCCGGCGAGGTGACGTGGGTGGGCGCTTAAGACTAATTAACCACCCCTGAGTCACTTACAGGTGGGCCCAGGGCCCCCTCTAATATCTCTGTTAATTTAATTAACAGGGATTTATCCCAGAGAGGCTGACAGGGTGACCCCATAGGTCAGTTTGACCAGAGTCAAGCCCCTGATGTCATGCTGATGCAGTGATGACGCAATAAACCCTTTTACAGATAAAAAGAAATCCAGAAAATTCCAGAAAAGGCTTTAAACTTGGAATTTCAATAACTAATTCATTTTAACTCCAAATTGGGCAAATAATATGTCTAAAATTATCAGAAAAATACAAGCATTATGAATATGCAACTTGTTCCTGTGTTTGACCATTTTAAAATGGGTGAACAGTAGCAAACATGCATATGGATCCTTTTCAAATTAAAATTTGGAGTAATTTTGCAATTGACTTTGCAACACACTTAATTTGAATGGTTTCATCCACACATCAAAGACATTACTTCAACTATACCACATCACTTCATGATCAATATTTTCAAATGAACTTTCATGCATTCAAATGCATTTGAAATTCATCGATAAATCAAATGGAGTTTGAATTTGCATTTCAAATGCAATATACTCCTTTTAAATGGAATGCTCAACACATCAGTACCATGAACATCACCATTACAATCTTATTCATGTGCTTGTGCATTGTACAATATGTTGATCCTATGATTGTCATGTTGCTGATAGAAGTGGAGCCGGAACTCGAGATCACCCCCTTCGTTGAAGACCCCGTGACTGAACCTCGTCAGCAAGGCAAGCAAACCCCCATTGATCATGTCTATAAAATCCCACTTCCCTCTCATGTCTCGCTTATGCATTGTTTAGGATGATCACCATGATAACGTTTCTACCGCATAGTTGAACCCGTGTCCTTTGCATGACCTATCATCTTGTCACAGTAGTAAGCAAACCACAATCCTAGCAGATGTAGGAGTTGGTTGATATCATGTGGCCACTGCAACTGTTACTGCTTATTGCATGCTTAGTGGTACAATGAGGTTGCTTATGATGTGAGTCGGGATGATGATAAACATGGTGTTGATGAAAGTGAACGGTGCCGAGTACAAAGGCGGTAACTGATAGTTTCATGTGTGTAGCAGTACACCCCTGCAGGGTTAACAAAACTATTTGAATAGCCGCGTCCGCGGTAAGGGACTACTTGGAGAGCTGTGCTCGATTATTAGACAACTTGAACTGGATACTTCTAAAACTCGCAAGATAAGCGTGAGTGCTATGGTGTGCTTCACGCGGGGAAGTCGAGGAAGTAACCATAGTGGTGTAATTGGTTGAAGAGATGTAGTGGACTCGTGTACGCTTCTTACCTCAATTCTGGTACTCGTAGTTCAGGACTAGCCAAGTCAAAGCTGGCACTTCTGCAAGTGGAACCCCACCTCCCTTTACCTTGATACATATGCATGAGTAGTATAGTTCCTATGTAAGTCTTGCTGAGTACGATTTTGTACTCACGTTTTCTTAATCTATGTTTTAGATGAACCCACCGACCCCGATGGTGGAATTCTAACCGAAGCTCGAAGAATGAAGACTCAGACCAAGACCAAGCTAGTGTAGTCCCAGTCAGACGACTGGTTCCCTCGTGGAGGGCTTGTTTTTAGATAAGGCTTCTCTAAGCCATTTGTTAAACTTGTCTGTACTCAGACCTACTTTGCTTCCGCTTGTCTGTTGTAATGTTGGATCACATGCTTGTGATCTCTGTGTGCACTCTGAAAGAGTTATCAATAAAGATATATACATTGTAGAGAATTGCAATGATACCTACTAATCATACTAGACATGTGTGCTGCGTGTATGTTTATAACATGCATGTCTTAGTATGGGTTTTCGAGACCTTAGTTGTGATCTGGCTGGCGGTCTTTTATACACCAAGTGGCCCTTAGATGTGCGCAGCTTGGGGCATCGCGATGCGATTGTTCGAGACTCCGTCTCGTGCACACTTTGATGTATGATCGAGCCCGCCCTAGACCCCGACTAAGTGATCGGGCTGGAGTAAGTCTATGTAAGGGTTATAATATAATCGATAGTATGGTTGAGGCGACTTGTCTATGAGTATGGGAGTTCACCACCCATATCATTTAGACTTGTGTGTGGACGATGAGGACCCATTTCAGTTGATCATCCGGCCTGGATGGGATGCCCCTCATGTTCGATGCTTTCCGAGAACGTTCTGTGCTTGGCCTTGTCTTCTTAGACAAGAGGGTACGGTTCTCAGCTCTCCATATGATTGTGTTGTAACGAGGCTTGCATACGCTAACCCCGGGTCCCGACATTGAATTGCAAATTCAAACTCCATTAGATTTATCGATGAATTTCAAATGCATTTGAATGCTTGGAAGTTCATTTGAAAAGGTTGAGCATGAAGTGATGTGGTATAGTTGAGGTAAAAGCCTCTGATGTGTGGATGAATCCATCTAATTGAAGTGTGTTGCAAAATCATTTGCAAATTCACTCCAAAATTGAATTCAAATTAAAGCCATATGGATGTTTGCCACTGTTCACCCAATTTAAATTGGTCAAACATAGAAACAAAGTCCATATTCAGAATCCTTGTATTTTTCTGATAATTTTAGACATATTAATTGTCCAATTTAGTTAAAATGAATTAGTTATTGAATTTCAAAGTTTAAAGCATTTTGTGCAATTTTCTGAATTAAATATAACGATTTAACTGGTTTACTGCGTCAGCATGAGGTCATGCTGACATGGGGGGATCTGACTGGTGGGGTCAGGCAGTCAGTGGCTAGGGGGTTAATCCCGTGGTTAAAAATAAACTGCGCTTAATTAGAGGGCCCTAGGCCCACCTGTCATGGACACAGGGGGGGATTAGGATGGGGATTAAGCCTAATCGGCCGGCGGCTAGCCGCCGGCGTCTTGTGCGCGGCGGGGCTGCTCGGATCTGCTGCTCCCGTGCATCATTCGATGCGCTGAGACCACGGGATCGTAGCCCGTGCTCTCGCGCGTCATCTGGTGCACGCGGGCGGCCTCGGCGGTGACCAGGGCGACGAGGGCGACCTCAACGGCGGCAACAGAAGCCCGGCGAACATGCAATCATCATCACAGGGCACCAAAAGGGCCAAGCTCTAGTGCGTTAGACGCGTAGGAACAAGTCGGAGACGACGGACAGGCTTCGAGGCTCGCTTGCTTTACGAGTGCCCACCGACGAGCAGCGTGGCGGCTCTGTTTTCCGGCGACATGGCAGAGGTGGCTAGGGGATGAACGGGGCGCCGTGGGTTTAGGGGAAAGGATCAAGAGCTCACCACGAGCACGATGATGCAGCCAGTGGGCTCGGGGAGACCTCAACGGCGGTGAATCCACGTCGACGATCTTCGGTTGCCGGCGGCGAGTCGAGGAGACTTGCGTCGTCTCGGGGCCGAATTGGCTCGCCATCTTCTGCAGGGTGACGAAGTCGTCGATGAGGAGCACGGGGTACACGCTGGTTCGAGCTCTAGGGCACGGTGGCCGCGTCTGCCATGGCGGTGTGCTCCGGCGATCTCTCTGTCCATGGCGAAATCGAGCGAGGGAGGGAGAAAAGATGGCGCTTGAGAGGAGGAAAGGGTTCACAGCTGCGAGGCGATCCTCCAGGACACAAAGAAAGGGCACGGGGCGGCCTGGAAGTCCCTGGGCGTCGAGGTGGCGTCGACCACGCCCTCGGCTCGACAGCGAGCTGCTTGAGGAAGACGACAGGGGAGGTAGGTGGGCCTGGGCCGGCTGGGGAACAAGTTGGGCTCAATCCCAGGTAGGCCCCTTTTCTAATTTCTGTTTCCTTTTCTTTTCTGTAATTGTTTTGTCTTAGCTAGAAAAATAGCTAGACATTTTTTAAAATGCCCCAAATTTTTATATGGCCTCAATATATATATAGCTAGCCACTTATAAAGTTTGGAAATTTTTAAAATTCAAATAATTTGAATCTTAAATCAAAGAGGGGGTTTTGAATTAATCCAAGGTCCTGTTTGAATATTTGAAAAATCCATGAGCATGGGGTGGGTCCCACATCACTTGAAATGTGATCACACTCTTTTATGGGAGTTTTCAAAAATACAAAAGGAATTTTTGGAGCAACTTTTTATCTGGCCATTTGAATTAATTCCTCTGGGGGGTGTTCTCTCTCCCATTTTGATTTCTTTTGAAATTTTTATCATGATGCAAAGTTACTTGCTAACCTAGCACATACCTAACTTGGGGTTGTGACAATGCGCAAGGATAACCAAACCCCCATACACTCCTCCTCGGGGTACTTGTCTCTTTGTGAACCTCCTTATTAGCTTGAGAGTTACCGATAATAAGTGCATGTGTTCTTCGGACTAATGTAAGTAGTGAAAGTTGACACTTCCACCTTCCCATATTTTGCTAGCCTCTCCCGTGCCGTGCATTGCCTTCTTCTCACTCCGATAGTTAGTGTCCACCTTCACCGGTACTTCCAAACCCTTGGCATGATACGCTTTGTCATCATAAACCTCCTTATATCTTTCCTCAAAACAGCCACCATACCTACCTATCAAGGCATTTCCATAGCCTTTCCGAGATATATTTCCATGCAACTTCCACCTCTTCATGACTTGATCTTCATGTCATACATGTTCCTGCTACACTGGCAGCGACATACATTGCATACATCATGATAGTTACATCTTCTTTATGATTTTGAGTACCTTGTAAAGTGTGAAAGATCTCCTTTACCTTCTTGTAAATTAGAGTGTTGCCCTTAAGTGAGGAAAAGATCCCAAAGTGGACACAATAAAATATCCCAAAGAGGACAAATGAGAGTTAAATAGAAAGAGCCATTGAGGCCACACAAAAATAAAAATAAAATAGAAAAAAGAGAAATAAATAAATAAAAATAGAGAAAGGGGCAACACTACTATCCTTTTGAGAGATCCACACTAGTACTCCCTTTATATCCTTGTACTCCATAGAGATGATCATTATGCATATAGCTATGTGGGGACCTTCACACTATAGAACTTGGCTTGCATATTCCAAGGATGAGCCACCTCAAATGAGCTCTAGGTCTTCATGAGCGAGCAAGTTAGATGCACCCCCACTAGTTCCATTGGAGAGATTCCTAGCTCGTATGTGCATCCGTTGCATGGCAATCCCTACTCCTCACATCATATCTATCATTTGGCATCTCTTGCCTATGATTGTCCTCATTGATGTGAGCGTTTCTCATCCTTTTTGTCTTCCTCCTCCATACTTCTCTCTTTGCCATCCTAAGTGTCAACTCTCGTGCTTACTCTCATCCATTGCATGAGTGCTCAAAATATCAAAAAGGAGTGGATCAAATTGACTTGTACCTGGCTAGTGGTCTGGGAACGAGTCAAGATAAGATTCCAAAGAGGACCAAGTGTGAAACTTTAGTAGATTGAGTTCTCAACAAAAATACTTTTTTCTCGTATTCCCTATCCCCCTTCTTGCACGCAAACACCATTTGGAGACATTCGAGTCACGGACAGCGAGAGCTCTTGCACCTAATGTTCTTTTGTTACTTGTTTCAATGCTAATATAGACTCTTGCATGTTATGACTTGAATTGAATCTCTAACCTTGATTGCTTTACTTTTCAAAGTTCTTTTATGGTTGCTAGCATGTCACCACAGAAATTATGATGTTATCATTTACCTACTCGAGGACGAGCAGGAATTAAGCTTGGGGATGTTGATACGTCCAAAACGTATCTATAATTTCTGCTTGCTCCATGCATGTTTTGTGTGATATTGCTATGATCTAGATACACTTTCATACACTTTTGATCATATTTGGACTAACCTATTAACTCAGTGCACCCTAGTGTCAGTTCCTGTTTTCTGCTGTTTTCTATTTCAGTTTTCCCCCATATAAAAAGTGCCAGAAAAATTCCGGGAAAAATACGGGAAAAATCAGCGTATAGGAAGCTTTGCGAAGAGCCCGAGTGAGGCCAGAGGGGAGCCAGGGGGCCCAGGAGGCCACCCGACGCGGCCCCACCCCTAGCCGCGCAAGGAGGCGCCTGGGGCCCCTGGTCCACCTCTGGCTGCCCCCCTTCGCCTACTTATTCTCCGTCACGGGGAAACTCCGAAGACAGAACCCTATTTCGCAAACTCGCCTCTGTTCCGCCGCCGCCGCGCTTCCGAGATCGGGAGCACCAGAAGACCTCTTCCCGGCACCCTGCCGGAGGGAGGGCCGACCTCCGGGAGTCTCCTCTCCACCATGGATGCTCCCCGGATGTCTCGTGCGTAGTTTTCCTTGGACCATGGGTCCGTGATCAGTAGCTATGTGATGTTCTCCTCCCCTCTTTGTTCTTCATGGTTTAGACCTCGTGAGCTGCCCTACATGATCGAGGAACTTTTGTAATATTTCTGTTGTTGCTATGCTGAGTTTGATGGGATCTGATGGATTATGAGATTATGTTCAGATTATGATAGAATAATATATTTGGTTTTTATCTCTTATATTTTTGTTCCTAAGTAACTCTTGCATGTTCTCCATTGATGTTTATTGCTTTGGCCAAGTAGTAGGTAGTGACTCCAAGAGGGAACGTTATGCTCGATTGTGGGTTCATGCCCCCCGATGACACGCTTGAGTGACAGAAACATGAGTCTAGGGGATGTGTTGTTGCCACAAGGGGGAAAACAACGGTGCTTGTAACCGCGGTTGCAAGGATTGTTTACTTTACGGAAAGTGCTTTTTAATGCAGTTGTCTGTTGCTTTGGGTTTACACTTTGGGTGGGGCTCGCAACTTAATACCAGCGGGATGTTCTGGATAGATATCTCAATGTGGATGATTAGTAGTAGATGCAGTTGAATTACGGTCTACTTATTTTGGCGTACTGCCCGTGCTTTTGAGCCTCTTCCTTTCTTTTTCAGCATAGTTAGCATTGCGGTGCGTTCATAATCCTGTCAATTGCCCTTCTGTAAATTTTCTACCTTGCATAGCAGTTTTATCGTCTTTTGGGAGAGAGACATCACTAGTGAACATCACGTATCCCGGTCCATATCCTTATTTCTGTTTTCACGCTATCTTTACTTTCCTGCTTTTACTTTCAATTGCTATCATTATCCTTTGTGTTTTACCCTTTGTGAACAACAAGACTGGAGATATTGACAACCTCTCTGAACTTCGTTGGGAACAAAGTTATCTGTATCTGTGTGCAGGTCCACGTCAGTTGCGCCGCTGACACCTACTTATCATCTCTGGAGTCCTACTGGAGACAAACCTTGGTATCTTCACCGAGGGAAACTTGCTGCTGCGCTAAATCTCAACCTTACACTTGGGGTAACCGACGAAGGGCGAGAAGCCATCAGTGTCACAGAAAATTACTTTGATAGAGGAAAGTTTGGTTATAGAAACTTCCATGTTACAAAAACACCTCTCTCTAAGTTGAAACTTTTGAAGTTGTTCTTGTTCCACCTTCCTATGCATGTCACTTTGTGCTTCCTTGATTTATTTTCTTATAAGATGCCTATGAATAGAAAGTGGGTTAGGCTTAAATGCGTTTCATATTTGCTTTTTTATGCTCTCTTTTGCTTCAAATCCTTATTCTTATGAGAGCATCTTTTAAAATCTTTTTGCCTAGCTAATGGCTTCAAAGAAGCGCTTTCGGGAGGCTGCCCGCAACGAATTTAGGATTTCCTTTTTGTTTTCCTTCCATTTTTAGTGGTCTTGATGATTTTTACTACTTTAGCAACATCATTGTATCTTTACTTTTCAAGCTTTGTGCCATTTATAGCCTCATATGACAAAGGAAGTGAAAGTTGTGACATGTTGTCCAGAAAACAGATTCTGTCCTTGTGACTAGAAAAATCATAGAAAAATCCCAGTTCATCTTTTTGAGCTGAAATTTTTACACAGCGTGCTATATACAATTACGGAACTTTAGTATGTTCTGAGTTTTTTGATTTGAGTTGCATAAGTATCCCTAAAAAATTCTTTACTACCTGCTGGTTTGTTTTTCACAGATTCTGTCCTGTTTTGCCTTTTCTTCGTTTTGCAAACCTTAAGCCTGCTTTTTCTTTGCAAAAACTTTTTGGCAATCTTGGAGAACAGTATATATTCAAGAATATGTTTATTTCCAGTAGAGAAAAAATTATTTTATTATGGGTACTAACCTCGCTAATCAGATTATGATGAGTTATGTATGAAGGGAGTTTTCAAGTGTGCGAGGGAAGATGATGAAAGAAGATTCAGGAGTGTCAAGCGCTCAAGCTTGGGGATGCCCCCATGCATCACCAAGAAATATTCAAGGATACTCAAGCATCTAAGCTTGGGGATGCCTCCGTGCATCCCCTTCTCCGTCAACAATTATCAGTTTGTCTCTCGTTTCACTATATTTTTGTCACTTCATGCGTTATGTGCTATGCTTGGAGCGTCTCGCTCTTAGGTTTTATTTTTTAGTTTTCTTTAGATTTGCTTGCTGTTCATAACAAGTTAGAACCCAGCTTTCTTTGTGTGGGAGAGAAACACGCTCCATTTTCAAAACCCAGCTTTCAATGTTAGTTTGTGTCGGGACCCGGGGTTAGCGTATGTAATTCCAGTCACGATGCAATCACATGGAGAGCCGAGAACCGTACCCACTTGTCTAAGCAGACAAGGCCAACCACAGAACGTTCTCGGAAAGCATCGAACATGAGGGGCATCCCATCCAGGCCGGATGATCAACTGAGATGGGTCCTCATCGTCCGCTCACAAGTCTAAATGCTTATGGGTGGTGAATCCCATACTCGTAGACAAGTCGCCTCAACCATGTTATCGATTGAATCCTAACTCTTACATATACTTACTCCAGCCCGATCACTTAGTCGGGGTCTATGGCGGGCTCGATCATACAACAAAGTGTGCCACGTGACAGAGTCACGAGCAATCGCATCGCGATGCCCCAAGCTGCGCACATCTAAGGGCCACTTGGTGTATAAAAGACCGCCAGCCAGATCACAACTAAGGTCTCGAAAACCCATACTAAGACATGCATGTTATAGACATACACGCAACACACATGCCTAGTATGAACAGCAGGTATCATCACATAACTCTACAAAGTGTATCTTTATTGACTTACACATAGAGCATACAAAGATCACATGTCTGTGATCAACATTACATCATACAACGGAAGCAAATTAGGTATGAGTACAGACAAGTTTAACAAATGGCTTAGAGAAGCCTTGTAAACATACATGCCCTTCCACGAGGGACCAGACTGCTGTCCGGAACTATGCTACCAAGGTCAACGTCGAGCTTCAGGTCGGTGACTCCATCGGGGTCCGGGTTCTCATCTAAAACATAGAATAAGCAAACGTGAGTACAAAGTCGTACTCAGCAAGACTTACATCAGAACTACACTACTCATGCTCAAGTATCAAGGTAAAGGGAGGTGGGGTTTAACATGCAGAAGTGCCAGCTTTGACTTGGCTAGTCCTGTACTACGAGTACCTGTCGGGACCCGGGGTTAGCGTATGCAAGCCTCGCTACAACACAATCATATGGAGAGCCGAGAACCGTACCCACTTGTCTAAGCAGACAAGGCCAAGCACAGAACGTTCTCGGAAAGCATCGAAAGTGAGGGGCGTCCCATCCAGGCCGGATGATCAACTGAAATGGGTCCTCATCGTCCGCACACAAGTCTAAATGATATGGGTGGTGAACTCCCATACTCATAGACAAGTCGCCTCAACCATACTATCGATTGTATTATGACCCTTACATAGACTTACTCCAGCCCGATCACTTAGTCGGGGTCTAGGGCGGGCTCGATCATACATCAAAGTGTGCACGAGACAGAGTCTCGAACAATCGCATCGCGATGCCCCAAGCTGCGCACATCTAAGGGCCACTTGGTGTATAAAAGACCGCCAGCCAGATCACAACTAAGGTCTCGAAAACCCATACAAAGACATGCATGTTATAAACATACACGCAGCACACATGCCTTGTATGAACAGCAGGTATCATTGCAATTCTCTACAAAGTATATATCTTTATTAATAACTCTTACAGAGTGCACACAGAGATCACAAGCATGTGATCCAACATTACAACAAACAAGCGGAAGCAAGTAGGTCTGAGTACAGACAAGTTTAACAAATGGCTTAGAGAAGCCTTATCTAAAAACAAGCCCTCCACGAGGGAACCAGTCGTCTGACTGGGACTACACTAGCTTGGTCTTGGTCGGAGTCTTCATTCTTCGAGCTTCGGTTAGAAGCCACCATCGGGGTCGGGGGTTCATCTAAAACATAGATTAAGCAAACGTGAGTACAAATTCGTACTCAGCAAGACTTACTTAGGAGCTATACTACTCATGCACATGTATCAAGGTAAAGGGAGGTGGGGTTTCACTTGCAGAAGTGCCAGCTTTGACTTGGATAGTCCTGAACTACGAATACCAGACTTGAGGTAAGAAGCGTACACGAGTCCACTACATCTCTTCAACCAATACACCACTATGGTTACTTCCTCGACTTCCCCACGAGAAGCACACCATAGCACTCACACTTATCTTCATGTATTTTAGAAGTATCCAGTTCAAGTTTTCTAATAATCGAGCACAGCTATCCAAGCAGTCCTTAACCGCGGACGCGGCTATTCAAATAGTTTTGTTAACCTTGCAAGGGTGTACCGCTACACACACATGTCATCAGTTACCGCCTTTTGCGTGTCACCGTTCAAGAGGTGACAGCGAGGATGCCACCACAACACTTCGCCCACAGCTCCGTTCTAGTCCTGAGAGTCGCCTATCTGAGGGGGATCCGTATGGAAGTCCGGCCGAGGTTCCAGTACAGCCTCAAACGATGTGTGCAGGGTCCCAAGCCGGTCTTGAAAAGCCGTTCATCCACTTCGCAGACCGTGCCACAGCCCTACCAGAACTCCGAACTACTGCGACTTCTGGGTTTCGAACGGGGTGAGGTACTAGGTCGAGAGGGGTCAGTGAGCCCAATGTGTGGTTGTACTCTTCTTCTTGGATCACTACACAAGAACTCGGGCTTAGGGCGGTGTTCAATGAGACAACCCACTGTGTACTCCTACACAGCCTCTCATCGTTCACCTTGTATTAGGGTAGATTTACCAACACGTTTCACTTTCATCAACACCATGTTTGTCATCCCGACTCACATCATAAGCAACCTCATTATACCACTAAGCATGCAATAAGCAGTAACAGTTGCAGGGGCTACATGATATCAACCAACTCCTACATCTGCTAGGATTGTGGTTTGCTTACTACTGTGACAAGATGATAGGTCATGCAAAGGATATGGGTTCAACTATGCGGTAGAAACATTATCATGGTGATCATCCTAAACAATGCATAAGCGAGACATGAGAGGGAAGTGGGATTTTATCGACATGATCAATGGGGGTTTGCTTGCCTTGCTGACGAAGTTTCGATAACGGAGTCTTCAACGAAGGTGGTGATCTCGAGCTCCGGATCCACTTCCATCCGAGCAAACAATATAAACAAAGCATAAATAAGTTGCAATGCTCAAGCACATGATTATGTTGTCAAATGATGTGAATTGCATTGATGTGATCTAGGTTTCAAATGCAACAAGTTAATTGAAGTTGATTTGAATGTGAATTCAAATTCAAACTCCAAATGTATTTAAATTGGTCCAAGTTGCATTTGCTAGCATTTGTATTTTGAAAACCAAATGATCATGTGTGTGATAAGCTTCTGAAGTGTGGTTGAAAGGTAGCATAAATCCATGGTCCAATTTGCAAAATCATTTGATTTGAATTTGAATTAAATTCAAATAAACCAAATGACATATGCTACTGGTCCCATTTTAAAATCAACTCAAACAAAGTTGAAAGTTGCATATTTGGAAAGATAATTTTCTCCTGATCATTTTTCATATATTATTTGCTATATTTGGAGTTAGTATGAATTTTCTATGAATTTCCAAAGTTTGGGGTATTTTCTGGATTTTCTGTAATAATTTAAAACTCTGGAAAAAACCTTTAATGCGTCATTGTGGTGTCATGCTGGCGTCAGGGGGGTTTGACCCGAGTCAAACTGACAAGGGGCCCCACTGGTCAGCCTCTGCGGTTTAATCCCGTGGTTAACTTAATTAAGCAAAGGGATTAGGGGCTGGGGCCCCACCTGTCATAGAGAGGAGGGGGGATTAGGAGAGTGATTAGGGCCTAAGTGCCCGGCGGTTAGCCGCCGGCGACCACGGGCACGGCGGCGCTCGGCCGAGGTGTGGTTTTCGGGCACGGGGGAGAGGGCTGGGGGCACGGGCGTGCGCGGAATGAACTTGCGCGTCTGCTGGTGCTAGTAGGGGATCACGGGGAGGCCCGAGGCCATGGCTACGACGGAAATGGCGGCGGCCGGAGCACGGTGCTAGCTGGACTTGGGTTAACGGCCACGAGGCGAGGAGGGGAGACCACGGGCGAGTAGCTAGGGACCTCGCGCATCCAACGGCGCCACTGGGGGGTCTTGGGGAAGCTCTGGAGCTCGGCTAGCTCAACTGCGGCGGTGGCCGGGCCACTGGCCTTGCCGGGATCTCGCGAGAAGGCACGGGAGGAGGCCAGAGATGGGGCAAAACGAAGCTCTGCTCACCGTGATGCTAATGGAGTGGACGGAGGGTCGCAGGGAGCTCGATGGTGGCGCAATTTTTGAGGTCTTCTCCTCGGCGGCCGGCGGTGGAACCTCGACGCGGGCGTCGTCCTTGGTGCAGCTCGGCTCCAATTGAGGCGGGGATTTGACGGAGGCGTTGATGCTGGATCGATTGGACAAGACGGCGGGGCTTCGGGCTGCTGGTGGCCACGTCTGCGCACGTCGGCGGGCTCGGGGGCGCTCGGGTCTTTGCGGGGAGCTCGCCGGGGTGAGAGGGAGAAGGTTCCAGGGGAGGGGGAAGTGAGGGAGGAGGAGCACGGGGCGTCCACGGCGCTAGAAGGCGGCCGGGGAGCAGCCAGGCAGCTGCCTGGCAGCCATGCCGCGGCCGGCGGCGAGCTGCCTGCCTGCCTGGCCTGGTGGAGAAGACGACCCTGCCCCTTTGGGCTGGGCCGCCTCTGCTGGGCCAGGTGGGCCAGGTAAGTTGGGCTGGTCTTTTCTATTTTTCTTTCTGTTTTTGTTTTTCTGCCTTTTGTTTTGCTTTGGTAAAAATACCAAAACATTTTGTAAAATCCTCAAAACTTTTATGTGACCTTACATGGTATAACACTAGCCACTCACAAGTTTTGGAAAATTTTGAAATTCAAATAATTTGAATTTCAACTCAAATAGGGGTTTATTTAATTTCCAAAGCCACTGTTTGAATATTATAAAATTCCATGAGCATGGGATTGCTCCCAAACCATTTTTAAAATGATCAGTGCCATTTATAGGAATTTTCCAAACATTCAAATGATGCTTGGAAAAATATTTTTATCTGGCCATTTGATTTAAATTCTCAGGGCTTTTCTTTTCCCCAATTTTGATTTTCTTTTTGAATTTTTGGCATGAATGCAAGGTACCTCTGATCCTAGCACATACCTAACTTGGGGTTGTGACAACTCGCCCCCACTCAAAAGAATCTCGTCCCGAGATTCAGAAGTCTGCGGGAGGAAGGAGGGGTACTCGGCACTGAGACGGTCTTCTCTTTCCCACGTGGCTTCTTTCTCGGAGTGGTGAGACCACTGAACTTTCAGAAACTTGATCTTCTTTCGGCGAGTGACACACTCTGCGGAATCAAGAATACGGACGGGGTATTCTCGATAAGAAAGGTCATCTTGGAGATCAAACGTTTCATGGTCGACTTCGCGGATGGGGTCCTTGAAGCAACGCCTGAGTTGGGATACATGGAATACATCATGTACTCGGGAAAGGTGCGGGGGTAGTTCAAGTTGGTAGGCAACTTCTCCACGTTTAGCAAGAATGCGGAAAGGTCCGATGTAACGTGGGGCCAACTTGCCTTTGATACCGAATCTTTGGGTTCCTTTCAGAGGAGTAACTCGGAGGTAAGCCTTCTCATCCAGATTGTAGCTCTCCTACCTATGATGACGATCATAGTAGCTTTTCTGACGAGACTGTGCGGCTTTCAATTGATCACGAACAATGCGAACTTGCTCTTCTGCTTCCTTGATTATGTCCGGTCCAAAGAATTATCTTTCACCGGTTTCTGACCAGTTTAGGGGTGTTCGACATCGTCGTCCATATAGGAGTTCAAAAGGAGCCATGTTCAGACTAGATTGAAAACTATTGTTATAAGCAAATTCGGCAAATGGAAGAGACTTCTCCCAATTCTTTCCGAAAGATATAACACAAGCTCTGAGCATGTCTTCAAGAATTTGGTTAACCCTTTTGACTTGACCACTAGACTGAGGATGGAAAGCTGTACTAAAGGAGAGATGAGTTCCCATAGCACGTTGGAAGCTTCCCCAAAATCTAGAGGTGAAAAGGCTACCACGATCAGAATTGATTTCCAAAGGAACACCGTGAAGAGACACAATTCTAGAGACATACAAGTCCGCTAACTGGCTAGCAGTTATAGACTCGCGAACTGGAAGGAAGTGAGAACTTTGGAAAGTCTGTCAATGACCACGAAGATGGCATCATTTCCTTTCTGGGTTTTTGGAAAGCCGGTGATGAAGTCCATACCGACTTTGTCCCATTTCCACTCTGGAATAGACAAAGGTTGAAGTGTACCAGCAGGTCTTTGATGTTCTGCCTTAATGCGACGACAAACATCACATTCAGCAACAAATTGAGCAATGTCTCTCTTCATCCTAGTCCACCAAAATCTCTGGCGTAGATCTCGGTACATTTTTGTGCTACCGGGATGAATCGAGAGGGGTGTGTCATGGGCTTCTTTGAGGATGAGTTGCCTTAGATGCCTATTCTTAGGTACTACCAAACGATTTCCAAAGAATATCGTTCCTTTACTATCTGTGGAGAAACATTTAGCAACTCCGCTAGCAATGTTCTCCTTGATCCGGCGAACACCTCGTGCACGTCTTTGGGCAACTATGATTTGATCCTCAAGGGTTGGTTTCGCCACCAAGTTGAAAAGAGATCCACGAGGAACTATCTCAAGATTAAGCTTTCGGAATTCCTCATGAAGAAGTGGTTGATACTGTTGTAACATGAGGTTGTTACAATACGACTTACGACTTAGTGCATCAGCCATGACATTGGCTTTGCCTGGGGTGTAAGAAATTCCTAAGTCATAATCTTTTATCAACTCAATCCAGCGTCTTTGCCTGAGGTTAAGATCTGGCTGGGTGAAAATATATTTGAGGCTTTGGTGGTCGGAATAGATCTCGCAACAGTTACCAAGGAGGTAATGTCGCCAAGTTGTTAGGGCATGAACTACTGCAGCGAGTTCAAGGTCATGGGTAGGATAGTTCTCTTCATGTGGCCGCAACTGGCGTGAAGCATAAGCTACCACATGTCGATCTTGCAGAAGTATGCATCCTAACCCTTGCCGTGATGCATCACAATAGATTTCGAAATCCTTTTTGGTGTCTGGAGGTGCAACTACAGGTGCAGAAGTCAATCTTCTTTTTAGCTCTTGAAAGCTTTCCTCGCACTTGGGAGTCCATAAGAATTTCTTATCTTTCTTGAGGAGTTCAGTAAGAGGCTTTGCAACTTTAGAAAAGTTCTCGACGAAGCGACGGCAATAGTTGGCTAGGCCAAGAAAACTTCTAACTTGCTTAACCGATTCAGGTGGAGTCCAGTCAAGGACGGCCTGAACTCTCTCGGGATTCACAGCAATGCCTTTTGCAGAAATCACGTGGCCTAAGTAGGTCACTTCTGGTAGCCAGAATTCACACTTGGAGAATTTAGCATACAGGCGATGCTCTCTAAGTTTCATCAATACCAGCCTTAAGTGTTTGGCAAGTTCTTCTTCGTTCTTCGAGTATATAAGGATGTCATCGAGGTAAACCACGACGAACTGGTCCAAATACTCCATGAAGATCGAATTCATCATGCGTGAGAAAGTGGCGGGGCATTGGTTAAACCAAAGGACATGACGGTATACTCGTAAAGACCATAACGAGTAGTAAAAGCCGTTTTGGGAATGTCCTCGTTTCGGATTTTGATCTGATGATAACCTAATCTCAAATCCATCTTGGAGAAGACAGAGGATCCTGCAAGTTGATCATAAAGATCATTGATCCTGGGCAGTGGGTACTTGTTCTTTATCGTCGCTAAATTTAGCGGGCGATAGTCTACGCACATCCTTTCTGTTCCATCTTTCTTCGTTACGAACAGAACGGGGCAACCCCATGGCGATGAGCTAGGGCGGATGAAGCCTTTCTCCAACAAAGCTTCCAGTTGGGTTTTAAGCTCAGCTAACTCACGTGGGCCAATTTTGTATGGGCGTCTAGAAATGGGTGCGGTTCCTGGGGCAAGATCCACTATGAATTCTACACATCTGTCGGGTGGCATTCCCAGCAGCTCTTCAGGAAAGACATCCGGGAAGTCACGAACCACCGGAACAT
The DNA here is from genome assembly GCA_950022295.1 of Bromus sterilis. Classification (NCBI taxonomy): domain Eukaryota; kingdom Viridiplantae; phylum Streptophyta; class Magnoliopsida; order Poales; family Poaceae; genus Bromus; species Bromus sterilis. The sequence continues at coordinate 31,109,201 of OX465597.1, forward strand.
CTTCAAGGTCGGGAAGGGGAAGCACATTCAAAGATTGTACTTGGTTTCTTGTTCTGCTTGAGGTGTAATCTATTGTCTGGCCTGAAGGGTGTGTAAGTCTAACTGACTTGGCTTTACAATCAAGAAAAGCATGTTGTCTTGATAACCAATCCATACCAAGGATGACATCAATGTCTGAAGACTTGAGGGCTATGAGTGAAGCAAGGAATACTAAACCCTCAATTGCAAATTGATTACCATGGCTTACTCTATTAGTTTGCCATTTGGAACCAGGAGTTTGAATGATCATAGGGGTGAACATTTCTTCAAAGGATACATCATGTCGAAGTGCATAACTTTCCGACATGAATGAGTGAGATGCTCCTGGATCGAAAAGGACAGAAGTGGGAACAAAATTGACTGGGAGCGTACCAAGAATGACATCAGAAGTACCATCAGTTTCCTCAGCTGAGATTTGGTTCACACGTCCAAGATTTTCTGAGGTGGATGGCTTAGCGGTGGAAACCTTCGGGTTTGGTTTGGCACGAATAGTGGGGTTTCCTTTGGCATGGGGTGGAGCATTTTGGTTGACGGGGCACTCACGAGAATAGTGACCAGGCTGGCCACATCTGAAACAGGCTCCAAAGATAGTGCGGGGAGTTGGGTTGTTTGGTGGAGCGGGTGGACGAGGCGGCACAAGGGATGGCCTCGGTGGGTTGTTTTGGTGGATCAAACTGTTAGGAATCCAGATCATACGCTTCTGAGGGCGTGAACTGGAAGAAGGGGCAAGCTCAAGAGCATGCTTGCGAGACTTTTCGAAAACTTCATTGCCATGCTCAGCTCTGAAGGATCTGTTGACTAAATCCTCAAAGGTGGCAAATTCGATGAGGTTGAGGTCATGACGAAGGATGGGGCTAAGTCCCTTGCGGAACCTTGCCTGCTTTCTGGCATCGGTGGTGATCTCATCTTGGGCATACCGAGCAAGACGGTTGAATTCCCTCACATACTCATGGATGGACATCTCTCCTTGATTTAGATTGCAGAACTCTTCCTTCTTGCGCTCCATCAACTCATCCAGAATGTGGTACCCTCGAAAGGCAACACAGAACTCCTGCCAAGTCACTACGTGACCATCTGGCTGCATTGCAACATAGTTCTCCCACCACTCAAGAGCAGCACATTCCAAGAAGTATACCGCGAAAACAACTCGGTCATCGGGAGCAACATGTGCAGTATCAAGCTTACGCTCGATGGAACGGAGCCAATCATCAGCTTCAAGGGGCTCAAAAGAACATCGGAATACCGGTGGCTTGAGGAGGATGAAGTCATGAATGCTGACCACCACATTACGATGGTGGGCGGTATTCTGCTCGATGAGCTCCAGAAGGCGTGTTTGATCACGTCTATTCCGCTCAGCTTCCATCATGATTTCTGCCGCAGAAGGCGATGGTAGAGGTTCATCATCATTTCGATTCCGATCACGGTCACGATTCCGAAGAACAGCACTACGAGTTCCACCTGACATCCTGTGTGATAAAAATCAACAATCAGAACAGGTTGTACGATGGAGTCGAGGATAAAAGGATACAATTTCAGAAGGAGAAGACTATAATGCAAAGGCAATGATTCAAAGAAACACGGAACAAATCCGGCAGCATAACGGCTACACTGCGATGGAAAATGAAACAACCTCGAAGAAATTGGACAGAACTTCTTCAAGGAACTCAAAATACGAAGACTCTGGACAACCACGACAATCCTACGGCTATAAGGAGGCAATCAACGAGATGTTCTAGTAAGACAGAGGTGAGCCTAATCCTATCTTCCCGTAGAAAAGGTAAGGGTGACTCACAACTCAGATCGATGAGGGTTAGGAGAAAAAGAAGCCTTACGTTGTTCCCTCATATACCCAGAATAACTATATAACTATAGCAAGCTAGACTCGACTTCGTCCAAGGCTGATAATCCTACAGTCAGTCCTGCTCTGATACCAAGTCTGTCGGGACCCGGGGTTAGCGTATGCAAGCCTCGCTACAACACAATCATATGGAGAGCCGAGAACCGTACCCACTTGTCTAAGCAGACAAGGCCAAGCACAGAACGTTCTTGGAAAGCATCGAACGTGAGGGGCGTCCCATCCAGGCCGGATGATCAACTGAAATGGGTCCTCATCGTCCGCACACAAGTCTAAATGATATGGGTGGTGAACTCCCATACTCATAGACAAGTCGCCTCAACCATACTATCGATTGTATTATAACCCTTACATAGACTTACTCCAGCCCGATCACTTAGTCGGGGTCTAGGGCGGGCTCGATCATACATCAAAGTGTGCACGAGACAGAGTCTCGAACAATCGCATCGCGATGCCCCAAGCTGCGCACATCTAAGGGCCACTTGGTGTATAAAAGACCGCCAGCCAGATCACAACTAAGGTCTCGAAAACCCATACAAATACATGCATGTTATAAACATACACGCAGCACACATGCCTTGTATGAACAGCAGGTATCATTGCAATTCTCTACAAAGTATATATCTTTATATATAACTCTTACAGAGTGCACACAGAGATCACAAGCATGTGATCCAACATTACAACAAACAAGCGGAAGCAAGTAGGTCTGAGTACAGACAAGTTTAACAAATGGCTTAGAGAAGCCTTATCTAAAAACAAGCCCTCCACGAGGGAACCAGTCGTCTGACTGGGACTACACTAGCTTGGTCTTGGTCGGAGTCTTCATTCTTCGAGCTTCGGTTAGAAGCCACCATCGGGGTCGGGGGTTCATCTAAAACATAGATTAAGCAAACATGAGTACAAAGTCGTACTCAGCAAGAATTACTTAGGAGCTATACTACTCATGCACATGTATCAAGGTAAAGGGAGGTGGGGTTTCACTTGCAGAAGTGCCAGCTTTGACTTGGCTAGTCCTGAACTACGAATACCAGACTTGAGGTAAGAAGCGTACACGAGTCCACTACATCTCTTCAACCAATACACCACTATGGTTACTTCCTCGACTTCCCCACGAGAAGCACACCATAGCACTCACACTTATCTTGATGTATTTTAGAAGTATCCAGTTCAAGTTTTCTAATAATCGAGCACAGCTATCCAAGCAGTCCTTAACCGCGGACGCGGCTATTCGAATAGTTTCGTTAACCTTGCAAGGGTGTACCGCTACACACACGTGTCATCAGTTACCGCCTTTTGCGTGTCACCGTTCAAGAGGTGACAGCGAGGATGCCATCACAACACTTCGCCCACAGCTCCGTTCTAGTCCAGAGAGTCGTCTATCTGAGGGGGATCCGTATGGAAGTCCGGCCGAGGTTCCGGTACAGCCTCAAATGATGTGTGCAGGGTCCCAAGCCGGTCTTGAAAAGCCGTTCATCCACTTCGCAGACCGTGCCACAGCCCTACCAGAACTCCGAACTACTGCGACTTCTGGGTTTCGAACGGGGTGAGGTACTAGGTCGAGAGGGGTCAGTGAGCCCAATGTGTGGTTGTACTCTTCTTCTTGGATCACAACACAAGAACTCGGGCTTAGGGCGGTGTTCAACGAGACAACCCACTGTGTACTCCTACACAGCCTCTCATCGTTCACCTTGTATTAGGGTAGATTTACCAACACGTTTCACTTTCATCAACACCATGTTTGTCATCCCGACTCACATCATAAGCAACCTCATTATACCACTAAGCATGCAATAAGCAGTAACAGTTGCAGGGGCTACATGATATCAACCAACTCCTACATCTGCTAGGATTGTGGTTTGCTTACTACTGTGACAAGATGATAGGTCATGCAAAGGATATGGGTTCAACTATGCGGTAGAAACGTTATCATGGTGATCATCCTAAACAATGCATAAGCGAGACATGAGAGGGAAGTGGGATTTTATCGACATGATCAATGGGGGTTTGCTTGCCTTGCTGACGAGGTTTCGATAACGGAGTCTTCAACGAAGGGGGTGATCTCGAGCTCCGGATCCACTTCTATCCGAGCAAACAATATAAACAAAGCATAAATAAGTTGCAATGCTCAAGCACATGATTATGTTGTCAAATGATGTGAATTGCATTGATGTGATCTAGGTTTCAAATGCAACAAGTTAATTGAAGTTGATTTGAAAGTGAATTCAAATTCAAACTCCAAATGTATTTAAATTGGTCCAAGTTGCATTTGCTAGCATTTGTATTTTGAAAACCAAATGATCATGTGTGTGATAAGCTTCTGAAGTGTGGTTGAAAGGTAGCATAAATCCATGGTCCAATTTGCAAAATCATTTGATTTGAATTTGAATTAAATTCAAATAAACCAAATGACATATGCTACTGGTCCCATTTTAAAATCAACTCAAACAAAGTTGAAAGTTGCATATTTGGAAAGATAATTTTCTCCTGATCATTTTTCATATATTATTTGCTATATTTGGAGTTAGTATGAATTTTCTATGAATTTCCAAAGTTTGGGGTATTTTCTGGATTTTCTGTAATAATTTAAAACTCTGGAAAAAACCTTTAATGCGTCACTGTGGTGTCATGCTGGCGTCAGGGGGGTTTGACCCGAGTCAAACTGACAAGGGGCCCCACTGGTCAGCCTCTGCGGTTTAATCCCGTGGTTAACTTAATTAAGCAAAGGGATTAGGGGCTGGGGCCCCACCTGTCATAGAGAGGAGGGGGGATTAGGAGAGTGATTAGGTCCTAAGTGCCCGGCGGTTAGCCGCCGGCGACCACGGGCACGGCGGCGCTCGGCCGAGGTGTGGTTTTCGGGCACGGGGGAGAGGGCTGGGGGCACGGGCGTGCGCGGAATGAACTCGCGCGTCTGCTGGTGCTAGCAGGGGATCACGGGGAGGCCCGAGGCCATGCCTACGACGGAAATGGCGGCGGCCGGAGCACGGTGCTAGCCGGACTTGGGTTAACGGCCACGAGGCGAGGAGGGGAGACCACGGGCGAGTAGCTAGGGACCTCGCGCATCCAACGGCGCCACTGGGGGGTCTTGGGGAAGCTCTGGAGCTCGTCTAGCTCAACTGCGGCGGTGGCCGGGCCACTGGCCTTGCCGGGATCTCGCGAGAAGGCACGGGAGGGGGCCAGAGATGGGGCAAAACGAAGCTCTGCTCACCGTGATGCTAATGAAGTGGACGGAGGGTCGCAGGGAGCTCGGTGGTGGCGCAATTTTTGAGGTCTTCTCCTCGGCGGCCGGCGGTGGAACCTCGACGCGGGCGTCGTCCTTGGTGCAGCTCGGCTCCAATTGAGGCGGGGATTCGACGGAGGCGTCGATGCTGGATCGATTGGACAAGACGGCGGGGCTTCGGGCTGCTGGTGGCCACGTCTGCGCACGTCGGCGGGCTCGGGGGCGCTCGGGTCTTCGCGGGGAGCTCGCCGGGGTGAGAGGGAGAAGGTTCCAGGGGAGGGGGAAGTGAGGGAGGAGGAGCACGGGGCGTGCACGGCGCTAGAAGGCGGCCGGGGAGCAGCCAGGCAAAGTCCTGGCAGCCATGCCGCGGCCGGCGGCGAGCTGCCTGCCTGCCTGGCCTGGTGGAGAAGACGACCCTGCCCCTTTGGGCTGGGCCGCCTCTGCTGGGCCAGGTGGGCCAGGTAAGTTGGGCTGGTCTTTTCTATTTTTCTTTCTGTTTTTGTTTTTCTGCCTTTTGTTTTGCTTTGGTAAAAATACCAAAACATTTTATAAAATCCTCAAAACTTTTATGTGACCTTACATGGTATAACACTAGCCACTCACAAGTTTTGGAAAATTTTCAAATTCAAATAATTTGAATTTCAACTCAAATAGGGGTTTATTTAATTTCCAAAGCCACTATTTGAATATTAGAAAATTCCATGAGCATGGGATTGCTCCCAAACCATTTTTAAAATGATCAGTACCATTTATAGGAATTTTCCAAACATTCAAATGATTTTTGGAAAAATGTTTTTATCTGGCCATTTGATTTAAATTCTCAGGGCTTTTCTTTTCCCCAATTTTGATTTTCTTTTTGAATTTTTGGCATGAATGGAAGGTACCTCTAATCCTAGCACATACCTAACTTGGGGTTGTGACAGTACCAGACTTGAGGTAAGAATCGTACACGAGTCCACTACCAAGTCTCCAACCAATACACCACTATGGATACTTCCTCGACTTCCCCACGAGAAAGCACGCCATAGCACTCACGCTTATCTTGCGAGTTTTATAAGTATCCATTCAAGTTGTCTATGATCAAGTAAAGGACTCCAAGTAGTCCATAACCGCGGACACGGCTATTCGAATAGTTCATTAACCCTGCAGGGGTGTACATCTTCACACGCGTGTCATCACTTATTGTCTCGTTCTTGTCACCCTTCAAGCGGGTGTCAGACGTGGATGAAACCAAGGCACTACCCTCACATCACCTTCTCTAATCCAGGAGTCGACTACCTGAGTTTGTCACCGCTCGAGAGTCCGGCCGGTTCCACGAAACGGACTCAGATATTGCAAGGGACCGAGACACCACCTTTGACAGATGGTTTCACTGCCTCACAGGTCCACCCACATATCTACAGTTAGGTCAAATGGAAAGCCCGAATCTAGTGTGACTTCTGGACCGGATCGGGTACGTAAAGAGGCCAAACGGGGCTCCCATAAACCCTACATGTGGTCATACTCTTTGTCTTGGATCACAAAACAGGAACTCGGGGCCTAGGGCAGTGTTCAACGAGACAACCCACTGTGTACTCCTACACAGCCTCTCATCGTTCACCTTTGTTTAGGGTGGATTCACCAACACGTTATCATCAGCACCACTGTGTTCATTCCATCCCGACTCACAATCATAACATCCTCATTGTATCACTAAGCAGCAATAAGCAGTAACAGTTGCAGGGGACACATGCTCATCATTCAACTTCTATATCTGCTAGGATTGTGGTTTGCTTAATACGGTGACAAAATGATAGGTCATGCATCGGAATGGGTTCAACTATGCGCAAGAACGTGTCCCGATGATCTCCTAAACAAGCATAAGCGAGACTGAGAGGGAAGTAGGATTTCATAGACATGATCAATGGGGTTTGCTTGCCTTGCTGACGATACACGGGTCTTAACGGTGGTCTTCTTCTTCGGGAGTGATCACCGTCTCGGAACGTATGTCATCGGAGGCAATCATCAACAAGGGGGGGACAACTTCGAAAGCAAATGCACAAGCACATTTTTATGTTGTCACATGATGTATATGGTACTGGTTTGTGACAAATTCAATTTAATTGAGGTGTATTGCAATTGATTTGCAAATTCAAATTCAAATTAAGTCATATACACATTTGCTTCTGTTCCCCCATTTTAAAATGGTCAAACATGAAAACAAATTGCATATTCTTAATCCTTGCATTTTTCTGATAATTTTTCATATATTATATGTTTAATTTGGAGTTAATATGAATTTTCTATGAATTTCCAAAGTTTAATTCATTTTCTGGATTTTTCTCTGTTTTCTTTAATTCTTTTAATTTCTGGAATTTGTTTATTGCATCAGCATGATGCAATGCTGATGTCACAGGGGGGCTGACAACAGGGGCCCACCTGTAAGCCTCAGTGGGGTTAATCCCCTCTCTGTTAACTTAACAGAGGGGTTATTAGGGCTGGGGGCCCACTGTCATAGACTCCAGGGGGGATTAGCATGTGATTAAGGGCTAAGTGCCCGGCGGCTTGACGCCGGTGGCACTAGCCACGGCGGCGCTCGCCGGAAAGGGCCTTTCGGCCACGGGAGGGCATGGGGGCAGTCCCAATCGAGCCTACGCACTCGCGCGCGTCGACTGGGGTGGGTGGTCTGCCACGGGGCGGCCTGAGGGCTCGACGGCGAGCACTTCCGCGGCGGCCGAAGCTCGGGTTCGACGGGAACACGGGAACGGGCATGGTTAGGGGGGGAAAGCTGCGCAAGCTCACCCTAAGCTCGAAGGCGGGGTCGAGGATGCCGTTGGAGCAGAGGAGACGGCAAATTTGGCTATGGCGTGCCGACGGCCGTGGCGGAGAAACCTGATGCCGGCGTCGTTCTCGGGGCCCCTTGGGTAGAATTGATGCTGCTGGTCGATGGAGTCGTCGCTGGGGAGTCCTCTGGACAACACGGCGGCACGGGGGAGGCACGGTGGCCACGCGGGCGCACAACGGCGGCCGGCGGCGAGCTACGGGTGGTGTGCGAATCCGGCTAGGGAGAGAGGGAGAGCAACCGGAGAGAGGGGAGGAATGGAGGAGGCGTCCAGGGCCTTCTCCAGGCAAGGAGATGAGGACGGGGGAAGCAGGAGGTGGTCGTGGGCGTCGCCGGCATGCATGCCACGCAGTGGCGTGCTCGGGCGTCCAGGGAAGAAGACGAGGCTGCCCTTGGTGGGCTGGGCCTGGCTTCTGGTAGTTGGGCCTAAGCCAGGTAGGCCTCTTTTCTGGTTTTTTTTCTTCTTCTTTTCTTTTCTGTTATTTTGTTTTGCCTAGAATTAAATAGCTAGGCATTTTAGTAAAATGCCCAAACATTTTTATAAATCCTAGGTGACCAGTAGCAAGTCACTTGTAGAATTTGAGCATTTTTGAAATTCAAAACATTTGAAATTCAATCAAATAGGGGTCTAGTTTAATTTCCAGGGCACATTTTGAAATTTGAATATTCCATGGGCGTGGGAATGAACCCAAACCACTTTTAAAATGATCACCATCATTTATAGGAATTTTCCAAATACTCAAATGATTTTTGGAAAAAGATTTTTATCTGGCCATTTATTTAAATTCTCAGGGCTTTTCTTTTCCCCATTTTAGAATTTCATTTGAAATTTTGCATGATGCAAAGGGCACAAACAAACCCTAGCACTTACCCTAGTTGGGGTTCTGACAGTTTGTTGCTGAACTCTCTTGAGTTTTCATGTTTATCTTGTTTAGAGAGTTTGCCTGTTGCACTGAGTTTTGTGTCTTGACTTGAAGTAGGTAATTGAGGTTGCTATTCTTTTGTAGTAGTAACTTGCAATAGTTTTGAGGTATTGTTTTGAGTAATGTTTGGACTTTTGGTGTCAAGAGCTTTAGTGTATTAGTGATAGATGTCGTATTTTGGGCAATCCGTGTTTATTTTCAAAACTTACAAAATTAGTTGAGAACTTTAGCTACTAGATGGATCACTAATCTTCTGAGGGGTCGAATATTAGAGTACACTCACGTACCATGAGTCGAGGATGCGCAAGGATAACCAAACCCCCATACACTCCTCCTCGGGGTACTTGTCTCTTTGTGAACCTCCTTATAAGATTGAGAGTTACCGATAATAAGTGCATGAGTTCTTCGGACTAATGTGAGTATTCGAAAGTTGACACTTCCACCTTCCCATATTTTTCTAGCCTCTCCTGTGTCGTGCATTGCTTTCTTCTCACTCCGAGAGTTGGCGTCCACCTTCACCGGTACATCCAAACCCTTGGCATGATATGCTCTGTCATCATAAACCTCCTTATATCCTTCCTCAAAACAGCCACCATACCCACCTATTAAGGCATTTCATAGCCTTTCCGAGATATATTGCCATGCAACATCCACCTTCTTATGACTTGGTCTTCATGTCATACATTCTACTTGCTTGATCGATGAGCCGCATGCTAGTTGGGCCTTGCCCTAATCATTGCTACATGACGCGCTAGTATCATTGCATATCCTGCTACACTGGCAGAGGCATACATTTGCATACATCATGATAGTTACATCTTCTTTCTGATTTGAGTACTTTGTAAAGTGTGAAAGATCTTCTATACCTTTTGTAATATAGATCCCAAAGTGGACAAATTAAAAGATCCCAAAGCGGACAAATTAAAAGATCCCAAAGAGGACAAATGAGAGAAATAGAAAGAGCCATTGAGGCCACAAAAAAAATACAAAAAGATACAAAAAGAGAAAAAGAAATAAAAAGAGAGAAGGGGGCACACTACTATTCCTTTTGAGAGATCCACACTCGTACTCCCTCTTATATATTGTACTCCATAGAGATTATCATTCATTCATATAGCTATGTGGGGACCTTCACACTATAGAACTTGGCTTGTATATTCCAATGATGAGCCTCCTCAAATGAGCTCTAGGTCTTCTTGAGCAAGCAAGTTGGATGCACCCCCACTAGTTCCATTGGAGAGCTTTTTAGCTCACATGTGCATCCCTTGCATGGCAATCCCTACTCCTCAAATCATATTTATCATTTGGCTTGCTCTCGCCTATGATTGTCCTCATTGATATGAGCCTTTCACACCCTTTTTTTCTTCATCCTCCACCATATTCTCTCTTTGCCATCCTAAGTGTCAACTTTCTTCCTTACGCTCATCCATTGCATGAGTTCTCAAAATGTCGAAAAGGAGTGGATCATTTTGACTTGTACCTGGCTAGTGGTCTGGGGATGAGTCAAGATAAGATTCCAAAGAAGACCAAGTGTGAAACTTTAGTAGATTGAGTTCTCAACACAAAAATACTTTTTCTCGTATATCCCTATCCCCTTTCTTGCACGCAAACACCATTTGGAGACATTCGAGTCACGGACAGCGAGAGCTCTTGCACCTTTATGTTCTTATGTTACTTGTTTCAATGCTAAATATAGACTCTTGCCTGTTATGACTTGAATTGAATTAAATGCCTTGATTGCTTTACTTAAAAGTTCTTATATGGTTGTTAGCATGTCACCACATAAATTATGCTGTTATCATTTACCTACTCGAGGACGAGAAGGAATTAAGCTTGGGGATGTTGATACGTCCAAAATGCATCTATAATTTCTGCTTGTTTCATGTCTCTTTTGTGTGATATTGCTATGATATAGATGAACTACCATACGCTTTTGATCCTATTTTGACTAACCTATTAACTCAGTGCACCCCAGTGCCAGTTCCTGTTTTCTGTTGTTTTCCTATTTCAGGTTTCCCCCAATATTAAAAGTGCTCCAAAAATTCGGGAAAATCCCAATAAAAAAATCAGCGATACAAAAGCTTCGGGAATCACCGAGGGGGGCAGAGGGGACCCACCAGGGCCCCAGGCGCCCTCCCGGCGCGCCCTAGGGTGGGGCCGCTCCAGGGGGGCGCCTGGACCCCTGGTGTCCCCCCTGGCTGCCCCCCTTCGCCTATTTATTCCTCGTGACGAGAAACCCCCGTAACAGGAACCCTTTTTCGCGATCTCTCCTCTGTTCCGCCGTCATCGCGCTTCCAAGATCGGGAGCACCAGAAGACCTCTTCCCGACACCCTGACGGAGGGAGGAATCAACTCCGGGAGCTTCTCCACCACCATGGATGCTTCCCGGATGAACCGTGAGTAGTTCACCTTGGACCATGGCTCTATGATCAGTAGTTATGTGATGTTTGATACGTCCAAAATGTATCGATAATTTCTGCTTGCTCCATGCATGTTTTGTGTGATATTGCTATGATCTAGATACACTTTCATACATTTTTGATCATATTTGGACTAACCCACTAACTCAGTGCACCCCAGTGCCAGTTCCTGTTTTCTGCTGTTTTTCTATTTCAGTTTCCCCCCATATAAAAAGTGCCAGAAAAATTCGGGAAAATGCAGATAAAAAATCAGCGTGACGGAAGCTTCGAGAAAAGCCCGGGAGGGGCCAGAGGGGGGCCAGGGGGGCCCAGGCGGCCACCCGGCGCGTCCCCACCCCTGGCCGCGCCAGGGGGGCGCCTGGGGCCCCTGGTCCACCTCTGGCTGCCCCCCTTCGCCTATTTATCCCCCGTCACGGGAAAACTCCAGAATGAGAACCCTATTCCGCGAACTCGCCTCTGTTCCGCCGCCGCCGCGCTTCCAAGCTCGGGAGCACCAGAAGACCTCTTCCCGGCACCCTGCCGGAGGAAGGATTGACCTCTGGGAGTCTCCTCTCCACCATGGATGCTCCCCGAATGCCTCGTGAGTAGTTTTCCTTGGACCATGGGTCCGTGATCAGTAGCTATGTGATGTTCTCCTCCCCTCTTTGATCTTCATTGTTTAGACCTCGTGAGCTACCCTACATGATCGAGGCATCTTTGTAATATTTCTGCTATTGCTATGTTGAGTTTGATCGGATCTGATGGATTATGAGATTATGTTCAGATTGTGATAGAGTAATATATTTGGTTTTTATCTCTTGTATTTTTGTTCCTAAGTAATTCTTGCATGCTCTCCGTTGCTGTTTATTGCTTTGGCCAAGTAGTAGGTAGTGACTCCAAGAGGGAGCGTTGTGCTAGATTGTGGGTTCATGCCTCCCCGATGACATGCTTGATTGACAGAAACATGAGTCTAGGGGATGTGCTGTTGCCACAAGGGGGAAAACAACGGTGCTTGTAACCGCGGTTACAAGGATTGTTTACTTTACGCAAAGTTGTTTTTAATGCAGTTGTCTGTTGCTTTGGATTTACACTTTGGGTGGGGCTCGCAACTTAATACCAGCGAGATGTTCTGGATAGATATCTCAAGTTGGATGATTAGTAGTAGATGCAGATGGATTTCGGTCTACTTACTTTGGCGTACTGCCCGTGCTTTTGAACCTCTTCCTTTCTTTTGTAGCATAGTTAGCATTGCGATGCGTTCATAATCCTGTCAATTGCCTTTCTGTAATTTGTTTACCTCGCATAGCATTTTTATCGTCTTTTGGGAGAGAGACATCACTAGCGAACATCACGTATCCCGGTCCATATCCTCATTATTGTTTCCAAGCTTTATTTACTTTTCTGCATTTACTTTCCGGTTGCTATCATTATCCCCTTGCGTTTTATCATTTGTGAACAACAAGACCGGAGAGATTGACAACCTCTCTGAACTTCGTTGGGAGCAAAGTTATCTGTGTCTGCGTGCAGGTCCGCGTCAGGTGCGCCGCTGACACCTACTTATCATCTCTGGAGTCCTACTGGAGACAAACCTTGGTATCTTTACTGAGGGAAAACTCGCTGCTGTATCGCATTACGCCTTCCACTTGGGGCCTACCAACGAAGGGCGAGAAACTGTCATCAAGGGTAATTTCTGGGCCGTTGTCGGGGACTCCAAGTGCTAGGATAGGGGAGTTGCACACTACCCTTTACCTTTGTTTTTCAGTCTTGTTAGTTTACCTTTCAGTTTTTATCTTTGTGTCTTGTATCAAAAATACCAAAAATACCTGCCACACTTGCTGCTACTATGGGTTCCACTGAAAACACCAAGTTGTGTGACTTCACTAGTCACAACAACCAAGACTTTATCTGCACTCCCATTGCCACACCTGCCACTTCAGCTACCTCTTATGAAATTAAACCTGCTTTGCTAAATCTTGTTATGAGAGATCAATTCTCTGGTGTTGGAGATGATGCTGCTTTACACTTGAATAATTTTGTTGAATTATGTGATATGCAAAAGTATAAAGAAGTAGAAGGTGATGTTTTTAAGCGCAAGCTCTTTCCTTTCTCTTTAAGGGGAGATGCTAAAATCTGGTTTCAATCTTTGCCTAGAAATAGCATAGATTCTTGGGATAAGTGCAAAGATGCTTTTATAGGGAAGTACTACCCTCCTGCTAAGATTATCCAATTGTGGAGTAATATTATGAATTTTAAGCAATTGGATAATGAACACGTTTCCCAAGCTTGGGAACGAATGAAATCTCTTGTTAAGAAATGCCATACACATGGTTTGACTACTTGGATGGTTATCCAGACTTTTTATGCAGGCTTGAACTTTACCTCGCGGAACCTGTTAGATTCGGCCGCGGGAGGAACCTTTATGTCAACTACACTTGGTGCTGCCACGAAGCTTCTCGATGAAATGATGACCAATTATTCCCAATGGCACACCGAGCGCGCTCCAACAGGTAGGAAGGTAAACTCTGTCGAGGAAATTACCTCCCTCAATGAAAAAGTTGACTTAATTATGTCTCTACTTACCAAGCAACCTTCTATTGATCCTCATGATGTTCCTTTAAATTCTTTGGTTGCTCAAGAACAAGTAGATGTGAACTTTATTGCTAGAAACAACTTCAACAACAGTGCTTATAGGGGAAATTTTGCTAGCAATCCTAGACCGTTCCCATCTAACTATGGGAACAACAACACTTACCCTAGAAACAAGAACCCCTCTTCTGAATTAGAAAGCATGCTTAGAGACTTTATCACTACCCAAAAAGCCTTCAACAAAAATGTAGAATAGAAATTATCTAAAATAGATAATCTCTCTTTGAAGGTAGAAAGCTTATCCCTTGATATTGAGATGCTCAAAATTAGAACCTCTCCCCTTGAGGAGAATAAAGCCACTCCTATTAATGCTATCCAGTTGCAAATCAATGAAAATATTAGGATGATAGCGAAACTTAAAGAAGATGGGCTAGAGAAAAAGAGGAAGAGGATAGAATTAAGAGCCTTCCTACACATCACATAGTTGCCACTATCCAAATTGTTGAGGACACTCAAACTATTAGCACCCAATGCACTCCTAGTCTCGTTGGACCTATTAATGGTGATGCTAATACCTCAACCGTAGAAAAAGAAACTCTTATGAACATAGAGGGTTTCAAACAAGTGAGCCTAGATGACACTATTACCACGTTTGATAGTAGTGATATTGATTTTGATAGTTGTACCCTCTCAGAAGTTATTAGCATGTTACACAAAATGTCTAGAGACCCCCACACTAGCACACTTAATCTTTCCTTCACAGAGCATATCACAAATGCTCTTATGAAAGCTAGGGAGGACAAGCTTAGAGTATAAGCCTCCATACCTAGGAAGCTAGATGATGGTTGGGACCCTATGATCAAAATTAAATTGAATAACTTCTCTTGCTATGCTTTATGTGATGTTGGAGCTAGTACCTCTGTTATGCCCAACAGAATATTTGATATGTTTGAATTGAAGCCTTTTGAGCCTTGTTCTTTTGGTGTTCGTCTTGTTGATTCTTCCATAAAGAAACCTTTGGGGAAGATCGACGATGTTCTTATCATTGTCAATGACAACTATGTTCCCGTTGATTTTATTGTTATGGATATAGAGTGTGAACCTTTATGTCCAAATATTTTGGGACGTCCTTTTCTTCGCACCGTTGGTGCGGTTATTGACATGAAATAGGGGAATATAAAATTCCAATTCCCATTCAAAAAGGGGATGGAACATTTCCCTAGAAAGAAAATCAAGTTACCTTTTGAGTCCGTTACACGGGCTAGTTATTCTCTTTCTCTTGATAAAACTTGATTCTTCTTTTTGCATTATGCCTAGCTAATGGCTTTAAAGAAGCGCTTTCGGGAGGCAGCCCGCAACGAATTTAGGTTTTTCTTTTTGCTTTTATTGTGACTTGATGATTGTTACTACTGTAGCAACATCATTGTATCTTTATTTTTCAGCTTTGTGCCAAGTTATAGCCTCTTACGGCAAGTGAAGTAAAAGTTGTGACATGCTGTCCAGAAAACAGATTCTGTCCTCGTGACCAGAAAAATTCCAGAAAAATCCCAGTTCATCTTTTTGAGCTGAAATTCTTACACAGTATGCTCTATACAATTACGAAACTTCCGTATGTTCTGAGTTTTTTATTTGAGTTGCAGAAGTGCCCCTAAAAAATCTTTACTATCTGTTGTTCTGTTTTTCACAGATTCTGCCACGTTTTGTCTCTTCTTACTTTTGCAAACCTTAAGCTTGCTTTTTTCTTTTCAAAAACTTTTTGACACTCTTTAGAAACAGTACCTCTTCAATATTATCTTTATATCCAGTAGGAAAAATTATTTTATTAAGGGTACTAACCTCTCTAATCAGCTTATGATGAGTTATGTATGAAGGGATTTTTCAAGTGTGCGTTGGAAGATGATGAAAGAAGATCCAGGAGTGTCAAGCGCTCAAGCTTGGGGATGACCCCATGCATCCCCAATAAATATTCAAGGAGACTCAAGCGTCTAAGCTTGGGGATGCCCCCGTGCATCCCCTTCTCCATCAACAATCATCAGTTCGTCCTTCGTCTCACTATATTTTTATCACTTCATGTGTTATGTGCTATGCTTGGAGCGTCTCGCTCTTAGGTTTTGTTTTTAGTTTTCTTTAGCTTTTCTTGGTGTTCATAAGAAGTTAGATCCTTTCTTACTTTGTGTGGGAGAGAAACACGCTCCACTTTCAAAATCTAGAACACATCATAGGATTTTTCCTGCCTATCTGTTTGATGTTGTGTGTTCTTTATCTTTTCATAGCTATTGCCATGTTTAGTTTTAGTCTTAGTTTTTCTTTAGCAAGAGCCTTAGCTTTTGTTTAGTTTGTTGCTGCAACTCTTTTTAGTTTTCATGTTTATCTTTTTAAGAGAGTTGGTTGTTGCACTGAGTTGTGTCTTGTCTTGAAAGTAGGTAATGGAGGTTGCTATTTAATTTTAGTAGTAGCTTGCAATAGTTTTGAGGCATTGTTGTGAGTATTGTTTGGACTTTTGGTGTCAAGAGCTCTTGCCTATTAGTGATAGGTGTCGTATTTTGGGAAATCCGTGTTATTTTCAAAACCTACAAAACTAGTTGAGAACTCTAGCTACTAGATGGATCACTACTCTTCTGAGGGGTCGAATATCAGAGAACACTCACATACCATGAGTCGAGGATGCTCAAGGATAACCAAACCCCCATACACTCCTCCTCGGGGTACTTGTCTCTTTGTGAACCTCCTCATTAGATTGAGAGTTACCGATAATAAGTGCATGAGTTCTTCGGACTAATGTAAGTATTGAGAGTTGACACTTCCACCTTCCCATGTTTTGCTAGCCTTTCCCGTGCCGTGCATTGCCTTCTTCTCACTCCGAGAGTTGGTGTCCACCTTTGCCGGTACATCCAAACCCTTGGCATGATACGCTCTGTCATCATAAGCCTCCCTATATCCTTCCTCAAAACAGCCACCATACCTACCTATCAAGGCATTTCCATAGCCTTTCCGAGTTACATTGCCATGCAACTTCCACCTCTTCATGACTTGATCTTCGTTTCATACATGCTCCTGCTACACTGGCAGCGACATACATTGCATACATCCTGATAGTTACATCTTCTTTATGTTTTGAGTACGTTGTAAAGTGTGAAATATCTCCTTTACCTTCTTGTAAAATAGAGTGTTGCCCTTAAGTGAGGAAAAGATCCCAAAGTGGACACATTAAAAGATCCCAAAGAGGACAAATGAGAGTTAAATAGAAAGAGCCATTGAGGCCACCAAAAAAATACAAAAAAATAGAAAAAAGAGAAAAAGAAATAAAAAGAGAGAAAGGGGCAACACTACTATCCTTTTGAGAGATCCACACTAGTACTCCCTTTATATCCTTGTACTCCATAGAGATGATCTTTTTGCATATAGTTTGGAGAGCTTCCTAGCTCGTATGTGCACCCGTTGCATGGCAATCCCTACTCCTCACATCTTATCTATCATTTGGCATCTCTTGCCTATGATTGTCCTCATTGATGTGAGCCTTTCTCATCCTTTTTGTCTTCCTCCTCCACCATATTTCTCTCTTTTCCATCCTAAGTGTCAACTTTCGTGCTTACGCTCATCCATTGCATGAGTCCTCAAAATATCGAAAAGGAGTGGATCAAATTGACTTGTACCTGGCTAGTAGTCTGGGGACGAGTCAAGATAAGATTCCAAAGAAGACCAAGTGTGAAACTTTAGTAGATTGAGTTCTCAACACAAAAACACTTTTTTCTCGTATTCCCTATCCTCCTTTCTTGCACGCAAACACCATTTGGAGACATTCGAGTCACGGACAGCAAGAGCTCTTGCACCTAATGTTCTTTTGTTACTTGTTTCAATGCTAATATAGACTCTTGCCTGTTATGACTTGAATTGAATCACTGACCTTGATTGCTTTACTTTTCAAAGTTCTTTTATGGTTTCTAGCATGTCACCACAGAAATTATGCTTGTTATCATTTACCTACTCGAGGACGAGCAGGAATTAAGCTTGGGGATGTTGATACGTCCAAAACGTATCGATAATTTCTGCTTGCTCCATGCATGTTTTGTCTGATATTGCTATGATCTAGATACACTTTCATACATTTTTTATCATATTTGGACTAACCCACTAACTCAGTGCACCCCAGTGCCAGTTCCTATTTTCTGCAGTTTTTCTATTTCAGTGTTCCCCCATATAAAAAGTGCCAGAAAATTTTGGGAAAATTCAGATAAAAAATCAGCGTGACGGAAGCTTCGGGAAAACCCCGGGAGGGGCCAGGGGGGCCCAAGCGGCCACCCGGCGCGGCCCCACCCCTGGCCGCGCCAGGGGGGGCGCCTGGGGCCCCTGGTCCACCTCTGGCTGCCCCCCTTCGCCTATTTATCCCCCGTCACGGGAAAACTCCAGAACGAGAACCCTATTCCGCAAACTCGCCTCTGTTCCGCCGCCGCCGCGCTTCCAAGATCGGGAGCACCAGAAGACCTATTCCCGGCACCTGCCGGAGGGAGGGCCGACCTCCGGGAGTCTCCTCTCCACCATGGATGCTCCCCGGATGTCTCGTGAGTAGTTTTCCTTGGACCATGGGTCCGTGATCAGTAGCTATGTGATGTTCTCCTCCCCTCTTTGATCTTCATTGTTTAGACCTTGTGAGCTACCCTACATGATCGAGGCATCTTTGTAATATTTCTGCTATTGCTATGTTGAGTTTGATCGGATCTGATGGATTATGAGATTATGTTCAGATTGTGATAGAGTAATATATTTGGTTTTTATCTCTTGTATTTTTGTGCCTAAGTAATTCTTGCATGCTCTCCGTTGTTGTTTATTGCTTTGGCCAAGTAGTAGGTAGTGACTCCAAGAGGGAGCGTTGTGCTAGATTGTGGGTTCATGCCTCCCCGATGACATGCTTGATTGACAGAAACATGAGTCTAGGGGATGTGCTGTTGCCACAAGGGGGAAAACAACGGTGCTTGTAACCGCGGTTACAAGGATTGTTTACTTTACGCAAAGTTGTTTTTAATGCAGTTGTCTGTTGCTTTGGGTTTACACTTTGGGTGGGGCTCGCAACTTAATACCAGCGAGATATTCTAGATAGATATCTCAAGGTGGATGATTAGTAGTAGATGCAGATGGATTTCGGTCTACTTACTTTGGCGTACTGCCCGTGCTTTTGAACCTCTTCCTTTCTTTTGTAGCATAGTTAGCATTGCGGTGCGTTCATAATCCTGTCGATTGCCTTTCTGTAATTTTTTTACCTCGCATAGCATTTTTATCGTCTTTTGGGAGAGAGACATCACTAGCGAACATCACGCATCCCGGTCCATATCCTCATTATTGTTTCCAAGCTTTATTTACTTTTCTGCATTTACTTTCCAGTTGCTATCATTATCCCCTTGCGTTTTATCATTTGTGAACAACAAGACCGGAGAGATTGACAACCTCTCTGAACTTCGTTGGGAGCAAAGTTATCTGTGTCTGTGTGCAGGTCCGCATCAGGTGCGCCGCTGACACCTACTTATCATCTATGTAGTCCTACTGGAGACAAACCTTGGTATCTTTACTGAGGGAAAACTCGCTGCTATACCGCATCACGCCTTCCACTTGGGGCCTACCAACGAAGGGCGAGAAGTTGTCATCAATGTTCTCCTCCCCTCTTTGTTCTTCATGGATTAGACCTCGTGAGCTGCCCTACATGATCGAGGCACATATGTAATATTTCTGCTGTTGCTATGCTGAGTTTGCTGGGATCCAATGGATTATCAGATTATGTTCAGATTGTGTTTGAGTAATATATTTGATTCTCCTCTTTTATATTTATGTTCTTGAGTAATTCTTGCATGTTCTCCGTTGTTGTTTATTTCTTTGGCCAAGTAGTAGGTAGTGAGTCAAAGAGGGAGCGTTATGCATGATTGTGGGTTCATGTCCCCCGATGACTAGCTTGAGTGACAGAAACATGAGTCTAGGGGATGTGTTGTTGCCACAAGGGGGAAAACAATGGTGCTTGTACTTGTGGGTGCAAGGATTGTTTACTTTACGCAAAGTTCTTTAATGCAGTTGTCCGTTGCTTTGAGTTTACACTTTGGGTGGGATTCGCAACTTAATACCAGCGAGATGTTCTGGATAGATATCTCAAGGTGGATGATTAGTAGGTAGATGCAGATGGATTTCGGTCTACTTGTCTTGGCGTACCACCCATGCTTTTGAGCCTCTTCCTTTCTTTATAGCATAATTAGCATTGGTTTGTGCACATAATATTGTCAATTTCCCAGCTGTAATTTGTTTACCTCGCATGGCTATTTTATCGTATTTTGGGAGAGAGACATCACTAGTGAACATCATGGGATCCCGGTCCATATTTCCAATACTGCTTACACCCACTATTTATTTTCTGCTTTATTTACTTTTCTGTTGCTATCACTATCATTATTATCCCGTGCGTTTTATCCTTTGTAAACAACAAGGCTGGAGAGATTGACAACCTCTCTATACTCGTTGGGAGCAAAGTTATCTGGTGTGTGTGCAGGTCCACACCAACTCTCGCGCTATCAAAGCAATTTCTGGCGCCGTTGTCACCTTCCTGTCGTTGTCGGAGTCCTACTGGAGACAAACCTTGGTATCTTCACCAAGGGAAATTTGTTGCTGTCTACATCTCATACCTTCCACTTTGGGTAACCAACGAGGGGCGAGAAGCCATCAGTTTTTCATTCCGAAGGCGATGGCTGGTCTTGTGCCGGAAGTTACGACGGTGCTCGGGTGAACCCGGTGTCTCAAAGGTCGTGTGCCGTTGGGAAAAAAGGTTTGGTCCCGCATCCGATACGAGAAAGAGGGGGAGAAAATTCATCGATTAATAATTCAGCGAAGAAAATACTGCAAACAATTCTAACAAGCAACAAAATAAAGCAACAAACAATTTTTTTAACTAGGGTGGAATTTCTGGGCTGTTACAATACAACAACACCAACAAGGGATCTCGTCCCGAGATCCTGGACGATCCGAGAGAGAGAAAAGAGAGTCGACAATCTTCAACACCACCAACAAGCGACTCTGCTCCATGTCGATGATGACCTTTCATCGAGAAACTTTCGGTAGAGAGATGGCGACGTCGAAGAACAGAACGATCAGGAGACAAAAATAAAGAAAGATAGTTGAAAGTGACGATCAAGGGAAGCATTCTCACTGAAATCGTGAGGATACTGGGCAAGAGGGTTGAAGTCAACAAACGACCAAGATGTTTACCCAGAGTCGGAAGAACTAAAGGTATTATAGGATTTCCCAAACCTGAGATCGGAATCGAGACAATACGCTGCAAGCAAGGCATTGTAACGGTTCTGAAACTCCACTTACTCGAGATCCTAGAGTTTGAAAGGGGATAAGGCGAGAGTTAAAACACTTACGACACTTGTCCTGACCAGAGCAAGGGTAAGGAGTAAAAAGATTCCTACTCTTCGATAACTATCTTATTAACTACAAAATAAATTTTGTCTAGACTCGACTTCGGCCAGAAAAGGGATCCTACGGTTGGTAAGACTCTGATACCAAGTTGTAAGACCTGATATGCGGTACTGTTCCAGATCTAGATGTTTCCATCCAGATCCGGGGACGAAGCACATATCGGTCCCACCGTGACATATGACAATGCCATATGCCCCGGATTTCAAACATGATATCACAACTTTACAGCTACAAGAATACAACATCTCATACAATCGGCATACAACTGCCTTAATACAATACATCAGCGGAAGATATGTCTGAGTACAGACTACAATCAAATGCCTAGTGGCAAAGGTAAAACACACCATTCCCGTAACCACACGGGTCCAGGCTCTCCGTCGGGATCCACCTAACTAGTTGTTGCCGAGTCTCCACGAAGGCGTCCAGAAGAAGGATCGTCGAGCTCCACTAAAGTCCAAGATTGTTTGCATAACGTGCGTAAAATAGAAAATAAGGGGTGAGCAATATCAACAAGTCTTGTAACTAACTTCTCACGGTAAGATGGGGGTAGTGGTGAGGTTGCAGTCGCACTAGCAATATATGAGTGGCTAACGATCTATGTAGAGTAAGATGAGAACCAAGCATTCGATGAGGAATCGCCTCCAACAAGTCTTTCTATCAGCTACTTACGCAAACATAACACCTATCCTATCTAGGCGGAAAATAGTATATTCGATCAAAATCAAAGGGCAAATTATCTTACCTACTATAGCCTACTACCCTCTTAGACTTTTAAAGTCGATATACCACCCAAAGAAAGGGTATGAAAATGCCGGGTGGAGTTAGCTTTTCGACGAAGACACGTCCCGTGCAGTGAAGTCATGTTAGTAAGATTCCGCGCAATAATGGATTATAGAAGAATATTATTCTGACTACTCCTCTGGACGCATATAGTAGCATTGCGATTCCGAATCTTTTTTATTTATGAAATAGTGAATAGAAAAAATTCATTGTATCGTTGCGTCAGAGCAGAGGTTTGGCCCAGAAAAATTAGGAACAAAACATCTACCGCATTGAAGTCTATAGCGTTGTATTTCCACGAAAGTCTAATTCTTAACATCAGGATACGACCCTTTTGAACTAAACATTTCTACGATGGGTCCAGGTTCTATGTCCAATTCCAAATCGAGGATTTCTCGCTCTTGGTCGGATTCATAAACTAAAACTATCTTTTTATCAAGGTTATAGAAAACTTCCTTATCTAGTTCTAGCATAAAAAAAGCTTCTTTTCTTACAAACAGTTCGAGTCACTTGTTGACTCACGATTACGCCTGTTAAAAGTTGAAAGAGAATCTTAAAAAAGGGTCTCACTTCCAAACAAACTATGTCTTTTTTCATTCATTCTCCTTTAGTTTTTTTCTCTATCTAGAAGTGGAGTAGAATAACTTGTCCTCCCCTTTGCATCCCGATGAAGAAGAAGCGGTCAAGGCACACACACATTGATCAAGTTATTAATATTATCTCAGTTGTTGTTGTCTATGAACAAGGAGTAGGTCTCAAGTCGTCTATAGCCGTGGACACGGCTTTTCGAAAAGATTTAACCCTGCAGGGGTGTACCAACTTCCCATTATAAGCTCCGCATGTACGTTGGTTCTCTCAGTCGGGCCCGTCAAAGACAGTCATTGAAGAGTTGTTCCGAGAGTCCAGACGTCATAATCCCTCTAACTAACAACGCACAATTCCGGGTGGCCCCCGGTGAGTCGACATCCAGCTCAGGACTCGGCCACGCTCTCGATCTGGTTCTACCATATGACTCCAGGTTTGGATTATCCGTATCTTCTCAACTGAGCCCGGGTCCTCAGCCGGTCAGGTTGGACCAATGGGAAACACTGCCCCCACTGGCCCGGGTTGTTTCGAAAACAGCGAGGCCAGTCAACTCGCACACACACGTTTGCAAATGGTAAATCAGCTTGGGCCACCACTAGAACTGTTTGAAGCTAGGTAGGTGACGGGGATCAGCCCCGGCAAATCCCATGGTCAGGGACCCTGGGTTAGTCATAGAGAAGGCACAGGTTGGACGATACTCGTCGGCTAACAGGAGAAGCACTTCCTGCTCGATATTATTGCGTAAGGGAGCGATTACAGTGGAGGCCAAGGCGAGTTCTCGCAAGACCAGGTGAGTAGATGTGTATTGGATTGACGTGGACGTCTCCCCTCCCAGCCTTTATATACTAGGCTAGGTCTCGGGGAGTCCGTACTAGGTTACAAAGATAGTTTCCTAGTTCTAGTCTTGCCTTGTACACCAAGTCGTGCCTTCCATACTAGTCACGTACTCCTACGTCGGTGCTTGGTTGGGCCAGTCGTGGGCCTGTCGTGGCTTCTTAGCGGGCCTTCTGTCTTCATACGCACCGGGTAGTCTCATACGCGGGAGTCGTGGGGTCACCCCCTCGTCAGTAGCCTCCGAGTGCCTGGGGGACTCGAAGAGTCGCGCAGGGACTCGAATTCGTCAACGCTTTATTGTCTGTAGGCGCGGCATCGCCGCGGGTCGCTGGCAGTTTTGAGTCATGACAATACCTGTTTCGAGGGATTGCTAAGATGAAAGGGCCCAAGGAGTCGACTGGTCGAGCCTTCGTGAATTGCGCTAGTGGCAAATACCGCAGTAGCCAATCAAGCTCACTTCCCTCGACATGAACTTGGAACGACCGGTGTCAAGCAAAGTCATGCCGTTGCAGGTCTTATAGGATCAATTGCTGCCAGTCTAAGCACATAGCCTGAGCGCGTCCGCTCGGCTCTTTCTATCATGCGAGCGCATGGAAAAGATCGGGAGTGAAATCGCTCTGCGGCAAGTCCCGGGCCGGCCCTTCTGCGCAGCGGGGTCTTACCTACACGCTAAGCTTGTGTGGCATCTGGGTACAGTGTGTCTTAGCCAGGCATAATTGCTTTTTGTAGAGGCACGGAGCCTGGTTAGCGATGCACCCACTTGGAATAAACAATCGAGTGAGCTATTTAGCAGTCGCTCGCGGAGCTTGTAATGAACTCAGGCGAGGAAAATAAGAAAGCACCCACTCGAAAAGTCGTCGAGTGCGCGAGTAGATCATATTGTCGAATACTTGTTGAGTCTTTTGCGAGTGGTCACTCGAATGATTTATTGTCTTCAGGGTGAGGGAGCACCCGAACTCTGAGAGTATGTTGTTCCTGCTGGTGCGAGTGATAACTCGAGCACGTCTTCGCCTTCTGAGTGAGGGAGCACCCGAACTCGAATAAAGGTACTCCCGATGGGAGTAAGAGATTTTTCTTTAAAAATCAGAAAATTTGGACACCAAGAAATAGTTAGCTTTTTGGGGTCTTTTGGTCTTTCCAATTGTTTTTATCTTGATCCGTCCCTCTTGAGATGTCACGCTGATATGTATTGCCAGGCTGTTTGGTGACCTATGATGATGTTTGCTTCTTTGATCCGTCGTGTCTTCTGGCCCGTCATAATGATAGCTTGGTCGTCATGTTGCCTGGTTCTGTTGGATTTCCAAGGCTTGTATGGGAAACAGGCGAGATTTGACGTGTCCTTTAAATAGTGATGACTGTGTGAAAGCATCTTGTCTTGGAATTCGTAACGCCCGGCCCGTTTGGTCTTTGATTTAATGATGGCGCCGCCTGGGCTTCTGCGTATTTTCCCTGGTTTGCCCTTGGATTGTGTTATAAATACCTCCTGTGGTTGCTTGCTCTGGGCATCCATTCTTCTCGTTTTTCTTCTTCTGCTTCTTCTTCATATGGCGCCGAACCGCGGTGGTGGCACGGCTGGGCGAGCTCGGGGCCGCCGTAGTCGTGGTGGCCGCACGCCTCGTTCTTCACGTGGTGGGCGGCGTGGAGCTGCGTCAGCACCTTCTTCTCCCTCTGTGGAAGAGGGTTTTTGGCGCTATGATTTCATTTTGCGTGTTCTTAGCCGTACCGCTGCCCGGATTCCTCTTCCGTTCGCATTTGCCTCAATTGCTTCTGAGCGTAATTTGAGGGGTTTCTGGCTCCGTCTTCACGGATGCGCTCGGCCTTCTTCTTGGGTAGAGTTGGAGGTTGATAATTCATCCTTGATTTTCCTTGGGTCTGGTTGGAGGGCGTTTTCTCGTCGGTTGAATCTGCGTGACGGAGATAGCCTTTGATGTCGTTTTCATGGTGAAGATACTCTTTCTGTCCATGTGTTTGATGTCGGTGGCAACAGTCTTGATCCATACTGGGAGGAAACAAGCAGTGGTGATTCTGATGGATAGAGTGGTGGTTCACCTGCTTCTCCCGTGTCTTCGTCTTCAGCTGATTCCTCGTCTGATGGTGCTTGCTCTTCTAGTTCTAAGGATGAGCTGGATGTCAAGCCGGTCGTCAAGCGGCTGCATCAGTAGGCGAGGCACCTTGTAGAACTGGAGGATGGTGACCTGCTTCTTCGCGGACTGAGTTACTACTTTGTCTGTGATGATGCTCGTCAAGTTGTGGTACGAAAGTGCCAATTATCTCAGCATGAACCTACATGTAGAAGTCATAATTCCTTGGGATAATTATAACCCGTCTTATAGTTGCTCGAGTCCTTCTGTAGTGGTAACTGTCTTTTGACTCCCTTGTCGTGAAAAAACTGTGCTCAACTCCTTTGTAACGAAGACTGCTTTCGGATCTTTTGTAATGAAAAAATTGTGCTCAATTCCTTTGTAATGAAGACTGCTTTCAACTCCTTTGTAATTAAAGACCGCCTTCGACTCCTTTGTAATGAAAAAAATGTGCTCAATTCCTTTGTAATGAAGACTGCTTTCAACTCCTTTGTAATGAAATACCGCCTTCGACTCCTTTGTCATGAGAAAACTGTCTTTGACTCCTTTGCAATGAGAAAACTGTCTTTGACTCTTTTGTAATGAAAATGGTCTTCGACTCATATGTGAAGGAGAGCTGGTTTCGACTCCTTTGTAATGAAAATTGTCCTTTGGGTGCGCGTCAGCGCTCCCGATGGGAGTAGCCCCCGAGGCTACGTTTGATTTGTAGAATCAAGCGTAGGCTGTGATTTTTGTCTACCTGGGTTGTCCTTCCCTGTTGCCATTTATTCAAGCCTTGATCGGGTGCGCGTCAGCGCTCCCGATGGGAGTAGCCCCCGAGTCTTTGGGTGATCGCTTGCGATCAGGTGAAGACTAAAGAACTTTTGCGTCTTTTGGTGTGACTTTCTCTGTACAAAACTCTTTGGTGAATAAGCGGGAATCAGTTTCCCGGTATAAGGTCGCATTTTTTTTAGCGAGGGTAACGTCCCTCGTGGGGATTTTATGCTTGAGCCCCCGATTGTCCTTGAGTAAAAAGTCGCATGAGCGAGGGTAGCGTCTCTCGGGGGGAGTTTTATGCTCGAGCCCCCGAGTGCTTTTGAGTAGAAGTCGCATGAGCGAGGATAGCGTCTCTCGGGGGGAGTTTTATGCTCGAGCCCCCGAGTGCTTTTGAGTAAAAGTCGCATGAGCAAGGATAGCGTCTCTCGGGGGGAGTTTTATGCTCGATCCCCCAAGTGCTTTGGAGTAAATGTCGCATGAGCGAGGATAGCGTCTCTCTGGGGGAGTTTTATGCTCGAGCCCTCGAGTGCTTTGGAGTAAAAGTCGCATGAGCGAGGATAGCGTCTCTCGGGGGGAGTTTTATGCTCGAGCCCCCGAGTGCTTTGGAGTAAAAGTCGCATGAGCAAGGATAGCGTCTCTCGGGGGAGTTTTATGCTCGAGCCCCCGAGTGCTTTTGAGTAAAGTCGCATGAGCGAGGATAGCGTCTCTCGGGGGGAGTTTTATGCTCGAGCCCCCGAGTGCTTTGGAGTAAAAGTCGCATGAGCGAGGATAGCGTCTCTCGGGGGGAGTTTTATGCTCGAGCCCCCGAGTGCTTTGGAGTAAAAGTCGCATGAGCGAGGATGGCGTCTCTCGGTGGGAGTTTTATGCTCGAGCCCCCGAGTGCTTTGGAGTAAAAGTCGCATGAGAGAGGATAGCCTCTCTCGGGGGGAGTTTGATGCTCGATCCCCTCGAGTGCTTTGGAGTAAAAGTCGCATGAGCGAGGATAGCGTCTCTCGGGGGGAGTTTTATGCTCGAGCCCCCAAGTGCTTTTGAGTAAGGTGTTGGGCAGCATCATTTTATTTCTCCGAGTGTTTACATGGGTTACCGATCGGTGCTGCTGCCGATGTCTCTTACAATGCCTAGAGGACTATGGGTAGAACAGGCGTAGGTTCGCTACGTTCCATGGATTTCCCACGTCCTCATTGGTCTTCGGGTTCTTTAACCTGTATGCGCCTCCTCCTATGACTTCTGAGATGATGAACGGCCCTTCCCATTGCGGGGCAAGCTTGTGTATTTTTTCCTGTATCAGCCGTAATACGAGGTCTCCTTTGGTGAATGTTCTGGTCCGCAGGCGACTGCTTTGATATGTGCGCAGTTTTTCCTGGTATCCTTTAGATCTTGTGATGGTTGTGTCCCTGGATTCTTCTGCTATGTCTTTGTCGTTCTGCAGTGCTTCTTCTGCCTCTTCCTCTTTGCACCCTGTGATTCTGGGGGCTCCAAATTTTAAGTCGTGCGGCAATACTGCTTCTGCCCCGCATACCAAGAAGAACGGTGTATACTGGGTCGAGCTGTTTGGGGTGGTGCGCAGGCTCCATAGTACTGCGGGAAGTTCCTCTACCCAGTTGCCTGTGGCTTGCTCTAGCGGTGCTAGAAGTCGTTTCTTTATTCCTCCGCATACTAGGCCGTTTGCTTTCTCCACTTGGTCGTTGGACTGCGGGTGCGCGACTGATGCGTAGTTGAAATTGATGCCCAGCTCTTGACAGGAGTTTTGGAACTCTGCTGTTGTGAAGTTTGTACCATTGTCTGTGATGATGTTGTGTGGTACTCCGAATCTGAAGATGATTGACTTGATGAAGTTGACTGTCGTGAGGGTTGTTGAACTGGTGATTGGTACTGCCTCGATCCATTTGGTGAACTTGCCGACTACGACTAGTAGGCGTGTTCGTCCTCCTTTTGAGGATTTTTTGAGTGGGCCTACCATGTTGAGTCCCCATGTGGCAAATGGCCATGACAACGGTATGGTTTTGAGTTCTGATGCTGGGGTGTGCGGCGTGCTGGCGAACTTTTGGTAGGCGATGCAACGCCGTACGATATCCTCTGCGTTTCTCATAGCGGTCGGACAATAGAAACCTGCTCGAAAAGACTTGGCCACGAGTGCTCGACTGCTCGCGTGGTGTCCGCAGGTGCCTTCGTGGATCTCGAGTAGTAGGGCTTTGTCGTCTTCTTCATCTATACACCTTTGGAGGACCTGAGAAATGCTGCGCTTATAGAGCTGTCTGTTGATTACTGTAAATGCTTTGGATCATCGACTAATGCGTCGGGATTCTGCAACGTCTTGTGGTAGGTGCCATCGATTAGGAATCGAAGGAAAGGTTTTGCCCATGCTGGGCCTTCGAGTGTTGCCGGCTCTTCGGGTTCGGTTGCTTGCTACCTGTGCAGGTTCATTTGTGTCATCTTCCTCTGCCACTATCTTGGTTTCCGTTGGCTTTGCTTTGATTGATCTCTGGTTGATGCTCTCGAGGAAAATGCCGGGTGGTACTGGTCCTTGAGTTGATCCGATGTTCGCAAGTTCGTCGGCTTCTGTGTTATTTGCTCTGGGGATGTAGTTGAGTTCACAGCCGTCGAATCCTCCTTCTAGTGTGTTGTAGAGCTTCTGGTAGGCTGTCATGTTGTCTGCGACTGTGTTGCAGTCTCTCATCACCTGTTGGACGACGAGGTTGGAGTCGCCATAGATTGAGAGGCGGGTGGCACCGCAAGTTTTTGCCATGTGCATGTCGTGAAGTAGTGTCTCGTATTCTGCTTCGTTGTTGGAGGCGTTGCTGAAGTTGATCTGGAGGATGTATTTGAGCTTCGTTCCTTTGGGGGAGACTAGACGCCTGCTCCGGCTCCTTGCTGTCTTTTGGATCCGTTGAAATACATCGTCCATGAGTTGGATAGAACTGGGGGGACCTGGTGTTTGGACTTCTGCCCACTCGACCACTAAGTCTGGGAGTACTTGGGCTTTGATTGTTGATGGGTGTTTGAACTGCAGGTCTCGCGGGCTGAGCTCCATGTTCCACTCAGCGACTCGACCGATCGCTCCGGGATTGTTGAGGATGTCCGCGAGTGGTGCACTACTCACGATTGTGATGTAGTGTTCGTCGAAGTAGTGCGATACTTTCCTGGAGGTCATGATAATGGCGAGCAAGAGCTTATGGTAGTGTGGGTACCGTTGTTGTGGCTTTGTGAGTAGCGTGCTGAGGTAGTAGATTGGCCTTTGTATGCTCTGGATTTTGCCTTCTTCTGCGCGCTCGACGAGCACTGTGCTCACGACACTGCTGTGTGCTGCTATGTACAGGTACAACTTTTCCCTTTATTTAGGCACCGCCAAGATTGGTGGGGTCGAGAGGGTCTTCTTTAGGTCTGCGAATGCATTGCTGGCTTCCTCGGTCCACTCGAATTTTTCTCCTTTTCTCAGCAGTTTGTAGAACGGTATGGTCCTTTCGCCTAGCCTGCTGATGAAACGGCTCAATGCTGCGAATTTTCCTGTGAGCTGTTGTACTCCTCTGATGTTGGTTGGACTTTGCATCTTGGCGATTGCTTGAACCTTTTCGGGGTTTTCTTTGATTCCTCGGGCAGAGACCATGTACTCGAGTAATTTTCCGGCTGGGACGCCGAACATGCACTTTTTGGGGTTGAGCTTGATTCTGTACTTGTTAAGGTCCGCGAATGTCTCGCGGAGATCGTCGAGTAGCGTGTTTGCGCTGTAGGTTTTGATGACAATATCGTCTACATAGACCTGGACGTTTTTGCCAATCTGGTCTCTCAAGCATGCTTGCATCATTCGCTGGTACGTGGCTCCGGCGTTTTTTAGGCCGAAGGGCATTGTTTGATAGCAGAATACGCCGTAGGGGGTGATGAACGAGGTGTGCTCTTCGTCTTCTTCCTTCATCCTGATCTAGTTGTATCCTGAGTATGCGTCGAGGAAGGATAGGAGGTCGCATCCTGCTGTGGAGTCGATTATTTGATCGATTCTTGGCAGGGGGAAGTGGTCTTTTGGGCAGTGCTTTTTTATGGGCCCATAGTCGACGCACATCCTCAGTACATCAGTGTCCTTTTTAGGGACTAGGACTGGGTTTGCTATCCAAGTTGCTTTCTTTGTCTCTCGGATGAACTGTGCATCGAGTAGTCAGTTGACTTCTTCTCCAATTGCTCTGCGCTTGGGCTCCGAGAATCGTCGCAGTGCCTGCTTTACTGGTTTGGTGTTTGGCTTGATGTGGAGCGCGTGTTCTGCAAATTCTCGTGGTATTCCGGGCATGTCGGCTGGGCACCAGGCGAAAATTTTCCACTCTTCTCGAAGGAAGGTTATGAGGGCGGTTGCTTGCTCTTCTGGAAGGTGGGCATATACGCGGAGCGTCTTCTCTGGGTCTGTTGGGTGGACTTGGTGTGTGATTGTGTCGCTGTCGATGCTGAAATCGCGCCGAATTCTTTTGTCTCGCTTCGGCTTGCCAGTGGAAATATGCTTTTGTCCGTCACCATGGCTATTTCTTTGAGCTGTTGTTGGGCTCCGAACGTGTCAGAAACTTTGTGGAAATCACGGTCGCACTGGTCTGATTTGGTGAAGCTTCCCTTGACTCTGATGATTCCTCCGGGTCCTGGCATCTTGAGCTTGAGATATGCATAGTGCGGGACCGCCATGAATTGTGCGAACGCTGGTCGCCCGAGTATGGCGTGATACTACGACTGCCAGTCGAGCACTTCAAACTCGAGGACTTGTTTTGCGAAGTTGCGTTTGCTGCCGAAGATCACGTCAAGCTCAATTGTTCCGATGGAGGCGGCTGCTTCACCCGGAAATACGTCATATATCGTTGTGCCTGACTTCTTCCAAACTAATCGTGGGATTAGCATCTTGCGTAGGGTACTAGCTGATACGTCCAAAACGTATCTATAATTTCTGCTTGCTCCATGCATTTTTTGTGTGATATTGCTATGATCTAGATACACTTTCATACACTTTTGATCATATTTGGACTAACCTATTAACTCAGTGCACCCCAATGCCAGTTCCTGTTTTCTGCTGTTTTTCTATTTCATTTTTCCCCCATATAAAAAGTGCCAGAAAAATTCCGGGAAAAATATAGGAAAAATCAGCGTACAGGAAGCTTCGCGAAGAGCCCGAGTGGGGCCAGAGGGGAGCCAGGGGTGGCCCAGGCGGCCACCCGGCGCGGCCCCACCCCTGGCCGCGCCAAGGGGCGCCTGGGGCCCCTAGTCCACCTCTGGCTGCCCCCCCTTCGCCTTTATATCCCCCGTGACGTGAAACCCTCGGGGACAGAACCCTTTTTAGCAATCTCGCCTCTGTTCCGCCACCGCCGCGCTTCCGAGATCGGGAGCACCAAAAGACCTCTTCCCGGCACCCTGTCGGAGGGAGGGCCGACCTCCGGGAGTCTCCTCTCCACCGTGGATGCTTCCCGGATGTCTCGTGAGTAGTTTTCCTTGGACCATGGGTCCGTGATCAGTAGTTATGTGATGTTCTCCTCCCCTCTTTGTTCTTCAAGGTTTAGACCTCGTGAGCTGCCCTACATGATCGAGGCACTTTTGTAATCTTTCTGCTGTTGCTATGCTGAGTTTGATGGGATCTGATGGATTATGAGATTATGTTCAGATTGTGATTGAGTAATATATTTGGTTTTTATCTCTTATATTTTTGTTCCTAAGTAATTCTTGCATGTTCTCTGTTGCTGTTTATTGCTTTGGCCAAGTAGTAGGTAGTAACCCCAAGAGGGAACGTTATGCTCGATTGTGGGTTCATGCCCCCCCCCCCCGATGACACGCTTGAGTGACAGAAACATGAGTCTAGGGGATGTGTTGTTGCCACAAGGGGGAAAACAACGGTGCTTGTAACCGCGGTTGCAAGGATTGTTTACTTTACGGAAAGTGCTTTTTAATGCAGTTGTCTGTTGCTTTGGGTTTACACTTTGGGTGGGGCTCGCAACTTAATACCAGCGAGATGTTCTGGATAGATATCTCAAGGTGGATGATTAGTAGTAGATGCAGTTGGATTTCGGTCTACTTATTTTGTCGTACTGCCCGTGCTTTTGAGCCTCTTCCTTTCTTTTGTAGCATAGTTAGCATTGCGGTGCGTTCATAATCCTGTCAATTGCCCTTCTGTAATTTGTTTACCTCGCATAGCAGTTTTATCGTCTTTTGGGAGAGAGACATCACTAGTGAACATCACGTATCCCGGTCCATATCCTCATTATTGTTTCCACACTCATTTACTTTCCTGTTTTTACTTTCAGTTGCTATCATTATCCCTTGCGTTTGACCCTTTGTGAACAACAAGACCGGAGAGATTGACAACCTCTCTGAACTTCGTTGGGAACAAAGTTATTTGTGTCTGTGTGCAGGTCCGCGTCAGTCGCGCCGCTGACACCTACTTATCATCTCTGAAGTCCTACTGGAGATAAACCTTGGTATCTTTACTGTGGGAAATTTGCTGATGTGCTGCATCACGCCTTCCATTTGGGGCTCACCAACGAAGGGCGAGAAAACTCTCGCGCCATCAAGCAAAATTTCTGGCGCCGTTGTCGGGGACTCCGAGTGCTAAGATAGGGGAGTTGCACACTACCCTTTACCTTTGTTTTTTAGTCTTGTTAGTTTACCTTTTAGTTTTTATCTGTGAGTCTTTTATCAAAAATCACAAAAAATCTGCCACACTTGCTGCTACTATGGGTTCCACTGAAAACACCAAGTTGTGTGACTTCACTAGTCACAACAACCAAGACTTTATCTGCACCCCCATTGCCACACCTGCCACTTCAGCTACCTCTTATGAAATTAAAACTGCCTTGCTAAATCTTGTTATGAGAGATCAATTCTCTGGTGCTGGAGATGATGCTGCTTTACACTTGAACAATTTTGTTCAATTATGTGATATGCAAAAGTATAAAGAAGTAGAAGGTGATATTTTTAAGCTCAAGCTCTTTCCTTTCTCTTTAAGGGGAGACGCTAAAATCTGGTTTCAATCTTTGTCTAGGAATAGCATAGATTCTTGGGATAAGTGCAAAGATGCTTTTATAGGGAAGTACTACCCACCTGCTAAAATTATCCAATTAAGGAGTAACATTATGAATTTTAAGCAATTGGATAATGAACACGTTGCCCAAGCTTGGGAACGAATGAAATCTCTTGTTAAGAAATGCCCTACACATGGTTTGACTACCTGGATGGTTATCCAGACTTTTTATGCAGGCTTAAACTTTACCTCGCGGAACCTGTTAGATTCGTCCGCGGCAGGAACATTTATGTCAACTACACTTGGTGCTGCCACAAAGCTTCTCGATGAGATGATGACCATTTATTCCCAATGGAACACCGAACGCGCTCCAACAGGTAGGAAGGTAAACTCTGTCGAGGAAATCACCTCCCTCAATGAAAAGGTTGACTTAATTATGTCTCTACTTACCAAGCAACCCTCTATTGATCCTCATGATGTCCCTTTAAATTCTTTGGTTGCCCAAGAACAAGTAGATGTGAACTTTATTGCTAGTAACAATTTCAACAACAATTCTTATAGGGGTAATTTTTTTAACAATCCTAGACCGTTTCCATCCAACTATGGGAACAACAACACCTACCCTAGCAACAAGAACCCCTCTTCTGAATTGGAAAACATACTTAGAGATTTTATCACTACCCAAAAAGCCTTCAACAAAAATGTAGAGGAGAAATTAGCTAAATTAGATAACCTCTCTTTGAAGGTAGAAAGCTTAGCCCTTGATATTGAGATGCTTAAAATTAGAACCTCTCCCCTTGAGGAGAATAAGGCCACTCCTATTAATGTTATCCAATTACAAATTAATGAAAATATTAGGATGATGGTTAAACTTAAAGAAAGGTGGGCTAGAGAAAAAGAGGAAGAGGATAGAATTAAGAGCCTTCCTACACACCACACAGTTGCCACTATCCAAATTGTTGAGGACACCCAAACTATTAGCACCCAATGCACTCCTAGTACCGTTGGACCTATTAATGGTGATGCTAATACCTCAACCAAAGATGAAGAAACTCCTATGAACATAGAGGGTTTCAAACAAGTGAGCCTAGACGACACTACTACCACCTTTGATAGTAGTGATATTGATTTTGATAGTTGCACCCTCTCAGAAATTATTAGCTTGCTACACAAAATGTCTAGAGACCCCCACACTAGCACACTTAATCTTGCCTTCACGGAGCATATCACAAATGCTCTCATCAAAGCTAGGGAGGAGAAGCTTAGAGTAGAAGCCTCCATACCTAGGAAGCTAGATGATGGTTGGGACCCTATGATCAAAATTAAATTAAATAACTTCTCTTGCTATTCTTTATGTGATGTTGGAGCTAGTACCTCCGTTATGCCCAAAAGAATATTTGATATGTTTGAATTGAAGCCCTTTAAGCCTTGTTCTTTTGCTGTTCGTCTTGTTGATTCTTCCGTAAAGAAACCTTTGGGGAAGATCGACGATGTTCTTATCATTGTCAATGACAACTATGTTCCCGTTGATTTTATTGTTATGGATATAGAGTGTGAACCTTTGTGTCCAATTATTTTGGGACGTCCTTTTCTTCGCACCGTTGGTGCGGTTATTGACATGAAAGAGGGGAATATAAAATTCCAATTCCCATTCAAAAAGGGGATCGAACACTTCCCTAGAAAGAAAATCAAGTTACCTTTTGAGTCCATTACACAGGCTAGTTATTCTCTTTCTCTTGATAAAACTTGATTCTTCTTTTGCATCATGCCTAGCTTAAAGGCATAAAAGAAAGCGCTTTCGGGAGGCAGCCCGCAATGAATTTAGGTTTTTCTTTTTGCTTTTGTTGTGTCTTGATGTTTTTTACTACTGTAGAAACATCATTGTATCTTTATTTTTCAGCCTTGTGCCAAGTTATAGCCTCTTACAACAAGGGAAGTAAAAGTTGTGACATGCTGTCCAGAAAACAGATTCTGTCCTCATGACTAGAAAAATTCCAGAAAAATCCCAGTCCATCTTTTTGAGCTGACATTTTTACGCAGAGTGCCCTATACAATTACGAAACTTCCGTATGTTCTGAGTTTTTTGATTTGAGTTGCATAAGTGTCCCTAAAAAATTCTTTACTACCTGCTGTTCTGTTTTTCGCAGATTCTGCCACGTTTTGCCTCTCTTCACTTTTGCAAACCTTAAGCTTGATTTTTCAATGCAAAAACTTTTGGCACTCTTGAGAAACAGTAGTTTTTCAAGTATATATTTATATCCAGTGGGAAAAAATATTTTATTAAGGGTACTAACCTCTCTAATCAGCTTATGATGAGTTATGTATGAAGGGAGTTTTCAAGTGTGCGATGGAAGATGATGAAAGAAGATTCAGGAGTGTCAAGCGCTCAAGCTTGGGGATGCCCCCATGCATCCCCAATAAATATTCAAGGAGACTCAAGCGTCTAAGCTTGGGGATGCACGGGGGGCATCCCCTTCTCCATCAACAATCATCAGTTCGTCCTTCGTCTCACTATATTTTTATCACTTCATGCGTTATGTGCTATGCTTTGAGCGTCTCGCTCTTAGGTTTTATTTTTAGTTTTTTTTAGTTTTGCTTGCTGGTCATAACAAGTTAGACCCCGTCTTACTTTGTGTGGGAGAGAAACATGCTCCACTTTCAAAATCTAGAACACATCATAGGATTTTTCCTGCCTATCTTCTTGCTGTTGTGTGTTCTTTATCTTTTCGTAGCTACTGCCATGTTTAGCTTTAGTCTTAGTTTGTCTTTAGCAAGAGCCTTGGCTTTTGTTTAGTCTGTTGCTGGAACTCTTTTTAGTTTTCATGTTTATCTTGTTAAAGAGAGTTGGTTGTTTCACTGAGTTGTGTCTTGTCTTGAAAGTAGGTAATTGAGGTTGCTATTTAATTCTAATAGTAACTTGCAATAGTTTTGAGGTATTGTTGTGAGTAATGTTTGAAATTTTGGTGTCAAGAGCTCTAGCCTATTAGTGATGGGTGTCGTATTTTGGGCAGTCCGTGTGTATTTTCAAAACCTACAAAACCAGTTGAGAACTCTAGCTACTAGATGGATCACTAATCTTTGGAGGGATCGAATATTAGAGTACACTCACGTACCATGAGTCGAGGATGCGCAAGGATAACCAAACCCCCATACACTCCTCCTCGGGGTACTTGTCTCTTTGTGAACCTCCTTATTAGATTGAGAGTTACCGATAATAAGTGCATGAGTTCTTTGGACTAATGTAAGTATTGAAAGTTGACACTTCCACCTTCCCATATTTTGCTAGCCTCTCCCGTGCCGTGCATTTCCTTCTTCTCACTACGAGAGTTGGTGTCCACCTTCGCCGGTACATCCAAACCCTTGGCATGATATGCTCTGTCATCATAAACCTCCTTATATCTTTCCTCAAAACAACCACCATACCTACCTATCAAGGCATTTCCATAGCCTTTCCGAGATATTTTGCCATGCAACATCCACCTCTTCATGACTTGATCTTCATGTCATACATGTTCCTGCTACACTGGCAGCGACATACATTGCATACATCATGATAGTTACATCTTCTTTATGATTTTGAGTACCTTGTAAAGTGTGAAAGATCTCCTTTACCTTCTTGTAAAATAGAGTGTTCCCTTAAGTGAGGAAAAGATCCCAAAGTGGACACAATAAAAGATCCCAAAGAGGACAAATGAGAGTTAAATAGAAAGAGCCATTGAGGCCACAAAAAAATACAAAAAAATAGAAAAAGAGAAAAAAGAAATAAAAAGAGAGAAAGGGGAAACACTACTATTCCTTTTGAGAGATCCACACTAGTACTTCATCCTCTATCCTTGTACTCCATAGAGATGATCTTTATGCATATAGCTATGTGGGGACCTTCACACTATTGAACTTGGCTTGCATATTCCAAGGATGAGCCTCCTCAAACGAGCTCTAGGTCTTCATGAGCGAGCAAGTAAGATGCACCCCCACTAGTTCCATTGGAGATCTTCCTAGCTCTTATGTGCATCCGTTGCATGGCAATCCCTACTCCTCACATCATATCTATCATTTGGCATCTCTTGCCTATGATTGTCCTCATTGATGTGAGCCTTTCTCATCCTTTTTTGTCTTCCTCCTTCGCACTTCTCTCTTTGCCATCCAAAGTATCAACTCTCGTGCTTACGCTCATCCATTGCATGAGTGCTCAAAATATTGAAAAAGGAGTGGATCAAATTGACTTGTACCTTGCTAGTGGTCCGGGGACGAGTCAAGATAAGATTCCAGAAAAAGACCAAGTGTGAAACTTTAGTAGATTGAGTTCACAACACAAAAATTATTGTTTTTCTCGTATTCCCTATCTCCCTTCTTGCACGCAAACACCATTTGGAGACATTCGAGTCACGGACAGCGAGAGCTCTTGCACCTAATGTTCTTTTGTTACTTGTTTCAATGCTAAATATAGACTCTTGCATGTTATGACTTGAATTGAATTTCTAACCTTGATTGCTTTACTTTTCAAAGTTCTTATATGGTTGTTAGCATGTCACCACAGAAATTATGCTGTTATCATTTACCTACTCGAGGACGAGCAGGAATTAAGCTTGGGGATGTTGATACGTCCAAAACGTATCTATAATTTCTGTTTGCTCCATGCATGTTTTGTGTGATATTGCTATGATCTAGATACACTTTCATACACTTTTGATCATATTTGGACTAACCTATTAACTCAGTGCACCCCAGTGCTAGTTCCTGTTTTCTGCTGTTTTTCTATTTCAGTTTTCCCCCATATAAAAAGTGCCAGAAAAATTCTGGGAAAAATATAGGAAAAATCAGCGTACAGGAAGCTTCGCGAAGAGCTCGAGTGGGGCCAGAGGGGAGCCAGGGGTGGCCCAGGCGGCCACCCGGCGCGGCCCCACCCCTGGCCGCGCCAGGGGGGCGCCTGGGGCCCCTGGTCCACCTCTGGCTGCCCCCATTCGCCTACTTATTCTCCGTCACGGGGAAACTCTGAAGATAGAACCCTATTTCGCAAACTCGCCTCTGTTCCGCCGTCGCCGCGCTTCCGAGATCGGGAGCACCAAAAGACCTCTTCCAGGCACCCTGCCGGAGGGAGGGCCGATCTCCGGGAGTCTCCTCTCCACCATGGATGCTTCCCGGATGTCTCGTGAGTAGTTTTCCTTGGACCATGGGTCCGTGATCAGTAGCTATGTGATGTTCTCCTCCCCTCTTTGTTCTTCATGATTTAGACCTCGTGAGCTGCCCTACATGATCGAGGCACTTTTGTAATCTTTCTGTTGTTGCTATGCTGAGTTTGATGGGATCTGATGGATTATGAGATTATGTTCAGATTGTGATTGAGTAATATATTTGGTTTTTATCTCTTATATTTTTGTTCCTAAGTAATTCTTGCATGTTCTCCGTTGCTGTTTATTGCTTTGGCCAAGTAGTAGGTAGTAACCCCAAGAGGGAATGTTATGCTCGATTGTGGGTTCATGACCCCCGATGACACGCTTGAGTGACAGAAACATGAGTCTAGGGGATGTGTTGTTGCCACAAGGGGGAAAACAACGGTGCTTGTAACCGCGGTTGCAAGGATTGTTTACTTTACGCAAAGTGTTTTTTAATGCAGTTGTCTGTTGCTTTAGGTTTACACTTTGGGTGGGGCTCGCAACTTAATACCAGCGAGATGTTCTGGATAGATATCTCAAGGTGGATGATTAGTAGTAGATGCAGTTGGATTTCGGTCTACTTATTTTGGCATACTGCCCATGCTTTTGAGCCTCTTCCTTTCTTTTGTAGCATAGTTAGCATTGCGGTGCATTCATAATCCTGTCAATTGCCCTTCTGTAATTTGTTTACCTCGCATAGCAGTTTTATCGTCTTTTGGGAGAGAGACATCACTAGTGAACATCACGTATCCTGGTCCATATCCTCATTATTGTTTCCACGCTCATTTACTTTCCTGTTTTTACTTTCAGTTGCTATCATTATCCCTTGTGTTTGATCCTTTGTGAACAACAAGACCGGAGAGATTGACAACCTCTCTGAACTTCGTTGGGAACAAAGTTATTTGTGTCTGTGTGCAGGTCCGCGTCAGTCGCGCCGCTGACACCTACTTATCATCTCTGGAGTCCTACTGGAGACAAACCTTGGTATCTTTACTGAGGGAAATTTGCTGCTGTGCTGCATCACGCCTTCCACTTGGGGCTCACCAACGAAGGGCGAGAAAACTCTCGCGCCATCACTGGCAAAGATTATGTTTAGGCTGCTGCCTCCTTCCATGAAGACTCTGTCCATGTCGTAACCTCCGATCTGGGCTTCGAGGACCAGTGGTGCGTGCCCCGGCCTTGGGACTGCGGGCGGGTGGTCGCTCTGAGAGAAGGTGATGCTGGTCTCCGCGCCACTTAGTTGGTAGATCTCTGCTATCTTTGGGCCTTCGGCTGCTTCGGCCTGCAGGGTGT
Organism: Bromus sterilis; assembly: GCA_950022295.1. Classification (NCBI taxonomy): domain Eukaryota; kingdom Viridiplantae; phylum Streptophyta; class Magnoliopsida; order Poales; family Poaceae; genus Bromus; species Bromus sterilis. The sequence continues at coordinate 31,148,954 of OX465597.1, forward strand.
AGGCGTCTTGCTTTGCTTTTGAGGGTCTTCCTTTTTGGATCATGCAGACTCGTCCCTGAGATGTGGGGTATTGCCTTTCTGTACTTGGTGTTGGTGACTGCGCGCTTCTTCGAGTGCGCTTGGCTTCGCGCTGCTTTTCTTCCTTGAGGCTGTTGGAGAGTTCGGTGAATAGGCGACAATCTCCTAGGGTGTGGCTTGCTCTGAGATGTCCCCAACTGTCTTCGAAACAGTGGATCGCGCAAGGTCCTTCCAGTTGCTCTTTGGTCGTGAGTTTACTGGAGCCAGCATGCCTTCTTCTCCTTGAGATTTGGAAGATCTGCGAGTGGTCTTCTGCTCGGCTGTGGAATCTTGGATCGAGCTCTATCCCATCGCTGAGTGATTGGTTCCGGATGAAGTTGGCGAATTCATCTGGTCTTCAGTCTGGGTCGTAGTATTCTCCGGTCTGGGTTTCGGAGTCGTTGTCTTGCCGCGTGGCGGGAGCCCGGGCGGTGGCGGGTCGTCGACTGGTGGGCGAGTCTTCTGTCACGCGCCACGACTCTTCGAGTGGTGTTTCCGAGTAGAATCCTCGCGCTTGTCTTCTGGGTTGTCGAGTTTTTTTCCGTCGGCGATGGGTGTTACAGTCGTCGAGGTGCTGGACTTGATTCGGCTGCAGGCTAAGTGATCTTGACGGGGCGATGGAGATGCTTGCGGTGAACTTGAATTTCTCGAGCGGGCTAGATCTGGTTCTAGTCCTTGTGTCTTGATTTGCTGAAGGCGGGACCGCCCAGATCGTGATTCCAACCTGTGTAGTCCCCACGGTCGGCGCTAATTGACGGGGATCAGCCCCGGCAAATCCTATGGTCAAGGACCCTGGGTTAGTCATAGAGAAGGCACAGGTTGGACGATACTCGTCGGCTAACAGGAGAAGCACTTCCTGCTCGATATTATTGCGTAAGGGAGCGATTACAGTGGAGGCCAAGGAGAGTTCTCACAAAACCAGGTGAGTAGATGTGTATTGGATTGACGTGGACGTCTCCCCTCCCAACCTTTATATACTAGGCTAGGTCTCGGGGAGTCCGTACTAGGTTACAAAGATAGTTTCCTAGTTCTAGTCTTGCCTTGTACGCCAAGTCGTGCCTTCCATACTAGTCACGGACTCCTACGTCGGTGCTTGGTTGGGCCAGTCGTGGGCTTGTCGTGGCTTCCTAGCGGGCCTTCTGTCTTCATACGCACCGGGTAGTCTCATACACAGGAGTCGTGGGGTCACCCCCTCGTTAGTAGGCAAGAAGAGGGGACCCCATAGCATCCCACACGCGGTTAGGCACGCTCATCAAGATACACAATACCTAGAACTCGGGTCCTAGGTGACTCGAATGGAACAAAGCGTCGGGGCGGGACAGCCTAGACCTTCCATCCTTCGTCGAGTATAGGTCAACATTATAATAAGCATATCATCCATAACAAAATAATAATGTGATAGCCCAATCCAAGGAGTGTAAAGATAACAGTTGATAGCATCCTAGCATGCATACTAAGCAGTGGCTGAGCAGCGAGCAATAGTAAAAGAACCGAACAAGGTTTGCTGGGATGTGGGGGACATGGCTATTGAGTTTATTTGAGAGGCATGAATATGAAGTGGTAGGATCAAGCAATCGTTCTATGCTACACCTAGGCACGAGTGAGCTGAAAGTTATAAGCATGATATATGCTCCCCCTTACCTGATGAGAAGACGAAGCCGAAGGTGTAGTCGATCGCAAGCTCGCATCGTATCCGAGAGTACCCATAGGAGCACACAAGAAGTAAACACTGGAAAAGGCAATCGACGAGCAAGCATCTATTACTACGAAGCAATCACGAGCAAGAAACAATAAGAAGGCAACACGAGACAACGCAATACGATATCGCATCTATCGTCGAGAGCGGTTACTAACAGGTTAAGTGGAGTATCCGTCACACATGATGATACCGCACATTTAGAATGGTTCAAGTTTTTTAGCTACACAACATGAGCAAAGGTTGTTAACATGGCATTATCACTCAAGCATGGCATGTCACACAAACATGGGAAGAGCTGAAGCACAAAGTAAACTATCTACGCTAGTCAATTTAAGTGGGGGGGAGGGGTAAAACCTATACATGGCAACTATTACGGACCCCACGATAATTATTGCATTTGGTACTGTTCTGCCCTAAACACAATTTTATTATTTTTATTAGCAAGCAAGAGCAGCATATTCACAACCTACACGAAATTCTAGTCAAGTTACATATGAGAAACATTTTTATCGGAGCAACGGTTAAAAAGTTACGGCCTATTACATTTATGGTGGCAAGCAGTGTAAATAGCAGTGAAACAACATGTAGACAAGTTCAAACATGGAGAAGGAGCACATTTTATTAATCTACGCGCAAAATGGAGCAACTTTCATGTAGAAAGTCTCTCCATCGGACTAACGGTTGAAAAAATATCGCCATCGCATGATCGTATAATAATCTGCTATTTATTATGCCCAAACAAATAAAAATAAAGTCACTGGGCTGAATAGGGGTTGCTGGGCCTAAACCAAAGAGCACTAAACAACTATCAAGCGCCCATGGCGCGCAACAGTAATGGGCCAAGCCCCACAGCAGCAACAAAAATAAAAATAAAAGGAAAAAGATGCCTCACCACTGCGGGCCGAGGCCCAAGAGCGGAGGGTGGGCGACGGTTAGCTGTTCATCGCCTGGGGCGATGGACTGCGTGAGCCATGGCGCATTGGGCCGCTGCTGCTGGGCCATCCAGGGCGCGCTGGCCCGTGATGGTGGCGAGCGGGGCGCTCGTCCTCGTGCTCGTCGTGCACAGTAGGGGCGACGGCGCTGCTTCTCTCGACGCCGATGGCCGATGCTGACGAAGGAGGGGGACCGGCGGGCGCAGGTGGATCGGAAAGGGTAGAGTGGTGGCAGATCTGGCCGAGGGAGGCGGTTCCGGGCGACGGGGAGGTCCTGTAGGCGCGAGCTTCTCCATGCCATGGCCATGGCGGCTGCGTTCCTGGAGGAAAAGAGACGGGGAGGTGAGGGAGAGGAGATGGAGAAGAAGGACGCGGCGTGGGCTCACCGGGCGGCAGCTATTGGCGGTCGACGGCGGGGCCTCGGCTCGCTGGCCGGAGGAGAGGCGACGGGGTGGCGGCTCGGGAGAGGAGCGCTCCACGGGAGGATCTCGACAGGGGGGAACCAACTGTTGACATGGCTGGCCCTGGGCCACTTGATCCAGATCCGACGACCGAGATCGCAGGTTGGATCTCGCCAGATCTGATGGGAGGTGGGGACTGGGTGTGCATGGATTTTGAGGTGCGGTTGGTGGCTGGGTTAGGGAAAACCCTAATTTGACTTAGGTTTGTTGTCTAAAATGGCTAGGAGGTACTACTATTTATAACCAAGGGGTAGGTGGCTGGCGGATTACGAAAAAAAAACTTGTTTTATCACCCGCATACCGCTTACACGTTTTTGACCGCCGTGGCTTCGTCCGACCTCCGATTCGGGCGAAATCTTGAATCACGCGCTCAGCGTGTCGAGCCCGTCAATTGTACCTCACTTCGATACCATTCTGAGAACATTTTCCGGCGCCCAATAATATAATCCATTTAATAATTAAATAGGGTTTTTCGTTCCGATGACGATGGCTGGTCTTGTGCCGGAAGTTGCGACGGTGCTCGGGTGAACCCGGTGTCGCAAAGGTCGTGTGCCGTTGGGAAAAAGGTTCGGTCCCACATCCGATCCGAGAAAGAGGGCGAGAAAATTCACCGATTAATAATTCGGCGAAGCAAATACTGCAAACAATTCTAACAAGCAACAAAATAAAGCAACAAACAAAATTTTTAATTAGGGTGAAATTTCTGGGTTGTTACAGAGGACGTCTGGGGCCCTGGTGGGTCCCCTCTGGCCCCTCCCGGGTGTTTTCGGAAGCTCTCGGTATGCTGATTTTTTATCTGATTTTTCCCGAATTTTTGAAACATTTTTAATATGGGGGAAACCTAAAATAGAAAAATAGCAGAAAACAGGAACTGTCACTGAGTTAATAAGTTAGTCCAAATATGATCAAAAGGAGGAAAGTCATTAGAGGCTTCTTGTGGTGCGAAAAGTCATTAGAGGCTTCTTGTGGTGCGGAAAAGAGGAGGCAAAAGGAGGAAATTGTGCGGTCGCTTGGGACACTGTTTGCTCGCCAAAGTGGACTGGTGGCTTGGGCCTCCCAGACTTGAGGTGGATGAACATCGCGATATAGGCTAGGTGGCCTTAGCTCCGTTGGGTAGATGAGTCCAGACCATGGAAGGACTTAGAGATCCCTGTACCGGTGGAGTCGATGAGACTCTTCCAATCGGCGGCTCAAAATACCCTTGGGGATGGATCCTCCTCTCTCTTTTGGGAGGATCGTTGGCTAAAGGGGATGCGCATCGAGGATTTCGCCCCACGCATATACGCTCGAATTCTGGCTGAACGGCGGGCGTACCTAACGGTGGCCGCAGCGGTGGAGGAGGGCAGTTGGACGATGGACATTGACCCAAACTTGGACCCGGAAGCCTTGCATGAGTTCTTAAACCTGTGGACTAGAGTGGCAGAGGTGGAGTTGGACCTAACTACTCCTGATAAATTGACATGGTCCTGGGAGCGCAGTGGAAAGTTCTCGGTGCGCTCGGCATATGCGGCTAAGTTTGTGGCCCGAGAAACCAACATAGCTGCCGAGTTCATCTGGACGTCTAGGGCACCCCTGCGCTGCAAATTCTTTGTGTGGCTCGCCTTAAAGACCAAATGTTGGACCTCAGACAGACTGGCTAAGAGGGGCCTGCCTCACCAGGTGTTGGGATACGGGGCAGAAAACACAAATTTTTCATACCTACGGTACCCGAACCCAAGATCTATGCTATGGCGATGTAATGTAACGGAGGGAATCAGTGTTCATACCTTTGAAGACCGAAAGAGGGAAACGTTCTTGCGAACGTGGTTGGCGTAGACTCAGAACTACGACCTCCCTGTCGTGTAGAAGACCACCACCGGCGAGGATGACTCCCGGTAAACCTCCAACGACGAAGTAGCACCACAGGTGTAGTGCCTCGAAGAGATTACACACGTACAGTGCAACCGATGTTCCCTCCGGGCTCCGAACCAGGCGAGCAGCGGAAAGAAGACGGATTCGGATCCCGACTCCGGCAGAGCGACGGCCTGCCTTATGGTGGAGAACTCCAATCCTGGTGCAGACTCCTAACAAGGGGAGTCCACTTCCGGAAATGGAGGAAGAGAGAGAGAGAACTCAATGAGATGATGGAAAAAGGGGGGTCTACCCCTCCTTATATAGGCCAAGGGGGGGTGCCACCCTCCCTCAACTTCCCATGTGGTACTAAACCAAAGGGGAGGGGAGGGGGTGCGCCTTATGGAGGGTGGGCCCCTCCCTTGGCGCCATGGGCCAAGGGGGGAGGCTCCCTCCTTCCCCTAATGGGCCCTAAGGGGCCCATTTGCCTTTTTCCCATTTAATTAATTAATTTAAATATATTTTAATATTTAATTCAGATAATTAAATACTAAAACATTATTAAACATAATTAAACATTATTTTGAACCTTTCAAAATATCCGGAACAACTTCCGTTCTCTCCCGGAACTATCCCGGTGCTTTCTCCTATTTCACCGATGATCCCGAAACTGTTCCAGGATCGATTGCCCCTTAAGTGTGACACCCTAACGGTCCGGGAAACAGCAGACATGGTCGAGACTCTTCTCATTGACCAATGACTAGTCAGTTGGACCTGGTTACAATCCTTGACAGCCCCTGCGCTTCCATCGAATGAACTTCGATCGCTTTTGGAAACCGTTAACGATACGACGTAATCCCTTTGTGCTGCGGTACTTTGTTTGTCCGAGGTTTGATCGTCGGTATCCTACATACCGTGTTCACATCTCGTTCACAACAAACAAGTTTACTCGTCCATGATCATTGCATCTCTTGTGACCTAGTCACCTGCTTGCAAGCTGTTGATGCAATATCACCGAGTGGGCCCAGAGTACCTGTCCTGTCACAAGGACTGACAAATCCCGATCTGATCTATTCACATACTCATCAACCATCTATTTCGGAATACCCAAAGTGCACCGTTATAGCCAGCATATTTCAGTCAGGCGGTGGGATACAAATCAAAGTCTCCTCATAGATGACAATTACGTATGATCATTGCGGTCTAAGGACTAAGTCATATGTTACAAAGTCATAGCAACGCTGAACTATGTGACTCGATCACATTGCATTACTTTAGGTGGGTGTCCGTCCATCACATCATTCCCCTAATGATATGACCTCATTGTCAATGGACTTAAGTTTCGCCATGATCAGGAAAGCTTGATCAATCAATTGCCCAATGAGATAGTTTACCCGAGTTAAACTACGGACCATGTTTTATACTACACCTGTATTAGTATTTCCAAGTAATACAGTTATAGCACAGTATAAAACGTATTATGAACAAAACGGATATGTGAAGAATATCTTTATTAATTTGTCTCTAGGGCACATATCCAACAGTCTCCCACTTGCACTAGAGTACAAATTACACTAGTTTACATCAGGTATGTATCTAACACCAATGGTCTCTCGGTGTTCTTCAAACTTGCCCTGTGGAAGAGGTTTAGTCATCGGGTCTGCTGCGTTCAGATCCGTATGTATCTTGTGAATCCTAGTGTGTCCATCCCTGACGTAGTCTCGCGTCACATGGAACTTTCGGAGGATGTGCTTGGCTGTAGAGTGAGTTCTTGGCTCCTTCGCGTTAGCAATGGCACCCGTGTTGTCGCAGAAGATCCCCACGGGGTCAGTGCAACTGGGAAAGACGCCAAGCTCGATCACGAACTTCTTCAGCCACAGCGCCTCGTTTGACGCTTCACAAGCGGCAATGTATTCCGACTCCATTGAAGATTGAGCGACGACTGACTGTTTGCCGCTCCTCCAGCTAATCGCGCCACCGTTCAACATGAAAACATATCCCGTCTGGGATTTCGAGTCATCTAGATCTGAGCCGAGGCTTGCGTCAACGTAACCCTTTACGGTGAGCTCCTCATCAACTCCTCCATAAACGAAAAAGAGATCCTTGGTTCTTCTCAAGTACTTAAGGATGTTCTTTACTGCTGTCCAGTGAGCCATTCCCGGGTTACTCTGGTAGCGATTAGTCATACTAATGGCCAACGCTAAATCCGGTCTGGTACATAACATAGCATACATGAGAGAACCTATGGCTGAGGCATAGGGCTTTGAGGACATTTCCTCCTTCTCTTTTGCTGTGGTTGGGCATTGAGTCACGCTTAATTTGACACCTTTTATAACTGGCAAGAGGCCTCTCTTGGAGTTATCCATACTGAACCTTTTCAATATCTTGTCAATATAAGTGTTCTGACTCAAGGCCAACCGTCGATTAGGTCTATCTCTATAGATCTTAATCCCCAATATGTACGCAGCTTCACCTAGGTCCTTCATGGAAAATTGTCCATTCAGATATTCCTTTACTCCCTCTAAGAATTTCTTATCGTTCCCTATTAGTAATATGTCATCTACATATAACACAAGGAATGCTACAGAGCTCCCACTCAGTTTCTTATAGACGCAGAACTCTTCGACGTTTTGGACAAATCCAAAAGCTTTAATGACCTCATCAAATCGAAGATTCCAGCTCCGAGATGCTTGCTTTAACCCATAGATGGACCGTTGAAGCTTGCACACCTTACCAGCATTCCTTGGATCGATAAACCCCTCTGTTTGCATCATATACAACTCTTCCTCAATGTTGCCATTAAGGAACGCAGTTTTCACATCCATCTGCCATATCTCGTAATCATGATAGGCAGCTATTGCTAGTAGGATCCGAATAGACTTTATCATCGCTATAGGAGAGAACGTTTCCTCGTAGTCAACTCCTTGAATTTGTCGGAACCCCTTTGCGACAAGTCGAGCTTTGTAGACAGATACGTTTCCGTCTGCGTCAGTCTTTTTCTTGAAAATCCATTTATTCTCGATGGCCTTGCGGTCCTCGGGAATATCCACCAAAGTCCAAACTTTGTTGGTGTACATGGAGTCTATTTCGGATTTCATGGCTTCCAGCCATTTCTCGGACTCGGGTCCCTCCATTGCTTCTTTGTAACTCGTAGGTTCATCCGACTCATCAGCCGAGATTGCATTCACAAGCTGTCCGTAAAACTCGGTAGGTTGACGGACTCTTGATGACCTACGGGGCAAAATAGGTTCCTCTTCATTCTCATCATGATCATCATGTATGTCATGATCGTTATGAATGTCTTCCTGGCCATTCTCTTCAGCTCCCACTGTGGAAGAAGGTTCCAGAACAATTTCTGTTGCCGGTTCTTCCATTTGGAGTGATTGGTCAGTCACTTCATCGAGGTCTATTTTCCTCCCACTCAATTCTTTCGAGAGAAACTCTTTCTCAAGAAAGTGTCCAGTCTTAGCGACAAACGTTTTGCCCTCAGATTGGTTGTAGAAGGTGTATCCAACAGTTTCCTTTGGATATCCTACAAAGATGCATTTCTCCGCCTTAGATTCGAGTTTGTCAGGATGAAGTTTCCTAACATAAGCCTCACAACCCCAAATCTTCAGGTGAGACAACTTTGGCTTCTTGCCACACCATTTCTCAATTGGCGTTGTCTCTACGGATTTGGATGGTACCCTATTAAGAACGTAAGCGGCAGTTTCTAATGCATACCCCCAGAATGATGTAGGTAAGTCGGTATGGGTACACTATCCAATAGTGTTCGATTACGTCGCTCGGACACACCGTTTCGCTAAGGTGTTCCAGCTGGCGTAAGTTGTGGTACAATACCACAAGTCTTCAGATGAGTGCCAAACTCGTGACTTAAATACTCGCCTCCTCGATCAGATCGAAGGTGCTTGATTTTCTTCCCGAGTTGATTCTCGACCTCACTCTGAAATTCCTTGAACTTTTCAAAGGTTTCAGACTTGTGTTTCATTAAATAGATATACCCGTATCTACTTAAGTCATCCGTGAAGGTCACGAAGTAACGAAAACCATTGCGTGCGGTGACATTCATTGGTCCGCATACATCAGTATGTATGATCCCTAATAAGTCCTCCGCGCGCTCCATTGTTCCATTGAATGGAGTCCTTCTCATTTTGCCCATTAGGCATGGTTCACATGTGTCAAGGGATCCAAAATCCAATGACTCCAGAAGTCCATCTTTATGGAGTTCCTCCATGCGTTTTACACCAATATGACCAAGTCGACAATGCCACATCGTCATGTGTTCTTCGTTACTAGGCTTTAATCTTTTGGCCTCTACGTTATTGATGTGGGAGTCATTATATTCGAGATCCATTAAGAATAAACCATTACGCACCGGTGCATGAACATAGAAGACATTATTCTTATAAATCGAACAACCAGTTGTTACGGATTTAAAAGAATACTGGTCTCGCATCAAGCAAGAGCCACTCACAATGTTCATACTCAACGCGGGTACATAATAGCAATTATTCAAGACAAGAATCAATCCCGAAGGGAGACTAAGACGAAGCGTGCCAACTGACATTACTTCAACCTTGGCACCGTTCCCAACGCGCATCGTCACTTCATCCTTCCGCAAGAGTCGTTTATTCTGCATCCCCTCCTGGGAGTTGCAGATGTGAGCAACTGATCCGGTATCAAATATCCAGACGTTGCTCCGAGCACTTTTCAGGAAAACATCAATAACATGTATATCACATATATCCATGTCTCTTCCGGCAACCTTGCCGGCCTTCTTATCTTCTAGGTACTTGGTGCAGCTGTGCTCCTTCTTGATTTCCATCTCAGCAATTTTGAGTATTGTGAACAATTCAGAAAGGGTCTCAACCATTCCTTGCATGTTGTACTTCAACACAAAACTCTCATAGCTAGGGGGTAGCGACCGCAACACCCTATCAATCGCCACTTCATCTGGAATCTTAAATTCTAGATCATTTAGGCGTTGAACGTAGTCAGACATTTTGACTACGTTCTCAGTCATGCTGGTGCGCTCTTCCATCTTTGCAGAGAAGAAAGCTTCACAAGCTTCATTTCTCTCAACCTTGGCTTGAGGTGCAAAGACGGTCTTGAGGTCAGTGATTATCTCATAAGCACTGAAGCTCTCGAACCGTTTCTGCAGTTCAGCCTCCATGGCATGGAGCATACCCTTCTTGACAAGGGAGGAATCATCTGACTTAATGAGATAGACTTTCTTCTCAGCCGGAGTAGCAGTAGTTGCTGGTGCATATCCTAATGCAGTCTCAAGTACGTAGAACATTTTGAGGGGAACGAGGAGAATCCTCAGGGTGCGGAACCAGGAGGTGAAGTTTGACCCATTAGTTTTCAGTTTATCTTTCTCTAGGAATGATCCTAAGTTGAACGAGGGGCGTGGTGCTGTCATCTACAAGGTTGATTCACAAAGATACATATTTAGACTTTTGTTCATAATGTGGAGTTCAATTACAATTAATTCTAAAACTCCCACTTAGGAAAACATCTCTCAATTTTGCTAAGTGATTACACGATCCTAGAACACCATACCTCCCCCGATCATCACGGCCATCAGTATGTGTTCAAGGTAGGCCATCATGCCAATCACATCATCTATGTGACTCATGCTCGACCTTTCGGTCTCTTGTGTCCCGAGGCCATATCATATACATATGCCAGGCTCGCCATCACACCCTATGTGATTTGTTGCTGTGTCATGCAAGGCCATATCATATACATATGCCAGGCTTGCTACACCCACCTCTTGTGAACGAAAAAATGTTTGACACCCGTGTGACACGTGATGCCTCCATAATGTAAAACTTTCCAGGTGGTGCTCACTAGGGTAAGGACACTGTGTTGGTTTTAGCGAGAGATGGTCCTGTTTCGTGCTACCGTCGATATATCTAGCATACTAGCATAAAACAGGAAGTAAAACTGTAAATCATACAACCTATGATCCCCCTTCATGCAAAGCAAAGTTAAAACGCCTTTCTACTTTAGCTTGTGCAAGTTTTTCGTGGCTGCTAGGGGTTTCGAGAGAGAGAACCGATTTCTATCCTGCGAAAACATGCCACAACACCGTCTCTTATTCGTCTCTATTATACCCCTGTCGGGGCCCTCCGTTGCAAACATCTTCGCATCGCTAATGCAGAGAGACAGACACCCCCCCAGCCACTTTATATGGTACAAGCCATATGTCAAGCGTGGAACCAGTCTCGCGTAAACGCGTAAGGTCGGTCGGGGGCCGCTTCATCAAACATTGCCGCAATGCTCAATGAGTACACGTGGGAGGGTAACGAATGAAGATTCGATGCCCACATCCTAGATGTGTTCTATCTGTACAATACATCTACGCATAGCTAGCTCATGATACCACTGTTGGGATACGGGGCAAAAAACACAAATTTTTCATACCTACGGTACCCGAACCCAAGATCTATGCTATGGCGATGTAATGTAACGGAGGGAATCGGTGTTCATACCTTTGAAGACCGAAAGAGGGAAACGTTCTTGCGAACGTGGTTGGCGTAGACTCAGAACTACGACCTCCCTGTCGTGTAGAAGACCACCACCGGCGAGGATGACTCCCGGTAAACCTCCAGCGACGAAGTAGCACCACAGGTGTAGTGCCTCGAAGAGATTACACACGTACAGTGCAACCGATGTTCCCTCCGGGCTCCGAACCAGGCGAGCAGCGGAAAGAAGACGGATTCGGATCCCGACTCCGGCAGAGCGACGGCCTGCCTTATGGTGGAGAACTCCAATCCTGGTGCAGACTCCTAACAAGGGGAGTCCACTTCCGGAAATGGAGGAAGAGAGAGAGAGAACTCAATGAGATGATGGAAAAAGGGGGGTCTACCCCTCCTTATATAGGCCAAGGGGGGGTGCCACCCTCCCTCAACTTCCCATGTGGTACTAACCCAAAGGGGAGGGGAGGGGGGTGTGCCTTATGGAGGGTGGCCCCCTCCCTTGGCGCCATGGGCCAAGGGGGGAGGCTCCCTCCTTCCCCTAATGGGCCCTAAGGGCCCATTTGCCTTTTTCCCATTTAATTAATTAATTTAAATATATTTTAATATTTAATTCAGATAATTAAATACTAAAACATTATTAAACATTATTTTGAACCTTTCAAAATATCTGGAACAACTTCCGTTCTCTCCCGGAACTATTCCGGTGCTTTCTCCTATTTCACCGATGATCCCGAAACTGTTCCAGCATCGATTGCCCCTTAAGTGTGACACCCTAACGGTCCGGGAAACAGCAGACATGGTCGAGACTCTTCTCATTGACCAATGACTAGTCAGTTGGACCTGGTTACAATCCTTGACAGCCCCTGCGCTTCCATCGAATGAACTTCGATCGCTTTTGGAAACCGTTAACGATACGACGTAATCCCTTTGTGCTGCGGTACTTTGTTTGTCCGAGGTTTGATCGTCGGTATCCTACATACCGTGTTCACATCTCGTTCACAACAAACAAGTTTACTCGTCCATGATCATTGCATCTCTTGTGACCTAGTCACCTGCTTGCAAGCTGTTGATGCAATATCACCGAGTGGGCCCAGAGTACCTGTCCTGTCACAAGGACTGACAAATCCCGCTCTGATCTATTCACATACTCATCAACCATCTATTTCGGAATACCCAAAGTGCACCGTTATAGCCAACATATTTCAGTCAGGCGGTGGGATACAAATCAAAGTCTCCTCATAGATGACAATTACGTATGATCATTGCGGTCTAAGGACTAAGTCATATGTTACAAAGTCATAGCAACGCTGAACTATGTGACTCGATCACATTGCATTACTTTAGGTGGGTGTCCGTCCATCACATCATTCCCCTAATGATATGACCTCATTGTCAATGGACTTAAGTGTCGCCATGATCAGGAAAGCTTGATCAATCAATTTCCCAATGAGATAGTTTACCCGAGTTAAACTACGGACCATGTTTTATACTACACCTGTATTAGTATTTCCAAGTAATACAGTTATAGCACAGTATAAAACGTATTATGAACAAAACGGATATGTGACAAATATCTTTATTAATTTGTCTCTAGGGCACATATCCAACACCAGGATGCCTGCCCCTTCTGCAGTCAGGGCGAGGAGTCGATCAGCCACGTCCTGGTGGTGTGTGTCTTCGCTAGGACAGTTTGGTTTATGGTGTGCGGAGCATTGGGGAGGCCGGACTGGGTGCCGCCGCCGCCGACGTCCCTGAACGAGTGGTGTGAGACTCATGTTAGCGGGCCTGGCCTCAGCAGGGACATTAGGACCCTCTTGGCCTTGGTTCTCTGGGAGCTGTGGAAACACCAGAATAAGATCGTATTTGACGGGGCGGTTCCTTCCATCCCGGAGATGCGGAGGAGGATATCGGAGGAAGGGCGAGCTTGGGTGCAAGCGGGGCTGATCAGGGAGGGCATGGAGTCTGTCCTCAATGCGGTGGCTGGGCGGGCAAATCGCGAGAGATCTGCTTCCTAGTTTAGCTTAGTTAGCTGGGTGGAGTGTATTTGCGGACGGGTTTGTAACAACAATGTAGAGGGGTTTCCCCCCTTTTTCTATCTATTAATCGATGATGCGCATGCTATGCGCATCCGAGAAAAAAAATGATCAAAAGTGTATCTAGATCATAGTAATATCACACAAAAAATGCATGGAGCAAGAAAAAATTATAGATATATTTGGGACATATCAGCTGCCAAAGGTGTGCTGTCTCCTCCAGCGTCGATCACGCGGGCATGCCGACAGAACCGAGCTCCTAGCTCCACTGTTCACTGCTTGAGACCTACGAGCTAACGTATGGAGAGCCGCAAGTCTACTCCAGGTCATCCGGGAGCATACGATGTGAGGGCCCCAGCTCGTCTGAGGCTGACATCTAGGTCCTCCCCTTTGTACATTTACCTTTGTACCCCGGACTCGGCCTATAAGAGCCCCGGGTACCCCTCCTACGTGAGGGACGACAGAGCACTTATTGCATTTTCACCCACCAGAGAGAGAGCAAGGAGAAAATTGTGTTTAGAGCCCTCTTCTCCTTCCTCTCATACAGCTCAAGGAGCATTCATTGTAGCCAGAGTTATTGCTTATAGCTAGCTCGGCAGGACTATGAGTGTTATCTCTATGGAGAGCCTCGAACCTGGGTACATCGCGGTGTCTCACTGTGTTTGTCCCCATTCTCGATTCCGGCACCATCGACACCAACCTCGGTTTGTCCCCCCTCTTTAGCTATCCCCACGGCATCTGCCGTTACCAAACGACGACAACCTCCTTCTCCTCACAGTCACACCATTATCATGACATTAGAGGGGGGACTTCAAAGAGAGGGATGCGAGAATTTATCCCCGCTGTTGGATCAGGATCGGAGGGGCGAGAGCGATCCAAAATCTGTCTTCAATCTAGGCGGATCTGATGACTCATCGTTTGACTTCTCCACGTCCGACGGCCCACTCCTCGCGTGCCACGTCGCTCGGGAGAGGCTTTTTGGTCCACACGTGGCCGAAGAGCACCTTCTCGGCCCGGAGGAGGTCGACCAACATATATTTTAGAATTTTTTGAAAACGAAATATTGTTTCCAAATTTGAATAAAAATAATATTTTTCAAATTTTTTCAGGAATAGAGCGATTTATCCTGAAATCACTGAAAAAATGATAAACATGGCCCACGCAGGACAGGTGGAAGACTCGCGTGTAGGCCTCGTCACCGGGTTGGCCACAACCGTGGATGCTGCTGCAGCTACCCGCACGGCTCGATCTGAACCGTTGCAGCAGCACACGCGACCAGAAGAAAGCCGAATCTCGAACACATTTCTCTCTTTGCTTCGTCTCGTCGATCTCTCCCCAGTTTCCAGCTCGATTCCCCGTTCCTTCCCACCAAATCTCGCCCCCTCCCCTCCCCTCCACCGCGTCTCCCCTCCCCTCTGGCGTCCTCCCCCAATAATCCTCCACCGAACCCATCATCAATCCCCACACCCACCCGCCGAGCCCAACCGACGCGGCGAACCCAGATCCAGATCCGGCGTCGGCGGCGGCCATGAACCCGTCGCGGTCCTCCCCGGCGTCGTTCCGGGACCGCACCAACGAGTTCCGCTCCGCCGTCGAGAGCGCGCGCCGCCACGTCGCCCCGTCCCCAGCTGCCGCGTCGTCGGCCAGCGGCAGCGGCGGGCCCCTCGAAGACTCCCGCTCGGCCGCGTCGGCGCACTCCGAGTTCAACCGCCGCGCCTCCAAGATCGGGCTCGGGATCCACCAGACCTCCCAGAAGCTCGCCCGCCTCGCCAAATGTATAACTGACTAATCAACTCCTCCCTTGTCACATTCCCATGTACCACCTTACTACCTTTGTGCTTACGTCGCCACCGATTAGTTAAACTGATAGTTCCCCCCTGCGCGCCGTTGGGTTTGGTTCTCGGAACGCCGGAGAGGTTGACTGTATAGCTCATGCTTGATTAATTCATAGCTCGATGAGATGCCAAAGTACAGGATGGCTATCTGCTTGTTCCTTACTTAGTGCTCGTATGACATTCCGATTAGATGCCTGCTATTTTAATTAATCTTTCAGTGTTTGTGTACTTACTGGAGATTGTGCAGTCGTGTAGTTTGCTTTGTTGATATCAGGATGGTTGTTGTGCACTTGTTGTGATGATGGCAGTGATCGCATCTGCCCCAATTCGTGCCAGTTTATGAATTACTACATCTGATAGATTCTAGTACTTGCTAGTAAGATGTTTTTTTCCATTACCATGTACTGAAGAAATAAGCTGAATGAGCATACCAGTCTCAATGGGGTTATATCCATAACCGATGTGCATGTATAATGCGGGTGCAAGGGTATTGGATGTGAACCGGTACCTTGATCTCTCAGTGATATATGAAATGTCTGCATATATGCTCAAGTGCTGCACAGTTAGGGTTCACCGATTGTTTTATTTTCATAGTCATTTGTGGTAGTATGTATCCCTGTACTACTAATGCTTTTGCCACTTCTAGAGTGCCCCTCTCCGGTTTAGATGTCTTTGCTTGGTTAATACCTTCCTTGGAAGATGCTATGTTGCTTTCTGCATTGCATTGGTAGCACTGCATGAATGTTGAAATTGTTGTGAAAATGAAGATAGATGCATGCCTACTGCCACCAAATGTGGATAGAACATAGTTGCTACTTAGTTGCACCATGTTGTTTGTATTCATAAGCGGTAGTTGCAGCTTACCAGTTTTTTTTTCCTTGGTTTGCCCTCGCACCTAAGTAATGTGTTTATAGCAGTTTGCACTGTAGTTGACTTTCATGCACCGCCATTGCACTTTGATGCAAATTTATAGGTAGTAAAATTCGCAACTCCGATAATTTCCATGGGAATTTTTTTATACGACTTCTTGATACTATGGCATGAGAAAGTAACACAGTTATGTACTGCTGTTTTATTTCACATATTGCCAAGTTAACCATATTGATCTATGAAATGTTCATCTGCTAAGGTGCTAACTTGATATATAGTTACACTCATAAGCGCCAATTATGTCAGAACTTTGGTACAAATTAATGTGTGAGTTTGAAATATAAAGTATGGATTGATGCTGATTTTACAATATAATTATTTACAGTGGCAAAGAAGACATCTGTTTTTGATGACCCTACCTTGGAGATACAAGAGTTGACCGCAGTTGTTAAGAAGGATATTGGTGCTTTGAATAATGCTGTTATGGACCTACAAGTTCTGTGCAATTCACAAAATCAGAGCGGCAATATTTCCCAGGATACGACAACCCATTCCACTACCGTTGTGGACAACCTGAAAAATCGCCTGATGAGTGCAACAAAAGAATTCAAAGAAGTTCTTACCATGCGGACAGAGGTCAGATAAAATTCATAAATGCTTTCCTTGTTCAAATATATTGTTACCCTATTTTCTTTTTCTGTGAATAGTGTCTTCGTTATAAATGGTGTACTTAGCGTGTTTCTCTCTGAATGTGCAGAATTTGAAGGTTCATGAAAATAGAAGGCAAATGTTCTCCTCCTCAGCGGCAAAAGATGCATCAAATCCATTCATTCGTCAGCGGCCTCTTGTTCCGAGAGAGGCATCCGATGCCGCACCCCCAGCACCATGGGCCAGTGACTCTGCAACTACACCGTTGTTTCAGAGGTACTATTGCAAGCATTCAATTCGATCAGTGTGTAATGTCATTTTGAGCAGTTATGCGCAACCACATTAGCTTAGCCCTTCACATGCCATGCTAGTCAGAGATTGCACCGCCAAACACTTGGGGCGTGTTTGGATCCCTGCGTTGCATCGGGCTCGCATCCACCATGCAAATCTTAGTTGTTTGGTAACTTGCATGGGCCCTTCAGCCTGGCCCGGTGGATGCAAAAAAGGGCCTCTCAGCCAGGCTGAGGGAAACGCAAGTTTGTTGTGTATCCCGCATGCAAGTCTCTAGCGCTGTCATCTCCTTCCTATTCGTGTGCCCCTGCGTCTCTGATCCAACTGCCCCGCCGCCCTTGATCCAGCCGCCCCGCCGCCGAGCACCGCGCCGGCCTTTGATCCAGCCGCCGCGCCACGAATCCCGCAGCGCCGCCCCTGATCCCGCCGTGCCGTCGTGTACCTGCCGTGGAGGAAGCAGCACTTGGAGGCAACGCAGTGGTCCGCTTCGGGCGCCATGGCGGGGCCGGGGAGTTAGCCGGTCGCGCCCGCCTGCCTCCTCGCCGGTCGGGCTCCAGCCGCCTCCTGCCTTGCCGCTGGCGATGCCGGTCTGCCTTCGGCCTCGCCGCTGGCAACGCCTAGCTCGCCTCCTTGCTTCGCGCCCTGACCGCCGTCGCTCGTCGGCTGGCCTGCGTCCCCAGCTTCCCCATCGCCACGGTCCGCCGCTGGCTGGTCTTTGCGCCCCGGCTGCTCCTCGTCCGTTCCCCGGAGATCTCCTCGCTACTGGCCCGTGCAAGCATACGATGCAAGATAACCAAATAGCCATCTACGTACAATGTTGCATCAGCTCAACCACGCTAGTGTCACCCAGGTTCCCTCATGCAATGCATCCTAAAGTCACACAGACAACCAAACACACCCTTGGTGCTTCTTATTGTCAGGTGTCTGTTTTTGCAAACACTGTACTTGTAATAAATGCTATAGACATATTTTTGCAAAACAAAAGTTTGTGTCAGACAATTCCCTGTCCCTGATAGAGCCAGTAATATCATGAATTTATGGATTTATTGATACCTATGAGCATTATGCGTTGAGACCCTGAACCCTGCTACCCACCTGCCATGATAGAGCCTTGACCGAATGGTTTCTAAGGATAAGGAGGGGGTAGGAAAAGGATGCAGCCATGCAAGGGTAGCAGGGTAAAGTTCTTATTCCATTTTTACATTAAAAATGCAGAACTCCAAGGCTCATATAACTGTCTGCTAAACAATGGAATACTAAGCAAACAAATATATACGTGCAGATCTGATCTGCTTAACGAACTAATGGAATAGAATTGTACTATTGAGTTATCTGTTGCTTAACCATATAAAGCTCTGCAAGCATTGTCAGTGTGCTTCAGGGGTTCTGTTTTGATTCTTGTGCTTCTGTTCACCAGGAAGAAGACTAATGGAGATCATGGAGCATCATCATCTTCATCATCATCGTCTCCTGCTTTCATGCAGCAGCAGCAATTGGCAGTACAGCAGGACAGTTACATGCAGAGTAGAGCCGAGGCTCTTCAAAATGTGGAATCAACCATCCATGAGCTGAGCAACATCTTTACACAGCTGGCAACCATGGTGTCTCAGCAGGGAGACCTAGCAATCAGGTGAACTTTACGCTAACTATGTTTGTTCCATCTATTTTTCAGGAGTATGCTATCTTAGACTTAACTCGTAATCATGCATGCATTTGCATTTTGAAGAATTATTTACATCTTCAAGTTGCCAGACTTGGCACAACCTAGAGAACCCATATGAGACATTTTCTTGCCCGGTTAAAAAAGAAAGACATTTTCTGGAAAAAAGGAGTGATGATCTTAGTCGTTTTGCGTGATGGTCTCACTTGAGTTATCAGTAATTCAGAAGGATACATGGTGTGCGATTGATGTGTAGGCGGTGGTTCTCCTGATCTTCTTAATTGACTACGCGAGCCTGTCCCCTACCTCAGCACAAGATCCTCTTTCCTGTCCTGTTGGTCAAGTACTGTTAAGCTTGCCAGGCATAAGTATTCATAATTATTCATGATAAAATATGCATAAGTATTCTTAATTATTCATGAAAATTTGGTTGCGATGGATTGTTTCTCTGCGGCAATATTTCGTTTGTTCATGCTGTTTTTTCTTGTATTTCGCTGGGCTACAGCTTACCTTAAATGCACTTACGTGCTATGTATGACAGGATTGATGAGGACTTGGAGGAGACGGTAGCCAACGTGGAGGGAGCGCAGGGTCAACTCCTCAAGTACCTCAACAGCATTTCATCAAACCGGTGGCTGATGATGAAGATATTCTTCGTGCTGATGGTGTTCCTCATGATCTTTATATTCTTCGTGGCATGATCTACCTCCCCCCTTGTAACGCATGTTGTGAACAAGTATATTCTTTAATTTTTACCAGACTACATACACCATGTACACAATTTTCACTGGGATGATGATGATGATGATGATGATAAGTGGCGGTCTAGTAGCCCTCTGTGGTCATGTAAATTGTGAGAAGCACCCAGGATGGATCTGTTGTTACTATTACTACCGACCGAGCCTTGGCGATGTTATATTTCTATTAGCAGTGTGTTTGGTGATACTGCCTCATGCCGCACGGCGACAGGCCAAGTTGGCTTAACTTGTCAAAAATGTCGCTGATATAATAAGTACGTGAAATCCTTTGTCGGTGCTGGCGTTGCACTCTCTGTCTCTCTGATTCCGGCTTTCGGCATGTGCCCGTCGCTCCATTCGGGCTCAGAAGCTTTTTCTATTTTTGGTTCAAACGATGTTATCGGCAGCCGAGGTTCCCGATTCCGTCACCTTGAGCCTTTTTTCCACTTTTCAGTAGTACACCGGTGTGCAAATACTGCAGGCCGCAGAGAAAACTGGAGGAGAAGCCGCCACCAGGCAGAGAGGGAGAACAGAAGGACATAGGCGGTAGGCGTCAGTCACACGACACGCACGGCTCCGGGTCGCGCCTGCGCGTGGCGTACGCAAATTACCCGGATAGAAGGGGCTGCGGAAAGATAAGCCGGCTGGCTGGCCCCGGAAGCAACCCAACCCTCTCGCTCCTGCGCTGCGCAGACCAGAAACGGCTAGCCCTCCGCCCCGTCCGCCTCTCTCTATAAACCAACAACAGACCACGCCGTTTCACCTCTCTCTCTCCCCCCCTCTCTCTCTCGACACACCACCGCAACCCACCCCACCCCATCCCCCTCCAGTCTCAAAACCCTAATCCCAACGCCGCCGCGGCGCCGCCGATCACCAGACCACCCGCCCCTCCCGCCGCCCGTACGCACGCCCCGCTCGCAGATCGGCGGCCGTCGCGGCACACCGCGGGCCGGCGCGTCGCGGGGCTAGATTTAGATTCATATCTCCGGCCCCTAGCCGCCGGATTTCCTCGCGCGTTTCGTTTCAGCGGAGAGGAGGGAGGGAGCATGGTGGGAGGAGGCAGGAGGGGAGCCGCGGCGGACGACGGCAAGCTCAACACCGGCAACGTGTTCGCGGCGCTCGAGACCCTCAAGAAGAAGAAGAAGGGCGACAAGGCCAAGGGGGCTTCGTCCAAGGGAGGCAAGCAGGGCGACGACCCCACGCCGCAGCAGCAGAAGGAGCTCTTCTGGGAGCCCGCGCCGCTCAACACCAAGTCGTGGGCCGACGTCGAGGACGACGACGACGATGACTACTTCGCCACCACCGCGCCCCCCGCGCCCATCTGGGCCAACGACCACGCTGCAGCCGCCGCTGCTGCCAAGGAGCAGCAGGAGGAGGACGTGGTCGATGCTGTCCACGCCGCACTGCAGGAGGTCTATTTTCTCTTCTCTCTCCCTGTTACGCACGCCCCTGTTATTATTTTATGCTGTTCATGATCTGTATTGCTTGAGGTGAACACTGTTTTGTTGAGCAACGCACATATGATTGCTCATTACTTTGATATATGGTGCTAGTGTTGATTTGCAGATATTTGATTGAGTGATGCAGGGGGATTATGTCCTATGGGTGTACTGTTGCCTGCTAGATTAATTGTGAGTGATCGGCTAGCAATGTATGCCAGTGGGCAATTGGGCTTTTGAATTATTTATAGTTGCCATTTGAAGCAGCCGATCCAATCCGAATCGGAAGCGGCTTAGATGTATTCGGTATGCTGGGTATATTACTTTACGGAGGGAACTTGTCAGGCTGAATGATGCAGGGGATACAGTAGGTTATATGAGTGCGTTAATGCCTGCTGAATTATTGATAACGGTATCCCCATAGTTGTGTAACGTATGTTCGGTGGACAAAGGAGTTTCAAGTTAGTTCTGGTTAGGGAAGCGTGCGTCGCGACAATAATTCCATAGCTGCAATTATACGCACTGTCGGTATGGTTGGAGAGTTGTCGGAGCGAGTGAGGTCAGGGGATATCCTGTAGGCTGTGGTGTACTAATGCCTGCCAGATTAATCTTGTTAACGGTATCCCCTGTTATTCCGGAACATACGTCCAGTGCGACAAATGGGTTAATAAGTGAGTGTATTTATTGAGACAGTGAGTAGTGATAGGAACGCCTTTGGTGTCGGCTTGTGAATTTCTATTTGCGTTGATGAGATATTCCTTTTTTTGTCAGTGTGTAATTTGTTAATTTATTATTGCACATGGCATGTGTAGGGATTGTATTAACGTGCTAGTACTTCCTGCAGTTGTCACTCATTGATGTAATGTTTTTATTTAAGACTACCTATTTTATATGACGCCATCAGTATATCTTTCACCCTTTTTTTGTTGATGATGTTATGATGTTTTTCTTAGTTTTTATGGGAAGTTGTTGAAGTTGTTAACACATGATTTCTTGGAGAAATTGAAGTCAGGGAAAGAATATGGACCGTGTTAATTCCTTTGAGTTTCATTCTTGCGAATGTACTCCCCAGGAGGAATAGTTAATTTGTTAGTAATACTACGCGCGTTGAGTTGCGCGGCACCCAGTATCTATGAATAAGCATCCAAAACGCAGTGGAAATATATATCTAAAATTGGGTGATAACAATTCAATCAAAGTTTCTCTTCAGCTTGTCTAGGCAAGTCATAACAAACTGTCTTCACTTACTAGATTTCTACCAGAATTTATCTTGTTTGAACTTTGTTTGCCAGAGGTTTGCTGATGTTGAACGTGGCAATAGTTGTATCTATAGAGCTTGGTGATAGTATTCTTAGACGCATTTGCTTCTACACACTGCAGGAAATTGAGAGTGAGGATGAGGAGCATGATGATGAGGAGCACGAGGATGGTGCTGAGGATGAACCTGAGCCTGAAGTGGAAGCTGCTGATCCTGATGTGAAGAAAGCCGCAGCAGCACCCAAAGAGACAGAAAGGCAGCTGTCCAAAAAGGAGTTGAAAAAGAAGGAACTGGCAGAACTTGATGCTGTGTTAGCTGAGTTGGGAATTTCTGAAAATGCTGGCGATGCTGCACAAGATGGAAACAATGGTAAATGTTCCATTATGAGCGTTTTTTCCTTTTCATATTTCTCCTGAGCAGCGCTATGAGGGACTAAAAGGTGTATATGCGATTTTGTTGCTTTTATAAACTCTGTTCTTACATGATAAACATTGTTGCTCAGCTGAGAAGAAAGGTGTGAATCAAACTGGTGATGGAGAGAAAAAGGAAGACGTACCTGCCCCTTCAGAGAGCAAGAATGCAAAGAAGAAGAAAAACAAGAAAGACAAGAGCGCAAAGGAGGCAAAGGAAGCAGAAGCGTCGGAGGAGGCTGCCATTGCAGAACCCGAGGAAGACACGGCTGTGGATGTCAAGGAGCGCCTAAAGAAGATGGCCTCAATGAAGAAGAAGAAGTCGGGCAAGGAGACGGACACAGCTGCAAAGATCGTCGCCGCAGAAGCGGCGGCTAGGACCGCCAGGCTTGCGGCGGCAAAGAAGAAGGAGAAGAACCATTACAACCAGCAACCTGTGCGGTAAAAGACAGGCGGGTCGCCAAAGTTTTGAGATGCTCCGAGTTTGGATAATGAATGATCCCCTTGTTCGTTTTGGAACCCGTCGCAATAAACTTTTTCCCTGTGTCTCTCCCAGAGTTGTGTATTTATGGTGACCATGGAGCCGCCTTTGTGATATTCGTTTGGGAATTCTCGAAGGCCCCTTTGTGGTCACCAGAACGGTCGTTGTAATTGTGTTTTGAATTGGTGTTGATCCTGTCCCGTTGAACTTTATGATAGACAACAGCATGGCCAACATGGCCTCTTGGGTACTTGCCTCTATCTCTGTGTGTGGTGGATGCTTATTATGGGTGTCTTGAGATTTTCCATGCCTTGTTTGGTAGGAGTATCTTTGTTAGTGTGCTTCAAAAATCAAAACCATCTATTCCATGTGCTGCTGGTAGGCCATTTTCCTTGTACCAAAAGGAGAAGCGTAAGAAGAAGCCTGGCTTGGCTAGGCTTTCGCTCTCACAAGGACAAGAAGGGGAGAGGGGAAGACAAATAAATCATCTGCGGCAAATCCAAAAAGAAGCGAGCACGGCAAGTAGGTAACGACCCCAGCGAGAGGCAAGCATCTCCCTCGCACCGTCTCTCTTTCTCTCGCCTCGCCCACTGCCGGTGGCTACTCCACCCATCTCTCTCCCTCCCCCTCTCGCTCCCGCCGCACGCAAATGGTCACCTAGGCCGGGCCGGCGCAATGTCGCACCCCCTCCGCGTCTCGCCCTTGCTCGCGCCGCCGCCAATCCTCCTCTGCCGGCCCCGCCGCGGCCGCCGCCGCCGCCATGCCCCGAGGCCCATCCTAACCCTCGCGCGCTCCGACCCACCCCCGCTGCTCCGCCTCAGGGTCTCCGACTCCAGCGACTGCCTCCCCAGCCACGCCCACGACCACCACCACCGCCGCCCGCCGCTGCTATCGCGGCCGCGGGCCCTGATCGACTCCCTCGCCTCCGTATGGCGGGAGGGCCTCTTCCTCGTGCGCTGCTCCGCCTTCGCCGCCGTGCTCTCCGTCGCCGCCGCGCTCTCCTGGTACGCGCAGCTCCGCGCGCGGGCCTTCGTCGAGGCGCGCCTCCTCCCCGCCGCCTGCGCCGCGCTCGGGGACCACCTCCAGCGGGAGGTCCTCGTCGGCGGCGTGCGCAGCGTCTCGCCGCTCGGGATCACGCTCCACACCTGCTCCGTCGGCCCGAGCGCCCGCGAGTTCTCCTGCGGCGAGGTGCCCGTCATGAAGATCAGGGTCAGGCCCTTCGCCAGCCTCAGGCGCGGCAGGGTCGTCGTCGACGCCGTCCTCTCCGACCCCACCGCGCTCGTCTCCCAGACCAAGGATTTCTCCTGGCTGGGGATCCCCGCGCCGTCCGAGGAGGGGAAGAAGCCCAAGAGGAACTCGGAGGAGGAGGGCATCGACTACCGTACCAAGACCAGGCGGCTCGCCAGGGAGAAGGCTGGGGGGCAGTGGGATGAGGAGAGGGATAGAGCTGCCAGGGAATCTGCTGAAAGGGGATACATGGTTCCCAGTGGCCAATCCACTTCACGTTTGCCTGACGAGATGTTGCAAGACGATGGACCTGTCGGAATCGGGAAATCTAGCCCACCCCTCTGCGCCGATGAAATGCATAGGAACGATCGACACATGGATCCAGCCATTGTTGACTCTAGCTCAAAGCATGCAGATTTGGAGAAGTCTTTCGGCGTGAAATCTCGTATCCCGGGTATCAACTTCTGGTCTAGGATGATACCGAACCCTAGCAAGCGAAGATACAGGAGAAAAGGTCACAGCAAGGCGGTGTCGGACGTCGGCAATTCCTCTCAGGAAAGGATCCTCCGACGCAGTGCACAGGCTGCTGTGGCATATTTTGAAAACATGGATAGTGGTAATCTTGATAACTCATCCCCTGGTCCTGGTCCTGGGAATAATTCGTCTAACGGAGGTCATACAGATGCTGGTTCTGACAAAGCCACTTCAAATGATTTACCAATTGTCGGTTCTGATACGGCGCCAAATAATTCTGGTGAATTGCCACCAAATAGTAGTCATCGTCTGAACTATCCAGGTGAAGGCAAATCTGCAAGTGCAATGCCAATCATGGATCTAGATGATGTCTATACAGAACATTCTCATAATCAACAACCTAGCCAGAGTAGTTCACATCACTCAGATAACAAAATGTCAGTATGCAACCATTTGGAAGATGTCAAGCATGGCGAAGGCAACTTGTACCAGGGCCACTTGGAGGAATTTGAGAATCATTCCGAAGATAATATTGGTCCTCAGCAAGATATCATTATTGGGAATTTTGGTTCACGCACGCATGCTTACAACTGGGTGTCATTTTTGCCTTTCCAGGCAAAGGGGTCCTGTGTTCATTTTAATGCACCATATGCTTCTCTGGGTGTTGAAATTCAGAAGTTGAAGTCGCGATTTGCTATTGGTCTTGAAGACACCCCTGCTGGACTCGTAGAAGGGGTTGACCAGATCCATCCTGGTGGGGCTCAGCATATGCTCCCCATTACACTGGATTCTGTTTATTTCAGTGGAGGGAACTTGATGCTTCTGGGATATGGTGATCAGGAACCAAGGTTTGACCTCCTCATTTGCATTTCTATTCCAAATATATGTTCTTCTGACCTTTCTTGTGCATTTTCAAAATATACCATTGTATCACTGTTGGAACTTATATCGGGGTATTTTTCTGATCACCCATCTCTCCCATGAATTTTAACCACATTCCCCTACAATTAATTTTCTGTGAACAATATAATTTTCATAACTGCTTTTCAGCTTTATATTATTAATTCTTATTATCGCGAGTTATGTTGTCTACTGTAATGGGGTACATTATGTTTCAACTTATCTTACCTGTATTATTCAGTGCATTATTATATGCTCTTTCACAAGGGGGTTGGGGGCTGTGTGCAACCGCAACATTGGAAATGATATCAACTAAGTTTTAGTTGTTGCCTTCCTGTTGTAGGGAAATGAAACATGCTAATGGACACGTCAAGTTCCAAAATTCCTATAATCGTGTACATGTGCATGTCACTGGGAACTGCATGGAGTGGAGACAAGATCCAACTTCTCAAGGAGGGGGTTATCTTTCTACAGATGTTTTTGTTGACATAGCTGAGCAAACATGGCATGCTAATCTGAATGTAGTCAATGCTTTTGCCCCGGTAATGCACCTACTCCTATCTATAAAAGATGATATGGTTCTTACCGTTTATGTTGAAAGACAGTTTTCATGTGCAGCTGTTTGAGCGTATCCTAGAAATACCAGTTGTGTGGCACAAAGGAAGAGCAACTGGTGAGGTGCTTTTCTAAACTGGATCTCTTACATGTTCAATTTCACTATTAATATCAGCCACTTGTGCATAAAATTTAGACAATACCAGGACATGGCTTCCACATGCGCTTAATGAATAAATGAATGAACTTGCCAGAAGGTTCATGCTACATTGCTACATCTAGACATCGACGCCTCATGAGAACTGTTTTTTGTCATGCTTGAAGATGCTAAATGCGTATAACAATATTTCTCCTTTTCCTCCTCCAGGTGCATATCTGTATGTCGAAAGGTGATAGTTTCCCGAGCATTCATGGCCAGCTTGATGTGAAAGGCCTTGGTTTTCAGATATTAGATGCTCCATCATCATTCTCGGTACACTTACGCTTTACCCCATTAGTTTTTCCAACTCTGCATGTTTGTAATAACTAGGATCTTGCAAGGAATCAGTTTTCGTAGGCATAAGACAGATTAACATGGTTTTGATGGCTTGTTATTGATTTGCGATTAACCTGAGCTATCAATATTCTCCTAGAGCATTGATCCCCTTACTTTACCGATAATTAGAGTATTGTCTTGCGGTTGAAAAATGAGTGCCTAGTTACTCCTCTAAAAGTAAACACAATTGGTCGACGGTGGGCATTGTCGAAATGGCTAGAATATTCACGAGGGTGTCCAGGAATAATAGACGAATCATTTTTTTTCTGTCGACAAAACGCAAAAGCGTCGTATCTCGTTATGTTGAATAGGTAGGAATAAAGTTAATTACACACCCAAGTGGGCAGAGCCAAGGGAAAAAGGAAGAAAGGCAGAGAAATGAGGTGTAAGCTCATTGAACGTGCCAGCAATAGATGAATCATCAGGTGGGCCAGCTTCATTATTGTTGAATTTCATGGAAAGAACTTCTGTACTATGTGGATTTGCCTAGCGTTTTTCTAAAACATTACAAATATACGGACTACCCAAAATTTGGATTACGATTTGAGCAACAATTGGACATACTTAATTATAAGCAACATGTTATACGTATGGTTTCCAGTATTGACAAAATATATCCATGGATGCTGGATGTTATAAGTTTCTTGCATAATATATCAGTTAAGGGAGAAAGAGACTGAAAAATGAGGTGTGGGAGAAGCGATACTGTCATATTAGTGGCTGCTATATAGAGTGTCCTCAGGGCGCCTCAGGGTGGGTACTGTTGATCTGCTGTGTCGTAAGAAACAGATCAGCCATTAGCATTTCAAATTAAGTTTACAGACACTGACATTTGACTCTGATGTGAAAATTAGGCCACATGTTCTCAGATGTCTTCCGAATTTCAGTACTTTGATATGCAAACACCAACTCCTTTCCAAATATTACTATTACTCCTGAAAACATTCCAAGTGATTATAGATTTTAACGGAAGCCTGAACATGTTCAGGAAATAGTGGCAACTCTATCATTCCGTGGTCAAAGAGTATTTCTGCATAATGCAAGTGGTTGGTTTGGTGATGTTCCAGTTGAAGCTTCCGGCGATTTTGGTTTAAATCCCGAGGATGGAGAGTTCCATCTAATGTGCCAGGTATATTTAAGTTGCTAACTACATTGTTTATATATGTAGTCCCCTAAACAGCAATTCATACATTTACTTGATATCTTATTTTTTCCAGGTTCCATCTGTTGAAGTTAACGCGCTTATGAAGTCG
This sequence comes from Bromus sterilis, assembly GCA_950022295.1. Lineage (NCBI taxonomy): Eukaryota > Viridiplantae > Streptophyta > Magnoliopsida > Poales > Poaceae > Bromus > Bromus sterilis. The sequence continues at coordinate 31,177,024 of OX465597.1, forward strand.
GTGAAAATGAAGCCTCTGATGTTTCCGGTGCGGCATACTTCACTTGACTTTTTTGTAAATACTAGAGACCTGCATGCAGCGTTTAGATCAGTTTGTTTTGACTTATTGGCTGGCCAGTATTTGTACACATCACAGACAGTATATAACATATTCTTGTGTTAATTAAGAAAAGTGGAATGACATTATGCATTACCTTAGTAAAAAAATGCATACTATTTTTAACTGCCAGTTCAATGCGATCCGTCTTAACCCATATCTGGAATTAGGTATACTGAACCTACATATATTGCACAACATGATAAATTAGTTTGACTTTAATATAAAATGCACTACACAGCCCTAATCTCTATATGTACAAAAATCGTTAACTGGCCAACTTATTTATGTATGTGTATGATAGATCATTTATTTCACTTATTTTGAATCACACGACAATGACACTTGTGCTTTATCTTAAAACACCAATTATCATGGTTCTTAGCATTAGAATTTAACTTCTTGATGAAGCAAAATGACTACTCTTGTGTGGAAAGTAATAATAATGTTTGTCTAACCTTTTACCTATATTACCATTTGTTTAATCAACCTTTTCCTTTGCTGTGGCTGTTTTCCGCAATGCATATAAAATATGCTCAACACATCGCAGTTCAGTGACCGCAAACTAGGCCTGAAATATTATTTAAGCTGTTGATGTCTCATTTGTTTCTTAACAGTAGCTTAGGATTATCTCTATCAATGATGGTATGTGCTAAAAAAAATCTTTCGGCTAAATTTTCATGTTCATCCTTCAAGACTTGACTGCTGGTACAGTTTAGGTGGTTGGTGCTTTTACTCCTGTATTTAATTGTCAAGGACCTCTTGGTGCTCCTGTTTTTGTTGGAAGTAAAAAAATATCTTTTGGCTAAATTTTCATATTCATCCTTTAAGACTTGACTGCTGGTACAATTTAGGTGGCTGGTGCTGTTACTGCTGTATTTAATTGTCAAGGACCTCTTGATGCTCCTGTTTTTGTTGGAAGTGGGATTGTCTCAAGGAAGTCTCTTTCAGTATCTGGTATGCCTCCATCTGCAGCTTCTGAAGCTGTGATGCAAAATAAAGAGGCTGGTGCAGTTGCTGCATTTGATCATATTCCCTTCTCTCACGTATCAGCGAATTTCACTTTCAACCTTGACAACTGCGTGAGTACAAATAGAGCCACCATTTTTCCATTATTGGAGTTTGTGAAATTTGAACAACTAATTTCTCTTTCTTATTATCACTGGCTGCAGGTTGCGGACTTGTATGGTATTAGAGCATGCCTTTTGGATGGTGGAGAAATTCGAGGGGCTGGTAATGCATGGATTTGCCCAGAGGTATTGTGATTATTGGCTAGTTGATTACACTTCCAGCCAGTCATCTTTTCATGTTTGCGCTAGTTTTCAGCATACTTCTTTCTTCATCTACCGTCATCCAAGCATTTGTTCTCTCCGTATCAAGAATAAGATGAAAGGTCTAAGATCACAATGGTATTTGAAAAACATAGAGTAGCCATCAGGGCTTCTATAAGTTGAAAATACATATGGAAACAATCTATGCAAATGCATTCATGATGAACCTTCCAAACTCTTCTGTCCATTATTCACAACTTCGGCCTCATCGTAGACATGATGATTACATTCTAGCTCAGCCATTTGATTGTTTATTGCTCTGGGCTTACAGTGAATATCTACTGTTGAGCCCCTGGAGCATTGGAAATAGCAACTATGACCTATCAATCTGTGCTCTACCGAGATAAATGGAATACTAGCAGCGTACACCTAAGAGTTTACACACAAATTTGCTGTACCTTCTTTTTTGCAAGAACACAAATTTTCTGTACCTTCTATACAAATCCAATAGATAATCTGTTGTTGTTATCACATGAGAAAAATCTACCACCTTATGCAAGTATAATACATATTTAGATCTCTGCAGGGGGAAGGTGATGATTCTGCTATGGATATTAATTTATCTGGGAGCATTTTACTTGATAAGGTTTTACATCGTTACATACCTGGAGGCATTCAGCTGATCCCACTGAAAATTGGCGAACTCAACGGAGAGACTAGACTTTCTGGCCCCCTTATTAGACCGTGAGTATCTTAGACCTACCACCTGGAGTCCTAATGGCTAACTAGGCTGAGTATTTTTCTGGTATTCTAACGGCAACAAAAACTCATGACAGGAAATTTGATATAAAATGGGCTGCACCAAATGCAGAAGATTCTTTTTCTGATGCGCGCGGCAATATTGTTATTGCACATGATTATATTATGGTTAACTCATCATCAGTTTCCTTTGACTTAAATACTCGAATTCAAACATCATATATTGATGACTACTCGCTGCACAAGGAGATGTATCAAATGAAAAAGATCATGCCACTAGTTGTGGAGGGTGTTGATTTGGATTTACGTATGCGTGGCTTCGAGTTTGCTCATATAGCTTCTTCAATACCTTTTGATACACCAAGGCCATTACATTTAAAAGCATCTGGAAGGGTCAAATTTCAGGGAAAAGTGTTAAAACCTAGCCAGGTAGCTGATGACAAGATTTATGGTGCTCTACAAAGTATCATGGACCAAAGTAAGCTTGAGAGTGATGTGCCGAGGCTTGTTGGGGAGATTTCTCTGTCAGGAATAAAACTTAACCAACTCATGCTGGCACCTCAGTCTACTGGTTTTCTTTCCTTGTCACGGGATTCTGTGATGGTAAGTTGCTGTTTTGTTGTTTCGTCCTCTGAATTTGACTTGCTTTGCTTGTATGTTGTCTGATAGCCCAATTCAATTTGTTTGTACATGTGTACCTTCCAAATAATTGAGTGTTGTATGTATTTAGTATTTATGTTAATTTTTATTATTGTTTATCTACATCGACTCCCCGTCGTTCACTTCCACTCCCATCCTCCTCACTATCTTTATTCCCCTGCAAAACAGTTAAATGCTACTGGCAGGCCTGATGAAAAGATTTCCATAGAAGTGAACGGGCCATTGTTTTTTGGTACAAATGAGGTCATTCAAGATGAAAGGCTTCTATCAGTTTTCCTTCAAAAGGGGCAGCTGAAGTCTAATATCTGTTATCATCCTGAAAGTTTGACTAATTTGGAGGTAATCTACTAGTGTGTGTGTGTGTGTTTTCCTTGCAGCAATCTTTTTTGAGCATTATAAGACTTGTAGAGTCCATTTCAATATTGTTGATAGTTTCTTCTGGTCGTAAAGGTTCGGAATCTGCCACTTGATGAGCTGGAGCTTGCTTCATTACGTGGATTTCTTCAAAAGGTAATATTGTCCTAGATGAGAGTATGGTATACTCTGCCTTTTCAGGTTCTGTTCTATGGTCTTTCTATCATATTTTTGGTAGCTCTGTTCAGTTGATTCTATGTCTCACACATTTGTAATTACTCATGATGCTTACATACCTCAGATATTAAGACACTCTCTTTTGCAGTTTAAATTTCACGAGATGTTAGTTCCATTAACTAAATGATGCAGTCTAATAAAATTTGAAATTATGTTGATGTTAAGTTGACAAAGTGTTTGAATAGTTTCCAAATTGAAAATGTGCATCAGTCATTTGCTGTGCTGCACTTTCTGGTTTCTGCAAATTAATGATAGCTATTTGTGCACAGAATATGTATTCTGTGCTGTATATTTATTTGTGTAAATTTTTTTGAACTACAAGATGGTCTTATGCTCCTAAAGTTACAACTAAGCAGTAGTACTTCTTCCTTTATTCTTGCCTTTGATGAGAAGTTCTATCTACCTATACTGAATGAGGAGGCTCCAATTCTGCTCAAAAAATAAATAAATGCGGGGGCTCCAATCTCCAGTATTTGTTGTAAATCAACAGCAGCGATCAATTGCTAGATGGAGAATCCACCACTGATGTCTAATGTAACAGATCTTTTTGTTTACCTCAATAACAGATCTTTTGTTGTTACAGGCAGAAGTTCAGCTTAATTTCCAGAAAAGAAGAGGTCATGGTTTGTTATCGGTGATTCGTCCCAAATTTAGTGGTGTGTTTGGTGAAGCACTTGATATAGCTGCTCGATGGAGTGGTGATGTTGTGAGTTTGTTTTTCTCCCCCATATGTTTTTCTTGTTTTGTGTGAATTAAGCCATATCTCCTTTAGCAGGCGTTTGATATTAATTTTACTCAAGATTTTTTCCATCTCTTTGGTACTTGTTTCCTACAATTTTGTTGGAGTTAGGAAACTTTAAACACAGTTATAACTTATAACTCACTTTTTATGGTTCCTAGCATCCCCCATGTTAGCCTTTCCCAAATGACAAACATAAAATAGTTGACGTATAGCATGCATGTGTTGTTTTTCCTGATATTAGTTATACATTCCAGTGAGGTTCTTATCTTCTTTTTAATAGCGAGTTGTGAGCCCTTGCTGTGTTGATGTACTAGCTGTTTTTTTATATTTTCAATACCCAGATTACAATGGAAAAGTCAGTCCTAGAGCAATCTAAAAGCAAGTATGAGCTTCAAGGGGAGTATGTGTTTCCAGGAACACGTGATAGATTTCCTATGGAAAGCCATGGTAATGGGTTCATACAGAAAGCAATGGGAGGGCATCTTGGTAGCATTATGTCTTCAATGGGCAGGTGGAGGATGAGACTGGAAGTTCCTGATGCTGAAGTAGCTGAAATGCTTCCCCTGGCAAGACTTCTTTCACGAAGTACAGATCCAGTTATTCGTTCTAGATCGAAGGTGCACAATTTGTCCTGCATTTGTAATTCTATCTTTCTTTTCCTTTTTTTGACACAATATTCGTTGGTGTTTATGGTTTGCTAGATGGTAGCAGTCATTTGATCATATATTTGTTTGCAGGAACTTTTTATGCAATGCCTGCATTCTGTTGGGTTCAATGCTGAAAGTCTTCGTGACCAGATAAAGGTACTAGATAGTGATTTTAGGAAAATGGTATCACAGGCATAGAGTTATGGCTTCCCTTATTAGCAGGTCCCCTTGTTATTATGAAATGCTACTTATATCTACTTTATCCCATTGCTTGCAACAGGCAGTTGAAATGTATCATGATTGGTTGGATGATGATACAATTGAAGATATAACTCTTCCAGCCTTAGCTGAACTGAGAGGTTACTGGCGTGGTTCTCTTGATGCCAGTGGAGGAGGAAATGGAGATACTATGGTGAGCATGTTCAGATATTCACTCAAACTTTTGTCCCGGTAATTATTGAGGAACGCCTAATAGTGGTCTTTCTAACAGTCACACTTCTTGCATTTTGGTTGAGCTGCATTGACCTCCCCATCTGTATGATGCAATAATTTCTTTGTTTATTTCCCTTAACTTTGTTTCGTATTTGTGTTAGTGGTTTATTTCCACTACATTTTTGGTATGTCGTGAGAAATATTTACAGAAGCTTGACTTTGTAAACGACACTATCAGCAAGACAATGTTCCCTGAATTATTTGTAAAGATGATTCCTAATGGCTTTATGTATGCAGGCTGATTTTGATTTCAATGGTGAAGATTGGGAGTGGGGCACTTACAAGACACAGCGTGTTCAGGCATCTGGTTCTTACAGCAATAATGATGGCCTGCGTCTTGATAAGTTATTTATTCAGAAAGATAACGCCACCCTTCATGCTGATGGATCGATTCTTGGCCCGCTAACAAATCTTCACTTTGCTGTGCTTAATTTCCCAGTTGGTCTTATACCAGCTCTAGTTCAGGCTCTAGAATCATCAAGTACGGACTCGATTCACTTTCTGAGGCAATGGCTGACACCAATAAAAGGTATTTTGCACATGGAGGGAGATTTGAGAGGCACTCTCTCAAAACCAGAATGTGATGTTCAAATTAGACTTCTTGATGGTACCATTGGAGGCATTGATCTCGGAAGAGCTGAAGTACTGGCTTCTGTAACCCCAACAAGCCGTTTTGTTTTTGATGCAAATTTTGAACCAACTATACAAAGTGGACATGTAAACATTCAAGGTAGTATTCCTGTGACTTACGTCGACAGCAGCTCCATGGATGAAAATTTGGAAGCTGGAGATGGTAAACAGGGTATAATAAGAATCCCTGTTTGGGCGAAAGACAAAGGATCATCTAATGATATCAGTGAAACAAGAATTGTGAGGGACAAGCCAGAGGATGGTTGGGAATTTCAGTTAGCTGAAAGTCTAAAAGGTTTAAGTTGGAATTTGCTAGAACCAGGTGAAGTGAGGGTAAATGCAGACATAAAGGATGGTGGCATGATGTTGATAACTGCACTTAGTCCTTATGCAAACTGGCTTCAAGGCTATGCTGATGTGCTCCTTCAGGTGGCCCATCCTCATTTAGTTCCCATAATTCCACTAATGACAACATAAATATTGCTCTTTTTCATACAACTTTTCATAGCATTAATTCTGATTGATGAAAATGTCTGTTGATTTAGACTATGAAGCGTAAACGTTGTATTTATAGGCAGTTCTTTGTTCCACCTGTGCAATCCTCAGATGATTAACATTTTCCTCCTGTTTTGTTTGTCATTTGGATGAAAGGTTAAAGGCACTGTTGATCAGCCTGTTGTTGACGGGTCTGCGTCATTTCACCGAGCAACTGTGACTTCTCCTTTCCTTCGGACACCGCTTACAAATTTCGCTGGTAATGTTAATGTTATATCCAACAGACTATGCATCAATTCCATGGAAAGCAGGGTTGGGAGGAAAGGAAAATTGTCGATGAAAGGGACCCTACCTCTGCAAAATAGTGAGCCATCAGCCAGTGATAAGATTGAGTTGAAATGTGAAGTTCTGGATATACGAGCAAAAAATGTTTTAAGGTAATTATTGCTACTTTATCCTTTTAGATTTCTGCACTATATTTTGGTACTTAATTTCTGACTAGTGTCTGAGTGATGTAAAGCACCACGTGATCTGGTTAATTGTTTTCTAAAGTTGGTTTTGGAAACAGTTAACAGTACTGTGCTAAAACCTGGAATGCATCTCATAAATTCATATTAAACATGCAATATATGTAGGTTCCCAAATACGTCTGCTTATTGTTTGCTAAACTGTTTCTGTTTTGATTTGTACAGTGGCCAAGTAGACAGCCAGCTGCAGGTTACAGGCTCAATATTGCGGCCAGATGTCTCTGGGATGATCCGGTTAAGCCATGGCGAAGCATATTTGCCTCATGATAAAGGCAATGGTGCTGTCGCCACTAGGTTGGCTTCAAACAAGTCTAGCTATCTTCCTGCTGGTTTTGGTCAAACAACTACTACGCAGGATGTCTCACGTTTTCTGGGTGCACTATCAACTCCGCCAGACAGTACGTATTCCATCAATTTGACATTGACTAATATCACAGCAAAGTGCTCTTGGCCAATACATATAGCTTAACTATTTAAGTGGTTACACGTGACAATTCGTTACGTTTGAAGTGAATATCTTACAGAACTGTATTCTTCGCCCTCTCTCTATCCTGCTCTTTTACTAATTTCCTTTATGAGCTTACTGGGGCTTTCAATATTTTGCATCCTTGGTCAACAAACAGAAACAGAAAGGACTCTTGAGAATGGAAGTTTTAAGCCAAACATTGATGCCCGGCTGAATGACTTGAAGCTCACGCTGGGGCCAGAATTAAGAATTGTTTATCCTTTAATTCTGAATTTTGCTGTCAGTGGTGACCTTGAGCTTAATGGCATGGTACATCCGAAGTACATAAGACCGAAGGGTATCTTAACATTCGAAAATGGTGAGGTCAACTTGGTAGCTACTCAGGTAAGCTTTATGCCCTGACCCTTACTTGACACAAGTTGTTTTTCCTTTTCCGCTTTGAAAATGGTTTATGATGGGTTGTTTTACATTTTTCTGTACCCAATTGCAGGTTAGACTTAAAGGTGACCATTTAAATGTAGCAAAGTTTGAGCCTGATCTTGGTTTGGATCCTGTTCTGGATCTCGTCCTTGTTGGATCTGAATGGCAATTCAAAATCATGAGTCGAGCAAGCATGTGGCAAGATAATCTGGTTGTAACCTCGACGCGCTCCGTGGACCAGGATGTTCTGTCACCTAGTGAGGTGAGATACATCTACAAATGAGTCACAGCTCAACTTTACTGTAGCCCTGATAATCTCATAGTTATTTTTTTGCGGGGTGCCCTGATAATCTCATAGTTTAGTTGTCTTTGAAAAAACAACAGTTCTATAATGAGGTGAATCTGCCTTTGCCGGTGCACCTTTTGCTGGTTGCTTGCCAGTTCTCTATTGAAGAGTGGAATAAGGAGATTAACAGATTGACTTAACCGAGCCTGTGTTCCTCTTTAAGAAAAAATATGTGCAACTCTTACAACTCTGATTTCTTGCTGTATTATAGGCCGCAAAGGTTTTTGAGTTGCAGCTTGCGGAATCACTATTGGAAGAAGACGGACAGCTTGCATTCAAGAAGCTCGCAACTGCAACACTAGAAACTTTGATGCCAAGAATCGAAGGCAAGGGTGAGTTTGGACAAGCACGGTGGCGACTGGTTTATGCTCCGCAGATTCCGAGCTTGCTGTCCGTAGATCCAACGGTCGATCCACTTAAATCTCTGGCAAACAATATTTCTTTTGCTACGGAGGTTGAAGTGCAGCTTGGAAAACGCCTGCAGGTACGGTTTCTTTTACGTTTTCCTAGAAAGCTAAATAAATAATGTGAGCCTAATTGCTGCAATTATAGAAACTGTCCTTAAATTACTGCCGTATGTTATGCAGGCCTCTGTAGTGAGGCAAATGAAAGATTCAGAGATGGCGATGCAGTGGTCGCTGATATACCAGCTCTCCAGTAGGCTCCGCGTCATCTTCCAATCCACACCGTCCAATCGGCTTCTCTTTGAGTACTCGGCAACGTCGCAGGATTGAACTTTTTTAAGTGTCATTGCACAGATCTTGGGCTGCTGTCTTAGCCAAAAGGTTTCTGTGTCCAGATTCATTGTTTCTGTAGATAATGCAAGTTTTGGCAAGCAGGTTGTGCGTGTGCACTTGCTGCGTTTTTGCTCTTTGTTGTAGCTAGATTCCTTTTCCTCTGAAACAAAGTTTCTGAGGTTGTACATAAGTAGCAAGTTGAGCTCTCTTAGCGTCAGATGTAAAGTAAAAAACCTGTATAAAGGAAAAAGTTTTTTTTTGCATTGTACCTCCAACATGGGTTGAACAGTCCGGACCTTACGGGGTTAGCAACATAAAGGGCAGATTTAAGTGGGACCTTATAGGACCTTCTTCAAATCTCTTCACTATTGTTCTACACCCAAAAAGCTTCATTTGTTGTTATTACTTGCCTAATTACTAATTAGTTGCTTTTGTGTGGCTTGTTAGCTTGTTGTAACACATCATATACAGTGTAGCACCTAGTTGCATATCTAGAAAAGTTAGATTTTTACACTAGTCTGTAAAAGCAACTACGAAAATATTAAATTTGGCATAAAAGTCGATGTTTAGCACATTCTTTACCCTTCAATTATATAAGAGCAAGGTTTCTCTCTCTTGTTGTTAGCTGGGTGATGAGACACTCCGAGTTGATGATTTTGGAGTTAGAGCGGAAGTTAGCCGACATTGAGAAGAAAGCCATTCAATTATCCAGTGCTCTCAACATCCAGTAGAGCCGGTTATGAGGTTGATAAGGAGGATTATTCACAGGTGAAACTAGGCTACTCCAATTAACCCCAAGACACTTAGGGCTTGTTTGATTCATAGGGTAGGAAAATTATAGGAACATGAAAAACATAGGATTGCAATGGCATGTCCACTCCAATCCTATAGGATTTTGCTTGCACCAAAATTTGTTTGATTCCATCAAAGGAATTGTAGAAAGAGGTTGACGTGAATGTTAGGATTCCTATAGGAAGTAGTACAAAAATTCCTATAGGAACAATTCCCATGAATCAAATGAGTAACGTAGGAAAAAAATCCTATGGGATAAAATCCTACAAGAATCCTATGAAATTCCTATGAATCAAACAAGCCCTTGGTGCAACAAATCATAAATTGTAAGTACCGTGCCTTGAACCCACCATTAGGCTTCCTTTGGTTCGGAGGAATATCATAGGAATTTTGTAGGATATGATTCTTATAGGAATTTTTCCTTTAGAGCCCTTTGGTTCATAGGAATGGATTCCTATTCCTACATAGGATTGGTTCCTATCCTTCACATTTCAAAGGAAAATAAAAATGAGCCTAGACTCAATGAAAAATTTCCTTTGGTGTGAACCAAATGACATCTCTTTTCCTATCCCTACTCATAGGATTGGAGATACATGTCATCTCAATCCTATAAATTTCCTATTCCTATGATAATCCTATCCTATGAACCAAAGGAGGCCTTAGGCTATGCCTTAGTATGCACAACTTACAAGTATAGGCCCTCAACCTACTCTTCATCCTAAGCTTGGATGAGAGCTCACATTTGTGGTGTTAATTATGGTTTTGGGGAAATCATCATGGATGGTTATACCTTATGAATCCTTTGAATCTAACCCCCTCGGAAGCGAGGGCAGGGAATTTTTTCTTTTTTTTCTTTTCAAGAGTGTTGGTCCCATTGTCTTGAACCGCATTCGACTCCATGACACAACCAAGATAGATTGGGATGTCCTTGAGATTGCATGAAGGCACCTCAAGTGTCAAGACTTCCAACCTCACCATCTTGAAGAATAAGATGGATTTGTTTGCAATGAGGAATGGTGAAACATCAAGTGACATATATACAAGACTCAATGATCTAGCACTTGCTTTGAAGGGCTATGCCATAACTTTAGCCCCAAAAGATTTCATCAAGGAAAAATTCCTAAGGGACATCATGCCAAATCACTCTTACATAGAGTTAAATATTCAACAAAGGCATGACTGTGTAAATTTCTCACCGGATGACTTAACTTTATTGTTTGTATCCCATGAAAACTTCTCTAATGTCGCCAAAGAAATGCGAGTGGCTCATTCAATCAATACAAAGTCTTCGTTAGCTCCCAAGGCCATGCAATAGCCCATAATGAGCCAAGAGAAGATGTTGAAGATAATGAAGACTACAAATAGTACTTCAAACAATTTGCAAGAAGTTTCGGAGAACTTGGCCCTCATGCCTAAGGGATTTCAAACTCAATGAGGCGCAAGCCAAAATTTCATCAAACAAATAAATTAAATATTTAAATCATCATTTTATTAAATGATGATAAGAAATCCATCTTTTTTGGTTTTCGTGTTCGCAACTCACCTCACAATGGCACACGACTCAATTGTGATATCTAGGATCCACCCAGACGATGTTGTAATTTTTGGCACAAGCCCGACCATCACACATGGTGCAAAACCCCATTTATTCAGTTAAATGAATTAATTTTATAAATAAAAATTGATCTATCTCTGAATGACTCAACTTTTTAGGTGGCCTCGATATAGTGTAGTGAGGATATGTTTAAATTTCATGCAATTCGAAGTTTATTTCATACCCGAATGGTCGTATATGGAGGTGATATAAGCCGATAAAAAACATTTCATAAATTTTTTTTTGTCTATTCAGGACGTAGCCCATGTCCATTTCTGACATCCATTTTATACAACCCCCACTTGTTACATATATCCCTTCCTCCCTTTCCAAAATTGGCAGCAACCCCTAACCTCATGAGGGTTTCCCCCTAATTTCAACACAAGCGCCAACCCCTCACCATCCCTCTCTCCCTAGTAGCAAACCCTGGCCAGATCCTATTGAAAACGTAGTAGAAAACAAACAAAAATACATCCTATGATAAATATAGGATTAGTATAAATATGCAAATAGGTTTGATCTCGATCTTCTCCGACTAACGCAGATCCCTCTATAGGGGATTTCAGCTAGGTGAGTAGACCGGAGGGAAACATGAGATAGGTTTACATAGGTTCAAAACCCTCGATATGAGGTAAAACCCCACTTCCTGATTGTGTTGTATTATTGTGATGGGATGTACAGATTGCAAGGTAAAACCGTGGGATGTGTAATGTTTAGCCTATTGACTATCCAGACTCTAGTTTATACAGGTTGACGAAAGCCCGGGGGTACAAGAGTCCTAGTTGACTATGGCGGTAAGGGGAATTGTCGTAGGTAATTCCAATGGATCCCTTAGTAGGATATCCTAAGCTAGATGATCAAGAGTCGATGGTAATAGGAGATGAGATAAAACCGTACTTCTGATTGTTTTCTATTATGATAGGGTATGTGCAAAGTACAATGTACCGAGAGATTGTTGCTATTCTAAGATCTATGATCTACGTTGTGTTCTATCAACTAGTATAGCTTTGGTTTATATGAGACACCGGGGGCTTACAATTATAAGAGTCCTAGTCGGCTATGCCGGTGGAGGGGAGTCCTTCATGGATCATGAGTCTTGTTTTGACTAGAAGGCTTCTTAAATCTTTCATATAATGCATCATGGGTCACCATGTGGCCCATTATGTCCGACAGGGGGTCCTCAGACTGACCCACCAGGCCATAGTCAACATGGTGATAGGCCCCTTATATGGGACACTATCAGTAGCCCCTAGAGTCTTGTATAAATAATCATAATGTGTAGTATCCCCTGAGACTCAAATCAGGCATGAGCGGCCGACCTAAAGATCATAATCACTCTCAGTAATTTTTTAAATATTTAGAGAAAAATGTTGATCCCAGTCGCTCGCGAGACTCAAGTCATTTTGCAAAAATGGCTTGAGGATTGAATCCACGCTTAAATACTTAGGAAAAATTGTGGTGTACAGTATCCCCTCTAGACTTAGGTCGGGCGCAAGTGGCGGCCCCGAGGATCAAAATCCTCCTCGCAAACTCGTATTGCACGCAAATCCCCCATGTCGGTTCTGCCTGATCCGTTGATCATCCTGCTAGATGTCGTCCTGGAATATAATTTAGCCGACCGTGGGCACAATAGCAACCTTGAAAGCACAATATATCGACCAGAGGGGGGGGGTGAATGGGAGATTTTCAATTTTACTAGCAGATTTTGGTTTTCTTCAGGATTGAAGCAATACGAAGCTGAAGAAGTAACCAAAATGATGAAGAAATGAAACTTCACATAATGTAATCATTATGGCAGCTCATCACAATGCAACAGAAATAACTCAAATCAGATAAGCAGAAGTGCTTCAGATGCAGAGTATGAAGACTTAGAGCAGAGGGAGAGAGACATCAGAAGAAGTCAACACAGCAAGTACTGGAGCTTAAGAGGTTGAAGAGATAGCACCAGTGTTTGAAGACTTCGGTTTGGTAGACCAGTTCAAGTTGCTGTGACAACTCTACGTCTGGTTGGAGAGGCTGAGATTCAACTCAGAAGACATAATCTTCACCTTGTTCTCCTTGAACTAGAGTCCTCAGACTCCGTCCAATCACTCAGGTGAGTCTTCAAGGTAGACTCCCGAAACCTTTACAGACTGCGTTCACTTCAGGAATTCACAATTGCATCTTGAATCCTTAGAACGATGACTCCTACACCGGCTGGAAGATCACAGTCTTCAAGAGTAAAAAGCTTCAGATCACTCGAACCTAGTTCCTCAAAACTGCTCAACTACTCTGGCTGGTGTGGTTTTCTCACTTGTGTTCTTCAGTTTCTTCAGAGGAGGGTTGCTCTCAAATGACAAGTGTCAGTTTCTCTATCGGAGCAGCCCACCCACAACTGGGGCTGGAGGCGGCTATTTATAGCCGGGGAGCAACCCCCTGTGAAAGGACATACATGCCCATGCATGCAATTACTCTCATGCCCTCGGATATGACCGTTGCTAGACAAGTTCTAGCCTCTCACCACGCAACACGTGGCACGGTCAAAGTATTCTCTCTCCTCACAATCTTCAGAAGAATCGCACTGGCGATCTCCTGACTCCTCAACCGAAGTTAGTTACCTCAGTGTCCTGAAGAACAACGTCTCAGACACCCGAGGACTGAACTTCTACTGCAGGAGATTTCCTCAGGGTTTTTCTTCAGGATTCCTAGTTGAGCAATTCCTCAGACCTTCGGAACTCGTTTTCTTAAAGCCCTCCAACAGTGCGATGTTTTCCTACGACTCAAGAAAGAAAAAGACTTAACGAAGACTACACTTCAGCTTGATATTCATCTTGACATGTCTTCAGTATGGCGCAACTTTCTTCAGGATCTCAATTCTTTGGGATCCTGTTTCTTCAGGATTCCAAGTCTTCAGGATCTGGTTCTTTAGGATTCAAAGTCTTTAGGATCCTGTTTCTTCAGGATTCGGAGTCTTCAGGATCATGTTTCTCCAGGATTTTGCGCCAATAGGTTCTTCAGGAAAACCTTTGTTTCTTCAATGTTCCTCAACATTTTGGGGGGTCGACATTGGTGGTTAAACACCTCATCAGGGACTGTTCTCCTGTGTATACTCACAAACACATCAGTCCCTTAACCGTTTTGTCATCAAACTCCAAAACCTCAAGGGGAGGGCACTTGATGCACTTACAATCTCCCCCTTTTTGGTGATTTGATGACAATCAGGTTAAGCTTCAACGGGGATAAAATTATGTGTTTGAAGAATAAAAACTTTGAAGAACATTTTTTATCATTAAGCTGGATATAATGAAGCTCCCCCTGAGGATATGCGTATAAGTTGAAGAATGTTTAATATCTAAAGCATTTTGAGGTATATGAGGAGCTCCCCCTATATCGAGTCATTTTTGAAGCAGTGCATGTTATGAAGTGTTTGAGGAATTTAAACAACGCACTGAGAAAGGTGTTTGCAGAGACAATCACATGCATATATGATAAACTTGAAGAAATAGCATGAGGTAACTGAGGAATAGTATCAGGCAAACACCAAAATAACAGTTTACAACTCGTTACAAAAAAAATCTAAAGAACGAGAGTTGTAACTGAAGAACCCCATAACTAAGACCCGCTTGAAGACTAACAGATTTCTCCCCCTTTGTCATAAAATGAACAAAAAGGGAAAAACTGAAGCTAACGCCCCTTTGAAGATGCTTCAAGGCTGAGGTGAGTCACGCCTGAGGCAATCCGTCGCAGTGTGAGGGCAGGCAGCTGTGTCTTCAGCTTCTTCAGCAGTCATTTCTTGGTTCGAAGAATAAGAGTCCATGGCCGGAGGAGGAGTTGTGCAGCGTCTGAATTGCCTCGGGGGTCTGATGGCAGGAAGATGAGGCTTTTTTTTGAATGTTGGTAGGAGATCTACCAAATTCCATTATTAGCAAGAGGAGTAACAAAAACCCAAGGGGCAAGACACTGTGAAGGACAGTGCCAAAGGAAAGAAATCAAAGGAAAGAAAAGAAACAGAAACAGGGAGCAGCAGCTCAGCCTGGATCGAACGGAATTTTCCCTCCTGCCAAGTTCCAAAGGTTGACCTCTTCTCTAATGATCCGTAGCACATCATCCGCTCGAAGCTCTTCTGATGGAAAACACGCCTGTTCCTCTCCTTCCAAATTTCCCAGGAGATTAAGTGCATCATAGATGCCGTTCCTTTCCTCTTCACACAGCTCGCCGATTCCCAACACAGCAACATCCAGTCCTTGAGGGAGTGAACACTAGCCCAGGCTGCCGGTTGCAAAGCCGGCAAGTCCGCTTGCAGTGATAGTTCCTCCCATATTTTACGGGACCACGGGCAATCGACCAGCAGGTGCATCGGCGTCTCCAGACTTCGCAGGCAGAGCGCGCAGAAGTAGTTATTTGGCCAGCCGCGTCGCAAGAGAAGGTCCGCCGTGGGAATTCTGCCAAGTGCTGCTGTCCACATGAAGAACCTACATTTGCCAGGCGCCCAAGGAGACCATATCACTCGGGCGAGCGCAAAGCTAGTGGCTCCGATGAATTGCAGCTCGTATGCCGATTTGGCGCTATACTGTCCGTCCCGAGAGAAGCGCCATCGGATGGTATCCGGTTGATGCGCGGTTAGGGTGATCGCATCCAGGCGGGTGGACAGGGCTATCAGCTCCGAGAGCATGTCTTCCGTGAGGCCCTTTGCGAGGTCGTGCAGCCACTTGTCCCCCAGCATGGCGTCTTGCACATTTCGTCTCTTCCTGGCCGCAACAGCGAACAGCCGCGGGGCGATGTCTTTGGGAGCCTCCCCGCCTAGCCAACGATCATGCCAGAAACGTGCAAGAGCCCCGCAGCCAATGGTGATTTCAGTGGCTGCGGCGAAGATGGACTCGTCCACCTCGTCACACGGCAGTTGCGAACCAACCCAGGGGCGGTTCGGGCATGACCAGGATTGCCATAGCCACTTCAGTCTAAGGGCACGGCCAAACTTGGTGACATCCAACACTCCAAGGCCGCCCAACTCCTTAGGGCGGCAAACCGCAGCCCAACTAACCTGACACTTTCCGGGATTGCACATATGCTCACCAGCCCAAAGCCAGGACCGACAGATGCGTTCTAGTCATTTGATCACCCAGGTCGGAAGCCTGTGGACCGACAACATGTATGTGGCAAGTGAGGCGAGTGCAGACTTGAGCGGAACCAACCTGCCACTCTTCGCCATGAGCCCGCCCTTCCAGACTGCGGTCTTGGCGCTAAATTTGTCGATCAAAGGATAAAGATCAATTTTTCGAAGGGAACGCAGTGAGAGGGGTATCCCGAGATAAATTGTCGGGAAGGTGTTGGGTGCAATGCCCAGCGGCTGCAGTGCGAGATGCAGGGTAGCCAAGTCACATCGGATCGCCCGCCTTTAGCCAGAGCACCCGGCTTCTTTGCCGCAGCTTGATATTCAGCAGCACGGAAAGGCCCAGCGAACGGCTTTTTAATTTTGCGCGGAGCTCGCGCTCGACCTTGGATAGAGTGCGAAAGTCCTGGGCCGAGTCGAGGCGAAGCAAAAGTT
Source organism: Bromus sterilis (assembly GCA_950022295.1). Lineage (NCBI taxonomy): Eukaryota > Viridiplantae > Streptophyta > Magnoliopsida > Poales > Poaceae > Bromus > Bromus sterilis. The sequence continues at coordinate 31,193,813 of OX465597.1, forward strand.
CATTAACAATATGCAGCTGTCGGCGAATATCTCCCACCTTATTCTTGCTCCAACATTTTAGAGCGCAAGTAACATTGAAGAGCTTCCTGCTGAACGTGGTGAGCGGGCTGGAATGGCCAACATCCAAGTTCCACGCTTGGGTCACTACTTCCTTGTAGCCTGATAGCAACTGCCAAAACCCTTCAAAACGGAATCGACGGTTAGTGCGAACGGCGCCTTCATTAACCAGTAGCAGTGGGCAGTGGTCAGATATGGTTGTGGCTTGGGGGAGCAGCTTAGCGACACTGAACATAAGCTCCCAGTCAACGTTACAGAAACCGCGATCCAAGCGCACTAGAGTTGGATTGGCCTGCTCATTGCTCCATGTGTATTGCCGGCCTATGAGAGGAAGCTCATGCAAGGAGGAGGTGTTTAGGCAGTCCCGAAAGCGGCGCATCCAGCGGAGAGAAACACGGCTATTGTTTTTATCGCGCGGATCTTTTATGAGGTTGAAGTCTCCAATGAGGAGCCAAGGGCCGATAACTGAGTTATGGATAGTAGCTATCTCGGCCAAGAAGGCTTCCTTCCTGTCATCATCATGCGGTCCGTAAACCGTAGCCAGCGTCCAATGGTCATTGGTGCCAATTGGAGAGAAACGAGCAGTGATCGAAAAAGTGCGGGATTGAATATTGTCCACCCGGTAAAGATCCGAGCGCCAACACATGAGAATCCCACCTCTAGTTCCAGTGGCATCAAGAGTTGCATGAGCGTCTAGTCTTGCACCAACAATCTCGTTCCTGTCATGTGATGAGCAGGCTGCGAGCTTGGATTCTTGCAGGCAGACAATTGAGGGGGTGGTTCTGCCAATCAACTCGTGGACGGCTATGCGTAGAGCCCGGTCATTTAGCCCGCGAACATTCCAATTTAACAAGGAGAGTTGTTCAGACATGTGAAACAACATAATCTTCCAGAACACAGGGGGAAACATGGATACAGGAGGTGGCCATAGCCATCTCAGCCTCAACAGTCATCCCGCCCCTAACAGGCAGCGGCAGGGGACCTTAGAAGTTGTGCTAAACATCTAAACAGGGAGCTTCAACAAGTGCACAAGAGGTGCCGATCAAGGAGCACGCTCGGCGAGCTCGTCCAGAATGGCCTGAAGCTCGGCCTCCGGCAACAGCAGCTGGGCAGAGGAGGAGAGTCCGGCAAGGCGGGCCAGCTTTGCCATGTGATCAGGAGATAGCGCACTCTTGAAGAAGTTCAGATACGCAGGCAGCGCGTCGTCAGAGAACTCTACCTCATTGCTGATAATCCCAAGCTCCTTGCAAATAGTAGCCTGGGAGCGCCTTGACGAGGAGAGGGGTGAGCGCAACTTCAACAACCGTGCGCTGCGCCTCGCAGAGCTCCCTGCGCCTAACAACTTCTTGTGGAGTGGGAGCCGCGTCGTCTTGCTCCCAGCTGCGATCGGCGGCGGCCCTAGGACTGATGGCGCAAACAGTGCCGCAATCTTTGCAATGAACGCGCGCTGCTCATCGATGTGGAGATCAGCAACCTTCTTGGTGATGGCCTCAAGTAGCCCTTGACCATTTAGGCGCGCTTCAGTCAGAGCCCTCCTAGCACTCCGCTCTTTAGGGGATACACCCAGCCCCTCATGGATGCATGTGTCCGCCAGCTGCTGGTTCACTTGCCCGTGAGCCAGAGAGCATTGAGCGCCCGGGCCGAACACCACCTCAGTGTCCTGCAGACTAGGCATCCTGGTTGGCCCACATGAGGGAATCCATGGACTGCTCATCGCCCACTGATCAATGGCGCCAGGAGGCGTCAGAGGAAGAGACGCATTGGAAGGCTTAGCCGCCCAGCCCCAAGACTCCCACATGGGCAGCATGGGAGCCACAGCCACCGGTGTAGACACGGGGCTGATCCCTTGCCAGCAGCTCCCAGACGTGAAAGGAAGCGGGCCAGCGCCCCACGCCCCAAGCTGCCCAAAGGGGAAGGGCGCCTGCTGCAAGGATTGCCGGTACAGGGGCATGCACTCCAGAACAGAGTCTTGCAGCCCGACAGCTGCGTCCACCCCTACCCTGCCGCTGTTGCTCAGCACGCGAGCAGAGAGGTCAAGAGGGGGCAGCTGAGAGGCAAGGGTCCCAGTACCATCTCCAAGAGGGTCGACCAACATTTTTTCTGCGCTCTTAGAGTCGCTGACCTCATCATCGTCAGAACTGATTACGGCTGGTTCCTTAGACCGGGCTTCGTGGTCCACCCTGAGCACATCCAACAACGGCGTGATGTAGACTGAGCGCCTCGCCGGTGGCGTCGTTGCCGGAGTGGAAGCCGGCAAGGGTGCGGTGTCGGAGGTCGGCTGACTACAGTGCTATCGGTGATGGCGTCGCTGAGCGGGAGCACGAGTGTTGGTGTCACGGCATTGCGTTTGGTCGCGGATGGCGCGCCAGAAGCGCTTCCTCCCACTTGACCTTCTGCTCGGGCCGCTACCGCCGTCTTCATCGCGGTCACGATCGCGGTCGCGACCATCATCACGGCGGTGCTGCCCCGCCGCATGGTCCGAGCCACGGACCGCCGTCGGGACGCGGTCACCATCCTTCACGTCCATCTGCCAGTCCTTGAAGCGGTAGATGGTTGGCCACTCGGGGTTGTCATCAGCAATCGGCGTCGCCGACGGCGACACTGGGGTGTAATCCTTCACCACGTCCAAGTGGATGAGCACCGGAAAGCATGGCCCTTCCCTCCCCTGATCTGCTGGAGTGCCCTTCGGCAGCGACTCCCGCATCCTAGGCGCGTCAGGTTGGCTGATGATGTTGAACTCGGAAGCCCTAGGAATCCTGCCTAGGTTCCAGGACCAGAACCAGGCGAAGAGGGCCGAGCAGTTGGCTCGCGTAGAGGACTAGCGCTCGATGTGGTCGAGGACGCAGTCATCGCCGAGGATGCGCACCACATTCTTCCTGTTCCAGGCATGGAGCGGCAGCCGGTCAATGGCGACCCGGCAGTAGTGGCGCCAGACACGATTGACCCCCATGGATGGAGGGAACCATGGCATCACCTTGAACTTCACTCCGGCCACCACAATGAAGCGCTTCTCGAGCACCAGGTCACGCTGGTAGGGCTCGAACATAGTCAGCAGGAAGTCCTCGGGGAAGAAAGGTGCCACCGTGATGTCTCGTCACGCGAAGTGGAACCTGCTCTCGATCACCGTAGCCACCATGTCAGCCGTAATGCCCGAGCATGGGCCAGCGGCCTGCAAGGTGAGCGCGGTGGTGCGCAACCTGTAGGCCTCCTCCTCCATGGCCGGCGTGCTGATGATAGTGCAGCTCGATGTTGCTGGGCGGCGCTCCGCCGCACCAGGAATGTACGCCATCCTCGCGGGCGCGAGGAGCGGGGGCCACGCGTCGCTGGGCGCAGGCAGCCGGTCGACCGGCGTTGGTGCGGACGGGGTGGGCGCCGGAGCAGCTGAAGCGGCCACCGGAGGTGGAGGCGAAGGCGGTGGCGAGCGTCTGGCTGGTGGCTGGTTGTCGCGGCAGTCACGCTGTGTGTGTCCAGTGAGCTTGCAAGAGTAGCATTTTATAGGATCCCGACACTCGAAGAACTTGTGCCGAGGCGAGAGGCACTTGTAGCAGGCGTTTCCAAAGCGCTTCTTGAAGGCCTCAACAGCCTTGGCCAGGCGATCAATGCGTCGCTGCGGCGAAACCTTTGCCCGCACCACCGCCGCCGGCCGCTGCGCCAGACTGCGAGCACGCCGAGAGCACGCCACCTCCAACCCATGCTCGTCAGGGGCGGCGTTGCCATTGGTGGAGGGGGCAGTCCGAATCGCACGCGAAGCAGGCACCAGATCTTTAGGCCCAGGCGCCACAATGACGGACTGGAGCCTGGGTCTCTCTAAGACAGGGATCGTCGCCTCGGTCGTCGAGGATGCCCGATAAGGGGCGGCGTGCGACGCGATCCGGGGCAGCGCAGAAGGCAGAGAGCTGGAAGGGGGAAGCGAATCACATACCGGAATCTTGCCGCAGTCCGTCTCCGCCACCTCCATTAAAGCCACGCAAGGAAGGATCCGCCCGGAGATATCATCGATGAAACCAGAGCAGTCCACGTCCTGCGCCTCCCGCAGCGCGACACAGGGAAGGACCCGCCCCGAGATGCCATCCACCAGCGACTGCCCGGCGTTGATGGTTGCGCCCGCGGTGATGGGTGCGGTTGCTGGGGTAGGTGGGAGCACTCCACCGCTAGGAAGATGAGGCTTTTGAAGACCTAATTTTGCAATGTCTGCGGGGGTGAGTACTTCTCTCATCAAGGCATCGAGATGTTGATATGTATGATGAGCATACTGATGCACTTTCTTCACTGAAGAATGCGTCTAAGCTATGTAGCTGAGGATTTCAGAAAACTGACGCTTCACCCAATCATGATTTCGGTCAATCTTCTGATGAAGACTAATCAGAAGCTCTCGGTCTGTCATCACTCGAGCCTGAGTCGTGTCCTCAGTTGAGGCATGAGTTCTGGTTTCATCAGTAGTGCGTGACTGAGGATGACAAATGTTTCCACCGAGGGAATTGGTCGGGAGAACTTCTTCATAGTATAGGCCTTTGCCCTTATCATTAGAAGCAATCATATGCTGAAGCACTTCGACAGGCGGCAGATAGGTCCTATGATTCGGGTGATCAGGTTGGAAATCAATACCAGTCTTGACTCGGATGAGCTTCATGATCCATGGCGCGTAAGGCTTCAGTACATGAGGATTCTGAGCTGCATCCACCAGAGTTCTGAAGAAGTCAGGAACGTTGATTGACCCAGACATGCAGAGGTTGTGGAGGATGGTCTTCATGATGCCAATGACTTCTTCAGCAGTGGATTCATAGCCCTTAATGGGGCAGAAGGACTTCGCCAGAATCCGATACAGCGTGCTTGGCAGATACAGAAGCTCAGAAACTAGAAACTTTGTGCGAGATGGGGCTTCAGGTTCCTGAGGCTTCATAAGCATGTTCATCAGGTCATCTCGAAGAATTGGAGACCCATAGGAGAAAGCAGTTGAGGAAGTGCACTGAGGCAACTCAAGAATGGCAATTGCTTCAGGAACAGTGATGGTGTAGTGATGATTCTCAGTCATCCACTCGAGGACCCAAGTGGTGATATCCAGGGGATCTCCTGAAACATACAGAGTTGCATAAAACTGAAGCACAAGCTCTTCGTTCCAGTGAATGCATTCGGAGCAGAACTGAAGCAGCTTGGCATGATGCAGATCCTGAAGCACACTGTTGAAGCAGGGAATGTCTTCCATATCCATGAGAGGAATATGCTTGTGAGGAAACAATTTGTTTTGCTTATATAGAACTGAAGCATAATAGTTCTTCTGAGTAGCTGTCCAGAACCTCAGCAGCTTTCGAGGCGGAGCAGAATGATAAGGATTTTGAATCCCCTCTTGGAAGAAACTCATGGCATTGAAGAAATCAGAAGCATCGAAGCTTGGGGTATCACCAGCTTCAAGGTCACGGAAGAATGGTTGCTTCTGCTTCGGACACAAGGACCGAGCTTGAACTGGGCCTTGAGGTGGTGGAGGCGCTTGAGGCACTTCAATCTGAAGAGAGGCTTGAGGCTGAGGCGGAGCCGCTGCAGAGGCTTCAGGCACAGACGTGTTGAGGTCCTTGGGAAGACGAGGTGATGTGGCCTGTTTATCTTCAGATCCATCCTTTGAAGCTTCAGGATGAGCATTGGTATTGTTTTCTGCTTCAGGATGAGCATTTGTGTTGTTTTCTGCTTCAGGCTCCGCAGCATGAGCTTCAATATTCATGGGTTGAGCTTCAGGAACCATAGGATCAGCTTCAACATTCTGAGTGTCTGGGGCAGGAGCAGAAGCTTCAGGAGCAGCAGTAGTACAGGCACTAGTGGCCTCAGGTTCAGTTTCTTCAGTGCCAGGGGGAACAGAGGCATCCACAGAGGCTTCAGAGTGTTGAGACGTGTCAGATAAAACAACTATAACTGAGGGGGAATGAGGTTCCAGAGAGAACACGGTGTGAGAGGGCGAGTTGAAGTGTTCCAGCTCATATGCTTCATCAACCACCCGAGGGGTGCCCATGTCACCAATATCCACATCTTCATCCATTTCTTCAGCTTCAGTGATGACTGGAGGAATGGGAGATAGAGGCGTTGAAATGATCGGGGTGGCAAGCGCTGAAGCAGGTGCCTTGGACGGTGGAGTGAACACAACCAGCCTGCACTCAGTATTTTCCTGAGGAATTGAAGCAGTAGGAGGTGTTGCAGATGCTTCAGGTGCTCTTGAAGTAGGAGCAGAAGAAATGGGCCTAGCATCGATGGGCTCTTCAGTTTGCACTTCAACAGAAGACTTCTTGGCAGTTGGGGGAGTACTGGGTGGATCAGTCTCAGACCTGCGCTTGTGGCTTTGGGCAAGTCCCTCGGTCCGTTCAGCCTGAGGTGCTGAAGCAGCAGGAGGCACTGAGGCCTGAGGTTCTTTAAGCTTCATCAGGTTTGCAATTTGTCAAGACATTCTTTCTTCGGTCTTGCCAATGTAGGCACATTTGGCTTCATACTCAGCAGTGAGGCGTTGGACATCAGCTTGATATGCAGAGAATTCTTCAGGAGTAACATTAGTGACCGGCTTCTCTCTGAAGTCACGATGGACTTTACTCAACTGCTTCGACAACTGTTTCTTCAGGTTACGATGATGAATCTCATTAATGAGGAATTGCTGAACATAAAATTTGATATCCTTCGGGATATCCAAGTCATCAAGTGGCGTGTCAGGCTTCACAGCCCAGATTGCAATATATTCCAGAATCTTCTTCGGATCCAGAAGAAGAGGCACTTCAGAGCCAGTAGCTTCAGCTTTGCATCTGGCCGCTGCACGAACATACTCGATCTTCTGTTCTTCAGTGGCCACAAAGCCAGCCAAGTCTTCGAATTCATCTTCATCTTCATCTGAATTGAAGGGCTGAAGTGAGCCACGCATTGCAGTTTGCTTGGGAGAGCGGCGCACAACTTTAGGCTTCAATGATCGCCGAGGCACAGTGGACGAGGCCTCAGGAGCACTCCCAGATTCATCAGTTCTGAGTCTTGAGGCAGGAGCCGGATCAGTTGTCCTTTGGCATGAGGAAGTGGGAGCTTGTGTGCCAGAGGATGAAGCACCAGAGGTTTTGACACCTGGAATCTTCTTCTTCTTAGGCTTCGGTCGAGGCTGAGGTGCAGCAGCAGCAGTATCAGCATCAGCTTGAGGTATCTCAACTGAAGCACCAAGATCGCGAGCCAGATGTCTGGCAAGATGAGCAGTTCTCCTCAAGTACCGCTGATAGGCTTCAGGAAAGTCGTCATGAGTCTTCAGACTTGACGGATGAGGATTAATGCCTGGAGCAGGCGGAGCACGAGCCCTGATGCTGAGGACTTTGAGAGGCGGATTCACAGCAAAGGATTCTTCATGATATCTATCAAGCTCTTCATAATTCAACCACTTGTGTGCCCATTCTCTCGTAATCTTCTAAATTTTGATCTTGCGTTCTCCTTGAGTTACATGTGGTGGAGTCTTCAGCTGTTCATATACATCAGGAGGCAGATTATGAGCGGTATTCTTCCGACGAACTCCCATCTTCTTCAGCTGAGGAGACTGAGGAATGGAGAGTTCGAGCTGAGCTGCAAATAAAGTGAGACTGTGAGAACCATGGGATAACTCAGCTGACATGTCCCTGTGACAGAGTTAGAAGATACGACGGAAGTGGGGTATGGTCATATGCGTTCATGAATAATACGGGCTGAGGAATGGAAAGTGTAGAATCTAAGGTTTTCAGTTTTAGGTTTCAGTACTGCTGAAGAATGTAGAAGCTTGAAGATCTTGAAGAATCTTGAAGAATTTTCAGTACTGAAGATTTGTTGTATGGAAACCGAAGTGATATGAAGAAATGGCATACCGGAGCGATTGAATAAGAGGAGTTCTTCTCCGGCGACGATGAAGCAACGGTGACGGCGGCGCGAGAGCTTGAGAGCTCAAGAGCGGCGGCACAAGAGGAGAATGAGGTGAAGAGAGGTAAATGACCGCAGGGGTGCGACATATATAGGCACGGTAAGTTTTGAGGTGAAAAGACGGGAATACCCCTGACGGTTCGGCTTTGTGTTTATCTACTCTACAGGATAAGCACGGCGAGCGTGAAAATCGCAACGATGTGGTTTGTCTATTCTTCAAGTGGAGGCTTCAGGATTTTTGAAGCTGAGACAAATCAGCTTGAAGATTAGCAGGATTGAAGCTTCAAGAAGTGAAACTTTGAAGTTTCAAATGAACGCATACTTCAGATGGACGGACGAGATAAGTGAGCACAGAGAGAAGGGTCCGATCACATTCACCTAGTTGAAGAAGCAAATCTTGAAGAACGAAAACTATAGGTGAATGCTGTTGAGGACAAAAATGAAAGTCTTCAAGAAAATCAAGTTGAAGCAACTGAAGAAAGCAAATCTTGAAGAATTTGGGCGGTGGCGCTACCCACCTTATAGGGAACAAGATACTTGATGTCATACATGAACGTATGAATCATGAGTCAATTTCCACGTTAATTTCTTCACACTTAGCAAGGTAGTTCCTCATGAGTTGAGGAGTACGACGCATCGTGTGTTGTGCTTTAGGAGTCTTCAATATAGTTTAAGCGTTAGGATGTGTGTCCATTTACTGGGCATTTGAGGAATCTAAGATATTTAGCTCACACCTCAGGGCGCTAAATCGTTTCTCATCCAAAGGCTTAGTGAATATATCAGCAAGTTGATCTTCAGTCTTCACGTGGCTGATGACGATGTCTCCCTTCAACACATGATCACGAAGAAAGTGATATCGAATCTCAATGTGCTTCGTCCTCGAGTGCTGTACAGGGTTCTGAGAGATTTTGATGGCACTCTCGTTTTCGCACAGCAGGGGTACTTTCTTCAGGTTGATTCCGTAGTTCTTGAGTGTCTGCTTCATCCAGAGGAGTTGACTGCAGCTAGCTCCTGCATCAATGTATTCAGCTTCAGCGGTGGAGAGTGAGACGCAGTTCTGCTTCTTCGATGACCAGCACACCGGTGAGCGTCCGAGGAAGTGACATGTACCTGAGGTTGACTTCCTGTCCACTCGATCTCCAGCATAGTCTGAGTCTGAGTAGCCAATGAGGTCGAGCTTCGAGCCTTTTGGATACCATAAGCCAAGCGTAGGGGTGTGAGCCAAATATCGAAGAATTCGCTTCACCGCTTGGTGATGCGATTCCTTTGGTGCCGCTTGGTACCGGGCACACATGCGAACCCTTAACATTATATCAGGTCTTGAAGCACATAAGTATAGCAGAGAACCAATCATGGAGCGGTATACCTTATGATCGTAGTCCTTGCCATTTTCATCAGGACCGAGGTGTCCGTTTGTAGGCATCGGGGTCTTGATACCTTTGCAGTCTTGCATCCCGAATTTCCTGAGGCATTCCTTGATGTACTTCTCTTGAGAGATGAAGGTGCCATTGCATTGCTGACGAATTTGAAGCCCTAGGAAGAACTTCAGCTCACCCATCATGGACATCTGATACTGTTCACTCATCAAGAAGGAAAATTCTTCACTGTATTTCTTGTTAGTGCATCCAAATATGATGTCATCAACATATATTTGACAGATGAAGAGTGCATCATCATAATTTTTAGTGAAGAGGGTTGGATCGAGGGAACCGGATTTGAAGCCCTTGCTGATGAGGAAGTCACACAATGTGTCATACCAAGCCCATGGGGCTTGCTTCAGTCCATAAAGAGCTTTCTTCAGCTTGTACGCCATGTCAGGCTTCTTTGCATCTTCAAACCCTGGAGGCTGAGCAACATATACTTCTTCCTCGATATTACCATTGAGGAATGCACTTTTCACATCCATTTGATATAGCTTGATATTATGATGGTTAGCGAATGCAATTGTTTTCTTCGATGAAGGACTCAGAGAAGATTCCATGAGAAGATTTATGTCACCAGTCATATAATTCGTGCATCCACTATCCATAATCCATTCAGTTCTCCCCGAAGAATTTTCCTACAGAAGAATTAGTATCTCACACAACAAGTTATGAGCCAGCATCAGTTTGAAGAATTTTTGTATTCTTGAGGATTTTATTCCTCAGGATTTTAAGCCTCAGGATTTCAGTATAACGATATTCTTCAGCTGACACATAATTTTCGTCCTGGGCATAGGATCTGCAATATCGTTAGTTTGCCTCAGGACGCGTTCCTATAGAAGAGATTAGTTCTTCTTAACCACCCACATTCGCACGGGTGGTTTTGAAGCATTTGAGGAACGACGAGGAGAGTATTGCCTCACGGGTGAGGTATCAGGATAATCATAGGAGTAAGCATTCTTGTTCTGAGCTTCCCTGTGAACAAAGTGATTAGATGAAACATGCTCATATTCATGAATTTTTGAAGAATTGTCCACTGAGGACATCCTCAACTCATTTGCATCTGCATTCACAAGGAGGTTAGTAATGAGTTCCTTCAGAACCCATATCTGCTTCACTGGAGGGCCGTTCCTGCAGTTAGTCCCGATGTATCTAGCGAATACTTCACCATTTACATCCTTGAATAATTTGTAATTAGAGTCGAAGGACTCAATCACTACATCTGAGGAAACATTATCATAGCCAGATAAGGTATAAGGATCAGGAGGTGGCATTTTTGCCAAAACCCAAGTGGTCTTCGGGTACTATTCAGGTTTCCAGTATGACCCATCAGCGTTGAGATTCCGAGTGAATGCGACGCCTTCTTTCCTCGAGTTCCTGTTGAGGATCTGTTTCTTGAGGATGTCACAAAGAATCTGATGTCCTTTCAGACTCTTGAACATGTCGGTTTCCAGTAGATTCTTCAACCTAGCATTTTCTTCAATAATGTCTATGGTATCCTCAGATGAGGGGTTAGATACCACAGAAGCAATAGAAATAACAGAGTCTGAAGACATTGAAGAACTAGGCACAGAGGTAATATGGTCATGTTCAATGCATTTTAAACAGGGAGGGTTAAATCCTTCTTGTGGCATGATGATCTGTTGGGAGAGGAGTGAATCATTTTCTTTCCTCAGATCGTCATGAGACATCCTCACGCGTTCAAGTTCTTGCTTCCTCATGAGGAACACATGAGCCAGATTCTCATGATCGGCGAGGAGTGCCTCATGACGACTGAACAAGTGATCAAACTTTGACTGAAGAATTTTTGATTCATCAGTCAATTTTTGAGTCTTTGTCATTTCCTCAACCAACATATCCTCACTCTTGTTTAGTGAGATCTGGATCTTTTCAAGTGTACGTTGTTGCTTAGATGCAAGTTTAGCAAATTTAGCATAGTTTTCATCAGGTTCTTCATCAGATGGATCATCCGATGATGAGTAAGTAGATACCTTGGAGGACTTGGCCATGAAGCAGAAGGCAGGGGTTGTGTCTTCAGCTTCATCATCAATCATGTGATGGATCAGATTCCTCAGTGCTGAAGATTGACTTGGAGACTAGCGATGTGGCAAGAGCCAGACCAGCCACACCCTCATATTCTTCAGATTCTTCTTCCTCAGCATCGGGGTCGGAACCAGATTCTTCAGAGTCCAATTCTTTGCCGAGATATGCGCGAGCCTTACGGGAGTTGCTATTCCTGTATCCATCAGACTTTGAGGATCTTGAGGATTTATTCTTTGTCTTTTCATCAAAACTGTCATCTTTCCCTTTCTTCTTCTTCATCCTAGCTTCCTTTTCCCATAGAAGACACTCAGCGATGTAATGCCCAGGTTTCTTGCACTTGTGGCAGACTATCTTTCTTGTTTCGGCAGAGTCATCATCTTTGCATTTTCTTGAGGAAAATCTTGAGGAATTTCTGAAGCGATTCTTCTTCGTGAATCTTTGGAACATTATGGTGAGGAGAGCAAGTTCCCGGCTGAGGGTTTTAGGATCATCAGTATCAGCCTCAGAATCATCATCAGAGGACACTCTTCGTGCTCTAGCTTTTAGCGCGCGGACTTTAGGCGTGGAGCTGTACAAGTCTCGTTTTTCAGAGAGCTTCAGTTCATGAGCATTGAGGCGGTCGAGAATGTCAGTTGGATCCAGAGTCTTGAAGTCAGGCCTTTCTTGAATCATCAGCGATAGGAACTCAAATGAGTCATCCAGTGACCTCAGTAGTTTCTTCACCACCTCATGATCTGTGATATTAGCGGCACCCAGTGCTTGAAGTTCATTGGATATGTCAGTGAGTCTGTCAAAGGTTTGCTGCACGTGCTCGTTGTCCAGCCTCTTGAACCTGTTGAAGAGACTGCGGAGTGTATCAACTCATGAGTCTCGTTGAGCAGAGACTCCTTCGTTGACTTTTGACAGTCTTGTTCATATCTTCTTTGCAGTATCCAGACCATTGATACGGTTGAACTGAGCCTTGTTGAGATGACCACCAATAATGCTTCGAGCTTTTGCATCAAGATGCCAGTTCTTCTTGACAACTTTAGGAGCAGTCATCAGAGTTGCTTCAGGAATGCCTTGATCAACAATATCCCACATATCCTTGTCAATGGCTTCAAGATGCATCCTCATCTTGTTCTTCCAGTATGGGTAGTCTGTCCCGTCGAAGATGGGGCAGTTTGAGGCAACGCTCATTGTACCTGAGGTCGACATAACTAAAACTCCAGGTGGTTAAACCGAATCACACAGAACAAGGAAGTACCTTGCTCTAATACCAATTGAAAGCACAATATATCGACCAGAGGGGGGGTGAATGGGAGATTTTCAATTTTACTAGCAGATTTTGGTTTTCTTCAGGATTGAAGCAATACGAAGCTGAAGAAGTAACCAAAATGATGAAGAAACGAAAATTCATAGAATGTAATCATTATGGCAGCTCATCACAATGCAACAGAAATAACTCAAATCAGATAAGCAGAAGTGCTTCAGATGCAGAGTATGAAGACTTAGAGCAGAGGAAGAGAGACATCAGAAGAAGTCAACACAGCAAGTACTAAAGCTTAAGAGGTTGAAGAGATAGCACCAGTGTTTGAAGACTTCAGTTTGGTAGACCAGTTCAAGTTGCTGTGACAACTCTACGTCTGGTTGGAGAGGCTGAGATTCAACTCAGAAGACATAATCTTCACCTTGTTCTCCTTGAACTAGAGTCCTCAGACTCCGTCCAATCACTCGGGTGAGTCTTCAAGGTAGACTCCCGAAACCTTTAGAGACTGCGTTCACTTCAGGAATTCACAATTGCATCTTGAATCCTTAGAACGACGACTCCTACACTGGCTGGAAGATCACAGTCTTCAAGAGTAAAAATCTTCAGATCACTCGAACCTAGTTCCTCAGAACTGCTCAACTACTCTGGCTGGTGTGGTTTCGTCACTTGGGTTCTTCAGTTTCTTTAGAGGAGGGTTGCTCTCAAATGACAAGTGTCAGTTTCTCTATCGGAGCAGCCCACCCACAACTGGGGCTGGAGGCGGCTATTTATAGCCGGGGAGCAACCCCCTGTGAAAGGACATAAATGCCCATGCATGCAATTACTCTCATGCCCTCGGATATGAACGTTGCTAGACAAGTTCTAGCCTCTCACCATGCAACACGTGGCACGGTCAAAGTATTCTCTCTCCTCACAATCTTCAGAAGAATCGCACTGGCGATCTCCTGACTCCTCAACCGAAGTTAGTTACCTGAGTGTCCTGAAGAACAACGTCTCAGACACCCGAGGACTGAACTTCTACTGCAGGAGATTTCCTCAGGGTTTTTCTTCAGGATTCCTAGTTGAGAAATTCCTCAGACCTTCGGAACTCGTTTTCTTCAACCCCTCCAACAGTGCGATGTTTTCCTACGACTCAAGAAAGCAAAAGACTTAATGAAGACTACGCTTCATCTTGATCTTCATCTTAACATGTCTTCAGTATGGCACAACTTTCTTCAGGATCTCAATTCTTCGGGATCCTGTTTCTTCAGGATTCCAAGTCTTCAGGATCCTGTTTCTTCAGGATTCGGAGTCTCCAGGATCCTGTTTCTTCAGGATTCGGAGTCTTCAGGATCCTGTTTCTTCAGGATTTTGCGCCAATACGTTCTTCAGGAAAACCTTCGTTTCTTCAATGTTCCTCAAAATTTTGGGGGGTCGACATTGGTGGTTAAACACCTCATCAGGGACTGTTCTCCTGTGTATACTCACAAACACATCAGTCCCTTAACCGTTTTGTCATCAAACTCCAAAACCTCAAGGGGAGGGCACTTGATGCACTTACAATCTCCCCCTTTTTGGTGATTTGATGACAATCAGGTTAAGCTTCAACGGGAATAAAATTATGAGTTTGAAGAATAAAAACTTTGAAGAACATTTTTTATCATTAAGCTGGATATAATGAAGCCCCCCCCGAGTATATGCGTATAAGTTGAAGAATGTTTAATATCTAAAGCATTTTGAGGTATATGAGGAGATCCCCCTATATCCAGTCATTTTTGAAGCAGTGCATGTTATGAAGTGTTTGAGGAATTTAAAGGTCGTCCAACGACTCTGATTATGATAAAGGTTGTTACGACTGACGGTGTAGAAAACCGCCAGATATCCCAGTAGGGTGGTTTGAGTAGCCGAAAGTACCAAAGAGGAGAATAGGGAAGGGATTTACCCATGTTCTAGCCCTCATGGTAGTGGTAAAGCCCTACTCCTGCTAGATTTCATTATGAGTGTATAGTTTCCTTAGAAGAGGGGGATACAAATGTTATCTAGTCTATTGAGATTGATGACGAGATGTCAATGCGCCTCGAGCTCTCCCTAGCCTCACCTTATATATGGGTGGATGAGGCCTAGGTTTACATGGTAGAACCAACCTACAACTATATGGTAATAATAGGAGTCATATCCTTGTGCGCCAAGTTGATGCTGCTTCTAGAAGGAGGGCTCCATGATTCTCACAGAGACCTGCGGAGGTGTGCACCGTAGTGTTCCTTGGGCCGGCTGGTATCCTGTCTAAGTTGTGTATGGGCCACCCCCGCTTTAGCAAATCGTTAGTAGCACTGAGCTTGAATGTAGTTTGTATTCTCTGACACTTAGCTTCTGTATTTTTGAGACGCGAATTCTGAACGAGCTCTATAGTTGTTGTCGTAGTAGAATCCGAAATCTCCGTAGGCACGACCTCCTGTTTGATGATGTATAAGGAATTTCTGGGCTCTTTTCTTGATCACGACCGGGTAGCATGGACCAACCTTATATTTGAAGGTTTAGATCTTCCTTTCTTATCTTTCTTCTTCATGCATGGAGCCGGGCTGTGTTAACCTTGCCAATGTTTGGTCTTTGATTTTTTTCCAATGCGGAGCCAGGCTATGGGTGCCCTTGTTAGTGCCAGGTTTTTCTTGATCCTTCAATGCAGATGAAAGGGCAATTGTCTCCAATAATTATTTTGGTGTTGATGTCAATAGGATTAGTTGATCTAATGATGTTTGCTAAAGTATATCTCAGGTCATTGTATTATTATTTTCTAGGTTACAATCGTCAATGAATCTCTATGAAAAAAGGTCAAAAGGCGTGATCTTTCGAAGATTCAAGAGTTTTTCGGTTTAATTTCGAGTCTAGGAAAACCGCACTATCAAGAGGGGGCTTGGTGTTTGAGAGGTTGGGGAATCATTCCACATATTTCATCTTTCCCCCATGATCCACACAAGCCAAAAGGAAGTAAACTCCATATATCTATCTCTTGTAGTAACAAACCTAGGACAAACATGGAATAGGCTCGGTTGCTTGTGGTCCTTGACCTCTGGGTGCCAAATCAGGGGCGCCAATTTGGTACCCATCCGGGTGCCCGGGGTGTGGCACTACTTTCATCGTAGCCTGGGTGCCTAGAGTGTTTGACTCCCGGGTGCACTCCTCCTGTGGTCGACCTGGCTCGGCTTCCCGGGGTCCCTGATCCCTGGTACGCAAACATTTTCCCTAAAATGGTGCCCATCACGGGGCACCCGGGGCTCTGCGACTGCAACGACTAGAGTGGTGGAGGGGGTATAATAGCCCACTTCTTCTACCTATGACCAGAAAGGTCTCCATTTGAAGCTTCCCCATTGTTCCAAATGTTGGGATACAGGGCAGAAGACAATAATTTTTCTAACCTACGATACCCGAACACAAGATCTATGATATGGCGATGTAAAGTAACGGAGGGAATCGGTGTTCATACCTTTGAAACATTCTACGAACGTGGTTGGCGTAGACTCTGAACCAATGACCTCCCTGTCGTGTAGAAGACCACCAGCGATGATGACTTGTGGAGACCTCCGGCGATGAAGTAGCACCACCGAGTGTAGTGCCTCGAGGAGATTACACACATATAGTGCAACCAATGTTCCCTCCTGGCTCCGAACCAGACGAGCAGCGGAAAGAAGACGGATTCGGATCCCGACTCCGGCAGAACGACGACGTGCTTTGGCGGAGAACTCCCAACCAAGTGCAAACTCCAAACAAGGGGAGTCCGGTAGGAGAAAGAGAGAGAGAGATAACTCAATTGTTGTATGGAAAAAGGGGGTCCACCCCTCCTTATATAGGCCAAGGGGGGTGTGATGCTCCTCCCCTCCCCCATGTGGGACTACACTCCCAAGGGGGGGAGTGCGCCGGCCAAGGGGGGGGGGGATGGGCCCCACCCTTGGCGCCAAGCCCAAGGGGGACCCTCTCCTCCCCTAATGGGCCCCAATTGGCCCATTAGCCATTTTTTCCATTATTTAAATTAAATTAAATATATTTTAATATTTAATTCAGATAATTAAATAATAAAACATTATTAAATATAATTAAACTTTATTTTGAACCTTTCAAAATCCCCGGAACATCTTCCGTTCTCTCCCGAAACTATTCCGGTGTTTCTCTCTATTTCACCGATGATCCTGAATCAATCCTAATGCATCGATTGAACTTTAAGTGTGACACCCTACGGTCCGGGAAACATCAGACATGATCAAGACACTCTTTTCGATCAATGGCTAATCAATTGGACCTGGTTACAATCCTTGATAGTCCATGCGCTTCCATCGAATGAACTTCAATCGCTTTTGGAAACCGTTAACGATAAGACACGATCCCTTTGTCTAGCGGTACTTTGTTTGTCTGAGGTTTGATCGTTGGTATCCTTATACCAGGTTCACATCTCGTTCTCAACAAAACAGGTTTACTCGTCCATGCCTATTACATATCTTGTGACCTAGTCACTTGCTTGCAAGCTATTGATGCAATATCACCGAGTGGGCCCAGAGTACCTGTCCTTCACATGGACTGACAAATCCCGCTTTGATCTATTTGCATACTCATCAACATATATATTTCGGAATGCCCAAAGTACACCTTTATAGCCAGCATATTTCAGTCAGGCGATGGATGCAAATCAAAGCCTCGTCATATATAGCAATTACGTATGATCTAGATGGTCTAAGGACTAAGTCATATGTTACAAAGTCATCGCAATGCTGAACCATGTGACTTGATCACATCGCAATGCTTTAGGTGTGTGTGTGTCCATCACAACATTCTCCTAATGATATGACCTCATTGTCAATAGGCGGTTCGTACCTCATGATCAGGAAACTATGATCATCGATTGCCCAACGAGCTAGTACACCTAAGTATAACTAGGGACGGGTTTTATACTACACGTGTATTAGTGTTTCCGAGTAATACAGTTCTAGCATAGTATAAAACATATTATGAACAAAACGAATATGTGACAAATATCTTTATTAATTTGCCTCTAGGGCACATATCCAACAGTCTCCCACTTGCACTAGAGTACAAAATACACTAGTTTACATCCGACATGTATCTAACACCTATAGTCACTCGGTGTTCTTCAAACTTGCTTTGTGGAAGAGCTTTAGTCATTGGATCTGCTGCGTTCAGATCCGTATGTATTTTGTGAATCCTAGTATGTCCATCCCTGACATAGTCCCGTGTCACATGGAAGCGTCGGAGAATATGCTTGGTTGTAGAGTGAGTTCTTGGTTCCTTCGCATTAGCAATGACACTCATGTTGTCGCAGAATATGCCAACGGGGTCAGTGCAGATAAAAAGACACCAAGCTCGATCACGAACTTTTTCAGCCAATACGCTTCATTTGACACTTCGCAAGCGGCAATATACTCCGACTACATAGTAGATTGGGCGACGACTGACTGCTTGCCGCTCCTCCAGCTAATTGCGCCACCATTCAACATGAACACATATCCCGACTAGGATTTTGAGTCATCTGTGTCAGAGTTAAGGACAACATCGACGTAACCCTTTACGACCAACTGATACGTCCCAAATGTATCTATAATTTCTGCTTGCTCCATGCATGTTTTGTGTGATATTGCTATGATCTAGATACACTTACATACATTTTTTTATCATATTTGGACTAACCTATTAAATCAGTGCACCATAGTGCCAGTTCCTGTTTTCTGCTATTTTTCTATTTCACTTTTCCCCCATATAAAAAGTGCTCCAAAAATTCGGGAAAAATCAGATAAAAAATCCACGTGAAGGAACCTTCCGGAGTCCTAGAGGAGGACCAAGTGGGACCCACCAGGGCCCCAGGCGGCCACCTGCCGCAGCATAGGGCTTGGCCGCGGCAGGGGGGCGCCTAGACCCCTGGTGCCCTCTCTGGCTGCCCCCCTTCGCCTATTTATTCCCCGTGACGCGAAACCTCCGAAGACAGAACCCTTTTTCACGATCTTGCATCTGTTCCTCCTCCGCCGCGCTTCCAAGATCAGGAGCGCCAGCAGAACCCTTCCCGGCACCCTGCCGAAGAGAGGATTGACCTCCGGGAGCTTTCCCTACACCATGGACGCTTCCCGGATGTGCCGTGAGTAGTTTCATTTGGACCATGGGTCTGTGATCAGTAGCTATGTGATGTTCTCCTCCCCTCTTTGTTCTTCATGGTTTAGTCCTCGTGAGCTGCCCTACATGATCGAGACACATATGTAATTTTCTGTTGTTGCTATGCTGAGTTTGCTGGGATCTGATTGATTATGAGATCATGTTAAGATTGTGATAGACTAATATATTTGATTCTTATCTTTTATATTTTTGTTCCTAAGTAATTCTTGCATGTTCTCCGTTGCTGTTTATTGCTTTGGACAAGTAGTAGGTAGAGACTCTAAGAGGGAACGTTATGCTCGATTGTGGGTTCATGCCCCCCGATGACACGCTTGAGTGACAGAAACATGAGTCTAGGGGATGTGTTGTTGCCACAAGGGGGAAAACAACGGTGCTTGTAACCGCGGTTGCAAGGATTATTTACTTTACGCAAAGTGCTTTTTAATGCAGTTGTTGTTGCTTTGGGTTTACACTTTGGGCGGGGCTCGCAAATTAATACCAGCGAGGTGTTCTGGATAGGCATCTCAAGGTGGATGATTAGTAGTAGATGCAGTTGGATTTCGGTCTACTTATTTTGGCGTACCGCCCATGCTTTTGAGCCTCTTCCTTTCTTTGTAGCATAGTTAGCATTGCGGTGCATTTTTAATCCTGTCAATTGCCCAGCTGTAATTTGTTTACCTCGCATAGCAGTCTTATCGTCTTTTGGGAGAGATACATCACTAGTGAACATCACGGGACCCCGGTCCATATTCTCATTACTGTTTACACGCTCATTTACCTTCCTGTTTTTACTCTTTAGCTGCTATCATTATTATCCGTTGCGTTGATCCTTTGTGAACAGCAAGGCCGGAGAGATTGACAACCTTTCTGTACTCGTTGCGAAGCAAAGTTATTTGTGTTGTGTGCAGGTCCACGTCAATTGCGTTGTTGACACGTACTTATCATCTCCGGAGTCCTGCTGGAGACAAACCTTGGTATCTTCACCGAGGGAAATTTTCCGTTATCCTACATCTCACCTTCCACTTGGGGTAACCAACGAGGAGAGGTGTTTCACCTGTCAACTCTCTCGTCGCCAAGCAAATTTCTGGTGCCGTTGCCGGGGATTCCAAGGTGCAACAAAAGATTGGCCCCGACAACTCCCTAGCCAGAAGCAAATTTCTGGCGCCGTTGCCGGGGACTCCGAGTGTTAAGATAGGGCAGTTGCCCACTATCTTTTACCTTTGATTTTTAGTCTTGTTAGTTTACCTTTCATTTTTTATCTCTGTGTCCTTTAACAAAAATCCAAAAACAAATATAGTATGTCTAGTTCCTTACTGGCCAATCAATGTCTGACTTCTTTGAAACCATATCTTATTGCATGGAGGATTCACCGAGGATCAACAAAATTGGTACAAGGAACATCGCTTGTCTCAAAAGGGGATACACTTATGGAAACAAATACATCAGTTGTATGAGTATGCTAGAAACTTGTGCTCAATATATAATATATCTTTCTGCAGGGATGAATCTTGTTGCTTTATGAGGCATAAACACCTTGGTTTCCAGTGTGAGTACAATGATGATGAAACCTTAGCTTCTTATGCTAAGAGAAATTATGATTTTTATGATGCAGAGGAAATAGAAGAATTTGTTGCTTATAAGGGTGCCTATGAAATTACTTCTCTTCTTAAAAATATTGATGATGTCCCTTACAAATCTGAGAGTCTTGCTATACTTAATTATTGTTTGGAAAATTACGATGCAAATAATTATATTACTGATCATCATGAGAGAATCTTTCCCCCAAAGGAAGAGACTAATGTTTTGCAGGACTTTATGGAAGAAGAAATTGCTGAACCTGAAAGCTCCTTGGATGAAAAAGAGGAGGAGAGTGACGAACAAAAGGAGGAAGAATGGAGACATCCATGTATACCTTCTAATGAGAGTAACTCTTTGACTCTTACCTTATATGAGTATTATGATCCTATGGATTCTTTTGAAATATCCCTTTTTGATGAAGTTGATCCCTTCTATGCTTATGGCCGTGATGCCACTATGGATGATGCTTACGGAGATGAACTTGCTATAGTTCCTCATGTTAAGCATGAAATTTTTGCTATTGCACCCACACTTGATTGTCCTACTATCCTTTTGAAATCTCCAACTCATATTTCGGAGAACTGTGCTCTTATTGAGGCTCAATGTGTTGGGATGCATTTATCTTTTGTTCCTAAAAATTGTGTTGAAAACTATACACATGTGCTTGTAGGTCATGAATAACATTATTTATGTGATAGTTATATTCTTGATGTTGTTCATGATACTACTAAAAATTATTTTGAGAGAGGGAAGTTTGGTTGTAGAAACTTCCATATTATTAAAACTCATCTCTTTATGTTGAAAGTTTTGAAGTTTTTCTTGTTCCACCTTCCTATGCATGTCACTTTGTGCTCCTTTGATTTGTTTTCTTACACGTTTCATGTCGTCGATATGTAATGGCAGATGCCATGGGGATGGCTAAAGAAGGGGACAAACCGAGAACTATGTCGATGGTGCCGGAATCGAGAGTGGGGACAAACACAGTGAGACACCGTGACGTACCCAGGTTCGGGGCTCTCCGTAGAGATAACACCCCTAGTCCTGCCGAGCGAGCTATATGCAATAACTCTAGATACAATGAATGCACTCTCTTTGGAGCAATCGGCCTCCGACCTGATCAGTTCGGCCCACTATTTTCTCAGTCATGATCAGCTCGGCCTTGATTAGACCGGCGACCATCAGGTCGGTGATCTTTTCCTTGATGAATTGTTTCTCCTGAGTGACCCTACCCGGGGTCATTCCCACGACAGTAGCCCGTGAAGCTGCGGAGGTCCTGCTGAACTGAGTGACTGCGGGGCCTGCACAGGTTCCTCCCATACTTCGCAAATCTTGAATCTTCTTTTCCGACCGATTGCTCTCAACCGGCCGATTGTCTGCGACCTGCCGATTGCTCTTGCTCTTCTGACCGATTGATCTCAACCGACCGATTGCTTGCGATCAGCCGATTGCTTCTGATCTTCTCAGCCGATCTAGCCAACGGTTAGTTTGACCAGAATGTTGACCGAAACTTGCCGCTTCGAATTTGCCGTGGAATGCGGAGCGACGTTCCACGATTTAACATGCCATAACCGCCACCTCGAGCCACGCGCGCACGCCCCGTCCCATCCGCCGGATCCTCTATGCTCTGAACTGGTGATGCACTGGAAATACCTGCGGGCACACCGGCCACTGAGTCGTCGCACCGGATCCCACTACTGCCCTGCTGGATCTTTAAATAGCCCGAGGGGTGGAGACGCGCCACGCACCACCCACTCCATCTTCCTCCTCGCGCACTTCCTCTGTCTCCGCCGCCGCCGCATCTCGCTCTCCGCTGCTGTTCGTGTCGCCGTCGGGGCTCAGATCCACCTCGTCGACCACCTCCCCGCTGCTCTCCGACGCCAACGCTGCCACTTCCCTCCGCCGCCATTAGTGGTCGCGGATCTCGGTGTCCATCGTCGCCACCGCCGTCTTCGTCTTACTCCTCGAGATCGCCGTCGCCCGCCATGGATTCATATGATTCCATGGGGGACGATGCCTCCGCCGCCCGCCAGAAAGGCTCGTGGAAAGGCTCCCCGTTACTGAGATGCATATTGCTCTCCCCCGCCAGTCGCGCAAGATCCCGACAGACCTCGACTATCGCGTCCCCGGCCCCGAGCTCGCACCCATGCCCAAGGCCGGCGAGCGCGTGGTCTTCCTCACCCATTTCCAGCGCGGCTTTGGGATCCCGGTGAGCCGATTCTTCCGTGAATTCTTGGACTTCTTTCGACTGCAACCGCACCACCTCGGGGAGAATGTCGTCATGCCGCTCTCAGCCTTTGTGACGTGGTGCGAGGGCTACCTCGGAGTGCGACCCACCTTGGGTCTCTGGTCCCGGCTCTTCCATTTCCGCGTCTTCCGAGTGGGCACCGGGGTGTTTCATGTCGACCCCGAGACTCAGAAGAAATAAGAAGTGAAGGTGATGGCCGAGTGCAAAGCTGCCATTATCTACCTCCGGAAGGCCGGACTATATCCTCATCCCCAGCCGCCATAGTCTATCAAGGACTTGCAAATGGGGTTCTTCTATGTCTCCTCACCAGAGGGTAAGGATTTGCTGAACTTGCCCGAGTTCTTCCTGCCGTCTCCGACCACCAAGCATAACTGGTCCGAGAAACCCGATGATGGGGACAACGATCTAGACCGCCAGATGGCCCGGATCCAAGTGTTGATGGCCGAAGGCCTACAACTTGCCGACCTGGTGGCTACCTGGATTTGCCGCTGAGTGCTTCCGCTGCAGCGCCGATGCCATCGCATCTGTGATATGAGCCGGTTCCTAGACCCCACTCGAATCTCCACATTCTCAATAGATGAAGCCGAGATTATTCGCCGACTGAACCTGCTCGCCGATGTCAAAGCCTCCGCACCTTTCAAGTTCGGAGTAAGGGCGTACAGCCGACCCCGGCCTTGTCCCGTGGTGTGCCTCTTCTTCCATTCTTGTGCCAATTTTTCTTTGCTTTTTTGTTGATTCTGATCATCTGCTCTTCCCCAGGAATTCCTCGGCTCCAAGGCTATGCACGACGGACAGGCCACTTCTGGCTACCACCCCGACCGCACAGAAGAGGACGCCGAGGACCTGGAGCTCGAAGACGAATCGTACTCCAAGACTGAAGCCCGCACTGCCTCCCTCGGCCTTGGCCTCAACCAGCCGGGTGAGTCTGATTCCTCCATCAAACGCTTCATGACCGAATGGAGCAGTGATGCTGATTCCCCTGGTGACCAGGGCGCAGAATCCCAACCGACCGCACAGACGGTGGCTGAAGGAAAATGCCCCCGAACCGATGATGTCCCTGGTACCTCCAAGGTTACCACTAAGAAAGGCAAACATGGTGCGCGGCGCCTTGCTCCAGCTCCGTCCGCCCCCAAGACGAGTGGCCCTGTGCTTGCCCCCGCGCCTTTGAACATCATCCGCCCGAACTTATCCATGGCCAGTTTTGCTGCTCAGCTGCCCTGAGCTGCCATGTACTTCCTTTTGTTTCCTTTTGCTTGTGCCAGCTTTACCTCATCATTCTCTTCAATTTGTTCTTTGTTACGCAGGGTTGTCCGACCTGTTGCTCCCGTGGTGCCCATGGTGGCTCCGACTCCGCCCCATGTTACCTCTGCTACCTCCATGATGCCTGCTGCTTCTCACAAGAGAGCTTCCGCCGACACCTCCAAAGTTGAACGCACCAAGAAACAAAAAGCCGTCGTTGCTACGAAGCAAACGCGACCGATTGCGCCTCCTCCGACCTCCGTGAATACTATGGGTCCGACTGCAGGCGCGTAGCCGCCCGCCCCCGCAACAACCGCTGCTGCAACTCCACTCCTCATCGATCAGTCTGGGATTGCACACTCTGATGTGCCGACCGTAGACCTGACCGGTGCCGATGTTGCTCAGCTTGAGGCTTCTTCAGCCCAGGCCTCTACTCATGAACATACAACTCCTGCGGCCGGATCAGAGAGCGCCGCTGCTGCCCCCATCAACCCGACTGCGCCTCCACCTGTCGCTCCTCAGGTATCCTTTCCGGTTGCCTCTCATATCCCCGTTGGGGCCAGTACTGTCGTGCCTCCATCGTCCAGCGCCGTTGTGCGCCAGCCGCCGACCACGACCCGCCTGCTCTCGCGAGAGGATCGGTTCCGCCAGGCGTATATTGGCGCACTCGACGTCTCACCGGTCCGACCCTCCGCCAATTCTGCCACTCCTCCTCCTGGGTCCGAGGATCAGATCCCCGCACATCTTCAACATCGACTAGGTGGTCTTGCAACCCAAATCAGGAACTTTTCCACTGGCGCTCTGAATCAGATCCTCGCCTCCGAGCATTCTGTTTCTATAAGTTTCTCTTTCAGTGGGTGCGCGCCTAGCGCACCCACTGGGTGTAGTCCCAGAGATTCGAGCCGATTGCTTGCAATCTGCTCGGATCTTGCTTTCTTGTGCTTGTTGTTTATTCTTTATCTGACCGACCCATTTTTCAGGCCATATGTGATAGACGCCAAGCTGTCTTTGAAGAACTGCTGGCCGCTTACTCGGCGAGCCAAAAATCTGTTGCCGCTCTCAAGAAAAAAATCTGACGCACAGGATGCCACGATTCAGGAACTGACAGGTAATATTTTGCTTGCTCTTTACTTGCTTCCGATTGCTACTGCTTCCTCACTTGAATTGCAATTTGTAGTTGCTGCCACTCATTCCTCCGAGCTAGAAGCTGCTCAGAAAAGGATCGCCGAGCTGGAGACTCAGCTTGGTGAGAAGAAAGTCCCGCTCAGAGATGCTGAGAAAGAGCGCGCCTGATTGACTGGTGTTGAGACCGAGCTATAGGCCAAGATTAAAAAAATGACCCACAAATTCTCCACCGCAAAGACTGCGCACGAAGCTGACATGCAGAGGCGGATTGACGCCCGACACGATGTTGAAGGCCAGCTGATGAAGGAAAGGTATGAAGCCGTAAAACGTGCAGAGGACATGGACGCTCAGCACCAGAATGAAATCCGACGCGCCCAGGCCAATGTTGACCTCACCCTCGCCTGCCTTCACCGGGTGGATCTTGCACTTGCCGGTACTTTTCTCTCTTCTGCTTGTCCTTATATTCCGCTCTGATATTACTGCATTCCGAACTCACTTCCGATTGCTCTCGCCAGACGCCAGACCCAACTCCACCGCAGTTGTCGAACAATCTGTTGCTAAAGCCCGCCGAGTGCGAGGCGTGGTGGTTGCTGCTGATGCTGGTTGGGACGCGGAAGACTTTGTTGTGGCTTTGGATGCCCGAGTGCTTGCTGTGAAGGGTGCCATGTGCACTTATAAAGCTGGGTTTCCGAAGCTGAACGACATGCTCTTCAAGTCCAGGACGAAGCTGATTGCTGGTGACACAAATGAAGATGTGGCTCGGAACCTCAAGGCCGCGCCTCGCCAGCTGGACATAATGCTTGATTCTGCTTTCCGATCTGACGTACAAGCTGCCCTATCCATCGTCAAGAGCTGGTACCCCGAAGTAGATCTGAATCTGATGCATGCCTTGCGAGAGGGGTCGGAGAACGTTGTCGGTGAAGTCTGGACCCGGATCTGCAAGGTTTCCGAGGAGCTCTCACTGGGCATGAATATTCTGGAGCTTACTCCTTATTTTGATGACGAAGGCTCGCCGATCCCGGCAGCCTCACTTAGCAATCTTCTCTACACCAGCAGTGAAGATGGTGCCCAGTCCCGGCCTGCTCGGCGAACTAGAAGCACCGCCTCCCACTCCTCACTTTACGCCGGTGATGATGAGGAGGACGACGATGATGAAGAAGGCGAGGACTCCTCCGATGGGCATTCAACGAGCGCAGCCCGTGAACCACCGAACCCTCAGCCCGAGGCCACCGCTACTTCAGCTCCGGGAGGTGCCGTTAGCACGACTCCGACTGCTCCATCTGCTCCCGACGCACCGTCTGCTTGAGTTCGGTGCACCCTTATTTACCTGCTTTTGCTTTACAAACACTCTGGTCAAACTCCAAGTGCGCTCGCTGAGAGCCACTTTCATGTAATAATCAACATTCGGCCAATCGACCATGCTTGCTTGTGAACTTGGTTCTTGCTTGGTTATATATGTTCTCTTGCCTTTGCGTTTTCAAACCGATTGCCTTTTTCTTTGCCTTTGTTTCTTCCTTTGTCGATGTTCCTGCCAATCCTACAGCTGACTTGCGGTCTGTGATCGGATCAGAGAACAGACCTTGAAGGAAACTTTGACAAGTACTTTTAGGCTCTCAGTTTTTCTCGCAAAGGCAATGTTGTGCGGACGAGCCGACTGCAACCTGCCGACTGTTTCCCAACCGGTCTGGTCGCAATCGGTAGGTCTGCTGTCGGATAACTCCGAACTAAGTATACTTTTAGAGTACGAATTTTCTGATTGACGATTCTGCTCGGCCCCGTTCACCCGACATTACAGCCGACCTGCGATCTGCATTCGGTTCGAACTGAGCTTTGCAAACTCATCGCTCTTCTTATTCTTTTCTTAAGTATACCCATTTTGGGGCAACCGAACAGTCCCCGGGTCCGCTTTTGCCGACCTTAGGACTGGGAAATGAATGCACAAGTTTTTTGTAACTCCTGTCGAATGCTGTCTCATGGACGCACGGCTATTCTCATTGATGACATTTTAAAGGGGGAATATAACGATACCGCTCAACTGTAAAACGGGCACAACTGCTCGGCGTTCCAGGGATGCTCCATTTCTTGTCCTGAAGTATCCACATATCGCGTCGGCTTTCTGCAGTCGATGAGGTAATATGCATTGTTCTTTAGCGCCCGACTAACGACGAATGGACCTTCCCAAGGAGAGGATAACTTGTGCTGGCCATCCGATTTCTGGATCTGGCGCAACACCAAGTCACCCTCACGAAAATCTAGGGGACGAATCTTCTTGCTATGGTACCGTCGCAGCTTCTGCTGGTATACTGCTGATCTGTACAAGGCCAGGAGACATGCCTCTTCTCTTAGATCAACGCCGTCCTCTCGAGCTTCCTTGGCTTCTGCCTCCGTGTACATGGCATGGAGGGGTGAGTGGTACTCAATATCAGCAGGAATGATTGCCTCCGCACCATATACGAGGAAGAAGGGAGTGAATCCAGTTGAATAGATCGGTGTAGTGCGCAAACTCCAAAGCACGGCTGGCAGCTCATCGAGCCACGCCCCAGGTGCTCTCTCCAGTGGTTCCATCAATCTTGGCTTGATTCCGGACAAAATAAGGCCATTTTCCCGTTCTGCTTGACCATTTGACTGGGGGTGAGCTACGGACGCTACATCCAGCCGAATGCTCTGCTGGAAAGCGTACCGAGCTAGCGCCCCTTTTGCAAAGTTTTTTCCATTATCCGTGATGATTCTATTCGACACTCCATATCTGACTGTGATATCCACAATGAACTTGACCGCAGTCGGTCCATCTAGATTCTTGACCGGCCTTGACTCAATCCACTTGGTGAATTTTTCCACTGCTACTAGCAAATGTGTCATACCACCTCTGGCTGTTTTGAATGGTCTGGCCATGTCCAATCCTCAAACTGCAAATGGCCACGTGATCGGGATGGTCTTGAGCGCTGAGGCTGGTAAATGGCTTTTGGCCTTGAATCTTTGACACCTCTTGCAGTAGTTTCCTAACTCTTCTATCGCTACTTTCGCAGTCGGCCAGTAGAAACCATGGCGAAAATCCTTGGCGACTATTGCTGTAGCTGATGCGTGGTGACCACACTCTCCTTGGTGGATGTCCCGCAGCATCTCCAGCCCCTTGTCTTCTTCAACACAACGCTGGAGGACCCCATTCACACTGCGATGCATTAGCTCATTGTTGATGATGCTGTATGCTCCAGACCGGCGCTGGATTTGCCGAGCTTCCACTTCATCTTGGGGGAGTGTACCGTCCACCAAAAAAAATTCTGATTGGTTCTGCCCATGATGGTGCTACAACAATTACCATTACAGCAACTGCCTCTGGCTCTGGTTGTTTGTCTTCTACTACTAGCGGCTCGGAGGGAGAGGAGCCGATTGCATCTTGCATGACCACACCAGTCCCCGAGCTGACGACAACAACCCCTGGTTCGCAATCGGCAGCCCCTAGTGCGGCCGAATGCTTCGCCAACCTTTGCTCTTTTGCCAATTTTTGCGCTTCAAGTTCTGTCATCTTCAGGTCGGCCAGAATAAAGATTGACTCTGATTCTGGGGAAGGCTTGATAGATGGCTTCCGAATGTTCTCCAAAGAGACGCCTGCTGGAATTTCTTTTCTGGTGGATCCCAACTTGGATAGTGCATCTGCTGCTTCATTCTCAGCTCGGGGAATGTGATGGAACTCGCACCCTTCAAAGAAACCAGATAACTGCTGCACAAGAAACCTTTAGCTTGCCATGTTTGCATCTTTTGCATCCCAAGTGCCAGTGCATTGCTGCACCACCAGATCGGAATCACCATAACACAAAATCCACCGAATGCCGATCTCCTTGGCCAATCGGATACCATGGACCAATGCTTCATACTCCGCCACATTATTTGACGCTGCAAAGTGAATCTGAAGTACATATCTGAGATTGTCACCTTTTGGAGAGGTAAGAACAATGCCATCCCCTAGTCTGGTCATCATCTTGGAACCATCGAAGTGCATTTGCCAGAAATGGGAATCCGGACAGGGGAGCTCATATTGGGTTTCTGCCCAATCAACTAAGAAATCTGCCAACGCCTGGGACTTTACTGCAGTGCACGGCTCATACTTGATACCATGAGTTGCAATCTCTATGGCCCATTTTTCCACTCTTCCGGATGCATCTCGGTTGCCTATGATTTCTGCCAGCGGTGCCGAGCTGACAACTGTGATCGGATGCGCATGGAAATAATGCTTGAGTCTCTTGGCTGCCATGTATACACTGTAACACCCTCAGATCCAGTACAGTAATCACTACAGTGATTCCACTGTTTGTGATCATTACTGTTGATGATCAAGCCATGATCACCTTTGATCATAGCTCTGTCAGATTCTCACCCTGATAAAATTTTCAGATTATAAGTTTGCTCCAAGAATGGTGGATGCATGTCCATCACCCTGATCTTGGTTAAGCCAAATCCCCCTGGTCATTTGAATGATCCCAAGCCAATGATGATCCTGAACCCAATGTTGTGGGGTTATCAAAATTATCATGGGATTTTAGATGGTAATGGAATAATAGTCCAACCAAAAATGATGGAACCTATTTATGGAATGCCTAACAATCATTAGGCCATGATTGAAATAACAATGGATATTTTAGTAAAGTGATTTAGTAATGTTATGAAATAAAACAATAGCTTGGGAAATATTAAAATTACCATGGAATTATAATAAACAAGTGCAAAATAAAGTTGTTCCAAAATTCATGAAACTATTTTTGTAAATTGCCTAAAATCCTTATAATCATGTTGGACCAACTTTGGTAATTTTTGAAGTTACAGAAAATTCCAAACAATTCAAACAGTAGGTTAAAACCCTTACTTTGGGCATTTAATATTTCAAAGAAATATCTAATGATTTTATTCTGCTGCAAAAACTTTTGTGGCACCTTAGTAATATGTAAACCTAATTTACAAACACTAATAACCTTTTACAAAAATGCTAGGGTTAATAAATCAATTACAGAAAGAAATAGAATAATCAGCAACACAAAACAAATGGGAAAAACTTTAAAACTCGCCTGGGGCGACGGCCCACCGCAGCCCAGCCCACCCCCCTTTTCTTCTTCCTCCCTCAACCACTCTCACCTGCTCCCGTACGGCGCCGGACGTGGGCACGACGCTGGCGAGCTGGCCCCGCATCCACCTGCCCCCTCCCGCCGCGGAGGCGATAAGGGCAACGCCCCCTCCCTCTTGGACACCCCCGCACCTCCTTTCCCCTCCTCCTCGCCTCCCACACCTCGGGGAAAATCCTCCCGAGCCGCCGCCGTTCACTGCCATGGCCAACCGTGGCCACTAGCCAAACCAGCCCGCTCCACCTTGCCCACTGGACTCGCCATCGACGACTACCCCGAGCTGCTGGAGGAATCGAGCCGTGGTGCCTCTCCGCGACGACTACGACTTCCTCTTCTTCTTCGGCTTCGGCGGGATCAGCGACGAATTCCGGCCACCACAAGCCCACATCGAGCCCGCTGCCACCTCCGTCGTGCTCCTGGTGAGCTTCCCGTTCGTCGCCAACTGCCCGTTGAATCCCGCTAGGCCCGTAGCCTTCTTCCCCATTTGAGCTGCTCCGGCCGCCGTGGGTCGTCGTCGTAGCCGTGCTTCCAAGCCGTTCCAGCACACGAATTTGGCACTCAAGCGTTCGTAGTGTTCCGTAGGTTCACTTCCACCCCGTGGCGCGCTCGATTTCGTCTCGAAACGCAAGAAGCCATGGACGCCCGAGCTAGGCCTCCCGCCATTGTTGACCCCGCGCTCGGCTGCGTCCACCATGACCCCCTCCCCCACCGTAGATCGAAGAGGCACGTCTCCCTGAACCCATAGCAACAAGCGGCGCCTCTTTTGGTGCTCGGAATCGAGCGCTAGCTCGAGTTCGCCGGAGTCTGCTCGCCGGCGAGCCGCCGGCGGGTCGCCTGTGCCACTGACTTATGGCCCCACCAGTCAGTTGGGTCATTAGCGACTTGGTTAGGGCTTAATCACCCACTGACATGCGGGCCACCCTAGGAAATCTTTTGTTAAGTAAATAACATTGATAAAATGAATATGTTAGTATGACAGGTGGGCCTAGCCCCCTTAACCCACTGTTAGTTTAAGCTAATTGTTAAATTAAAACCTGAGACACTTACACCTGGGCCCCCTTGTCAGGTTTTTATTTATTAAAAGATTTAGTTAAAATTGAGTCACTGACATGTGGGTCCAGAGGCATTTTCTAATTTAATTAAATGTTTTATAAATAACAGAGGCTGACATGTGGGTCCCACATGTTAGCACGGTTCTGGATAATGTTGTGGATAATGTTTTGGATAATGTTTAATAAATAATCAAAGAAATCCAGAAAATCATTTAAATTGATTTAAACTTTGAAATTCAATAACTTTTAAACTGTAACTCGGATTCAAAACTTTATACATGAAAATTGATCTGAAAAATATAACGAATACAAATACGCTATCCGTATGTCTACCACACCCCTCTAACACAACGAACATCGAACATTCCCCCTCCGGACCGACTGTCTGATAAATGGTCCGGTACTGTTAGAGTGCCCGGATGAATTTATTCCGAACACGAATGTTTCTCGGAATAGATCAACTAGCACGGATACACCCCCTTATGTTTGTCCGGTAACCACGACACCTCCGGCTTGATCCTTCCCCCTCCGGACACCCTGTCCGGTAATCACCCGGAGCCCGTAGTTCATCCCCGGATGAATTTCCGCTCCGAGTTAAATGCTTCGTACTACGTTAGAGCACCGATAATATTTCATCTGTTATGTCATTCATTTGATTGCTATGTTTGCTTTATATTTACTGTTTCTCTCCCCTATTTATTCTCCGGTAGACCCCGCCGCTGCCACCGACTACACCGCCGCTGAGTACGACTACTTCGTCGACGACCGTACCCTCCCGTCGAGCTTCCAGGCAAGCAGAGCCATTCTCTTCCCCAGATATCGCCTATCTTTCCGTACATTTCTTGCACTAGGCATTGTTACTGCTGCTGCTACGATTACAATCCTATTCAATTGCATAGCCTGATTTTGTCGCCCCTTGATGTGCCTTCCTTTATCCTATGCTGCCTATTATTATTATTATGCATTATTCAGTAGTGAGCCCTGCGCATTGTTAGCTAGGATTAGATAGAGGGCCGTGATCACTCAGGGGGGTGAACGCGGATACAAATATTATAACTGCACAGGTACGGTACAATGCAAACACCGTCTAAGGCCCCTATCTGGGTTATGCCTAGTCACCTCAAGTGTGAGCTATCAAGGAGTAATCCTTGTACTCCACTCGAGGCTGACTTTGTCTTACCGCCATAGGGTCCTGAACGGCGATTATCTTTCAGGTAAGAAGTCGGGCGACCCAACGGTGCTCGCGAGAGGTATTGCGACGGGACGACAGGGAGGGTACGACCAGTGGACCGGTGTGCTTGGCCCCTGATCGTTGGCCGCGAGAGTTACCGAACCACGAAAGTCGAGCTCCTCCCTGAGCACACGCGAGACAAGGTAAGGAGACGGTTCACCTTGTTGGTAACCGCAGTGAGTTGGTGGGACGACGGGGCAGGCACCGATGTAATGGTGGTCCTGGCTGCTGTCGTTGTCCGCGGGTCAGTTAAGTCGAGGCAACGATAACGGTTGTCACGCAGGTTAATTAAAATGCTAAATGGTTCAGTGAATGTCTTGAGTTGGCTATAGGCTATGTACGCACTACCTACCCGTGGGAACTACGAGTTATGGGCTCCTCCGCTTCTTAGTGTCGTCCGAGGACTCTTCAGACGTCAGCAGTACCGTGGGCTGATTGCCGGGAAGTGCGCTGTCTTCTTTGCTCGAGCTGTGTTGTTTTTGTTACGGCTTCCCGGCCACCCACGCACCGTGCAGGAGTATGTCAGGGTTGGGGTCCAAGGCCCTGGGTACTTAGGATTTAGACCGGCGGATGGCCTCTCTGTTGAGTTCGAAAGATGGGCTATGAAGTGTCGGATAGCCTCGGTGGAGCGTTCCCTAACAAGGTTCCCGCCACCCTGGAGATCCGTGCGTGTAGCGTAACACAAGTGCACCCCTGCAGGGAAGATTAATCTATTCGAATAGCCGTGTCCACGGTAACAGGACGCTTTATGCTGAAGCTGGATCTTACCACTAGAAACTATTATTATTAAACTGTATGGTTCCGGGTTTTCTTCCTCGCGGGGATGTCGAGGAGGTGAACTCGGAGGCATTATTAATTATTACAACTATTATTATACAATGCTGCAGCAACTTCTGCTGCATTGTTACTTTATGCTTTATATCAATTGTTGGCTGATTCTTACCTCATGCTGCAAGACATCGTCGGAAGATGCTAGTCTTCGTTAGGCCTAGCTTGTTACCCTTGCTCTGGATTTCTGTCTTTCAGTCCACTATATACAGCCTCTTCTTTCCATTGATACAATGCATAATGCTTAGTAGCGGACGTAACACTCGCGGGTATACTAGATACTCACCTGCTTTATTTCCTTTACTGTTTTTCCTGATCGGCCGCTGCAGCCGACGTTGGAGCCCAGGAGCAGGAGTACCCCGGAGGCACCTACTACGACGTCGAGTTCCCCGTTGACCAAGAGTAGTTCGGTGGATCCCAGGCAGGAGGCCTTGCCTTTTCGATCTGTATCTCTGATGTGATTTGTGCTAGCCTTCTTAAGGCAAAACTTGACTAACTATGTCTGTACTCAGATATTATGGCTTGTATGACTTATGTATTCGGGTCCGCGTGAACCCCTCTATTGTAACATATTTGTTTATCCTTTTGTGTTTAGTGTTGTGCTGTGATACTATCACCGTGGCACCCTAATCTCAGTCGTGTACCCTGTGTGTATGATTACTGTACACGGTCTGATTTTGGGGGCGTCACATACACCATAACACATCTTCTGATAGTGGGGGTAGTTTTGCTTGGAGGTCGACAACACTTCACTGACATGGTATACTGGCCTCTGGACCAATTGTGCTCTATCCTTTTCAGGACGTTCGACCACCATGACAATACTGACCACCCGAGTGGTTGTTGAGATGTACAACATCATTGGCTCTTTCTCAATCAGAGCTGCTAACACTGGAGCACTAGACAGTATGCGCTTGAGTTCTCTGAATGCATCGTCTGCCTTCGGAGTCCATGCGAACTGGTCCGTTTTCTTCATCAACTGGTATAAGGGAATTTCTTTCTCTCCCAGCCGACTGAGGAATCGGCTGAGCGATGCTAGGCATCCGGTGAACTTCTGGACATCTTTGAGGTTCCTGGGCTTCTCCATCCTCTCGATTGCTGCAATCTTCTCGGGGTTGCACTCTATTCCTCTTTCGGACACAAGAAATCTGAGCAGCTTGCCGGCTGGCACGCTGAAGACACATTTCTCTGGGTTGAGCTTGATCTTGTAAGCACCTAAATTTGCGAATGTTTCTCTAAGGTCATCCAGTAAAGTTGACCCTTGTACTGACTTGACTACAAGGTCATCTACATACACATGAATGTTCCGACCTAACTGAGGTCGAACGAATCGCTGCATAGTACGCTGATAAGTCGCGTCGCCGTTTTTCAAGCCAAAGGGCATGGTGAGATAGCAATAAGCCCCAAAGGGGGTGATAAATGCAGTCTTTATTTGATCATCGATAGCAAGTTTAATCTGGTGATAGCCAGCTGTGGCATCCAGAAAACATAAGAGCTGGAAGCCAACCGTAGAATCAATCACTTGATTGATACGGGCAAAAGCAAAAGGATCCTTGGGGTAGGCCTTATTCAGGCAAGTGTAATCTATACACATGCGCCAAGTTCCATTCTTCTTCGGAACCAGAACTGGATTTGCTAACCAGTCTGGGTAGAACACTTCCTTGATAAATCCTGCTGCGAGAAACTTGGCGATCTTGTGGCCGATTGCTCTTCTCTTGTCCTCTGAAAAGCGCCAAAGTGGCTGCTTGATCGGCTTGGATCTAGGTCGGATGTGAAGCTTGTGCTCGGTGAGTTCCCTCGGTACACCAAGCATGTCTTGTGGGGACCATGCAAAGATATCCCGGTTCTCACGGAGGAACTCGACGAGCTCGCCTTCCTATTTGCTGCTGAGCCCGGCCCAATGATGAAACACTTTCTCAGGTCGAAGGGGTCCAGAGCAATCCTCTTGCTATCCTTGGCTGCCTGAAATGCAGTCTCATCGTCTGATCTCTTGGTCTTCGTGCTTGGCATGGGTGCCTTCATCTGAGCTTGGGCCATTGCTACGACCTTGTCGAGCTGGCGTCGTTATGCATCGATGACCAGGGAATCAGCCAGCTTGGAGCCAGCTGTTGAACACTCTAGTGACTTCTTGTAGTCACCACACACTGTGATGGGACCATTCGGCCCTGGAAGCTTCATCTTCAAGTAGGGCTGGAAAATGTTGAACTTGAACTTGGCGGTTGCAGGCGATCCGAGCAAAAGGTGGTACAGAATGCTCAGGTCGACCACCTCGAACCAGATCGTCTCTTGGCGGAAATTTTCCTCCGCACCAAACACTACCTCCATCCGAATGCGGCCCAACTGAGTGCATGAAATGCCGGGCACTATCCCATGAAAGATGGTCCTGCTGGGTTCCAATTCTCTCTCATTGATGCCAAGCTTGATCATTGTGTCTCGATACAGAATGTTGATGGCACTTCCTCCATCGATGAGAGTCCTGGTGAACTTGCATGAGTACAAGGGTGCTGCGACAATTGCATCCACCACGAGCGCATAACTGCCTGGGTTTGGCATTATGCTCGGGTGGTCTTCTGGGCCCCATGCGATTATGCTGTCCGACCAGTTCATCTTCTGGGGGATTGCTGGCATAGTGGCATTGACTTCCTGCTCTCGGGCTCTCCGACTGCCCTTGTGATACGTCCCAAACGTATCGATAATTTCTACTCGCTCCATGCATGTTTTGTGTGATATTGCTATGATCTAGATACACTTTCATACACTTTTGATAATATTTGGACTAACCTATTAACTCATGCACCCCAGTGCCAGTTTCTATTTTCTGCTGTTTTTCTATTTCAGTT
Organism: Bromus sterilis; assembly: GCA_950022295.1. NCBI lineage: Eukaryota > Viridiplantae > Streptophyta > Magnoliopsida > Poales > Poaceae > Bromus > Bromus sterilis. The sequence continues at coordinate 31,229,848 of OX465597.1, forward strand.
TTCCCCCATATAAAAAGTTCTCCAAAAATCCGGGAAAAATAAGATAAAAAATCAGCGTACCGGAAGCTTCCAGAGCTCCGAAGGAGGGCCGGGGGCCACCACGAGGTGCCCAGCAGGCCACCTGGCGCGGCCAGGGGCCTGGCCGCGCCAGGGGGGCACCTGGACTCCTGGTGCCCCCCTGGATGCCCCCCTTCGCCTATTTAATCTCCGTCACGGGAAACCTCCGAAGATAGAACCCTTTTTCGCGATCTCGCCTCTGTTCAGCCGCCGCCGTGCTTCCAAGATCGGGAGCACCGTCAGGACCCTTCCCGGCACCCTGTCGGAGGAAGGATCGACCTCCGGGAGCTTCCCCTCCACCATGGACGCTTCCCGAATGTGCCGTGAGTAGTTTCCTTTGGACCATGGGTCCGTGACCAGTAGCTATGTGATGTTCTCCTCCCCTCTTTGTTCTTCATGGTTTAGACCTCGTGAGCTTCCCTATATGATCGAGGCACTTATGTAATCTTTCTGTTGTTGCTATGCTGAGTTTGATGGGATCTGATGGATTATGAGATTATGTTCAGATTGTGATAGAGTAATATATTTGGTTCTTATATTTTATATTTTTGTTCCTAAGTAATTCTTGCATGTTCTCCGTTGCTATTTATTGCTTTGGCCATGTAGTAGGTAGTGACTCCAAGAGGGAACATTATGCTTGATTGTGGGTTCATGCCCCCTGATGACACGCTTGAGTGACCGAAACATGAGTCTAGGGGATGTGCTGTTGCCACAAGGGGGAAAACAACGGTGCTTGTAACCACGGTTGCAAGGATTGTTTACTTTACGCAAAGTTCTTTTTAATGCAGTTGTCTGTTGCTTTGGGTTTACACTTTGGGTGGGGCTCGCAACTTAATACCAGCAAGATGTTCTGGATAGATATCTCAAGGTGGATGATTAGTAGTAGATGCAGATGGATTTTTGTCTACTTATTTTGGCGTACTGCCCATGCTTTTGAGCCTCTTCCTTTCTTTTGTAGCATAGTTAGCATTGCGGTGCGTTTATAATCCTGTCAATTGCCCATCTGTAATTTGTTTACCTCGCATAGCATTTTTATCGTCTTTTGGGAGAGAGATATCACTAGTGAACATCACGGGACCCCGGTCCATATTCTCATCATTGTTTACAATATTATTACCTTTTCAGTATTTACTTTCATTTGCTATCATTATCATTATCCCTTGTGTTTGATTCTTTGTAAACAACAAGACCGGAGAGATTGACAACCTCTCTGAACTTCCTTGGGAGCAAAGTTAATTGTGTCGTGTGCAGGTCCAGAAGAAGCAAGTGATTCTTTTCAGACAATGCATCACTTGCCGAACCACCTACTTATCATTGTCGGAGTCCTACGGGAGACAAACCCTATCCTCTACATAGGGGAAATTTACTATTATCCTACTTCTCACCTTCCACTTGGGGTAACCAACGAAGGGTGAGAAGCCATTATCACTTCAACGCCATCACCTTGTCATCCGACTCACTGGTGAAGATCATATACGTCGTGTCCTGGTGCGGGAACTGCTGACGTGCATTTGCTGGTGGTGGACCTGGGGGTGGGGGTGGTGGTGGTGGAAGGTTTCCTGCTCCTCCCTTTGGCAGACGCTCGACCCAGATGCATTGCCGAGTGGTGTGAGATGCGGGCTTGCTGAATCCACTGTGCATTTTGCATGGCTGGTTCGGGCTCTGCGGTCTTTCTGCAGGTTTTTGCCTCCGACTGCCTCCTGCAGCCCCTTGTTCGTCTTGCTGTTGAACTATTGCCACCTGCCGATTGCCATACTGAGCATCTGGCTGCTTGTCCTTCCTCTTATTGAAGCATGTGTTATTGTTGTTGTTGTTGTAGCTGGGGGTGTTGTTGTTGTTTCCAAAGTTGTTGTTCAGCTGGATCTCGCGCCTCTTGCGCCGATTGGGACCATTCTGCCCGTTTGCTTCTGCCGACTGCTGCTGCTGCCCGGAGGATTCCCTTGGATGAAACCACTGGGACTCAACTTGATCGGGCGCATTGCAACATCAGACGTGGCGAATGAATTGGCTATTCTCATCAAATCTTCCAAAGATGTGATCTCCTTGCACAGGAGCTTGTGCTTCAACAGTGACCCATCCAAGCAGTCATCAGTGAAGTACTGGATGGCTTGGATTTCATGAACTCCCTCGCAAGTGTTTCTGAGCTTGATCCACCGCTGAAGGTAATCGCGAAGGGGCTCGTCCTTTCCTTGTACACACAATGCCAGGTGTCGGGGCAGACTTGGGCGCACATACATGCCAGTGAAGTTCCGAACAAACGCATCATCAAAATCTTTCCAGCAGTTGATGCTATTGCTGGGCAGACTTTTCAACCAGGACGGAGTTGAACCTTGAAGCATGAGCGGTGCATAGCGAACTGCAACACGCGGACTGCCTCCTGCGATGCCAACTGCGGTCATATAATCGACCAGCCAATCCTCTAGCTTGACTGATCCATTGTACTTGGGGGTGTCCCTGGGAAATGTGAAGCCTTTGGGGAACTGCTCTTGCCGAATGCGCGGGCCGAAACAGGCCAGACCCGCTGGTGCATCATCTTCTGGCTGCTTGTCTTACTGCAATTGCTCGATACGGTGCCTTGCATCGTTCTCCCCGATTGCCCGGGGACCCAGGCGCTGACTCGTTGCCGGCCGAGCTGACGCCGCCGGTTGCTCATTGTGCCTGCTGCTGACTGCTGGCACATCCCTCCGACTGCCTCCTGCAGCCCCTTGATTCCTCCGACTACGGTGTAAGCTACCATGCGGTGAAGATGCCTGCCTGTGCTGCCGAGGTGGAGCATTCAGCTGGTTTGCGCCCGTAGTTGCCCGAGCTGATTTTGATGCCACTGGCCCTTGCTGCTCGGTGGCCGCCTTCTGCTGCTGGTTTGCCACTGCTAAGAGGTCACGCATCCGACGCGTCCTCTCTCGCAACTCTTCTCCTTCCAGGTGCTCCAGCTCGATGGCGATCTGCTCGGCAGCTCTCATGTTCTTCAAAGTAGAACTGTATGAAATCTGTGGAGCGACGATGGTGGTTGCTGCGGGCTGATGGGCTCCTCCCAACTCTGCCGACCTCTCGGCCAGCTATGTGATACGTCCCAAACGTATCGATAATTTCTGCTTGTTCCATGCATGTTTTGTGTGATATTGCTATGATCTAGATACACTTTCATACACTTTTGATCATATTTGGACTAACCTACTAACTCAGTGCACCCCATTGCCAGTTCCTGTTTTCTGCTGTTTTTCTATTTCAGTTTTCCCCATATAAAAAGTGCTCCAAAAATCCGGAAAAATCAGATAAAAAATCAGCGTGCCGGAAGCTTCCAATGCCCCGAAGGAGGGCCAGGGGGCCACCACCAGGTGCCCAGGCGTCCACCTGGCGCGGCCAGGGGCCTGGCCACGCCAGGGGGCGCCTGGACCCCTGGCTGCCCCCCTTCGCCTAATTAATCTCCGTCAAAGGGAAAACTCCGAAGACAGAACCCTATTTCGCAAACTCGCCTCTGTTCCGCCGCCCCAGCGCTTCCAAGATTGGGAGCACCGTCAGGACCCTTCCCGGCACCCTGCCGGAGGGAGGATCGACCTCCGGGAGCTTCTCCTCCACCATGGACGCTTCCCGGATGTGCCATGAGTAGTCTACCTTGGACCATGGGTACATGATCAGTAGCTATGTGATGTTCTCCTCCCCTCTTTGTTCTTCATGGTTTAGACCTCGTGAGCTTCCCTACATGATCGAGGCACATATGTAATTCTTCTACTGTTGCTATGCTGAGTTTAATGGGATCTGATGGATTATGAGATTATGTTCAGATTGTGATAGAGTAATATATTTGTTTTTTATCTCTTATATTTTTGTTCCTAAGTAATTCTTGCATGTTCTCCGTTGCTGTTTATTGCTTTGGCCAAGTAGTAGGTAGTGACTCCAAGAGGGAACGTTATGCTCGATTGTGGGTACATGCCCCCTGATGACACGCTTGAGAGACAGAAACATGAGTCTAGGGGATGTGCTGTGGCCACAAGGGGGAAAACAATGGTGCTTGTAACCGCGGTTTCAAGGATTGTTTACTTACGCAAAGTTCTTTTTAATGCAGTTGTTTGTTGCTTTGGGTTTACACTTTGGGTGGGGCTTGCAACTTAATACCAGCGAGATGTTCTGGAGAGATATCTCAAGGTGGATGATTAGTAGTAGATGCATATGGGTTTCGGTCTACTTATTTTGGCGTACTTCCCATGCTTATGAGCCTCTTCCTTTCTTTTGTAGCATAGTTAGCATTGCGGTGCGTTTATAATCCTGTCAATTGCCCATCTGTAATTTTTTTACCTCGCATAGCAGTTTTATCGTCTTTTGGGAGAGATACATCACTAGTGAACATCACGGGACCCCGGTCCATATTCTCATCACTGTTTACAAGCTCATTTACTTTTCAGTATTTATTTTCAGTTGTTATCATTATCATTATCCTTTTTTTATCCTTTGTAAACAACAAGACCAGAGAGATTGACAACCTCTCTGAACTTCGTTGGGAGCAAAGTAAATTGTATTGTGTGCAGGTCCGCGTGAGGTGAGCCGCTGACACCTACTTATCATCGCCGGAGTCCTACTGGTCGATACTCAACCTCGGTATCTTCACCGAGGGAAATTTGCCGCTACGCTGCATCTCAGCTTCCACTTGGGGAAACTGATGTCACGAGAGTTTACTTCTCGCCCCTCCTTGGTTACCCAAAGTGGAAGGTGAGATGTAGCGTAGCGGAAATTTTCCTTAGCGAAGATGCTAAGGTTGAGTGTCGAACCAATAGGACTCCAACAACGATAAGTAGGTGGTTCGGCAAGTGATGTGCCATTTGAAAACAATCACTTGCTTCTCCTGGACCTGCACACACAGAAAATAACTTTTCTTCCCAACGAGTACAGAGGAGTTGTCAGTTCCTCCGGCCTTGTTGTTTACCAAGGATAAAACGCACGGGATAATAATGATAGTGATAGCAACGGAAAAGTAAATAAAACAGTAAATTGATAGTGGGTGTAAACAGTATTGGAAATATGGACTGGGGTCCCATGATGTTTAATAGTGATGTCTCTCTCCCAAAAGACGATAAAATATCCATGCGAGGTAAACAAATTACAGCTAGGCAAGTGACAGGATTATGTGCGCAAACCAATGCTAACTATGCTATAAGGAAAGGAAGAGGCTCAAAAGCATGGGCGGTACGCCAAGACAAGTAGACCGAAATCCATCTGCATCTACCTACTAATCATCCACCTTGAGATATCTATCCAGAACATCTCGCTGGTATTAAGTTGCGAATCCCACCCAAAGTGTAAACTCAAAGCAACAGACAACTGCATTAAAGAACTTTGCGTAAAGTAAACAATCCTTGCACCCGCAAGAACAAGCACCGTTGTTTTCCCACTTGTGGCAACAACACATCCCCTAGACTCATGTTTCTGTCACTCAAGCTAGTCATCAGGGGGCATGAACCCACAATCATGCATAACGCTCCCTCTTGGAGTCACTACCTACTACTTGGCCAAAGCAATAAACAGCAACGGAGAACATGCAATAATTACTCTATAACATAAATATAAAAGAGGAGAATCAAATATATTACTCAAACACAATCTGAACATAGTCTCATAATCCATCGGATCCCAGCAAACTCAGCATAGCAACAACAGAAAGATTACATATGTGCCTCGATCATGTAGGGCAGCTCACGAGGTCTAATCCATGAAGAACAAAGAGGGGAGGAGAACATCACATAGCTACTGATCACAGACCCATGGTCCAAGGTGGACTACTCACGGTTCATCCGGGAAGCATCCATGGTGGTGGAGAAGCTTCCGGAGGTGGTTCCTCCCTCCGGCAGGGTGCCGAGAAGAGGTCTCCTGGTGCTCCCGATCTTGGAAGCGCGGCGGCGGCGGAACAGAGGAGAGATCGCGAAAAAGGGTTCTCGTCTCAGGGTTTTTGCGTCACGGAGAATATATGGGCGAAGGTGGGCAGCCAGGGGGTCCACCAGAGGTCCAGGCGGCCCGCTGACGCGACCCCACCCTAGGGCGCGCCGGGAGGGCACCTGGGACCCTGGTGGGTCCCCTTTGCCCCCCCCCCCTCGGTGATTCCCGAAGCTTCTGTTGCCCTGATTTTTTATTGGATTTTTCCTGAATTTTTGGAGCACTTTTAATATGGGGGAAACCTGAAATAGAAAAATAGGAACTGGCACTTGGGTGCACTGAGTTAATAAGTTAGTCCAAATATGATCAAAAGTGTATGGAAGTTCATCAATATCATAGCAATATCACACAAAAGAAGCATCGAGCAAGCAGAAATTATAGATACGTTTTGGACGTATCAACATCCCCAAGCTTAATTCCTGCTCGTCCTTGAGTAGGTAAATGATAAAAAACATAATTTCTGTGGTGACATGCTAACAACCATATAAGAACTTTTATGTAAAGCAATCAAGGCATGTAATTCAATTCAAGTCATAACAGGAAAGAGTCTATATTTAGCATTGAAACAAGTAACATAAGAACATAAAGGTGCAAGATCTCTCGCTGTCCGTGACTCGAATGTCTCCAAATGGTGTTTGCGTGAAAGAAATGGAATAGGGATATACGAGAGAAAAAGTATTTTTGTGTTGAGAAATTAATCTACTAAAGTTTCACACTTGGTCTTCTTTGGAATCTTATCTCGACTCATCCCCAGACCACTAGTCAGGTACAAGTCAAAATGATCCACTCCTTTTCGACATTTTGAGCACTCATGCAATGGATGAGCGTAAGAAAGAAAGTTGACACTTAGGATGGCAAAGAGAGAATATGGTGGAGGAGTCAAAAAGTTGAGAAAGGCTCACATCAATGAGGACAACCATAGGCGAGAGAAATCCAAATGATAGATATGATGTGAGGAGTAGAGACTGCCATGCAACGGATGCACATATGAGCTAAGGTAAGCTCTCTGATGGAACTAGTGGGGGTGCATCCAACTTGCTTGCTCAAGAAGACCTAGAGCTCGTTTGAGGAGGCTCATCATTGGAATATACAAGCCAAGTTCTATAGTGTGAAGGTCCCCACATAGCTATATGCATGAATTATAATCTCTATGGAGTACAAGATATAAGATGGAGTACGAGTGTGGATCTCTCAAAAGGAATAGTAGTGTGCCCCCTTCTCTCTTTTTATTTCTTTTTCTCTTTTTTCTATTTTTTGTATTTTTTGGTGGCCTCAATGGATCTTTCTATTTCTCTCATTTGTCCTCTTTGGGGTCTTTTAATTTTGTCCTCTTTGGGATCTTTTCCTCACTTTAGGGGTAACACTCTATATATTAGAAGAAGTATAGAATAACTTTCACACTTTACAAGAGTACTCATATCATAAAGAAGATGTAACTATCATGAATGCCTCTGCCAGTGTAGCAGGATATGAAATGATACTAGCGCGTCATGTAGCAATGATTAGGGCAAGGCCCAACTAGCATGTGGCTCATCGATAAAGCAAGTAGCATGTATGACATGAAGATCAAGTCTTGAAGGTGGATGTTGCATGGCAATGTATCTCGGAAAGGCTATGGAAATGCCTTGATAGGTAGGTATGGTGGCTGTTTTGAGGAAGGATATAAGGAGGTTTATGGTGACAGAGCGTATCATGCCAAGGGTTTGGATGTACCGGCGAAGGTGGATGCCAACTCTCGGAATGAGAAGAAAGTAATGCACGACACAGGAGAGGCTAGAAAAATATGGGAAGGTGGAAGTGTCAATTTTCGAATACTCACATTAGTCTGAAGAACTCATGCACTTATTATCGGTAACTCTCAATCTAATAGGAGGTTCACAAAGAGACAAGTACCCCGAGGAGGAGTGTTTGGGGGTTTGGTTATCCTTGCGCATCCTCGACTCATGGTACATGAGTGTACTCTAATATTCGATCCCTCCAAAGAGTAGCGATCCATCTAGTAGCTAAAGTTCTCAACTAATTTTGTAAGTTTTGAAAATAAACATGGATTGCCCAAAATACGACATCTATCACTAATAGGCTAAAGCTCTTGACACCAAAAGTCCAAACATTACTCAAAACAATACCTCAAAACTATTGCAAGTTACTACTACAAAAGAATAGCAACCTCAATAACCTACTTCAAGTCAAGACACAAAACTCAGTGCAACAGGCAAAACTCTCTAAACAAGATAAACATGAAAACTCAAGAGAGCTCTAGCAACAAACTAAACAAAAGCTCTTTAAAAAGATAAGAATGAAAACTAAGAGGTAAACATGGCAGTAGCTATGAAAAAGATAAAGAACACACACAGCAAAGATAAGCATGAAGAATCCTATGTTGTGTTCTAGATTTTAAAAGTGGAGTGTGTTTCTCTCCCACACAAAGAAAGCTGGGTTCTAACTTGTTATGAACAGCAAGCAAAGCTAAAGAAAACTAAAAAATAAAACCTAAGAGCGAGACGCTCCAAGCATAGCACATAACGCATGAAGTGATAAAAATATAGTGAAACAAAGACGAACTGATAATTGTTGATGCAGAAGGGGATGCACGGGGGCATCCCCAAGCTTAGGCGCTTGGTTGTCCTTGAATATTTCTTGGGGATGCATGGGGGCATCCCCAAGCTTGAGCGCTTGACACTCCTGAATCTTCTTTCATCATCTTCCCTCGCACACTTGAAAACTCCCTTCATTCATAACTCATCATAATCTGATTAGCGAGGTTAGTACCCATAATAAAATATATTTTTCTCTACTGGAAATAAGGATATTCTTGAAGAGCTAATGTTTCTCAAGGTTGCCAAAAAGTTTTTGCAAAGAAAAAGCAAGCTTAAGGTTTGCAAAATGAAGAAAAGGCAAAACAGGACAGAATCTGTGAAAAACAGATCAGCAGGTAGTAAAGAATTTTTTAGGGATAATTCTGCAACTCAAATCAGAAAACTCAAAACATACGAAAGTTCAGTAATTGTATAGAGCACGTTGTGCAAAAAGAAGGAATCAAAGATCATCATAATAATCGGAGTTGTAAATCGATTCAAATGGTTCCTCAATAAGTCCATCCTTGTTTCTTTTAGGAAAGGGGTACATACCTTTTGCCTTCCCGCGTAGGCGTATTTGTCCCTTACCTATATCAATGAATCCTTTTACGGCCCGGAGGAAATCCCTCCCAAGCACTATGTTTTCTTGGTTTGGCTTCATGACGAATAAATCAACCATTGCAATCCCTTTAAGGAATGTCACTGGTACATCTTTTATCCTTCCCTGGATCTCAGAAATATCTCCATTAGCATGTTCATGATAGGATGACAATTTGTCCATGTTAAATTTAAAAGAATCATAAACAACTTTTGGCATAGTAGAAACCATGGATCCAATGTCACAGAAAGCAAGCAAGTCTTGGTTAGAGATGCTAATTCTAACAAAGGGTTCCCATTCACCATCTATCTCATAAACATCTTTCTTATTTGGCTGGGGTTTCTTTACTTTTCTCAAGTTTAGAGCATCCAATCTCTTTTCAATAGTAGCAAGTCTATCTATAACAGTATAAAAACTATGATCATAAACAAAGTAACTAGATAGACCATGTATAATTTCAAGAGCTCTAGCTTCATCACAAGCTAAGAAATCCCCTTCGGCTATAATATCAAGAGAGTGTTTGCACCATCTAAAAAGACCATGGTAAAAATTTCTCAGCACAATTTTTATAGGTATCCAAGGCATAATTCTCCTATGTGCATCAGAAATTTTGTCCCATGCTTTCTTCATATTTCTCCATCCCTTTGATGGAAATCTAAGACCTCCGATTCCCTCAAGGCACCAAATCCTAACATGCTTGACTAAACAGAAAGGATAACTAAAAGCAAGATAACTATTTTTTTATTTTTGATAAAGGACACTAAAGCAAAAACTGAAAGGTAAACTAACAAGACTAAAAAGCAAAGATAAAAGATAGTGTGCAACTCCCCTATCTTGAAGAGTGGAGTCCCCGGCAACGGCGCCAGAAATTGCTTTGATGTCACGAGAGTTTACTTCTCGCCCCTCGTTGGTTACCCAAAGTGGAATGTGAGATGTAGCATAGCGGAAATTTCCCTTAGCGAAGATGCTAAGGTTGAGTGTCGAACCAATAGGACTCCAACAACGATAAGTAGGTGGTTCGGCAAGTGATGCGACGTTTGAAAACAATCACTTGCTTCTCCTGGACCTGCACACACAGCAAATAACTTTGCTTCCCAACGAGTATAGAGGAGTTTTCAATTCCTCCGGCCTTGTTGTTTACAAAGGATAAAACGCACGGGATAATAATGATAGTGATAGCAACAGAAAAGTAAATAAAGCAGTAAATTGATAGTGGGTGTAAACAGTATCGGAAATATGGACCGGGGTCCCATGATGTTCACTAGTGATGTCTCTCTCCCAAAAGACGATAAAATAGCCATGCGAGGTAAACAAATTACAGCTGGGAAATTGACAGGATTATGTGCGCAAACCAATGCTAACTATGCCATAAAGAAAGGAAGAGGCTCAAAAGCATGGGCCGTATGCCAAGACAAGTAGACCGAAATCCATCTGCATCTACCTACTAATCATCCACCTTGAGATATCTATCCAGAACATCTCGCTGGTATTAAGTTGCGAATCCCACCCAAAGTGTAAACTCAAAGCAACAGACAACTGCATTAAAGAACTTTGCGTAAAGTAAACAATCCTTGCACCCGCAAGTACAAGCACTGTTGTTTTCCCCCTTGTGGCAACAGCACATCCCCTAGACTCATGTTTCTGTCACTCAAGCTAGTCATGAGAGGGCATGAACCCACAATCATGCATAACGCTCCCTCTTGGAGTCACTACCTACTACTTGACCAAAGAAATAAACAACAAAGGAGAACATGCAAGAATTACTCTAGAACATAAATATAAAAGAGGAGAATCAAATATATTACTCAAACACAATCTGAACATAGTCTCATAATCCATCAGATCCCAGCAAACTCAGCATAGCAACAGCAGAAAGATTACATATGTGCCTCAATCATGCAGGGCAGCTCACGAGGTCTAATCCATGAAGCACAAAGAGTGGAGGAGAACATCACATAGCTACTGATCATAGACCCATGGTCCAAGGTGGACTATTCACGGTTCATCCGGGAAGCATCCATGGTGCTGGAGAAGCTCCCGGAGGTGGTTCCTCCCTCCGGCAGGGTGCCGGGAAGAGGTCTCCTGGTGCTCCTGATCTTGGAAGCACGACGGCATCGGAACAGAGGAGAGATCGCGAAAAAGGGTTCCTGTCTCGAGATTTTTGCGTCACGGAGAATATATGGGCGATGGGGGCAGCTAGGGGGGCCACCAGGGGTCCAGGCGGCCCCTGGCGCGACCCCACCCTAGGGCGCGCCGGGAGGGCACCTGGGGCCCTGGTGGGTCCCCTCCCCCCCCCCCCCTCGGTGATTCCCGAAGCTTCTGCTGCGCTGATTTTTTATTGGATTTTTCCCGAATTTTTGGAGCACTTTTAATATGGGGGGAAAAACCTGAAATAGAAAAACAGCAGAAAACAGGAACTGGCACTGGGGTGCACTGAGTTAATAAGTTAGTCCAAATATGATCAAAAGTGTATGGAAGTTCATCAATATCATAGCAATATCACACAAAAGAAGCATCGAGCAAGCAGAAATTATAGATACGTTTTGGACGTATCAGTAACCAACGAAGGGCGAGAAGCAATTATCCTCTCTCGCGTATCACTATGCGAAGCTCATCTATCACTGGGGGTGGGATGACGCGCTGCTTTAGGCCGTGCGCCGCGTTGTAATCCTGCACTGTTGCTTCCATACGATGTTTTTCAATGTCTATCCGATCTGATTGCTCCTTCAGAGCTTGACGCGCCTTCTCCAGTTCGACGTGAGCCACAGCTGGACCGGCATGGAGATCCACGGGAGTGCAGAGCACATCCGGTGGGTTGTTTGGGCCCGCTGGTCCAGTAGATGCTTCCCTAGCGGCTCGGGTTGCTGAGGTGGAGCTTTGGGACTAGATGCTCCTGCCATCATAACCTCCGCACGGATGTGCGCAGTCGTGCCCTCCACTCCCACAACATCCGGCCCGCCTGGAAACGGATCTGTGAGCTCAGAGAACACCCGTACCTCCCTTGGGAAGACCTCAGGAAGTGCTGCAACGAAAACACGATGTCCGCAAAAAGGAATGATGACGCCACGCGGTAGAGGCATTCTTGCCCCAAACCGCGAGCATTGTCGATGACGTAGTCCCATGCCCCACTCCTGAGAACCAGGACGGAGGCGAAGCGCACGCGCGATGCAGGTGATGGTCCCGTCCGAATCAGAACTCCAGTTGACGCCTCAGCCTGCCCCACAGTGGGCGCCAACTGCCGTCGATATGCAACGGTAGATGCCATGGGGATGGCTAAAGAAGGGGACAAACCGAGAACTATGTCGATAGTGTCGGAATTGAGAGTGGGGACAAACACAGTGAGACACCCTGATATACCCAGGTTCGGGGATCTCCGTAGAGATAACACCCCTAGTCCTGCCGAGCTAGCTATATGCAATAACTCTGGCTACAATGAATGCTCCTTGAGTTGTTTGAGAAGAAGGAGAAGAGGGCTCTAAGCACAACTCTCTCCTTGCTCTCTCTCTCTCTGGTGGGTGAAGTTGCAATAAGTGCTCCGTCGTCCCTCACGCAGGAGGAGTACCCGGGGCTCTTATAGGCCGAGCCCGGGGTACAAAGGTAAATATATAGAGGTGAGGGCCAAGCTGCCAGTCTCAGACAAGCTAGGGTCCTCGCATCGTGCTCTCCCGGATGACCCGGTGTAGACTTGCGGCTTACCATGCCGCTATCTTGTAGACCTTGCTAGTGAACAGTGGAGCTAAGGACTTAGGCCTGTCGGCTTGTCCGCGTGATGGGCGCTGGAGGAGACCACACGCCTCTGACAGCCCCGATCTTCAGGGATTGCGCATTGAATGACCTTGTACCAGGTGTACGACCTGGGATTCTGCTCGGAGATTGCTCTATTCTCTTCGGCCGAATGATCCACGGTGAGGCCGATTGCACTCTCTTTGGAGCAATCGGCCTCCGACCTAATCAGTTCGGCCCACTATTTGCTCAGTCTTGATCAGCTCGGCCTTGATTAGATCGGCGACCATCAGGTCGGTGATCTTTGCCTTGATGAATTGTTTCTCCTGGGTGACCCTACCCAGGGTCATTCCCACGACATTTCCCATGCACAGGAAGTGGGTTAGGCTTAAGTGTGTTTCATATTTGCTTCTTGATGCTCTCTTTTGCTTCAAATCCTTATTCTTATGAGAGCGTCTTTTAAAATCTTCATGCCTAGCTTAAAGGCGTAAAAGAAAGCGCTTGTTGGGAGGAAACCCAAGATGTTTTTACTTCTGTTTTTAGTGGTCTTGATGATTGTTACTACTGTAGCAACATCATTTTATCTTTATTTTCATGCTTTGTGCCAAGTTATAGCCTCCTATGATAAGGGAAGCAAAAGTTGTGACATGTTGTCCAGAAAACAGATTATGTCTTCTTGACGGAAAAAATCAGAACAAATCACCAGTTCATATTTTTGAGATGAATTTTTACACAGCGTTCTCTATGCAATTGTAAACTTTCGTATGTTCTAAGTTTTTTGATTTGAGTTGCACAAGTGCCTCGAAAAATTTCTTTACTACCTGTTGTTCTGTTTTTCACAGATTCTGCCACGTTTTACCTCTCCTTACTTTTGCAAACCTTCAGCTTGCTTTTTATTTGCAAAAAACTTTTTGGCAATCTTGAGAAACAGTAGCTCTTCAAGAATATCTTTATATCCACTAGGGACAATTATTTTATTAAGGGTACTAACCTCTCTAATCAGCTTATGATGAGTTATGTATGAAGGGAGTTTTCAAGTGTGCGAGGGAATATGATGAAAGAAGATCCAGGAGTGTCAAAGGCTCAAGCTTGGGGATGCCCCCATGCATCCCCAATAAATATTCAAGGAGACTCAAGCGTCTAAGATTGGGGATGCCCCCGTGCATCCCCTTCTCCATCAACAATCATCAGTTCGTCCTTCGTCTCACTATATTTTTATCACTTCTTGTGTTATGTGCTATGCTTAGAGAATCTCGCTCTTAGGTTTAATTTTTAGTTTTCTTTTAGATTTGCTTGTTGTACATAGCAAGTTAGACCCCAGCTTACTTTGTGTGGGAGAGAAACACGCTCCACTTTCAATCTAGAACACATCATAGGATTTTTCATGCCTATCTTTTTACTGGTATGTGTTCTTTATCTTTTCGTAGCTACTGCCATGTTTAGTATTAGTTATAGTTTGTCTTTAGCAAAAGCCTTCGATTTTGTTTAGTTTGTTGCTGGAACTATTTTTAGTTTTCATGTTTATCTTGTTAAGAGAGTTGGTTGTTGCACTGAGTGGTGTCTTGCCCTGGAAGTAGGTAATTAAGGTTGCTATTCAATTGTAGTAGTAACTGGCAATAGTTTTGAGGAATTGTTGTGAGTAATGCTTGACTTTTGGTGTCAAGAGATCTAGCCTATTAGTGATAGGTGTCGTATTTTGGGCAATCCGTGTTTATTTTCAAAACCTACAAAACTAGTTGAGAACTCTAGCTACTAGATGGATCGCTAATCTTTGGAGGGATCGGATATTAGAGTACACTCACGTACCATGAGTCGAGGATACACAAGGATAACCAAACCCCCATACACTCCTCCTTGGGGTACTTGTCTCTTTGTGAACCTCCTTATTAGATTGAGAGTTACCGATAATAAGTGCATGAGTTCTTCGGACTAATGTAAGTATTGAAAGTTGACACTTCCAATTCCTCATATTTGCTAGCCTCTTCCGTACCATTCATTGCCTTCTTCTCACTCTGAGAGTTGGCGTCCACCTTCGCCGATGCATCAAAACCCTTGGCATCATACACTCTTTCATCATAAACCTCCCTATATCTTTCCTCAAAACAGCCACCATACCTACCTATCAAGGCATTTCCATAGCCTTTCCGAGATATATTGACATGCAACATCCACCTCTTCATGACTTGATCTTCATGTCATACATGTTCCTGCTACACTGGCAGATGCGTACCTTTGCATACATCATGATAGCTACATCTTCTTTATGTTTGAGTACCTTGTAAAGTGTGAAATATCTTCTATAACTTCTTGTAAAATAGAGTGTTGCCCTTATGTGAGGAAAAGATCCCAAAGTGGAAAAAATTAAAAGATCCCAAAGAGGACAAATGAGAGTTAAATAGAAAGATCCATTGAGGCCACCAAAAAATAAAAAAAATAGAAAAAAAGAGAAAATACATAAAAAGAGAGAAAGGGGCAACACTACTATTCCTTTTGAAAGATCCACACAAGTACTCCCTCTTATCCTTGTACTCCATAGAGATGATCATTATGCATATAGCTATGTGGGGACCCTTCACACTATAGAACTTGGCTTGCATTTTCCAAGGATGAGCCTCCTCAAACGATCTCTAGGTCTTCATGAGCGAGCAAGTTAGATGCACCCTCACTAGTTCCATTGGAGAGCTTTTCTTAGCTCGTATGTGCATCCGTTGCATGGCAATCCCTACTCCTCACATCATATCTATCATTTGGCCTTCTCGCCTATGTTTTTCCTCATTGATGTGAGACTCTCTCACCATTTTGTCTTCCTCCTCCACCATATTTCTCTCTTTGCCATCCTAAATTTCAACTTTCGTGCTTACTCTCATCCATTGCATGAGTGCTCAAAATATCAAAAAGGAGTGGATCAAATTGACTTGTACCTGGCTAGTGGTCTGGGGACGAGTCAAGATAATATTTCAAAGAAGACCAAGTGTGAAACTTTAATAGATTGGGTTCTCAACAAAAATACATTTTTCTATCGTATTCCCTATCCCTTTTCTTGCACGCAAACACCATTTGGAGATATTCGAGTCACAGACAGCTAAGAGCTCTTGCACCTAATGTTCTTTCGTTGCTTGTTTCAATGCTAATATAGACTATTGCTTGTTATGACTTGAATTGAATTACATATCTTGATTGCCTTACTTTCAAAAGGTTCTTATATGGTTACTAGCATGTCACCACAAAAATTATGCTTGTTATCATTTACCTACTCGAGGACGAGCAGGAATTAAGCTTGGGGATGTTGATATGTCCCAAACGTATCTATAATTTCTGCTTGCTCCATGCATGTTTTGTGTGATATTGCTATGATCTAGATACACTTTCATACATTTTTTTATCATATTTGGACTAACCTATTAACTCAATACACCACAGTGCCAGTTCCTGTTTTCTGCTGTTTTTCTGTTTCAGTTTTCCCCCATATAAAAAGTGCTCCAAAAATTCAGGAAAAATCCGATAAAAAATCAGCGTGAAGGAACCTTCCGGAGTCCCGAAGGAGGACCAGGTGGGACCCACAAGGGCCCCAGGCAGCCACCTGGCACGTCCTAGGGATTGGCCGCGCCAGGGGGGCCCTGGACCCCTGGTGGCCCCCCTGGCTGCCCCCCTTCTCCTATTTATTCCCCGTGACGCGAAACCTCCGAAGATAGAACCCTTTTTCACGATCTCGTCTCTGTTCCGCCGCCGCGCTTCCAAGATCGGGAGCGCCAGCAGAACCCTTCCCGGCACCCTACCGGAGGGAGGATTGACCTCCGGGAGCTTCCCCTCTGAAGGTGAAATCTTGCCCTCAAGCATATTTTGTTGTTGACGACAATATACATATAGGGGACTAACTATGTTTGCTAAGTGATACACAGGAATTATTAGTCTCCTTGATGTCATCATGTAGGGATCATGAGAGATCATCTAAGTTATTCTCAAGAAGCATACACAAGAACAGAAGATGACGTTAAGTCCTCTTTAGCATTTGTTTCTTGAGTCATAGAGATCCCTGCACTATTAAGAGGGGATCATAAGGATGGGTTCAAGTCTTGCTCAGACCATAAACTACTGAAACACATTAAAATCCATTTATCTGCAACCTATGAAAATCTGTTAGAAAAATAGGAAATTGACACACAAAAGCCCTGTGCCCTTTATGTGTAGGTCGGACCGTCCGATATGGAGGTCGGACCGTCCGGGCTCTATCCCGGACCATCCGGGCTCTATCCCGGACCGTCCGACATACTATGCTAAAAGGTCAGTACCTATTTCCTCATTTGTCGAACCGTCCGGAGCGCAGGCCGGACCGTTCGGGCTTAGCCCGGACCGTCCGACCCTCGGTGCAAAAGGTCAGTAGCATTACCTCTACAGGTCGGACCGTCCGGGCCCAGCCCGGACCGTCCGACCTCCTCTCCGGACCGTCCGACATGTGAGTGCTATGGAGTCCTGTTGCTGATCTCATCGGCCGACCGGACTACAGGTCGGACCGTCCGGGCTCAGCCCGGACCGTCCGACATATAGCCCGGACCGTCCGACGCCCTTATGACTGCATCAAAACGACTAGTTCTTGGGCATCTATAAATACCCCCTACCCACTTAGGATTAGGGTTGACCACTTCATTTAGAATCACCCAAGAACACAAGTGCTCCCTCTCAGTCTCTCCCTCACCAAATCTCAGGTCCCGGAGAGTTCCTTGAGAGTTCTTGACGGATCTTTCACCCAGTGATAGATCCGCCTCTTCCCCATCTTCCAACCAAAGAAAATCGCGTTTTGAGAAAGTCTTGAGAATTTCCTATTGATCTTGTTACTCTTGGAGGTTGGAGACTCCTAGGCGGGTAGGAGTTCTTCAGAGAGGAATCGACCATTGTGATTACCCCCATTGAGTTTGTGAGGGTTTGGTGACCACCTTTAAGGTCAACCGGTAGTGGTTGGGAATCGCCTTCGTGGTGATATCTCAAGGGGAATAGAGTGAGCCTTCCTGGCGTTGGTGTGCCTTCGTGGTTTCACCCACTCTCTCCGAACGGTGAGTAGCTTCCCTCCAAGGAAGTGAACATCGGGATACATCGTTGTCTCCGCGTCATTCGGTTATCCCTACTCTTTCCCCTTATTACTTGTGCTACCGTATTATTTGCCCCTCGCTTGCTTTTTTTTATTGTGCTTATTGTCTATCTTGTCTTTGCTAAATAGACCTTGCAATTGTTAGGCACACCTTTGTTTTCCGCACTATTGCCTAAAAATTGCTAAGTAGTGATAAAATTTGTAATAAGACCTATTCACCCCCCCCTCTAGGTCTATCTCGATCCTTTCAATTGGTATCAGAGCCTCGTGCTCTATTCTTGTGGCTTAACCGCCCTAGAGCGAGATGACCAAGAACGGCATCCCCGAAAGTTCGGGTGCCAATGTGGAGGAGGTCGCAATTGTTGCGGATGCCGCGAGTTCGAAAGCCGAGAGATTGGCTACCGAACAAAGGGCCGCCGCACAAGCTGCGTTGCCTCCCTCCACGGGGCATGTTAGTTATGAGATTGAGGACCCCACGTTGTTCACCTCCGGAGATATGGAAAAAGCCTTGCAAAAGGCTTTGGACAATCAAAGGAAGGAAATGGAAGCCTCCTTTGCTAGAAAGGCTTTGGCGTCGGAGTCACAAACATCAAGTGGTGCGGCCCCTAGGTCCCCACAAGTGACCTTTGTGCACCACGGTTCCGAGGCTCCCTTGCAAAGAGGTGGTCCCTACCAATGGGACTATCCTGCTCCTAAGCTTGTGGAACCTAAGTATAATTTCAACGGCAATCCGCCGGTACTAACCGAGAACACTAACTTTTTGGATTGGAAAAGTCTTATGGCAGATTATCTTAGGTTTCTGTGCGAACCCATGTGGAACCTCATCGACTCCGGGAAAGTCTATTATCCCGTTGATCCGAAAAACCTTACTCCAAGTGAAGTGTTTGATCGACATCTCAACCTTGCGGCTATTGGGTTCTTGAAGAGAGGAATGGATGAGTTGACACGTGCACCATTTCTTCATATCACCAATGCCAAGGAAATGTGGGATACTCTTCTCATTGCCAAGTCCGGCACCGGGTCGCTTCAAATGACAAGATATGAGACCGCAAAGAATGCATTGCACAACCTTCACATGAAGAAAGATGAGAAGCCCCAACAACTTCATATGCGTCTCAAGGTTCTCTCTACTCATGTCCAGTCCTTCACATGTGAAAAATCTTTGGATGGATATCAAATCACCAACCGTTACCTTGTGGACAAAATGTTGAATGCTCTCATGGTGTATTCTCATCAAATGGTGTGGGAATTGAGGCGTATGCCCGACTTCTTCAAGATGACACCGGATGATGTGATTTCCACCTTTTGCCAATATGAAGAGCACCTAAAGGAGTCCAAGAGGCTTCTTGCCACATATGGTGGTCCGTCCTCAAACCTTGCTCTCAAGGCTAGGCTCGAGGAGTTTGATGATGATGAGGAAGAAGATGAGTATGAAGACGATGATAAATCCGATGATACTCCCTCATATGATGATATTGCTCTCTTTGTGAAGAAGTTCGCCAAAGGGGACTTCAAGGGAAGATTCCAAAAGAAGAAGACGAGAAACTGCTACAACTGTGAGAGACCGGGACATTTTGCGGAGGAGTGTCCATATGAGAAAAGAGAGGACAAACCTCGATTTCCTCGGAAGGATGTCGCCAAGAAGCTCCCAAACCCTCTCAACAACAAGTTCAAAAAGAAAGCATTGTTGGCACTTGAAGGGTCCGATCCTGAGGATGTTGGTGGTGTGGCCGGAGTTTCTCAAGATACACAAAAAACCTTGAAGCTCCTCAACAAGGAAGGTGAAGTTGTAAACTACAACTACATCAGTGAGTACACCGGCAATGCACACAAGTGTCTCATGGCCAAGTTGGTTGACGATGACACTCCCTCCTCCTCGTCTAAGATCAAGGTAACTCCTATTGATGAGTCCTTCATGTTCTCTTCCGAACCTCATGATGAATTTCATGATGCGGAAAGTGATGATACACATGCTATATGTGAAGATTTGTTGTTTGCCAAAGTGAACAAAATGATGAGCTCTCTCAAAGGCAACAAGCTCAAAATGTTTCGATTACTTATGGATGTGGTGGGTAATCACTCCACAACCATTAAGGATCTTGAAATTCTCCTCACCGAGGAAAAGGAGAGCTATACTCTCCTTGAGCGAAAATTTGACTTTGAGGAAGCTCGAAATGACAACTTATGCAAAGTTGTTCACGCATCAAACGACTTAAATGACAAGCATGTTGCCTCCTTGAAAAAGGCTAATGAAATATGTAAAGAGCTTGCTAATGATATGAGCAAATTTGTGGAGCTAAACACCTCCCTTTCTAAGGATGTTGAGGTACTCACCTTGTCCCTCAAGACAAAAGATGAGGAACTCGCCACCCTTAAGAAAAATCTCGAGGCCCACAAACTTGCCCATATAAAAACACTTACGAAGATGTATCCTCCAACTATTGTGCATATTGATGCTTGTGCTACTAACTCTACCATTGATCAAGCATCACTCATTGAGGATAACATAGCTCTTCATGCTCAACTAAAGAAGGGCCTCTTGACTTGTGCCCAAGGCGAGAAAAACCTAAATGATGTATTAAGTCATCACAAGGAATCCTTTGCTAAGGAAGGACTTGGATTTGATCCAAGTACGAGTGTGACAAAGGATGTCACCCTTAGCAAGGAATCAACTCCCCAAAAGGTGATCTTTGTTCGTGAAGGGCACAAGGACAAAGGTAAGAAAAGTGTTGATAAGGTTGGTGTTGGGAATGGGAAGGCCATTAGGGGCAAGCCCACTCCTAACAAGAAGAAGGAGAAAATGCCTCCATCCTATGTGCTCTGTAAGGCAAAGGATGGAGAGGTGTTTGCAAAATTCATTGGGCCCCGTAATGCTTTTCGTTTCTATACCATTTGGGTTCCAAAGACCCTTGTTACTAACCTTAGAGGTCCCATTGCAAAAAGGGCACCTCTAACCAAAGCCTAAATCCATGTGTAGGATGCTATCTCCGGTGGAGTCAAATGGGTGATTGATAGTGGATGCACCAATCATATGACCGGAGAAAGCCATTTGCTCAAGGACTTCATGGATGAAATTCAACCATACATGAGCATTGTCTTTGGTGGTGGTTCCAAGGGAAAGGTACTTGGGTTGGGAAAACTGGCTATTACTAATGACATGTCTCTTGCAAATGTCATGCTTGTCCAATCCCTTCAATACAATTTTCTTTCCGTTCGTCAACTAGCTTCCGTTGGTTATGATACACTATTTGGTCTAACAAGTGTGAAAGTCTTTAGGAGAGATACTCTCGAAGTGACCTTTGTTAGGAGAGTTGGATGGCAACCTTTATACGGTTGATTTCTCGAAAGAGAATACTTACCATGCAACTTGTCTAATGGCCAAGGCCGACAAGGGGTGGCTATGGCATCGCCGGCTAGCCCATGTCGGTATGAGAAATCTAAAAGATCTCCTAAAGGGTGAACACATCCTCGGACTAACAAACGTGTCTTTTGAGAAAGATCGTGTGTGTAGTGCATGCATAGCCGGGAAGCAACATCAAGCAAAGCATACCCCCAAGAATATCGTGTCAACGTCAAGGCCTTTGGAGCTCCTTCATGTGGATTTCTTTGGTCCTCCATCATGGGATAGTCTTGGTGGCAAGAAATATGGTCTCGTCATTGTTGATGATTATTCAAGATACACATGGGTGTTCTTTCTCAAGTCCAAGGACGAGACGAAGGCCACCTTCGTTGATTTTTCCAAGCAAGCACAAAGGAAATACAACATGGCTATCTTGGCAATACGAAGTGACAATGGCTCCGAATTCAAGAACTACACCTTGGAAGAATTCTTGAGTGATGAGGGGATAGAACATCAATATTCCGCACCTTACACCCCTCAACAAAATGGTGTAGCCGAGAGGAAGAACCATACTCTTGTGGAGATGGCCCGGTCCATGTTGGATGAGTACAAGTCACCATATAGCTTTTGGGCCGAAGCCATCAACACCGCATGTCATGCATCAAACCGGCTCTTTCTTCGCAAGATCTTGATGAAGACACCCTATGAGCTTCTAACCGGTCACAAGACAAACGTCAAATACTTCCGAGTATTCGGTTGTAAGTGTTTCTTTATCAATAAGAAAGACCGGTTAGCTAAGTTTCAATCCAAAACAATTGAGGGTATATTTGTTGACATTGCTTCAAATTCTCACACCTATAGGGTCTACAACAAATCCACCGGATGTGTTGTGGAAACGTGTGACGTGGAGTTGGATGAATTTAATGGCTCCCATGAGG
Source organism: Bromus sterilis (assembly GCA_950022295.1). Lineage (NCBI taxonomy): Eukaryota > Viridiplantae > Streptophyta > Magnoliopsida > Poales > Poaceae > Bromus > Bromus sterilis. The sequence continues at coordinate 31,252,085 of OX465597.1, forward strand.
ATCAAGTTGATCTAAGTGATGTAGGAAATAATGAAGATTCTTCTCAAGACATCTTGGCTATGGGCATTGGAGATCTTGTGCCCATTGCTCAAGTCCCTAGAGATGATGAGGTGTGTGATGGGCCAAGTGTTCCACCACCACAAGCACCTCCTCCTACCACTCAAGATCCGATTGCTCATGATGAGCCCACTATCCAAGAACAAGAAAAAGACCCTCCACAATCCGATGTTGTTGCTCAACCACAAGTTGAGGTTGCAGTTGATCCACGTGATCGACTTGACCGCATTTGCTTTGGAGAAAATGATGAAATTGATGATGGTTCCGCCCTTGATGATGAACCAAATGTTGCCCATGAGCCCGAATGGGTAGAGCCTATTGAAACTCCAACTTCCATCATGCCATTGGTGGCTAGACGTGTTGATGTTCACAAGATCCTCACAGGATTGGGGCAAGGTATAGTTACTCGTCGTCAACTTATGAACTTTTGCGCTCACTTCTCGTTTGTGTCTTGCATTGAACCACTTAGGGTTGAACAAGCACTTGTGGATGCGGATTGGCTCATTGCAATGCAAGATGAGCTCACTAGCTTCACCCGGAATGAAGTTTGGTCTCTCGTGGAGAGGCCTTCCAGTCATGATCATAACATCATTGGAACCAAGTGGATCTTCAAAAACAAGCAAGATGAATATGGTAATATCATTCGAAACAAGGCAAGGCTAGTGGCTCAAGGTTACTCCCCAGTTCAAGGCCTGGATTTTGATGAGACCTTTGCTCCCATTGCTCGCCTTGAATCTATACGCATGTTTCTTGCTTATGACGCATTCAATGGATTTCCATTATTTCAAATGGGTGTAAAAATTGCTTTCCTTAATGGTCCTCTACAAGAGGATGTATATGTAGCTCAACCACCCGGATTTTGTGACCCTCGTCACAAGGACCACGTGTACAAACTTCATAAGGCATTATATGGTCTTAAGCAAGCCCCTAGGGCTTGGTATGACCATCTTAGGAAGTTTTTACTCGAGGAAGGATTTGTGAGGGGTGTCATTGATGCCACTCTTTTTACCAAGAGAACCAATAGTGAATTGCTCATATGCCAAATCTATGTAGATGACATCATATTTGGGTCTCCTAATCCATCTTTGTGCAAGTGGTTCTCGGAAACTATGACCAAGAATTTTGAGATGTCCATGATGGGGACCTCGAAGTATTTCCTTGGATTTCAAATCGAGCAATTTGCCGAAGGAACATTCATATCTCAAACAAAGTACATTTAATACATGATCGTGAAGTTTGGTATGAAGGATGTCAAGCCATGCAAGACACCCATGCCAACCAAGGGATATCTAGATCAAGACATTTCCGGTATTCCATTTGATGCTACTCTTTACCGTTCTATGATTGTGTCTTTGCTTTACCTTTGTGCATCTAGACCGGATGTTATGCTTAGCGTAGGAATGTGTCCAAGATATCAAGCCTCTCCCATGGAGAGTCATCATTTGGCGGTTAAGCGCATTCTTAGATACCTTGTTCATACTCCTTTGTTGGGCCTTTGGTACCCCAAGGAAGCCAAGTTTGATCTCATGGGGTACACCGATGCGGATTGGGCCGGAGATAAGGTGGATCAGAAGTCAACATCCGGTTCATGCCAATTTCTTGGGCGCTCATTGGTAAGTTGGCATTCCAAGAAGCAAAATTGTGTCTCCCTCTCCACCGCTGAAGCCGAGTATGTGGCCGCCGCAAGTTGTGCTACTCAAGTTATATGGATGAGGAAAACCTTGAAGGATTATGGCCTCACCTACAAGAAGGTACCCATCTTATGTGACAATGAAAGTGCTATCAAGATTGGCAACAACCCGTGTCAACATCCTCGCACCAAGCATATTGACATTTGTCATCACTTCATACGGGATCACATTCAAAAGGGTGATATTGTTCTTGCACATGTGGGCACCGACAAGCAACTTGCCGATATTTTCACAAAACCATTGGATGAAGCAAAGTTTTGCCAACTAAGGGGTGAACTTGGTATCTTGGAACGTTATAGCTTCTCGTCCTAGGGGTATCTTGCTCTCATTCATGCACATAGCAACTATCTTGTCTAGATGTAGGCATATATGTAGGGGGAGACACTCAATCAATGAGTTCTCTCCTTCTACGTGATGCATAAATGGATCCCCACATCAACAATCCGCATGCTCACTACGGTGAGACCATGTGTAGCGGTTCACGATGGAGTTGTGATTAGTTGGACCCAAGGTATATCTTCGCGGTGTCAACTTCACATATACTCAAACATGGTGGCTTCCGCCACCACCTCACCCGTCATAGGCATATGTTGTTTCTATATCAAACCATGGTCTACCACTGGTGTGCTCTAGGTATTTCCTTTCACTCTTGACTCGTGTTGTAATACATCCCAACCTATGCTTAATCATCACCCATTAGTGACCCACAACTCTGGCCAAACGGGCAAACTTTCATCATGTCGGACGGTCCGGGTTCCAAGCCGGATGGTCCGGGCCCAGGCCGGACGGTCCGAGCCTGGTCTCGGACGGTCCGACCTGGCCTTATATTACGTCAAAATGCCACTGATGTCTGTCCTCACACCTCGAACGGTCCGGGTCCAAGGCCGGACGGTCTGGGCCCAGCCCAGACGGTCCGTTCTTCGTCTCGGTCGTCCGACCCACTGATGTAGGTTTCCCGCTATCCAGCCGACTCGGACGTCCACTCTGCTGTCCGGATCGTCCGACTATCCGTCGGACTGTCCGGGCTGTATGTCGGTCGTCCGACTTGCCCGCGGGTACTTAAGTACCGTCGGCCCGCTCCATAACCCTGACTTCCTGGGGATTCTAGATCGGGATCCCGTGTCTGCTCTCGCCGCCGCCGCCGCCTCATCCGGTCTCCTCCGGCCGTCCTGCCTCGTCTGGTCTCCTCCGGCCGTGCCCCTCTCACCTTGCCCTCCGGTTCGTTACCTCTCCTCCCTCTGGCTTCCGTTCCCTCTGCTCCGTTGGTTGATCCAACTTAGTTTTTGGTTTTGGCCCAGATTTGTGAGGGATTCGTGACCTCATGCCTCCGAAGGGAACGACTCGTGGTCCGGCTCGCCGACAGGGCTCTGATGACTCACAAGATGCTGCCCTTCCTCGTCGTCGTCTTCATGGTGGTAGTGGGGACGGTGCCGGGAGCAGCCATGACCGCCTTGAGTCAGATTATGAGGAGGATGATATGGAAGAGGAGGAGCTGATTCGCTCATCTGCCCCCAAGCCCAATACCCGCAAGAAGTCGCTCCCGAACCGTCAGCGGGAACCTATCCCGCCAGCTATGAGGCGTCCGGTCCCTCCCCCGCGAAGGGAACCTCTTCCGGGTGTGGCTATCTCTGTGGCTCCTCCAAACAAGCGTGGTCGTGTCCCGGTGGACTACTATCGCATGGATGCCAAGTTGTACTCCAAGATGCGATCTGAAGACAATGAGTTCAATCTCCCTGGTACTGCCACGGATGTCCGCTTTCACACGCTTGTTCAACAAGACATCTATGAGACCGTCTGCCTCGAGATCAATGCCACCACACCCCAGAAGTTCATCAACCTGGAGTACTTTGAGCAGCATCCGACAAAATTTGCCACTCTGATCCGTCTGGTGGATGCCATGGGACTGCGTCATGCTTTGACGCTCAAATGTGATTGGAGTCATGGAGCGATTCTTCAGTTCTATGCCACGTGCACTTTTGGCATCGATGACTTTCTTTCATGGAGGACTCACCGGCAGACCATCTCCATCTCCTATGACCAGTGGTGTGAGGCTCTGGGTATGCCTACCAGATCTGATGCTCTCTACCGGATTCACAGTCGCTCCAGTGAGTTTGAGTCCATGTCCATTGAGGCATGTATGGGTTGTATGATGCGCCCAGCTGATATCCCCCCCCCCCCCGGGGGCAATATGGCCATGAACAATTCCACAAACTTTCAGCCTCATTTTCTGCAGCTGTATCAGTGTCTTCTGCGCACCTTGGTGCCCAAGCATGGTGACAAAGAAATGGTCCGCTCCTTTGCTATTGATCTTATGGCATGTGCCAAGGGAGCCTTTGACCAAATGTAGTTGGGTCATACGTCCCGTCCCATTGATGTGGCTGACTTTCTCTGGCATGAGGTGTGGCTCTTCTCCCTCACGAAGCGCGGCCACTTCCCGCTGGCTCCCTACATTCAGCGGGTGATTGACCATTTCTCCACCGTTCCGATTCAGAAGCCCGTGGTTCACCAAGAATGGGTGCCCAAGAAAGGTTCTGCTCTCTATGCCGGGGCCACTCGTCCTTCTGCTACTACTACCTCCATGTCGGGACCCGGGGTTTGCATATGTAATTCCAGTCACAATTCAATCATATGGAGAGCCGAGAGCCATACCCACTTGTCTAAGCAGACAAGGCCAAGTACAAGACACTCTCGGAAAGCTCGAACGTGAGGGGGCATCCCATCCAGGCCGGATGATCAACTGAGATGGGTCCTCACCGCCCGCTCACAAGTCCAAATGATTATGGGTGGTGAAATCCCATACTCATAGACAAGTCGCCTCAACCATATTATCGATTGAATCCTAACGCTTACATAAACAGACTCTAGCCCGATCTCTTAGTCGGGGTCTCGGGCGGGCTCGATCATACATCAAAGTGTGCCACGTGACAGAGTCACGAGCAATCGCATTGCGATGCCCCAAGCTGTGCACATCTAAGGGCCACTTGGTGTATAAAAGACCGCCGGCAAGAACTCAACTAAGCTATCGAATCCCACACTAAGACATGCATGTTATAAACATACACGCAGCATGCATGCCAAGTGTATAACAGCAGGTAACACAACATGAACTCTACAAACTCATAGCTTTATTGCATCTGCTAAACAGAGCAGATATAGTAGTGTTACAAGCAGATACCACATCACTTTGATCCAACATTACATCATACAACAACGGAAGCAAATTATGTCTTAGTAAAGACAAGATTATCAAATGGCTTAAGAAGCCTTTAAGAAAACACAACAACCCTCCAGAGGGACCAGGCTGTTGTCTGGGACTACATTACTTCGTCGACGTCGAGCTTGAGGGGAGGCCACCATCAGGGTTAGTGGTCTCGTCTCTAAAACATAGAATAAGAAAACGTGAGTACAAAGTCGTACTCAGCAAGACTTACGTCAGAACTATACTACTCATGCTCAGATATCAAGGTAAAGGCAAGTGGGGTTGTAATGCAGAAAGCTTTGACTTGGCTATCCTGTACTACGACTACATAGAGTTGAGATGAGAGGCGCACACGAGTCCATCAAATCTTGATCACCACATCAATACACCACCATGGATCCTTCCTCGACTTCCCCACGAGGAAGCAACCCAAAGTACTCACACTTATCTTGCGATTTTTAGAGTATCCATTTGAGTTGTCTAATAATCAAGTAAAGATCTCCAAGTAGTCCATAACCGCGGACACGGCTATTCGAATAGTTCATTAACCCTGCAGGGGTGTACTTCTTCACATACGTAGCTACCACTTATCTCCTAGAACTCGTCACCTTCAAGCGGTGTCGGCGAGGATAGTACCACGACACTTACCTCACGGCTCCAACTCTAGTCCAGAGGATCACCTATCTGAGTATGTACCCCAATCGGGAATCCGGCCGGGGTTTCCGTTCAGGACCCAGACGATGTATGGACGGTCCGACAATCCCACCTCGACGGATGGTGCTGCGCTTGCCTAAAACCGTGCTACGTTATGAAAGCAAATAGAAGAAAATTAACCCATGCGAATCCTGGACCATAGTCGGGGTGGGTTAATAGGTCGAGAGGGGTCGATGAGCCCAACATGTGGTAGTAATCTGTGTCTTGGATCACAACACAAGAACTCGGGGCCTAGGGCAGTGTAAATGAGACAACCCACTGTGTACTCCTACATAGCCTCTCATTGTTCACTTATATTAGGGTGACTTCATCAACACGTTACCACCCTGTTGCATGTGTTCACTACCATTCTGATACATCACCCAGATGGATCAACTTTATTGCAAACAACTCTAGCATGACATGGCATATCATGGATGAAGAGTCACATGATGAACACAAACAAACATTGTATCTGCTAGGTTGAGGTTTGCTTAATATTGTGGTAACAATGATAGGTCATGCAAAGGATGGGTTCAACTAGCGATAGAACGGTAACATGTGAATCACCTAATCATGCATAAGAGAACAAGAGGGAAACTGGGTATTTATAGATATGATCAAAGGGGGTTTGCTTGCCTTATTGTCGAGACTCGGGGGTGCCACTCTTCGGAGAAAACAGGAACTACATCCGGCGATGGATCTATTGAGAAGAAGCAAACACCGAGACAACAACAATGTAAACATCACATTGCAATGCACATTCAAGAATGAATCATGGCATGGTACTGATGTGATCTATGTTCAATTTGCAACAAGTTAATTGAAGTTGATTTGAATAAGAAATTCAAATTCAAACTCCAAATGTTGTTCAAAATATCCCAAGTTGCATTTGCTAATGTTTGGATATGGTAAACCATGTGGTCATGTAAATGATATGCCTCTGATGTTCATGTGATAAGGTTGGCATTGCAAAGATTTAATTTGAAATGATTTAAACATTTATTTTAAATTATTCCAAATAACCTAAATAGCTAAATGCTACTGGTTCATCATCATAGATGTGTTTTTCATCCATGAAAATATGATATTTGGAATCCTTGAATTTTTCTGATGATTTTTCATATATAAATTATTTGATTTGGAGTTATGGATTAAAAGTTATTGAATTTCAAAGATTTAACTATTTTTCTGGAATTTCTATTAACAGAGAAAATTGAAATATTGCATCAGCATGACGTCATGATGACATCAGGGGGTTGACTGGTCAAGCCTGCCAGTGGGGCCCGGCTGTCAGTGGCACAGGGTTAATTCTCTGTTAGTTTAATTTAATCTGGGTCATTAGGGGGGCCAGGGCCCACCTGTCTGTGTGAGAGAGAGAGGGATTAGGAGGGGGTTAATTAGGCCGGCCGGCGTTTAGCCACCGGTGGCACTGGCCGCGGCGGTGCTCACTGGGAACGGCGGCTCCGGGCTCCGGCTTGGCACGGGGGAGGCACCAAAGTGCTCCCCGGGGCCTTGCGCACCCACTGGTGCAATCCATGCACCACGGGGCGGCCTGGAGCCACGCCGGCGACGAAGGGGCGCGGCGGCCGGAGCTTGAGCTCGACGGCCATGGCGATTCGAGCCGCGGGAGCAAGCGCTGGAAGGAGGGGAGGACGAAGGATCTCACCAGGAGCAGGTCTGGGTGGTCGGGGAGCTCGGGGAGGCGCGGGAGGCGGCGAATTTAACAGGGGGAACCACGGCGGCCGGAGCTCCTCGGGGAGGCTGGAGTCGTCTTCACTGCCCTCCTGGCTCGATTGGGGGTGCGGCTAGACGAAGTCGAGGCTGGGCTTCATCCTGGACATCATGGCGAGGGAAGAGGAGCTCGGTGGCCGTGTCTTCTCGCAGGGGATGGCCGGCGGTGAGCTTCGGTTCGCAGGGGAACGGCGAGAGAGAGAATAGCGGGAGGGGGGAAAGGGATGGGGATGAACACGGGGCCTCCACAGCGAAGAGATGAGGACGGGGGGGAGCAGGCAGCTCCGTGGCAAGCACGAGGTGGCAGCCGGTCTGGGCATGCCCTCCACGGTGCTGTCCTCCTAGCGCCAGGAAGAAGACGGGCGTGCCCCTGGTGGGCTGGGCCTCCTTCTGCTGCAGCTGGGCCAGGTGGGCTAGAAGGTAAGCAAGGTGAGGTTTCCTTCTGTTTTTCTTTTATGCTTTCTGTTTTATTTGTTTTTCCTTGGAAAAAAAATATCTAGGCATTTTGTAAAATTCCATAAACTTTTATATGGACTTACATGGCATGTTACTAGCCACTCCCAAGTTTTGGGAATTTTTAAAATTCAAAACATTTGAATTTCAATTCAAATAGCATTTAAATTTAATTTCCAAGCCTCTGTTTGAATATTCAAAAAATCCATGAGCATGGGTTTGACTCCAAATCATTTTTAAAATGATCACATCCATTTATAAGACTTTTCAAAAATGTTTGGAGGATTTTTGGAAAAACTTTTTATCTGGCCTTTTATTTAAATTCTTTTTCAGGCTTTTCCAAATCCCCAATTCTTAAACCATAGAATTTTAAACATGATGCAATTATTCTAGTAATAAAAGCACATACCAAAACTAGGGTTGTGACACTCCACCTCTCGTGGGTGATACGTCCAAAACGTATCGATAATTTCTGCTTGCTCCATGCATGTTTTGTGTGATATTGCTATGATCTAGATACACTTTCATACATTTTTTATCATATTTGGACTAACCTATTAAATAAGCGTGACGGAAGCTTCGAGAAGAGCCCGGGAGGGGCCAGGGGGAGCCAGGGGGGCTCAGGCGGCCACCCGGCGCGGCCCCACCCCTGGCCACGCCAGGGGGCGCCTGGGGCCCCTGGTCCACCTCTGGCTGCCCCCCTTCGCCTATTTATCCCCCGTCACGGGAAAACTCCAGAAGAAGAACCCTATTCCGCGAACTCGCCTCTATTCCGCCGTCGCCGCGCTTCCAAGTTCGGGAGCACCAGAAGACCTCTTCCCGGCACCCTGCCGGAGGGAGGACTGACCTCCGGGAGTCTCCTCTCCACCATGGATGCTCCCCGGATGTCTCGTGAGTAGTTTTCCTTGGACCATGGGTCCGTGATCAGTAGCTATGTGATGTTCTCCTCCCCTCTTTGATCTTCATTGTTTAGACCTCGTGAGCTGTCCTACATGATCGAGGCACCTTTGTAATATTTCTTCTATTGCTATGTTGAGTTTGATCGGATCTGATGGATTATGAGACTATGTTCAGATTGTGATAGATTAATATATTTGGTTCTTATCTCTTGTATTTTTGTTCCTAAGTAATTCTTGCATGCTCTCCGTTGATGTTTATTGCTTTGGCCAAGTAGTAAGTAGTGACTCCAAGAGGGAGCGTTGTGCTAGATTGTTGGTTCATGCCTCCCCGATGACATGCTTGAGTGACAGAAACATGAGTCTAGGGGATGTGCTGTTGCCACAAGGGGGAAAACACCGGTGCTTGTAACCGCGGTTACAAGGATTGTTTACTTTACGCAAAGTTCTTTTTAATGTAGTTGTCTGTTGCTTTGGGTTTACACTTTGGGTGGGGCTCGCAACTTAATACCAGCGAGATGTTCTGGATAGATATCTCAAGGTGGATGATTAGTAGTAGATACAGATGGATTTCGGTCTACTTATTTTGGCGTACTGCCCATGCTTTTGAACCTCTTCCTTTCTTTTGTAGCATAGTTAGCATTGCGGTGCGTTCATAATCCTGTCAATTGCCTTTCTGTAATTTGTTTACCTCGCATAGCAATTTTTATCGTCTTTTGGGAGAGAGACATCAGTAGCGAACATCACGTATCCCGGTCCATATCCTCATTATTGTTTCCAATCTATATTTAATTTTGTGCATTTACTTTCAAGTTGCTATCATTATCCCTTGAGTTTTATCATTTGTGAACAACAAGACCGGAGAGATTGACAACCTCTCTGAACTTCGTTGGGAACAAAGTTATCTGTGTCTGTGTGCAGGTCCGCGTCAGTTGCGCCGCTGACACCTACTTATCATCTCTGGAGTCCTACTGGAGACAAACCTTGGTATCTTTACTGAGGGAAAACTCGCTGTTGTACTGCATCACGCCTTCCACTTGGGGCCTACCAACGAAGGGCGAGAAGCCAATAAGCAAGAGTATTTCTGGCGCCGTTGCCGGGGACTCCAAGTGCTAAGATAGGGGAGTTGCACACTACCCTTTACCTTTGTTTTTTAGTCTTGTTAGTTTATCTTTGAGTTTTTATCTTTGTGTCTTTTATCAAAATTTACAAAAAAATTATTTATCTTGCTGGTTGTTATTATGTCTGGCCCTTCTGCCTTTGTTGAGACAGAGGTTCTCATCTTTAAACAAAAAGGTGGAGAAAGTTTAAAAGATGCTTGGTATAGAATTAATGATTCTCAAATAAGAGCCACCAAGAAGCAATCCACTACTATCCTGCTTAGAAATTTTTATGTTGGGATTACTCCTTGGAATAGGTTTATGTTAGATACTGCTATCAATGGGAATTTTCTAGAAGCTCCGACTTGGGAGTCTCTTAATGTTATTGAAAATCTTGTTGGAAATCTCCCTATTGCTAGCATACAAGAAGATATAACTTTATCTCACATCATGAAGAAACTTGAAAAGATAGAGTTAGAAATACCAAGTATAACTAGGATAAATGAGTTGGATCGCAAGATTCAAGGGAATTTGAATAGGCTTGATAGCTCCATGCTTAAAATTATCAAAACTTTGGAGGTCATCAAATCCCGTAATACGGATCTTTCTAGGATAGATAAGCTTGAGGAAATCATTAATACTCTTGGAACTACTTTCTCCTCAATAAAACCAAAAAAGGTAGAGACTTCGGCAAGAAGGGAACCTAAGTTCAATTATGTCCCTAAGGTTCCCCGACCTAAAAAGGAACCACCTATTTCCAAAGAAGTTGAAACCGTGAAAACTTTGGAAGAAATACCTCTATTTGATAATTTTACAAATGAATCTTCCATTGATTTTCCGCCTTTTGGTTTTCTCCCTAGAAGTATCTTCATTAGGCCTTTATTTGAAAGACCTCTTAAGACTAGTTGTACAATTGAAGAGCTTTTTGATGATCTTGATAATGATTCGATTGATACAACTTGATCTTTTTGCATCATGCCTAGCTAATGGCTTTAAAGAAGCGCTTTCGGGAGGCAGCCCGCAACGAATGTAGGTTTTTCTTTTTGCTTTTGTTGTGTCTTGATGATCGTTACTACAGTAGCAACATCATTGTATCTTTATTTTTCAGCTTTGTGCCAAGTTATAGCCTCTTATGGCAAGGGAAGTAAAAGTTGTGACATGCTGTCCAGAAAACAGATTCTGTCCTCGTGACCAGAAAAATTCTAGAAAAATCCCAGTTCATCTTTTTGAGCTGAGTTTTTTACACAGTATGATCTATACAATTACGAAACTTCCGTATGTTCTGAGTTTTTTGATTTGAGTTGCAGAAGTATCCCTAAAAAATTCTTTACTATCTGCTGTTCTGTTTTTCACAGATTCTGCCACGTTTTGTCTCTCCTTACTTTCGCAAACCTTAAGCTTGCTTTTTCTTTGCAAAAAACTTTTTGGCACTCTTGAGAAACAGTAGATCTTCAAGAATATCTTTATATCCAGTGGAGAAAAAAATATTTATTAAGGGTACTAACCTCTCTAATCAGCTTATGATGAGTTATGTATGAAGGGAGTTTTCAAGTGTGCGATGGAAGATGATGAAAGAAGATCCAGGAGTGTCAAGCGCTCAAGCTTGGGGATGCCCCCAAGCATACCCAATAAATATCCAATGAGACTCAAGCGTCTAAGCTTGGGGATGCCCCCGTGCATCCCCTTCTCCATCAACAATCATCAGTTTGTCCTTTGTCTCACTATATTTTTATCACTTCATGCGTTATGTGCTATGCTTGGAGTGTCTCGCTCTTAGGTTTTGTTTTTAGTTTTCTTTAGCTTTGCTTGATGTTCATAACAAGTTAGATCCTTTCTTACTTTGTGTGGGAGAGAGACACGCTCCACTTTCAAAATCTAGAACACATCATAAGATTTTTCCTGCCTATCTTTTTGCTGTTGTGTGTTCTTTATCTTTCCATAGCTACTGCCATGTTTAGTTTTAGTCTTAGTTTGTCTTTAGCAAGAGCTTTGGCTTTTGTTTAGTTTGTTGCTGCAACTCTTTTTAGTTTTCATGTTTATCTTGTTAAAGAGAGTTGGTTGTTGCACTGAGTTGTGTTTTGTCTTGAAAGTAGGTAATTGAGGTTGCTATTTAATTTTAGTAGTAGCTTGCAATAGTTTTGAGGCATTGTTGTGAGTAATGTTTGGACTTTTTGTGTCAAGAGCTCTTGTCTATTAGTGATAGGTGTCGTATTTTGGGCAATCCGTGTTTATTTTCAAAACCTACAAAACTAGTTGAGAACTCTAGCTACTAGATGGATCACTACTCTTCTGAGGAGTCAAATATTAGAGTACACTCACGTACCATGAGTCGAGGATGCGCAAGGATAACCAAACCCCCATACACTCCTCCTCGGGGTACTTGTCTCTTTGTGAACCTCCTCATTAGATTTAGAGTTACCGATAATAAGTGCATGAGTTCTTCGGACTAATGTAAGTATTGAGAGTTGACACTTACACCTTCCCATATTTTGCTAGCCTTTTCCGTGCCGTGCATTGCCTTCTTCTCACTCCGAGAGTTGGTGTCCACCTTCGCCGGTACATCCAAACCCTTTTCATGATACGCTCTGTCATCATAAGCCTCCCTTTATCCTTCCTCAAAACAGCCACCATACCTATCTATCAAGGCATTTCCATAGCCTTTCCGAGTTACATTGCCATGCAACATCCACCTCTTCATGACTTGATCTTCATGTCATACATGTTCCTGCTACACTGGCAGCGACATACATTGCATACATCATGATAGTTACATCTTCTTTATGATTTTGAGTACCTTGTAAAGTGTGAAAGATCTTCTTTACCTTCTTGTAAAATAGAGTGTTGCCCTTAAGTGAGGAAAAGATCCCAAAGTGGACACAATAAAAGATCCCAAAGAGGACAAATGAGAGTTAAATAGAAAGCCATTGAGGCCACCAAAAAATACAAAAAAATAGAAAAAAAGAAATAAAAAGAGAGAAAGGGGCAACACTACTATCCTTTTGAGAGATCCACACTAGTACTCCCTTTATATCCTTGGACTCCATAGAGATGATCTTTTTGCATATAGTTTGGAGAGCTTCCTAGCTCGTATGCGCATCCATTGCATGGCAATCCCTACTCCTCACATCATATCTATCATTTGGCATCTCTTGCCTATGATTGTCCTCATTGATGTGAGCCTTTCTCATCCTTTTTGTCTTCCTCCTCCACCATATTTCTCTCTTTGCCATCCTAAGTGTCAACTCTCGTGCTTACGCTCATCCATTGCATGAGTGCTCAAAATATCGAAAAGGAGTGGATCAAATTGACTTGTACCTGGCTAGTGGTCTGGGGACGAGTCAAGATAAGATTCCAAAGAGGACCAAGTGTGAAACTTTAGTAGATTGAGTTCTCAACACAAAAATACTTTTTTCTCTCGTATTCCCTATCCTCCTTTCTTGCACGCAAACACCATTTGGAGACATTCGAGTCACGGACAGCGAGAGCTCTTGCACCTTTTGTTCTTTTGTTACTTGTTTCAATGCTAATATAGACTCTTGCATGTTATGACTTGAATTGAATCTCTAACCTTGATTGCTTTACTTTTCAAAGTTCTTTTATGGTTGCTAGCATGTCACCACAGAAATTATGCTTGTTATCATTTACCTACTCGAGGACGAGCAGGAATTAAGCTTGGGGATGTTGATAAACGTATCGATAATTTCTGCTTGCTCCATGCATGTTTTGTGTGATATTGCTATGATCTAGATACACTTTCATACATTTTTGATCATATTTGGACTAACCTATTAACTCAGTGCACCCCAGTGCCAGTTCCTGTTTTCTGCTGTTTTTCTATTTCAATTTTCCCCCATATAAAAAGTGCCAGAAAAATTCGGGAAAATTCAGATAAAAAATCAGCGTGACGGAAGCTTCGAGAAGAGCCCGGGAGGGGCCAGAGGGGAGCCAGGGGGGCCCAGGCGGCCACCCGGCGCGGCCCCACCCCTGGCCGCGCCAGGGGGGCGCCTGGGGCCCCTGGTCCACCTCTGGCTGCCCCTCTTCGCCTATTTATCCCCCGTCACGGGAAAACTCCAGAAGAAGAACCCTATTCCGCGAACTCGCCTCTGTTCCGCCGTCCCCGCGCTTCCAAGATCGGGAGCACCAGAAGACCTCTTCCCAGCACGCTGCCGGAGGGAGGATTGACCTCCGGGAGTCTCCTCTCCACCATGGATGCTCCCCGGATGTCTCGTGAGTAGTTTTCCTTGGACCATGGGTCCATGATCAGTAGCTATGTGATGTTCTCCTCCCCTCTTTGATCTTCATTGTTTAGACCTCGTGAGCTGCCCTACATGATCGAGGCACCTTTGTAATATTTCTGCTATTGCTATGTTGAGTTTGATCGGATCTGATGGATTATGAGACTATGTTCAGATTGTGATAGATTAATATATTTGGTTCTTATCTCTTGTATTTTTGTTCCTAAGTAATTCTTGCATGCTCTCCGTTGTTGTTTATTGCTTTGGCCAAGTAGTAAGTAGTGACTCCAAGAGGGAGCGTTGTGCTAGATTGTGGGTTCATGCCTCCCCGATGACATGCTTGAGTGACAGAAACATGAGTCTAGGGGATGTGCTGTTGCCACAAGGGGGGAAACAACGGTGCTTGTAACCGCGGTTACAAGGATTGTTTACTTTACGCAAAGTTCTTTTTAATGCAGTTGTCTGTTGCTTTGGGTTTACACTTTGGGTGGGGCTTGCAACTTAATACCAGCGAGATGTTCTGGATAGATATCTCAAGGTGGATGATTAGTAGTAGATGCAGATGGATTTCGGTCTACTTATTTTGGCGTACTGCCCGTGCTTTTGAACCTCTTCCTTTCTTTTGTAGCATAGTTAGCATTGCGGTGTGTTCATAATCCTTTCAATTGCCTTTCAGTAATTTGTTTACCTCGCATAGCAATTTTTATCGTCTTTTGGGAGAGAGACATCACTAGCGAACATCACGTATCCCGGTCCATATCCTCATTATTGTTTCCAAGCTATATTTAATTTTCTGCATTTACTTTCAAGTTGCTATCATTATCCCTTGCGTTTTATCATTTGTGAACAACAAGACCGGAGAGATTGACAACCTCTCTGAACTTTGTTGGGAACAAAGTTATCTGTGTCTGTGTGCAGGTCCGCGTCAGTTGCGCCGCTGACACCTACTTATCATCTCTGGAGTCCTACTGGAGAAAAACTTTGGTATCTTTACTGAGGGAAAACTCGCTGTTGTACTGCATCACGCCTTCCACTTGGGGCCTACCAACGAAGGGCGAGAAGCCAATAAGCAATGGGTCTCGCCGTGCCAAGCCCATGGTGGAACCCCTTCGTCGCATTGCTTGCTTTCTGGGCAAGTCTCAGCAGGCGATCTTCAAGACTTGCACTACCCAAGCCACTGCTACTC
Source organism: Bromus sterilis (assembly GCA_950022295.1). NCBI lineage: Eukaryota > Viridiplantae > Streptophyta > Magnoliopsida > Poales > Poaceae > Bromus > Bromus sterilis. The sequence continues at coordinate 31,267,329 of OX465597.1, forward strand.
ACGAGCTTGAGACTCGCCGTATCACTCAGGCTAATGCACTTCGGTCCCGTCTTCGTGCCCGGCCAGGGAGCCCTGTGAGTGCTGATGAGGAGCCCCCTTCCGCTCCTCGGGCTGCTGACTACGGCTTCCTGACGGCTGCGGACTTCCCCGAGTTCTTCACTGACGAGCTCGGCGATCATGATGACGAGGAGTAGCTGTCCGTGCAGTGTTCGTGGTTCCTCCCCTTTTTGGTACTTGTTGCCAAAGGGGGAGAAATATCCTATCGTACTCATTTGTTACCTTGGTGGTGATCTATGCTAGTTAAAACCTATGTATTAATACCTTATATTGTGGTAGGTTTCATATGGTATCGTGCGTGAATCTATGTATTAAGACCTTATATTGTGGTAGGTTTCATATGGTATCGTACGTGGCTATATTCCTAAGTATCATGATTATATGCATGGCCGTGCAAATTCACATCATTTGAATTCATGAATTTATGTGTTGAAAGAAATCCCCTCACATGTGCCTTGCTTAATGCCAAGATCACTATGCACATGTTGAGGGGGAGCCTTCAAACAAATAATCACTGCTCTCCAAATCTGAAATGTGCATATTATTTTGAGAGTTATATGTGTATTGTCATCAACTACCAAAAAGGGGGAGATTGAAAATGCAATCTTGCCCTCAAGCATATTTTGTTGTTGACGACAATATACATATAGGGACTAACTACGTTTGCTAAGTGATACACAGGAATTGTTAGTCTCCTTGATGTCATCATGTAAGGATCATGAGAGATCATCTAAGTTATTCTCAAGAAGCATACACAAGAACAGAAGATGACGTTAAGTCCTCTTTACCATTTGTTTCTTGAGTCATAGAGATCCCTGCACTATTAAGAGGGGATCATAAGGATGGGTTCAAGTCTTGCTCAGACCATAAACTACTGAAACACATTAAAATCCATTTATCTGCAACCTATGAAAATATGTTAGAAATATAGGAAATTGACACACAAAAGCCCTGTGCCCTTTATGTGTAGGTCGGACCGTCCGATATGGAGGTCGGACCGTCTGGGCTCATCCCGGACCGTCCGGGCTCTATCCCGGACCGTCCGACATACTATGCTAAAAGGTCAGTACCTATTTCCTCATTTGTCGGACCGTCCGGAGAGCAGGCCGGACGCCCAGGCTTCGGTCCCGAACCGTCCGACCCTCGGTGCAAAAGGTCAGTAGCATTACCTCTACAGGTCGGACCGTCTGGTGTATTGGTCGGACCGTCCGGGCCCAGCCCGGACCGTCCGACCTCCTCTCCGGACCGTCCGACATGTGAGTGCTATGGAGTCCTATTGCTGATCTCATCGGCCGACCGAACTACAGGTCGGACCGTCCGGGCTCAGCCCGGACCGTCTGACATATAGCCCGGACAGTCCGACGCCCTTATGACTACATCAAAACGGCTAGTTCTTGGGCATCTATAAATACCCCCTACCCACTTAGGATTAGGGTTGAACACTTCATTTAGAATCACCCAAGAATACAAGTGCTCCCTCTCACTCTGTCCCTCACCAAATCTCAGATCCCGGAGAGTTCCTTGAGAGTTCTTGACGGATCTTTCACCCAGTGATAGATCCGCCTCTTCCCCATCTTCCAACCAAAGCAAATCACATTTTGAGAAAGTCTTGAGCATTTCCCATTGATCTTGTTACTCTTGGAGGTTAGAGACTCCTAGGCGGGTAGGAGTTCTTCGGATAGGAATCGACCATTGTGATTACCCCCGTTGAGTTTGTGAGGGTTTGGTGACCACCTTTAAGGTCAACCGGTAGTGGTTGGGAATCTCCTTCGTGGTGATATCTCAAGGGGAATAGAGTGAGCCTTTGTGGCGTTGGTGTGCCTTCGTGGTTTCACCCACTCTCTCTGAACGGTGAGTAGCTTCCCTCCAAGGAAGTGAACATCGGGATACATCGTTGTCTCCGCGTCATTTGGTTATCCCTACTCTTTCCCCTTATTACTTGTGCTACCGTATTATTTGCCCCTCACTTGCTTTTGTTTATTGTGCTTATTTTCTATCTTGTCTTTGCTAAATAGACCTTCCAATTGTTAAGCACACCTTTGTTTTCCGCACTATTGCCTAAAAATTGCTAAGTAGTGATAAAATTTGTAATAAGACCTATTCACCCCCCCCCCACTCTAGGTCTATCTCGATCCTTTCACCCTCCACCATGGACGCTTCTCGGATGTGTCGTGAATAGTTTCCTTTGGACCATGGGTCCGTGATCAGTAGCTATGTGATGTTCTGTTCCCCTCTTTGTTCTTCATGGTTTAGTCCTCGTGAGCTGCCCTACATGATCGAGGCACATATGTAATTTTCTACTGTTTCTATGCTGAGTTTGCTGGGATCTGATGGATTATGAGATTATGTTCAGATTGTGATAGAGTAATATATTTGGTTCTTATCTTTTATATTTTTGTTCCTAAGTAATTCTTGCATGTTCTCTGTAGTTGTTTATTGCTTTGGCCAAGTAGTAGGTAGTGACTCCAAGAGGGAATGATATGCTCGATTCTAGGTTCATGCCCCCCGATGACACGCTTGAGTGACAGAAACATGAGTCTAGGGGATGTGTTGTTGCAACAAGGGGGAAAACAATGGTGCTTGTAACCGCGGTTGCAAGGATTGTTTACTTTACGCAAAGTGTTTTTAATGCAGTTGTTTGTTGCTTTGGGTTTACACTTTGGGTGGGGCTCGCAACTTAATACCAGCGAGGTGTTTTGGATAGGCTTCTCAAGGTGGATGATTAGTAGTAGATGCAATTGGATTTCGGTCTACTTATTTTGGCGTACCACCCATGCTTTTGAGCCTCTTCCTTTATTTGTAATATAGTTAGCATTGCGGTGCGTTTTTAAACCTGTCAATTGCCCAGCTGTAATTTGTTTACCTCGCATAACAGTCTTATCGTCTTTTGGGAGAGAGACATCACTAGTGAACATCACGGGACCCCGGTCCATATCCTCATTACTGTTTACACGCTCATTTACTTTCCTGTTTTTACTCTTTAGCTGCTATCATTATTATCCATTGCGTTGATCCTTTGTGAACAGCAAGGTCAGAGAGATTGACAACCTCTCTGTACTCGTTGGGAAGCAAAGTTATTTGTGTTGTGTGCAGGTCCACGTCAATTGCGTCGTTGACACCTACTTATCATCTCCAGAGTCCTACTGGAGACAAACCTTGGTATCTTCACCGAGGGAAATTTTCCATTATCCTACATATCAGCTTCCACTTGGGATAACCAACGAGGAGAGGTGTTGCACCTGTCAACTCTCTAGTCATCACCAACTCCTTTTCACATCCTCCATAAACGAGAAAGAGATCCTTCGTCCTTTGTAAGTATTTCAGGATGCTCTTTACTGTCGTCCAATGAATCATTCCAGGATTACTCTGGTAGCGATTAGTCATACTAGTTTCCAGAGCCAAATCCGGTCGAGTACATAGCATAGCATACATTATAGAACCTATGGCTGAGGCATAGGGATTTTAGGACATATCCTCCTTTTCCTTTGCTGTTGTTGGACATTGAGTCACACTTAACTTCATCCCTTTTATAACTGGCAAGAGGCCTCTCTTGGAGTTATCCATACTGAACCTCTTCAGTATCTTCTCAATGTAAGTTCTTTGACTCAAGGCCAATAGGCGATTAGGTCTATCTCTATAGATCTTAATGCCTAGTATGTATGCAGATTCACCTAGGTCCTTCATGGAAAATTCTCCATTTAAGTATTCCTTCACTTCTCCTAAGAATTGTGTATCGTTCCCTATCAGTAATATGTCGTCCACAGACAACACAATGAATGCTATAGAGATCCCACTCAGTTTCTTATAGACACATAACTCTTCGATATTTTGGACAAACACAAACGCTTTGATGACCTCATCAAATCGAAGGTTCCAGCTCCGAGATGCTTGCTTCAACCCATAGATGGACCGTTGAAGCTTGCACACTTTACCAGCATTCCTTGGATCAATGAAACCTTCCGGTTGTACCATGTACAACTCTTCCTCAATGTTACCATTAAGGAACGCGGTTTTCACGTCCATCTGCCATATCTCGTAATCATGGTAGACAACTATTGCTAGTAAAATCCGAATAGACTTTATCATCGCTACATGAGAGAATGTCTCCTCGTAGTCAACTCCTTGAATTTGTTGGAACCCTTTCGCGACAAGTCGAGCTTTATAGACAGAAACGTTATCATCCGTGTCAGTCTTTTTATTGAATATCCATTTATTCTCGACGGCCTTTCGGTCCTCGGGAATATCTACCAAAGTACATACTTTGTTGATATACATCAGTTTATTTTGGATCTCATGGCTTCCAGCCATTTCTCGGACTCGGGTCCTTCCATAGCTTCTTTGTAGCTCGTAGCTTCGTCGGACTCATCTGACGTGATTGCATTCACAAGCTCTCCATAAAAACCAGGAGCTTGACGAATTCTTGTTGACCTACGTGGCCCAATAGGTTCCTATTCATTCTCACCATGAGCATCATGTATGTCATGATCGTTATGAATGTCGTGTTGACCATCCTCTTCAGCTCCCACTGTGGAAGATGGTTCCAGAACACTTTTTGTTGCCGAATCTTCCATTTGGAGTGATTGGTCAATCACTTCATCGAGGTCTATTTTCCTCCCACTCAATTCTTTCGAAAGAAATTATTTCTCAAGAAAAGTTCTAGTCTTGGCGACAAACGTTTTTCCCTCAGACGGGTTGTAGAAGGTATATCCACAAGTTTCCTTTGGATAGCAGACAAAGATGCACTTTTCCGCCTTAGATTCGAGTTTGTCAGGCTGAAGTTTCCTAACATAAGCCTCACAACCCCAAATCTTCAGGTGAGACAACGAAGGCTTCTTGCCATACCATTCTTCAAATGGGCTTGTCTTTATGGATTTGGATGATGCCCTATGAAGAACTTCAGCGGCAGTTTCTAATGCATACCCCCATAATGACACAAGTAAGTCGGTATGAGACATTATCGATCGTACACTATCCAATAGGGTTCGATTACGTCGTTCGGACACACCGTTCCGTTGAGGTGTTCCTGCCGGCGTAAGTTGTGGTACGATGCCACAAGCCTTCAGATGATTGCCAAACTCGTGACTTAAATACTCGCCTCCTCGATCGGATCGAAGGTGCTTGATTTTCTTCCCGAGTTGATTCTCGAACTCACTCTGAAATTCCTTGAACTTTTCAAAGGTTTCAGACTTGTGTTTCATCAAGTAAATATATCCATATCTACTCAAATCATCAGTGAAGGTCGCGAAGTAACGAAGACCACTGTGTGTGGGGACGTTCATAGGTCCACATACATCTGAATGTATGATCCCTAACAAGTCTGCTGCACGCACCATTGTTCCGTTGAATGGAGTCTTAGTCATTTTTCCCATTAGGCATGGTTCACATGTGTCAAGGGATCCAAAATCCAATGACTCCAGAAGTCCATCTTTATGAAGCTTCTCCATGCGCTTTATACCTATATGACCAAGTCGATAATGCCACTTCGTCATGTGCTCTTTGTTACTCGCCTTTAATCTTTTGACATTTATATTGTTGATATGACAAACATCACAATCGAGATTAAGTATGAACAAACCATTTCTTTTCGGTGCGTGAACAAAACACATCACTCTTATAAATCGCACAACCAATTGTATCTGACTTAAAAGAATAATGGTCTTTCTTCAAACAAGAACCACTAACGATGTTCACACTCAAAGAGGGTACATGGTAGCATTTATTCAAAACCAAAACTAACCCCGAAAGGGAGACTAAGATGCTTCGTGCCGACAGTCAGTACTTCAACTTGATAGGCGTTGCCCACGCGCATCGTCACTTCATCTTTCATCAAACGACGCTTATTCCTTTGTTTCTGAATGGAATTAGAAATATGAGCAAACAGATCCTGTATCAAATATCCAGGAATCGCTCACAGCGCTTGTTAAGAAAAGATCAACAATATGTATATCAAATATACCTTCGTCTCTCTTGGCAATCTTGCCATCATTCTTGTCCTTTAGGTACTTGGGGCAGTTGGATTTCCAGTGGCCATCACCCTTGTAGTAGAAGCACTCCATTCCTGGCTTGGGTCCAGTTTTAGGTGCCTTCGGATGAATGACAACTGACTTTCCATCCTTCTTGGGGCCTCCTTTATTTCCCTTCTCCCTCTTGCCAGACTTCTTGAATTCAGTGGTCTTGTTGACCATGAATACATTGTGCTCCTTCTTGATCTCAACCTCAACACTTTTCAGCATGGCGAACAACTCACACGGGGTCTTCGTCATCCCTTGCATGTTGTAGTTCAGCACAAAGCCTTTGTAACTAGGGGGCAACGATTGCAGCACCCTATCAACAGCAAGTTCATCTGGAATCTGACATTCCAGAGCATTCAAGCGTTGAACGTAGCCAGACATTTTGACCATGTGCTCACTAACACTGCTATGCTCATCCATCTTAGCCGAGAAGAAGGCTTCAGAAGCCTCGTATCGTTCAGCCCTGGCTTGAGGTGCAAAGACGGCCTTGAGGTCGGTGATAATCTCATAAGCACCCATCCTCTCAAAGCGTTTCTGCAACTCAGCCTCCATGGAATAGAGCATGCCACTCTGGACAAGGTTGTAATCATCAGCCTTGGAGAGGTAGACACTCTTCTCATCATGGCTTGCATCTGCTGGTGGTGCATCACCTAACGCGACCTCTAGTACGTATGCCATTTTGAGGGGAACGAGGAGAATTCTCAGAGTGCGGAACCAGTTGGTAAAGTTTGAACCATCAGTTTTCAGTTTGTCTTTCTCTAGGAACGACCCTAAGTTGAATGAGGGACGTGGTGCTTCCATCTACAATGGTGATTCACAAAGATACATATTTAGACTTTTGTTCATAATGTGAAGTTTCAATTTTAACTTTTTTTTAAACCTGTTTCAATTTTAACTTAAATTCTAGAAAGCTCCCACTTAGATAAACACCTCTCAATTTAACTAAGTGATCACACAATCCTACACCCCATACATCCCCCGATCGTCACGGCCATCAGTGTGAGGCTAAGGTAGGCCATCATGCCAATCACATCCGGTATGTGACTTGTGCTCGATCTTCTGTGTTCCATACCAGCATCTACATACGCCAAGCCTGCCATTGCGACCTTAATGTTAGCTGCTTAGCAAGGCCATATCTACATATTCTAGGCTTGCCAAACCCAACCTCATGTGAACGCCGTTTATTACGTATGACATCCATTTCGGGTATGTCGGTCATAAGGGAGATCCTTCCAGGCGGTGCCCATTAAGGGAGAACACAATAATGGTATTGAGAGAGATGATCCTATTTATGCTACCGTCGTTATATCTACCATATTAGCAAAACAGGAAGTAAAACTGTAAATCATACATGTTATGATCCCCCTTCATGCAAATTAAAGTTAAACGCCTTCTACTTTATCTTTTGCAAGTTTTACGTTGCTGCTAGGGGTTTCGATAGAGAGAACCATTTCTATCCTGCGAAAACATGCCACAACACCAATTCCATAATTGTCTCTATTACACCCCTGTCGGGGCCCTTCCGTTGCAAACATCTTCGTGTCGTTAATGTTAGAGAGACAGACACCCCCAACCACTTATATGGCACAAGCATATGTCAAGCGTGGAACCAGTCTCGCGTAAACGTGTAAGGTCGGTCGGGCCGCTTTATCAAGACATTGCCGCAACGCTAAATGAGTACACGTGGGAGGGTAACAAAGGGAGAATTGATGCCCACATCCACGATATGTTCTACCCGTACAATACATCTAACTAAGAAGGAGTTTGAGATTGGGTTGATAAATTCCATCCTATTTTCTAAGAGGGTAAACAATGGGTTGTTTGTTTTCCAAATATATGTTGATGACATTATTTTTGGTTCTACTAAACATGCTTGTAATATTGAGTTTCAAGATTTAATGACCAAGGAGTTTGACATGTCTATGATGGGAGAGTTGAAGTTCTTCCTCTGTTTTCAAGTCAAGCAATTGAGAGGAGGAACTTCCATCAACCAAGCCAAATATATTCAAGACATGCTCAAACGGTCCAGTTTGGATGATGCCAAGCCAATGAAGACTCCAATGCCAACCAATGAACAACTTAATCTTGATCCCAATGGTAAAGATGTGGATCAAAGGTAACCCCTAGGCCGTAACACTATTAGCATCCCCTAAACCGATCTCCAAACTTGAATGCTTCGTGGTTGATGTAGATCTTCAAGTGTCATCATCCACCATGTTGATCCAGGTCAAAACTAGTTCTCCAGTGCTTTCTGAAAGTTAACTTTGGTGGATGATCGTCGTGCTCTTGGTGGGACAATTCCAACTTGTTCTGAGGAGAAGATCTCTGATTAGGGGACACTTGATGATACATTTGCTCTCGACTATGTTACTTGTCCGCCACCCGCTCGTGACCCCAAGGATGAGTCCTAGTTCATGTATGTAAGCATCACATTTTCGTCTTCTTTTTCGTGTCTTTGATCCCAAAGGTAATGAAGTAACTTCTATTATGTTGTGCTCGGGTTCCTCTATGTATATTTGATACAAACTATCGTTCTTGTTTGATCTCATTTGAGCTTGTTGATGTTTAAAGGTTTGTAGTCCTATGTACTATGTCATACTTTTTGTTTGTGTTGTGGCTACCTTATTATGTGCAAGACTATATGATTATGGGAATGCAAACCTAGCTATGCATCTTTGTCTCATATCATGTTATTGATTATTGCCATGACACACAAATCACTTGTCTTCATGTTGGGATGAATGTGTTTATGCATGCTTATTATTTAAACCATCTCTAATGTCACAAGTTGTTGCAAAAATGAAACTCACTTTGTGCATCTTATGATCACTTTTGAACCCCTTCGATTCCTGAAATTTTAGGCGGGGAGGGGGGCATTGGCCTACCTTTTCCACTTGGCTAACGATGGGGGCCGGTCGACCGACCGAAATTTGGGCTGGCTTCCTTCCTCACGCACGGGGAAGCAACCACGACGCGTCCAGATCTCACACGAATCCACTGTCGATCCGTTCCTGGTGCGCCCACCGACGGCCCCCGCGCGTCCGGGGCCTCCATCACCCTCGCCGTCGGCCCCGTCCTAGCGCCCGCGCGCCGGTCCTCATACCCTTGGCCTCAAGCACCCGAACAACGAGCCACCATGGCTGTCCCATCCTCCTGCTCCGCCATGCCCTTTGCCCTCGTGCGTCGTGGGCTGCCCGGATGGCCTCCGCCCACCATTAGAGCGAGTTTTTGCTACGAGCGCACACGAGAAGCTGCCACCAACAATACCGAATGTTGCAACCAACGCCCCAAAAAGTTACAAATGGCGGTTATTTTTTTTCAACCAACAACGATATATGCTGGATCAACCTCCACCACAAAGAAAAACTACAACCAGCGTCAGAAAAAGCTTCAACCGACATTATAAAAAGCTTCAAGCAGTGGCAATGGTTTTGCTACGTGTGGAATATCTGGGTTTTGTTATGTGCAAATGTTGTAACCGGTTAAATTTTTTGCTTCCACTATTGTATGTTTTTGCTACTACCGATGAGAGTTTTTGCTACAACCAAAATTGATAAAGTATGATTGGTGATGACGGGCTACGAATTTTGTTGCAATCGATTGTAAAAAATGTTACCACCGATGATTAAATTTTGCTACCACCAATTTTCTTGCTGCAACGACGCAAAAACTTGAGAAAGTTACATCAATGTACCGCGAAAGTTGCAAGCATACCCACGTTTTTTTCCGAAGGGGTTCGCATCAATTTGACCCGTCGGATCGCCGAGATCGAACGGTTGCGCAGTGATCGGTCCAAACAAGGCCGGTCGACCCGCGGCTACCGTCTCCCTTTGCACTGTGCGTTCAAAGACAAAGATTCCCTATAAACCTCTAGAACCAATGACGAGCTTTATCATTTTGTTACATTGATCTAAGCATAAGGGGCTAGTTGCCCTTTCACAAAAGTTCCAAGTCTCACACATACAATTTAATCAATCTTTCTCTAATAATAAAGGGAGGTTAGTTTCCCCTTCTGTTTTTTTTGCACAAAAGCCCCTCTCTTTTACTGAATCAACCCGCAGTCACGTTTACATCGATTTTTTCGCTGCTCTGTTATTTTTTAATGGGCCACTTTCGTTAGGCCCATGGCCGCTGTAAAGAAAACGTCACCCAAACCAGTGAGCAGTTGGGCCTTGACAGCTGGAAAAAAGGCCAGCCAAACCAATGGACGCTTGGGTCTTGACATCTAACTAAAGCAGCCGTTGTTTAAATGATGTTTTGCTACTTAAAAATCCGCTTATTATGTTTACTAACAAAGAAAATTGATTTATACGTCAACTCTATAGAAAATCAGCATTACCTTTATAATTGTATTAAGATTATTAATTTTTTTAATACATGTCACAAAGTTAAAGTCCATCATTTTCATTGATTTTTCATTTGCAAACTAATTACATTTATGGTTAATGAATTTGTATTGAAAGGGTTGTCCATCCATAAATTTCTTAATATTTACATTCGGGCTTATTTTTACAAAGGATATATATTTCAGGGGCTTTGATGGATATTTATTTGCGCATTCATTTTCCAAGTGGCATGTATAGACTTTGCTAAGGTTTGAAATTTACCTCATTTTACATGCATACATGTTTGATCTTGAATTGCTACATATTTCACGGTCTTTATATATTACTTCAAGGTAAGCAACGTAAAGCTTGCATGTCCCGGGAATCATGTCGTCAAGATTATCAACGGGCAAAATGTGATGTTAGCATCACATTTTCGTCTTCTTTTTGGTGTCTTTGATCCCAAAGGGAATGAAGTAAGTTCTATTATGTTCTGCTCGGGTTCCTCTATGTGTATTTGATACAAACTATCGTTCTTGTTTGATCTTATTTGAGCTTGTTGATGTTTAAAGGTTTTTAGTCCTATGTACTATGTCATACTTTTTGTTTGTGTTGTGGCTACCTTATTATGTGCAAGACTATATGATTATGGGAATGCAAACCTAGCTATGCATCTTTTTCTCATATCATGTTATTGATTATTGCCATGACACACAAATCACTTGTCTTCATGTTGGGATGAATGTGTTTATGCATGCTTATTATTTATGCACGCTTATTATTTAAACCATCTCTAATGTCACAAGTTGTTGCAAAAATGCAACTCACTTTGTGCATCTTATGATCACTTTTGAACCCCTTCGATTCCTGAAATTTTAGGCGGGGAGGAGGGCCTTGGCCTACCTTTTGCACTTGGCTAATGATGGGGGTCGGTCGACCGACCGAAATCTGGGTTGGCTTCCTTCCTCACGCACAGGGAAGCAACCACCACGTATCCAGATCTCGCACGAATCCACTGCCGATCCGTTCCTGGTGCGCCCACCGCCGCCCCGTGCGCCCGGGGCCTCCAGCACCCTCGTCGTCGGCCCCGTCCCAGCGCCCGCGCGCCCTTCCTCATACCCTTGGCCTCCAGCACCCGAACAACGAGCCACCATGGCTGTCCCATCCTCCTACTCCGCCATGCCCTTTTCCCTCGCGCGTCGCGACCTGCCTGGATGGCCTCCGCCCACCATTAGTGCGAGTTTTTGCTACGAGCAGACACGAGAAACTGCAACTGATAATACCGATTGTTGCAACCAGCACTCCAAAAAGTTACAAACGACGGTTAATTTTTTTTCAACCAACGACGATATATGCTGGATCAACCACCACCACAAAGAAAAACTACAACCAGCGTCAGAAAAAGCTTCAATCGACATTATAAAAAGATTCAAGCAGTGGCAATGGTTTTGCTACGTGTGGAATATCTGGGTTTTGTTATGTGCAAATGTTGTAGCCGGCTAAATTTTTTTCTTCCACTATTGTATGTTTTTGCTACTACCGATGAGAGTTTTTGCTACAACCAAAATTGATAGAGTATGATTGGCGATGACGGTCTAAGAATTTTGTTGCAATCGATTGTAGAAAATGTTACCACCGATGATTAAATTTTGCTACACCAATTTTTTTGCTAGAACGACGCAAAAACTTGAGAAAGTTACATCAATGTACCGCAAAATTTGCAAGCATACCCGCATTTTTTCCGAAGGGGTACGCATCAATTTGACCCATCGGATCGCCGAGATCGAATGGTTGCGCAGTGATCGATCCAAAAAGGGCCGGTCGACCCGCGGCTACCGTCGCCCTTTGCACTTTGCGTTCAAAGACAAAGATTCCCTTTGTGCGCACAAAGGAAGGGGAGCTCAACCTATAAACCTCTAGAACCAATGACGAGCTTTATCATAATATTTTTTTGTTACATTGATCTAAGCATAAGGGGCTAGTTTCCCTTTCACAAAAGTTTCAAGTCACACACATACAATTTAACCAATATTTCTCTAATAATAAAGGAGGTTAGTTTTCCCTTCCATTTTTTTTGCACAAAAGCCCCTCTCTTTTACTGAATCAACCCGCAGTCTCGTTTACATCAAAAAAAAATCGTTGCTCTGTTATTTTTAATGGGCCACTTTCGCTAGGCCCATGGCTGCTGGAAAGAAAACGTTAGTCAAACCAGTGAGCACTTGGGCCTTGACAGCTGGAAAAAAAGGCCAGCCAAACCAATGAACGCTTGGGTCTTGACATCTGATTAAAGCAATTGTTGTTTAAATGACCTGATTTGTTTTGCTACTTAAAAATCCGCTTATTATGTTTACTAACAAAGAAAATTGATTTATACGTCAACTTTATAGAAAATCAGCATTACCTTTATAATTGTATTAAGATTATTAAATTTTTTAATACATATCATCTAGTGAAAGTCCATCATTTTCATAGATTTTCCATTTGCAAATTAATTACATTTATGGTTAATGAATTTGAATTGAAAGGGTTGTCCATCCATAAATTTCTTAATAGTTACATTCGGGCTTATTTTTACAAAGGATAAATATTTCAGGGGCTCTGATGGATATTTATTTGCGCATTCATTTTCCAAGTGCATTTATAAACTTTGCTGAGGTTTGAAATTTACCTCATTTTATATGCGTACATGTTTGATCTTGAATTGCTACATACTTCACGGGCTTTATATATTACTTCAATGTAAGCAATGTAAAGCTTGCATGTCCCGGGAATCATGTCGTCAAGATTATCGACGGGCGAACAATTTTGTTGTCACTGGTGGTAATTGTTGAAGTATCGAATGAATTTCTTCTCTTGATTTGCACTGGAGTGCACAATATATACAAGTTGCAACCGACTCCGGAGGAGACGGCGCGTCCACCCGAAGAGATGGCATGCCCCCGACGAGGGGAAGCGTCCCTTGGCGGAAGGAACCGCTTAGCGGTTTAATCTAGTTTAGATTCTCCTAATTATTCACAACACTCCCCCTAATCTATACTTGATCATATAGAATCATCTTCACGATCACCTGGATAGTGCCATCATCTCAAGTGTATTCTTTCTCAACAGTTCTTCATTAAAATCTTTCAAGAGAACCTGAAACATAAAATCACAAGAGACAACATAATGTGATGTTATGAGCAGAAGTATCTCAAGATGAGACTCCCCCTGATACTTGCAAGTCTCGAAGTCGTCGCATACCAATTCCATGAACATATTTATGGAATGTAGAATTTGGTAGAGACTTGGTAAATAAATCAGCAAGATTATCGCATGATTTAACTTGCAAGATGTTTATTTCCCCGCTTTTCTGAAGTTCATGGGGGAAAAACAGCTTAGGAGCTATATGCTTAGTGATGTTGCTCTTGATGTATCATGTTTGCATTTGAGCAACACAAGCTGTATTATCTTCATAGATAATAGTCGGTGATTCGATAGAACCAATTCCACATGACTGTTGTATGTGGTTTATCATTCTGCGAAGCCAAACACATTCACGTGATGCTTCATATAATGCAATTATCTCAGAATGATTTGTGGACATTGCTACCAAAGTCTGTTTCGAAGACTTCCATGATATAGCAGTCCCACCATGTAAAAACACAAAGCCGGTTTGTGATATGGCATTATGGTGGTCTGATAGATAGCCAGCATCAGTGTATCCAATCATATTAAAGTCCATATTTCTCTGGAACTGGAAGAACAGCCCAAGATCCTTAGTGCCTTGAAGATATCGAAAGACATTCTTCACACCTGACCAATGGCGCTTGGTAGGTGCTGCGCTGTGTCTAGCAAGTAGATTCACTGCAAAAGCAAGATCTGGTCTTGTACAATTTGCAAGATACATAAGCGCTTCAATAGCACTGAGATATGGAACTTCAGGTTTCAAAATCTCTTCTCCATCATCCCTCGGTCTGAACGGATCTTTCTCTACGTCTAGAGAGCGAACCACCATAGGAGTTTTCGATGGATAGGATTTGTCCATATTGAATTTCTCCAATATTTTTTGGATATAGGCAGCTTGGTGTACCATGATTCCTGATGGAAGATGCTCAAGTTGAATACCTAAGCAAAATTTGGTTTTACCCAAATCTTTCATCTCAAATTCCATCTTAAGGTGATTGCGTGCTTCATCAATGTCATGTGCGTTGCCAATGATGTTGAGATCATCAACATACACAGAAATGATGCAAAATCCTGTAGAGGACTTCTTGATGAAGACACATGGGCAATCATCACTGTTGGAGTAACCTTTCTGAAGAAGGAACTCACTTAGTCGGTTGTACCACATCCGCCCCGACTGTTTCAAGCCGTAAAGAGACTTGTTCAGTTTAACACAATATATGCTGTGTTTAGCACTTGCATTCGGGACAGAGACTCCGTCAGGAACCTTCATGTAAATGTCCGAATCTAGTGACCCGTAAAGATATGCGGTCACGACATCCATCAACTGCATAGATAGATGATTTTGTACTGCCAAAGAAATAAGATATCGGAATGTGATACCACTCATAACTGGAGAATATGTTTCATTGAAATCAATGCCAGGTCTCTGCGTGAAACCTTGTGCTACGAGCCTTGCTTTGTATCTCACCACCTCATTGTTCTCATTCCGTTTCCGGATGAACACCCATTTGAATCCCACAGGGAAAACATTCGGAGGTGTAGGTATTGCTTCTGTGAATACCTTTCTTTTGTTAAGCGAGGCTAATTCTGCTTGTATTGCATCCTTCCATTGAGGCCAGTCGGAGCGTTTTTCACACTCGACGATGGTCCTAGGATCATGATCATTGAGAAGGGTATTTGCAATTGTAGCAGAAAAGTAAGTGTCGACAATCGTAGACTTACGATCAAATGATTCTCCAGAATCAATATAATTGGTGGATATCTCCTGCACCCTTGATGACTCTTCATGATTTCCCAATATGTGTGAGTCTGGGTATTCCGATGTCCCATCCAGTATGTGCACGCTGGAGCTGGGTTGTGGAGGTTGCCCATCCACTAGGTGTTTGTCAACGTTGAGTTGACTTGCATTTATTGTCTCAGAGGTTTTTCTCCTCGATTTCCTGTGCTGCTTGCTAGAAGCAGGATCCAAGTTAGAAGCCGTACTACTCCCCCTCTTTTTAGGAGCAGGGAGTTGAGTGGTTTTTATTGGTACCTCCACTCTTTCGGGCGCATTTCTGGCTGGATTCAAGGATTTTGTAACACCTTTTAGATCAGTAAATGAATCTGGCAGATTATTTGCAAGATGTTGCAAATTTATGATTTTCCGAACTTGGAGTTCGGTCTCATGAGTACGTGGATCAGAGTGTGAAATGGCTTGAGCATTCCAATCAATTTCCGGGCATTCTTTCTGGTACTTGAAATCTCCCCCTAATGCCGGAAAATGTTCCTCATTAAATATGCAATCAGCGTGACGGGCTGTGAATAGATCCCCAGTAAGGGGTTCCAGGTACTTGATAATCGACGGCGATTTGTACCCCACATAGATCCCCAGTTTCCTGTGTGGGCCCATAGATGTCCGCTGTGGTGGTGAGATCGGGATGTATGTAGCACATCCGAACTTGCGCAGATGGGAAATGCTTGGAGGATTTCCACGTACCATTTGCAGAGGGGAAGTACTGTGATATGCAGTTGGCCTCAGTTGTATCAAGTCAGCAGCGTGTAAAACGGCGTGACCCCAACATGAGGTTGGCAAGTTGCAATTCATTAACAAAGGTCTTGCAATGAATTTGATCCTCTTAATCAGTGATTCAGCCAAACCATTTTGTGTATGGACATATGGAACAGAGTGCTGAACTTCAATCCCCAAAGCCATGCAATAATCATTGAAAGCTCGTGAGGAGAATTCTGCAGCATTGTCCATTCGAATGGATTTAATTCGACTTTTAGGATAATGGGCTTGCAACTTAATGACTTGCCTCATTATCTTGGCAAATGCATGGTTTCGTGTGGATAGAAGACACACATGTGACCATCGTGTAGATGCGTCAATGAGAACCATGAAATACCTGAAAGGTCCAGTTAATGGTTGAATGGGACCACAGATGTCTCCTTGAATTCGTTCAAGGAACTGAAGTGGTTCAGCTTGTATTTTGAGGTGCGAAGGCCTCAAAATTAGCTTTCCCGTGGCACATGATGTGCACACAAAATCAGAAGATTGAGGAAATTTTGACTCAAGTAAATTGTGACCAATGGAATTGCTAGTAATTTTTCTCATCATCCCGATACCAGGATGGCCAAGGCGATCATGCCATGTTTGGAATGTGTTAACATTCTGAAAAATTACTTTGTAAGCAACATGTTCTACGGGTTTGATGTACGTATAGTACAAACCAGACGATAGAGAGGGAATTTTCTCATGTACCTCTTTGCCATATCCGTGATTTTTGGTGAAGAGTAGATACTCCTCTTTGTTGTCTTCATGGGTCTCAATGTGAAAACCATTTTTACGGATATCGCGGTAACTGATTAGGGTACGGGACGAATCGGGATACAATAAAGCATCCTCAATTGTCACTTGTGTACCGCTTGGGAGGGTAAATATGGCACGTCCTGTGCCAACAATCACCGTATCGCGTCCAGCGATAGTTAAGATATCTCCATTTGTCTTTTTCAGAGTTTGGAAATATTTTATCTCCCTCAGTATTGAGTTCGTGGTGCCACTGTCCACAAGGCATAATTCCTCTTCCATCGGATTGTTCCCGTAGAGAACTATATAAAACAAAGAATTTTTAATAAGAAAAACTCATGTTAATATATAGAATACAATCTTATTTATATCAAATATATTGATACAATTACAACCTTATTATATCAAATATGTTTGATACAGTATAAAGACAACAACAACACACTTATGTTCTTATTACAATTATTACAAATGGACATTAATAGGTAGATCACTATGGAGAACGTGGGACTAGTCGAAGTCGCCAAATGTGTCCTTTGAGGTATACTCAATTAACATGTCCTCCGTTTCAGCAGGATCCTCAAAAGGGTATGGAATCATGACTCCAGGAGGAACATCATGCGAAGAACCAGCTCCATCATCGCTACGCGGATGAAGGTTGAAGTTGGCTTCAAACCTTTTCTTCTGAGGTGCATTACGTCCCTGGGACTGCTGGTACAGCATAACCAGATGCTTAGGCATGGTGCACTTTTCAGTAGGGTGCGAGTAGCATCCACACTTGTGGCAAAGCTTAGTTTTATCAAACTTGTGCTTTGCAGTGCCTTTTCCCTTGCCTGGGTTTCTGAACTTTTTGTTCCTGTTGCCCTTTCGCCTATGCTGGAAGTTTGGTTGATTTCCCCTAGGGGTATCATTAAACTTCTGCCTATTCGCGACATTCAGATGAACTTCAGGTAAGGGTTGTGCCCCAACTGGGCGCTGAGAGCCATTCTTAGCGAGTAGCTCATCATGTTTTTCAGCCTGAAGTAACATGTGAATAAGCTCGGAATAAACATCATAGTTGCGAGCACGGTATTGCTGTTGAAGGATCCGATCGGAAGGAAGCATAGTAGACAAAGTCTTTTCTATCTTCTCCGCTTCACTAGGTTCCTTCTCACAAAAACGCAGTTTGGAACATATCTTATGAACCTCGTGATTGTATTCACCAATAGATTTGAAATCTTGAAGGCGTAGGTGAGTCCAATCATGGAGTGCTTCGGGCAGGACCACTGCCTTCTGCTGTTCATACCTCGTTTTGAGGGACAGAAACAGAGTACTAGGAGATTCCTCCTGTAAATACTCAGACTTGAGATCTGGATGAATATGGTGCCTTATGATGAATAAGGCAGCATAGTTTTGCTGTTCTGTCAGCGGCACGGCTCCATCCGGGAGAGGAGTCTCGGGGTCCTGGATTGCTCGTGCTATCCCGCGAGATGCAAGACTGATCTTGATGTCCATGGCCCATGTAGGGTAATTCTGGCCATTGAGGGCTAGCTCCTCAAACTCTTTGGCAGTCATTTCGACCGGCGGCGAGTACTCCTCCTCTTCTCTTCTTTTGCTCTCTCTGGTAGTTCTACGTGCTGATAACGTGTTGAAGTATCGAATGAATTTCTTCTCTTGATTTGCACTGGAGTGCACAATATATACAAGTTGCAACCGACTCCGGAGGAGACGGCGCGTCCACCCGAAGAGATGGCATGCCCCCGACGAGGGGAAGCGTCCCTTGGCGGAAGGAACCGCTTAGCGGTTTAATCTAGTTTAGATTCTCCTAATTATTCACAACAGTAATCTTGGATAATAAAAATCAAAGATCATATTGTTCATGCAAAATTTTGCCCAACTAGTTTTCCTATGATAACAGCTAATTAAATATACTTGAATTTAGTTCATGTTGACATATGGATTATTTCTAGACAGTGATGTCTTTGACTTATGGATTATTTAACGAATCTAATGCAACCACTTTATTGTCTTTTACTTAATTTTTTAATGAATCTAATGCAACACTATCTTAGTAAACCTGATTTACTATTATAGTGTTATTTGTCTATATCCCTTATATTGTATACAAGTAAACAAAAAGATATATGAAATTATAAAATCAAGCGCGTTGTTTTCTTTTATTACGATACAACATTAGATTGATTTACGCCAAAGGCATGGAAGAATTCTGTTTTCCGTTGCAACTCGCACGAGCATTTAGCATTTGTGCTAGTATACAACCTAAAAAAGTTATAGGAAGGATGAGAACGAAGTTGGGACAGTGAACAGTGGTGCAGACGCTCAGCTTTCCTTGGTACATAACACAAAAAATCTGACACCCAATGTTTTGCAAAACAGAAGCCAAATTAGTGGTAGAAAGCAACAAGCATACATTCTGAAGTTAATTCAACACAAAATTACTCGCTCCGTTCCCTAATGTGGTCGTTTTAGCAAGGAGTACATCCTAAGGTGACAAACGAACAAACCCATATCCAATTAAACTTATGCCTCTTTGATTCAAAGGGCTCTTAAAACACAAGAATAGGAAAATCAAAGCATTGATTGGTACATTATGTAATTCAGCATCAAAGAGTGTTTGACACATCATAGGAAAAAACAAAAGAATTGTTGCGAAACAAAAAATTCCTAAGGAAAAATATTTCCTACCGACCTGGCCATCGAAATGCTGATACAGAATGAGAGCTGCTGGTCCATTTGGATTGCCATATACTCCCTCCGTTTTTAGATATAAGATGTATTAGCCTTTGTCCACACTCATATACATACAAATGTATCTAGACATGTTTAGTGTATATATTCACTCACTTTAGTATGCATCTAGACAACATGTGCAACACCTAAAACATCTTATACTGAAGAACGGAGGAAAAACAAAGCATTGGTACATTGTGTAATTCAGCATCAAAGAGTGTTGACACATCATAGGAAAAACAAAAGAATTGTTGCGAAACGAAAAATTCCTGAGAAATATTTCCTACCGACGGAAATCCTCCAAAGTTTCCATCAAATTCTTTTGAACCAAAGAAGCCCTTGGCCATCAAAATGCTGATACAAAATGAGAGCTGCTGGTCCATTTGGATTGCCATATAGATGGCAAAATTTCACGCGTTCATAGACATTTCCCGTGATCGCTGGATTCACCCTTCAAAATAGCAGAGGTTGCTTGAGCAACTCCTAAACATAGTGAATCACATCTGAACTAAACAAAAGGAAAATAAACTAGAATTGAACACCATTGTAACTTGGTATAAAAGAACAGATCCCTACCAATGAGAACACGGTTTTTCTTATAAATTTTTTATAATGATGATGTACTTTACATGGTATATATGATAAAAACGTGAGATAGTGGCAATAGAAGCAAAATAAAATGCATCATCTCATCTCAATGGCCCATTGCACATTAGATGGATTAAGATAAATAAAGTGTGTTATGTCAGGGCTATTTTGCTTAAGTGTAATATCCGAATGGGTATGCACATACCATTTTTGTTTTGTAACAAAAGGTGTTACAGTTCGACATGGACTCTGGATCTGCTACCTGCCTTCCTAGCTGCACAATCGAAACATAATCCCACACATGATGAAGCAAGACACAGAATTTCCCTAGTGCAAAATTGGGTATGTTTGGATCTAACAAAAATAATTCACAAATAGCCTCCTACCTTACTTTGTAGGTGTTTAATCATACCATATGCTTTGTATTTATGAAATCTTGTCCTTTCAAGTGGCTAGGTGCTGCTAAACGTATAGAAACAGCAGTCACAGATAAGTTTCGAGAAGAATAAGTAGCAATGGAGGTATCAATCACTAAAGGAATGGAACTAAGGCCAACGTAGACGTCTAGCATGCAGTTGCAAGCTTGTAGTCTGCAATTTCCAAAAAGAGGTGAAAGGTGTATCAGTGAAAAGCACTAGAATGGATATTAAACAGGTACGCCGAACAGTAATAAACACAAGTAAATACTCTACCTTTTGAGTTGATGAGTTGCATTATAAAACGGGAAGCAAGAAATAAACAGTAGGAAGTCAACGAATGCACATTATATCATTCACCAGTCATCTTGATACAATCAATTCTTGTAATAACCAATCCTCAATGAGAAATGCTTGAATTAGTGTATATAATTCAACTTGATCATTTCTATGTCCTATGACCTAAATGATTGTGTTGTTGGATGAATGATACTCAATCTCTAGATGAACTTGACTCATAGCCATGTGAACTGTATACATTTTGTCAACCTTTTTTCTTCTTCTGATAGTTCAGTTATATACGAACACACTTAAGAATAGCATAGATTATTAGAAGTTGATGTGAAAGGAAGCTATTGAAGCTGGGGCTGTGTGTTTAATAGAATTTGATAACATCTCAAGGACAGTACCAGAGCCTAAGATAAGTCTGCTTGTTACATATCTCCTAAGCTTTTCGAATACACGATATGGGTTGTGACATGCCGACATGGCAACGACGACAAGTATGAGTATGGAAATTTTTTACTGTACTACATCAATGAAAACTGATACCTAGTCTCCTAAGACCCTAAAATTGGATATTACGATAGAAGGGCATATCCGTCCTAATATTATCTCCCTAACCATTTGTTCACAAAACACGCCAAATATTCTTAATTATGTTAGTATTCATATTTAGCCTAAGAGAAAATGGAAAGGGTGAGGGGCAGCTGGCTGGGCCCATATAGGCCTATGCTTGTAGCAAACGCGGCTACACACAAAGAAGCCCTAGGGCTGCCCTGGCACTTGGCAGCCACCACCCATGGGGCGGATGCAGCGCCTCCACAAGAGCAGTTCCATGATGTCCTCTTCCACCAAAAGGGTTGCCATCCTCCTACGCCGGCGGCCTGGGGCATCGATTTGGTGTTTCCTTGTGCGCCTCAGCACGGCTAGCCGATGAGTCACCAAGACGCTCCTTCCGCCGAGGCAAGCGAAGCCACCTCTTCCTCATGGCGTGCCGGGTTGGAGTGCCATGCGAGTCGCATGGCGCAGACATCGTCCAATGGATTAAGGAGGCGATGTCAAGGATTCACCAAGGGAAGCGCCGAGGGTTCCCAGGTCAGATCTGTGATTTATAGGGTTTGCTAGGATTTATAGTTTATGGATCTAGTCGCTTGTTCCTTGTGGTGGGATTAGATCCAAATATTTTTGGGGGATCGAACTTCAAGGGGTTCTAGATCTCGAAGCATCGAAGGGGTTCTAATGATGGGACATCATGAATTTTTAATTTGGAAGTCAAAGTTCCCCAATACTCTCTGATGTGCTTATCTCCATGTATCGGACACATATATGGCAGTTTGGCAAAGTGATGGGGTAGAATAGCATATCCCCATGGATAGTTACTGTCTTATTGTAGAGTGAGAAGATGAAGTTAGTCATAACATAATGGGCAGGTCCTAGAATATATTGTGAATGTGCCACATTATAATTTCTTCTAAAAGTTTTTCCAACTCAAGTTTTTCAGGGGGCACTTCAAGGGGTGTCGGATCACGAAATATCGGGAAGTGTCGAAGAGTAATGGTGGGATATTAGTAAAAAAATTGGAAGTCAAAGTTCCTCAATACTCCGCAATGCGCATATCCCTAGGTATCGGACACACATATGGCAGTTCGGCATAGTGATGGGATAGTTACTGTCATATTGTAGAACCAGAACACATGAGTTAGTCCATGACATAAAGGGAAAGTCCTAGAATATACCATGAATGTGCTATGTTAGAATTTCCCTGTAAGTAGCACATTCAGGAAATATATTTCCTGAATAAGGCATATTGCCTTCTGTAGCTTTACAGCCAATTGCACGTAGAATGTAGTGTGCTAGTCAAACACGTTGTCTGGCACTTGTTGTCTTTGCCATGGTATTCTTGCAATTATATTAAAGTTAACCAGTATAGTAGACAATCGGGGATAAGGAAAACCTATTTCAGAAACAACTAGTGCCAATACATACAGGTACTGGATCCATAAGAGAGAGAAAAAAAATACTCCCTCTGTACACAAATATAAAATGTTTTAGATCACTAAATTAGTGATCTAAAATGTCTTATATTTGTTTACAGAGGTACTAGTGATTAACGGCTTGTACCTGCAGTGAAGAATGCATACATATATGCAATCCACACTACCCCTGTTCCAAATCCTCTGAAATATTCATGGACACTTGCCAAACTGTCACACTTCTGAACTTGCTGTGAGATCAAATTGCAAGCAGAAGCAGGTATGTTGTTGCCATCATAGATTTACTTGCATACTTTAAACATATGATGTGAAGCCAAATTTATACTCTCTAGAAATTAGAAACATAAGATTGACACTGAAAACCTGGTAAGTTAGCCATCAATTTAATATCTTAGGCGCTAAAGATGATTAGCACAAGGTCAACAGATTCATCCACAAGGAGCAGAACTGACTGAAATATGATCTGAGGCACTAGGATTCATCCACTAAGATGATTTACCTGATCGAAACCAGTGCCTGAACTTTCCATCACTCCTGACGCGGCCTGGCCTGCCGCGATTTACCTGTTGCTGAAGCTCCTGCTGCACCCTGTGGTCTGAACTCTGAAGTGGGGAGGAAGAGGAGTTCGGTGTGTGGGGGTTAGGGTGCGGGGAGAAGGACGAGGAAGCCCCTGCGAGATCCTGGTGCGTCGGAGGCTGCGTCACGGGGAACCACCGGCGGGGAGCGGCGGCGCCGTCGTGTGGGGCGGAGCGGCGGCGACCGACCGACCGACGAGGCAGAAGAGAAGGACGGACAACCGCACGGTGAACGAGACACCTTTTTATTTTTCGACAACAGAACAGGGGCCACTCTCCCCTCCTACACTGATCCCAGCCGTCCGATCACGATCCGACGGTGCGAGAAACCCGGCGACGAGACCCGCCCGGCCCAGTCCATGACCCTATATTACAGGGACGGATTCGGAAAATTTCCCCTTCCCCCAATGTCCCCTTCTTCCTCCTCCACCTCCACCTCCGGCCTCCCCTCCCCGTCCGGCTCCTCCCAAAATTCGCCTCCCTCCTCCACCCATCAACCCCAATCCGCACCGCCGGAGACGGAGGGGCACCAAAGGAACACCCTTGCGGCGTTTGATTGGCGTTGATCGACCTCCTCCGCTCCTGGTATGGAACCCTAGCTTTTTTCCCCGGCGGATTGTCCCAGGAGTGCGTTTCTTGATCCTGTTTTTGCTGTGGCAGTGACCGGACGGGACCAAGGCCGCTCTTTTCCTTCCATTCCGCCGGTTTCCGATCTGTTCCTGCCCTGTTTCCTGTTATAACCTGATTCATCCGTGCATGGTTGCGATTAGGTTGCTGTTCTCCGGCGAGCAAGATCGATCTGAGACCCGCTGCCCGGTTGTGGAGCAGCTTCTTTTCGAGGGAGACAATTGGGGGTTCAACTGAACCCCCATGCCCCAGGTTAAGCCCGCCCCTGCACCCAAGCCACTACTGGGTTTAGATGGAGATGATGAGACCTTGTCTGAGAGGGGCTCCGCTGGATCTAGCTCGTGCCCAAGCACGCCAGATGCTCGTGGTGGGAATGAGGTTTCTTCCAGCACTCCCTCTGCTGCTGCTGCTGCTTCAGGGAGCAAGAGGAAGCATCACAGCTTGAGTTGTGATAGACTGGAAATTGATGGTCCAGAGCCATCAAGATCTGGTTCAAGTGATACAACATGGAGCATGGACAGTTTGCCTGACTGCCTCCCACGCTCCTTGTCGAGGAAAAAGAATGGCCCCTCTGAGCATTCAGTTACTTCAGGTGCATTGATCAGCCGTCCTCGGGGCGTCTTGAAGTTAAGGAAGCTTCACCAGAATGTCGGTATTGAGGCTGGGACTGTAGCTTGTAATGTTGTTCAATCCAATGGCATTTCTAAGCCTACCCATTTCATGAGGAGGAAAAGGAAGAGGAACCCAAAGACGCTTAAGGAGAACAGAGTTGGTGGCGATGACCCTGTTAGTTGCTCAAAATCTGAGAATGGCACTTGTGATCATGACAGTAGAACAAAGTCTGGTTCTGAAAATGATTACTCAGTTACAAAGCTATCAGGTGAACCATCTAAACATGTCCATGTTGATAAGGAAAGCACTGGGCATGCACAAGTGGACAATGGTGTTAGCTTGGAAGAAAATGCAGCTATGATGCTTTGTTCTCTAGCAGATAATAGACATGCTGACCCGTTGGGAAAGAGAATGGCGTCACCAGATAGATCATTAACTGAATCTTCTTTTCACCATTCTAGTCTCTTGAAGAACCCATACAATGAAGACAAGGATGAAGCAAGTCCTTCTAGGTTGCTACGGAAGCGTGATGGTAAAGGGCCATTCAGGAAGCGTCGTCCACGTCGTCATTTTTATGAAGTCAGCCCTAATGATCTGGATCCGCTTTCCATTGTGAAAGAGAGGATTAGGGTGTTTTGGCCTCTTGATGAGATTTGGTACTTTGGCCTGGTCAAGAAATATGACCCTCTGACAAAGAGGCATCATGTCAAGTATGATGATAAGGATGAAGAATGGATCAATCTTCAAAATGAGAGAATCAAGCTCCTCCTTTTGCCCAGTGAAGGTCGCAGGAGATGTATCAATAATAGATCAAGGAAAGCATGTAAGGTGAACTATGAGGGGGAGAAGAGAGTCAACATAGATGGAAGCGGTTCAGGAAGCAAGTCAGAGCCCGTCATCTCATGGTTGACTCAATCAAACCAAGCAAGATCTGCTGCTATATCCAGTAACATCAGCAATACAGTTCATGGTCACCCAAATATCGTTCCTCTGTTATCAAACTCATTAAATCCCAACCAGGGATTCTTGGGCTCTAATGAGGCTATACCAGGTAGATTACATGCAAATGGGAGTGCAGAAGTTCATAATGATGGGACTACACCTAGTGATAGGAGATTTCGCTTTGTTTATTATAGGAAGCGATTTCGCAGGAGAAGGGATAATGGTTTTGTTAACATTTCAGAACATGATTCATATGTCAATAGCAGAGCAAGTTCTGTGGCGATTCTTGCTTCAGATACTGGCAGGGAGGCTGATACTGAAGCTGGTACTCCAATGAAATATGTTATGTTGGTATTAAGCCTTCCACTTAAATCTGTTTACAAGTTAATTTCTGAAGCCTGCAGTGTTTGGCTTCCCAGTACTTTCGTTCACCCTCAGCATGGTTCATTGATTACCTTATGGCCTGCCGTATGTCTGGACATTCTTCTCATTGATGATACTTCAGGTTTGAAACACTTGCTTATTGAGACTTGCTTAAGGTCAGCAGTATCTCTTTTCTGTTCACTTGTCCGAAGCTTCAATCAGGATTCTGGGCTGAATGCTCATAAGGTATCAAAAGCGCCATGCTCCTCTGTCAGAATCCAGATATCTGGTTTGCATGGTAGGAGCCAAGTGGTGTTTGTGCTGTTCAGCTTCTTTGGAATAGGCAATATACAACGGAAAACCCTGCAAGCAAAGCTTGGATATCATTCTTTGAAAAGGGAGCTGTCTAAAGTTGACTGCACATATGCTAATATCAAACAACTCACCAGTGGAAATGCTCAGAATGTCCGGACTTCAATGAGCCTCTTTTCGAAGGTACACAACTAACCTTATCTGTGCTGATTTAGTTGACCTTAACATCATGTTTATGGGTTGATTCTGGGTACTGCTTGCCAGGATTTTGATATAGAAACATAAAAGGATAACTACTGCCCATGGTTTGCATGTTATGGAGAATATGCTGTTAATAACTAGCGTTAGTAGTAAGCTGCATCCCTGATTAGAGTGTACATGAGGGTTAGTTAGTTGCTGTACCAATCACTGTGGAATTACAAGCCAGAATATCTGCGGGAGAAACCTAGGTCCAGTGTATTATTTTGTCAGTTGGAATTATAACATATGTCAAAATCTTGACCTTTATTAACTACTACCCAGTTTATCTATCTATTTCTTTTCTATACATGCCACTATTTAGTCTTTAAATTTTATCATCTGTCTGCATAGTTTTTAACATAATTTAATGCATCAGTTCATAGTATTTTGTGCTGAAAATCTTGGTCGACAGCCATTACCAGATGAAATTATTACTGACTGCATTTCCTGTCGGCAGAGTTTATTGTTCGATGGTCAGGAACCTCAGTACTGCTCAGAATCTACTTATCCAGATGCTGATCCTGTCATATTTTGTCTTGATAATCAAAGTGAATTTACTCAAAATCATGTGGATGTGGCAGCTGCACGTCAGCACCTTAAATTGCTCACTGAAAGCAACTTGACTTCCAATGCTTTAGTCCACCAGGCTGCTCCTTCTGAAATTTCCGTAGAAGAGAATCAGCAGTCTATTTCACAGCCTAGATCTGTTTTGGTTAATCAGGCTGGTTCCTTGGAGACAAGTATTGTAAGTCTGGATTGTGATGACAACAGTGATGGTGATATCAATGTGACAAGCAGAAGGTTGCCAGATCAAAATGGGCCTTACATAGCTGGTGACAAACTTTGTTCTTCCAATCATAATGGTACTAACTCTGCAGAGAAATCTAAAAAAGGGTACCCTTCCATGGATATTCCTCAAGAGAAGATATCTGATCCTCCGGATGATGAGTTACTTAGCAAAGATGGCAAAGCCGCAGAGCCTGTATCTAACTTGGTTCAGGAATTAAATGAATGTCCAATTGGTTGTGCTACACCAACTGCCCCAAGGACGACCAACCATCGGAACCGGTTTACATCCATATCACGCACATTCGGAGATGGTTCAAAATTATGGCCAGAAGATACCATGTCAACTGGTGGCATTGCTGGTGTTTCTAAGAAAACACGAACCCATGTTTCATACTCAGTTTCTCCTAGAAGTGATGAGCTAGGATCAAAATGCAAAGGCCATTTCCGCAAGATACAACCTCACAACATTGCTAAGACTAATGGTGCGAAGAGGCTTCCTTATAATACTAGAAGTGGGGAGAGCAGCCCCGAGTCGTTGGCTTGTGTTGCAAATGTCCTGGTAACAGTTGGTGATAAAGGATGGAGAGAATACGATACTCAGATCACAATTGACACCGATGGGCAGAGTGATCGAAGGATCTGTGTGAGGCTTGCTGAAGGAAAAAAGTATGTTCACAAAGTTTGTCAAGGTTTGCAGCCTGGTGCTACAAACCGCTATACACATGCCATCTTGTGGAAAGGAGGGCCTGAATGGTACCTAGAATTTCCTGACAGAAGCCAATGGTCAATTTTCAAACAAATGCATGATGAATGCTATAGTCATAACATCAGAGCTGCATCTGTTAAAAACATTCCAATCCCTGGTGTCCGCTTGGTTGAAGGTCATGATGATAATGAGGTTGCATCGTTTGTGCGCCCCCAAGATTATCTTTGCCATGTCGGACCAGATGTTGAAATGGCTCTTGACGAATCCCGTGTGATATATGACATGGATAGTGATGATGAAGATTGGATTTCAGGGTGGAGGAAGTCTCAGCGAGATAAGAACACTATGTGTGAGTTAACGGAGGATTTGTTTGAGAAGGTCATGGACAAATTTGAGAAATTTGCACATACTCATAACTGCAGTGCGCTCACTATTGATCAGATTAAGGAACTAGATGTGGATAATGTACCTCTGGATATCACTGAAGTGATACATGATCATTGGCATGACAAGAGGCAGAAGAAGGGAATGCCACTTGTTCGACACTTTCAGGTAATATGCTTTTTCATGTTCTGTTTTTGTCCTATTAGCTTTGTCTTACTTTCTTGTACATGATCAAAAGGTTTGCTTGGCAATGTTGATGGTTCATGACAAACAAAGATCGAGTAAACATTTCAGAATCTGTTGTCTATCTTCCTTGGGATGTCTGTTATATATGTATGCCTTAGCTCCTTCATGATCTGACCAACAAACGGAAAACCTCAAACGAAGCACGCGGGCATATGCACCCACTAATTCGAAAAAGCAAAAAAAATGCAAAGCAATTCAAAAAAATCTGAAATTTTGTGAAATGCAACATGCTCCTGCATGTGACATCCGTGCAAAATTTCA
Source organism: Bromus sterilis (assembly GCA_950022295.1). Taxonomy (NCBI): domain Eukaryota; kingdom Viridiplantae; phylum Streptophyta; class Magnoliopsida; order Poales; family Poaceae; genus Bromus; species Bromus sterilis. Next base: position 31,296,240 of record OX465597.1, read on the forward strand.
GGGTATTTCGACATTCGATTTCCAAAAACCCATGACCATCTTGATTCTTGATGAATAGTGCAGTTTTCCAAAAACCCTCACAGCCCCAAAATTTGTCATCTTTGAATTGCATTACTCAAATGTTCAAAACTGCACGAAATTTGGCATGGACTTCGCACACATGACCATCTTGCATCATACAAAAAATCCGAATTTTTTGGTTTTGTTTACTTTTTCAAATGATGTTCGTTTTACTAATAGGTGCAAATGCACCTACGGTCACAAAATCCACTCTCGTATTAGTTTCTTATGCTTATGTAAGTCTGTTTACTTTTGTTCCAGTGATTCCAACTATGCAATTGATGGAGCACTGCGCTAACATAATGTTCCAAAATGGAAATTTTGCTTATTTTTGTTCCAAGCTTTTGTACAGCCCCAACCTAGTAAACCAAAACATTGTCATGTGAGTTCAAATAATTTAGGTGGTAGCTTCTTTTGTGTAGATATGGAGTTTCTCTTCAAATATGGTTTATTAAGTGGCTACAATTAAGCTCGTGCTTCAAGGGAAATGATTGATTGTTGCATTTTCTTCAGCTATCTTGCTCTTATCTTACCAGATGGTATCATCACAGTCCAGCAAACAATGTTGCGACTTGAGTGCATACTCCCTCTGATTTTACTTTTTATCATTTCAGCCTGTCATGTGGAAGATTTATGCGCAGCAGCTACAGGAATGGGAATCAGCAGTAAACAAAATGCAGGGTTCATCAAACGGGTACCAAGGAAAGAGGCCACCCCCAAAACCTGCACTGTTTGCCTTCTGTTTGAAACCTCGTGGACTCCGGCTTCAGATACCATCCAAGGGACCGAAGCAGAGATCACATAAGAGGCTTATGTACTCTGGGTGCAACAGCTTTTCAAGAGACCAGGATGGCTTTTACCGACAAGGTACATCCTTTATGTTTTGTATTGTAGCCGATTCATTGCCTCATGCTTCGCCCCCCTTGCATTTGCTGATACAGTTTTTTTATGATAAAAGCTTCAGGTCGGAGAAATGGTGAATATGTTGGGGATGGGAGGACATATGAGTGCTATGATGGTGGTTCTCTTCATTCACCAACAGGGTACTCCCCCAGGTTCTCTATCAGAACAGATTCCCCTCGCGTGTCCGATGCTTCGGACAGAGGTTCTACTCCAAGATTCATCAAGACTAACAGTATGAAAAGGAATGCAAGCTTTGCATTCTCTGAGGATCACCAAGCGTCCCAGTCCTTCCGTAGCCAGAAAATAAGGCGAGGAGGCGTGCCTGACCACTGGAACGCTGCGATCCACGAGCACCAGAACTCAAAGCAGGCGCTCCCAGGGGGGCTGCCCCAGAGCCACCGGGTCGACGTCGAGGAGCTGAAGCTGCGTGACGCCACAAGTGCCGCGCAGCATGCTGCGACGATGGCCAGGCTCAAGAGGGAGAAGGCACATTGCCTGATGCACAAGGCGGACCTGGCCCTTCACAAGGCCTCAGTCGCCGTCATGATCGCGGACGCGATCAAGGCGTCTAAGGCGTCCAGCAAGGACCCGTCCCGGGAGGATGGCAGGAGGGGCGGCGAGCGGTGACGCCTCGGGCGTGAGCTGATGCGGAAGCATCGTTTTGTCAATAGGATCAAGGCAGTAGATAGCATCCGGCCGTAGAAACAGCCCCCAAACCCCCCAATTCTGTTTGATCCTTTTGTAAATGTGATATTTTCTTCCTTCTTCTACCTTGTTCAGATGAGAGAGTCTTTGTGTAGGGATGATGGATGATGTCTCCCGGTTTACCTGTGTTGTTGGCAAAGATGGTTGTTGATAGGGCAGGCAGCTGTTGTTGCAGTCCAGCGTGGCTGGGCTGCAGGATTTTGCATTCTCATTGTTGTAAGTTGCTCCCTCCCCAGAAGAATAGGGTAGCGGCGATGGCCTTGTGCTTTTCTGCCTCTGCCCTACCCGAAAGGAAATGAAAATATGATGAGAATAGTTGAGGACATGATGCTTCTGAGTTCTGAGGTCTCACCAGTGGTGGTAATGCTGTCGCACTGTTTGCTTTTTGTTTGTTTGTTTTTGTTTAGCCTAGCTCAGACGTGGTGGGTCTAGTGTGATGTTCAGATGATACGATCAGGTGACTGAAGTGAGGCAACAGGCAAACATCACTGCTTGGATCTGACCTGTCTCCCAGCGGAGGGTGAGAGACTGGGAGGTGTGCGGAGTCACAGATCGTGTGTGCCAGTTTCCTCTATGTTAAACTAGTCTTTTTTTGGCAGAATCTCTCGGCGGTGGAGGTGGTTTGGGTAGTCTCGTGTGACTTCAAAATATTTGAGATTGGTTCAGCTCGGGCATCCTTCCGGCCTCCAAGGGTGTGCCTCCAACTGCATGTTCTGTTCGATTAGGACAACACCAACAGGTCGATTTAGACGGATGCATGTTCTGTTCACATCTTGTCCGTTTGGGTGGCAAAACGAGCATGCGTCCGCCTCCTCTCCAGGCACCTCAAGCCACTGCATCCAACCAGCCGATTCATTTGATCCGTTCAGGCCATATATTCTCAAATTTAACACAATTTCATTTTAAATTAAACATAGCAAATATATAGTAAAATTTCATATCGGCATCTTAAATTAAACATAGCAAAATACGTAGAAAAATGCCATGCCGGTCTAGTTCAAGATCATTGATCATCACTCATCGTGGCTACCATGGGGGACATCTTGCTTACATCGGACCCATGATCTCCACCTCCTTGACATTAGCAAAAGCTCCAACTCTTTTTGTTTCAACGTCACCTCCTTGGTTCTTGACCGGGCATATTCCTTATCGATCTTGAACTTTTTATTTTGCAATTCAAAAAGGGTTAATTTGATAAAATGTTCTTCATGGTTTCCTTATTCTCTCGGTGCCTCTTCTCTTTCCTCTTCTCACTTGATGCCTCTTTTTAGGTTATGAAACCCTTTAATATTTTTTTGCAAATCACGTGTTGAAGCATCACACTTTGCTTCTACCTTGGAGTTGCTCTTCCCCCTTGGCCTCTTGTCACTTGGGTCGACCCCCCTTGGCGTTTGCATTCGCAGCGTGCGTGTCGACGTCGACCTTGGCGGTAGCCTTCTCCTTTCCCATCTTCCTCCGGTCGGCCTGCTTGATTGGTTGGACCGCTCTTTCCTCCGGGATGTACTCCTTCTTCAGCCGCTTCGAGGCCATGGCGTGGGCGACCACGACAGGGACGATGGCGACAAGAACGGGGGAGGCATAGGCCATGATTGTACGCGGGAGAAGAAAGGGTGAGAATGAAATTTTATGCCACTGCCCATGGGCCAAGGGAGGACAAGAGGAGGATGCCGCGTTCATCCGCATTGTGTTCGCGCAAAAGCAAAGCCCGACCCAAATTTGGGTCGGGAATGTGTCCAAACGAACACCAAAACAGACAGGCACATAGATGGGACGAACTGGTTCTCAGAATGTAAGTTTGTGTTTGAGGGGAGGTCTTATAACCCCGATGCACATAATTTGGTTAAATTTGCTTCTAGCTTAGAGCAAGGTAGGCACTTATGGTTGTTGGATCCTCATGATCCGCAATGTATCCCTCGCACTCTGTTACCTGATGAATAAAGAGTGACCTACCTCTCAAAAACCAAAACAGACAGGCATACATTTGCGTCCCCACGTTCGGCCGCATTTTTTTCCATGACGATCCAAACAGACTCAGACGAATGAATTGGGTGGCCGCGTTGGAGTTGCGCTTAGGCCTATTAGACCAACAAAAAAACTCTGCACATGTACCACTTTGTGAGAAAGCCACGGAACAAGCAAAACAACCCTAGCTACCACACTTTAATCTCATCTCTCTCACTATTGTCAGGGTGTCGCCGAGCAAAGCCCATGGGATACTGTCAGCTTGGGGGGGGGGTGCTCATTGGAAGTCGGTATGTAGTAGAGGTTAATGGGTTTCCACCGGACGGTGACGATGTTGTGTGGACGGGTTGCGGCTGTCGCCACACATTGTTCAAACACGGTAAGGTGATGTACTCGACATCGGACCCGTACCTATCATGCAGCGACATGGATGCTTTTTCAAGTTTTTTAGGGAGTCTTCGAGTTTGGTTTGAGGCGGCGATGCTATCCACGTTTAGGACTAATGCTCTATGTGGAGCTGCATCTTCGACGGGTGTATCACGATCTAACCAGTTTAGGTTTTCAATAGATCCATCTAGATTCGAACGACGTTCATGGTCTTTGGAGCTTCTACAAGATCTTATCGGCGTTTCTTCACCAGGGCAGCGATTTGCTTCACGGATGGCAACCATCGATGTCTCCTAGTCTGGATTGATGACTTCTCAACTGCTGCTTGTACAAGCTCCAAGGTTTACAAAAGTTTGCTTCGCCAAGGTGGAGGCCCAAAGGCAGCATCGAACTTTGCCCACGACGACGTGCTGCAGTGGATGCGAGAGAAAGAAGACTTCGGCACCTTCAAGGATTTCAATGTTTTTTTATCTCTCTATATGGGTGTGTTTGTAAGGGCATGTGATACTTAGGATGTGTTTGACAGGTTGCATTGGTTTGTTTTTTGCCTCCCTGCAATATGTGGTTAAGTACAGCCCGATTGAGGTAATACATGCATAAAACCATGTTCTGCACATAGGTAAATAAGGGCCTCGATTTTTGCATATCAAAGAGAACTTTAAAGAAGCTACATTGAAATCTCACGGAACAGGATGTTCAATCCCTATGAAACAATATATTGGCCCGGCCTTCACAAAGATAAAGGTCATGAGGAAAAAAACTACACCCGTATACACATCTTTTCATCGTTCAAGTTTGCTGAGCAAATCTTCAAGACGTGGCAATTCCTTCAAAATGTCGTTCCAGTTTGGCATGCCCTGCAAACAAAAAGAAACAATTAATTGTAACTTTTAATGTTAATCTAAACTTAATTAGATTTTAGTTCCTTCTTTTAAGTATCAGTTGAATTGTTAAAGTGAAAGAATTACTCTTCCAGATCTTCTCACACGACCATCAAGACGGAGAATTATGTAGACATCTTCACCAGGAGTGACACCTTCAGATTCTTGCTGGTCACGTATCCAACTGGACCATGAGCAAGTAGATGTCAAGGAAACCTCAAAGATAACAAACTGATGGCACCAAAAATTTAGGAAGTGAGTTTTTCTGTTCCTACAACTACAGCAAGCTCTAACTTGACAAACGATTCATAAACAACTACAAATTTTACCAGTAACTAGATAATTGCCCGTGCATTGCAGCAGAGGCACAAATATTTTGTACGCAATCACCATGATTTACCTACCATTGAATTGTTAAAGTGATTATGTACCAAAAATGGACTTCAGCTGCAAACTGAATCGGTATTTATTGCCTATACGAGAAAACATTGTTTTTATGGAAACATCATTCGACAAGGGGGTGCCCCTAGTAGCCTGATTAGAGTAGAGAACGTTGTCGATGGAGTCAGAACTACAAAGATATAACAAGGGCGTGTCAGCCAGCCTTATGTCGAAGGTTGCCGTACACTAACAAGATTGAAACTGCGTTGTTTTTCTAATAGATTTTATCGTGATTTATTCCTAGGAAGGCTCCTAGGCCTCCACGCCCAAATTCCCTTTCTCAATGTAGGTCCGAGGCGACAGAGCTCCTCGGATTAGACCCTAGAACTTCCCCCGAGCAAATCTATGGGAGCTCTAGAGTGCATGGTCAAGGGGGCTTTATATAGGCTTGGAGCCTTGACAAAAGACAAAGAACCTAAAGTAAGGAGGTGGAAGGGTAAACTAGGTAATCTTTGGTCAATGATTCCACTAGTCCACAGTCGACTAGTGAGAGAGGGGTGGAGTCCATAGCCCTCTCATCGACCAATTCCTCTCACCTATCCACCTTGTTGGGCCTTCACGCTTGGGCCTTGAAGTCTTCCTTGGGCTTCTTTCCTCCTTGTGGCCTTCTTGACTCGGTCTTCCCTTTCTCATTGTTAACTCATTGATCATGAGCATACCTGGCCAATGGGCTGGCCCGGCACGGCCTGTCAAACACATTTAATATACGTGTTGGGCTGGACCGGCACGCGGGCCACAACCTAAGGCCCGGGCATGACACATATATTAAACGGGATGGCCCCGCGGTCTGTTTAGCCCTTATACCTGTGACATCCTGGCTTAATAGGAATGATAGGCTACTCATATCAACAAGGTGCATCTTCTTTTCCGGAAGCACATCTCCAAAGAACTCCAAAGTTAAGCGTGCTTGGCTTGGAGCGATTTGAGGATGGGTAACCGACTGGGAAGTTATTCTCAGGTGCGCACTAGTGAGGACAAAGTGCGCAGGAAAGAGTAGTGTTGGTATGTGGGGACAGTCTAGATCGCGCCAGGCGTAACGGCCGGGAACCGGTGGCTATGGCCGAGGCGTTACAATACCTTAAGAAAATCTTAAAAATACAATTAGGCTTGTGTATCAAAAAAAACAAAAAAAATAGAGGAGTCGTGTTGGGCCAATCCGTGTGCATGGCCTCACGGCCTAGACACGACACGAGGCGGGCCCGGGACGGGCACGACCCATTTAGTGGCGTGTCGAGCCGTTCCATCACGTGCCAGCCCAAATAATAGGCCCATTTGGCCACCTTTGATCATGAGAAGGGCTTGAATTGTGTTGATGTGATCTTGCCTTGATAATGGCTTGAGTGTGCATAGCCTTGATAAGTGAGACCTCGGGTAATTATTATTTATTCCTACAATAGGAGTCCCCTTGAACTATAGTCATTGAAACTCAATGTCGTGGCCATGGTCAAAACATGATGGACTTGTGGTGCATAGCTTTCTTCCTTGTCTTGGGATCACCTTGCCATGGCCGATGAGGTAATGACAAACTCTCATATTGTAGACTTCCTGCAACGCCATCTAATGTTTCGGGGAAGGAGGAAGCACCGGAAAGCAGTGCTTCGAGGGGAAACAGAATACCCAAGTGCCTTTTGAGCTCACATGTACCTTCAAGGCTTCTCCTTGTCCCTTGGCATTTTTCTGGGTCTTACATGGGCTTCATGGACGGCTTCGTTGCGCCTTTGTCCATGTATAGGACAGCCATACCTCTGAGTCTATGCATGTGTTGACTTTCCACATCACACGTGAGAGGGGCTGTTGAAGTGTATATGTGGATTGCGTAGCCCTTTCCATCAGTTCGGACTTTTGATTGCGTTGGCTAGTGCATGAAGCTTAACAGCAGCGAGTGGCTACAAGATGTTCATCCTGATGCTCTTATATGCCTGATCTCGGGTTTTGCCTCCTCCAATGCGATGCCCAGCTGCTGCTCCAGTGCCTGGTCACCGGCTGCCTCGCCAATTTCTGGTTGCTCATTTCTCCGTGCTTCTAATTGGGTTGGGTATGGAGCACCGCTTGAGAATTGCTGCTAACTGATAATTTCTCATTTGTATGCGCTAATTTCTCGTGTCTATGTGATGCTAATTGCTAGAATGGTAATGGCTGGATGCAGATGTATGTGTGTGCCTTTTTTGGGTTTGTCGCAATAGTAGACGGTGGACATGCAAATGTGATTTTTCATATATGTGTTTTGCCGTTTATATCAGCCGTTCACGTGTACTCCCTCCGTTCCATAATATAAGACCATTTTGCAAGCTAGTCTTATATTATAGGACGGAGGGAGCATATGGATGAGAGCTTCAAAAAGTTCAGTTTCAAATTTTTCTAGTGAATGCATCATTGATTACGTTTGTGCAATATGTCAAGTTTGTATTCTGAAAAATTGTGGTTTTGAGTTCCGAGAGATATTTGATATTGTAATATTTAGCACTTTATGATGTTAGTAAATCTCTTTGGTGCTCATATTGGGGGTAAAACGGTTTGAAACAACTCAGTGTTAGAAACTCTGCACACAATTTCAGTCTAGGGGCACTATAGACATTTCAGCACACAACTCACAACAATTTCAGACAGTAATAACTGAAAAGAGCTGGAAGGCTGATTTTGCACACAGTTGATTCTATGGGCAGTTTACTAGAATCTAATTCTGTGGGCAGTTAAGCTGAAAAGAACAGGCCCTAAGTGTACAAGCAAATACCACTCCAATCCTGGTGAAAGTCATTGGACAACGGTTAAGAACATCCCTAAGTACTCCATTATGGGATAACGGTTAAGAACATCCTTAAGTACTCCATTAAGAGTCTTTTCGGTCTTTATAAACTCCAACACCCCACAAAAGATGATTCTGATGCAATATTTCATTTGTATATGTTCAAGGCTTGACCACTTGCCCCTTCTATATATCTAAATTTTCATTGTCTCATCAATTACTAGGTTTGTTCAATTGCGCTACAGCATAGTATGTAGAGAAAATTGTGACAAATTTACCAAGGATCTCATGATTTTATAACATTGTTTTATTATTATCATAGTATGTGCTCGGATTTATTAATTATAAGTGATTTCCTTACAAAAAAATCTTCGCTTTTATATACCAAAAATTGAAGGTGCATTTATAATGCTAAGATTGAGCAGCGAATCCTGGCCCCACCACTATTTTAATAATATTTTATGTACTATTATATTTAACTTGAAGTATGCAAATACATATATGGGGAAAATAAATAAACAAACCCATGTGAATGATGGGTTGGCGACTAGTATATGTAATTTATGTTGTTGTATTATGTTGAAATGGTAAGAACATCTAAAATTATTGTGCAGTTGCTTAAACATAATACAGTACAGGAGAAAGGAAGGAAAATTCACCTTTCCCATTGTTCTGGAGAGACAATATCAGCTTTAAATCGAACCTCGGCTCTGAGTCGTGATTTTGCCGCAATAGATTCAGTACGTTTTTCAAAGTCACCCTGGTCAAAAATAGTTGCATTGTATCATCAAAAAGATAAAGGTGTTCAAGTATATGGATTGCCCAAGCTCTACATCGGTTCAGACTTTTGGTTCTACCGTTTGGTGCATGAAATTTAATATAGTATTACAAGCCAAGAGGTTTGGGGTTCAAGACTTCAAGTATCAGCTTTCACAGGAAATATAAACAAATTGCATGCCCTCTTTTTGTCCACTTTAGGCCTTTTCGAGCCACACGTGAGAGGGGTTGTTGAAGTATGTGGATTGCCCGACCTTCTCCATCAGTTCGTATTCTTGATTCTACTTGTTGGTGCATGAAACTTAATAAAAGGTACTAAGTTTTCCGTATGAAAATACAAACTAAGAAGCATGTGACAGTTTTTGATTAGTAGATATGTAAGAATGGTCTAACCCCAATTGAAGGAGCTGATGCAGCAGATCTTGTATTACCGAAGCCTTTTGGTTTGCCTTGGACTTTTACTGATGCACCAAAGATCACAGGAATTAGAAGAACGCCTCGTTTGAGCAGTTCAGTTCGGTACCTCTCAGCTCTTTGCATTGCTTGAGTGACAGATGCTTTTGAACCTGCCAATATAACCTACAATACTACTTAATAGTTAATCCACTGGTCACTTAATGAAAAATTATTAGAAATGTAGTAAGTAAGAAAGATGCTAAAAGAATTATACTAACTGGCCTAGCAATATCCCGGAGTTGCACAAGTTCTGTTATGCGGTTGGTTGACAGACGCACAGGTAACCTTGAAAGGGTTTCATTACGAGAAATATTTGTAATCTGCTCTTCTTCTTTCTTGTTTTCCCAGAAAAATAAAGCCACGAGCACAACAATACCTGCAGAGTGCTGATTCCAGAGATTGATCATTTAAAAGTTTAACGACAACATACAAAAGAATTATCTAACAAATGAGTGACTTGTAATATAGCAAAGAGAAAAGCAATAACTGAGTAAATTAAAAAAAAGTAATAACTGAGCCAAGGAATCCTCATTAATCTGAACTTCTACAAGATGCACAACTCAGGGAACGAGGACTGAAATGAAATAGCAGTTGTTCTTTGTATTTTCGTATTCCAGCGGTAGCTAGTAAGCATTGAGGAATGCTAATACACTTACCAGTACAAATGCAAAACTATGTAGTGTATTTTTATGTTAAAGAATCTAAGAGAATAAATATATAAGATGGTTCCTAAGGTATCCTAAAAAGACGCATTGGTGTAGGCGTGTGGCAAGTACCAACCATCAGCAATGAATATAACGCTGTGGCAATTGGCAAATGATTTCATGTATTGGCGAATCAAATGAATACTTGAATAGTCAATTAACGCATCTCCAATGCCGTCCATCAAAATGTCGACGTGTCCGCAGACAGGGGATAGTGCGGCGGCCATCCAACCCTATGCACCAAATGTCCACGCACATTTCAACTAAAATTTATGGAAACTGGACGGAAATTAAGCAAGTTCCAAATATTAACATGCAAACTGGACGGGTTCAAATAAAAATAATAAAACTAGACCTAAACTACGTGAGACACCGGACTGCAAAACAGATGCGCTGACCAGTCCGCGGACGTTTGATGCACGGAGTTGGAGGGCAAAAAGTGCCCGGACCACATTGTCCGCACATTTAGGGGACGGCGTTGGAGATGCCCTTACTATATTTGTTTGGCGGTGGAGGGTGCAACCTGGCTTCAGTTAGTGCACCACACCAACACAGAAACTGTCATTCTTATTTCCCACTTTTTGCTTTTGTGATATAGTCTGTAAACTTTTCTTTGTGCAAGAAGTTAAAAAGTGATGTGGCATATATTTAAATTTCAACAACTTCAAGTGAATTAGAAGAAAGAAAACAAATGAGTCTGTCATGAACAGTAACAGTTGTCATTGTTTTTATTTGTTACTTGTCGATATCTTTTCGTTACTCGTAATGAGTCAGGACTTTAAATTGAAAAAAGAAATGTTGCTGTAAATTGAAGTATTTCTATACTTTAGTTTTGGAAAATTTCATGTAGATTTGATGCCTCGATTGACTAGGTTTACTACACCCTAAAATCCAACTAGCACAACAAACAAAGTCATAGATGACGTTTTTTCTTCTAATGAGGGAACAAATTTGTTAGGTGACCACTACTTAACTCTTTGCAACACCATTCTTTGAGGATGTGTCAGTTTACCTCCAATATTAATGGCGGCATTCCCAGCCGTTTCCAAAAAATCTGGAGCACCATCACCACCTTGAAGTGCAAGTATAAGTCTGGGAATGGTAAAAAATGTTGAAATTCCAGCTGCTGCAATGAATGCCACATAAAAGAACCTCCGGACACCACGAAATGGTGCTTGTACTTCACTAATGAGCTTTAGATCTCTTCGGAACCCAGAACCAATATCTTCTCCACCACGCAATGCCTTGAATGAAATTAGAAAATGTAAATGATCAAATCTCTGACATTGAACTGGTGGGATCAAGATGTCAACTAGTATGATTAGAAGATAAATTTCTTATCCAACATATACCAGAGCAATAGATTAAGCCAAAGCCTTTACCTCTTCTTGAAGTTCCTTAAATTCTGGCGATGCCCTGAATGGCGCCATGTCTGGATCATTAAGTACTGTACCAAATTTGAGATTGTAATCTCGCAAAGCTATTCTCAAACAATCTGCAGCTTTTTTGCTTTCTTCCCTGGTCCAAACAGATGCATCACAAAAGGAACATAAAAAAAATAAGGAGATAAAAATGTGCAAAATTATCAAAGAATTTGACACCATCAGAGGATCTAAACAGTGCAACATCCATCCTATACAAAATATGCCAATGTCTTGTCTTCTACATATTTTCTAATAGTGAGTTCCAGCAATTTGCCACCTTGATACATTCAAGTGAAGTGGGGCTAAAAAAGTAGTGCTGACAGACGCAAAAGTGCTGGTGACAAGCCTGAATGAGTACAACATGTGCATAATGGAAACTCCAATGATAGTATCATAGGTACCCTCACCTGTATGCATGGCAGCATGCCTTGTTATAGAATGCTGCTTGGGCTTCTATAGGATTTGGATCCAGCTCTAGGGCATTGTCAAATTGTTCAAGTGCGTCCCTCACCTGTGACATGCACACAAAAATGAAAAGAGAACACAGAGAATGCTTGAATATACTCCTGCATCACGCCGATTCGCAATGGTTCTCTATAGACTATAATTAGATCCATGTAAGAGTTTGTTTATATGATCAACTGTACAAGGAACTCACTTCAGAAATGTATTTATGGGATCATAAAGTGATTTAGGCATTGATTCAATCGCAGTGTGAACCTCCATTGTTAGCAGAGTATGAATTCCGATCTTGTGCCTGCTCAACACCAAGCCACCAGACACCGCTGGTGATCGTTTAAGGTGAAGCTCAATACTAGGACGATTAGTTGCTTTCGGTTTCAACAGTTATTCTCTTGAATGTAGTTTCCAAGCGTTTATTAAATGAGATAATCGACAGAAATCAAATATATACACCCAAACCTGGCATTTCCCCACCTAAGATCACCCCAAACATAATAAAACTGGGCATAATGCAATGGATAACATAGAGTGAAACACAATCCTGAAATGGCCTGAATAAGCTCTGGCTAAAATCTGCTAAATCTCGTTCAAAAGAAAAAATGAGCTGCTAAATACTTTCACATTTTCACTAGAGTAGCTCCTGCATCCAGATTCCAAGCTGACACATACGTATCATCTTGAATTGCTACGTTGGAAAAAAAATGCGCCTTGGAATCTGCTTCGCTTACCCTGCCCTTGGAGAAGAGCTCGAGGCCAAGGTTGACGCACGATTCCGCCGTCGGAACCGCCACGGCCTCCTTCTCCGGCGAAGGAGGGGGAGACGGAGGCGAGGAGGAGGCGTTGGAGAGAACGACGCTGCTGCGGCGGCGGCGGCAGCGGTGGCGGAGGAGGAGGGGCGGAACGAAGGGTAGAGTTTGGAGCGTGGGGTTGGGGATTCCGCCGCCAGCCGAGAGAAGGGAAAGGTGGGGTCGGAGTGCCGCGGCGGCGGGCGCGGCCGCCATTGCGGCGGAGGGATGGTGAGGTGGTCGTTTTCTACGTTATCCTGACGACACTAGTTTTCACTCCTTGTTCTCCGGCACGTGGAAGGTGGAAGAGCAATTTATTTCTGCTTTTTTGCGGGAAGAATTTGTCATCAACTACATCCACACGAATATCCTCTCCTATCTTTCCTATTTAAAAATAAAGACGCTAATTCAGTACGATTCAAGCATTTTCAATAGATGATGTAAAATATTACTATCTTTGTAACATAATATTGATAGACTTTGAGGATCTCTAGGCTAGATGCAACCGGTACTTGCTATGTTTTGCATATCCAGATCAAGAGAGATCAGAGAGAGAGAGAGAGAGAGATGGGAGAGGTACCTTGACCCTTGCTTGACGAGGAGCTCGAGGTGTCGGCCATGATGAGGACGACGACGGGACGGAGTGGGCAGTGGTGGCGGCGGCGGAGCTTCCCGTCACTGCTGCGAAAACCTAGATCGGGTTTGGTGTGTCGGTGGGGTGTGCGGCGCAGGTGAACCTCGTACCTCGTGCAGCCGGCCCCCCACCTCTTTATATACGCAGTGTGACAGGGGCCCACCAACCATGAGGGGTTGGGCGCCCCCGATCAGGGCGCGAGTCAAGGGTTCGTTCGGGTCGTTAGACCCTCACGGGAAGAGATCAATCTAACATTCTCCCCCTTGATCTCAACTTCTCTTTTAACTTTATACTTTACTTGTTTCATCACAGATTAGTATATAGAGCATGTTTCATCGTCACAGCTCAATTGCCGATAGAATCAGACAGCTACGACATACCTCTCTATTTTGAAACAAATTCTGTTTCTTTTGGGCCTCTCATGATCCAGGAATCATAGGCTTTCCCTTAAACCCATGTCGGCTAAGTGTTCCTTGAACACATTGGGTGGTAAGCCTTTCGTAAGAGGATCCGCAAGCATATCCTTTGTCCTTATATGCTCGAGACTTATAGTGTGATTCTGGATTTTATCTTTCACAACATAATACTTTATTTCTATTGGTTTGGTAGCATTACTCGACTTGTTGTTGTGAGCATAGAATACTGCGGGCTGGTTGTCACAGTATAACTTTAGTGGTTTGTCAATACAATCTACCACTTTCAAGTCGGGTATAAATTTCTTTAACCATATCGCCTGCCCCGTGGCCTCATAACATGCTATAAATTCTGCATACATCGTGGACGATGCAACTATTGACTGTTTGGAGCTTTTCCATGAAATAGCCCCTCCAGCGAGAGTAAAGACGTATCCTGACGTGGATTTTCTATCATCTTTATCCCCCGCAAAATCTGCGTCTGAATACCCCTTTATCTCTAGGGAATCAGAAGATTTATATGTTAGCATGAGGTCTTTTGTGCCTTGCACATAACGCAAAGCTTTCTTTACCATCTTCCAGTGTTCTATGCCTGAATTTTCTTGATATCTACCGAGTACCCCGGTGACAAAAGCTAAGTCAGGGCGAGTGCACACTTGTGCATACTGTAAGCTTCCAACAGCCGAAGCATATGGTTTTCCTTTCATTTGATCGATCTCGTACTGGTTCTTGGGAGATTGAAATTTCCCAAAACTGTCGCCCTTGACTATAGGAGCAGGAGTGGTATTACTCGTCTGCATATTATACTTTTTAAGAACCTTTTCTAAATATGCCTTCTGTGATAGTCCAAGAACTCCATTTTTCCTATCTCGGTGAATTTCTATGCCCAAAACATATGATGCTTCACCAAGATCTTTCATGTCAAAGTTTGAGGATAAGAACTTCTTTGTTTCTTGAAGTAGACTAACATCACTGCTTGCAAGCAAGATATCATCCACATACAAGATTAGGAAAATATATTTTCCATTCTTAAACTTTGCATAAACGCAATTATCCTCAACATTCTCTTTGAATCCAAATCTTTTAATGGTCTCATTAAACTTTAGATACCACTGTCTAGAGGCTTGCTTTAATCCATAAATGGATTTCTTTAGGCGGCATCCCATATCTTCCTTGCCTTCCATGATAAAACCCTTGGGTTGTTTTATGTAAACATTTTCTTCTAAATCCCCGTTTAGAAATGACGTCTTTACATCCATTTGATGTAGCTCTAAATCAAAATGAGAAACTAGTGCCATTATGATTCTGAAGGAATCCTTACATGAGACTGGAGAAAATGTCTCATTGTAATCTATCCCTTCTCTTTGTGTAAATCCTTTTGCCACAAGTCGTGCTTTATACTTTTCTATATTCCCATTAGAGTCATATTTAGTTTTGTAGACCCATTTACAGCCTACTGTTTTGGCTCCTTTAGGAATATTTTCTAAGTCCCAAACATCGTTGGAACTCATTGATTTCATCTCGTCTTCCATTGCCTCCTGCCACTGCGATGAGTGAGGGCTTCTCATGGCTTCTTCATATGAAGTGGGATCATTGTCCATATGAACTATTTCTGTATTATAAACTTTATAATCGGAGGAAATAGCTGACTTTTTAGGTCTTTTAGACCTTCTAAGAGCCTCATTCTCTGGTACATCTTCTAAAGGTGGCTGTTGCACCTCCCTTTCATGCTCAACGATGGGTTCAGCCGGTTCCTGACGGACAGGTTCCGGATCTTCACCCATAGTTTGCACGGGTGGAGTTACAACAGGTGTTTGCACCACAACCTCGGGGATTGTCGATGCAGGTACAACAGGTAGTGAGAAAAATGACTCCTGAATCGTCGGATTAGGTGCTTGCACCCTCTTCTCCTCAAGATCAATTTTCCGAGCTACCATGCTCCCCCTCATCATTTCATCCTCTAAGAAGATTGCATGCCTCGTTTCTATAAACTTTGTGTATCTGTCTGGACAATAGAAACGAAAACCTTTTGATCTATCAGGATAGCCAATGAAATGGTAACTCACTGTTTTTGGATCTAACTTTGCAATATTTGGATTAAAAACTTTGGCCTCAGCTGGGCTCCCCCGCACCCTGAAGTGTTGTAGGGAGGGTACTCTTCCTGTCCACAACTCGTACGGTGTTTTGGGCACCGACTTGCTTGGTACTCTATTGAGAATGTGAATGGCGGTTTTAAGCGCCTCCATCCATAATCCCAATGGTAACGTGGAGTAACTCATCATGCTGCGCACCATATCCATAAGTGTACGGTTGTGCCTTTCAGCTACTCCATTTTGCTGAGGCTCTCCCGGCATTGAGTACTGGGCTACTATGCCAGTCTCCTGTAAAAACCTTGCAAAAGGTCCAGGGACTTGGCCATATGGAGTGTGCCGACCGTAGTACTCCCCCCCACGGTCAGATCTGACTATCTTTATTCTTTTATCATGTTGATTTTCTACTTCAGCTTTGAATATCTTAAATTTATCCAACGCTTCATTTCTTTCTTTGATTGGATAAATATAGCCATATCGGGAGTAGTCATCTGTGAATGTTATAAACGAGTCATAACCATCCACACTTTTCACAGGAAATGGTCCACAAATATCGGTGTGAATGATTTCTAGTGTTGCTGTGCTTCGATTTGCACCCTTTTTAATTTGTTTTACATACTTTCCTTTAATGCAATCTATGCATTGTTCTAAGTCTGAGAACTGTAATGGAGGAAGAATTTTATTTTTGACTAGTATTTCTATTCTCCCCCTCGAAATATGGCCCAAACGACAGTGCCATGATTTCGATGAATCGTGAGTTCTCTTTCTTTTCTTTTGTTCTTTGTTCGACGTGGAAACTTGCTCATTCACATTACACACTGAATGCACTTTTTCACATAGTGATAACAAATAAAGCTCATTGTGAAGGAAAGCAACACCCACATGAGAATTATTAAACCATATGGCACATTTGCCATGTCCAAAATAGCATTCATAGTGACATTTGTCCAAACTAGACACACTAATTAAGTTTCTATGCAAAGAAGGAACGTATAAAACATCTTTAAGCACAAGCTTGAAGCCATTAGCTAATTCTAGGGAGACGTCGCCGACAGCTTCAATGTCTGCTTGAACTCCATTCGCAACTTCAATGCGTCTTTCTCTTCTTTGAATAGTCCGCGTCGGATGGAATCCCTGTAATGAATTTGCAACATGAACAGTTGCACCTGAGTCAATCCACCAAGTAGATTTCGAAAACTGTGTATACAAGGATTCATTTACAAAGGAAACAATGTTGTTACCTTTCTTGGCCATTATGGACTTTAGCCAATCAGGGCAGTCTTTCTTGTAATGCCCAGGCTTCTTACAGTGGAGACAACTGTCTTTGTCCACTGGGAAAGACTTCTGCTGATGCTGATAGGGAGCTTTTCCATGTGGTTTTGAGGGGGAACCATAATTCTGATTCTTTTTCTTGTTTTCCCTCACATAGTTCAGAGAACCACCATATGAGGATTTTATTATTTCCTCCTCTTGTACGCACATGGCTATGGTCTTTTCTATGTCCCACCGCTCTGGCTGGAAGTTGTAGTTTACAACAAAAGTTTCAAATTCTTTTGGCAATGAAGCCATGACCATATGGACAATGAGTGCTGGCTTAAGTTCCAGGTCATCATCCATTGGCTTTAACTTTGCAGCCATATTGCTCATCCGAAGGATGTGCTCCCTTATTCCATGTCCACCCCCGGTGTACTTTTCAGACACCAGTTGCTTGACCAGCTGGGTGGCATAAATCTTTGAAGAACCATTGAACTGGCTCTTTATCCTTTCAAGGAGCTCCCCTGCGGAAACACACTGGAATTGAACACACAATGTGTGAGTCAATTGTATTCTTTATAAATGCCATGCATTTCTTATTGGCGGTGAGCCACTTTGTGTTCTCGAGAGTGTATGACATCTCGAACGGAGCATAGTCCCTTTTCTTTTTCTCCCATGTTGCATCAGTGTCCTTAGCATCTCTGACTGGCTCTATAGGTTTGACCGGCTGTGGGGTCTCCACTACCCAGTCAACCTCAGCACAGACAAATGCAAAGTCCACCTTCTTTCTCCACTCGGTGTAGTTGTCACCTCGGAGGGTCGGGACTTCTTTGATACAACTCATCAAGTAGAACCCTCCTGAAACCACAATTAAATGAGAACATAACAACAATTGCATGCAATAATCCAACGTTGGTCAAAATTAGGGCATACAACTATTGGTGCAATTAAAACTATATCACCGTTGGGCAAAAGGATAGAAATAAATGCACATATAACCACATTAAATTATGATTATGTTATTAATAACGTTGGTCATGAAATAACAGAACCATAATTTTTTTCTCTCTATAATTACTTTAACATGCTCTTTTAAATAATTCTAACTTTTATTCACTTTTTACTCTTAAAGGAAAAAGAGCACTTTTATCTATTTGCAGCGGAAAAACATGAATTAAAATTCATGTACTTTATACTTTTTTAGAGTTTTTCTTTTACTTTTCTATTTTCTAAACAAAATTTCGTTGGATAATTTTGAATAAAAAACTTGGATGAAATTTGCCCTTAAAAAACAGGACAAAAAAACATATAAAATATGCTTCTGTACAAAGAAAAAAAAACAGAAAACGGTGGCCCAGCTGGCTCGGCCCACGGCCCGGTTTGCGCGCTGCCTGCTGCTTGTTTTTTTTTCTTCAGCCGCGCCGTTGTGCGGCCTGTTTCTTTTCCGGCCCAAGAGGCCCGCGGAGGGGCTGAGGCGGGATCGGGCCCGTCCATCCTATCGGACGGTCGGCCGTGCTCCTCGCTGGAGTAAAACCAGTGGGCGCCGCCCCCGGCTAACCCTAGCCACTTTCTCTCGCCCCCGCGCGCCTCTCGCTCGCTCGCCCCCGCACTCCTCTGTGGGTTGACGGCGGAGCGCCCCGGCGCGGCGAGCCGGCAGCCGGTCCGCCCCTGTGGCGCGGTGGTGTCAGCCTCCCCCTTCCTCCTTTCTTTCCTTCATTCACCGCCGCCCCCTGCTCACGTGAGAGAGAGAGAGATGCCGGCGCTCCCCCTTTGCCTTCCTCTGTACTCGCGACGGCGAGACAAAAAACGGTAGGAGAAACCGGTTGCTAGCCTGGCGACGGCCGCGGCCAGCCTTCCCCCACCTCTCCTCTTGGCGTTGTGGCCTTTCCCTTCGCCGGTCGCGCGTTCCCCTTGCGGTGAGCGCGCCGCCGTCGAACGGATTGGCCGCAGTGCCCTTTGTCCCCGTGGGGATGTTCTTCTTCCGGATGCCTCGCGAGGATGCGCATCTGGATCGAGAGGAACGGCGCGGCGCAGCGGCGGCACACTTTTCAGGTGAGGAAATTTTATCTTTGCCCTTTGTTAGGGTTCTGTGGAGAGGAAAACCTTCCTTTTCTTTGTACCGAAAAAAAAATCTAGAACCTAGCATGGATCTGATGCCATTGATAGACTTTGAGGATCTCTAGGCTAGATGCAACCGGTACTTGCTATGTTTTGCATATCCAGATCAAGAGAGATCAGAGAGAGAGAGAGAGATGGGAGAGGTACCTTGACCCTTGCTTGATGAGGAGCTCGAGGTGTCGGCCATGGTGAGGACGACGACGGGACGGAGTGGGCAGTGGTGGCGGCGGCGGAGCTTCCCGTCACTGCTGCGAAAACCTAGATCAGGTTTGGTGTGTCGGTGGGGTGTGCGGCGCAGGTGAACCTCGTACCTCGTGCAGCCGGCCCCTCACCTCTTTATATACGCAGTGTGACAGGGGCCCACCAACCATGAGGGGTTGGGCGCCCCCGATCAGGGCGCGAGTCAAGGGTTCGTTCGGGTCGTTAGACCCTCACGGGAAGAGATCAATCTAACAAATATAAGACCTTTTTTTACGTTTTCATACTGTCAAAAAAATTATATTATGATACGAAAGGAGTACATCACTAAAAATGCTAAATGTAAAATTTACATCATCAAATAATGGCTTTTACATCACTAAAAACACATAGTTTCAATAAATGATATAAAATGTATCAGTCATGCGGCCGCCGCTTGAACAGATGATGTGAAAGCGGCCAACCGTTGCATGATAGCAGCACTACAACGGCACAATTTCAAATTAAAATTATCATGAACATATAAAATCAAAAATATTTTTAATTCAACATATACTCAACTTCCATAGCAAATATAGTTCATAATCCAACAAACAAAAATGCATCATATCAAACAAAATTCATGATTCAACCAATAAAAATGCACGTAAACATAAGAGAAAACATAGCATTATCGCTTATCATATTATGGACTTTGGCATCATCATCATCAATGGTTTCTTTCTCGATGTTCTCATGCGTTGATGCATTGATGTCGCCACCTGCACCGAAAAAACCCTCGCATGCCACTCATGTTACCATTGAAGCCACCTCCTATGACACTCATGTTTCCATGGAAAACACCATCTGTGTTGTCATCAAAGACACCATCCATGTTGCGACCAAAGGCACCACTCATGGCACCTTTAGTCATCTTCATGTAGCCACTCATTCCACCAATTCCGCCACCCATGGCACCTCCTATTTCACCCATTCATCCTCACATTCCACGCATGGAACTTCTCATTCCTCCTCCCATCATGTTTGTCATGAGCATGCTCTTCATGATCATTTCGTCACGATAAAACTGGACATATGCTTTTTGCTTGGGGTCGAGGTCACTTGTGTCCATGAACATAAAATTGAGTGTCTTCTCCTCCACCATCTTAAGCTCATCGGTCGCCACCTCCTCTCATATAGTTCCACCTTCCTCTCTTTGGCCGCCGTCAACGAGACAAAACTCGACATATGGTTTTTGCTTGGGGTCGAGGCCACTTGTGTACATGAACATAAGATTGAGTGTCTTCTCGTCCACCATCTTAAGCTCATCGATCGCCACCTCCTTTCCTATAGTTCCACCTTCCTCTCTTTGATTGTCGTCAACCTCTCCTCTGTTGGGTTCCGGGGCAGAAAACACAAATTTTTCATAACCTACGATACCCAATTTCAAGACCTATGCTATGGCGATGCAAGTAACGGATGGAATAAGTTCACATACCAGTATGTAGCCGTTTAAGCGGGAAACGTTCCCGCGTGAACGTGGTTGGCGTAGTCGTACCGGAAATCCCTGATGCCGCGCAGCTCCACGATGACTCTGATAGCCACCCGGTCCTTGAGACTGATGACGGGATTGCGTCCCCATCGGAACGTTGTCGGTGAAGACGCCGCGATACGGCCACGACGATGAAGTAGCGCCACAAGTGTAGCGTCTCGCGGGATTACACACATACGGTGTGCCCGACGTCCTTCCGGGCTCCGAACCAGAAGAGCAGCGGAAAGAAGATGGATTCGGATCCCGATTCCAGCAGCACGACGGTGTGCGTATGGTGGAGAGATCCCCAACCCAGTGCAGACTCCAAACAAGGGGAGTCCGCTCATAGGAGGGATAGAGAGGAAGAGAGAGATGAGAACTTGTCTCAAAATGGGTGAAGGAAAAAGGGCACCCTACCCCTCCTTATATAGGCCAGGGAGGGGGGCACATCTCCCTCAACTTCCCATGTGGTACTAAACCAAAGGGGAGGGGGGCAAATGCGCCCTTAGGGGGGCATGGGCCCCTTCATGGCGCCATGGCCCATGGGGGAAGACTCCCTCTTCCCCTAATGGGCCTCTTTAGGCCCATATGCCGTTTTCTTCTATTTTTAATTATATTTTAATATTTAATTCAGATAATTAAATAATAAAACATATTAAAACATTATTAAATAACATTTTGAACCTTTCAAAATTCCTAGAACAATTTCTGGCCTCCACCGGAAACAATTCCGGTGTTCTCTCTTATTTCTCCGGTGATCCCGAATCAATCCTTAATGCGTCGAATACCCTTAAGTGTGACACCCTACGGTCCGGGAAATAGCAGACATGATCAAGACATTCTCTTGACCAATGACCATCGATCAGACCTGGTTACAATCCTAGATGGCCCCTACGCTTCCATCGAATGAAACTTCATCGCTGTTGGATCCGTTTAACGTTGAGCATTATCCCTTTGTCCTGCGGTACTTTGCTTGTCCAAGGTTTGATCGTCGGTATCCAATATACCTACTTCATCCTCGTTACCGACAAACACGTTTACTCGTTCCCGTGATATTGCAACCCCGTGACCTAGTCACACGTTTGCAAACTTTATGATGCAATATCATCGAGTGGGCCCAGAGTACCTATCTGTCACTCGGATGGAAAAATCCCTCTTTGATCTATTTGCATACTCATTAACATATCTATTTCGGAATACCCAAAGTGCACCTTTATGGCCAGCATATTTCAGTCAGGCGGTGGGTTACAAATCAAAGCATCCTCATAGATAGTAATTACGTATGATCATTACGGTCAAAGGATCTGGTCACTACGTTATAGTTATCGCAATGTTGAACTATGTGACTGGATCACATTGCAACATTTCTGGTGGGTGTGTGTCCATCATATCATTCTCCCAATGATACGACCCCATTGTCAATAGGCGATTATGTCCTCATGATCAGGAAACCTTGATCATCCGATTGACAGTGGACTAGTATACTAGAGTTAACTAGGGACCTGGTTGTTTTTATACCACGTGTGTATTAATGTTTCCGCTTAATACAGTTATAGCACAGTATAAAAATTATTATGAACTAATGTAATATGCTAATAAAACATATTTTATTTGCCTCTAGGGCACATTCCCAACATCCTCGACCATCATCCTCTTATCCTTGGTCACCGCCCTTCGCCGGTCAGCTTCTCCCCTCTCCTCCAAGTCTTTCAATTTCAACATTTTTGTCCTTTGGCATACTCTTTCCTCGCAATGACAATGGCGTCAAAACCTTATTTTAGATCATTGTCTTTGGTCTTAGCGCCCTTTGCTTTCTTATTTCCATCCGGCCTATATGATTTGGTCGCCAAGTGAGGAGTGGGGCTCCTTCTTCTCCCCTCACCACCACCACCACCATTATCTTCATGATCAACAACCAAACTATTCTTCTTTGGAGCATCATGAGCTCCCCGATTATTCCACTTCTCATCATCCTTGATCTCTTTGTAGTAAATGATGGAAAATGAAGGACTTTCCTTTCTTCCTCCCGCTATTTTTTATTTCTAGGGACAAACCTTGGGCAGCCATTTTCTATAACAAAACAACAAAAGTAGCATCATCAATTTAGGATATATGCATACTTGGTCAATGTAGAGAAAGCACACAAAAGTAGCAAGCAATAACCATGTCGCTTTCATCACAACCACTAGGGTTTATGCAATCATCATTAGCCAAGCAACCCGCCCATTTTTGGCATTCGGCGTTGATGGTGCCCCATCATTGTCGAATGGAATCTGCCGATCAAGAGTGGCCACTAATGTTGCTCTTATCGAAGTAATCTTTGATGTGGTTCCAATAGGTGACCGCAGATTGGTCACTCCTCATGGATGCATCAAGAGAGACTTGTTTCCACGCGGTAAAAATCACCACACCTACATCGTTTGAATAATTTGCGATTCTTCCCTTCACATTGGCAACTAAACCCTTCTCCTCCATGTCGAGATTCCCATCATCAAGTTGAGTACCATATTCTTGCGATGCACATTCTTGAGTGAAAACTCTCGAGAGAGATTTGTCATGTGCATAAATGTCTCATCATCAAGACCACAAATGCACGTAGACACAATATCACATTCTATTCGTATGGGACATTAGAAAAGAACAATCAAAAAATAAAAATATCCTTGCGAGATTTCGTCGAGCACGTTGGAGGCGATGGTCGCGGGTGTGTGTGTGGGTCTTCCTCGACGGTCGGCGACGTGGCTTGCGGTAGTGGGGGAGGAGGCGTGCCATCACCGAGCACAATTTTTGTGGTTGCCGGTGGCATGAAGCCGCACGAGGGGGGCACAACGACTGCTTGGATTTGTTCATGGGCGCCTTCTTGGGCGACCGTGCACCCGCTCTGATGGCGGCCACGAGATGGGATGGAGCAAATCCATTGCGATGGGATCAGGTGACATGGCAGTGATGATGGCGGCGGGAAAGGTGGGAGCCCTGATGGTGGCCATGACGAAGTGCATCAGACCAGCGACGACGGGGTCGGGATAGGGGGAGATGACCATGGGGTAGGGCGATGGTCGAGGAGGGGGAGGGCGGGTGAGCAACGGGAAGTTTCCCTTTTGCAGTTGAGCGTTCACACGATTGCTGGTCGTTTACATCTCAGGGGGACCAAACCATGTATATTTGCATCATCTGGCGATGCATTTTACATTAGATATAAAATTTCAGTAAAAAGTTACATTTACATCATCTGTTGAAGGGACGTTTTTTCAGACTAAGTGGTGTATATTTTGATTATTGTTACATCTGCTTAGTATTTCTAAATAACTTAGTATTTCTAAGGATGCTAGCACATCGACCCCAAACGGAATACAAAGCCATTAAAATACTAACCAAGCAATAACCATGTATATAAGCAACCGTTTTCATCAACGTCAACTGCGTTAAAAGGGAAAATCAAATACTTTTTATCGGTTGACTAATCGAATCCACCACCAAAAACTTGGAACGCTCACATCTCTGCGCTTATAGGGAACTTAGTATTTGTAAGGATGCATTGGAAATGATATAATTGTCCTACAATATTGCATAAACAATTCAAAGGGAAAGATAATAATATAACTATAATTCTAAAGACGTGGCATAATATGACCTATGCATTTGGCATTCATATTTTGAATTGCTATGATCTAACATTGACCTGATCATTTTGTAATGACCCCATCTATTTGCAAAGCTTTATGGTTAAGAGGCACCCTCGATGGATCATGAAATCAATGGGCGTTAATACAGCATGTGCCACTATTTTGCTGATGGCATATATCGTGCATGATCTTTTCTTATGAAAGCAATTTCAAACCTTCAAGATGAAAAGTATATTCACTTTGCTAGGAAACAAAAATCGTGTAAAAAGGACGCCGAGTGGGCATTTGAGGTTCTTCAAACTCGCTTCACCAATTTTTCATGGTCCTGCATGATTCTGGCAACTAAAGGATTTTGGCGCATCATGATTGTGCATGATTGCATGACATCTATAATACCTAAATAGTTCATTCCCACTAACCTATTTCTCTTGACATGCAAGCTATCCACATCATCAAGTAGGTCTACCATATAAAAATTATTTTTCACTCACTCTTTATGCACATGCTCTCATTAATTCTGCATGTGCATGCAACCTAAATAAATAATAAATTTTTATGCACTTAGCCTCACAATTTATAAGTGACTTTTTAATAAAAATCAAATTATGAGTTATCTCATATTTATTTTTTCTATGCACATTTATAATTTCTATCATTGTTTAGGTTTAGCCAATGGTGAGGATGTTTTCACTATCTCTACTCATTTTTTAGATATTTACTCTAAACAATATTTCTTTCAAAAAATAATTTATAATCAAATTATACTATATTTAATAAATTTTCTCATGTTTTCAAACATCAAATTAGTTCTTAACAATTTCCGCAGCAACGCGCGCGGGGTATCATCTAGTAAATATAGAAGACGAGCAGGAACAACCAATTGACTATCGCTATGAGAATGAGAAACAAATTTATATACCATCGGTTAAGCCATAAAGGGATAAATGACGACAACATAAATATCTTGAGATGCATCGACGGATCGAAAACCACACTGAGTAGGAACAACCGCATGATGATCTAGTTGAACATTTGTGAATGCTTTATGTTCAAAAAACTTTGTTTATGTTATACTTTCAATGATTTAGGCCATCTGTTACGTATGAATTTGAATTTTAAATCAAAATTTATATTTTGTGAATTTGGAGTTGTTACTATGCATGCGTGTTCAATGTAACGCTGTTCATTTGTATGATGATAATCTTTCTTTTAGCATAAAATGTTTTTTTCCTCTTTGATTTCATATAAAGGAATCAAGATGTTTGACAGAGATACAATCAAAACCCACAACTGCCTCTATAAGCCTAACCAACTAGTATCAGACGACACCCAGCAAGGGAAATATAAAAAAATGATTTTGAAGCAAGATGTTTACGAAAACTTGAAAAATATCTCACCAGGAAAATTTCTCTAAATCTTACAAGAGCCCCGTAAAACAACTTTTACGAGGAGGTGTTTATTGGAGATTCTCTTAACAGAGCTAAAGAACGGCGAATGCCCTATACCACCACCTCGGAAATTCCGACAAGATGCGAACATCATTCGATCTCTCCGAGGTAGCAGCACTACTATAACAGAAAAAATAAAGAACTGAAATGTCGAATCGAATTCTTTACGACAACAACGCAGGATTGAGTCGTCTCTCTCGTCTAGTCCTGCTATATGCTGTCGATTTGCAGGACCATGCAGCGCATGCAAGCCGGCTGGCTAGTTGCCCGCCAGGACGATCTTCCCGGCGACGAACGCCCTGAGGTTCTTCTCAGATGAGCCGCCCACGGCCGCCGCCGCCCGCGCCTTCTCCCTCCACAGAGCCGCCTTGGCGCGCACCACATCCGATGTGGCGAAGCCGATGCACCTCTGCAGCTCGTCGGCGTCCAGCACGCCGTCCTTGTCGCTCACGGCGGCCCTGACCCCGGTGCCGAGCTTCTGCTCCACCAGCCATGCGTTGGTGCCCTGGTCCGACCACTGCGGCACCCCGACGACCGGCACGCCGCATGCCACGCTCTCCAGCGTCGAGTTCCAGCCGCAGTGCGTCACGAAGCATCCCACTGCCGGATGCGACAGCACCTTCCCTTGGTCGCACCACTCTACCACCATGCCCGCGCCGGCGCCATCGCCGCTGCACAAGTCGTCACCGTCTATCTCGCCGCGATTGTCCTTCCTCAGCACCCACAGGAACGGCCGCCCGATCTCCGCCATGCCGCGCGCCACCTCCGTGATCTGCCGCTTGCTCATCGTCGACAAGCTCCCGAAGGAGATGTAGACGACCGACCCCGCCGCCTGCGCATCCAGCCACTCCAGGTACCCCTTGCCGTCCTGCTTGAACAGGTCGTCGTTGTTGTTGTTGGCCGACTCCGGCGAGGCGTCCAGGAACGAGAGCACGGGGCCGATGGGAACGACGTCGATGCCGTGCTGGCGGAGCGTCGCCACCGCGTCGGTCTCCATGGCGTCGAACGTGTTGGCGAGCACGGTGGGCGTGTCCTCGTGGTCCAGCACCTCGAGGAGCTCGCGGAACGCGGTGAGCACGAAGGCGTAGGGGTGGTCGTCGGAGGCGATGGTGAGGAACGACGGCAGGTCGCGCATGCGCGTCGGTGGCAGCCCACGGACGGGGACTTCCGTCCACAGGTCGCTCGCCGCGGCGGCGACGGCCTTGTCGAGCCCATCGGTGCCGCAGAAGAAGTGGAAGTAGGCGGCGAGCACGGTGGCCGGCTGGATCCAGTAGGCCGCAGCGGGGACGCCGTGCGCGCGCGCGACGTCGGCGACCCAGGAGAGGAGCACCGTGTACACCACCTGCGTGACGGGGGTGCCGGCGTCGCGGAGGCACGCGAGCACCCCGCCCAGCGTGCGGCCCCCCACGACCTTGAGGTTGGACATGTGGTCCGCGCTCTCGTCCGCTGAGGCCGCTGACCAGTCGAAGCCGCCATCGAAACCGTCGGAGTAGGACACATAGCGGACGCCGGCGCCGTCGACGTGGTCCACCGCCGCCGTGTCCGCGTCGTCCTGGAACATCTTGCGGCAGCCGGACACGGCCGTGGAGAAGGTGACGCGGGCACCCGGCGCGGCGCAGAGCAGGCGCAGCGCGAGATGGCGCGCCGGGTTGATGTGGCCCTGCGCCGGGTACGTGACCACGAGGAAGTGCGGCGCCTGCCCCCCGCACTCCACCTCCTGCGCCACCATGGCCGCCATTGCTGAGAGCGATGGGATGCGGATGGAAGAGCGAGCGTACGACGTAAGAGTGTCTTGCCGTCGATGTGGGTGTGTGCCGTTGCTGGGTTTGGGTTGTAAATATACGGCGGAGATGACGCAAGAGCTGACTACACCGCGAAGGCTGGGCTGGCGCTGGCTACCGTACAGGTGTTTTGTGTTGTCCGTAGTTAACCCAAGCCTAGGGCTAGGAGGCGTGGATTGGATAATTAATGGCTAGAGCCTGGAGCCACTCACCTGTACGTTCGATTAGCGAGTTATCGTATTGGCTATTTACCAGTTGCCTTATTCCCCCCCCCCCCCCCCCCCTTTTTTTTGCCTTAGCCAGTGGCATAGAGCGCAAACCTTTGCTCCACATGGGCCGGCCCGGTCTGGCCAGGCACGACACGGCCCACTACGGCACACTATCTTTACGGGAGCAACTAATTAGCGAGCATCTAGGATAACAATAACAATGAAAGTGCTTCCTTTTCGTCTCGGCGAATTAGGGTTTTCTTCTCTCGTCAGCGGCGCCTCGCCGCCGTAGAGCGTTGTTTCCCCATCCACTCCACTGGTGTTGGTGGTCGACGGTGGCAGGAGGAGATCGTTGATCCCCTCTCTGCCTGGCGGGCGTGCTGTCAACAAGGGGAGGTCTAGGGTTTGTCCCGCTTGGTGTCCCATGTACATCAGGCAAGGAGATTCAATGGCGGCTGGAGCATCGGGCTCCGGGAAGGATGATGTTGCTCTCCTGATGAGTGAACTTGGGATAGAAGAACAAGACCTGGACGACGTGGTGTTCGAAGAAGTGAAGAGTGGTCCGGTAGAACCAGCCAGATGGATGGCCCTAGCTAGGGTTCATGTCTCCAGATCGTATAGCCAGTTCTGGTTTTTCAAAAACATGAGGGTGGCCTGGAACTTGGCGAAGGAAGTAAAGATCAGGCCCCTGGAAGATAATCTGTACTCTCTTCAGTTCTCTTGCTTGGGAGATTGGGAAAGAGTGATGGAGAACGGGCCATGGAACCTCCGTGGTGATGCGGTGATCCTCGCTCCGTATGACGGCCTGTCGAAACCATCTAGTGTTGATCTAGACTATTTGGATTGAGATTCATGGTATGCCGGACCTATATGTTCCTGTGCTTCAATCGCTGGCAAACAAAGTGGGAAAGTTTATCTTTGCTGAACCTCAGTCGCAGGACTTCATGGGGAATTTTTTCCGGGTCAAAGTTAGTATCAATGTGCGCAAGCCCCTCAAAAACCATGTGTCCATGATCCGTGGAGGAAAAAGAGAGATCTTCAAGGTCAAGTACGAGAGGCTTTCGGATTGGTGTGCGGTGTGTGGCTAGCTTGGTCATACACACAAGGAGCATGGAGATGGTGTCCACCCACTTGCTGCCTTAGTCTTCAAAGACCTTCGAGCTTCATGGTTCATGGGACCAGGGGCTGGACCAGGAGGGATCAAGGCGCGCAAAGGAACTGGAAGAGGCAATGGAGGAGGAAGGGGCTTTTCTGGGATTACACAGTCTGAAAGGGGGACACCTCTGGGCGACCCTCTGGAAAGGCGTGAAACTGACGCCCTCATGGTAGATGCAGAAGATCTTCAAAAGAAAAGGGCGGCAGAGGAATTGGCTGCCATGCAAGGTGTTGAATTTGACGCTTCCAACAAACCCCCAACGACAACCCTTACGCCGCCGGTGATACCCCCAAGCCCCAGTGCAGTCCATGATCCAAAACGTTCGAAAGTGAATGCGTCTCAGGAGAAAAGTTCGAAGAACCCAACCTCAGAGGAAAAACATGATGGAGAAATTGGCGAGCACCCATGACGAGGCTTGACGGGGATCAACCCTGAAAAATCCCATGGTCAGGGACCCTGGGTTAGTCATGAGATGCACAGGTTGGACGATAGCTCGTCGGCAAACAGGAAGGCTCTCTCC
Source organism: Bromus sterilis (assembly GCA_950022295.1). Taxonomy (NCBI): domain Eukaryota; kingdom Viridiplantae; phylum Streptophyta; class Magnoliopsida; order Poales; family Poaceae; genus Bromus; species Bromus sterilis. The sequence continues at coordinate 31,325,884 of OX465597.1, forward strand.
TGCTCGATATTATTGATGGGGGAGATGCGATTACAGTGGAGGCCAAGGCTGGAGCGCTCAAGGCTAGGGTTACAGGTGATATTAGATGTCTTTGGCGTCGCCCCTCCTAGCCCTTATATACCGGGCTAGGTCTTGGGGAGTTCATCTACGTTTACAGGTAAGCTTTCCTAACCCTAGCTTGCTCCGTACGGCAGGTCTTCGCACCTTCCTTGTGAGTCGTGGACTCCTACGTCGGTGCCAACTAGCGGGCCGAGGCTGTATCTTCATGGGCCTTCTATCTTCATGGACACCAGGTAGGCTTATCCGTAGGAGTCGTGGGGTCACCCCCTCGTCAGTAGCCCCCGAGTGCCTGGGGGACTCGAAGAGTCGCGCAGGGACTCGAGTACATTCATTTGTCGGTTATTGGTATGCGCGGTTCATCCGCGGGTCGCTGGCAGTCTGGTGGCCATGAAAAAACCTGTTTCGAGGGATGCTAAGCTGAAAGGGCCTAAGGAGTCGACGGGTCGAGCCTTGGTGAATTGCACTAGGGAAAATACCACAGTAGCCCAATCAAACCCACGTCCTCGACGTGAGCTTGGAACACTGGTGTCGAGCAAAAGTCTGGCCGCTTCAGGTCTTACGGTGTTCATTTGCCGCCAGTAATGTGCATAGCCTAAGGCGCGTCCGCCCGGCTTTTTCTATCATGCGCAGCGCATGGAAAAGGTTGGGAGTGAAATCGCTCTTCGACAAGTCCCAGCCCGGCCGTACTTCGCAGCGGGGTCTTACGTACACGCTAATCTTGCGTGGCATCTGGGCACAGTGTATCGTGTTCCAGGAATGTGTGTTTTTGAGGCGCGGAGCCTTATAGCATTGCACCCGCTTGGAACAAAACATCAAGCGAGCTGTTCACTCATTCACCCGAGGAGCTTTGTTTAGAGTGCTCAGTCGGGGTTTTTTTCGCGAGTAATCACTCGAATGCCGTTTCGGCTCTTGAGGTGAGGGAGCACCTGAGACTCTTAGCGCCGTATGGTCTTGGCGAATGCATGTTTGTCTTACGTCGGGTTGAGGGAGCACCCGAGACTCTTCGTGAGTGCGAGTGGTCACTCGAGCACTTTGCTGACCTTTAGGTGAGGGAGCACCCGAGACTCTTATGATGTACTCTCCCGATGGGAGTAAGATGTTTTTTCTCCATCGGGAAAAAGATCTGAAAGATAGAATCTCAGGGCCTTGATGTTTTTTTGGTTTTCTTCGCCGCTTGTCAGGGATAGTGATGCCTCTGTTTGATGGCTGTCAGGGATGCTCTGGCAGTGAACCGTCACGTCTTCATGACCGGTCGTAATAATGGCCGCTGTGGCGTGCGGCAGGCGCCGATTGAGTTTCCGATACGCGCGTTGGAAACGCGCGTGAATTGATGCGTCTTGCGCACAGTGCGTCCCGTGGGAGAGCATCTTGGTCTTGGAGTCCGAGACGTCTGGCGTTTGGTTTTTGAATTAATTGCTGATGTCGTCTTGGCCTCTCTGTGCTTGAGGATTGTTGTTCTATAAATAAGCCTTTCTCTTCCACATCGTTCCGCCTCTATCCAGCTTGCTGCTTTGCCTCTTCCTTCTTCTCTTGTTCCTCTCATGGCTCCCAAGAGGGGTGTTGGCCGTGTTCGTCGTGGCCGTGGTGGCCGTACACCACGTTCATGCCTTGGTGGTCGCCATGGTGCGGCGCCAGTGCCTTCCTCTTCTCCCTTGGAGGAGGGATTCTGGCACTATGACTTTCTTTTACATGTTCGTGGCCAAAGTGCCAATCGCGTTCTTCTTCCTTCTGCTTTTTCCGCCATTGTCTCTGAACGTGGCTTGGATGGCTTGCTTCTGCATCTTCAAGGGAGCTGTCGATCTCCTTCTTATGTTGACTTGGAGATTGATAGTTCCCACTTGATTTTTCTTGGCTCTGGTTTGAGTTTGTTTGCTCGGCGATTGAATTTGCGAGATGGCGATGTGCTCAGCTGTCGTTTTGATGGCGAAATCACTGTCACTGTCCGCGCGTTCGACCGGAGCGGCAACAGCATGGATCCGCGCTGGCAGGAGTCGAGCAGCGACAGCTCCACAAAGTCGAGGAGTCCTTCGCCTGCGTCTTCGACTGCTTCTTCCTCCAGGGACTCTTCTGGTGCTGGTGGTGACCTCGATGTCAAGCCACCGGTTAAACGAGCGCGGCAGGCGACCTTGTAGAACTGGAGGCAGCGGCGTCATCTTCGCCGGCAGCTTGGGCGGAGCTGGAGATGAAGCTAGAGGAGCAGGAGAAGAAGCTGGTGGAGCATCGTCTTCAATGGCTCCGCAAATAAGTCGAGCTTCACCTTTTGTTATGTCATTGACATCATGAGACTGCTGCTTCGACTCCTCCTTTGTCTGTGATGATGCTCTTGTACTAGAGTCGATTACCCCTCATGGGCACACATGTAGAAGTCATAATTCCTTGGGTGATTCCCTCTTGTAACAAGAGCTGCCTTCTATCCAAATGTAGTTGAGTCCTTTTTGTACTGAAGATGATCCTTATGATGTAAACTGTGCTTGATCCTTTGCAATGGAATTTATATTTGGGCCTTTATGCAATCGAAAATTGTGTTCGAGTCCTTGACGATCAGGATCTGTCTTCGAGTCTGTCCAATACTTTGCACTGTGGGTTCTATCGGGTGCGCGACAGCGCTCCCGATGGGAGTAGCCCCCGAGGCTACGCTTGAGTCGAAGGGTCGAGCGTAGGCTAAAATTTTGTTTCCTTTGTCATTAGTTTCTGTCTTTTATCGGGTGCGCAGCAGCGCTCCCGATGGGAGTAGCCCTCGAGTCTTTAGGTGATCGTTGGCGATCGGGTGAAGACTAAATGAGCCTGTGTCCTGTGCTTCCTCCAAAGTTTCTTCAGAGTACTTGGTGCTCCATCTGATTGTGGCCATCTCTTTCGAGCCTTGTTTTCAGCAGGTGGGGCTGGCGGGGTATTTTTTGCTTGAGCGTGTTTTAAGCTTCAGACTGCGCGAACGGTCTTCGGGAGGCGATGGTCCTCGAGCTCCCGAGTGCTTGGATGTAGAGGTCGCGTGGGTGACGATAGCGACCTTTGGGGGGAGTTCTTGTGCTCGAGTCCCCGAGTTTTTTTTTGATGAAGATCGCTTAGGCGATAGCATCTCTCGAGGGATTTTGCTCTTAAACCCCCGAGTGCTTTAGTTAAGATCGCGTAGGCGATAGCGTTGCTCGGGGTGATTTTGCTCTTAAGCCCCCGAGTGCTTTGATTAAGATCGCGTAGGCAATAGCGTCTCTCGGGGGGATTTTGCTCTTAAGCCCCGAGTGCTTTGGTTAAGATCGCGTAGGCAATAGCATTGCTCGGGGGGATTTTGCTCTTAAGCCCCCGAGTGCTTTGATTAAGATCGCGTAGGCGATAGCGTCTCTCGGGGGGATTTTTCTCTTAAGCCTCCGAGTGCTTTGGTTAAGATCGCGTAGGCGATAGCGTTGCTCGGGGGGATTTTGCTCTTAAGCCCCCGAGTGCTTTGGTTAAGATCGCGTAGGCGATAGCGTTGCTCGGGGGGATTTTGCTCTTAGGCCCCGAGTGCTTTGGTTAAGATCGCGTAGGCGATAGCGTCTCTCGGGGGGATTTTGCTCTTAAGCCCCCGAGTGCTTTGGTTAAGGTCGCGTAGGCGATAGAGTTGCTCGGGGGGATTTTGCTCTTAAGCCCCCGAGTGCTTTGGTTAAGATCGCGTAGGCGATAGCGTTTCTCGGGGGGATTTTGCTCTTAAGCCCCCGAGTGCTTTGATTAAGATCGCGTAGGCGATAGCGTCTCTTGGGGGGATTTTATTCTTAAGCCCCCGAGTGCTTTGAGATGGCCGTATTTGGGCAACATTTATTTTATTGCGGTCAAATGGTTACATGAGTTGCCAGTCATGTCCGACCGATAGGGGCTATGGATAGAACAGTCGCAAGTTTGCTACGTTCCATGGGTTGCCCACGTCCTCGTCTGTCTTCGGGTTCCTCAGCCTGTAGGAGCCACCTCCGATGACTTTTGAGACTATGAATGGCCCTTCCCATTGGGGGGCAAGTTTATGGATCTTCTCTTGTATTAGTCGTAGGACTAGGTTACCTTTGTTGAAGGTTCTAGTGCGCAATCGACTGCTTTGGTAGGTACGTAGTTTGTCTTGGTACCCCTCTAATTTTGTCAGGGCTGTGTCTCTTGCTTCGTCAGCCGTATCTTTGTCATCTTGTAGTGCTTCTTATGCTTCTTCTTATTCGTATCCGGTGACCCGAGGTGCTCCGAACTTGAGGTCATGTGGTAGGACTTCCTCTGCCCCGTACACCATGAAGAAGGGTGTGTACTGGGTCGCGGTGTTTGGTGTAGTACGTAGGCTCCATAGGACCGCGGGGAGCTCTTCTACCCAGTTGCCTGCGGCTTGCTCGAGTGGTGCGAGGAGCCGTTTCTTGGTTCCCCCGCAGACAAGGCCGTTTGCTTTTTCCACCTGGCCGTTGGACTGTGGGTGCGCAACTGATGCATAATTGATTTTGATGCCCAGTTCTTCGCAGAAGTTCTGAAATTCTGCGGCTGTGAAGTTCGTGCCGTTGTCTGTGATGATGTTGTGTGGCACTCCGAATCTGAAGATGATCGTCTTGATGAAGTTGACAGCCGTGAGGGCTGTGGAGCTGGTGATGGGCACTACTTCAATCCATTTAGTGAACTTGTCGACTGCGACGAGCAGGTGTGTCCTTTCGCCCTTTGATGATTTCTTGAGTGGGACCACCATGTCGAGTCCCCAGGTGGCGAACGGCCAGGATAGTGGTATGGTCTTGAGCTCTGATGCGGGAGTGTGTGGCCTGTTGGAGAATTTCTGGCAAGCGACACAATGTCGCATGATTTCCTCTACGTTTTTCATGGCTGTGGGCCAGTAGAACCCACCTCGGAATGCTTTGGACACGAGTACTCGAATGCTCGCATGGTGCCCGCAGGTGCCTTCGTGGATTTCGAGCAGTAGGGCTTTGCCGTCCTCTTCGTCGATGCACCTTTGGAGTATCTGGGTGATGCTGCGCTTGTATAGTTGTCTGTTGATCACCGTGAACGCATTGGATCGTCGGCTGATGCGTCGTGCTTCGGCCACGTCTTGTGGTAGCGTGCCTTCGATTAGGAATCGGAGGAACGGTTTTGTCCAGACGGTTCCTTCGAGCTCCGTCGGAGCTGTGCTGTCGGATGTGCTGGTGCTTGTGCCTTCTGATGGGGTTGCTGCTGCCACCTGCGTCATTTCTGTTGCGTCTTCGCAATCCACGACTGCTTCAGGTGTTGCTGCCTGTACCTTGATGGATCTCCGGCTGATGCTTTTGAGAAAAACGCCGGGTGGTACAGGCCCCGGGGTCGAACTGATGTTCGCGAGCTCGTCAGCTTCTGTGTTGTTGTCCCTGGTGATGTAGTTGAGCTCGCAACCGTCGAAACTTCCTTCGAGTTCGTTGTAGAGATTTTGATAGGCCGCCATGTTGTCGGCTATTGCGTTGCAGTTTCTCATCGTCTGCTGGACGACGAGATTGGAGTCCCCGTAAATTATGAGGCGAGTGGCTCCGCATGTTTTGGCCATGCGCATGCCATGGAGGAGTGCCTCATATTCTGCTTCGTTGTTGGAGGCGTGACTGAAGTTGATCTGGAGGACATATTTCAGCTTTATTCCTTTAGGGGAGATGAGCACAACTCCTTCCCCAACTCCTTGTTGTCTCTTGGACCCATCGAAGAACATTGACCATGAGCTTGATAGGTCTGGGGGGCCTGGTGTCTGAACCTCCGTCCACTCGACCAGGAAATCTGGGAGTACTTGAGCTTTGATGGCTGTTGGGTGCTTGAACTGCAGGTCCCGTGGGCTGAGCTCAATGTTCCACTCGGCGACTCGCCCGATTGCTCCAGGGTTGTTGAGTATGTCAGCGAGTGGTGCGCTGCTCATGATTGTGATAGGGTGCTCGTCGAAGTAGTGGGACACCTTTCTTGAGGTCATGACGATGGCCAGTAGTAGCTTCTGATAGTGCGGGTACCGCTGCTGGGATTTGGTCAGGAGCATGCTGAGGTAGTAGATTGGTCTCTGGATGCTCTGGACCTTGCCTTCTTCTGCGCGTTCGACAATGAGCGCTGTGCTTACTACACTGCTACGTGCTGCCACGTAGAGGTATAGCTTCTCTCGTTCCTTGGGTACCGCCAGGATTGGTGGGGTCGAGAGTGTCTTTTTCAGGTCCGCGAATGCTTGGCGGGCTTCCTCCGTCCACTCGAATTTCTCTCCTTTCCTGAGCAGCTGATAAAAAGGCAGCGTACGTTCTCCCAGCCTGCTGATGAAGCGGCTTAGGGTTGCGAGTTTTCCAGTGAGCTGTTGTACTCCTTTGACATCGGTTGGTTCTTGCATGCGGGTGATGGCTTGGACTTTCTCAGGGTTTGCCTCGATTCCTCGGGCAGAGACCATATAGCCAAGCAGCTTTCCCGCCGGTACGCCGAATGCGCACTTCTTTGGGTTGAGTTTGATTATGTATTTGTTGAGCGCCGCGAAGGTTTCGCGCAGGTCGTTGAGTAGTGTGGCTGCTTTGTAGGTCTTGATGACGATGTCGTCCACGTAGACTTGCACGTTTCTTCCGATTTGCTCCTTCAGGCAGGCCTGAATTAAACATTGGTAAGTGGCGCTGATACGTCCAAAATGCATCACTATTTTATATAGTAATTCTTTCTTATTCATTGATATATTTCATGATATGATGCTATTCTTATGTTGTTTTGGCTTATTTTACACAGTTTGCAACTTTCCGGTGCCGAAGCAGCAGACGCAGGATTCAGCGGTAAAAAGTGGACGCTGAGTTGCTGAAGAAGAACACCTCCAAATCACCTGAAAATCGACGGAGGCTGTTTTCCAGAAGGATAACGAAGGCACGCAAAAGAGCAACCGGAGGGGGGCCACAGGGTGTCCAGGCGGCCACCTGGCGCGGCCCACCTCTGGCCGCACCGGGAGGGCGCCTGGGCCCCCTGGAGCACTCCCGGGTCCCCCCTCTGGCCTATTTACTCCTCGTGATCAAAAAACCCTAAAAAGAGGAGAGTTTCAGGAGTTCCACCGCCGCTCCTTGGCGGAAACCTATAGAGAAGAAAAGCCATCTCTGGCGGGCAGATTCCGCCGGGGAGATCACCTCCCGGAAGGGGAGATCGTCGCCATCGTCATCACCATCGTCACGGGCATCATCGAGATCATCATCAACATCATCCCCATCATCAGCACCATCTCCATCTCCATCCAATCTTGTCTCACAATTGCAACTCATGTTGTAATCCGTACTATTCATCCCCTCTACTCTATCGGTGTTGATTACTACTTTGTGGTGAATGCTATTGAGTTTTGTTGGAGAAATATTATTGTGTCTAGATTGTTTATCATCTATTTATCTCCACTGATCATGATCTATTTTATGTCTTGTGAGTAGTTACTTTAGTTCTTGAGGACTTGGGAGAAGTCTAGTTGCTAGTAGCCATATCATGTTGAAGTAATATGTGTTGGTTGATATTTAAGTTGTGTTGTTATTTTCCTAGTGGTGTTGTGTGAGTCGAACACTCAACACTTCGCCTTATCAAGGACCTAGGGGAATGCATTGTGTATAAAGAATGCTTACGGTGGATTGCCGGAGTGACAGAAACCTGAACCCCAGTTTGCACGCTTTTGCACAAGGGAACAATGGATCACTGATCGTATTCCTATGGTTAGGCTTTGCCTTAATTACTATCTTGTAATTGCGGATGCTTGCAATGTGTTTAATCATAAGAGTGCATTCATCTTAGTCTAGAGGGTGCACTAGCATAGATCCACCACCAAACACTTATCAACACAGCACATAGTACCGATACAGAATATGGCGAAAGCACATGACTACCTCTCCCGTGTGTCCTCAAGAACACTTTAGATTTTATAAGTTCAATTGCTAGGCCTCTCCTTTGCTAAGAAAGGATTGGTCCACTCTTTATTATCCAATACCTTTTACTCTGTCAGTCTTAACTATCCTGTTGCTTATACCAAGAAAATCCCTAAAAAGTTATCTTTCAGTGCTTGCAGTTATCTCCTTACCAAAGTCACTTGCTATTACCTTCTGCTCCTCGTTGGGTTCGACACTCTTACTTATCGAAAACACTGCAATAGATCCCTCTACGTTGAGGGTCATCAAGCTACGTTTTCTGGCGCCGTTGCCGGGGAGTGTAGCGCTATTAGTAAGTGAAGCTGGTAAGGAAGCTTTTATATTTTTGTTTTAGTTTTGCTGTTGCTGTTTTATCCTTATGAACACCCCTACTATTGGATCGTTGTTCTCGGGGAGCCTCCCCACCACTAAGATAGTTACTCCTACTCCTACTGAAATTGTGCCTTATAAGATACCATCTGGTATTATCGATTATGTCTTAACCAATCGCTATGCAGGAGACAGGCATCCAGATGAACACTTGCTATATCTATCACAACTATGTTCATTATTCAAGCTTGCAGGTGTGTCACTGGAGTTCGTTATGAAGAAGTTATTCTCCGTATCGCTCACAGACAAAGCATCATATTGGTATAAGCTCCTCGATAACCCACACTCTCTTAATTGGGAAGAGCTTAAGTCTCTCTTTTATACAAAGTTTTACCCTCTTCATGAAGTTTATCGAGACAGGAATTCCATCTATAACTTTAGGTCTCGCGAAGGAGAGAGCATCGCTCAAGCTTGGGGGAGAATTAAATCCCTAATGTTCAAATGTCCTATCCATAAGCTCCCCAAAGATATCATACTTACAAATTTTTATGCCATGCTTTCTAGTCAAGATAAGGAAAGGCTGGATACCTCCTCTAGCGGGGTATTTCAGACAAAGAGCGTGGAAGAAAGATGGGATCTCATCGAAAGGATCCAGAAGAATACTGAAGATTGGGAAATCGATAAAGGTATTGAACCTGCTATAAATTATGAGCATGATTATATTGAGAGCTATGTGAAAACTGATTATTTCAATACCTTTTGCTCTAAGATTGGTCTGGATTCACATCTAATGATTGATTTTTGTAAGAACTTTGCCTCTCATGTAGATTCTTCTAAGATGAAGAAGGATCAGTACCATAAGCCTTTCAAAGAAATGCCTATTGATATTCACGTTGCTGATCCTATTTTTCCTGCAGTTATATATGAACAGCCCCCTTTTCCTTCAAGAATAAGGGAGCACTCTTTTGTGACAGGCATCATAAATAAAAGTGAGAGAAGAATAGGTGAACCTGAGGACCAGATCAGAGTCGATCCTCAAGTTGCTATGGTTAAAGATTTAGCTACTGATGATGTTTCAGATTCTATTATAAATTTTTGTGCTGTTTCAACTAACATTGTCACAACCAAGAATAAAAGCCCAGTTTCAGGTACACCAGTTGTATCTGTTAAAATAGGAGATCACAATTATTATGGGCTATGCGATCTGGGATCGAGTGCTAGCGCGATTCCTTATTCACTTTACCAAGAGATCATGACTGAGATTTCACCGTGTGAACTCGAAGAGATTGATGTTACTATTCATCTTGCGAACAAAGCCACTATCTCTCCTATTGGGATTGTGAGAGATGTTGAAGTCCTATGCGGAAAGGTAAAGTATCCTACCGACTTTCTCGTACTTGGTTCAGTACAAGATAGTTTTTGTCCTATTATTTTTGGTAGACTTTTTCTCAGAACTTGTGGAGCTATTATAGATTGCAAGAAAGGTAAAGTTTCTGTTGAATTCAATGGTGAGCCATATGAATTTAATTTTTCTAAGATTTCCAAGCAGCCTCGTGGTACTGAATTACCTAATGATGATAAAATTATTGAAAGTATTGCTTCTATTGCTATTCCCCCTAATGATCCTTTGCAGCAATACATGGAGGACCACGAGAATGATACTCATATGCAGGAAAGAAATGAAATTGATGAAATCTTCTTGAGACAACCTGCTATCCTGAAGCACAACCTTCCGGTTGAACCTTTAGGAATTCTATCCAAACCAAAAGAAGACCCGGTGTTTGATCTCAAACCTCTTCCCGATACGCTCAAGTATGCTTATTTAGATGAAAATAAAGTATATCCTGTTATTATCAAGTCTAACCTTTCAGGATATGAAGAAGAGCGACTATTGGAAGTACTTCGTAAACATCGTGGTGCAATTGGCTATACCCTTGATGACCTTAAGGGAATTAGTCCATCTATCTGTCAACATATGATCAACCTCGAGCCCGATGCCAAACCTGTTGTTGACCATCAACGACGGTTGAACCCGAAGATGATGGATGTTGTGAGGACCGAAATCCTCAAGATTCTAGCTGCTGGTATTATCAACCCTGTAGCCGATAGTAAGTGGGTAAGTCTAGTTCATTGCGTTCCTAAGAAAGGAGGGACACCTGTAGTCCCTAATGATAAGAATGAACTAATACCTCAGAGAATTATTATTGGGTATAGAATGTGTATTGATTACAGGAAGTTGAACAAGGCAACCAGGAAGGACCACTACCCACTGCCCTTTATTGATCAGATGCTTGAGAGGCTGTCCAAAAACACCCACTTCTGCTATCTTGACGGGTACTCTGGCTTCTCTCAAATTCATGTTAACACCGTTGATACGTCCAAAACGTATCGATAATTTCTGCTTGCTCCATGCATGTTTTGTGTGATATTGCTATGATCTAGATACACTTTCATACATTTTTGATCATATTTGGACTAACCTATTAACTCAGTGCACCCCAGTGCCAGTTCCTGTTTTCTGCTGATTTTCTATTTCAGTTTTCCCCCATATAAAAAGTGCCAGAAAAATTCGGGAAAATTCAGATAAAAAATCAGCGTGACGGAAGCTTCGAGAAAAGCCCGGGAGGGGCCAGAGGGGGGCCAGGGGGGGCCTAGGCGGCCACCCGGCGCGGACCCACCCCTGGTCGCGCCAGGGGGGCGCCTGGGGCCCCCGGTCCACCTCTGGCTAACCCCCTTCACCTATTTATCCCCTGTCACGGGAAAACTCCAGAACGAGAACCCTATTCCGCGAAGTCGCCTCTGTTCCGCCGCCGCCGCGCTTCCAAGATCGGGAGCCCCAGAAGACCTCTTCCCGGCACCCTGCCGGAGGGAGGATTGACCTCCGGGAGTCTCCTCTCCACCATGGATGCTCCCCGGATGTCTCGTGAGTAGTTTTCCTTGGACCATGGGTCCGTGATCAGTAGCTATGTGATGTTCTCCTCCCCTCTTTGATCTTCATTGTTTAGACCTCGTGAGCTGCCCTACATGATCGAGGCACCTTTGTAATATTTCTGCTATTGCTATGTTGAGTTTGATCGGATCTGATGGATTATGAGACTATGTTCAGATTGTGATAGAGTAATATATTTGGTTTTTATCTCTTGTATTTTTGCTCCTAAGTAATTCTTGCATGCTCTCCGTTACTGTTTATTGCTTTGGCCAAGTAGTAGGTAGTGACTCCAAGAGGGAGCGTTGTGCTAGATTGTGGGTTCATGCCTCCCCGATGACATGCTTGAGTGACAGAAACATGAGTCTAGGGGATGTGCTGTTGCCACAAGGGGGAAAACAACGGTGCTTGTAACCGCGGTTACAAGGATTGTTTACTTTACGCAAAGTTCTTTTTAATGCAGTTGGCTGTTGCTTTGGGTTTACACTTTGGGTGGGGCTCGCAACTTAATACCAGCGAGATGTTCTGGATAGATATCTCAAGGTGGATGATTAGTAGTAGATGCAGATGGATTTCGGTCTACTTAATTTGGCGTACTGCCCGTGCTTTTGAACCTCTTCCTTTCTTTTGTAGCATAGTTAGCATTGCGGTGCGTTCATAATCCTGTCAATTGCCTTTCTGTGATTTGTTTACCTCGCATAGCATTTTTATCGTCTTTTGGGAGAGAGACATCACTAGCGAACATCACGTATCCCGGTCCACATCCTCATTATTGTTTCCAAGCTTTATTTACTTTTCTGCATTTACTTTCAAGTTGCTATCATTATCCCCTTGCGTTTTATCATTTGTGAACAACAAGACCGGAGAGATTGACAACCTCTCTGAACTTCGTTGGGAGCAAAGTTATCCGTGTCTGTGTGCAGGACCGCGTCAGGTGCGCCGCTGACACCTACTTATCATCGCTGGAGTCCTACTGGAGACAAACCTTGGTATCTTTACTGAGGGAAAACTCGCTGCTGTACCGCATCACGCCTTCCACTTGGGGCCTACCAACGAAGGGCGAGAAGCTGTCATCAAGGGTAATTTCTGGCGCCGTTTCTGGGGACTCCAAGTGTTAAGATAGGGGAGTTGCACACTACCCTTTACCTTTGTTTTTCAGTCTTGTTAGTTTACCTTTCAGTTTTTATCTTTGTGTCTTTTATCAAAAATACCAAAAATACCTGCCACACTTGCTGCTACTATGGGTTCCACTGAAAACACCAAGTTGTGTGACTTCACTAGTCACAACAACCAAGACTTTATCTGCACTCCCATTGCCACACCTGCCACTTCAGCTACCTCTTATGAAATTAAACCTGCTTTTCTAAATCTTGTTATGAGAGATCAATTCTCTGGTGCTGGAGATGATGCTGCTTTACACTTGAATAATTTAGTTGAATTATGTGATATGCAAAAGTATAAAGAAGTAGAAGGTGATGTTGTTAAGCTCAAGCTCTTTCCTTTCTCTTTAAGGGGAGATGCTAAAATCTGGTTTCAATCTTTGCCTAGAAATAGCATAGATTCTTGGGATAAGTGCAAAGATGCTTTTATAGGGAAGTACTACCCTCCTGCTAAGATTATCCAATTGAGGAGTAATATTATGAATTTTAAGCAATTGGATAATGAACACGTTGCCCAATCTTGGGAACGAATGAAATCTCTTGTTAAGAAATTCCCTACACATGGTTTGACTACTTGGATGGTTATCCAGACTTTTTATGCAGGCTTGAACTTTACCTCGCGGAACCTGTTAGATTCGGCCGCGGGAGGAACCTTTATGTCAACTACACTTGGTGCTGCCACGAAGCTTCTCGATGAAATGATGACCAATTATTCCCAATGGCACACCGAGCGCGCTCCAACAGGTAGGAAGGTAAACTCTGTCGAGGAAATTACCTCCCTCAATGAAAAAGTTGACTTAATTATGTCTCTACTTACCAAGCAACCTTCTATTGATCCTCATGATGTTCCTTTAAATTCTTTGGTTGCTCAAGAACAAGTAGATGTGAACTTTATTGCTAGAAACAACTTCAACAACAGTGCTTATAGGGGAAATTTTGCCAGCAATCCTAGACCGTTCCCATCTAACTATGGGAACAACAACACTAACCCTAGCAACAAGAACCCCTCTTCTGAATTAGAAAGCATGCTTAGAGACTTTATCACTACCCAAAAAGCCTTCAACAAAAATGTAGAAGAGAAATTATCTAAAATAAATAATCTCTCTTTGAAGGTAGAAAGCTTAGCCCTTGATATTGAGATGCTCAAAATTAGAACCTCTCCCCTTGAGGAGAATAAAGCCACTCCTATTAATGCTATCCAGTTGCAAATCAATGAAAACATTAGGATGATGGCTAAACTTAAAGAAAGATGGGCTAGAGAAAAAGAGGAAGAGGATAGAATTAAGAGCCTTCCTACACACCACACAGTTGCCACTATCCAAGTTGTTGAGGACACTCAAACTATTAGCACCCAATGCACTCCTAGTCCCGTTGGACCTATTAATGGTGATGCTAATACCTCAACCGTAGAAAAAGAAACTCCTATGAACATAGAGGGTTTCAAACAAGTGAGCCTAGATGACACTACTACCACCTTTGATAGTAGTGATATTGATTTTGATAGTTGTACCCTCTCAGAAGTTATTAGCTTGTTACACAAAATGTCTAGAGACCCCCCACTAGCACACTTAATCTTGCCTTCATGGAGCATATCACAAATGCTCTTATCAAAGCTAGGGAGGAGAAGCTTAGAGTAGAAGACTCCATACCTAGGAAGCTAGAGGATGGTTGGGATCCTATGATCAAAATTAAATTGAATAACTTCTCTTGCTATGCTTTATGTGATGTTGGAGCTAGTACCTCTGTTATGCCCAAAAGAATATTTGATATGTTTGAATTGAAGCCTCTTGAGCCTTGTTCTTTTGGTGTTCGTCTTGTTGATTCTTCCATAAAGAAACCTTTGGGGAATATCAACGATGTTCTTATCATTGTCAATGACAACTATGTTCCCGTTGATTTTATTGTTATGGATATAGAGTGTGAACCTTTATGTCCAATTATTTTGGGACGTCCTTTTCTTCGCACCGTTGGTGCGGTTATTGACATGAAAGAGGGGAATATAAAATTCCAATTCCCATTAAAAAAGGGGATGGAACACTTCCCTAGAAAGAAAATCAAGTTACCTTTTGAGTCCGTTACACGGGCTAGTTATTCTCTTTCTCTTGATAAAACTTGATTCTTCTTTTTGCATCATGCCTAGCTAATGGCTTTAAAGAAGCGCTTTCGGGAGGCAGCCCGCAACGAATTTAGGTTTTTATTTTTGCCTTTTTTGTGTCTTGATGATTGTTACTACTGTAGCAACATCATTGTATCTTTATTTTTCAGCTTTGTGCCAAGTTATAGCCTCTTACGGCAAGTGAAGTAAAAGTTGTGACATGCTGTCCAGAAAACAGATTCTGTCCTCGTGACCAGAAAAATTCCAGAAAAATACCAGTTCATCTTTTTGAGCTGAAATTTTTACACAGTATGCTCTATACAATTACGAAACTTCCGTATGTTCTGAGTTTTTTGATTTGAGTTGCAGAAGTGCCCCTAAAAAAATATTTACTATCTTATGTTCTGTTTTTCACAGATTCTGCCACGTTTTGTCTCTCCTTACTTTTGCAAACCTTAAGCTTGCTTTTTCTTTGCAAAAACTTTTTGGCACTCTTGAGAAACAGTATCTCTTCAAGTTTATCTTTATATCCAGTGGATAAAAATTATTTATTAAGGGTACTAACCTCTCTAATCAGCTTATGATGAGTTATGTATGAAGGGAGTTTTCAAGTGTGCGTTGGAAGATGATGAAAGAAGATCCAGGAGTGTAAATCTCTCAAGCTTGGGGATGCCCCCATGCATCCCCAATAAATATTAAGGGAGACTCAAGCGTCTAAGCTTGGGGATGCCCCGTGCATCCCCTTCTCCATCAACAATCATCAGTTCGTCCTTCGTCTCACTATATTTTTATCACTTCATGTGTTATGTGCTATGCTTGGAGCGTCTCGCTCTTAGTTTTTTTTTAGTGTTCTCTAGCTTTGCTTGCTGTTCATAACAAGTTAGATTCTTTCTTACTTTGTGTGGGAGAGAAACATGCTCCACTTTCAAAATCTAGAACACATCATAGGATTTTTCCTGCCTATCTTTTTGCTGTTGTGTGTTCTTTATCTTTTCATAGCTATTGCCATGTTTAGTTCTAGTCTTAGTTTGTCCTTAACAAGAGCCTTGGCTTTTGTTTAGTTTGTTTCTGCAACTCTTTTTAGTTTTCATGTTTATCTTGTTAAAGAGAGTTGGTTGTTGCATTGAGTTGTGTCTTGTCTTGAAAGTAGGTAATTGAGGGAGTGCGAATTTCTGGAGGCCGAGCTACACGTAGCCCTTTATTTTCAAAATATCGAAAAATATATTTAAAAGTTAAGAAAAAATTCGAAAAAAAATCTATGAAAACTTATATGTATTCCGTATGAACATGTCAACTTTGGCTTGAAAATATTGTAATATGAAGTCTGCACAAAAAAAAACAAAATTTCAGCCCAAAACCAACAACAAAAAGGCCCATTTAAAATCAAATATTTGTCTTTTTTTCATACGCCACATGTGAAAATATAATGGTATGAAAATTTGCATATATGTCATATACATGTGTATATATATTCATAAAAAAATTCAACACTTTTTGAATAATATAAAATACATTTTATGACTTGTTCAAACTAAAGGGCTACGTGTAGCTCGGTCTACGTTAGCATTATCCGGTAATTGAGATGCTATTTAATTTTAGTAGTAGCTTGCAATAGTTTTGAGGCATAGTTGTGAGTAATGTTTGGATTTTTGGTGTCAAGAGCTCTTGCCTATTAGTGATAGGTGTTGTATTTTGGGCAATCCGTGTTTATTTTCAAAACCTACAAAACTAGTTGAGAACTCTAGCTACTAGATGGATCACTACTCTTCTGAGGGGTCGAATATTAGAGTACACTCACGTACCATGAGTCGAGGATGCGCAAGGATAACCAAACCCCCATACACTCCTCCTCGGGGTACTTGTCTCTTTGTGAACCTCCTCATTAGATTGAGAGTTACCGATAATAAGTGCATGAGTTCTTCGGACTAATGTAAGTATTGAGAGTTGACACTTCCACCTTCCCATATTTTGCCAGCCTTTCCCGTGCCGTGCATTGCCTTCACTCTCAGAGTTGGTGTCCACCTTCGCCGGTACTTCCAAACCCTTGGCATGATACGCTCTGTCATCATAAGCCTCCCTTTATCCTTCTTCAAAACATCCACCATACCTACCTATCAAGGCATTTCCATAGCCTTCCCGAGTTACATTGCCATGCAACTTCCACCTCTTCATGACTTGATTTTCATGTCATACATGTTCCTGCTACACTGGCAGCGACATACATTGCATACATCATGATAGTTACATCTTCTTTATGATTTTGAGTACCTTGTAAAGTGTGAAAGATCTCCTTTACCTTCTTGTAAAATAAAGTGTTGCCCTTAAGTGAGGAAAAGACCCCAAAGTGGACACATTAAAAGATCCCAAAGAGGACAAATGAGAGTTAAATAGAAAGAGCCATTGAGGCCACAAAAAAATACAAAAAAATAGAAAAAAGAGAAAAAGAAATAAAAAGAGAGAAAGGGGCAACACTACTATCCTTTGAGAGATCCACACTAGTACTCCCCTTATATCCTTGTACTCCATAGAGATGATCTTTATGCATATAGTTTGGAGAGCTTCTTAGCTCGAATGTGCATCCGTTGCATGGCAATCCCTACTCCTCGCATCATATCTATCATTTGGAAGCTCTTGCCTATGATTGTCCTCATTGATGTGAGCCTTTCTCATCCTTTTTGTCTTCCTCCTCCACCATATTTCTCTCTTTGCCATCCTAAGTGTCAACTTTCGTGCTTACGCTCATCCATTGCATGAGTGCTCAAAATATCGAAAAGGAGTGGATCTAATTGACTTTTACCTGGCTAGTGGTCTGGGGACGAGTCAAGATAAGATTCCAAAGAGGACCAAGTGTGAAACTTTAGTAGATTGAGTTCTCAACAAAAACACTTTTTTCTCTCGTATTCCCTATCCCCTTTTCTTGCACGCAAACACCATTTGGAGACATTCGAGTCATGGACAGCAAGAGCTCTTGCACCTTTTGTTCTTTTGTTACTTGTTTCAATGCTAATATAGACTCTTGCCTGTTATGAATTGAATTGAATCTCTGACCTTGATTGCTTTACTTTTCAAAGTTCTTTTATGGTTGCTAGCATGTCACCACAGAAATTATGCTTGTTATCATTTACTTACTCGAGGACGAGCAGGAATTAAGCTTGGGGATGTTGATACGTCCAAAACGTATCGATAATTTCTGCTTGCTCCATGCATGTTTTGTGTGATATTGCTATGATCTAGATACACTTTCATACATTTTTGGTCATATTTGGACTAACCTATTAACTCAGTGCACCCCAGTGCCAGTTCCTGTTTTCTGCTGATTTTCTATTTCAGTTTTCCCCCATATAAAAAGTGCCAGAAAAATTCGGGAAAATTCAGATAAAAAATCAGCGTGACGGAAGCTTCGAGAAAAGCCCGGGAGGGGCCAGAGGGGGGCCAGGGGGGGCCTAGGCGGCCACCCGGCGCGGACCCACCCCTGGTCGCGCCAGGGGGGCGCCTGGGGCCCCCGGTCCACCTCTGGCTGCCCCCCTTCACCTATTTATCCCCTGTCACGGGAAAACTCCAGAACGAGAACCCTATTCCGCGAAGTCGCCTCTGTTCCGCCGCCGCCGCGCTTCCAAGATCGGGAGCCCCAGAAGACCTCTTCCCGGCACCCTGCCGGAGGGAGGATTGACCTCCGGGAGTCTCCTCTCCACCATGGATGCTCCCCGGATGTCTCGTGAGTAGTTTTCCTTGGACCATGGGTCCGTGATCAGTAGCTATGTGATGTTCTCCTCCCCTCTTTGATCTTCATTGTTTAGACCTCGTGAGCTGCCCTACATGATCGAGGCACCTTTGTAATATTTCTGCTATTGCTATGTTGAGTTTGATCGGATCTGATGGATTATGAGATTATGTTCAGATTGTGATAGAGTAATATATTTGGTTTTTATCTCTTGTATTTTTGTTCCTAAGTAATTCTTGCATGATCTCCGTTACTGTTTATTGCTTTGGCCAAGTAGTAGGTAGTGACTCCAAGAGGGAGCGTTGTGCTAGATTGTGGGTTCATGCCTCCCCGATGACATGCTTGAGTGATAGAAACATGAGTCTAGGGGATGTGCTGTTGCCACAAGGGGGAAAACAACGGTGCTTGGGTTTACACTTTGGGTGGGGCTCGCAACTTAATACCAGCGAGATGTTCTGGATAGATATCTCAAGGTGGATGATTAGTAGTAGATGCAGATGGATTTCCGTCTACTTACTTTGGCGTACTGCCTGTGCTTTTGAACCTCTTCCTTTATTTTGTAGCATAGTTAGCATTGCGGTGCATTCATAATCCTGTCAATTGCCTTTCTGTGATTTGTTTACCTCGCATAGCATTTTTATCGTCTTTTGGGAGAGTGACATCACTAGCGAACATCACGTATCCCGGTCCATATCCTCATTATTGTTTCCAAGCTTTATTTACTTTTCTGCATTTACTTTCAAGTTGCTATCATTATCCCCTTGCGTTTTATCATTTGTGAACAACAAGACCGGAGAGATTGACAACCTCTCTGAACTTCGTTGGGAGCAAAGTTATCTGTGTCTGTGTGCAGGTCCGCGTCAGGTGCGCCGCTGACACCTACTTATCATCTCTGGAGTCCTACTGGAGACAAACCTTGGTATCTTTACTGAGGGAAAACTCGCTGCTGTACCGCATCACGCCTTCCACTTGGGGCCTACCAACGAAGGGCGAGAAGCTGTCATCAACCGCCGATCAAGAGAAGACCACTTTCACTTGTCCTTATGGTACTTATGCTTATAGACGTATGCCTTTTGGTTTATGCAATGCCCCTGCTACTTTTCAGAGATGTATGTCTGCAATATTTCATGGTTTCTGTGAGGAGATTGTGGAAGTCTTCATGGACGATTTCTCCGTCTATGGAACTTCCTTTGACCACTGTCTCCACAATCTTAATAAAGTTTTGCAGAGATGCGAGGATACAAACTTAGTTCTAAATTGGGAAAAGTGCCACTTCATGGTTAACAAAGGGATCGTGCTTGGCCACAAGATTTCCGAGAGGGGAATTGAAGTGGGCAAGGCGAAAATTGAAGCTATCGAAAGGATGCCCTATCCAAGGGACATTAAAGGTATTCTTAGTTTTCTCGGTCATGCCGGTTTCTATAGAAGATTTATTAAAGACTTTTCTAAGACCTTGAGACCCCTCACTAATCTTCTCCAGAAGGATGTTCCTTTTGTATTTGATGAAGATTGTAAGGAGGCTTTGGAAGTTCTTAAGAAAGCTTTAATAACCGCTCCTATAGTACAACCGCCTGACTGGAATTTGCCCTTTGAAATTATGTGTGATGCTAGTGATTTTGTTGTTGGAGTTGTTTTAGGACAAAGGGTTGATAAAAAGTTGAATGTTATTTATTATGCTAGTAAGACCCTTGATAGTGCTCAAAAGAACTATGCTACTACTAAGAAGGAATTCTTAGCAGTAGTGTTTGCTTGTGATAAGTTTAGGCAGTATATTGTTGATTCTAAAGTTATTATTCATACTGACCATGCTGCCATTAAGTATCTTATGATGAAGAAGGATGCCAAGCCAAGACTCATCAGATGGGTACTCCTTCTTCAAGAATTTGATTTGCAGATTGTTGATAGAAAATGAGAAGACAACCCTGTAGCGGACAATCTTTCAAGAATGGAAGATATTCCGCATGATCCCATCCCAGTCAACGACAGTTTTCCAGACGAACAACTTGCCGTTGTTAAAGTACAATCTCTTTCCGATCCTTGGTTTGCAGATTATGCTAATTTTATCGTTGCAAAGTATTTGCCTCCAGGTTTAACATTTCAGCAAAGGAAGAAGTTCTTCCATGATTTGAGGCATTAATTTTGGGATGACCCTCATCTTTTCAAAGAAGGTCCAGACGGGATCGTGAGAAGATGCGTACCGGAATACGAGCAGAAGGACATTCTCAAGCAATGTCACGATAGTCCCTATGGAGGACATCACGCCGGTGAGAGGACCGCACATAAGGTTCTCCAATTAGGTTTTTATTGGCCTACTCTCTTTAAAGATGCTAGAAATTATGTTTTAGCTTGTGATAAATGTCAGAGAGTTGGTAATATTAGTAGGAGGAATGAGATGCCTATGAATTACTCACTAGTGATTGAGCCTTTTGATTGCTGGGGTCTTGATTTTATGGGCCCTTTTCCTTCCTCACACAAGTACACTCACATATTAGTTGCTGTTGATTATGTAACCAAGTGGGTTGAAGCAATCCCCACTAAAAGTGCTGATCACAAAACATCTTTGAAAATGCTCAAAGATGTAATTTTCCCTAGGTTTGGTGTACCTAGGTATCTCATGACTGATGGAGGATCACACTTCACACATGGAGCTTTTAGAAAAGCTCTAGCCAAGTACGATGTCAATCATAGGATTGCGTCACCGTACCATCCTCAAACTAGTGGTCAAGTTGAGCTCACCAATAGAGAGATCAAGCTGATCTTGCAGAAGACAGTTAACAGAAATAGGAAGGACTGGTCAAATAAGTTAGGAGATGCTTTGTGGGCGTATAGAACTACTTACAAAAACCCCATGGGCATGTCTCCCTATAAAATGGTCTATGGCAAGGCTTGCCATCTGCCATTAGAGTTAGAGCACAAAGCTTTCTGGGCTGTTAGAGAGCTTAATGCTGACCCAAAGTTAGCTGGTGAAAAGCGTCTCATGAACTTGACTTATCTAGATGAGTGGAGAAGTGAAGCTTCCGAGAGCGCTAAAATGTTCAAGGAAAAGGTAAAGAAGTGGCATGATAGGAGGATTCTGAAACGTGAATTTAATGTTGGTGATAAAGTTTTATTGTTTAGATCCCGTTTCAGGTTTTCTCCAGGTAAACTACTTTCCAGGTGGGAAGGGCCATTTCATATCGAAGAAGTCTACCGGTCTGGTGCAATTAAGATTAACAATTTTGAAGGCACCAAACCTCAAGTTGTGAATGGGCTAAGACTCAAGCATTACATAGCGGGAGAGCCCGTCAATGTTGATGTAAATATAATACGCACAACAACTCATGAAGAACATGTTGAAGCCCTGTTTCAGACACTGACAGAAGCAGAATAAGAAAATGTATGTATTACGGTAAGGAAACATCGCGAACCGCCATAAAAGTTCCATATTATGAGTTTTTGGAAAATTAGGAAAATTCGAGGCCTAAGTGGAGCCGGAGACGAGCTCCAGGGGGCCCAGGCGCCCCCTTGGCGCGCCCTACCCCCTGGCCGCGCCGGGAGGCCGCCTGGGCACCCAGGACTCCGTCTCCGACCCCACTTTGGCTCGTTACCTTCCTTTTGTTGCAGAAATTTTTGCTATATATTCACCCGGATCGTTCCGGCAACGTATCTCGCGATTTCGTGTGTTTTCTCTTCAATCTGTTTCTGCCAGGGTAAAAAGCTATTGTTAGAGATGTCTTCTTGTGGCTCAAGTGGAGAGGACTTCATGGGACGGCGTCTGCGTGAAGTCCAGAAAGATCTCAACCAAGGGAAATACATAGATTGGGCCACGGAAGAAGAGATCGCTGCAAGGCAAGATGAGATGGAGCGTTCCGTGAGAAAAGAAGTCAAGACTATCACCGCCCAGCAACCAGGGGGTCTATCAACACAAGGAGGAAGATCAAGCAACCCCATCATGGTGGGGAGTGTCCAACCTTATTATGATCTTTCTCTTAACCTTTCAGGAACAGCCCCTACACTTGGAGATCAACGTACGATTTCTACCATCTCCGAAGCCTACCATATCACAAATCAACTGTGTGAAGATTTTCGTGTACTAAAGGTGCAAGTGGAGATCTTGGAGAAGGAAAACCAAACCCTTCGTCGTGTCATCAAAGATTTGAAGAATCAACAAGAACAAGGATGAGGAGTAAATCTCCTCGGGTAATGGCATCCCCTCAGCTTGTTCCAAGCTTGGGGGAGTGCCCAGTATCTTTATCTTTATCTTAGTCTTTTAGAGTCAAGTAGAGTCGTATCATGTCTAGGAAGTTTATTATATGAAATAGGTGTTTGCATTGAGATCTATCACTCCGTCTGTGGAGAGATTGTATCCGTGAGTGTGGAGTCATCTATATTGGAATATTAATGAGAAGTCTATTGGTTCCTTCGCTGCACTCGATATTCTCTTCACGCAATCGACATCATATGACGATTCTTATGGGGAGTATTGACCTTATATCAGGTATGGCTTTGAAAACTTTATTTAAATTCTGGCAAACATAGCTTTGGTCTTGACAACTTGCATGTTTTCTCAAGTAGCGACATAGCCAAAACCTTTATGTTATTATGCTTGAAGTGTTATGTTGACAAGGAAGACAACTTGATGTGTTATGCTTACTTTAATGTTTATGCCTTATATGTTTTGCATCTAAATTAGCATCAACTGTCTGTTCTCTCAAAGCCTTTGCTAGCCAAACTCTTTGCCAAGTAGATTTCTGCTTGTGCATCCATACCCTGAAACCTTTACCTTCTATATGAGTCCACCACACCTTCCTATTCGTGGTATTCCCCTACCACTCCTATAAGTATAGAATTTATGTGTTATCCTTAAATGTTCAAAATCTTCTATTTTGTGCCTCTTGTTTAGCTCATGAGGAAGTAGTAGGTAATTCATGATCTTCTCAAGTTGGACAAGTTTTATCCCGGGATTGCATGTCTAATCTGCAAACCCATAATACGAGGAGGAACTGGCATGGGTGCGCCCAGCTCGAAAGATAATATAACAAACAAACCCTCCTTCACGCTGGTCTATGAGAAATCAGAAACTTTGGCAGTGATAAACAAAGGAGATTAAGGGGATGTGATCGTCCTCACTTGGGAGCCGTTCCTCGAAACTTGTCCATCTTGAGAAGTAATTGAGCTATCTATTAGCATTCGTTGACAAACTATGCACCGTCCCAAAATCTATTTTTATTCTATTTGATTTAAGGATAGCGCATGAGTTTTCTCTGCTTGCCTTTAAACAAGGTTTTCTTTCACCTTCATGTTGAGTCAGTTTTCCCACTTCCTTCTTTTCCCTAAGAGAACATACATTTGATGTTGATGAGGATTCATCCATATAGAGTTGCATTAAGTTTTTCCATGCCATATCCTTGTTGGCATTATCTTTTGATAAGTAAGTTGTTTGCGAAAGTTTTTGCCTAGCGAGCATCTTCCTTTGTGTTAGCATTAGCACTTCATGACTATTAACATGTTCTTTCAAAAGCTTCAAATTGTTTTTAGTTGTCCTTTGACCAAGACTATGTTTGCCATAATTTGATGAGTTTCCTCAGTCCTACTTTTGATTATAATTTTTATTACTTTATCATGAGGGCCTTATGAGTTGAGGTTGCTGTTGAGGATGTTGGAGTTTGATGAAGGAACCTTGATGCTTCTTGTCCGTATTTTATTTATCGACACTTCACTCTCTAAACTTGTGGGCAGGTTTACCGAGCTCAGTATTCGCTTGGGGACAAGCGAGGTCTAAGCTTGGGGGAGTTGATACGTCCAAAATGCATCACTATTTATATAGTAATTCTTTCTTATTCATTAATATATTTCATGATATGATGCTATTCTTATGTTGTTTTGGCTTATTTTACACAGTTTGCAACTTTCCGGTGCAGAAGCAGCAGACGCAGGATTCAGCGGTAAAAAGTGGACGCTGAGTTGCTGAAGAAGAACACCTCCAAATTACCTGGAAATCGACGGAGGCTGTTTTCCAGAAGGATAACGAAGGCACGCAAAATAGCAACCGGAGGGGGGCCACAGGGTGTCCAGGCGGCCACCTGGCGCGACCCCACCTCTGGCCGCGCCGGGAGGGCGCCTGGGCCCCCTGGAGCACTCCCGGCTCCCCCCTCTAGCCTATTTACTCCTCGTGATCCAAAAACCCTAAAAAGAGGAGAGTTTCCGGAGTTCCGCCGCTGCTCCGTGGCGGAAACCTACAGAGAAGAAAAGCCATCTCTGGCGGGCCGATTCCGCCGGGGAGATCACCTCCCGGAAGGGGAGATCGTCGCCATCGTCATCACCATCGTCACGGGAATCATCGAGATCATCATCAACATCATCCCCATCATCAGCACCATTTCCATATCCATCCAATCTTGTCTCACAATTGCAACTCATGTTGTAATCCGTACTATTTATCCCCTCTACTCTATCGGTGTTGATTACTACTTTGTGGTGAATGCTATTGAGTTTTGTTGGAGAAATATTATTGTGTCCAGATTGTTTATCATCTATTTATCTCCACTGATCATGATCTCTTTTATGTCTTGTGAGTAGTTACTTTAGTTCTTGAGGACATGGGAGAAGTCTAGTTGCTAGTAGCCATATCATGTTGAAGTAATATGTGTTGGTTGATATTTAAGTTGTGTTGTTATTTTCCTAGTGGTGTTGTGTGAGTCGAACACTCAACACTTCGCCTTATCAAGGACCTAGGGGAATGCATTGTGTATAAAGAATGCTTACGGTGGATTGCCGGAGTGACAGAAACCTGAACCCCAGTTTGCACGCTTTTGCACAAGGGAACAATGGATCACTGATCGTATTCCTATGGTTAGGCTTTTGCCTTAATTACTATCTTGTATTTTCGGATGCTTGCAAGGTGTTTAATCATAAGAGTGCATTCATCTTAGTCTAGAGGGTGCACTAGCATAGATCCACCCACCAAACACTTATCAACACAGCACATAGTACCGATACGGAATATGGCGAAAGCACATGACTACCTCTCCCGTGTGTCCTCAAGAACACTTTAGCTTTTATAAGTTCAGTTGCTAGGCCTCTCCTTTGCTAAGAAAGGATTGGGCCACTCTTTATTATCCAGTACCTTTTACTCTGTCAGTCTTTACTATCCTGTTGCTTATACCAAGAAAATCCCTAAAAAGTTATCTTTCAGTGCTTGCAGTTATCTCCTTACCAAAGTCACTTGCTATTACCTTCTGCTCCTCGTTGGGTTCGACACTCTTACTTATCGAAAACACTTCAATAGATCCCTCTACGTTGAGGGTCATCAGGCGCCTGCGTTTTTGAGCCCGAAGGGCATGGTCCTGTAGCAGAATACACCATAGGGGGTGATGAACGATGTGTGCTCTTCGTCTTCTTCGTTCATCCTGATCTGGTTGTATCCTGGGTAAGCGTCAAGAAAGGAAAGTAGATCGCACCCTGCTGTTGAGTCGATTATCTGATCGATTCTAGGAAGGGGGAAGTGATCCTTCGGGCAATGCTTGTTGACTGGTCCGTAGTCGACACACATGCGCAGCACGGTCGTGTCTTTCTTGGGCACCAGCACTGGGTTGGCTATCTAGGTGGCTTTCTTCGTTTCTCGGATGAACTGAGCGTCGAGTATCCGATTGACTTCCTCTCCGATTGCTCTGCGCTTGGGCTCCGAGAATCGTCTTAGCGCTTGCTTCACCGGCTTCGTGTTTTGCTTGATGCGTAGGGCGTGTTCCGCGAATTCGCGTGGTATCCCAGGCATGTCGGCTGGGCACCAGGCGAATATATCCCACTTGTCTCGAAGGAAAGCGACGAGAGCCGTCGCCTACTCCTCTGGTAGGTGGGCGTACACGCGGACTGTTTTGTCCGGGTCCGTCGGGTGCACTTGGTGAGTGACTGTGTCGCCGTCGATGCTGAAGTCGCGTCCGTACTCCCTGGATTCGCTTCGGTTCACCAATGGGAAGGTACTCTTGTCCGTCACCATGGATATTTCTCTGAGTTCTTGTTCGGCTCTGAATGTGTCAGAGATTCTGTGGAAGTCACAATCACATTGATCTGATTTGATGAAGCTTCCGTTGATCGTGAGGACTCCTGATGATCCTGGCATCTTGAGCTTGAGGTAGGCGTAGTGTGGGACCGCCATGAACTGCGCGAATGCTGGCCGTCCCAATATGGCGTGATACTGCGATTGCCAGTCGAGTACCTTGAACTCGAGGACGTGCTTTGCGAAGTTGCGTCGGTTGCCGAAGACAACTTCGAGTTCGATGACTCCGAGGGATGTGGCTGCTTCTCCTGGGACTACCCCGTGTAACTCGGTGCTTGATTTTCTCCATACTGATCGTGGGATCGGCATCTTTTGCAGGGTGCTCGTGAAGATGATGTTCATGCTGCTGCCTCCGTCCATGAAGACCCTCTTCATGTCTTACCCTCCGATTTGTGCGTCGAGTACTAAGGGTGCATGCCCCGGTCTTGGGACTGCGGGTGTTTGGTCATCCTGTGAGAACGTGATGCTGGTCTCCGTGTCATGTAGCTGGTAGACTTCGACTATGTTTATGCTCTCAGCTGCTATAGCCTGCAGGTTGTGGGCGTCGCGTTGTGCTTGC
Source organism: Bromus sterilis (assembly GCA_950022295.1). NCBI lineage: Eukaryota > Viridiplantae > Streptophyta > Magnoliopsida > Poales > Poaceae > Bromus > Bromus sterilis. The sequence goes on from OX465597.1 coordinate 31,352,590, forward strand.
GGTACCCTTCCTTCTTGGATCATGAGCACCTGTTCTTGCAGCGGGCTGTGACGTCCTTCCGGGCTTGAGGTCGGCGATTGTTCGGGTCGCCGGTTGCGCCTGTCTTCTTTCTGCTTCTCCTTCTTGAGGTCGTCGGCTAGCTCGTTGAACATGCGACATTCTCTCAAAGTGTGACCTGACCTGACGCGTCCCCAGTCATCCTCGAAGCTGTGGATCGTGCAGGGTCCTGCTAGCTGCTCTCTAGCCGTGAGTTTGCTAGATCCGGCGTGCCTCTTCCTTCTTGAGATTCTGAAGAGCTGCTCGTGATCCTCCGGGTGTTCGTGGAAGCGAGGGTCGGTTTCGATTCCTCGACTCATGTCTTGGTTCTTGATGAGGTTGGCGAATTCATCCGGCCTTCGATCTGGGTCGTAGTACTCGCCTACAGGTGTCTCGGAGTCGCTGTCTTGGTTGGTGGCAGGTGCTCGCGCGACGGCGTGTCGTCGAGTGGTCGTCGGTTGTGCGGCTGCGTGATGTGGCTGGTTCATTGGGGCCTCGCCGTAGATCTCCCATGCACGCCTTTTGGGTCGTCGATTCCTTCTTCCTTGGCGGTGGTTCTGCTGATCGCTGGATTCGATCTCGTAGTCATCGTCTTGATGTGCGGCGGGTGCCTGGGCGGTGGTGGGTTGTCGAAAGATTTGCGAGTCCTCCGCTGCGCGTCGCGGTTCGTCGAGTGGAATTCCTTCGTAGAGGCCCCTCGCCGTTCTTCTGGGTCTTCGACTCCTTCGGTGCTGGCGCTGCACTTGGCCGTTGCCGTAGTATCGGTCCTGGCACAACTGTAGCTCGAGCGGTCTTGATGGGGTGGCAGAGATGTCCGCCGTGATCTTGAATCCTTCGAGTGGGCTAGATCTGGTTCTTGCCTTTGAGTTGTAGCTTGCTGAAGACTGGACCGCCGAGATCGTGATCCCAACCTGTGTAGTTCCAATAGACGGCGCCAATTGACGAGAATCAACCCCGGCAAATCCCATGGTCAGGGACCCTGGGTTAGTCATGAGATGCACAGGTTGGACGATAGCTCGTCGGCAAATAGGAAGGCTCGCTCCTGCTCGATATTATTGATGGGGGAGATGTGATTACAGTGGAGGCCAAGGCTGGAGCGCTCAAGGCTAGGGTTACAGGTGATATTAGATGTCTTTGGCATCGCCCCTCCTAGCCCTTATATACCGGGCTAGGTCTTGGGGAGTTCATCTACGTTTACAGGTAAGCTTTCCTAACCCTAGCTTGCTCCGTACGGCAGGTCTTCGCACCTTCCTTGTGAGTCGTGGACTCCTACGTCGGTGCCAACTAGAGGGCCGAGGCTGTATCTTCATGGGCCTTCTGTCTTCATGGACACCAGGTAGGCTTATCCGTAGGAGTCGTGGGGTCACCCCCTCGTCAGGGCTCGCCAGGCCCAATGAATCTACTATATTGGAACTGTCGTGGGGCAGGCAACACTACGACAGTTCGTGCAATAAGCGACCTAGTGTCGCAATTTGCCCCGTCCGTGCTTTGCATTTTGGAAACTCAAATTGGGAAAGCACATGTCGAAAGATTTAAGAGTAGATTAGGGTTTGGTCACAGCTTTTCTGTGAGTAGTGAAGGTAGAAGTGGTGGTTTGGGTTTGTTTTGGAAGGATGCAATAAAGTTGAATGTTTTTGGCTCGTCTAAGTATCATATTGACTCTATGGTCTCAGGGACTAGTGATGTCCCATGGAGTCTAACCTTTGTGTACGGGGAAGCTCAAGTTGGAGAGAGGTACAAAACGTGGAACACGTTGAGGGAACTCACATGTGATAACGATCCACCATGGATCTGCATGGGAGATTTTAATGAAGTTTTGTATGCTTTTGAGCATGATGGGGTCCAGCAGAGGAGCCAAGCTCAGATGGATCTCTTTCGTGAGGCTATCGACGATTGTTGACTTATTGACATGGGCTACTCTGGAAACTCGTGGACTTTCGAGAAAAGAGTGGTAGGGGGATCATACACAAGGGTGAGGCTTGACAGGGCCTTTGCAAATGTTGATGGTAGCATGATGTTTCCAGGCGCCCAGCTCCATCATTGTACGGCGGCTGGTTCTGATCACTGCCCTATCAGGCTAGACCTAACAATTGATTGCCCACCTCCCCGTGAAAAGAGATTTATGTATGAGTCGGCCTGGGAAACCCATGAGGGACTTAAACCTCAGGTAGCAGCTAACTGGGCAGTAGGTCTAAATGAGGGCTCGGTTAATGAGATTAAAAGGAAACTGGGCGATCTAGCTGAAGCGCTGGGAACCTGGGATCGTGATACTTTTGGCAACGTCAGGAAGGAGATTAGAAAACTCAAGAAGGAACTGGCTATACTTCAAGCTATCCCAGGTCGCGCTGGCCCCTCACACCAAGAAACCAAGATTAGCGAGAGGTTGCTGGAGCTGTTCTTCCGAGAGGAACTTCTATGGAAACAAAGATCAAGGGTCGAGTGGCTCACAGCCGGGGATAAAAACACCAAGTACTTCCATCAGAGAGCGTCCATGAGGAGGAAGAGAAACTTGATAAAAGCACTTCAGCAAGATGATGGCCAACTGACTGATGTGGCTACCGAGATGGAGGGTATTGTCAATTCGTTCTATAAAGACTTGTATAATGCATAATGTGTGGGTGATATGTCACCTGTACTTGAGGCGTTCAGACCAAGGTGACGCCGCAGATGAACATAATTATGTTGGCTCCATACTCAGCCGAGGAGGTCAAACGAGCGCTCTTCCAGATGTTCTCAACGAAAGCTCCGGGACCGGATGATTTCCTAGCACAGTTTTTTCAGAAACACTGGGAGATATGTGGTGAGGAGGTGACCCGGGTGGTTGTCCGTATTGTCAATGGGCTAGAGAGTCCAGAAGAGGTAAATGACACGATTCTGGTGCTTATACCTAAAGTGGCGAGTCCAACCTTGGTGTCCCAGTTTCGACCGATCAGCTTGTGCAATGTGATTTACAAGATTGCTTCAAAAGTCCTGGCTAACCGCCTGAAGCTTGTCCTACCCGAGATCATCTCCGAGGAACAATCTGCCTTTGTCCCAGGGAGAATTATTACGGATAACATCATCTCAGCCTATCAATGCCTGCACTTTATGAAAAGAAACAAAGCCAAGAAGAATCTGTTTTGTGCTTTAAAGCTTGACATGATGAAAGCCTATGACAGGGTGGACTGGACTTATTTGAGGGCTATCATGCTGAAAATAAGTTTTGCAGTTAAATGGGTTGACATAATCATGGGAATGGTCACCTCGGTTTCCTTCTCAGTGATGTTCAATGGCAGAAGACTAGAAGGTTTCAAACCATCTAGAGGAATTCGTCAGGGTGATCCAATTTCTCCCTATCTCTTCTTGTTGGCAGCAGAGGGCCTTTCATGCCTCCTAAAATCAAGTGTTCAGTAGTCCAATCTAGCGGGCATTAAGGTTGCTGATACGGCTCCGACGGTAAATCACCTTTTGTTTGCGGACGACAGCCTGCTGTTCTTCAAGGCGGTAAGAGAAGGGGCGGAGGAAATATCAGTTCTGTTAGATTCCTATTGCTCTGCTTCTGGTCAAAGAATTAACAAAGACAAATCCTCAATATTCTTCAGTAAGGGATGTCCCAACGAGACCAGATCCGAAGTAAAAGCTATACTGGATGTGCCAAATGAATCATTGTCTGAGAAGTATCTAGGAATGCCAAGTGACGTTGGGTCATCTCGGAATGGTAACGTCATCTCGGAATGGGACTTTCAAATATCTTAAGGACCAGCTGTGGAATAAGGTGAAGGGATGGATCGAGAGAACTATTTCTTCTGCTGGTAAAGAGATACTAACCAAATCAGTAGCCCAGGTTGTTCCCGTTTACTCCATGTCGTGCTTCAAATTACCGAGAGGGCTGTGCGAACATCTCACGTCTCTGGTAAGGAAATTCTGGTGGGGATCGAAGGAAGGGAAGAATAAGGCGGCCTGGGTATCTTGAGAGACCATGACTCAACCTAAATTTATGGGAGGAATGGGCTTCAAGGACTTCGAAATTTTCAACCTCTCCCTGTTAGCGCGCCAAGCCTGGAGACTACTGAAAAATCCTCTCTCCTTGAGTGCCAGAATCCTTAAATTAGTGTACTTCCCGAACTGCGAGTTTCTGGATGCGGAGCTGGGATCAAACCCATCACAAATCTGGAGGGCGATCCTAGAGGGGAGGGATGTGCTGAAAACTGGTCTAGTTAGGAGAATTGGCAATGGACAGGAAACAAATATTTGGGACATGAACTGGCTCCCGAGGGACGAGATGATGAGGCCCTTGATGCCTCGGGTTCAGAACCCGCCCACGCTAGTCAGCGACCTACTAGATGTAAACAATGCGAGATGGAATGCTCAACTCATCCGAGAGGTTTTTCTGCCACATGATGCCGCAACAATCCTTAGCCTACCGGTTTGCACAGCTAACCAGAGAGATTTTTGGTCGTGGAACTTCGAACACAATGGCCAGTTCTCTGTTCGGTTAGCCTACCGTATGATTGTGGACATTAGGAGAAGAAGAACTGCCTGGTTAGAGGAACGCCCCGGGGCTTCAAACTTGACTGAAGAAACCACGGGTTGGAAGCAAATCTGGAAACTTGATCTACAACTGAAAGTGAAACAGTTCTTGTGGAGACTTGCGAGAGTCTCTCTACCAACTGAAGATGTCCGCCGTCACAGGAACATGTCGACGTCCAGCGTATGTTCTTTCTTTGGTATGGTGGATAGTTGGCGTCACTCCCTGCTGCAATGCACTGTGTCCAGGTGCGTATGGGCACTTGGTGATGACGACCTAGTGGACCACATGATGGCGAACACTGATCCGAGCCCTAAATCCTGGCTGTTTTATATGATCGAAACATTACCTCAGGTACAGATCACAAGGCTGGCTATTCTCTATGGGCGATATGGACTTCTAGGAGGAAAGCAATCCATGAGGAAGTGTTCCATAGCCCTTTCTTAACGAACGAGTTCATTAATCGTTACATTCAAGAGCTTGAAGATTTGAAGAAGCCTAAGGTTACACCTATGACTGGTGCGAACCCGCAAGAAAATAATAGATGGAAACCCCCTCCTTAGGGATGCATGAAGATCAATGTGGATGGAGCAACTAACCGAAACGACAACAGGGGTGTGGCGACTGCCTTCTGTAGAGACGAACATGGTACTTATCTTGGTGCTTCTGCACTGGTGACGGAGGGAATTTTAGACCCGGCTACTCTGGAAGAACTTGCGTGTAGGGAAGGCCTTGCTTTAGCAAAGGACCTAAACCTTACAAGAGTTCACTTGGCTTCTGATTGTCTCACGGTGGTCAAGGATATTCAGGAAGGCACGGGAGGGCAATATGAGGCAGTCATCAGAGAAATCAGGAACTCAAAAATGTCTTTTATTTCTTGTAATTTCTGTCATGAGAGAAGAGGCTCGAATTATGAGGCCCACAACCTAGCTAGGTTCTCCACTTCTCTAGCTGTTGGTAGACACTCTTGGCTTGGTAATCCTTATGACCCAATACTTGTACCCTATATTGTTGATCAATAAAGTGTTGGGTCCTGCTAAAAAAAACTAATTAGCGAGTTCTGGCTCCGTTTCAGCAGCGGCACGACCATAGTTTTTTCCTTCTCATCTCTCGGCGAGTTAGGGTTTAGCTTCTCTCACTGCGATCTTCGAACACGACGTAGAGATCGATCTTTCCCTGCCCTTGGTTATCTCAGTTGATTCTGCGGAGCTTGTTCTCGCCGTGTCGCTGGTGGACATAAGGGCTAGGGTTCCTCACAAAGAGTTCGAGATGGTGGTTTCGGACTAGGGTTTCTCATGATGAATTGCGCATCGGGGTCGGGATCGACCTCCAGGGATATCGAGGAGATGCTGGGAGAGCTGGGGCTGGCTGAGGAGGACATTGATGACCTTGTGGTGGAGGAACAAGATCCTCTACCGGCCGAGTCTGTCAGGTGGCTCACCATCGCTCGAGTCCACATGCCGAAACCGTATAGCCAATACTGGTTCTACAAGAACATGAGATCGGCTTGGGATCTGGCAAAGGACCGTGTAGCCAATACTGGTTCTACTAGAACATGAGATCGGCTTGGGATCTGGCAAAGGAAGTCAAGATCAGGCACCTTGAAGGAAATCTGTATACCATGCAATTCATGTGTTTGGGAGATTGGGAAAGAGTGATGGAAGAGGGTCCCTGGAACTTCCGAGGTTTTGCGGTGGTTCTGGCACATTATTATGGATTTACCAAACCCTCGCAAATCCCGCTGGATACCATTGAATTATGGGTTCAGATTCATGATCTTCCTGACGGGTTCGTCCCTCTCCTCAAGACGCTTGCTGGAAAAATTGGCGAGTTCGTCTACGCTGAGCCTAGATCACACGATTTCGAGGGTAACTTCTGAAGGGTTCGTTGCATAGAAAACAAAAATTTTCCTACGGTTGTAACAGCCAAGATCACATCTAGAAGATCACTTGTAACGGTTTGAGAAGGACTCACCCTCGAAGACCAAAAGCTTTAACGAGAACTATTCTCGTGGGTGATGTAGTCGAACACTCGCCGACCTCAAGGTCGTGATGATGACTTGACGCCACGAACGGGCAGCGTCTCCGTAGTCGGTCACACGTACAGATCAGTGACGACCTCCGCCCCTTGCTCCAGTTGGGCAGCGGAAGTAGTGGATCCTCGGGAACTCCAGCAGCACTACAACATAGTGGTGGTGGTGGTAGAGAAGATCTTGAGCAGGGCTTCGCCTAAGCACCGTACTCGTGAAACTGGATCAGCTAGCAAGGGGAGGAAGATGCCAACCAAAGGGCATATGAGAGATGGAGGAATGAGTGAGTAGAGGGGTCTCCACCCATCTATATATAGGAGGGGGAGGCAGCCCCCAAGGGGTAGCACGCCCCAAGAGGTGCCCCCACCTCTCCCCTCATCATGTGGGTGGACACTCCACTCACAAAAACAAAGGGTCACACATTATTCCCATAACTTCCATAATTCTCCACTCAAAATTCCAAGAGTTTATCACATTAAAACACTTTTAATTATCTTGTTTAATGCCACTCAAATTAATGAACACTTCATTCAATGAGTACTTCATTGATGAACACTTCATTCAATGAACACATTAACAATTATCCCCTTGCACTATTTTGATATACCGAAACTATTCCAGCAGTTTTATCAAAACAGTCCATGTGCTGTCCAGTATATTCTCCGGCGTTCTGTATCCACTCAAACGCGTCAACGAATCCTTAAGTGTGTCACCCTACGGTTCGTGAATAAAATGGACATGACAGAGACTCTTCTCCGATCAATAATCATCAGAGGGATCTGGAGATCCATGATGACTCCCACTTACTCAACGATGAACTGATCGTGTGAACCATTACTCCGTAACCAATTCCTTTTGTCTCGCGATATTTTACTTGTCCGAGATCCGATCATTTGGTATCATCCATACCTAGTTCGATCTCGTTACCGACAAGTACTCTTTACTCGTTCCGTGATATAACATCCTCGTGAGCCAGTCACGTGCTTGCAAGCGATGTCAATGTGATATCACCGAGAGGGCCCAGAGTATATCTCTCCGTCATCTGGATGGACAAATCCCACTCTTGATCCACGAGCCTCAACTAACACTTTCCAAGTACCCAACGACACCTTTATAATCACCCTGTTACGGTGTGACGTTTGATGGAATCAAAGTACTCTTCCGGTGTCAGTGATTGACGTGATCTCATGGTCTAAGGATTAGGGTTACTTCGTGAAAGTTTGATACAGCAATAGAAACTTGATGACATGATCGTATTGCTATAACTACTGTGGGTGTATGTTCATCACATCATTCTCCAATGACATGACCTTGTTATTAACAACATCCAATGTTCATGATCAGGAAACCTTGATCATCAGTTAATCAACAAGCTAGTATAAAGAGAGGCATTACTAGGAACCTTTTCTCTGTTTATTAAACACACATGTATTAACGTTTCCGGTTAACACAATTATAGCATGAAAATAAACATTTATCATAAACATGGAATAAGATAATAACCACTTTATTATTGCCTCTCGGGCATATTCCCTTCAGTCTCCCACTTGCACTAGAGTCAATAATCTAGTTTGGTACTTGCGCATCCAACACCTATGGCATTCAGTTGTTATCCATACGCATTGCTAGTGGTAAACCTAATCTCCAGATCTGACACTTCAGGTCCGTGTGTATTTGCATTTCTTTGCGTCTCTACGCATCACTCATTCACTAATGAGATGGCATTGCATAAATTTGGTCCTCCGGTGAGACCTTAGTCCCTTGAGCTCAAAACATGTTGAATCTATTGTCGTACAATAGATCTTCATAGTATTAGCTCGCTTGGAACTACACCTAGTTTGTCAAACAAACTTCTTGACACAAAAGCCCTCCTTTGCTGCTGCTAGAGCAGTTATATACTTAGCCTTTCGTTGTAGTATTCGTTATAATGTCTTAACTTTGGAACTCATCCAAATCCATTTGAAACTATTCCAAATCTATCATGGAACTTTCTTCCATTACATTTTGCCACCTTAACATACCGCCAAAATTGAGATAAATTTAGATTGTATCTTGCGACAAAACTAGTATCAATGTAACACTTTACAATGAACTATTGTCCAACATACATAATATATATTCTTAGTCCTTCCAAAGCACGTAAGGATATCTTTACTATTGTCCAATGATCATCTTATGAATCATTCTGGTATATGCTCATAACATTTAGAGCATAGGACATTCTGGAATTGTACATATCATGGTGTACATGATTGATCAAATCATTCATGTGATTTTACTCACCAAGTGTCAAAACACTTGAATCTCGCTTCAACCTTTTCCATGCGGCAAGAACCTTTCTCGTCGTTTCCATATTGAACTTATTCAATATTTCATATATGTACTTCGGCCCAACCATATTAGCATCTCAATCTATCTATATAGACCATATTAGCCCAATATACTGGTTTTGCCCAAATCTTCCATTAAAATCAAATTTTCAATGAAACTTCACCCGTGTCAATAAAAGATACATCATTTCCAATCAACAATATGTCTTCTACATAATGTATTAGAAATATGTCTCAGCGCTCCCACTTAATTTCTTGCAAAAGCAAGCATCTTCACCGTCTCTGATGAAACAAAACGTTTTAACAATTTCATCATGATGAAGATTCCAACTCCGCGAATGCTTATTTCAACCATTGAAATTTGCATGCTATTTTAGCATCCTTTGAATTAACAGAACCCTTTGGACCGTGTCCTGTACACGTCCTAGGTAACCATTCTATTAGAAGAACGTTGTTCCGTTTGTTCAACTACCATATACAAAAACTAGCATATGTAGTGATTGCTACAATAATCCGTCCAGACTAAATATCGTTATGAAAGATCAAATCTTGTCATAGCCAACTCTTTGAACATAATCGTAAACCATTTTAACGATATGTCGAATATTTCATAGATGTGAGAACATCCACGTCTGTTTCTTTATAGATCCAAACACGGTATCTAGAGGGTCTTCCAAGTTCAGAAACTTGGTTTCTCGTGTATGGAACTATCACGGATTTTATAGCTTCTAGCCATTTTGACGGAGTCAGGGCCCATCATCGCTTATTTGCATGTAGTCGGTCCATTATTATCAAATAACAATGATTCAATCTCAAATCTTACTATTTGATCGATTATCCGAACTACGCAGTTCAATAGGAACTTAGATCGCCGTGACCACAACCTTTGGGACACGGGAGCCAAGAGCATTGCGACCGCTTCCGGGATACTTTCCGGCGCTGCGCCACTTAGCACATAAAGCTTAGGTTCAACAACCTAATCGAAGTTCTACTGTCCTCCCACTTAACTTTTCGCAAAAAATTCCTTCTCAAGAAACTTGATGCACTTAGCCACAAAACACTTTTGTCTTTAGTGTTATGGAGGAATACCCAACGGTTACTTTGGGATAACTTACAAAGACGCACTTTATCCGACTTTGGTTGTAAACATTTTACATATGCTTTGCATACCAAAATTTAAGAAAAGACAAATTGGGTTTTATCCCATTCCACAACTCATATGGTGTCATTTCAACGGATCTCGATGGCGCTCTTTTCAGTGAAAAGCGGTAGTCTCTAAAGCTTAATCCTTAAAATATAATGGCAATTTTATAAATAACACCTTTGATCCTTACCATGTCAAACAAGGTTTGATTACATCTCTCGAAAACTCCATACTCCTATGGTGTTTCGGGAAATGCAAGTTTTGGAACGATTCCTAAACTCTCAGGCATTTGCTAAACTTTTAACTCAAAAAATCTTCTTTTATGATCCAATCATAAACTCTTATTTTCTCGTTACAATGATTTTCACTTCATCTTGAAATTTATTTGAACATTTTCAAACATTTCATACTTCTTCCTTATCAAGTAAATATACACATATATCCACTCAAATCCTTGGTTAAAGTATATGAAGTTATAAGACCCACCACACACGGCTACACATAATGAACTGTACACATCAACATGCATAATTTCCAATAAGTTAGTCGTCCGTTCTTCTTTGCCTATGAACGGAGTTTCAATTATTTCTAGGAAATTCTTACAAGCGTCAGTTGATTCAAAATCAAAAGACTCCAAAAATCCACCATCATGGAGTTTCTTCATGTGTTTCTTTCCAATATGATTCAAACGGTGGTGTCACTCATAAGTGATCTTCTAATCATTTGTCTTGCGACATGTTTAGCATCAGTTATTATGGATGTGATTTCTCCAACAAGATTTATAGAGTTCATCCATCTTCTATGAATATGGTGATAATTTGAACAACTATTGTTCGTATAACACCAGAACAGAATAACAATTATTCAAATAAATCTTGAAGGCTAGGTTTAATTCCAACGATAAACATAATAACACTTTATTTTGTTTTTAATGAGAATCATCCCATATTCATTTGCTAGTTACTCAGGCCATTGCAACTCTTGTATTGCGTTGTTCTGTATGACACTTCATACCAACCAATCAGTATCCAATACTCAAGAATCACACTGTTTAACAAGCAATGAATATACCCATAACATGTATATCATCTATATACCCGAGCTAGACATTTCCAGTCTTTTCCTTTTTCTTTTTGCCAAAATATTTTTCAGATCCTCTTTCAGCAATTCTTTTCCTTTTTAGAAGAATTTATCAACATCACTTGTGGCACCATTCATATGACACATAATCCAAAGTGTGTTAGTCAAATACTAACACCCTTTGATTCTCACTTTGATGTAAATCACCGTCATCAAATGTTTGGTGTTCTTCCAAATTCCATTCTTTAGTAATCTTATAGTGTAGTAAACATTTTACCTACATCTTCCATTCATCCTATCATGACAACTTTCATGACAAAACTACCATAGCTCATAGGGACAAACTGTGAGTACAATATTAGTTCCCAAAACCTTTTTGAGAGATTAGGACACATAGTGTCTCCAACCTTCACAAATTCTCATACAATATGAGAACATGTTTCTCACTAAATTTTACTCTATCACATTGCAACTAAACATTGTTTCAGATATCGCTATATCTTCCACACATGATAGTTTCTGAAACAATCCTTTCAGCTCCTAGATAACCTTGATAATAACAAACAACATTTGAATATCAAGGATCATGGAGGCAAGTGTGACACTTAGACACTAACACTGGAATTGTTACTCTCGATTTAATACACATTATTAAACTTCATGGAGTAAGCAAGGTTTGCTAAAGTTTGCAATAAGACTTTAAACTTTAGATTGACACTCAAACAATACGGTACCAGTCCGTAAAGTTAAATATCCAGAATTCTATAGTTCTATTATCTCAATTATAGCTAAGCGCAAAGGTAGTAAACAAATGCCAATGACTACAACGAACTATGCAAATTCACTTTGATTTAGTTCATGATAAAATGAGTTCATCTAACTCCCACTCAAAAACAACATCCCTCGAGTCGTCTTTGGTGATTACATGAACCAAATTCACTACACCACGACCGATCATCACGTGAGGCAGTGTAGCTGCAATGGCGAGCATCTCAATATGGTTCATCATATCATCCATATGACTCGTGCTTAACCTTTCGGTCCATATTCCGAGGCCATGTCTGTACATGCTAGGCTCGCCAAGTAGAACCTTAGTATTTGCATGTGTTTCAAGGCCATGTCTGTACATGCTAGGCTTGAAAACACCCGTTGTATGCGAACGTAGAGTCTATCACACCCGATCATCACGTGGTGTCTCAAAACGACGAACTTTCTTAACGGTGCATACTGAGGAAGAACATATAATTATCTTGATATTAAGTGAGAGGGATCATCTTATAATGCTACCGCAGCGATCATGATCGTAACTAAGCAAAATAAGATGCATAAAAGGATAAACATCACATGCATGGATAATGTGATATGATATGGTCCTTCTCGCATTAGATCTCCATCTTGTGCGTCTTGGTATGATCTCCATCATGCCACCGGCGCGGCACCAAGGTCCATGGCGCCACCACCATGGTCGTCCTTCTCCATTACAATATATCTCATGGATATATCTACAGCACGCAGGCCTTAAAAAGGAAAAACACAACCATATGGCTCCTGCCGGTTGTTTACAATAAATCTCATTTCATACAACAATTTTGTAACAATGACCATATCACATCACATGCCCTGCAAAAACAAGTTAGACGCTTCTAAATTATCTTTGCAAATTTTACGTGGTTTTGGGCTTCCTAGGAAAGAACCGATCTTACCTACGGACAAGAACCACAACGTTGATTCGCTAGTTGTTTCTTTTCATCCCTTTCCAGGGCCCTCCGTTGCAAATGACATATCACTAATGTTAGAGAAACTGACACCCCCAAAGCCACTTTATACGGTACAAGCCGTATGTCAAGCGTGACACGCAATCTGCGCTTAGGGCCGCTTCAATCCAACATTACCGCAATATGAACAAGTGCACAAAAGAGGGTAACAACTAGAGGATCAACGCCCACATCTCTATGTGTTCTAACCGTACAAAGCATCTACGCATAGACGAGGCTCTGATACCACTGAAGGGTTCGTTGCATAGAAAACAAAAATTTTCCTACGGTTGTAACAGCCAAGATCACATCTAGAAGATCACTTGTAACGGTTTGAGAAGGACTCACCCTCGAAGACCAAAAGCTTTAACGAGAACTATTCTCGTGGGTGATGTAGTCGAACACTCGCCGACCTCAAGGTCGTGATGAAGACTTGACGCCACGAACGGGCAGCGTCTCCGTAGTCGGTCACACGTACAGATCAGTGACGACCTCCGCCCCTTGCTCCAGTTGGGCAGCGGAAGTAGTGGATCCTCGGGAACTCCAGCAGCACTACAACATAGTGGTGGTGGTGGTAGAGAAGATCTTGAGCAGGGCTTCGCCTAAGCACCGTACTCGTGAAACTGGATCAGCTAGCAAGGGGAGGAAGATGCCAACCAAAGGGCATATGAGAGATGGAGGAATGAGTGAGTAGAGGGGTCTCCACCCATCTATATATAGGAGGGGGAGGCAGCCCCCAAGGGGTAGCACGCCCCAAGAGGTGCCCCCACCTCTCCCCTCATCATGTGGGTGGACACTCCACTCACAAAAACAAAGGGTCACACATTATTCCCATAACTTCCATAATTCTCCACTCAAAATTCCAAGAGTTTATCACATTAAAACACTTTTAATTATCTTGTTTAATGCCACTCAAATTAATGAACACTTCATTCAATGAGTACTTCATTGATGAACACTTCATTCAATGAACACATTAACAATTATCCCCTTGCACTATTTTGATATACCGAAACTATTCCAGCAGTTTTATCAAAACAGTCCATGTGCTGTCCAGTATATTCTCCGGCGTTCTGTATCCACTCAAACGCGTCAACGAATCCTTAAGTGTGTCACCCTACGGTTCGTGAATAAAATGGACATGACAGAGACTCTTCTCCGATCAATAATCATCAGAGGGATCTGGAGATCCATGATGACTCCCACTTACTCAACGATGAACTGATCGTGTGAACCATTACTCCGTAACCAATTCCTTTTGTCTCGCGATATTTTACTTGTCCGAGATCCGATCATTTGGTATCATCCATACCTAGTTCGATCTCGTTACCGACAAGTACTCTTTACTCGTTCCGCGATATAACATCCTCGTGAGCCAGTCACGTGCTTGCAAGCGATGTCAATGTGATATCACCGAGAGGGCCCAGAGTATATCTCTCCGTCATCTGGATGGACAAATCCCACTCTTGATCCACGAGCCTCAACTAACACTTTCCAAGTACCCAACGACACCTTTATAATCACCCTGTTACGGTGTGACGTTTGATGGAATCAAAGTACTCTTCCGGTGTCAGTGATTGACGTGATCTCATGGTCTAAGGATTAGGGTTACTTCGTGAAAGTTTGATACAGCAATAGAAACTTGATGACATGATCGTATTGCTATAACTACTGTGGGTGTATGTTCATCACATCATTCTCCAATGACATGACCTTGTTATTAACAACATCCAATGTTCATGATCAGGAAACCTTGATCATCAGTTAATCAACAAGCTAGTATAAAGAGAGGCATTACTAGGAACCTTTTCTCTGTTTATTAAACACACATGTATTAACGTTTCCGGTTAACACAATTATAGCATGAAAATAAACATTTATCATAAACATGGAATAAGATAATAACCACTTTATTATTGCCTCTCGGGCATATTCCCTTCAGTCTCCCACTTGCACTAGAGTCAATAATCTAGTTTGGTACTTGCGCATCCAACACCTATGGCATTCAGTTGTTATCCATACGCATTGCTAGTGGTAAACCTAATCTCCAGATCTGACACTTCAGGTCCGTGTGTATTTGCATTTCTTTGCGTCTCTACGCATCACTCATTCACTAATGAGATGGCATTGCATAAATTTGGTCCTCCGGTGAGACCTTAGTCCCTTGAGCTCAAAACATGTTGAATCTATTGTCGTACAATAGATCTTCATAGTATTAGCTCGCTTGGAACTACACCTAGTTTGTCAAACAAACTTCTTGACACAAAAGCCCTCCTTTGCTGCTGCTAGAGCAGTCATATACTTAGCCTTTCGTTGTAGTATTCGTTATAATGTCTTAACTTTGGAACTCATCCAAATCCATTTGAAACTATTCCAAATCTATCATGGAACTTTCTTCCATTACATTTTGCCACCTTAACATACCGCCAAAATTGAGATAAATTTAGATTGTATCTTGCGACAAAACTAGTATCAATGTAACACTTTACAATGAACTATTGTCCAACATACATAATATATATTCTTAGTCCTTCCAAAGCACGTAAGGATATCTTTACTATTGTCCAATGATCATCTTATGAATCATTCTGGTATATGCTCATAACATTTAGAGCATAGGACATTCTGGAATTGTACATATCATGGTGTACATGATTGATCAAATCATTCATGTGATTTTACTCACCAAGTGTCAAAACACTTGAATCTCGCTTCAACCTTTTCCATGCGGCAAGAACCTTTCTCGTCGTTTCCATATTGAACTTATTCAATATTTCATATATGTACTTCGGCCCAACCATATTAGCATCTCAATCTATCTATATAGACCATATTAGCCCAATATACTGGTTTTGCCCAAATCTTCCATTAAAATCAAATTTTCAATGAAACTTCACCCGTGTCAATAAAAGATACATCATTTCCAATCAACAATATGTCTTCTACATAATGTATTAGAAATATGTCTCAGCGCTCCCACTTAATTTCTTGCAAAAGCAAGCATCTTCACCGTCTCTGATGAAACAAAACGTTTTAACAATTTCATCATGATGAAGATTCCAACTCCGCGAATGCTTATTTCAACCATTGAAATTTGCATGCTATTTTAGCATCCTTTGAATTAACAGAACCCTTTGGACCGTGTCCTGTACACGTCCTAGGTAACCATTCTATTAGAAGAACGTTGTTCCGTTTGTTCAACTACCATATACAAAAACTAGCATATGTAGTGATTGCTACAATAATCCGTCCAGACTAAATATCGTTATGAAAGATCAAATCTTGTCATAGCCAACTCTTTGAACATAATCGTAAACCATTTTAACGATATGTCGAATATTTCATAGATGTGAGAACATCCACGTCTGTTTCTTTATAGATCCAAACACGGTATCTAGAGGGTCTTCCAAGTTCAGAAACTTGGTTTCTCGTGTATGGAACTATCACGGATTTTATAGCTTCTAGCCATTTTGACGGAGTCAGGGCCCATCATCGCTTATTTGCATGTAGTCGGTCCATTATTATCAAATAACAATGATTCAATCTCAAATCTTACTATTTGATCGATTATCCGAACTACGCAGTTCAATAGGAACTTAGATCGCCGTGACCACAACCTTTGGGACACGGGAGCCAAGAGCATTGCGACCGCTTCCGGGATACTTTCCGGCGCTGCGCCACTTAGCACATAAAGCTTAGGTTCAACAACCTAATCGAAGTTCTACTGTCCTCCCACTTAACTTTTCGCAAAAAATTCCTTCTCAAGAAACTTGATGCACTTAGCCACAAAACACTTTTGTCTTTAGTGTTATGGAGGAATACCCAACGGTTACTTTGGGATAACTTACAAAGACGCACTTTATCCGACTTTGGTTGTAAACATTTTACATATGCTTTGCATACCAAAATTTAAGAAAAGACAAATTGGGTTTTATCCCATTCCACAACTCATATGGTGTCATTTCAACGGATCTCGATGGCGCTCTTTTCAGTGAAAAGCGGTAGTCTCTAAAGCTTAATCCTTAAAATATAATGGCAATTTTATAAATAACACCTTTGATCCTTACCATGTCAAACAAGGTTTGATTACATCTCTCGAAAACTCCATACTCCTATGGTGTTTCGGGAAATGCAAGTTTTGGAACGATTCCTAAACTCTCAGGCATTTGCTAAACTTTTAACTCAAAAAATCTTCTTTTATGATCCAATCATAAACTCTTATTTTCTCGTTACAATGATTTTCACTTCATCTTGAAATTTATTTGAACATTTTCAAACATTTCATACTTCTTCCTTATCAAGTAAATATACACATATATCCACTCAAATCCTTGGTTAAAGTATATGAAGTTATAAGACCCACCACACACGGCTACACATAATGAACTGTACACATCAACATGCATAATTTCCAATAAGTTAGTCGTCCGTTCTTCTTTGCCTATGAACGGAGTTTCAATTATTTCTAGGAAATTCTTACAAGCGTCAGTTGATTCAAAATCAAAAGACTCCAAAAATCCACCATCATGGAGTTTCTTCATGTGTTTCTTTCCAATATGATTCAAACGGTGGTGTCACTCATAAGTGATCTTCTAATCATTTGTCTTGCGACATGTTTAGCATCAGTTATTATGGATGTGATTTCTCCAACAAGATTTATAGAGTTCATCCATCTTCTATGAATATGGTGATAATTTGAACAACTATTGTTCGTATAACACCAGAACAGAATAACAATTATTCAAATAAATCTTGAAGGCTAGGTTTAATTCCAACGATAAACATAATAACACTTTATTTTGTTTTTAATGAGAATCATCCCATATTCATTTGCTAGTTACTCAGGCCATTGCAACTCTTGTATTGCGTTGTTCTGTATGACACTTCATACCAACCAATCAGTATCCAATACTCAAGAATCACACTGTTTAACAAGCAATGAATATACCCATAACATGTATATCATCTATATACCCGAGCTGGACATTTCCAGTCTTTTCCTTTTTCTTTTTGCCAAAATATTTTTCAGATCCTCTTTCAGCAATTCTTTTCCTTTTTAGAAGAATTTATCAACATCACTTGTGGCACCATTCATATGACACATAATCCAAAGTGTGTTAGTCAAATACTAACACCCTTTGATTCTCACTTTGATGTAAATCACCGTCATCAAATGTTTGGTGTTCTTCCAAATTCCATTCTTTAGTAATCTTATAGTGTAGTAAACATTTTACCTACATCTTCCATTCATCCTATCATGACAACTTTCATGACAAAACTACCATAGCTCATAGGGACAAACTGTGAGTACAATATTAGTTCCCAAAACCTTTTTGAGAGATTAGGACACATAGTGTCTCCAACCTTCACAAATTCTCATACAATATGAGAACATGTTTCTCACTAAATTTTACTCTATCACATTGCAACTAAACATTGTTTCAGATATCGCTATATCTTCCACACATGATAGTTTCTGAAACAATCCTTTCAGCTCCTAGATAACCTTGATAATAACAAACAACATTTGAATATCAAGGATCATGGAGGCAAGTGTGACACTTAGACACTAACACTGGAATTGTTACTCTCGATTTAATACACATTATTAAACTTCATGGAGTAAGCAAGGTTTGCTAAAGTTTGCAATAAGACTTTAAACTTTAGATTGACACTCAAACAATACGGTACCAGTCCGTAAAGTTAAATATCCAGAATTCTATAGTTCTATTATCTCAATTATAGCTAAGCGCAAAGGTAGTAAACAAATGCCAATGACTACAACGAACTATGCAAATTCACTTTGATTTAGTTCATGATAAAATGAGTTCATCTAACTCCCACTCAAAAACAACATCCCTCGAGTCGTCTTTGGTGATTACATGAACCAAATTCACTACACCACGACCGATCATCACGTGAGGCAGTGTAGCTGCAATGGCGAGCATCTCAATATGGTTCATCATATCATCCATATGACTCGTGCTTAACCTTTCGGTCCATATTCCGAGGCCATGTCTGTACATGCTAGGCTCGCCAAGTAGAACCTTAGTATTTGCATGTGTTTCAAGGCCATGTCTGTACATGCTAGGCTTGAAAACACCCGTTGTATGCGAACGTAGAGTCTATCACACCCGATCATCACGTGGTGTCTCAAAACGACGAACTTTCTTAACGGTGCATACTGAGGAAGAACATATAATTATCTTGATATTAAGTGAGAGGGATCATCTTATAATGCTACCGCAGCGATCATGATCGTAACTAAGCAAAATAAGATGCATAAAAGGATAAACATCACATGCATGGATAATGTGATATGATATGGTCCTTCTCGCATTAGATCTCCATCTTGTGCGTCTTGGTATGATCTCCATCATGCCACCGGCGCGGCACCAAGGTCCATGGCGCCACCACCATGGTCGTCCTTCTCCATTACAATATATCTCATGGATATATCTACAGCACGCAGGCCTTAAAAAGGAAAAACACAACCATATGGCTCCTGCCGGTTGTTTACAATAAATCTCATTTCATACAACAATTTTGTAACAATGACCATATCACATCACATGCCCTGCAAAAACAAGTTAGACGCTTCTAAATTATCTTTGCAAATTTTACGTGGTTTTGGGCTTCCTAGGAAAGAACCGATCTTACCTACGGACAAGAACCACAACGTTGATTCGCTAGTTGTTTCTTTTCATCCCTTTCCAGGGCCCTCCGTTGCAAATGACATATCACTAATGTTAGAGAAACTGACACCCCCAAAGCCACTTTATACGGTACAAGCCGTATGTCAAGCGTGACACGCAATCTGCGCTTAGGGCCGCTTCAATCCAACATTACCGCAATATGAACAAGTGCACAAAAGAGGGTAACAACTAGAGGATCAACGCCCACATCTCTATGTGTTCTAACCGTACAAAGCATCTACGCATAGACGAGGCTCTGATACCACTGAAGGGTTCGTTGCATAGAAAACAAAAATTTTCCTACGGTTGTAACAGCCAAGATCGCATCTAGAAGATCACTTGTAACGGTTTGAGAAGGACTCACCCTCGAAGACCAAAAGCTTTAACGAGAACTATTCTCGTGGGTGATGTAGTCGAACACTCGCCGACCTCAAGGTCGTGATGAAGACTTGACGCCACGAACGGGCAGCGTCTCCGTAGTCGGTCACACGTACAGATCAGTGACGACCTCCGCCCCTTGCTACAGTTGGGCAGCGGAAGTAGTGGATCCTCGGGAACTCCAGCAGCACTACAACATAGTGGTGGTGGTGGTAGAGAAGATCTTGAGCAGGGCTTCGCCTAAGCACCGTACTCGTGAAACTGGATCATCTAGCAAGGGGAGGAAGATGCCAACCAAAGGGCATATGAGAGATGGAGGAATGAGTGAGTAGAGGGGTCTCCACCCATCTATATATAGGAGGGGGAGGCAGCCCCCAAGGGGTAGCACGCCCCAAGAGGTGCCCCCACCTCTCCCCTCATCATGTGGGTGGACACTCCACTCACAAAAACAAAGGGTCACACATTATTCCCATAACTTCCATAATTCTCCACTCAAAATTCAAAGAGTTTATCACATTAAAACACTTTTAATTATCTTGTTTAATGCCACTCAAATTAATGAACACTTCATTCAATGAGTACTTCATTGATGAACACTTCATTCAATGAACACATTAACAATTATCCCCTTGCACTATTTTGATATACCGAAACTATTCCAGCAGTTTTATCAAAACAGTCCATGTGCTGTCCAGTATATTCTCCGGCGTTCTGTATCCACTCAAACGTGTCAACGAATCCTTAAGTGTGTCACCCTACGGTTCGTGAATAAAATGGACATGACAGAGACTCTTCTCCGATCAATAATCATCAGAGGGATCTGGAGATCCATGATGACTCCCACTTACTCAACGATGAACTAGTGATCGTGTGAACCATTACTCCGTAACCAATTCCTTTTGTCTCGCGATATTTTACTTGTCCGAGATCCGATCATTTGGTATCATCCATACCTAGTTCGATCTCGTTACCGACAAGTACTCTTTACTCGTTCCGTGATATAACATCCTCGTGAGCCAGTCACGTGCTTGCAAGCGATGTCAATGTGATATCACCGAGAGGGCCCAGAGTATATCTCTCCGTCATCTGGATGGACAAATCCCATTCTTGATCCACGAGCCTCAACTAACACTTTCCAAGTACCCAACGACACCTTTATAATCACCCTGTTACGGTGTGACGTTTGATGGAATCAAAGTACTCTTCCGGTGTCAGTGATTGACGTGATCTCATGGTCTAAGGATTAGGGTTACTTCGTGAAAGTTTGATACAGCAATAGAAACTTGATGACATGATCGTATTGCTATAACTACTGTGGGTGTATGTTCATCACATCATTCTCCAATGACATGACCTTGTTATTAACAACATCCAATGTTCATGATCAGGAAACCTTGATCATCAGTTAATCAACAAGCTAGTATAAAGAGAGGCATTACTAGGAACCTTTTCTCTGTTTATTAAACACACATGTATTAACGTTTCCGGTTAACACAATTATAGCATGAAAATAAACATTTATCATAAACATGGAATAAGATAATAACCACTTTATTATTGCCTCTCGGGCATATTCCCTTCAGTCTCCCACTTGCACTAGAGTCAATAATCTAGTTTGGTACTTGCGCATCCAACACCTATGGCATTCAGTTGTTATCCATACGCATTGCTAGTGGTAAACCTAATCTCCAGATCTGACACTTCAGGTCCGTGTGTATTTGCATTTCTTTGCGTCTCTACGCATCACTCATTCACTAATGAGATGGCATTGCATAAATTTGGTCCTCCGGTGAGACCTTAGTCCCTTGAGCTCAAAACATGTTGAATCTATTGTCGTACAATAGATCTTCATAGTATTAGCTCGCTTGGAACTACACCTAGTTTGTCAAACAAACTTCTTGACACAAAAGCCCTCCTTTGCTGCTGCTAGAGCAGTCATATACTTAGCCTTTCGTTGTAGTATTCGTTATAATGTCTTAACTTTGGAACTCATCCAAATCCATTTGAAACTATTCCAAATCTATCATGGAACTTTCTTCCATTACATTTTGCCACCTTAACATACCGCCAAAATTGAGATAAATTTAGATTGTATCTTGCGACAAAACTAGTATCAATGTAACACTTTACAATGAACTATTGTCCAACATACATAATATATATTCTTAGTCCTTCCAAAGCACGTAAGGATATCTTTACTATTGTCCAATGATCATCTTATGAATCATTCTGGTATATGCTCATAACATTTAGAGCATAGGACATTCTGGAATTGTACATATCATGGTGTACATGATTGATCAAATCATTCATGTGATTTTACTCACCAAGTGTCAAAACACTTGAATCTCGCTTCAACCTTTTCCATGCGGCAAGAACCTTTCTCGTCGTTTCCATATTGAACTTATTCAATATTTCATATATGTACTTCGGCCCAACCATATTAGCATCTCAATCTATCTATATAGACCATATTAGCCCAATATACTGGTTTTGCCCAAATCTTCCATTAAAATCAAATTTTCAATGAAACTTCACCCGTGTCAATAAAAGATACATCATTTCCAATCAACAATATGTCTTCTACATAATGTATTAGAAATATGTCTCAGCGCTCCCACTTAATTTCTTGCAAAAGCAAGCATCTTCACCGTCTCTGATGAAACAAAACGTTTTAACAATTTCATCATGATGAAGATTCCAACTCCGCGAATGCTTATTTCAACCATTGAAATTTGCATGCTATTTTAGCATCCTTTGAATTAACAGAACCCTTTGGACCGTGTCCTGTACACGTCCTAGGTAACCATTCTATTAGAAGAACGTTGTTCCGTTTGTTCAACTACCATATACAAAAACTAGCATATGTAGTGATTGCTACAATAATCCGTCCAGACTAAATATCGTTATGAAAGATCAAATCTTGTCATAGCCAACTCTTTGAACATAATCGTAAACCATTTTAACGATATGTCGAATATTTCATAGATGTGAGAACATCCACGTCTGTTTCTTTATAGATCCAAACACGGTATCTAGAGGGTCTTCCAAGTTCAGAAACTTGGTTTCTCGTGTATGGAACTATCACGGATTTTATAGCTTCTAGCCATTTTGACGGAGTCAGGGCCCATCATCGCTTATTTGCATGTAGTCGGTCCATTATTATCAAATAACAATGATTCAATCTCAAATCTTACTATTTGATCGATTATCCGAACTACGCAGTTCAATAGGAACTTAGATCGCCGTGACCACAACCTTTGGGACACGGGAGCCAAGAGCATTGCGACCGCTTCCGGGATACTTTCCGGCGCTGCGCCACTTAGCACATAAAGCTTAGGTTCAACAACCTAATCGAAGTTCTACTGTCCTCCCACTTAACTTTTCGCAAAAAATTCCTTCTCAAGAAACTTGATGCACTTAGCCACAAAACACTTTTGTCTTTAGTGTTATGGAGGAATACCCAACGGTTACTTTGGGATAACTTACAAAGACGCACTTTATCCGACTTTGGTTGTAAACATTTTACATATGCTTTGCATACCAAAATTTAAGAAAAGACAAATTGGGTTTTATCCCATTCCACAACTCATATGGTGTCATTTCAACGGATCTCGATGGCGCTCTTTTCAGTGAAAAGCGGTAGTCTCTAAAGCTTAATCCTTAAAATATAATGGCAATTTTATAAATAACACCTTTGATCCTTACCATGTCAAACAAGGTTTGATTACATCTCTCGAAAACTCCATACTCCTATGGTGTTTCGGGAAATGCAAGTTTTGGAACGATTCCTAAACTCTCAGGCATTTGCTAAACTTTTAACTCAAAAAATCTTCTTTTATGATCCAATCATAAACTCTTATTTTCTCGTTACAATGATTTTCACTTCATCTTGAAATTTATTTGAACATTTTCAAACATTTCATACTTCTTCCTTATCAAGTAAATATACACATATATCCACTCAAATCCTTGGTTAAAGTATATGAAGTTATAAGACCCACCACACACGGCTACACATAATGAACTGTACACATCAACATGCATAATTTCCAATAAGTTAGTCGTCCGTTCTTCTTTGCCTATGAACGGAGTTTCAATTATTTCTAGGAAATTCTTACAAGCGTCAGTTGATTCAAAATCAAAAGACTCCAAAAATCCACCATCATGGAGTTTCTTCATGTGTTTCTTTCCAATATGATTCAAACGGTGGTGTCACTCATAAGTGATCTTCTAATCATTTGTCTTGCGACATGTTTAGCATCAGTTATTATGGATGTGATTTCTCCAACAAGATTTATAGAGTTCATCCATCTTCTATGAATATGGTGATAATTTGAACAACTATTGTTCGTATAACACCAGAACAGAATAACAATTATTCAAATAAATCTTGAAGGCTAGGTTTAATTCCAACGATAAACATAATAACACTTTATTTTGTTTTTAATGAGAATCATCCCATATTCATTTGCTAGTTACTCAGGCCATTGCAACTCTTGTATTGCGTTGTTCTGTATGACACTTCATACCAACCAATCAGTATCCAATACTCAAGAATCACACTGTTTAACAAGCAATGAATATACCCATAACATGTATATCATCTATATACCCGAGCTAGACATTTCCAGTCTTTTCCTTTTTCTTTTTGCCAAAATATTTTTCAGATCCTCTTTCAGCAATTCTTTTCCTTTTTAGAAGAATTTATCAACATCACTTGTGGCACCATTCATATGACACATAATCCAAAGTGTGTTAGTCAAATACTAACACCCTTTGATTCTCACTTTGATGTAAATCACCGTCATCAAATGTTTGGTGTTCTTCCAAATTCCATTCTTTAGTAATCTTATAGTGTAGTAAACATTTTACCTACATCTTCCATTCATCCTATCATGACAACTTTCATGACAAAACTACCATAGCTCATAGGGACAAACTGTGAGTACAATATTAGTTCCCAAAACCTTTTTGAGAGATTAGGACACATAGTGTCTCCAACCTTCACAAATTCTCATACAATATGAGAACATGTTTCTCACTAAATTTTACTCTATCACATTGCAACTAAACATTGTTTCAGATATCGCTATATCTTCCACACATGATAGTTTCTGAAACAATCCTTTCAGCTCCTAGATAACCTTGATAATAACAAACAACATTTGAATATCAAGGATCATGGAGGCAAGTGTGACACTTAGACACTAACACTGGAATTGTTACTCTCGATTTAATACACATTATTAAACTTCATGGAGTAAGCAAGGTTTGCTAAAGTTTGCAATAAGACTTTAAACTTTAGATTGACACTCAAACAATACGGTACCAGTCCGTAAAGTTAAATATCCAGAATTCTATAGTTCTATTATCTCAATTATAGCTAAGCGCAAAGGTAGTAAACAAATGCCAATGACTACAACGAACTATGCAAATTCACTTTGATTTAGTTCATGATAAAATGAGTTCATCTAACTCCCACTCAAAAACAACATCCCTCGAGTCGTCTTTGGTGATTACATGAACCAAATTCACTACACCACGACCGATCATCACGTGAGGCAGTGTAGCTGCAATGGCGAGCATCTCAATATGGTTCATCATATCATCCATATGACTCGTGCTTAACCTTTCGGTCCATATTCCGAGGCCATGTCTGTACATGCTAGGCTCGCCAAGTAGAACCTTAGTATTTGCATGTGTTTCAAGGCCATGTCTGTACATGCTAGGCTTGAAAACACCCGTTGTATGCGAACGTAGAGTCTATCACACCCGATCATCACGTGGTGTCTCAAAACGACGAACTTTCTTAACGGTGCATACTGAGGAAGAACATATAATTATCTTGATATTAAGTGAGAGGGATCATCTTATAATGCTACCGCAGCGATCATGATCGTAACTAAGCAAAATAAGATGCATAAAAGGATAAACATCACATGCATGGATAATGTGATATGATATGGTCCTTCTCGCATTAGATCTCCATCTTGTGCGTCTTGGTATGATCTCCATCATGCCACCGGCGCGGCACCAAGGTCCATGGCGCCACCACCATGGTCGTCCTTCTCCATTACAATATATCTCATGGATATATCTACAGCACGCAGGCCTTAAAAAGGAAAAACACAACCATATGGCTCCTGCCGGTTGTTTACAATAAATCTCATTTCATACAACAATTTTGTAACAATGACCATATCACATCACATGCCCTGCAAAAACAAGTTAGACGCTTCTAAATTATCTTTGCAAATTTTACGTGGTTTTGGGCTTCCTAGGAAAGAACCGATCTTACCTACGGACAAGAACCACAACGTTGATTCGCTAGTTGTTTCTTTTCATCCCTTTCCAGGGCCCTCCGTTGCAAATGACATATCACTAATGTTAGAGAAACTGACACCCCCAAAGCCACTTTATACGGTACAAGCCGTATGTCAAGCGTGACACGCAATCTGCGCTTAGGGCCGCTTCAATCCAACATTACCGCAATATGAACAAGTGCACAAAAGAGGGTAACAACTAGAGGATCAACGCCCACATCTCTATGTGTTCTAACCGTACAAAGCATCTACGCATAGACGAGGCTCTGATACCACTGAAGGGTTCGTTGCATAGAAAACAAAAATTTTCCTACGGTTGTAACAGCCAAGATCGCATCTAGAAGATCACTTGTAACGGTTTGAGAAGGACTCACCCTCGAAGACCAAAAGCTTTAACGAGAACTATTCTCGTGGGTGATGTAGTCGAACACTCGCCGACCTCAAGGTCGTGATGAAGACTTGACGCCACGAACGGGCAGCGTCTCCGTAGTCGGTCACACGTACAGATCAGTGACGACCTCCGCCCCTTGCTACAGTTGGGCAGCGGAAGTAGTGGATCCTCGGGAACTCCAGCAGCACTACAACATAGTGGTGGTGGTGGTAGAGAAGATCTTGAGCAGGGCTTCGCCTAAGCACCGTACTCGTGAAACTGGATCATCTAGCAAGGGGAGGAAGATGCCAACCAAAGGGCATATGAGAGATGGAGGAATGAGTGAGTAGAGGGGTCTCCACCCATCTATATATAGGAGGGGGAGGCAGCCCCCAAGGGGTAGCACGCCCCAAGAGGTGCCCCCACCTCTCCCCTCATCATGTGGGTGGACACTCCACTCACAAAAACAAAGGGTCACACATTATTCCCATAACTTCCATAATTCTCCACTCAAAATTCAAAGAGTTTATCACATTAAAACACTTTTAATTATCTTGTTTAATGCCACTCAAATTAATGAACACTTCATTCAATGAGTACTTCATTGATGAACACTTCATTCAATGAACACATTAACAATTATCCCCTTGCACTATTTTGATATACCGAAACTATTCCAGCAGTTTTATCAAAACAGTCCATGTGCTGTCCAGTATATTCTCCGGCGTTCTGTATCCACTCAAACGTGTCAACGAATCCTTAAGTGTGTCACCCTACGGTTCGTGAATAAAATGGACATGACAGAGACTCTTCTCCGATCAATAATCATCAGAGGGATCTGGAGATCCATGATGACTCCCACTTACTCAACGATGAACTAGTGATCGTGTGAACCATTACTCCGTAACCAATTCCTTTTGTCTCGCGATATTTTACTTGTCCGAGATCCGATCATTTGGTATCATCCATACCTAGTTCGATCTCGTTACCGACAAGTACTCTTTACTCGTTCCGTGATATAACATCCTCGTGAGCCAGTCACGTGCTTGCAAGCGATGTCAATGTGATATCACCGAGAGGGCCCAGAGTATATCTCTCCGTCATCTGGATGGACAAATCCCATTCTTGATCCACGAGCCTCAACTAACACTTTCCAAGTACCCAACGACACCTTTATAATCACCCTGTTACGGTGTGACGTTTGATGGAATCAAAGTACTCTTCCGGTGTCAGTGATTGACGTGATCTCATGGTCTAAGGATTAGGGTTACTTCGTGAAAGTTTGATACAGCAATAGAAACTTGATGACATGATCGTATTGCTATAACTACTGTGGGTGTATGTTCATCACATCATTCTCCAATGACATGACCTTGTTATTAACAACATCCAATGTTCATGATCAGGAAACCTTGATCATCAGTTAATCAACAAGCTAGTATAAAGAGAGGCATTACTAGGAACCTTTTCTCTGTTTATTAAACACACATGTATTAACGTTTCCGGTTAACACAATTATAGCATGAAAATAAACATTTATCATAAACATGGAATAAGATAATAACCACTTTATTATTGCCTCTCGGGCATATTCCCTTCAGTCTCCCACTTGCACTAGAGTCAATAATCTAGTTTGGTACTTGCGCATCCAACACCTATGGCATTCAGTTGTTATCCATACGCATTGCTAGTGGTAAACCTAATCTCCAGATCTGACACTTCAGGTCCGTGTGTATTTGCATTTCTTTGCGTCTCTACGCATCACTCATTCACTAATGAGATGGCATTGCATAAATTTGGTCCTCCGGTGAGACCTTAGTCCCTTGAGCTCAAAACATGTTGAATCTATTGTCGTACAATAGATCTTCATAGTATTAGCTCGCTTGGAACTACACCTAGTTTGTCAAACAAACTTCTTGACACAAAAGCCCTCCTTTGCTGCTGCTAGAGCAGTCATATACTTAGCCTTTCGTTGTAGTATTCGTTATAATGTCTTAACTTTGGAACTCATCCAAATCCATTTGAAACTATTCCAAATCTATCATGGAACTTTCTTCCATTACATTTTGCCACCTTAACATACCGCCAAAATTGAGATAAATTTAGATTGTATCTTGCGACAAAACTAGTATCAATGTAACACTTTACAATGAACTATTGTCCAACATACATAATATATATTCTTAGTCCTTCCAAAGCACGTAAGGATATCTTTACTATTGTCCAATGATCATCTTATGAATCATTCTGGTATATGCTCATAACATTTAGAGCATAGGACATTCTGGAATTGTACATATCATGGTGTACATGATTGATCAAATCATTCATGTGATTTTACTCACCAAGTGTCAAAACACTTGAATCTCGCTTCAACCTTTTCCATGCGGCAAGAACCTTTCTCGTCGTTTCCATATTGAACTTATTCAATATTTCATATATGTACTTCGGCCCAACCATATTAGCATCTCAATCTATCTATATAGACCATATTAGCCCAATATACTGGTTTTGCCCAAATCTTCCATTAAAATCAAATTTTCAATGAAACTTCACCCGTGTCAATAAAAGATACATCATTTCCAATCAACAATATGTCTTCTACATAATGTATTAGAAATATGTCTCAGCGCTCCCACTTAATTTCTTGCAAAAGCAAGCATCTTCACCGTCTCTGATGAAACAAAACGTTTTAACAATTTCATCATGATGAAGATTCCAACTCCGCGAATGCTTATTTCAACCATTGAAATTTGCATGCTATTTTAGCATCCTTTGAATTAACAGAACCCTTTGGACCGTGTCCTGTACACGTCCTAGGTAACCATTCTATTAGAAGAACGTTGTTCCGTTTGTTCAACTACCATATACAAAAACTAGCATATGTAGTGATTGCTACAATAATCCGTCCAGACTAAATATCGTTATGAAAGATCAAATCTTGTCATAGCCAACTCTTTGAACATAATCGTAAACCATTTTAACGATATGTCGAATATTTCATAGATGTGAGAACATCCACGTCTGTTTCTTTATAGATCCAAACACGGTATCTAGAGGGTCTTCCAAGTTCAGAAACTTGGTTTCTCGTGTATGGAACTATCACGGATTTTATAGCTTCTAGCCATTTTGACGGAGTCAGGGCCCATCATCGCTTATTTGCATGTAGTCGGTCCATTATTATCAAATAACAATGATTCAATCTCAAATCTTACTATTTGATCGATTATCCGAACTACGCAGTTCAATAGGAACTTAGATCGCCGTGACCACAACCTTTGGGACACGGGAGCCAAGAGCATTGCGACCGCTTCCGGGATACTTTCCGGCGCTGCGCCACTTAGCACATAAAGCTTAGGTTCAACAACCTAATCGAAGTTCTACTGTCCTCCCACTTAACTTTTCGCAAAAAATTCCTTCTCAAGAAACTTGATGCACTTAGCCACAAAACACTTTTGTCTTTAGTGTTATGGAGGAATACCCAACGGTTACTTTGGGATAACTTACAAAGACGCACTTTATCCGACTTTGGTTGTAAACATTTTACATATGCTTTGCATACCAAAATTTAAGAAAAGACAAATTGGGTTTTATCCCATTCCACAACTCATATGGTGTCATTTCAACGGATCTCGATGGCGCTCTTTTCAGTGAAAAGCGGTAGTCTCTAAAGCTTAATCCTTAAAATATAATGGCAATTTTATAAATAACACCTTTGATCCTTACCATGTCAAACAAGGTTTGATTACATCTCTCGAAAACTCCATACTCCTATGGTGTTTCGGGAAATGCAAGTTTTGGAACGATTCCTAAACTCTCAGGCATTTGCTAAACTTTTAACTCAAAAAATCTTCTTTTATGATCCAATCATAAACTCTTATTTTCTCGTTACAATGATTTTCACTTCATCTTGAAATTTATTTGAACATTTTCAAACATTTCATACTTCTTCCTTATCAAGTAAATATACACATATATCCACTCAAATCCTTGGTTAAAGTATATGAAGTTATAAGACCCACCACACACGGCTACACATAATGAACTGTACACATCAACATGCATAATTTCCAATAAGTTAGTCGTCCGTTCTTCTTTGCCTATGAACGGAGTTTCAATTATTTCTAGGAAATTCTTACAAGCGTCAGTTGATTCAAAATCAAAAGACTCCAAAAATCCACCATCATGGAGTTTCTTCATGTGTTTCTTTCCAATATGATTCAAACGGTGGTGTCACTCATAAGTGATCTTCTAATCATTTGTCTTGCGACATGTTTAGCATCAGTTATTATGGATGTGATTTCTCCAACAAGATTTATAGAGTTCATCCATCTTCTATGAATATGGTGATAATTTGAACAACTATTGTTCGTATAACACCAGAACAGAATAACAATTATTCAAATAAATCTTGAAGGCTAGGTTTAATTCCAACGATAAACATAATAACACTTTATTTTGTTTTTAATGAGAATCATCCCATATTCATTTGCTAGTTACTCAGGCCATTGCAACTCTTGTATTGCGTTGTTCTGTATGACACTTCATACCAACCAATCAGTATCCAATACTCAAGAATCACACTGTTTAACAAGCAATGAATATACCCATAACATGTATATCATCTATATACCCGAGCTGGACATTTCCAGTCTTTTCCTTTTTCTTTTTGCCAAAATATTTTTCAGATCCTCTTTCAGCAATTCTTTTCCTTTTTAGAAGAATTTATCAACATCACTTGTGGCACCATTCATATGACACATAATCCAAAGTGTGTTAGTCAAATACTAACACCCTTTGATTCTCACTTTGATGTAAATCACCGTCATCAAATGTTTGGTGTTCTTCCAAATTCCATTCTTTAGTAATCTTATAGTGTAGTAAACATTTTACCTACATCTTCCATTCATCCTATCATGACAACTTTCATGACAAAACTACCATAGCTCATAGGGACAAACTGTGAGTACAATATTAGTTCCCAAAACCTTTTTGAGAGATTAGGACACATAGTGTCTCCAACCTTCACAAATTCTCATACAATATGAGAACATGTTTCTCACTAAATTTTACTCTATCACATTGCAACTAAACATTGTTTCAGATATCGCTATATCTTCCACACATGATAGTTTCTGAAACAATCCTTTCAGCTCCTAGATAACCTTGATAATAACAAACAACATTTGAATATCAAGGATCATGGAGGCAAGTGTGACACTTAGACACTAACACTGGAATTGTTACTCTCGATTTAATACACATTATTAAACTTCATGGAGTAAGCAAGGTTTGCTAAAGTTTGCAATAAGACTTTAAACTTTAGATTGACACTCAAACAATACGGTACCAGTCTGTAAAGTTAAATATCCAGAATTCTATAGTTCTATTATCTCAATTATAGCTAAGCGCAAAGGTAGTAAACAAATGCCAATGACTACAACGAACTATGCAAATTCACTTTGATTTAGTTCATGATAAAATGAGTTCATCTAACTCCCACTCAAAAACAACATCCCTCGAGTCGTCTTTGGTGATTACATGAACCAAATTCACTACACCACGACCGATCATCACGTGAGGCAGTGTAGCTGCAATGGCGAGCATCTCAATATGGTTCATCATATCATCCATATGACTCGTGCTTAACCTTTCGGTCCATATTCCGAGGCCATGTCTGTACATGCTAGGCTCGCCAAGTAGAACCTTAGTATTTGCATGTGTTTCAAGGCCATGTCTGTACATGCTAGGCTTGAAAACACCCGTTGTATGCGAACGTAGAGTCTATCACACCCGATCATCACGTGGTGTCTCAAAACGACGAACTTTCTTAACGGTGCATACTGAGGAAGAACATATAATTATCTTGATATTAAGTGAGAGGGATCATCTTATAATGCTACCGCAGCGATCATGATCGTAACTAAGCAAAATAAGATGCATAAAAGGATAAACATCACATGCATGGATAATGTGATATGATATGGTCCTTCTCGCATTAGATCTCCATCTTGTGCGTCTTGGTATGATCTCCATCATGCCACCGGCGCGGCACCAAGGTCCATGGCGCCACCACCATGGTCGTCCTTCTCCATTACAATATATCTCATGGATATATCTACAGCACGCAGGCCTTAAAAAGGAAAAACACAACCATATGGCTCCTGCCGGTTGTTTACAATAAATCTCATTTCATACAACAATTTTGTAACAATGACCATATCACATCACATGCCCTGCAAAAACAAGTTAGACGCTTCTAAATTATCTTTGCAAATTTTACGTGGTTTTGGGCTTCCTAGGAAAGAACCGATCTTACCTACGGACAAGAACCACAACGTTGATTCGCTAGTTGTTTCTTTTCATCCCTTTCCAGGGCCCTCCGTTGCAAATGACATATCACTAATGTTAGAGAAACTGACACCCCCAAAGCCACTTTATACGGTACAAGCCGTATGTCAAGCGTGACACGCAATCTGCGCTTAGGGCCGCTTCAATCCAACATTACCGCAATATGAACAAGTGCACAAAAGAGGGTAACAACTAGAGGATCAACGCCCACATCTCTATGTGTTCTAACCGTACAAAGCATCTACGCATAGACGAGGCTCTGATACCACTGAAGGGTTCGTTGCATAGAAAACAAAAATTTTCCTACGGTTGTAACAGCCAAGATCACATCTAGAAGATCACTTGTAACGGTTTGAGAAGGACTCACCCTCGAAGACCAAAAGCTTTAACGAGAACTATTCTCGTGGGTGATGTAGTCGAACACTCGCCGACCTCAAGGTCGTGATGAAGACTTGACGCCACGAACGGGAAGCGTCTCCGTAGTCGGTCACACGTACAGATCAGTGACGACCTCCGCCCCTTGCTCCAGTTGGGCAGCGGAAGTAGTGGATCCTCGGGAACTCCAGCAGCACTACAACATAGTGGTGGTGGTGGTAGAGAAGATCTTGAGCAGGGCTTCGCCTAAGCACCGTACTCGTGAAACTGGATCAGCTAGCAAGGGGAGGAAGATGCCAACCAAAGGGCATATGAGAGATGGAGGAATGAGTGAGTAGAGGGGTCTCCACCCATCTATATATAGGAGGGGGAGGCAGCCCCCAAGGGGTAGCACGCCCCAAGAGGTGACCCCACCTCTCCCCTCATCATGTGGGTGGACACTCCACTCACAAAAACAAAGGGTCACACATTATTCCCATAACTTCCATAATTCTCCACTCAAAATTCCAAGAGTTTATCACATTAAAACACTTTTAATTATCTTGTTTAATGCCACTCAAATTAATGAACACTTCATTCAATGAGTACTTCATTGATGAACACTTCATTCAATGAACACATTAACAATTATCCCCTTGCACTATTTTGATATACCGAAACTATTCCAGCAGTTTTATCAAAACAGTCCATGTGCTGTCCAGTATATTCTCCGGCGTTCTGTATCCACTCAAACGCGTCAACGAATCCTTAAGTGTGTCACCCTACGGTTCGTGAATAAAATGGACATGACAGAGACTCTTCTCCGATCAATAATCATCAGAGGGATCTGGAGATCCATGATGACTCCCACTTACTCAACGATGAACTGATCGTGTGAACCATTACTCCGTAACCAATTCCTTTTGTCTCGCGATATTTTACTTGTCCGAGATCCGATCATTTGGTATCATCCATACCTAGTTCGATCTCGTTACCGACAAGTACTCTTTACTCGTTCCGTGATATAACATCCTCGTGAGCCAGTCACGTGCTTGCAAGCGATGTCAATGTGATATCACCGAGAGGGCCCAGAGTATATCTCTCCGTCATCTGGATGGACAAATCCCACTCTTGATCCACGAGCCTCAACTAACACTTTCCAAGTACCCAACGACACCTTTATAATCACCCTGTTACGGTGTGACGTTTGATGGAATCAAAGTACTCTTCCGGTGTCAGTGATTGACGTGATCTCATGGTCTAAGGATTAGGGTTACTTCGTGAAAGTTTGATACAGCAATAGAAACTTGATGACATGATCGTATTGCTATAACTACTGTGGGTGTATGTTCATCACATCATTCTCCAATGACATGACCTTGTTATTAACAACATCCAATGTTCATGATCAGGAAACCTTGATCATCAGTTAATCAACAAGCTAGTATAAAGAGAGGCATTACTAGGAACCTTTTCTCTGTTTATTAAACACACATGTATTAACGTTTCCGGTTAACACAATTATAGCATGAAAATAAACATTTATCATAAACATGGAATAAGATAATAACCACTTTATTATTGCCTCTCGGGCATATTCCCTTCAGTCTCCCACTTGCACTAGAGTCAATAATCTAGTTTGGTACTTGCGCATCCAACACCTATGGCATTCAGTTGTTATCCATACGCATTGCTAGTGGTAAACCTAATCTCCAGATCTGACACTTCAGGTCCGTGTGTATTTGCATTTCTTTGCGTCTCTACGCATCACTCATTCACTAATGAGATGGCATTGCATAAATTTGGTCCTCCGGTGAGACCTTAGTCCCTTGAGCTCAAAACATGTTGAATCTATTGTCGTACAATAGATCTTCATAGTATTAGCTCGCTTGGAACTACACCTAGTTTGTCAAACAAACTTCTTGACACAAAAGCCCTCCTTTGCTGCTGCTAGAGCAGTCATATACTTAGCCTTTCGTTGTAGTATTCGTTATAATGTCTTAACTTTGGAACTCATCCAAATCCATTTGAAACTATTCCAAATCTATCATGGAACTTTCTTCCATTACATTTTGCCACCTTAACATACCGCCAAAATTGAGATAAATTTAGATTGTATCTTGCGACAAAACTAGTATCAATGTAACACTTTACAATGAACTATTGTCCAACATACATAATATATATTCTTAGTCCTTCCAAAGCACGTAAGGATATCTTTACTATTGTCCAATGATCATCTTATGAATCATTCTGGTATATGCTCATAACATTTAGAGCATAGGACATTCTGGAATTGTACATATCATGGTGTACATGATTGATCAAATCATTCATGTGATTTTACTCACCAAGTGTCAAAACACTTGAATCTCGCTTCAACCTTTTCCATGCGGCAAGAACCTTTCTCGTCGTTTCCATATTGAACTTATTCAATATTTCATATATGTACTTCGGCCCAACCATATTAGCATCTCAATCTATCTATATAGACCATATTAGCCCAATATACTGGTTTTGCCCAAATCTTCCATTAAAATCAAATTTTCAATGAAACTTCACCCGTGTCAATAAAAGATACATCATTTCCAATCAACAATATGTCTTCTACATAATGTATTAGAAATATGTCTCAGCGCTCCCACTTAATTTCTTGCAAAAGCAAGCATCTTCACCGTCTCTGATGAAACAAAACGTTTTAACAATTTCATCATGATGAAGATTCCAACTCCGCGAATGCTTATTTCAACCATTGAAATTTGCATGCTATTTTAGCATCCTTTGAATTAACAGAACCCTTTGGACCGTGTCCTGTACACGTCCTAGGTAACCATTCTATTAGAAGAACGTTGTTCCGTTTGTTCAACTACCATATACAAAAACTAGCATATGTAGTGATTGCTACAATAATCCGTCCAGACTAAATATCGTTATGAAAGATCAAATCTTGTCATAGCCAACTCTTTGAACATAATCGTAAACCATTTTAACGATATGTCGAATATTTCATAGATGTGAGAACATCCACGTCTGTTTCTTTATAGATCCAAACACGGTATCTAGAGGGTCTTCCAAGTTCAGAAACTTGGTTTCTCGTGTATGGAACTATCACGGATTTTATAGCTTCTAGCCATTTTGACGGAGTCAGGGCCCATCATCGCTTATTTGCATGTAGTCGGTCCATTATTATCAAATAACAATGATTCAATCTCAAATCTTACTATTTGATCGATTATCCGAACTACGCAGTTCAATAGGAACTTAGATCGCCGTGACCACAACCTTTGGGACACGGGAGCCAAGAGCATTGCGACCGCTTCCGGGATACTTTCCGGCGCTGCGCCACTTAGCACATAAAGCTTAGGTTCAACAACCTAATCGAAGTTCTACTGTCCTCCCACTTAACTTTTCGCAAAAAATTCCTTCTCAAGAAACTTGATGCACTTAGCCACAAAACACTTTTGTCTTTAGTGTTATGGAGGAATACCCAACGGTTACTTTGGGATAACTTACAAAGACGCACTTTATCCGACTTTGGTTGTAAACATTTTACATATGCTTTGCATACCAAAATTTAAGAAAAGACAAATTGGGTTTTATCCCATTCCACAACTCATATGGTGTCATTTCAACGGATCTCGATGGCGCTCTTTTCAGTGAAAAGCGGTAGTCTCTAAAGCTTAATCCTTAAAATATAATGGCAATTTTATAAATAACACCTTTGATCCTTACCATGTCAAACAAGGTTTGATTACATCTCTCGAAAACTCCATACTCCTATGGTGTTTCGGGAAATGCAAGTTTTGGAACGATTCCTAAACTCTCAGGCATTTGCTAAACTTTTAACTCAAAAAATCTTCTTTTATGATCCAATCATAAACTCTTATTTTCTCGTTACAATGATTTTCACTTCATCTTGAAATTTATTTGAACATTTTCAAACATTTCATACTTCTTCCTTATCAAGTAAATATACACATATATCCACTCAAATCCTTGGTTAAAGTATATGAAGTTATAAGACCCACCACACACGGCTACACATAATGAACTGTACACATCAACATGCATAATTTCCAATAAGTTAGTCGTCCGTTCTTCTTTGCCTATGAACGGAGTTTCAATTATTTCTAGGAAATTCTTACAAGCGTCAGTTGATTCAAAATCAAAAGACTCCAAAAATCCACCATCATGGAGTTTCTTCATGTGTTTCTTTCCAATATGATTCAAACGGTGGTGTCACTCATAAGTGATCTTCTAATCATTTGTCTTGCGACATGTTTAGCATCAGTTATTATGGATGTGATTTCTCCAACAAGATTTATAGAGTTCATCCATCTTCTATGAATATGGTGATAATTTGAACAACTATTGTTCGTATAACACCAGAACAGAATAACAATTATTCAAATAAATCTTGAAGGCTAGGTTTAATTCCAACGATAAACATAATAACACTTTATTTTGTTTTTAATGAGAATCATCCCATATTCATTTGCTAGTTACTCAGGCCATTGCAACTCTTGTATTGCGTTGTTCTGTATGACACTTCATACCAACCAATCAGTATCCAATACTCAAGAATCACACTGTTTAACAAGCAATGAATATACCCATAACATGTATATCATCTATATACCCGAGCTAGACATTTCCAGTCTTTTCCTTTTTCTTTTTGCCAAAATATTTTTCAGATCCTCTTTCAGCAATTCTTTTCCTTTTTAGAAGAATTTATCAACATCACTTGTGGCACCATTCATATGACACATAATCCAAAGTGTGTTAGTCAAATACTAACACCCTTTGATTCTCACTTTGATGTAAATCACCGTCATCAAATGTTTGGTGTTCTTCCAAATTCCATTCTTTAGTAATCTTATAGTGTAGTAAACATTTTACCTACATCTTCCATTCATCCTATCATGACAACTTTCATGACAAAACTACCATAGCTCATAGGGACAAACTGTGAGTACAATATTAGTTCCCAAAACCTTTTTGAGAGATTAGGACACATAGTGTCTCCAACCTTCACAAATTCTCATACAATATGAGAACATGTTTCTCACTAAATTTTACTCTATCACATTGCAACTAAACATTGTTTCAGATATCGCTATATCTTCCACACATGATAGTTTCTGAAACAATCCTTTCAGCTCCTAGATAACCTTGATAATAACAAACAACATTTGAATATCAAGGATCATGGAGGCAAGTGTGACACTTAGACACTAACACTGGAATTGTTACTCTCGATTTAATACACATTATTAAACTTCATGGAGTAAGCAAGGTTTGCTAAAGTTTGCAATAAGACTTTAAACTTTAGATTGACACTCAAACAATACGGTACCAGTCCGTAAAGTTAAATATCCAGAATTCTATAGTTCTATTATCTCAATTATAGCTAAGCGCAAAGGTAGTAAACAAATGCCAATGACTACAACGAACTATGCAAATTCACTTTGATTTAGTTCATGATAAAATGAGTTCATCTAACTCCCACTCAAAAACAACATCCCTCGAGTCGTCTTTGGTGATTACATGAACCAAATTCACTACACCACGACCGATCATCACGTGAGGCAGTGTAGCTGCAATGGCGAGCATCTCAATATGGTTCATCATATCATCCATATGACTCGTGCTTAACCTTTCGGTCCATATTCCGAGGCCATGTCTGTACATGCTAGGCTCGCCAAGTAGAACCTTAGTATTTGCATGTGTTTCAAGGCCATGTCTGTACATGCTAGGCTTGAAAACACCCGTTGTATGCGAACGTAGAGTCTATCACACCCGATCATCACGTGGTGTCTCAAAACGACGAACTTTCTTAACGGTGCATACTGAGGAAGAACATATAATTATCTTGATATTAAGTGAGAGGGATCATCTTATAATGCTACCGCAGCGATCATGATCGTAACTAAGCAAAATAAGATGCATAAAAGGATAAACATCACATGCATGGATAATGTGATATGATATGGTCCTTCTCGCATTAGATCTCCATCTTGTGCGTCTTGGTATGATCTCCATCATGCCACCGGCGCGGCACCAAGGTCCATGGCGCCACCACCATGGTCGTCCTTCTCCATTACAATATATCTCATGGATATATCTACAGCACGCAGGCCTTAAAAAGGAAAAACACAACCATATGGCTCCTGCCGGTTGTTTACAATAAATCTCATTTCATACAACAATTTTGTAACAATGACCATATCACATCACATGCCCTGCAAAAACAAGTTAGACGCTTCTAAATTATCTTTGCAAATTTTACGTGGTTTTGGGCTTCCTAGGAAAGAACCGATCTTACCTACGGACAAGAACCACAACGTTGATTCGCTAGTTGTTTCTTTTCATCCCTTTCCAGGGCCCTCCGTTGCAAATGACATATCACTAATGTTAGAGAAACTGACACCCCCAAAGCCACTTTATACGGTACAAGCCGTATGTCAAGCGTGACACGCAATCTGCGCTTAGGGCCGCTTCAATCCAACATTACCGCAATATGAACAAGTGCACAAAAGAGGGTAACAACTAGAGGATCAACGCCCACATCTCTATGTGTTCTAACCGTACAAAGCATCTACGCATAGACGAGGCTCTGATACCACTGAAGGGTTCGTTGCATAGAAAACAAAAATTTTCCTACGGTTGTAACAGCCAAGATCACATCTAGAAGATCACTTGTAACGGTTTGAGAAGGACTCACCCTCGAAGACCAAAAGCTTTAACGAGAACTATTCTCGTGGGTGATGTAGTCGAACACTCGCCGACCTCAAGGTCGTGATGAAGACTTGACGCCACGAACGGGAAGCGTCTCCGTAGTCGGTCACACGTACAGATCAGTGACGACCTCCGCCCCTTGCTCCAGTTGGGCAGCGGAAGTAGTGGATCCTCGGGAACTCCAGCAGCACTACAACATAGTGGTGGTGGTGGTAGAGAAGATCTTGAGCAGGGCTTCGCCTAAGCACCGTACTCGTGAAACTGGATCAGCTAGCAAGGGGAGGAAGATGCCAACCAAAGGGCATATGAGAGATGGAGGAATGAGTGAGTAGAGGGGTCTCCACCCATCTATATATAGGAGGGGGAGGCAGCCCCCAAGGGGTAGCACGCCCCAAGAGGTGACCCCACCTCTCCCCTCATCATGTGGGTGGACACTCCACTCACAAAAACAAAGGGTCACACATTATTCCCATAACTTCCATAATTCTCCACTCAAAATGCCAAGAGTTTATCACATTAAAACACTTTTAATTATCTTGTTTAATGCCACTCAAATTAATGAACACTTCATTCAATGAGTACTTCATTGATGAACACTTCATTCAATGAACACATTAACAATTATCCCCTTGCACTATTTTGATATACCGAAACTATTCCAGCAGTTTTATCAAAACAGTCCATGTGCTGTCCAGTATATTCTCCGGCGTTCTGTATCCACTCAAACGCGTCAACGAATCCTTAAGTGTGTCACCCTACGGTTCGTGAATAAAATGGACATGACAGAGACTCTTCTCCGATCAATAATCATCAGAGGGATCTGGAGATCCATGATGACTCCCACTTACTCAACGATGAACTGATCGTGTGAACCATTACTCCGTAACCAATTCCTTTTGTCTCGCGATATTTTACTTGTCCGAGATCCGATCATTTGGTATCATCCATACCTAGTTCGATCTCGTTACCGACAAGTACTCTTTACTCGTTCCGTGATATAACATCCTCGTGAGCCAGTCACGTGCTTGCAAGCGATGTCAATGTGATATCACCGAGAGGGCCCAGAGTATATCTCTCCGTCATCTGGATGGACAAATCCCACTCTTGATCCACGAGCCTCAACTAACACTTTCCAAGTACCCAACGACACCTTTATAATCACCCTGTTACGGTGTGACGTTTGATGGAATCAAAGTACTCTTCCGGTGTCAGTGATTGACGTGATCTCATGGTCTAAGGATTAGGGTTACTTCGTGAAAGTTTGATACAGCAATAGAAACTTGATGACATGATCGTATTGCTATAACTACTGTGGGTGTATGTTCATCACATCATTCTCCAATGACATGACCTTGTTATTAACAACATCCAATGTTCATGATCAGGAAACCTTGATCATCAGTTAATCAACAAGCTAGTATAAAGAGAGGCATTACTAGGAACCTTTTCTCTGTTTATTAAACACACATGTATTAACGTTTCCGGTTAACACAATTATAGCATGAAAATAAACATTTATCATAAACATGGAATAAGATAATAACCACTTTATTATTGCCTCTCGGGCATATTCCCTTCAGTCTCCCACTTGCACTAGAGTCAATAATCTAGTTTGGTACTTGCGCATCCAACACCTATGGCATTCAGTTGTTATCCATACGCATTGCTAGTGGTAAACCTAATCTCCAGATCTGACACTTCAGGTCCGTGTGTATTTGCATTTCTTTGCGTCTCTACGCATCACTCATTCACTAATGAGATGGCATTGCATAAATTTGGTCCTCCGGTGAGACCTTAGTCCCTTGAGCTCAAAACATGTTGAATCTATTGTCGTACAATAGATCTTCATAGTATTAGCTCGCTTGGAACTACACCTAGTTTGTCAAACAAACTTCTTGACACAAAAGCCCTCCTTTGCTGCTGCTAGAGCAGTCATATACTTAGCCTTTCGTTGTAGTATTCGTTATAATGTCTTAACTTTGGAACTCATCCAAATCCATTTGAAACTATTCCAAATCTATCATGGAACTTTCTTCCATTACATTTTGCCACCTTAACATACCGCCAAAATTGAGATAAATTTAGATTGTATCTTGCGACAAAACTAGTATCAATGTAACACTTTACAATGAACTATTGTCCAACATACATAATATATATTCTTAGTCCTTCCAAAGCACGTAAGGATATCTTTACTATTGTCCAATGATCATCTTATGAATCATTCTGGTATATGCTCATAACATTTAGAGCATAGGACATTCTGGAATTGTACATATCATGGTGTACATGATTGATCAAATCATTCATGTGATTTTACTCACCAAGTGTCAAAACACTTGAATCTCGCTTCAACCTTTTCCATGCGGCAAGAACCTTTCTCGTCGTTTCCATATTGAAATTATTCAATATTTCATATATGTACTTCGGCCCAACCATATTAGCATCTCAATCTATCTATATAGAACATATTAGCCCAATATACTGGTTTTGCCCAAATCTTCCATTAAAATCAAATTTTCAATGAAACTTCACCCGTGTCAATAAAAGATACATCATTTCCAATCAACAATATGTCTTCTACATAATGTATTAGAAATATGTCTCAGCGCTCCCACTTAATTTCTTGCAAAAGCAAGCATCTTCACCGTCTCTGATGAAACAAAACGTTTTAACAATTTCATCATGATGAAGATTCCAACTCCGCGAATGCTTATTTCAACCATTGAAATTTGCATGCTATTTTAGCATCCTTTGAATTAACAGAACCCTTTGGACCGTGTCCTGTACACGTCCTAGGTAACCATTCTATTAGAAGAACGTTGTTCCGTTTGTTCAACTACCATATACAAAAACTAGCATATGTAGTGATTGCTACAATAATCCGTCCAGACTAAATATCGTTATGAAAGATCAAATCTTGTCATAGCCAACTCTTTGAACATAATCGTAAACCATTTTAACGATATGTCGAATATTTCATAGATGTGAGAACATCCACGTCTGTTTCTTTATAGATCCAAACACGGTATCTAGAGGGTCTTCCAAGTTCAGAAACTTGGTTTCTCGTGTATGGAACTATCACGGATTTTATAGCTTCTAGCCATTTTGACGGAGTCAGGGCCCATCATCGCTTATTTGCATGTAGTCGGTCCATTATTATCAAATAACAATGATTCAATCTCAAATCTTACTATTTGATCGATTATCCGAACTACGCAGTTCAATAGGAACTTAGATCGCCGTGACCACAACCTTTGGGACACGGGAGCCAAGAGCATTGCGACCGCTTCCGGGATACTTTCCGGCGCTGCGCCACTTAGCACATAAAGCTTAGGTTCAACAACCTAATCGAAGTTCTACTGTCCTCCCACTTAACTTTTCGCAAAAAATTCCTTCTCAAGAAACTTGATGCACTTAGCCACAAAACACTTTTGTCTTTAGTGTTATGGAGGAATACCCAACGGTTACTTTGGGATAACTTACAAAGACGCACTTTATCCGACTTTGGTTGTAAACATTTTACATATGCTTTGCATACCAAAATTTAAGAAAAGACAAATTGGGTTTTATCCCATTCCACAACTCATATGGTGTCATTTCAACGGATCTCGATGGCGCTCTTTTCAGTGAAAAGCGGTAGTCTCTAAAGCTTAATCCTTAAAATATAATGGCAATTTTATAAATAACACCTTTGATCCTTACCATGTCAAACAAGGTTTGATTACATCTCTCGAAAACTCCATACTCCTATGGTGTTTCGGGAAATGCAAGTTTTGGAACGATTCCTAAACTCTCAGGCATTTGCTAAACTTTTAACTCAAAAAATCTTCTTTTATGATCCAATCATAAACTCTTATTTTCTCGTTACAATGATTTTCACTTCATCTTGAAATTTATTTGAACATTTTCAAACATTTCATACTTCTTCCTTATCAAGTAAATATACACATATATCCACTCAAATCCTTGGTTAAAGTATATGAAGTTATAAGACCCACCACACACGGCTACACATAATGAACTGTACACATCAACATGCATAATTTCCAATAAGTTAGTCGTCCGTTCTTCTTTGCCTATGAACGGAGTTTCAATTATTTCTAGGAAATTCTTACAAGCGTCAGTTGATTCAAAATCAAAAGACTCCAAAAAT
Source organism: Bromus sterilis (assembly GCA_950022295.1). Taxonomy (NCBI): domain Eukaryota; kingdom Viridiplantae; phylum Streptophyta; class Magnoliopsida; order Poales; family Poaceae; genus Bromus; species Bromus sterilis. The sequence goes on from OX465597.1 coordinate 31,396,838, forward strand.
CCACCATCATGGAGTTTCTTCATGTGTTTCTTTCCAATATGATTCAAACGGTGGTGTCACTCATAAGTGATCTTCTAATCATTTGTCTTGCGACATGTTTAGCATCAGTTATTATGGATGTGATTTCTCCAACAAGATTTATAGAGTTCATCCATCTTCTATGAATATGGTGATAATTTGAACAACTATTGTTCGTATAACACCAGAACAGAATAACAATTATTCAAATAAATCTTGAAGGCTAGGTTTAATTCCAACGATAAACATAATAACACTTTATTTTGTTTTTAATGAGAATCATCCCATATTCATTTGCTAGTTACTCAGGCCATTGCAACTCTTGTATTGCGTTGTTCTGTATGACACTTCATACCAACCAATCAGTATCCAATACTCAAGAATCACACTGTTTAACAAGCAATGAATATACCCATAACATGTATATCATCTATATACCCGAGCTAGACATTTCCAGTCTTTTCCTTTTTCTTTTTGCCAAAATATTTTTCAGATCCTCTTTCAGCAATTCTTTTCCTTTTTAGAAGAATTTATCAACATCACTTGTGGCACCATTCATATGACACATAATCCAAAGTGTGTTAGTCAAATACTAACACCCTTTGATTCTCACTTTGATGTAAATCACCGTCATCAAATGTTTGGTGTTCTTCCAAATTCCATTCTTTAGTAATCTTATAGTGTAGTAAACATTTTACCTACATCTTCCATTCATCCTATCATGACAACTTTCATGACAAAACTACCATAGCTCATAGGGACAAACTGTGAGTACAATATTAGTTCCCAAAACCTTTTTGAGAGATTAGGACACATAGTGTCTCCAACCTTCACAAATTCTCATACAATATGAGAACATGTTTCTCACTAAATTTTACTCTATCACATTGCAACTAAACATTGTTTCAGATATCGCTATATCTTCCACACATGATAGTTTCTGAAACAATCCTTTCAGCTCCTAGATAACCTTGATAATAACAAACAACATTTGAATATCAAGGATCATGGAGGCAAGTGTGACACTTAGACACTAACACTGGAATTGTTACTCTCGATTTAATACACATTATTAAACTTCATGGAGTAAGCAAGGTTTGCTAAAGTTTGCAATAAGACTTTAAACTTTAGATTGACACTCAAACAATACGGTACCAGTCCGTAAAGTTAAATATCCAGAATTCTATAGTTCTATTATCTCAATTATAGCTAAGCGCAAAGGTAGTAAACAAATGCCAATGACTACAACGAACTATGCAAATTCACTTTGATTTAGTTCATGATAAAATGAGTTCATCTAACTCCCACTCAAAAACAACATCCCTCGAGTCGTCTTTGGTGATTACATGAACCAAATTCACTACACCACGACCGATCATCACGTGAGGCAGTGTAGCTGCAATGGCGAGCATCTCAATATGGTTCATCATATCATCCATATGACTCGTGCTTAACCTTTCGGTCCATATTCCGAGGCCATGTCTGTACATGCTAGGCTCGCCAAGTAGAACCTTAGTATTTGCATGTGTTTCAAGGCCATGTCTGTACATGCTAGGCTTGAAAACACCCGTTGTATGCGAACGTAGAGTCTATCACACCCGATCATCACGTGGTGTCTCAAAACGACGAACTTTCTTAACGGTGCATACTGAGGAAGAACATATAATTATCTTGATATTAAGTGAGAGGGATCATCTTATAATGCTACCGCAGCGATCATGATCGTAACTAAGCAAAATAAGATGCATAAAAGGATAAACATCACATGCATGGATAATGTGATATGATATGGTCCTTCTCGCATTAGATCTCCATCTTGTGCGTCTTGGTATGATCTCCATCATGCCACCGGCGCGGCACCAAGGTCCATGGCGCCACCACCATGGTCGTCCTTCTCCATTACAATATATCTCATGGATATATCTACAGCACGCAGGCCTTAAAAAGGAAAAACACAACCATATGGCTCCTGCCGGTTGTTTACAATAAATCTCATTTCATACAACAATTTTGTAACAATGACCATATCACATCACATGCCCTGCAAAAACAAGTTAGACGCTTCTAAATTATCTTTGCAAATTTTACGTGGTTTTGGGCTTCCTAGGAAAGAACCGATCTTACCTACGGACAAGAACCACAACGTTGATTCGCTAGTTGTTTCTTTTCATCCCTTTCCAGGGCCCTCCGTTGCAAATGACATATCACTAATGTTAGAGAAACTGACACCCCCAAAGCCACTTTATACGGTACAAGCCGTATGTCAAGCGTGACACGCAATCTGCGCTTAGGGCCGCTTCAATCCAACATTACCGCAATATGAACAAGTGCACAAAAGAGGGTAACAACTAGAGGATCAACGCCCACATCTCTATGTGTTCTAACCGTACAAAGCATCTACGCATAGACGAGGCTCTGATACCACTGAAGGGTTCGTTGCATAGAAAACAAAAATTTTCCTACGGTTGTAACAGCCAAGATCGCATCTAGAAGATCACTTGTAACGGTTTGAGAAGGACTCACCCTCGAAGACCAAAAGCTTTAACGAGAACTATTCTCGTGGGTGATGTAGTCGAACACTCGCCGACCTCAAGGTCGTGATGAAGACTTGACGCCACGAACGGGCAGCGTCTCCGTAGTCGGTCACACGTACAGATCAGTGACGACCTCCGCCCCTTGCTACAGTTGGGCAGCGGAAGTAGTGGATCCTCGGGAACTCCAGCAGCACTACAACATAGTGGTGGTGGTGGTAGAGAAGATCTTGAGCAGGGCTTCGCCTAAGCACCGTACTCGTGAAACTGGATCATCTAGCAAGGGGAGGAAGATGCCAACCAAAGGGCATATGAGAGATGGAGGAATGAGTGAGTAGAGGGGTCTCCACCCATCTATATATAGGAGGGGGAGGCAGCCCCCAAGGGGTAGCACGCCCCAAGAGGTGCCCCCACCTCTCCCCTCATCATGTGGGTGGACACTCCACTCACAAAAACAAAGGGTCACACATTATTCCCATAACTTCCATAATTCTCCACTCAAAATTCAAAGAGTTTATCACATTAAAACACTTTTAATTATCTTGTTTAATGCCACTCAAATTAATGAACACTTCATTCAATGAGTACTTCATTGATGAACACTTCATTCAATGAACACATTAACAATTATCCCCTTGCACTATTTTGATATACCGAAACTATTCCAGCAGTTTTATCAAAACAGTCCATGTGCTGTCCAGTATATTCTCCGGCGTTCTGTATCCACTCAAACGCGTCAACGAATCCTTAAGTGTGTCACCCTACGGTTCGTGAATAAAATGGACATGACAGAGACTCTTCTCCGATCAATAATCATCAGAGGGATCTGGAGATCCATGATGACTCCCACTTACTCAACGATGAACTAGTGATCGTGTGAACCATTACTCCGTAACCAATTCCTTTTGTCTCGCGATATTTTACTTGTCCGAGATCCGATCATTTGGTATCATCCATACCTAGTTCGATCTCGTTACCGACAAGTACTCTTTACTCGTTCCGTGATATAACATCCTCGTGAGCCAGTCACGTGCTTGCAAGCGATGTCAATGTGATATCACCGAGAGGGCCCAGAGTATATCTCTCCGTCATCTGGATGGACAAATCCCATTCTTGATCCACGAGCCTCAACTAACACTTTCCAAGTACCCAACGACACCTTTATAATCACCCTGTTACGGTGTGACGTTTGATGGAATCAAAGTACTCTTCCGGTGTCAGTGATTGACGTGATCTCATGGTCTAAGGATTAGGGTTACTTCGTGAAAGTTTGATACAGCAATAGAAACTTGATGACATGATCGTATTGCTATAACTACTGTGGGTGTATGTTCATCACATCATTCTCCAATGACATGACCTTGTTATTAACAACATCCAATGTTCATGATCAGGAAACCTTGATCATCAGTTAATCAACAAGCTAGTATAAAGAGAGGCATTACTAGGAACCTTTTCTCTGTTTATTAAACACACATGTATTAACGTTTCCGGTTAACACAATTATAGCATGAAAATAAACATTTATCATAAACATGGAATAAGATAATAACCACTTTATTATTGCCTCTCGGGCATATTCCCTTCAGTCTCCCACTTGCACTAGAGTCAATAATCTAGTTTGGTACTTGCGCATCCAACACCTATGGCATTCAGTTGTTATCCATACGCATTGCTAGTGGTAAACCTAATCTCCAGATCTGACACTTCAGGTCCGTGTGTATTTGCATTTCTTTGCGTCTCTACGCATCACTCATTCACTAATGAGATGGCATTGCATAAATTTGGTCCTCCGGTGAGACCTTAGTCCCTTGAGCTCAAAACATGTTGAATCTATTGTCGTACAATAGATCTTCATAGTATTAGCTCGCTTGGAACTACACCTAGTTTGTTAAACAAACTTCTTGACACAAAAGCCCTCCTTTGCTGCTGCTAGAGCAGTCATATACTTAGCCTTTCGTTGTAGTATTCGTTATAATGTCTTAACTTTGGAACTCATCCAAATCCATTTGAAACTATTCCAAATCTATCATGGAACTTTCTTCCATTACATTTTGCCACCTTAACATACCGCCAAAATTGAGATAAATTTAGATTGTATCTTGCGACAAAACTAGTATCAATGTAACACTTTACAATGAACTATTGTCCAACATACATAATATATATTCTTAGTCCTTCCAAAGCACGTAAGGATATCTTTACTATTGTCCAATGATCATCTTATGAATCATTCTGGTATATGCTCATAACATTTAGAGCATAGGACATTCTGGAATTGTACATATCATGGTGTACATGATTGATCAAATCATTCATGTGATTTTACTCACCAAGTGTCAAAACACTTGAATCTCGCTTCAACCTTTTCCATGCGGCAAGAACCTTTCTCGTCGTTTCCATATTGAAATTATTCAATATTTCATATATGTACTTCGGCCCAACCATATTAGCATCTCAATCTATCTATATAGAACATATTAGCCCAATATACTGGTTTTGCCCAAATCTTCCATTAAAATCAAATTTTCAATGAAACTTCACCCGTGTCAATAAAAGATACATCATTTCCAATCAACAATATGTCTTCTACATAATGTATTAGAAATATGTCTCAGCGCTCCCACTTAATTTCTTGCAAAAGCAAGCATCTTCACCGTCTCTGATGAAACAAAACGTTTTAACAATTTCATCATGATGAAGATTCCAACTCCGCGAATGCTTATTTCAACCATTGAAATTTGCATGCTATTTTAGCATCCTTTGAATTAACAGAACCCTTTGGACCGTGTCCTGTACACGTCCTAGGTAACCATTCTATTAGAAGAACGTTGTTCCGTTTGTTCAACTACCATATACAAAAACTAGCATATGTAGTGATTGCTACAATAATCCGTCCAGACTAAATATCGTTATGAAAGATCAAATCTTGTCATAGCCAACTCTTTGAACATAATCGTAAACCATTTTAACGATATGTCGAATATTTCATAGATGTGAGAACATCCACGTCTGTTTCTTTATAGATCCAAACACGGTATCTAGAGGGTCTTCCAAGTTCAGAAACTTGGTTTCTCGTGTATGGAACTATCACGGATTTTATAGCTTCTAGCCATTTTGACGGAGTCAGGGCCCATCATCGCTTATTTGCATGTAGTCGGTCCATTATTATCAAATAACAATGATTCAATCTCAAATCTTACTATTTGATCGATTATCCGAACTACGCAGTTCAATAGGAACTTAGATCGCCGTGACCACAACCTTTGGGACACGGGAGCCAAGAGCATTGCGACCGCTTCCGGGATACTTTCCGGCGCTGCGCCACTTAGCACATAAAGCTTAGGTTCAACAACCTAATCGAAGTTCTACTGTCCTCCCACTTAACTTTTCGCAAAAAATTCCTTCTCAAGAAACTTGATGCACTTAGCCACAAAACACTTTTGTCTTTAGTGTTATGGAGGAATACCCAACGGTTACTTTGGGATAACTTACAAAGACGCACTTTATCCGACTTTGGTTGTAAACATTTTACATATGCTTTGCATACCAAAATTTAAGAAAAGACAAATTGGGTTTTATCCCATTCCACAACTCATATGGTGTCATTTCAACGGATCTCGATGGCGCTCTTTTCAGTGAAAAGCGGTAGTCTCTAAAGCTTAATCCTTAAAATATAATGGCAATTTTATAAATAACACCTTTGATCCTTACCATGTCAAACAAGGTTTGATTACATCTCTCGAAAACTCCATACTCCTATGGTGTTTCGGGAAATGCAAGTTTTGGAACGATTCCTAAACTCTCAGGCATTTGCTAAACTTTTAACTCAAAAAATCTTCTTTTATGATCCAATCATAAACTCTTATTTTCTCGTTACAATGATTTTCACTTCATCTTGAAATTTATTTGAACATTTTCAAACATTTCATACTTCTTCCTTATCAAGTAAATATACACATATATCCACTCAAATCCTTGGTTAAAGTATATGAAGTTATAAGACCCACCACACACGGCTACACATAATGAACTGTACACATCAACATGCATAATTTCCAATAAGTTAGTCGTCCGTTCTTCTTTGCCTATGAACGGAGTTTCAATTATTTCTAGGAAATTCTTACAAGCGTCAGTTGATTCAAAATCAAAAGACTCCAAAAATCCACCATCATGGAGTTTCTTCATGTGTTTCTTTCCAATATGATTCAAACGGTGGTGTCACTCATAAGTGATCTTCTAATCATTTGTCTTGCGACATGTTTAGCATCAGTTATTATGGATGTGATTTCTCCAACAAGATTTATAGAGTTCATCCATCTTCTATGAATATGGTGATAATTTGAACAACTATTGTTCGTATAACACCAGAACAGAATAACAATTATTCAAATAAATCTTGAAGGCTAGGTTTAATTCCAACGATAAACATAATAACACTTTATTTTGTTTTTAATGAGAATCATCCCATATTCATTTGCTAGTTACTCAGGCCATTGCAACTCTTGTATTGCGTTGTTCTGTATGACACTTCATACCAACCAATCAGTATCCAATACTCAAGAATCACACTGTTTAACAAGCAATGAATATACCCATAACATGTATATCATCTATATACCCGAGCTAGACATTTCCAGTCTTTTCCTTTTTCTTTTTGCCAAAATATTTTTCAGATCCTCTTTCAGCAATTCTTTTCCTTTTTAGAAGAATTTATCAACATCACTTGTGGCACCATTCATATGACACATAATCCAAAGTGTGTTAGTCAAATACTAACACCCTTTGATTCTCACTTTGATGTAAATCACCGTCATCAAATGTTTGGTGTTCTTCCAAATTCCATTCTTTAGTAATCTTATAGTGTAGTAAACATTTTACCTACATCTTCCATTCATCCTATCATGACAACTTTCATGACAAAACTACCATAGCTCATAGGGACAAACTGTGAGTACAATATTAGTTCCCAAAACCTTTTTGAGAGATTAGGACACATAGTGTCTCCAACCTTCACAAATTCTCATACAATATGAGAACATGTTTCTCACTAAATTTTACTCTATCACATTGCAACTAAACATTGTTTCAGATATCGCTATATCTTCCACACATGATAGTTTCTGAAACAATCCTTTCAGCTCCTAGATAACCTTGATAATAACAAACAACATTTGAATATCAAGGATCATGGAGGCAAGTGTGACACTTAGACACTAACACTGGAATTGTTACTCTCGATTTAATACACATTATTAAACTTCATGGAGTAAGCAAGGTTTGCTAAAGTTTGCAATAAGACTTTAAACTTTAGATTGACACTCAAACAATACGGTACCAGTCCGTAAAGTTAAATATCCAGAATTCTATAGTTCTATTATCTCAATTATAGCTAAGCGCAAAGGTAGTAAACAAATGCCAATGACTACAACGAACTATGCAAATTCACTTTGATTTAGTTCATGATAAAATGAGTTCATCTAACTCCCACTCAAAAACAACATCCCTCGAGTCGTCTTTGGTGATTACATGAACCAAATTCACTACACCACGACCGATCATCACGTGAGGCAGTGTAGCTGCAATGGCGAGCATCTCAATATGGTTCATCATATCATCCATATGACTCGTGCTTAACCTTTCGGTCCATGTTCCGAGGCCATGTCTGTACATGCTAGGCTCGCCAAGTAGAACCTTAGTATTTGCATGTGTTTCAAGGCCATGTCTGTACATGCTAGGCTTGAAAACACCCGTTGTATGCGAACGTAGAGTCTATCACACCCGATCATCACGTGGTGTCTCAAAACGACGAACTTTCTTAACGGTGCATACTGAGGAAGAACATATAATTATCTTGATATTAAGTGAGAGGGATCATCTTATAATGCTACCGCAGCGATCATGATCGTAACTAAGCAAAATAAGATGCATAAAAGGATAAACATCACATGCATGGATAATGTGATATGATATGGTCCTTCTCGCATTAGATCTCCATCTTGTGCGTCTTGGTATGATCTCCATCATGCCACCGGCGCGGCACCAAGGTCCATGGCGCCACCACCATGGTCGTCCTTCTCCATTACAATATATCTCATGGATATATCTACAGCACGCAGGCCTTAAAAAGGAAAAACACAACCATATGGCTCCTGCCGGTTGTTTACAATAAATCTCATTTCATACAACAATTTTGTAACAATGACCATATCACATCACATGCCCTGCAAAAACAAGTTAGACGCTTCTAAATTATCTTTGCAAATTTTACGTGGTTTTGGGCTTCCTAGGAAAGAACCGATCTTACCTACGGACAAGAACCACAACGTTGATTCGCTAGTTGTTTCTTTTCATCCCTTTCCAGGGCCCTCCGTTGCAAATGACATATCACTAATGTTAGAGAAACTGACACCCCCAAAGCCACTTTATACGGTACAAGCCGTATGTCAAGCGTGACACGCAATCTGCGCTTAGGGCCGCTTCAATCCAACATTACCGCAATATGAACAAGTGCACAAAAGAGGGTAACAACTAGAGGATCAACGCCCACATCTCTATGTGTTCTAACCGTACAAAGCATCTACGCATAGACGAGGCTCTGATACCACTGAAGGGTTCGTTGCATAGAAAACAAAAATTTTCCTACGGTTGTAACAGCCAAGATCACATCTAGAAGATCACTTGTAACGGTTTGAGAAGGACTCACCCTCGAAGACCAAAAGCTTTAACGAGAACTATTCTCGTGGGTGATGTAGTCGAACACTCGCCGACCTCAAGGTCGTGATGAAGACTTGACGCCACGAACGGGCAGCGTCTCCGTAGTCGGTCACACGTACAGATCAGTGACGACCTCCGCCCCTTGCTCCAGTTGGGCAGCGGAAGTAGTGGATCCTCGGGAACTCCAGCAGCACTACAACATAGTGGTGGTGGTGGTAGAGAAGATCTTGAGCAGGGCTTCGCCTAAGCACCGTACTCGTGAAACTGGATCAGCTAGCAAGGGGAGGAAGATGCCAACCAAAGGGCATATGAGAGATGGAGGAATGAGTGAGTAGAGGGGTCTCCACCCATCTATATATAGGAGGGGGAGGCAGCCCCCAAGGGGTAGCACGCCCCAAGAGGTGCCCCCACCTCTCCCCTCATCATGTGGGTGGACACTCCACTCACAAAAACAAAGGGTCACACATTATTCCCATAACTTCCATAATTCTCCACTCAAAATTCCAAGAGTTTATCACATTAAAACACTTTTAATTATCTTGTTTAATGCCACTCAAATTAATGAACACTTCATTCAATGAGTACTTCATTGATGAACACTTCATTCAATGAACACATTAACAATTATCCCCTTGCACTATTTTGATATACCGAAACTATTCCAGCAGTTTTATCAAAACAGTCCATGTGCTGTCCAGTATATTCTCCGGCGTTCTGTATCCACTCAAATGCGTCAACGAATCCTTAAGTGTGTCACCCTACGGTTCGTGAATAAAATGGACATGACAGAGACTCTTCTCCGATCAATAATCATCAGAGGGATCTGGAGATCCATGATGACTCCCACTTACTCAACGATGAACTAGTGATCGTGTGAACCATTACTCCGTAACCAATTCCTTTTGTCTCGCGATATTTTACTTGTCCGAGATCCGATCATTTGGTATCATCCATACCTAGTTCGATCTCGTTACCGACAAGTACTCTTTACTCGTTCCGTGATATAACATCCTCGTGAGCCAGTCACGTGCTTGCAAGCGATGTCAATGTGATATCACCGAGAGGGCCCAGAGTATATCTCTCCGTCATCTGGATGGACAAATCCCACTCTTGATCCACGAGCCTCAACTAACACTTTCCAAGTACCCAACGACACCTTTATAATCACCCTATTACGGTGTGACGTTTGATGGAATCAAAGTACTCTTCCGGTGTCAGTGATTGACGTGATCTCATGGTCTAAGGATTAGGGTTACTTCGTGAAAGTTTGATACAGCAATAGAAACTTGATGACATGATCGTATTGCTATAACTACTGTGGGTGTATGTTCATCACATCATTCTCCAATGACATGACCTTGTTATTACCAACATCCAATGTTCATGATCAGGAAACCTTGATCATCAGTTAATCAACAAGCTAGTATAAAGAGAGGCATTACTAGGAACCTTTTCTCTGTTTATTAAACACACATGTATTAACGTTTCCGGTTAACACAATTATAGCATGAAAATAAACATTTATCATAAACATGGAATAAGATAATAACCACTTTATTATTGCCTCTCGGGCATATTCCCTTCAACTTCTACTGGGTCAGTGTGAAAATAAATGTGTACAAAGCGTTGAAGAATGTTGTGTGAATTGTCAAAGAGAAGAAGAGACAAATCTTTAGAGTTAAATACGAGCGGCTACCTGACTGTTGTTCTGTATGTGGACACCTAGGGCATGTGTTCAAGGAGTGCGGCGAGGGCGTCCATCCCCCCAGCGCACAAGTGTTCAAAGATCTCAGGGCAAAGTGGTTCAATGGGGCTGGCAAAGGCCCTGGAAGTGTGCAAGTGCAGCCATCTTTACCTGGAGGGGCAAAACCAGGGGCTATAAAGCAAACTTTTGAAAGGACAGAATCGACAGAAGTTTTGATGACAGAGGTCCTTGACGATGACCTGTCGAAGAAGAGAACCCCTGAAGATGTGGTCATGACGGGTGCTGAAAAATCCAATGGTGAAGGATCTGGCAGTGCTGTTATCCCCACTGTACCACCAATTCCACCCAGCCCAAGCTCAGTGCATGATCCAAAGCGGCCGAAGACTGTAAACGTTCCCAAGGGGTTCCGTTCAAAGGAGTTTGTCAGCAACAAAAAACAATGATGCGAAATCAGCGGCCTCCAACTTGGAGGGTCGCTGAGCGCCATGAATCTCTTAAGTTGGAATTGTCGTGGTGTGGGCAACCCGCGACAGTTCGAGAGATTCGCGAATTAGCGAATAAATTTGCCCCTACCTTCCTTTGTATCATCGAAACTCAGATAGAAAAGGGGAGGGTAGAAGCTTTGGCGGCTACTCTTGGTTTTGATTGTAGCTATGCGGTAGACAGTCAAGGTAGAAGTGGAGGTCTGGGTCTGTTTTGGAATAATTCAATAAAAGTTGAGATCTTGGGTTATTCAGTGTACCATGTTGATTGTGCGGTAACTGATGAAAACCAAGATGAATGGAGGTTGACTTGTGTCTACGGAGAATCGCAGACTCACATGCGATATCAAACGTGGGACACATTGAGAGATATGGCCAACACGAGTGCGCTTCCGTGGCTCTGTGTTGGGGATTTCAACGAGGTGCTATGTCCAAGCGAACAAGAAGGCATTGGGGAGAGGAGTAATGCATAAATACAAGGGTTCAGGGACGCTGTTGATACATGCATGCTGCATAATCTTGGTCACACGGGTAAGTTCTGGACTTATGAGAAGAAAGTGAGAGGGGGTTCCTACACCAGAGTAAGGTTAGACCGGGCCTTGGCCTCGCCAGATTGGTCCTTGAAATTCCCTCTAGCTACGGTCAGCCATGGGACCGCAGCTTGTTCAGACCATAAACCAATCCTCCTGTCCTTTCAAGGGGATCAGCTGATGCCGAATAGGAAAAGGAGATTTATGTATGAGACTATGTGGGAATCTCATGAGCTTTGGAGGGATACAATTGCGGACTCCTGGACTGCAGCGAGGAGAGTTGATACCTTAGCTGATCTAAGGTCGAAGTTGAAGGAAATCTCAAAAGGTTTGATCAGATGGAGTAGATCGGAGTTTGGGTCGGTGAGGAAAGAGCTGAAAACTCTTACAGCCGAGCTGGAGAGATTACAAGGAAACCCGTCAAGAACCAGGCCGTCGCACAACGAGATAAAAATCTCCGATCGACTTGTTGAACTTTATCACAGGGAGGAACTGATGTCGAGACAACACTCTAGGGTCGAATGGCTTGTGGCTGGGGACAAAAACACCAGATTTTTTCATCTCAGAGCCAGCATTAGGCGGAAGAAAAACATGATTAAAGCTTTGTCAAACTCACTGGGGGTTCTGACTGAAGATCCGGTGGAGTTCAAGAATATGGTTACAGCTTTTTACTCAAATTTGTATACCTCGGAGGGGGTTGCGAACATGGATGCCGTTCTGGATCACGTCCCGGCCAGGGTCAGCCCACAGATGAATGCTATGTTGTGCGCTTCGTACACAAGCGAAGAGATTAAATGTGCGCTATTCCAGATGTTCCCGACTAAATCTCCGGGTCCCGATGGTTTCCCGACACATTTCTATCAACGCCATTGGGACCTTTGCGGGGAAGTTTTACAAAGGCAGTCCTCTGCATCATCAAGGGGGAGGAAAGTGCGGCATGTGTAAATGACACCATCTTGGTGCTGATCTCGAAAATCACTAATCCGGTCCTGTTGTCCCAGTTCAGACCCATCAGTCTATGCAACGTTTTGTATAAGATTGCTTCCAAGGTTGTGGCTAATATATTGAAGAAGGTGATCCCTGACATAATATCTGATGAACAATCTGCCTTTGTTCCAGGCCGCTTGATTACGGACAACATCATAAGTGCATACGAATGTTTACATTTTATGAAGAGGTCAAGAGCAAAGGAGAATAGTTTTTGTGCTTTAAAGCTAGATATGATGAAAGCTTATGACCGGGTGGAGTGGAGTTACTTGGAAGCCATGATGCTCAAACTGGGGTTTGCAGACACTTGGGTGTCGGGGGTTATGGATATGGTGCGCTCGGTATCTTTCTCAGTAATGTTTAATGGAGAGAAACATGACCAATTTAAACTTAGCAGATGGATAAAATAGGGAGATCCAATTTACCCTGACTTGTTTTTGATAGTAGCAGAGGGACTTTCATGCCTCCTCAAATCCAGTGACCAGTCGGTCCTCCGGGGAATCAAGGTGGCACCAACGGCTCCGGCCGTGAACCACCTTCTCTTTGCGGATGACAGCCTGTTGTTGTTGTTTAAAGCAAGTGTCGAGGGAGCAAATGAAGTATCAAACCTGGTACAAGCCTACTGTGATGCATCTGGTCAGAGGATCAATAATGAGAAGTCGTCCATATTCTTTAGCAAAGGGTGCCCTCTTCCTACAAGAGAAAGTTTGAAGCAAATCCTCAATGTACAGAACGAAACCCTTAGTGCAAAGTATCTTGGCTTGCCGACGGAAGTGGGTCATTCAAAGAATGGTACTTTTAAGTACATTCGGGATAGAATTTGGGAAAAGATTAAGGGATGGATGGCTAAACTCTTAGCTGCAGTGGGGAAGGAAGTACTCATAAAATCGTTGCTCAATCGATTCCGGTGTTCTCGATGTCTTGCTTCAGGCTGCCGAGGAGGCTGTGTGAGAGTATCACATCAATGATTCGGCAGTTTTATTGGGGAGCAAAGCCGGGAAAGAGGAAAACGGGTTGGGTGGCATGGGATTCTATGGTGCTACCAAAGAACCTGGGTGGTTTAGGCTTCCGAGACATGGAATTTTTTTAACCTTGCCCTACTGTCGAGACAGGCTTGGAGAATCCTACAGCAGATAAACTCTCTTAGCGCGAGAATTCTGAAGGCAGTAGATTTCACGGATACATCTATCCTTGATGCATCACTTGGGTCACACCCGTCACAGATTTGGAGAGCAATTCTGGATGGTAGGGATGTTCTGGCGCAAGGTCTTATCAAACGCATTGGAAACGGAGAATCAACACGTATCTGGTCTAAAAACTGGTTGCCTCGCATTGGGTGTATGAAGCCCATTACTTCACTAGTTGAGTTACCTCCAGTGAAGGTGTCACAATTGATCCAGCCGACCACTGCAAAATGGAACGAGCAGTTGGTCAGGAGTGTGTTTGTGCCGATAGACGCTGAAGCAATCTTGGGAATTCCTTTGTGCACTCGGAACATGGATGACTTCTGGGCATGGGGAAGGGATCCGTGAGGCTTATTCTCAGTCAGGTCCTGTTACAAGATGATTGTACACACCAAGAGGACATGAGAAAACTAGTTATACGAGCATCAAGGCAACTCTATGGAGGATGAAGAGGGAAACTCTTGGGCGGTACTGTGGATCACAAGGGTTCCAGCAAAAATAAAAACTTTCCTTTGGCGCTTGGCTCATGATTAAGTGTCGACTGGGAAGTAATGTTCAAAAGACATATCAAGACTAACCATTGCTGCCCTTTTTGTGGCTGCAACGACTCGTGGAGGCATGCTTTGGTAGAGTGTAACCAGGCTCAAGGTACTTGGGCCCTCTCAACTGAAGATCTGTTACATGCAATAACGGAGAACCAGGAAGTAAATGCGAAAGACTTCATCATCACAATGCAAGAAACTGTCTGAAAATCTGTTCGTGGAACCGGTTGTCACACTATGGGCCCTTTGGTATGCGAGAAGAAATGCAATCCATGAGGATATATTCCAGGTGCATCTGTCCACGCACAATTTTGTCAAGTCTTTTGTTTCGTACTTGAAGATTGAGTCAAGGCAAAGAGGACGTACGCCGCGCCCGATGGTTCGAAGAGGAGGCTGGATGAAGCCTTTGGAGGAACATGTCAAGATAAATGTTGATGCGGCGGTTTCGGGCAATCTTAACTATGGAGCGGTTGCTGCGGTAGCCCGAGATCAATATGGTGCTTTTCTTGGGGAATCATCTATAATGATCAGAGGTATTTCTGATCCTCCAACACTGGAAGCACTAGCTATCAGGGAAGGACTCGCACTTGCGAAAGATATCCATACTCCAAAGATTCATGTGGCGTCTGACTGCAAAGTGGCAGTAGAGGAGATCAAGTCGGAAGGGGCGGCATTGTATGGAGCCATCATTAGAGAGATTCAAATTAGTGTTGTAGATTTTAATTCATGTATTTTCTTTCATGAGTCTAGGGTTAATAATTTTGAGGCCCACCATCTAGCGAAGCATAGTATGAACTTGGGGTTTAGTCGCCATGTGTGGCTAGGCCACCCCGGTACCTTAAATTTCATCCCTATAACTGTTGGGAACGTTGTGCAATAAAGCTTCGCTGGTTTGTCTAAAAAAAACTAATTAGCGAGTTCTGGATACGGTCCTTAGAAAGGTCTCGGATGAAATGCGGGCGCTGTTGGACACACCTTATTCATCCGATGAAATAAAAAGAGCCTTTTTTCAGATGGCCCCTTCGAAGACACCGGGTCCTGATGGTTTTCCTACTCACGTTTTCCAGAAGCATTGGGCGTGTGTGGCGATGAAGTAACCAAGAAGGTTCTGAAAATCTTGGAAGGATTGGAAAGTTCGGAAAGTATAAGTAAAACCTTCCTGGTTTTAATTCCTAAAGTAAAAATCCAACTCTTCTCTCTTAGTTTAGGCCCATCAGTTTATGCAATCTCCTCTACAAAATTGCATCAAAAGTTTTCTCAAACCTCCTGAAACTAATTCTCCCCGAGATAATTTCTGATGAGCAATCTGCTTTTTCCCCAAGCAGAATGGTCTCTGACAATGTCATTGTTGTTTACGAGTGTTTGCATTTTATGAAGCGAAACAAAGCGGTGAAACACCGCCATTTTGCGCTAAAGTTGGATATGATGAAGGAATGGACCACCTAAAGGCTATAATGATTAAATGTGGATTTTTGGAGAAGTGGGTGTCACTAGTTATGTCCATGGTGAGATCGGTGTCGTATTCAGTAATGTTGAATGGAAGAAAGCTTGAAGAGTTTAAACCCTCGAGGGGTATTTGACAGGGAGACCCCATCTCCCGTTATTTGTTCCTTTTGGCAGCAGAGGTCCTTTCATGCCTCTTAAAACATGGTTTTTAGTCTTCTCAACGCGTGGGTATTGATACGTCTCAAACATATCTACTTTTCCAAACACTTTTGCTATTTTTTGCCCTCATTCTTGCATGATTTGGACGAAACTAACCCGGACTAACGCTGTTTTCAGTAGAGCTGCATGTATGGTTTTATTGTGTGCAGGGAAATGGATTTTTAGACGTTCCAGAAAATTCCCAGAAAATTACCAGAAAATCCACGCACCCGAAGGAGCCATAAGCCAGAAGTGGGACCAGAGGGGAGCCCTGGGGGCCCCAGGCGCCCCCCTGGCGCGGCCAGGGGTGGGGCCGCACCCTCTGGCCGCCTCCCCCTTCCTCTGGTGCCCTACTGAGACTCCTATTTATCCCCGTGACGAGAAAACCCCAGAAACGAAGTCGTTTTCCCAGTTTCCGTCGCGGAGCCGCCGCCACCCTCTGTTCTTCTTCGGGAGGGCTAATCTGGAGGCTGATTTGGCCTCTGGAGAGGGGAGATCGTCGCCATCGTCATCACCATCACCAATCCATCCATCCTCCATGACTTCTCTTCACATGTGTGAGTAATTCCCTGTTGTAGGCAAAGGGGATGGTAGGGATTGGATGAGTTTGATCATGTAATAGTTCCTCGGATTGTTGGGGGCATGTTGCCTATCATCTAGATTGGAGTTTATCTTCTTTGCTTCAACTTGTTGCTCTTAATGCTTGTCACTTTGGGCCCGAGTGCCATGTTTTCAGATCTGAACCCTATGTGTTTTCATGAATATATTTGTGTTCTAGATCCTATCTATGAGTTGTATGCACCTGTTATGGTCCGAAACCGGCGATCCCAAAGGTGACAGCTTGGGACACCAAAGGGGATGGTCCATAATTTGAGGATTCCATGTATCCATTGAGTTTATTGCTTTGTTCCGGTGCTCTTTGGCAGGAGCACCTTAATATCCATAAGTTCCTTTTGGCCCCGTTCGTAGCGGGATGGTAGGACAAAAGATGTTGTGCAAGTTCTTATTGCAAGCACGCACAACTACCTACGGGATACATGCCTAATGTTTGATATATTCCTAGATGATCATTGCTTTTCTGTGTGCCTTGCCCCGTGTTAGAATCTATTATATGTTCACTCTCATCCATGCAGCGCCCAACCATCCATCTCCCTAGCCTACAGTGTTTTCAATCCTGCTGGTCATTAGTTGTTGCTTTTGTTGTTACTTTTGTTGTTGCCACTATCACTATCATATTACCGTTACCACTTATCTATTGTTGCAAGAAAGTATATTTCAGGTGCGGTTGAATTGACAACTCAACTGTCAAAGCTTATAAATACTCTTTGGCTCCCCGTGTGTCGAATCAATAAATTGGGTTAACTTACCCGCGAAGACTATCTCGATCCCTTACGCCTATGGGGCATCAAGCAGCGTTTTCTCGCGCCGTTGCTGGGGAGCATAGCAATATTTACAAGTCTACTTGAAGTATCCTGCCTGCTGCACATCATCCTCTATGGGTAAGAAAGGAGACCCCAAGGTTCCGATCTTACCATCCCGTACAAGAAAAGGTACTGTTATGAACACTAGTGCTACACTTGATTCACCTTCTGTTATGAGTAAGTTTACTTCACCACCACTACATGATGCTTATATTGAGTCTGTCACTATGTCTGATACTTTTGATGTTGCTTCCACTACTCTTGATGATGCTACTTTTCTTGGTCACTATATTGAAACTCAGACTGCTAAGGCTGCAGCAAAATCCAAGACCGAGATCCCTTCTACCTATATTCCTACCTGCAAAACCTTTGGTTACCCGTGCTTAGATGAACTCAAGGAGAGAATCCTTGATGATGATTATGTTACTCTTGATGATGATTTTTGCAGGGAACTCATAGAGTGTGTCGACTCTGACCCTGGTGCTGTTAAGGAATTGCTCAAAAAGCACTCCATGAAGAACAAAGTTATTCCTGATCCTAAATTTGCCACATCTCCTATATGCATCACTGATCCTGATTATGATTTCTCTGTTGATCTTTCACTTATATCTACAGTCGAGGCTGACCCCTTTTATGGCAGAGAAAATGATGATGCTATAGCACACTTGACCAAACTCGCTGAGCTAGGCAACCTATTCACTACTGATGAGAAGATACGAAACTTCTATGTGGCCAAGCTTTTTCCTTTTTCTTTGAAGGAAGACGCTAAATCATGGTATGATGCACTACCCTATGGTTCCATTAAGAGTCCTCAGGACTTAGTCCAATTATTTGTTGATAAATATTTCCCAGCTCATCTGCAACATGCTGCTTTGCAAAGAATCTATAACTTTAAACAATTGCAGGATAAGCATCTCCTTAAAGCCTGGGGGAGGTTTTGTGATTTACTTAAGGTTATGCCGGGACATGGAGTCCCCAAGAATGAACTGCTTGATATATTTTACGCTGGTTTAACCGATGAATCCAGATCCTACCTGGATAGTTGTGCTAGTTGTATTTTCAGGGAAAGAACGCCGGACGATGCAGAAGAATTAATGTGCAAAATCGCCAAAAACTATGAAGACTGGTCCGTTCCTGAACCACTTCTACCACCGAAAAAGAGGGGCATGCTTGTTCTGAACCCCGAAGATATGCAAGAAGCAAAGAAGTCTATAAAGGAGAAAGGTATTAAAGCCGAAGACATGAAGAATTTACCACCTATCGAGAAGTTGTGTGAGCCTACTACTCGCCCTCCCTTGGTAGAGGTACACTCTCTATTAGAATTTACTGAAAGTGACATCCCTAAAGGTAAGCCTCCCGACCAATGTTTAGATGAGCTTGATAATTTTATTGTTAAGCAAGACCATTTTAATAGGAGGTTACAAAGTCAGTTGCATGATAATTCTCTTGCTATCAAAAGTTTGTGTGATGTTCTATAAAGAACAGTTAATGATGTTAAATGTCTTGTTAAGCATTTTCATATGGTTCAAACTCAGCTTGAACAAATTTCTAATGTGCAAAAAGATTTGCTTGCTAATAATGCCAAACAGGACATACAAGCTTATGGAATCAAAACTAGGGGTGGAACACACACCCAGGACCCACTCTATCCTGAGGGGCATCCGAAGAGGATCGAGCAAGATTCTCAAGTACAAGAAGAAGACGAGACTGTTAGCTCTCCGAAGAAAAAAGAAGAAGAAGAAACACAAGGAGGATGACAATCCCGATGATCCTATTATAAGTGAAAAGCTAGATGTTGATCCTAACAACATATCTACCTCCGATGCTGAAACAGAAGATGGTGCTGAGCATGAAGAAAGGGACACGGAGAAGGATGATTCTCCCAAGGTAAGAGAAGAAGAAGCACCCGATAAACGCAAGAGGTACTCTAAAGAAGACTTCATCGCAAGAAGACATGGGAAGGAAAGAGAACCATGGATACAGAAACCCATGCCCTTTCCAGGTAAGTCCCTCAAATGCAAAGAAGAAGAGCATTATAATAAATTTTGTGTATGGATGAAACCTCTTTTTCTTCAAATCCCTTTGACTGATGCTATTAAGTTACCTCCCTATTCGAAATATATGAAAGATATTGTTACTAATAAAAGAAAAGTTCCTAATGAGGCAATATCTACTATGCTTGCTAACTAATCTTTCAGTGGCAAGATTCCTAAGAAGCTCGGTGATCCAGGTATACCCACTATTCCTTGCTCCATAAAGAATAATTACGTCAGAACTGCTTTATGTGATCTTGGTGCAGGAGTGAGTGTTATGCCTTTCTCTCTTTACAAAAGGCTTTGTTTAGAGAAACTAATCCCTACAGATATCTCCCTTCAGATGGCTGACAAATCAACAGCTGTCCCAATAGGTATTTGTGAGGATGTACCCGTTGAAGTTGCTAACTGTTTGATCCTTACAGATTTTGTTGTGCTTGACATACCCGAGGATGGGAGTATGTCCATTATTCTTGGTAGACCTTTTCTTAACACCGCAGGTGCTATTACTGATTGTAATAAAGGAAAGGTCACTTTCAACGTTGATGATAAAGAGCACACGGTGTATTTTCCGAAGAAGATCGACAAGAGGCATGGCCTTAACTCTATAGAGAATATCTAGACCGTGAAGATTGGAGAATGGGACTGTCCACTACATGTACACCACAAATACAAAACCATTATAGTGGGGACAATGTCCATTAAAGTAAAGGTGCAATGATCACTTCATAAGAGGGGAGACTTTTTGTTCTATATATCGCCGGTTTGTTGGTAAGACTTGATCAACCTTACTAGTGAGCTTGTTTTATATAGGTAAAAAAGTTAAGCTTGTTATGTTTTCATTTGCTTTAGCTTTCATTCTCTCTACTGTACCAAGTTTTTACGTTTTTGAAGCTTCACAATACTAATCACCGCTTTAAGTTTTCAGAAAGTTTTGCAGCCTTTTGAAATCCGAGAAATTTTCAACAGTGAAGTTTTCAGAAAAATTCCAGAAAAATAAAAATAAAATTTCCATGCCGGGAGTGACCCAGAGGCACCTGGGGCTGACCAGGGGGGCCACCAGTGGCCCAGGCGGCCAGCTGGCGCGACCTGCCCCCTGGCCGCGCCCACAGGGCGCCCGGGGCCCACAGGCCCCACTTCCAGGTATGTCTTCTTCCTCCTCCTTCTTCTCTCTCCAAAAACACGAGTTCTGCACTTTTCTTGCGTTCTTGCTGTTCTTGGAGGCGATTTTCGATCTCTCTCTCTACAACCCACCATTCGAGCTGAAATTTTGAGCAAATACTCCCTGGTATGCAACTCCTCCACTCCTCCAATTAGATTTTTGATTGGTGGCTTCATTTGTGAGTATTTAGTAGCTCTTGGTGCTGTTCATGTGAACTTGCATGCATGTGTAGAATTTTATGTTCCAAGTTTTGATGCAATTTTATGCCTTAGGTAAGTGAGTTGAGTAGTTTGCCTTAACTCACTTTGTTTAAATCCTTGTTTTTGTAATTTGTCAAAAATTTCAGAATGAGTTTGCTAGGAAGAGCAAAGGGGTGGCTTGGGAAGAAAAGGCCCGAGCGCTCCGATCGAGTTACAAGAGCTGCAGCTTCACCCTCGACTGCTAGGGTGAGCTACAACGAAGATCATGTGCCCTTAGAGTTGTTTGAGGACACAAATCTAGCACGTGCAATGACTTTCTCGTGCGATGAATTCCTTGAAGATGCAGGAATTAAGGAGTTCTATAATCTTTGTGCTAATGCAGGTCTGACGCGGCTCGCAACGTGCCGTGTTGCTCAGTATAAAAAACTCACCTCCTGTTTCATTAACAGTTTTAGATATAACCTTGATGCTGGTTCTGTTGAGTTTAAAATTTACAATGATCTTTTGACCATGCCTTTGGAAATTTTTTGTGAAATAATAGGTGTGCCGAACGTGGGATTGACGGCAAAGATGAGCTCTCAGCCCTCCGAGCTGAGAACCGTCTTCAACTCTCTCTGTAGCATGGATACAAGGGATATTCATCGGTCGAAGATCTCCAGCATCTTATTCCCACACCTCAGGTATTTTGCGTATTTTATTGCTAGAGGGGTGTTAGCTCGTGACAACACGAGCAACATATCTGCGCCGGATATTGCTATCCTGGCAACCGCCCTCTCAGGGAGGTTTGATTATAATGTGGGTACCTTAATTGCTCGACGCCTTGCTATGAACGGTAACAAGGGAAATTTATTTGGTGGCGTTTACGCCACACTTATCCTAGAGTCTCTTAACGGCACCCCACACCTCGATGATAAGACTTTTACTTATTTAAGTTTTGATCTTGCTGCTATGAAAAGGCATAAGTTTGTTACCATGACTTCCGAGTTTGGTAACCTTGATTATATCTTGCGTTTCGGAGCCACCACGGAACGCAAGATCCGTCTACCTGCACCTCTTTTGTTTGATTTTTCTCGCAGGAACGGATGCTCCTTTGATGTTATCCAGTTCGATGAGTTCGTGGTCCAGCGTCAGTTTCATAACCCCATGGAGGGGGTTGTGCCCAACGAGGAGGAGCATGGTGAGTTCCCACCTTTCCAGGGAGAGACCGTCACCCAGTTTGGTGAAGGATCTTATTCTG
This sequence comes from Bromus sterilis, assembly GCA_950022295.1. NCBI lineage: Eukaryota > Viridiplantae > Streptophyta > Magnoliopsida > Poales > Poaceae > Bromus > Bromus sterilis. Next base: position 31,419,231 of record OX465597.1, read on the forward strand.
CTTGGAGCGCGGATCCTTCTTCGTGGGAGGATCCGAGGACTTCGGTGTACACACCGGAAGCCTCATACGACCCTTGGACTCACCCGTACTACCCTGGAGCAGGAGGCTCCTGGGGACATTAGCTACTACCAACTTAGGCCAAAAGCCTAAGCTTGGGAGAGTACGTGCCCTTCTCACTTTTCCATTGTTTTATCCATTTTATTCGCTTTGATCTTTTTGAAGCTTTTGACCGTTTTTTTTTTCTTTCTTTCTTTCTTTGCAAAAAAAACAACAAAAAGATTTTCTCTTTTCTTTTGCTCTCTTTTAACCTTTAAAAAACCCAAAAAGATTTCCTTTCTCTCTTTAGTTTGCTTTGTTTTCAGAGATCAGCTCGAGTCCTTGATGGCATTTGATTATATTTCCTACGTTCGATCGTGCAAGTGACCAGGCAGTAATAAAGAAGATCGACGGAAGGGAAGCAACAAGGAAAACCGGTATGAACTCTTCTTGTTTCTTCTTTTGTATATATGCCTGTACTTATGATCTAGAGACCAGCTTGTAGCGACATAGTGCTATGTTTACAATGCTTTCCCAGTGTTCATGCTTTCCTTGTGGCTAGTCTCAAACAGCTAGAGTACATAATGTGTTTTTGAAATGATTTACATGCATTGCATTGTTCATGGCTTGGCATACTGAAGTGGTATTTACCTTCGGAGAATTTTTGGATTGACTTGGCACATGTTCACACATGCCTATGACTAAAAAGTCTATTTCTGCCTTGATGATCTTTTTGTTTCAGAATAGTTATATCACTTTCATGCCCGATTCAATGTTGCTTTGTCGCTCTGCATGATTATGACAGTTATTTCTCTCTAGTTGGTCGCTTCCCAGTCTTTTGCTAGCCTTCGCTCGCACTAAGCGGAATTCTGCTTGTGCTTCCAAACTTCTTTTCAAACCCAGTTGTTCCATTTGAGTCCACCATACCTACCTATTTGTGGTACTTACCGGCCACTCCTAACTTAGACTTTCTTGTGCCATCTCGAAATTTATTCAAAAGCTTCCCTTTTGTAACCGTACAAGCTCATGGTGCGGTGAGGGGAAATCAGTATCTTTCATGCCAAAAATATTTTGACGGAAGTTTTAACTAGTCAAACAGAAATAAGAAAAAATATATGAGAGTTACACCTCCCCCATACTTGATGATGGAGTGAAATGGACCAAATGCTGCTTATGATAGGTGGAACGATACCCTCCTTCCATCCTTGAGGCAAAATAAAAGGTTCCGTAGACCATCAAAGGATTTATGGATAAGGGAATATGTGTAAGCAAAAGGAATTATATATGGTTGGCATGGGAGATATTGAGAGACCTTTACCGTTCACCGTTGACTGGAAAGTTGCACTTCTCAAAAATGTTTTATCTCTGTTTTCAAAACCAAGAGCTCTGGCACATGTTTAGTCTTTGCTTCCTTTCACGGGTTTTCAACCTTGCCATCAAAAGCCACGGTTCAAGAGTCTCCCCTTCTTTCTTCAAAGCACCAACTATGAGAGCATAATTGTCATTCTTAGTGTAACATGCATTGTCCCAAAGTATTACATTGTCTTCTGCATGCTTGTGTTATTGCTAGTCTGAAATACCAAGTTCTAGTCACCTTTAAAACTCCGGAGGAGTTTCTGCATTTATGTTTTGCTTCACTCATGGAGGCTAGAGAAATGCCACTCAAGTATGTTCAAGCTATGTGCATTGTGATCCGGTCTTGATTTTCAGTAGCTTATTATTTACTTTTAGATGTTTGTGACTGATCACATGAAAGAAGAATTGCTTCATGCATTGTCCTTATAGCATTGTTTCTATACTTGCTAAACTCTTTCCGTACTACATGCTTATATACATCTAACGAAGCAAAAGAGTTTGTCAAAGTTTTCTTTGTCGCGTCCAGTTCGTTGAACTGAATTGCTTGAGAAGAAGAAATATGCTAAGCTTGGGGGAGTTGATACGTCTCAAACGTATCTACTTTTCCAAACACTTTTGCTATTGTTTTGCCCTCATTCTTGCATGATTTGGAAGAAACTAACCCGGACTAACGCTGTTTTCAGCAGAGCTGCCTGTATGGTTTTATTGTGTGCAGGGAAATGGATTTTTAGACGTTCCAGAAAATTCCCAGAAAATTACCAGAAAATCCACGCACCCGAAGGAGCCAGAAGCCAGAAGTGGGACCAGAGGGGAGCCCTGGGGACCCCAGGGCCCCCCCTGGCGCGGCCAGGGGTGGGGCCGCGCCCTCTGGCCGCCTGGGCGCCTCCCCCCTCCTCTGGTGCCCTACCGAGACTCCTATTTATCCCCGTGACGAGAAAACCCCAGAACAGAAGTCGTTTTCCCAGTTTCCGTCGCGGAGCCGCCGCCACCCTCTGTTCTTCTTCGGGAGGGCTAATCTGGAGGCTGATTTGGCCTCCGGAGAGGGGAGATCGTCGCCATCGTCATCACCATCACCAATCCATCCATCCTCCATGACTTCTCTTCACATGTGTGAGTAATTCCCTGCTGTAGGCAAAGGGGATGGTAGGTATTGGATGAGCTTGATCATGTAATAGTTCATCAGATTGTTGGGGGCATGTTGCCTATCATCTAGATTGGAGTTTATCTTCTTTGCTTCAACTTGTTGCTCTTAATGCTTGTCACTTTGGGCCCGAGTGCCATGTTTTCAGATCCGAACCCTATGTGTTTTCATGAATATATTTGTGTTCTAGATCCTATCTATGAGTTGTATGCACCTGTTATGGTCCGGAACCGGCGATCCCAAAGGTAACAACTTGGGACACCAAAGGGGATGGTCCATAATTTGAGGATTCCATGTATCCATTGAGTTTATTGCTTTGTTCCGGTGCTCTTTGACAGGAGCACCTTAATCTCCATAAGTTCCTGTTGGCCCCGTTCGTAGCGGGATGGTAGGACAAAAGATGTTGTGCAAGTTCTTATTGCAAGCACGCACAACTACGTACGGGATACATGCCTAATGTTTGATATATGCCTAGATGATCATTGCTTTTCTGTGTGCCTTGCCCCGTGTTAGAATCTATTATATGTTCACTCTCATCCATGCAGCGCCCAACCATCCATCTCCCTAGCCTACAGTGTTTTCAATCATGCTGGTCATTAGTTGTTGCTTTTGTTGTAACTTTTTCTGTTGCCATTATCACTATCATATTACCGTTACCACTTATCTATTGTTGCAAGCAAATATATTTCAGGTGCGGTTGAATTGACAACTCATCTGTCAAATCTTATAAATACTCTTTGGCTCCCCGTGTGTCGAATCAATAAATTGGGTTAACTTACCCGCGAAGACTATCTCGATCCCTTACGCCTGTGGGGCATCAGGTATACAGGTGGCAAATTTGGCGCCGCCTATTAACCATCTTCTCTTTGCAGACGACAGCCTGCTGTTCTTCCAGGCTAGCAATGAAGGGGCAACTCGGGTGTCACACCTCTTGAATGTTTATAGCCAAGCATCGGGACAACGAATAAATCCTTCAAAGTCTTCCATATTTTTCAGCAAGGGGTGCCCTGAAGCATCGAGAGAAGAGATAAAAAATATGCTAAATGTCCCAAATGAAACTCTCAATGATAAATATTTGGGTCTTCCCTCAGATGTGGGCTCCTCAAAAAATGACGCTTTCAAATATGTAAAGGAGAGAATCTAAGGCAAGGTTAAAGGATGGATCGACAAGATGTTTTCTTCAGCGGCTAAAGAAATCCTAATAAAATCAGTGGCACAATCTGTTCCGGTCTATTCCATGTCTGTTTTTAAGCTGCCGAGAGGACTCCTAGAATAGCTTAATAAAATTGTGCGACAGTTTTGGTGGGGTAGCAAAGAGGGGAAGCGGAAACTAGCTTGGGTTTCTTGGAGGGATATGACGCAACCAAAATATCTTGGTGGTATGGGTTTCAAATATTTTGAACTATTCAACCTCTCCCTCCTTGCGCGTCAAGCCTGGAGAATCCTAAAGAACCCGAAGGCGCTGTGTTCAAGACTTCTTAAGGCTATGTACTTCCCGCAAGTTGATTTTCTATCGACTGGAATAGGTAGCCATCCTTCTTTGATCTGACGCTCTTTATGTGAGGGAAGAGATGTCCTATCTCATGGCAGTATTAGGCGTATTGGAGATGGGCGAGACACTTTGGTGTGGGAGCAGAACTGGATTCCTAGGGAGTTCAACATGCGCCCCATCGTTCGGTAAAACCAACACGCTCCTGTTTTTGTCTCTGGGCTCATTGAAAGTACCTCATCATCTTGGAGAAGAGATATTTTGGACCAAAATTTTATTGCTGCTGATATTGCTCTTATCGAGGGCATTCCTTTATGCACCACTCAAGAGAATGATTTCTAGGCTTGGAGCGGTGAAACAAATGGGAAGTTTTCAGTTCGAAGTTGTTATCGCATGATGCTGTCCATCAGTTAAGGCCGCGAGAATCTGAGGACTGGGAGAACTTCCAACTCAGATCCATCAGTTGAGGCAAAGGGTTGGAAGAGCCTATGGAAGATTCAAGTACCTGGGAAGATCAAGCATTTCTTGTGGAGACTTGGAAAACAGTATACTCCTTCTGAGGACGTCCGCCAGAGAAGAAACATGGCATCCTCTGACGCGTGCCAGTTGTGCGGGATGCCGGACTCCTGGAGGCACAACTTGGTAGAGTGCACCAAATCAAGGTGTGTTTGGGCCCTTGCGGGAGATGATGTCTTGGATAACCTCATTGACAATACCGAGTCGAATGCGAAAAAATGGATTTTCAAGATGATTGAGTCCCTACCTAGGGCTGACTTGATCCAGCTTAGGGTGACCCTCTGGGCCATTTGGTATGCCCGAAGAAAACTGATCTATGAAGCAGTCCGCCAAAGTCCCTATGTTACGAATTCGTTTGTCAAGACCTATATAAAGGAGTTGGAGGATCTGGACATGAATCACCTACCAGCACCTCAGTTGGGATCCTGCAGAGCAGATATGTTTGGAAACCTCCACTGGAGGGATTCTGTAAACTTCATGTTGATTAAGGTGTTGATAGGGAATCGAACAAGGGAGATGTCGCAGTTGTTTGCAGAACCCATGAAGGAGTTTATGGAGGATCATGTGCGACTGTCTTTTCAGGTTACTGATCAGCCAAGCTTGGAAGCTCTAGCGTGCCGGGAGGCGTTGAATCTGGCTCAAGACCTTATGCTACAAGATATTGTGATCGCATGTGATTCCAAGGGGGTTGTTGAAGACATTAAACATGGATCTGAAGGGAAACATGGCATGATCATAAGGGAGATCCAAGCAAGAAGGCATAAGTTTCGTAGTTGCATTTTTTACTTTTGAGAATAGAATTTGTAATAGAGAAGCTCATAGTTTAGTTAAGTTTGCTACTTCCTTAAGCTTGGGGATGCATGTGTGGGTCCTTTACCCACATGACCTTGCGAGCATTCCTGTAAATGCTACTGTCGAGGTTTAAAGTTTATTTTCCTGCTCAAAAACTAATTAGCGAGTAATCGTTCACGGCCCGGTCTAGCGAGTACTTTTTTCGGGCTCATAGCGTGCTCGCATCCACAACGTTCCCTCGGGATTTCTTTTTTTAATTTTTGTGTACGTATTTTTGGTGTTTAAAATAGGTTTCTTTGGGTTTTTTCTGCTTTAATTGTTTTTTTTAAACGACCGTGCCTCTGGGGAGACATGAATTTGTTTCCGCGGGAGCGTGCCTCTAAAAAGAGGCACGATCGTGCTTCTTAAAAAAAAGGCACGAGTCATGCTTTAAAAAGGAGGCACGACCGTGCCTCTGTGGTAGGCACGAACATATTTGTGTGAAAGGCACGCCGCGTGCTCCAAAAAAGGGAAAAAAGGAACCGCCAAATCACGCCACTTGGCACGCATGCGGAGCGCCACTTGTCGAGCACGGATGAATTGGACGTAATCGTTGCTACGAGTACTCGTTAATTAGTGATTTCGCTATCTTCTTGGCCCAGGCACCGACCCTTTTCTACTTGGGCCGACACGTTTGACCCGTCTGACACGTTAGTCCGTCTGTTTTTTGCTATTTTAGTGTATTATAGCTATATTAAGGCTAGTGCGTTGTATAAGATAGGATAATGCCCGTGCGTTGCAACGAAATAAAATATTATAATAGATTACGTTTTAACTTACATGTTCATAGTAATGTGACCGTGTATATACATGTTTATCCTGTCCTATCGTGAATTACCTTGTAATTTGATGATTTTTTAATGTAAATTAAAGTGAAATGATTTAAAAGGTAAGTAAACTAAAGTGATCTATTATCATACAGAAAATGTTGAATCAAAGGGTGATGAAAATAAAAGTAATTATCTCACATTTTTTATAAGTATAATAGCAAATATGTTCGTGCATTGCAATGGAAAAAATATTTTTTTATTTAGCATGGCTTAAGATGTACACTATTTTAACATGGCGGAAAAGCATTGATAGCACAAACATTGAATATGAAATATTAGTAAGGTTAAATTTCGTAATTCATGCATGTTGTGAAGCCTATAGTTTAAATGACTAAAAATGAATGAATAAATAAATGATTAATACTTTACTAATGTAAATAATATTTACGAAGATATATATTATTTTGCACATAGATTGATATTTTATTATAGCTCACGCATGATTTTGTTGATTTTCGAGTAGGCTTCTTAATACTACAAAGAATTTAAAACGTTTATAAATTGGTCAAAATTGATTCAATGAACCAAGGTGGGGCCATTTTAAGTTTTTTGTAACCCACGTATATTATACTCGCTCAACAGACTAGGCAGCCTAGGTGTACAAACACGCACAAAATCTGAAACACAGGCCCAGGCCAACAGCCAGCCGAAGGCCCAGCTGACGAAGCGCTAAAAAATTAGAGGCTATAATTTAGTAGATAGATTATCTTAACAACGCAAATTCGTCACAGAAATATTATGCTAGTTCAATTGGTAGTTGAACTACTTTGAACTAGAGGTCTGTATTTCAAATCTTGTGTGCATACGAAGAAAAATCATTTGTGGCCCATCGCCCAAAAAAAGCGACGCAAACCCAACTTAGAGAACAAGTTTTTTCTTCTTCTGGGTCATTGTAATGTGGAACCCCAACTCAGCGAACGGTTTTTTTGTTTTTTCTGGGTCGTTGTACTGCGGTTTGATTAGCTAGAAAGGGAGGGGCTTTTTGCAAAAATACCTTAACAAACTAAGAAAGCCACATCTCTTTATTGTTAGGTAAAGATTGATAAAAAAATAAAAATAAAAATCTAAATGGGTCGTGTCGTGCCGGCACGCGTGCCCAGCCTCCAGGCCCAGGCACGGCCCGCTAAGAAACATGCCGGGACGACACGTGTAAGGCCGAATAAGCATGCTAACGGGCTGGCTGTAACAGCCCAGTTTTTGCAAAAATCAAAAATTTTGTTTTCGGTGTGAATTGTTTGATTCTCTGATTTGTTTGCGGTGTTTGCATCCCCGATTTATCGATCGGCGATTATTTTTCCCCCTCTTATCTCGTACCGGACGGAGACCGACCCTTGCCACCCTGACACTCGACCTTTGCGACACCGGGTTTCGCCCGATCACCGTCGCGAAAACCGCACGAGACCAGCCGCAGCCAACGGAACGAAAAACCCCGTTTAATAATTAAACGGGATATTTTTATAGCGCGTCGGAAAGTGTTTTCGGAACGGTTCCAACGCGAGGTGAACGCCTCCGGCTCGACGCACCGATCGCGCAGTTCGAAGTTTTACCCGAATCGGAGATACTGCGGACCCCCGGCGGTCAGAAACGTGAGCACCGCGCGCGCGAGAGAAAAACCGGGGATGTTTTTGCAAACTGCCAGCCACCGGGGCTATATATAGACCACCCCACCACTTAGGGTTTCCCTAAGCCACTAGCCCCCCAGATCTGGAAAAACACCCCAATTTTCGCAGCAAACCCTAGCTCCCAGATCTGGAATCAGTCCAATGAGTTATGGGCCGTCAGATCGTCAGATCCGACGGCCTGGGATTGTGCCACGTCACCTTGGAGCTCCACCAACCTCTGTCTCCTCCAACCTACTCCACCCTGCCCGTGGGCAGCCGCGCGCTGCAGCCAGCCGTCGCCGCCGGCCAACAGCAGCAGCCAACCGGAGAAACAGGCCGCCGACGCCTCTCCCTTCCCCTCTCATCTCCTTCCCCCTCCTCCCTCTCTCTAACTCCTCTCTCCCGCAGGTCCTTAGCCCGCCGCGCCGCCATGGCCGAGGAGCACGGAGGTCGAGCTCGCGCCGCCCTGGATCCGCGTCGGCGTCGCCCCGCCCCGGATCTGGCTGGTGGCCACCGGATCCGGCCGCCCCTGCCTCCCAGGCCGCCTCCCCTTCGGCGCCTCCTCGCTGGCCGGCAAAGGCCGCCGCCGCCGCGCGCTCGGTGGAGCCCGAGCGGTTCCAGCCGGCCAGCCAACGGCCAGGTGGGCCACGCCCCCCTCCACCGGCCCACTGCCTCGCGGCCTGCCAGGCCAAGGCGGCCCAAGCCGCCCTCAAGTCCAGTCCAGGCCGAGATGGGCCCTCCCGAGCCCATGGGTGAGAAGCAGCCCGTGTCTTTTTTTTTTCTGATTTAGCCCCTGCGATTTTTCACTAAGTCCTATTATTTTTGCTGCTGATTCGATTCCGCGTTGACGATAGCAAGCGATCCGTAGCCCGGATGACTTCGCGCCCAAAAGACGAATTGTTTAGAATTGCGTGCTCTAGCATTCATATTTTGTGAGCATTTGCATTTGAGCTCATCTAGATTGTGTAATTAAGTGCTGAACAGGGCATCAGGCCGTTAAACTGCTACTTTTTCCTGTTAGATGCTGCTGTTATTATTTTGTTGCAACTTTGCATGATGATTGTAACAAATCCATGAGGCCTATTGCATTGATTCCTTTTGCGTTGCGTTAAGCAATGTTTCTACTTCAGTTTCATGCATTCACATGCCATATTTGCTTGCTGCATCATGTTTATATCTTGCTCCAAAGTAGCTATCCTGATGTTATTGTGCTGCTATTGCTGAAACTGTTATTTTGTTGCAACTTCGGTCGACGAGTGTGTCGCGACCGTTTATCGGAATTGAGTGATTCCAATTGAATTTTGTTAAGAATCATGTCTACTTTCATCCCATGTATTGCTATGTCATGTTGCTGCACTTTTGCATATAGATTTACCCCTGTTTATACAGCATGTGTGCGTAACTTGTTTTGCTTATATCTTTTTAACCGTAACTCCGTTTGGAGTGTTCTTTATATGTAACTTGATTAGTTTTCCGTGTTCTTTGTGTTTATGATATTGTTTGCTGCTGTTAACCAACCTAAAATATGGTTTAGGACAGAACAGTACCAAATGTTTTAATCATCGTGCGGCACTTAGTGTTTGCCATGTTTAGGTTGTGCCTCACTTAAATTGACTAGCATAGATAGTTTACATTGTGCTTCACCTCTTGCCATGTTTGTGTGCTATGCCATGCTTGCTTGAGTTGCCATGTTAATAACCGTTGTTTGGTCACCTGTAGCTAAGCAACTTGAACCACCGTAAACGTGCGGTATTCGTCGTGTGTGACGAGTACTCCACTTAAACCGTTAGTAACCGTTCTCGACGATAGATCCGTATCACGTTGCCGTGCCTTGTGTTGTCTCTTTGATCTTGTATTGCTCCGTAGTAATAGTGATGCATCGTTGATTGCTTTCCAGTGTTTACCCTCTTGTGTGCTTCCGCGGGTACCTCTCGGAGACGACGCGAGCGTGCGATCAACTACACCTTCGGAACCCGACTTATCAACAGGCAAGGACTATACATTACTTATGAACCATTCTATTTCAACCAGCGGTTTGCATGCTAGTCTAGGTTAGGTTCGATGTTTGATCCTACCACATGTTTACAGCCTCTTTCAAACCGATACAGCCATGTCCCTTCCCAGCAAACCTTGTACTGCTATGTTACTTTTGCTCGTTGCTCAGCCCCTACTTAGTATGCATGCTTAGGATGCTACGATGTTACCCTGTTACTCTTTGGGTTGGGATATCACCGTATTATATTATTGTTGATGATATGATTATTATAATGTTGACTATATTCGACGAAGGATGGAAGGTCTAGGCTATCCCGCCCCGACGCTTTGTTCCGTTCGAGTCACCTAGGATCCGAGTTCCGGGTATTGGTTTTAAGACTGAGCGTGCCTAACCGCGTGTGGGATTTTATGGGGTCCCCTTTTCTTACCTATCTAGCTTCAAACATTTCTAGTGGTGGCCCAAGCTGATTTACCATTTGAAAACCATGCATATATGCCTGTCGGGTAGCTCCTGGCAGACATCCTTTAAAATAACCCGGACCAGTGAGGACATAGTTCCCTTGCTGGCCCACTTTGTCCGGCTGAGGACCAGGTTTCCCATGTGTGATTAACCGGCTATCCAAACCTGCGACAGACGGTAGAGACCAGATCGAGAGAGCGGCCGGCTCCTGAGATGGATGTCGACTCACCGGGGGCCACCCGGATTTGTTCGTTGTTAGTTAGAGGGACCTGTCGTTTCGGATCTCTTGGAACTAAATCATAAAATGGTTGCCTGTGATGGGTAGCAACTGAGAGTGATGAGAGTGCGTGCGGAGCCTCGTAATGGGCAGTTGGTACACCCCTGCAGGGTTAAATCTTTTCGAGAAGCCGTGTCCACGGTTATGGACGACTTGAGACCTACTCCTTGTTCATAGACAACAACAACTGAGATAAGCTTAATATAACCTTATCAACGTGTGTGTGCCTTGACTACTTCTTCTTCGTTGGGATGCGAAGAGGAGGACAAGGATAGGATAGGTGTTATGTTTGCGTAAGTAGTTGATAGCAAGACTTGTTGGAGGCGATTCCTCATCGAATGCTTGGCTTCTTATCTTAATCTCTAGATCGTTAGCCACTTCATAAATGCTAGTGCGGCAGCAACCTCACCACTTACCCCTTCCTTACCGTAAACTACTAGTTGTCCTAGAATGACGAGTGATGAAGTCCTTGCTGGGTCAGATGACCACTACAGTTGGATGCTGAGTACCTCTGTACTCATGATACTACCCCCAAACTCTTTTCAGGGTTCTGATCGACAACAGGTATGGTGATCGACGTTTCACGTGGAGACTCGACGACGACTAGTTAGGCGGATCCCGGCGGAGGGCCTGGACCCGTGTGGTTATGGGGATCGATGTTTTTCTCTTTGCCACTAGGCATTTGCTTGTAGTCTGTACTCAGACATGTATCTTCCGCTGTTATATTGTATTAAGGCAGTTGTATGCCGATTGTATGAGATGTTGTATCCTTGTATCTGTAATGTTGTGATATCATGTTGGAAATCCGGGGCATATGACTTCGTCATATGTCGCGGTGGGACCGATATGTGCTTCGTCCCAGGATCTGGGTGGAAACACCTAGATTTGGAACAGTACCGCATATCGGGCCTTACAACTTGGTATCAGAGCCTTACCGACCGTAGGATCCCCTCTCTGGCCGAAGTCGAGTCTAGACAAAACTATTTTGTAGTTACTAAGTTAGTTATCGGAGAGTAGGAATCTTTTTACACCTTACCCTTGCTCTGGTCAGGACAAGTGTCGTAAGTGTTTTAATTCTTATCTTATCCCCTTCAAAACTCTAGGATCTCGAGTGTGTGGAGTATCGGAATAGTTACAATGCCTTGCTTGCAGCGTATTGTCTCGATTCCGAGCTCAGGTTGGGAAATCCTGTAGTACCTTTATGTCTTCCAACTCTGGTTTACATCTGGGTCATCCATTGCCATCCATCCTTTTGCCCGGTGTTTTCACGACTTGCGTCGAAAAGCACTATCCCTTTGACCAAGTTTTCGCTGTCATTCTTCCTTTTGACACCTGATGGTTTCGTTTTTCGACGATGTCATCTCTCTGCGGAAATCTATCTCAACCGAAGTTCGACGTCGACATGGAGCAGAGTCCCTTGTTGGTGGTGTTGAAGATCGTCGACTCTTTTTCTCTCTCCCCTCTCCCCCGGATCGTCCTGGATCTCGGGACGAGATCCCTTGTTGGTAGTGTTGTATTGTAACAGCCCAGTTTTTGCAAAAATCAAAAATTTTGTTTTCGGTGTGAATTGTTTGATTGTCTGATTTGTTTGCGGTGTTTGCATCACCGATTTATCGATCGGCGATTATTTTTCCCCCTCTTATCTCGTACCGGACGGAGACCGACCCTTGCCACCCTGACACTCGACCTTTGCGACACCGGGTTTCGCCCGATCACCGTCGCGAAAACCGCACGAGACCAGCCGCAGCCAACGGAACGAAAAACCCCGTTTAATAAATAAACGAGATATTTTTATAGCGCGCCGGAAAGTGTTTTCGGAACGGTTCCAACGCGAGGTGAACGCCTCCGGCTCGACGCACCGATCGCGCAGTTCGAAGTTTTACCCGAATCGGAGATACTGCGGACCCCCGGCGGTCAGAAACGTGAGCACCGCGCGCGCGAGAGAAAAACCGGGGATGTTTTTGCAAACTGCCAGCCACCGGGGCTCTATATATAGACCACCCCACCACTTAGGGTTTCCCTAAGCCACTAGCCCCCCCAGATCTGGAAAAACACCCCAATTTTCGCAGCAAACCCTAGCTCCCAGATCTGGAATCAGTCCAATGAGTTATGGGCTGTCAGATCGTCAGATCCGACGGCTTGGGATTGTGCCACGTCACCCTGGAGCTCCACCAACCTCCGTCTCCTCCAACCTCCTCCACCCTGCCCGTGGGCAGCCGCGCGCTGCAGCCAGCCGTCGCCGCCGGCCAACAGCAGCAGCCAGCCGGAGCAACAGGCCGCCGGCGCCTCTCCCTTCCCCTCTCATCTCCTTCCCCCTCCTCCCTCTCTCTAACTCCTCTCTCCCGCAGTTGTATGCCGATTGTATGAGATGTTGTATCCTTGTATCTGTAATGTTGTGATATCATGTTGGAAATCCGGGGCATATGACTTCGTCATATGTCGCGGTGGGACCGATATGTGCTTCGTCCCCGGATCTGGGTGGAAACACCTAGATTTGGAACAGTACCGCATATCGGGCCTTACACTGGCCCTTTAAGAACGGGCCATGTGGCCAGCTTTGAGCAGGAGAAAAGGAGTGACGGAGGGTGTGGTGTCTCGAGTAAGAGCAATTCTTTTTTTTAAACGGAGACAAAAAAATATACCTCATATATTAACAGTAGTAAATAGAGTTTTGATACAATCACACCTGTACAAAAGAGGATTACTCTTTCGGTATGTTGAGTTTCAATTTTTTTTGCATCCATCGTCACCCGTAGCTTTGCTTCCGATTTTATGCTAATAAGCAAGATGGGTGGCGGTGCGCAATTGTTTAGAAAAACTCGGGCGTTCCTTTCGTTCTAATGAATCAAGAAATAAGCATGGTTTGAGACGCTAGAGCTTTCCGATTGTTTGTGTTCTTCTCGGAGCGTTTGAGCCAACAATCCTCCACCGACAGAACAAGATGTCACGATGATGTGTCGAGGTGTTCCCAATCATTTACCAATACCCAAAGGTGCAAGGTGAAGTGACATTTGCAAAAAATATGGGCGCCGCTCTCGGGCTCTCTTTTGCAAAGAGGGCAAAGGATGAAATTTGGCCATCCCCTTTTTTCCAATCTGTCCGCAGTCCAAATTCTATCTTGAATAGCAAACTATGCAAAGAACTTAACCTTGGGAGGTGCCCAAGCCTTACAAATATTGTTAGGCATGGGTGAGTAGGTGGTTGCCAAGAATTGCGCAAAATAAGCGGGAGGCCGTCGAGTAGATACCATCCACCATATGCATAAAGCCCAACCCTGAGCTGGAGACATGGAGGGACAGACGATGCGGCGTGCAAGTAAGAGAAACTCTACGCCTCTAGCCAATAGGCTATATCCTCTGTAAAATACATTTACAAACTGTTTATAAAAATATTAACAGTACCGTGCAATATTTGGTGGAATACTGCAAAACTAGTACTATAAATCTGTAAAATAGCATAAAAATCTCTGAAAGCAAAAAATAAATTACAATTAAATCCATACTTTAGCGCCCATGGTCACGCCTTCCCCGACCCGCCTATGGCCGTGATCGATAGTGCCCGGGCGTGGCCGCGCCCATCCCCGCCCGTGGTAGTGGTCGACAACACCAGGCCATGGTCGCGCCCACCCCCGCCCGCCTATGGCCGTCAGCAGTAGGGGTGCAAGCGGCGCGGGATGTCCCGTGTGTCCGTAAAGCCGCCCCGCTAAATGTGATGGAAGTGGGCACTGGCGGCGAACTGCATAAGTTAAGTGGGATTTTGCGGACGTCCCGCTAAGCCCGCAAATTACCCGCATCCTTCATAACACAACATGTTTGTGTCTCGTGATTGCAGGCGAACTCAACCGTTCAACCTGAACGTCGACCTTTTGGCTCCGAGCACATCTATAAAATCCTGCTGCATGCTCCCACTCATCCACATTTTTTGTTATGGAAACCACGCTCTATCTTCTAGAATTAAACCAAACACTCGCGAATATGCTACAATTATGATATTAACTTGTTATCATTTGTACAATTATCATATTAAAATGCTACTACGTTGATCTATGGTACTTTTCGCTAAACAGATGTATTTGGATGTATTTTAGTGTTAAGCACATCCATTTGATAGTATGATATAAAAATGCTACTAATAAATTTTTTGCTACAAAAAAATATATGAAGTGTGATCGATGATGATGGGTCCTGAATTTTGTTGCATCCGTTATAAAAAAAGCTACCATCGGTGATCAAATTTGCTGCCACGAATTAATGGTAAATATGGTACGCAACAATTTTATCTTGAAAAAACTTAAAAAAAAGCATACAATAATTTTTTGTTGCATCTATGTACCAAAAAAATTACAACCGTATCGCAAATTTTGTAACCATATATGAGCGAAGGGGTACGCAGCGATCTGGGCCGTCGAATCGTTCAAATCGGACGGGTGCGCGGCGACCGACCCAAACTTGGCTGGTCGACTGCGCGTATCATCACCCTTAATGTATCTACGAGAGTTGCTCCTAGCATCGAAATACATCTAGATACTTATATTTTAATGATAAAATAACATAAATTGCAACATCTATTGCACATCATTTGCGGCAAAACTGAATTCACAAACTTAGTATTAGCACTTTGCCGTCAGCAATTATCATGATCGACGGCATGCACATAGACGTTAACCTCAGTTAATTACTAGCAACGAACTGTTAACCAAGCGAATCAGCCTGTGGTTGAGTTGGTTGAAGGAACAGTGGTATCCTCAGCCCACCAGAGTTCAAATTCTAGATTTGACATTGGTGTTCGCATTTTCCTGGATTTATTTCAGACTTTCGGTGATATGCTTTCAGTGGGAGGAGACGTTCCCGTCGAAAAGGAGGTGATGACTTCGTTAATTTCAAGAAAACGCGGCCTCTTTTCCCCTAGATTTTAGGATCTGAGCATGCAAATTGTACATGCGGGCTCGCGGCGTAGCGGCAACCTGCGAATCCCGTCTACAACTGCTCGCATATCCCGCGTGGGTGCTTGCGGACTGGATTGCGGGATGTGGGATGACCGTATCCCGTTCCACTTGCATCCTTAGTCAGCAGCAGCACCCGTCCGTGGCCGCGCCCACTCCCACCCACCCGTGGCCGGTCACGCTCGACCGTGGCCGTGGTATTGGAACCTTGTATGATATTGTTGAGTGGTTGTTTTAGTTATACAACGGGGTGAATTTTTTTTTTGGGTAAACCCACAACTACCTCTATATATAAGCCAGCCAACTATCAGATGGACACCCAACAAGGGAAATAGAAAAACTGATTTTGAAGCAAGATGTTTATGAAAAACTTGAAAAATACCTCACCATGCAATTTTCTCTAAAATTAACAAAAAAAACCGTAAAACAACTTTTACAAGGAGGAGTTTATTGGAGATTTTCTTAACAAAGCTAATGAACCGCGAATGCCCTATACCACCTCGGAAATTTCGACAAGATGCGAACAATATTCGATCTCTCCGAGGTAGCAGCAGTACTAACAAAAAGAAACAACTGAAATGTCGAATCGAATTCTTTACGACAGCAACGCAAGATCGAGTCGTCTCGTCTCGTCCTGTTATATGCTGCCGATTTGCAGGACCATGCAGTGCATGCAAGCCGGCTTGCTAGTTGCCGGCGATGGCGACCTGCCCGGCGACGAACGCCCTCAGGTTCCTCTCAGATGAGCCGCCCACGGCCGCCGCCGCCCGCGCCTTCTCCCTCCACAGAGCCGCCTTGGCGCGCACCACATCCGACGTGGCGAAGCCGATGCAACGCCGCAGCTCGTCGGCCTCCAGCACGCCGTCCTTGTCGCTCACGGCGGCCCTGACCCCGGTGCCGAGCTCCCGCTCCACCAGCCATGCGTTGGTGCCCTGGTCCGACCACTGCGGCACCCCCACGACCGGCACGGCGCACGCCACGCTCTCCAGCGTCGAGTTCCAGCCGCAGTGCGTCACGAAACACCCCACCGCCGGGTGCGACAGCACCTTCCACTGGTCGCACCACTCCACAACCATGCCCGCGCCGCTGCACAAGTCGTCTCCGTCTATCTCGCCGCGATTGTCCTTCCTCAGCACCCACAGGAACGGCCGCCCGATCTCCGCCATGCCGCGCGCCACCTCAGTGATCTGCCGCTTGCTCATCATCGACAGGCTCCCGAAGGAGATGTAGACGACCGACCCCGCTTCCTGCGCGTCCAGCCACTCCAGGTACCCCTTGTCGTCCTGCTTGAACAGGTCGTTGCCGTTGGCTGCCGCCGCCGAGGCGTCCAGGAAGGAGAGCACGGGGCCGATGGGGACGACGTCGAGGCTGTGCTGGCGCAGCGTCGCCACGGCGTCGGGCTCCATGGCGTCGAACGTATTGGTGAGCACAGTGGGCATGTCCTCGTGGTCCAGCGCGTCGAGGAGTTCGCGGAACGCGGTGATCACGAAGGCGTAGGGGTGGTCGTCGGAGGTGATGGTGATGAACGACGGCAGGTCGCGCACGCGCATCGGCGGGAGGCCCCGGACGCGGACGTCCGCCCACGGGTCGCTCGCCGCGGCGGCGACGGCCTGGTCGAGGCCGTCGGTGCCGCGGAAGAAGTGGAAGTAGGCGGCGAGCACGGTGGCCGGCTGGATCCAGTAGGCCGCAGCGGGGACGCCGTGCGCGCGCGCGACGTCGGCGGCCCAGGGGAGGGTGTACACCACCTGCGTGACCGGGGTGCCGGCGTCGCGGAGGCTCGTGAGCACGCCGCCCAGCGTGCGGGCGCCCACGACCTTGAGGCTGGACGTGTAGTCCTCGATATCGTGCACCAACTTGTCGAAGCCGCCGTCGAAACCGTCGGAGTAGGGCACGTAGTGGACGCCGGCGCCGTCGACGTGGTCCATGGCCGACGCGTCCGGGTCCGCGTCAGGGAACATCTTGCGGCAGGCGGAGACGGCGGTTGAGACGGTGACGCGGGCGCCCGGTGCGGCGCGGAGCAGGCGCAGCGCGAGGTGGCGCACCGGGTTGATGTGGCCCTGCGCCGGGTACGTGACCACGAGGAAGTGCGGCGCCGCCGACGCGCGCTCCACCATGGCCGGCATTGCTGCGAGCGATGCGAGTGCGAGAGCGAGCGTTTGTAAGAGTGTCTTGCCGTTGATGTGCGTGTGTGCCGTTGCTGGGTTTGGGTTGTAAATATACGGCGATGATGACGAAAGAGCTGACTACACCGGGAAGGCGGCTGGGCTGGCGCTGGCCACGCTACAGGTGTTTGTGCTGTCCGTAGTTAAACAATCCAAGAAGGCGTGGATTGGCAAATTAATGGCTGGAAGCTGGAGCCTGGAGCCACTCACCTGAACGTTCGATTAGCTATTTCCTGGGACTCGGTTGTCAATTTTGTGAGCATCGCGTTGCTATTTTACAAATTGCCTTATTTCCTTTTGGACGCGAATTCATAACTGACATTTTCCATAGACGTTGGCGTGAACGGGAGGGACGTTCGATCGAGCCAACCAGTGCTCCTCTCTCTGCAGTGCAATTTATGCGAGATCCCGATCAGAATTCGCAACAAAAAATATAAGAGAGATCCCAGTTCAACATGGAGCGCGCCATGAGTTGACCATTTCTAATTCATTGGGCCATGTGGATCCCTTCTTCTCCAAACTTTCTTTATCTTATAATTTGGGGCCATGGCCAGTGGCGGCGACCCTAGTTGAACCATTAAATGCTCAGGAAAAAAACATTCCATCAATAAAATATGAAGTATATTCTGATACACAAAAAGTCTAGTGCCATTTTAGTACTTTTTTCGAAAGATAATGCCATCAATAAAAGATACAAATATTTTGATACAACATTACAATTGCCATGCTATATTAAAAAAAATATGTCATCCTAATTTAAATATTTATCATGGTATATTGAAATGAATGTTCCATGGCGTCTACAAAAAGTAAATTTGAGATTCTCTAATTTTTAAAACACATTATCCAATGGAAATTTTGATTAAAAATATATTTGTCTAGATAATTCTAAGAAATCAATCATGATTCATAAGCAAAACATTTTTATAGAAGGTATTTTTTTACCATGCTCTAATTAATAATTTTTTGTGATATAAGCAATAATTTTGTCATACTATGTTTTAATTAACAAAATTTAAATGTTCTAAATAATAAAATTGTCATGCTATCTAAAAACGGCCATGGCCTAAATAGTAAAATTGGCAATCAATCTAAAACAAAATCCATGCTCTAAATGATAATATTGTCATGCTATCTAAAAAAGAGACCATTGTCTACAATAATTTAAATGGCATACATAATAAAACAACACATGTCATCAAATTAGCAAGTTTGTTGTTTAAAAACATTTCATCTTTTGAAATTTCTAATGTGAACATGGAAGAATTAGGGTTTTATTATTTTGAAAAATGGAAATTTAGGGATTTGGTCTCGTGACAATATTGAAAATTTAGAAATTTTCCATGGACACATGACAAATTTAACAACTTTTATTATCTAAAAAACAAATGGCAACCTTTTGGGATTTGTAATGGGCGCATGGTAAAATTAGGGATTTTGGTATCTGAGAAGATTGGTAAATCTAAGAATCCACCATGGACACGTGGCAAATTTTGTAATTTTGTTTTCAAAGAACATGTCAAGTTTAAGAAAATTGTAAATGGGCACATGGAAATTTAGGATAGTTTTTCGTTAACAAAAGATTTCAATGAACATCAAAGATTTTGCTAATATCCATGCACACGTGGAAAATATAGGAGATTTCTTCTTTGAAAAATATGGTAAAGTTAGGGATTTTCTATGAGCACATGGCCATATTTAGAGATTTTTTCTTTGCAAAGATGGAAATTGTAAGAATTTGCCAACCCACATGTTCAATAAAGAGTGTTCCCCCTTAATATTAAAGTTAAACTTAGATGCCTAAGAAACATAACCATGCAATGAATCAACTGGCCGGTAGAAACATTGTGTCCACATTTGTAACCGGTCACATGGCAAGAGGCAAGTTTAGGGAAATTTATGATCTGGATCATCACAACTGTAGTAAAAATGTATACTAGTCAAATGGAAATTTTAAGATATTTTTCTAAAATTATAATCAATTTTAGAAAAAAGATCAATGTCAAATGGCTACTTTTGAAACTTTGTAATGTAAATCATGGCAACCTTTTCATGAGGTAACTATATATACAAATCAAAGATATGTGGCAATTGTTGGTAATCATCACATGGTCGCATGGCTAGTGAGATTGACAATCTTGATAGTGTTATCAAGGGCCAAGGTATTTTTGTATCTGAGTGAGGTACTGATCATTATCACCGCTCCCAAATTCATGTTGGTTCAATAAATATTAAGTACAATTACTTTAAAAGAAAATTATTGCTATCCTATAAACCCTCGCATTTAGGGGTCGTACACCTTCCTAGTTGAGAGGAATCATGCATTGCTCTCGAGGATCCTTTCATAAGACGTAGGATGATCTCATGAGGTAATCAAATGTATTTTTCAGAAGCATCATTGAGGCACTTTGTCAAGTGTAGATAGACCTTCGCTAAAAGCTCGTCGTGCACTCCCTTGCCTACTCTTCATTGATCATATTGCTACCCCGTGTCTAAAGTTTATTTACATTGACGTCCACCGTGGGGAATCCCGATGTATAAAAATTCATCTACCCATGAGACTAGTTGGCCCTGCCTAAAACAAGTCCCCCGCGGATCAAAGTTGAAGGTAAGAAGAGGTAACACATGCTGACACCAAAAGGTGAATGACTCCTCGAAGACGCTTAGAATTCATGTGGATCCTCAACGAGGAGACCCCGCAGATCTTCACCAACATTGGAGTTACTACAGATCCTCGATGCCGCCCTTCTTAGGAGTCACGTGGATCCTCGACGATTTTCTCTCGTGCATCTTCACCAACCTCGAAGTCATCGCAGATCTTTGATACCCGTTTGCTTAGGAGTCGGTGGATCCTTGATGCCGCTTCGCTTAGGATCTGCGTGGATACTTGATACGTCACAAACGTATCTATAATTTTTTCTTCTTCCATGCTTGTTTTGGTGATAATGCTATATGTTTTGATGCACTTTCATATCATTTACAACTTATTTTGGACTAACCTATTAACTCAATGCCTAGTGTCAGTTTCCGCCTGTTTTTGTCCGTGCATTGCAGAAAAAGGTGAAAAAATAAAAGTGCTCGGAACATCCAGAAAAAATCCTAAAAATAATCACGACGGAAGACTCCAGAAGCCTGAAGGAGAGCCGAAGGGGGGGCACCCCTCGTCCAGGTGCCTCCCTGGCGCGACCAGGGGTTGGCCGCCTGGGCCAGAGGGGCACCCCTGACTCCTTCCTTCGGCGTATATTTACCCCTCGACACAAAAACCTACAGAGAGTTCTCCGTTCCGCAAAAATACCTTTTGTTCCTCCGTCGCGCTTCCGATCTCGGGATCGCCTGAAGGACCTGTCCCGACACCCTGCCAGAGGGAGGATTGACTTCCGGAGGCTTCTCCACCAGCAAGATTGCCTCTGGGATGCGCCGTGAGTAGTCCCCCTTAGACCATGGGTCCATGATCAGTAGCTATGTGACTATCTTCTCTTCAATCTTGTGCTTCAATGTTTAGCCCTTATGAGTTGCCTATCATGGTCAAGGCATCTATGTATGAATTCCTGTTTTGCTATGTTGTGTTTGCTGGGATCTGATGTATTATGAGATTATGTTCAGATTGTGATGAGTAATATATTTGGTTTACCTTTTTATTTTAGTTCTTGAGTAGTCTTGCATGTTCTCCGTTGCGTTTGTTGCTTTGCCCAAGCAGTAGATTGCTACTCAATGAGTGACCGTTATGATAGATGATGGGTTCATGCCTCCTGATGTCTATCTTGAGTGACAGATACATGAGAATAGGGAATGTGTTGTTGCCATTGGGGGTAAAACAGCGGTGCATATGACTGCGCGTCATAAGGATTGCTTACATTTACGCATAGAGTGTTAAGGCAGTTGTCCATTGCTTTGAGCTTAAAATTTGGTTGGGGTTCGTAACTTAATACCAGCGAGATGTTCTTTATAGGTATCTCAAGGTGGATGATTAGTGAGTAGATGCTGATGAATAAATGATCTACTCTTGTTGGTGTAATGCCATACGATTGAGCCTCTTTACTTTCCAGTAGCATAATTAACATTTTGGTACGTTCATAATCCTATCAATTGCCCAACTCTAATTTGTTTACCCAGCATAGTTTTTTACGTGTTTTGGGAGAGAGACTTCACTAGTGAAAGTCATGGCACCCCGGTCCATATTTCCACCATAGTTGACACCTTCGCATTTACTGCTTTATTTCCTTTCAGTCACACTATTACTATTTCCCCTTTGTGTTTGATCCTCTGTAAACAGCAAGGCCAGAGAGATTGACAACCTCTCTGAACTCGTTGGGGGCAAAGTTATTTGTGTTCTTGTGTGCAGGTCCACGTTAACTCCACGCTAGAAACCAAATCTATGGCGTCGTTGCCACCTACTTGTCGTCTCTGGAATCCTACTGGATTGATAACCTTGGTATCTTCACCGAGGGAAATTTTTTCCTATCTCCATCATAACCTTCCACTTGGGGGAACCAACAAGGAGGTAGTATCTACACCCATCAAGAAAACTCTTGGCGCCGTTGCCAGGGATGTTGGGATACGGGGCAGAAAACACATTTTTTTTATACCTACGGTACCCGAACCCAAGATCTATGCTATGGCGATGTAAAGTAACAGAGGGAATCGGTGTTCATACCTTTGAAGACCGAAAGAGGGAAACGTTCTTGCGAACGTGGTTGGCGTAGACTCGGAACTACGGCCTCCCTGTCGTGTAGAAGACCACCACCGGCGAGGATGACTCCCAGTAAACCTCCAGCGACGAAGTAGCACCACAGGTGTAGTGCCTCGAAGAGATTATACACGAACGGTACAATCGATGTTCCTCCCGGGCCCCGAACCAGGCGAGCAGCGGAAGAAAGACGGCTACGGATCCCGACTCCGGTAGAACGACGACCTGCCTTATGGTGGAGAACTCCAATCCTGGTGCAGACTCCAAACAACGGGAGTCCACTTCCGGGAAGGAGAAGGAGGAAGAAGGAGTTATTGGTGTGTTGGAAAAAGGGGGGTCTACCCCTCCTTATATAGGCCAAGGGGGGTGTGATCCTCCTCCCCTCCCCCATGTGGGACTAAACTCCCAAGGGGGGGGGGATGCGCCGACCAAGGGGGGAGTGGGCCCCACCCTTGGCGCCAAGCCCAAGGGGGGAGACCCCCTCCTCCCTTAATGGGCCTCATGGGCCCATATAGCCTTTTCCCAATTTTTTTAATTTATTTAATATGTTTTAAATATTTAATTCAGATAATTAAATAATAAAACATTATTAAAACAATTAAACTTTATTTTGAACTATTCAAAATGTCCGGAAACCATTCCGTCCTCCTCCGGAACTATTCCGGTGATTTCTCCTATTTCACCGATTGATCCCGTAACTATCCTATGCATCGATTGCCCTTAAGTGTAACACCCTAACGGTCCGGGAAACAGCAGACATGATCGAGACTCTTCTCATTGACCAATGACTAGTCAGTTGGACCTGGTTACAATCCTTGACAGCCCCTGCGCTTCCATCGAATGAACTTCGATCGCTTTTGGAAACCGTTAATGATACGACGTAATCCCTTTGTGCTGTGGTACTTTGTTTGTCCGAGGTTTGATCGTCGGTATCCTACATACCGTGTCCACATCTCGTTCAAAACAAACAAGTTTACTCGTCCATGATCATTGCATCTCTTGTGACCTAGTCACTTGCTTGCAAGCTATTGATGCAATATCACCGAGTGGGCCCAGAGTATCTATCCTGTCACAAGGACTGACAAATCCCGCTCTGATCTATTAACATACTCATCAACCATCTATTTCGGAAATACCCAAAGTGCACCGTTATAGCCAGCATATTTCAGTCAGGCGGTGGGATACAAATCAAAGTCTCCTCATAGATGACAATTACGTATGATCATTACGGTCTAAGGACTAAGCCATACGTTACAAAGTCATAGCAAAGCTGAACTATGTGACTCGATCACATTGCAATACTTTAGGTGGGTGTACGCCCATCACATCATTCCCCTTAATGATATGACCTCATTGTCAATGGACTTAAGTGTCGCCATGATCAGGAAAGCTTGATCAATCAATTGCCCAATGAGATAGTTTACCCGAGTTAAACTATGGACCATGTTTTATACTACACCTGTATTAGTATTTCCAAGTAATAAAGTTATAGCACAGTATAAAACGTATTATGAACAAAACGGATATGTGACAAATATCTTTATTAATTTGTCTCTAGGGCACATATCCAACAGTCTCTCACTTGCACTAGAGTACAAATTACACTAGTTTACATCAGGTATGTATCTAACACCAATGGTCTCTCGGTGTTCTTCAAACTTTCCCTGTGGAAGAGGTTTAGTCATCGGGTCTGCTGCGTTCAGATCCGTATGTATCTTGTGAATCCTAGTGTGTCCATCCCTGACGTAGTCTCGCGTCACATGGAACTTTCGGAGGATGTGCTTGGCTGTAGAGTGAGTTCTTGGCTCCTTCGCGTTAGCAATGGCGCCCGTATTATCGCAGAAGATTCCTACGGGGCCAGTGCAGCTGGGAAAGACGCCAAGCTCGATCACGAACTTCTTCAGCCACAGCGCCTCGTTTGACGCTTCGCAAGCGGCAATATACTCCGACTCCATTGTAGATTGGGCGATGACTGACTGTTTACCGCTCCTTCAGCTAATTGCGCCACCGTTCAACATGAAAACATATCCCGTTTGGGATTTCGAGTCATCTAGATCTGAGCCGAGGCTTGCGTCAACGTAACCCTTTACGGTGAGCTCCTCATCGACTCCTCCATAAACGAGAAAGAGATCCTTGGTTCTTCTCAAGTACTTAAGGATGTTCTTTACTGCTGTCCAGTGAGCCATTCCCGGGTTACTCTGGTAGCGATTAGTCATACTAATGGCCAGCGCTAAATCCGGTCTGGTACATAACATAGCATACATGAGAGAACCTATGGCTGAGGCATAGGGCTTTGAGGACATCTCCTCCTTCTCTTTTGCTGTGGTTGGGCATTGAGTCACACTTAGTTTGACACCTTTTATAACTGGCAAGAGGCCTCTCTTGGAGTTACCCATACTGAACCTTTTCAATATCTTGTCAATATAAGTGTTCTGACTCAAGGCCAACCGTCGATTAGGTCTATCTCTATAGATCTTAATCCCTAATATGTACGCAACTTCACCTAGGTCCTTCATGAAAAATTGTCCATTCAGATATTCCTTCACTTCCTCTAAGAATTTCTTATCGTTCCCTATCAGTAATATGTCATCTACATATAACACAAGGAATGCTACAGAGCTCCCACTCAGTTTCTTATAGACGCAGAACTCTTCAACGTTTTGGACAAATCCAAAAGCTTTAATGACCTCATCAAATCGAAAATTCCAGCTCCGAGATGCTTGCTTCAACCCATAGATGGACCGTTGAAGCTTGCACACCTTACCAGCATTCCTTGGATCGATAAACCCCTCTGGTTGCATCATATACAACTCTTCCTCAATGTTGCCATTAAGGAACGCAGTTTTCACATCCATCTGCCATATCTCGTAATCATGATAGGAAGCTATTGCTAGTAGGATCCGAATATACTTGATCATCTCTACAGGAGAGAATGTCTCCTCGTAGTCAACTCCTTGAATTTGTCGGAACCCCTTCGCGACAAGTCGAGCTTTGTAGACAGATACGTTTCCGTCTGCGTCAGTCTTTTTCTTGAAAATCCATTTATTCTCGATGGCCTTGCGGTCCTCGGGAATATCCACCAAAGTCCAAACTTTGTTGGTGTACATGGAGTCTATTTCGGATTTCATGGCTTCTAGCCATTTCTCGGACTCGGGTCCCTCCATTGCTTCTTTGTAACTCGTAGGTTCATCCGACTCATCAGCCGAGATTGCATTCACAAGCTGTCCGTAAAACTCGGTAGGTTGACGGAATCTTGATGACCTACGGGGAAAAATAGGTTCCTGTTCATTCTCATCATGATCATCATGTATGTCATGATTGTTATGAATGTCTTCCTGGCCATTCTCTTCAGCTCCCACTGTGGAAGAAGGTTCCAGAACAATTTCTGTTGCCGGTTCTTCCATTTGGAGTGATTGGTCAGTCACTTCATCGAGGTCTATTTTCCTCCCACTCATTTCTTTCGAGAGAAACTCCTTCTCAAGAAAGTGTCCAGTCTTAGCGACAAACGTTTTGCCCTCAGATTGGTTGTAGAAGGTGTATCCAACAGTTTCCTTTGGATATCCTACAAAGATGCATTTCTCCGCCTTAGATTCGAGTTTTTCAGGCTGAAGTTTCCTAACATAAGCCTCACAACCCCAAATCTTCAGGTGAGACAACTTTGGCTTCTTGCCACACCATTTCTCAATTGGTGTTGTCTCTACGGATTTGGATGGTACCCTATTAAGAACGTAAGCGGCAGTTTCTAATGCATACCCCCAGAATGAAGTAGGTAAGTCGGTATGAGACATCATTGACCGTACACTATCCAATAGTGTTCGATTACGTCGCTCGGACACACCGTTTCGCTGAGGTGTTCCAGCTGGCATAAGTTGTGGTACAATACCACAAGTCTTCAGATGAGTGCCAAACTCGTGACTTAAATACTCGCCTCCTCGATCAGATCGAAGGTGCTTGATTTTCTTCCCGAGTTGATTCTCGACCTCACTCTGAAATTCCTTGAACTTTTCAATGGTTTCAGACTTGTGTTTCATTAAATAGATATACCCGTATCTACATAAGTGATCCGTGAAGGTCACGAAGTAACGAAAACCATTGCATGCGATGACATTCATTGGTCCGCATACATCAGTATGTATGATCCCTAATAAGTCCACCGCACGCTCCATTGTTCCATTGAATGGAGTCCTTGTCATTTTGCCCATTAGGCATGGTTCACATGTGTCAAGGGATCCAAAGTCCAATGACTCCAGAAGTCCATCTTTATGGAGTTCCTCCATGCGCTTTATACCAATATGACTAAGTCGACAATGCCACATCGTCATGTGTTCTTTGTTACTAGGCTTTAATCTTTTGGCCTCTACGTTATTGATGTGGGAGTCATGATATTCGAGATCCATTAAGAATAAACCATTACACACCGGTGCATGAACATAGAAGACATTATTCTTATAAATCGAACAATCAGTTGTTTCGAATTTAAAAGAATACTGGTCTCGCATCAAGCAAGAGACACTCACAATGTTCATACTCAACGCGGGTACATAATAGCAATTATTCAAGACAAGAATCAATCCCGAAGGGAGACTAAGACGAAGCGTGCCAATTGACATTACTTCAACCTTGGCACCGTTCCCAACGCGCATCGTCACTTCATCCTTCCGCAAGAGTCGTTTATTCTGCATCCCCTCCTGGGAGTTACAGATGTGAGCAACTGATCCGGTATCAAATATCCAGACGTTGCTCCGAGCACTTGTCAGGAAAACATCAATAACATTATATCACATATATCCATGTCTCTTCCGGCAACCTTGCCGGCCATCTTATCTTCTAGGTACTTGGTGCAGCTTTGCTCCTTCTTGATTTCCATCTCAGCAATTTTGAGTATTGTGAACAACCCAGAAAGGGTCTCAACCATTCCTTGCATGTTGTACTTCAACACAAAACCCTCACAGTTAGGGGGTAGCGACCGCAACACCCTATCAATCGCCACTTCATCTGGAATCTTAAATTCTAGATCATTTAGGCGTTGAACGTAGTCAGATATTTTGACTACGTGCTCAGTCATGCTGGTGTGCTCTTCCATCTTTGCAGAGAAGAAAGCTTCACAAACTTCATTTCTCTCAACCTTGGCTTGAGGTGCAAAGACGGTCTTGAGGTCAGTGATTATCTCATAAGCACTGAAGCTCTCGAACCGTTTCTGCAGTTCAGCCTCCATGGCATGGAGCATACCCTTCTTGACAAGGGAGGAATCATCCGACTTAATGAGATAGACTTTCTTCTCAGCCGGAGTAGCGGTAGTTGCTGGTGCATCTCCTAATGCAGTCTCAAGTACATAGGACATTTTGAGGGGAACGAGGAGAATCCTCAGGTGCGGAACCAGGAGGTGAAGTTTGACCCATTAGTTTTCAGTTTATCTTTCTCTAGGAATGATCCTAAGTTGAACAAGGGGCGTGGTGCTGTCATCTACAAGGTTGATTCACAAAAATACATATTTAGACTTTTGTTCATAATGTGGAGTTCAATTACAGTTAATTCTAAAACTCCCACTTAGGAAAACATCTCTCAATTTTGCTAAGTGATTACACGATCCTAGAACACCATACCTCCCCCGATCGTCACGGCCATCAGTATGTGTTCAAGGTAGGCCATCATGCCAATCACATCATCTATGTGACTCATGCTTGACCTTTCGGTCTCTTGTGTCCCGAGGCCATATCATATACATATGCCAGGCTCACCATCTGTCAGAACCCCAACTAGGGTAAGTGCTAGGGTTTTTTTGTGTCTTTGCATCATGCAAAAATTCAAAAGAAATTCAAAAATGGGGAAGCAGAAAAGCCCTGAGAATTAATTCAAATGGCCAGATAAAAATCTTTTTCCAAAATTCATTTGAACATTTGGAAAATTCCTATAAATGATGCTGATCATTTTAAAAGTGGTTTGGGTATTTTCCCATGCTCATGGAATTTTCTAATTTTCAAACAGTGCCTTGGAAAATTAAATAAACCCCTATTTGATTTGAAATTCAAATAAGTTGAATTTAAAAAATTTCCAAATCCTAAATGTGACCAGCTACTGGTCACCTAGGGTTTATAAAAATATTTGGGAATTTAATAAAATTGCCCTGCTATTTTATTTTGGGGCAGAACAAAAGAAACAGAAAAAAATAAAAGGAAGGAAAGAAAAGCCCCCCACCCACTTACCTGGCCCAGCCTGGCCAGAAGCCGGCCCAGCCCACCAGGGGCAGGGTCGTCTTCCTCCCAGCGCCAGGCAGGCGGGCAGCTCGGTGGCGAGCATGCAACCGCCGCCGATGCCACCTCCTGCTCCCCCTCTCCTCTTCTGCACGTCGTGGCAACGCCTGGAAGATCCCTGCACCTTTTCCCCTCCTCGCAGTTTCTCTCCCCTTCTCTCACGCCCGTGCTCATCCACACCCGACGGACACCGGAGCACGCCGTCGTGCGCCCCCGTGCCCCGAGCCACCCCGAGGACACTCCGACGTGTCCAGACGCTGCGCCATCGAAGTCTTCATCAAGCGGCGCCTCCAATTCGAGCCGAGGAGCCCCGGAGACGACGCACCCCTCAAGAACTCGCCGCCGCCCGCCGCGAAGCTCTCCGTCGATTGCTCCACCGCCAGCCCTCCTCCGGCCTCCTCGACGGCCCCTTCACCCTCAGGGTGAGCTCGCGCCCATTTCCCCTCTCCCCTCGACACATCCCGTGGCCTGGAGCACCGAGTCCGTCGCACCAGAGCTCCGTCCGCCGCGCCTTTTGAAGCCGCCGTCACCCCCGTGCCCCTGGAGACCCCCTGGTGGCTTCAGCGTATGCAGGAGCTTGCGGGCTTCAATTTGGTGGTTCCCCCGTGCCCTCCCGTGGCCAAATCCACAGTCCGGCGAGAGCGCCGCCGTGCCCGAGCCGCCGGCGTCAAGCCGCTAGGCACTTAAACCTAATCCACCCCTAACCCACCCCCCACAGAGACAGACAGGTGGGCCCCCTGGCCCCCTAAACCCCTCTGTTAATTAAACAGAGAGGGGTTAACCCCTTGTGTCACTGACAGGTCGACCCCACTGGTCAGACAACCCCCACGTCATGCTGATGTCAGCATGACATAGTAAATCAATTTATGAATTAAAAGAATTAAAGAAAACAGAGAAAATTCCAGAAATTGAATTAAACTTTGGAAATTCATAGAAAATTCATATTAACTCCAAATTAAACATATAATATATGAAAAATTATCAGAAAAAATACAAGGATTAAGAATATGCAATTTGGTTTTATGTTTGACCATTTTAAAATGGGGCAACAGTAGCAAATGTGCATATGGCTTAATTTGAATTCAAATTTGGAGTTTGAATTTGCAATTCTTTTGCAATACACTTCAATTAAACGAAATTGTCAACACATCAGTACCATGTACATCATGTTTCCACAACTTATCATGTGCTTGAGAATTGCAATTATATTTATTCCTTGTTTGATTGTTTGCTCGATAGACGTGCAAATGGAACCGGAGGCCACCCCCTTCGTTGAAGACCCCCGATACTGAACCTCGTCAGCAAGGCAAGCAAACCCCATTGATCATGTCTATAAAATCCTACTTCCCTCTCAGTCTCGCTTATGCATGTTTAGGAGATCACCGAGACACGTTCTTTCGCATAGTTGAACCCATTCCGATGCATGACCTATCATTTTGTCACCGTATTAAGCAAACCACAATCCTAGCAGATTTAGGAGTTGAATGATGAGCATGTGGCCCCTGCAAATGTTACTGCTTTTGCTGCTTAGTGATACAATGAGGATGTTATGTTTGTGAGTCGGGATGGAATGAACACAGTGGTACCGATGATAACGGTGAATCCACCCTAAACAAAGGTGAACAATGAGAGGCTGTGTAGGAGTACATAGTGGGTTGTCTCGTTGAACACTGCCCTAGGCCCCGAGTTCCTGTTTTGTGATCCAAGACAAAGAGTATGACCACATGTAGGGTTTTATGGGAGCCCCGTTTGGCCTCTTTACGTACCCGATCCGGTCCAGGAGTCACACTAGATTCGGGCTTTCCATTTGATTTATGTTTAGATATGTGGGTGGACCTGTGAGGCAGTGACACCATCTTTCAAAGGTGGCGTCTCGGTCCCTTACATTATCTAAGTCCGTTTTGTGGAACCGGCCGGACTCTCGAGCGGTGACAAACTCAGGTAGTCGATTCCTGGATTAGAGAAGGTGATGTGAGGGTAGTGCCTTGGTTTCATCCACGTCCGACATCCGCTTGAAGGATGACAAGAACGAGGCGATAAGTGATGACACGCGTGTGAAGATGTACACCCCTGCAGGGTTAATGAACTATTCAAATAGCCGTGTTCGCGGTTATGGACTACTTGGAAATCTCTACTTGATCATAGACAACTTGAATGGATTCTTATAAAACTCGCAAGATAAGCGTGAGTGCTATGGTGTGCTTTCTCGTGGGGAAGTCGAGGAAGTAACCATAGTGGTGTATTGGTTGGAGACATCTAGTGGACTCTTGTACGCTTCTTACCTCAAGTCTGGTACTCGTAGTACAGGATTAGCCAAGTCAAAGCTGGCACTTCTGCATGTTGAACCCCACCTCCTTTACCTTGATACTTGAGCATGAGTAGTGTAGTTCTGATGTAAGTCTTGCTGAGTACGACTTTGTACTCACGTTTGCTTATTCTATCTTTTAGATGAGAACCCGGACCCCGATGGATTCACCGACCTGAAGCTCGACGTTGACTAAGTTAGCATAGTCCCAGACAGCAGTCTGGTCCCTCGTGGAAGGGCATGTTTGTTGTACAAGGCTTCTCTAAGCCATTTGTTAATCTTGTCTGTACTCAGACCTAATTTGCTTCCGTTGTATGATGTAATGTGATCACAGACATGTGATCTTTGTATGCTCTATGTGTATATCTATAAAGAAGTACTTTGTAGAGTTATGTGATGATACCTGCTGTTCATACTAGGCATGTGTGCTGTGTGTATGTTTATAACATGCATGTCTTAGTATGGGTTTTCGAGACCTTAGTTGTGATCTGGCTGGCAGTCTTTTATACACCAAGTGGCCCTTAGATGTGCGCAGCTTGGGGCATCGCGATGCGATTGCTCGTGACTCCGTCATGTGCATACTTTGTGGTATGATCGAGCCCGCCCTAGACCCCGACTAAGTGATCGGGCTGGAGTAAGTATATTTAAGAGTTAGGATTCAATCGATAACATGGTTGAGGCGACTTGTCTATGAATATGGGATTCACCACCCATAAGCATTTAGACTTGTGAGCGGACGTTGAGGACCCATCTCAGTTGATCATCCGGCCTGAATGGGATGCCCCTCACGTTCGATGCTTACCGAGAACGTTCTGTGCTTGGCCTTGTCTGCTTAGACAAGTGGGTACGGTTCTCGGCTCTCCATGTGATTGCATCGTGACTGGAATTACATACGCTAACCCCGGGTCCCGACACCATCACACCCTATGTGATTTGTTGCTGTGTCATGCAAGGCCATATCATATACATATGCATATGCCAGGCTTGCTACACCCACCTCTTGTGAACGAAAAAATGTTTGACACCCGTGTGACACGTGATGCCTCCATAATGTAGAACTTTCCAGGTGGTGCTCACTAGGGTAAGGACACTATGTTGGTTTTAGTGAGAGATCATCCTATAATGCTACCGTCGTTATATCAAGTATATTAGCACAACAGGATGTAAAACTTTAAATCATACAAGCTATGATCCCCCTTCATGCAAAGCAAAGTTTAAACGCCTTTCTACTTTAGCTTGTGCAAGTTTTACGTGGCTGCTAGGGGTTTCGAGAGAGAGAACCGTTTCTATCCTGCGAAAAAACATGCCACAACACCGTCTCCCATCCGTCTCTATTACACCCCTATCGGGGCCCTCCGTTGCAAACATCTTCGCATCGCTAATGCAGAGAGACAGACACCCCCATCCACTTTATATGGTACAAGCCATATGTCAAGCGTGGAACCAGTCTCGCGTAAACGCGTAAGGTCGGTCGGGGGCCGCTTCATCAAACATTGCCGCAATGCTAAATGAGTACACGTGGGAGGGTAACGAATGAAGATTCGATGCCCTCATCATAGATGTGTTCTACCCGTACAATACATCTACGCATAGCTAGCTCATGATACCACTGTTGGGATACGGGGCAGAAAACACAAATTTTTCATACCTACGGTACCCGAACCCAAGATCTATGCTATGGCGATGTAAAGTAATGGAGGGAATCGGTGTTCATACCTTTGAAGACCTAAAGAGGGAAACGTTCTTGCGAACGTGGTTGGCGTAGAATCGGAACTACGACCTCCCTGTCGTGTAGAATACCACCACAGGCGAGGATGACTCCCGGTAAACCTCCAGCGACGAAGTAGCACCACAGGTGTAGTGCCTCGAAGAGATTATACACGTACGGTACAATCGATGTTCCTCCCGAGCCCCGAACCAGACGAGCAGCGGAAGAAAGACGGCTACGGATCCCGACTCCGGCAGAACGACGGCCTGCCTTATGGTGGAGAACTCCAATCCTGGTGCAGACTCCAAACAAGGGGAGTCCACTTCCGGGAAGGAGAAGGAGGAAGAAGGAGTTATTGGTGTGTTGGAAAAAGGGGGGTCTACCCCTCCTTATATAGGCCAAGGGGGGGTGTGATCCTCCTCCCCTCCCCCATGTGGGACTAAACTCCCAAGGGGGGGATGCGCCGGCCAAGGGGGGAGTGGGCCCCACCCTTGGCGCCAAGCCCAAGGGGGAGACCCCCTCCTCCCTTAATGGGCCTCATGGGACCATATAGCCTTTTCCCAATTTTTTTAATTTTTTTAATATGTTTTAAATATTTAATTCAGATAATTAAATAATAAAACATTATTAAAACAATTAAACTTTATTTTGAACTATTCAAAATGTCCGGAAACCATTCCGTCCTCCTCCGGAACTATTCCGGTGATTTCTCCTATTTCACCGATTGATCCCGTAACTGTCCTACGCATCGATTGCCCTTAAGTGTAACACCCTAACGGTCCGGGAAACAGCAGACATGATCGAGACTCTTCTCATTGACCAATGACTAGTCAGTTGGACCTGGTTACAATCCTTGACAGCCCCTGCGCTTCCATCGAATGAACTTCAATCGCTTTTGGGAACCGTTAACGATACGACGTAATCCCTTTGTGTTGCGGTACTTTGTTTGTCCGAGGTTTGATCGTCGGTATCCTACATACCGTTTTCACATCTCGTTCACAACAAACAAGTTTACTCATCCATGCTCATTGCATCTCTTGTGACCTAGTCACTTGCTTGCAAGCTATTGATGCAATATCACCGAGTGGGCCCAGAGTACCTGTCCTGTCACAAGGACTGACAAATCCCGCTCTGATCTATTAACATACTCATTAACCATCTATTTCGAAATACCCAAAGTGCACCGTTATAGCCAGCATATTTCAGTCAGGCGGTGGGATACAAATCAAAGTCTCCTCATAGATGACAATTACGTATGATCATTACGGTCTAAGGACTAAGCCATACGTTACAAAGTCATAGCAACGCTGAACTATGTGACTCGATCACATTGCAATACTTTAGGTGGGTGTATGTCCATCACATCATTCCCCTTAACGATATGACCTCATTGTCAATAGACTTAAGTGTCGCCATGATCAGGAAAGCTTGATCAATCAATTGCCCAATGAGATAGTTTACCCGAGTTAAACTATGGACCATGTTTTATACTACACCTGTATTAGTATTTCCAAGTAATACAGTTATAGCACAGTATAAAACGTATTATGAACAAAATGGATATGTGACAAATATATTTATTAATTTGTCTCTAGGGCACATATCCAACAAGGGATTCCAAGCCTCGAGATAGGGGAGTTGCACACTACTCTTTACCTTTGCTTTTTACTCTTGTTACTTTACTTTACAGTTTTTTTATTTGCTTGTGTGCCTTATACAAAAAATATCATTTTTTTACTTTGTTCTTAGCTTTCTTCTAGTACTAGTCACTGTGTCTTTCTCTTCTATTTTTTATGCTGCCCCTGACATTGAAGTCACAACCTTTAAACAGAAAAATGGAGAAAATATGAAAAAACGCTTGGGTAGACTTTTCAGAGCTTATAAGAGGGTTACACCTGAGATACCTATGCGTGGTTTGCTTAAAACTTTTTATCATGGTTTCTTTAGGTGGTGCAAATTCTCTTTGGATTTATTAGCCGGAGGAGATTTTCTAGGTTGTGATGAGACTAAAGCTCTTGATATTATAAATGGTTTATCTAATTTCTTTGTTTATGATCATGGAGTTGATGCTATTATAGATAGACTTCATACTATTGAAAAGAAAATTGATGTTTAGCCTTGAAGGAAGTAGAGAAACCCACACAAGTTAGACAAGAAATTTTAGAGATAGATGATGATTGGGAACCCGTTATTAGAACTAGCATCTTGTCGGGGGATTGTTACCCGGGTAGGCTCACCCAAGCGAAAGCAACCTTTCAAGACAAGGATGGACCGATTAGGCTGCAGCTGGGCCGAGCTGGGCAGGCGTACGGCCGATTGCTCCTAGGCAATCAGCCGTACCGAATGCCAGCATTCGGCCCAGGCGGAACCGGTCCACCCTGTTGTCATCAAGACCATTATCCGATTGGCCCGCAGCTGGGCCGAGGTGGGCATTAGCACGGCCGATTGCCTAGAGCAATCGACCCTGCCGAGAACCACCAGTCGGCCGAGACGCAATTGGTGCAACCTACTACCCCTGGAGAAGTTGACCCCGAGATCAGTCGAGGGTACAAGTACGGGGTCATAAATGCGCAATCCCGAGAGATCGGGGTGGCAGAGAAGCCAAGTCACATCGAAGATCTGGCGGAGATGCGGTGTCGACCTCTCCGCCGATTCCGCGGACAGGACGAAAAGACCACACCTCCTAGCTCCACTTTTCACCATCATGCCCTACGAGCCTACAACATGGGCCACCGCTCGTCGGGTCCGGATCACCCGAAGAGAAGCAGTCGGTGGGACCCAGCCGATTAGAGGATGACAGCTGGGCCCAATCGGCAGTGAAGTTACCGATTTACCCCGGGCTCACGCTATAAGAGCCCGGGGTACCCCTCCTGCGTGGGGGACGATCCGCTCATTCGCACCATTACTCACAACTCACTCAGTTCATTCACTGCTAGTAGTTATTCCTCAGGGAAGCAGGAGAGAGCCTTGCCCACGATGGCGCTCACCTTCCCCTGAGTAGATAGAGAAGCATTTATTGTAGCTCAGTTCCATTGATATAGAAGAGACAAGCATGAGTAGGGGTGTTATCTCTCCGGAGAGCCCCGAACCTGGGTACATCGTGGTGTTCGTCACCGTGTTTGTTCCCGACCCGATTCCGGCACCATCGAAATCTTTCTTCCTCGCATCTTCCCCTCACTTTAGCCTTCCCCATGGCATCTGCCGTCACATATCGACGACAGTTGGCGCCCACCGTGGGGCAGACCGAGGCGTCGACTGGAGTAAAGATCCGGACGGGATTTTTCTCTGCATCAGGTGGTAGCCACGCCTCTGGCCTGATTCTTAGGCGTGGGGCAATCGATTACGTGGTGGACTACTCGGCGCGGTACGGGGCCGGTGCACCCCTTCCGCCCAGTGTGTCGCTGCAGGTCGGCAGTCGTCGCCTCTTCATCGGCAGCTTCCCCGAGGCATATCCCAGGGAGATTCGCATCTTCTCGTGCGTCACGGATCCGCTCTCGACCAGGGGCTGCAGTGCAGCATCTGGCGGAGAGGATGGCCGAGTGCACGCAGCCGTCATGATGGCGGGGGCGTCTTCATCGAGCAATCGCGGTGCAGCGAGTGCGGCTAGGAGAGCCAAGGAGGCAACGGAGGCTGCAGAGAGAGTCAGCACCAGTGCGTTGCGGGATGTGTTATACACACCCGTGAACAGGAATGGTGACCCCGATCAAGTGCACACCGAGATGGAGACGGCACGGCTCGCTCTTGCTCGCAGGGCCGAGCAGGTGTTAGCAGAAGAGCGCAGGCTGGGAGCCATCACAAGGGAATACAATGCAGCGCATGCAGGACCACGTCGGCCGATTGATCCCGCGGTCTTAGAAGATTTGAGAAGCCAAGGAAGAGCAGTCAACCACCAGCTGTCGGGAGCTGAGAAACCGGAGCGGCCGAGGAGGCCGGTGCAGCCGGAGCAGCCGGTGCAATCGGCGTTCATCCAGAGGCCGACATACAACACGCCAGACAAAAACCTAAGAGCAGCCGAGCAGATAGCACTCGAGCTAGAAGACCTGGAGGGAGATGAGCGGCGAGAGCAGTCGCGCCGAATGCGTGAACTGCTGGCAACCGCAAAGGAGCAGAGGCTCGTGGCAATGGAGAATCAGAATGCAGGACCTGGGGCGTCAAGAGGAACTGTGAGGCCGAATCCGGAAGCTAGCCAGCGACCGAATGCATCGCGCCAGAACAGACAGCAACCTGCCCCATCTCAGCATGAGAGTAGGGTCAGGAGCAATCGGCCACCCCCAGCGGCAAGCAGAAGAATTGAAGAACCAACTATTAACAGTAGGCGCAATGACATGCCTTAGCAGTCGGCACCAAGACCAGCAATCAGCGCCCGACTTGGCCCTCGCCAAATCGGTCAGAATGATGCCAGGCATCGCATTGAGCTCCTGGAGAAAGAGGCTCAAGAGGATGAAGAAGGAGAGGCTGGCCCGTCGTGTTTCGGTCATCGCATTCGGACCGAGAAGTTTCCCAAAGGCTTCACGCTGCCGAGAGACACTCCCAAGTACAATGGTTCTGTGAAGCCAGAAGATTGGTTGTCCGATTACGTGACCGCAGTTCGCATTGCGGGGGGAAGTCGGCGCGTGGCAGTCCGCTATGCACCCTTGATGCTGCAGGGTTCAGCTCAGACTTGGTTGAACAGTTTGCCCAAGGACAGTGTGAATTGTTGGGAAGATTTTACAAGTGCATTCATTCACAACTTCACGAGCACATATGAGCGGCCCAACCTCCCGCGGCAGTTGGCCCTTTGTGTGTAGGGCAAGGATGAACCCCTCCGAGACTACTTATCTCGGTGGATCAAGTTGAAGAACTCATGTGAAGGAGTCCATGAGATCCAGGCCATTCAGTACTTCACAGATGGATGCCTGGCTGATTCAATGCTGAAGCACAAGTTGCTCCGCAAGGATTTCGCATCGCTCTCCGAGCTCATGAAGGTGGCCAACTCGTTTGCTGTGTCCGATTCTGCGATGCGCCCTATCCAGCTCGGAGTCGGATGTGTAATACAGTCACCAGGGGCTCCTTAGTCGGACACAGGGAACCAAGGCCTTAGTCGGATGGAAAGAAGAGAGAACAACCGCAACAACAACAACAACAACCAGCAGAACAATGGCAAGCGCAAGGATGAGCAGCCAGACACTCAGTATGGCAGTCGGCAGGTGGGCGCTGTCTAGAACGAAGAAGATCCAGGGGCTGCAGGAGGCAGTCGGAAGATGAGACCCAATGTGAGGCCGCCGGGGCAGATGAAGCCCAAGTACACGTTTGATGATATGCTGGATGCACCATGCAAGTTGCATGGCACTCCTGGCAGACCGTCTGCGCATACCACCCGGCAATGTGATTTTGTGAGAAGGATCGCAAAAGGAGAAGTTTTACCACCTCCACCCCCACCACCACCCCAGAATAGAGGACCACCTCAGCAGAAGAACCAGTTCCCGCGGCAAGACGCCGCCTACATGATTTTCACCAGCGAGTCCACCGATAAGGGCAGTCGGGGAGCCCGAGCTCAAGAAGTCAATCCCACCATGCCGCCGATTCCTTAGTTCATGCATTGGTCCGAGTGTCCTATATCCTGGGACAGAGAAGATCACCCCACCATCTTGCCGAATCCGGGAAATTATCCACTTGTAGTTGATGCTCTGTTCGCAGGACCAAGGTTCTCATGCAAGTTCTCCCGAGTGCTCGTTGATGGCGGAAGCACAATCAACATTCTGTACAGAGACACCTTGATCAAGCTAGGGCTCACCGAGAAGGATCTAGAGCAAAGTCGGACAACTTTCCATGGGATTGTCCCTGGATTGTCTTGCACCCCCATGGGTCGCATTCGGCTGGATGTCATATTTGGCACAGAAGAAAATTTCAGGAGGGAGCCGATTTGGTTTGAGGTCGCTGACCTCAGCAGTCCTTATCATGCTCTGTTGGGACTGCTCGCATTTGCCAAGTTCATGTTCAATGCACAGCAGACTTACCTCAAGATGAAGATCCCAGGGCCAAACGGCGTCATCACCATCACCGGGGACTTCAGGAAGTCCCTCGAGTGCACGTCGGCTGGCGGCAGTTTGGCTGATTCTCAGGTGGTTGAAACAGAGAAGCGTCAGCTCGGCAAGGTGATTGCAATGGTGCAAGCGCAGAACAAGAATCCACTCCCAGTCGGCCCAGCCAAGAGAGTAGATGAAGAATCGTCTTTTCAGTCAGCCAAGGACAGCAAGAAGATCGCTCTAGATCCCTCCGACTCAACCAAGTTCGTTGTAGTCGGAGATGGACTTAGCGACAAATAGGAAAGCGAGCTCGTCGAGTTTCTCCGTGAGAATCGGGACATCTTCACATGGTCTCCACAAGACATGCCTGGTGTGCCGAGAGAACTCGCCAAGCACAAGCTGCACATTCGGCCAGGCTCGAAGCCGGTCAAGCAACCCCTGAGACGTTTTTCTGAAGATAAGAGAAGGGAAATCGGCGAAGAGATTGCGAAGCTGTAAGCTGCAGGTTTCATCATGGAAGTGTTTTACCCCGAGTTGCTGGCGAATCCAGTCCTCCTCATGAAGAAGAACAAGACCTGGCGCATGTGTATCGATTACACTTGCTTGAACAAGGCGTGCCCGAAGGATCCGTTTTCTCTGCCCCGTATCGATCAAGTGATTGATTCTACGGCCGGCTGCGAGCTGTTGTCTTTTCTGGATGCCACAGCTGGCTATCACCAGATCAAACTTGCTGTGGAAGATCAAATAAAAACTGCATTTATAACCCCTTTCGGGGCTTATTGTTATATCACCATGCCTTTTGGTTTGAAGAACGGAGGTGCCACCTATCAACGCACAATTCAGAGGTGTACACACTCCCAACTCGGTAGAAACCTCCACGTCTACGTGGACGATTTGGTGGTGAAGTCGGCAAAGGGAGTCACACTCCTAGACGACCTCCGAGAGACATTTGCAAATTTGAGAACTTATCAGATCAAGCTCAATCCGGAGAAATGTGTTTTTGGAGTCCAAGCCGGCTAGCTCTTGGTTTTTCTCGTTTCCGAGAGAGGAATCGAATTCAATCCCGAGAAGATAGCCGCAATCGAGCGAATGGAGTAACCCAAGAACCTGAAGCAAGTACAGAAGTTCACCGGCTGCCTCGCATCACTTAGCCGATTTCTCAGTCGGCTGGGTGAAAAAGCAATCCCGTTGTATCAGCTGATGAAGAAGACGGAGAAGTTCACCTGGACACCTCAGGCAAGCGAAGCATTCCGAGAGCTCAAGCGCATGCTCTCCACTGCGCCGATTCTGGCTGCCCCGATTGAGAAGGAGCCAATGATGTTGTACATTGCGGCAACCAATCGGGTGATCAGTGCAGTTATGGTGGTGGAGCGGCCCGAGAAGGAAAAGGCACAGCAGATTCAGCGACCTGTGTATTATATCAGTGAAGTGCTCTCGGCGTCCAAGCAAAACTACCCTCACTACCAGAAGATGTGCTATGGAGTGTACATGGCGGCCAAGAGATTGAAGTCATATTTTCAAGCCCACTTGGTCAAGGTCGTCAGCTCGGCTCCATTGGCCGACATCATAGGAAGCAGAGATGCAACCGGAAGAGTGGCGAAGTGGGCAATCGAGATCGCCAACCATGTCATCCAGTATGAGCCGAGAACAGCAATCAAGTCGCAAGCATTGGCCGATTTCCCGGTGGACTGGGCTGAAACTCAATATATGCCGCAACTCCCAGGATCGGATTTCTGGCGAATGCATTTTGACGGATCCAAGATGAAGAGCGGCCTAGGGGCTGGCGTAGTGCTCACTTCACCAAGAGGAGATCAACTGCATTATGTACTCCAGATTCACTTTGCAGCATCAAACAACGTTGCCGAGTACGAAGCCCTTGTGCATG
Organism: Bromus sterilis; assembly: GCA_950022295.1. Lineage (NCBI taxonomy): Eukaryota > Viridiplantae > Streptophyta > Magnoliopsida > Poales > Poaceae > Bromus > Bromus sterilis. The sequence goes on from OX465597.1 coordinate 31,459,708, forward strand.
GTATCAAGCTGGCCAAGGAAATCGGCATTCGGAATATTGAGTGCTTTGGTGACTCCGATTTGGTGGTACAGCAGTGCACAGGCACCTGGGATGCAAAGGATGCAAATATGGCAAGCTATCGTTTCCTAGTGCAGCAGATCAGTGGGTACTTTGAAGGATGTGAGTTCCACCATGTGCCGAGAGCAAACAACGAAGCAGCAGATGCATTGTCCAAGCTCGGCTCAACAAGGCAAGCTATCCCACCAGGCGTATCACTTGAGCACATCAGGAAGCCATCCATCATGCCATCCCCAGAGTCTGAGTCCATCTTCATCTCGGAGACCGACCTTGAAGCATTGAAGAAGGCAAAAGAAGCTCAAACGGCAAAAATTCCAACTCTGAAGAAGCAGTCAAGCGCCCAAGGTGCTTCAGCAGTAGGAGAGCCGACAGCACCAGGGGCTGCCGATTGCAAACCAGGGGCTGCCGAGTGCAGCAAGATGAGCAAGGCCAAAGGGACGCAAGCAGAGGCAGCGCCAGATGGCATAGCCTCAGAAGAACCAATGATGCCAGGCACTGTCGATTGCAGTGAAGAAGTTCCAGCTCCAGACGAGCAGTCTCCACCAGGGGCTGCCGAATGCGTGCCAGGCGCCGCAATCGGCAGTTCAGAGACAAAAGTCGAGATGAAAGAGGTTCAAGAGGCCGAGATCCAAGAGGCCAATGGCTAAGAAGCTGAGATCCAAGAAGAAGTTGAACCCCAGCATGCATCAGTAATGGTAGTCGTCAGTGCGCCATCATGTGCACAGCCGATTAGAGATTTCCTAGCAGACGGAGTCCTTCCAGAAGACGAAGCAGAGTCAAGAAAAATCAGCCCCCGATCTTGGGCATACACAATAATAAACAGCGAGCTAGTGCGCAAAAGTGCAACTGGTGTCTTTCAGAGATGTGTAGAAGAAGACAGAGGCTTGGAGTTGCTCAGAGACATCCATCAAGGTGAATGCGGTCATCACGCATCTGCAAAAGCCATTGCCAGCAAAGCTTTCCGACATGGTTTCTATTGGCCGACTGCGCTTGCAGCGGCTGAGAATTTTGTGAAATATTGTAAGTGCTGCCAGCGGTTCAAGGCAAAAAGTCATCAGCCAACATCAGCATTGAAGACAATCCCAATAGCATGGCCGTTTGTAGTATGGGGTTTGGATATGGTTGGTCCATTCAAGAGGGCCCGAAGTGGCACGATACATCTCCTGGTTGCAGTGGATAAATTTACCAAGTGGATTGAAGCCCGCCCGATCAAGAAGCTGGATGGTCCGACTGCGGTCCGTTTTGTGGCCGACATCGTGTGCAGATATGGCGTGACCAATAGCATCATCACCGACAATGGCACCAATTTCGCAAATGGGGCACTGGCTCGATATGCATCTCAGCAGAGCATTCAGCTTGATCTTGCATCTGTGGCGCATCCCCAGTTGAATGGTCAAGTAGAAAGAGCAAATGGCCTCATCCTCTCGGGTATCAGACCCTGATTGGTGGAGCCACTTGAGAGGGCACCCGGAGCATGGATTGAAGAACTCCCAGCAGTACTATTCAGCTTAAGGACCACACCAAATAGGCCGACTGGATTCACTCCTTTCTTTCTGGTGTATGGATCAGAAGCAATCATCCCATCCGACATCGAGTTTGATTCACCTCGGCATGCCTTGTACACCGAGGAAGAAGCCAAGTTAGCATGAGAAGACGTCGTCGATCTCAAGGAAGAAGTTTGCCTCCTGGCCTTGTCCAGGTCGGCAGTCTACCAGCAGAAGTTGCGGCACTACCACAACAAGAAGATTCGTCCGCTCGCCTTCCGAGAGGGCGACATGGTGCTACGCCGAATTCAGAAGTCAGACGGGCAGCACAAGCTATCCTCACCCTGGGAAGGACCATTCGTCATCAGCCGCGCACTCAAGAACAACTCCTATTATTTGATCGACTGCACCAAGGGCACTCGGCATAAGGACACATCAGGAGTAGAAATGGAGCGGCCATGGAACGCCGAGCTTTTATGTCTGTTCTATAGTTGAGCGGCAGAAATTTATGTATGCCATTCGGAAAAACAATCAGTAAAGCTATCATGCCTATGAAAAAGAGCATTCGATTACCTTTGCATAATTTCATTCGAAAAGCTAGCCCAAGTCGGCAACGCTTCGTCATACCCGAAACGTGAATAACGCACTCGGGGACTGACCGACCACGAGGTCAGAAAAATAAGCCAACGAGGCACGGGGGCTGCGGGCTGGCATCCAACTTAGCACCTCGCTCAAGCACAAGTCACGAGAGTGGTTGTGGCATTGAGAAGTGTGGGCACCCCGGACTATATGTCCGAAGCGGCCAGCTGTGCATACCGTCATGCTCCCATGATCAGTGTCGCATGACGCACAGCTCGACAATGGATATCACAGTCACAAGTTCATACAGTACCGAATACAAAGTCATACATAAACATAGTCTTACACGGCCTCATCGGGCTCAAATGGCAGCGGAATAAGCAAAAGCAAGATAAATAGCAGCATCACAATCCACAGGCAAAGCTCAGAGCGTAGCACATCCTAGTACTCGTCAGTCGCGTCATCGTCAAATACCTGCTCCTCCAAGCCTGGCCGATTGAATAACCAGGGACAAGCCGTGAGTACATACAAAGTACTCGCAAACCACCTAAAGAAAGGAACAAGATTTTTGTACAAGAAAATAATGGGATGGCTATATGGTGGGGTTTAACATGGGGAACCTAACTACTCAATATTAGTTAAGTTGGCAATATTTTACTCTTGACAAATTTTAATCCCACAATTTATATTCGATTGAATCATGTCCAACCCTTTTCATAATACCAACATCATCATCGTGAACCATAATCTCAGTACTAGAATTTCTCAACTATTCCCCACAAAGTGTGGCCTCACTAGCTGTCCATGACCGTGGACTCCGGCTACTCGAATAGTTTTTACTCTGCAGAGGTGGTACACTTTACCCACAACATTCGATACATCCGCCGGGAGTTCCCACGGTTCGTCATACCTCAGTATGCGGTTTTCGGATAATCGACCGTAGTCTTCCCCTTGCCTACCCTAGTACAGGTGATCTACCCGATGCCCACATCCTGAACTGTCCGCGTGCAAGGTCATGCTCCTCGTGGACGCAAGCCTTCACCGTAGTAGAGGTGCGGCAACGTTCCGTACCGACACTGATATAGTCCAGCGTATTACACCCCCGACGCATCGGCAGGATTCCGACTTCTGGGTACCATCGTGTACCTCACTCATGTAGTTATGAGATCCCCGTACTAAGATAAGCAAGCTTCCAACTAGCCCTGTCCCATACCAGAGTATTGTGGTTGTACTGTAATACTAGGTTTTGGCTGCACTTATAGAGAGTCCCTCTAGACTTTGAATATGTTCAACGATGTTTCCAACAACCACAACCTTGGCCATCACATCTTCTTAGATGTATGCCAATACATTAGGGGGGAGCAAGATTAACCAAATTATTATGTTGTCACTAGTTCATTAGCAAGGCTTGTAATAGTACCAAGATTATCGGTGTCTAGTTTATTTCTCCCAAATAGGAAGGCTTACAAGGTATGTGGGGTTCACCTAATAAACTAGTACAAATCCCAACCCAAAAATGATATAACAAGATCATGATATATAATATGGTACAAAGGAAGTAAAAATGTAGGAGAAGGTTAAGTTTTTGCCGATGGCTTGCCTTCCTCGGCGATGTCTCCCGGTACGGCTTCTTCGGCTTGGAAGGAGTCTTCACCTGCAACGTCAGGCGTCTCGTCTACACGTTGCGGAAAAATAACACTCATTACAATCACTTTAATTCCAAGCAACACTCAACCAACATAACAATCACTTGGCACCCAATCAAACAACAAATGAGGCATACCAAGCAATCATATTAGGATTAACACAGGTGAGCAAAAATTTTAGTGGTGATGTAACAAGTTCATAGGGCTAAGCAAAATTTATGCCATACACCACAAGGGATTTTACACAAGTTACTTTTGTATAACTTTAGATCATGCTTAAATTTATTTCAATAACAACCATAATTAGCTACTGTCCAAACACAAGCATAATAATTTTTTAACCTATTTGATTGATTAACAAAGAATAAACTAAAATTATCCTAACATGGAATGCTAGCAATAATAGTAATATGATCATTAATATTATTTAAACAAACAACAATTCTAATCATACAGAAAAATAAAGTATAATCATAGGAGTATAAACAAGTCAACAACACATTTTTAGAGTCAACAAGGATTTAACTAAAACTATTCTTAGCTGCTAAAAAGCACAATAAACTAATAAAAACTAAAGCAATTATTTTGGCACTGCACAAAAATTATTCTAAACATGCAGAATTATAGATATTAATTTTATGCACACAACAAAATTTGTTTCACTGAATTTGGAGTTGTATTTAATCTTCTAGAAATAAAATGGTGTTGCTGGTAAAAGAAAAAAAGAAAAGGAAAACGCAGGCTGGCCCGGCTATCTGGCGCCCACGGGCAAAGTTCCCTTTTTTTTTTCGCGGGCGGAGCCCAGCGTAGCGCGACAGCGTTTTTTTTTTTTTTTTAAAACGAGGGGGTATGGGGCTTTCCTGGCCGTTGGATCAAGTGTGATCGAACGGCCAGGGGGCTTCTTCTTCCTCCCGCTAGGGCAGGAACGGGAGTGGCTCCCATGGCGGACAGAGGAGGGGGCGGACCTCGCCGGCGGCCCTCCGGTGGCCGGAGGCCGGAGGCAGGGGGCGGCGGAGGTAGGGGGGGTCGAGGGGGTTCCATTTTTGCCCTAAAACATGGCATGCATCGCGGAAAAAAAAAACGGCGCCATGTGTACAGCAGGAAACGGGAGCTCACCGGGGGAGCCGTTCCGGGCGGCTGCAGGTGACGGCGAGGGGCGTCGGGGGTGCGGTTTGGGGCAGGGGTCCCGTTTTTGGGGCTCAGAGGCGGCTGCGGTCGTCGGAAGTGGCGTCGGCTCGGGGTAGACGTTGGGGCAGTGGGGTGCTTGGGGCGGCTCCTCTGGTCCCTCGCCGGCGGCTCCGGCGTGAGGCAGAGAGGCGGAGCTCCGGCCTCCCCTCCTCCTCCTCCTCCTCCTCTGTCTTCCCTCCTCCTCTTCTCCTCCAACCTCTTCTTCTCCTCTTCCTTCTGCTCGGGCTGTCAAACGGACGAGCGGGGTGGTGTGGTGATGTGTGGCGAGTGGGGAGAGGAGAGCCGGGGTGGCCTCCTTTTATAGCCGAGAGGAGCGGGGCTGCAACGGGAGGGAGAGCCAAGCTGGCGATCCGTGGCCTCGGGCGCCATTGGAGAAGACAGGAGGTGGGCGAGCTCGTGAGAGAGAGGGAGCGGGTCGATTCCACGGGGGAGACCTCCGGTCACATCGCAGCCAAGGGTTGGGGGTACACTCGGGGTGCCAGGCCACGGGGGCGATCCTTGAGATGGCCCCTGGTTGGGCACGTGAAGGCCATGGGGCTGACAGGTGGGGAGTTTGAGAGAGAAGAGAGAATACCAGGGAGAGGGAGAGAGAGATACGTGAGAGAGAGAGAGAGGGGGGGTGGGTTACGGGAGAGAGAGATCAGGGGAGAGAGATTAGTGGGGGGGGGTAGTTAGGGTGTTTTCTCTTTTTTTTTTAGCACCAAACACCTATTTTTTTAAGAGATAAAATAATAAAAATAATACAAAACTCTTTTATTATTGGTATTATTGTTATTGTTGTTATTATTATTAGGTTAGATATAAAGATCATGCATGCATTTCCTTATGATTTTATGTAGCTAGGAGTTTTTATTGATAAATATTTTAGTTATTAGAAACAACCAAAAGGTTGATGCCTAGGGATTTTTGTAGTGGCTAAAACTTTTAGTATTAATACTATATAGAAAAATTTACTAGGTGTTAGCACCAAGGGTTTTTAGAATTTCACAAGTTACCATTTTTAAGATAATCTCAAGAGGAGTTGCATGCATGGCAGACATTAGGAACATGCAACACAAAATGATCATCATCATAAGTGCATCATCAAGCAACAACATGACTAACCCTAAGCACACAAGTTCAAGCATTGAAACACGACCTAACATTTCATGCAAGGTTTTTTTTTTTTTTTTTGGCTCTAATTTTTGGTTAACTAGATTAACAAGAAGAGTAAAAGTTGGGATGTGACAGACCTTCCCCCCTTAAAAAGAATCTCGTCCCCGAGATTCAAAGGCTAGTGAAGAGATGCGGGAACTCGCGCTTGAGGTAGTCCTCCCGTTCCCAGGTGGCTTCCTCCTCAGTGTGGTTGGTCCACTGGACCTTGTGGAACTTGATCGCGCGTTTTCGGGTGACTCGGGAGGCTTCTTCCAGGATACGAAGGGGTGTCTCGCGGTATGTGAGATCCTGGTTGATATCCACCGTGCGGTGATCGATGTTTTTGAAAACATCGGGCTTGTCCGGTACCTCCAGACACTTCCGGAGTTGCGAGACATGGAATACATCGTGCACATCGGATAGTTCTGCTGGCAGTCTCAACTGATAGGCAACTTGACCTCGTCTGGCTATCACCTCAAATGGTCCGATGTATCGTGGTGCTAACTTCCCCTTCACATGGAATCGCTGCATTCCCTTCAATGGGGTGACTCGTAGATACACAATGTCTCCAACTGCAAAAGTCACCTCTCGACGCTTGGGGTCGGCATAGCTCTTCTGACGGGACTGAGCGGTCTTGAGGCGCTCACGAATCAACTGAACCTGTTCCTCAGCTTCCTTCAAAACATCGGGTCCAAAGATCTTCCCTTCCCCAGTCTGAGACCAGTTTAGGGGCGTGCGGCACTTCCATCCATACAATGCTTCAAAGGGGGCCATCTGCAGACTTGACTGATAGCTGTTGTTGTAGGAGAATTCTGCATACGGCAAGCAATCCTCCCACGTGGAACCATATGCTAGAGCACATGCGCGGAGCATATCCTCTAATATCTGGTTCACTCGCTCGGTCTGGCCTCCAGTCTGCGGGTGATAGGCTGTGCTGAAAGTGAGCTTAGTGCCGAGTGCCTCCTGGACTCGCTTCCAGAATCTCGAGGTAAATTGGGTGCCTCGGTCAGACACAATCTCCTTCGGAACTCCATGCAGACAGACTATCCTTGACATGTACAAGTCTGCCAGCTGGTCTCCTCGATAGGTGGTTCGGACTGGAATAAAGTGCGCTACCTTGGTGAGTCGGTAGACGATGACCCAGATAGAGTCATGACCCTTTCTCGACCTCGGTAGTCCTGTGATGAAGTCCATGCCTATCTGTTCCCACTTCCATTCAGGAACTCGGAGTGGTTGCAGCAATCCTGCAGGTCTCTGATGTTCTGCCTTCACCCTTTGGCAGATGTCGCACTTGGCAACATACAAGGCAATCTCACGCTTCATACCGTGCCACCAAAACAAGTCCTTCAGGTCTTGATACATCTTAGTCCCTCCGGGGTGGATGGAGTAAGGTGTATCGTGAGCTTCCTTCAGGATAGTGAGCTTCAACTCCTCCACATCAGGCACACACAATCGGCCATCAAACCAAAGAACTCCTTCATCATCCGTCGAGAACTTTGGGGCCTTGCCGAGGGGCATCTTCTTCTTGATTCCCTCGATACTATCGTGTCCCTTCTGTGCCTCCTTGATCTGATCCAATAGAGTCGGAGTCAGCTCGAGGTGAGCCAGAAAACCGGGTGTAACAAGTTCCAAACCCAGCTTCTCGAACTCCTCGTGCAGAGCTGGCTGCGTCTCTCTGATTATTGCATTAAGTGTGCACGGCTTGCGGCTGAGGGCATCTGCTACCACGTTGGCCTTACCAGGGTGGTAATGGATTTCGAGATCATAGTCTTTGATCAGCTCGATCCACCTCCTCTGCCTCATGTTCAACTCCTTCTGTGAGAAAATGTACTTCAGGCTCTTATGGTCTGTGTATATGTCGCAACGGTGACCCATCAGGTAATGTCTCCACCTTTTGAGAGCAAACACAACTGCGGCTAGCTCCAAATCATGGGTGGGGTAGTTCAACTCGTGCGGCTTCAACTGTCGAGACAGGTACTCAATCACCTTGCCCACTTGCATAAGGACACAACCCAAACCAATCTTTGATGCATCACAGTACACATCAAAGCTCTTGGTCAGGTCAGGCATAGTCAACACTGGGGCAGATACCAATCTCCTCTTCAACTCCTGGAAACTGGCTTCACACTTTTCTGTCCACACAAACTTCTGGTCCTTCTTCAACAACTGGGTCATGGGACGGGCAATGCTGGAGAAACCTTCCACGAACTTGCGGTAGTATCCCGCTAGTCCGAGGAATCCTCTCACTTCGGTCTGAGTTGTTGGAGCTGTCCAGTCCATGACAGACTGAATCTTGGCGGGGTCGACGGATATTCCTCCTTCTGACAATACATGTCCCAAAAATCCAACTTCCTTGAGCCAGAACTCGCACTTGCTGAACTTGGCGTACAGCTGGTGCTCTCGCAATGTCTCGAGGACTAAGCGTAGATGCTCGGCATGCTCTTCCTCCGTCTTGGAATATATCAGGATATCATCAATGAACACCACTACAAACTTGTCAAGGTACTTCATGAAGATCTTGTTCATGAGATTCATGAAATAGGCCGGGGCATTGGTAAGTCCGAAGGACATCACAGTGTACTCGAACAAACCATAGCGGGTCGTGAAGGCGGTCTTGGGGATGTCCGACTCACGGACCTTCAGCTGGTGGTATCCGGTCCTCAGATCGATCTTGGAGAAGATTCGGGCTCCGTTCAACTGGTCGAACAGATCCTCGATCTTGGGGAGCGGATACTTGTTCTTGATGGTTACTTCATTCAGCTTACGGTAGTCCACACACATGCGTATGGTGCCGTCTCTCTTGTCCACGAAGAGAACTGGCGAACCCCAGGGTGAAGCACTGGGTCGAATCAGTCCCTTCTGGAGCATGTCATTCAGCTGCTTCTTCAATTCAACCAGCTCTTCGGCATTCATCCGGTAGGGTCTCTGTGCTATTGGGGCTGTGCCAGGCACTAACTCGATGATAAACTCGATATCCCGATCAGGCGGCATACCGGGTAATTCCTCGGGAAAGACATCCGGGAATTCACATACCACCTTCACTTCTTCAAGGGATGGCACCGAGACACTCTGATGACAGCAAGCTCGGGTCTTGTCGGTCAAGTCTAAGTACTCTATCCTACGTCCTTCAGCACTGGTGAGGGTGACTATCCTCTCTGCGCAATCTATCCGACCTCGGTACCTGGACAACCAGTTCATGCCAAGTATCACTTCTATCCCTTCTGTTCCCAGCACAATCAATTCTGTCGGAAACATGACTCCTTGGATCTCTACGGGCACACCATAACATGTGCGAAATGCCTTGACTCTAGACCCTGGAATTTGCACGCTCATGGACCTCCTCATAGGCTCGGACCTCATCCCACTTCTATTCACAAATGACGTCATAACAAACGAGTGGGATGCACCAGAATCAAACAATACTTGGGCAGGTACTGAATTAACTGAGAACGTACCCAAGATGACGTCTGCGGCCTCCTGGGCTTCCTCGGCTTGCACATGATTCAGACGTCCCTTCGCGGCGTTAGACGCACCGCGTGGGGCATTGCTGCGGCCGGGGTACCCTCTAGCTGGCGCTGGTGCATTGGGGCGTGGAGCAGCATTCTTCTTGTTGGGACACTCTGTCGAGTAGTGGCCCTTCTGACCACATCCAAAACAGATCACTCCAGGGTTGCGGGGAACTCCGCCTGCTGGACGAGGAACTCCAACAGGGCGGGTAGGAGCATTGGGGCGTGGCGCTGGGTAAGGGCTCCTCTGCGGCTGTGGTGCTGGTCTAGGCGGCTGTGTCGGACGCAGTCGGGGGTTGCTGGATCCACCCTGCTGCATCATGCGGCGCTTGCGGTTTTCAGCGGCCATCTTGAGTTTTCCCTCCATCATAATAGCAGCATCAGCGAGAGACTCAAGATCGGGGAACTGCATGGCCACCAGAACAACCTGCAACTCATCGTGAAGTCCATCCAAGAAACGGTCCTTCCGCTTCTCCTCGGTGTCCACCTCCTCCGGGGCATACCTCGACAGCTGAGTGAATCGGTCAAGATAACCGACCACAGTCATACCCCCTTGCTTGAGGTGGCGAAACTCATCCTTCATCCGCCTGATCAGTGCGGTGGGGATGTGCACCTTCTTGAACTTGGCGGAGAACTCTGCCCAGGAGAGTACTTGCCCTTCAGGAAGACGGGCACGCACTCCTTCCCACCAGATCCTAGCGGTGCCGGAGAGGTAGTGGGTGGCATACAGGACCTTCTCGTTGTTGCCAACAGCGGCGACAGTAAGGTTGTTCTCCATGGTGCGGAGCCAATCCTCAGCATCCAGAGGCTCCTTCGTCTGCGAGAACACGGGCGGGTTGGTGTTCTGAAAATATCGGAGCCGAGCCCTGGGCTCCTCATTCCCACCAACTCCTCCGCCTCCTTGATTGGCATTGGTGGCGGCCTGGACTAGCTGCTGGAGTGCAGCCATGTTTGCCTGGCGCTCGTCACGAGCAGCCTGGCGCTCCTCCATCAGTAGTCGCAGAAGTTGCGCCATGTTCGGGTCGGGTGGTGGAGGTGGCACATCACCGGATCCACTCGGGTTGCTGCGGGTGTGCCTCGACATCCTGAGGTTATGGCGTAAGATAAGAGGGAATTTAGTCTACAAGGGGGGGGGTAAGTCCCTAACAATTTAGTTATCATACACAAGCAAGACATATAAGATAGACAATAAACTTGCAACTAGCAAATCAGCACATGATAGCATAACGATAGCATAAGTCTCATACATAACCAAGTCTTACAGATAACCAACCACACAATCATCAAACCGAGCCACGACTAAACCCAAAAGTGGCAACTACTCAATGGGACACCTCCTACGCGTCACTCTCCTCCTCATCGTCGATGAAAGCACGATCCTCGGAGTTCGAGACGTCCTCCTCCTCGTCGTGGTCCTCGTCAACACTAAGGTAGGCATCATCCTCCTTCCGGATGTCCTCGCCATCATCCAGAGCGGCAATCTCGTCCTCCAAATCTGCGCACTTGCGCTTCAGGCTCCTGGTCCTCTTCCTCAGCATCTCATTACTCCCCTCCAGACGGACGACCTGGCCCTGCAGCTCCTCTATAATCCAGTCCCGGGACTCTAGGTCGATAGGGTCGATGGGGGCGTGACCCCCTGTCTGGAGGTTGTAGTCGTGCTTAAACCGGGCTTCATCCAGCTAAGCCTCAGTCAAAGCCAAGTGCTTCTCCATAGCGATCAGGTGATCCCCCATGATCGGGTGAGGAACGCCGGGAGTGGGATCTCCCTCGCCATCGCGCATCCCGTAGTGACGGAACCGCGTGGATCTCAGCTCGTACTGGTGGAACCTCACAAGGCGAGCAATCGCCTCCTGACAAGCTCGACGCAGACCCTCCTCCCAAGTACGGGCGTACAACACAAAGGCGATGGTGTCCGACCGCGGAGTAACCTCCGATCCTCGGAGCGCACACCGCACAACCAGGCGAGCCTCCACATCCTTCCTCCCGGAGATCTCGTAGGCCCAGAACTCTGCAACGGGGCGGCGAACAAGCTGAAGCAGCTCGATCAGATCTTGAGCAAAGAGCGTATCCCCAGCCTGAGTCAGCTGCAGGTGGTGCACCGGAACTCCAGCCATCTACAATTTTTATAAGTTTAAGTTAGATGACAAGTGTGCAATATTTTAAACATAACACAATAGTTATAACTGGTTTACTATAGAAGGGGTAAGAGAGGTAAGCATTTTATACTATGCAGATTACCATCTCTTTATTTTAGAAAATAGTTTTTGATTTTCCCCCATCCTATCTATCGTCCATTCTAACTAGGCTGCTACGGTCGGAACAGGGGCTCTGATACCAAGTCTGTGGGCACCCCGGACTATATGTCCGAAGCGGCCAGCTGTGCATACCGTCATGCTCCCATGATCAGTGTCGCATGACGCACAACTCGACAATGGATATCACAGTCACAAGTTCATACAATACCGAATACAAAGTCAAACATAAACATAGTCTTACACGGCCTCATCGGGCTCAAATGGCAGCGGAATAAGCAAAAGCAAGATAGATAGCAGCATCACAATCCACAGGCAAAGCTCAGAGCGTAGCACATCCTAGTACTCGTCAGTCGCGTCATCGTCAAATACCTGCTCCTCCAAGCCTGGCCGATTGAATAACCAGGGACAAGCCGTGAGTACATACAAAGTACTCGCAAACCACCTAAAGAAAGGAACAAGATTTTTGTACAAGAAAATAATGGGATGGCTATATGGTGGGGTTTAACATGGGGAACCTAACTACTCAATATTAGTTAAGTTGGCAATATTTTACTCTTGACAAATTTTAATCCCACAATTTATATTCGATTGAATCATGTCCAACCCTTTTCATAATACCAACATCATCATCGTGAACCATAATCTCAGTACTAGAATTTCTCAACTATTCCCCACAAAGTGTGGCCTCACTAGCTGTCCATGACCGTGGACTCCGGCTACTCGAATAGTTTTTACTCTGCAGAGGTGGTACACTTTACCCACAACATTCGATACATCCGCCGGGAGTTCCCACGGTTCGTCATACCTCAGTATGCGGTTTTCGGATAATCGACCGTAGTCTTCCCCTTGCCTACCCTAGTACAGGTGATCTACCCGATGCCCACATCCTGAACTGTCCGCGTGCAAGGTCATGCTCCTCGTGGACGCAAGCCTTCACCGTAGTAGAGGTGCGGCAACGTTCCGTACCGACACTGATATAGTCCAGCGTATTACACCCCCGACGCATCGGCAGGATTCCGACTTCTGGGTACCATCGTGTACCTCACTCATGTAGTTATGAGATCCCCGTACTAAGATAAGCAAGCTTCCAACTAGCCCTGTCCCATACCAGAGTATTGTGGTTGTACTGTAATACTAGGTTTTGGCGGCACTTATAGAGAGTCCCTCTAGACTTTGAATATGTTCAACGATGTTTCCAACAACCACAACCTTGGCCATCACATCTTCTTAGATGTATGCCAATACATTAGGGGGGAGCAAGATTAACCAAATTATTATGTTGTCACTAGTTCATTAGCAAGGCTTGTAATAGTACCAAGATTATCGGTGTCTAGTTTATTTCTCCCAAATAGGAAGGCTTACAAGGTATGTGGGGTTCACCTAATAAACTAGTACAAATCCCAACCCAAAAATGATATAACAAGATCATGATATATAATATGGTACAAAGGAAGTAAAAATGTAGGAGAAGGTTAAGTTTTTGCCGATGGCTTGCCTTCCTCGGCGATGTCTCCCGGTACGGCTTCTTCGGCTTGGAAGGAGTCTTCACCTGCAACGTCAGGCGTCTCGTCTACACGTTGCGGAAAAATAACACTCATTACAATCACTTTAATTCCAAGCAACACTCAACCAACATAACAATCACTTGGCACCCAATCAAACAACAAATGAGGCATACCAAGCAATCATATTAGGATTAACACAGGTGAGCAAAAATTTTAGTGGTGATGTAACAAGTTCATAGGGCTAAGCAAAATTTATGCCATACACCACAAGGGATTTTACACAAGTTACTTTTGTATAACTTTAGATCATGCTTAAATTTATTTCAATAACAACCATAATTAGCTACTGTCCAAACACAAGCATAATAATTTTTTAACCTATTTGATTGATTAACAAAGAATAAACTAAAATTATCCTAACATGGAATGCTAGCAATAATAGTAATATGATCATTAATTTTATTTAAACAAACAACAATTCTAATCATACAGAAAAATAAAGTATAATCATAGGAGTATAAACAAGTCAACAACACATTTTTAGAGTCAACAAGGATTTAACTAAAACTATTCTTAGCTGCTAAAAAGCACAATAAACTAATAAAAACTAAAGCAATTATTTTGGCACTGCACAAAAATTATTCTAAACATGCAGAATTATAGATATTAATTTTATGCACACAACAAAATTTGTTTCACTGAATTTGGAGTTGTATTTAATCTTCTAGAAATAAAATGGTGTTGCTGGTAAAAGAAAAAAAGAAAAGGAAAACGCAGGCTGGCCCGGCTATCTGGCGCCCACGGGCAAAGTTCCCTTTTTTTTTCGCGGGCGGAGCCCAGCGTAGCGCGACAGTGTTTTTTTTTTTTTTTAGAAACGAGGGGGTATGGGGCTTTCCTGGGCGTTGGATCAAGTGTGATCGAACGGCCAGGGGGCTTCTTCTTCCTCCCGCTAGGGCAGGAACGGGAGTGGCTCCCATGGCGGACAGAGGAGGGGGCGGACCTCGCCGGCGGCCCTTCGGTGGCCGGAGGCCGGAGGCAGGGGGCGGCGGAGGTAGGGGGGGTCGAGGGGGTTCCATTTTTGCCCTAAAACATGGCATGCATCGCGGAAAAAAAAACGGCGCCATGTGTACAGCAGGAAACGGGAGCTCACCGGGGGAGCCGTTCCGGGCGGCTGCAGGTGACGGCGAGGGGCGTCGGGGGTGCGGTTTGGGGCAGGGGTCCCGTTTTGGGGGCTCGGAGGCGGCTGCGGTCGTCGGAAGCGGCGTCGGCTCGGGGTAGACGTTGGGGCAGTGGGGTGCTTGGGGCGGCTCCTCTGGTCCCTCGCCGGCGGCTCCGGCGTGAGGCAGAGAGGCGGAGCTCCGGCCTCTCCTCCTCCTCCTCCTCCTCCTCTGGCTTCCCTCCTCCTCTTCTCCTCCAACCTCTTCTTCTCCTCTTCCTTCTGCTCGGGCTGTCAAACGGACGAGCGGGGTGGTGTGGTGATGTGTGGCGAGTGGGGAGTGGAGAGCCGGGGTGGCCTCCTTTTATAGCCGAGAGGAGCGGGGCTGCAACGGGAGGGAGAGCCAAGCTGGCGATCCGTGGCCTCGGGCGCCATTGGAGAAGACAGGAGGTGGGCGAGCTCGTGAGAGAGAGGGAGCGGGTCGATTCCACGGGGGAGACCTCCGGTCACATCGCAGCCAAGGGTTGGGGGTACACTCGGGGTGCCAGGCCACGGGGGCGATCCTTGAGATGGCCCCTGGTTGGGCATGTGAAGGCCATGGGGCTGACAGGTGGGGAGTTTGAGAGAGAAGAGAGAATACCAGGGAGAGGGAGAGAGAGATACGTGAGAGAGAGGGGGGGGGGGGGGTTACGGGAGAGAGAGATCAGGGGAGAGAGATTAGTGGGGGGGTAGTTAGGGTGTTTTCTCTTTTTTTTTAGCACCAAACACCTATTTTTTTAAGAGATAAAATAATAAAAATAATACAAAACTCTTTTATTATTGGTATTATTGTTATTGTTGTTATTATTATTAGGTTAGATATAAAGATCATGCATGCATTTCCTTATGATTTTATGTAGCTAGGAGTTTTTATTGATAAATATTTTAGTTATTAGAAACAACCAAAAGGTTGATGCCTAGGGATTTTTGTAGTGGCTAAAACTTTTAGTATTAATACTATATAGAAAAATTTACTAGGTGTTAGCACCAAGGGTTTTTAGAATTTGACAACTTACCATTTTTAAGATAATCTCAAGAGGAGTTCCATGCATGGCAGACATTAGGCACATGCAACACAAAATGATCATCATCATAAGTGCATCATCAAGCAACAACATGACTAACCCTAAGCACACAAGTTCAAGCATTGAAACACGACCTAACATTTCATGCAAGGTTTTTTTTTTGGCTCTAATTTTTGGTTAACTAGATTAACAAGAAGAGTAAAAGTTGGGATGTGACAAGAAGGGTAGCAATTGGGGCAGTCGGCAGTACAAATTCCCGATAAGCATATCGAAACGCACTAAAAAGGGCATAGCCGACTAAGTTAGCTACCGATTGTGCCACGGACTGGTGCACCGAGCAGCCGGCAACGAGCAATCGGCTCCTAACACTACAGAATCCTTTGCGTTAAACCTTGTCGTGTAAATTCGAAAAACTTATCGAACCTTGGCTGGAAATCAAACTTTGATCCGATTGCAGACCGCATGTCGGCGACAACATGGACAAGGCATGACACCCCCAAGTGCAGACCGATAAAAGAAACCGACAAAGACGCATTGTCGATCGCACAAATAAAAATTGCAACGAGAAATCGGATTGCATAGAAATAACAGGCCCAAGGTCAAATAAGTTCATTACATCGAACCACACCCAGTAGGTGTCGGCGGAACTAAAATGATGTCTTACAAGCGGCTAGTCTGAAAACAAAAATAAGATAAGGCTGATCAGATGTCGGCGGCAGAGGTAGTTGGCGTCGTCGGCGGCACGACTCAAGAAGTCGGGGAAGTTGATGGCACAGAGCTCGCAGTCGAAGCAGGCGGATCGGCTTGCGCAACAGTGGCATCCGGGTCCGAGTGCGCGTCAGAAGATGTGGCCCCGGCATGCTTGGACCTCAGAGAGGTATGGAACGAACCGCTGTTAGAAAGCTCTTCGGCCAAACCAGAAATGGAAGTTGCAGCCAGCGGGTTCCCTTCCTCGTCGAGATATGAAGTGTAGTCATAGGGAGAAAACCAGTTCACCATGGTGCTGGCTAGCCGATTCACCTCGGTATAAGTCTTCTCAAGCAAGTCGGCCGCATTTTCTCTGAGGCTGTAGAGTTGGGGAAGCTTCACTTGAGGGTACCAGCTCAGCACAGTTTGAAGAGCGGTCTCCGCACCAGTCCGACCAGCAGAGTTAAGCAAGACGTCGATCCGACGTGGGATGGCCTTCAGAAGAATCCGAGTCTGCTCGGTGGTAGCATTCAGAGCATCTCCCTTATCAGAATCTTCTTCGTCCAGAGTGTCCGGTCTGCGGGTCTCGGCAGAGGAGCTGGCAGCATGCTTCATCCTCTGGAGTCCAACCTTGAGCTTAGTCGGCGACCACAGCAACTCGGCAATCTTCAGAATGCCAAGTTTGAAAGACAGTGCAATCCCCTTGATGACGGGAATGCGAGCTGCTGTGCCAATCAGATACTCGTGCCGAGTCCAGACATCGTCATCAAGCTGGCAGGACCCTCCGGCCGCGATGGTCTCCTCTCGGGATTTGGCCACGGCTGCATAAGCAGCTGCTTCAGATTCAGGCCAGGCCTCTGCATCACGAAGAGAAGAATGAGTAATAGCACAAAAGAAGGAAGCAGTTGGAAACGCACTCGGAGGCAAGAAGAACTTACCGCCAAGAAGGACGTCCATCTCACTCATCGTGTCGCAGAGGCCCTTGGCCCAGCGGCGCAGTTTAGTTGTGTCTTCATAATTGCGCTTCTCTAGCTCTTCATATTTTGCAATATGGTCATCACGGTCCTTTCGGATAGAGTCTCGCGTAGCAACGACTTCATCCCTCTCGGCCTGCAGTGCTTCTCGGGCGGCTACAGCTGCCTTTCGCTCAGCGCGGAGCCCATCGCCAGCAGCAGTCATGGCAGCTAAATCGTCCAAATGTTTCTTTTACAGAGCAGCCATCTCGGAGTGGAGGCTTTTGATGGTCCGAGTCAAGTCGACTTCCACCCCCTGCAGTCGGGTTGTCTCTTTCTTAGCTGCGGCGAGTGCCGACCCTTGCTGGTTGAGTTCTGTAGTCAATTCAGCGATTCGGCCCTGAAGATCATCCACCATGGGAACATAGACTAGAGGAAAATATAAAGCTATTAGTACAAGAGAAATTGTCAGTCAGAGGGAAGATAGAAATGATACAGAAGTTACCTCTCAGCCTATTGATCTCGGCCGATTGATTGTTGACCTCGAGCTGGGCCTGGGCGAGAATTCGGAGGCTGGCGGCATAGGCGTCGAGGAGCTTCTCGAAGATCTCGCGTTTCTCTTCCATAACAGCCTGAGAAGAAAAGCAAGATGAACTTTAGAGATACAACAGCCAAAAGAAGATCCGAATCGATTGCAAGCAATCGGCACGAATCTCGGGGACTACACCCAGTGGGTGCGCTTGCACGCACCCACCGGAAGAAAAGTCTCCCGATTGGAGGAAGGCAGGAGAAAAAGAAAAGAGCATAAAAGATCCGAACCGATTGCTAACAATCGGCCCGAATCTCGGGGACTACACCCAGTGGGTGCGCTTGCGCGCACCCACCGGAAGAAAAGTCTCCCGATTGGAGGAAGGCAGGAGAAAAAGCAAAGAGCATAAAAGATCCGAACCGATTGCTAACAATCGGCCCGAATCTCGGGGACTACACCCAGTGGGTGCGCTTGCGCGCACCCACCGGAAGAAAAGTCTCCCGATTGAAGGAAAACCATAAAGGAAAGTTGAAGAACTTACCGCATGATTGCGGTCAAGCTGTTGGAGGTCCCGAGCAATGGCGGTGGCAAAGTCGTTCACTCGACTGTAAGATGTCGTCAAAGGGTCTTAAGAGCGGTGTGGAGCATCGGGCTCGGTGCCGACATGGCGGGTGCGAGAATACTCGGCCCAGAATTGGTCCACCGAGCGCATCAGAATTTCTGACGCAGAAGAGGTCGGCTGTCGTGGTGAAGCTTGAATTACAGCGGCAGAGGTAATGATGGTAGAGACCGGTGGCGCGGACGTCGCCAGAAGGCCGGAGGCATTCGGTTGTGGCTGCGGCGCAATCGGACGAGCCGAGGTCGAGGTGATCATCGTGATTGGCGGCGTGGTCGT
Organism: Bromus sterilis; assembly: GCA_950022295.1. NCBI lineage: Eukaryota > Viridiplantae > Streptophyta > Magnoliopsida > Poales > Poaceae > Bromus > Bromus sterilis. The sequence goes on from OX465597.1 coordinate 31,478,346, forward strand.
CATAGTCAACGGCGCGGACACCACAATTGGCGGTGTGGTTGTCATAATCGGGAGCGCGGACACCACAATTGGCGGCGTGGTCGTCATAATCGGTGGTGCGGACACCACAATCGGCGAAGCAGTCGTCATGGAGGCGGAGATCGGGTCGGAGCGTCGTGGCGGAGATGGATCAATCGGATCGACCGGTTGCGCTCCTTCGCCACCAGTAACTCCCTGGTCAGCCGTGCTTTTGGAGGTCTTGGAGGCAGTGGAAGAAGTGCTAGTCTTTTTGGTAGTCTCGAGGCGGGCCTTCTTGGCGGCGCGCTCGGCATCCTTGGAGGTGTGATGGGGAGCAGGTGGCCGTTTGCGGATGACAGCAGCAGACACGGCGGGTGATATGACCACGTTGGCACGGGCAGGAATGCCGGTGTCGATGTCGTCGAGACCAATCGGCTCCCTGAAAGAAGAAAGAAGAGGTCAATCAGTACAAGAGAAGACAGTGAGGTTCAAAGCATGAAGATAAGGGCATACCCGATTGTTCTCGGCGCGCCCGTGGGCATCCGACATCTCAGCGGGACGACATTCAGAGGCGCTTGAGCAGTCGACACTCGAGTGGCCGTCGCCTGAGGCTGTTTGCCCTTGGGAGCAGTCGGCACCGCCTTCGCGGCCTTGCTGGAAGCAGCACCAGAAGAGGAGCTGGTTGCCGAGGCGCGTTTAGTCGGCACCTTCGGCGGCTTGGTGTGAGGAGCTGCATCAGAATTACCAACCTCTGAGACACTATCGTCATCGCTCCATTCGGCCAGAAATTGCTCAAGGGAAGGGTCTGGCGTACCTCCTTGAGCCACAGTTCGGGTGTCGGCGTTCTTGGGGTCGGCGGCCTCGGCGTCGGCATCAGCAGCAGGATCTTCGGATTCGGAGGACTCCCCTGAGGATTCACCATCGTCAGCGTCGTCATCTTCGGATTCGGAGGGAGGAGCTTCGCCATTGTACTCGAAGTCCGCGGGTCATCTTCCTCGCGGTCGGGGGCATACGTGCCGGCCACTTGGCCGTCTTCCATCAGATCGGATTGAATGAAGTGCTGAGCAAGAAGAAGAAAGTTGTCAGAGAAATTGAGTATGAGGCAAAAGCAATCGAAGAAAGGGACCAGTCGGGACATACCACGGGTGGTTTCTGTCGGCGGTGTAGGTACTCAAGGCCGAAGCGGAAAGGATCAGGAAAGGCACTGGATGTAATAGCCCTTAGCCTGACGCAAAGGTCTTCGAGCTTCACTCGCCACGTGCAGAGCCGAGTGGGATCTCGGGGGACCGACATGTCACACATGCGGTGCACTCGGCGCTGTAGAGGAAGCACTCGGGCTTGAAGCCAAGAAGCAACAAAATCAGTCGGCAGGAGCCCCTCTTGCTCTAGCTGAGCAACCCGAGCGACTTGAGCATCCACGTCGAGGTCTCCAACACCATACTTCAACGACCACTGATGTTTCTCAGTCGGCCGGGCGAGGGAGAACTCGGGAAGATTCAGGAGATTGGGGCCTTGATCGGGCGATTTGACGTAGCAGAAGGTGGTCTGCCAGTTCTTGCATGTCTGGACGATCTCGTGAATTTTGTACTTAGGTTTGCCGGCTGCGACAAGGCAACTGCCGCATTCGGATATGTTGGCTTGCCACCTTCCGTGGCAGACGACACCACAGCTCCCGTCCGAGCATTGTGAGCTCGGAGGTTGAAGAACCACTTCCAAAGAGCAACGCTTGGGCGGCAGCCGAGATGCCCCTCACACAGCGTGACGAAGCCAGAGAGGATCATGATGAAGTTCGCCGCGAGGTGATGTGGTTGCAGGCGATGGAAGTTGAGGAAGTCTCGAAAGAAGGTGCTGGCGGGGAGTCCGAATCCACGCTCGAAGTGAGCGAGGAAGACGACCCTCTCACCAGCACGCGCGTTGGGCACGATCTCGGCGCCGGGAACGCGCCACCGGACCTCAGCCGGCATCTTGCGGGCGCGAACCAGAGCTTGGATGGCATCGGCGGTGACCGTGGCGCCCATCCAGCACCCGCGGTTGGCTTGAGAGGTGTCTCGCCGGGGTGCCATGGAGCTTGCGGGCGGAAGGAGAAGGAGGCCGAGGAGCGCGAGAGTAGCGGGGAAAGATTACCGCGATGGCGGAGAAGCACGCGAGTGCACGGCCGGAGCGGGTCCCGTGCGCGGAGGCGGAGCTGCGAGCGCGATGGAGAGCTTCGAGCGGAGCAGCAATGGCGCGCGAGAGCGAGAGGCGGAGGAGGAAGACGACGTATGAGAGAAGGAAGAGGCACATGCCCTCCCCTGTGGCTTATAAGGGCGGAGGGGGAGGGGAGTGGGATCCGGTTGCAGCCGTGTGGCCTGGTGTGGCCTAGCCCACAGGAAGACCAACCGGCAAACCGGTGCAAGAGATCCCAGTGTGGGAAGCGAGGCGTGCGACGTGGGGGTCGAGGCCTGCAGTTACGTCAAGTCGCGCGTGGGTCATGGGCCCCGGTCCATTGACTGCACCCCGGAAGAATCGGAGGTAACCGTTGGAAGGTAATCGGCGAGGGATACTATTCTCAAAAAGTGAAGACAGAAATCGGAGATGATTCAAAACAGATCGGATGAAACCTTGGCCAGCCGAGTGTGAGCTCCGAGTCGGTCGACGAACTCGGAATGACGCACTTGATGAGGCCATAGCATTCGGAAGATATTGGAGAAAGATATAAAACTGCAAAGGCCCCGCAGTCAAATGACCGTGGGACCTTTACAGCTTTAGGGGCTACTGTCGGGGGATTGGTACCCGGGTAGGCTCACCCAAGCGAAAGCAACCTTTCAAGACAAGGACGGACCGATTGGGCTGCAGCTGGGCCGAGCTGGGCAGGCGTACGACCGATTGCTCCTAGGCAATCAGTCATACCGAATGCCAGCAGTCGGCCCAGGCGCAACCGGTCCACCCTGTTGTCATCAAGACCATTATCCGATTGGCCCGCAGCTGGGCCGAGGTGGGCATTAGCACGGCCGATTGCCTAGAGCAATCGACCCTGCCGAGAACCACCAGTCGGCCCAGGCGCAATCGGTGCAACCTACTACCCCTGGAGAAGTTGACCCCGAGATCAGTCGAGGGTACAAGTACGGGGTCATAAATGCGCAATCCCGAGAGATCGGGGTGGCAGAGAAGCCAAGTCACATCGAAGATCTGGCGGAGATGCGGTGTCGACCTCTCCGCCGATTTCGCGGACAGGACGACAAGACCACACCTCCTAGCTCCACTTTTCACCATCATGCCCTACGAGCCTACAGCATGGGCCGCCGCTTGTCGGGTCCGGATCACCCGGAGATAAGCAGTCGTTGGGACCCAGCCGATTAGAGGATGAAAGCTGGGCCCAATCGGCAGTGAAGTTACCAATTTACCCCAGGCTCACGCTATAAGAGCCCGGGGTACCCCTCCTGCGTGGGGGACGATCCGCTCATTCGCACCATTACTCACAACTCACTCAGTTCATTCACTGCTAGTAGTTATTCCTCAGGGAAGCAGGAGAGAGCCTTGCCCACGGCGGCGCTCACCTTCCCCTGAGTAGATAGAGAAGCAGTTATTGTAGCTCAGTTACATTGATATAGAAGAGACAAGCAGGAGTAGGGGTGTTATCTCTCCGGAGAGCCCCGAACTTGGGTACATCGTGGTGTCCGTCACCGTGTTTGTGCCCGACCCGATTCTGGCACCATCGACATCTTTCTTCCTCGCGTCTTCCCCTCACTTTAGCCATCCCCATGGCATCTGCCGTCACATATCGACGACACATCTTTAACCAAGACTTTCTTGCTTATTGTGATATTGGATCCATGTTTTCTACCATGCCCAAAATTGTGTATGATTCTTTAAAGCTTGTGAGTATGGTTGATTTTCCTTTTATCATGAACATGCTAATGGTGATGTCTCTAAGATTCAGGGGAAGGTTGATAATATCCAAGTTCAATTTGCAAAAATGGATGCAGCCATTGACTTCATAATTTTCGAGTCAACAAGTCAAGGAATCATAGTGCTTGGAAGAACCTTTCTCCGAGCTTTGAAGTGCTTTATTGATGTGGGAAAAGGACTTATAAAATTTCGTAGGAAAGCTAGAGGTAAGTATATCTTACCAAGAAGAAAGAAATAGGAGCTCATTGAAGAGCCATTTAGAACTTTTGATGATCCTTATAATGATGTTTTTTTATGAAACTTGACCTTGTTGCTTCATGCCTAGCTAAAAGGCATAAAAGAAAGCGCTTATTGGGAGGCAACCCAAAATGTTTTTACTTTCATATTTAGTGGTCTATGCTTTGTTACTACTGTAGCAACATCATTGTATCTTTATTTTGAAGTTTTATGCCAAGTTTTAGGCTCTGTTGATAAGTGAACCAAAAGTTGTGACATGCTGTCCGAAAACAGATTCTGTTTGCTCCACGAGAAAATTCGTATAAAATCATCAGATCATATTTTGATCTGAATTGTTTTGGCAACATGCTTTATACAATTGGTATACTTTCTCCAATTCTGAGTTTTTTATTTGAGCTACAGAAGTGCCTCCGAAAAATTACTTACTACCTGTTGTTCCGTTTTTTCCAAATTCTGTCCTGTTTTGCGCTTCTTCAGTTTTGCAATTCTTGCGCTAGCTTTTTCTTTGCTAAAACCTTTTGGAAATCTTGAGAAACAGTAGCCACTGTTGAAAACTAGTATTCCCAACAAAGGCCAGATATAATTAATTTATTATTGGCACTAACTGCTCTAATCAGTTTATGATGAGTTTCGTATGAAGGGAGATTTCAAGTGTGCGAAGGAAGATGATAAAATAAGATTCAGGAGTGCCAAGAGCTTAAGGTTGACGATGCCCCCGGCACCCTCAAGAAATATTCAAGAAGACTCAAGCGTCTAAGCTTGGGGATGCCCCCGTGCATCCCTTTCTTCATCGACAATTATAAGTTCGTCCTTCTCCACACTATATTTTAATCGCTTCATATGTTATGTGCTTTGCTTGGGGAATCTTTCTCTTTACTTTTCAGTCTTGTTTAGTTTAGTTTTGTTTTTTTGCTGGTCATAACAAGTTGGACCCTAGCATGCCTTGTTTGGGAGAGAAACACACTCTATTTTTGCCTAGAATGCTCATAGTTTTCACTTCAATCTTTGTTGATTGTTCTTTCTTTGTTTCTAGCTATTGTCATGTTTAGCTCTTGTCTTCATGTTTATTTCTTTTCTAAGAGATGATAATTAAAAAAAATAGGACTCACTTGAGTTGCATGCTTACCTTGTTTAGAGAGTTGGCCTGTTGCACTGGGTGTGTATCTTGCTTTGAGTAGGTAATCAAGGTTGCTATGCTAAGTTTAGTAGTAACTTGCAATAGTTTTGAGGTGTTGTTTCAAGTAATGTTTGGACTTTTGTGTGTCATGATCTCACGCCTATTAGTGGTAGGTGTCATATTTTGTCTCAACTGCTTATTTTCGAAAACTACATAATTAGTTGAGAACTCTAGCTACTAGAAAGACCACTAATCCTTGCGGGGTTATAAAGGAGAACCCTCACGTATCATGGGTCGAGGATGCGCAAGGATAACCAAGCCCCCAAACACTCCCCTTATGGTGCTTGTTTTTAGCGAACCTCCTGACTATATAGAGAGTTACTGATAATAAGTGGATGAGTTGCTTTGATTAATGCGAGTATTCGATTCTTGGCACTTCCACCAGCCATATTTTGCTAGCCTCTTCGGTATCGTGCATTGCCCTTTCTCATCTTGAGAGTCGGTGAAAACTTCGTCGGTGCTTTCAAATCCTTGGCGTGATACGCTCTGTCATCATAAGCCTCATTATATCTTCCTCGAAAAAGCCACCATATCTACCTATCAAGGCATTTCCATAGCCTTTTTGAGATATATTTCCATGCAACATCCATCTTCTCATGACTTTATGTTTCATTGTCATACATGATTTTTCTTGATCATAGAGCCACATGATAGTTGGGTTTTCCCTTACATAATTGCTACATGACGCGCTAGTATCATTGCACATCTTACTACACTGGCAGAGGCATACATTTTCACACAACATGATATAGTTTCAGTTTTATTGTGAGTACCTTGTAAAAGTATGTTGATCTTATTCATCCTTGTAATATATAGGGTGTTGCCCTTAGAGTGAGGAAAAGATCCCAAAGAGGACAAATGAGAGATAAATAGAAAGAGCCAAAGAGGCCACAAAAAAAGGAAACTAAAAAGAGAGAATGGGGCAACACTAATATTCCTTAAAAAAGTTCCACACTTGTTCTTCAAAGTAGTACTTGTACTTCACAGAGAGTTTTCATATCATTCCTGCATAACTAATAGGACTTGGCTTGTATATTCCAATGATGAGCCTCCTCAAACGAGCTATAATTCTTTGTGAGCAAGTGATGACCCTCAACTATAGGGGATTGATTGTAGTGTTCTCGCGGGTAAGTTAACCGAATTTATTGATTCGACACAAGGGGACACAAAGAGTATTTATAAGCTTTGACAGTTGAGTTGTCAATTCAGCTGCACCTGAAATATGCTTGCTTGCAACAAGGTATTAATAGCAACTGTGATATGATAGCGATAATGATAACGGCGAAAGTAAACTAGTAGTAACCAGCAGGATTAAAACACTGTAGGCTAGGGAGATGGATGGTTGTGCGCTACATGAATAAGAATGAACATATAATAGATTCTAACACGAGGCAAGGCACACAGAAAAGAAATGATCATCTAGGCAAATATCAAACATTAGGCATGTATCCCATAGGTAGTTGTGTGTGCTTGCAATAAGAACTTACACACCATCTTTTGTCCTACCATCCCGCTATGAACGGGGCCAAAAGAAACTTATGGAGATTAAGGTTCTCCTGTCAAAGAGCACCGGAACAAAGCAATAAACTCAATGGATACATGGAATCCTCAAATTATGGACCATCCCCTTTGGTGTCCCAAGCTGTCACCTTTGGGATCTCCGGTTTCGGACCATAATAAGTGCATACAACTCATACATAGGATCTTGAACATAAATAAACTCATGAAAACATAAGTGGTTCAGATCTGAAAACATGGCACTCGGGCCCAAAGTGACAAGCATTAAGATCAACAAGTTGTAGCAAAGATAATAAACACCAAAGTAGATGATAGGCAACATGCCCCCAACAATCTGACGAACTATTACATGATCAATCTCATCCAATCCCTACCATCCCCTTTGCCTACAAGAGGGAATTACTCACACATGTGAAGAGAAGTCATGGAGGGACGATGGATTGGTGATGGTGATGACGATGGCGACGATCTCCCCTCTCCGGAGGCCAAATCAGCCTCCAGATTATCCCTCCCAAGGAAGAACAGAGGTTGGCGGCGGCTCCGCGACGGGTTCAGGAAAATCGACTTCTGTTTCGGAGTTTCCCCGTCAAGGGAATAAATAGGAGACGAAGTAGGGCACCAGGGGAGGGGGGAGTCGCCCAGGCGGCCCCACCCCTGGTCGCGCCAGCAGGGTGCCTGGGGGCCCCCTTCTGGCTTCGGGCTCCTTCGGGTGCGTGGATTTTTTTTTCTGGGAATTTTCTGAGATGTCCAAAAATCCATTTTCCCGCGTACAATAAAACCATACAGGCAGCTCTGCTGAAAACAGCGTCAGTCCGGGTTAGGTTAGCTCAAATCATGCAAGAATGAGGGCAAAACAATAACAAAAGTGTTTGGAAAAGTAGATACATTTGAGATGTATCAACTCCCCCAAGCTTAGGCTATTTCTTGTCCTCAAGCAATTCAGTTCAACGAACTGGACGCGACAAAGAAAACTTTGACAAACTCTTTTGCTTCATAAGATGTATATAAGCCGGTACTATGAAAAGAGTTTAGCAAGTATCAAAACAGTGCTATGGGAACAATGCACGAAGCAATTCTTCTTTCAAGTGATCAATCACAAACAACCAAAAGTAAACAATAAGCTGCCTAAAATCAAGACAAGATCACAATGCACATAGACTGAACATATCAGAGTGGTATCTCGCTAGCCTCCATGAGTGAAGCAAAACATAAATGCAGAAACTCCTCCGGAGTTTTAAAGGAGACTAGAACTAAAATTTTCAGACTAGCAATATCATAGGCATGCAGAAGACAATGTAGTACTTTGGGACAATGCATGTTACACTAAGAATGACAATTATGCTCTCAATAGTTGGTGCTTTGAAGAAAGAAGGTGAGACTCTCGAACCGTGGCTTTTTGATGGCAAGATTGAAAACTCGTGAAAGGAAGCAAAGACTAAACATGTGCCAGAGCTCTTGGTTTTGAAAACAGAGATAAAATTCTTTTGAGAGGTGCAACTTTCCAATCAAAGGTGAAAGGTAAAGGTCTCTCAATATCTCCCATGCCAACCATATTAATGTTTTTTGCTTACACTTTGTTCCCTTATTCATCCATCGTCTGATGGTCTCTGGAACCTTTTATTTTGCCTCAAGTATGGAAGGAGGTTTCCATCTATCATTAGCAGCATTTGGTCCATATCATTCCATCATCAAGTATGGGGGAAGGTGTAACTCTTATTTTTTTTATTGACTAGTTAAAACTTCCGTCAAAATATTTTTGGCATGGTAGATACTGATTTTCCCTCACCGCACCATGATCTTGTACGGTTACGAAAGGGAAGCTTTTGAATACATTTCGAGATGGCACAAGAAAGTCTAAGTTAGGAGTGGCCGGTAAATACCAGATATAGGAAGGTATGGTGGACTAAAGTGGAACAACTGGTTTGAAAAGGAGTTTGAATGCACAAGCAGAATTCCGCTTAGTGCGAGTGAAGGCTAGCAAAAGACTGGGAAGAGACCAACTAGAGAGCAATAATTGTCATAATCATGCAGAGCGACAAGGTAACATTGAATCGCGCATGAAAGTGATATGACTATTCTGAAATAAAAAGGTCATCAAGGCATGATAGACATTATAGTCATAAACATGTATGAACATGTGCCAAGTCAATCCAAGAATTCTCCGAAGGGAAATACCACTTCAATATGCCAAACTATGAACAATGCAATGCATGCAAATCATTTCAGCAACATATTATGCACTCTAGCTATTTGAGATCAGCCACAAAGAAAGCATGAACACCGGGAAAGCATTGTAAACATAGCACTATGTCGCTACAAGATGTTCTCTAGATCATAAGTACATGCATATGTACAAAAGTAGAAACAAAAAGAGTTCATACCGGTTTTCCTTGTTGCTTCCCTTCCGTCGATCTTTGTCATTACTGCCTTGTCACTTGCACGACTGAACGTGGGAAATATATAATCAAATTCCATCATGGACTCGAGCTGAATTCTGAAAACAAAGCAAACTAAAGAGAGAAAGGAAATATTTTTGGGTTCTTCAAAGGTTTAGCGAAAGAAAAAGAAAAGAGAGATCTTTTTGTTATTTTTGCAAAATAAAAGAACAAAGAAGAACGGGCAAAAACTTCGAAAAGATCAAAGCGAACAAAATAAAAATGGATAATACAATGGAAAAGTGAGAAGGGCACGTACTCCCCCAAGCTTAGGCTTTTGGCCTAAGTTGGTAGCAGCTACTGCCCCCAGGAGCCTCCTGCTCCGGGGTAATGGTAAGTCCAGGAGTCGTATGAGCCCTCCGGTGCGTACACCGAAGTCCTCGGGTCCTCCCATGAGGAAGGGCCTGCGCTCCAAGCAGAAGAGGACCCCTCACCATGATCGGTGAAGGTCTCTCCCTGGAAAGGTGGGAACTCACCATGATCCTCCTCGTCGGGCACAACCCCCTCAATGGGGTTGTGCGGCTGGTAATGAGACACGAATTCATCAAACTGAATATCGTTGAAGGACAATCCGTTCCTGCGAGTTTTATCAAACAAAAGTGGTGCGGGTAGAAGGATCTCATGGGTAATGGTATTTTCAAACCTCAAAATATAAACAAGGTTACCAAACTGGGAAGTCATGGTAACAAACTTATGCCTCTTCATAGCAGCAAGATCGAGACTTGCGTATGGAAAGGGAATATCATCAGGATGTGGGGTGCGCTCAAGAGACTCAAGGATAAGTTTGGTGTAAATGCCACCATATAAATCGCCTTTGTTACTGTTCATAACAAGGCGCCGAGCAATTAAGGCACCCACGTTATAATCATTCTTATCAGAGAGGGCATTCGCATAAATAGAGAAATCTGGTGCAGAACCACTACTCGTGTTGTCACGAGCCAACACCCCTCTAGCAACAAAATATGCAAAATACCTGAGGTGTGGAAACAGAATGCTGGAAATCTTCGTACGCCGAATGTCGGTCTCCTCCTGGGAACAAAGGGAGTTGAAGAGGGTCCTCAACTCAGAAGGCTGCGTGGTCATCTTTGTTGTCTGACCAATGTTCGGCACACCTATTATATCACAAAACTGTGCCAAAGACATGGTTATGAGATCATTATAAAGTTGGAACTCGACGGTTCCAGCATCATGTTATAACGAAAACTGTTAACAAAGCAGGAGGTGAGCTTCTTGTATTGTACCACACGACATAATGCTAGCCGTGTCAAACCTGCATTGGCACAAAGCCCATAAAATTCCTCCTTAATTCCTGCAGTTGTAAGAAAATCATCGCACGGATACATCATTGCGCATGCTGGACTTGTGTCTTCCTACAACTCCAAGGGCACATGATCTTCATTGTAGCTCACCCTAACAGCTGAGGGTGAAGCTGCAGCTCTAGTAACTCGACCGGAGTGCTCGGGCTTCTTCTTCCCAAGCCACCCCTTTGCTTTTCCTATCAAACTCATTTCTGACTTTTTTGACAATTCACAAAAAGAAGGATTTAAACAAAGTGAGTTGAGGCAAACTACTCTAATCACTTACCTAAGGCATAAACTTGCATCAAAACTTGGTAAATAAATTTCTACACATGCATGCAAGCTCATATAAACAACACCAAGAACAACTAAATACTCACAAATGAAGCCACCAATCAAAAATCTAATTGGAGGGGTGAAGGAGTTGCATACCAGGGAGTATTTCCTCAAAATCTCAGCTCAAATGGTTGGCTGTAGAGAGAGATCGAAAATCGCCTCCAAGAACAGCAAGAACGCAAGAAGAAGTGCAGAAATCGTGTTTTTGGAGAGAGAGGAAGGAGGAGGAAGAAGACTTACCTGGAGGTGGGGCTTGTGGGCCCCAGGCACCCTGTGGGCGCGGCCAGGGGGCTGGCCGCCTGGGCCATTGGTGGCTGATGGCGTGGAAGTGATAATGGCTTCTCGCCCTTCGTTGGTTACCCCAAGTGGAAGGTGAGATGTAGGATAGCAGCAAATTTCCCCTATGTAGAGGATAGGGTTTGTCTCCCGTAGGACTCTGGCGATGATATGTAGGTGGCAAGGAAACAATGGCACCATTTACGACAAACGTTGCTTCCTTGACCTGGACCTGCACACAATACAATTAACTTTTCTCCCAACGGAGTTCAGAGAGGTTGTCAATCTCTCCGGTCTTGTTGTTTACAAAGGGTCAAACACACAAGGGATAATGATAATGATAATGGTAGCAACTGAAAGTAAATACTGAAAAGGAAATAGGCTTGTAAACAGTGATGAGAATATGGACCGAGGTCCCGTGATGTTCACCAGTGATGTCTCTCTCCCAAAAGACGATAAAACTTCTATGCGAGGTAAACAAATTACAGATGGGCAATTGACAGGATTATAAACGCACCGCAATGCTAACTATGTTACAAAAGAAAGGAAGAGGCTCATAAGCATGGGCAGTACGCCAAAATAAGTAGACCGAAATCCATGTACATCTACTACTAATCATCCACCTTGAGATATCTATCCCGAACATCTCGCTGGTATTAAGTTGCAAGTCCCACCCAAAGTGTAAACCCAAAGCAACAGACAACTGCATTAAAAGAACTTTGCGTAAAGTAAACAATCCTTGCAACCGAGGTTACAAGCACCGTTGTTTTCCCCCTTGTGGCCACAGCACATCCCCTAGCCTCATGTTTCTGTCACTCAAGCGTGTCATCAGGGGGCATGTACCCACAATCGAGGATAACGTTCCCTCCTGAAGTTACTATCCACCACTTGGCCAAAGAAATAAACAACAACGGAGAACATGCAAGAATTACTTAGGAACAAAAATATAAGAGATCAAAACCAAATATATTACTCTATCACGATCTGAACATAATCTCATAATCCATCGGATCCCGTCAAACTCAACATAGCAACAGCAGAAGAATTACATATGTGCCTCGATCATGTAGGGAAGCTCACGAGGTCTAAACCATGAAGAACAAAGAGGGGAGGAGGACATCACATATCTACTAATCACGGACCCATGGTCCAAGGTAGACTACTCACGGCACATCCGGGAAGCATCCATGGTGGAGGAGAAGCTCCTGGAGGTCGATCCTCCCTTCGGCAGGGTGCCGGGAAGGGTCCTGACGGTGCTCCTGATCTTGGAAGCGCGGCGGCGGTGGAACAGAGGCGAGATTGCGAAATAGGGTTATGTCTTCGGAGTTTCCCCGTCACGGAGAATAAATAGGCGAAGGGGGGCAGCCAGGGGGGCCACCAGGGGTCCAGGCGCCCCCCTGGTGGTGGCCCTCTGGCCCCACTTGGGTGCTTTTGGAAGACTCCGTTACGCTGATTTTTTATCCGATTTTCCCGAATTTTTGGAGCACTTTTAATATGGGGGAAACCTGGAATAGAAAAACAGCAGAAAACAGGAACTGGCGCTGGGGTGCACTGAGTTAGTAGGTTAGTCCAAATATGATCAAAAGTATATGAAAGTGTATCTAGATCATAGCAATATCACACAAAACATTTATGGAGCGAGCAAAAATTATCGATACGTTTGAGACATATCAGTGGTCCCCCCTTGGTCAGCCCCAGGTGCCTCTGCTTCACTCCCGGCATGGAAATTTTTATTATATTTTTTCTGGAGTTTTTCTGAAAACTTCGATTTTGAAAAATTTCCGGAGTTCAAAAAGCTGCGGAACTTTCTGAAAAACTTGAAGTAGTGATTAGAATTGTGAAGTTTCAATTTTTTTTAACTTGGTACAGCAAAGAGAATAAAAGCTAAAGAAAATGAAAACATAACAAGCTCCACTTTTTACCTATATAAAACATGCTCACTAGCAAGGTTGATCAAGTCTTACCAATGAACTGGCGGTATATAGAGCAAAAAGCCTGACCTCTTATGAAGTGATCATTGCACCTTTACTTTAATGGACATTGTCCCCACCATAATAGTTTTGTATTTGTGGTGCACATGTAGAGGATAATCCCGTTCTCCAATCTTCACGGTCTCAATATTCTCTATTGAGTTAAGGCCATGCCTTTTGTCAATTTTCTTCGGAAAATACACCGTGTGTTCTTTATCATCTATGTTGAAGGTGACCTTTCCTTTATTGCAATCAATAATGGCACCTGCGGTGTTATGAAAAGGTCTACCAAGAATAATGGACATGCTTCCATCCTCGGGCATGTCAAGCACAACAAAATCAGTAAGAATTAAATAATTAGCAACTTCAACGGGAACATCCTCACAAATACCTATTGGGACGGCTGTTGATTTGTCAGTCATCAGAAGAGAGATATCTGTAGGGATTAGCTTATCTAAACATAGCCTTTTGTAAAGAGAAAAAGGCATAACACTCACCCCTGCTCCGAGATCACATAAGGCAGTCTTGACATAATTATTTTTTATAGAGCAAGGAATGGTGGGTATACGTGGATCACCAAGCTTCTCGGGAATCTTTCCACTGAAAGAGTAGTTAGCAAGCATAGTAGATATTGCCTCATTAGGAACTTTTCATTTATTAGTAACAATATCTTTGATATATTTGGAGTAAGATGGTAACTTGATAGCATCAGTCAAAGGAATTTATAGAAAAAGAGGTTTCATCCATTCAGAAAATTTATTATAATGCTCTTCTTCTTTAGATTTGAGGGACTTACCTGGAAAGGGCATGGGTTTTTGTACCCATGGTTCTCTCTCCTTCCAATGTCTTCTTTCTGTGAAGTCTTCTCTTGTGTAATTCTTGCGTTTATCTGGTGCTTCTTCTTCTCGCACCTTAGGAGGATCATTCTTCTACTTATCATTTTCTTCGGGCTCAGCACCGTCTTCAGTTTCAACATCAGAGGTAGATATGCCGTTGGGATCAACAGTAGGTTCTTCACTTGTAATAGGATCATTAGAGTTGTCAACTTCCTTGTGTTTCTTCCTCTTCTTTTTCTTCTTAGGAGAGCTAACAATCTCATCTTCCACTTGCACTTGACACTAGTAGGAAATAGCCTACTACTGGCGTACAGTATTTACCTACCGCTGGCAGGCAGGCGTACGCCAGAGATGTGATGCCAGTGGTAACAGGTACTGCTGGCGTACAAATTTACGCCAGCGCTACCTTCTGTTAGCGTTGGCGTACAGACTACTTTCCCATCAGCGCTACCTTCTGTTACCTCTGGCGTTCATCGTTGCCCGCCAGTGGTAAGAAACATCTACGCCAGAAGTAGAATTTCTGAATTAGGTACTGTCCGCCAGCAGAAACTCTTCTGTACGCCAGCAATATATTTTCTGGAATTACTTTTCTGCTGAAACTTGTTATTCCAGCAACACAAATACTCAAATATTTTCACAGTTTACCAACACAATACAAATACATAGAATACATAGGTTCAAATATAGAAGAGCGATGAAATATTGTTACATCACATTACTAACCAAAATAGACAAGTTGTAATGGCATTACACATATTGTATCACACATAGTTCACAAACATAAAAATAGACAAGTTGGGAGTTTCATGCCCTACATTGTATCACACACAACTACATTTCGATCGAATTGGTAGTGTCATCTAATAACTACAATCACATACAAGAGAATGGTAAAGACAATGAGCAAGAAGGGGATCATGATGAAGTTGGACTTCATCCGGTGGTTCTTCCTCTCTTGCCCTTGCCGGTAGTTCAAGTACCGAGCTTCCGCCTCCGCTTTACTCTTGTAGCTCTTGTAGTTGTTGCCCTTGAACTTGTTCACTTGCTTGAAGCAGTCTTCCCAGTGCTCATAGACTCCTGGAACGCTACCTTCATACACCACATACCACTTCTTCATCTCTGCAGTATAAAAGACATATAAAAATATTAACCAAGATAGTTAAAAAGGAAGATGTGTGTACAATCATACATTATAAAAGAAGACTTAGTTCAATGTAAAACTAGCTACATGTTCATCATGCATAAAAGAAGACTTAGTTCATGCATCATGTAGTACGTACAAAAGTTCAACATGAGATAAAGTTTACAACACGTGTTCATCGATTGTTCGGAAAAAAAACTAGCTACATGCATAGAGAACACACCCTCTCACTTCTTGCTCGGCTTCGCTTTGACTTCGTCTTCGGCTTCAGCGGAGGGAACGGGAGATAACCTTGCAATGAGTTGAATGGTCTGTCATCACCATGTTGATGTAAGCGGGCTTCTATGTCAGCGTTAGGTAGTGGACGATGACTGTAGAAGAACACCCCATCGCTATGTATGACATCCCTGGAGATTGTTCACGCGATCATTTCCTGGATTCGGCCGAACTCTTGTTTTACTTTGGCATCGGAGGACCCCGCCAAGGTTCCGCACCATTTTGCGAGAGATGACAGATATTGTAGTCGTTGTTCATCCTTTACGTAGTCGCGCATATGATAGATGGCATACCAGGCCTCCCTCGTACTGCCTGGCGCCTGCTTGATGCAGGCGAAGTCCGTTTTATGGATGAATGTGTACTTTCCTTGCCTTTGGTTTTTTCTTTTTATAATGCCCTCCCTATAAGAGTAGCCAGTGAGAGCATCCTCTAGAACATCCTTGATTAGCTTGTAGTCTTTGTACTTCTGATGACTCCCCGAGTCGAGATATATGGCAAGCGAGTCTTTCGGCTCTAGAGCGATGACGGTGGCGTATTGGTTGCTACACAAAATAGTTTGTAGTTAAAAGATATCATCAGCCTCAGATTAGTTTAGCGACAGCGAAATCATGTTACGGCTGCAAGCGAGAATGAATTACTCAGGGAAGTAAGGCATGAGAAAGATGTTCTTGGAAGGATGATCCACGAAGAAATCTTCGATGTACTTCGTTGCCGCTATCTTACCCTTAGGGTTGTTCAAGAACTTTTCTTGCATGTAGAAGGGGTCCATTATAGCGATGTTCGGGGTATTCTCTTTGATGAGCTGGTGAGCCAAGCTTAGCGCAGCCAGACGAACCATGGATGGGTGGAGCGCATTCATCTGGAACATGTCAAAGATGTCATTAAATCTCAAGAAGAACAAATCCCCTGGGTATTTATCCACAAATCCCAAGCCCTTCGGTACCTTTCCAATGTAAAGCGGGTATGTTGGATTGTCATCTTTGGCAAAATTTGTCTTCACATAAAGAATAGCATTATGGAGGTTCCTCATATCCGAAGTGACGATTTCTAACAATTTTGGTGGAAACATCGGTTTACCCAACTCATGGATCTCATGCCAGTTTATGATGGGCACCTTGTCCTGGACCCGTGTAAGGCCCGATATGCGGTACTGTTACAGATCTAGATGTTCCCATCGAGATCCGGGGACGAAGAACATATCGGTCCCACCGCGACATATGACATAGCCATATGCCCCGGATTTCCAACATGATATCACAACATTACAGATACAAGGATACAACATCTCATACAAGCGGCATACAACTGCCTTAATACAATACAACAGCGGAAGATATATGTCTGAGTACAGACTACAAGCAAATGCCTAGTGGCAAAGAGAAAAACATCAATCCCGTAACCACACGGGTCCAGGCCCTCCGCCGGGATCCTCCTAACTAGTCGTCGTCGAGTCTCCACGTGAAACGTCGATCACCATACCTGTTGTCGATCAAGAACCCTGAAAAGAGTTTGGGGTAGTATCATGAGTACAGAGGTACTCAGCATCCAACTGTAGTGGTCATATGACCCAGCAAGGACTTCATCACTCGTCATTCTAGGACAACTAGTAGTTTACGGTAAGGATGTGGTAAGTGGTGAGGTTGCTGCCGCACTAGCATTTATGAAGTCGCTAACGATCTAGAGAGTAAGATAATAAGCCAAGCATCGATGAGGAATCGCCTCCAACAAGTCTTGCTATCCACCTACATACGCAAACATAACACCTATCCTATCCTTGTCCTCCTCTTCGCATCCCGATGAAGAAGAAGCAGTCAAGGCACACACACGATGATCAAGTTATATTAAGATTATGTCAGGTGTTGTTGTCTATGAACAAGGAGTAGGTCTCAAGTCGTCCATAACCGTGGACACGGCTTCTCGAAAAGATTTAACCCTGCAGGGGTGTACCAACTTCCCATTACAAGGCTCCGCACACACGCCCATCTCTCTCAGTTGCTACCCATGATAGGCAACCATTTTATGATTTATTCCCAAGAGATCCGGAACGACAGGTCCCTCTAACTAACAACGCACAAATCCGGGTGGCCCCCGGTGAGTCGACATCCAACTCAAAAGCCGGCCGCGCTCTCGAATCGGCCTCTATCGTCTGGACGAGGTCGGGTTAGCTACCCAAACAGATGTGTGAAGCCCCCTAGCTTCCAGGTGTGGACCAACAAAGAAATCATGTCTCCGCTGGCCCGAGTTGTTTTAAATAATATCTGCCAGGAGCTACCCGACAGACACACACACGGTTTTCAAATGGTAAAATCATCTTGGGCCACCACTAGAAATGTTTGAAGCTAGATAGGTAAGAAAGGGGACCCCATAAAATCCCACACGCGGTTAGGCACGCTCAGTCTTAAAACCAATACCCGGAACTCGGATCCTAGGTGACTCGAATGGAACAAAGCGTCGAGGCGGGATAGCCTAGACCTTCCATCCTTCGTCGAATATAACCAACATTTATAATAATCATATCATCATCAACAATATAATAATGTGATATCCCAAACCAAGGAGTAACAGGGTAACAACAAAGCATCCTAAGCATGCATACTAAGCAGGGGCTGAGAAACGAGCAATAGTAACATAGCAGTACATGGTTTGCTGGGAAGGGACATGGCTGTATCGGTTTGAAAGAGGCTGTAAACATGTGGTAGGATCATACATCGAACCTAACCTAGACTAGCATGCAAACCGCTGGTTGAAATAGAATGGATCATAAGTAATGTATAGTCCTTGCCTGTTGATAAGTCGGGTTCCGAAGGTGTAGTTGATCGCAAGCTCGCAACGTCTCTGAAGGTACCCGCGGAAGCACACAAGACGATAAACACTGGAAAGCAATCAACGAGCAAGCACTCTATTACTACGGGGCAACACAAGATCAAGAAAACATCACACGACACGGCAACGCGATACGGAACTATCGTCGAGAACGGTTACTAACAATTTAAGTGGGGTATCAGTCACACACGACGAATACCGCACGTTTAAGGTGGTTCAAGTTGTTTAGCTACAGGTGATCAACAAAGGTTGTTAACATGGAAACTCAAGCAAGCATGACATAGCACAAAAACAGGTCAAGAGGTGAAGCACAAAGTAAACTATCTATGCTAGTCAATTTAAGTGAGGCACAACCTAAACATGGCATAACACTAAGTGCCGCACGATGATTAAAAGATTTGGTATTGTTCTGTCCTAAACCATATTTTATGTTGATTAATAGCAGCAAACAATAGAATAAACACAAAGTACACGAAAAACTAATCAAGTTACATATAAAGAACACACCAAACGGAGTTACGGTTAAAAAGATATAAGCAAGACAGGCTATGCACACATGTTGTATAAACAGGGGTAAATCTATATGCAAAAGTGCAGAAACATGACATAGCAATACATGGTAATGAAGTAGACATGATGCTTAACAATATGCAATTGGAATCACTCAATTCCGATAAACGGTCGCGACACACTCGTCGACCGAAGTTGCAACAAAATATAAACAACAGCACACTAACGGCAGGATAGCTACTTTGGAGCAACATATAATCATGATGCATCAAGAAATTATGGCATGTCAATGCATGAAACTGCATTAGAAACAATTCTTAACGCAACGCAAAAGGAATCAATCAATTCTGATGTACGGTTGTGAAGCAACCATCGCCCGAAGTTTCAATCAAGCAACAGTTTCAGCAGCAGTTAATCAACAGTTTGCAATTAACGACCAGTGGCTCTGTTTAGCACACAATTAATGAGCTCAAACGGAAAAACTTTCTACATACGAATGGTAGAGCACGCAAAACCGAGCAACTTTCGTTTTGGGGGCACGTTCATCGGAGGTACGGATCAACGGGAAATAACGTTGCAAAAACGTAACAGCAGCAAAATCCTGGGGACTTAGCAGAAATTTGGAAATAAAATAACCACTGGAAAAAAATAGAGGCCCATCATGGGCTTCTGACCAATTCGCAGTGGAGAGGGGAGGAGAAGCCGGCCTGGCTGGCGCTGGGCCGCGCGCTCGTGGGCCACTGGAGGCTGGGCCGCGCTGGGGGCAGGCCGGCCCACCTGCGCTGGGAGGTAGCCCAGCTGGTGGCGGTTGGCACCTCGAGAGGTTGGCTAGCCGGCTGCCCCGACCGGATCGGGCAGTGGCGACGCAGGCTGCCTCCGGCGAGGGGCGTGGAGAGGAGAGGCCGGACGTGGCCGAGGGGCACCGGATCGCGCTGGATCCGGTCGCCGGGCGGGTCCAGGCGGCGGAGCAGGGCGGCGCCTCGAGCTCGGGCTTGGCTGCCCATGGCGGCGTCCATGGTGGCTGCTCCGGCTCGGTGCTCCTGCGAGGAGGGAGACAAAGGAGGGTGAGAGAGAGAGGGAGGAGAGGAGAAGGGAGAGAGGTAGAGGGCGCGGCGGCGTCCACGGGCTGGAGGCGGCTCGGGTGGAGGAGAGAGGAGCACGGTTGGTGGGGAGGCTGGGGCGCATCTGGGCCGTTGGATCGGCCGATCCGACGGTCCAGATCGCCTGGGGGTTAGAATTTCGGGATTTGGGGTGTTTTTGGGCAGATCTGAGCAAACTCAGGGGGGTGGCTGCAATTTTGGACTAGGGAAACCATTGAAAGAGGTGGGAGTGTGGTGGTCCTTATATAGCCCCGGTGGCTGGCAGTTTGCAAAAACATCTCCGGTTTTTCTCTCTCGCGCGCGGTGCTCACGTTTCTGACCGCCGGGGGTCCGCAGTACCTCCGATTCGGGTAAAACTTCGAACTGCGCGATCAGCGCGTCGAGCCGGTGGCGTTCACCTCGCGCTGGAACCGTTCCGAAAACACTTTCCAGCGCGCTATAAAAATATCCCGTTTAATTATTAAACGGGGTTTTCATTCCGTTGGCTGCGGCTGGTCTCGTGCGGTTTTCGCAACGGTGATCGGGTGAAACCCGGTGTCGCAAAGGTCGAGTGTTAGGGTGGCAAGGGTCGGTCTCCGTCCGATAAGAGATAAGAGGGTGGAAAATAATCGCCGATCGATAAATCGGGGATGCAAACACTGCAAGCAAATAAGACAATCAAACAATTTACACCGAAAACAAATTTTTTAATTTTTGTGAAAACGGGGCTGTTACAACCCGGATCGGCTTCCTACACCCCTCCACCGGCTGGCTGCTGGAGTCAAAGGCACGTTTCTTCGCTCTTTTCCGCCCCGTCATCTTCCTACTAGCAGGCTGCAGAATGAATCTTGGAGCGCCTCTTGGAGTGTGTATTGGCTGAGACCAGCTGGATCACGAGGGCTGAAGGGGGTTGCTTCTGGCGTTCCTTGAGAAGATAATAGACGCCTCGTCGAGCGGGGAGGACCCTGGCTGGGACCGGCGACTTGTGTATCATCAAGAGGACCCTGGATGCCAGCAGGTAAGTCGTGGTCATCAATGAGGAAGTCTTCGACGCGAACATCATCGTCGTCGTGATGATCTGCAGGTTCAACAAAGGCCTCGTTTTTCTCTGGGGTGATGAAAGAAGGGTCCAGACGAATCAGATCTTTAGGCCATAGCATTGGCCAAGAAAATCATTGTTCAAGGTTCAAATCGCTATCGGCTTCGGGGGGTTGAGTCGGAGGATCAAAATTTGCGCAACCCGGGAACACCCGGTCCAATGTAACCCTAAACATGGTATCGGCCATAGGCATTGTGTGGAACACACGGTTAAGTGGTGTCACGATACGTGCCTTTGCCACGTCCTTCAACTCATTGTTGACTTGTAATAGCAATGTGCATCCCACCTCGTCGGCCTGCGAAAACATGTAAGGCGTTAGAGAGGGCAAGCAAGCGCCAATTAAACTAGTCGAGACTTTTGCGGCTCTTATTTACCGTCAGGGCGTTGAGCTCATCTAATGACGAAGGACCGCGGACGGCTGCCGGCGTGTAAGAGATGGAAGGGTTGCTGATACGTCCAAAACGTATCTATAATTTCTGCTTCCTCCATGCCTCTTTTGTGTGATATAGCTATGATATTGATGAACTTCCATACACTTTTGATCATATTTGGACTAACCTATTAACTCAGTGCACCCCAGTGCCAGTTCCAGTTTTCTGCTGTTTTTCTATTTCAGGTTTCCCCCATATTAAAAGTGCTCCAAAAATTCGGGAAAAATACAATAAATAATCAGCGCAGAAGAAGCTTCGGGAATCACCGAGGGGGGGCCAGAGGAGACCCACCAGGGCCCCAGGCGCCCTCTCGGCGCGCCCTAGGGTGGGGCCGCGCCAGGGGGCCGCCTGGACCCCTGGTGGCCCCCCTGGCTGCCCCCCTTCTCCTATATATCCCTCCTGACGTGAAACCCCCATGAGGGGAACCCTTTTCGCGATCTCTCCTCTGTTCCGCCGCCGCCGCGCTTCCAAGATCGGGAGCACCAGAAGACCTCTTCCCGGCACCCTGCCGGAGGGAGGAACCACCTCCAGGAGCTTCTCCACCACCACGGATGCTTCCCGGATGAACCGTGAGTAGTCCACCTTGGACCATGGGTCTATGATTAGTAGCTATGTGATGTTCTCCTCCCCTCTTTGTTCTTCATGGATTAGACCTCGTGAGATGCCCTACATGATCGAGGCACATATGTAATCTTTCTGTTGTTGCTATGTTGAGTTTGCTGGGATCCGATGGATTATGAGACTATGTTCAGATTGTGTTTGAGTAATATATTTGATTCCCCTCTTTTATATTTATGTTCTAGAGTAATTCTTGCATGTTCTCCGTTGTTGTTTATTGATTTGGCCAAGTAGTAGGTAGTGACTCCAAGAGGGAGCGTTATGCATGATTTTGGGTTCATGCCCCCTGATGACTAGCTTGAGTGACAGAAACATGACTCTAGGGGATGTGTTGTTTCCACAAGGGGAAAAACAACGGTGCCTGTACTTGCAGGTGCAAGGATTGTTTACTTTACGCAAAGTTCTTTAATGCAGTTGTCCGTTGCTTTGAGTTTACACTTTGGGTGGGATTCGCAACTTAATGCCAGCGAGATGTTCTGGATAGATATCTCAAGGTGGATGATTAGTAGGTAGATGAAGATGGATTTCGGTCTACTTGTCTTGGCGTACCGCCCATGCTTTTGAGCATCTTCCTTTCTTTATAGCATAGTTAGCATTGGTTTGCGCACATAATCCTGTCAATTGCCCAGCTGTAATTTGTTTACCTCGCATGGCTATTTTATCATCTTTTGGGAGAGAGACATCACTAGTGAACATCATAGGACTCCGGTCCATATTTCCAATACTGTTTACACCCACTATCAATTTAATGCTTTATTTACTTTTTTGTTGCTATCACTATCATTATTATCCCGTGCGTTTTATCCTTTGTAAACAATAAGGCCGGAGGAATTGACAATTGCTCTGTACTCGTTGGGAAGCAAAGTTATTTGTTGTGTGTGCAGGTCCAGGTGAAGTTAGCAACCTCGGTTGTAAACGGCGCCATTGTTCACTTCACCACCTTCTTGTATCTGTTGGAGTCCTACTGGTTCGATACTCAACCTTAGCATCTTCGCTAAGGGAAATTGTTGCTATCTACATCTCAACCTTCCACTTTGGGTAACCCACGAGGGGGCGTTAAATCGCACCATCAAAAGCAATTTCTGGCGCCGTTGCCGGGGACTCCACTCTTCAAGATAGGGGAGTTGCACATTATCTTTTATCTTTGCTTTTTAGTCTTGTTAGTTTACCTTTCAGCTTTTGCTTTAGTTCTCTTTATCAAAAAAATAGTTATCTTGCTTGCTGCTACTATGGGTTCCTGCGAGAACACCAAGTTGTGTGACTTCACTAGTCACAACAACAGTGACTTTATCTGCACTCCTATTGCTACACCTGCTACTTCAGCACCTTCTTATGAGATTAAACCTGCTTTGCTGAACCTTGTTATGAAAGATCAATTTTACGGTGCTGGAGAATATGTTTCTTTGCACTTAAATAATTTTATTGAGCTTTGTGATATGCAAAAGTACAAAGAAGTAGATGGTGATATTGTTAAGCTTAAGCTTTTTCGTTTCTCTTTGAGGGACAGAGCTAAAATCTGGTTTCAATCCTTGCCTAAGAATAGCATAGATTCTTGGGACAAGTGCAAGGATGATTTTATTGGGAAGTACTACCAACCTGCTAAGATTATCCAATTGAGGAGCTATATTATTAATTTTAGGCAATTGGATAATGAACACGTTGCCCAAGCTTGGGAACGCATGAAGTCTCTTGTTAAGAATTGCCCTATGCATGGTTTGACTACTTGGATGGTTATCCAAACTTTTTATGCAGGCTTGAACTTTACCTCGCGGAACTTGCTAGATTCGGCTGCGGGAAGAACCTTTATGTCAACTACACTTGGTGCTGCCATAAAACTATTCGATGAGATGATGACCAACTATTCCCGATGGCACACCGAAAGAGCTCCAACAGGTAGGAAGGTAAACTCTGTCGAGGATATCTCCTCCCTAAATGAAAAAGTTGACTTGATTATGTCTCTACTTATCAAGCAATCTCCTATTGATCCTCATGATGTTCCTTTAAATTCTTTGATTTCTCAAGATCAAGTAGATGTGAACTTTATCTCTAGAAACAACTTCAATAACAATGCTTATAGGAGTAATTTTGGTAGCAATACTAGACCGTTCCTTCCAACAACTATGGGAACAACAACACCTATCCTAGCACCAAGAACTCCATTTCTGAATTAGAGAGTATGCTTAAAGACTTTATCACTACCCAAAAAGCCTTCAACAAGAGTGTAGAGGAAAAACTAGACAAATTAGATAACCTCTTGTCGAAGGTAGACAATTTAGCCCATGAAGTAGAATTACATAAAATTTGAACTTCTCCTCTTGAGGAGAGGAAGGTCACTCCTATGAATGCTATTGAAATGCAAATTAATGAAAATATTAGGATGATGGCTAAACTAAAAAAGAGATGGGCTAGAGAAAAGGAGGAAGAAGATAGAATTAAGAGCCTTCCTACACACCATACCATTGCTACTATCCAAGTGGTTGAGGATATCCAAACTCTTAGCACCCAATGCACCCCTAGTCCCATAGGACCTATTAAAGGTGATGTTATGACCTCAACCATAGAAGAAGAAATTCCTATGACAATAGAAGCTACCAAACAAGTGAGCCTAAAGGACACCACTACCACTTTACTTGATAGTAGTGACCTTGATTTTTATAATCGCACCCTTTCTGAAGTTATTCGTTTCCTTCACAAGATGTCTAGAGACCCCCACACTAGCACACTTAATCTTTCCTTCACGGAGCATATCACTAATGATCTCATTAAATCTAGGGAGGAGAAGCTTAGGGTAGAAGCCTCCATACCTAGAAAGCTAGATGGTTGGGATCCTATGATTAAAATTAAGTTGAATAACTTTTCTTGCTATGCTTTATGTGATGTTGGAGCTAGTACCTCCGTTATGCCCAAAAGAATGTGTGATATATTTGAATTGAAACTTTTTGATTCTTGTTCTTTTGGTGTTCGTCTTGTCGACTCTTCCGTAAAGAAACCTTTGGGGAAGATTGATGATGTTCTTATCATTGTCAATGACAATTATGTTCCCGTTGATTTTACTATTATGGACATTGAATGTGAACCTTCTTGTCCAATTATTTTGGGACGTACTTTTCTTTGCACCGTGGGTGCTATTATTGATATGAAAGAAGGGATTATAAAGTTCCAATTCCCTCTCAAGAAAGGGATGGAATGATACGTCCAAAACGTATCTAGAATTTCTGCTTGCTCCATGCATGTTTTGTGTGATATTGCTATGATCTAGATACACTTTCATAAACTTTTGATCATATTTGGAATAACCTATTAATTCAGTGCACCACAGTGCCAGTTCCTGTTTTCTGCTGTTTTTCTATTTCAGTTTTCCCCCATATAAAAAGTGCTCCAAAAATTCGGAAAAAATCAGATAAAAAATCAGTGCAGAAGAACCTTCCGGAAGAACCTGGGTGGGGCCAGAGGGCCACCACCAGGGGACCAGGGGCCCTAGTGGCGCGCCCTAGGGCCTGGCCGCGCCAGGGGGGCGCCAGGACCCCTGGTGGCCCCCTGGCTGCCCTCCTTCGCCTATATATTCTCCGTGACGAGAAACCCTCGAGGACAGGCCCAATTTTCGCGATTTTGCCTCTCTTCCGCCGCCGCCGCGCTTTCGAGATCGGGAGCACCAGCAGACCTCTTCCCGGCACCCTGCCGGAGGGAGGGCCGACCTCCGGGATTCTCCTCTCCACCATGGATGCTTCCCGGATGTCTCGTGAGTAGTTTTGTTTGGACCATGGGTCCGTGATCATTAGCTATGTGATGTTATCCTCCCCTCTTTGTTCTTCATGGTTTAGACCTCGTGAGCTGCCCTACATGATCGAGGAACTTTTGTAATATTTTTGCTGTTGCTATGCTGAGTTTGATGGGATCTGATGGATTATGAGATTATGTTCAAATTGTGATTGAGTAATATATTTGGTTCTTATCTCTTATATTTTTGTTCCTAAGTAATTCTTGCATGTTCTCCGTTGCTGTTTATTGCTTTGGCCAAGTAGTAGGTAGTAACCCCAAGAGGGAACGTTATGCTCGATTGTGGGTTCATGCCCCCCGATGACACGCTTGAGTGACAGAAACATGAGTCTAGGGGGTGTGTTGTTGCCACAAGGGGGAAAACAACGGTGCTTATGACCGCGGTTGCAAGGATTGTTTACTTTACGCAAAGTGGTTTTTAATGCAGTTGTCTGTTGCTTTGGGTTTACACTTTGGGTGGGGCTCGCAACTTAATACCAGCGAGATGTTTTGGATAGATATCTCAAGGTGGATGATTAGTAGTAGATGCAGTTGGATTTCGTTCTACTTATTTTTGTGTACTGGCCGTGCTTTTGAGCCTCTTCCTTTCTTTTGTAGCATAGTTAGCATTGCGGTGCGTTCATAATCCTGTCAATTTCCCTTCTATAATTTGTTCACCTCGAATAGCAATTTTATCGTCTTTTGGGAGAGAGACATCACTAGTGAACATCACGTATCCCGGTCCATATCCTCATTACTGTTTCCACGCTCATTTACTTTTCTGCTTTTACTTTCAGTTGCTATCATTATCCCTTGTGTTTGATCCTTTGTGAACAACAAGACCAGAGAGATTGACAACCTCTCTGAACTTCGTTGGGAACAAAGTTATTTGTGTTTGTGTGCGGGTCCGCGTCAGTTGCGCCGCTGACACCTACTTATCATCTCCGGAGTCCTACTGGAGACAAACCTTGGTATCTTTACTGAGGGAAATTTGCTGCTGTGCTACATCACGCCTTCCACTTGGGGTTTACCAACGAAGGGCGAGAAATCACTATCATCAGCTCGCACATCAAGCCAAATTTCTGGCGCCGTTGCCGGGGACTCCGAGTGCTAAGATAGGGGAGTTGCACACTACCCTTTACTTTTGTTTTTTTAGTCTTGTTAGTTTACCTTTCAGTTTTTATCTTTGTGTCCTATATCAAAAATAAATAAAAACTGTTTATCTTGCTGTTAGTAGTCCTCCTTGTTTAGATGAACATGCTAGGGCTAGGTGCTTTGCGGGAGTCGGAAGTTCTCGATTTCCGTCAAAGAGATGGAGAAAATATGAAGAAGGCATGGGATAGAATTTCTGAAGCACATAAAAGAATTATGCCTTGGATACCTATAAAAATTGTTCTTAGAAATTTTTACCATGGTCTTTTTAAGTGGTGTAAACACTCTCTTGATATTATAGCTGAAGGAGATTTTCTAGAGTGTGATGAAGTTAGAGATCTTGATATTTTCCATAGTCTATCTAGTTATTTTGTTTATGATCGTAGTATTGATACTTTCATAGATAGACTTGCCACTATTGAAAAAAGATTGGATGCTCTAGACTTGAGGAAAGTAGAGGAACTTAAGTCCAACAAGAAAGAAATTTTGGAGATAGATGATGATTGGGAGCCCTTTGTTAGGATTAGCATCTCTAACCAAGGCTTCCTTGCTCTTTGTGATATTGGATCCACAGTTTCTACTATGCCAAAAATAGTTTATGATTCTTTGAAGCTAGATATGGATAAATTATCATCTTATCATGAACATTCTAATGGAGATATTTCAGAGATTAAAGGAAAGGTAAAATAAGTCCAAGTTTCATTCCTTCATAGGACTGCACCAATGGATTTCTTCATCATGGAGCCAAACCAAAGTAACATTGTGCTCGGAAGAGACTTCCTCCGTGCTATGAAAGGCTTCATTGATATTGGTAACGGGCACATACGCTTACGCGGTATGGAGAAAGGTAAGTACCTCTTTCCTAGGAAGAATAAGAATGAGATTATTGAAAATCAATTTGAAGGTTTTTATGATTCTGATCTTGGAGACCCTTGATTCTTCTTTTGCATCATGCCTAGCTTAAAGGCATAAAAGAAAGCGCTTTCGGGAGGCAGCCCACAACGAATTTAGGAATTTTTTTTCTCTTCTGTTTTTAGTGGTCTTGATGATTGTTACTACTGTATCAACATCATTGTATATTTATTTTTCAGCTTTGTGCCAAGTTATAGCCTCTTATGATAAGGGAAGCAAAAGTTGTGACATGCTGTCCAGAAAACATATTCTGTCCCTTGACAGAAAAATTCGAATCAAATCACCAGATCATTTGTTTGATCTGAATTTTTTTGAAAGCGTGCTCTATACAATTGTGAAACTTTCGTATGTTTTGAGTTTTTTGATTTGGGTTGCAGAAGTGTCCCTAAAAAATTATTTACTATCAGCTGGTCCATTTTTCACAGATTCTGCCACGTTTTGCCTCTCTTCACTTTTGCAAACCTTAAGCTTGCTTTTTCTTTGAAAAAACCTTTTGGCACTCTTTAGAAACAGTAGATATTCAATAATATCTTTATATCCAGTGGGGAAAAATTATTTTATTAAGGGTACTAACCTCTCTAATCAACTTATGATGAGTTATGTATGAAGGGAGTTTTCAAGTGTGCGATGGAAGATGATGAAAGAAGATCCAGGAGTGTCAAGCGCTCAAGCTTGGGGATGCCCCCATGCATCCCCAATAAATATTCAAGGAGACTCAAGCGTCTAAGCTTGGGGATGCCCCCGTGCATCCCCTTCTCCATCAAGAATCATCAGTTCGTCCTTCGTCTCACTATATTTTTATCACTTCATGCGTTATGTGCTATGCTTGGAGCGTCTCGCTCTTAGGTTTTATTTTTATTTTTCTTTAGTTTTTCTTGCTGGTCATAACAAGTTAGACCCCATCTTACTTTGTGTGGGAGAAAAACACGCTCCACTTTCAAAATCTAGAACACATCATAGGATTCTTCCTGCTTATCTTTTTGCTGTTGTGTGTTCTTTATCTTTTTATAGCTGCTGCCATGTTTAGTTTTAGTCTTAGTTTGTCTTTAGAAAGAGCCTTGGCTTTTGTTTAGTTTGTTGCTGGAACTCTTTTTAGTTTTCATGTTTATCTTGTTAAAGAGAGTTGGTTGTTGCACTGAGTTGTGTCTTGTCTTGAAAGTAGGTAATTGAGGTTGCTATTTAATTCTAGTAGTAACTTGCAATAGTTTTGAGGTATTGATGTGAGTAATGTTTGAACTTTTGGTGTCAAGAGCTCTAGCCTATTAGTGATAGGTGTCGTATTTTGGGAAATACGTGTGTATTTTCAAAACCTACAAAACTAGTTGAGAACTCTAGCTACTAGATGGATCACTAATCTTTGGAGGGATCGAATATTAGAGTACACTCACGTACCATGAGTAGAGGATGCGCAAGGATAATCAAACCCCCATACACTCCTCCTTGGGGTACTTGTCTCTTTGTGAACCTCCTTGTTAGATTGAGAGTTACCGATAATAAGTGCATGAGTTCTTCGGACTAATGTAAGTATCGAAAGTTGACACTTCCACCTTCCCATATTTTGCTAGCCTCTCCCGTGCCGTGCATTGCCTTCTTCTCACTCCGAGAGTTGGTGTCCACCTTCGCCGGTACATCCAAACCCTTGGCATGATACGCTCTGTCATCATAAACCTCCTTATATCTTTCCTCAAAACAGCCACCATACCTACCTATCAAGGCATTTCCATAGCCTTTCTGAGATATATTGCCATGCAACATCCACCTCTTCATGACTTGATCTTCATGTCATACATGTTCTTGCTACACTGGCAGCGACATACATTGCATACATCATGATAGTTAAATCTTCTTTATGATTTTAAGTACCTTGTAAAGTGTGAAAGATCTCCTTTACCTTCTTGTAAAATAGAGTGTTGCCCTTAAGTGAGGAAAAGATCCCAAGGTGGACACAATAAAAGATCCCAAAGAGGACAAATGAGAGTTACATAGAAAGAGCCATTGAGGCCACAAAAAAATACAAAAAAAAGAAAAAAGAGAAAAAAATAAATAAAAAGAGAGAAAGGGGCAACACTACTATCCTTTTGAGAGATCCACACTAGTACTCCCTTTATATCCTTGTACTCCATAGAGATGATCATCATGCATATAGCTATGTGGGGACCTTCACACTATAGAACTTGACTTGCATATTCCAACGATGAGCCTCCTCAAACAAGCTCTAGGTCTTCATGAGCGAGCAAGTTAGATGCACCCCCACTAGTTCCATTGGAGAACTTCTTAGCGCGTATGTGCATTCGTTGCATGGCAATCCCTACTCCTCACATCATATCTATCATTTGGCATCTCTTGCCTATGATTGTCCTCATTGATGTGAGCCTTTCTCATCCTTTTTGTCTTCCTCCTCCGTACTCCTCTCTTTGCCATCCTAAGTGTCAACTCTCGTGCTTACGCTCATCCATTGCATGAGTTCTCAAAATATTGAAAAAGGAGTGGATCAAATTGACTTGTACCTGGCTAGTGGTCTGGGGACGAGTCAAGATAAGATTCCAGAAAAAGACCAAGTGTGAAACTTTAGTAGATTGAGTTCTCAACAAATAAATTATTTCTTCTCGTATTCCCTATCCACCTTCTTGCACGCAAACACCATTTGGAGACATTCGAGTCACGGACAGCGAGAGCTCTTGCACCTAATGTTCTTTTGTTACTTGTTTCAATGCTAATATAGACTCTTGCATGTTATGACTTGAATTGAATTTCTAACCTTGATTGCTTTACTTTTCAAAGTTCTTATACGGTTGCTAGCATGCCACCACAGAAATTATGCCGTTATCATTTACGTACTCGAGGACAAGCAGGAATTAAGCTTGGGGATTTTGATAGGTCCAAAACGTATCTATAACTTTTGCTTGCTCCATGCATGTTTTGTGTGATATTGCTATGATCTAGATACACTTTCATACACTTTTGATCATATTTGGACAAACCTATTAACTCAGTGCACCACAATGCCAGTTCCTGTTTTCTGCTGTTTTTCTATTTCAGTTTTCTCCCATATAAAAAGTGCTCCAAAAATTCAGGAAAATCAGATAAAAAATGAACGCAGAAGAACCTTCCGGAAGAACCTGGGTGGGGCCAAAGGGCCACCACCAGGGGCCCAGGCGCACTGGTGGCGCGCCCTAGGGCCTGGCCGCGCCAGGGAGGCGCCTGGACCCCTGGTGCCCCCCTGGCTGTCCCCCTTCGCTTATATATTCTCTGTAACGAGAAACCCTCGAGGACAGAACCCTTTTTCGCGATCTCGCCTCTGTTCCGCCGCCGCCGCGCTTCCGAGATCGGGAGCACCAGCAGACCTCTTCCCGGCACCCTGATACGTCTCAAACGTATCTACTATTGCAAACACTTTTGCTATTGTTTTGCCCTCATTCTTGCATGATTTGGACGAAACTAACCCGGACTAACGCTGTTTTCAGCAGAGCTGCCTGTATGGTTTATTTGTGCGCAGGAAAATGGATTTTTAGACGCCCCAGAAAATTCCCAGAAAAATACCAGAAAATCCACGCACCCGAAGGAGCTAGATGCCAGAAGTGGGACCAGAGGGGAGTCCTGGGGGCCCCAGGCGCCCCCCTGGCTCGGCCAGGGGTGGGGCCGCGCCCTCAGGCCGCCTTGGCTGCTCCCCCCTCCTCTGGTGCCCTACCGAGACTCCTATTTATCCGCGTGACGAGAAAACCCCAGAACAAAAGTTGTTTTCCCAGTTTCCGTCGCGGAGCCGCCGCCACCCGCTGTTCTTCTTCGGGAGTGCTAATCTGGAGGCTGATTTGGCCTCCGGAGAGGGGAGATCGTCGCCATCGTCATCGCCATCACCACTCCATCCATCCTCCATGACTTCTCTTCATATGTGTGAGTAATTCCCTGCTGTAGGCAAAGGGGATGGTAGGGACTGGATGAGTTCAATCATGTAATAGTTCGTCAGATTGTTGGGGGCATGTTGCCTATCATCTACTTTGGTGTTTATCATCTTTGCTACAATTTGTTGTTCTTAATGCTTGTCACTTTGGGCCCGAGTGCCATGTTTTCAGATCTGAACCCTATGTGTTTTCATGAATATATTTGTGTTCTAGATCCTATCTATGAGTTGTATGCACCTATTATGGTCCGGAACCGGCGATCCCAAAGGTGAAAGCTTGGGACACCAAAGGGGACGGTCCATAATTTGAGGATTCGATGTATCCATTGAGTTTATTGCTTTGTTCCGGTGCTCTTTGACAGGAGCACCTTAATATCCATAAGTTCCTTTTGGCCCCATTCGTAGCGGGATGGTAGGACAAAAATGTTGTGCAAGTTCTTATTGCAAGCACGTACAACTACCTACGGGATACATGCCTATTGTTTGATATTTTCCTAGATGATCATTGCTTTTCTGTGTGCCTTGCCCCGTTTTTAGAATCTATTATATGTTTACTCTCATCCATGCAGCGCCCAACCATCCATCTCCAACACGATGTTTAGTGTGGTTCTTCTGGCTAGAAGACATCTAAAGTGGGAGAAAGAGTTGCAAATGAATCACTATAGGTTTCTAGAACAAAACCTACAACAACTCTATGGAACTGTCGGGCATGCCACCTAGAAAACTTCTGGAAGGACACCCGAAAAAGATAGAAGGATTTTGCAAATGCATCTGATTATGTAGAAACCTGGGATGACTCGGACAGCATAACGGCTGTAATTGTAATAAATGACAATTTCTTCCAACATGCAAAACAGCACTTACATAATACGATGTAAGAAATCAGCATTACAACAATGCTAGGAAACCGGACACAACTTTCCTACGGCTACAAGGAAGCAAACAACAAGATGTTCTAATCAGACAGAGGTGAGCCTAGTCCTATCTTCCCGTAGAATAAGATGACGGTGACTCAGAACTCAGAACGATGAGGGTAAGGAGAAAAAGAAGCCTTACGTTGTTCCCTTATATACCCAGAGTAACTATATAACTATAGAAGGCTAGACTCAACTTCGGCCAAGGCTACTAGTCCTACAGTCAGTCCTGCTCTGATACCAAGTCTGTCGGGACCCGGGGTTAGCGTATGCAAGTACAGCTAAGACATAGTCATATGGAGAGCCGAGAACCGTACCCACTTGTCTAAGCAGACAAGGCCAAGCACAGAACGTCCTCGGAAAGCATCGTACGTGAGGGACATCCCATCCAGGCCGGATGATCAACTGAGATGGGTCCTCATCGTCCGCACACAAGTCTTATGATATGGGTGCTGAACTCCCATATTCAAAGACAAGTCGCCTCAACCATACTATCGACTATCTCATAACTCTTACATAAACTTACTCCAGCCCGATCACTTAGTCGGGGTCTAGGGCGGGCTCGATCATACCACAAAGTGTGCACAAGATGGAGTCTCGAGCAATCGCATCGCGATGCCCCAAGCTGCGCACATCTAAGGGCCACTTGGTGTATGAAAGACTGCCAGCCAGATCACAACTAAGGTCTCGAAAACCCATACAAAGAACCGATCTTACCTACGGACAAGAACCACAACGTTGATTTGCTAGTTGTTTCTTTTCATCCCTTTCCAGGGCCCTCCGTTGCAAATGCCATATCACTAATGTTAGAGAAACTGACACCCCCAAAGCCACTTTATACGGTACAAGCCGTATGTCAAGCGTGACACGCAATCTGCGCTTAGGGCCGCTTCAATCCAACATTGCCGCAATATGCACAAGTGCACAAAAGAGTGTAACAACTAGAGGATCAACGCCCACATCTCTATGTGTTCTAACCGTACAAAGCATCTACGCATAGACGAGGCTCTGATACCACTGAAGGGTTCGTTGCATAGAAAACAAAAATTTTCCTACGGTTGTAACAGCCAAGATCACATCTAGAAGATCACTTGTAACGGTTTGAGAAGGACTCACCCTCGAAGACCAAAAGCTTTAACGAGAACGATTCTCGTGGGTGATGTAGTCGATCACTTGCCGACCTCAAGGTCGTGATGAAGATGGGCGCCACAAACGGGCAGCACCTCCGTAATCGGTCACACGTACGGATCAGCGACGACCTCCGCCCCTTGCTCCAGTTGGGCAGCGGAAGTAGTGGATCCTCGGGAACTCCAGCAGCACTACAACATAGTGGTGGTGGTGGTAGAGAAGATCTTGAGCAGGGCTTCGCCTAAGCACCGTACTCGTGAAACTGGATCAGCTAGCAAGGGGAGGAAGATGCCAACCAAAGGACATATGAGAGATGGAGGAATTGGTGTGTAGAGGGGTCTCCACCCATCTATATATAGGAGGGGGAGGCAGACCCCAAGGGGTAGCACGCCCCAAGAGGTGCCCCCACCTCTCCCCTCATCATGTGGGTGGACTCTCCACTCACAAAAACAAAGGGTCACACATTATTCCCATAACTTCCATAATTCTCCACTCAAAATTCCAAGAGTTTATCACATTAAAACACTTTTAATTATCTTGTTTAATGTCACTCAAATTAATGAACACTTCATTCAATGAGTACTTCATTGATGAACACTTCATTCAATGAACACATTAACAATTATCCCCTTGCACTATTTTGATATACCGAAACTATTCCAGCAGTTTTATCAAAACAGTCCATGTGCTGTCCAGTATATTCTCTGGCGTTCCGTATCCACTCAAACGCGTCAACGAATCCTTAAGTGTGTCACCCTACGGTTCGTGAATAAAATGGACATGACAGAGACTCTTCTCTGATCAATAATCATCAGCGGGATCTGGAGATCCATGATGACTCCCACTTACTCAACGATGAACTAGTGATCGTGTGAACCAAAACTCCGTAACCAATTCCTTTTGTCTCGCGATATTTTACTTGTCCGAGATCCGATCATTTGGTATCATCCATACCTAGTTCGATCTCGTTACCGACAAGTACTCTTTACTCGTTCCGTGATATAACATCCTCGTGAGCCAGTCACGTGCTTGCAAGCGATGTCAATGTGATATCACCGAGAGGGCCCAGAGTATATCTCTCCGTCATCTGGATGGACAAATCCCACTCTTGATCCACGAGCCTCAACTAACACTTTCCAAGTACCCAACGACACCTTTATAATCACCCTGTTACGGTGTGACGTTTGATGGAATCAAAGTACTCTTCCGGTGTCAGTGATTGACGTGATCTCATGGTCTAAGGATTAGGGTTACTTCGTGAAAGTTTGATACAGCAATAGAAACTTGATGACATGATCGTATTGCTATAACTACTGTGGGTGTATGTTCATCACATCATTCTCCAATGACATGACCTTGTTATTAACAACATCCAATGTTCATGATCAGGAAACCTTGATCATCCGTTAATCAACAAGCTAGTATAAAGAGAGGCATTACTAGGAACCTTTTCTCTGTTTATTAAACACACATGTATTAACGTTTCCGGTTAACACAATTATAGCATGAAAATAAACATTTATCATAAACATGGAATAAGATAATAACCACTTTATTATTGCCTCTCGGGCATATTCCCTTCAGTCTCCCACTTGCACTAGAGTCAATAATCTAGTTTGGTACTTGCGCATCCAACACCTATGGCATTCAGTTGTTATCCATACGCATTGCTAGTGGTAAACCTAATCTCCAGATCTGACACTTCAGGTCCGTGTGTATTTGCATTTCTTTGCGTCTCTACGCATCACTCATTCACTAATGAGATGGCATTGCATAAATTTGGTCCTCCGGTGAGACCTTAGTCCCTTGAGCTCAAAACATGTTGAATCTATTGTCGTACAATAGATCTTCATAGTATTAGCTCGCTTGGAACTACACCTAGTTTGTCAAACAAACTTCTTGACACAAATGCCCTCATTTGCTGCTGCTAGAGCAGTCATATACTTAGCCTTTCCTTGTAGTATTCGTTATAATGTCTTAACTTTGGAACTCATCCAAATCCATTTGGAACTATTCCAAATCTATCATGGAACTTTCTTCCATTACATTTTGCCACCTTAACATACCGCCAAAATTGAGATAAATTCAGATTGTATCTTGCGACAAAACTAGTATCAATGTAACACTTTACAATGAACTATTGTCCAACATACATAATATATATTCTTAGTCCTTCCAAAGCACGTAAGGATATCTTTACTATTGTCCAATGATCATCTTATGAATCATTCTGGTATATGCTCATAACATTTAGAGCATAGGACATTCTTGGAATTGTACATATCATGGTGTACATGATTGATCAAATCATTCATGTGATTTTACTCACCAAGTGTCAAAACACTTGAATCTCGCTTCAACCTTTTCCATGCGGCAAGAACTTTTCTCGTCGTTTCCATATTGAACTTATTCAATATTTCATATATGTACTTCGGCCCAATCATATTAGCACCTCAATCTATCTATATAGACCATATTAGCCCAATATACTGGTTTTGCCCAAATCTTCCATTAAAATCAAATTTTCAATGAAACTTCACCCGTGTCAATAAAAGATACATCATTTCCAATCAACAATATGTCTTCTACATAATGTATTAGAAATATGTCTCAGCGCTCCCACTTAATTTCTTGCAAAAGCAAGCATCTTCACCGTCTCTGATGAAACTAAACGTTTTAACAATTTCATCATGATGAAGATTCCAACTCCGCGAATGCTTATTTCAACCATTGAAATTTGCATGCTATTTTAGCATCCTTTGAATTAACAGAACCCTTTGGACCGTGTCCTGTACACGTCCTAGGTAACCATTCTATTAGAAGAACGTTGTTCTGTTTGTTCAACTACCATATACCAAAACTAGCATATGTAGTGGTTGCTACAATAATCCGTCCAGACTAAATATCGTTATGAAAGATCAAATCTTGTCATAGCCAATTCTTTGAACATAATCGTAAACCATTTTAACGATATGTCGAATATTTCATAGATGTGAGAACATCCACGTCTGTTTCTTTATAGATCCAAACACGGTATCTAGAGGGTCTTCCAAGTTCAGAAACTTGGTTTCTCGTGTATGGAACTATCACGGATTTTATAGATTCTAGCCATTTTGACGGAGTCAGGGCCCATCATTGCTTCTTTGCATGTAGTCGGTCCATTATTATCAAATAACAATGATTCAATCTCAAATCTTTCTATTTGATCGATTACCCGAACTACGCAGTTCAATAGGAACTTAGATCGCCGTGACCACAACCTTTGGGACACGGGAGCCAAGAGCATTGCGGCCGCTTCCGGGACACTTTCCGGCGCTGCGCCACTTAGCACATAAAGCTTAGGTTCAACAACCTAATCGAAGTTCTACTGTCCTCCCACTTAACTTTTCGCAAAAATTCCTTCTCAAGAAACTTGATGCTCTTAGCCACAAAAAAAACTTTTGTCTTTAGTGTTCTGGAGGAATACCCAACGGTTACTTTGGGATAACCTACAAAGACGTACTTTATCCGACTTTGGTTGTAAACATTTTACATATGCCTTGCATACCAAAATTTAAGAAAAGACAAATTGGGTTTTATCCCATTCCACAACTCATATGGTGTCATTTCAACGGATCTCGATGGCGCTCTTTTCAGTGAAAAGCGGTAGTCTCTAAAGCTTAATCCTTAAAATATAATGGCAATTTTATAAATAACACCTTTGATCCTTACCATGTCAAACAAGGTTTGATTACATCTCTCGAACACTCCATACTCCTATGGTGTTTCGGGAAATGCAAGTTTTGGAACGATTCCTAAACTCTCAGGCATTTGCTAAACTTTTAACTCAAAAATCTTCTTTTATGATCCAATCATAAACTCTTATTTTCTCGTTACAATGATTTTCACTTCATCTTGAAATTTATTTGAACATTTTCAAACATTTCATACTTCTTCCTTATCAAGTAAATATACACATATATTCACTCAAATCCTCGGTTAAAGTATATGAAGTTATAAGACCCACCACACACGGATACACATAATGAACTATACACATCAACATGTATAATGTCCAATAAGTTAGTCGTCCGTCCTTCTTTGGCCTATGAACGGAGTTTCAATCATTTCTAGGAAATTCTTACAAGCGTCAATTGATTCAAAATCAAAAGACTCCAAAATTCCACCAACATGGAGTTTCTTCATGTTATCTTTCCAATATGATTTAAACGGTGTTTCAATCATCTCTAGAAATTTCTCACAACCGTCAATTGATTCAAAATCAAAAGACTCCAAAATTCCATCACCATGGAGTTTCTTCATGTGTTTCTTTCCAATATGATTCAAACGGTGGTGTCACTCATAAGTGATCTTCTAATCATTTGTCTTGTGACATGTTTAGCATCAGTTATTATGGATGTGATTTCTCCAACAAGATTTATAGAGTTCATCCATCTTCTATGAATATGGTGATAATTTGAACAACTATTGTTCGTATAACACCAGAACAGAATAACAATTATTCAAATAAATCTTGAAGGCTAGGTTTAATTCCAACGATAAACACAATAACACTTTATTTTGTTCTTGATGAGAATCATCCCATATTCATTTGCTAGTTACTCAGGCCATTGCAACTCTTATATTGCGTTGTTCCGTATGACACTTCATACCAACCAATCAGTATCCAATACTCAAGAATCACACTGTTTAACAAGCAATGAATATACCCATAACATGTATATCATCTATATACCCGAGCTGGACATTTCCAGTCTTTTCCTTTTTCTTTTCGCCAAAATATTTTTTAGATCCTCTTTCAGCAATTCCTTTCCTTTTTAGAAGAATTTATCAACATCACTTGTGGCACCATTCATATGACACATAATCCAAAGTGTGTTAGTCAAATACTAACACCCTTTGATTCTCACTTTGATGTAGATCACCGTCATCAAATGTTTGGTGTTCTTCCAAATTCCATTCTTTAGTAATCTTATAGTGTAGTAAACATTTTACCTACATCTTCCATTCATCCTATCATGACAACTTTCATGACAGAACTACCATAGCTCATAGGGACAAACTGTGAGTACAATATTAGTTCCCAAAACCTTTTTGGGAGATTAGGACACATAGTGTCTCCAACCTTCACAAATTCTCATACAATATGAGAACATGTTTCTCACTAAATTTTACTCTATCACATTGCAACTAAACATTGTTTCAGATATCGCTATATCTTCCACACATGATAGTTTCTGAAACAATCCTTTCAGCTCCTAGATAACCTTGATAATAACAAACAACATTTGAATATCAAGGATCATGGAGGCAAGTGTGATACTTAGACACTAACACTGGAATTGTTACTCTCGATTTAATACACATTATTAAACTTCATGGAGCAAGCAAGGTTTGCTAAAGTTTGCAATAAGACTTTAAACTTTAGATTGACACTCAAACAATACGGTACCAGTCCGTAAAGTTAAATATCCAGAATTCTATAGTTCTATTATCTCAATTATAGCTAAGCGCAAAGGTAGTAAACAAATGCCAATGACTACAACGAACTATGCAAATTCACTTTGATTTAGTTCATGATAAAATGAGTTCATCTAACTCCCACTCAAAAACAACATCCCTCGAGTCGTCTTTGGTGATTACACGAACCAAATTCACTACACCACGACCGATCATCACGTGAGGCGGTGTAGCTGCAATGGCGAGCATCTCAATATGGTTCATCATATCATCCATATGACTCGTGCTTAACCTTTCGGTCCATGTTCCGAGGCCATGTCTGTACATGCTAGGCTCGCCAAGTAGAACCTTAGTATTTGCATGTGTTTCAAGGCCATGTCTGTACATGCTAGGCTTGAAAACACCCGTTGTATGCGAACGTAGAGTCTATCACACCCGATCATCACGTGGTGTCTCGAAACGACGAACTTTCTTAACGGTGCATACTAAGGAAGAACATATAATTATCTTGATATTAAGTGAGAGGGATCATCTTATAATGCTACCGAAGCGATCATGATCGTAACTAAGCAAAATAAGATGCATAAAAGGATAAACATCACATGCATGGATAATGTGATATGATATGGTCCTTCTCGCATTAGATCTCCATCTTGTGCGTCTTGGTATGATCTCCATCATGCCACCGGCGCGGCACCAAGGTCCATGGCGCCACCACCATGGTCGTCCTTCTCCATTACAATATATCTCATGGATATATCTACAGCACGCAGGCCTTAAAAAGGAAAAACACAACCATATGGCTCCTGCCGGTTGTTTACAATAAATCTCATTTCATACAACAATTTTGTAACAATGACCATATCACATCACATGCCCTGCAAAAACAAGTTAGACGCTTCTAAATTATCTTTGCAAATTTTACGTGGTTTTGGGCTTCCTAGGAAAGAACCGATCTTACCTACGGACAAGAACCACAACGTTGATTTGCTAGTTGTTTCTTTTCATCCCTTTCCAGGGCCCTCCGTTGCAAATGCCATATCACTAATGTTAGAGAAACTGACACCCCCAAAGCCACTTTATACGGTACAAGCCGTATGTCAAGCGTGACACGCAATCTGCGCTTAGGGCCGCTTCAATCCAACATTGCCGCAATATGCACAAGTGCACAAAAGAGGGTAACAACTAGAGGATCAACGCCCACATCTCTATGTGTTCTAACCGTACAAAGCATCTACGCATAGACGAGGCTCTGATACCACTGAAGGGTTCGTTGCATAGAAAACAAAAATTTTCCTACGGTTGTAACAGCCAAGATCACATCTAGAAGATCACTTGTAACGGTTTGAGAAGGACTCACCCTCGAAGACCAAAAGCTTTAACGAGAACGATTCTCGTGGGTGATGTAGTCGATCACTTGCCGACCTCAAGGTCGTGATGAAGATGGGCGCCACAAACGGGCAGCACCTCCGTAATCGGTCACACGTACGGATCAGCGACGACCTCCGCCCCTTGCTCCAGTTGGGCAGCGGAAGTAGTGGATCCTCGGGAACTCCAGCAGCACTACAACATAGTGGTGGTGGTGGTAGAGAAGATCTTGAGCAGGGCTTCGCCTAAGCACCGTACTCGTGAAACTGGATCAGCTAGCAAGGGGAGGAAGATGCCAACCAAAGGACATATGAGAGATGGAGGAATTGGTGTGTAGAGGGGTCTCCACCCATCTATATATAGGAGGGGGAGGCAGCCCCCAAGGGGTAGCACGCCCCAAGAGGTTCCCCCACCTCTCCCCTCATCATGTGGGTGGACTCTCCACTCACAAAAACAAAGGGTCACACATTATTCCCATAACTTCCATAATTCTCCACTCAAAATTCCAAGAGTTTATCACATTAAAACACTTTTAATTATCTTGTTTACTGTCACTCAAATTAATGAACACTTCATTCAATGAGTACTTCATTGATGAACACTTCATTCAATGAACACATTAACAATTATCCCCTTGCACTATTTTGATATACCGAAACTATTCCAGCAGTTTTATCAAAACAGTCCATGTGCTGTCCAGTATATTCTCTGGCGTTCCGTATCCACTCAAACGCGTCAACGAATCCTTAAGTGTGTCACCCTACGGTTCGTGAATAAAATGGACATGACAGAGACTCTTCTCTGATCAATAATCATCAGCGGGATCTGGAGATCCATGATGACTCCCACTTACTCAACGATGAACTAGTGATCGTGTGAACCAAAACTCCGTAACCAATTCCTTTTGTCTCGCGATATTTTACTTGTCCGAGATCCGATCATTTGGTATCATCCATACCTAGTTCGATCTCGTTACCGACAAGTACTCTTTACTCGTTCCGTGATATAACATCCTCGTGAGCCAGTCACGTGCTTGCAAGCGATGTCAATGTGATATCACCGAGAGGGCCCAGAGTATATCTCTCCGTCATCTGGATGGACAAATCCCACTCTTGATCCACGAGCCTCAACTAACACTTTCCAAGTACCCATCGACACCTTTATAATCACCCTGTTACGGTGTGACGTTTGATGGAATCAAAGTACTCTTCCGGTGTCAGTGATTGACGTGATCTCATGGTCTAAGGATTAGGGTTACTTCGTGAAAGTTTGATACAGCAATAGAAACTTGATGACATGATCGTATTGCTATAACTACTGTGGGTGTATGTTCATCACATCATTCTCCAATGACATGACCTTGTTATTAACAACATCCAATGTTCATGATCAGGAAACCTTGATCATCCGTTAATCAACAAGCTAGTATAAAGAGAGGCATTACTAGGAACCTTTTCTCTGTTTATTAAACACACATGTATTAACGTTTCCGGTTAACACAATTATAGCATGAAAATAAACATTTATCATAAACATGGAATAAGATAATAACCACTTTATTATTGCCTCTCGGGCATATTCCTTTCATCTTTCAATTGATCACGAACAATGCGAACTTGCTCTTCTGCTTCCTCGATCATATCATGTCCAAAGAATTGTCTTTCACCGGTTTCTGACCAGTTTAGTGGTGTTCGACATCGTCGTCCATATAGGAGTTCAAAAGGAGCCATGTTCAGACTAGATTGAAAACTATTGTTATAAGCAAATTCGGCAAATGGAAGAGACTTCTCCCAATTCTTTCCGGATGAGATAACACAAGCTCTGAGCATGTCTTCGAGAATTTGGTTAACCCTTTCGACTTGACCGCTAGACTGAGGATGGAAAGCTGTACTAAAGGAGAGATGAGTTCCCATAGCCTTCTGAAAGCTTCCCCAAAATCTAGAGGTAAAAAGGCTACCACGATCAGAATTGATTTCCAAAGGAACACCGTGAAGGGATACAATTCTAGAGATGTACAAGTCCGCTAACTGGCTAGCAGTTATTGACTCGCGAACCGGAAGGAAGTGAGCAACTTTGGAAAGCCTATCTATGACAACGAAGATGGCATTGTTTCCTTTCTGGGTTCTTGGAAAGCCGGTGATGAAGTCCATACCGACTTTGTCCCATTTCCACTCGGGAATAGACAAAGGTTGAAGTGTACCAGCAGGTCTTTGATGTTCTGCCTTAATGCGACGACAAACATCACATTCGGCAACAAATTGAGCAATGTCTCTCTTCATCCTAGTCCACCAAAATCTCTGGCGTAGATCTCGGTACATTTTTGTGCTACCGGGATGAATCGAGAGGGGTGTGTCATGGGCTTCTTTGAGGATGAGTTGCCTTAATTCCCTATTCTTAGGTACTACCAAACGATTTCCAAAGAATACCGTTCCCTTGCTATCTGTGGAGAAACATTTAGCAACTCCGCTAACAATGTTCTCCTTGATCCGGCGAACACCTCGTGCACGCCTTTGGGCAACTATGATTTGATCCTCAAGAGTTGGTTTTGCCACCAAGGTAGAAAGATAGCCATGAGGAACAATCTCAAGGTTGAGCTTGCGAAAGTCCTCATGAAGAAGTGGTTGATACTATTGTAACATGAGGTTGTTACAATACGAATTACGACTTAGGGCATCAGCCATGACATTGGCTTTGCCTGGGGTGTAAGAAATTACTACGTCGTAATCTTTTATCAACTCAATCCAGCGTCTTTGCCTGAGATTAAGAACTGGCTGGGTGAAAATTTATTTGAGGCTTTGGTGGTCGGAATAAATCTCACAACGATTACCAAGGAGGTAATGTCGCCAAGTTGTTAGGGCATGAACTATGGCAGCGAGTTCAAGGTCATGGGTAGGATAGTTCTCTTCATGTGGCCGCAACTGGCGTGAAGCATAAGCTACCACATGTCGATTTTGCAGAAGTATGCATCCTAACCCTTGCCGTGATGCGTCACAATAGATCTCGAAATCCTTTTTGGTGTCTGGAGGTGCAAGTACGGGTGCAGAAGTCAATCTTCTTTTTAGCTCTTGAAAGCTTTCCTCGCACTTGGGAGTCCATAGGAATTTCTTATCTTTCTTGAGGAGTTCAGTTAGAGGCTTTGCAACTTTAGAAAAGTTCTCGACGAAGCGACGGCAATAGATGGCTAGGCCAAGAAAACTCCTAACTTGCTTAACCAATTCAGGTGAAGTCCAGTCAAGGACGGCCTGAACTCTCTCGGGATTCACAGCAATGCCTTTTGCAGAAATCACGTGGCCTAAGTAGGTCACTTCTGGTAGCCAAAATTCTCACTTGGAGAATTTAGCATACAGGCGATGCTCTCTAAGTTTCATCAATACCAGCCTTAGGTGATCGGCATGTTCTTCTTCGTTCTTCGAGTAGATGAGAATATCATCGAGATAAACCACAACAAATTTATCTAAGTACTCCATGAAGATCGAATTCATCATGCGTGAGAAAGTGGCGGGGGCATTGGTTAAACCAAAGGACATGACGGTGTACTCGTAAAGACCATAACGAGTAGTAAAAGCCGTTTTGGGAATGTCCTCGTTTCGGATTTTGATTTGATGATAACCTAATCTCAAATCCATCTTGGAGAAGACAGAGGATCCTGCAAGTTGATCATAAAGATCATTGATCCTGGGCAATGGGTATTTGTTCTTTATCGTCGCTAGATTTAGCGGGCAATAGTCTACGCACATCCTTTCTGTTCCATATTTCTTCTTTACGAACAGAACGGGGCAACCCCATGGCGATGAGCTAGGGCGGATGAACCCTTTTGCCAACGAAACATCAAGTTGGATTTTTAGCTCAGCTAACTCATGTGG
The DNA here is from genome assembly GCA_950022295.1 of Bromus sterilis. Lineage (NCBI taxonomy): Eukaryota > Viridiplantae > Streptophyta > Magnoliopsida > Poales > Poaceae > Bromus > Bromus sterilis. Next base: position 31,522,742 of record OX465597.1, read on the forward strand.
GGCCATTTTATATGGGCGTTTGGAAATTGGTGCGGTTCCTGGTACAAGATCCACTATAAACTCTACACATCTGTCGGGTGGCTAGGTTTAAGGATTTTGGTTACTGGATGGTTTTCCTGAGGATGACCATGGCTTACTAGGGGCTACAACAGATATGTCAGAGTAACAAAGTACCCCAACACGATGTTTAGTGTGGTTCTTCTGGCTAGAAGACATCTAAAGTGGGAGAAAGAGTTGCAAATGAATCACTATAGGTTTCTAGAACAAAACCTACAACAACTCCATGGAACTGTTGGGCATGCCACCTAGAAAACTTCTGGAAGGACACCCGAAAAAGATAGACAGATTTTGCAAATGCATCAGATTATGTAGAAACCTAGGATGACTCGGACAGCATAACGGCTATAATTGTAAGAAATGACAATTTCTTCCAACATGGAAAACATCACTTACATAATACGATGTAAGAAATCAGCATTACAACAATGCTAGGAAACCGGACACAACTTTCCTACGGCTACAAGGAAGCAAACAACAAGATGTTCTAATCAGACAGAGGTGAGCCTAGTCCTATCTTCCCGTAGAATAAGATGACGGTGACTCAGAACTCAGAACGATGAGGGTAAGGAGAAAAAGAAGCCTTACGTTGTTCCCTTATATACCCAGAGTAACTATATAACTATAGAAGGCTAGACTCAACTTCGGCCAAGGCTACTAGTCCTACAGTCAGTCCTGCTCTAATACCAAGTCTGTCGGGACCCGGGGTTAGCGTATGCAAGTACAGCTAAGACATAGTCATATGGAGAGCCGAGAACCGTACCCACTTGTCTAAGCAGACAAGGCCAAGCACAGAACGTCCTCGGAAAGCATCGTACGTGAGGGACATCCCATCCAGGCCGGATGATCAACTGAGATGGGTCCTCATCGTCCGCACACAAGTCTTATGATATGGGTGCTGAACTCCCATATTCAAAGACAAGTCGCCTCAACCATACTATCGACTATCTCATAACTCTTACATAAACTTACTCCAGCCCGATCACTTAGTCGGGGTCTAGGGCGGGCTCGATCATACCACAAAGTGTGCACGAGACGGGGTCTCGAGCAATCGCATCGCGATGCCCCAAGCTGCGCACATCTAAGGGCCACTTGGTGTATGAAAGACCGCCAGCCAGATCACAACTAAGGTCTCGAAAACCCATACAAAGACATGCATGTTATAAACATACACGCAGCACACATGCCTTGTATGAACAGCAGGTATCATTGCAATTCTCTACAAAGTATACATTTTTATAGATAACTCTTATAGAGTGCACACAGAGATCACAAACATGTGATCCAACATTACAACATAAGCGGAAGCAAATTATGTCTGAGTACAGACAAGTTTAACAAATGGTTAAGAAGCCTTATTTAAACACAAGCCCTCCACGAGGGAACCAGTCGTCTGACTGGGACTAGACTAGCTTGATCTTCAGTCGTCCAGCTCGATGAAGAAGCCACCTTCGGGGTCAGTGGGTTCATCTAAAACATAGATTAAGCAAACGTGAGTACAAAGTCGTACTCAGCAAGACTTACATAGGAGCTATACTACTCATGCACATGTATCAAGGTAAAGGGAGGTGGGGTTTCACTTGCAGAAATGCCAGCTTTGACTTGGCTAGTCCTGAACTACGAGTACCAGACTTTGAGGTAAGAAGCGTACACAAGTCCACTACTTTCTCCAACCAATTACACCACTATGGTGCCTTCCTCGACTTCCCCACGAGAAAGCACGCCATAGCACTCACACTTATCTTGGTGTGTTTTAGAAGTATCCGGTTCAAGTTATCTAATAATCAAGCTAAGCTTTCCAAGTAGTCCATAACCGCGGACGCGGCTATTCGAATAGTTTTGTTAACCCTGCAGGGGTGTACCGCTACACACACATGATCATCATTTACCGCCTTTGTAATCGACACCGTTCAAGAAGTGTCGGCGAGGATGCTCACCACAACTGTTACCTCATAGCCGATCTAGTCCGAGAAAGCCGCCTACTTGGGTTGGCTACCACTATCGTGAACCCGGCCGGTTTACCGAAGTGGACCCAAGTGATGTGTGCGTGGTGCATAAGCCGGTCTCGGGTGAGCCGTTCTCTCACTTAGTAGCCAGGCCACAGACCTACCAGAACTCCGAACTATTGCGACATCTGGACATCGAAAGGGATGAGTTAATAGGTTGAGAGGGGTCAGTGAGACCAATGTGTGGTTGTACTCTTCATCTTGGATCACCACACAAGAACTCGGACTTAGGGCGGTGTTCAACGAGACAACCCACCGTGTACTCCTACACAGCCTCTCATCGTTCACCTTGTATTAGGGTCGATTCACCAACACTTTTCTACCATCACCAACATGATCACTACCATCCCGACTCACATCACAGTAACATCATGGTATCATACTAAGCATGCAATAAGCAGTAACAATTGCAGGGGCCCCATGATATCAAACAACTCCTACATTTGCTAGGATTGTGGTTTGCTTACTATTGTGACAAAATGATAGGTCATGCAAAGGAATGGGTTCATCTATGCGATAGAATCGTTATCATGGTGATCATCCTATACAATGCATAAGCGAGACATGAGAGCGAAGTGGGATTTTATCGACATGCTCAATGGGGGTTTGCTTGCCTTGGTAACGAGGTTCGGGTTCGGGGTCTTCAACGAAGGGGGCAACCTCCTGCTCCGGTTCCACCTCTACTCGACAAACAACAAACAAGGTAGCAAAGTAAATACAATGCACAATCACATGATGAAAGGTTGAAACTTGATGTATATGCTTTGGTGTGTGAAGCAATTCCATTTAAATGGAGTATATTGCAAATTGAATTGCAAATTCAAACTCCAATTTGAATTCACACTTAACCAAGTTACATGTGACATTGTTTGATCATTTTGAACCTTTTGTAAATGTGTATGATATGCCTTTGAAGTGTTGTTGAAATGTAGCATAATTCCATGGTCCAAGTTGCAAAATCATTTGAATTGAATTTGAATTAATTCCAAATAAATCAAATGACATATGCTACTGGTCCCATTTTAAAATCAACTCAAACATATTTGAAAGTTGGATTTTTGGATAGCTTATTTTCTCCTGATCATTTTTCATATATTATTTGTCCAATTTGGAGTTGATATGAATTTTCTATGAATTTCCAAAGTTTGGGGTATTTTATGGAATTTTCTGAATTTCTTTAATTCTTTTAATTTCTGGAAATTGATTTACTGCGTCATGCTGACTTCATGCTGGCGTCAGGGGGGGGGCTGACATGTGGGTCCAGGGTGTCAGTGTCTCAGGTGGCTAATCCCTGCTGGTTTAATTAACCAGTGGCTTAATTAAGCCACTGGGCCCACTGGTCAGTGGCTCAGGGGGTTCATCAGGGGGTGACTAATCCCGGTGCTCAGCCTGACAGGCCGGCGGCTAAACGCCGGCGACCAGAACCGCGGCGGTGCTGCACGGGGAGGTTGATTCCGGGCACCAATCGAAGCGCTGCGACCTCCAACTTGAAGCCCTTGCCGATGCACGTCGAAAGAGACCAACTCCAAGTGCTGGGGTGCCCTGTACGCTCGCCGGCGTCGAGTTCTGCGGCGACGGAGCTACGGCTGTGATCGGGAATTCGCTACAAGGCGCGAATGGAAGCGGGGCTAGGCTGGTTTGAAGCAGTGGAGCACGGGGAACGCGATGGACAACAAGGTGAGCTCGATTGCGTAATGGTTGGTCGTCGCCATGGATCCCGGCGACGAGGAGTTTCGGATCTCATGGCGGCCACGGCTAGAGGAAGAAATCGAGGGGAATAAGATAGGGGTTTTGATCCCGCGCTCACCAGGAACTCGGTAGAGCAGGCGGTGAGGCAAACGGCGGCGTGATGATGACGAATTCGACGGAGAGTTCTTGCGGGTCCGGCGGCGGGTCGAGCTCGATTCCGGTGACTAGGAGGGCTCCGGGCTCGCCTTCTTCTGCAGATCGATGAAGAGATTGAAGGGGAACACGGGGGACAGCTCGGTGAAGGTCCTCGTCGTCGTTGGCTGCGCATGCTCGGCGTCGCGCTCCGGCGGTCCTCTCGGTCTTCTCCAAATCCGGCGAGAACGGAGGGGGCAAGTGCACTGGAGGGCGGGGAATGGAGCAGGGCGTCTCCAGGACGCCTCCAGACGGGATAACGACGCCCGGGGGGCCCTCCAGGCAGGCAGGTGGCATGGCGGCCGCGGCATGCCGGCCACCGAGCTGCTTGCGCCGCGCTGGAAGAAGACAAGGGTCCAGGTGGGCTTGGGCTGCCGAAACGGTAAGTTGGGCCGAGGTGGCCCAGGTAAGTGGGCTGCTTTCTGTTTTCTATTTTCCTCTCTGTTTTTCTTTCTGCTATTTGTTTAGGCTAGCTAAAAAAAATAGCAAGCCATTTTATTAAATGCTGAAATTTTTTATATGGCTTCATAACAATATAGACTAGCCACTTATAAAGTTTCAACATTTTTAAAATTCAAATAATTTGAATCTTAACTCAAATAGGGGTTTTTCATTAAATCCAAGGCACTGTTTGAATATTTGAAAAATCTATTAGCATGCGGTGGGTCCCACATCACTTGATATGTGATCACACTCATTTATAAGACTTTTCAAAAATCTAACATGAATTTTTGGAGAAGGTTTTTATCTTGCCTTTTGAATTAATTCATCTGGGGGGGTTCCTTCTCCCATTTTCTTTTGATTTTTGATTTCAAAGATTTCTTTTGAAATTTTAACATGATGCAGGAGTACTGGTTAACCCTAGCACATTACCTAACAGAGGGTTCTGACAATTTTAATAGGAGATTACAAAGTTAGTTGCATGATAATTCTCTTGCTATCAAAAGTTTGTGTGATGTTCTTGAAAGAACAGTTAATGATGTTAAATGTCTTGTTAAGCATTTTCATATGGTTCAAACTCAGCTTGAACAAATTTCTAATGTGCAAAAAGATTTGCTTGCTAATAATGCCAAACAGGACATACAAGCTTATGGAATTAAAACTAGGGGTGGAACACATACCCAGGACCCACTCTATCCTGAGGGCATCCAAAGAGGATCGAACAAGATTCTCAAGTACAAGAAGAAGACGAGATTGTTAGCTCTCCAAAGAAGAAAAAGAATAAGAAGAAACACAAGGAGGCAGACAATCCCGATGATCCTATTACAAGTGAAAAGCCAGCTGTTGATCCTAACAGCATATCTACCTCCGATGCTGAAACAGAAGACGGTGCCGAGTCTGAACAAAAGGACGTAGAGAAGTATGACTCTCCCAAGGTAAGAGAAGAAGAAGCACCCGATAAACGCAAGAGGTACTCTAAAGAAGACTTCATCGCAAGAAGACATGGGAAGGAAAGAGAACCATGGATACAGAAACCCATGCCCTTTCCAGGTAAGTCCCTCAAATCCAAAGAAGAAGAGCATTATAATAAATTTTGTGAATGGATGAAACCTCTTTTTCTTCAAATCCCTTTGATTGATGCTATTAAGTTACCTCCCTATTCGAAATATATGAAAGATATTGTTACTAATAAAAGAAAAGTTCCTAATGAGGCAATATCTACTATGCTTGCTAACTACTCTTTCAGTGGAAAGATTCCTAAGAAGCTCGGTGATCCAGGTATACCCAACATTCCTTGCTCCATAAAGAATAATTACGTCAGAACGGATTTATGTGATCTTGGTGCAGGAGTGAGTGTTATGCCTTTTTCTCTTTACAAAAGGCTTTGTTTAGATAAACTAATCCCTACAGATATCTCCCTTCAGATGGCTGACAAATCAACAACTGTCCCAATAGGTATTTGTGAGGATGTACCCGTTGAAGTTGCTAACTGTTTGATCCTTACCGATTTTGTTGTGCTCGACATGCCCGAGGATGGAAGCATGTCCATTATTCTTGGTAGAACTTTTCTTAACACCGCAGGTGCTATCGTTGATTGCAATAAAGGAAAGGTCACTTTCAACGTTGATGATAAAGAACACACGGTGTATTTTCCAAAGAAGATCGACAAGAGGCATGGCCTTAACTCTATAGGGAATATCGAGACCGTGAAGATTGGAGAATGGGACTGTCCACTACATGTGCACCACAAATACAAAACCATTATGGTGGGGACAATGTCCATTAAAGTGAAGGTGCAATGATCACTTCATAAGAGGGGAGACTTTTTGTTCTATATATCGCCGGTTTGTTGGTAAGACTTGATCAACCTTGCTAGTGAGCTTGTTTTATATAGGTAAAAAGTTTAAACTTGTTATGTTTTCATTTGCTTTAGCTTTCATTCTCTTTGCTGTACCAAGTTTTTGTGTTTTTGAAGCTTCAAAATACTAATCACCGCTTTAAGTTTTCAGAAAGTTTTGCAGCTTTTTGAACTCCGAGATATTTTCAACACTGAAGTTTTCAGAAAAATTCCAGAAAAATAAAAATAAAAATATCCATGCCGGGAGTGACCCAGAGGCACCTGGGGCTGACCAGGGGGGGCCACCAGTGGCCCAGGCGGCCAGCTGGCGCGGCCTGCCCCCTGGCTGCGCCCACAGGGCGCCTGGGGCCCACAGGGCAGCCAGCCAGGTAAGTCTTCTTCCTCCTCCTTCCTCTCTCTCCAAAAACACGAGTTCAGCATTTGGTTCTTGCGTTCTTGCTGTTCTTGGAGGCGATTTTCGATCTCTCTCTAAAGCCCACCATTCGAGCTAAATTTTTGAGCAAATACTCCCTGGTATGTAACTCCTTCACCCCTCCAATTAGATTTTTGATTGGTGGATTCATTTTTGAGTATTTAGTAGCTCTTGGTGCTGTTTATATGAGCTTGCATGCATGTGTAGATTTTTATTTTCCAAGTTTTGATGCAAGTTTATGCCTTAGGGAAGTGAGTTGAGTAGTTTGCCTTAACTCACTTTGTTTAAATCCTTGTTTTTGTAATTTGTTAAAAATTTCAGAAATGAGTTTGCTAGGAAGAGCAAAGGGGTGGCTTGGGAAGAAAAGGCCCAAGCGCTCCGATCGAGTTACAAGAGCTGCAGCTTCACCCTCGACTGCTAGGGTGAGCTACAACGAAGATCATGTGCCCTTAGAGTTGTTTGAGGACACAAATACAGCACGTGCGATGACTTTCCCGTGCGATGAATTCCTTGAAGCTGCAGGAATTAGGGAGGAGTTCTATAATCTTTGTGCTAATGCAGGTTTGACGCGGCTCGCAACGTGCCGTGTTACCCAGTATCAAAAACTCACCTCCTGTTTCATTAACAGTTTTAGATACAACCTTGATGCTGGTTATGTTGAGTTTAAAATTTACAATGATCTTTTGACCATGCCTTTGGAAAAGTTTTGTGAAATAATAGGTGTGCCGAACGTGGGACAGACGGCGAAGATGAGCTCTCAGTCCTCCGAGCTGCGAACCGTCTTCCACTCGCTCTGTAGCATGGATACGAGGGATATTCATCGGTCAAAGATCTCCAGCATCTTATTTCCACACCTCAGGTATTTTGCGTATTATATTGCTAGAGGGGTGTTAGCTCGTGACAACACGAGCAACATATCTGCGCCGGATATTGCTATCCTAGCAACCGCCCTTTCGGGGAGGTTTGATTATAATGTGGGTTCCTTAATTGCTCGACGCCTTGCTATGAACGGTAACAAGGGAGACTTATTTTGTGGCGTTTACGCCACACTTATCCTAGAGTCTCTTAATGGGACCCCACACCTCGATGATAATCCTTTTACTTATTTAAGTTTTGATCTTGCTGCTATGAAAAGGCATAAGTTTGTTACCATGACTTCCGAGTTTGGTAACCTTGATTTTGTCTTGCGTTTCGGAGCCACCACGGAACGCAAGATCCGTCTACCTGCACCTCTTTTGTTTGATTTTTCTCGCAGGAACGGATGTTCCTTTGATGCTACCCAGTTCGATGAGTTCGTGGTCCAGCGTCAGTTTCATAACCCCATGGAGGGGGTTGTGCCCGACGAGGAGGAGCATGGTGAGTTCCCACCTTTCCAGGGAGAGACCGTCACCCAGTTTGGTGAAGGGTCTTCCTCTTCTTGGAGTGCGGATCCTTCTGCGTGGGAGGATCCAAGGACTTCGGTGTACGCACCGGAAGCCTCATACGATCCTTGGACTCACCAGTACTACCCTGGAGCAGGAGGCTCCTGGGGACATTAGCTACTACCAACTTAGGCCAAAAGCCTAAGCTTGGGCGAGTACGTGCCCTTCTCACTTTTCCATTGTATTATCCATTCTTTTCGCATTGATCCTTTCGAAACTTTTTGCCCGTTCTTCTTTCTTACTTTTCAAAAAACAACAAAAAGATTTTCTCTTTCTTTTGCTTTCTTTTAACCTTTCAAAAACCCAAAAACATTTCCTTTATCTCTTTAGTTTGCTTTGTTTTCAGAGTTCATCTCGAGTCCGTGATGGCATTTGATTATATTTCCTACATTCGATCGTGCAAGTGACAAGGCAGTACCGACGAAGATTGACGAAAGGGAAGCAACAAGGAAAACCGGTATGAACTCTTCTTGTTTCTACTTTTGTACATATGCCTGTACTTATGATCTAGAGACCAGCTTGTAGCGACTTAGTGCTATGTTTACAATGCTTTCCCAGTGTTCATGCTTTCCTTATGGCCAGTCTCAAATAGCTAGAGTACATAATGTGTTGTTGAAATGATTTACATGCATTGCATCGTTCATGGTTTGGCATACTGAAGTGGTATTTCCCTTCGGAGAATTTTTGGATTGACTTGGCACATGTTCACACATGCTTATGACTAAAAAGTCTACTTTTGCCTTGATGATCTTTTTGTTTCAGAATAGTCATATCACTTTCATGCCCGATTCAATGTTGCTTTGTCGCTCTGCATGATTATGACAGTTATTGCTCTCTAGTTGGTCGCTTCCCAGTCTTTTGCTAGCCTTCGCTCGCACCAAGCGGATTTCTGCTTGTGCTTCCAAACTCCTTTTCAAACCCAGTTGTTCCATTTGAGTCCACCATACCTACCTATATGTGGTATTTACCGGCCACTCCTAACTTAGACTTTCTTGTGCCATCTCGAAATTTATTCAAAAGTTTCCCTTTTTGTAACCGTACAAGCTCATGGTACGGTGAGGGGAAATCAGTATCTTTCATGCCAAAAATATTTTGACTGAAGTTTTAACTAGTCAAAACAGAAAAAAATATATGAGAGTTACACCTCCCCCATACTTGATGATGGAGTGAAATGGACCAAATGCTACTTATGATAGGTGGAACGATACCCTCCTTCCATCCTTGAGGCAAAATAAAAGGTTCCATAGACCATCGAAGATTTATGGATAAGGGAATATGTGTAAGAAAAAGGCATTATATATGGTTGGCATGGGAGATATTGAGAGACCTTTACCGTTCACCGTTGACTGGAAAGTTGCACTTCTCAAAAATGTTTTATCTCTGTTTTCAAAACCAAGAGCTCTGGCACATATTTAGTCTTTGCTTCCTTTCACGGGTTTTCAACCTTGCCATCAAAAGCCACGGTTCGAGAGTCTCCCCTTCTTTCTTCAAAGCACCAACTATGAGAGCATAATTTTCATTCTTTGTGTAACATGCATTGTCCCAAAGTATTACATTATCTTCTGCATGCTTGTGTTATTGCTAGTCTGAAATACTGAGTTCTAGTCACCTTTAAAACTCCGGAGGAGTTTCGGCATTTATGTTTTGCTTCACTCATGGAGGCTAGCGAAATTCCACTCAAGTATGTTCAAGCTATGTGCATTGTGATCCTGTCTTGATTTTCAGTATCTTATTATTTACTTTTAGTTGTTTGTGACTGATCACATGAAAGAGAATTGGTTCGTGCATTGTCCTTATAGCATTGTTTCAATACCTGCTACACTCTTTTCGTAGTACATGCTTATATACATCTATTGAAGCAAAAGAGGTTGTCAAAGTTTTCTTTGTCGCGTCCAGTTCATTGAACTGAATTGCTTGAGGACAAGCAATATGCTAAGCTTGGGGGAGTTGATACGTCTCAAACGTATCTACTTTTCCAAACACTTTTGCTATTGTTTTGCCCTCATTCTTGCATGATTTGGACGAAACTAACCCGGACTAACGCTGTTTTTAGCAGAGCTGCATGTATGGTTTATTTGTGCGCGGGAAAATGGATTTTTAGACGCCCCAGAAAATTCCCAGAAAAATACCAGAAAATCCACGCACCCGAAGGAGCCAGATGCCAGAAGTGGGACCAGAGGGGAGTCCTGGGGGCCCCAGGCGCCCCCCTGGTGCGGCCATGGGTGGGGCCGCGCCCTCAGGCCGCCTGGGCTGCTCCCCCTCCTCTGGTTCCCTACAGACACTCCTATTTATCCGCGTGACGAGAAAACCCCAGAACAGAAGTCGTTTTCCCAGTTTCCGTCGCGGAGCCGCCGCCACCCTTTGTTCTTCTTCGGGAGGGCTAATATGGAGGCTGATTTGGCCTCCGGAGAGGGGAGATCGTCGCCATCATCATCGCCATCACCACTCCATCCAACCTCCATGACTTCTCTTCATATGTGTGAGTAATTCCCTGTTGTAGGCAAAGGGGATGGTAGGGATTGGATGAGTTTAATCATGTAATAGTTCGTCTGATTGTTGGGGCATGTTGCCGATCATCTACTTTGGTGTTTATCATCTTCGCTACAATTTGTTGTTCTTAATGCTTGTCACTTTGGGCCCGAGTGCCATGTTTTCAGATCTGAACCCTATGTGTTTTCATAAATATATTTGTGTTCTAGATCCTATCTATGAGTTGTATGCACCTATTATGGTCCGGAACCGGCGATCCCAACGGTGACAGCTTGGGACACCAAAGGGGACGGTCCATAATTTGAGGATTCCATGTATCCATTGAGTTTATTCCTTTGTTCCGGTGCTCTTTGACAGGAGCACCTTAATCTCCATAAGTTCCTTTTGGCCCCGTTCGTAGCGGGATGGTAGGACAAAAGATGTTGTGCAAGTTCTTATTGCAAGCACGTACAACTACCTACGGGATACATGCCTATTGTTTGATATTTGCCTAGATGATCATTGCTTTTCTGTGTGCCTTGCCCCGTTTTTAGAATCTATTATATGTTTACTCTCATCCATGCAGCGCCCAACCATCCATCTCCCTAGCCTACAGTGCTTTCAATCCTGCTGGTCACTAGTCGTTACTTTTGTTGTTACTTTTGCTGTAGCCACTATCACTATCATATTATCGTTACTACTTATCTATCGTTGCAAGCAAGTATATTTCAGGTGCGGTTGAATTGACAACTCAACTGTTAAAGCTTATAAATACTCTTTGGCTCCCCGTGAGTCGAATCAATAAATTGGGTTAACTTACCCGCGAAGACTAACTCGATCCCTTACGCCTGTGGGGCATCACACCCTGCCGGAGGGAGGGCCGACCTCCGGGATTCTCCTCTCCACCATGGATGCTCCCCGGATGTCTCGTGAGTAGTTTTCTTTGGACCATGGGTCTGTGATCAGTAGCTATGTGATGTTCTCCTCCCCTCTTTGTTCTTCATGGTTTAGACCTCGTGAGCTGCCCTACATGATCGAGGCACTTTTGTAATCTTTCTGTTGTTGCTATGCTGAGTTTGATGGGATCTGATGGATTACGAGATTATGTTCAGATTGTGATTGAGTAATATATTTGGTTCTTATCTCTTATATTTTTGTTCCTAAGTAATTCTTTCATGTTCTCCGTTGCTGTTTATTGCTTTGGCCAAGTAGTAGGTAGTAACCCCAAGAGGGAACGGTATGCTCGATTGTGGGTTCATGCCCCCCGATGACACGCTTGAGTGACAGAAACATGAGTCTAGGGGATGTCATGTTGCCACAAGGGGGAAAACAACGGTGCTTGTAACCGCGGTTGCAAGGATTGTTTACTTTACGCAAAGTGCTTTTTAATGCAGTTGTCTGTTGCTTTGGGTTTACACTTTGGGTGGGGCTCGCAACTTAATACCAGCGAGATGTTCTGGATAGATATCTCAAGGTGGATGATTAGTAGTAGATGCAGTTGGATTTCGGTCTACTTATTTTGGCGTACTGCCCTTGCTTTTGAGCCTCTTCCTTTCTTTTGTAGCATAGTTAGCATTGCGGTGCGTTCATAATCCTGTCAACTGCCCTTCTGTAATTTGTTCACCTCGCATAGTAGTTTTATCGTATTTTGGGAGAGAGACATCACTAGTGAACATCACGTATCCCGGTCCATATCCTCATTACTGTTTCCACACTCATTTACTTTTCTGCTTTTACTTTCAGTTGCTATCATTATCCCTTGTGTTTGATCCTTTGTGAACAACAAGACCGGAGAGATTGACAACCTCTCTGAACTTCGTTGGAAACAAAGTTATCGTGTCTGTGTGCAGGTCCGCGTCAGTTGCGCCGCTGACACCTACATATCATCTCCGGAGTCCTACTGCAGACAAACCTTGGTATCTTTACTGAGGCAAATTTGCTGCTGTGCTACATCACGCCTTCCACTTGGGGTTTACCAACGAAGAGCGAGACATCACAATCATCACCTCGCACATCATGGAACACTTCCCTAGGAAAAAGATTAAGTTGCCTTTTGAGTTCGTCACACGGGCTAGTTATTTTCTTGAAAAAACTTGATCTATTTGCATTAAGCCTAGCTAATGGCTTTAAAGAAGCGCTTTCGGGAGGCAGCCCGCAACGAATTTCGGATTTCCTTTTTATTTTTCTTCTGCTTTTAGTGTTCTTGATGATTGTTACTACTGTAGCAACATCATTGTATCTTTACTTTTCAAGCTTTGTGCCATTTATAGCCTCATATGACAAGGGAAGTGAAAGTTGTGACATGCTGTCCAGAAAACATATTCTGTCCTCGTGACTAGAAAAATCACAGAAAATCCCAGTTCATCTTTTTGAGCTGAAATGTTTACACAGAGTGCTCTATACAATTACCGAAATTTCGTATGTTCTGAGTTTTTTTATTTGAGTTGCAGAAGTATCCCTAAAAAATTCTTTACTACCTGTTGGTCTGTTTTTCACAGACTCTGTCCTGTTTTGCCTCTTCTTCATTTTGCAAACCTTAAGCTTGCTTTTTATTTGCAAAAACTTTTTGGAAATCTTGAGAAACAGTAGCTCTTCAAGAATATCCTTGTTTCCAGTATATAAAAAATTATTTTATGGGTACTAACCTCGCTAATCAGATTATGATGAGTTATGTATGAAGGGAGTTTTCAAGTGTGCGAGGGAAGATGATGAAAGAAGATTCTGGAGTGTCAAGCGCTCAAGCTTGGGGATCCCCCCATGCATCCCCAAGAAATATTCAAGGATACTCAAGCGTCTAAGCTTGGGGATGCCCCCGTGCATCCCCTTCTTCATAAAAAATTACCAGTTCGTCTCTCGTCTCACTATATTTTTATCACTTCATGCGTTATGTGCTATGCTTGGAGCGTCTCTCTCTTAGGTTTTATTTTTAGTTTTCTTTAGCTTTGATTGCTGTCCATAACAAGTTAGAACCCAGCTTTCTTTGTGAGGGAGAGAAACACGCTCCACTTTCAAAATCTAGAACACAACATAGGATTTTTCATGCTTATCTTTGTCGTGTGTGTTCTTTATCCTTTTCATAACTACTGTCATGTTTAGCTCTTAGTTTTCATGCTTATCTTTTTAAGAGCTTTTGTTTAGTTTGTTGCTGGAACTCTCTTTAGTTTTCATGTTTATCTTGTTTAGAGAGTTTGCCTGTTGCACCGAGTTTTGTGTCTTGACTTGCAGTAGGTAATTGAGGTTGCTATTCTTTTGTAGTAGTAACTTGCTATAGTTTTGAGGTATTGTTTTGAGTAATGTTTGAACTTTTGGTGTCAAGAGCTTTAGCCTATTAGTGATAGATGTCGTATTTTGGACAATCCGTGTTTATTTTCAAAACTTACAAAATTAGTTGAGAACTTTAGCTACTAGATGGATCACTACTCTTCTGAGGGGTCGAATATTAGAGTACACTCACGTACCATGAGTCGAGGATGGGCAAGGATAACCAAACCCCCATACACTCCTCCTCGGAGTACTTGTCTCTTTGAGAAACCTCCTTATTAGATTGAGAGTTACTGATAATAAGTGCATGAGTTCTTCGGACTAATGTGAGTGTTCTAAAGTTGACACTTCCACCTTCCCATATTTTGCTAGCCTCTTCTGTGCTGTGCATTGCTTTCTTCTCACTCCAAGAGTTGGCGTCCACCTTCGCCGGTACATCCAAACCCTTGGCATGATACGCTCTGTCATCATAAACCTCCTTATATCCTTCCTCAAAACAGCCACCATACCTACAAATCAAGGCATTTCCATAGTCTTTCCGAGATATATTGCCATGCAACATCCATCTTCTCATGAGTTGATCTTCATGTCATACATGCTACTTGCTTGATCGATGAGCCGCATGCTAGTTGGGCCTTGCCCTAATCATTGCTACATGACACGCTAGTATCATTGCATATCCTGCTACACTGGCAGAGGCATACAATTGCATACATCATGATAGTTACATCATCTTTATGATTTGAGTACTTTTGTAAAGTGTGAAAGATCTTCTATACTTTTTGTAATATATAGAGTGTTGCCCCTAAAAGTGAGGAAAAGATCCCAAAGTGGACAAATTAAAAGATCCCAAAGAGCACAAATTAAAAGATCCCAAAGAGGACAAATGAGAGAAATAGAAAGAGCCATTGAGGCCACCAAAAAAATACAAAAAAATAGAAAAAGGAGAAAATTAAATAAAAATAGAGAAGGGGCACACTACTATTCCTTTTGAGAGATCCACACTCGTACTCCCTCTTATATCTTGTACTCCATAGAGATTATCATTCATTTATATAGCTATGTGGGGACCTTCACACTATAGAACTTGGCTTGTATATTCCAATGATGAGCCTCCTCAAATGAGCTCTAGGTCTTCTTGAGCAAGCAATTTGGATGCACCCCCACTAGTTTCATTGGAGAGCTTACCTTAGCTCATATGTGCATCCGTTGCATGGAAATCCCTACTCCTCACATCATATCTATAATTTGGCTTTCTCTCGCCTATGATTGTCCTCATTGATGTGAGCCTTTCACACCCTTTTTGTCTTCCTCCTCCACCATATTATCTCTTTGCCATCCTAAGTGTCAACTTTCTTGCTTACGCTCATCCATTGCATGAGTGCTCAAATTGTCGAAAAGGAGTGGATCATTTTGACTTGTACCTGGCTAGTGGTCTGGCGATGAGTCAAGATAAGATTCCAAAAAAGACCAATTGTGAAACTTTAGTAGATTGAGTTCTCAACACAAAAATACTTTTTCTCGTATATCCCTATCCCCTTTCTTGCACGCAAACACCATTTGGAGACACTCGAGTCACGGACAGCGAGACCTATTGCACCTTTATGTTCTTATGTTGCTTGTTTCAATGCTAAATATAGACTCTTGCATGTTATGACTTGAAATGAATTACATGCCTTGATTGCTTTACTTAAACGTTCTTATATGGTTGTTAGCATGTCACCACAGAAGTTATGCTTTTATCATTTACCTACTCGAGGACGAGAAGGAATTAAGCTTGGGGATGTTGATACGTCCAAAACGTATCTATAATTTCTGCTTGCTCCATGCCTCTTTTGTGTGATATTGCTATGATATTGATGAACTTCCATAAACTTTTGATCATATTTGGACTAACCTATTAACTCAGTGCACCCCAGTGCCAGTTCCTGTTTTCTGCTATTTTCTATTTCAGGTTTCCCCCATATTAAAAGTGCTCCAAAAATTCGGGAAAAATACAATAAAAAATCAGCGCAGAAGAAGCTTCGGGAATCACCGAGGGAGGGGCCAGATGGGACCCACCAGGGCCCCAGCGCGCCCTAGGGTGGGGCCGCGCCAGGGGGACGCCTGGACCCCTGGTGGCCCCCCTGGCTGCCCCCTTCGTCTATATCCCTCGTGACGTGAAACCCCCGTGAGGGGAACCCTTTTTCGCGATCTCTCCTATGTTCCGCCGCCGGCGCGCTTCCAAGATCGGGAGCACCAGAAGACCTCTTCCCGGCACCCTGCCGGAGGGAGGAGTCACCTCCGGGAGCTTCTCCACCACCATGGATGCTTCCCGGATGAACCATGAGTAGTCCACCTTGTACCATGGGTCTATGATCAGTAGCTATGCGATGTTCTCCTCCCCTCTTTTTTCTTCAAGGATTAGACCTCGTGAGCTGCCCTACATGATCGAGGCACATATGTAATCTTTCTGCTGTTGCTATGCTGAGTTTGCTGGGATCCGATGGATTATGAGACTGTGTTCAGATTGTGTTTGAGTAATATATTTGATTCTCCTCTTTTATATTTATGTTCTAGAGTAATTCTTGCATGTTCTCCGTTGTTGTTTATTGCTTTGGCCAAGTAGTAGGTAGTGACGCCAAGAGGGAGCGTTATGCATGATTGTGGGTTCATGCCCCCTGATGACTAGCTTGAGTGACAGAAATATGAGTCTAGGGGATGTGTTGTTGCCACAAGGGAAAAAACAACGGTGCTTTTACTTGCGGGTGCAAGGATTGTTTACTTTACGCAAAGTTCTTTAATGAAGTTGTCAGTTGCTTTGAGTTTACACTTTGGGTGGGATTCGCAACTTAATACTAGCGAGATGTTCTGGATAGATATCTCAAGGTGGATGATTAGTAGGTAGATGCAGATAGATTTCGGTCTACTTGTCTTGGCGTACCGCCCATGCTTTTGAGCCTCTTCCTTTCTTTATAGCATAGTTAGCATTGGTTTGCGCCAATGTAAGAAATAGCGTGCTATGACAAAATAACGTGACCCTAAAAAGATGCTATTAGCATGCTATTTCGTGCTATAGCGTGCTATTATCGAGACATTGTACACAGATTTATATAGCGAGGCATTGCCCGAAACGCTATAGCGTGCTATTAGCGCCGCTATAGCGCGCTATTTTTTTCATTGGTTTGCGCACATAATCATGTTAATTGCCCAGCTGTAATTTGTTTACCTCGCATGGCTATTTTATCATCTTTTGGGAGAGAGACATCACTAGTGAACATCATAGGACTCCGTTCCATATTTCCAATACTGTTTAAACCCACTATCAATTTACTGCTTTATTTACTTTTCCGTTGCTATCACTATCATTATTATCCCGTGCATTTTATCCTTTTTAAACAACAAGGCCGGAGGAATTGGCAACTCCTTTGTACTCGTTGGAAAGCAAAGTTATTTGCTGTGTGTGCAGGTCCAGGTGAAGTTAGCAACCTCGGTTGTTAACGGCGCCATTATTCACTTCACCACCTTCTTGTATCTGTTGGAGTCCTACTGGTTCGATACTCAACCTTAGCATCTTCGCTAAGGGAAATTGCTGCTATCTACATCTCAACCTTCCACTTTGGGTAACCAACGAGGGGGCGTTAAATCGTACCATCAGCTGCTACGAGGCGCGGTGCCGCCGGCGATCCATCCCAGTGGCTTTGGATCTTATCAAAATCGTAACCCGCATCAAGCTCCTGCCTCACATACCCTTTCCAACTGGACAAGGCTTTGCTGAACCTGCCTAGGGCGAATGTGTTCACCAGATTTTTCTTGATATCAAGGTTATCATAGGGTTCCGGGAACTTGTATCGCGCGTGCAGCCTCTGAATAAGGAGGGTGGCCACATGTTCCTTGCTTTTTTCCCTAATGTCCTCTTCATTGATGTTGACGAGTTCTCGAAGGATGCATCCAATGCTGATGACGTACCCTTTTGATACATGAGTCGGCTGTGTAGGCAAACCGCTAGCGGGGTCTGATACATCCAAAACGTATCTATAATTTCTGCTTGATCCATGCATGTTTTGTGTGATATTTCTGTAATCTAGATACACTTTCGTACACTTTTGATCATATTTGGACTAACCTATTAACTCAGTGCACCACAGTGCCAGTTCATGTTTTCTGCTGTTTTTCTATTTCAGTTTTCCCCCATATAAAAAGTGTCATCCAACTTCCACCTCTTCATGACTTGATCTTCATGTCATACATGTTCTTGCTACACTGGCAGCGACATACATTGCATACATCATGATAGTTACATCTTCTTTATGATTTTGAGTACCTTGTAAAGTGTGAAAGATCTCCTTTACCTTCTTGTAAAATAGAGTGTTGCCCTTAAGTGAGGAAAAGATCCCAAAGTGGACACAATAAAAGATCCCAAGAGGACAAATGAGAGTTAAATAGAAAGAGCCATTGAGGCCACAAAAAAATACAAAAAAATAGAAAAAAGAGAAAAAGAAATAAAAAGAGAGAAAGGGGCAACACTACTATCCTTTTGAGAGATCCACACTAGTACTCCCTTTATATCCTTGTACTCCATAGAGATGATCATTATGCATATAGCTATGTGGGGACCTTCACACTATAGAACTTGGCTTGCATATTCCAACGATGAGCCTCCTCAAACGAGCTCCAGGTCTTCATGAGCGAGCAAGTTAGATGCACCCCCACTAGTTCCATTGGAGAGCTTCCTAGCTCGTATGTGCATCCGTTGCATGGCAATCCCTACTCCTCACATCATATCTATCATGTGGCATCTCTTGCCTATGATTGTCCTCATTGATGTGAGCCTTTCTCATCCTTTTTGTGTTCCTCCTCCGTACTTCTCTCTTTGCCATCCTAAGTGTCAACTCTCGTGCTTACGCTCATCCATTGCATGAGTGCTCAAAATATCGAAAAGGAGTGGATCAAATTGACTTGTACCTGGCTAGTGGTCTGGGGACGAGTCCAGATAAGATTCCAAAGAAGACCAAGTGTGAAACTTTAGTAGATTGAGTTCTCAACACAAAAATACTTTTTTCTCGTATTCCCTATCCCCTTCTTGCATGCAAACACCATTTGGAGACATTCGAGTCACGGACAGCGAGAGCTCTCGCACCTATTGTTCTTTTGTTACTTGTTTTAATGCTAATATAGACTCTTGCATGTTATGACTTGAATTGAATCTCTAACCCTGATTGCTTTACTTTTCAAAGTTCTTTTATGGTTGCTAGC
Organism: Bromus sterilis; assembly: GCA_950022295.1. Lineage (NCBI taxonomy): Eukaryota > Viridiplantae > Streptophyta > Magnoliopsida > Poales > Poaceae > Bromus > Bromus sterilis. The sequence continues at coordinate 31,541,783 of OX465597.1, forward strand.
ATGTCACCACAGAAATTATGTTGTTATCATTTACCTACTCGAGGACGAGCAGGAATTAAGCTTGGGGATGTTGATACGTCCAAAACGTATCTATAATTTCTGCTTGCTCCATGCATGTTTTGTGTGATATTGCTATGATCTAGATACACTTTCATACACTTTTGATCATATTTGGACTAACCTATTAACTCAGTGCACCCCAGTGCCACTTCTTGTTTTCTTCTGTTTTTCTATTCCAGTTTTCCCCCATATAAAAAGTGCCAGAAAAATTCGGGAAAATTCGGATAAAAAATCAGCGTGAAGGAAGCTTCGCGAAGAGCCCAAGTGGGGCCAGAGGGGAGCTAGGGGGCCCAGGTGGCCACCCGGCGCGGCCCCACCCCTGGCCGCGCCAGGGGGGGCCCTGGTCCACCTCTGGCTGCCCCCTTCGCCTATTTATTCTCCGTCACGGGGAAACTCCGAAGACAGAACCCTATTTCGCAAACTCGCCTCTGTTCCGCCGCCGCCGCGCTTCCGAGATCGGGAGCACCAGAATACCTCTTCCCGGCACCCTGCCGGAGGGAGGATTGACCTCCGAGAGTCTCCTCTCCACCATGGATGCTCCCCGGATGTCTCGTGAGTAGTTTTCCTTGGACCATGGGTCCGTGATCAGTAGCTATGTGATGTTCTCCTCCCCTCTTTGATCTTCATTGTTTAGACCTCGTGAGCTGCCCTACATGATCGAGGCACCTTTGTAATATTTCTGCTATTGCTATGTTGAGTTTGATAGGATCTGATGGATTATGAGATTATTTTCAGATTGTGATTGAGTAATATATTTGGTTCTTATCTCTTATATTTTTGTTCCTAAGTAATTCTTGCATGTTCTCCGTTGCTGTTTATTTCTTTGGCCAAGTAGTAGGTAGTGACTCCAAGAGGGAACGTTTTGCTCGATTGTGGGTTCATGCCCCCCGATGACACGCTTGAGTGACAGAAACATGAGTCTAGGGGATGTGCTGTTGCCACAAGGGGGAAAACAACGGTGCTTGTAAACACGGTTACAAGGATTGATTACTTTACGCAAAGTTCTTTTTAATGCAGTTGTCTGTTGCTTTGGGTTTACACTTTGGGTGGGGCTCGCAACTTAGTACCAGCGAGATGTTCTGGATAGATATCTCAAGGTGGATGATTAGTAGTAGATGCAGTTGGATTTCGGTCTACTTATTTTGGCGTACTGCCCATGCTTTTGAGCCTCGTCCTTTCTTTTGTAGCATAGTTAGCATTGCGGTGCGTTCATAATCCTGTCAATTGCCTTTCTGTAATTTGTTTACCTCGCATAGAAATTTTATCGTCTTTTGGGAGAGAGACATTACTAGTGAACATCACGTATCCCGGTCCATACCCTCATCACTGTTTACACGCTCATTTACTTTTCTGCTTTACTTTCAATTGCTATCATTATCCCTTGTGTTTGATCCTTTGTGAACAACAAGACCGGAGAGATCGAAAACCTCTCTGAACTTCGTTGGGAACAAAGATATCGTGTCTGTGTGCAGGTCCGCGTCAGTTGCGCCGCTGACACCTACTTATCATCTCCGGAGTCCGACTGGAGACAAACCTTGGTATCTTCACCGAGGGAAATTTGCTGTTGTGCTACATCACGCCTTCCACTTGGGGTTTACCAACGAAGGGCGAGAAATCACTATCATCATCTCGCACATCAAGCCAAATTTCTGGCGCCGTTGCCGGGGACTCCGAGTGCTAAGATAGGGGAGTTGCACACTACCCTTTACCTTTGTTTTTTAGTCTTGTTAGTTTACCTTTCAGTTTTTATCTTTGTGTCTTTTATCAAAAATTACAAAAAAATCTGCCACACTTGCTGCTACTATGGGTTCCACTGAAAACACCAAGTTGTGTGACTTCACTAGTCACAACAACCAAGACTTTATCTGCACTCCCATTGCCACACCTGCCACTTCAGCTACCTCTTATGAAATTAAACCTGCTTTGCTAAACTTTGTTATGAGAGATCAATTCTCTGGTGCTGGAGATTATCCAGCTTTACACTTGAATAATTTTGTTGAATTATGTGATATGCAAAAGTATAAAGAAGTAGAAGGTAATGTTGTTAAGCTCAAGCTCTTTCCTTTCTCTTTAAGGGGAGATGCTAAAATCTGGTTTCAATCTTTGCCTAGGAATAGCATAGATTCTTGGGATAAGTGCAAAGATGCTTTTATAGGGAAGTACTACCCTCCTGCTAAGATTATCCAATTGAGGAGTAATATTATGAATTTTAAGCAATTGGATAATGAACACGTTGCCCAAGCTTGGGAACGAATGAAATCTCTTGTTAAGAAATGCCCTACACATGGTTTGACTACCTGGATGGTTATCCAGACTTTTTATGCAGGCTTGAACTCTACCTCGCGGAACCTGTTAGATTCGGCCGTGGGAGGAACCTTTATGTCAACTACACTTCCTGCTGCCACGAAGCTTCTCGATGAAATGATGACCAATTATTCCCAATGGCACACCGAACGCGCTCCAACAGGTAGGAAGGTAAACTCTGTCGAGGAAATTACCTCCCTCAATGAAAAAGTTGACTTAATTATGTCTCTACTTACCAAGCAACCCTCTATTGATCCTCATGATGTTCCTTTAAATTCTTTGGTTACTCAAGAACAAGTATGTCGTCGATATGTGACGGCAGATGCCATGGGGATGGCTAAAGTGAGGGGAAGACGCGAGGAAGAGGATGTCGATGGTGCCGGAATCGGGTTGGGCACAAACACGGTGAAGGACACCACGATGTACCCAGGTTCGGGGCTCTCCGGAGAGATAACACCCCTACTCCTGCTCGTCTCTTCTATATCAATGGAACTGGATTACAATAACTGCTTCTCTATCTTCTCGGGGGAAGGTGAGCGCCGCCGTGGGCAAGGCTCTCTCCAGCTTCCCGGAGAGTAACTACTAGCAGTGAATGAACTGAGGAGAATGTGAGTAATGTTGCGAATGAGCGGATCATCCCCCACGCAGGAGGGGTACCCCGGGCTCTTATAGCGTGAGCCCGGGGTAAATTGGTAACTTCACTGCCGATTGGGCCCAGCTATCATCCTCTAATCGGCTGGGTCCCACCGACTGCTTCTTCCCGGGTGATCCGGACCCGACAAGGGGCGGCCCATGCTGTAGACTCGTAGGGCATGATGATGAACAGTGGAGCTAGGAGGTGCGGTCTTGTCGCCCTGTCCGCGGAATCGGCGGAGAGGTCGACACCGCATCTCTGCCTGATCTTTGATGTGACTTGGCTTCTCTGCCACCCCGATCTCTCGGGATTGCGCATTTATGACCTTGTACCTCTACCCTTGACTGATCTCGGGGTCAACTTCTCCAGGGGTAGTAGGTTGCACCGATTGCGCCTGAGCCGACTGGTGGTTCTCGGCAGGGTCGATTGCTCAGGGAAATCGGCCCTGCTGATGCCCACCTCGGCCCAGCTGCAGACCAATCGGATAATTGTCTTGGTGATTAAAGAGTGGAACGGTTGCGCCTGGACCGACTGCTGGCATTCGGTACGGCTGATTGCCTTGAAGAAATCGGCCGTACGCCTGCCCAGCTCAGCCCAGCTGCAGCCCAATCGGTCCATCCTTGTCTTGAAAGTTTTCTTTCGCTTGGGTGAGCCTACCCGGGTACTAATCCCCCGACAAAGTAGATGTGAACTTTATTGCTAGAAACAACTTCAACAACATTGCTTATAGGGGAAATTTTGCTAGCAATCCTAGACCGTTTCCATCCAACTATGGGAACAACAACACCTACACTACCAACAAGAACCCCTCTTCTGAATTAGAAAGCATGCTTAGAGACTTTATCACTACCCAAAAAGCCTTCAACAAAAATGTAGAAGAGAAATTAGCTAAAATAGATAATCTCTCTTTGAAGGTAGAAAGCTTAGCCCTTGATATTGAGATGCTTAAAATTAGAACCTCTCCCCTTGAGGAGAATAAGGCCACTCCTATTAATGCTATCCAATTACAAATTAATGAAAATATTAGTATGATGGCTAAACTTAAAGAAAGATGGGCTAGAGAAAAAGAGGAAGAGGATAGAATTAAGAGCCTTCCTACACACCACACAGTTGCCACTATCCAAATTGTTGAGGACACTCAAACTATTAGCACCCAATGCACTCCTAGTCCCGTTGGACCTATTAATGGTGATGCTAATACCTCAACTGTAGATAAAGAAACTCCTATGAACATAGAGGGTTTCAAACAAGTGAGCCTAGATGACACTACTACCACCTTTGATAGTAGTGATATTGATTTTGATAGTTGTACCCTCTCAGAAGTTATTAGCTTGTTACACAAAATGTCTAGAGACCCCCACACTAGCACTCTTAATCTTGCCTTCACGGAGCATATCACAAATGCTCTCATCAAAGCTAGGGAGGAGAAGCTTAGAGTAGAAGCCTCCATACCTAGGAAGATAGATGATGGTTGGGACCCTATGATTAAAAATAAATTAAATAACTTCTCTTGCTATGCTTTATGTGATGTTGGAGCTAGTACCTCCGTTATGCCCAAAAGAATATTTGATATGTTTGAGTTGAAGCCCTTTGAGCCTTGTTCTTTTGGTGTTCGTCTTGTTGATTCTTCCGTAAAGAAACCTTTTGGGAAGATCGACGATGTTCTTATCATTGTCAATGACAACTATGTTCCCGTTGATTTTATTGTTATGGATATAGAGTGTGAACCTTTGTGTCCAATTATTTTGGGACGTCCTTTTCTTCGCACCGTTGGTGCGGTTATTGACATGAAAGAGGGGAATATAAAATTCCAATTCCCATTCAAAAAGGGGATGGAACACTTCCCTAGAAAGAAAATCAAGTTACCTTTTGAGTCTGTTACACGGGCTAGTTATTCTCTTTCTCTTGATAAAACTTGATTCTTCTTTTGCTTCATGCCTAGCTAAAAGGCATAAAAGAAAGCGCTTTCGGGAGGCAGCCCGCAACGAATTTAGGTTGTTCTTTTTGCTTTTGTTGTGTATTGATGATTGTTACTACTGTAGCAACATCATTGTATCTTTATTTTTCAACTTTGTGCCAAGTTATAGCCTCTTACGGCAAGGGAAGTAAAAGTATTGACATGCTGTCCAGAAAACAAATTTTGTCCTCGTGACCAGAAAAGTTCCAGAAAAATCCCAGTTCATCTTTTTGAGCTGAAATTTTTACACAGTATTCTCTATACAATTACGAAACTTCCGTAAGTTCTGAGTTTTTTGATTTGAGTTGCAGAAGTACCCCTAAAAAATTCTTTACTATATGCTGTTCTGTTTTTCACAGATTCTGCCACGTTTTGTCTCTCCTAACTTTTGCAAACCTTAAGCTTGCTTTTTCTTTGAAAAAACTTTTTGGCACTCTTTAGAAACAGTAGATATTCAAGAATAGCTTTATATCCAGTGGGGAAAAATTATTTATTAAGGGTACTAACCTCTCTAATCAGCTTATGATGAGTTATGTATGAAGGGAGTTTTCAAGTGTGCGATGGAAGATGATGAAAGAAGATCCAGGAGTGTCAAGCGCTCAAGCTTGGGGATGCCCCCATGCATCCCCAATAAATATTCAAGGAGACTCAAGCGTCTAAGCTTGGGGATGCCCCCGTGCATCCCCTTCTCCATCAACAATCATCAGTTCGTCCTTCGTCTCACTATATTTTTATCACTTCATGCGTTATGTGCTATGCTTGGAGCGTCTCGCTCTTAGGTTTTGTTTTTAGTTTTCTTTAGCTTTGCTTGCTGTTCATAACAAGTTAGATCCCTTCTTACTTTGTCTGGGAGAGAAACACGCTCCACTTTCAAAATTTAGAACACATCATAGGATTCTTCATGCCTATCTTTTTGCTGTTGTGTGTTCTTTATCTTTTCATAGCTACTGCCATGTTTAGTTTTAGTTTTAGTTTGTCTTTAGCAAGAGCCTTGGCTTTTGTTTAGTTTGTTGCTGCAACTCTTTTTAGTTTTCATGTTTATCTTGTTAAAGAGAGTTGGTTGTTGCACTGAGTTGTGTCTTATTTTGAGAGTAGGTAATTGAGGTTGCTATTTAATTCTAGTAGTAACTTGCAATGGTTTTGAGGTATTGATGTGAGTAATGTTTGAACTTTTGGTGTCAAGAGCTCTAGCCTATTAGTGATAGGTGTCGTATTTTGGGAAATCCGTGTTTATTTTCAAAACCTACAAAACTAGTTGAGAACTCTAGCTACAAGATGGATCACTACTCTTTGGAGGGATCGGAAATCAGAGAACACTCACGTACCATGAGTCGAGGATGCGCAAGGATAACCAAACCCCCATACACTCCTCCTCGGGGTACTTGTCTCTTTGTGAACCTCCTTATTAGATTGAGAGTTACCGATAATAAGTGCATGAGTTCTTCGGACTAATGTAAGTATTGAAAGTTGACACTTCCACCTTCCCATATTTTGCTAGCCTCTCCTGTGTCGTGCATTGCCTTCTTCTCACTCCGAGAGTTGGCGTCCACCTTCGGCGGTACATCCAAACCCTTGGCATGATACGCTCTGTCATCATAAGCCTCCTTATATCTTTCCTCAAAACAGCCACCATACCTACCTATCAAGGCATTTCCATAGCCTTTCTGAGTTATATTGCCATGCAACTTCCACCTCTTCATGACTTGATCTTCATGTCATACATGTTCTTGCTACACTGGCAGCGACATACATTGCATACATCATGATAGTTACATCTTCTTTATGATTTTGAGTACCTTGTAAAGTGTGAAAGATCTCCTTTACCTTTTGTAAAATAGAGTGTTGCCCTTAAGTGAGGAAAAGATCCCAAAGTGGACACAATAAAATATCCCAAGAGGACAAATGAGAGTTAAATAGAAAGAGCCATTGAGGCCACAAAAAAATACAAAAAAATAGAAAAAAGAGAAAAAGAAATGAAAAGAGAGGAAGGGGCAACACTACTATCCTTTTGAGAGATCCACACTAGTACTCCCTTTATATCCTTGTACTACATAGAGATGATCATTATGCATATAGATATGTGGGGACCTTCACACTATAGAACTTGGCTTGCATATCCCAAGGATGAGCCTCCTCAAACGAGCTCTAGGTCTTCATGAGCGAGCAAGTTAGATGCACCCCCACTAGTTCCATTGGAGATCCTCCTAGCTCGTATGTGCATCCGTGGCATGGCAATCCCTACTCCTCACATCATATCTATCATGTGGCATCTCTTGCCTATGATTGTCCTCATTGATGTGAGCCTTTCTCATCCTTTTTGTCTTCCTCCTCCGTACTTCTCTCTTTGACATCCTAAGTGTTAACTCTCGTGCTTACGCTCATCCATTGCATGAGTGCTCAAAATATCGAAAAGGAGTGGATCAAATTGACTTGTACCTGGCTAGTGGTCTGGGGACGAGTCAAGATAAGATTCCAAAGAAGACTAAGTGTGAAACTTTAGTAGATTGAGTTCTCAACACAAAAATATTTTTTTCTCGTATTCCCTATCCCCTTCTTGCACGCAAACACCATTTGGAGACATTCGAGTCACGGACAGCGAGAGCTCTTGCACCTATTGTTCTTTTGTTACTTGTTTTAATGCTAATATAGACTCTTTCATGTTATGACTTGAATTGAATCTCTAACCTTGATTGCTTTACTTTTCAAAGTACTTTTATGGTTGCTAGCATGTCACCACAGAACTTATGTTGTTATCATTTACCTACTCGAGGACGAGCAGGAATTAAGCTTGGGGATGTTGATACGTCCAAAACATATCTATAATTTCTGCTTGCTCGATGCATGTTTTGTGTGATATTGCTATGATCTAGATACACTTTCATACACTTTTGATCATATTTGGACTAACCTATTAACTCCGTGCACCCCAGTGCCAGTTCCTGTTTTCTGCTGTTTTTCTATTCCAGTTTTCCCCCATATAAAAAGTGCCAGAAAATTCAGGAAAATTCGGATAAAAAATCAGCGTGAAGGAAGCTTCGCGAAGAGCCTGAGTGGGGCCAGAGGGGAGCCAGGGGGGCCCAGGCGGCCACCCGGCGCGGCCCCACCCCTGGCCGCGCCAGGGGGCGCCTGGGGCCCCTGGTCCACTTCTGGCTGCCCCCCTTCGCCTATTTATTTTCCGTCACGGGGAAACTCCGAAGACAGAACCCTATTTCGCAAACTCACCTTTGTTCCGCCGCCGCCGCGCTTCCGAGATCGGGAGCACCAAAAGACCTCTTCCCGGCACCCTGCCGGAGGGAGGATTGACCTCCGGGAGTATCCTCTCCACCATGGATGCTCCCCGGATGTCTCGTGAGTAGTTTTCCTTGGACCATGGGTCCGTGATCAGTAGCTATGTGATGTTCTCCTCCCCTCTTTGATCTTCATTGTTTAGACCTCGTGAGCTGCCCTACATGATCGAGGCACCTTTGTAATATTTCTGCTATTGCTATGTTGAGTTTGGTAGGATCTGATGGATTATGAGATTATGTTCAGATTGTGATTGAGTAATATATTTGGTTCTTATCTCTTATATTTTTGTTCCTAAGTAATTCTTGCATGTTCTCCGTTGCTGTTTATTGCTTTGGCCAAGTAGTAGGTAGTGACTCCAAGAGGGAACGTTTTGCTCGATTGTGGGTTCATGCCCCCCGATGACACACTTGAGTGACAGAAACATGAGTCTAGGGGATGTGCTGTTTCCACAAGGGGGAAAACAACGGTGCTTGTAACCACGGTTACAAGGATTGTTTACTTTACGCAAAGTACTTTTTAATGCAGTTGTCTGTTGCTTTGGGTTTACACTTTGGGTGGGGCTCGCAACTTAATACCAGCGAGATGTTTTGGATAGATATCTCAAGGTGGATGATTAGTAGTAGATGCAGTTGGATTTCGGTCTACTTATTTTGGCGTACTGCCCATGATTTTGAGCCTCGTCCTTTCTTTTGTAGCATAGTTAGCATTGTGGTGCGTTCATAATCCTGTCAATTGCCTTTCTGTAATTTGTTTACCTCGCATAGCAATTTTATCGTCTTTTGGGAGAGAGACATCACTAGTGAACATCACGTATCCCGGTCCATACCCTCATCACTGTTTACACGCTAATTTACTTTTCTGCTTTACTTTCAATTGCTATCATTATCCCTTGAGTTTGATCCTTTGTGAACAACAAGACCGGAGAGATTGACAACCTCTCTAAACTTCGTTGGGAACAAAGTTATCGTGTCTGTGTGCAGGTCCGCGTCAGTTGCGCCGCTGACACCTACTTATCATCTCCGGAGTCCTACTGGAGACAAACCTTGGTATCTTCACCGAGGGAAATTTGCTGCTGTGCTACATCACGCCTTCCACTTGGGGTTTACCAACGAAGGGCGAGAAATCACTATCATCATCTCGCACATCAGGGTCCACCTCCATAAATTCTTCCTGGATGGTGCGGAGCTTGTTTGGGCCCCTTTCCCTACGCTGCCGCTTGGCTTCGCTACCAGATGTTGTGTTGCCATCCCCAGCACCACTAGTAGTGGTCGCGTTGCCATCCCCGGCACCAGTTGTAGTGGTCTCGTTGCCATCCCCGGCACCACTAGTAGTGCTCTCGTTGCCTGCATCCTTGCCTTCATCATGTTGATCGTCAAGTTGTTGAGCCGCAAGCATTGAGAAATATGGATGATCCTCTACGGGATCGACAGGTACCCGAGAACAACCGGCTTCCTCATTTGACATCTATTATCACCATTTAAAAATACTACTAGTAAGTGGGATAGGTTAGTGCAAAATGAGTTATAAAAAAGTAGCATGTGTGTATGCATCATGTTTACTGCCTCTAGGATATGGATGCAATTGCAACCTCTAATCGACAAAAAATCACAGAGGATATATCCATCAAGTTCAAAGTTCAGAAAGTAAGGATTTATAGCAACTTCTTAGGTGGAGCTCGATGTGCTACTACATATACAAAACATGAAGTGCCGAATAAATTTCCATTTACCTATATATAGAACAATATATCACTAAGTTCCGTTCGTATCTTATATTAGGTCATTTAACCAGTAGCAAAATGAGTTAAAGTTCTCATTTTCAGTATTTTTAGCATGTCCTATTTTTAGCATGTCCTATTTTTAGCATAAGTCATGCCAAAATTCACGGAAAATTTTGGCATGACCTCTGCTGAAAATAGGACATATGGAATACCCGAATTTGCCGGAACGGAAGTTAATCAACATTCCGGCAATCTCAAGGTCTCATAGTACCTGCAAACTGGACCAAAGCATATAGCACACTTCACAAAACTCACATATATAGCACACTGCACCCAGCAACACATATAGCACATCACAACACATATAGCACACTACTGGACATCCCCTCTATGAATGCTGGAACAAATGCTGAGATACTAGTACTCTTTGCATGTGAACATAGACTACCAAACAAAATGCTCACAGTAAACTTCCAACACAAGATAAAAATAACCTCTAAATACTTGGCAACTTCTAAGCAAGGGATGATTAGATTACCTGGTATCACTTGAACAGTGGGCCACACAGGATGATTTTGCAGTGCAGGACCAACTGAAATCACTTCAACCTGGTATTCTGATCAGATTAGCAAACATAATAAACCAAAAAACTTTGGCTATACAGAAAGATGCCTATCATTAATAAATGTTCAAATCAACTCAAGTCTCAACCAACATAGTACTAAACTTAGTAGCATCAGCAGTATTAAGACCTAGGTGAAGAGATCATTTCATTTGCGACACATTTGATACTCCAAACTTTTCATGTTAATATATTTCACTATAAAAATGTCTCACCCCCTTCTCTCTCAAAATAAAATCCATATTCTTATATGCAGTGCAGGAACAGTGGGCCACAAAATACTCAGATTATATATGCAGTGCAGGAACAATGGGCCACAGAGGATGGTAGATTACCTGGTATCACTTGAACAGTGGGCCACACATGATGATTATGCAGTGCAGGACCAACTGAAATCACTTGAACCTGGTATACAACAATACCCTCTTAGAGATCACAACCACATGAAAAATATATGACAGTGTAAGAAATAATATTTAACAAGTTAAAGCATATATATACAGTATTTGAACTTAGCTAAGTCTAATATATGAACAATTCTGCCAGTCTTTTAAACATGCATATCCATTCAACTAAGCAAGTTAATTGTGTTTTCTACTTAAAACATGCCCACCGGGTTTTTTTGGAAAAATATCAAGCCTGACTTTTGTTTTTCTAGAAAAATACCTAGCCCAATCCAATATATTTTTTCCTAACAAGCCGAGCTGCAAAATTTTCAACAAAAGTGATAGACTTGGTACTTGAATAATTGTTTAGTCTTTATTCTTTTTTCATGTAAGTGCCAATAAAATGGGTTGTAAATTGTATCACAGAAATAGTAAATGGTTGCATGTTTGACACATATTTGAATGCTAAGATGTGGGATCCGCGAGGGTGAAGCATACGCAAGGCATTGTCAACTTAATCAACAAATGATTCTGTGAGCAGTAGCCGTTGGATTAACATCCACCATTTATCATGCTTCTTCAATTAGCAAGTTACTATTGCTACTTCTACTACTGTATGAAAAGATTGGTTGATCTAGACCATCCATAACTTTATCTTCATTACTGTAAAATTGTATAGAAACAAACCTAATAAATGCCTAAACATTGGCAAGAGCAGCTATGGGATTTGAACCAATCCTTTGATTTGAATTGATGTACAGGAATGAACGCAAAGACTGGCATGCTGCAAGATGTACAGGAGGGCATTGGGGATTAATTCAGTACCTCGAGCGTGACGAGGCAGGTGTGGCCTATGTTGAGGCGCTCAAGGTTCTTGAAGCTCCCGTCGGTGAAGGAGGCCGGACGGTGGATGGTGTCCTGGACGGGGTCCACGGGGAGGCGGCGACGGGAGGGAGGCGTCCACGGGGAGGGGGCGACGGGAAGCGTCCACGGGTTCCACGGGAAGGTGGCGATGGGAGGCGCGCGGGGATAGAAGAGGAGAGAAGGGGAGAGATGTGTGATCCAGATCGACGGGGGAGATAGTCATGCATGGTACACAAGTTATCGCTGGAGGACAGACACCGTCGTCCGCCAGTGGTACTTTTTTTCCTCTGGCGTGCGCGAGTCAAGGGTCCGCCAGTGGTACTTTTTTCTTTGGATTTTGTTATATGGGTACCCAAGTTACCTCTGGCATACAGGGAACCACGTCCGCCAGCGCTACATCTTTTCTCCGGCGTGCACCAATAAAGCGTCCGCCAGAGATACTGTATTTTTGTATTTTCTTCTGTTTTTCCTATTCTTGTATTTGATTTTCTTTATATTTTATTAAAAGGATTGTTTTCATATAAAAATGGTCAAAAAATGTATGACTTAATAAAAGAATTGCAAGTAGTCAAAGATATATATTACAAAAGAGAGGTACATATAAGAAAAGTGTCATCGAATATTAGTTCATAGATACAGCAAGTTTGTAGTCTCATACAAAAGAGAAATCAAAACTAGCTGGTTTCTTCACACACATTGTGTGTCTTTCTCAGCGTTTGGTAATTTTCTTGCCTTTTTTGTCGCAGTTTCATAATTTAGCCCGAGATCGTGACTACTTATTTTAAACGGACGACCTGACCTAGGTAGTGTCGTTCTGCTCCTTCTTGTGGTGTATTTTGCCTTATCGTCTTCATGTTCATCATCTTCGATATTTGGGTCGCCGAACATGTCGAAGTCTTCTTCGTCGGACATTCCTATGATGTTTCTTTTGCCTCTCCTCACGACCACGCGGCTAGGCCTATAGGGGTCTGTTATGAAGAAGCATTGGGACACGTGCTTAGCCAATACCCATGGCTTATTTTGCGCAGTGACGTTGACGCTTGATGAAGTATTGCCTGCTTCGTGTATAACCATGGTGGTGAAGTATTTGTTTTCTTTCATGACGGTTGATCTCCTAGCCCATCTCACACGAAACATCGCTACCTTCTCTCCAGAGTAGTCAAGCTCCCATATCTCCTCGATCCTTCCGTAGTATCATAATTTTTCATTACCGATTGAGGATACCATCGTTACTTCTGAGTTTTGATAAGCAGAACTTTTATCCTTTTCTTCCGTGTAGAATGTGAACCCATTTATATCATATGCCTGAAACGTCGCAAGGTTGGGTGAGGGACCATGTGACAAAGCATATAAGAGTCTGCCTTCTGGACAATCCATCGGTGGATTAGCGATAAGGCGTTCTTTGAACCAATGCAAGAAAGTGGAGTTGTGCTCTTTGATTACTTCCCCATCTGTCCTTTCCCTACCCTGGTCAGTGTAATTCTTCCTAATGATGTTTTCGTGCTCTTTGCACCAGGGATCGACCATTTCAAGGTGTTGTAGAGCTACCAAGTTTTCCCTGTTAAAGTCGACGCGTCGTTTTTCAAATTCTACATGCAATTCCCTCCGGCCATTCTTGTGGCCTACTCTGTCGAGCCTGCCAAGGTGCCTGTTTCTGGGCAGGCCAACAGGTTCATCGACTTTGCCCAGTAGATTCGTGCAGAAAGAGATGCACTCTTCAGTGAGATAGCCCTGAATGATGCTTCCTTCCGGACGTGCCCTGTTACGAACGAATCCTTCGATGACTTCGTTCATCCTTTCGAACGACATCATGTTGTGCAGGAACGCCGGTCCAAGGTGGATGATAACTTCCACGATATGGACCAACAGATGCACACAAATGTCAAAGAATGCGGGTGGAAAGTAAATCTCAAGTTCGCATAATATCACAACGATCTCTTCTTGCAACCTTGAGAGTTGCTTCCGTGTAATCGACTTTCGAGAGATCACATCGAAAAAGTTATAGAAATCGAAAAGGGTTTCACGTACATGCTTGTCCATTATCGCTCGAATCGCAACCGGAAATATCTGCGTCATCATCACATGACAGTCATGAGACTTCATCCTGCTGAACCTTTGTTTCTGCTGGTATAGATATCTGCTTATCAGCCCACAGTAACCGGAAGGGGTTTTGACTCCTAGAAGGCACTCGATTAATTGTTGAAGCTCGTTCTCACTTAGAGTGAAACAGGATGGGGGTCAGTGATAGTCATTTTTCTTAACCTTTTTTCCCTTGTGTCGGTTCGTCTCCTCATCCGATGACTCAATTCCCCCGTGAAGCTCTTCCCTGATACCTAGATGTATTAGGTCATTTCTTGCTTTCGGCCCATCTTTGGTTTTTTCCAGCATGTTGAGCAGAGTGGCAAACAAACTCTCGAACACATTCTTCGTGATATGCATTAGATCAAGGCAATGAGGCGTATCGAGAACGGGCATGTACTTCAAGTCCCAAAACACGGACCTCGTCTTCCATACATCCAGGAGCGGTTTTGGTGCCTTTTGCTTCTTTCCTGGCTTAGGGCACTGATCCCAATCATTCAACAACTCATATATTTCTTCACCGCACCTCTTACGTGGAGGTCCCCGGAGCTCAACTTCACCATTGAAAAGGTCTCCACGCCTTATCCACGGGTCATCCTTGTGTAACCACCTTTGATGCCCCGTGTAGACAGTTTTTGAAGACCCGAGATCTTTCTTAAGCTGCATAAACGTTGGATCATCCATGCACCTCATACATCCCCAATGTCCGTGGCAAACCTGGCCTGCGACATATCCATGGCCGAGATAGTCGTGCACCGTACAAAGAAAGGCGGCTCTCATAGGGAAATATTCTTCTGCGATGGCGTCCCATGTGTTCACCCCTTCCCATAACGTGTCTAGCTCATCTTTCAGTAGCTTTAGATACAGATTGATGTCGTTGCTAGGTTGTTTTGGCCCTTGAATTAGCATGCACATGTGTATGTAATTACTCTTCATGCATAACCAGGGGGGAGGTTGTATATCCATACGAACACGGGCCAAGTGCTATGTGTGCTGCTCTGGTTGCTGTATGGATTCACTCCGACGGTGCTCACACCCAACTTGAGGTTCCTCGGATCTGCCGCGAAACTTGCATCTACGCCGTCTAATGCTCTCCACTGGCTTGCGTCCGAAGGGTGTGTCAGAACTGCCTTTTCACACCGTTTTGGATCTTTCAATACTACATTTTTTTCTGTCCGCGTGCCACCGCATGAGCTTGGCTTCCTTGTAGTCCGCAAAATACCGCTGCAAACGAGGAATGAGCGGAAAAAACCACACAACTTTCCGAGGTTCTTTCTTCCCTTTCTTGTATCGAGCGGCATTGCACACTGGACATGTGATCATGTTTGCGTCCTCTTTCCGATAAATGTAGCAATCATTGATGCACACGTGGTATTTTTCATGCGGTAAATCAAAGGGGCACACGACGTTCTTGGCCTCATCACAACTTGTAGGACACGAGTTGCCCTCCGGAAGCTTACTCTGCCAGTATTGCAGGCTAGCGTCGACACTTATATCAGTCCATTTGTGTTTTGCCTTCATTTTGAGAACATCAAGCGCTAATTTCAAGCGAGAGTCTTCCGATCCGCAACCTAGATACAACGGAGTATTCGATTCTACCTCCAGTTGTGCCAGCTTAGCTTGCTCTATACTAGCAGATCTGCAGTTAGCCGTCTTCTTTAGAAGTAGCTCTTTGAGATGAGGGTCCCGCACGGCTGAAGCTAGCAGTGTTTACATGTCATCGTCTTCGGTTATGCGTTGTTCAGCATCTTCTAGATCTCCAACATCATGTGCGGGAGGATCATCAGGCAGATCTTCGTCTTCTTGCCTGTGATCGTTATTATTGTCATGCTGATCATGATCCACCGCACCATCATGGACTTCATCATCATCATCTTCATCAAGCCACTGAGTGTGGCCATCCATGAAACCATGTATGAGAAGATGCTCCAGCAACTCTTCTGAAAAGGGGTTCAGCAAGCCCACTTTTTTGCATTTGCGACACGTACATCTTATCTCCCTGTGGTTATTTTGTATCATGTCGTCTGTGGCGTATCTCAAATATTTTTTCACGACACGTTCACTCATATGGTCGGGCGCCATATCGATCGCCTGCACGTGATAGAACCACAAGACAAGTAAAACAATCATTTTTCATTAAAAAATTCGGCATGACCTTCCTACAAATAGGACTAAGAGAGTGCCAAAATTTTCCGAAACGGAAATGAATCAACATTCCGGCAAAATATTGACATCATTTCCTGCACAATAAGAATAGCACATATATGCATCATCACATATCCGGCAAATTTTCATCATCTCATATATACATGCATGCATCATAATCAAGAATATATAGCACATATATATGCATCATCGCATATCCAACACAATACAAAAATATCACATATATGTTGATCCCTCACCTTAAGAGAGACAATGTGGGAGAGAAGAGAGATGTAGATAGATCTAGCTAGACCTATATATAGAGATGATATATTTGGATCTCACCAAAAGGAGCTAAATTTGGCTCTTTTGTGGCCATTTCTTTTGGTAGAAAGGACATTAGAAGGGTAATGGAGCTAGATCTATCACATAAACTAGTTTTAATTGGTTAAAAAGAGTGGTGAAGATTGGGGAAGGGGAGGAACTTTGAGCTAGTGAGAAGAGCAATAATGGAGGTGCAATAATGGAGGGATTTGGTGGCAGCCCGAGCCCACCAATAATTGCACAGGACACCTCTGGCGTACAATCCATAGGCCCTCCAGCAAAAACATCTGCAATTTAAAATATTTCGGGGGCAAACTTCCTCTGGCGTACAAGCTAAGTTGTACGCCAGCGGCAACAGAAATAGCGCTGGCGGGCATGGCTTCTGTACGCCAGTGGAAATTGGATCCGATGCCTAGCCCGGGGCAAGCCGTGCCTCTGGCGTGCACTGAATCATGTACGCCAGCGGTACCTTCTATTTCCCTGGCGTACACTTAACTCTGTACGCCACTGAAAGTAGTATTGGCGTACATCTTTTGGCGTCCGCCAGCAATGAGCTGGCGGCTATAGCCTATTTCCTACTAGTGTGAGAATCTTGCTCGATCCTCTTCGGATGCCCCTCAGGATAGAGTGGGTCCTGGGTGTGTGTTACACCCCTGGTCTTGATGCAATACGCTTGTATGTCCTGTTTGGCATTGTTAGCAAGCAAATCTTTTTGCACATTAGAAATTTGTTCAAGCTGAGTTTGAACCATATGAAAATGCTTAACAATACATTTAACATCATTAACTGTTCTTTCAAGAACACCAAGTAAACTTTTAATAGCAAGAGAATTATCATGTAACTGACTTTGTATCCTCCTATTAAAATTGTCTTGCTTAATTATAAAATTATCAAGCTCATCTAAGCATTGGTTGGGAGGCTTACCTTTAGGGATGTCACTTTCAGTAAAGTCTAATAGAGAGTGTACCTCTACCAAGGGAGGGTGAGTAGTAGGTTCACACAACTTCTCGATAGGCGGTAGATTCTTCACGTCTTCGGCTTTGATGCCCTTCTCTTTAATAGACTTCTTTGCTTCTTGCATATCTTCGTGGCTCAGAACAAGCATGCCCCTCTTCTTTGGTGGTGGAGGTGGTTCAGGGATGGACTAATCTTCATGGTTCTTGGCAATCTTGCCCATTAATTCTTCAGCATCGGCTGGCGTTCTTTCCCTGAAAACACAACCAGCACAACTATCCAGATAGGACCTGGATTCATCGGTTAGACTAGCATAAAATATATCAACAAACTCATTCTTTGGGACTTTATGTCCTGGTATAGCCTTGATTAAGTCACAATACCTCCCCCAAGCTTTAGGGAGGTGCTCATCCTGCAACTGTTTAAAGTTATAGATTCTTTGCAAAGCAGCATGTTGCATATGGGCAGGAAAATATTTATCAACGAAAAATTGGACTAAGTCCTAACGACTCTCAATGGAACCATGGGGTAGTGCGTCATACCAGGATTTAGAGTCTTCCTTCAAAGAAAAAGGAAAGAGCTTGGCCACATAGAAGTTTTGTATCTTCTCATCAGTAGTAAATAGGTCACCAAACTCAGCAAGCTTGGTCAGGTGTGCTATAGCATCATCATTTTCTCTGCCATAAAAAGGGCCAGCCTCGACTGTAGATATAAGTGAAAGATCAACAGATAAATCATAAGCAGGATCAGTGATGCATATAGCAGATGTGGCAAATTTAGGATCAGGAATATTCTTGTTCTTCATGGAATGCTTTTTGAGAAATTCCTTAACAGCAGTAGGGTCAGAGTCGGTACACTCTCTGAGTTCCCTACAAAGATCATCATCAAGAGTAATATAATCATCATCAAAGATCGTCTTCTTGAGTTTATCTAAGTCTGGGTAACCAAAGGTTTTGCAAGTAGGAATATAAGTAGCAGGGGTCTCGGTCTCGGGTTCTGCTGCAGCCTTAGCAGTCTCAGTTTCAATATAGCGACTAATGGCTTCTCGCCCCTTCGTTGGTGAGCCCCAAGTGGAAGGCGTGATGCAATGCAGCAGCAAGTTTCCCTCGGTGAAGATACCAAGGTTTGTCTCCCGTAGGACTCCAGAGATGATAAGTAGGTGTCAGCGGCGCAACTGACGCGGACCTGCACACAGACACAAATAACTTTGTTCCCAACGAAGTTCAGAGAGGTTGTCAATCTCTCCGGTCTTGTTGTTCACAAAGGATCAAACGCAAGGGATAATGATAGAAACTATAAGTAAAAGCAGAAAAGTAAATGAGCGTGGAAACAGTAAATGAGCGTGGAAACAGTAAATGAGGATATGGATCGGGATACGTGATGTTCACTAGTGATGTCTCTCTCCCAAAAGACGATAAACTGCTATGCGAGGTAAACAAATTACAAAAGGGCAATTGACAGGATTATGAACGCACCGCAATGCTAACTATGCCACAAAAGAAAGGAAGAGGCTCAAAAGCACGGGTAGTACGCCAAAATAAGTAGACCGAAATCCAACTGCATCTACTACTAATCATCCACCTTGAGATATCTATCCAGAACCTCTCGCTGGTATTAAGTTGTGAGCCCCACCCAAAGTGTAAACTCAAAGCAACAGAAAACTTCATTAAAAAGCACTTTGCGTAAAGTAAACAATCCTTGCAACCGCGGTTACAAGCATCGTTGTTTTCCCCCTTGTGGCAACAGCACATCCCCTAGACTCATGTTTCAGTCACTCAAGCGTGTCATCGGGGGGCATGAACCCGCAATCGAGCATAACGTTCCCTCTTGGGGTCACTACCTACTACTAGGCCAAAGCAATAAACAGCAACGGAGAACATGCAAGAATTACTTAGGAACAAAAATGTAAGAGATAAAAACCAAATATATTACTCAATCACAATCTGAACATAATCTCATAATCCATCAGATCCCATCAAACTCAGCATAGCAACAGCAGAAATATTACAAAAGTACCTCGATCATGTAGGGCAGCTCACGAGGTCTAAACCATGAAGAACAAAGAGGGGAGGAGAACATCACATAACTACTGATCACGGACCCATGGTCCAAGGAAAACTACTCACGAGACATCCGGGGAGCATCCATGGTGGAGAGGAGACTCCCGGAGGTCGGCCCTCCCTCCGGCAGGGTGCTGGGAAGAGGTCTTCTGGTGCTCCCAATCTCAGAAGCGCGGCGGCGGCGGAAAAGAGGCGAGATCGCGAAAAAGGGTCCTGTCCTCGAGGGTTTCCCGTGACGGAGAATATATAGGCAAAGGGGGGTAGCCAGAGGTGGACCAGGGGCCCCAGGCGCCCCCATGGTGCGGCCAGGGGTGGGGCCGTGCCGTGTGGCTGCCTGGGCCACCCCTGGCTCCCCTCTGGCCCCACTCGGGCTCTTCGCGAAGCTTCCTGTACGCTGATTTTTATCTGATTTTTCCCGAATTTTTGGAGCACTTTTTATATGGGGGAAAACTGAAATAGAAAAACAGCAGAAAACAGGAACTGGCACTGGGGTGCACTGAGTTAATAGGTTAGTCCAAATATGATCAAAAGTGTATGAAAGTGTATCTAGATCATAGCAATATCACACAAAACATGCATGGAGCAAGTCAGAAATTATAGATACGTTTTGGACGTATCAACATCCCCAAGCTTAATTCCTGCTCGTCCTCGAGTAGGTAAATGATAACATCATAATTTCTGTGGTGACATGCTAGCAACCATAAAAGAACTTTGAAAAGTAAAGCAACCAAGGTTAGAGATTCAAATCAAGTCATAACATGCAAGAGTCTATATTAGCATTGAAACAAGTAACAAAAGAACATTAGGTGCAAGAGCTCTCGCTGTCCGTGACTCGAATGTCTCCAAATGGTGTTTGCGTGCAAGAAGGGGGATAGGGAATACGAGAAAAACATTTACTTGTTGAGAACTCAATCTACTAAAGTTTCACACTTGGTCTTTTTCTGGAATCTTATCTTGACTCGTCCCGAGACCACTAGCCAGGTACAAGTCAATTTGATCCACTCCTTTTATAATATTTTGAGCACTCATGCAATGGATGAGTGTAAGCACGAGAGTTGACACTTAGGATGGCAAAGAGAGGAGTACGGAGGAGGAAGACAAAAAGGATGAGAAAGGCTCACATCAATGAGGAAAATCATAGGCAAGAGATGCCAAATGATAGATATGATGTGAGGAATAGGGATTGCCATGCAACGGATGCACATACGAGCTAAGAAGCTCTCCAATGGAACTAGTGGGGGTGCATCTAACTTTCTCGCTCATGAAGACCTAGAGCTCGTTTGAGGAGGCTCATCCTTGGAATATGCAAGCCAAGTTCTATAGTGTGAAGGTCCCCACATAGCTATATGCATAATGATCATCTCTATGGAGTACAAGGATATAAAGGGAGTACTAGTGTGGATCTCTCAAAAGGATAGTAGTGTTGCCCCTTTCTCTCTTTTTATTTCTTTTTCTCTTTTTTCTATTTTTTTGTATTTTTTTGTGGCCTCAATGGCTCTTTCTATTTAACTCTCATTTGTCCTCTTTGGGATCTTTTATTGTGTCCACTTTGGGATCTTTTCCTCACTTAAGGGCAACACTCTATTTTACAAGAAGGTAAAGGTGATCTTTCACACTTTACAAGGTACTCAAAATCATAAAGAAGATGTAACTATCATGATGTATGCAATGTATGTCGCTGCCAGTGTAGCAGGAACATGTATGACATGAAGCTCAAGTCATGAAGAGGTGGATGTTGCATGGCAATATGTCTCGGAAAGGCTATGGAAATGCCTTGATAGGTAGGTATGGTGGCTGTTTTGAGGAAAGATATAAGGAGGTTTATGATGACAGAGCGTATCATGCCAAGGGTTTAGATGTACCGGCGAAGGTGGACACCAACTCTCGGAATGAGAAGAAGGAAATGCACGACACGTGAGAGGCTAGCAAAATATGGGAAGGTGGAAGTACAACTTTCAATACTTACATTAGTCCGAAGAACTCATGCACTTATTATCGGTAACTCTCAATCTAATAAGGAGGTTCACAAAGAGACAAGTACCCCGAGGAGGAGTGTATGAGGGTTTGGTTATCCTTGCGCATCCTCGACTCATGGTACATGAGTGTACTCTAATATTCGATCCCTCCAAAGATTAGTGATTCATCTAGTAGCTAGAGTTCTCAACTAGTTTTGTAGGTTTTGAAAATACACACGGATTTCCCAAAATACGACACCTATCACTAATAGGCTAGAGATATTGACACCAAAAGTTCAAACATTACTCACAACAATACCTCAAACTATTGCAAGTTACTACTAAAATTAAATAGCAACCTCAATTACCTACTCTTAAGACAAGACGCAACTCAGTGCAACAACCAACTCTCTTAACAAGATAAACATGAAAACTAAAAAGAGTTCCAGCAACAAACTAAACAAAAGCCAAGGCTCTTTCTAAAGACAAACTAAGACTAAAACTAAACATGGCAGTAGCTATGAAAAGATAAAGAACACACAACAGCAAAAAGATAAGAAGGAAAAATCCTATGATGTGTTCTAGATTTTGAAAGTGGAGCGTGTTTCTCTCCCACACAAAGTAAGATGGGATCTAACTTGTTATGAACAGCAAGCAAAGCTAAATAAAACTAAAAATAAAACCTAAGAGCGAGACGCTCCAAGCATAGCACATAACGCATGAAGTGATAAAAATATAGTGAGACGAAGGACGAACTGATGATTGTTGATGGAGAAGGGGATCACGGGGGCATCCCCAAGCTTAGACACTTGAGTCTCCTTGAATATTTATTGGGGATGCATGGGGGCATCCCCAAGCTTGAGCGCTTGACACTCCTGGATCTTCTTTCATCATCTTCCATCGCACACTTGAAAACTCCCTTCATACATAACTCATCATAAGCTGATTAGAGAGGTTAGTATCCTTAATAAATAATTTTTCCCCACTGGATATAAAGATATTCTTGAAGAGCTACTGTTTCTCAAGAGTGCCAAAAAGTTTTTGCAAAGAAAAATCAAGCTTAAGGTTTGCAAAAGTGAGGAGAGACAAAACGTGGCAGAATCTGTGAAAAACAGAACAGCAGGTAGTAAAGAATTTTTTAGGGATACTTCTGCAAATCAAATCAAAAAACTCAGAACATACGGAAGTTTCGTAATTGTATAGAGCACGCTGTGCAAAAATTTCAGCTCAAAAAGATGAACTGGGATTTTTCTGAAATTTTTCTAGTCATGAGGACAGAATCTTTTTTCTGGACAGCATGTCACAACTTTTACTTCCCTTGCCATAAGAGGCTAAACTTGGCACAAAGCTGAAAAATAAAGATACAATGATGTTGCTACAGTAGTGACAAACATCAAGACACAACAAAAGCAAAAATAAAAACCTAAATTCGTTGCGGGCTGCCTCCCGAAAGCGCTTTCTTTTATGCCTTTTAGCTAGGCATGATGCAAAAAGAAGAATCAAGTTTTATCAAGACAAAGAGAATAACTAGCCCGATTAACGGACTCAAAAGGTAACTTGTTTTTCTTTCTAGGGAAGTGTTCCATCCCCTTTTTGAATGGGCATTGGAATTTTATATTCCCCTCTTTCATGTCAATAACCGCACCAACGGTGCGAAGAAAAGGACGTCCCAAACAAAGGTTCACACTCTATATCCATAAAAATAAAATCAACGGGAACATAGTTGTCATTGACAATGATAAGAACATCGTCGATCTTCCCCAAAGGTTTCTTTACGGAAGAATAAACAAGACGAACACCAAAAGAACAAGGCTCAAAGGGCTTCAATTCAAACATATCAAATATTCTTTTGGGCATAACAGAGGTACTAGCTCCAACATCACATAAAGCATAGCAAGAGAAGTAATTTAATTTAATTTTGATCATAGGGTCCCAACCATCATCTAGCTTCCTAGGTATGGAGGCTTCTACTCTAAGCTTCTCCTCCCTAGCTTTGATGAGAGCATTTGTGATGTGCTCCGTGAAGGCAAGATTAAGTGTGCTAGTGTGGGGGTCTCTAGACATTTTGTGTAGCAAGCTAATAACTTCTGAGAGGGTGCAACTATCAAAATCAATATCACTACTATCAAAGGTGGTAGTAGTGTCGTCTAGGCTCACTTGTTTGAAACCCTCTATGTTCATAGGAGTTTCTTCATCTTTGGTTGAGGTATTAGCATCACCATTAATAGGTCCAACGGGACTAGGAGTACATTGGGTGCTAATAGTTTGGGTGTCCTCAACCATTTGGATAGTAGCAACTGTGTGGTGTGTAGGAAGGCTCTTAATTCTATCCTCTTACTCTCTTTTTCTCTAGCCCACCTTTCTTTAAGTTTAGCCATCATCCTAATATTTTCATTAATTTGTAATTGGATAGCATTAATAGGAGTGGCCTTATTCTCCTCAAGGGGAGAGGTTCTAATTTTAAGCATCTCAATATCAAGGGCTAAGCTTTCTACCTTCAAAGGGAGATTATCTAATTTAGCTAATTTATCCTCTACATTTTTGTTGAAGGCTTTTTGGGTAGTGATAAAATCTCTAAGCATGTTTTCCAATTCAGAAGAGGGGTTCTTGTTGCTAGGGTAGGTGTTGTTGTTCCCATAGTTGGATGGAAACGGTCTAGGATTGCTAGCAAAATTACCCCTATAAGCATTGTTGTTGAAATTGTTTCTAGCAATAAAGTTCACATCTACTTGTTCTTGGGCAACCAAAGAATTTAAAGGGACATCATGAGGATCAATAGAGGGTTTCTTGGTAAGTAGAGACATAATTAAGTCAACTTTTCCATTGAGGGAGGTAATTTCCTCGACAGAGTTTACCTTCCTACTTGTTGGAGCGCGTTCGGTGTGCCATTGGGAATAATTGGTCATCATCTCATCGAGAAGCTTCGTGGCAGCACCAAGTGTAGTTGACATAAAGGTTCCTCCCGCGGCCGAATCTAACAGGTTCCGCGAGGTAAAGTTCAAGCCTGCATAAAAAGTCTGGATAACCATCCAGGTAGTCAAACCATGTGTAGGGCATTTCTTAACATGAGATTTCATTCGTTCCCAAGCTTGGGCAACGTGTTCATTATCCAATTGCTTAAAATTCATAATGTTGCTCCTCAATTGGATAATTTTAGCAGGTGGGTAGTACTTCCCTATAAAAGCATCTTTACACTTATCCCAAGAATCTATGCTATTCCTAGGCAAAGATTGAAACCAGATTTTAGCGTCTCCCCTTAAAGAGAAAGGAAAGAGCTTGAGCTTAACAATATCACCTTCTACTTCTTTATACTTTTGCATATCACATAATTCAACAAAGTTATTCAAGTGTAAAGCAGCATCATCTCCAGCACCAGAGAATTGATCTCTCATAACAAGGTTTAGCAAGGCAGGTTTAATTTCATAAGTGGTAGCTGAAGTGGCAGGTGTGGCAATGGGGGTTCAGATAAAGTATTGGTTGTTTTGACTAGTGAAGTCACACAACTTGGTGTTTTCAGTGGAACCCATAGTAGCAGCAAGTGTGGCAGATTTTTTTGTGATTTTTGATAAAAGACACAAAGATAAAAACTGAAAGGTAAACTAACAAGACTAAAAAACAAAGATAAAGGGTAGTGTGCAACTCCCCTATCTTAGCACTCGGAGTCCCCGGCAACGACGCCAGAAATTTTCTTTGATGGCTTCTCGCCCCTTCGTTGGTGAGCCCCAAGTGGAAGGCGTGATGCAATGCAGCAGCAAGTTTCCCTCGGTGAAGATACCAAGGTTTATCTCCAGTAGGACTCCAGAGATGATAAGTAGGTGTCAGCGGCGCAACTGACGCGGACCTGCACACAGACACAAATAACTTTGTTCCCAACGAAGTTCAGAGAGGTTGTCAATCTCTCCGGTCTTGTTGTTCACAAAGGATCAAACGCAAGGGATAATGATAGCAACTATAAGTAAAAGCAGAAAAGTAAATGAGCGTGGAAACAGTAAATGAGGATATGGACCGGGATACGTGATGTTCACTAGTGATGTCTCTCTCCCAAAAGACGATAAACTGCTGTGCGAGGTAAACAAATTACAGAAGGGCAATTGACAGGATTATCAACGCACCACAATGCTAACTATGCTACAAAAGAAAGGAAGAGGCTCAAAAGCACGGGCAGTACGCCAAAATAAGTAGACCGAAATCCAACTGCATCTACTACTAATCATCCACCTTGAGATATCTATCCTGTTTCTGTCACTCAAGCGTGTCATCGGGGGGCATGAACCCACAATCGAGCATAACGTTCCCTCTTGGGGTCACTACCTCCTACTTGGCCAAAGCAGTAAACAGCAACGGAGAACATGCAAGAATTACTTAGGAACAAAAATATAAGAGATAAAAACCAAATATATTACTCAATCACAATCTGAACATAATCTCATAATCCATCAGATCCCATCAAACTCAGCATAGCAACAACAGAAATATTACAAAAGTGCCTCGATCATGTAGGGCAGCTCACGAGGTCTAAACCATGAAGAACAAAGAGGGGAGGAGAACATCACATAGCTACTGATCACGGACCCATGGTCCAAGGAAAACTACTCACGAGACATCCGGGGAGCATCCATGGTGGAGAGGAGACTCCCGGAGGTCGGCCCTCCCTCCGGCAGGGTGCCGGGAAGAGGTATTCTGGTGCTCCCGATCTCGGAAGCGCGGCGGCGGCGGAACAGAGGCGAGATCGCGAAAAAGGGTTCTGTCCTCGAGGTTTTCCCGTGACGGAGAATATATAGGCGAAGGGGGGCAGCCAGAGGTGGACCAGGGGCCCCAGGCGCCCCCCTGGCGCGGCCAGGGGTGGGGCCACGCCGGGTGGCCGCCTGGGCCACCCCTGGCTCCCCTCTGGCCCCACTCGGGCTCTTCGCGAAGCTTCCTGTACGCTGATTTTTTATCTGATTTTCCCGAATTTTTGGAGCACTTTTTATATGGGGGAAAACTGAAATAGAAAAACAGCAGAAAACAGGAACTGGCACTGGGGTGCACTGAGTTAATAGGTTAGTCCAAATATGATCAAAAGTGTATGAAAGTGTATCTAGATCATAGCAATATCACACAAAACATGCATGGAGCAAGCAGAAATTATAGATACGTTTTGGACGTATCAGCGACCAAGAAAATTATCATCATCAAGAGTAGTGGAAGCATCATCAAAAGTATTGGACATAGTGACAGACTCAATAGAAGTAGCATGTGGTGGTAGTGGTGAAGCAAACTTACTTATAACGGAAGGTGAATCAAGCGTAGCACTGGTACTCAGAACGGTACCCTTTCTTGTAGTGGATGGTAGGATCGGAACCTTGGGGTCTCCTTTCTTACCCATAGTGGATGAAGTGTAGCAGGCAGGATACTTCAAGTAGACTTGTAAATATTGCTATGGTCCCCGGCAACGGCGCCAGAAAACAGTACTTGATGACTCTCAACTGTAGGGGATCGATTGTAGTGTTCTCGTGGGTAAGTTAACCCAATTTATTGATTCAAGCAAGGGGACACAAAGAGTACTTATAAGCTTTGACAGTTGAGTTGTCAATTCAACTGCACCTGAAATATTCTTGCTTGCAACAAGGTATTAATAGCAACTATGATATGATAGCGATAATGATAACGGTGAAAGTAAACTAGTAGTAACCAGCAGGATTAAAACACTGTAGGCTAGGGAGATGGATGGTTGGGCGCTGCATGAATAAGAATGAACATGTAATAGATTCTAACACGGGGCAAGGCACACAGAAAAGCAATGATCATCTAGGCAAATATCAAACATTAGGCATGTATCCCATAGGTAGTTGTGCGTGCTTGCAATAAGAACTTGCACAACATCTTTTGTCCTACCATCCCGCTATGAATGGGGCCAAAAGGCACTTATGGAGATTAAGGTGCTCCTGTCAAAGAGCACCGGAACAAAGCAATAAACTCAATGGATACATGGAATCCTCAAATTATGGACCATCCCCTTTGGTGTCCCAAGCTGTCACCTTTGGGATTGCCAGTTCCGGACCATAATAGGTGCATACAACTCATAGATAGGATCTTGAACATAAATAAACTCATGAAAACATAAGTGGTTCAGATCTGAAAACATGGCACTCGGGCCCAAAGTGACAAGCATTAAGAGAAATAAGTTGTAGCAAATATGATAAACACCAAAGTAGATGATAGGCAACATGCCCCCAACAATCTGACGAACTATTACATGATCAATCTCACCCAATCCCTACCATCCCCTTTGCCTACAGCAGGTAATTACTCACACATGTGAAGAGAAGTCATGGAGGGACGATGGATTGGTGATGGTGATGTCGATGGCGACGATCTCCCCTCTCCGGAGGCCAAATCAGCCTCCAGATTAGCCCTCCCGAGGAAGAACAGAGGTTGGCGGCGGCTCCGCGACGGGTTCTGGAAAAGCGACTTATGTTTTGGAGTTTCCCCGTCACGGGAATAAATAGGAGACGAAGTAGGGCACCAGGGGAGGGGGGAGTCGCCCAGGCGGCCTGTGGGTGCGGCCCCACCCATGGTCGCGCCAGCAGGGCGCCTGGGCCCCCCTGGCTGCCCTCTGGCCCCCCTTCTGGCTTCGGGCTCCTTCAGGTGCGTGGATTTTTTGGTATTTTTCTGGGAATTTTCTGAGATGTCCAAAAGTCCATTTTCCTGCGCACAATAACACCATACAGGCAGCTCTGCTGAAAACAACGTCAGTCCGGGTTAGTTTAGCTCAAATCATGCAAGAATGAGGGCAAAACAATAGCAAAAGTGTTTGGAAAAGTAGATACGTTTGAGACGTATCAGCAAGCAAGTTGGATGCACCCCCCACTAGTTCCATTGGAGAGCTTTCATATACTCATAGCTCATTGTGCATCCGTTGCATGGCAATCCCTACTCCTCGCACCATATCTACCATTAGGCATACCTCGCCTAAGGTTGTACTCATTGGTGTGAGACTTTCATACTTTCTGACTTTCTTTCCCCATTATTTATACTCTTCGCCATCCTAGGTGCCAACTAATCTTGCTTGCGCATTCATTGCATGAGTGCTCCAAATCGAAAGGGTGAGGATCAAATTGACTTGTACCTAGCCGACGGTCTGGGGATGAGTCATAAGAAGAATCCAAAAGAGACCAAGTGTGGAAGTTAGTAGATTGAGTTATGAACAACTATTAAGTATTTTGATGTTGTAAACCCATCTCCCACTTTCTGCACGGGAACAACGATTGGAGAAATTCGAGTCACGGACAGCGAGAGCTCTTGCACCTTTATATTCTTACTTTACTAGATAATGTTGTATGTTTTGATGCACTTTGATATCATTTACAACTTACTTTGGACTAACCTATTAACTCAGTACCCAGTGCCAGTTTTTGTCTGTTCTTGTCTGTGCATTGCAGAAAAAAGGTGAAAAATAAAAGTTCTTGGAAAATCCAAAAAAATTCCTAAAAAAAATCCACGACGGAAGACTCCAGAAGCCCGTAGGAGAGTCAAATGAGGGCCACCCCCCATCCAGGCGCCTCCCTGGCACAACCCAGGGGGTGGCTGCGCCGCCTGGCCGCTTAGGCTAGGGGGGCACCCTTGAATCCCTCCTTCGATGTTTATTTACCTCGACGCAAAAACCTACAGAGAGTTCTCCGTTCCGCGAAAATACCCATTGTTCCACCTCCGCCGCGATTCCGATATCGGGATCTCCTAAATGACTTGTCCCGGCACCCTGCCGGAGGGAGGATTGACCTCCAGAGGCTTCTCCACCACCATGATCGCCTCCGGGGATGCGTCGTGAGTAGCCCCCCTTGGAATATGGGTCCATGATCAGTAGATATGTGATTGCCTTCTCTTCAATCTTGTGCTTAAATGTTTAGCCCTTGTGAGCTGCCTATCATGATCAAGGAATCTATGCATGAATTCTTGTTTTTCTATGTTGTGTTTGTTGGGATCCGATGGATTGTGAGATTATGTTCAGATTGTGATGAGTATTATATTTCGTTTACCTTTTTATTTTAATTCTTGAGTAGTCTTACATGTTCTCCATTGTGTTTGTTGCTTTGGCCAAGTAGTAGATTGCAACTCCAAGAGCGAGCGTTGATGGCGCGTTGGCGGGAGTAGATTCCTGCTTGTGTTCCCCGGAAACGGCGCCAGAAATTTAGCTTGATGGGTGTAGATAAGACCTCCTCGTTGGTTACCCCAAGTGAAAGGTTATGATGTAGTAGCAGCAAATTTCCCTCGGTGAAGATGTCAAGGTTATCAATCCAGTAGGATTTCAGAGACGACAAGTAGGTGGCAACGGCGCCAGAGGAAGATTGTCAATCTCTCCTTTATCGTTGCCACCTACTTGTCATCTCTGCAATCCTACTTAATTGATAACCTTGGTATATTCACCGAGGGAAATTTCCTGCTATGTACGTCATAACCTTCCACTTGGGTTAACTAACGAGGAGGTGTTATCTACACCCATCAATAATCGATGTAGCAATTCTGCACGGCTTTGCCAAACTTGAAGTCACCATGAATCCTTTATATCGCCTCGCTTAGAGTCGCATGGATCTATTGTGATGTGACATCATCTGGCTTCATCGACGCAAGGCTGCATAGGTCGTTAGGAGTCGTAACCAAGCTCATTCCTCGTGTGTTGGCCAATCCTTGTGTATGATAAGATGATGCCTTGGTAGCTCCTCATCTCAAAGTCGCTGCAAAACTTTTCTGCAATTACATGGTAAGTGATAATACGCAAGCGTAGAAACTTATTCTAGCATTCTTCAATATGGATGTGAATGTATTGAGCATCATACCCCGTGGAAGCTAAATGTAGGTTTTCTATTCTTTTAAGTTATGTGTATCACTCCCAAAATAATTTGTGCACTTTTAGCATTTTCCTTACAAAGTAGCAAGTGTGTTGATTGGTGTAGGTTGCACCAGAGTAACAAGAGAACGGTACAAGGAACAAATACCCAGCATTTGCCAAGTATAGAATATTTTTAAAAGAGCAAGCGATGATGCAAGTGTAGATATAGGGGTGTATATTGCCCCGATGGAATAAATCACTACATAGTGCGTTAACATAGTATGACTTCTAGATTATCTCAAACAAGTGTAGGCATGTATTTCTTAAATAGAGTTACATGCTTAAAAATAATTTTGCTCTCATCTACAGTCCACCCCCGATATAGGGATACGAAAGGAATTTAAAGATAATCAAGGTGACCGTAGGGTCAATTAGACCAATGTATTAACACTCTATGAATACATGTTATCCTGAAATAAACACTATACCCATTAACATTACGGCTTATCACCCTTGGGGTCTTCGATTCAAAATTATAATAGGTGGGAATGATTTCTGTAGGTACAATCATAAGGAAAAAATATTAAAAAGATAAAAATTATCCATATCTGAAATAATATTACTTAGACCCTAGTAATAAGCATTGGGCAAAAAAAAGTTATAGCAACAATAATCCTTAAATACCAGAGGCCAACAATACATCAATCTTAACACTAGTACATGATTTTCCATCACACGGATTGGATCCACCGCATGTGCTTACAAGAAATTACTCACACATAAAGGAGAGGAACATGATGCTTATAATGAAGGGGTTGTTGGTGAACATGGTGATGATTGAGAGGCCACATCCTTCTTCCTTGAAACCCCCCCCCCCTCCCGAGGTGGGAGAAGGATTTCCCCTTAATTTCCATGGCCTTCTTCCTTCTGCGATCGACGACCATGGATGTTACAATCAATGTGATCATGTGACCGATGTTCGACAAAGTGCATGATGTAACCTATGTCAGACACAACGACAAGCTGCGCACATTGTAGAACCAATGAAAGACGGACCTACGACCACATATGCCACAACCAATGTTCATCATAATGACAAGTTGTGTTTGATGCTGGTATCTGTGTTCGACGGAGCTGCAACTGGTGCCGCAGATGTTACAACATGTGTCTGTCACGACAACAAGCTGCAAGCAATGCTGGAACCGATGGGTTGTGAATGTTGCAATCGACGTCCGGGACAACGACAAGTTGCGTGCAATGTTCAAACCATCTTGTGCTCATGCTTCAACAACTTGCTAGTTTGACAACGACTTGCGATTGAGATGGGGGCAGCGAGAATGTGTAGTCGGCGATGCTACATGCTACAGTGCTCTTCGTTGTGAGTAGGGCGATCTTTTTTTTAGAGAACGCGCAGGAGATCTGCGTGTCGATATATTAAGAAAGGGGAAACAGGTTACAAGTACAAATAGGTTACCACAAAGGAGACATCGGCGCACGCAGGCAGACATACTCCTATTGGGCTATGTAATCGGAATTATTCGCACTAGACTACCGTGACCCACAGAGCTCCACTCCTTATAGGCGCCGATGATTTTCATCGCCAAGGGCGCCACCAACAGGGCGCGTTTCTTGAAGATACGCCGGTTGCGCTCAAGCCATAGGTGGCGGAGGGAGCACATGATGATTGAGTTAAGGCCCTTATGGAGCTGCGCGGCGGTACGAGGTTGCGTCTTGCTCCACCAATCTAGGATCCCGTCATCAGAATTTTGTGTGAGGAGTGCCATGCCAATCCAGGAGAGCACGAGGAACCAGACCTCACGTGCATATGGGCACTGCAAGAGAAGGTGGTCGATGGTTTCATCCACCTGGGAGCAGAGAGGGCAGTGGGGCTGGTGATCCAGGCCACGACGTTGTAGCCGATCAGATGTCCAGCAGCGGTTGCGTAGTGCGAGCCACGCAA
Source organism: Bromus sterilis (assembly GCA_950022295.1). Classification (NCBI taxonomy): domain Eukaryota; kingdom Viridiplantae; phylum Streptophyta; class Magnoliopsida; order Poales; family Poaceae; genus Bromus; species Bromus sterilis. The sequence goes on from OX465597.1 coordinate 31,573,901, forward strand.
AAAACTTGAAACGTAGGGGCGCCCATGGCTTCCATACAAGTTGCTCCCATCCGCATGCGATGCGCCCAGCAAATGAAGCTAAGTACACGGACTTTGTGGTGTGGGAACCAGAGGAGCTCCAGCGCCATAACCAATGGTCGGCTTCTGAACTCAGTGTGGTGCCCATGATCAAGGGCCAGACTTGAAGGAATTGTAAGATGACGGCTACAGACATGCGGCCACGGAGGTCACCAATCCAGGCAACGCCTGCGATGCCTTCGCAAACGAAGAGGGAGTTCCAGGCGGCTGGTCTAACCAGCTTGCAGAGGGCCGGCGCAAGTTGTAGGAGGGAGGACCCATCGATCCAGGGGTCGCGCCAGAAGAGGGCGGCCTTGCCATTGCCCAAAGTAAGAGCGGAGCCAGCAACAAAGAGGGCTTGGGCGTTCTCGGACGCGGCAAAAGACGACGCAGACCATGGGACATCCAATTCCGTTTTAGCCCGCCAAATCCACTTTGAGCGCAGAGCGTCATTTAGGGCCTTGAGATTATGGATTCCAAGACCACACAGGCCGACCAGGGCGCAAACCGCCTGCCAAGCCACGCGGCACTGGCCTCCCTTCGCGCAGCGGGAACCAGACCAGAGGAAATCTCGACGGATCTTGTCAACCGCATCGAGAAACCATGGCGGAAGATCCAACGCCAACATGTGGTAGAGGCCCATGGATGTGAGCACCGCGTTGATGAGGATGACGCGGCTGCTGGTAGGGATCAACCCAGCCTTCCACGAAGGTAGTCGATTGGCAATCTTGTCAACAAGGGGCAGCAGATCGGCCTTGCGGGTGCGAGATCAAGAGAGTGGCAGACCTAGGTATTTAGTCGGGAATGCCGCCGTGGCACACGGGAAATCCACCAGCAAGGCCCCCAAGGAGTTGGCCTCATAGCGGATGGGGATGATCGCGCTCTTGGCCAAATTGGCATGGAGCCCAGAGGCACCTCCAAATAGGCGCAGGATCTCACGAGTGGCCGCCAGATCGCTTGGCTCAGGGCGAATGAAGAGGGCAACATCATCAGCGAAGAAGGAGGCCCGATGCTTAATACCCCATTGGTCCACCGGCAAGAGCATGCGCGCTTGATCAAAGCGTCGGATGATGGCGTCGAGGACATCGATGACGATGAGGAAGAGCATAGGCGAGATCGGGTCGCCCTGCCGTAAGCCGCGCTTGTGCTGGATGGATTCTGAGGGGCTTCCATTGATGAGCGCGCGCGATGAAGAGGTGCGGAGGAGAACCGCAATCAAGTCCAGCCATTTGGGTTCAAAGCCCCGGTGTCGTAAGATCTCCAGAAGGAAAGGCCAAGCCACCGTGTCAAAAGCCTTGGATATATCGAGTTTCAGGAACAGAGAGGGGATCCGCTTGCGATGCAGCAGCTTGATCGATTGATCCACGAGGAGTAGGGCGATCTTGATGCAACAAGCTGACCAATAACGACGATGAGATAAGGTAAAAATGGTGGACGATGCAACAAGTGTTGCAAGGGTCTTTATCGTGGTGCTACTAGTAGGAGCGACGTCTTCATGCGAGATGCGACCAGGTGGTTTGTTTTTGTGCGAGCTATGAAGCGCATGTCAGGGAAAGGGGGAAATATGAAGTGGTTGCATGATCCGACGGTCACCAATCATCAAATCATATTACATAGAAGGTGACCGATCGAGGGCTTACATCGGTCGGCCGACGGCTAACAGCGGCCATACCTTTTAGATGACTGGAACAACATTTACCGGAATTTTACAGAAGAACGGCGGAACGAATTCTATCGATCTTTATCTAGGAAATCCACACAAGATGCGAAGAGCATTCGATCTTTCCCATGAAATAGCAGCTACAATGTCGAATTGAATTATTTACGACAGCGACACCGTCTTGCTAACTGCTATAAGCTGGCTAGTTGCCGGCGAGGACGCCCTGGCCGGCAACGAACGCTCTGAGGTTCCTCTCGGACGAGCCGCCCACTACCGCCGCCGCCCGCGCCTTCTCCCTCCACAGCTCCGCTTTGGCGCGCACCACATCCGACATGGAGAAGTCGATGCACCTTCGCAGCTCGTCGGCCTCCAGCACGCCGTCCTTCTCGCTCACGGCGGCCCTGACCCCGGTGCCTAGCTGCCGCTCCACCAGCCACGCGTTAGTGCCCTGGTCCGTCCACTGCGGCACTCCGACGACCGGCACGCCACACGCCACGCTCTCCAGCGTGGAGTTCCAGCCGCAGTGCGTCACGAAGCATCCCACCGACGGGTGCGACAGAACCTTCCCTTGGTCGCACCACTCAACCACCATGCCCCCGTCGGTGCACAGGTCGTCGCCGTCGACCTCGCCGCGGTTGTCTTTCCTCAGGACCCATAGGAATGGCCGGCCGCTCTCCGCCATGCCGTGTGCCACCTCCGCGATCTGCCGCTTGCTCATCGTCGACAGGCTCCCGAAGGAGATGTACACCACAGACCCCGCCGCCTGCGCGTCCAGCCACTCCAGGTAGCCCTTGTCGTCCTGCTTGAACAGGTCGTTTTTGTTGTTGTTGGCCGACTCCGGCGAGTCGTCCAGGAAGGAGAGCACGGGGCCGATGGGAACGACGTCGATGCCGTGCTGGCGCAGCGTAGCCACCGCATGGGGCTCCATGGCATCGAACGTGTTGGCGAGCACGGTGGGCGTGTCCTCGCAGTCCAGCACCTCGAGGAGCTCGCGGAACGCGGCGAGCACGAAGGCGTAGGGGTGGTCGTTGGAGGCGATGGTGAGGAACGACGGCAGGTCGCGCATCCGCATCGGCGGGAGCCCGCGGACGCGGACGTCCGCCCACGGGTCGGTCGCGGCGGCGGCGACGGCCTGGTCGAGGCCGTCGGTGCCGCGGAAGAAGTGGAAGTAGGAGGCGAGCACGGTGGCCGGCTGGATCCAGTAGAGCGCCGAAGGCACGCCGTGCGCGCGCGCGACGTCGGCGACCCAGGACAGGAGCACCGTGTACACCACCTGTGTGACAGGCGTGCCGGAGTCGCGGAGGCGCGCGAGCACGCCGTCCAGCGTGCGGGCCCCGACGACCTTGAGGTTGGACATGTAGTCAGTGACTTCGTGCACCGCCTTGTCGAAGCCGCCGTCGTAGCCGTCGGAGTAGGGCACGTAGCGGACGCCAGCGCCGTCTACGTGGTCCACTGCCGCCGCGTCCGCGTCGTCCTCCGGGAACATCTTGCGGCATGCGGAGACGGCGGTGGAGAGGGTGACGTGGGCGCCCGGCGCGGCGCGGAGCAGGCGCAGCGCGAGGTGGCGCGCCGGGTTGATGTGGCCCTGCGCCGGGTACGTGACCACCAGAAAATGCGGCGCCGCCGACGCGCGCTCCACCTCCTGCGCCACCATGGCCGGCATTCTTGTGTGTGTGCGTGCGATGTGGATGGAAGAACGTGCGAAGGTGAGAGTGTCTTGTTGTCGATGTGTTGCGGCGAGTGGTCGATGTGGAGGTGGAGGTGGCCATTCGCTCGGCTTGTTATATACCACGGCGGAGATATCCTCGGAGAGAAAAACTGCGGCGGGGATGACGGAAGTGATGACTACATGGCGGAGGGGAGCCATGTCAGACATGTGGTCAGCAGGCATGGCTGGTTGCAGTTCATGTGTTTGTGTGGCGGTCCGTGCTGCAGAAAGCCAAGAAGAAGACGGGATTGCCCAAATAATGGCTGGAGCAGGTCACATGTATACGGTTTGGTTCTGTTTCCTCACACTCGTTTTTTTTCAGGGGCTGTTTCCTCACACTCGTTGTCAAGTTGCGGCACCGTCTCTCTCACTCTCTCAGAGCCTGTTTGGTTGTTTGTATGTACTTCATTCAGTCAGCGCGTGCGATGGGATTTGAGCTTATTCGGGGCCAGTTCTTTTGTTGGTTCTTGGTATTGTTAAATCACAGCGGATTAAGATTGAACCAAGTCTTAATCGTCGTGAGATCATGTGTGAAGATTCGTGTAAAAAATATACTTCCTGCGTTCCTTAATGTAAGGCGTATAGTTTCTTTTAGAAAGTCAAACTTAGTTAATTTGACCGGATTTGTAGATAAATATATCGATATAAATTATACCAAAACAGTATCATCGGATTCATCCTAAAACGATATTCATATTATAATTATTAAATCTCATAGATGTTGATAGTTTTTGCTATAAATTTGATCAAAGTATAAAAAAAGTTTGACTTTTTGAAAAAAAATATACACCTTATATTAAGAGACGGAGGGAATATTACTTTTCGCATGATCTATTACTTGATAAGACTTTATTAAATCTCAGTCGATTAAGATCTAGACACACTCTTTTGAATAAGTTGCTTTATACCTTCATCTTGCTATGCTGCTGGAGAATCTGGAAGCACCGGAACGGTGTCTTCTTCAGTCACCATGCCCCCTCCCTTGCGCTGTCCTTGCAAGGCTGCCGGGAGGATGTCGTCCTGTGGAGGGTGCGGCTGCGTGAAGATCACTGCCCCCATGCTGATAGGTGGCTGCGAGCCTATTCCGCCACGATATAAGATGCCCCCTCCCCCCTCTAGTGCCTTGTACATGTGATGTACCTGAACAAACATATGTAGCCCCGCCCCCTCTCGGTTTTGGATGTAATATATTCAGGTGGGGGGCATTTCGCCCCTCCCCGGTGAAAATTCAAAAAAAAAATATTTTGAGAAGCCTAGTAATTAAAAATTACCAGTAGGCTTATAACGAAATTATTAATTAACGAGTACTCTTTTCAACGAATACACCAACCCTTTTCGCGGTCGACAAGTGGTGTTTTGTATGCGCGGCATTTTGTCGCGTTGTGGAGGTTCTTTTTTTAAAGGCACACATCGTGCTTTTCAAAGAAGCAAATTTGTGCCTCCACGCGAAACGCGTTTGTGCCTCTCTTTTTAGAGGCATGCGACGTGTCTTTCTCAGAAGTAAATTCGTGCCTCCAGACACGATCGTGCCTTTCGTGCAAGTAAATTTATGCCTCCTACGGAGGCACGATCATGCCTTTTTTCTTTAGAGATACGGGTTCGTGCTTTTTTATATAGGCACACGACGTGGCTCTCGTGAAGGAGATTCGTGCCTCCAAAAGATGCATGATCATGCCATTTTTTGAAGAAAATAATGATATTTTTTTAGTTTTTTCACCAAAATGTAAGGAAAAAACGCGCAACAACCGGAAAATTCGAAAAACCTCTGAGAAAACAAATATTAAACCGTGAAAATGCGTACACAAAAAATGAAAACCTGGGGAAGCGTGATGATACGACACGTGACACGCTTTTAAAGTGTTCCTTAGATGGGCTACGAATGAATACTCTCTAACTAGTTGCCCTCGGCTTCTAATAACATAATTTTGATTGGACTTCTACAATAAGTTGTGTGAAGAGTGGCTTATTATAGAAGCTCAAAAAAGCCACCCAAAAAACGGATCCTTGATTGCCTGATTTTCATTAAAAGAAATGAAGACTTAAGTCTCAGTCGATTGAGATCTAGACACATTTTTTTAGTAAGTTGCTTTATACCCAGTTTGTTTTAGAAACTTAATCAAATTATTATTTTGAGAAGCCTAGTAGACTTGTAGGCATATAACAAAATCATTAATTAATGAGTACTCTTTCCAACAAATAGGTCAACTCTTTTCACGCTCGATAAGTGGCATTCTGTACGTGCGCCACTTGTCATGTTGTGGAGGTTCCCTTTTTAAAGGCACGCGGCATGCTTTTCGCAGAAGCAAATTTGTGCCTCCACGTGAAGCGCGTCCGTGCCTTTTTTTTAAGGCACACAACATGCCTTTCTCGAAAGTAAATTCGTGCCTCCAGACACGAGCGTGTCTTTTTTTAGAGGCACGCGATGTGCCTTTCGTGCCTCGTGGCACGATCGTGCCTTTTTTTAGAGGCACGGGTTCATACCTATTTTTAGAGGCACACGACATGCCTCTTGCGATGCGGATTCGTGCCTCCAAGAGTTGCACGGTCGTGTCTCTATTATTTTAAAAAAAATGATATTTTTTCACCAAAATGTAAGGAAAAAGCAAAAAATAAAAAAAATAAAACAAAATTTAAATAGTGAAAACACACAAAAAAACCTGGGAAAGCGTGAGGACACGACACGTGACGCGCTCTTCAAGTGTTTCTTAGATGGGTTACAAAGGGAGTACTCTCTAACTAGTTGCCCTCGGCTTCTAATAAGAAAATTTCAGTTGGACTTCTAGAATAAGCTCGGTGAAGGGCGGCTTATTCTAGAAGCCCAAAAAAGCCACCAAAAAGCTGGTCCTTGATTGCCTTATTTTCATTAAAAAATAATGTGCATGTTATTTAAAATATGCGAGTGTAAATATGACATAAGCAAATCTTATTCTCGAACAAAGCCCATTTTACTTGTGTTTTTTTATCTATATAGGATTTATGTACATATGTCATAGTTATGTCTCATGTAGTATGATACTCCCTTTGTTTCATAATGTAAGATCTTATATTACGGAACAGAGGGAGTACATCACAAATCATCCCAAAAGAAATTGTTCCCGATTGTTTGTTTGTATAATTCTTTTGGTTTTGTTTCTCGCGTAGAAAAAAGGCCAGTCCGTAACAAAAAAATCTAAGAAATACGTGAACCATACAAAAGAAAAGATATTAGTAGAGAAAAGGGAAAAGTTATGTTACAGTTTATTTAGAAAACCCCCTAAATTAAAAAAAAATCCACACATTTGCGTACGAAAACGAAATGTATTCTTACTTAATTAGTTTTACAGGGTGAAAACCTTGTAGAATGAAACATGCGGAAAAATATTTGTGAGTCAACCAAAAAATTGAAAAGATAAAAAGGCCAAACTTGCTATTATAATAAAAAAAATCAATGAAAAAAACGCTTACAAAATAAGGGGTTGGCCTTACAGAAAAAATTAGAGTATAGTTGCAAAAATAAGGGGTGGACTTGTAACCGATGCGACATCGATAAAAACACTAAAAACTTGTTGCAAAAAGTTACTTGATGCCGGTGGACTTGCAATTGACCGTCGATGAGAAAGCCCTAAAAAATCAAGTTGTAGGTACAAGGTATGCTTGTGACTACATAAAAAAAGGTGGGGGTCGATCCTAAGAGTCAAGACAAGGGATAAAATATCAGGTGCTCCCAACGTTCACATGGTGCCATGATACGATATTCCGTCGTCCGATGGATCTGGGATCCAATGGTTGTGGGCGAGATCCTGATTTCTTTGCAAAAATCACCCTTACAAATATAATATTTTTGCGCTAGTCCAAAACCTCATCCCATAACCGTTTGATCTGAGAGCCAATCAGATAGTGAGTTGTATCTATGTAGGAATAGAAGATTAGGTCATCTATTCTTTCAGCTGAATAAATGGAAAGGGGTCCCTTTTCTTCATTGAACCCATTAGCTCATTCAATTTTCTGCTCTTTGCAGAAGTATGTTTACTCACTCATCTCACATTTTTCTTTTTTATGCCAGATATAGGCTAAAAATAAGCCTCATCTTGAGAACTTTTTGTCACAATTCACAACTGACAATCATCAACGTACGGATGTGACGGTCAGCATCATGCAGTAGGGTTCCACAAATTGAAAGCTCTGCCCTTGTTGAAATCCGACGCATGCACACATTTCTCGGCCATTTTCCGATGAATTTGCGCTGCGATCGACCAGGCTAGTGTAACAGCCCACATGTAATAAGCTACCAAACATCATGTATTTTACCTTCCTCTGTTGGACTTGTAACTTGTCATGGTGGATGCTTTTGTGATTTCATGTGGTGATCTTATTTGGCATTGTGATTGGAACCTTTTTGGGTTGTTTGCTTTTGCATCCAAAGTGGTTCGAGAAGGGTATGGAAGGAATTTTCTTTGTTGCATGCTTACTCTTCTTGACCCCAAACTTGGCCTAGCCATTGCAATTGCTATTGCAAGGGTTTTAAAATCCTCAAAGCATTTTTGCCATCATCAAAAACAGGAGCTCTAGTTCGAAGTGATTTTGAATTCAAAATGAGCTCACAATTTTGTTGTTGCCAAAAATGCCCAAACCATTTTTGCAAATTGAGGAATAATGCAAGGTTAATTATACATATTTTTATGTATTTATTTTACTTGTATTTAATTCAGAAATAATCTTGAGGCTTATTTCTGTTTTATTTATTGGAGAAAGGGACCAAGAGAGGGTTTTCTTCTCTTTTCCTCCAGCCCAGCCCACCTGGACCCATCTTCCCCTCGGCCTGGCCCATGGCGAAGCGGTACACCCTTCTTCCTCCCCTTTCCAGCGTGGAGGCGGGGCTTTTCCCCTTTCCCCTCTCACGGAGCAGGTCCGGCCAAGGCCGTGGAGCCCTCCGGCCAGGGAGAGGCGAGCTCCCCTATTTGAGCACGCAGGACGCGCCGCAGGAGACCTAGGGTTCCATTCCTCCCTTCCCCTTCGTTCGCCGCCGCCGCCATGAGTCTCCCGCTGCTCCCCTGTTCCTCCAGTCCGTCGACGAATTCCGGTAAGCGCCGTCGATTTGGCTCGCATCTCTCGGCCGTGGAGTCGATCTGACCGTCTTCCTTGCGCTCTGGTGCTCCTGGTGCTGCAGGTTCGCACTAGGAGGAGCCAAGAAGGTCCCTCGTCGTCAAGCCGCCGCGGACGTCTCTGACCGCGTCGTCGCTCCGTCTGTCTCCTTCGTCTCCGGCTCGCTCGACACGTCAATGACGCCCTAGGTGAGCTACTCCTTCCCCAGTGCTCGTGTAGCTCGCCGTCGTGGCCATGTGTACCGCGCCCTCTTTTCGTCTCCGCCGCGTAGTCGCCGCCGTGCAGCTCGAGGTCGCCGTGTCAGTGGCGTGCCCCGGGCGTGCGCGTGCGTGTCCTGTAGGTGTCCAGCGCGTGCGTTTGGCAGCCAAGGCGAGGCCTTTGCTCGCGTAGAAGTCGTAGCCGCCGCTGCTGCTTGCGGTCTGAAGTGGCAGTCGCCGCCGGGAGATTCAGAGGAACCGCGCGACGCCGTCGAGGAGAGTTAGGCCGAGCCTTTTCGTAGAATCGCAGAGGGATGTTCAGGCTCAAGCCTGAACACCATAGCCCCGCCGCGGGAGACCTGTACGCGAGGCGCGGTTCACCCAAAGTTCGCCGGAGCAGCAGTTGTAATCTTCAGAAACCGTCGCCGCTCGCCTGAACCCTTGGTGTTTCCGGCGAGCTCAGTAGAGAAGGGCGACCGTGGAGTGCTGCGAGCTGTGGAGGAATGTCCCACCTCGGGATCCCGATGCGTGGAGTGGCTAGAAGTGGCCGGAGTTGGTCGTGAGCTCCACGGGAAGTCGCGACCGCCGTCGGGTTCAGTAAGGACCATGCTTTTCTTCAGAGATGAACAGTAGTGGAGGTTGCTTCACCTTGCTGTGTTGCTGCCTTCGTTCAGATGACTCGCAGCAGCGCAGCGGCAAGGGAGCTAGGCTGGTGTGAGGGGCGTCGTGGGTTCGAGTCCCAGCCGGCGCACCCCCCTCCTTTTTGTTTCCTTTTTGTTTTGTCGCTTGGGCCGTGGAGTAGTAGTGGTCGTGGGCCTGGTCCACCTGGGCTCGGCCCTTTCCATTTCTTTTTTTTTGTTATTTATTCCGCGCTGCGTGTGGGCTCAGTGTAGTTGGGCCCGGGGAGCCGAGGCTGGCCCATGCGGCCAAGTCCTCCCCTTTTCTTTTTTCTTTTATTTTCTTTTCTGGTTTAAATTCAAATTTGAATTTGATTCAAAATTCAAATCTGAATTTGGCCATCTTTGCAACAGGGGCATCCCATATATGAATTTGGGGTAGCTTGAGCTACTGATCATTATGGTGAGATGCATTTTTGCATTCGGCCCCTCTATTAATTGGAGCTTGGTCAGTTTTGCAATTTGCCCCCTGTAATTCTTTGATTTTGTCAAGTTTGTTCAAATCTTAAATTGCCCATGCCATATATGGATTTTGGGTAATTTTACACAAGGAGTTGCATGGTGATGATGATCAAATCATTTGAATCTTTTTCAAAATGCATGTAGTGCAAATTTTCACTCAGCCCCCTGAACTTCAGTTGAATTTGCAACTGTCCTTGCAAATTCAAATGAGGACATATCATATATGTTTTTGGGGTGTTTTTCTGCAAGGATTTCAATAATGATGTCCCCATGATGTTTTGTGCAACTCATGAAATCAAGGTGTGCTCACCTGACCCAGGAACATTCAGATCTTTCTGCCAGCAACATTTTCAACTTCAGTGCATTTGAAAATGTTGCACATCTAGTCTTTTCAAATCTTGTTCCATGTCATCTTCTTCAAGTCAGCCCCAACATATTTTCATATGTAATGTGGCTGATCTCCAACAGTTGTTGCACCTGCTATGTGTCAATTTCACCGACACTACTCCGTCTCCGGAATCGTTGTTTTACTTTCACGTTGTTTAAATTCTTGCAATTGTTTTTGTTGATCATGTCATGCTATCATGCTACTTACACCTAAATTAAGGCTTAGACCAAAGCCATTACAATGTAAATAAATGCATATGAAGTTGATGACTTGTCGTCATCACCTTCATTTAAACTTGACTAGACGGGGTCATACCATATCAATAAAAACTTGAATATGCCATCCTTGTTTGAGTTGCATCCATTGCTTACGTGTGTGTTTTCCTTGCCGGTATCTTTACGTTAGCACCCGAGACTGACGAGGAGACTTACGTGGAGCTGTCCGACACCGAGCCCGAGGGAACCGTGGGTGCTTCTTCGACTACCTTACCAGGCAAGGGGGAGAAACTGTGTCATTACTTTATAACTTTCTGCTCATGCTTAGCTGTAGATCTAGAACGTTGTTGCTTGATCCTATCCACCTTATATGCCATGTTTAAACCCATACAGCCATGATCCCCACATCCCAGCAAACCATTGTACTGCTAAGTTACCGCTGCTCAGCCATTGCTTAGTATGGTTAGAAAACTTGCTTCTTACCCTATATAATTTGTGGTTGGGATATCATGCTATAAAAGAAGTTGGTTGATATTTATTATTGTTAAATGATGTTAATTATATTCGACGAAAGGTGGAAGGCTGGACTATCCCGTCTGGTGCTTTGTTCCACTTGAGTCACCTAGGACCCGAGTTCCGGGTATTGGTTCTTTGATCGAGCGTGCCTAATCGTGTGTGGGGTTTTATGGGGCCCCCTTGTCTTACCTACCTAACTTCGTACACTCTAGTGGTGGCCCGAGATGATTTACATTTGCAATGTGTGTGTGCTGGTTGGATCCCCAGTTGTTTCCAAACCAAACCAGGGCCAGGAGGACATAGTTTCTTGGCTGGCCCAAATAGACCGGCTGAGGACCCGGTCTCATAAGAGAACTAACCGATAATCCAAACCTGGAGTCATACGGTAGAGACCGATTCGAGAGCGTGGCCAGCTTTTGAGTTGGATGTCGACTCACCGGGGGCCACCCGGATATGTGCGTTGTTAGTTAGAGGGACTCTGACGTTCCGGAGTTTCGGGCGCTTACCTAGCCAAGTGGAAACCGGGCGTACATGCGACGTCTATAATGGACAGTTGGTACACCCCTGCAGGGTAAATCTTTTCGAAAAGCCGTGTCCGCGGTTATGGACAACTTTGAGCCTACGTCATGTTCATAGAATAACAACAACTATAATCATGCTATAAAACTTGACAAACCGTGTGCGTGCCTTGGTTGTCCTTCTTCGTCCAGGGGGACCGAGAGAGAAACGAGGTTGTGTTATGTTTGCGTAAGTAGGTGAATAGCCGACTTATGACACGTTGTCAACGTAACTTCTTGGATCTCTTCCCTATTCCGATAGAACGAGTAGCCACCATATATGCTAGTACGTCTGCAACCTGTCTACGTCTTTACCTTTCCTGTAGCGTTAGTTATTCCGTAATGACATGTTCTCACCCCCGTTTACATTTCTGTCTTTACCGCTTTGACTGATCGGCCGCTGCAGTGGACTACTACCTCGACCCGAGCACCGGACGTTACTTTGTGGAGGTGCGCCCGGAGGATGACGACGAGTACGAGTACCTCGACCAGTAGGATCTTATAGTTGGGTTCAGACGTTCTCGTGGGTGGATCTTTATGTGTAGCCCTCTCTAGGGCAATCTGGATCTTGACCGTACTCGGTCCCTATTATGCTTCCGCTTGAGATATTGATGAGTTGTATTCAGATGATGTTGTATTATTAGACAGTGGCGTTGTATGCCCTGTTCTATTTATCTATCTATATGTATTTCTGTCTTGTAGAGTTGTGCTTTATATATCTGTTGTCGAGAATCCGGCAGCGACACGAGTGCGAGTGTCGTGCGCCGGTGGCGTTTGATGCGCTTCTAGCTCCGGCCGGACGTGAAAGCGGCTAGTTAGAGTTAGTACCGCATCAGGGGCCTTACAACTTGGTATCAGAGCAGGACTGACTATAGGTCCCTTTACTGGTCGAAGTTGAGTCTAGAAACTATTTTGGTAGTTATATAGGAAAAATTTCGGAGAGTAGGACCTCTTTATGTTTTCTCCTTATCCCACCCTCCCACCCCTTTTTCCGTGAGGAAGTGAAACGATGTTTTGTCTCTGCAGCTTATCCCCTTTCAAATAATCTAGGTTCTCGTTTATATGAGACTCCGATTCCTCTATAATTTTTTGCTAGCGACGAGATGTGTTGGCGTCTTTGAGACCACTGAGCCGCCACTTGGGGTTGACTGCTCTACCTCGCTTACGGCGTACCCCAAGTGAAACGTCCATACAGGATTGGCGGGCATCCTATGGTAATATGGATGTGGTGTCTTTTCCCCTATGGACGACCGTGATGGCGGGCTGCTCAGGGCAGATGTCTCATTGTTCAGGTTTCCAACCGCTCGTATATATTGTTGTGTGCTCGCTAGCAGATTATTATTTTGGATTCGGATGATCTTGGGTTGGGGATTCCAGTAGCTCCTAGCTATCGACTTTCCGGGTTAACCTTGGTGGAATTTCAGCCTTCGGCTTTCTCATACCTCGTGAGAAAGTTTTGTTGTCAATATTGCTTTATCTTCTGGTTACTTCAATGATTTGACCATCTTCTCATAAGTGTTCCTGTGTACAGGATGCCAAGAGCGAACATGCCGCCGCCAGAGAACCCTATCCTTGGGGAGGCTGTAGCCACAGTGGCTCAGGGCACAGCTGCGATCCTACAGATGCTGCAGAACCAGAGTGCCCAGAGGAATGATCGACCACAGTACACCACACTGCAGAAGTTCCTCGCGATCAGCCCCCCCAGGTTCTCCGAGGCTCGAGACCCGCTGGAGGCGGATGACTGGATCGCAGAGATCAAGAAGCACTTCAATGCCAACACCGTCAGACCCGTCGACTACGTCACCTTCGCCTCCTTCCAGCTTCAGGGTGCCGCAGGCAGTTGGTTCTCGACGTATAAGGCCAACAAGGGTGATGCAGAGATCACTTGGGAGGACTTCGTCAGGGATTTCAGAGCTGCTCATATCCCCAGTGGACTGATCGAGAGGAAGCGCGAGGAGTTCTTAGCTCTGAGGCAGGGGGACAGGTCTGTGCAGGAGTATAACCTGGCCTTCGTTAGGCTTGCCAGGTACGCTCCAGAGGAGGTCTCGACAGAGGCCAAGCGCATTGCCAGGTTCCGCGGTGGTCTTGCCACGAACATCAAGTATGCGCTCACCTTGTCCACGCCACGCCTGTTCTCAGAGTTCGTCGACCAGGCTATCAGACAGGAGTCAGGTGAGGCAGAGCGTTCCGCAGAGAAGAGGAAGCAGAGAGAGCACAGTTCAGCAGTGATATTCCACAAGAAGGCAAGGTCAGCAGAGCCTCAACCTCAGCAGCAGCGTCAGCAGTTTCAGCCGAGGGGGGCAGTTTTCCGCACTTTTGCCCGCCCTCCCGTCCCAGTGCAGCACGGACCTCGCTCTACTCCACCCTCCGCGAGGCCGCCTGCTCCACAGGGCCAGCCAAGGCCAGAGATCACGTGCTTCAAGTGTGGCAAGCCGGGGCACAAGTCTCCGCAGTGCATCGACCCTCGTTACGCCCGACTGCCTCCGCCCCCACCTCGCTCTACACCGAGCAACGCGATGGTGAGGGCCCAGCCACGAGCAGTCAGGGTGAACAACGTGACCGTCGCAGAGGCCCAACAGTCGTCTGAGATTGTGCTTGGTAGGTTGCTTGTATGTTCAGTTCCAGCGACAGTTTTGTTCGATTCCGGAGCGTCCCATTCCTTCATATCTCAGTCCTTTGCTTCAGCCAGTGACCTTCAGTCTGAGTTGCTCTATCCGCCGCTTGCAGTCCACACTCCTGGTTCCAGATGCAGCTCGTCAGTATTTGTTCCAGATGTGGAGATCAGTATCCAGGGTGCCATCTTTTCCTCGCCCCTGATTGTCTTGCCCCGTTCCGACATTGATGTCATTTTGGGCATGGATTGGCTTGTCAAGTACAAGGCCAAGATCGATTGTCCGTCCAAGACCATGTTGCTGACGCACGATTCAGGCGCAGAGATTTGGTACACTTGTCGCTCGACAGTGGGATCAGCACAGTTGTACGCTCTGAACGCTGGAGTTGCTCCATTGATCGAGGAGGTCAGAGTTGTTCGAGAGTTCCCAGATGTCTTCCCAGAGGAGTTGCCAGGTATTCCACCCGTGCGTGCTATTGAGTTCGTGATCGAGCTAGAACCTGGTACACAACCGATATCTCGGCAACCTTACAAGATGTGTCCAGAAGAGCTGGTTGAGTTGAAGGAGCAGCTGGTGAAGCTTGAAAAGGATGGGCTCATTCGTCCGAGCACTTCCCCTTGGGGTGCCCCGTGTCTTTTTGTGAAGAAGAAAGATGGTACTAGCCGGTTGGTCCAAGACTACCGTGGTATCAACAAGAAGACCATCAAAAACAAGTATCCCTTGCCCAACATCAATGACCTATTTGAGCAGTTGCATGGAGCAAAGGTGTTTTCAAAGCTTGATTTAAAGATGGGGTACCACCAGATTCGAGTCCGTGAGGAGGACATCCCCAAGACAGCCTTCCGCACTCGTTATGGACTGTACGAGTTTACGGGCATGACGTTTGGCTTTTCAAACGCACCTCCCACGTTCATGAGGGCCATGAACTATCTGTTCCAAGAGTGGCTAGACGTGTTCGTACTCCTCTACCTCGACGACATCCTTGTCTTTTCCAAGTCAGAGGCTGAGCATGAGGAGCATCTCAGATTGGTGTTGCAGAAGTTGAGAGATCACCAGTTTTATGCCAAGTTCTCCAAGTGTGAGTTTTGGATCTATAAGGTCAACTTCCTTGGCCATGTCATTTCCTCAGAGGGCATTGCCGTTGACCCAGACAGAGTCCGGACGATTCAGGATTGGAGTCCGCCGAAGAATGTCAAGCAGCTGAGGAGTTTTCTTGGACTTGCCAGCTATTGCAGGAAGTTTGTCGAGAATTTCTCCAAGATAGCAAAGCCAATGACGGAGTTGTTGTGCAAGGGCAAGAGGTACATTTGGTCACAGGCTTGCCAGGCAGCTTTTGATGAGTTGAAGCTAAGGCTGACCACAGCTCCGATCCTTACACCGCCAGACGAGTCACAGCCGTTTCAAGTTTTCTGTGACGCCTCGTTGAATGGCCTTGGCGGAGTGTTGATGCAGGGAAGGAGTATTGTGGCTTACACCTCGAG
Source organism: Bromus sterilis (assembly GCA_950022295.1). Lineage (NCBI taxonomy): Eukaryota > Viridiplantae > Streptophyta > Magnoliopsida > Poales > Poaceae > Bromus > Bromus sterilis. The sequence goes on from OX465597.1 coordinate 31,589,513, forward strand.
ACAGTTGAAGCAGGCTGAGAGGAATTATCCGACCCATGATCTGGAGCTGGTTGCAGTGATTCATGCGTTGGTTACTTGGCGACACCTCCTAGGGAGGAAGGTTGATGTGTTCACCGATCACAAAAGCTTAAAGTACTTGTTCACGCAGCCTAACCTGAACTTGAGGCAAAGGAGATGGCTCGAGACTATTACTGAGTACTCCGTGGATATTCAGTATACGCCGGGCAAGGCGAATGTCATAGCCGATGCGTTGAGCCGCAAGGGCGATTGCAACAGTGTCCAGGTGCAGAAGATACACCCTGATTTGTGTGAGTCCTTTCGAAGGCTCAATCTCGAGCTAGTTCCAGCAGGCTATCTGGCCAACCTTGTGGTAGAGCCCACTATCCGTGAGAGGATTCGTGAAGCTCAGTCTGGTAGCTCAATGATTCAGAAGGTCAAACAGGGTATTGCCGCCTCAGTCCCGAAGTACGGTTGCTTTTCAGTGCATAATGACGGCACCGTGATGTTCAAGGAGCGAGTTGTTGTTCCCAAGGAAGGAGGTCTCAGAGAGGTCATCTTGAAAGAAGCCCATGACTCAAAGCTGTCTATCCACCCTGGTAGCACCAAGATGTATCAAGACCTCAAGCAGAGTTTTTGGTGGACTCGTATGAAGCGGGATGTTGCCTGTTTTGTCTCCCAGTGTGATGTGTGCAGGAGAGTGAAGGCACAGCACCAGAAGCCAGCAGGGCTGCTTCAGCCACTCGAGGTTCCGGAATGGAAGTGGGACCACATAGAGATGGACTTTGTCACGGGTTTTCCGAGGTCTCAGAGGGGCAACAATGCTATCTTTGTTGTCATTGATAACTTGTCCAAGGTTGCCCATTTTCTTCCTGTCAAGGAGACTGTCTCAGCTAGTCAGTTGGCAGAGCTGTACACCGCAAGAATTGTTTCGTTGCACGGCATTCCCAAGCAGATAAGTTCTGATCGTGGAAGCATCTTCACATCAAACTTCTGGAAGGCCTTTCAAGAGGCATTGGGTACAAAGATTCTCTTCAGTACCGTGTATCACCCTCAGACCAGTGGGCAGGTTGAGCGTGTGAACCAGATTCTCGAGGACATGTTGAGGGCATGTGTCATATCGTTTGGCATGAAGTGGGAAGAGTGTTTGCCGTATGCTGAGTTTTCCTACAACAACAGCTATCAGGCAAGTCTGCAGGCAGCTCCCTTTGAGGTCTTGTATGGCAGGAAGTGCAGGACACCGTTGAACTGGTCCGAGACAGGCGAGAGGCAATTGTTCGGCCCAGACGTGATCCAGGAGGCAGAAGACAAGGTCAGGATCATCAGGGAGCATATCAAGGCAGCACAGTCTAGGCAGAAGGCCTATTATGACAAGAAGCACCGTGGTGTTGACTTCAAAGTTGGTGACTTCGCATACCTCAAAGTGTCTCCACTTCGGGGCACTCACCGCTTTGGGATCAAAGGCAAGTTGACTCCCAGGTTTGTTGGTCCGTTTCGCATCCTTGAGACTCGGGGACCTCTCGCGTTCCGCCTTGAGCTTCCAGACAGCTTGGCTATGGTGCATGATGTGTTCCACCTGTCCTAGTTGAAGCAGTGTTTCAAGCAGCCAGAGCAGGCAGTGGACTTGGGCGAGATCCAGCTCAGTGAGGACCTTTCCTACTCAGAGCGTCCAGTCCGTGTTCTTGACTCGTCCGAGCGAAAGACTCGCAACAAGACCGACAAGTTCCTCAAGGTGCAGTGGGCACATCACTCGGAGAAAGAGGCAACGTGGGAGCGTGAAGATCATCTCCATTCCGAGTACCCTGAGCTTTTCATGCTTAGATCTCGGGACGAGATCCTGTGTTGGTAGGGGAGAGCTGTAACAGCCCACATGTAATAAGCTACCAAACATCATGTATTTTACCTTCCTCTGTTGGACTTGTAACTTGTCATGGTGGATGCTTTTGTGATTTCATGTAGTGATCTTATTTGGCATTGTGATTGGAACCTTTTTGGGTTGTTTGCTTTTGCATCCAAAGTGGTTCGAGAAGGGTATGGAAGGAATTTTCTTTGTTGCATGCTTACTCTTCTTGACCCCAAACTTGGCCTAGCCATTGCAATTGCTATTGCAAGGGTTTTAAAATCCTCAAAGCATTTTTGCCATCATCAAAAACAGGAGCTCTAGTTCGAAGTGATTTTGAATTCAAAATGAGCTCACAATTTTGTTGTTGCCAAAAATTCCCAAACCATTTTTGCAAATTGAGGAATAATGCAAGGTTAATTATACATATTTTTATGTATTTATTTTACTTGTATTTAATTCAGAAATAATCTTGAGGCTTATTTCTGTTTTATTTATTGGAGAAAGGGACCAAGAGAGGGTTTTCTTCTCTTTTCCTCCAGCCCAGCCCACCTGGACTCATCTTCCCCTCGGCCTGGCCCATGGCGAAGCGGTACGCCCTTCTTCCTCCCCTTTCCAGCGTGGAGGCGGGGCTTTTCCCCTTTCCCCTCTCACGGAGCAGGTCCGGCCAAGGCCGTGGAGCCCTCCGGCCAGGGAGAGGCGAGCTCCCCTATTTGAGCACGCAGGACGCGCCGCAGGAGACCTAGGGTTCCATTCCTCCCTTCCCCTTCGTTCGCCGCCGCCGCCATGAGTCTCCCGCTGCTCCCCTGTTCCTCCAGTCCGTCGACGAATTCCGGTAAGCGCCGTCGATTTGGCTCGCATCTCTCGGCCGCGGAGTCGATCTGACCGTCTTCCTTGCGCTCTGGTGCTCCTGGTGCTGCAGGTTCGCACTAGGAGGAGCCAAGCAGGTCCCTCGTCGTCAAGCCGCCGCGGACGTCTCTGACCGCGTCGTCGCTCCGTCCGTCTCCTTCGTCTCCAGCTCGCTCGACACATCAACGACGCCCTAGGTGAGCTACTCCTTCCCCAGTGCTCGTGTAGCTCGCTGTCGTGGCCATGTGTACCGCGCCCTCTTTTCGTCTCCGCCGCGTACTCGCCGCCGTGCAGCTCGAGGTCGCCGTGTCAGTGGCGTGCCCCAGGCGTGCGCGCGCGTGTCCTGTAGGTGTCCAGCGCGTGCGTTTGGCAGCCAAGGCGAGGCCTTTTCTCGCGTAGAAGTCGTAGCCGCCGCTGCTGCTTGCGGTCTGAAGTGGCAGTCGCCGCCGGGAGATTCAGAGGAACCGCGCGACGCCGTCGAGGAGAGTTAGGCCGAGCCTTTTCGTAGAATCACGGAGGGATGTTCAGGCTCAAGCCTGAACACCATAGCCCCGCCGCGGGAGACCTGTACGCGAGGCGCGGTTCACCCAAAGTTCGCCGGAGCAGCAGTTGTAATCTTCAGAAACCGTCGCCGCTCGCCTGAACCCTTGGTGTTTCCGGCGAGCTCAGTAGAGAAGGGCGACCGTGGAGTGCTGCGAGCTGTGGAGGAATGTCCCACCTCGGGATCCCGATGCGTGGAGTGGCTAGAAGTGGCCGGAGTTGGTCGTGAGCTCCACGGGAAGTCGCGACCGCCGTCGGGTTCAGTAAGGACCATGCTTTTCTTCAGAGATGAACAGTAGTGGAGGTTGCTTCACCTTGCTGTGTTGCTGCCTTCGTTCAGATGACTCGCAGCAGCGCAGCGGCAAGGGAGCTAGGCTGGTGTGAGGGGCGTCGTGGGTTCGAGTCCCAGCCGGCGCACCCCCCTCCTTTTTGTTTCCTTTTTGTTTTGTCGCTTGGGCCGTGGAGTAGTAGTGGTCGTGGGCCTGGTCCACCTGGGCTCGGCCCTTTCCATTTCTTTTTTTTTGTTATTTATTCCGCGCTGCGTGTGGGCTCAGTGTAGTTGGGCCCGGGGAGCCGAGGCTGGCCCATGCGGCCAAGTCCTCCCCTTTTCTTTTTTCTTTTATTTTCTTTTCTGGTTTAAATTCAAATTTGAATTTGATTCAAAATTCAAATCTGAATTTGGCCATCTTTGCAACAGGGGCATCCCATATATGAATTTGGGGTAGCTTGAGCTACTGATCATTATGGTGAGATGCATTTTTGCATTCGGCCCCTCTATTAATTGGAGCTTGGTCAGTTTTGCAATTTGCCCCCTGTAATTCTTTGATTTTGTCAAGTTTGTTCAAATCTTAAATTGCCCATGCCAGATATGGATTTTGGGTAATTTTACACAAGGAGTTGCATGGTGATGATGATGAAATCATTTGAATCTTTTTCAAAATGCATGTAGTGCAAATTTGCACTCAGCCCCCTGAACTTCAGTTGAATTTGCAACTGTCCTTGCAAATTCAAATGAGGACATATCATATATGTTTTTGGGGTGTTTTTCTGCAAGGATTTCAATAGTGATGTCCCCATGATGTTTTGTGCAACTCATGAAATCAAGGTGTGCTCACCTGATCCAGGAACATTCAGATCTTTCTGCCTGCAACATTTTCAACTTCAGTGCATTTGAAAATGTTGCACATCTAGTCTTTTCAAATCTTGTTCCATGTCATCTACATCTTCTTCTTCAAGTCATCCCCAATATATTTTCATATGTAATGTGGCTGATCTCCAACAGTTGTTGCACCTGCTATGTGTCAATTTCACCGACACTACTCCGTCTCCGGAATCGTTGTTTTACTTTCACGTTGTTTAAATTCTTGCAATTGTTTTGTTGATCATGTCATGCTATCATGCTACTTACACCTAAATTAAGGCTTAGACCAAAGCCATTACAATGTAAATAAATGCATATGAAGTTGATGACTTGTCGTCATCACCTTCATTTAAACTTGACTAGACGGGGTCATACCATATCAATAAAAACTTGAACATGTCATCCTTGTTTGAGTTGCATCCATTGCTTACTTGTGTGTTTTCCTTGCCGGTATCTTTACGTTAGCACCCGAGAATGACGAGGAGACTTACGTGGAGCTGTCCGACACCGAGCCCGAGGAAACCGTGGGTGCTGCTTCGACTACCTTACCAGGCAAGGGGGAGAAACTGTGTCATTACTTTATAACTTTCTGCTCATGCTTAGCTGTAGATCTAGAACGTTGTTGCGTGATCCTATCCACCTTATATGCCATGTTTAAACCCATACAGCCATGATCCCCACATCCCAGCAAACCATTGTACTGCTAAGTTACCGCTGCTCAGCCATTGCTTAGTATGGTTAGAAAACTTGCTTCTTACCCTATATAATTTGTGGTTGGGATATCATGCTATAAAAGAAGTTGGTTGATATTTATTATTGTTAAATGATGTTAATTATATTCGACGAAAGGTGGAAGGCTGGACTATCCCGTCTGGTGCTTTGTTCCACTTGAGTCACCTAGGACCCGAGTTCCGGGTATTGGTTCTTTGATCGAGCGTGCCTAATTGTGTGTGGGGTTTTATGGGGCCCTCTTGTCTTACCTACCTAGCTTCGTACATTCTAGTGGTGGCCCGAGCTGATTTACATTTGCAATGTGTGTGTGCTGGTTGGATCCCCAGTTGTTTCCAAACCAAACCAGGGCCAGGAGGACATAGTTTCTTGGCTGGCCCAAATAGACCGGCTGAGGACCCGGTCTCATAAGAGAACTAACCGGTAATCCAAACCTGGAGTCATACGGTAGAGACCGATTCGAGAGCGTGGCCAGCTTTTGAGTTGGATGTCGACTCACCGGGGGCCACCCGGATATGTGCGTTGTTAGTTAGAGGGACTCTGACGTTCCGGAGTTTCGGGCGCTTACCTAGCCAAGTGGAAACCGGGCGTACATGCGACGTCTATAATGGACAGTTGGTACACCCCTGCAGGGTAAATCTTTTCGAAAATCCGTGTCCGCGGTTATGGACAACTTTGAGCCTACGTCCTGTTCATAGAATAACATCAACTATAATCATGCTATAAAACTTGACAAACCGTGTGCGTGCCTTGGTTGTCCTTCTTCGTCCAGGGGGACTGAGAGAGAAACGAGGTTGTGTTATGTTTGCGTAAGTAGGTGAATAGCCGACTTATGACACGTTGTCAACGTAACTTCTTGGATCTCTTCCCTATTCTGATAGAACGAGTAGACACCATATATGCTAGTACGACTGCAACCTGTCTACGTCTTTACCTTTCCTGTAGCGTTAGTTATTCCGTAATGACATGTTCTCACCCCCGTTTACATTTCTGTCTTTACCGCTTTTCCTGATCGGCCGCTGCAGTGGACTACTACCTCGACCCGAGCACCGGACGTTACTTCGTGGAGGTGCCCCCGGAGGATGACGACGAGTACGAGTACCTCGACCAGTAGGATCTTATAGTTGGGTTCAGACGTTCCCGTGGGTGGATCTTTATGTGTAGCCCTCTCTAGGGCAATCTGGACCTTGACCGTACTCGGTCCCTATTATGCTTCCGCTTGAGATATTGATGAGTTGTATTCAGATGATGTTGTATTATTAGACAGTGGCGTTGTATGCCCTGTTCTATTTATCTATCTATATGTATTTCTGTCTTGTAGAGTTGTGCTTTATATATCTGTTGTCGAGAATCCGGCAGCGACACGAGTGCGAGTGTCGTGCGCCGGTGGCGTTTGATGCGCTTCTAACTTCGGCCGGACGCGAAAGCGGCTAGTTAGAGTTACACTACTGGAAACAGGTTCTTTACCGACCGCCATGGCGGTCGGCAAAGGGCACAAGGACGGTCGGCAAAGGCTTTGCCGACCGCAAGTGGTCGGCAAAGAATTCGGCACCGATTTGGCCGGTAGAGACCTTCTTTGCCGTCTGCATCAAATCGACGGACGGTAAAGAATGTTTCCGTTGGCCCCGTAGCTCAAGCGGACGGCAAAGTATCTGGACGGCAACGCCATCCACTCGGTCCCGTTAGACATCTAACGGTAGGCTTTGCCGACTTCCTTTGGTCGGCAAAGATATAGCACCTTTTCCGACTGCTTGTTGTCGGTAAATGCCTCTGTACTCAGCCTGCTCCAATTTCTTTGCCGACTGCTTGCAGTCGGCAAAGCGACCATATGGCGACCATATGGCTAGCCGGTGCTCCCAGGTTGTACAGCCTGTTGACACGTGGCTTCTTTGCCGACTGCCTACGGATGGCCAATGCATTTGCCGACCGCAAGCGGTCGGCAAACTGTCCGTACTTTTCCATTTTTTGGATTTTTTAAATTCCAGCATTTTTATAAAACAGATACATATGTATATATACAATTGCATATCACATCATTTATATGTCTGCTAGCATCACATCATATATATCGACATATCACATACACTAGCAAAGTCCATATCACATCATAGAGTCCACAGATCACATCACAATATATGTCCATACAAGTGCACATATCACAATGAAGCAAAAAAGACTAGCAAGTGCACATATACAAGTCCAAAGTCCGGGCACAAAGAAGCTACAAAAGTCCATCCAAGAAGCAAGGCTGCAAAATTTAATCAAAGTGATGTTAGATATGAGAAAAACTAAAAATTGTAGTAAACTAAGTAAATAAAGATTGGTATATATGAACTACCAAAATCATGAACGAAACTACACTAGCTAACTAAGGAGGAGGAAAATAAGATGAAGAAGGAGAAGAAAAAGTATAAGAGGAACAAAAGAAGAGAAGAAAAGGATTTGGTAAGAAGGAGAAGAAGATGAATAAGATGGACAAGATGAAGATGAAGATAAAAAAAGATGAAGAAGATGTGAAGGAGATGAAGAAGATGAAAATGGAGAAGATGAGAAGGAGAAGGAGAAGGAGAAGATGAATGAGAAGGAGATGAAGAAAATGAAGAAGATGAGAAGGAGAAGGAGAAGATGAATGAGAAGGAGATGAAGAAGAAGAAAATGAAGAAGATGAGAATGATTGGGATAGCTAAGCTATTAATGTCTTTTTTGAGCTAACTAAGTTAAATATATGTCTTTTATGAGCAAAATAAAGCAATTATGGCATTTATGAGCTAACTAAGCTAACTATGTCATTGTTGAGCAAAACCAAGATAAGTTAATGTCATTTTGGAGCTAACTAAGCTAACTATGTCATTTCTAGCATTTATGAAGCTAACCATGCATTGTTTAAGATAATTAATCATTTATCAATCAAATGAACCAAAAAAATAGAGAAGAACGTACCGGATTCGACATCACGGTTGAGTATCACTAGGTTGGTTTCTCGGGCTAGGATCGGGAGAAGGGTTATGCGACGCAACTGCGGAATTATGTTGTACCAAAGATCAATTGCAATATCTGGTTAGCATGATGAAACTAATTTTTAAGAGTGAGCAATAATGATCATTGAAATGAAAAGTACCGTTCCCACAGGAGTAGGGATCGTCGGCATAGGCGGAGGGGTACGACCTTGGCTCTCGAACATAGTCTGCATATTTGTTTTCGAGGAGTCAAAAATATTTGTTAGCACTTAAACAAACATACACTCACGATTTGACTAATATGCACAAGTAACTTACCGCAAAGAGGTCATAGATGGCCTTGTTTGCCACCTCATTTCGTGCCCTCTCCTCCTCTAACATCCTTCGGGTCCTCTCCTCTGCTAACGCCAGATCTTCCGCTGCCTTCCTGTCTCTCTCCGCCAATAGCTCTTGGGTTGCATGTCTCTCTTTCTCAAGAGCAGCCTACAACCACCTCATTAGAAATGTAATCATCGGTCCGCAAACAAAAGAATGTAAGATTGAAGTATGTGTCCGCATAGCTAACCTCGATGGCGAGATCAACTGGCCGCGCGCGAGTCCGTATAGCAAGAGAGAAGCTTGTTTGGCGCGCCTTGATTTGAGGGAGAGTGTAAGGACAACGGATTAACCCATCACCCATGGCAATCGCGCCATGGGGACTCCCGCCACCAGGTATCATCAACACCTCCGTGTCAATAGGCTCCTTCACCAGATCATACGCCTCCCCGAACTTCTCCAATGCCACGTCCTTGTATTTCTCGAGCTTATCACGGGCGGAAATGTTGGTGTACTCTTTTGCATCGACGTCCCCTTCAGCCAAGGACTTGGCCTTCTTGTACGAGGCCCTATTGGCCATGGAATAGGCGTCGTACAACTCTGGTACCGGCTTATTATGAAAATCCGCCTACAAGACAAAGCAAAGTATTAGTACAGGACACAAACTCGCATGAAGAAGAAATTGCATAAAGAATGAAGAAAACCACATACCCATTTTTCACCGTAAGCAAACAAGTTGGCACAGCCTTGATGGTGTGCCACACCAACCATCTTTGCCTGTCGAGCCTTGCCATCATTGTGGACTGCTAACCACTTCTCCGAGCACCACTCATCCACCATCACGGTCCAACAATCCATATTGTCCGCACACCATCTCGGGGGCACCTAAGTTAGTGAAGAGAAAATTGAGCACTAGGCCTAGGAATGAAATCAAGGAATATACAACCCTTAAGAACAGGCTATACCTCCATGTACTTATCCTTCTTAAGATAAATGACTCGGCACTGCGCCTTGGTCTTCGGGATACCATGCTTGGCATAGTAGTCACGAACTGCCTGAACACGCGTCTCGTGTCTTTGGTTCTTCAATAGGCGCTTGCACTCGTTCCGAAGCACCAATTTTGCCTCCTCCTCCATGCCCTCCTCCACCTTGTAGTACGTCTGCAATTTCACGAGACAATGCTGATGAGTGCAATAACTAGAGATATTGTAAAACAAATATTGTCTACAAGATAAATTACCCAAAAGCCATTGATCACCATGTCAGCCCTGGTTTTGCAAACGACATCATTGATGGTCGTATTGGACGGGGCCGTGGCAGCCTCGTAGTGGTCCCAAGTGACTCCTGGCTCCGGAACCCGGTTCTCACCGGGCAACTGAACCAGCCCCGGAAAATTGTGTTTTAGTAGCACACCCAGGACATGGTTGGGCTTGCGTACATTCTTGGCATGTGTCCAACCCCTACATTATGACAAGAAAAAGGCATTAGTATTTGTTGGAACATGACATCATAAGGTACAAAACGAGTAACTTCACTTACCTCTCCCCGTGAGGTGTAACCAACGTCCTCTGCTCGCGAGTTGCCGGTAGATCCGGGAGCCGTGTAGCACCACGCTGGTAGACGGTGGAAGAAGAGCTCCCCTCAGCCCCTGCTACACCCTCGCCACCCTCTGCCTCATCCCCCTGATCATCCTCACCAGCATCTTCCCCCCAGCCAGTAGCAGTAGGCTCACCATCCACCAAAAGAGCCTCCGGCCAAGCCTGAGACGGGGTCCCCTCACTCTCCACTGGACGGTCCAAGATCGGAGCATCAACCTCTAAGGAGTCCACCGAACGCCGCCTGTGCTCGGGTGAATCAACTGGTGGGGGTGGCGACGAGGGAGACGCAACAGTCACCGAACGCCTCCCTCTCCCACGGACACCTTCTCTGCCTCTAGCTCCCTTTTTCCTACCCCGGACTCCTCTCGCCCGGGAGTAGCAGAAGGCCCCGCTTGGGTGTCAGCTGGACCCTTGGTCATACTGTCGATTAGAGCTCTCCGTAGACTCTCAGGTGGAATAGTAGTACCCGGCCTCTTGCGGGGCACCAGCTGGGCAGCAGAGTGATTGGTACCCCCCGAGGAATCTGGTCCACCGGCGCCAACCATCTTTCACCACCTGCTATGAGAAAGAGAAAAATAAGTTAGTACCTTGAGAAAAAATAGAGCAACAATACAATGAGAACAAGTATTTAGTACAATGAAAAAATGAAAGTTGAGATGCATACAACTAACAATAGTCTGGATCATCTGTCTCTTCTCCAAGATCAATTGAAACACCATCATCACTATCACGTGTGTCGTCATGAATGACCTCCTCATCAGGTTCAGCGACATTAACATTTGGGAGGCCTTTCTGTAACCGGTCAAGCATTGACAGGTCATGTGCATCAGTAATCTCTTCTTGTTCTGGGTCTTGTTGTTCCGAGTCTTCTTGTTTCGGTTCTTCCTCATCATCGGTATCGGGTTCATTGTCATTGTCTACTTCCATGTTCTGGGGTAACGTAGATCGGTTCCCGAAACGTTTTTTTATCACACGTGTTTCTTGGAAGAATTCTCCTTCATATGTGTCTGGGTCAATGTGAGGTTCATAATCATCTTCATCGGGGGGAGGTGGTCTAACGTGTGGAGGCACATCGTACACAACATCCCACCCTTTCAGATTTTCATCCGTTTGGCAGGCGTAAGGTAGATAGAAAACTTGGGTGGCTTGTTGAGCCACAATATAGACATTAGCGACATTTAAATGGCTCTCTTTTCGAATTTCTACTAGCCCTACATGTTCATGGGTCCATCTAGTCTCCGACGGAAGGAACCAATGACATTTGAAGACAACAACGTTCGGAGGATTTTCACCATAGAAGAGGAGTTCGTATATTTCTTCTACTCTTCCGTAATACTCGGTACCTCCATCACCTATAGCAGATACGCCAGAATTTGTGGTTTTTCGATCAACCATTTTTTTCTCTTTGCCAGCGGTACGGAAGCGGTAGCCGTTGATGTCGTATTTCTCATATGTAAGGACCTTATACTCAAAACCATTAGCAACTTGTCTTAATTCGGCATCCATGGGCTCATCTGAATTAGCCTACAAGTTTAATATGGAAAGGATTACATTGTTGTATTAGTCGTACGTAAGGCCAAGAAATGAAATCGACTACTAATGGTAATTACCGTTTGTTGGAACCAAGTGATGAAACCGGGATTGCCTCCTCCAATATATGCAAGCAGCTTATACTCTGGAATGGATTCCTTTTCTATCACCACTCCATTCGAGAATAGGGAGACGAATCGACTGTATCAATTCATGGGCATGAGAGGAGTTAGACAGACAAATTATTAGAAGTTGCGAATCAATGTACCGAGCACTTACTCGATGTACGGCCGCACTTCTGTTAGGTTGGTCAAGATATACAACGTGAGGGTGCGCCATTCCTCGACGGTCAACGTCTTTGTTCCCGCAACACCAGCAGGTGCGAGCTTCCCTTTGAAGAGGCTGAGCTTGGATTGACGTTGGGGGTCGCCAGTATTGTACCGAGGCTTTGGATTATGCAAATGATGATTTTTGACTTCATAGTGTGCTGTCACGAAGTTAGCCGCCTCTTCGGTAATGAATGCCTCGGCCATTGATGCTTCAATTCTACGTTTATTTTTACATTTTGCTCGAAGCGTCTTCTGCATTCTCTCAGTTGAATAGCACCAACGGTTTTGCACAGGACCCCCAAATCTTGCCTCGGTCGGGAGATGCAAAATCAAATGCTGCATCGGATTAAAAAATCCCGGTGGAAAGATCTTCTCTAACTTGCAGAGCAACTCCGGTGCCATCTGTTCCATGTCTTCTAGCACGCCAGTCGATAGTTCTTTATCACAAAGAACACGAAAGAAAAAGATCAGTTCTGCCAGTACTAGCCATTGTTCTTTGGGGATATAGCCGCGCAACATCACTGGCATTACCCGCTCAAGCCATATGTGCCAATCATGACTCTTGAGCCCAAATATTTTCAATTTTACAGGATTCGCTCCCCTCTTCCAATTTGTTGCATACCCATCGGGGAACATCAAACGATTTTGCACCCACAAGAGAATTTCCCTCATATGTCCCCTTTCAAGATTGAACCAGACCTTTGGCTTCGACCAATTCTTCTTTCCTTTTGGATGTCGCATGTTCAGTAAGGGTCTATCACATAGAGTCTCCTGATCGACTCTAGCTTTAGGATTATCCTTTGACTTCCCATCTATGCCAAACAATGTACCAAAAATGGCCGCCGATATTCTTTTCAGTGTGCATCACGTCAATGTTGTGTGGAAGTTCGAGGTCTTTGAAGTAGGGGAGATCCCACAAGCATGTCTTGTGAGTCCAGGCATGTTCAGAATTGTATCCCTTGAAATACCCGTGACGTTATGGATCAAGCTCGAGAGAGTTCAACTGAGCCAGGATCTGTTCGCCTGTCATCGGAGGTGGTGCCAAGTTTTTGACAACTTTACCTTTGATGAAGTTCTTCTTGTATTTTCTAAAAGGATGTTTAGGAGGTAGAAACTGTCTATGCAAGTCAAAGCAAGAATACTTGCCACCCGCCTTCAGCCAATGAAACTGAAGAGCTGCCTTGCATGTTGGGCATGGGAATCTTCCATGCACACAGAAGCCAGAGAAAAGCGCATACGCCGGCAGATCATGCATCGAGTATTGGTACCAAACATGCATTGTGAAGGTTTTTTTGCTAGCTGCATCGTATGTCTTGAACCCTTTGTCCCAAGCTTCTTGCAATTCATCCTTAAGCGGTTGCATGTACACATTCATATTCTTCCCCGGATATTTGGGCCCTGGTATTATCAACGTCAGGAAAATGTTTTTTCTTTGCATAATCTCTCCGGGGGGAGATTGAGTGGCATGACAAATACAGGCCAACAACTATATTGAGTTGCCGTCATACCGAAAGGGTTGAACCCATCCGTGCCAAAGGCGATTCGAACATGCCTTGGCTCTTTAGCTTTTTGCCAATGTATTTCATCGAAGTGCTCCCATGCTAAACCATCTGATGGGTGTGTCAACATCTGAACTCCATCTGCATCAAATTCCTTTCTTATCCCATATTTGTGCCATGTCATCTGTCTGGCTGTCTCTTCCATCATGTAAAGGCGTTGGATTCTTGGTATCATTGGCAGATACCTAAGAATATTTACGGGGATTTTGGTCTGCATCTTCTCACCTTCACCGTTGTCTACCACAATATACCTGGATGACTTGCAAATGGGACAGTAGTCTTCGTCCACATACTCCTTCCTAAATAAAGCACATCCATTCTCACAGGCATGTATCTGCTCATAGGGCATCTTAAGTACCTTGAGTATTTTGTTGGATTGGTACAGGTTTGCAGGCATAACATGACCTTTGGGTAGAAATCGCCCAAATAGGGTCATCATCGCATCGTAGCATTTTCTGCCCAAGTTGAACTGGGCCTTCAGAGCCATTACTTGTGCGATGGCATCGAGCTGACAAAGCTCAGTGTGAGCGTGAAGAGGACGTTTTCAAGACTCCAACATCTCATAAAAGGCCTTTGCAGACTCCTCCATCTCTTCTTCCTCATCCCGAGCATCGTCGAAGTCATTCACCATGTCTTCGATCCCGGTGCCATACTCGTCGGTGCGCTGACGCACCACCTCCTCTCTCGTACGTTTGGCAGACTCACCATGATATGACCACAAGGAATAATCAGGCGTAAAACCCCACTTCTGCAGGTGTTGACCCATTTTGACCTTTGTCTGCTTTGAATAGTTGTCGCACCTAGCGCAGGGGCACCAAGTTTTTATCTGGCCATTTGCAAATGCCACATTCAGAAACCCCTTGGTCTTTATCAACCAATCATCGGTCATGTCTATCTGACTAGGGTGACCACTGTACATCCACGCGCGATCACTCATCTTGCCTAGCTAGCTAGTACACACAAAATATACAATTCAGGCATATTCATCCATCTTATTACGTTGATAACATTAATAGGTATACGACATGCACCTACCCACTAATAGGTAAAGATGGGTCCTAATCCCACCCGAGTATGTGCAGATTGGGTCGTTTCCCATGCTCTCCTCCCGACCCGACGCAAAATTTCGGCAGCACCTCCCTGTTGTTCTCCTGATACACGTCTCGGCAAACAACCAAGAGGATGTGTACCCAGAGAACAATAAGGAGGCACTGTCGAAACTCTGCATCGGATCTGAAGCTGAGCATGGGAAAACGAACCCAATCTACACATACCCGGGCTGTCCATGGATAACGTTGGACAATTCAAAAGAATCACACTTATAAATATGCAAATGCATGCATATTTATAATTGTAACTCTTTCGAACGGGAGACGCATATTGGTTACGTGACTTTACTTAGCTAGCTAGTGTCGTCGACACGAAGGCCAGAACATATATAAAAAACTAAAGTAGGATGGGTTACCTGCTATGTCAGTGATGAGGGAGGAAGCTAAGAAGAGGTAGCCGAGGGAGGGAGCAAATGGGCGCCGACGAGGACCTGCGAGGAGGGGGGGGGGGGTCCAGGAAGGGATTGGTAAGTGGTCGGCAAGAAGGGGGGTCTAACCTACTAATTAAACTAACAGAAACATTACAATATTTTTAATTCTAAAGATCTAATCATATTGTAATAACAGATTACTACGGTGTAGATCGACCAATCTAATCCTCGACCATTTTTTTAATTCAAGTAAAAGATAACAACCACTTAAAAATCTATCTCGATTGGAATTTCAAAAAAAGATATGACTCGATTGTAAAAAAACCTAACTAGCGAACATACCCGTGTGTTGTAACGGGAGAAAATCTAAGCTATATAATTAACCAAGCACACTATGCACATAAACCACACTCAAATTCAACTCCAATAAAATTACTTTATTTTGAGAAAAAGAATGTTATGTGATTAAAAAAAAACTGTTGTTTACATATATTTAGTATCCATTAAATCTTCCATGGCCTTCAATGTTGTTTCCAGTTTGCAAGATATATTATTTTTTGAACTCACACATAGGGATTGCGGTATAAAGACACGCTCTTTCAATGTGTGCAGTTCTTAGCACAGTTTTAAAATAGTATGTTCGTGACAAACTTTGTTACTACGAGATCACTACAAAATTTCTAATTTTAATCTGCTAAAAAGTGGATATAAATATATTCATCTTACTTATCCGGTGACGTATTTCCTCATCCCTCTCAAATTGCCAACCAGTTTGCACCGCCCAAAATACTGCCACAACATATATTCACCCAATCTCTATCAGATTGGTAATCCACTCCCACACAGCAAGCAATTCCATGGCATTGAAGAGAGAATGGGGTGAGAGACGTGAATGTGTGGCATCAATCAGTAAATTGCACTACTAAATCTGGCAACCAGGCACATATATAAATAAGGCATGAGCAGCAAGTGCACGCAGATCTTTGTAGCTAGCAGCATAATATGGCATGGCTGATCTCTGTAGCTAGCAGCAAGTGCAGGCAGCCTACAGTACAGTTCACCTACTAACCCAGCTCAGCACATGAACGTTCAGATCAGTGACCAACCCATGGAATGAAGTTTTACCAAATGAGAAAAGCACACCCAACTTGTTTTTATGTAGTCCTGCTATCACATGTCAACAATGTACAGTACATATTACTGTCACATGAGCCAGATCAGCAGGTGAACTAGGTTGGAGACCTACTCATGAAGAAAATTTTAGGAAATGAGCACATCATTGTTATCTGTTCTACCCAGCCTACATATGAACGATAAGCTGCGAGTTATAATGATAATATTTCCCCACAAGCTGAAACAGGTTCATGACGAAATCATCTTTTTAGGCTTAAGGGAGAAGTGCAGAAATCATTTTTTTCAAACAAGGGGATATGTCCTCATAGCTAACCTGGTGGTGGAGGGAGTAGATGTGGGCCAGACTCGCCGGCGAGGGACGGAGAATGCAGAAGCAGTAGCGGAAGCAGGGCGGTGGCCGGGCTCGTCGCCGCCACGGTTCTTGACGGCGGCGGATCTTGTCGGGCCGCCGCGAGGAGGGGAGGGGGAGGGGGAGGGGGAGGGGAAGGGATGGGGATGGGCGGTGGTGGGGTTGGCGACGAGGGGCGGCTGGCGGCGGCGCTGGACGGCGTGGGTGTGGGATTCGTGCACGTACTGGAGAGAGAGAATGGGTTTTTTCAGCGGTTGGAGAGAATGGGGTGAGGGACACTGCGTGGGAGAGAGAGAGTGAGCCCGTTAGGGGTTAACGGGGTTAGCCCCTTTGCCGTCCGCACATGGTTTTCTTTATCGTCCGCCTACCCAAAACATACGGCAAAGCACCTTAGTGCACCTGATGGATTATTTACCGTCCGCTTTTCTTCTCTTTGCCGTCCGTCTTTAGAAAGCAGACGGCAAAGCATAAAAATACCGACAGTTTATTGTTTACCGTCCGTTTTTAGGTCAGCGGACGGCAAATTATCTCTTTGCCATCCGCCCCGATGAAACACAAACGGCAAAGAGAAAACATATGGCAAAGAACCTGTTTCCAGTAGTGTTAGTACCGCATCAGGGGCCTTACAGCTAGCTATACAAAGATGGTGACGGATTCCGGCACGATCAAAGGCTACACGCATGTATACGCATGTGCATGTCGCCGGTTATGGATTTTTTTACCTGTTTTCTTAAAAGCGCAGCTGCTCTCCTGATGAATCGAGCGTACCTGACAAATATTATCGCTACTGCATGCGGATGAAGTAGCTACCCGACAAAGATTATCCCTACTGCATGGGCATATGACCCTACGCGTGCATGCAAGTGTGACGTCACGCATTTATTTCGTTTTGTTTCTTTTTCAAAATGCTATAACTTCTAAACCGAATGTTGAAACGAAGATCCGTTTTCACCGTTAGGTTTTTTGCGACGAGATCTTTAAAACTAGATCACATATGAATATGTTTTAATGATTTTTTAAAAATGAGCAACTTTGATGCTAAATGAGGCAACTATAATGCTAAATAGAAGCAACTTTCGTAAACCACATGTACTAATGAATTTATCTATCAAATATGTCATAGACCCCTTATAAATCTCAACAAACAAATTTTCACCGTATATAAGCAATTCAACATCATCGAAAGGTGACTTCGATGGTGACAATATATTTGATGGCACCCTTTTTTCATTAAATAAATTCGTACAAATTTATTGGAGAACAAGGAGGATTGATACACAAGAGGTATTTCTTCCATCAAATATGGTAATGTAGTTGTTCGGTTTTATTATGATAATTACTTGATTTTTGTTAAGACGGTTGATTGTTTGTTACGATAGTTGTTTGGTTTTGTTAGGATAGTTGCTTGATTTATTTTGAAAGTTGTTTGATTTTTTGTTAAGATAGTTGCTTGGTTTGTTATAATAGTTGCTTGGATTTGTTAGGATAGTCGCTTGACTTTGCTAGGACAGTTGCTTTGTTTTATTATGATAGTTGCTTCATTTTTGCTAGGATAGTTGCTTGGCTTTTCTAGGACAGTTGCTTTGTTTGGCTAGGAAAATTGCTTACTTTTTGCTAGGAAAGTTGCTTGGTTTTCTTATGACAGTTGCTTGGTTTGTTAGGACAGTTGCTTGGTTTGTTAGGACAATTTCTTGGTTTTTTTATTGAGGTTGTTTGTTTTTTTGTTAAGATAGTTATTTGGTTTGTTAGGACAGTTGCTTGGTTTGCTAAGACATTATGCATTGTGTGTTGTGATAATATATTTGCATGGATTTTGCTAGGACAGTTGCTTGATTTTGTTAGGATAGTTGCTTAATTTTGTTAGGACAGTACCTTGATTTATTAGGACAATCGATTGATTTTGTTATGACAGTTGCTTGGTTTACTAGGCCAGTTGCTTGGTTTTGTTAGGACATTTGGTTTTACACAAACCAAGATGATAGGAAGTCGACGTGTCTCCTGATTGAGGTAGAGGGCGCACGATACTATGGTCCTCGATGTCATGCTGCCCGATAGTGGAGCGACATTCTGACTAGCATTCGCACCCGGTCACATCCACACCTTCTACATAGACCGAGGAGAAGGGAGACCACATCGAGGATGTTGACTAGAAATGAGGTTTTCAATCTAAGCAAACTCTTTAGAAGTTGCTTTCTTATAACATTAAAGTTGCCCAAAAAACACACAAAGTTGCTCAAAATAAAAATGTTCGTCGAAACCTATCAATATGGGATCTAGTTTTAAAGAACTCGTTGCGAGAAAGCCAACGGTGAAAACGGATCTGAATTCTAATGTTCAAATCAAAAGTTATAGCATTTTAAACTTCTTAAAATAACAAATGAATGCACGTAAATATGATAGTATAAGGTAACGAGCTTTTTACTATTTATAGAAAGTCTGCCCGCATGCACCAACTAGCGCACGCGCGCTTGCTAGCCGGGTCTTTTTTTTAAACATAGTACAAGACGTTCATCTATACAAATATACATTTATCCCTATAAACTTATATATACGCATCTTACTCTTATAAGCATCTTTCCAATACTGAGTCAGTACATTATTTTGAAATTAACGAAGTCATCACCTCATTTTCAAAGGAAACGTTTCTTCCATTGAAAGCAAATCGTCGGAAAGTCTGAAATATTTTTAAAAAATATGATCATTAATACTACCTCCGATCCATATTAATGGACTCAACTTTGTCTAGATTCGTATGTATCTAGTTAAGTATTTAAACTAGATGCATATGTATCTAGACAAACTTAAGTCCGTTAATATGGATCGGAGAAAGTATTAAATTTGAAATTTAAACTAGAAATATCGTTGTCTTTCTAGCCAACTCAACAACACGATTGATTTGCTTCGCCCAAACACCGCTTGGATACGGTGGATGTGACATGCTACGTACCAAAAATCTGGATACCCATACTCTCCATCCATCCATGATTGATCAGGCCGTGACGTTGGCCATGACGGAAAAATTCGAGAGCATTTGCACACGTGCGCAGGGCTAGCTCGCTGGCCAGCTAGCTTGAATGTGTCTTCAAACGGACCCCCTAACTTCTTCTCATACATCTGAGCACACAGTTCAGACAGGATTCTAATGACTGTGATTGATGCAGACATCGCGGTTAAGCCTCGTTTTCCAATAAAAAAATCCAGATAGGATTCATCAAACCAAAAAAACTTCATCCTACGGGGCTCCCTATATGCAGCTTACATTTGTGGGCTATTTCACACTCTAGTTTCCGCTTCATATGTGAAGCCAATTTAAGCCGCGCACACTAACCTACGAAAACCGCATGAAAACCTATCGATCTACCGGAATGGTCGTCGATTTAGTGTTCTCACATTCATGACATCGTTTCGGTGCATCATTCCAACGAGTGGTGACGATAAGCCATCATGTTATCAACTTTCAAAATATTAAGCAGGAACGTCTTGACATGGGCGATGACACCATGTGTATGGAGGAGACACCCTTGATTCTCCCTGCCGCAAACGTTCGAGGGGTCAACAGTCAATCATAGGGCATTAACATCTTTGATGGCAAGTAGGAGTAGTGTAGTTTTTCTTTTGAATGTAGCTTGCTCTTATCCATGTACAATGAAATACACATGAAATTAACATTTCATGAAATTGTATGAATATGTGGGTTTACAAATGAAAATCATAATTGCCTAAGCATATAAATAAGAGTTGGTCAGCTTCTATCCGTGAACGCGTCGAGATGCATATCTCGAAATATGCTTTCATCCTCTTTTATAGATAAAAGAATAAACGACCAAGTTGATACATAATGATGAGAAAAAATTTGAACGCGCATGCCGAAACTAAAATAGAACGACAGCGAAAAAATTGCACAAGTGCTACAAACTCGACATCGAGCAGTGAAAACGAGAGATACCATTGTTAACAAACAACATCCAAAACTACTAAAGAGAGACGAAGTCGTGCCTTTATGAGAAATCACCGAATATCAAGGACCCGAACACATCAGACCATCTTCGAAAGGGGTCGTCTCATCGTAGACCGCCCTCTCACACCGGGTCGTGGAACTTCCCTTCTGCAGAAGACAACAAGGACCGAAAGTGGAGACCACATGGACACATATATAAGATAAAAGATCCATGGATCCATCCTGCTCCTGAGACGAGGAAGCAATATGCGACGGAAGAGGCAAATAATATGTCGTATACCATTTGCAACTGAAAGGGAATGAGGTTTTGCGACGTCGTCCTTGAGAGGGTGATGATGCCACATGCCACCGTCGTGAAGTACGAAAGATAAACTAAGGTTTTCACCCCATAACCCTAGTACCGTGAGGCGGTCAATAACAACTCCCACCAGAGGGAAGTGACACTCGTAGGTTCTGCCAGATGCCACTGTGTAACACCCTCAGTGTCAGGCATCAATAAAATTTTTGTTAATATAATTCTCTGTGATTAGCATAGCCTCTAATCACCTTTTATCATGCCTTGTTCATCTTTGATTTCAAACAAACCCAAAATGCCTTTTAATGAATATTAAAACTAAAGTGGAAATAAAACATTGTCCAAAAATTGTGAAACCACTTTTGTTAAAACACAAATAATCAATGCGCCATGCCATTATGGTTTTGGTATTTTATCAAGAAATAAAATAAATCCAACAATTAAAACAGTAGATTGATTAGTCCATTTTAATCATTTAATATTTAATTAAAATATTAAATGATTTTATTTGGTCACAAAACTTTTTGTGGCACTCTGGTCATGTGCAATATCAATTATGGATCAAGTTCCATATTTTAAAAAATTGTAAAAAGCAACTAAAAAGAAATACAAAAAGAAAAGAACACAAAAAGAAAAATGAAATAAAAGAAAAGGCTTGCTGGCCAGTGCACTAAGTGCACAGTGCACTGGCCCAGCCACCCCCGCAGCCCATCGGCCCACCTATCTCTTCCCCCTCCCACATTCTCACCTCGTCGCCGTGTCGACATCTCCATGGTGCTCGACGGCGACGACCGCGCGATGGAGGCCACCGGGGCACTACAGTGACCGCGAAGCCGTGAAGTACCCCACCGTCGACGACCTTGACGAACCCTAGATCTAATTGCCCTCTCCCTCGCCTCGTCCTCCACGGGGAAAACTCGGACCTGAGCCGTCGTCGCCATGACCGTGCTCTGCCGTGGCCACTGACCTCGCCTCGCGCCGCCACCTTGTCCATCCGCTCCGTCGTCGTCGACTTAATCTCCAAGCGAGAAGAATTGAGCCGAGGACGTCCACGCCGAGCGCTGCTTCGACGTTCCCCTCTGCAGCCCCGCCGTTCGCCGACGACGATTTCGGCGCCATCAAGCCCTCCTCGAGCCCACTTTAAACGGCAACAAAACCACGGTGAGCTTCTTCATCACCCCCAACCCTCCCCTTAGCTCCCCATGCCCCGTAGGCGTCAACACCATTGGAGCCGAAGCTCGTCGCCGCCGGCGAGGTCACTGCCGTGGCCTGGGTCACGCGCATGGCACGTCGTGCGTGTCCTTTTGATCGCCACGTCCCCAGGAGCTCAACCCGTAGCGCGTGCCCGAAATACTCCACCGTAGCCTCGTACCCGTCGAGACCCGAGAGCAACCGCCGCCGTGCTCGACGTCGTCGCCGCTCCGGCGAGTTCCCGTCGACGTCGTGACCACCAAACGACGCGGCTTGCTCCCAGCTTTCGAACAAGCCCAACCGCACCTCCTCCAGTGCCCTGTGGCGTGCGCAACCCCAACCTCGCCGGAGTACCGCCGCCGGCGAGCCCCCACGGTGACTGACAAGTGGGACCCCCGTGTCAGTGTGTTAGTTAGCAACTAATCACCCCCTGTGTGCCACTGACTGTGGGCCCTTGCGCCTGCGAATTGTCCTATTAATTAATCTGAGTTTAAAACAAAATAAAAGTTGTTAGTTTACCCCACTGTCTATGACAGGTGGGCCCTAGGCATCAGTTAGTTTAAATAATTGTTAATTAGTAATGTTAGACTTACACATGGGCTCCATTGGGTTATTAGTCTAAGTAAAATGCAATTATCAAAATGTGCCTATGACATGTGGGACCCCATTGTTCTTTTAGTTAATAAGATTGTTTTATTATAATGCGAGGCTGACCAGTGGGACCCACTGGTCAGGTTTGACCAGTCAACCCTCTCTGGATAATGTTAGGATTTATTAATAAAAGAAAATCCAGAAATTGATTTAAAATGTTTTAAACTTTAAAATTCAATATTTTTTAAACCGTAAGTTAGATTCAAAAACTTTATACATCAAAATTGATCAGAAAAATATAACGAATACGGATACGCTATCTGTATACAAACCACACCCCTCTAACGCACCGAGCATCGAACCGTCCCCCTCCGGATCGTTTGTCCGATGATTTGTCCGGTACTGTGAAAGTATCCGGATGAATTTATTCTGAACACGAGAGTTGTTCGAAATGTTTCAACTAGCACGGTTACACCATCCACACGTTTGTCGGATGTCCACGACACCTCCGGCATGATCCCTTCCCCCTCCGGACACCCTGTCTGGTAATCACCCGAAGCCGGTTTTTCATCCCCGGATGAATTCCCACTCCGAGCAACGTGCATTACACTGCGTTAGAACACCGTTAACATTGCATACGCTATGTCATTCATCTATTTGTTTATGATTGCTTTATATTTACTGTTTTCTCCCCCCTTATTTCTCCGGTAGACCCCGCTACTACCGCCGACTACACCGCTGCCGGGTACGACTACTTCGTCGACGACCGTACCCCTACCGTGGAGCTTCCAGGAAAGCAGAGCCATTCTCTTCCCCAGATATCACCTATCTTTTCTGTACCTTCTTGCACTAGGCATTGTTACTGCTGCTGCTACGTTATAATCCTATTCAATTGCATAGCCTGATTTTGTCGCCCCTTGATGTACCTTCCTTATCCTATGCTGCCTGCTATATCTATACATTATATTCAGCAGTGAGCCCTGCGCATTGTTACCTAGGATTAGATAGCGGGCCGTGGCCACTCAGGGGAGTGCCGCGGATACAAACTATTATAACTGCAACAGGTACGGATCAATGCAGACGCCCTAGGGAACCTACAACGGCGAGACTCTGCCGAGTTGCTTTGAGTTTGACTTACGAGTGGACGAACTCATATTTCACTCTCGTCGGCTCAGTAGCGTAGTATCACTGGGATGATACGAGGGTGTTCCTCTTTAGTTCATTCCGCTGGTGTCTCGGCACCACAGGGGTGATACGAGAATATTCCTCTTTAGTTCATTCCGCTGATGTCTCTGTCGAACCTCTTTAAGTGTGCCATCGAGGGTGATTCCTCCTGGTTTCACTTAATGGTAGGCACTCGAATCAACTGGTGTCCTTAAAGGTAAGAGTCGGGCGACCCAACGGTGCCCGCGAGCGGTATATTATCGGGAGCGACAGGGAGGGTACGACCGACGTTACTGGCGTGCTTGGCCCCTGCTCGTATCTCGCGAGAGTTACCAAACCACGAAAAAGTCGAGCTCTACCAAGAGAACACGCGAGACAAGGTAAGGAGACGGTTCACCTTGTTGGTAACCGCGCGCTTTGACGAGACGACAGGGCAGGCCCCGACGTTACTGGTGGGCCTTGTTGATGTTCATTGTCCGTTGTGTTGTTAGTCAGACAGCGATAACGGTTGTCTGCGAGATAATATTAAAATGCTAAATGGTTCGGCGGATGAATTGAGAGGCCGCAAAGGCCTGTACGCACTACCTACACGTGGGATTACGGTGTGGGTCCTCCGCGTCGTAGTTTGTCTGAAAGCTCTTCAAACGTCAGCGGTACCACGGGCTGATAGCCGGGAAGCGGTCTTGTCTTCTTTGCTGCATCAGGTGTGTTTTGGATTTGCTTTTGCTTCACCGGCCAGTCTCGTACCGTGCAGGAGCATGCAAGGGCGAGGGACCTAGACCCCTTGGTGCATAGGATATAGTCCGGCGGATGGCCTCTCTGCTGAGCCTAGGATGGGCTGCGATGTGTCGGATAGCCTCGGTGGGGCATTCCCTAACAAGGTGTACGCCACCCTGGAGATCCGAACGTGCAGGATGAACAGTAGTGCACCCCTGCGGGAGTTTAATCTATTCGAATAGCCGTTTCCACGGTAACAGGACGCTTTATGCTGAAGCTGGATCTTATCACTACAAACTACTACTATTAATCTGTTGGTTCCGGGTTTTCTTCCTCGCAGGGAAGTAGAGAGGGGAACTCGGAGGCATTATTATTATTAATCATTACAACTTATATTATACAATGTTGCAGCAACTTATGCTTCATTGTTACTTTATGCTTTATATGAACTGTTGGTTGTTCTCATCTTGTTCTACGAGACACGTCAGAAGATGCTAGTCTTCGATAGGCCTAGCTTCTTACCCTTGTTCTGATTTCTACCGTGCAGTCCACTATATACATCCTCCCCTTTCCATTTGATACAAATGCATAAATGCTTAGTAGCGGACGTAAGACTCGCGGGTATACTAGATACTCACCCTTTCTTTATTTCCCCCTTTATGTTTTGCCTGATCGGCCGCTGCAATCGACGTTGGAGCCCAGGAGCAGGAGTACCCCGGAGGTGTATACTACTACGTCGAGCCCCCCGTTGACCAGGACCAGGAGTAGTTTCGGAGGCTCCCAGGCAGGAGGCCTTGCCTTTTCGATCTGTATCTCTGATGTTATTTGTGCTAGCCTTCTTAAGGCAAAACTTGACGAACTATGTCTGTACTCAGAAATTATGGCTTGTATAACTTATGTATTCGGGTCCGTGTGACCCCTTATCTTGTAACATATTGGTTTATCCTTTTGTGTTTAGTGTTGTGCTGTGATATTCTCACCTTGGCACCCTAATCTCAGCCGTGTACCCTGCGTGTATGATTATTGTACACGGCTTGATTTTGGGGGCGTCACAAGTTGGTATCAGAGCCGACTGCCTGTAGGAAGCCACCCAACCACTACATGGTCGAAGTTGAATCTAGACTTTGAAAAACTATTTTGCTAACTTAATGTTTGGCTTACGGGCCCACATCGATGTCACTAGGTGTGATATCTATGGTATTAGGATCCTTTTCTCCTTACCTATGCTCTGGGAATCTGCTCTCTTATCCTTGCTGGTAAGTTTTACAAACTCTGACATTAGGATCACGTTCTCTTGACTCCACCCGGCGTTCTGGTGCGTACCCCGTTGATTGAGTCGTGTCGCAGGAGTTCTGCCCCAGGTCCCGGACCGCGGATCACATTCTCATTCTGGGCAGGTCGCGCGTTCTCTGGCACAAACTCCTGTGGCCAACAGTTTTCTTGCGGCGTGATTGACATAGTGGAATCTATGTCGCGTCGTGTAATCCTTACCGCGGTCTGCGCCCCGCCTAGTGTGTCATTTTTCCTTAATTTATACGATGTTACGCTGCCCGATTTTCCGGTTGACTATGTGTGGATGTGTATGTCTTATATGACTACTTCTATATATCCGCGCCCCCTCTTTGTTGTCGCTTTACCTCTTACTCGTTTCCGGCATCTCGTTGAAATTCTCATCGCTGAAATACCCCTGTTAAATTTTAACAGGATGGCTAGTCGTGGTGTCCGTGGTCGTGGTCGTGGTGCCAACGATCCACCTCCGCCGCCAGACTACATGGCCGCGATGATGCAGCAGTTTCAGATGAACCAAGTGTTCATGCAAGGAGTCATAGATCAGCTCCAGAACCAGAATCAGAACAAGAACCAGCACCAGAACCAACTGCCTGTCGTTACTCTGCGGTATTTCATGCATCTCAATCCCCCTCTCTTCCACCAACCGGAACAGCCGCTGGATGCCGATGATTGGCTCCGTGACATCAACCGTCAGTTGGAGTTCGCTAATGTGAGCGCTGCTGATTACGTCAACTTCGCGTCCTATTTCTTGCGTGGCCCCGCTGCTCAGTGGTGGGACACTTACAAGGGCTCGCTAGCTAAAGGGACTGTCGTCAGCTGGAATGACTTCAAGACTACCTTCCGTGCTCATTATGTCCCCCAGGCGATTATGAACCGTATGAAGGCCGAGTTCCGCAACCTTGTTCAGGGCAACAAAACTGTCGAGGCATGTCAGAGGGAATTCCTCTGCCTCTCCAGCTATGCTGCAAGTGACCTCCCCAATGATTCAAGTAGTCAAGAGAAGTTCCGTGATGGACTCGACGCAGATCTCCAGCTTGCACTGGCTTTGCATGTCTTCCCCGACTTCGCCACCATGGTGAACCAGACTATCACTCTTGATACCGCTCAGCTTAAGTTCGGTGGTTCGCCGAAGCGCCCCCGTGATGCTGGATAATCTTCGGGCACAACACAGAAGCAACGCGTCTGGATTCCGCACGGTGTTATGCGTCCAACTGCCCCTGCACCA
Organism: Bromus sterilis; assembly: GCA_950022295.1. NCBI lineage: Eukaryota > Viridiplantae > Streptophyta > Magnoliopsida > Poales > Poaceae > Bromus > Bromus sterilis. Next base: position 31,616,291 of record OX465597.1, read on the forward strand.
AGGTCGTCGTATGTTTGATGGCTTCTCGCCCTTCGTTGGTTTCCCCAAGTGTAAGGTTGAGATGTAGTGCAGCAGCAGTTTTCCCTCGGTGAAGATACCAAGGTTTGTCTCCAGCAGGACTCCAGAGATGATAAGTAGGTGTCAGCGGCGCAACTGACGCGGACCTGCACACATACACAGATAACTTTGTTCCCAACGAAGTTCAGAGAGGTTGTCAATCTCTCCGGTCTTTTTGTTTACAAAGGATAAAATGCAAGGGATAATGATAGCAAATAAAAGCGGTAAAGTAAATGTAGTGTGGAAACAGTGATAAGGATATGGAACGGGATACGTGATGTTCGCTAGTGATGTCTCTCTCCCAAAAGACGATAAAATTGCTATGCGAGGTAAACAAATTACAGAAAGGCAATTGACAGGATTATCAACGCACCGCAATGCTAACTATGCTACAAAAGAAAGGAAGAGGTTCAAAAGCACGGGCAGTACGCCAAAGTAAGTAGACCGAAGTCCATCTGCATCTACTACTAATCATCCACCTTGAGATATCTATCCAGAACATCTCGCTGGTATTAAGTTGCGAGCCCCACCCAAAGTGTAAACCCAAAGCAACAGACAACTGCATTAAAAAGAACTCTGCGTAAAGTAAACAATCCTTGTAACCGTGGTTACAAGCACCGTTGTTTTCCCCCTTGTGGCAACAACACATCCCCTAGACTCATGTTTCTGTCACTCAAGCATGTCACCGGGGAGGCATGAACCCACAATCTAGCACAATGCTCCCTCTTGGAGTCACTACCTACTACTTGGCCAAAGCAATAAACAGCAACGGAGAACATGCAAGAATTACTTAGGAACAAAAATAAAAGAGATAAAAACCAAATATATTACTCTATCACAATCTGAACATAATCTCATAATCCATCAGATCCGATCAAACTCAACATAGCAATAGCAGAAATATTACAAAGGTGCCTCGATCATTTAGGGCAGCTCACGAGGTCTAAACAATGAAGATCAAAGAGGGGAGGAGAACATCACATAGCTACTGATCACGGACCCATGGTCCAAGGAAAACTACTCACGGGACGTCCGGGGAGCATCCATGGTGGAGAGGAGACTCCCGGAGGTCAATCCTCCCTCCGGCAGGGTGTCGGGAAGAGGTCTTTTGGTGCTCCCGATCTTGGAAGCGCGGCGGGGGCGGAACAGAGGCGAGTTCGCGGAATAGGGTTCCTCTTCTGGAGTTTTCCCGCGACGGGGGATAAATAGGCGAAAGGGGGCAGCCAGAGGTGGGCCAGGGGCCCAGGCGCCCCCCTGGCGCGGCCAGGGGTGGGGCCGCGTCGGGTGGCCTCTTGGCCCCCCTCGCCCCCCCTCTGGCCCCTCCCGGGATCTTCTGGAAGCTTCCTGTACGCTGATTTTTCCTGTATTTTTCCCGGAATTTTTCTGGCATTTTTTATATGGGGGAAAACTGAAATAGAAAAACAGCAGAAAACAGGAACTAGCACTGGGGTGCACTGAGTTAATAGGTTAGTCCAATTATGATCAAAAGTGTATGAAAGTGTATCTAGATCATAGCAATATCACACAAAACATGCATGGAGCAAGCAGAAATTATAGATACGTTTTGGACGTATCAACATCCCCAAGCTTAATTCCTGCTCGTCCTCGAGTAGGTAAATGATAACAACATAATTTCTGTGGTGACATGCTAGCAACCATAAAGGAGGCTTATGATGACAAAGCGTATCATGCCAATGGTTTGGATGTACCGGCGAAGGTGGACACCAACTCTCGGAGTGAGAAGAAGGCAATGCACGGCACAGGAGAGGCTAGCAAAATATGGGAAGGTGGAAGTGTCAACTTTCAATACTTACATTAGTCCGAAGAACTCATGCACTTATTATCGGTAACTCTCAATCTAATAAGGAGGCTCACAAAGAGACAAGTACCCCGAGGAGGAGTGTATGGGGGTTTGGTTATCATTGCGCATCCTCGACTCATGGTACGTGAGTGTTCTCTGATATTCGACTCCTCAGAAGAGTAGTGATCCATCTAGTAGCTAGAGTTCTCAACTAGTTTTTGTAGGTTTTGAAAATAAACACGGATTTCAGCTCAAAAAGATGAACTGGGATTTTTCTGGAATTTTTCTGGTCACGAGGACAGAATGTTTTCTGGACAGCATGTCACAACTTTTACTTCCCTTACCGTAAGAGGCTATAACTTGGCACAAAGTTGAAAAATAAAGATACAATGATGTTGCTACAGAATTAACAAACATCAAGACACAACAAAAGCAAAAAGAAACACCTAAATTCGTTGCGGGCTGCCTCCCGAAAGCACTTCTTTAAAGCCATTAGCTAGGCTTAATGCAAAAACAAGAATCAAGTTTTATCAAGAGAAAGAGAATAACTAGCCCGTGTAACGGACTCAAAAGGTAACTGGATTTTCTTTCTAGGGAAGTGTTCCATCCCCTTTTTGAATGGGAATTGGAATTTTATATTCCCCTCTTTCATGTCAATAACCGCACCAACGGTGCGAAGAAAAGGACGTCCCAAAATAATTGGACATAAAGGTTCACACTCTATATCCATAACAATAAAATCAACGGGAACATAGCTGTCATTGACAATGATAAGAACATCGTCGATCTTCCCCAAAGGTTTCTTTATAGAAGAATCAACAAGACAAACACCAAAAGAACAAGGCTCAAAAGGTTTCAATTCAAACATATCAAATATCCTTTTGGGCATAACGGAGGTACTGGATCCAACATCACACAAAGCATATGATGGCTTCTCGCCCCTTCGTTGGTTTCCCCAAGTGTAAGGTTGGGATGTAGTGCAGCAGCAATTTTTCCTCGGTGAAGATACCAAGGTTTGTCTCCAGCAGGACTCCAGAGATGATAAGTAGGTGTCAACGGCGCAACTAACTGTCACAACCCCAAGTTAGGTATGTGCTAGGATTAGCAAGTCCCTTTGCTTCATGTAAAAATTTCAAAAGAAAAGTCCAAAATGGGGAAGTAGAAAGCCCTGAGAAATTAATTCAAATGGCCAGATAAAAAACTTTTTCCAAAAATCATTTGAACATTTGGAAAATTCCTATAAATGATGCTGATCATTTTAAAAGTGGTTTGGGAGCAATCCCAAGCTCATGGAATTTTCTAATTTTCAAACAATGGCTTGGAAATTAAATAAATACCCTATTTGATTTAAAATTCAAATGTTTAGAATTTTAAAAATGCTCAAATTTTATAAGTGGCTAGCTCTCTTTTTTATGAGGCCATATAAAAAAATTTGTGGCATTTTATAAAATGCCTAGCTATTTTTATTAGCTAGGTCAAACTATATCCAGAAATAACAAAAAGAAAAGAAAGCAGCGACTTACCTGGCGCCCTGGGCAAGGCCCACTCGCCTTGGCCTCGGCCCAGCCTAGCCACTCCCGCCTGTCGTCTTCTTCCCCCGCCGTTCCAAGCAGCTCCGTGGAGGGCTGGTCGCCGTGGACGCCGACAAGGCCCTTCTAGGCCACCCCCTGCACTCTCCTGGCGCCACGCAACCGCCCAGAGCCCCGCAGCACTTCTCCCCCTCTCCCTGCTTCCTCTACCTCTCTCTCTCGTCGATTTCCTCACTATCCCGAGCCCGTCGGAGAGCACCGCCGCCGCCCAGTCGTGGCCAGAAGCCCCCTCTGCCCTCGCCGCCATGGCCAGGAGATCGGCCACCCTCGTCTTCGTCTAGCCGCACGTCGAATCGAAGACCAGGAGCTCTTGCTGCGACGCCAGGTTCAAGATTCAGTCGCCGGCCGCCGAGAAGCTCAACGGCGATTCCGCCACCGTCCGGTGCCCTCCGACCTTGCCGACCTCTCCGTTCGCTCCGGGGTGAGCTCCCCTCCGTTTCCCCCATTCCCCCGCTCTACCCCGTGCCCGTTTCGCCGTTCCTCGCAGAGGCAGTACTCCGGCCGCCGCCTCCATCGTCGTAGCCATGGCCTCGGGCCTCCCCGGACTCGCCCGCGAGCTCCACTAGACGCGCAAGAGCACGAGGCTTACTCTGGTGCAAACGGCGCACCAATTGGTGGCCAGAATCGCCACCCAGTGCCGCGCCGCCGCGCTTGGTGTCGCCGGCGTTAAGCCGCCGGCGAGTTGGGCTAATTAGCCTTAACCCCCGTGCCTAACTAACCCCCCATAACCCACTGACCCCTGGGCCCCAGTGCCCCTAATCTAATCCAGGGGCTTAATTAACAGGGGTTAACCCCCACTGAGGCTGACAGCAGGGCCCTACTCGTCAGCTGCCCCCTGACGTCAGCAGTGCGCCAGGCTGACGCAGTAAAGCTTTAAATTGATTTAAATCATTTACAGAAATTCCAGAAAATGGCAGAAAATAGGACAAACTTTGGAAAATCATAAAAAATTAATATCAACTCCAAATTGGACAAATAATATATGAAAAATGATTAGGAGAAAATAAGCTATCCAAAAATCCAACTTTCAACTATGTTTGAGTTGATTTTAAAATGGTAACAGTAGCATATGTCATTTGATTTATTTGGAATTAATTCAAATTCAATTCAAATGATTTTGCAACTTGGACCATGGAGTTATGCTATATTTCAACCACACTTCAGAGGCATATCATGCACATTTCCAAAAGGTTCAAAATGATCAAACAATGTCATATGCAACTTGGTTAAGTTTGAATTCAAATTGGAGTTTGAATTTGCAATTCAATTTGCAATATACTCCATTTAAATGGAATTGCCCCACACATCAAAGCATCTACATCAAGTTTCAACCTTCCATCATGTGATTGTGCATTGTATTTACTTTGCTACCTTGTTTGTTGTTTGTCGAGTAGAGGTGGAACCGGAGCAGGAGGCTGCCCCCTTCGTTGAAGACCCCGAACCTGAACCTCGTCAGCAAGGCAAGCAAACCCCCATTGATCAGGTCGATAAAATCCCACTTCCCTCTCATGTCTCGCTTATGCATTGTTTAGGATGATCACCATGATAACGTTTCTACCGCATAGTTGAACCCATATCCTTTGCATGACCTATCATCTTGTCACAGTAGTAAGCAAACCACAATCCTAGCAGATATAGGAGTTGGTTGATATCATGTAGCCCATGCAACTGTTACTGCTTATTGCATGCTTAGTGGTACAATGAGGTTGCTTATGATGTGAGTCGGGATGATGATAAACATGGTGTTGATGAAAGTGAAATGTGTTGGTGAATCCACCCTAATACAAGGTGAACGATGAGAGGCTGTGTAGGAGTACACAGTGGGTTGTCTCGTTGAACATCGCCTTAAGTCTGAGTTCTTGTGTGGTGATCCAAGAAGAAGAGTAAAACCACACATTGGGCTCACTGACCCCTCTCGACCTAGTACCTCACCCCGTTCGAACCCCAGGAGTCTCATTAGTTCAAAGTTCTGGTAGGGCTGTGGCACGGTCTGCGAAGTGGATGAACGGATTTTCAAGACCTGCTTGGGACCCTGCACACATCGTTTGAGGCTGTACTGGAACCTCGGCCGGACTTCCATACGGATCCCCCTCAGATAGGCGACTCTCTGGACTAGAACGGAGCTGTGGGCGAAGTGTCGTGGCAACATCCTCGCCGGTACCCTCTTGAAGGGTCCCACTCCCAGGCGGTAACTGATGAGTGTGTGTGTGTAGCGGTACACCCCTGCAGGGTTAACAAAACTATTCGAATAGCCGCGTCCGCGGTTAAGGACTGCTTGGAAAGCTTAGCTTGATTGTTAGATAACTTGAATTGGATACTTCTAAAACTCGCAAGATAAGCGTGAGTGCTATGGTGTGCTTCTCGTGGGGAAGTCGAGGAAGTAACCATAGTGGTGTATTTGGTTGAAGAGATGTAGTGGACTCGTGTACGCTTCTTACCTCAAGTCTGTTATTCATAGTTCAGGACTAGCCAAGTCAAAGCTGGCATTTATGCAAGTGAAACCCCACCTCCCTTTACCTTGATACATATGCATGAGTAGTATAGCTCCTATGTAAGTCTTGCTGAGTACGATTTTGTACTCACGTTTGCTTAATCTATGTTTTAGATGAACCCACCGACCCCGATGGTGGCTTCTACCCGAAGCTCGAAGATTGAAGACTCAGACCAAAACCAAGCTAGTGTAGTCCCAGTCAGACGACTGGTTCCCTCGTGGAGGGCTTGTTTTTAGATAAGGCTTCTCTAAGCCATTTGTTAAACTTGTCTGTACTCAGACATACTTTGTTTCCGCTTGTCTGTTGTAATGTTGGATCACATGCTTGTGATCTCTATGTGCACTCTATAAGAGTTATCAATAAAGGTGTATACATTGTAGAGAATTGCAATGATACCTGCTGTTCATACTAGACATGTGTGCTGCGTGTATGTTTATAACATGCATGTCTTAGTATGGGTTTTCGAGACCTTAGTTGTGATCTGGCTGGCGGTCTTTTATACACCAAGTGGCCCTTAGATGTGCGCAGCTTGGGGCATCGCGATGCGATTGTTCGAGACTCCGTCTCGTGCACACTTTGATGTATGATCGAGCCCGCCCTAGACCCCGACTTAGTGAGTCTATGTAAGGGTTATAATACAATCGATAGTATGGTTGAGGCGACTTGTCTATGAGTATGGGAGTTCACCACCCATATCATTTAGACTTGTGTGCGGACGATGAGGACCCACTTCAGTTGATCATCCGGCCTGGATGGGATGCCCCTCACGTTCGATGCTTTCCGAGAACGTTCTGTGCTTGGCCTTGTCTGCTTAGACAAGTGGGTACGGTTCTCGGCTCTCCATATGATTGTGTTGTAGCGAGGCTTGCATACGCTAACCCCGGGTCCCGACAGACTTGGTATCAGAGCAGGACTGACTGTAGGATTATCAGCCTTCGCCGAAGTCGAGTCTAGCCTTCTATAGTTATATAGTTACTTTGGGTATATAAGGGAACAACGTAAGGCTTCTTTTTTCTCCTTACCCTCATCGATCTGAGTTCTGAGTCACCCTTATCTTTTCTACGGGATGATAGGGCTAGGCTCATCTATGTCTGAATAGAACATCTCGTTGATTGCCTCCTTATAGCCGTAGGATTGTTGTGGTTGTCTAGAGTCTCCGTGTTTTGAGTTCCTTGAAGAAGTTCTGTCCAATTTCTTCGGGGTTGTTTCATTTTCCATCCCAGTGTAGCCGTTATGCTGCCGGATTTGTTCCGAGTTTCTGTGGATCTTTGCCTTCGCATTATTATCCTTTCCGCCTAAATCATATCCTTTTATCCTTGCCTCCATCGTACAACCTGTTCTGATTGTTGATTTTTTTATCACACAGGATGTCAGGTGGAACTCGTAGTGCTGTTCTTCGGAATCGAGACCGTGTTCGGAATCGAAATGATGATGAACTTCCACCCCCACCTTCTGCGGCGGAAATCATGATGGAAGCTGAGCGGAATAGACGTGATCAGACACGCCTTCTGGAGCTCATCGAGCAGAATACCGCCCACCATCGTAATGTGGTGGTCAGCATTCAGGACTTCATCCTCCTCAAGCCACCGGTATTCCAATTTTCTTCTGAGCCCCTTGAAGCTGATGATTGGCTCCGTTCCATCGAGCGTAAGCTTGATACAGCACATGTTGCTCCCGATGACCGAGTTGTTTTCGCGGTATACTTCTTGGAAGGTGCTGCTCTTCAGTGGTGGGAGAACTATGTTGCAATGCGGCCAGATGGTCACGTAGTGACTTGGCAAGAGTTCTGTGTTGCCTTTCGAGGGTACCACATTCTGGATGAGTTGATGGAGCGCAAGAAGGAAGAGTTTTGCAATCTGAATCAAGGAGAGATGTCCATTCATGAGTATGTGATGGAATTCAACCGTCTTGCTCGATATGCCCAAGATGAAATCACCACCGATGCCAGAAAGCAGGAAAGGTTCCGCAAGGGACTTAGCCCCATCCTTCGTCATGACCTCAACCTCCTTGAGTTTGCCACCTTTGAGGATTTAGTCAACAGATCTTTCAGATCTGAGCATGGCAATGAAGTTTTCGAGAAGTCTCGCAAGCATGCTCTTGAGCTTGCCCCTTCTTCCAGTTCACGCCCTCAGAAGCGTATAATCTAGATTCCTAACAGTTTGTTTCCCCAAAACAACCCACCGAGGCCATCCCTTGTGCCGCCTCGTCCACCAGCTCCACCAAATAACCCAACTCCCCGCACTATCTTTGGAGCCTGCTTCAGATGTGGCCAGCCTGGTCACTATTCTCGTGAGTGCCCCGTCAACCAAAATGCTCCACCCCATGCCAAAGGAAACCCCAATGTTCGTCCCAAGCCACCCCCAAAGGTTTCCACCGCTAAGCCATCTACCTCAGAAAATATTGGACGTGTGAACCAAATCTCAGCTGAGGAAACTGATAGTACTTCTGACGTCATTCTTGGTACGCTCCCAGTCAATTTTGTTCCCACTTCTGTTCTTTTCGACCCAGGAGCATCTCACTCATTCATGTCGGAGAGTTATGCACTTCGACATGATGTATCCTTTGAAGAAATGTTCACCCCTATGATCATTCAAACTCCTGGTTCCAAGTGGCAAACTAATAGAGTAAGCCATGGTAATCAAATTGCAATTGAGGGTTTAGTATTCCTTGCTTCACTCATAGCCCTCAAGTCTTCAGACATTGATGTCATCCTTGGTATGGATTGGTTATCAAGACAACATGCTTTTCTTGAGTGTAAATCCAAGTCAGTTAGACTTAGACATCCTTCAGGCTAGACAATAGCCTACTCCTCACCAAGAACAAGAACCCAAGTACAATCTTTGAATGTACTTCCACTTCCTGACCTTGAAGATATTCCGGTGGTTCGTGACTTCCCGGATGTCTTTCCTGAAGAGCTGCCAGGAATGCCACCCGACAGGTGTGTAGAGTTCATAGTGGACCTTATACCAGGCACAACCCCAATTTCTAGACGCCCATATAGAATGGCCCCACGTGAGTTAGCTGAGCTTAAAATCCAACTTGAAGCTTCGTTGGCAAAAGGCTTCATCCGCCCTAGCTCATCGCCATGGGGTTGCCCTGTTCTGTTCGTAACAAAGAAAGATGGAACAGAAAGGATGTGCGTAGATTATCGCCCGCTAAATCTAGAGACGATAAAGAACAAGTACCCACTGCCCAGGATCAACGATCTTTATGATCAACTTGCAGGATCCTCTGTCTTCTCGAAGATGGATTTGAGATTAGGTTATCATCAAATCAAAATCCGAAACGAGGACATTCCCAAAACGGCTTTTACTACTCGTTATGGTCTTTACGAGTATACCGTCATGTCCTTTGGTTTAACCAATGGCCCCGCCACTTTCTCACGCATGATGAATTCGATCTTCATGGAGTACTTAGATAAATTTGTTGTGGTTTATCTCGATGATATTCTCATCTACTCGAAGAACGAAGAAGAACATGCCGAACACCTAAGGCTGGTATTGATGAAACTTAGAGAGCATCGCCTGTATGCTAAATTATCCAAGTGTGAATTTTGGCTACCAGAAGTGACCTACTTAGGCCACGTGATTTCTGCAAAAGGCATTGCTGTGAATCCCGAGAGAGTTCAGGCCGTCCTTGACTGGACTCCACCTGAATCGGTTAAGCAAGTTAGGAGTTTTCTTGGCCTAGCAAGCTATTGACGTCGCTTCGTTGAGAACTTCTCCAAAGTTGCAAAGCCTCTTACTGAACTCCTCAAGAAAGATAAGAAATTCCTATGGACTCCCAAGTGCGAGGAAAGCTTTCAAGAGCTAAAAAGAAGATTGACTTCTGCACCCGTACTTGCACCTCCAGACACCAAAAAGGATTTCGAGATCTATTGTGACGCATCACGGCAAGGGTTAGGATGCATACTTCTGCAAGATCGACATGTGGTAACTTATGCCTCACGCCAGTTGCGGCCACATGAAGAGAAGTATCCTACCCATGACCTTGAACTCGCTGCCGTAGTTCATGCCCTAACAACTTGGCGACATTACCTCCTTGGTAATCGTTGTGAGATCTATTCCGACCACCAAAGCCTCAAATACATTTTCACCCAGCCAGATCTTAATCTCAGGCAAAGACGTTGGATTGAGTTGATAAAAGATTACGACGTAGTAATTTCTTACACCCCAGGCAAAGCCAATGTCATGGCTGATGCACTAAGTCGTAAGTCGTATTGTAACCACCTCATGTTACAACAGTATCAACCACTTCTTCATGAGGAATTTCGAAAGCTTAATCTCGAGATTGTTCCTCGTGGATCTCTTTTCAACTTGGTGGCGAACCAACCCTTGAGGATCAAATCATAGTTGCCAAAAGACGTGCACGAGGTGTACGCCGGATCAAGGAGAACATTGCTAGCGGAGTTGCTAAATGTTTCTCCACAGATAGTAAAGGAACGGTATTCTTTGGAAATTGTTTGGTAGTACCTAAGAATAGGGAACTAAGGCAACTCATCCTCAAAGAATCCCATGACACACCCCTCTCGATTCATCCCGGTAGCACAAAAATGTACCGAGATCTACGCCAGATATTTTGGTGGACTAGGATGAAGAGAGACATTGCTCAATTTGTTGCCGAATGTGATGTTTGTCGTCGCATTAAGGCAGAACATCAAAGACCTGCTGGTACACTTCAACCTTTGTCTATTCCCGAGTGGAAATGGGACAAAGTCGGTATGGACTTCATCACCGGCTTTCCAAAAACCCAGAAAGGAAACAATGCCATCTTCGTTGTCATAGATAGGCTTTCCAAAGTTGCACACTTCCTTCCGGTTCGCGAGTCTATAACTGCTAGCCAGTTAGCGGACTTGTACATCTCTAGAATTGTATCCCTTCATGGTGTTCCTTTGGAAATCAATTCTGATCGCGGTAGCCTTTTCACCTCTGGATTTTGGGGAAGCTTTCAGAAGGCTATGGGAACTCATCTCTCCTTTAGTACGGCATTCCATCCTCAGTCTAGCGGTCAAGTCGAAAGGGTTAACCAAATTCTTGAAGACATGCTCAGAGCTTGTGTTATCTCATTTGGAAAGAATTGGGAGAAGTCTCTTCCATTTGCCGAATTTGCTTATAACAATAGTTTTCAATCTAGTCTGAACATGGCTCCTTTTGAACTCTTATATGGACGACGATGCCGAACATGTTTAAACTGGTCAGAAACCGGTGAAAGACAACTCTTTGGACCGGATATGATCAATGAAACAGAAGAGCAAGTTCGCATTGTTCGTGATCAATTGAAAGCAGCCAAGTCTTGTCAGAAAAGCTACTATGATCGTCATCATAGGCAAGAGAGCTACAATCTGGATGAGAAGGCTTACCTCCGGGTTACTCCTCTGAAGGGAACCCAACGATTCGGTATCAAAGGCAAATTGGCCCCACGTTACATCGGACCTTTCCGCATTCTTGCTAAACGTGGAGAAGTTGCCTACCAACTTGAACTACCCCCGCACCTTTCCCGAGTACATGATGTATTCCATGTGTCACAACTCAGGCGTTGCTTCAAGGACCCCATCCGCGAGGTCGACCATGAAACGCTTGATCTCCAAGATGACCTTTCTTATCGAGAATACCCCGTCCGTATTCTTGATTCCGCAGAGCGTGTCACTCGCCGAAAAAAGATCAAGTTTCTGAAAGTTCAGTGGTCACATCACTCAGAGAAAGAAGCCACGTGGGAAAGAGAAGATCGTCTCAGTGCTGAGTATCCCTCCTTCCTCCCGCAGACTTCTGAATCTCGGGACGAGATTCTTTTGAGTGGGGGCGAGTTGTCACAACCCCAAGTTAGGTATGTGCTAGGATTAGCAAGTCGCTTTGCTTCATGTAAAAATTTCAAAAGAAAAGTCAAAAATGGGGAAGCAGAAAGCCCTGAGAAATTAATTCAAATGGCCAGGTAAAAATCTTTTTCCAAAAATCATTTGAACATTTGGAAAATTCCTATAAATGATGATGATCATTTTAATAGTGGTTTGGGAGCAATCCCAAGCTCATGGAATTTTCTAATTTTCAAACAATGGCTTGGAAATTAAATAAATACCCTATTTGATTTAAAATTCAAATGTTTTGAATTTTAAAAATGCTCAAATTTTATAAGTGGCTAGCTCTCTTTTTTATGAGGCCATATAAAAAATTTGTGGCATTTCATAAAATGCCTAGCTATTTTTATTAGCTAGGTCAACCTATATGCAGAAATAACAAAAAGAAAAGAAAGCAGCGACTTACCTGGCGCCCTGGGCAAGGCCCACTCGCCTTGGCCTCGGCCCAGCCCAGCCACTCCCGCCTGTCGTCTTCTTCCCCCGCCGTTCCATGCAGCTCCGTGGAGGGCTGGTCGCCGTGGACGCCGACGAGGCCCTTCTAGGCCACCCCCTGCCCTCTCCTGGCGCCACGCAACCGCCCAGAGCCCCGCAACACTTCTCCCCCTCTCCCTGCTTCCTCTACCTCTCTCTCTCGTCGATTTCCTCACTATCCCGAGCCCGTCGGAGAGCACCGCCGCCGCCCAGTCGTGGCCAGAAGCCCCCTCCGCCCTCGCCGCCATGTCCAGGAGATCGGCCACCCTCGTCTTTGTCTAGCCGCACGTCGAATCGAAGACCAGGAGATCCTGCTGCGACGCCAGGTTCAAGATTCAGTCGCCGGCCGCCGAGAAGATCAACAGCGATTCCTCCACCGTCCGGTGCCCTCCGACCTTGCCGACCTCTCCGTTCGCTCCGGGGTGAGCTCCCCTCCGTTTCCCCCATTCCCCCGCTCTACCCCGTGCCCGTTTCGCCGTTCCTCGCAGAGGCAGTACTCCGGCCGCCGCCTCCATCGTCGTAGCCATGGCCTCGGGCCTCCCCGGACTCGCCCGCGATCTCCACTAGACGCGCAAGAGCACGAGGCTTACTCTGGTGCAAACGGCGCACCAATTGGTGGCCAGAATCGCCACCCAGTGTCGCGCCGCCGCGCTCGGTGTCGCCGGCGTTAAGCCGCCGGCGAGTTGGGCTAATTAGCCTTAACCCTCGTGCCTAACTAACCCCCCCTAACCCACTGACCCCTGGGCCCCAGTGCCCCTAATCTAATCCAGGGGCTTAATTAACAGGGGTTAACCCCCACTGAGGCTGACAGCAGGGCCCCACTCGTCAGCTGCCCCCTGAAGCTGCCCCCTGACGTCAGCACTGCGCCAGGCTGACGCAGTAAAGCTTTAAATTGATTTAAATCATTTACAGAAATTCCAGAAAATGGCAGAAAATAGGACAAACTTTGGAAAATCATAAAAAATTAATATCAACTCCAAATTGGACAAATAATATATGAAAAATGATTAGGAGAAAATAAGCTATCCAAAAATCCAACTTTCAACTATGTTTGAGTTGATTTTAAAATGGTAACAGTAGCATATGTCATTTGATTTATTTGGAATTAATTCAAATTCAATTCAAATGATTTTGCAACTTGGACCATGGAGTTATGCTATATTTCAACCACACTTCAGAGGCATATCATGCACATTTCCAAAAGGTTCAAAATGATCAAACAATGTCATATGCAACTTGGTTAAGTTTGAATTCAAATTGGAGTTTGAATTTGCAATTCAATTTGCAATATACTCCATTTAAATGGAATTGCCCCACACATCAAAGCATCTACATCAAGTTTCAACCTTCCATCATGTGATTGTGCATTGTATTTACTTTGCTACCTTGTTTGTTGTTTGTCGAGTAGAGGTGGAACCGGAGCAGGAGGCTGCCCCCTTCGTTGAAGACCCCGAACCTGAACCTCGTCAGCAAGGCAAGCAAACCCCCATTGATCAGGTCGATAAAATCCCACTTCCCTCTCATGTCTCGCTTATGCATTGTTTAGGATGATCACCATGATAACGTTTCTACCGCATAGTTGAACCCATATCCTTTGCATGACCTATCATCTTGTCACAGTAGTAAGCAAACCACAATCCTAGCAGATATAGGAGTTGGTTGATATCATGTAGCCCATGCAACTGTTACTGCTTATTGCATGCTTAGTGGTACAATGAGGTTGCTTATGATGTGAGTCGGGATGATGATAAACATGGTGTTGATGAAAGTGAAATGTGTTGGTGAATCCACCCTAATACAAGGTGAACGATGAGAGGCTGTGTAGGAGTACACAGTGGGTTGTCTCGTTGAACATCGCCTTAAGTCCGAGTTATTGTGTGGTGATCCAAGAAGAAGAGTAAAACCACACATTGGGCTCACTGACCCCTCTCGACCTAGTACCTCACCCCGTTCGAACCCCAGGAGTCTCATTAGTTCGAAGTTCTGGTAGGGCTGTGGCACGGTCTGCGAAGTGGATGAACGGCTTTTCAAGACCGGATTGGGACCCTGCACACATCGTTTGAGGCTGTACTGGAACCTCGGCCGGACTTCCATACGGATCCCCCTCAGATAGGCGACTCTCTGGACTAGAACGGAGCTGTGGGCGAAGTGTCGTGGCAACATCCTCGCCGGTACCCGCTTGAAGGGTCCCACTCCCAGGCGGTAACTGATGAGTGTGTGTGTGTAGCGGTACACCCCTGCAGGGTTAACAAAACTATTCGAATAGCCGCGTCCGCGGTTAAGGACTGCTTGGAAAGCTTAGCTTGATTGTTAGATAACTTGAATTGGATACTTCTAAAACTCGCAAGATAAGCGTGAGTGCTATGGTGTGCTTCTCGTGGGGAAGTCGAGGAAGTAACCATAGTGGTGTATTTGGTTGAAGAGATGTAGTGGACTCGTGTACGCTTCTTACCTCAAGTCTGGTATTCGTAGTTCAGGACTAGCCAAGTCAAAGCTGGCATTTCTGCAAGTGAAACCCCACCTCCCTTTACCTTGATACATATGCATGAGTAGTATAGCTCCTATGTAAGTCTTGCTGAGTACGATTTTGTACTCACGTTTGCTTAATCTATGTTTTAGATGAACCCACCGACCCCGATGGTGGCTTGTACCCGAAGCTCGAAGATTGAAGACTCAGACCAAGACCAAGCTAGTGTAGTTCCAGTCAGACGACTGGTTCCCTCGTGGAGGGCTTGTTTTTAGATAAGGCTTCTCTAAGCCATTTGTTAAACTTGTCTGTACTCAGACCTACTTTTTTTCCGCTTGTCTGTTGTAATGTTGGATCACATGCTTGTGATCTCTATGTGCACTCTATAAGAGTTATCAATAAAGTTGTATACATTGTAGAGAATTGCAATAAACATCAACGGGGAACATGCAAGAATTACTTAGGAACAAAAATATAAGAGATAAAAACCAAATATACTACTCTATCACAATCTGAACATAATCTCATAATCCATCAGATCCGATCAAACTCAACATAGCAATAGCATAAATATTACAAAGGTGCCTCGATCATGTAGGGCAGCTCACGAGGTCTAAACAATGAAGATGAAAGAGGGGAGGAGAACATCACATAGCTACTGATCACGGACCCATGGTCCAAGGAAGACTACTCACGGGACATCCGGGGAGCATCCATGGTGGAGAGGAGACTCCCGGAGGTCAATCCTCCCTCCGGCAGGGTGCCGGGAAGAGGTCTTCTGGTGCTCCCAATCTTGGAAGCGCGGCGGCGGCGGAACAGAGGCGAGTTCGCGGAATAGGGTTCTTCTTTTGGAGTTTTCCCGTGACGGGGGATAAATAGGCGAAAGGGGGCAGCCAGAGGTGGGCCAGGGGCCCCAGGCGCCCCCCCGGCGCGGCCAGGAGTGGGGCCGCGCCGGGTGGCCGCCTAGCTCCCCTTGGCCCCCCTCTGGCCCCTCCCGGGATCTTCTCGAAGCTTCCGTCACGCTGATTTTTTATCTGAATTTTCCCGAATTTTTCTGGCACTTTTTATATGGGGGAAACTGAAATAGAAAAACAGCAGAAAACAGGAACTGGCACTGGGGTGCACTGAGTTAATAGGTTAGTCCAATTATGATAAAAAATGTATGAAAGTGTATCTAGATCATAGCAATATCACACAAAACATGCATGGAGCAAGCAGAAATTATAGATACGTTTTGGACGTATCAACATCCCCAAGCTTAATTCCTGCTCGTCCTCGAGTAGGTAAATGATAACAGCATAATTTCTGTGGTGACATGCTAGCAACCAAAAAAGAACTTGGAAAAGTAAAGCAATCAAGGTTAGAGATTCAATTCAAGTCATAACATGCAAGAGTCTATATTAGCATTGAAACAAGTAACAAAAGAACATTAGGTGCAAGAGCTCTCGCTGTCCGTGACTCGAATGTCTCCAAATGGTGTTTGCGTGCAAGAAAGGGGATAGGGAATACGAGAAAAAGTATTTTGTGTTGAGAACTCAATCTACTAAAGTGTCACACTTGGTCTTCTTTGGAATCTTATCTTGAATCGTCCCCAGACCACTAGCCAGGTACAAGTCAATTGGATCCACTCCTTTTCGATATTTCGAGCACTCATGCAATGAATGAGCGTAAGCACGAGAGTTGACACTTAGGATGGCAAAGAGAGAATATGGTGGAGGAGGAAGACAAAAAGGATGAGAAAGGCTCACATCAATGAGGACAATCATAGGCAAGAGATGCCAAATGATAGATATGATGTGAGGAGTAGGGATTGCCATGCAACGGATGCACATACGAGCTAAGAAGCTCTCCAATGGAACTAGTGGGGGTGCATCTAACTTGCTCACTCATGAAGACCTAGAGCTCGTTTGAGGAGGCTCATCCTTGGAATATGCAAGCCAAGTTCTATAGTGTGAAGGTCCCCACATAGCTATATGCATAATGATCATCTCTATGGAGTACAAGGATATAGAGGGAGTACTAGTGTGGATCTCTCTAAAGGATAGTAGTGTTGCCCCTTTCTCTCTTTTTATTTCTTTTTCTCTTTTTGTATTTTTTTGTATTTTTTTGGCGGCCTCAATGGCTCTTTCTATTTAACTCTCATTTGTCCTCTTTGGGATCTTTTAATGTGTCCACTTTGGGATCTTTTCCTCACTTAAGGGCAACACTCTATTTTACAAGAAGGTAAAGGAGATCTTTCACACTTTACAAGGTACTCAAAAGCATAAAGAACATATAACTATCATGATGTATGCAAGGTATGTCGCTGCTAGTGTAGCAGGAACATGTATGAAGATGAAGTCATGAAGAGGTGGAAGTTGCATGGCAATGTAACTCGGAAAGGCTATGGAAATGCCTTGATAGGTAGGTATGGTGGCTGTTTTGAGGAAAGATATAAGGAGGCTTATGATGCCAGAGCATATCATGCCAAGGGTTTGGATGTACCGGCGAAGGTGGACACCAACTCTCGGAGTGAGAAGAAGGCAATGCACGACACAGGAGAGGCTAGCAAAATATGGGAAGGTGTAAGTGTCAACTTTCAATACTCACATTAGTCCGAAGAACTCATGCACTTATTATCGGTAACTCTCAATATAATAAGGAGGTTCACAAAGAGACAAGTACCCCGAGGAGGAGTGTATGGGGGTTTGGTTATCCTTGCGCATCCTCGACTCATGGTACGTGAGTGTTCTCTGATATTCGACTCCTCAGAAGAGTGGTGATCCATCTAGTAGCTAGATTTCTCAACTAGTTTTTGTAGGTTTTGAAAATAAACACGGATTTCCCAAAATACGACACCTATCACTAATAGGCAAGAGCTCTTGACACCAAAAGTTCAAACATTACTCACACCAATACCTCAAAACCATTGCAAGTTACTACTAAAATTAAATAGCAACCTCAAGTACCTACTTCTCAAAACAAGACACAACTCAGTGCAACAACCAACTCTCTTTAACAAGATAAACATGAAAAATAAAAAGAGTTCCAGCAACAAACTAAAAAAATCCAAGGCTCTTGCTAAAGACAAACTAAGACCAAGACTAAACATGGCAGTAGCTATGAAAAGATAAAGAACACACAACAGCAAAAAGATAAGCAGGAAAAATCATATGATGTGTTCTAAATTTTGAAAGTGGAGCGTTTTTCTCTCCCACACAAAGTAGGAAAGGATCTAACTTGTTATGAACAGCAAGAAAAGCTAAAGAAACTAAAAACAAAACCTAAGAGCGAGATGCTCCAAGCATAGCACATAACGCATGAAGTGATAAAAATATAATGAGACGAAGGACGAACCGATGATTGTTGATGGAGAAGGGGATGCACGGGGGCATCCCCAAGCTTAGACCCTTGAGTCTCCTTGAATATTTGTTGGGGTTGCGTGGGGGCATCCCCAAGCTTGAGCGCTTGACACTCCTGGATCTTCTTTCATCATCTTCCATCGCACACTTGAAAACTCCCTTCATACATAACTCATCATAAGCTGATTAGAGAGGTTAGTACCCTTAATAAATAATTTTTTCTCCACTGGATATAAAGATATTCTTGAAGAGATACTGTTTCTCAAGAGTGCCAAAAAAAATTTGCAAAGAAAAAGCAAGCTTAAGGTTTGCAAAAGTTAGGAGAGACAAAACGTGGCAGAATCTGTGAAAAACAGAACAGCAGATTGTAAAGAATATTTTTAGGGGCACTTCTGCAACTCAAATCAAAAAACTCAGAACATACGGAAGTTTCGTAATTGTATAGAGCATACTGTGTAAAACTTTCAGCTCAAAAAGATTAATTGGGATTTTTCTGGAATTTTTCTGGTCACGAGGACAGAATCTGTTTTATGGACAGCATGTCACAACTTTTACTTCCCTTGCCGTAAGAGGCTATAACTTGGCACAAAGTTGAAAAATAAAGATACAATGATGTTGCTACAGAAGTAACAAACATCAAGACACAACAAAAGTAAAAAGGAACACCTAAATTCATTGCGGGCTGCCTCCCGAAAGCGCTTCTTTAAAGCCATTAGCTAGGCATAAAGAAAAAAGAAGAATCAAGGGTATCCAAGATCAGAATCATAAAAACCCTCAAATTGATTTTCAATAAGTTCATTCTTCTTCTTACTAGGAAATATATACTTACCTCTCGCCATACCGCGTAAGCGTATGTGCCTATTACCAATATCAATGAAGCCTTTCATAGCACGGAGGAAGTCTCTTCCGAGCACAATATTACTTTGGTTCGGCTCCATGATGAAGAAATTCATTGGTGCAGTCCTATGAAGGAATGCAACTTGGACTTCTTTTACCTTTCCTTTAATCTCTGAAATATATCCATTAGAATTTTCATGATAAGATGATAATATATCCATATCCAGTTTCAAAGAATCATGAACTATTTTTGGCATAGTAGAAACTGTGAATCCAATATCACAAAGAGTAAGGAAGCTTTGGTTAGAGATGCTAATCCTAACAAAGGGATCCCAATCATCATCTATCTCCAATATTTCTTTCTTGTTGGACTTAAGTTCCTCTACTTTCACCAAATCTAGAGCATCCAGCCTTTTTTCAATAGTGACAAGTCTATCTATGACAGTATCAATACTACGATCATAAACAAAATAACTAGATAGACTATGCAAAATCTCAAGAGCCCTATCTTCATCACACTCTAGAAAATCTCCTTCGGCTATAATGTCAAGAGAGTGTTTACACCACTTAAAAAGACCATGGTAAAAATTTCTAAGCACAATCTTTATAGGTATCCAAGGCATAATTCTTTTATGTGCTTCAGAAATTCTGTCCCATGCCTTCTTCATATTTTCTCCATCCCTTTGACGGAAATCGAGAACTTCCGATTCCCGCAAAGAACCAAGCCCTAACATGTTCATCTAAACAAGGAGGACTACTGACAGCAAGATAGATAATTTTTTTGTAAATTTTGACAAAAGACACAAAGATAAAAACTAAAAGATAAACTAACAAGACTAAAAAACAAAGGTAAAGGGTAGTGTGCAACTCCCCTATCTTAGCACTTGGAGTCCCCGGCAACGGCGCCAGAAAACTTGCTTGATGGCTTCTCGCCCCTTCGTTGGTTTCCCCAACTGTAAGGTTGAGATGTAGTGCAGCAGCAGTTTTCCCTCGGTGAAGATACCAAGGTTTGTCTCTAGCAGGACTCCAGAGATGATAAGTAGGTGTCAGTGGCGCAACTGACGCGGACCTGCACACAGACACAGATAACTTTGTTCCCAACGAAGTTCAGAGAGGTTGTCAATCTCTCCGGTCTTGTTGTTTACAAAGGATAAAATGCAAGGGATAATGATAGCAAATAAAAACGGTAAAGTAAATGTAACGTGGAAACAGTGATATGGATATGGACCGGGATACGTGATGTTCGCTAGTGATGTCTCTCTCCCAAAAGACGATAAAATTGCTATGCGAGGTAAACAAATTACAGAAAGGCAATTGACAGGATTATGAACGCACCGCAATGCTAACTATGCTACAAAAGAAAGGAAGAGGTTCAAAAGCACAGGCAGTACGCCAAAGTAAGTAGACCGAAATCCATCTGCATCTACTACTAATCATCCACCTTGAGATATCTATCCAGAACATCTCACTGGTATTAAGTTGCGAGCCCCACCCAAAGTGTAAACCCAAAGCAACAGACAACTGCATTAAAAAGAACTCTGTGTAAATTAAACAATACTTGTAACCGTGGTTACAAGCACTGTTGTATTACCCCTTGTGGCAACAGCACATCCCCTAGACTCATGTTTCTGTCACTCAAGCATGTCATCGGGGAGGCATGAACCCACAATCTAGCACAACGCTCCCTCTTGGAGTCACTACCTACTACTTGGCCAAAGCAATAAACAGCAACGGGGAACATGCAAGAATTACTTAGGAACAAAAATATAAGAGATAAAAACCAAATATATTACTCTATCACAATCTGAACATAATCTCATAATCCATCAGATCCGATCAAACTCAACATAGCAATAGCAAAAATATTACAAAGGTGCCTCGATCATGTAGGGCAGCTCACGAGGTCTAAACAATTAAGA
Organism: Bromus sterilis; assembly: GCA_950022295.1. Classification (NCBI taxonomy): domain Eukaryota; kingdom Viridiplantae; phylum Streptophyta; class Magnoliopsida; order Poales; family Poaceae; genus Bromus; species Bromus sterilis. The sequence continues at coordinate 31,637,116 of OX465597.1, forward strand.
TCAAAGAGGGGAGGAGAACATCACATAGCTACTGATCACGGACCCATGGTCAAAGGAAGACTACTCACGGGACATCCGGGGAGCATCCATGGTGGAGAGGAGACTCCCGGAGGTCAATCCTCCCTCCGGCAGGGTGCCGGGAAGAGGTCTTCTGGTGCTCCCGATCTTGGAAGCGCGGCGGCGACGGAACAGAGGCGAGTTCGCGGAATAGGGTTATGCTTTTGGAGTTTTCCTATGACGGGGGATAAATAGGCGAAAGGGGGCAGCCAGAGGTGGGCCAGGGGGCCCAGGCACCCCCTGGCGCGGCCAGGGGTGGGGCCGCGCCGGGTGGCCGCCTGGCCCCCCCCCCTTGGCCCCCCTCTGGCCCCTCCCAGGCTCTTCTCGAAGCTTCTGTCACGCTGATTTTTTATCTGAATTTTCCCGAATTTTTCTGGCACTTTTTATATGGGGGAAAACTGAAATAGAAAAACAGCAGAAAACAGGAACTGGTACTGGGGTGCACTGAGTTAATAGGTTAGTCCAATTATGATAAAAAAATGTATGAAAGTGTATCTAGACCATAGCAATATCACACCAAACATGCATGGAGAAACCAGGAATTATAGATATGTTTTGGACGTATCAGCATAGCAAGAGAAGTTATTTAATTTAATTTTGATCATAGGGTCCCAACCATCATCTAGCTTCCTAGGTATGGAGGCTTCTACTCTAAGCTTCTCCTCCCTAGCTTTGATGAGAGCATTTGTGATATGCTCCGTGAAGGCAAGATTAAGTGTGCTAGTGTGGGGGTCCCTAGACATTTTGTGTAGTAAGCTAATAACTTCTGAGAGGGTACAACTATCAAAATCAATATCACTACTATCAAAGGTGGTAGTAGTGTCATCTAGGCTCACTTGTTCGAAACCCTCTATGTTCATAGGAGTCTCTTTATCTACGGTTGAGGTATTAGCATCACCATTAATAGGTCCAACGGGACTAGGAGTGCATTGGGTGCTAATAGTTTGAGTGTCCTCAACAATTTAGATAGTGGCAACTGTGTGGTGTGTAGGAAGGCTCTTAATTCTATCCTCTTCCTCTTTTTCTCTAGCCCATCTTTCTTTAAGTTTATCCATCATCCTAATATTTTCATTGAGTTGTAACTGGATAGCATTAATAGGAGTGGTTTTATTCTCCTCAAGGGGGCAGGTTTTAATTTTAAGCATCTCAATATCAAGGGCTAAGCTTTCTACCTTCAAAGAGAGATTATCTATTTTAGATAATTTCTCTTCTACATTTTTGTTGAAGGATTTTTGGGTAGTGATAAAGTCTCTAAGCATGCTTTCTAATTCAGAAGAGGGGTTCTTGTTGCTAGGGTAAGTGTTGTTGTTCCCATAGTTGGACGGAAACGGCCTAGGATTGCTAGCAAAATTTCCCCTATAAGCATTGTCGTTGAAGTTGTTTCTAGCAATAAAGTTTACATCTACTTGTTCTTGAGCAACCAAAGAATTTAAAGGAACATCATGAGGATCAATAGAGGGTTGCTTGGTAAGTAGAGACATAATTAAGTCAACTTTTTCATTGAGGGAGGTAATTTCCTCGACAGAATTTACCTTCCTGCCTGTTGGAGCGCGTTCGGTGTGCCATTGGGAATAATTGGTAATCATTTCATCGAGAAGCTTCATGGCAGCACCAAGTGTAGTTGACATAAAGGTTCCTCCCGCGGCCGAATCTAACAGGTTCCGCGAGGTAAAGTTCAAGCCTGCATAAAACGTCTGGATAACCATCCAAGTAGTCAAACCATGTGTAGGACATTTCTTAACAAGAGATTTCATTCGTTCACAGGCTTGGGCAACGTGTTCATTATCCAATTGCTTAAAATTCATAATATTACTCCTCAATTGGATAATCTTAGCAGGAGGGTAGTACTTCCCTATAAAAGCATCTTTGCACTTATCCCAAGAATCTATGCTATTTCTAGGCAAAGATTGAAACCAGATTTTAGCATCTCCCCTTAAAGAAAAAGGAAAGAGCCTGAGCTTAACAACATCACCTTCTACTTCCTTATACTTTTGCATATCACATAATTCAACAAAATTATTCAAGTGTAAAGCAGCAGCATCTCCAGCACCAGAGAATTGATCTCTCATAACAAGGTTTAGCAAAGCAGGTTTAATTTCATAAGAGGTAGCTGAAGTGGCAGGTGTGGCAATGGGAGTGCAGATAAAGTCTTGGTTGTTGTGACTAGTGAAGTCACACAACTTGGTGTTTTCAGTGGAACCCATAGTAGCAGCAAGTGTGGCAGATTTTTTTGTAGTTTATTATTAAAGACACAAAGATAAAAACTGAAAGATAAACTAACAAGACTAAAAAACAAAGGTAAAGGGTAGTGTGCAACTCCCCTATCTTAGAACTTGGAGTCCCCGGAAACGGCGCCAGAAAACTTGCTTGATAAACTAACAAGACTACAAAACAAAGGTAAAGGGTAGTGTGCAACTCCCCTATCTTAGCACTTGGAGTCCCCGGCAACGGCGCCAGAAAACTTGCTTGATGGCTTCTCGCCCTTCGTTGGTTTCCCCAAGTGTAAGGTTGAGATGTAGTGCAGCAGCAGTTTTCCCTCGGTGAAGATACCAAGGTTTGTCTCCAGTAGGACTCCAGAGATGATAAGTAGGTGTCAGCGGCGCAACTGACGCGGACCTGCACACATACACAGATAACTTTGTTCCCAACGAAGTTCAGAGAGGTTGTCAATCTCTCCGGTCTTGTTGTTTACAAAGGATAAAATGCAAGGGATAATGATAGCAAATAAAATCGGTAAAGTAAATGTAGCGTGGAAACAGTGATAAGGATATGGACCGGGATACGTGATGTTCGCTAGTGATGTCTCTCTCCCAAAAGACGATAAAATTGCTATGCGAGGTAAACAAATTACAGAAAGGCAATTGACAGGATTATGAACGCACCGCAATGCTAACTATGCTACAAAAGAAAGGAAGAGGTTCAAAAGCATGGGCAGTACGCCAAAGTAAGTAGACCGAAATCCATCTGCATCTACTACTAATCATCCACCTTGAGATATCTATCCAGAACATCTCGCTGGTATTAAGTTGCGAGCCCCACCCAATGTGTAAACCCAAAGCAACAGACAACTGCATTAAAAAGAACTCTGCGTAAAGTAAACAATCCTTGTAACCGTGGTTACAAGCACCGTTGTTTTCCCCCTTGTGGCAACATCACATCTCCTAGACTCATGTTTCTGTCACTCAAGCATGTCATCGGGGAAGCATGAACCCACAATCTAGCACAACGCTCCCTCTTGGAGTCACTACCCACTACTTGGCCAAAGCAATAAACAGGAACGGAGAACATGCAATAATTCTTAGGAACAAAAATATAAGAGATAAAAACCAAATATATTACTCTATCACAATCTGAACATAATCTCATAATCCATCAGATCCGATCAAACTCAACATAGCACTAGCAGAAATATTACAAAGGTTCCTCGATCATGTAGGGCAGCTCATGAGGTCTAAACAATGAAGATCAAAGAGGGGAGGAGAACATCACATAGCTACTGATCACGGACCCATGGTCCAAGGGAAACTACTCACGGGACGTCCGGGGAGCATCCATGGTGGAGAGGAGACTCCTAGAGGTCAATCCTCCCTTCGGTAGGGTGCCGGGAAGAGGTCTTTTGGTGCTCCCGATCTTGGAAGCGCGGCGGCGGCGGAACAGAGGAGAGTTTGCGGAATAGGGTTCCTCTTCTGGAGTTTTCCCGTGACGGGGGATAAATAGGCGAAAGGGGGCAGCCAGAGGTGGGCCAGGGGCCCCAGGCGCCCCCCTGGCGTGGCCAGGGATGGGGCCGCGCCGAGTGGCCGCCTGCCCCCCCCCCTCGGCCCCCCTCTGGACCCTCCTGGGCTCTTCTAGAAGCTTCATGTACGCTGATTTTTCCTGTATTTTTCCCGGAATTTTTCTGGCATTTTTTATGTGGGGGAAAACTAAAATAGAAAAACAGCAGAAAACAGGAACTGGCACTGGGGTGCACTGAGTTAATAGGTTAGTCCAATTATGATCAAAAGTGTATGAAAGTGTATCTAGATCATAGCAATATCACACAAAACATGCATGGAGCAATAAGAAATTATAGATACGTTTTGGACGTATCAATGTTGCACCCCGTCTGCCTCCGCCCCCGCCGAGACAACCAAAGGTCGAACCATTCTGAAGATGAAGCCACTTGGGAACGCGAAGATCGTCTTCGTGAGGAATACCCCGATCTTTTCCCCTCTACCGCTGAGATTCTCGGGACGAGAATTCTTGTAGTGGGGGAGATTTGTAACACCCTCAGTGTCAGGCATCAATAAAACTTTTGTTAATATAATTCTCTGTGATTAGCAAGCCTCTAATCACCTTTTATCTTGCCTTGTTCATCTTTGATTTCAAACAAACCCAAAATGCCTTTTAATGAATATTAAAACTAAAGTGGAAATAAAACATTGTGCAAAAATTGTGAAACCACTTTTGTTAAAACACAAATAATCAGTGGGTCATGCCATTATGGTTTTGGTATTTTATCAAGCAATAAAATAAATCCAACAATTAAAACAGTAGATTGGTTAGTCAATTTTAATCATTTAATATTTAACTAAAATATTAAATGATTTTATTTGGGCACAAAACTTTTTGTGACACTCTGGTCATGTGCAATATCAATTATGGATCAAGTTCCATATTTACAAAATTGTAAAAAGCAACTAAAAATAAATACAAAAAGAAATGAACAGAAAAAGAAAAATGAAATAAAAGAAAAGGCATGCTGGCCCAGTGCACTAAGTGCACAGTGCACTGGCCCAGCTACCCCCGCAGCCCATCGGCCCAGCTACCACTTCCCCCTCCCGCACTGCTCACCTCGTCGCCGTGTAGACATCTCCATGGTGCTCGACGGAGACGACCGCGCGATGGAGGCCACCGGGGCACTACAGTGACCGCGAAGCCGTGAAGTACCCCGCCGTCGATGACCTGGACGAACCCTAGATCTAATTGCCCTCTCCCTTGCCTCGTCCTCCCCGGGGAAAACTCGGACCTGAGCCGCCGTCGCCATGACCTCGCCTCGCGCCGCCGCCTTGTCCATCCTCTCCGCCGTCGTTGACTTAGTCTCCAAGCGAGAAGAATTGAGCCGAGGACATCCACGCCGAGCGCTACTTCGTTGTTCCCCTCTGCTTCCCCGCCGTTCGCTGACGATGATTCCGGCGCCATCAAGCCCTCCTCGAGCCCACTTTAAACGGCAAGGAAACCACGATGAGATTCTTCATCACCCCCAACCCTCTCCTTAGCTCCCCATGCCCCGTAGGCGTCAACACCATTGGAGCCGAAGCTCGTCGCCGCCGGCGAGGTCACTGCCGTGGCCTGGGGCACGCGTATGGCACGCCGTGCGTGTCCTTTTGATCGCCACGTCCCCAGGAGCTCAACCCTGTCGCGCGTGCCCGAAATACTCCACTGTAGCCTCGTCCCCGTCGAGACCCGAGAGCAACCGCCGCCGCGCTCGACGCCGTCGCCGCTCCGGCGAGTTCCCGTCGACGCCGTGACCACCAAACGACGCGGCTTGCTCCCAGCTTTCGAACAAGCCCAACCGCACCTCCTCCCGTGCCCTGTGGCGTGCGCAGCCCCAACCTCGCCGGAGTACCGCCGCCGGCGAGCCCCCACGGTGACTGACAAGTGGGACCCCGTGTCAGTGTGTTAGTTAGCAACTAATCACCCTCTGTGTGCCACTGACTATGGGCCCTTGCGCCTGCTAATTGTCCTATTAATTAATCTGAGTTTAAAACAAAATAAAAACTGTTAGTTTACCCCACTGTCTATGACAGGTGGGCCCTAGGCATCAGTTAGTTTAAATAAATGTTAATTAGTACTGTTAGACTTACACATGGGCTCCATTGGGTTATTAGTCTAAGTAAAATGCAATTATAAAAATGTGCCTATGACATGTGGGACCCCACTGTTCTTTTAATTAATAAGATTGTTTTATTACAATGTGAGGCTGACCAGTGGGACCCACTGGTCAGGTTTGACCAGTCAACCCTCTCTGGATAATGTTAGGATTTATTAATAAAATAAAATCTAGAAATTGATTTAAAATGATTTAAACTTTGAAATTCAATATCTTTTAAACCATAAGTCAGATTCAAAAACTTTATACATCAAAATTGATCAGAAAAATATAACGAATACGGATACGCTATCTGTATACCAACCACACCCCTCTAACGCACCGAACATCGAACCGTCCCCCTCCGGACCGTCTGTCCGATGATTTGTTGATACGTCCCAAACGTATCTATAATTTCTGCTTGCTCCATGCATGTTTTGGGTGACTTTGCCATGATTTGCTTGAACTTTCATACACTTTTGAGCATATTTGGACTAATCTATTAACCCAGTGCACCCAGCTGCCAGTTGTTATTTTCTGTTGTTTTCGTATTTCAGGTTTTCCGGCCATTAAAAGGCTCCAAAAAATCCAGAAAAATCAGATAAAAATCAGCGACACGGAAGCTTCCGGAATAACCAAGCCGGTGGAGGAGGCCCACATCAGGGACTCCAGAAGGGTCCCTAGCGCGTCCCCACCCTAGGCCGCACCAGGGAGCCTCCTGGCTGCCCTGTGGCCCCTCTCGGTGCCCCCCTCCGCCTATATTTAGCCCTCGGGGTGGAAACCCCTAAGAAGAATCCCTCTTTCGCGATCTCGCCTCTGTACCGCCGCCACCGCCGTTTCAAGATCGGGGCTGCCTGGAGAAGCTGCTCCGGCACCCTGCCGGGAGAAGCTACCCCCTCCGGGAGACCATCCATAGCCATGGACGCCTCCCGTATGTACCGTGAGTAGTTCCCCTTGGACCATGGGTCCGTGACCAGTAGCTATGTGATCTATCTCTCCCTTTTGTGTGCCTCCACTTTCGAGACCTCGTGAGCTGCCTCACATGATCGAGGCACCTTTGTAATTTTCTGCCGTTGCTATGCTGAGTTTGTTGGGATCTGATGGATTATGAGACTGTGTTCAGATTGTGATGAGTAATATATTTGGTTTTTCTCTTTTATATTTTGTTCTTGAGTAAATTCTTGCATGTTCTCCGTTGCCGTATTTTACTTTGGCCAAGTATTTTGTTGCAACTCCAAGAGGGAGCGTTATGCTTGATATTGGGTTCAGCACCTTGATGTCTAGCTTGAGTGACAGAAACATGAGACTAGGGGATGTGTTGTTGCCACCAGGGATAAAACAACGGTGCTTGTATCCGCGGATGCAAGGATTGTTTACTTTACGCAAAGTTCTTTTAATGCAGTTGTCTGTTGCTTTGGATTTACACTTTGGGTGGGATTCGCAACTTAATACCAGCGAGATGTTCTGGATAGATATCTCAAGGTGGATGATTCGTAGTAGATGCAGATGGATTTCGGTCTACTTACCTTGGCGTACTGCCCATTGCTTTTGAGCCCTTCCTTTCTTTGCAGCATATTTAGCATTGCAGTGCCGACATAATCCTGTCAATTGCCCAACTGTGATTTGTTTACCTCGCTAGCACTTTTATCGTCTTTTGGGAGAGAGACGTCACTAGTGAAAATCACGGGACCCCGGTCCATCTTCATATCACTGTTTACATCCTTAGTTTACTTATCAGTTGATATCACTATCATTATCTCTTGCGTTAATCCTTTGTAAACAGCAAGGCCGGAGGAATTGACAAATCCTCTGTACTCGTTGGGAGCAAAGTTATTTGTATCTGTGTGCAGGTCCAGGTGAAGTTAGCAACCCTAGGTTGTGAACGGCGCCATTGTTCACTTTACCACCTTCTTGTATCTCTGCGAGTCCTACGGGAGACAAACCCTATCCTCTACATAGGGGAAATTTGCTGCTACGCTACATCTCACCTTGCACTTGGGGTAACCAACGAGGAGTGAGAGATCCTCATCGTATCAAGCCAATTTCTGGAGTCGTTGCCAGGGACTCCAGTTTACAAGATATGGGAGTTGCACACTATCTTTTATCTTTGCTTTTTAGTCTTGTTAGTTTACCTTTCAGTTTTTACGTTTGTGTCCCTTATCAAAAATTCCAAAAATACCTGTTACCTTGTCAGTAGTTACCACTATGGCTGGTCCTTTTGCCTTTTTTGAAGCAGAAGTACTTACCTTTACTCGAAGAGGTGGTGAAAGTTTGAAAGATGCTTGGTATAGAATTAATGATTCTCAAAAAAGAGCCACCAAGAAGCAATCCACTACTATCTTGCTTAGAAATTTTTATGTTGGGATCACTTCTCGGAATAGGTTTCTTTTAGACACTGCTATCAATGGGAACTTCGTAGAGGCCCCAGTTTGGGAAGCCCTTAATGTTATTGAAAATCTTGTTGGAAGTCTCTCAGTTGTTAGTATTAAGGAGGACATTACTTTAGCTCACATTATGAGAAAACTTGAAAAAATAGAGCTAGAGATGCCAAGTATCGATAGGGTGAATGAGTTGGATCGTAAGATTCAAGGGAATTTGAATAGGTTAGATAACTCCATGCAGAAAATTATCAAAACTTTGGATACTATCAAATCCCTTGATGAGAAGTCTTCTAGGATAGAAAAGATTGAGGAAGTTATCGAAACCTTAGGAACTACCTTTTCCTCAATCAAAACCAAAAAGGATGAAACTACGGCAAAGAAGGAACCTAAGTTCGTTTACGTCCCCAAGGTTTCTCGAGCTAAAGAAAACACACCTATTGCCAAAAGAGTTCAAACGGTGAAAACTTTGGAGGAGACACCTATCTTTAACTTTAATGAAACTCCAATTGATTTCCCTCCTTTTGATTTTATTCCAAGAAGCATTTTCATTCGTCCTTTTTTTGAGAAACCTATTAAGACTAGTTGTACTATTGAAGAGCTTTTTGATGATCTTGATGATGGTTCAATGGATACAACTTGATCTTCTACTTTAAGCCTAGCTAATGGCTCTAAAGAAACGCTTTCGGGAGGCAGCCCGCAACGAATTTAGGTTTTTCTTTTGCTTTTCTTCTGTTCTTAGTGGTCTTGATGATTGTTTAGTACTGTAGCAACATCATTGTATCTTTACTTTTCAAGCTTTGTGCCTTTTATAGTCTCATACGGCAAGGGAAGTGAAAGTTGTGACATGCTGTCCAGAAAACAGATTCTGTCCTCGTGACTAGAAAAATCAGAGAAAAATCCCAGTTCATCTTTTTAAGATGAAATTTTTACACAGCATGATCTATAAAATTACGAAACATCCGTATGTTCTGAGTTTTTTGATTTGAGTTGAAGAAGTATCCCTAAAAAATTATTTTCTACCTGCTGTTCTGTTTTTCACAGATTCTGCCACGTTTTGTCTCTCTTTACTTTTGCAAACCTTAAGCTTGCTTTTTCTTTGCAAAAACTTTTTGGAAATCTTGAGAAACAATAGCTCTTCAATATTATCTTTATTTACAGCAAAGGAAAAATTATTTTATTAGGGTACTAACCTCTCTAATCAGTCTACAATGAGTTATGTATGAAGGGAGTTTTCAAGTGCGCGATGGAAGATGATGAAAGAAGATCTCGGAGTGTCAAAAGCTCAAGCTTGGGGATGGCCATGTGCACCCCCAATAAATATTCAAGGAGACTCAAGCGCCTAAGCTTGGGTATGCCCCCGTGCATCCCCTCTTCATGAACAATTATCAGTTCGTCTCTCGTTGCACTATATTTTTATCACTTCATGCGTTATGTGCTATGCTTGGAGCGTCTCGCTCTTTAATTTTCTAGGTTTGTTTTTGCTTTGTTTTCTGTAGTAACAAGTTAGACCCCAGCTTACTCTTTTGTGTGGGAGAGATACACGCTCCGCTTGAACTAGAACTCCTCATAGGATTTTCATGCTTATTCTTTTAGCTGTGAGTTGTTCTTTTTCTTTTCTTAGCTGCTGCTCTGTTTAGTTGTAGTGCTTTAGTTTTCCTAGAGATTTTTTTTTAGGTTGAACTTTATATAGCTTGCATGTTTTATCTTGTTAGAGAGTTTGCCTGTTGCACTGAGTTTTGTGTTTTGACTAGAAGTAGGTAGTTGAAGTTGCTATTCTCTTTGTAGTAGTAACTTGCAATAGTTTTAAGGTATTGACTAGAGTAATGTTTGAACTTTTGGTGTCAAGAGCTCGAGCCTATTAGTGATAGATGTAGTATTTTGGGCAACCCGTGTGTTTTTCAAAAACCAAAAACCCCTGTTGAGAACTCTAGCTACTAGATGGATCACTAACCTTTGGAGGGTTCGAATATTAGAGAACACTCACGTATCATGAGTCAAGGATGCGCAAGGATAACCAAACCCCCATACACTCCTCCTCGGGGTACTAGTCTCTTTGTGAACCTCCTGATTAGATTGAGAGTTACCGATAATAAGTGCGTGAGTTCTTCGGACTAATGTGAGTATTCGAAAGTTGACACTTCCACCCACCTATACTTTTTCTAGCCTCTTCGGTACCATGCATTGCCCTTTCTCACCTCGAGAGTTGGCGCATACTTCGCCGGTGCATCCAAACCCTTGGCACGATACGCTCTGTCATCATAAGCCTCCTTATATCTTTCCTCAAATCAGCCACCATACCTACCTACAAGGCATTTTCATAGCCTTTCCGAGATACATTGCCATGCAACATCCATCTTCTCATGACTTGATCCTCATGTCATACCTTTGCATCATGATAGTTATATCTTCTTTATGTGAGTACCTTTGTAAAGTGTGAAAGATCTCCTATATTATTGTAAAATATAGAGTGTTGCCCCTAAGTGAGGAAAAGATCCCAAAGAGTACAAAATCAAAAGATCCCAAAGAGGACAAATGAGAGTTATATAGAAAGAGCCATTGAGGCCACAAAAAAATAAATTAAAAATAGAAAAGGAGAAAAAGAAAAATAAAAAGAGAGAAGGGGGCACACTACTATTCCTTTTGAGAGATCCACACTAGTACTTCATCCTCTATCCTTTGTACTCCATAGAGATCATCATCATGCATATAGCTATGTGGGGACCTTCACACTATAGAACTTGGCTTTTATATTCCAATGATGAGCCTCCTCAAACGAGCTCTAGGTCTTCTTGAGCAAGCAAGTTAGATGCACCCCCACTAGTTCCCATGGAGAGCTTTTAGCTCACATGTGCATCCGTTGCATGGCAATCCCTACTCCTCACATCATATCTATCATATGTCCTTCTCTCGCCTATGATTGTCCTCATTGATGTGAGCCTTTCACACCTTTTTGTCTTCCTCCTCCACCTTCTTTCTGTTTCGCCTTTTAGGAGTCAAATTTCTTGCTCACTGATGGATTCTCGCCCTTCGTTGGTTTCCCCAAGTGTAAGGTTGAGATGTAGTGTAGCAGCAGTTTTCCCTCGGTGAAGATACCAAGGTTTGTCTCCAGCAGGACTCTAGAGATGATAAGTAGGTGTCAGCGGCGCAACTGACGCGGACCTGCACACAGACACAGATAACTTTGTTCCCAACGAAGTTCAAAGAGGTTGTCAATCTCTCCGGTCTTGTTGTTTACAAAGGATAAAATGCAAGGGATAATGATAGCAAATAAAAGCAGTAAAGTAAATGTAGCGTGGAAACAGTGATAAGGATATGGACCGGGATACGTGATGTTTGCTAGTGATGTCTCTCTCCCAAAAGACGATAAAATTGCTATGCGAGGTAAACAAATTACAGAAAGGAAATTGACAGGATTATGAACACACCGCAATGCTAACTATGCTACAAAAGAAAGGAAGAGGTTCAAAAGCACGGGCAGTACGCCAAAGTAAGTAGACCGAAATCCATCTGCATCTACTACTAATCATCCACCTTGAGATATCTATCCAGAACATCTCGCTGGTATTAAGTTGCGAGCCCCACCCAAAGTGTAAACCCAAAGCAACAGACAACTGCATTAAAAAGAACTCTGCGTAAAGTAAACAATCCTTGTAACCGTGGTTACAAGCACCGTTGTTTTCCCCCTTGTGGCAACAGCACATCCCCTAGACTCATGTTTCTTTCACTCAAGCATGTCATCAGGGAGGCATGAATTCACAATCTAGCACAACGCTCCCTCTTGGAGTCACTACCTACTACTTGGCCAAAGCAATAAACAGCAACGGAGAACATGCAAGAATTACTTAGGAACAAAAATATAAGAGATAAAAACCAAATATATTCCTCTATCACAATCTGAACATAATCTCATAATCCATCAGATCCGATCAAACTCAACATAGCAATAGCAGAAATATTACAAAGGTGCCTCGATCATGTAGGGCAGCTCACGAGGTCTAAACAATGAAGATCAAAGAGGGGAGGAGAACATCACATAGCTACTGATCACGGACCCATGGTCCAAGGAAAACTACTCACGGGACATCCAGGGAGCATCCATGGTGGAGAGGAGACTCCCGGAGGTCAATCCTCCCTCCGGTAGGGTGCCGGGAAGAGGTCTTCTTGTGCTCCCGGTCTTGGAAGCGCGGCGGCGGCGGAACATAGGCGAGTTCGCGGAATAGGGTTCCTCTCCTAGAGTTTTCCCGTGACGGGGGATAAATAGGCGAAATGGGGCAGCCAGAGGTGGGCCAGGGGCCCCAGGCGCCCCCCCCCCTGGCGCGGCCAGGGGTGGGGCCGCGCCGGGTGGCCGCCTGGCCCCCCCTTGGCCCCCCTCTGGCCCCTCCCGGGCTCTTCTGGAAGCTTCCTGTACGCTGATTTTTCCTGTATTTTTCCCGGAATTTTTCTGGCATTTTTTATATGGGGGAAAACTGAAATAGAAAAACGGCAGAAAATAGGAACTGGCGCTGGGGTGCACTGAGTTAATAGGTTAGTCCAATTATGATCAAAAGTGTATCTAGATCATAGCAATATCACACAAAACATGCATGGAGCAAGCAGAAAATATAGATACGTTTTGGTCGTATCACCCACGCTCATCCATTGCATGAGTGCTCAAAATATCAAAAGGGAGTGGATCAGTTTGACTTGTACCTGGCTAGTGGTCTGGGGACGAGTCAAGATAAGAATCCAAAGGAGACCAAGTGTGAAACTTTAGTAGATAGTTGTTCTCAACAACCTTTTTTTTTCTCTCTCGTATTTCCATATCCCCTGCTTGCACGCAAACACCATCTGGAGACATTCGAGTCACGGACATCGAGAGCTCTTGCACCTTTTGTTCTTTTGTTGCTTCTGTCAATGCTAATATAGACTCTTGCTTGTTAAGACTTGAATTGAATTGCATGCTTTGATTGCTTTACTTAAAAGTCCTTTTATGGTTGTGTGGCATGTCACCACAGAAATTATGCTTGTTATCATTTACCTACTCGAGGACGAGGAGGAATTAAGCTTGGGGATGTTGATACGTCCCAAACTTATCTATAATTTCTGCTTGCTCCATGCATGTTTTGTGTGACTTTGCCATGATTTCCTTGAACTTTCATACAGTTTTGAGCATATTTGGACTAATCTATTAACCCAGTGCACCCAGCTGCCAGTTGTTGTTTTCTGCTGTTTTTGTATTTCAGGTTTTCCGTCCATTAAAAGTGCTCCAAAAAATCCGGAAAAATCAGATAAAAAATCAGCGACACGGAAGCTTCCGGAATAACCAAGGCGATGGAGGGGGGCCACCACAGGGACTCCAGAAGGGTCCCTGGCGCGGCCCCACCCTAGGCCGCGCCAGGGAGCCTCCTAGATGCCCTGTGGCCCCTCTCGGTGCCCCCTCCGCCTATATTTAGCCCTCAGGGTGGAAACCCCTAAGAAGAATCCCTCTTTCGCGATCTCGCCTCTGTACCACCGCCACCGCCGTTTCAAGATCAGGGCTGCCTGGAGAAGCTGCTCCGGCACCCTGCCGGGAGAAGCTACCCCCTCCGGGAGACCATCCATAGCCATGGACGCCTCCCGTATGTACCGTGAGTAGTTCCCCTTGGACCATGGGTCCGTGACCAGTAGCTATGTGATCTATCTCTCCCTTTTGTGTGCCTCCACTTTCGAGACCTCGTGATCTGCCTCACATGATCGAGGCACCTTTGTAATTTTCTGTCGTTGCTATGCTGAGTTTGTTGGGATCTGATGGATTGTGAGACTATGTTCAGATTGTGATGAGTAATATATTTGGTTCTTCTCTTTTATATTTTTTTCTTGAGTAAATTCTTGCATGTTCTCCGTTGCCGTATTTTACTTTGGCCAAGTATTTTTTTGCAACTCCAAGAGGGAGCGTTATGCTTGATATTGGGTTCAGCCCCTTGATGTCTAGCTTGAGTGACAGAAACATGAGACTAGGGGATGTGATGTTTCCACCAGGGATAAAACAACGGTGCTTGTATCCGCGGATGCAAGGATTGTTTACTTTACGCAAAGTTCTTTTAATGCAGTTGTCTGTTGCTTTGGATTTACACTTTGGGTGGGATTCGCAACTTAATACCAGCGAGATGTTCTGGATAGATATCTCAAGGTGGATGATTCGTAGTAGATGCAGATGGATTTCGGTCTACTTACCTTGGCGTACTGCCCATTGCTTTTGAGCCCTTCCTTTCTTTGCAGCATATTTAGCATTGCAGTGCCGACATAATCCTGTCAATTGCCCAACTGTGATTTGTTTACCTCGCTAGCACTTTTATCGTCTTTTGGGAGAGAGACGTCACTAGTGAAAATCACGGGACCCCGGTCCATCTTCATATCACTGTTTACATCCTTAGTTTACTTATCAGTTGCTATCACTATCATTATCTCTTGCGTTAATCCTTTGTAAACAGCAAGGCCGGAGGAATTGACAACTCCTATGTACTCGTTGGGAGCAAAGTTATTTGTATATGTGTGCAGGTCCAGGTGAAGTTAGCAACCCTAGGTTGTGAACGGCGCCATTGTTCACTTTACCACCTTCTTGTATCTCTGCGAGTCCTACGGGAGACAACCCTATCCTCTACATAGGGGAAATTTGCTGCTATGCTACATCTCACCTTCCACTTGGGGTAACCAACGAGGAGTGAGAGATCCTCACCATATCATTTGTCCGGTACTGTCAAAGTATCCGGATGAATTTATTCTGAACACGAGAGTTGTCCGGAATGTTTCAACTAGCACGGTTACACCATCCACATGTTTGTCGGATGTCCATGACACCTCCGGCATGATCCCTTCCCCCTCCGGACACCCTGTCCGGTAATCACCCGGAGCCGGTTTTTCATCCCCGGATGAATTCCCGCTCCGAGCAACGTGCATTACACTGCGTTAGAACACCGTTAACATTGCATACGCCGTGTCATTCATCTGTTTGTTTATGATTGCTTTATAATTACTGTTTGCTCCCCCTTATTTCTCCGGTAGACCCCGCTGCTACCGCCGACTACACCGCTGTCGGGTACAACTACTTCGTCGACGACCCTATGTCACAACCCTAGTTTTGGTATGTGCTCTTATTACTAGAATTAATTGCATCATGTTTAAATTCTTGAGTAAAGAATTGGGGATTTGGAAAAGCCTCAAAAAAAATTTAAATAAAAGGCCAGATAAAAAGTTTTTCCAAAATTCCTCCAAACAATTTTGAAAAGTCCTATAAATGAGTATGATCATTTTAAAAATGATTTGGGGTCAAGCCCATGCTCCTGGATTTTTCAAATATTCAAACAGAGGCTTGGAAATTAAATTTAAATGCTATTTGAATTGGATTCAAATAATTTGAATTCCAAAAATCTTCAAAACTTGGGAGTGACTAGTACTATGTCACATATGTCCAAGATAAATAATTGGGGATTTTTAAAAATGCTTTGATATTTTTTTAGAGAAAAACAAATAAAACAGAAAGCATAAAAAAAGAAAAAGAATAAAAAGGCCAGAGGCCACTTACCTCTTCGGCTGACCTGGACCACCTGGCCCAGCAGAGGAGGCCCAGCCCAAAAGGGCAGGGTCGTCTTCCTCCACTGGACAGGCAGGCAGCCAGGTCGCCGGCGAGCCCGGCATGGCCGCCAGGCAGATGCCTGGCTGCTGCCCGCCCCTTTAGCGGCGCCGTGGACGCGCCTGGACGTCTCTCCTTCCTTTCCACCCCCCCCCCCTCTGGAACCCTCTCGCCCCTCTCTCCCGTGCGTTCCCGCGAGGACCCGAGCGCTACCGTCGCCGCCGACGTGCACCAGCGCGGCCACTGGCCTCCACTCGCCGCGCCAGCTGGTCCAGTGCGTCCGCCATCGTCGACTTAGTCATCCCGCGCCTTCAATTGGACCAAGGAGCCCCGAGGGCCGGCGTCCCCTTCGTCGTTCTCGTCGCCGCCTACCGGACCTCCCCGACCTCGCCGGCGCCTTCTTCAAACTCCTGGTGAGCGTGCGCTCCTCCTGATCCTCTCTGCGCTCCTTCCCGAGCTCCCAGTCGCCAGCTCCGTCGAGCACGAGCACGGCCTCCGTGCTCCATCGTCGCCGTCGTGGCTCCAGGCCGCCTCGAGGTCGCTGGCATGCACCAGTGGGTGCGCGAGGCCACGGGGAGCACTTTTGTGCCCCCCCCCGAGCCTTCCCGTGGCTGGAATCGCCACTCCGGCGTGCCTCCGCCGCGTCCTATGGCTGCCGGCGGCTAAACGCCGGCTGGCCTGCTAAACCCCCCCCCCCCTCTTAATTCCTCTCTCTCTCACTGACTGGTGGGACCCAGCCCCCCTAATCCCTTGTTAAGTTTTAATTAAAACGGGGTTAACCCCAGAGTCTTTGAAAGATGGGCCCCGCATGTCAGTTGACTGGTCAGCGCCCCATGACGTCATGCTGATATCATGCTTGCGAAATAAATCGTTTTCTATTTAACATATTTTCCAGAAATTGATTAAATCTTTGAAATTCAATAACTTTTAATCCATAACTCCAAATCAAATAATTTATATATGAAAAAACATCAGAAAAATGCAAGGATTCCAAATATCATACTTTCATAGATGAAAAACACATCTATGATGGGGAACCAGTAGCATTTAGCTATATGGCTTATTTGGAATAATTCAAAATAAATGTTTAAATCATTTCAAATTAAATCTTTGCAATGCCAACCTTATCACATGAACATCAGAGGCATATCATACACATGACAACATGGTCTACCATATCCAAACATTAGCAAATGCAACTTTGGCTAAATTGAACCACATTTGGAGTTTGAATTTGAAATTCTTATTCAAATCATTTTCAATTAACTTGTTGCAAATTGAACCTAGATCACATCAGTACCATGCCATGTTTCATTCTTGAATGTGCATTGCAATGTGATGTTTATACTTTGTTGTCTCGGTGTTTTCTTCTTCTCGATAGATCCATCGTCGGACGTAGTTCCTGTTTCTTCGAAGAGTGGCACCCCCGAGTCTCGACAATAAGGCAAGCAAACCCCCTTTGATCATATCTATAAAAACCCAGTTTCCCTCTTGTTCTCTTATGCATGATTAGGTGATTCACATGTTATCGTTCTACCGCTAGTTGAAACCATCCTTTGCATGACCTATCTTTGCTACCACAGTATTAAGCAAACCTCAACCTAGCAGATACAAGATTGTTTGTGTTCATCATGTGGCCCTTCATCCATGATATGCTATGCCATGCTAGAGTTGTTTGCAATGAAGTTGATCCATCTGGGTGATGTATCGGGATGGTAGGGAACACATGCAACAAGGTGGTAACGTGTTGATGAAGTCACCCTAATATAAGTGAACAATGAGAGGTTGTGTAGGAGTACACAGTGGGTTGTCTCATTTACAGTGCCCTAGGCCCCGAGTTCTTGTGTTGTGATCCAAGACACAGATTACTACCACATGTTGGGCTCATTGACCCCTCTCGACCTATTAACTCACCCCGACTAAGGTCCAGGATTCGCATGGGTTAACTTTATTCTATTTGCTTTCATAACGTAGCACGGTTTTAGGAAAGCGCAGCACCATCCGTCGAGGTGGGCTTGTCGGACCGTCCATACATCATCTGCGTCCTGAACGGAAACCCCGGCCGGATTCCCGATTGGGGTACAACTCTGATAGGCGATCCCCTGGACTAGAGTTGGAGCCGTGAGGTAAGTGTCGTGGTACTATCCCCGCCGACACCGCTTGAAGGTGACGAGTTCTAGGCGGTAAGTGGTAGCTACGTATGTGAATAAGTACACCCCTGCAGGGTTAATGAACTATTCGAATAGCCGTGTCCGCGGTTATGGACTACTTGGAGATCTTTACTTGATTATTAGACAACTCAAATGGATACTCTAAAAATCGCAAGATAAGTGTGAGTGCTTTGGGTTGCTTCCTCGTGGGGAAGTCAAGGAAGGATCCATGGTGGTGTATTTGATGTGGTGTTCAAGATTAGATGGACTCGTGTGCGCCTCTCACCTCAACTCTATGTAGTCGTAGTATAGGATAGCCAAGTCAAAGCTTTCTGCATTACAACCCCACTTGCCTTTACCTTGGTACCTGAGCATGAGTAGTATAGTTCTGACGTAAGTCTTGCTGAGTACGACTTTGTACTCACGTTTGCTTATTCTATGTTTTAGAGACCAGACCACTGACCCTGATGGTGGCCTTTCCCCTTCAAGCTCGACATCGACGAAGTTATGTAGTCCCAGACAGCATCCTGGTCCCTCTGGAGGGTCGTTGTGTTTTCTTAAAGGCTTCTTAAGCCATTTGTTAACCTTGTCTTTACTAAGACATAATTTCCTTCCGTTGTTGTATGATGTAATGTTGGATCACAGATATGTGATCTCTGCTTGTAACACTACTATATCTGCTCTGTTTAGCAGATGCAATAAAGCTATGAGTTTGTAGAGTTCATGTTGCGTTACCTGCTGTTATACACTTGGCATGCATGCTGCGTGTATGTTTATATCGTGCATGTCATGTGTGGGGTTCGATACCTTAGTTGTGCTCTCGCCGGCGGTCTTTTATACACCAAGTGGCCCTTAGATGTGCGCAGCTTGGGGCATTGCGATGCGATTGCTCGTGACTCTGTCACGTGGCACACTTTGTTGTATGATTGAGCCCGCCCGAGACCCCGACTAAGAGATCGGGCTGGAGTATGTTTATGTAAGTGTTATGATTCAATCGATAATATGGTTGAGGCGATTTGTCTATGAGTATGGGATTTTACCACCCATAATCTTTTAGATTTGTGAGCGGACGATGAGGACCCATTTCAGTTGATCATCCGGGCCTGGATGGGATGCCCCTCACGTTCGAGCTTTCCGAGAGTGTCTTGTACTTGGCCTTGTCTGCTTAGACAAGTGGGTATGGCTCTCGGCTCTCCATATGATTGAATTGTGACTGGGATTACATATACAAACCCCGGGTCCCGACAGACTTGGTATCAGAGCAGGACTGCCTGTAGGATTACTAAACCTTGACCGAAGTCGAGTCTAGCATTCTATATTTATATAGTTACTTTGGGTATAAGGGAACAACATAAGGCTTCATTTTTCTCCTTACCTCATCGATCTGAGTTCTGAGTCACCCTCATCTTGTTCTACGGGAAAATAGGACTAGGCTCTTCTATGTCTATACTAGAACATCTCGTTGTTTGACTCTCCATAGCTGTAGGATTGTTTTGGTTGTCTAGAGTCACCATTCCATCAAGCCTTTTGAGAAGGTTCTGATCATTCTTGCAGATTGATTCATTTTTCCACCCCGGTACAGCCGTTATGTTGTCCGATTTGTCCCGTGTTTCCAGTGATTCCAATGATTTTGCATTACAATCTTGTCCGCTCTTAAATTGTATCATCTTTGCTTTGATTCCATCATAAATCCTACTCTGATTGTTGATTTTTATCACACAGAATGTCAGGTGGAACTAGATGTGTTGAATCTGGTCACAGTAATCAAAGTGGTGATGATGATCCTCCTCCACCGCCTTCTGCAGCGGAAATCATGATGGAGGCTGAGCGAAATCGACGTGATCAAACACGCCTTTTGGAGCTCATTGAGAAGAATACTTCTCTTCAGCGAGATGCGGTAATATCCATCCAGGATTTTATCCTTTTGAACCCGCCAGTTTTTCGATGTTCATCTGAGCCCCTTGATGCCGATGATTGGCTCCGTCCCATCGAGCGTAAGCTTGAGACGGCGCATGTTTCTCCAGATGATCGTGTGATGTTTGCGGCATACTTTCTGGAAGGTGCTGCTGGTGAATGGTGGGAAAGTTTTGTTGCAATGCAGCCTGATGGTCACATAATGACTTGGCAGGAGTTCCGTGATGCCTTCCAAGGGTACCACATTCTGTATGAGCTGATGGAAAGAAAGAGAGAAGAGTTCTGCACCCTATCTCAGGGAAATATGACTGTTCATCAGTACAGGACTGAGTTCAATCGTCTTTCTCGTTATGCCCCTGAGAAGATATCAACCGATGCCAAGAAGCAAGCAAGGTTCCGTAAGGGACTTAACCCTGTCCTTCGTCATGATCTCAATCTCCTTGAATTCGTCAACTTCGAGGATTTGGTCAATAGATCATTCAGAGCTGAGCATGGAAATGAGGTCTTTGAAGAGTCTCGCAAGAGTGATCGTGATCTTGCTTCCTCTTCTAGTTTAGGTTCTCATAAACGTCGAATTTGGATCCCAACTAGTGCCCTTCCTTCGCACTTGATTCCAAGACCATCTCCACAAAGCAAGAAAACCCAGAAAGATAGTAGAGAGCTTTCCATACAAACTCCACAACCTAACACCCGTTTGTGCTACAAGTGTGGTAATCCTGGCCACATTGCCCGACATTGTTCATTGCATGAGAATGTTCCCCCTCGTCCAAAACATAAAGCTAAAGCTAAGCCACCAAAGCCTTTCAAAGCCAAGTCCGCTATTGTTGAATACGGACGTGTGAACCATGCCACCATCAAAGAAGCCCAAGAGGATACGAAGGTTGTACTCGGTACACTTCCTGTCAACTCCAAACCTGCTTCTGTTCTATTTGATTCTGGAGCTTCTCATTCCTTTTTGTCTGAAAAGTTCGCACTCCTGCATGACATTTCATTCGAGGAGTTTCCTACCCCTTTCATGATTAAAACTCCAGGATCCACATGGCGTACCAGTAGGGTAAGTCATGACAATGAGATTGCTGTTGAGGATGTTGTATTCCTTGCTTCTCTCATAGCCCTCAAATCTTCAGATATCGATATCATCTTAGGTATGGATTGGTTATCCAAACACCGTGCCAAGATTGATTGTGCCACTAAATCAGTCCAACTCACTCATCCTTCCGGCAAGATAGACCATTTCACATCCCAAGGTTCAGAAACCCAGCTATATTCGTTGAATGAGCATCCCCTTCCTAACCTTGAAGATATTCCGATAGTTTGTGACTTTCCGGATGTCTTTCCAGAAGAGCTGCCGGGAATGCCACCCGACAGGTCTGTGGAATTCATAGTGGATCTTATACCATGCACAGCCCCAATTTCCAGACGCCCATATAAAATGGCCCCACATGAGTTAGCTGAGCTAAAAACCCAACTTGATGCTTCGTTGGCAAAAGGCTTCATCCGCCCTAGCTCATCGCCATGGGGTTTCCCCGTTCTGTTCGTAACGAAGAAAGATGGAACAGAAAGGATGTGCGTAGACTATCGCCCGCTAAATCTAGCGACGATAAAGAACAAGTACCCACTTCCCAGGATCAATGATCTTTATGATCAACTTGCTGGATCCTCTGTCTTTTCCAAGATGGATTTGAGATTAGGTTATCATCAGATCAAAATCAGAAACGAGGACATTCCAAAGACGACTTTTACTACTCGTTATGGTCTTTATGAGTACACCGTCATGTCCTTCGGTTTAACCAATGCCCCAGCCACTTTTTCGCGCTTGATGAATTCGATCTTCATGGAGTACTTAGATAAATTTGTTGTGGTTTATCTTGATGATATTCTCATCTACTCGAAGAACGAAGAAGAGCACGCAGAACATCTTAAGCTGGTATTGATGAAACTTAGAGAGCATCGCCTTTATGCTAAATTCTCCAAGTGTGAATTTTGGCTACCAGAAGTGACCTACTTAGGCCACGTGATTTCTGCAAAAGGCATTGCTGTGAATCCCGAGAGAGTTCAGGCCGTCCTTGACTGGACTCCACCTGAATCGGTTAAGCAAGTTAGGAGTTTTCTTGGCCTAGCAAGCTATTGTCGCCGCTTCGTCGAGAACTTTTCTAAAGTTGCAAAGCCTCTTACTGAACTCCTCAAGAAAGATAAGAAATTCCAATGGACTCCCAAGTGCGAGCAAAGCTTTCAATAGCTAAAAAGAAGATTGACTTCTGCACCCGTACTTGCACCTCCAGACACCAAAAGGGATTTCGAGATCTATTGTGATGCTTCACGGCAAGGGTTAGGATGCATACTTATGCAAGATCGACATGTGGTAGCTTATGCTTCACGCCAGTTGCGTCCACATGAAGAAAACTATCCTACCCATGATCTTGAACTCGCTGCCGTAGTTCATGCCCTGAAGACTTGGCGACATTACCTCCTTGGTAATCATTGTGAAATCTATACCGATCACCAAAGCCTCAAATACATATTCACCCAACCAGATCCTAATCTCAGGCAAAGACGCTGGATAGAGTTGATAAAAGATTATGACTTGAGTATCTCTTACACCCCAGGCAAAGCCAATGTCATGGCTGATGCACTAAGTCGTAAGTCGTATTGTAACAACCTCATGTTACAACAGTATCAACCATTTCTCTATGAGGAATTTTGAAAGATGAATCTCGAGATTGTTCCTCATGGATTACTTTCCACCTTGATTGTGAAACCAACCCTTGAGGATCAAATCAAAGCTGTTCAACAACGTGCTCGAGGTATCCAACATATCAAACAGAACATTGCTAGCGGTAAGGAAAAATGTTTTACCCTAGACAATGAAGGTATTGTGTACTTCGAGAATAGGATGGTAGTTCCGAAGAATAGGAATCTAAGGAAGCAGATCCTTAAAGAAGCCCATGACACCCCTCTCTCGATTCATCCTGGTAGTACTAAGATGTATCAAAATCTACGCCAGAGATTTTGGTGGACTAGGATGAAGCGAGAAATCGCTCAATTTGTTGCTGAGTGCGATGTTTGTCGTCGTGTGAAAGCAGAGCATCAAAGACCTGCTGGTACTCTTCAACCTTTAACCATTCCTGAGTGGAAATGGGATAAAGTCGGTATGGATTTCATCACTGGCTTTCCAAAGTCTCAGAAAGGAAACAATGCCATCTTCGTGGTCATTGACCGTCTTTCCAAAGTTGCTCATTTCCTTCCTGTTCGGGAGAGTATAACTGCTAGCCAGTTAGCGGATTTATATGTCTCCCGGATCGTTTCTCTCCATGGTGTTCCTTTGGAAATCAATTCAGACCGTGGGAGTCTTTTCACCTCTCGATTTTGGGAAAGTTTTCAAAATGCTATGGGAACCCATCTCTCCTTTAGCACCGCCTTTCATCCCCAGTCAAGTGGTCAAGTATAAAGAGTCAATCAAATTCTCGAAGACATGCTCAGAGCCTGTGTTATCTCATTCGGAAAGAGTTGGGAGAAATCTCTTCCATTCGCCGAGTTTTCTTATAACAACAGTTTCCAATCTAGCTTGGGCATGGCACCCTTTGAATTTCTCTATGGACGAAAATGTCGAACACCATTGAACTGGTCAGAAACCGGTGAAAGACAATTCTTTGGACCGGATATGATCCAGGAAGCAGAAGAGAAGGTTCGCATTGTTCGTGAGCAATTGAAAACAGCCCAATCTCGTCAGAAAAGCTTTTATGATCGTCATCATAGGCCAGAGAGCTACGAGCTGGACGAGAAAGCTTACCTCCGGGTTACTCCTCTGAAGGGAAACCATCGCTTCGGTATCAAAGGCAAGTTGGCTCCACGTTACATAGGCCCCTTTCGAATTCTAGCTAAACGTGGAGAAGTTGCCTACCAACTTGAACTACCGCCGCATCTTTCTCAGGTTCACGATGTCTTCCACGTATCTCAACTCAGGCGTTGCTTCAAGGACCCCATCCGCGAAGTAGACCACGAAACGCTTGATCTCCAAGAAAACCTGTCGTATCGAGAGTATCCCGTCCGTGTCCTCGATGAAGCTGAGCGCACCACCAGACGTCAGAAGATCAAGTTCCTCAAAGTGCAGTGGTCCAACCATTCTGAGAAGGAAGCCACCTGGGAACGAGAAGACCGTCTCCGAGTCGAGTACCCCACCCTCTTCCCGACTACTTCTGAATCTCGGGACGAGATTCTTTTGAGTGGGGGCGAGTTGTCACAACCCTAGTTTTGGTATGTGCTTTTATTACTAGAATTAATTGCATCATGTTTAAATTCTTGAGTTAAGAATTGGGGATTTGGAAAAGCCTCAAAAAGAATTTAAATAAAAGGCCAGATAAAAAGTTTTTCCAAAATTCCTCCAAACAATTTTGAAAAGTCCTATAAATGAGTATGATCATTTTAAAAATGATTTGGGGTCAAGCCCATGCTCCTGGATTTTTCAAATATTCAAACAGAGGCTTGGAAATTAAATTTAAATGCTATTTGAATTGGATTCAAATAATTTGAATTCCAAAAATCTTCAAAACTTGGGAGTGACTAGTACTATGTCACATATGTCCAAGATAAATAATTGGGGATTTTTAAAAATGCTTTGATATTTTTTTCAGAGCAAAACAAATAAAACAGAAAGCATAAAAAAAGAATAAAAAGGCCAGAGGCCACTTACCTCTTCGGCTGACCTGGCCCACCTGGCCCAGCAGAGGAGGCCCAGCCCAAAAGGGCAGGGTCCTCTTCCTCCACTGGACAGGCAGGCAGCCAGGTCGCCGGCGAGCCCGGCATGGCCGCCAGGCAGCTGCCTGGCTGCTGCCCGCCCCTTTAGCGGCGCCGTGGACGCGCCTGGACGTCTCTCCTTCCTTCCCCCCCCTCTGGAACCCTCTCTCCCCTCTCTCCCGTGCGTTCCCGCGAGGACCCGAGCGCTACCGTCGCCGCCGACGTGCGCCAGCGCGGCCACTGGCCTCCACTCGCCGCGCCAGCTGGTCCAGTGCGTCCGCCATCGTCGACTTAGTCATCCCGCGCCTTCAATTGGACCAAGGAGCCCCTAGGGCCGGCGTCCCCTTCGTCGTTCTCGTCGCCGGCTGCCGGACCTCGCCGTCGAATTCGCCGCCTACCGGACCTCCCCGACCTCGCCGGCGCCTTCTTCAAACTCCTGGTGAGCGTGCGCTCCTCCTGACCCTCTTCGCGCTCCTTCCCGAGCTCCCAGTCGCCAGCTCCGTCGAGCACGAGCACGGCCGCCGTGCTCCATCGTCGCCGTCGTGGCTTCAGGCCGCCTCGAGGTCGCTGGCATGCACCAGTGGTTGCGCGAGGCCACGGGGAGCACTTTGGTGCCCCCCCCCCCCCGTGCCTTCCCGTGGCTGGAATCGCCACTCCGGCGTGCCTTCGCCGCGTCCTGTGGCTGCCGGCGGCTAAATGCCGGCCGGCCTGCTAAACCCCCCCTCTTAACTCCTCTCTCTCTCACTGACTGGTGGGACCCATCCCCCTAATCCCCTGTTAAGTTTTAATTAAAACGGGGTTAACCCCAGAGTCTTTGATAGATGGGCCCCGCATGTCAGTTGACTGGTCAGCGCCCCATGACGTCATGCTGATGTCATGCTTAAGAAATAAATCGTTTTCTATTTATTAGATTTTCCAGAAATTGATTAAATCTTTGAAATTCAATAACTTTTAATCCATAACTCCAAATCAAATAATTTATATATGAAAAATAATCAGAAAAATGCAAGGATTCCAAATATCATACTTTCATAGATGAAAAACACATCTATGATGGGGAACCAGTAGCATTTAGCTATATGGCTTATTTGGAATAATTCAAAATAAATGTTTAAATCATTTCAAATTAAATCTTTGCAATGCCAACCTTATCACATGAACATCAGAGGCATATCATACACATGACAACATGGTCTACCATATCCAAACATTAGCAAATGCAACTTTGGCTAAATTGAACCACATTTGGAGTTTGAATTTGAAATTCTTATTCAAATCAACTTCAATTAACTTGTTGCAAATGGAACTTTGATCACATCAGTACCATGCCATGTTTCATTCTTGAATGTGCATTGCAATGTGATGTTTATACTTTGTTGTCTCGGTGTTTGATTCTTCTCGATAGATCCATCGCCGGACGTAGTTCCTGTTTCTTCGAAGAGTGGCACCCCCGAGTCTCGACAATAAGGCAAGCAAACCCCCTTTGATCATATCTATAAAAACCCAGTTTCCCTCTTGTTCTCTTATGCATGATTAGGTGATTCACATGTTATCGTTCTACCGCTAGTTGAAACCATCCTTTGCATGACCTATCTTTGCTACCATAGTATTAAGCAAACCTCAACCTAGCAGATACAAGATTGTTTGTGTTCATCATGTGGCCCTTCATCCATGATATGCTATGCCATGCTAGAGTTGTTTGCAATGAAGTTGATCCATCTGGGTGATGTATCGGGATGGTAGTGAACACATGCAACAAGGTGGTAACGTGTTGATGAAGTCACCCTAATATAAGTGAACAATGAGAGGCTGTGTAGGAGTACACAGTGGGTTGTCTCATTTACACTTCCCTAGGCCCCGAGTTCTTGTGTTGTGATCCAAGACACAGATTACTACCACATGTTGGGCTCATTGACCCCTCTCGACCTATTAACTCACCCCGACTAAGGTCCAGGATTCGCATGGGTTAACTTTATTCTATTTGCTTTCATAACGTAGCACGGTTTTAGGCAAGCGCAGCACCATCCGTCGAGGTGGGCTTGTCGGACCGTCCATATATCGTCTGGGTCCTGAACGGAAACCCCGGCCGGCTTCCCGATTGGGGTACAACTCAGATAGGCGATCCCCTGGACTAGAGTTGGAGCCGTGAGGTAAGTGTCGTGGTACTATCCCCGCCGACACCGCTTGAAGGTGACGAGTTCTAGGCGGTAAGTGGTAGCTACGTATGTGAATAAGTACACCCCTGCAGGGTTAATGAACTATTTGAATAGCCGTTTCCGCGGTTATGTACTACTTGGAGATCTTTACTTGATTATTAGACAACTCAAATGGATACTCTAAAAATCGCAAGATAAGTGTGAGTGCTTTGGGTTGCTTCCTCGTGGGGAAGTCGAGGAAGGATCCATGGTGGTGTATTTGATGTGGTGTTCAAGATTAGATGGACTCGTGTGCGCCTCTCACCTCAACTCTATGCAGTCGTAGTATAGGATAGCCAAGTCAAAGCTTTCTGTATTACAACCCCACTTGCCTTTACCTTGGTACCTGAGCATGACTAGTATAGTTCTGACGTAAGTCTTGCTGAGTACGACTTTGTACTCACGTTTTCTTATTCTATGTTTTAGAGACGAGACCACTGACCCTGATGGTGGCCTTTCCCCTTCAAGCTCGACATCGACGAAGTTATGTAGTCCCAGACAGCAGCCTGGTCCCTCTGGAGGGTCGTTGTGTTTTCTTAAAGGCTTCTTAAGCCATTTGTTAACCTTGTCTTTACTAAGACATAATTTCCTTCCGTTGTTGTATGATGTAATGTTGGATCACAGATATGTGATCTCTGCTTGTAACACTACTATATCTGCTCTGTTTAGCAGATGCAATAAAGCTATGAGTTTGTAGAGTTCATGTTGTGTTACCGGCTGTTATACACTTGGCATGCATGCTGCGTGTATGTTTATATCGTGCATGTCATGTGTGGGGTTCGATACCTTAGTTGTGCTCTCGCCGGCGGTCTTTTATACACCAAGTGGCCCTTAGATGTGCGCAGCTTGGGGCATCGCGATGCGATTGCTCGTGACTCTGCCACGTGGCACACTTTGTTGTATGATTGAGCCCGCCCGAGACCCCGACTAAGAGATCGGGCTGGAGTCTGTTTATGTAAGTGTTATGATTCAATCGATAATATGGTTGAGGCGACTTGTCTATGAGTATGGGATTTCACCACCCATAATCTTTTAGATTTGTGAGCGGATGATGAGGACCCATTTCAGTTGATCATCCGGGCCTGGATGGGATGCCCCTCACGTTCGAGCTTTCCGAGAGTGTCTTGTACTTGGCCTTGTCTGCTTAGACAAGTGGGTATGGCTCTTGGCTCTCCATATGATTGAATTGTGACTGGGATGTTGGGAATGTGCCCTAGAGGCAAATAAAATATGTTTTATCGAGCATATTCCATTAGTTCATAATACGTTTGATACCATGCTAGAACTGTATTAAGCGGAAACATTAATACAGGTGTGGTATACAAACAACCAGGTCCCTAGTTAACCCTAGTATACTAGTCCATTGGGCGATTGATGATCAAGGTTTCCTGATCATGAGACAATGGCGTCTGTTGACAATGGAGTCGTATCATTGGATAATGATATGATGGACATACACCCACCAGAAGTGTTGCGATGTGATCAAGTCACATAGTTCGACATTGCGATAACTATAACGTAGTGACCAGATCCTTTGACTGTAATGATCATACGTAATTACGATCTATTAGGATGCTTTGATTTGTATCCCACCGCCTGACTGAAATATGCTGGCTATAACGGTGCACTTTGGGTATTCCGAAATAGATGGTTAATGAGTATGCAAATAGATCAAAGCGGGATTTGTCCATCCGTGTGACGGATAGGTACTCTGGGCCCACTCGGTGATATTGCATCATAAAGTTTGCAAACGTGTGACTAGGTCACGGAGTTGTAATATGACGGGAACGAGTAAACTTGTTTGTTGAGAACGAGGACGAACTAGGTATATTGGATACCGATGATCAAACCTCGGACAAGCAAAGTACCATGGGACAAAGGGAACAGGCACACGGTTAACGGATCCAACAGCGATTGAAGTTCATTCTGTTGGGAATGTGCCCTAGAGGCAAATAAAATATGTTTTATCGAGAATATTCCATTAGTTCATAATACGTTTGATACTATGCTAGAACTGTATTAAGCGGAAACATTAATACAGGTGTGGTATACAAACAACCAGGTCCCTAGTAAACCCTAGTATACTAGTCCATTGGGCGATTGATGATCAAGGTTTCCTGATCATGAGACAATGGCGTCTGTTGACAATGGAGTCGTATCATTGGATAATGATATGATGGACATACACCCACCAGAAGTGTTGCGATGTGATCAAGTCACATAGTTCGACATTGCGATAACTATAACGTAGTGACCAGATCCTTTGACCGTAATGATCATACGTAATTACGATCTATTAGGATGCTTTGATTTGTATCCCACCGCCTGACTGAAATATGTTGGCTATAACGGTGCACTTTGGGTATTCCGAAATAGATGGTTAATGATTATGCAAATAGATCAAAGCGGGATTTGTCCATCCGTGTGACGGATAGGTACTCTGGGCCCACTCGGTGATATTGCATCATAAAGTTTGCAAACGTGTGACTAGGTCACGGAGTTGTAATATCACGGGAACGAGTAAACTTGTTTGTTGAGAACGAGGACGAACTAGGTATAGTGGATACCGATGATCAAACCTCGGACAAGCAAAGTACCATGGGACAAAGGGAACAGGCACACGGTTAACGGATCCAACAGCGATTGAAGTTCATTCGATGGAAGCGCAGGGGCTATCAAGGATTGTAACCAGGTCTAATTGATTAGTCATTGATCAATGAGAGTTGTCTCGATCATGTCTGCTGTTTCCCGGATCGTAGGGTGTTACACTTAAGGGTACTCGACGCAGTAAGGATTGATTCGGGATCACCGGAGAAATTGGAGAGAACACCGGAATTGTTCCGGTGATGACCGGAATTGTTCCGATGAAGGCCGGAAGTTGTTCTGGGTATTTTGAAAGGTTCAAAATATATTTAATAATGTTTAATATATGTTTTATTATTTAATTATCTGAATTAAATATTAAAATATAATTAAATATAATTAAAAATGAATTAAAAGGCATATGGGCCTCATAGGGCCCATTAGGGGGAGAGGGAGTCCTCCCCCATGGGCCATGGCGCCATAGAGGGGCCCACCCCCTTTATTTGGTGCGCCACCTCCCTCCCTTGGGATTAGTCCCACCCCGGAAGGGGAAAGGGGGGTGTCACCCCTCCTTGGCCTATATAAGGAGGGGTAGAGGTGCCCTTTTAATCATGAATTTTTTGAGAAAAGTTTCTCATCTCTCTCCCTCCTTTCTCCTTCCTTTGAGCGGACTCCCCTTGTTTGGAGGCTGCTCTGGGTTGGGGATTTCTCCACTATACGCACGCCGTCGTGCTGCTGGAATCGGGATCCGAATCCATCTTCTTTCCGCTGCTCTACTGGTTCGGAGCCCGGAGGGACGTCGGGTATACTGTATGTGTATAATCCCGCGAGGCACTACACTTGTGGTGCTACTTCATCGTCGTGGTCGTATCGCGAGGTCTTCATCAGCAACGTTCCGACGGGGACGTAATCCCGTCATCGGTCCGCAAGGATCGGGTGGCTACAGGAGTCATCGTGGATCTGCGCGGCATCGGGGATTGCCGGTACGACTACACCAACCACGTTCATGCGGGAACGTTTCCCGCTTAACGGACTACATACTGGTATGTGATCTATTTCTGTCTGTTACTTGCATCAGCATAGCATAGGTCTTGGGATTGGGTATCGTAGGTCAAGGAAAATTTTGTGTTTTCTGCCCCGAACCCCAACAGTGGTATCAGAGCAAGGCTATGCGTAGATGTATTGTACGGATAGAACACATCTAGTATGTGGGCATAAATTCTCAATTGTTACCCTCTCACGTGTACTCATTTAGCGTTGCGGCAATGTTTGATGAAGCGGCCCCCGACCGACCTTACGCGTTTACGCGAGACTGGTTCCACGCTTGACATATGGCTTGTACCATATAAAGTGGCTGGGGGGTGTCTGTCTCTCTGCATTAGCGATGCGAAGATGTTTGCAACGGAGGGCCCCGACAGGGGTGTAATAGAGACAATTGCGGGATTGGTGTTGTGGCTTGTTTTCGCAGGATAGAAAGCGGTTCTTTTCTCGAAACCCCTAGCAGCCACGTAAAACTTGCAAAATATAAAGTAGAAAGGCGTTTTCAACTTTAATTTGCATGTCGGGGGGAATCATAGCATGTATGATTTATAGTGTTGCATCCTGTTTTGCTAATATGTTAGATATACGACGGTGGCATAATAGGATGATCCCTCACTAATCCAACAAAGTGTCCTTCCTTAGTGAAGCACCATCTGGAAAGTTCTTCATTATGGAGGCATCACGTGTCACACGGGTGTCAAACATTTTTACGTTCACAAGAGATGGGTGGAGCAAGCCTAGCATGTCCAGAAACATGGCCTTGCATACGCAGCATATACTCACTAAGGTTATTGTGGCGAGCCTGGCATGTGCAGACATGGCCTCCGGACACAAGAGACCGAAAGGTCGAGCATGAGTCACATGGATGATGTGATTGGCATGATGGCCTACCTTGAACAACATACTGATGGTCGTGTCACACGGGGGAGGTATGTTCTTCAAGGATCGTGTAATCACTTAGAATAAACTATGAGGGATGTTTGTCTGAGTGGGAGTTCCAGAATTGTTTTTGAAACATGAACTCCATATTATGAACTTAATCTTCATGTCTTTGCAAATATCATTGTAGATAACGTCATACCAATGTTTAGAACTATGGCTCTTTTAGTATGATAGAACTTAAGGTAAATGGGTCTTACTTCATTGATGTGTACCAACACCATTAGAGACATACTCGTTAGTAATGACTTGTTAAACATAATACGAAGAACTGCTAGGAGATACACCTGATAACTCCGTATTCAAGGAAGATGATGATGAGTATCGTACTCACCGTCACTTATGAATGACTGTCCAATACACCATACTTCATTCTATGAGTCTGAATTGTGAATGCATGTTAACCAACACGTATGACGTGCTAGGTGAACTTGAAAGCACTTGGTCACAAATCAGAGAAATGGAATATGAGTATATGGACGGGGTTTCTTTCAACTATGGTGGAAGGAACAACCTGCTGAGAAAGTCACTTGGAAAATGTATAAGATACATGGAACACCTTGTGTATAACTTGGACTACTGAATGACTGGTTACTTTGCGATAACTAGGGAGTTACATCCGTTTCCTCCTAGTTACAAAGACCATGTCATGAAGGAGAATCGTTCACCTGTCATGAGGTCATGGTTAAAGTTAAGAACTTTAAGAGTAGAACCAATGCAGGAATGGTCATTGACGGAGAAGGTATATTTGATATACGAGTTATAAATGTCTTTCCCACGAAACACTAATTGCGGTTGATTAAGTATTCGATGCTTGAACTTACTGCTTGAGAGTGGCTTGGAAGGGATGAGGTGACAATGTGTGCTGACGGCAATCAAGATAGTTGATGGTCGACAACACTCTCCCTCTACATCTATCAATTGATTAATATATGAATAAATTTTATGATCGTTTGAATGAGGACTTTATTAGTGTGTCTTGCATCTCGCAAAGACAATTATTCATATTAGTGAGAAACAAGTCAGTTGTTCCCCTTTTATGAATGATATCTATTATGGTCACATTACGATTATGAATGAGTTATTCTTATATTGATGATAGTTGTTTGATCATTTATAAGAAATATTGTAATGCCAAGAAATATCCAGGCTTAATAATGACACTACAGTTTAAGTCATGAATGGTATGATGATGTCTTAAGATACTTGATCTCTTGACATATACAAACCATGCCTTTGAGGTGAGATGACTAAAACCTCGCATTCTGGTAAAACAGATTGTGTACTGATTGTTGAGTATCATACATCGTGATGTATCGTATGTCAGCATGTGGTGAATTTCATTATTTCGTGAACTTCGTATGTGGACTTAGATGAATATTTGTATTCACTAATGAAACATGAGTCTGAAATAGTTTGATATGATCAAAAGGGATTTCAGAGTAAAGATGGATATTTAAATTAACAAGAAAGACAAGTCTCTACGATTTGATCAAAGTGACAAATGTTTTGAGTTAGTCTTGGGCATAAAGACTTGTGTGAAAGTTGTTCCACAAATTGCAATGTCTTGAGACACTTCAATATGATTGACGTGCATGAACATTGTGATCATATTCTATGGAAAAGTGTATGGTCTAAGTTATCTCTTACCAAGTTACGTTATTATTGTTTTAGAGTTATTAATTTAATATGCAAACACTCACTTCAGCATAGGGAACCATCTGAGTTCATGGAAACCAACACTATATATGTCATGGTATATTGTGGTTTCTAGGAAGCTTGATTTATGTAAGATAAATTATCTTTGTAGTGTATCCTTAGACAACTATGGATGCATCTTCCACAACTAGAACCAAAAGGAGCAAAACTTGTATTGCTATGTTTGGTGTTTTGTCAAGAATTGTTCTTGATAAATGTGGTAATGGAAGAAAAGTGAAAGTTCAACCAAGGTAATTGACCTTGCCTCCAAATGTCAGAGTAATGCAACGGAATATGTTCTGGAAGCAAGACTCTACAATAAGAGGAGAAACTAATGATAAAGATCATGATGTTTCGATGGGAGCTTTTACTGAGAAAGGTAGGATTCAAGAATATATATGTTTGCCCCTGGTGCAAAATGATATTCATGATTCACTTGTCATGTTAATGAAACAAGACATTCCTACGAACTACAAAGAAGCGATGGTGGACCTAAGTACGAGATATGACTATGAGTCATAAAATCCTATGTTGAGTTACATTTAAGATTGCTTGAATCTTATCAAGTAAGGAGGTTACTTGATATTCACAATAACTTCAGAGTTATGAGGAATAAATGTGAACATCAAAGGGACGTCAAGATTGGTTTGTCACAAAGATTGTTTCTGACAAATTCAATGGGTTGACTACAATGTGTAGCAATGCTTGAGTCAAAGGGATATTCACTACGATTGATCCAGGATTGTTATCAATACCGTGACTTCCTCAAATCCTGTATTTGAAGAAGTGTTGTAATTGGTACAACAAGAAGGTTTTGGAAAAACATATGGATACTAGTGTCTCGTAAACTGAATTCTCATTTTGATGGATGATCAAAGGATTTTGGACTTAACCAAAATATCGAGAAAACATGTATTTTCATGAGACTGAGTGGGAGCTGAATAGTTTCCTGAAACTTGATATATGTAGACGACATATTTTGAGTGGGAGCTATGGGAGTATTATCCTAGCCTTATATGTAAATGACATATTTGAGTAGGAGCCATGTGGTTAGTATCCTGAACTTAATATGTGTCTGACATATCTAAGTGGGAGCCATGTGGATGTTATCCTTGTCTTATATGTGGCTGACATATTTGAGTGGGAGCAATATGAGTGTTATCCTATAACTTAATATGTGCATGACATATTTGAGTGGGAGCATGATAACATTCTCATATATGGATAACATATTATGAATGGTGCAGTTTGTGTTAATGATTATTTGAATCGTTCATAAATGAAGATGAATAAAGTATTAAGCATTGAAGATCTATTAAGATAGATATGTGTTTAATAACATTTAGTCGTAATACTTTCCTGGATAAGATTCTGAAGGAGTTCAGAATGGGACAAGTCAAGAAGTGGTCCTTACTTGTATATCCAAGAGAAGTATTGAGTTAATCTCAGTACAAGAACAATGGTTAATGGTTAATGAAAGAAATGGATGTGCTGGATCCTCTATGCCTTTGTCATAGGTTCTTTCATATAAAACCAGAGTTATGTACTCGACGTAATGTGACCCAAGTTCTTAGTAGTAAGAACATGTTGTGACATGATTTATGAGTAAATCATTGAACAAAGAGTTAAGTTTATCCTTCAGTGTCTGGAGAGAACTGAGGATACATATCAAATTTGTAAAGGATAGTGGACTTGACCATAAATGTTATGCTGGTTCAAGTTTTGACACTAACCTAGAAATTTGAGATATCATACTAATGAATGCCTAAGTTGAAAGAAACATGGTTAGACATCAAAGTTGCATACAATGCACTAAGGATTGAATCTACATTGATGTGGCTGCTTTAGAAGTAGCAGGAGTTATATTATGGCTTAAGAAGTTCGACTTCTGATTGAGTGAGTTTCAAGTGTGCATGACTATGGGAAAGTCCGCGTGACCCACCGGATGTCATTGCTGTGACACAGCAAACGAAGTCTCATTTCACCGCCAAATATATATACCTCATCATTATAGTGGATAATGAAGGAATGTCAAATTAGGTGACATTATGATTTGCAAAAGGACATACGGTTCTGAATAGTACCCAGACCGTTGATACAACCTCTTCCACGGGCAAGCATGATCAATAAGGAGTTATGATCCAGAGAAAATGCAACTAGATTATTTGTACTCCAGTGCAAGTGGGAGACTGTTGGGAATGTGCCCTAGAGGCAAATAAAATATGTTTTATCGAGCATATTCCATTAGTTCATAATACGTTTGATGCGATGCTAGAACTGTATTAAGCGGAAACATTAATACAGGTGTGGTATACAAACAACCAGGTCCCTAGTAAACCCTAGTATACTAGTCCATTGGGCGATTGATGATCAAGGTTTCCTGATCATGAGACAATGGCGTCTGTTGACAATGGAGTCGTATCATTGGATAATGATATGATGGACATACACCCACCAGAAGTGTTGCGATGTGATCAAGTCACATAGTTCGACATTGCGATAACTATAACGTAGTGACCAGATCCTTTGACCGTAATGATCATACGTAATTACGATCTATTAGGATGCTTTGATTTGTATCCCACCGCCTGACTGAAATATGCTGGCTATAACGGTGCACTTTGGGTATTCCGAAATAGATGGTTAATGAGTATGCAAATAGATCAAAGCGGGATTTGTCCATCCGTGTGACGGATAGGTACTCTGGGCCCACTTGGTGATATTGCATCATAAAGTTTGCAAACGTGTGACTAGGTCACGGATTTGTAATATCACGGGAACGAGTAAACTTGTTTGTTGAGAACGAGGACGAACTAGGTATATTGGATACCGATGATCAAACCTCGGACAAGCAAAGTACCATGGGACAAAGGGAACTGGCACACGGTTAACGGATCCAACAGCGATTGAAGTTCATTCGATGGAAGCGCAGGGGCTATCAAGGATTGTAACCAGGTCCAATTGATTAGTCATTGATCAATGAGAGTTGTCTCGATCATGTCTGCTGTTTCCCGGACCGTAGGGTGTTACACTTAAGGGTACTCGACGCAGTAAGGATTGATTCGGGATCACCGGAGAAATTGGAGAGAACACCGGAATTGTTCCGGTGATGACCGGAATTGTTCCGATGAAGGCCGGAAGCTGTTCTGGGTATTTTGAAAGGTTCAAAATATATTTAATAATGTTTAATATATGTTTTATTATTTAATTATCTGAATTAAATATTAAAATATAATTAAAAATGAATTAAAAGGCATATGGGCCTCATAGGGCCCATTAGGGGGAGAGGGAGTCCTCCCCCATGGTCCATGGCGCCATGAGGGGGCCCACCCCCCTTATTGGTGCGCCATAACCCCCCCCCTTGGGATTAGTCCCACCCCGGAAGGGGAAGGGGGGGTGTCACCCCTCCTTGGCCTATATAAGGAGGGGTAGGGGTGCCCTTTTAATCATGAATTTTTTGAGAAAAGTTTCTCATCTCTCTCCCTCCTTTCTCCTTCCTTTGAGCGGACTCCCCTTGTTTGGAGGCTGCTCTGGGTTGGGGATTTCTCCACTATACGCACGCCGTCGTGCTGCTGGAATCGGGATCCGAATCCATCTTCTTTCCGCTGCTCTACTGGTTCGGAGCCCGGAGGGACGTCGGGTATACTGTATGTGTATAATCCCGCGAGGCACTACACTTGTGGTGCTACTTCATCGTCGTGGTCGTATCGCGAGGTCTTCATCAGCAACGTTCCGACGGGGACGTAATCCCGTCATCGGTCCACAAGGATCGGGTGGCTACAGGAGTCATCGTGGATCTGCGCGGCATCGGGGATTGCCGGTACGACTACACCAACCACGTTCATGCGGGAACGTTTCCCGCTTAACGGACTACATACTAGTATGTGATCTATTTCTGTTCTTTACTTGCATCAGCATAGCATAGGTCTTGGGATTGGGTATCGTAGGTCAAGGAAAAATTTGTGTTTTCTGCCCCGAACCCCAACATGGGATTACATATACAAACCCCGGGTCCCGACACCCTACCCCTACCGTCGAGCTTCCAGGCAAGCAGAGCCATTCTCTTCCCTAGATATCACCTATCTTTTCCGTACCTTCTTGCACTAGGCATTGTTACTGCTGCTACTACGTTACAATCCTATTCAATTGCATAGCCTGATTTTGTCGCCCCTTGATGTACCTTCCTTATCCTATGCTGCCTGCTATATCTATACATTATATTCAGCAGTGAGCCCTGCGCATTGTTAGCTAGGATTAGATAGCGGGTCGTGGCCACTCAGGGGAGTGCCGCGGATACAAACTATTATAACCACAACAGGTACAGATCAATGCAGACGCCCTAGGGAACCTACAACGGCGAGACTCTGTTGAGTCGCTTCGAGTTTGACTTACGAGTGGACGAACTCGTATTTCACTCTCGTCGGCTCAGTAGCGTAGTATCACTGGGATGATACGAGGGTATTCCTCTTTAGTTCATTCCGCTGGTGTCTCGGCACCACCGGGGTGATACGAGAATATTCCTCTTTAGTTCATTCCGCTGATGTATCTGTCGAACCTCTTTAAGTGCGCCATCCTGGGTGATTCCTCCTGGTTTCACTTAATGGTAGGCACTCGAGTCAACTGATGTCCTTAAAGGTAAGAGTCGGGCGACCCAACGGTGCCCGCGAGGGGTATATTGTCGGGAGAGACAGGGAGGGTACGACCGACGTTACTGGCGTGCTTGGCCCCTGCTCGTATCTCGCGAGAGTTACCAACCCACGAAAAAGTCGAGCTCTACCAAGGGCACACGCGAGACAAGGTAAGGAGACGGTTCACCTTGTTGGTAACCGCGCGCTTTGACGGGACGACAGGGCAGGCCCCGACGTTACTGGTGGGCCTTGTTGCTGTTCGTTGTCCATTGTGTTGTTAGTCAGACAGCGATAACGGTTGTCTGTGAGATAATATTAAAATGCTAAATGGTTCGGCGGATGACTTGAGAGGCCGCAAAGGCCTGTACGCACTACCTACATGTGGGATTACGGTGTGGGCCCTCCGCGTCGTAGTTTGTCCGAAAGCTCTTCAAACGTCAGCAGTACCACGGGCTGATAGCCGGGAAGCGGTCTTGTCTTCTTTTTTGCAGCAGGTGTGTTTTGGATTTGCTTTCGCTTCACCGGCCAGTCTCGTACCGTGCATGAGCGTGCAAGGGTGAGGGACCTAGACCCCTTGGCGCATAGGATATAGTCCGGCGGATGGCCTCTCTGCTGAGCCTAGGATGGGTTGCGATGTGTCGGATAGCCTCGGTGGGGCATTCCCTAACAAGGTGTACGCCAACCTGGAGATCCGAGCGTGCAGGCTGAACAATAGTGCACCCCTGCAGGGAGTTTAAAATATTCGAATAGTCGTGTCCACGGTAACAGGACGCTTTATTCTGAAGCTGGATCTTATCACTACAAACTACTACTATTAATCTGTTGGTTCCGGGTTTTCTTCCTCGCAGGGAAGTCGAGGAGGGGAACTCGGATGTATTATTATTAATTATTACAACTTATATTATACAATGTTGCAGCAACTTATGCTTCATTGTTACTTTATGCTTTATATGAACTGTTGGTTGTTTTCATCTTGTGCTGCAAGACACGTCAGAAGATGCTAGTCTTCGATATGCCTGGCTTCTTACCCTTGTTCTGATTTCTACCTTGCAGTCCACTATATACAGCCTCCCCTTTCCATTTGATACGAATGCATAAATTCTTAGTAGCGTACATAAGACTCGCGGGTATACTAGATACTCACCCTTGCTTTATTTCCCCCTTTATGTTTTGCCTGATCGGCCGCTGCAGTCGACGTTGGAGCCCAGGAGCAGGAGTACCCTGGAGGCGTCTACTACTACGTCGAGCCCCCCGTTGACCAGGACCAGGAGTAGTTTTGGAGGCTCCCATGCAGGAGGCTTTGCCTTTTCGATCTGTATCTTTGATGTTATTTGTTCTAGCCTTCTTAAGGCAAAACTTGACTAACTATGTCTGTACTCAGATATTATGGCTTGTATAACTTATGTATTCGGGTCCGTGTGACCCCTTATCTTGTAACATATTGGTTTATCCTTTTGAGTTTAGTGTTGTGCTGTGATATTCTCACCGTGGCACCCTAATCTTATCCGTGTACCCTGCGTGTATGATTACTGTACACGGCTTCATTTTGAGGGCGTCACACACTGTCATCGAACATGAAAGACAAACTAAGGTTAGACAACATTGTTGTTGGGGCAACCCTAAAAGGGACCACCGTCCATTGGAGTAGCAGGCCAGACCTCGTCCAGCCTGCGACACCTTTCACCCTTAACCCCAGATCTGCACCATGAGACTCCGGCGAACTACCCGCTGATGGGCATAGATATGCCCGAACCTACCTTCGTCCATGTTCAAATTCATTCATAAACAGGGATGCATTTGATCAAGTCAATTGAAAATTCTCTGGAGTGACCAAACAGTGCATACATATGGTTAATTGTTTATCCGGCCAACACTTGATGCATTCAATTACATGCACACATGCATGATACTTCCTCCATCCCGTAGTATAGGATTACTTTCGAAACTAAGATAGTTTGAAAATCGATCTTATATTATGGAACGAAGGGATTATATATATATATATATATATATATATATATATATATATATATATATAAGGTCAACAAAGTCAATAACGCTAGTGTAACTGACATGTGGCCCAGGGCATCGTGTATGCCTTCTCGATGAGAGATGTTCCCTGTCTGTTTTGGAGAGGATGTCCCGACTATTGTATACTTAGCGTTCACTCGCATAACGAAAGCTATATTAATTAGATACGTTTATAACCTGAACTATTTGTATCCCAAAAAAAGAAGACAAAAAGCTGAACTATTTGTAGGAATTTTTAGCAGCTAATCAATCGATCAAATATCTTGATCTATAAAAACGGTCTCGACTTCACTACAACAATGATCCAAACTATCAAAGTTCCAGACTCGCAAGTTCCAGGTCGTCTTGACTTATGCAGTTGTGCATTATGCCGATGGAGTACTCCAATTTGGTGCCTTTCTCCGTCACTTTGTCGCTATAAGAGCATCTCCAACAGCTATCTTTAGGGAAGCATTCGTTTTTATGACTATTTATATGCCAAAAAACACTTTCAACAATTTATAACTAACTAGTAGCACGCCAGGTCCTGGGTTCGACTCCTTGTGGGAGCGAATTTAAACAGGTCTGAAATTTCTGGAAATAAAAGACTGTGGGGTTGTTGCCTCACAGTAAACATTCAAAAAAAACAATTTATAACTAACTCTTCTAGCTTGCTCCCTTCCCCACGATAGGGCTATTTTTATGTCGTACCAAGACTTCAGGAAATCTCGCCTTTGGTTAATAGGGTAATAGTTCAACTTGTTTTTTCTTGTGTTGTTTGTAACATTTTTTCATAGATTTTCTATTTTCTTAGTATTTTCATTGTTTAGTTTTCGTTATTATTATTTCCATCTTATTCTCATTTTCTTTTCTTCATCGGGTTTTCTTTTATTTAACTTATGTGTATATTCATTTTATTTTATTTGGTACTTTAGGTTTTTCTATATTTTTCCATTTCATCATGGTTTTCTTCCATTTACTTTTAAAAATCCTTTTGGCTACAACACATGTTTACATTTATTTGACACAAATTGTACATTATTCATATACATCAAGAACATTTTTTAGTTATAATATTCTTAAAATACATGACTGATTTTTTTCAAGTATACGGCTTAATGTCTATGCCTTTCAACATATATCTACACTTTTTCAAATGCATTGTATATTTTCTTGCATACATCAGAAACATTATATGTTTTAATATTTTTTCAAATACATGATTAACATTTATTTAAATATATTTTTATGTCTATTTTTTATATATAGTGTACAGTTTTTTTACATGTTTATTTTTCTAAAATATATGTTTATCTTTTCGTAATTTTTTATGTTTTCCCTATATACTTTACATATGTTTTGATGTCAACTTATTTCATATATATATTTTATATATACATCAGGAACTTTTTCTATACATGTTTAACATTTTAAAAATACATAATTATAACTTATAAATACATATTCTTATGTATAATTTTTTCAAACACCATATACATTTTTGTATGCACCAGGAATATTTTTCTAAAATTTTAACATATTTTCATATATTTTTATTTTTATACACTATGTGTATTTTCCATATACATCAAAAAACATATACACGTGTATTTTTTTTAATGCATGATTAACTTCCTTTCCGGAATTTAGTAACCTGTTTTTGTTTATATATTTTGAGATATAACCAAAATTAAAAACTTAAGCAAAAAATGAGAAAAGGAAGAAAAAAAGAATGTTTAAGGCATGTGATCCTTCTGTACGCTGTGTCTGTCCATTTTCGTAGGCGCTTCAAGAGATACCTTTTTTGGTTTTGCAATAAGCGATACATAGTCGCATCAAATTCACCAGGGCAATACCTCGCATATTGCGAGATACTATATATATATATACTAGTAAGCTTGCACGTGCAACGCACGTGTAATATTAAAAAAAATTATCCATTTTTATTAGTAGGACAATATTAAATAAAATAAGAATAAAAACTTTGTACTTTATGTCACATTAGTTTTCTTTGTTCATGTCTACCAAAAAACCCTCGTATTCTTCCTTTTGAAATGCAATTGCAGTACCACTGCCTAATTATTCAAAAAAGCTACTAATATACGAATATAATATTAGTATTAGTTAAGAGTCTATTTAGTTGCAAAGTATCAGTTATGTGGGCCGAATCGAATGTGGCGGCGTCCGCACAGCCCCACGCATCGTCGGACCTGGTCCAAGAGAGGGTTGGCTGCCACCACCGCTCTGCGCCGCCTGCGCCTCCACCAACCAAAGTTGTCGCAACTCTCGCCGGAGCCGTCCTCAGCCCGCGCTGCCACATAGGGCAAACCGGCAGGGCCGCCGCCGGCAAACTGACGGCCACGTCAAGATGCATCGCTGCCCGTAAGACACGCACCACCGACACCCAGAAGAATGCCACGAAACCGCCAGATTGTGCGATCGCAGTCCGCGGCTCCTGCCTAAGCCAGACGCCAACCGAACCCATATCTGGCCATAGGCCGGCAGGACCGCCACAACCCGAAAGGGCCGTCGCCGAGGAGGGCCGCCGAGGCCAGCCCCCACCAGCGGCGAGCCAGTGCCCCGCCGCCGTCATGCCCATGGCCGCCTGGAAACCCGCTGCGCCAGATCTAGAAAACCATCGCCAATGCAAGTCATGAACGCCTGGCCGCCGCCACTCGCTGCGCCTCCCCCGCCTCGCCGCCGCGCCCCCAGATAGCGCCACATCACCCAACCCGAGGGCCCGCACTCGTCGACACCTCGCGCGGAAGAAGGGCCCCACCGCCCCCGCGCTTGCCAGCACGACGGGGCGCCGGCGAGGGGGTAGGAGCACGAGGAGGGGGGCTTGTTGGCTGGGGCTAGGCTTTTCCCCCGGCGGCTCCCGCAGGAGCGTCGTGGGAGGGTGGTGGGTGGGGAGAAAAATCCAGTCCGAACGCGTATCGGTATAGGGACTCGAAGCTGAAGCTGAATCAACATGCACATCAATACTGATATTTCACATCTTAGGGGATATCATATAATCCACATTATTTCACATATTTGAGTAAAATAATCCACTTCATTTCACATATTCGATACTACTATTATTACCACGAGCAATAGGTATTTTATTGCAGTACAACATTCCCTTAAACAACGTAGATGTGTTTGAAGATGCAAAAACCAAATAACGAGAACAGAATACACATGTTATGTAAGAAATTTCGAGATAGGATTCGTGTTCAAAGCTACCTAGCTTGGTACGTGAACACAATATCTTCGATCACTGTTCCCCATTATCTTCAGTCAATTAAGCATAATGATGAGGACATCCCTACTACCAACACATCTCCAGTTCGTCATGAAGAACAAGTTGATTCAACAAAGAAGAAGGATGATGAAATCAGAATTGGACCTATTACAAGAGCTCGTGCAAAGTTGATAGAACAACAGGTGAACTCGCTCTTAATAGATTCTGATATATTATACAATGAGAATTTTATACTGCCTAAATCTTTGTATGTTTGCATAATCAGGTATCATGACGGAGACGAGGATCCAGAAGGAGGAGAAGATGAGACATGCTCCAACTTTCGGACGTCCGACCCATTTCGGACGTCCGACATCAGCGAGAAAGTTGGCGACCTCCGTATTCAGAAGACCTCCAAAACCGAAGACGGATTTCCGACAGGATTTTGGACGTCCGACGCATCGGACGTCCGACATGAAGGTCCGCGAGAAGAGCCTCCTATCCAGGACACCTCACCGCCAGAGTCGGATTTCCGACATGTTTCGGACGTCCGACGTGACGGACGTCCGAAACCCTTCGGACGTCCGAAAGCCGCGCGTAGATCAGACGGACTGCGGCCCCTGTAATCCCTTAGCTTATAAATACCCAGCTCCCACGAGTTTTAGGGTTAGACTACCTTTTAGATAAACCCTAGATATTGAGAATAGCTTCAAGCTTTCCTCTTGAATCATATACTTCAATTCGTATCGATCTGAAGTGTTGCTACTGCAAGTTTTGTGTGATCTGTTGTTCCACTGGGAATTAGTAGATTGCAAATTACCGTCTCGTGGTCGACGGCTACGTGCGCAAGTGTGTGAAGTTGTGAATATCCAAAGGGTAGAGAGCTGTCGCATTGGCAACAGGGATCTAGCGAGGAGAGTTCATCGGCTACATACAAGTTATCTATCATCGCCCTCATATTCACCGTCCGCTTACTGAGAAGATCGGGCCACCCCTTATCACATAATGTCACACAATCCATGCAACTTCTGTCTGCAACAAAAATTCCAACAAGGAAGTACAGAATAAGAATTTTAAAATAGAGAATTACCATTCAAATCCTAAAACATGTACATAACATCCTGCATGACAAAGTTTACATTTTTTAGTGTTGACACCGCAAAGAAGCATATCATGATTTCCTTACATACTTTCTTGGCACATATATATATACGGAACTCTTAACCTCAACTTACGAAAGAAACTGTAGGTTCTTATTTAATAAAATTCCATCGTCCTAAAACAGAACAAACGAGGAATTTTTACTTACAGAACTTCGCATGAACCTTCTCGCATCTTCCAATTTTGTGAAAAAAATA
This sequence comes from Bromus sterilis, assembly GCA_950022295.1. Taxonomy (NCBI): domain Eukaryota; kingdom Viridiplantae; phylum Streptophyta; class Magnoliopsida; order Poales; family Poaceae; genus Bromus; species Bromus sterilis. Next base: position 31,681,466 of record OX465597.1, read on the forward strand.
CGGAGATCATAAACAAGCTATCATACTATTTGCTCATTAGCCTATAAACAATTTGAGTGTTTTCTGCTCTAATTTTCAACTTATAAAGATAGACCGGGATCATAGACGGAGGAACGACGATGGCGTTTTGGGCTTTTGGCTAGACCGACGAACGGTGGTGAGGATTGTGTACCTGGTACGTGAAGTGTGTGAAAGTATGGCATTGAAATTTGCGTCTTCGGCATATCCTTCAAAGCGATGGCCTCGGCGTGTGGCAGAACGCGGCGGCAGCTTGTTCGTCCTTGGAAGCGGTGGTTACGTATAGCCCCGGCAGCTTCCCCACATCCAACAACGCATCGAATCGGAGGCTGCAGTAGTTACCACGTATCTAGCGGAGTCTCCCGCGCCCTTGACACCGTCATCGGATGTGGCGTCGATCGAGCGCGTGCTTAGCAGAGGTAGTGGCGGCTAGCGCGAGGGATTCCAAAAGATTTTGTTAAACAGAGGGAAAACAGGAAGGAGCGATGGGCTGCATAGGCAGTGATGAGATGACACAGGAAGGGATTACCTTTGAAAGCCAATGTCAATGAAGAGGTTTATTTTTTTAACAGACAATCGTATTAATTACTACCTGATAGTTATTCTCTCAGCGGATTATAAGCAATAGGGATTACCTTTGAACGCCAATGTCAATGAAGATGTTTCCTTTTTTAACAGACAATCGTATTAATTACTTCATAGTTATTCTCTCAGCGGATTATAAGCAATAGGGATTACCTTTGAACGCCAATGTCAATGAAAAAGTTTCCTTTTTAACAGACAATCGTATTAATTACTTGATAGTTATTCTCTCAGCTGATTATAAGCAATGGCAGTGGTGGGTGATTAATAGTAAATTTCAGGGTATAAAGTGTGTTGTGCTCCATTAAACATGGAAGTAATCTGCATCGTTAGATCGACATTGTTTAACGGTGAATATGATTTGGATCAGCACCTCTGGTGCTTTTTATATTAGTATATATATATATATATATATATATATATATATATATATATATATAGTGAAGCTATTCATCACCCAGGGTACATAATAATTTATTCTTCATCCGAGGTAATTTTACGAACCTTTAATAATTTTTTTACTTTTGTAATACAAATAGTTACATTAATATGGATTCACTTTATAAATTTTGATATAAAAAAAACAAAAATATTGATCATAACATCAAAAAAATTATATTTTATGTACATTTTACACCATCATTTTTACCTTTGTAATTTTACGTAATATAAAATATATTTTACGGCGATTATATTTTTTAACGTTCTCTTTTTACGTATGAAATAAAATAAAATTTACGAAATGTAAAATTATGGTGCATTGATGTCAAAACAGATGAATAGTTATTTCTCACCCAGGGTGACGAATAGTTATCTTAACCTTGTCCTAATCACTAGTTAAGGGTACCCCTCGCAAAGGTCATCCACGCGTGCTCCGTGCACACCAAGTGGCACGTTTTGGTGTATTTCAGGTTTCTCTTTAGCCCTCCGTGATCGATATGTGGCGGCTGATGGGTGTAGATAACACCTCTTCGTTGGTTACCCCAAGTTGAATGTTATGATGTAGATAGCAGCAAATTTTTCTCAGTAAAGATATCAAGGTTTATGTCTCCAGTAGAACTCCAAGTGCAACAAGAAGGTGACAACGACGCCAGAGATTCATTGGTGCCTAACTTTGCTCCCAACGAGTCAGAGAGGTTGTCAATCTCTCCGATCTTGCTGTTTATAGAGGATCAAACATAAGGATGGAAATAATAGTGGCTAATGAAAGAAAAGTAAAAGCAGTAAATTGAAGCGGTGTAAACTATAATGGAAATATGGATCGGGATCCCATTATTTTCACTAGTGATGTTTCTCTCCCAAAAGACGATAAACAACTATCTAGGTGAATAAATTACAGCTAGGCAATTGACAGAATTATAAACGCACCGCGATGGTAATTATGCTACTAGAAAGTAAAAAGGCCCAATCATGTGGGCAATACACCAAAACAAGTAGACCGTTATCCATCATCATCTACTCACTAATCATCCACCTTGAGATATCTATCCAGAACATCTCGCTGGTATTAAGTTCTGAACCCAACCAAATTGTAGGTTCAAAGCGACGAACGACTGCTTAACACTTTATGCGTAATGTAAGCAATCCTTGCAACCACAGTTACAAGCACCGTTGTTTTCTCCCTGGTGGCAACATCACATCTCCTAGTCTCATGTTTCTGTCACTCAAACTAGACATCGAGAGGCATGAACCCACAATCATGCATAACGCTTCCTCTTGGAGTTACAATCTACTACTTGGTCAAAGCAACAAACGTAACGGGGAACATGCAAGACCAATAAAAAACATAAATATAAAAGGTAAACCAAATATATAACTCATCACAAACTGAACATAATCATATAATTCATCGGATCTCAGCAAACACAGCATAGCAAAACATAAACTAATACATAGGTGCCTTGATCATGATAGGCATCTCACAAGGGCTAAACATTGAAGCACAAGATTGGAGAGAATACAATACATAGCTACCGGTCATGGACCCATGGTACAAGGGGACTACTCACGGCACATCCCAGAAACAATCATGGTGATGGAGAGGTCTACGGAGGTCAATCCTCCCTCCGGCAGGGTGTCGGGACAGCTTCTCCTGGCGATCCCGATATCGAAATCGCTCCGACGGCGAAACAGTAGAAGAAATCGCGTAACGGGGCACCTCCTGAGGGTTTTTGGAGCGAGAGATAAATATAGGCCAAAGGGGGGCCTGAGGGGTGCCCCTGGCCCAGGCGGCCAGAGGGCGCGACCACCCCCTGGTCGCGCCAGGCAGCCGCCTGGCTGGGGGGGTGGCCTCCTCAGGGCCACCTTCTGGCTCCGGGACTCTTCTGTGTTGCATATTATTTATATGATTTTTCTGAAATTTTCTGAGCACTCTTATTTTTGACCTTTTCTTGCAATGCACGGACAATAGCAGACAGAAACTGGCACTAGGAACTGAATTAGTAGGTTAGTCCAAAATATGTTGTACATAATATGAAAGTGCACCAAAACAAATAGCATTATCACCAAAGTAAGCATGGAGGAAGCATAAATTATAAATACGTTAGGGACGTATCAGCGGCTTTCGGACGCACAGCTCCAGCCACAGCCCGAGCCACTGTCACATCCGCAACCACAGGTACAACCACACATCGTCCGCTGCCATAGTTGTTGCTTCGGGCGGGCACAGTCAAAACGCAACACGTGGCAGCTGCAGAGTGCACCAAAAATGATCTCTACGAGGGCATGCAAGAGAGTACCCTCCAAATAGTGATTCCCTAACCTTGCCTCCGGCAAACGGGGTAACTGGCTAGACCGAACACCGGTGCTTTCTCTACTAAGAAAGTGAATGGTCAGCGCTAGGGGGCGTGGCTCCTCTGGGCAGTTTTCCTTATTTTGTTTTTCTGTGTTGTTTGTGTGGGTTTTCTTTGTTTTCTTTGGTGTCTTTTATTTTATTTTTATTTTTTGTTTGTTCACTAGTTTCTCTATTAATTTTTAGCTTTTTATTCTTCTGTTCTTTCAATATTTTGCATTTATCATGTACTTCCTCCGTACGAAAATATTTGTCGGAGGAATGCATTTTATATGTATTTTAGTTGTAGATTTTTTCGAAAAGTATTTCAGACGGAGGGAGTATTTACATTTATTAACGCACATTGAACATTTTTATTGTGGCAATGAAAAAAAAATTAAAGACTACTCAAGCATTATTTAATATTTCTTTTATATTTATGCAAATGAGTGGATATTTTGTAAATAATTCACTTGCGTTTCATTGGTATAGAACGCAACTTTTTTTATAATATGTGAACATTTTTTACATTGTATTAACATTTCATTAAAGGTCACGGACATATTTCTGAAACTCGTGAACATTTGTGTCGGAATATTGGCTACATTTTTTGTGAATGATATGAACTCTTTTTTGAAATTTTTAATATTACTTTTACATTCTTTATACAGTTCTAAAATGTCACAAGTTTATTACCAAAAGTGTGAACATTTTTTATTTTCACAAAAATAATTAAATTGCTATCAATTATTTTTAAAGTTGCACTCTATGTGTTTAACACTGAACAAGCCTTTCTCGAAATGTGAGGTGATCAAATATAATCTTTCCATTAAAAATGTAAATAAATGTAATAAAACAAGAAAAAGAACGAGCGTTCCTCCCGTTAATGTGCCGGCCCAGTCGCGCATCGCTTGAGGAGAAGTGCACACGCACGCTCACCATCACTGCGAGCAAGGTATAGTCACGTCCCACTTGCTTTACTGTTCCCGTTTGTTCAATTTTTTTTGCCACTCGCCTTTTGCTGCTGCGGCCTTTCTATTGTTTCACAAAGAAAACCGATTCATTCTTTTTGAATATATTTTTAAAATAGTGAAATAAAAATATTTATTTTACTAAACTGGAGTATTTTTTTAATAAATAAAGGATGATCAAAATGTTCATGAATTTGAAAATCATGACTTTTCAAAACATTCATTGATTGAAAAAATTGAAACAATAATTTTATACTTAATTTAAATCTAATCATGAATCATTTCAAAATGGTCATGATTTAAAAAAGAGAAAACAAATAAAAAGAAAGGAAGACAAGTTACACCGACTGATAAAAGCACATGAAAGAAAGAAAAAAGGCAATGAAACCTTATAAGCAAACCCTGATAAAAACCACTTGAATAATCCAGGCGAAGAAACCTTATTCAAGATTGGGATAAAATTGAGAATACATGCATTGTGTTATCTTCTTCCTTCGGTATTGGCAGGTTCTCTAGGTATGTATGATAAGACTGACTCATATTAATCTTGTGACCTAATCTAAAAATGTCAATAAAATATAATGTATAATGGATTGTCTCTTAGCCTTATTCCATATGTATCAAAATATATGGTGAGAGATTTGTTGTTAAGAGATCATTTCGTAATTAAGAGAAAACAAGCATTTTCTTCAGGTTTCTTTTGCACCACTTTAGTATTTATCATATGTAGCACTGCTAAGATAGCATCACTATACATATCCTTTGGAAAGAAGCTAAGAGCAGGGTGTGTATTCTTTGAGTGAAAACCATGAAACCATCAAATTCATGGTGTCATTAATAAACTGCCACCACTTTACGTTTGATTAGCAAATTGCACCGAAGACATTGCTAAACGTTGAAAATACTAAACGCCGCTTGACCATGAATTTGACTTGGTAAAGTGTTGCTAAATTGCCTTTTCTATTTTTCTTTGAGGGGGTTACTTGTAAATTTTGGCGCCTTATTCTTCTACTTTGGCCGCCCCTATCCCCCATTATTGCGGCCATCGTCAAAGTGGGAATGGGCAAAGGAGGAGTTAGACGAACCGAGGAACATGGTGGAGAACCTCCGCGCCTCTCCCTCTATCCTCACCGTTAACCTCTAGTAAAGAAGAAGAGGAGTTGGATCCCGCCGGTACTCATCGACAGCGAGCCCGTGGTCGCGGGAGAGTCTTAGGGGAGGAAGCATGTCGCCCATAGGCGCTGACCTTCACTTACACATGCATCGTCACTCGAGGGTGCAGCGTCGAGACCACAAATGTGACGCCCCATAAATCAAGCCGTGTACAGTAATCATACACGCAAGGTACACGATCGAGATTAGGGACTCACGATGAGATATCACAACACAACCCTACAAATAAAATAATGCAAGCTGTTTAATACAAGCCAGGGGCCACGAGGGCTCGAATACAACAGCTCGAGAGCACAAAGTCAGCGGAAGCAAATAGTATCTGAGTACAGACACAAGGATACAAGGTTGCCTTAAGAAGGCTAACACAAAATCAACACTCGATCGAAAGGGCGAGGCCTCCTTCTTGGGAACCTCCAAACTACTCCTGGTCAAAGGGGAACTCGACGTCGTAGAAGGCAGCGGGGATCTTCACGTTGCGGTGGTCGGCATCGGGGTCCTCCTGCTCCTGGGCTTCAACGTCGACTGCAGCGGCCGATCAGGCAAAACAGTAAAGGAAATAAAGCAGGTGAGTATCTAGTATACCCGCGAGTCTTACGTCCGCTACTAAGTATTATGCATTGTATCAACGGAATGAAGAGGCTGTATATAGTGGACTGAAAGACAGAAATCCAGAGCAAGGGTAAGAAGCTAGGCCTAACGAAGACTAGCATCTTCCGACGATGTCTTGCAGCATGAGGTAAGAATCAGCCAACAGTTTATATAAAGCATAAAGTAACAATGCAGCAGAAGTTGCTGCAGCATTGTATAATAATAAGTTGTAATAATTAACAATGCCTCCGAGTTCACCTCCTCGACATCCCCGCGAGGAAGAGAACCCGGAACCATACAGTTTAATAATAATAGTTTCTAGTGGTAAGATCCAGCTTCAGCATAAAGCGTCCTGTTACCGTGGACACGGCTATTCGAATAGATTAATCTTCCCTGCAGGGGTGCACTTGTGTTACGCTACACGCACGGATCTCCAGGGTGGCGGGAACCTTGTTAGGGAACGCTCCACCGAGGCTATCCGACACTTCATAGACCATCTTTCAAACTCAACAGAGACGCCATCCGCCGGTCTAAATCCTAAGTACGTCGGGCCTTGGACCCCAACCCGAACGTACTCCTGCACGGTGCGTGGCTGGCCGGTGTAGTTAAAGCAAATCCAAATAAGACACCACCGCGCGAGCAAATAAGACAACACCACTTCCCGGCGCAGGCCGCGGTACTGCTGACGTCTGAAGAGTCCTCGGACGACACTACGAAGCAGAGGAGCCCATAACTCGTAATTCCCACGGGTAGGTAGTGCGTACATGGCATATAGCCAACTCAAGACATTCACTGAACCATTTAGCATTTTAATTAACCTGCGTGACAACCGTTATTGTTGCCTCGACTTAACTGACCCGCGGACAACGACAACAGCCAGGACCACCAGTACATTGGTGCCTGCCCCGTCGTCCCACCAAGTCACTGCGGTTACCAACAAGGTGAACCGTCTCCTTACCTTGTCTCGCGTGTGCTCCTGGAGGAGCTCAACTTTCGTGGTTTGGTAACTCTCACGGCCAACGATCAGGGGCTAAGCACACCGGTACACTGGTCGTACCCTCCCTGTCGTCCCGTCGCAATACCACTCGCGGGCACCGTTGGGTCGCCCGACTTCTTACCTTTAAGGACACCGGTTGGTTCGAGTGCCTACCACTTAGTGAAACCAGGAGGTATCACCCTCGATGGAACACTTAAAAAGGTTTGACAGAGACATCAGCGGAATGAACTAAAGAGGTAAACCTCGTATCATCCCGGTGATGCTACGCTACTGAGCCGACGAGAGTGAAATACGAGTCCATTCCACTCGTAAGTCAAACTCGAAGCGACTCGGCAGAGTCTCGCCGTTGTAGGTTCCCTAAGGTGTCTGCATTGATCCGTACCTGTTGCAGTTGTAATATATCGTTTCCGCGATCACTCCCAAAGTGATCACGACCCGCTATTCTAAACCTAACTAACAATGCGCAGGGTTTATTGCTGAATAATGCATAAGTAATAATAGGCAGCTTAGGATTAAAGGAAGGTACATCAAGGGGCGACAAAAAACAGGCTATGCAATTGAATAGGATTGTAATCGTAGCGGCAGCAGTAACAATGCCTAGTGCAAGAAAGTACGGAAAGATAGGCGATATCTGGGGAAGAGAATGGCTCTGCTTGCCTGGTAGCTCGACAGTAGCGGTACGGTCGTCGACGAAGTAGTCGTACTCAGCATCGGTGTAGTCGACGGCAGCAGCGGGGTCTACCGGAGATTAAGGGGGGGAAGAAACAATAAATACACAACAATAATAGCAATACAAATGCAAGACATAACAGATGAATTGTAAACGGGGTTCTAACGCAGTGCGATGCACGATACTCGGAGCGGGAATTCATCCGGGGATGAAATACCAGCTCCGGGTGATCACCGGACAGGGTGTCCGGAGGGGGAAAGATCAAGCCGGGGGTGTCGTGGACATCCGACACGCGTGTGGGTTGTGTATTCGGGTTAGTTGATCTATTCCGAACAACTTTCGTGTTCGGAATAAATTCATCCGGGCACTCTAACAGTACCGGACAGTTTAACGGTTATCGGGCAATCTATCGGACAGTGCCACCGGAGGGGGGGACAGTTCGATGATCGGTATGTTAGAGGGGTTTGGTGAGGATATGGGTATCGTATCAGTATTCAGTGATCCGTTCTGAGCAACTTTCGTATACAAAAGTTTTACATCCGGGCAACGTATATCGGTACCGGGAATTATCGACAGACGACCCGAAGGGGGGAATGTCGATGTTCGGTATGTTAGAGGGGGGTGGTAGACATACGGATAGCGTATACGTATTCGTTATATTTTTCTGATCAATTTTGATGTATAAAAATTTTCGATCCGAGTTACGATTTAAAAGATATCGATTATTCAAGATTTAATCATTTTAATCATTTATGGATTTCCTTTTATCAATAAACCAACATTATCCAAATTAGTGATATTGACTGGTCAAACTGACATAGGGGACCCACATGTCATAGGCTAGGCCTTTGACTGGTCAACTGACCAGTAGGTCCCACATGTCATAGACCCATGTTGATTTCTTTGAAATTTTCTAAGTCTGAGAACCTGTTATGGTTTATGGCTTTGTGAATTTTATAACTAAATAATTATGCCTCAAACAAATATATGCCCATGACATTATTTGATCTTGGTTAAGTGTACAACATGCCCATGCCATTTGCATTATTAATAAAAATCAATAACACAAAGTTTTGGGCTTACGAAGTGGTTAAGATAATAATTCTGACATAGCAAAAATTTGCTAAGTGTGAGAATTTCTGTTTTAACAGAAAGTAGCTTTTTGCAAGATTTATTGTGATCAATCCATGCATAATTTGGAGTTGGTCCAATGTAATGAAATCATCCTTGGCATGTCTAATTTCAGGATCTATAACTTTTACTCAGTTTGAAGTTTGTTTGATGGTGCTTTTGAGACTGTCAATGGAGTAGCAGCATGCAGACAGTAGTCATGCAGTGCAAAACACATAAAAAAGGGGGGGGTTAATGTCCCAGGAGGACTCGAACCCAGCATCGCTGAGATGCAAACCACGAGCTCGAGCCACTACACCACAATGAAGGATCTTAACAGAATACAAAACTGTAAGTACATGAATAAAGGATATGACGCTACTCCGCTTCCAACAAAACTGAATAAATCTGAAGACTGGATACGAGTGCGGAGGATTACAGAGCATCGACGGAGGGAGCACGTAGAGGCCACGGGCGTTTCCAAGGGGAGCCGGAGCGGGGGAGGCCAGCAGCGGCTGGGCTGGCGGCGACGGCAGGCCGACGCGCGGCAAGGCGCGGCCGCACAGCGTCGGGCGAGCAGCAGCCGCCCGCCACGGCAGGGTCGCACGGCCATGGCCACAGCCGGGAACGGCGAGTCGGCTGGCGAGGGGCAGTGGGCGGGCGCGGCGAGCAGGTGTACAGGGAGACGCAAGTGCGGGGCAAAGGGACCCAGGGCGCGACCGGTGAGGGGTGGGTGTGGGCGCGGTGAGCAGGGCCCGCCCATGGCGGCACGACGGCTTCGATGTTCAGAACGTTGGGGCTACATCACACAAGCAATCAAGAAGATGGAGGAGGAGGTGCGAACGCTCACTGTGAAGGGGGAAGATGTGCTCGGGGAGGTCCAAGGAGGAGCCGTCGGCGACGAATTGGCGTGGCATCGCCGAGGTACAGGGACGGGGATGGGCCAGCTCGAGGTCGTCAAGTGGGGGCCTCCTGGCTGGAACTGGTGGTCGGGGAGGAGGCTCGGGGTCCTGGAGGTTCTTCCCGACACGGGGGCGAGGCGTAACGGCGAAGGTGGCCGCGCGGACGCGGCGGCGCGACCACGGCCGCGACTGCTGCCGAGCGAGGCAGAGCAGGGGGGCGGCGGTGTGAGGGAGAAGGGGAGGGGGGAAATATCCTGGGCTGTCAGCGTGGGCGAGGGGGGCGTTCTTATCTCCAGGGCAGGTGAGGCAAGTGAGGGGGAGGGGCCGGCAGGGTGTGCTCCCTGGCCATGGTCATGGCGCCACGCAGGGGGAGCAGGTGGGAGGAGAGAGGAGGGAGGGAGCTGGGCCTTGGTGGGCCTCGCCCAGTGGCGCTAGATAGCGTTTTCGTTTTTCTTTTGTTAGTTTTCTTTCTGTTTTAAATTTCTTTAGCCTAACAATTTAATTTTGTAATCAGTGAAACCTATACCAATATTATGGTGATAATTTAGTTTACTGAACCAAAAAAATGTGAACCTCAAACAAAAATCAATTGAATTTTTATTTAATTTAAAATTGATCAAATGGGCTACCTTGCTACTATTTTGCAATGGTTTATATTATCTAAACTACTTATTAAATTCCCAATACAGTTTTAAGGTGACCTACTGATTATTTGGTATTTAATAAAATTGTTTCCTTAATTTTTGGATTAACTATTATCCCCACTTGTTTATTTTAATTACCATGACAAATTAATAATCCCCAAGCAATAGTTTTTATTCCATAATATTTCTAAAATACTTTAGTAGAATATCCATTGCTATTTTTAACATGGCCCAAGATTATTTGCTATTAAATAATGAAAGTTCTTGCAACAGCTAGGGTTTACTTCAAAATTCCACATTGCTTTTATATTAAGATTATAAGGCAATTTAATCACCCACCATTATTGGTTTTATAATTAACACTGACCTGGGATTCTGCAAATGACTAAGGTTGATTGGGTTGAACAATGATTAAGTGGATTGACATGCATCCACAATTCTTGGAGGAAAGTTTTATAGTTTACCCAATTTAAAAATTTTATCCGGGTTGGAAATTGACAGAGCTATGATCAAGGTGATCAAGGCTTGATCATCAACAGTAATGAGCCTTAAACAGTGGAATCACCGTAGTGATTACTGTACTGGATCTGAGGGTGTTACAACAAACAGGGGCGGAGCCAAGGGAGGACGAACAGGGGCCTGGCCGCCCCTAATGATCGAGCGAACACTGAATATGTATGTAGTTAATTAGCGATTTGCTTTGCAGTATACACTAGTACTCGGCCCCCCTGTGTTGTGTTGTAGGCCCAAGACCACTAGCTAGTTGTTCTCTAAGTCCTGTCAAGGCTAGATTGGACTACTGGCCTCCGTGCTAGGTATAGTTATCTCCCGTGATTAGGGGCCTCATGAAAAACCTCCCGTGATTAGGGCTCGTCTGGATTAGCGATGCGCCGCTGCCCGTCTATGTGTTTTTCCGCCTGTTTGCCTCTGCTCTCTTTGCATCGGCCGACGACCACAAGCAGATAAACTCCTTCATTGAGGAATTTTTCAGGTTGCAGCCAACGAACTAGCCAAGGTTAACATATCACATCATCAACTAATCTTTTTTAATTTTCATCTTGTGTCGTCTTGAACTTCTACAATCTCCATCAGATTTTAGTTATTTTGGTTATGTGATTTGTGATGTGCCGCTGCGCTAGGGTTATGGACCCATACCTGCAGTCATCCAAAATCCCGGATCTGCCAATGCTTGTTGATGAGCATCGGCAAAATTTCGTAATACAACCACTGATGATTTGTTGGTCAAACCTATATAAAGGCAAACTAAAAACCAACCGTTTGATTGTACATTATTATTCATATCTCAAAGTTCCATATCATAATATTATGTTGCAAGGTATTTCATGTATTATTTTAGAGTAGTTTGATTATTAAATCTGTGATAATTGAGTATTAACCAATCAGCTAGTAAGTATAAAGCACAAAAATGAAATCTTGCTTGGTCGCCGGCCCCCCTATGCCTAAATCCTGGCTCCGCCCCTGAACACAAACATAGTGATTTTATGCCTTTCACTTATATTTCTATATCAAATCTTTGATGACATGTTACCCGAAATTTATAAACAAAAATATTTCCGCACCCCCAAAGGAAGTTGAAATCCAGTCACGATTTGTTTCCTTTGATAAATCTCTTTTCGAAGTGAGGATATACAATCAACTCAGCTCCAAAAGAATTAGTTTTTATCTGCAGCTACAACAACGGCCACAAATCAAAATTGGCCTTTATATACAAAGAGGAACACGTTCGGCTCTTTCCTTTCTCTCTTTACCTCCCACTTGGCAAAAACAAGAGACCGACCAACGCTTCTTGATCGTCGTCATCATCATCATCTTCTTCTTCGTCGAGTCCATGCGTCGTGTAAGCGAAGCAGCAGCATATCATATCATGCTCCACACTTCTCTCTTCTTCGTTTTCTTGTAGCCTTGTAGATTAGTTGTTCTTCATAGTTAACCAGCACGAGCGAGAGAGAGAGAAAAAACGTTCTCTCACGCACACGAGGACGAGGATCCCACCTGCCTCCTCTTCCACACGATCGGAGCGACGATCATCCACACTGCAAAAAGCACAAACAAATTAGCAACACTTTCTTCCAAATGCAGAGGAAAGCTTCAGCCTTCAGCTCAACAATGGCGTTCAGACTTACTGTACGCGATCGCCGCCAGCCACTCGTTGCCTACGCGCACCCACGTGCTCGCCCAGCCGACGTCGATCGTCCACCTGAGGATCAAATAGGAAGCACATTAGTCAATGTTTTCAGATCAGGAACATCTGGCGATCGAAGAATGCAGTCAGTCAGTTCAGTCTGTCAGTGTCAATGTGTTGTTTTGTCTGAAACTTACTTCTCCATCTTCTGATGCGCGTTCCAGCCGAGGAAGAGCATGGCGAAGTACATGGCGCCCATGGCGAACACGAAGTGGAAGAAGCCGAACCCGTACGGGACGTCGTCGTCCTCGGACTCCGCGTCGGACCCCTTGAACTGGATGCACTTGGAGTCTATCCCCGTCGAGAAGGTCGCCGCGACGACGACGATGACCGCGATCACGAAGCTCTGCCCAAAGTAAACACATCCCTTTTTCAGATTCAGATAACAGTAGCAAGTAAATCAACTAATTTAACTGATGCCATGTTTGCCTCACTGCCACTCCAATGTACAGTATATCACTCAAGAGAGAAAGTGTTCTTAAAAATCTTACCGCAATGTTGAGCCAGTCTGCGCTCGTCGCGACCTCCGCTTTCCTGTTGCAGAACTCGTGCGGCTCACTGTAAATTTCACCGTGCGAAGAACATGTCAGCAAGCAGGTTCAGTACCCATGAAATGGAGTAAAAACACAATGTTCGACGGACGGATAGGCCCGACTGAGCTCACCTTCTGATGGCCGACCAGCAGAGGAAGACGATGTATATCCCCATGAGCCCCGGCGCCAGGTACCCCGCCTTCACCTGATCCAACAACCAACAACAGATCAGAACACAATTTCTTTGGAACTCAGACGACATCATTCGTTCAGTTGCTGTCCAAATTTAGCTACCTTGGAGTTGACGGAGACGAAGGTCATGAGGCACACGAGCACGAGGGTGACGGTGATGAAGAGGATGTTGAGCTTGCAGGAGGCCGAGGGCGCGTACCACACGTACATGAGCACGATCCCAAGGAGGGACCCCACGTACGTCACGATAGACACCACCTGCACCTGCATGTGGCTGCAGCAACATGACCCACTTCGTCGTCAGATTTCCAGTGTCAGACAACAAGCAACTTGTTCAGACGAGTAGGAGGCAAAAAGGCTCTAGTGGCAGCCACGCACCATCGCTTCAGGTTCAGCTCCGATCGGCAGCAGTCGTTGAGCCACGTGATGAACCTGGTCACGCTGATGAGCTGGATCACCAGGAACGCCCTGCATTCCAAGAATCACTTTGATCAGAAACTGTATCTCTGTGTCTGAAGAAGAAGGTAAATTAACATCTGAAAAGATAAGTGTACGTACCCTGCTCCGAAGTGGGCGAGCTTGCCGTAGAGCTGGATGAGGGGGGAGGAGGCGAAGAAGGGGAGGGCGGTGAGGGCGAACCAGAGGACGAGCTTGACGGGCCACCACTCGGAGTGCCATGAGTTGCGGCAGTCGTGGACCTTGCGGGTGCGCATGGTGGAGAGGAACATGGCGAAGAAGAAGAGGAAGCAGCCGAGGCTGATGCGGAGCACGCCCTCGGCGCCCAGGCAGTAGCCCGCGCCCTGGCACTCCCGGAGCCGCCGGAGCTCCCCCAGCGCCTCGTGGCCGTAGTCGCGCGCCGTCCACGCCAGCAGGTTGGTCACCAGGAAGATGAGCGCGTACACGTACCGCGCCATCATCGGGTTCGGTCCCGCGCACACGCAGCACGACGCCGACTCCATCACCCTGATCACGCACTCCCTCCCGCCGCACCCCGCCGCTTCCGGCGCCACCCCGGCTCCCGCGCCGCCGTCCCTCTCCATAGCAACGGTCACCACGCCGGCACCAACAACAGTAGCACCGTCCCTCTCCGGCGCCACGCGGGCACCGCCACCGCCCTCGACCTTCTCGATCGCCTCCGGCGCCACGGCGGCCTGGGGCGTCATCGGCTGATGATGGCGGGAACAGGAAGCGCCAACGGACGAGCACTGCCGGCCGGTGATCCTGCAGACAAGGAGGAGGTTGGGTTCAGATGGTCAGGCGATTGTTGGTGGCGTACGCATCCGCCGATCTCTTATTTATGTGTACTAGACGGATCGGCCCGTGAGCGCGCGAGAACGACATGTTTGCTTTGCACCCCAAGCTGTGCGTGTGTCTTCCGTCGCAACGGGATTATTGCTATTTTATGGCTAAAACTTAAGACCGTCCTCAGCTGAGCTGCTCTGCTTGGACGGATTTATGATTCTTGTTCTGCCGCCACTCCCAAGTTTGACTGCCGTTGACCGGCTAATCAATCTTTGGGTTTTTTATCGACCCCACATGACTAACGACTAACTACACATGCTGAGTTAAAACAGGAGTGAAGTGCATCATAGGTCCTTGAACTATTTTAAGGGTGTCACGTAGGTCATGACAGTTACTTTTGTCTACTTGACGTTTTTACAAAATAAAACGGCTTGCTAATTTTTAGAGTACTGAGCATTTTATCATTTCCACTTCAACGGCTGGTATTTTTTGAATAAAAAGCTTTATTACTCAACGACTGATATTGTGTGTTGAACTTGAACGCCCGCTGCCGATTGATAAAAGGTTTTTGTGCCAAACCAGCGTACGTACATGGTGTGGTAACCAATTTCGTGTGGATGATTAAAAAGTGAAAGCAAGATGTGAGTGGAACGACCAGGTAACATGTTACAAACTTGCATATGTGTTTTGTGTGTAGCAGCAACTGCAAAGCTTTCCATTAAAGGAAGAGATTAGGGTTACAGATGGAGGTAACTAAAGATAGAAAGGTCCATGCATGAGTCATAAGATTGTGGAGGATGCACAGTCGCACATGCATCCATGGCTCTCTTTCTGTGTCTATCATGTGGAGCTTTGGCCTTTGGATGATATGTATGTAGAAAAAAAAAGTGAAAAAAAAAAGCTCAAAGCCGCAAAGCAAAGCGTGCATCGAATGAAACTGGCAAAGAGAGCGAGAGGGAAAAAAAAGGAAAGAAAGGCCGGTGGAATTCCTTCATCAGGAATATATATCACTAACTAACTAATTGTGCTTAAAGCATAGTTTATTTCCAAATCTGTAGTTTGGCTCAGAGGGTTGCTTAGTTAGGGCTTTCTTTGCTTAGTCCTGTCATCTTCTCTGTCGTGCGGCCAAGTTGGTGCTAGCTAGCAGCTCGTAAGCAACCATGGATAGATCATAGATGGCCCTTTCTGTAAGACAAACTAAGCTAGATTACTGTACTAGGTTAGCTTCTAAATTTCGGTCTAAAGCTTGGGAGGATCTTCTTTCCAGGCAATCGATAACCCCATCCTTTCCTTTTTGCTTGCACATAGTCTCTGAATGATAGGCAAGGCAACGCAATGACCTTTTTTTAGGATTACCGCTAGATATTTCCATATGGCTCCGTCAGCTACATGAACACATAGAGATTCCCATGCAATCCCAGCCACTACTAAACACAGATTAACATGAACGACGACCGTGATTAGTGATGATGAGAGAAGCATCATTAACGCACCTTAATTGAACAGATCCACGTAGTAAGTATAGCAGGGTGTGGCGGTGAGTGCAGAACCCGATCCTCCTACCTCGGGTTACCGTCGGGCATCTGTAAGAAGAAGGAATCGGAGGAAGAATCAGAGGGAGAAAGACTGAAAGAGAGAGGTTGGCGGGCACGGAAGGCATCTCTGTAGCTTGCGCTCCCGACCACGGAAGGCAGAACCGAATGGATGCGTTGCTAGCTGACGGACGCTGTTGCGTATCATGCTACTATGCTATTCCGTCGCGCCCATTTGCGACCTGCCGACCTGCCTCTCCCCGACATCCCAGCCGAATAACCGAACCGATCCGGGGGAAACAGTATTTGGCTTGCCTCGAATATATGCGGCGACAAGGATATGTGGTTTTTATGGTAATTTGATTGTGTTTTCTGAATTCTAGTGCAGAAAAACAGGCATGAGCATTTGGCCTGGAGGTTTGACGCCGAGCGATGAACTCCGTGCATGAATGATCGTGAGAGCTAAGCAAGGAAGGAAATTAGAGGAGGATGAGGAGGAGGAGGAGGACTCACATGCACGCATGGATGGGACGGAGGAGGAAGACGAAGAGGAAGGGCTCCTTGGTAATGCTCCTGCTGGTGGTAGAGTAGAAGCTGCCTGCTGCCTGCTTTGCTTCAGGTGTGGTTAGCACTTAGCTAGCAGCTGTGGTGGCTCGGGCTCGCTAATGGCGGTGCGCTAGGTGTGGTTGTCAATGGCGGTGCGCTGGGTGCGTCAGTCGATCCGGGCCTGGGGTTTTATTCGGGCGCAAGAGGCAGGAGAGGAGATGGATTCTGGAGGAGAGTGGAGGAGGTGGCGGTGGTGCTCCGTTTTATTCCCGCCGCAGGAAGCAAGCATGGGAGAAGGGAGTCGCGCGGCACCCCTATATTTTCTACTGCGTTTCCTTCTCTCTCTCTGGTTGTCTCAACTGAACAATTATGTATGTGCCACACGCGTACACGCACCACTTCCACCTCGCTCTCCACACACACGCGCGCGGGGCTCCGGACCCACGGCACGTTGCTGTTGCTACATGTATGTACGCGCAGCCGCCCTCGCCTAAATCTTCTTGAGCTGATGAGCTCCATGTGTTGTGCAGCAGTAATACGTTTTGGATGCACCTGCAGCCCCGTGACCGTGAGAGCTTCAGATTTTTCCGCTGTGACCGACCACTGTGTGCCACATCAATCAAAGTTTTGTTTTTATTTTCTTTTTTGGTGCCATATCATCGTTTTGTATGCACAGCGACGTAGGGTGTCGACACGTGCACACGGAAGTAAACGAGGTAGTACCACGAGTCTCTTGTTCATTCACAAAAAAAGATGTGGAGCGAGTTGACCCCACCGCAGGCGGAACCCCGGCGCCTCTGCTCCGCTTGGATTCTTGTGTCCGGTCCGGCGGAGGAAGGATGTGGCGGCCTACACCGGCGTGCTCTGAGCGCCACACTTGGCACGGGCACGGCCAAGGCGAGCGGAGATTTCCAGTCCACGCACGGTTCAGGCCTCGCTCTGTATCCGCCACGAACTGGCAAAGATCTTTTCTTGCATTGGACGGATTTTTTTTTTCTGTTGCGAACTTGCATGTGGATGAGTGGATCATGGATGGATGAATGGAGAATGCCTGGAGGACAGGAGACACAAAATCGGGTCTTTGTTTTAACCATTTCTATTCTGCTACGGTATTGTGTGGCCGTGCTGGAGGGCACCGCTGCTTGCTTCACGAGGTGCGGATCCTGGGCTATCCCACCAACGACACAAGTTGAAACCGGCCTCGCAAACCTTTATACTAGTCAGAATAATGAGCATACTTTAGCGCTCCTTCAGCTAGTAGTAGTAGTAGCATGCATATTTGGCTCCTCTCCGGCAAAGTGTGAGAAGGATCATAACAGCGGCCTATTGGACCCTCTAAAGTCCAGACATCATTGTTAGGGGTAGGCGTCTCGATTTGACCCATACTATCCATGCATATCCGCTTAAGCTGACGACTTCACTTTTCTTCTGATTAACGGATAGTGCACTTTTGTGTGTGCATGTAAATCATGCATGCATGATTGATTAGTGCGCTTTTAGGCTGACCCGTCCGACTCAAGAACCGACCTCTGCGTAGACCTAGAGCCAGCCCAAGAACCACAAACCCAGCAGCAACTTGTTGCACACAACTACACACACAACTTGGTACGCGCTAGCCAGTGCATCCAGGCAGCATCCATCGATGATCAGTGGATCCACGTTTGTTATATGCCCTGTGAGCAAGCAAGCAATCACTCACTTGCAAGGAATAATCAGGCCGGGAAGAATGAATCGATCGTCTCAGCAAACATATGCTACTCCTCCTCTCTCCAGTGCACGTCATGGCCCCCCCGGATATGTCCGCGCCCGTGCAACATGCTGAGGGAAATGCCATTCTGTCTCGGCCCACTTTTGCTCGGCGCAACGGGCAACGGCGATGACAATACGTGCACACTTTGTACATGGCACGAGTGTACATCATCATCATCCTTGCCAGTTGCCACAGTTTGTCAGTGCATTTCTAGCCGCACCCTCAAGAGGCCCCTAAGGTGACGGCATTTGCGCTGGACCGACGAAATCCACTTAGTCGCGTCCCAAGAGCCCAAATAGCGTCGGATTGGGTCAAAAATGGATCCGGCGTTCCCAAGTCGAACCCAGCGCGTTGGGTGTCTCCCGAGGGTGCCGAATGAAGCGAAACAAAGAGTGGGGCCGCGATGTCGGCGAGTGAGGCCGTATCTCCCGCCGTTTTCCTCTCTTTTCCACCGCAGCCCCCGCCATTTTCCTTCAGATCCGCCCCCCATGCCGCCGAAGAAGGCAAAATTTGTGACCCCCGAGCCTGACGCACTGATGAACCACCACCACAAGTCCCCAAGCAAAGGAAGCAGAGGGCGCCGCTAGCCAGGCCGGCGGGCTTGACGGACGACGAGTGGAAGGCCGACTGCGAGCGCCGCGCCGTTTCAACAACCGATCGGCGGAGAAGGCTCACCTCCCAGAAAGCCCGGGAGGCAGTGAACACGACGAAGGAGGAGCTTGAGGAAATCCGCGAGGAGGCGGCGCCGGTGAATCAGGAGTTGCAGGACGCGAAAACTGCGGCGGCGCTTGCCATGTCTCGGGCAAGAACGCCGCAGTTCCTCCCAGCTAGCCAGCAGATCGTTGTTTCGCCGGCCGACAACTTCTCTCCTTCGACGCCCTCGACGTGGGAGTGCTCGCCGGGCTACGACGATATCTCGGCAAGTGGCTTCGAACCCAACCTCGCCTTCCCACATGCTTCTACTCCCCCGCGCGCCATCCCAAGCTCGGTCGCCTTTTCGCCGACCTACGCCGCATCCTCCTCTCCTTCCCTACGCCGCGGAACAATACCTTTCGCCGCGGAGATGGAGGACATCATCACCGCCGGTTCCGCCGCCTACGCCGACACAGTTGACACGGAAGAAGAGCCGGAGCAGCAGGTGGTTGGCGACGAGCAAGAGGAAGCCGCCGAGGAGGACGCCGAGGAGGAGGACACGCAAGAAGCGCCGGAGCAGCAGGCGGCCAAAGGAAAGAAGAAAAGGAAGACCGGCGAGGGGAGCGGGCTGAATCGCGTCAAGTGGTCGGCCAAGGAAGATGAATGCCTCGCCGAAGCGTGGAAGACGGTGAGCTTGGACCCAATCACCGGCGTGAACCAGAGCGGCGACACTTACTGGACGAGGGTGAAGGCGGTGTTCGATGAGCGCAAGCTCGTCGACCCGTATTTCGCCGGCACCTACATGGAGCGCGACGCGAAAGTCATGGCCACACATTGGGCTTCCGTTCAGACGGCATTCAAGAGGAGGTGCTAGCCCGACCTGAGAGCGGCGCGGACTATGGTATTCCCCCGCCGCCTCGACCTTCGTCCGTCGCGATTTTGCCGTAACCTCGACGTGAACTCGCCGTGTGCAGCTTGTGTGCATGCTTGGCATGTATCGGCAGGACAACAACGCCGAATTCAAGTTTCTTCACGTCTTCACCCGCCTCGAGTAATGCGCGAAATGGAAAGTGTGCCGCCATCAGCTCGCCCGGACCAAGAACAGGGTTTATGACCCAGACGCGCCGCCGGCGGCGGCGTCCGAGGAGCGGTCGGCCGAGGGAAACAAGAAGGCAAAAGCGGCCAAGGGCGCGACTTCCGTCGACGATCGAGAAGTGCATCGCCGACGCCGCAAACAGCACCGCCGTTAGGGAGAAGAAGGCCCAGGCGAGGTGGTCGGAGTTGTTGATGAAGCAGGACGCCAAGCTCGACCTTCTCCGGACGAACGCCGCCGCGAAGAAGAGGAACATCAATTTGGCCTTCCTGACCCAATGGCGGCGATGGACGCGCCGGTTAGGGCGTGGTTCTTGTCCGAGCGCGACAAGATATTGGCTCAAATGGCAGCGCCCGAGATACGCCGTGAGCTCCCACGACAACCGCTGCGCCAGCCGCCTCGCCAAATGCCTCGCCCCGGAGCACACCGTCCACGCCGACCGCCGAGTTCGTCGATCCCATGGCGTCTGTGGTCGATCTCGACGGTTCCATTTGAAAAAATGCGTCGGCCGGTCTATCTCCCTTTTGTTCCCCCGCGTAAATCACGCCGCCTGTGGCATGCAAACGTCGAACCCTGACATGTTGATCACCGAACCTTGCAATTTTTTGAAAGCGGAAAGACAGATTTCGAATTTAATGAGATTTCACCGTTTTGTTGAGGAATGAAGCTGGGTGCGCAGCTGAAAAAAAACCCGGTCCAAGCCAAAATTTACGTCAGCGAACCCCCTAACAGCATTAAAATAGTGCCGAAACCGGCTTGGAGAGCCGAAACGACTGGACCTCCCAGTGTCAGTGTCAGTTGGATACGTACACCATCATCGCTGCCACCTTTGCGCTCTTCAGGAGCGCGTCAAGGTGTGCGCGCGAGCGGCTGGATTTGGCGGAGGACGACCTCCCTCCGTAGTGCATGCACGTACTTTCCCACTAAGAGAGTCTGAGATGCACTCTGCGGTGGCAATAGTAGAGGAGAGGACAAATCGAGTGCTTCCTCTTTTTTATGATGGAAATGGTTATAAGAAATTGCAAGCAGAGGACAAATTGTCTGTCCTAATTAACATTAGAAAAATGCCAGTTTTACACACAACCGACAACAAAAAGTGAAATGCAAGAAACCACCATATTATTATCACGATTAGCAGAATTTATCACAATACGATTTGTATCCATTCCATTCGCACCGGACGCAAACGATTGACAGTGCCAAAAAACACCATGATTAATTACAACTGCGTCATGTGTAGGGTTTGTTAGGGTAGGGGGGAGGCCGGCGCTCAGAGTCGACGACACATTTAGTGGCATAGGATGTGTCATCTTTGTGATCGAATCATCAAAGATAGGATGGGGATGGTGCTGCCTAGGAGGTGGTGTATTGCGGCCGAAACCGGCAGAGAGGTAGAAGACGCAACAGGTGGGGAAGTCGCATGATCCACCACCTAACAGAGGGAATGAGACGCGAGGATCGAGGTAGACTGCATGGCATCATAGGTAGGGTATAGGGGAGGTCGATGCTCGGAGTCGACCATGCATCTGGTGGCATAGGATTCATCACCTCCGCGACCGAGTCATTGACGACAGGGTGGACATGGTGTTGACATAGGTGGTGGCGGGTTGCAATCAAGACCAATAGAGGAGCTACGGACGCAACGGGCGGAGAAGTAGCATGATCCACAACCAAATCGTGGGAATTATACACGAGGGTTGAGGCAGACTGCATGGCATCATAGGTAGGGTCTGCGGAGTAGGGGGAGGTCGGCGCTCCGATTCGACGATGCATCTGACGACATAGGATTCGTCACCTACGTGACTGAGTCATTGATGATAGGGTCAACATGATGTTGGCCTAGGCAGTGGCGCAGGTTGCCGTCGAGACCGGCGGAGAAGCTGTGGACACAACAGGTGGGGAGAAGTCGCATGATCCACCATCAAACGTGGGAATGAGATACGAGGGTCAAGGCAAAATGCATGGCGTGGTTGGTAGGGTCTAATAGGCAGAGCGTAAGTGGTGCTATGGCGAGGGAGAGGACCCGATGACCTTAAAAAATAACAATCAAGCATGGATATCGACTCTACTTGATCGATCTTTTCAATCAAAATCATCATATAAATGGCTATTATAGCGACTTTGCTTGATCGATCTTTTCGACCAAAATCGCCATATAAATGGTTATATAGCGACCTGTTGCCACATACAGTATGATGAAAACTAAGTTTCTCTTACTAGTGAATATTAAAATTTCACGGTAACTGGAAAATATCGGGTGGTTACCGATTTTATTTTGAATCGGACCAAAAAAAATCAAAAGTCATTCAATTTTGAAAAGTTTGAGATTTTTGTTCTGTAAAGAGATTTTTTTGTGGGATTTTCGGTTGCCTCCCGGTGATCACTTTTTTGTTTGGTATCCGAAATTTGGTTAGTTCTTTGCGGTGAAAATGAAATCAACCGATCATCTAAGTTACGCTTAGTTCGCATAAAATAGGGTATATGATCGTTTACGAATGTCTACATTTGTGTTGTGCTTTTCAAAAGGAAAAATGAACACACAGATTGGAATCTCTGACCTCAATAGTGCAGGCACGTACTTTCCCACTGAGACGCGCTCCGTTCTCCTTCTGTCCTAGTTAGTGAGAGAACTGAAGCTGAAGGTGATCCTTGTTCGCCCGCGTAGATTGAATTTAAATATGAAACTCTGCGACAGATAAATCAGCATTGTCCTAAACTACGTGATGTACATTACAGTATGATACCTTGTTTTGCTCAAGGCTTGGGAGCACGGCAGTAGTCTCAAGGCCATGGAATCACTAGATACAGTATGTGTTCTGTCTATACATTAGAGTTGGCACTGAAAATTTAAAATATAGTAACATTGTAGCACTGGCGAGTCTGTTTTGTTAGGAAGTTCATACGGAACACATGAATTATACCAGAAAAACGAAACCAAATTTCGAAGCGAGAACGAAAAGTCGAGGGGCAATCCGTGTGATCATTGAGATTGAGATGGATGTGCTGCTGGTAATGTAATCGCTAAACCGTCGAAGCGTAGACTCCGGTGCCTCAGTTCAGCAAATGTAGACACTAACACTTTTGAGAATGAGAAGAAAAACAACATAATAAGTCAGATGAAAGCAGTTGAAGAACCAAGTCATAACCTCCTAATTACATCATTCAGGCAACAGCTTACTTTCCCAGCACAGAGACCATCCGCACAAGCATCAACTTCCCCAAACCTGCAAGCCAGACAACAATACCCCAAATTACAGTTTGTCACACTACCAACTGCCAGCATGAATCCAAAAGATTCCCTACAAGATAACGAAATCTTTCTACACTAATATAGAAAACGTACAAGTTGGTGGAATACAAACGGGGCATATCCAAGCTCTATTTGGCGCCCTCACCTTTTTTTCTCATTTTTTTAAGCTCTAAAAAAGTGTATAGCCAACCGGAACAAGTTTTCTTTTTTGGTGAGAATCACCGGAACAAGTTACCTGATGTGCACACTTCCTTTCTTTTCCGCTTCTTATTGGCAAAAATAACTTCCTGAACTGACAGGCCTAGTTTTGTTCTGTTTTATTTTGGGGTTTTCTCAAAAAACTCATCATTTTTTGTCTTCTATTTTTTAAATGCATGAACTGTTAAAAAATTTAGAAATCAACTTCATAATTATTATTTCCTTAAATTTTTGAATATTCTATTTCTCAGAAAAATTCACAACTATTTGAAAACCTGCGAAAAAAATCAACTCTGTGAACATTTTGTTCACAATCGATGATTTTTTTTTGAGAAAACGATGATTTTATTACAAATCCCCGAATGCTTCGACCGGCCCAACAGGCCTCCCACACGAACGATGTTTGTTTTTTTCCTCAATAGTTGGGCCAAGGGCTAAGCATTTAATTCTTTCCTATTTTTACGTTTTTTCTATTTGGTTTTTTATTTAATTTTTATTTTATAACTTTATATTATTTCTGAAACCTGTTCAAAATTTGGAAAAATTGTTTGGAATACCAAAAAAAAACTCTTGGTTTCTAATATTGTTTCACAAATTTTGAAATGTTCTAGGATTTCAAAAAATGTTCTCGTTTCCGATTTTTTTTGTTAATAAATTTGAGAAATGTTTGTGTTTCAGAAAAGTTGAGTAAAATTAAAATGTGTACGTGGTTTTCAATTTGCGTACGAAAAAATAGACAAGAACAAATACACTTAAGACTTGGCCCAACTAGGCGACAACATCGTTCTAGTTACTCGCTTGGTGGATTTTTCATAAAAACGTATTTCCTCCGATCCATATTACTTGTACTAAAATTGATAGATACATCAATTTTAGGACAAGTAATATGGATCCGAGGGAGCACAACTTTCTATAATATGAATAGTTCCATGTTATGAATTTTCAAACGTGATTTTGTTTAAATTTAGAAGAAAAATCTAAAAGGGCAAGTATTTACAGAAAAACAAGAAGAATAAGAATAAAAAAATACTTCCTCCGATCCATAATAAGTGTCGTTCATTTCGTACTAAGCTAGTATAAACTTTGTACTAGGTGAGCGACACTTATTATGGATCAAAGGGAGTAGAAAACTAAAAAAATAAGCATAATAGAAAAAAGTAGAAAAATAAAAATCGAAAAGAAAATAGAAAAAGAAATAGTGAGTGTATTATAAAAGAGTTCATCGTGTATTACAAAAATGTTCATAATATGTTTAAAAAAATATTACATATAATAAAAAATGTTCAATTTATTAAAAAATGGTCAACATATATGACAAAAAAGTTTAATGTGTAATTATTTTTTTTATATAATTTTATCACAAAAATGTTCAATATGTATTTAAAAATTAGTCTACGTATATTACAGGAATTTGCAATTTGTATTTTATTAAAATTAAGCGTATATCAACAAATGTTCAATTTGTACTGAAAAATTGTTCATCATATATAACAAAATGCTCAATGTATATTAAAAAATATTCATAGGTCAAAATTGTCTTGTTGAATTTGCCAAGGTATTTAGTTCTAATATACTCTTGGGGCCTATTAATCACTAATGGTCATGATTTCAAGTGTTAATAAAACATACTCTTTGTCTTGAGTTTACGAGATCGAATCCTCGTTGTTTTGAGTTTACGCGATCCAGCCTACATACGAAAATAGATACAATTTATCAATGGTTTATATTGCCCTTATACGGTTTGTAGAGGGGGGGGGGGTGTACCGAAGCGGAGCTCAATGACCTTTTGAAAGCTTCACGACATTAAAATGTTTATCAATTATCAAGCAGGCTAACAATGACCTTAAATGTTTCAACATATACAAAACAAACTAACAGAGATGAATAAAGAAAAAGGTAGACTTATATTCCCCTCACATGCATATATGTAGAACATGAAACACTGTTGTAAGACTAGAGAGTTCTGAAGCTTTATGGAGCTCTTCCCTACATATATCCTATCCAAATATATAGGATAATACTTTCCCATGGAATCAACATTTTTAAAACGTGAAGTCATGAATAACAACGCTCGTGGCGGATGTGGGGATGTGGTGGGCCATGAGGTGGCCCTGTGTGCAGGGATCTTCGTGCCGTGGTGCACAGGGCGGTTTGGTGGACCGGCCGATCTCATGGTTCGGGTG
Organism: Bromus sterilis; assembly: GCA_950022295.1. Classification (NCBI taxonomy): domain Eukaryota; kingdom Viridiplantae; phylum Streptophyta; class Magnoliopsida; order Poales; family Poaceae; genus Bromus; species Bromus sterilis. The sequence continues at coordinate 31,707,246 of OX465597.1, forward strand.
GATGAAGGGCGAGGCAACTTTGGGTGAACACTTTGCCCTTGGCCCTTTGGGGCATCGTTCTTGGAGTGGTCATTAGCTGGCGGGACCAGTGGATTTGTGAGGATGGCAGGGTCATCGCGGCGACGGTCGATGGAGGATGGTGTTGATGGAGTCAGTGCTTCTGTGGCGACGATGGTGGGGGTGAGCAATGGCGGAGGCGCGCCAGTGGTTGAGGTAGTTGACTTTTCCCAGCGTGTCCGCCGGATTTCCTCTGTTTATTTTTTGTTCTGAGGTTGAAGCTGCAGTGGTGTGATACCGATGGCAACAATGACGGTCAACAAGTGGTTTTTTTTGCGGTCTTCCATGGCGGCAACCTTGCATGTTTCTTCTGTGTAGCACTCCCTCGGAGTCGAAGTTGTGATGTCCTCATCGGGGTGGCTGGGTTTTGGCACGGATCTTCATGTGACTCTGCACGACCTCTATGGCACGGGTTAGGTTGACAATCGGATGTGGGGAAGTCGAAGTCATTTGATCGGTGATTAGGGATGGCGGTGATGCCTTCTTAGGAAGAAGTGGTGACGACAACGCTTTTGTGCCATCTCAGCGGGGGGGGGGGGGTACCTTATGTTTGTCGCTCAATTGATTGTGCTAGTTTTCATTCGGTTTTTCGTTAGTTAGTTATGCAATTATCTTATGCTTAATTAATAAATGAGGCAAATCTCTTGCCTCCATTTGAAGAAAAAAAATCAAATATTTGATGGGTTTAATCTCACAATGGTTGTGGGAGGAGACAAAGCACGACTTATAAAGTAGGGAACACCCCCTCCTATAAGGTTGGTCTTTTATGGCGAGAAGCCGAGAAGGCCCAGGGCCTGTCATGACTATGAAGCTCCAATAGGGTTACAAGGATACGACAATACGGATACTGCGATACGAGATACGACATTTCTAGAAACAATAATATTGCGATACGGCGAGTATATATAAATATTTAATAAGATATCAGATTATCAAGACAATAAATAATTAAATGCTTGAGATAAAATCGACATATGTCTCATTTGCTGCATTCATGTCTATTTTCATCAAGTCATCGTCTGCTTCATAACGGATTGATCATCAAATTACTCAATCCTTGTGGTGCTTGCATACAACAATGGTTGTATCAGGATTTTTTTTCTTTTAAATCGAAAAGGGGATATTGCATGGATATAAGTATCGATGGAGTATCGGCCGTATCGAAGTATCGGTGAAGTATTATACGCCGATACACAGATTTTGGAAGTATCGGTGCTTTGTATGAGTTGGTGTTGTTCTCCGATTGAGCGTGGGGACGCATGTGGATCGGAAATGCTGGTTGGCAACAAAGTTGGCCACATGGGTCGGTTTTCACGGGGCAGTCCGTTAGCACGGTATTTTGGCCTTGCACGTGCGGGCCCGACACGTTTCTTAGCAAATCGTGCCTGGTATATGGCTCGGTAAGGGTCATGCCTGGGCCTGAAGGCTAGGCACGCGTGTTGGCACGGCACGACCAGTTTAGGTTTTTCTTTTTTATTATTAATTTTATATAACGGACTAGGCGTAGTATACCTATAAAACACTCAAACAGACCAAAATTAGGCGAGCTGGTGTGCCAACGTATTAAACGGCCCGACCCAAGTAGTAGGGGGCGTGCTTGGGCCGGGAAACGTAGCCCACGTGCCGGCACGACACGACCCATGAAGGTAGCGTGCCGCAGTGGGCCATGCCATGCCTGGCCCGTGTCTCTTCGACCAGGTCGTGTCGTGCGGGGCGGCCCAGGTGGCCACCTTTGGTTAGCATATCCCAAAATTGTGTAACAAATGATATGAGAGTTCAGGTGCTCGAAATAAAATCTCAATGAACACACGGTGGTCGATCATGGTTGGTGGACTAGAAACGCTGATGTTAGCGAAGCCATGGTGACAGTTATGTGAGGGGAAGAAAATTTTTGTTTATCCCACATCGGTTGTGGTTGAAGACAAAACACGACTTATAAGACACGGGACATCCCCTCCTATAAAAGGCTAATCGTTTAAGGGAACAAAGTCCAAGCCATGTTATATATCGGTGTTGCTCTTCGTTGAGCGTGATGACACATATAAGTCGGAAACACTAGTTAACGTATCTATAACAATATTTGCATAAGATATGCAAATTTCATTTTCATGCATGACAAAATAATGGAAATATACTCTTCATACTCTTACAAATGTGAAGATCCATAACAGTAATAGGTGTTGGTGGCCTCCTTAGATTCCACGTGCCAGGTACATGAACATCCAAACATATAAAACTGAAATCTAGCTCAACATCAGTATCCTGAATACGTATTTGGCATTGAAGCCAATTCAATGGCCATGTCCTGAAAGTCCACATCCAACCGGAGCCAACCCAAACGGCTAGTGAAGCACTGTCATGATGTGATCAAAAGAGCACTCGCCATGATCAAAACCATCAAGCAAAAGGTGCGCAACGGTCGCGAGATCAGACGATGATGGCCTTCCCTTTTTCCCTCTCAAAAGAACCAAAGGCCCGTCGACCGACCGACCAGTATGGTGGCACTCACCACGTCTTACGAGCTTCCTCCAGGAGAAATTTAGTGGTATAAAAACTTACCAAAGCGAGTGTTGCTACGAAAGCAAAAGGTTACTTAGTTAACAATCACAGTCAGGAGCTTTTGGCCACAAAAGGTAAGCAAATAACGGTTAAGACAGTAAATAATTCGGATTGGAATCTCAGGCTGTCCATTCTCTGCTCCTTCTGAGAGCAGCAGATATTCCACACTTACCAAGAATCTAACATGAAGGCTTGATTGCAGTAAACAAAGAGGATAGCAGCTGCTGCAGAACTCAGGGGTCAAAGAAATACTATCATATCATATCCCTGTGGAACAATGTTGCTTCTGGAAGAATTCTCCAGGATCTGATACTCCATGTTTCTTGGGAAGAAGAAAAATGGTGCTGCTGGCAGGAGTCTTCTGAAGCAAGCGAGCACATGGCAGGAGATCCAGGATCTCAACGGCACCTCGACCATGCCTTATCAAGAAGAAAAAGACACAGCCTAACTTGCACCGATCTCACGTACTCCTTTAGCGGCTTTCCTAGATTCTTTCGTGAATCATATGCTCCCCAAAGCTATTTGTGCAAATTTACATCTACGTATGTATTGTTCTAACATTCTGCTACTGTGGGTAGGTCAAATGAAAATGGACTCCCAGAACTGTAGGACTTGTGGATAGTACAGTACGCACACAGTTGCTTTGTATAATTGGAATACTTCCAGAATGGTTTTTGGAATGAAGTTGAATGGCACAGCCTAAATCCTCACAATGCATATCAACAATCAGATGAACTAGGCGGAAAGTATCAAACCAGAGGCTTACTGAGAAGCCGTTCAAGTTTCAGAACCATAATAACAGAGCAGAATGTTCAGAGGTGTGAACCACAAGAAACAAGTCGCATCACCAAGACATTGCGAAGAGGAATCAGGAAAGAAAGGAGACAAATTGTCAAAGTAAGTGGATCAGAGCACTTAAACATAGGAAGAAAAAATAATAAATGCTGACTAAATAATATAAGAATTGAATAACCAGAAGTAACTGGGATACAAAAGGAAGAAGAAACAACACTCTGAATCTCTTGTTCTAAGCTTATGCCTGACTGAATTTAACTAAACTGAACTGAACTGAACTCATGCTTTTCTCTATACACCCCACAATACTATATCCCTGCTGCGCCTACAAATCCACTCACAAATCCTCTTCTGTCCCTCTCAAACTCTTATTATTCACAGCCCAATTGGCCTTCAATCTGCAGACCAAACTCCAAAGCCAACCTCCAATCCAATCCCTTTCAACACCACAACACAAATCGTCTCGATGCGCAGGCGACAGATCATAATCCAGAAAAAATCCGCGCACCTTACAAGAACTCTTCACGCCGGTAGCCATCAACCAAGAACACTGGCAGCTAAGCATGACGATGACCACGTAAATTGGTGAGCTTGCTGTCCATCGACGGAGGCGAGGAAGGAGCGAGAGCAAAACCATGTTTTCCTTGAGGTGATGTTTCCTTTCTTTGGAGAATCTGTAATGTCACTGCCGTGATGGCGGTGGCGGTGATCCATATTCTGCCCAGGAGACGGGTGGCAATGGGTCCGGGTTATAGGGTGGCGGTGGTGGTGATCCGTACTCTGCACGGGACACGGGTGGCAATGGGCCGGGGTAAAAGGGTGGCGGCGGACAGGCACACGGCGGCGGGGGCGGCAGCGGGGGGCAGGATGGATGTGGATGGGGGGAAGGAGGCGGTGGTGGGTGATGGACGACTGGCTTCGGCGGTGGTGGGTGGTGGACGACTGGCTTCGGCGGTGGCGGTGGGTGGTGGACTGGCTTAGGCGGCGGCGGTGGGTGGTGGACTGGCTTAGGCGGCGGCGGTGGGTGGTGAACTGGCTTAGGCGGCGGAGGTGACCGTGGAGGCGGGGATGGCGGTGGAGGCGAAGGTGGGGGTGGTGATAGCGAAGGCGGAGGAGGTGATGGCGGCGGCGGGGATGGCGGAGGTGGAGAAGGGGGCGGTGGCGACGGCGATGGCGGGGGCGGGGACGGGGGAGGTGGCGAAGGCGGGACGAACGGTTTGCAGTTGAACGCCGCACAGTTGGCCGGCGGGCGGGCGTAGAAGGCGGCGCACTGCTGTCGCGTCCGCTGGGCGGGGCGGTTGGGCAGGCAGTTGTCCCGGTCGCTGCCCCGGGGCACGACGCGCGCGCACGCCGGCGGCTCCCCGGTGAAGAAGTTGTAGGCGAAGGTGAAGTTCTTGAGGCGCGGCAGCGCGCACACGGCCTGTGGTATGGGCCCTGAGAGCAGGTTGTGCGCGACGTCCAGCTGCTCCAGCTTCCTCAGGCCCGCCACCTCCGGCGGCAGCGGGCCGACGAGCTTGTTGAAGCTAACATCGAGCACCGTGAGCTCCCGCAGGCGGCCGAGCTCCGGCGGCAGGCAGGAGTTGAGGCCGGTGTTGATGAGCAGGATCTCGTTGAGCGTGCCGGACATGTTGGCGACGCTGGCGGGGAGGCAACCCCCGAAGGTGTTGTGCGCGAGGACGACGACGGAGACCGGCGAGTTGCCGATGTTGTCGGGGATCTGGAAGCTGAAGCGGTTGTGGTTGAGGAAGATGGCGTCGAGCGGGCGGTCGAAGAGGCGGGCGGGGACGGCGCCCTCGAACTCGTTGAAGCGGAGGTCGAGGAAGCGGAGGGCCGGGAGGGAGAGCACGACGTCCGGGAACGGGCCGACGAAGCGGTTGTTGCTGAGGTCGAGTTCGTGGAGAAGGCGGAGGCGGCGGAGCGCGGCCGGGAGCACCCCGCAGAAGCGGTTGGAGTTGAGGTGCAGCAGCGCGAGGTCGGACAACAGGCCGAGCTCCGGCGGGAGGTAGCCCGCGATGTCGCCGTGGTTGAGGTCGACCCCCGCGACCGCGAGCGCGCCGCGCGGGTCGGACGGCAGCGGCGCGCAGTAGACGCCCGTGTAGTTGCACACGTCCGGGCCGGCCCAGTCGGCGGTGAGGTTGCGCGGGTCGGAGAAGATGGCGTGGCGCTTCCAGGTCTGGAGCGCCACGTAGGCGTCCCGGATGCGGCGGCTCTGGAACCGCCACGACGGATCCGGCACCACCGCTACGCCCTCGCCGCTTTCATCGCCGGAGGAATCCGGCGCCGCGGTGGCTCCGGCGGTGAGGGCGAGGAGGGGCAGGAGGAGTAGCGCGGCGACCCTCATCTCATCTCCTCCGGGGACAATGGCGGGATCTCGGCGGCGGGGAGGGGGGGAGATGGGGAGGAGGAGGAGGACAGAGGGAGGGAGGTGAGCTATAAACGCGCACACAGCTCAACGCGTACGGCGGAGGGAAGGGGGGAGGGAAGGGAGGAAGGGTGGGTGGGGCCGAGGGGAGTGGGGTTTATCAGCGGGGTGGGGGCGTGGGGTAGGCGTGGCAGAGAGAGCGGCGGCGGGTGCTATGGGATGGGTCCCCCGGGTTTGTCTCCGGATGCGCGGCGCGGCGCGGAGCGGAGTGAAAGTAGCGGACGGGGGTTTGAACCCGCAAAACACCCGCGTTGTCCACTTCAAACAACTGTCCGCATGCCCCCTCCGGCTTTTGTTTTACGGAGTACTTTCTTTGTTTCACTTTGGGCCCGAGTAAAGCAGCGGCGGATGTAAAACTAGGGAGAAATGGGTGAAGGAAAAGAACACATTATATAGTGTAGAAATTACTGTGAATATCGGCTGTTGGATGAAGCCGACTCAACGATTGAGATGTGGCAAATTCGAGTAGTTTTGGCCTTGAATATTATTTTTATCACATTAGATTTTGCCATGTGTATTAATCTAAAAAGGTTCCACACTTCTATTTATACACAAACCTAAAAACAAAGACACTTCTTCTTCGTTCAAGACTCTTCCATACTTTAGTTATTCAAGTATTTCTCTGTTAAAGAATAACAATTCATGTCTGTCTAGACACTTTCATATCATTTACGTTTTACAATATGCACATAACACATACACTTATCATTTATTCTAGACACTTCCATAGTTCAGTTCTCCTATGTGTGTTTTTTTTCAAAAGAATTGATATATATTTTTATTTTATTTTATTCTATTTTGATTCAAAGCTAATATAATATTTTCCTAAAGTCCAACTTTATTTGCAAATGGAATAGTTAACTGTTTTTGTGTGTTTCACATAAGTTTTCATCAAACACTATGTTGTTATAGTTTATTTTTAAATGAGATGGGTGATGATCTTAATTTTTTTATGTGTGATTCTAAATGTATCTGTTTACCTCTTATAATGTGGTTTGTTGATATCTGGTCACACTTCTCTCTCACGTGCTTTGCACGTATAACTTACTAGTAGGAATGTAGTGTGAATATAACCAAATGAAAACTTTAAAGGTTGAATGAAAGTAAAAAAACAAGTGAACCTACTTAAATGCGGTTAAGAAAATACTAAGGGCCTCTTCAACACCGATTATTAAAACGGACGTTGTATCCGCCTTTCGCGAGGGTCACGTTGTAGTCGGCGCGAGCACAGAGCGCGGCCTTATAGCGCTCGTTGTTGCTCCATGAAGTTTGGGGTCTCCACCGCCATGGCCACCAAGGCCTCCGCTCTATCGATGTCGCCGTAGATTTACCTCTTCGTCAGGCGGTATTGCTCGAGGAGGTCCATGTTGTTGTTGGGATTCGGAGTAGAAAACAAAAAAAAATCGGCACTACAAAAACCAAACCCAAGAACGGATCTAGGAAGATGCAGACAAGGTTATCGATCTTGTTACCTTCTTGCAACCGTTCAACGGATGCACTTCTCTCGCAGCGGAAGATGTTGATGGAGAGTCGGAGAAGCGTGAAGATGAACACTCCCACGAACAGATCTAATCACCATGGAGTCCCTCGAACGAAGATCGAACGTACGATCTCTCTACGGTTGATCCACACGTACAGTGTAGATGATCCGGCAGGGCTCCGCCGTCCAGAGCTCGGCGCCACCGGAGTAGAGAGGAGGGAGGAGCAGCCCTTCGGGGTGGTGGAGATTGGATCTAATGAGAGGGAGAGAGAGGGGGCATCCCTTCAGGCAAGAACAAATCCAATTGTGTGTTGAAGGGGTGCCCCCACCTCCTCTATTTATAGGTGGAGGGGGAGGGGAGCCATCTTGGAGGAGGGGGAAGCCCTAGGGGCTGCGCCCTAGGGTGCCCCTCCCTAGGGTTGCGCCAAGGGGGAGGGGGGAAGCTTCCTGGAAGCTCCCCCAAGGCGCCCTCCCCTCTTGGGCTCCCTTGTCCCATGTGCTCCCTCCCCACTTGGGGCTTCCAAGTGAGAGGGAGCCCATTGATATTAAATTCATTCATTTAATTTCAAAATCTTTTCTAAATACATAATAAATGAATATTAAATATATATAGACCAACTCGGAACTTTTCCGGCCCTCCGGTTTTACCCGGTTTTCTCAAAACTCTTCCCGGTACTTTACCGGGTCCCCGAAACGGTTCCGGTTTTCTCATCGATTATAGCCCGATCACTCCGAGACTTTCGCGGTGTGATTAATACATGCTCATATCACTCTATTAATCTACAGATCATCTACCTTTAAGTGTGTGACCCCATAGGTTCGGTAGGATACGGACATGAACCGGAAACTTACTTTCCCGCGGAACAATAACCGATAGCGGAGCCATGGACACCCATAACGGTTCCCGTACCTACACGAATATAAATTCGAGTGAACCACAAGCTTAACATGCCAGTCCTATTTGCTTCACGATACTATACAAAACCTGAGGTGAGATCTATTAGGTATCCGCATGATTAACCATTAACCATTATGCCAAGTCATCCTCCTTTCTGTTTTGTTCCAGTTTACTCGTTTAGTATTCCGGTATCTCTTGTGATCAATTCACAGTGTCTGGCCAGACGATGTTGGATGTCGTAATACCGAGTGGGCCCATAGAAGTATCTCTCCATCGTTTAGAGGAGCAAATTCCCAACTCGAATCGTTAAGTCCCTTGACACACTTTCAGGTGTGAGTGATCAAAGCCGTTATTGCCACGCCTATTACGGGTGGTGTTGGGACAGTCCCAAAACCCACCCTCCGGTATGAAGTTACGAAACATTCTTATGGTCATGAAGGACGCATGCATATTAACTTTAGATGATTTTACTTATAACATGGAAACGATGTGATCTCAAAGTAAATCATACAATTGGGTCGGTTCAGCACCCTTGTTCTGGCAACAATGTGCTCCCATGTGTTACCGGCATTTCCAATGCCCTATGAACAGGAAAACATGTCATCCATAACACACGGGTTAGTCCTAGAGGCAGACTAAGAACACTTGGTGTTTATACTCCACACCTGCATATGGGTTTTCCTCCGGAGGCAGTTAAGATGCTACTTGGCAAACCTCCGCATAAGCCATTTGCAGTTATAGCACAGACATATAAAGTTTAATAATGAACCTGGAATTATAATAATACATTTTATTATTGCCTCTAGGGCATAATTCCAACAGTCTCCCACTTGCACTAGAGACAATAATCTAGTTGCATGGTTTACTCAGACCAATGGCACTTTGGTCTTCATGCTCGTTTGTGGTATAGACTTCATCACTAAGCTTAACGCTTTTAGGCTCGTCTCAATCCTGCTTATCTTAATGTACCCCTTCATCCTTTATGAAGTACTTAAAGATAGGGCACTATCGTTAAACATGTTTGGACTACAGTGAGCTCTTAGCTTACTTTGCTTTGATCATGATGCTCATATCAAAATATGGTTTCTATAGATCAAGCGTTCGGAACTATGCCAATCACTATGATGGTGTTCCTGATCCAAATACCCTCCTATGCAACTACTAGAGTTGCCATGTTTCACGTCTACGTTGTAGAAATCCCGCTATGTGCCTTATCTTGAAAAAAAATCAACATCCTATTTTGCTACTTAGCTATAGACCGATTAAAAATATTACAATCATTATGAAACTTTCTTTCATCTATTTGTAATGAACTCTTTAGTCTTCCTCATAGAACCTTTCTTCATCTGAGGTACTTCAAGAGAACTAATCTACTATTTAGATTACTTTGGTGCTTGTTGCACTTCCAGGACATCCAATACCTTAATGCTTTAGTTTGCTAAAATATTTATTCTCAATCACTCATATGTTATTCACATATATGATTAGAATCGTGCTCCCACTTAATTCCATATCTTATATGACTGTTGATGAAATAATAACTTTTATAACTTCATCAAAAAACTATTACTCCAGCTCCGTGATATTTGCTTCAACCATGGACTGATCTTTGAAGCATTATCACTTTTACTAATATCGTATAGATCATTAAATCCTTTCAGGTTGTATCAAGCATACACCCTTTGTTTAATTTTCTCAGAAGAAAAATCCTTATATCATACTTCGGAAGTATGTCGCGATTATCAGTAATTTTTCATATGAACATTTGCATCACTACACATATTTTAGTCAACCTTTTGAACTCTATCGAAAAACTTTATTATACGATAAGTTGAGCAATATCATCGATGAAGCTTATCGTCTATGTTCATATCTATGAAAGTCAAATCCACTCTAATGATCAGGTATCCTTAGGAGGGTTTTACCAAGTTCTCAACTTGATTTGGATGGCTTTCATATAGTTTTTATGGTTTTTAAGCCATACAGTGGAGTTAGTGCTCGTCATGGTTTCTTGTAGTTCACAGGTTTATCACACTATAGAACCACCTTGGTCCAACGTGAATTTAAAAAGCTGTGTGATACATCATAGGACTTGATCATTTCATCTCTTGAACACATTTCAGAGTTTTATCCTTCCTTTTCATCAAATGTAGGAATTTCTGGTGTGGTCACAGAGTTTATCTCTAGAACGAGTTTCTGAGTTTCATTCCGTAGAACCAAATGATTCAATGTAATCATTATCAAGCTATTAGTACTCCCACTTAATTGTTTTAAGAGAGCAATTTTCTCAAGAAAAATCCCATGTTCTGTGATAAACATTTTTCCCGGGTTTGGTAGTGGAAGTGTTGTTCGTAACATGATGTTTCTACAATACTTATATTTGGGATCGAGTATATTCTAAATACATCTCCGAAATTATGAAACAACAATTGGAGTTCTCATCCATGCCATATTCTTTATAGGGCATTGTTTCAACAATCATATGACGATGCTCTATTTAGTTCGTAAGTGGTTTCTCAAAAGCGTTAAGAAGTATAGTAAATGGGAGTGTGGTTTAAGTTCATCACCGACCTCAGTATAGTAAATGGGAGTGTGGTTTAAGTTCATCACCGACCTCACTATGTCATGCTGGAATTCAGGGTAGAAAACGATTTTAATTCCAATATGTCATATAGGGCTTGGTTATGCGTCAAGATACTCCGTAGCTATACGGGGTTTCAGGTGACGCTAGTTTATGAACTGACTTCATATACTCGATAGTGCTTGCTAAATTATTTAACTCGTTTATTTTACGATCAGATCGTCAAATATTTGATCTTTGTGTGATGATGATCCTCTTTGTGTTGAAACGGTTTTGAACATATTCAAAATTCCAGACTTTATGTCTTGTCTAAATATCGGTATATCTATACAAGTCATCTTCACAAAGTTTTATGTAAAGTACTATTTATTGGATCTTCACACATAGATATGTGTTATTATGTAACAGCCCAGATTTCACAAAAATTAAAAATTTTGTTTTCGATGTGATTTGTTTGATTGTCTGAATTGTTTGCGGTGTTTGCATCCCTGATTTATCGATCGGCGATTATTCCCCCCCTCTTATCTCGTATCGGACGGAGACCGACCCTTGCCACCCTAACACTCGACCTTTGCGACACCGGGTTTCACCCGATCACCGTCGAGAGACCGCACGAGCCCAGCCGCAGCCAACGGAACAAAAAAACCCGTTTAATAATTAAACGGGTTATTTTTATAGCGCGCCGGAAAGTGTTCTCGGAACAGTTCCAACGCGAGGTGAACGCCACCAGCTCGACACACTGATCGCGCAGTTCGAAGTTTTACCCGAATCGGAGGTCCTGCGGACCCCCGACGGTCAGAAACGTAAACACCACGCGCGAGAGAGAAAAACCGGGGATGCTTTTGCAAACTGCCAGCCACCTGGGCTATAAAGACCACCACACTCCCACCTCTTTCTAGGGTTTCCCCTAAGCCAAAATTGCAGCCACCCCCTAAAAACTGCACCAAATTTGCCCAATAGCCCCAATTTTCGTCCAAACCCTAGCCCCATCTGATCTGGACCGTCAGATTCGGAGATCCGACGGCCCAGATGCGCCCTGCCTTCCCACCTACCACCTCTCTCTCCTCTGCCCGTGAAGAGCTCCACCGCCAGCCGCTAGGCCCAGCTCGGCCAGAGGCCCAGCGGCCTCCCCAGCCCACTTCGCCAACCAGGCCCGCCAGCCAGGCCACCTCCTCTGCCACATATGCCGAGCCCATTGGGTGAGGCCCGAGCCATTTTTTTTCCTGTCCAGTATTTTTTTCTTTTTTTCAAATTTTGCTAAGTCTGTAGATTCTGCCGCTGATTCAATTTTGTGCTGCGATTAACGATTAAATCATAGCTCGGATCACGATGCGCCCAAAAGTAAATTTGCTTAGAATTGTCTGTAGTTCAATCCATCTTCTGTGAGCATTTTGATTTGAGGTCATATTGATGGTGCAAATCTGTGTTGAAGTGGGCATCAGGCCGTTAACTGGTACTAATTGTTGTTATGTGTTGCTGATGTTATTTTGTTGCAACTTTGATTGATGATTGTGACACATCCATGAGGCCTATTGCATTGATTCTTTTTGCATATTGTCAAGCATCATGTCTACTTCCAATACATGTATTGCATTGTCATGATATGCTTGCTGGGTCAGTTGACCACTACAGTTGGATGCTGAGTACCTCTGTACTCATGATACTACCCTCAAACTCTTTTCAGGGTTCTTTATCGACAACAGGTATGGTGATCGACGTTTCACGTGGAGACTCGACGACGACTAGTTAGGCGGTCCCCGGCGGAGGGCCTGGACCCGTGTGGTTATGGGGATCGATGTTTTTCTCTTTGCCACTAGGTATTTGATTGTAGTATGTACTCAGACATGTACCTTCTGCTGATGTATTGTATTTAAGGCAGTTGTGTGCCGATTGTATGAGATGTTGTATCCTTCTATCTGTAATGTTGTGATATCATGTTGGAAATCCGGGGCATATGGCTATGTCATATGTCGCGGTGGGACCGATATGTGCTTCGTCCCCGGATCTGGATGGAAACATCTGGATCTGGAACAGTACCGCATATCGAGCCTTACATATTACCAATACTTTACTCAACACTTGAACAATTCATTTAATCAATGCTCTTGTCTATTAGAAAAACATTGCACGTGCCAAATGACTCAAAGTCAAGAGATTGGATTACTTCATCGATATGAAGCTTCCGCATGCTCTTTGTTCTAATATGACTAAGTCAATTATGCTATTACAATAATGGCATTATCATCACATAACTTAATTTATTTAGCAATCAAGAAAATAGACACAACATCAAGATTTCAACTTAAATAATTCACCACGAAGGGTGACATTCAGAGAGTGATAATTTTCGAACAACCATTATTCAAAACGTGGATAACACATCCACCGTGCAGACGACATAATATGATATTAATGTTTTACACACCCTCTGAATCAAATAACTTTTATTTAAATTCTAAGATAAATCTTGATAGACGGACGCCGATGGCCTTGGGTGATTTGGGCACCACTTCCGACACGGACTTGCACTTTATTCATTCTTCTCCTTTGGATTCTGAGAATTTCCTGTACCGATTTGCGAACCATTAGCAATCGATATGGTATCAATTATACCTATGAAGGTGAAATAATGAAGTTTGTCTATTAACTTAGTATAACTTATTTATACCTTTGGTCATCAGACCATTTTTCAGATCTCCCAGATACTTCTTGCAATTCCTCTTCCAGTGCCCCTTGTTCTTGCAGTAGTGACATTCAGAATCTTTAGCTGGGACATTCTTGGTCTTTACCTGAGCTTTGGTCTTACCACCGCTCTTGGCATTTTTGCCTTTGCCCTTCTTCTTGAAACTGGTAGTGTTCATCACAACCAACACGTGGCTTGGATCCTTCTGCATAGATGCTTCCGCAGTCTTAAGCATAGCGAACAATTCGTATGTGGTCTTGTCAAGCCCATTCATGTTGTAATTCATGATAAAGCCGTTGTAAGACGGAGGGAGTGACGCGAGGATAATGTCAGTGCCGAGTGTCGTAGGGATCGCAAATCCCAGAGCATTCAGCCTCTGTGCGTAACCAACAAGTTTGATCACGTGCTCTCTTAAGGAGCTACCTTCTTCCATCTTGCATTCCCACAGCTGCTTCGTTACCTCGTAACGTTCAGTTCTAGCCTGCTTCTGATATAGAGCATTCATTTGTGTCACCATGTCCACAACGGAGAAGTTCTCAAACCGCTTCTGAAGCTCTGTATCCATGCATGTAAGCATCAAGCATTGTACTGCGGTGTGGTCATCTACTTTAGTCGCATAGACATTCTTATCGTCCTGCGATGCATCCTGTGCGGGAGCGGCTGGGAGAGCTTCTTTGAGAACATAGTCCTTCTTAGCAACTTTGAGGACAAACCCAAGATTACGGAACCAGTCCGCATAGTTGCCCCCATTTGCAACAAGTTTCTCTTTTTCAAGCATCGGACCTAGGCTAAAAGCATTGTTGTTGCGGGCCATCTCTCTACAACGATATAAGCAGATTGATTTAGACATGGTTCAAAATTAATTGCATTAATCTTAACAAGTTTAATCTAATGCTCCCACTAAAATCAATATCTCTCAAAATTGATCTTAGGGTAATCAAGATCCGGATCAATACACCTGCCATCAGTGTAACACTCAGCCATGGAGATGATCAACCCAGTAGGTCTAACTAAACCAATCTTAACCGACTTATGACTCTTGTATTAGTCTTTCGACACTTGTGCTCCGAGCTCAGATCGGATAAGCTTGAACGTCAAGACAACCAAGCGCTATTGCTGTGGAGACAACTCAATCCACCCGCCTCTTTGTTACCTTTCCGTTGGTACTCGTGTTACACGGCGCACCCCGGGTGGCGTTTATTACAGACGGTTGCACGGTTGGGAGAGCACGAACTTTTTGATATTTTAAGAGAGATCATCCTATTAAAATTACGACTAGTGCGCAATCAAAACAGGCAATTAAAAGGATGGACATCACAGGCAGTTTACCGTATGTGATATGGTATAGCCCTTTTCTTCAAGAAACTCCAAGCACCATGCTTTTCTTTCTTCATCTTCTTTTGGCGGAGAGCATCACCTGTAGGGGAACGCGGCAGAAAACAAAAAATTCCGCACTACGAACACGCCCAGGACCACTATGGAGACTGCATACAAGGTTTTGATCTGATCGTTACCGACTCGTAGCGCAGCGGAAGTAGAGTCGATGTAGATCGTCGGTGCAGATCCCCGCAGCTAGGATTTACAACCTCCCAACCGCGAGAATGTATTCCCTCGTCTGCTCCTCGGACAGCGCTCAGGGAGGCGGTCGGACAGTCCCTCGGACGATGTCACGGACAGCCCTTCGGGAGGCCCCTCGAAACTCGATCGGTAACTCGGACAGCCCTTCGGGAGGACCCTTGAAACTCGAACGATAATTTGGACAGCCCTTCGGGAGGACCCTCGAACAGCCCCTCGGGCAAAAGATCGAAACTACGACCTCTCTACGGGGTTGCACACATACGGTGTCATCTATCCGGCAGGGCTTCGCCGTCCAGAACTAGTTCCTGCCGGAACCCAAACAGCCTTTCGGCTCTACGAAACTATTTCGCGGGGAGGGAGAGAGAATGCCAGATCATGCATGGCTTGTGTATTCAACTCAAGGGAGAGCTTGGATCAAGGATATGGGGCTGCCCTCACACCTCTATTTATAGGAAACCCAAGGGGGCTTTCTTGGCTCCCAAGTCCTTCTAGAAGGCTTTCCAAAAATATCTCAAGTAGTACTTTTTACTATTCATGACACCACTTTTTCGCGTCCGAAAAATCCGAAAATATTTCTGTGGGTCTTAGAATAATTCCAATACCCACTAAAATGATTTTGGGCGCATTCCGAAACAATTTCGGATTAGTGATTTTCATCTGCGAAAAGCAACCTAAGCATTTCCGGCAGCTCCCGAACATTTCCGGCAGCTCCGAAATATTTCCGAAAAAAAAATATTTTATTCTTTTCTCCAGAAAAATTCCAGAAGTTACCAGA
The DNA here is from genome assembly GCA_950022295.1 of Bromus sterilis. Taxonomy (NCBI): domain Eukaryota; kingdom Viridiplantae; phylum Streptophyta; class Magnoliopsida; order Poales; family Poaceae; genus Bromus; species Bromus sterilis. The sequence continues at coordinate 31,723,074 of OX465597.1, forward strand.
ACAATTCTGGCACCCTCCAAAAGTACCAGGTGCTTACCGAAACCTTTTCGGCTTAGTGGTTCACTCCGAAACAACTTTTCGGTTTTACCGAAACTATTCCGGTGTTCTCTCTCCAGAACTTTTCCGTTTTCTCCGAAACCTTTTCGGTGACTTTCTCTCAGACTCCCTGTCTAGTATTCAGCAGATAGATGACCCTTAAGCGTGTGACCCTATAGGTTCGGTGAAGTATATACATGACCCAGAACGCTTTCCGATCAATGATCAACATCGGAGCCGTGGACACCCATATTGACCCCTATACCCACACGAATAAATATTCAAGTGAACCTCCAGTTGCCGTGTGCTATTCCTGTTGCTTCGCGATATGTTACAAACACCCGAGGTGAGACTTATCGGCATCCCCGTGGATCAACACTTGTCCACTATGCCAGTTACCTCGTTACTAGTATTGTTCTCTTTTCTCGTTCCCGCGTTCCGGCATCCCTGTGATCAAATCACACTGTGTCTGGCCAGACGATGGTGGATACCGTAACACCGAGAGGGCCCGAAGAATATCTCTCCATCGACGGAGGAGCAAATCCCAATCTTGAGCTACCTAGTTCCTTGTCATACTTTTCCGTGAACCCGTAAGCCGCCGTAATAGCCACCCTTTTACAGATGACGTTTAACAAACCCCAAAGTTCACGAAGCAAGTACGAAGGAACTCGATACTCTCATGGTCTAAGGAATTATGCAAACGCTCAACTTTCTCTGTGTTATAATCCATTAACTGGTGACGAATGTATCTCATAGCATAACATCAATCTGGGTCGATTCAACACAAATGTTCTTCTAACATTGTGCCCTCAAAATTGCCGGCATAGTCATGCCCATGATCAGGAAAACAGAACCATCATGCAACACTTGAGCTAGTCTTAGAAGCGAGACTAGGAATATATATTTTATCCGTTTATTATTCCACACGTGCATATGAGTCTTCCTCCGAGCCTCGTGGTTATTGCAGACTCGAGAACCATAGCAGTTATAGCATGGAATATAAACATAATTAGGAACATGGGGATAAATAATAACATTTATTATTGCCTCTAGGGCATATCTCCTACATCACCTCCACGCATGACATGTCGTCAAGCACCATGACGTATGATCATCATCTTCATGTAGATACTACAACTATTGCTAGCATCTATTCTACTAAAAGAAAATTACATGAAGTTTGGCACGCAGGCCGAATAAATGACAATCATATGGCTCCAGCCATCATGTCGTACCATGACATGCAAGTCATGCTATTTTAACATGTACAAAGTATAATCATATCATACAACTTTTATCATGACGAAGACTATACCACATCACATGTTCCTGCAAAAACAAGTTAGACGTTCTTCTACTCGTTCTTTGCATCTTTTACGTGGGTACTAGGGTTTGCAAGGCAAAACGTTTTGCTAGCTACGTAACCACATAAAGCACAATCTTTAAGTTGCGCACCCACTGTCGTCGATTTGTGACGGCAGATGCCATGGGGATGGCTAAAGTGAGGGGAAGACGCGAGGAAGAGGATGTCGATGGTGCCGGAATCGGGTTGGGCACAAACACGGTGAATGACACCACGATGTACCCAGGTTCGGGGCTCTCCGGAGAGATAACACCCCTACTCCTGCTCTTTTATATCAATGGATCTGGACTACAATAACTGCTTCTCTATCTTCTCAGGGGAAGGTGAGCGCCGCCGTGGGCAAGGCTCTCTCCTGCTTCCCTGAGGAGTAACTACTAGCAGTGAATGAACCGAGGAGAATGTGAGTTATGGTGCGAATGAGCGGATCGTCCCCCACGCAGGAGGGGGTACCCTGGGCTCTTATAGTGTGAGCCCGGGGTAAATTGGTAACTTCACTGCCGATTGGGCCCAGCTGTCATCCTCTAATCGGCTGGGTCCCACCGACTGCTTCTCTCCGGGTGATCCGGACCCGACAAGCGGCGGCCCATGTTGTAGACTTGTAGGGCATGATGATGAACAGTGGAGCTAGGAGGTGCGGTCTTGTCGCCCTGTCCGCGGAATCGGCGGAGAGGTCGACACAGCATCTCTGCCAGATCTTCGATGTGACTTGGCTTCTCTGCCACCCCGATCTCTCGGGATTGCGCATTTATGACCTCGTACTTGGACCTCCGACTGGCCTCGGGGTCAACTTCTCCAGGGGCGGTAGGTTGTACCGATTGCGCCTGGGCCGACTGGTGGCCCTTGGCAGGGTCAATTGCTCTAGGCAATCGGCCGTGCTAATGCCCACCTCGGACCAGCTGCGGGCCAATCGGCTGATGGTCTTGATGACAACAGGGTGGACCGGCTGCGCCTGGGCCGACTGCTGGCATTCGGTACGGCTGATTGTCTAGGAGCAATCGGTCGTACGCCAGCCCAGCTCGGTCCAGCTGCGGCCCAATCGGTCCATCCTTGTCTTGAAAGGTTGCTTTCGCTTGGGTGAGCCTACCCGGGTATCAATCCCCCGACAGTAGCCCCTAAAGCTGTAAAGGTCCCACAGTCATTTGACCGCGGGGCCTTTGCAGTTTTTCAATCTTTCTCCAATATCTTCCGAATGCTATGGCCTCATCAAGTGCGTCATTCCGAGTTCGTCGACCGACTCGGAGCTCACACTCGGCTGGCCAAGATTTCGTCCGATCTGCTTTGAATCATCTCTGATTTATGCCTTCACTTTTTGAGAATAGTATCCCTCGCCGATTACCTTCCAACGGTTACTTCCGATTTCTCCGGGGTGGAATCAATGGACCGGGGCCCACGACCCACGTGCGACTTGACATAACTGCAGGCCTCGACCCCCACGTCGCACGTCTCGCCTCCCACGCTAGGATCTCTTGCGCCGGTCTGCCGGTTGGTCTTCCTGTGGGCTAGGCCACATCAGGCCACACGGCCGCATCCGGATCCCACTCCCCACCTGCGCCGCCCATATAAGCCACAGGGGGGGCGCTTGGACTCTCCTTCTTCCAGACGCCTTCTTCCTCCTCCATCTCTTGCTCTTCGCGCGCACCATTGCCGCTCCACCTGAAGCTCTCCGTCGCGCTCATCTCTCCGCCTCCGCGCACGGGACCCGCTCCGGCCGTGCGCTTGCGTGCTGCTCCGCCACCGCGGTATTCTCTCGCTGCTAGCACCTCGTCCCTCTTCTCGCTCCGCCCGCGAGCTCCATGGCCCCCCGGCGAGACACCTCTCAGGCCAGCCACGGGTGCTGGAAAGGAGCCAAGGTCACCGCGGACGACATCCAAGCTCTGGTTCGCGCCCGCAAGATGCCGGCTGGGATCCAGTGGCGCATTCCCGGCGCTGAGATCGTGCCCACCGCTCGCGCTGGCGAGAGGGTCGTCTTCCTCGCTCAATTTGAGCGTGGATTCGGACTCCCCGCCAGCACCTTCTTCCAAAACTTTCTCGACTTCCACCGCCTGCAACCACATCACCTCGCAGCGAACTTCATCATGATCCTCTCCGGCTTCGTCATGCTGTGTGAGGGATATCTCGGCTGCCGCCCAAGCATTGCTCTTTGGAAGCGGTTCTTCAACCTCCGAGCTCACAATGCTCGGACAGGAGTAGTGGTGCCGTCTGCCACGAAAGGTGGCGAGCCAACCTATCCGACTGACATGACCGACTGCGGCAGTTGCCTTGTCGCAGCCGGCAAACCGAGGTACAAGAGTCCTGAGATCGTCCAGTCGTGCAAGAACTGGCAGACCACCTTCTTTTATGTCAAGTCGCCCGACCAAGGCCCCGACCTCCTGAATCTTCCCGAGTTCTCCCTCGCCCGGCCGACTGAGAAACATTAGTGGTCGCTGAAGTATGGTGTCGGAGACCTTGACGTGGATGCCCAAGTCGCCCGGGTTGCTCAGCTGGAGCAAGAAGGGCTCCTGTCGACTGATCTTGTTGCTGCTTGGCTTCAAGCCCGAGTGCTCCCTCTGCAGCGCCGAGTACACCGCATATGCGACATGTCGGGGCCCCGAGATTCCACTCGGCTCTGCACGTGGCGGGTGAAGCTCGAAGACCTTTGCTCCAGGGTAAAGGCTATCACATCCAGCGCCTTGCCCGATCCCTTCCGCTTCGGCCTCGAGTACCTACACCGCCGACAGAAGCCACCCGTGGTATGTCCCGATTTGTCCCTTTATCCGATTGCTTTTGCCCCATATCGAATTTCTCTGACAACTTTCTTCTTTTTTGCTCAGCACTTCCTTCAATCCAATGTGATGGAAGATGGCCAAGTGGCTGGCACGTACGCCCCCGACTGCGAGGAAGATGACCCCGCGGACTTCGAGTACAATGGCGAGGTTCCTCCTTCCGAATCCGATGATGATGATGCCGATGACGGTGAATCCTCCGGGGAGTCCTCCGACTCCGAAGATCCCGCGGGCGATGCCGACGTCGAGGCCGCCGACCCCAAGATCGCCGACACCCGAACTGCGGCTCAAGGGGGTACGCCTGACCCTTCCCTTGAGCAATTTCTGGCTGAATGGAGCGATGACGATAGTGTCTCAAAGGTTGGTAATTCCGATGCAACTCCTCCCGCCAAGCCGCCGAAGGTGCCGACTAAGCGCACCTCGACAACCAGCTCCTCCTCTGGTGCCGCTTCGAGCAAGGTCGCTAAGGTGGCGCCGACTGCCCTCAAAGGCAAACAACCTCAGGTGACGGCCACTCGACTAACGATTAGCCAAGCGCCTCTGAACGTCGCCCCCCTGAGATGTCGGATGCCCGCGGGCGCGCCGCGAACAGTCGGGTATGTCCTGATCTTCATGCCTTGAACTTCATTATCTTCCTTTGTACTGATTCACCTCTTTCTTCTTTCAGGGAGCCGATTGGCCTTGACGACGTCGACGCCGACATTTCTGCCCATGTCGGCGCAGTCATCTCCCCTGCCGCGTCTGCTGCTACAATTCACAAACGGCCTCCGGCTTCACATCGAACCTCCAAGGACGCCGAGCGCGTAGCCAAGAAAGCCCGCCTCGCTACTGCCAAGACCACTACTGCTTCCACCACTGCCTCCCAGACCTCCAAGAGAGCAGCCGACCGGGGAGTTACTGGTGGTGAAAGAGCGCAATCGGTCAATCCGATTCCTCCATCCCCGCCTCGGCGCTCCGACCCAGTTTCTGCCCCCGTTATCTCTACCTCCCCGCCCGTCCTGACGACCACCTCGCCGATCATGATGACCACTTCGCCGATCATGACGACCACTCCGCCGATCATGACGACCACTCCGCCGATCATGACGACCACTCCGCCGATTGTGGCAACCACTTCGACCTCGTCTCGCCCGATTGCGACGCCGCCACAACCGACTGCCTCCGTCCCTTTGGCGACGTCGACGCCACCGGTCTCTACCGTCATTACCTCTGCCGCCGTTATTCAAACTTCGCCGCAACAGCCGACCTCTTCCGCATCGAAAATTCTGATGCGCTCGGTGGAGCAATTCCGGGCCGAGTATTCTCGCACCCGCCATGTCGGCACCGAGCCCGACGCTCCACACCGCTCTCAAGATCCTTTGACGACGGCATACATTCGAGTGAACGACTTTGCCACCGCCATTGCTCGGAACCTCCAACAGCTCGACCGCAATCATGCGGTAAGTTCTTCAATTTTCTTTTATGTTTTTCCTTCAATCGGGAGACTTTTCTTTCGGTGGGTGCGCGCAAGCGCACCCACTGGGTGTAGTCCCCGAGATTCGGGCCAATTGTTTAGCAATCGGTTCGGATCTTTTATGCCTTTTGCTTTTTCTCCTTCCTTCCTCCAATCGGGAGACTTTTCTTCCGGTGGGTGCGCGCAAGCGCACCCACTGGGTGTAGTCCCCGAGATTCGGGCCAATTGTTTAGCAAACGGTTCGGATCTTTTATGCCTTTTGCCTTTTCTCCTGCCTTCCTCCAATCGGGAGACTTTTCTTCCGGTGGGTGCGCGCAAGCGCCCTCACTGGGTGTAGTCCCCGAGATTCGGGCCGATTGCTTGCAATCGGTTCGGATCTTTTATGTTCTTTGCTTTATCTCTTGCCTTCCTCCAATCGGGAGAATTTTCTTCCGGTGGGTGCGCACAAGCGCACCCACTGGGTGTAGTCCCCGAGATTCGGGCCGATTGCTTGCGATCGAATCGGATCTTCTTTTAGCTGTTGTATCTCTAAATTTTATCTTGCTGTTCTTCTCAGGCTGTCATGGAAGAGAAACGCGAGATCTTCGAAAAGCTCCTCGACGCTTATACCGCCAGCCTCTGAACTCTCGCCCAGGCCCAGCTTGAGGTCAACAATCAATCGGCCGAGATCAATAGGCTGAGTGGTAACTTCTGCATCATTTCTATCTTCCCTCCGACTGATAATTTCTCTTGTACTAATAGCTCTATTTTCCCCTCTAGTCTCTGTTCCCATGGTGGATGATCTTCAAAGCCGAATCGCTGAATTGACCACAGAGCTCCGCCAGCAAGGGCCGGCACTCGACACGGCTAAGCAAGAGACAATCCGACTGCAGGGGGTGGAAGCCGACTTGACTCGGACCATCAAAAGCCTCCACGCCGAGATAGCTGCTCTTGAAAAGAAACATTTGGCCGATTTGGTTGTCGTGACTGCTGCTGGTGATGAGCTCCGTGCCGAGCGAGATGCAGCTGTTGCCGCCCGAGAAGCACTGCAGGCCGAGAGGGATGAAGTTGTTGCTATGCGAGACTCTATCCGCAAGGACCGTGATGATCATATTGCCAAATATGAAGAGCTGGAGACACGCAACTATGAAGACACAACTAAACTGCGCCGCCGGGCCAAGGGTCTCTGCGACACGATGAGTGAGATGGATGCCCTTCTTGGCGGTAAGTGCTTCTTGCCTCCGAGTGCGTTTCCGATTGCTTCCTTCTTTTGTGCTATTACTCATTATCTTCTTCATGATGCAGAGGCCTGACCTGAATCTAAAGCACCTGCTAATGCAGCCGTGGCTAAATCCCGAGAGGAGACCATCGCGGCCGGAGGGTCCTGCCAGCTTGATGATGATGTCTGGACTCGGCACGAGTACCTGATTGGCACAGCAGCTCGCATTCCCGTCATCAAGGGGATTGCCTTGTCTTTCAAACTTGGCATTCTGAAGATCGCCGAGTTGCTATGGTCGCCGACTGAGCTCAAGGTTGGACTCCAGCGAATGAAGCGTGATGCCAGCTCCTCTGCTAAGCCCCACAGATCGGACACTCTGGATGAAGAAGATTCTGACAAGGGAGATGCTCCGAATGCTACCACCGAGCAGACTCGGATTCTTCTGAAGGCCATTCCCCGTCGGATCGACGTCTTGCTCAACTCTGCTGGTCGGACTGGTGCGGAGACTGCTCTTCAAGATGTGCTGAGCTGGTACCCACAAGTGAGACTTCCCAAGCTCTACAGCCTCAGAGAGAACGCAGTCGACGTGCTTGAGAAGATCTACGCTGAGGTGAATCGGCTCGCCAGCACTATGGTGAACTGGTTCTCTCCCTATGACTACACTCCATATCTTGACGAGGGAGGGAACCCGCTGGCTGCAACTTCTATCTCTGGCTTAGCCGAAGAGCTTTCTGACAGCGGTTCGTCCCATACCTCTCCGAGGTCCAAGCGCGCTGGGGCCACATCTTCTGATGCGCAGTCGGAACAAGATGTCGCTGCCGCGCGAGCCGATCCGACTGCTCCGACTGCCAGCTCTGCGCCCTCAACTGCCCCGACTTCTTGAGCCGTGCCGCTGACGACGTCATCTACTGCTGGTTTCCGACATCGGATCGGCCTTATCTTGTTTTTACTTTCCGACTAGTTGCTTGTAATACATGGTTTTAACTCTATCGGCACCCACTGGGTGTGGCTTCGATGTAATGAACTCATTCGGCCTTAGGCCTGTTATCCTTTATGCAATCCGATTGCTCATTGTGAGTTTTCATTTGTGCGATCAACTTTGCGTCTTTGTCGGTTTCTTTTATCAATCTGCACTTGGGGGTGTCATGCCTTGTCCGTGTTGCTGCCGACATGCGGTCAGCAATCGGATCAAAGGTTGATTTCCAGCCAAGGTTCGATAAGTTTTTCGAATTTACACGACAAGGTTTAACGCAAAGGATTCTGCAATGTTAGGAGCCGATTTCTCGCTGCCGAGCTTGATTCATCGGTGGCGGCGCAATCGGTAACTTAGTTTATCGACTATGCCCTTTCTAGAGCGTTTCGATTCGTTTCCGGGAACTTGTACTGCCGACTGCCCCAACCGCTACCCTTCTCAATGCCACAAACACTTTCGTGACTTGCGCTTGAGTTAGGTGCTAAGTTGAGTGCCAGCCCGCAGTCCCCGTGCCTCGATAGCCTATTCTTCTGACCTCGTGGTCGGTCAGTCCCCGAGTGCGTTACGCAAATCTCGGATATGATTAAGCCTTGCCGACTTGGGCTAGCTTTTCGAATGAAATTATGCAAAGGTAATCGAATGCTCTTTTTCAGAGGCATGATAGCTTTACTGTTCGTTTGCCGAATGGCATACACAAATTTCTGCCGCTCAACTATAGAACGGACATAAGAGCTCGGCGTTCCACGGCCGCTCCGTTTCTACTCCTGACATGTCCTTGTGCCGAGTACCCTTAGTGCAGTCAATCAGATAATAGGAGTTGTTCTTGAGTGCGCGGCTGATGACGAATGGTCCTTCCCAGGGTGAGGATAGCTTGTGCTGCCGTCTGACTTCTGAATTCGGCGTAGCACCATGTCGCCCTCCCGGAATGCGAGAGGACGAATCTTCTTGTTGTGGTAGTGCCGCAACTTCTGTTGATAGACTGCTGATCTGGACAAGGCCAGCAAACAGGCTTCTTCCTTGAGATCGACGCCGTCCTCTCGTGCTAATCTGGCTTCTTCTTCGGTGTACAAAGCATGTCGAGGTGAATCAAACTCGATGTCGGATGGGATGATTGCTTCTGAACCATATACTAGGAAGAAAGGAGTGAATCCAGTCGACCCGTTTGGTGTGGTCCTCAAGCTGAACAGTACTGCTAGGAGTTCTTCAATCCATGCTCCGGGTGCCCTCTCAAGTGGCTCCACCAATCGGGGTCTGATACCCGAGAGGATGAGGCCATTTTCTCTTTCCACTTGACCATTCGACTGGGGATGCGCCACAGATGCAAGATCAAGCCGAATGCCCTGCTGAGATGCGTATCGAGCTAGTGCACCCTTTGCAAAATTTGTGCCGTTGTCGGTGATGATGCTGTTGGGCACACCATATCTGCACACGATGTCGGACACGAATCGGACCGCAGTCGGACCATCAAGCTTCTTGATCGGGCGAGCTTCAATCCACTTGGTAAACTTGTCCACTGCAACCAGGAGATGTGTCATGCCACTCCGAGCCCTCTTGAATGGACCAACCATATACAAACCCCATACTGCAAACGACCATGCTATTGGGATTTTCTTTAATGCTGATGCTGGCTGATGACTTTTTGCTTTGAATCGCTGGCAACCCTTGCAATATTTCACCAAATTCTCAGCCGCTGCAAGCGCAGTTGGCCAATAGAAACCATGTCGGAAAGCTTTGCTGGCAATGGCTTTTGCAGATGCGTGATGACCGCATTCACCCTGATGGATGTATCTAAGCAACTCCAAGCCTCTGTCCTCTTCTACACATCTCTAAAAGACGCCAGTTGCACTTTTGCGCACTAGCTCGTTGTTGATTATTGTGTATGCCCAAGATCGGCGGCTGATTTGTCTTGAATCTGCTTCATCTTCTGGGAGGACTCCGTCTGCTAGGAAATCTCTAATCGGTTGTGCCCATGATGGCGCACTGACGACTACCATTACTGCTGCGTGCTGGGGTGCAACTTCTTCTTGGATCTCGGTTTCTTGGCCATCGGCCTCTTGGGTCTCGGCCTCTTGAACTTCTGTCATCTCGACTGCTGTCTCTGAACTGTCGATTGCGGCGCCTGGCGCGCAGTCGGCAGCCCCTGGTGGCAACTGCTCGTCTGGAGCTTGAACTTCTTCACTGCAATCGGCAGTTCCTGACGTCATTGGTTCTTCTGAGGCTGTGCTATCTGGTGCTGTTGCTGCTTGCTTCCCTTTGGCTTTGCTCATCTTGCTGCATTTGGCAGCCCCTGGTTTGCAATCGGCAGCCCCTGGTGCCGCTGCTGCACCTTGGGCGCTTGACTGCTTCTTCAGAGCTGGAATTTTTGCCGGTGGAGTTTCTTTTGCCTTTTTCAACGCTTCGAGGCCGGTCTCCGAGATGAAGATGGAATCAGACTCCGGGATGGCATAATGGATGGCTTCCTGATGTGCTCAAGTGATACACCTGGTGGGATAGCTTGCCTTGTTGAGCCGAGCTTGGACAATGCATCTGCTGCTTCGTTGTTTGCTCTCGGCACATGGTGGAACTCACATCCTTCAAAGTACCCACTGATCTGCTGCACTAGGAAACGATAGCTTGCCATATTTGCATCCTTTGCATCCCAGGTGCCTCTGCACTGCTGTACTACCAAATCGGAGTCAACAAAACACTCAATCTTCTGAATGCCGATTTCCTTGGCAAGCTTGATACCATGCACAAGGGCTTCGTACTCGGCAACGTTGTTTGATGCTGCAAAGTGAATCTGGAGCACATATTGTAGTTGATCTCCTCTTGGTGAAGTAAGCACCACGCCAGCCCCTAGGCCGCTCTTCATCTTAGATCCGTCAAAATGCATTCACCAGAAATCCTATCCTGGGAGCTGCGGCATATATTGAGTTTCAGCCCAGTCCACCAGGAAATCGGCCAATGCCTGCGACTTGATTGTTGTTCTCGGCTCATAATGGATGCCATGGTTGGCGATCTCAATTGCCCACTTCGCCACTCTTCCGGTTGCATCTCTGCTTCCCATGATGTCGGCCAATGGAGCCGAGCTGACGACGGTGACCAAGTGAGCTTGAAAATAGGGCTTCAATCTCTTGGCCGCCATGTACACTCCATAGCACATCTTCTGGTAGTGAGGGTAGTTTTGCTTGGATGCCGAGAGCACTTCACTGATGTAATACACCGGTCGGTGAATCTGCTGTGCCTTGTCCTTCTCGGGCCGCTCCACCACCATAACTGCACTGATCACCCGATTGGTTGCCGCAATGTACAGCATCATTGGCTCTTTATCAATCGGGGCAGCCAGAATCGGCGCAGTGGAAAGCATGCGCTTGAGCTCTCGGAATGCTTCGCTCGCTTGGGAGGTCAAGTGAACTTCTCTGTTTTGTTCATCAGCTGATACAGCGGGATTGCTTTTTCACCCAGCCGACTGAGAAATCGGCTGAGTGAGGCGAGGCAACCGGTGAATTTCTGCACTTGCTTCAAGTTCTTTGGCTGCTCCATGCGCTCGATTGCGGCTATCTTCTCGGGATTGCATTCGATTCCTCTCTCGGGAACGAGAAATCCCAAGAGCTTGCCGGCTTGGACTCCAAAAACACATTTCTCCGGATTGAGCTTGATCTGATAAGTTCTCAAATTTGCAAATGTCTCTCGGAGGTCGTCCATAAGTGTAACTCCTTTTGCCGACTTCACCACCAAATCATCCACGTAGACGTGGAGGTTTCTGCCGAGTTGGGAATGTGTGCACCTCTGAATTGTGCGCTGATAAGTAGCACCTCCATTTTTCAAACCAAAAGGCATGGTGATATAACAATAAGCCCCGAAAAGGGTTATAAATGCAGATTTTATTTGATCTTCCACAACAAGTTTAATCTGGTGATAGCCAGTTGTGGCAGCCGGCCGTAGAATCAATCACTTGATCGATACGGGGCAGAGAAAACGGATCCTTCGGGCACGCCTTGTTCAAGCATGTGTAGTCGATACACATGCGCCAAGCCTTGTTCTTCTTGATGACGAGGACTGGGTTCGCCAGCCACTCGGGGTAAAACACTTCCATGATGAAACTTGCAGCTTGCAGCTTCGCAATCTCTTCGCTGATTGCCCTTCTTTTATCTTCAGAAAAACGTCTCAGGGGTTGCTTGACCGGCTTCGAGCCTGGCCGAGTGTGCAGTTTGTGCTCGGCGAGTTCTCTCGGGACACCAGGCATGTCTTGTGGAGACCACGCGAAGATGTCCCGATTCTCACGGAGAAACTCGACGAGCTCGCTTTCCTATTTGTTGCTCAGTCCAGCTCCGACTACAACAAACTTGGTTGAGTCGGAGGGATCTCGAGCGATCTTCTTGTTGTCTTTGGCCGACTGAAAAGCCGATTCCTCATCTTCTCTCTTGGCTGGGCCGACTGGGAGTGGATTCTTGTTCTGCGCTTGCGCCATTGCAATCACCTTGCCGAGCTGACGCTTCTCCGTTTCGACCACCTGAGAATCAGCCAAACTGCTGCCAGCGGATGTGCACTCGAGGGACTTTCTGAAGTCCCCGGTGACGGTGATGACGCCGTTTGGCCCTGGGATCTTCATCTTGAGGTAAGTCTGTTGTGCGTTGAACATGAACTTGGCAAATGCGGGAAATCCCAACAGAGCATGATAAGGACTGCTGAGGTCGGCGACCTCGAACCAAATCGGCTCCCTCCTGAAGTTCTCCTCTGTGCCAAATATGACGTCCAGCCGAATGCGACCCATGGGGGTACAAGACAACCCAGGGACAATCCCATGGAAAGTCGTCCGACTGCGCTCCAGATCCTTCTCGGTGAGCCATAGCTTGATCAAGGTGTCTTTGTACATAATGTTGATTGTGCTTCCTCCATCGACGAGCACTCGGGCGAACTTGCATGAGAACCTTGGTCCTGCGACCAGAGCGTCAACCACAAGAGGATAATTGCCCGGATTCGGCAAGATAGTGGGGTGATCTGCTCTGTCCCAAGATATAGGACACTCGGACCAATGCATGAACTGAGGAATCGGTGGCATGGTGGCATTGACCTCCTGAGCTCGGGCTCTCCGACTGCCCTTGTCAGTGGACTCACTGGTGAAAATCATGTAGGCGGCGTCTTGCCGCGGGAACTGGTTCTGCTGCTGAGGTGGTCCTCTGTTCTGGGGTGGTGGTGGGGGTGGAGGTGGTAAAGCTTCTCCCTTTGCAATCCTTCTCACAAAATCACACTGCTGAGTGGTATGCGCAGACGGCCTGCCGGGAGTGCTGTGCAATTTGCACGGTGCATCCAGCATATCATCAAACGTGTACTTGGGCTTCATCTGCCCCTGCGGCCTTACATTGGGCTTCATCTTCCGACTGCCTCCTGCAGCCCCTGGATCTTCTTCATTCTGGACAGCGGCCACCTGCCGACTGCCGTACTGAGTATTTGGCTGCTCATCTTTGCGCTTGCCATTGTTCTGCTGGTTCTTGTTGTTGCGGTTGTTCTCTCTCCTTTCCTTCCGACTAAGGCCTTGGTTCCCTGTGTCCGACTGTGGAGCCCCTGGTGATTGGATGACACCTCCAACTCCGAGCTGGATAGGGCGCATCGCAGAATCGGACATAGCGAACGCATTGGCCACCTTCATGAGCTCGGCGAGCGATGTAAAATCCTTGCGGAGCAACTTGTGCTTCAGCATTGAATCGGCCAGGCATCCATCCGTCAAGTACTGAATGGCCTGGATCTCATGGACTCCTTCACATGAGTTCTTCAGCTTGATCCACCGAGATAAATAATCTCGGAGGGTTTCATCCTTGCCTTGCACACAAAGAGCCAACTTTCGCGGGAGGTTGGGCCGCTCATATGTGCTCGTGAAGTTGTGAATGAACGCGCTTGTGAAATCCTCCCAGCAATTCACACTATCCTTGGGCAGACTGTTCAACCATGTCCGAGTTGATCCCTGCAGCATCAAAGGTGCGTAGCGGACTGCGGTCAGGTAGTCGGACAACCAATCTTCTGGCTTCACAGAACCATTGTACTTGGGGGTGTCTCTCGGCAGCGTGAAGCCTTTGGGAAACTTCTCGGTCCGAATGCGATGTCCGAAACACGACGGGCCAGCTTCTCCTTCTTCATCTTCTTGAGCCTCCTTCTCCAAGAGCTCAATGCGATGCCTGGCATCGTTCTGACCGATTTTGCGAGGGCCAAGTCGGGCGCTGATTGCTGGTCTTGGTGCCGACTGCTGAGGCATGTCATTATGCCTGCTGTTAACAACTGGCTCTTCAATTCTTCTGCTTGCCGCTGGGGGTGGCCAATTTCTCCTGACCCTACTCTCATGCCGAGATGGGGCAGGCTGCTGTCTGTTCTGGCACGATACATTCGGTCGCTGGCTAGCTTCCGGATTTGGCCTCACAGTTCCTCTTGACGCCCCAGGTCTTGCATTCTGATTCTCCACAGCTACAAGCCTCTGCTCCTTTGCGGCTGCCAGCATCTCACGCATTCGGTGCGAATTCTCTCGCCGCTCATCTCCTTCCAGGTCTTCTAGCTCGGTTGCTATCTGCTCGGCTGCTCTCAGGTTTTTGTCCGGCGTGCTGTATGTCGGCCTCTGGATGAATGCCAATTGCGCCGGTTGCTCCGGTTGCACCGGCCTCCTTGGCCGCTCCGGCTGCTCAGCTCCCGACAACTGCTGATTGACTGCTCTACCTCGGCTTCTCAAATCTTCCAGGACCGCGGGCTCAATCGGCCGGCACGGTCCTGCATGCGCTGCGTTGTACTCCCTGGTGATGGATCCCAGCCTGCGCTCTTCTGCCAGCACCTGCTCGGCCCTGCGAGCCAGAGCAAGCCTTGCCGTTTCCAGCTCGGTGTGCACTTGATCGGGATCACCATTCCTGTTCACGGGTGTGTACAACACATCCCGCAACGCACTGGTGCCGACTCTCTCTGCAGCCTCCGCTGCCTCCTTGGCTCTCCTAGCCGCACTCGCTGCATCGCGATTGCTCAATGAAGACGCCCCCGCCATCATGACAGCTGCGTGCACTCGGCCATCCTCTCCGCCGGGTGCTGCACTTCAGCCCCTGGTCGAGAGCGGGTCCGTGACGCACGAGAAGACACGAATCTCCATGGGATATGCCTCGGGGAAGCTGCCGATGAAGAGGCGATGACTGCCGACCTGCAGCGATACACCGGGCGGCAGGGGTGCGCCGGCCCCATACCGCGCCGAGTAGTCCACCACATAATCAATTGCCCCACGCCTAAGAATCAGGCCAGAGGCGTGGCTACCGCCTGATGCAGAGGAAATTCCCGTCCGGATCTTTACTCCAGTCGACGCCTCGGTCTGCCCCACGGTGGGCGCCAACTTTCGTCGATTTGTGACGGCAGATGCCATGGGGATGGCTAAAGTGAGGGGAAGACGCGAGGAAGAGGATGTCGATGGTGCCGGAATCGGGTTGGGCACAAACACGGTGAATGACACCACGATGTACCCAGGTTCGGGGCTCTCCGGAGAGATAACACCCCTACTCCTGCTTGTCTCTTTTATATCAATGGATCTGGACTACAATAACTGCTTCTCTATCTTCTCAGGGGAAGGTGAGCGCCGCCGTGGGCAAGGCTCTCTCCTGCTTCCCTGAGGAGTAACTACTAGCAGTGAATGAACCGAGGAGAATGTGAGTTATGGTGCGAATGAGCGGATCGTCCCCCACGCAGGAGGGGTACCCTGGGCTCTTATAGTGTGAGCCCGAGGTAAATTGGTAACTTCACTGCCGATTGGGCCCAGCTGTCATCCTCTAATCGGCTGGGTCCCACCGACTGCTTCTCTCCGGGTGATCTGGACCCGACAAGCGGCGGCCCATGCTGTAGACTTGTAGGGCATGATGATGAACAGTGGAGCTAGGAGGTGCGGTCTTGTCGCCCTGTCCGCGGAATCGGCGGAGAGGTCGACACCGCATCTCTGCCAGATCTTCGATGTGACTTGGCTTCTCTGCCACCTCGATCTCTCGGGATTGCACATTTATGACCTCGTACTTGGACCTCCGACTGGCCTCGGGGTCAACTTCTCCAAGGGCGGTAGGTTGTACCGATTGCGCCTGGGCCGACTGGTGGCCCTTGGCAGGGTCAATTGCTCTAGGCAATCGTCTGTGCTAATGCCCACCTCGGACCAGCTGCGGGCCAATTGGCTGATGGTCTTGATGACAACAGGGTGGACCGGCTGCGCCTGGGCCGACTGCTGGCATTCAGTACGGCTGATTGTCTAGGAGCAATCGGCCGTACGCCTGCCCAGCTCGGCCCAGCTGCGGCCCAATCGGTCCATCCTTGTCTTGAAAGTTTGCTTTCGCTTGGGTGAGCCTACCCGGGTATCAATCCCCCGAGAGTCAATACGCGTGATCCCCGTGCTAGATCAACAATCTAACACGCCCCTTTGTTACACAATTTCTCCACACCAAAGCAAGACCCAAATCATCTTCGCGCGACCAGCATACTCAGGAGCAGCATAGAAGGACCCCGAGGGGCAAGATGTTTGTAACAAAATCAAGCAATGCAGGAGGGATCAACTTGTGCAATTAGAGGGGAAGCAACTAGAAGATTCAGTTTAGATCTATTATCAAAAAACCGCGCACAATGAAAATTTTGTGCAATGCCCGTTCATCACTTATGAACTCTAGATCGAACCTGCATCTAGCACTAGACTAGCTCATGATACCTCTGTTGGGATTAGGAGTAGAAAACAAAAAAAATCGGCACTACGAAAACCAAACCCAAGAATGGATCTAGGAAGATGCAGACAAGGTTATCGATCTTGTTACCTTCTTGCAACCGTTCAACGAATGCAATTCTCTCGCGGCGGAAGATATTGATGGATGGTCGGAGAAGCGTGAAGATGAACACTCCCACAAACAGATCTAATCACCGTGGAGTCCCTCGAACGTACGATCTCTCTACGGTTGATCCACACGTACAGTGTAGATGATCCGGCAGGGCTCCGCCGTCCAGAGCTCTGCGCCACCGGAGTAGAGAGGAGGGAGGAGCAGCCCTTCGGGGTGGTGGAGATTGGATATAATGAGAGGGAAAGAGAGGGGGCAGCCCTTCAGGCAAGAACAAATCCAATTGTGTGTTGAAGGGGTGCCCCCACCTCCTCTATTTATAGGTGGAGGGGGAGGGGAGCCAACTTGGAGGAGGGGTAGCCCTAGGGGATGTGCCCTAGGGTTCCCCTCCCTAGGGTTGCGCCAAGGGGGGAGGGGGAAGCTTCCTGGAAGCTCCCCCAAGGCGCCCTCCCGTCTTGTGCTCCCTTGGCCCATGTGCTCCTTTTATAAGTACATAATAAATGAATATTAAATTTATCTAGACCAACTCGTAACTTTTCCGGCCCTCCAGTTTTACCCGTTTTTCTCAAAACTCTTCCCGGTACTTTACCGGGTCCCCGAAACGGTTCCAGTTTTCACATCGATTATAACCCGATCACTCCGAGACTTTCGCGGTGTGATTAATACATGCTCCTATCACTCTATTACTCTACAGATCATCTACCTTTAAGTGTGTGACCCCATATGTTCAGTAGGATACGGACATGAACCGGAAACTTACTTTCCCGCGGAACAATAACCGATAGCGAAGCCATGGACACCCATAACGGTTCCCGTACCTACATGAATATAAATTCGAGTGAACCACAAGCTTAACATGCCAGTCCTATTTGCTTCACGATACTATACAAAACCTGAGGTGAGATCTATTAGGTATCCGCATGATTAACCATCAACCATTATACCAAGTCATCCTCCTTTCTATTGTGTTCCAGGTTTCTCGTTTAGTATTCCGGTATCCCTTGTGATCAATTCACAGTGTCTGGCCAGACGATGTTGGATGTTGTAATACCGAGAGGGCCCATAGAAGTATCTCTCCATCGTTTAGAGGAGCAAATTCCCAACTCGAATCGTTAAGTCCCTTGACACACTTTCAGGTGTGAGTGATCAAAGCCGTTATTGCCACGCCTGTTACGGGTGGTGTTGGGACAGTTTCAAAACCCACCCTCCGGTATGAAGTTACGAAACATTCTTATGGTCATGAAGGATGCATGCATATTAACTTTAGATGATTTTACTTATAACATGGAAACGATGTGATCTCAAAGTAAATCATACAATTGGGTCGGTTCAGCACCCTTGTTCTGGCAACAATGTGCTCCCATGTGTTACCGGCATTTACAATGCCCTATGAACAGGAAAACATGTCATCCATAACACATAGGTTAGTCCTAGAGGCAGACTAAGAACACTTGGTGTTTACACTCCACACCTGCATATGGGTTTTCCTCCGGAGGCAGTTAACATGCTACTTGGCAAACCTCCGCATAAGCCATTTGCAGTTATAGCACAGACATATAAACTTTAATAATGAACCTGGAATTATAATAATACATTTTATTATTGCCTCTAGGGCATAATTTCAACAGTTGTACCATTGATCCTCCGCTCCTGGTAGAAAGTCGAAACTAGCGGTGACGTCAACTGCTTCTTCGTCGTGAAAACGTCGAAGTGCGCCCGCGCCTGCTCAAGGGTGATGTCACTAAGGACCACTGCTGGCAAGGGCTACGATTCGATATCAGACACCTCCTCCATCATCGTCTCGTTTGTCCGATTTCGCCTCGGAGGGAGAAGGTAGTTGTTAGATTGGTCTAATTCGAGACATTGAGATGGATCGCATGGAAGCCCTTATTGTCATACCCTTTCGGCTAGGACAGGCCTCGGGTTGGGCCGAGGGACAGAGAAAAGGCCCAAAGTGGTTCCCCGTTTATTTACTTGTATTTTTTATTTCATAAGTAACATAAATTTAAACACACGTCTAAATTGGAAATAAGATGAATTAAATAGAAATAAAATATGACCTGGACTTAATTTCTAATATTCAATAAAATTGTATTGAACCAATTTAATGGAAGTAAATTCAAATACATTTAAATTAAACTCAAATGGACTTGAAGTACAACCATATTAAACCTTGTGGGTAAAATCATGAAATTCGAGGAAGGTTTGGGCAAGATAATACCCAGAGGAGGAGCTTAGGCAATGATTGATAAATCATTGGGAGTTTGGTGAAGATTGGATCAGATAAAGGGAAAATAAATTGAATAAATGTTAAGAATGTTTTGAAAATTGTGGGAGCAATTTTCTGTCACATAGAAATGATCATAGAACCACTTGAAAAAGTTTCACACAAAGGTGAAATTTCATGTTACAATTTAATTAGAACAAATTGAGAAAGGATTATTAGTAGACTGTTACAGTATATCTCACGCCAACTTTAGCTCTTATCTTCTTTGTAGCAATGGTGTCCATATAATTGCTAGCACTTTTTTTCTAATGCATCAGTTGTCTCACTCATTCTATAAAATTGCTTAATGAATTTAAGTGATTTAGCAAAGTTAACCCACAGTATGTGAAGTTTTTTTACTACTAGTTTTTTCAAAGCCCAACTTTGAACATTTACAACATCACTTGTACCTGCCCGATCAAAACCATTAAATTTAAACAACTCTAGTAATTTAGATTTATAAGATAACAAGTCTTTCTATGCCTTTTTGCCTTCTACTTCCAATTCTAGTTAAACATGTAATATATAATTAAACCCCTGAAGGAATTGTGTTTCATTGAGGGTCCGTCACTTTATCTTGATGGTGGTCATGGGGTTACCATAGTCAACATCCACGTAATCTTTGGAATTCTGTACCAAAGCACCCTAATATTTTTTGCATCATATCCAACATACTTTGGAATAGGTTTCATCTGTCACCAAGTACATCCATCAGCGACATCAGAGTCCTTCCCGTAGATGATACAATCTTTGATCCTGCATTTTTTGGTTATTGTGCATAGTGTCCTTGCATTTATTACAACATAGATTCCTACTCCTGCCATTATTCAACAAAATCTTGAAGGAAATATATTTCTCTTAGATAGTCCCTTTGGAAAAACTAATACTCCCACCATTAGCAACATCACTTACAAATCTTGAAGCCTTGCTCCCAAGTTGAAACCCATGGAGTTTGTCTCTTTTTCATCACCTATAGAGGGTGTGTGAGGTTGAACATTGTTAAGCTTCATGCACTAACCAACGCAACCAAAAGTCTGAACTGATGGAAAGAGCTATGTAATCCACATATACACTTCAACACCCCCTCTCACGTGTGATGCGGAAATTCAACACGTGAATAGACTCAAATGTATGGCTAAAGAGGCCTATACATGGACAAAGAGGGGGACATCAACAAATTTTATATAAATTGTGAAAGCCAGGACTTAAGCTCAAGACCTTAGTCTTTGATACCATGTTATGCTACATGCACTAACCAACACAATTAAAAGTCTGAACTGATGGAAAAGGCCAGGCAATCAACATATGCACTTCAACAAACATCAGATGTTTGAGCTAACTGTTGAGAATTATGAGCTGACCGGGGAAGTAAAAAGCACCAAGCCAAAAAAAATATTGGGCTAGATCCTGCATTTTCTTCCCAACACCACTCTGTATCATGAGATTGTATCCCCTATTACTTTATCATCTTTTAATCCATGACAATCCTTGAATAACTTCCTTTATCCATGATGGGCTTCGTTAGGTGATTCGTCATGAAGTCTTCTAAAAGGCCTATGATCCAATCCATAAGGTCTAATCCGTTTTCACATGATGCCCTTTATGCGAGGATGTCGTCACGAGGGGAGCACCTCAGTGGTTTTGTCGCTCTAGCAACCCTTCGCACCGCAAACACCAATCACACCCACACCGGGCACTACTGACATCTCCTTGTGTAAGAGCAAAGTTTTGCCCCCGTGTGTTTTGTATATTGTTGGACAAGACAGTAGAGGAACTAACAATGTTTTCTAGTGTAAATAGTTGAATAGGTTCCTGAAGGACAAGCTAAGTGATAAAGCTTCATGGAAGGTTTTCAAGTTATCGAAGCATTACCCCTTGAGCGAAGCTTAATCACGAAGGATGACCCCCAAAAATGAAGGTGTCCTGAAGCTCAACTCATTGAACCAAATGAAGAAGATGGCGCAAGACTTAGATGTTTTTGTGTAGTCCTTTTTCTGTTCTTTGAGTCATAGTACAAACCGTACTATTAAGAGGGGTCTTTAGTTTGTGGACACCGAAGTTATTGAGAAAATGCTCAGATCAAATCTAAACCAAGTGAGAATCTAGAGTGAAGAAATCTCATGTGCACTGATGATAGCTTCTCGCCCTTCGTTGGTAGGCCCCAAGTGGAAGGCTTGATGCGGTACAGCAGCGAGTTTTCCCTCAGTAAAGATACCTAGGTTTGTCTCCAGTAGGACTCCAGAGATGATAAGTAGGTGTCAGCGGCGCACCTGACGCGGACCTGCACACAGACACAGATAACTTTGTTCCCAACGAAGTTCAGAGAGGTTGTCAATCTCTCCGGTCTTGTCGTTCACAAATGATAAAACGCAAGGGGATAATGATAGCAACTTGAAAGTAAATGCAGAAAAGTAAATAAAGCTTGGAAACAATAATGAGGATATGGACCGGGATACGTGATGTTCGCTAGTGATGTCTCTCTCCCAAAAGACGATAAAAATTGCTATGCGAGGTAAACAAATTACAGAAAGGCAATTGACAGGATTATGAACGCACCGCAATGCTAACTATGCTACAAAAGAAAGGAAGAGGTTCAAAAGCACGGGCAGTACGCCAAAGTAAGTAGACCGAAATCCATCTTCATCTACTACTAATCATCCACCTTGAGATATCTATCCAGAACATCTCGCTGGTATTAAGTTGCGAGCCCCACCCAAAGTGTAAACCCAAAGCAACAGACAACTGCATTAAAAAGAACTTTGCGTAAAGTAAACAATCCTTGTAACCGCGGTTACAAGCACCGTTGTTTTCCCCCTTGTGGCAACAACACATCCCCTAGACTCATGTTTCTGTCACTCAAGCATGTCATCGGGGAGGCATGAACCCACAATCTAGCACAACGCTCCCTCTTGGAGTCACTACCTACTACTTAGCCAAAGCAATAAACAACAACAGAGAGCATGAACGAATTACTTAGGAACAAAAATACAAGAGATAAGAACCAAATATATTACTCTATCACAATCTAAACATAATCTCATAATCCATCAGATCCGATCAAACTCAACATAGCAATAGCAGAAATATTACAAAGGTGCCTCGATCATGTAGGGCAGCTCACGAGGTCTAAACAATGAAGATCAAAGAGGGGAGGAGAACATCACATAGTTACTGATCACGGACCCATGGTCCAAGGAAAACTACTCACGGGACATCCGGGGAGCATCCATGGTGGAGAGGAGACTCCCGGAGGTCAATCCTCCCTCCGGCAGGGTGCCGGGAAGAGGTCTTCTGGTGCTCCCGATCTTGGAAGCGCGGCGGCGGCGGAACAGAGGCGAGTTCGCGGAATAGGGTTCTTCTTCTGGAGTTTTCCCGCGACGGGGGATAAATAGGAGAAAGGGGGCAGCCAGAGGTGGGCCAGTGGCCCCAGGCACCCCCCTGGCGCGGCCAGGGGTGGGGCCGCGCAGGGTGGCCGCCTGGGGCCCCCTGGCTCCCCTCTGGCCCCTCCCGGGCTCTTCTGGAAGCTTCCTCCACGCTGATTTTTTATCTGAATTTTCCCGAATTTTTCTGGCACTTTTTATATGGGGGAAAACTGAAATAGAAAAACAGCAGAAAATAGGAACTGGCACTGGGGTGCACTGAGTTAATAGGTTAGTCCAAATATGATCAAAAATGTATAAAAGTGTATCTAGATCATAACAATATCACACAAAATATGCATGGAGCAAGCAGAAATTATCGATACGTTTTGGACGTATCAACATCCCCAAGCTTAATTCCTGCTCGTCCTCGAGTAGGTAAATGATAACACGCATCATTTCTGTGGTGACATGCTAGCAACCATAAAAGAACTTTGAAAAGTAAAGCAATCAAGGTTAGAGATTCAATTCAAGTCATAACAGGCAAGAGTCTATATTAGCATTGAAACAAGTAACAAAAGAACAAAAGGTGCAAGAGCTCTTGCTGTCCGTGACTCGAATGTCTCCAAATGGTGTTTGCGTGCAAGAAAGGAGGGTAGCGAATACGAGAGAAAAAAGTATTTTTGTTGAGAACTCAATCTACTAAAGTTTCACACTTGGTCCTCTTTGGAATCTTATCTTGACTCGTCCCCAGACCACTAGCCAGGTACAAGTCAATTTGATCCACTCCTTTTCGATATTTTGAGCACTCATGCAATGGATGAGCGTAAGCACGAGAGTTTGACACTTAGGATGGCAAAAAGAGAAATATGGTGGAGGAGGAAGACAAAAAAAGGATAAGAAAGGCTCACATCAATGAGGACAATCATAGGCAAGAGATGCCAAATGATAGATATGATGTGAGGAGTAGGGATTGCCATGCAACGGATGCACATACGAGCTAGGAATCTCTCCAAACTATATGCAAAAAGATCATCTCTATGGAGTACAAGGATATAAAGGGAGTACTAGTGTGGATCTCTCAAAAGGATAGTAGTGTTGCCCCTTTCTCTCTTTTTATTTCTTTTTCTCTTTTTTTCTATTTTTGTATTTTTTGTGGCCTCAATGGCTCTTTCTATTTAACTCTCATTTTTCCTATTTGGGATCTTTTGATGTGTCCACTTTGGGATCTTTTCCTCACTTAAGGGCAACACTCTAATTTACAAGAAGGTAAAGGAGATCTTTCACACTTTACAAGGTACTCAAAACATAAAGAAGATGTAACTATCATGATGTATGCAATGTATGTCGCTGCCAGTGTAGAAGGAACATGTATGACATGAAGAGGTGGATGTTGCATGGCAATGTAACTCGGAAAGGCTAAGGAAATGCCTTGATAGGTAGGTATGGTGGCTGTTTTGTGGAAGGATAAAGGGAGGCTTATGATGATAGAGCGTATCATGCCAAGGGTTTGGATGTACCGGCGAAGGTGGACCCCAACTCTCGGAGTGACAAGAAGGCAATGCACGGCACGGGAAAGGCTAGCAAAACATGGGAAGGTGGAAGTGTCAACTCTCAATACTTACATTAGTCCGAAGAACTCATGCACTTATTATCGGTAACTCTCAATCTAATAAGGAGGTTCACAAAGAGACAAGTACCCCGAGGAGGAGTGTATGGGGGTTTGGTTATCCTTGCGCATCCTCGACTCATGGTACGTGAGTGTACTCTAATATTCGACTCCTCAGAAGAGTAGTGATCCATCTAGTAGCTAGAGTTCTCAACTAGTTTTGTAGGTTTTGAAAATAAACACGGATTGCCCAAAATACGACACCTATCACTAATATGCAAGAGCTCTTGACACCAAAAGTCCAAACATTACTCACAACAATGCCTCAAAACTATTGCAAGCTACTACTAAAATTAAATAGCAACCTCAATTACCTACTTTCAAGACAAAACACAACTCAGTGCAACAACCAACTCTCTTAACAAGATAAACATGAAGACTAAAAAGAGTTGCAGCAACAAACTAAACAAAATCCAAAGCTCTTGATAAACACAAACTAAGACTAAAACTAAACAAGGCAGTAGCTATGAAAAGATAAAGAACACACAACAGCAAAAAGATAGGCAGGAAAAATCCTATGATGTGTTCTAAATTTTGAAAGTGGAGCGTGTTTCTCTCCCACACAAAGTAAGAAAGGATCTAACTTGTTATGAACAGCAAGCAAAACTAAAAACACAAAACCTAAGAGCGAGACGCTCCAAGCATAGCACATAACACATGAAGTGATAAAAATATAGTGAGACAAAGGACGAACTGATGATTGTTGATGGAGAAGGGGATGCACGGGGGCATCCCCAAGCTTAGACGGTTGAGTCTCCTTGAATATTTATTGGGGATGCATGGGGGCATCCCCAAGCTTGAGCGCTTGACACTCCTGGATCTTCTTTCATCATCTTCCAACGCACACTTGAAAACTCCCTTCATACATAACTCACCATAAGCTGATTAGAGAGGTTAGTACCCTTAATAAATATTTTTTCTCCACTGGATATAAAGATAATATTGAAGATCTATTGTTTCTCAAGAGTGCCAAAAAGTTTTTGCAAAGAAAAAGCAAGCTTAAGGTTTGCAAAAGTAAGGAGAGACAAAACGTGGCAGAATCTGTGAAAAACAGAACAGCAGATAGTAAAAAAAAATTTAGGGGCACTTATGCAACTCAAATAAAAAAAACTCAGAACATATGGAAGTTTCGTAATTGTATAGAGCATACTGTGTAAAAAATTCAGCTCAAAAAGATGAACTGGGATTTTTCTGGAATTTTTCTGGTCACGAGGACAGAATCTGTTTTCTGGACAGCATGTCACAACTTTTACTTCACTTGCCGTAAGAGGCTATAACTTTGCACAAAGCTGAAAAATAAAGATACAATGATGTTGCTACAGTAGTAAAAATCATCAAGACACAACAAAATCAAAAATAAAAACCTAAATTCGTTGCGGGTTGCCTCCCGAAAGCGCTTCTTTAAAGCCATTAGCTAGGCATGATGCAAAAAGAAGAATCAAGTTTTATCAAGAGAAAGAGAATAACTAGCCCGTGTAACGGACTCAAAAGGTAACTTGATTTTCTTTCTAGGGAAGTGTTCCATCCCCTTTTTGAATGGGAATTGGAATTTGATATTCCCCTCTTTCATGTCAATAACCGCACCAAAGGTGCGAAGAAAAGGACGTCCCAAAATAATTGGACATAAAGGTTCACACTCTATATCCATAACAATAAAATCGACGGGAACATAGTTGTCATTGACAATGATAAGAACATCGTTGATCTTCCCCAAAGGTTTCTTTATGGAAGAATCAACAAGACGAACACCAAAAGAACAAGGCTCAAGAGGCTTCAATTCAAACATATCAAATGTTCTTTTGGGCATAACAGAGGTACTAGCTCCAACATCACATAAAGCATAGCAAGAGAAGTTATTCAATTTAATTTTGATCATAGGGTCCCAACCATCCTCTAGCTTCCTAGGTATGGAGGCTTCTACTCTAAGCTTCTCCCCCCTAGCTTTGATAAGAGCATTTGTGATATGCTCCGTGAAGGCAAGATTAAGTGTGCTAGTGTTGGGGTCTCTAGACATTTTGTGTAACAAGCTAATAACTTCTGAGAGGGTGCAAATATCAAAATCAATATCACTACTATCAAAGGTGGTAGTAGTGTCATTTAGGCTCACTTGTTTGAAACCCTCTATGTTCATAGGAGTTTCTTTATCTACGGTTGAGGTATTAGCATCACCATTAATAGGTCCAACGGGACTAGGGGTGCATTGGGTGCTAATAGTTTGGGTGTCCTCAACAATTTGGATAGTGGCAACTGTGTGGTGTGTAGGAAGGCTCTTAATTCTATCCTCTTCCTCTTTTTATCTAGCCCATCTCTCTTTAAGTTTAGCCATCATCCTAATATTTTCATTGATTTGTAGCTTGATAGCATTAATAGGAGTGGCTTTATTCTCCTCAAGGGGGAGGTTCTAATTTTAAGCATCTCAATATCAAGGGCTAAGCTTTCTACCTTCAAAGAGAGATTATCTATTTTAGATAATTTCTCTTCTACATTTTTGTTGAAGGCTTTTTGGGTAGTGATAAAGTCTCTAAGCATGCTTTCTAATTCAGAAGAGGAGTTCTTGTTGCTAGGGTAAGTGTTGTTGTTCCCATAGTTGGATGGAAACGGTCTAGGATTGCTAGCAAAATTTCCCCTATAAGCACTGTTGTTGAAGTTGTTTCTAGCAATAAAGTTCACATTTACTTGTTCTTGAGCAACCAAAGAATTTAAAGGAACATCATGAGGATCAATAGAGGGTTGCTTGGTAAGTAGAGACATAATTAAGTCAACTTTTTCATTGAGGCAGGTAATTTCCTCGACAGAGTTTACCTTCCTACCTGTTGGAGCGCGCTCGGTGTGCCATTGGGAATAATTGGTCATCATTTCCTCGAGAAGCTTCGTGGCAGCACCAAGTGTAGTTGACATAAAGGTTCCTCCCGCGGCCGAATCTAACAGGTTCCGCGAAGTAAAGTTCAAGCCTGCATAAAAAGTCTGGATAACCATCCAAGTAGTCAAACCATGTGTAGGGCATTTCTTAACAAGAGATTTCATTCGTTCCCAAGCTTGGGCAACGTGTTCGTTATCCAATTGCTTAAAATTCATAATATTACTCCTCAACTGGATAATCTTAGCAGGAGGGTAGTACTTCCCTATAAAAGCATCTTTGCACTTATCCCAATAATCTATGCTATTTCTAGGCAAAGATTGAAACCAAATTTTAGCATCTCCCCTTAAAGAGAAAGGAAAGAGCTTGAGCTTAACAACATCACCTTCTACTTCTTTATACTTTTGCATATCACATAATTCAACAAAAGTATTCAAGTGTAAAGCAACAGCATCTCCAGCACCAGAGAATTGATCTCTCATAACAAGATTTAGAAAAGCAGGTTTAATTTCATAAGAGGTAGCTGAAGTGGCAGGTGTGGCAATGGGAGTGCAGATAAAGTCTTGGTTGTTGTGACTAGTGAAGTCACACAACTTGGTGTTTTCAGTGGAACCCATAGTAGCAGCAAGTGTGGCAGGCATTTTTGGTATTTTTGATAAAAGACACAAAGATAAAAACTGAAAGGTAAACTAGCAAGACAAAAAAACAAAGGTAAAGGGTAGTGTGCAACTCCCCTATCTTAGCACTTGGAGTCCCCGGCAACGGCGCCAGAAATTACTCTTGATGATAGCTTCTCGCCCTTCGTTGGTAGGCCCCAAGTGGAAGGCGTGATGCGGTACAACAGCGAGTTTTCCCTCAGTAAAGATACCGAGGTTTGTCTCCAGTAGGACTCCAGAGATGATAAGTAGGTGTCAGCGGCGCACCTGACGCGGACCTGCACACAGACACAGATAACTTTGTTCCCAACGAAGTTCAGAGAGGTTGTCAATCTCTCTAGTCTTGTTGTTCACAAATGATAAAATGCAAGGGGATAATGATAGCAACTTGAAAGTAAATGCAGAAAAGTAAATAAAGCTTGGAAACAATAATGAGGATATGGACCGGGATACGTGATGTTCGCTAGTGATGTCTCTCTCCCAAAAGACGATAAAAATTCCTATGCGAGGTAAACAAATTATAGAAAGGCAATTGACAGGATTATGAACGCACCGCAATGCTAACTATGCTACAAAAGAAAGGAAGAGGTTCAAAAGCACGGGCAGTACGCCAAAGTAAGTAGACCGAAATCCATCTGCATCTACTACTAATCATCCACCTTGAGATATCTATCCAGAACATCTCGCTGGTATTAAGTTGCGAGCCCCACCCAAAGTGTAAACCCAAAGCAACAGACAACTACATTAAAAAGAACTTTGTGTAAAGTAAACAATCCTTGTAACCGCGGTTACAAGCACCGTTGTTTTCCCCCTTGTGGCAACATCACATCCCCTAGACTCATGTTTCTGTCACTCAAGCATGTCATCAGGGAGGCATGAACCCACAATCTAGCACAACGCTCCCTCTTGGAGTCACTACCTACTACTTGGCCAAAGCAATTAACAACAACGGAGAGCATGCAAGAATTACTTAGGAACAAAAATACAAGAGATAAGAACCAAATATATTACTCTATCACAATCTGAACATAATCTCATAATCCATCAGATCTGATCAAACTCAACATAGCAATAGCAGAAATATTACAAAGGTGCCTCGATCATGTAGGGAAGCTCACGAGGTCTAAACAATGAAGATCAAAGAGGGGAGGAGAACATCACATAGCTACTGATCACGGACCCATGGTCCAAGGAAAACTACTCACGGGACATCCGGGGAGCATCCATGGTGGAGAGGAGACTCCCGGAGGCCAATCCTCCCTCCGGCAGGGTGCCGGGAAGAGGTCTTCTGGTGCTCCCGATCTTGGAAGCGCGGCGGCGGCGGAACAGAGGCGAGTTCGCGGAATAGGGTTCTTCTTCTGGAGTTTTCCCGTGACGGGGGATAAATAGGCGAAAGGGGGCAGCCAGAGGGGGGCCAGGGGCCCCAGGCGCCCCCCTGGCGTGGCCAGGGGTGGGGCCGCGCCGGGTGGCCGCCTGGGCCCCCCTGGCTCCCCTCTGGCCCCTCCCGGGCTCTTCTGGAAGCTTCCTCCACGCAGATTTTTTATCTGAATTCTCCCGAATTTTTCTGGCACTTTTTATATGGGGGAAAACTGAAATAGAAAAACAACAGAAAACAGGAACTGGCACTGGGGTGCACTGAGTTAATAGGTTAGTCCAAATATGATCAAAAATGTATAAAAGTGTATCTAGATCATAGCAATATCACACAAAATATGCATGGAGCAAGCAGAAATTATCGATACGTTTTGGACGTATCATGCACTGAGTTAAGCTTCAGTAGAAAAGACTTCGTTCTTTGGCTTCTGAAGCAGAACTAAGTCCGTGATTCAGCTTTACTTGTTCCGCAAGTAAAGTTGCGCGGTAATGATAAATCCGACCGTTGTGGACACGTGTCAAGCTGTCACTTTGGGTCAATCTGGTCATTTCGCACCTCGGGATCGCCAACTATAAATACGCCGCCCCCTCCTCCATTTGCGGGTGGCTGCTCTAAGAATATTCTTGAGAGAGACTGAAGAGAGCACCCCAAGAACGCCACCGAAGAAAAACCCAAAACCCAGAATACTGAAGCCTAAGTCCCATTGATCTGAGTAGATTCGAGATGACTTAGGTGAAAGCTTACTAGCCTTTTTATCTTGGAGAACTGCAATTCTCCTAGACGGTTAGAGTGCTGACTTCAGAGAGCGAAGAGTAATTGTCGCCTCGAAGATCAAGTTTGTCAAAGGTTTCGGAGATTCCCTTGATAATCTACCCCGAGTCAAAACTGACCAAGCTCAAGGAGATTGGTGCAGTGGAGCAACGGACGGAGAGAGATTTGCTCCAGGTGTTCAATCACCAGTCCCTCCAACCAGACGTAGCACTTTGCAGAGCGTGAACTGGTCGAACAAACATCCCCGAGTCACAGTTCGTTTCACTTCAAGCATTTACCTTCCGCATAGCATTTGCTTCCCAGTTATGCTTCAATGTGTTTTGATTCACTGCATTTAGTTTCGCTTCCAGTTTTATTTCCCTGTTACTTGTTTCTGCTTCTCTGTTCCTCTTTACTTATGCTTCACTTCCAAGTTTCAATCGAAAATTTGAAGTGATCATTCACCCCCTCCCCCTCTGATCACATACTTGGACTTTCACCTTGGGAATCAAGGTCGACTGCACTCCCAAAGCTACCATCGTCCTCAGTGTAGCCAACAAAAACACTAAGCCCTCCGGTATCGTGAGGTGCTAGATTTGTGACTTGTATGCCCACCCGTGCATTGAACGCGTCTAATCCATCTAGTCGGTCTCCTCCATGACCCAGATGAGGATTTCATCCGGATTCAGCGCTCGCACCCCAAAAAGATGCGCCCGATTCTATTCCCGTGATCGCTGAGACATCGATGCGGCTTGTTGCGCGAGAGCTCAGACGTTGGGGAACGAATCGCTGATCTCCATCAGCCGCTTCAATTTCCTTTGGGTCCTGTTTGTTTGGGATTTTGCTTCTACTTTTGCAGCTTTTCCATTTTGGCCAATAAGCCATAAAAGCTTCTAAATAGGTGCTTTTGTAGATTTTATGGCTTTTGATCCAAATATTGTTATATTGATTTCTCAAAAGCCATAAAGCTCATAAATACATATTTTTTGAGCTTTTATGGCTGTTTGATTAAAGTATAAAAACAGCAAAAGCAAAAGCAAAGGCCCAAACAAATGGGGGCTTGGTCTCCCGTCGCGAGCTGTTTCACCTGTGCGACCCCTCCAAAAAAACAAGTACGATGCATGGAATTGTCGTCACGAGCCAAATAATTCGAAGAGATGGGGATGAGAAATGGAAGAAAGAAGGGCTTCTAGAACTCACCGTCTCAAGGGTGTGTGGAGCGGAGCAGTGGTCGAGCCTTGTCTCACCATTGATGCGTGTGGGTGCCTCGGGAAACACATTGTCTATAACATAAATGAGGCTTCTTTGACACACGGTATGATGACGTTGGATCACTGATGTGTGGGTCTGCATGCTGATGGGATCCACTTGTTAGTGAGTCAAAGTCACCGTACGGTACAGTAGATGATCTGTTTCCTTATAGCATGTGCCATCTTAGAAATTGCAATTCATGTTGTATGCTATGATGCATTTATACTTTGTTTTCTAACCTCACATCTATATTTCTATGTTTTTTTGGAAAATCAAACGTTCATACTAACCCCACATTATTAAAATGACGTGTCATTTTATTGGTGTGTTTCTTCTAGTCTTGCATTTTAGGTCTCATTTGGCTTATACAAATTCTATAGAATTTTTATAGGATAGGATTTTTGTAGGAAAAATCCTGTATAGATCTTTGGTTTGTATGAATGGGATCACATTTCTCCATATAAGTTATTCATATCCTTCATATTTCAATAGAAAAAATAAATATTAGCTCAAACTTAATACAGTAGAAAAATTTCTATGATGTGAATCAAAGGATATCTTTCGGTTTATTCCTATCATTATTCATAGGATTTAAGATATATAACATCTCATTTTCTGTAATTTTTCTACTGCTATGATATTCCTGCCCTACAAACCAAAATAAGCCTTGCTGTACTATGTTGCGAATCAAAGGATAATTCTATAAATTATTCATTACTACTAGTATACTCCTGTAAGGAAGGTGGCAGCAGTATTAGTAAACGATGGCGTGCAGTGGGCTGACTGACACAAGGGATGCTGCTGCACTGGGGTGAAGCAGGAATTAAGGTGGGTCGCACGGAATCACGGGGAATTCAAAGCTTGGGTCCGGCCACACACACGAAATAAAATAAAGCAAAGTACTACAAGGAGATTAAACTAATAATCAAATCGAAATGTTCATACTCTCTCTATGTACGTAGCCCCCACGTCCGACGAATCCAGCGAGCCCAGTGGATTTCGTTTGACCATGCTCGCTGCTGCTGCAGTTTCATCTTTCATGCTCGCTGCGACGTCTGTCCTTCCCTACACAGACAGGGAAGAAAAGAGCGAGCGAGGCCGCTGGCGGGTGGGCCCGGGGACGTACGTCGCAGGCGGAGGAATAGGATCCGGGTCCCGTCCATCTCCATCCATCCATGCGATCGGAATGGGATGGGATGGCACGGCACCGAACCCATGTGCGGCGCGGCGACCAGGTGGGGGACACGTCGGCGTCAGGTCCTTGGGGCCCCTCCGTCTCCGTGCCAGCACCAGCGGTACACTGGTGCATTTACACTCCTGTGCGAATGACCAGTGAGCACGGACGAGCAGATGGATGGAATTGAAATGCGACATCCATTGGATAGATAGACCATGCATGGCTAATTGACGAAAGAGGTCCTGGTTAGGTGCAGGTGATTAGAAAGACATAGACAGGCTAGCTGCTAAGAGCATCTCCACCCGCGCCTCCAAGAGGCCCCCAGGATGTCTTTTTCCGCGCCGGGCGGACGAAATTCGCCCAGCCGCCCCCTCAAGAGTCCATTTAGCGCCGGATTGAGCCAAAAGTGGATCCGGCGATCCCAACCCAAACCCAGCGCACTGGGGGTCTCTTGGGGGCGCCGGATGAAGCGAAAAGACGCGTGGGACCGCCTCTGTCGGCGAGATAGGCCTTTCCCTCCCGCCGTTTTCTCCCCCTTCCCCCGCCATTTGCTCCGTCTCCCGCCATTTCCCCCAGATCTTCCCATGGCGCCGAAGAAGAAATACGAGGCCCCTCGCCGCGTCGAGGGCGCACCTGTGCCGCCCAAGAAGCCGAGGAAGCCGAGAGCGCCGCTACCAAGGCCGGAGGGCTTTACGGACGGCCAGTGGCTCGCCGACCAAACGCGGCGCTCTGTGTCGACGACCGAGCGCCGCAACCGCCTCTTCGTCCAGCAATCCAGGGAGCTCCAGGAAGCCGCGGCGAAGGAGCTGAAGGAGACGGCAGACGTCGCGGTGGCGGCGAAGCGTGAGCTCCAGGAGACGCTCGCGCATGCGGTGGCGGCCAAGGAGGCAATTGCGGCCGCGGCGGCTCTTCGCTCCGGCGGGGTAATGTTCCCTCTCCAAACTCAGCAGAGTGTCACCTCCCCCGCCGGCAACTTCTCGCCTTCCACGCCGTCGGCTTGGGCGGCGTCGCCTGACCACAGCGGCTTCAACCCCAACCTCGCCTTCCCGCTACCACGGACTACGTCAGCGTCCTGCTCGCCTGTCTACTCGCCGGCCTACGCGGCGGCCATATAGCTGCCCCGTCCTTGCTGCGCCGAGAGTCCATCCCGTTCACCACGGAAATGGAGGACATCATCGCCGCGGGGTACGAGGCTCACATCGCCGTCGGTTCAGACGCGTTCTTCGCCCAGGACACCGACTTCGGCCAGCCTGCCGACTAGGAGACGCAAGACTTCGAGGTTGACGTCGAAGAAGAGACCCAGGCGCCGCCGGAGGACTTGGGCGGCAAAGGGAAGAAGAAGAGGAAGAGCGGTGAGCCGTCCTTGGGGCGGTACAAGTGGACGGCCAAGGAGGACGAGTGCCTCGCCAAGGCATGGAAGATGGTGAGCATGGACCCGATCACCGGTTCCAACCAAAGCGGCGATACGTTATGGATAAGGATCAAGGCAGCTTTCGACGAGCGCAAGATGGTCGACCCCAAATTCAACACCACCTACATGGATCGCGGGGCGAAGGCCATGGCAAACCACTGGGCGGCGATCCAGACGGCGTGCAACAAGTGGCACGGTGTTCAAGAGGAGGTGAACGCCCGGCCGGAAAGCGGCGCCAGCGCCGATCAGAAGGTATGATCTCGACGCGAACTCGCCGCGCTCTCGTCTATACTGACATGTCTTTTGCAGTACACGCGCATGTTCAGGATGTATCGAGATGACACCGGCACGGACTTCAAGTTCATCCACGTCTTCACGTTGATCGAGAAATGCGACAAATGGGCGGAATGCCGCACGATGCTCGCCAAGACCAAGAACGGCGTCTACGACCCAGACGCGCGGGCGCCGGCGGCGTCCGAAGGGCGTCCCGCCGAGGGCAACAAGAAGGCCAAGGCGGCGAAGGCTGCGGCGCCGGCTGCCGAGCGGCTGCAGTCGGCCATCAAGAAATGCATCGCCGACGCCGCAAGCAACGCCGCGATCAGGGAGGAGACGTCCAGGGCGAGGTGGGCCGAACTGTTGGGCAAGAAGGACGCCAAGCTCGACCTCCTGAGGAACAGCGCCGCCGCCAAGAAGAGGAACACCGATCTCGCCTTCCTTTCGACAATGGCGACGATGGATTTGGGATCGGTGGACGCGCAGATGAGGGCCTGGCTCGTCTACGAACGCGACAAGATCTTGCCCAGATGGCGCCGCCGCCGCCGCCCTTTGTCACGCCGCCCGCGCCCCCCGCAGACCCGCCTGCGCTGGACGTGCCTGCCTCGCCCAAGAGCACGCCGTCGACACCGGACACGCCGTCTACGCCGGTTGAGACATACGGCGAGCCGCTGGCTTCTGCGATCGACCTGGACGGCCCCCTTTGAGAGCTGCCGGCCGGCCGGCCTACTTTTTTTGTTCCCCGCGTAGATCACGCCGCTTGTGGCGCGTTTGATCGCCGAACTATGCTGTTTTTTGAAGCGGGAAGAAAACTATTTGAAATTGTGTGCGCGCCGCCGCTTTTCTTGGATCCGCCCTTGGAGGCGCGGCTGGGGGGGGGGGACCTCGTCCCAAGAGCTATCGCCGCGCAAGTGCCCCCAAGCGGCGCTAAAAATAGCGCTGAAAGTAGTCTTCGGGGGCGAACGGCTGGAGATGCTCTGATTGTCCCGGATCAACAATGAATCTACCGGTCAATTCGTGCTGCACGCATGAACCCGCTGGACGGTTCAAGCTGCTAGCGCCCTGTTCGTTCCATCTTTCCCTCCAACATTCATTCATTCACACTGGCCGAGTACGTACGTATGCTTGGATCTACCGCGCCTGCGTACGTACGTACTTACGTACATACGTACTAGAAAGGGAAGGACCTACACGTACGCGGATGTATGAACATGAAATCGTGGTGCGGTCTTAAGATCGTCTACGGCATCCACTGTTCTTGTCTAGTCCTGCCTTGTGCATGAGTGCATCGATATCGATGGATAGTTAGGTGGCGCCGCGTCGGATCATGCGCATATATGCTGCCATTTTTCTTTTATTTTCTGTGTGGAGATATATGGTGTGCCATTTAAGGCGAAGGTGTATCGCTAGCTAAGAAAAACGTTACTACCTCCGATCCATAACAAGTGTCGTTCATCTAGTACAAAGTTTGTACTAGCTTAATACAAAATCTGCAACATTTATTATGGATCGAAGGAAGTACTACGTTGTGAAACGGAGGGAGTACGTACTACCTCTGGAGCACGGCGCGGAAAAGGGTCAACAGTGACGCGCAACCTAACCTAACAATCCATCCGTCCATGGAAACCCTCTCGTCTCCAGAACGTGCTACCTGCGTGCGTGCTAGCTGCGTGAATGCATGCGTTGCGTGGCGCTCGGGATGTTGTTGGGTAGGTCGATCGACACGCACGAACGAACATGGCGTTCGGTGAGGCGGCGATCGTCCAAGGTAGGGTTGATGGACAGCGGTGTATCGTAGCGAGCATGCGTGTGCGCCTTCGGTTCGGTCTATCCCGTCGCGGGATCGATAGATCGCGGCAGCGAGCGACTTGGACGACATGCGAGCTGGGAAACGGAAAGGCAACTCCGAATTTTCTGCCCGTGGTGGCCGATCATCTGCTTTGAAAGCGGTGATCCCTGGGGCATTGCCTTTCGCACACCTCGCAAACACCAAAATAATGTTTAAGTATGTTGATGTTATTGTAAGAACCTGCCATGCTAAAAAAATGTGTTAAATCCAAAGATATTGTCATGCTTGCCACAGCCTCGAGTAACACCTGAACCACGACCCTGTAGAATTTGTACATTAACTCTAGACAGGTGGGATTGCTTATGCACACATGCTCATCAATCAGATCATCAAGCGATCCATATGCAAGCATCTAAACTGCTGCAACGCATTTCTGATAAGATGAGAACCCAACCTTATCAAGGGCATCATACTTGCATATGAAAATTCATAATAACTCATCACTCCCTCACGAATACGTTTTAACAACGGTCTCCTCATTCGGAAATGTCACCGGAAAATATTGGGAGGGAAAAGTGGTGCTTGATGAAAATACTCATCAAAGAGTACGAGATGATCGCGTTCTCTACTTTGATTCAACGCAGAAGCATGCCCCGATGTTGAACCTCTGAACATTGGTCGCCGTCTCGAAATTTGATCATTGATGAGAAGCATAGAAGCCAATACATCGGTATCATCATCGGATGATTCTTCGGACATTGATGACTCGATTGTTGTAAAAGTACTCATCCACACTACCAACCATGGTCTTTGGGAGTGAATTTATACCTCGAGGTTCGGCCGATGGTTGGGGTAGCGGAAGCAGGTCCGCCGACTGCAACATACTTCGAGCCATAGCGGTGGTGTTTGGGGTACCGGCGGGGCTGCCGATGATGTTCATGATGGGTGAGTGGGTTCCATCAATGTTGTCCAGCTCCCTCCGGATGCGCTATGGTGGCGGTAGGACTTTGCGGTGGGAGTGGTGGCGGCCTTTGCTGAGCTGCAAGGGTAGCGATGGGGAGGGGGTGGCAACCAGGTGTGCGGTGACCAAGATGTCGTCGATGAAGAGGGGTGCAGGGAAGGACGAAGTCGGGGCGCACAGTGGGAAGTTACCTTCTTTGTGTCACATACGGGTGAGCCAGGGGAGGACAAGGGGGGATAGCGAGGGCGTTCGCTGCGCGTCTGCTCGTAGCCAAATCCACCCCAAATTTGGGCTGAAAACGGATCGCAGCGGACCAAAAAATGGACATCGGACCGTTTGGATCGCCGCGTTAGGCCATTTTTATTTCTACGTAGACCCAAACAGTCGGCGGCGGACCAAAGTAGACGAAATGGATAATCACGTTGGAATTTCCCTTAAAATTTTATTTATGACTTAACGGTGCTGGGGGAAATCGCCCTCAACACAAGCTACCACTTGGGCAGGTACATTTGACTCTCACTTCATCTAGTGGTTTAAATCATACAAACTACCCAACCTAGCGAGTTCATGTGCTACAAAATTTTCACTACGACGATATATAGAGATATCACGTTTGGAGAATCACATCTTAAGGTGGAATTTAATGACCTGGATGAACACATCATACGCTGAGGAATCCACTTTGGTAAGATCCAACGCCTCCTACAATAGTGTCGAGACCGTTTAAAAGGTGACCCTTATCATGCCAAGATGGGCGGCTAGCGAGATTACCCTTAGATAGAAATTGTTACACACATTTATAAAAAATGTATGAGCAGCACAATCCCAATTTGCTTTGGGTTCCTAAGGTTTCTTCATCTACCATTCACCATTCTCACATTAGCAAAA
The DNA here is from genome assembly GCA_950022295.1 of Bromus sterilis. Taxonomy (NCBI): domain Eukaryota; kingdom Viridiplantae; phylum Streptophyta; class Magnoliopsida; order Poales; family Poaceae; genus Bromus; species Bromus sterilis. The sequence goes on from OX465597.1 coordinate 31,760,339, forward strand.
ATGTAAGCAAAAAATGAAAGTAGCCAAAATTGTACCATTGACAACAGCAAAAATTGTTCCATCTCATCATTTCATCCATACAACTAACAAAATCATCAATCCATCCATAGATACATCTAACAAATTTATTGATACATCCATACACCTAACACAAATCGAGCAGTAGCACAAAAAGAATGTAGAAACGGAGAGAATATTTAAACATTTCAAAATATTCATGAAAACTTACATGGTTTCTGGCGTGTAAATTTTCATTTAGAATATTATGATTTGTAGTTGTGAAAAAAAAAACTGGTCCAACAATCAAAAAACTCGGTCCATTTTAAAATTTTCGTTTTTCTTTTTTCTGCACGTCACGTGTGAAAATATAATGGTTTGAAAATTTATATGTATGTATGTTTGTTTGCAAAAAGTTTTAATTTTTTTCACCAAGTGGAAATTCAGATTTCAAACGGCCCACTGGAGCCCATGATCTAAAAGAAATATTTGTACGTAGTTAACTCGAAACTTTTTTGTTTTGTTGGACTTCCCAAAATCCTGCAATTCTAGGAAAAGCTACGGTTTATGAAGATTTTGGATTGATTTTGGAACCACAGTTGAGTTCTTTAATTAGAATCTACTCAAAAGAATTGGACACATACCTCAGAGCCAGATCCTTTGCCACGTCCTTCCCTATCGACTATAAAATGAAGTATCGACGCCACAAAGGTTTCTAGGTGCATCGCTTCCAATCACACCGTTGAAACCTACGGGCTCTTTTGCTAGTATACAAAAAAGGAAATTTACACAATGCGTGAGATAACAACACATGATTAAACATAACTTGATGAAACGTCCATGCAGAATACTACATGATCAAACATTAAAAAATCATGATAATTTTGACATTTAATTTTCCGCAGCATCGCACTTGCTACAAGGCTCCACAACTTTTAACTCAACGGTAGAGGGAACTTTCTCTAAGATGTAATCTTTCACAACCATGAGCGCTTTATGGGCTTCCGTAATCATATTTTCATTCCAAACTGAGCATCTACTGGAGCCTTCCGAACACCTAAGATCATAACAGACTGTGTCCAGCGTAAGGCGCTCCAGTGAAATCGCATTCTCAAGAATATGGCATGTCAGCTCAACCATGCTTTTCGCAGAGCAGAAACCAATGATCTCCACATCCTTGATGCTGCCATGGCAATGTCCTGGCATCTGCCTTAGATGTGAAGAACCACCACAAATTGAAGCATGCTCTACACTCTCTTGCATTGCCTGCCCATGATAGATATCAATGTCAGTCGTAACAGAGAAAAACAAGATATGTACTCGAATTAACCGTTTCACTACATACAAGATATTCTTACTCCTTTGGAAGATGAACATGACTTACACACAACGTCAAGGTCTCCAAGGAAGGACACGCATCAAGAAAAGAAACCAGAGAAAGGTTATCATAGTCCGGGCAAGAAAGCCCTGTTGATACCATGAAGGTAATACACAAGTGCTTGAGGTGGAGGAATTTGTCAGGTAATACCGGTATATCTGTCTATAGAAAAAAAACACCTCAGATTAAAGATATGTCAAGGAAATCGCCAGTAATAACTTTGAGTTTTAGAGTACTACCGCCAGAGATGAAGTTATGTCAAGAGTTTCAAGAATTGGGACCATCTGTGGAAGCTTGGTGCGAGCATATTAACAAGGTTCCAACCGGAAGATGAAATCATTATGTATAGCAACGCATCTCCTAATGACACTTCTACTACACCACCAATGTATTCAAAAATGGAGAGATTAGGAGCTTTGCTCTTTATAACTTCCAGATTTTCACAATCAGTGACCACCAATCGGCTGAGCCGCTGGAGCACGCAAGTTATCTCGAGGCAAATTATCTCTCCACAATCCATGAGTACCAATTTCTCCAAAGCAAAAGAAGAGGAAAGAAGGCACCCTAGCTCGTCCCCTGTAATGTCCACTTCACACAATTCTAGACTAGCCAGGCTTCTTAAGAAACTAAATCCAGCCATGGGACGGAAGACACAAGTGCTGAGACGAATATCCCGAATCGAATTTGCATTGCCATTAAGTAAAACTGAGCATGGAAAGTTGTACTCTACTTTATCATGCAGCAAAAGGACAAGTTCTTCAATCCCTGGCTTAACAGCAAGGCGAAGCCAATCATTAAGATAACATGCGCTAATATTGGCAACATCATATATTTCAAACCTGACTGCCTTCACACCATTGCCTGAGTGGTTTTTCAGAATGTGGTAAATTATCCTGACAAGATCACTCGTCGTTTCATCTGATGTTTTCTTCTCTCTGCACATGTTTTTATCCAGGATTGTTTCCTTACTGAAGGTGAGATCGGGATGGCATGTCCAAGAACGTTGAAATATGCGTGACACGCAGGCAGCACGTGCAGCATCTCGCAGCGACAGGAGAGAATGTATATGAACCCAGATATCCTGCATGCACGCGTGTTAGAGAAAAGTTCAACATTGGACTTGTAGAGGCGACCGATTACTTCAATTTGGAAAAGAAAAAATAAGGCCGTGTTGAGTATCATTCGGAACTAGGTGCTTACGCGAAGTAAAGTGCATTGTGGTTAGATTGAGCATTGCCCAGAGAAGATCCTTCCCGCAACACTGTTATTAGTGGTTTTCCTAAGATTTTCTGTTAGTGACTTGTACGGATTAAGTAATATGCAATCCATCCACGAAATGTGCACCAACTAACCAACATTCAAAAGTGTTAGTTTCGGTGCATTTTATTCAAACAAGATGCACTGGATGTGATCTGTTGCACAATTGCACGTGATAAAGAAGTCAGTTTTGCAACAACAAAAGGCAGAAGTGAACATGTAACTTCAGCTAGGCTAAAAATAGTACTCCCTCCGTTCCAAATTACTTGACATGACTTTACCTGTTTTTAAATCAAACTTGAACTAAAGCCATATCAAGTAATTTGGAACCGAGGGAGTACTACTATAATTGCACCTGAATATTTATAAATATCTGGAAGCCCGTGTAATAGAATGAACCAGCGCTAGCAGCTAGTGAAGATGCATGACATGAGCACTGGTAAGTGGTAACTAAGGTGAGAGGATAACAAATTACACAGACAAGGTAGAACGTCATTCTACAATTACTAGAACTAGCAAAGTGGCCCTCGCAAATGCGAGGGCTAGTAGAACAAAGTTAATATTTTATATTTTTCTATAATAAGAGCATTTTATTTATTTATCTCAATGAACCGAACCAAATGTTGTACTCCCTCCGTAAAGTAATATAAGAGTGTTTAGATCACTACTTTAGTTATCTAAACGCTCTTATATTTCTTTACGGAGGGAGTAATATTCACAAATTTTATCATTTTTCTACCGTAACATTAATTTTTGATATATATGTTTTCTTTTCTTGTTGATATTTTATTATATATGGTATCCACTAAATGTGCGAGCAAAGTCATTATATTCAAGACTATTATTTATAGATTGGAACATCTCCAGCCGCCCCCTAGCACACTTTTTGCTTCAGTTTTAGGCTCGGATGATAAAACGGCCGAAAAATGGTCCAGTCACTCCCCCAGCCCCCCTCAGGATGTCGAAATGGCGCCAGCAAACCCAGGCGAAACCCGGGTGCTAGGGGCTGTTGGGGGCGCCGGCAAAAGTTTGGGCGAATCACATCTCTCCAAGTGTCTTTTTCCTTGCCCCACTCAATTATTTCCTTTACAAACTTTTGCTTGGGGTGGGGTGTGGCTAGGAAGTTGCTCTCCCCATGCCCAATTTTTTCGCCGGATGAAGCATATGCCGCAAACTTTTTTGGTTCAGATGTGTCTTGGGAGTCTCCAACGGCTGGAGATGCTCTTATAACGCAAACAAACCTGTTTGTACCTTATTTAGTTCAAATAAACTATTGCCTTGCTAGTATTGTTAAAATAACATGTAACACAAATTTAGTTGGATAATTCTTGAAATTGCATGAAGTACATGTGATATGGTAAGGAGTAGGACTTATCTGTGGCTCGGTGTAGAATTGCAAGATTGGGGAGGGCCGAATCCGATCTCAAAGTCAAATGTTTTTCTCGCAGTGACACCGACGCCTTTGGTATATTCTAGTTCCAGAAAAGAAAAGCATAATATTATGGTCCTTCTCAAGTACATAAATGAAAAATATCCATATGAAGGTAATTTCAACTGAAGTATAATATTTGTCCTCACAATACATTTCAGGTGAGAATCAACTACTAAACTCTAATTCGAGTTGCTAGGATAGTGTATGAAAGTGAGCTCATTAATACATTAAACCTGCATATTGCCTACAACTCAAAACTGATGAAATAACAACAGAAATAAGGAAAGCATGCTATGCACTGTGGACAACCATTTGTATTATATACGTAAAAACGCATTATACTTTTGTGCGGGTACATGACAACATAGGTCAACAAATAATCCTAGAGTACCAGAAATTCAAGACCACAAGATATATTCATGTAACCATATTGTATTGCTCTATCTAGAGGTATATACTGTTGGAAGGATATTAATTTATGAGGAAGGAAATACTAAAATAAGTTATGTGTGTAATCACAAATCTATTGTAGCATGCATGGCCAGTTAGAGAAAGCAAATATTAATGAGTAATAAACATGAGTAACATGATGTATGTTCGATGCAAGCCACCAAATTTGTATTCATAATTTCATATTTATACTTTCATCCAAAACACAGCCTAGCTAAGATCACATAAAGAAAGATATTATCCCTAGAAATAAGGGTTAGAGGAAAACTAAAATAAAATAATCATTCACTTCTCACTTGCATGAAAATTAACTTCATGGTAGAGTAATATCATTTTTGTGAGAGCTATTAGATACATGTTTACACCAGCATACATTAGGCAAAAACTAACTATATTTTGTGATTTGGTAAAAAAACTGAATAAAAAATAATAATATGAATGGTTTTCTATCCATCACATATTAGAAAGTACAAACAATAAAATTCAGAGATGAGTCTAAACTGAAATACTGGAATGCATAATTTACTGAATCAGATAAAGATGCACAAAGAAAGACGAGTCGTACCTCTCATTACAGCTAGATTATTGCTATGGCTGCGTAAGGCAGCTCCAAGGAAAATCAATCAAGTGCTTAGCTTGGGTATTTAGTATTTACATCTCGCTGGAAAGAAGTCTGCTTCAAACTGTCATGATGTATGTACTCGCATCTGTCGAAAAGCACTCTGACCGGAAAAACATGTGATACGAACGCGACACCTATTGGGCACCGGGAACGTTTTATGGTTGTTGGTCCTTTGTTGTTCGCTGCAGTTGTATCCTGGCCGGTTGATGGCTTTGTTAATTTAAAGTCGGGCAAGGTTTGAGTTCTCTTTAACACAGATGCGTCTTATTTCTAAAGAAAAAAACCTATTGGGCACCCGATCGGCCGGAACACCTCGGCCGTGGACGTTTGCCACTTCTTACGATCTTGCCAGCTGGTCACGATCCAGCCACGGTTGATTCTTGTCTCAATCGCTAGCTAGCTAGGGGGTGCAGCAAAGGGAGGAGGACGACGGCTATGCGGCAAGGAGAGAAGACGGAGGCTGTGCGATCACGTAGGCCTTAGGTAGGGGCGTAGGGGTAGGGCACGATTCCCCTTTCTTTCTTTTTTTTGGCATGAGAAGCTAGGTAGGTTTCCTAGATCTAACGGACACAATCTCTTTATGTTGGAAGGTCCACAAGATCAACGGCCCCTATTTTCTAATTAACGTGGGATTTTCTAGCGTTTTCTTCTTGTTTCCTTCGTATTTTGCTTTTAGTATATAATAGATATGCAGTTCAATCTTTAATTTTTACTAGAATTGGCAGCATTGTTATGAAATCAACACCTTAGTCTGAACCATGAAGCTAGTGAAAGCTTTCAGAGTAGCACTTATGTAACTTTTATCTTTCCTTGTGGATCTAGGCACCTTCTCTAAAGTTTGTTGATACCAATGTTTGAACTCACATGTGTCCTGCCCCAATTTTATCTTGCACTAAACCGAGCATTAAACCAAGCATGCTCTAGATCATGGCGCAATAATTCAACAGTGCAGAAATATATCAGCTATGACACGTTTAACCTCCAAACCAGTGGTGGATGTAGACACCCAAATAACATCAACATTCAAACTAGTAGTCCCAAACAACATCAACATCGAAACTAGTGGTAGATACGGAAACCCAGATTCTGGATGGAAGTGATAGTATGAAGCTTCTGCAATCATAATGTCATTTACTTGCAATATAAATTGTTCGATATCAGCAATTTATGACGAACCTCTGGAAGGCTTGGCCCTAAACGTTTCATTTTTTTACCACCCAGAGGTTTGTTTTGTTGTAGGCAGGTCAACATTTTCCTTTTGGCCAATGAAGTAATCAATCCATCTGCAACACATCGTGCATGGTTAAAAATATGTCAATATAAGAAAACAACAAGCACATGCACAACCAAATTTTTTTCTATTATCCAACTTGTGCACAAGGAAATAAAACTTCAATTAACCATATGACGTAGGTATATTTAAACATCACCTAAACTCCGCCTTCATCACTCTACTCCCTACCGTTGACACAAAACGCTAGCATTTTAAAATCGAACAAAACACCAATCTTTGGTCACTCCTTGCACAGAACCACTGTTTTGCAAATCCACCATCCTGGCGCTTATAATTTGGACTGCATCGGACCTGACATCTTGGCCAATGTCAGTGTGGCAAGACATAAGTGCAAAATAGAGATTGTGGTTTTGTGCCAAGAAAAAAAATCCCATGGTTTTACGCATCAAGTAACCCAAAGATTGGTGTTCTGTGCAATTTCCTTTTATTTTTTTGACCAAGTAGAAATAGAGTTTAGGATGGAGCTCATACAAATAAAGGAGTTCTTGTGTCAGGTACTGGAGTGTAAGGAAGAGGACTGGATGGCTATGATGAGAAGATCTAGATCTGCGGCTATTTAATTTTAACTTTTTTGCTACTGTTATTTTTTTTCCTTTTGCTTCCAAGTTAACTCTCTATCATTCCCTAGTCTATATAAGGCATTGTAATCAGAGGAGAAGGGAATCAATCAACTATTCAGCCAAATACTCCTTCCGCTCACAAATACATGAAGTGGTATTAGCTTAATTTAAAGGGTCTGTCTAGGGCACATCTAGATGTGCTCTATCTTAAGGCACATCTAAATGTTCAATCAAACTAAAAAAGAAAATATAAATAAAAAAAATATCTAAATGATTTTTTATGTAAAATCAATAGTATAGGATTTAGATGTGCTCTATCTTAGGGCACATCTAGATGTGCCCTAGGAAATCTATAATTTTAAACTAAAACCATGTCATCTATTTATGAACGGAGGGAGTATTAGTTATTAATTTATTATCAATGTATCAATATGCCGTTACATACAGTATATACACACGTTCCTCACTGTTCTTCGTGATCTCATACTTTTCCCCAATTTCTTGTTCTTGACCCACCTCAAATTCATATCTAATCCACCAGGGGTGTGGCTGATGCACAAAAGATGGATGTTTTTTGTTTGGTAAATAAAGCAAAGTTTAGGCTAACTCAGTGAAGATCGATTCCTCCCTAACCCTAACCGTAGATACAACAGACGTGTGGTGGGGTTGGCTCTGGTGTTTACGCCGATCCCGCTGCATCGACATGAGCCGCTGGAGCGCCAGCATCCCCATGATTCGATGTGTCCACGATGACTGAGGTCGAGACAAGCGTTCGTTCCGCCTCTCGGCAAACTCAATCTATTTACCTGCAGCAATTTGAACGAGGAGAGGAGGAGGGTGAGTGAAATCGCATCGGACCCGCCGCCGACCACGAGAGAGCAGGAGTCCCCCCCGAAAGCTCGGACGCTGCTGATAACGTCCACATGCGGAAGTGTTTTTTTTTCCTTTTTTGAGGATAACTTTCAGGCTTTACTATTTAGCTATAATAAACGATGTCAGGCATCTCCTCCGATAAAATGCGAAGGATAAAATCAGGGGGTTCCTTCCTGAGCTTTGCTAGACTCACGGACACGGGGTAATACGGACCTAGTGTTAATTCAGGTTCATTGATTAGTCCAATAGGTTCATTGATTGGTCCAATAGTAATGAGCAGGCTCCATCCAGATTGAATTCAGAGGGGGTTAAGACAATGGAGAATATGCCCGTAAAGCTATGTAGTTCCCCGTGGATGTAGCTCTGCCGAGGAGGAGATATTGGCATGCAGGTTCAGATTCCAACATCCATCCTGAAACTGACAAGTGGCAGTGCAGAGAGACCAGAGTTAGAAGTCTATCCGAACTAGAACAACTAAACTATCAGCACGTAAATATGTACTATCTCTTCGTTCAGAATTAGATGACTTCAGTGCTAGATATATCCATTTCAGCGATAACTAATTCTGAAGGAGGAAGTACGTAATAAAGCAATGCAAGGTTTGACACCATGTTTCCCTCAAACCAAATGGCAGCAGCAAACCACATTATCAGTTTGTTTCCAGAGAGATCATACGCACAGTGTACTAAGTGGAATATACAACTTAAGAAGCATATGAATATCACCTGACTACGGGTATCCCAGGGAACAAACAAACCTGCCTCCAGCATGTAATTCAATTGAACTACAGATAGGAGAATTCTCCATCATGTTATCCACTCAAAAAATTAATCTGTACACATGTAATAAACCCTCAAATTCTCAAAACTCACGGCACATGAAGTACAAGAAAGGAACTGGATATCTCAGACCGTTACAGGGAAGTAAAACTAAAAAGCACTGAGATGATTATCGATGCTACCTTGGACCGGATGGTAGTATCAAAAATAAAGTTATAACTGGTGACTAAACAAAATGAAAGGAAGATGGTTCTTCTCTAAGGGACTACCAAACGGATTCATGGCCCTTTTCTTCTCCTAGCCTTTATTTTCACAGTATATGGAGTCCCAGCAGCAGCTTCGCCGGTCTTCTGATTACTGTCATTCGCAGACTGCTCGATCGGGGCCTGGCTGGTTTCTGTGGGAACTCTTGTTCTGGGAACATTGCTGGTCTCTGTGGGCGAACTTGATCTTGGAACAGTGCTGGTTTCTGTGGATGCACTTGTTCTGGGAACAAATCTTGTTTTCTGGGATTTGCTTGCGCTGATCTGCCTCCTTAGGCGCAACATCTCACCCTTTGCTAACGCCAGTTCCTCTTCGAGGTGCCTAGACCTCATTTCAAAAGTCTCCCTTTCTGCCTGAAGCCTTGTGATAAGATTCTGAGCATCCTCGCAGTTTTCTTGAGCTTCGACCGTCATTTTCATTTGCTCCTCGAGGGCTTTTGATAGCATTTCTTTCTCTGACTCAAGAGTGGCATTCTTAGAATGAGTGCTCTCTAGCGCCTTAGATAGTGACAATGCACTCGTGTTCATCTCGTCTAGTGACCTGGTTGCTTCATCCAGGTCTGCTTCGAGTACTTTTCGTGCTTGAGAATCTAAATTTAATTGTTTGGCCAAAGCCTCAAGCTCCCTATTCAAAGTAGTCACAACTCTCCTTTCATCGACAAGCTGCTGTGTGGTGGACTCAAACTTCTTGTACACATCCAGCAATTCTTTCTTCAGGTTATCACGAGCTTCTACAACAGATGCAAGCTCACTAGAGGTAGCTGCAAGCTCTTCCTGCCCCTTTTGAACCATCTCTTTAGCTGAGACAAGCTCATCTGATAGAGCTTTAGATACTGATTCAGCCTCTCCAAGCTTGTAAGTCAGACCTTCTCGCGTCTCATTGAACTCATCTTGGAGATTTGAAATCTGCAATACCAGGTCCTTATTCATTTGATTTGCTTCATCAAGTTCCCCGGAAAGTTTGGAAACCTCAGTTTGGGAATCCCTTAGGGTCTCTTCAGTGGATTGAAGCGAATCTCTTAGACTTTTCAGTGCCGCAACTTCATCAGCCAGCATTGCTTTGGTGGCATCCAATTCCCTGTTCAACTCAGCGATGACTTCATGGTCTTTGCTAGAGGCACTTAAGGCAACAGAGAGCTTTTCTTCCAGTTGTTTGATCAGATCATCTTTCTCAGAAAGTAGTTCAGAATCGTGATTCGCTCTTATCTCAGAAGAAGCCTTTAAGTCTGTACACTCTTTGATTAGCTCATTTATTTTTTCCTCGGCTTCCTTCTTTGCAGAGTTTAATATTTCAAGTTTCTCACTCAGTGAATCAATTGAAGATATCTTAGAAGCAAGATCGTTTTTAGTTGTATGAATCTCTTCCTCCAGTTGTTGTATTTTAGCATTTGAAAGTTCAAGGCTCTCTTTAGTTTGATGAGAGAAACGGCGCAGGTTCTGGTACTCTGCTTCCTTTGAAGCAAGTGATGAGTTGAGTTCCTCGATGCGTTTCTCCATACTATCATTCTGTTGGCTGAGAAGACTTAATTTTTCCTGCAAGTCATTTATTTCTCCAAGCTTTTCTGCCAGTTTGGCTTCAAGTACATCTTTATCATCCCCAGCTTTATCGATACTACTCTCTAATCGCCGTATTTCATCCTTGAGCTCCTCAGCCCGTGCCTTCTCCGTTCTGAATTCTTCGCTTAGTGATGTTACAGTCTTTTTTGTTGAAGCCAACTGATCTAATAATGAAGCTTCCTGATCCTGGTACTTCATAGATTGCTTCTTTTGTGCTGCTTGTAGCTCTAATAACCTCTTTTCATAGTTTTTCCTCATCAATGAGATTGCTGCCTCATTTTCAGCCAATTTTCCCTCCAACTGAAAAAAGTAGCAATTTATATATGTTAGATAAATTTCTGTCCTCATTGATCAATTTGAACAAATATAAACTTCGAGGTATTAAAGGTACTTAGATATTTTTTAATGCTATTGCACTCATATGCAAGTTATAGTGTCAGGCAACTTAATACTGCATATTTCTCTGGGAAATCATGGTGGAAAATAGGAGCATTAACACCGCAAGGTTCTCCGTGAGCCCTATACATTCAAGCCTAACAAAAATTAATTTAAATCAGTCCAACATATGTAAGCTCTCGTACACCCTAATTTGAGTGTGTCCATTTCTGTAAAACACATGTCCAGGCATCAAAGCACATGCACGCGCACCAACACGCACAAACAGGCAGGCATGTGTTTGTAATTTGTATATGGGTATGCACATTAATATTTGTGTCAACTTCTCTCTCTTTTTTCTTTCTTAGAATCTTGGCCAAGACTGCAGAAGAATATCACCAAGTACTAGGAAATATGTCAAGTGAGTGGAGACCATACTAGATGAGACACAGTTAGGATGAATGAACCGCTAATATAGAAACTCAAATTGATAAGAAGACAAGATCATGAATGGTAGGATTAAGAAAATGCATTAGCAACCATCTTAAACCATCTCAATAAGTAAAAGTACAAAAAAGGATGGAAAATGCACGAATTAGCACCAGTCTGAAATCAAGATTATGAATGGAGGGGTTTGCAGTTTTTGGCATTTAGTATGAACTAGTAGTCTAGTAAGGCATCATAATCTAAGGCTATACGAAATTACTAATCGATATATCATAACAGAAATACAGCAGTCAGACACAAACTACAGGTTTGCAGATGATTTACAGATGAGACGACAGATTCCAGGGCCTTCTTTTCCTGACGAGATGTACCATACAATCCAGCAAGAACGCCCGAGGCAATAACTGCAATTGCATTCAGAAGGCCGGCAAGTGGATTCCCTGTAGTTTGTTCTTGCACCACTGGTAAGGGCAATTCTGGTTGGGGAGCTTCAAGTAGAGGAGTTTCTGACTGAGTCCCGCCAGTCTGAGGTTCATCCACCTTAGTCCCGCCAGTCTGAGGTTCATCAACCTTTGAGACATCCTTTGTCTCTACAGAGGAAAAGCAACGTCAACTATTTATGTACTTTTCCAAGCCACCATAAATGTGCAAAAAAAATGAACTGTTATCAGTATGCCTATGTTCACTAAATGTTCCCAAGTTAGTTGTGTCAGAATGCAAGCACTAAATAGCACTCGAGTGTGATGACAATGAGGCAGCGACAAGACAAGGGAATTCAAAACAACCTTACTGTGAATAGAGTTTGCAGGTACACTAGAAAATATTTATACCAGACAGAAAAAGCAAAGGAATGCATCATTGTAGATCCCAAGAGGGTTAATACAGTAGTCATCTCATTTCTAATATGCCTGTTTAAATGAGGGGGGGAATTCTGACCATCAAGCATGGCATCATTAGGTTTACAGATGACTTTATTACGTCCAATCTTGAAAGTTTTGTAGCAATTCTGAGCTTGACGGTCTATCCTTGGGGCAAGGATCCCCTTTCTTCTAATAAACCCTTGAGGTAATGACATGCCATAAACTGCGGGAAGTTTAAAAAGTGACATCTAATCAAAACTCAAAATTCACTTGAGATAAGTCGTGAATAACGAGTGAATAACTGTGTAACTCCAATTTCAAACTTATTCCTTCAAAACATCAGGTTTAAGCACTCTCATGAGCAATTGACTGCACCCAAGTAGCGATTTATACCATTTCTGAACTCACCGATGCTGCACGCATGAACCTTTCACAAAAACTTTTGAGGCTGGCATATATCAATGTAAGATTTAGTTTGAGGAGTTATCTATAGTCACTACCACCTTGTTGTAGAAGTACGATAGTATGCAAAGAATTTTCATCCCAAACTCAAATCTACAGTTCTAACTTCTAAGCAATAATTTCCAAACTAATGGGGCCCCGGGGGATTTCCTAACGAAAAGTTGAAAACACAACAAAGATCCACAATTAAAATTTGCATTTCAGAAGAAATAGTCTTGAGATTTGACATCAAACACCACATGCATCTCTACAACACAACACATGTAACTCTCTGGCCTCTGCATATGGGGTGTAATTTTAGTTGTACTAGTAGTGCAACTGCACTCTTTCAATCAGGCTGTTGTGACATTCTTTGAAATGTCAAGTCATAAGATCAATTGGAAACCTCCATCTGATATGTTTAGGTGCGGGTATAAGATGGCAGGGCGACATTCAATCTATTTGTCTTAGCAGTTCTAGAAGAATTTGGTAACAATCTGTTCGTACTGCAAACACTGGTCAGGTTACTGAAATCGGGGGTAAACCCCTTTTCGTCAGACAGTATTAGACAGACTAGGCTTCAGTTACATACATGAATATAATCACAAAACGGAATTAACATGAACAAGCGGATCCCGGGCCGGAGCATCGCACTGACCAGTCACGAGACCCGCGCTGCCGGGCGAGGCGGCCTTGGCGGCGGTGTCGCGGAGGAGCGGCAGCGCCGAGACCCCGAGGAGGACTGCCCGCCGCGCCATCACGTACCCGGCCGCCTGCGACGGACCCCCGCCATCGGACGACGCGACGATGGCCGCGCCCCTCCGCGCGCGGTGGCGGGCGGCGGGGGAGGGGTGCTGGAGCGCGAGCGGCGGCGACGGAGACGGCGAGAGGAGGAGGTACCCCATCGCGCCACCCCCGGAGTCGAAGGCGGCGGCGGAGCTGAGAATGGCGGCGGTGGCCGGCGGTGGTGCGGGGGAGGATTGCTACCGGATTAGGAGCTGGCCATCTCGGAGGCGGGGGGGGCAGAGACTGGGTGGGTCTCAGCTGAGGGGAGAAAGGCAATCTCTTTTGAGAGTTGCAAATTACGCCCGTACCCCTGCGGTTTCGGTGGTGCACGAATCTTGGCGTGGGTTTCCGCGGGGGTGGGATCGGGTGTTCACGCGGGTGGGGAGCCCCCACCCACTGGCCGTGCGCCTAAGGTTGTCGGCTCGGTGGAATGACGGGTTTACCCTCCGGCTGCGTGTGATTTGCGTGGGTTTGTTGATGCCGTTTCGAAGGGTGTCTCGGGGATTTTGTGCGGTCAGTGGGATGCCGGTGAAAAGGTTCATCTGGATTGTGTTTTTTTCCTTTCCATCTCGACCGGATTGGCGTGGGTTATTTTCGTGATATTCCCCGTATGGGCTTATTAGTAACGCCAAGGTTCACTCTGTGTGCATTCGGTTTATTCAGTTTATTATATGATCCGATTTATCAGATTTTCATTTATATGATATAAATATTTTGATAAATACAACCTAAAGTTAAAATATAGTTCGGTATTGGTTATATCATATTATTTTTGTGTGGTTTCATAATGCTTCATCCACTTGTTCATACCACTAGTAAATTTGTACGTGCAACGCACGTGTAATCACACGAAAAAACGTTCCTATCATGAATATATTTAAACAAAATGAGCAAAAGAATTAAATGTGGTTAAATAAAATAACTAAATGCCACAATATTATACTTTTACCTCTATTGCATACCAAAAATGATGTAACGTCTCATATTTTATCCATCGGTATTTCGTTTACCACCTTCTTTTGAACTTCACTTCGTCCTCTCCTCCTTCCCTCGCTTCTTCTTAAAAAAATACTTCTTATTTTTTATTTTCTTGTAGATTATTATTGAAAACCACATAAATCTTATGGTTTATCAAATAAAAACATGTCTTCTTAGATAAGTCGATAAGTGTTAGTTTTTCAAGGAAGTATTATTTTTAAGAAAATCTCAATTCAATTGACAGCTAGTATATATTTTCATGTAATAATGGTAATTGCAGATAAAATAGATATGGACCCCTTTGTAACGCATGTGCAATTATCTAATGCAATAATATATAAGAATCAATTGAGCGGTCTACTCATGTTGACAAAAAATGTGTGGCTTGCACTCAAATTGTAGGAGACTTATTTATAAACCTTAGTGTACTCACGTTGATATTATTTCCTAGGTAGAAAAGTATATATCAAAACTTGTTAATGAAGCCGTGTCTATGTCGGTCTAGGAATTTGAGGCCCCGGTGTAGAAAAAAAATTATGCTAGAACATAACTATTAATTCACACGATTCACACTTGTCATGACATATATCAGCCAAGATGACATCACTCGATGATCTTCAATTGTGTACGTTGCTGAGTAGTCGATCCAATACCACAAATCGCCTCGCGCAAAGTACTTTATCTTGCACATTGTGCGATATGAACATTGAATATAAAAGGGGTCCCAAAATTTAAAAAATTCTTACTCCATCTGTTTTATATTATTAGGTGCATTATTTTGTCAAGGAATTATAAAATAGTAAGTGTATTTTGTAGATTCCAAAATTTCATCCTTGATGGGCTCTTTCCACTTAAAGTTTACTATAAAAGACGTCATGAATGGAGCGATCTCCAAGGTTCACTTTTTCCCTAATCTTGACGCATGCAATTACTGTAACAACCAATTTAAAATAAATGTTGTATGTGTAGGAGTTGCACAGGGAAAATATTTTACATGTGAGATGAAAGGAATCGTATGCATGCAATAATTGATAATCAATGTAAGGACATAATCAAGCAAAAAATCACGTGCATGCAGGGAAGATTACAGGATCATGGATCATGCATAGGAAAGAAATTAATGCATGCATGCCTCATAATTAGCGCAAGATTAATTATCATTATTGTAATGGCAGTGGTGGGTAATTTATAGCAAATCTTAAGGGTATTAAACGTGTTGTGCTGCGCTAAACATGTAGGCAATTCTAAGCGTTAGATTTGATGAATGAAAGGTCAGGATGTTTTGGATCAGCCCCTCTCGTGTTTTTATATATTAGTTTAGATAATAATTGTAGTTAACACGAATTTGAAAATGATATAATAGTATTTACAAGTTCATAACATAGAACGCATATTTTTATATAAGATATTTATATAATAATATGAGTATATCTGCATGTGTGAAATGATGCCTTGATCCTTGCTACCAATGAAAGTGCAAGCTTTGAATTGCTTATTGACGCGTTTAACATTCTTTATATAAAATAGTATGTTGGACAATACTGACTGCTTGTATCGGCATGTGAATGTTCAACCATGTAAGTGAGACAAGGTCACATAAAATGCACAGAGTAAACCAGGGCAAAATCTCATAGTAGTGATTCCCCTATTAGGAGGAATCGCCTAAAGGAGGCCGTTATTGGGCATTTCAGCCGACCCAATTGTTGTTGTATTTTTCGGTTTTCTACTTTTTTGTCACACAATTTTCTTCCTTTTTCCTGGTTTTTTCCTTTATCTTTTCATACTTTCCTATTTTTTATTCGTTTTTATATGATTTTTATTTTATTTTCTTATTTTTATTTTTACAAAATATGTTTTTACCTCACAAAGTATATTTTTGGTATACATCAGGGAATTTTGTAATACATATATAGCATTTTTTAAATACATGATAACAAGTTTTTAATATATTTTTTATCACATTGTACATTTTGTATAAATCAAAAACATTTTAATACATGTTTAACATTTATCATTTACATAATTAACATTTATCAATTACATTATTAACTTATTAAAATATATATTCATGTATACTTTTCTATATACATTATAAATTTGTTGTATACATTTGGAATCTTTCATATACATGTTTAAAAAAAACATAATTAACATCTTTTCATATATAATTTTTCGATGTCTACTATATTCATATACATTTTACAATTTGTTTATAAACATAAAAACAAATATACGCATTCAAGATTTTCAAAATTCAAGTAATCATAACAAAAAAGTGATACACATTGTACATTTTTAAATACATCTGCAAATCAAAACCAAAAAGGATGTATATTAACTTTTCTCATAGACATTGTATATTATTATATCCATCTTTTTAAATCTCAATGATGCAGTATGTTTCAGAAATCATTGATAAATTAAGATAAATAATCTAGAAAAAAACTAAAAAAATGAATGAGCGAACGAGTAAAGCAAGGTATGAAGGAACAAACGGGCTGGTCCAATAGAAAGGTTTCTTCAGGCGAAACATCCTTCTCGCTCACAGCACATAACCACATCCTATTAAAAAAATTAACTTGTGAGGAGAGTCGGAGTTGAAGGACCAACAAGTTGGTATGCTTTATTGGGATTCAAATACACAAATTGATTATTTATAGAAGATGAAAGTATACTTTTATCCTTAAATTCTTCCTTGTCTAAAACAAATCCTTAAATTCCTTCAGATGGATCCATGTCTGCTTAAGCTATAAAATTAGATTGTTTTATGTTTATTTTTTCTAAAATATTTCATCTCTATACTGATACAAAACTTGATAAATGTTGCCTTGGTTGTTTTAAGATAATTGAAGGTGATTTAACCCAAGAGAATGTGGGAGCAAGCGGGGGAGCTCCTTTGTCTCTCGCTCCCCCATTCTCTTTCAGTAAAACTACCCTAAATGTGATACAAGATCACTCACATGTCGCATTTATTTAGTCTTGTAGTAAAATTTGAGATTTTGGAGTTGAGACGATACATATCGATAAAGAAAGATTTAGTGTGGAAAAAATATTTGCCTCTATTATTATCGGAAAATTCGTCTTCTATTCATGAGCTCAAATGAGCTTTCAATGGTTAGTAAAATCCAAAAAAGTAAAATAAAATAATTCAAACCCTTTTGATTTTTTGAAATTTCACAAATGTTTTGAGTGCTTGCAGAGTTTCACCATGAAACATAATTCGTGAAAGTCTTGCAAAAACTAAAATTGAGACTTGAAATGGCTTTTGAGAATATTATTTTTTGAGTATTGATTTTGATATATTTTTATGACTTTCGTCAACATCATTCCGTGATGAAACTTTATAAGCTTTCAAAAAATACCAATGTTTACCAAAAAATATATAGTGTTTACTATTTTTACTTATTTTAATATTCATTAGGACTCATTTGAGATTCTGGGCCAATAGTCCACATAGTTATTGCTCAGCCTATTTTAGCGATCTTCTTGATTTTCACAAAAAAAGCCTATGCAAAGCCTATAATGTTGTAACAGGCTAATCAAAAAATTCATTTATCTCTACTCCTAATCTCTACTCCTAAAGGGGGAGTTGGTAGGCTGCCCTCCACGGTTTTTTTCGCCTCCACCTCCCACCTCCACCCCTATATGTTGGTTTTTTCATCCTTCTGCTAAAAACCATATCTCTCTCGATCCAACTCTGCAAACCCTACGCCGCTACGCGCGTCGTCTTTGTCCTCCGCCCGCAGCTTCCTTCCCTGCCACGATCCATAGCCGCCACACGTCTCTGCCCCTCGCCTCTCTATTCACGGCCGATCAGGATGGCGCTCTCATGGGCGGTCTACCTCGCCTCACAGGAGACCCGACCAGGGGATGCGGAAGAAGGCGATGCCGACGAGGGCCTCGGCGCTGCTCCACCCCTCCATGGTCGCCACCCTGTCCTCCTGCACCTCCTCGGTGCGCCGCACTGCCACCACAATAACGCCCCTTCCTCCTCGGCGTGGAGCGGCGGCAATACCTCCGCCATGAACGGGGCGGGCGCACGACGAGGGGAGGCGGCGGGGATAGTGGGATCTGGCCCTTTTGCTTTACAATAATGATTATTCTGGAGATAATGATGCAATTATGCTAAGAGCCTGAAGATCTTCTCTAAAAAACACCTTCTGGGATTCATCTGAAGTGTATATATTAGCCAAATTAATTTCCCTTCGAATGCCTTACAGAGCCATCCTCAGGTGCTGCCTCATCATTGTTTCAATTTTTATATGCTTGAGAAAATTAGGTCAGGTAATAAACTGAGATTCTGCTCATGTGCTCATGCAAAGGGCAAATATAAATGTAGTCGAACAATCTATAGGTTGATCTTACAGTTAAATTTTATAGGTTAACCAGCATGTCCTTAAACAATCAATACTGGGAAATATATATTGTCTATTTCATTTAGTAAGAAAGTTGTTTTTTACTAAGCTTGGTGTTTCTCTTCCACTGCTCAAACAGTTTGGTGTGTATTTTCAGTGGCAGATATCAAATCAGGTAATCAAAGAATTGAAGACCCTGCACTTGGCTAACAGCAGCACAAATTTCCTGTGGCAAATTTAAATTTCATTCAGCAGCACTTGGCTAACAGCATCACAAATTGGAATAGTTACAATTGTCCTACTGATAATCTGGAATCATGAGAAAGAATGGGGGGGCTAAACTAGGCACAGTACCATCTTGCTTTAATTTTAAAACTGGGGGTCAATGGATATAGAAACTAATTTTTGGTTTAGTCTTGGCTTTTGCTGGGCATATAAGACATAGTGTCTTTGCCAAAACTGCCAAGATAGTCAGGGATGGTATTTCATTAGTTCAAATAGGTGAGATTTTGCAGCTGATGAGTTGGCGTGAAACTATACAAGATTCATGCGTTGCCGGGGTTTGAGTGGGGTAAAACTAAACAAGATTTTTGCACTGGTGAATCTTCATATGATGTTAATTACTCTGCTTGTTTGCTTAAAATCTGAATCAGCGTTCAATGGAGTAGTAGTGGCATCACAAGTGTAGTGTACTATAGCTGAATCTTACTCAGCTTTTTTGATGCAATACATTGTTTGCACAAATATTCTCAGCTTTCAAAATGAACATACATTGAATTTTGCAAATGTTGGCCAGAAACTACTCCTTACTGAACTTTGCAAATGTTTGCATGAAGGAAAATTCAGTACAATAGTATGATATCAAAACTTTATCTATAAGATTACTATCATATACACGTACACACATGTTGCAAAGAAGAATTCAGTACATACCCACATCATATAGTCCAGTAATCTGAATTCAGATCATTGTTTCTGTTAGATTATAGTCTGAAGTCAGACAAAACTGTTCAAAAAAATTAGATAGATCTCTATCTGAATTCAGTTGGAAGAGTCTGAGAAGACCTGAAGGACTGGGCTATCAACAAAAATCTAGCTCTAGACAGGGGTGCGTGGAAGTTAGCAACCTTCCCAACCACGATTTTTTATTCCACTCCGTTCAGTTATTTCTATACGAAATAAAAAATTCATTCTAATAATACTAAAAAAAATAGTGGGTTCCATCGTTTCTATGGTTCCCCTTTAAACGGTGAGGCCCTCTCTATACACCGGAGCCCTTTCTTTCATCAAAAGGTATTGCGACTTGTATAGTTCGCATTCTTTGGCTCTACCTATCCATTATAGAGTAAATAGCTCTTTTCACAATAAGAGCTATCCATACAGTGACGGTATTTAATTAGATGTTGCGCCACAATAAGAGTTATCCAAAAAAAATCCTATCCTGTAAGTTCATTTAGATGTTGCGCCACTGCCCGGCGTGTGCGTGTGCGTGTTTCGAGTTGGGGCATATGCAGGTTTTCTGTTCAAGATTCCACCTTAGATGGTACATGATGAGGTGTGGATTCTTTCGAGTTGGAGGTGAATAAGAGATGCCTACATAAGCGGAAGAAAACCAAAAATGTGTTATACATGCGATGGAGGGCGGGTTTGACTTCTTATATGTTCAGGTATCCGTACTGACAACTATTTTATAGTTACTTTCCATGGAAATAGATTGTTGTAGCAAATTAAGATACAAAAGTTGTGATGTTTATCTCTTAATAACTTTAACAATATTATGTACATCGAGACCCATATCGTATCCACCAACAAGGTCCACCGCTAGCTCGCGGACATATGAGTTTTCACCTTATCTGGCTAGATGCACTGTCTTTTTGTGTCCCTCTAATCGATACATTTGTTGGCTTTATCATGTGATAGTCGGAAATGGGCTGAGGAGAACTTCTGAAAGCTTTAGCCTATGATGTGTCATTCCTGGGTACAAGACAAAAATGCAACCCGTCTTCGCCTTTGGGATGCAAAAGCTACTGCTCACAATTCAACTTACCTCAGATCAATGATGGCCAGTATGAGCCAGCTGCTTAGGCGCTTCACTCGACGGCACAACAGTGGTATGCAACTCCTAAACCGAGTCACTCAATTGTTCGTATATGATAAATGAGCCGAGACTAAATCAAGTCTCCCTTTAATTTTGTGAATACTGCTCCTGATCGATGGCATCACATACTAAAACCAGTTTTTTCCCTGATTTCGTCTTTTATGAATTATCTAACTTGATTTGAAATACATTGTATGTATATCCTGTAGATATGTGTTGTTCTCTATCCTTGTGATGCTAAAGAAAAACGAAAGCTTTTGAGATTAAAGAAGCAGTATTTCAGAAAATAGTTGACTATGAAGCAGCAAAGGTGATATTGGTGCTAACCCACAGTTTATATGTTCTCCGCGTGCGAGTTTACATTTGGCTGCATGCCAGGTAATAGAAATATATTTTTTGTTCCTTTATGCCTTAGTTTCCTTCATGTCATAATGTGGTAACTTTTTTGTTGTTGTAGTTGTGATTGCACAATAATACATTGATTCCAAAAATGTGATCTCAGAGGCATGTAGTTTCAACTTTCAAGTTGAGTTCTGTTATTCATATCTCATAATTTTTTTGCTTGCTATAGAAAGACCATTAGAAATTATGAAATCCTATGCTCAATTTTTGGTATTGGGAGACCATGAATTTACTATGTGTTTACATTTGGAATGTTCACTTTCTTTCAGATTTTTCTACCCTTGAACCAACTCAAAGCACATGCATGGGTTTGGGGCAGACTTCATCGACAATGAGGTACTCCGCTCCAATACCCGTCTTTCTATCTTGGTGGAAGGAGGAACAGAGGGAGCTGTATGTTGTACCCACATAGTAGTGTCTTTCTGCTGTATGCAGCAAGTTCTTCTATGATGTGCGTTGGCTTTTGTGTAAATTGCGAGTTAAAGCGAGTAATGGTTTAGAATTTGTGGCTATTTAGTCAAACCGATAGTGATATTATGTTGGATTGTAAATACTGAATGTTGCCATGAATATGATGATAATTTTGTGCTCAGTGGTTGCAGCCTTGCTGCATTTTTTCGAAAGGGCATGTGAATTACTCTATATATAGCATTTGTTTGATATGTACCCATAATCCTGTTGACAAACGACAGTTATGAATTATAATCTCTAGGCTAAACCGGAAAAAATGGCTAACATAAATATGATCAACTGGACTGAAAATTCATCGAGGTTTAGACAAACAGAAAAGGTGTATACCTCACATAATTATATATTTTTAAATCAGGAAAACGTTGTAAGTGAAGTGAATTTCAATTATGTTTTAATGATTGCAAACTATTTTTCATACATATATGCATAGTTTATTATGAATTTTATTTATATACACAATAAAAAAAATGAAAGCCCGTTGCAATGCACGGGCATTCTACTAGTTACAACTAATTAAGAGTTAGGCGCGTGATGTTGACGAAAGTCCATGTAAAAATGTCTGCACGTAATCAAAAAAAGCATATAAAGTTGTTACAGGCTAATCAAAAATTCATTTATTCGTGAGCCCGCTTTTCATGGGCCAGCCCACTTTAGCACCTATTTTAATCGCGTTGAAGCTCACTATTTTAAGTCTGTTTGTAACAATGTCCAGAAACCCATAGAGTCCATCTATTTGAAAATATTAAAATTTTGAAAAAGTTTCATCAGATTAAAAATATGTTTACTAATTTGTAAAATGCAAGTTGGAAAAAATGTTCACGAAGTCAAAAAAAAGTTTGTGATTTTTGATTTTTTCATAAATTTGAAAAATGTTCAAGAACAAGAAAAATCGTGAGTCTGAAAATAACTTCATGAATTTGATAAAAGCTCATGAATATGAAAAAAAACATGGCTTTGAGAAAATTTCATGAATTTGTAAATATGTTCATGGGTTTGAAAAGATGTTCACATATTTGAAAAGGTTCATGAATTTTTAATGTAAGGTTGCAAAATTATTATTATTATTCTTAAATTCAGGAAAATGTTTGTTGTATTTGGATAGATTAACTATATAGACCAGACTAAGCCTGCATACAAGTTACTAAAAGCATCTACGGTCGGGTACCCATATTAGCCCCAAACATGAAACATTGGCCCATATTAGTGGCGTCAAAGGACTTATGGATTTGGCGTATTTTTGGCACGCCAGGTTCTAACAATGACATTAATGTGCTTCCATGATCTCCGTTATTCAAAAGACTATGTAATGAGGGCACTTCATCTTCCAATTACACCGTCAATGGACACAACTACAACTCGGGGTACTACCTTACTATTGATATCTATTATCAATGGGTTGCGTTTGTGAAGACTATATCCTGCCAACAAGGTAGAAAACAATGTATTTTCGCACAAGCATAAGAATGTGCTAGGAAGGATGTGGAAATGGCATTCAGAGTGGTCCAAGCACGCTGGAATATTATTTGTGAACCTGCAATAATACAAGAATAAGAGACAGTTTGAATGCTCATAATATGTTGCATAAGCTTGCACAACATAATTGTCAAGGATGGGAGCAAAGGGCAGCCCAAATGAATGATTTTTAGAAGCCTGGAGTCTAGGTCCTCCTCCCGTAAGAAGAACTAGATCATATTGCTAACTTTCTTGAGATGCATCAATAACTTCAAGATCAACAAGTGCATATACAAATGTTGAATGATCTAGTGAAACATATGTGGACGCACGTTGGAAACAACTAATTTTCGTCTTTTATGATTAAATTATGAACTATATAATTTATGTATGAATTTTTCATACTTCTATTTTTTATTGATTTCTCTGTGTGTGATGATTGATGTGCATGTATTTTCATAGATTTGAAGATTAAAAAGAAAGGATTGCGATTGCAAACATCAAAATTTAAGGATCGAACCAGCATTATCTGCAGACGTGACTGAATGTGTCCTCGGGTATATAAAGGATCGGATTAACGCAATTCAATTGTATATTCTCTAAGCCCGGTAAACCCAACGTTCTAGGCAGGGAGCTTCACCTATCTCAAGACCCCTTTCTTTTTTTGTTTTCCTCCTATCCATTATTATGTGCAAGCAATCATGGAGTGGAGCCATGCATAATGTAGCATCATATGATAGGGTCGGAGATGAATAATTAGAGTAACTAGCGTCACCCTGAACCCACAAACTAAAGGCAAACATACACGGCCACTAAAAGCTAGTAGCTACTAATTGAGCATGCAAATGCATTTTGACCAGGTGAGCCCTACATGCATGCAGATTTGGTCATGAAAATCGCCATGAACATGATCACTTCTATTACAGTCTGCCTACCCATGCTCAGGAGTATCATAGTAGTTATTCTCTCTGTTTCTAAATATAAATTATTTTAGAGTTTTCAACACAAATTATATGCGAATGTATATAGATATTTTGAAGTATATATTTACTTATTTCACTTCGTATGTAATCCATATTAAAATCTTTAAAAAGTCTTATATTTAGAACCGGAGTGAGTATATGAAAGTTCTTTTTCCGGAATCTAAAGCGTTAATTATCCTATACAAGAAATGCAGATTATCGCATAGAAAAAAAAGCTGACTAAGAATTAAATAAATAGATCGAGATCTACTAATAGTGCCCAAACTTAAAGCTACGCATCCAAGGAAAGGAAAAACCATTGATGGAGGGGAGGAAGCAACCACTACATTGTCTTTCACCCAACATTTTTGTTACTCCTCCTCTCAGGTCCCAGGCCTCCTAACAATTATTCGGATCCCAACCCTGGGCCACGCCGCCATGAGTGCGACGTGGGCCACATGCTTTAGCAGCACCCGCCCAGTACAAACAAACAAATCAAACAGGGCTTTGCCTACATTGTCTTCACCCTTTGGACAGGAGGCAAATCATGGACCATCTGCCATGCCCGGTCTCAAACAAAGGCCGGAGTAGGTTCACTGGAGCCACTTTATGATCAAATTAAACACCTAGCTAGCTAGTAGCAACAACTCTTTCATCAACATGGAAATGCCTACTACTTAATTAAGGTGGAGTTGCAAGCAGTAGATTAGCCTAGCTAGTTTGTTTGTTTGTTTGTTTTTTAAATGAACAAATCAGGAAACATATATATGATCTGTTGTTCCCAAAGGATTCTGTTCTTCCAGGAAATAAGGAGTATTTGAAACTAGTAGCACTCCAGAGAATATACCAGTGGCAAAATCTTCCAAAGGGAGAGCAGAAAAAGTGTCCACACCACACCTACTGAAGCATAGAATACACACCCAGCTGTGTAGAGAACCAAGACACATTCAGTAATAATATATTTAGCCAACTACAGTACTAATTAAATCCGCACGACTTGCTGATGCAGAGTGGAATCAAAGCATACTAGTAGAAGTATAAAAATACTTAGCTAGGAGTACTAGGCACTAGCATAACAACAGATTTATTCCACTTCAGTTATTTTTCTGACCGGAAACGAGCTTTTAGCTTAGCGGTGGTTGGGAGCCACACGAATTAAGCAGCAGAAGAAACAAACCAAGCTTGGTTCAAGGACGGGAGAACGGAAGGCAATAACAACAACGACCGGAAACTGCTGACGTCCGTCCCGTCGCCAACCGCAGACACATCGCCATTGCTCGCTTGGAGCCTTGCACAGTGTGCGGTCGTGTGGCTGTACCTGCAGCAGCATCTGCATTTTCTCTCAGTCGATCGATCCATCGAGCGACGCAAGGAAGAAAGAGCTTGCTCGCATGCTTGTATACTTGTTTGTTTGTTTCCTGGGATAAAATGGTGAGGTTTTTGGTATCTGAAAAACATGCTGCCGGTTGCCAGAGATGTCTGTCTGAATTTATGGCCGCTGAAAGCCTGAAAATTGATCAGTGAGCGAGGGGAGGGGAGGGGAGGAGAGGGGGGTGTTATTTCTGCGCCCCTGCGCGCATGAGCATGACCAGCACCGTATCATGAGGCAGAATAATGGCGGCAATAAACCTTTGCAGGGCGTGGTGGTGCAGCCGCAGCATGGTCCTGTCCACGGCGAGGAATTTCTAGTTTCTCGTGAAGTGCACCGGCCGCCTGCCTGCCGTTATCAATTTGTTTATTTACCAAGCCACGGGTAAAAGTGAAACTAGATGGACAGTACGTACGTACGTCGTCATTGTGGCGAGCAGATTTCACATAGCAGCAGCATAGAAAGTCATTGTGCCGATCAGATTTCACACGCAGTCAGTGGATCGATCTTCTGAGCTAGTAGTTCGGGTTATATTACCACACTAGTTTATGCAAAGATTCTTCATTCTTGGATGGTTTCGTTGAGTGATGTTGCTTGCGTGCATACGCCGTATGATTGAGTAGTATATTACACGTAGATCGATCGATCTTAGGCCACGTGAGGGATCTTTGGTGGTTTTAGCTCTATCCGGCTACCCAAAGCGGGATGGTTCCCTGTGAGGACTGTGAGCCGCCGCCTGACGGGAAAAAGAATGTACGTTACCGCTGTATCCAAAACGTAATGCGGACAAAAACAGATAAGCAACCGGCCATTCGTCAGTTCCTATCCACATCTTTTTACCAACGTTTTATTAGCGTTTGTAAGCATATGTCGGTAGAGCAAAAAAAAAATCACTCGTACCAGCGGCAGGGGTACGTACGCTACGCACGTACTACGTCGGCCTCGCCACGTGCCGGCACGGGAGGGCACGTGCGCCGAGGCCTCCGAGTCCCCTCGGGCCGTACGATCGCAGGCGGATCTTCCTGGTGCGCCGTCAGATGGGCCTCGAGATGCGCGCGCGTGCCCCGTCCGCATGGCGACAGAGGAGGCATATGTCTGCCGCTTGCTCACTCCAATGAGTGAGTGAAGAGATGGGGGGACGGCGCACGTCTCAGCTTTTTTTCTCCCTCTCTCTCCCCCACCATTCTGTATATTTTGCGCTTTTTCCGATTTGATTTGCACGAAATTTCTCGAAAGAAGTGATCATGTTCATGGAGTACTATGTCACTGCTAATTGCGTAGTGGTAACCGTACGGCAAATCCGCCAAGAATCTAACCAAATGATCGCTCTTAAAGTGCTTGATGAAGTTCGTTTCAAAAAGCGATCAGAACCTAACCAAAGGTCTGGTTTGAAAAGAAGATCGTGTTCCTGAGTCCTGACTCTCAAGTTGATTTCGGGGACTTTGATGGCCATGAAAAAACTGTCCAAATTATGCAAACTGACAACCGGACGTCACTTTTACCATCCGTCCAAGTGCTATGGAGGAGATGGAACGTACGCCTACCAATTTTTTTTGGCAGAAAGAAACTACTGCAGCAGTAATAATGGGTTTCCTCTCTCTTCATTAAAAAAATTCATCGTCGTGCCCACAAACAAAGAAAAGAAAAGAAAAAACGGAATCCCAGGCAGGCCCAGCGGCTGGGGCCAGTCGCAGTCAGCAGCTTTGTCAATTGCCGGGCCATCGCTGTCCCCGTAAAGCGGTGTGGCCAATGGCTACTTGTCCGTATACGCCCACACCCTCCCTGACCGGCGGGGCCGGACAAACCCAGGATCGTCTGCGCCTCCAGACCACACAGACCGCCACAGTATTGTTGGCTCGCTGGTACAGTAGTGGTCGAACGGCCACATGGAGGGCCTCAGAAAGGGAGGGGAGGAGGGTTAAGCCGCAGAGGATCCGGCGTGTTAACGAGCGCCGGTACAACGGAGTTAACCGTCCAGGCGTGCAGCGTGCGTCCGTGCGTGCGCAGGCGCAGGGTTTCTGACCTGTGGCCTGGGATTCCGTGGAGAATCCAAAAATTTGCGTGACGCGTCGGGCCTCCCATCCTCTGTCCACCTGGTACTGGTGGTACAGGGTAGTATAATTATTCGCAGTAGCTCTCCATCCCACGATCGATGTCACCAACCCGCTCGTCCCTGTCTGAAACGAAACCCCATAGCCAAACGGGAACGAAGAACTCTTCTGCGTGTCTTTTTGGTCGAAAAAGTTTTACAAGCAAATTTCAGAGAATCATAATGTCTTTTTTCCTTCGAGCTATTGTAAGAACAATTCTATTTTTTTTGCATTTAGAGACTTTATTTTCTTAGATTTTCTTCAGTATGAGGTTTTGTAAGGAAATTTTATACGGCTTCAACGAGTGATGGATCCAAGAAATGAAGCTTTCCCGATCGAAAATAAGGTCTATAATTTTTGAAGGCACAAATAAAAGTATACAAAAGAAAAACACAAGAAATTCTACTACATCTCCTTGGTCGGGGCGACTCCGGAGGTCCCCCAGCAGTCGCCCAAGATCCAACCCCCGCCGCCACCGGAGGAGGCGGACGACGGATGGCGGCGGTGGGGTATCCCCTTCTTTTTCCTATCTTTCTTCCATTTTCCCAAGTTACTCAGTCGCCCGCCCATGGATCAGACGCGAGGAAAAGGAAACCGTTCGATCCGGATTTGTCAGATCGATGATTTCGATGCAATCTTCTTTGTCAAGCACCTGTAGATCACGCCTCGTAGTTCGACCTCTTGTCTCGCTGCTGCATCTTTCGTCCCCGCGACCTCTAGTAGAGAGGTTGGTCACAAGCTGCGGGAACGAACTGCTCGCGACACACTGATGCGGGTCGGAGCAGTATGGTGAGGACCGGTGGCAGGTCCTTATAAATAAGAGCAGAAGGAAGATGCACGCCATCACGATGTTAGTGTAGATATGGCCAATCATGCTACACACCGCGCACCAATCAAGAAGACACTCATACTTCACTCAAAATATTTTCCTTTTCTTATCGTTGACAATGGACCCATGATTCCTAAGAGGCTTTCGAATATCAATAATAACTCTCACACGATAAAAATTGCCCGAAAGAGTGGGTCTCCTCCGTATAGAACGTGCCTACCTTCCCCGCCAATGCTTTGACAAGAGGGATGAAACCATCAGGTAAATCATGGATCTGTATCCAGATTTTTAAACACTTCAGATCAATTGTTGATAGTTTCACTAAAAAACTTGCGATCTTTTTTGACAAAAAACCGCGTGACAGAGGGGCAAACGTCATCGATGTTTGTTTTTTTCTTTGACGGATACCGTCACCAGGTAATCCCACTCCCGTCCTTGCGCCCGACCCAATTTCGGTGACAGTCTCGCCTGATTCTAGACGACGTATTCGGCTATCATCGGGCATGCGTATTTTCTGTGACAGTTATACATGTCACATAACACGGGTTAAGTCGTCAACACGATTGTATTTCGATTCTCGACAAATAAATAAAATAAAAATGTTAAGTAGATTCGTCGGGTTGAAGATAGGATAAATAAATAGTAGAAAAATAGAGTCTATGAGATTCAAACCCGGTAACCTCACGCTTTAATACGAGTTAGCCTCGGAGATTTGCCACTAGGCTAGTGTTCGATTTGTGAAAATATATTGCAGGACAATAATTTTCTAGTGCGTATAATAACCATTTTGGTATGATTTAGCCCAATGGCTCCATCAATTAAAAAACAATACATGCTCACATATCTATAATCTATAATACCTAAATAGTTCATCCCCACTAAACTATCTATCTTGACATGCAAGCTATCCACATCATCAAATAGGTCCACCATGCAAAAAAAAATCACTAACTATGCATGCACATGCAACCTAAATAAATAATAACTTTTTATGCATTTAGCCTCACAATTTATAAGAGACTTTTTTTATAAAAAAAACAAATTATGAGTTATCCCATATTTTATTTTTCTATGCACATCTATAATTGATATTATTGTTTTAGCCTTAGGCAATGGTGGAGATGTCTCCACTATCTCTACTCAACATTATTTTCATCTCATATTGTCTCTCACCATATCTATAATACCTAAATAATTCATCCCCACTAACCTTTCTATCTTGACATGCAAGCTATCCACATCATCAAGTAGGTCCATCATGCAAAAATTATTTTCCACCAACTCTTCATGCACATGCTCCTATTAATTCTCCATGCATCACAACTAAATATTTATAAAAATTATGCACTTAGCTCCATGATTTATAAACGATTTCTTTTTAGGTTTAGTCAAGGGTGGAGATGTTTCCACTGTCTCTACTCAACTTCTTTTCGTCTCTTATCATCTTACCGATATATTGTCAAGGTAATAAATCAACAAAGCAAAAAATCACACATATTTTTGAATTTTCATCAAATTATCTTAGATTTGTACTCTAAACATTTTTTTTGAAAATAATAATATAATTAAATTATAATATGTTTTATAATTTTCTCCTATTTTAAAACACTACAATATTTGTTAATAGTTCCCGCAGCAACGCGCGGGGTATCATCTAGTTATTACAAAAACCACCATGCATTTGTATATCAACACACCGCTTTGTTTAAAATACAATTAGAAACACTTGTTGTTCTACGTAATTAAGTAATACAATACACACAACATGAATAATCTAGTACGATCCTAGTAAGAACATAGGACAGATCAATATAAATTAATCTATAGTACTACTATATACTAGTTGAACGTAGACATGCACGTTCTAGCAATTCACGACCGGTAGATGTTCCCCTTCTGGCGTTCTAACAGAGATCCAATCGCAAAACCCTAGGAAGAGTTCCTCGATTGCTCGGGTTAGAAGGCCGAGACCGCACGACAACCAACGATCAAACATAGGGCTCGAAGGGGTTAGATCACCAAAGAGTATGAGGTTCTCAACATCGGGGGGGGGGGGGGGGGGGTGAAAGGATGGGAAAACCCTAGCGAGTCGCCTTAGACGAAACGAGGGAAAAACTCATATTTACATTTTAGGGCTTCTTTGAATCAGAATATATCCAAGAGATGCTTGCCCTGATTTATTTTTCTTTGACCCAAAACCCTTAGAAAAAAACGTTGTACGGTAATTCTATATTTAAAAAGAGCTATTGTTCAAGTTATTTATATAAAAGAAATGAAGAGGAGATATGATGCAAGCAACAAAGAGGCTCAATGTGTGTCAGATATGGTTCTGGAATGTATTTAGTGTTGATCAGGCAAAGACTTTTCGGCTTAGCCTCTGATCCACAAGCTGACTTTTCTTTCCTGTGAAAAAAATTGCACGTAAGTAGGCAGCCGGGCCCACGCTAAGGAAAATGCAGAGGTAGTACTGGATAGACACAAATCAGAGGTACTACAGTAACAGTGAAAACAATGGAGCACTACTGTTGGGCGATGTACGGGGTGCTACAACCCCCAAAGGCCAAAGCCACACTGCTTTATCAAGAAAGCGAAGCGAGCTCTCACTCACAGGCCCAACAGAGCGACTCGAGAGATACTAGCAGCAGTACCACAGAAAAGAGAAAAAGATGAATTACCACGAGAATGTATAAGCTCAGGGAAGGGAATCGCTTTATACCTTTGCACCCGGCATCATCATCGTCGCCAGTAATTCCGGGAGCACAGCTTCGAAACTAGAGAGAGAGAAAAGAAAAGCTTTACCCGTCTCAGCACTGGTTACTATACTGTATTTTCTTGATATCTCTTTTTAATTTTCTGCAGTGAGTGCAGTGCAGTTCAGAGCAAGAAAAGAAGCGCAAGAGAAAAGAAGGAAAATCGTAAAGGGCCAATGATTGTACTGTACGCTAAGCGGCACAGCAAGACAAATGGCGAGACGCAAATAAGAAACTGGGGAGGAGATCGTCAGAAGATTTCGATGTTTTGTTAGTTAATGGCAGCGGAAGTGATAGGTGGGGACGATTGATTGCTTCTTGAATCTTGCTGCTGCTGATGATGCATTTTATCTAATTTTATTTTGGCCACTCATTTGGGCAGAATAAAACATGCCGGAGGACTGATTGATGGGAATGAAACTATGGAAGTATTCCCTTGATAAAAAATATAAAAAAAATTGATTACTAGAATAATAATCTAAACGTTCTTATATTTCTTTGCGGAGGGGAGTATGTGCTTGCACTACGTAGATTGAGAATGAGAACCGGTCATGTGGGGAGTGGGAGACTGTGGCAAATTGAATTCCGGTATATACTCTACTGTACTGTACTGTACTGTAGTACGTATTATTAAGTTGGGAAGGAGACGGTGGCTGTAGTGGAGTACAAGCAATGTGTCTTGGACATTTCCGGTCAACAGTGGTGGTTTATGCGTACGTACGTACGTACCACTAAAAACTGACGGACCCGTCGAGAAGCGTCCATGTTCATCCCACGCCCGTACGCACCTGCTCCCGCTAATTGCTGCTATTGCTAACGAACGAGTTAACGAGTTGGCGTGGAGCGAGTGAATTGCAACGGCAATTCGATCAAATGTAGTATTAGCAAATACAGAAATTGGGCCCAAGTTCGATGGATCCAAGCGTCTGTAACTTAACCTCTTTTTCTTTGCGTAATAACCAGGGAAATACCAAAATACAGTACCATCTTTTTTCTACGGCAAGTGAAATAGTACGTATTAGTATTGAAGATACGGTGTGTACTCATGGCGCCGGGCCAGAGTGAAGTGAGTGAAGTGACAGGCCTGGCCTAGCACGCCCAGACCCAGTATTGAAGTCGACACTAGTGGACATACCCCCGTATTATCCCGGTTCATATGGGCATTCGGTCCCGGTTCCACACCCGGCACCAATAACTCGGGACCAATGATGATCCCGGTTGGCTCACGAATCGGGACCGAAGAGGCTCCACGTGGCCAGGCGCGCAGCGAGGGGGGGAGGGGTCATCAGTCCCGGTTGATAGGAAGAACCGGGACCGAAGAGGCTCCACTTTTAGCCCTATTTTCTGATTTTTTTTCATTTATTTATTTTGTGTTTTGTATTCAATTAAATGGTACCATATATATATAAATTAAAGCAACAATGAAGGAACCACAATATATATTACACATTATCGTCACGAATATATCATATACACCATCTCATTCCTCGTGCTTGGTCGAACATTAATTACACAAACGGTACTCCACACGAGTTCGATCTAATTTACATCGGTCCTTGGCCGCTTGTCTTCCAAAATATGAGGGTGAAAGAACTCTCCGGTCGGAGCTATGACATGGTCTAATAAGAATCCGGCGATTTCCTCTTGAATTGCTCGCACGCGTTCTCGTGGTAGAAGACCGTCCCGCATTCGTTCGATCTAATTAAAAGAAAGGGATCAATATATATGAATGAAACTAAACACAATTTAACGCAATAAATTAAAGTATTGAATGTTGTTTATCGTACTACAATTTTCCTTATGTTTCGGGTTGCGGCCGTCTCTTTGGTCGTCTGGCGAATGAACTCGCAGACATAATATCCACATAAGTTATTCCCGGGTCCCTGTCTCAAACACTTTACGAGAACGGAGATCAATGAATATTTTAATCAGCATGATAATTATACTGAAACTAGAATAAAAAAGATGCACGGATCTAGCAATTAAGTAGTACTTACATTCAGTGGTTCAAATGTAAGCTCTGCCGGAAGACCCGGTGTTTTGGCGGTGAACCGTTTCCAAGCCCTCTGGAGGCATGCCTGCATGTCCTCCCATGATTTCATAGATCTGCGTCCCGGGTCCATGACTTTTACTACTCCTTCGTCCGGAACAATGATCAACAGGATAAAGTGGAAGCTGCACACGCATAAAGAGTCAATTATACGCTTAACACCGAGCAAGCAAAATAAAATGTGTGCGAGACAGTAACACTCACTCGAAGTTGTAAGGAAATAGTATTTCCCTTCTTGTGTCGAAATACGTCAACGATTGCAACAAGTTGTTCTTTGTCTGGTTGGGCCTATCTTTGAGAGTTCTTTCATGAACGAACTGGCAGTCAATGAACCAAATGTCATAGATTTGTCCTTTCTTGCATTCGAGAATCTTCATTCTGCATATATAATTAGTTTAGTGATGAGTGTAAGATTGTACATGAAACGAATGAGCTGAGCTAGAAAGGCTTGATCACTGAAATTAATGGTACTTACAGACAATATGCACTGACGATAGATTTGTCGATGGCGTCTTCATTGTAAAACTGAAATAATTCTGAGAATTCAATCAGATCGAAGCCTTGTCCATGCCCGTAATGCTCGTTCTGAAATTTAGCGTAGATCCAGTTTTCGGAATTAGCAGATTTTTCCATGTACCAGTCATGCAATTTTCGCATCTTTGTTGGTAGATCCTTGACTAACTCGGGTCTGACGAGAGGACACCCGTGTCGGTATTGGTATGCCGGTACGAATTCCTCGTCGTTCCCGGTCTCGAACTCTTCCAGACGGCTCATGTACTCAGTAATAGACACTCCTACTGCGTGGGCTTTTGCTCCGTACTGTCTTATAAACTCCGGATCTTTGTTTGGATCATACGCATCGACCTGATGCTGCTGGGGCCAAGTGTACACTTTGAGCGGTTCGATTGATTGCTCTTTCTGTAGTCCGAGCTGGGCAATCTCTTTTCCGACTCTCCGCTCTTTTGCCTCAGCCGACTTTGTAATAGAGCGTTCATGGTCTGATGTGAGCGGTATGGGGTTGTGAAGCTTCTTCTTCAGTTTCGCGCACGCGGCGTGATCTTCTGGGGTGCGCGGGAACAATGGCTCTATCGGCTTCTTCTTGTTGGCCACATCAATCTTCCACTTTTCATAAGACAATTTTGCGGACACTTTCAGTTCCTCAGGTGTCATCTCTCCGGGTAGCTTCTTCATATTCTGATGAGGAACTTTTGGGAGGGGTGATCGCTTACGTTTCGGTGATTTCTTGCTGCCCCTCCTAGTATAGGTACGCTTCCGCTTCTGGCTCTGAGACTCAGGAGATGGACACTGCTGAGCCGACGGTGGAGATGCCTGAGGCGACGGTGGAGACGGCTGAGCCGAAGAGTGGTGAGGCGGTGAAGGCGATGGTTGCGGTGAAGAATGGTCACGTGGCGGCGAAGGTGGATTGCTCTTCTGAAGAGTGGGTGACCTTGGCGACACATAATTTGGAAGCACGATGTGCTCCTTTCGCCATAGAACACTCCCCTTTCTTGCTTCTCTTAGTTGTTTCAGCTCCCCATCTTCACCTGCAGGGTGGTCCAGCTTCAGCTCCTCATAATCATCCATCACATCATCCACCATGACGACAGCGTACCCTTCTGGAGTCGGGTTGCAATGATAAGTAGGTTTCTCCGGGATTGATAGGGCCATGCCGACCGCCACCGTCACCTTTAAGTTCATCACTTGCACCTTAAGCTCACAACGTGTGCTCTCCGTGATATAATCCACTGGGTAGCGTTTAGGAGCAGTCGTTGTCAGTGCATCATCATCATCCTGCTGGAGCTGCGTGGAAGCTTGGGAGCTTTTCCGATTCGATGGGGCGCCGGTAGCATCGAATCCGGTTTCTAACAAGAGCTGTTGAGGTTGGCCACCACTTTGCTGGCTAAGTCTGCCGATCAGCTCCTCCGCCCGCTTTAAGCCTTCTTCTACATTACGCAGCCGCTCTATGGTAGCCGTTTTCTCAGCCTCATTCGCCACTTTCTCTCTCTCAGCCGCTGCTTTCTCAGCTGCCTCCATTTCCTTCCTCCTCTTATGGCTTTTATCTGGATATTTCTTGCTTTCCGAAGGGAAGGCAACTTTCCAACACTTGGAGCCTGGCGTGCCTCGTGCTCGTCCTGGGTGTTCTTTATTTTTTAGGGCGCGTGTGAGCTCGTCGTCCTCTCTATCGGGAATGAACCGTCGCTCTTCAATATCACGTACTGCATCTCTAATATCTTCGATGGGCAGCAAGGGATCATCTATGTGTGACTGGTTATATATTGCCTTCCCATCTTGGTCCAACGTGCCCCCATGGCCGTAAAACCAGTTTCTTGTCTGTTCATTCCATGTTGTAGGCTCTGGAGTGATCCCAGCATCAAAATACTTGGCCTCAATTGCCTCCCACCTAGGCATGCAACCGGAGTAGCCAGCAGGCCCCATTTTATGGTGGTAAATCTTCTTAGCGGCATTCGTCTGATTTATTTCAGACCTTTGCTGCGCGTGCTCCGATTTCTTGTACGCCACAAAATCACCCCACTGCTCTCTTATCTTACCATAGCCGTGTTCGAAATCCGGAGTCTTGTCTAACTTGACATATTTCAGGTACAAGTTTTTCTTCCAATTTTTGAATTGCTCGGCCATCTTGCTGAGAGCAAACTTCTTGACTCTAGCCTCTAGCTCCAGTCTAGCTGCCGCCTCCTGAACTGGATTATCCACCTCTGGCATCCGCAGGAGGAAATTATGCATGAGCATGTTCCAAAGCCTGTCTTTCATGGTGTCGCACACAAACGAGATTGTAGGGTCCTTTAGCTGCATCCATTCTCGAATGGTGATCGGGATGTTGTCCCTCACAAGAGTTCCGCATGCCTTCACAAACTTTTTCTTGACATCGTCCGGAGCTAACGGTTCGCCGTCTGGACCGACCTCTTCGATCCTATACCTCACATTGTCAGCAACCTTTTTGGTTGGGCCTCGTTTCGGTCTTGCGGAGGAACGGCCGGATCCGGATCCGGAGGGCTAAAAGAAGAAAGAGTGTTAATATATGCATGTACATATACAACTGCATTTTAATTAACAACATTTTAATCAACCTCGCCGGTGTTTTCGAGATTAAAGGTTCCGCCGGAGGCGGAGCCGGAGCCGACTTGTCTCCCGTCCGATGCTTCTTCTCGGTGGAGAGACTCGTCTCCCTCACCGGAATCGTTCAGAAACCGGCGGGTGACATCTTGACCTTCATTGTCGTTGATCATATCGTGAAGCAAGTTTTCCTCATTTTCATCTCTATGAAATATTGGATCCATAGTATCTGCAAATTAAGAATTGCAAGCTATTATAATGAAAATCGTAGGCGGCAGCGGTGTAGTCAACGGTAGCAGCAGAGTCTACCGGAGATTAAAGGGGGGGGGGAAACAGTAAATACACGGCAATCATAGAAAATAATACAAGGCATGACAAATGAAATGCAATCGGTGATCTAACGTAAAACGATGCAATAAGCTCGGCGCTAATGGCGACCTCGCCTGGGAACCACCGAAACTACTCCTGGTCAGTCGGGTACTCGACGTCGTAGTAAGCTCCGCTGGGGTACTCCTGCTCCTGGGCCACGAACAGTACCAGGTCCGCCGCACACCGGTGGAATACACCTGACCCGTCGTTCCGCTAAGATACTCTGCGCGGGCACCGTTGGGTCACCCGACTTCTTACCTGTAAGGACATCCGTGTCTCGGGGCCCTAAGGCGGAGCTATGGAGTCGATATCAAGTGGATCCCCGAGGATTTCTCCTCGATATCTCACACTTGAGGTGACTCGGCAGATCCGTGTTAGGGGGGACCGATGACGGTGTCTGCAATGAACGTACCTGTACAGTTTATATATATAGTTCCACGATCACTCCCAGAGTGATCACGGCCCGCTAGCTATCCTATGACTAGCAAAGCGCAGAGTCTACCGGAGATTAAAGGGGGGGGGAAACAGTAAATACACAGCAAGCAATAGCAATCAATGCAAGACAAGACAGATGAATTGTAAACGTTACTCTAACGTGGTACGATGCAATAAGCTCGGAGCGAAAATTCATCCGGGGATGGATTACCGGCTCCGGGTGATTACCGGACAGGGTGTCCGGAGGGGGGGGTGATGCCGGAGGTGTCGTGGACATCCGACACACGTGTGGGTTATGTATCCGGGTGAGTTGACCTATTCCGAACAACTTTCGTGTTCGAAATAAATTTATCCGGGTACTGTAGCAGTACCGGACAATTCATCGGACTGGCGGTCCGGAGGGGGGCGGTTCAATGTTCGGTATGTTAGGGGGTGTGGTAGACATACGGATACCGTATTTGGATTCGTTGAATTTTTCTGAGCAACTTTCATGTATAAATTATTTTAATCCGGGTTACGGATTAAAAGATATTAATTAAACAAGTTTATTACATTTTAAAATCAATTAAATCAATTTCTATTTATTAATTCTTTTATTTATTATTAAATGAATTAATAATCATTTTTAATTAACTGACCAGTGGGTCCCACTGGTCAGTGACACAGTTAATAAACAAATTAATTAAATCTAATTAATCAGTGGGGGGGACCCACATGTAAGTCACTTATATATTAACTAAACATTTTAATTAGGTTTTAACTGGGCAGGGCCCACATGTCATAGAGTAGGTTTTTTAACAGATTAAATCAACTAGTATATTTAGAGGTGGGAGGTCCCACATGCCATCCTAACAGGGGGGTTATCATTTGTTTTTTTTTAACTCTCTGTTCTGTCTTAACAGACAATTAAAGGGGGGGTGGCCCACTGTCATTGGGGCACTAATTAACCGGATTAGGGGGGCTAATCCCGTGCTCGCCGGCGACGCCAAGCAGACCACGGTGA
This sequence comes from Bromus sterilis, assembly GCA_950022295.1. NCBI lineage: Eukaryota > Viridiplantae > Streptophyta > Magnoliopsida > Poales > Poaceae > Bromus > Bromus sterilis. Next base: position 31,798,395 of record OX465597.1, read on the forward strand.
GGTCGCCGGTCCGGTCCATTCCGATGACGAGCAGCCGCGGGAGCGGGCGAGCTCGAACAGGGGGCTTAAGCTCCGCCCAACGGTGCCAAAACCGCGGGAAGAAGCAGACCACGGCGACGGCCAAATCAACCAGCGCACGGGAACGGCGAGGGAGAGGACAAATCGGCGCGCGAGGAAGGGCGAAACGGGCGGCTTCTCACCGCGAGCGTGTAGGGGTAGGGCAGTTTGCTCGGGGACGACCGGAACGCGCAAATTCGTAGACGGGGCGCCGCGGCGGAGCAGAGGGTGGCCGGCGGCGGCGACGAGGAGCAGCGGCCACGCGCGCGGGGAAGACGAAGGCGGCGAATCGGCGGGCAGCCTGCCGGTGTCGACAGGGAATTCCGCGCGGGCAGTTGTTTCGGCGTCGACGAAGAGGGATTTGGTGGAGTTGGGGGAGGAGGAAGAAGACTTGCGCGTTTATAGGAAGGGCCATTGGTCCCGGTTGGTAGCACCAACCGGGACCAAAGACTCAACGGTCCCGGTTGGTGCCACGAACCGGGATCGTTGGCCTGGGCAGGGAGGGGCGTGGTGCTGCCACGTCGCACCAGGGTCATCGATCTCGGTTGGTAGCACCAACCGGGACCGTTGAGTCTTTGATCCCGGTTGGTGCTACCAACCGGGACCAATGACCCATTTTATGCAAGCTTTTCGACTTCCTGCCCTTTTCAAATTTATTTTCTTTCTTAATTAGTTAGTTGTTTCAATTTAAAATGATTTTTTGTTTGGAATTTGAAAAAACTTTTAACAGCAAAAGTGCTTCAATTTAATTAACTAATCCAAAACCATTTTTTTTTGAAAAATATTTTTGAACTATACAATTTTACAATTTTCAATTAAAAATGCATTTTTTATTTTCCGAGTGCCGAAAGTAGGGTCTTTTTGTGAAGGATCTACCAAATATTTGATGTCAATTTGAACCAACCCATTTTTGTATTGTACTAGACCATATTTTATTAACAATTTACAAAAGTTTCTATGTAAAATGTTTCTTATGCACCTCTGCTGAAAAAGACAAATTGCCGCCAATTCAGTTGGAACGGAGTGAAATTTGAACTACAAGTGCTTGATAGATTGCTCTTTATTTTTTCAAAAAAACATTTCCAAGTGCACAAGTACTCATTTCATCAGAGATCTACAAAGATTTTTGCAACATTTCACACCTAGCTATCACCGGCCATGCCCCCCCTCCCCCGTTTTGACCGCATTTTGAAATCGGTGCTTAAACAATTCAAAAAAAATCATAAAAATATATAACCTTTGCGTTGCATCCTAATTTATGTCCTAGTAACCATACAAACCAACAAACTTGGAATAATGCAAATCTATTAAAAAAGTCTTCTCAAAATGGGCTATCGAGTATGAAGGTTCATGGCTTTCAAGCCAAATGGCCAAAGTTATAGCTAATTTGAAATGATAGTTTCCCCAAATGATCTCATATTTTGCATATGTGTGTATATTTGAATGGCCAACAAGTTTGCCAAAGGAACTTTTCATTTCCGTTGCACGAAAAATCCATTTTTCATTTTCCGAGTGCCGAAAGTAGGGTTTTTTTGTGAAGGATCTACCAGATATTTGATGTCAATTTGAACCAACCCATTTTTGTATTATACTAGACCATATTTTATTAACAATTTACAAAAGTTTCTATGTAAAATGTTTCTTATGCACCTCTGCTGAAAAAGACAAATTGCCGCCAATTCAGTTGGAACGGGGTGAAATTTGAACTACAAGTGCTTGATAGATTGCTCTTTATTTTTTCAAATTTTTTTTTCCAAGTGCACAAGTACTCATTTCATCAGAGATCTACAAAGAGTTTTGCAAGATTCCACACCTAGCTATCACCGGCCATGCCCCCCCTCCCCCGTTTTGACCGCATTTTGAAATTGGAAACCACTACAATTGGAAAGCATCATGTTCAAACTTGGCTAATTGCAAACATCACAAAAAAATCACCAATGGTTCAATACATTATTACACATCACTTGTTTCCTACATTGCTTATGATCGCTTCTTGGGCCGTAACCACGGAGCATCTTCATTGCTTAATGGGATAGTTGGGTCAGTTTTCACTGTGAATGGAGGAATTTCATGAAACTTATCGTAATCTTTGGACATGTCTGTCTTGTCCTCGACTCCCACAATGTTTCTTTTTCCTGAAAGAACTATGTGACGCCTGGGCTCATTGTCTGATGTATTCGTATCCTTGTTTTTTACTTTTTTTCGGTCTAGAAGACATGTCCTTCACATAGAAAACCTGAGCCACATCTTTGGCTAGGACGAACGGGTCGTCTGTGTGACCAAGATTCTTGAGATCCACTGTTGTCATTCCGTACAGCTGGTCGACCTTTGCCCCATCTACATTCATGTTGACCCAACTGCACCGAAACAAAGGGACCTTAAAAGTAGGTCCATAGCCAAGTTCCCATATCTCATCTATGTAACCATAGTATGTGTCCTTTGTACCATCCTCGTTTGTTGCATCAAAGCGGACACCACTGTTTTGGTTGGTGCTCTTCTTATCTTGGGCGACCGTGTAAAATGTATTCCCATTTATCTCGTACCCTTGGAAAGTCAATACAGTCTCAGACGGTGTCGCGGCCAGCAAGTAGAGTTGATTTCCAATAGCGGTGTCATGCATGAGACGTAATTGCAACCAAGTGCCGAAAGTCTCCATGTGTTTGACTTGAATCCATTGGTCATCCTCCCCCGGGAACTTGGAGCGTAGAACATTCTTGTGTTCCTCGGTATACGGTTGGACGAAGATAGAACTTTGTAGAACTGTGTAGTGTGCTTGAGTCAAAGAATGCCCGTCCTGAAATATCTTTGCTTTCTTTCCTAGCGTTCCTTTTCCACTCAGTCTCCCCTCATACCGCGATTCAGGAACACCAATCGGCTTAAGGTCAGGAATAAAGTCAACACAGAACTCAATGACCTCCTCTGTTCCATAGCCCTTGGAGATGCTTCCTTCTGGCCTTGCACGGTTACGAACATATTTCTTTAAAACTCTCATGAACCTTTCGAAGGGGAACATATTGTGTAGAAATACAGGACCTAGAATGGCAATCTCATCGACCAGGTGAACCAGCAGATGCGTCATAATATTGAAGAAGGACGGGGGGAACACCAACTCAAAACTGACGAGACACTGGACCACATTCTTCTGTAGCCTTTCCAGACTTGCATGATCGATTACCTTCTGAGATATTGCATTGAGAAATGCACATAAATTCACAATGGGTACTCGAACATTTTCTGGTAGAAGCCCCCGCAATGCAACCGGAAGCAACTGCGTCATAATCACGTGGCAATCATGAGACTTGAGGTTCTGGAATTTTTTCTCTGCCATATTTATTATTCCCTTTATATTTGACGAGAAGCCTGCCGGGACCTTGATACTTCTAAGGCATTCAAAAAAGATTTCCTTCTCTGCTTTGGTAAGAGCGTAGCTGCTTAGACGCCCTTTATCAGTATGCCTGTGGTATGGGTCTTTCATACGTTGCTGGTCCTCCCGTGCTTCTGGTGTATCTTTTGACTTCCCATACACGCCCAGGAACCCTAGCAGATTCACGCAAAGATTCTTCGTCACGTGCATCACGTCGATTGAAGAATGGACCTCTAGGTCTACCCAATAGGGTAGCTCCCAAAATATAGATTTCTTCTTCCACATGGCCGCGTGTCCGGTAACGACGTCTTTCGGAACAGATTGACTGCTAGGACCCTTTCCAAAGATTACTTCTAGGTCATTCACCATACCAAATACATCAGCACCTTTAGGAAGCTTAGGCTTTTTCCGGTGATCTGCCTCACCGTTGAAATGCTTGCCTTTCTTTCTCACGATATGATTGGGCGGCAGAAATTGACGACACCCGAGGTACACAACCTTCTTACATTTATCCAAATATATACCTTTAGTCTTATCTAAACAGTGCGTGCATGCATTGTATCCCTTGTTTGAATGTCCTGAAATGTTACTAAGAGCGGGACAATCATTGATGGTTACGAAAAGCAACGCTCGCAGGTCAAATTCCTCCTGTTTGTCCTCATCCCACACGCGTACAGCTGGTTTGGCCCACAGCTCCAAAATTTCATCGACTAATGGCCTTAGGTACACATCAATGTCGTTGCCGGGTTGCCTCGGTCCTTGGATGAGCACTGGCATCATGATGAACTTCCGCTTCATGCACACCCAAGGAGGAAGGTTGTAGATACATAGAGTCACAGGCCAGGTGCTGTGACTGCAGCTCTGCTCTCCAAAAGGGTTCATGCCATCTGTACTTAGACCAAACCATAAGTTTCTTGCTTCATCTGTAAAGTCTGAGTGGCCTCTCTCGATTTTTCTCCACCGCGACCCATCAGCGGGGTGTCTCAACTTCCCGTCTTTCTTACGGTCTTCTTTGTGCCATCGCAGCAACCTGGCATGCTCCTTGTTTCTGAAAAGACGTTTCAACCGTGGTATTATAGGAGCATACCACATAACCTTAGTAGGAACCCTTTTCCTCGGGGGCTCGTCATCTCCCTCAGCATCACCAGGGTCATGTTGTCTGATCTTGTACCGACTCGCATTGCATACCGGGCATTTATCCATACTCTCGTACTTTTCACCGTGGTACATGATGCAGTCATTAATGCATGCATGTATCTTCTGCACATCTAATCCTAGAGGGCAGATAACCTTCTTTGCTTCGTGTGTTGTCGCGGGCAATTCGTTATCCGGTGGAAGCTTCGACTTCGTTATTTGCAGTAACTTCTCAAATTCGGTGTCAGAACAACCAAAATCTGCCTTCCATTTCAACAGTTCCAGTGTGGTACCGAGCTTTGTGCTGCCATCTTCGCAATTTGGGTACAAGGGCTTTTTGTGATCCTCTAGCATGGTCTCCAACTTCTCCTTCTCTTTTCCTGTTTCACAGTCTCGCTTTGCATCAGAGATGACCCGACCAAGACCATCAACGGTCTCATCCGATTCCCGTTGTTCTTCTTCATTGTCACCTCGAGGAGCTCCATCTTCTTCATTGTCTTCCATTGCAGTGTCACCGAATTCTTCAGGGGACATATGATAGCTATCATCATCCTCCTCTTCTTCATTGTCTTCCTGCCTAACCCCTCTTTCTCCGTGCTTGGACCAACAATAATATCCGGGAATGAAACCTCTCTGAAGCAGGTGGCCTTGAAGTGTTCTCGAGGAAGAGTACTCCGCCACGTTTCGACAGTCAATACAGGGACAAGGCATAAAATTATCCACTTTGTTTGCATTAGCCACATTGAGAAATGTATGCAGGTTTGTAATAAACTCGGACCCGCGTCGATCGCTGTACATCCATCGCATCCGTGCTTCGATCTGCGTCATATAATTAACCATTACAATAACTTCGTGAATAGTGAAAAGACCACTATATATGCACACGTGCAGTATTTTTGTATCAGTTACAGATGGAGAAGATAAGGATAATTGCTAACCTCGGCCGAGGATACGGTGTTCTGAGGACCTAAGTGTGGCTTGGACATTTCGTCGAACACCTGGTGTGCAATCAAAGGAAAAAAAATTCTAGCACCCACCCCACCCCAAACACAATCCTGAAATTTTTTGCGTCAAAATGGCAAAGTGCTGGCTGGGGGCTTATATAGCCAGGGCAACAGTCCCGGTTTGTGCCAACAACCGGGACCAATGCCTCGCAATGCGCCACGTGTTGGTCGCCAGAGCATTGGTCCCGGTTGTTGCCACAAACCGGGACCGTTGCCCAACTTAAACCGGGACCGTTGCCCCTGTACAGACGAACCGGGACAGTTGGGTGGCATCGGTCCCGGTTCTGAAATGAACCGGGAGCGATGCCTTTTTTGGGCTGGACGAAAGGGGGGTCTGTCTACTAGTGCGAGCTACGGTATTGTACAGCGTCGCATCACCCGTCGACCGTCCTTGTATACTTACGCAGGCTTGTATTTATACGCGTACAGAGGAGGAGCTATACGTCACACACTGGTCACAGTAGAGCCGTACGTACAAACGCTGTGAAAATCGCTGCCTCCGTTCCCCTGACACCCCCATGAATGGCTGGCGACGCCAACGTCCCGCAAAAAAAAAAAAAACTTATGGCGTTGCTGCATTTCACAAGCCACCTCTCTCGCTCTCTCTCTCTCTCTCTCTGATTTTGATGCATGCGAAAGTGACGCACGCAGAGAGGGGAGGGGTATAGAGTGAGGACGGACTATAGTGTGGTGGTAGCAAGGAGAGGACGGACGGCGTAGGCCTAGGGGCGGTACACTGTGGTTTGGCCGCGACTGTGCTCCCCTCTCCTCTCCCCTCCCCTCCCCTCCCACCTCGCTCGCCTTTTAGCTCCTCGTCACTCTCCTTCCCTCGTCTTCCTCGCCGAGCTATTCCGTCTGCAGAGCGCGTGCGTGAGCGTCAGCGAGCGAGGGCGAGATATTCCTGCCGGCAGAGCGGCGTCTGCGGTGGTACCTAGCGGCAGGAGCAAAAGAGGAAAAAGGGAAAGGTGAGGTGAGGCCGGTGGTGCTCGTGCTCTGGTGGTGGTGACCGCCGTTTCTTTTTTTGCCGTGCGCGGACGGATTTGTGATCTTTCTTTGCGTGCCCCGGTTGCAGGCGGTTGGTTGGCCGGCGATGCTGCGGAGGATGGTGTCCGACCAGGGCCCGGGCGCCGCGGGCGGTGGCGGAGGGGAGGCCTCCGTCAGGCCCCGGGGAGGCGGCGGCGGCGCGCTGTTCGCCGTGCCGAGGCTGTTCATCGGGCTGACGGCGGCCAAGAGGGGGCCGGAGGGCGAGTCGGAGCGGAGCCCGACGTCGCCGCTCGACCCCAAGGCGCTCATGCTCCGCTCGCCGCGCTCGCCCAGGACCTGGGACTCGGAGCCCGTGGGTCTGGGCCTCGTGGTGGACGTCGCCGTTGCTGCCGGCGGCGACGGTACCTCCAGGACCACCTGCGTGCTCAGCCCGCGCCTGCGCCTCAGGACGCACGGCTGCGCCTCCTCTACGGCGACCAAGGGGTGCGGCGGGGGCGGCCACTCGCAGCCGGAGCTCGGGGGCAACAAGACCATCTCCTGCCCGGCCTCCGCCACCGCCGGCATGTCGGTGCCCTGCAGCAGGTTCTTCAGCGGGGATCTGAAGTCTGGTCCGGAGGCCGCTCGCCCGGGCGGCGACGGCGCTCGCGCAGGCGCCAAGCGGCATTGCTTCCACCTCGGCGAGCTCCCGGGGCCCGGGTCCCTGCCGGCGTCGATCGCCGGCGGCCCCCGGCGGTTCGTCGGCTCCGTGTCGGCCAGCGAGGTGGAGCAGTCGGAGGACTACACCTGCATCATTGCCCGCGGCCCCAACCCCAAGACCACCCACATCTTTGGGGACTGCATTCTTGAGCCCCAGCCGGCCAGGAAGAGCGACGGCGCCGCCATGGAAGTGAAGGATGGAGCTACCACCGCCAAGTCCTACCTGGTGGTCAAGCGCACCACCGACGCTTCTGCCGGCGACGATGCCGGCGACGACTTCTTGAGCTCCTGCTTCACTTGCAAGAAGACGCTGGAAGGAAACGACATTTACATCTACCGGTACGCCCAAGTCTTTCAGTTTGAAGATGGTACTTTTTGCAAAAATTAACACTGAATCTGAAAGAACGGAAATTTATCCAACCAATAATTGAGGCATTGTTTGCCTTATGCTCTTGGAGTTGGAGAAGAAAACGAACTTAAAACATTTGTTTGGCAATGAAGTGATGCCTGAACTGAACTGCATGCTGAATTACCATCAGATTCCATCGTTTTTCGTTCAGTAACTGAACAATTTTCTTATGCGAGTTCAGTTCAGTCATCCGATTGCATTATTTGATGGATACAGCAACTGTTATTTCTTTCTATGCATCTTCAGTTCAGAAAGACAAAGGCAAACTGATGATTTGTTGTTGTGTGGCATTGCAGCGGAGAGAAAGCGTTCTGCAGCGCCGAGTGCAGGGACCATGAGATCATGATCGAGGAGGAGGCCGAGAACAGCATGGCCATGGGCTCCCCTCGCTCGTCCTGCTCGTCGCTGCACGAGGACATCTTCATGGCCGGCATGATGGTGGCCACATGACCCCCCGCGACGATGGCCCGCTCCCAGACACACCGTCTTCCTCCTTCGCCTCCACAAGCAAGCACGCACGCACTCAATTTTTCCCTGGGGTGATCAACAGATCGATCCATCACAAGTGCGTGCATCGCCGTCGATCAAGCTTGCTGTTTTTGCTTCAGCAACTGGAGTCGACGTCGTCGTCGAGGAGGAAGAAGGAGCGGAGCGGTGTTCTTGGCGGGTCATTGTCACCTGCGCTGGGGTCGGATAAGCTGAGCTGAGCCGAGCTGAGCTGCTGCCATTTTTACCAGTCCTGGGAGCTCACTCGCAGGGATCTGGGTTTATTTTTCCCTTTTCCTTAGGAACAAGAGAGAGAGAGAGAGAAAAAAAAGAGGTGGCCTGCCTGCCTTGCCGATGGTCCAGTAGTTTTGATCTTGAGGCTGCCGGCCAGTGCCACCCACCCCATCTTCTTCTTCGTCTTCTTCTTTTTTCTTTTCTGCTGGCAGCAGTGACCATGTCTGCACATTTGCTACACCACTCACTCACTGTGTGAGAGATAATGACATTGAGCTGCTTTGCTTTGGGTCATTTCCATTCTCCTTTTATTCACTCACTTTGAGCAGCGGCACTGATGATGATGAGGAGGAAGACGATGATGGACAGGACATGATGGCGATGATGAGTGTTTAACTGACTTGATTTGCCTGCTCCACTTACAACTAAAGGCATCTTTTTTGATTTTTTCTCATGGCCTACCGAAACCTTGTAGGACTGGATGCCTAGGACCGTATGTGATGATGTGTGAGTGAGACTGACTGAGATGACTTGAACTGTAGTCCAGTGGTAACTCATGACCAGCTCGAGTCAAGTGATGAACTCAGCTGATCAGGCCAGGCCACCAGACTTGAAGAATGTAATCGCCCAACCAACATGGAGATGGATGAGATGAGACACTCCCTCCCTCCCATTTCTTCAAGGCATTTGAGCGATCTGCATCCGATAATTTCTGTACGATGCAAAGGTGATTCTGATGTGGGAGCTCACTCACTCGCTCACTCACTCACTGCTGCCTTTACAGAACAAAGAAAATACAGTACTAGAATAAATTTGTGTGACTGGCAGAGGCCAATGATGGAGGGAAGAATTAAGAAAGCGTTTGCTGAAATCTATGTATGTGTGGTGAGATCAGATTTTGATCAGATGAAGCAAGGATTGGGGACGGTGGATGGATCCAACCGCACCCATGTTTCCAGAAATGGGCTCTGCCGATCCCGGAAATGAACCTCTGACGGAGCAGGGGCAGGGGCAGAGGCTGTGTGGGATTCAGAGCCGGCCATGCCTTTGCTGAGCTGAGCTCGACGTCTGCATCTTTTTATGGGAGGGATGGCAGCGGCAGCACGCAGCAGGGTGATATGGGCGTGGTGGTGGTGGATGGATGGATGGATTGCGTTGGGGATGGGTGGCTGCTTCAAACCACGGGCGCGCCGCGCGCCGGCGTCAGCATCGCCGGGTTTTCACCGCGGCGGTTTCGGGGGCGTCAGGGTGGGATGAACACGGAAATGAGAGTTGAGGGGAGAGCACGAGCTGTAGAAACGGAGGCGGGCGCAGTGCGACCAAAATCACTGTTTTGACTTTTAGATGGAAGATTAGCACGATATAACCTTACATAAAAAATATGTTCGAATCTAATTCTTTTTTATCATGCCATCCACTGTAGCGTTTGCGTTGCACGGTAAATGTCATGGTCTTTGACATTTGACTTTGGCCCACCATCTAGTCGTCGTTCGTGGCTCGAGCGTTGACTATAAGGTGTATATAAATTATCATCAAGTAGCGTTCGGTCTCAAATAATCATGCCTGATACATTGCGCCAGTTTTTATGTCCCTAAGGTTATCTCAAATGAAAAGATATTGCACACGATAAGTCTTCTTTTTGTCAATCAAAAGAATATTTATGTTGAAGATTTTTTTTCTTCAGATAATCTAAAGGATAAAAACTGTTGCAAGAAACCAAACATTGTCTGATACATTGCACTAGATTTTTAGCCCCTAAATTAACCTTAGATGATAACATATTCAACATAAATATTCCCCCTCTTAACAATCTGAATAATATTTATGTTGACCATTTTTTCATTTAAGATCATGTTAAGGAGTAAAAAACTGGCATAAGGGATCAAACAAGAGTATCTGAGGGAAACGCCATACACCCTGACCGTTCCCCCTTCGCCACGTCGGACAATCAACGGATGAAGCACGAGCAACGACTAAGTGGTGGGCCAGGAGCAAACGCCAAAGTCTATGGCGTCTCCCGTGTAACGCAAACGCCAAGATGCATGACGTGACCAAAAAAGGTTAAATCCAAACATTTTTTTTATTATACGTAAGGTTATATCGTGTTAATCTTTCTTCTAAAGGTCAAAACAATGATTTTGGCCGCGCAGTGCAACGATTACCTTGAAACATATATATCTATATGTATTTTAGTGTTAAAGTAAAAAAATGTATTAAACATTGACAAACATTTGCTTGCATAACAATTTCGTCACAGGTGGAATGACATTCATTAAAGTCACAACAAGAAAAATCTATGCTCAAAAATGTTATTTTTTAAAAGAATTTTGGAGTCCCTTTTTTGTGTGACTTTGACGAATGTCATTTCGTGATGAGATTTGACCAGCATTTCAAACATTTATTAAATTTTACCACCCAAAAAATACATAATTTTTTTTTTGGATTAGAAGACACCTTCGTAAGTTTGTGTACTAGATCTTGATGTATTGTTATTCTTAGTAAGCATTTCTTCTACGCCATAAATGTAATTTCAACATAATACACCGATGAATAATTATTTTCTTTGTGAAAATATTGCCACTATTGAGAAACATTTAATCAAGTTATCTCGAGAACTGAAGCTGGCTAGAACGCATCTCACATACATGATAAAAGAGACACAATTGCTAGAAATTTATTTCGGCTCTTGGGAGCATATGCTCATGCATGTTATTATCTTTTGTACATGTCAATAAAAATAGGAAAAAATAGATGCGTTCATTATCACAACCCAATGCTATCTGCAAATTTTCAGAAAAAAAACTTAAACATTTTGAACAGTGACTTTTTTAGTTGACCACCAAATATTACCTTTAAATGTTACACTTAATTTTATTTTTGCACCGACAAAGCACTATTACCACGTATCACATGAAAAATAAAATTACGCATGCTTGTTACACTGAAAAAACATCTTGAAAATCTTAAAATTTTGAATTTATTTTTAAATATTATTCATCCCGAAGGATATGCTCTTGGATAGCATTCAGAAATTACCATTCAACAAGTTTTTTCGTTACCAAAAAAAGGTACCTACATATATCTCGCTCCAATCTATTTTGACATAGACTGCAACAGAAGAGATCGTGTTCCTGATGATTTTCATGGCCAAGTCTGCATGCATGTGGGGTTTGCCTGGTCAAAATGCATTTGCATGATCAATTAGTAGCTAGCCTTTAGTGGCCGTGTGTTTTACCTTTAGTTTGTGGTATCAGGGCCATACTAGTTAGTCTAACTATTCATACTAGATGATGCCCCGCACGTTGTTGCGGATTTTTTTTGCGAAATATTTCAGTGAAATTTTCTGTTAAATGAAGCGTGTATATTTGAAACATTAATTTTTGAACTAATATATGGATTTAATATAAATAACATAATAAAATAAAAATTCTCATGCATGCATGTTGCATGTGGGTTTTATTATGCATAGTGGCATATTGAGGTGGGTCTTTCTCATGCATGTTGGATGATGATGTGGCATGCTTGCATGTTAAGAGAAATATGCTAGTGGAGAGTGATTTGGCATCCATGATGAGGTAGAGTGTGTGCATGTTGAGAAAATTGGTAGTAGTGGGGAGCAACTTCTTAAGAATGTAAGATGTAAGATGTAAGATTAGACCCGATCTTTAAAATGCTACATTATGCATGGCTCCACTCCATGATTGCTTTAATGAAATGTTGAATCCCATGATTGCTTGGACCAAATAATAGACCAGAGAAAAACAGAAGGAAAACCGGAGATAGTTAAAGCTCTAGGAGATAGTTGAAGCTCTAGGCGTAGATTGTGAGGTTCTTAGGCATAATCTACCCTATATCTTTGTTTTTATCCTACTTTTCTTTATGAATCTATGCTACTTTGTTTTTACACTAGGATGGTTGATGGTGCCGCTGCTTGTATGTTGCGTGTCTTTGTCACCGACTTTTCTTTGTTTGTTTTTTGGTTGTGTGCATCTTCGTGTTTCGTACTAATGCTTGGTGTTGTGTTATTACAAAAGTAAAATGTATTTTTTGTCATCTTAAATATTAGTATATTTTCCTTTTTTTACCATTATCTTCACGTTGAGGTTAGAGCAACTCTAACAAAGTCCTAAAATTCACAGCCTAAAAAATTGTTTGAAGCATTCATCATAATTTTTAGAGGTTACGAAGACCTTACGTAAACACAGAGTCATCATATTTCTCCCTTCATATATTTTTAGGTGCAAATACTCGATTTTGTACTTTTATTTGTCATAGTCTCATAGGTTCAACCAAAACTCCTCGACATTTCTTTTCATCTTCGGGGGTATATGTCATTGACATGGTAATGCCATCGAGGACGAGCACGTGACTTACATTCAACTGATCCATAAAATCATCAACATCATTATTCAATTGATCACTACAAAAGCAAAGAAAGAACCTAACACCATCCATCATTCTCTTGAGTAATTGCAAAAGAAAAATGGATCATAACGATTTTTTTACCTTGCGGGCATTTCATTGAGCATGCAGGACTCGCTCTGAGTCTCGTTCGAATCCAGCTCAACATCGACTGTCTAAGGTGGAGGGGGTGGTAGCGCGGCTGCAACATGCTTCCTAGTAGTCGTCCACCACATGGAATGCCGAGAGGGTAGCTTCGCGTTCTTCTTCTTATTGTTCTTCGCGACGACCATTGTGTTGTTCACCACCTTGGCTGATAGCAGATGACCCCGTTTGCTGGTCGACGGGGACAAATAAGGTAGGGTGGTGCCAACGCAGTGAGTGACGACCACCGATGGTGATCGAGATGGCTCGATGAGGGTTTCCTCCCTATGCCACTTCTTTGTCTTGTCCCGTAAAATTCATGGACGTCGGCGCTTTCCATTTTGTCATCATCGGGGCCGGGGACGGCCGTGGGCGAAGATATCTGCGGTGGCTTCAGCGACAGGCGGGAAAAGAGCGGCTGTGGCTAATTTTCATCAAGAACGGTAGTGGTTGTACCTAATTAGTGTTGACTGAAAATGTCCAAAACACATCAGTTCGAATTTATGTACTAATTTTGTTTCAAAATAAATGTTTTACTTCTAATAAAAAATTATAGTTATACTCCCTACAATCCATAATAAGTGTCGCTCATCTAGTACAAAGTTTATACTAGCTTAGTACAAAATGAGCGACATTTATTATGAATCGGAGGGAGTATTAAAATTGAAACATTTATTGTAGGACGGAGGGAGAACTATAGAACTAAATTGCCAGTCACTCTATCCTTCTCCCACATGAGCGGTTCTCAAACTCTATGCAATACACTTCCATCAAAGATCAATCAGTTCCCAGCATGGTTTTTCCCGGCCAAATGAGTGACCAAAATATAACAAGAACCAATCAACCACCACCAGCCTCCCCACCAAACTCCTCTGCTGCCATTAATTAACTAATTTAAACACCAAAATCTTCTCACGATCTCTCCCCCAGTTTCTTATTGCATCTCGCATTTGGTTGCGTACGTACAATCATTGGCCTTTTACGGGTCTCTTTTCTTTTCTCTTCTTTTCTGGCGCTGCGCTGCACTGCAGAAAACTAAAAAGAGAGTGGAAATACAGTATAGTGACTAGTGATGAGTAGGCTTTTCTCTCTAGTTTCGAAGCTGTGTGCCTGTCGCCCGGGTTCACGTGTTAATTCATCTTTTTGTGTGTGTGTGTGGTAACCTGTGTATTAACAGCAATATCTAGACAGGCAGGATGGATTAATTATATTGATGGCCAAGATAAGGTGCTCAAAGTAGTATCTCGCTTGCTCTGCTCGGCCTGTGAGCTCGCTTTCATGATAAAGCAGTGTGGCTTCGGCCTTTGGGCTCTATCACCCGTGCAGTGCACAACAACAGTGCTTCATCGATTTTACTGTTACTGCTGATTTGTGTCTATCCAGGACTGCCTCTACTCCCATGTAGCTAATTTAATAACATCTACAACCAGATTTAGCAAATTTGACCTCCTAAATGTTCAGGGATGTGTCCAGGTGCCATATCTGATGGCTCCTTCAAAGTTTTGTCGGACAACCACACTCTTCATATCAAACTCTCAAATCCATCCAATTGTATGCATGTCAAGCACATAGCTCAAATTCATCGCCAATTCAACAATGCAACAAAGCAAAATGAATCACTATTCAACATTGAAACATGCCAAAATAAAATTCAACATGTGTACCGTTTCTGGTCAACATGGTGAATCACTCGTCGGACACCATCCATGGACATGTCCAAGTCGATGTCCATCACCTCCTTGGCCGTGACTTCCTTTCCTGCCATTTCTCGCTCGCGCTGACGTGTGCGCCACTTTCTTTGGGCGACGTTCTCTGCTTTGCATCTCATCTTCACGGGACTCCATCGAGGCTTCATCCATGTCGGTGATGGGTGAAGAGGTGCCCGACGAGGACATATAGGGCAACGGGTGAGGGTTATTGAATCGTTGCACCAACCAGTTACTCCAAAAGTCCGAACTGATGGAGAAGGCTATGCAATATATTTATATTCTAACACTCCCCCTCACGTCTAGGCTATTTTAGTCCTGAGCATGGGTTTGGTGCAGGCCGCAGGATCTTTTTTTAATACTGCGTTGGCAGGGTCTTGAACTCAAGACCTCTTGGCTCTGATACCATGTGAAGTTTGTGGGAAGCGTGCCCTTTACCTCGGGCAGCCTTTGTGTTATATAGGCGGACAACGCCGTAGGGTTTACATCATCGAATGATCGCTAGGATACGTTCGTTAGGATTACACCGAGAGGAAGAAGAGATTACAACCGAACAAGAGATAGAGAGGAAGAAGAAATTCAAACAGACTCTATCCTATCTCTAACTTAAACCGTAATCTCTAACACTCCCCCTCAATCTAAACCTTATGGTATTTTACTAAGGTTCAGATTGTATACAAAATCATTCAACCGCTTAACTGTGAGAGGCTTAGTAAACCCATCGGCGAGTTGATCTCCTGTAGGGATGAACTTGATATCAAGTAGCTTGCGAGCAACTCTTTCTCTGACGAAGTGAAAATTAACTTCTAAATGTTTGGTTCGTGCATGGAAAACAAGATTAGCAGACAAGTAGGTAGCTCCAATATTATCACACCATAATCTTGCAGCTGGAGGTGTAGCAATATTGAGTTCTTTGAGTATAGTTTGAATCCACATGACTTCAGCAGTAGCATTAGCCAATGCTTTATACTTTGCTTCTGTACTTGACCTTGAGACTGTAGCCTGTTTCCTTGCACTCCATGAAACCAAGTTAGATCCCAGAAAAACAGCAAAACCACCTGTTGACCTTCTGTCATCAGCACATCCTGCCCAATCCGCATCAGAATAGGCAGTGATAAGCATAGAGGGAGACTTGTGAATTTGGAGTCCAAGTACCTTCGTAAATTTCAGATATCTCAAAATTCTTTTCACAGCTGTCCAATGGACTGTGGTAGGTGCATGTAAATACTGACATACTTTATTAACTGAGTAAGAAATATCAGGCCGAGTAAGAGTCAAATACTGTAATGCTCCAACAACACTTCTATAGTTGGTTGCATCTTCTGGACCAAGAGAATCTCCACTCTCAACAGTTAACTTTTCAGTAGTGGAAATTGGTGTCGTAACAGGTTTGCAATGCTGCATACCAACACGCCTGAGTATGTCAGTCATATATTTGTCTTGTGTAAGAAGAATCCCATCTTTGACCTATTTAACTTCTATAACAAGAAAGTAATGAAGATTCCAAGATCCTTAAGAGCAAATTCCAATTTCAGATCTTGAAGTAAACA
The DNA here is from genome assembly GCA_950022295.1 of Bromus sterilis. NCBI lineage: Eukaryota > Viridiplantae > Streptophyta > Magnoliopsida > Poales > Poaceae > Bromus > Bromus sterilis. The sequence continues at coordinate 31,814,564 of OX465597.1, forward strand.
TGATGTTGCACTGGGACTGGAGCTAGCAACAATTATATCATCAACATACACAAGAACAAATATAGTGATGCCATCCTTACTGTACAAGAATAGAGATGTGTCTGCTTTGGAGGGAATGAAACCAAGGTGTTGCAACTGTGTACTCATCTTGGAATACCAGGCTTTAGGGGCCTGCTTCAAACCATATAGAGCTTTATCCAATTTACAAACATGATGTGGAGTACTCTTACTTTCATATCCAGGTGGTTGCCGCATGAACACTTCCTCCTCAAGAACACCATGAAGAAACGCGTTCTGCACATCTAGCTGACGTAAACTCCAACCTCTGGAAATAGCAATAGACAAAACTAGTCTAATAGTAGCAGGCTTAACAACAGGACTGAAAGTGTCCTCATAGTCAATGCCATATCTCTGTTTAAAGCCTTTTGCAACTAGCCTAGCTTTATACCTATCTATGCTTCCATCAGATTTTTTCTTTATTTTGTATACCCATTTACAATCTATAACATTTTTACCCTCTGGTAGTGATACTAAGTGCCAGGTCTTATTTTTCATGAGAGCATCAAACTCACTATCCATGGCTTGTTTCCAATTTGCATTAGCTAAGGCATCATGTAGATCGACAGGTTCTCCAGTACTGGTACGGAAAGCATGTTTCACTTTATCATACCTTATAGTACCATCAGTGTACTTCTTTGGTTTATGTACTCCTGTTTGAGCCCTGGTAGTACGTCGAGGCAGGTCTGGTATAGGTATAGCTGCAGAGTTTGTAGGTGCAGAGGATCCCTCTATTTCTGTACGGGGAAAATCTACCTCATTCTCCACTCGCTGCAGAGTCGGCTCTTTGTCAGGCTCTGAATTGTCGCTGCTGTCACTGTCGCGCGGGTCATCACGGTTGCCATCATTGTGCGCCGAATCAATGTTGCGTGCTGGGTCGGTGTCACTTTCGAGCAGGAGATCTGCAGCCGCACGTGCCGAGTTGATGTTGCTGTCGGGTGCCCCACGCGTCGCGCCAGTAGAGGAGGGTGCGTGCCCACCCGCCTGATGGCCGGATCCACTCCGGATCGCGCGCCGCTGACAGCGTCAGATGCGACAGAAGGAGCAACGCAGAATCCCGCGCCGTCAGGTGCAGTAGGCGGATCAGCATGGAACTCCGCGCCTGTCTTGTCTTTTTCCTGCCACATGAAATCACTACCAACAATAGCACTTGTACATGAATTAGAGTTTTCTTTTTGTGATTTCTTGTCTGATTGTTTCTCGGCTATCCCATGGTTATCTAATACTTGTTCGCCCCCGTGATCAGAAGTGGTCAACAGAAGGATTTCTTCTCGAAGAAGAGCACCGACATTTGGATTAAGATTGGCAAAAGGAAAAATTGTTTCATCAAAAATAACATCACGAGATATATATGCGACCCGTAGAGATGTCTAGACACTTGTAACCTTTATGGAGGTTGCTATAGCCAAGAAACGCACATTGAGTAGACCGGAGCTCAAGTTTGTGGCAATTGTAGGGGCGCAAGTTGGGGTAACATGCACACCCAAAATTCTTAAGAGAGGTATAGTCGGGTTTTTGATGAAACAATTTTTCGAGAGGGGTAGTATAGTTGATGACTTTGGTGGGTAGGCGATTGATGAGATAGGTGGCAGCAATAAAAGCTTCGTCCCAATATTTGTGAGGCATGGATGCATGAGAAAGAAGAGACAAGCCAACTTCTACAATATGACGGTGCTTTCTCTCAGCAGAACCATTTTGTTGGTGAGCATGAGGGCAAGACACATGATGTGTAATGCCAATAGAGCGAAAGTAGGAGTTGAGTTTTTCATATTCTCCTCCCCAGTCACTTTGGAATGCAATAGTTTTCTTGTCAAAGTGTCTTTCAACGTGTTTTTGAAATTCTTGAAAGATGGAAAAAACTTCAGATTTGTGTCTAAGCAAATATATCAAGTAAACTTGCTGAAATCATCGATAAAACTAACATAGAATTTCTTTCTCCCAAAGGAGTCACGGGCATGGCCCCATACATCCGAGAAAATAAGTTCCAAAGGAGCACTAGACACACTATCTGACTTGGGATAGGGGAGTTGATGACTTTTGGCACATTGACATGCCTCACATACGGACTCCTCTTTATTTTTGCTAGATAAAAGAAGACTACTTTGACTAATTATTCTTTCAACTATTGATAAGGACGGATTACCTAATCTCTCGTGCCACCGAGCCAAGGATGGTTTGATGGCAGAATGAGCTTGACGATGACGACAACCTTTGAGTGCTCCGGATGTGATGGGGTAGAGGCCACCGACGCATCTACCGTGGTGGAGGAGCTCCTTCGTTACCCGGTCCTTGATAAGAAAATAATGAGGATGAGTTTCAATAAAAAAATTGTTGTCAGCCGTCAAGCGAGATATAGAGCAAAGGTTTTTATTGGCTTGAGGAACATGAAGAACATCATTGAGAAGAAGATCACGTTTCGAGAGAGGGGAACAAATACTAGATTGACCGATGTGTTTGATAACCATACCTCCACCATTGCTTGCAGTGTGCACTTGATCTTGGCCGTAGTATCTTTCCCTCATGGCAAGTTGCTCGAGCTCGCTCGTGATGTGATCCGTGGCTCCTGAGTCAGCGAGCCATACTATGTTGTCACCTCCCTGTTCTCGGAGGGCTGCTGCAACATGGCGGTCATCTGGTACAAAGGCTTCATCAAAATGGTGCCAACACACCATTACCTCATGGCCTGGCTTCTTGCAAAGTTGACAGCGTTGTCTTGGAGTAGAGTTGGTGTTGCCTTGCCGACCGTTGCCACCGTTGCGTCCGCCGCCGCGCCCAACATTGTGGCCGCCGCCGCTGCGGCCACCACCGGTGTTGCGTCCACGCTGGCCGCGGCCGCGGCCGCGGGCAGCCGCATGGGCAGAAGATTGCCGCACGTGGGATCCTTGGAGAAGTTGCAGACGGGCTTCAAACGTGAGCAGATGGCTGAAGAGCTCCGTGGGGGGTGACCGGGAGTTCGCACGAGGTGAGGGCGGAGACGATCGAATTGTAGTCCATGTCGAGTCCGGTGACGACGTAGGACACCACCTTGTGACGCCCCCAAAATCAAGTCATGTACAGTAATCATACACGCAAGGTTCACGATCGAGATCAGGGACTCACGGTGAGACCTTGTCGAATTGTAGCGTATCCGTATTCGTTGTATTTTTCTGATCAATTTTGATATATATTTTTTTTTCATCGGAGTTACGGTTTAAAAGATATTAAAATTTTAAAGTTTTATTCAATTTAAATCATTTTCTAGATTTTCTTTTAATTATTAAATCAACATTATCCACAACCTTATCCAGAATACTGCCATTGACATGTGGGGCCACCCTGTCATAGGCTCAGACCTTTGGCTGGTCAACCCTGGCATGTGGGTCCCATATGTAAGTCACTGGTTATTAAAAAAATCAATTTTAGTTATCAAAACAATAAATGGGGCCCACCTGTCAAACACTCATCACTTTAACAGGGATTAACTTTGCCTTAAATATCAATTAAGTTGTGGGACCTACGTGTAAGTGTCACAGGGGGTATTCCATTTATCTTAACAGTGGGTAATTAGAACGGGGTAGGGGCCACCGGTCAGTGGCCCAGGCCACACACAACACACAGCCCGACCCGACCATGGTCGTGGCCGTGGCCGGCGGCAGCGAGCAGAGTCTCGACGAGGGGCTCGCGGCCAACTCTGGTGAGGCAGAGGAAGGCGTGGCGGGAGGCCGGCGCGGGCTGCGGTGGTCGGATGCCGACGCGTCTGGGGTGGCCTCCGACGCCAGGGGAGGCGAGGTACGGGTCCAGTGAAAGGGAGCGCGAACATGCGGGCAAGGTTGGACGGAGCCAAGCACAACGGCGAGCGCGGGAGGGGGGGTCCAGTGACCACGCGGTCGTGGTGGCCGCGGCCAGGAGGAGCTGCTGGCGTGGCCCGGGCGCGGCCAGCAAACAGTGAGCGCGAGCTAGGGCGCGGGCATGGCGCGGCCCAGCCGTGGCGGACGGCGAAGACGTGAACATGGTCATGGCGGCCACACGAATGAATCGACGGGGAGGAAGGGGAAAACCGGAGGAGGGGCTCACAGTGGGTGTAGAGGAGGTATCGGCCCGACTCGGGGTGGTCGGAGTGGGGGGAATCGACGAGGCGGCCGTGGGCGATCCCGGCGGGGAAAAGATGAAGAAGGCGACGACTGGGGGGCGTCCCGGCCCGATTCCGTGCGCGAGGAGACGTCGTCGAGCACGGCCAACCTCCTGGACAGGACGGTCGTGCCAGAGGTGGCCGTTGGCCGTGACGGCTGCGGCGGCGTGCCCACCGGCGGCGCAGCCGAGCGACGGGAGACGGGGAGGGAGGCGCGAGGGGAATGGGAGGGGTTAGGGTTTACAGTGGGGGTGCGGGGGCTAGGTTGGCTCCTTATCCCGCCGGCGGCCGTGGGATGCCCGCCACGGCAGCCCGGCTCGGCCATGGGGGCGTGGATGTCTGCCACGGTTGCCCCATGAACAGGGATGAAGAAGGGATGGGGGGGGGGGTTGGGCTGGGCCCGTGGATGGGCCGAGGAGGTTTGCGCCCTGGGCGAAACATAGCAATTTTGCTATATTTCTCACAGCCAGAAAGTTTTGGTCCTGTATTAAATAATTTGGCTAGCAAAAGAATTTTTCTTGGGGTGAAAATTGTTGATGCACCTATGTTAAACTTTAAAACAGTGCCACAAAAAGTTTGGGCATTTATAAAATCCATTTGGTATTTGTTTTTGGACTGCAACTTAATAAAAGGGGATTTTGACTGCTGTAAATTATTGTTTGGATTAATTCATGGCTCACAAAAATACCCAAGTTGGTGCAACATGGTTCTATTGATTTTTGACAATTAACAAAATTGGTTTCACAATTTTTGGCCATGGTTTAATTTGCCACAATGTTTTCATTTTCATTTAAAAGGGTTTTAGGGTTTGGTTTGATTTCAAGTGGTCAAGGCACATGGGGCCTTGGGTTTAGATCACCACACATCATGGGTTTGAATTATGATCAAAATAAAGTTTGACTAAGGACGGGGGAGCAACAGTGATGATCAACAATGACAGTGATTACTGTTCACTGACAGTGAGGGTGTTACACACCTCTTGATCAGAGAGGGGTGTCCCGGCGAGTGCGCTCTCGTCTGCGAGAGCCTTGATCTGGGTGAGGTACTTGTCCATGGAGGACGAGCCCTTCTAGAGATTAACAAGCGCGATGCGCGTGTTGACAGACTGCGCCTAGGTCTGCGCGGCGAAGATGGATTTGATGGCGCTCCATACTGCCGCCAGCGTCTGAAGTGTGGCCACCTGGGCAAGAATCTCACGGGACAATGAACCCATAAGATAACTTAAAAGTTGTTGCTGTTGCGCATACCAGAGAACGCTTGTGTAGTTGACGACTTGCTCTTCCTTCCCGTCCGAGTTCGTCATTGGGACGGTGTCCGGTGGCGCTGGAGTGGCGGCGTCGAGGTGGTGGTCCAGCCGTGCGCCCTTGATACTGGGCAGCACGATGGCCTTCCACAGCAGGTATTTGGTCCGCGATAATTTTTCCGCGGGTGGGGGACCGAGGGACGCGATGTCGGTATTGGAGGTGGTGGATGGGGCAAAGGTGGAGGAAGACGACGGGGATAGGTGGGGGATGAGCGCGCTCATGGAGCTTTGCGCGGTGGCGGCCTCTGTGCCGGTCATGGCGTTCTCTCTCGGTGGGGAGGGGGTAACACTAGATGCGATCTATGGAAGGAGGATGGCTCTGGTTACCATTGAATTGTTGCACCAGCCAGTTACTCCAAAAGTCTGAACTGATGGAGAAAGCTATGCAATATATTTATATTCTAACAAGGGCGGCAATGCGGATGAGGGAGTATGGGTTGAGAACGTCAATGACCCAGACATAGGAAATAGAGGATGAATTTAGAAGGAGGGCGATGGATTCAATGGACTTGGTAAATTTGGTGGAATTTGTGATGGGTTTGTTATGTCTGATCAGAAGTAGGCACATCCAAGCATTCACATATCCGCCTGAACTATGGGTTGAATATGAGGGGTACCGGTCAGCCCGGACGAATAGGATTTGAGGGGTCTGATCAGATCGTGATTTTGTGACTGGTCATTATTCGAACTGTTCATAGAACATATAGAGAACCTTTGAAGAGTTCGGTTGTGAATCAGACACTAGGAGAAAAGTTTTTCCCTAATAAGCACCAAATACAAAATATATGAAGATCCAAGCACGAATTATGGAGAAAGTGATCAGGATAATTTTTGACCGAAACCATTTTCATGATATATAAAATTATAAAAGTTATTTTTTACATCTCAGCACAAATCAAATAAAATTTGAGTCCAATTGATAGAATACTATAGAATATGATATCTACTATTCTTAAGAAGTTGATCCCCACTACCTCTATTATCTTAACATGCACACATGCCACATCATCAAAGGCTCACCATAATATGCATGAGTTTATTCAATATTAGTTGATCTCATGCACACATTAATCTCATCATACATGCCACGTCATCAAACATTCACTCAACATGCATGATAAAAGTTTTTCATTATATTATATCACATATATTCAATAAATATTTTGAACTACACAATAATCAAATACAAACATGTTTTAACTATTTATGTCTCATACTATACTATACTTTAGTTTAAATTCAATTTTTGTGTTTCGTACAATTAAATCACTTGAAATATATTGCAACCGATTCCCGCAGCAACGCGCGGTGTATCCTCTAGTTACTAATATATGACGACGTAGGATAACCCCTATTCTAATTGAATAGTTTGACTGTTTAAATATAGCTATCTGATTTATTGGTAAAGTGTTAGGTATTATAACTTGCTATATGGCAATGTTATTTTTGTTTATGAAGCAAATACATAAATTTGTTAGTGATTTATTTTTGTTCCTTTAATATTCTGAGTGCTTTATATATGTGTTTATCCAGAAATTTTTAAAGAAAAAACTAAAAAATTGAAATAAAAAATGGAAACCCGAAAAGACCCAAAAATCGTAAACATAATTATGTTTTTCCATGTTTCCAGAGAAGTACATGTGTGCCTTTCAATTTTGAGAAGCAAAAATGTGCATCACGCCGAAGTACAACAGCGTTTTTTTTCATCTTTGGGAAGCACAAATGTGCTTCACGCTGAAACACTATTTGTGTTTTTCACTTTTCAAAAAGCACAACACTAAAAAGCTCATATGTGCTTTACACCGAAGAATATCTATGATTTTTTAGAAGTATAGCTATCCTTTTCACTTTTGAAAAGTTGTGCTTTAGTGTGATAAGAAAAAAAAATGATAACTTGGAAAAAAAATCAAAATCCCAAAAACAAAAAATGTGTGCAGAAACAATAAAAGACTTTCCCCAGGAGGTATGCTCAGCATGCGACACGTGAAGATGCTAGGGTGCAACGCGTGTGGGCTGAAGTGTCCCTCGTATGCGCTCGCTGGGTAAGGTATCTTGAGTGTAATCCCGCAAACCGGACACAATATCCTTTCGCGGAAACGAGTACGGAAGCCCCATGCAACCTTCAAACATTCAAACACAGTTCAACAAACCGTACGATATTCGTATGACTCAACCATTTCCATTGATATTTGATTTGTTTACATGTCCTTAAAGTAACTAGCTAGTGTATGCTTCCTCGGACATGGTCATCTATCTTCCTTGTTCTACTCTTCATCGTAGTCTGCTATTTGGTCGTCGGAGGCCATCATCTCTAGCCGTTGACATCGTCGGTGAAGTGAGGTCGACAATAAGCCGGATGAACCGATCTCCCAGTCATTGTTGCGCGGGAAAACGACGCGAACGAGGCACAACTTCTAGTCTTGCCTCCTCCGTCCAATCATTACTGCACATGTTCAATGTCGGGCATGTAGAGGACGAGCAACCGACTTCAATGAAGTACGAAGCCACCCCGCCAGGTCACCTCGTTTTGCACCGACACTGATCATGTGCGGAGAGCGAACAAATGTCACGGGAGGCTCTATCGGCCATCGGGTCACTTCAATGCCGTGGCAGTGAATGGTCGTGTTCGCTCTATATTGGGGCCATGGCGTGAATGCGGTGCCCAAAGGGGAGATGCAGTTGAAGTGGCTGCACGAACAAGGAAGTGTTCACGCACGGAAGCGGAATTTGGGTGGGATCTAGCGAGCACACGTGATGAAGGTTCAAATGCCCATAAACCTCCTTTAAATCTCACCTGATTTTAAGAATCTACAACCACAGATACCAAATATGGGTGCGTTCGCAGCCAGTGATCGGGCATCCCTTATTTTTTTCATCTCGCATCTGAATACCTCATATTGCATTGTTATATCCGAATAAAGCATGCAAAAGAAAAACCCACATACTACGTAGATCAACTAAACTAGCCTACATTACATGTTGTTATCAGAAATGTCCACTATCTCCATGCCGGACACCGAGCACATGGGTGCCAATGGATGATGTGGCGGTCAGTCTCCACCTTTGCTTTGGACTGGATGGAGGTGAGGATGGTTGCATGCTCCGCCGTGTCCACCACTTGGTACAACTTGTAATCTGTCAGATCCGTAGTTGGAGGCGTCGAATCTGCCTCGCCGACGTCCTTATCGCCCTCCTTCAGTGGTTGCACATCCTCCATGTCCAAGTTTGACTCCACCTCCTCCTCCTCCTCCTCCCATTCCAGAGAGTACGAATGCAGGAAGACAGCGATCCTGTCTTCCCAAACCTGGTTCTCCTCATAAAGTTGCACATGACGTTCTAACGTGAGCATCACATACATGGTTATTTTGGAGCGAACCATGGCAGGTGGATGTATGGGTGGCGACGTTGAGGGGAGAGGGATGTGATGAGGACATCACTTTCATAGTTACACCCGCTGCGAATCCTACATCCATTATTTCACTTGAACCTATGACTAGAGCGCGTACGCGACAAATAAACAGACAGGTACTATCGTTTCTCTGTATGCATAATTTAACTAATAAAAATATGATATTACACTCATATCATGATTTATTGTACTCAGAAATAAAGGAGTTGAAGAATTAGCAGTGAACGCAAGATCACTCGTTGCATACATTGCTATGATTAGACCAACCGTACCATCCATCAACCATGCAACCTGGTGCAAAGAGCCAACAACGCAAGCCTCAAACAAAAGAAGCAACGTGTTGGATCCTACTACTTTTGGGAATATAGTACCTCACGTTTGGCCAGCTTGGTCTTGTTAACCGAAGGAAACACGTCTTCCGGCGGACCGACTTGATCAGGACCCTAGCGCATCAGGCCGCCGCCGTCTCTAATAAATAGCTAGCTTAAGTTAGGGCTTAAATTTGGGTTTTATTGTATTGTCTAGCCATCGCTACAATTTGCATCTACGAGACGTGTAGGACTACCGCTTTGTCAGATCCATAGTGGAACCCCAACTTGACCATCTACTTCGTGTGCTTAATCATTATTCGCAGTTTGAGATTGCAATTCATCTTTATTCTTGCCGGTTCTTCGGTTGCTTGCAGGAACTCGAACCTCGTTGTTCAGGTTGATCTTGCCGAGATTGGTTTAGCGATTGCCAGGTGTATCTTCGGGTACGGTATAGCCGGGTCGTCAAGATCAAAATCCACCAAATCGATAGTTACCTCCACTCTCATCGAAAGATCGGGCCTCCGTCACATCAAGTGGTATCAGATTTCGGGTTTATCGGTGAGATGATGAGGACATCTCTACTAATGTTACACCCACATCTTCACCAACTACATATACTGGACCAGTTACTAGAGCACGTGCACGTCAACTAAATTATCAGGTACTTTCGTTTCTTGCGAATCCTTCTAATGTTCATGAACATATGATGCTGCCTAAATTAGATACTTTTGTTTTGCTTATGAATGAAGGACCTAGCATGGACAAGAAGGACGGTCATTGGAGCGGGATCAAGCATGGAGAAGAAGGTGCGCGCCCGGGAAAGAACAATGGAGCTTCCAGTGGGGATTTTCGCACTTTGAAGCCACCATAAGGCATGCATGAAGGCTTGGACGAAATACACGAGATGCCACTTCATTATTTTCGTCCAAGAGCAATTATAGGTGCTGCGTCACCTTAATATTGGGCTGGGCCCATGTAATTTCGAAATACCACATTATAGGCTGTTTTTAGAGTCCGTATGTGTGGGGAAACCGAGTTAGGGTTGTTTTCGGATCCCACCTACAAGGGGTCACGAAAATCCCCTCTGTTCCCCCATATATACAGCCCTTAGGGCGTCGTTTAGACTTGGGTTTTAATTAGATTTAAGTTAGCCATAGCCGCAACTTCGAGCTCTTCGTTTGTGTCATCCGACCAGGCCAAGACCTCATTGGAACCCCAACTTTCGTAATCATTCATCTTATATTCGCAATATCCAGATTGCAATTCTTAGTTCTTGCTTGTTCTTCGATTGTTTGCAGGAATTAGACCTTCGTGGTCAGGTTGATCGTGCATCCGCGGGATCAATAACCTCTCGGAGTTGGTTTAGCGATCGCTAAGGCGCAACGTCTTCGCACGTTCGTAGTCGGATCGTGAAAGTCGTCTCCACCATAATCGATCTCCACCATCTCATCGAAACATCGGGACACCTTCGCCTCTATCAAGTGGTATCAGATTTCCAGGTTGATCGGTGAGATTTACCAGTTTTCGTACTCTAGATTACTTCTGTTCTTCATACCTACAGTCCACGAAAAAGCCAAAAAAAAAAGCCTGGCACGCTTTCCAGAGCAGTTTTTAGGCCAAAAATTTCGGGGGTGAAAAAATTTCGTGCCCATACGTTCCTTAGGTCCAGAAACTCATTTTGAGACGTTCGCCACCATAGTGATTTTTTCGCACTTTTTCAGCCACCGCAGTCCCGCCTCGCAAAAAAATAAAATTTCAGAGTGTGCTTCTCAGTTGATTAAGTGCCGCGCCGTGCTTTCGTTGGTGTTTTAGGCTCGCGTCTCTAGTACGGTCTAGCCTAGGATCAGCACAGTACCGACGTTGAGTGTTTATTCAACTTTGCATCTTTGTTTTGATTACTGTTGAGCTTTTTGCTACCATATTTGTCAAGCCTACCTACAGCTCCACATATATTCTACATCGTGCGGTTGACACCTCCTGGCCATCGCTCTACCACATCTCTGAGAGTTTTGACCCGTTGGTTGTACATCACCACCTGTTGCTAGGTAAGAATCGGTAAGAACGAAAGAAAAGCTTGACGGATTTGTGCTTTCCACCACCCTACATCCCATTAGTAGAAGTAGGATCATATTTCTGTGTGTTTTCTATTTCTGCTAACCATGCCAGGATCCCATGATGAAGTGGCGCGGGATGCACCCGATTGGGAGAATATGACAAACAAAGCGTTACATGATAAATTTGCACAAATGATGTCTGAACAGGTGAATGACATCGAGAACAGATTTACAGATGCGATTGATGGTGTGGAGAAGATGATCGACACCAAGCTCGACGCCAAGTTTACTGAGTTGCTCGCACGCCTACCTGCACAGCCTGCGGCTGCTCCAGCACAGCCACCGCCACCACGACGTGCACGACGTATTCTGTTTCCGGGCAGACAAGCTGCTGGTGCTCCTGCGGCTGCTGCAGTTGCTACTACTGCTGCTGCTTCTGACGTCGGCCAGGACGACAACTACGAGGGTGATTACGAGGAGGAGGTGGAACATGAAGCGGCCTATGAGCAGCCAGCTGGGCGTCCACGTCCCAACATTCGCCACGGTCGACACCAACCACCCCCTCAGGTACGCGATGATGAACATGTGCCTAAACTTAAATTGAATCTTAAGCCGTTTGAGGGTAGATATATTCCTGATGCTTATCTTACTTGGGAGTTAGAAACTGAACAACGCTTTACATGTTTACAATATCCTGAGAATAGACGTGTTACTGCTGCTGTTTGTGAATTCACGGGTTTTGCATCTATTTGGTGGTCTGAACATTGTAGATTGCATGCTAATAATATTCCAGCTACTTGGGCTGCTTTAAAAGATGCTATGCGTACTCGCTGGGTTCCTCCTTATTATCAACGTGAATTGCTACAAAAATTACAGCGTTTGAGACAAGGAAAAAATTCTGTAGAGGAATATTATCAAGAATTACAAACTGGATTGATTAGATGTGGCCTAGTAGAGGATAATGAAGCTATGTTTGCACGTTTTATAGGTGGCTTAAACAGGGAGATACAAACTATTCTAGAATACAAGGACTATGCTACTATTACTCGTTTGTTTCATCTTGCTTGTAAAGCTGAACGTGAAGTGCAGGATCGACAGGCCGCTACGAGACCTAACTTTTCTGCAGGACGAAATACATCATGGACATCGCGTGGCCCTTATACATCCACACGTCCTGCTGCACCACCATCTACTTCAACCGCTCATTCTTACAGGGAGCCACCAAAACAGCCAGCGCCACCATTCAAGGGTGCACAGAGTGGTCCAGCAGCGAGTTCTTCTTCATCCATGGCTTCCATAGGGCAAACACGAGATCGTGATATTAAATGTCGCAGGTGCCAAGGTGGAGGTCACTTCGCAAAAGACTGTCCCTCCAAGCGTGTGATGATTATTACGGCGGATGGTGGGTATGAGTCAGCGAGCGACTATGATGAGGAGACTTTAGTTCTCATTGCTCACGAGGAACAGGGTGCCCATGATGATGCTCATGATATAGAGTATATGGCTCCTGATGATGCAGATCAATATGCTAGTTTGGTTGCTCAACGTGTGTTAAGTGTGCAGGTATCGAAGGCCGAGCAAAACCAGAGGCATAATTTGTTCCACACAAAGGGAGTGGTGAAAGAACGTTCGGTTCGCATCATCATTGACGGAGGGAGTTGCAACAACTTGGCGAGCATGGAGTTGGTGGAGAAGCTATCTCTCACCACAAGACCACACCCCCATCCGTACTATATTCAGTGGTTTAACAATAGTGGTAAGATTAAGGTAACACGTTCTGTTCGTGTGCACTTTAGCATTGCTGCATATGCTGATTATGTTGATTGTGATGTGGTACCCATGCAAGCATGCTCTTTTTTACTTGGTAGACCATGGCAATTTGATAGGAATGTTGTACACCATGGTAGGACAAATCAGTTTACTCTGGTTCATCAGGATACAACTATTGCTTTACTTCCTATGTCTCCTGAACAAATTGTGAAAGATGATCTTGCTAGAGCTAGTAAAGCTAAACAGGAGAAAAATAAGAGTGAGAATGAGATAGCAGCTAAAGAATTTGAGCAACAACATAAGACTAATAGCAAATCTTCTTCTGCTGTTTCTAATGAAATTAAATTGACTAGTCCAACTTTGCTTGCTACTAAGGTTGATATTTCGGATTTGGATGTTAGTCAATATGTGTGCTATGCTTTTGTGTGCAAAGAAGCTTTGTTTTCATTTGAGGAATTGCCTCCTTCTTTGCCTCCTGTTGTCACTGACCTTTTGCAGGAGTTTATTGACGTCTTTCCACTAGACGTACCACCGGGATTACCACCTATTCGAGGGATTGAGCATCAGATTGACTTAATTCCCGGTGCTTCGCTGCCCAACCGTGCGCCATACCGTACCAATCCGGAGGAGACGAAGGAGATTCAGCGTCAAGTACAAGAGCTACTCGACAAAGGTTACATACGTGAATCCCTTAGTCCTTGTGCTGTTCCTGTTATATTAGTGCCTAAAAAGGATGGAACTTGGCGTATGTGTGTTGATTGTAGAGCCATTAATAATATTACTATTCGTTATCGTCATCCTATTCCTAGGTTAGATGATATGCTTGATGAATTAAGTGGCTCTACCATGTTTTCCAAAGTTGATTTGCGTAGTGGATACCATCAAATTCGCATGAAATTAGGGGATGAATGGAAAACGGCATTTAAAACTAAGTTTGGATTATATGAGTGGTTAGTCATGCCTTTTGGGTTAACTAATGCACCTAGCACTTTCATGAGATTAATGAACGAGGTTTTACGTGCTTTCATTGGACGATTTTTGGTAGTCTATTTTGATGATATACTGATTTATAGCAAATCGTTGGAGGAACATTTGGATCATTTACGTGCTGTTTTTATTGCTCTACGTAATGCACGTTTGTTTGGTAACCTTGGGAAGTGCACCTTTTGCACCGACCGAGTATCGTTTCTTGGCTATGTTGTTACTCCGCAGGGAATTGAAGTTGATAAAGCCAAGATCGAGGCGATTGAGAGTTGGCCGCAGCCCAAAACGGTCACACAAGTGAGAAGTTTTCTTGGCCTCGCTGGATTCTATAGGCGTTTTGTGAGAGATTTCAGCACCATTGCTGCACCTCTCAATGAGCTTACACGCAAGGATGTGCCTTTTACTTGGGGTACCGCACAGGAAGAAGCCTTCACGGTATTGAAAGATAAGTTAACACATGCTCCTTTGCTCCAACTTCCTGATTTTAATAAAACTTTTGAGCTTGAATGCGATGCTAGTGGGATTGGTTTGGGAGGTGTGTTATTACAAGATGCTAAACCTGTTGCATACTTTTCTGAAAAATTGAGTGGGCCTAGTCTGAACTATTCTACTTATGATAAGGAATTATATGCTCTTGTTCGGACATTAGAAACTTGGCAACATTATTTATGGCCCAAAGAATTTGTTATACATTCTGGTCATGAATCTTTGAAACACATAAGAAGCCAAGCAAAACTTAATCGTAGACATGCTAAGTGGGTTGAATTTATTGAGACTTTCCCTTATGTCATTAAACACAAGAAGGGGAAAGATAATATTATTGCTGATGCTTTGTCTCGTCGTTATACTATGCTTTCACAACTTGACTTCAAGATATTCGGTTTAGAGACAATCAAAGATCAATATGTACATGATGCGGAATTTAAAGATGTTTTGCAGAATTGTAGAGAGGGTAGAACATGGAACAAGTTTGTGCTTAATGATGGGTTTGTGTTCCGTTCTAACAAGCTATGCATTCCAGCTAGCTCTATTCGTCTTTTGTTGTTGCAGGAGGCGCATGGAGGAGGATTAATGGGACATTTTGGCGTGAAGAAGACGGAGGACGTACTTGCTACACATTTCTTTTGGCCAAAGATGAGACGGGATGTTGAGCGTTTTGTTGCTCGCTGCACTACATGTCAAAAAGCTAAGTCATGACTCAATCCTCATGGTTTATACATGCCTTTACCTGTACCTAGTGTTCCGTGGGAGGACATATCCATGGACTTTGTTTTAGGCTTGCCTCGAACACAGAAGGTGAGGGATAGCATATTTGTTGTCGTGGATAGATTTTCTAAGATGGCACATTTTATACCATGTCATAAAAGCGATGATGCTGCTAATGTTGCTGATTTATTCTTTCGAGAGATTATTCGCTTACATGGTGTGCCCAATACTATTGTCTCGGATCGTGATACTAAGTTTCTTAGCCATTTTTGGAGATGCTTATGGGTTAAGTTGGGGACTAAACTACTTTTTAGTACTACATGTCATCCCCAAACTGATGGACAAACTGAAGTAGTCAATAGGACTTTATCTACTATGCTTAGGGCTGTTTTAAAGAGTAACTTGAAAATGTGGGAAGAATGTTTACCTCATATTGAATTTGCTTATAATCGTTCATTTCATTCTACCACTAAATTGTGCCCTTTTGAGATTGTTTATGGTTTTCTACCTCGTGCACCTATTGATTTGTTGCCTCTTCCATCTTCGGAGAAGGTTAATTTTGATGCTAAGCAACGTGCTGAATTGATATTAAAAATGCATGAGTTAACTAAAGAAAACATTGAGAAAATGAATGCTAGATACAAGCTTGCTGGTGATAAGGGTAGAAAGCATGTTGTGTTTGAACCAGTAGATCTTGTTTGGTTACATCTACGTAAAGATAGGTTTCCTGATTTGCGCAAGTCTAAGTTAATGCCACGAGCTGATGGTCCCTTTAAGGTTTTACAGAAAATTAATGATAATGCATATAAACTTGAGCTACCTGCAGATTTTGGGGTTAGTCCCACATTTAACATTGCAGATTTGAAACCTTATTTGGGAGAAGATAATGAGCTTCCGTCGAGGACGACTTCAATTCAAGAAGGGGAGGATGATGAGGACATCTCTACTAATGTTACACCCACATCTTCACCAACTACACATACTGGACCAGTTACTAGAGCACGGGCACGTCAACTAAATTATCAGGTACTTTCGTTTCTTGCGAATCCTTCTAATGTTCATGAACATATGATGCTGCCTAAATTAGATACTTTTGTTTTGCTTATGAATGAAGGACCTAGCATGGACAAGAAGGACGGTCATTGGAGCGGGATCAAGCATGGAGAAGAAGGTGCGCGCCCGGGAAAGAACAATGGAGCTTCCAGTGGGGATTTTCGCACTTTGAAGCCACCATAAGGCATGCATGAAGGCTTGGACGAAATACACGAGATGCCACTTCATTATTTTCGTCCAAGAGCAATTATAGGTGCTGCGTCACCTTAATATTGGGCTGGGCCCATGTAATTTCGAAATACCACATTATAGGCTGTTTTTAGAGTCCGTATGTGTGGGGAAACCGAGTTAGGGTTGTTTTCGGATCCCACCTACAAGGGGTCACGAAAATCCCCTCTGTTCCCCCATATATACAGCCCTTAGGGCGTCGTTTAGACTTGGGTTTTAATTAGATTTAAGTTAGCCATAGCCGCAACTTCGAGCTCTTCGTTTGTGTCATCCGACCAGGCCAAGACCTCATTGGAACCCCAACTTTCGTAATCATTCATCTTATATTCGCAATATCCAGATTGCAATTCTTAGTTCTTGCTTGTTCTTCGATTGTTTGCAGGAATTAGACCTTCGTGGTCAGGTTGATCGTGCATCCGCGGGATCAATAACCTCTCGGAGTTGGTTTAGCGATCGCTAAGGCCCAACGTCTTCGCACGTTCGTAGTCGGATCGTGAAAGTCGTCTCCATCATAATCGATCTCCACCATCTCATCGAAACATCGGGACACCTTCGCCTCTATCATGAGAGATTTACTGTTTTTCATAGATTAGTTTCTTTTTCTGTCCTACAAATCCACTAAAAAGCCAAAAAAAATAGCTTAGTTCATCCTTTATACCTACCTTTTTAGCCTTTCGTAATTTTTGCATCTAGTATTTGTTCGTTGAATTATTGGTTGCATTCATCTTACAATTAGTGCTGGTTTAGATTTGTTAACTAGATCTATCTATTTTTGTCCCCCGTCGTAATCTGTACCGCTAGTTCTACCAAAAAAAAAATACACATCGCCCAGCTTTTCGCTCGCCACACGCTGAACATCAGACATCCCGTATAGGCTGTGTGCCCTTCGGCGCCGCTGCTCGCTTACCACGCCGCTTACCAGACACCATCTCTCCGTGTCTGCCGCTCCGCGTCGCTGTCCCATCATCAGTCCACGCGCGTCACAATTTTCCATCCAGCAGATATACTCAGTAGTAGCTAATCCCAGGCTCCCAACACCTCACGCATCCATCCAGCCACCACCACATCTACTAGTAAATTGCCAGCTTCAAGAAATCACGAGTGCAACATCTGTTATTTACTATTAATCCTTGTTCGTGTGCAGCCGTCTGCTCGTACCGTTTGTTTAATTAAAAAAGCAAAAAAAAACAGAAAAAAGAAAGAAAAAGGAGTAAAAAAAAGAGTGAAAAAGAAATCAAACCGGCTAGCATCTGTTTTGGGTCAAACAAATTTTATCTATTACTATTCGCGACACTAGTTTGCTGCTGTTGTTGGTTGCCATACACTACGCTTATACCTCACTTATATCTAGCTATTTCGAGCTACTTTATTTTCATTGGTTTCCTCTCATTTGATTCAAGTATCTGGGCCTAGATTGTTTTCTCTCTTACTAGTCGACTGTCAGCACTAGTTAAGAGTTTGAGCAATTATTCAACTTGCATTACTTTTTGCATAATTGTGCCACATATTGTGAGTTGAGGAAACTTTTACCAAGCTCCACTTCCTATACAATACCTTGTTCGGTCATTTGGTAATCGCTATATCAATCTTTTGATTACTTTTGACATCGCCAACGGCCGACAACCACTGCAGTACGATAAGAACTGGTAAGAGCTTGGATAATTGCTAGAGAGTTGAAAGACATTTCCCACCACCTCACCATAGTTATTATAGGATCAATATACTTGTGATCTTGTTTTTGTTTCCTTAACCATGGCAAGTGACGAGGACAATACGAAGGAAACAATGGCACGCCTCGAGAAGGATGTGCGTGCATACACCGAGCGGTTCACGGAGTTTGAGGGTGCATTGGACACGCGGCTCAAGTCAATCGAGATTAGCAATGAGACTTTCACTCAAAATTAAATGAGGCATTAATTGTAATTAACGGACGCGTTAATTATGCTTAATTGGTGCGCCGTTTTCGTGGGCTCTACTCCCACGTCGGCCCGTCCCGCTGCGTCACCCTACCTTGGCCGTACCGCCATATGGTTCCTCCTCCTCGTTCCAGATCGTTGCGCCGCCGCTCAAGTCTTCTCCATCCCTTCTTCCGGCGTGCACCGCAAGAAGGGACAGCAGACCTCCGAAACTCCGCCTCTTGAGATCCTGTACGGGAGAGAGGCGATCAGGTTTTTGGGGAGCGCACTCGCGCGACTGCTGACAGCGACAAATACTTCTCCGACGACGACTTCTTCCCGGACGTCGGCAGCCTCTCCATCAACGACATGGGCGACACCAACACCAACACCAGCGGCTCCACACCCGCTGCACCGTACGTGATCTGTTCTTCCGTGTTTGAGACCATGTTGCATGTCGTGTTCCTAGTAATTGCTTTAGATGTGATCTCGTTGTCTACTGTTTTAGTAGATCGCATGGCTAGTTTGATCTGTTTCATTATTGCCATGGATTGTTTGTCTATTTCGTGGATTAAATCATATGCTAAATTGCTAATATATTCAATAATCCAAAAACCGGATTATAGGCAATTTACTGCATCTGGCTTACTTGCGTCTATGAAGCCGCCGCCTTTCAAGGGGGTGCACTATAAGCGGTGGCGCACGAGAGCAGTGTACTGGCTTCAGTCCATGCAATGCTATGACGCCACCAAGGGCAAGCCTGAGGGCGATCTTAATCCTGCACAGCAGGAGGCTTATGAGAAGATCGATACTCTCTTTAAGGGTGCCATCCTTGGTATTCTTGATGATTCCATTGTGGATTCATATATGTCGTTTGATAACGGCAAGGACATGTGGGATGCGCTCGAGGCCAAGTTTGGGGCCTCGGACGCTGGCAACGAGTTGTATGTCATGGAACAATATTATGACTACAAGATGACTGATGAGCGCTCTGTTGTTCAACAAGCGCATGAGATACAGTCGCTTGCCAAAGAACTTGAGCACTTCAAGTGTGTGTTGCCGGACAAGTTTGTGGCCAGAGGCATTATTGCCAAACTTCCACATTCGTGGAACAACTTTGCTACTTCTTTAAAACACAAGAGGCAAGAGTTTTGCGTTGCGAATCTCATTGGGACTCTTGATGTTGAAGAGAAGGCAAGAGCAAAGGATACACGCGCTCGAGTTCCTGAGGGTGGTTCAAGTGCCCATATGGTACATAAAAAGAACTACCAGCCCAACAAGTTCAACTTCAAGAATAAATCTGGTGGAAAAGGCAAGTTCGATAAAAAGAACAAGCCGTCACAGCCTACCAACTTCAAGAAGAATCCTAATAAGAAGAAGGGAGTGTGCCATGTTTGCGGCAGTGAAAAGCATTGGGCCTCCAGCTGCCCTAATCGCTATGAGGAGCGCGGACCTGAGAATGGCGGCAAGACCGCCAATGTTGTCATTGACACGGAGATGAAAGAATCTGGGTACGTCCCTACAATTCTTTCATTATGTCAGTCTCCTGATTGGTTGATTGATACTGGTGCCAATGTTCATGTCTGTGCTGACGCCTCTATGTTTTCTTCTTATCAGATCACAGGGACTTCCCCCGTGCTGATGGGGAACGGGTCATATGCTACTGTTCGTGGGGTCGGTACGGTGGATCTGAAGTTTACTTCGGGGAAGATCGTGCGACTGAAGAACGTTCATCATGTGCCCTCCATCAATAAAAATCTCGTTAGCGGTTCGCGTTTGTGTCGAGATGGTTTTAAGTTGGTTTTCGAGTCCAATAAAGTTGTAATTTCCAAGTATGGACAATTCATTGGGAAAGGCTATGAATGCGGAGGCTTGTTCCGCCTATCTTTGTCAGATATTTGCACCAAAGTTGTTAATCACATTTGTTATGATAATGAGTCCAATGTTTGGCATTCTCGACTCTGTCACATTAACTTTGGTAGCATGACGCGGTTAGCTAATATGAGTTTAATTCCGAAGTTTCCTACTGTCAAGGGTTCCAAGTGCCAAGTATGCGTTCAAGCTAAGCAACCTCGCAAGTCCCATAAGACTGCAGAGGCAAGAGACTTGGCGCCACTGGAACTTATACATTCAGACCTCTGTGAGATGAATGGTGCGATGACAAAAGGTGGAAAGAAATATTTCATGACGTTGATTGATGACTCTACTAGATATTGTTATGTGTATCTTCTAAAATCTAAAGATGAGGCTTTAACTTACTTCAAAAACTATAAAGCTGAAGCAGAGAACCAACTTGATCGAAAGATTAAACGGCTTAGGTCTGATCGTGGTGGAGAATACTATTCCAATGAATTTGATTTGTTTTGTGCGGAACATGGTATAATACATGAGAGGACGCCTCCCTATTCACCTCAGTAAAATGGGGTGGCCGAAAGAAAGAATCGAACTCTAACTGATTTGGTTAACGCCATGTTAGATACTTCGGGTCTCTCCAAGGCATGGTGGGGGGAGGCGCTAATGACTGCATGTCATGTCCTAAACCGAGTTCCCACAAAGACAAAAACTGTTACCCCATTTGAGGAATGGGAAAGGAAAAGGCTGAAACTCTCTTACTTACGTACTTGGGGCTGTTTGGCAAAGGTCAATATACCGATCCCCAAGAAGCGCAAGCTTGGACCAAAAACCGTAGATTGTGTTCTGTTGGGTTATGCTTTTCATAGCATTGGCTATAGATTTTTGATAGTAAAATCTGAGGTATCCGACATGCGTGTTGGTACAATTATGGAGTCGAATGATGCGACTTTCTTTGAGGATATATTTCCTATGAAGGATATGTCTACCTCATCAAACCAGGAGATTCCTACTTTATCTGGTCAGGATTTAACTGAGATTCCTGAGACCACCATTTCGATAGAACACGTTGAGAATCCTGAGGAGGATGACAATGAAACTCCTGCAAGGAGCAAGAGACAGAGGACTGCAAAGTCATTTGGTGATGATTTCATTGTGTACCTCGTGGATGACACACCCAGTACTATTTCAGAAGCCTATGCATCTCTTGATGCTGACTACTTTAAGGAAGTTGTTCGTTGCGAGATGGATTCCATCTTGGCTAACGGAACCTGGGAAATTACTGAACGTCCTTATGGGTGCAAACCTGTAGGATGTAAGTGGGTGTTCAAGAAAAAGCTTAGGCCTGATGGTACTATTGAGAAGTACAAAGCAAGGCTTGTGGCCAAGGGCTATACTCAAAAGGAAGGTGAAGACTTCTTCGATACTTACTCACCAGTGGCCAGATTGACCACTATACGGGTGCTACTTTCATTGGCTGCCTCGCACGGTCTTCTCGTTCATCAAATGGAAGTTAAGACAGCTTTCCTCAATGGAGAGTTGGACGAGGAAATTTACATGGAGCAGCCAGATGGTTTTGTAGTACCTGGTCAAGAGGGCAAGGTGTGTAAGTTATTGAAGTCGTTGTATGGCCTTAAGCAAGCTCCTAAGCAGTGGCACGAAAAGTTTGAAAGGACTTTAACTGCTGAAGGCTTTGTTGTAAACGAGGCCGTCAAGTGTGTGTACTATCACCATGGTGGGGGCGAGGGAGTCATTCTTTGTCTATATGTCGACGACATATTGATTTTTGGGACCAACCTCAATTTAATCAAGGAGGTCAAGGATTTCTTATCTCGCTGTTTTGAGATGAAAGATCTGGGGGTAGCTGATGTTATCTTGAACATCAAGCTACTAAGAGATGATAATGGTGGGATTACTCTGCTTCAGTCTCACTATATGGAAAAGGTCTTAAGTCGTTTTGGGTATAGCGACTGTAAGCCCTCTCCAACACCATATGATCCTAGCGTGCTACTTCGTAAGAATAAACAGATTGCTAGAGATCAACTGAGATACTCTCAGATTATTGGCTCGCTTATGTACTTGGCAAGTTCCACGAGGCCTGACATCTCGTTTGCTGTTAGCAAACTGAGCCGATTTGTGTCAAATCCGGGAGATGATCATTGGCATGCGCTTGAGAGAGTTATGCGGTATTTGAAAGGCACTGCGAGCTATGGGATTCACTATACTGGGTATCCTAGGGTACTTGAGGGTTATAGTGATTCCAACTGGATATCTGATGCTGATGAGATTAAGGCCACAAGTGGGTATTTGTTTACACTTGGTGGTGGCGCTGTTTCCTGGAAGTCTTGCAAGCAGACCATCTTAACGAGGTCAACTATGGAAGCAGAACTCACATCATTAGACACAACCACTGTTGAAGCAGAGTGGCTTCGTGAGCTCTTGATGGACTTACCTGTGGTTGAAAAACCAATACCCGCTATCCTGATGAACTGTGATAATCAAACTGTGATAATCAAAATAAACAGTTCTAAGGATAATATGAAGTCATCAAGACATGTGAAGAGGAGACTGAAATCTGTCAGAAAATTGAAGAACTCCGGAGTTATTACATTGGATTATATCCAAACGTCTAAAAATTTGGCAGATCCCTTCACAAAGGGTCTATCACGTAATGTGATAGATAATGCATCGAGGGAGATGGGTTTGAGACCCACCGTTTGAGTTGTCCACAGTGGTAACCTACTCTATGTGATCGGAGATCCCGTGAAGTAGAAATAGGAGACAAGCTGTTGGTCAGCTGAGAGGAGAGTATCCTTATATTGGTTACCCCACTCCGTTATGATGCAATACTCTCCTGATCTGCATGGAAGGTTGATATCTATCTTAATGTGTTCCAAGTGGCTTATGTATATAAGCAAAGATGTCGTCCTGCAGAGCATCTTTTGAGGAATACACCTATATGAGCTTGGTTGTTAAACGTCGCAGTCCGTGAGAGTTGGGTGCTCTCTAATAAACTCATGAAAGGCTTTGGAGTATGACGTATAAGCTCCACCCGCGGGGAAGCCTTGCGGCAGCCCAGTATCGATCAAGGGTTTGTGTGAAACTAGATTTACAGAAAGCTTGTAGTTCAAGGCATAGTCCACTATTCAAGTTGTGAACTAGTGCAGCATGAATTCTACGTGGAAGTTCAACTTAACAGTCTCCACAGAAACATCGGTATATAAACAATGATTTGGAACAAAATGATGAGATGAGCCAATGAGACTTTGTGGGGGATTGTTGGATTTTATCTATTTGCTTGAGTGGGCTTTTGGCCCAAAGCACTTTGTAAAATCTGAAATTCTCTTGGCCCATTCATGCATAGCAAGTGGTGGGAAGTTTAGTACCACCTCGCTAGTGGAGGGAGAGCTACACCTCTTTATAAGGTGGGCTCCACTAGCACTTGTAAGAGCTTGAGAAGAGAAGTGTTACACGCGCGCTCCCCCTCCTCGCTCGCCTCGCCACGCCTCGCCTCGCCTCGCCTCGTCACGACGAGCGCGCCTCGGGTTTCGGGTTTCGGGAATGAGCCGAGCCGAGAACAAAGCTATGCATACGCTTATATTTTTGCAGCCCGGGAAAAATTAAATGAGGCATTAATTGTAATTAACGGACGCGTTAATTATGCTTAATTGGTGCGCCGTTTTCGTGGGCTCTACTCCCACGTCGGCCCGTCCCGCTGCGTCACCCTACCTTGGCCGTACCGCCATATGGTTCCTCCTCCTCGTTCCAGATCGTTGCGCCGCCGCTCAAGTCTTCTCCATCCCTTCTTCCGGCGTGCACCGCAAGAAGGGATAGCAGGCCTCCGAAACTCCGCCTCTCGAGATCCTGTACGGGAGAGAGGCGATCAGGTTTTTGGGGAGCGCACTCGCGCGACTGCTGACAGCGACGACTACTTCTCCGACGACGACTTCTTCCCGGACGTCGGCAGCCTCTCCATCAACGACATGGGCGACACCAACACCAACACCAGCGGCTCCACACCCGCTGCACCGTACGTGATCTGTTCTTCCGTGTTTGAGACCATGTTGCATGTCGGGTTCCTAGTAATTGCTTTAGATGTGATCTCGTTGTCTACTGTTTTAGTAGATCGCATGGCTAGTTTGATCTGTTTCATTATTGCCATGGATTGTTTGTCTATTTCGTGGATTAAATCATATGCTAAATTGCTAATATATTCAACACAATGTCACACTTGTAAGGGATTTGGACATGTCATGAAGAAGTGCCCTAATAAGCGTGTCATGATCATTCGTGAAGATGGTGAGTATGAATCTGCTAGTGATTTTGATGAAGAGACATATGCTTTGCTCGCTGAAAATGCAGACAGTGGCAAAAGGCCGACGCAAGAACAAGTACATGTGACCGCTGAAGACGCTGATCAGTACACGAGTCTTATATCACATCGTGTGCTTAGTGCGCAGATTGTCAAAGCCAAGAAGGATCAACGCCACAACCTCTTCCACATCAAAGGAGTCTTCAAGGAACGCTCCATTCGCATAATCATTGATGGAGGGAGCTGCAACAATTTAGCAAGCATTGATATGGTGGAGAAGCTCTCTCTACCTTCACGACAACATCCACATCCTTATTACATTCAGTGGTTTAATGATGGTGGAAAGGTAAAAGTAACACGTATGGTGAGAGTTCATTTTTCTTTAGGTTCATACCATGATACTATTGACTGTGATATTGTGCCTATGCAAGCTTGTTCTATGTTACTAGGTAGGCCATGGCAGTATGATACGCAATGTTTCCATGATGGTAGAACTAACCAATATACTCTCACACATAAAGGACAGAAAATAATTCTCCACCCTATGTCTCCTGAGCAATTTTTAAAAGATGATCTTGCTAGGGCTAGTAGAAACAAAAATATTGAACATGGTAAATCTGAAACTCAACAAGTGGTTGATGAGTTAGCGCAAGTGAATAAGATGCACAAATCTGAACCTAGTTCATCGAACGAAATAAAATTGAAAGGTGCTTCATTCTTAGCTACACGTTCTGAAATTTCTGCGCTAGCTGTCCAAACAGGCGAATGTTATGCTCTCATTTGCAAAGAAACTTTGTTTTCATTTGAGGATATACCTCCTTCTTTGCCTCCTGTCGTTGCTAACCTTTTGCAAGAGTATCATGATGTTTTTCCAAAGGAAGTGCCACCGGGGCTGCCACCTATGAGGGGCATTGAACACCAAATTGATTTGATACCTGGTACCTCGCTACCCAACCGTGCGTCGTACCGGACTAATCCAGAGGAGACCAAGAAGATTCAGCGACAAGTTCAAGAACTACTTGACAAAGGTTACATTCGTGAATCACTTAGTCCATGTGCCGTTCCCGTTTTACTTGTGCCTAAAAAAGATGGTACTTGGCGTATGTGTGTTGACTATAGAGCCATTAATAATATTACAATTCGATACTGTCATCCTATTCCTCGATTATATGACATGCTTGATGAACTTAGTGGCTCGATATTGTTTTCTAAGGTGGACTTGCGTAGTGGTTACCATCAAATTCGTATGAAACTAGGTGATGAATGGAAAACTGCTTTCAAAACTAAATTTGGTTTATATGAGTGGCTGGTTATGCCTTTTGGATTGACTAATGCACCTAGTACTTTCATGAGACTTATGAATGAAGTTTTGCGAGCTTTCATTGGAAGATTTGTGGTAGTATACTTTGATGATATTCTTATTTATAGCAAATCACTAGAGGAACACTTAGATCATTTGCGTGCTGTTTTTCATGCTCTACGAGATGCACGTCGCTTTGGTAATATTGAAAAGTGCAGCTTTTGCACGGATCGAGTTGCTTTTCTTGGCTATGTTGTGACACCACAGGGCATTGAAGTTGATAAAGCCAAGGTTGAAGCGATCCAGAGTTGGCCGACCCCTAAATCGGTCACACAAGTACGAAGTTTTCTTGGACTCGCGGGGTTCTATCGACGGTTCGTGAAGGATTTTAGTACCATTGCAGCGCCGCTCAATGAACTCACAAAGAAAAATGTGCCATTTGTTTGGAGCACCGCACAAGAGGAAGCCTTCAATGTTCTTAAAGATAAGCTCACACACACCCCTTTGCTGCAATTACCTGATTTCAATAAGATGTTTGAATTAGAATGTGATGCTAGTGGCATTGGTCTAGGTGGTGTTTTATTGCAAGAAGGCAAACCTGTAGCATACTTTAGTGAAAAACTCAATGGGCCTAGTCTGAATTATTCAACTTATGATAAAGAACTTTGTGCACTAGTTCGTACTTTGGAGACATGGCAACACTATTTATGGCCTAAGGAGTTTGTCATACATTCTCATAATGAATCACTCAAGCATATTAGAAGTCAAAGCAAACTGAATCGTAGACATGCAAAATGGGTAGAATTTATTGAATCTTTTCCTTATGTTATTAAGCACAAGAAAGGGTAGAAAAATGTTATTGCTGATGCATTGTCTCGACGTTATACTATGTTAACCCAACTTGACTTCAAATTTTTTGGACTTGAAACTATTAAAGAACAATATGCTAATGATGTAGATTTTAAAGATGTATTGCTGAATTGCAAAGCGGGTAGAACTTGGAACAAGTTTGTCGTTAATGATGGATTTGTTTTCCGCGCTAATAAGCTATGTATTCCAGATAGCTCTGTTCGTCTTTTGTTGTTGCAGGAGGCGCATGGCGGAGGACTCATGGGACATTTTGGTGTCAAGAAGATAGAAGACATCCTTGCTGGTCATTTCTTTTGGCCAAGAATGAGACGGGATGTGGAGAGATATGTTGCACGATGCACGACATGCCAAAAAGCTAAGTCACGACTGAATCCGCATGGTTTGTATATGCCTCTTCCTGTTCCTAGCACTCCTTGGGAAGATATATCTATGGATTTTGTTTTAGGACCGCCTAGGACACGTCGGGGGCGCGATAGTATATTTGTGGTTGTTGATCGTTTTTCTAAGATGGCACATTTTATACCTTGTCATAAAAGTGACGATGCTACTCACATTGCTGATTTGTTCTTTAGAGAAGTAGTTCGTTTACATGGTGTGCCAAATACAATTGTTTCTGACCGTGACACAAAATCTCTTAGCCACTTTTGGAGGGTTTTGTGGACCAAATTGGGGACTAAGCTTTTATTTAGTACGACTTGTCATCCTCAAACAGATGGTCAAACTGAAGTGGTTAATCGTACTTTGTCTACTATGCTTAGGGCTATTCTGAAAATAAATTTAAAGATGTGGGAAGAATGTTTGCCTCATGTGGAGTTTGCTTATAATCGTTTCGTTCATTCTACCACAAAATTATGCCCTTTCCAGATTGTTTACGGATTTATACCTCGTGCACCTATAGATTTGTTACCTATTTCATCTTCGGAGAAGGTCAACCTTGATGTTAAAGCACGTGCTGAGTTGGTATTAAAGATGCATGAGACAACTAAGAAGAATATAGAACGCATGAATGCTAAATATAAACTTGCTGGTAGTAAGGGACGAAAACATATTATATTTGAACCAGGTGATTTAGTATGGTTGCACTTAAGGAAAGATCGTTTTCCTGATTTGCGTAAGTCAAAATTAATGCCTCGTGTTGATGGACCTTTTAAAGTGCTTGAGAAAATTAATGATAATGCTTATAAGCTTGATTTGCCTGCAGAATATGGTGTTAGTTCTACATTTAATATTGCAGATTTAAAGCCATACTTGGATGAAGACGAAGACATACCGTCGAGGACGACTTCGATTCAAGGAAGGGGGGATGATGAGGACATCACTTCCATAGTTACACCCGCTGCGGATCCGACATCCATTATTTCACTTGGACCTATGACTAGAGCGCCTACGCGACAAATAAACAGTAAGGTACTATCGTTTCTCTGTATGCATAATTTAACTAATAAACGTATGATATTACACTCATATCGCGATTTATTGTACTCACAAATAAAGGAGTTGAAGATCACTCGTTGCATACATAGCTATGATTAGACTAACCGTACCATCCATCAAGCATGCAACCTGGTGCAAGGTGCCAACGACGCAAGCCTCAAACAAAAGAAGCAACGTGTTGGATCCTACTACTTTTGGGAGTATAGTACCTCACGTTTGGCCAGCTTGGTCTTGTTAACCGAAGGAAACACGTCTTCCGGCGGATCGACTTGATCAGGACCCTAGCGCATCAGGCCGCCGCCGTCTCTAATAAATAGCTAGCTTAAGTTCGGGCTTAAACTTGGGTTTTATTGTATTGTCTAGCCATCGCTACAATTTGCATCTACGAGATGTGTAGGACTATCGCCTTGTCAGATCCACAGTGGAACCCTAACTTGATCATCTACTTCGTGTGCTTAATCATTATTCGCAGTTTGAGATTGCAATTCATCTTTGTTCTTGCCGGTTCTTCGGTTGCTTGCAGGAACTCGAACCTCGTTGTTCAGGTTGATCGTGCCTACGGCAAGATCAATAACCATCGGAGATTGGTTTAGCGATTGCCAGGTGTATCTTCGGGTACGGTATAGCCGGGTCGTCAAGGTCAAAATCCATCAAATCGATAGTTACCTCCACTCTCATCGAAAGATCGGGCCTCCGTCACATCAAGATGGGTGTGGCTATGGTATGTCCTCCTCTACTTAAATAGGCGGTCTTAGGTCATCGTGTTGTGTGCCGAAGCGGCACCATGTGACTCTCTCATTGCGTCCTTACCAACTGGTAGTCGGGCCGTTGGTTTCCGATTAGTTCTATCGTGAGACTCCGTCGTCAATCAGACATGGCGGATGCGCTCGGTCACGCCTGGGACTTCCGTTGTCCAGTGCATATTTAAGCTGTATATGAAAAATGTCGTTTAGTCCGAGCATATATGAACGATATGAGTGGTCCATCTGAATCACGTTTTATGATCGGTTAGTAAGAGCATCTCGAGCCGCACTCCCAACAGGTTTTTTTTTCACGGGCGCAAATATTTTTCGCCCTGCTATGCCCCCCGAAAGCCTAAATTTCAACAAATTGGGCCAAAATTGACGTCGGCGAGCCCAACACGCTGGAGGGGTGCCCGGAGGCGTCGGGCGAAAAAAAATGACGCGACGGGCCAGCCGAGTCAGCGACTGGCGCTTCATCATCTTCATCACCTCGGCTCCTGCGCGAATAAATGTTGTCGCCGGTCAGTCTTCCTCCAGGATTGGCCGAGCAGTTCAATCGACCACGCGACGCAATAATGATCGTCGTCGCCGCACGTTCCCGCCCTTTCGCGCCAGATGTCTACACCCCTCCCGCCCTTTCGCTGCTATAAAAGCCAACCCTCGTCGTCGCTCGCCGCACACTCGCCTTGCGCTAGAAGTTTTTTTTTAATATTTTATTTATGTTTATTAATCCATCCAAATATCAATGAAATCTCCTATATTTCGTTTAAATTGATTGAATTTCATTGAGTTTGGGCGTTTGATTTTGTTTTGACTTGCCGTTGGGTTCTTGCGGAAAAACCGATGGCTACCACGCCAAAAATAGCACCAGCAACCCCTAAAAGGCGTTAATTTCATCCAAAAACATCCTTAAGTGGCCGAACGACTGGAGATGCCCTAACTGAGTGGTACGTAGAGAGTAGTCGAGGAACCTATTGTGTGTATAGGTGCTCCTATGAGAATTCAGACATGAGTTCACGTCCACGAACGTTTGTTGCACGGTGTTAAACGATACAAAAAATGTTTAAACGTGTCCATTCAAATGTTTACGGCGTCTTGTTGTGATAGCTCCGTAGAACCTCTGTAACCAGTCCGTATGTTCAGCATTGTCGTGCGCGCACACACGAACGCACGCACGCCCGTCGGGCCTGTTTACTTTACCCACGTCTGGTCGGTTAACTCCGTTGTACTGGTGCGCGTAAACACGGCTGATTCTCTCTCTGTGCGCCTGCCTACTCATCCCCTTCCTGCGGCCGACGGCCCTTCCGGTTGCCATGCAAGTATGCAAAAACTGAGGTAGTACGCTAGGCACCACTACCCGCGAGCCAACAACACTTTGGTGTGGTGTGGCGTAGCGCAAACGATCCCGGATTTTTCCGGCCCCGCCGGTCAGGGAGACTGTGGGCGCATACGGACACGTAGCCATGGTTACACCGCTTTACGGGCACAGCGATGGCCCGACGACATTGACAAAGCTGACTGCAACTGGCCCCAGCCGCAGGGCCTGCTTAGGATTTCCAATTTTTTAAGAGCACATAAATTAAATTGTGTACCATTGTTTTATAGAAATAAAAAAATGCAGTATAAGATATCTATCACTCGATGCGAACAACGAACGTAACACTACACGTCCTGCAAACCCAAGGATAACCACACATGACAATATGACTACGACACAAAATAGCCTACCCAAAACCAAAAATTTCACCCCAGGCCAGCTTCGCAGAAAAGTTGATTTCGATTTTACTTATCGGTTGTGTGGGCATCAATTTTTCTAGAAGTTTTTGTTGCACTCAAAAATTAAAA
Organism: Bromus sterilis; assembly: GCA_950022295.1. Classification (NCBI taxonomy): domain Eukaryota; kingdom Viridiplantae; phylum Streptophyta; class Magnoliopsida; order Poales; family Poaceae; genus Bromus; species Bromus sterilis. Next base: position 31,845,297 of record OX465597.1, read on the forward strand.
TGTTCACACCATAAACCATTTGCGGCGCTGTATTGACAGAAATGACTACTTTTAAGTGTAAACAATAAAAGTAATGTGGTTGTCGACAAGTTCCACGTGGAGCTCGCCGCCACAACCGGAGGGAACATTCGTGCATTACGCTTCTCCACCCGATCCCGAACGAAAAAAATAAAACAATATTGGTGGTTGCGGCCTCCGTTGGTGAGGGCGGCACCATGTAGCAGACGCTTTCGGCACGGCGCAATGCGGCGCAGTTTGTTTTTTGATAGATGACATAGACGACGTTGATTCCAAAAGCATATGTACTAATTTTGAGAGCCGAACACACGCATGAATCACTTTATAGCGGGCTACTCGCACGTGTAGAGCTGCACTTCTCTCCGCACTCCCTCTTTTCTCTTTGTGGTACCTCTCTCCTATTTGTTCTTTAAAAACGCTGAGAAAAACTGCTTCAATACACACTTTGATCATGGTTTTGATTCGTTTAAAGTTTGTTTTTAAAAATTCCATAGTTGAAGAAAAGACATATCAAGATAAGATCTATCTATTTTAGTTGGTTTCGTTCGTATGTGTGTTGCTTTTGTTTTTTTTGATAAGCCTTTAAGTACATATCCTCTTTTGTTTCACACATTGTTTTGGTGAAGTTTAAGAGCTAAATATAGATCTTTGTCAGTGATTTTAATCCGTTTGAAGTTTGATTTTTAAGATGTTGTAGTTAAAAAAGATAGATGAAGTAAAATCTCTTCATTTTTGTTGATTTCAATCACATGCATACTACTTTTATTTTGTTTTATTAGCTCATAAATACATTTTTTCTGCTATTTTAGGCATTAGTTGATCACTTGGAATCATTTGGGAATGTTGGAATAGTATTTCCAACGTGTAGTGAATTAAAAAGTTGAACAAGGTATGATCTATGGAATTTAGTTAATTTTGTAGCTCGTAATTATGTACATGATGCTATTTTACTAAAAGTTAACAGAATATGTTGCACATATAGTACTAATTTCAAGAATATGTAGTAAAACATGTTATAGATGAATGTGAGCTTTTAACGGATGTGGTAACTATATCTTTCATAAAGCAAAATGACTATTGTATTTTATTTTTCTTGGAAGCAACGATTCGGTGCCTGGATGCATTCGCACCCGGGGAGACTATTTTTTTTAAAATAAATATGAAAAAGCTTAGAAAAATCTATTTCTTTTGTGGTGGAAGATACTTATGTGCGAGATGTTTCTGTAAATTTTGAAAAAAATCGGACTACTGAAGAGCGCACGGCAAAAAGACAAATTTGCAGTTTCTTCAGAAGACACTGTTCATGCACCATTTTGGGATGAATTTGTCTTTTTTGCCGCGCGCTCTCCGGAAGTCTGAACTTTTCCAAAATTTTCAGAAGCATCTCGCATTTAAGCATCTTTCACCACAAAAAAAATGGAATTTTTTAAACTTTTTTCAAATGTCTTTTCGAGGATCTTTTGCGCAGGAGTAGATGAGTCTGGGCTCATCTTTGAATTTCCCTAGTTCTTTTTACATTCATGGTGTTGTTAATGTTGTCATTAAACTATGATTAATCATTATTGTTAAAGTTTTAAAATGTGACGAGTACTAGATTTCACATCATGTATTTATGAATATTGTAGACCAGTTTCATGTGGGTTTAATGCGTAAGTTAATTTTACATGTAAAATGTGCTTAATATTGGTACGCACATACAATTTCTATGATTACAAAATTTCCCGCGTTTTTTTGCTAATACGGATATTCACATGATAATAGGTAGATTTTGATCTGTTTGAAGTTTAATTATTAAGATTTTGTAGTTAAAAAAAGATAGATGAAGTAAAATCTCTTTATTTTTGTTTATTTCAATCACATGCATACTAATTTTATTTTGTTTTATTAGCTTGTAAATACAAATCTTCTGTTGTTTTAGGCATTAGTTGATCACTTGGAATCATTTGGAAATGTTGGAATAGTATTTCTAACGTGTAGTGAACTAAAAAGTTGAACAAGGTACGACCTATGAAATTTAGTTAATTTTGTAGCTCGTAATTAGGTACATGATGCTATTTTACTAAAAGTTAACAAACGTTTCGGGTGAGATATGTTGCACATATAGTACTAATTTCAAGAATATGTAGTAGATGTTATAGATGAATGTGAGCTTTGTGCGGGCGTGGTATCAATATCTCTTATAAAGAAAAATGAACTAAAAAGTTGAACAAGGTACGACCTATGAAATTTAGTTAATTTTGTAGCTCGTAATTAGGTACATGATGCTATTTTACTAAAAGTTAACAAACGTTTCGGGTGAGATATGTTGCACATATAGTACTAATTTCAAGAATATGTAGTAGATGTTATAGATGAATGTGAGCTTTGTGCGGGCGTGGTATCAATATCTCTTATAAAGAAAAATGACTATTGTATCTTATTCTTCTAATTCTTTTTACATTCATGATGTTGTTAATGTTGTCATTAAACTATGATTAATCATAAAGTTTCGAGTACTCCCTCCATCACGGTTTAGAAGACACAGTTAAACTTGCGTGCGTTTCCATAATAGATATGGTTTAAGGCGCGAAGACAATTACTCCTATTAGTTAGTACTACTACTCCAGTCTTGTATGCATGCACCCTTTCAATTTTTTGCTGCTCTAGCTGGATGGAGTTGATGCATGTATGATGTGAATGTAATTAATACTACTATTTCACTCATTTATTAATGCTACTTTTGCTACATCTTACGACCAATCGGTGACTACCTTGGTTCCAGAGATTTACAAGCGTGCTTTTCAAACCGTGACGGAGGAAGTACTACATTTCACATCAAGTAATTATGTATATTGTAGATCGATTTTATGTGTGTTTAATGTGTAAGATTGGCTATAAGACTAGTACTTTTTTTCATCTTCTCTCTATCTTTCTCTTCACATTTATTGTATTTGCCTAGGGACTCGCATATAGCCAGACTCTTGCATTAGAGCCCACTTCCCTTACCTTTTCATGTCTCTCTCCTTCACATAAGCAAAAATGCCATGTAAGCAGGCTATAAGCCCACTATTGTACTTGCTCTCAGTGCAGCAGCACCAAAAAGACGCAATGCAAACAAAACAAAAGAGCTATTGCTTCAGTTCTTCCACGTCTTTTAATGAACCATTTGTTTCTTTAAGCATGTCGGTAGATCATAAAAAAAATGTGCTAGCGGCACGTGTCGGCCCGCCGGAGCACGTGCGCCGAGCCTCCTTTTCTCCGGCCATGTCCCTCGTGGCCGTGCCGTATAGCCGGATGGATGGATGGTCCTGCTGCGCCGTCAGATGCGCCACGAGATGCGCGCTTCTGCCCCGTCCGATGGCAACCGGGAAGGAGGGAGAGGGATGGGCAAGAGCGCACCCGTCTCAGCTTTTCCTCTCTTCCCCAATCTTGTTTTGTGCCTTTCTGATTTGATTGCATGAAATTTCCTCGAAAGATGCACCACTGCTGCTGCTGGCAGATTGCGTAGTGGTAACCGTACAGCAAATCCGCAAGAATCTAACCAAATGATCACTTAATAAAGTGATTAATGAAGTTCGTTTCAAAAGTGATCAGAAGTTCAGAACCAAAGGTCTGGTTTGAAAGCTGGTAGAACATGTTCCCGACTCTCAAGATGATTTTGAACTTACCCTAAAAAAATGATTTTAAACTTTTGTTTGTCGCAAAATCGCATTCACACCGCTTTATGAATATTATACGATGTGATTTACATCATTAACTTGAAAATATATATCTTTTCGTAAACAAATTACGTGTTATAATATTTACAAAAAATATCCGGCAGCATCAACATATCAATATTAAGGTTAAGAGAGTTCACATATTATCATTAGCAGCACACACAAAATTACGCAGAAAATTTTACAATCTTAGAATTTGCATGTGGGTACCAATATTAAGCACATTTTACATGTAAAATTAACTTAAGCTAACCTTTGTTGTATGAGTGACTATAAGTGATGACTATAGATGACATGGCAACATCATATAGCCAACAGTTGGCTTAACCATGCTCTGACAGATATGTGTGCTAGATCATGTCACATTCTCTTTCCTCGTCGGAGTGAAGCGCATAGGAAACCACCCCAGCCTGAGGCTACCTTGGATGGGTGCTAAGCATGCCAACAAGGCAAAAAATCCTATCTGGCACCCTAATTAAGAGGAGAGAGAGAGGAGTTTGGTGACCCCAGGAAGACACGGTGCTAGTCACGGAAACCTAGGCAAAACATTAAAATTGGAGGAAACTAGCCTATGCATGCAAGACTTTAGTTGCTAAACCATTAAATGAGGGAAGCTTAGCAACAACAAGCTAAGCACCAATGCATTGGAGACTATGGTTGCTTAGCACATTTAATGCTTCTAGCACCTCACTTAGCACCTTTGCATTGGAGGAAGCCTGATAGAGCTAAAACTAAAGATCTCTCACATGGCCTAAGGGCTCTCCCAATGCACTGTATCTTAGCACAATATCATAGGAGCAATAAAAACTTAAGATACCACCACCACAATGCATTGTTTCTTAGAAGTTGTATCTTATTTAATGATTTTGGTCTCATGCATACATGTGATTGGTTTAACAATGCTTTTTGCATATGGCCACATGCAAGGGTTGTATCTTAGCTAAGATACGAAAATAATCTTATACGACCGGGTCGCACCGTGCGACCCGGCCGCACGGCTGGCCGCCAGGTGGGCCACAGCGGGGCATCCTCTCTCACGGGGGGTCGCACAGGATTAGGCTTCGCTAAGATACAACCTCCCTCTCTTTCTTCATTAAGTGCTATGCCACATAAGCGAAATGCCTATGATATCGTGCTAAGATACTAGTATTGGGAGTGCCCTAAGGGCATCTCCAATGGTTGTAAGATAGGTGTTGGTTAGTTTGCCACCTAGGATTTAAAGATGATGTTGCATGTAATAAATGAGGTGAGAGAGCAAAATAGTATGTAGATTAACCAACACCTCTTGCATAAGCTCCAAGGTAGACTAGAGAGCAACTATATTATTATTTTACTTTTTATTGGATGCCTTACATACAACCCATTGGAGTGCTTGTATAATAGCTTGTTGGTTGATGACATGGACAATTTACCAACAACACCTACATACAAAATATTGAAGATGCTCTAAGATCGATCCATCGATCTACACAATAACTCCAATGTTTATCTATGTGAAATCTGTAAGATACTACTACAATGACGTACTGTCCCTCTAGTTTCACCCCGTGGGTAAACCAAAAAAATTGACAAGGGTAGGCGCGCGGCCGGTGGACTTCACGAGAAACTGGAAATTCCGGCGGACCAGACCGACCGTGGACCATATAACCACCACCACCACCCTGCGAAGGTTTATTGCCGCCATTATGCTGCTGATATATGGTGGTGGTCATGCTCACACGCGCAGAAATAACACCTCTACTGAACAAATCTCAGAGGCCATAAATTCAGACGTCTGCAACTGTACCAGTAGTTTGTTTTTCAGGGAAGCAAGCAAGCGAAGGGTGCATTCTAGTACAGTATAATTTTTCCTCAGTAAACAAACAAACAAAGGGTGCATGCCGACTGATCAACGTCGCTCTCTTCCGTTCGTCACTGGATCGATCGAGAGCTACCGGTACAACTACGCGACTGCCTGTCTGTTGTGCAAGGTTCCAACTTCCAAGCAAAACAATGGCGATGTGTCTGCGGGTGCCGACGTCAAGCCCTTCACATAGTTTGTTGCTGTTTGAGTTTGACACCTCTCGTCCTTCCTTTAACCTGCCTCGTTTGTTTCTTATGCTTAATCTGTGGCTCCCAACCACCAGTATATAGTTGTTCTAAAAACACACACCAGCATAGCTCGTTCCTGTTAGAAAAATAACTGAGGTGGAATAATAATCAGTTGTTCGTCGTACTATATTATATCTTAAACTACTATACTTTGATATTTTTTTGAGGTTACTATACTTTGATTCGATTGCACTGGGGAGTCATGTGGATCCAATTAGATGGCTATTTATCTTTATTCATGCATCTTGGTTCGGTTTTCATTTTTGTTCAAATATGCCCTGGTTCTCTGCAATGCATGTGTATTCCGTGTTTCAGTAGGTGTGGCACTTTTATGCTCTCCCCTTGGAAAGATTTTGCCACGGGTATATTCTTTGGAGTGTTCTAGTTTCAGACATTCCTCCTCTTACATAAAAAAAGGACTTTTTCTTAATCTATAGAACAGAATCATTTGGGAATGACGGTAAGGTGGTTAGTCATATATGTTTCCTGATTTTTTCCTGATTAAAATAACCTAGGCAACTGCTTGGCACTACCCCTTAATTAAGTACCATTTCTATGTTGGTGAAAGAGTTGATACTAGCTAGGTTTTAATTTTGATCATAAAGTGGCACTATTGAACCTACTCCGGCTTTGTTTGAGACTGAGCAAGCATGGAAGATAGTCCATGATGTGCATCCCTGTTGTTTAAAGGATGAAGACAATGTAGGCAAAGCCCTGTTTGATTTGTTTGTTTTGTTCTGGTTGTTAAAGCGTGTGGCCCACGTCGCACTCATAGCGTGGCCCAGGGTTAGGATACGAATAATTGTTAGGGCCGGGACCTTAGTAACAAATATTGTTTGGTGAACACAAATGTGGGTTGCGCCCTCTCTCCATCAATGGTATTTCTTTGAATGTGTAGCTTTAAGTTTTAGTACTGATCTTGGATGCGGATCTATGCGTCTCGGGTGCCAACGCATTCGAATTGGAAATAATAATTTATATATTGAAAAAGGGGTTAAAATATTTCTAACATCATTTACGATCAAACATGATGATGTGTTATACTCGTGTAGAAAATTTCAGGAATGATCGAATTTTAAGGTATTCTGAGCGAGAAAAACAAGAATAACACAATATAAAAATTACTATTCACAGTTTTTATATTCGCAATTTTGTTTACTTGGCCCTAGAGTCGGAGCGTACTTTTTTTCACACAAGTGTAATAACTAATCATGTTTGATTTTAAAGTAAAATACAGTAGAAAAATTGATGCCTTTCGCAATTTCTAAATTAATATTTCCAATTCAGATGCAACTGGACACGAGACTCATTGGCTATTTTCGTACTGATCTCAGCCTATTAAATTATAAACCAGTGTTTCTTCTATAAGATAACTAAACATTAATGTAATAGCTCCTATGGAAGATTATTTGCTTTCTGAAAGACAGTACTGAAGAGACATTTTACTAGGTTAACTCGACAAAATGAAGTTGCATATATTTGCATTTTGCGTACATGATAGAAGACACAAAATTAACTCTCTCCAGTAAGTTTTACTTCCTGCTACCAGTAAAAGATAACTTACATTTCATAGTACTTTATTGCGCAAGTAGACAGACTCCGATAGAAATGTGGGGCTTGCCTGGTCAATATGCATTTGCATGCCCAATTAGTAGCTAGCCTTTAGTGGCCGTGTATCTGCTTTTATTTTGTGGGATCAGGGTCACGCTAGTACTCTAATTATTCACCTCAGACCCCATCATATGAAGCTACATTATGTGTGGCTCCACTCCCTGAATTCGAAGGAAAACAGAAAGAGAAAAAGACCAGTTGAAACAGCTGAAGATCTGGGCTTAGATCGTTGGAGTTCATATCTTCCTATCTACCTTGGTGGCGAAACCAACTCTTGAAGATCAAATCATAGTTGCCCAAAGGCGTGCACGAGGTGTTCGCCGGATCAAAGAGAACATTGCTAGCGGAGCTGCTAAATGTTTCTCCACAGATAGCAAAGGAACGGTATTCTTTGAAAATTGTTTGGTAGTACCTAAGAATAGGAACCTGAGGCAGCTGATCCTTAAGGAAGTTCATGACACTCCCCTCTCAATTCATCCCGGTAGCACAAAAATGTACCGAGATCTACGCCAGAGATTTTGGCGGACCGGGATGAAGAGAGACATTGCTCAATTTGTTGCCGAATGTGATGTTTGTCGTCGCATTAAGGCAGAACATCAAAGACATGCTGGTACTCTTCAACCTTTGTCTATTCCCGAGTGGAAATGGGACAAAGTCGGCATCGACTTCATCACTGGCTTTCAAAAAACCCAGAAAGGAAATGTTGCCATCTTCGTGGTGATTGATAGACTTTCCAAAGTGGCTCACTTCTTTCCCGTTCACGAGTCTATAACTGCAAGTCAGTTAGCGGACTTGTATGTCTCTAGAATTGTGTCTCTTCATGGTGTTCCTTTGGAAATCAATTCTGATCGTGGTAGCCTTTTCACCTCTAGATTCTGAAAAAGTTTTCAGAATGCTATGGGAACTCATCTCTGCTTTAGTACAACTCTCCATCCTCAGTCTAGCGGTCAAGTTGAAAGGGTTAACCAAATTCTCGAAGACATGCTCAGAGCTTGTGTTATCTCTTTCGGAGAGAATTGGGAGAAATCTCTTCCATTTGCCGAATTTGCTTATAACAATAGTTTCCAATCTAGTTTGAACATGGCTCCTTTTAAACTCCTCTATGGACGACGATGTCGAACACCCCTTAACTGGTCGAAAACCGGTGAAAGACAATTCTTTGGACCGGATATGATGAAGGAAGCAGAAGAGCAAGTTCGCATTGTTCGTGATCGTTTGAGAATCGCCCAATCTCGTCAGAAAAGCTACTATGATCGTCATCATAGGGAAGAGAGCTACAATATTGATGAGAAGGCTTACCTTCGGGTTACACCTCTGAATCATAGGGTACCCAACGCTTCGGTATCAAAGGCAAGTTGGCCTCACGTTATATTGGACCTTTCTGCATTCTTGCTAAACGTGGATAAGTTGCCTACCAACTTGAACTACCCCCGCACCTTTCCCGAGTACATGATGTATTTCATATGTCACAACTCAGGCGTTGCTTCAAGGACCCCATCCGCGAAGTCGACCATGAAACGCTTGATCTCCAATATGACATTTCTTATCAAGAGTACCCCGTTCGTATTCTTGATTCAACAGAGCATGTCACTCGTCGTCAGAAGATCAAGTTTCTCAAAGTGCAATGGTCAAACCACTCCGAGAAAGAAGCAACATGGGAAAGAGAAGACCGCCTCCGTGCCGAGTACCCCACCTTCCTCCCGATGACTTCTGAATCTCGGGACGAGATTCTTTTGAGTGGGGGCGAGTTGTCACAAGCCCAACTTAGGTATGTGCTAGGGTTATGTTGCTCCTTTGCATCATGCAGAAATTTCAAAAGAATTTGGAATTGGGGAAAGCAGAAAGCCCTGAAGAATTTAATTCAAATGGACAGATAAAAAGTTGCTCAAAAAATCACTGTGATATTTTTGCAAAGTCCTAGAAATAAGTGAGATCACATATAAAGTGGAGTGGGTCCCACTCAAGGCTCACTAATTCTTCAAAAATATTATAAGTGCCTTGGAATTAAATTAAAACCCCTATTTGATTTGAAATTCAAACTATTTGAATTTCAAAAATGCCCAAAACTTGTGAGTGGCTAGCTATATGTCTAGTAAGGCCACATAAAATATTTGGGCATTTACAAAAATGCTTTGCTATTTTATCCAGAGCAAAACAACTTACAGAAAAAGAAAACAAAGAGAAAAAGAAAAAGGGGCAAACATGCCCAACTTATCCCCCCAGCCCACCTAGCCTGGCCCAACCCGCCATCCCCGTTGTTGTCTTCCCCAAGCTGCTCGGTGGCGAGCCGAGAGCGCGCGGCGACGTCACCGCGACGCCGGCAACGTTCTAGGCCTTCCCCTAGCCTCCAAGCGCGCCACGAGGACGCCCCAGACCCCCCGCATCCTTTCCCCCTCCTCCGGCTCACCCTCCTCCTCTCTCCGGCTCGATTTCGTCGCCACCCAACGGGAACCGGAGTTCACCGCCGTGGAAAACGCGCGGTCACCGCGCCCCTCAGCCTCGCTGGCCTTGTCCATCAAACTCACCGTCGTCTGCTTCGTCCCCGAGCAGCAGATCACGAGCCGGGAAGCTCCACAGACGCCGCCCCTTCTTCGCCTTCATCGTCGGCCGCCATGGATCCCGGCGAGCAATTCACTGCCTCCGGTGTCTCCCCGCCGTAGCCGTCAACGCCATCATCTCCACGGTGTGCGCACGAACCCGAACCCCCTCCCCGCGCTCGAAATCCCCGTCGAAAACCCCCTTCCTGCCGAACCCGTGACTCCGGACACCGCACCTGTCGACGCCGACGACGCCCTGGAGCTCCTGAAGATGCCCTAATGGCATCAACCAACGCGGGAGCACGCGGGCTTCATTTTGGTAGCCACCCCGTGCCCTTCCGTGGCCATTTGGGCACTCCGGCGAGCTCCCCGCCGCGTGCAGAGGTCGCTGCCGGCGAGTGTCGACGTGGCCACCATTAGGGGCTAATTCCCCAGTTAATTGACCCCCAGGTCAATGACAGGTGGGGCCCCAACCCCCTAACCCCCTCTCTGTTAATTAAACAAAGGGGATTAACCCCACAGAGGGTGACCAGTTGATACGTCCAAAACGTATCTATAATTTCTGCTTGCTGATGGTACGAGAGTTGACAGGTATAGTTTGCTTCCCTGGCAACAACACGATAGCTTCTCGCCCCTCGTTGGTTACCCAAAGTGGAAGGTTGAGATGTAGATAGCAGCAAATTTCCCTTGGCAAAGATACCAAGGTTGAGATCGAACAAGTAGGACTCCAATGACGACAAGTAGGTGGCAAAGTGAACAATGGCGCCGTTCACAACCGAGGTTGCTTACTTTACCTGGACCTTCACACACAACAGATAACTTTGCTCCCAACGAGTACAGAGAGGTTGTCAATCCCTCCGGCATTGTTGTTTACAAAGGGTCAAACACACGGGATAATAATGATAGTGATAGCAACAGAAAAGTAAATAAAGCAGTAAGTAAATAGTGGGTGTAAACAGTGTTGGAAATATGGAACGGGGTCTTATGATGTTCACTAGTGATGTCTCTCTCCCAAAAGACGATAAAATAGCCATGCGAGGTAAACAAATTACAGCTCGGAAATTGACAGGATTATGTGCGCAAACCAATGCTAACTATGCTATAAAGAAAGGAAGAGGCTCAAAAGCATGGGCGGTACACCAAGACAAGTAGACCAAAATCCATCTGCATCTACCTACTAATCATCCACCTTGAGATATCTATCCAGAACATCTCGCTGGTATTAAGTTGCGAATCCCACCCAAAGTGTAAACTCAAAGCAACAGACAACTGCATTAAAGAACTTTGCGTAAAGTAAACAATCCTTGCAACCGCAAGTACAAGCACCGTTGTTTTCTCCCTTGTGGAAACAACACATCCCCTAGACTCATGTTTCTGTCACTCAAGCTAGTCATCAGGGGGCATGAACCCACAATCATGCATAACGCTCCCTCTTGGAGTCACTACCTACTACTTGGACAAAGCCATAAACATCAACGGAGAACATGCATGAATTAATCAAGAACATAAATATAAAAGAGGAGAATCAAATATATTACTCAAACACAATCTGAACATAGTCTCATAATCCATCGGATCCCAGCAAACTCAGCATAGCAACAACAGAAAGATTACATATGTGCCTCGATCATGTAGGGAAGCTCACGAGGTCTAATCCTTGAAGAACAAAGAGGGGAGGAGAACATCACATAGATACTGATCATAGACCCATGGTCCAAGGTGGACTACTCACGGTTCATCCGGAAAGCATCCATGGTGGTGGAGAAGCTCCCGGAGGTGGTTCCTCCCTCCGACAGGGTGCCGGGAAGAGGTCTTCTGGTGCTCCCGATCTTGGAAGCGCGGCGGCGGTGGAACAGAGCAGAGATCGAGAAAGAGGGTTCCGTCTCGGGGGTTTTGCGTCACGGAGAATATATGGGTGAAGGGGGGCAGCCAGGGGGGCCACCAGGGGTCCAGGCGCCCCCCTGGCGCGGCCCCACCCTAGGGCGCGCCGGGAGGGCGCCTAGGGCCCTGGTGGGTCCCCTCTGGACCCTCCTTGGTGATTCCCGAAGCTTCCGAAGCGTTGATTTTTTATTGGATTTTTCCCGAATTTTTGGAGCACTTTTAATATGGGGGAAACCTGAAATAGAAAAACAACAGAAAACAGGAACTGACACTGGGGTGCACTGAGTTAATAAGTTAGTCCAAATATGATCAAAAGTGTATGGAAGTTCATAAATAACATAGCAATATCACACAAAAGAGGCATGGAGCAAGCAGAAATTATAGATACGTTTTGGACGTATCAACATCCCCAAGCTTAATTCCTGCTCGTCCTTGAGTAGGTAAATGATAACAAACATAATTTCTGTGGTGACATGCTAAGAACCATATAAGAACTTTTAAGTAAAGCAATCAAGGCATGTAATTCAATTAAAGTCATAACAGGCAAGAGTCTATATTTATCATTGAAACAAGCAACATAAGAACATAAAGGTGCAAGAGCTCTCGCTGTCCGTGACTCGAATGTCTCCAAATGGTGTTTGCGTGCAAGAAAGGGGATAGGGATATACGATAAAAAGTACTTTTGTGTTGAGAACTCAATCTACTAAAGTTTCACACTTGGTCTTCTTTGGAATTTATCTTGACTCATCCCTAGACCACTAGCCAGGTACAAGTCAAAATGATCCACTCCTTTTCGATATTTCGAGAACTCATGCAATGGATGAGCGTAAGCAAGAAAGTTGACACTTAGGATGGCAAAGAGAGAAATATGGTGGAGGAGGAAGTAAAAAAGGTGAGAAGGGCTCACATTAATGAGGACAATCATAGGCGAGAGAAAGCCAAATGATAGATATGATGTGAGGAGTAGGGATTGCCATGCAACGGATGCACATATGAGCTAAGGTAAGCTCTCTAAAGGAACTAGTGGGGGGTGCATCCAACTCGCTTGCTCAAGAAGACCTAGAGCTCATTTGAGGAGGCTCATCATTGGAATATACAAGCCAAGTTCTATAGTGTGAAGGTCCCCACATAGCTATATGCATGAATGATAATCTCTATGGAGTATAAGATATAAGATGAAGTACGAGTATGGATCTCTCAAAAGGAATAGTAGTGTGCCCCTTCTCTCTTTTTATTTCTTTTTCTCTTTTTTCTCTTTTTTGTATTTTTTTGGTGGCCTCAATGGCTCTTTCTATTTCTCTCATTTGTCCTCTTTGGGATCTTTTGATTTTGTCCTCTTTGGGATCTTTTAATTTTGTCCTCTTTGGGATCTTTTCCTCACTTTAGGGGCAGCCCTCTATATATTACAAGAAGTATAGAAGATCTTTCACACTTTACAAAAGTACTCAAATCATAAAGAAGATGTAACTATCATGAAGTATGCAAATGTATGCCTTTGCCAGTGTAGCAGGATATGCAATGATACTAGCGCGTCATGTAGCAATGATTAGGGCAAGGCCCAACTAGCATGCGGCTCATCGATCAAGCAAGTAACATGTATGACATGAAGATCAAGTCATGAGAAGGTGGATGTTGCATGGCAATGTATCTCGGAAAGACTATGGAGATGCCTTGATAGGTAGGTATGGTGGCTTTTTTGAGGAAGGATATAAGGGGGTTTATGATGACAGAGCGTATCGTGCCAAGGGTTTGGATGTACCGGCGAAGGTGGACGCCAACTCTCGGAGTGAGAAGAAAGCAATGCACGGCATAGGAGAGGCTAGAAAAATATGGGAAGGTGGAAGTGTCAACTTTCGAATACTCACATTAGTCCGAAGAACTCATGCACTTATTATTGGTAACTCTCAATCTAATAAGGAGGTTCTCAAAGATACAAGTACCCCGAGGAGGAGTGTATGGGGGTTTGGTTATCCTTGCGCAACCTCAACTCATGGTACGTGAGTGTACTCTAATATTCGATCCCTCCAAAGAGTAGTGATCCATCTAGTAGCTAAAGTTCTCAACTAATTTTGTAAGTTTTGAAAATAACCAAGGTTTGCTTCTTTTGATGGTACGAGAGTTGACAGATATAGTTTGCTTCCCTGGCAACAACACGATAGCTTCTCGCCCCTCGTTGGTTACCCAAAGTGGAAGGTTGAGATGTAGATAGCAGCAAATTTCCCTTGGCAAAGATACCAAGGTTGAGATCGAACCAGTAGGACTCCAATATACGACAAGTAGGTGGCAAAGTGAACAATGGCGCCGTTCACAACCGAGGTTGCTTACTTTACCTGGACCTGCACACACAACAAATATCTTTGCTCCCAACGAGTACAGAGAGGTTGTCAATCCCTCCGGCCTTGTTGTTTACAAAGGGTCAAACGCACATGATAATAATGATAGTGATAGCAACGGAAAAGTAAATAAAGCAGTAAATAAATCGTGGGTGTAAACAGTGTTGGAAATATGGACCGGGGTCCTATGATGTTCACTAGTGATGTCTCTCTCCCAAAAGACGATAAAATAGCCATGCGAGGTAAACAAATTACAGCTGGTCAATTGATAACCCACAAGTGTAGGGGATCGCAACAGTCTTCGCAGGTAGGTATAACCCAATTTATTGATTCGACACAAGGGGAGCCAAAGAATACTTATAAGCCTTAGCAGTTGAGTTGTCAATTCAACCACACCTGAAAAAGCACTAGACAAGATATTTAATAGCAACGGTGTGTTGACGGGTGTACGCTTTAAGACTTCCCCAATCACCAACACCACAAAGTAGTAACAAAGTAGTAGCAACAATGATGAGAGCAATAGTAACAATGAAGGCAATAAGGATGAAAGATGGACCGGGGTTCAAGGTTTCACTAGTGGTAACTCTCCAAGCAAAAAGACAGGTGTTGGGTGAACAAATTACAGTTGGGCAATTGTCAAAATTGCACAAACTCTAGCCAAAGAACAAACTAGAGCAATCCTAGTCTAAGAACCAAACGTAGGCATGTGCTCCGTATGTAGTTGTACGTGCTTGCAATAAGAACTTGCACAATATCTATTGTCCTACCGTCCCGCTACGAACGGGGCCAAAGGGAACTTACGGAGATTAAGGTGCTCCTGTCAAAGAGCACCAGAACAAAGCATTAACACTCTATGAACACATGTAATCCTCAAATTATAGCCCCCAAGCTGTCACCATTGGGATCGCCGGTTCCGGACTATAATAGGTGCATACAACCGTAGATAAGATCTAGAACAACAATTATAATCATGCAACCATAACGTGCTCCGATCTGAAATCATGCTACTCGCGCACTAGTAACAAGAATTAAGAACAACAAAATTGCAGAAACAATAATTCATAAACCTTAGGACTGAACAAGGTAATAATTCATCGAATCCCAACAAGCACAACACCAATTACATCATATGGATCTCAACCATGTAGGGTAGCTCATGAGAACTTTGTATTGAAGATCAAGGGGGAGAAGATACCAACAAGCTATTGCCAAGAACCCGTAGTCCAAGGAGGAACTACTCACGATCCATCATGGGGTGAAGAAGAGTTGATGAAGATGGCCCCGGGGGCCAAGGCCCTCTCCGGCAGGGTGCCGGAGCAGGATCCTGGTGACTCCCGAAGCTAGGTTTCGATGGAGGCGGAGATCGGGAGTGCTTCTGGAGAAAAGGGTTGGATATCTCGGGTTTTTGCATCACGGGAGATTTTATAGGCAAAGTGGGAGTCCGAGGCGGTGCCCAGGTCGCCCAGGCGGCCACCCCGCGCTGGTGGGCCCTGGCCGCGCAGGGAGGGCGCCTGGGGGCCTGGGGCCACCTCCTGGCTCCGTCCTCCGGCTGGAGGACTCTTTCGATGTAGATGTTTTTTGGTAATTTTTTGGGAATTTTCTGAGCAACTTCATTTTTGGACCTTTTCTGCACTGCAAAGACAAAACAGACAGAAACTGGTACTAGGCTCTATATTAGTAGGTTAGTCCAATAAATGATTCAAAAGCATGGCAAAAAGATGTAGCAATGACACAAAAAGGGCATGGAACGAGCAAAAATTATAGATACATTTGAGACGTATCAGCAATTGTCAGGATTATGTGCGCAAACCAATGCTAACTATGCTATAAAGAAAGGAAGAGGCTCAAAAGCATGGGAGGTAATCCAAGACAAGTAGAACAAAATCCATATGCATCTACCTACTAATCATCCACCTTGAGATATCTATCCAGAACATCTAGCTGATATTAAGTTGCGAATCCCACCCAAAGTGTAAACTCAAAGCAACAGACAACTGCATTAAAGAACTTTGCGTAAAGTAAACAATCCTTGCACCCCCAAGTACAAGCACCGTTGTTTTCTCCCTTGTGGAAACAACACATCCCCTAGAGTTTCTGTCACTCAAGCTAGTCATCAGGGGGCATGAACCCACAATCATGCATAACGCTCCCTCTTGGAGTCACTACCTACTACTTGGCCAAAGCAATAAACAACAACGAAGAACATGCAAGAATTACTCAAGAACATAAATATAAAAGAGGAGAATCAAATATATTACTCAAAAACAATCTAAACATAGTCTCATAATCCATCAGATCCCAGCAAACTCAGCATAGCAACAGCAGAAATATTCCATATGTGCCTCGATCATGTAGGGAAGCTCACGAGGTCTAATCCATGAAGAATACAGAGGGGAGGAGAACATCACATAGCTACTGATCATAGACCCATGGTCCAAGGTGGACTACTCACAGTTCATCCGGGAAGCATCCATGGTGCTGGAGAAGCTCCCGGAGGTGGTTCCTCCCTCCGGTAGGGTGCCGGGAAGAGGTCTTCTGGTGCTCCCGATCTTGGAAGCGCGGCGGCGGCGGAACATAGGAGAGATCGCGAAAAAGGGTTCCCGTCTCGGGGGTTTTGCGTCACTGAGAATATATGGGCAAAGGGGGGCAGCCAGGGGGGCCACCAGGGGTCCAGGCGGCCCGCTGGCGCGGCCCCACCCTAGGGCGCTGATACGTCCCAAATGTATCTATAATTTTTGCTTGCTCCATGCATGTTTTGTGTGACTTTGCCATGTTTTTCTTGAACTTTCATACACTTTTGAACCTATTTGGACTAACCTATTAACTCAGTGCACCCAGTTGCCAGTTTCTGTTTTCTGCTGTTTTTGTATTTCAGGTTTTCCGGCCATTAAAAGTGCTCCAAAAATTCCGGGAAAAATATATAAAAAATCAGCGCAACAGAAGCTTCCGGAATCACCAAGAGAGGGAAGGGGGCCCACCACCAGGCAGCCAGGAGGGCAGGTGGCTCGGCCCTACCCTGGGCCTCGCCAGGGACCCTCCTAACTGCCTCGTGGGTCCCCTCGATGCCCCCCTTCGCCTATATTTACCCCTCGGGGTAGAAACCCCTAATATCGATATCTTTCTCGCGAACTCCCCTCTGTACGGCCGCCGCCGTTTCAAGATCGGGGCTTCCTGGAGAAGTTGCCCCGGCACCCTGCCGGAAGGAGGAACCCCCTCCGGGAGACCATCCATAGCCATGGACGCCTCCCGGATGTACCGTGAGTAGTCCCCCTTGGACCATGGGTCCGTGACCAGTAGCTATGTGATGAATCTTTCCCCCTTCTGTGCTTCCACTTTCGAGTCCTCGTGAGCTGCCTCACATGATCGAGGCATCTATGTAATTTCTGCTGTTGCGATGCTGAGTTTGTTGGGATCTGATGGATTATGAGACTATGTTCAGATTTTGATGAGTAATATATTTGGTTCTTCTCTTTTATATTTTGTTCTTGAGTAAATTCTTGGATGTTCTCCGTTGCGGTATTTGCTTTGGCCAAGTATTTTATTTGCAACTCCAAGAGAGAGCGTTATGCTCGATTGTGGGTTCAGCCCCTTGATGTCTAGCTTGAGTGACAGAAACATGAGACTAGGGGATGTGTTGTTGCCACCAGGGATAAAACAACGGTGCTTGTACCTGCGGGTGTAAGGATTGTTTACTTTATGCAAAGTTCTTTTAATGCAGTTGTCTGTTGCTTTGAGTTTACACTTTGGGTGGGATTCGCAACTTAATACCAGCGAGATGTTCTGGATAGATATCTCAAGGTGGATGATTCGTAGTAGATGCAGATGGATTTCGGTCTACTTACCTTGGCGTACTGCCCATTGCTTTTGAGCCCTTCCTTTCTTTGCAGCATAGTTAGCATTGCGGTGCCTTCATAATCCTGTCAATTGCCCAACTGTGATTTGTTTACCTCGCTAGCACTTTTATCGTCTTTTGGGAGAGAGACATCACTAGTGAAAATCACGGGACCCCGGTCCATCTTCACATTATTGTTCACACCCTCAATTTACTTTCAGCTTTTAATTTCATTTGCACCTTTTATCTCTTGCGTTGATCCTTTGTAAACGATAAGGCCGGAGGAATTGACAACTCCTCTGTACTCGTTGGGAGCAAAGTTATTTGTTGCTGTGTGCAGGTCCACGACAACACCCTAGTCAGGAAGCAATTTATGGCGACGTTGCCACCTACTTGTATCTCCTGAGTCCTACTGGTTCGATAACCTTGGTATCTTCACCGAGGGAAACTTGTTGCTGCACTGCATCTCAAACCTTCCACTTGGGGTAACCAACAAGGGGCGAGAAGCCATCAAGCAAATTTCTGGCGCCGTTGCCGGGGACTCAAGTCTACAAGATAGGGGAGTTGCACACTATCTTTTACCTTTGCTTTTTAGTCTTGTTAGTTTACCTTTCAGTTTTTACTTTTGTGTCCTTAATAAAAAATACCAAAAATACCTGCTGCTACTATGGGTTCCAATGAAAACACTAAGTTGTTTGACTTAACTAGTCACAACAACAGTGACTTTATCTGCACTCCTATTGCTCCACCTGCCACTTCAACACCTTCTTATGAGATTAAACCTGCTCTGCTTAACCTTGTTATGAAAGATCAATTCTCAGGAGCAGGAGAAGATGCTGCCTTGCACCTAAACAACTTTATCGAGCTCCGCGACATGAAGAAGTACAAGGAAGTGGATGGAGACATCGTCAAGCCGAAGCTTTTTTCCTTTCTCTTTGAGAGGAAGAGACAAGGAGTGGCTACAATCTTTGCCCAAGAACAGTATTGATTCTTGGAGTAAATGCAAAGATGCTTTTATAGGGAAGTATTATCCCCCTGCTAAAATTATTCAATTGAGGAGTAACATTATGAATTTCAGGCAATTGGATAATGAACATGTTGCCCAGGCTTGGGAACGTATGAAGACGCTTGTCAAGAACTGCCTGATGGGTTCGTTGCATAGAAAACAAAAATTTTCCTACGGTTGTAACAGCCAAGATCACATCTAGAAGATCACTTGTAACGGTTTGAGAAGGACTCACCCTCGAAGACCAAAAGCTTTAACGAGAACTATTCTCGTGGGTGATGTAGTCGAACACTCGCCAACCTCAAGGTCGTGATGAAGACTTGACGCCACGAACGGGCAGCGTCTCCGTAGTCGGTCACACGTACAGATCAGTGACGACCTCCGCCCCTTGCTCCAGTTGGGCAGCGGAAGTAGTGGATCCTCGGGAACTCCAGCAGCACTACAACATAGTGGTGGTGGTGGTAGAGAAGATCTTGAGCAGGGCTTCGCCTAAGCACCGTACTCGTGAAACTGGATCAGCTAGCAAGGGGAGGAAGATGCCAACCAAAGGGCATATGAGAGATGGAGGAATTAGTGTGTAGAGGGGTCTCCACCCATCTATATATAGGAGGGGGAGGCAGCCCCCAAGGGGTAGCACGCCCCAAGAGGTGCCCCCACCTCTCCCCTCATCATGTGGGTGGACTCTCCACTCACAAAAACAAAGGGTCACACATTATTCCCATAACTTCCATAATTCTCCACTCAAAATTCCAAGAGTTTTATCACATTAAAACACTTTTAATTATCTTGTTTAATGTCACTCAAATTAATGAACACTTCATTCAATGAGTACTTCATTGATGAACACTTCATTCAATGAACACATTAACAATTATCCCCTTGCACTATTTTGATATACCGAAACTATTCCAGCAGTTTTATCAAAACAGTCCATGTGCTGTCCTGTATATTCTCCGGCGTTCCGTATCCACTCAAACGCGTCAACGAATCCTTAAGTGTGTCACCCTACGGTTCGTGAATAAAATGGACATGACTGAGACTCTTCTCCGATCAATAATCATCAGAGGGATCTGGAGATCCATGATGACTCCCACTTACTCAACGATGAACTAGTGATCGTGTGAACCATTACTCCGTAACCAATTCCTTTTGTCTCGCGATATTTTACTTGTCCGAGATCCGATCATTTGGTATCATCCATACCTAGTTCGATCTCGTTACCGACAAGTACTCTTTACTCGTTCCGTGATATAACATCCTCGTGAGCCAGTCACGTGCTTGCAAGCGATGTCAATGTGATATCACCGAGAGGGCCCAGAGTATATCTCTCCGTCATCTGGATGGACAAATCCCACTCTTGATCCACGAGCCTCAACTAACACTTTCCAAGTACCCAACGACACCTTTATAATCACCCTGTTACGGTGTGACGTTTGATGGAATCAAAGTACTCTTCCGGTGTCAGTGATTGACGTGATCTCATGGTCTAAGGATTAGAGTTACTTCGTGAAAGTTTGATACAGCAATAGAAACTTGATGACATGATCGTATTGCTATAACTACTGTGGGTGTATGTTCATCACATCATTCTCCAATGACATGACCTTGTTATTAACAACATCCAATGTTCATGACCAGGAAACCTTGATCATCCGTTAATCAACAAGCTAGTATAAAGAGAGGCATTACTAGGAACCTTTTCTTTGTTTATTAAACACACATGTATTAACGTTTCCGGTTAACACAATTATAGCATGAAAATAAACATTTATCATAAACATGGAATAAGATAATAACCACTTTATTATTGCCTCTCGGGCATATTCCCTTCAGTCTCCCACTTGCACTAGAGTCAATAATCTAGTTTGGTACTTGCGCATCCAACACCTATGGCATTCAGGTGTTATCCATATGCATTGCTAGTGGTAAACCTAATATCCAGATCTGACACTTCAGGTCCGTGTGTATTTGCATTTCTTTGCGTCTCTACGCATCACTCATTCACCAATGAGATGGCATTGCATAAATTTGGTCCTCCGGTGAGACCTTAGTCCCTTGAGCTCAAAACATGTTGAATCTATTGTCATACAATAGATCTTCATAGTATTAGCCCGTTTTGAACTACACCTAGTTTGTCAAACAAACTTCTTGACACAAATGCCCTCCTTTGCTGCTGCTAGAGCAGTCATATACTTAGCCTTTCGTTGTAGTATTCGTTATAATGTCTTAACTTTGGAACTCATCCAAATCCATTTGGAACTATTCCAAATCTATCATGGAACTTTCTTCCATTACATTTTGCCACCTTAATATACCGCCAAAATTGAGATAAATTTAGATTGTATCTTGCGACAAAACTAGTATCAATGTAACACTTTACAATGAACTATTGTCCAACATACATAATATATATTCTTAGTCCTTCCAAAGCACGTAAGGATATCTTTGCTATTGTCCAATGATCATCTTATGAATCATTCTGGTATATGCTCATAACATTTAGAGCATAGGACATTCTGGAATTGTACATATCATGGTGTACATGATTGATCAAATCATTCATGTGATTTTACTCACCAAGTGTCAAAACACTTGAATCTCGCTTCAACCTTTTCCATGCGGCAAGAACCTTTCTCATCGTTTCCATATTGAACTTATTCAATATTTCATATATGTACTTCGGCCCAACCATATTAGCACCTCAATCTATCTATATAGACCATATTAGCCCAATATACTGGTTTTGCCCAAATCTTCCATTAAAATCAAATTTTCAATGAAACTTCACCCGTGTCAATAAAAGATACATCATTTCCAATCAACAATATGTCTTCTACATAATGTATTAGAAATATGTCTCAGCGCTCCCACTTAATTTCTTGCAAAAGCAAGCATCTTCACCGTCTCTGATGAAACTAAACGTTTTAACAATTTCATCATGATGAAGATTCCAACTCCGCGAATGCTTATTTCAACCATTGAAATTTGCATGCTATTTTAGCATCCTTTGAATTAACAGAACCCTTTGGACCGTGTCCTGTACACGTCCTAGGTAACCATTCTATTAGAAGAACGTTGTTCCGTTTGTTCAACTACCATATACAAAAATTAGCATATGTAGTGGTTGCTACAATAATCCGTCCAGACTAAATATCGTTATGAAAGATCAAATCTTGTCATAGCCAACTCTTTGAACATAATCGTAAACTATTTTAACGATATGTCGAATATTTCATAGATGTGAGAACATCCACGTCTGTTTCTTTATAGATCCAAACACGGTATCTAGAGGGTCTTCCAAGTTCAGAAACTTGGTTTCTCGTGTATGGAAATATCACGGATTTTATAGCTCCTAGCCATTTTGACGGAGTCAGGGCCCATCATCGCTTCTTTGCATGTAGTCGGTCCATTATTATCAAATAACAATGATTCAATCTCAAATCTTACTATTTGATCGATTACCCGAACTACGCAGTTCAATAGGAACTTAGATCGCCGTGACCACAACCTTTGGGACACGGGAGCCAAGAGCATTGCGGCCGCTTCCGGGACACTTTCCGGCGCTGCGCCACTTAGCACATAAAGCTTAGGTTCAACAACCTAATCGAAGTTCTACTGTCCTCCTACTTAACTTTTCGCAAAAAATTCCTTCTCAAGAAACTTGATGCACTTAGCCACAAAACACTTTTGTCTTTAGTGTTATGGAGGAATACCCAACGGTTACTTTGGGATAACTTACAAAGACGCATTTTATCCGACTTTGGTTGTAAACATTTTACATATGCCTTGCATACCAAAATTTAAGAAAAGACAAATTGGATTTTATCCCATTCCATAACTTATATGGTGTCATTTCAACGGATCTCGATGGCGCTCTTTTCAGTGAAAAGCGGTAGTCTCTAAAGCTTAATCCTTAAAATATAATGGCAATTTTTATAAATAACACATTTGATCCTTACCATGTCAAACAAGGTTTGATTACATCTCTCGAACACTCCATACTCCTATGGTGTTTCGGGAAATGCAAGTTTTGGAACGATTCCTAAACTCTCAGGCATTTGCTAAACTTTTAACTCAAAATCTTCTTTTATGATCCAATCATAAACTCTTATTTTCTCGTTACAATGATTTTCACTTCATCTTGAAATTTATTTGAACATTTTCAAACATTTCATACTTCTTCCTTATCAAGTAAATATACACATATATCCACTCAAAACCTCGGTTAAAGTATATGAAGTTATAAGACCCACCACACACGGCTACACATAATGAACTATACACATCAACATGTATAATGTCCAATAAGTTAGTCGTCCGTCCTTCTTTGCCTATGAACGGAGTTTCAATCATTTCTAGGAAATTCTTACAAGCGTCAGTTGATTCAAAATCAAAAGACTCCAAAATTCCACCAACATGGAGTTTCTTCATGTTATCTTTCCAATATGATTTAAACGGTGTTTCAATCATCTCTAGAAATTTCTCACAACCGTCAATTGATTCAAAATCAAAAGACTCCAAAATTCCATCACCATGGAGTTTCTTCATGTGTTTCTTTCCAATATGATTCAAACGGTGGTGTCACTCATAAGTGATCTTATAATCATTTGTCTTGCGACATGTTTAGCATCAGTTATTATGGATGTGATTTCTCCAACAAGATTTATAGAGTTCATCCATCTTCTATGAATATGGTGATAATTTGAACAACTATTGTTCGTATAACACCAGAACAGAATAACAATTATTCAAATAAATCTTGAAGGCTAGGTTTAATTCCAACGATAAACACAATAACACTTTATTTTGTTTTTGATGAGAATCATCCCATATTCATTTGCTAGTTACTCAGGCCATTGCAACTCTTGTATTGCGTTGTTCCGTATGACACTTCATACCAACCAATCAGTATCCAATACTCAAGAATCACATTGTTTAACAAGCAATGAATATACCCATAACATGTATATCATCTATATACCCGAGCTGGACATTTCCAGTCTTTTCCTTTTTCTTTTTGCCAAAATATTTTTTCAGATCCTCTTTCAGCAATTCCTTTCCTTTTTAGAAGAATTTATCAACATCACTTGTGGCACCATTCATATGACACATAATCCAAAGTGTGTTAGTCAAATACTAACACCCTTTGATTCTCACTTTGATGTAGATCACCGTCATCAAATGTTTGGTGTTCTTCCAAATTCCATTCTTTAGTAATCTTATAGTGTAGTAAACATTTTACCTACATCTTCCATTCATCCTATCATGACAACTTTCATGACAAAACTACCATAGCTCATAGGGACAAACTGTGAGTACAATATTAGTTCCCAAAACCTTTTTGAGAGATTAGGACACATAGTGTCTCCAACCTTCACAAATTCTCATACAATATGAGAACATGTTTCTCACTAAATTTTACTCTATCACATTGCAACTAAACATTGTTTCAGATATCGCTATATCTTCCACACATGATAGTTTCTGAAACAATCCTTTCAGCTCCTAGATAACCTTGATAATAACAAACAACATTTGAATATCAAGGATCATGGAGGCAAGTGTGATACTTAGACACTAACACTGGAATTGTTACTCTCGATTTAATACACATTATTAAACTTCATGGAGTAAGCAAGGTTTGCTAAAGTTTGCAATAAGACTTTAAACTTTAGATTGACACTCAAACAATACGGTACCAATCCGTAAAGTTAAATATCCAGAATTTTATAGTTCTATTATCTCAATTATAGCTAAGCGCAAAGGTAGTAAACAAATGCCAATGACTACAACGAACTATGCAAATTCACTTTGATTTAGTTCATGATAAAATGAGTTCATCTAACTCCCACTCAAAAACAACATCCCTCGAGTCGTCTTTGGTGATTACACGAACCAAATTCACTACACCACGACCGATCATCACGTGAGGCAGTGTAGCTGCAATGGCGAGCATCTCAATATGGTTCATCATATCATCCATATGACTCGTGCTTAACCTTTCGGTCCATGTTCCGAGGCCATGTCTGTACATGCTAGGCTCGTCAAGTAGAACCTTAGTATTTGCATGTGTTTCAAGGCCATGTCTGTACATGCTAGGCTTGAAAACACCCGTTGTATGCGAACGTAGAGTCTATCACACCCGATCATCACGTGGTGTCTCGAAACGACGAACTTTCTTAACGGTGCATACTAAGGAAGAACATATAATTATCTTGATATTAAGTGAGAGGGATCATCTTATAATGCTACCGCAGCGATCATGATCGTAACTAAGCAAAATAAGATGCATAAAAGGATAAACATCACATGCATTGATAATGTGATATGATATGGTCCTTCTCGCAATAGATCTCCATCTTTGTGCGTCTTGGTATGATCTCCATCATGCCACCGGCGCGGCACCAAGGTCCATGACGCCACCACCATGGTCGTCCTTCTCCATTACAATATATCTCATGGATATATCTACAGCACGCAGGCCTTAAAAAGGAAAAACACAACCATATGGCTCCTGCCGGTTGTTTACAATAAATCTCATTTCATACAACAATTTTGTAACAATGACCATATCACATCACATGCCCTGCAAAAACAAGTTAGACGCTTCTAAATTATCTTTGCAAATTTTACGTGGTTTTGGGCTTCCTAGGAAAGAACCGATCTTACCTACGGACAAGAACCACAACGTTGATTCGCTAGTTGTTTCTTTTCATCCCTTTCCAGGGCCCTCCATTGCAAATGCCATATCACTAATGTTAGAGAAACTGACACCCCCAAAGCCACTTTATACGGTACAAGCCGTATGTCAAGCGTGACACGCAATCTGCGCTTAGGGCCGCTTCAATCCAACATTGCCGCAATATGAACAAGTGCACAAAAGAGGGTAACAACTAGAGGATCAACGCCCACATCTCTATGTGTTCTAACCGTACAAATCATCTACGCATAGACGAGGCTCTGATACCACTGATGGGTTCGTTGCATAGAAAACAAAAATTTTCCTACGGTTGTAACAGCCAAGATCACATCTAGAAGATCACTTGTAACGGTTTGAGAAGGACTCACCCTCGAAGACCAAAAGCTTTAACGAGAACTATTCTCGTGGGTGATGTAGTCGAACACTCGCCAACCTCAAGGTCGTGATGAAGACTTGACGCCACGAACGGGCAGCGTCTCCGTAGTCGGTCACACGTACAGATCAGTGACGACCTCCGCCCCTTGCTCCAGTTGGGCAGCGGAAGTAGTGGATCCTCGGGAACTCCAGCAGCACTACAACATAGTGGTGGTGGTGGTAGAGAAGATCTTGAGCAGGGCTTCGCCTAAGCACCGTACTCGTGAAACTGGATCAGCTAGCAAGGGGAGGAAGATGCCAACCAAAGGGCATATGAGAGATGGAGGAATTAGTGTGTAGAGGGGTCTCCACCCATCTATATATAGGAGGGGGAGGCAGCCCCCAAGGGGTAGCACGCCCCAAGAGGTGCCCCCACCTCTCCCCTCATCATGTGGGTGGACTCTCCACTCACAAAAACAAAGGGTCACACATTATTCCCATAACTTCCATAATTCTCCACTCAAAATTCCAAGAGTTTTATCACATTAAAACACTTTTAATTATCTTGTTTAATGTCACTCAAATTAATGAACACTTCATTCAATGAGTACTTCATTGATGAACACTTCATTCAATGAACACATTAACAATTATCCCCTTGCACTATTTTGATATACCGAAACTATTCCAGCAGTTTTATCAAAACAGTCCATGTGCTGTCCTGTATATTCTCCGGCGTTCCGTATCCACTCAAACGCGTCAACGAATCCTTAAGTGTGTCACCCTACGGTTCGTGAATAAAATGGACATGACTGAGACTCTTCTCCGATCAATAATCATCAGAGGGATCTGGAGATCCATGATGACTCCCACTTACTCAACGATGAACTAGTGATCGTGTGAACCATTACTCCGTAACCAATTCCTTTTGTCTCGCGATATTTTACTTGTCCGAGATCCGATCATTTGGTATCATCCATACCTAGTTCGATCTCGTTACCGACAAGTACTCTTTACTCGTTCCGTGATATAACATCCTCGTGAGCCAGTCACGTGCTTGCAAGCGATGTCAATGTGATATCACCGAGAGGGCCCAGAGTATATCTCTCTGTCATCTGGATGGACAAATCCCACTCTTGATCCACGAGCCTCAACTAACACTTTCCAAGTACCCAACGACACCTTTATAATCACCCTGTTACGGTGTGACGTTTGATGGAATCAAAGTACTCTTCCGGTGTCAGTGATTGACGTGATCTCATGGTCTAAGGATTAGAGTTACTTCGTGAAAGTTTGATACAGCAATAGAAACTTGATGACATGATCGTATTGCTATAACTACTGTGGGTGTATGTTCATCACATCATTCTCCAATGACATGACCTTGTTATTAACAACATCCAATGTTCATGACCAGGAAACCTTGATCATCCGTTAATCAACAAGCTAGTATAAAGAGAGGCATTACTAGGAACCTTTTCTTTGTTTATTAAACACACATGTATTAACGTTTCCGGTTAACACAATTATAGCATGAAAATAAACATTTATCATAAACATGGAATAAGATAATAACCACTTTATTATTGCCTCTCGGGCATATTCCCTTCACTGCCCCACACATGGACTAACTACCTGGATGGTTATCCAGACTTTTAATGCAGGCTTGAACTTCACCTCGCGGAACCTGTTAGATTCGGCCGCGGGAGGAACTTTTATGTCAACCACACTTGGTGCTGCCACAAAGCTACTTGATGAGATGATGTTGAACTACTCGCAATGGCACACCGAGAGATCTCCAACCGGTAAGAAGGTAAACTCTGTCGAGGAGATCTCCTCTTTAAATGAAAAGGTTGACCTTATCATGTCTCTACTTACCAAGCAACCCTCTATTGATCCTCAAGATGTTCCTTTAAATTCTTTGGTTGCTCAGGAGCAAGTAGATGTTAATTTTGTCTCTAGAAACAACTTCAACAATAATTCTTATAGGAGTAACTTTGGTAGCAACAATCCTAGGCCTTTCCCATCCAACAACTATGGGAACAACACTTATCCTACCACCAGCAACTCCTACAACCAGAACTATAGGGAAAAAGACCTGCCCAGCTATGAGAAACTTGCAGAAATAGAAAAGGCCACCAAAAGCTATATGCAAACTCAGTTTGAACAAAACAAGGCCTTTTCTAGACAATTAGATGAGCACTCCTCTATCCTGCAAAACATTAGCAAACATCTTGAGAGCCTGAACGGTGACATTTCCATTCTCCAAACTAGACTCACTGCCATCGAGACTTATGTTTCAAACATGTATCATACCCAATCTACCTTGATAAACCAAATGGCAGCTAAACCCGAAGTTGTACGCAAGGAAGAAGAGAGAATTAAGATCCTTCCTACCTACCACACAGTAGCCACTATCCAAGTAGTTGAGGATGTCCAAACTATTAGCACCCATCACACCCCTAGTCCCACTGGACCTATTAAGGGTAATGCTACCACCTCAACCTTAGAAGAGGAAACCTCTATGAACGTAGAGGCTTTCAAACAAGTGAGCCTAAATGATATCACTACTTCCTTGGTAGATAGCAGTGACTTAGACTTTGACAACTGCACTTTACCAGAAGTTATTGGTTTCCTACACAAGATGTCTAGAGACCCCCACACTAGCACACTCAATCTTGCCTTCACAGAGCATATCACCAATGCTCTAATCAAAGTTAGGGAGGAGAAGCTTAGACTAGAAGCCTCCATACCTAGGAAGCTAGAAGATGGTTGGGATCCTATGATAAAAATTAAATTGAATAAATTCTCTTGTTATGCTCTTTGTGATGTTGGAGCAAGTACCTCTGTTATGCCCAAAAGAATGTATGATATGCTTGAATTGAAACCTTTTGATCCTTGTTCTTTTGGTGTTCGTCTTGTTGATTCTTCCGTAAAGAAACCTTTGGGGAAGATCGACGATGTTCTTATCATTGTCAATGACAATTATGTTCCCGTTGATTTCACTATTATGGACATTGTGTCAGAACCCCAACTTGGGTAATTGCTAGGGTTGCTTGTGTCCTTTGCATCATGTGAAAATTTCAAAAGAAATTAGAAAATGGGGAAAATAAAAGCCCTAGAGAATTTAATTCAAATGGCCAGACAAAAATTGCTTCCAAAAATTCCTCTGGTATTTTTGAAAAGTCTTATAAATATGCATGATCACATATAAAGTGAAGTGGGTCCCACTGCATGCACCAAGATTTTTCAAATATTCCAAATAGGGTTTGGAAATTAATTAAATACCCTATTTGATTTGAAATTCAAATTATTTGAATTTCAAAAATCTCCAAAACTTGTGAGTGGCTAGCTATATATATTATAAGCCTACATAAAAGTTTTCAAGATTTTACAAAATGCTTTGCTGTTTTTTTTATCCAGAGCAAAAAATTTTATAGAAAAAGAAAACAGAGAAAAACAGAAGAAAAAAAAGGGGAATCCCAGCCCAGCCAGCCTGGCCGGCCCAGCCCACCAGGGGCAGGGTCGTCTTCCTCCAGGCCAGCCGAGCACGCCACTGCGTGGGGAGCATGCGCTCGTCGCCGGCCACGCATCAGCTTGGCCTCGGCATCACCTGGCCGCCTGGAAGCCCCCCTGGAGACTTCTCTCCATTCCCCCTCCTCAGGCTCCCTCTCAGCCTCTCTCTCTCACGAATCTCGCCGCACCCGAGCGCCCGACCTTGCCGCCGTCATCGGTTTGCGCGGCCACTGGCTACCGTTCACTCCGCCGCCTTGTCCATCCGCCCCGCAGGCTTCGTCCTCGTCTCCGGGAGCCGTCAATTGGAGCGTGGGAGCAACAACAACGACGACCTCTTCGATTCCTTCCGGCACGGCACTCGGACTCCGGCGAGCGATTGCCGCCGGCACGCTACGTCTCCGGCCTCCCCGTCCACCCAGACGTGCTCAGGGTGAGCTCCTCTTTCTCCCCAGCCCTCCCGCGCTTCTGCCCGTGGCTCCGTTCGCCGATTCCGTCGAGGCCAGTGGCTAGCACGCCGCGGCCGTCGACATAGCCGTGGCCAGAGGCCATGCCTTTGGCTCCCTCCTGCTCCACTCGATGCGGAAGCCCGCGAGGAGCACCCCTGTACCAAATAGGCCCCTCCCCGTGCCCTAAAACCCAACTCCGACGAAGCTCCGGTGACTTCCCGGCGAGCCCGCCATTAGAGCTAACCTAATCACCCCCCTAAGCTAACCCTACACCCACTGACCAGTGGGCCCTAGCTACTAACTAACCATTGTTAGTTTAATCTAACAGGGATTTAACCTCTGTGCCACTGACAAGCCGACCCCACCAGTCAGCCCCCCCCTTGACGTCATGATGACGCAATGCTGATGCAGTAAATGAAAATTGAATTAAAAGAATTCCAGAAAATCCAGAAATTGTTTAAAACTTCAATAATTCATAGAAAATTCATATGAACTCCGAATTTAACATATAATATATGAAAAATGATCAGCAGAAAATAATCTATCCAAATATACAACTTTCAGCTATGTTTGAGTTGATATTAAATTGGGACCAGTAGCTTTTGCTATTTGGCTTAATTGGAATTAATTCAAATTTAATTCAAATACTATTCCAATTTTAACAATTGCAATGCAAACATGATCACTTGTACATCAGAGGCATATCACACACATGATCACATGGTTTTCAAAGAACAAACAATAGCAATTGCAATTTGGTTAAATTGAAATTCATATGTGGAGTTTGAATTTGCATTTCAAATGCAACACACTTCATTTAAATCAAATGTACCACAAACCAACACCATTCACATCATGGACAACATTATGATGTGCTTGTGCATTTTATTTTGATGTTGCCCCCCTTTGTTGATGATTGCTTCGGTGACAGGCGTTCCGAGATGGTGATAACCCCCGAAGAAGAAGACCACCGTTAAACCCCGTGTATCGTCAGCAAGGCAAGCAAACCCTATTAATCATGTCTATAAAATCCCAATTCCCTCTCAGTCTCGCTTATGCATGTTTAGGAGATCACCTTCTATCGATTCTACCGCATAGTTGAACCCATATCCGATGCATGACCTATCATCTTGTCACAGTAGTAAGGAAACCACAATCCTAGCTGACACATGAGTTGATTGATATCATGTGGCCCCTACAACTGTTACTATTTATTTCATGTTTAGAGTTTACAATGAGGATGCTTTTGATGTGAGTCGGGATGATAGTGAACATGGTGTTGATGAAAGTGAAACTGTGTTGGTGAATCTACCCTAATACAAGGTGAACGATGAGAGGCTGTGTAGGAGTACACAGTGGGTTGTCTCGTTGAACACCGCCTGAAGCCCGAGTTCTTGTATGGTAATCCGAGACAAAGAGTACAACCACACATTGGGCTCACTGACCCCTCAGTAACTCACCCCGATCCAAGTCCAGGAGTCACACCTAGTTCGGGATTTCCATTCGGCATATGCATAGAAAGATAAAGGAAATGAAATGTGGCATTCATGGTAGGGCTTGTAGAATATGGCTTTTCAAGCGGAGAACCATCCGTCGAGGTGGGCT
The DNA here is from genome assembly GCA_950022295.1 of Bromus sterilis. NCBI lineage: Eukaryota > Viridiplantae > Streptophyta > Magnoliopsida > Poales > Poaceae > Bromus > Bromus sterilis. The sequence goes on from OX465597.1 coordinate 31,876,925, forward strand.
TGTCAGTCGTGCCTACATGGTTTGAGTCCTAGCTGGAAGCTCGGACGGAACTCCAGTTGGGTTTGGAACTCAGACAGTTGACTCCTTGGACTAGAACGGAGCTGTGGGCGAAGTGTTGTGGTGAACATCCTCGCCGACACCCCTTGAATGGTGCCGAGACCTGGCGGTAACCGATGGTCATGTGTGTGTAGCGGTACACCCCTGTAGGGGCATCCCATCCAGAACATTCTCGGAAAGCATCGTACGTGAGGGGCATCCCATCCAGGCCGGATGATCAACTGAGATGGGTCCTCATCGTCCGCACACAAGTCTAATGATATGGGTGATGAGCTCCCATATTCAAAGACAAGTCGCCTCAACCATACTACCAACTATCTCATAACTCTTACATAGACTTACTCCGGCCCGATCACTTAGTCGGGGTCTAGGGCGGGCTCGATAATACCACAAAGTGTGCACGAGACAGAGTCTCGAACAATCGCATCGCGATGCCCCAAGCTGCGCACATCTAAGGGCCACTTGGTGTATGAAAGACCGCCAGCCAGATCACAACTAAGGTCTCGAAAACCCATACAAAGACATGCATGTTATAAACATACACGCAACACACATGGTTTGTATGAACAGTAGGTATCATTGCAATTCTCTACAAAGTATACATTTTTATTGATAACTCTTATAGAGTGCACACAGAGATCACAAACATGTGATCCAATATTACAACACAAGCGGAAGCAAAGTATGTCTGAGTACAGACAAGTTTAACAAATGGCTTAAGAAGCCTTATTTAAACACAAGCCCTCCACGAGGGAACCAGTCGTCTGACTGGGACTAGACTAGCTTGATCTTCAGTCGTCCAGCTCGATGAAGAAGCCACCTTCGGGGTCAGTGGGTTCATCTAAAACATAGATTAAGCAAACGTGAGTACAAAGTCGTACTCAGCAAGACTTACATAGGAGCTATACTACTCATGCACATGTATCAAGGTAAAGGGAGGTGGGGTTTCACTTGCAGAAGTGCCAGCTTTGACTTGGCTAATCCTGAACTACGAGTACCAGACTTTGAGGTAAGAAGCGTACACGAGTCCACTACTTTCTCCAACCAATTACACCACTATGGTGCCTTCCTCGACTTCCCCACGAGAAAGCACGCCATATCACTCACACTTACCTTGGTGTGTTTTATAAGTATCCAGTTCAAGTTGTCTAATAATCAAGCTAAGCTTTCCAAGCAGTCCATAACCGCGGACGCGGCTATTCGAATAGTTTTGTTAACCCTGCAGGGGTGTACCGCTACACACACATGATCATCATTTACCGCCTTTGATCTCGACACCATTCAAGGGATGCCAGCGGGATGCTCACCACAACTGTTACCTCATAGCCTATCTAGTCCAAGAAAGCCGCCTACTTGGGTTGGCTACCACTATCGTGAACCCGGCCGGTTTACCGAAGTGGACCCAAGTGATGTGTGTGTGGTGCATAAGCCGGTCTCGGATGAGCCGTTCTCTCACTTAGCATCCAGGCCACAAGCCTACCAGAACTCCGAACTATTGCGACATCTGGACATCGAAAGGGATGAGTTAGTAAGCTGAGAGGGGTCAGTGAGCCCAATGTGTGGTTGTACTCTTCATCTTGGATCACCACACAAGAACTCGGACTTAGGGCGGTGTTCAACGAGACAACCCACCGTGTACTCCTACACAACCTCTCATCGTTCACCTTGTATTAGGGTAGATTCACCAACACTTTTCTACCATCATCATCATGATCACTACCATCCCGACTCATAAAAGTATCATCATGGTATCACTCTAAGCATGCAATAAGCAGTAACAATTGCAGGGGCCACATGATATCAATCAACTCCTACATTTTCTAGGATTGTGGTTTGCTTACTACTGTGAAAAAATGATAGGTCATGCAAAGGAATGGGTTCATCTATGCGGTAGAAACGCATCATGGTAATCATCCTAAACAATGCATAAGCGAGACATGAGAGGGAAGTGGGATTTTATCGACATGATCAATGGGGGTTTGCTTGCCTTGCTGACGAGGTTCAAGTTCGGGGTCTTCAACGAAGGGGGCAGCCTCCTGTTCCGGTTCCACCTCTACTCGACAAACAACAAACAAGGTAGCAAAGTAAATACAATGCACAATCACATGATGGAAGGTTGAAACTTGATGTATATGCTTTGATGTGTGAAGCAATTCCATTTAAATGGAGTATATTGCAAATTGAATTGTAAATTCAAACTCCAATTTGAATTCAAACTTAGCCAAGTTACATGTGACATTGATTGATCAATTTGAATCATTTGGAAATGTGTATGATATGCCTCTGATGTGTAAGTGAAATGTAGCATGTTGCCATGGTTCAAGTTGCAAAAACTTTTGAATTGAATTTGATTTAATTCCATTTAAATCAAATAGCAAATGCTACTGATCCCAATTTAAAATCAACTCAAACAAAGTTGAAAATTGGATATTTGGATAGCTTATTTTCTCCTGATCATTTTTCATATATTATTTGTCCAATTTGGAGTTGATATGAATTTTCTATGAATTTCCAAAGTTTGGGCTATTTTCTGGAATTTCTTTAATTCATTTTATTTTCTGGAAATTCATTTATGCGTCATGCTTGCGCAAGGGTGACGTCAGGGGGGGTTCTGACGTGTGGGGTCGGCCTGTCAGTGGCTGGGTTAAATAACCCGGTTAGTTTAAACTAACCGGGGGGGGGGGGGTTAAGGGCTCCAGGGCCCCACCTGTCATCGACTGTGGGGGTCATTAAGGGGGTGATTAGTCGGCTAATCATGCCGGACACGTCAGCCTTGCCGGCGACGTGCCTCCGGCGACCAACCGAGGCGGCAGTGTCCGCGGGGATGGCGCTCCCGTGGTCCAATTCTCGCGCTTCGACCACTGAGACGAAGCTCTCGGTGTCGCGCGTCGATTGAGACCGAAAGGGAAGCCTGGGAGGCTCTGTACGCACGCCAGCGCCGAGCTTTGCGGCGGCGGTGCTACTGGCTGGAGGCCGAACTCGCTATGGAGCGCCATTTGGGGCGGGGGTGGGTGTGTTCGGAGCAGTGGAGCACGGGGAATGCGATGGACAAGGTGACGGGGTTGATTGCTTAGCGTAGCCTCGTCGACGACGAGCACGGCGGCTCGGTACTCCGGCGTCCATGGCAGCTCGAGCTAGAGGAGGAGAAGGAAGCCGTGGATTGAGGGGAAACGCTCACCAGGTGTGACGCCCCCAAAATCAATCCGTGTACAGTAATCATACACGCAGGGTACACGGCTGAGATTAGGGTGCCACGGTGAGAATATCACAGCACAACACTAAACACAAAAGGATAAACCAATATGATACAATAAAGGGGGGTCACTCGGACCCGAATACATAAGTCATACAAACCATAATATCTGAGTACAGACATAGTTAGTCAAGTTTTGCCTTAAGAAGGCTAGCACAAATAACATCAGAGATACAGATCGAAAAGGCAAGGCCTCCTGCCTGGGAGCCTCCGAAACTACTCCTGGTCCTGGTCAGCGGGGGTCTCGACGTAGTAGTATCCGCCTCCGGGGTACTCCTTCTCCTGGGCTCCAACGTCGACTGCAGCGGCCGATCAGGCAAAACAGTAAAGGAAATAAAGCAGGTGAGTATCTAGTATACACGCGAGTCTTACGTCCGCTACTAAGCATTATGCATTGTATCAACGGAAATAAGAGGCTGTATATAGTGGACTGAAAGACAGAAATCCAGAGCAAGGGTAAGAAGCTAGGCCTAACGAAGACTAGCAACTTCCGACGATGTCTTGCAGCATGAGAAGAGAAACAACCAACAGTTTATATAAAGCAATAAAGTAACAATGAAGCAGAAGTTGCTGCAACAATGTATAATATAAGTTGTAATGATTAATAATAACAATGCCTCCGAGTTCACCTCCTCGACATCCCCGCGAGGAAGAAAACCCGGAACCATACAGTTTAATAATCATAGTTTCTAGTGGTAAGATCCAGCTTCAGCATAAAGCGTCCTGTTATCGTGGACACGACTATCGATAGATTAATCTTCCCTGCAGGGGTGCACTGGCGTGACTCTACGACGCTCGGATCTCCAGGGTGGCGGGAACCTTGTTAGGGAACGCTCCACCAAAGCTATCCGACACAAAGTAGCCCATCCTTCGGCAATCAACAGAGAGGTCATCCGCCGGACTATATCCTATGTACGCCGGGCTTTGGACCCTAACCCGAACGTACTCCTGCACGGTGCGTGACTGGCCGGTGAAGCAAAATCAAAGCAAATACAAACACACCTGCTGCAGCAAAGAGAAGACAACACCACTTCCCGGCAATCAGCCCGCGGTACTGCTGACGTCTGAAGACCCTCGAACGAGACTACGATGTAGGGGAGCCCACACTCCTTATCCCACGTGTAGGTAGTGCGTACAAGCCAAAAGGCTACTCAAGACATCCGCCGAACCATTTAGCATTTTAATTAGCCTGCGTGACAACCGTTATCGTTGCCTCGACTTAACCGACCCGCGGTCAACGACAGCAGTCAGGACCACCAGTACATCGGTGCCTGCCCTGTCGTCCCACCAAGTCACTGCGGTTACCAACAAGGTGAACCGTCTCCTTACCTTGTCTCGCGTGTGCTCTTGGTAGAGCTCGACTTTCGTGGTTTGGTAACTCTCGCGATATACGAGCAGGGGCCAAGCACGCCAGTAACGTCGGGTAACGTCGGACGTACCCTCCCTGTCGTCCCCGACGATATACCTCTCGCGGACACCGTTGGGTCGCCCGACTTTCTTACCCTTAAGGACAACCGCTGTTCAGGACCCTATGGCGGCAAGACAAAGTCAGCCTCGAGTGGAGTACAAGGATTACTCCCGGATAGCTCACACTTGAGGTGACTAGGCATAACCCAGATAGGGGCCTTTGGCGGCGTCTGCATTGTACCGTACCTGTGCAGTTGTATATATTGTATCCGTGTTCACTCCCATAGTGATCACGGCCCGCTATCTAATCCTAGCTAACAATGCGCAGGGCTCACTGCTGAATAATGCATAAGTAATAATAGGCAGCATAGGATAAAGGAAAAGGTACATCAAGGGGCGACAAAATCAGGCTATGCAATTGAATAGGAGTATAACGTAGCAGCAGCAGTAACAATGCCTAGTGCAAGAAATGTACGGAAAGGTAGGCGATATCTGGGGAAGAGAATGGCTCTGCTTGCCTACAAGCTCGATGGTAGGGGCAGGGTCGTCGACGAAGTAGTCGCACCCGGCAGCGGTGTAGTCGGCGGTAGCAGCAGGGTCTACCGGAGATTAAGGGGGGGGGGAGGAAACAGTAAATACACAGCAATAATATACAAACATATGCATGACATGACAGATGAAATGTTAACGGTGTTCTAACGCAGTGCAATGCACGTTGCTCGGAGCGGGAATTCATCCGGGGATGAACTACCGGCTTCGGGTGATTACCGGACAGGGTGACCGGAGGGGGAAGGGTTCATGCCGGAGGTGTCGTGGACATCCGACAAACATAAGGGGGGTGTATCCGTGTTAGTTGAACCATTCCGAACAACTTTCGTGTTCGGAATAAATTCATCCGGGTACTTTTTATCGGTACCGGGAATTATCGACAGACAGCCCGGAGGGGGGAATGTCGATGATCGGTGTGTTAGAGGGGGGTGGTTGGTAAACGGATAGCGTATCCGTACTCGTTATATTTTTCTGATCAACTTTCATGTATAAAGTTTTTGAATCTGAGCTACGGTTTATTTTCTATGATTTTCTAAAGTTTTAAGCAATTTAAATCATTTTCTAAATCATTTTTAAATTATTTTTATTTATTAACAGAACATTATCCACAGCACAGTTGACTGGTCAAACTGACCAGTGGGTCCCACTGGTCAGCCTCACATGGCTAATAAAACATTTAATTACATTTAATTATCCACTGGACCCACATGTAAGTCACACATATTATAATTATTCATTTTTAATAAATTCATAAAAGGGCAGGGCCCACATGTCATAGGCACTAGTTTTATTAGTTTTAGTTTAATCTAATCAGGGGGTGGGGGCCACTGGTCATAGACTCAGGGGCTCAGATTAACAGGGGATTAATCTAATAAGGGGTTATTCCTAACAGGCCATTAGCCTAACTAAAACGGGCGGGGCCCAGCCGTCAGTGGCCTAGCCACAGGCCAGCCACGACGCGCCCACGCCGGCGGCGACACAGGAGGACGGCGGCGAGGCTAGCGAGCGGCACCGGCGACCAAACGGAGCGGCAAGGGAGGGGATCGAACCAGTGGGAGCCCGCGCATCGAACCGTGCCACTGGCACGCTCTGTAGTGGCCCGTGGCGACGACGACCACGAACAGAGCGGTGGGGAGCCACGGCTCCAATGGCGGGGGGTGCTGCGGCGAACGGGAGGGCACAGGGAGGCTGGGAGGGGGTTAGAGGAGCTCACGGCGGTGCTTGGAGGGGAGGCAGGGTGCTCGGGGACGGCTCGAGGTGGCCGGAATTTGGAGGAGCTCGCCGGCGGGCTGGAGGTACACGACGGCTCGATTCGGCGGTTACAGTGGCCTGCGGCTCGAGCTGTTGGGGGGGAACGGCGAGAATGAACGTGGCGGGGGCCCTGGACGTGGCGGGGCGTGCTCTGCTCGCCGTTGCCCGCGCCGGCGCCGAGGTCGCGTCCACGGCGGAGCTCGGCCGAGCTCAAGGAGAAGCACAGGAGAGGGAGACGGGGCGCAAGGGGAACTTGGACGGGGTGGGCTAGGGTTAGGGCTGCGGGGGGGTCTCGGGGGACTTATCCCCGCCGGCTAACCGCCGGATGGACGCCACGCACGGCCGGCCGGCGTGGCCGTGCTGGATGCTCTCCACGCACGAGGGGGAGCAGTGGAGAGGACGACCGGGGGTGGGCTGGACTTGGGGGTGGGCTGGTTTGGCCCAGGGGGAAGAGGGGGATGGGCCTCTTTGCTCTATTCCATTTTTAATTCTTTTCTGCTTTCTTTTATGTTTGGAATTTTTGTTTTGCTTTGAAAAGATTTTTGCCACATGTGAAACTTGTGGGTATATTTGTGTTACATATAATATAGGTGCCACAAAAAGTTTTGTGCCCAAATAAAATCAATTGTATTTTTGTTTTATTTAAAAGGGATTAAACCCCACTGGTTTGGCTACTGTTTGAATTGTTGGATTTATTTTATTGCTTAATAAATCCCCAGAACCATATGGATGTGATCCACTGATTTTTAGGCAATTTACAAAATTGCTTTCATAATTTTTGAACAAAGTTTTATTTCCACTTTATTTTTAATATTTCAACAAAGGCATTTTTAGATTTGAATTGATTTCAAAAGTTTATGGATTGGACTTTGTTTTCATCCATGATGATCAAGGCCCATGGTTCACTTTGCTTGCCACCATATCAAAGGGGAATTTGAATTTGAACTGAACCATTTGATTAAAGCAAAAATTTTGAACGGTACAGATGAACAGTAACAGTGATTACTGTTCACTGACAGTGAGGGTGTTACACCAGGCTACAGGGAACTCGACGAAGTAGTCGACGGAGCCGGTGAGGGAACGTGGACGGAGTATTGAACGGCGACGAGCAGCGGATCCGGCGAGCTCTCGGTGACGATTCCGACGACTAGAAGGGCTCCGGGATCTTGATTCCTTGCAGGGACACGTAGTCGACGGTGGCGAAGCTGATGGACAAGCTCTTCTGGTCCCTAGCGCACGTTGGCCGCGTCTTCCACGGTGGCGAGTTCTGGCGAGTCCTCGGACGACGACGAAATCGGGCGAGGGAGACGGGGAGGGATTTCGTGGAGAGGGGGAATGGAACGGGGGGGGGGGGGGATTCTGGGCATCTCCAGGCGTGAAGATGTGGCGCGGGAGAAGCAGGAGGTGGCCAGGGGCTCGTCGGCGGCCACGACATGGTCGCCACGCAGCTCCATGCGTGCTGGCCGGGGAAGACGACAAGCGGGGAGGCTGGGCTGGGCCGGCTGGGGGATGAGTTGGGCTTCTTTGCAGGTAAGCCCCTTTTCCTTTTCTGCTTTCTTTTTCTTTTCTGTAAATTTGTTTTGCTTAGCAAATAAATAGCTAGGCATTTTCTAAAATGCTGAAACTTTTTATATGGCCTCATAATAATATAGACTAGCCACTTATAAAGTTTGGCACTTTTTAAAATTCAAATAATTTGAATCTTAACTCAAATAGGGGTTTTTGATTAATTCCAAGGCACTGTTTGAATATTTGAAAAATCTATGAGCATGGGGTGGGTCCCACATCATTTGATATGTGATCACACTCATTTATAAGACTTTTCAAAAATCTAACATGAATTTTTGGAGAAGATTTTTATCTGGCCTTTTGAATTGATTCATCTGGGGGGGGGGGGTTCCTTCTCCCATTTTGCTTTTGATTTTGATTTCAAAGATTTCTTTTGAAATTTTAACATGATGCAAGAGACTTACTAACCCTAGCACAATACCTAACAAAGGGTTCTAACACTTTTCTACGGGATGATAGGACTAGGCTCTTCTATGTCTTACTAGAACATCTCGTTGATTGCTTCTTGTAGCCGTAGGACTGTTGTGGTCGTCTAGACTCATCGTTCTATTGAGTTTCTTGAAGAAGTTCTGCCCCATCTTCTCGAGGTTTTCTTGTTTTCCATCCCGGTGTAGCCGTTATGCTGCCCGATTTATTCCGTGTTTCTAGGAATCTTTGCCTTTGCATTACAATCTTTTCCGCCTAAATCATGTCCTCTTATCTTTGATTCCATCGTACAACCTGTTCTGATTGTTGATCTTTATCACACAGGATGTCAGGTGGAACTCGTAGTGTTGTTCTTCGCAATCAAGACCGTGATCGGAATCGAAGTAATGATGAAGCTCCACCACCGCCTTCTGCGGCAGAAATCATGATGGAAGCTGAGCGGAATCGACGTGATCAAACACGCCTTCTGGAGCTCATCGAGCAGAATACCGCTCGTCAGCGCAATGTGGTTGTGAGAATTTAGGATTTCATCCTCCTCAAGCCACCGGTATTTCGATGTTCCTCCGAGCCCCTTGAAGCTGATGATTGGCTCCGTTCCATCGAGCGTAAGCTTGAGACGGCGCATGTTTCTCCCAATGATCGTGTGATGTTTGCGGTATACTTCCTGGAAGGTGCTGTTGGTGAATGGTGGGAGAACTATGTTGCAATGCAACCTGATGGTCACGTAGTGACTTGGCAGCAATTTCGTGATGACTTTCGAGGGTACCACATTCTGGATGAGATGATGGAAAGAAAGAAGGAAGAGATTTGCAATCTTACTCAGGGAGATAGGTCCATCCACGAGTATATGACTGAGTTCAACCATCTTGCTCGTTATGCCCAAGAGGAGATATCCACTGATGCCAGGAAGCAAGCAAGGTTCCGCAAAGGACTTAGCCCTGTTATTCGTCATGATCTCAATCTTCATGAGTTCGTCAACTTTGAGGATTTAGTCAATAGATCCTTCAGAGCTGAGTATGGAAATGAGGTGTTCGAAGAGTCTCGCAAGCATGCTCGTGAGTTTGCTCCATCTTCTAGTTCGGCCCCTCAGAAACGCCGAATATGGATTCCAACTAGTGCCATTCCTTCACACCTTTTTGCAAGGCCATCCTATATGGTGCCTCAACCTCCTCCACCAAACATGAATCCCAACAGTTATGGTAGTGAGCCTGCCATCCTTGCTCCAACCCCTGACACCAGAGTTTGCTACAATTGTGGTCAGCCTGGCCACATCGCGCGGAAATGTTCATTGTCGGTGAAAGTTGATCCTCGTCCAAGACATGATGCCACCCCACCCAAGCCTTCCAAAGCTAAGTCTTCACAGAAATCAACCTCCACCTCCTTGCAAGCAAAATCCTTAGCCACTGTTGGTGGTTGTGTGAACGAAATCTCAGTTGAGGAAGCTATTGAAACTTCTGACGTCATCCTTGGTACACTCCCAGTCAATCGTGTTCCCGCCTCCGTTCTTTTCGATCTAGGAGCTTCTCACTCATTCATGTCGGAGAGTTATGCACTTCGTCATGAGTTCGCCTTTGAAGAAATGTTTTCTCCAATGATCATTCAAACTCCTGGTTCAAAGTGGCAAACTAATAGAGTAAGCCATGGTAATCAAATTGCAATTGAGGGTTTAGTATTCCTTGCTTCACTCATAGCCCTCAAGTCTTCAGACATTGATGTCATCTTAGGTATGGATTGGTTATCAAGACAAAATGCTTTCCTTGATTGTAAAGCCAAGTCAGTTAGACTTACCCATCCTTCAGGCCAGACAATTGACTACACCTCACCAAGTTCTAGAATCCAGATGCATACTTTGAATGTGCATCCCCTTCCCGACCTTGAAGATATTCCGGTGGTTCGTGACTTCCCGGATGTCTTTCCTGAAGAACTGCCAGGAATGCCTCCTGACAGATGTGTAGAATTCATTGTAGATCTTGCCTCAGGAACCGCCCCAATTTCCAGACGCCCATACAAAATGGCCCCACGTGAGTTAGCTGAGCTTAAAATCCAACTCGAAGCTTTGTTAGCAAAAGGCTTCATCCGCCCTAGCTCATCGCCATGGGGTTGCGTTATGCATGATTGTGGGTTCATGCCCCCTGATGACTAGCTTGAGTGACAGAAAGATGAGTCTAGGGGATTTGATGTTGCCACAAGGGAGAAAACAATGGTGCTTGTACTTGCGGGTGCAAGGATTGTTTACTTTACGCAAAGTTCTTTAATGCAGTTGTCTGTTGCTTTGAGTTTACACTTTGGGTGGGATTCACAACTTAATACCAGTGAGATGTTCTGGATAGATATCTCAAGGTGGATGATTAGTAGGTAGATGCAGATGGATTTCGATCTACTTGTCTTGGCGTACAACCCATGCTTTTGAGCCTCTTCCTTTCTTTATAACATAGTTAGCATTGGTTTGCGCACATAATCCTGTCAATTGCCCAGCTGTAATTTGTTTACCTCGCATGGCTATTTTATTGTCTTTTGGGAGAGAGACATCACGAGTGAACATCATGGGACCCCGGTCCATATTTCCAACACTGTTTACACCCACTATTTATTTTTTGCTTTACTTTTCCGTTGCTATCACTATCATTATTATCCCGTACGTTTGATCCTTTGTAAACAACAAGGCCGGAGGGATTGACAACCTCTCTGAACTCGTTGGGAGAAAATTTATCTGTTGTGTGTGCATGTCCACGTCAACCGCCTAATTGCTGGCGCCATTGTCACCTTCCTGTCGTTGTCGGAGTCCTACTTGAGACAAACCTTGGTATCTGCACCGAGGGAAATTTGCTGTTGTCTACATCTCAACCTTCCACTTTGGGTAACCAACGAGGGGCGAGAAGCCATCAAAGCTAATTTCTGGCGCCGTTGCCGGGGATTCCGAAGCGCAGCAAAAGAGTGGTCCCGCCAACCGCTAATTTCTGGCGTCGTTGCCGGGGACTCCACTCTTTAGGATAGGGGAGTTGCACACTATCTTTTATCTTTGCTTTTTAGTCTTGTTAGTTTACTTTTCAGTTTTTGCTTTAGTGCCCTTTATCAAAAATAATAAATAATAATTACCTTGTTTGCTGTTCCTCCGGGAACACCAAGGTGTGTGACTTCACTAGTCATAACGACAATGACTTTATCTGCACTCCTATTGCACCACCTGCCACTTCAGCACCTTCTTATGAGATTAAACCTGCTTTGTTGAACCTTATTATGAAAGATCAATTCTCCGGTGCTGGAGATGATGCTGCTTTGCACATACATAATTTTGTTGAGCTCTGTGATATGAAAAAGTACAAAGAAGTAGATGGTGATATTGTTAAGCTTAAGCTTTTTCCTTTCTTCTTGAGAGGAGGAGCTAAAATCTGGTTTCAATCTTTGCCTAGGAATAACATAGATTCTTGGGATAAGTGCAAGGATGCTTTTATTCGGAAGTACTACCCCCCAGCTAAGATTATCCAATTGAGGAGTAATATTATGAACTTTAAGCAACTGGATAATGAGCACGTTGCCCAAGCTTGGGAACGCATGAAATCTCTTGTTAAGAATTGCCCTACGCATGGTTTGACTACTTGGATGGTTATCCAAACTTTTTATGCAGGCTTGAACTTTACCTCGCGGAACTTGCTAGATTCGGCCGCGGGAGGAACCTTTATGTCAACAACGCTTGGTGCTGCCACAAAACTACTCGATGAGATGATGACAAACTATTCCTAATGGCATACCAAAAGAGCTCCAACAGGTAGGAAGGTAAACTCTGTCGAGGAGATCTCCTCCCTAAATGAAAAAGTTGACTTGATTATGTCTCTACTTACCAAGAAATCTCCTATTGATCCTCACGATGTTCCTTTAAATTCTTTGATTGCTCAAGATCAAGTAGATGTGAACTTTATCTCTAGAAAAAACTTCAACAACAATGCTTATAGGAGTAATTTTGGTAGCAATCCTAGACCGTTCCCCTCCAACAACTATGGGAACAACAACATTTATCCTAGCACCAAGAACTCCACTTCTGAACTAGATAGTATGCTTAAAGAATTCATCACTACCCAAAAATCCTTCAACAAGAGTGTAGAGGAAAAACTAGACAAATTAGATAATCTCTCGTTGAAGGTAGACAATTTATCCCATCAAGTAGAATTGTTTAAAATTAGAACTTCTCCTCTTGAGGAGAGGAAGGTCACTCCTATGAACGCTATTCAAGTGCAAATTAAGGAAAACATTAGGATGATGGCTAAACTTAAAGAGATATGGGCTAGAGAAAAAGAGGAAGAAGATAGAATTAAGAGCCTTCCTACACACCATACCGTTGCTACTATCCAAGTTGTTGAGGATATCCAAACTCTTAGCACCCAATGCACCCCTAGTCCCATAGGACCTATTAATGGTGATGCTATGACCTCAACCGTAGAAGAAGAAACTCCTATGACTATAGAAGCTACCAAACAAATGAGCCTAAAGGACACCACTACCACTTTACTTGATAGTAGTGACCTTGATTTTGATAATTGCACCCTTTCTGAAGTTATTCGTTTCCTTCACAAGATGTCTAGATACCCCCACACTAGCACACTTAATCTTGCCTTCACGGAGCATATCACTAATGCTCTTATTAAAGCCAGGGAGGAGAATCTTAGGGTAGAAGCCTCCATACCTAGAAAGCTAGAAGATGGTTGGGATCCTATGATTAAAATTAAGTTGAATAACTTCTCTTGCTATGCTTTATGTGATGTTGGAGCTAGTACCTCCGTTATGCCCAAAAGAATGTATGATATATTTCAATTGAAACCTTTTGATCCTTTTTCTTTTGGTGTTCGTCTTGTTGACTCTTTCGTAAAGAAACCTTTGGGGAAGATCTATGATGTTCTTAACATTGTCAATGACAATTATGTTCCCGTTGATTTTACTATTATGGACATTGAATGTGAACCTTCTTGTCCAATTACTTTGGGACGTCCTTTTCTTCGCACCGTGGGTGCTGTCATTGATATGAAAGAAGGGATTATAAAATTCCAATTCCCTCTCAAGAAAGGGATGGAACACTTCCCTAGAAAAAAGATTAAGTTGCATTTTGAGTCCGTCACACGGGCTAGTTATTTTCTTGAAAAGACTTGATCTATTGCATCAAGCCTAGCTTAAAGGCATAAAAGAAAGAGCTTTGGGGAGGCAGCCCACAACGAATTTAGGTTTTCCTTTTTGTTTTTCTTCTTTTTTTAGTGGTCTTGATGATTGTTACTACTGTAGCAACATCATTGTATTTTTACTTTTCAAGCTTTGTGCCATTTATAGCCTCATATGACAAGGGAAGTGAAAGTTGTGACATGCTGTCCAGAAAACAGATTCTGTCCTTATGACGGGAAAAATCATATAAAAATCCCAGTTCATCTGATAAAAATCATAGAAAACAGATTCTGAAGTTTTTACACAGCGTGCTCTATACAATCACGGAACTTTCGTATGTTCTGAGTTTTTTGATTTGAGTTGCAGAAGTATCCCTAAAAAATTCTTTACTACCTGTTGGTCTAGTTTTCACAGATTCTGTCCTGTTTTGCCTTTTCTTCATTTTTCAAACCTTAAGCTTGCTTTTTCTTTGCAAAAACTTTTTGGCAATCTTGAGAAACAGTAGCCCTTCAAGAATATCCTTATTTCCAGTAGAGAAAAAATATTTTATTATGGGTACTAACCTCGCTAATCAGATTATGATGAGTTATGTATGAAGTGAGTTTTCAAGTGTGCGAGGGAAGATGATAAAAGAAAGTCGGGAGTGTCAAACGCTCAAGCTTGTGGATGCCCCCGTGCACCCCCCAAGAAATATTCAAGGAGACTCAAGCGTCTAAGCTTGGGGATGCCCTCATGCATCCCCTTCTCCATCAACAATTATCAGTTCGTCTTTCGTTCCACTATATTTTTATCACTTCATGCATTATGAGCTATGCTTGGAGAGTCTTGCTCTTTATTTCCTTTTTAGTTTTCTTTAGCTTTGTTTGTTGTTCATAACAAGTTAGAACCCAGATTTCTTTGTGTGGGAGAGAAACACGCTCCACTTCAACCAAGAACACAACATAGGATTTTCATGCTTATCTTTGTTGTGTGTGTTCTTTATCTTTTCATAGTTGCTGTCATGTTTAGCTCTTAATTTTCATGCTTATCTTTTTAAGAGCTTTTGTTTAGTTTGTTGCTGGAACTCTCTTGAGTTTTCATGTTTATCTTGTTTAGAGAGTTTGCATGTTGCACTGAGTTTTGTGTCCTGACTTGAAGTAGGTAGTTGAGGTTGCTATTCAATTGTAGTAGTAATTTGCAATAGTTTTGAGGTATTGCTATGAGTAATGTTTGAACTTTTGGTGTCAAGAGCTTTAGCCTATTAGTGATAGATGTCGTATTTTGGGCAATCCGTGTTTATTTTCAAAACCTACAAAATTAGTTGAGAACTTTAGCTACTAGATGGATCACTAATCTTTGGAGGGATCTAATATTAGAGTACACTCACGTACCATGAGTCGAGGATGCACAAGGATAACCAAACCGCCATACACTCCTCCTCGGGGTACTTGTCTCTTTGTGAACCTCCTAATTAGATTGAGAGTTACCGATAATAAGTGCATGTGTTCTTCGGACTAATGTGAGTATTCGAAAGTTGACACTTCCACCTACCCATATTTTTCTAGCCTCTCCTGTGCCATGCATTACCTCCTTCTCTAACAGCCCAGTTTTTGCAAAAATTAAAAATTTTGTTTTCGGTGTGAATTGTTTGATTGTTCGATTTATTTGCGGTGTTTGCATCCCCGATTTATCAATCGGCGATTATTTTCCCCCACTTATCTCGTATCGGACGGAGACCGACCCTTGCCACCCTGACACTCGACCTTTGTGACACAGGGTTTCACCCGATCACCGTCGCGAAAACCGCACGAGACCAGCCGCAGCCAACGGAACGAAAAACCCCGTTTAATAATTAAACGGGTTATTTTTATAGCGCGCCGGAAAGCTTTTTCGGAACGGTTCTAGCGCGAGGTGAACGTCTCCGGCTCGACGCGCTGATCGCGCAGTTTGAAGTTTTACCCGAATCGGAGGTACTGCGGACCCCCGGCGGTCAGAAACGTGAGCACCGCGCGCGCGAGACAAAAACCGGGGATGTTTTTGCAAACTGCCAGCCACCGGGGCTATATAAAGACCACCACACTCCCACCCATTTCTAGGGTTTCCCTAGCACAAAATTTGCAGCCACCCCCCTCCACTTTGCCCGGTTTGCCTCCCAGATCCCAGAATTTTTTGGGCCGTTCGATCCCGCGATCGGACGCACCGGAGTGCGCCACGTCAGCGCCCCCAGCCTGCTCTCCCCTCACCAACCACAACCAGCCCGTGGGCAGCCTCACCGCACGCCGCCTCCGGCCTCCGTGCCCGCGCCGGCGAGCCGCCGGCAGCAGCAGGCCGCCGCGGTTACCTCCTCCCCCTTCCCCCTTCTCCTCCCTTCCCTCTCCTCTCCCTGCTCTCACCCCGGTGCCTGTCTCCCCGCAGGTACAGGAGCCGACCGCCATGGAGCCAAGCTCGCACCGCCGCACTCCCCTGGCTCCCCGTCGCCGCCATCAAACAGATCCGGCCACCCACCTCGCACTCCGGCCTCACCGCGCCCGGATCCGGCTGGACTCGCGCCGCCGCGCCCTCCTGGCACCACCTCGCTGCTCGCCGGAGCCAAGCCAGTCGCCGGCGCCGCCCTGGCCGTTGGCCTCGTCCTGGAGAGGACGAGCCACGCCCGTGGTCGCCCCAGTGGGCCGGCGCGCCCCTGGTGGCCCAGCAACCGGCCTGGGCCGGCCTCCTCCACCTCAGCCCGATCCAGCCAGGCCAGTTGGGCCGGAGCCCATGGTAGTTTTTGTTTCCTCTTTTGTTGTTTTTTTCCTGTCTGATATTTTTTCTGCTAAGTCAGAGATAAAAATGCTGCTGATCCCGTTTTGCAATGCGATTTCCCGTTGAACCGTAGCCCGGATGAACGTGCCCCCAAAACGAAAAAGTTGCTCAGAATTGCGTGTACTTTAATTCATATTTTGTGAGCATTTGCATTTGAGGTCATCTTGATTGTGTAATTGTGTTCTAAAGTGGGCATCAGGCCGTTAAACTGCTACTTTTCCTGTTAAGTGATGTTATTAATTTGTTGCAACTTTGCATGATGAGTGTGACTAATCCATGAGGCCTATTGCATTGATTCTTTCTCCTATGTGTTAAGCATCTTGTGTAATTCATTTCCATGCTCTAACTTGTCATGTTTGGGTGTTGTAGCTATATTAAATCTTGCTCCAAAGTGGTGATCCTGATGTTAATGTGCTGCTGTGCTGAAAACTATTATTTTGTTGCAACTTCGGTCGACGAGTGTGTCGCGATCGTTTATCGGAATTGAGTGATTCCAATTGCGTATTGTTAAGCATCATGTCTAATTTCATTACATGTATTGAATCTTCATGTTAGCATTCCTGGTCATATAGATATTTAGCTCCAAAGTTGCTATGATGCTGTTTTTGACAGCCACCTCTGTTTTTCTCGAAGTGTGTTACTTTGCAATGCCATGTTGTTTGCTTAATATCTTTTGATCTATGATGCCTATTTGCATGATTCTTTTTGCCATGCCTTCCATGTCATGTATAGTTTAATTTCATATCATTTGTGAGCATGTTTTCATTCATTATCCTGTTTATACATTGCTCTAAAGTGTGCTTCATGATGTTGGCAGTTTGTGCCCGTAACTTGTTTTGCTTGTATCTTTTTTACCCGTAACTCCGTTTGGGGTGTTATTTATATGTAACTTGATTAGTTTTTCGTGTACTTTGTGTTTATGCTATTGTTTTCTGCTGTTAACCAACCTAAAATATGGTTTAGGACAGAACAGTACCAAATGTTTTAATCATCGTGAGGCACTTAGTGTTATGCCATGTTTAGGTTGTGCCTCACTTAAATTGAGTAGCATAGATAATTTACTTTATGCTTCACCTCTTGTCATGTTTTTGTGCTATGCCATGCTTGCTTGAGTTGCCATGTTAATAACCGTTGGTTGATCACCTGTAGCTAAGCAACTTGAACCACCGTAAACGTGCGGTATTCGTCGTGTGTGACCGATACCCCACTTAAATTGTTAGTAACCGTTCTCGACGATAGATCCGTATCGCGTTGCCGTGTCGTGTGCTGTCTTCTTGATCTTGTGTTGCCCCGTAGTAATAGAGTGCTTGCTTGTTGATTGCTTTCCAGTGTTTATCGTCTTGTGTGCTTCCGCGGGTACCTCTCGGAGACGATGCGAGCTTGCGATCAACTACACCTTCGGAACCCGACTTATCAACAGGCAAGGACTATGCATTACTTATGATCCATTCTATTTCAACCAGCGGTTTGCATGCTAGTATAGGTTAGCTTCGATGTTTGATCCTACCACATGTTTACAACCTCTTTCAAACCGATACAGCCATGTCCCTTCCCAGCAAACCATGTACTGCTATGTTACTATTGCTCGTTGCTCAGCCCCTGCTTAGTATGCATGCTTAGGATGCTACGATGTTACCTTGTTACTCCTTGGTATGGGATATCACATTATTATTATTGTTGTTGATGATATGATTATTATAATGTTGACTATATTCGACGAAGGATGGAAGGTCTAGGCTATCCTGCCCCGACGCTTTGTTCCATTCGAGTCACCTAGGATCCGAGTTCCGGGTATTGGTTTTAAGACTGAGCGTGCCTAACCGCGTGTGGGATTTTATGGGGTCCCCTTTTCTTACCTACCTAGCTTCAAGCATTTCTAGTGGTGGCCCAAGCTGGTTTTACCTTTTGCAATGTGTGTGTGTTGGTTGGCGCCCCAGCTGTTTTCGGAACAACTCGGGCCAGCGGAGACTTAGTTCCTCTGTTGGTCCACCCGATCAGATAGGACCCGCTTTCCCATGTCTGATTAACCGGCAATCCGACCTGCGTCATACGGAAGAGTCCGATCCGAGAGCGTGGCCGGCTTTTGGATTGGGTGTCGACTCCCCGGGGTCCACCCGGATTTGTTTGTTGTTAGCTAGAGGGACCTGTCGTTTCGGATCTCTTGGAACTAAATCATAAAATGGTTGCCTATGATGGGTAGCAACTGAGAGAGATGGGCGTGCGTGCGGAGCCTTGTAATGGGCAGTTGGTACACCCCTGCAGGGTTAAATATTTTCGAGAAGCCGTGTCCACGGTTATGGACGACTTGAGACCTACTCCTTGTTCATAGTCAACAACAACTGAGACAATCTTAATATAACTTGATCAACGTGTGTGTGTGTGTGCCCTGATTGGTTCTTCTTCGTCGGGATGCGAAGAGGAGGACAAGGATAGGATAGGTGTTATGTTTGCGTAGTAGTTGATAGCAAGACTTGTTGGAGGCGATTCCTCATCGAATGCTTGGCTTCTTACCTTACTCTCTAGCTCGTTAGCCAATTCATAAATGCTAGTGCGGCAGCAACCTCACCACTTACCCCATCCTTACAGTAAACTACTAGTTGTCCTAGAATGACGAGTGATGAAGTCCTTGCTGGGTCAGATGACCACTACAGTTGGATGCTGAGTACCTCTGTACTCATGATACTACCCCCAAACTCTTTTCAGGGTTCTTGATCAACAACAGGTATGGTAATCGACGTTTCACGTGAAGACTCGACGACGACTAGTTAGGCGGATCCCGGCGGAGGGCCTGGACCCGTGTGGTTATGGGATCGATGTTTTTCTCTTTGCCAATAGGCATTTGCTTGTAGTCTGTACTCAGACATGTATCTTCCGCTGTTGTATTGTATTCGAGGCAGTTGTATGCCGATTGTATGAGATGTTGTATCCTTGTATCTGTAATGTTGTGATATCATGTTGGAAATCCGGAGCATATGACTTCGTCATATGTCGCGGTGGGACCGATATGTGCTTCGTCCCCGGATCTGGGTGGAGACATCTAGATCTGGAACAGTACCGCATATCGGGCCTTACAACTTGGTATCAGAACCTTACCGACCGTAGGATCCCTTATCTGGCCGAAGTCGAGTCTAGACAAAAACTATTTTGTAGTTACTAAGTTAGTTATCGGAGAGTAGGATCTTTTTACTCCTTACCCATGCTTTGGTCAGGACAAGTGTCGTAAGTGTTTTAATTCTTATCTTAACCCCTTCAAAACTCTAGGATCTCGAGTGTGTGGAGTATCGAAATCGTTACAATGCCTTGCTTGAAGCGTATTGTCTCGATTCCGATCTCAGGTGGGAATTCCTGTAGTACCTTTAGCTTTTCCGACTTCGGAAATCATCTGGGTCATCCATTGCCATCCATACTTTTGCCGGTGTTTTTACGACTTGCGTCGAAAGCACTATCCTTTGATCCGGTTATCATCGTCGTTCCTCCTCTTGACACCGATGGTTTCGTTTTTCCGACGATGTCGTCTCTCTGCGGAAATTTATCTCGACAGAAGTTCGACGTCGACATGGAGCAGAGTCCCTTGTTGGTGGTGTTGAAGATCATAGACTCTTTTCTTCCCCCCGGATCGTCCTGGATCTCGGGACGAGATCCCTTGTTGGTGGTGTTGTATTGTAACGGCCCAGTTTTTGCAAAAATTAAAAATTTTGTTTTCGGTGTGAATTGTTTGATTGTTCGATTTGTTTGCGGTGTTTGCATCCCCGATTTATCAATCGGCGATTATTTTCCCCCTCTTATCTCGTATCGGACGGAGACCGACCCTTTCCACCCTGACACTTGACCTTTGCGACACCGGGTTTCACCCGATCACCGTCGCGAAAACCGCACGAGACCAGCCGCAGCCAACGGAACAAAAAACCCCGTTTAATAATTAAACGGGTTATTTTTATAGCGCGCCGGAAAGCGTTTTCGGAACGGTTCCAGCGCGAGGTGAACGCCTCCGGCTCGACGCGCTGATCGCGCGGTTCGAAGTTTTACCCGAATCGGAGGTACTGCGGACCCCCGGCGGTCAGAAACGTGAGCACCGCGCGAGCGAGACAAAAACCGGGGATGTTTTTGCAAACTGCCAGCCACCGGGGCTATATAAAGACCACCACACTCCCACCCATTTATTGGGTTTCCCTAGCACAAAATTTGCAGCCAACCCCCTCCACTTTGCCCGGTTTGCCTCCCAGATCCCAGAATTTTTTGGGCCGTTCGATCCCGCGATCGGACGCACCGGAGTGCGCCACGTCAGCGCCCCCAGCCTGCTCTCCCCTCACCAACCGCAGCCAGCCCGTGGGCAGCCTCACCGCACGCCGCCTCCGGC
Source organism: Bromus sterilis (assembly GCA_950022295.1). Taxonomy (NCBI): domain Eukaryota; kingdom Viridiplantae; phylum Streptophyta; class Magnoliopsida; order Poales; family Poaceae; genus Bromus; species Bromus sterilis. The sequence goes on from OX465597.1 coordinate 31,897,720, forward strand.
CTCCGCGTCCGCGCCGGCGAGCCGTCGGCAGCAGCAGGCCGCCGCGGCCACCTCCTCCCCCTTCCTCCTTCTCCTCCCTTCCCTCTCCCCTCCCTGCTCTCACCCGGGTGCCTCTCTCCCCGCAGGTACAGGAGCCGGCCGCCATGGAGCCAAGCTCGCGCCGCCGCACTCCCCTGGCTCCCCGTCGCCGCCATCAAACGGATCCGGCCGCCCACCTCGCACTCCGGCCTCACCGCGCCCGGATCCGGCTGGACTCGCGCCGCCGCACCCTCCTGGCACCACCTCGCTGCTCGCCGGAGCCAAGCCAGTCGCCGGCGCCGCCCTGGCCGTTGGCCTCGTCCTGGAGAGGACGAGCCACGCCCGTGGTCGCCCCAGTGGGTCGGCGCGCCCCTGGTGGCCCAGCAACCGGCCTTGGCCGGCCTCCTCCACCTCATCCCGATCCAGCCAGGCCAGTTGGGCCGGAGCCCATGGTAGTTTTTTTTCCTCTTTTGTTGTTTTTTTCCTGTCTGATATTTTTTCTGCTAAGTCAGAGATAAAAATGTTGCTGATCCCGTTTTGCAATGCGATTTTCCGTTGAACCGTAGCCCGGATGAACGTGCCCCCAAAACGAAAAAGTTGCTCAGAATTGCGTGTACTTTAATTCATCTTTTGTGAGCATTTGCATTTGAGGTCATCTTGATTGTGTAATTGTGTGCTAAAGTGGGCATCAGGCCGTTAAACTGCTACTTTTCCTGTTAAGTGATGTTGTTATTAATTTGTTGCACCTTTGCATGATGAGTGTGACTAATCCATGAGGCATATTGCATTGATTCTTTCTCCTATGTGTTAAGCATCTTGTGTAATTCATTTCCATGCTCTAACTTGTCATGTTTGGGTGTTGTAGCTATATTAAATCTTGCTCCAAAGTGGTGATCCTGATGTTAATGTGCTGCTGTGCTGAAAACTGTTATTTTGTTGCAACTTCGGTCGACGAGTGTGTCGCGATCGTTTATCGGAATTGAGTGATTCCAATTGCGTATTGTTAAGCATCATGTCTAATTTCATTACATGTATTGAATCTTCATGTTAGCATTCCTGGTCATATAGATATTTAGCTCCAAAGTTTCTATGCTATTGTTTTTGACAGCCACCTCTGTTTTTCTCTAAGTGTGTTACTTTGCAATGTCATGTTGTTTGCTTAATATCTTTTGATCTATGATGCATATTTGCATGATTCTTTTTGCCATGCCTTCCATGTCATGTCTAGTTTAATTTCATATCATTTGTGAGCATGTTTGCATTCATTATCCTGTTTATACATTGCTCTAAAGTGTGCTTCGTGATGTTGGCAGTTTGTGCCCGTAACTTGTTTTGCTTGTATCTTTTTACCCGTAACTCCGTTTGGGGTGTTCTTTATATGTAACTTGATTATTTTTTCGTGTACTTTGTGTTTATGCTATTGTTTGCTGCTGTTAACCAACCTAAAAGATGGTTTAGGACAGAACAGTACCAAATGTTTTAATCATCGTGAGGCACTTAGTGTTATGCCATGTTTAGGTTGTGCCTCACTTAAATTGACTAGCATAGATAGTTTACTTTGTGCTTCACCTCTTGTCATGTTTGTGAGCTATGCCATACTTGCTTGAGTTGCAATGTTAATAACCGTTGGTTGATCACCTGTAGCTAAGCAACTTGAACCACCGTAAACGTGCGGTATTCGTCGTCCGTGACCGATACCCCACTTAAATTGTTAGTAACCGTTCTCGACGATAGATCCGTATCGCGTTGCTGTGTCGTGTGTTGTCTTCTTGATCTTGTGTTGCCCCGTAGTAATAGAGTGCTTGCTCGTTGATTGCTTTCAAGTGTTTATCGTCTTGTGTGCTTCCGCGGGTACCTCTCGGAGACGATGCGAGCTTGCGATCAACTACACCTTCGGAACCCGACTTATCAACATGCAAGGACTGTGCATTACTTATGATCCATTCTATTTCAACCAGCGGTTTGCATGCTAGTCTAGGTTAGCTTCGATGTTTGATCCTACCACATGTTTACAGCCTCTTTCAAACCGATACAGCCATGTCCCTTCCCAGCAAACCATGTACTGCTATGTTACTATTGCTCGTTGCTCAGCCCCTGCTTAGTATGCATGCTTAGGATTCTACAATGTTACCTTGTTACTCCTTGGTATGGGATATCACATTATTATTATTGTTGTTGATGATATGATTATTATAATGTTGACTATATTCGACGAAGGATGGAAGGTCTAGGCTATCCTGCCCCGACGCTTTGTTCCATTCGAGTCACCTAGGATCCGAGTTCTGGGTATTGGTTTTAAGAGTGAGCGTGCTGAACCGCGTGTGGGATTTTATGGGGTCTCCTTTTCTTACCTACCTAGCTTCAAGCATTTCTAGTGGTGTCCCAAGCTGGTTTTACCTTTTGCAACGTGTGTGTGTTGGTTGGCGCCCCAGCTGTTTTCGAAAAAACTCGGGCCAGCGGAGACTTAGTTCCTCTGTTGGTCCACCCGATCAGCTAGGACCCGGTTTCCCATGTGTGATTAACTGGAAATACGACCTGCGTCATACGGAAGAGTCCGATCCGAGAGCGTGGCCGGCTTTTGGATTGGGTGTCGACTCCCCGGGGGCCACCCGGATTTGTTTGTTGTTAGCTAGAGGGACCTGTCGTTTAGGATCTCTTGGAACTAAATCATAAAATGGTTGCCTGTGATGGGTAGCAACTGAGAGATATGGGCGTGCGTGCGGAGCCTTGTAATGGGCAGTTGGTACACCCCTGCAGGGTTAAATCTTTTCGAGAAGCCGTGTCCACGGTTATGGACGACTTGAGACCTACTCCTTGTTCATAGACAACAACAACTGTGACAATCTTAATATAACTTGATCAACGTGTGTGTGTGCCCTGATTGCTTCTTCTTCGTCGGGATGCGAAGAGGAGGACAAGGATAGGATAGGTGTTATGTTTGCGTAGTAGTTGATAGCAAGACTTGTTGGAGGCGATTCCTCATCGAATGCTTGGCTTCTTACCTTACTCTCTAGATCGTTAGCCACTTCATAAATGCTAGTGCGGCAGCAACCTCACCACTTACCCCCTCCTTAGCGTAAACTACTAGTTGTCCTAGAATGACGAGTGATGAAGTCCTTGCTGGGTCAGATGACCACTACAGTTGGATGCGGAGTACCTCTGTACTCATGATACTACCCCCAAACTCTTTTCAGGGTTCTTGATCGACAACAGGTATGGTAATCGACGTTTCATGTGAAGACTCGACGACGACTAGTTAGGCGGATCCCGGCGGAGGGCCTGGACCCGTGTGGTTATGGGATCGATGTTTTTCTCTTTGCCAAAGGGCATTTGCTTGTAGTCTGTACTCAGACATGTATCTTCCGCAGTTGTATTGTATTCGAGGCAGTTGTATGCCGATTGTATGAGATGTTGTATCCTTGTATCTATAATGTTGTGATATCATGTTGGAAATCCGGGGCATATGACTTCGTCATATGTCGTGGTGGGACCGATATGTGCTTCGTCCCCGGATCTGGGTGGAGACATCTAGATCTGGAACAGTACCGCATATCGGGCCTTACACCTTCCCACTCCGAGAGTTGGTGTCCACCTTCGCCGGTACATCCAAACCCTTGGCACGATACGCTCTGTCATCATAAACCTCCTTATATCCTTCCTCAAAACAGCCACCATACCTACCTATCAAGGCATTTCCATAGCCTTTCTGAGATACATTGCCATGCAACATCCACCTTCTCATGACTTGATCTTCATGTCATACATGCTTTTGCTTGATCGATGAGCCGCATGCTAGTTGGGCCTTGCCCTAATCATTGCTACATGACGCGCTAGTATCATTTCATATCCTGCTACCCTGGCAGAGGCATACATTTTCATACTTCATGATAGTTACATCTTCTTTATGATTTGAGTACTTTTGTAAAGTGTGAAAGATCTTCTATACTTCTTGTAATATATAGAGTGTTGCCCCTAAAGTGAGGAAAAGATCCCAAAGAGGAAAAAATCAAAAGATCCCAAAGAGGACAAAATCAAAAGATCCCAAAGAGGACAAATGAGAGAAATAGAAAGAGCCATTGAGGCCACCAAAAATACAAAAAATAGAAAAAATAGAAAAATAAATAAAAATAAAGGGGCACACTACTATTCCTTTTGAGAGATCCACACTCGTACTCCATCATATATCTTGTACTCCATAGAGATTATCATCCATGCATATAGCTATGTGGGGACCTTCACACTATAGAACTTGGCTTGTATATTCCAGTGATGAGCCTCCTCAAATGAGCTCTAGACCTTCTTGAGAAAGCAAGTTGGATGCACCCCCATGATACGTCTCAAACGTATCTACTTTTCCAAACACTTTTGCTATTGTTTTGCCCTCATTCTTGCATGATTTGGACGAAACTAACCCGGACTAACGCTGTTTTCAGCAGAGCTGCATGTATGGTTTTATTGTGCATAGGAAAATTGATTTTTGGACGTCTCAGAAAATTCCTAGAAAAATCACAGAAAATCCACGCACCCGAGGGGCCATTGTGTCAGAAGTGGGGCCAAAGGGCAGCCAAGGGGGCCCAGGCGCCCCCTGGCGCGGCCAGGGGTGAAGCCACACCCTCTGGCCGCCTGGGGGGCCTCCCCCCTCCTCTTGTGCCCTACCGAGGCTCTTATTTATTCCCGTGATGGAGAAACCCCAAAACAGAAGTCATTTTCCCAATTCTCGTCGTGGAGCCGCCGCCACCCTCTGTTCTTCTCCGGGAGGGCTAATCTGGAGGCTGTTTTGGCCTCCGGTGAGGGGAGATCATCGCCATCGTCATCATCATCACCACTCCATCCTCCCTCCATGACTTCTCCATCCATGTGTGAGTAATTCCCTGCTGTAGGCAAAGGGGATGGTAGGGATTGGATGAGTTAGACCATGTAATAGTTTATTAGATTGTTGGGGGCATGTTGCATACCATGTAACAGTCAATTATGTTCCTACTTCCGTTATTTTCGACCCAGGAGCATCTCATTCATTCATGTCGGAAAGTTATGCACTTCGTCATGAGTTATCTTTTGTTGAATTGTCCACCCCAATGATTATTCAAACTCCAGGGTCAAGATGGAAAACTAATAGAGTAAGCCATGGAAATCAAATTGCAATTAAGGGTTTAGTATTCCTTGCTTCACTCATAGCCCTCAAGTCTTCAGATATTGATGTCATCCTTGGCATGGATTGGCTATCAAGACAGAATGCCTACCTGGATTGCGAAGGCAAATCCGTGAAATTCACCCACCCTTCAGGCAAACCGTCAACTATACCTCACCGAGAACAAGAACCCAAGTACATTCCTTGAATGTACTTCCCCTTACCGAACTTGAAGATATTCCGGTGGTTCGTGACTTCCCGGATGTCTTTCCTGAAGAGCTGCCGGGCATGCCACCCGACAGATGTGTAGAGTTTATAGTGGATCTTTCCCCAGGAACCGCACCAATTTCTAGACGCCCATACAAAATGGCCCCACGTGAATTAGCTGAGCTTAAAACCCAACTGGAAGCTTTGTTGGAAAAAGGCTTCATCCGCCCTAGCTCATCGCCATGGGGTTGCCCTGTTCTGTTCGTAACGAAGAAAGATGGAACAGAGAGGATGTGCGTAGACTATCGCCCGCTAAATTTAGCGACGATAAAGAACAAGTACCCATTGCCCAGGATCAATGATCTTTATGATCAACTTGCAGGATCCTCTGTCTTCTCCAAGATGGATTTGAGATTAGGTTATCATCAAATCAAAATCCGAAACGAGGACATTCCCAAAACGGCTTTTACTACTCGTTATGGTCTTTACGAGTACACTGTCATGTCCTTTGGTTTAACCAATGCCCCCGCCACTTTCTCACGCATGATGAATTCGATCTTCATGGAGTACTTAGATAAATTTGTTGTGGTTTATATCGATGACACTCTCATCTACTCGAAGAACGAAGAAGAACATGTCGAACACCTAAGGCTGGTATTGATGAAACTTAGAGAGCATCGCCTGTATGCTAAATTCTCCAAGTGTGAATTTTGGCTACCAGAAGTGACCTACTTAGGCCACGTGATTTCTGCAAAAGGCATTGTTGTGAATCGCGAGAGAGTTCAGGCCTTCCTTGACTGGACTCCACCTGAATCGGTTAAGCAAGTTAGGAGTTTTCTTGGCCTAGCCAACTATTGTCGTCGCTTCGTCGAGAACTTTTCTAAAGTTGCAAAGCCTCTAACCGAACTCCTCAAGAAAGATAAGAAATTCCTATGGACTCCCAAGTGCGAGGAAAGCTTTCAAGAGCTAAAAAGAAGATTGACTTCTACACCCGTACTTGCACCTCCAGACACCAAAAAGGATTTCGAGATCTATTGTGACGCATCACGGCAAGGGTTAGGATGCATACTTCTGCAAGATCGACATGTGGTAGCTTATGCTTCACGCCAGTTACGGCCACATGAAGAGAACTATCCTACCCATGACCTTGAACTCGCTGCCGTAGTTCATGCCCTAACAACTTGGTGACATAACCTCCTTGGTAATCGTTGTGAGATCTATTCCGACCACCAAAGCCTCAAATACATTTTCACCCAACCAGATCTTAATCTCAGGCAAAGACGCTGGATTGAGTTGATAAAAGATTACGACGTAGGAATTTCTTACACCCCAGGCAAAGCCAATGTCATGGCTGATGCACTAAGTCATAAGTCGTATTGTAACAACCTCATGTTGCAACAGTATCAACCACTTCTTCATGAGGACTTTCGCAAGCTCAATCTTGAGATTATTCCTCATGGCTATCTTTCTACCTTGGTGGCGAAACCAACTCTTGAGGATCAAATCATAGTTGCCCAAAGGCGTGCACGAGGTGTTCGCCGGATCAAGGAGAACATTGTTAGTGGAGTTGCTAAATGTTTCTCCACAGATAGCAAGGGAACGGTATTCTTTGAAAATCGTTTGGTAGTACCTAAGAACAGGGAACTAAGGCAACTCATCCTCAAAGAAGCCCATGACACACCCCTCTCTATTCATCCCGGTAGCACAAAAATGTACCGAGATCTACGCCAGAGATTTTGGTGGACTAGGATGAAGAGAGACATTGCTCAATTTATTGCCGAATGTGATGTTTGTCGTCGCATTAAGGCAGAACATCAAAGACCTGCTGGTACACTTCAACCTTTGTCTATTCCCGAGTGGAAATGGGACAAAGTCGGTATGGACTTCATCACCGGCTTTCCAAAAACCCAGAAAGGAAACAATGCCATCTTCGTTGTCATAGATAGGCTTTCCAAAGTTGCTCACTTCCTTCCGGTTCGCGAGTCTATAACTGCTAGCCAGTTAGCGGACTTGTACGTCTCTAGAATTGTATCCCTTCACGGTGTTCCTTTGGAAATCAATTCTGATCGCGGTAGCCTTTTCACCTCTAGATTTTGGGGAAGCTTTCAGAATGCTATGGGAACTCATCTCTCCTTTAGTACAGCTTTCCATCCTCAGTCTAGCGGTCAAGTCGAAAGGGTTAACCAAATTCTTGAAGACATGCTCAGAGCTTGTGTTATCTCATTCGGAAAGAATTGGGAGAAATCTCTTCCATTTGCCGAATTTGCTTATAACAATAGTTTTTAATCTAGTCTGAACATGGCTCCTTTTGAACTCCTATGTGGACGACGATGTCGAACACCACTAAACTGGTCAGAAATCGGTGAAAGACAATTCTTTGGACCGGACATGATCAAGGAAGCAGAAGAGCAAGTTCGCATTGTTCGTGATCAATTGAAAGCAGCCCAGTCTCGTCAGAAAAGCTACTATGATCATCATCATAGGCAAGAGAGCTACAATCTGGATGAGAAGGCTTACCTTCGGGTTACTCCTCTGAAGGGAACCCAACGTTTCGGTATCAAAGGCAAATTGGCCCCACGTTACATCGGACCATTCCGCATTCTTGCTAAACGTGGAGAAGTTGCCTACCAACTTGAGCTACCCCCGCACCTTTCCCGAGTACATGATGTATTCCATGTGTCCCAACTCAGGCGTTGCTTCAATGACCCCATCCGCGAAGTCGACCATGAAACGCTTGATCTCCAAGATGACCTTTCTTATCGAGAATACCCCGTTCGTATTCTTGATTCCACAGAGCGTGTCACTCGTCGTCAGAAGATTAGGTTTCTGAAAGTGCAATGGTCACACCACTCTGAGAGAGAAGCTACGTGGGAAAGAGAAGACCGTCTCAGTGCCGAGTATCCCTCCTTCCTCCCGCAGACTTCTGAATCTCGAGACGAGATTCTGTTGAGTGGGGGCGAGTTGTCAGAACCCTCTATTAGGTAATGTGCTAGGGTTAGTAAGTCCCTTGCATCATGTTAAAATTTCAAAAGAAATCTTTGAAATCAAAATCAAAAGAAAAATGGGAGAAGGAAAACCCCTCAGTTGAATTATTTCAAAAGGCCAGATAAAAATCTTCTCCAAAAATTCATGTTAGAATTTTGAAAAGTCTTATAAATGAGTGTGATCACATATCAAGTGATGTGGGACCCACCCCATGCTTATGGATTTTTCAAATATTCAAACAGTGCCTTGGAATTAATTAAAATCCCTATTTGAGTTAAGATTCAAATTATTTGAATTTTAAAAATGTTGAAACTTTATAAGTGGCTAGTCTATATTATTATGAGGCCATATAATTTTTTTTAGCATTTAATAAAATGCCTAGCTATTTATTTTAGCACAGCAAAACAAATGTCAGAAAAGAAAAACAGAAAGAAAAAGGAAAAGGCAAAGTAGCCCACTTACCTGGGCCTCCCCGGCCCAACTCACCGCACCGCAGCCCAAGCCCGCAGCCTCCCCTTGTCGTCTTCCCCGGCGCGGCAAGCAGCTCGCTGGAGCGCATGCCGACGCCGGCGAGCACCTGCTAGCCTGCCTGGCGCCTCCCGAACCGTCTAGTCGCGCCAGGAGACTCCCCTCGGCCGTCCCGATCCATTCCCCCCCCCCCGTCCAGAGCTTCCTCCTTCCTCTCCCGCTCGATTCCATCGCCGCCCGTGAGCAACCGTGGAGCACGCCGCCGTCTTCACGCGGCCACCGTCGACGAGAGGACGCACCATCAAGTCCATCCGCTCCGGCGTCGTCTACAACCCCACCATGCAGAAGAAATCGAAGCCAGGCGCCCCCACGAGCTCGCTAACTTCATCGTCTTCGTCTCCGGCCGCCACGGATCCACCTCAAAATCCGGCAGCTCCAGAGCTTCCCCACCTCCATCGACTACACAGCTGCACTCCCTGCGTCTGGGTGAGCGTTTCCCCTCAAGCCACGGCACCGCTCCCCTCCTCTAGCTCATTCCGCCATGTTCGCCGGAGTACCGAGCCTCCATGGACGACGACGAGGTCGTCCCTGTGCCCTATCGTCTCGTCCAGTGCGCGCATCGTCTTCCTGGTGTTCTTGCGCGTCTAACGAGCCCACCGTTGCCTCTCCCCGTGCACTGAGTCGACGACTACGTCTGGCCCGTGGCTCCGCCGCCGCTAGAGATCGTCGCCGACGTGGCTACGGTGCCTCCCAGCACCCGTACCTTGGCCCATTCGACGCGCAACGTCAAGAGCTACGTCTCAGTGGTCGCAGCGCTTCGAATGGTGCCCGGAATCACCCTCCCCGTGCAGCGCCGCCGCGTCTGTGACGCCGGCGTTTAGCCGCCGGCAGGCCCGCCGACGTGTCCACTTAATTAGGGGTTAACCCCCCTGTTAGTTGACCCCAGGTCAATGACAGGTGAGGCCCTGGAGCCCTTAACCCCCCGGTTAGTTTAAACTAACCGGGTTATTTAACCCAGCCACTGACAGGCCGACCCCACACGTCAGAACCCCCCCCTGACGTCACCCTTGCGCAAGCATGACGCATAAATGAATTTCCAGAAAATAAAATGAATTAAAGAAATTCCAGAAAATCTAGAAAATAGCCCAAACTTTGGAAATTCATAGAAAATTCATATTAACTCCAAATTGGACAAATAATATATGAAAAATGACCAGGAGAAAATAAGCTATCCAACTTTCAACTTTGTTTGAGTTGAAATTGGAGTTTGAATTTGCAATTCAATTTGCAATATACTCCATTTAAATGGAATTGCCTCACACATCAAAGCATATACATCAAGTTTCAACCTTCCACCATGTGATTGTGCATTGTATTTACTTTGCTACCTTGTTTGTTGTTTGTCGAATAGAGGTGGAACCGGAACAGGAGGCTGCCCCTTTTGTTGAAGACCCCGAACCCGAACCTCGTCAGCAAGGCAAGCAAACCCCCATTGATCATGTCGATAAAATCCCACTTCCCTCTCATGTCTCGCTTATGCATTGTATAGGATGATTACCATGCTACGTTTCTACCGCATAGATGAACCCATTCCTTTGCATGACCTATCATTTGTCACAGTAGTAGGCAAAACCACAATCCTAGTAAATGTAGGAGTTGATTGATATCGTGTGGCCCCTGCAATTGTTACTGCTTATTGCATGCTTAGAGTTATAACATGATGATACTTTTATGTGAGTCGGGATGGTAGTGATCATGATGATGATGGTAGAAAAGTGTTGGTGAATCTACCCTAATACAAGGTGAAAGATGAGAGGCTGTGTAGGAGTACAAGGTGGGTTGTCTCATTGAACACCGCCCTAAGTCCGAGTTCTTGTGTGGTGATCCAAGATGAAGAGTACAACCACACATTGGGCTCACTGACCCCTCTCAGCTTACTAACTCATCCCTTTCGATGTCCAGATGTCGCAATAGTTCGGAGTTCTGGTAGGCTTGTGGCCTGGATGCTAAGTGAGAGAACGGCTCATCCGAGACCGGCTTATGCACCACACACACATCACTTGGGTCCACTTCGGTAAACCGGCCGGGTTCACGATAGTGGTAGCCAACCCAAGTAGGCGGCTTTCTTGGACTAGATAGGCTATGAGGTAACAGTTGTGGTGAGCATCCTCGCTGGCATCCCTTGAATGGTGTCGAGATCAAAGGCGGTAAATGATGATCATGTGTGTGTAGCGGTACACCCCTGCAGGGTTAACAAAACTATTTGAATAGCCGCGTCCGCGGTTATGGACTGCTTGGAAAGCTTAGCTTGATTATTAGACAACTTGAACTGGATACTTATAAAACACACCAAGGTAAGTGTGAGTGATATGGCGTGCTTTCTCGTGGGGAAGTCGAGGAAGGCACCATAGTGGTGTAATTGGTTGGAGAAAGTAGTGGACTCGTGTACACTTCTTACCTCAAAGTCTGGTACTCGTAGTTCAGGATTAGCCAAGTCAAAGCTGGCACTTCTGCAAGTGAAACCCCACCTCCCTTTACCTTGATACATGTGCATGAGTAGTATAGCTCCTATGTAAGTCTTGCTGAGTACGACTTTGTACTCACGTTTGCTTAATCTATGTTTTAGATGAACCCACTGACCCCGAAGGTGGCTTCTTCATCGAGCTGGACGACTGAAGATCAAGCTAGTCTAGTCCCAGTCAGACGACTGGTTCCCTCGTGGAGGGCTTGTGTTTAAATAAGGCTTCTTAAGCCATTTGTTAAACTTGTATGTACTCAGACATACTTTGCTTCCGCTTGTGTTGTAATGTTGGATCACATGTTTGTGATCTCTGTGTGCACTCTATAAGAGTTATCAATAAAAATGTATACTTTGTAGAGAATTGCAATGATACCTACTGTTCATACAAGGCATGTGTGCTGCGTGTATGTTTATAACATGCATGTCTTTGTATGGGTTTTTGAGACCTTAGTTGTGATCTGGCTGGCGGTCTTTCATACACCAAGTGGCCCTTAGATGTGCGCTGCTTGGGGCATCGCAATGCGATTGTTCGAGACTCCGTCTCGTGCACACTTTGTGGTATGATCGAGCCCGCCCTAGACCCCGACTAAGTGATCGGGCTGGAGTAAGTCTATGTAAGAGTTATGAGATAGTCGATAGTATGGTTGAGGCGACTTGTCTTTGAATATGGGAGCTCATCACCCATATCATTAGACTTGTGTGCGGATGATGAGGACCCATCTCAGTTGATCATCCGGCCTGGATGGGATGCCCCTCACGTACGATGCTCTCCAAGAACGTTCTGTGCTTGGCCTTGTCTGCTTAGACAAGTGGGTACGGTTCTCGGCTCTCCATATGACTATGTCTTAACTGGACTTGCATACGCTAACCCCGAGTCCCGACAACCCAGCTCACAAAAGATAATCACAACCAACAAACCCTCCTTCACGCTTTGTCTATGAGAAATCAGAAAACTTTGGCAGTGATAAACAAAGGAGATTAAGGGGATGTGATCGTCTCCATCTTGGGAGCCGTTCCTCGAAACATGTCTAGCGTAAGAGGTGATTGAGTTGTCTACTAGAATTCGTTGACGAATCATGCACCTCCCAAAACACTTTTTTATCTCTGTTTTGGAAACAAAGGGCTCTGGTACAAGTTTAGTCTTTGCTTCCAACCACGGGTTTTCAACCTTTCCATCAAACTCCACGGTTTGAGAGTCTCCACCTTCTTTCTTCAAAGCACCAACTAGGAGAGAATAATTGTCAATCTGAGTGTAATGTGCATTTTCCCAAAGTACTACATTGTCTTTTGCATGATTGTGGTATTACATATTCTGAAGTTCTTTGTTCTAGTCTCCTTTAAAACTCCGGAGGAGTTTCTGCATTTATGTTTTGCTTCACTCATGGAGGCTAGCGAAATACCACTCTAGTATGTTCAAGCTTTGTGCATTGTAATCTTGTCTTGATTTTCAGTAGCATATTATTTACTTTTAGTTGTTTGTGATCGATCACTTGAAAGAAGGATTGCTTCGTGCATTGTCCTCGTAGCATTGTTTTTATACTTGCTAAATTCTTTTCGTAGTACATGCTTATATACATTCATTGAAGCAAAAGAGTTTGTCAAAGTTTTATTTCTCGCATTCAGTTCGTTGTGCTGAATTGCTTGAGGACAAGCAATATGCTAAGCTTGGGGGAGTTGATACGTCTCAAACATATCTACTTTTCCAAACACTTTTGCTATTGTTTTGCCCTCATTCTTGCATGATTTGGACGAAACTAACCAGGACTAACGCTGTTTTCAGCAGAGCTGTCTGTATGGTTTTATTGTGCGCAGGAAAATGGATTTTTGGACGTCTCAGAAAATTCCCAGAAAAATCACAGAAAATCCACGTACCCGAGGGGCCATTGTGCCATAAGTGGGGCCAGAGGGAAGCCAAGGGGGCCCCAGGCGCCCCCCTGGCGCGGCCAGGGGTGGGGCCACGCCCTCTGGCCGCCTGGGGCCCTCCCCCTCCTTTGGTTCCCTACCGAGGATCTTATTTATTCCCGTGACGGAGAAACCCCGAAACAGAAGTTGTTTTCCCAATTCTCGTCGCGGAGCCACCGCCACCCTCTGTTCTTCTCCGGGAGGGCTAATCTGGAGGTTGTTTTAGCCTCCGGTGAGGGGAGATCATCGCCATCGTCATCATCATCACCACTCCATCCTCCCTCCATGACTTCTCCATCCATGTGTGAGTAATTCCCTGCTGTAGGCAAAGGGGATGGTAGGGATTGGATGCGTTAGATCATGTAATAGTTTATCAGATTGTTGGGGGCATGTTGCCTATCATCTAGATTGTTGTTTATCATCTTTGCTTCAACTTGTTGCTCTTAATGCTTGTCACTTTGGGCCCGAGTGCCATGATTTCAGATCTGAACCCTATGTGTTTGCATGAATATATTTGTGTTCTTGATCCTATATATGAGTTGTATGCACCTGTTATAGTCCGGAACCGGCGATCCCAAAGGTGACAGCTTGGGACACCAAAGGGGATGGACTATAGTTTGAGGATTCCATGTATCCATTGATTGTTAATGCTTTGTTCCGGTGCTCTTTGATAGGAGCACCTTAATCTCCATAAGTTCCTTTTGTCCCCGTTCGTAGCGGGATGGTAGGACAAAAGATGTTGTGCAAGTTCTTATTTCAAGCACGTACAACTACCTGTGGGTACATGCCTGATGTTTGATTTATGCCTAGATGATTATTGCTTTTCTGTGTGCCTTGACCCAAGTTAAATACATGATGTGCCTTATCCATGCAGCGCCCAACCATCCATCTCCCTAGCCTATAGTGTTTTAATTCTGTTGGTTACTAGTTGTTTGCTTTTGCTATTTTACTGTCGCTATTTCACCACCACTATTTCCGTTGCTATCATCACTTCCATATCACAGTTACTATTAATATCTTGTTGCAAGTAAGTGTATCTCAGGTACGGTGGAATTGACAACTCCATTGTTAAAGCTTGTGGGTATTCTTTGGCTCCCCTTGAGTGGAATCTATAAATTGGGTTATCTTACCCGCGAAGACTATCTCGATCCCCTGCAGTTGTGGGTTATCAAGCCTGTTTTCTGGCGCCGTTGCCGGGGAGCATAGATTTATTCACAAGTCTACTTGAAGTATTTTACCTGCTGCAATTTATCCGCTATGGGTAAGAAAGAAGACCCCAAGGTCCCGATCTTACCATCCCGTACGAGAAAAGGTACTGTTCTGAACACTAGTGCTTGATGTGCGAGGTAATGATAGTGATTTCTCGCCCTTCGTTGGTAACCCCAAGTGGAAGGCGTGATGTAGCACAGCAGCAAATTTCCCTCAGTAAAGATACCAAGGTTTGTCTCCAGTAGGACTCCAGAGATGATAAGTAGGTGTCAGCGGCGCAACTGACGCGGACCTGCACACAGACACAAATAACTTTGTTCCCAACGAAGTTCAGAGAGGTTGTCAATCTCTCCGGTCTTGTTGTTCACAAAGGATCAAACGCAAGGGATAATGATAGAAACTGAAAGTAAAAACAGAAAAGTAAATGAGCGTGTAAACAGTGATGAGGATATGGACCGGGATACGTGATGTTCACTATTGATGTCTCTCTCCCAAAAGACGATAAAACTGCTATGCGAGGTGAACAAATTACAGAAGGGCAATTGACAGGATTATGAACGCACTGCAATGCTAACTATGCTACAAAAGAAAGGAAGAGGCTCAAAAGCATGGGCAGTATGCCAAAATAAGTAGACCGAAATCCAACTGCATCTACTACTAATCATCCACCTTGAGATATCTATCCAGAACATCTCGCTGGTATTAAGTTGCGAGCCCCACCCAAAGTGTAAACCCAAAGCAACAGACAACTGCATTAAAAAGCACTTTGCGTAAAGTAAACAATCATTGCAACCGCGGTTACAAGCACCGTTGTTTTCCCCCTTGTGGCAACAGCACATCCCCTAGACTCATGTTTCTGTCACTCAAGCGTGTCATCGGAGGGCATGAACCCACAATCGAGAAAAACGTTCCCTCTTGTGGTTACTACCTACTACTTGGCCAAAGCAATAAACAGCAACGGAGAACATGCAAGAATTACTTAGGAACAAAAATATAAGAGATAAGAACCAAATATATTACTCAATCACAATCTGAACATAATCTCATAATCCATCAGATCCCATCAAACTCAGCATAGCAACAGCAGAAAGATTACAAAAGTGCCTCGATCATGTAGGGCAGCTCACGAGGTCTAAACCATGAAGAACAAATAGGGGAGGAGAACATCACATAGCTACTGATCACGGACCCATGGTCCAAGGAAAACTACTCACAAGACATCCGGGAAGCATCCATGGTGGAGAGGAGACTCCCGGAGGTCAACCCTCCCTCCGGCAGGGTGCCGGGAAGAGGTCTTCTGGTGCTCCCGATCTCGGAAGTGCGGCGGCGGCGGAATAGAGGCGAGATCGCGAAAAAGGGTTCTGTCCTCGAGGGTTTCACGTCACGGGGAATATATAGGCGAAGGGGGGCAGCCAGAGGTGGACCAGGGGCCCCAGGCGCCCCCCTGGCACGGCCCAGGGGGTGGCCGCGCCGGGTGGCCGCCTGGGCCACCCCTGGATCCCCTCTAGCCCCACTCGGGCTCTTCGCGAAGCTTCCTGTACGCTGATTTTTCCTATATTTTTCCCGGAATTTTTCTGGCACTTTTTATATGGGGGAAAACTGAAATAGAAAAACAACAGAAAACAGGAACTGGCACTGTGGTGCACTGAGTTAATAGGTTAGTCCAAATATGATCAAAAGTGTATGAAAGTGTATCTAGATCATAGCAATATCACACAAAACATGCATGGAGCAAGCAGAAATTATAGATACGTTTTGGACGTATCAGTGCTACACTTGATTCACCTTCAGTTATGAGTAAGTTTGCTTCACCTCCACCACATGATGCTTCTACTGAATCTGTTACTATGTCCGATACTTTTGATGATGCTTCTACTACTCTTGATGATATTGGTTCACTTGGTCACGCTCTTGAGAAACAGATCGCTGCTGCAAAAAAAACTGGAATTGAAATTCCCGATACTTGCTACCCTTTTGATGGAACCTTCCTATCGTTGTCGGAGTCCTATTGGAGACAAACCTTGGTATCTTCACCGAGGGAAATTTGCTGTTGTCTACATCTCAACCTTCCACTTTGGGTAACCAACGAGGGGCGAGAAGCCATCACCATTGGGTCCCCCTGGTCAGAGGCCCCCCCTACGTCAGCATGATGTTATGCTGATGCAGTAAATAGATTTCCAGATTAAAAAGAAATCCAGAAATGGAATAAAATCATTTAAACTTTGAAAATTCATAGAAAATTCATATTAACTCCAAATTGGACAAATAATATATGAAAAATTATCAGAAAAATGCAAGGATTATGAATATGCATTTTTTATATTTTTGACCATTTTAAAATGGGGCAACAGTAGAAAATGTGCATATGACATAATTTGAATTTGCAAATCTTTTGCAATATACTTCAATTAAATTTAAGTTGCCACAAACCAGTACACTTTACATCATGTCACAACTTATCATGTGCTTGTGCATTTACTTTCGATGTTGCCCCCCTTTGTTTATGATTGTTCCGGTAACAGTGTTTCCGAGATGGAGGTCATCCCCGAAGCAGAAGACCGGTAAACCCGTGTATCATCAGCAAGGCAAGCAGACCCTCATTGATCATGTCTATAAAAACTCAATTCCCTCTCATTCTCGCTTATGCATGTTTAGGAGTTCACCATGATACGTTCTACCGCTAGTTGAACCCATTCCTTTGCATGACCTGTCATTTTTGCCACAGTAGTAAGCAAACCTCAACCTAGAAGATCTAGGAATTGTTTGTGATCATCATGTGGCCATTCATCCATGTTATGCTTATGCTATGCTTAGAGTTGTGGAAGCATTGGTCCATCTTGGGTGATGAATTGATGATGGTAGTAATCATGTTCATGTTACTTGTGATGAAAAGGGTGTGGTGAATTTGACCTAAACAAGGTGAACAATGAGAGGTTGTGTAGGAGTACACAGTGGGTTGTCTCATTGAACACTGCCCTAGGCCCCGAGTTCTTGTGTTGTGATCCAAGACAAAGAGTACTACCACATGTTGGGAAAACGGGTCCCCACTCAGCCTACTAACTCACCCTGTTTCAAGTCCAGGAGTCACTTGTTCGGGTTTCCCATTTGGCATATGCATAGAAAAAGAAAGAATGAAAGTTTGCATCATTTAGATATGTGGGTGGACCTGTGAGATAGTAAAACCATCTGCTAAGGTGGCGTCTCGGTCGCCTGCATGGTTTGAGTCCGTATCGTTGACCCGGCCGGACTCTTGAGCGGTGAGCAACTCAGATGATTGATTCCTGGATTAGAATTGGCTGTGAGGTAAAAGTTGTGGAAATTATCCTCGCCGACACCCGCTTGAAGTGTGACGAGATCCCGGCGGTAACTGATAATTTGATGTGTGTAGAAGTACACCCCTGCAGGGTTAACAAAACTATTCGAATAGCCGCGTCCGCGGTCATGGACTACTTGGAGACCTATGCTTGATTATTAGACAACTTCAACGGTTACTCTAAAACTTTCCAAGATAGGTGTGAGTGCTTTGGGTTTCTTCCTTGTGGGAAGTCAAGGAAGAATCCATGGTATTGTATTGATGTGGTGATCAAGACTAGATGGACTCGAGTACGCTTCTTACCCCATTCTGGTAATCATAGTTCAGGTTATCCAAGTCAAAGCTGGCCCTTCTTCATATTAAACCCCACCTCCCTTTGCCTTAAAACTTGAGCATGAGTAGTATAGTTCTGATGTAAGTCTTGCTGAGTACGACTTTGTACTCACGTAGGCTTCTGAAAGTGCATGTGCCCTCATGTTTGGTTTTGGTACTTAATGACAATCTATATGGACTAATGGTTTTCTTGAGTTGTACTTTAAGGTTTTTTCCATAGGCAGTGCTTGAAGATCATATGTTGGCTTCAAGGTTGAAAGGAGAAGATCATGTGATGACCAAGGTGTTATTCATGGAGTTATCCAAAGATTGGTCATGTGAGAGTTGAGCATATTGCAAGCATGTCTTGAAGAAGGAGGTTGTGTAAACATTCATGTTTACCTTCAAGACATCATCTTAATGAGGAGTGTTGGGAAGACTCATGTTTGATCAAGACAAAGTGCGAAGAATGGAATCGAGTTGATCAACACACAAAGTATAGAAGATGTACCTTGTGGGATCATGTGATCTCACGGTATGGTAAGCATTGTCCATTATGCTTTGTGTTCTAACCCATTTTCTATGTGTGTGGTGTTTCTATGTGAGGTTAGGAATCTTTCCATGGGCTTGCATCAAAAGGAAGATTTCATATAGCCCGAGAGAGAGGATGGCACCAAGTGGTGATGGCCATCAAGATGTGCCTAAACTAGGCTCACCCATAATGGAGTATGGGGGAGCAATCTACTACTCTTCATCGAGCCGACGCAATCAAGAAAGATGTTCCAACTTGAGGTGGGCATGATCATCATCATCAAGCTCAAGTAAATTATGCGCAAGACAAAGTTTTGACCTTTATAGGTTTCTAGTTTACCGATCTCATGGTGGTAGTTAGGAGACCGGGTTATAGGCTAGGCCGCATTGTTCGTGGAGAGCTCAAACCTTTACATCCTTGGCATCATCTTTATTGGTTCTTGTTTGGTTTTTCTCTTTGTGAGTGATGGAGCTTGAGTTCGTATTCATTACAATATCTTCTTCATCGAAAACGGGTTTCATATACATCTACTTTTGTGTTTTTGATGTTGGTGTTTTTGTCGGCTCTTATCTTGTGAAGGTTTCACCTTCTACCTTGTTGGCATTTTAACATTTCCTTGATTTGCAGCATTTCTTTTTGTTGATCTTGGGTGGTTCTCTATGTTAGCACCTAGAGCTTTTCCATATCTTTAACACAAGCCCAAGAACATCAAAATCGGAGTTCGTATGAAAAAGTTACGCATGTTTTCCTTTCCTGAGATGGGCTGTCTCTGGGTACTCCGGGCACCCGGGGTCTTGGACCCCCGGCTACCCGGGGTATGCAGTAAACTTCCTAAACGGTCCGGGTACCCGGGGTATGCAGTAAACTTCCTGAAAAGTTCGGGTACCCGGGGTATTGGACCCCCGGGTGCCTGGTCCCCTGGAAAAATTTCTCTGGATGGTCCGGGTGCCCGGTCCCTTTACTCCGGGTGCCCGGGGTTGGCCGGCTGCCAACGGTTGGATCCGTGGAAGGGGTATTTATACCCTCCTTCTCCTCCTTCCAACCCCAATCTTCCCCAAGCTTCTTCCTCCATTGCTAGACCTCAAAAACTTGGTTTCTCCACCCCTAGCCACCCAAACTTGTTGATCTTTTGGGGATTGGAGGAGATTCACCCGATCTACTCTTCCACCAAACCAATTTGACTTTCCCCTCTAAGTGAAGGGAGATTTGTTGTTAGATCTTAGAGTTCTTGGTGTTTCTCCTTGTTCTTCCTCTCATATTTGATACACGAGATAACTTCTCGCCCCCGTTGGTTACCCCAAGTGGAATGTGAGATGTAGATAGCGGCAAATTTCCCTTAGCAAAAATGCTAAGGTTGAGTATCGTCCAGGAGGACTCCAACAGATACAAGTAGGTGGTGAAGTGAACAATGGCGCCGTTTACAACCAAAGGTTGCTTACTTCACCTGGACCTTCACACACAACATATAGCTTTGCTCCCAACGAGTACAGAGGAGTTTCAATTCCTCCGGCCTTGTTGTTTACAAAGGATAAAACGCACGGGATAATAATGATAGTGATAGCTACAAAAAAGTAAATACTGAAAGTAAATTGAAGGTGTAAACAATATTGGTAATATGGACCGGGCTCCCATGATGTTCACTAGTGATGTCTCTCTCCCAAAAGACGATAAAATAGCCATGCGAGGTAAACAAATTACAGCTGGGCAATTGACAGGATTATGTGCGCAAACCAATGCTAATTATGCAAAACAGAAAGGAAGAAGCTCAAAAGAACGGGCGGTACGCCAAGACAAGTAGACCGAAATCCATCTTCATCTACCCACTAATCATCCACCTTGAGATATCTGTCCAGAACATCTCGCTGGTATTAAGTTGTGAATCCCACCCAAAGTGTAAACTCAAAGCAACGGACAACTGCATTAAAGAACTTTGCGTAAAGTAAACAATCCTTGCACCCGCAAGTACAAGCACCGTTGTTTTCCCCCTTGTGGCAACAACACATCCCCTAGACTCATGTTTCTATCACTCAAGCTAGTCATCGGGGGGCATGAACCCACAATCATGCATAACGCTCCCTCTTGGAGTCATTACCTACTACTTGGCCAAAGCAATAAACAGCAACGGAGAACATGGAAGAGTTACTCAAGAACATAAATATAAAAGAAGAGAATCAAATATATAACTCAATCACAATCTGAACATAATCTCATAATCCATCGGATCCCAGCAAACTCAGCATAGCAACAGCAGAAAATTACATATGTGCCTCGATCATGTAGGGCAGCTCACGAGGTCTAATCCATGAAAAACAAAGAGGGGAGGAGAACATCACATAGCTATTGATCATGGACCCATGGTCCAAGGTGGACTACTCACGGTTCATCAGGGAAGCATCCATGGTGGTGGAGAAGCTCCCGGAGGAGGTTCCTCCCTCCGGCAGGGTGCCGGGAAGAGGTCTTTTGGTGCTCCCGATCTTGGAAGCGCGGCGGCGGCGGAACAGAGGAGAGATCGCGAAAAAGGGTTCCGTACCCGAGGGTTTCTCGTCACGGGGAATAAATAGGCGAAAGGGGGCAGCCAGAGGTGGGCCAGGAGCTCCAGGCGCCCCCCCTAGCGCGGCCAGGGGCCTGGCCGCGCCCTCTGGTCGCCTGGGCCCCCTGGCTCCCCTCTGGACCCTCTCGGGCTCTTCGCGAAGCTTCCGGTACGCTGATTTTTCCTATATTTTTCCCGGAATTGTTCTGGTACTTTTAATAAGGGGGAAACCTCAAATAGAAAAACAGCAGAAAACACGAACTGGCACTGGGGTGCACTGAGTTAATAGGTTAGTCCAAATATGATCAAAAGTGTATGGAAGTTCATCAATATCATAGCAATATCACACAAAAGAAGCATGGAGCAAGCAGAAATTATAGGTACGCTTTGAAAGTATCAATATTCCTCCATAGCTTTTGTTGCTTTGGTGGGATTTGAGAGTGAGGGATTTGATCACTTTGTGTCTTCTTGCCATTTGCATTTGGTGCATTGGGTTGAGTACTCTCCGAGGATTCGTGGTAGTAGTAAGTGAAGTTGAGTATTGAGAAGATTGTTACTCTTGAGTGCTTTGGCACTCTAGAGCTTGTTCCTAGGGTGCTTTGGCCCCTAGAGGCTTGGTGTTGTTGCGGAGCTCAATCATTGTGGTGTAAAGCTCCGGACACTACGGGAGCCTCCAATTAGGTTGTGGAGATTGCCCCGAGCATTTGTACGGGTACGGTGACCGCCCTCAAGGGTTACCATTTGTACGGATTCGGTGACCGCCCTCAAGTGTCCCATAGTGGAATCACGGCATCTTGTATTGGTGAGAGCGTGAGGAGAAATAGGGTGGACCTCGTTGGCTTCGTGTGAGCATTGTGTTCCACACCCTCTCCAAACGGAGACGTACTTATTGCAAGAGAAGGAACTTCGGTAACAAATCCTTGTCTCCATCGGATCCACTTGCGGTTATCTCTACCTTTACCTTAAGCAATCTTATTACCTTGTTTATCTTGTGCTTGCTCATATTGTTGATTTATTGCTTGTCCCATAGGTTGCTCTCCTAGTTGCTTATCTAGTCAACCTATTTACTTGTGCGCTCACTTTGTGATAGCCATAGTGTTCTTGTTATATATATTGCTATCACATAGTTGTTTATCTTGCTTAGTTTAAGTTGTTGGTGCACATAGTTGAGCCTAGCTTTTTTAGGTTTCTTTCTTGGCTAATTAAACGTTAAGTTTTATTCCGTATTTTTTCAAGCCTAAACCGTAATTATTTTAAGCGCCTATTCACCCCCCCCTCTAGGCGACATCCACGTCCTTTCAATTGGTATCAGAGCTTGGTCTCTCATTATAGGGCTTCACCGCCTTGAGAGTAAAGATGTTGACTAGGGGATTAGGTTTCACTGACACTCTGAGTTTTGATGGCACAAATTTTGATGCTTGGAAAATTCGCATGCTTAATTATTTCCGGGCCATTGACCCGTGTTTGGAGCGAATTGTAGATATGGGTTTTTCTCCTCTAAAGGATACTCAAAACCTATCCTTAGAGGATGAGAAAAAATCTTATCTCAATGCTCAAGCTTCTAATGTGCTTGTTGATGCTTCGAGTAATGTAGATATATCTCAACTCATGTCGTTTTGGGATGCTCATGAGTTGTGGACAAAGCTTCAAGATAAATATGGTGTGTCCAAGATTTGTGGGGATGATTGTTCTCCCTCCACCTCCGGCCGCGTATTGTTCTCAACTTCTTCTACTTCACCAACATGTGGTTTGCCACAAGGTAATGAAATGGTGAGTAGTGTTAGTCATTGCTTTGATGCTAGTGAGCTTATTGTTGATAACCCTTTGACACTATCTTATTGCAATGCTTCATCTTTGGACTTTAACATTTCGAGCAACTTAGAGGTTTTACATGCTTGTGTTGATAGTCCATGGATATCATGTAGAAATCACTTGAATAAATCTCATGATGACATGCTGCTATATCTTGTTGCCATGATATAAATGCTTCTATTTCCTCTAGCTATTGTGCTAACAATGTATAGGAAAACCAACGGTCTATGGATCAAGATGTGGCCATGAATGGTTCCTCAAGGGATCCTACATCATCATCACATGTTACTCATTTTTGTCTTATGGCTAAGGAGTCAAAGGTATCTCCTACTTTGAAACCCTATATGTCTAGTGTTGGTGATGATGTAGATAGTGATAATATAGAAAATGTTGAAGATAATGATGATATTGCTTCCTTAAAAATTAAGGGAGAAATTGTTTTTAAAGCTCTTCATAAGAATAAAATTGCTCGTTCCAACTTCACGGAAATCATGGCTATTGCTATTATGGACAAGAATTACATTGAGGAGTTGGAAGCTCATCTCGGGGAGAATGAGGACACCATTGAGAAAATGGGAAGCCTTGAGCGTGATTACGCTAATGAGATTGCGGAATTATCGCAAGC
Organism: Bromus sterilis; assembly: GCA_950022295.1. Classification (NCBI taxonomy): domain Eukaryota; kingdom Viridiplantae; phylum Streptophyta; class Magnoliopsida; order Poales; family Poaceae; genus Bromus; species Bromus sterilis. The sequence continues at coordinate 31,921,282 of OX465597.1, forward strand.
TCTCGAAGTAGAACAAACTACCAAGGAATCTCTTGAGGAGACTTTTGCTCTACAGTTATCTAGAATAAAGGAATCCCATGATAGAGCTCTTGAGATGACTAATGTTATCAAAACTAAAACTGATAAGCTTGAAGTTGTGCATGCTAAACTCCTTGAGAATTTTGGCCACCTCGAAAATGGCTCACGGGTCATTAAGGGTGAGCTCATCAAACTCACCGAGTCACATGCTCAACTAAAAGCTTCTTATTCAAAAGAGCTTGCCATGTTGTCTTCTCCTTTCGTTATTCTTGATGATGCTTGTGCTACTAACTCTATTTCTTGTGAAGCATCCATACTAAAGGAGAATATTGAGCTAAAGGCTCAATTGGAGTTGCTAACTAGCAAGTATGGGAAATTGGAATAAAGTCATGAAAAGATCTCAAGATCTCATGATGATCTTTTAGTCTCCCATAATGTGCTAAATTTAGCTCATGAGGCTAAGGTCTCTAAGTTAGTTCCTCATGTGGACATTAGCACTACTTCTACTCAATATGCTATATTGCCTTGTGCTAGTCCTTGTAATTCATCCACTCATAATGTTGCTACATCTTGTGATTAATTACTTTCCTTGACTTGTTGCTCTAACAAAGAAGCTTCTACTTCCTCTAGTACTTGTGTTGTTACTAACCATGTACAGGAAATCAAAGAGCTCAAGGCCCAAGTCACTTCTTTGAAGAAACACTTGGAAAAGGGTCATGAAGGGAAGTCCACACTTGACAAGGTGTTGTGTGGGCAAAAATCCCCCAATGACAAGGGTGGACTTGGATTCAACTCCAACAATAAGAAGTCCATGATCAACAAGAAGAAGGGCCAACCACATGTCAAGAATTCGGCCAAGATTATTTGCTTCAAGTGCAAGGTTGAAGGGCATCATCTTAGATCTTTCCCTTTGAAGAAGAAGCCCCTTAGTGACAAGCAACTAGGGAAGAGGCCTCAAGTTAAACCGCAAGGTGAAGTGAAGCCACTTCCCAAGAAGACTCAAGTCAATGATCTTCATGTTGAGAAAACAACTAAGAAGAAAGAAAAGAGTATATGTTGCTACTTATGTCGTGAGAAGGGTCATCTTGCTTCTTCATGCACAAATGGTACCTTATCCAACCCAATTATAGTTGATGATGTTTATTATCTTCGGAAGGATAAGTGACGGGGATCAACCCCGGCAAATCCCATGGTCAGGGACCCTGGGTTAGTCATGAGATGCAAAGGTTGGACGATAGCTCGTCGGCAAACAGGAAGGCTCTCTCCTGCTCGATATTATTAATGGGGGAGATGCGATTACAGTGGAGGCCAAGGCTGGAGCGCTCAAGGCTAGGGTTACAGGTGATATTAGATGTATTTGGCGTCGCCCCTCCTAGCCCTTATATATCGGGCTAGGTCTCGGGAAGTTCATCTACGTTTACAGGTAAGCTTTACTAACCCTAGCTTGCTCCGTACGGCAGGTCTTCGCACCTTCCTTGTGAGTCACGGACTTCTACGTCGGTGCCAACTAGCGAGCCGAGGCTGTATCTTCATGGGCCTTCTGCCTTCATGGACACCAGGTAGGCTCATCCGTAGGAGTCGTGGGGTCACCGCCTCGTCAATAAGGTTGGCAATGTGGTTGCCAAATTTGTTGGTACTCAAAGTGGTGTCAAGAAAAGAACCATTTGGGTTGCCTAGCCTATTGTGACTAATCTCTTAGGACCCAACTTGGTTGGGGACCAACAAAATCAAACTTGATCAATAGGTGTTGGTGGAGGGCATTGGAGACTTGGCTAAATCATGAATAATTAAGAGACCTTCATTAATCACATTATCTCAAGCCAAGTCATTTGGATTATCTTATTTCTATCTTATATCCAATGTGCCTCCTTACGGTAACTTGTACTTAATTTGTTTACATTGAAAGTTACTTGTCCCTTTGCATGTTTTGGTTTTGTACCTCGCATGTGGTTATATATGTTGTGCTTCCAATTTACGTATCTTGAGTAATCTTGTATGTGTATATTGGTTTACACATCATGTAGGTTTGAGTATTGTGTTGAGCCTATTTTTTTTCTTTGTTTGTATCTTAGTTGGCTCTTATGAGAGATTAATGGATCATCCCATTTTGGGGGAGTGATGTGCCTTGTGCACTTCACGATCCTAAAATGTGTATAAATAAGGAATACCACCTAGTATTGATATTACAAGATTATCTAGTCTCTATGTGGTATGTCGTACTCATGAGAAATTCAAATTCAAAAATGTCCATTAATTATCTCTTGTTGGTATTTGTTTGCCTCTAGTTGTAAATTTTGAGATATCACATTATGAGGGAGTAATATGCTTTGTGTATATTACACGCCTATAAAATGTGTATACTTGGGGTTTGTGCCACTTAGATTTGATATTATAAATTATCTAGTTCCTAGGTGGCATGTTTGCTCCTCAAGTTCCAGTTTTCTTAGTTGTTTTATTTCTCATCTTATGGCTCTTGAGTGTGTGAGATTTTCTTGTTACGGTTTCCCTCCAACATGTACTTGTATTTCCTATGTGGGAACCATTTGCTCCAAGTTTTTCTTTTCATTGCTTGCATGATTGGATGCATTCTTGAAGCTAACAAGAATCTCTTTGTAAGCATGGTGCTCAATTCTTATCTTTTCACATGCTTATGGTTGTTGTTGTGAAGATCATAATACATATATTATTTCTATCTACCACCGGGAAGTAATTCCATATACCACTTGTCTAACAATTGGTACTCTTATATGTGGTAGAAATTATTGATCATGTTTACATATTGGCTTATTTATAATTGCCTTATTACTCGCCAAGATTTTATTGTGGTTTTAACTCTCATTGTCTTCCTTGCCACTTGTGGATCATTTGTTTTCGTGATCTTGTCTAGTGTTTCTCTAGATTTAGTGAAAGTGGTGATCCCATCGTGTGCATTCTGTATTCAAATGAAAATTCTATGTAATGCACATCTCTTGGGGGAGCTAGAATCTTATGGTCCATATCAAGTGTGTGTTATTTGAAGGTATATTCTCTTTGGTGCTTTGTGTCATCATAAATTTGTTGAGGGCACAGTTTGTTTGGAATTGTGCTCTCTTATTGAGAGTTTGATATCTCTTTCTTTGATATCTTTCATTTTGGTATCATGCTCTCTATCAATTGGTGTGTCAATTGATACCCCATTCCTTGATGTATCTTTTATTTGGTATACTTCAAGTGAAAAGTTTATTTTGGAATCTTATTTTCAATTGGAATCGTATGTTCACTTGGTATCCTTTTCAATGGTTTTCCTATTCAATCATGTGTTGATTGGGTTGGGATTCAATTGGTATTTCTTCTCATTCGTTGGTGAGTGTAGAAATTGACCATATGTTAGTTGCTACTTGTCTTCAATCATATGTTGATTTGGACCCGTGATATAATTCGGACAACCTTATGGTGTGTCACTCTTTGGGGTACCATCTTGGTTTATTTGGTGTTTTGTCCAAATTGTATTTCCTTTTGGTTCTGGAAAGTCTTGTGCATGCATATTTTCTATGTGTAGGTCTGATGCACGATGTTTTTCTTTGATCATATATATAGGTTAAACTCCATCCACCTCTTTATTGGCTAATATGTGCATGGAATTCATCTTCATTTCCATAAGCACTTATTATTGTGGAGTTTGTCCTATGTATTTTTGTTCCTCTAACTCTTTGGTCCCAATGAGTTTGGGTACCATTTTGTTTGTTAATGATGTTCTAGGAACTTTGGAGATGCATTGGAGGATCGTCTTTTCCAAGGAAGGTGTTGACACCATGTGCCTTTTGGAGTCAAGCTAGGACGATCGATGAAGCTCTATCTACTACATCATTCCCATGCTATCCCGGTAACAAGTATCTACCTCATGCATACATTTCTTGCATTCAACCATGTGTAGGTTGAACCATGGCATGAGATTCTTCATTTGCAACCTTTGCGGTTCTTGAATGTTCTAGAATTGCAAGATATATTCTTTTGTTGCGATACTTGTTTCCTTGTTCAAAGCATCCCAACTATCTCTTATTTGTTGCTAGTTGTGATGACTTTGATGGTTGTGTGTGTGGATTTCATTAATATACAATAAGATAATATTAAGCCATGGGCTATGCTTTCAAGCAAAGATCTTATTGGTATATTCATGAGTTCCATTTGGATATCTTGTTTCTTCTCTTTTGTAACTATTTCGTGTCTACATGCTTCTTTGTGGATATTCATCTACCTAGAATCGCGTATACATGAGAAAGTTACATCTAGTGGATATCCTCTTTTTTTATGTCCACCTTTTATTATTAGTGATTAATTCTTTAGTGGATACATGAAAGCGTGTGTCTTTGAGTGCATGTCATAATTCTTTGATGAATATCTTTACATTGTGTGGAGGGACTGTTGTGCGACGAGGCTCGGAGGAAATTGCGTGGTTTCCATTTAGGGGAGAGGTAAGGATGCTTTGTGTCATACAACTTCCTCTCTCCATGGAAACTGGTGCGATTTTCCTCAGAGTACCCTGTGCTCACAGGGTGTACCGTGCCCACGGGGCCCCCGTGCCCACGGACCATGACCCCCGTGCACACGGGGTTAGATGGTTCTGCCTTTTTGTTGGTATTCACCTTTGTGCATTCTTTTGGTGATGAAGATTGTTATTCTCATGCTTGTCTCAATGATCCAATCATTTTATATCTTCATCATGGGGTTGTCACAAGTCTTGAATGTTCTTTGAAATTTATTAATCAAGTTTGTGAACCCATTTTTGTGTGTGTGTGACCTTCTTAACTTAGGTTAGAAGGACATGTCTAGCACCTTGAGTCTCATTTCTTCAAGACTATGTTGATGCTTAATGGTCATCCTTATATTAGTCGTATCAATTGCTTTGCCATGACTCACCCACACCTTGTTTGTTGAGCCCATTCCTATGATTGTCTCTTTGTCTATTTGCTCAACCATTGGTATGCTGAAAGTGCTAGACTTTGTCTCATATCTTTGCACACTTGCACTTGTGTTGTGTTTCTATTGATTTTGGGGGAGTGATGATCCAATTTTTGTGAACTTTGTATTATAATACAAAGATTCTAAATAGTGAACAAATCTTGGGGAACTTCTCTATTTTTCTTTAGAACACTCCTATGCTCAAATCATAATATCTTATATTCATTTGGCTTGTTGGATCCTTTGATTGCCTTCATTTTTTGTGTTATGCCTTTGTGCCATATCATCTTTTTGCAATCTTTGGATCCTCAATATAGTTTGTTTTCCAACCAACTATGCATATTGGGTTGTGTGTATTTTATTCCACTTATATCTTGAGAAATACACCCTTGTTGGGAGGAAAACATGCTACATTGGCTTTCTAAGTTTTTCCGCCCATTGGTTGGCAATAGATGCCAATGGGGGAGAAGTTTAGAGGGTTTAGTTTGAGGAGGTTCGTACTTTGGTTTTGTTCTTAAGTATTCGCCTTCTTGCTCATGCATATTTTCTTTGCATGATTTACTTAATTCATTATATAAACCCTCTTTATGTGATTGTCATCAATTACCAAAATGGGGGAGATTGAAAGTGCATGTGCCCTCATGTTTGGTTTTGGTACTTAATGACAATCTATATGGACTAATGGTTTGCTTGAGTTGTACTTTAAGGTTTTTCCATAGGCAGTGCTTGAAGATCATATATTGGCTTCAAGGTTGAAAGGAGAAGATCATGTGATGACCAAGGTGTTATTCATGGAGTTATCCAAAGATTGGTCATGTGAGAGTTGAGCATATTGCAAGCATGTCTTGAAGAAGGAGGTTGTGTAAACATTCATGTTTACCTTCAAGACATCATATTAATGAGGAGTGTTGGAAAGACTCATGTTCGATCAAGACAAAGTGCGAAGAATGGAATCGAGTTGATCAACACACAAAGTATAGAAGATGTACCTTGTGGGATCATGTGATCTCACGGTATGGTAAGCATTGTCCATTATGCTTTGTGTTCTAACCCATTTTCTATGTGTGTGGTGTTTCTATGTGAGGTTAGGAATCTTTCCATGGGCTTGCATCAAAAGGAATATTTCATATAGCCCGAGAGAGAGGATGGCATCAAGTGGTGATGGCCATCAACATGTGCCTAAACTAGGCTCACCCCTAATGGAGTATGGGGGAGCAATCTACTACTCTTCATCGAGCCGACGCAATCAAGAAAGATGTTCCAACTTGAGGTGGGCATGATCATCATCAATCTCAAGTAAATTATGCGCAAGACAAAGGTTTGACCTCATTAGGTTTCTAGTTTACCGGTGTCATGGTGGTAGTTAGGAGACCGGGTTATAGGCTAGGCCGCATTGTTCATGGAGAGCTCAAACCTTTGCATCGTTGGCATCATCTTTATTGGTTCTTGTTTGGTTTTTCTTTTTGTGAGTGATGGATCTTGAGTTCGTATTCATTACAAGCTCTTCTTCATCGAAAATGGGTGACGAGGGGGTGACCCCACGACTCCTACGGATGAACCTGCCTGGTGTCCGTGAAGGCAGAAGGCCCATGAAGATACGGCTTAGGCCCACTAGATGGCACCGACGTAGAAGTCCTCGACTCACAAGGAATGTGCGAAGACCTGCCATACGGAGCAAGCTAGGGTTAGGAAAGTTTACCTGTACACGTAGATGAACTCCCCGAGACCTAGCCCGGTATATAAGGGCTAGAAGGGGCGACACCAAGGACATCGAATCTCACCTGTAGCCCTAGCCCTGAGCGCTCCGGCCTCGGTTTCCTCTGTAATCGCATCTCCCCAATCAATAATATCGAGCAGGAGCGAGCCTCCTTGTTCGCCGACGAGTTATCGTCCAACCTGCGCCTCTCATGACTAACCGAGGGTCCCTGACCATGGGATTTGCCGGGGTTGATCCCCTTCAATTGGCGCCGTTTGTGGGAACTACGCAGGTTGGGATCACGATCTCGGCGGTCCCATCTTCAGCAAGCCACAACTCAAGGGCAAGAACCGGACCTAGCCCACTCGAAGGATTCAAGATCACGGCGGACATCCTCGCCACCCCATCAACACCACTCGAGTTGCAGTCACGCCAGGACCGATACTACGGTAACGGCCAAGTACAGCGCCGGCGCCGAGGGAGTCGACGACCTAGAAGAACGGCGAGGGGCCTTTACGAAGGAATCCCACTCGACGAACTGCGACGCGCAGCGGAGGACTCGCAAATCTTCTGACAACCATCCACCGCCCGAGCACCCGCCGCACATCGAGTCGACGACTACGAGATTGAATCTAACGATCAGCAGAACCACCGCCAAGGCAGAAGGAATCGACGACCCAAAAGGCACGCACGGGCATCCGCCGCCAACCAAGACAGCGACTCCGAGACACCTGTTGGCGAGTACTAGAACCCAGATCGAAGGCCGGATGAATTCGCCAACCTCATCAAGAACCAAGACATGAGTCGAGGAATCGAAACCGATCCTCGCTTCCACGAGCACCCGGAGGATCACGAGCAGATCTTCAGAATCTCAAGAAGGAAGAGGCACGCCGGATCTAGCAAACTCACGGCCAGAGAGCAGCTAGCAGGACCCTGCACGATCCACAGCTTCGAGGATGACTGGGGACGCGTCAGGTCAAGTCACACTTTGAGAGACTGCCGTCTGCTCAACGAGCTAGCCGACGACCTCAAGAAGGAGAAGCGGAAAGAAGACAGACGCAACCAACGACCCGAGCAAGCGCCGACCTCAAGCTCGGAAGGACGTCACAGCCCGTCGCGAGCACAGGTTCTCATGATCCAAGAAGGAAGGATACCGCAAACACAACGCGACGCCCAAACCCTGCAGGCCAGAGCAGCTGAGAGCATAAACACAGTCGACGTCTACCTGCTACATGGAACGGAGACCAGCATCACGTTCTCACAGGACGACCATCCACCCGCAGTCCCAAGACCGGGGCATGCACCCTTAGTGCTAGATGCACAAATCGGAGGATACGACATGGACCGGATCTTCATGGATGGAGGCAGCAGCATGAACATCATCTTCGCCAATACCCTGCAAAAGATGCTGATCCCACGATCAGTATGGAAAAAATCAAGCACCGAGTTGCACGGGGTAGTCCCAGGAGAAGAAGCCACATCACTCGGAGTCATCGAACTCGAAGTCGTCTTTGGCAACCGTCGTAATTTCGCAAAGCACGTCCTCGAGTTCGAGGTACTCGACTGGCAATCACAGTATCACGCCATACTAGGACGGCCAGCATTCGCGCAATTCATGGCGGTCCCACACTACGCCTACCTCAAGCTCAAGATGCCAGGATCATCAGGAGTCCTCACGATCAACGGAAGCTTCATCAAATCAGATCAATGTGATCGTGACTTCCACAGGATCTCCGACACATTCGGAGCCAAACAAGAACTCGGAGAAATAGCCATAGTGACGGACAAGAGCACCTTCCCATTGGTGAACCGAAGCGAATCCAGGGAGTACGGACGCGACTTCAGCATCGACAGCGACACAGTCACTTACCAAGTGCACCCGACGGACCCGGACAAAACAGTACGCGTGTACGCCCACCTACCAGAGGAGCAGGCAGCGGCTCTCGTCGCCTTCCTTCGAGAAGAGTGGGAAATATTCGCCTGGTGCCCAGCTGGCATGCCTGGGATACCACGCGAATTCACGGAACACGCCCTACGCATCAAGCCAAACACGAGGCCAGTGAAGCAAGCGCTGAGACGATTCTTGGAGCCCAAGCGCAGAGCAATCGGAGAGGAAGTCAACCGGCTACTCGACGCTCAGTTCATCCGAGAAACAAAGAAAGCCACCTGGATAGCAAACCCAGTGCTGGTGCCAAAGAAAGACACGACCGTGCTGCGCATGTGCGTCGACTACGGACCAGTCAACAAACATTTCCCGAAGGACCACTTCCCCCTGCCTAGAATCGATCAGATAATCGACTCAACAGCAGGGTGCGACCTACTCTCCTTTCTGGACGCTTACTCAGGATACAACCAGATCAGGATGAAGGAAGAAGACGAAGAGCACACATCGTTCATCACCCCCTATGGAGTATTTTTCTACAGGAACATGCCCTTCGGGCTCAAAAACGCAGGCGCCACTTACCAACGAATGATGCAGGCCTACCTAAAGGAGCAAATAGGAAGAAACGTACAAGTCTACGTGGACGACATCGTCATCAAGACCTACAAAGCAGCCACACTACTCGACGACCTACGTGAAACCTTCGCAGCGCTCAACAAATACAGAATCAAACTCAACCCAAAGAAGTGCGCATTCGGCGTACCGGCGGGAAAGCTGCTGGGCTACATGGTCTCTGCCCGCGGAATCGAGGCAAATCCCGAGAAAGTCCAAGCCATCACCCGCATGCAAGAACCAACCGACGTCAAAGGAGTACAGCAGCTCACTGGAAAACTCGCAGCTCTCAGCCGCTTCATCAGCAGGCTTGGAGAACGCACGCTGCCTTTCTATCAACTGCTCAAGAAAGGAAATAAATTCGAGTGGACGGAGGAAGCCCGCCAAGCATTCGCGGACCTGAAAAAGACACTCTCAACTCCACCAATCCTGGCGGTACCCAAGGAACGAGAGAAGCTATACCTCTACGTGGCAGCACGCAGCAGTGTAGTAAGCACGTCGCTCGTTGTCGAACGCGCAGAAGAAGGCAAGGTCCAGAGCATTCCGAGAACAATCTACTACCTCAGCATGCTCCTGGCCAAATCCCAGCAGCGGTACCCGCACTATCAGAAGCTACTACTAGCCATCGTCATGACTTCAAGAAAGGTGTCCCAATACTTCGACGAGCACCCTATCACAATCGTGAGCAGCGCACCACTCGCTGACATACTAAACAACCCTAGAGCAACCGGGCGAGTCTCCGAGTGGAACATCGAGCTCAGCCCACGAGACTTGCAGTACAAGCACCCAACAGCCATCAAAGCCCAAGTACTCCCAGACTTTCTGGTTGAGTGGACGGAGGTTCAAACACCAGCCCCCCCCCCTCCCCCCAGACCTATCAAGCTCATGGTCAATGTTCTTTGATGGGTCCAAAAGACAACAAGGAGCTGGGGCAGGAGTCGTACTCATTTCCCCCAAAGGAACAAAGCTGAAATACGTCCTCAAGATCAACTTCAGTCACGCTTCCAACAACGAAGCAGAATACGAGGCACTCCTACATGGCATGCGCATGGCCAAAACATGCGGATCCACTCGCCTCATAATTTACGGGGACTCCAATTTCGTCGTCCAGCAGACGATGAGAAACTGCAACGCAATAGCCGACAACATGGCGGCCTACCAGAAGCTCTACAACGAACTCGAAGGAAATTTTGACGGTTGCGAGCTCAACTACATCACCAGGGACAACAACACAGAAGCTGACGAGCTCGCGAACATCGGTTCGACCCGGGAGCCTGTCCCACCTGGCGTTTTTCTCGAAAGCATCAACCGGAGATCCATCAAGGCGCAGGCAGCAACACCTGAAGAGGTAGTGGACGGCGAAGACGCACCAGAAATAACGCAGGTGGCAGCAGCGACACCATCAGAAGAAACAAGCACCAGTGCATCCGACAGCACAGCCCTGACAGAGTTCGAAGGACCTGTCTGGACAAAACCGTTCCTCCGATTCCTAATCGAAGGCACGCTACCACAAGACGTGGCCGAAGCACGACGCATTAGCCGACGATCCAAGGCATTCACTGTGATCAACAGACAACTATATAAGCGCAGCATCGCCCAGATACTCCAAAGGTGCATTGACGAAGAGGAAACTCCCCCCCCCCCGAGCAACTGCTATCGCACTCGCGATCTTAATCAAAGCACTCGGGGGCGGAAGAGGAAACTCCCCCCCCCCCGAGCAACTTCTATCGCACTCGTGATCTTAATCAAAGCACTCGGGGGCTGAAGAGGAAACTCTCCCCCGAGCAACTGCTATCGCACACGCGATCTTAATCAACGCACTCGGGGGCTGAAGAGGAAACTCCCCCCCCCCCCGAGCAAGTCTATCGCCCACGCGATCCTAATCGAAGCACTCGGGGGGCTGAAGAGAAAACCCCCCGAGCAACTCCATCGCACGCGCGATATTAATCTAAGCACTCGGGGGCTTAAGAATAAAAACCCCCTGAGCAACGCTATCGCCTACACGACCTCCTTCACGAAGCACTCGGGATCTCGAACACAAATCCCACCCAAGAGACGACCATCAACACTCCCATGGCATCCAAACACTTTTGAAGAAACTTTGGAGGAAGCACAAGTTCATCTAGTCTTCACCCGATCGCCAACGATCACCTAAAGACTCAGGGGCTACTCCCATCGGGAGCGCTGCCGCGCACCCGATAAAAGACAACAAATGAAACAAAACTCTAGCCTACGCCTGACCCTTCGACTCAAGCGTAGCCTCGGGGGCTACTCCCATCGGGAGCGCTGTTGCGCACCCGATAAAAACCCACAGTACCAAGTACAAGATGGACCCGAAGACAGCTCCCAGCCGCAAAAGACTCGAACGTAACTCTCAGTTCCAAAAAGGATTCAAAGACAACTCCTGATGGTGAAGACACAGTTCTCGGTGGCATAAAGGCTCAAATATACACAAAGGATAAAGCATGGTTTACATCATAGATATCATCTTCAATACAAAAAGGACTCAACTACATTTGGATAGAAGGCAGCTCCTGTTACAAGAGGAAATCACCCAAGGAACTATGACTTCTACATGTGTGCCCATGAGGGGTAATCAACCCTAGTGCAAGAGCATCATCACAGACAAAGTAGGGATGGAAGCAGCAGGCTCATGATGTCAATGACATAACAAAAGGTGAAGCTCGACTTATTTGGGGAGCCACTGGGGAAGGTGCTCCACCAGCTTCTTCTCCTGCTCCTCTAGCTTCCTCTCCAGCTCCGCCCAAACTGCCGGCGAAGATGACGCCGCCGCCTCCAGTTCTACAAGGTCGCCGTCCGCGCTCGTTTAACCAGTGGCTTGACGTCGAGGTCTTCTTCAGAGGCAGAGGAGGAAGCAGTTGAAGACGGCTCACCACCACCACCAGAAGAGTCCCTGGAGGAAAAAGCAGTTGAAGACGCAGGTGAAGGACTCCTCGACTTCATGGAGATGTCGTTGCTCGACTCCTGCCCATGCGGATCCATGCTATTGCCACTCGGATCGAATGCGCGGACAATGACAGTGCTCTCACCGTCAAAGCGACAGCTGAGCATATCACCATCTCGCAAATTCAACCGCCAAGCAAACAAACCCCAACCAGAGCCAAGAAAAATCAAGCGAGAGCTATCAACCTCCAACTCAACATAAGAAGGAGATCGACAGCTCCCCTGAAGGTGCAGAAGCAATCCATCCAAGCCACGTTCAGAGACAATGGCAGAAAAAAGCAGAGGGAAGAAGGATGCGATTGGCACTTTGGCCACGAATACGCAAAATAAAATCATAGCGCCAGAATCCCTCCTCCAAGGGAGAGGAGGAAGGCACTGGCACCGTACCATGACGACCTCCATGACATGAGCGTGGTGTGCGGCCACCACGGCCATGACGACCACGGCCACGGCCAACACCTCGCCTAGGAACCATGAGAGGAAGAAGAGATGAAGAAAGAGGTGAAGCAGCGAGTTGGATAGAAGCGTGGAAGAGAAAGGCCTATTTATAGAACAACTATCATCAAAGCACGGATAAGCCAAAACGACGGCGGCAATTAATTCAAAGACCAATCGTCCCAGCCGTCTCGAACTCCAAGACAAAGATGCTTTCCCACGAGAAGCACTGTACGCAGGGCGCGTCAATTCGTGCGCGTTTCCAACACACGTATGGGAAACTCAACCGGCGCCTGCCGCACGCCACACACGGCCATCATTATGACCGGTCCTCGAGACGTGACGGTTCACTGGCAACGCATCACTGACAGCCATCAAACAGAGGCATCACTATCCCTGACGAGCGGCGAAGAAAACCAAACAGCAAGGCGTACTCAGTACGCCATCAAGGCCCAGAGATTCCATCTTTCCAGATCTTTTTCCCAAGAAAGAAAAAACATCTTACTCCCATCGGGAGCGTACATCATAAGAATCCCGGGTGCTCCCTCACCTAAAATCCAACCACGTGCTCGAGTGAACACTCGCACCAATGAGAGTCTCGGGTGCTCCCTCAACCCGACGTAAGACAAACAAGCACTCGCCAAGACCATACGGCGCTACGAGTCTCGGGTGCTCCCTCACCTAAAGAGCCGAAAAAATGGCATTCGAGTGATTACTCGCGAATAACCCCCCGACCGAGCACTCGAAACAAAGCTCCTCGGGAGAATGAGTGAACAGCTCGCTTGATGTTTTGTTCCAAGCGGGTGCAATGCAATAAGGCTCCGCGCCTCAAAAACACACTTTCCTAGAACACGATACACTGTGCCCAGATGCCACGCAAGATTAGCGTGTAGGTAAGACCCCGCTGCGAAGTACGGCCGGGCTGGGACTTGCCGAAGAGCGATTTCACTCCCAACCTTTCCCATGCGCAGAGCATGATAGATAAGCCGGGCGGACGCGCCTTAGGCTACACACATTACTGGCGGCAAATGAACACCGTAAGACCTGAAGCGGCCGGACTTTTGCTCGACACCAGTGTTCCAAGCTCACGTCGAGGGACGTGGGTTTGATTGGGCTACTGTGGTATTTGCCCTAGTGCAATTCACAAAGGCTCGACCCGTCGACTCCTTGGGCCCTTTCATCTTAGCATCCCTCGAAACAGGTTTTGTCATGGCCACCAGACTGCCAGCGACCCACGGATGAACCGTGCATATCAATAAACGACACATGAATGTACTCGAGTCCCTACGCGACTCTTCGAGTCCCCCAGGCACTCGGGGGCTACTGACGAGGGGGTGACCCCACGACTCCTACGGATGAACCTACCTGGTGTCCGTGAAGGCAGAAGGCCCATGAAGATACGGCTTAGGCCCACTAGATGGCACCGACGTAGAAGTCCTCGACTCACAAGGAAGGTGCGAAGACCTGCCGTACGGAGCAAGCTAGGGTTAGGAAAGTTTACCTGTACACGTAGATGAACTCCCCGAGACCTAGCCCGGTATATAAGGGCTAGGGGGGCGACACCAAGGACATCGAATCTCACATGTAGCCCTAGCAATGAGCGCTCCAGCCTCGGTTTCCTCTATAATCGCATCTCCCCAATCAATAATATCGAGCAGGAGCGAGCCTCCTTGTTTGCCGACGAGTTATCGTCCAACCTGCGCCTCTCATGACTAACCCTGGGTCCCTGACCATGGGATTTGCCGGGGTTGATCCCCGTCAACGGGTTTCATATACATCTACTTTTGTGTTTTCGATGTTGGTATTTTTGCCGGCTCTTATCTTGTGAAGGTTTCACCTTCTACCTTGTTGGCATTTTAACATTTCCTTGATTTGCATCATTTCTTTTTGTTGATCTTGGGTGGTTCTCTATAAGAGGACCTAGAGCTTTTCCATAGCTTTAAAACAAGCCCAAGAACATAAAAATCGGAGTTCGTATGAAAAAGTTACGGATGTTTTCGTTTCCTGAGATGGGTTGTCTCTGGGTATTCCGGGCACCCGGGGTCTTGGACCCCCGGCTACTCGGGATATGCAGTAAACTTCCTGAACAGTCCGGGTACCCGGGGTATTGGACCCCTGGGTGCCCATTCCCCTGGCCAAATGTCTCTGGATGGTCCGAGTACCCGGTCCCTTTACTCCGGGTGCCCGCGGTTGGCCGACTGCCAACGGTTGGATCCGTGGAAGGGGTATTTATACCCTCCTTCTTCCTCCTTCCAAACCCAATCTTCCCCAAGATTCTTCCTCCATTGCTAGACCTCAAAAAGCTTGGTCTCGCCACCCCTAGCCACCCAAACTTGTTGATCTTTTGGGGATTGGAGGAGATTCACCCGATCTACTCTTCCACCAAACCAATTTGACTTTCCCCTCTAAGTGAAGGGAGATTTGTTGTTAGATCTTAGAGTTCTTTGTGTTTCTCCTTGTTCTTCCTCTCATATTCCTCCATAGCTTTTGTTGATTTGGTGGGATTTGAGGGTGAGGGATTTGAGCACTTTGTGTGTTTTGCCATTTTCATTTGGTGCATTGGGTTGAGTTCTCTGCGAGGATTCGTGGTAGTAGTAAGTGAAGTTGAGTATTGAGAAGATTGTTACTCTTGAGTGCTTTGGCACTCTAGAGCTTGTTCCTAGGGTGCTTTGGCCCCTAGAGGCTTGGTGTTGTTGCGGAGCTCAATCATTGTGGTGTAAAGCTCCAGACGCTACGGGAGCCTCCAATTAGGTTGTGGAGATTGCCCCGAGCATTTGTACGGGTACGGTGACCGCCCTCAAGGGTTACTATTTGTACGGGTTCGGTGACCGCCCTCAAGTGTCCCATAGTGGAATCACGACATCTTGCATTGGTGAGAGCGTGAGGATAAATAGTGTGGCCCTCGTTGGCTTCGTGTGAGCATTGTGTTCCACACCCTCTCCAAACGGAGACGTACTTCTCGCAAGAGAAGGAACTTCGATAACAAATCCTTGTCTCCATTGGCTCCACTTGCGGTTATCTCTACCTTTACTTTGAGCAAGCTTATTACCTTGTTTATCTTGTGCTTGCTCATATTGTTGTTGCATTGCTTGTCCCATAGGTTGCTCTCCTAGTTGCTTATCTAGTCAACCTATTTACTTGTGCACTCACTTTGTGATAGCCACAGTGTTCTTGTTATATATATTGCTATCACATAGTTGTTTATCTTGCTTAGTTTAATTTTTTGGTGCACATAGTTGAGCCTAGCTTATTTAGGTTTCTTGCTTGGCAAATTAAACGTAAAGTTTTATTCCGTATTTGTTCAAGCCTAAACCGTAATTATTTTAAGCGCCTATTCACCCCCCCTCCCCCTCTAGGCGACATCCACGTCCTTTCAGCTTCTCTAAGCTATTTGTTAATCTTGTCTATACTCAGACCTAATTTGCTTCCATTGTATGATGTAATGTTGATCACAAACATGTGATCTCTTTATGCTCTATGTGTAAGTCAATAAAGATACTTTGTAGAGTCCTGTGATGAATACCTGCTGTTTACACTAGACATGTATGTT
This sequence comes from Bromus sterilis, assembly GCA_950022295.1. Taxonomy (NCBI): domain Eukaryota; kingdom Viridiplantae; phylum Streptophyta; class Magnoliopsida; order Poales; family Poaceae; genus Bromus; species Bromus sterilis. The sequence continues at coordinate 31,937,377 of OX465597.1, forward strand.
GCGTGTATGATTAAAAAGTGCATGTCTTAGTGTGGGGTTCGATAGCTTGGTTGTGATCTTGCCGGCGGTCTTTCATACACCAAGTGGCCCTTAGATGTGCGCAGCTTGGGGCATCGCGATGCGATTGCTCGTGAATCTGTCATGTGGCACACTTTGTGGTATGATTGAGCCCGTCCGAGACCCTGACTGAGAGATCGGGCTGGAGTCTGTTTATTTAAGTGTTATGATTGATCGATAATATAGTTAAGGCGACTTGTCTATGAGTATGGGATTTCGCCACCCATAAGCATTTTGACTTGTGAGCGGACGATGAGGACCCATCTCAGTTGATCATCTGGCCTGGATGGGATGCCCCTCATGTTCGATGCTTTCCGAGAGTGTTTTGTGCTTGGCCTTGTCTGCTTAGACAAGTGAGTACGGCTCTCGGCTCTTCATATGATTGTATTGTGACTGAAATTACATACGCAAACCCCGGGTCTCGACAGACTTGGTCTAGACCCAGTGAGCCATATTCTACCCACTATGGCCTGCAGCAACACACAAGCCCGCCTCATCTTAAGGACGTTCTGAATGAATGAGCTGGCTCCTAATTATGGAGGTATACGTACAATTTTTGTTATTTATTATATTTTCAAAAATAATATAAATATATATTTACAAAAATAATGCACTTAATTTTCTAAAAAATGTTCAGCACGAATTTTAAAATGTAAACACAATGTAAATCTTTTTAATGCAATTTTAAAAAATGTTGCTAGCACTGAAAAAATGTTTGTGCCATGTTTTCATGCATTTCAATAAAATGTGACATTTTGTTATAGAGTTTTTACCGGTTTTACAATTAGTTTGGTCACATTATTTATTGTGCCACTAGAAGTTTCAACTACTCAAAATGACATCATTCCATTGAATGTGCGCTAAAAATGCTACTGGGACACCGTTATTGAAGTGATCAAAATACCCCCTGAACAAAAATTGAGTTTGTTTCCTCTACGACTCGCCGTACCTTGTGCGTCCATATGTTATTATTTTTTCTTCTTCCCTAATAAATATATTTTTGTTCCAATTTAAATCTTTTTCTGTTGACAACTAGGATTCACTAGTTATAGGGGGTCGCTAACAAATGCGATCCAGGGGTATTTTTACCATTTCATGTTGAAGAATGACTTTTGACCAAACGGTAACGATGTTGAGTGGCATTTTTGTCACATTCTCAATACCAGGAGGATATCTGTTAATATTGAAATGTTTGTGGAAAAATCTAGTGATGTGACATAATTGATGGTAAAACTGATTAAACACATTTATAATTTTATATAATTATTTTGTAATGGGCATATAGAAAATTATTTATACCATTCAAAAAATAATCATTACATTATAAAAATTTAACGCATTTCAAAAATATATTTATGACATTAAAAAAATGTATGCATAGTTTATTTTGAAAATTACCTCATTCAAAAAATTGTTTCAACTTGTACTTGAAAAATACATAACACATATTCGTATTTTTTCAGAAAAATGTTAATCATATATTTAAAAATGTATAATTTTTGTATATATATAACATCTAAAATGTACATATATTTGAAAAAAAAGAATCATTAATTTGAAAATGTTAGATGTGTAAAAACAATACTCCCTCTGTAAACGAATATAAGATGGTTTAAAAAACTAAACTAGTGATCTAAAAGATTTAATATTAGTTTTTTTGCAAAAAATATTTTATATTATTATACGGAAAGAGTACTTTAATCCACACAAACATAGTAAAAAAATAAAGAGAACCATAAAAAAGTCATGCCATAATTACAGTACTGGCGTAGCCTAGTAGGGTCATGCCTCAGGCGCGCCGAAGCTACATGCCTACATCTATTTCAGAATTGATGAGAAATAGCCCTCTTGTATTTGTCGGTTTGATTATTACAACAGAATGTCCTAATCACTAGTTGAGGATATCCTTGCAGAGATCATCCATGCGTATTTCGAGCGTGTTAAATGTTACGCTCTGATGTGTTTTGAGATTTTTATTTAGTTCCTTCATAATTGATACATGACAGCTTTTGAATGTACAATCGCAGCCGCAAACACAAACACATTCATCCGCCTGTACGGCACGAGGGATATGGCCGGGAAAGAGGAGGCTCAGCCCACGTGCTCCGGCGGGCCGGCACGTGCGGCAAGCACATTTTTTATGCTCTACGGACATGCTTACAAAAACAAATGGTTCATAAAAAGACGTGGAAGAACTGGAAGCAATAGTTTATTTGTTTTGTTTGCGTTGCGTCTTTTTTGGTGCCGCTGCGGTGACATCAGTAACATATACGTGTGCTAGATCATGTTACATTCTTTTACCGTCAGAGCGAAGCGCACAGGAAACCACCCCGGCCTGATAGAGCTAAAACTAAAGATCTCCCACGTGGCCTAAGATCGATCGATCTACGCAATATACTACTGTACCGAACGAAACCATCCAATTTTTTATTTACTCCCTTCGTTTTATGATGTAACACAATGCTCCCTCTATTTTAAAATGTAGTGCGTCTTCGATTTTCGTGTTTTAACTTTGACCATATATTTAACTAATGAGACCGATTGCAGCGGAAACAAAAATTGTATCAATGAATTTGTATCCGAATGAAGTTTTCAAATATGTAATTTTTATTTCTGCCGCAAATGGTCTCATTGGTTAAATTTATGGTCAAAGTTAAACATTGTGAAGCGTGAATGCACTACATTTTGAAATGAAGGGAGTATCATTTTGTAAGCTATATGCATGCTAAGCCGAACTAAACGTGAAATCTTTCTTGGTACAATGACTTTGTACGTATGTTTATCTACACGTGAAAAAAATGGTTTGGTACTGGTATGATGTACTTCCTCTTTTCTTTGTTTTTGTTGATTCGTCGTTGTTGACAATTCTTTTTTTTATATATTTTTTTTTTAGGCGTGCCTGTGCTGTTTTCACTCCATCATCTATCGTTGGTTGTATCAGTGATGGTTGCTACAAAGCGGAGCGAAACTCTATTTTCTCGTCATGTACTGTCCCTCTAGTTTCACCCTGTGGGTAAGTAAATAAATCGACAAAAGCAGGCGCGTGGCCGGTGCACTTCACGAGAAACTAGAAATTCCGGCGGGCCAGACCGACCATGGACCATATACCACCCTGCAAAGGTTTATTGCGGCAATTATTCTGCTGATATGTATAGTGGTGGTCATGCTCACGCGCGCAGAAATAACACCCACTGAACAGATTTCAGCGACCATAAATTCAGACATCTGCAACTGTACCAGTAGTTTGTTTTTCATCAGGGTAACAAACAAGCAAAGGGTATATTTTATATATTTTTCCTGAAAAACAAACAAACGGAGGGTGCATGCCGACTGATCAACGTCGCTCTCTCTTCCGTTCGTCATGCCGACCGGTCGAAGGGTTCCAAGCAAACAATGGTGATGTGTCTGCGGGTGGCGACGTCAAGCCATAGTTTTGTTGCTGCTTGTCACCGCTCGTCCTTCGATTAAACTGCCTTGTTTGTTTCTTCTGCTTAAATTTTCTGCTCAATTATAGCTGCTCTAAAGATTGAAAAACACACCAGTAGCTCGTTCCTGTTACTGTTAGAAAAATAACAGAGATTTTCAGATAACGGGCTTTATTATTCAAAAGGTTTAAGTACACTCGGTCTCTTCATAGCTAAGATGCATACAGCCGCAAGTCATCAAAAGGAGAAAACAAAAGAGCGAACGACAGGTTACAAAGTAAGAACTATCGCCATTCAAGATAGCTTTATGCGTAGATCACGCGGCCACCCATATTGAATAAAAATATCACTCGTCACCGCTTCCAGTCGTGCACACGTCACCATAAAAAGGCCTAAAATAACAGAGATGGAATAAGAATCTTTTGTTCTACGTACTATAAGTGGTTTGATTCGTTTGCACTAGGGAGTCATGTGGGTTTAATTAGATGGCTATTTTTCTTTATTCATGCATCTTGGTTCTGTTTTGGTTTTTGTTCAAATGTGCCCCGGTTCTCTGCAATGCATGTGTATTCCATCCTTCAGTAGGTGTGCCACTTACTTTGCACGGGTATATTCTTTGGAGTGTTCTAGTTTCAGACATTCCTCCTCTTACATAAATAAAAAAGGATTCTTTATTTAAAGAACAGAATCATTTGGGAATGGTGGTTAGTCATATATGTTTCCTGATTTGTTCCTGATTAAAATAACCTAGGCAACTGCTTGGCACCACCCCTTAATTAAGTACCATCTCCATGTTGGTGAAAGAGTTGATACTAGCTAGGTTTTAATTTTGATCATAAAGTGGCACTATTGAACCTACTCCGGCTTTGTTTGAGACCAAGCGAGCATGGAAGATAGTCCATGATGTTGTTGAAAGGATGAAGACAATGTAGGCAAAGCCCTGTTTGATTTGTTTGTTTTGTTCTGGTTGTTAATGCGTGTGGCCCACGTCGCACTCATAGTGTGGTCCAGGGTTAGGATACGAATAATTGTTAGGGCCGGGACCTAGTAACAAATATTGTTTGGTGAGCACAAATATGGTTGCTCCCTCTTTCCATCAATGGTTTTTTTTCTTCAATGTGTAGCTTTAAGTTTATTTTTTGCGAAAAAATCTTTTGATCTATTCATCTTTAATCATGGTAGTAAAACGAATATCATAAATAATAAAAATTACAATCAAATTCGTAGACCACTAGTGACGACTACAAGCACTGAAGCGAGCCGAGGAAGCGGATCTTTAGATCTCGGGTGCCAATGCATTCAAATTGAAAAATATATTTTATACATTGCAAAAGGGTCAAAATATTTCTAAAACATTTTGCGAGCAACCATGATCATGTGCAATACTCGTGTAAAAAGTTTTAGGAATGAACAAATTTTAAGGTATTCCAAGTGAGAGAAAAAATGACATTATATAAAAGTTACTATTCCCACCTTTTGTAGACTTTTCACAGAAGTGTAACAGCTAATCATGTTTGATTTAAGAAAGTTTTATGAAATTTGATGCCTTTTGCAATTTCCAAATTATTATTTTCAATTCGGGGTGCAATTGGATCCGAGACTCATTGGCTATCGTACCGATGTCAGCCTATTTAATTACTCCATCCCTTCCTAGATATAGGGCGTATAATTTTTGGCACAAAAATTAAAGAACACACGTGGAGGAAAAATTACACCGAGTTTGAAAGGGTTATCCATAGGTAATTGATGTGAGCATATAGAGGAATTTGCAAGGAATAAAGAAACATGATCATTTAAAAAAAATGTCCAAACGAGTGTTGTAACATAATACATCCTATATTTTGAACTTTTTTAAAAAAAACTATACGTCCTATATCTAGGAACGAAGGGAGTATAAATCAGTTGTTCTTCTATAGGATAATTAAACTTGGATGTAATAGCTCCTGTGGAAGATTATTCTTCTTTTTTGGAGAATCCTATGGAAGATCATTCGGGTTTTTTGAAAGACAGTATTGAAGAAACATTTTACTGGGTTAACTCAACAAAATGAAGTTGGACAGATTGCATTTTGCATACCAGTAAAACTAACTCTCTCCAGCGAGTTTTACTTCCTGTTACCAGTAAAATATTTCATAGTACTTTATTGCGCAAGTAGACAGACTCCGATAGAAATGATCATGTTCCTGGCGATTTTCATGATCAAACTTGCATGCATGTGGGGCTTGCCTGGTCAATATGCATTTGCATGCCCAATTAGTAGCTAGCCTTTAGTGGCCGTGTATCTTCCTTTATTTTGTGGGATCAGGGTCACGCTAGCACTCTAATTATTAATCTCAGACCCTATCATATGAAGCTACATTATGTGTGGCTCCACTCCATGATTGCTTACTAAAAATAAATAATCGAACGAAAACAAAAATAGAAAAGGCCATGCTGAGACTGCTGAAGATCTGGGCTCAGATCGTTGGAGTTATAACAGGCCTAGTGAGCCGTATTCTTTCTTCTTCTACCCACTATGGTGGCCTGCAGCAGCAACACACAAGCCCGCCTCATCTTAAGGACGCTCTGAATGAATGGACTGGGTAATAATTATACAGGTATACGCACAGTTTTTGTTCTTTGTTATATTTATGAAAATGATATAAATATATATTACAAAAAAGTAATGCACTTAATTTTGTAATAATGTTTAGCACGAATTTGAAAATGTAGACAGAATGTAAATCATTTGTTAATGCGATTCCAGAAAATGTTGATAGCACTCAAAGAAATGTTTGTGCCATTTTTTTCATGCATTTGAATAATTTCTGACATTTTGTTATAGAGTTTTTACCAGTTTTACAATTAGTTTTGTCGCACTATTTATTTTTCCACTAGAAGTTTCAACTACTAAAAACTGAAATCAATCTGTTAAATGTGCGCTAAAATATGCCAGTCAACAATGTTGTTTTAAGTGACTAAATTACCCCTGTACACAAATTGTCTGTGTTTCTTGTACAACTCACCGTAACTTGTGGGGATCCATGTATCATGATTATTTTTCTTCCCACCATTATTTTTTCTTTCAATTTAACTCCTTTATATTGACAACTAGGATCCACAGGTTATAGGGGGTCACTTTTTTTACGGGGAGCAGGGTGGTTTTTTTTGCAGGGATATATAGAGGGTCATTGACAAATGGGATCCTGGGGTATTTTTATCACATAATGTTTGATGAATGGAGGCCTTTGACCGAATGGTAACGATGTTGAGTGGCATTTTTTTACCACATGCTCAATATAAGGATGATATTTTCGAATATTGAAACTTTTAGAGGCAAAATTGAGTGATGTCACACAATTAATGGTAAAACTAATAAAACCCATTTTATAAAAAAATTTACAAAAATGTGCACTTTAGAAATGATTCATACTATACAAAAAATGTTTTTAAATTATTAAAAAAATCAGGAATTTAAAAATATTCGCGTTGTTTCTTTTGAAAAATGACATAATTCAAAAAATGTTTCAACATGTATTAGAAAAATACTTAACATATATTCGAAAACATGTATTTGATTTTTTATCATATATTTAAATTTTTTAAAATTGTATAAAAATGTTATATATATAATATCTAAATGCACAATGGGTATAAAAATTAACGTCAAACATATATTTGAATAAAAATATTAATCTTTAATTTGAAATTGTTATACTTGTAAAAAAATACTCTCTTTGATACATAATAAATATTGCTTAGTTTATATTAAGCTAATACAAACTTGTACTTCCTCCGTTCCAAATTAGATGACTTTCAGGGAGTAATAGATAAGCGACACTTATTATGGATCAGAGTGAATAATTCTGATCCACACTAATATAGTACTTCCTCCGTTTCGAAATAAATGTTTCAACTTTGTAGTGACCATTTATTTCAGAACGCAGGGTGTAAAAAACTAATGAAGGAAACAATAAAAACTCGTGCCAAACCCACAATACTGAGTCGGCCTAGTAGCGTCACGCCTCAGGCCAGCTGTAGACGAGAAATAGCCCGGGCATATTATTCATCGTCGGTCGGTCATTGCATCAGAAATGGATGTCACACACCTTCGAGTGATGTTATGGGTCGAGCAATGAGGAAGTTTACTTTTCAGCTGTTTATTTATCTTGTTTGTCAAGGGTTTCATGAATCGGTAAACTAAAGTCCTTTGGGAACTCACATGTTTCTCAAGGGTTTCATTGCCGAGCTGGATTCGATCAAACTGAAAGGAGGGAGTCAGGCAGCGAGCAGCCTGCCGCGTAGGGCTGGAAGACAAGCACCATTATCACATGCTCATGGAAATAGCTGGGTGATCCCAGCTGATGGTGCGGTGAAAGTAAAGGTCGATGCGGCTCTAGGAACGGATCAGGGGCAGTCGCGGCCGTGTGTCGTGATCACACGGGACGGTATCTGGGCTCTTCCTCACTTGTTGTGGAAGGAGTGTCCGACCCAAAGATACTAGAATCTATTGCAGTCAGAGAAGGTCAGTGCCTGGCAGATGATCTATACAAGCACAACATAATTATCTCAAGTGATTGCAAGACGGTGGTGGAGGAACTTCAAGGTTTGGTGCAAGGTGCAAATATCTCAATCATCAAGGAAGTGGTGAGACGTTGAAGCTTGTTTTCTATCTGTACCTTTATTTTTGAAAATCGTTCTTCAAATTTAGATTCGCATAATTTAGCTAAATTCTCTCTTTCTTTACCTAAGGGTCGCCATTTGTGGCTTATAAACCCTCATGACTTGAGTTGTATAAGTATGATTGTGGACGGTGAGCAGTAAAGTTTGGAAAACCCCTCAACAAAAATTACCTTGTTTGTTCGGCTTCTTGATTTTTGTTGGGTTTTTCATTCCTGGTTTTCTTCTAGGAGTAGTTAATTTTCCACAGTTTGATGTCCAAATTCTTATGTTCCTTGCAATTTTCGCCCATTTTTTGTTTTCTTTATTTTCATTAACATGTTTAAAATTCATGAATAATTATTATAAGATGAGATTTTCTAGTCACAAAAAATTATTTAAAATCATGAATAGTTTTAAGAATACAAGGGTTTTTTCAATATCAGAGCTTGTTTTTCATTCATCAATATTGTTGTGTTCAATAATATATTTTTAATCTGAGAATATATTTATGATTGGTGAATATTTTTTGAAATAAAACACATTTATAAAATTTTAGGAAAATTTAAGAACTTGTTTATATTTGAGAACATTTTGAAATACATATGAATAATCTTAAAAATAATGCATATATTTAAATTAGTGAAAATACTAAAATTAACAAAAATATAATTTAATAAAGATTATAAAATTATTAATCATTTGTTGTGTTTCTATTACATTTTTAGATATGCAAGGTGTTGTTGCCTTTTTGGGGGGCGGCGGGCAAGCGACAATGGTTGAATCGTGTGTCATCCACTAGCTGTCATGCAAGTGTGTGATAATCTATTGCAAAAACCAACAAATAGGAGCTTTCATTAGTAATTCCGTTACTATCATTTATATTTTTTAGCATTCCTTTTTATCGGGTTTACAAGCCGGGTATATATTCTTAGGTCATCAATTTAACTAAGAAAACTTGTATTATATTTTATAAAAAGAATATTTAGGTTCTTCATCAACGAAGTTTCAACTATACAATTTTTTTGATACATTATATTTGTCTTATCAGTCAAAACAGGAACTTAAAAGCCAATGCACGATCTACAAACCCAAGAGAAAAAAGCACCACCATTATCTTCAGGTTCAACCTTGTCGCAAAGATTATATACGATGCGGGCTGCAGCGATTGGGCCAAGGCCCGTGGGCTTGTTTCTTAAGTTATTCTCTTATTTTCATTCTACCTTATTTATTTCATATTATTTTATTTTGTTTTTTTACTTTATCTATCATAAATAAATATAATTTTAATAATACACTCTTTGTACGAGCAATAATATTACTTGTAACAATGCTTAATACGTAACATGAACTCTTTTTAATAACTAAGACATTTTTACAAATACATAAAATTACTTGTAAATAGCGAAAAGGTTTTTTGAACTGTATGAATGTTTTCTTTCTGAATACCCGAAATTAATTTTTAAATATGTGAAGATTTTAAAAATTATATGAACATCTTTACAACATGCATACATTTAATTTGGTGTTTTTGTAAAATATCTGAACATATTAGTTTTAGAAGCCGTTCACTTTTAAAATTACACTAAGTTCTTAAAATATAATAATTCTTCACAATTACATTTCTTATCAAATAAATGAACACTTCTTAAAACTATAATGTATGTTAATAATGGTGTGAGCACTTTTTAAATTCAAGAATAAAATTTAAAATTTACACGTGAAACATTTTCCTGGATACCTTAGATGTTTTAAAAATAAATCAACAAAATGGAAAGACTCTCCCAAGAAAAAGAAAAACTCACATCACGTTCTATCAACTCGAACTACAAATATCCATTGAAGAACAATCGATCAGCCAATGAATAGTTGTTTCTAAGTTTGCCATCGCTAGGAATAATTGAATTGGACTGGTTGTCACGCCAGTGAGGGGGACCATTGTATTGCCGGCAACAAGCATCCTATAGCAATCCTAAAACCTTGAGGGATGGGGTAGTCCCTTAAAGGTGGAAATGGATCGAATGTGCATCGAATGATGTTTTTCTAACTTTTATTTTCATATTTTAAAAGTAAATATAAAAAATGTGAATATGAATATCACGGGACATGATCATATGAGTGCAGAGCGGATGTTACTTGTATACAAATCACATGTTTCCTCGATTCGAATGAATGTGAATAAAAGTGAATATTAGTTGTAGAAAATAGCTCAATAGCTATGTGACACAAATTAATCATCTTACAATATAAAATAAGTAATAATAGGCATGTTTATTAATAAATACTAATATAATGACTTATAATTTCTAAGTTTAACCTACAAAAAGTAAAATGTGACCACTTAGCTCTTGTGTTGGATAATTTGCATAATAGGCTGGATTTGCTTAAATTAGCCCACGATTTTGTTTGGACACGGATATATCCATTTCATATTCATATTTGTGTCAAAATTGCATACCATATTTGTATTGGTATTTGTAAATTTAACACAGATACCTTCCGTTTCCATTTTTATTTGGATGCAAATGTTTGAATATGAATAGGCATTTTTTTGAATACGAATATAAGATATTTTGGATTATCCATAGCCTCTTCAATATAAAGAGATCAAGATTTTTGGCATTCTATGATTTTATGTACTATTGCTCCATAGCAGGCTTAGTCCTTTGTCTAATATCATGCACCACCACTTTCCAATCTAAGGCGATTTGTATGCTTATAATATTGAGATCATCGGGTAGAGACAAGTCTTCCCGTATCGCCAATGCTTCAATAGTTCTTGGGTCTAAATTCCTCTAAGAACAACACCTGAAGGTCCCAAAAAATTTCCCTTCATGATCACGGTAGACTGCTCCAGCAACTCCACAGTTGCCATTCCTCGCAACATCAACATTTATCTTCACTAGCCTCACCGAAGGGGCTTCCATTGAGGGTGTTGACGGACAACTCTTGAAACACTAGTTACAAGATCATGGATGCAATCTCTAACAAAAGGGATAATAATGCAGTGAGTAATTAGTGGGCTTTGGTAGATGTCCTCGTGAATTGCTTTTCTCCTTTCTCCCCAAATATCCCAAAGTGTGGCAACCATGTGCGTGAATTCATCATGTGGCAAAGAGTCATGCATTCGTAATATCTAGTTATTTACATTCCCGTCTTGATTTGTGCAAAGGTGTTCGACCATCTCTTTTGTGGATAGTGCCCAAATGCACCTCGCCATAGAGCACTCAAGGAGTGCATGCCTCCATGTGTCCTCCGCTCCATAAAGCACACAAGCACTCGACGATGCCATCTTTCTATGGTGAAGGAGATCGTTGGTTAGTATAGAGTGTTGTGCCAAACAGCATACGAAAACTTTAATATTTGATGGTACCTTGATGTTCCAGAGGTTTGTCCAACCATTACATTCAACTACAACATCAAAGGGTCCTTCTGCTTCCTCTAGCTAACTCTCTTTATGCTGGTATTTGTCTTGACAATCATCCGATACACGCTTCTAATAGAAAATTACCCTTCTTCTTCTCACTCCAAGCCCAAAAGTCACTAGATCTTCAGGTACGAAGTGGAATAGAAAAGATTGCTTCTGCTTCGATAGGGATAATGACAGATTAAGAAATCTCCTCCCTCGAAGATGTCGTGGTGTGATCAATAAGTTCTACAACTCGGCTGGGAGGGTGGTTGAGGTAATAGGCATCTTAAAAATCTTCCTCGATGTCCATGCAGATATTTTTTGCATCACCATTGCCAATTCTCCTTATCATACCTCGACACATAATATCCCTTCAATCGAGTATATATATGATGGCTCCTCTCCCCTCGTTGGTTACCCCAAGTGGAAGGTTGAGATGTAGCACATCAGCAAGTTTCCCTCAGTGAAGATACCGAGGTTTATGTCTCCGACGGACTCCAACGACGACAAGTAGGTGACAACGGCGCTAGATATTACTTGATAGCGCGAGAGTTAATGTGGACCTGCACACAGCAACATATAACTCTGCTCCCAACAAGTACAGAGAGGTTGTCAATCTCTCCGGCCTTGTTGTTTACAAAGGGTCAAACGCAAGGTTAGATAGTAGTGATAAATGCAACATAAAGTAAAAGCAGTAAAATAAAGTGGAGGTGTAAATAGTGGTGGAAATATGGATCGGGATCCCGTGATGTTCACTAGTGATGTCTCTCTCCCAAAAGACGATAAAATAGCTAAGCTCGGTGAACAAATTACAGCTGGGCAATTGACAGAATTATAAACGCGACGCAATACTAATTATGCTACTTAAAAGTAAGAGTGCTCTAAAGTATGGGCAGTACGCCAAGACAAGTAGACCGAAATCCATCTGCATCTACTACTAATCATCCACATTGAGATATCTATCCAGAACATCTCGCTGGTATTAAGTTGCGAGCCCCACCCAAAGTGTAAACTCAAAGCAACGGACAATTGCATTAATAATCTATGCGTAAGGTAAACAATCCTTGCAACCGCAGTTACAAGCACCGTTGTTTTATCTCTGGTGGCAACATCACATCCCCTAGTCTCATGTTTCTGTCACTCAAGCTAGACATCGGGGGGCATGAACCCACAATCATGCATAACGCTCCCTCTTGGAGTTACTATCTACTATTTGGTCAAAGCAACAAACAACAACGGAGAACATGCAAGAATTACTAAGAACAAAATATAAAAGGTAAACCAAATATATAACTCATCACGATCTGAACATAATCTCATAATCCATCGGATCCCAGCAAACACATCATAGCAATAACAGTAAAATTATATAGGTGACTTGATCATGCAGGGAAGCTCACAAGGTATAAACATTGAAGAACAAATATGGAGATAAGACATCACATAGCTATCGATCACGGACCCATGGTCCAAGGGGGGCTACTCACGACACATCTGGGAGGTGTCCATGGTGGTGGAGAGGCTCCCAGAGTTCAATCCTCCCTCTGGCAGGGTGCCGGGGAGGGGTCTTCTAGTGCTCCCGATCTTCGGAGCGCGGCGGCGGCGGAACAAAGGGGTAATTCTTGATGCGGGATCCTCCTCGAAGGTTTCCTGGATGAGGGGTAAAAATAGGCCGAAGGGGGGCACCAAAGGTGGCCCTACCTCCCATGCGCCTTTGGTGGCGCGACCAGGGGTGGGGCCGCGCCACCTGGCCGCCTGGGAGAGGGGTGGCCCCCTCCGGCTCTCCTTCAGTGGTTCCGGAAGCTTCCTCCATGCTGATTTTTATTCCGATTTTTCCGGAAATTTTCTGGCATTTTAAATTGGCAAAAAATCACTGCAACTAAAGACATCAGCAGACAGGAACTGGCACTGGGTGCACTGAGTTAGTAGGTTAGTCCAAATATGTGTAAAATGATATAAAAGTGTATCAAAACATGTAGCAATGTCACATAAAAGTGCATGGAACAAGCAAAAATTATAGATACGTTTGGGACGTATCAACATCCCCAAGCTTAATTCCTGCTCGTCCTCGACTAGGTAAATGATAACACAGATAATTGATGTGGTGACATGCTAACACACACATATAAGAACTTCAAATTAAAGCAAGTAAGATATGCAATTCAAGTCAAGACAATAACAAGCAAGAGTCTTAATATTAATTCTAGCAAAGTATAAACATAAAGGTGCAAGAGCTCTCGCTGTCCATGACTCAAATGTCTCCAAATGGTGTTTGCGTGCAAGCAATGTGAGATGGGATTAAGAAAGTACTATATATATAGTTAATTGAGAACTCAGTCTACTAAATTTTCACACTTGGTCTCCTTCGGGATCTTATTTTGACTCATCCCAAGACCACTAGTCAGGTACAAGTCAAACTGATCCTCTCCCTTTCGACTTTGAGCACTCATGCAATGGATGAGCACGAGAAAGATATGTTGACACTTAGGACGGCAAAGAGAGAAATGATGGGGAAGGAAGACAAAAAGGGTGTGAAAGGCTCACATCAATGAGGACAATCATAGGCGAGAGAAAGCCAAATGATATATATGATGTGAGGAGTAGGGATTGCCATGCAACGGATGCACACGTGAGCTAAGGTAAGCTCGCTAATGGAACTAGTGGGGGTGCATCCAACTTGCTTGCTCATAAAGACCTAGAGATCATTTGAGGAGGCTCATCCTTGGAATATGCAATCCAAGTTCTATAGTGTAAGGGTCCCCACATAGTTATGCATGAATGATAATCTCTATGGAGTACAAATATAGCAATGGAGTACGAGTGTGGATCTTTCAAAAGAAATAGTAGTGTTGCCCCTTTCTCTCTTTTTATTTCTTTTTCTCTTTTTTCTATTTTTTGTATTTTTGTGGCCTCTTTGTCTCTTTCTATTTATCTCTCGTTTGTCCTCTCTGGGATCTTTTAATTTGTCCTCTTTGGGATATTTTCCTCACTTAAGGGCAACACTCTATATTTTACAAGAATATAGAAGATCTTCACACTTTACAAGAAATACTCAACATAAGGAAGAATGAAAACTATCATGATGTATGCAAATGTATGCCTCTGACAGTGTAGCGGAATATGCAATGATACTATCGCGTCATGTAGCAATGACAAGGGAAAATCCCAACTATCATACAACTCCTCGATCAAGCAAAAGCATGTATGACATGAAGATCAAGTCATGAGATGGTGGATGTTGCATGGCAATGTATCTCGGAAAGGCTATGAAAATGCCTTGGTTGGTAGGTATGGTGGTTGTTTTGATGAAAATATAAGGAGGTTTATGATGACAGAGCGTATCGTGTCAAGGGTTTGGATGCACCGGCGAAGTATGCACTAACTCTCAAGGTGATAAAGGGCAATGCACGGTACCGAAGAGGCTAGCAAAATATGAGGAGGTGAAAGTGCCAACAATCAAATACTCGCATTAGTCTGAAGAACTCATGCACTTATTATCAGTAACTCTCTATCTAATCTGGAGGCTCACAAAGAGACAAGTACCCCGAGGAGGAGTGTATGGGGGTTTGATTATCCTTGCGCATCCTCGACCCATGGTACGTGAGGGTACTCTGTATATTCCAACCCTTCCAGAGGTTAGCGATCCATCTAGTAGCTAGAGTTCTCAACTAATTTTTGTAGTTTTTGAAAATAAGCATGGATTTCCTAAAATACGACACCTATCACTAATAGGGTCAAGATCATGGCACCTTAATGTCCAAACATTACTCTAATCAATACCTCAAAACTATTGCATGTTACTACTACACTTGTAATAGCAACCTTAATTACCTACTCATGAAAGACACACAACTCAGTGCAACAAGCCAACTCTCTAAACAATATAAACATGAAGACTCAAGAGAGTTCCTAGAACATCCTAAACAAAATCTCTTAAAAAGATAAGCATGAAAACTAAGAGCTAAACATGACAGCAGCTATGAAAAGATATAGAACACACACAAAAAGAAAGATAAGCATGCAAGCCTATGTTATGTTCTACGGTAGAGTGGAGCGTGTTTCTCTCCCAAGCAATAAAGGCTAGGATACAAATTGTTATGAACAGCAAACAAAACTAAAACAAACTATAAATTAAAGAGCGAGACGCTCCAAGTCTAGCACATAACATATGAAGTGATAAAAATATAGCATGGAGAAGGACGAACTGATGATTGTTGATGGAGAAGGGGATGCACGGGGGCATCCCCAAGCTTAGACGCTTGAGTCTCCTTGTAATTTCTCTGGGGTGGATGGGGGCATCCCCATGCTTGAGCACTTGACACTCCCGAATCTTCTTTCATCATCTCCCTTCGCATACTTGAAAACTCCCTTCATACGAAACTCGTCATAAGCTGATTAGAGTGGTTAGTAGCCATGATAAAATATTTTTTCTCTACTGGAGATATTCATATTATTGAATATCTACTATTTCTCAAGGTTTCCAAAAAGTTTTTGCAAAGAAAAAGCAAGCTTAAGGTTTGCAAAACTAAAAAAAGGCAAAACGTGGAAGAATCTGTGAAAAATAGACCAGCAGGTAGTAGATAATTTTTTCGGGGTACTTCTGCAACTGAAATAAATAAAAACTCAGATCAGATTCACGAAAGATAATTGTATAGATCACTCTGTCAAAAAAATCAAATAAAGAAGATGATCTGGTGATTTTAGCCGAATTTTTCCGTTAAGGGAACATAATCTGTTTCTAGAGAGCATGTCACAACTTTTGAACTTTCTTGCAATCGAAGGCTAAAACTTGGCACAAAGCTTGAAAATAAAGATACAATGATGTTGCTACAGTAGTAACAAGCATCAAGACCACTAAAAATGAAAGTAAAAACATCTTGGGTTTCCTCCCAACAAGCGCTTTCTTTTATGCCTTTTAGCTAGGCATGATACAAGAAAATCAACTTTTATCAATATCAAAAGAATAGCTTGACCGTGTAACTGACTCATAAGGTAACTTGATTTTCTTTCGAGGGAAGTGTTCCATTCCATGTTTGAGGGGGAACTGAAATCTAATGGTCCCCTTTTTCATGTCAATGATAGCACCAACGGTGCAAAGAAAAAGACGTCCCAAAATAATTGGACATTAAGAATCACATTCAATGTCCATAACAAGAAAATCAATGGGAACATAATTATCATTGACAATAATAAGCACATCATCAATCCTTCCTAAAAGTTTCTTTACGGAAGAATCAACAAGTCGAACACCAAAAGAACAAGTATCAAAAGATTTCAAATTAAGCATATCATACATTCTTTTGGCATAACGGAGGCACTAGCTCCAACATTACATAAAGCATAGCAAGAGAAGTTATTTAATTTAATTTTGACTATGGGATCCCAACCATCTTCTAGCTTCCTAGGGATAGAAGTCTCAAGTTTGGGCTTCTCCTCCCTAGCTTTGATGAGAGCATTGGTAATATGCTCGGTAAAGGCAATGTTAAGTGTGCTAGTGTGGGGGTCTTTAGCCATTCTTTGCAAAAAGGTGATAACTTCTGAGAGATTACAATTATCAAAATCAATTTCATAGCTATTCAGAAAAATTGTAGTATAATCCTCTATGTTTGAATTTCTTTCTATTATAAGTGTTTGGACGTCTTCCCAAGTTTGGGGACGTGTGGGAGCAACTTCAAACAAAGGCTCATTTTTCTTTCCTGGAAGACCATGCCATGGGCATAATTCTCCGTCATAACTAACATAATCACAAGGTCTATTAATTTTGTAGACCCCTACAGTGGTAATTGGAGTAATGGAAGAGGGGGTGTACTCACCCCACTTAGTTTTTTCAGTGCTACCCATAATAGTAGCAGCAAGCAAGAACAAGACAAGCAATTTTTTTTGTGATTTTTGATAAAGGACACTAAGATAAAACGATAAGGTAATCTAACAAGACTAAAAATAAAATACAAAAGATAGTGTGCAAATCCCCTATCTTGAAGAGTGGAGTCCCCGGCAACGGCGCCAGAAATTAGCTTGATGACTTCTCGCCCCTCGTTGGTTACCCCAAGTGGAAGGTTGAGATGTAGCACAACAGCAAGTTTCCCTCAGTGAAGATACCAAGGTTTATGTCTTCGACGGACTCCGACGACGACAAGTAGGTGAAAACGACGCTAGATATTACTTGATAGCGCGAGAGTTGACGTGGACCTGCACATAGCAACATATAACTCCGCTCCCAACAAGTACAGAGAGGTTGTCAATCTCTCCGGCCTTGTTGTTTACAAAGGGTCAAACGCAAGGGTAGATAGCAGTGATAAATGCAACATAAAGTAAAAGCAGTAAAATAAAGTGGAGGTGTAAATAGTGGTGGAAATATGGACCGGGATCACGTGATGTTCACTAGTGATGTCTCTCTCCCAAAAGACGATAAAAATAGCTAAGCTCGGTGAACAAATTACAGCTAGGCAATTGATAGAATTATAAACGCGCAGCAATACTAACTATGCTACTTGAAAGTAAGAGTGCCCTAAAGTATGGGCAGTACGCCAAGACAAGTAGACCTAAATCCATCTGCATCTACTACTAATCATCCACCTTGAGATATCTATCCAGAACATCTCGCTGGTATTAAGTTGAGAGCCCCACCCAAAGTGTAAAACTCAAAACAACAGACAATTGCATTAAAAATCTATGTGTAAGGTAAACAATCCTTGCAACCGCGGTTACAAGCACCGTTATTTTCTCCCTGGTGGCAACAGCACATCCCCTAGTCTCATGTTTCTGTCACTCAAGCTAGACATCGGGGGGGCATGAACCCACAATCATGCATAACGCTCCCTCTTGGAGTTACTATCTACTACTTGGCCAAAGCAACAAACATCGACGGAGAACATGAAAGAATTACTAAGAACAAAATATAAAAGGTAAACCAAATATATAACTCATCGCGATCTGAACATAATCTCATAATCCATCGGATCTCAGCAAACACTGCATAACAACAGCAGGAAAATTACATAGGTGCCTTGATCATGTAGGGCAGCTCACAAGGACTAAACATTGAAGAACAAAGATGGAAAGAAGACATCACATAGCTACTGATCACAGACCCATGGTCAGAGGGGGACTACTCACGACACATCCGGGAGGCGTCCATGGTGGTGAGAGGCTCCTGGAGGTCAAGCCTCCCTCTGGCAGGGTGCCGGGGAGGGGTCTTCTGGTGCTCCCGATCTTCGGAGGGCGGCGGCGGCAGAACAGAGAGGTAATTCACGATGCGTGATCCTCCTCGAGGGTTTCCTAGACGAGGGGTAAAAATAGGCCGAAGGGGGGCACCAGAGGTGGGCCCCATCTCCCAGGCGCCTTGGTGGCGCGTCCCCTTGCCGCGCCACCTGGCCACCTGGGAGGGGGGGTGGTCCCCCTCCGACTCTCCTTCGGTGGTCCCGGAAGCTTCCTCCATGCTGATTTTTATTCTGCTTTTTCCGGAATTTTTCTGGCATTTTATATTGGCGAAAAATCACTGCAAGTAAAGACATCAACAGACAGGAACTGACACTGGGTGCACTGAGTTAGTATGTTAGTCCAAATATGTGTAAAACGATATAAAAGTGTAGCAAAACATGTAGCATTGTTACATAAAAGTGCATGGAACAAGAAGAAATTATATATACGTTTGGGACGTATCAATATAGCACACCAAATTTGTGATGGATGTGATCGTAACTCTACATTCAAAACATATCATGAAGGAAAATATGGAACTTTAATGAATCTTGCACTAAGAGACAACTGGTCATCGAGAACACTCCAAGCTAGTCTAGCCAACAAGGCTAAGTTTTGAAAGCTCAAGAATGATCAGAGGGGAGGGGGTGAATGATCACTTTTAAAAAATCTACGAAACTTAGAAGGAAAACACAAAGACAGTGAACGACTAAGTGTAACTCGAAGGAATTGCACCATCGAAAGACACGCTTAAGTCGAATGTAAATGGGACGAGGGGAAACATCGAAGGAAAACAGGCAATAGAGTAAATACTGAAAGTAAATACGAGTAAGAAAACGAGCCTGCCAAAGCGATGTTTGGTGAAGCCAAAGCGATGTTTGGTGAACCAGTTCACGCTCTGCAAAGCGCTACGTCTGTTTGGAGGGACTGGTGATTGAATACCTGGAGCAAAACTCTCTCCGTCCTATTCTCCACTGCAACAAACTCCTTGAGCTTGTCCAGTTCTTACTCGGGGTAGATGATTCAGGACATCTCCAAAACCTTTAAAAACTTCCTTCAACTGCGACAATTACTCTTTGACTGCTTGACAGGCGACGCCTAACCGTCTAGGAGACTTGTAGATCTCCAAGATAAAAAGGTTGGCTAATATCAACCTAAGTCTCTGTGAATTGCTCAACTCAGTTTGTGACTTGGGTTGGTTTTCTCTCGAGATCTCTCTTGGGATGCTCACAGCTCTTCTGTCTCAGAATATTCAGTGGAGCAGCCAACCACAAATGGCGGGTGGGTGCGGGGTATTTATAGTTTGCGATCCCAATGGTGAAATGACTGAAGTGACCCGATACAACCGCTTGACGCGTGTCCACAACGGTCGAATTTTTAATCAATGCACAAATTTTCTTGCGGAACAAGTAAGCTGACTTACCGAACGAGTTCTCTCTCGAAGGCACAAAGTGCAATGACTTTGCCTTCGAGCTATTACTCGACTCGGTAAGATTTCTCTCAGTAGGCTATCTTTGGGTTTTGAGTTGAGTAGAGAAAATTCACTTTGACTAAGATTTCAACTAGCAAACCCCTCTTGATAGTATGTTTTTCCTACAACTCAAGAAAGTAAAAGAAAAACTAGTAAAAATACTAAGTTTTTGTCCAGCTTCAGCTTTCTCCTCGTTGAGATTCTCCTCGAGAACATCTTCATTTTGGACGACATTTTTAAGGGTCGTCCTCCATCAAAGGCTTCGATATTTTTCTGAAGCTTTGCTTCTGAGAGTTGTCCTTCGACCTTCTACATGCAAACTCCATTCTTCGGGAACCTAAGCATCTGTTTATACTCGACAACAATGTTAGTTCCTCTACTGCTTTGTCCAACAATCTCCAAAACCTCCGGGGGCAAAACTTGCTCTTACAAGTTTAAAATCTCAATGTCTCTAAACCCCATGCCTCCTATGTGTTTTGGTTTCACCATGAAATTCCATGACACCCAACAAGGTTACTCTTCCCTTCCTTTAAGCCCCATCAAAATTGTATAATTTTTGAGATTACCAATTCACATAGACCCTTTGGTAGATGAAAATATGACATATAGTAAGCCGAGATAGCCTAACTTAATTAACACTTCTTTCCACACTAATGGCAAAATATTTTCCATCCATCCTCTCACCTTTTTACCAAACATGGTCCGATAAATATTTAAAAGTATTGTTATTTGTCTATCCCACAACTGTTGGCATACCCAATATCTATCATTGATGGATTCATTATATATATTTAGCTTTTCTTTGATAGTTACACAAAATGTTTGAGGACAACCTTTACTTAAGAAGATATAAGAATTTTCATGATTAATCCTTCGTTCAGAAGCCATGCAATATTTATTCAAAATGCTTGATACGAAACAACCCCATCTTCACTTGACTTAAAGAGAAATAGGATGTCATCTACAAAAATAAGTTGGTTCACAATCTGAGTTTTTGGTGCCACCTTTATACCTCCTAACTCTGATGACTAAGAATTGGATTTTAAAAGGCACAAAAGGCATGATGCTGCTAATAAGAAAATATATGGGGATATTGGATCTCCCTGCACCTCTGCTAGGCTTAAGCTACTAGAGCTTCTAACCATTAAAGAGAATGTAGTATGCGACTGATTTAACCATATCCATTACTATATTAACCCAGGAGATAGAAAAACCCATCTTCAACATGGTGGCCTCAAGACAGGGCCACTCAAGCATATCATAAGCCTTCATCATACCCATCTTGAGAGATCAATGGCTATTGATCTTGAATTTGATGCACTTCATAAAATGCAAACATTCATAGGCAGATTGTTCCTCGGAAATGATGTCACACAAAATAATCTTACGCCTATTAGCAACAGTTTTGGATGAAATCTTGTACTCCCTCTGTTTTAATTTACTCTGCATATTAGATTTTACTGGAGTCAAACTTCGTAAAATTTGACCAAGTTTATAGAAAACAATATACGCATTTACCATAACAAATTTATATGATGTGAAAGTACATTTAATAATGAATCTAATGGTATTGATTTATTATGAGTATATGTTAATATATTTTTCTATAAACTTTGTCAAAGTTTACTAAGCTTGATTTAACCAAATCTAATACGCGAAGTAAACAAAAACGAAGGGAGTACAAAACATTGCGAAGGCTTATCGATCTGAACAAAGAGTGGGTAACAAGATTCATTAACTTAGGGATTAGGACCAAATCATGTCATTAATACACCACGGGCTCTCTTCCCCTTGATTTTTGTAGCACAACCATGGTGTCTTCATCTCCACAAATATCCTAGTGGCGCTGGTAGAAGTGTGAGGGAAATCCATCAGGATCAGACACTTTAGTAGGAAACATCTAAAAAAGATTTTTTTTTCACTTCTTCATTCGTATATGGAGCACCGATAGATGCATTCATGTCTGTCATCACCTTGCTACAAACATCGTCAAGAGAAACCCCATATCATTTGTCCCCTAGGTAGTGTATATGTTTTGACAAAACATTCGCTAAAGTCTTCAGCTTGGTCGAGTCTTCTGTCATAGCACCCAAAGAATTCTATAGATATTTTATCATGTTCTTTTTTTTTCTAATATTGCCCCCAAGATGGAAAAATATAGTGTTTTCGTCCCCCGTCGTTAGCCATTCGATCCTCGATCGTTGACGCCACATCACCTCCTCCTAGTGATACATCTCCACCAATTTTTCATTGATCTTGATTTCGACATGAGAAGGACCAACTCAAGTTGGGTAACTGTGAAGGCACTTAAGGTCATTTTTAGGTTCTTAATCTACTTTCAAACACTCGAAAATGTATCACCGTTCCATCTTGAAATATCTGAAGAAATAACTCCTAGTTTGCTCTGTAAGTCATCATTCTTCATGTCGCCGAAGGAAGAATTCCATGATGCTTCTATAGTTTCCTTATAGCTCTCATGAGACTCCCACATGACCTCGTAATGAATTGTCTTTTTGATATTCGACAAGTTTGAAGGAACGTGATTAAACTTCAAAAGCACCACGCCGTCGAACCAAGCGCTCGGTTGAGTAGCACCCTTGTATAACTGTCGCCCGAATTTTTTTCTCATATGTCCAAAACCGACCTTGATCTCCCAAATCTAGCAACATGCAAACACCAACGACTTCTCAAAATCCTTGGATCTGCGCATTATCCGCTGGCCAATACCCTATTGTTTACTTGGATGTAGAACTTTGTTGAAATCCCCGAAGCCAGTGAAGGTCACTAGAAGTACCTAAGTCCTTCAGAATGTCCTAAGTTTGGTGCCCGAGGTGGGTTTAGTCCTGATCTATTTATGTAATAGATCAATCAATGTCATAAACTGAATAACCTAGAACATCAATCTTTATTGAGTTATTTTAAAAAATTCAATGCCACCATTTCTACCTTGAATAGCAATTGCATAGCCATTATCATAACCCAAAGTACCAGAAAGTGCTTCTACCCTCACTTTGTTTATTCGAGTTCCTACAATACAGAGGATAGAAGGGGCAACGTTTCACGTGATATCGTGGAGTTCTCAAACTGTTGCGACATTGTCCGCCTCCACGACAATTCCAAAATATGACACTCATCGTGCTCGGGCCCCCTCCGAGCTAGAGGTCAATGTTTTGGTATCATTAGGTTTTGTTTGCGAAGTGTTCTTCTGCATCGAGGTTCACTCATTATTCAAACCTGCTTTAGAATTCTCTGGGTCCTGTTTAGGAGGAGGGCTAGGTGGGATCAAGGGTGAAGGGATCAATAGAATCTCCAGTGATTTAGAGCATGTTCCGAAGTTCATCAACTCCAAGCTTCACAGTTTTCTAGCGAGAAACCAGTCCGAACGCTTCAGCTTCATGAAGGTAAAATTCACGAAGCCATCTTGGGATGTAGTGTATTTTCCTGAAACGAGGGAAACCCAGCTTCATGTTTACAGGAATCTGGAGTTGGACTTATTTACGGATCTAATGCCACCGCCAAAGAAAATGATTCGATCTCAGCTCCTCTTCGCTCGTACAGGTACCTGCTCGCACGTCTTTCCCCTTTCCTCGTGTTCTTGAAATGGGCTGCTTTCAGTCGATTCAAGGTGGCAACAAGAAGGCATGTAGTCCCACAGTTGGGTTGTCGGCTCAACATGGCACTGGAAGAAGCTACGAGGCAGCCGGACGCTTTTCAGTCACCACCTAAAGCGAGAAGCCAAGTGAGAAGTTGAATCTGAGAAGTTTTGGAGAAGCTGAGAAGTTTCAGAATACGCCCTTAGCCTTAAGCGCTTCATCTACCAGCCCCACGAAAACGACCGTTGATGCAACTTTGACCTTCCTTTGGTTGTACTTACTTGTAGGATCGTTATCCTTCATGAGAACACTAGGGGTCCTCAAATCCCTAATCATGGTAAGCTCCTGCAAGGAAGCCTCCCCTTTAACGCGACCATCTACCGGAAAAACCTCCCCGGCTTGCCTCGTCCCCTTCTGTTCTGTCCAGGGCCCGAACTGGCTCATTTGTACCATGTTGCCCTCAGTTCATTGAAGATGAGAACCTTTGGAGCATGAATTCCACTACCATGTTCCTTGTATTGATGTCCAAGCACGCTGCATATTGCACACGAGTCATGCAATCTCTCAATTTTGACTCTGAATTCGTCTTTTGCCTCACATTGATCTTCACCCGTACCGTGAAGAAATTTCCTTCAAAATCCTGATGTTTTGGCTATGCATCTATGTATATATTCGCCCACTTTGCCTAGCAGAGACTTGAGAAGAGGCACAAAGCCATCTGGAAGATCGTGTATCCGGATCCAAAGATCAATATTATCTAGTTTGATTATGAATGGCTTAGTGAATCAATCGTAGGGAGCCAAAACAACATCATTGCCATAGTAGTACCATGGACCTTCTTCCCTAACTCTCTTCGTCGCCTAGATGCAGAGTAAAAAGATTGTCTTCTAGAGGTCGGATTTGGATCTGCTGCGCGAGATCCCATGTTATTCTCATCGTTTTGAAAAAGCCAAACCGAGTGAAGCTTTTCTCTACATGTACCCTGGCGATCGCCATCCACCTAGTCACTTGAGCTTGTAGCAAATCTTCCTCCTTCACAATAACATCTAGATCATCTTCCATTAGGCCGAGCTCCCTCAGCATAGACTCCAACTTAATGAAGCCCTCCTTCGAATCTGATGCACTTTCCATTGTCCTAACCCAATAAACGATTTGTCAGGTTACCGCATAAATCCTATAACCTCCAATAGAGTTTTAAATCAAGACATGACAGGAAGCAGTCAGAGATGAGACTGGCCAAGGGAAGGGTTGGGGAAGGGAAGGACTCAACGATGATGAAAAGTGGCCCTCGTGAGGAGAGAGAATCCTGAAGCGAGGGGATCTTAGGTGGTCCACTGGTGACTTGTCATCCAAGTCAGCTTGCGGCGTGTTCTCCATATTCTTACATCTTGCTTGCAGGTGTAGTAGTTGGCGTTACGGTCGTGGGCATGACAGCCATGGCCAACTCTAGCTCGTGCCATGCGTATGCTTCAACCAGGGGATGGCACCATCGGTAATCCTTAGCCAATACACAATTATACAATTGCTAGGTCGATTTGAGATAATGCATAATTGAATTTTCACTAGCAAAACTTATTCAAAATCTGGGATGAATATCGAGTTTAGAAAAATGGTAGGACATGTTCACTGTATTTCGAGCAGAAATAGGGCACTCGGCAGATTCACTGTATTTCCAGAAGAAGGATAAGCTAAGCTAAAGCCTAACAGGCAACAGCCATCAACAAAAAAAAGGAAGAAAAAGAAACGAAAACAAGGCCAAAACCCTCGAAAAAGATCTATCCTTTACACATGGGAAGGACTGGGAGGTTCTGTTGTTGCTACGTTGAGAGCGTGGTCATTTTGATGCACTTACAAAGGGGAAAAAAACTGAAACCGGCAAAGACTATTCAATGCTCGTCATCCTAGCTCGTCGTGTATTCACTTCAGTAACTTCTAGACTGCAAGGCAACAAGGGACGCGTAGGCCCCACCGGGCAGGCGAAGCAGCTGCGCATGCCGGCCTTCCTCGGCGACCACCCCATTCTTGATCACCGCAATCTTGTCGGCCGCGGTGATGGTCGACAGCCGGTGAGCCACGACCACCGTTGTTCTCCCGACCTTCACCCTGTCCAGCGCCTCCTGCACGATGCGCTCCGACTCCGCGTCCAGTGCGCTGGTCGCCTCGTCCAGGAGCAGGAGCTTGGGGTTCTTGAGGATCGCTCTCGCGATGGCTATCCGCTGCTTCTGCCCGCCCGACAGCTGCACGCCCCGCTCACCGACGTTCGTGTCAAACCCGTTTGGGAGGGAGGAGATGAACCCGTGGGCGTTGGCGGCCTTGGCGACGTCGATGATCTCTTCCTCGGCTGCCTGCTCCGTCTTGCCGTAGGCGATGTTTGCTCTGA
Organism: Bromus sterilis; assembly: GCA_950022295.1. Lineage (NCBI taxonomy): Eukaryota > Viridiplantae > Streptophyta > Magnoliopsida > Poales > Poaceae > Bromus > Bromus sterilis. The sequence continues at coordinate 31,963,550 of OX465597.1, forward strand.
TGGTGTCATTGAAGAGGACAGGCTCTTGCCCTACCAGACCAATCTGTTGCCTGAGCCAGCTGAGCCTGAGGGTCTTCAGATCCACTCCATCTAGTAAGATGGCGCCAGAGTCGGGATCGTAGAACCTCTCGATCAAGGATATCACCGTGGATTTCCCGCTTCCACTTTCTCCGACAAGCGCAACAGTCTGCAGCAAACAAGTCACGATGACAATGTATGATGAGATACTGATATCTGATCTGCTTGAGTGACTTCAGTTATCACTCCAGGTTTAATACCAACAAACAAGTCATGTTTCAGTTCTGGACGCTATTTCAACTTGTGAGAGCACGCCAAGTTAATCTCTTCTGAGAAATACTTTGGTTCATTTTTACTTCTCTGCTAAGCTTAAGACTTCTGAAGGAACTGACAAGCCCTGTTTACATTGGATTGTGTTCTATCCACTCTACCTCAGTCAAAATATTTTCAGCTTGTTTAAGTTCTCAAGCAGAGCACTTCAACAGTAATGTAAAAAGTGGGACAAAACTGATGTTTATTATCAGAGGCAGGAAAACTAGACTACTTCATCATGAAAACTACATACCTTGCCAGATGGTATCCTCAAGCACAAATCTCTAAAGATTTGCACGTCAGTCCGAGCAGGGTACTTGAAGCTCACGTGCTGCAACTCTATATTCCCTTCCACCGCGTCAAGTGTCATTCCTACCTCATGGCTTGCGTCAATCTTGGATTTCCTATCAATAATCTTGAAAATGGAGACAGCTGCATTTTGCACCTTCCCAAAATCCCGAGCAAGGGAACTCGACTGAGAAACTCCAACAGCCATCATGGTTAAAGCAAAGAAGACCTGCATTTTCAAGAAACGGCAGCGGCAATGAGAAGAAAGCCCCAGATAAATTCTTTGGTTCTGTGAGTTTTTTGGTTCTCACCTTGAAGACTTGCCCAACTTCTGCAGTCCCATTGTGTACAAAACGAGCTCCAACGTAAAAAGATATAGCATAAAAACAGAAGAGCAGCGCGAAGGAGAATCCATAACCCACGCCACTTATAGCCCCCAAACGAACTCCTTTTCTCATAGGACCTTCACATTTCTTTCGGTAGTTTTCAATTATCTTCTCTTCTGCGCAAAATGAAGCAACAGTTCTGATGTTACCGATGGCATCAGTGGCAATTGTGCTCGCTTGTTCATACATTTCCTGCAGGTAACATCACAAAGAATTTCAGCAACATAATGATATGATCGCCATGAAAAAAGGAATAAGAGACCATATACCTTGGCATCAGCACCAAAACCCCTCATTAACCTGCTTTGAGCATAACTCTGTGAAATCACGCAAGGAAGGAAGCACAATACTATGCATGCTAGTTTCCAGTTTGCAATCATGGCTATTACAATACCAACAACACCAGTGCTTATGCATTGCACTATCAATGACAAGACATCGCCAGCAATGCTTTTAATAGACGCCGCATCCCCTGATAGCCTGGAGCCTATTGCGCCGCTATAGAATTGGAACAATGCTTGAGAATCAGGAAACGAAAAAGTGATGGCATTCTACAATATTGATGTATCAGATGGTTAAGTGAACAAAGAAGTACCTGCTGTTCAGCGGGTCATCGAACCATCCTATTTCCTGGTAAACAACCCGACTAAATGAAACCGAACGTATGCGCTCGATAAGTTTGCCACCTGCCATGTTGAACAAAGTGTATTGCATTGGGATGACAAGCATGGAGATCACACCCAACATCACATACATCTCTGCCCAGAATACGGAATCTTTTCGCAATTTTTCTGGTGGTTCATAGAATGTGTTAATGGCACTTGAAAGCAGCATGCCGAACACAGGAAGTATAGCACCATTGGCTGCAGCAGCAGTGCATCCTAACAGAAGTATTGGAACTTCAGGCTTATGGAGGTAGAGCAGGCGTCTGATCACATTCTCCCCTGGCTTCGCATCATCAATCCCTTCGGTTTCCTGTTCGTGCAATGAGAATGCTTGCGAGTCTCTTCTGCTTCCACCCTGTGGTGAATATCTACTCATAGATCTCCCAAAGGATGGCTTTATACTGCTGTTTTGACTTCCAGAATTTGCAATATCAGATGCAGATTGTAACCTGCTCGAGTCATCTCCATGAGATCCCTCCCTTTTCGTATTAACCTCTTGCAACCGCAAAAGTTGAGAGTACGCTCCATTGGGATCCTTTATCAACTCAACATGTGGTCCTGTTGTACAAACATATCCATTTAGAGCTTGTTTTTAACATCAAAATGTGAAACTTCACCGTTGTTGAATTATTGCAGTAAGAATAGGTACAAAGTGATGCAGAAATTCAGCTTACCTTGTTCCACAAGCTGTCCACGATGTAGCACTGATATCGTATCAGCATTTTTTACAGTGCTCAGGCGATGTGCTACAACTATTGTGGTTCTGTCCACCATGATATTATTTAGTGCATCTTGAACAACACGTTCAGACTCAGCATCAAGTGCGCTTGTAGCTTCATCAAGAAGTAGTATGCTGGGGTTCTTCAAAATTGCTCTTGCGATTGCAATTCTTTGTTTCTGTCCACCCGATAGTTGTGTTCCATGCTCACCAACCATTGTATCCAGTCCCTGGTAATAGTTGTCAAGTTATAAGTATGGTTGAAAACAATACTGCAAAAATAGTAAATAATACTTCCTCCGTCCCATAATTCTTGTCATGGTTTTAGTTCAAATTTAAACTAAAACCATGACAAGAATTATGGGACGGAGGGAGTAGATTGCAGAATGCACGAGAAGAGTATTCGAAAAATAAAAAGAATGCACGAGAAGAGGTTAAATGGGCATACATTTGGTAACTTGTCGATGAACTTCGCAGCATTGGCAAGCATAGTTGATTGCGTAATTTCTTCCTCTGTTGCACCCTTCTTTCCATATTCTATGTTTTCTCGTATAGTGGTTGTGAAAAGAACAGGTTCTTGGCTCACAAGCCCTATTTTCTGTCTTACCCAACTAAGGTTTAGCTGTTTCAGATTAACACCATCCAAGAGAACTTCACCTGATTGTGGATCATAGAATCTCTCTACCAAGCCAATTACAGTAGATTTTCCGCTTCCACTCTCCCCAACCAGTGCCACCGTCATGCCAGTTGGAATCCTTATAGAGAAGCCATTGAAGATAAGTTGCTCAGGCCGAGCAGGGTAACTGAAATGGACATCTTTCAACTCAACATCTCCAACAAAGTTCTCCAATATAAGGCCACTCTTATCACTTGCATCAATCTCAGGTTTTCTATAAATGGTTTCAAACATTTTGTGAGCCGCAATCTGTCCTGATGCAAAAGCAGTTAAACATGGGGAAGACTGGCCAAGAGCCCTGCAAACAATTAGAAGAAAAAAACGTCACGAAAATCATGGCAATTTAATGTGAATTTGGAGCTTTATATCTTGAAAAGAGATGCTGCCATGGAAATGAGTATACTAACATTGCACCAGTCATGATGGCCATCAATACATTTATGATATATCCCCCAGTATATCCCTTGTTAATAATCAGCCTTGCACCATACCATACAGCTAACCCATAGCTGCAGAAAACAATAAGCAGAAGTGAACCAATTCCAAGGCCACCAGCGATACCCTGGTGGACTGTTGACTTGTATGATATTTTTAAATGCTCGTTGTATTTATTAATTGCTCTGCTCTCTCCGGTGAAAGATATCACCTGTTTTCATGAAGGAAAAAGAAAAGTGAGCTATGCGCACAAGAACTATAAACGAATAGTATTTTATGAAAGATAAGTATTACCGTTCTGATTGATCCTATTGTCTGTTCAACCACTTTCCCCGCTTCAGCATAGGCCATCTGGGAACGGTTTGATAACTTTGATATAACAAGTGACATGACTGCAGCAGATGCTACAACAGGAGGAATACTTGACAACATAACAAGGGACAGAAGCCAGCCTCTTGAAAATGCGATGATGAATCCACCCAGAAATGTTGATACCAGTTGGAGAAACTTGCCCACCTTTATAAATGGTCAAACGAAAAATGTGTCAAACCATAGGTTTCTAGAGGTAGAGTTTTATGCATTACATATGATCTTGATACTCTAAGAAGTAAGAGATTTTTTTTCTCAAATATGCACCCAAGTGTATGTTGTTTTGTATTGGAGAAAAGTATCAGGTGACGCGTTTGTTACAGCAGCGACTAAAACACTGATAAGAAAAGGGAAAAATAAACAACAGAAACAGCCTAGGCTGGCCAAAAACGAAAAGGAAAAGGAAACTAGCCCTGAAGTCACATCGAGAGGCCTACCATACTGTAGTCAGTGAATTTGTAGAATATGTATACTAGAAGTAGCCTCGAATTTTTTGCACAGTTGAAACTGCCAAGATTTTTATGGAACTAACGTATATCAAAATCATGATTCACTTAAAATAACGCATATAACCTTCATACATCCATGCAACTGAAATATATACTTGAACAAACTATGACTTCGTTGTGTGTTAATTGTAGGAGAAACAAAAAACTGAAGGTATGCATTAAAGTACTTCAGAAATAGGAAAATCTGAAATCTGAAATTCAACAGAGAGCCACATGGATAAGATATGTCCCACCTTTTCTCCAATTGCATCTTGAATCAACACTGTGTCACTAGCCATCCTTTCAATAACTTCTCCAGTTGACGTCTCCACATCAAAAAATGATATATCTTGTCTAAGTATAGTCTTGAGGTACAACCCACGGATGCGTGCAGCCTGTCTTTCTCCAGTCACCATCCAGCATGACACCTCTGCATGCAGAAGCACAGTTCAAGGAGATAGTACGATAATCATATTTAAACGATTGCAATTTGTGACATCTTTGTGAGAAGTACTACAAAAACCAATGCCAATTTTCACAATTATGCTTCATACATAATGACTATGTGGATACCAGAATGTTTTGGTCTGTCTATATTGCCCGTTCTTGCTTGCAAGTTTGTTATCCTACTCATTATAGGCTAGTCTCTTTATGGAAATATGACCCATTTCCACCTCAATTTTGGGTTAAGAAAAGTACACATGAATCCCCAAACAAATGAATAATTCCACATATTGAACAAGCAATATTGTACCAAACGAATACACCAAAGCTTAGAGTTAAATCATAGCTAATATAATTAGAGTTCATCAGCTGGTGGAACTATGTCTTTTATTTTACTCCCAGAAAGTAGAAATTCTAGAGATTTTATGTTTTCTTCAGTTAGTGTGGAAAACTGGTGATAAAAAAAAATAGCTTCTACTGACTAGATAAAGATATCTTGTGGGCAATACTCTTCCAGTGCTCTGGTGCAACCATATGCATAAACCCTTAAACTGGTCGTGACAAATTCCATGAGGATTTTATAACTTTATATAAATAAAATATATGCCAAATAAATAACCTCAAAATATGAATGGATAGGATGTATCACATATACTACCCAGAGAGAAGCTTATTTTCTAAGAAGCATAAATGAATGAGTACAGTAGAATTACTTGAGGCAAATAATGTAGTTAATAAATCTCATCAACAAATTGGTGGTGCTACATGCATATAATGTAGTACTTCCTTTCCAGCATCGTGGTAAATAATATATCGTCTTTATTTTTAATCAAATCAGGATTGCCAGTTTTCCAACCAACAAAATTATTCATACTTTTCTACAAGAACATCATATTCAATATATGCACCTTGAATCAAAAAAATCTACATATGGAGAGTCCTGAACAGGAGGAGTGCACATTTTTTATAAGAAACTACGTAAATACTCATGAACAAAGCAAATATGGATAACATGTGAAAAATTTACAACACAAGGCAATATGGTATTATGCACTTCCAAACTGCTTCTATAATAGAAATGGTGCTTGGATTACTTACGAAGAAACCCTGCAATTCCAGAAGCTAATGCCAGATAGACAAATCTGATGGCAACCTGTTAAGACAAATGAGTACAATGGGAAATGATGAAACCATAGTGCCAATGTAAAGCCAGCAACTCATATAATAAATGCTAACCGAGGGAAATTTCCTTTTCAGTAAGAAGTTGTGCACTACATGTTCAACTTGCACAGTAGAGAGCATCAGGCATCAAACATAGAAACATAACTAATAAATACATGTACACATCAAGTAGCAATTACTGCATCAAATACTTGGAGAAGAGAATAAATTCAGCTAACTTTGGGATATACAAGCCTTTACAAAAACGAAAAGGTGCGAAAAACACCTTTGAGATACAAGCAGACACATATTCTACTGAACCATTTCCTGCATTGTGTTCTGGAAATTTGTGCATGAACCGTTCTGAACTTGAAAAGGATCAGCCCTATCAATAATGCTGACTTTGATTAGGAATTCGTTCTCTCTTACTCCTATGAACTTATGATCACGCAGCCATCCTTACCTAATTCGTTAGTAGCAAATTAAGATCCACTATATCAAACAGTAGAAGATTTTGGTACTTGCATGCCACGTTTCAAGGTATCTAACAAATCGTGAAAATTCTCTTGATCTGAAACTGCAATTATCACTAGAGCTCGGAACCATCGAAACAAATTAACCACGAATTAATTAAGCCCATGCCCTCAGAAAAGTGGAAACACATTAAGTAAGCTCCATCCCAAAATTAATTAAAAAAAATAAACGAAACAAAATAATCACAAATATGTGATCGCGACACTCCTTTGAGGTAACCAAATCCATCACCTAATAAGAGGTTAAACGTCTGATCGATCTGAGGGTGTTTGCGAACAAAATCCGATTTACTCGAGTCCGACCGACGCTGCCTACTCCAAAACCCTCGAAAACTCTTCTAGTGAAAGGTGGAAGAGCGAAGAAGAACCACAGCAGCCGAACTAGCGGGGCGACGAACTAGACGACGCGGCATTGGTTCATCGGGCACCCAGGAACGCGCGCGCGAGAGAGAACAGGAGAGGGAGCCATCGGGGTGCGGGGCGGGGGGGGGGGGGGGGGGGGGGGCGAACCTTGGAGACGGCGTGGACGACGTCGGCGCGGTGGGCGGGGCCGAAGGCGTCGACGAGGTCGCCGACGAGGAAGGCGAGGAAGGGCATCGAGACGCCGTTGGCCAGGGCCGCCGCGGCGCCGACGAGCATCAGCGCCGCATCCCACCGGGTTGCGAACGCGAACAGCCGGTACAGCGGCACCCTCTTCGGGGCCGCCGCCGCCGCCGCGGCCGCGGGGGAGCCTCCCGCTCCCACCGGCGCCATCTGGCGCGAGATCGACGATCCGAGGCCGCCGCCGCCGCCTAGCGCCCTACCCGCGCTGGCCGGGGAGGAGAAGGGGAGAGGGGCGATGGGAATGCGGCTGCGGTGGTGTGTGCATGGGTGTGTGTGCTCCTGGGGGTGGGGGTTTAATGTGGCGGCGGGGGGGCGAGAGGCCTCGATGGATCGACCGTGCGCAGGCGACAGCTGTCTTGTTTGTTGGTGGGATCTTTCCCCCCGCCCGTAGGGCTCTTGGACTCGTTGGCTCCGGCCTCTGCGCAATGGTGCCGCGGCTTTGGGGACGTGGCAGTACCATTTTCGGATGCTAAAATCTGCCAAAAAAGATGGTCAAAGTGGCAAAGGCGTTTTTTTTTGTCGAGTGTCAGGCCCACATGTAATGGACGTAACGGGATGACACAACTTAATTACTGATAAAGAAGAAGAAAATTGAACCAACATTGAGCAGAAGAAATCCAAGGAGAATCAAAATCGTTGTGATTAACCAGCTCCGCGGTGTGCATATGAAACGGTAGTTATAGTACGTACCTGATTTGCAATTAACACGCCCTTCAAACATCATTGCAAGTAATATCATTTCTTATCTGAATGGAGAAATGCGTAGTGATGTATGTACCTCACGATCGATCATCGGATGATATCCGGTGTTCCAATTTGTTGAATGACGTGCAAATGCACACCCGCACTCGGCTAAACGCAGAATGCAGAGCTTGCTTCTAGTAGAAGGTATGGAGACTTCGCTGAAAAGTGTCCGCGATGTGGTGTGGTGCTGCCTAATTAATTCTACGTCCAGGTAATGAGTCATGAGTGTACGTCTAGCTCTCTTTACATTTTGAGGGTATCACCCTAAAATGTTTTCCTAAAAGACATTACGTACCCTCTCCATTTTTATTTAGTCTGCATATTAGCTTTAGTCAAAATCAAGCTTTATAAACTTTGACCAAAAATATTAACATATGAAATAACAAATCAATGCCATTAGATTTATTATTGAATGTACTTTCACATCATATAGATTTGTTATAGTAAATGTTCATATATATTTTTATAAATTTAGTTAAACTTTATGAAGTTTGACTTTAGTCAACTCTAATATGCATAGTAAATAAAAACGAAGGGAGAATTTGGCAGAGATCTTGTGAAAATGTTCTCGTAATCCCGCCGGCTGCCGCCGGCGTCTTTTCCCTCTCGTGCATGTCCTTGGTGCCGTGGCTGCGTGCTATGGTGATTTTCGTTGCCGTTTGTTGTTTGTTGTTGGCCGTCGGTTGCCGTTCTACTCATTTTCTCATCATGCCGCTGATGTCATCTGATGCCATGAAGATTCGTAAGGCCTTGTTTGGCTCGTCGTTTTGGAGAGAGATACACCTGTAAAATATACAGGTTTAGATAGATCTGTAGAATATTCGGTTGGAAATTAGCTGTGTCCTTGTACGATACACTTGTAAAAATATTCCGGGTGTAAAACTTACACCGATACCAAGCGCAGCCTAAGTATTCGTACAAATACAAATAATTATCGTCACTCATTGGATCAGAGTTTTGCCGTAAGAATTCATACAACTACAACTCATTATTGTTACTCATTAGATCAATGTTCTACTGTAGAATTCAATAAAAGGAGAGATTAGATAGAGAAAGATAACAACGCGTACTACTAGCAATCGGTCATTGTGAATTATAATCCTATTGTTAGATTAGTGTTGTTCCAAATACATCTATTTTTATCAGTTTCCGCGATAAGTAATTCCAGATAAAGGGAGTATAAATAGTTAATTAGTCTATTAATTATGTTTTTTGGTCTATGCAGTAGTCAAAGATGAAGAGAAAGACACCAACAACTAGAGGGGTAAATTCTTAAAACCAATTGCATCGACTTCAAGATTCAATATTACTAGTGCCGAAAATGTGAATCCATCCGAGGAACAACCTGTTGCAGATAACAATGCCAACTATTTCCATTGATATGCAAACTGATGGCCAAAAGGATGCAGCACCACTGCAACACGTTGCAGAAGAAGATACAATTGAAAGCACAAAATATGAAAGGAACATCGGTAAGCACTTAATATATCACGATATTTCATCGATTCTTTGAGCATTGGTTTCTCGCCCCCCTCATGTTTAAATCCTGGCTCTGCCCTAGATCAACGATAAACTCAAAAAAATAGTATATAAAATAAAAGAGATTCAAAAAAAATTCGTGGATGAACATCAACAAATTTTCTAGCCTCCTGCAAAATTTAATCACGAAAAGACATCCATAGATATGTGTGCAAAAAAAATGCTTCAAAATGTGTTTCTTCGAGTCTCAGATTTTTTTTCTTTTGGACAGACTTCTAAAGATGTTTTTTCAAGGTGAAACTTTACAGGATGGTAGAACATTTCTTGATGTTCATCCACAAAAAAATTCAGATTTTTTTTATTTTATTCACTATTTTTATTTATTTTACTGTTCACGAGGGTTCATATGAGCTCGGGATTAAATACACCATGTCCGAGATCTTGTGCCTTCCTTTGCTAATATTCAACAACATTAACATACCAATAGAAGTTTTTATATTGGTATCACACATATGGCCACGTTTTAGGGTTTTCACCAACACAAACGGACAAATGCGGACCAAATACGGCCGCGCGTTGGAATTGCCCTAACTACATACATTGATGTTTTCGTATAATCTTTGACAGTAACATTATTTGAATTCTTTATTCTATTGATAGTTTGGGTCATACGGGTGATCTTATGATCCATTCAGCAGGGTTTTTTGTTGAACCTGGACTGGTCGTATTTTTATATATTTTCAAGTAAGTTAGTTAACAAAAGGAAAACAAAAAAAATATCTTTATCTAATACATATATATATATTGTATATCTATATCTATTAATAAAGAGAGGTAGATTTCTTGATCTATCATGCATTTTTACACAAAAGCTTCTAATTGTTCCAGGGATAAACCCATTATCTTGAATATCTCAGGCATCACTTGTTGAAAAAATGTTATATGATGCCTTCAACGTACCCCCCCCCCCCCCCCCCGCCGCCCTCTCGATCTCGATCAGAACTCGCACGCGATGTCAAACCTGCCCTAATTAGTCAATCCCATAGATATGCTACCCAAAACAAGATTTGGAGGGGAAACATATGGAACCGTCGGACGAGGAGCGTAACCAAGGCGATTCGTCCACGTCAAGACTGGTGATGACGAAGCTCTCCACCATCAACCCCTCTCCTATCTAGCTATGAGATCTCGTCCTCGCTCCCGTCAAGGGGACGGAAACAACGGTCAAGGACCATGCCACCCGCATTACGACACTCGGCCGGCCGAGCCCTCCGCATTCTACCCTCAACATTGTGATTGTGTCCCTGCTTGCATCGGCCGCCTTCACACACGCACGCACGCTGCACCCCACACCCGCTCCATCGAGATTCATGGTGAGATTTGTTCTACCGTTATTATCCTTGAGTGCGTAGATAGCGAGTGGAACAACCTTGATGTACTCGGCCTTCGGAGCGAAGGTAGCGAACCTGATGAGGACATCCCTACTACAACTACTACTTCCCCAACTCTTCATGATGAACAAGCCAATCAAATCCGACTTGTACCTATTACAAGAGCCCGTGCTAAGTTATTAGAACAGCAGGTGAATTTGCTCTTACTCGAGTCTGATGATCGGCTTAGTGAGAATTATATACTGCCTAAATCCTTGTGTGTTTGTATGATCAGGTATCAAGATGAAGACAAGGAACTAGGAGGAGCTGAGGTTCAAGAAGAAGAAGCCAAGGAACAAGGACAAGCTACATGGGAAGAAGAACCTCAAGAAGACAAGGCCAGGAAGAACCAAGCTTCAGGCCGCGGTACTACCGCGCTGACCGCGGTACTACCGCGCCACGGTACTATCGGGCCTACTACCGCCCGTACCACCGCGACAACAGAAGGACTACGGTAGTGGTTACGGTACTACCGTGCCTACTACCGTGCTGGTCAGGAGAACTACGGTAGTGGTTACGGTAGTAGCCGCGGTACTACCGCACCCGCAGTACTACCGCGCCAATCACGGTACTACCGTGCTGCCTGCTCGCAGAAACGGGCCTACGGCCCCTGTATCCGAGTCTGAACCCCCTTAGACTATAAATATAAGTCCCCCTACGAGTTTTTAGGTTAGACCACGTTTAGATAAACCCTAGATATTGAGAATAGCTTCAAGCTTTCCTCTTGAATCATTAAGACTTCAATTCGTATCGATCTGAAGTTCTTCTACTGCAAGTTTTGTGTGATCTGTTGTTCCACTGGGAATTAGTAGATTGCAATCACCGTCTCGTGGTCGACGGCTACGTTGCGCAAGTGTGTGAAGTTGTGAATATCCAAAGGGTAGAGAGCTGTCGCATTGGCAACAAGGATCTAGCAAGGAGAGTTCATCGGCTACATACAAGTTATCTATCTTCGCCCTCATATTCACCGTCCGCTTACTGAGAAGATCGGGCCACCCCATATCATCTTGGTATCAGATTTCCAGTGTTCCCTCGGTAAGCATCCACCAAATCCATCTAATAGATCGTTTTTGCTTTCGTCCTATCCAGAAAAAGGCATACAAAAATATTAGGGTTTCTAGTTTTGCCATAACTTAGATTGCATCGGAGTCATTGTTTTAGTTTGCTGTTTCGTGTGTTCTTCCCGAAATTTCGTAGCAGTACTGTAGCAATTTCGTCCAGTTTGAAATAGTGTCAAAAAAAAGAGAAAAAGAGAAAAGTTTCAATAAAAAGAGAAAGAAGTGTGATCAAAAAGAGTTGTCAAAGAGTGCAAAGAGTTATACAAGTGTTAGAAAGGACATATCATAGTGGTGATCTTTTGCGAGGCCTGTCTTTCGTTTGTCTCCACTGTGTGAGTTTTTGTTTGGGTTTGTATCACACGATCAGCACTAGGACTTGACTTCGGTGTAGTTAGGGTGCCTTACCTATAGCTCCACCACATATATCCTGCTTTGTCGTGTGTTCACTCTGTTACTCGAGTATTCACTTCATCACATCCGTGCACTAGTCCTCCATCCGAACGGGTACGCATTACTATTCACTTTGGAACGGTAAGATTCACCTTTTTCTTGTCAGTTTTGAGTGAGTTGTGAGTGTCCACCAAAAGATTTTGATTTAGTGCACTAACCTACTAATCATGTCTCAAAGTGGTTTTGATGTGATGCAGAAACAGGACAAGGATGTGCCAGTTACATGGGAGGCATACGAAGGTCTCCGTGATCACTTGACTGGGATGTTTACTAAATCCGCTGATGCGATTGATACAAATGTTCAAGCGGTCCAACTGAAAGTGGACGCGACTGAAGCTGCAGTTACCACGATGCAACAACAACTTGCTGTTATACAGCAGAGCCTACAACAAATGACAACCTCTGTCACGGGCATACAAGACGCTATGGTACAACGCCAACCGGACGCTCAGGAAGATGATGGTAGTGTCCATGGTGACAATGCTGATTTGAGGGGCAATCAAGGCCGTGGACGTGGTGTTCAAGGGCCGGATCGCCAACCTCCACTTGGTTTTGGTGCGCGCCGTATACCCATTCAGGAAGAAGATGTCTTGAGCAAGCCCAAGTTTAACATCCCCAAATTTGAAGGTTCCACGGATGTGGAAGAGTACCTCACATGGGAGCTTAAGATGGAAAAATTATGGCGTTTGCATGATTATCCGGAGGACAAGAAGATCAAGATTGCGTCTTCCGAGTTTGAAGGTTATGCTTTGCGTTGGTGGGAGAGTGTGTTGACCGAGATACAAGAAACCAATGGCCAGCCTATTCGTACATGGCGTGACATGAAGGCAACCATGAAAGCTCGGTTTGTTCCCACAAATTACTTACAGACAGTTTTTGATAAATTGCAACAATTGAAGCAAGGTACTATGTGTTGGGAATGTGCCCTAGAGGTAAATAAAATATGTTTTATCGAGCATATTCCATTAGTTCATAATACGTTTGATACTATGCTATAACTGTATTAAGCGGAAACATTAATACAGGTGTGGTATACAAACAACCAGGTCCCTAGTTAACCCTAGTATACTAGTCCATTGGGCGATTGATGATCAAGGTTTCTTGATCATGAGACAATGGCGTCTGTTGACAATGGAGTCGTATCATTGGATAATGATATGATGGACATACACCCACCAGAAGTGTTGCGATGTGATCAAGTCACATAGTTCGACATTGCGATAACTATAACGTAGTGACCAGATCCTTTGACCGTAATGATCATACGTAATTGTCATCTATGAGGAGACTTTGATTTGTATCCCACCGCCTGACTGAAATATGTTGGCCATAACGGTGCACTTTGGGTACTCCGAAATAGATGGTTGATGAGTATGCAAATAGATCAAAGCGGGATTTGTCCATCCGTGTGACAGATAGGTACTCTGGGCCCACTCGGTGATATTGCATCATAAAGTTTGCAAACGTGTGACTAGGTCACGGAGTTGTAATATCACGGGAACGAGTAAACTTGTTTGTTGAGAACGAGGACGAACTAGGTATAGTGGATACCGATGATCAAACCTCGGACAAGCAAAGTACCCCAGGACAAAGGGAACAGGCACACGGTTAACGGATCCAACAGCGATTGAAGTTCATTCGATGCAAGCGCAGGGGCTATCAAGGATTGTAACCAGGTCCAATTGATTAGTCATTGATCAATGAGAATTGTCTCGATCATGTCTGTTGTTTCCCGGACCGTAGGGTGTTACACTTAAGGGTACTCGACGCAGTAAGGATTGATTCGGGATCACCGGAGAAATTGGAGAGAACACCGGAATTGTTCCGGTGATGACCGGAATTGTTCCGATGAAGGCCGGAAGCTGTTCCGGGTATTTTGAAAGGTTCAAAATATATTTAATAATGTTTAATATATGTTTTATTATTTAATTATTTGAATTAAATATTAAAATGTATTTAAATATAATTACAAATGAATTAAAAGGCATATGGGCCTCATAGGGCCCATTAGGGGGAGAGGGAGTCCTCCCCCATGGGCCATGGCGCCATGAGGGGTCCCACCCCCTTTATTTGGTGCGCCACCCCCCTCCCTTGGGATTAGTCCCACCCCGGAAGTGGAGCGGGTGACACCCCTCCTTGGCCTATATAAGGAGGGGTAGAGGTGCCCTTTTATTCATCATATTTTTGAGATAAATTCTCATCTCTCTCTCCCTTCTTTCTCCTTCCTTTGAGCGGACTCCCCTTGTTTGGAGGCTGCTCTGGGTTGGGGATTTCTCCACTATACGCACGTCGTCGTGCTGCTGGAATCGGGATCTGAATCCATCTTCTTTCCGCTGCTCTACTGGTTCGGAGCCCGGAGGGACGTCGGGTATACTGTATGTGTATAATCCCGCGAGGCACTACACTTGTGGTGCTACTTCATCGTCGTGGCCGGATCGCGAGGTCTTCATCAGCAACGTTCCGACGGGGACGTAATCCCGTCATCGGTCTGCAAGGATCGGGTGGCTACAGGAGTCTGAAGGGTTCGTTGCATAGAAAACAAAATTTTTCCTACGGTTGTAACAACCAAGATCACATCTAGAAGATCACTTGTAACGGTTTGAGAAGGACTCACCCTCGAAGACCAAAAGCTTTAACGAGAACTATTCTCGTGGGTGATGTAGTCGAACACTCGCCGACCTCAAGGTCGTGATGAAGACTTGACGCCACGAACGGGCAGCGTCTCCGTAGTCGGTCACACGTACAGATCAGTGACGACCTCCGCCCCTTGCTCCAGTTGGGCAGCGGAAGTAGTGGATCCTCGGGAACTCCAGCAGCACTACAACATAGTGGTGGTGGTGGTAGAGAAGATCTTGAGCAGGGCTTCGCCTAAGCACCGTACTCGTGAAACTGGATCAGCTAGCAAGGGGAGGAAGATGCCAACCAAAGGGCATATGAGAGATGGAGGAATTTGTGTGTAGAGGGGTCTCCACCCATCTATATATAGGAGGGGGAGGCAGCCCCCAAGGGGTAGCACGCCCCAAGAGGTGCCCCCACCTCTACCCTCATCATGTGGGTGGACTCTCCACTCACAAAAACAAAGGGTCACACATTATTCCCATAACTTCCATAATTCTCCACTCAAAATTCCAAGAGTTTATCACATTAAAACACTTTTAATTATCTTGTTTAATGTCACTCAAATTAATGAACACTTCATTCAATGAGTACTTCATTGATGAACACTTCATTCAATGAACACATTAACAATTATCCCCTTGCACTATTTTGATATACCGAAACTATTCCAGCAGTTTTATCAAAACAGTCCATGTGTTGTCCAGTATATTCTCTGGCGTTCCGTATCCACTCAAACGCGTCAACGAATCCTTAAGTGTGTCACCCTACGGTTCGTGAATAAAATGGACATGACAGAGACTCTTCTCTGATCAATAATCATCAGCGGGATCTGGAGATCCATGATGACTCCCACTTACTCAACGATGAACTAGTGATCGTGTGAACCAAAACTCCGTAACCAATTCCTTTTGTCTCGCGATATTTTACTTGTCCGAGATCCGATCATTTGGTATCATCCATACCTAGTTCGATCTCGTTACCGACAAGTACTCTTTACTCGTTCCGTGATATAACATCCTCGTGAGCCAGTCACGTGCTTGCAAGCGATGTCAATGTGATATCACCGAGAGGGCCCAGAGTATATCTCTCCGTCATCTGGATGGACAAATCCCACTCTTGATCCACGAGCCTCAACTAACACTTTCCAAGTACCCAACGACACCTTTATAATCACCCTGTTACGGTGTGACGTTTGATGGAATCAAAGTACTCTTCCGGTGTCAGTGATTGACGTGATCTCATGGTCTAAGGATTAGGGTTACTTCGTGAAAGTTTGATACAGCAATAGAAACTTGATGACATGATCGTATTGCTATAACTACTGTGGGTGTATATTCATCACATCATTCTCCAATGATATGACCTTGTTATTAACGACATCCAATGTCAATGATCAGGAAACCTTGATCATCCGTTAATCAACAAGCTAGTATAAAGAGAGACAATACTAGGAAACTTTTCTTTGTTTATTAAACACACATGTATTAACGTTTCCGGTTAACACAATTATAGCATGAAAATAAACATTTATCATAAACATGGAATAAGATAATAACCACTTTATTATTGCCTCTCGGGCATATTCCCTTCAGTCTCCCACTTGCACTAGAGTCAATAATCTAGTTTGGTACTTGCGCATCCAACACCTATGGCATTCAGCTGTTATCCATACGCATTGCTAGTGGTAAACCTAATCTCCAGATCTGACACTTCAGGTCCGTGTGTATTTGCATTTCTTTGCGTCTCTACGCATCACTCATTCACCAATGAGATGGCATTGCATAAATTTGGTCCTCCGGTGAGACCTTAGTCCCTTGAGCTCAAAACATGTTGAATCTATTGTCATACAATAGATCTTCATAGTATTAGCCCGTTTTGAACTACACCTAGTTTGTCAAACAAACTTCTTGACACAAATGCCCTCCTTTGCTGCTGCTAGAGCAGTCATATACTTAGCCTTTCGTTGTAGTATTCGTTATAATGTCTTAACTTTGGAACTCATCCAAATCCATTTGGAACTATTCCAAATCTATCATGGAACTTTCTTCCATTACATTTTGCCACCTTAACATACCGCCAAAATTGAGATAAAATTAGATTGTATCTTGCGACAAAACTAGTATCAATGTAACACTTTACAATGAACTATTGTCCAACATACATAATATATATTCTTAGTCCTTCCAAAGCACGTAAGGATATCTTTACTATTGTCCAATGATCATCTTATGAATCATTCTGGTATATGCTCATAACATTTAGAGCATAGGACATTCTGGAATTGTACATATCATGGTGTACATGATTGATCAAATCATTCATGTGATTTTACTCACCAAGTGTCAAAACACTTGAATCTCGCTTCAACCTTTTCCATGCGGCAAGAACCTTTCTCGTCGTTTCCATATTGAACTTATTCAATATTTCATATATGTATTTCGGCCCAACCATATTAGCACCTCAATCTATCTATATAGACCATATTAGCCCAATATACTGGTTTTGCCCAAATCTTCCATTAAAATCAAATTTTCAATGAAACTTCACCTGTGTCAATAAAATATACATCATTTCCAATCAACAATATGTCTTCTACATAATGTATTAGAAATATGTCTCAGCGCTCCCACTTAATTTCTTGCAAAAGCAAGCATCTTCACCGTCTCTGATGAAACTAAACGTTTTAACAATTTCATCATGATGAAGATTCCAACTCCGCGAATGCTTATTTCAACCATTGAAATTTGCATGCTATTTTAGCATCCTTTGAATTAACAGAACCCTTTGGACCGTGTCCTGTACACGTCCTAGGTAACCATTCTATTAGAAGAACGTTGTTCCGTTTGTTCAACTACCATATACCAAAACTAGCATATGTAGTGGTTGCTACAATAATCCGTCCAGACTAAATATCGTTATGAAAGATCAAATCTTGTCATAGCCAACTCTTTGAACATAATCGTAAACCATTTTAACGATATGTCGAATATTTCATAGATGTGAGAACATCCACGTCTGTTTCTTTATAGATCCAAACACGGTATCTAGAGGGTCTTCCAAGTTCAGAAACTTGGTTTCTCGTGTATGGAACTATCACGGATTTTATAGCTTCTAGCCATTTTGACGGAGTCAGGGCCCATCATCGCTTCTTTGCATGTAGTCGGTCCATTATTATCAAATAACAATGATTCAATCTCAAATCTTACTATTTGATCGATTACCCGAACTACGCAGTTCAATAGGAACTTAGATCGCCGTGACCACAACCTTTGGGACACGGGAGCCAAGAGCATTGCGGCCGCTTCCGGGACACTTTCCGGCGCTGCGCCACTTAGCACATAAAGCTTAGGTTCAACAACCTAATCGAAGTTCTACTGTCCTCCCACTTAACTTTTCGCAAAAAATTCCTTCTCAAGAAACTTGATGCACTTAGCCACAAAACACTTTTGTCTTTAGTGTTATGGAGGAATACCCAACGGTTACTTTGGGATAACTTACAAAGACGCATTTTATCCGACTTTGGTTGTAAACATTTTACATATGCCTTGCATACCAAAATTTAAGAAAAGACAAATTGGGTTTTATCCCATTCCATAACTTATATGGTGTCATTTCAACGGATCTCGATGGCGCTCTTTTCAGTGAAAAGCGGTAGTCTCTAAAGCTTAATCCTTAAAATATAATGGCAATTTTATAAATAACACCTTTGATCCTTACCATGTCAAACAAGGTTTGATTACATCTCTCGAACACTCCATACTCCTATGGTGTTTCGGGAAATGCAAGTTTTGGAACGATTCCTAAACTCTCAGGCATTTGCTAAACTTTTAACTCAAAAAATCTTCTTTTATGATCCAATCATAAACTCTTATTTTCTCGTTACAATGATTTTCACTTCATCTTGAAATTTATTTGAACATTTTCAAACATTTCATACTTCTTCCTTATCAAGTAAATATACACATATATCCACTCAAAACCTCTGTTAAAGTATATGAAGTTATAAGACCCACCACACACGCTACACATAATGAACTATACACATCAACATGTATAATGTCCAATAAGTTAGTCGTCCGTCCTTCTTTGCCTATGAACGGAGTTTCAATCATTTCTAGGAAATTCTTACAAGCGTCAGTTGATTCAAAATCAAAAGACTCCAAAATTCCACCAACATGGAGTTTCTTCATGTTATCTTTCCAATATGATTTAAACGGTGTTTCAATCATCTCTAGAAATTTCTCACAACCGTCAATTGATTCAAAATCAAAAGACTCCAAAATTCCATCACCATGGAGTTTCTTCATGTGTTTCTTTCCAATATGATTCAAACGGTGGTGTCACTCATAAGTGATCTTCTAATCATTTGTCTTGCGACATGTTTAGCATCAGTTATTATGGATGTGATTTCTCCAACAAGATTAATAGAGTTCATCCATCTTCTATGAATATGGTGATAATTTGAACAACTATTGTTCGTATAACACCAGAACAGAATAACAATTATTCAAATAAATCTTGAAGGCTAGGTTTAATTCCGACGATAAACATAATAACACTTTATTTTGTTTTTGATGAGAATCATCCCATATTCATTTGCTAGTTACTCAGGCCATTGCAACTCTTGTATTGCGTTGTTCTGTATGACACTTCATACCAACCAATCAGTATCCAATACTCAAGAATCACACTGTTTAACAAGCAATGAATATACCCATAACATGTATATCATCTATATACCTGAGCTGGACATTTCCAGTCTTTTCCTTTTTCTTTTCGCCAAAATATTTTTCAGATCCTCTTTCAGCAATTCCTTTCCTTTTTAGAAGAATTTATCAACATCACTTGTGGCACCATTCATATGACACATAATCCAAAGTGTGTTAGTCAAATACTAACACCCTTTGATTCTCACTTTGATGTAGATCACCGTCATCAAATGTTTGGTGTTCTTCCAAATTCCATTCTTTAGTAATCTTATAGTGTAGTAAACATTTTACCTACATCTTCCATTCATCCTATCATGACAACTTTCATGACAAAACTACCATAGCTCATAGGGACAAACTGTGAGTACAATATTAGTTCCCAAAACCTTTTTGAGAGATTAGGACACATAGTGTCTCCAACCTTCACAAATTCTCATACAATATGAGAACATGTTTCTCACTAAATTTTACTCTATCACATTGCAACTAAACATTGTTTCAGATATCGCTATATCTTCCACACATGATAGTTTCTGAAACAATCCTTTCAGCTCCTAGATAACCTTGATAATAACAAACAACATTTGAATATCAAGGATCATGGAGGCAAGTGTGATACTTAGACACTAACACTGGAATTGTTACTCTCGATTTAATACACATTATTAAACTTCATGGAGTAAGCAAGGTTTGCTAAAGTTTGCAATAAGACTTTAAACTTTAGATTGACACTCAAACAATACGGTACCAGTCCGTAAAGTTAAATATCCAGAATTCTATAGTTCTATTATCTCAATTATAGCTAAGCGCAAAGGTAGTAAACAAATGCCAATGACTACAACGAACTATGCAAATTCACTTTGATTTAGTTCATGATAAAATGAGTTCATCTAACTCCCACTCAAAAACAACATCCCTCGAGTCGTCTTTGGTGATTACACGAACCAAATTCACTACACCACGACCGATCATCACGTGAGGCAGTGTAGCTGCAATGGCGAGCATCTCAATATGGTTCATCATATCATCCATATGACTCGTGCTTAACCTTTCGGTCCATGTTCCGAGGCCATGTCTGTACATGCTAGGCTCGCCAAGTAGAACCTTAGTATTTGCATGTGTTTCAAGGCCATGTCTGTACATGCTAGGCTTGAAAACACCCGTTGTATGCGAACGTAGAGTCTATCACACCCGATCATCACGTGGTGTCTCGAAACGACGAACTTTCTTAACGGTGCATACTAAGGAAGAACATATAATTATCTTGATATTAAGTGAGAGGGATCATCTTATAATGCTACCGCAGCGATCATGATCGTAACTAAGAAAAATAAGATGCATAAAAGGATAAACATCACATGCATGGATAATGTGATATGATATGGTCCTTCTCGCAATAGATCTCCATCTTTGTGCGTCTTGGTATGATCTCCATCATGCCACCGGCGCGGCACCAAGGTCCATGGCACCACCACCATGGTCGTCCTTCTCCATTACAATATATCTCATGGATATATCTACAGCACGCAGGCCTTAAAAAGGAAAAACACAACCATATGGCTCCTGCCGGTTGTTTACAATAAATCTCATTTCATACAACAATTTTGTAACAATGACCATATCACATCACATGCCCTGCAAAAACAAGTTAGACGCTTCTAAATTATCTTTGCAAATTTTACGTGGTTTTGGGCTTCCTAGGAAAGAACCGATCTTACCTACGGACAAGAACCACAACGTTGATTCGCTAGTTGTTTCTTTTCATCCCTTTCCAGGGCCCTCCGTTGCAAATGCCATATCACTAATGTTAGAGAAACTGACACCCCCAAAGCCACTTTATACGGTACAAGCCGTATGTCAAGCGTGACACGCAATCTGCGCTTAGGGCCGCTTCAATCCAACATTGCCGCAATATGAACAAGTGCACAAAAGAGGATAACAACTAGAGGATCAACGCCCACATCTCTATGTGTTCTAACCGTACAAAGCATCTACGCATAGACGAGGCTCTGATACCACTGAAGGGTTCGTTGCATAGAAAACAAAAATTTTCCTACGGTTGTAACAACCAAGATCACATCTAGAAGATCACTTGTAACGGTTTGAGAAGGACTCACCCTCGAAGACCAAAAGCTTTAACGAGAACTATTCTCGTGGGTGATGTAGTCGAACACTCGCCGACCTCAAGGTCGTGATGAAGACTTGACGCCACGAACGGGCAGCGTCTCCGTAGTCGGTCACACGTACAGATCAGTGACGACCTCCACCCCTTGCTCCAGTTGGGCAGCGGAAGTAGTGGATCCTCGGGAACTCCAGCAGCACTACAACATAGTGGTGGTGGTGGTAGAGAAGATCTTGAACAGGGCTTCGCCTAAGCACCGTACTCGTGAAACTGGATCAGCTAGCAAGGGGAGGAAGATGCCAACCAAAGGGCATATGAGAGATGGAGGAATTTGTGTGTAGAGGGGTCTCCACCCATCTATATATAGGAGGGGGAGGCAGCCCCCAAGGGGTAGCACGCCCCAAGAGGTGCCCCCACCTCTCCCCTCATCATGTGGGTGGACTCTCCACTCACAAAAACAAAGGGTCACACATTATTCCCATAACTTCCATAATTCTCCACTCAAAATTCCAAGAGTTTATCACATTAAAACACTTTTAATTATCTTGTTTAATGTCACTCAAATTAATGAACACTTCATTCAATGAGTACTTCATTGATGAACACTTCATTCAATGAACACATTAACAATTATCCCCTTGCACTATTTTGATATACCGAAACTATTCCAGCAGTTTTATCAAAACAGTCCATGTGCTGTCCAGTATATTCTCTGGCGTTCCGTATCCACTCAAACGCGTCAACGAATCCTTAAGTGTGTCACCCTACGGTTCGTGAATAAAATGGACATGACAGAGACTCTTCTCTGATCAATAATCATCAGCGGGATCTGGAGATCCATGATGACTCCCACTTACTCAACGATGAACTAGTGATCGTGTGAACCAAAACTCCGTAACCAATTCCTTTTGTCTCGCGATATTTTACTTGTCCGAGATCCGATCATTTGGTATCATCCATACCTAGTTCGATCTCGTTACCGACAAGTACTCTTTACTCGTTCCGTGATATAACATCCTCGTGAGCCAGTCACGTGCTTGCAAGCGATGTCAATGTGATATCACCGAGAGGGCCCAGAGTATATCTCTCCGTCATCTGGATGGACAAATCCCACTCTTGATCCACGAGCCTCAACTAACACTTTCCAAGTACCCAACGACACCTTTATAATCACCCTGTTACGGTGTGACGTTTGATGGAATCAAAGTACTCTTCCGGTGTCAGTGATTGACGTGATCTCATGGTCTAAGGATTAGGGTTACTTCGTGAAAGTTTGATACAGCAATAGAAACTTGATGACATGATCGTATTGCTATAACTACTGTGGGTGTATATTCATCACATCATTCTCCAATGATATGACCTTGTTATTAACGACATCCAATGTCAATGATCAGGAAACCTTGATCATCCGTTAATCAACAAGCTAGTATAAAGAGAGACAATACTAGGAAACTTTTCTTTGTTTATTAAACACACATGTATTAACGTTTCCGGTTAACACAATTATAGCATGAAAATAAACATTTATCATAAACATGGAATAAGATAATAACCACTTTATTATTGCCTCTCGGGCATATTCCCTTCAGAGTCATCGTGGATCTGCGCGGCATCGGGGATTGCCGGTACGACTACACCAACCACGTTCATGCTGGAACGTTTCCCGCTTAACGGACTATATACTGGTATGTGATCTATTTCTGTCCGTTACTTGCATCAGCATAGCATAGGTCTTGGGATTGGGTATCGTAGGTCAAGGAAAAATTTGTGTTTTCTGCCCCGAACCCCAACAGTGGTATCATGAGCAAGGCTATGCGTAGATGTATTGTACGGATAGAACACATCTAGTATGTGGGCATAAATTCTCAATTGTTACCCTCTCACGTGTACTCATTTAGCGTTGCGGCAATGTTTGATGAAGCGGCCCCCGACCGACCTTACGCGTTTACGCGAGACTGGTTCCACGCTTGACATATGGCTTGTACCATATAAAGTGGCTGGGGGTGTCTGTCTCTCTGCATTAGCGATGTGAAGATGTTTGCAACGGAGGGCCCCGACAGGGGTGTAATAGAGACAATTGCGGGATTGGTGTTGTGGCTTGTTTTCGCAGGATAGAAAGCGGTTCTTTTCTCGAAACCCCTAGCAGCCACGTAAAACTTGCAAAAGATAAAGTAGAAAGGCGTTTTCAACTTTAATTTGCATGTCGGGGGGAATCATAGCATGTATGATTTATACTATTGCATCCTGTTTTGCTAATATGTTAGATATATGACGGTAGCATAATAGGATGATCCCTCACTAATCCAACAAAGTGTCCTTCCTTAGTGAAGCACCATCTGGAAAGTTCTTCATTATGGAGGCATCACGTGTCACACGGGTGTCAAACATTTTTACGTTCACAAGAGATGGGTGGAGCAAGCCTAGCATGTCCAGAAACATGGCCTTGCATACGCGGCATATACTCACTAAGGTTATTGTGGCGAGCCTGGCATGTGCAGACATGGCCTCGGGACACAAGAGACCGAAAGGTCGAGCATGAGTCACATGGATGATGTGATTGGCATGATGGCCTACCTTGAACAACATACTGATGGTCGTGTCACACGGGGGAGGTATGTTCTTCAAGGATCGTGTAATCACTTAGAACAAACTATGAGGGATGTTTGTCTGAGTGGGAGTTCCAGAATTTTTTTTTTGAAACATGAACGCCATATTATGAACTTAATCTTCATGTCTTTGCAAATATCATTGTAGATAACGTCATACCAATGTTTAGAACTATGGCTCTTTTAGTATGATAGAACTTAAGGTAAATGGGTCTTACTTCATTGATGTGTACCAACACCATTAGAGACATACTCATTAGTAATGACTTGCTAAACATAATACGAAGAACTTCTAGGAGATACACCTGACAACTCCGTAATCAAGGAAGATGATGATGAGTATCGCACTCACCGTCACTTATGAATGACTGTCCAATACACCATAATTCATTCTATGGAATCTGAATTGTGAATGCATGTTAACCAACACGTATGACGTGCTAGGTGAACTTGAAAGCACTTGGTCACAAATCAGAGTAATGGAATATGAGTATATGAACGGGGTTTCTTTCAACTATGGTGGAAGGAACAACCTGCTGAGAAAGTCACTTGGAAAATGTATAAGATACATGGAACACCTTGTGTATAACTTGGACTACTGAATGACTGGTTACTTTGCGATAACTGGGGAGTTGCATCCGCTTCCTCCCAGATACAAAAACCATGTCTGGACTATGTCATGAAGGAGAATCGTTCACCTGTCATGAGGTCATGGTTAAAGTCAAGAACTTTAAGAGTAGAACCAATGCAGGAATGGTCATTGACGGAGAAGGTATATTTGATATACGAGTTATAAATGTCTTTCCCACGAAACACTAATTGCGGTTGATTAAGTATTCGATGCTTGAACTTACTGCTTGAGAGTGGCTTGGAAGGGATGAGGTGACAATGTGTGCTGACGGCAATCAAGATAGTTGATGGTCGACAACACTCTCCCTCTACATCTATCAATTGATTAATATATGAATAAATTTTATGATCGTTTGAATGAGGACTTTATTAGTGTGTCTTGCATCTCGCAAAGACAATTATTCATATTAGTGAGAAACAAGTCAGTTGTTCTCCTTTTATGAATGATATCTCTTATGGTCACATTACGATTATGAATGAGTTATTCTTATATTGATGATAGTTGTTTGATCATTTATAAGAAATATTGTAATGCCAAGAAATATCCAGGCTTAATAATGACACTACAGTTTAAGTCATGAATGGTATGATGATGTCTTAAGATACTTGATCTCTTGACACATACAAACCATGCCTTTTAGGTGAGATGACTAAAACCTCGCATTCTGGTAAACAGAATGTGTACTGATTGTTGAATATCATACATTGTGATGTATCGTGTGTCAGCATGTGGTGAATTTCATTATTTCGTGAACTTCGTATGTGGACTTAGATGAATATTTGTATTCACTAATGAAACATGAGTCTGAAATAATTTGATATGATCAAAAGGGATTTCAGAGTAAATATGGATATTAAATTAACAAGAAAGACAAGTCTCTACGATTTGATCAAAGTGACAAATGTTTTGAGTTAGTCTTGGGCATAAAGACTTGTGTGAAAGTTGTTCCAAAAATTGCAATGTCTTGAGACACTTCAATATGATTGACGTGCCTGAACATTGTGATCATATTCTATCGAAAAGTGTATGGTATAAATTATCTCTTACCAAGTTACGTTATTATTGTTTAGAGTTATTAATTTAATATGCAAACACTCACTTCAGCATAGGGAACCATCTGAGTTCGTGGAAACCAACACTATATATGTCATGGTGTGTTATGGTTTCTAGGAAGCTTGATTTATGTAAGATAAATTATCTTTGTAGTGTATCCTTAGACAACTATGGATGCATCTTCCACAACTAGAACCAAAAGGAGCAAAACTTGTATTGCTATGTTTGGTGTTTGTCAAGAATTGTTCTTGATAAATGTGGTAATGGAAGAAAAGTGAAAGTTCAACCAAGGTAATTGACCTTGCCTCCAAATGTCAGAGTAGCGCAACAGAATATGTTCTGGAAGCAAAGCTCTACAATAAGAGGAGAAACTAATGATAATGATCATGATCTTCTGATGGGAGCTTTTACTGAGAAAGGTAGGATTCAAGAATATATATTTGCCCCTGGTGCAAAATGATATTCATGATTCACTTGTCATGTTAATGGAACAAGACATTCCTACGAACTACAAAGAAGCGATGGTGGACCTAAGTACGAGATATGACTACGAGTCATGAAATCCTATGTTGAGTTACATTTAAGATTGCTTGAATCTTATCAAGTAAGGAGGTTACTTGATATTCACAATAACTTCAGAGTTATGAGGAATAAATGTGAACATCAAAGGGACGTCAAGATTGGTTTGTCACAAAGATTGTTTCTGACAAATTCAATGGGTTGACTACAATGTGTAGCAATGCTTGAGTCAAAGGGATATTCACTACGATTGATTCAGGATTGTTATCAATACCGTGACTTCCTCAAATCCTGTATTTGAAGAAGTGTTGTAATTGGTACAACAAGAAGGTTTTGGAAAAACATATGGATACTAGTGTCTCGTAAACTGAATTCTCATTTTGATGGATGATCAAAGGATTTTGGACTTAACCAAAATATCGAGGAAACATGCATTTGCATGAAACTGAGTGGGAGCTGAATAGTTTCCTGAAACTTAATATGTAGACGACATATTTTGAGTGGGAGCTATGAGAGTATTATCCTAGACTTATATGTAAATGACATATTTGAGTAGGAGCCATGTGGTTAGTATCCTGAACTTAATATGTGTCTGACATATCTAAGTGGGAGCCATGTGGATGTTATCCTTGTCTTATATGTGACCGACATATTTGAGTGGGAGCAATATGAGTGTTATCCTAAGACTTAATATGTGCATGACATATTTGAGTGGGAGCATGATAACATTCTCATATATGGATAACGTATTATGAATGGTATAGTTGGTGTTAATGATTATTTGAATCTTTCATAAATGAAGATGAATAAGTATTAAGCATTGAAGATCTATTAAGATAGATATGTGTTTAATAACATTGAGTCGTAATACTTTCCTGGATAAGATTCTGAAGGAGTTCAGAATAGGACAAGTCAAGAAGTAGTCCTTACTTGTATATCCAAGAGAAGTGTTGAGTTAATCTCAGTACAAGAACAATGGTTAATGGTTAATGAAAGAAATGGATGTGTTGGATCCTCTATGCCTTTGTCATAGGTTCTTTCATATAAAACCAGAGTTATGTACTCGACGTAATGTGACCCAAGTTCTTAGTAGTAAGAACATGTTGTGATATGATTTATGAGTAAATCATTGAACAAAGAGTTAAGTTTATCCTTCAGTGTCTGAAGAGAACTGAGGATACATCTCAAATTTGTAAAGGATAGTGGACTTGACCATAAATGTTATGCTGGTTCAAGTTTTGACACTAACCTAGAAAATTGAGATATCATACTAATGAGTGCCTAAGTTGAAAGAAACATGGTTAGACATCAAAGTTGCATACAATGCACTAAGGATTGAATCTACATTGATGTGGCTGCTTTAGAAGTAGCAGGAGTTATATTATGGCTTAAGAAGTTCGACTTCTGATTGAGTGAGTTTCAAGTGTGCATGACTATGGGAAAGTCCGCGTGACCCACCGGATGTCATTGCTATGACACAGCAAACGAAGTCTCACTTCACCGCCAAATATATATATACCTCATCATTATAGTGGATAATGAAGGAATGTCAAATTAGGTGACATTATGATTTGCAAAAGGACATACGGTTCTGAATGGTACCCAGACCGTTGATACAACCTCTTCCACGGGCAAGCATGATCAATAAGGAGTTATGATCCAGAGAAAATGCAACTAGATTATTTGTACCTAGTGCAAGTGGGAGACTGTTGGGAATGTGCCCTAGAGGCAAATAAAATATGTTTTATCGAGCATATTCCATTAGTTCATAATACGTTTGATACTATGCTATAACTGTATTAAGCGGAAACATTAATACAGGTGTGGTATACAAACAACCAGGTCCCTAGTAAACCCTAGTATACTAGTCCATTGGGCGATTGATGATCAAGGTTTCCTGATCATGAGACAATGGCGTCTGTTGACAATGGAGTCGTATCATTGGATAATGATATGATGGACATACACCCACCAGAAGTGTTGCGATGTGATCAAGTCACATAGTACGACATTGCGATAACTATAACGTAGTGACCAGATCCTTTGACCGTAATGATCATACGTAATTGTCATCTATGAGGAGACTTTGATTTGTATCCCACCGCCTGACTGAAATATGCTGGCCATAACGGTGCACTTTGGGTACTCCGAAATAGATGGTTGATGAGTATGCAAATAGACCAAAGCGGGATTTGTCCATCCGTGTGACGGATAGGTACTCTGGGCCCACTCGGTGATATTGCATCATAAAGTTTGCAAACGTGTGACTAGGTCACGGAGTTGTAATATCATGGGAACGAGTAAACTTGTTTGTTGAGAACAAGGACGAACTAGGTATAGTGGATACCGATGATCAAACCTCGGACAAGCAAAGTACCCCAGGACAAAGGGAACAGGCACACGGTTAACGGATCCAACAGCGATTGAAGTTCATTCGATGGAAGCGCAGGGGCTATCAAGGATTGTAACCAGGTCCAATTGATTAGTCATTGATCAATGAGAATTGTCTCGATCATGTCTGTTGTTTCCCGGACCGTAGGGTGTTACACTTAAGGGTACTCGACGCAGTAAGGATTGATTCGGGATCACCGGAGAAATTGGAGAGAACACCGGAATTGTTCCGGTGATGACCGGAATTGTTCCGATGAAGGCCGGAAGTTGTTCCGGGTATTTTGAAAGGTTCAAAATATATTTAATAATGTTTAATATATGTTTTATTATTTAATTATCTGAATTAAATATTAAAATGTATTTAAATATAATTACAAATGAATTAAAAGGCATATGGGCCTCATAGGGCCCATTAGGGGGAGAGGGAGTCCTCCCCCATGGGCCATGGCGCCATGAGGGGGCCCACCCCCTTTATTTGGTGCGCCACCCCCCTCCTTGGGATTAGTCCCACCCTGGAAGTGGAGGGGGGTGACACCCCTCCTTGGCCTATATAAGGAGGGGTAGAGGTGCCCTTTTATTCATCATATTTTTGAGATAAATTCTCATCTCTCTCTCCCTCCTTTCTCCTTCCTCGAGTGGACTCCCCTTGTTTGGAGTCTACACTTGGTTGGGGATTTCTCCACTATACGCACACCGTCGTGCTGCTAGGAATCGGGATCCGAATCCATCTTCTTTCCGCTGCTCTACTGGTTCGGAGCCCGGAGGGACGTCGGGTATACTGTATGTGTATAATCCCGCGAGGCACTACACTTGTGGTGCTACTTCATCGTCGTGGTCGTATCGCGAGGTCTTCATCAGCAACGTTCCGACGGGGACGTAATCCCGTCATCGGTCCACAAGGATCGGGTGGCTACAGGAGTCATCGTGGATCTGCGCGGCATCGGGGATTGCCGGTACGACTACACCAACCACGTTCATGCGGGAACGTTTCCCGCTTAACGGACTACATACTGGTATGTGATCTATTTCTGTCTGTTACTTGCATCAGCATAGCATAGGTCTTGGGTATGGGTCTCGTAGGTTATGAAAAAATTGTGTTTTCTGCCCCGAACCCCAACACTATGTCCGTTGATGCATATTATATGGAGATGGAGATGTTGCTGCAACGCGCACGAGTTCGAGAAGAAGTTGAGATGACTATGCAACGTTTTCTCCATGGGCTGAAATTTAACATCAAGAGTATTGTGCGGCATCATCAATACTATAATATGAATGATTTATTGCATCTTGCAAGGGAGGCTGAATCCCAGCTTGCAGAAGAGGCTCAACTGAAGTCCAGATACTCCACATCGAGCAGATTTTCTCCAAGGATATCGTCAGCCGCGCCTATGGAGAATTATGGTGCCAATCCTCGGGTTTCTTCTTCAGTGTCCAAGCCAGCCTCCAATGGTTCTATGACCAAGAAGCCAGCTGCTCCTGCCACTAGTGCAGGCTCCCACATGTCTATAGATTGCAATCGCGAGATGACTTGTCATTCTTGCGGTAATCCGGGTCACTTTGAGAGAGATTGCCCGAACCGAAAGGTCATGTTTATTAATGAAGAATTCGGTGAGTATGAAACCGGTGATGATGAAGATCAAGCCGCGTTTGAGGATGAAGGTTACAATACCGAAGAAGGCATGGATGCTTTTCCGTCGCATGCTCCTACCATTGTTGTGTCACAACGTGCTCTTACAGTGCAACCACATGCTGATTCTCAGCGCTGTAATTTGTTCCAAACCAAGGCACTCGTTGGCCCCAACAAAGCTTGCAAAGTGATCATTGATGGAGGTAGCTGCCGCAACCTCGCAAGCAAGGAGTTATGTGCCAAGCTAAATCTGAAATACTTACCTCACCCAAATCCTTATTATGTCCAATGGTTGAGTGACAGTGGTGAGATGAAGGTGAATCACATGGTGCGTGTGAATTTTGAGATAGGCCCATACACGGATTCCATCGATTTTGATGTGGTGCCTATGACAGTTTGTCATCTCTTATTGGGTCGGCCGTGGTTATATGATCGCCATGTGCAACACAATGGTCGAGCAAATACATATCATTTGGAGTTCAAGGGCAAGAAAGTTAATCTCCATCCTATGTCCCCACAGCAAATTGTGAATGAGTCTCGTCAGAAGATAGAGGTGAATGTAGCACCAACACGAGAGAACAATGTAATAGCTGTGAGTGATAATATAACGAAAAGTGCGAGAGAGACTAGTTTGCTTACATTAGCCACCAAAGAAGATTTGAGAGAATGGAGTGCGGATCCTACAGCCATACCTCTTGTCCTCATGTATACAGGCGAGGTTTTGGTTTCTAATGATAACCATCATATTTCTCCTGGTGTGTCTACTATTTTGCAGGATTATGATGATGTGTTCCCGGCGGAGGTTCCAGCGGGATTACCACCCTTGCGTGGTATTGAGCACCAAATTGATCTTATACCGGGTGCAACTCTGCCTAACCGGGCACCATACAGGACAAACCCCCAAGAGACGAAGGAAATTCAGCAACAAGTACAAGCGCTTCTGGATAAAGGGTATATTCGTGTCAGCCTTAGCCCTTATGCTGTTCCTGTTATTTTGGTTCCTAAGAAAGATGGTACATGGCGTATGTGTGTAGATTGTAGAGCTATTAATAACATCACTATTCGATATCGTCATCCTATTCCACGTTTAGAGGATATGCTTGATGAATTATGTGGTGCTGCTATTTTCTCTAAAATTGATTTGCGTAGTGGATACCATCAAATTAGGATGAAAGAAGGGGATGAATGGAAAACTGCTTTCAAAACTAAGTTCGGCTTATATGAGTGGTTAGTTATGCCTTTTGGTCTTACTAATGCTCCTAGTACTTTCATGAGATTAATGAACCATGTTTTGAGGGAGTTTATTGGACATTTTGTGGTTGTGTATTTTGATGATATACTTATTTACAGCCGCAATGAATTTGAACATGCTGATCATATTAGACAAGTTTTGCAAGTGTTGCGTGATTCTAAATTATATGCTAATCTTGAGAAGTGCACATTTGCAAAATATAAGGTCATATTTTTGGGTTTTGTTGTATCTAAGCATGGGGTAGAAGTAGATTCTTCTAAAATTGAAGCAATTCAAAATTGGCCTACTCCCATGAATGTTAGCCAAGTACGAAGTTTTCACGGTCTTGCTGGTTTTTATAGACGTTTTGTGAAAGACTTTAGTACTATTGCTGCGCCGTTGAATGATTTGACTAAGAAAGGTGTGCCTTTTGTTTGGGGCGTTGCCCAAGACCTTGCATTTGATGAGTTGAAACGTTTGCTTACTTCTGCACCATTACTTGCATTACCTGATTTTGCTAAGCAATTTGAAGTGGAATGTGATGCTAGTGGTATAGGCATTGGTGGTGTGTTGATGCAAGAAGGTAGACCTATAGCTAATTTTAGTGAGAAGCTTTCTGGTGCTAGATTGAATTATCCTGTTTATGATAAAGAATTGTATGCACTTGTTCGAGTTCTTGAGGTTTGGCAACATTATTTGTGGCCAAAAGAATTTATCATACATTCTGATCATGAAGCTTTGAAATACCTGAAAGCTCAATCTAATTTGCATAGACGTTTAGCTAAGTGGGTTTAGTTCATTGAGTCTTTTCCCTACATCATCAAATATAAGAAAGGGAAAGATAATGTTGTTGCTGATGCTCTCTCTAGGAAGAACATGTTATTGACACATCTTGATGTTAAAATTCCTGGATTAGAGAGTTTGTGTGATTTATATGCAACTGATCATGATTTTGCTGAACCATATCGTTTGTGTTTGCTTCGGAATGCTTGGGACAAGTTCCACATCCATGATAGATTTTTGTTTCGAGCTAACAAACTTTGTGTTCCAGACTCTTCTGTGCGTTTGCTATTGTTGCAGGAATCACATGCAGGAGGACTGATGGGTCACTTTGGGCGTGAGAAGACATTACTCATGCTTGCTGATAATTTTTATTGGCCCAGGATGA
The DNA here is from genome assembly GCA_950022295.1 of Bromus sterilis. Taxonomy (NCBI): domain Eukaryota; kingdom Viridiplantae; phylum Streptophyta; class Magnoliopsida; order Poales; family Poaceae; genus Bromus; species Bromus sterilis. Next base: position 31,996,486 of record OX465597.1, read on the forward strand.
GACGTGATGTGGACAGGTTTGTTCGACGCTGCATTGTATGCAATACATCCAAGTCCAAGCTGAAGCCTCACGGTTTGTATACTCCACTATCGGCTCCTACCACACCTTGGGAAGATATTAGTGTGGACTTTGTGTTAGGATTGCCACGCACTAAATATGGTCATGATAGTATATTTGTGGTAGTGGATAGATTTTCTAAGATGGCACATTTTATTGCATGCCATAAGAGCGACGATGCGTCGCATGTTGCTAACCTGTTTTTCAGGGAGATTGTACGCTTGCATGGAGTGCCCAAGACAATTGTTTCTGACAGGGATGTGAAGTTTGTGAGCTACTTCTGGAAGACACTTTGGGGAAAGTTGGGGACAAAGTTGATGTTCAGTACTACATGTCATCCTCAAACTGATGGTCAAACGGAGGTGGTCAATAGAACATTGTCACAATTGCTGCGAGCTATGATCAAGAAAAATCTGCGTGAATGGGAGGAGTGTTTGCCACATGTTGAGTTTGCTTATAACAGGGCAGTACACACTACTACTCATCTTTGTCCTTTTGAGGTCGTTTATGGTTTTAAGCCTATTACACCTCTTGATTTGTTGCCTCTTCCATTGCAGGACAGAGTTAATATGGAGGCATCCAAACGAGCAGATTACGTGAAGAAGATTCATGAGAAGACACGAGAGGCTATTGAGAAGCAAGGCAAGAACGTTGCTGCTGCACGCAACCAGTCACGGAAGCAAGTTCTATTTCAGCCTGGAGATATGGTTTGGGTACATCTGCGCAAGGATAGATTTCCAGGATTGCGGAACTCCAAGTTGAAGCCACGTGGTGCTGGTCCTTATAAAGTGCTGGCCAAGATCAATGATAATGCCTACTCGATTGATATTCCCATTGCTGAGTTTGGTGGTGCAAGTAACAGCTTTAATGTAGCTGATTTATCACCGCATATGGGAGATGACCTCGGAGCGTCCGGGTCGACGCCTTTTGAAGGGGGGGGAGATGATGAGGAAATCCCTACTACAACTACTACTTCCCCAACTCTTCATGATGAACAAGCCAATCAAATCCGACTTGGACCTATTACAAGAGCCCGTGCTAAGTTATTAGAACAGCAGGTGAATTTGCTCTTACTCGAGTCTGATGATCGGCTTAGTGAGAATTATATACTGCCTAAATCCTTGTGTGTTTGTATGATCAGGTATCAAGATGAAGACAAGGAACTAGGAGGAGCTGAGGTTCAAGAAGAAGAAGCCAAGGAACAAGGACAAGCTACATGGGAAGAAGAACCTCAAGAAGACAAGGCCAGGAAGAACCAAGCTTCAGGCCGCGGTACTACCGCGCCACGGTACTACCGGACCTACTACCGCCCGTACCACCGCGGCAACAGAAGGACTACGGTAGTGGTTACGGTACTACCGTGCTGGTCAGGAGAACTACGGTAGTGGTTACGGTAGTAGCCGCGGTACTACCGCACCCGCGGTACTACCGCGCCAATCACGGTACTACCGTGCTACCTGCGCGCAGAAACGGGCCTACGGCCCCTGTATCCGAGTCTGAACCCCCTTAGACTATAAATATAAGTCCCCCTACGAGTTTTTAGGTTAGACCACGTTTAGATAAACCCTAGATATTGAGAATAGCTTCAAGCTTTCCTCTTGAATCATTAAGACTTCAATTCGTATCGATCTGAAGTTCTTCTACTGCAAGTTTTGTGTGATCTGTTGTTCCACTGGGAATTAGTAGATTGCAATCACCGTCTCGTGGTCGACGGCTACGTTGCGCAAGTGTGTGAAGTTGTGAATATCCAAAGGGTAGAGAGCTGTCGCATTGGCAACAAGGATCTAGCAAGGAGAGTTCATCGGCTACATACAAGTTATCTATCTTCGCCCTCATATTCACCGTCCGCTTACTGAGAAGATCGGGCCACCCCATATCAGAACCGCTAGTTGGCGTTTTCCTTGGGAGCTGAGGTAGCGAGCAACACGAGTGAATTACAGAAAACCACCACATTGAAGCGAAGGTTTGCAGGAAACACTCTTCTACGTTTTTGAGCCAAAAAACACTGATTTTGGGCTTAATCTTTTGCAGAAAACACCTAACTGTTATGTTGAGCATTTTAATGACGTTTATGACAGGTGGGGCCCGATTTTGTCGACGTGGCGTAGCGGCAAGCACCTGACGCCGTTACGGGTAAAAAAATATTTTTTCCCGGGTAAAATAATGGGTTTTGGATAAAAAAAATGTTTAGGTATTATTTTTGTCGGTTAGCAAATTATTTTTTCCTGGAAAATTTGGCTTTCACATTAAAAATAATTTTTTAAGTAATTTTTTTCTTATTCAGAAATTAAGTTTTTAGACAAAATGAATTGTTTTGAGTAAAAAATATGCTTTCTATTATAAAAAAATGCATTTTTTGGTAAAAAAATGTTTTCTCAGATAAAAAGTTTTTTCCTCGCGTTCCAAATTTTCTTTTCGGCCAACTAAATGGTTTTTAGGGTCCAGTAAAATATTTTCTAGGTAAAAAATGATTTTTTAGGTAAAAAAATACATTTCCCTTTTAGAGAAATCATTTTTTGTTTGGTCATAAATAATATTTACCGATTAAAAAAGTTTTTCAGGAAAAATATGGTTTTCCGGGTTAAAAAAATGGGGGTAAATAATGTTTTTTTCCTTTTGGGAAAATCATTTTTTGTTGGGTGATAAATAAGTTTTTACGATTTTAAAAGTTTTTTTTTGCAAAAAAAAAGTTTCTAGGTACAAAATCGTTTTGCCCGTAAACTATTTTCCAGGTAAAAATAATTGTTTTGGGTTAGAAAATATATTTATTTATTTCAGGTAAAAATGGAATTTTTTAGGTTGAAACTATTTCCTGGTAAAAAAAGTTTTGATAATCTTTTCCCAATCTATACTTCTTATAAGACAAAACCCCACTATGGATCATTTAAGTTGTCTATCTCAACATGCAAGCTATCCACATCATCTATTTTCTTAGCCAATCAATTATCCATGTCACCCACTTAGGTCATTTAAATTGTTTCTTTTCACATGCAAGCTATCCACATCATTCATTTCTTAGCCAATCAATTGTCCATCTCATCTCAACTAATATATTTATTAATCTCTATATGCAATCTCCATATCAACCATATTTTAATCATTTTATTGTTCATCCTAATAATTTTTAATACACACATGTTTCTGTTGCATTTTCAGTTAGACAACTTAATGTATCATACTTTTATACTTTTTATTTATGCATATAGTTTTCATAGCAATTCTCGCAGCAACGCGCGGGGTATACTTCTAGTTATAAATGACATGTGCACCCCACCTTGTCACAACGGTCAAAATTGTTGATCGTTACGCCAAGTCAACAAAACCAGGACCCATCTGTCATAAATGTCATTAAAATGCACAACATAATGGTTAGGTGTTTTCTACAATAGACTAAGCCCAAAATCAGAGTTTTTGGCATAAAAACATAAAAAATTGTTTTCTGCAAACCTTCGCTTCAATGTGCTGGTTTTTCGGAATTCACTCTACACACGGTTGGTACTAACGTCACCAGCACCCCGCGTCCACTACTCTGTACAAACGACGCTAGCACCCGTGTCCAATACCCTGCACGAACGGCATCAACACCCGCAAATGTTGGTTGCATCAAACCGTTGCTCTATGGCTGCAAGCTCGTACACAACCAGCGGTAGCCCGGCCCGCATTTCCCCCGTCGTGGATGGTAGTCACATTGCCCACCTATTCAAGATGAACATGATGAATCCTAAGGTGATGAGTTTGATTATCACACTCTGGCATGCTGTTTCGCAAGCCCCTCTTTGCATCGTTTTGATATTCCTAGACTTGTAACGATTGTGGATGACACACCTATATCATCTACACTTGAGTGCATGCACCATCAAAAGGGCCCGTGCATTGCAAAAGACATAGAATGAATAGATATGTGCTTCTATTAAAAATTTGAGATCCAGCATCCTATAAACAAAGTTTTGAGATTTTCATCGAATGAAGGAATTTTCACTGAATATGTCGCCTGAGAAAGAAAAACATAAGAGGGCTACATCATCACAACTAAGAAATGGCACACCATTATATGCCATTCCAACTACACAAGAGAATTGATCATTCCATACATGAAGATGGGCGGAAGACAAACATGGTTTGGCTTATTTGTGCCAACTAGATGATTACCCGCACGTTGTTGCGGGGAATTTTCGCAATATATTTCAATGAAATTTTGGTTAAATGAAACATTAATATATGAAATAACAATTTTTGAACTAATATATGTATTTAATATAGATATATAACAGAATGGTAATTTTCATGCATTCATGTTGCATGGTAGGATGGATTTTTAATAAGAATAGTGTCTTTTCTCATACATGTTAAATGATGAGGTGACATGCTTTCATGTGGAGAGAATTCAATGAAATTTGATTATAAGCATTTTAAATTATTAGATTAATAACATGTGAACCAAAATTTTAAAATACATACAACTTATTATATTTAAATATTTGATTATGTTTAGTTGTAAAATATTTATTGAATATAAGTATAGTAATAGAATGAAAAATATTTTTCCATGCATGGTTTCATATGGAGGTGGTTCTTGTCTCATGCATATATAGTTGCATGTTGAGGTGAGCCTTATCCCATCCATAATTATATGGTGTTGAATATTTGATTATGTTTAGTTGTAAAATATTTATTAAATATTAGTATAGTAATATAATGAAAACTATTTTTTCATGCATTGTTGCATGTGGTGGTGGGTCTTGCCTCATGCATGGTTGCATGTTGAGGTGGGCCTTATCCATTCATAATTATGTGATGATGTGGCATGCTTGCATGTTAAGATAAATAAGATAGTGGGATGATCTATTATAGTATTATAGATTTAATGAACCAAAACTTCAATGCTTCCATATTTAACCATAAATCTTTATCAACAGATAATATGGCCTCTTAGATTTGTAACGGTTTTCCTTTTATCTAGCAAATATTCCAATATTATTTTGTCTTTTCGTTTTGGGGTAATGTTTTTCTCTGCCCCAACAAAATTTACCAAGATGAGACATGGCAATAAGAATACCGTAAAAAACATCCAAGTTTTGGATAGGGAACGTGCAAAATGCAATACATTTATGTATGCACAATCTCTTACAGTAAGGGAAGACAAAAAAAAACTTTAGTGCTCAAGGAACAATAACATGCATACATGGTGAATTGTTTTTTACTAACTTAAGGCTTGATGCTATAACCTGGTCAAATATAATTCGTAGTGCGACTTAGAATTATCATACTTCTTAAACTTTATTAAGAAAGTGTTAAAAGAATCTTCAATTGAATATTGTGAATTGGCTCCCCTTTGATAATAATCAATCAAATCAAATAAGTAGTTCACATTATAAGGTTACACGAGGGCATCACATATTTGTACCACAATGTATCTATATACGTGCCACATATATATAGTTCAGTTCAAACATTCTTTCATGTTTTTCCTACCATTGTTGTTTCCACCATGGTGTTTTCCGCCACGCTTTCGCTCACCACCATTGTGGCTCGTTCTACCGCCTCCATTAGTGCCACGGCCAGCTCCAAGGCCACCTCCGGCGCCAAGGCCCTTGCCAGCTCCAGCACCTCCACCGACTCCAATCCCACCTCCAACACCAACACCCTTGCCCAATCCACTATCTCCACCAATATTGTTGCCACCACCGGCTCCAGCACCAAGGCCCTTGCCAACTCCAGCACCTCCACCGACTCCAATCCCGCCTCCAACACCAACATCCTTGCCTGATCCACTACCTCGGTCAATACCACCGCCACTACCAGCTCCCATGCCTCCGCCTGCACCACCACCACTTCCTGTACCTGCACCTCCTCCAAAGCCACCTCCTACTCCACTGCCAGCTCCAAAACCTCCTCCCGTGCCACCGCCACCTCCAAAACCTCCTCCTGCGCCACTACCTTCTCCGAAACCACCCCCTGCACCACCGCCGCCTCCAAAGCCGCTGCCCATTCCAGTGCCAGAACCCTCTCCGACACCAAATCCACCACCGCTGCCTCCGCCGACACCTCCTCCGAAACCACCGCCTTTCCCTCCACCACCTCCAAAGCCGCTGCCCATTCCAGTACCAGAACCTGCACCGGCACCAAATCCACCGCCGCTGCCTCCGCCGACACCTCCTCCAAAACCACCACCTTTTCCTCCACCGCCTCCAAATCCGCCGCCCATTCCAACACCAGAACCGACTCCAGCACCAAATCCATCACCACTTCCACCACCGATGCCTCCACCTACACCGCTGCCACCTCCAAAGCCTCCACCACTTCCGCCGCCTATGCCTCCACCGGTACCACCACCCATACCACTGCCGCCGCCAAAGCCTCCACCGCTCCCGCCGCCTATGCCTCCACCGGCACCACCACCCATACCGCCACCTCCTCCAAAGCCCCCACCGCTCCCGCCGCCTATGCCTCCACCAGAACCACCACCAATTCCGCCGCCAGCTCCAAAACCTCCACCGCTCCCCTCACCAATGCCACCGCCGGAACCACCACCGATGCCTCCTCCGGCTCCACCGCCGGCACCACCTCCCATACCACCACCAAGACCTGCGCCGCCACCCATCCCACTACCCGCACCACCGCCGCCGCCAAATCCTCCACCACCGCCTGCGCCAGCACCTCCTCCAAGTCCCCCACCATCTCCCGCACCGGCTCCTCCGCCAAGTCCACCACCACCGCCCATTCCTCCGCCAGCTCCTCCTCCAAATCCACCTCCGCCACCGCTACCCATGCCACCTCCACCACCAGCCCCAACACCACCACCCGCGCCCACACCTCCTCCGCTTCCAAACCCTGCACCGGCACCGCTGCCCATGCCACCGCCGGCACCGCCGCCTACACCGCTTCCTCCCCCGAACCCGCCGCCACCACCCATACCTCCGCCTCCGCCCACACCACCGCCGACGCCCGATCCACCACCCACGCCAACACCAGCACCCTTACCATGCTTCTTCTTATCGCAGCCCTCCGCCCCGGGCCCAACCATGCCCGTGGTCCACACCACCGGCTTCTCCCACGCCGCGGCGCTCGCCGCCCACCCAAGCGCCAGCAGCAGCAGGCACGCCATCGCCCGGCTCCCCATCGGAACCTCGCCCTTCACTCTCAGCCGCGAGCCAGCCAGTATCTTCTCGTTCCGCTTCCGCACGGTGAGAGATGGAGAGTGCTGTGCTATCGCTCGCTGTGTGCTGTGTGCATGCGCTGAGGAAGCGGGAGGCGCCGCGCGGGGGTATTTAAACAGCAGGGGCACGCGCTGCTGCACTGGCTCTGGATTAAATTCAATGGGGGCTTGGGACTTTCGGTTTGGGGGCGGATGGATGGATCATGGATGAGGGCGAGGGAGCGTTGACATGGCTGGACGTACGTCTTTTAAATGCGTTTGCGTAGCACAGCGCCCGCATTTCTCACTTTCGAGGCCGTGAGAGACAGGCTACTCTCATGCATGCATGCATAGCTGTTCTCTTCTCTCTATGGCGTCGTTAGCTTGATCGGTTGCCTTCTTTACCTCTTTTAGCCTGTGATTTGTACAGTTGTGTCTCTCTTTGTGTGCACGATGCAGTGGATGGTGCACCTGTTTCATTAATGGCGAGGAGCGATGTTGGTAGCAGGAAGAGAGGAGGAAGGAACAGCTCGGCATGCACGGGGATGCTTCTGCCTGAGAACTAGTGGCGGTAAGCCCTTTTTCTCTGCAAGTTGTATCGTCATCAGTCCAGGCTGCAGCTCGACGCTCACATTTTTTGAATATCCATGCTTGGCCTGGGCAATCTAGTCAAAAACCCTCTCATAATCTGACACTAACTAGGAATGTCCGCGCATGTACTAGAAGTAATGAAGTTGCTCTGAGGTGTTCTTGTGGCAAGCTCCGAAACTAAGTTGCTGACACTTCAGACCAAGACAAGCAATCCATCGTAGCGAACTCGGCTCAAAGTAGGCTTGCATGATCATAGACAAGGCGTACGTACGTGCTTACATACAGCTAATATATGACACAAAACTGCAGGCTAGCTAACATCTAATGATGCCACAGATAATTACGAGTGGCGACTTCTCGGTGCTCATTTTCCTCCTTTCCTGAAATGGGACTTGAGCTCCTGGGCGACGCAGAACATGGTGTCCATGGTGTCCTCGTCCAGGTGCGCGTCCTTGACGCCCCCGATGGCCAGGATCGTCCGCAGCCAGTCCTCGTGGAGGGTGGAGAACTCTGCCCGCCCTTCGCTCGACCTGAAGTTGCTCGCGATCTTCGACTTCATCATCTGGCCCGCCACCGACGCCTTCTCCACTATGGACCTGGGGAGCCCTGCCATCGTGGCCACCTGCAGGCCGTAGCTCTCCGGGGAGGCCCCTGACGCGAGACGGTAGAGGAAGGTGAGCTCCATGTCGCCGTTGCCGCCGCTTTTTGGCCTCAGCATGCAGGCCATGTGCTGGAGGCTCACGTGGGGGTGGGAGGCGAACTCCTTCGTGAGCGGGTGGTAGTGCGTGGCGAAGAGCAGACGGCATCGCACCTGCTCCACCAGGTGCCGGAATACCTGAGACACAATACAGTTATCACAAGCACGAAATGTTTGTCAGATAATGGCATCCATGCACGATGAGCAATGTGAAAACAGGGAGAAAGCACACCATAAGTATTATACATATCAATTTCCTGTTGGAAGTACGAAATTGATCGGTTTTCTAATCATCCCATCGATTGAGGATGTGCAAAAATAGTTTACTGGTACAGACATGGACACATGGTGATCCTACAGCACATGACCTTGAAGGCCGCAGTAATTGCATCTACCATGAAAAAGGCATACTGAAGGGTATGGAAAGCATGGTGATGCATGGCTTGATGGAAGACTTACAGCATATGCAATTGCGTATCCGTCGAATGTGCTAGTTCCTCTGCCAAGCTCATCAAGCAATACAAGAGAATCCTCAGTTGCATTCTGAAGAATAGATGCAGTTTCATTACATTCAACAAGAAAGGTACCTGCAAGTGAGCAAGTAATGGTGTAACAAAATCCAAGTTAGTCATTATCCACTTTGAGATTCATGATATGGCCAAAACAAATTTGACTAGTGCTTTATAAATTCCTATTTAGAATCCATGGATTTACTCAACAGATATATAATCTACAAATAGTTATGTACTTTATGTGCAAACACGTATTTGACTATATATTTCATTTGGAACCAATGTGAGAATATATTATTTATGCAGAACAATTGAAAAATATATCCACTTCTGACCAGGTCCAGTTGTAGGACAGCCCATACAAAAATCTTATCATTTTAAACACCCACTTTGCGCCAAAAGCAATAGGATTTGCTACACGTGACCAAAGTTCATGATAAAATGATCACTTACTTTCTCCAGACATAATCCGATCCGTTGCGCCTAGCCGTGTAAAAATGGAGTCTGCGAGGGTCAATTCACATGATATGCAGGGGACATAACAGCCAAGCTGCAGACAAGAAATTGCATTTATACATCCTAATACGGGGGCCAGGAACTGACAAGCAAAAGAGTATAACCAGATTTAGTTATTCGTACCTGGGCAAGTACAATTGCCAAGCAGGTAGCACGCATTATCGTAGACTTTCCTCCCATATTTGGACCAGTCAACAACAATGCAAAGCGATTATGACCAAATAAATCCTGACCAAGAGACAAATCATTTGGTACAAGCCCAGATGCACTTTCTGCAAAGGCATAGGGATGCCATAGACCCTTCATCCGAAGTATAGGTGATTTGTCTTTCAACAGAATATGTGGTCTGCACATGGTGCCAACTGATGACAATGCCATTGCTGCAAAGGACCTAAGGACATCAACAGTGCTGATGGCATTGATTACCAAAGACCATTCAGAAACTTTTCCAACAAAAAGTTCCACTAAAATAGCCAAGGTGTTAGCATCATCGTCTTTGATGTCATGATCCTGTCAAAACACACAAGATCACAGTTACTGGTGTGGAAGTCCGGAACAGACAGCAAATAATAGAAAAAGAAATAAACACTTCTTAGATTGATAGTGTCTGAAGGAATTCCCAGCATATTCATACCTGGTACCGTGGAAAGTCATTGGCTATAGCCTCTTCGAATTGATGAACTAATTCATCAAGAGAGCTCAGGGTTGGAATATCGACTGATTTTGACAGTGCTGGGATGCCATGGTCCCCTCTTCGTAAGGCACTTAATAAGTCAATTCCAACCCGGAGGCCTTTGATAAGCATGCCAAACGTTTTAATCTGCATAATTGACATGTCATTAGTCAGTAGGGTAGATACAAAAGAAAGGCAAACTTCATAATTTGCAAAAATGGGCATTACAATGATTCAATCTAATCCATGCAAAAGAGAATTTTAAGCTGCAATAAGCTTAGGAAGCTGGGACAGGACAAGAAAAGAACGACCACTAACCCGTCTCTTTAATGTTTTCTCTCCAACAAAGGGTAACAGAACAGCAGATGTTAGCCCAACAGTGGATCTGACTCGTCCAAGTAACCTCTCAAGGTCAGGGATTTTACGGAGATGCTCAAGTGTGATAGAGCCTACCCCACAATGTTGAATGAAGCCCTCAATAATATCAAGCCTTTTGTTTATAGCATCGACATCTTTTAGTGGATGGCATATCCATCTTCTTAAAAGCCGCTTACCAGATGCGGTTATGCAGTGATTGAGGTGCTTGTACAGAGTACCTAAAACAAATTAAAGATACACAAAGTTTATCTGTATATCTATGTTTGGATATATTACGTAACTGTCACAGCAGGCTACAACAAATAAGTAGAGCATAACATAGGCAGAAGGTGCACTCTTACCTGATGAGCCACCATCAAAGCTATTACCAAAAATCTCCAGGTTCACAAGAGTCTGACCATCCATCCTTAAACAAGTTTGGTACACATTGTAAGGTAAGACTTCCCCGTTTTTTAGAGCATCATCTAGCTGTTTCCAGAACGTGAACATACGTCATGGCAAAGTTGTAGCAGGCAGTCTTATGAAAATAAAAAACAAAAATCACCCGCGAAGGAAAAAAGAAAGGTAAGCACATTATTCACTCTTAAGTCTTAAGTAGCTTTTTGACATTATTCTAGTTTAAAACTAGAACAGCTTTGCACATATAATGTGTAAAGTTGATATGGTCAGCATGGAAATGAGAAAGTTCAATATATTCAAGAAACAACATACTAATTAGTTGTATCTAAGAAACTGAGAAGAAGTGATGTCTAATGACAGTGTTCTGAAGCAATACTTGCAAGTGTTGCTGAAAAGGAAAATATTGCAATGTCATAACTGATTGATAAATCTTGAGATGTGCAACAGAGGCAGTCAAAGAGAGAAAGAGAGTTGGATTAACATAAGTATACCATAAGTCTAGTCAAATGACCAATAAGTCCACCAAGCGCACAGATAACTGCATCTTGATTTACTGAATAATCCAATGCAGATGACCAAGAATCTGTTGATGCTTTAAAGTATCCTTTAGAATGTACTAGCATTCGAATTTGTGAGGCATCAGAGAAATCTGTCCCAGGTAGTGGGGTCAGTTGCATTTTCACAGAGCCTGCAGTTAGAAGAAAGGTGTTAAGAAACCAGATAAATAAAGAAACTAAAAGAGCAAAAGGTAACAAAGATTTTACCTGCTGAGGCATATTTTGTCATAGATTTACGGCTTTCTCTTGAGAGGCCTGACAAAAGCAAACATATATTAGTTTGTATATACATCAAGATTACAAGATCAAAGATGTACTGACCTGAGGATTCATAGATTATCTCCCTTGGGGAAACCTGAAAAGGCACACTGATGAATGATCATTTGATTCATTTAGAAATCTGTTGAACCAAAGAAAATATATTGCAACAGCAAGGAGCCTACCTGCACCAGCAAAGCCCCCAAAGCTGCAGATGAATCGTCATCTTGGAGTGAACCCACCCAGATTTTAAGAGCGGCATAGTCTAGAAAAGCAAATCCATAGACCCGGGAACCATTAGAAGCTAGAGTAACCTGAAAATTCCATTACAAAAGGCTGCATTAGGTCAACATCACCTATGAAAAATGTTGATAAAATGAGTTCAAGGTGCACTAGAGAAGTTGAAAAACAAACTGCATGACAAAACTGACTCAGCCAAAACTGAGTCAGCTTTGTCCTGCAATTTGTTGTGCAACCTCTCTATGCACACACACACACACACACACACACACTACACACTACATGTTTCATGAGAAAATGACACTGAAATTTTCAGTTAACTAATAAATAGATCAATAGCTGAATTTAGTACCAAGAATGTCTTATGCACTCATTTCGTTCCACATATTTCTACATTCTTGCCATAAAATTTTACATATTTATACACAGTGACCAACCAGAATTAGATTTATCACTATGTTTTTATGTAACTTATTTTATTTTTGTGTCCAAAGACCACAAGTTTGTAGTACTTTCCTGTCTTTTGAACAAATAGCCAAATACTGTTCTTTCTGTTATTAGATGGTTAGCTTTTGTGGTAGTATCGTGTCTTCTCATGTGAATCAGATGAAACCTAAAAAACAATATACCAAATTATTTTGTTCAAATGCAATGTACTCTTTGTTAGCAAAAGCAAACCTCTTTCAGTGCAAGAAGATGAACAGCATCAGCCCCTATGTTGCTGTCAGCTGCAGTTGATGGTGTGGATACATGAGCTAACTTTCTTTCTATAACCTTGCAAAATTAAAAAAGAAACTGTCACACTTATATACAGTGAATCTTTTGTAACTTGAAAGGATAAGCTTTGTGCATCAGTCGATGGAGATGCGAGGGTACAAATTTAATATATGCATTCAAGTGCTACTGCACAGACCACAGGTTATGTGGCTACTACCTTCATTCAGTGGCAGAGCCAGCTCAATTAGAGAGCCCAGGCAACATAGGAAGGCTCCTGACCAGGTGTCGTTTGCCCATGGAAAAGCTTGATTAATTCTTCATGCATGCTATTATTTCAAGGAAGAGACCCCGGGCAGAGTCCAGGCAGCTGCCCGGAGTGGCCAGGCGGTGGCTCTGCCACTGCCTTCATTCAATTCTACTACTCCCTCCGATCCAAATTAATTGACACACATTTAATACAAGTTTGTACTAAAGTTATACTAAGTGTGCGTCAATTAATATGGATCCGAGGGAGTACATGTTTTAGACCACGACAGTTTCCAATGTGCATGCTTCACCATTACTTTTGCAGTCACATGTTAATGGAAGTTCTTAATGTTATGAATATGAGCAGATCAATCGATCCAAAGGCTTGGTGTTCGGCGGTGGAGACCGGCGGGAGATGCAGCATCTCCGGGCAGTCGGCGTCGATACAGAAGACAATGACGGTGACAGATTGGATCGGAGTACAGCACATGTTGCATGTGTGAAAAAAAACCTAAAGCTCTAATACCATGTTATAAATATGCAACTTGTATTACTAGGAGGCCAAAGCCAGCATATATATGATGTACAATAGGATGCCAAAATACTGGAATACAAAAGGCCAAAGGCCATCATCAATATAACTCTTAACACTTAAAACTGTACTTTTTTATGACAAATCTAGTTATAACATTTGCACAAGATAAATCAAAATATTATTGAGTATATAATACATTGGTGGTGAAACTTTCAAAGTGTTGACTACACACGTTCTGAAAGGGCATCCAAAAAATAATGGAAGTGGAGGACTTACTGAATTTGGTCCTCTAGTTTTCGCCTGTGCTGCAGATTCCATTTGCTCTATCCTTCCAACTTTATATCTAGAGATGCTAGAGAGATGAGCAGGAGAACCACCAAAAGAAATAAAAAAAAGAGCAGAAGTAATTTACATCCAATGCTATAAAATGGATGTGTCGTATCACAAAAGGAAACTAAATGCATTATCCGAGCATCTGACAGATATAGTTTTTCTGGAACACAACACTGGCACAGAAACCAATAAGGAATCAATCTTGAGTATATTTTCATACTATAATCAACAACAATACTGATAGAAACAAACATATGGCCTATCAATACCAACTGGAAGAAGTGATCATGAACTTGCTGATGTGCAAGATAATGTTAAGATTAAAATGCTGAAAATGAGCAAAGCATAAGGAGATCAAGGAGTTTACCCCCGAGCTAAAAGTTTTTCAACAGCATCATCAATCCCACTCTCTGAAATACCAACCTTCATATAAGATAAACAAATTAGCCTCGTGTACCATAATGTGGCAATAAAGCTACTAAAAGTTGAATAAAGCTTCCTTTCATCAAGAGTGTTAACTATAAAAGCATTAGTTGAAAGTTGAAACAACACATGAAATGCTACTATAGTGGCCAACAAAATATGAATAACACAAGCTGCTGAGGATTAACCCTAGAGGAAGTGGTGACAAGTTGGGGTAGGCTAGAGTTGAAACCCATAAGATATCAAAACCAAGTCATGGCGCTGGCACGTTGATAGCTAACTTCCATCCAGCCCTGTCCAGAGCTAAATCTTTGCTGATAACACAGTCCTTCAGATCTCTCTGCAAAGACTTCTCCCAACTCAAGTTTGGTCTCCCTTGACATCTCGACATTATCAGCACGCCATGGTCGACCTCCCAGGCATGAGACTAAACTGGTTTGTGCTCACGCTTGTCATTCTTCTTAAGTGGTGCTCAATGACTCTCTCCCAAAGCTTCATTGTATGGCTCCTCAGCTTAATCTCACGGTAATTAGTACTCCCTCCGTATCAAAATATAAGATGTTTTGTAGGCTTAAGTCTTATATTTTGATACAGAGGTAGTAGTACAAGTCTTCTTTGGTGTATATTGCCAAAAGCTTGAAACAACTTAGCCAATCATTTCAATGATACCAATAGAACTACAATACAGGTGTATTATCTAAATATTGCAAGATATTATATCATACTCCATATTATAGGACAAATCAGAACAGCAGACATTCAGACGTCAGAATCAAGCATTCTAGTGAAATAATAATAACGGTCACAGTTTATGACTTCTGGTACCTGTCGGCATTTTCCCACCCCACTGCTAGTCATTTTCCAATCAAGTTCTTTTTGGCCGATCTCAGCATCTACTTCATAGAGCTCATAAAACTTCCCCTGCACACACAGGAAAAACACTTATGAAGGTTATATGTCTCGCGTATCACAAAAGAACTGGTCAACGTAGGTAATTTTGGGGGTCAGGGGAGTCCGGGAGAGGGATCAAAGCAGCATTCAAAACTGTGATGTGTAAGCAGCCTGAGAGGATAAGAACAAAAGGAACCCAAAATAAAAGCAAATAACATTTTGGATTATTAACCAGAACAAACATCATTCATAAATGTCTAACTTCTGATGCATATGTCAATATGCATAGAGTGACTGAGTAAAACTGCTCATACTATGACCAGTAAACAAAAGAATTGTGTAGTCCCATGAGCAAAATGCATCTACTTCATAATTATAGGGTTAGGCAATAGCTCAGTATGACACCAAAAGGAGGAGAGATACTGGTTAGCATTGGAGTAATCTTTCACGTGATAATCTTACAGACATTATATTGCATATATGCAGTGTACAAATGGTTCATGATGGAATTTACCACTTTGAAGAAGAGGAGAACATCCATATATTTGCACTTAACAGTCCAGTATTGCTTTTGAGATTTTGACATCTTTCTCAATGCATCAGGTGGAATAAAAAGAGTTCTCTTGTCATAAAGTGGGTCATCTGGCCGCCTTTTATTTGCATCCCTGATATTCAAAGGATTCAGCCATTCAAATTTATTGTGTGCACTTTTAGCCATTTCATCGTGAACCATCTTCTCAGCTGGAGAACAGTGAGCTGATTTCACCTTCTTGTTTGAACCCCACAAAGGGGAGTGATTGTTATTGGCACTCATGAATTGATCCTGTTGAACTCGCTTCCCATGAGGAGCCACTGCTCGTGTCACTGGAGTTTCTGGTTTCAGAGGAACAGAATCAAGTTCCGGAAAGAGCGTAGCAGATGCTCCAATATGCTTGCCATTCATAGATACTGACAACTTATTCGAGTGGTTCTGCAGCGGAGTTCCATTTGAATCAAATTCCGCAAACAAATTAGTTCCTTTAATGTATGAAGGGTCTGAAAACCCAGAGAATGGCTTCTTTGAGTGTTTCATTGTAGGAGTATCATTCGAATCAAGTCCAAGCAGTGTCACTGCTCTAGCATATTCACCACTAGAAGAACCCGGTGATGATTTCCTTGATGGATGCTGCAAAAGAATTGGATCTGAACCATACTCTGATAAAGGTGTATCTGCTCCATGAAAACGCCCAGAAAAGATTCTCTTCAAGGGATCCTGAGAAGGAGTTTGTACATCAAATTCTTCAAACACTGAATTAGCTTGAATGTACTGATTGCTGGGGCACCCTGAGGATAACTTCTTTGGACACTCCTGAAGCAGGGTTTGATCTGAACCAAGTTCAGGGAATAGTGTGCTTGCTCTAACAAATTCATCAGTGGAAGACCGTGTGGAGAACTTCAAGGGATCCTGCGGCGGAGTGGTATCCATGCTGTGTTCTGCAAATAGCATAGTTCCTCTTCTATGTTTGCCATTGTACGGTACAGGGAATAATGCACTTGGGCGCTCATTCGAGGTATCTTGATTTTTACCAGGTAAGGTGCTCTCAGCATTTCTAACCTGGGCAGCATCTTTGTTTCTGCAACAAGCACAAAGAGCATCATCACGATGGCACAGAAAAAATAAGACTCCAAAGTAAGCGGAAAATCTGCCGATGCAAAGCAACAAACAAGACACTTAAGGGATCAAGAAGGCAAGAACATACACCTAACACCTGTCATGCCGCATGTACCTAATAACACAGAGACAAATGCATCCAATGCAAACAATCCATAGTCCATACAGCAATCCAAGCTTGCACTAAATTGCAGGAAAATTAGCACACTTAAACATTGAACCCAAAATCCAACAACCTTAGGACCCTTTTAAGGACCGAACGTTCGGGCCAAGGGATGGCAATTCCGAACGATTTAGGTGGCAACTTCAGTTCTAGTAGATGGCAATTTTCAGTTGGTAGATGGCAATTTTTGCTAATACATGGCAACTTTGGTAAAACATGGCAATTTTAGCTCATAATTGTCATCTATGTATAACTAAAGTTGCCATCAAAAAACGTTTGGGCCAACAGTCTGGACCCGAACGTTCGGGCCTTTTCATTTTCCTAACCTTAAGGCCAGTTACAATGCAGATGGAGTGAACCACTTGCAAATTACGAATCTGCAATCGATGAGGCTGTGCATTAACCGATACAGATTCTTCCTTTCGACTGTATGGAACAGCTTCAGACCTGAGGTTTACTTCAGTTTCACGAAATTATAGTGGATCAGCTTTCCATGTTTGAAAAACAACAAACGTGTGAATGTTGTGGAATCAAAACATACATCACATAAAAGCAGTGTCTAACAGCCCAGATACGCAGACAGTAAGCAAATTGGAGTTAATAGAAACGGATTTAACAGAAATCATGACGAGTGATGAGAACAATGCAATAGCAAAAAGTAAAAAACGAACTGACTGACTGACTAAGGATGACAATGCAGGCCTTAAACTATCAGGCACAACACCAGGCGCAGTGAAGAGGTAAGCCCGTCAAAAAACAGCGCAGCTGCAAAGTCGAATTGATCTGATCCCTGCAGCTACTGGCCACACAATAGCGTTAAGCACAACAAACGAAACCGCGCCAAAATTTGAGTTCAAGCTATTCGAACGGCATACGTATGGAGACCAATCCAGCAACAAATCGGTCGAATCCCCGTTCGCTATCAAGCGGCAACCACCTAGACGAATCCGCGCGCGGAACCATGAGCTAGATACCGCAGCAGCTAGCCCAACCAAACGACACCCAAACCAGGACCAAACCCTAGGACGGCGGGAGGCTTGCGTACCTCCCCTGCGACGGCGGCCGCGCGAGCCTCTCCATGATGCCCTCGACCGAGGACGCGGCGGGGGGGCGCGGGGGCCTCTCGGGGGGCGTGCCGGCGGCGGGCGCCCCCTGCGCCAGGCTCTGGCGCGGCTGGAGGAAGGAGAGGATGGACTGCTGCTGCTGCCGCCGCGGCTGCATCGTGGCGGCCGGGAGGGCCCTCTGGGGTTCGATTCGAGGTGGCTCCGTCCGGGCGGGGGGAGTGTGGTTGGGGGCGAGAGGGGAATGGAAAGGGTGGAGGGGGGGAGGGAGATGAAATAATTTGGGGGGATTTCCGAGCGGGAATGCAAGAGCGGTGGAGAGGGGAACGGGAGATTTTAGGCTTCTTTTTTTTTTAGAAACACAGTACAACTCTGACGCTCACATACACGAGTATACAATCACCCCAATGACGCACACACGCACACCCTACCTCTATGAGCATCTTCGCAATACTGAGCCGGTACATCATCTTGAGATTAACGAAGCCACCAACTCGTCTTCGACGGAAACGTCTCCTCCCACTGAAAGCGCATCACCGAAAACCCTGGAATAAGTCCAGGAAAATGCGAGCACCATTTTCGGCTTTCCCTCGTCTCGGGTCCGCTCAACCCGTAGAAAAATATAAATATACGGTATCGAAATATAAAAACATTTTGAACAGGTATCGTAGGTACCCTTTAAAAAGAATGTGAGAGGAACTACCTAGGATCCAGAAGAGAAATGGATTCAAACTAATTTGAATTTATCTAGTAGCTATCCTCCCAACCACCCACACAGCTTATCCATATACAAAGCCGAAGCCAGTTTCGGTTCTAGTCGAGAAGAAAAGAAAAGACATGCTCGCTACATATACGGAGTCTGTCCGCTACATCGACTCGGGGCCGTGATTTCATCTGGGCTTCAATCGCCCTCTTTTGGGCCTCGCTTCGCTGGCAGCCGTTGACGGCCCATCTTCCTCGTTGTCATTGCATGTTGCCGGATAGGCAATAGTTGTACTGGGTTCCTCCAACCCTGACGAAGGAATGGTGCTGACATCCCTCCCTCCTTGAGAGACGGCTTGACCCCAAGCCGGCGCACGAGGAAAGGCTTGTCGAAGAGAATCCACATCTTCCCACGTAGTTGGCGAACCGTCCGACTACTCAATCAGAGCCTAAGGAATGGCTCTAGAACCAACTTGACGAAGACGCTGCTGCAACACCTGAAGAGGGACATGTAACATGGATTGTGGGGATGGTAAAACACGTTCAACCTTGACAAGACGAGGCAGAAAACTGCTTAAGCTGCGAAACATGGAACACTGGGTGAATTTTGCTTGATGCTGGAAGTTCCAACCGGTATGCAACTGAGCCAATTTTCTCTAGCACTTTGTAAGGTCCATAGAACTTGAAGGACAGTTTGTGATTGGCACGAGTGACTACTGAAGATTGAACATAAGGTTGTAATTTGAGAAAGACCATATCACCAACGCTAAATGTACGCTCAGTTTGATGTTTATCAGCCTGTTGCTTCATATGATGTTGAGCTCTGATAAGATGGTGACGCACAGTGTCAGTGACTAACTGACGAGACTGTAGCCACTACTGCAAATCAACGGGCGCGATAACATCAATGCTAGTAATTCCAAGGTAATGAGAAGAATAGCCATAAAGAACTTGGAATGGAGATCGACCCAGAGCCGAATGCCATTTGGAATTGTACCAAAATTCACACAACGACAACCAAGAACTCCATTGTTTAGGATGAGCACTGATAAAGCATCTCAGATAACATTCGACTTGTTGATTCACACGTTATGTCTGCCCATCAATTTCAGGGTGGTAAGCAGTACTCATGTTAAGTTGAGCCCCTGTTTTTGCAAACAAACATTTCCAAAACTGACCTGTGAATGTAGGATCTCTGTCAGAAATGATGATCTCGGGCATACCATACAATTTATAAACATTGTTCAAGAAGGATTCAGCCACTGTGTCAGCAGTAAAGGGATGATGGAGAGGTATGAAATTAGCATACTTAGAGAACTTATCCACAACAACCAAAATACAGTTGTATTGACCCGAAACAGGCAAGCCATTGATGAAATCCATGGAGATAGTATCCCAAGCTTGAGTAGGCACAGGTAGAGGAGATAACAGACCTGGGTAAGGAACACGTTCAGGTTTAGCCTGTTGACACACCAAACAGGACTGCACATGCTGGCGAATAATCTGAACCATTTCAGACCATCTGAATAACGCTCTGATTCTTTTGTAAGTTACTGGAAAACCAGAATGGCCACCCATAGGGATATCATGAAAGGCGGAGAAATTTTTTAACTGCAAACTAGGATCAGGGCCCACTATGATGCAATTCTTGTATCGAAGAAATCCATTTACCACACTTATACAGGTTTAGAGTCAGGAGAAATCACTAGTTATTGAAGAAGCGATAACAGTTTGGAATCTTTATTATAGCTGACAATAATTTCCAATAACCAAGAAGGTTGAGCACTAGATATAAGAAATATGTGATTATGTGCTGGGGGCCTCCTGGACAGAGAATCAATTACAGAGTTCTCACTTCCTTTTTTATACTGAATGTGATAATTCAATCCCAACAGCTTAGTCAAACATTTTTGTTGCCAAGGAGTATGTAACTGCTGGTCTTGTAAGTGGACTAAACTGCGTTGATCAATTTTGGTCACAAAATATTGCACTTGCAAGTAAGATCTCCACCGTTCCACTGCAAGTATGATAGCCATGTATTCTTTCTCATACATAGATAGTGCTCTGATTTTTTGTCCCAATGATTTGCTCACAAAAGCCAAAGGATGTCCGTGTTGCATGAGAACAGCACCAATACCATAATCACAAGCATCAGTCTCAATTACAAAAGGTTTGGAAAAATCGGGTAAGGCCAAAACAGGTGCAGTTACTAAAGCATGTTGCAAGGTCTTAAAAGTTGTAGCACAAGCGGATGTCCACACAAAAGGAACACCTTTCTTAAGCAATTCGGTCAGAGGTTTAGCAATAAGACCATAATGTTTGACAAACTTACGATAATAACCACTTAAACCTAAAAATTCCCTCACTTCCTTAACTGAAGTAGGAACTGGCCACTATTGCACGGCCACAATTTTGTCAGGGTCAGTAGAAACCCCAGAGGCACTGATAACATGGCCCAGATAAGACATTTGAGGTTGAGCAAAAGACCATTTGGACAACTTTACCCTCTAGTGATCCTTATTGAGAATGGACAGAACTGTATAAATATGCGCTAAGTGCTCCTCAGAAGTCTTGCCATAGATGAGTATATCATCAAAGAAAACCAGCACAAACTTCCTAAGAACTGGAGCCAGAGAAGTATACATAGCCCCCTGAAAAGAGCCTGGAGCACGAGTCAACCCAAAGGCCATAACCAAGAATTCATATTGGCCATTATGAGTTCGGAAAGCAGTTTTGTATTCTTTCCCAGGAGCCATCCTTATCTAATGATAATCAGCCTTTAAATCCAATTTATAGAAACAATCAGCTCCAGCTAATTCATCCAACAGTTCATCAATAACTGGCAAGGGATATTTCCATTTTTGAGTAACGGCGTTAAGATGTCTGTAATCAACAATCATACTCCAGGTACCACCCTTCTTTTTAACAAGTAACACGGGTGAAGAGAAAGCATTGTTGCTGCATCTAATCATGCCCAAGTCCAGCAGTTCTTTGACCTGTTTTTCTAGTTCATCTTTGAGATTGGGAGCAACTCTGCATGGTTGAATAGAAACAGGAGTAGCACCAGGCATTAATGGAATCACATGATAATGTAATCTTCTAGGAGGTAAATCCACAGGTGACTCAAAAACAACAACATGTTTAGCCAAAACAGCTTGCAGAGCAGGAGGAATAACATACGTAGGCTCGGCAGGAACAACACTGATAGAGAACACAGTAAGAGCAAAATTAGAAGGTAGCAAACCTTGCAAGGTAACTGAAACTCCCTTAAACCGAAAGGATAACCACTTCTGCACCCAATCAACCTGCATTGGACTGTGAACAGGTAACCAATCTAAGTCTAGAATGCCATCATAAGTACCGAGAGGTAACAACTTAAAATATGTTCTGAATGTAGTATATTGACACTGTCAAGAGCAGTTAGGCAAAGTAGTATCACAAGCAATAGTACCCCCACCAGCCATAGTAACTGAAACACTAGTGATATCTTGCAGTTGAGATAACATAGATCTCAGACCACTGTCCAGAAAAGAATGAGTACTACCAGAGTCCACCAAGAAAATGAGATCCAGACCTTGCAAGTAAACAGGAAGTTGTAACGTATGAGCAGCAGGTTTCTTACCAACAACAATTGCAGATAACTGAATGTGATGCACTGAAAGAGAGTCACTACCAGTGTCATCAATATCAGAGTGAGAAACTTGGATGTGGTCAATAAGCTCCTGGACCAAATGCAATTGAACTGAAGAACCACATGCATGGTCCCGAGACCATTTTTCACCACAAGTAAAACACAGGCCCTTGTATTTTCTAAACAATTTGAGATCAGACCACTTATCCTCAACAGGAGGTCGCTGAACTGGTTTAGAAACAACAACGGTATTGTGCTTACCTCGAGGAGGCAGTGGCAAAGGTAATGGAGTACCACGTTTGCTGGTAGAATTGATAAGTGTGGCACCATCGCCCAATTCTTCATGCAACAAGGCCAAATCATACGCGGTGTCCAGGTCCTTGGGTTTCTGCAAGGCCACGGCAATGCGAACACCAGGACGCAACCCATCCAGAAACCGAGTAGTATAGTGAAATGGGCCAGGATTGTCCTCATACGCCGATAATTGATCATACAAATCAGTAAAGTGCTCAACATAGCCACTTATGAAATCTGGGAGATGCGGAATAACTGACGAAGCAACTGTTGATGTTGATTACGACCAAAACGATGCCGAAGAGAAGCACAAAAGTCTAACCGGGAAATTTGCGGATGTCGTCGCTGCATAGATTCTAGCCATCGTGCAGCAGCTCCCTCAAAAATTTTCATACCCAGAGGAATCCAAGGATGCGAAGGGATACACCACAACCTGAATTGATCCTCACATGTCGATTGCCACAGTTGTGGGCTGGCTCCCTCAAAATGGGGAAAATCCATCCGAACACCAAAGGAAAAGGACTCACCAGCATCCGGTGGAATTCCATCACGAGAAGAAGTATGTTTAGGGGAAGGACCAGAATCACGCGCACCTCTGACCGGGGGAGGTATATAGGTGGTATAAACCTTCCCCCGGAGTTCCTGTTCAGCGCCAAGGGAATCGAACACAGAAGGACCGCGTCCATTCCCAACGGAACACGAAGTCGATGAAGCAGCAACTCGATTAGAAGAAGATGGGTACGGATCGGTGCGGACCTGCTCGAATTCAAGCGCCATCTCCGCTCGCACGCCATCGACGCGCGCCGAGATCAGGTTGTCGATCGTGGTTGTAGTCGATTCGATGAGCTTGCCCATGGCCTGAAGCAGCAGGTCACCTTGTTCCTTGAAGAGAAGATCGAGATCAGTGCCCAAATCCGCTAGGAGAAGCTCGTAAACCCCGCGACCTTCAGCTGATAAACTCTCCATGGCGGCGGCGTGGCGCTGCTCTCGCCACCGCGTACCGTGGCGATGACGCGAAAACTCCAGGATCAAGTGAATCTGATACCAACTGTGAGAGGAACTACCTAGGATCCATAAGAGAAATGGATTCAAACTAATTTGAATTTAGCTAGTAGTTGTCCTCCCAACCACCCACACATCTTATCCATATAAGGCCGAAGCCCGTTCCGGTTCTAGCCTAGAAGAAAAGAAAAGACATGTGATGTGCGAGAGATGATAATTGCTTCTCGCCCTTCATTGGTTACCCCAAGTGGAAGGTGAGATGTAGGATAGCAGCAAATTTCCCCTATGTAGAGGATAGGGTTTATTTTCCATAGGACTCCAACAATGATAAGTAGGTGGCAAGAAAACAATGGCATCGTTTACGACAAACGTTGCTTCCTTGACCTGGACCTGCACACGACACAAATAACTTTGCTCCCAACGAAGTTCAGAGAGGTTGTCAATCTCTCCGGTCTTGTTGTTTACAAAGGATAAAAAACACAAGGGATAATGATAATGATAATAGCTGAAAGTAAACACTAAAAAGGAAATAAGCTTGTAAATAGTGATGAGAATATGGATCGGGGTCCCGTGATGTTCACTAGTGATGTCTCTCTCCCAAAAGACGATAAAACTGCTATGCGAGGTAAACAAATTACAGATGGGCAATTGACAGGATTATAAACGCACCGCAATGCTAACTATGCCACAAAAGAAAGGAAGAGGCTCATAAGCATGGGTAGTACGCCAAAATAAGTAGACCGAAATCCAACTGCATCTACTACGAATCATCCACCTTGAGATATCTATCCAGAACATCTCGCTGGTATTAAGTTGCGAGCCCCACCCAAAGTGTAAACCCAAAGCAACAGACAACTGCATTAAAAAGAACTTTGCGTAAAGTAAACAATCCTTGAAACAGCGGTTACAAGCACCGTTGTTTTCCCTCTTGTGGCCACATCACATCCCCTAGACTCATGTTTCTGTCACTCAAGCGTGTCATCAGGGGGCATGTACCCACAATCGAGCATACCGGTCCCTCTTGGAGTCACTACCTACTACTTGGCCAAAGCAATAAACAGCAACGGAGAACATGCAAGAATTACTTAGGAACAAAAAATATAAGAGATAAAAACCAAATATATTACTCTATCACAATCTGAACATAATCTCATAATTCATCAGATCCCATCAAACTCAACATAGCAAAAGCAGAAAGATTACATATGTGCCTCGATCATGTAGGGCAGCTCACGAGGTCTAAACCATGAAGAACAAAGAGGTGAGGAGAACATCACATAGCTACTGGTCACGGAACCATGGTCCAAAGGAAACTACTCACGACACATTCGGGAAGCGTCCATAGTGGAGGGAAAGCTCCCGGAGGTCGATCCTCCCTCCGGCAGGGTGCCGGGAAGTGTCCTGACGGTGTTCCCGATCTTGGAAGCGTGGCGGCGGCGGAACAGAGACGAGTTTGCGAAATAGGGTTCCTGAAAGTGCAATCTTTCCCTCAAGCATATTTTGTTGTTGATCACAATATACATATAGGGGACTAACTACGTTTGCTGAGTGATACACAGGAATTGTTAGTCTTCTTGTTGTCATCATGTAGGGATCATGTGAGATCATCCAAGTCATACTCAAGAAGTCAACACAAGAACAGAAGATGAGGTTAAGTCCTCTTTATCATTTCCTTCTTGAGACATAGAGATCCCCGCACTATTAAGAGGGGATCATAAGGATGGGTTCAAGTCTTGCTCAAGCCATAAACTACTAAAACATATTAAAATACATTTATCTACAACCTATGAAAATCTGTTAGATGTGTAGGAAATTAACACACGGTGATTCTGAGCCTTTTGTGTGTATGTCGGACCGTACGGTATGAAGGTCGGACCGTACGGTATGAAGATTGGACCGTCCGGTATGAAGGTCAGACCGTTCGGGCTCTGTCCCGGACCGTCCGACCTACAATGCAAAAAGGTCAGTACCATTTCTGTTATATTTCGGACTGTCCGGTCTGAAGGTCGGACCGTCCGGGCTCTGTCCCGGACCGTCCGACCTGCGGTGCAAATGGTCAGTAGCATTACCTCTATGGGTCGGACCGTCCAGTGTATGGGTCGGAACGTCCGACCTCCACCCCAGATCGTCCGACATGATAGTTCTATGGTGTTCTGGTGCTGATCTCATCGGTCGTCCGGACTACAGGTTGGACCGTCCGGGCCTGTCCCGGACCGTCCGACATATAGCCCGGACCGTCCGGCGCCCTTATGACTGCATCAAAACGGCTAGTTCTTGTGCATCTATAAATACCCCCTACCCACTTCGGATTAGGGTTGACCACTTGACTTATTTCACTCAAGAACACAAAGTGCTCCCTCACTCTTATCTCATACACTCAAACCAAGATCCCGGAGAGATTTGTGAGAGTTCTTGTCGGATCTTTCACCACGTGATAGATCCGTCCCTTCCCCATCTTCCGACCAAAACAAATCGTGATTTGAGCAAGCATTGAGCCTTTCCCCATTGATCTTGTTACTCTTGGAGGTTGGAGACTCCTAGGCGGGTAGGAGTTCTTCGGAGAGGAATCGACCATTGTGATTACCCCCGTTCAGTTTGTGAGGGTTTGGTGACCACCTTTAAGGTCAACCGGTAGTGGTTGGGAATCGCCTTCGTGGTGATATCTAAAGGGGAATAGAGTGAGCCTTCGTGGCGTTGGTGTGCCTTCGTGGTTTCACCCACTCTCTCCGAACAGTGAGTAGCTTCCCTCCAAGGAAGTGAACATCGGGATACATCGTTGTCTTCGTGTCATTCGGTTATCCCTACCTTTTTCCCCTTATTACTTGTACTACCGTATTATTTGCCCCTTACTTGCTTTAGTATATTGTGCTTATTGTTTGTCTTGTCATAGCTAGGTAAACCTTGCCATTGTTAGGCACACTTTTATCTTCCGCATTATTGCCTAAAATTTCTAAGTAGTGTTAAAATTTGTAATAAGACCTATTCACCCCCTCTAGGTCTATCTTGATCCTTTCAATTGGTATCAGAGCCTCGTGCTCTATTCTTGTGGCTTAACCGCCCTAGAGCGAGATGACCAAGAATGGCATCCCCAAAAGTTCGGGTGCCAATGTGGAGGAGGTCGCAATTGCTGCGGATGCCGCTAGTTTGGAAGCTGCCGGACAAAGGGCCGTCGCACAAGCTGCGTTGCCTCCTTCCACGGGGCATGTTAGTTATGATATTGAGGATCCCAAGTTGTTCACCTCTGGAGATATGGAAAAAGCCTTGCAAAAGGCTTTGGACAATCAAAGGAAGGAAATGGAAGCCTCCTTTGCAAGATTGAAGGCTTCGGCATCGGAGTCACAAACGTCAAGTGGTGCGGCCCCTAGGTCCCCACAAGCGACCTTTGTGCACCCCGGTTCCGAGGCTCCCTTGCAAATAGGTGGTCCCTACCAATGGGACTATCCTACTCCTAAGCTTGTGGAACCTAAGTATAACTTCAACGGCAATCCGCAGGTACTAACCGAGAACACTAACTTTTTGGATTGGAAAAGTCTTATGGCAGATTATCTTACGTTTGTGTTCGAACCCATGTGGAACCTCATCGACTCCGGGAAAGGCTATTATCCCGTTGATCCAAACAACCTTACTACAAGCGAAGTGTTTGATCGACATCTCAACCTTGTGGCTATTGGGTTCTTGAAAAGAGGAATGGATGAGTTGACACATGCACCATTTCTTCATATCACCAATGCCAAGGAAATGTGGGATACTCTTCTCATTGCCAAGTCCGGCACCGGGTCTCTTCAAATGACAAGATATGAGACCGCAAAGAATGCATTGCACAACCTTCACATGAAGAAAGATGAGACGCCTCAACAACTTCATATGCGTCTCAAAGTTCTCTCTGCTCGTGTCCAGTCCTTCACATGTGAGAAATCTTTGGATGGATATCAAATCACCAACCGTTACCTTGTAGACAATATGTTGAATGCTCTCATGGTGTATTCTCATCAAATGGTGTGGGAATTGAGGCATATGCCCGACTTCTTCAAGATGACACCAGATGATGTGATTGCCACCTTCTTGCAATACGAAGAGCACCTAAAGGAGTCCAAGAGACTACTTGCCACATATGGTGGTCCGTCCTCAAACCTTGCACTCAAGGCTAGGCTCGAGGAGTTTGATGATGATGAGGAAGAAGATGAGTGTTAAGATGACGATAACTCCGATGATACTCCCTCATATGATGATATTGCTCTCTTTGTGAAGAGGTTCACCAAAGGGTACTTCAAGGGAAGATTCCAAAAGAAGAAGACAAGAATCTGCTACAACTGTGAGAAACCAAGACACTTTGCGGAGGATTGTCCGTATGAGAAAAGAGAGGACAAACCTCGATTTCCTCGGAAGGAAGTTGCCAAGAAGATCCCAAACCCTCTCAACAACAAGTTCAAGAAGAAAGCATTGTTGGCTCTAGAAGGGTACGATCCCGAGGATGTTGGTGGTGTTGCCGGAGTTGCTCAAGATACACAAAAGACCTTGAAGCTCCTCAACAAGGAAGGTGAAGTTGTGAACTATAACTACATGAGTGACTACACTGGCAATGCACACAAGTGTCTCATGGTCAAGTTGGTTGATGGTGACACTCTCTCCTCCTCGGGTAAGATCAAGGTAACTCCTATTGATGAGTCCTTCATGTTCTCTTCCGATTCTCATGATGAATTTCATGATGCGGAAAGTTATGATGCACATGCTATTTGTGAAGATTTGTTGTTTGCTAAAGTGAACAAAATGATGAGCTCTCTCAAAGGCAACAAGCTCAAAATGTTTCAATTACTTATGGATGTGGTGGGTAAACACTCCACAACCATTAAGGATCTTGAAATCCTCCTCACCGAGGAAAAGGAGAACTATACTCTCCTTGAGCGAAAAGTTGACTTTGAGGAAGCTCGAAATGATAACTTGTGCAAAGTTGTTCACGCATCAAATGACTTAAATGACAAGCATGTTGCCTCCTTGAAAAAGGCTAACGAAATATGTAAGGAACTTTCTAATGATATGAGAAAGCTTGTGGAAATAAACACCTCCCTTTCTAAGGATGTTGAGGTACTCACTGTGTCTCTCAAGACAAAAATGAGGAACTCGCCACCCTTAAGAAAAATCTTGAGGCTCACAAACTTGCTTATATAAAAACACTTACTAAGATGTCTCCTCCCACTATTGTGCATATTGATGCTTGTGCTACTAACTCTACCCTTGATCAAGCATCTCTCATTGAGGAGAACTTAGCTCTTCATGCTCAACTAAAGAAGGGTCTCTTGACTTGTGCCCAAGGCGAGAAAAACCTAAATGATGTATTAAGTCATCACAAGGAGTCCTTTGCTAAGGAAGGACTTGGGTTTGATCCAAGTACGAGTGTGACAAAGGATGTCACCCTTAGCAAGGAATCAACTCCCCAAAAGGTGATCTTTGTTCGTGAAGGGCACAAGGACAAAGGTAAGAAAATTGTTGATGAGGTTGGTGTTGGGAATGGGAAGGCCACTAGGGGCAAGCCCGCTCCTAACAAGAAGAAGGAGAAGATGCCTCCATCTTATGTGCTCCGTAAGGCAAAGGATGGAGAGGTGTTTGCAAAATTCATTGAGCCCCGTAATGCTTTCCGGTTCTATACCATTTGGGTTCCAAAGACCCTTGTTACTAACCTTAGAGGTCCCATTGCAGAATGGGCACCTCTAACCAAAGCTTAAATCTATGTGTAGGATGCTATCTCCGGTGGAGTCAAATGGGTGATTGATAGTGGATGCACCAATCATATGACCGGAGAAAGCCGTTTGCTCAAGGACTTCATGGATGCAATTCAACCATATATGAGCATTGTCTTTGGTGGTGGTTCCCAGGGAAAGGTACTTGGGTTGGGCAAGGTGGCTATTACTAATGACATGTCTCTTGAAAATGTCATGCTTGTCCAATCCCTTGAATACAATTTGCTTTCCGTTCGTCAATTAGCTTCCGTTGGATATGATACACTATTTGGTCTAACAAGTGTGAAAGTCTTTAGGAGAGATACTCTCGAAGTGGCCTTTGTTGGAGAGTTGGATGGCAACCTTTACACGGTTGATTTCTCGGAAGAGAGTACTTACCATGCAACTTGTCTAATGGCCAAGTCCGACAAGGGGTGGCTATGGCATCACCGGCTAGCCCATGTCGGTATGAGAAATTTAAAAGATCTCCTAAAGGGTGAACACATCCTCAGACTAACAAACGTGTCTTTTGAGAAAGATCTTGTGTGTAGTGCATGCATAGCCGGGAAGCAACATCAAGCAAAGCATTCCCCCAAGAATATCGTGTCAACGTCAAGGCCTTTGGAGCTCCTTCATGTGGATCTCTTTGGACCTCCATCATGGGATAGTCTTGGTGGGAAGAAATATGGTCTTGTCATTGTTGACGATTATTCAAGATACACATGGGTGTTCTTTCTCAAGTCCAAGGACGAGACGAAGGCCACCTTCATTGATTTTGCCAAACAAGCCCAAAGGAAATACAACATGGCTATCTTGGAAATACGAAGTGACAATGGCTCCAAATTCAAGAACTACACTTTGGAAGAATTCTTGAGTGATGAAGGGATTGAACATCAATATTCCGCACCTTACACCCCTCAACAAAATGGTGTAGCCGAGAGGAAGAACCACACTCTTGTGGAGATGGCCCGGTCCATGTTGGATGAGTACAAGTAACCATATAGTTTTTGGGCCGAAGCCATCAACACCGCATGTCATGCATCAAAACGGCTCTTCCTTCGCAAGATCTTGATGAAGACCCCCTATGAGCTTCTAACCGGTCACAAGGCAAACATCAAATACTTCTGAGTATTCGGTTGTAAGTGTTTCTTTCTCAATAAGAAAGACCGGTTAGCTAAGTTTCAATCCAAAACAATTAAGGGTATATTTGTTGGGTATGCATCAAACTCTCACGCCTATAGGGTCTACAACAAATCCACCGGATGTGTTGTGGAAACTTGTGACGTAGAGTTTGATGAATTTAATGGCTCCCATGGGGAGCAAATTGATCTAAGTGATGTAGGAAATAATGAAGATTCTTCTCAAGACATCTTGGCTATGGGCATTGGAGATCTTGTGCCCATTGCCCAAGTTCCTAGAGATGATGAGGTGTGTGATGGGCCAAGTGTTCCACCACCACAAGCACCTCCTCCTACCTCTCAAGATCCAATTGCTCATGACGATCCCATTATCCAAGAACAAGAACAAGACCCTCCTCAATCCGAAGTGGTTGCTCAACCACATGTTGATGATGCGGTTGATCCATGAGATCGGCTGGACCGCAATTGCTTTGGATAAAATGATGAAATTGATGATGGCTCCGCCCTTGATGATGAACCAAATGTTGTTCATGAGACCGAATGGGTGGAGCCTATTGAAACTCCAACTTCCATCATGCCATTGGTGGCTAGACGTGTTGATGTTGACAAGATTCCCACGGGATTGGGGCAAGGTATAGTTACTCGTCGTCAACTTATGAACTTTTGCGCTCACTTCTCGTTTGTGTCTTGCATTGAACCACTCAGGGTTGAACAAGCACTTGAGGATGCTGATGACCCACAACCGTAAGGGATCGAGATAGTCTTCGCGGGTAAGTTAACCCAATTTATTGATTCGACACACGGGGAGCCAAAGAGTATTTATAAGCTTTGACAGTTGAGTTGTCAATTCAACCGCACCTGAAATATACTTGCTTGCAACAAAAGATAAGTGGTAATGGTAATATGATAGTGATGGTGGCGACAACAAAAGTAAACAGCAAAAGTAGCAACTAATGACCAGCAGGATTGAAACACTGTAGGCTAGGGAGATGAATGGTTGGGCGTTGCATGGATGAGAGTGAACATGTAATAGATTCTAACACGGGGCAAGGCACACAGAAAAGCAATGATCATCTAGGTAAATATCAAACATTAGGCATGTATCCCATAGGTAGTTGTGTGTGCTTGCAATAAGAACTTGCACAACATCTTTTGTCCTACCATCCCGCTACGAACGGGGCCAAAGGGAACTTATGGAGATTAAGGTGCTCCTGTCAAAGAGCACCGGAACAAAGCAATAAACTCAATGGATACATGGAATCATCAAATTATGGACCATCCCCTTTGGTGTCCCAAGCTGTCACCTTTGGGATCGCCGGTTCCGGACCATAATAGGTGCATACAACTCATAGATAGGATAAAGAACACAAATATATTCATGAAAATACATAGGGTTCAGATCTGAAAACATGGCACTCGGGCCCAAAGTGACAAGCATTAAGAACAACAAGTTGAAGCAAAGAAGATAAACACCAAAGTAGATGATAGGCAACATGCCCCTAACAATCTGACGAACTATTACATGATCAAACTCATCCAATCCCTACCATCCCCTTTTCCTACAGCAGGGAATTACTCACACATGTGAAGAGAAGTCATGGAGGAGGGATGGATTGGTGATGGTGATGACGATGGCGACGATCTCCCCTCTCCGGAGGCCAAATCAGCCTCCAGATTAGCCCTCCCGAAGAAGAACAGAGGGTGGCGACGGCTCCGCGACGGAAACTGGAAAAGCGACTTCTGTTCTGGGGTTTTCCCGTCACGAGAATAAATAGGAGTCGAGGTAGGGCACGAGAGGAGGTGAAGGCCTCCCAGGCGGCCCCCCGGCGCGGCCAGGGGTGGGGCCGCGCCAGCCAGGCGCCTGGGGCCCCTGTGGCCCCCTCTGGCCCCACTTCTGGCTGGTGGAAGCTTCTGGTGCGTGGATTTTCTGTGAATTTTCCAGGAATTTTCTGAGATACCTAAAAATCCATTTTTTTGCACACAATAAAACCATACAGGCATCTCTGCTGAAAATAACGTTAGTCCGGGTTAGTTTCGTCCAAATCATGCCAGAATGAAGGCAAAACAATAGCAAAAGTGTTTGGAAAAGTATATACGTTTGAGACGTATCAACTCCCCCAAGCTTAGCATATTGCTTGTCCTCAAGGAATTCAGTTCAACGAACTGGACGCGACAAAGAAAACTTTGAAAAACTCTTTTGCTTCATTAGATGTATATAAGCATGTACTACGAAAAGAGTTTAGCAAGTATTGAAACCATGCTATAAGGACAATGCACGAAGCAATTCTTCTTTCATGTGATCAATCACAAACAACTAAAAGTAAGTAATATGCTACTGCAAATCAAGACAAGATCACAATGCACATAGCTTGAACATACTTGAGTGACATTTCGCTAGCCTCCATGAGTGAAGCAAAACATAAATGCAGAAACTCCTCCGGAGTTTTAAAGGTGACTAGAACTCAGTATTTCAGACTAGCAATAACACAAGCATGCAGAAGACAATGTAATACTTTGGGACAATGCATATTACACTAAGAATGACAATTATGCTCTCATAGTTGGTGCTTTGAAGAAAGAAGGGGAGACTCTCGAACCGTGGCTTTTGGTGGCAAGGTTGAAAACCCGTGGTTGGAAGCAAAGACTAAACATGTGCCAGAGCTCTTGGTTTTGAAAGCAGAGACAAAAACATTTTTGAGAAGTGCAACTTTCCAGTCAACGGTGAACGGTAAAGGTCTCTCAACATCTCCCATGCCAACTATATTAATAATTTTTTT
The DNA here is from genome assembly GCA_950022295.1 of Bromus sterilis. Classification (NCBI taxonomy): domain Eukaryota; kingdom Viridiplantae; phylum Streptophyta; class Magnoliopsida; order Poales; family Poaceae; genus Bromus; species Bromus sterilis. The sequence goes on from OX465597.1 coordinate 32,029,778, forward strand.
CTTACACTTTTGTTCCCTTATCCATCTATCATTTGACAGTCTATGGAACCTTATTTTGCCTCAAGTCTGGAAGGAAGCTCGTTCCATCTATCATTAGCAGCACTTGGTCCATTTCATTCCATCATCAAGTATGGGGGAGGTGTAACTTTTCCCTTTTTTTATGACTAGTTAAAACTTCCGTCAATATTTTTGGCATGATAGATACTGATTTTCCCTCACCGCACCATGAGCTTGTACGGTTACAAAAGGGAAGCTTTTGAATAAATTTCGAGATGGCACAAGAAAGTCTGAGTTACGGGTGGCCGGTAAATACCACATATAGGAAGGTATGGTGGACTCATATGGAATAACTGGTTTCAAGGATTTTGGATGCACAAGCAGAATTCCGCTTAGTGCGAGCGAAGGCTAGCAAAGGACTGGGAAGCGACCAACTAGAGAGCAATAACTGTCATAATCATGCAGAGCGACAAAGCAACATTGAATCGGGCATGAAAGTGATATAACTATTCTGAAACAAAAAGATCATCAAGGCATAATAGACTTTTTAGTCATAAACATGTGTGAACATGTGCCAAGTCAATCCAATCTCCGAAGGGAAATACCACTTCAGTACGCCAAACCATGAACAATGCAATGCATGTAAATCATTTCAACAACACATTATGTACTCTAGCTATTTGAGATTAGCCACAAGGAAAGCATGAACACTGGGAAAGCATTGTAAACATAGCACTATGTCGCTACAAGCTGGTTTCTAGATCATAAGTACAGGCATATGTACAAAAGTAGAAACAAGAAGAGTTCATACCGGTTTTCCTTGTTGCTTCCCTTCCGTTGATCTTCGTCATTACTGCCTTGTCACTTGCACGATCGAACGTGGGAAATATTATCAAATGCCATCACGGACTCGAGCTGAACTCTGAAAACAAAGCAAACTAAAGAGAGAAAGGAAATCTTTTGGTTTTTTTAAAGGTTTAAACGAAAGCAAAAGAGAAAATCTTTTTGTTGTTTTTGCAAAGAAAGAAAGAAAGAAAGAAGAACGGGTAAAAACTTCGAAAAGATCAAAGCGAACAAAAAAAACCCGGATAATACAATGGAAAAGTGAGAAGGGCACGTACTCCCCCAAGCTTAGGATTTTGGCCTAAGTTGGTAGTAGCTAATGTCCCCAGGAGCCTCCTGCTCCAGGGTGGTACTGGTGAGTCCAAGGGTCGTATGAGGCTTCCGGCGCGTACACCGAAGTCCTCGGATCCTCCCATGAAGAAGGATCCGCGCTCCAAGCAGAGGAAGACCCTTCACCAAACTGGGTGACGGTCTCCCGCTGGAAAGGTGGTAACTCACCATGCTCCTCCTCGTCGGGCACAACCCGCTCCATGGGGTTATGAAACTGATGCTGGACCACGAACTCATCGAACTGGATAACGTCAAAGGACCATCCGTTCCTGCGAGAAAAATCGAACAAAAGAGGTGCAGGTAGACGGATCTTGCGTTCCGTGGTGGCTCCGAAACGCAAGATATAATCAAGGTTACCAAACTCGGAAGTCATGGTAATAAACTTATGCCTTTTCATAGCAGCAAGATCAAAACTTAAATAAGTAAAAGGCTTATCATCAGGGTGTGGGGTGCCATTAAGAGACTCTAGGATAAGTGTGGCATAAACGCCACCAAATAAATCTCCCTTGTTACCGTTCATAGCAAGGCGTCGAGCAATTAAGGCACCCACATTATAATCAAACCTCCCCGAGAGGGCGGTTTCCAGGATAGCAATATCCGGCGCAGAAATGCTGCTCGTGTTGTCACGAGCTAACACCCCTCTAGCAATATAATACGCAAAATACCTGAGGTGTGGGAATAAGATGCTGGAGATTTTTGACCGGTGAATATCCCTTGTATCCATGCTACAGAGAGAGTTGAAGACGGTTCTCAGCTCGAAGGGCTGAGAGCTTATCTTTGCCGTCAGTCCAACGTTCGGCACACCTATTATTTCACAAAACTTTTCCAAAGGCATGGTCAAAAGATTATTGTAAATTTTAAACTCAACAGAACCAGTATCAAGGTTATATCTAAAACTGTTAATGAAACAGGAGGTGAGTTTTTGATACTGAGCAACACGGCACGTTGCGAGCCGCGTCAGACCTGCATTAGCACAAAGATTATAGAACTCCTCCTTAATTCCTGCAGCTTCAAGGAATTCATTGCACGGGAAAGTCATTGCACGTGCTAGATTTGTGTCCTCCAACAACTCTAAGGGCACATGATCTTCGTTGTAGCTCACCCTAGCAGTCGAGGGTGAAGCTGCAGCTCTTGTAACTCGATTGGAGCGCTCGGGCCTTTTCTTCCCAAGCCACCCCTTTGCTCTTCCTAGCAAACTCATTTATGAATTTTTTGACAAATTACAAAAACAAGGATTTAAACAAAGTGAGTTAAGGCAAACTACTCAACCCACTTACCTAAGGCAAAAACTTGCATCAAAACTTGGAAAATAAACTTCTACACATGCAAGCAAGCTCATCTAAACAGCACCAAGAACTACTAAATACTCACAAATGAAGCCACCAACCAAAAATCTATTTGGAGGAGTGGAGGAGTTACATACCAGGGAGTATTTGCTCAAAATCTCAGCTCAAATGATGGGTTGTGGAGAGAGATCGAAAATCACCTCCACGAACAGCAAGAACGCAAGTTCTAGGGCAGAACTCGTGTTTTTGGAGAGAAAGAGAGAGAGAGGAAGAAGACTCACCTGGAGGTGGGACCTATGGGCCCCAGGCGCCCTATGGGCGCGGCCAAGGGGAAGGCCGCGCCAGCTGGCCGCCTGGGTCACTGGTGGCCCCCCTGGTCAGCCCCAGGTACCTCTGAGTCACTCCTGGCATGGAAATTTTTATTTTTATTTTTAGGGATTTTTTCTGAAAACTTCACTGTCGAAAATTTCTCGGAGTTCAAAAAGCTGCAAAACTTTCTGAAAACTTAAAGCAGCGATTAATATTGTGAAGCTTCAAAAACACAAAAACTTGGTACAGCAAAGAGAATAAAAGTTAAAAGCGAATGAAAACATAACAAGCTTAACTTTTTACCTATATAAAACAAGCTCACTAGTAAGGTTGATCAAGTCTTACCAACAACCCGACGATATATAGAACAAGAAGTCTCACCTTTTATGAAATGATCATTGCACCTTTACTTTAATGGACATTGTCCCCACCATAATGGTTTTTTATTTGTGGTGCACATGTAGTGGACAGTCCCATTCTCCAATCTTCACGGTCTCAACATTCTCTATAGAGTTAAGGCCATGCCTCTTGTCGATCTTCTTTGGAAAACACACCGTGTGTTCTTTATCATCAACGTTGAAAGTGACCTTTCCTTTATTGCAATCAATAATAGCACCTGCGGTGTTAAGAAAAGGTCTACCAAGAATAATGGACATGCTCCCATCCTCGGGCATGTCAAGCACAACAAAATCTGTAAGGATCAAACAGTTAGCATCTTCAACGGGAACATCCTCACAAATACCAATGGGGACAGCTGTTGATTTGTCAGCCATCCGAAGGGAGATATCTGTAGGGATTAGTTTCTCTAAACAAAGCCTCTTGTAAAGAGAGAAAGGCATAACACTCACTCCTGCACCAAGATCACATAAAGCAGTTATGACGTAATTATTCTTTATGGAGCAAGGAATGGTGGGTATACCTGGATCACCAAGCTTCTCAGGAATCTTGCCACTGAAAGAGTAGTTAGCAAGTGATACGTCCAAAACGTATCTATAATTTCTGCTTGCTCCATGCATGTTTTGTGTGATATTGCTATGATCTAGATACACTTTCATACACTTTTGATCATATTTGGACTAACCTATTAACTCAGTGCACAACAGTGCCAGTTCCTGTTTTCTGCTGTTTTTCTATTTTAGTTTTCCCCCATATAAAATGTGCCAGAAAAATTCCGGGAAAAATATAGGAAAAATCAGCGTACAGGAAGCTTGACGAAGAGCCCGATTGGGGCCAGAGGGGAGCCAGGGGTGGCCCAGGCGGCCACCCGGCGCGGCCCCACCCCTGGCCGTGCCCTGGGGCCCCTGGTCCACCTCTGGCTGCCCCCCTTCGCCTATATATTCTCCGTCACGGGAAACTTCCGAGGAGAGAACCCTTTTTTGCGATCTCTCCTCTGATCCGCCGCCGCCGCGCTGATACGTCCAAAATGCATCACTATTTTATATAGTAATTCTTTCTTATTCATTGATATATTTCATGATATGATGTTATTCTTATGTTGTTTTGGCTTATGTTACACAGTTTGCAACTTTCTGGTGCCGAAGCAGCAGACGCAGGATTCAGCGGTAAAAAGTGGACGCTGAGTTGCTGAAGAAGAATACCTCCAAATTACCTGAAAATCGACGGAGGCTATTTTCCAGAAGGATCACGAAGACACGCAAAAGAGCGACCAGAGGGGGGCCACAGGGTGCCCAGGCGGCCACCTGGCGCGGCCCCACCCCTGGCCGCGCCGGGAGGGCGCTTGGACCCCCCGGGCCACTCCCGTCTCCCCCCTCTGGCATATATACTCTTCGTCATCCAAAAACCCTAAATAGAGAGAGAGAGAGAGAGTTCCGGAGTTCCGCCGTCGCTCCGTGGCGGAAACCTACAGAGAAGAAAAGCCTTCTTTGGCGGGCACATTCCGCTGGGGAGATCGTCACCATCGTCACGGGCATCATCGAGATCATCATCAACATCATCCCCATCATCAGCACCATCTCCACCTCCATCCAATCTCATCTCACAATTGCAACTCATGTTGTAATCCGTACTATCTATCCTCTCTACTCTATCGGTGTTGATTACTACTTTGTGGTGAGTGCTATTGAGTTTTGTTGGAGAAATATTATTGTGTCCAGATTGTTTATCATCTATTTATCCCCACTGATCATGATCTCTTTTATGTCTTGTGAGTAGTTACTTTAGTTCTTGAGGACATGGGAGAATTCTAGTTGTTAGTAGTCATATGATGTTGAAGTAATATGTGTTGGTTGATATTTAAGTTGTGTTGTTATTTTCCTAGTGGTGTTGTGTGAGTCGAACACTCAACACTTCGCCTTATCAAGGACCTAGGGGAATACATTGTGTATAAAGAATGCTTACGGTGGGTTGCCGGAGTGACAGAAACCTAAACCCCAGTTTGCACGCTTTTGCACAAGGGAACAATGGATCACCAATCGTATTGCTATGGTTAGGCTTTTGCCTTAATTACTATCTTGTATTTGCGGATGCTTGCAAGGTGTTTAATCATTAGAGTGCACTTATCTTAGTCTAGAGGGTGCACTAGCATGGATCCACCCACTCAACACTTATCAACACAGCACATAGTACCGATACGGAATATGGCGAAAGCACATGACTACCTCTCCCGTGTGTCCTGAAGAACACTTTAGCCTTTATAAGTTCAGTTGCTAGGCCTCTCCTTTGCTCAGAAAGGATAGGGCCACTCGTTACTCTCCAGTACCTTTTACTTAGCTCGTTTTTACTTTCCTGCCGCTTATACCAAGAAAAACCCCTAAAAATTTATCTCTCAGTGCTTGCAGTTATCTCCTTGCCAAAGTCACTTGCTTTTACCTTCTGCTCCTCGTTGGGTTCGACACTCTTACTTATCGAAAACGCTGCAATCGATCCCTTACGTGGTTTAGACCTCGTGAGCTGCCCTACATGATCGAGGCACTTTTGTAATCTTTCTGTTGTTGCTATGCTGAGTTTGATGGGATCTGATGAATTATGAGATTATGTTCAGATTGTGATTGAGTAATATATTTGGTTTTTATCTCTTATATTTTTGTTCCTAATTAATTCTTGCATGTTCTCCGTTGTTGTTTATTGCTTTGGCCAAGTAGTAGGTAGTAACCCCAAGAGGGAACATTATGCTCGATTATGGGTTCATGCCCCCCGATGACACGCTTGAGTGACAGAAACATGAGTCTAGGGGATGTGATGTTGCCACAAGGGGGAAAACAACGGTGCTTGTAACCGCGGTTGCAAGGATTGTTTACTTTACGCATAGTGCTTTTTAATGCAGTTGTCTGTTGCTTTGGGTTTACACTTTGGGTGGGGCTCGCAACTTAATACCAGCGAGATGTTCTGGATAGATATCTCAAGGTGGATGATTAGTAGTAGATGCAGTTGGATTTCGGTCTACTTATTTTTGCGTACTGCATGTGCTTTTGAGCCTCTTCCTTTCTTTTGTAGCATAGTTAGCATTGCGGTGCGTTCATAATCCTGTCAATTGCCCTTCTGTAATTTGTTTACCTCGCATAGGAGTTTTATCGTCTTTTGGGAGAGAGACATCACTAGTGAACATCACGTATCCCGGTCCATATCCTCATTACTGTTTCCACGCTCATTTACTTTTCTGCTTTTTCTTTCAGTTGCTATCATTATCCCTTGTGTTTGATCCTTTGTGAACAACAAGACCGGGGAGATTGACAACCTCTCTGAACTTCGTTGGGAACAGAGTTATTTGTGTCTGTGTGCAGGTCCGCGTCAGTTGCGCCGCTGACACCTACTTATCATCTCTGGAGTCCTACTGGAGACAAACCTTGGTATCTTTACTGAGGGAAATTTGCTGCTGTGGTACATCACGCCTTCCACTTGGGGCTCACCAACGAAGGGCGAGAAGACTACACCCGTCAACTCTCGCGACATCAAGCAAATTTCTGGCGCCGTTGCCGGGGACTCCGAGTGCTAAGATAGGGGAGTTGCACACTACCCTTTACCTTTGTTTTTTAGTCTTGTTAGTTTACCTTTCAGTTTTTATCTTTGTGTCTTATTTCAAAAATCACAAAATAATCTGCCACACTTGCTGCTGCTATGGGTTCCACTGAAAACACCAAGTTGTGTGACTTCACTAGTCACAACAACCAAGACTTTATCTGCACCCCCATTTCCACACCTGCCACTTCTGCTACCTCTTATGAAATTAAACCTGCCTTGCTAAACCTTGTTATGAGAGATCAATTCTCTGGTGCTGGAGATGATGCTGCATTACACTTGAATAGTTTTGTTGAATTATGTGATATGCAAAAGTATAAAGAAGTAGAAGGTGATATTGTTAAGCTCAAGCTCTTTCCTTTCTCTTTAAGGGGAGACGCTAAAATCTGGTTCCAATCTTTGCCTAGGAATAGCATAGATTCTTGGGATAAGTGCAAAGATGCTTTTATAGGGAAGTACTACCCACCTGCTAAAATTATCCAATTAAGGAGTAACATTATGAATTTTAAGCAATTGGATAATGAACACGTTGCCCAAGCTTGGGAACGAATGAAATCTCTTGTTAAGAAATGCCCTACACATGGTTTGACTACCTGGATGGTTATCCAGACTTTTTTATGCAGGCTTGAACTTTACCTCGCGGAACCTATTAGATTCGGTCGCGGGAGGAACCTTTATGTCAACTACACTTGGTGCTGCCACGAAGCTTCTCGATGAGATGATGACCAATTATTCCCAATGGCACACCGAACGCGCTCCAACAGGTAGGAAGGTAAACTCTGTCGAGGAAGTTACCTCCCTAAATGAAAAAGTTGACTTAATTATGTCTCTACTTACCAAGCAACCCTCTATTGATCCTCATGATGTCCCTTTAAATTCTTTGGTTGCCCAAGAACAAGTAGATGTGAACTTTATTGCTAGAAACAACTTCAACAACAATGCTTATAGGGGTAATTTTGCTAGCAATCCTAGACCGTTTCCATCCAACTATGGGAACAACAACACCTACCCTAGCAACAAGAACCCCTCTTCTGAATTGGAAAACATGCTTAGAGACTTTATCACTACCCATAAAGCCTTCAACCAAAATGTAGAGGAGAAATTAGCTAAATTAGATAATCTCTCTTTGAAGGTAGAAAGCTTGGCCCTTGATATTGAGATGCTTAAAATTAGAACCTCTCCCCTTGAGGAGAACAAGGCCACTCCTATTAATGCTATCCAATTACAAATTAATGAAAATATTAGGATGATGGCTAAACTTAAAGAAAGGCGGGCTAGAGAAAAAGAGGAAGATGATAGAATTAAGAGCCTTCCTACACACCACACAGTTGCCACTATCCAAATTGTTGAGGACACCCAAACTATTAGCACCCAATGCACTCCTAGTCCCGTTGGACCTATTAATGGTGATGCTAATACCTCAACCAAAGATGAAGAAACTCCTATGAACATAGAGGGTTTCAAACAAGTGAGCCTAGACGACACTACTACCACCTTTGATAGTAGTGATATTGATTTTGATAGTTGCACCCTCTCAGAAGTTATTAGCTTGCTACACAAAATGTCTAGAAACCCCCACACTAGCACACTTAATCTTGCCTTCACGGAGCATATCACAAATGCTCTCATCAAAGCTAGGGAGGAGAAGCTTAGAGTAGAAGCCTCCATACCTAGGAAGCTAGATGATGGTTGGGACCCTATGATCAAAATTAAATTAAATAACTTCTCTTGCTATGCCTTATGTGATGTTGGAGCTAGCACCTCCGTTATGCCCAAAAGAATATTTGATATGTTTGAATTGAGGCCCTTTGAGCCTTGTTCTTTTGGTGTTCGTCTTGTTGATTCTTCCGTAAAGAAACCTTTGGGGAAGATCGACGATGTTCTTATCATTGTCAATGACAACTATGTTCCCGTTGATTTTATTGTTATGGATATAGAGTGTGAACCTTTGTGTCCAATTATTTTGGGACGTCCTTTTCTTCGCACTGTTGGTGCGGTTATTGACATGAAAGAGGGGAATATAAAATTCCAATTCCCATTCAAAAAGGGGATGGAACACTTCCCTAGAAAGAAAATCAAGTTACCTTTTGAGTCCGTTACACGGGCTAGTTATTCTCTTTCTCTTGATAAAACTTGATTCTTCTTTTGCATCATGCCTAGCTTAAAGGCATAAAAGAAAGCGCTTTCGGGAGGCAGCCCGCAACGAATTTAGGTTTATTTTTGCTTTTTGTTGTGTCTTGATGTTTGTTACTACTGTATAAACATCATTGTATCTTTATTTTTCAAGTTTTGTGCCAAGTTTAGCCTCATACGGCAAGGGAAGTAAAAGTTGTGACATGCTGTCCAGAAAACAGATTCTGTCCTCGTGACTAGAAAAATTCCTGAAAAATCCCAGTTCATCTTTTTGAGCTGAAATTTTTACACAGCCTGCTCTATACAATTGTAAAACTTCCGTATGTTCTGAGTTTTTTTATTTGAGTTGCATAAGTGCCCCGAAAGAATTCTTTACTACCTGCTGTTCTGTTTTTCACAGATTCTGCCACGTTTTGTCTCTCCTAACTTTTGCAAACCTTAAGCTTGATTTTTCTTTGCAAAAACTTTTTGGAACTCTTGATAAACAGTATATCTTCAAGAATATATTTATATCCAGTGGGGAAAATTATTTTATTAAGGGTACTAACCTCTCTAATCAGCTTATGATGAGTTATGTATGAAGGGAGTTTTCAAGTGCGCGATGGAAGATGATGAAAGAAGATCCAGGAGTGTCAAGCGCTCAAGCTTGGGGATGCCCCCATGCATCCCCAATAAATATTCAAGGATACTCAAGCTTCTAAGCTTGGGGATGCCCCCGTGCATCCCCTTCTCCATCAACAATCATCAGTTCATCCTTCGTCTCACTATATTTTTATCAGTTCATGCGTTATGTGCTATGCTTGGAGCGTCTCGCTCTTAGGTTTTATTTTTAGTTTTCTTTAGCTTTGCTTGCTGTTCATAACAATTTAGATCCCGTCTTACTTTGTGTGGGAGAGAAACATGCTCCACTTTTAAAATTTAGAACACATCATAGGATTTTTCCTGCCTATCTTTTTGCTGTTGTGTGTTCTTTATCTTTTCGTAGCTACTGCCATGTTTAGTTTTAGTCTTAGTTTTTCTTTAGCAAGAGCCTTGGATTTTGTTTAGTTTCTTGCTGGAACTCTTTTTAGTTTTCATGTTTATCTTGTTAAAGAGAGTTGGTTGTTGCACTGAGTTGTGTCTTGTCTTGAAAGTAGGTAATTGAGGTTGCTATTAATTCTAGTAGTAACTTGCAATAGTTTTGAGATATTGTTGTGAGTAATGTTTGAACTTTTGGTGTCAATAGCTCTAGCCTATTAGTGATAGGTGTCGTATTTTGGGCAATCTGTGTGTATTTTCAAAACCTACAAAACTAGTTGAGAACTCTAGCTACTAGATGGATCACTAATCTTTGGAGGGATCGAATATTAAAGAACACTCACGTACCATGAGTCGAGGATGCGCAAGGATAACAAAACCCCATACACTCCTCCTCGGGGTACTTGTATCTTTGTGAACTTCCTTATTAGATTGAGAGTTACCGATAATAAGTGCATGAGTTCTTCAGACTAATGTAAGTATTGAAAGTTGACACTTCCACCTTCCCATATTTTGCTAGTCTCTCCCATGCCGTGCATTGCCTTCTTCTCACTCCGAGAGTTGGTGTCCACCTTCGCCGGTACATCCAAACCCTTGGCATGATACACTCTGTCATCATAAACCTCCTTATATCTTTCCTCAAAACAGCCACCATACCTACCTATCAAGGCATTTCCATAGCCTTTCCGAGATATATTGCCATGCAACATCCACCTCTTCATGACTTGATCTTCATGTCATACATGTTCCTGCTACACTGGCAGCGACATACATTGCATACATCATGATAGTTACATCTTCTTTATGATTTTGAGTACCTTGTAAAGTGTGAAAGATCTCCTTTACCTTCTTGTAAAATAGAGTGTTGCCCTTAAGTGAGGAAAATATCCCAAAGTGGACACAATAAAAGATCCCAAAGAGGACAAATGAGAGTTAAATAGAAATAGCCATTGAGGCCACAAAAAAATACAAAAAATAGAAAAAAGAGAAAAATAAATAAAAAGAGAGAAAGGGGCAACACTACTATCCTTTTGAGAGATCCACACTAGTACTCCCTTTATATCCTTGTACTCCATAGAGATGATCATTATGCCTATAGCTATGTGGGGACCTTCACACTATAGAACTTGGCTTGCATATTCCAAGGATGAGCCTCCTCAAACGAGCTCTATGTCTTCATGAGCGAGCAAGTTAGATGCACCCCCACTAGTTCCATTGGAGAGCTTCCTAGCTCGTATGTGCATCCGTTTCATGGCAATCCCTACTCCTCACATCATATCTATCATTTGGCATTCTCTTGCCTATGATTGTCCTCATTGATGTGAGCCTTTCTCATCCTTTTTGTCTTCCTCCTCTGCACTTCCCTCTTTGCCATCCTAAGTGTCAACTCTCGTGCTTACGCTCATCCATTGCATGAGTGCTCAAAATATTGAAAAAGGAGTGGATCAAATTGACTTGTACTTGGCTAGTGGTCTAGGGACGAGTCAAGATAAGATTCCAGAAAAAGACCGAGTGTGAAACTTTAGTAGATTGAGTTCTCAACAAATAAATTGTTTTTTCTCGTATTCCCTATCCCCCTACTTGCACGCAAACACGATTTGGAGACATTCGAGTCACGGACAGCGAGAGCTCTTGCACCTAATGTTCTTTTGTTACTTGTTTCAATGCTAATATAGACTCTTGCTTGTTATGACTTGAATTGAGTTTCTAACCTTGATTGCTTTACTTTTCAAAGTTCTTATATGGTTGCTAGCATGTCACCACATAAATTATGACGTTATCATTTACCTACTCGAGGACGAGCAGGAATTAAGCTTGGGGATGTTGATACGTCCAAAACGTATCTATAATTTCTGCTTGCTCCATGCATGTTTTGTGTGATATTGCTACGATCTAGATGCACTTTCATACACTTTTGATCATATTTGGACTAACCTATTAACTCAGTGCACAACAGTGCAAGTTCCTGTTTTCTGTTGTTTTTCTATTTCAGTTTTCCCCCATATAAAAAGTGCCAGAAAAATTCCGGGAAAAATGTAGGAAAAATCAGCGTACAGGAAGCTTCGCGAAGAGCCCGAATGGGGCCAGAGGGGAGCCAGGGGTGGCCCAGGCGTCCACCCGGCGCGGCCCCACCCCTGGCCGCGCCAGGGGGGCGCTTGGGGCCCCTGGTCCACCTCTGGCTGCCCCCTTCGCCTATATATTCTCCGTCACTGGAAACTTCCGAGGAGAGAACCCTTTTTCGCGATCTCTCCCCTGTTCCGCCGCCGCCGCGCTTCCGAGATCGGGAGCACTAGAAGACCTCTTCCCGGCACCCTGCCGGAGGGAGGACCGACCTCCGGGAGTCTCCTCTCCACCATGGATGCTCCCCGGATGTCTCTTGAGTAGTTTTCCTTGGACCATGGGTCCGTGATCAGTAGCTATGTGATGTTCTCCTCTCCTCATTGTTCTTCATGGTTTAGACCTCGTGAGGCGCCCTACATGATCGAGGCACTTTTGTAATCTTTGTGCTGTTGCTATGCTGAGTTTGATGGGATCTGATGGATTATGAGATTATGTTCAGATTGTGATTGAGTAATATATTTGGTTTTTATCTCTTATATTTTTGTTCCTAAGTAATTCTTGCATGTTCTCCGTTGCTGTTTATTGCTTTGGCCAAGTAGTAGGTAGTAACCCCAAGAGGGAACGTTATGCTCGATTGTGGGTTCATGCCCCCCGATGACACGCTTGAGTGACAGAAACATGAGTCTAGGGGATGTGCTGTTGCCACAAGGGGAAAACAACGGTGCTTGTAACCGCAGTTGCAAGGATTGTTTACTTTACGCAAAGTGCTTTTTAATGCAGTTGTCTGTTGCTTTGGGTTTACACTTTGGGTGGGGCTCGCAACTTAATACCAGCGAGATGTTCTGGATAGATATCTCAAGGTGGATGATTCGTAGTAGATGCAGTTGGATTTCGGTCTACTTATTTTGGCGTACTGCCTGTGATTTTGAGCCTCTTCCTTTCTTTTGTAGCATAGTTAGCATTGCGGTGCGTTCATAATCCTGTCAATTGCCCTTCTGTAATTTGTTTACCTCGCATATCAGTTTTATCGTCTTTTGGGAGAGAGACATCACTAGTGAACATCACGTATCTCGGTCCATATCCTCATTACTGTTTCCACGCTCATTTACTTTTCTGCTTTTACTTTCAGTTGCTATCATTATCCCTTGTGTTTGATCCTTTGTGAACAACAAGACCGGAGAGATTGACAACCTCTCTGAACTTCGTTGGGAACAAAGTTATTTGTGTCTGTGTGCAGGTCCGCGTCAGTTGCGCCGCTGACACCTACTTATCATCTCTGGAGTCCTACTGGAGACAAACCTTGGTATCTTTACTGAGGGAAATTTTTCTGCTGTGCTACATCACGCCTTCCACTTGGGGCTCACCAACGAAGGGCGAGAAGACTACACCCGTCAACTCTCATGACATCAGCAAGCATGGTAGATATTGCTTCATTAGGAACTTTTCTTTTATTAGTGACAATATCTTTCATATATTTCGAATAGGGAGGTAACTTAATAGCATCAGTCAAAGGGATTTGAAGAAAAAGAGGTTTCATCCATTCACAAAACTTATTGTAATGCTCTTTTTCTTTAGATTTGAGGGACTTACCTGGAAAGGGCATGGGTTTCTGTATCCATGGTTCTCTTTCCTTCCCATGTCTTCTTGCGATGAAGTCTTCTCTAGAGTACTTCTTGCGTTTATCAGGTGTTTCTTATTCTCTTACCTCGGGAGAATCATTCTTTTCATTGTCATTTTCTTCAGGCTCGGCACCGTCTTCTGTTTCAGCATCGGAGGTAGATATGCTGTTAGGATCAACAGTTGGCTTTTCACTTGTAATAGGATCATTGGGATTGTCAGCCTCCTTGTGTTTCTTCTTCTTCTTTTTCTTCGGAGAGCTAACAGTCTCGTCTTCTTGTACTTGAGAATCTTGCTCGATCCTCTTTGTATGCCCCTCAGGATAGAGTGGGTCCTGGGTGTGTGTTCCACCCCTAGTTTTGATGCCATAAGCTTTTATGTCCTGTTTGGCATTATTAGCAAGCAAATATTTTTGCACATTAGAAATTTGTTCATGCTGAGTTTGAACCATATGAAAATGCTTAACAAGACATTTAACATCATTAACTGTTCTTTCTAGAACACCACACAAACTTTTGATAGCAAGAGAGTTATCATGCAACTGACTTTGTATCCTCCTATTAAAATGGTCTTGCTTAATAATAAAATTATCAAGCTCATCTAAGCATTGGTCGGGAGGCTTACCTTTAGGGATGTCACTTTCAGTAAATTCTAATAGAGAGTGTACCTCTACCAAGGGAGGGCGAGTAGTAGGCTCACACAACTTCTCAATAGGCGGTAAATTATTCACGTCTTTGGCTTTAATACCTTTCTCCTTTATAGACCTCTTTGCTTCTTGCATATCTTCGGGGCTCAGAACAAGCATGCCCCTCTTTTTTGGTGGTAGAAGTGGTTCAGGAACGGACCAATCTTCCTAGTTCTTGGCAATTTTGCACATTAATTCTTCTGCATCGTCCGATGTTCTTTCCCTGAAAACACAACTAGCACAACTATCCAGGTAGGATCTGGATTCATCGGTTAAACCAGCGTAAAATATATCAAGCAGTCCATTCTTGGGGACTCCATGTCCCGGCATAACCTTAAGTAAATCACAAAACCTCCCCCAAGCTTTAGGGAGGTGCTCATCCTGCAATTGTTTAAAGTTATAGATTCTTTGCAAAGCAGCATGTTGCATATGAGCTGGGAAATATTTATCAACAAAGAATTGGACTAAGTCCTGAGGACTCTTAATGGAACCATAGGGTAGTGCATCGTACCATGATTTAGCGTCTTCCTTCAAAGAAAAAGGAAAAAGCTTGGCCACATAGAAGTTTCGTATCTTCTCATCAGTAGTGAATAGGTTACCTAGCTCAGCGAGTTTGGTCAAGTGTGCTATAGCATCATCATTTTCTCTGCCATAAAAGGGGCCAGCCTCGATTGTAGATATAAGTGAAAGATCAACAGAGAAATCATAATCAGGATCAATGATGCATATAGGGGATGTGGCAAATTTAGGATCAGGAATAACTTTGTTCTTCATGGAGTGCTTTTTGAGCAACTCCTTAACAGCACCAGGGTCAGAGTCGACACACTCTCTAAGTTCCCTGCAAAAATCATCATCAAGAGTAACATAATCATCATCAAGGATTCTCTCCTTGAGTTCATCTAGGCACGGGTAACCAAAGGTTTTTCAGGTAGGAATATAGGTAGCAGGGGTCTCGGTCTTGGATTCTGCTGCAGCCTTAGCAGTCTGAGTTTCAATATAGTAGCCAAGAAAAGTAGTATCATCAAGAGTAGTGGAAGCATCATCAAAAGCATCGGACATAGTGACAGACTCAGTAGAAGCATCATGTGGTGGTGGTGAATAAAACTTACTCATAACAGAAGGTGAATCAAGTGTAGCACTAGTGTTCAGAACAGTACCTTTTCTTGTACGGGATGGTAAGATCGGAACCTTGGGGTCTCCTTTCTTACCCATATCGGATGATGTGCAGCAGGCAGGATACTTCAAGTAGACTTGTAAATATTGCTATGCTCCCCGGCAACGGCGCCAGAAAACGGTACTTGATGACCCACAACCGTAAGGGATCGAGATAGTCTTCGCGGGTAAGTTAACCCAATTTATTGATTCGACACACGGGGAGCCAAAGAGTATTTATAAGCTTTGACAGTTGAGTTGTCAATTCAACCGCACCTGAAATATACTTGCTTGCAACAAAAGATAAGTGGTAATGGTAATATGATAGTGATGGTGGCGACATCAAAAGTAAACAGCAAAAGTAGCAACTAATGACCAGCAGGATTGAAACACTGTAGGCTAGGGAGATGAATGGTTGGGTGCTGCATGCATGAGAGTGAACATGTAATAGATTCTAACACGGGGCAAGGCACACAGAAAAGCAATGATCATCTAGGTAAATATCAAACATTAGGCATGTATCCCATAGGTAGTTGTGCGTGCTTGCAATAAGAACTTGCACAACATCTTTTCTCCTACCATCCCGCTACGAACGGGGCCAAATGGAACTTATGGAGATTAAGGTGCTCCTGTCAAAGAGCACCGGAATAAAGCAATAAACTCAATGGATACATGGAATCCTCAAATTATGGACCATCCCCTTTGGTGTCCCAAGCTGTCACCTTTGGGATCGTTGGTTCCGGACAATAATAGGTGCATACAACTCATAGATAGGATCAAGAACACAAATATATTCATGAAAACACATAGGGTTCAGATCTGAAAACATGGCACTCGGGCCCAAAGTGACAAGCATTAAGAGCAACAAGTTGAAGCAAAGAAGATAAACACCAAAGTAGATGATAGGCAACATGCCCCTAACAATCTGACGAACTATTACATGATCAAACTCATCCAATCCCTACCATCCCCTTTGCCTACAGCAGGGAATTAATCACACATGTGAAGAGAATTCGTGGAGGAGGGATGGATTGGTGATGGTGATGACGATGGCGACGATCTCCCCTCTCCGAAGGCCAAATCAGCCTCCAGATTAGCCCTCCCGAAGAAGGACAGAGGGTGGTGGCGGCTCCGCGACGGAAACTGGAAAAGCGACTTCTGTTCTGGGGTTTTCCCGTCACGAGAATAAATAGGAGTCGAGGTAGGGCACGAGAGGAGGTGGAGGCCTCCCAGGCGGCCCCCCGGCGCGGCCAGGGGTGGGGCCGCGCCAGCCAGGCACCTGGGGCCCCTGTGGCCCCCCTCTGGCCCCACTTCTGGCTGGTGGAAGCTTCTGGTGCGTGGATTTTCTTTGAATTTTCCCGGAATTTTCTGAGATACCTAAAAATCCATTTTCCTGCACACAATAAAACCATACAGGTAGCTCTGCTGAAAACAGCGTTAGTCCGGGTTAGTTTCGTCCAAATCATGCAAGAATGAAGGCAAAACAATAGCAAAAGTGTTTGGAGAAGCAGATACGTTTGAGACGTATCAGATGCGGATTGGCTCATTACAATGCAAGATGAGCTCACTAGTTTCACCTGGAATGAAGTATGGTCTATCGTGGAGAGGCCTTCCGGTCAAGATCATAACATCATTGGAACCAAGTGGATCTTAAAAAACAAGCAAGATGAATATGGTAATATCATTCGAAACAAGGCAAGGCTAGTGGCTCAAGGGTACTCCCAAGTTGAAGGCTTGGATTTGGATGAGACCTTTGCTCCCGTTGCCCGTCTTGAATCTATATGCATGTTTCTTGTTTATGCCACATTCAATGGATTCTCATTATTCCAAATGGATGTAAAAAGTGCTTTTCTTAATGGTCCACTACAAGAGGATGTATATGTAGCACAACCACCCGGCTTTTGTGACCCTCATCACAAGGACCATGTGTACAAACTTCATAAGGCATTATATGGTCTTAAGCAATCCCTTAGGGCTTGGTATGACCATCTTAGGAAGTTTTTACACGAGGAAGGATTTGTGAGGGTGTCATTGATGCCACTCTTTTTACCAAGAGAACCAATGGTGAATTGCTCATATGCCAAATCTATGTAGATGACATAATATTTGGTTCTCCTAACCCATATTTGTGCAAGTGGTTCTCGGAAACTATGACCAAGAACTTTGAGATGTCCATGATGGTGAGCTTGAAGTACTTCCTTGGATTTCAAATCGAGCAATTTGCCGAAGGAACCTTCATCTCCCAAACAAAATACATTCAAGGCATGCTCGTGAAGTTTGGTATGAAGGATGCCAAGCCATGCAAGACACCCATGCCAACCAAGGGATATCTAGATCAAGACCTTTCCGGTATTCCGTTTGATGCTACTCTTTATCATTCTATGATTGGGTCATTGCTTTACCTTTGTGCATCTAGACCGGATATTATGCTTAGCGTAGGAATGTGTGCAAGATATCAAGCCTCTCCTATGGAGAGTCATCATTTGGCGGTTAAGCTCATTCTTAGATACCTTGTTCATACTCCTTTGTTGGGCCTTTGGTACCCCAAGGAAGCCAAGTTTGATCTCTTGGGGTACACCGATGCGGATTGGGCCGGAGACAAGGTGGATCGGAAGTCAACATACGGTTCATGCCAATTTCTTGGGCGCTTATTGGTAAGTTGGCATTCCAAGAAGCAAAATTGTGTCTCCCTCTCCACCGCCAAAGCCGAGTATGTGGCCGCCGCAAGTTGTGCTACTCAAGTTCTATGGATGAGGCAAACTTTGAAGGATTATGGCCTCACCTATAATAAGGTACCCATCTTATGTGACAATGAAAGTGCTATCAAGATTGCCAACAACCCATGTCAACATCCTCGCACCAAGCATATTGACATTCGTCATCACTTCATACGGGATCATATTCAAAAGGGTGACATGTGGGCACCGACAAGCAACTTGTCGATATCTTCACCAAGTCGTTGAATGAAGCAAGGTTTTGCCAACTAAGGGGTGAACTAGGTATCTTGGAACCTTATAGCTTTTCTGCCTAGGGGTATCTTGCTCTCATTCGTGCACATAGCGAATATATTATCTAGATGTAGGCATGCATGTAGGGGGAGAAACTCAATCCATGAGTTCTCAACTCTCTACGTGATGCGTAAAAAGAATCAACCATTAACAATCCGCATGCTCACTACGGCGAGACCATGTGTAGCGGTTAAAGATGGAGTTGTGATTGGTTGGACCCAAGGTATATCTTCGCGGTGTCAACTTCACATATACTCAAACATGGTGGCTTCCGCCACCACCTCACCCGTCATAGGCATATGTTTTTTTTCAAACCATGGTCTACCACTGGTGTGCTCTAGGTATTTCCTTTAAATATTGACTCGTGTCATAATACATCCCAACTACTATGCATGATCATCACCCATTAGTCACCCACCACTCTGGACAACTGGCAAAAATTCATCGTGTCGGACGGTCCGAGCTGGCCATATATTAAGCCAAAATGCTACTGGTGTCTGTGCCTCACGCCTCGGACGGTCCGGGCCCAGCCCGGACGGTCCGCTCTTCTTCTCGGTCGTCCGACCTGCTGCTGTAGTCAGCTCCCTATCCATTCGTCTCGGTCGTCCGACCTACTGTCTGGATCGTCCGACCTTTCGTCGGACCGTCCGGGCTGTTAGCCGGTTGTCCGACCTGCCCGAGGGTACTTAAGTCTCTCGGCCCGCTCCATAACCCTAACCGCCTGAGTCTTTTGGATCGGGATTCCTTTTCGCTGGGGTCGCCGCTGCCGCCCTCGTCTGGACTCCTCCGGCCTCTCCCCTCCCAGCCTGGCCCTCCGGTTCGTTTCCCTCTCCTCCCTCCGGATTCCTTTCCCTCTGCCCCATCGTTTGATCCAAACCATTTTGGTGTTGGCCCAGATTTGTGAGGGATTCATGTCCCCATGCCTCTGAAGGGAACGTCTCGTGGTCCGGCTCGCCGACAGGGCTCTGATGATTCACAAGATGCTTCCCGCCCTCATCGCCGTATTCGTGGTGGTAGTGGTGACAGTGCCGAGGGCATCCATGTCCGCCTCGAGTCTGACTATGAGGAGGACGATATGGAAGAGGAGGAGCTGATTCACCCATCTGCACCCAAGCCTAATACCCGCAAGAAGTCACTCCCGAACCGTCAGCGGGAACCTATCTCGCCTGCGAGGCGTCCGATCCCTCCCCCGCGGAGGGAACCTCTTCCGGGTGTGGCTATCTCAGTGGCTCCTCCAAACAAGCGTGGCCGTGTTCCGGTGGACTACTATCGCATGGATGCAAAGGTGTACTCAAAGATGCGATCAGAAGACAATGAGTTCAATCTACCTGGTACTGCTATGGATATCTGTTTTCACTCTTGTTCAACAAGATATTTATGAGACCGTCTGCCTCGAGATCAATGCCACCACACCCCAGAAGTTCATCAACTTGGAGTACTTTGAGCAGCATCCGGCTAAGTTTGGCACTATGATCCGTCTGGTGGATGCCATGGGACTGCGTCATGCTTTGACGCTCAAAAGTGATTGGAGTCATGGAGCGATTCTTCAGTTCTATGCCACGTGCACCTTCGGCATCGATGACTTTCTTTCATGGAGGACTCACCAGCAGACCATCTCCATTTCCTATGACCAGTGGTGTGAGGCTCTGGGTATGCCTACCAGATATGATGCTCTCTACCGGATTCACAGTCGCTCCAGCGAGTTTGAGTCCATGTACATTGAGGCATGTATGGGTTGTATAAAGAGCCCAGCTGATATTCCTCCAGGGAGAAATATGGCCATGAACAACTCCACCAACTTTCAGCCACATTTTCTGCAGCTGTATCAGTGTCTCCTGCGCAGATTGGTACCCAAACATGGTGACAAAGCGATGGTGCGCTCATTTGCTATTGATCTTATGGCATGTGCCAAGGGGGCCTTTGACCAAATGGAGTTGGGTCATACGTCTCGTCCCATTGATGTTGCTGACTTCCTCTGGCATGAGGTGTGGCTCTTCTCCCTCACGAAGCGCGGCCACTTCCCGTTGGCACCCTACATTCAACGGGTGATTGACCACTTCTCCACCGTTCCGATTCAGAAGCCAGTGGTTCACCAAGAATGGGTGCCCAAGAAGGGTTCTGCTCTCTATGCCGGGGCCCCCCGTCCCTCAGTTGCTACTGCCTCCACCTCACGTAGTTCTCGCCGTACCAAGCCCATGGTGGAACCCCTCCGTCGCATTGCTCGCTTTCTGGGCAAGTTTCAGCAGGAGATCTTCAAGGCCTGCACTACCCAAGCCACTGCTACTCACGAGCTTTAAGTTCACCGTGTCTCTCAGGCTAATGCCCTT
Source organism: Bromus sterilis (assembly GCA_950022295.1). NCBI lineage: Eukaryota > Viridiplantae > Streptophyta > Magnoliopsida > Poales > Poaceae > Bromus > Bromus sterilis. The sequence continues at coordinate 32,050,518 of OX465597.1, forward strand.
CGAGCCCGTCTTCGTGCCCGCCCGGGGAGTCCTGTGAGTGCTGATGAGGAGCCTCCTTCCGCTCCTCGGCCTGCTGACTACGGCTTCCCGACGGTTGCAGACTTCCCCGAGTTCTTCACAGACGAGCTCGACGATCATGATGACGAGGAGTAGCTGCCCGAGTCGTCCGAGTCGTTTCGTGGTTCCTGCCCTTTTTGGTACTTGTTGCCAAAGGGGGAGAAACCGTCTATCGTAGTCATTTTGTTTGCTTGCGTGATCTTAGTCGAACCTTGGGGGTGATCTATGCTAGTTAAAACCTATGTATTAAGACCTTGTATTGGTGGTAGGGATCATATAGTATCTTGCGTGGTTATATTTCTAGTATCATGATTATATGTATGACCGTGCAATGAGATATTGGTGCGTATGCTTTATTGTGTCAAGATAACCTTGATTAGTACTCACACCTTGCTCTGAATTGTCTTAATCCATTCTGTCACATAATTTAAAATTCATGAATTTATGTCTTGAAGAAATCCCTCACATGTGCCTTGCTTAAAGCCAAGTCCACTATGCACATGTTGAGGGGGAGTCATCAAACAAATGATTACTGCTCTCCAAATTTGAAATGTGCATATTATCTTGAGAGCTATATGTGTATTGTCATCAACCCACAAAAAGGGGAGATTGAAAGTGCAATCTTGCCCTCAAGCATATTTTGTTGTTGATGACAATATACATATAGGGTACTAACTACGTTTGCTGAGTGATACACAGGAATTGTTAGTCTTCTTGTTGTCATCATGTAGGGATCATGTGAGATCATCCAAGTCATACTCAAGAAGTCAACACAAGAACAAAAGATGACGTTAAGTCCTCTTTATCATTTCCTTCTTGAGTCATAGAGATCCCAGCACTATTAAGAGGGGATCATAAGGATGGGTTCAAGTCTTTCTCAAGCCATAAATTACTAAAACATATTAAAATACATTTATCTACAACCTATGAAAATCTGTTAGATGTGTAGGAAATTAACACACGATGATTCTGAGCCTTTTGTGTGTATGTCGGACCGTCTGGTATGAAGGTCGGACCGTCCGGGCACAGCCCGGACCGTCCGACCTACAGTGCAAAAAGGTTAGTACCATTTCTGTTATGGTTCGGACCGTCCGGGCTCTGTCCCAGACCGTCCGACCTACAGTGCAAAAAGGTCAGTATCATTTCTGTTATGGTTCGGACCGTCCGGGCTCTGTCCCGGACCGTCCGACCTGCGGTGCAAATGGTCAGTAGCATTACCTCTATGGGTCGGACCGTCCGGTGTATGGGTCGGACGGTCCGGCCTCCACCCCAGACCGTCCGACATGTGAGTGCTATGGTGTCCTGGTGCTGATCTCATCGGTCGTCCGGACTACAGGTCGGACCGTCCGGGCCTGTCCCGGACCGTCCGACATATAGCCCGGACCGTCCGGCGCCCTTATGATGCATCAAAACGGCTAGTTCTTGTGCATCTATAAATACCCCCTACCCACTTCGGATTAGGGTTGACCACTTCACTTATTTCACTCAATAACACAAAGTGCTCCCTCTCTCTTATCTCATACACTCAAACCAAGATCCCGGAGAGATTTGTGAGAGTTCTTGTCGGATCTTTCACCACGTGATAGATCCGTCCCTTCCCCATCTTGCGACCAAAGAAAATCGTGATTTGAGCAAGCATTGAGCCTTTCCCCATTGATCTTGTTACTCTTGGAGGTTGGAGACTCCTAGGCGGGTAGGATTTATTTGGAGAGGAATCGACCATTGTGATTACCCCCGTTGAGTTTGTGAGGGTTTGGTGACCACCTTTAAGGTCAACCGGTAGTGGTTGGGAATCGCCTTCGTGGTGATATCTCAAGGGGAATAGAGTGAGCCTTTGTGGCGTTGGTGCGCCTTCGTGATTTCACCCACTCTCTCCGAACGGTGAGTAGCTTCCCTCCAAGGAAGTGAACATCGGGATACATCGTTGTCTTCGCGTCATTCGGTTATCCCTAATCTTTCCCCTTATTACTTGTACTAACGTATTATTTGCCCCTTACTTGCTTTAGTATATTGTGCTTATTGTTTGTCTTGTCATAGCTAGGTAAACCTTGCAATTGTTAGGCACACTTTTATCTTCCGCATTATTGCCTAAAATTTCTAAGTAGTGTTAAAATTTGTAATAAGACCTATTCACCCACCCCCTCTAGGTCTATCTCGATCCTTTCAGTTCTGTCTTCGGAAGTTTCCCATGGCGGAGAATAAATAGGCAAAGGGGGGCAGCCAGGGGGCCCACTAGGGGTCCAGGCGCCCCCGTGGGCACCTGGTGGTGGCCCCTGGCCCTCCTTCGGGGCTCTAGAAGCTTCCTTCATGCTGTTTTTATCTGATTTTCCCAGATTTTTGGAGCACTTTTTATATGGGGGAAAACTGAAATAGAAAAACAGCAGAAAACATAAACTGGCACTGGGGTGCACTGAGTTAATAGGTTAGTCCAAATATGATGAAAAGTGTATGAAATTATATCTAAATCATAGCAATATCACACAAAAATGCATGGAGCAAGCAAAAATTGTCGATACGTTTGGGACGTATCAACACCCCAAGCTTAATTCCTGCTCGTCCTCGAGTAGGTAAATGACAACAAGCATAATTTCTGTGGTGACATGTGATACGTCCAAAACGTATCTATAATTTCTGCTTGCTCCATGCATGTTTTGTGTGATATTGCTATGATCTAGATACACTTTCATACACTTTTGATCATATTTGGACTAACATATTAACTCAGTGCACCACAGTGCCAGTTCCTGTTTTCTGTTGTTTTTCTATTTCAGTTTTCCCCCATATAAAAAGTGCCAGAAAAATTCCGGGAAAAATATAGGAAAAATCAGCGTACAGGAAGCTTCGCGAAGAGCCCGAGTGGGGCCAGAGGGGAGCCAGGGGTGGCCCAGGCGGCCACCCGGCGCGGCCACCCCCTGGGCCGCGCCAGGGGGGCGCCTGGGACCCCTGGTCCACCTCTGGCTGCCCCCCTTCGCCTATATATTCCCCGTGACGTGAAACCCTCGAGGACAGAACCCTTTTTCGCGATCTCGCCTCTGTTCCTCCGCCGCCGCGCTTCCGAGATCGGGAGCACCAGAAGACCTCTTCCCGGCACCCTGCCGGAGGGAGGGTTGACCTCCCGGAGTCTCCTCTCCACCATGGATGCTTCCCGGATGTCTTGTGAGTAGTTTTCCTTGGACCATGGGTCTGTGATCAGTAGCTATGTGATGTTCTCCTCCCCTCTTTGTTCTTCATGGTTTATAGCTCGTGAGCTGCCCTACATGATCGAGGCACTTTTGTAATCTTTGTGCTGTTGCTATGCTGAGTTTGATGGGATCTGATGGATTATGAGATTATGTTCAGATTGTGATTGAGTAATATATTTGGTTCTTATCTCTTATATTTTTGTTCCTAAGTAATTCTTGCATGTTCTCCGTTGCTGTTTATTGCTTTGGCCAAGTAGTAGGTAGTAACCCCAAGAGGGAACGTTTTGCTCGATTGTGGGTTCATGGCCCCCGATGACACGCTTGAGTGACAGAAACATGAGTCTAGGGGATGTGTTGTTGCCACAAGGGGGAAAACAACGGTGCTTGTAACCGCGGTTGCAAGGATTGTTTACTTTACGCAAAGTGCTTTTTAATGCAATTGTCTGTTGCTTTGGGTTTACACTTTGGGTGGGGCTCACAACTTAATACCAGCGAGATGTTCTGGATAGATATCTCAAGGTGGATGATTAGTAGTAGATGTAGTTGGATTTCGGTCTACTTATTTTGGCGTACTACCCATGCTTTTGAGCCTCTTCCTTTCTTTTGTAGCATAGTTAGCATTGCGGTGCGTTCATAATCCTGTCAATTGCCCTTCTGTAATTTGTTCACCTCGCATAGCAGTTTTATCGTCTTTTGGGAGAGAGACATCACTAGTGAACATCACGTATCCCGGTCCATATCCTCATCACTATTTACACGCTCATTTACTTTTCTGCTTTTACTTTCAGTTGCTATCATAATTCCTTGCGTTTGATCCTTTGTGAACAACAAGACCAGAGAGATTGACAACCTCTCTGAACTTCGTTGGGAACAAAGTTATTTGTGTCTGTGTGCAGGTCCGCGTCAGTTGCGCCGCTAACACCTACTTATCATCTCTGGAGTCCTACTGGAGACAAACCTTGGTATCTTTACTGAGGGAAATTTGCTGCTGTGCTACATTACGCCTTCCACTTGGGGTTTACCAACGAAGGGCGAGAAATCACTATCATTACCTCGCACATCAAGCCAAATTTCTGGCGCCGTTGCCGGGGACTCCGAGTGCTAAGATATGGGAGTTGCACACTACCCTTTACCTTTGTTTTTTAGTCTTGTTAGTTTACCTTTCAGTTTTTACTTTTGTGTCCCTTATTAAAAATACAAAAAATACCTACTAATGCTATCTTCACCATGGGTGTGGAACCACCCAAATATGGTAGGATGGACATGTTTCACTTGGCTCGTCTTTGATCAATTTGTTCTCTCGCTAAAAACCCAACCGACTTGGTTGAGGGGAAATCATTGGATGAGCATGCTCATTACACGCGGCACCGTCTATCTCAGAAAGGGAAACACTTATGAGATCAAATACTAGTTTCTTATTGCTATGTTGAATCTTTATGCCACATTTATGATTTTACTTGCCGCTCTAATATAGAGTGTAAACACCTTCCTTTCCAATGTGAGTTTAATGAAAATGAGATCCTATCTTCTTATGCCAAAGGTCTTTATGATTACTTTGATGTTGAAAAGATTGAAGAGTTTGTTGCTTTTAAAGGTGCTTATGAGATTGCTTCTTTGATTGAAAAGTATTACGATACTATTCACAAGTCTGAAAACTTTGTTGTTCTTTCTTATTGCTTTGAGAATTATACTTCCAATGCTTATATTGAGGATTTTAAAAATAGAATGCTTGCTGCCCAAGAAGAGGCTAATGATTGCTATGAAGAGGAATCTTATGATTCCGAGGACTCACTTGATACTTCCCTTTCTGATGATTTTGATACTTGCTTTGTTTTTTGTTTTTTTTTGAATTTTAAGACTGTGAAGCATGAGCTCCACATTATTTTATTGCATGGGAGAACCAAAGTTTCTCAAAGAATAGTACAAGGAAATAATAAAGCAGAACAAGAAAGTAGAGGAAGTAATCTAATCCTACCTATACTATTGTAGTGAACTGATCCAAGAAATCAGTCTGTTTTTAGGATCTCCCTGCAATCTATGTGAAAGCAGGGTGATATCATGCACAAAGTGCCTTCTCCAGGAATGAAAAGAAGGTCTCTCATTCCTGAAGGTTTTCCCATTTCTGACTATCTAGATACACCAAGAGGCAGTAAGCATGACTTCCATGAAGAAAGACTGACCAAATGAATCTTTGGCCTGTTGTAAACAGGAAAGCAAGGATACATTGGCCCCCCATGTAATTTGCAGATAGTTCCAAACTCTGCAACTAAAGTTGCAAGAGAAGAACAGATGCAGTCTATCTTCAAGAGCATGTGAGTGACACATCACACAGGAATTATCCTCAGTGGGTGGTCTCCAATGTCTCCTAACAAGTAGATCTTTAGTGTTTAATCTATCAAACATCAGGAGCCAGCCAAAAACTTTTATCTTCATGGTGCACTTACTCATCCATATCCAGGCACAAGATTGATCAGAAGGCATGTGAGAATGCATAAGATTGTAGAACCCTTTTGCAGTATAACCATATTTACCAGGCCAGTGCCAAGAATCAGCAGCTTGAGGATCTCTCTGAAGATCAAGAATCCATTCCTTAAGACAGAAGTATTCATCAGCAGCTTGTTGTGTGAGTGGCAAGTGAAACAAAATCTCTTCATCCTCCAAGCTCAAAAAATCATGAACAGATAGCTTGTCATCTCTCACAAAAGAGAAAAGATGAGGCAACCTATCTCGCAGAGGTCTACATGAGCCATTGATGCACCACCCATCTGACCAAAAAAGTGCAGAATCCCCAACATTGATCATGACAGAGGTCACTGGTCTATATAGGTCACTTAGTTTGAGGATATCCTTCCACCAAAAGGATCCACAAAGCATTGTTGCATGTGGGACATTGCCATTATAACAAGTGTTCCAAATAAGGGAAACCCAAGGAACATTCTCCTTATTATAAAACTTATGCAAGTGCTTCAGGAGTAGAGCTTTGTTTTGAATTTGCAAGTTGACAATACCCAGACCACCTTTCTTTTTAGGCCTGCAAAAAAGCTCCCAGGAAGCAAGAGATTGTCTTGGGGTATCAGAGTTTCCTCTCCAGAGGCATTGTCTCTAAATTCTCTCTAGCTGTTTGAGGATGCCCTGAGGCAGAGCAAGACTACAAAGGTGATAAATGGGCATGGAGGAAATTACTGAATTGACTAACTGTAGCCTGGCCCCTTGATTCAGCATAGCAGAACTAGCAGAGAGTCTTCTTTCCACCCTATCCACCAAAGGCATCAAATCCTGAATTTTAGGCCTGGTAGTACCCAGTGGTAAACCAAGGTAAGTGAAAGGCATTTGTCCAATGGAGCATTCAAACACATCAGCAAGATGAGCAGTCATAGCCTCATCCACATTCAGGGGGATTAAAGAGGATTTATTGAAGTTCACTTTGAGACCAGTGGAAGCATGGAACCTGATAAGCATCTCCTTGATAGCCAACAACTGGGATTCATCAGCATGAATTACCATTATAGTGTCATCAACATACTGAATGATGGGGTAATATGGATCATGAGAATCAATTGGCAGTGTCAGGATTTGATCATGGAGCATTTTATTGACTACTGATTGTAACAGATCAGCAGCCAATACAAACAACAGAGGAGATAGAGGATCTCCTTGTCTAACCCCTCTCTTGCAATAGAACTGTTTACCAGGCACACCATTCAACAAGATGGATGAAGATCCAGAGCCTAAAATCTCTCTAATCCAACTGATCCATTTTTGACAGAACCCCTTGTGTTCCAAAACCTGAAGGACAACCTCATGTTCAATAGTGTCAAAAGCTTTTGCAAAGTCTAACTTCAGAATAAGAAGGGGCTTTTTAGACTGTTTGCATTGGTGGATGTACTCAAAAGCCCATGCTAAGCAATTCTGAATAGATCTAGACTGAAGAAAGCCATATTGATTCAAGTGAATGCACTACAGAATAATCTTCCGAAGTCTATTGGCAAGCAGCTTTGTGAGGAATTTCAGGCAGGTGTTAGTCAGAGATATATGCCTAAAATCATTAGGGCAAACATGAGCCAACATTTTTGGAATCAAGGTGATTAAAGAACCATTTAGACATTCCAACTTGAGAGAGCCATCAGCAAACTGAGAAATCAGATTCATAACATCAGATTGAATGATGGGCCAACATTTCTTAAGGAATAAACCATTGAAACCATCTGGCCCAGGAGCTCTGTCTACAGGGAGATCTTTGAGAACCTCATTAATCTCAGCCTGAGAGAAGGGAGTGGTCAAATCCTGTAAACCCTCCACTGGGTGGATTAGATCAGGGAGATTGAACTCCATTTGGATACCTTGGGAAACCCCCATTCTCTCTCTGTAAGAGCTCCACAACAAGTTGGCCATCTGCTCATGATCAGAGAGAATAGCCCCATCAGGAGCATGTAAAGAGGAAATGGAGTTCTTCCTCATTCTTTCAGAAGCCATAGCATGAAAGAATTTTGAATTTTCCTCTCCTACTTTAATATCCCTGATAGTACATCTCTGTCTCCAATATAAATATTGTAATCTGAGAAGATGTTCATGGTGAGATTTCACAATTTGTCTAAAATTAAACTCAGGTCTAGTTAGGGGTCTTAATTCCTCCAAAGAATCAAAGACTAACACCACCTGTGAGCACTTCAGAGTGACTTTCTTAAGAGATGCCATATTGAAAGACCACTTCTTGAGAGCATATCTGAGCCTTTTAAATTTCTTAGACAGAATGGAAGCAGCAGAATCAACATCAATAGGAGCATTCCAAGAGTTCTGCACACAATCCAAGAAACCTGGTAATGTTGATGGCCATGATGCCACTATGGATGATGCCTACGAAGACGAACTTGCTATAGTTCCTTATGTTAAGCATGAAATTATTGTTGTTGCACCCACACTTGATTGTCCTATTATCCTTTTGAAATCTCCAACTATTTCGGAGAATTTTTCTCTTATCAAAGCTCAATGTGATGGGTTGCATCTATCTTATCATCCTAAAAACCGTGTTGAAAAAAAATACACGTGTGCTTGTAGGTCATGAAAAACATGATTTATGTGATAGTTATATTCTTGATGTTGTTCATGATGCTACTGAAAATTACTTTGAGAGAGGAAAGTTTGGTTGTAGAAGCTTCCATGTTACAAAAACACCTCTCTTCATGTTGAAAGTTTTGAAGTTGTTCTTGTTCTACCTTCCTATGCATGTCACTTTGTGCTTCTTTGATTTATTTTCTTACAAGATGCCTATGCATAGGAAGTGGGTTAGGCATAAATGTGTTTCACATTTGCTTCTTGATGCTCTCTTTTGCTTCAATTCTTATTCTCTTGTGAGCATCTTTCATAATCTTTAAGCCTAGCTAATGGCTTTAAAGAAGCGCTTTTGGGAGGCAACCCACAATGAATTAGGTTTCTTTTTGCTTTTGTTGTGTCTTGATGTTTGTTACTACTGTAGCAACATCATTGTATCTTTAATTTTCAGCTTTGTGCCAAGTTATAGCCTCTTATGATAAGGGAAGCAAAAGTTGTGACATGCTGTCCAGAAAACAGATTTTGTCCCCTGACAGAAAAATTCGAATCAAGTCACCAGATCATCTTTTTGATCTGAATTGTTTTGACAGCGTGCTCTATACAATTGTGAAACTTTCGTATGTTCTGAGTTTTTTTATTTGAGTTGCAGAAGTGCCCCTAAAAAATTCTTTACTACCTGCTGTTCAGTTTTTCACAGATTCTGCCACGTTTTGTCTCTCCTAACTTTTGCAAACCTTAAGCTTGCTTTTTCTTTGCAAAAACTTTTTGGCACTCTTAAGAAACAGTAGCTCTTCAAGAATATCTTTATATACAGTGGGGAAAAATTATTTTATTAAGGGTACTAACCTCTCTAATCAGCTTATGATGAGTTATGTATGAAGGGAGTTTTCAAGTGTGCGATGGAAGATGATGAAAGAAGATCCAGGAGTGTCAAGCGCTCAAGCTTGGGGATGCCCCCATGCATCCCCAATAAATATTCAAGGAGACTCAAGCGTCTAAGCTTGGGGATTCCCCCGTGCATCCCCTTCTCCATCAACAATCATCAGTTCGTCCTTCATCTCACTATATTTTTATCACTTCATGCGTTATGTGCTATGCTTGGAGCGTCTCGCTCTTAGGTTTTATTTTTAGTTTTCTTTAGTTTTGCTTGTTGTTCATAACAAGTTAGACCCCGTCTTACTTTGTGTGGGAGAGAAACACGCTCCACTTTCAAAATCTAGAACACATCATAGGATTTTTCCTGCTTATCTTTTTGCTGTTGTGTGTTCTTTATCTTTTCGTAGCTGCTGCCATGTTTAGTTGTAGTCTTAGTTTGTCTTTAGCAAGAGCCTTGGCTTTTGTTTAGTTTGTTGCTGGAACTCTCTTTAGTTTCCATGTTTATCTTGTTAAGAGAGTTGGTTGTTGCACTGAGTTGTGTTCTGTCTTGGAAGTAGGTAATTGCGAATGCTATTTAATTCTAGTAGTAACTTGCAATAGTTTTGAAGTTTTGATGTGAGTAATGTTTGAACTTTTGGTGTCAAGAGCTCTAGCCTATTAGTGATAGGTGTCGTATTTTTGGCAATCTGTGTGTATTTTCAAAACCTACAAAACTAGTTGAGAACTCTAGCTACTAGATGGATCACTAATCTTTGGAGGGATCGAATATTAGAGTACACTCACGTACCATGAGTCGAGGATGCGCAAGGATAACAAAACCCCATACACTCCTCCTCGGGGTACTTGTATCTTTGTGAACTTCCTTATTAGATTGAGAGTTACCGATAATAAGTGCATGAGTTCTTCAGACTAATGTAAGTATTGAAAGTTGACACTTCCACCTTCCCATATTTTGCTAGCCTCTCCCGTGCCGTGCATTGCCTTCTTCTCACTCCGAGAGTTGGTGTCCACCTTCGCCGGTACATCCAAACCCTTGGCATGATACGCTCTGTCATCATAAACCTCCTTATATCTTTCCTCAAAACAGCCACCATACCTACCTATCAAGGCATTTCCATAGCCTTTCCGAGATATATTGCCATGCAACATCCACCTCTTCATGACTTGATCTTCATGTCATACATGTTCCTGCTACATTGGCAGCGACATACATTGCATACATCATGATAGTTACATCTTCTTTATGATTTTGAGTACCTTGTAAAGTGTGAAAGATCTCCTTTACCTTCTTGTAAAATAGAGTGTTGCCCTTAAGTAAGGAAAAGATCCCAAAGTGGACACAATAAAAGATCCCAAAGAGGAAAAATGAGAGTTAAATAGAAATAGCCATTGAGGCCACAAAAAAATACAAAAAAATAGAAAAAAGAGAAAAATAAATAAAAAGAGAGAAAGGGGCAACACTACTATCCTTTTGAGAGATCCACACCAGTACTCCCTTTATATCCTTGTTGTCGGGACCCGGGGTTAGCGTATGTAATTCCAGTCATGATGCAATCACGTGGAGAGCCGAGAACCGTACCCACTTGTCTAAGCAGACAAGGCCAAGCACAGAACGTTCTCGGTAAGCATCGAACGTGAGGGGCATCCCATTCAGTCCGGATGATCAACTGAGATGGGTCCTCATCGTCCTCTCACAAGTCTAAATGCTTATGGGTGGTGAATCCCATACTCATAGACAAGTCGCCTCAAACATGTTATCGATTGAATCCTAACTCTTACATAGACTTACTCCAGCCCGATCACTTAGTCGGGGTCTAGGGCGGGCTCGATCATACAACGAAGTGTGCACGTGACAGAGTCACGAGCAATCGCATCGCGATGCCCCAAGCTGCGCACATCTAAGGGCCACTTGGTGTATAAAAGACCGCCAGCCAAATCACAACTAAGGTCTCGAAAACCCATACTAAGACATGCATGTTATAAACATACACGCAGCACACATGCCTAGTATGAACAGCAGGTATCATCACATAACTCTACTAAGTACTCTTTATTGATATACACATAGAGCATACAAAGATCACATGCCTGTGATCACATTACATCATACAACGGAAGCAAATTAGGTCTGAGTACAGACAAGATTAACAAATGGCTTAGAGAAGCCTTGTACAACAAACATGCCCTTCCACGAGGGACCAGACTGCTGTCTGCGACTATGATAACTTAGTCAACGTCGAGCTTCACGAAGGTGACTTCATCGGGGTCCGGGTTCTCATCTAAAACATAGAATAAGCAAACGTGAGTACAAAGTCGTACTCAGCAAGACTTACATCAGAACTAAACTACTCATGCTCAAGTATCAAGGTAAAGGAGGTGGGGTTCAATATGCAGAAGTGCCAGCTTTGACTTGGCTAGTCCTGAACTACGAATACCAGACTTGAGGTAAGAAGCGTACACGAGTCCACTACTAAGTCTCCAACCAATACACCACTATGGTTACTTCCTCGACTTCCCCACGAAGAAACAGACCATAGCACTCACGCTTATCTTGCGAGTTTTATAAGTATCCATTCAAGTTTTCTATGATCAAGTAAAGGTTTCCAAGTAGTCCATAACCGCGGACACGGCTATTCGAATAGTTCATTAACCCTGCAGGGGTGTACATCTTCACACGCGTGTCATCACTTATCGCCTCGTTCTTGTCACCCTTCAAGCGGATGTCGGACGTGGATGAAACCAAGGCACTACCTTCACATCACCTTCTCTAATCCAGGAGTCGACTACCTGAGTTTGTCACCGCTCGAGAGTCCGGCCGGTTCCACGAAACGGACTCAAATAATGTAAGGGACCGAGACGCCACCTTTGACAGATGGTTTCACTGCCTCACAGGTCCACCCACATATCTATAGTTAGGTCAAATGGAAAGCCCGAATCTAGTGTGACTCCTGGACCGGATCGGGTACGTAAAGAGGCCAAACGGGGCTCCCATAAACCCTACATGTGGTCATACTCTTTGTCTTGGATCACAAAACAGGAACTCGGGGCCTAGGCAGTGTTCAACGAGACAACGCACTGTGTACTCCTACACAGCCTCTCATCGTTCACCTTTGTTTAGGGTGGATTCACAAACACGTTTATCATCAGCACCACTGTGTTCATTCCATCCCGACTCACAAACATAACATCCTCATTGTATCACTAAGCAGTAAAAGCAGTAACAGTTGCAGGGGCCACATGCTCATCATTCAACTCCTAAATCTGCTAGGATTGTGGTTTGCTTAATACGGTGGCAAAATGATAGGTCATGCATCGGAATGGGTTCAACTATGCGAAAGAACGTGTCTTGGTGATCTCCTAAACATGCATAAGCGAGACTGAGAGGGAATTGGGATTTTATAGATATGATCAAAGGGGTTTTGCTTGCCTTGCTGACGATACACGGTCTTAACGGTGGTCTTCTTCTTCGGGGGTGATCACCGTCTCGGAAAAGCTGGTACCGGAAACAATCATCAACAAGGGGGGACAACTTTGGAAGTAAAATGCACAAGCACATGATAAGGTTGTCCATGATGTGAATGGTACTGGTTTGTAGCATATTCAATTTAATTGAAGTATATTGCATTTGAAATGCAAATTCAAACGTCAAATTTGAATTCAAATTAAGCCATATGCACATTTGCTACTGTTCTCCCATTTTAAAATGGTCAAACATAAATTTTTTTTGCATATTCTTAATCCTTGTATTTTTCTGATAATTTTTCATATATTATTTGTTTAATTTGGAGTTAAAATGAATTTTCTATGAATTTCCAAAGTTTATATGATTTTCTGTCTTTTCTGTAATCCTTTTAAAACTCTGGAAACACTTTATTGCATCAGCATGATGCAATGCTGACATCAGGGGGGGTCTGACTGGTGGGGCCCCCATGTCAGTCTCTCAGGGGTTAACCCCTCTGTTAGTTTAAACTAACAGTGGGTTAGGGGTGGACTGGGGCCCACTTGTCATGGACTCCAAGGGGGAAATAGCACGTGATTAGCACTAATCGGCCGGCGGCTAACCGGCGGCGACCTAGCCACGGCGGCGCAGCACGGGGTGGTGCTCCCGGTGGCCATTTGGTGCGGGGCTTGCACCAAACTGATCACCAAGGAGTCGCGGTTCAAAGGAAAGGCTCGGGGGAGTGTGGGGAGGACCAGGGGCTCACCGGCGACGAGGAACGGTGGAGGACGTGGCACTGTACCGGCGGGCTTGGTGATTCCGGCTACGGCAAGAGCAACGGAGGGCACAGGGAGATAGAGGGGCTCACCAGGAGCTCTCTGGTGCTAGCCAGGGGTGCTGGGGACGCCGGACGACAAGGTAATCGTCGAGGAACTCCGCGGCGTTCGGCGGCAAGTCGGAGAACCTAGCGTCGCATGAGGAGCTTGCCCGGCTCGATTAGTCGAGGGCTTCGACGGAGAGGACAGCGGCGCTTCGCCTGGACATGGTCGCAGCGGCTGAGGAGGCGGGTGGCCACGGAGGCGCAGCGAGGTGCTCCGGCGTGCTCTCGGGTCTCCGCGAAATCTCGCCGGAGACGACGGGGAAAGGGGTCCAGAGGAGGGGGAAAAGGTGCGAGCGGCTTCTGCGTGTCGCGGTGGCGAGGAGAAGAGGAAGGGGAGTGGCCTAGAACCCGCGGTGTCGCGGTGGCGTCGTTGCCGCACTCCCCAGCTCCAGCAAGCTGCTTGGAGGGGCGGGGAGGAAGACGACACGCGGGCGAGCTGGGCTGGGCCGAGGCCAAGGCGAGTGGGCCTTGCCCAGGGCGCCAGGTAAGGTTGCTCCTTTCTTTTTCTTTTTAGTTTTTCTGTTGGTCTGGCTAGTGGTCTGGGGACGAGTCAAGATAAGATTCCAGAAAAAGACCAAGTGTGAAACTTTAGTAGATTGACTTCTCAACAAATAAATGTTTTTTCTCGTATTCCCTATACCCCTTCTTGCACGCAAACACCATTTGGAGAAATTCGAGTCACGGACAGTGAGAGCTCTTGCACCTAATGTACTTTTGTTACTTGTTTCAATTCTAATATATACTCTTGCATGTTATGACTTGAACTGAATCTCTAACCTTGATTGCTTTTATTTTCAAAGTTCTTATATGGTTGCTAGCATGTCACCACAGAAATTATGCCGTTATCATTTACCTACTCGAGGACGAGCAGGAATTAAGCTTGGGGATGTTGATACGTCCAAAACGTATCTATAATTTCTGCTTGCTCCATGCATGTTTTGTGTGATATTGCTATGATCTAGATACACTTTTCATTCACTTGCTCCCCGGATGTCTCGTGAGTAGTTTTCCTTGGACCATGGGTCCGTGATTAGTAGCTATGTGATGTTCTCCTCCCCTCTTTGTTCTTCATGGTTTAGACCTCGTGAGATGCCCTACATGATCGAGGCACTTTTGTAATCTTTGTGCTGTTGCTATGCTGATTTTGATGGGATTTGATGGATTATGAGATTATGTTCAGATTGTGATTGAGTAATATATTTGGTTTTTATCTCTTATATTTTTGTTCCTATGTAATTCTTGCATGTTCTCCGTTGCTGTTTATTGATTTGGCCAAGTAGTAGGTAGTGACTTCAAGAGGGAACGTTGTGCTAGATTGTGGGTTCATGCCCCCCGATGACACGCTTGAGTGACAGAAACATGAGTGTAGGGGATGTGCTGTTGCCAAAAGGGGGAAAACAACGGTGCTTGTGACCGCGGTCACAAGGATTGTTTACTTTACGCATAGTTCTTTTTAATGCAGTTGTCTGTTACTTTGGGTTTACACTATGGGTGGGGCTCGCAACTTAATACCAGCGAGATGTTCTGGATAGATAAGTCAAGGTGGATGATTAGTAGTAGATGCAGTTGGATTTCGGTCTACTTATTTTGGCGTACTGCCCATGCTTTTGAGCCTCTTCCTTTCTTTTGTAGCATAGTTAGCATTGCGGTGCGTTCATAATCCTGTCAATTGCCCTTCTGTAATTTGTTCACCTCGCATAGCAGTTTTATCGTCTTTTGGGAGAGAGACATCACCAGTGAACATCACGTATCCCGGTCCATATCCTCATCACTTTTTACACGCTTATTTACTTTTCTGCTTTTACTTTCAGTTGCTATCATTATCCCTTGCGTTTGATCCTTTGTGAACAACAAGACCGGAGAGATTGACAACCTCTCTGAACTTCGTTGGGAACAAAGTTATTTGTGTCTGTGTGCAGGTCCGCATCAGTTGCGCCGCTGACACCTACTTATCATCTCTGGAGTCCTACTGGAGACAAACCTTGGTATCTTTACTGAGGGAAATTTGCTGCTGTGCTACATCACGCCTTCCACTTGGGGTTTACCAACGAAGGGCGAGAAATCACTATCATTACCTCGCACATCAACATGCTAGCAACCATATAAGAACTTTGAAAATTAAAGCATTC
Source organism: Bromus sterilis (assembly GCA_950022295.1). Taxonomy (NCBI): domain Eukaryota; kingdom Viridiplantae; phylum Streptophyta; class Magnoliopsida; order Poales; family Poaceae; genus Bromus; species Bromus sterilis. Next base: position 32,066,130 of record OX465597.1, read on the forward strand.
AAGGTATGTGATTCAATTCAAGTCATTACATGCAAGAGTCTGTATTAACATTGAAACAAGTAACAAAAGAACATTAGCTGTCCGTGACTCGAATGTCTCCAGATGGTGTTTGCGTGCAAGAAGAGGGGTAGGGAATACGAGAAAAAAATATTTTTGTGTTGAGAACTCAATCTACTAAAGTTTCACACTTGGTCTTCTTTGGAATCTTATCTTGACTCGTCCCCAGACCACTAGTGTAACACCCTCATATCCAGTTACAGTAATCACTACAATGATTCCACTGTTAGTGCTCATTACTGTTGATGGTCAAACCATGATCACCTTTGATCATAGCTCTTGGAAATTCCAATCCTGATATAAAATTTCAACATTGCGGGGATTATAAATCTTGCTCCAATAATTGTGGGAGATTATTTAATCAACTTGCAAATAATTAGACCAAGTCATACTTAGCCTTTAGAATAATTTCAATTCAACAATAAAGCATAAAACCAATTATTGTGGATTATTAGGTTGCCTTGTATTTTAATAAACAAGTGGGAATTTTAAATGAACTAAAAATTGCGAAAGCAATTTTGTAAAATGCCTAAAAATCAGTGGATCACTTCCATATGGTTTTGGGAATTTCTTAAGCTACAAAATAATTCAAACAAATAAAAACAGTAGCAAAAAAATCCCTTTTCATCAATGGAATAATGAAAACAAATGGTAAATGGATTTATTTCTGCCCCAATCTTTTTGTGGTATTGCTATACTGTGCAATGCTAATTATGGAACATGTTACACATTTTACAAAAATCAAAAGCTAACTAAATAAAATACAAACAAAAAAGAAGAAAAACATAAAAACAAAAAAAATGGAAAAATGGAAAAATACCTAACTAGCGCCCAGAGCAACCTCTTTCCCCCGGCCCACCTAACCACCCGGCCCAGCCCACCCGGGCTTTTCCCCTACCTCGCTACAGGGAGGAAGGACGACCAGGGCGTGGCAGCCATCCATGGCGCGGCCACCCCGTGGCGTCCATCCGTTGGTCTCCGGTGGGGATAAGCCCCCCGAGCCCCCGACCCCCCCTCGAAACCTAGCCGCCCCCTTCTTCCCCTCCTCGCGCCGCATTGCCCAATCTCGCGCTCATTCTCTGCTTCCGACGAGAAACCGCGTTGTCGAGGGAAGACGTCGTCGCCGGCGCGGCCACCAGCCAACCCGCGCCGCCCGAAGATGTCCATGGGGACCACCGTGCTTCGCTACACCGACTCCACCCTCTGGTTCTGGACGGGACACCCTCTCCCCGTCGCCATCGTCATCCTACACCGCCGGGGATCGCCGCCGTCCGCCGCTCAATTCACTGCGCTCCGTCCACCTTGCTGCTCCAAACCGCGTCGGCGAGGACCCCTGTGAGCCTCCCCCAGTTCCCCTTCTCCCCTCCCTCCATGCGTCGTCCCTCACAGTCGTTCCATGCTCGCTGTGACCACCATGGACGGAGCCCGCGCGGCTGCCGCGCCAGCCTGGGGACGTCTTTCGTGGCCTCGTGCCTGCTATTGCGCCCCTGCGCGCGCTCCCTTGCACGCTGGCCGCGCTCGGGCCATGCCAGCAGCCTCCCCAGGCCCCGTCGAGCGCCTCCCCAGCCGCGCGCTCAGGTGCCCATGGCCGCCTCCGCCCACTCCGGCGGGCCGCGCCCGCCTCCGACAGCCGTTACTGCACCGTAGCCGCCAGCCGCACCCACGCCTCCCCTGCCTCGCGGTGGCTCCTCGAGCCCCTCGCCGCCGGCGAGCCGGTCTGGCTTGGCCGTGGGCAAACGACCCCTCCCCCTTAATCCCCTGTTAAGTTAACCTTCACCCCCCACTGTGTTCCTATGACAATGGGCCCAACCCCTTATTCTTATTAACCAATGTTTAGTTTAAAAGAGACACCCCTTAAGAGACTTACAATTGGGGCCTCAGGCCTTTTAATTAAATTAAACAGTTATTTAACTATGTATGAATGACAATTGGGCCCCACTAGTTTATTAGGTTAATTAAATTGGATTATAAAGAATCTGTGTATGACATGTGGACCCATCCCCCTAATGATTATTTGTTAGATTAAAAATAAACACTATTAGCCTCTAAGTCTATGACAGTAGGCCCCCACCTGTCAGGTTTGACCAGTCAACCCCTGTTGTGGATAATGTTTGAAATATAAAAATAAAATAATTTAGAAATTTGATTTAAAAATGATTTAAAATGTTTAAAACTTTGAAATTCAATATCTTTTAAACCGTAAGTCAGATTCAAAAACTTTATACATGAAAGTTCATTAGAAAAATATAACAAATACGAATACGCTATTTGTATGTCTACCCCACCCCCCTAACACACCGATCATCGACATTCCCCCCCTCCGGGCTGTTTGTCGATAATTCCCGGTGCCGGTAAAAACCTGTCGGATGAATTTATTCCGAACACGAAAGTTGTCCGGAATGGTTCAACTAACACGGATACACCCCCTTATGTTTGTCTGGTACCCACGACACCTCCGGCATGAACCCTTCCCCCTCCGGACACCCTGTCCGGTAATCACCCGGAGCTGGCAGATCATCCCCGGATGAATTCCCGCTCCGAGCAACGTGCATTGCACTGCGTTAGAACACCGTTAACTTTGATTACGTCATGCCCTGTATTTGTTTGCTATAATTGCTTTGTGTTTACTGTGTTTATCCCCCTTTGTTCTCCGGTAGACCCCGCTGCTACCGCCGACTACACCGCCGCCGGATTCGACTACTTCGTCGACGACCCTGCCCCTACCCGCGAGCTTCCAGGCAAGCAGAGCCATTCTCTTCCCCAGATATCGCTTACCTTTCCGTACTTTCTTGCACTAGGCATTGTTACTGCTGCTGCTACGTTACAATCCTATTCAATTGCATAGCCTGATTTTGTCGCCCCTTGATGTACCTTTCTTATCCTATGCTGCCTATTATTATGCATTATTCAGCAGTGAGCCCTGCGCATTGTTAGCTAGGATTAGATAGCGGGCCGTGGACACTCTGGGAGTGAACACGGATACGATATATCAACTATAACAGGTACGGTACAAGAAGACACCGCCAAAGGCCCCTATCTGGGTTATGCCTAGTCACCTCAAGTGTGAGCTATCCAGGAGTAATCCTTGTACTCCACTTGAGGCTGACTTTGTCTTGCCGCCATAGGGTCCTGGACAGCGGTTGTCCTTAAAGGTAAGAAGTCGGGCGACCCAACGGTGCCCGCGAGCGGTATATCGTCGGGAACGGCAGGGAGGGTACGACCGACGTTACTGGCGTGCTTGGCCCCTGCTCATATCTCGCGAGAGTTACCAAATTACGAAAAGTCGAGCTCTACCAAGAGCACACGCGAGACAAGGTAAGGAGACGGTTCACCTTGTTGGTAACCGCAGTGACTTGGTGGGACGACATGGCAGACACCGATGTACTGGTGGACCTGACTGCTGTCGTTGACCGCGGGTCGGTTAAGTCAAGGCAACGATAACGGTTGTCACGCAGGTTAATTAAAATGCTAAATGGTTCGGCGGATGTCTTGAGTAGCCTTTTGGCTTGTACGCACTACCTACACGTGGGACGAGGAGTGTGGGCTCCCCTGCATCTTAGTCTCGTTCGAGGGTCTTCAGACGTCAGCAGTATCGCGGGCTGATTGCCGGGAAGTGGTGTTGTCTTCTCTTTCTCGAGCGGTGTATTTGTATTTGCTTTGATTTTGCTTCACCGGCCAGTCACGCACCGTGCAGGAGTACATTCGGGTTAGGGTCCAAAGCCCGGCGTACATAGGATATAGTCTGGCGGATGACCTCTCTGTTGATTGCCGAAGGATGGGCTACTTTGTGTCGGATAACTTTGGTGGAGCGTTCCCTAACAAGGTTCCCGCCACCCTGGAGATCTGAGCGTCGTAGAGTCACGCCAGTGCACCCCTGCAGGGAAGATTAATCTATTCGAATAGCCGTGTCCACGGTAAGAGGACGCTTTATGCTGAAGCTGGATCTTACCACTAGAAACCATTACTATTAAACTGTATGGTTCCGGGTCTTCTTCCTCGCAGGGAGTCGAGGAAGGGAACTCAGAGGCATTATTATTATTAATCATTACAACTTAATATTATACAATGTTGCAGCAACTTCTGCTTCATTGTTACCTTATTGCTTTATATGAACTGTTGGCTATTTCTCTTCTCATGCTGCAAGACACGTCAGAAGATGCTAGTCTTCGATAGGCCTAGCTTCTTACCCTTATTCTGATTTCTATCTTGCAGTCCACTATATATACAGCCTCCCCTTTCCATTGATACAAATGCATAAATGCTTAGTAGTGGACGTAAGATTCACGGGTATACTAGATACTCACCTGCTTTATTTCCTTTACTGTTTTGCCTGATCGGCCGCTGCAGGTGACGTTGGATCCCAGGAGCAGGAGTTCCCGATGCCGACCACCGCAACGTGAAGATCCCCGATGACCAAGACCAGGAGTAGTTTGGAGGTTCCCAGGCAGGAGGCCTCGCCTTTTCGATCGTGTTGTTTTTGTGCTAGCCTTCTTAAGGCAACCTTGTATTCTTGTGTCTGTACTCAGATACTATTGCTTCCGCTAACTTTGTGCTCTCGAGCTATTTTATTCGAGCCCTCGTGGCCCCTGGCTTGTAATATATAGCTTGTATTATTTTATTTATAGAGTTGTGCTGTGATTACCTTACCGTGAGTCCTTGATTTCGGTCGTGTACCCTGCGTTTATGATTACTGTACACGGTCTGATTTTGGGGGCGTCACAACTAGCCAGGTACAAGTCAATTTGATCCACTCCTTTTCGATATTTCGAGCACTCATGCAATGGATGAGTGTAAGCACGAGAGTTGACACTTAGGATGGCAAAGAGAGAAATATGGTGGAGGAGGAAGACAAAAAGGGTGAGAAAGGCTCACATCAATGAGGACAATCATAGGCGAGAAGTCCAAATGATAGATATGATGTGAGGAGTAGGGATTGCCATGCAACAGATGCACATATGAGCTAAAAAGCTATCCAATGGAACTAGTGGGGGTGCATCTAACTTGCTCGATCATGAAGACCTAGAGCTCTTTTGAGGAGGCTCATCGTTGGAATATGCAAGCCAAGTTCTATTGTGTGAAGGTCCCCACATAGCTATATGCATGAATGATCATCTCTATGGAGTACAAGGATAAGAGGGAGTATTAGTGTGGATCTTTCAAAAGGATAGTAGTGTTTCCCCTTTCTCTCTTTTTATTTCTTTTTTCTCTTTTTTCTCTTTGTTGTATTTTTTGGTGGCCTTAATGGCTCTTTCTATTTGACTCTCATTTGTCCTCTTTGGGATCTTTTATTTTGTCCACTTTGGGATCTTTTCCTCACTTAAGGGCAACACTCTAATTTACAAGAGGGTACAGAAGATCTTTCACACTTTACAAGGTACTCAAATCATAAAGAAGATGTAGCTATTATGATGTATGCAATGTATGCTGCTGCCAGTGTAGCAGGAACATGTATGACATGAAGATCAAGTCCTGAAAAGGTGGATGTTGCATGGCAATATATCTCGGAAAGGCTATGGAAATGCCTTGATAGGTAGGTATGGTGGCTATTTTTAGGAAAGATATAAGGAGGTTTATGATGACAGAGCGTATAATGTCAAGGGTTTGGATGTACCGGCGAAGGTGGATGCCAACTCTCGGAGTGAGAAGGAGGCAATGCACGGCACAGGAGAGGCTAGCAAATATGAGGAGGTGGAAGTGTCAACTTTCAATACTTACATTAGTTCGAAGAACTCATGCACTTATTATCGGTAACTCTGAATCTAATAAGGATGTTCACAAAGAGACAAGTACCCCGAGGAGGAGTGTATGGGGGTTTGGTTATCCTTGCGCATCCTCGACTCATGGTACGTGAGTGTACACTAATATCCGATCCCTCCAAAGATTAGCGATCCATCTAGTAGCTAGAGTTCTCAACTAGTTTTGTAGGTTTTTGAAAATAAACACGGATTGCCCAAAATATGACACCTATCACTAATAGGCTAGAGCTCTTGACACCAAAAGTTCAAACATTACTCACATCAATACCTCAAAACTATTGCAAGTTACTAATAAAATTAAATAGCAACCTCAATTACCTACTTTCAAGACAAGGCACAAACTCAGTGCAACAACCAACTCTCTTAACATGATAAACATGAAAACTAAAGAGAGTTCCAGCAACAAACTAAACAAAATCCAAGGCTCTTGCTAAAGACAAACTAAAACTAAACATGGCAGTAGCTACGAAAAGATAAAGAACACACAACAGCAAAAAGATAGGCATGAAAAATCCTATGATGTGTTCTAGATTTTGAAAGTGGAGCGTGTTTCTCTCCCACAAAAAGTAAGACGGGGTCTAACTAGTTATGAACAGCAAGCAAAGCTAAAGAAAACTAAAAATAAAACCTAAAAGAGAGACGCTCCAAGCATAGCACATAACGCATGAAGTGATAAAAATATAGTGAGACGAAGGACGAACTGATGATTGTTGATGGAGAAGGGGATGCACGGGGGCATCCCCAAGCTTAGACGCTTGAGTCTCCTTGAATATTTATTGGGGATGCATGGGGGCATCCCCAATCTTGAGCGCTTGACACTCCGGAATCTTCTTTCATCATCTTCCATCGCACACTTGAAAACTCCCTTCATACATAACTCATCATAAGCTGATTAGAGAGGTTAGTACCCTTAATAAAATAATTTTCCCCACTGGATATAACGATATTCTTGAATAACTACTGTTTCTCAAGATTTCCAAAAGGTTTTTGCAAAGAAAAAGCAAGTTTAAGGTTTGCAAAAGTAAGGAGAGACAAAACGTGAGAGAATCTATGAAAAACAGAACAATAGGTAGTAGAGAATTTTTTCGGGGTACTTCTGCAACTCAAATAAAAAAACTCAGAACATATGAAAGTTCCGCGATTGTATAGATCACGCTGTGTAAAAAAATCAGCTCGAAAAGATGAACTGGTGATTTGATCCAATTTTTTCCGTCACAAAGACAGAATCTGTTTTCTGGACAGCATGTCACAACTTTCGCTTCCCTTGTCATATGAGGCTATAACTTGGCACAAAGCTTTAAAATAAAGATACAATGATGTTGCTACAGTAGTAAAAATCATCAAGACCACTAAGAACAGAAGTAAAAAATCTTGGATTGCCTCGCAACAAGCGCTTTCTTTTACGCCTTTAAGCTAGGCATAAGGCACAAGATCAAGTTGTATCAATCGAACCATAATCAAGATCATGAAAAAGCTCTTCAATTGTACAACTAGTCTTAAGAGCTCTTTCAAATAAAGGCCTAATGAAGATACTTCTAGGGATAAGACCAAAAGGCGGAAAAATCAATGGGAGTTTCATTTATAAATTTATCAAAGAGAGGCATTTCTTCTAAAGCTTTCACGGTTTCAACTTCCTTGGCAATGGGTGGTTTATTTTTGGGTCGGGGAACTTTAGGTACATAATTGAACTTAGGTTTCTTCCTTGCCGGAGTCTCTACCTTTTTAGGTTTGATTGAGGAGAAAGTGGTTCCTAGAGCATTAATGATTTCCTCAATCTTATCAATCCTAGAAGGATCCATATCATGGAATTTGTTGGTCTCCAAAGTTTTAATAATTTTATGCATGGAGCTATTGAGTCTATTCAAATTCCCTTGAATATTGCGATCCAACTCATTTATCCTAGTTATACTTGGTATTTCTAACTCTATCTTTTCAAGTATTTTCATAATGTGAGCTAGAGTTATATCTTCTTGTATGCTAGCAATAGGGAGGTTTCCAACAAGATTTTCAATAACATTAAGAGACTCCCAAATTGGGGCTTCTAGGAAATTCCCATTGATAGCAATATCTAATATGAACCTATTCCAAGGAGTAATCCCAACATAAAAATTTCTAAGAAGGATAGTAGTGGATTGCTTCTTGGTGGCTCTTTTTTGAGAATCATTAATTCTATACCAAGCATCTTTTAAACTTTCACCACCTTTTTGTTTAAAGGTGAGAACTTCTGTCTCAACAAAGGCAAAAGAACCAGACATAATGACAACTACTAGCAAGGTAAATATTTTTTTGTGATTTTTGATATAAGACACAAAGATAAAAACTGAAAGGTAAACTAACAAGACAAAAAAAGTAAAGGTAAAAGGTAGTGGGCAACTCCCCTATCTTATCACTCGGAGTCCCCGGCAACGGCACCAGAAATTTGCTTGATGTGCGAGAGATGATAATTGCTTCTCGCCCTTCGTTGGTTACCCCAAGTGGAAGGTGAGATGTAGGATAACAAAAAATTTCCCCTATGTAGAGGATAGGGCTTATCTCCCGTAGGACTCCGACAATGATAAGTAGGTGGCAAGAAAACAATGTCACTGTTTACGAAAAACGTTGCTTCCTTGACCTGGACCTGCACACGACACAAATAACTTTGCTCCCAACGAAGTTTAGAGAGGTTGTCAATCTCTTCGGTCTTGTTGTTTACAAAGGATAAAAACACAAGGGATAATGATAATGATAATAGCTGAAAGTAAATACTGAAAAGTAAATAAGCTTGTAAACAGTGATGAGAATATGGACTGGGGTCCCGTGATGTTCACTAGTGATATCTCTCTCCCAAAATACGATAAAACCGCTATGCGAGGTAAACAAATTACAGATGGGAAATTGACAGGATTATAAACACACCGCAATGCTAACTATGCTACAAAAGATAGGAAGAGGCTCATAAGCATGGGCAGTACGCCAAAATAAATAGACCGAAATCCAACTGCATCTACTTCTAATCATCCACCTAGAGATGAACTTAGGTTTCGGTCAATTGCCTTGGATGATTAGTAGTAGATGTAGATGGATTTCGGTCTACTTATCTTGGCGTACTGCCTGTGCTTTTGAACCTCGTCCTTTCTTTTGTAGCATAGTTAGCATTGCGGTGCGTTCATAATCCTGTCAATTGCCTTTTTGTAATTTGTTTACCTCGCATAGCAATTTTATCGTCTTTTGGGAGAGAGACGTCACTAGCAAACATCACGTATCCCGGTCCATATCCTCATTATTGTTTCCACGCTATATTTACTTTACTGCTTTAATTGCTATCATTATCCCTTGCATTTTATCCTTGTGAACAACAAGACCGGAGAGATTGACAACCTCTCTGACTTCGTTGGGAACAAAGTTATCTGTGTCTGTGTGCAGGTCCGCGTCAGTTGCGCCGCTGACACCTACTTATCATCTCTGGAGTCCTGCTGGAGACAAACCTTGGTATCTTCACCGAGGGAAAACTGCTGCTGCACTACATCTCAACCTTCCACTTGGGGTAACCAACGAAGGGGCGAGAAGCCATCAAGCAAAGTTTTCTGGTGTCGTTGCCGGGGACTCCAAGTGCTAAGATAGGGGAGTTGCACACTACCCTTTACCTTTGTTTTTTAGTCTTGTTAGTTTATCTTTTAGTTTTTATCTTTGTGTCTTTTATCAAAAACTACAAAAAAATCTGCCACACTTGCTGCTACTATGGGTTCCACTGAAAACACCAAGTTGTGTGACTTCACTACTCACAACAACCAAGACTTTATCTGCACTCCTATTGCCACACTTGCCACTTCAGCTACCTCTTATGAAATTAAATCTGCTTTGCTAAACCTTGTTATGAGAGATCAATTCTCTGGTGCTGGAGATGATGCTGCTTTACACTTGAATACTTTTGTTGAATTATGTGATATGCAAAAGTATAAAGAAGTAGAAGGTGATGTTGTTAAGCTCAAGCTCTTCCCTTTCTCTTTAAGGGGAGATGCTAAAATCTGGTTTTAATCTTTGCCTAGAAATAGCATAGATTCTTGGGATAAGTGCAAAGATGCTTTTACAGGGAAGTACTACCCTCCTGCTAAGATTATCCAATTGAGGAGTAATATTATGAATTTTAAGCAATTGGATAATGAACACGTTGCCCAAGCTTTGGAACGAATGAAATCTTTTGTTAAGAAATGCCCTACACATGGTTTGACTACTTGGATAGTTATCCAGACTTTTTATGCAGGCTTGAACTTTACCTCGCGGAACCTGTTAGATTCGGCCGCGGGAGGAACCTTTATGTCAACTACACTTGGTGCTGCCACGAAGCTTCTCGATGAAATGATGACCAATTATTCCCAATGGCACACCGAACGCGCTCCAACAGGTAGGAAGGTAAATTCTGTCGAGGAAATTACCTCCCTCAATGAAAAAGTTGACTTAATTATGTCTCTACTTACTAAGCAACCCTCTATTCATCCTCATGATGTTCCTTTAAATTGTTTGGTTGCCCAAGAACAAGTAGATGTGAACTTTATTGCTAGAAACAACTTCAACAACAATGCTTATAGGGGAAATTTTGCTAGCAATCCTAGACCGTTCCCATCCAACTATGGGAACAACAACACCTACCCTAGCAACAACTCCTATAATCCTGCTTATACGAAAAGAGACCTACCTAGCCATGATAAATTGGTGGAAATAGAGAAGGCTACTAAGAACTATATGCACACCCAGTTTGAACAAAACAAAGCCTTCTCTAAGCAAATAGGTGAGCATACTGCCATTCTGCAAAACATTAGTGAACAACTTGATAGCCTGAACAGTAAGATTTCTAAACTCCAGGCTAGACTTACCGCCACCGAAACCCATGTTTCGAATATGTCCCACACCCAATCTACTTTGATAAATCAAATGGCAGCCAAACCGGAAGTTATCCCTATGGAAGAGGATAGAATTAAGAGCCTTCCTACACACCACACAGTTGCCACTATCCAAATTGTTGAGGACACCCAAACTATTAGCACCCAATGCACTCCTAGTCCCGTTGGACCTATTAATGGTGATGCTAATACCTCAACCATAGAAAAAGAAACTCCTATGAACATAGAGGGTTTCAAACAAGTGAGACTAGATGACACTACTACCACCTTTGATAGTAGTCATATTGATTTTGATAGTTGTACCCTCTCAGAAGTTATTAGCTTGCTACACAAAATGTCTAGAGACCCCCACACTAGCACACTTAATTTTGCCTTCACGGAGCATATCACAAATGCTCTCATCAAAGCTAGGGAGGAGAATCTTAGAGTAGAAGCCTCCATACCTAGGAAGCTAGATGATGGTTGGGACCCTATGATCAAAATTAAATTGAATAACTTCTCTTGCTATGCTTTATGTGATGTTGGAGCTAGTACCTCCGTTATGCTCAAAAGAATATTTGATATGTTTGAATTGAAGCCTTTTGAGCCTTGTTCTTTTGGTGTTCGTCTTGTTGATTCTTCCGTAAAGAAACCTTTAGGGAAGATCAACGATGTTCTTATCATTGTCAATGACAACTATGTTCCCGTCGATTTTATTGTTATGGATATAGAGTGTGAACCTTTATGTCCAATTATTTTGGGACGTCCTTTTCTTCGCACCGTTGGTGCGGTTATTGACATGAAAGAGGGGAATATTAAATTCCAATTCCCATTCAAAAAGGGGATGGAACAATTCCCTAGAAAGAAAATCAAGTTACCTTTTGAGACCGTTACACGGGCTAGTTATTCTCTTTCTCTTGATAAAACTTGATTCTTCTTTTTGCATTATGCCTAGCTAATGGCTTTAAAGAAGCGCTTTCGGGAGGCAGCCCGCAACGAATTTAGGTGTTTATTTTTGATTTTGTTGTGTCTTGATGATTGTTACTACTGTAGAAACATCATTGAATCTTTATTTTTCAGCTTTGTGCCAAGTTATAGCCTCTTACGGCAAGGAAAGTAAAAGTTGTGACATGCTGTCCAGAAAACAGATTCTGTCCTCGTGACCAGAAAAATTCCAGAAAAATCCCAGTTCATCTTTTTGAGCTGAAATTTTTACACAGTATGCTCTATACAATTACGAAACTTCCGTATGTTCTGAGTTTTTTGATTTGAGTTGCAGAAGTACCCCTAAATTGTTTTCACTATCTTCTGTTCTGTTTTTCACAGATTCTGCCACATTTTGTCTCTCCTTACTTTTGCAAACCTTAAGCTTGCTTTTTCTTTGCAAAACTTTTTTGCACTCTTGAGAAACAGTAGCTCTTCAAGATTATATTTATATCCAGTGGAGAAAAATTATTTATTAAAGGTACTAACCTCTCTAATCAGCTTATGATGAGTTATGTATGAAGGGAGTTTTCAAGTGTGCGATGGAAGATGATGAAAGAAGATCCAGGAGTGTCAAGCGCTCAAGCTTGGGGATGCACCCATGCATCCCCAATAAATATTCAAGGAGACTCAAGCATCTAAGCTTGGGGATTCCCCCGTGCATCCCCTTCTCCATCAACAATCATCAGTTCGTCCTTCGTCTCACTATATTTTTATCACTTCATGCGTTATGTGCTATGCTTGGAGTGTCTCGCTCTTAGGTTTTGTTTTTAGTTTTCTTTAGCTTTGCTTTCTGTTTATAACAAGTTAGATACTTTCTTACTTTGTGTGGGAGAGAAACACGCTCCACTTTCAAAATTTAGAACACATCATAGGATTTTTCCTGCCTATCTTTTTGCTGTTGTGTGTTCTTTATCTTTTCATAGCTACTGCCTTGTTTAGTTTTAGTCTTAGTTTGTCTTTAGCAAGAGCCTTGGCTTTTGTTTAGTTTGTTGCTGCAACTCTTTTTGGTTTTCATGTTTATCTTGTTAAAGAGAGTTGGTTGTTGCACTGAGTTGTGTCTTGTCTTGAGAGTAGGTAATTGAGGTTGCTATTTAATTTTAGTAGTATCTTGCAATAGTTTTGAGGTATTGATGTGAGTAATGTTTGAACTTTTGGTGTCAAGAGCTCTAGCCTATTAGTGATAGGTGTCGTATTTTGGGCAATCCATGTTTATTTTCAAAACCTACAAAACTAGTTGAGAACTCTAGCTACTAGATGGATCACTACTCTTTGGAGGAATCGAATATTAGAGTACACTCACGTACCATGAGTCGAGGATGCGCAAGGATAACCAAACCCCCATACACTCCTCCTCGGGGTACTTGTCTCTTTGTGAACCTCCTTATTAGATTGAGAGTTACCGATAATAAGTGCATGCGTTCTTCGGACTAATGTAAGTATTGAAAGTTGACACTTCCACCTTCCCATATTTTGCTAGCCTCTCCTGTGCCATGCATTGCCTTCTTCTCACTCCGAGAGTTGGTGTCCACCTTCGCCGGTACATCCAGACCCTTGGCATGATACGCTCTGTCATCATAAGCCTCCTTATATCTTTCCTCAAAACAGCCACCATACCTACCTATCAAGGCATTTCCATAGCCTTTCTGAGTTACATTGCCATGCAACTTCCACCTCTTCATGACTTGATCTTCATTTCATACATGTTCCTGCTACACTGGCAGCGACATACCTTGCATACATCATGTTAGTTACATCTTCTTTATGATTTTGAGTACTTGGTAAAGTGTGAAAGATTTCCTTTACCTTCTTGTAAAATAGAGTGTTGCCCTTAAGTGAGGAAAAGATCCCAAAGTGGACACAATAAAAGATCCCAAAGAGGACAAATGAGAGTTAAATAGAAAGAGCCATTGAGGCCACCAAAAAAATACCAAAAAAGAGAAAAAAAGAGAAAAAGAAATAAAAAGAGAGAAAGGGGCAACACTACTATCCTTTTGAGAGATCCACACTAGTACTCCCTTTATATCCTTGTACTCCATAGAGATGATCGTTATGCATATAGCTATGTGGGGACCTTCACACTATAGAACTTGGCTTGCATATTCCAAGGATGAGCCTCCTCAAACGAGCTCTAGGTCTTCATGAGCGAGAAAGTTAGATGCACCCCCACTAGTTCCATTGGAGAGCTTCTTAGCTTGTATGTCCATCCGTTGCATGGCAATCCCTACTCCTCACATCATATCTATCATTTGGCATCTCTTGCCTATGATTGTCCTCATTGATGTGAGCCTTTCTCTTCCTTTTTGTCTTCCTCCTCCACCATATTTCTCTCTTTGCCATCCTAAGTGTCAACTCTCGTGCTTACGCTCATCCATTGCATGAGTGCTCAAAATATCGAAAAGGAGTGGATCAAATTGACTTGTACCTGGCTAGTGGTCTGGGGATGAGTCAAGATAAGATTCCAAAGAGGACCAAGTGTGAAACTTTAGTAGATTGAGTTCTCAACACAAAAATAATTTTTTCTCGTATTCCCTATCCCCCTTCTTGCACGCAAACACCATTTGGAGACATTCGAGCCACGGACAGCGAGAGCTCTTGCACCTAATGTTCTTTTGTTACTTATTTCAATGCTAATATAGACTCTTGCATATTATGACTTGAATTGAATCTCTAACCTTGATTGCTTTACTTTTCAAAGTTCTTTTATGGTTGCTAGCATGTCACCACAGAAATTATGCTGTTATCATTTACCTACTCGAGGACGAGCAGAAATTAAGCTTGGGGATGTTGATACGTCCAAAACGTATCTATAATTTCTGCTTGCTCCATGCATGTTTTGTGTGATATTGCTATGTTCTAGATACACTTTCATACACTTTTGATCATATTTGGACTAACCTATTAACTCAGTGCACCCCAGTGCCAGTTCCTGTTTTCTGCTGTTTTTCTATTTCAGTTTTCCCCCATATAAAAAGTGCCAGAAAAAGTCGGGAAAATTCAGATAAAAAATCAGCGTGGAGGAAGCTTCGCGAAGAGCCCGGGAGGGGCCAGAGGGGAGCCAGGGGGGCCCAGGCGGCCACCAGGCGCGGCCCCACCCCTGGTCGGGCCAGGGGGGCGCCGGGGGCCCCTGGTCCACCTCTGGCTGCCCCCTTCGCCTATTTATTCTCCATCACGGGAAAACTCCAAAGGAGGAACCCTATTCCGCGAACTCGCCTCTGTTCCGCCGCCGCCGCGCTTCCGAAGATCGGGAGCACCAGAAGACCTCTTCCCGGCACCCTGCCGGAGGGAGGATTGACCTCCGGGAGTCTCCTCTCCACCATGGATGCTCCCCGGATGTCTCGTGAGTAGTTTTCCTTGGACCATGGGTCCGTGATCAGTAGCTATGTGATGTTCTCCTCCCCTCTTTGATCTTCATTGTTCAGACCTCGTGAGCTGCCCTACATGATCGACGCACCTTTGTAATATTTCTGCTATTGCTATGTTGAGTTTGATAGGATCTGATGGATTATGAGATTATGTTCAGATTGTGATAGAGTAATATATTTGGTTTTTATCTCTTATATTTTTGTTCCTAAGTAATTCTCTCATGTTCTCCGTTGCTGTTTATTGCTTTGTCCAAGTAGTAGGTAGTGACTTCAAGAGGGAACGTTGTGCTAGATTGTGGGTTCATGCCCCCCGATGACACGCTTGAGTGACAAAAACATGAGTCTAGGGGATGTGTTGTTGCCACAAGGGGGAAAACAACGGTGCTTGTGACCGCGGTCACAAGGATTGTTTACTTTACGCAGAGTTCTTTTTAATGCAGTTGTCTGTTGCTTTGGGTTTACACTTTGGGTGGGGCTCGCAACTTAATACCAGCGAGATGTTCTGGATAGATAGCTCAAGGTGGATGATTAGTAGTAGATGCAGATGGATTTCTGTCTACTTATCTTGGCGTACTGCCTGTGCTTTTGAACCTCGTCCTTTCTTTTGTAGCATAGTTAGCATTGCGGTGCGTTCATAATCCTGTCAATTGCCTTTCTGTAATTTGTTTACCTCGCATAGCAATTTTGTCGTCTTTTGGGAGAGAGACATCACTAGCGAACATCACGTATCCCGGTCCATATCCTCATTATTGTTTCCACGCTATATTTACTTTACTGCTTTTACTTGCTATCTTGCATTTTATCCTTGTGAACAACAAGACCGGAGAGATTGACAACCTCTCTGACTTCGTTGGGAACAAAGTTATCTGTGTCTGTGTGCAGGTCCGCGTCAGTTGCGCCGCTGACACCTACTTATCATCTCTGGAGTCCTGCTGGAGACAAACCTTGGTATCTTCACCGAGGGAAAACTGTTGCTGCACTACATCTCAACCTTCCACTTGGGGTGACCAATGAAGGGGCGAGAAGCCATCACAAGCCAAGTTCTATACTGTGAAGGTACCCACATAGCTATATGCATGATCATCTCTATGGAGTACAATGATAAGAGGGAGTACTAGTGTGGATCTTTCAAAAGGATAGTAGTGTTGCCCCTTTCTCTCTTTTTATTTCTTTTTTCTCTTGTATTTTTTGGTGGCCTTAATGGCTCTTTCTATTTGACTCTCATTTGTCCTCTTTGGGATATTTTATTTTGTCCACTTTGGGATATTTTCCTCACTTAATGGCAACAATCTAATTTACAAGAGGGTGTGATATGGTGAGGATAGCTCTCTCACTTATCGTTGGTTACCCCAAGTGGAAGGTGAGATGTAGCGTAGCAACAAATTTCCCTCGGTGAAGATACCAAGGTTTGTCTCCAGTAGGACTCGCAGAAATACAAGAAGGTGACAACGGCGCCAGAAATTGGCTTCTGGTTAGGGAGTTGTCTGGACCTGCACACAGAAACAAATAACTTTGCTCCCAACGAGTACACAGGAGTTGTCAATTCCTCCGGCCTTGCTGTTTACAAAGGATCAACGCAAGAGATAATAGTGCAACCGAAAGTAAAGACTGAAAGTAAATTGAAAGTGTAAACAATGGTGTGAATATGGACCGGGGTCCCATGATGTTCACTAGTGATGTCTCTCTCCCAGAAGACGATAAAAGTGCTAGCGAGGTAAACAAATCACAGCTGGGCAATGGACATGATTATAAACGCACCGCAATGCTAACTATGCTACAAAAGAAAGGAAGAGGCTCAAAAGCAATGGGAAATACGCCAAGGTAAGTAGACCGAAATCCATCCGCATCTACTACGAATCATCCACCTTGAGATATCTATCCAAAACATCTCGCTGGTATTAAGTTTCGAATCCCACCCAAAGTGTAAACTCAAAGCAACAGACAACTGCATTAAAATAACTATGCGTAAAGTAAATAATCCTTGCACCCGCAAGTACAAGCACCGTTGTTTTATCCCTGGTGGCAACATCACATCCCCTAGTCTCATGTTTCTGTCACTCAAGCTAGACATCAAGGGCCGAACCCACAATCAAGCATAACGCTCCCTCTTGGAGTTGCAACAAATCACTTGGCCAAAGTAAAATACGGCAACGGAGAACATGCAAGAATTTACTAAAGAACACAAATATAAAAGAGAACCAAATATATTACTCATCACAATCTGAACATAATCTCATAATCCATCAGATCCCAGCAAACTCAGCATAGCAACACAGAAAACTACAAAAGTGCCTCGATCATATGAGGCACCTCACGAGGTCTCGAAAGTGAAAGCACAAAGAGGGGAGAGGTACATCACATAGCTACTAGTCACGGACCCATGGTCCAAGGGGGACTACTCATGGCACATCCGGGAGGCGTCCATGGCAATGGATGGTCTCCCGGAGGGTATTCCTCCTTCCGGCAGGGTGCTGGGACAGCTTCTCTTGGCAGCCCCGCTCTTGAAACGGCGGCGGCGGTACAAAGAGGAGAACGAGAATAGCAGATCGATATTAGGGGTTTCCATCACAGGGGGTAAATATAGGCGAAAGGGGGCACTGAGAGGGGCTACAGGGCAGCCAGGAGGCCTCCTGGCGCGGCCTAGGGTGGGGCCGCGCCAGGGACCCTCCTGGGGCCCTGGTGGGTCCACCCCCTTCCTTCCTTGGTGATTCGGGAAGGTTTCGGGTCGCTGATTTTTTTATATAATTTTTCCGGGATTTATTTGGCACTTTTAATGGCCGGAAAACCTGAAATACAAAAACAACAGAAAACAGGAACTGGCAACTCGGTGCACTGAGTTAATAGGTTAGTCCAAATATGATAAAAAAGTGTATGAAAGTTCAAGCAAAACATGGCAAAGTCACACAAAGCATGCATGAAGCAAGCATAAATTATAGATACGTTTGGGACGTATCAACATCCCCAAGCTTAATTCCTGCTCGTAATCGAGTACGGAAATGATAACAAGCATAATTTCTGTGGTGACATGCCACACAACCATATAAGGACTTTTAAGTAAAGCAATCAAATCATGCAATTCAATTCAAGTCTTAACAAGCAAGAGTCTATATTAGCATTGACACAAGTAACAAAAGAACAAAAGGTGCAAGAGCTCTCGTCTCCGTGACTCGAATGTCTCCAGATGGTGTTTGTGTGCAAGAAAGGGGATATGGGAATACGAGATATAAAAAATAGTTGTTGAGAACTACTCTCTACTAAAGTTTCACACTTAGTCTCCTTTGGATTCTTATCTTGACTCGTCCCCAGACCACTAGTCAGGTACAAGTCAAACTGATCCACTCCTTTTGGATATTTTGAGCACTCATGCAATGGATGCGCGTGAGCAAGAAAGTTGACACCTAAAAGGCGAAACAGAAAGAAGGTGGAGGAGGAAGACAAAAAAGGTGTGAAAGGCTCATATCAATGAGGATAATCATAGGCGAGAGAAGGCCATATGATAGATATGATGTGAGGAGTAGGGATTGCCATGCAACGGATGCACATGTGAGCTAAAAGCTCTCCAAGGGAACTAGTGGGGGTGCATCTAACTCGCTTGCTCATGAAGACCTAGAGCTCTTTTGAGGAGGATCATCATTGGAATATACAAGCCAAGTTCTATAGTGTGAAGGGTCCCCACATAGCTATATGCACGTATGATGATCTCTATGGAATACTAGGGATAGAGGATGAAGTATTAGTGTGGATTTCTCAAAAGGAATATTAGTGTGCCCCCTTCTCTCTTTTTATTTCTTATTCTCCTTTTTCTATATTTTTTGTATTTTTTTGGTTGCCTCAATGCCTCTTTCTATTTCTCTCATTTGTCCTCTTTGGGATCTTTTTACTTTGTCCTCTTAGGGATCTTTTCCTCACTTTAGTGGCAAAACTCTATATTTTACAAGAATACATGAGATCTTTCACACTTTACAAGGGTACTCGCATAAAGAAAATGTAACTATCATGATGCAAATGTATGCCTCTGCCGGGGTAGCAGGATATGCAATGATACTAGCATGTCATGTAGCAATGATTAGGGCAAGGCCCAACTAGCATGCGTCTCATCGATCAAGCAAGTAGCATGTATGGCATGAAGATCAAGTCATGAGAAGGTGGATGTTGCATGGCAATGTATCTCGGAAAGGCTATGGAAATGCCTTGATAGGTTGGTACGGTGGCTGTTTTGAGGAAAGATATAAGGAGGTTTATGATGACAGAGCGTATCGTGCCAAGGGTTTGGATGCACCGGCGAAGGTGGACGCCAACTCTCCGAGTGAGAAGGAGGCAATGCACAACACATGAGAGGCTAGAAAAATATGGGAAGGTGGAAGTGTCAACTTTCGAATACTCACATTAGTCCGAAGAACTCATGCACTTATTATCGGTAACTCTCAATCTAATCAGGAGGTTCACAAAGAGACAAGTACCCCGAGGAGGAGTGTATGGGGTTTTGGTTATCCTTGCGCATCCTCGACTCATGTTACGTGAGTGTACTCTAATATTCGAACCCTCCAAATATTAGTGATCCATCTAGTAGCTAGAGTTCTCAACAGGGGTTTTGGTTTTCGAAAATCACACGGATTGCCCAAAATACGACATCTATCACTAATAGGCTTGAGCTCTTGACAACAAAAGTTAAAGCATTACTCTAATCAATACCTCAAAACTATTGCAAGTTACTACTACAAAGAGAATGGCAACTTCAACTACCTACTTTCTAGTCAAGACACAAAACTCAGTGCAACAGGCAAACTCTTCTAACAAGATAAAACATGCAACTTATAGAAAGTTCAACCTAAAACAAAACAAAAGCTCTAGAAGAAAACTAAAGCACAACTACTAAACAGGGCAGCAACTAAGAAAAGAAAAACAACAACTCACAGCTAAGAGAATAAGCATGCAAATCGTATGAGGAGTTCTAGTTCAAGCGGAGCGTGTTTCTCTCCCACACAAAAGAAATCTGGGGTCTAACTTGTTATGAACAGCAAACAAAGCAAAAACAAACCTAAGAAAAATAAAGAGCGAGACGCTCCAAGCATAGCACATAACACATGAAGTGATAAAAATATAGTGCAACGAGGGACGAACTGATAATTGTTGATGAAGAAGGGGATGCACGGGGGCATCACCAAGATATGGCGCTTGAGTCTCCTTGAATATTTATTGGGGGTGCACATGGGCATCCCCAAGCTTGAGCGCTTGACACTCCAGGATTTTCTTTCATCATCTTCCATCGCACACTTGAAAACTCCCTTCATACATAACTCATTGTAAACTGATTAGAGAGGTTAGTACCCTATTAAAATAATTTTTCCCTTACTGGAAATAAAGATATTCTTGAAGAGGTACTGTTTATCAAGATTGCCAAAAAGTTTTTGCAAATAAAAAGCAAGCTTAAGGTTTGCAAAAGTTAGGAGAGACAAAACGTGGCAGAATCTGTGAAAAACAGAACAACAGGTAGTAAAGAATTTTTTAGGGATACTTCTGCAACTCAAATAAAAAAACTCAGAACATACGAAAGTTCCGTGATTATATAGAGCATGCTGTGTAAACAATTCAGCTCAAAAAGATGAACTGGGAATTTTCTATGATTTTTCCCGTCACGAGGACATAATCTGTTTTCTGGACAGCATGTCACAACTTTCACTTCCCTTGTCATATGAGGCTATAATTGGCAAAAAGCTTGAAAAGTAAAGATACAATGATGTTGCTACAGTAGTAACAATCATCAAGACCACTAAGAACAGAAGAAAAACAAAAAGGAAAACCTAAATTCGTTGCGGGCTGCCTCCCGAAAGCGCTTCTTTAAAGACATTAGCTAGGCTTAAAGCAAAAGATCAATTCTTATCAAGAAAATAACTAGCCTGTGTGAAGAACTCAAAAGGCAACTTAATCTTCTTTCTAGGGAAGTGTTGCATCCCATTTTTGAGAGGGAATTGGAATTTTATATTCCCCTGTTTCATGTCAATAACAGCACCCACGGTGCGAAGAAAAGGACGTCCCAAAATAATTGGACAAGAGAGCTCACACTCAATGTCCATAATAGTAAAATCGACGGGAACATAATTGTCATTGACAATGATAAGAACATCGTCGATCTTCCCCAAAGGTTTCTTTACGGAAGAATCGACAAGACGAACACCAAAAGAACAAGGATCAAAAGGTTTCAATTCAAGCATATGATACATTCTTTTGGGCATAATGGAGGTACTAGCTCCAACATCACAAAGAGTAAAGCAAGAGAAGTTATTCAATTTGATTTTTATCATAGGATCCCAACCATCCTCTAGCTTCCTAGGTATGGAGGCTTCTAGTCTAAGCTTCTCCTCCCTAACTTTGATTAGAGCATTGGTGATATGCTCTGTGAAGGCAAGATTATGTGTGCTAGTGTGGGGGTCTCTAGACATCTTGTGTAGGAAACCAATAACTTCAGGTAAGGTGCAGTTGTCAAAGTCTAGATCACTACTATCTATCAAGGAGGTAGTGATATCATTTAGGCTCACTTGTTTGAAAGCCTCTATGTTCATAGAGGTTTCTTCATCTATGGTTGAGGTGGTAGCATCACCATTGATAGGTCCAGTGGGACTAGGGGTGTGATGGGTGCTAACAGTTTGGACATCCTCAACAACTTGGATAGTAGCTACTGTGTGCTAGGTAGGAAGGCTCTTAACTCTCTCTTCTTCCTCCTTTTCTCTAGCCCATCTCTCTTTAAGTTTGCCCAACATTCTAATGTTTTCATTAATTTGTACTTGGATAGCATTCATAGGAGTGGTCTTCCTCTCCTCGGGGGGAGAAGTCCTAATCTTAAGCATCCCAACATCATGGGCAATGTTATCTACCTTTGAAGAGAGAATATCTAATTTGTCTAATTTCTCTTCTACACTCTTGTTGAAGGCCTTTTGGGTAGTGATAAAGTCTTTTAGCAAGGTCTCTAGTTCAGAGGTGGAGTTTTTTGTTCTAGGATAAGTGTTGTTGTTCCCATAGTTGTTGGATGGGAAAGGTCTAGGATTGTTGATACCAAAATTACTCCTATAAGAATTATTGTTGAAGTTGTTTCTAGCAATGAAGTTCACATCTACTTGTTCCTGAGCAACCAAGGAATTTAAAGGAACATCCTGAGGATAAATAGGAGCTTGCTTGGTAAGTAGAGACATGATCAAGTCAACCTTTTCATTAAGAGAGGAGATCTCCTCGACAGAATTTACCTTCTTACCAGTTGGAGATCGTTCGGTGTGCCACTGAGAGTAGTTCAACATCATCTCATCAAGTAGCTTCGTGGCAGCACCAAGTGTGGTTGACATGAAAGTTCCTCCCGCGGCCGAGTCTAACAGATTCCGCGAGGTAAAGTTTAAGCCTGCATAAAAAATCTGGATAACCATCCAGGTAGTCAAACTATGCATGGGGCAGTTCTTAACAAGAGATTTCATTCGTTCCCAAGCTTGGGCAACGTGTTCATTATCCAATTGCCTAAAATTCATAATGTTACTTCTCAACTGGATAATTTTAGCAGGGGGATAATACTTCCCAATAAAAGCATTCTTACACTTGTCCCAAGAATCGATACCATTCTTAGGTAAGGATTGCAGCCACTCCTTGTCTCTTCCTCTCAAGGACAAAGGAAAAAGCTTCAGCTTGACGATGTCTCCATCTACTTCCTTGTACTTTTGCATATCACAAAGCTCAATAAAATTATTTAAGTGCAAGGCAGCATCCTCTCCAGCACCTGAGAATTGATCTTTCATAACAAGATTAAGCAAAGCAGGTTTTATTTCATAAGAAGGTGCTGAAGTGGCAGGTGGAGCAATAGGAGTGCAGATAAAGTCACTGTTGTTGTGACTAGTGAAGTCACACCACTTGGTGTTTTCATTGGAACCCATAGTAGCAGCAGGTATTTTTGGTATTTTTGATAAGGGACACAAAAGTAAAAACTGAAAGGTAAACTAGAAAGACTAAAAAGAAATGATAAAAGATAGTGTGCAACTACCCTAACTTGTAGACTGGAGTCCCCGGCAACGGCGCCAGAAATTAGCTTGATATGGTGAGGATAGCTCTCTCACTTCTCGTTGGTTACCCCAAGTGGAAGGTGAGCTGTAGCGTAGCAGCAAATTTCCCTTGGTGAAGATACCAAGGTTTGTCTCCAGTAGGACTCGCAGAAATACAAGAAGGTGACAACGGCGCCAGAAATTGGCTTCTGGTTAGGGAGTTGTCTGGACCTGCACACAGAAACAAATAACTTTGCTCCCAACGAGTACAGAGGAGTTGTCAATTCCTACGGCCTTGCTGTTTACAAAGGATCAACGCAAGAGATAATAGTGCAACTGAAAGTAAAGACTGAAAGTAAATTGAAAGTGTAAACAATGGTGTGAATATGGACCGGGGTCCCGTGATGTTCACTAGTGATGTCTCTCTCCCAAAAGACGATAAAAGTGCTAGCGAGGTAAACAAATCACAGCTGGGCAATTGACAGGATTATAAACGCACCGCAATGCTAACTATGCTGCGAAAGAAAGGAAGAGGCTCCAAAGCAATGGGCAGTACGCCAAGAAAAGTAGACCGAAATCCATCTGCATCTACTACCAATCATCCACCTTGAGATATCTATCCAGAACATCTCGCTGGTATTAAGTTGTGAATCCCACCCAAAGTGTAAACTCAAAGCAACAGACAACTGCATTAAAAGAACTATGCGTAAAGTAGACAATCCTTGCACCCGCAAGTACAAGCACCGTTGTTTTATCCCAGGTGGCAACAACACATCCCCTAGTCTCATGTTTCTGTCACTCAAGCTAGACATCAAGGGGCTGAACCCACAATCAAGGATAACGCTCCCTCTTGGAGTTGCAACAAATCACTTGGCCAAAGTAAAATACGGCAACGGAGAACATGCAAGAATTTACTAAAGAACACAAATATAAAAGAGAACCAAATATATTACTCATCACAATCTGAGCATAATCTCATAATCCATCAGATCCCAACAAACTCAGCATAGCAACACAGAAAACTAAAAAAGTGCCTCGATCATTTGAGGCAGCTCACGAGGTCTCGAAAGTGAAGCACAAAGAGGGGAGAGGTACATCACATAGCTACTGGTCACGGATCCATGGTCCAAGGGGGACTACTCACGACACATCCGGGAGGCGTCCATGGAAATGGATGGTCTCCCGGAGGGGATTCCTCCTTCCAGCAGGGTGCCGGGGCAGCTTCTCCTGGCAGCCCAGATCTTGAAACAGCAGCGGCGGAACAGAGAGGAGAACGGGAATAGGAGATCGATATTAGGGGTTTCCGTCACGGGGGTAAATATAGGCGAAAGGGGGCACCGAGAGGGGCCACAGTGCAGCCAGGAGGCCTCCTGGGGCCCTGGTGGGTCCACCCCCTTGCTTCCTTGGTAATTCGGGAAGCTTCCGGGTCGCTGATTATATAATTTTTTTCCGGGATTTATTTGGCACTTTTAATGGTCGGAAAACCTGAAATACAAAAACAGCAGAAAACAGGAACTGGCAACTGGGTGCACTGAGTTAATAGGTTAGTCCAAATATGATAAAAAGTGTATGAAAGTTCAAGCAAAACATGGCAAAGTCACACAAAACATGCATGAAGCAAGCAGAAATTATAGATAAGTTTGGGACGTATCAGGGTGTAGAATATCTTTCACACTTTACAAGGTACTCAAATCATAAAGAAGATTTAGCTATCATGTTGTATGCAATGTATGCCGCTGCCAGTGTAGCAGGAAGATGTATGACATGAAGATCAAGTCATGAAGAGGTGGAAGTTGCATGGCAATATATCTCGGAAAGGCTATGGAAATGCCTTGATAGGTAGGTATGGTGGCTGTTTTGAGGAAATATACAAGGAGGTTTATGATGACAGAGCGTATCATGCCAAGGGTTTGGATGTACCTGCGAAGGTGGACACCAACTCTCGGAGTGAGAAGGAGGCAATGCACGACACAGGAGAGGCTAGCAAATATGAGGAGGTGGAAGTGTCAACTTTCAATACTTACATTAGTCTGAAGAACTCATGCACTTATTATCGGTAAATCTCAATCTAATAAGGAGGTTCACAAAGAGACAAGTACCCCGAGGAGGAGTGTATGGGGGTTTGGTTATCCTTGCGCATCCTCGACTCATGGTACGTGAGTGTACTCTAATATCCGACCCCTCAGAAGAGTAGTGATCCATCTTGTAGCTAGAGTTCTCAACTAGTTTTGTAGGTTTTAAAAATAACACACGGATTGCCCAAAATACGACACCTATCACTAATAGGCTAGATCTCTTGACACCAAAAGTTCAAACATTACTTACATCAATACCTCAAAACTATTGCAAGTTACTACTGAAATGAAATAGCAACCTCAATTACCTACTTCTCAAAAACAAGAAATAACTCAGTACAACAACCAACTCTCTTAACAAGATAAACCTGAAAATTAAAGAGAGTTCCAGCAACAAACTAAACAAAAGCCAAGGCTCTTTCTAAGACAAACTAAGACTAAAACTAGACATGGCAGTAGCTATGAAAAGATATTGAACACACAACAACAAAAGATAGGCATGAAGAATCCTATGATGTGTTCTAGATTTTGAAAGGGGAGCGTGTTTCTCTCCCACAAAAAGTAAGACGGGGTCTAACTTTTTATGAACAGCAAGCAAAGCTAAAGAAAACTAAAAATAAAACCTAAAAGCGAGACGCTCCAAGCATAGCACATAACGCATGAAGTGATAAAAATATAGTGAGACGAAGGACGAACTGATGATTGTTGATGGAGAAGGGGATGCACGGGGCATCCCAAGCTTAGACGCTTGAGTCTCCTTGAATATTTATTTGGGATGCATGGGGGCATCCCCAAGCTTGAGCGCTTGACACTCCCGAATCTTCTTTCATCATCTTCCATCGCACACTTGAAATCTCCCTTCATACACAACTCATCATAAGCCGATTAGAGAGGTTAGTACCCTTAATAAATAATTTTTCCCCACTGGATATAAAGATATTCTTGAATAGCTACTATTTCTCAAGATTTCCAAAAGGTTTTTGCAAAGAAAAAGCAAGCTTAAGGTTTGCAAAAGTTAGGAGAGACAAAACATGGCAGAATCTGTGAAAAACAGAACATCGGGTAGTAAAGAATTTTTTAGGGGCACTTCTGCAACTCAAATAAAAAAACTCAGAACATACGAAAGTTCCGTGATTTTATAGAGCAAGCCGTGTAAATAATTCAGCTCAAAAAGATGAAGTGGTGATTTATTCTGATTTTCCCCATCACGAGGACATAATCTGTTTTCTGGACAACATGTCACAACTTTCACCTCCCTTGTCATATGAGGCTATACTTGGCACAAAGCTTGAAAATAAAGATACAATGATGTTGCTATAGTAGTAAAAATCATCAAGACCACTAAAAACGGAAGGAAAAACATCTTGGGTTGCCTCCCAACAAGCGCTTTCTTTTACGCCTTTAAGCTAGGCATAAGCCAAAAGAGAATCAAGTTTTATCAAGAGAAAGATAATAGCTAGCCCGTGTAACGGACTCAAAAGGTAACTTGACTTTCTTTCTAGGGAAGTGTTCCATCACCTTTTTGAGAGGGAATTGGAATTTTATATTCCCCTCTTTCATGTCCATAACAGAACCAACGGTGCGAAGAAAAGAACGTCCCAAAATAATTGGACATAAAGGTTCACACTCTATATCCATAATAATAAAATCAACGGGAACATAGTTGTCATTGACAATGATAAGAACATCGTCGATCTTCCCCAAAGGTTTCTTTACAGAAGAGTCAACAAGGCGAACACCAAAAGAACATGAATCAAAAGGTTTCAATTCAAACATATCATACATTCTTTTGGGCATGATGGAGGTACTAGACCCAACGTCACATAAAGCTTAGCAAGAGAAGTTATTTAATTTGATTTTTATCATAGGGTACCAACCATCATCTAGCTTCCTAGGTATGGAGGCTTCTATCCTAAGCTTCTCCTCCCTAGCTTTGATAAGAGCATTTGTGATATGCTCCGTGAAGGCAAGATTAAGTGTGCTAGTGTGGGGGTCTCTAGACATTTTGTGTAATAAGCTGATAACTTCTGAGAGGGTGCAACTATCAAAATCAATATCACTACTATCAAAGGTGGTGGTAGTGTCATATAGGCTTACTTGTTTGAAACCCTCTATGTTCATAGGAGTTTATTCTTCTACAGTTGAGGTATTAGCATCACCATTAATAGGTCTAATGGGACCAGGAGTGCATTGGGTGCTAATAGTTCCAGTGTCCTCAAAAATTTGGATAGTGGCAATTGTGTGGTGTGTAGGAAGGCTCTTAATTCTATCCTCTTTCATAGGGATAACTTCTGGTTTGGCTTCCATTTGATTTATCAAAGTGGTTTGGGTGTGGGACATATTCGAAACAATGGTTTCAGTAGCGGTAAGTCTAGTTTGGAGATTAGAGATCTCACTGTTCAGGCTCTCAAGTTGTTCACTAATGTTTTGCAGAACGGCAGTGTGCTCACCCATTTGCTTAGAGAAGGCTTTGTTTTGTTCAAAATGGGTATGCATATAATTCTTAGTAGCCTTCTCTATTTCCATTAATTTCTCATAGCTAGGTAGGTCTCTTTCCTTATAAGTAGGGTAGGAGTTGCTAGGGTAGGTGTTGTTGTTCCCATAAGTGGATGGAAATGGCCTAGGATTACTAGCAAAGTTGCCCCTATAAGCATTATTATTAAAGTTGTTTCTAGCAATGAAGTTCACATCTACTTGTTCCTGAGTGATGTCTACGCACGCTTCTATTCTTGTAGACTATGTTGGGCCTCCAAGCGCAGAGGTTTGTAGGACAGCAGCAATTTCCCTCAAGTGGATGACCTAAGGTTTATCGAACTCAGGGAAGTAGAGGTTGAAGATGGTCTCTCTCAAGCAACCCTGCAATTAAGATACAAGAAGTCTCTTGTGTCCCCAACACACCTAATACAACTAGGAGTTGTATAGGTGCATTAGTTCGGCGAAGAGATGGTAAAATATGGGTGATAGGTGTAGCAAAACAAAGTAATATAAATCTGTAATAAAAAGTGCAGCAAGGAAACATGTGACAAAAGTGAGCACAAACGGTGTAACAATGGTGGAAACAAGGCCTAGGCTTCATACTTTCACTAGTGGAAACTCTCAACAACATTAGCATAGTCTAATCACATGATATTTCCCATAAAACATGCAATGGAGACGTACTCGGAGGTCATTCCTTTGTGGTCAAGAGAGGACGAGAATTATGTAGGGCTACAAAAGCACACCTCAGAATTCGTAGTTTTCAATCTATGGATTTCCTAATGTCACCGCGGCCATCCAAAGAGAGTACCACAATCACCACAACATATCTCAAGGATAGTCAAAGACAAGCACCAAGAGACTCTCAATCTTCAATCCACACACAAAAGAGGAAATCACTCATGATAATATTCTTCTAACCCATGTCCAATAGACTGCTGTCACCATGGTCTCGGGGATTATACTAGATAAGATCAAGTGACTAAATCAATCCAATACATAGAGGAAGGGGAAATATCATGGGATCACCCTAGATTTACATAGCCTATGATCACAATGAAGATCACATCATGGGAGAGAGAGAAGAACACATAGATACTAGTAGAAACCTCAGCCCCGAGGAGGGACTATTCCTGCTTCATGGAGGGAGGAAGCAACGTCGATGGAGATGAATCCGGGGGCACTTCCCCGTCCCGGCAGGGTGCCGGCACAGGAATTCTGGTCCCCCGAAGCTTGTTGGCGATGGCGGCGGAGATCGGAATCCCTTCTGGAAAAAGTACTTCGATATTAGGGGTTTCCACCCCGAGGGCTAAATATAGGCGGAGGGGGTGTCGAGGGGACCCACCAGGCAGCCAGGAGGCCTCCTGGCGCGGCCTAGGGTGGGGTCGCGCCAGGGACCCTCCTGGTCTCCTGGTGGTGGCCCCCCTCTGCTACCTTGGTGATTCCGGAAGCTTCCGGGTCGCTGATTTTTATCTGATTTTTCCGGGATTTTGGAGCACTTTTAATGGCCGGAAAACCTGAAATACAAAAACAGCAGAAAACATCAACTGGCAGTTGGGTGCACTGGGTTAATAGATTAGTCCAAATATGCTCAAAAGTGTATGAAAGTTCAAGCAAATCATGGCAAAGTCACACAAAACATGCATGGAACAAGCAGAAATTATAGGTACGTTTGGGACGTATCAACATGCCCAAGCTTAATTCCTTCTCGTCCTCGAGTAGGTAAATGATAACAAGCATAATTTCTGTGGTGACATGCCACACAACCATATAAGGACTTTTAAGTAAATCAATTAAAGCATGCAATTCAATTCAAGTCTTAACAAGCAAGAGTCTATATTAGCATTGACACAAGCAACAAAAGAACAAAAGGTGCAAGAGCTCTCGCTGTCCGTGACTCGAATGTCTCCAGATTGTGTTTGCGTGCAAGCAAGGGATAGGGAAATACGGGAGAAAAAATAAGGTTGTTGAGAACAACTATCTACTAAAGTTTCACACTTAGTCTCCTTTGGATTCTTATCTTGACTCGTCCCCAGACCACTAGTCAGGTACAAGTCAAACTGATCCACTCCCTTTCGATATTTTGAGCACTCATGCAATGGATGAGCGTGAGCAAGAAATTGACACCTAAAAGGCGAAACAGGTAGAAGGTGGAGGAGGAAGACAAAAAGGTGTGAAAGGATCACATCAATGAGGACAATCATAGACGAGAGAAGGCCATATGATAGATATGATGTGAGGAGTAGGGATTTCCATGCAACGGATGCACATGTGAGCTAAAAGCTCTCCAAGGAAACTAGTGGGGGTGCATCTAACTTGCTTGCTCAATAAGACCTAGGGCTCGTTTGAGGAGGCTCATCATTGGAATATACAAGCCAAGTTCTATAGTGTGAAGGTCCCCACATAGCTATATACATGATGATGATCTCTATGGAGTACAAGGGATAGAGGATGAAGTACTAGTGTGGATCTCTCAAAATGAATAGTAGTGTGCCCCCTTCTCTCTTTTTTTTTCTTTTTCTCTTTTTTCTATTTTTTGTATTTTTTTGTGGCCTCAATGGCTCTTTCTATTTAACTCTCATTCGTCCTCTTTGGGATCTTTTGATTTTGTCCTCTTTGGGATCTTTTCCTCACTTTAGGGGCAACACTCTATATTTTACAAGAATATAGGAGATCTTTCACACTTTACAAAGGTACTCGCATAAAGAAGATATAACTATCATGATGCAAATGTATGCCTCTGCCAGGATAGCAGGATATGCAATGATACTAGCGCGTCATGTAGCAATGATTAGGGCAAGTCCCAACTAGCATGCGGCTCATCGATCAAGCAAGTAGCATGTATGACATGAGGATCAAGTCATGAGAAGGTGGATGTTGCATGGCAATGTATCTCGGAAAGGCTATGCAAATGCCTTGTAGGTAGGTATGGTGGTTGTTTTGAAGAAAAATATAAGGAGGCTTATGATGACTGAGCGTATCGTGCCTAGGGTTTGGATGCACCGGCGAAGTATGCGTCCACTCTCAAGGTGAGAAAGGGCAATGCACGGTACCGAAGAGGCTAGAGAAAGTATAGGTGGGTGGAAGTGTCAACTTTCGAATACTCACATTAGTCCGAAGAACTCATGCACTTATTATCGGTAACTCTCAATCTAATCAGGAGGTTCACAAAGAGACAAGTACCCCAAGGAGGAGTGTATGGGGGTTTGGTTATCCTTGGGCATCCTCGACTCATGGTACGTGAGTGTACTCTAATATTCGAACCCTCCAGAGGTTAGTGATCCATCTAGTAGCTAGAGTTCTCAATAGGGGTTTTTGGTTTTCGAAAAACACACGGATTTCCCAAAATACGACATCTATCACTAATAGGCTCGAGCTCTTGACACCAAAAGTTCAAACATTACTCTAGTCAATACCTCAAAACTATTGCAAGTTACTACTACAAAGAGAATAGGAACTTCAACTACCTACTTCTAGTCAAAACACAAAACTCAGTGCAACATAAAAACTCTCTAACAAGATAAAACATGCAACCTATAGAAAGTTCAACCTAAAACAAAAGAAAAGCTCTAGAAAAACTAAAGCACTACAACTAAACAGAGCAGCAACTAAGAAAAGAAAAAGAACAACTCACAGCTAAGAGAACAAACATGCAAATCCTATGAGGATTTCTAGTTCAAGCGGAGCGTGTATCTCTCCCACACAAAAGAGTAAGACAGGGTCTAACTTTTTACTACAGAAAACAAAGCAAAAAAAACCCTAGAAAAGTAAAGAGCGAGACGCTCCAAGCATAGCACACAACGCATGAAGTGATAAAAATATAGTGCAACGAGGGACGAACTGATAATTGTTGATGAAGAAGGGGATGCACGGGGGCATCCCCAAGCTTAGACGCTTGAGTCTCCTTGAATATTTATTGGGGGGGGTGCACATGGGCATCCCCAAGCTTGAGCGTTTGACACTCCAATATCTTCTTTCATCATCTTCCATCGCGCACTTGAAAACTCCCTTCATACATAACTCATTGTAGACTGATTAGAGAGGTTAGTACCCTTAATAAAATAAATTTTCCCCACTGGATATAAAGTTATTCTTGAAGATCTACTGTTTCTCAAGATTGCCAAAAAGTTTTTGCAAAGAAAAAGCAATCTTAAGGTTTGCAAAAGTTAGGAGAGACAAAGCGTGGCAGAATCTGTGAAAAACAGAACAGCAGGTAGTAAAGAATTTTTTAGGGGTACTTCTGCAACTCGAATCAAAAAACTCAGAACATACGTTCGAAATTCAATTGTATTGAGCATGCTGTCAAAAAAATTCAGATCAAAAAGATGATCTTGTGATTTTAGGCTAATTTTTCCGTCCAAGGACAGAATCTGCTTTCTGGACAGCATGTCACAACTTTTGAACTTTCTTGCAATCGGAGGATAGACTTGGCACAAAGATTGAAAATAAAGATACAATGATGTTGATGGTGTAGTAACAATCATCAAGACCACTAAAAACTGAAATTAAAAACTCAAACTAAATATAACAAGGGTTGTCTCCCTAGAGCTCTTTCTTTATAGCCATAAAGATAGGCTTAAGATTTTAATGATGCTCTCATAGGGATAAGGAATAAGAGTTGAAGAACAAAAGAGAGCATCAAGAAGCAAATAACAAACACATTTAAGTCTAACATGCTTCCTATGCAAAGGGATCTTGTAGAGGAAAAACTCATTGAAGCATAAAGATATTAGCATAGGAAGGCAAAATAAGTGCAACTTCAAAAAATTCAACATAAAGAGAGGGAACTTGATATTATTGAAATATCTATAAGCATATGTTCCCCTCTCATAATAATTTTCAGTGGGATCATGAATAAACTCAACAATATAAGTATCACATAAAATATTCTTATCATGATCCACAAGCATAGAAAATTTATTACTCCCCACATAAGCAAAATCCTTCTCATTAGTAATAGTGGGAGCAAACTCAAGAAAGTAGCTATCACATGAATCATTCTTATCATGATACACTTGAAAACATTTATTCTTTATATCATAAGTGTCATCACAATAATCATCATAGATAGGAGGCAAAGTATCATCAAAATAAATTTCCTCATCAAAACTTGGGGGGCTAAAAAGATCATCTTCATAAAACGTAGCATCCCCAAGCTTATAACTTTGCATATCATTAGCATCAAAGGTATTCAAAGAAGACATACTAATAACATTGTTATTATCATGAGTGTTGTGCAAATAATATAGCTCCATAGGCTTTTTGTTTTTCTCTTCAAACACTTCATGTCCCAACTCAAGGTAGAGCTCATAAAGCTCTCTCATAATATTTTTGTTGTTTTCCATAAGCCTAACTAGTGAGAATAAAAACAAGAAAAGAAAAGATTTAATTGCAAGATCTAAAGATATACCTTCAATGCTTACCTCCCCGGCAACGGCGCCAGAAATAGCTTGATGTCTACGCACGCTTCTATTCTTGTAGACTATGTTGGGCCTCCAAGCGCAAAGGTTTGTAGGACAGCAGCAATTTCCCTCAAGTGGATGACCTAAGGTTTATCGAACTCAGGGAAGTAGAGGTTGAAGATGGTCTCTCTCAAGCAACCCTGCAATTAAGATACAAGAAGTCTCTTGTGTCCCCAACACACCTAATACAACTAGGAGTTGTATAGGTGCATTAGTTCGGCGAAGAGATGGTAAAATATGGGTGATAGGTGTAGCAAAACAAAGTAATATAAATCTGTAATAAATGGTGCAGCAAGGAAACATGTGACAAAAGTGAGCACAAACGGTGTAACAATGGTAGAAACAAGGCCTAGGCTTCATACTTTCACTAGTGGCAACTCTCAACAACATTAACATAGTTTAATCACATGATATTTCCCATAAAACATGCAATGGAGACGTACTCGGAGGTCATTCCTTTGTGGTCAAGAGAGGACGAGAATTATGTAGGGCTACAAAAGCACACCTCAGAGTTCGTAGTTCTCAATCTATGGATTTCCCAATGTCACCGCGGCCATCCAAAGAGAGTACCACAATCACCACAACATATCTCAAGGATAGTCAAAGACAAGCACCAAGAGACTTTCAATCTTCAATCCACACACAAAAGAGGAAATCACTCATGATAATATTCTTCTAATCCATGTCCAATAGACCGCCGTCACCATGGTCTCGAGGATTATACTAGATAAGATCAAGTGAGTAAATCAATCCAATACATAGAGGAAGGGGAAATATCATGGGATCACCCTAGATTAACATAGCCTATGATCACAACGAAGATCACATCATGGGAGAGAGAGAAGAACATATAGCTACTGGTAGAAACCTCAACCCCGAGGAGGGACTACTCCCGCTTCATTGAGGGAGGAAGCAACGTCGATGGAGATGAATTCGGGGGCACTTCCCCGTCCCGGCAGGGTGCCGGCACAGGAATTCTAGTCCCCCGAAGCTTGTTGGCGATGGTGGCGGAGATCGGAATCGCTTCTGGAAAAAGTACTTCGATATTAGGGGTTTCCACCCCGAGGGCTAAATATAGGCGGAGGGGGGGTGTCGAGGGGACCCACCAGGCAGCCAGGAGGCCTCCTGGCGCGGCCTAAGGTGGGGCCGCGCCAGGGACCCTCCTGGTCTCCTGGTGGTGGCCCCCCTCCGCAACCTTGGTGATCCCGGAAGCTTCCGGGTCGCTGATTTTTTATCTGATTTTTCCGGATTTTTTGGAGCACTTTTAATGGCCGGAAAACCTGAAATACAAAAACAACAGAAAACAGCAACTGGCAGTTGGGTGCACTGGGTTAATAGATTAGTCCAAATATTCTCAAAAGTGTATGAAAGTTCAACCAAATCATGGAAAAATCACAGAAAAGATGCATGGAACAAGCAGAAATTATAGATACGGTTGGGACGTATCACTGAGCAACCAAGGAATTTAAAGGAACATCATGAGGATCAATAGAAGGTTGATTGGTAAGTAGAGACATAATTAAATCAACTTTATCATTTAGGGAGGTAATTTCCTCGACATAATTACCTTCCTACCTGTTGGAGCTCGTTCGGTGTGCCATTGGGAATAGTTGGTCATCATCTCATCGAGGAGTTTTGTGGCAGTACCAAGTGTAGTTGACATAAAGGTTCCTCCCACGGCCGAATCTATCAGGTTCCGCGAGGTAAAGTTCAAGCCTGCATAAAAAGTCTGGATAACCATCCAGGTAGTCAAACCATGTGTAGGGCATTTCTTAACAAGAGATTTCATACGTTCCCAAGCTTGGGCAACGTGTTCATTATCCAATTGCCTAAAATTCATAATGTTACTCCTCAATTGGATAATTTTAGCAGGTGGGTAGTACTTCCCAATAAAAGCATATTTGCACTTATCCCAAGAATCTATGCTATTCCTAGGCAAAGATTGAAACCATATTTTAGCTCCGTCCCTTAAAGAGAAAGGAAAAATCTTGAGCTTAACAACATCACCTTCTACTTCTTTATACTTTTGCATATCACATAATTCAACAAAATTATTCAAGTGTAAAGCAGCATCATATCCAGCACCAGAGAATTGATCTCTCATAACAAGATTCAGTAAAGCAGGTTTAATTTCATAAGAGGTAGCTAAAGTGGAAGGTGTGGCAATAGGAGTGCAGATAAAGTCTTTGTTGTTGTGACTGGTGAAGTCACACAACTTGGTGTTTTCAGTGGAACCCATGGTAGCAGCAAGTGTGGCATTTTTTTTGTAGTTTTTGATATAAGACACGAAGATAAAAACAGAAAGGTAAACTAACAAGACTAAAAAGTAAAGGTAAAGGTTAGTGGGCAACTCCCCTATCTTATCACTCAGAGTACCCGGCAACGGCGCCATAAATTTGCTTGATGGCGTGGAAGTGGTAATGGCTTCTCGCCCTTCGTTGGTTACCCCAAGTGGAAGGTGAGATATAGGATAGCAGAAAATTTGCCCTGTGTAGAGGATATGGTTTGTCTCCCGTAGGACTGCGGGCGATGATAAGTAGGTGTCAGCGGCGCAACTGACGCGGACCTGCACACGATACAATTAACTTTGCTCCCAACGAAGTTCAGAGAGGTTGTCAATCTCTCCGGTCTTGTAGTTTACAAAGGGTCAAACACACAAGGGATAATGATAATGATAATGATAGCAACTTAAAGTAAATACTGAAAAGGAATTAGGCTTGTAAACAATGATGAGAATATTGACCGGGGTCCCGTGATGTTCACTAGTGATGTCTCTCTCCCAAAAGACGATAAAACTGCTATGCGAGGTAAACAAATTACAAATGGGCAATTGACAGGATTATAAACGCACCGCAATGCTAACTATGTTACAAAAGAAAGGAAGAGGCTCATAAGCATGGGCATTACGCCAAAATAAGTAGATCGAAATCCATCTACATCTACTACTAATCATCCACCTTGAGATATCTATTCAGAACATCTCGCTGGTATTAAGTTGTGAGTCCCACCCAAAGTGTAAACCCAAAGCAACATACAACTGCATTAAAAGAACTTTGCGTAAAGTAAACAATCCTTGCAACCGCGGTTACAAGCCCCGTTGTTTCCCCCCTTGTGGCCACATCACATCCCCTAGACTCATGTTTCTATCACTCAAGCGTGTCATCAGGGGGCATGTACCCACAATCTAGCATAACGTTCCCTCTTGGAGTTACTATCCACCACTTGGCCAAAGCAATAAACAGCAACGGAGAACATGCAAGAATTACTTAGGAACAAAAATATAAGAGATCAAAACCAAATATATTACTCTATCACGATCTGAACATAATCTCATAATCCATCGGATCCCATCAAACTCAACATAGCAACATTAGAAGAATTAAATATGTGCCTCGATCATGTAGGGCAGCTCACGAGGTCTAAACCATGAAGGACAAAGAGGGGAGGAGAACATCACATAGCTACTGATCACGGACCCATGGTCCAAGGTAGACTACTCACGGCATATCCGGGAAGCGTCCATGGTGGAGGAGAAGCTCCCGTAGGTCAATCTTTGAAGCGCGGCGGCGGCGGAACAGAGGCGAGATTAGAAAATAGGGTTCTGTCTTCGGAGTTTCCCCGTCACGAGAAATAAATAGGCGAAGGGGGGCATCCAGGGGGGGCCACCAGGGGTCCAGGAGCGGCTAGGCCCCTGGTGTGGCCCTCTAGCCCCACTTGGGTGTTTCTGGAAGACTCCGTTACCCTGATTTTTTATCCGATTTTTCCAGAATTTTTGGAGCACTTTTAATATGGGGGAAACCTGGAATAGGAAAACAGCAGAAAACAGAAACTGGCACTGGGTGCACTGAGTTAGTAGGTTAGTCCAAATATGATCAACAGTATATGAAAGTGTATCTAGATCATAGCAATATCACACAAAACATGCATGGAGCGAGCAGAAATTATCGATACGTTTGAGACGTATCAGCTAGGTACAAGTCAATTTGATCCACTGCTTTTCGATATTTCGAGCACTCATGCAATGGATGAGTGTAAGCACGAGAGTTGACACTTAGGATGGAAAAGAGAGAAATATGGTGGAGGAGGAAGACAAAAAGGGTGAGAAAGGCTCACATCAATGAGGACAATCATAGGTGAAAAGGCCAAATGATAGATATGATGTGAGGAGTAGGGATTGCAATGCAACGGATGCACATATGTGCTAAAAAGCTCTCCAATGGAACTAGTGGGGTTGCATCTAACTTGCTCGCTCATGAAGACCTAGAGCTCTTTTGAGGAGGCTCATCCTTGGAATATGCAAGCCAAGTTCTATAGTGTGAAGGTCCCCACATAGCTATATGCATGAATGATCATCTCTATCGAGTACAAGGATAAGAGGGAGTACTATTGTGGATCTTTCAAAAGGATAGTAGTGTTTCCCCTTTCTCTCTTTTTATTTCTTTTTTATTTTTTTTATTTTTTTTTATTTTTTGGTGGCCTCAATGGCTCTTTCTATTTGACTCTCATTTGTCCTCTTTGGGATCTTTTATTTTGTCCACTTTGGGATCTTTTCCACACTTAAGGGCAACACTCTAATTTATAAGAGGGTATAGAAGATCTTTCACACTTTACAAGGTACTTAAATTATAAAGAAGATGTAGCTATCATGATGTATGCAATGTATGCCGCTGCCAGTGTAGCAGGAACATGTATGACATGAAGATCAAGTCATGAAAAGGTGGATGTTGCATGACAATATATCTCAGAAAGGCTATGGAAATGTCTTGATAGGTAGGTATGGTGGCTGTTTTGAGGAAAGATATAAGGAGGTTTATGATGACAGAGCGTATAATGTCAAGGGTTTGGATGTACCGGCGAAGGTGGACGCCAACTCTCGGAGTGAGAAGGAGGCAATGCACGACACAGGAGAGGCTAGCAAATATGAGGAGGTGGAAGTGTGAACTTTCAATACTTACATTAGTCCGAAGAACTCATGCACTTATTATCGGTAACTCTCAATCTAATAAGGAGGTTCACAAAGAGACAAGTACTCCGAGGAGGAGTGTATGGGGGTTTGGTTATCCTTGCACATCCTCGACTCATGGTACGTGAGTGTACTCTAATATCCGACCCCTCAGAAGAGTAGTGATCCATCTAGTAGCTAGAGTTCTCAACTAGTTTTGTAGGTTTTGAAAATAACACATGGATTGCCCAAAATACGACACCTATCACTAATAGGCTAGATCTCTTGACACAAAAAGTTCAAACATTACTCACATAAATACCTCAAAACTATTGCAAGTTACTACTAAAATTAAATAGCAACCTCAATTACCTACTTTCAAGACAAGACACAAACTCAGTGCAACTACCAACTCTCTAAACAAGAGAAACATGAAAACTAAAGAGAGTTTCAGCAAGAAACTAAAACAAATCCAAGGCTCTTGCTAAAGATAAACTAAAACTAAAACTAAACTAAAACTAAAACTAAACATGGCAGTAGCTACGAAAAGATAAAGAACACACAACAACAAAAAGATAGGCATGAAAAATCATATGATGTGTTCTAGATTTTGAAAGTGGAGCGTGTTTCTCTCCCACACAAAGTGAAACGAATATTGTAAACTCGTACCGTGAAAAATACAATATGAGCCACAGTATTTGTTCCGCGGGAGCACTTGCGGCACTGCAAAAAAATGGTGGGTCGTCTGTATAAGTTTTTTACGAGTCAAAACTATAGAGGCTCTGCTAAGATTTCTTTAACAGTTAAATGGAACCCTAAAAAGGTTGATTCATCAACACGTTTAATAAATGTATCATATTGAATTGATACACGAATCTGGATCTCATATTTAAGCAATGTATAATTATGAAAAGTGTTTGGCAAATGATATATTTAAAACAATATATTATTAGATCTATGTAATAGAAAATGACGTGTTGGGTCGGCCCACGTATCTAACCTCATGATCCAGGCATAGCACGAAGCAGGCCACGTGTCGGAGATGATCCATAGGCATAGCACGAAGCAGGCCACGTGTCGGAGATGATCCATTTATTAACATGTCGGATCAAACACACATGCTTACATGGTGGATTATTTATTAAGCCTATTTGGTTAGATTTGCTCGTTTCTCGCGTAAACCTGGGTGGATACTTGATCCACTCTTCATGTTGGTGATTAGGCGGATTCTGTTGGGAATGTGCCCTATAGGCAAATAAAATATGTTTTATCGAGCATATTCCATTAGTTCATAATACGTTTGATACTATGCTAGAACTGTATTAAGCGGAAACATTAATACAGGTGTGGTATACAAACAACCAGGTCCCTAGTTAACCCTAGTATACTAGTCCATTGGGCGATTGATGATCAAGGTTTCCTGATCATGAGACAATGGCGTCTGTTGACAATGGAGTCGTATCATTGGATAATGATATGATGGACATACACCCACCAGAAGTGTTGCGATGTGATCAAGTCACATAGTTCGACATTGCGATAACTATAACGTAGTGACCAGATCCTTAGACCGTAATGATCATACGTAATTACTGTCTATGAGGAGACTTTGATTTGTATCCCACCGCCTGACTGAAATATGCTGGCCATAAAGGAGTACTTCAGGTATTCCGAATAGATATGTTAATGAGTATGCAAATAGATCAAAGCGGGATTTGTCCATCCGTGTGACGGATAGGTACTCTGGGCCCACTCGGTGATATTGCATCATAAAGTTTGCAAACGTGTGACTAGGTCACGGAGTTGTAATATCACGGGAACGAGTAAACTTGTTTGTTGAGAACGAGGACGAACTAGGTATAGTGGATACCGATGATCAAACCTCGGACAAGCAAAGTACCCCAGGACAAAGGGAACAGGCACACGGTTAACGGATCCAACAGCGATTGAAGTTCATTCGATGCAAGCGCAGGGGCTATCAAGGATTGTAACCAGGTCCAATTGATTAGTCATTGATCAATGAGAATTGTCTCGATCATGTCTGTTGTTTCCCGGACCGTAGGGTGTTACACTTAAGGGTACTCGACGCAGTAAGGATTGATTCGGGATCACCGGAGAAATTGGAGAGAACACCGGAATTGTTCCGGTGATGACCGGAATTGTTCCAATGAAGGCCGGAAGTTGTTCTGGGTATTTTGAAAGGCTCAAAATATATTTAATAATGTTTAATATATGTTTTATTATTTAATTATCTGAATTAAATATTAAAATATAATTAAATATAATTAAAAATGAATTAAAAGGCATATGGGCCTCATAGGGCCCATTAGGGGGAGAGGGAGTCCTCCCCCATGGGCCATGGCGCCATGAGGGGGCCCACCCCCCTTATTTGGTGCGCCACACCCCCCCCCTTGGGATTAGTCCCACCCCGGAAGGGGAGGGGGGGTGTCACCCCTCCTTGGCCTATATAAGGAGGGGTAGGGGTGCCCTTTTAATCATGAATTTTTTGAGAAAAGTTTCTCATCTCTCTCCCTCCTTTCTCCTTCCTTTGAGCGGACTCCCCTTGTTTGGAGGCTGCTCTGGGTTGGGGATTTCTCCACTATACGCACGCCGTCGTGCTGCTGGAATCGGGATCCGAATCCATCTTCTTTCCGCTGCTCTACTGGTTCGGAGCCCGGAGGGACGTCGGGTATACTGTATGTGTATAATCCCGCGAGGCACTACACTTGTGGTGCTACTTCATCGTCGTGGCCGTATCGCGAGGTCTTCATCAGCAACGTTCCGACGGGGACGTAATCCCGTCATCGTTCCACAAGGATCGGGTGGCTACAGGAGTCATCGTGGATCTGCGCGGCATCGGGGATTGTCGGTACGACTACACCAACCACGTTCATGCGGGAACGTTTCCCGCTTAACGGACTACATACTGGTATGTGATCTATTTCTGTCCGTTACTTGCATCAGCATAGCATAGGTCTTTGGATTGGGTATCGTAGGTCAAGGAAAAATTTGTGTTTTCTGCCCCGAACCCCAACAGATTCAGGTACAAAATATGGTATACTCTAGGTAGACGTCATATCACCTGCCACTACCTAGTGTCCCCATGTTGACTATCACTGTTGTATTTAAGAATTTCCCCACTGACACAACCACACCAAGGATTTCGCGGTATTCCCTCATTGTTTGTAAACTTTAGGCACAAATGATTTTATTGTCACCTCTAACTAGAAATATGCCCCGTGCGTTGCAGCGGGAATTATTTTAAAAGTTATATTACATAAATAAAAAATATAAAAAGTATGATACATTAAGTTGTCTAAGTGAACATTTAAAATTCAATTTTTCATAGTCGAGATACTAAATATATTCGACACAAAACATGTGTATTAAAAATTAGTAGCGTGGACAATAAAATGATTAAAAGATGGTTGATATGGACTTTGCATATAGAGATTGATAAATATGTTATTGGAAATGACATGGAAAATTGATTGACTAAGAGAATAGATGATGTGGATAGCTTGCATGTGAAGATAGACAACTTAAAAGTCGCCATAGTAGATGACATGGACAGTTGATTGGCTAAGAAAATGGATGATGTGGATAGCTTGCATGTTAAGATAGACAACTTAAATGATCCTATAGTGGGGTTTTGCTTTATAAGAGTTGTAGATTACCTCAACAACCCTTCATTTACAACAAAGTAATATGCTTCATGGTCTTTCGGCGATAATGTTGAGTGGGCCCCTCTTCACAACATTCATGAAGGTTATTAAAACCAAGCAATTCAAAAGAGGATCTCATATCCAATATTATCGTCCAGCTCCTATACATATCAAGGTTAATCCATACCCCCGAGAGCTAAGGA
Source organism: Bromus sterilis (assembly GCA_950022295.1). Taxonomy (NCBI): domain Eukaryota; kingdom Viridiplantae; phylum Streptophyta; class Magnoliopsida; order Poales; family Poaceae; genus Bromus; species Bromus sterilis. Next base: position 32,107,985 of record OX465597.1, read on the forward strand.
AACTACTCACATAGAGAGACAATGATCATCATGCAAGTAGTGATGACGAAAATGATTGGAACTAAAGGACTAATACACAAAGTGATCCACATGGGTTTGGTATTGAAACAGGATGGGGATGGATAATGGTGAAGATATATGCGGTGATGCTTGATGAAGATGCCTCCTTGTACAAAGGTGGTGATGGTGGTTGGATCCTCCTTGACAATTCCCCCTTCAGATGCCTTCCAAAGGCAATATTTTCTCTCTCATGACAAAGTTCTAGGCTATTTGTAACTCTGAATCAAGATCCATATGTGCGGGGGTAAACTAGTTGACCAGGCGGAGCCGGTGACATGTGATATGGGCACTGGTATCAACACACCTATTCTTACAGGACGTCATCTCAGCCTTACTGGGTCTTCCTCGATGGTTGTGGTTTTGCCTTGATTCTTAGCCCTTTTATGATAACTTTTAATCGTGTTTTGTGACGTGATTTTATCATCTTTTCCTAGCATTGTTTTTCTTGTATTCCCAAACATATACGAAAGTGACATTCTCGCAAAAACAAACAAAAAGCCGCACATGAACACAGTAAAATCCAACAAAGCCTAATGTGTTGGTTCAAAATGAAGGATAAAAACAACATAAATATTGGAGTCACCAATACATAGCTCGATTTTTTATTAACTTTCTAGGGTAATTTTATTAATTGGATCATGGTATTTTCATTATATGTAGCATGGCAATTTGATCATTCATACCATGTGGCAATTTTATTAACTAGACCATGGAAATTTATTGTGTACGCCATGAAAATGTTATTAATTATACAATGGTAATTTTATTATAGGTGGCATGAAAACCTTATATTATTTATGCCATGGTAGTTTCATTATAGGTAGCATGAATAATTTTTATTTTTTCCACGTGATAATTTTATTAATTAGACCATGGCAAAATTATTAATGTATGTTTCCCAAAAACATTGGCAAATTTCATGAAATTTGTAATGGTTATACGACAATCTATATGAGTTCACTTGTCTCATGTGCCCACGGAAAATTCCTAAATTTGCCATCCATTTTTTAAAAGTGTAAATTCCCTAACTTTGTTATCTTTTTTAAAATAAAAATTTGTGTAAATTTTCCATGTCGTTGTTACAATTTTTTTAAAGTTGAAATATTTTTTAGAGAACAATTTGTCCTTAGTCAAATTTATTTTTATACGTACCATACTACCATGTGATTTTTTACTCATCAGACCATGTCAATTTTACTAATTACACCATGCCAATTTTTAAATTCAACCATGGTAGTTTTATTCCTTTTACCATAGAAAACTTAATCGTTGAACCATGGCAATTTTATTAATTAGACCATGTTAGCTTCATTGTGAGTAGCATGGGCAATTTTATTCTTAAAAATATGGCAAATTTATTAATTATACATGCCAACAAAACTCCATGGTAACTTGAATTTCAATAATAGCCACTGTTCAACATGCAATTTAAACACCATTTTTGCCATGGGAACTAAATATATGCTGACCTGATAATTTCAAATTATGTTTTTGCATGTAAACTTAAGTGGTGTTATGCATGGATTTTTGTCTGTTTGTACATTCATGAATGCTCTAGTTTGATGGCATTTTTTTATTCCTACCTATTGTGGTAACTTTTCTTGCTTGTTCTTTGTTTGCTGCTCCTCTATTGAAAATCATGGACACATGGCAGTTTTACTTTGCAAATGATTAGAAATATACTATGACCGGCCTCTTTGGTTGGTAGTTGCCATAGCGTAGTTTTGGAACATGTCAATTTGAAAATGCAAATACTCACATCCACTGTTTCTTTCGCTCCAACCCCTCCCCAAATTTAATGTCGGATTTGTAGTGGAGTCCAAAAATGAAAGAGAATAAAGATTAGTCCCTAAGAGCATATTCAATAGCTGCCCTATAAAATGGCACAGTCATTTTGTAGGATGTTTGAGGCCAAAGTTTTCGCTTCAACAGTTGCCGTATTTGCAAATTTTGCTGTAAAAATTTTAGGATTGCCAAAAAAAACAAGTACCGCAATTACAGAATATTTGGATTGCTACCGCAAAACACAACACCAACCGGACGCGGCCAACAACCAGCCAAAAAACATCCTCACGCACGATCAACACGTCGTCGCTTGCCCTCTGTGCCCTTCCCTCTCCGCTAAATTCGACAAAATACGATCGATTCCGCGTCCACTGCCACCGCCGAATCCACCCCCTTCCGTTCGATACCGGCAGTGGAGGTTACCTTTTTTTATTGAAATTACTTAATATACTTGTTGTGTCGATGTACTCTACGTATGTAGTAGTATTATCATTTATTTTAGTTTTCCCCCAAGTTTCTATGTGAAGCAAGGCTGGTGCGCCATTTGCACCACAAGTCGACCAAACCAGTCCACCTCTTCTAGTACCCAACATATTTTGACAGTTCTAATTGATGTCGACTAGTGAGACACTGGCTCTCACCGAAGACGCTTGTGCAAAGCCGAGCTGGTTGGGATTGGACGCGGTTTCGTCCAGGTCGAGCCATGGGGAAGCTTCTGAACGAACGACTTGTACACGCCAAGCAAAAACCGGCAAAGAGCACGCACGCAGACACGTTTGACTCTGAATTCAACTCGTATTGCCTTCAAAACCAAATCTTACCCCGGCCCCGTATATAAGCACGCCAGATCCCCCGCGTCCACCAAGCACAACAAATTGGCCACGACCAACATCCACCAGATAGATCTGTTTTCTCGCCGGCGTAAAGGCGTACGTTGTCCGTTCGCTCACACACAGCGAAGGACCACCGCCGTCGAGTCGATTTTGGGAGCAGATCGTCAACGTGATGGCTCGCGCGGCGAACGTCGACGCGCTCGCCTCGGGCTTGGCGAGGAAGGCGGAGGGGGTCCTGGCCGTGGCCGGCGACGGCAGGAGGGTCGACCAGGCCGTGGCGTACCTGCTCATGGCCGCCGCGCTCGCCGTCACCTACCTCGTGCACTGATCCGTCGGACGGGCGGCAGCTAGGAGAACTTATTCGTCTCGCTTCACCTTTGTAAATCTTTAGCGAGAAAAAGAAGATTACTTTTGTGTGTGTAGATAGTCGGAATCACATATGACCTGTTCGTCTAGTTTCATCCCTATTCGTTGATTCGTTCTAACGGCATCTAAACATGAATCCTCAGATCTTCTGCAAACATCTGAACCAGATTGTTTAAACGTGTTTTGCCATTCAATAAGGAGATGTATTTATCGATGCATCGATCCACGTGTTCGCTAGCTTTAAGATTCTCTCTAAAGTTTACACCAATAGGCTCATACAGATTGCGCATACGATCGTACATCCTTCTTAAATGGCAGTCGTGCCAGGACGATACATTACAACTTACAAGAGGAAGTAGTAGATTTACATGAAACATTACACGAAATCCATTCGAAAAAACTATATGAAGTTATCTTCAAAGTGGATTTCGAGAAGACATACAATAGAATCAAATGGTCATTTTTACAACAGGCTTTGCGCACAAAGAGTTTTGATGAAACCTGAAGGAAACATGTCGAATCCTTCACGCAGAAAGGTTGCGTTGGAATCAAAGTTAATGATGGCATAAATCATTACTTCCAAACACAAAAGGGATTGAGACAAGAGGATCCAATGTCTCTTGTCCTGTTTAATATTTTGGCTCATATGCTTGTAGTCCTAATTGTCGAGCCAAAGAGTACGGGCATGTGGGTGGGCTTATACCCCATCTCGTTGATGGCGGAGTGCCCATTCTTCAGTGTGCGGATAACACTACAATGTTCATGGAGCTTGACTTGTCTAAGGCTAGAAATATGAAACTAGTGTTGTGTCTCTTCGAACAACTACCTGGGTTAAAAATCAATTTCAATGGGAGCGAACTGTTCTGCTTTGGATGTGCTAAGGAAGAACATGATAACTATAAACAGTTGCTCAAGTGTTCAATATTGTGCTCGATATGCTTGTAGTTATCATGTTCAATATTGTGTTGTTAAGGAATTGAGCATCTGGAAGTTAAAAACAGATGTTTATCCAGAAAACGGATCTACAAACTCTCAGTGGAAGATGAGGCTATATGGATTCAGATATTGCGTAATAAATTTGCAGCAATCTGAAATTGGCAAAATGTAAGTCCAAGTATGTGATCAGAGGGGGAGGGGGTGAATGATCACTTCAAATTTTCGCATGAAACTATGAAGTGAACCATAACTTAGCAGCAGAAGAGTTGCAGCAGAAAGGTAAACATTGAAGCAGAACAGGATTGAAGCATAACATATCGAATCAAAAGCATCGAATCAATTGCATTGAAGCAAATCACTGAAGCAATTGATAAACTGAATGTAAGTGCGGAAAGTAAAACGAACTCTTGACTCGGCGATGTTTGTTCGACCAGTTCACACTATGCAAAGTGCTACGTCTGGTTGGAGGGACTTGTGATTGAACACATGAGCTAACCTCTCTCCGTCCGTATCTCCACTGCACCAATCTCCTTGAGCTTGGTCAGTTCTTCACTCGTGGTTGATTATTGAGGAAATCACCGAAACCTTTGACAAACTGGACTTCGAGGCGACAATAACTCTTCGCTCTCTGAAGAACAACTCTCTAAACGTCTAGGAGAATTGCAGTTCTCCAAGATAAAAAGGCTAGCAAACTTCTTCCTAAGTCATAATGAATCAACTCAGATCAATAGGACTTGTGCTTCGGTGGATGGGTTTTTCGGTTTGCTTCGGTGGGGTTGCTCTCTCTCTTCACTGTAAGAGGAAATATTCTTGGAGCAGCCACCGGCCAATGAGGGCGGGGGTGGCGTATTTATAGGTGGCAATCCCTAGGTGCGAAATGACTGAAGTGACCCGATGTGACAGCTTGACACCTGTCCGCAACGGTCATATTTCCAATCAAAGCGCAATTTTACTTGCGGTCCAAGTAAAGCTGACTCACGGACTTGGTTCTGCTTCAGTAGCCGAAAGAACTAAGTCTTCGCTGGTGAAGCATTACCTAGCTCACATGAGATTTCTTAACTCTGGCTACTCACTGGTTTGGATTCGATCTGAGTCTTTTCACCAAAACCTTCGGAGTACATTTACTAAACCCCTCTTGATAGTACGGTTTTTCCTATGACTCAAAGAAGTGAAAAAGAACTACGCAAAAATTACTAAGTCTTGCGCCATCTTGGTCATCTCCTTCGATGAGACTAGCTTCAGGATTCCTTATCTTTTTAGGGGTCGTCATCCGTGATGAGCTTCACTCCAGAGGATACGCTTCAGTAAATATGTAAATCTTCGTTGAAGCTTTATCACCAACCTATAACTTCAGGAACCTAACCATCTGTTTTACACTAGAAAGCTTGTTAGTTCCTCTACTATTTTGTCCAACAATATCCAAAACTCATGGGGTTATAACTTTGCTCTTACAATCTCCCCCTTTTTGGACTATTGTTGACAAAACAGGCATCGAAAATAATATGGAATTTTGAGTTGAGTTGAAGCAAACTCTAAGATATGAAGCTTTTGACTCCCCCTGAATGCAAGCATCGAAGATTTATATAATCAAAGTGAATGCTTGATGAAGAATATCATTGATGGGAAGCCTAACACATATCTTAGTGAATCAATTGCATATAGAGAATATTTGTCTTGAAGAATATGCAATCATCCAATAACCTGTGAACTTAAAAGATAACAACCACCTGCAAGATAAAAGATACGAGAGCAACTTGCAAGCACGAGGGTTATTAACACATGAAATGTAGCAGTTCACAACCGAAGTAAAACTTTAAGTTACAACCCAATCGAAGTGAATGGAAAGTTTGTTGTAACTTAACACACAACACAAAAGATCGAATCAAATCCCTAAACCCCGCAGCGAATCTAAACTCAATCGATGCTACTTTCTCCCCCTTTTTGTCAATAATTGGACAAAAGGTTTAGAGGTAGATCAAGAATATCTATGCGTTAGCTGCAACCCGGGGACCCTGCTGATTGTCTTCGCCTGAAGAAGATGCATCTCCTGAAGTGTCTCCTTCGGTCGAAGCAGGTGACTCCAGCTCGTCGATGTCCATCGGCGCTTGAAGCAAATCAAGATCGTTGTCGTTGAGAGGATCATCTTCTTGCTTCGAGGTATGGGAGTCTTCATCAGAGAAGGTATCGGGGCGAATCTGTTCAGCGGGATTAACAAAGAGGACTTCATCAATCTTGTCCAGCGACGGGATCTTTGGGTTGGGGCGGTCGATCGAATCATTTCTGGAAAAGTGACGTTGAAGATGTGGATACTCCTTGAAAATCCGGTCAGCTTCAAGTTTCTTCACAGAGTTGAACTTCCGTAATCCTTTCCAAGAGTGGCGCTTCAAAACCTTCAAGTGCCGGTTGTTGTTTAAAGCAATGTTGCCAACTCTATTGATCTCATCTGAAATATGTTGCATTTGGCGTTGATTTCCTTCAATGAAGTTTTCAAGCATTTGTTGAGTTCGAATGCCAACTTCAAAGTGATAAACTTCCTTCTGTAATTTCTTCGACATATTGCGTTCATTGACATGTTGTCTGACTCCGACATATGTGGCAAATGGATCATTTGGCCTTCTGAAGACATTCATAGTATCGCGCACAGGATGACAGAACAACTTCGGGTGATGCTTCGTAATGAAATCTTCTCTTCGTCCATGATTTCAGATGGCTTGCAGCCAGGGAGCATATGGCTTCAGTTGATGTACGAGTTCAGCAGCTTGTACCATATAGCGAAGGAAACAATCCTCGAAGTCAAACACATGGCCATGGGTAAGTTTCAGCAACGCATGACGTGTATGATAATGAATGTTGGATTCTTCATGAGCAGTGCTGAGAGGCATCAGTGAGTTGGACAAGATATAAAACCAAGTCTTCGATATGAATACCAGATGCTTCGGGTGAATATTTTCAGGCATGTGATCTCTAGTGACTTCGGGATCCAGCAATGAAGCAAATTCAGCTTCAGTAGGATCAGGCAACAAATGCACCTTAGCAAGTTTTCCAGTGTGCCTTGGGATGTTCACAATATCCATGAATTCATCAGAATGCATCCTAAACACCTTTCCTTGAATCATCCACTCAAGAATCCATGTACTTGAGTCATCAGGATTTCCAGAGACATAGAGAGTGGCATAGAATTGCTTCACTAGCTCGGAGTTGAATGGGGTCTCCATGGCAAACATGCCGGTCAGATTCTGTGCTTCGATGGTTTCCATGATATTCTGGAAGCACGTTGCAGAAGATAGACTGTGCAGATCCAAATACTTATGTCTGAAAAGAACACCCTTCTGGCAGTAGAGCTTCGTGTATAGAATCTGTTGCTCGGCTGTCCAGAAACGAAGGTCATCTGCAGTCCGAGGTGAATCATATGGACTTGCGCCGAAGAATCGAAGCTTCTGGCGATGAACTTTGAGATTGAATTCAGGGCCATGTCTTGAAGAAGATTCATCTCCCAAGAATATAGGAAAAGTCTCTCGTGGGTAGATGGAGTCCAGTTGAGTATCTTGAGTAGGGGTGCAGTGAGGAGTGTGCCTTCGAGCAACTATGGCTCTCTCTTGCGGTTGATTGATGATTGCCAATTCATTGGCTTCGTCATTGGCATTTGCATCGGCTTCAGCATTGACTTCAGCATTTGCTTCAGCAGCGCGTTCATTGGCTTCGCCAGCTTGTTCTTCAGACTCCTCAGCAGAGTGAGCTGAGGAATAATCCTTTGCAGGAATGTCTTGAGCAGGAGGAGAGGGCTCAGGCTCAAAGTTGTCGTGGGCGGACGGTTGAGGAGCGTGTTGAGGAGGAGGTGGAGTTTGAACACGGGGTGGAACGACTTCAGGGGCGGATGGCTTCGCAGATGGTTTGGGAAGAGTGATAATCTTGCATCGAGGGGGTGATGCTTTCCTTGGGGCCTTCTTGGCCGGATGAGAGCTCACCTCATCAGCTTCGTCTATATCAGCGATAAGACGTCTCTTTCTTTGTTGCAGTTGGGGAAGTGGTGAAGCTAATTGCTTGAGCATGGCTTCGCGCTTCTTGGAGTCAAGAGCCATGACTGAAGCATTATGAGTTTTGCAACATTCTTTAACTGCAGACTTGATCTTGCCTTGATACACTTGAATGTTGTGCTTCGTCTTCTCATTTACATCAGTAATTTTCTTCGAAGCAGCTTCGGCTTCGTTCTTGAAATCCTCATCAGATTCAGCATCTGCTTTCTTCTTAAATTTCAGAATTTTAGCAGTTTCAGATCTGTCTCTAGCATGCAAATCCCTCAGCTGATTGTACAAAGTTTCAATCATGGCAGAGAGAGTTGGTGAAATGTAAACATTCCCAACATCCACAGCCTTGGGATCAACAGCTTCAGCAAGCTGCCAGAATGTCTGATTCAGGCTCAAACAGTCCCAAAGTTCTCCTTCTCTTGCATCAGGGAAGTTGTGTTCACTGTGCTCAGCTTCTTCATGAGCTTCGGGGGCAGGGGCTGCGACTGGCTTCGGAGGGATATCTTTTGGTGCCATGTCAACAGCAGCTTACTTCTGAGCGGCTCTAGCAGCTTTCTCTGCTTTCTTTGTGCGAAGAATGTCAAGTTGAGCTTGGCGCTTAGCTTCAGCTTCACTAAGCTGTTTGGCTTCGGCAGCAGCCTTGGCCTCTTGAGCTTTTGCTTCAGCAAGCTTGCGCTTCGCTTCAGCTTTTTGATTTGATTCAGCCAGCTCTATCCTTTGCTTCTCCAGCTCTGCAGCTTCTCTATCTGCTTTCTCTTTCTCTTTAGCTTCTTTATCAGCCTTAGCTTGGGCTTGTGCTTCAGCATGAAGGCGTTCAGCTTCAGCACGGTCACGCTTGCGCAGTTCAGCTTCAGACAACTTCTTGGTGCCGAACTGGGCAAAAGTCTGGCCAGGCTTGGCAACAGATGCTTTCAGCTTCGAAGCTTTGGCTTGTTCCGGAGCTTTGGCTTCGGGCTTAGCGGCAGGCTTTGCCTTCGGGTCATGCCTTTCCTTGGTTCTTTGCTCAGCAGGAACAAGGCGGCGAGGTGGCTTAGTAGCTAGGGGAGCCTCAACTACCAAGTTCGTCAAATCAATATTTTTCTTGGGAATAGGAGGGTCAGTTGGATCTTGAATCCTAATGCCCTTTGGAGCAGACGGTTTCTCTCCAGCCTTCTTCTTCAGAGGCTTCCGAATCTGTTTTCTCTTTGGACTTGGGGGAATGGGAGTGTGTTCAGATTCATCATCTGCTTCGTCAGCAGGATCTTCATCAATCGAATCTTCAAGCTGTGCAGCAGCATCAGCTTCGTCATCAGCTTCGTTATCACCCTCTTCTTCTGAAGCAGGAGGGGGTGAGTCACCAAGTTTTCGAAGCTTTCGCCTCTTCTTAGGCTTCGATGCTTCGGCTTCAACTAGCCCTGCAGCAGCAAGAGCTTTGGCCTTCTTCTCTTCTCTTATCCTTTTCTTTTCAGCTAAAATTTCAAGTCTCTCTTGCTCTTCTGGATAGTCATCTGGAGTCTTGAGAGTATTCGGGTGAGGAACAGCAGGAGGTTTCGGGTAGTACTTCTTCCTGTTTGCAGCATTGTATTGGGCACACATGGCAGTGGTGTACCGATAAGGAGGGATGAAAGCAAATTGCATTGCCCACTTCCAATTTGGGATGCTCTTGTACTTGTACCACCTTATTGCCCAATAGCGTCGAATCCTTTGCAAACGAATCTTTCTGTCATGATCAGTCTCTTCAGGCGGTGTGTCATAGCCCATCTTGAGTCGAATGGCTTCGGGTATGCCTCGGGCATTCTTGACTTCCTTTGTCTTGCCACCTTTGCCTTTCTGCTTCGGTGGCTCTGGATAGTTTTCGAGCCCTTCAACGATGGGTGACTCATTCCCCATGGCAGCCTCTTCGTCAGACATCCTGTGAGCAGAAATATAGACGAGAGGGAACAAGAAAAGGGAATGAATAAGCACAGGCAAAAGTTTCGACCAAAACCCAATTTTGACAAGAACCCAGAGCAATCTAAGATTAGATGCACGTCTGTTAATGGATTGAGCTAGAACTAGTTCGAGAACAAGACCTAACTCAGTCCAAACACAGAAAAGATCGAATCTCAAAACTGACCTGAGAAGATGGGATCACTTTGATGCTAAGAACAGATTTCCCAAGGATCAATGATCAGCACAGATCAAGACAGTCCTATAAACAGAAAAAAAAACCTAACAGAACTTAGATCCAAGCCCTAGATGGAGAACACGGAGATAAGATTGGATCCAAGGAGCTTAGCGTACCCTAACTTGGTGACGCGAAGCAGCTACGGCAACGGAGAGCGGAGACTTGCTCTTCGTCGACGGGAAACGTCCACGGCGGCGGCGGTCCGGCAGTGAAGCGGCGCAGTCGTCGTCGGGGACGGGAGCTCTGCGGAGTGCTCGAGGAGGAAGACGGGGAAACCGGGAGAGAATGAATCGTGGGGGAAACGGTTCGCTGGGGGGACGCCTTAAATAGGCCCGATCTGAAACGGTTGCCAGATCGTATCGGACGGTTCCCAGCGAGTGTCTCTTCCGATTTAACGTCTCAGATGAAGTGGCGTATCGCGAGCGAATCTCAACGACCCGAAAAAGACGGGGACTCAACGGCCGAAGAATAAGTCTTGACCGAGAGCAAAAACTTCGATAAAGTTGGAAGCATTTGATTCGGAACTCAATGAAGTTCGAAGCAATATGCTTTCCGTTTCAATTATTCTTAACATTCAAGACAGAGTAGATTGGGAGCGAAACAGAATGGAGGGGTAGGGTCCGAAACTTATCACTTCGAAGAACAACAACGAAGCTAAAAGTGATAAGTATAGGGGACAAAAGAAACATAACAATAAACACAAAACTGAAGGCAAGTGACGAACAAAACTTATACGCAGAAATTTGGACGAAGGAAAACTCAAGCGAAACTAAATAAGCAAACACACAACGAAGGTGAATATATACAATGAAAAGTTTCGATCTTACTGAACATTGTGTGAGTCTAGGATGTTCAGCTCACATCTTAATGTACAAAACCTTTTCTCGTCCAATGGCTTCGTGAAAATATCTGCCAATTGATCTTCAGTTCTTACATGGCTAATCTCAATGTCTTCGCGCTGAACATGATCTCGAAGGAAATGGTGACGAATATCAATATGCTTCGTTCGAGAGTGTTGCACAGGATTGTGAGCAATCTTGATAGCACTCTCATTATCACAAAGCAGAGGGATTTTCTTCACAAATATACCATAATCTTTCAGCGTCTGCTTAAGCCAAAGTATTTGAGTGCAGCATGAGCCAGCAGCAATGTATTCAGCTTCAGCAGTAGATATTGAGACACAGTTCTGTTTCTTTGAAGCCCAACACACAAGAGATCTACCAAGAAAATGACAAGTGCCTGAGGTAGATTTCCTGTCAACCCTATCACCAGCCCAGTCTGAATCAGAATAACCAATCAAATCAAACTGAGTTCCTTTGGGATACCAAAGTCCCAATGAAGGAGTATGTGCTAGATATCGAAGAATTCGCTTCACAGCAATATGATGCGATTCCTTCGGATTTTCCTGAAAACGAGCACAAATACAAACTGATAGCATAATGTCAGGCCTAGATGCGCATAAGTATAAGAGTGAACCTATCATAGACCGAAACTTCTTCGGATCAAAGGGTTTCCCTTTCTCATCTGCATCAAGAAAACCATTTGTAGGCATGGGAGATCTAATGGTCTTGCATTCAGCAAGATCAAACTTCTTCAGGCAATCCTTCAAGTATTTCTCCTGTGAAATAAAGGTGCCATTCTTCTGTTGGCGAATCTGAAGTCCTAGGAAAAACTTCAATTCACCCATCATAGACATCTCATATTTCTTCGACATCATTCTTGCAAATTCTTCGCTGATTTCAGTGTTAGTACAGCCAAAAATGATATCATCTACATATATCTGACACACAAATAGATCATTGTTATATGATCGAGTGAAAAGTGTGGGGTCAGTTGTTCCTGGTTTGAAGCCTTTCTTCAGGAGGAAGTCCTTCAAAGTTTCATACAAAGCACGAGGTGCTTGCTTCAGTCCATACAAAGCTTTGTGAAGCCTGTACACCATATCAGGATTCTTCAAGTCTTCAAAACCTGGAGGCTGCATGACATACACTTCTTATTCTATCTCACCATTAAGAAAAGCACTCTTGACATCCATTTGATATAGCAATATGTTTTTGTGGTTAGCAAAAGCAAGCATGACACGAATGGATTCGAGACGGGCTACTGGAGCATAGGTTTCACCAAAATCAATGCCTTCGATTTGGGTGTAACCTTGTGCTACCAATCTCGCCTTGTTTCTTACCACAATGCCATCTTCATCTTGCTTGTTGCGAAATATCCACTTTGTCCCAATGACATTGTGCTTCGTGGGATCTGGCGTGTCAACAAGTGACCAGACTTTGTTCCTTTCAAATTGGTGAAGTTCTTACATCATAGCCAATAACCAATCAGGGTCCTTCATGGCTTCATCATATTTTGAAGGCTCTAGCATAGAAACAAAAGAAAAACTTCCACAGAAGTTAGCCAAACGAGTACGGGATCGAGTAGTGGGACGACCTGGTAGATTGATATCTTCGAGGATCGAATCCACATCAACTCTTCTTCGAACTCGGGATAGCGTAGTATCATTTGCTTCAGGCTCAGCTTCTGCTTCAGGATCTGCTTCAGCTTCAGCTTTGGCATTTCCTTCAGGATTTGCATTTCCTTCGTTCCCTTGTCCTTCTTCGTCCTGTTCACCATTTGCTTCAGGATGTTGATCTCCAGCGCCCCGGGCTATGTGTGGGAACATTGGACCATCATCATCCCTAACAGCTTGACGTGGATTGGCTTCAACAGGGCGAATCTCTCCAATAGCCATGGACCTGATTACTTCATCAAGTGGAGGTTCATCTAGATCATGAGGCAAATGCTCTTTTTGAGAGCCATTAGTTTCATCAAACCTTACATTCACAGTTTCCATAACTTTCCCAAAGTGAGAGTTATAGACTCTGTAAGTGTGAGAGTTTGAGCCATAACCTAAAAGAAAACCTTCATGTGCCTTAGGGGCAAATTTGGAGCTATGGTTCATATCTCTAATAAAGCATGGAGCACCAAATACCCTAAGATATGAGACATTTGGTTTGTTACCAGTGATAAGTTCATATGAAGTTTTCTTCAGAAACTTGTGAAGGTAAACCTTGTTGATGATGTGACAAGCAGTGTTAATTGCTTCGGCCCAGAACCTAATAGGAGTCTTGTATTCAGCAAGCATAGTTCTGGCCATCTCAATGAGAGTTCTATTCTTCCTTTCAACTACACCATTCTGTTGAGGTGTATATGCAGCAGAGAATTCATGAGTAAAACCATGATCATCAAGAAAATCTTCAATATGAGTATTTTTTAATTCGGTTCCATTATCACTTCGGATATGCTTCAGAGATAATTCATATTCTGTTTGAGCTCTCTTAGCGAATGACTTGAAGATTTCAACAACTTTGCTCTTGTCATCCAAGAAGAAAACCCAAGTATAACGAGAGAAATCATCAACAATAACAAGACCATATTTGTTTCCTCCCAGGTTTGCATAGTTTTGAGGACCAAATAGATCCATATGAAGCAATTCAAGAGGACGAGTGGTAGTCATGATAGTCTTCGCTGGATGATGTTTCTTCGTGATTTTACCAGCTTCACAAGCCCTGCAGAGACGATACTTATCGAATTTTACTTCGCTAAGACCAATAACATGATTCATCTTCACTAAATTATGAAGGTTTCTCATCCCTGCATGAGCAAGTCTTCGATGCCATAACTAACCAGATGAAGCTTTTGCCATTAAGCATGTGGATATAGCAGGGCCCGAAGAAAAATCAACAATGTATAAATCTCCCTTTCGGTAACCCTCGAAGACAAACGTATAGTCATCCTGTGAAAAGACAACACAACGCGAAGCAGAAAATAGAACAAGCATACCCATATCGCATAACTTTGAAATAGACATAAGATTATATCCAAGAGATTGGACTAGCATAACCTTGTCAATGTGCTTATCCTTCGATATGGCAACCTTACCCAAACCTAACACTTTACCCTTATTGTTATCACCGAAGGTAATGAACTTCTGAGAAGATTGAGATAGTTTTTCTTCGGTGAATAACTCCTTGTCTCCGGTCATATGATTTGTACAACCACTATCCATGACCCATTCGGATCCACCGGAGACATAGCCCTGCAGAAGAATTAGTTCTTCTTAACCACCCACAAACGAGCAGGTGACTGAGAAGATGTTGAAGCACCGGTTGAAGCAATATTAAATCGAACAGGAGTGTATTGCTTCGGTGTACCATCAAGCACACCATAAATGTAAGTCCTCTGTGAATGGTTAGCATAAGAGTGAGCATATGCAATCTTAGTATGATTATTATGAGGACGATATGTATGGCGACCAGTACGATAGTATTGCTTCTGCGGAACATTTGATTCGGACACTAATGGATCATTTCTCGTCTCAAGAGAATAGAAATGATTTGGTGGTACTGAAGACTTTCCCTGCATAGTATGGTTAGCAGGCAGTTTTTCCACAAGTGCTTTCTGTACCCATATCTGACTCTTATAGAAGCCATTCTTTGGTGGAGTACCTACATACTCAGCTGTAACTTTTCCCTGCTCATCTTTCATGAGTTTGTAGTCTGAATCAAGTGATTCATCCACAATGGATTTGTTCATTTTGCAGTCGAAACCTGAAAGGTTAGCAATATCAATGGGTTTCTCCTTCGCTAGAACCCAAACAGTCTTAGGATACTGCTCAGGCTCCCAATAGGTGCCATCAGGGTTTATCTTTCTCTCGAAACCAACACCCTCATTCCTGGGATTCCTGTGAAGGAGAGCCTTCCTCAGGATATCACAGAGATACTGGTGTCCTTGCACACTTTTGAACATGCCTGTTTCAAATAAGTTTTTCAACCTGAGGAGTTCCTCGGTAACAGCAGGATTTTCCTCATCAGAGGCATTAGTATCATCAATAACAATGGGAGCTTTCCATTTGGTTGCTTCGTTCCAAGCAATCCAAACAAGGTGATTCAGTTTTATGATTTGCTTCAGAACCTTGTTGAGCCATGAGAGAGATTGACATTTTCCAATTCTTCATGAGCCTCTTTCAGTTTTTCGAGAGCCATTTTCCTCTGGAGAAACTCATAGGTGAGCTTCTCATAATCAACTGAAAGAAGATCATGCCGAGAGGATAATTCTTCAAACTTCTCCTTCAGAGCAGCATGCTCCTTAGTTAAAGTTTGACCTCTCTCAATCTCATCGATCAACAAAGTTTCTGATTTCTTAATTGTTTTGCTTAGTGAATCAAGTTCATCTTGTTGAATTGAAGCAATCTTAGCAAGTTTAGCATAGCTTATCTTTGAGTCACTTTCATATGAGGAACAATCAGAAGTGTCATAGTTTGATTTGGATGAAGATACCTTAGCCTTGGCCATGAAGCAATATGCAGGAGTTTCATCTTCACTGCTGTTGTTGGTGAAGAATGAGCTCGAAGCATTTGTTGAAGCATCTGCCGAAGCGAAAGCCAAACCAGCAACACCATCTGATTCGGACCCAGACCCAGACCTTGAGTCTTGTTCAGCTTCGGAACCAGAGGCTTCGTCTTCAGAGTTCATCTCCTTTCCCAGATAGGCCTTGGCACGGTGAGAGCTGCTTCGACGAGACGAGTAAGTCTTCGATGAAGAACCCTCACGCTTCTTATGATACTTCTTCCTCTTATCATCATCAGAATCTTTCTTCTTTTCTCTTCTTGAACTGGAATCATGTCTCTTTGACTCATGACTTCTGGAGGATCTGTGAGACTTCGATGAAGAGTCTCTGAGCGAGTGCTTTGATTTGTTCTCAGCTTCCCACAGAGGGCAATCAGCAATGTAGTGACCTGGTTTCTTGCACTTATAGCGGCAATTGTCCTTTGATGGAGAGCTTCTTGAGGATGATCGGTGAGAAGAGGATCCAATGTCTCTTGTCCTTTGATGGCATAAATCATTACTTCCAAACACAAATGGGATTGAGACAAGAGGATCCAATGTCTCTTGTCCTGTTTAATATTTTGGCTCATATGCTTGTAGTCCTAATTGTCGAGCCAAAGAGTACGGGCATGTGGGTGGGCTTATACCCCATCTCGTTGATGGCGGAGTGCCCATTCTTCAGTGTGCGGATAACACTACAATGTTCATGGAGCTTGACTTGTCTAAGGCTAGAAATACGAAACTAGTGTTGTGTCTCTTCGAACAACTACCTGGGTTAAAAATCAATTTCAATGGGAGCGAACTGTTCTGCTTTGGATGCGCTAAGGAAGAACATGATAACTATAAACAGTTGCTCAAGTGTTCAATATTGTGCTCGATATGCTTGTAGTTATCATGTTCAATATTGTGTTGTTAAGGAATTGAGCATCTGGAAGTTAAAAACAGATGTTTATCCAGAAAATGGATCTACAAACTCTCAGTGGAAGATGAGGCTATATGGATTCAGATATTGCGTAATAAATTTGCAGCAATCTGAAATTGGCAAAATGTAAGTCCAAGTATGTGATCAGAGGGGGAGGGGGTGAATGATCACTTCAAATTTTCGCATGAAACTATGAAGTGAACCATAACTTAGCAGCAGAAGAGTTGCAGCAGAAAGGTAAACATTGAAGCAGAACAGGATTGAAGCATAACATATCGAATCAAAAGCATCGAATCAATTGCATTGAAGCAAATCACTGAAGCAATTGATAAACTGAATGTAACTGCGGAAAGTAAAACAAACTCTTGACTCGGCGATGTTTGTTCGACCAGTTCACACTCTGCAAAGTGCTACGTCTGGTTGGAGGGACTTGTGATTGAACACAGGAGCTAACCTCTCTCCGTCCGTATCTCCACTGCACCAATCTCCTTGAGCTGGATCAGTTCTTCACTCGTGGTTGATTATTGAGGAAATCATCGAAACCTTTGACAAACTGGACTTCGAGGCGACAATAACTCTTCGCTCTCTGAAGAACAACTCTCTAACCGTCTAGGAGAATTGCAGTTCTCCAAGATAAAAAGGCTAGCAAACTTCTTCCTTAGTCATAATGAATCAACTCAGATCAATAGGACTTGTGCTTCGGTGGATGGGTTTTTCGGTTTGCTTCGGTGGGGTTGCTCTCTCTCTTCACTGTAAGAGGAAATATTCTTGGAGCAGCCACCGGCCAATGAGGGCGGGGGTGGCGTATTTATAGGTGGCAATCCCTAGGTGCGAAATGACTGAAGTGACCCGATGTGACAGCTTGACACCTGTCCGCAACGGTCATATTTCCAATCAAAGCGCAACTTTACTTGCGGTCCAAGTAAAGCTGACTCACGGACTTGGTCCTGCTTCAGTAGCCGAAAGAACTAAGTCTTCGCTGGTGAAGCATTACCTAGCTCACATGAGATTTCTCAACTGTGGCTACTCACTGGTTTGGATTCGATCTGAGTCTTTTCACCAAAACCTTCGGAGTACATTTACTAAACCCCTCTTGATAGTACGGCTTTTCCTATGACTCAAAGAAGTGAAAAAGAACTACGCAAAAATTACTAAGTCTTGCGCCATCTTGGTCATCACCTTCGATGAGACTAGCTTCAGGATTCCTTATCTTTTTAGGGGTCGTCATCCGTGATGAGCTTCACTCCAGAGGATATGCTTCAGTAAATATGTAAATCTTCGTTGAAGCTTTATCACCAACCTATAACTTCAGGAACCTAACCATCTGTTTTACACTAGAAAGCTTGTGAGTTCCTCTACTGTTTTGTCCAACAATATCCAAAACTCATGGGGTTATAACTTTGCTCTTACACGAAACGATATCATTTTTACCAGGATCATCATCACAAATTTCCCGCAATCTATTTTCAGGGCATCGGGCTTGATCCGTACATGGTCATTACTCAGTAGTGGAAAAGCCAAGGTGCTTATGGATTCTGGGTGCTACCGTTGGAAGATGGTAGTTTAGAATAGCTACAACCTGTTTGGATGACCTTGCAACAACAGTATAGGCGCATATGCATATTTTCCTATTTTTATCGGTTGTGGCTATGTTCTTTTGTTATTTTTATACTCCCTTCGTTTTAAAATAAGTGTCTCAACTTTATACTAAATTTAGTACTCCCTCCGATCCATAATAAGTGTCGCTCATCTAGTATAAAGTTTGTACTAGCTTAGTACAAAATGTGCGACACTTATTATGGATCGGAGGGAGTACAAAGTTGTACTAGAGTTAAGACACTTATTTCAGAATTGAGGGAGTAACTTGTGCCGAACATAATTACTTTGTTTAATACAATAATATGGTCATATGCATCATTTTAAGAGACCGGGTATAAAACCTATGTTTCAAAAAACAATAAAATAAGAGTAAAATTATCTTTCACCTGCAAAAAAAATATTTTGACAGTTCTAATTGATGTTGACTGGTGCTTGGGCAAAGCCGAGCTAGTTGGATCTGGATGCGGTTTCGTCCAGGTCAAGCCAGCCACGGGGGGAACGCCGCAGAAGCTTCTGAACTATATTAACGACTTGTATACGCACACGCGAAAGCTCCTGTCCGTCGGCCGCCAGATTAGCTAGCAGCCTAGCACGAACGCAGGCACGTTTGACTTTGAATTCAAACCGTATACCCCTCCCCCAAATCTTATCCCCCAATATAAACCGTCTACCACCGAAGCACAGATTGGCCACGACCAACATCCCCACCCGCCCGATTCCACCAGATACTAGATCTGTTTTCTCGCCGGCGGCCGGCGCAAAGGCGTAGGTTCTCCGTCGGCGGATCACAGCGAAGGACACCGCCGTCGAGTCGAGTCGATTCTGTGAGCGGATCGTCCACGTGATGGCTCGCGCGGCGAACGTCGACGCCCTCGCCTCGGGCTTGGCGAGGAAGGCGGAGGGGGTCCTGGCCGTGGCCGGCGGCGGCAGGAGGGTCGACCAGGCCGTGGCGTACCTGCTCATGGCCGCCGCGCTCGCCGTCACCTACCTCGTGCACTGATCGATCGGTCGGACGGACCGCGTGATGAATCGGATAAATTCGTGTCATCTCATCTTTGTATAAATCTTTGTAGTACTGCTTTTGTGTGTCAGATAGTAGATCCGTAGGTGAATCTTCTCTTCGTGTCGTTTCGTCCCCTATTTGTTCTAAAGATCATGGATGACATAAGTGCAGTTAATTGGAGAATTTGACAGTATTTCCTTGATTCCTCAAGATGATAACCCTTAGGGCATCTCCGCAAATGTCTTGACCGAATAGTTTAGATATATTTTATCATTCAAAATGAATCTGCATCTATCAATGGATGGTTTCGTTCGTTTGTTTTTCAGCAAACCAAAAGAGGGTTTTACGAGTGGTCGGATAGTCTCATGTTCGCATTAGACACCCAGGTACCACACCAAAAAAAAATCTTTGACAAATACCTCTTCGAGCATGAAGCATTGTCGCGCATTTATGCCGGTTAACCTGCTTTAGAGCGGACGCGACTCATTGTTATTGATGCCATCAAAGAGCGATGCGACCGATCACTAAATTGAAGCAGCCACTCCGTTCTTCGTGCATGTTCAATGCCGAAGAGAGTGCGACGATCGTCTGCCCGGCTGGTGGTCGTGGAGGCGGATCTCCATCTGGATCGTGGCGGCGGCGCCGTAGATCTCCAGGCATGTCCTCCTCCATGGTGCCCGTCTCCATCGCAAAGGAGATCATAATCTCTTCGACGATAAGGAGGATCAGAAGCCGCCATAGCCGCGTCTCTTCTTTGGGCGTGGAGATCGACATATGTGATACATGCGCTATCTTGGTGTTGATGCAGCCAAGGCCACCCAATCGTGTTCCTCGATCGCTCTTTGGGCGTCAAGAACCAGAAGCTCTCAGTTTACAAGAAGGAATTTTTGGCAGTGAAGATGGTGGTGGATTGATGGCGTCCATATCTATAGCGGGGCCACTTCACTATACTAACATATCACAGAAGCATCTGTACACTGGAAGAGCAACAAGACCCACGTGTGGTTCATGTTTCTCAATTCAAGCCACTCACGGATCACACACCGGTCTTCAACAAGCTGCCAACTCCTTTAGATATTACCATCGGCTATCTTAAACCCGAAGAAATCCTCGAGCGTCGTCTCCTTAAGAAAGGTAATGCGATGATTCCCCAGGTTTTCATCTGTTTGGCTACTCTATCGCCCACAAGTGCAACCTGGGAGGACTAGCATGTGCTATAGCAGAGGTTTTCAGAAGTGGATCTCGGGGAAGGGACTCCAACTCAAGAAGGGGCTTATGTCACGCAGTCCCCTTCAGCTAGCATGGTAAGGCCTGAAGTGGAGGCAGACAGTGAAGTGCCAACGCAGCAAAACAGAGAGGAGGCAAAGCGTGGAGAAGAAGATGAGTGGGACCCCCTACGGTAGGAGGTCTAGTTGTTTCAAGTATGTGTGTATGAAAGGACCTTCCTTGACCGACTGGCCAAGCTATTTAATGTACCATGGGTATTGTGTACTGTTTACAAAGAGAAAATATATGTGAAACCATGTCATCTCCTTCCCATTTCATCACCTGCTCCCTTCTATGTTCCTAATCTCATCGCCCTTTCTCCCCTTGTTTGTTGATCCCTCATGTTCGATCCTTAGGGTTGTTACACTATGGTACGGGGATGCCATGACCTGGCTACCTTCCGAGTTGCAGCCAACGACAAAAAGCATGTCAATCGCAGCATCTAGGAAACCAAGCGATCTCATGCATGTTGCGATGGTAAGTCCATGGACCCTGGTCCATTGTTTTCGATGGTGGGATTTTCTTTTGCTGAGTGTTTTACTAAGAAATTTGATGTCCTGTGTGTACTTGGGGTTGGGACTAGATTGGGAAATTTGCGTTACGTTACACATGGGGCAACGAACAACGCAATAGGGGTGAATCAATTAGTTAGTTGCCTAATTACCATTTTACATAATCACTGAGTAGGAAATAGATTCATTGGTGGTGGTGGTGGTGGGGGGGGGGGGGTAGCCCCCCTTCCCCCTAGAATTCGTCCCTGGGCAGTTAGCTCAAGATGGCAAGGAGGTCCTCATCAAGTTAGTTGTTGAATCTCTCGCCACATATGTTATGGAAGTTTTTACACTTCCTTTTTCAGTGTGCAATGACCTCACAAGTATGATGCCTAATTGATACGTCCCAAACGTATCTATAATTTCTGCTTGCTCCATGCATGTTTTGTGTGATATTGCTATGATCAAGATACACTTTCATACACTTTTGATCATATTTGGACTAACTTATTAACTCAGTGCACCACAGTGTCAGTTCCTGTTTTCTGCTGTTTTTCTATTTCAGTTTCCCCCCATATTAAAAGTGCTCCAAAATTTCAGGAAAATTCAAATAAAAAATCAGCGCAACGGAAGCTTCCGGAACCCCGAAGGACGGCCAGAGGGGCCCCACCTGGTGCCCAGACGGCCAGGTGGCGCGGCCAGGGCTTGGCCGCGCCACCAGGGCGCCTGGACCCCTGGCTGCCCCCTTCACCTATTTAATCTCCGTGACGCGAAAGCCCCGAAGACAGAACCCTTTTTCGCGATCTCGCCTCTGTTCCGCCGCCGCCGCGCTTCCAAGATCGGGAGCGCCAACAGACTTCTTCCCGGCACCCTGCCAGAGGGAGGATTGACCTCCGGGAGCTTCCCCTCCACCATAGACACTTCCCGGGTGCCCGTGAGTAGTTTTCTTTGGACCATGGGTCCGTGATCAGTAGCTATGTGGTGTTCTCCTCCCCTCTTTGTTCTTCATGGTTTAGTACTCGTGAGTTGTCCTACATGATCGAGGCACATATGTAATCTTTCTGCTGTTGCTATGCCGAGTTTGCTAGGATCGGATGTATTATGAGATTATGTTCAGATTGTGATTGAGTAATATATTTGGTTCTTATCTTTTATATTGTTGTTCTTAAGTAATTCTTGCATGTTCTCCGTTGTTGTTTATTGCTTTGGCCAAGTAGTAGGTAGTGAATCCAAGAGGGAATGTTATGCTCGATTGTGGGTTCATGGCCCCCGATGACACGCTTGAGTGACAGAAACATGAGTCTAGGGGATGTGATGTTGCCACAAGGGGGAAAACAACGGTGCTTGTAACCGCGGTTGCAAGGATTGTTTACTTTACGCAAAGTGTTTTTAATGCAGTTGTTTGTTGCTTTGGGTTTACACTTTTGGTGGAGCTCGCAACTTAATACCAGCGAGATGTTCTGGATAGATATCTCCAGGTGGATGATTAGTAGTAGATGCAGTTGGATTTCAGTCTACTTGTTTTGGCGTACCGCCCATGCTTTTGAGCCTCGTCCTTTCTTTGTAACATAGTTATCATTGCGGTGCGTTTTTAATCCTGTCAATTGCCCAGCTATAATTTGTTACCTCGCATACTAGTTTTATCGTCTTTTGGGAGAGAGACATCACTAGTGAACATCACGGGACCCCGGTCCATATTCTCATCACTGTTTACACGCTTACTTACTTTCCTGCTTTTACTTTCTAGCTGCTATCATTATCATTATCCCTTGCGTTTGATCCTTTGTAAACAACAAGGCCGGAGAGATTGACAACCTCTCTGAACTTCGTTGGGAGCAAAGTTATTTGTGTCGTGTGCAGGTCCAGGAGAAGCAAGTGGTTCTGTTCAGACGGCGCATCACTTGCTGACTCACCTACTTATCATTGTCCGAGTCCTACGGGAGACAAACCCTATCATCTACATAGGGGAAATTTGCTGCTATCCTACATCTCAACTTCCACTTGGGGTAACCAACGAAGGGTGAGAAGCCATTATCATCATGTCGCACATCAAGAAAATTTCTGGCGCCGTTGTCGAGGACTCCGAGTGCTAAGATAGGGGAGTTGCCCACTACCTTTTACCTTTCTTTTTAGTTTTGTTAGTTTACCTTTCAGTTTTTATCTTTGTGTCTTATATGGAAAATTACAAAAAATCTGCCACACTTGCTACTCCTATGGATTCCACTGAAAACACCAAGTTGTGTGACTTCACTAGTCACAACAACAAAGACTTTATCTGCACTCCTATTGCCACACATGCCACTTCAGCTACCTCTTATGAAATTAAACCTTCCTTGCTAAACCTTGTTATGAGAGATCAATTATCTGGTGCTGGAGAAGATGCTGCTTTATGGTGGCAGGAGAGTGTTATACTCTTCAAGCCCTCGTTGATTACCCCAAGTGCAGGGTGAGAGATATAGTGCAGCGGCAAGTTCTCCCTTGGCAAAGATACCAAGGTTTGTCTCCCGTAGGAATCCGAAGGATACAAGAAGGTGGTAAAGTGAACAGTGGCGTCGAGGTTGCCAACTTCACCTGGACCTGCACACAGATACAAATAACTTTGCTCCCAACAAGTACAGAGGAGTTGTCAATTCCTCCGGCCTTGCCGTTTACAAAGGATCAACGCAAGAGATAATGATAGTGGCAACTGAAAGTAAATACTGAAAGTAAATTAATGGTGTAAACAATGATATGATGATGGACCAAGGTCACGTGATTTTCACTAGTAATGTCTCTCTCCCAAAAGATGATAAAAGTGCTAGCGAGGTAAACAAATCACAGTTGGGCAATTGACAGGATTATGAAGGCACCGCAATGCTAACTATGCTGCAAAGAAAGGAAGGGCTCAAAAGCAATGGGCAGTACGCCAAGGTAAGTAGACCGAAATCCAACTGCATCTACTACGAATCATCCACCTTGAGATATCTATCCAGAACATCTTGTTGGTATTAAGTTGCGAATCCCACCCAAAGTGTAAACTCAAAGCAACAGACAACTGTATTAAAAGAACTTTGCGTAAAGTAAACAATCCTTGCATCCGCGGATACAAGCACCGTTGTTTTATCCCTGGTGGCAACAACACATCCCCTAGTCTCATGTTTCTGTCACTCAAGATAGACATCAAGGGGCTGAACCCACAATCAAGCATAACGCTCCATCTTGGAGTTGCAACAAATCACTTGGCCAAAGTAAAATACGGCAACGGAGAACATGAAAGAATTTACTCAAGAACAAAATATAAAAGAGAAGAACCCAACAGAGTCTGAACATAGTCTCATAATCCATCAGATCCCAACAAACTTAGCATAGCAACAACAGAAAATTACAAAGGTGCCTCGATCATGTGAGGCAGCTCACGAGGTCTCGAAAGTGGAAGCACAAAGAAGGGAGAGATAGATCACATAGCTACTGGTCACGGACCCATGGTCCAAGGGAAACTACTCACGGTACATACGAGAGGCGTCTATGGCTATGGATGGTCTCCCGGAGGGGGTAGCTTCCCCCGGCAGGGTGCCGGAGCAGCTTCTCCAGGCAGCCCCGATCTTGAAACGGCGGCGGCGGCACAGAGGAGAGATCGCGAAAGAGGGATCGATATTAGGGGTTTCTGTCACGGGGGGTAAATATAGGCGAAGGGGGGCACCGAGAGGGGCCACGAAGCAGTCAGGAGGGTCCCTGGCGCGGCCTAGGGTGGGGTCGCGCCACCTTCCCTCCTGGCTGCCTGGTGGTGGCCCTCCTTCCCTCCTTTGGTGATTCTGGAAGCTTCCGTTGCGCTGATTTTTTTATCTGATTTTCCCGGATTTTTTGGAGCACTTTTAATGGCCGGAAAACCTGAAATACAAAAACAGCAGAAAACAGTAACTGGCAGTTGGGTGCACTGGGTTAATAGATTAGTCCAAATATGCTCAAAAGTGTATGAAAGTTCAAGCAAAACATGGCAAAGTCACACAAAACATGCATGGAGCAAGCAGAAATTATAGATACGTTTGGGACGTATCAACATCCCCAAGCTTAATTCCTGCTCGTCCTCGAGTAGGTGAATGATAACAAGCATAATTTCTGTGGTGACATGCCACACAACCATATAAGGACTTTTAAGTAAAGCAATCAAAGCATGCAATTCAATAAAAGTCTTAAAAATCAAGAGTATATATTAGTATTGACAAAAGCAACAAAAGAACAAAAGGTGCAAGAGCTCTCGCTGTCCGTGACTCGAATGTCTCCAGATGGTGTTTGCGTGCAAGCAAGGGATAGGGAAATATGAGAGAAAAAATAAGGTTGTTGAGAACAACTATCTACTAAAGTTTCACACTTAGTCTCCTTTGGATTCTTATCTTGACTCGTCCCCAGACCACTAGTCAGGTACAATTCAAACTGATCCACTCCCTTTCGATATTTGGAGCACTCATGCAATGGATGAGCGTGAGCAAGAAAGTTAACACCTAAAAGGCGAAACAGATAGAAGGTGGAGGAGGAAGACAAAAAGGTGTGAAAGGATCACATCAATGAGGACAATCATAGACGAGAGAAGGCCATATGATAGATATGATGTGAGGAGTAGGGATTGACATGCAACGGATGGACATGCGAGCTAAAATCTCTCCAAGGGAACTAGTGGGGGTGCATCTAACTTGCTTGCTAAAGAATACCTAGAGCTTGTTTGAGGAGGATCATCATTGGAATATACAAGCCAAGTTATATAGTGTGAAGGTTCCCACATAGATATATGCATGATGATGATCTCTATGGAGTACAAGGGTTAGAGGATGAAGTACTAGTGTGGATCTCTCAAAAGGAATAGTAGTGTGCCCCTTCTCTCTTTTTATTTATTTTTCTATTTTTTTGTATTTTTTTGGTGGCCTCAATGGCTCTTTCTATTTAACTCTCATTCGTCCTCTTTGGGATCTTTTGATTTTGTCCTCTTTGGGGTCTTTTCCTCACTTTAGGGGCAATACTCTATATTATACAAGAATATAGAAGATCTTTCACACTTTACAAAGGTACTCACATAAAGAAGATATAACTATCATGATGCGAATGTATGACATGAGGATCAAGTCATGAGAAGATGGATGTTTCATGGCAATGTATCTCGGAAAGGCTATGGAAATGCCTTGTAGGTAGGTATGGTGGCTGTTTTGAGGAAAGATATAAGGAGGCTTATGATGACAGAGCGTATCGTGCCAAGGGTTTGGATGCACCGGCGAAGGTGTACGCTAACTCTCGGAGTGAGAAGAGAGCAATGCACGGTACCGAAGAGGCTAGAAAAAGTATAGGTGGGTGGAAGTGTCAACTTTTGAATACTCACATTAGTCTGAAGAACTCATGCACTTATTATCGGCAACTCTCAATCTAATAAGGAGGTTCACAAAGAGAGAAGTACCTCGAGGAGGAGTGTATGGGGGTTTGGTTATCCTTGCGCATCCTCGACTCATGGTACGTGAGTGTACTCTAATATTCGAACGCTCCAGAGGTCAGTGATCCATCTAGTAGCTAGAATTCTCAATAGGGGATTTTGGTTTTCGAAAAACACACGGATTTCCCAAAATACGACATCTATCACTAATAGGCAAGAGCTCTTGACACCATAAGTTCAAACATTACTCTAGTCAATACCTCAAAACTATTGCAAGTTACTACTACAAAGAGAACAACAACTTTAACTACCTACTTTCAGTCAAGACACAGAACTCGGTGCAACAGGCAACCTCTCTAACAAGAGAAAACATGAAACCTATAGAAAGTTCAACCTAAGACAAAAAGAAAAGCTCTAGAAAAACTAAAGCACTACAACTAAACAGAACAGCAGCTAAGAAAAGAAAAAGAACAGCTCACAGCTAAAAGAATAGGCATGAAAATCCTATGAGGAGTTCTAGTTCAAGCGGAGCGTGAATCTCTCCCACGCAAAAGATTAAGTAAGCTGGGATATAACTTGTTACTACAGCAAACAAAGATAAAGAAAACTAAAAACAAAACCTAAGAGCGAGATGCTCCAAGAATAGCACATAACGCATGAAGTGATAAAAATATAGTGTAACGAGAGACGAACTGATAATTGTTGATGTAGAAGGGGATGCTCGGGGGCATCCCCAAGCTTATACGCTTGAGTATCCTTGAATATTTATTGGGGGTGCACATGGGCATCCCCAAGCTTGAGCGTTTGACACTCCAAGATCTTATTTCATCATCTTCCATCGCACACTTCAAAACTCCCTTCATACATAACTCATTGTAGACTGATTAGAGAGGTTAGTACCCTTCTAAAGTAATTTTTCCTCTACTGAAAATAAAGATAATCTTGAAGATCTACTGTTTCTCAAGATTTCCAAAAAGTTTTTGCAAAGAAAAAGCAAGCTTAAGGTTTGCAAAAGTAAGGAGAGACAAAACGTGGCAGAATCTGTGGAAAACAGAACATCGGATAGAAACGAATTTTTTAGGGGTACTTCTGCAACTCAAATCAAAAAAATCAGAACATACGGAAGTTTTGTAATTGTATAGAGCACGCTGTGTAAAAATATTAGCTCAAAAAGATGAACTGGGATTTTTCTGTGATTTGTCTTGTCACGAGGACAGAATCTGTTTTCTGGACAGCATGTCACAACTTTTACTTCCCTTGCCGTATGAGGCTATAAAAGGCACAAAGCTTGAAAAGTAAAGATACAATGATGTTTCTACAGTAGTAAAAATCATCAAGACCACTAAAAATAGAAGAAAAGCAAAAATAAAAACCTAAATTCGTTGTGGGCTGCCTCTCGAAAGCGCTTCTTTAAAGCCATTAGCTAGGCTTAAAGTAGAAGATCAAGTCTTTTCAAGAAAATAACTAGCCCGTGTGACTGACTCAAAAGGTAACTTAATCTTTTTCCTAGGGAAATGTTCCACCCCTTTCTTGAGAGGTAATTGTAATTTGATATTCCCCTCTTTCATGTCAATAACAACACCAATTGTGCGAAGAAAAGGACGTCCCAAAATAATTGGACAAGAAGGTTTACATTCAATATCCATAATAGTAAAATCAACGGGAACATAATTGTCATTGACAATGATAAGAACATCGTCGATCTTCCCCAAAGGTTTCTTTACGGAAGAATCAATAAGACGAACACCAAAAGAACAAGGATCGAAAGGTTTTAATTCAAGCATATCATACATTCTTTTGGGCATAACAGAGGTACTTGCTCCAACATCACAAAGAGCATAACAAGAGAAGTTATTCAATTTGATTTTTATCATAGGATCCCAACCATCTTCTAGCTTCCTAGGTATGGAGGCTTCTAGTCTAAGCTTCTCCTCCCTAACTTTGATTAGAGCATTGGTGATATGCTCTGTGAAGGCAAGATTAAGTGTGCTAGTGTGGGGGTCTCTAGACATCTTGTGTAGGAAACCAATAACTTCAGATAAAGTGCAGTTGTCCAAGTCTAGATCACTACTATCTATCAAGGAGGTAGTGATATCATTTAAGCTCACTTGTTTGAAAGCCTCTGTATTCATAGAGGTTTCTTCGTCTATGGTTGAGGTGGTAGCATCACCATTGATAGGTCAAGTGGGACTAGGGGTGTGATGGGTGCTAACAGTTTGTACATCCTCAACTACTTGGATAGTAGCTACTGTGTGGTAGGTAGGAAGGCTCTTAATTCTATCATCTTCCTCTTTTTCTCTAGCCCATCTCTCTTTAAGTTTAGCCATCATCCTAATATTTCATTGATTTGTAACTGGATAGCATTAATAGGAGTGACCTTACTCTCCTCAAGGGGAGAGGTTCTAATTTTAACATCTCAACATCAAGGGCTAAGTTGTCTACCTTCAAACAAAGATTATCTAATTTAGCTAGTTTTTCTTCCACGTTCTTGTTGAAGGCTTTTTGGGTAGTGATAAAGTCTCTAAGCATACTCTCTAGTTCAGAGGTGGGGTTCTTGTTACTAGGGTAGGTGTTGTTGTTCCCATAAGTGGGTGGAAACGGTCTAGGATTACTAGCAAAGTTGCCCCAATAAGCATTATTGTTGAAGTTGTTTCTAGAGATAAAGTTCACATCTACTTGATCCTGAGCAATCAAAGAATTTAAAGGAACATCCTGAGGATCAATAGGAGCTTGATTGGTAAGTAGAGACATGATAAGGTCAACCTTCTCATTTAGAGAGGAGATCTCCTCGACAGAATTTACCTTCTTACCAGTTGAAGATCTTTCGGTGTGCCAGTGAGAGTAGTTCAGCATCATCTCATCAAGTAGCTTTGTAGCAGCACCAAGTGTGGTTGACATAAAAGTTCCTCCCGCGGCCGAATCTAACAGGTTCCGCGAGGTAAAGTTCAAGCCTGCATAAAAAGTCTGGATAACCATCCATGTAGTCAGTCCATGTGTAGGGCAGTTCTTGACGAGCTTCTTCATACGTTCCCATGCCTGGGAAACATGTTCATTATCCAATTGTCTGAAATTCATAATGTTACTCCTCAATTGAATAATTTTAGCAGGGGGATAGTACTTCCCGATAAAAGCATCCTTGCACTTATCCCAAGAATCTATGCTATTCTTAGGCAAGGATTGAAACCAGCTTTTAGCTTTATCCCTCAAAGAGAAAGGAAAAAGCTTAAGCTTAACCTGGACCTGCAAACAAATACAAATAACTTTCCTCCCAACGAGTACAGAGGAGTTGTCAAATCCTCTGGCCTTGCCGTTTACAAAGGATCAACGCAAGAGATAATGATAGTGGCAACTGAAAGTAAATACTGAAAGTAAATTGATGGTGTAAACAATGATATGATGATGGACCAAGGTCACGTGATTTTCACTAGTGATGTCTCTCTCCCAAAAGACGATAAAAGCGCTAGCAAGGTAAACAAATCACAGTTGGGCAATTCACAGGATTATGAAGGCACCGCAATGCTAACTATGCTGCAAAGAAAGGAAGGGCTCAAAAGCAATGGGCAGTACGCCAAGGTAAGTAGACCGAAATCCATCCGCATCTACTACGAATCATCCACCTTGAGATATCTATCCATAACATCTCACTGGTATTAAGTTGCGAATCCCACCCAAAGTGTAAACTCAAAGCAACAAACAATTGCATTAAAAGAACTTTGCGTAAAGTAAACAATCCTTGCATCCGCGGATACAAGCACCTTTGTTTTATCCCTGGTGGCAACAACACATTGATACGTCCCAAACGTATCTATAATTCTGCTTGCTCCATGCATGTTTTGTGTGACTTTGCCATGTTTTGCTTGAACTTTCATACACTTTTGAGCATATTTGGACTAATCTATTAACCCAGTGCACCCAGCTGCCAGTTACTGTTTTCTGCTGTTTTCGTATTTCAGGTTTTCCGGCCATTCAAAGTGCTCCATAAAATCCAGGAAAATCAGATAAAAAATCAGCGTCGCGGAAGCTTCCGGAAACACCAAAGAAGCGAAGGGGGGCCACCACCAGGGAGCCAGGAGGGTCCCTGGCGCGGCCCCACCCTAGGCCGCGCCAGGAGGCCTCCTGGCTGCCTGGTGGGTCCCCTCGACGCCCCCCTTCGCCTATATTTACCCCCCGTGACGGAAACCCCATAGGACGAACTCCTTTTTCGCGATCTCGCCTCTGTTCCGCCGCTGCCGTTTCAAGATCGGGGCTGCCTGGAGAAGCTGCTTCGGCACCCTGCCGGGAGAAGCTACCCCCTCCGAGAGACCATCCATAGCCATGGACGCCTCCCGTATGTACCGTGAGTAGTTCCCCTTGGACCATGGGTCCGTGACCAGTAGCTATGTGATCTATCTCTCCCTCTTTTATGCTTCCACTTTCGAGTCCTCGTGAGCTTCCTCACATGATCGAGGCATCTATGTAATTTCTGCTGTTGCTATGCTGAGTTTGTTGGGATCTGATGGATTATGAGACTATGTTCAGATTGTGATGAGTAATATATTTGGTTCTTCTCTTTTATATTTTGTTCTTGAGTAAATTCTTGCATGTTCTCCGTTGCGGTATTTGCTTTGGCCAAGTATTTTATTTGCAACTCCAAGAGAGAGCGTTATGCTCGATTGTGGGTTCAACCCCTTGATGTCTAGCTTGAGTGACAGAAACACGAGACTAGGGGATGTGCTGTTGCCACCAGGGATAAAACAACGGTGCTTGTACTTGCGGGTGCAAGGATTGTTTACTTTACGCAAAGTTATTTTAATGCAATTGTCTGTTGCTTTGAGTTTACACTTTGGGTGGGATTCGCAACTTAATACCAGCGAGATGTTCTGGATAGATATCTCAAGTTGGATGATTCGTAGTAGATGCAGATGGATTTCGGTCTACTTACCTTGGCGTACTGCCCATTGCTTTTGAGCCCTTCCTTTCTTTGCAACATAGTTAGCATTACGGTGCCTTCATAATCCTATCAATTGCCCAACTGTGATTTGTTTACCTCGCTAGAAATTTTATCGTCTTTTGGGAGAGAGACATCACTAGTGAAAATCACGGGACCCCGGTCCATCATCACATTATTGTTCACACTACCAATTTACTTTCAGTATTTACTTTTCTGTTGCTATCACTATCATTATTATCTCTTGCGTTAATCCTTTGTAAACAGCAAGGCCGGAGGAATTGACAACTCCTCTGAACTCGTTGGGAGCAACGTTATTTGTATCTGTGTGCAGGTCCAGGTGAAGTTAGCAACCTAGGTTGTGAACGGCGCCATTGTTCACTTACCACCTACTTGTATCTCTTGAGTCCAACTGGAGACAATCTAAACCTTAGCATCTTTGCTAAGGGAAACTTGCCGTTGTGCTACATCAAACCTTCCACTTGGGGTAACCAACGAGGGGCGAGAAGCCATCAAGCAAATTTCTGGCGCCGTTGCCGGGGACTCAAGTCTTGAAGATAGGGGAGTTGCACACTATCTTTTACCTTTGCTTTTTAGTATTGTTAGTTTACCTTTCAGTTTTTGCTTTAGTGTATTTTATCAAAAATAAAAAAATAGTTACCCTGCTAATAGTTATCAGTATGTTTGGCCCTTTTGCCTTTGGTGAGTCAGAAGTACTGACCTTTAAACAAAGAGGTGGTGAAAGTTTGAAAGATGCTTGGTATAGAATTAATGATTCTCAAAAAAGAGCCACCAAGAAGCAATCCACTACTATCCTGCTTAGAAATTTTTATGTTGGGATTACTTCTTGGAATAGGTTTCTTTTAGACACTGCTATCTATGGGAACTTCATAGAGGCCCTAGTTTGGGAAGCCCTTAATGTCATTGAAAATCTTGTTGGAAGTCTCCCCATTGTTAGTATTAAGGAAGACATTACTTTAGCTCACATTATGAGAAAACTTGAAAAAATAGAGCTAGAGATGCTAAGTATCGATAGGGTGAACGAGTTGGATCGCAAGATTCAAGGGAATTTGAATAGGCTAGATACTTCCATGCAGAAAATTGTCAAAACTTTGGAGACTATCAAATACCTTGATGAAAAGTCTTCTAGGATAGAAAAGATTGAGGAAGTTATTGAAACTTTAGATACTACATTTTCCTCACTCAAAACAAAAAAGGATGAAACTCCATCAAAGAAGGAACCTAAGTCCGTTTACGTACCCAAGGTTCCCCGAGCTAAAGCTAGCACACCCAGTGCCAAGAGAGTTGAAACGGTGAAAACTTTCGAGGAGACACTTATCTTTAACTTTAATGAAACTCCAATTGATTTCCCTCCTTTTGATTTTATTCCAAGAAGCGTTTTCATTCATACTTTATTTGAGAAACCAATTAAGACTAGTTGTACTATTGAAGAGTTTTTTGATGAGCATGATAATGGCTCAATAGATGCAACTTGATCTTCTGCTTTAAGCCTAGCTAATGGCTCTAAAGAAGCGCTTTCGGGAGGCAGCCCGCAACGAATTTAGGTTTTTCTTTTTTTCTTTTGTTCTGTTCTTAGTGGTCTTGATGATTGTTACTACTGTAGCAACATCATGGTATCTTTACTTTTCAAGCTTTGTGCCAAGTTTAGCCTCAGATTGCAAGAAAGGTCAAAAGTTGGTGCTTGCTGTCCAGAAACAGATTATGTCTTCTTGACGGAAAAATTCTCAATAAATCACCAGATCATCTTTTTGATCTGAATTTTTTTGACAGCATGCTCCATACAATTACCTTTCAGGCGTCTGTTCAAAGTTTTTTGATTTGAGTTGCAGAAGTACCTCGAAAAAATTCTCCTTTCTCTGCTGTTCTATTTTTCTCAGCTTCTGCCCCGGTTTTTCTTTTCGCAGTTTTGCAATCCTTAAGTTTGCTTTTTATTTGCAAACTTTTTTGGACAGGCAAGAGAAACAGTAGCTCTTCCTGGAAATTTTTATTTGCAGTAGAGGAAAATTATTTTATTAGGGTACTAACCTCTCTAATCAGCCTACAATGAGTTATGTATGAAGGGAGTTTTCAAGTGCGCGATGGAGGATGATGAAAGAAGATTCAGGAGGGTCAAACGCTCAAGCTTGGGGATTCCCATGTGCACCCCCAATAAATATTCAAGGAGACTCAAGCGTCTAAGCTTGGGGATGCCCCCGTGCATCCCCTTCTTCATCAACAATTATCAGTAGTTCTCTCGTTGCACTATATTTTTATCACTTCATGCATTATGTGTTGTTCTTGGAGCGTCTCGCTCTTAGGTTTTCTTTTTAGTTTTCTTTTGCTTTGTTTGCTGTAGTAACAAGTTAGACCCCAACTTACTCTTTTGCGTGGGAGAGATTCACGCTCCGCTTGAACTAGAACTCCTCATAGGATTTGCATGCCTATTCTTTTAGCTGTGAGCTGTTCTTTTTCTTTTCTTAGCTGCTGTTCTGTTTAGTTGTAGTGCTTTAGTTTTTCTAGAGCTTTTCTTTTTGTCTTAGGTTGAATTTTCTATAGGTTTCATGTTTTCTCTTGTTAGAGAGGTTGCCTGTTGCACCGAGTTCTGTGTCTTGACTGAAAGTAGGTAGTTAAAGTTGTTGTTCTCTTTGTAGTAGTAACTTGCAATAGTTTTGAGGTATTGACTAGAGTAATGTTTGAACTTATGGTGTCAAGAGCTCTTGCCTATTAGTGATAGATGTCGTATTTTGGGAAATCCGTGTGTTTTTCGAAAACCAAAAACCCCTATTGAGAATTCTAGCTACTAGATGGATCACTTACCTCTGGAGGGTTCGAATATTAGAGTACACTCACGTACCATGAGTCGAGGATGTGCAAGGATAACAAAAACCCCATACACTCCTCCTCGGGGTACCTGTCTCTTTGTGAACCTCCTGATTAGATT
This sequence comes from Bromus sterilis, assembly GCA_950022295.1. NCBI lineage: Eukaryota > Viridiplantae > Streptophyta > Magnoliopsida > Poales > Poaceae > Bromus > Bromus sterilis. The sequence continues at coordinate 32,142,049 of OX465597.1, forward strand.
GAGAGTTACCGATAATAAGTGCATGAGTTCTTCGGACTAATGTGAGTATTCGAAATTTGACACTTCCACCCACCTATACTTTTTCTAGCCTCTTCGGTACAGTGCATTGCCCTTTCTCACCTCGAGAGTTGGCGCATACTTCGCCGGTGCATCCAAACCCTTGGCATGATACGCTCTGTCATCATAAGCCTCCTTATATCTTTCCTCAAAACAGCCACCATACCTACCTACAAGGCATTTCCATAGCCTTTCCGAGATACAATGCCATGCAACATCCACCTTCTCATGACTTGATCTTCATGTCATACATGCTACTTGCTTGATCAATGAGCCGCATGCTAGTTGGGCCTTGCCCTAAACATTGCTACATGACGCGCTAGTATCATTGCATATCCTACTACAATTGCAGAGGCATACATTTGCATACTTCATGATAGTTACATTTTCTTTATGTGAGTACCTTTGTAAAGTGTGAAAGATCTCCTATATTCTTGTAAAATATAGAGTATTGCCCCTAAAGTGAGGAAAAGATCCCAAAGAGGACAAAATCAAAAGATCCCAAAGAGGACAAAATCAAAAGACCCCAAAGAGGACAAAATCAAAAGATCCCAAAGAGGACAAATGAGAGTTAAATAGAAAGAGCCATTGAGGCCACCAAAAAAATACAAAAAAATAGAAAAAGAAATAAAAAGAGAGAAGGGGCACACTACTATTCCTTTTGAGAGATCCACACTAGTACTTCATCCTCTAACCCTTGTACTCCATAGAGATCATCATCATGCATATATCTATGTGGGAACCTTCACACTATATAACTTGGCTTGTATATTCCAATGACGATCCTCCTCAAACGAGCTCTAGGTATTCTTTAGCAAGCAAGTTAGATGCACCCCCACTAGTTCCCTTGGAGAGATTTTAGCTCGCATGTCCATCCGTTGCATGTCAATCCCTACTCCTCACATCATATCTATCATATGGCCTTCTCTCGTCTATGATTGTCCTCATTGATGTGATCCTTTCACACCTTTTTCTCTTCCTCCTCCACCTTCTATCTGTTTCGCCTTTTAGGTGTCAACTTTCTTGCTCACGCTCATCCATTGCATGAGTGCTCCAAATATCGAAAGGGAGTGGATCAGTTTGAATTGTACCTGACTAGTGGTCTGGGGACGAGTCAAGATAAGAATCCAAAGGAGACTAAGTGTGAAACTTTAGTAGATAGTTGTTCTCAACAACCTTATTTTTTCTCTCATATTTCCCTATCCCTTGCTTGCACGCAAACACCATCTGGAGACATTCGAGTCACGGACAGCGAGAGCTCTTGCACCTTTTGTTCTTTTGTTGCTTTTGTCAATACTAATATATACTCTTGATTTTTAAGACTTTTATTGAATTGCATGCTTTGATTGCTTTACTTAAAAGTCCTTATATGGTTGTGTGGCATGTCACCACAGCAATTATGCTTGTTATCATTTACCTACTCGAGGACGAGCAGGAATTAAGCTTGGGGATGTTGATACGTCCCAAACGTATCTATAATTTCTGCTTGCTCCATGCATGTTTTGTGTGACTTTGCCATGTTTTGCTTGAACTTTCATACACTTTTGAGCATATTTGGACTAATCTATTAACCCAGTGCACCCAGCTGCCAGTTGCTGTTTTCTGCTGTTTTTGTATTTCAGGTTTTCCGGCCATTAAAAGTGCTCCAAAAAATCCAGGAAAATCAGATAAAAAATCAGCGTTGCGGAAGCTTCCGGAAACACCAAAGCAGTGAAGGGGGGCCACCGCCAGGGAGCCAGGAGGGTCCTTGGCGCGGCCCCACCCTAGGCCGCGCCAGGAGGCCTCCTGGCTGCCTGGTGGGTCCCCTCGACGCCCCTTCGCCTATATTTACCCCCCGTGACAGAAACCCCTAGGACGAACTCCTTTTTCGCGATCTCGCCTCTGTTCCGCCGCCGCCGCCGTTTCAAAATCGGGGCTGCCTGGGGAAGCTGCTCCGGCACCCTGCCGGGAGAAGCTACCCCCTCCGAGAGACCATCCATAGCCATGGACGCCTCCCGTATGTACCGTGAGTAGTTCCCCTTGGACCATGGGTCAGTGACCAGTAGCTATGTGATCTATCTCTCCCTCTTTTGTGCTTCCACTTTCGAGTCCTCGTGAGCTGCCTCACATGATCGAGGCATCTGTGTAATTTCTGTTGTTGCTATGATGAGTTGGTTGGATCTGATGGATTATGAGACTATGTTCAGATTGTGATGAGTAATATATTTGGTTCTTCTCTTTTATATTTTGTTCTTGAGTAAATTCTTGCATGTTCTCTGTTGCGGTATTTGCTTTGGCCAAGTATTTTATTTGCAACTCCAAGAGAGAGCGTTATGCTCGATTGTGGGTTCAGCCCCTCGATGTCTAGCTTGAGTGACAGAAACATGAGACTAGGGGATGTGTTGTTGCCACCAGGGATAAAACAACGGTGCTTGTACTTGCGGGTGCAAGGATTGTTTACTTTATGCAAAGTTATTTTAATGCAGTTGTCTGTTGCTTTGAGTTTACACTTTGGGTGGGATTCACAACTTAATACCAGCGAGATGTTCTGGAAAGGTATCTCAAGGTGGATGATTCGTAGTAGATGCAGATGGATTTCGGTCTACTTACCTTGGCGTACTGCCCATTGCTTTTGAGCCCTTCCTTTCTTTGCAACATAGTTAGCATTACGGTGCCTTCATAATCCTGTCAATTGCCCAACTGTGATTTTTTTACCTCGCTAGCACTTTTATCGTCTTTTGGGAGAGAGACATCACTAGTGAAAATCACGGGACCCTGGTCCATCATCACATTATCGTTCACACTACCAATTTACTTTCTGTATTTACTTTTCCGTTGCTATCACTATCATTATTATCTCTTGCGTTAATTCTTTGTAAACAGCAAGGCCGGAGGAATTGACAACTCCTCTGAACTCGTTGGGAGCAAAGTTATTTGTATCTGTGTGCAGGTCCAAGTGAAGTTAGCAACCTAGGTTGTGAACGGCGCCATTGTTCACTTTACTACCTACTTGTATCTCTTGAGTCCTACTGGAGACAATCTAAACCTTAGCATCTTCTCTAAGGGAAACTTGCCGTTGTGCTACATCAAACCTTCCACTTGGGGTACCCAACGAGGGGCGAGAAGCCATCACACATCCCCTAGTCTCATGTTTCTGTCACTCAAGCTAGACATCAAGGGGCTGAACCCACAATCAAGCATAACGCTCCCTCTTGGAGTATCAACAAATCACTTGGCCAAAGTAAAATATGGCAACGGAGAACATGCAAGAATTTACTCAAGAAACAAATATAAAAGAGAAGAACCAAATATATTACTCATCACAATCTGAACATAGTCTCATAATCCATCAGATCCCAACAAACTCAGCATAGCAATAGAAGAAAATTACAAAGGTGCCTTGATGATGTGAGGCAGCTCACGAGGTCTCGAAAGTGGAAGCACAAAGAAGGGAGAGATAGATCACATAGCTACTGGTCACGGACCCATGGTCCAAGGGAAACTACTCACGGTACATACGGGAGGCGTCCATGGCTATGGATGGCCTCCCGGAGGGGGTAGCTTCTCCCGGCAGGGTGCCGGAGCAGCTTCTCCAGGCAGCCCCGATCTTGAAACGACGGCGGCGGCGGTATAGAGGCGAGATCGCGAAAGAGGGATCGATATTAGGGTTTCCGTCACGAGGGGTAAATATAGGCCAAGGGGGGCACCGAGAGGGGCCACGAGGCAGTCAGGAGGGTCCCTGGCACGGCCTAGGGTGGGGCCGCGCCACCTGCCCTCCTGGCTGCCTGGTGGTGGCCCTCCTTCCCTCCTTTGGTGATTCCGGAAGCTACCGTTGCGCTGATTTTTTATCTGATTTTCCCGGATTTTTGGAGCACTTTTAATGGACGGAAAACCTGAAATACAAAAACAGCAGAAAACATCAACTGGCAACTGGGTGCACTGGGTTAATAGATTAGTCCAAATATGCTCAAAAGTGTATGAAAGTTCAAGCAAAACATGGCAAAGTCACACAAAACATGCATGGAGCAAGCATAAATTATAGATACGTTTGGGACGTATCACTTTACACTTAAAGAATTTTGTTGAGTTATGTGATATGCAAAAGCATAAAGAAGTAGAAGGTGATGTTGTTAAGCTCAAGCTTTTTGGTTTCAATCTTTGCCTAGGAATAACATAGATTCTTGCGATAAGTGCAAAGATGATTTTATTGGGAAGTACTACCCACATGCTAAAATTATCCAATTGAGGAGTAACATTATTAATTTTAAGCAATTGGATAATGAACACGTTGCCCAAGCTTGGGAACATATGAAATCTCTTGTTAAGAAATTCCCTACACATGGTTTGACTACCTGGATGGTTATCCAGACTTTTTATGCAGCCTTAACTTTACCTCGCGGAACCTAGTGGTGTTGTGTGAGTCGAACACTCAACACTTCGCCTTCTTAAGGACCAAGGGGAATACATTGTGTATTAAGAATGCTTACGGTGGGTTGCCGGAGTGACAGAAACCTGAACCCCAGTTTGCACACTTTTGCACAAGGGAATGCTGGATCCTTTATCTTATTGTTGTGGTTAGGCTTTGCCTTAATTTCTATCTTGTATTTGCGGATGCTTGCAAGATGTTTAATCATAAGAGTGCACTTATATTACTCTAGAAGGTGTGCTAGCATAGATCCACCCACTCAACACTTATCAGCACAACACTTGTTATCGATACGGAGTATGGCGAAAGCACGTGACTACCTCTCCATGTGTCCTCAGGAACGCTTTAGTCTTTATAAGTTCAGTTGTTAGGCTTATCCTTTGCTCAAAAGGATTGGGACACTTGCTTCTCCTCAGTGCTATTTACCTTGCTTGCTTTTATCTTATTGTTGCTTATATCGAAAACCCCTAAAAAGTTATCTTTTAGTGCTTGCAGATATTCCTTATCCAAAATCACCTATCAATACCTTTCGCTCCTCATTGGGTTCGACACTCTTACTTATCGAAAACACTACAATAGATCCCTTTACGTTGAGGGTCATCACCCCCACACTAGCACACTTAATCTTTCCTTCACGGAGCATATCACAAATGCTCTCATCAAAGCTAGGGAGGAGAAGCTTAGAATAGAAGCCTCGATACATAAGAAGCTAGATGATGGTTGGGACCCTATGATAAAAATTAAATTGAATAACTTCTCTTGCTATGCTTTATGTGATGTTGGATCTAGTACCTCCGTCATGCCCAAAAGAATGTATGACATGTTTGAATTGAAACCTTTTGATTCTTGTTCTTCTGGTGTTGGTCTCGTTGATTCTTCCATAAAGAAACCTTTGGGGAAGATCGACGATGTTTTTATCATTGTCAATGACAATTACGTTCCCGTTGATTTTATCATTATGGATATAGAGTGTGAACCTTTATGTCCAATTATTTTGGGAAGCTCTTTTCTTTGCACCGTTGGTGCTGTTATTGACATGAAAGAGGGGAATATAAAATTCCAATTACCTCTCAAAAAGGGGATGGAACACGTACCTTGAAATAAAATCAAGTTACCTTTTGAGTCCATTACACGGGTTAGCTATTCTCTCTCTCTTGATAAAACGTGATTCTTCTTTTGCTTTATGCCTAGCTTAAAGGCGTAAAAGAAAACGCTTATTGCGAGGCAACCCAAGATGTTTTTACTTATGTTTTTAATGGTCTTGATGATTGTTACTACTGTAGCAACATCATTGTATCTTTATTTTCAAGCTTTGTGCCAAGTTATAGCCTCATATGATAAGGTAAGCAAAAGTTGTGACATGCTCGCCAGAAAACAGATTTTGTCTACTTGACGGAAAAAATCAGAAAAAATCACCAACTCATCATTTTGAGCTGAAATTTTTACACATCGTGCTCTATAAAATTGTGAAACTTTAGTATGTTCTAAGTTTTGTGATTTGAGTTGCAGAATTGCCCCGAAAAAATTCTCTACTACCTGTTGTTCTGTTTTTCACAGATTTTGCCACGTTTTTCCTTTCCTTACTTTTGCAAACCTTAAGCTTGCTTTTTATTTTCAAAAACCTTTTGTCAATCTTGAGAAACAGTAGCTTTTCAAGAATATATTTATATCCAGTGGGGAAAAATTATTTTATTAAGGGTACTAACCTCTCTAATCAGCTTATGATGAGTTATGTATGAAGGGAGTTTTCAAGTGTGCGATGGAAGATGATGAAAAAAGATCTGGGAGTGTCAAACGCTCAAGCTTGAGGATGTCCCCATGCATCCCCAATAAATATTCAAGGAGACTCAAGCGTCTAAGCTTGGGGATGCTGATGGCTTCTCGCCCTTCGTTGGTTACCCCAAGTGGAAGGTTGAGATGTAGCGCAGCAGCAAGTTTCCCTCGGTGAAGATACCAAGGTTTGTCTCCAGTAGGACTCCAGAGATGATAAGTAGGTGTCAGCGGCGCAACTGACGTGGACCTGCACACAGACACAGATAACTTTGTTCCCAACGAAGTTCAGAGAGGTTGTCAATCTCTCCGGTCTTGTTGTTCACAAAGGGTAATGATAGCAACTGAAAGTAAAAAGCAGGAAAGTAAATATAGCGTGGAAACAGTAATAAGGATATGGACCGGGATACGTGATGTTCGCTACTGATGTCTCTCTCCCAAAAGACGATAAAACTGGTATGCGAGGTAAACAAATTACAGAAGGGCAATTGACAGGATTATGAACGCACCGCAATGCTAACTATGCTACAAAAGAAAGGAAGAGGCTCAAAAGCACGGGAAGTACGCCAAAATAAGTAGACCGTAATCCAACTGCATCTACTACTAATCATCCACCTTGAGATATCTATCCAGAACATCTCGCTGGTATTAAGTTGCGAGCCCCACCCAAAGTGTAAACCCAAAGCAACAGACAACTGCATTAAAAAGAACTTTGCGTAAAGTAAACAATCCTTCCAACCGCGGTTACAAGCACCGTTGTTTTCCCCCTTGTGGCAACAACACATCCCCTAGACTCATGTTTCTGTCACTCAAGCGTGTCATCAGGGGGCATGAACCCACAATCGAGCACAACGTTCCCTCTTAGAGTCACTACCTACTACTTGGCCAAAGCAATAAACAGCAACGGGGAACATGCAAGAATTACTTAGGAACAAAAATATAAGAGATAAAAACCAAATATATTACTCTATCACAATTTGAACATAATCTCATAATCCATCAGATCCCAACAAACTCAGCATAGCAATAGCAGAAATATTACAAAAGTGCCTCGATCATGTAGGGCAGCTCACGAGGTCTAAACCATGAAGAACAAAGAGGGGAGGAGAACATCACATAGCTACTGATCACGGGCCCATGGTCCAAGGAAAACTACTCACGAGACATCCGGGGAGCATCCATGGTGGAGAGGAGACTCCCGGAGGTCAATCCTCCCTCCGGCAGGGTGCCGGGAAGAGGTCTTCTGGTGCTCCCGATCTCAGAAGTGCGGCGGTGGCGGAACAGAGGCGAGTTTGCGAAATAGGGTTCTGTCTTCGGAGTTTCCCCGTGACGGAGAATAAATAGGCGAAGGGGGGCAGCCAGAGGTGGACCAGGGGCCCTGGGCGCCCCCCTGGCGCGGCCAGGGGTGGGGCCGCGCCGGGTGGCCGCCTGGGCCCCCTGGCTCCCCTCTGGCCCCACTCGGGCTCTTCGCGAAGCTTCCTGTACGCTGATTTTTCCTGTATTTTTCCCGGAATTTTTCTGGCACTTTTTATATGGGGGAAAACTGAAATAGAAAAACAGCAGAAAACAGGAACTGGCACTGGGGTGCACTGAGTTAATAGGTTAGTCCAAATATGATCAAAAGTGTATGAAAGTGTATCTAGATCATAGCAATATCACACAAAACATGCATGGAGCAAGCAGAAATTATAGATACGTTTTAGGCGTATCAGATGCCCCCGTGCATCCCCTTCTCCCTCAACAATCATCAGTTCGTCCTTCGTCTCACTATATTTTTATCACTTCATGCGTTATGTGCTATGCTTGGAGCGTCTCACTCTTAGGTTTACTTTTTAGTTTTCTTTAGCTTTGCTTTCTGTTCATAACAAGTTATACCCCAGCTTACTTTGTGTGGGAGAGAAACACGCACCAGTTCAATCTAGAACACATCATAAGATTTTTCATGCTTATCTTTCTACTGTTATGTATTCTTTATCTTTTCGTAGCTACTGCCATGTTTAGTTTTAGTCTTAGTTTGTCTTTAGCAAGAGCTTTGGCTTTTGTTTAGTTTGTTGATGGAACTCTCTTTAGTTTTCATGTTTATCTTGCTAAGAGAGTTGGTCGTTGCACTGAGTTGTGTCTTGTCTTGAAAGTAGGTAATTGAGGTTGCTATTTAATTTTTGTAGTAACTTGCAATAGTTTTGAGGTATTGTTGTGAGAAATGTTTGAAATTTTGGTGTCAAGAGCTCTAGACTATTAGTGATAGGTGTCGTATTCTGGGCAATCCGAGTTTATTTTCAAAACCTACAAAACTAGTTGAGAACTCTAGCTACTAGATGGATCGCTAATCTTTTGAGGGGTCGGATATTAGAGTACACTCACGTACCATGAGTCGAGGATGCGCAAGGATAACAAAAACCCCATACACTCCTCCTCGGGGTACTTGTCTCTTTGTGAACCTTCTCATTAGATTGAGAGTTACCGATAATAAGCGCATTAGTTCTTCGGACTAATGTAAGTATTGAAATTTGACACTTCCACCTCCTCATATTTGCTAGCCTCTTCCGTACCGTGCATTGCCTTCTTCTCATTCCGAGAGTTGGCGTCCACCTTCACCGGTACATCCAAACCCTTGGCATGATACACTCTGTCATCATAAACCTCCCTATATATTTCCTCAAAACAGCCACCATACCTACCTATCAAGGTATTTCCATAGCCTTTCCGAGATATATTGTCATGCAACATCCACCTCTTCATGACTTGATCTTTATGTCATACATGTTCCTGCTACACTGGCAAAGGCATACATTACATACATCATGATAGCTACATCTTCTCTATGTTTGAGTACCTTGTAAAGTGTGAATATCTTATATACCCTCTTGTAAAATAGAGTGTTGCCCTTAAGTGAGGAAAATATCCCAAAGTGGACAAAATAAAAGATCCCAAAGAGGAAAAATGAGAGTTAAATAGAAAGAGTGCACTTATCTTAGTCTATAAGGTGGGCTAGCATAGATCCACCCACTCAACACTTATCAGCACAACACTTGTTATCGATACGGAGTATGGCGAAAACACGTGACTACCTCTTCATGTGTCCTCAGGAATGCTTTAGTCTTTATAAGTTCAGTTGTCAGGCTTATCCTTTTCTCAAAAGGATTGGGCCACTTGCTGCTCCTCAATTCTATTTACCTTGCTTGCTTTTATCTTATTGTTGCTTATATCGAAAACCCCTAAAAAGTTATCTTTCAGTGCTTGCAGATATTCCTTATCCAAAATCACCTATCAATACCTTTCGCTCCTCGTTGGGTTCGACACTCTTACTTATCGAAAACACTACAATAGATCCCTTTACGTTGAGGGTCATCAAGTAACGTTTTCTGGCGCCGTTGCCGGGGAGCATAGCGCTATTGGTAAGTGAAGCTGGTAAGGAAATTTTTATATCGTTGTTTTGTTGTTGATGTTCTTTGGCCGTATGGACAATCTAGCTATTGGATCGTTGCTTGAGGGAAAACGCCCCACGTCTGTGGTGGTTGTTCCTCCCCCTACTGAAATTGTGCCTTATAAAATACCAACTGGTATTATCGATTGTGTGTTGGCTAATCGTTATGCAGGAGACAGACATCCAAGTGAGCACTTGCTATATTTATCACATCTATGTTCACTATTTAAGATTTCAGGTGTATCAGAGGAGTTTGTCATGAAGAAATTGTTCTCCGTATCGCTTATAGATAAAGCTTCAAATTGGTATAAGCTTCTCGATAATTCTCATTTGCTTGATTGGCATGAACTTATGTCTCTCTTTTATACCAAGTTTTATCCTCTTCATTAAATTCATCGAGACATGAATTATATCAATAACTTTAGGTCTCGTGACGGAGAAAGCATCGCTCAAGCTTGGGGGAGATTGAAATCTCTAATGCTTAAATGTCCTATTCATGAGCTTCCCAAGGAAACTATACTTACAAACTTTTATGCTAGACTTTCTCGTCAGGATAAACAGATGTTGGATGCCTCCTCTAGTGGGGTATTTCAGACAAAAAGCGTTGAAAAAAGATGGGATCTTCTTTAAAGGATCCAGAAGAATACCGAAGATTGGGAAATAGATAAAGGTATTGAACCCACTATACATTATGAGCATGGTTATATAGAAAGCTATGTGAAAACTGATTATTTTAATACCTTTTGCTCTAAGATTGGTCTTGATTCCCATCTAATGATTGATTTTTGTAAGGACTTTGCCTCTCATATCGACTCTTCTAAGAAGAAGAGGGATCAACATCATAAACCCTTCAAATAATTACCTATTGATATTCATGTTGTTGACCCTATTGTGCCTGCAGTTATATATGAAAAACCCCTTTTCCCGTAAGAATAAGGGAGCACTCTTTTGTGACAGGCATAATGAATAAGAGTGAGAGAAGAATTGATGAGCCTGAGGACCAGATCAAGGTCGATCTTCGAGTTGCATTGGTTAAGGATCTTATTACTAATGATGCTTTAGATTCCAATATAAATTTTTGTGTTGTTTCCACTAACCTTGTCACAGCCAAGAATAAGGGACCAATTTCAGGTACGCCAGTAGTATCTGTCAAAATAGGATATCACAATTATTATGGGCTATGCGATTTGGGATCGAGTGCTAGTGCTATCCCGTATTCACTTTATCAAGAGATCATGGGTGAAATTTCACCTTGTGAACTTGAAGAAGTTGATGTTACTATTCATCTTGCAAACAGAGCAACTATCTCTCCTATCGGAATTGTGAGAGACGTCGAAGTTTTATGCGGAAAGGTAAAATATCCTACCGACTTTCTAGTACTTGGTTCAGTAATGGATAATTTTTGTCCTATTATTTTCGGTAGACCTTTTCTCAGAACTTGTGGACCTATAATAGATTGCAATAAAGGTAAAGTTTATGTTTAATTCAATGGTGAGCCCTATGAATTTAATTTTTCTAAGTTCTCTAAGCAGCCTCGTGGTACTGATTTGCCTAGTAACGATAAAATTATTGAAGATATTGCTTCTATCGCTATTCCTCCTAATGATCCTTTGCAGCAATATATGGAGGACCACGAGAATGATTTGCATATGCAGGAGAGGAATGAGCTGGGCGAAATATTCTTAAGGCAACCTGCTATCCTAAAGCACAACCTTCCAGTTGAGCCTTTGGGAATTTTATCGCAACCAAAAGAAGATCCAGTGTTTGATCTTAAACCTCTTCCCGATTTGCTCAAATATGCTTATTTAAATGAAAAGAAAGTATATCATGTTATTATCAATTCTAACCTTTCAGGGTATGAAGAAGAGCGACTATTGGAAGTACTTTGCAAACATCAAGGTGCAATTGGCTATACACTTGATGACCTTAAGGGGATTAGTCCATCTATTTGTCAACATACCATCAACCTTGAGCCTGATGCTAAACCGGTTGTTGATCATCAACGACGGTTGAATCCGAAAATGATGGATGTTGTAAGGACTGAGATTCTCAAGCTTCTCGCCGCAGGTATTATCTACCCTATAGCTGATAGTAAGTGGGTAAGCCCGGTTCATTGTGTTCCAAATAAAGGAGGGACAACTTGGTTCCTAATGATAAGAATGAACTAATACCTCAGAGAATTATTATTGGATATAGAATGTGTATTGATTACAGGAAGCTGAACAAGGCAACCAGGAAGGATCACTACCCGTTGCCGTTCATCGACCAAATGCTTGAAAGGTTATCCAAAAATACTCACTTTTGTTATCTTGATGGTTATTCGGGCTTCTCTCAAATTCATGTTAACACTGCTGATCAAGAGAAGGACCACTTTTACTTGTCCCTATGGTACTTATGCTTACAGACGTATGCCTTTTGGTTTATGTAATGCCCCTGCTACTTTTCAAAGGTGTATGTCTGCTATCTTTCATGGTTTTTGTGAAGAAATTGTGGAGGTATTCATGGACGAGTTCTCCGTCTATGGAACCTCTTTTGACCATTGTCTCCACAACCTTAATAAAGTTTTGCAGAGATGTGAGGAGACAAATTTGGTGCTTAACTGGGAGAAATGCCACTTTACGGTCAACGAGGGAATTGTTATTGGCCACAAGATTTCCGAGAGGGGAATTGAGGTGGACAGGGCCAAGATCGAAGCAATTGAAAGGATGCCCTATCCAAGGGACATCAAAGGTATTCGTAGTTTTCTCGGTCATGCTGGTTTCTATAGAAGATTTATTAAAGACTTTTCTAAGACTTCGAGACCCCTCACTAATCTTCCCCAGAAGGATGTTCATTTTGTTTTTGATGAAGATTGTAAGGAAGCCTTCGAAGTTCTTAATAAAGATTTAATAACTGCTCCTATAGTACAACCACCTGATTGGAATTTACCTTTTGAGATTATGTGTGATGCTAGTGATTTTTCTGTTGGAGCTGTTCTAGGTCAAAGGGTTGATAATAAGTTGAATGTTATATATTACGCTAGCAAAACCCTTGATAGTGCTCAAAAGAATTATGCTACTACTGAGAAGGAATTCTTAGCAGTAGTGTTTGCTTGTGATAATTTTAGACAGTATATTGTTGATTCTAAGATTATTGTTCATACTGACCGTGCTGCCATTAAGTATCTTATGGAGAAGAAGGATGCCAAACCAAGGCTCATCCGATGGGTACTCCTTCTTCAAGAATTTGATTTGCAGATTGTCGATAGGAAAGGAGCAGACAATCCGGTGGCGGATAATCTTTCAAGGATGGAAGATATACCACATGATCCCATTCCAGGCAACGACAGTTTTCCAGACGAACAGCTAGGTCTTGTTAAAGTACAATCTCTCTCCAATCCTTGGTTTCCTGATTATGCTAACTTTATCGTTGCAAAGTTTTTGCCTCCAGGTTTAACGTTTCAGCAAAGGAAGAAATTCTTTCATGATTTGAGGCATTACTTTTGGGATGACTGTCGTGGGAAAGTCACGACAGATGTCCGTAGAGTCGTACTTGATTATGGGGCATTTGCTACGAGTGTACGAGGAAGAAGAAACATCACAGAGAAAGAGAAACGCGATTTTATACATCTTCAGGCCCCATATGGGCTCCCTACCCCTCCTTATATAGGTGGAAGGGAGAGGCTTACATGTAGAGTCCTATTCTGATACAAACTAGTCTCATCTTGTATTACAAGCGGATATCAATCCGAGTCCTACTCTAAGTCTTGTAGCTTTTCGTATCTTCCAAGTTAAGTGGACTCCATATTGATTCCTTCTTCCGGCTGACTCCTGTGGAGGAGAGTCCCCTGTCTGGCCGACTCATGGAGGTGACTCATGTCAGCCAAATCATGGAGGTGACTCATGTCAGCCCACTTATGGAGGTGACTCATGTCAGACGACTCATGGAGGTGACTGATACGTCCCAAACGTATCTATAATTTCTTCTTGCTCCATGCATGTTTTGTGTGACTTTTCCATGTTTTGCTTGAACTTTCATACACTTTTGAGCATATTTGGACTAATCTATTAACCCAGTGCACCCAGCTGCCAGTTGCTGTTTTCTGCTGTTTTTGTATTTCAGGTTTTCCGGCCATTAAAAGTGCTCCAAAAAATCCGGAAAAATCAGATAAATATCAGCAAATCGGAAGCTTCCGGAAACACTAAAGGAGGGAAGGGGGGCCACCACAGGGACTCCAGAAGGTTCCCTGGCGCGGCCCCACCCTAGGCCGCGCCAGGGAGCCTCCTGGCTGCCTTGTGGCCCCTCTCGGTGCCCCCCTTCGCCTATATTTACCCCCCGTGACGGAAACCCCTAAGATCGACTCCTCTTTCGCGATCTCGCCTCTCTACCGTCGCCGCCGCCGTTTCAAGATCGGGGCTGCCTGGAGAAGCTGCTCCGGCACCCTGCCGGGAGAAGCTACCCCCTCCGAGAGACCATCCATAGCCATGGACGCCTCCCGTATGTATCGTGAGTAGTTTCCCTTGGACCATGGGTCCGTGACCAGTAGCTATGTGATCTATCTCTCCCTTCTTCGTGCTTCCACTTTCGAGACCCCGTGAGCTGCCTCACATGATCGAGGCACCTTTGTAATTCTCTGTTGTTGCTATGCCGAGTTTGTTGGGATCTGATGGATTATGAGACTATGTTCAGATTGTGATGAGTAATATATTTGGTTCTTCTCTTTTATATTTTGTTCTTGAGTAAATTCTTGCATGTTCTCCGTTGCCGTATTTTACTTTGGCCAAGTGGTTTATTGCAACTCCAAGAGGGAGCGTTATGCTTGATTGTGGGTTCAGCCCCTTGATGTCTAGCTTGAGTGACATAAACATGAGACTAGGGGATGTGCTGTTGCCACCAGGGATAAAACAACGGTGCTTGTATCCGTGGGTGCAAGGATTGTTTACTTTACGCAAAGTTCTTTTAATGCAGTTGTCTGTTGCTTTGAGTTTACACTTTGGGTGGGATTCGCAAATTAATACCAGCGAGATGTTCTGGATAGATATCTCAAGGTGGATGATTCGTAGTAGATCCAGATGGATTTTGGTCTACTTACCTTGGCATACTGCCCATTGCTTTTGAGCCCTTCCTTTCTTTGCAGCATAGTTATCATTGTGGTGCCTTCATAATCCTGTCAATTGCCCAACTGTGATTTGTTTACCTTGCTAGCACTTTTATCGTCTTTTGGGAGAGAGACATCACTAGTGAAAATCACGTGACCTTGGTCCATCTTCATATCATTGTTTACACCCTCAATTTACTTTCAGCCTCATACAACAAGGGAAGTGAAAGTTGTGACATGCTGTCCAGAAAACAGATTCTGTCCTCGTGACTAGAAAAATCAGAGAAAACTCCCAGTTCATATTTTTGAGCTGAAATTTTTACACAGCGTGCTCTATACAATTACGAAACTTGCGTATGATTTGAGTTTTTTTATTTGAGTTTCAGAAGTATCCCTAAAAAATTCTTTTCTATCTGTTGTTCTGTTTTTCACAGATTTTGCCACGTTTTGTCTCTCCTTACTTTTGCAAACCTTAAGCTTGATATTTCTTTGCAAAACCTTTTTGGCACTCTTGAGAAACAGTAGCTCTTCAATATTATCTTTTTTTCCAGTGGAGAAAAAATATTTTATTAGGATACTAACCTCTCTAATCAGTCTACAATGAGTTGTGTATGAAGGGAGTTTTCAAGTGCGCGATGGAAGATGATGAAAGAAGATCTTGGAGTGTCAAACGCTCAAGCTTGGGGATGCCCATGTGCACCCCTAATAAATATTCAAGGAGACTCAAGCGTCTAAGCTTGGGGATGCCCCCGTGCATCCCCTTCTTCATCAACAATTATCAGTTCGTCTCTCGTTGCACTATATTTTTATCACTTCATGCGTTATGTGCTATGCTTGGAGCGTCTCGCTCTTTACTTTTCTAGGTTTGTTTTTGCTTTGTTTGCTGTAGTAACAAGTTAGATCCCAGCTTACTTACTCTTTTGTGTGGGAGAGATACACGCTCCGCTTGAACTAGAACTCCTCATAGGATTTGCATGCTTATTCTTTTAGCTGTGAGTTGTTCTTGTTCTTTTCTTAGCTGCTGCTCTGTTTAGTTGTAGTGCTTTAGTTTTTTCTAGAGATTTACTTTTGTTTTAGGTTGAACTTTCTATCGGTTGCATGTTTTATCTTGTTAGAGAGTTTGCCTATTGCACTGAGTTTTGTGTCTTGACTAGAAGTAGGTAGTTAAAGTTGCTTTTCTCTTTGTAGTAGTAACTTGCAAAAGTTTTGAGGTATTGACTAGAGTAATGTTTGAACTTTTGGTGTCAAGAGCTCGAGACTATTAGTGATAGATGTCTTATTTTGGGCAATCCGTGTGTTTTTCGAAAAACGAAAACTATGTTGAGAACTCTAGCTACTAGATGGATCACTAACCTCTGGAGGGTTCGAATATTAGAGAACACTCACGTACCATGAGTCGAGGATGCGCAAGGATAACCAAACCCCCATAGACTCCTCCTCGGGGTACTTGTCTCTCTGTGAACCTCCTGATTAGATTGAGAGTTACCGATAATAAGTGCATGAGTTCTTCGGACTAATGTGAGTATTCGAAAGTTGACACTTCCACCCCCCTATACTTTTTCTAGCCTCTTCGGTACCGTGCATTGCCCTTTCTCACCTTGAGAGTTGGCGCATTCTTCGCCGGTGCATCCAAACCCTTGGCACGATACGCTCTGTCATCATAAACCTCCTTATATCTTTTCTCAAAACAGCCACCATACCTATCTACAAGGCATTTCCATAGCCTTTCCGAGATACATTGCCATGGAACATCCATCTTCTCATGACTTGATCTTCATGTCATAGATTTGCATCATGATAGTTACATCTTCTTTATGTGAGTACCTTTGTAAAGTGTGAAAGATCTCCTATATTCTTGTAAAATATAGAGTGTTGCCCCTAAAGTGAGGAAAAGATCCCAAAGGGGAGAAAATCAAAAGATCCCAAAGAGGAAAAATGAGAGTTAAATAGAAAGAGCCATTGAGGCCACCAAAAAAATACAAAAAATAGAAAAAAAAGAGAAAAAAAATAGAGAAGGGGGCACACTACTATTCCTTTTGAGAGATCCATACTAGTACTTCATCCTCTATCCCTTGTACTCCATAGAGATCATCATCATGCATATAGCTATGTGGGGACCTTCACACTATAGAACTTGGCTTGTATATTCCAATGATGAGCCTCCTCAAACGAGCTCTAGGTCTTCTTGAGCAAGCAAGTTAGATGCACCCCCACTAGTTCCATTGGAGAGATTTTAGCTCACATGTGCATCCGTTGCATGGCAATCCCAACTCCTCACATCATATATATCATATGGCCTTCTCTCGCCTATGATTGTCCTCATTGACGTGAGCCTTTCACACCTTTTTGTCTTCCTCCTCCACCTTCTTTCTGTTTCGCCTTTTAGGTGTCAACTTTCTTGCTCACGCTCATCCATTGCATGAGTGCTCAAAATATCGAAAGGGAGTGGATCAGTTTGACTTGTACCTGACTAGTGGTCTGGGGACGAGTCAAGATAAGAATCCAAAGGAGACTCGGTGTGAAACTTTAGTAGATAGTTGTTCTCAACAACCATTTTTCTCTCTTTTTCCCAGTCCCCTGCTTGCACGCAAACACCATCTGGAGACATTCGAGTCACGGACAGCGAGAGCTCTGGCACCTTTTGTTTTTTTCTTTCTTGTGTCAATGCTAATATAGACTCTTGCTTGTTAAGACTTGAATTGAATTGCATGATTTGATTGCTTTACTTAAAAGTCCTTATATGGTTGTGTGGCATGTCACCACAGAAATTATGCTTGTTATCATTTACCTACTCGAGGACGAGCAGGAATTAAGCTTGGGGATGTTGATACGTCCCAAACGTATCTATAATTTCTGCTTGCTCCATGCATGTTTTGTGTGACTTTGCCATGTTTTGCTTGAACTTTCATACACTTTTGAGCATATTTGGACTAATCTATTAACCCAGTGCACCCAGCTGTCAGTTGCTGTTTTCTGCTGTTTTTGTATTTCAGGTTTTCCGGCCATTAAAAGTGCTCCAAAAAATCCGGAAAAATCAGATAAAAAATCAGCGACTCGGAAGCTTCCGGAAACACCAAAGGAGGGAAGGGGGGCCACCACAGGGACTCCAGAAGGGTCCCTGGTGCGGCCCCGCCCTAGGCCGCGCCAGGGAGCCTCCTGGCTGCCCTGTGGCCCCTCTCGGAGCCCCCTTTCTCCTATATTTACCCCCCCGTGACGGAAACCCCTAAGATCGACTCCTCTTTCGCGATCTCGCCTCTGTACCGCCGCCACCACCGTTTCAAGATCGGGGCTGCCTGGAGAAGCTGCCCCGGCACCCTGCCGGGAGAAGCTACCCCCTCCGGGAGACCATCCATAGCCATGGACGCCTCCCGTATGTACCGTGAGTAGTTTCCCTTGGACCATGGGTCCGTGACCAGTAGCTATGTGATCTATATCTCCCTTCTTTGTGCTTCCACTTTCGAGACCTCGTGAGCTGCCTCACATGATCGAGGCACCTTTGTAATTCTTTGTTGTTGCTATTCTGAGTTTGTTGGGATCTGATGGATTATGAGACTATGTTCAGATTGTGATGAGTAATATATTTGGTTCTTCTCTTTTATATTTTGTTCTTGAGTAAATTCTTGCATGTTCTCCGTTGCCGTATTTTACTTTGGCCAAGTGACTTATTGCAACTCCAAGAGGGAGCGTTATGCTTGATTGTGGGTTCAGCCCCTTGATGTCTAGCTTGAGTGACAGAAACATGAGACTAGGGGATGTGTTGTTGCCACCAGGGAGAAAACAACGGTGCTTGTGTCCGCGGGTGCAAGGACTGTTACTGTACGCAAAGTTCTTTTAATGCAGTTGTCTGTTTCTTTGAGTTTACACTTTGGGTGGGATTCGCAACTTAATACCAGCGAGATGTTATGGATAGATATCTCAAGGTGGATGATTCGTAGTAGATGCAGATGGATTTTGGTCTACTTACCTTGGCATACTGCCCATTTCTTTTGAGCCCTTGTAAACGGCAAGGCCGGAGGAATTGACAACTCCTCTGTACTCGTTGGGAGCAAAGTTATTTGTATCTGTGTGCACGTCCAGGTGAAGTTAGCAACCTCGGCGCCACTGTTCACTTTACCGCCTTCTTGTATGCTTCGGAGTCCGACGGGAGACAAACCTTGGTATCTTTGTCAAGGGAAAACTTGCCGCTTCACTATATCTCACCCTGCACTTGGGGTAATCAACGAGGGCTTGAAGAGTATTAACACTCTCTTGCCACCAGTGACTCATGTCAGCCGACTCATGGAGGTGACTCATGTCAGCCGACTCTAGTCTTCAGGACATGTCTTCTGGCTGAGTCTTCCTTTTGGGTGCTATCTTCTGGCCGGGTCTTAGCTGTGAGTAATCCCCCCGACAGTAGCCCCCAAGTTTAGCTTGGACACAATCTTGGCGTCGGCTTCATTTTTCCTCTGCCTTTTCATGGCAATGATATTGTCGTAGAAGAGAACGTTGGGTGCGCGTCCATGGTAAACTTCCAGTATAATGAATAGTTAGGGTAAAGACCGGGTCTGGAGGACAAACCATTAAGCCGGCTTGCTCCACTGATTCATGTCAATGAACCCGATATGATTCAATTTTGAACTCTTCCATGTGTGGGTTCAATGTTGTTTTTTGCTCTTCCGTGTCTTGTAAAAAGAACTCGGGAAAAAATTTACGGGCAATTTTATGTCCATATCACCTATAGCCCCCAAGCTCCGAGTTTATCATCTCGTGATGACTTGGAGTTTTGTATATAAAATAGCCTTGTTGGCGTAGCCCCCAAGTGTCGGGTTGTCTTCCCTGCAGCAACCTGGGATTTGTACTTGTGAATTTTTCTTCGAAGTAGTGTAGCCCCCAAGTGCCGGGTTGTCTTGCCTGCAGCAACCTGGGACTTACAATTTCTTGCTTGTTCTCTGAAGTCGGCAAGTATTATACCGGAATTTTTTTTAAGCCGGCAAATATTTTCTTGCTGATAAAAACCGATGAATGCGAATTTGCTGAAATCGATAGATATGATATGATGGGTTGTGTTCCCGGCTTCTAAATAGAGTGGCCCTTCAAGTGTTGGAATATGTTTGTTTCAGCAACCCGGAATAATGTGTGCCAAATCTTAAGTCGGCATGAGCATCTGAATGTGACGAGAGACGGTGCGACGAAAGTCGACTTATATATTTTATATGGCGAGAGCCAGTGTGACGAGTGTCGACATATATATATGGCGAGAGCCAGTGCGACCGAGGTCGACTTTATATATGGCAACAGCCGTTGCGACCGAGGTTGACTTTATATATGGCGAGAGTCGTTGCGACCGAGGTCGACTTTATATATGGCGAGAGCCGTTGCTACTGAGGTCGACTTTATATATGGCGAGAGCCGTTGCGATCGAGGTCGACTTTATATATGGCCCGTTGCGACCGAAGTCGACTATATGTTTATGGCGTGAGCCAATGCGACCGAAGTCGATTTTATAATGCAGGAGATGCAATGATGCGAAATATAATGCAGTCGGCACGTGTGTACATCACCAAATCCCGTAGAGATTTTAACTTTATAATGAAAAAGGTGCTTATAATGATGTATGCCAAAAGGTAAATTATGAATTGCTCATATAGAAGTCGACTCTGGATTCATCTTTTCCTCATCTTCTCTTTGTTTGAGAATTTTTTTGGGTTATCCATGAGTCGGAACTCCTCTGCATGCCGTCTCACATTGATCAACGTTTTTCTGTTTGCTTTAAAACTTCTTCTTGAGAGTTTTTAGCCGGGTTTCGCGTATTTAGATCGTATGAGCATCAAACATACAGGCAGTTATAAGGCGTGGAGTGCCACATGTATATGCCGAGTTTTCTTAGTTAAGACTCGATGATTATAGTCGATCCCCCAAGATTTCCCTGAAATAAGCTATATACATGTAATTACACATATGTGCCAGGTTTTCTCAGTTAAAGGTTGATGAGTGCCATCAAGCCCCCTGAACTTTCCCTGAAATAAACACATAAGTGCCCAGATAACAGTTGAGAGTTGATCAAGCCCCCAAGTTTCTGAGATAATAATAATGCAAAGTATGATATGTATCATGCAAAGAACAGTAAGTAAATGTATGTAATGCATACGATGTTTTGATTTTGAAGGGGTTTGTTGCGACCAAAGTCGGCTTTTTGGTTGTGTGGCGATAGCCTGGTGCGATGAAGATCGACTTATGGCGAAGGCCTGGTGCGATGAAGATCGACTTATGGATGCATAAGATGTAATGCATCATGATATGAAAAGCTGCAATGCATAAGGATGCAATGCATAAGGTGACAAATTCTAGGTTCCAGAAGTATCGAGTATTACCGAGATTTCTTGTGAAGCCGGTAATTTGTAATGATTCTGGATCCGTAAAAAAGCTAGAATTTCCGATGAACCGGAACTCATCGAGGAGACGGAATTTTTCATGTGGACTCTTCACTATTGTAGAGTCGGTATTTTGTAGACTCTTCTCTTCGAAGAGTCGGAATTTTTTCCAACGGACCGGAATCTGAGCCGGGATTTGACCGTCGAAATCAATGGACCAAACTTTGTGATGGTCAATTATAATCCGTCGTTGAAACATAATGTATCTCAATCTCCGATGGATCCCAGAGGAGGCGTAGTCCCCGAGTCTTGAGTCGAATCGAGGAGTTAGCTAGGGACTCCTTGTACCTGGGTGACTTAGCTGATTTGATGATGCAGAAAGCTCAAACATCATGGAAGTCGACCGTGATGAGGTTGTAGTCGATCTCGTTGGAGTCGACAATTGATGGCCGTACGGGCGTGGTGAGCTCAGAAGGCCGGCGCGTCGAAGTGGCGCGATGCTGAAGTCAGCGTGCGATGGGCTTGGTAGCGTGGCCTTGCCAGTGGACTGGAGTCAGCATCGGTTGGTTGAAGCCTTGTGGGTCAATATTGAACTTAAATTCGCGATTGGAAATTCGCGATCTCGCGTAGCTATGAAAACGCGTTGTAGTGCGAGAGTCGGCCACGGAGATCTAACCGTTCGAATTTTCTGAAATTTTTTGTGTTAATAAAGGAATATATCCCACAGCTTTCCACCGTAGGGATCTTAGACTTGATGTACGAGTCAACCTCGGGAAAACAATTCCTAAAGTCGTGCGGAGTTCCACCAGATTTCGATAGTGCTTCAGTGTAGGAGCCGGCTAGGGAGATCTAACCGTTGGAATTGGCTGAAACTTTAACAGCTTGTAACCAACAGAATTTCCCATCTTTTCACTGAAGGGATCTTCAATATGAGTTCCGAGTCGCCTCCTGGAGCGTCCGTAATGCAGATGTTTTTTCTGTTCTGCGAGCTGCGCGCGAGGGTCAATGCTGAACTCGAGTTTTGAGTCGCGCACTCAAATTTTTTCTTGTTTTCTTCATGAGCTTGATGTAGATCTTGATGTAGACATTGAGAAAACCGAGGTTGCAATGCACCCGGGTCGCATCAAGTCCTGCCAGAGTCGGTAGATCATTGACTTGTTGATGTAGATTTTATCGTGCCGGTTCTTCTTCGTCCGGACGATCATGAGTTTCTCGATCCCTGTGAGGATTTCTTTCCAAGATGACAACACCCTTGTGCGTAGGCCCCACGGTGGGCGCCAACTGTCGTGGGAAAGTCACGGTAGATGTCCGTAGAGTCGTACTTGATTATGGGGCCTTTGCTACGAGTGTACGAGGAAGAAGAAACATCACAGAGAATGAGAAACGTGATTTTATACAGCTTCAGGCCCCGGGAAGCATCGTCCGGTAAAGACCCTACATGTTGCTTGTGGCCGGGTCTTATTCCTTTGCTCACGGGGAGTCGCCGGCATGTCGTCGACTCTCTTACAGTTGTATTCAGGCGAAAGCCTACTTTCATGGCGAAAGCCTACTCTGGTGGCGAAAGCCTACTCTCATGGCGAAAGCCTACTCTGGCGGAACTTGGCCTCCATGGGCGCCCTACCCCTCCTTATATAGGTGGAAGGGGGAGGCTTACATGTAGAGTCCTATTCTGATACAAACTAGTCTCATCTTGTATTACAAGTCGGATATCAATCCGAGTCCTACTCTAAGTCTTGTAACTTTTCGTATCTTCCAAGTTAAGTGGACTCCATATTGATTCCTTTGTAACACCCCGGATGTCACGCTACAGTAATCACCCACAGTAATCAGGATTACTGTTGCTAATCACTATTGATAATCTCTCTTGCTCAAAATGGCCTAGATCAAAATTTTGTTTTGATCAACTTGGTTCAGTTCAAATTCAATTTCTCCTTTTGATATTGTTGAATGCAATGTGATCATGGATCTTGGTCATCATGAATCAAAACAATTCCAAGCTCAATTCAATTTCCTTTGAGTTGAATTCAAATCTAATGCTCATATTGCCTTTGGTGGAATATTAGAACCAAAGTGCAAAATAAACTTTCTCCAAAAATTGTGAAACTACTTTTATAAAATCACAAATATTCACTGGACCATGTTCAACCAACTTTGGGGTTTTATTAAGCTATTAATTAAATTAAACAATTCAAACAGTAGCTTAAACATCCAATTTTAATCATTTATTATTTAAATAAAATTCAAATGATTTTATTAGGCCACCAGACTTTTTGTAGCATTGCTACATAATGCAATACAAATATTGGAGTTGATTTCATAATTTACATAAATCAATTGGTGGTCAGTCAAATAAAATAGGAAAGACCTAAGCCACAGAAAACCTAAACAAAAGCAAAATAACTATCCGCCGCCCTGGGCGAGGCCCATCCCGGCCCAACCCATCACCCCTCTTTTCTTCCTCCTCTCACTGCTCATCCCCTTGCGTGGCCATGGCCATGGCCGTCCACAACGCTTGATGCGCCGCTGTCTCCCATTCCGCGGTGCTCCTCGTGGATAAGATCCGCCGAGCCCCCCTCCTCTGGAAACCCTAGCGCCACGCCCCCCCCCCCCTTTTCCCCTCTTCCTTCCTGTGTAGCTCCTCCCCGCGTGGAACCGGCGCGGTCGTCGCCATGCCTTCGTCGTCCTCGCGGCCGGGCACGTCACCGCGCCGCACTGAGATGTCCAGAAGGACCCCCATGGACGCCCACGTCGGTCTCGCGCTCCAATTCGAGCCGGAGGCCATGGCATCGAGCGAATCGAGCCGTTCCCCTCCGCTACAGACTCCGGCCACCGGCGACGATTACGTCGACTCTTCCCACCCTCCGGCTTCCCCGAGTGCTCCATCGAGTTCCCAGTGAGCTCCTCTTCGATTCCATTCTTCTCGGGCCCATTATTGTTCGCTAGAACTCTGCCTCCGCCATGGCCGTGCTCCGGCTGCCGCTGCGGTTATCGTTGTCGTAGCTTAGGGAATCCCCGTGGCCTCGTGCTGCTGCTGCCGGCGCACGGACCGCCCGGCCGCCTCGCCGCGCACGCCTTGCCCTGAGCCGCGCACCCCCCTCTGCGGCCCCCTCGCAGGGTTGGCCTCGCCGTCGTAAACTCTTCGCCGGCGGGACGGTGTGGTTAGCCACGGGCTCATTGCCCCCCCATCCCACTGACGTGTGGGGCCACCCTGCTAACCCCCCCCCCACCCCCTCTAGCTGACATATGGGCCCCACCAGCTTAACCCTTTGTTTTAATTTAAATGGAAAACTATTGGTATGACAGGTGGGCCCAGGTGGTTAAACTAATTACTGGATTAACTATAATCATATTTATCACTAGAGTCAATGACATGTGGGACCCACTGTCATTTAATTATTAAGATTGATTTAATGATAAGGTGAGGCTGACAGGTGGGACCCACTGGTCAGTTGACCAGTCAACCTTACAGGTGGGTCCCCTCTGACAGGTTTGACCTGGTCAAATGCACTGTTTTGGATAATGTTATTTTAATAATAAAAGTAATTCAGGAAATGATTTAAATTGTTTAAAACTTTGAATTTAAATATCTTTTAATCCGTATATCGGATCGAAAAACTTTATAGATGAAAATTGATCAGAAAAATATAAGAATATGAATACGCTGTCCGTATGTCTATCACACCCCTCTAACACCACGAACATCGAACCGTCCCCCTTCGGACCGTCTGTCCGATAAACTATCCGGTACTGTTAGAGTGCCCGGATGAATTTATTCCGAACACGAATGTTTCTCAGAATAGATCAACTAGCACGGATACACCCCCCTTATGTTTGTCGGATGTCCACGACACCTCCGGCATGATACCTTCCCCCTCCGGTCACCCTGTCCGGTAATCACCCGGAACTGACCGTTCATCCTCGGATGAATTCCCGCTCCGAGCAACGTACATTGCACTGCGTTAGAACACCGTTAACATTGCATACGTCATGCTATTCATCTGTTTGCTATGATTTCTTTATATTGATTGTTCTCCCCCCTTTATTCTCCGGTAGACCCCGCTACTACCACCGACTACACCGCTGCCGGGTACGACTACTTCGTCGACGACCCTGCCCCTACCGTCGAGCTTCCAGGCAAGCAGAGCCATTCTCTTCCCCAGATATCGCCTACCTTTCCGTACTTTCTTGCACTAGGCATTGTTACTGCTGCTGCTACGATTACAATCCTATTCAATTGCATAGCCTGATTTTGTCGCCCCTTGATGTACCTTTCTTATCCTATGCTGCCTGTTATAATTATGCATATATTCAGCAGTGAGCCCTGCGCATTGTTAGCTAGGACTAGATAGCGGGCCGTGATCACTCAAGGGAGTGAACACGGATACAATATATACAACTACACAGGTACGGTACAAAGCAGACACCGCCAAAGGCCCCTATCTGGGTTATGCCTAGTCACCTCAAGTGTGAGCTATCCAGGAGTAATCCTTGTACTCCACTCGAGGCTGACTTTGTCTTGCCGCCATAGGGTCCTGAACAGCGGTTGTCCTTAAAGGTAAGAAAGTCGGGCGACCCAACGGTGCCCGCGAGAGGTATATCGTCGGGAACGACAGGGAGGGTACGACCAACGTTACTGGCGTGCTTGGCCCCTGCTCATATCTCGCGAGAGTTACCAAACCACGAAAGTCGAGCTCTACCAAGAGCAAACGCGAGACAAGGTAAGGAGACGGTTCACCTTGTTGCTAACCGCAGTGACTTGGTGGGACGACAGGGCAGGCACCGATGTACTGGTGATCCTGACTGCTGTCGTTGACCGCGGGTCGGTTAAGTCGAGGCAACGATAACGGTTGTCACGCAGGTTAATTAAAATGCTAAATGGTTCGGCGGATGTCTTGAGTAGCCTTTTGGCTTGTACGCACTATCTACACGTGGGACGAGGAGTGTGGGCTCCCCTGCATCGTAGTCTCGTTCGAGGGTCTTCAGACGTCAGCAGTACCGCGGGCTGATTGCCTGGAAGTGGTGTTGTCTTCTCTTGCTCGAGCGGTGTATTTGTATTTGCTTTGATTTTGCTTCACCGGCCAGTCACGCACCGTGCAGGAGTACGTTCGGGTTAGGGTCCAAAGCCCGGTGTACATAGGATATAGTCCGGCGGATGACCTCTCTGTTGATTGCCGAAGGATGGGCTACTTTGTGTCGGATAGCTTTGGTGGAGCGTTCCCTAACAAGGTTCCCGCCACCCTGGAGATCCGAGCGTCGTATAGTCACGCCAGTGCACCCCTGCAGGGAAGATTAATCTATTCGAATAGCCGTGTCCACGGTAACAGGACGCTTTATGCTGAAGCTGGATCTTACTACTAGAAACTATTACTATTAAACTGTATGGTTCCGGGTCTTCTTCCTCGCAGGGAGTCGAGGAAGGGAACTCGGAGGCATTATTATTATTAATCATTACAACTTACTATTATACAATGTTGCAGCAACTTCTGCTTCATTGTTACTTTATTGTTTTATATAAACTGTTGGTTGATTCTTACCTCATGCTGCAAGACATCGTCGGAAGATGCTAGTCTTCGATAGGCCTAGCTTCTTACCCTTGCTCTGGATTTCTGTCTTTCAGTCCACTATATACAGCCTCTTCTTCCGTTGATACAATGCATAATGCTTAGTAGCGGACGTAAGACTCACGGGTATACTAGATACTGACCCTGCTTTATTTCCTTTACTGTTTTGCCTGATCGGCCGCTGCAGTCGACGTTGAAGCCTTGGAGTCCAGGAGCAGGAGATCCCCGATGGCGACCACCGCAACATGAAGATCCCCGATGCCTTCTATGACGTCGAGTTCCCCTTTGACCAGGAGTAGTTTGGAGGTTCCTAGGCAGGAGGCCTCGCCTTTTCGATCTGTTGTTATTTTTGCTAGCCTTCTTAAGGGAAAACTTGACTAACTATGTCTGTACTCAGATATTTGGTTTGTATAACTTATGTATTCGGGTCCGAGCGACCCCCCCTTTATTGTAACATATTGGTTTATCCTTTTGTGTTTAGTGTTGTGCTGTGATATTCTCACCGTGGCATCCTAATCTCAGCCGTGTACCTTGCGTGTATGATTACTGTACACAGATTGATTTTGGGGGCGTCACACCTTCGTCCGGCTGACTCCTGTGGAGGAGAGTCCCCTGTCTGGCCGACTCCTGTAGAGGACAGTCCCCTGTCTGGCCGACTCCTGTAGAGGAGAGTCCCCTGTCGGGCCGACTCATGGAGGTGACTCTTGTCAGCAAAATCATGGAGGTGACTCATGCCAGCCGACTCATGGAGGTGACTCATGTCAGCCGACTCATGGAGGTGACTCATGTCATCCGACTCTAGTCTTCAGGACCTGTCTTCTGGCTGAGTCTTCCTTTTGGGTGCTATCTTCTGGCCGGGTCTTAGCTGTGATTAATCCCCCCGACAATGACCCTCGTCTTTTCAAAGAAGGTCCAGATGGGATCGTGAGAAGATGCATACCGGAACACGAGCAGAAGGACATTCTCAAACAATGTCACGACAGTCCATATGGAGGACATCATGCCGGTGAGAGGACCGCACATAAGGTTCTTCAATCGGGGTTTTATTGGCCTACTCTCTTTAAGGATGCTAGAAATTATGTTTTATCCTGTGATAAGTGTCAGAGAGTTGGTAATATTAGTAGAAGGAATGAGATGCCTATGAATTACTCTCTAGTGATTGAGCCTTTTGATTGCTGGGGTTTTGATTTTATGGGTCCTTTTCCTTCCTCACACAAGTACACTCACATTTTAGTTGTTGTTGATTATGTAACCAAGTGGGTAGAAGCAATCCCCACTGAAAGTGCTGATCACAAGACATCTTTGAAAATGCTCAAGGATGTAATTTTTCCTAGGTTCGGAGTACCCAGGTATCTCATGACTGATGGGGGTTCGCACTTTACACATGGAGCTTTTAGAAAAGCTTTAGCCAAGTATGATGTCAATCATAGAATTGCTTCGCCGTACCACCCTCAAACTAGTGGGCAAGTTGAGCTCACCAATAGAGAGATCAAGTTGATCTTACAGAAGACAGTCAATAGAAATAGAAAAGATTGGTCAAATAAGTTAGGAGATGCTTTGTGGGCGTATAGAACTGCTTACAAAAAACCCATGGGCATGTCTCCCTATAAGATGGTCTATGGCAAGGCTTGGCATCTGCCATTAGAATTAGAACACAAAGCTTTCTGGGATATTAGAGAGCTTAATGCTGACCCGAAGTTAGCTGGTGAAAAGCGTCTCATGAACTTGACTTCTCTAGATGAGTGGAGAAGTGAAGCTTACGAGAGCACTAAAATGTTCAAGGAAAAGGTAAGGAAGTGGCACGATGGGAGGATTCTGAAACGTGAATTTAATGTTGGTGATAAAGTTTTGTTCTTTAGATCCCGTTTCAGGTTTTCTCCAGGTAAACTACTTTCCAGGTGGGAAGGGTCATTTCATATTGAGGAAGTCTATCGCTCAGGTGCAATCAAGATTAACAATTTCGAAGGCACCAAACCTCAAGTGGTGAATGGGCAAAGACTTAAGCATTACATAGCAGGAGATCCTGTCCATGTTGATGTAGATTTGGTATACAAAAAAACTCACGAAGAACATATTGCAGCCCAGTTCCAGACACCAGAAGGAGCAGAATAAGGGAAGGTATGTATTACGGTAAGGAAACATCGCGAAACCGCCAAAAAGTTCTAGATTATGAGTTTTTGCAAAATATACAAAATTTGAGGCCGAAGTGGAGCCGGAGACCAGCTCCAGGGGGCCCAGGCGCGGCCCCACCCCTGGCCGCGCCGGGAGGCCGCCTGGGCACCCTGGAGCCCGTTTCCGACTCCGCTTTGACCCGTTACCTTCCTTTCTGTGCAGAAATTTTTGCTATATATTTGCCCGGATCGTTACGGCAGCGTATCTCGTGATCTCGTGTGTTTTCTTTTTGAGTTATTTCTGCCAGGATTAAAAGTCGAGTAGTAGAGGTCTCTTCTTGTGGCTCGAGCGGGGAGGACCTCTTGGGATGTCGTCTACGTCAAGTCCAGAAGGATCTTAATCAAGGGAAGCACATCGATTGGGCTACCGAAGAAGAGACTGCCGCAAGACAAGCGGAGATGGAGCGCTCCGTGAGAGAGGAATTCAAGACTATCACTGCCTAACAGCAAGGAGATCAACGCACGCTTTCCACCGTCTCCGAAGCCTACCGCATCACCAACCAACTTTGTGAATATTTCTGTGTACTGAAAGTGCAAGTAGAAATCCTGGAAGCTGAAAAACAAACCCTTCGACGTATAATCAGGGACCTGAAGAACAACAAGAATGAGGAGTAAATCTCCTCGGGTAATGGCATCCCCTTAGCTTGTTCCAAGCTTGGGGGAGTGCCCGGTATTTTTATCTTTATCTTTGTCTTTTAGAGTCAAGTAGAGTCGTATCATGTCTAGGGAAGTTATCTTATAAAATAGGTGTTTGATTTGAGGTCCATCACTCCTTTCTAGAGAGTTATGTATCCGTGAGTGTGGAGTCGTCTATGATGGAATATTAATGAGAAGTCTATTGATCCCTTCGATGCACTCGGTATTCTCTTCACGCAATAGACCTCGTGATGATTCTTATGGGGAGTATTGACCTTATATCAGGTATGGCTTTGAAAACTTTATTTAATCTTGGCAAACATAGCTTTGGTCATAACAACAAGCATGTTTTTTTTCTCAAAGTAGCGACACAACCAAACCCTCTTTGTTATTATGCTTGTAGTGTTATGTTGACAAGGAAGACAACTTGATGTGATATGCTTGTTTTAATGTTTATGCTTTATATTGCTTTGCATCCAAGTCATCATCAATTGTTTGTTCTCTCAAAGCCTTTGCTAGCCAAACCTCTGTACTAAGCGGAATTCTCTTGTACATCCATACCTTGAAACCCTTACCTTCCATATGAGTCCACCATAACTTCCTATTTGTGGTATTCTAATACCACTCCTAAAGCATAGAATTCTTCTGTCATCCTTAGTTGTTCAAAATCTTCTGTTTTGTGCCTCTGTTTTAGCTCATGAGGAAGTAGTAGTTAACTCATGACCTTCTTAAGTTGGACAAGTTTTACCCCGGGATTGCATGTCTAATCTGCAAACCCCTAATACGAGGAGGAACTGGCATGAGTGCGCCCAGCTCACAAAAGATAATACAACAAACAAACCCTCCTTCACGTTTTGTTCATGAGAAATCAGAAAACTTTGGCAGTGATAAACAAAGGAGATTAAGGGGATGCGATCGTCCCCGTTTGGGAGTCGTTCCTCGAAACTTGTCCAATCTGAGAAGCAATTGAGTTATCTATTAGCATTCGTTGACAAATCATGCACCTCTCAAAACTTGTTTTCATTCTGTTTGATTTAAGGATAGCACTTGAGTTTTCCCTGCTTGCCTTCAACAAGGCTTCTTTTTCTTTTACTTTTATGTTGAGTCAGTTTTCCCTACTTCCTCCTTTCCCAAAGAGAATAGACACTTGATGCTGATGAAGATTCATCGATATAATGATGCATTAAAGTTTTGCCATGCCATATCATTGTTGACATTATCTCTTGGTAAGAAAGTTGTTTGCAAAAGCATTTGCCAAGCAAACATCTTCCTTTGTGTTAGCATTTGCACTTCATGACTAATAGCTTGTTCTTTCAAAAAGTTCTAAATTCTCTTCAAAATATAAAGAGAAAGAGAAAAGGTAAAAGCTTTTAGTTGTCCCTTGACCAAAGGACTTGTTTGCCATGAATTGATAAGTTTCCTTAGCCCTACTTTTGATTATAATTGTTATTACTCTTTCATAAGGGCTTTATGAGTTGAAGGTTGTTGTTGAGGACGTTTGAGTTTGGTGAAAAGATCATGATGCTTCTTGTCCGCATTTTTATTTATCGACACTTCACTCTCTAAACTTGTGGACAGGTTTACCGAGCTCGGTTTTTCACTTGGGGACAAGCGAGGTCTAAGCTTGGGGGAGTTGATACGTCCAAATTGCTCCACTATTTTATATCGTAATTCATCCTTATTCATTGATATATTTCACATTACGATGATGTTCTTATGTTGTTTTGGCTTATTTTACACAGTTTGCAACTTTCCGGTGCCGAAGCAGCAGACGCAGGATTCAGCGGTAAAAAGTGGACGCTGAGTTGCTGAAGAATAATACCTCCAAATTACCTGAAAATTGACGGGGGGGGGGGGTATTTTCCAGAAGAATAACGAAGACTCGCCGAAGAGGGGCCACAGGGGGGCCATAGGATCCCCAGGCGGCCACCTGGCGCGGCCCCACCCCTGGCCTTGCCGAGAGGGCGCCTGGAGCCCTGGGGCCACTCCCGACTCCCCCCTCTGGCCTATATACTCCTCGTTACGCGAAAACCCTAAAAAGAGAAGCTTTCACGGAGTTCCGCTGCCGCTCCGTGGTGGAAACCTACAGAGAAGAAAAGGCTCTCCGGCGGGCAGATTCCGTCGAGGATATCATCTCCCGGAAGGGGAGATCATCGCCATCGTCATCACCATCATCACGGGCATCATCGAGATCATCATCGACATCATCCCCATCATCAGCACCATCTCCACCACCATCCAATCTCACCTGACAAGTTTATCTTCTGTTGTAATCCGTACTATCTATCCTCTCTACTCTACCGGTGTTGATTACTACTTTGTGGTGAATTCTATTGAGTTTTGTTGGAGAAGTACCATTATGTCCAGATTGTTTATCATATATTTATCACCTCTGATCATGATCTCTTTTATGTCTTGTGAGTAGTTACTTTAGTTCTTGAGGACATGGGAGAAGTCTAGTTGTTAGTAGTCATATGATGTTGAAGTAATTTGTGTTGTTTGATATTTAAGTTGTGTTGTTATTTTCCTAGTGGTGTTGTGTGAGTCGAACACTCAACACTTCGCCTTCTTAAGGACCAAGGAGAATACATTGTGTATTAAGAATGCTTACGGTGGGTTGCCGGAGTGACAGAAACCTGAACCCCAGTTTGC
Organism: Bromus sterilis; assembly: GCA_950022295.1. Lineage (NCBI taxonomy): Eukaryota > Viridiplantae > Streptophyta > Magnoliopsida > Poales > Poaceae > Bromus > Bromus sterilis. Next base: position 32,174,152 of record OX465597.1, read on the forward strand.
ACACTTTTGCACAAGGGAATGTTGGATCCTTTATCTTATTGATGTGGTTAGGCTTTGCCTTAATTTCTATCTTGTATTTGCGGATGCTTGCAAGATGTTTAATCATAAGAGTGCACTTATCTTAGTCTAAAAGGTGTGCTAGCATAGATCCACCCACTCAACACTTATCAGCACAACACTTGTTATCGATACGGAGTATGGCGAAAGCACGTGACTACCTCTCCATGTGTCCTCAGGAACGCTTTAGTCTTTATAAGTTCAGTTGTCAGTCTTATCCTTTGCTCAAAAGGATTGGGCCACTTGCTGCTCCTCAGTGCTATTTACCTTGCTTGCTTTTATCTTATTGTTGCTTATATCGAAAACCCCTAAAAATTTATCTTTCAGTGCTTGCAGATATTCCTTATCCAAAATCACCTATCAATACCTTTCTCTCCTCATTGGGTTCGACACTCTTACTTATCGAAAACACTACAATAGATCCCTTTATGTTGAGGGTCATTGATACGTCCAAAATGCATCACTGTTTTATATAGTAATTCTTTCTTATTCATTGATATATTTCATGATATGATGCTATTCTTATCTTGGTTTGGCTTATTTTACACAGTTTGCAACTTTCCGGTGCCGAAGCAGCAGACGCAGGATTCAGCGGTAAAAAGTGGACGCTGAGTTGCTGAAGAAGAACACCTCCAAATTACCTGAAAATCGACGGAGGCTGTTTTCCAGCAGGATCACGAAGTCACGCAAAAGAGCGACCAGAGGGGAGCCACAGGGTGCCCAGGCGGCCACCTGGCGCGGCCCCACCCCTGGCCGCGCCGGGAGGGCGCCTGGACCCCCGGGGCCACTCCCGGCTCCCCCCACTGGTCTATATACCCCTCATCGTCCAAAACCCCAGGAAGAGAAGAGTTTCCGGAGTTCCGCTGCCGCTCCGTGGCGGAAACCTACAGAGAAGAAAATCTATCTCTGGTGGGCAGATTCCACCAGGGAGATCACCTCCCGGAAGGGGAGATCGTCGCCATCGTCATCACCATCGTCACGGGCATCATCGAGATCATCATCAACATCATCCCCATCATCAGCACCATCTCCATCTTCATCCAATCTTGTCACAATTGCAACTCGTGTTGTAATCCGTACTGTCTATCCTCTCTACTCTATCGGTGTTGATTACTACTTTGTGGTGAATGCTTTTGAGTTTTGTTGGAGAAATATTATTGTGTTCAGATTATTTATCATCTATTTATCTCCACTGATCATGATCTCTTTTATGTCTTGTGAGTAGTTACTTTAGTTCTTGAGGACATGGGAGCAGTCTAGTTGCTAGTAGTCATATGATGTTGAAGTAATATGTGTTGGTTGGTATTTAAGTTGTGTTGTTATTTTCCTAGTGGTGTTGTGTGAGTCGAACACTCAACACTTCGCCTTATCAAGGACCTAGGGGGATACATTGTGTACAAAGAATGCTTACGGTGGGTTGCCGGAGTGACAGAAACCTGAACCCCGGTTCGCACGCTTTTGCACAAGGGAATAATGGATCACCGATCGTATTGCTATGGTTAGGCTTTTTCCTTAATTACTATCTTGTATTTGCGGATGCTTGCAAGGTGTTTAATCATAAGAGTGCATTCATCTTAGTCTAGAGGATGCACTAGCATAGATCCACCCACCAAACACTTATCAACACAGTACATAGTACCGATGCAGAATATGGCGAAAGCACATGACTACCTCTCGCGTGTATCCTCAAGAACACTTTAGCTTTTATAAGTTCAGTTGCTAGGCCTCTCCTTTGCTCAGAAAGGATTGGGACACTCTTTACTATCCAGTATATTTTACTTAGCTCATTTTTTACTATCCTGTCGCTTATACCAAGAAAACCCCTAAAAAGTTATCTTTCAGTGCTTGCAGTTATCTCCTTACCAAAGTCACTTTCTACTACCTTCTGCTCCTCGTTGGGTTCGACACTCTTACTTATCGAAAACACTGCAATAGATCCCTCTACGTTGAGGGTCATCAAGCTACGTTTTATGGCGCCGTTGCCGGGGAGTGTAGCGCTACTAGTAAGTGAAGCCGGTAAGGAAGTTTTTATGTTTCTGTTTTTAGTTTTGTTGTTGCTGTTTTTGTCCTTATGGAAACCCCTACTATTAAATCGTTGTTCTTGGGGAGCCGCCCCACAACTAAGGTGGTTACTCCTGACCCTACTGAAATTGTGCCTTATAAGATACCATCTGGTATTATCGAGTACGTCTTAGCTAATCGCTATGCAGGAGACACACATCCAGGTGAACACTTGCTATATTTATCACAACTATCTTCATTATTCAAGCTTGCAGGTGTGTCACTAGAGTTCGTTATGAAGAAATTATTCTCCATATCGCTTACGGACAAAGCTTCAGATTGGTATAAGCGCCTCGATAACTCACATTCTCTCAATTGGAAAGAGCTTATGTCTGTCTTTTATACAAAGTTTTACCCTCTTCATGAAGTTTACCGAGACAGGAATTACATCTATAACTTTAGGTCTCGCGACGGAGAGAGCATCGCTCAAGCTTGGGGGAGGCTTAAGTCCCTAATGTTCAAATGTCCTATCCATAAGCTCCCCAAAGATATTATACTTACAAATTTTTATGCCATGCTTTCTCTTCAAGATAAGGAAAGGCTGGATACCTCCTCTAGCGGGGAATTTCAGACAAAGAGCGTTGAAGAAAGATGGGATCTCATCGAAAGGATCCAGAAGAATACTGAAGATTGGGAAATCGATAAAGGTATTGAACCTGCTATAAATTATGAGCATGATTATATTGAGAGCTATGTAAAAACTGATTATTTCAATACCTTTTGCTCTAAGATTGGTCTGGATTCCCATCTAATGATTGATTTTTGTAAGGACTTTGCCTCTCATGTTGATTCTTCTAAGATGAAGAAGGATCAGTACCATAAGCCTTTCAAAGAAGTGCCTACTGATATTCATGTTGCTGATCCTATTTTGCCTGCAGTTATATATGAACAACCCCCTTTTCGTTCAAGAATAAGGGAGCACTCTTTTGTGACAGGCATCATAAATAAAAGTGAGAGAAGATCAGGCGAACCTGAGGACAAGATCAGAGTTGATCCTCAAGTTGCTATGGTTAAAGATTTAGTTACTAATGATGTTTCATATTCTATTATAAATTTTTGTGCGGTTTCAACTAACATTGTCACAACCAAGAATAGAAGCCCAATTTCAGGTACACCAGTTGTATCTGTTAAAATAGGAGATCACAATTATTACGGGCTATGCGATCTGGGATCGAGTTCTAGCGCGATTCCTTATTCGCTTTATCAAGAGATCATGAGTGAGATTCACCCTGTGAACTCGAAGAGATCGATGTTACTATTCATCTTGCAAACAAAGCCACTATCTCTCCTATTGGGATTGTGAGAGATGTAGAAGTCCTATGTGGAAAGGTAAAGTACCCTACCGACTTTCTCGTACTTGGTTCAGTACAAGATAGTTTTTGTCCTATTATTTTTGGTAGACCTTTTCTCAGAACTTGTGGAGCTATTATAGATTGCAAGAAAGGTAAAGTTTCTGTTGAGTTCAATGGTGAGCCATATGAATTTAACTTTTCTAAGATTTCCAAGCAGCCTCGTGGTACTGAATTACCTAGTGATGATAAAATTATTGAAAGTATTGCTTCTATTGCTATTCCCCCTAATGATCCTTTGCAGCAATACATGGAGGACCACGAGAATGATACTGATATGCAGGAAAGAAATGAAATTGACGAAATCTTCTTGAGACAACCTGCTATCCTGAAGCACAACCTCCCGGTTGAACCTTTAGGAATTTTATCCAAACCAAAAGAAGACCCGGTGTTTGATCTCAAACCTCTCCCCGATACGCTCAAGTATGCTTATTTAGATGAAAAGAAAGTATATCCTGTTATTATCAATTCTAACCTTTCAGGATATGAAGAAGAGAGATTATTGGAGACACTCCGTAAACACCGTGGTGCAATTGGCTATACCCTTGATGACCTTAAGGGGATTATTCCATCTATCTGTCAACACACTATCAACCTCGAGCCCGATGCTAAACCTGTTGTTGACCATCAACGACGGTTGAACCCAAAGATGATGGATGTTGTGAGGATCGAAATCCTCAAGCTTCTAGCCGCAGGTATTATCTACCCTATAGCAAATAGTAAGTGGGTAAGTCCAGTTCATTGTGTTCCTAAGAAAGGAGGGACAACTGTAGTCCCTAATGATAAGAATGAACTAATACCTCAGAGAATTATTATTGGATATAGAATGTGTATTGATTACAGGAAGTTGAACAAGGCAACCAGGAAGGACCACTACCCGCTGCCCTTTATTGATCAGATGCTTGAGAGGCTGTTGAAAAACACCCACTTTTGCTATCTTGACGGGTACTCTGGCTTCTCTCAAATTCATGTTAACACTGTCGATCAAGAGAAGACCACTTTCACTTGTCCTTAGGTACTTATGCTTATAGGCGTATGCCTTTTGGTTTATGCAATGCCCCTGCTACTTTTCAGAGATGTATGTCTGCAATATTTCATGGTTTCTGTGAGGAGATTGTGGAAGTCTTCATGGACGATTTCTCTGTCTATGGAACTTCCTTTGACCACTGTCTCCACAATCTTAATAAAGTTTTGCAGAGATGCGAGGATATAAACTTAGTTCTAAACTGGGAAAAGTGACACTTCATGGTTAACGAAGGGATCGTGCTTGGCCACAAGATTTCTGAGAGGGTAATTGAAGTGGACAAGGCGAAGATCGAAGCTATCAAAAGGATGTCCTATCCAAGGGAAATTAAAGGTATTCGTAGTTTTCTCGGTTATGCTGGTTTCTATAGAAGATTTATTAAAGACTTTTCTAAGACCTCGAGACCCCTCACTAATCTTCTCTAGAAGGATGTCCCTTTTGTATTTGATGAAGATTGTAAGGAGGCTTTCGAAGTTCTTAAGAAAGCTTTAATAACCGCTCCTATAGTACAACCGCCTGACTGGAAGTTGCCCTTTGAAATTATGTGTGATGCTAGTGATTTTGCTGTTGGAGCTGTTTTAGGACAAAGGGTTGAGAAAAAGTTGAATGTTATTTATTATTCCAGTAAGACCCTTGATAGTGCTCAAAAGAATTATGCTACTACTGAGAAGGAATTCTTAGCAGTAGTGTTTGCTTGTGATAAGTTTAGGCAGTATATTGTTGATTCTAAAGTTATTATTCATACTGACCATGCTGCCATTAAGTATCTTATGACGAAGAAGGACGACAAACCAAGGCTCATCAGATGGGTACTCCTTCTTCAAGAATTTGATTTGCAGATTGTTGATAGAAAGGGAGCAGACAACCCTGTAGCGGACAATCTTTCAAGGATGGAAGATATACCGCACGATCCCATCCCAGTCAATGACAGTTTTCCAGACGAACAACTTGCCGTTGTTAAAGTACAATCTCTTTCCGATCCTTGGTTCGCGGATTATGCTCATTTTATCGTTGCAAAGTATTTTCCTCCAGGTTTAACATTTCAGCAAAGGAAGAAGTTCTTCCATGATTTGAGGCATTACTTTTGGGATGACCCTCATCTTTTCAAAGAAGGTCCAGACGGGATCGTGAGAAGATGCGTACCGGAACACGAGCAGAAGGACATTCTCAAGCAATGTCACGATAGTCCCTACGGAGGACATCACGCCGGTGAGAGGACCGCACATAAGGTTCTCCAATCAGGTTTTTATTGGCCTACTCTCTTTAAAGATGCTAGAAATTATGTTTTAGCCTGTGATAAATGTCAAAGAGTTGGTAATATTAGTAGGAGGAATGAGATGCCTATGAATTACTCACTAGTGATTGAGCCTTTTTATTGCTGGGGTTTTGATTTTATGGGTCCTTTTCCTTCTTCACACAAGTACACTCACATTTTAGTTGCTGTTGATTATGTGACCAAGTGGGTTGAAGCAATCCCCACTGAGAGTGCTGATCATAAAACATCTTTGAAAATGCTCAAAGATGTAATTTTCCCTAGGTTTGGTGTACCTAGGTATCTCATGACTGATGGAGGATCACACTTCACGCATGGAGCTTTTAGAAAAGCTTTAGCCAAGTACGATGTCAATCATAGGATTGCGTCACCGTACCATCCTCAAACTAGTGGGCAAGTGGAGCTCACCAATAGAGAGATCAAGTTGATCTTGGAAAAGACAGTTAACAGAAATAGGAAAGACTGGTCAAGCAAGTTAGGAGATGCTTTGTGGGCGTATAGAACTGCTTACAAAAACCCCATGGGCATGTCTCCCTATAAAATGGTCTATGGCAAGGCTTGCCATCTGCCACTAGAGTTAGAGCACAAAGCTTTCTGGGCTGTTAGAGAGCTTAATGCTGACCCAAAGTTAGCTGGTGAAAAGCGTCTCATGAACTTGACTTCTCTAGATGAGTGGAGAAGTGAAGCTTACGAGAGCGCTAAAATGTTCAAGGAAAAGGTAAAGAAGTGGCATGACAGGAGGATTCTGAAACGTGAATTTAATGTTGGTGATAAAGTTTTATTGTTTAGATCCCGTTTCAGGTTTTCTCCAGGTAAACTACTTTCCAGGTGGGAAGGGCCATTTCATATCGAAGAAGTCTATCGGTCTGGTGCAATTAAGATTAACAATTTTGAAGGCACCAAACCTCGAGTTGTGAATGGGAAAAGACTCAAGCATTACATGGCGGGAGATCCCGTCAATGTTGATGTAAATATAATACGCACAACAACTCATGAAGAACATGTTGCAGCCCTGTTTCAGACACCGACAAAAGCGGAATAAGAAAAGGTATGTATTACGGTAAGGAAACATCGCGAACCGCCATAAAAGTTTCATATTATGAGTTTTTACAAAATTAGGAAAATTCAAGGCCTAAGTGGAGCCGGAGAGGAGCTCCAGGGGGCCCAGGCGCCCCCTTGGCGCGCCCTACTTCCTGGCCGCGCCGGGAGGCCGCCTGGGCACCCAGGACTCCGTCTCCGACTCCACTTTGGCTCGTTACCTTCCTTTTGTTGTAGAAATGTTTGCTATATATTCACCCGGATCGTTCCGGCAGCGTATCTCGCGATTTCGTGTGTTTTCTCTTCAATCTGTTTCTGCCAGTAAATCTTTTAGCTAGACCTAGGTACCATGGCTTCCCCAAGTTCCCCCAAGGACAAGTTTGTCGTCAACGTCATCAACCCTTACCTCGCTGAGGTGAACAAGCACCCCCAGGTCCTTCGTGTGGAGGACGGTGTTCTCCACAAGGAAGATCTGAAGGGACCAGTCATGGAGGGGAGCACCGAGGAGCGGCTGAAGGAGATGTGGTCAAGTTTTTCCGCACTAGAAGAAAAAGTTTATCAGCTCCAAGCACAAATCTATGATTTGCACAACCAGAACTGTGAGTATGAACTAAATTTTCTGCGCATGGGTTTAGGTGCTGAGTGCAGGATCCTGGAGACGGGAATGTCCTTCGAAACTGGAGAGGAACTACCACGGAAGCTCTTCGCCGAGGAATACCTGATTGAGAAGAACAAGAATGAGGAGTAAATCTCCTCGGGTAATGGCATTCCCTCAGCTTGTTCCAAGCTTGGGGAGTGCCCGGTATCTTTATCTTTATCTTAGTCTTTTAGAGTCAAGTAGAGTCATATCATGTTTAGGGAAGTTATTATATGAAATAGGTGTTTGCATTGAGGTCTATCACTCCGTCTGTGGAGAGATTGTGTCCGTGAGCGTGGATTCGTCTATATTGGAATATTAATGAGAAGTCTATTGGTTCCTTCGCTGCACTTGGTATTCTCTTCACGCAATCGGCATCATATGACGATTCTTATGGGGAGTATTGACCTTATATCAGGTATGGCTTTGAAAACTTTATTTAATTTTGGCAAACATAGCTTTGGTCTAGACAACATGCATGTTTTCTCAAGTAGCGACATAGCCAAACCTTTATGTTATTATGCTTGAAGTGTTATGTTGACAAGGAAGACAACTTGATGTGTTATGCTTACCTTAATGTTTATGCCTTATATGTTTTGCATCTAAATTAGCATCAATTGTCTGTTCTCTCAAAGCCTTTGCTAGCCAAACTCTTTGCCAAGTAGATTTCTGCTTGTGCATCCATACCCTGAAACCATTACCTTCCATGTGAGTCCACCATACCTTCCTATTCGTGGTATTCCCCTACCAATCCTATAAGTATAGAATTTATGTGTTATCCTTAAATGTTCAAAATCTTCTGTTTTGTGCCTCTTGTTTAGCTCATGAGGAAGTAGTAGGTAATTCATGATCTTCTTAAGTTGGACAAGTTTTACCCCGGGATTGCATGTCTAATCTGCAAACCCATAATAGGAGGAGGAACTGGCATGGGTGCGCCCAGCTCGAAAGATAATATAACAAACAAACCCTCCTTCACGCTTGGTCTATGAGAAATCAGAAACTTTGGCAGTGATAAACAAAGGAGATTAAGGGGATGTGATCGTCCTCACTTGGGAGCCGTTCCTCGAAATTTGTCCATCTTGAGAAGTAATTGAGCTATCTATTAGCATTCGTTGACAAACTATGCACCACCCCAAAATCTATTTTTATTATGTTTGATTTAAGGATAGCACATGAGTTTTCCCTGCTTGCCCTTAACAAGGCCTTTCTTCCACTTTCATGTTGAGTCAGTTTTCCCACTTCCTTCTTTTCTCTAAGAGAACAGACATTTGATGTTGATGAGGATTCATCCATATAGAGCTGCATTAAGTTTTGCCATGCCATATCCTTGTTGACATTATCTTTTGATAAGTAAGTTGTTTGCGAAAGCTTTTGCCTAGCGAGCATCTTCCTTTGTGTTAGCATTTGCACTTCATGACTACTAACATGTCCTTTCAAAAGTTTCAATTGTTTGTAGTTGTCCTTTGACCAAGGTTATGTTTGCCATAATTTGATGAGTTTCCTCAGCCCTACTTTTGATTATAATTGTTATTACTTTCTCATGAGGGCCTTATGAGTTGAGGTTGTTGTTGAGGATGCTTGAGTATGATGAAGGAACCTTGATGCTTCTTGTCCGTATTTTATTTATCGACACTTCACTCTCTAAACTTGTGGAAAGGTTTACCGAGCTCAGTATTCTCTTGGGGACAAGCGAGGTCTAAGCTTGGGGGAGTTGATACGTCCAAAATGCATCACTATTTTATATAGTAATTGTTTCTTATTCATTGATATATTTCATGATATGATGCTATTCTTATGTTGTTTTGGCTTATTTTACACAGTTTGAAACTTTCCGATGCCGAAGCAGCAGACGCAGGATTCAACGGTAAAAAGTGGACGCTGAGTTGCTGAAGAAGAACACCTCCAAATTACCTGAAAATCGACGGAGGCTGTTTTCCAGCAGGATCACGAAGACACGCAAAAGAGCGACCAGAGGGGGGCCACAGGGTGCCCAGGCGGCCACCTGGCGCGGCCCCACCCCTGGCCGCGCCAGGAGGGCGCCTGGACCCCAGGGGCCACTCCCGGCTCCCCCCTCTGATCTATATACCCCTCGTCGTCAAAAAACCCTAGGAAGATAAGAGTTTCCGGAGTTCCGCCGCCGCTCCGTGGCGGAAACCTACAGAGAAGAAAAGCCATCTCTGGCGGGCAGATTCCGCCGGGGAGATCACCTCCCGGAAGGGGAGATCGTCGCCATCGTCATCACCATCGTCACGGGCATCATCGAGATCATCAGCAACATCATCCCCATCATCAGCACCATCTCCATCTTCATCCAATCTTGTCACAATTGCAACTCGTGTTGTAATCCGTACTATCTATCCTCTCTACTCTATCGGTGTTGATTACTACTTTGTGGTGAATGCTATTGAGTTTTGTTGGAGAAATATTATTGTGTTCAGATTGTTTATCATCTATTTATCTCCACTGATCATGATCTCTTTTATGTCTTGTGAGTAGTTACTTTAGTTCTTGAGGACATGGGAGCAGTCTAGTTGCTAGTAGTCATATGATGTTGAAGTAATATGTGTTGGTTGGTATTTAAGTTGTGTTGTTATTTTCCTAGTGGTGTTGTGTGAGTCGAACACTCAACACTTCGCCTTATCAAGGACCTAGGGGGATACATTGTGTACAAAGAATGCTTCCGGTGGGTTACCGGAGTGACAGAAACCTGAACCCCAGTTCGCACGCTTTTGCACAAGGGAATAATGGATCACCGATCGTATTGCTATGGTTAGGCTTTTTCCTTAATTACTATCTTGTATTTGCGGATGCTTGCAAGGTGTTTAATCATAAGAGTGCATTCATCTTAGTCTAGAGGATGCACTAGCATAGATCCACCCACCAAACACTTATCAACACAGTACATAGTACCGATGCAGAATATGGCGAAAGCACATGACTACCTCTCCCGTGTGTCCTCAAGAACACTTTAGATTTTATAAGTTCAGTTGCTAGGCCTCTCCTTTGCTCAGAAAGGATTGGGCCACTCTTTACTATCCAGTATATTTTACTTAGCTCGTTTTTTACTATCATGTCGCTTATACCAAGAAAACCCCTAAAAAGTTATCTTTCAGTGCTTGCAGTTATCTCCTTACCAAAGTCACTTGCTACTACCTTCTGCTCCTCGTTGGGTTCGACACTCTTACTTATCGAAAACACTGCAATAGATCCCTCTACGTTGAGGGTCATCAGTCATCACCCCCACACTAGCACACTTAATCTTGCCTTCACGGAGCATATCACAAATGCTCTCATCAAAGCTAGGGAGGACAAGCTTAGAATAGAAGACTCCATACATAAGAAGCTAGATGATGGTTGGGACCCTATGATAAAAATTAAATTGAATAACTTCTCTTGCTATTCTTTATGTGATGTTGGAGCTAGTACCTCCGTCATGCCCAAAAGAATGTATGACATGTTTGAATTGAAACCTTTTGATTCTTGTTCTTTTGGTGATCGTCTCGTTGATTCTTCCGTAAAGAAACCTTTGGGGAAGATCGACGATGTTCTTATCATTGTCAATGACAATTACGTTCCCGTTGATTTTATCATTATGGATATAGAGTGTGAACCTTTATGTCCAATGTTTTTGGGACGCCCTTTTCTTCGCACCGTTGGTGTTGTTATTGACATGAAAGAGGGGAATATAAAATTCCAATTCCCTATCAAAAAGGGGATGGAACACGTACCTAGAAATAAAATCAAGATACCTTTTGAGTCCGTTACACGGGCTAGCTATTCTCTCTCTCTTGATAAAACTTGATTCTTCTTTTGCTTTATGCCTAGCTTAAAGGCGTAAAAGAAAGCGCTTGTTGGGAGGCAACCCAAGATGTTTTTACTTATGTTTTAGTGGTCTTGATGATTTTTACTACTGTAGCAACATCATTGTATCTTTATTTTCAAGCTTTGTGCCAAGTTATAGCCTCAAATGATAAGGTAAGCAAAAGTTGTGACATGCTGGCCAGAAAACAGATTTTGTCTACTTGACGGAAAAAATCGGAAAAAATCACCAGCTCATCTTTTTGAGCTGAAATTTTTACATGGCGTGTTCTATACAATTGTGAAACTTTAGTATGTTCTGAGTTTTGTGATTTGAGTTGCAGAAGTGCCCCGAAAAATTCTCTACTACCTGTTGTTCTGTTTTTCACAGATTCTGCCACGTTTTGCCTTTCCTTACTTTTGCAAACCTTAAGCTTGCTTTTTCTTTTCAAAAACCTTTTGGAAATCTTGAGAAACAGTATCTATTCAAGAATATCTTTATATCCAGTGGGGAAAATTTATTTTATTAAGGGTACTAACCTCTCTAATCAACTTATGATGAGTTATGTATGAAGGGAGTTTTCAAGTGTGCGATGGAAGATGATGAAAAAAGATCCGGGAGTGTCAAACGCTCAAGCTTGAGGATGTCCCCATGCATCCCCAATAAATATTCAAGGAGACTCAAGCGTCTAAGCTTGGGGATGCCCCCGTGCATCCCCTTCTCCATCAACAATCATCAGTTCGTCCTTCGTCTCGCTATATCTTTATCACTTCATGCGTTATGTGCTATGCTTGGAGCGTCTCAGTCTTAGGTTTACTTTTTAGTTTTCTTTAGCTTTGCTTGTTGTTCATAACAAGTTATACCCCAGCTTACTTTGTGTGGGAGAGAAACACGCACCACTTCAATCTAGAACACATCATAGGATTTTTCATGCTTGTATTTCTACTGTTATGTATTCTTTATCTTTTCGTAGCTACTGCCATGTTTAGTTTTAGTCTTAGTTTGTCTTTAGCAAGAGCTTTGGCTTTTGTTTAGTTTGCTGATGGAACTCTCTTTAGTTTTCATGTTTATCTTGTTAAGAGAGTTGGTCGTTGCACTGAGTTATGTCTTGTCTTGAAAGTAGGTAATTGAGGTTGCTATTTAATTTTTGTAGTAACTTGCAATATTTTTGAGGTATTGTTGTGAGTAATGATTGAACTTTTGGTGTCAAGATCTCTAGCCTATTAGTGATAGGTGTCGTATTCTAGGCAATCCGTGTTTATTTTCAAAACCTACAAAACTAGTTGAGAACTCTAGCTACTAGATGGATCGCTAATATTTTGAGGGATCGGATATTAGAGTACACTCACGTACCATGAGTCCAGGATGCACAAGGATAACCAAACCCCCATACTCTCCTCCTCGTGGTACTTGTCTCTTTGTGAACCTTCTCATTAGATTGAGAGTTACCGATAATAAGAGCATTAGTTCTTCGGACTAATGTAAGTATTGAAAGTTGACACTTCCACCTCCTCATATTTGCTAGCCTCTTCCGTACCGTGCATTGCCTTCTTCTCATTCCGAGAGTTGGCGTCCACCTTCGCCGGTACATCCAAACCCTTGGCGTGATACGCTCTGTCATCATAAACCTCCCTATATATTTCCTCAAAACAGCCACCATACCTACCTATCAAGGCATTTCCATAGCCTTTCCAAGATATATTGCCATGCAACATCCACCTCTTCATGACTTGATCTTCATGTCATACATGTTCCTGCTACACTGGCAGAGGCATACATTGCATACATTATGATAGCTACATCTTCTTTATGTTTGAGTACCTTGTAAAGTGTGAAGATCTTCTATACCCTCTTGTAAAATAGAGTGTTGCCCTTAAGTGAGGAAAATATCCCAAAGTGGACAAAATAAAAGATCCCAAAGATGACAAATGAGAGTTAGATAGAAAGAGTCATTGAGGCCACCAAAAAATACAAAAAAAGAAAAAAAAGAAAAAAAGAGAGAGAAAGGGGCAACACTACTATCCTTTTGAAAGATCCACATTAGTACTCCCTCTTATCCTTGTACTCCATAGAGATGATCATACATGCATATAGCTATGTGGGGACCTTCACACTATAGAACTTGACTTGCATATTCCAAGGATGAAACTTCTCAAATGAGCTCTAGGTCTTCATGAGCGAGCAAGTTGGATGCACCCCCACTAGTTCCATTAGAGAGATTTTATTAGCTCATATGAGCATCTGTTGCATGGAAATCCCTACTCCTCACATAATATCTATCATTTGGCTTTCCCGCCTATGATTGTCCTCATTGATGTGAGCCCTTATCATCTTTTTGTCTTCCTCCTCCACCATATTTCTCTCTTTGCCATCCTAAGTGTCAACTTTCGTGCTCACGCTCATCCATTGCATGAATGCTCAAAATATCAAAAAGGAGTGGATCAAATTGACTTGTACCTGGCTAGTGGTCTGGGGACGAGTCAAGATAAGATTCCAAAGAATACCAAGTGTGAAACTTTAGTAAATTGAGTTCTCAACAAAAATATTTTTTTCTCGTATTCCCTATCCCCTTTCTTGCACGCAAACACCATTTGGAGACATTCGAGTCACGCACAGCGAGAGCTCTTGCACCTAATGTTCTTTCGTTGCTTGTTTCAATGCTAATATAGACTATTGCATGTTATGACTTCAATTGAAACGCATACCATTATTGCTTTACTTTTCAAAGTTCTTATATGGTTGCTAGCATGTCACCACAGAAATTATGCTTGTTATCATTTACCTACTCGAGGACGAGCAGTAATTAAGCTTGGAGATGTTGATAAGTCCCAAACGTATCTATAATTTCTGCTTGCTCCATGCATGTTTTGTGTGATATTGCTATGATCTAGATACACTTTCATACACTTTTGATCATATTTGGACTAACCTATTAACTCAGTGCACCACTGTGCCAGTTCCTGTTTTCTGCTGTTTTTCTATTTCAGTTTTCCCCCATATTAAAAGTGCTCCAAAAATTTGGGAAAAATCAGATAAAAAATCAGCGCAACGAAAGCTTTCGGAACCCCGAAGGATAGCCAAAGGGGCGCCACCTGGTGCCCAGGCGTCCAGGTAGCGTGGCCTAGGGCTTGGTCGCGCCACCAGGGCGTCTATTTAATCTCCGTGACGCGAAACCCCGAAGACAAAACCCTTTTTCGCGATCTCGCCTCAGTTCCGCCGCCGCGCTTCCAAGATTGGGAGCGCTAGCAAACTTCTTCCCGGCACCCTGCCGGAGGGAGGATTGACCTCCGGGAGCTTCCCCTCAACCAAGGACGCTTCCCGGATGTGCTGTGAGTAGTTTTATTTGGACCATGGATCCGTGATCAGTAGCTATGTGATGTTCTCCTCCCCTCTTTGTTCATCATGGTTTAGTCCTCGTGAGCTGCCCTACATGATCGAGGCACATATGTAATCTTTCTGCTTTTGTTATGCTGAGTTTGTTGGGATCTGATGGATTATGAGATTATGTTCAGATTGTGATTGAGTAATATATTTGGTTCTTATCTTTTATATTGTTGTTCTTAAGTAATTCTTGCATGTTCTCCGTTGTTGTTTATTGCTTTGGCCAAGTAGTAGGTAGTGACTCCAAGAGGGAACGTTATGCTCGATTGTGGGTTCATGCCCCCCGATGACACGCTTGAGTGACAGAAACATGAGTCTAGGGGATGTGTTGTTTCCACAAGGGGGAAAACAACGGTGCTTGTAACCGCGGTTGCAAGGATTTTTTACTTTAAGCAAAGTGCTTTTAATGCAGTTGTCTGTTGCTTTGGGTTTACACTTTGGGTGGGGCTCGCAACTTAATACCAGCGAGATGTTCTGGATAGATATCTCAAGGTGGATGATCAGTAGTAGATGCAGTTAGATTTCGATCTACTTGTTTTGGCGTACCGCCCATGCTTTTGAGCCTCGTCCTTTCTTTGTAGCATAGTTAGCATTGCGGTGCATTTGCCAAGTTGTAATTTGTTTACCACGCATAGCAGTTTTATCGTCTTTTGGGAGAGAGACATCACTAGTGAACATCACGGGACCCCGGTTCATATTCTCATCAATGTTTACATGCTTACTTACTTTCCTGCTTTTACTTTCTAGCTGCTGTCATTATCATTATGTCTTGCGTTTGATCCTTTGTAAACAACAAGGCCGGAGAGATTGACAACCTCTCTGAACTTCGTTGGGAGCAAAGTTATTTGTGTCGTGTGCAGGTCCAGGAGAAGCAAGTGGTTCTTTTGAGACAGCGCATCACTTGTTGGCCCACCTACTTATCATTGTCGGAGTCCTATGGGAGACAGACCCTATCCTTTACATAGAGGAAATTTGTTGCTATCCTACATCTCACCTTCCACTTGGGGTAACCAACGAAGGGCGAGAAGCCATTATCATCATCTCGCACATCAGTAATTACTACTGAGGTTCTTTTAATAGAGGATAGTTGTTACACTGGAAGGCATGCATGGGATTATCTAATGCAACGAAAAAGAAAAGGGGATGCTAGGTTCTGCGACTATCGGATCTTCAATCAATCACTACTATCTAGGCATGCTTGGTGACTACTTGTGAGACCACATAGCTTGTGTGCTCAGGTTCTGAAGGCAAGGTACTATCCGGAAGGGAAATTTGAGGACAATGTTTTCAATGGGAATGCATCTTCCTCATGGCAAGTGATTATCTATGATCTTGAGCTCCTTAAAAATGTTTAATATGGCATGTAGGGAACCAATGAAAGCATGAGGATATGAAGGGATAATTGGATACCTCGTCATTTTTCTTATAAACCTATAAGCCTTCAAGGTCATTGCCGGTATTTTTTTTTTGTTAGAGCTCCTGAAGGAAAATAGATTTTGGGACATTGATCTGCTAAACACCATCTTCCTGCCGGCCGACGCACATGAAATATCAATGAGCAAAGCATATTTTAGGTTGGGACCGGACATCACTTCTTCGGGACCCAAAAAATCAGGAGTATTTACTATAAAGAGCACATACAATCTGGCCCTCAACGAACAACACAAAGGAAGTGAAGCGGCTTCAAGATCAGTATCTGATAGACATAGATCAATCTGGAAGCTCGTGTGGCAAACCTATGTTCCTCCGATGATAAATTTTTTTGTGCGGAGACTGGTGACGGACTCGCTTCCTACCTGGCAGAATAATCACGATCGTACTTTGGAAACCTTGAGTATCTACCTGGTGTGTGCGATGGTGGACGAGGATAATTTCCATCCGTTCTGTAGATGACCCCTCGCACGAGAATTATGGAAGTTCATGTCCCATGTATGGAGTTTGTTGTCGCTTGAGGAGGTTCAGAACAACGATTGAGAGTTGTTATTTCATGCCATATCACCACTCTCTCATCTGAAAAGGTGCATGCTTCTCATGACCTTATGGAGTTGTTGGCACACTCGAAACGAGGTAGTTCATGATAACCCCCACCCCACCCCCTATGGAAGCCTCAGTAAATTTCCTTCTAAGCTATCTTGATTCACTCATTGGCATTAAAAATGATCCTATGGTAGATCTGGCGAACTGTGAGACAAGTATATCATATGATCATATGTCGGTTTACTCTGTAGCCAAGCCTTCGGTTACTATGCCAACATGTATTGCCCTGAATCTAGGATGGGTCAAACTCAGCTCAGGTGGATCTTTCGCTAATGACGGTGGTGGAGCCGGGATGGTTCTTCGTGATCATAATGTGAGCATTATCTTTTTTGCATGCAAATAATTATTCACTTGCTGAGGTGCCCTTAAAGCTAAACTTTGTGCATACACGGAGGGTTATTCTTAGCTCTTCATAGAAGTGAACTTTATATTATTGCAAAATTGAACTCTTATATGTCCATCAAGATGATCCAAGCCACTAAGGAAGTTAGATCTTTCTACTCATCTTTGATTAGAAATATTAAATATAAATTTTTATTTTATGATTCTTGTATTACCAATGTCAATTGCTCTTAAAATAAGGACCGTGATAAGTGTCGAACGTTCGGTGGTGAGGAGTGGCCCGAATGCTGCATGCATGCATGCAATGTAAAAAAGAACGATGACGTCAGCGAAATATTTTGTGTTTTCAGTTTTTTTAAATGTTTTATCTCTTAAATAAATAATCCAATTGAAAACCCGTTTTCACCATTAAAACCGTCGCGACAAGATCTTTGAAACTAGATCTCATATCAATATGTTTCGACAACTTTTTTTCGGGTTAAAAATTGTCATGTCTATTGCACTTAAATTGCCATGCTGTTTGCACTAAAATTACCATCATTTGCTTCAACTACGTATTTTGCACTTTTTCTTCAACGTTCTATGTAAATTTGTCGTAATTCATAAAATAAAACTTTATAAAATTACCTTGGGTAACACATGTTTATTTTTCCATGGCAAAAACACATCTTAAATTGCCATGGCGAAAGATTTGTTAAATTTGCCATGGGCACAAAAAGGAAATAGTTTACCATTCGTAGATAGAAAAAACTTAGGATGCTGATAACTACCACATGTGTGACGCGAGTACATGGCAACCCCTGATGTTTTTTATGGAAAGTTTAGTAATGTGAGGGTGGCAACTTCAAAGTTATAGACGTTAGTCCTGCGAATAAAAATTGCCATGTCCTATGAGTAAAAATTTCCATGTCCTATGAATAAGAATTGCCAAGTCCTATAAATAAAATTGCCATATATAGGAGTCACTTCCGCCCACATGTTTTTTAGATGTTAATTTTAGGTGTACGTAGATGGCAATTATTAGCCAAAGTTGCCATGTATTTAGTGAAGTTGTCATGTATTAGCAGAAGTTATCTTCTCACATGTGTTAAAGTTGCCACCAAAGCGTGTGGGCTTGCCATTTTCCACCCACACTTGTGGCACGTTTTTATGGCAATACTGATAACTATCACATGTGTGACACGAGTACATGGCAATCCCTGATGTTTTTTATGGAAAGTTTAGTTATGTGATGGTGACAACTTCAAGTTGTAGACGTTAGTCCTGCGAATAAGAATTGTCATGTCCTATAAATAAGAATTTTCATGTTCTATGAATAGAAATTGCCATGTCCTATGAATAGAAATTTTCATGGGCACAAAAAAGAGTCGCCGCCGGAGCAACACCGCATCGTCGACAAAACTCCCCCCCCCCCCCCCGATCCATGTCCCCTCCCCCATCGTCACGCGTTGAGATGTTAAATTGCCATGGCGAAAGATATGTTAAATTTGTCATGGACACAAAAAGAAAATAGTTTGCCATTGGTAGATAGAAAAAACTTGGGATGTTGATAACTACCACATGTATGACACGAACACATGGCAATCTCTAATGGTTTTTATGGCAAGTTTAGTTATGTGAGAGTGGCAACTTCAAGATATAGACGCTAGTCCCCCGAATAAAAATTGACATGTCCTATGAATAGAAATTGCCAAGTCTATTCAACACCGTCGACAAACTCTTCAACCCCCCCCCCCCCCGATCCATGTCTCCTCCCCTACCGTCACGCGTTGAGATGCGTCGGAGGATCTCCTTGACGCATTCGTAACCTAGGAGACCATCATGTCGCGCACACCTCCCCCCGCTCCAGATATTTGCTCGGGGTCCATTGAGCTTCACCGCAGCTCTCCCCGGTCATCGGCAATGAGTCAAAAGGCGTTAAAATACAATGGTAGCTTTAAATCTATAAGAAACAAAATAAATGAAAAAAACCATGGCAACTTTAGTGTAAACATGATGGCAATTTCAGTGTAAACAACATGGCAACTTTTGGTCCAAAAAAAAGTTCTCAAAACATATCAATATGACATCTAGTTTTGAAGATCTCGTCGAGACGGATTTAATGGTGAAAACAAAATTTTAATCGGAATTTTTATTTAAAAGATAAAAAAATGTGAAAAACGCAAAAACTGAATCTGGATGGATCCGCATCAATATTGATGCGCGAAGTCTGCCTAAACATTCGGCAGTTATCATTTCCCTAAAATAAAGTCAGTGCTTGTCTTGCTAGTTTTGCCCGATAAAAGGTAGAACTACAATTTGAATTGGTTCCGGTGTGCCACACGTTCTTGAACTAGCCATATTGTAATTTTCTTTTGATTGATACTCGTTGGCTACTCAATCACAAAAGAATGATGGACATCACAATCTGAATACTTGTTACAATGGAGTACAAGTGTTATCACAAAAGAAAAAGAAAACTTTGTAACATGTTGTTGCAAAACCTACTGAAGTCGCCCCGCGTTACTTACCCTAATAACCTTCGTAACAAGTAACAACATGCATCATAAGGCTTAACCAAACAACCGAAGCACAATCTCTCTGGCGCCATATACACCAAACAAGAGATCGTGCTTTCCTTAAGCCCTCCAACCTTCGCATCCCATATATTTCAAAAGAAAAAACCGCAACCTGTATCACCCCAATTAACATAAAGCTGGCCAGGTCATGCTTAATCACTTTTAGTTTCACAAAGCAGAATTTAAGTAAATCATCTGGTGACACATCACGTTGACACGTATGTACAACACCATATTAAAACAGAGATAATCCCCACAACTTTAAACACAACCAGGCAATCCTCCGGAAAAAAAGAGAAGAAAAACTAGGCAATGGTATCGTCTGATTCCCATCAACCCCGAGCTGGTAAAAGTGGAAGCCGGCGAGGGCCCTAAACCTATTGAACCTGCCGACTTCCATATATATAACACAAAATGCAGGAGAGGAGCATAGATGCTCGTCTAAGACGACTCAGATTCCTCCTCAGAGTCTGCAACTGACTCTGAATGATCATCATCTTCGGAGCCATCTTCGGAGCCTGACACAGAGGACTGCTTGGAGATGGGCGTTGGTCTTTGCCTTGTTGTTTTCTTCGTCATCGCTTCAGGAGTGACCTCCCCTGGGTGCACCATCTCTTCATCTTCAGAACCTTTCATGTTTCTTCGACTACGACGAAGCCCTGGCCGCTGCTTGCTATCAGTCCTGCGGGCAGCAAGGCGAGTCCTCTTGCGTGTTACAACAACATCCTCCTCATCTGAGTTGCTCTCATGGGAATCAGAAACATCACTGTCCTCATCACTGCTGGAGGAACCATCATCCTTGTCATTATAGTCTGAGACTTCATCGTCACCAGAACTAAGATCGTCTAGGTCCTCCTTAGCATCCTCCTCCTTTGCATCCTGTTCTCTATCTTCCTTATCCTCCTCCTTGGCATCATGTTCTCTATCTTCATTATCCTCCTCCTTGGCATCCCCCTGTTCTCTATCTTTATTATCCTCTGGACTGATGTCAGATCCTATATCAGCTTTGTTGTCTCTCTGACGAGAAACGTGTTTCTCCTTCTTGACTGCCTCCCTATCTGAATCAGAATCCTTTGCTTTCCTGCATCCAAGGGCACACAATGTTCAGTAGAAGAAAAGGAAATGAGAATGCATTCCATATTTCGCTGTCAATGTTTCTTCAAAGAAACAAACAGAATAAAATCCCTGGAACCAAGACCTACACATAATTTTTCTTCTATCTTTAGAGTTCTCTAAACGCACTGTTCCCCAAGCAAAATATTACAAACTGCAGAGTATGCTTATTTACAATATAAATGATCAAGCAAGGATGCACTTCAAAAAGGAAGTAGGCGGTACCATAAACAAATTTGCTTACGCTACTGTTACCACAAAATAGCTAAATGCAAGTTGCTAAGAAACTAGGGGGAAACAGCAGTGGAATGGTTTAAACTTACGCTGTAGCTTTTATTGCCTCCTTTATGGTACGATCATAATCAGCTGCACACGAAACAAACACAGGATATCAACGTCAAAGGATAGCAGGTGATCACAAAACATAAATATTTTTAATTAACGGCCATAATATAAACTTCTCCAAAATTGGAAAGTAGTTGAAGCAACCTACATCACATATTGCAAATAACAAATACTAACAAATAAAATCAGTGTTCCAGCTCCCCAAAAAACTGGCTTTGACGATCAGGACCAGTAAAAGCATATTGATAGATGCATAAATTTGATTACGTAAATGAGGGACGCCAAAAGAACATGAGGTTTAATATAACAAGCAAGCTCCAGGTTGTGAAGCCAAAGATACTGCAAATTCAAGGAACAATTGTGACAAAGTTCCGTTAAAATTGCAATTATTCATCTACTGTGAAAATTTAGAGTGCTCTTTTCCATAAGTAGCTAAGGTTGTGGAACAGAGATGCTCCTTACAGTAGCTGTAGCTGACAGGTTTACGTTGGCGCAATGAACGGGTTTGGAAAACATTAGCAAAAGCTAAACGCTCGTCCTTCTGCTGCCGCCGTTTCAAGTCCCTCTCCTTCTTCTGCAAGTTATAGAGCAGTGATAAATGCAGTGATAAATCATCAGGGTAATAAAGTAAAATCTGTTGCCAAGGATAGATAGATGCAAAACATAATAGGAAAATGCAAGTAGGGTGAAAATTACCTTTTGGAACTTCTCCACAGCTGGAACAATATTTTCCTTAAGATGCTCCCCAATGGCAGATTCAGATCGACCCTTGCTGAATAACTTCTCCTGTAAGCATCACATGTCAAATATCGGTACTAAAAAGTGAAATGCACATGAAGAACATATCAGCAGGAACCGTAACTGATATATCAAGAAACTCATCAAGGTTAGTTGCAACTGTATCCCACTGGATATTGATAACTGGTTCTGTCAAACGGCCATTCTTCCCCTTCCAGTTATTCTTAAAATTAACCGATACATCTTCTTTGTATAATCTATGGCCAACAGTTGAGTCCCCAACATACCTTCAAACAGGAAGATTTGAAAAGGAAGTGTCAGCAAGACAATAAAGATACCAAGGGGGCAATCAATTACTTTTCTGGAATGCACAATGGACAGAAAACAAACACTAGATGAAAATATTCAAGGCCCAACCCTGCCAGATAATATAAATCATCACTTTCAATGAAGTGTACGTGTCATATTAGAGATACAGTAGGTAGACAGTTAGAAACCAAAGAAGGGCAATACCAAGGATGAAGGAGTAAATCCTTATCAATCAGACACATTTGTCCCAACTGAGTTTCTAGAACAGTTATCAAATTTGCATTAGTAGCAAATTGCTTGCCTGACAGCTGACCATCTCAATTTGATCATGTATGATCTATGCTTTAAAAAGCACAATGAAAACCAAAACCAATATGGACTATATCTATGGTAACAGCTTATGGTGCAATAAAGGTCTTTCAACTATCAATGTAGTCAAGCCAAAGTTTTCATGTTGATGGGTCAAGGAGAGTCGAGACCAGGGAGTTGAGTCAACACGGCGTCAATTAGGCGTTGGGTGGAAAGAATAATAAACAATATATTATACGGCAAGAAACATGAAATTATACCACATATGGTAGCAAATTCCAACATTATGTCAAAGTTAGGCCCAAAAGGTATTCCAGAGCAAACCATTAGGCCCAACAACCTGGACTATATAAGCCAACAGGAACCCTAGCAGCTCTCTGTCCCACTCAGCCTCTCTCTCTCCAAACTAGCTCCCTTCCACTGCGCCGCCCAGCTCAGTCTCTCCCCCATATGCTCCTACCACGCCGTCCCTACAACACAACCCCATATCTACTACCGCTCCAGCAGCCCCGTGGCCGGTGAGCCACGGCAAGCTCCGGCAGCTGCACAGCTCCCCTTCTCTGTCCACGAGCGAATCAGCCACGCCGGTGGTATCCTGCCTCTCCAGTGGACTCACTCGCACCATATCCAATGTTTTCACCCCTTGTGCCAAAACTCAAGTTTACCCTGTCAATCCCACCCCCCCCCCCCTGGTCCAGCGATACAGTTAGCTGAGGCGACGCCATTAATTTATGGGCACCCGCCTAACTGAGAAATCCTTGGCATCGCTCCCAGTCATCCACCTCAGAACGCCCGGACAAAATGGCAACAATTTAATAGTCTTGAGTGAAGCCATGAATATCAAAGATTGCATCAACTTCTATTTTGGAAGTTGTGGTTGCAATTATGGAATATGCAGAAACATCTTTAAGAAGTGAGCTTGAGCCGACGACACCCTCATTAATATCATATGGTGGATGTAATGCACATGCAGAAGTTAACCCCTCCTCCTTGTGTCTGACAAGTGCATGGAAGGGCTTAAAATTTATGGAATGGGCATATTAGGTTCCTGCCCATTAGGGTTACAAATTACAAGACCTTTCTGTCGCAACTTACTGTGATAGTAATACCAAAAAACTTAAAGAGGATAGAAGTGACCGAAGATGATAGATTATGTAAAATGTAACAAAAAGGGAAGAGGAATACATACCAGTATATAGTCCCATCGCTACCACTCCCTAACTTTTCTTTCCTAAAGTTGCAAATATCAACTCCTTTCTTCATTTCATCATTTACGTACAACACCGCATCATTTTGCTGAAATGTAGTTTTTTTTATCAATCTAACATGTGTAAAACATCCACAGAAACTTGTTTTGATATTAATTGATCAAAATGCTCAGCTAGCTGAAACTTCACCAAGTAAGAACATGTCTCACAAAAGCAATACCTCTGAGCGAACTTCACAAAGTGCTTTGAGTATAAATAAACGGCCTATTGGATCCTGCTCCTTAAATGTCTCAATTTCCTTACTGCAGCAATAAAAGGGTAATGGTGATAAAAAATCAGTAGAGTAAAACACACAGAGCCCTATTTGCAATATGATGATGCATACCCAGGATTTTGTTCAAATGGGTTTGGTCCTTCAGCAACCTGAAACAAAAACTTAATAAGGCCTTGGCCAGTCTATTTTATTTACATTAGTAAAAAGGCCAAGCAACATGTACTAGCAACCTACCCATGACCACCAGTCGGATAGCTTCTTGGCAGTTGATATTACCCATCCATCAGCAGCATTGAGATTTTTGTTAACTGGTGGTATTCCCTGATACATTTGATCACCATAAGTTAGCGAACATCATCACAGACAAACATGGCATCTTACGACAGAAAATTGATACTTCACTATGTCAGAAGCAAAATGAACCAAACTAAAATCTATACCGCTATATAGTTTACAAATATCAACATGTTTGAACCGTTGAATCTATTCAATCATACGGCTCAGATTCAATGGATTTAAGTGCTGGACTTTGTGGCAATATGTACACTGTTGGACAGAGATATCTAACGGTCTAGGTCTCCAGGACTCGCGGTCAGCCCCGCCACCCAGCTTCATGTGCGCTCCTCACTTGCCTGTTGTACATCGTTTTAGAATTTTCTGTTAAATACTAGCGGAGCCACACCTATATCTAGCAAGGCAGACATGCCATAGAGAGCACATGATTACACTAGAAGATGTATAAAGATGGCACACATGTATATCACTTAGAAAAGCATGCAATGCAGCCTCGGTAAAAGTGCACAAGTAAGTTGAAACCTAAGAGTGCAATCGTTCCATTTTCTCTAGATGTGTGCTTCTTCCGATCCCTCCTGGTACGGCACATACAAAGACGCCTCCCCCGCTCTCTCACATACACATCCCAAACCTCTGTTAAACCATTTGCATATCCATATATGGACCAATCTTATTTTCTCTTTGTTATTAATTTTAGGGTACCATTTACCATCATCTAATTTTTTTGACATGCTTTTGCACGTACAGATTACTACTAGGTATAGGGACATAAAATCACTTTCTGCAGATACGTAGGCAATGTATCATACAATAAACAACGCAAACATCTGGTACAAATACATAAACCATGAAGATGCCCACACATGTCCTGTTGATAAAAAATCAAGATGCACTAGAAGATAGATAACTTTATGAACACAGAAGTTTTTACAAAATCGATTTGTCCTAGTCAGACGCGGACACTATAGACATATAGTTGGTAAAAAATCTTCACTTAGCAACATATTTTCTGTAATGACAGGTATGGAACTTGCAGTACATAAAAGAACAACAATTTAGTTTAGAAAATAGTGGGTACTTGATGACTTGGTGTGTACAATCAGTCAATCAGATAGTGTTTTTAGCTCTATACCAGACATATGGGCGACTGGGCGTAATTCCAAAGTCTCAAGCACACATTCATAACAAGAACATGAAACCAATCAGGTCACCCTTGTTTCATACAGATTCACATGAATACCTAATATGTACAGTAATCTGTATGAATACTAAATGTTTTTTTGAGAGATCAAGTGATGAAAAAGTTAAAGATTGCATTAATTGAAAAGTAAAAAAAAAACAGCATAGTAAGCACTCCAAAGCTCGACTATTTGGACATGGCACTACGCATCCGATCTCCGCACAAGCAATCAATCGCGCCGCTGGCCGGACCAGATCAGATCAGCAAAGCGCTCGCACGCGCTCTGCAACCCACGACCAGCACAAACTCGGCACAAAAATTAGGAGGGCGACGAAAACCTTCAAGAGGGCAATGTGGATGCGAGCGAGGTCGCGGTTGTTGTCGACGAGCGCCGTCTCGATCTCGTCGGCCGAGAGCCGCAGGTCGGCCTTGATCACCGGCTCGAACACCTGTAAAATCCACATCCGGTTACGCGGAAGCAAAGCGGAAAACGAATAGATTGCGAAGAAGGGGGGAGGGAAACCCTAGACGAAGCGGTGGGGCTGACCTGGAGGAAGTGGAGGACGGAGGCGAGCTCCCAGCGGCGGCGGAGGAGCGCGACGGGATCCACCGCGGGAGCGTCCTCCGTAGGGGGCGGCGCATCCGCCGGCTTCTCCGGCGAGGAGTGCTTCGGGCGCTTCGCCGGCGAGGCCATGGGGGGCGGTGGGAAGCGTTGGGTGGGCGGGAAGGGGGGAATTCGTGGGCTGCGGGGCGGGACGGAGGGCGGGGAAGAGTCGAGGCGCACACGGGAGGCGGCGCTGTGAGTGGTTGGGTATTATAGCAGGCAGAGGGGGAGTAAAATAATTCGCAAAGCGGCCGCGTATTTCCCTTTTAGCCCCGAATTTATGGGTTTTACTCCTGTATCCGGGCCTATATTTGGGTAGAAACTGGATTGCTAGGTTTTCCAGCATTTTGTTGGACATGGTTTGGTGGGCGTGCGGCGCGTTTTTTTACTGTTCGGTGAGCGCGGGATAACTCACACTTTCATCTCAGGTGTGGTCATGTCTTTTCTTTCTTTTTTGAGTTGTGGTCATGTCTTTTTTTTTACATGCACATGTAGGTAAAACAGATGATGTCTTTTCTCAGGAGTATGTCATGTTTTATAGGTTGATGATATCTCTACAATCAAAGGGGAGTTTTTAAAAAATAGCCTCAACTATACGAATACAAGTTCTAGAACTCGAAAACACACACAACACACACTTATGGACACCACAACCAGTAGCGGAGGAGTTAGAATTGGATGATGCCCTAGGCTAACGACAAAACTACGGTATTGATGAACAGCTATTACGATGATGAAAATGATACAATGAACGAAGGAGCAAGCAGCCACGCACCACGCCAAGACCCTCGTTGCCTAGAGTCTGGCACCGCCCCTGACCAACCCTCACACCCCGCCTGCACTTAACAGATCAACAACATATGCACACGCAACACGTCTCGAGAAACTTTCAAAATCATTCGGCTTTGTGAACGACAGGCACGTCATCCTCCATATCTCGTTGGAGAGTTGTCGATTGTATGTTCATACGTCTAACTTGCAATTCCCTCGACCCCCCCCCTCCCCCACACCCTACAAATCTTATCAAAACTTCAACTAAATCAAAATCTTCCTTACCTTCCTCTATCCATATCCAAATCAAATCAAATAATATCTTATAAAACCTCAAGAAAATCAAAAGTTTTCTTGCCTTTATCTACTCATACTTAAATCAAATTAATATGTATTAAAATCTAAAATATCATAGATTTAAAATTTATGTCAGATCTGATTGATGTTGAACCAAGAAAATATGTGTATGCTTGTGTTCCAACTCATAGACAATTAATTGGTAGATTACAAAGCTAGGTACATGAGATTTCCTACACTAGTGGATGCATGCACAATGAAAATTCTATAATTCACAAGAAAAGATGGGTGGCTCGGTGAAAATGACCAACTTACAAAAGCATGATATTTCATGATCACGGTGATCAATTAGGTCATTTCCCACATATCATGATGGAGGTCTTTAACTTCCCATGTATGTACACGATGATCTTACACAGATGGTGAAATACTAGTAATGAGTGTGGGAAAACGACAAATAGAAGATACACCGAAAGGCATGGGAGTCTCTTGTGCAACCAAACTAGCAAAGCACATGATGCCCTCGGATCTTGGGGTTTTCAAATGTTCAACCAATCTTCGCTAGCTCAGCAAGCCTAGTGCCTACTCATGATGCAGGACAAATAGCTTATACGTGTATGTAGTTAAGGTCGATTACTCATGATGGTCGCCTCGAGGATATTTATTTGCGGGGAACACTTAGTCTACGTGGTAGGCAATCCAACACGACTTGAACCTGCTAATGAAGGACCTAGTGTGGTGAATTGGTGTCAATAAGAAGGTTCGACATCTGGCACGGTCTATGGCTGCCAGGAGCGATGCCGTACTGGTCGGCATCTGCATGTTACAATTATCGCTTGCGTTATTTGTCTAAGATCTTTACCGAGCACAATGTTGGAGCATGGAACTTTTGTGCCAATACTTCATACCTCTTGATGACCCTCAACTGTAGGGGGTCGAGATAGTCTTCGCGGGTAAGATAACCCAATTTATTGATTCGACACAAGGGGAGCCAAAGAATGTTTATAAGCTTTGACAGTTGAGTTGTCAATTCAACCACACCTGAAATATACTTCTTTGCAACAAAATATTAATAGCAACGGTGATATGATAGTGATGGTGGCGACAACAAAAGTAACAACTAGTAACCAGCAGGGTTGAAAACACTGTAGGCTAGGGAGATGGATGGTTGGACGCTACTTGGATAAGAGAGAACATGTAATAGGTTCTAACACGGGGCAAGGCACACAGAAAAGTAATGATCATCTAGGCAAATATCAAACATTAGGCATGTATCACATAGGTAGTTGTGCGTGCTTGCAATAAGAACTTGCACATCATCTTTTGTCCTACCATCCCGCTACGAACGGGGCCAAAAGGAACTTGTGGAGTTTAAGGTGCTCATGTCAAAGAGCATCGGAACAAAGCATTATACTCAATGGATACATGAAATCCTCAAATTATGGACCATCCCCTTTGGTGTCCCAAGTTGTCACCTTTGGGATCCCCGGTTTCGGACCATAATAGGTGCATACAACTCATGGATAGGATCAAGAACATAAATATACTCATGAAAACACAAGTGGTTCAGATCTGAAAATGGCACTCGGGGCCAAAGTGACAAGCATTAAGAGCAACAAGTTGTAGCAAAGATGATAAACACCAAAGTATATGATAGTCAACATGCCCCCAACAATCTGACGAACTATTACACGATCAAACTCATCCAATCCCTACCATCCCCTTTGCCTACAGCAGGGAAATACCCACACATGTGAAGAGAAGTCACGGAGGAAGGATGGATTGGTGATGGTGATGACGATGGCGATGATCTCCCTTCTCTGCAGGCCAAATCAGCCTCCAGATTAGCCCTCACGAGGAAGAACAAAGGGTGGCGGCGGCTCCGTGAAGGAAACTGGAAAAGTGACTTCTGTTATGGGCTTTTCCCGTCACGAGAATAAATAGGGGCCTCGGTAGGGCACCAGAGGAGGGGGAGGCCCCCAGGCGGCCAGCCGGCGCGACCAGGGGTGGGGCCGCGCCAGCAGGGCGCCTGGAGCCTCCGTGGCCCCCCTCTGGCCCCACTTCTAGCTCGTGGAAGCTTGGGGTGCGTGGATTTTCCTGAATTTTCTGGGAATTTTCCGAGATACCTAAAAAACCATTTTTTCTGCACACAATAAAACCATACAGGCAGCTCTGCTGAAAATAGCGTCAGTTCGGGTTAGTTTAGTTCAAATCATGCAAGAGTGAGGGCAAAACAATAGCAAAAGTGTTTGTAAAAGTAGATATGTTTGAGACGTATGACCTCTCTGCCTTGATGAGATACTCAAGATCAAGTTTTTGTTGCATCGCCTTGAGGATATACTAGTCCGAGCGCCGGACCTGGCGGGCGTCTTCTCCATCTGGTATGCTTACCGCCTCAATCATGTGCCATGATAAGGACGCCAGATGACCGACTTATCGTGTGTAAGGCATTGTGAGTATGCCCCGCCTCCAAAAAGGCAGGCCTATTTGCTTGGAAACTTGCAATTGATTATCTACCGAAGATGGAAAATGAAGTAAAGCGGGAGATCGAGGTTAGTGAAATGTGTACTATTCACGAGGATGAAGCGTGAGGACACTTTCCATATTTTATGCAAAATCCCTATGGAGGTCGGTCTTTGGAAAGCCATGTTGGTAATGTTGAAGGTAGAGAAGGTCATTGACACCGGGGACGGATGGCTCCTTGAAAGTGCACCTAACCCCCTTAGTGGATTTTCGTAACTGTCAACATATTTTAGGAAAATAATGCTTTATGTAGATTATCTCACGAATTCAATTTGGTAGCAACAAAGGATATGAAAGGTGATCCTTATAAATTATCATGAAGACGATAGTCAGTCAAGTCGTGGATTCTCCAAGTTTTTAGTGATTCAAGATCACATTGAGTCTATAGGCATGTCGATACTATCAAAAGAGGGTGATGAAGTTGTGATGAGTTTCTTTCTCTGAGTGCTCAAACATAAAACTTCAAATTCTCTCAAAAGCCTTCAATTATCCTCCACTATATCCACATGACTTTCACATCTTGATATTATCAAACTCTTCCAGTGCTAATTGCCGAGAAGTTCATCCAAATATAGTTGTTCAACGAAAAATTCCTCTTAGAATTTATGAAGCCCCTTACTCGAAATTTCAAATGTGGTTACAAAGAGTGTGTGATACGACCATTTTGCATCACTATTTTGTATCGTAATTCGCCTCTATTCATTGATATATTCCATATTACGATGCATCTCTGATGATGTTTTGCCCTATTTTGCATAGTTTACAATTTTCTGGAGCCGACCAGCTGAGTCAGGTATTAGCCGGGGAAACACACATCAAGGGGGCTTACTTCCACAACTCAGACGAGATGAAATTTGGGTAAACGTATTTTCTGAATAAAAGATACGGGGAGCCAAAAGGTTCCCTAGAGGGGGGCACCAGGCATTAGGCAACCTAGTGGCGCCCCTGGCCGCGCACTCTGGTCGCCTAGATGGTGGGGTCCACTCCTAGGGTCCCTCTTTCGCCTATATACTCTCCCTGACCTAAAAACTTTGAAGAGGGGTCAGATCGGATTTTTGCCGCCACTGCGAGGCGGGAACTAGTAGAGAGAAGAAGACCTCTCCGGCAACCAGATTATACCAGGGAAAACTCCTCCCTGAGTGAGAGATCCCACCGTCATCGTCATCACCATCACGGGCATCATTGAGATCATCATCAACATCTTCCCAAACATCAGCACCATCTCCATCTCCATCACATCTCACCTTGTCATCGCAATTAGGGTTGTATATTGTACAATTCATCCCCGTTACTTTACCGGTGATAATTACTCTTTTGTGGTTGATGCTATTGAGTTTTTTTGGAGAGTTATTGGTAGATCAAATTGTTCAACATCTATTTATCACCTCTGTTCATATTCTCTTTTATGTCTTATGACTAGTTCCTTTAGTTCTTGAGGACATGAGGGAAGTCTTTTTGCAAGTAGTCATATGATGTTGAAGTGGTATTTGTTTGTTTGATATTTAAGTTGTGGTGCTTTCCTTGTAGTGGTCTTATGTGAACGTCAAGTATATAACACTTCACCTTTTAAAGGCCTAGGGGAATGCATTGTGTATTAAGAACGCTTATGGTTGGTTACTGATGGTACGAATTAACGCCCCCTCATTGGTTACCCAAAGTGGAAGGTTGAGATGTAGATAGCGGAAATTTCCCTTAGCGAAGATGCTAAGGTTGAATGTCGAATCAATAGGACTCCAACAGATACAAGAAGGTGGTGAAGTGAACAATGGCGCCGGTCACAACCTAAGGTTGCTTACTTCACCTGGACCTGCACACACAGCAAATAACTTTGCTTCCCAACGAGTACAGAGGAGTTGTCAATTCCTCCGGCCTCGTTGTTTACAAAGGATAAAACGCACGGGATAATAATGACAGTGATAGAAACGGAAAAGTAAATATGCAGTAAATTGATAGTGGGTGCAAACAGTATTGGGAATATGGACCGGGGTCCTATGATGTTCACTAGTGATGTCTCTCTCCCAAAAGACGATAAAATAGCCATGCGAGGTAAAAAAATTACAGCTGGGCAATTGACAAGATTATGTGTGCAAACCAATGCTAATTATGCTATGAAGAAAGGAAGAGGCTCAAAAGCATGGGCGGTACGCCAAGACAAGTAGACTGAAATCCATCTGCATCTACCTACTAATCATCCACCTTGAGATATCTATCCAGAACATCTCGCTGGTATTAAGTTGTGAATCCCACCCAAAGTGTAAACTCAAAGCAACAGACAACTGCATTAAAGAACTTTGCTTAAAGTAAACAATCCTTGCACCCGCAAGTACAAGCACCGTTGTTTTCCCCCTTGTGGCAACAACACATCCCCTAGACTCATGTTTCTGTCACTCAAGCTAGTCATCGGGGGGCATGAACCCACAATCATGCATAACGCTCCCTCTTGGAGCCACTACCTACTACTTGGCCAAAGCAATAAACAGCAACGGAGAACATGCAAGAATTACTCTAGAACATAAATATAAAAGAGGAGGATCAAATATATCACTCAAACATAATCTCATAATCCATCGGATCCCAGCAAACTCAGCATAGCAACAGCAGAAATGTTACATATGTGCCTTGATCATGTAGGGCAGCTCACGAGGTCTAATCCATGAATAACAAAGAGGGGAGGAGAACATCACATAGCTACTGATCATAGACCCATGGTCCAAGGTGGACTACTCACGGTTCATCCGGGAAGCATCCATGGTGGTGGAGAAGCACCCGGAGGTGGTTCCTCCTTCCGGCAGGGTGCCGGGAAGAGGTCTTCTGGTGCTCCCGGTCTTGGAAGCGCGGCGGCGGCGGAACAGAGGAGAGATCGCGAAAAAGGGTTCCCGTCACGGGGGTTTCTCATCACGAGGAATAAATAGGCGAAGGGGGGCACCAGGGGTCCAGGCGGCCCCCTGGCGCGGACCCACCCTAGGGCGCGCCGGGAGGGCGCCTGGGGCCCTGGTGGGTCCCCTCTACCCCCCCCCCCCTCGGTGATTCCCGAAGCTTCTTCTACGCTGATTTTTTATTGGATTTTTCCCGAATTTTTGGAGCACTTTTAATATGGGGGAAACCTAAAATAGAAAAACAGCAGAAAACAGGAACTGACACTCGGGTGCACTGAGTTAATTGGTTAGTCCAAATATGATCAAAAGTGTATAGAGGTTCATCAATATCATAGCAATATCACACAAAAGAGGCATGGAGCAAGCAGAAATTATAGATACGTTTTGGACATATCAACATCCCCAAGATTAATTCCTGCTCGTCCTCGAGTAGGTAAATGATAAAAAGCATAATTTCTGTGGTGAAATGCTAACAACCATATAAGAACTTTTAAGTAAAGCAATCAAGGCATGTAATTCAATTCAAGTCATAACATGCAAGAGTCTATATTTAGCATTGAAACAAGCAACATAAGAACATAAAGGTGCAAGAGCTCTCGCTGTCCGTGACTTGAATGTCTCCAAATGGTGTTTGCGTGCAAGAAAGGGGATAGGGATATACGAGAAAAAAGTATTTTTGTTTTGAGAACTCAATCTACTAAAGTTTCACACTTGGTCTTCTTTGGAATCTTATCTTGACTCATCCGCAGACCACTAGCCAGGTACAAGTCAAAATGATCCACTTTTTTCGACATTTTGAGCACTCATGCAATGGATTAGCGTAAGCAAGAAAGTTGACACTTAGGATGGCAAAGAGAGAATATGGTGGAGGAGGAAGACAAAAAGGGTGTGAAAGGCTCACATCAATGAGGACAATCATAGGCGAGAGAAAGCCAAATGATTGATATGATGTGAGGAGTAGGGATTGCCATGCAACGAATGCACATATGAGCTAAGGTAAGCTCTCCAATGGAACTAGTGGGGTTGCATCCAACTTGCTTGCTCAAGAAGACCTAGAGCTCATTTGAGGAGGCTCATCATTGGAATATACAAGCCAAGTTCTATAGTGTGAAGGTCCCCACATAGCTATATGCATAAATGATAATCTCTATGGAGTACAAGATATAAGAGGGAGTACGAGTAGGGATCTCTCTTAAGGAATAATAGTGTGCCCCCTTCTCTCTTTTTATTTATTTTTCTCCTTTTTCTATTTTTTTGTATTTTTTTGGTGGCCTCAATGGCTCTTTCAATTTAACTCTCATTTGTCCTCTTTGGGATCTTTTGATTTTGTCCTCTTTGGGATCTTTTCCTCACTTTAGGGGCAACACTCTATATATTACAAGAAGTATAGAAGATATTTCACACTTTACAAAAGTACTCAACATAAAGAAAATGAAACTATCATGAATTATGCAAATGTATGGTTCTGCCAGTGTAGCAGGATATGCAATGATACTAGCGCGTCATGTATCAATGATTAGGGCAAGGCCCAACTAGCATGCGGATCATCGATCAAGCAAGTAGCATGTATGACATGAAGATCAAGTCATGAGAGGATGGATGTTGCATGGCAATATATCTCGGAAAGGCTATGGAAATGACTTGGTAGGTAGGTATGGTGGCTGTTTTGAGGAAGGATATAAGGAGGTTTATGATGACAGAGCGTATCATGCCAAGGGTTTGTATGTACCGGCGAAGGTGGACGCCAACTCTCGGAGTGAGAAGAAAGCAATGCACGACACAGGAGAGGCTAGAAAAATACGGGAAGGTGGAAGTGTCAACTTTCAAATACTCATATTAGTCCGAAGAACTCATGCACTTATTATCGGTAACTCTCAATCTAGTAAGGAGGTTTCACAAAGAGATAAGTACCCCGAGGAGGAGTGTATGGGGGTTTGGTTATCCTTGCGCATCCTCGACTCATGGTACGTGAGTGTACTCTAATATTCGACCCCTTAGAAGAGTAGTGATCCATCTAGTAGCTAAAGTTCTCAACTAATTTTGTAAGTTTTGAAAATAAACACGGATTTCCCAAAATACGACATCTATCACTAATAGGCTAAATCTCTTGACACCAAAATTCAAAACATTACTCAAAACAATACCTCAAAACTATTGCAAGTTACTACTACAAAAGAATAGCAACCTCAATTACCTACTCCAAGTCAAGACACAAAACTCAATGCAACAGGCAAACTCTCTACACAAGATAAACATGAAAACTCAAGAGAGTTCCAGCAACAAACTAAACAAAAGCTCTTGAAAAGATAAGCATGAAAACTAAGAGCAAAACATGACAGTAGCTATGAAAAATATAAAGAACACCCACAACAAAGATAAGCATGAAAAATCCTATGTTGTGTTCTAGATTTTGAAAGTGGAGCCTGTTTCTCTCCCACACAAAGAAAGCTGGGTTCTAACTTTTTATGAACAGCAAGAAAATATAAAGAAACTAAAAATAAAACCTAAGAGCGAGACGCTCCAAGCATAGCACATAACGCATGAAGTGATAAAAATATAGTGAGACGAGAGACGAACTGATAGTTGTTGATGGAGAAGGGGATGCACGGGGGCATCCCCAAGCTTAGACGCTTGAGTCTCCTTGAATATTTCTTGGGGATGGATGGGGGCATCCCCAAGCTTGAGCGCTTGAGACTCCTGAATCTTCTTTCATCATCTTCCCTCGCACACTTGGAAACTCCCTTCATACATAACTAATCATAATCTGATTAGCGAGGTTAGTACCCATAATAAAATATTTTTTCTCTACTGGAAATAAAGATATTATTGAACTGCTACTGTTTCTCAAGATTTCCAAAAAAATATTGCAAAGAAAAAGCAAGCTTAAGGTTTGCAAAACGAAGAAAGGGCAAAACAGGACAGAATCTGTGAAAAACAGACCAGCAGATAGTAAAGAATTTTTTTAGGATACTTCTGCCACTCAAATCAGAAAACTCAGAACATACGAAAGTTCCGTAATTGTATAGATCCCGCTGTGCAAAAATTTCAGCTCAAAAAGATGATTTGGGATTTTTCTGTAATTTTTTTAGTCACGAGGACAGAATCTGTTTTCTGGACAGCATGTCACAACTTTCACTTCCCTTGTCATATGAGGCTATAAATGGCACAAAGCTTGAAAAGTAAAGATACAATGATGTTTCTACAGTAGTAACAATCATCAAGACCACTAAAAACAGAATAAAAACATCTTGGGTTGCCTCCCAACAAGCGTTTTCTTTTACGCCTTTAAGCTAGGCATGAAGATCATAAAAGTTGCTCTCATAAAAATAAGGATTTGAAGCAAAAGAGAGCATCAAGAAGAAAATATGAAACAAATTTAAGCCTAACCCACTTCCTATGCATGGGAAACTTGTAACAAAATAAATTGTGAAAGCACAAAATAACAATCATAGGAAGATAAAAGAAGAACAACTTCAAAACTTTCAACATGAAGAGAGGTGTTTTTGTAACAAAGTTTCTACAACCAACCTTTCCTCTCTCAAAATAATTTTCAGTAGTATCATGAACAACATCAAGAATATAACTATCACATAAATCATATTGTTCATGACCTACAAGTACAAGTGTATAGTTTTCAACACGGTCTTTAGGAACATAAGATAAATGCAACCCATCACATTGAGCCTTAATAAGAGCGTAATTCTCCGGAATATGATTTGGAGATTTCAAAAGGATAATAGGACAATCAAGTGTGGGTGCAATAGCAAAAATTTCATTCTTAACATGAGGAACTATAGAAAGTTCATTTCTGTAAGCATCATCCATAGTGGCATCACGACCATAAGCATAGAAGGCATCAACTTCATCAAAAAGGGATATTTCAAAAGAATCCATAGGATCATAACACTCATATAAGGTAAGATTCAAAGAGTTACTCTCATTAGAAGGTAGACATGGATGGCTCCATTCTTCCTCCTTTTGTTCGTCACTCTCCTCCTCTTTTTCATCCAAGAAGCTTTCAGGTTCAATAACTTCTTCTTCCATAGAGTCCTGCAAAACATTAGGCTCTTCCTTTGGGGGAGAGATTCTCTCAAGATGATCAGTAATATAATAATTTGCATCGTAATTTTCGAAACAATAGTTAAGTATAGCAAGACTCTCAGATTTGTAAGGGGCATCATCAATATTTTTAAGAAGAGAAGTAATTTCATAGGCACCCTTATAAGCAACAAATTCTTCTATTTTCTCTGCATCATCAAAATCATAATTTCTCTTAGCATAAGAAGCTAAGGTTTCATCATCATTGTACTCACATTGGAAAGCAAGGTGTTTGTGCCTCATAAAGCAACAAGATTCATCCCTGCAGAAAGATATATTATGTATTGAGCACAAGTTTCTAGCATAGTCATACAACTGGTGTATTTGTTTCCATAAGTGTATCCCCTTTTGAGACAAGCGGTGTTCCTTGTACCACTTTTGTTGATCCTCGGTGAATCCTCCATGCCAATAAGATCTGGTTTCAAAGAAGTCAGACATTGATTGGCAAGTACTCCCTCCGTCCCGGTTTATTGGGCCCTTAAGCACTCTAAGCACGTCCCTTCTTATTAGACCCCATAATTAAATGGGTATTTTAGCCGCATTGGAAATGTAGTTTTTCTCTTGAATCTCCCTCATATTCCTGCGTTCAATGAGTAATTAAGAGGAAAGAGAGAAGTAACACATAAATCTTCTTAGCATGCAGCCAATGCATGCGTAACATGCATGTCTAGCAACATTTAATTAGGAAAGTAAAGTCATTTATAGGCTTTAATTTAATGCAAACAACGGTGTGCCTTGGTTCTAGAGTTTTGGTCTTTAGGCCCAATAAACCGGGACGGAGGGAGTAAGGAACTAGACATACTATATATATTTTTTAGATTTTTGGTAAAGGACACGAAGATAAAAACTGAAAGGTAAACTAACAAGACTAAAAAGCAAAGATAAAAGATAGTATGAAACTCCCCTATCTTGAAGAGTGGAGTCCCTGGCAACGGCGCCAGAAACATATAAGGTAAGATTCAAAGAGTTACGCTCATTAGAAGGTAGACATGGATGGCTCCATTCTTCCTCCTTTTGTTCGTCACTCTCCTCCTCTTTTTCATCCAAGAAGCTTTCAGGTTCAACAATTTCTTCTTCCATAGAGTCCTGCAAAACATTAGTCTCTTCCTTTGGGGGATAGATTCTCTCAAGATGATCAGTAATATAATAGTTTGCATCGTAATTTTTGAAACAATAGTTAAGTATAGCAAGACTCTCAGATTTGTAAGGGGCATCATCAATATTTTTAAGAAGAGAAGTAATTTCATAGGCACCCTTACAAGCAACAAATTCTTCTATTTGCTCTGCATCATCAAAATCATAATTTCTCTTAGCATAAGAAGCTAAGGTTTCATCATCATTGTACTCACATTGGAAAGCAAGGTGTTTGTGCCTCATCAAGCAACAAGATTCATCCCTGTAGAAAGATATATTATATATTGAGCACAAGTTTCTAACATAGTCATACAACTGGTGTATTTGTTTCCGTAAGTGTATCCCCTTTTGAGACAAGCGGTGTTCCTTATACCACTTTTGTTGATCCTCGGTGAATCCTTGATGTCTACGCACGCTTCTATTCTTGTAGACTATGTTGGGCCTCCAAGCGCAGAGGTTTGTAGGACAACAGCAATTTCCCTCAAGTGGATGACCTAAGGTTTATCGAACTCAGGGAAGTAGAGGTTGAAGATGGTCTCTCTCAAGCAACCCTACAATTAAGATACAAGAAGTCTCTTGTGTCCCCAACACACCTAATACAACTAGGAGTTGTATAGGTGCACTAGTTCGGCGAAGAGATGGTAAAATATGGGTGATAGGTGTGGTAAAACGAAGTAATATAAATCTGTAATAAAAAGTGCAGCAAAAAACAAGTAGTAAACGTGAGCGCAAACGGTATTGCAATGGTGGAAACAAGGCCTAGGCTTCATACTTTCACTAGTGGCAACTCCCAACTACATTAACATAGTCTAATCACATGATATTTCCCATAAAACATGCAATGGAGACGTACTCGGAGGTCATTCCTTTGTGGTCAAGAGAGGACGAGAATTGTGTAGGGCTACAAAAGCACACCTCAGAGTTCCTAGTTCTCATCTATGGATTTCCCAATGTCACCGCGGCCATCCAAAGAGAGTACCACAATCACCACAACATATCTAAAGGATAGTCAAAGACAAGCACCAAGAGACTCTCAATATTCAATCCACACACAAAAGAGGAAATCACTCATGAAAATATTCTTCTAATCCATGTCCAATAGACCGCTGTCACCATGGTCTCGGGGATTATACTAGATAAGATCAATTGAGTACATCAATCCAATACATAGAGGAAGGGGAAATATCATGGGATCACCCTAGATTAACATAGCCTATGATCACAACGAAGATCACATCATGGGAGAGAGAGAAGAACACATAGCCACTGGTAGAAACCTTAGCCCCGAGGAGGAACTACTCCCGCTTCATGGAGGGAGGAAGCAACGTCGATGGAGATGAATCCGGGGGCCCGTCCCGGCAGGGTGCCGGCACAGGAATTCTGGTCCCCCGAAGCTTGGCGGCGATGGCGGCGGAGATCGGAATTGCTTCTGGAGAAAAGGGGTCTGGAATCAGGGTTTCTGCGACGGGAGAATAAATAGGGGCCAAAGTAGGGCACCAGGGGGGCCACCAGGGGTCCAGGCGCCCCCCTGGCGCGGCCAGCCCCTGGGGCGCGCCACCAGGGCGCCTGGGCCCCTGGTGGTGGCCCTCTGGCCCCACTCAGGTCCTTCCGGAAGGTTCTTCTGCGCTGATTTTTTATCTGATTTTTCCCAAATTTTTGGAGCACTTTTTATATGGGGGAAAACTGAAATAGAAAAAAAACAGAAAATAGGAACTGGCACTGTGGTGCACTGAGTTAATAGGTTAGTCCAAATATGATCAAAAGTGTATGAAAGTGTATCTAGATCATAGCAATATCACACAAAACATGCATGGAGCAAGCAGAAATTATAGATACGTTTTGGACGTATCAATCCTCCATGCCAATACGATATGGTTTCAAAGAAGTCAGACATTGATTGGCAAGTAAGGAACTAGACATACTATATATAATTTTTTTTGGTAAAGGACACGAAGATAAAAACTGAAAGATAAACTAACAATACTAAAAAGCAAAGATAAAAGATAGTGTGCAACTCCCGTATCTTGAATAGTGGAGTCCTCGGCAACGGCGCCAGAAATTTCTTTTGATGGTACGAATTAACGCCCCCTCGTTGGTTACCCAAAGTGGAAGGTTGAGATGTAGATAGCGGCAATTTCCCTTAGCGAAGATGCTAAGGTTGAATGTAGAACCAATAGGACTCCAACAGATACAAGAAGGTGGTGAAGTGAACAATGGCGCCGTTCACAACCTAAGGTTGCTTACTTCACCTGGACCTGCACACACAGCAAATAACTTTTCTTCCCAACGAGTACAAAGGAGTTTTCAATTCCTCCGGCCTTGTTGTTTACAAAGGATAAAACACACGAGATAATAATGATAGTGATAGCAACGGAAAAGTAAATAGGCAGTAAATTGATAGTGTGTGCAAACAATATTGGAAATATGGACCGGGGTCCTATGATGTTCACTAGTGATGTCTCTCTTCCAGAAGATGATAAAATAGCCATGCGAGGTAAAAAAATTACAGCTGGGAAATTGAAATAATTATGTGCGCAAACCAATGCTAATTATGCTATGAAGAAAGGAAGAGGCGCAAAAGCATGGGCGGTACGCCAAGACAAGTAGACCGAAATCCATCTGCATCTACCTACTAATCATCCACCTTGAGATATCTATCCAGAACATCTCGCTGGTATTAAGTTGTGAATCCCACCCAAAGTGTAAACTCAA
This sequence comes from Bromus sterilis, assembly GCA_950022295.1. NCBI lineage: Eukaryota > Viridiplantae > Streptophyta > Magnoliopsida > Poales > Poaceae > Bromus > Bromus sterilis. The sequence goes on from OX465597.1 coordinate 32,214,493, forward strand.
AGCAACGGACAACTGCATTAAAGAACTTTGCGTAAAGTAAACAATCCTTGCACCCGCAAGTACAAGCATCGTTGTTTTCCCCCTTGTGGCAACAACACGTCCCCTAGACTCATGTTTTTGTGACTCAAGCTAGTCATCGGGGGGCATGAACCCACAATCATGCATAACGCTCCCTCTTGGAGTCACTACCTACTACTTGGCCAAAGCAATAAACAGCAACGGAGAACATGCAAGAATTACTCTAGAACATAAATATAAAAGAGGAGAATCAAATATATTACTTAAAACCAATCTGAACATAATCTCATAATCCATCGGATCCCAGCAAACTCAGCATAGCAACAGCAAAAATATTACATATGTGCCTCGATCATGTAGGGCAGCTCACGAGGTCTAATCTATGAAGAACAAAGAGGGGAGGAGAACATCACATAGCTACTGATCATAGACCCATGGTCCAAGGTGGACTACTCACGGTTCATCCGGGAAGCATCCATGGTGGTGGATGATGTCTACGCACGCTTCTATTCTTGTAGACTATGCTGGGCCTCCAAGCGCAGAGGTTTGTAGGACAACAACAATTTCCCTCAAGTGGATGACCTAAGGTTTATCGAACTTAGGGAAGTAGAGATTGAAGATGGTCTCTCTCAAGCAACCCTGCAATTAAGATACAAGAAGTCTCTTGTGTCCCCAACACACCTAATACAACTAGGAGTTGTATAGGTGCACTAGTTCGGCGAAGAGACGGTAAAATATGGGTGATAGGTGTGGTAAAACAAAGTAATATAAATCTGTAATAAAAAGTGCAGCAAATAAACAAGTAGTAAACGTGAGCGCAAACGGTATTGCAATGGTGGAAACAAGGCCTAGGCTTCATACTTTCACTAGTGGCAACTCCCAACTACATTAACATAGTCTAATCACATGATATTTCCCATAAAACATGCAATGGAGACGTACTCGGAGGTCATTCCTTTGTGGTCAAGAGAGGACGAGAATTGTGTAGGGCTACAAAAGCACACCTCAGAGTTCCTAGTTCTCATCTATGGATTTCCCAATGTCACCGCGGCCATCCAAAGAGAGTACCACAATCACCACAACATATCTAAAGGATAGTCAAAGACAAGCACCAAGAGACTCTCAATCTTCAATCCACACACAAAAGAGGAAATCACTCATGAAAATATTCTTCTAATCCATGTCCAATAGACCGCTGTCACCTTGGTCTCGGGGATTATACTAGATAAGATCAATTGAGTACATCAATCCAATACATAGAGGAAGGGGAAATATCATGGGATCACCCTAGATTAACATAGCCTATGATCACAACGAAGATCACATCATGGGAGAGAGAGAAGAACACATAGCTACTGGTAGAAACCTCAGCCCCGAGGAGGAACCACTCCCACTTCACGGAGGAGGGAAGCAACGGCGATGGAGATGAATCCGGGGGCACTTCCCCGTCCCGGCAGGGTGCCGGAACAGGAATTCTGGTCCCCCGAAGCTTGTCGGCGATGGCGGCGGAGATCGGAATTGCTTCTGGAGAAAAGGGGTCCAGAATCAGGGTTTCCGTGACGGGAGAATAAATAGGAGCCAAAGTAGGGCACTAGGGGGTGTGGGACCCAGCCAGGAGGGCAGGTGGCGCGGCCAGGGGCTGGGCCGCGCCAGGCACCCTCCTGACTGCCCCCTTGCTGCCCTGTGGCCCCCCTTTGGACTCGCGGAAGCTTCCGGAACGCTGATTTTTTTATATAATTTTTCCAGGATTTATTGGGCACTTTAATTATTGGAAAAACCTGAAATAGAAAAACAGCAGAAAACAGGAACTGGCAACTGGGTGCACTGAGTTAATAGGTGATGTCTACGCACGCTTCTATTCCTGTAGACTATGTTGGGCCTCCAAGCGCAGAGGTTTGTAGGACAGCAGCAATTTCCCTCAAGTGGATGACCTAAGGTTTATCGAACTCGGGGAAGTAGAGGTTGAATATGGTCTCTCTAATGCAACCTTGCAATTAAGATACAAGAAGTCTCTTGTGTCCCCAACACACCTAATACAACTAGGAGTTGTATAGGTGCACTAGTTCGGCGAAGAGAAGGTAAAATATGGGTGATAGGTGTGGTAAAACGAAGTAATATAAATCTGTAAATAAAAAGTGCAGCAAGCAAACATGTAATAAAAGTGAGTGCAAACGGTGTAACAATGATGGAAACAAGGCCTAGGCTTCATACTTTCACTAGTGGCAACTCTCAACAACATTAACATAGTCTAATCACATGATATTTCCCATAAAACATGCAATGAAGACGTACTCGGAGGTCATTCCTTTGTGGTCAAGAGAGGACGAGAATTGTGTAGGGCTACAAAAGCACACCTCAGAGTTCCTAGTTCTCAATCTTTGGATTTCCCAATGTCACCGCGGCCATCCAAAGAGAGTACCACAATCACCACAACATATCTAAAGGATAGTCAAAGACAAGCACCAAAAGACTCTCAATCTTCAATCCACACACAAAAGAGGAAATCACTCATGATAATATTCTTCTAACCCATGTCCAATAGACCGCTGTCACCATGGTCTCGGGGATTATACTATATAGGATCAAGTGAGTACATCAAATCCAATACATAGAAGAAGGGGAAACATCATGGGATCACCCTAGATTAACATAGCCTATGATCACAACGAAGATCACATCATGGGAGAGAGAGAAGAACACATAGCTACTGGTAGAAACCTCAGCCCCGAGGGAGAACTACTCTCGCTTCATGGAGGGAGGAAGCAACGTCGATGGAGATGAATCCGGGGGCACTTCCCCGTCCCGGCAGGGTGCCGGCACAGGAATTCTGGTCCCCCGAAGCTTGTCGGCGATGGCGCCGGAGATCGGAATTGCTTCTGGAGAAAAGGGGTCTGGAATCAGGGTTTCCGCGACGGGAGAATAAACAGGGGCCAAAGTAGGGCACCAGGGGTCCAGTCGCCCCCCTGGCGCGGCCAACCCCTGGGGCGCGCCACCAGGGCGCCTGGGCCCCTGGTGGTGGCCCTCTGGCCCCACTCAGGTCCTTCCGGAAGGTTCTTCTGCCCTGATTTTTTATCTAATTTTTCCCGAATTTTTGGAGCACTTTTTATATGGGGGAAAACTGAAATAGAAAAACAGCAGAAAACAAGAACTAGCACTGTGGTGCACTGAGTTAATAGGTTAGTCCAAATATGATCAAAAGTGTATGAAAGTGTATCTAGATCATAGCAATATCACACAAAACATGCATGGAACAAGCAGAAATTATAGATACGTTTTGGACGTATCAACATCCCCAAGCTTAATTCCTGCTCGTCCTCGAGTAGGTAAATGATAACAGCATAATTTCTGTGGTGACATGCTAGCAACCATATAATAACTTTGAAAAGTAAAGCAATCAAGGTCAGAGATTCAATTCAAGTCATAACATGTAAGAGTCTATATTAGCATTGAAACAAGTAACAAAAGAACATTAGGTGCAAGAGCTCTCGCTGGCCGTGACTCGAATGTCTCCAAATGGTGTTTGCGTGCAAGAAAGGGGATAGGGAATACGAGAAAAATATTTATTTGTTGAGGACTCAATCTACTAAAGTTTCACACTTGGTCTTTTCTGGAATCTTATCTTGACTCGTCCCCAGACCACTAGTCAGGTACAAGTCAATTTGATCCACTCCTTTTTCAATATTTTGAGCACTCATGCAATGGATGAGCGTAAGCACGAGAGTTGACACTTAGGATGGCAAAGAGAGAATAATGATGGAGGAGGAAGACAAAAAAGGTGTGAAAGGCTAACATCAATGAGGACAATCACAGGCAAGAGAGAGCCAAATGATAAATATGATGTGATGAGTAGGGATTGCCATGCAACGGATGCACATATGAGCTAGGAAGCTCTCCAATGGAACTAGTGGGGGTGCATCTAACTTGCTCGCTCATGAAGACCTAGAGCTCGTTTGAGGAGGCTCATCCTTGGAATATGCAAGCCAAGTTCTATAGTGTGAAGGTCCCCACATAGCTATATTCATAATGATCATCTCTATGGAGTACAAGGATATAAAGGGAGTACTAGTGTGGATCTCTCAAAAGGATAGTAGTGTTGCCCCTTTCTCTCTTTTTATTTCTTTTTTCTCTTTTTCTATTTTTTGTATTTTTTTGTGGCCTCAATGGCTCTTTCTATCTAACTCTCATTTGTCCTCTTTGGGATCTTTTATTGTGTCCACTTTGGGATCTTTTCCTCACTTAAGGGCAACACTCTATTTTACAAGAAGGTAAAGGAGATCTTTCACACTTTACAAGGTACTCAAAATCATAAAGAAGATGTAACTATCATGATGTATGCAATGTATGCCGCTGCCAGTGTAGCAGGAACATGTATGACATGAAGATCAAGTCGTGAAGAGGTGGATATTGCATGGCAATGTATCTCGGAAAGGCTATGGAAATGCCTTGATAGGTAGGTATGGTGGCTGTTTTGAGGAAGATATAAGGAGGTTTATGATGACATAGCGTATCATGCCAAGGGTTTGGATGTACCGGCGAAGGTGGACGCCAACTCTCGGAGTGAGAAGAAGGTAATGCACGGCACAGGAGAGGCTAGAAAATATGAGGAGGTGGAAGTTTCAACTTTCAATACTTACATTAGTCCGAAGAACTCATGCACTTATTATCGGTAACTCTCAATCTAGTAAGGAGGTTCACAAGGAGACAAGTACCCCGAGGAGGAGTGTATGGAGGTTTGGTTATCCTTGCGCATCCTCGACTCATGGTACGTGAGTGTACTCTAATATCCGACCCCTCAGAAGAGTAGTGATCCATCTAGTAGCTAGAGTTCTCAACTAGTTTTGTAGGTTTTGAAAATAAACACGGATTGCCCAAAATACGACACCTATCACTAATAGGCTAGAGCTCTTGACACCAAAAATTCATACATTACTCACATCAATACCTCAAAACTATTGCAAGTTACTACTAAAATTAAATAGCAACCTCAATTACCTACTTTCAAGACAAGACACAACTCAGTTAACAACCAACTCTCTTAACAAGATAAACATGAAAACTAAAGAGAGTTCCAGAAACAAACTAAACAAAAGCCAAGGCTCTTGCTAAAGACAAACTAAAGCTAAACTAAACATGGCAGTAGCTACGAAAAGGTAAGGAACACACAACAGAGAAAGATAGGCATGAAAAATTCTATGATGTGTTCTAGATTTTAAAAGTGGAGCGTGTTTCTCTCCCACACAAAGTAAGACGGGATCTAACTTGTTATGAACAGCAAGCAAAGCTAAAGAAAACTAAAAATAAAACCTAAGAGCGAGACGCTCCAAGCATAGCACATAACGCAAGAAGTGATAAAAATATAGTGAGACGAAGGACGAACTGATGATTGTTGATGGAGAAGGGGATGCACGGGGGCATCCCCAAGCTTGAGCGCTTGACACTCCCGAATCTTCTTTCATCATCTTCCATCGCAGACTTGAAAACTCCCTTCATACATAACTCATCATAAGCTGATTAGAGAGGTTAGTACCCTTAATAAATAACTTTTCCCCACTGTATATAAATATATTCTTGAAGAGCTACTGTTTCTCAAGATTTCCAAATGGTTTTGGCAAAGAAAAAGCAAGCTTAAGGTTTGCAAAAGTTAGGAGAGACAAAACGTGGCAGAATCTGTGAAAAACAGAACAGCGGATAGTAAAGAATTGTTTAGGGGCACTTCTGCAACTCAAATAAAAAAACTCAGAACATACGAAAGTGTCGTGATTGTATATAGCATGCTGTGTAAAAAATTCAGTTCAAAAAGATGAACTGGTGATTTATTCTGATTTTTCCCGTCACGAGGACAGAATCTGTTTTCTGGACAGCATGTCACAACTTTCACTTCCCTTGTCATATGAGGCTATACTTGGCACAAAGCTTGAAAAATAAAGATACAATGATGTTGCTACAGTAGTAACAATCATCAAGACCACTAAAAACATAAAGTTAAAACTCAAAGTAAAGATAACAAGGGTTGTATCCCTAGAGCTCTTTCTTTATAGCCATAAAGATAGGCTTAAGATTTTAATGATGCTCTCGTAGGAATAATAGTTGAAGCACAAAAGAGAGCATAAAGAAGCAAATACCAAACACATTTAAGTCTAACATGCTTCCTATGCAAAGGGATCTTGTAGAGAAATAACTCATTGAAGCATAAAGATATTAGCATAGGAAGACAAAACAAGTGCAACTTCAAAACCTTCAACATAAAGAGAGGGAACTTGATATTATTGAAATATCTATAAGAATATGTTCCCTTCTCATAATAATTTCCAGTAGGATCATGAATAAACTCAACAGTATAAGTATCACATAAAGCATTGTTACCATGATCCACATGCAAAAGGGTACTCTTACTCTCCTCATAAACATAATATTTCTCGTTGGTAATAGTGGGAGTAGGACTATCATAAATAACTTGAACACTATAGATTAATTGTGTATTAGGAAGATGGTGTTCAACAAGGGAGTAATTCCCTCCATGATTATGACAAGTTTCATAAGGATAATTTCTCCTTATGTCATAGGTACCTTTATAATCACTAGAGATAGGAGTTATAACATCATCATAGTAGAGAAGAGCATTATCATTGCTAGCAACTATATTTGTAAACATGTTGTCTTTATTCTTACTAGCAAAAGAATTATCAATTACCACATCACTAATGGGTAAAGGACTTGCAATCCTATCATCCCCAAGCTTAGAGATTTCCATATCATCACTCTCAGAGTTAGTACCAAAAAGATTTTCAAGATCATAAGTAGCATTATCATCATTTTCCCAATCACAAAAAGCAACATGCATGTCATAATCAAAATCATCTTCAATAGTGCCTATGGACTTAACATCAGGAAAATAATGAATGCAATCAAGCTCGCCGTCCTCCAAAAATTTATGTCCGTTAGGATAAAAATTGATGCGAGGAATATGCTCAGGCCAGGTTGATACCCATTCTTATTCCTTCTTGCTCCTCTTCCTCCTCCTCTTATTTTTCTTCTTCTTCACCTTAGGAAGGAGTGGTTGGAGGGGAAGTTTCTCCACATATCCTGGTTTATCATTAGAAACAATAGGGAAAACTTGGGAGAAACTCTCCTTTTTATTAGTAGAAATATAAGAGACACTTTTATACTTTGGTAGAGTTCCCTCCTTTCTAATCTTACTTATGTAATCATTCTCATGGCAATTAACAACACAATAGAGATGGCATTTCTGCAAAGTGTTATTTATTCCCAAAGCATGACCATCTAGCCAAGAAGTCTTTTTCTGATAACTCTTCACACATCAAAAATAACATAAGCTCATCATAAAGATCAGGGGTGATCATGTCATCACACAACTGGGGAACATTTATGTTTTGAAAGTACATGCACTAAAAATTGAAGTGACCCTTTATGCAGGAAAGTTCACAATTAAAAGGATAAAGGTCACACAATTCTCTAGCAATTTCATTTAAATCACTAACCCAAGTGATTGTTCTTTCATGCTTATGTTGCTTACAATACTTCTCTTCTTCAATCATAGGCCTTTCACAAGGTCTATCCACTCCACAAAAATTAACATGCTTATATAAAACTTCATTTTCAGGAATTGGATCATGCATGTTGCAATCATCATTAACAATTTCATTTTCTTTGCAAATCTCTATAAAAGGTTCATGATGCTTGATCCAATTCTCCTTAGGCATATTAAGATGTGAAGCAAAAGATTTGAGGAAATCAACAAGGAGTTGAGAATCAAGCCCAAACTTAGCACTAAATTTATTAAAACTTGCAGTTTCAACAAAGGACTTAATGCAATCATACTCATAAATTATACCTGACTCTTTACCCTTATTGATCTCCCAATCTTCAGTGTTGTGTTGGATTCTTTCAAGGAGTTCCCATTTAGCATCAATCTTTTCGTTTGTGAAAGAACCCATCGAGGAAGCATCGAGCAAGTCTTTATCCTGTCGAGATAGCCTTGCATAGAAATTAGTAATAATCATATCTTTGGGGATCCCATGGTTAGGACATTTTAACATCAAAGTTTTCAGTCTCCCCCAAGCTTGAGCTATGCTCTCTCCGTCATGAGGATAGAAATTATAAATATAATTCCTATTCTCGTGGACTTCATGAAGAGCATAAAACTTGGAGTAAAAGAGAGACTGGATCTCTTCCCAACCCCGTAGGTGAGAATCGTCTAGTAGCCTATACCATTCCAATGCTTTTCCTTTCAGTGACAAGGCAAATAATTTCTTCATGACTTCACCTCTTGTCAAACCTGAAATCTTAAATAACTCACAAAGTTCTGTAAGTTTCAACAAATGAATACTAGGATTGACTGTCCCATCATAACAATCATTAATAATTATTTCAACTATCCCAAGTGGTATTTGGAACGGGATACATTCAGTAGGTGGCGGAGACTTCTCTACCACAGGTGTGGCAAAGCGGTCTCCCCGAAGCAGCGAACTAAGATTGCAGTTTTCCATAAACCTAACTAGTGAAAATAAAAACAAGAAGCGAAAAGATTTAAATGCAGAATATAAAGATATACCTTCAAGCACTCACCTCCCCGGCAACGGCGCCAGAATAGCGTGATGTCTATGCACGCTTCTATTCTTGTAGACTATGTTGGGCCTCCAAGCGCAGAGGTTTGTAGGACAACATCAATTTCCCTCAAGTGGATGACCTAAGGTTTATCGAACTCAGGGAAGTAGAGGTTGAAGATGGTCTCTCTCAAGCAACCCTGCAATTAAGATACAAGAAGTCTCTTGTGTCCCCAACACACCTAATACAACTAGGAGTTGGATAGGTGCACTAGTTCGGCAAAGAGAAGGTAATATATGGGTGATAGGTGTGGTAAAACGAAGTAATATAAATCTGAAAATAAAAAGTGCAGCAAGCAAATGATACGTCCAAAACGTATCTATAATTTCTGCTTGCTCCATGCATGTTTTGTGTGATATTGCTATGATCTAGATACACTTTCATACATTTTTGATCATATTTGGACTAACCTATTAACTCAGTGCACCCCAGTGCCAGTTCCTGTTTTCTGCTGTTTTTCTATTTCAGTTTTCCCCATATAAAAAGTGCCAGAAAAATTCGGGAAAATTCAGATAAAAAATCAGCGTCAAGGAAGCTTCGCGAAGAGCCCGAGTGGGGCCAGAGGGGAGCCAGGGGGGCCCAAGCGGCCACCCGGCGCGGCCCCACCCCTGGCCGCGCCAGGGGGGCGCCTGGGGCCCCTGGTCCACCTCTGGCTGCCCCCCTTCGCCTATTTCTTCTTCGTCACGGGGAAACTCCAAAAGAAGAACCCTATTTCGCAAACTCTCCTCTGTTCCGCCGCCGCCGCGCTTCCGAGATCGGGAGCACCAGAAGACCTCTTCCCGGCACCCTGCCGGAGGGAGGATTGACCTCCGGGAGTCTCCTCTCCACCATGGATGCTCCCCGGATGTCTCGTGAGTAGTTTTCCTTGGACCATGGGTCCGTGATCAGTAGCTATGTGATGTTCTCCTCCCCTCTTTGTTCTTCATGGTTTAGACCTCGTGAGCTGCCCTACATGATCGAGGCACCTTTGTAATATTTCTGCTGTTGCTATGCTGAGTTTGATGGGTTCTGATGGATTATGAGATTATGTTCAGATTGTGATAGAGTAATATATTTGGTTTTTCTCTCTTATATTTTTGTTCCTAAGTAATTCTTGCATGTTCTTCGTTGTTGTTTATTGCTTTGGCCAAGTAGTAGGTAGTGACTCCAAGAGGGAACGTTATGCTCGATTGTGGGTTCATGCCCCCCGATGACACGCTTGAGTGACAGAAACATGAGTCTAGGGGATGTGATGTTGCCACAAGGGGGAAAACAATGGTGCTTGTAACCGCGGTTGCAAGGATTGTTTACTTTACGCAAAGTTCTTTTTAATGCAGTTGTCTGTTGCTTTGGGTTTACACTTTGGGTGGGGCTCGCAACTTAATACCAGCGAGATGTTTTGGATAGATATCTCAAGGTGGATGATTAGTAGTAGATGCAGTTGGATTACGGTCTACTTATTTTGGCGTACTGGCCGTGCTTTTGAACCTCTTCCTTTCTTTTGTAGCATAGTTAGCATTGCGGTGCGTTCATAATCCTGTCAATTGCCCTTCTGTAATTTGTTTACCTCGCATAGCAGTTTTATCGTCTTTTGGGAGAGAGACATCACTAGTGAACATGACGTATCCCGATCCATATCCTTATTACTGTTTCCACGCTATATTTACTTTACTGCTTTTACTTGCTATCATTATCCCTTGTGTTTTACCCTTGTGAACAACAAGACCGGAGAGATTGACAACCTCTCTGAACTTCGTTGGGAACAAAGTTATCTGTGTCTGTGTGCAGGTCCACGTCAGTTGCGCCGCTGACACCTACTTATCATCTCTGGAGTCCTACTGGAGACAAACCTTGGTATCTTCACCGAGGGAAACTTGCTGCTGCGCTACATCTCCACCTTCCACTTGGGGTAACCAACGAAGGGCGAGAAGCCATCAAGCGAATTTCTGGCGCCGTTGCCGGGGACTCCGAGTGCTAAGATAGGGGAGTTGCACACTACCCTTTAGCTTTGTTTTTTAGTCTTGTTAATTTACCTTTCAGTTTTTATCTTTGTGTCCTTTATCAAAAACTACAAAAAATATATTTATCTTGCTGTTAGTAGTCCTCCTTGTTTAGATGAACATGTTAGGGCTAGGTTCTTTGCGGGAATCGGAAGTTCTTGATTTCCTTCAAAGAGATGGAGAAAATATGAAGAAGGCATGGGACAGAATCTCTGAAGCACATAAAAGAATTATGCCTTGGATACCTATAAAAATTGTGCTTAGAATTTTTTACCATGGTCTTTTTAAGTGGTGTAAGCACTCTCTTGACATTATAGTTGAAGGAGATTTTCTAGAGTGTGATGAAGATAGGGCTCTTGATATTTTGCATAGTCTATCTAGTTATTTTGTTTATGATCGTAGTATTGATACTGTCATAGATAGACTTGCCACTATTGAAAAAAGATTGGATGCTCTAGACTTGAGTAAAGTAGAGGAACTTAAGTCCAACAAGAAAGAAATGTTGGAGATAGATGATGATTGGGAGCCCTTTGTTAGGAATAGCATCTCTAACCAAGGCTTCCTTGCTCTTTGTGATATCGGATCCACAGTTTCTACTATGCCAAATATAGTTTATGATTCTTTGAAACTAGATATGGATATATTATCATCTTATCATGAACATTCTAACGGAGATATTTCAGAGATTAAATTAAGGAAAGGTAAAAGAAGTCCAAGTTGCATTCCTTCATAGGACTGCGCCAATGGATTTCTTCATCATGGAGCCAAACCAAAGTAACATTGTGCTCGGAAGAGACTTCCTCCGTGCTATGAAAGGCTTCATTGATATTGGTAATAGGCACATACGCTTACGCGGTATGGTGAAAGGTAAGTATCTATTTCCTAGTAAGAAGAATAATAAGCTTATTGAAAATCAATTTGAAGGTTTTTATGGTTCTGATCTTGGATACCCTTGATTCTTCTTTTGCATCATGCCTAGCTTAAAGGAATAAAAGAAAGCGCTTTCGGGAGGCAGCCCGCAACGGATTTAGGTGTTTATTTTTTCTTTTGTTGTGTCTTGATGATTGTTACTACTGTAGCAACATCATTGTATCTTTATTTTTCAACTTTGTGCCAAGTTATAGCCTCTTACGGCAAGGGAAGTAAAAGTTGTGACATGCTGTCCAGAAAACAGATTCTGTCCTCGTGACTAGAAAAATTCCAGAAAAATCACAGTTCATCTTTTTGAGCTGAAATTTTTACACAGTATGATCTATACAATTACGAAACTTCCGTATGTTCTGAGTTTTTTTATTTGAGTTGCAGAAGTGCCCCTAAAAAATTCTTTACTACCTGCTGTTCTGTTTTTCACAGATTCTGCCACGTTTTGTCTCTCCTTACTTTTGCAAACCTTAAGCTTGCTTTTTCTTTGCAAAAACTTTTTGGCACTCTTGAGAAACAGTATCTATTCAAGAATATCTTTATATCCAGTAGCGAAATTTTTTATTATTAAGGGTACTAACCTCTCTAATCAGCTTATGATGAGTTATGTATGAAGGGAGTTTTCAAGTGTGCGATGGAAGATGATGAAAGAAGATCCAGGAGTGTCAAGTGCTCAAGCTTGGGGATGCCCCCATGCATCCCGAATTAATATTCAAGGATACTCAAGCGTCTAAGCTTGGGGATGCCCCCGTGCATCCCCTTCTCCATCAACAATCATCAGTTCGTCCTTCGTCTCACTATATTTTTATCACTTCATGCATTATGTGCTATGCTTGGAGCGTCTCACTCTTAGGTTTTGTTTTTAGTTTTATTTAGCTTTGCTTGCTGTTCATAACAAGTTAGATCCCTTCTTACTTTGTGTGGGAGAGAAACACGCTCCACTTTCAAAATTTAGAACACATCATAGGATTTTTCCTGCTTATCTTTCTGCTGTTGTGTGTTCTTTATCTTTTCATAGCTACTGCCATGTTTAGTTTTAGTTTTAGTTTGTCTTTAGCAAGAGCCTTGGCTTTTGCTTAGTTTTTTGCTGGAACTCTTTTTAGTTTTCATGTTTATCTTGTTAAAGAGAGTTGGTTGTTGCGCTGAGTTGTGTCTTGTCTTGAAAGTAGGTAATTGAGGTTGCTATTTAATTTTAGTAGTAACTTGCAATGGTTTTGAGGTATTGATGTGAGTAATGTTTAAACTTTTGGTGTCAAGAGCTCTAGCCTATTAGTAATAGGTGTCGTATTTTGGGAAATCCGTGTGTATTTTCAAAACCTACAAAACTAGTTGAGAACTCTAGCTACTAGATGGATCACTACTCTTCTGAGGGGTCGAATATTAGAGTACACTCACGTACCATGAGTCGAGGATGCGCAAGGATAACCAAACCCCCATACACTCCTCCTCGGGGTACTTGTCTCTTTGTGAACCTCCTTGTTAGATTGAGAGTTACCGATAATAAGTGCATGAGTTCTTCGGACTAATATGAGTATTTGAAAGTTGACACTTCCACCTTCCCATATTTTTCTAGCCTCTCCTGTGGCGTGCATTGCCTTCTTCTCACTCCGAGAGTTGGTGTCCACCTTCGCCGGTACATCCAAACCCTTGGCATGATACGCTCTGTCATCATAAGCCTCCTTATATCTTTCCTCAAAACAACCACCATACCTACCTATCAAGGCATTTCCATAGCCTTTCCGAGTTATATTGCCATGCAACATCCACCTCTTCATGACTTGATCTTCATGTCATACATGTTCCTGCTACACTGGCAGCGACATACATTGCATACATCATGTTAGTTACATCTTCTTTATGATTTTGAGTACCTTGTAAAGTGTGAAAGATCTCCTTTACCTTCTTGTAAAATAGAGTGTTGCCCTTAAGTGAGGAAAAGATCCCAAAGTGGACACATTAAAAGATCCCAAAGAGGACAAATGAGAGTTAGATAGAAAGAGCCATTGAGGCCACAAAAAAATACAAAAAATAGAAAAAGAGAAAAAGAAATAAAAAGAGAGAAAGGGGCTACACTACTATCCTTTTGAGAGATCCACACTAGTACTCCCTTTTTATCCTTGTACTCCATAGAGATGATCTTCATGCATATAGCTATGTGGGGACCTTCACACTTTAGAACTTGGCTTGCATATTCCAAGGATGAGCCTCCTCAAATGAGCTCTAGGTCTTCATGAGCGAGCAAGTTAGATGCACCCCCACTAGTTCCATTGGGGAGCTTCTTAGCTCATATGTGCATCATTTGCATGACAATCCCTACTCCTCACATCATATCTATCATTTGGCATCTCTTGCCTATGATTGTCCTCATTGATGTGAGCCTTTATCATCCTTTTTGTCTTCCTCCGCCACCATATTTCTCTCTTTCCCATCCTAAGTGTCAACTCTCGTGCTTACGCTCATCCATAGCATGAGTGCTCAAAATATCGAAAAGGAGTGGATCAAATTGACTTGTACCTGGCTAGTGGTCTGGGGACGAGTCAAGATAAGATTCCAAAGAAGACCAAGTGTGAAACTTTAGTAGATTGAGTTCTCAACACAAAAATACTTTTTCTCGTATTCCCTGTCCCCTTTCTTGCACGCAAACACAATTTGGAGACATTCGAGTCACGGACAGCGAGAGCTCTTGCACCTAATGTTCTTTTGTTACTTGTTTCAATGCTAATATAGACTCTTGCATGTTATGACTTGAATTGAATCTCTAACCTTGATTGCTTTACTTTTCAAAGTTCTTTTATGGTTGCTAGCATGTCACCACAGAAATTATGCTGTTATCATTTACCTACTCGAGGACGAGCAGGAATTAAGCTTGGGGATGTTGATACGGCCAAAACGTATCTATAATTTCTGCTTGCTCCATGCATGTTTTGTGTGATATTGCTATGATCTAGATACACTTTCATACATTTTGATCATATTTGGACTAACCTATTAACTCAGTGCACCCCAGTGCCAGTTCCTGTTTTCTGCTGTTTTTCTATTTCAGTTTTCCCCCATATAAAAAGTGCGAGAAAAATTCGGGAAAATTCAGATAAAAAATCAGTGTGAAGGAAGCTTCGCGAAGAGCCCGAGTGGGGCCAGAGGGGAGCCAGGGGGGCCCAGGCGGCCACCCAGCGCGGCCCCACCCATTGCCGCGCCAGGGGGGGGTGCCTGGGGCCCCTGGTCCACCTCTAGCTGCCCCCCTTCGCCTATTTATTCTCCGTCACGGGGAAACTCCAAAAGAAGAACCCTATTTCGCAAACTCTCCTCTGTTCCGCCGCCGCCGCGCTTCCGAGATTGGGAGCACCAGAAGACCTCTTCCCGGCACCCTGCCGGAGGGAGGATTGACCTCCAGGAGTCTCCTCTCCACCATGGATGCTCCCCGGATGTCTCGTGAGTAGTTTTCCTTGGACCATGGGTCCGTGATCAGTAGCTATGTGATGTTCTCCTCCCCTCTTTGTTCTTCATGGTTTAGACCTCGTGAGCTGCCCTACATGATCGAGGCACCTTTGTAATATTTCTGTTGTTGCTATGCTGAGTTTGATGGGATCTGATGGATTATGAGATTATGTTCAGATTGTGATAGAGTAATATATTTGGTTTTTCTCTCTTATATTTTTGTTCCTAAGTAATTCTTGCATGTTCTTCGTTGCTGTTTATTGCTTTGGCCAAGTAGTATGTAGTGACTCCAAGAGGGAACGTTGTGCTCGATTGTGGGTTCATGCCCCCCGATGACACGCTTGAGTGACAGAAACATGAGTCTAGGGGATGTGCTGTTGCCACAAGGGGGAAAACAACGGTGCTTGTAACCGCGGTTGCAAGGATTGTTTACTTTACGCAAATTTCTTTTTAATGCAGTTGTCTGTTGCTTTGGGTTTACTCTTTGGGTGTGGCTCGCAACTTAATACCAGCGAGATGTTCTGGATAGATATCTCAAGGTGGATGATTAGTAGTAGATGAAGTTGGATTACGGTCTACTTATTTTGGCGTACTGCCCGTGCTTTTGAACCTCTTCCTTTCTTTTGTAGCATAGTTAGCATTGCGGTGCGTTCATAATCCTGTCAATTTCCCTTCTGTAATTTGTTTACCTCGCATAGCAGTTTTATCGTCTTTTGGGAGAGAGACATCGCTAGTGAACATCACGTATCCCGGTCCATATCCTTATTACTATTTCCACGCTATATTTACTTTACTGCTTTTACTTGCTATCATTATCCCTTGTGTTTTACGCTTTGTGAACAACAAGACCGGAGAGATTGACAACCTCTCTGAACTTCGTTGGGAACAAAGTTATCTGTGTCTGTGTGCAGGTCCACGTCAGTTGCGCCGCTGACACCTACTTATCATCTCTGGAGTCCTACTGGAGACAAACCTTGGTATCTTCACCGAGGGAAACTTGCTGTTGCGCTACATGTAAGGCCCCTGAAGCGGTACTAACTCTAACTAGGTGCTTTCGCGTCCGGTCGGAGTTAGAAGCGCATCAAACGCCACCGGCGCACGACACTCGCACTCATGTCGCTGCCGGATTCTCGACAACAGGTATATAAGCACAACTCTACAAGATAGAAATACATCTAGATAGATAAATAGAGCAGGGCATACAACGCCACTGTCTAATAATACAACATCATCTGAGTACAACTCGTCAATACATCAAGCGGAAGCATAATAGGGACCGAGTACGGTCAAGATCCAAATTGCCCTAGAGAGGGCTACACATAAATATCCACCCACGGGAACGTCTGAACCCAACTATAAGATCCTACTGGTCGAGGTACTCGTACTCGTCGTCATCCTCCGGGGGCACCTCCACGAAGTAACGTCCGGTGCTCGGGTCGAGGTAGTAGTCCACTGCAGCGGCCGATCAGGCAAAGCGGTAAAGACAGAAATGTAAACGGGGGTGAGAACATGTCATTACGGAATAACTAACGCTACGGGAAAGGTAAAGACATAGACAGGTTGCAGCCGTACTAGCATATATGGTGGTTACTCGTTCTATCATGACAGAGATGAGATCCAAGAAGTTACGTTGACAACGTGTCATAAGTTGGCTATCCACCTACTTACGCAACCATAACACAACCTTGTTTCTCTCTCGGTCCCCCTGGGCGGAGAAAGACAACCAAGGCACGCACACGGTTTGTCAAGTTTAATAGCATGATTATACTTGATGTTATTCTATGAACAGGACGTAGGCTCAAAGTTGTCCATAACCGCGGACACGGCTTTTCGAAAAGATTTACCCTGCAGGGGTGTACCAACTGTCCATTATAGACGTCGCATGCACGCCCGGTTTCCACTTGGCTAGGTAAGCGCCTGGAACTCCGGATCGTCAGAGTCCCTCTCACTAACAACGCACACTCCGGGTGGCCCCCGGTGAGTCGACATCCAACTCAAAAGCTGGCCACGCTCTCGAATCGGTCTCTACCGTCTGTCGCAGGTTTGGGTAGCCGGTTAGTTCTCTTATGAGACCGGGTCCTCAGCCGGACAAAGTGGGCCAGCCAAGAAACTATGTCCTCCTGGCCCTGGTTTGGTTTGGAAACAACTGGGGATCCAACCAGCACACACACACATTGCAAATGTAAATCAGCTCGGGCCACCACTAGAATGTAAGAGGCTAGGTAGGTAAGACAAGGGGGCCCCATAAAACCCCACACACGATTAGGCACGCTCGATCAAAGAACCAATACCCGGAACTCGGGTCCTAGGTGACTCAAATGGAACAAAGCACCAGACGGGATAGTCCAGCCTTCCACCTTTCGTCGAATATAAATTAACATCATTTAACAATAATAAATATCAACCAACTTATTTTATAGCATGATATCCCAACCATAAATATATATAGGGTAAGCAGCAAGTTTCCTATCCATACTAAGCAATGGCTGAGCAGCGGTAACTTAGCAGTACAATGGTTTGCTGGGTTGTGGGGATCATGGCTGTATGGGTTTAAGCATGGCATATAAGGTAGATAGGATCAAACAACAACGTTCTATGTCTACAGCTAGGCATGAGCAGAAAGTTATAAAGTAATGACACAGTTTCTCCCCCTTGCCTGGTAAGGTAGTCGAAGCAGCACCCACGGTACTCTCGGGCTCGGTGTCGGACAGCTCCACGTAAGTCTCCTCGTCAGTCTCGGGTGCTAACGTAAGGATACCGGCAAGGAAAACACACAAGTAAGCAACGGTTGCAAACTCAAACAAGGATGGCATGTTCAAGTTTAGTTGATATGGTATGACCCTGTCTAGTCAAATTTAAATGAAGGTGATGACGACAAGTCATCAACTTCATATGCATTTATTTACATTGTAATGGCTTTGGTCTAAGCCTTAATCTTAGGTGTAAGTAACATGATAACATGGCATGAACAACAAAACAATTGCAAGATCTTAAACAATGTGAAAGTAAAACAACGATTCCGGAGACGGAGTAGTGTCGGTGAAATTGACACATAGGAGGTGCAACAACAGTTGGAAGCTAGCCACATTGCATATGACAATATGTTAGGGCTGGCTTGAGAAAAAGATGACATGGAACAGATTTGAAAAGATCAGACGATCAACATTTCAAATGCACTGAAGTTGAAATGCTGCAGGCAGAAAGATTTGATTGCTCCTGGATCAGGTGACCACACCTTGTCACATGGGTTGCATAAAACACCATGAGGACATCACTATTGAAATCCTTGCAGAAAAACACCCCAAAAACATATATGATATGTCCTCATTTGAATTTGCAGGACAGTTGCAAATTCAACTGAAATTTAGGGGGGGCTGAGTGCAAATTTGCACTACATGAATTTTGAAAAAGATTCAAATGATTTCATCATCATCACCATGCAACTCCTTGTGAAAAATTACCCAAAATCCATATATGGCATGAGCAATTTAAATTTGAAGAAACTTGATAAGATTCAAAGACTTTACAGGGGGGGGGGGTAATTGCAAAATGACCAAGCTCCAAAAATAGAGGGGCCAAATGCAAAAATGCACCCCACCATGCTGACCAGTAGCTCAAGCTACCCCAAAAATGATATATGGCATGCATCAAAAAGAACAGGAGGTTGAAAACTAATTTGAATTTGAATTAATTGGATCTAAAACAGAAAAGAAAAAGAAACAAAATAAAAAGAAAAGGGAAAGGGGGGGGGGGAGCTCAGCCTATCTTGGGCTGGCTTCGGCCAGCAGGCCCAGCTGCTGCTTCCCTCCACCTGGGCGCGCGAGCGCTAACGGGCCAGGCCCAAGGTGGAACCACGGCCACGTGAAAAAGAACAAAAACCTGGGTAAATCGATCCCAGTAGGAATCGAACCCCGCACCTCACGGTTCCAACCCCAGGCGCGCTACCACTCGGCCACTATTCGAATCTTGACAGAGGAAAGTTCGCATGGAAGCTAAACTATCAGTGAGGCGGTTTGCTGAAACTGAAACACGAACTGTATCTCGAGTTCAGGCGGCAGCAGATGGAAGAAGGAGGGGGCTTTGCGATGCTTTGGTTCGATCCAGGACTCCGGAGCCTTGGCGCAGCGCTGCATCACCCCGTACCTGCTACGGCGCTCGTCCTCCTCGCGGAATCGAAAGAAGAACAAGGGCGCGACCTGCAGAAAGGCGGCTGCTTGCTCTGTCTGACTGAAAAAGTTCAGTTATCGCAGCCGCCGCACGTGTAAAACTCCGGCGTCCCTCGCGTCTCCCACGGTTCACCGGGGACTCAACGGCGCCTCCCAGCCGCAACTAGGAGCACCCAGAACCCGTTTTCCTTCTAACCTCGCCTCGCCGCGCTACCTACGGGAACTACACCGGCTCGGAAAATCACGACAGCAACGGCGGTCATGGACGACAGAGGAAGGGAACGGCGAGTGCTCACAGCGGGGCGGCGGTTCGTGTGAGCTCGGGAAGGAGGTCGCCGGCGTCCTCGACGAAGACGAAGACGAGCCGCGCGTGGAATTCTTCAGGCCATGGACCTCCTGTCCATGGCGGCTTCGGGTAAGACGGGGAGGAAGGAGGCGAGGAGATGGGAGAAAGGGGCGGCGGCGCCTGAGGGGGAAGATGCTAAGGTTGGGAGAAAGGAGAGGGGGCAGATATAGGAGAGGGGGAGAGGGAGACGTGGCTCTAGGAGGGCCTCTCCTCCATGGGCACGCCATGTGCGTGGGGGGAGAAAAGGTGAGAGGAGGGGGATGACAAGCGGGCCCGGTCGGCTGAGAGAGGGGGAAGAAAAGAAAAAAAAACAGAGCGCTGCCCCTGCTGGGCTGGAATCGGTCGGCCCAAGTGGGCTGGAAAATGAAAGAAGGGAGGACAAGGCCCCTGACCATATAAAATGAGCAGCAGGGAAGAAAATAAGAAAAGAAAAGGAAAGGGGAATTGCAAAAATACCACAACATTTTTTAAAATACCCCTTCAAACAAACCTGAACATCCAAAATTGGTTTGATCAATTTTGCATGCAGTGAAAAATCACCCAAAGTAAAACATCACCATTTTCTATTTAAAATTAAATAGAAAAGGCCTTTGGGGAGTTTTGAGGAGAAAACAGAAGGTTCAAAATTTCATGAGCTTGAAATTCTTAATCCATGCATTTTTCTAGATTTTCCAAAATTGGTTTGACCAATTTTGGCAACAACAAAAATGTGGCCCCCTTTGAATTCAAATCCACTTTGAACTAGAGCTACTGTTTTTGAATGTTGTAAAAAGACTTTGAAAAGTTGACGATCATGGCCAAGACACTTGAAATGGCTATGCCAAACATGAGGTTAAGAAGAGATTCCATGTGATCAGAACAATTCCAACAACAACTCAAATGCACCACATGGGTCACCCCTGATCACAAAGCATTTTGACTCCAAATCCAATGCAACTCAAGATCATCACATGAAATCTCAACAACATCCACCATGACAAGTTACAAGTCCAACAGAGGAAGTAAAATTACATGGTGTTTGGTAGCTTTTTACATGTGGGCTGTTACACTACATCTCCACCTTCCACTTGGGGTAACCAACGAAGGGCGAGAAGCCATCAGCAAACATGTAATAAAAGTGAGTGCAAACGGTGTAACAATGATGGAAACAAGGCCTAGGCTTCATACTTTCACTAGTGGCAACTCTCAACAACATTAACATAGTCTAATCACATGATATTTCCCATAAAACATGCAATGGAGACGTACTCGGAGGTCATTCCTTTGTGGTCAAGAGAGGATGAGAATTCTGTAGGGCTACAAAAGCACACCTCAGAGTTCGTAGTTCTCAATCTATGGATTTCCCAATGTCACCGCGACCATCCAAAGAGAGTACCACAATCACCACAACATATCTAAAGGATAGTCAAAGACAAGCACCAAAAGACTCAATCTTCAATCCACACACAAAAGAGGAAATCACTCATGATAACATTCTTCTAACCCATGTCCAATAGACCGCTGTCACCATGGTCTCGGGGATTATACTAGATAGGATCAAGTGAGTACATCAAATCCAATACATAGAAGAAGGGGAAACATCATGGGATCACCCTAGATTAACATAGCCTATGATCACAAAGAAGATCACATCATGGGAGAGAGAGAAGAACACATAGCTACTGGTAGAAACCTCAGCCCCGAGGGAGAACTACTCCCGCTTCATGGAGGGAGGAAGCAACGTCGATGGAGATGAATCCGGGGGCACTTCCCCGTCCCGGCAGGGTGCCGGCACAGGAATTCTGGTCCCCCGAAGCTTGTCGGCGATGGCGGCGGAGATCGGAATTGCTTCTGGAGAAAAGGGTTCTGGAATCAGAGTTTCCGCGACGGGAGAATAAATAGGGGCCAAAGTAGGGCACCAGGGGGGCCACCAGGGGTCTAGGCGCCCCCTGGCGCGGCCAGCACCTGGGGCGCGCCTGGGCCCCTGGTGGTGGCCCTCTGGCCCCACTCAGGTCCTTTTGGAAGGTTCTTCTGCCCTGATTTTTTATCTAATTTTTCCCGAATTTTTGGAGCACTTTTTATATGGGGGAAAACTGAAATAGAAAAACAACAGAAAACAGGAACTGGCACTGTGGTGCACTGAGTTAATAGGTTAGTCCAAATATGATCAAAAGTGTATGAAAGTGTATCTAGATCACAGCAATATCACACAAAACATGCATGGAGAAAGCAGAAATTATAGATAAGTTTTGGACGTATCAATAGGTTAGTCCAAATATGCTCAAAAGTGTATGAAAGTTCAAGCACAACATGGCAAAGTCACACAAAAAATGCATGGAGCAAGCAGAAATTATAGATACGTTTGTGACGTATCAACATCCCCAAGCTTAATTCCTTCTCGTCCTCGAGTAGGTAAATGATAACAAGCATAATTTCGTTGGTGACATGCCACACAACCATATAAGGACTTTTAAGTAAAGCAATCAAAGCATGCAATTCAATTCAGGTCTTAACAGGCAAGTTTCTATATTAGCATTGACAGAAGCAACAAAAGAACAAAGGGTGCAAGAGCTCTCGCTGTCCGTGACTCGAATGTCTCCAAATGGTGTTTGCGTGCAAGAAAGGGGATAGGGAATACGAGATGAAAAAGTATTTTTGTTGAGAACTCAATCTACTAAAGTTTCACACTCGGTCTTCTTTGGAATCTTATCTTGACTCGTCCCCAGACCACTAGCCAGGTACAAGTCAATTTGATCCACTCCTTTTCGATATTTTGAGCACTCATGCAATGGATGAGCGTAAGCACGAGAGTTGACTCTTTGGATGGCAAAGAGAGAAATATGGTGGATGAGGAAGACAAAAAGGGTGAGAAAGGCTCACATCAATGAGACAACCATAGGCGAGAGAAGGCCATATGATAGATATGATGTGAGGAGTAGGGATTGCCATGCAACGAATGCACATATGAGCTAAGCAAAGCTCTCCAATGGAACTAGTGGGGGTGCATCCAACTTGCTTGCTCAAGAAGACCTAGAACTCATTTGAGGAGGCTCATCATTGGAATATACAAGCCAAGTTCTATAGTGTGAAGGGTCCCCACGTAGCTATATGCATGTATGATGATCTGTATGGAGTACAAGGGATAGAGGATGAAGTACTAGTGTGGATCTCTCAAAAGGAATAATAGTGTGCCCCCTTCTCTCTTTTTTCTCTTTTTCTCTTGTTTTGTATTTTTTGGTGGCCTCAATGGCTCTTTCTATTTAACTCTCATTTGTCCTCTTTGGGATCTTTTGATTTGTCCACTTTGGGATCTTTTCCTCACTTAAGGGCAACACTCTAATTTACAAGAGGGTATAGAAGATCTTTCACACTTTAGAAGGTACTAAAAACATAAAGAAGATGTAGCTATCATGATGTATGCAATGTATGTCGCTGCCAGTGTAGCAGGAACATGTATGAAATGAAGATCAAGTCATGAAGAGGTGGATGTTGCATGGCAATATATCTCGGAAAGGCTATGGAAATGCCTTGATAGGTAGGTATGGTGGATGTTTTGAGGAAAGATATAAGGAGGTTTATGATGACAGAGCGTATCATGCCAAGGGTTTGGATGTACCGGCGAAGGTGGACGCCAACTCTCGGAATGAGAAGAAGGGAATGCACGACACGGGAGAGGCTAGCAAATATGAGGAGGTGGAAGTGTCAACTTTCAATACTTACATTAGTCCGAAGAACTCATGCACTTATTATCGGTAACTCTCAATCTAATAAGGAGGTTCACAAAGAGACAAGTACCCCGAGGAGGAGTGTATGGGGGTTTGGTTATCCTTGCGCATCCTCGACTCATGGTACGTGAGTGTACTCTAATATCCGATCCCTCCAAAGATTAGTGATCCATCTAGTAGCTAGATTTCTCAACTAGTTTTGTAGGTTTTTGAAAATAGACACGGATTTCCCAAAATACGACACCTATCACTAATAGGCTAGAGCTCTTGACACCAAAAGTTCAAACATTACTCACATAAATACCTCAAAACCATTGCAAGTTACTACTAAAATTAAATAGCAAACTCAAATACCTACTTTCAAGACAAGACACAACTCAGTGCAACAACCAACTCTCTTAACAAGATAAACATGAAAACTAAAGAGAGTTCCAGAAACAAACTAAACAAAAGCCAAGGCTCTTGCTAAAGACAAACTAAAACTAAAACTAAACATGGCAGTAGCTACGAAAAGGTAAAGAACACACGACAGAGAAAGATAGGCATGAAAAATTCTATGATGTGTTCTAGATTTTGAAAGTGGAGCCTCTTTCTCTCCCACACAAAGTAAGACGGGATCTAACTTGTTATGAACAGAAAGAAAAGCTAAAGAAAACTAAAAATAAAACCTAAGAGCGAGACGCTCCAAGTATAGCACATAACGCATGAAGTGATAAAAATATAGTGAGACGAAGGACGAACTGATGATTGTTGATGGAGAAGTGAATGCACGGGGGCATCCCCAAGCTTAGATGCTTGAGTCTCCTTGAATAATTATTGGGGATGCATGGGGACATCCCCAAGCTTGAGCGCTTGACACTCCTGGATCTTCTTTCATCATCTTCAATCGCACACTTGAAAACTCCCTTCATACATAACTCATCATAAGCTGATTAGAGAGTTTAGTACCCTTAAAAAATATTTTTCCCTACTGGATATAAAGACATTCTTGAAGAGCTACTGTTTCTCAAGATTTCCAAAAGGTTTTTGCAAAGAAAAAGCAAGCTTAAGGTTTGCAAAAGTTAGGAGAGACAAAACATGGAAGAATCTGTGAAAAACAGAACAAGAGGTAGTAAAGAAATTTTAGGGGTACTTCTGCAACTCAAATAAAAAAACTCAGAACATACAAAAGTTCCGTGATTGTATAGAGCACGCTGTGTAAAAAATTCACCTCAAAAAGATGAACTGGGATTTTTCTATGATGTTTCCCATCACGAGGATAGAATCTGTTTTCTGGACAGCATGTCACAACTTTCACTTCCCTTGTCATATGAGGCTATAACTTGGCACAAAGCTTGAAAATAAAGATACAATGATGTTGCTACAGTAGTAACAATCATCAAGACCACTAAAAACAGAATAAAAACAAAAAGGAAATCCTAAATTCGTTGCGGGCTGCCTCCCGAAAGCGCTTCTTTAAAGCCATTAGCTAGGCTTAAGATTTTAGTGATGCTCTCGTAGGAATAAGAGTTGAAGAACAAAAGAGAGCATCAAGAAGCAAATATCAAACACATTTAAGTCTAACATGCTTCCTATGAAAAGGGATCTTGTAGAGAAATAACTCATTGAAGCATAAAGAGATTAGCATAGGAAGCCAAAATAAGTGCAACTTCAAAACCTTCAACATAAAGAGAGGGAACTTGATATTATTGAAATATCTATAAGCATATGTTCCCCTCTCATAATAATTTTCAGTGGGATCATGAATAAACTCAACAATATAAGTATCACATACAAAATTCTTATCATGATCCACAAGCATAGAAATTTTGTTACTCTCCACATAAGCAAAATCCTTCTAATTAGTAATATTGGTAGCAAACTCAAGAAAATAGCTATCACATGAATCATTCTTATCATGATACACTTCCAAACATTCATTCTTTATAGCATAAGTGTCATCACAATAATCATCATAGATAGGAGGCAAAGTATCATCAAAATAAATTTCCTCATCAAAACTTGGGGGCTAAAAAGATTATCTTCATAAAATGTAGCATCCCCAAGCTTATGGCTTTGCATATCATTAGTATCAAAAGTATTCAAGGAAGACATGCAAATAACATTACTACTATCATGAGTGTTATGCAAATAATAAAGCTCCATAGGCTTTTTGATTTTCTCTTCAAACACTTCATGTCCCAACTCAAGGTAGAGCTCATAAAGCTCTCTCATAATATTTTTGTTGTTTTCCATAAAGCCTAACTAGTGAAAATAAAAACAAGAAACGAAAAGATTTAATTGCAAGATCTAAAGATATACCTTCAATCACTCACCTCCCCGGCAACGGCGCCAGAAATAGCTTGATGTCTACGCACGCTTCTATTCTTGTAGACTATGTTGGGCCTCCAAGCGCAGAGGTTTGTAGGACAGCAGCAATTTCCCTCAAGTGGATGACCTAAGGTTTATCGAACTTAGGGAAGTAGAGGTTGAAGATGGTCTCTCTCAAGCAACCATGCAATTAAGATACAAGAAGTCTCTTGTGTCCCCAACACACCTAATACAACTAGGAGTTGTATAGGTGCACTAGTTCGGCGAAGAGATGGTAAAATATGGGTGATAGGTGTAGCAAAGCAAGGTAATATAAATCTGTAATAAAAAGTGAAGCAAGGAAACAAGTGGTAAACGCGAGCACAAACGATATTGCAATGGTGAAAACAAGGCCTAGGCTTCATACTTTCACTAGTGGCAACTCCCAACAACATTAACATAGTCTAATCACATGATATTTCCCATAAAACATGCAATGGAGACGCACTCGGAGGTCAATCCTTTGTGGTCAAGAGAGGATAAGAATTATGTAGGGCTACAAAAGCACACCTCAAAGTTCGTAGTTCTCAATCTATGGATTTCCCAATGTCACCGCGGCCATCCAAAGAGAGTACCACAATCACCACAACATATCTAAAGGATAGTCAAAGACAAGCACCAAAAAGACTCTCAATCTTCAATCCACACACAAAAGAGGAAATCACTCATGATAATATTCTTCTAACCCATGTCCAATAGACCGCTGTCACCTTGGTCTCGGGGATTATACTAGATAAGATCAATTGAGTACATCAATCCAATACATAGAGGAAGGGGAAATATCATGGGATCACCCTAGATTAACATAGCCTATGATCACAACGAAGATCACATCATGGGAGAGAGAGAAGAACACAAAGCTACTGGTAGAAACCTCAGCCCCGAGGAGGAACTACTCCCACTTCATGGAGGAGGGAAGCAACGGCGATGGAGATGAATCCGGGGGCACTTCCCCGTCCCGGCAGGGTGCCGGAAAAGGAATTCTGGTCCCCCGAAGCTTGTCGGCGATGGCGGCGGAGATCAGAATTGCTTCTGGAGAAAAGGGGTCCGGAATCAGGGTTTCCGCGACGGGAGAATAAATAGGAGCCAAAGTAGGGCACCAGGGGGTGTGGGACCCAGCCAGGAGGGCAGGTGGCGCGACCAGGTGCTGGGCCGCGCCAGGCACCCTCCTGGCTGCCTTGTGGCCCCCCTTTGGACTCGTGGAAGCTTCCGGAACGCTGATTTTTTATATAATTTTTCCAGGATTTATTGGGCACTTTAATTATAAGAAAAACCTGAAATAGAAAAACAGCAGAAAACAGGAACTGGCAACTGGGTGCACTGAGTTAATAGGTTAGTCCAAATATGCTCAAAAGTGTATGAAAGTTCAAGCAAAACATGGAAAATTCACACAAAACATGCATGGAGCAAGCATAAATTATAGATACGTTTGGGACGTATCAGTGGAGAAGCTCCCGGAGGTGATTCCTCCCTCCGGCAGGGTGCCGGGAAGAGGTCTTCTGGTGCTCCCGGTCTTGGAAGCGCGGCGGCGGCGGAACAGAGGAGAGATCGCGAAAAAGGGTTCCCGTCACGGGGGTTTCTCGTCACGAGGAATAAATAGGCGAATGGGGGAAGCCAGGGGGGCTACCAGGGGTCCAGGCGGCCCCTTGGCGCGGCCCCACCCTATGGCGCGCCGCGAGGGCGCCTGGGGCCCTGGTGGGTCCCCTCTGGCCCCCCCCTCGGTGATTCCCGAAGCTTCTTCTACGCTGATTTTTTATTGGATTTTTCCCGAATTTTTGGAGCACTTTTAATAAGGGGGAAACCTGAAATTGAAAAACAGCAGAAAACAGGAACTGGCACTGGGGTGCACTGAGTTAATAGGTTAGTCCAAATATGATCAAAAGTGTATGGAAGTTCATCAATATCATAGCAATATCACACAAAAGAGGCATGGAGCAAGCAGAAATTATAGATACGTTTTGGACGTATCACCAACGAAGTTCAGAGAGGTTGTCAATCTCTCTGGTCTTGTTGTTTACAAAGGGTCAAACACACAAGGGATAATGATAATGATGGAAACTGAAAGTAAATAGGAGAAAAGTAAATAGGCTTGTAAACAGTGATGAGGATATGGAACGGGGTCCTGTGATGTTCACTACTTATGTCTCTCTCCCAAAAGACGATAAAATGCTATGCGGGGTAAACAAATTACAGATGGGCAATTGACAGGATTATAAACGCACCGTAGTGCTAAATATGCTACAAAAGAAAGGAAGAGGCTCATAAGCATGGGCAGTACGCCAAAATAAGTAGACCGAAATCCATCTACATCTACTACTAATCATCCACCTTGAGATATCTATCCAGAACATCTCGCTGGTATTAAGTTGTGAGTCCTACCCAAAGTGTAAACCCAAAGCAACATACAACTGCATTAAAAGAAATTTGCGTAAAGTAAACAATCCTTGCAACCGCGGTTACAAGAACCGTTGTTTTTCCCCTTGTGGCCACAACACATCCCCTAGACTCATGTTTCTGTCACTCAAGCGTGTCATCAGGGGGCATGTACCTACAACCGAGCATAACGTTCCCTCTTGGAGTTACTTTCCACCACTTGGCCAAAGCAATAAACAGCAACGGAGAACATGCAAGAATTACTTAGGAAAAAAAATATAAGAGATCAAAAACCAAATATATTACTCTATCACGATCTGAACATAATCTCATAATCCGCCGGATCCCACCAAACTCAACATAGCAACAACAGAAGAATTACATATGTGCCTTGATCATGTAGGGCAGCTCACGAGGTCTAAACCATGAAGAACAAAGATGTAACAACCCAGTTTTCACAAAAATTAAAAAAATTGTTTTCGGTGTGAATTGTTTGTTTGTCTGATTTGTTTGCGGTGTTTGCATCCCCGATTTATCGATCGTCGATTATTTCCCCCCCTCTTATCTCGTATCGGAAGGAGACCGACCATTGCCACCCTGACACTCGACCTTTGCGACACCGGGTTTCACCCGATCACGTCGTGAAAACCGCACGAGACCAGCCACAGCCAACGGGACAAAAAACCCCGTTTAATAATTAAACATGATATTTTTATAGTGTGCCGGAAAGTTTTCTCGGAACGGTTCCAGCGCTAGGTGAACGCTGCCAGCTCGACGCACTGATCACGCAGTTCGAAGTTTTACCCGAATCGGAGGTAATGTGGACCCTCGGCGGTCAGAAACGTGAGCACCGCGCGCGCGAGAGAAAAACCGGTGATGTTTTTGCAAACTGCCAGCCACCTGGGCTATATAAAGACCACCACACTCCCACCTCTTTCTAGGGTTTCCCTAGCCACAAAATTGCGGCCACCTCTGTTTTTCACTAAGTCTGTTACTTTGCGATGCCATGTTGCATGCTTAATATCTTTTGATCTATGATGTCTTTTTGCATGATTCCTTTTGCCATGCCTTCCCTGTCATGTCTACTTTAATTTCATATAATTTGTGAGCATTTTTGCATTGATTATCCTGTTTATGCATTGCTCTAAAGTGTGCTTCATGATGTTGGCAGTTTATGCCCGTAACTTGTTTTGCTTGTATCTTTTTAACCGTAACTCCGTTTGGGGTGTTCTTTATATGTAACTTGTTTAGTTGTTCGTGTACTTTGTGTTTATGCTATTGTTTTCTGTTGTTAACCAACCTAAAATATGGTTTAGGACAGAACAGTACCAAATCCTTTAATTGTTGTGCGGCACTTAGTGTTATGCCATGTTTAGGGGTTGCCTCACTTAAAATGACTAGCATAGATAGTTTACTTTGTGCTTCACCTCTTGACATGTTTGTGTGATATGCCATGCTTGCTTGAGTTGCCATGTTAATAACCGTTGGTTGATCACCTATAGTTAAACAACTTGAACCACCGTAAACGTGCGTTATCGTCGTGTGTGACGAGTACTCCACTTAAATTGTTAGTAACCGCTCTCGACGGTAGGTGCGATGTCTCGTGTTGCTTCTTGTTGATGCTTGCTCGTGTTTGCCTCGTAGTAATAGATGGTTTCTCATTGATTGCTTTCCAGTGTTTACCCTCTTGTGTGCTTCCGCGGGTACCTCTCGGAGACGATGCGAGCTTGCGATCAACTACACCTTCAAAACCCGACTTATCAACATGCAAGGACTATGCATTACTTATGATCCATTCTATTTCAACCAACGGTTTGCATGCTAGTCTAGGTTAGGTTCAATGTTTGATCCTACCACATGTTTACAGCCTCTTTCAAACCGATACAACCATGTCCCTTCCCAGCAAACCTTGTACTGCTATGTTACTATTGCTCGTTGCTCAGCCCCTGCTTAGTATGCATGCTTAGGATGCTACGATCTTACCCTGTTACTCCTTGGTTTGGGATATCACATTATTATATTGTTGTTGATGATATGATTATTATAATGTTGACTATATCCGACGAAGGATGGAAGGTCTAGGCTATCCCGCCCCGACGCTTTGTTCCATTCGAGTCACCTAGGATCCGATTTCCGGGTATTGGTTTTAAGACTGAGCGTGCCTAACCGCGTGTGGGATTTTATGGGGTCCCCTTTTCTTACCTACCTAGCTTCAAACATTTCTAGTGGTGGCCCAAGATGATCTACCATTTGAAAACCGTGTGTGTGCCTGTCGGGTAGCTCCTGGCAGATATTATTTAAAACAACTTGGGACAGCGAATACATGGTTTCTCTAGTTGGTCCACCCCAGGGAGCTAGGGGGTTGTCCACATCTGTTTGGGCAACCTATCCGACCTCGTCCAGACGGTAGAGGCCGATTCGAGAGCGCGGCCTGCTTTTGAGTTGGATGTCGACTCACCGGGGACCACCCGGATTTGTGTGTTGTTAGTTAGAGGGACCTGTCGTTCTGGATCTCTTGGGACTAAATCATAAAATGGTTGCCTATCATGGGTAGCAACTGAGAGAGATGGGCGTGCGTGCGGAGCCTTGTAATGGGCAGTTGGTACACCCCTGCAGGGTTAAATCTTTTCGAGAAGCCGTGTCCACGGTTATGGACGACTTGAGACCTACTCCTTGTTCATAGACAACAATTGAGATAATCTTATTATAACTTGATCAACGTGTGTGTGTGCCTTGACTGCTTCTTCTTCGTTGGGATGCGAAGAGGAGGACAAGGATAGGATAGGTGTTATGATTGCGTAAGTAGTTGATAGCAAGACTTGTTGGAGGCGATTCCTCATCAAATGCTTGGCTTCTTATCTTACTCTCTAGATCGTTAGCCACTTCATAAATGCTAGTGCGGCAGCAACCTCACCACTTACCCCATCCTTACCGTAAACTACTAGTTGTCCTAGAATGACGAGTGATGAAGTCCTTGTTGGGTCAGATGACCACTACAGTTGGATGCTGAGTACCTCTGTACTCATGATACTACCCCCAAACTCTTTTCAGGGTTCTTGATCGACAACAGGTATGGTGATCGACGTTTCACATGGAGACTTGATGACGACTAGTTAGGCGGATCCCGGCGGAGGGCCTGGACCCGTGTGGTTATGGGATCGATGTTTTCACTTTGCCAGTAGGCATTCGATTGTAGTCTGTACCCAGACATGTATCTTCCGCTGTTGTATTGTATTTGAGGCAGTTGTATGCCGATTGTATGAGATGTTGTATCCTGTATCTGTAATGTTGTGATATCATGTTGGAAATCCGGCGCATATGGCTTTCTCATATGTCGCGGTGGGACCGATATGTGCTTCGTCCCCGGATCTGGGTGGAAACACCTAGATCTGGAACAGTACCGCATATCGGTCCTTACAAAAGAGGGTAGGAGAACATCGCATAGCTACTGATCACAGACCCATGGTCCAAGGTAGACTACTCACGGCACATCCGGGAAGCGTCCATGGCGGAGGAGAAGCTCCCGGAGGTCGATCCTCCCTCAGGAAGGGTGCCGGGAAGGGTCCTGACGGTGCTCCCAATCTTGGAAGCGCGGCGGCGGCGGAACAGAGGCGAGATTGCGAATTAGGGTTCTGTCTTCGGAAGTTTCACATCACGGGAAATAAATAGGCGAAGGGGGGCAACTGATGACGGAGAAGTTAATAGGTTTAGTTGGGTTGTCTTCCCTGTTAACCGCGCCAATAAACGATTCTTGATAACCCACAAGTCTAGGGGATCAATTGTAGCTTTTTGATAAATAAGAGTATCGATCCCACGAGGAGCAGAAGGTGTTGATAAGTGACACTGGATAAGGAAAGGGCTGCAAACCCTCAAAGGTAAATATTTAGGGGTTTTTGGTTTAAGAAACAGAAAAGGAAAAGACAGGCAAAGTAAACAGGGTAACTGAGGAGTAGCAAGTGGCCCAATTCTTTCACAAGGATAAGCCTAGGAACTGAACTTATAAAAGCTAAAGCGTTCTCAAGAAAACACGGGAGAGATAGTCAAGTCACTTTCACCATACTCCGCCAAGTAATATGTATCGTGTTGATAAGTGTCGGTGGGTGGATCAATGCTAGTAACCTTCTAGACTAAGATAAGTGTACTCTTATGATTACACACCTTGCAAGCATCTGCAAATACAAGGTAGTAATTAAGGCATAAGCCTAACCACAACATTACGATCAAGGATCCATAACTCCCTTGTGCGAAAGTCTGTGAACTGGGGTTCAGGTTTCTGTCACTCCGGCAACCCACCATAAGCATCCTTTGTGCACAATGTATTCCTCTAGGCCCATGAAAGGTGAAGTATTATGTGTTCGACTCACATAACACCACTAGAGAAATAACAACACAACTTAAGTATCAAACAACACATAATACTTCAACATCATATGACTACTAACAACTAGACTTCTCCCATGTTCTCAAGAACTAAAGTAACTACTCACAAGACATAAAAGAGATCATGATCAGAGGTGATAGATGGGTGGTAAAAAATCTGAACACAATGATATTTCTCCAACAAAACTCAATAGCATTCACCACAAAGTAGTAATCCACACCAACAGAGTAGAGAGGATAGATAGTACGGATTACAACACAAGTTGCAATTGTGAGATGAGATGGGATGGAGATGAATATGGTGCTGATGTTGGGGATGATGTTGATGATGATCTCGATGATGCCCGTGACGATGATGATGATGGCGACGATCTCCCCTTCCGGGAGGTGATCTCCCCGGCGGAATCTGCCCGCCGGAGATGGCTTTTCTCCTCTGTAGGTTTCCGCCCCGTGGCGGCGGCGAAACACGGAAACGACTCTTCTTTAGGGATATCCACCCCAGGGGCTTATATAGGCGAAAGGGGGCATCGAGGGGGGCCACCAGGCACCCAGGAGGGTGCCTGCGCGGCCCCCAGGCACCCTTCTGGCTGCCTGGTGGGTCCGCTCACCTCCTCCTTCGGTGATCCCCAGTCAATCTTCATAAAAATGCTCCCCGTGAAATTTCATCGCATTTGGACTCGATCTGATTCAGCAACTTGGTATCCACTTTTTACCGCTGAATTCTGGTTCTGCTGCTTCGGCACCGGAAAGTTGTAAACTGTGTAAAATAAGCCAAAACAACATAAGAACAATACTTTAAAGTGGAATATATCAATGAATATGGTGAAATCATAATATAAAATAGTGATGCTTTTTGGACGTATCAACTCCCCCAAGCTTAGACCTCGCTTGTCCCCAAGCGATTGCTGAGCTCGGTAAACCTGTCCACAAGTTTAGAGAGTGAAGTGTCGATAAAATAATACGAACAAGAAGCATCAAGATTCCTCACCAAACTTAAGCATCCTCAACTCATAAGGTCCTTATGAGAAAGTAGTAACAATTATAACAAAGTAGGACCTGGAAAACTCATCAAATCATGAAAAACATAGCCTTGGTCAAGGAACAACTAATAACTTTTACTTTTGCTCTTCCACTTATAATGGAACAGTTGAAGCTTTTGAAAGAACATGCTATTAGTCAAGAAGTGCACATGTTAACACAAAGGAAGATGTTTACTAAGCATAAGATTTTGCAAACAACTCACTTATCAAAAGATAATGTCAACAAAGATGTAACATGCTAGATTTCAATGCAACTTTATATGCAAGCATCTTTATCAACATCAAGTGTCTGTTCTCTCTCTAGAAAGGAAGGAAGTAGGAAGGACTGACTCAACACAAAATAAAGATAAACCCCGTGCAAAAGGGTAAGCAGGGAAAACTTATGTGCCATCTCTAGATCAAACAGAATAAACACAAACTTTTGGGAGGTGCATGATCCGTCAACGACTGCTGATAGATAACTCACTCACTTCATGATTTGGACAAGTTTCGCGGAACGGCTCCCATGTGGGGACAATCACATCCCCTTGGATTCCTTTGTTTATCACTCGTAAAAGGGTGAAGGAACTTGTGTGTTAGTATTTATCTTTTATGAGCTGGGCACTCATGCCAGTCCCTTCTCGTATTAGGGGTTTGCAAATTAGACATGCAATCCCAAGATAAAACTTGTCCAAATTAAGAAGATCATGGGTCACCCACCACTTCCTCATGAGCTGAATCAACGACACAAAACAGAAGATTTTGAACATCTAAAGATAACACATAAATTATATACTTTAGGAGTGGTAGTGGAATACCACAAGTAGGAAGGTATGGTGGACTCAAGTGGAAGAAGTTGGTTTCAAGGTATGGAAGTACAAGAAGAATTCCGCTTAGTACAGAGTTTTGGCTAGCAAGGCTTTGAGAGAGCAGACAATTGATGACAACTTAGATGCAAGCAATACAAAGCATAAACATTAAAACTAGCATGAAACATCAAGTTGTCTTCCTTGTCAACATAACACTTCAAGCATAATAACATAAAGGTTTTGACTATGTCGCTACTTTGAGAAAAACATGTTTGTTGTTATGACCAAAGCTATACTTGCCAAGATTAAATAAAGTTTTCGAAGCCATACCTGATATAAGGTCAATACTCCTCATAAGAATCAACTCATAACGTCGATTGCGTGAAGAGAATACCAAGTGCAGCGAAGAAACCAATAGACTTCTCATTAATATTCCTTCATAGACGACTCCACACTCACGGGTACAAAGCTCTCCACAAAAGGAGTGATAGACCTCAAAGCAACACCTATTTCATAAAGTGACCTCCCTAGACATGATACGACTCTACTTGACTCCTAAAGACAAAGATAAAGATAAAGATACCGGGCACTCCCCCAAGCTTGGAACAAGCTAAGGGGTGCCATTACCCGAGGGAATTTAATCCCACTTTGCTTGCTCTTTATGAATGTTGCTCCAGTAGTTGCCAATGAAGTCCTTCCAGGGCAGGGGTCCCTTGGTTGATATTTCAAAATCCACGACCTTGTTTCTTGCAGACGAACTCAAGTTTGAAAACCTAAGCTCATACTCACAGTTTTGATTCTGTAGATCATAGATCTGCCCCTAGACTTCAATTGCTTTTTCTTCAAGTTCAGTCACGCTTGACCAAGTCCCCTTAGCTCTTCCAAGTAGTGAGTCTTTAGCTCTTTGATGATGTCGAAGTTGGCTTCAACACCACGCTCCACCATCTTCTTGAACTTGAAAACTTCATGTTCCGTCTCCTTCAGCCAATCTTCGGTGCTCCCCTCTTTGACTGGTCCCTCCAGATCTTCCTTGCGGAGGACACCGTCCTCCACATGAAGGACCTGGGGGTGCTTCTTCACCTCTTCGAGATAAGGGTTGATGACGTTGACGACGAACTTGTCCTTGGGGGAACTTGGAGAAGTCATGGCACTTAGATCTGCTGAAAGTTTTCCTGGCAGAAACAGACCGAGAAAGAAAACACACGAAATCGTGAGATACGGTGCCGGGACGATCCGGGCAAATATATAGCAAAAATTTCTGCAATAGAAGGAAAGTTTCAATCCTAGGCGGAGTCGGAGGCGGAGTCCAGGGCAGCCAGGAGGGTGCCCGGCGCGGCCAGGAGGGGGGCCGCGCCAGGGGGCCTCCTGGCCTCCCTGGAGTTCCTCTCCGGCTCCACTCGGGCTTGGAATTTTCCTAATTTTGAAAAAACTCTGAAAAGTTAACTTTTATTGACGTTCGCGGTGTTTTCTTACCATAATTCATACCTTTTCTAATTCTGCTCCTGTCGGAGTCTGAAACTGGGCCGTAACATGTTCTTCATGAGTACTTGTATATATCATGTTTGCATCCACATTGATTGGATCACCTGCCATATAATGTTTGAGTCTTTGTCCATTCACAACTTGAGGTTTGGTGCCTTCGAGATTATTGATCTTGATTGCACCCGACCGATATACTTCTTCGATATGAAAAGGTCCTTCCCATCTGGAAAGTAGTTTACCTGGAGAAAACCTAAAACGAGATCTAAACAAAAAAACTTTATCACCAACATTAAATTCACGTTTCAGAATTCTTTTATCGTGCCACTTCTTTACCTTTTCCTTGAACATTTTAGCGCTCTCGTAAGCTTCACTTCTCCACTCATCTAAAGAAGTCAAGTTCATGAGACGCTTTTCACCAGCTAACTTTGGGTCAGCATTCAGCTCTCTGACAGCCCAGAAAGCTTTATGCTCTAACTCTAATGGTAAATGGCAAGCCTTGCCATAGACCATCTTATACGGAGACATTCCCATGGGGTTTTTGTAAGCAGTTCTATACGCCCACAAAGCATCTCCTAACTTCTTTGACCGGTCCTTTCTAGAACTGTTTACTGTTTTCTGCAAGATCAACTTGATCTCCCTATTGGTGAGCTCAACTTGCCCACTAGTTTGAGGGTGGTACGGTGATGCAATCCTATGATTGACATCGTACTTGGCTAGAGCTTTCCTAAAAGCTCCATGCGTGAAGTGTGACCCTCCATCTGTCATGAGGTACCTTGGTACTCCAAACCTAGGAAAAATTACATCTTTGAGCATTTTCAACGATGTCTTGTGATCAGCACTCTCAGTGGGGATTGCTTCAACCCACTTGGTTACATAATCAACAACAACTAAGATGTGTGTGTACTTGTGTGAAGGAGGAAAAAGACCCATAAAATCAAAACCCGGCAATCGAAAGGTTCGATCACTAGTGAGTAATTCATAGGCATCTCATTTCTCCTGCTAATGTTACCAACTCTCTGACACTTATCACAAGATAGAACGTACCTTCGGGCGTCCTTAAAGAGAGTAGGCCAATAAAAACCTGATTCTAAAACTTTATGTGCGGTCCTTTCACCGGCATGATGTCCTCCATAGGGACTATCGTGACATTGTCGAAGAATGTCCTGCTGCTCGTGCTCCGGTATACACCTTCTTACGATCCCGTCCACACCTTCTTTATAAAGATGTGGATCATCCCAAAAGTAATGCCTCAAATCCGTGAAGAATTTCTTCCTCTGCTGAAATGTGAAACCTGGAGGAAAAAACTTTGCAACGATAAAATTAGCATAATCTGCAAACCAAGGGTCGGAATGAGATTGTACTTTTACAACAGCAAGCTGTTCATCTGGGAAACTGTCATTGACTGGAATAGGATCGTGCGGGATATCTTCCATCCTTGAAAGATTATCCGCCACCGGATTGTCTTCTCCTTTTCTATCGACAATCTGCAAATCAAATTCTTGAAGGAGTACCCATCTAATGAGTCTTGTATTGGCATCCTTTTTCTGCATAAGATACTTAATGGAAGCATGGTCAGTATGAATAATAACTTTAGAATCAACAATATACTGCCTAAACTTATCACAAGCAAACACCACTGCCAAGAATTCCTTCTCGGTAGTAGCATAATTATTTTGAGCACTATCAAGTGTTTTGCTGGCATAGTGGATGACATTCAACTTCTTGTCAACCCTTTGTCCTAAAACAGCTCCAACAGCAAAATCACTAGCATCACACATAATTTCAAAGGGCAAATTCCAGTCAGGTGGTTGTACTATAGGAGCGGTTATCAAGGCTTCCTTAAGAACTTTGAAAGCCTCCTTACAATCTTCATCAAATACAAAAGGAGAATCCTTCTGGAGAAGATTGGTAAGGGGTATCGAGGTCTTAGAAAAGTCCTTGATAAATCTTCTATAGAAACCAGCATGACCTAGAAAACTACGAATACCTTTAATGTCCCTTGGATAAGGCATCCTTTCAATAGCTTCAATTTTTGCCTTGTCCACTTCAATTCCCCTTTCGGAAATCTTGTGTCCAAGAACTATCCCTTCGTTAACCATGAAATGGCACTTCTCCCAATTGAGCACCAAATTTGTTTCTTCACATCTCTGCAAAACTTTATTAAGATTGTGGAGACAGTGGTCAAAGGAGTTTCCATAGACGGAAAAGTCGTCCATGAAAACTTCTACAATCTCCTCACAGAAACCATGAAATATTGCAGACATACACCTCTAAAAAGTAGCAGGTGCATTACACAAACCAAAAGGCATACGCCTATAAGCATAAGTACCGTAAGGACACGTGAAAGTGGTCTTATCTTGATCCGCGGTGTTGACGTGAATCTGGGAGAAGCCATAGTACCCATCAAGATAGCAGAAGTGGGTGTTTTTAGACAACCGCTCGAGCATCTGATCAATAAAGGGCAAAGGATAGTGGTCCTTCCTGGTGGCCTTGTTCAACTTCCTGAAATCAATGCACATTCTATACCCAATAATAGTCCTCTGAGGTATTAGTTCATTTTTATCATTAGGAACAACAGTCATACCTCCTTTCTTAGGAACACAATGAACGGGACTTACCCACTTACTATCAGCTATAGGATAGATGATACTTGCGGCTAGAAGTTTGAGAACCTCCGTCCTAACCACGTCCTTCATCTTTGGGTTCAACCGTCGTTGACGATCAACAAGCGGTTTAGCATCGGGCTCGAGATTGATAGTATGCTGGCAAATGGATGGACTAATACCCTTGAGATCATCAAGAGTATAGCCAATAGCACCTCGGTGTCTGCGGAGTGTCTCCAATAATCGCTCTTATTCATACCTTGAAAGGTTAGAATTGATAATAACAGGATATACTTTCTTTTTATCTAAATAAGCATACTTGAGCGTATCGGGTAGTGGTTTTAGGTCGAACACCAGGTCTTCTTTCGGTTGCGAGAGGATTCCTAAAGGTTCAACCGGGAGGTTGTGCTTCAGGATGGGAGTTTGTCTTAAAAATATGTCTTCTAGTTCATCCCTCTCCTGCATATGTATATCATTCTCGTGGTCTTCCATAAATTGCTGCAAAGTGTCATTAGGAGGAATAGCAATGGAAGCAATTTCTTCAATAATTTTGTCATTACTTGACAGGTCAGGACCACGAGGCTGCTTAGAAAACTTAGAAAAATTAAATTCATACGGCTCACCGTTGAATTCAACAGAAACTTTACCTCTCTTGCAATCTATTATAGCTCCGCAAGTGCTGAGGAAGGGCCTACCAAAGATAATAGGGCAAAAACTATCTTGCACTGAACCAAGTACAAGAAAGTCTGTAGGATATTTTACCTTCCCGCAGAGTACTTCAACATCTCTTACAATCCCAACTGGAGAGATTGTTTGTTTATTTGCAAGATGGATAGTGACATCTATGTCCTCGATCTCACACGGCTGAATCTCGTGCATGATCTCTTGATAAAGTGTGAAGGGAATAGCGCTGACGCTAGATCCCAAATCACATAGACCATAGTAATTATGATCTCCTATTTTGACAGATACAACTGGTGTACCTGAAATTGGGCCTTTGTTCCTAGCTGTGACAATGTTAGTGGCAATAGCACAAAAACTAATAGTGGATTCTTCGATATCACTGGTTACCAGATCCTTGACCATTGCAACTTGAGGCTGGACCTTGATCATGTCCTCAGGTTCGTCAGTGGTCCTTCTATTCTTGTTTGGAATACCTGTAACAAAAGAGTGCTCCTTTATCCTGGAGGGATAAGGAGGCTGTTCATACACAACTGCAGGGAAAAAAGGATCAGTAACATTAATCTCAATTGGTGACTCCTTGAAAGGTTTATGATGTTGACTCTCCTTCTTCCTGGAAGAATCAATATGAGAAGCAAAGTCCTTGCAAAAGTCAACCATTAGCTGGGAATCAAGACCAATTTTAGAGCAAAAGGTATTAAAGTAATCAGTCTTCACATAACTCTCAATGTAGTCATGCTCATAGTTTATAGCGGGTTCAATACCTTTATCAATTTCCCAGTCTTCAGTGTTCTTCTGGATCCTTTCTATAAGATCCCATTTTTCTTCCATACTTCTGGTCTGGAATACCCCACTAGAGGAGGCATCCAACATCTCCTTGTCCTGACGAGAAAGCCTGGCATAAAAATTTGTAAGTATAATTTCCTTGGGGAGCTCATGGTTTGGGCATTTGAGCATCAGGGACTTCAGTCTCCCCCAAGCTTGAGCGATGCTCTCTCCGTCGCGAGACCAAAAGTTGTAGATGTAGTTCCTGTCTTGGTGAATTTCATGAAGAGGATAAAACTTTGCATAAAAGAGAGACATAAGCTCTGGCCATTCAAGCAGATCAGAGTTATCGAGTAGCTTATACCAACCTGAAGCTTTATCTTTGAGTGATATGGAGAATAGTTTCTTCATGACGAACTCCATCGTCACACCTGCAAGCTTAAATAAAGAACATAATTGTGATAAATATAGCAGGTGTTCTCCCGGATGTCCTTCTCCTGTATAATGATTAGCCAAGCCATAATCAACAATACCAGATGGTATTTTATAGGGCACAATTTCAGTAGGGGTAGGAGTGACCACCACAGTCGTGGGGCGGCTCCTTACCAGCAACGAACCAACATCAGAAGAGTCCATAAGGACTGAAAGTAACAACAGAAAATAAAAGTTCTCTTACCGGCTTCACTTACCAATAGCGCTACACTCCCCGACAACGGCGCCAGAAAAGCTCGTTGATGACGGAGAAGTTAATAGGTTTAGTTGGGTTGCCTTCCCTGTTAACCACGCCAATAAACGATTCTTGATAACCCACAAGTCTAGGGGATCAATTGTAGCTTTTCGATAAATAAGAGTATCGATCCCACGAGGAGCATAAGGTGTTGATAAGTGACACTGGATAAGGAAAGGGCTGCAAACACTCAAAGGTAAATAATTAGGGGTTTTTGGTTTAAGCAACATAAAAGTAAAAGACAGGCAAAGTAAACAGGGTAACTGAGGAGTAGCAAGTGGCCCAATCCTTTCACAAGGATAAGCCTAGGAACTGAACTTATAAAAGCTAAAGCGTTCTCGAGAAAACACGGGAGAGATAGTCAAGTCACTTTCACCATACTCCGCCAAGTAATATGTATCGTGTTGATAAGTGTCGGTAGGTGGATCAATGCTAGTACACCTTCTAGACTAAGATAAGTGTACTCTTATGATTACACACCTTGCAAGCATCCGCAAATACAAGGTAGTAATTAAGTCATAAGACTAACCACAACATTACGATCAAGGATCCATAACTCCCTTGTGCGAAAGTCTGCGAACTGGGGTTCAGGTTTCTGTCACTCCGGCAACCAACCATAAGCATCCTTTGTGCACAATGTATTCCTCTAGGCCCATGAAAGGTGAAGTATTATGTGTTCGACTCACATAACACCACTAGAGAAATAACAACACAACTTAAGTATCAAACAACACATAATACTTCAACATCATATGACTACTAACAACTAGACTTCTCCCATGTTCTCAAGAACTAAAGTAACTACTCACAAGGCATAAAAGAGATCATGATCAGAGGTGATAGAGGGGTGGTAAACAATCTGGACACAATTATATTTCTCCAACAAAACTCAATAGCATTCACCACAAAGTAGTAATCAACATCAACAGAGTAGAGAGGATAGATAGTACGGATTACAACACAAGTTGCAATTGTGAGATGAGATGGGATGGAGATGGTGCTGATGTTGGGGATGATGTTGATGATGATCTCGATGATGCCCGTGACGATGATGATGATGATGGCGACGATCTCCCCTTCCGGGGGGTGATCTCCCCGGCGGAATCTGCCCGCCGGAGATGGCTTTTCTCCTCTGTAGGTTTCCGCCCCGTGGCGGCGGCGAAACACCGAAACGACTCTTCTTTAGGGGTTTCCACCCCAGGGGGCTTATATAGGAGAAAGGGGCCACCGAGGGGGGCCACCAGGCACCCAGGAGGGTGCCTGGCGCGGCCAGGAGGGGGGCCGCGCCAGGCACCCTTCTGGCTGCCTGGTGGGTCCCCTGACCTCC
Source organism: Bromus sterilis (assembly GCA_950022295.1). Classification (NCBI taxonomy): domain Eukaryota; kingdom Viridiplantae; phylum Streptophyta; class Magnoliopsida; order Poales; family Poaceae; genus Bromus; species Bromus sterilis. The sequence continues at coordinate 32,256,202 of OX465597.1, forward strand.
TCCTTCGGTGATTCCCAGTCAATCTTCATAAAAATGCTCCCCGTGAAATTTCATCGCATTTTGGACTCGATCTGATTCAACAACTTGGTATCCACTTTTTACCGCTGAATTCTGGTTCTGCTGCTTCGGCACCGGAAAGTTGTAAAGTGTAAAATAAGCCAAAACAACATAAGAACAATACTTTAAAGTGGAATATATCAATGAATAGGGTGAAATCACAATATAAAATAGTGATGCTTTTTGGACGTATCAATAGCCAGGGGGGCCACCAGGAGTCCAGGCGCCCCCTGGCGCGGCCGCGCCAGGTGGCCGCCTGGGCCCCTGGTGGTGTCCCTCTGGCCCCACTTCGGGCTTATGGAGTCTTCCGATACGCTAATTTTTTATCCGTTTTTCCCGGATTTTTGGAGCACTTTTTATATGGGGAAAAACTGAAATAAAAAAACAGCAGAAAACAAAAACTGGCACTGGGGTGCACTGAGTTAGTAGGTTAGTCCAAATATGATCAAAAGTATATGGAAGTGTATCTAGATCATAGCAATATCACACAAAACATGCATGGAGCGAGCAGAAATTATCGATACATTTGGGACGTATCAACCTCGCATAGTTGTTTATCGTATTTTGGGAGAGAGACATCACTAGTGAACATCATGGAACCCCGGTCCATATTTCCACCATTGTTTACACCCTCAATTTACTTTCTGTTTTACTTTCTAGTTGCAATTATCACTACTATTATCTGTTGCGTTTGATCCTTTGTAAACGGCAAGGCCGGAGAGATTGACAACCTCTCTGTACTCGTTGGGAGCAAAGTGATATTGCTATGATATTGATGAACTTCCATACACTTTTGATCATATTTGGACTAACCTATTAACTCAGTGCACCCCAGTGTCAGTTCCTGTTTTCTGCTGTTTTTCTATTTCAGGTTTCCCCCATATTAAAAGTGCTCCAAAAATTCGGGAAAATCCAATAAAAAATCAGCGTAGAAGAAGCTTAGGTAATCACCGAGGGGGGGCTAGAGGGGACTCACCAGGGCCCCAGGCGCCCTCCCGGCGCGCCCTAGGGTGGGGCCGCGCCAGGGGTCCACCTGGACCCCTGGTGGCCCCCTGGCTGCCCCCCTTCGCCTATTTATTCCTCGTGACGAGAAACCCCCGTGACGGGAACCCTTTTTCGCCATCTCTCCTCTGTTCCGCCGCCGCCGCGCTTCCAAGACCGGGAGCACCAGAAGACCTCTTCCCGGCACCCTGCCGGAGGGAGGAATCATCTCCGGGAGTTTCTCCACCACCATGGATGCTTCCCGGATGAACCGTGAGTAGTCCACCTTGGACCATGGGTCTATGATCAGTAGCTATGTGATGTTCTCCTCCCCTCTTTGTTCTTCATGGATTAGACCTCGTGAGCTGCCCTACATGATCGAGGCACATATGTAATATTTCTGCTGTTGCTATGCTGAGTTTGCTGGGATCCGATGGATTATGAGATTATGTTCAGATTGTGTTTGAGTAATATATTTGATTCTCCTCTTTTATATTTATGTTCTAGAGTAATTCTTGCATGTTCTCCGTTGCTGTTTATTGCTTTGGCCAAGTAGTAGGTAGTGACTCCAAGAGGGAGCGTTATGCATGATTGTGGGTTCATGCCTCCCGATGACTATCTTGAGTGACAGAAACATGAGTCTAGGGGATGTGTTGTTGCCACAAGGGGGAAAACAATGGTGATTGTACTTGCGGGTGCAAGGATTGTTTACTTTACGCAAAGTTCTTTAATTGCCCGTTGCTTTGAGTTTACACTTTGGGTGGGATTCACAACTTAATACCAGCGAGATGTTCTGGATAGATATCTCAAGGTGGATGATTAGTAGGTAGATGCAGATGGATTTCGGTCTGCTTGTCTTGGCGTACCGCCCATGCTTTTGAGCCTCTTCCTTTTTTCATAGCATAATTAGCATTGGTTTGCGCACATAATCCTTTCAATTTCCCAGCTGTAATTTGTTTACCTCGCATGGCTATTTTATCATCTTTTGGAAGAGAGACATCACTAGTGAACATCATAGGACCCCGGTCCATATTTCCAATACTGTTTGCATCCACTATCAATTTACTGCCTATTTACTTTTCCGTTGCTATCACTATCATTATTATCCCGTGTGTTTTATCCTTTGTAAACAACAAGGCCGGAGGAATTGAAAACTCCCCTTTATCGTTGGGAAGCAAAGTTATTTGCTGTGTGTGCAGGTCCAGGTGAAGTAAGCAACCTTAGGTTGTGAACAACGCCATTGTTCACATCACCACCTTCTTGTATCTGTTGGAGTCCTATTGGTTCGACATTCAACCTTAGCATCTTCGCTAAGGGAAATTTCCGCTATCTACATCTCAACCTTCCACTTTGGGTAACCAATGAGGGGGCGTTAATTCGTACCATCAAAAGCAATTTCTGGCGCCGTTGCCGGGGAATCCACTCTTCAAGATAGGGGAGTTGCACACTATCTTTTATCTTTGCTTTTAAGTCTTGTTAGTTTACCTTTCAGTTTTTATCTTCGTGTCCTTTACCAAAAATCTAAAATATATATATAGTATGTCTAGTTCCTTATTTTCCAATTAATGTCTGACTTCTTTGAAACCAGATCGTATTGGCATGGAGGATTCACCGAGGAATAACAAAAGTGGTACAAGGAACACCGCTTGTCTCAAAAGGGGATACACTTATGGAAACAAATACACCAGTTGTATGACTATGCTAGAAACTTGTGCTCAATATATAATATATCTTTCTGCAGGGATGAATCTTGTTGCTTTATGAGGCACAAACACCTTGCTTTCCAATGTGAGTACAATGATGATGAAACATTAGCTTCTTATGCTAAGAGAAATTATGATTTTGATGATGCAGAGCAAATAGAAGAATTTGTTGCTTATAAGGGTGCCTATGAAATTACTTCTCTTCTTAAAAATATTGATGATGCCCCTTACAAATCTGAGAGTCTTGCTATACTTAACTATTTTTTTGAAAATTACGATGCAAATTATTATATTACTGATCATCTTGAGAGAATCTCTCCCCCAAAGGAAGAGAATAATGTTTTGTAGGACTCTATGGAAGAAGAAATTGTTGAACCTGAAAGCTTCTTGGATGAAAAAGAGGAGGAGAGTGACGAACAAAAGGAGGAAGAATGGAGCCATCCATGTCTACCTTCTAATGAGAGTAACTCTTTTAATCTTACCTTATATGAGTGTTATGATCCTATGGATTCTTTTGAAATATCCCTTTTTGATGAAGTTGATGCCTTCTATGCTTATGGCCATGACGCCACTATGGATGATGCTTACAGAAATGAACTTTCTATAGTTCCTCATGTTAAGCATGAAATTTGTGCTATTGCACCCACACTTGATTGTCCTATTATCCCTTTGAAATCTGCAAATCATATTCCGTGGAATTATGCTCTTATTAAGGCTCAATGTGATGGGTTGCATTTATCTTATGTTCCTAAAGACCGTGTTGAAAACTATACACGTGTACTTGTAGGTCATGAACAACATGATTTATGTGATAGTTATATTCTTGATGTTGTTCATGATACTACTGAAAATTATTTTGAGAGAGGAAAGATTGGTTGTAGAAACTTTGTTACAAAAACACCTCTCTTCATGTTGAAAGATTTGTTGTGTGTGCAGGTCCAGGTGAAGTAAGCAACCTTAGGTTGTGAACGGCGCCATTGTTCACTTCACCACCTTCTTGTATCTGTTGGAGTCCTATTGGTTCGACATTCAACCTTAGCATCTTTGCTAAGGGAAATTGCCGCTATCTACATCTCAACCTGCCACTTTGGGTAACCAACGAGGGGGCGTTAATTTGTAACATCAGTTGGGAGCAAAGTTAATTGTATCGTGTGCAGGTCCGCGTCAGGTGCGTCGCTGACACCTACTTATCATTGCCGTTGTCCTACATAAGACAAACCCTATCTTCTCCCCCTCATTCTTCAATACAAAGTTCTCATGAGCTGCCCCACTGTCAGAACCCCAACTAGGGTAAGTGCTAGGGTTTGAGTGCCCCTTTGCATCATGCAAATTTTTTAAAAGAAATTCAAAAATGGGGAAAAGAAAAGCCCTAGAGAATTTAATTCAAATGGCCAGACAAAAATTTCTTCCAAATTTTCCTCTGGTATTTTTGAAAAGTCTTATAAATATGCATGATCACATATAAAGTGTAGTGGGTCCCACTGCATGCACCAAGATTTTTCAAATATTCCAAACAGGGCTTGGAAATTAAATTAAAATCCAATTTGAATTTAAATTCAAATTGTTTGAATTTCAAAAATCTCCAAAACTTGTGAGTGGCTAGCTATATATTTTATAAGCCCACATAAAAGTTTTCATGATTTTATAAAATGCCTTGCAATTTTATTTGGGGCAAAACAAATAACATAAAAATAAAACAAAAAAGAATTAACAGAAAAAAGGGAAAAGGAAACCCCAGCCCACCCCACAGGCCACAGACCCACTTACCTCGGCCTGGCCCAGCCCAGCCGCCTCCTCTGTTGTCGTGTACCCCGGGCACGAGCACACAGCTGCGTGCCCGGCATGCCGGCGTCGCTGTGGCCACTAGCTGGCCTCCCCCGTCGCCATCTGCCGCCGTGGAGACGCCTGGTGAACCCCCAACAATTTTCCCCCTCCCTCTGGTCCTCCACATCGTCTCCCCTCGCCATTCTCAAGCCCTAGCCGAGACCCGCCGGAGCGCCGACGAGGAAACCACGCGGCCCCCGTTCCCCTTACGACGCCGCGAGTTGTCCAGGAAGCTCCCCGTCCTCGGCTTCATCAGACTACGCAGCCAATCCACCCCAACCTGCCCCGAAGACGTCGCCCTCCTCACCAACTCGCCGCCGGCCGCAGCAAGTTTCCGACGACCAATTCGTCATCGACGGGCCCCCTCCGGCCTCCCCGTGCTCGCCATCGAGCTCTGGTGAGCTTCACGAGTTTTTCCCCCCTAGCAGCGCTTCTCCCCGGCCCCTCGTCGCCGTTCTTCGCCGCGGACAGAACACGGCCGCCGCGGGCCTCGACGCCGTCGTGCTCCAGGAACTCCCCGGGACACCCCACTGGCACCCCTCGATGCGGAAGAGCACGAGGCACACGCCCATGCCCTCCGTTTCCCTTCCCGTGGCTGGAAAGCCTACTCTGGCGGAGCGCCGCTGCGTGCAGAGCCGCCGGCGTCAAGCCGGCCATTAGGCCCCCTAACCCGCGTGCTAATCACCCCCTAACCCCCTCCCACGGCCAATGACAGGTGGGGCCCTGCCCTAATTAACCCCTCGGGTTAATTATAAACAGGGGATTACCCCCCACTGAGACTGACAGGCCGACCCCACTAGCCAGAGCCCACCCACGTCATGCTGATGTCAGCATGACGCAGTAAACAGAAATTGTTTAAAAAGAAAATCAGAGAATTACAGAAAATCTAGAAAAATAGCCAAACTTCAATAAATCATAGAAAATTCATATTAACTCCAAATTGGACATATAATATATGAAAAATTATCAGAAAAATGCAAGGATTAAGAATATGCAATTTTTTTTGATGTTTGACCATTATAAAATGGGTGAACAGTAGCAAACATGCATATGACTTAATTTGAAATTGAATTTGGAGTTCGAATTTGCAAATCTTTTGCAATACACTTCAATTAAATGGAATTTTAAACACATCAGTACCATGCACATCATGTTTTCACAACTTATCATGTGCTTGAGCATCGCGATTATATTTATTCCTTGATTGCTTTGTTTGCTCGATAGACGTGCAACTGGAATCGGAGGCCACCCCCTTCGTTGAAGACACCGTGTGTGAACCTCGTCAGCAAGGCAAGCAAACCCCCTTTGATCATGTCGATAAAATCCCACTTCCCTCTCATGTCTCGCTTATGCATTGTTTAGGATGATCACCATGATAACGTTTCTACCGCATAGTTGAACCTATATCTTTTGCATGACCTATCATCTTGTCACAGTAGTAAGCAAACCACAATACTAGCTGACATAGGAGTTGATTGATATCATGTGGCCCCTGCAACTGTTAATGCTTATTGCATGCTTAGTGGTACAATGAGGTTGCTTTTGATGTGAGTCGGGATGATAGTGAACATGGTGTTGATGAAAGTGAAACTGTGTTGGTAAATCCACCCTAATACAAGGTGAATGATGAGAGGCTGTGTAGGAGTACACAGTGGGTTGTCTCGTTGAACACCGCCTTAAGTCCGAGTTCTTGTTTGGTGATCCAAGAAGAAGAGTACAACCACACATTGGGCTCACTGACCCCTCTCATCCTAGTACCTCACCCCGTTCGAACCCCAAGAGTCGCAGTAGTTCGGAGTTCTGGTAGGGCTGTGGCACGGTCTGCGAAGTGGATGAACGGCTTTTCAAGACCGGCTTGGGACCCTGCACACATCGTTTGAGGCTGTACTGGAACCTCGGCCGGACTTCCATACGGATCCCCCTCAGATAGGCGACTCTCTGGACTAGAACGGAGCTGTGGGCGAAGTGTTGTGGTGGCATCCTCGCTGTCACCTCTTGAACAGTGACATGCAAAAGGCGGTAACTGATGACACGTGTGTGTAGCGGTACACCCCTGCAGGGTTAACAAAACTATTCGAATAGCCGCGTCCGCGGTTAAGGACTGCTTGGAAAGCTTAGCTTGATTATTAGACAACTTGAACTGGATACTTCTAAAACACACCAAGATAAGCGTGAGTGCTATGGTGTGCTTCTCGTGGGGAAGTCGAGGAAGTAATCATAGTGGTGTAATTGGTTGAAGAGATGTAGTGGACTCGTGTACGCTTCTTACCTCAAGTCTAGTACTTGTAGTTCAGGACTAGCCAAGTCAAAGCTGGCACTTCTGCAAGTGAAACCCCACCTTCCTTTACCTTGATACATGTGCATGAGTAGTATAGTTCCTATGTAAGTCTTGCTGAGTACGACTTTGTACTCACGTTTGCTTATTCTATGTTTTAGATGAACCCACCGACCCCGATGGTGGCTTCTACCTGAAGCTCGAAGAATGAAGACTCAGACCAAGACCAAGCTAGTGTAGTCCCAGTCAGACGACTGGTTCCCTCGTGGAGGGCTTGTTTTTAGATAAGGCTTCTCTAAGCCATTTGTTAAACTTGTCTGTACTCAGACCTACTTTGCTTCCGCATGTTTGATGTAATGTTGGATCACAGACTTGTGATCTCTGTGTGCACTCTGTAAGAGTTATCAATAAAGTTGTATACTTTGTAGAGAATTGCAATGATACCTGCTGTTCATACAAGGCATGTGTGCTGCGTGTATGTTTATAACATACATGTCTTTGTATGGGTTTTCGAGACCTTAGTTGTGATCTGGCTGGCGGTCTTTCATACACCAAGTGGCCCTTAGATGTGCGCAGCTTGGGTCATCGAGATGCGATTGTTCGAGACTCTGTCTCGTGCACACTTTGTGGTATGATCGAGCCCGCCCTAGACCCCGACTAAGTGATCGGGCTGGAGTAAGTCTATGTAAGAGTTATGAGATAGTCGATAGTATGGTTGAGGCGACTTGTCTGTGAATATGGGAGTTCATCACCCATATCATTTAGACTTGTGTGCGGACGATGAGGACCCATCTCAGTTGATCATCCGGCCTGGATGGGATGCCCCTCACGTACGATGCTTTCCGAGAACGTTCTGTGCTTGGCCTTGTCTGCTTAGACAAGTGGGTACGGTTCTCTGCTCTCCATATGACTATGTCATAGCGGGACTTGCATACGCTAACCCCGGGTCCCGACAGACTTGGTATTAGAGCAGGACTGACTGTAGGTTTATCAGCCTTGGCCGAAGTCGAGTCTAGATTTCTATAGTTATATAGTTACTCTGGGTATATAAGGGAACACCGTAAGGCTTCTTTTTTTCTCCTTACCCTCATCGATCTGAGTTCTGAGTCACCCTTATCTTTTCTACGGGATGATAGGACTAGGCTCATCTATGTCTGAATAGAACATCTCGTTGATTGCCTCCTTATAGCCGTAGGATTGTTGTGGTTGTCCAGAGTCTCCGTGTTTTGAGTTCCTTGAAGAAGTTCTGTCCAAAATTCCTCGAGGTTGTCTTGTTTTCCATCCCGGTGTAGCCGTTATGCTGTCGGATTTATCCCGTGTTTCTGTGGATCATTGCCTTCGCATTTTATCTTTTCCGCCTAAATCATATCCTTTTATCCTTGCCTCCATCGTACAACCTGTTCTGATTGTTGATTTTTATCACACAGTATGTCAGGTGGAACTCGTAGTGTTGTTCTTCGGAATCGAGACCGTGATCGGAATCGATATGATGATGAACTTCCACCCCCGCCTTCTGCGGCGGAAATCATGATGGAAGCCGAGCGGAATAGACGTGATCAAACACGCATTCTGGAGCTCATCGAGCAGAATACCGCCCACCATTGTAAGAGTTATGAGATAGTCGATAGTATGGTTGAGGCGACTTGTCTGTGAATATGGGAGTTCATCACCCATATCATTTAGACTTGTGTGCGGACGATGAGGACCCATCTCAGTTGATCATCCGGCCTGGATGGGATGCCCCTCACGTACGATGCTTTCCGAGAACGTTATGTGCTTGGCCTTGTCTGCTTAGACAAGTGGGTACGGTTCTCGGCTCTCCATATGACTATGTCATAGCGGGACTTGCATACGCTAACCCCGGGTCCCGACACCCACATGATTGAGATCCATATGATGTAATTGGTGTTGTGTTTGTTGGGATCTAATGAATTGTTACCTTCTTCAGTCCTAAGAGGTTTATGAATTATTGTTTCTGAAATTTGTTGTTTTAATGCTTGTTACTAGTGCACGAGTAGCAAGATTTCAGATCTGAGCACGTTATGGTTGCATGATTATAATTGTTGTTCTAGATCTTATCTACGGTTGTATGCACCTATTATAGTCCGGAACCGGTGATCACAATGGTGACAGCTTGGGACACCAAAGCGGATGGGCTATAATTTGAGGATCACATGTGTTCATAGAGTGTTAATGCTTTGTCCCGGTGCTCTTTGACAGGAGCACCTTAATCTCTGTAAGTTCCTTTTGGTCCCGTTCGTAGCGGGACGGTAGGACAAAAGATTTTGTGCAAGTTCTTATTGCAAGCACGTACAACTACATACGGAACACATGCCTACATTTGGTTCTTAGACTAGGATTGCTCTAGTTTGTTCTTTGGCTAGAGTTTGTGCAATTTTGTCAATTGCCCAACTGTAATTTCTTCACCCAACACTTGTATTTTTGCTTGGAGAGTTACCACTAGTGAAACCTTGAACCCCGATCCATCTTTCATCTTCATTGCCTTCGTTGTTACTATTGCTCTCATCACTCCTGCTACTACCTTGTTACTACTTTGTGGTGTTGGTGATTGGGGAAGTCTTAAGGCTACACCCGTCAACATGCCGTTGCTACTTATATCTTGTCTAGTGCTTTTTCAAGTGTGGTTGAATTGACAACTCAACTACTAAGGCTTATAAGTATTCTTTGGCTCCCCTTGTGTCGTATCAATAAATTGGGTTATACCTACCCGCGAAGACTGTTGCGGTCCCATACACTTGTTGGTTATCAAGACTATTTTCTGGCGCCGTTGCCGGGGACCATAGCTCTACTTACACTTGATAAGTACACTTTATTTTATTACTCTGTTTGCTTACAATGGTTAAATTCTTTGAAACTAGATCTTATTGGGAAGGTGGATTCACTGAGGATCAACAAAAATATTACAAGGAATACCGCTTGTCTGAAAAAGGGAAATTTGTATGGAGACTTATGTCTCAAGTTGAAAGTTATGCTAGAAAGTTATGTTCTCATTATGATATATCTTATTGCTGTGATGAATCTTGTTGCTGCTTGCCCTTTAAACACATTCCCTTCCAATGTTGGTGTAATGATAATGAAACCTTGGTATCTTATACTAGGTGACATTATGATTTCTTTGATGTAGCACAAATAGAAGAATTTGTTGTCTTGAAGGGTGCCTATGAAATTGCGTCCTTTGTTGAAAATATTGAAGATGCCCCTTATAAATCTGAGAGTCTTGATATACTTAAATATTGCTTTGAGAATTTTAATGATAATGCTTATATTACTAACTATGTCAAAAGGCTCTCTCCACAAGAGGAAGAGACTAATGCTTTGCAGGACTCTACGGAAGAAGAAATTGCTGAAACTGAATGCTCCTTGGATGAAAAAGAGGAGGAGAGTGACGAACAAAAGGAGGAAGAGTGGATTAGCTACCCATCTCTACCAACTAATGAGAGTAACTCTTTGACTCTTACTTTATATGATTGCCCTCCATGCTTAGCAAAGGAGGATGAATGCTATATTGATTGCTATGATCCTATGGATTCTTTTGAAATATCCCTTTTTGATGATATTTATGCTTGTGGCCATGATGCCCCCTATGACGGAGACTTGCAATGATGATTTTGCTACTATTATTTATGATAACCCTTGCTATTTTGATAAGTCTTATGATAACCCTCTATATTTTCCTACTATGGATGTTCTTGATAATGAGGAATTTTGCTTAGAAAGTTTATATGATTATGTGCTAGTAGATCATAAAAAGCATGCTTTATGTGATGGTTATATTGTTGAGTTTGTTCATGATGCTACTGACAATTATTATGAGAGAGGAAAATTTGGTTGTAGAAATTTTCATGTTAGGAAAACACCTCTCTCCATGTTGAAAATCTTGAAGGTGCTCTTGTTTTACCTTCCTATGCTTGATACTTTGTGCTTTATTTATTTATTTTCTTACAAGATGCCCATGCATAGGAAGCATGTTAGACTTAAATGTGGTTTATATTTGCTCCTTTGATACTCTCTTTGTGCTTCAACTTTTTATTCTTTTGTGAGCATCGTTACACTCATGCCTAGCTAATGGCTTTAAAGAAGCGCTTCTGGGAGGCAGCCCAAAAACGGATTAGGTTTCTTTTGCTTTTTTTGTGTGTCGGCTGTTGTTACTACTGTACCAACACCATTCTATCTTTATTTTCAAGTTTTGTGCCAGGTTTTAGCCTCCTATGATAAGGGAAGCAAAAGTTGTGACATGCTGTCCAGAAAACAGATTCTGTCTGCTTGACGGAACAATTCATGATAAATCACCAGTTAATCTTTTTGAGCTGAATTTTTTACACAGCATGCTCTATACAATTTTGAAACTTTCATATTTTTTGAGTTTTCTTATTTGATCAGCATAAGCGCACCTGAAAAATCAATCTTTACAATCTGTACAGTTTGACAGATTATCTATTAGTGTACTAACCGCTCTAATAAGTTTATGAGAAGTTTTATGTGAAGGAAGTTTTAAAGTGTGTGAAGGGAGATGATGAAATAAGATTTAGGAGTGACAAATTCTTAAGCTTGGGGATGCCCTCGGCACCCCCACAATATATTCAAGGAGACTCAAGCGTCTAAGCTTGGGGATGCCCCCGTGCATCCCCTTCTTCATCAACAATCATCAGTTCATCCTTCTCCACACTATATTTTTATTGCTTCACATGATATGTGTTGTTCTTGGAGCGTCTGTATATTTTAGTTTTGTTTTGTTTTGTTTTGTTTGCTGGTCATTACAATGTCGGACCCTAGCACGCTTGATTGGGAGAGATACATGCTCCACTTTATCATAGAACACTCTAGAGCTTCACTTATATCTGTTGAGTGTTAAATTCATCTACTGCCTATTTTGGTAGCTCTTGTGCTTCACTTAGATCTTGTTTGAGAGCATTTAATTTCTTTTGTAGAAAGTTTAGAACTCTCGTGCTTCACTTATATTTGTTTAGAGAGTTGTTTCTGTTGCAATGGTTTATATGTCTCATGGTATGTTTTATATGTGGTGTATAGGTAATCTAGATCACTAGGTCTAGCTTAGGATATATTGCAATAGTTTTGAGTTATTGATTGAGTAATGATGAATGTTTATGAAATGGAGCTTGCGCCCATTAGTGATAGCTATCGCATCTTGTCTAACCGTGCCTTATTTTCGAAAACTACAAAAAACTTAGTTGAGAACTCTAGCTACTAAAAGGATCACTAATCTTTGCGGGGTTGGAATATATAGACTACCCCCACGTGCCATGGGTCGAGGATGCGCAAGGATAACCAAACCCCCATACTCTCCTCCTCGAGGTACTTGTCTCTTTGTGAATCTCCTGACTAGATAGAGAGTTACTGATAATAAGTGCATGAGTTCTTCAGACTAATGCGAGTATTCGATTGTTGGCACTTCCACCTTCCCATATTTTGCTAGCCTCTTCGGTACCGTGCATTTCCCTTCTCGTGGGAGTTGGTGAAAACTTTGCCGGTGCATCCAAACACTTGGCATGATACGCTCTGTCATACATAAACCTCCTTATATCTTCCTCAAAACAGCCACCATACCTACCTATCAAGGCATTTCCATAGCCTTTCTGAGATGTATTGCCATGCAACATCCATCATTCTTCATGTTCATATGACTTATCCTTCATTGTCATATTGCCTACTGCTACACTGGCAGAGGCATTCATATAGATTCATTACTTTTTTATTCAGAGTTGTAAGTAAATAAAAGTGTGTTGATGTTATTATAGAGTGCTGCCCCTACAGTGAGGAAAGGAATAAAAGATCCCGAAGTGTACGAAATAAAAAAAGTGTGAGAGAGAATAAAGAGCCATGGAGGCCACCCAAAAACAGAAAAAAATACAAAAAAGGTGAAAAAGAATAAAGAAAAGAGAGAGGGGGCAGCACTACTATCCTTTATTCCACACTTGTGCTTCAAAGTAGCACCCGTGCTTCATAGAGAGTTTTCATATCATTCATCGATAACTATGTGGGGATCTATAAACTATAGAACTTGGCTTGCATATTCCAAGGATGAGCCTCCTCAAAAGAGCTCTAGGTCTTCATGAGCAAGCAAGTTGGATGCACCCCCACTAGTTCCATTGGAGGGCTTTCATACACTTATAGCTCTTGTGCATCCGCATGTTGCATGGCAATCCCTACTCCTCACACCATATCTATCATTTGGCTTTCTCTCGCATATGATTGTCCTCATTGGTGTGAGCCTTTCTCACTTTTTGACTTCATATCCCCCTAATTATTCTATTTTTCCATCCTAAGTGCCAACATATCTTGCTCGCGCTCATCCATTGCATGAGTGCTCAAAGTCGAAAGGGAGAGGATCAGTTTGACTTGTACCTGAGTAGTGGTCTGGGGGCGAGTCAGAATAAGATTCCAAAGGGACCATGTGTGAAAATTTAGTAGATTGAGTTCTCAACAACTATTCGGTATTTTTATGCTCTAAAACTTCCCCACTCTTGGCACGGGGACTCCGACTGAGACATTCGATTCATGGACAACAAGAGCTCAGTTGTTTATATGTTCTTCATTGCTTGCTTAATATCAACTATAGACTATTGCTTTATATCACTTTGTCTTTGACTTATGCACCTTCATTACATTAGATTGATTGCCTTTACTCCTAAGTAGCATGTAACCTAAAAATTTATCTTTTTATCATTCACCTACTCGAGGACGAGCATAAATTAAGCTTGGGGATGCTGATACGTCTCAAACGTATCTATAATTTTTGCTCGTTCCATGCCCTTTTTGTGCTATTGCTACATCTTTTTGCCATGCTTTTGAATCATTTATTGGACTAACCTACTAATATAGAGCCCAGTGCCAGTTTCTGTCTGTTTTATCTTTGCAATGCAGAAAAAGTCCAAAAATGAAGTTGCTCAGAAAATTCCCACAAAAATCACAAAAAATATTTACATCGGAAGAGTCCTCCAGCCGGCGGATGGAGTCAAGAGGTGGCTACAGGCCCCCAGGCGCCCTCCCGGCACGGCCAGGGGGCCCGCGCCAGGTGGTCGCCTGGGTGACCTGGGCAACGCCTCAGACTTCCCCTTGGCCTATATATTTACCCGTGACGCAAAAACCCGAGATATCGAACCCTTTTCTCCAGAAGCGCTCCCGATCTCCCCCACCATCAAAACCTAGCTTCGGGGGTCACCAGGATCCTGCTCTGGCACCCTGTCGGAGAGGGCCTTGCCCCCCGGGGCTATCTTCATCAACTATTCTTCACCCCATGATGGATCGTGAGTAGTTCCTCCTTGGACTACGGGTTCTTGGCAGTAGCTTGTTGGTATCTTCTCCCCCTAGTTCTTCAATACAAAGTTCTCAAGAGATGCCCCACATGATTGAGATCCATTTGATGTAATTGGTGTTCTGTTTGTTGGGATCCGATGAATTGTTACCTTGTTCAGTCCTAAGAGGTTTATGAATTATTGTTGCTGCAATTTTTTGTTCTTAATGCTTGTTTCTAGTGCACGAGTAGCATGATTTCAGATCTGAGCACGTTATGGTTGCATGATTATAATTGTTGTTCTAGATCTTATCTACGGTTGTATGCACTATTATAGTCCGGAACCGGCGATCCCAATGGTGACATCTTGGGACACCAAAGGGGATGGGCTATAATTTGATGATCACATGTGTTCATAGAGTGTTAATGCTTTGTTCCGGTGCTCTTTGATAGGAGCACCTTAATCTCCATAAGTTCCTTTTGGCCCCGTTCGTAGCGGGACGGTAGGACAAAAGATGTTGTGCAAGTTCTTATTGCAAGCACGTACAACTACGTATGGAACACATGCCTACGTTTGGTTCTTAGACTAGGATTGCTCTAGTTTGTTCTTTGGCTAGAGTTTGTGCAATTTTGTCAATTGCCCAACTGTAATTTGTTCACCCAACACTTGTCTTTTTGCTTGGAGAGTTACCACTAGTGAAACCTTGAACCCCGGTCCATCTTTCATCTTCATTTCCTTCGTTGTTACTATTTCTCTCATCACTGCTTCTACTACCTTGTTACTACTTTGTGGTGTTGGTGATTGGGGAAGTCTTAAGGCTACACCCGTCAACACGCCGTTGCTACTTATATCTTGTCTAGTGCTTTTTCAGGTGTGGTTGAATTGACAACTCAACTGCTAAGGCTTATAAGTATTATTTGTCTCCCCTTGAGTCGAATCAATAAATTGGGTTATACCTAACCGCGAAGACTGTTGTGATTCCCTACACTTGTGGGTTATCAGATGCGAGCTCTTGCGCTTTCTTGATGCCTACT
Organism: Bromus sterilis; assembly: GCA_950022295.1. Lineage (NCBI taxonomy): Eukaryota > Viridiplantae > Streptophyta > Magnoliopsida > Poales > Poaceae > Bromus > Bromus sterilis. The sequence goes on from OX465597.1 coordinate 32,271,350, forward strand.
CTGGTTATCATCAGATCAAGATGGCCATAGAAGACTGATACATCTCAAACGTATCTACTTTTCCAAACACTTTTGCTATTGTTTTGCCTTCATTCTTGCATGATTTGGACGAAACTAACCCGTACAAACGTTGTTTTCAGCAGAGCTGCCTGTATGGTTTTATTGTGTGCAGGAAAACGGATTTTTAGGTATCTCAGAAAATTCCGTGAAAATTCACAGAAAATCCACGCACCAGAAGCTTCCACCAGCCAGAAGTGGGGCCAAAGGGGGGCCACAGGGGCCCCAGGCGCCTGGCTGGCGCGGCCCCACCCCTGGCCGCGCCGGGGGGGCGCCTGGGAGGCTCCCACATCCTCTCGTGCCCTACCTTGACTCCTATTTATTCTCGTGACGGGAAAACCCTAGAACAGAAGTCGTTTTTCCAGTTTCCGTCGCGGAGCCGGCGCCACCCTCTGTTCTTCTTCGGGAGGGCTAATCTAGAGGCTGATTTGGCCTCCGGAGAGGGGAGATCGTCGCCATCGTCATCACCATCACCAATCCATCCCTCCTCCATGACTTCTCTTCACATGTGTGAGTAATTCCCTGCTATAGGCAAAGGGGATGGTAGGTATTGGATGAGTTAGATCATGTAATAGTTTATCAGATTGTTGGGGGCATGTTGCCTATCATCTAGATTGGTGTTTATCTTCTTTGCTTCAACTTGTTGCTCTTAATGCTTGTCACTTTGGGCCCGAGTGCCATGTTTTCAGATCTGAACCCAATGTGTTTTCATGAATATATATTTGTGTTCTTGATCCTATCTATGAGTTGTATGCACCTATTATGGTCCGGAACCTACGATTCCAAAGGTGACAGCTTGGGACACCAAAGGGGATGGTCCATAATTTTAGGATTCCATGTATCCATTGAGTTTATTGCTTTGTTCCGGTGCTCTTTGACAGGAGCACCTTAATCTCCATAAGTTCCCTTTAGCCCCGTACGTAACGGGATGGTAGGACAAAAGATGTTGTGCAAGTTCTTATTGCAAGAACGCACAACTACCTACGGGATACATGCGTAATGTTTGATATTTGCCTAGATGATCATTGCTTTTCTGTGTGCCTTGCCCCGTGTTAGAATCTATTACATGTTCGCTCTCATCCATGCAGCGCCCAACCATCCATATCCCTAGCCTACAGTGTTTTCAATCCTGCTGGTCATTAGTTGTTACTTTTGCTGTCGCCACCATCACTATCATATCACCATTACCACTTATCTTTCGTTTCAAGCAAGTATATTTCAGGTGCGGTTGAATTGACAACTCAACTGTCAAAGCTTATAAATACTCTTTGGCTCCCCGTGTGTCGAATCAATAAATTGGGTTAACTTACCCGCGAAGACTATCTCGATCCCTTACGGTTGTGGGTCATCAAGTACCGTTTTCTGGCCGTTGCCGGGGAGCATAGAAATATTTACAAGTCTACTTGAAGTATCCTGCCTGCTGCACATCATCCGCTATGGGTAAGAAAGGAGACCCCAAGGTTCCGATCTTACCATCCTGTACAAGAAAAGGTACTGTTCTGAACACTAGTGCTACACTTGATTCACCTTCTGTTATAAGTAAGTTTACTTCACCACCACCACATGATTCTTCTACTGAGTCTATCACTATGTCCGATGCTTTTGATGATGCGTCCACTACTCTTGATGATACTAATTTTCTTGGCTACTATATTGAAACTCAGACTGCTAAGGCTGCAGCAGAATCCAAGACCGAGACCCCTGCTACCTATATTCCTACCTGCAAAACCTTTGGTTAGCCGTGCCTAGATGAACTCAAGGAGAGAATCCTTGATGATGATTATGTTACTCTTGATGATGATTTTTGCAGGGAACTCAGAGAGTGTGTCGACTCTAACCCTGGTGTTGTTAAGGAGTTTCTCAAAAAGCACTCCATGAAGAACAAAGTTATTCCTGATCCTAAATTTTCCACATCCCCTATATGCATCATTGATCCTGATTATGATTTCTCTGTTGATCTTTCACTTATATCTACAGTCGAGGCTAACCCCTTTTATGGCAGAGAAAATGATGATGCTATAGCACACTTGACCAAACTCGCTGAGCTAGGTAACCTATTCACTACTGATGAGAAGATACGAAACTTCTATGTGGCCAAGCTTTTTTCCTTTTTCTTTGAAGGAAGACGCTAAATCATGGTACGATGCACTACCCTATGGTTCCATTAAGAGTCCTCAGGACTTAATCCAATTCTTTGTTGATAAATATTTCCCAGCTCATATGCAACATGCTGCTTTGCAAAGAATCTATAACTTTAAACAATTGCAGGATGAGCACCTCCCTAAAGCTTGGGGGAGGTTTTGTGATTTACTTAAGGTTATGCTGGAACATGGAGTACCCAAGAATGAAATGCTTGATATATTTTACGTTGGTTTAACCGATGAATCCAGATCCTACCTGGATAGTTGTGCTAGTTGTGTTTTCAGGGAAAGAACACCGGACGATGCAGAAGAATTAATGTGCAAAATTGCCAAGAACTATGAAGATTGGTCTGTTCCTGAACCACTTCTACCACCGAAAAAGAGGGGCATGCTAGTTCTGAGCCCCGAAGATATGCAAGAAGCAAAGAGGTCTATAAAGGAGAAAGGTATTAAAGCTGAAGACGTGAAGAATTTACCGCCTATTGAGAAGTTGTGTGAGCCTACTACTCGCCCTCCCTTGGTAGAGGTACACTCTCTATTAGACTTTACTGAAAGTGATCCCTAAAGGTAAGCCTCCCGACCAATGCTTAGATGAGCTTGATAATTTTATTATTAAGCAAGACCATTTTAATAGGAGGATACAAAGTCAGTTGCATGATAACTCTCTTGCTATCAAAAGTTTGTGTGGTGTTCTAGAAAGAACAGTTAATGATGTTAAATGTCTTGTTAAGCATTTTCATATGGTTCAAACTCAGCTTGAACAAATTTCTAATGTGCAAAAAGATTTGCTTGCTAATAATTCCAAACAGGACATACAAGCTTATGGCATCAAAACTAGGGGTGGAACACACACCCAGGACCCACTCTATACTGAGGGGCATCCAAAGAGGATCGAGCAAGATTCTCAAGTATAAGAAGAGGACGAGACTGTTAGCTCTCCGAAGAAAAAGAAGAAAAAGAAACACAAGGAGGCTGACAATCCCGATGATCCTATTATAAGTGAAAAGCCAGCTGTTGATCCTAACAGCATATCTACCTCCGATGCTGAAACAGAAGACGGTGCCGAGCCTGAAGAAAAGGACGCGGAGAAGGATGATTCTCCCGAGGTAAGAGAAGAAGAAACACCTGATAAACGCAAGAAGTACTCTAGAGAAGACTTCATCGCAATAATACATGGGAAGGAAAGAGAACCATGGATACAGAATCCCATGCCCTTTCCAGGTAAGTCCCTCAAATCTAAAGAAGAAGAGCACTATAATAAATTTTGTGAATGGATGAAACCTCTTTTTCTTCAAATCCCTTTGACTGATGCTATTAAGCTACCTCCCTATTCGAAATATATGAAAGATATTGTCACAAATAAAAGAAAAGTTCCTAATGAGGCAATATCTACTATGCTTGCTAACTACTCTTTCAGTAGCAAGATTCCTGAGAAGCTTGGTGATCCAGGTATACCCACCATTCCTTGCTCCATAAAGAATAATTACGTCAGAACTGCTTTATGTGATCTTGGTGCAGGAGTGAGTGTTATGCCTTTCTCTCTTTACAAGAGGCTTTGTTTAGAGAAACTAATCCCTACAGATATCTCCCTTCAGATGGCTGACAAATCAACGGTTGTCCCCATTGGTATTTGTGAGGATGTTCCCGTTGAAGTTGCTAACTGTTTGATCCTTACAGATTTTGTTGTGCTTGACATGCCCGAGGATGGGAGCATGTCCATTATTCTTGGTAGACCTTTTCTTAACACCGCAGGTGCTATTATTGATTGTAATAAAGGAAAGGTCACTTTCAACGTTGATGATAAAGAACACACGGTGTATTTTCCAAAGAAGATCGACAAGAGGCATGGCCTTAACTCTATAGAGAATGTTGAGACCGTGAAGATTGGAGAATGGGACTGTCCACTACATGTGCACCACAAATACAAAACCATTATGGTGGGGACAATGTCCATTAAAGTAAAGGTGCAATGATCACTCCATAAGAGGTGAGACTTCTTGTTCTATATATCGCCGGTTTGTTGGTAAGACTTGATCAACCTTACTAGTGAGCTTGTTTTATATAGGTAAAAAGTTAAGCTTGTTATGTTTTCATTTGCTTTAGCTTTTATTCTCTTTGCTGTACCAAGTTTTTGTGTTTTTGAAGCTTCACAATACTAATCACTGCTTTAAGTTTTCAGAAAGTTTTGCAGCTTTTTGAACTCCGAGAAATTTTCAACAGTGAAGTTTTCAGTAAAAATCCAGAAAAATAAAAATAAAAATTTCCATGCCGGGAGTGACCCAGAGGTACCTGGGGCTGACCAGGGGGGGCCCACCAGTGGCCCAGGCGGCCAGCTGGCGCGGCCTGCCCCCTGGCCGCCTGGGGCCCACAGGTCCCACCTCCAGGTAAGTCTTCTTCCTCTCTCTCTCTTTCTTTCAAAAAACACGAGTTCTGGCCCTGGAACTTGCGTTCTTGTTGTTCGTGGAGGTGATTTTCGATCTCTCTCCACAACCCATCATTTGAGCTGAGATTTTGAGCAAATACTCCCTGGTATGTAACTCCTCCACTCCTCCAAATAGATTTTTGGTTGGTGGCTTCATTTTTTAGTATTTAGTAGTTCTTGGTGCTGTTTAGATGAGCTTGCTTGCATGCGTAGAAGTTTATTTTCCAAGTTTTGATGCAAGTTTTTGCCTTAGGTAAGTGGGTTGAGTAGTTTGCCTTAACTCACTTTGTTTAAATCCTTGTTTTTGTAATTTGTCAAAAATTTCATAAATGAGTTTGCTAGGAAGAGCAAAGGGGTGGCTTGGGAAGAAAAGGCCCGAGCGCTCCGATCGAGTTACAAGAGCTGCAGCTTCACCCTCGACTGCTAGGGTGAGCTACAACGAAGATCATGTGCCCTTAGAGTTGTTGGAGGACACAAATCCAGCACGTGCAATCTCTTTCCCGTGCAATGAATTCCTTGAAGTTGCAGGAATTAAGGAGGAGTTCTATAATCTTTGTGCTAATGCAGGTCTGACGCGGCTCGCAACGTGTCGTGTTACTCAGTATCTAAAACTCACCTCCTGTTTCATTAACAGTTTTAGATATAACCTTGATACTGGTTCTGTTGAGTTTAAAATTTACAATAATCTTTTGACCATGCCTTTGGAAAAGTTTTGTGAAATAATAGGTGTGCCGAACGTTGGACTGACGGCGAAGATAAGCCCTCAGCCCTCCGAGCTGAGAACCGTCTTCAACTCTCTCTGTAGCATGGATACGAGGGATATTCATCGGTCAAAAATCTCCAGCATCTTATTCCCACACCTCAGGTATTTTGCGTACTATATTGCTAGAGGGGTGTTAGCTCGTGACAACACGAGCAACATTTCTGCGCCGGATATTGCTATCCTGGCAACCGCCCTCTCGGGGAGGTTTGATTATAATGTGGGTGCCTTAATTGCTCGACGCCTTGCTCTGAACGGTAACAAGGGAGATTTATTTGGTGGCATTTACGCCACACTTATCCTAGAGTCTCTTAATGGCACCCCACACCCTGATGATAAGCCTTTTACTTATTTAAGTTTTGATCTTGCTGCTATGAAAAGGCATAAGTTGGTTACCATGACTTCCGAGTTTGGTAACCTTGATTATATCTTGCGTTTCGGAGCCACCACGGAACGCAAGATCCGTCTACCTGCACCTCTTTTGTTCGATTTCTCTAGTAGGAGCGGATGGTACTTTGATGTTATCCAGTTCGATGAGTTCGTGGTCCAGCATCAGTTTCATAACCCCATGGAGGGGGTTGTGCCCGACGAGGAGAGGCATGGTGAGTTACCACCTTTCCAGGGGGAGACCGTCACCCAGTTTGGTGAAGGGTCTTCCTCTGCTTGGAGCGCGGATCCTTCTTCGTGGGAGGATCCGAGGACTTCGGTGTACGCACCGGAAGCCTCATACGACCCTTGGACTCACCAGTACCACCCTGGAACAGGAGGCTCCTGGGGACATTAGCTACTACCAACTTAGGCCAAAAGCCTAAGCTTGGGGGAGTACGTGTCCTCCTCACTTTTCCATTGTATTATCCGTTTTATTTTTGTTCGCTTTGATCTTTTCGAAGTTTTTGCTTGTTCTTCTTTGATTCTTTCTTTGCAAAAACAACAAAAAGATTTTCTCTTTTCTTTTTCTCTCGTTTAAACCTTTAAAAAAACCCAAAAAGATTTCTTTTCTCTCTTTAGGTTGCTTTGTTTTCAGAGTTCAGCTCGAGTCCGTGATGGCATTTGATAATATTTCCCACGTTCGATCGTGCAAGTGACAAGGCAGTAATGACGAAGATCGACGGAAGGGAAGCAACAAGGAAAACCGGTATGAACTCTTATTGTTTCTACTTTTGTACATATGCCTGTACTTATGATCTAGAGACCATCTTGTAGCGACATAGTGCTATGTTTACAATGATTTCCCAGTGTTCATGCTTTCCTTGTGGCTAGTCTCAAATAGCTAGAGTACATAATGTGTTGTTGAAATAATTTACATGCATTGCATTGTTCATGGTTTGGCATACTGAAGTGGTATTTCCCTTCGGAGAATTTTTGGATTGACTTGGCACATGTTCACACATGTTTATGACTAAAAAGTCTATTATGCCTTGATGATCTTTTTGTTTCAGAATAGTTATATCACTTTCATGCCCGATTCAATGTTGCTTTGTCGCTCTGCATGATTATGACAGTTATTGTTCTCTAGTTGGTCGCTTCCCAGTCTTTTGCTAGCCTCCGCTCGCACTAAGCGGAATTATGCTTGTGCATCCAAAATCCTTGAAACCAGTTATTCCATTTGAGTCCACCATACCTACCTATATGTGGTATTTACCGGTGATACGTCCAAAACGTATCTATAATTTCTGCTTGCTCCATGCATGTTTTGTATGATATTGCTATGATCTAGATACACTTTCATACACTTTTGATCATATTTTCACTAACCTATTAACTCAGTGCACCCCAGTGCCAGTTCCTGTTTTCTGCTGTTTTTCTATTTCAGTTTTCCCCCATATAAAAAGTTCCAGAAAAATTCGGGAAAATTCAGATAAAAAATCAGCGTGACGAAAGCTTCGAGAAGAGCCCGGGAGGGGCCAGAGGGGAGCCAGGTGGGCCCAGGCGGCCACCCGGCGCGGCCCCACCCCTGGCCGCGCCAGGGGGGCGCCTGGGGCCCCTGGCCCACCTCTGGCTACCCCCATTCTCCTATTTATTCCCCGTCACGGGAAAACTCCAGAAGGAGAACCCTATTCCGCAAACTCGCCTCTGTTCCGCCGCCGCTGCGCTTCCAAGATCGGGAGCACCAGAAGACCTCTTCCCGGCACCCTGCCGGAGGGAGGATTGACCTCTGGGAGTCTCCTCTCCACCATGGATGCTCCCCGGATGTCTTGTGAGTAGTTTTCCTTGGACCATGGGTCCGTGATCAGTAGCTATGTGATGTTCTCCTCCCCTCTTTGATCTTCGTTGTTTAGACCTCGTGAGCTTCCCTACATGATCGAGGCACCTTTGTAATATTTCTGCAATTGCTATGTTGAGTTTGATCGGATCTGATGGATTATGAGATTATGTTCAGATTGTGATAGAGTAATATATTTGGTTCTTATCTCTTATATTGTTGTTCCTAAGTAATTCTTGCATGTTCTCCGTTGCTGTTTATTGCTTTGGCCAAGTAGTAGGTAGTGACTCCAAGAGGGAGCGTTCTGCTAGATTGTGGGTTCATGCCCCCCCGATGACATGCTTGAGTGACAGAAACATGAGTCTAGGGGGTGTGCTGTTGCCATAAGGGGGAAAACAACGCTGCTTGTGACCGCGGTCACAAGGATTGTTTACTTTACGCAAAGTTCTTTTATTGCAGTTGTCTGTTGCTTTGGGTTTACACTTTGGGTGGGGCTCGCAACTTAATACCAGCGAGATGTTCTGGATAGATATCTCAAGGTGGATGATTAGTAGTAGATGCAGATGGATTTCGATCTACTTATTTGGGCGTACTGCCCGTGCTTCTGAACCTCTTCCTTTCTTTTGTAGCATAGTTAGCATTGCGGTGCGTTCATAATCCTGTCAATTGCCCTTTTGTAATTTGTTTACCACGCATAGAAGTTTTATCGTCTTTTGGGAGAGAGACATCACTAGCGAACATCACGTATCCCGGTCCATATCCTCATTACTGTTTCCAAGCTATCTTTACTTTTCTGCTTTTACTTGCTATCATTATCCCTTGTGTTTTACCCTTTGTGAACAACAAGACCGGAGAGATTGACAACCTCTCTGAACTTCGTTGGGAACAAAGTTATCTGTGTCTGTGTGCAGGTCCATGTCAGTCGTGCCGCTGACACCTACTTATCATATCCGGAGTCCTACGGGAGACAAACCTTGGTATCTTCACCGAGGGAAACTCGCTGCTGCACTGCATCACGCCTTCCACTTGGGGCTCACCAACGAAGGGCGAGAAGCCGCTAAGCAAGAGAATTTCTGGCGCCGTTGCCGGGGACTCCGAGTGCTAAGATAGGGGAGTTGCACACTACCCTTTACCTTTGTTTTTTAGTCTTGTTAGTTTATCTTTCAGTTTTTGTCTTTGTGTCTTTTATCAAAAACTACAAAAAAATCTGCCACACTTGCTGCCACTATGGGTTCCACTGAAAACACCAAGTTGTGTGACTTCACTAGTCATAACAACCATGACTTTATCTGCACTCCCATTTCCACACCTGCCACTTCAGCCACCTCTTATGAAATTAAACCTGCTTTGCTAAACCTTGTTATGAGAGATCAATTCTCTGGTGCTGGAGATGATGCTGCTTTACACTTGAATAATTTTGTTGAATTATGTGATATGGAAAAGTATAAAGAAGTAGAAGGTGATGTTGTTAAGCTCAAGCTCTTTCCTTTCTCTTTAAGGGGAGATGCTAAAATCTGGTTTCAATCTTTGCCTAGAAATAGCATAGATTCTTGGGATAAGTGCAAAGATGCTTTTATAGGGAAGTACTACCCTCCTGCTAAGATTATCCAATTGAGGAGTAATATTATGAATTTTAAGCAATTGGATATTGAACACGTCGCCCAAGCTTGGGAACGAATGAAATCTCTTGTTAAGAAATGCCCTACACATGGTTTGACTACTTGGATGGTTATCCAGACTTTTTATGCAGGCTTGAACTTTACCTCGCGGAACCTGTTAGATTCGGCCGCGGGAGGAACCTTTATGTCAACTACACTTGGTGCTGCCACAAAGCTTCTCGATGAGATGATGACCAATTATTCCCAATGGCACACCGAATGCGCTCCAACAGGTAGGAAGGTAAATTCTGTCGAGGAAATTACCTCCCTCAATGAAAAAGTTGACTTAATTATGTCTCTGCTTACCAAGCAACCCTCTATTGATCCTCATGATGTTCCTTTAAATTCTTTGGTTGCTCAAGAACAAGTAGATGTGAACTTTATTGCTAGAAACAACTTCAACAACAATGCCTATAGGGGAAATTTTGCTAGCAATCCTAGACCGTTTCCATCCAATTATGGGAACAACAACACCGACCCTAGCAACAACTCCTATAGTCCTACTTATACGAAAAGAGACCTACCCAGTTATGATAAATTGGTAGAAATAGAGAAGCCACTAAGAACTATATGCACACCCAGTTTGAACAAAACAGAGCCTTCTCTAAACAAATAGGTGAACATACTGCCATTCTGCAAAACATTAGTGAACAGCTTGGTAGCCTGAACAGTGAGATTTCTAATCTCCAGGCTAGACTTACCGCCACCGAAACCCATGTTTTGAATATGTCCCGCACCCAATCTACCTTGATAAATCAGATGGCAGCCAAACCGGAAGTTATCCCTATGGAAGAAGATAGAATTAAGAGCCTTCCTACACACCACACAGTTGCCACTATCCAAATTTTTGAGGAATCTCAAACTATTAGCACCCAATGCACCCCTAGTCCCGTTGGACCTATTAATGGTGATGCTAATACCTCAACCGTAGAAAAAGAAACTCCTATGAACATAGAGGGTTTCAAACAAGTGAGCCTAGATGACACTACTACCACCTTTGATAGTAGTGATACTGATTTTGATAGTTGCACCCTCTCAGAAGTTATTAGCTTGTTACACAAAATGTCTAGAGACCCCCACACTAGCACACTTAATCTTGCCTTCACGGAGCATATCACAAATGCTCTTATCAAAGCTAGGGAGGAGAAGCTTAGAGTAGAAGCCTCCATACCTAGGAAGCTAGATGATGGTTGGGATCCTATGATCAAAGTTAAATTAAATAACTTCTCTTGCTATGCTTGATGTGATGTTGGAGCTAGTACCTCTGTTATGCCTAAAAGAATATTTGATATGTTTGAATTGAAGCCTCTTGAGCCTTGTTCTTTTGGTGTTCGTCTTGTTGATTCTTACATAAAGAAACCTTTGGGGAAGATCGACGATGTTCTTATCATTGTCAATGACAACTATGTTCCCGTTGATTTTATTGTTATGGATATAGAGTGTGAACCTTTATGTCCAATTATTTTGGGCCGTCCTTTTCTTAGCACCGTTGGTGCGGTTATTGACATGAAAGAGGGGAATATAAAATTCCAATTCCCATTCAAAAATGGGATGGAACACTTCCCTAGAAATAAAATCAAGTTACCGTTTGAGTCCGTTACACGGGCTAGTTATTCTCTTTCTCTTGATAAAACTTGATTCTTCTTTTTGCATTATGCCTAGCTAATGGCTTTAAAGAAGCGCTTTCGGGAGGCAGCCCGCAACGAATTTAGGTTTTTCTTTTTGCTTTTGTTGTGTCTTGATGGTTGTTACTACTGTAGCAACATCATTGTATCTTTATTTTTCAACTTTGTGCCAAGTTATAACCTCTTACGGCAAGGGAAGTAAAAGTTGTGACATGCTGTCCAGAAAACAGATTCTGTCCTCGTGACCAGAAAAATTCCAGAAAAATCCCAGTTCATCTTTTTGAGCTGAAATTTTTACACAGTATGCTCTATACAATTACGAAACTTCCGTATGTTCTGAGTTTTTTGGTTTGAGTTGCAGAAGTGCCCCTAAAAAATTCTTTACTATCAGCTGTTCTGTTTTTTACAGATTCTGCCACGTTTTGTCTAACTTTTGCAAACCTTAAGCTTGCTTTTTCTTTGCAAAAAACTTTTTGGCACTCTTGAGAAACAGTAGCTCTTCAATAATATCTTTATATCCAGTGGAGAAAAATTATTTATTAAGGGTACTAACCTCTCTAATCAGCTTATGATGAGTTATGTATGAAGGGAGTTTTCAAGTGTACGATGGAAGATGATGGAAGACGATCCAGGAGTGTCAAGCGCTCAAGCTTGGGGATGCCCCCATGCATCCCCAATAAATATTCAAGGAGACTCAAGTGTCTAAGCTTGGGGATGCCCCCGTGCATCCCCTTCTCCATCAACAAATCATAAGTTTGTCCTTCGTCTCACTATATTTTTATCACTTCATGTGTTATGTGCTATGCTTGGAGCGTCTCGCTCTCAGGTTTTGTTTTTAGTTTTCTTTAGCTTTGCTTGCTGTTCCTAACAAGTTATATCCTTTCTTACTTTGTGTGGGAGAGAAACACGCTCCACTTTCAAAATTTAGAAAACATCATAGGATTCTTCATGCCTATCTTTTTGTTGTTGTGTGTTCTTTATCTTTTCATAGCTACTGCCATGTTTAGTTTTAGTCTTAGTTTGTATTTAGCAAGTGTGACATCCTGGCTTAATAGGAATGATAGACTACTCATATCAAAAAGGTGCACCTTCTTTTCTGGAAGCACATCTTCAAAGAACTCCAAAGTTAAGCGTGCTTGGCTTGGAGCAATTTGAGGATGGGTGACCGACTGGGAAGTAGCTCCCAGGTGCGCACGAGTGAGGACAAAGTGCGCAGGAAAGACTAGTGTTGGTCTGTGGGGACAGTCTAGATCCCGCCAGGCGTACGCCGGGAACCGGTGGCTGTGGCGGGGCGTGACAAATGGTATCAGAGCCGGCCCTCGCGGTTACAAGGGCGTGTGTGGGTCAGTTGCGCGAACATGTGGGACATGTGTCGGCACTGGACACACAGACGTGTGCCAAGGGGGAACGTTCCTGTGGGCCGATGAGGACATCGGTTCCTTTGAGTGGGGGTGTATGTGACATCCTGGCTTAATAGGAATGATAGACTACTCATATCAACAATGTGCACCTTCTTTTCTGGAAGCACATCTTCAAAGAACTCCAAAGTTAAGCGTGCTTGGCTTGGAGCAATTTGAGGATGGGTGACCGACTGGGAAGTAGCTCCCAGGTGCGCACGAGTGAGGACAAAGTGCGCAGGAAAGACTAGTGTTGGTCTGTGGGGACAGTCTAGATCCCGCCAGGCGTACGCCGGGAACCGGTGGGTGTGGCCGGGGCGTTACAGCAAGAGCCTTGGCTTTTGTTTAGTTTGTTGCTGGAACTCTTTTTAGTTTTCATGTTTATCTTGTTAAAGAGAGTTGGTTGTTGCACTGAGTTGTGTTTTGTCTTGAAAGTAGGTGATTGAGGTTGCTATTTAATTTTAGTAGTAGCTTGCAATAGTTTTGAGGTATTGTTATGAGTAATGTTTGGACTTTTGGTGTCAAGAGCTCTAGCCTATTAGTGATAGGTGTCGTATTTTGAGAAATCCGTGTGTATTTTGAAAACCTACAAAACTAGTTGAGAACTCTAGCTACTAGATGGATCACTACTCTTTGGAGGCATCGAATATTAGAGTACACTCACGTACCTTGAGTCGAGGATGCGCAAGGATAACCAAACCCTCATACACTCCTCCTCGGGGTACTTGTCTCTCTGTGAATCTCCTTGTTAGATTGAGAGTTACCGATAATAAGTGCATGAGTTCTTCGGACTAATGTAAGTATTGAGAGTTGACACTTCCACCTTCCCATATTTTGCTAGCCTTTCCCGTGCTATGCATTACCTTCTTCTCACTCCAAGAGTTGGTGTCCACCTTCGCCGGTACATCCAAACCCTTGGCATGATACGCTCTGTCATCATAAGCCTCCCTTTATCTTTCCTCAAAACAGCCACCATACCTACCTATCAAGGCATTTCCATAGCCTTTCCGAGTTACATTGCCATGCAACTTCCACCTCTTCATGACTTGATCTTCATGTCATACATGTTCCTGCTACACTGGCAGAGGCATACATTGCATACATCATGATAGTTACATCTTCTTTATGATTTTGAGTACCTTGTAAAGTGTGAAAGATCTGCTTTACCTTCTTGTAAAATAGAGTGTTGCCCTTAAGTGAGGAAAAGATCCCGAAGTGGACACATTAAAAGATCCCAAAGAGGACAAATGAGAGTTAAAAAGAAAGAGCCATTGAGGCCACCAAAAAATACAAAAAATAGAAAAAAGAGAAAAGAAATAAAAAGAGAGAAAGGGGCAACACTACTATCCTTTTGAGAGATCCACACTAGTACTCCCTTTATACCCTTGTACTCCATAGAGATGATCTTTTTGCATATAATTTGGAGAGCTTCCTAGCTCGTATGTGCACCCGTTGCATGGCAATCCCTACTCCTCACATCATATCTATCATTTGGCATCTCTTGCCTATGATTATCCTCATTGATGTGAGCCTTTCTCATCCTTTTTGTCTTCCTCCTCCACCATATTTCTCTCTTTGTCATCCTAAGTGTCAACTTTCGTGCTTACGCTCATCCATTGCATGAGTGCTCAAAATATCGAAAAGGAGTGGATCAAATTGACTTGTACCTGGCTAGTGGTCTGGGGACGAGTCAAGATAAGATTCCAAAGAGGACCAAGTGCGAAACTTTAGTAGATTGAGTTCTCAACACAAAAATACTTTTTTTTCTCGTATTCCCTATCCCCCTTCTTGCACGCAAACACCATTTGGAGACATTCGAGTCACGGACAGCGAGAGCTCTTGCACCTTTTGTTCTTTTGTTACTTGTTTCAATGCTAATATAGACTCTTGCATGTTATGACTTGAATTGAATCTCTAACCTTGATTGCTTTACTTTTCAAAGTTCTTTTATGGTTGCTAGCATGTCACCACAGAAATTATGCTTGTTATCATTTACCTACTCGAGGACGAGCAGGAATTAAGCTTGTGGATGTTGATACGTCCAAAACGTATCTATAATTTCTGCTTGCTCCATGCATCTTTTGTGTGATATTGCTATGATCTAGATACACTTTCATACACTTTTGATCATATTTGGACTAACCTATTAACTCAGTGCACCCCAGTGCCAGTTCTTGTTTTCTGCTGTTTTTCTATTTCAGTTTTCCCCCATATAAAAAGTGCCAGAAAAATTCGGGAAAATTCAGATAAAAAATCAGCGTGACGGAAGCTTCGAGAAGAGCCCGGGAGGGGCCAGAGGGGAGCCATGGGGGGGGGCCAGGAGGCCACCCGGCGCGGCCCCACCCCTGGCCGCGCCAGGGGGGCGCCTGGGGCCCCTGGCCCACCTCTGGCTGCCCCCCTTCGCCTATTTATCCCCCGTCACGGGAAAACTCCGGAAGGAGAACCCTATTCCGCGAACTCGCCTCTGTTCCGCCGCCGCCGCGCTTCCAAGATCGGGAGCACCAGAAGACCTCTTCCCGGCACCCTGCCGGAGGGAGGATTGACCTCTGGGAGTCTCCTCTCCACCATGGATGCTCCCCGGATGTCTTGTGAGTAGTTTTCCTTGGACCATGGGTCCGTGATCAGTAGCTATGTGATGTTCTCCTCCCCTCTTTGATCTTCATTGTTTAGACCTCGTGAGCTGCCCTACATGATCGAGGCACCTTTGTAATATTTCTGCAATTGCTATGTTGAGTTTGATCGGATCTGATGGATTATGAGATTATGTTCAGATTGTGATAGAGTAATATATTTGGTTCTTATCTCTTATATTGTTGTTCCTAAGTAATTCTTGCATGTTCTCCGTTGCTGTTTATTGCTTTGGCCAAGTAGTAGGTAGTGACTCCAAGAGGGAGCGTTCTGCTAGATTGTGGGTTCATGCCCCCCCGATGACATGCTTGAGTGACAGAAACATGAGTCTAGGGGGTGTGCTGTTGCCATAAGGGGGAAAACAACGGTGCTTGTGACCGCGGTCACAAGGATTGTTTACTTTACGCAAAGTTCTTTTATTGCAGTTGTCTGTTGCTTTGGGTTTACACTTTGGGTGGGGCTCGCAACTTAATACCAGCGAGATGTTCTGGATAGATATCTCAAGGTGGATGATTAGTAGTAGATGCAGATGGATTTTGGTCTACTTATTTTAGCGTACTGCCCGTGCTTTTGAACCTCTTCTTTTCTTTTGTAGCATAGTTAGCATTGCGGTGCGTTCATAATCCTGTCAATTACCCTTCTGTAATTTGTTTACCTCGCATAGCAGTTTTATCGTCTTTTGGGAGAGAGACATCACTAGCGAACATCACGTATCCCGGTCCATATCCTCATTACTGTTTCCAAGCTATCTTTACTTTTCTGCTTTTACTTGCTATCATTATCCCTTGTGTTTTACCCTTTGTGAACAACAAGACCAGAGAGATTGACAACCTCTCTGAACTTCGTTGGGAACAAAGTTATCTGTGTCTATGTGCAGGTCCACGTCAGTCGCGCCGCTGACACCTACTTATCATATCCGGAGTCCTACGGGAGACAAACCTTGGTATCTTCACTGAGGGAAACTCGCTGCTGCACTGCATCACGCCTTCCACTTGGGGCTCACCAACGAAGGGCGAGAAGCCGCTAAGCAACCGGCCACTCCTAACTTAGACTTTCATGTGCCATCTCGAAATTTATTCAAAAGCTTCCCTTTTGTAACCGTACAAGCTCATGGTGCGGTGAGGGGAAATCAGTATCTTGCATGCCAAAAATATTTTGACGGAAGTTTTAACTAGTCAAGTAAAAAAAATGAGAGTTACACCTCCCCCATACTTGATGATGGAGTGAAATGGACCAAATGCTGCTTATGATAGATGGAACGATACCCTCCTTCCATCCTTGAGGCAAAATAAAAGGTTCCGTAGACCATCAAAGGATTTATGGATAAAGGGAATATGTGTCAGCAAAATGCATTAATATGGTTGGCATGGGAGATATTGAGAGACCCTTACCGTTCACCGTTGACTGGAAAGTTACACCTCTCAAAAGAGTTTTATCTCTGTTTTCAAAACCAAGAGCTCTGGCACATGTTTAGTCTTTGCTTCCTTTCACGGGTTTTCAACCTTGCCATAGAAAGCCACGGTTCGAGAGTCTCCACCTTCTTTCTTCAAAGCACCAACTATGAGAGCATAATTGTCATTCTTAGTGTAACATGAATTGTCCCAAAGTATTACATTGTCTTCTGCATGCTTGTGTTATTGCTAGTCTGAAATACTGAGTTCTAGTCACCTTTAAAACTCCGGAGGAGTTTCTGCATTTATGTTTTGCTTCACTCATGGAGGCTAGCGAAATGCCACTCAAGTATGTTCAAGCTTTGTGCATTGTGATCTTGTCTTGATTTTCAGTAGCATATTATTTACTTTCAGTTGTTTGTGATTGATCACATGAAAGAAGAATTGCTTCGTGCATTGTCCTTATAGCATTGTTTCAATACTTGCTAAACTCTTTTCGTAGTACATGCTTATATACATCTAATGAAGCAAACGAGTTTGTCAAAGTTTTTTTTGTCGCGTCCAGTTCGTTGAACTGAATTGCTTGAGGACAAGCAATATGCTAAGCTTGGGGGAGTTGATACGTCTCAAACGTATCTACTTTTCCAAACACTTTTGCTATTGTTTTGCCTTCATTCTTGCATGATTTGGACGAAACTAACCCGGACTAACGCTGTTTTCAGCAGAGCTGCCTGTATGGTTTTATTGTGTGTAGGAAAATGGATTTTTAGGTATCTCAGAAAATTCCGGGAAAATTCACAAAAAATCCACGCACCAGAAGCTTCCACCAGCCAGAAGTGGGGCCAGAGGGGGGCCACAGGGGCCCCAGGCGCCTGGCTGGCGCGGCCCCACCCCTGGCCGCGCCGGGGGGGGTGCGCCTGGGAGGCTCCCACCTCCTCTCGTGCCCTACCTCGACTCCTATTTATTCTCGTGACGGGAAAACCCCAGAACAGAAGTCGTTTTTCCAGTTTCCGTCGCGGAGCCGCCGCCACCCTCTGTTCTTCTTCGGGAGGGCTAATCTGGAGGCTGATTTGGCCTCCGGAGAGGGGAGATCGTCGCCATCGTCATCACCATCACCAATCCATCCCTCCTCCATGACTTCTCTTCACATGTGTGAGTAATTCCCTGCTGTAGGCAAAGGGTATGGTAGGGATTGGATGAGTTAGATCATGTAACAGTTTATCAGATTGTTGGGGGCATGTTGCCTATCATCTAGATTGGTGTTTATATTCTTTCCTTCAACTTGTTGCTCTTAATGCTTGTCACTTTGGGCCCGAGTGCCATGTTTCCAGATCTGAACCCTATGTGTTTTCATGAATATATATTTGTGTTCTTGATCCTATCTATGAATTGTATGCACCTATTATGGTCCGGAACCGGCGATCCCAAAGGTGACAGCTTGGGACACCAAAGGGGATGGTCCATAATTTGAGGATTCCATGTATCCATTGAGTTTATTGCTTTGTTCCGGTGCTCTTTGATAGGAGCACCTTAATCTCCATAAGTTCCCTTTGGCCCCGTTCGTAGCGGGATGGTAGGACAAAATATGTTGTGCAAGTTCTTATTGCAAGCACGCACAACTACCTACGGGATACATGCGTAATGTTTGATATTTGCCTAGATGATCATTGCTTTTCTGTGTGGTTTGCCCCGTGTTAGAATCTATTACATGTTCACTCTCATCCATGCAGCGCCCAACCATCCATCTCCCTAGCCTACAGTGTTTTCAATCCTGCTGGTCATTAGTTGTTACTTTTGCTGTTTACTTTTGCTGTCGCCACCATCACTATCATATCACCATTACCACTTATCTTTCGTTGCAAGCAAGTATATTTCAGGTGCGGTTGAATTGACAACTCAACTGTCAAAGCTTATAAATACTCTTTGGCTTCCCGTGTGTCGAATCAATAAATTGGGTTAACTTACCCGCGAAGACTATCTCGATCCCTTACGGTTGTGGGTCATCAAAGACCAGGAGAAAACAACTTTCATCACTCCTTTTGGGATATACTGCTATACTTCTATGCCTTTCGGCTTGAAGAATGCAGGATCCACATATCAGCGAACAGTACAGAACTGCCTCAAGGAGCAAATTGGGCGCAACGTGCACGCTTACGTAGACGACACAGTCATCAAATCTCAGGTCGCCGACTCACTCATCAGTGACCTCCAGGAGACCTTCAAGAATCTGCGCAAATACCAGATGAAGTTGAACCCGGCCCAAGGCCGGTTGCGCCAAGGAAAGAAGATCGAAGCCGTAGAAGGAATTCGACTTACCTTTTATAGTACGTAACATATTTGTAAAGTAGAATAGGACCCCACCTCATGTCGGAGTCGGACTCACGGAATCCCGGGACCCGACACCTTTATAAGCTGAGGTCCATGGGATCTAGGGCCAGAGGACAATCTCAACCTAAGATAGGACTAGACACTTGTCGGCGTAACCTAGATCTCATCGATACTAAGTTTACGAGTCGACTCTTCTTTTGAGAGTCGGAACCCATAATAATAGCAAGAAGGAGTAGGCTTTTACCTCGAGACAAAGAGGGGCTGAAACCTGGGTAAATCGCCGAGTCTCTTGTCAATGTCGACTCTCTCCACGAAATCACCTCGCAGCAAAGGTCCCATGTTAAGTTCGACTCTTCGGACATTTGTTGTGACTTTCCCACGACAGGTCTAGCAAGAATAATGGACATGCTCCCATCTTTGGGCATGTCAAGCACAAAAAAATCTGTAAGTATTAAGCAAATAGCAACTTCAACCAGAACATCCTCACAAATACCAATCGGGACGGCTGTTGACTTGTCAACCATCTGAAGAGAGATATCTGTAGGGACTAGTTTATCTAAACAGAGCCTCTTGTAAAGAGAAAAAGGCATACCACTCACTCCTGCACCAAGATCACATAAAGCAGTTTTGACATAATTATTCTTTATGGAGCAAGGGATTTTGGGTATACCTGGATCACCAAGTTTCTCAGGGATCTTGCCACTGAAAGAGTAGTTAGCAAGCATAGTAGATATTACCTCATTAGGGACTTTTCTTTTATTAGTAACAATATCTTTCATATATCTTGAGTAAGGAGGTAACTTAATAGCACCGGTCAAAGAAATTTGAAGAAAAAGAGATTTCGTCCATTCAAAAAAATTAGTGTAGTGCTCTTCTTCTTTGGTTTTGAGAGACTTACCTGGAAAAGGCATGAGTTTTTGTACCCATGGTTCTCTTTCCTTCCCGTGTCTTCTTGCGAGGAAGTCTTCTCTAGTGTATTTCTTGCGTTTACCGGGCACTTCTTCTTCTCGCACCTCGGGAGGATCATTCTTTTCCTTATCTTTTTCGGGCTCAACACCGTCTTCAGTTTCAGCATCGGAGGTAGATATACTGTTTGGATCAGCGACAGGCTCTTTTTCAACTATGGGATCATTTGAATTGTCAGCTTATTTGTGTTTCTTCTTCTTCTTCTTCTTCGGAGAGCTAACGAATTCTTCTTCCTGCATTTGAGAATCTTTCTCGATCCTCTTTGGATGCCCCTCTGGATAGAGAGGATCTTAGGTGTGTGTTCCACCCTGAGTCTTTATACCATAAGCCTGTAATTTATCTTTTTTGGCATTGTTAGCAAGCAGATCATTTTGCACATCAGAAATTTGTTCAAGTTGAGTCTGAACCATATGAAAATGCTTAACAAGACATTTAACATCATTGACTGTTCTACCTAGAACATCAAGCAAACTTTTGATAACAAGAGTGTTATCAAGCAAACTTTTGATAGCAAGAGTATTATCAAGCAAACTTTTGATAGCAAGAGTATCCTCATATTAAAGTGATTTTGTTTCATAATAAAGTTACCAAGCTCATCTAAACATTGATCAAGAGGCTTACCTTGAGGGATGTCACTTGCATTGAAATCTAAAAGAGAGTGTACCTCTACCAAGGGAGGGTGAGTAGTAGGCTCACACATCTTCTCAATAGGAGGTAGATTCTTCACATCTTCAGCTTTAATACCTTTCTCTTTTATATACTTCTTCGCTTTTTGCATATCTTCAGGGCTTAGGACAAGCATGCCCCTCTTCTTTGGTGGTGGAGGTGGTTCAGGGACGGACCAATCTTTGTGGTTCTTGGCAATCTTACCCATTAGTTCTTCAGCATAGTCCGGCGTACTTTCCCTGAAAACACAACAAGCACAACTATCCAAATAGGATCTAGAGTCATCGGTTAGACCAACATAAAATATATCAAGTAATTCATTCTTTGGGACTCCATGTCCCGGTCTAGCCTTGATCAAACCGCAATACCTCCACCAAGCTTTAGGGAGGAGCTCATCCTGCAACTGTTTAAAGTTATAAATTCTTTGTAAAGCAGCATGTTGCATATGAGCTGGAAAGTACTTATCAACAAAAGATTGAGCTAAGTCCTGAGGACTCTTAATGGAACCATAGGGTAGCGCATCATACCATGTTGTAGCATCTTCTTCAAAGAAAAAGGAAGAGCTTAGTGACATAAAAGTTTCGTATCCTCTCGTCGGTCGTAAACAAACCACCCAACTCAGTGATTTTGGTCAGGTGTGCAATAGCATCATCATTTTCTCTTCCATAAAAGGGGTCAGCTTCAACTGTAGATATAAGTGAAAGATCAACAGAGAAATCATAATCAGGATCATTGATGCAAATCGGAGACGTAGCAAATTCAGGATCAGGAGTAATCTTGTTCTTCATGGAGTGTTTTTCAAGCATCTTAACAGCACCGGGGTCAGAGTCGGTACACTCTGTAAGTTCACTGCATAAATCATCATCAAGAATAATATAATCATCCTCAAGGAGTCTCTCCTTGAGTTTGTCCAAGTCTGGGTAACCAAAGGCTTTGCAAGTGGGAAAATAGGTAGCAGAAGTTTCAGTCTCGGACTGTGCTGTAACCTTAGCAATTTGAGATTCAAGATAGCGACCAAGAAAACCAATATCATCGAAAGTAGTGGAAGCATCATCAAAAGTATCGGACATATTAGCAGACTCAGTATAAGTAGCATGTGGTGGAGGTGAAGCAAACTTACTTATAAATGAAGGTGAATCAAGTGTAGCACTAGTATCAGAACAATACCTTTTCTTATAGTGGATGGCAAGATTGGAACCTCGGGTCTCCTTTCTTACCCATAGTCAACTCAATCGCACCTGAAATATACTTGCTTGCAACAAAATATTAACAGCGACGGTGATATGACAGTGATAGTGGCAACAACGAAAGTAAAACGACAAAAGTAAACAACTAGTAACCAGCAGGATTAAAACACTGTAGGCTAGGGAGATGGATGGTTGAGCGCTGCTTGGATGAGAGTGAACATTTAATAGATTCTAACACGGGTCAAGGCACACAGAAAAGCAATGATCATCTAGGAAAATACCAAACAATAGGCATGTATCCCGTAGGTAGTTGTACGTGCTTGCAATAAGAACTTGCACAATATCTTTTGTTCTACCATCCCGCTACCAACGGGACCAAAAGGAAATTATGGAGATTAAGGTGCTCCTGTCAAAGAGCACCGGGACAAAGCATTAACACTCAATGGATACATGAAATCCTCAAATTATAGTCCATCCCCTTTGGTGTCCCAAGATGTCACCTTTGGGATCGCCGGTTCCGGACCATAATAGGTGCATACAACTCATAGATAGGATCAAGAACAAAAATAAACTCATGAAAACACAAGTGGTACAGATCTGAAAACATGGCACTCGGGCCAAGTGACAAGCATTAAGAGCAACAAGTTGTAGCAAAGATGATAAACACCAAACTAGATGATAGGCAACATGCCCCCAACAATCTGACGAACTATTACATGATCTAACTCATTCAGTCCTTACCATCCCCTTTGCCTACAGCAGGGAATTACTCACACATGAAATGAGAAGTCATGGAGGGATGATGGAGTGGCGATGATGATGACGATGGCGATGATCTCCCCTCACCGGAGGCCAAAACAACCTCCAGATAAGCCCTCCTAGAGAAGAACAGAGGGTGGCGGCGGCTCCGCGACGAAAACCGGGAAAACGACTTCTGTTCTGGGGTTTTCTCGCGACGAGAATAAATAGGGGTCTTGGTAGGGCACCAGAGGGGGGAGGACCCACCCAGGCGGCCTCCCGACGTGGCCAGGGGTGGGGCCGCGCCAGCAGGGCGCCTGGAGCCCCCTGGATGCCCACTGGCCCCACTTCTGGCTCTGGGTCCCTTCGTGTGCGTGGATTTTCTGTGATTTTTCCTGAAATTTTTCGAGACACCTAAAAATCCATATTCCTGCACATAAGAAAACTATACAGGCAGCTCTGCTGAAAACATCGTCAGTCCGAGTTTGTTTCGTTCAAATCATGTAAGAATGAGGCCAAACAATAGTATAAGTGTTTGGAAAAGTAGATACGTATGAGACATATCAGGGGTCGTGCGCTCTGATTGGTTGGTTGATTGCTAGCCGGCTTAGGTGTGACCGTGCCTAAGGGAGCGAAGCCCTAAAGCATCAAGAGCCAGCTTTCCTTTGAAGTTTTGAGCATTGCACAAATTCATAACACTTTTTTTAAATATGCAAAAATAATAATAATTAGTGCACGTTTAGAAAAAACATGAACATTTTTTAGTAATCATGAATAAATTTTCATATCGAGAACATTTTTAAATTTATGAATATTGTTTAAATTTGCAAACGATTTTAGCTAATTTATGAACATTTTAAAAATGAAAAAAATAAACAATAATTTGTTACAAAAAATGAAAATTGTTTTAACTGAAACCCCTATTTCCCGAGGAGCATCGTGTCATACTCCGCCAATAACAACATGAGCAACCTGAAGAGCCAGTTTCTTTCTAAATATGGACGATAGAGCACATGATGTTAATGAATATGAAAATCACAAATATTCCTAGGAGTACTATTGTGGTATCTAGCACGGGTCAGCCCAACTCTATAACAAGAATTAATGCTCAAAATATAAGGATAAGTGAAGACCATGAAAAAAAATCGATTAATTGATAAGGACAAAAGCGACTACATTGAGAACAGAAAGAAAAAAAAACTAGAGATGGAGGAAAATAATAACCAAGAGAAGAGGGGGGGGGATATGATGAAATGCCACATAGCAACGACAACAAGAATCGATAAAGACACGTAGGCTCCAAAATCACCAAGAGACAAAGACGAAGGCGTGTAGGATCAAAATCAAGAAAGATCAACGAGTGCATATTCCATAACCGATTCCTCATACTGGATCTGAACCTAATGGATATATTGGTACGAGTTTTTTGACCGAGATGACAATATTTGGTCATTCATTTAGGCAACTCTAAACGTGTATTTGGTAGATTGCATCGTTTTTGCCTCCTTGTTGGCTCAATTGGGTCTGATTGAGTGGATATAAGGTAAAAACCACGTTGTGCACATAATTTTACAACCTACATCCTCCCGAGCCTCGAGAAGAAACACATACACATGTATGTGGCTGTAGGCATGTTCTAGATAGATGAAGTGCATGTGGTGTTTGGCTATACGCAACAGATGCAAACTTGACTTGTTTAGATCTAGGTTGGTTTGGAAAGCTGATGAGGGTAAGAGAAAATACCATTTGGTCAACTGAAAACCTGTTGCCTTCCCAAAAATTGAGGAGTCTTGGGGATCTTGAACCTAGATCTAATGAATCAAGCCTTGCTTGCTAAGTGGTTCTGGAAACTTTGAAACAGAACATGGGCCTTGGCAGGAAGTGATTCTAAGTAAGTATGTTAGAAATAAATGCATTGTTGGAATAAAAACTAAAGTGGGGGGCTCACATTTTTGGAAGAGTCTTTTAGCTATGAAGCACCTTTTTTATGGAAATTGTAGAAAATATGTACTGTTGGTGATGGGTGCAATACCACATTTTGGGAAGATTTTTGGTTGGATAATAAAACTCTTAAAGATGCTTACCCTAGACTATTTGAGCTATGCTTTAACAAAAACATTTTCATAGCTGAGGCTTTTATTTTGGGTTAGAGCAACTTTTCTTTTAGAAGAACCTTGCATGGGGAATCCTCAAATTTGTGGGATAGTTGCAAATAGAGATGTGAAGAGATCACATTATTTGATCAAAGGGATAGGGTCCAATGGTTGCTCACCCAAAATGGTTATTTCTCTGAGAATTTTCTTTACAAAAAATTAGTTGGGCGTTCCTTTTCTTATCCTCAAAAATTCTTGTGGAAAATTAAAGCTCCCGCTAAGATAAATTCTTGTGGAAAATTAAAGCTCCTGCAAAAATTCTTGTGGAGAACTTGTAGCTTGAACTTCTGTGATTTCTTTATGTGAAATCAGAATGGGGGAGGGGGGAGACTCCCTTTCTTTTGTTCAAAAAAAAAGGAAAAGAAACGGTAACGTTTCAGATCTGAGTTTGCTAGAAAGAGTTTTTCCAGCGCAAGAATTTGCTATGGCGAAACAATCGAAATGGCCAAATTTCTGCAGCAGTTTTGCAATGTACGAAAAGAAAAAATGACACGTTATAGGACATAAATGCATGTGGAGTGATTTTTTAAAATTGCCACGTGTTCAATCTGGATCCAACGGCTGTGAGAGCGTTTGCTTGGAGCTCCTACAAATCCGATGTGGAGGGTTTCCTTTTCTTTTCCTCAAAAATCTTGTGGAAAACTAATGCTCCTGCTAAGATAAAGTTTTTAGTTGTCTGGTTTGTAGGAAGAGTATTCTTACTAAAGACAATCTGTTGGAAATAGGTTGTACAGGGGATGAAAAATGTGTTTTCTATGGATATCCAGAAAGCATTGATCATCTGTTCTTTACCTGCTCCATGGCTAAATTGATCCGGTGCCTTTTAAGATGCTCATTTAGTTTGAGCAATACCCCGTATACTTTAGCTTCTTGTTTTGGTGTTTGGCTTGGCAGGTTTAATAAATGTGATAGGAACCTGGTGCTAGTGGGGGTTTCTGCCCTTTTTGCGGTCATTTGGAGAACTAGAAATGTTGTTGTTTTCAATAGAAAAACCATTGTTGTTCCTCTTACTTTTGTGAAACTAATGACTGCTTGGATTGGCGCCCGAGCTTTGTTGCAGAGAAAAAAGGAAAAGGAAAGCATGTTGATGCTGGGGGCAAAAATCATAAGCCAAGTAGCAAGTGAGGTCTTCAAAGCTACTCCAGGGCGGAGATCGATCTGGAGTTTTGCGTATTGAAGGACAACTTGTTGATTTTGATTTTTTGCATTTCACCTGCTTCTGCATTGTGCCCTTTCTCATCTCCGTGGGAGGATAGAGGTCTCCCCTTTAGTGATTCAAGGCTAGCTTATAGTTTATATTCTAGTAGTGAAGTATTTTGGGTGCTGGTGAAAACTTGTAATATAGCTAGATTGTTGTTCCTAGTCCTGCGTGACCCTGTGTTGTGTCTGCTAGCCCGGTGAGCTGCAAATTGTTCGTCTTTCACCTTTCAATATATGTTTTCTTTGTTTACTTTGAGGACTTGTAGCTTGAACTTCTGTGATTTCTTTATATGAAATCAGAATGGGGGGGGGACTCCCTTTCTTTTGTTCAAAAAATTTTGGAAAAGAAACGGTAACATTTCATATCTGAGTTTGCTAGAAAGAGAGTTTTTCCAGCGCAAGAATTTGCTATGGCGAAACAATCGAAATGGACATATTTCTACAGCGGCTTTGCAATGTACGAAAAGCAAAAATGACACGTTGTAGGGCATAAATGCATTTGGAGTGATTTTTTAAAATTGCCATGTGTTCGCTCTTGATCCAACGGCTGTGAGCCTGT
The DNA here is from genome assembly GCA_950022295.1 of Bromus sterilis. Taxonomy (NCBI): domain Eukaryota; kingdom Viridiplantae; phylum Streptophyta; class Magnoliopsida; order Poales; family Poaceae; genus Bromus; species Bromus sterilis. The sequence continues at coordinate 32,297,429 of OX465597.1, forward strand.
GAGAGTGTTTGCTTGGAGTTCCTACAAATCTGATGTTTGTTCATTGTGAAAATCCAAAAAAAAAAATGCACATGTGCAAAGCAGATGTGAAAAAAAAATGATTTCCTTATAATGTACTCGTACTACCTTTGTCCCTAAATATAAGATGTTTTGGCATATTTTCTTGAGGTGATAAAACGTTTTTGCAGTTCATAGTCAGGGACGGAGGGCTATGGGCCGATCCATTCCGCATTCTACATTGGGCTGCTGCTGTGAGGAGGTCGAGATTTTTCCGGAAAAAAGCGAGCGCCAGATGAGCAGCCCCCGCCGCCGCCACCCACGCTCGCCGGCGGCGACGCCCTTGGACGGCGACGACCTGCTCCGCGAGATCCTGCTCCGCCTGCCGCCGCAGCCCTCCTCCCTCCCCCGCGCCTCCGCCGTCTGCAGGCGCTGGGGCCTCCTCGTCTCCGACCCAGGGTTCTCCAGCCGCTTCCGCCTCCACCACCGCAGCAAGCCTCCCCCTCCCCTCCTCGGCTTCTTCGTCAGAAACGACGCTCTTTCCTTCGTGCCTACTCTCGAAGCCCCCAATCGCGTCCCCCCCGCGCGCTTGTCCTTGCAGCGCGGCGGCGGCGACCGGTTCATGTCCCTCGGATGCCGCCACGGCCTGGTACTCGTCTTCAACAAGCATACGAAGCAGATCCTGGTGTGGGACCCCGCCACCGGCGACCAGCATCGCCTTGACACCCCCTGGAGGTTGCGATGCACGCGGAGAAGACACCGATCCACGGGGCCGTGCTTCGTGCCGCCGGAGACGACGCCGCCCAGCAGCAACACTTCCAGGTGGTGTTGACGGTGGCAGACAACGACGACGAGCAACACAGTCGAGCGCTTGCCTCCGTTTACTCGTCGGAGACCGGCGTGTGGGGCGATCTCATCTCAACGCAGCTTCCACCCGACGTTCCATTGAGCGATGCTCCCATCCTGGTTTCTGTTGACAAGCCTGCTGTCCTGGTTGGGGATTCTCTTTACTGGAAGCTTGCTGGGAATCTGATTGGAATTCTCGAGTTTGATCTGGAGGAGCAAAGGCTAGATGTGATACCGGTGCCGGCGCATATCCTTGAAGAGGGCCATTTCCTATTCTCGATTATGCGCGCAGAGGGTGGTGGCCTTGGTTTACTTCTGCAGACAGGCTGCAGCATCCAGTTATGGAAGAGGGAGACTGATTGTGATGGTGTTGCTTCATGGGGGCTTGGAAGAACCATTGAACTCGACAAACTACTTTCTCTGAATCCAGAGGAGAATGACATAATGATACCAGGGCTCGCCGAGGAAAATAATGTGGTGTTCGTGTGGACAGATCGTGCCCTCTTTACGGTCCATCTTGAATCATTGCAGTCCAAGAGACTTTCTGGAACCTACCCCCTTTCTCATTATCATCCATTTGAAAGTGTCTACACTGCAGGTAAAGCATGTCTTCACATGTTGGTTCACATCCTTTCCTGTTGAGTTAACAATTTTAAGTAGCGGCATATCACTTGTTCCTTTTGCTGCTCGATGGCCTCTTCAGCATATAGCATTTTTCTGTTGTAGTATTTCTATTCTGATCTTTGTGTGGTGGCACTTTAATGTAGTGATTATGATTTATAGAAAAATAAATTCTGTTAGTGGTATATAATTTCTTATGCGCTCTGCAGCCAGGCGGTGGGCTGCAATTGGTCTATTGTTAGTTTCATTTCTGTAATTTTTTGTTGTTAAGTCAGAGCTAGCAGACTTGTCTCATCAGTTGGTTATGTGAATATTCATACAATAAAACAGGAAAGACCGAGATTAGCAAATTTTTCTGTAGTATTGAACTAAATCTCACTGTTGCCTATTCACATATGCAAGTATTATATAATGGTAGTGTTAGAGCATAGTTGTTTCTCAGTTTTTCTGAACGGTGGGAATTTGAAGACAACTAACATAAAAACTATCGTGAACCAACTGAAGTGTCAGATAGGTAGCTCAATTGGTACATTTTGAAGCTTAAAGCTGGTTCTATTTATTCTGTTCAGTATTTATTGTCTCTGTTAATTTTGCTAATAATATTAACTCCATAATGATTAATTTGTTTGAAATTTAAGAATAATTATTCATTTTACAAGTTTTTGAATCGTCCTGCTGAGAGTGCCAAGTTCATTTTTGTCCAGGAAAACTAATCTTATTTGTTCATTTCATTTTAAGGACATTTTTGTGGTTATGGATCTATCAAATCCTAATGTGATTTATCTGGTGTTGCCTCCACATAATTAGTTGATAACCGACAATACGTGAACATCTGCTTCATACTTCCTTTATTTAAATGGGATAACTATGTCATTTTGCGCGTTGCTGCTTATTTTGGGTCATTATGGTTGGTACCTAGTGAACTAATGATTGTCATAATACTCAACAAACATGCTTTCATTAAAGTTTATATTTCTATTTATCTCTTTGCTCAAATGTATTGCTATTTTATGAATGATTATTCTAGTGTACGGCAGTTTGCTCAAATATTATTATCAGCATATCTGTCAGTGTCTATCTATTTTGCATATGTAACCTGCCATTATCCACTAACATGATTTGTCTGGGCCAAACCATATGTATCTATGCTTTGCAGGCAGTCTATTTTCTCCACTTTGGACATTTTGGATGCTTAAGACTTTACTGAACATATAAACACTGCTTTCGTCACAGATTTCTTTTACTAACATATTTATGTTATCAGTAAAACTAGTGGTCAAAGTATTGCATTTGTTATTGTGAAGAAAGAAAAACAGCATCTATTTTGGGCCGAAGGAAATGTGTTTCAATAAGATGAGGCACAATCCCTTAGTTGAGGCTTCTACTACATGAGTTTAATTAAAATTGATTTGCGAGCGACTAGCTAATCTCATACATTTCTGAAAAGTATGTATATGAACTAGAAATCAGATGGTACGGTTCGGCTTTGTTACTCCCCTTATAGGCTCATGATAACAAGGGATATTTCAGATGATTCTATAAGCTAGGATGTTCCGTATTACTCCCTCCGTAAATTAATATAAGATGTTTATCTAAAACATCTTATATTAGTTTACAGAGGGAGTACCCTCTAATGGAGCTATTTGAACCATAAGCTTGTAACTTTTACTGAGAGCTTAATAATGGATGTAGCCAAAAACATGTGAATATGCTAACAGTAAAAGTTGAAGGCGTGCCGGTAAAAATGTGCTGTCCTCCTTTAGTGGTTATCTGTTTCCAATGTTTTTTTTTTGCGAAATTCCAATGTTTGTTTTGTCCACTAATGCTGATTGCTGAGACGTCGGTTTTGTTCTTTTGGAGCATTTGGTACAGTTTTCATAATCCTAGTGAAGTTAATGTTTACTGTTTTGTGTCATGCAAAAAATTGAGATGCATAACTTTAGTGACTTCAGTGTGTGTATTGTACAGATTGGTTTGACTGATGAAATTGGCTGCTCCGCAGGTGTCTAGGATTACATTCCGGTGGCTAAGATGCAGAAATGGGTTGCGTGCCGTAGGTTCTTGCATGTCGTATGCTGTTCTGTGCTCCTCTCGGAATTTGGCCCTATGTACTGGCCAGTTGTGAAGCTGTATGACTTGTAGGGGCGAATCGCTTCATTTGCAGACTTACCTGTCTATTATCTAAGTTCTGTATGAGGGCACGGTGACTTGCTTGGATTAGTGTTTAGTGTTGGCCCTGCCGTTCAACTCTTACGGTCAGTTGTTTTTGCGTGCCTCTTTTCAGTATGGTTTGCTTATGTCGGGTGTCGTGTCAGGTTGAGCTTGCAGGTTTTTTTGTATCTGCGCTGAACACGGTGCTGTCGTATTAGACTAAATATTGTATTACCTCCGATCCATATTAATGGACTCAACTTTGTCTAGATTCATATGTATCTAGTTAAGTATTTAGACTGGATGCATGTGTATCTAGACAAACTTAAGTCCATATAATATGGATAGGAGGGAGTACTAAAAATGTTTGTCACCGAATGTCCAGGGTGTGAGATCTGTTGATATGTTGTTTGTTGCTCACCCTGTAATCTGTAGGTGGAAGTTGTCATTTAGAATGTTGTAGGTTGCTTTTCCAGTCTGCATCTATAGATTCTATACAGCTAAACAGAGATTGGTAAACAGACAAGAGGCAGCAACCTTCAACAGTCTATCATCCCAGACAAACAGCATTGCTGTTTCGTTTCTACATCAACACAGGCAGCTTCTTAAGATCTTCTAAGATTATTAATATGTTTTTCTTCTAAATGTCTTATTAATAGTGTCAAAAATATTTTATTAATATATGGTTTGGAATAAATTCAGGAAAATACGAACACCAATATCAAATCTGGAATTTAAACTTTAATGAATTAGGATATCATTGTCCCTCAAACTAACTCAATCACATGTTGTTTCGTAAAAAATGTTTTTTTCCTTTCAAGAACACGCAGGAGATTTGCGTGCCTATATATTAAGGAAGAAAAAAAAATATTTTTTCTTTGAAGAACACGCAGGAGATTTGCGTGCCTATATATTAAGGAAAAGAACGGGTGTGAGTCCGTACATGAACACGCAGAAAATTTGCGTGCCTATATATTAAGGAAAAGAACGGGTGTGAGTCCGTACATGGCGCCACAAGTCGGTTGTCGTGTACAAAAAAGGGGGGGGGGTCCTAAAGTGCTCCACTAGTCTACGCTACGGCACTACTCGCTTCAGGCTTTCATTACCCACCAATTTCCAAGATCCTTGACAAGGGATGCTAGCTTGGCCGCTCAAGGGATTTGCTTCTAAGAGCAACTCCAGCCGCGCCTCCAAGGCGGCGCTATTTGTGCCGGACGGACGAAATCCGCCCAGTCGCGCTCCTAAGGGTCCAAATAGTGCCGGATTGGGCCAAAGTTGAGTCCGGCGATCCCAAGCCGACTCGGCGCGCTGGGGGTCGCTTGCGGACGCCGGACGAAACAAAACGACGCGAAAGAAAAACACGCGTTTCGTTTCGCGTGCGCCGCGCGCCGGCCCTACATATCAGCGTGTAGACACGCGTCGTCCTCATCCTCCCGCCTCGGTTTCCCCGCGTTTGCCGCCGCCGCAGGGAATCAATGCGGCGCTGATGACAAGTCGAATCGCCGGCCGCAAGAAATAAATGCGGCGCCTTGAGTAGCCCAACGGTCCGACGATCGCGCTGCCGCGTGTGCCGCCCCGGTGAGGCCTCCTCCTGCTATATAAAGTGGGCTTGCCGAGAGACGCCGCACTCTCCTCCTCCTCTCGCCGCGTTCTTCTCTCCTCCTCCTCCTCTCGCCGCGTTCTTCTCTCCTCCTCTCGTCGCGTTCTTCTCTCCTCCTCCTCTCGCCGCGTTCTTCTCTCCTCCTCTCGCCGCGTTCTTCTCCTCATGGCCAACCTCCACACCCTCGCCATCTATGAGGCGGTCCTCCTCGCTAGGGCGGACTACCCCTGCCCGCCGGACACGCGCCTGCCGCGCGGCTGGGTGCTCAGTGCCGCCGGCGTTCCGGTAGCGCCTGTGCCCCGTGGGGCCCCCTTCGGCCGGAGGGTTTAGTCCATCCGCGCCTCCATGACGGAGGCCGAGCGCGCCGACCCGACGAACGCGCCGGGCAACATCGCCCGCTGGGCGACGCACTTCGAGGAGCGTCGCGATCAGGAGATCATCTCCACAAACGGCCTGGAACCGGTGTCGGGCCAGCAGAACCTAAACGGCCGACGGCTGTGGTGGAGCGGGGAGGGACGCACCCTCCCCGCCGTCCTTCACTACATCGAGGACGGCAACGAGCCGCGGCTCGAGTACCCGTGAAGATGACGACGACTAGGACGGGGACGTCGACGGGGACGCAGGAGGAGGTGTACCTGCGAAGACATCAGCGACAACGGGGGGACGACAACGGCGTAGTTTTTCATTTCCAACTTATGTAACCAAATATTATGAAATTCGCTGAATCTCGTAAATTTCGTTCAATTTAGCCAAATTTTAGAAGAATTCGGCCGAAGATGGGGGCCGCCTTGGGGGCGCGGTTAGGGGGCCGGCCGCCCCAAGCCGGTTTCGCTGCCCGAGCGCCCCCCCAATCGACGCTAAAATAACGCCGAAAACCGGCTTGGGGGGCCGAACGGCTGGAGATGCTCTAAATACGCGGCTATTCCGTTCGAGCCATAAGCTACGGAGAGTGCATAAGATGACTAGAGAGACTCCCAGGCGCAGCTTCGGCGGGGGTGTTCACCTGGATCGTCCACCACCAGGGGAGGATGGTGTTGCTCGGCATGGGCGTGTTGGTCCGCCTGATCCAGGCGAGCACAACATGCCACACCTCACATGCATAGACGCACCGGAGAAGAAGGTGTTCAATAGTTTCTTCATGCCGTCAGTAGAGAGGGCGGGCTTGTTGGTGCGGCAAGCCTCTTTTCACCAAGCGGTCCGAGGTCCACGCGCGGTTGCGCACCACCAACCAGGCAAAGAACTTGAATTTCATCGGTGACCAAGGCTTCCAGATGAGTGAGTCCCAGCCATAGTCGATTCTCGCGGATAATAAGGCGTCGTACGCCGACTTGGAGGAGTGATCCACTGAAGCCGTCCACTTCCAAATCCACTCATCAGGGTCGTGTGATGTGGGTATCGTAGCGATGCGTTGCCAGAGGTCGAGGAACTGGATGATCGCTGCCACCGATAGACGTCCACTGAGATCGGAGACCCAGGTAGCGCCATTGAGCCCGTCGCGGACTGTGCGGCACGCCATGGCGGATAGCTTGACAGCCGCGACGAGGTCCGGGGCGAGTTGTTGGATGCTGGCGCCATCGATCCACCAATCTTGCCAAAACAACACCGAGGCCCCGTCGTCGATCGAAACCCGAGAGGAGGCACAGAGCAAAGCGAGGACATCGGTTGTGGATGTCACCTCCAAGGTGGGCCACAACAGGGCGTGGTTGAGGGCTTGCAGATTGTGGATGACTAGCCCCCACGCGACGAGGGGTGCATACCGTGGTCCAGGCTACCCGACATCCACGGCAGAGAGGGCAGGCTTGTTGGTGCGACAAGCCTCTTTTCGCCAAGCGATCCGAGGTCCACGTGCGGTTGCGCACCACCAACCAGGCAAAGAACTTGAATTTCACCGACGCCCAAGGCTTCCAGATGAGTGAGTCCCAACCGCATTCGATTCTTGCAGAGAAGAAGGCGTCGTACGCCGACTTGGAGGAGTGATCCATTGAAGCCGTCCACTTCCAAATCCACTTATATGGGTCGTGTGATGTGGGTATCGTAGCGATGCATTGCCAGAGGTCGAGGAACTGGATGATCGCTGCCACCGATAGACGTCCACGAAGACCGGAGACCCAGGTAGTTCCATTGAGCCCGTCGCGGATTGTGCGGCACGCCATGGCGGAAGGCTTGACAGCCGCGACCAGATCTGGGGCGAGTTGTTGGATGTTGGCGCCATCGATCCACCAATCTTTCCAAAACAGCACTGAGGCCCCGTCTACGATCGAAACCTGAGAGGAGGCACGAAACAAAGCGAGGACATCGGTTGTGGCTGTCACCTCCAAGGCGGACCACGGCAGGACGTGGTTGAGGGCTTGCAGATTGTGGATGCCCCCCCCCCCACAACGACGAGGGGGCATAACGTGGTCCAGGCTACCCGACATTGGCTGCCATTAGTGCGCTCAGCACCAGCCCATAGGAAACCTCGCATGATCTTGTGGGCATCGCCAATAATCCACGGCGGGAGATCCAACGAGAAAAATAAAAGGGGAAAGCTAAGAAGCACCACCGCACCAAGAGCATCTCATGCGTCGAATGCATGCAAGATTGCTATTACCTCATGCTGACATCATCCACATTAAATGCGTTTTCTGAATTTTCAAAATGATTTATCTTATAAACCATTAATCTGATTTGAGTTCCGTTTTCACCGTTGGGTTTGTTTTCAAGAGGGCTTCGAAACAAGATCCCATATTGATATGTTTCGATGATTTTTTTTGTCATCATCAGTTGCCAGATTAGGTCACCCTACTTACCATTTTTACCGTGAATTGTTGCCACAAATATTTGTACATAGTTGCGGGGGGGATAGTTCTGTATACTTAAGCTTATGATACAATCCGATAAAATAAAATGACAATTCAAACTGATAAAACTGGTAAGAACAATAAACCATCATGTCAATTAGATATAAAGAATACGACAACCGAACATAAGTAAACCGGTAACCAATCGTTCAAACACAAAAAGTCCTTATTACATTTGGGTATAAATAACATGACAAGTATGTGTGTTTTTTAGGTTATTCTAACGAAAAACACATACGGATACCACAAAATAAGTTTTTCATTTTTGTATGTTATTTACAGTATTTTAACAACCATTTTGATATAATCTTGCAACTATATGAATAATTATCAGGTAAGTAGAACAGTAATGTGGTAAGTATTGATGAAAATAATAATTTACAACCAAGTTGATATAATGTGGTAACTCTATGAATAATTATTAGGTAAGTAGAACAATAATATGGCAAGTACTGATAAAAAAAAGTTTTTCAAAACATATTAACATGGGATTTAGTTTCGAAGATTTCTTCCCGAGAAAGCTAATGGTACAAACGGATCGTCAATTGAGTAAACGATTTGAGAAATAAAACTTTTAAAAAAGATAGAATTACAAAAGCTAGCACATTTTTTGCTAATGGATTGAACCGCCGCACGTCTGTTCACTAAATGGGGCGCCGCTACGTAGTGTTGTACAAAATAAAAAACTCTTTTTCTGATGTTATCAAATGGATCCTTTTAAAATCGGATCAAAAATTTCAGGTGGGTCATACGCCCAGGAAGAGAACGGGGGATCTCGGGAGCATCCTGTGCAATCAAACAAGGCCAAACTGACCTTTTCTCATCATGTAATCATCCCGCTGATATTAGGGCTAAATAAAGCAGAGACGATTTTGAGTGAAGAGGGCGAGATGTCGGCTAGCCCCCGCCGCCGCTCCTGCTCGCCGGCGGCCGCCGCGCTCAACGACGACGACCTGCTGTCCGAGATCCTGCTCCGCCTCGCGCTGTAGCCCTCCTTCCTCCCTCGCGCATTGACCGTGTGCAAGCGCTGGCGCCAGCTCGTCTTCGACCCCGGATTCCGACGCCGCTTCCGTCTCCACCACTGCAGCAACCCTCCCTTCCTTGGTTTCTTCTTAAGAGGTGAAGTTATGTCCTTCCGACCTACTCTGGAGGCCCCCAATCGCATCCCGCCTGAGCGCTTCTCCTTGCAGTGCGACGATGGCGACGGCTTTCTCAAACCTCTCGAATGCCGCCATGGTCTCGTGCTTGGCTTACTTCCGAAGCATCTCTAGGTCCTCGTGTGGGACCCCGTCACTAGCTACCAGCACCGCATCGATGTTCCCCCAGGGCTTGCGACAGGTGTTCTGGATAAGGCCCTGATCAACGGGGCGGTGCTTCCTGCAGCCGGAGACGTCCAACAATTCCAGGTGGTCTTAGTGGCGGCAGACGGAGATGACGCTGTTGGCACTGAAGTAGTGCTCCTCGTTGGCTACCCCAAGTGGAAAGTTGAGATGTAGCGTAGCGGTAATTTTCCTCGGTGAAGATACCAAGGTTTGTCTCCAGTAGGACTCCGATGACGACAAGTAGGTGACAACAGCACTAGAAATTACTAGCACGAGAGTTGACGCGAACCTGCACACAGATACAAATAACTTTGCTCCCAACAAGTACAGAGGGGTTGTCAATCCCTTCGGCCTTGCCGTTTACAATGGATCAAACACAACAGATAATGGTAGTGATAATTGCAACTAGAAAGTAAAACAAGAGGTAAATTGAGGGTGTAAATGATGACCCTCAATTGTAGGGGATCGATTGTAGTGTTCTCGCGGATAAGTTAACCCAATTTATTGATTCGACACAAGTGGAGCCAAAGAGTATTTATAAGCTTTGACAGTTGAGTTGTCAATTCAACCGCACCTAAAATATACTTGCTTGCAACAAAGTATTAATAGCAACTGTGGTATGATAGTGGTAGCAATGATGATAACAGCAAAAGTAGAACATCAGAAATAAACTAGTAGTAACCAGCAGGATTAAAATACTGTAGGCTAGGGAGATGGATGGTTGGGCGCTGCATGAATAAGAATGAACATGTAATAGATTCTAACACGGGGCAAGGCACTTAGAAAAGCAATGATCATCTAGGCAAATATCAAACATCAGACATGTATCCTGTAGGTATTTGTGCGTGCTTGCAATAAGAACTTGCACAACACCTTTTGTCCTACCATCCCGCTACGAACGGGGCCAAAGGGAACTTATGGAGATTAAGGTGCTCCTGTCAAAGAGCACAGGAACAAAGCAATAAACTCAATGGATACATGGAATCCTCAAATTATGGACCAACCCCTTTGGTGTTCCAAGCTGTCACCTTTGGGATCGGCGGTTCCGGACCATAACAGGTGTATAGAACTCATAGATAGGATCTCAAACATAAATATACTCATGAAAACATAAGTGATTCAGATCTGAAATCATGGCACTCGGGCCCAAAGTGACAAGCATTAAGAGCAATCATTTGTAGCAAAGATGATAAACACCATAGTAGATGATAGGCAACATGCCCCCAACAATCTGACGAACTATTACATGATCAAACTCATCCAATCCCTACCACCCCCTTTGTCTACAGCAGGGAATTACTCACACATGTGAAGATAAGTCATGGAGGGAGGATGGATTGGTGATGGTGATGGCGATGGAGACTATCTTCCCTCTCCATAGGCCAAATCAGCCTCCAGATTAGCCCTCCCGAGGAAGAACAGAGGGTGGCGGCGGCTCCGCGACGGGTTCTGGAAAATCGACTTCTCCTTCGGAGTTTCCTCGTCACGGGAATAAATAGTGGCCAAGGTAGGTCACCAGAGGGGATGGGACCCACCCAGGCAGCCTCCAGGCGTGGCCAGGGGGTGGCCGCGCCAGCAGGGCGCCTGGGGCCCCCATGGCTCCCCTCTGGCCCACCTTCTGGTCCTGGGTCCCTCCGGGTGCGTGGATTTTCTGTATTTTTTCTGGGAATTTTCTGAGATGTCTAAAAATCCATTTTCCTGCACACAATAAAACCATACATGCATCTCTGCTGAAAACAACGTCAGTCCGGGTTAGTTTAATTCAAATCATGCAAGAATGAGGGCAAACACAATAGCAAAAGTGTTTGGAAAAGTAGATAAGTTTGAGACGTATCAACTCCCCCAAGCTTAGTCTATTGCTTGTCCTGAAGCAATTCAGTTCAACGAACTGGACGCGACAAAGAAAACTTTGACAAACTTTTTTGCTTCATAAGATGTATATAAGTCGGTACTACGAAAAGAGTTTAGCAAGTATCAAAACAATGCTATGAGGACAATGCACGAAGCAATCCTTCTTTCAAGTGATCAATCACAAACAACCAAAAGTAAACAATATGCTGCAAAAAATCAAGACAAGATCACAATGCACATAGCCTGAACATACTAGAGTGGTATCTCTCTAGCCTCCATGAGTGAAGCAAAACATAAATGCAAAAAATCCTCCGGAGTTTTAAAGGAGACTAGAACTAAGAATTTCAGACTAGCAATATCACAATCATGCAGAAGACAATGTGGTACTTTGTGACAATGCATGTTACACTAAGAATGACAATTATGCTCTCAATAGTTGGTGCTTTGAAGAAAGAAGGGGAGGCTCTCGAACCGTGGCTTTTTTATGGCAAGGTTGACAACCCGTGGTTGGAAGCAAAGACTAAACATGTGCCAGAGCTCTTGGTTTTGAAAACAGAGACAAAATTCTTTTGAGGAGTGCAACTTTCCTGTCAACGGTGAACAGTAAAGGTCTCTCAATATCTCCCATGCCAACCATATTAATGCTTTTTCTTACACTTTTGTTCCCTTATCCATAAATCCATGGACGGTCTATGGAACCTTTTATTTTGCCTCAAGTTTGGAAGGAGGATATCGTTCCATCTATCATTAGCAGCATTTGGTCCATTTCATCCCATCATCAAGTATGGGGGAGGTGTAACTCTCTCCTTTTTTATATTTGACTAGTTAAAACTTTCGTAAAAATATTTTTGGCATGGTAGATACTGATTTTCCCTCACCGCACCATGAGCTTGTACGGTTACAAAAGGGAAGCTTGTGAAGAAATTTCGAGATGGCACAAGAAAGTCTAAGTTAGGAGTGGTCGGTAAATACCACATATAGGAAGGTATGATGGACTCAAGTGGTACAACTGGTTTGAAAAGGAGTTTGGATACACAAGCAAAATTCCGCTTAGTGCGAGCGAAGGCTAGCAAAAGACTGGGAAGCGACCAACTAGAGAGCAATAATTGTCATAATCATGCAGAGCGACAAAGCAACATTGAATCGGGCATGAAAGTGATATAACTATTCTGAAATAAAAAGATCATCTAGGCATGATAGACATTTTAGTCATAAACATGTGTGAACATGTGCCAAGTAAATCCAAGAATTCTCCGAAGAGAAATACCACTTCAATATGCCAAACCATGAACAATGCAATGCATGTAAATCATTTCAACAACACATTATGCACTCTAGCTATTTGAGATCTCTCCACAAGGAAACAATGAACACTGGGAAATAATTGTAAACATAGAACTATGTCGCTACAAGCTGGTCTCTAGATCATAAGTACATGCATATGTACAAAAGTAGAAACAAGAAGAGTTCATACCGGTTTTCCTTGTTGCTTCCCTTCCGTCGATCTTCGTCATTACTGCTTTGTCACTTGCACGACCGAACGTGGGAAATATATAATCAAATGCCATCACGGAATCGAGCTGAACTCTGAAAACAAAGCAAACTAAAGAGAGAAAGGAAATATTTTTGGGTTTTTTCAAAGCTTTAACAAAATCAAAAGAAAAGAGAAATATTTTTGTTGTTTTTGAAAATTAAGAGAACAAATAAGAACATGCAAAAACTTCGAAAAGATCAAAGCGAACAAAATAAAAACGGATAATACAATGGAAAAGTGAGAAGGGCACGTACTCCCCCAAGCTTAGGCTTTTTGCCTAAGTTCGTAGCAGCTACTACCCCCAGGAGCCTCCTGCTCCGGGGTGTACACTGAAGTCCTCGGGTCCTCCCATGAGGAAGGTCCAGCGCTCCAAGCAGAGGAAGACCCCTCACCATGCTGGGTGACGGTCTCCCCCTGGAAAGGTGGGAACTCACCATGCTCCTCCTCGTCGGGCACAACCCCCTCCATGGGGTTATGTAGCTGATATTGGTCCATGAACTCATCGAACTGTACATCATTGAAGGACCATCCGTTCCCGCAGGTGTGATCAAACAAAAGTGGTGCAGGTAGACAGATCTCACGAGTAATAGTCTTTTCAAACCTCAAAATATAAACAAGGTTACCAAACTGGAAAGTCATGGTAACAAACTTATGCCTCTTCATAGCAGGAAGCTCAAGACTTGTGTGTGAAAAGGGAACATCATCAGGATGCGGGGTGCCGTTAAGAGACTCAAGGATAAGTGTGGCGTAAACACCACCAAATAAATCACCCTTGTTACTATTCATAACAAGGCGTCGAGAAATTAAGGCACCCATATTATAATCATTCCTATCAGAGAGGGCATTCGCATAGATAGCGAAATCTGGTGCAGAACCATTTCTCGAGTTGTCACGATCCAACACCCCTCTAGCAACAAAGTACGCGAAATACCTGATGTGGGGGAATAAAATGCTTGAAATCTTTGTACGCTGAATATCGCTTTCTTCCTGGCTTCAAAGAGAGTTGAAGAGAGTCCTCAACTCAGAAGGCTGAGTGTTCATCCTCGCCGTCTGACCAGCGTTCGGCACACCTATTATATCACAACACTGTGCCAAAGACATGGTTATAAGATTTATAAAGTTTGAACTCGACGGTTCCAGTAGCATGGTTATAACAAAAACTATTAACAAAGCAGGAGGTGAGCTTCTTATATTGTACCACATGGCATAGTGCTAGCCGTGTCAAACCTACATTGGCGCAAAGGCCGTAAAAATCCTCCTTAATTCCTGCAGCTTCAAGAAATTCATCGCACGGGTACATCATCGCGCACGCTGGACTTGTGTCTTCCAGAAACTCCAGGGGCACATGATCTTCATTGTAGCTCAGCCTAGCAGCTCAGGGTGAAGCTGCAACTCTAGGAACTCGATCGGAGCGCTCGGGCTTCTTCTTCCCAAGCCACCTGATACGTCCAAAACGTATCTATAATTTCTGCTTGCTCCATGCCTCTTTTGTGTGATATTGCTATGATATTGATGAACTTCCATACACTTTTGATCATATTTGGACTAACCTATTAACTCAGTGCACCCCAGTGCCAGTTCCTATTTTCTACTGTTTTTCTATTTCAGGTTTCCCCCATATAAAAAATGCTCCCAAAATTCGGGAAAAATCCAATAAAAAATCAGCATAGAAGAAGCTTCGGGAATCACCGAGGGGGGGGGGCAGAGGGGACCCACCAGGGCCCCATGCGCCCTCCCGACGCGCCCTAGGGTGGGGCCGCGCCAGGGGCCGCCTGGACCCCTGGTGCCCCCCCTGGCTGCCCCCCTTCGCCTATTTATTCCTCGTGACGAGAAACCCCCGTGAGGGGAACCATTTTTAGCGATATCTCCTCTGTTCCGCCGCCGCCGCGCTTCCAAGATCGGGAGCACCAGAAGACCTCTTCCCGGCACCCTGACGGAGGGAGGAACCACCTCCGGGAGCTTCTCCACCACCATGGATGCTTCCCGGATGAACCGTGAGTAGTCTACCTTGGACCATGTGACGAGGGGGTGACCCCACGACTCCTACTGATGAGCCTACCTGGTGTCCATGAAGGCAGAAGGTCCATGAAGACACGGCCTCAACCCGCTAGTTGGTACCGACGTAGGAGTCTACAACTCGCAAGGAAGGTGCGAAGACCTGTCGTACGGAGCAAGCTGGGTTAGGAAAGCATACTTGTACACGTAAAGGGACTCCCCGAGACCTAGCCCGGTATATAAGGGCTAGGAGGGGTGACGCCTGAGACATCGAATCTTACTGGTAACCCTAGCCTTGAGCGCTCCAGCCCTTGGCCTCCACTGTAATCGCATCTTCCCTATCAATAATATCGAGCAGGAGCAAGCCTCCCTATTTGCCGACGAGCTATCGTCCAACCTGTGCCTCTCATGAACAACCCAGGGTCCCTGACCATGGGATTTGCCGGGGTTGATCCCCGTCAATTGGCGCCGTCTGGGGGAACTACGCAGGTTGGGATCACAATCTCGGCGGTCCCATCTTCAGAAAGCCACAACTCGAGGGCAAGAACCCGACCTAGCCCAATCAAAGGATTCAAGATCACGACGGACATCTTCGCCACCCCATCAAGACCACTCGAGCTGCAGTCACGCCAGGACCGATACTATGGTAACGGCCAAGCACAGCGCCAGCGTCGAAGGAGTCGACGACCCAGAAGAACGGCGAGGGGCCTTTACGAAGGAGTTCCACTCGACGAACTACGACGCGCAGCAGAGGACTCGCAAATCTTCCGACAACCCTCCACCGCCTGGGCACCCGCCACACATCAAGACGATGACTACGAGATTGAATCTAACGATCAGCAGAATCACCGCCAAGGCAGAAGGAATCGACGACCCAAAAGGCGCGCACGGGCATCCGCCGCCAACCAAGACAGCGACTCCGAGACACCTGTTGGCGAGTACTACGACCCAGATCGAAGGCCGGATGAATTCGCCAACCTCATCAAGAACCAAGACATGAGTCGAGGAATCGAAACCGACCCTCGCTTCCACGAGAACCCGGAGGATCACGAGCAGATCTTCAGAATCTCAAGAAAGAAGAGGCACGCCGGATCTAGAAAACTCACGGCCAGAGAGCAGCTAGCAGGACCCTGCACGATCCACAACTTCGAGGATGACTGGGGACACGTCAGGGCAAGTCACACTTTGAGAGACTGCCGTCTGTTCAACGAGCTAGCCGACGACCTCAAGAAGGAGAAGCAGAAAGAAGACAGACGCAACCAACGACCCGAGCAAGCGCCGACCTCAAGCCCAGGAGGACGCCACAGCCCGTCGCGAGCACAGGTGCTCATGATCCAAGAAGGAAGGATACCACAAACACAACGCGACGCCCAAACCCTGCAGGCCAGAGCAGCTGAGAGCATAAGCACAGTCGACGTCTACCTGCTACATGGAACGGAGACCAGCATCACGTTCTCACAGGATGATCATCCACCCGCAGTCCCAAGACCGGGGCATGCACCCCTAGTGCTAGATGCACAAATCGGAGGATACGACATGGACCGGATCTTCATGGACGGAGGTAGCAACATGAACATCATCTTCGCCAGCACCGTGCAAAAGATGCTGATCCCACGATCAGTATGGAAAAAATCAAGCACCGAGTTGCACGGGGTAGTCCCAGGAGAAGCAGCCACATCTCTCGGAGTCATCGAACTCGAAGTCGTCTTTGGCAACTGTCGTAACTTCGAAAAGCACGTTCTCGAGTTCGAGGTACTCGACTGGCAATCACAGTATCACGCCATATTGGGACGACCAACATTCGCGCAATCCATGGAGGTTCCACACTACGCCTACCTCAAGCTCAAGATGCCAGGATCATCGGGAGTCCTCACGATCAACGGAAGCTTCATCAAATCAGACCAATGTGATCGTGACTTCCACAGGATCTCCGACACATTCGGAGCCAAACAAGAACTCAGAGAAATAGCCATGGTGACGGACAAGAGCACCTTCCCATCGGTGAACCGAAGCGAATCCAGGGAGTATGGACGCGACTTCAGCATCGACAGCGACACAGTCACTTACCAAGTGCACCCGACGGACCCGGACAAAACAGTCCGCGTGTACGCCCACCTACCAGAGGAGCAGGCAGCAACTCTCGCCGCCTTCCTCCGAGACGAGTGGGAAATATTCGCCTGGTGCCCAGCCGACATGCCTGGGATACCACGCGAATTCGCGGAACACGCCCTACACATCAAGCCAAACACGAGGCCAGTGAAGCAAGCGTTGAGACGATTCTCGGAGCCCAAGCGCAGAGCAATCGGAGAGGAAGTCAACCGGTTACTCGACGCTCAGTTCATCCGAGAAACGAAGAAAGCCACCTGGATAGCAAACCCAGTGCTGGTGCCAAAGAAAGACACGACCGTGCTGCGCATGTGCGTCGACTACGGACCAGTCAACAAACATTGCCCAAAGGATCACTTCCCCCTGCCTAGAATCGATCAGATAATCGACTCAACAGCAGGGTGAGACCTACTCTCCTTTCTGGACGCTTACTCAGGATACAACCGGATCGGGATGAAGGAAGAAGACGAAGAGCACACATCGTTCATCACCCCCTATGGAGTATTTTGCTACAGGACCATGCCCTTCGGGCTAAAAAACGCAGGTGCCACTTATCAACGAATGATGCAGGCCTGCCTAAAGGAGCAAATAGGAAGAAACGTACAAGTCTACGTGGACGACATCGTCATCAAGACCTACAAAGCAGCCACACTACTCGACGACCTGCGCGAAACCTTCGCAGCGCTCAACAAATAAAGAATCAAACTCAACCCAAAGAAGTGCGCATTCGGCGTACCGGTGGGAAAACTGCTGGGCTACATGGTCCCTGCCCGCGGAATCGAGGCAAACCCCGAGAAAGTCCAAGCCATCACCCGCATGCAAGAACCAACCGACGTCAAGGTAGTGCAACAGCTCACTGGAAAACTTGCAGCTCTCAGCCGCTTCATTAGCAGGCTTGCAGAACGCACGCTGCCTTTCTATCAACTACTCAGGAAAGGAAAGAAATTTGAGTGGACGGAGGAAGCCCGCCAAGCATTCGCGGACCTGAAAAAGACACTCTCAACTCCACCAATCCTGGCGGTACCCAAGGAACGAGAGAAGCTATACCTCTACGTGATAGCACGCAGCAGTGTAGTAAGCACGGTGCTCGTTGTCGAACGCGCAGAAGAAGGCAAGGTCCAGAGCATTCAGAGACCAATCTACTACCTCAGCATGCTCCTGACCAAATCCCAGCAGCGGTACCCGCACTATCAGAAGCTACTACTAGCCATTGTCGTAACTTCAAGAAAGGTGTCCCAATACTTCGACGAGCACCCTATAACAATCGTGAGTAGCGCACCACTCGCTGACATACTAAACAACCCTGGAGCAACCGGGTGAGTCGACCGAGTGGAACATCGAGCTCAGCCCACGAGACCTGCAGTACAAGCACCCAACAGCCATCAAAGCCCAAGTACTCCCAGATTTTCTGGTTGAGTGGACGGAGGTTCAAACACCAGGCCCCCAGACCTATCAAGCTCATGGTCAATGTTCTTCGATGGGTCCAAGAGACAACAAGGAGCTGGGGCAGGAGTTGTACTCATCTCCCCCAAAGGAACAAAGTTGAAATACGTCCTCCAGATCAATTTCAGTCACGCCTCCAACAACGAAGCAGAATACGAGGCAGTCCTACATGGCATGCGCATGACCAAAACATGCGGAGCCACTCGCCTCATAATTTACGTGGACTCCAATCTCGTCATCCAGCAGACGATGAGAAACTGCAACGGAATAGCCGACAACATGGCGGCCTACCAAAAGCTCTACAACGAATTCGAAGGAAATTTCGACGGTTGCGAGCTCAACTACATCACCAGGGACAACAACACAGAAGCTGACGAGCTCGTGAACATCGGTTCGACCCGAGCGCCAGTCCCACCTAGCGTTTTTCTTGAAAGAATCAACCGGGGATCCATCAAGGCGCATGCAGCAACACCTGAAGCGGTAGTGGACGGCGAAGACGCACCAGAAATAACACAGGTGGCAGGAGCAACACCATTAGAAGAAACAAGCACCAGTGCATCCGACAGCACAGCCCCGACAGAGTTCGAAGGACCTGTCTGGACAAAACCGTTCCTCTGATTCCTAATCGAAGGCACGCTACCACAAGACGTGGCCGAAGCACGACGCATCAGCCGACGACCCAAGGCATTCACTGTGATCAACAGACAACTATACAAGCGCAGCATCACCCAGATACTCCAAAGGTGCATCGATGAAGAGGACGGCAAAGCCCTATTGCTAGAAATCCACGAAGGCACCTGCGGGCACCACGCGTGCAGTCGAGTGCTCGTGTCCAAAGCATTCCGAGCTGGATTCTACTGGCCCACAGCCATGAAAAACGCAGAGGAAATCGCGCGATGTTGCGTCGCCTGTCAAAAATTCGCCAACAGGCCACACGCTCCCGCATCAGAGCTCAAGACCATACCACTATCCTGGCCATTCGCCACCTGGGGACTCGACATGGTGGGCCCACTAAGGAAATCATCAAAGGGCGGAAGAACACACCTGCTCGTCGCAGTCGACAAGTTCACCAAGTGGATCGAAGCAGTGCCCATCACCAGCTCTACAGCTCTCACGGCTGTCAACTTCATCAAATCGATCATCTTCAGATTCGGAGTGCCACACAACATCATCACGGACAACGGCACGAACTTCACGGCCGCAGAATTTCAGAACTTCTGCGAAGAACTGGGCATCAAAATCAATTATGCATCAGTCGCGCACCCGCAGTTCAACGGCCAGGTGGAAAAAGCAAACGGCCTTGTCTGTGGAGGAATCAAGAAACGGCTCCTCGCACCACTCGAGCAAGCCGCCGGAAACTGGGTAGAAGAACTCCCCGCGGTCCTATGGAGTTTACGAACCACACCAAACACTGCGACACAATACACACCCTTCTTCATGGTGTATGGGGCAGAAGCAGTCCTACCACATGACCTCAAGTTCGGAGCACCCCGGGTCACCGGATACGAAGAGGAAGAAGCAGAAGAAGCACTACAAGACGACAAAGATACGGCTGACGAAGCAAGAGACACAGCCCTGGAAAAATCAGAAGGGTACCAAGACAAACTGCGTACCTACCAAAGCAGTCGACTGCGCACCAGAACCTTCAACAAAGGTGACCTAGTCCTACGACTAATACAAGAGAAGGTCCACAAACTCACCCCTCAATGGGAAGGACCATTCATAATCTCAGAAGTCATCGGAGGCGGCGCCTACAGACTGAAGAACCCAAAGACAGACGAGGACGTGGGCAACCCATGGAACGTAGCAAACTTGCGACTATTCTATCCATAGCCCCTATCGGTCGGACATGACTGGCAACTCGTGTAAATCGCTTGACAACAATAAAATAAGTGTTGCCCAAATACTGCCATCTCAAAGTACTCGGGGGCTGAAGAGGAAACTCCCCCCTGAGCAACTGCTATCGCACTCGCGATCTTAATCAAAAAATCGGGGGCTGAAGAGGAAACTCCCCCCGAGCAACTGCTATCGCACTCGCGATCTTACTCGAAACACTCGGGGGCTGAAGAGGAAACTCCCCCCCAAGCAACTGCTATCGCACTCGCGATCTTACTCAAAGCACTCGGGGGCTGAAGAGGAAACTCCCCCCCCCCCCCGAGCAACTGCTATCGCACGCGCGATCTTAATCAAAAACTCGGGGGCTGAAGAGGAAACTCCCCCCCCCCGAGCAACTGCTATCGCACTCGCGATATTACTTGAAACACTCGGGGGCTGAAGAGGAAACTCCCCCCCCCCCCCGAGCAACTGCTATCGCACTCGCGATCTTAATCGAAACACTCGGGGCTGAAGAGGAAACTCCCCCCCGAGCAACTGCTATCGCACTCGCGATCTTAATCGAAACACTCGGAGGCTGAAGAGGACCCCCCCCCCCCCCCCGAGCAACCGTTATCGCACTCGCGATCTTAATCGAAGCACTTGGGGGCTTAAGAATAAGAAATAACCCCCTAAGCAACGCCATCGCCTACGCGACCTCCTTCACGAAGCACTCGGGGTCTCGAGCACAAATCCCACCCGAGAGACGATCATCAACACCCCCATGACATCCAAACACTTTTGAAAAGACTTTGGAGGAAGCACAAGTTCTTTTAGTCTTCACCCGATCGCCAACGATCACCTAAAGACTCGGGGACTACTCCCATCGGGAGCGCTGCCGTGCACCCGATAAAAGACAACAAAGAAAACAAAATCTAGCCTACGCTTGACCCTTCGACTCAAGCGTAGCCTCGGGGACTACTCCCATCGGGAGCGCTGTCGCGCACCCGATAGAATCCACAGTTCAAAGTATCGGACGGACTCGAAGACAGTTCTCGGCCGCAAAAAACTCAAACACAACTCCCAGTTCCAAAGGAAATCAAAAGACAAGCTCCTAATCATCAAAGACTTGAACACAGTTTTTTCGGTGGCAAAGAGGCTCAAACATAAACTCCATTGCAAAGGATAAAGCACAGTTTACATCATAAGGACCATCTTCAGTACAAAAGGACTAAACTACATTTGGATAGAAGGCAGCTCCTGTTATAAGAGGAAATCACCCAAGGAACTATGACTTCTACATGTGTGCCCATGAGGGGTAATCTACTCTAGTACAAGAGCATCATCACAGACAAAGTAGGAGTCGAAGCAGCAGGCTCATGATGTCAATGAAATAACAAAAGGTGAAGCTCGACTTATTTGCAGGAGTCATTGGAGACGCTGCTCCACCAGCTTCTTCTCCTGCTCCTCTAGCTTCTTCTCCAGCTCTACCCAAGCTGCCGGCGAAGATGACGCTGATGCCTCCAGTTCTACAAGGTCGCCTGCCGCGCTCGCTTAACCGGTGGCTTGACATCGAGGTATTCTTCAGAGGCAGAAGAGGAAGCAGTTGAAGACGTCTCACCACCACCACCAGAAGACCCCCCGGAGGATGAAGCAGTTGAAGACACAAGCGAAGGACTCCTCGACTTCATGGAGCTGTCGCTGCTCGACTCCTGCCCATGCGGGTCCATGCTATTGCCACTCGGATCGAATGCGCGGACAATGACAGTTCTCTCACCGTCAAAGCTACAGCTGAGCATATCACCATCTCGCAAATTCAACCGCCGAGCAAACAAACCCCAACCAGAGCCAAGAAAAATCAAGCGAGAGCTATCAACCTCTAACTCAACATAAGAAGGAGATCGACAGCTCCCCTGAAGGTGTAGAAGCAAGCCATCCAAGCCATGTTCAGAGACAATGGCAGAAAAAGCAAAGGGAAGAAGGATGCGATTGGCACTTTGGTCACGAACACGCAAAATAAAATCATAGCTCCAGAATCCCTCCTCCAAGGGAGAGGAGGAAGGCACTGGCACCGCACCATGACGACCTCCACGACATGAGCGTGGTGTGCGGCCACCACGGCCACGACGACCACGGCCACGGCCAACACCTCTCCTGGGAACCATGAGCAGAAGAAGCGATGAAGGGAGAAGCAAAGCAGCGAGTTGGATAGAGGCGTGGGAAAGAAAGGCCTATTTATAGAACAAAAACCCTTGAAGCACAGAGAAGCCAAGACGATAGTAGCAATTAATTCAAAGACCAATCGTCCCAACCATCTCGAATTCCGAGACAAAGATGCTTTCCCACGGGAAGCACTGTACGCAGGGCGCTTCAATTCGCGCGCGTTTCCAACGCACGTATGGGAAACTCAACCGGCGCCTGCCGCACGCCACAAACGGCCATAATTATGACCGGTCCTCGAGACATGACGGTTCACTAGCAGCGCATCACTGACATCCATCAAACAGAGGCAACACTATCCCTGACGAGCGGCGAAGAAAACCAAACAGCAAGGCGTACTCAGTACGCCATCAAGGCTCAGAGATTCCATCTTTTCAGATCTTTTCCCCAAGGAAGAAAAACATCTTACTCCCATCGGGAGCGTACATCATAAGAGTCCCGGGTGCTCCCTCACCTAAAGGCCAACCACGTGCTCGAGTGAATACTCGCACCGATGAGAGTCTCGGGTGCTCCCTCAACCCGACGCAAGACAAACAAATCACTCTCTAGGACCTTATGGCGCTACGAGTCCCAGGTGCTCCCTCACCTCAAGAGCCGAAAGTGGAATTCGAGTGATTACTCGCAAAAAACTCCTCGACTGAGCACTCGAAACAAAGCTCCTCGAGTGAATGAGTGAAAAGCTCGCTTGATGTTTTGTTCCAAGCGGGTGCAATGCTATAAGGCCCCGCGCCTCAAAAACACACATTCCTGGAACACGATACACGTTGCCCAAAAGCCACGCAAGATTAGCGTGTAGGTAAGACCCCGCTGCGAAGTACGGCCGGGCTGGGACTTGCCGAAGAGCGATTTCACTCCCAACCTTTCCCATGCGCAGAGCATGATAGATAAGCCGGGCGGACGCGCCTTAGGCTACACACATTACTGGCGGAAAATGAACACCGTAAGACCATGATAGATAAGCCGGGAGGACGCCGCCAGTAATGTGTGTAGCCTAAGGCGCGTCCGCCCGGCTTATCTATCATGCTCTGCGCATGGGAAAGGTTGGGAGTGAAATCGCTCTTCGGCATGTCCCATCCCGGCCGTACTTCGCAGCGGGGTCTTACCTACACGCTAATCTTGCGTGGCTTCTGGGCACAGTGTATCGTGTTCCAGGAATGTGTGTTTTTGAGGTGCGGAGCCTTATAGCATTGCACCCTCTTGGAACAAAACATCAAGCGAGCTGTTCACTTTATCCACCCGAGGAGCTTTGTTTCGAGTGCTCAGTCGGGGGTTTTTTTGCGAGTAATCACTCGAATGCCTTTTTCGGCTCTTGAGGTGAGGGAGCACCTGGGACTCGTACCGTCGTATGGTCCTGGCGAGTGTTTTGTTTGTCTTGCGTCGGGTTGAGGGAGCACCCGAGACTCTCATTGGTGTGAGTGTTCACTCGAGCACGTGGTTGGCTTTTAGGTGAGGGAGCACCCGAGACTCTTATGATGTACGCTCCCGATGGGAGTAATATGTTTTTTCTTCCTTGGGGAAAAGATCTGGAAAGATGGAATCTCTGGGCCTTGATGGCGTACTGAGTACGCCTTGCTGTGATATGACGTTGGCATGGTCTTCTGCAATTTGTTGACCGCTGCGGTCTATCGTGTGACGTGACTTGGCGTTGTCCCACCGAAATTTTCGCGTTGCGCGATCATGGTCCTCTTTTTGCGCGCGTAGTGGGCGGTGTTGTTACTGCGCCGGTTGGATTTTCCATGCTTTTCGCCTCTGAAGGGGATCGTGGCACGTTTTACTGGGCGAAAAGGTCGGCCTGTGGCCCTTCTTGCCAGGCTCTTGAGTTAAATACCATGCGGCCGGTGACTTGAAGATTTTACCCAGCCATTGCCTTCCTCCTGTTTCTCTGTTTTCCTTCGCGTTCCTGAGTCTTCATCTTTTCTCCTCTGTGTGCTTGCTGTGAGATCTATGTCCAAGCGCTCCCGTGCTGCCATCGAGTCGGCCAAGATGTCCGGCAAGTGGGAGCGGTCTTCGTTCGGGGCTGAAGATATGGATGCGCTGGTTGCTGATGGCATGTTGGTGGCGGGCGATGCCCGTCTTCCTGGCGATGAGTCGACTCCGGCGCCGGCGGCGGACGAGCGGGTATGCTTCCAGGCTTTCTTCCACCGTGGGTTTTCCCTTCCGCTGCATCCTTTCGTTCGGGGGTTGCTGTATTCTTATCGGCTCCAGCTGCAAGACCTTACTCCCAATGGGATTCACATTGCGTGTTTCATCACTCTTTGTGAGGCTTTCCTGGGGATTTATCCCCATTGGGGACTTTGGAGACGTCTTTTTAATGTTAAAAGGACGAACTGTGAGTACGCCGTGGGTCGAGTGGGTATCTCCATTGGGGATAAACATTCATACTTTGACTTGGAGAAGATTGATTCCGTTAGTGGCTGGCGGAAAGGCTGGTTTTATCTGAAGGATCGCTTCATTGTTGGTCAGCAATTTGGACTTGCTTCTTTCAATCCGGGCACACGAGTGGCCAGACAACCGTCGTGGTCTCATTCTTTGAACGAGGTGGAGTCGTCTGAACTAACTCCATTTTTGGAGAGGATCTCTGTGTTGAAGGATAACTTGACTGGTGGTCAACTTATCTCTATTTTTGTTGGGAGGCGAGTTCAACCGTTGCAGCATCGAGATCACCCTATGTGGCAGTACAAGGGACTCGATAACTCGACGAGATGCTCGCCTGAAGAGCTAGAACTTGATGACCTGCTGGCTCGCATACAGCACATGACCAAGTGCTCTAGTATTTCCGAGATGCGCCTTATCCTTCCATATGCTTCTGATCATCCTCCGCCGCCGGTTGGTTCCCATGTTCCTTCATCCGTTTGGACGAGTACCTAGTTTTGTTTTGTTGTTTGACATTGCTTGTCTTGCAGGGCCATGCTCCAGTGCCGTGTAACCCTCCGCGGCCGGAAGACACCGATATTCGAGAAGAGCCTGATGCTTCCGCAGATGATAATGCTGCGCCGGTTGTTAATGCTAAGATTGTGCTGGGGAGACAGGAGATAGTGAGGATTCGAGTCCCTTCCGTGTGAGCGGGTCGCGCCCCTTGGATGTTGAAGATCACACCACGTTAGGTGATGTTGTCCCTTCCGCAGCTCCTTTTGCTGGGCCTTCCCCTTCGGCTGTTGCTCCGGCCCCTCCTCCGAAGAGGGCCAGGCTTTGGAGGTTGATGCGTCCTTGTGGTGCGCGAGTCGGGTAAGATTCTGCTGAATTTGTGCCCGTTTTCTTTTCCTTGTTCTGGCGACTGATTCCTTCTTTCTATTTTGTAGTGCTGTGCCTGCGCCGACTGCTTCGTGCACCAGCGCGACTGCTACTGAGTTGAGGTCAACCAGTTCTGGGGCGGCAGCCAAGCATCTTGAGGGCCACTCGGCTGCCGCTGGCCAGTCTGGGCCGGCGGCGACTCTTGTTGTTTCGACTGCCGGTGTAGTTCCCGGTGTACCTTCTTCTGGGGCGCCTGGTACTACTGCTTCTGAGCCTAGGCCGACCGAGCTTGGTCCTCCGTACTTTGGCCGTCCTGGTCTGGCGATTGAAGAAAAAGCCCGTGCTTTCGACCATGTCTCCAAGCTGGTAAGATGATTCGTTTCTGTGTCGTTTTATCATCGGGGGCACGGGAGTGCTCCCGATGGGAGTAGCCCCCAAGGCTAGAAGTAAATGTTTGCAGTTGCTTGTAGTCTTGTCTTTAATTAACTTCTGATTGCCTGGTTCTTGCAGCCTGTTTTCCAACACTGTGAGCGTTTGGTTCTTGATGCCGAGCGTTGGCAGCAGGCCCATGAGTCTGCTCAGGATGCCTTATCTTCTATGGAGGGTGAGTTTTATTCTTGCGCTGCTGAGCTTTTGGGTGCTTCGTCTTTTGTTCTGAGTATTGTCTTTGCTTCGCAGGTCGTCGCCAGGCTGTCGAGAAACGAGCCGAAAAGGCGGAGAAGATTGCTTCCGTTCTCGAGGCTGCCTTGGCTTCCAAGGAGGCAGAGTTGCATGGTCAACATGAGGAGCTTGTTCGCCTTCGCCAGGCTGAGGACGCGCGTGCGCAGGTGGAGGCGCTCGAGGGCAAACGTCTTCGCGCCTTGGCGGGCTCGCTTGTGTGTAAGTTCTGTGTTTTGACTGTTGCTGTTTCCACTGTTTGCCTTTGGTGAGGTTTCTTTGTTTGGTGCAGCTGCTGTAGGTGCGAAACCGAAGGAAGCTGCTGCGTCGGGGTCTGGGATTCTCCAAGGTGCTGTTGATGTGTTGGAGATGCTGTTGCAGTGGTCGAAGACGTCTGTGCCCGGGCTTCCAATGTTGTGGGTCTTGCGTACGAGCACCTTACGCCCGAGGGTACGAAGGTGCCCGATGGCCTGGGTGCTCAGGTTGCTGCGTTCGGCCCTAATGGAAAAGATGTGGTGGAACTGGTGGCGGAGAGCGTGGTGAGTGGTTCTTCCACGGCCCTGGTCGTCCTTATAGGGCATGGGGTTTCCTTTGATGATTCCTTGGTTGGGACCATCCCGCGATATTCTGGTGAGCAGGATGACCGAGACAATAGGCTGGCTCGTCGCCTGCAACAGGTTGTGGATGCTCAGGGTCCTCCTGCCATAGGTGAAGGGGAGGTGCAGTAGTGTTACGCCGTTTTTGGAAACTTTTGTCTGTAATTCACGACTCTGTTGGGACGATTGATCTTTTGCAACTTCTATCTGAATGTCTGCTTTGGCTGTTCTTCTTGTTTGAATTTGATTAGTTTTTGTTCATCCTGCGGTAGGCCACTCCGGGCTTTCTTCGTCCGTGGAGTTCACTGAAGGATGACGCTCGCGAGGGTGCGTACGAGTCCGTTTGCTTGCGGCTGAAGGACGCTGAGCGGGATTTTGTCCGACTGAAGGGGTCCGTGGCCGTTCATCGTACTCGGCGTGAGTGTGCCGAGTCCGTGGTTGAGGGCCTTGCTTCGTGGGTGGTGAAGTTGTCTGACCTCCTGAGGGGTGAGTCTTGCCTCTGCTTGCTCACTTAGTTCCGTTTGGTGGGTTTTCGCCGTCTTTGTCTTGATCGTAGTTCTTGACTTTCGAAGTGCTGGCCGGGCGAACTCGGGATGAAGAGAGGGCCGTTCAGTCGGAAATGTCGCGGCTTGATGACCCTAGTGTGCAGGCGAGCAATCCCTTTTGGGCAGATGGGGCTCGTGCTCGAGCGTTTGCGTTGCTTCGTCGCCGAGTTGAGCGAGTTCCGGAAGCTCTCAGTTACTGCCAGCGGGTATTGGGTGGTATCCATGCTGAGTTCTATCCGTTGGAGGTAGTTCCTTCGTCTCTTGAGAGGCTTTGTCGCATATTTTCTCAGCCTGCCGAGTTGCGCCGAGTGATGGACCACCAAATTCGTGCTGGAGCCCGAGCTGCTTTGGGCTTGGTCCATAGTCATTGGTCAGGGGTGGATTTTGCTCAGGTGGTGGCGGGTCCTCAAGGTGGTAGGGATCACCCAATGAATGAGCACTACGTGGTTGTAGATAGGCATGCGCTCCAAGTTGTGAGGCGAGTTTGCGAAGAGAACGACCGCCATCTGGGTTTACTTATTAAAGCGAAGTTGGAGCCTAAAGATTAGTGCTTCCCTTCGTTGTATATGCTTCTTCTTGATTGTATATATCATCTGTATTTGTAGTTGCGTGTGGCGCCTCGGGGGGTGGCTGCTTCGGCGAGCCCGAGTGCTGAATTTATTTTTGCCGCGATTGCGGAGGACTCCTCGGGGGGTGGCTGCTTTGGCGAGCTCCCAAGTTCCAAGTTAGTTTGCCACGATTGCGGAGGACACGTCGGGGGGTGGCTGCTTTGGCGAGCCCCCGAGTGCCAAGTTAGTTTGCCGCGATTGCGGAGGACGCGTCGGGGGGTGGCTGCTTTGGCGAGCCCCCAGTGTCAAGTTAGTTTGCCGCGATTGCGGAGGACGCGTCGGGGGGTGGCTGCTTTGGCGAGCCCCCGAGTGTCGAGTTTAGTTTGCCTCGATTGCGGAGGACGCGTCGGGGGGTGGCTGCTTTGGCGAGCCCCCGAGTGTCGAGTTTAGTTTGCCGCGATTGCGGAGGACGCGTCAGGGGGTGGATGCTTTGGCGAACCCCCGAGTGTCGAGTAATTTTGTGGAAAAATATTTATGAAATATCTTTCCTGCTGTTCCTTTACGAATATGAAGAGGGTAGGTTCCTTTTAGAGCGATGATGTAGTGGCTCTAAGGGCCTGGTAGCTTTGTCTACCAGTTCTGAGTTTCTTCGGGCGATGTTCCTTTCCTTCTACGGGAGCGCTTCTTCCGTGAGTCCCGTGGTTCTGCTGTCTTGGTGGGATACGAATGCTCCTGCTATCTTGTGGAATTATTTGTCGCAGCGGTCGGATCTGACGAAACTGCCGCTGATTGTGATGACCCCGTTTGGGCCTGGCATCTTCAGCTTGAGGTAGGCGTAGTGGGGTACGGCCATGAAACGAGCGAAAGCTGGCCGTCCGAGGATTGCGTGGTATTGCGACTTCCAATCGACCGCTTCGAAGTCAAGTGTTTCCTTGCGGAAGTTCGTCGCGTTCCCGAAGACTACCTCCAGGCTTATCCTCCCGAGGGGGTAGACTGCTTTTCCTGGTACGATCCCGTGGAAGGTTGTGCCTGAGGATTTGAGTGCGTTGTTTTGGATGAGCATGTCGTCGAGTGTTCGGGTGAAGATGATGTTGATACCGCTGCCGCCATCCATGAATACTTGCGACATATCGTAATTTCCGATTTTGGCCTCGAGTACCAGAGCGGCGTGCCCTGGTTGGGGGACGACTGGTGGGTGGTCGTCCCGGGAGAAGGAGATTTCTGTCTCCGACCCGCGCAGGTACTCTGGGACGGCCGGGTGTGCGGAGGTTGCCAGGAAAACTTGTCTGGTGACTTTTTTCTGCTGCCTGTTGGAAGGTCTGCCTTCTTGTATCATGTAGATGCTCCCATGGGCTTCTGGGTATTGGTTTTCTTCTTCTGGCGTCCTTTGTCGTTCCTGGATGGCGGCCGCCTGTCTTGTTGGCAGGGGGCTGGTGGCGCACCGTGGGCGACTGGCCCAACTGCTACGCTTGCGAGTGGTCGTGCTACTGCAGCCGAGGAACGGCTTTTTTCTTCGGCCAACTCGTTGAAGCTTCGACAGTTCCTGAGGGTGTGGGATGATTTGAGCTCTCGTCGCTCGTTTCTAAATCCGTGTAAAGAGCACGGTCCATCGAGTTGTTCTTTGGCGGAGCGGAATGTGCGAGTGTCGTCGCGTGGCTGTCTTGTCCTCCATTCTCGTCTTTGAGCCTGGGGCTCGTCATCTGGGTTGTCTCGGCGCTTTGGTCTGTTGTCATCACGGTGCCTTCCGTTCCGGTCGTCCGAGAAACCAGCGGCGACCATGTCAGGTCCTCTGTCGTTGTAGAAGTTCCGTCTGGGTCGCTTCCTTCTTCTGTCGTCTCCTCTATCTCCGTTGTAGTCGTAGTCGTACTTTGATCGTGCAGTGTGGGTTTCTGTTTCATTACGAACGGAGTCTTCTCCGTCCGCCCAGCTGTTGGCTAGTTCTAGTAGCCGTGCGAGTGTTCGGACTTTCATCTGTCCGAGCTGCTCTTTGAATTCAACACGCTGAAGACCTCGCCTGAATGCGTCGATCGCACTTTCGTCCGAGATGTCTTCCGCTGAATTCTTGAGAATCGTCCATCGTTGTATGTATGCTCGCAGGGCCTCCCTTGTTCCTTGTTTGCATGCCCGCAGCTCCTCGAGTGAGGCTGGTCGCTTCTATGTTGATTTGAAGTTTTCTATGAAGGCTCCTCAGAACTGGCTCTAGGAGCTGATGGATCCACGCCGAAGATTTTTCAGCCAGTGTCGAGCGGAGCTCTCGAGCATGAGCTGTACGTACTGCATCGCCGTGACATTGGTCCCTCTTTGAAACTTGACTGTTGTTAGGTAGTCGTCGAGCCATGCCTCCGGCTCCTCGAGTCTGTTGTACTTTGGAGTCGTGGAGTTCAGTTTGAACCCGTTGGGCATGCGCGTCTCACGTATGGCACGTGTGAAGCAGAGTGCTCCACATGGCTCGATTTCCTCGTCGGAAGTCTCTTCCTCCGAGTACTCCTCGCGTGCTGCGCGTCTTCGCCTGCTGCGGTTGACTCTGTTCTGCGTGATGTCGTCTCGCGCGTCTCGTCGAGTGCTACGGCGTCTGCCGTTGTCGTCGTTGTCGCGTTTCTTGTGCTTGTCGGAGCGCATGCGTCTGTCGTCGTTACTGTCGTTGTCGTCGTCGTCGTCGTCTGGCGAACTGGGGTCCCTGTCCGGTGTCCGCTCGCGAGTCTGCCGCTTTGCGCTGGATCTTTTAGGTACCGAGGCGTCGATAGCGTCCTTCATTATCTGCAGAGCTATGGAAGTGTAGCGATCTGTTTTGCCCTTTCTTCTTTTCTGGGCACGGGACAGGTAGTCTTGGGCGCTTATGAGCGCTTCCGCCGGAGTGAGAGGCTCCTCCTCGTCGTCGTCTTCCTCTGACCTGAAGTCATGCTCCAGTTTCCGCACTACTCTCGCCCTTTCTGTCTTCCGCAGGTTGTTGAGTTTTGACCTATTGCGGATGGGGGAGTCGTGACCTGGCGAGTCGCTTCTGGGACATTGTCTGCGGCTGCTTTTCCTTTCGGGTTCCGCTATGGCTTGCTTATCCATGGCTAGGCGCCACTGTCTCGTCTGCTTTGTTAGCTCTCCCGCTAGCTTGTTGTATGCCCTTAGCTCGTCTCTTGTGGCGTCTGATGGTAGTAACCCTCCGCGGGCGACTGCTTCTTTTACCATTGCCATCGATTCCTTGGACAAGTATATTTTTTCTTTGGGTGGTTCGCCCGCAGCTGCAACCGGGGTTTTCTGCCTGCTGCGCGATGGCTGGCTGCCCTGGCCAGGTGCTTGTTTTTTGTTGCTTGGAAGCTGACTACTTTTTTGATTGCTTGGTACTTGCTCCATCGGGACTTTCTTTGGTATGGTCCCCGGTTCTCCTGGCTGTACGACCATCTGACTGGTGTTGCCAGGGCCAGCCGCCCTGTTGGTGGTTGGGGTGTCTTGTCGTGTGCCCGGGTCGTCGGCTCGCCCGTTGTTACCTGACGTTGATGTGCCGACTTCTGCCATGAACACCTGCGATGGTGCCCTTGCCGTTTCCTTGCCGATGCGTGCGATCGTGCTTCTCCATGCTGGGGCTTCACTCGAGCGGTCATGAGTAGCGTGGAGCCGTGAGTTGGGTGCGTAGCCACAACCGCCAGATAGATCGTCCGTGCGGGCGGCGTCTGCTATGGTCGTTGCTGTAGATGTTGCCGTGGGCGCACGGGTGTCGTCGATGAGGCGGAGGGTACCCCAGTGGTTAATGTAGATCTGGTACTCTCCGAATATCAGATTGATGCCGGAGCGTAGGTCGGTGAAGACTGGTTTGAGGGCTGGGAGGTGGGCCGTGAATCCGAGGGACTCGAATAGGTTGGATCTTGCCGGAGCCGCGGAGTCGATGAGTGCTGGTGATGATGAGGCCGCCGAGATCGCGTTCCCAACCTGCGCGGTTCCCACAGACGGCGCCAATTGACGGGGATCAACCCCGGCAAATCCCATGGTCAGGGACCCTTGGTTAGTCATGAGAGGCGCAGGTTGGACGATAGCTCGTCGGCAAACAGGGAGGCTCGCTCCTGCTCGATATTATTGATTGGGGAGATGCGATTACAGTGGAGGCCAAGGCTGGAGCGCTCAAGGCTAGGGTTACAGGTAAGATTCGATGTCTTTGGCGTCACCCCTCCTAGCCCTTATATACCGGGCTAGGTCTCGGGGAGTTCATCTACGTGTACAGGTAAACTTTCCTAACCCTAGCTTGCTCCGTACGGCAGGTCTTCACACCTTCCTTTTGAGTCGAGGACTTCTACGTCGGTGCCATCTAGCGGGCCTGAGGCCGTATCTTCATGGGCCTTCTGCCTTCATGGACACCAGGTAGGCTCATCCGTAGGAGTCGTGGGGTCACCCCCTCGTCAGTGTCCTTTATCAAAAATCCAGAAAAAATATAGTATGTCTAGTTCCTTACTTGCCAATCAATGTCTGACTTCTTTGTAACCAGATCTTATTGGAATGGAGGATTCACCGAGGATCAACAAAAGTGGTACAAGGAACACCGCTTGTCTCAAAAGGGGATACACTTATGGAAACAAATACACTAGTTGTATGAGTATGCTAGAAAATTGTGCTCAATATATAATATATCTTTCTGCAGGGATGAATCTTGTTGCTTTATGAGGCACAAACACCTCCCTTTCAAATGTGAGTTCAATGAAAATGAGATCTTATCTTCTTATTGTAAAGGTGTCAATGATTACTTTGATGTTGAAAAGATTGAAGAGGTTGTTGCTTTTAAATGTGCTTATGAGATTGCTTCTTTGATTGAAAGGTATCACGATACTATTCACCAGTCCGAAAACTTTACAGTTCTTGCTTA
This sequence comes from Bromus sterilis, assembly GCA_950022295.1. NCBI lineage: Eukaryota > Viridiplantae > Streptophyta > Magnoliopsida > Poales > Poaceae > Bromus > Bromus sterilis. Next base: position 32,330,187 of record OX465597.1, read on the forward strand.
TTGCTTCGAGAATTATACTTCCAATTCTTATATTGAGGATTTTAAAAATAAAATGTTTGCTCCCCAAGAAGAGGCGAATGATTGCTTTGAGGAGGAATCCCATGATTCCGAGGACTCACTTGAAATATCCCTTTCTGAAAATTTTGATACTTGCTTTGTTGATAGCCAAGATGCCACTATGGATGATGCTAACAAAAATGAACTCTCTATAGTTCCTTATGATAAGCATGAAATTGTTGCTATTGCACCCACACGTGATTGTCCTATTATCCTTTTGAAATCTCCAACTCCGGAGAATTTTCCTCTTATCAAAGCTCAATGTGATGGGTTGCATTTATCTTATGATCCTAAAAAACGTGTTGAAAACAATACACGTGTGCTTGTAGGTCATGAACAATATGATTTATGTGATAGTTATATTCTTGATGTTGTTCATGATACTACTGAAAATTATTTCAAGAGAGGGAAGTTTGGTTGTAGAAACTTCCATATTACTAAAACACCTATCTTCATGATTTTGAAGTTGTTCTTTTTCCACCTTCCTATGCATGTCACTTTGTGCTTCTTTGATTTATTTTATTACAAGATGCCTATGCATAGGAAGTGGGTTAGGCTTAAATGTGTTTCATATTTGCTTCTTGATGCTCTCTTTTGCTTCAACTCTTATTCTCTTGTGAGAGCATCTTTCATAATCTTTATGTCTAGCTTAAAGGCATAAAATAAAGCGCTTGTTGGGAGGCAACCCAAGATGTTTTTGCTTATGTTTTCAGTGGTCTTGATGATTGTTACTACTGTAGCAACATCATTATATCTTGACTTTTCAAGCTTTGTGCCAATTATATCCTCATATGACGAGGGAAGTGAAAGTTGTGACATGCTGTCCAGAAAACAGATTCCGTCCTCGTGACTAGAAAAATCACAGAAAAATCCCAGTTCATCTTTTTGAGCTGAAATGTTTACACAGCGTGCGCTATACAATTACGGAACTTTCGTATGTTTTGAGTTTTTTGATTTGTGTTGTAGAAGTATCCCTCAAAAATTCTTTACTATCTGCTGGTTTGTTTTTCACAGATTCTGTCATGTTTTGCCTTTTCTTCATTTTGCAAACCTTAAGCTTGCTTTTTCTTTGCAAAAAACTTTTGGAAATCTTGAGAAACAGTAGATCTTCAAGAATATCTTTATTTCCAGTAGATAAAAATTATTTTATTATGGGTACTAACCTCGCTAATCAGATTATGATGAGTTATGTATGAAGGGAGTTTTCAAGTGTGCGAGGGAAGATGATGAAAGAAGATTCAGGAGTGTCAAGCGCTCAAGCTTGGGGATGCCCCCATGCATCCCCAAGAAATATTCAAGGAGACTCAATCATCTAAGCTTGGGGATGCCCCCGTGCATCCCCTTCTCCATCGACAATTATCAGTTCGTCTCTCGTTTCACTATATTTTTATCACTTCATGCGTTATGTGCTATGCTTGGAGTGTCTCGCTCTTAGGTTTTATTTTTCTTTAGCTTTGCTTTCAGTTCATAATAAGTTAGAACCCAGCTTACTTTGTGTGGGAGATAAACACGCTCCACTTCCAAAATCTAGAACACAACATAGGACTTGTCATGCTTATCTCTGTTGTGTGCGTTCTTTATCTTTTTCGTAGCTACTATCATGTTTTGCTCTTAGTTTTCATGCTTATCTTTTCAAGTGCTTTTGTTTAGTTTGTTGCTGGAACTCTCTTGAGTTTTCATGTTTATCTTGTTTAGGGAGTTTGCCTGTTGCACTGAGTTTTGTGTCTTGACTTGAAGTAGGTAATTGAGGTTGCTATTCTTTTGTAGTAGTGATAACCCTCAACTGTAGGGGATCGAGATAGTCTTCGCGGGCAATATAACCCAATTTATTGATTCGACACTTGGGGACACAAAGAATACGTATAGGCTTTGACAATTGAGTTGTCAATTCAACCGCACCTGAAATAAACACTTGCTTGCACAAAGTTATTAGTAGCAACTGTGATACGGTGGTACTAGTGGTGGTGATAATAGTGGTGATGGTGGTGGTGAAACAGCAAAAGTAAAACAGCAAAAGTAAACAACTACTCCCTCCGTCCCATAATATAGTAACGTTTTGAAAACTAGCAACCAGCAGGAAATAAAACACTGTAGGCTAGGGAGATGGATGGTTGGGCGCTGCTTGGATGAGAACGAACATGTAATAAATTCTAACACGGGCAAGGCTCACAGAAAAGAAAGGATCATCTAGGCAAATATCAAACATCAGGCGTGTATCCCAGGGTAGTTGTACGTGCTTGCAATAAGAACTTTGCACAACATCCTTTGTCCTACCCTCCCGCTACAAACGGGGCCAAAAGGAACTTAGGGAGATTAAGGTACTCCTGTCAAAGAGCACCGGAAGAAAGCATTAACACTTCATGGATACACGGAATCCTCAAATTATAGTCCATCCCCTTTGGTGTCCCAAGCTGTCACCATTGGGATCGCCGGTTCCGGACTATAATAGGTGCATACAACTCATAGATAGGATCAAGAACACCACAAACTCAAGAAACAAAAGGGTGATCAGATCTGAAATCATGGCACTCGGGCCCAAAGTGACAAGCATTAAGAGCAAACAGTTGTAACCAAGATGATAAACACCAAGTAGATGATAGGCAACATGCCCCCAACAATATGATTGAAATATTACATGATCTAACTCATCCAATCCCTACCATCCCCTTTGCCTACAACAGGGAATTATTCACACATGAGAGAGGAAGTAATGGAGGGGTGATGGAGAGGCGATGATGATGATGATGGCGATGATTTCCCCTCACCGGAGGCCAAAGCAGCCTCCAGATTAGCTCTCCCGGAGAAGTACAGAGGGTTGCGGTGGCTCCGCGACATAGATTGGAAAAGCGACTTCTGTTCTGGGGTTTCTGCGTCGGGAGAATAAATAGGGCTAAAGTAGGGCACCGGGGGACGTGGGACCAAGCCAGGAGGGCAGGTGGCCCGGCCAGGGGCTGGGCCGCGCCAGGCACCCTCTTGGCTGCCCCCTGGCTGCCCCCTGGCTGCCCTGTGGCCCCCCTTTGGACTTGCGGAAGCTTCCGGAATGCTGATTTTTTATATATATTTTTGGGATTTTTCCAGCGTACCTAAATATCCATAAACCTGCACAAAAGAAAACAACACTGGTAACTCTGCTGAAAACAACGTTAGTCCGGGTTAGTTTCGTTCAAATCATGCAAGAATGAAGCCAAAACAATAGCAAAAGTGTTTGGAAAAGTAGATACGTTTGAGACGTATCAACTCCCCCAAGCTTAGCTATTGCTTATCCTCAAGCAATTCAGTTCAACGAACTGGACGCGACAAAGAAAACTTTGACAAACTCTTTTGCTTCATTAGATGTATATAAGCATGTACTACGAAAGAGTTTAGCAAGTTTTGACACCATGCTACAAGGACAATGCACGAAGCAATCCTTCTTTCATGTAATCAGTCACAAACAAACAAAAAGTAAATAATATGCTGCTGAGAATCAATTTAAGATCACAATGCACATAGCATGAACATATCAGAGTGGTATCTCTCTAGCCTCCATGAGTGAAGCAAAACATAAATGCAGAAACTCCTCCGGAGTTTTAAAGGAGACTAGAACTCAGAACTCAAAGTAAGAAACATCACAAGTATGCAGAAGACAATGTGATACTTTGGGACAATGCGTGTTACACTAAGAATGAAAATTACGCTCTCATAGTTGGTGCTTTGGAGAAAGGAAGGTGGAGACTCTCGAACCATGGCTTTTGATGGCAAGGTTGAAAACCTGTGGTTGGAAGCAAAGGCTAAACATGTACCAGAGCTCTTGGTTTTTAAAATAGAGATAAAATTCTTTTGGGAAGTGCAAATTTCCGGTCAACGGTGGACGGTAAAGGTCTCTCAATATCTCCCATGCCAACCATATTAATGCCTTTTTGCTTGCACATGTTCCCTTATCCATAAATCCTTTGATGGTCTACAGAACCTTTTATTTTGCCTCAAGGATGGAAGGAGGGTATCGTTCCACCTATCATTAGCAGCATTTGGTCCATTTCATTCCATCATCAAGTATGGGGGAGGTGTAACTCTCATTTTTTTATTGACTAGTTAAAACTTCCGTCAAAATATTTTTGGCATGACAGATACTGATTTTCCCTCACCGCACCATGAGCATGTACGGTTGCAAAAGGGAAGCTCCCTGAGCATGTACGGTTGCAAAGTGGACAAATTAAAAGATCCCAAAGAGGACAAAATTAAAAGATCCCAAAGAGGACAAATTAGAGAAATAGAAAGAGCCATTGAGGCCACCAAAAAAATACAAAAAATAGAAAAAAAGAGAAAAATAAATAAAAAGAGAGAATGGGGCACACTACTAATCCTTTTGAGAGATCCACACTCGTACTCCCTCTTATATCTTGTACTCCATAGAGATTATCATTCATGCATATAGCTATGTGGGGACCTTCACACTATAGAACTTGGCTTGTATATTCCAATGATGAGCCTCCTCAAATGAGCTCTAGGTCTTCTTGAGCAAGCAAGTTGGATGCACCCCCACTAGTTCCAGTGGAAAGCTTACCTTAGCTCATATGTGCATCCGTTGCATGGCAATCCCTACTCCTCACATCATATCTAACATTTGGCTTTCTCTCGCCTATGATTGTCCTCATTGATGTGAGCCTTTCACACCCTTTTTGTCTTCCTCCTCCACCATATTCTCTCTTTGCCATCCTAAGTGTCAACTTTGTTGCTTGCGCTCATCCATTGCATGAGTGCTCAAAATGTCGAAAAGGAGTGGATCAGTTTGACTTGTACCTGGCTAGTGGTCTGGGGATGAGTCAAGATAAGATTACAAAGAAGACCAAGTGTGAAACTTTAGTAGATTGAGTTCTCAACACAAAAATACTTTTTCTCTCGTATATCCCTATCCCCTTTCTTGCACGCAAACACCATTGGGAGACATTCGAGTCACGGACAGCGAGAGCTCTTGCACCTTTATGTTCTTATGTTTCTTGTTTCAATGCTAAATATAGACTCTTGCCTGTTATGACTTGAATTGAATTACATTTCTTGATTGCTTTACTTAAAATTTCTTATATGGTTGTTAGCATGTCACCACAGAAATTATGCTTTTTATCATTTACCTACTTGAGGACGAGCAGGAATTAAGCTTGGGGATGTTGATACGTCCAAAACGTATCTATAATTTCTTCTTGGTCCATGCCTCTTTTGTGTGATATTGCTATGATATTGATGAACTTCCATACACTTTTGATCATATTTGGACTAACCTATTAACTCAGTGCACCCTAGTGCCAGTTCCTGTTTTCTGCTGTTTTTCTATTTCAGGTTTCCCCCATATAAAAAATGCTCCAAAAATTCAGGAAAAATCCAAAAAAATATCACCGAGGGGGGGGGGGGGGCAGAGGGGACCCACTAGGGCCCCAGGCGCCCTCCCGGCGCGCCCTAGTGTGGGGTCGTGCCAGGGGGCCGCCTGAACCCCTGGTGGCCCCCCTGGCTGCCCCCTTCGCCTATTTATTCCTCGGGACGGGAAACCCCCGTGAGGGGAACCCTTTTTCGCGATCTCTCCTCTATTCCGCCGCCACCGCGCTTCCAAGATCGGGAGCTCCAGAAGACCTCTTCCCGGAACCCTGACGTAGGGAGGAACCACCTCCGGGAGCTTCTCCACCACCATGGATGCTTCCCGGATGAACCATGAGTAGTCTACCTTGGACCATGGGTCTATGATCAGTAGCTATGTGATGTTCTCCTCCCCTCTTTGTTCTTCATGGATAAGACCTCGTGAGCTGCCCTACATGATCGAGGCACATATGTAATATTTTTGCTGTTGCTATGCTGAGTTTGCTGGGATCCGATGGATTATAGATTATGTTCAGATTGTGTTTGAGTAATACATTTGATTCTCCTCTTTTATATTTATGTTCTTAAGTAATTCTTGCATGTTCTTCGTTGTTGTTTATTGCTTTGGCCAAGTAGTAGGTAGTGACTCCAAGAGGGAGCGTTATGCATGATTGTGGGTTCATGCCCCCCAATGACTAGCTTGAGTGACAGAAACATGAGTCTAGGGGATGTGCTGTTGCCACAAGGGGGAAAACAACGATGCTTGTACTTGCGGGTGCAAGGATTGTTTACTTTACGCAAATTTCTTTAATGCAGTTGTCTGTTGCTTTGAGTTTACACTTTGGGTGGGATTCACAACTTAATACCAGCGAGATGTTCTGGATAGATATCTCAAGGTGGATGATTAGTAGGTAGATGCAGATGGATTTTGGTCTACTTGTCTTGGCGTACCGCCCATGCTTTTGAGCCTCTTCCTTTCTTCCTAGAATAATTAGCATTGGTTTGCGCACATAATCCTGTCAATTGCCCAGCTGTAATTTGTTTACCTCGCATGGCTATTTTATCGTCTTTTGGGAGAGAGACATCACTAGTGAACATCATGGGACCCCGGTCCATATTTCCAATACTGTTTACACCCGCTATCAATTTACTGCTTTATTTTCTTTTCCGTTGCTATCACTATCATTATTATCCCCGTGCGTTTTATTGTAAACAACAAGGCCGGAGGGATTGACAACCTCTTCGTACTCGTTGGGAGCAAAGTTATCTGTTGTGTGTGCAGGTCCATGCCAACCACTAATCTCTGGCGCTGTTGTCACCTTCCAGGTAAGTGAGTAGAGTAGTTTGCCTCAACTCACTTTGTTTAAATCCTTGTTTTTGTGAATTGTCAAAAATTTCAGAAATGAGTTTGCTAGGAAAAGCAAAGTGGTGGTGATGGTACGAATTAACGACCCCAGTAGGAAAATAAAGGCATAAACTTGCATCAAAAAATGGAAAATAAATTTCTACACATGCATGCAAGCTCATCTAAACAGCACCAAGAAATACTAAATACTCACTAATGAAGCCACCAATCAAAAATCTAATTGGAGGGGTGAAGGAGTTGCATACCAGGGAGTATTTGCTCAAAATCTCATCTCAAATGATGGCTCGTAGAGAGAGATCGAAATTCTGGACGGAGAGCAGCAAGAACGCAAGTTCTAGGTACAGAACTCGTGTTTTGGGGAAGAAAGGGAGAGAGAGGAAGAAGACTCACCAAGATATGGGGCCTGTAGCCCCCAGGCTCCCTGTGGGTGCGGCCAGGGGGCTGGCCGCGCCAGTTGGCCGCCTGGGCTACTGGTGCCGCCCGGTCAGCCCCAGGTGCCTCTGGGTCACTCCCGGCATGGAAATTTTTATTTTTATTTTTCCTGAAAACTTTACTTTTGAAAAAATTTCGGAGTTTAAAAAGCTGCAAAACTTTCTGAAAACTTGAAGCAGTGATTAGAATTATGAAGCTTCAAAAATATATAACATTGGTACAACAAATAGAATAAAAGCTAAGGAAAATGAAAACATAACAAGCTCCACTTTTTACCTATATAAAACATGCTAGCTAGCAAGGTTGATCAAGTCTTACCAACAAACCGGCGATATATAGAGCAAAAAAATTCACCTCTTATGAAGTGATCATTGCACCTTTACTTTAGTGGACATTGTCCCCACCATAATGGTTTTGTATTTGTGGTTCACATGTAGAGGACAATCCCATTCTCCAATCTTCACGGTCCCGATATTTTCTGTTGAGTTAAGGCCATGCCTTTTGTCGATCTTCTTCGGAAAATACACCGTGTGTTCTTTATCATCTACGTTGAAGGTGACCTTTCCTTTATTGCAATCAATAATGGCACCTGTGGTGTTAAGAAAAGGTCTACCAAGAATAATAGGCAAGCTCCCATCCTCGGGCATGTCAAGCACAACAAAAACTGTAAGGATCAAACAATTAGCAACTTCAATGGGAACATCCTCACAAATACCTATCGGGACGGCTGTTGGCTTGTCATCCATCTGAAGAGAGATATCTGTAGGGATTAGCTTATCTAAACATAACCTCTTATAAAGAGAAAAATACATAACACTCACCCCTGCTACGAGATCACATAAGGAAGTTTTGACATAATTATTTTTTATGGAGCAAGGAATGGTGGGTATACCGGATCACCAAGTTTCTCAGAAATCTTGCCACTGAAAGAATAGTTAGCAAGCACAATAGATATTTCCTCATTAGGAAATTTTCTCTTATTAGTAACAATATATTCATATATTTCGAATAAGGAGGTAACTTAGTAGCATGAGTCAAGGGAATTTGCAGAAAAAGAGGTTTCATCCATTCACAAAAATTATTATAATGCTCTTCTTCTTTAGATTTGAGAGACTTACCTGGAAAGGGCATGGGTTTCTGTATCCATGGTTCTCTTTCCTTCCCATGTCTTCTTGCTATGAAGTCTTCTCTAGTATACTTCTTGCATTTATCGGGGGCTTCTTCTTCTCGCACCTCGGGAGGATCATCCTTCTCCTTATCCTTTTCTTCGGGATCGGTACCGTCTTCAGTTTCAGCATCAGAGGTAGATATGCTGTTAGGATCAATAGCTGGTTCTTGACTTGTAATGTGATCATTGGATTTGTCAGCTTCCTTGTGTTTCTTATTCTTCCTTTTCTTCTTTGGAGAGCTAACAATCTCGTCTTCCACTTGCACTTGAGAATCTTGCTCGATCCTCTTTGGATGCCCCTCTGGATAGAGTGGGTCCTGGGTGTGTGTACCACCCCTGGTTTTGATGCCATAAGCCTGTATGTCCTGTTTGGCATTATTAGCAAGCAAATCTTTTTGGACATTAGAAATTTGTTCAAGCTGAGTTTGAACCATATGAAAATGCTTAACAAGACATTTAACATCATTAACTGTTCTTTCTAGAACACCAAGCAAACTTTTGATAGCAAGAGAATTATCCTGCAACTGACTTTGTATCCTCTATTAAAATGGTCTTGCTTAATAATAAAATTATCAAGCTCATCTAAGCATTGGTCGGGAGGCTTACCTTTAGGGATGTTACTTTCAGTAAAGTCTAATAGAGAGTGTACCTCTACCCAAGGGAGGGTGAGTAGTAGGCTCACACAACTTCTCGATAGGCGGTAGATTCTTCACGTCTTCGGCTTTAATGCCTTTCTCCTTTATAGACTTATTTGCTTCTTGCATATCTTCGGGGCTCAGAACAAGCATGCCCCTCTTCTTCGGTGGTGGAGGTGATTCAGGGACGGACCAATCTTCATGGTTCTTGGCAATATTTTCCATTAATTCTTCGGTTCCGTTCGGTGTTCTTTCCCTGAAAACACAACCAGCACAACTATCCAGATAGGATCTGGATTCATCGGTTAGACCAGCATAAAATATATCAAGTAATTCATTCTTTGGGACTTCATGTCCCGGTCTAGCCTTGATTAAATCACAATACCTCCCCCAAGCTTTAGAGAGGTGCTCATCCTGCAATTGTTTAAAGTTATAGATTCTTTGCAAAGAAGCATGTTGCATATGAGCAGGAAAATATTTATGAACAAAAAATTGAACTAAGTCCTAAGGACTCTCAATGGAACCATAGGGTAGTGCATCGTACCATGATTTAGCGTCTTCCTTCAATGAAAAAGGAAAAAGCTTGGCCACATAGAAGTTTCGTATCTTTTCATCAGTAGTAAATAGGTCACCTAACTCAGCGAGTTTGGTCAGGTGTGCTATAGCATCATAATTTTCTTTGCCATAAAAAGGGCAGTCTCGACTGTAAATATAAGTGAAAGATCAACAGAAAAATCATAATCAGGATCAGTGATGCATATAGGGGATGTGGAAAATTTAGGACCAGGAATAATCTTGTTCTTCGTGGAGTGCTTTTCAAGCATCTCCTTAACAGCACCAGGGTCAGAGTCGACACACTCTTTGAGTTCCCTATAAAAATCATCATCAAAGTAATATAATAATCATCAAGGATACTCTCCTTGAGTTCATCTAAGCTGGGATAACCAAAAGTTTTGCAAGTAGGAATATAGGAAGCATGAGTCCCAGTCTGCGACTGTGCTGCAACCTTAGCAGTCTGAGTTTCAATATAGGGACCAAGAAAATTAGTATCATCAAGAGTAGTGGAAGCATCGTCAAAAGTATCGGACATAGTAACAGACTCAGTAGAAGTAGCATGTTGTGGTAGCGGTGAAGAAAACTTACTTATAACGGAAGGTGAATCAAGCGTAGCACTAGTACTCAGAACAATACCTTTTCTTGTAGTATACGGTAGGATCGGAACCTTGGGATCTCCTTTCTTACCCATAGCGGATGAAGTGTAGCAGGCAGGATACTTCAAGCAGACTTGTAAATATTGCTCTGCTCCCCGGCAACGGGCCACAAAACAGTACTTGATGACCCTCAAATGTAGGGGATCGATTGTAGTGTTCTCGCGGGTAAGTTAACCCAATTTATTGATTCGACACAAGGGGAGCCAAAGATTATTTATAAGCTTTTATAGTTGAGTTGTCAATTCAACCGCACCTGAAATATACTTGCTTGCAACAAAGTATTAATAGCAACTATGGTATGATAGTGGTAGCAATGATGGTAACGGAAAAAGTAGAACAAGAGAAATAAACTAGTAGTAACCAGAAGGATTAAAATACTGTAGGCTAGGGAGATGGATGGTTGGGTGCTGCATGAATAAGAATGAACATGTAATAGATTCTAACACGGCGCAAGGCATTTAAAAAATCAATGATCATCTAAGCAAATATCAAACATCAGGCATGTATCCCGTAGGTAGTTGTGCGTGCTTGCAATAAGAACTTGCACAACATCGTTTGTCCTACCATCCCGCTACGAACGGGGCCAAAGGGAACTTATGGAGGTTAAGGTGCTCCTGTCAAAGAGCACCGGAACAAAGCAATAAACTCAATGGATACATGGAATCCTCAAATTATGGACCGTCCCCTTTGGTGCCCCAAGCTGTCACCTTTGGGATCGCCGGTTCCGGACCATAATAGGTGCATACAACTCATAGATAGGATCTCAAACATAAATATACTCATGAAAACATAAGTGGTTCAGATCTGAAAACATGGCACTCGGGCCCAAAGTGACAAGCATTAAGAGAAACAAGTTGTAGCAAAGATGATAAACACCATAGTAGATGATAGGCAACATGCCCCCAACAATCTGACAAACTATTACATGATCAAACTCATCCAATCCCTACCATCCCCTTTGCCTACAACAGGGAAATACTCACACATGTGAAGAGAAGTCATGGAGGGAGGATGGATTGGTGATGGTGATGACGATGGCGATGATCTCCCCTCTTCGGAGGCCAAACCAGCCTCCAAATTAGCCCTCCCGAAGAAGAACAGAGGGTGGCGGCGGCTCCGCGACGGGTTCTGGAAAAGCGACTTCTCCTTCGGAGTTTCCTCGTCACGGGAATAAATAGGGGCAAAGGTAGCTCACCAGAGGGGGTGGGACCCACCCAGGCGGCCTCCCTGCGCGGCCAGGGGGGTGGCCGCGCCAGCAGGGTGCCTGGGGCCCCCTGGCTCCCCTCTGGCCCACCTTCTGGTCCTGGGTCCCTCCGGCTGCGTGGATTTTCTGTATTTTTTCTGGGAATTTTCTGAGATGTCTAAAAATCCATTTTCTTGTACACAATAAAACCATACAGGCAACTCTGCTGAAGACAACAACAGTCCGGGTTAGTTTAATTCAAATCATGCAAGAATGAGGGCAAAACAATAGCAAAAGTGTTTGGAAAAGTAGATATGTTTGAGACGTATCAGTAAACAATGATGGAAATATGGACCGAGGTCCCATGAAGTTCACTAGTGATTGTCTCCCAAAAGACGAGAAACAGCTATGCAAGGTGATCAAATTACAGCTGGCAATTGACATGATTAAAAACGCACCGCAATTCTAACTAATGGGCAGTACGCCAAGATAAGTAGACCGAAATCCATCTTCATCTACTCACTAATCATCCACCTTGAGATATCTATCCAGAACATATCGCTGGTATTAAGTTGCGAACCCCGCCCAAAGTGTAAACCCAAAGCAACAGACAACTGCATTAAAAGAACTTTGCGTAGAGTAAACAATCCTTGCAACCGCGGTTACAAGCACTGTTGTTTCCCCCTTGTGGCAACATCACATCCCCTAGACTCATGTTTCTGTCACTCAAGCTAGTCATCAGGTGGCATGAACCCACAATCATGCATAACGCTCCCTCTTGGAGTTGCAATCTAACACTTGGCCAAAGTAATAAAAAGCAACGGAGAACATGCAAGAATTACTCAAGAACATAAATATAAAAGGAGAAGAACCAAATATATTACTCATCACAACCTGAACATAATCTCATAATCCATCAGATCCCAGCAAACTCAACATAGCAACAACAGAAAGAATTACATATGTGGCTTGATCATGTAGGGCAGCTCACAAGGTCTAATCAATGAAGAACAAATAGGGGGAGAGGAAATCACATAGCTACTGATCATGGACCCATGGTCCAAGTTGGACTACTCACGGATCATCCGGGAAGCGTCCATGGTGGCGGAGAACCTCCCGGAGGTCAATCCTCCCTAAGGCAGGGTGCCGGGAAGAGGTCTTCTGGTGCTCCCGATCTTGGAAGCGCGGCGGTGGCGGAACAGAGAGGAGATCGCGAAAAAGTGTTCTGTCCTCGGGGTTTTCGGGACGAGAGAAATATATAGGCGAAGGGGGGCAGCCATGGGGCCACCAAGGAGTCCAGGCGGCCTCCCGGCGCGACTCCACCCTAGGCTGCGCCCCCCTGGACGCCTGGGCACCAGGTGGGGATCCTATGGCCCCCCTTCGGGCGTCTGGAAGCTTCCGAGTCACTGCTTTTTTATATATTTTTCCTGGAATGTTTCTGGCACTTTATGTAATGGGAAACCCTGAAATACGAAAACACCAGAAAACAGAAACTGGCACTATGGTGCACTGAGTTAATAGGTTAGTACAAATATGATCAAAAGTGTATGAAAGTGCCTCAAAAGTATAGCAATATCACCCAAAACATGCATGGAGCAAGCAGAAATTATAGATACGTTTGGGACGTATCAACATACCCAAGCTTAATTCCTGCTCGTCCTCGAGTAGGTAAATGATAACAAGCATAATTTCTGTGATGACATGCTAACAACCATATAAGAACTTTGAAAGTAAAGGAATCAAGGTATGTAATTCAATTCAAGTCATAACGGGCAAGAGTCTATATTGACATTGAAACAAGCAACAAAAGAACATTAGGTGCAAGAGCTCTTGCTGTTCGTGACTCGAATGTCTCCAAATGGTGTTTGCGTGCAAGAAGTGTCGAGATGGGAATAGGAGAGAGTAAAAACATACTATTTATTTGGGTTGAGAACTCAATCTACTAAAGTTTCACACTTAGTCTTCTTTGGAATCTTATCTTGACTCGTCCCCAGACCACTAGCCAGGTACAAGTCAAACTGATCATCTCCCTTTCTACTTTGAGCACCCATGCGATGGATGAGCACAAGGAAGATACGTTGGAACTTAGGATGGCAAAGAGAGAAATGATGGGGAAGGAAGATAAAAATGGCGTGAAAGGCTCACATCAATGAGGACAATCATAGGCGAGAGAAAGCCAAATGATAGATATGATGTGAGGAGTACGGATTGCCATGCAACGGATGCACATATGAGCTATAGAAAGTTGTCCAAAGGAACTAGTGGGGATGCATTCAACTTGCTTGCTCAAGAAGACCTAGAGATCATTTGAGGAGGCTCATCATTGGAATATACAAGCCAAGTTCTATAGTGTAAGGGTCCCCACATAGCTATATGCATGTATAATGATCTCTATGGAGTACAAGATATAAGAGGGAGTACGAGTGTGGATCTCTCAAAGGGAATAGTAGTGTGCCCACTTCTCTGTTTTTATTTTCTTTTTCTCTTTTTTCTCTTTTTTGTATTTTTTAGTGGCCTCCATGGCTCTTTCTATTTAACTCTCATTTGTCCTCTTTGCGATCGTTTCAATTTGTCCTCTTTGGGATCTTTTCCTCACTTAGGGGCAACACTCTATTTTACAAGAAGTATAGAAGATCTTTCACACTTTACAAAAGTTCTCAGCATAAAGAAGAAGCTATCATGATGTATGCAAATGTATGCCTCTGCCAGTGTAGCAGGATATGCAATGATACTAGCACGTCATGTGGCAATGATATGGAAAGGCCCAACTAACATGCGGCTCATAAATCAAGAAAAATCATGTATGACATGAAGATCAAGTCATGAGAAGGTGGATGTTGCATGACAATATATCTCGGAAAGGCTATGGAAATGCCTTGATAGGTAGGTATGGTGGATATTTTGAGGAAGGATATAAGGAGGTTTATGATGACATAGTGTATCATACCAAGGGTTTGGATGCACCGGCGAGGTAGGCGCCAACTCTCGGAATGAGAAAAGGCAACACACGGTACTGAAGAGGCTAGAAAAATATGAGGAGGTGGAAGTGTCAACTTTCGAATATTTACATTAGTCCGAGGAACTCATGCACTTATTATCGGTAACTCTCAACCTAATCAGGAGGTTCACAAAGAGACAAGTACCCCGAGAAGGAGTGTATGGGGGTTTGGTTATCCTTGCGCATCCTCGACTCATGGTACGTGAGTGTTCTCTAATAGCCGATCCCTCCAAAGATTAGTGATCCATCTAGTAGCTAGAGTTCTCAACTAGTTTTTGTAGTTTTTCAAAAATAAACACGAATTGCCCAAGATACGACATCTATCACTAATAGGCTAAAGCTCTTGACACCAAAATTTCAAACATTACTCAAAACAATACCTCAAAACTATTGCAAGTTACTACTACAATTGAATAGCAACCTCCATTACCTACTTCAAGTCAAGACACACAACTCAGTGAAACAAGCCAACTCTCTAAACAACATAAACATGAAAACGAAAGAGAGTTCCAGCAACAAACTAAACAAAAGCTCTTGAAAATAAATAAACATGAAAACTAAGAGCTAAACATGATAGCAGCTACGAAAAGATAAAGAACACACAACAAAAAGAAAGTTAAGCATGAAAATCCTATGATGTGTTCTAGTTTAAAGTGGAGCGTGTTTCTCTCCCACACAAAGAAAGCTGGATTCTAACTTGTTATGAACAGCAAACAAAGCTAAGTAAAACTAAAAAGTAAAGAGCAAGATGCTCCAAGCATAGCACATAACGCATGAAGTGATAAAAATATAGTGGAACGAAGGACGAACTGATAATTGTTGATGGAGAAGGGGATGCACGGGGGCATCCCCAAGCTTAGATGCTTGAGTCTCCTTGGATATTTCTTGGGGGGTGCATGGTGGCATCCCCAAGCTTGAGCGTTTGACACTCCCGGATTTTCTTTCATCATCGTCCCTCGCACACTTGAAAACTCCCTTCATACATAACTCATCATAAGGTGATTAGAGAGGTTAGTACCCATAATAAAACAATTTTCCTCTACTGGAAATAAAGATATTCTTGAAGGCTACTGTTTGTCAAGATTTCCAAAAAGTTTTTGGAAAGAAAAAGCTAGCGCAAGACTTGCAAAACTGGGAAAAGGCTAAACAGAGCAGAATCTGTGAAAACAGACCAGCAGGTAGTAAATATTTGATTTTGGTACTTCTGCAACTCAAATAAAAAAACTCACAACAAACACACGAAAGGTAATTGTATAGAGCATGCTATAAAAAATCAGATCAAAAATATGATCTGGTGATTTTAGCCGAATTTTTCCGTCCAAGGACAGAATCTGTTTTCTGGACAGCACGTCACAACTTTTGAACTTTCTTGCAATCGGCGCCTAAACTTGGCACAAAGATTGAAAAAAAAGATACAATGATGTTGATACAGTAGTAACAATCATCAAGACCACTAAAAACAGAAGGAAAAACATCTTGGGTTGCCTCCGAACAAGCGGTTTCTTTTACGCCTTTGAGCTAGGCATGAAGATTATAAAAGATGCTCACATAAGAATAAGAATTTTGAAGCAATAGGGAGAATCAAGCAGCAAATATGAAACACATTTAAGCCTAACCCACTTCCTATGCCTAGGAAACTTGTAAACAAATAAATCAAAGAATCACAAAGTGACATGCATAGGTAGGTGGAATAAAAACAACTTCAAAACTTTCAACATAAAGAGAGGAGTTTTAGTAACATGGAAGTTTCTACAACCAAACTTCCCTCTCTCAAAATAGTTTTCAGTAGTATCGTGAACAACATCAAGAATATAACTATCACATAAATCATGTTGTTCATGGCCTACAAGCACATGTGTATTGTTTTCAACATGGTTTTTAGGATCATAAGATAAATGCAACCCGTCACATTGAGCCTTGATAAGAACAAAATTCTCCGGAGTATGAGTTGGAGATTTCAAAAGGATAATAGGGCAATCAAGTGTGGGTGCAATAGCAACAAATAAATGCTTAACATAAGGAACTATAGAAAGTTCATCTTCGCAAGCATAATCCATAGTGGCATCATGGCCATCAATAAAGCAAGTATCAAGTTTATCAGAAAGTGATGTATCAAGTGAGTCCTCAGAATCATGGGATTCCTCATCATAGCAATCATTGGCCTCTTCTTGGGCAGCAACCATTTTGTTTTTAAAATCTTCAATATAATCATTGCAAATATAATTATCAAAGCAATAAGCAAGAACTGCAAGGTTTTCGGACTTGTGAATAGTATCATAATACTTTTCAATCAAAGTAGAAATCTCATAAGCACCCTTAAAAGCAACAAATTCTTCAATCTTTTCAACATCAAAGTAATAATAAACACCTTTAACATAAGAAGATAGGATCTCATGTTCATTAAACTCACATTGGAAAGGAAGGTGTTTATGGTCTTTTCTAGAGCAGCAAGTAAAATCATAAATATAGCACAAAGATTCAGCATAGCAATGAGAAGTTTGTATTTGATCCCATAAGTGTTTCCCTTTCTGAGATAGGCGGTGCCGTGTATAATGAGCATGCTCATCCAATGATTTCCCCCCAATCAAGTCGGTTGGGTTTTTAGCGCGAGCACAAATTGATCGAAGACGATCCAAGTGAAAGATGTCCATCCTACCATATTTGGGTGGTTCCACACCCATGGTGAGGATAGCATCAGTAGGCAGACAAAGACAAAGACCAAAGGTAGCGACTATTTTTTTGGTTTTTCATATAAGACACACAAGCAAAAACTGAAAGGTAAACTAACAAGACTAAAAAGCAAAGATAAAAGACAGTGTGCAACTCCCCTATCTTGAAGATTGGAGTCCCCGGCAACGGCGCCAGAAATTACTCTTGATGGCACTGAAGTAGTGCTCCTCGTTGCCTACCCCAAGTGGAAGGTTGAGATGTAGCGTAACGGTAATTTCCCTCGGTGAAGATACCAAGGTTTGTCCCCAGTAGGACTCCTATGACGACAAGTAGGTGATAACGGCGCTAGAAATTACTAGCACGAGAGTTGACGTGGACCTGCACACAGATAAAAATAACTTTGCTCCCAAAGAGTACAGAGGGGTTGTCAATCCCGTTTACAAAGGATCAAACGCAACAGATGATGGTAGTGATAATTGAAACTAGAAAGTAAAACAGGAGGTAAATTGAGGGTGTAAACAGTGATGGAAATATGGAACGGGGTCCCATGAAGTTCACAAGTGATGTCTCTCTCCCAAAAGACGATAAACAGCTATGAAAGGTGAACAAATTACAGCTCGGCAATTGACAGGATTAAAAACGCACCACAATGCTAACTATGCTACAAAAGAAAGGAAGAGGCTCAAAAGCATGGGCAGTACGCCAAGACAAGTAGACCGAAATCCATCTGCATCTACTCACTAATCATCCACCTTGAGATATCTATCCAGAACATCTCGCTGGTATTAAATTGCAAGCCCCACCCAAAGTGTAAAACCAAAGCAACAGACAACTGCATTAAAAGAACTTTGTGTAAAGTAAACAATCCTTGCAACCGCGGTTACAAGCACTGTTGTTTCCCCCTTGTGGCAACATCACATCCCCTAGACTCATGTTTCTGTCACTCAAGCTAGTCATCTGGGGGCATGAACCCACAATCATGCATAACGCTCCCTCTTGGAGTTGCAATCTAACACTTGGCCAAAGTAATAAAAAGCAATGAAGAACTTGCAAGAATTACTCAAGAACATAAATATACAAGGAGAAGAACCAAATATATTACTCATCACAATCTGAACATAATCTCATAATCCATCAGATCCCAGCAAACTCAACATAGCAACAGCAGAAAGAATTACATATGTGCCTTGATCATGTAGGGCAGCTCACAAGGTCTAATCAATGAAGAACAAATAGGGGGAGAGTACATCACATCGCTAATGATCATGGACCCATGGTCCAAGGTGGACTACTCACGACTCATCCGAGAAGCGTCCATGGTGCCGAGAAGAGGTCTTCTGATGCTCCCGATCTTGGAAGCGCGACAGCGGCAGAACAGAGAGGAGATCGCGAAAAAGGGTTCTGTCCTCGGGGGTTTCGGGACGAGAGAAATATATAGGCGAAGGGGGCAGCCAGGGGGCCACCAGGGAGTCCAGGAAGCCTCCCGGCGCGGCCCCACCCTAGGCCGCGCCCCCCTGGCCGCCTGGGCACTATGTGGGGACCCTCTGGCCCCCCTTCAGGCGTCTGGAAGATTTCAGGTCGCTGATTTTTTATATATGTTTCCGAGAATTTTTCTGGCACTTTAAGTAATGGTAAAACCTGAAATAAAAAAACAGCAGAAAACAAAAGCTGCCACTGTGGTGCACTGAGTTAATAGGTTAGTCCAAATATGATCAAAAGTGTTTGAAAGTGCATCAAAAGTATAGCAATATCACCCAAAACATGCATGGAGCAAGCAGAAATTATAGATACGTTTGGGACGTATCAACATCCCCAAGATTAATTCCTGCTCGTCCTCGAGTAGGTAAATGATAACAAGCATAATTTCTGTTGTGTCATGCTACCAACCATATAAGAACTTTTAAGTAAGGATGCATGTAATTCAATTCAAGTCATAACAAGCAAGAGTCTATATTAGCATTGAAACAAGAAACATAAGAACATAAAGGTGCAAGAGCTCTCGCTATCCGTGACTCGAATGTCTCCAAATGGTGTTTGCGTGCAAGAAGTGGGAGATGGGAATACGAGAGCGTAAAAACATATATTTATTTTGGTTGAGAACTCAATCTACTAATGTTTCACACTTAGTCTTCTTTGGAATCTTATCTTGATTCGTCCCCAAACCACTAGCCAGGTACAAGTCAAACTGATCCACTCCCTTTCGATATTTTGAGCACTCATGCAATGGATGAGCGTAAGCAAGAAAATTGAAACTTAGGATGGCAAAGAGAGAGAGAGAGAGATGGTGGAGGAGGAAGACAAAAAGGTGTAAAAGTCTCACATCAATGAGGACAATCATAGGCGAGAGAAAGCCAAAAGAAGTAGTCTAGTTGTTAGTAGTCATATGATGTTGAAGTAATATGTGTTGTTTGATATTTAAGTTGTGGTGTTATTCTTCTAGTGGTATTGTGTGAACGTCGACTACACAACACTTCACCTTTTTAAGGACACTTGGGAATGCATGGTGTATAAAGTATGCTTATGGTGGGTTGCCGGAGTGACAGAAACCTGAATCCCAGTTCGCACACTTTTGCACGAGGGATTGTTGGGCCCTAAAGTTTATTTCTATGGTTAGGCTTTTTTCTTAATTTATCTCTTGTATTTGCGGATGCTTGCAAGAGGTTTAATCGTAAGAGTGTGCTTATATTAGTCTAGAAAGTGCACTAGTATAGGTCCACCCACAGAACACTTATCAATACAAAACATAGTACCGATACGGAATATGGCGAAGGCACATGACTATCTCTCCCGTGTGCTCAAGAATGTTTTAGCCTTTATAAGTTTAGATCCTTTGGCTTATCCTTTGCATGAAAGGACTGGGACACCTTGCTGCACCTTATTAAAATTTACCTTATTAGCTTTTATCTCCTTGTTGCTTATACCAGAAAACCCATAAAAAGTTACCTTTTAGTGCTTGCAGTTATTCCTATCTCAAGTTCACTCGTCAATAACTTCTGCTCCTCGTTGGGTTCGACACTCTTACTTATCGAAACGGCTACGATAGATACCCTACACTTGTGGGTCATCAGGGGGGACGAGATACGTTCCCGAGTTTTCGGTAGCGAGGTTGGCGTGGAGCTGATTACGTCGTCTTCCGGCTGTCCGATCGGTGACGATCTCCATGTTCCAACGAGTTCCCTCCTAAATATCGACACCTTTGTGCGTAGGCCCCACGATGGGCGCCAACTGTCGTGGGAAAATCACGCCAGATGTCCTCATAGAGAACTTGATTGTGGGACTTCGCTACGAGTGCGTGAGGAGGGAGAGTCGATCGGTGTAGAGTCGATCCGTAGATCGGAACACGAGAAACACATGCATTTACCCAGGTTCGGCCCCTCGATGAGGTAAAGACCTACTCCTACTTTTCTCTTATTATATGTGGGAGATCTTGATTACAAGGTGATGCTAGCGAGGAAGTGATTCTCGCCCCTCGTTGGTTACCCCAAGTGGAAGGTTGAGATGTAGTATAACAGCAGATTTCCCCTATAGTAGAGGATAGGGTTTATGTCTCCAGTAGGAATCCAAAGACGACAACTAGGTGGTTCCGCAAGTGATGCACCGTTTAAAATGACTTGCTTTTCCTGGACCTGCACACAAATACAAATAAGTTTGATCCCAACGAGTACAGAGAGGTTGTCAATCTCCCCGGCCTTGCCGTTTACAAAGGATGAAACGCAAGAGATAATGATAATGATAACTACGACTAGAAAGTAAAACATGAAGTAAATTGAGGGTGTAAACAGTGATGGAAATATGGATTGGGGTCCCATGAAGTTCACTAGTGATGTCTCTCTCCCAAAAGACGATAAATAGCTATGCGAGGTGAACAAATTACATCCGGGAAATTGAAAGGATTAAAAACGCACCGCAATGCTAACTATGCTACAAAAGAAAGGAAGAGGCTCAAAAGCATGGGCAGTACGCCAAGACAAGTAGACCGAAATCCATCTGCATCTACTCACTAATTATACACCTTGATATATCTATCCAGAACATCTCGCTGGTATTTAGTTGCGAGCCCCACCCAAAGTGTAAACCCAAAGCAACTGACAACTGCATTAAAAGAACTTTGCGTAAAGTAAACAATCCTTGCAACCACGGTTACAAGCACCGTTGTTTTCCCCCTTGTGGCATCATCACATCCCCTAGTCTCATGTATCTGTCACTCAAGCTAGTCATCAAGGGGCATTGATACGTCCCAAATGTATCTATAATTTCTGCTTGCTCCATGCATGTTTTGTGTGACTTTGCCATGTTTTGCTTGAACTTTCATACACTTTTGAGCATATTTGGACTAATCTATTAACCCAGTGCAACCAGCTGCCAGTTGCTTTTTTCTGCTGTTTTTGTATTTCAGGTTTTCCGACCATTAAAAGTGCTCCAAAAAATCCGGAAAAAATCAGATAAAAAATCAGCGACACGGAAGCTTCCAGAAACACCAAAGGAGGGAAGGGGGGCCACCACAGGGACTCCAGAAGGGTCCCTGGCGCGGCCCCACCCTAGGCCGCGCCAGGGAGCCTCCTGGCTGCCCTGTGGCCCCTCTCGGTGCCCCCCTTCGCCTATATTTAGCCCTCGGGGTGGAAACCCCTAATATCGATCTCTTTTCCGCGATCTCATCTCTGTACCGCCGCCGCCGCCGTTTCAAGATCGGGGCTGCCTGGAGAAGCTGCCCCGGCATCCTTCCGGGAGGAGGAACCCCCTCCGGGAGACCATCCATAGCCATGGACGCCTCCCGTATGTACCGTGAGTAGTCCCCCTTGGACCATGGGTCCGTGACCAGTAGCTATGTGATGTACTTCTCTCCCCTCTTTGTGCTTCCACTTTTGAGACCTCGTGAGCTGCCTCAC
This sequence comes from Bromus sterilis, assembly GCA_950022295.1. Taxonomy (NCBI): domain Eukaryota; kingdom Viridiplantae; phylum Streptophyta; class Magnoliopsida; order Poales; family Poaceae; genus Bromus; species Bromus sterilis. Next base: position 32,352,118 of record OX465597.1, read on the forward strand.
ATGATCGAGGCACTTATGTAATTTTCTGTTGTTGCTATGCTGAGTTTGTTGGGATCTGATGGATTATGAGACTATGTTCAGATTGTGATGAGTAATATATTTGGTTATTCTCTTTTATATTTTGTTCTTGAGTAAATTCTTGCATGTTCTCCGTTGCCGTATTTTACTTTGGCCAAGTGATTTGTTGCAACTCCAAGAGGGAGCGTTATGCTTGATTGTGGGTTCAGCCCCTTGATGTCTAGCTTGAGTGACAGAAACATGAGACTAGGGGATGTGCTATTGCCAACAGGGATAAAACAACGGTGCTTGTATCCGCGGGTGCAAGGATTGTTTACTTTACGCAAAGTTCTTTTAATGCAGTTGTCTGTTGCTTTGCGTTTACACTTTGGGTGGGATCCGCAACTTAATACCTGCGAGATGTTCTGGATAGATACCTCAAGGTGGATGATTCGTAGTAGATGCAGTTGGATTTCGGTCTACTTACCTTGGCGTACTGCCCATTGCTTTTGAGCCCTTCCTTTCTTTGCAGCATAGTTAGTATTGCGGTGCCTTCATAATTATGTCAATTCCCCAGCTGTGATTTGTTTACCTCGCTAGCACTTTTATCATCTTTTGGGAGAGAGACATCACTAGTGAAAATCACGGCACCCCGGTCCATCTATACATTATTGTTTACAACCTCAATTTACTTTCAGTTGCCACTATTATTATCTCTTGCGTTGATCCTTTGTAAACAGCAAGGCCGGAGGAATTGACAACTCCTCTGTACTCGTTGGGAGCAAAGTTATTTGTTGCTGTGTGCAGGTCCACGTCAAGCGCCGTGAAACCTTCTTGTATCTCTTGGAGTCCTACTGGTTCGATAACCTTGGTATCTTCACCGAGGGAAATTTGCGGCTACGCTATATCTCACCTTCCACTTGGGGTAACCAACGAGGAGTAAGAGATCCTCACCGTATCAAGCCAATTTTTGGCGCCGTTGCCGGGGACTCCAGTCTACAAGATAGGGGAGTTGCACACTATCTTTTATCTTTTCTTTTTAGTCTTGTTAGTTTACCTTTCGTTTTTACTTTTGTCCCTTATAAAAAATACCAAAAATACCAGCTGCTACTATGGGTTCCAATGAAAACACCAAGTTGTGTGAATTCACTAGTCACAATAACAGTGACTTTATCTGCACTCCTATTGCTCCACCTGCCACTTCAGCACCTTCTTATGAAATTAAACCTGCTTTGCTAAACCTTGTTATGAGAGATCAATTCTCTGGTGTTGGAGATGATGCTGCTTTACACTTGAATAATTTTGTTGAATTATGTGATATGCAAAAGTACAAAGAAGTAGAAGGTGATGTTGTTAAGCTCAAGATTTTTCCTTTCTCTTTGAGGGACGGAGCTAAAATCTGGTTTCAATCTTTGCCTAGGAATAGCATAGATTCTTGGGATAAGTGCAAAGATTCTTTTATTGGGAAGTACTACCCACCTGCTAAGATCATCCAATTGAGGAGTAACATTATGAATTTCAGGCAATTGGATAATGAACACGTTGCCCAAGCTTGGGAACGCATGAAATCTCTTGTCAAGAACTTCCCCACACATGGACTGACTACCTGGATGGTTATCCAGACTTTTTATGCAGGCTTGAACTTTACCTCGCGGAACCTGTTAGATTCGGCCGCGGGAGGAACTTTTTTGTCAACCACAATTGGTGTTGCCACAAAGCTACTTGATGAGATGATGCTGAACTACTCTTAGTGGCACACCAAAAGTTCTCCAACTGGTAAGAAGGTAAATTCTGTCGAGGAGATCTCCTCTCTAAATGAAAAGGTTGACCTTATCATGTCTTTACTTACCAAGCAAGCTCCTATTGATCCTCAGGATGTTCCTTTAAATTCTTTCGTTGCTCAGGAACAAGTAGATGTGAACTTTATCTCTAGAAATAACTTTAATAATAATGCTTATAGGGGCAACTTTGCTAGTAATCCTAGACCGTTTCCATCCACTTATGGGAACAACAACACCTACCCTAGCAACAAGAACCCCACCTCTGAACTAGAGAGTATGCTTAGAGATTTTATCACTACCCAAAAAGCCTTCAACAAGAATGTGGAAGAAAACTAGCTAAATTAGATAATCTTTGTTTTAAGGTAGAAAACTTAGCCCTTGATGTTGAGATGTTAAAAATTAGAACCTCTCCCCTTGAGGAGAGTAAGGTCACTCCTATTAGTGCTATCCAGTTACAAATCAATGAAAATATTAGGATGATGGCTAAACTCAAAGAAAGATGGGCTAGAGAAAAAGAGGAAGAAGAGAGAATTAAGAGCCTTCCTACCTACCACACAGTAGCCACTATCCAAGTAGTTGAGGATGTCCAAACTGTTAGCACCCATCACACCCCTAGTCCCACTGGACCTACCAATGGTGATGCTACCACCTCAACCATAGATGAAGAAACCTCTATGAACATAAAGGCTTTCAAACAAGTGAACCTAAATGATATCACTACCTCCTTGATAGATAGTAGTGACCTAGACTTTGACAACTGCACTTTACCTGAAGTTATTGGTTTCCTACACAAGATGTCTAGAGACCCCCACACTAGCACACTTAATCTTGTCTTCACAGAGCATATCACCAATGCTCTAATCAAAGTTAGGGAGGAGAAGCTTAGACTAGAAGCCTCCATACCTAGAAATCTAGAAGATGGTTGGGATCCTATGATAAAAATCAAATTGAATAACTTCTCTTGTTATGCTCTTTGTGATGTTGGGGCAAGTACCTCTGTTATGCCCAAAAGAATGTATGATATGCTTGAATTGAAACCTTTTGATCCCTGTTCTTTTGGTGTCATCTTGTTGATTCTTCCGTAAAGAAGCCTTTGGGGAAGATCGACGATGTTCTTATCATTGTCAATGACAATTATGTTCCCGTTGATTTTACTATTATGGACATTGAATGTGAACCTTCTTGTCCAATTATTTTGGGACGTCCTTTTCTTCGCACAGTTGGTGTTGTTATTGACATGAAAGAGGGGAATATCAAATTCCAATTCCCTCTCAAGAAAGGTATGGAACACTTCCCTAGGAAAAAGATTAAGTTACCTTTTGAGTACGTCACACGGGCTAGTTATTCTCTTGAAAAGACTTGATCTTCTACTTTAAGCTTGGCTAATGGCTTTAAAGAAGCGCTTTCGGGAGGCAGCCCGCAACAAATTTAGGTTTTTATTTTTGCTTTTCTTCTGTTTTTAGTGGTCTTGATGATTGTTACTACTGTAGAAACATCATTGTATCTTTACTTTTCAAGCTTTGTGCCTTTTATAGCCTCATACGACAAGGGAAGTGAAAGTTGTGACATGCTGTCCAGAAAATAGATTTTGTCCTCGTGACTAGAAAAAACAGAGAAAATCCCAGTTCATCTTTTTTAGCTGAATTTTTTACACAGCGTTCTCTATACAATTATGAAACTTGCGTATGTTTTGAGTTTTTTGATTTGAGTGGCAGAAGTATCCTTAAAAATTCTTTACTAACTGATGTTCTGTTTTTCACAGATTCTGCCACGTTTTGTCTCTCTTTACTTTTGCAAACCTTAAGCTTGTTTTTTCTTTGCAAAAACTTTTTGGCACTCTTGAGAAACAGTATCTCTTCAAGAATATCTTTATTTCCAGTAAGGGAAAAAATATTTTAATAGGGTACTAACCTCTCTAATCAGTCTACAATGAGTTATGTATCAAGGGAATTTTCAAGTGCGCGATGGAAGATGATGAAAGAAGATCTTGGAGTGTCAAACGCTCAAGCTTGGGGATGCCCGTGTGCACCCCCAATAAATACTCAAGGAGACTAAAGCATCTAAGCTTGGGGATTCCCCCGTGCATCCCCTTCTTCATCAACAATTATCAGTTCGTCTCTCGTTGCACTATATTTTTATCACTTCATGCGTTATGTGCTATGCTTGGAGCGTCTTGCTCTTTACTTTTCTAGGTTTTTCTTTTGCTTTGCTTGCTGTTCGTAAAAAGTCATACCCAGCTTACTCTTTTGTGTGGGAGAATTACATGCTCCGCTTGAACTAGAACTCCTCATAGGATTTGCATGCTTATTCTTTTAGCTGTGAGTTGTTCTTTTTCTTTTCTTAGCTGCTGCTCTGTTTAGTTGTAGTGCTTTAGTTTTTCTAGAGCTTTTTCTTTTGTTTTAGGTTGAACTTTCTATAGCTTGCATGTTTTATCTTGTTAGAGAGTTTTCCTATTGCACTGAGTTTTGTGTCTTGACTAGAAGTAGGTAGTTAAAGTTGTTGTTCTCTTTGTAGTAGTAACTTGCAATAGTTTTGCGGTATTGACTAGAGTAATGTTTGAACTTTTTGTGTCAAGAGCTCGAGCCTATTAGTGATAGATGTCGTATTTTGGGCAATCCGTGTGTTTTTCGAAAACCAAAAAAAACCCTGTTGAGAACTCTAGCTACTAGATGGATCACTAACCTATGGAGGGTTCGAATATTAGAGTACACTCACGTACCATGAGTCGAGGATGCACAAGAATAACCAAACCCCCATACACTCCTCCTCGGGGTACTTGTCTCTTTGTGAACCTCCTGATTAGATTGAGAGTTACCGATAATAAGTGCATGAGTTCTTCGGACTAATGTGAGTATTCGAAAGTTGACACTTCCACCCACCTATACTTTTTCTAGCCTCTTCGGTACCGTGCATTGCCCTTTCTCACCTTGAGAGTTGGCGCATACTTCGCCGGTGCATCCAAACCCTTGGCACGATACGCTCTGTCATCATAAGACTCCTTATATCTTTCCTCAAAACAGCCACCATACCTACCTACAAGGAATTTCCATAGCCTTTCCGAGATACATTGCCATGCAACATCCACCTTCTCATGACTTGATCCTCATTTCATACATGCTACTTGCTTGATCGATGAGCTGCATGCTAGTTGGGCCTTGCCCTAATCATTGCTACATGACGCGCTAGTATCATTGCATATACTGCTATCCTGGCAGAAGCATAAATTTGCATCATGATAGTTATATCTTCTTTATTTGAGTACCTTTGTAAAGTGTGAAAGATCTCCTATATTCTTGTAAAATATAGAGTGTTGCCCCTAAAGTGAGGAAAAGATCTCAAAGAGGACAAAATCAAAAGATCCCAAAGAGGACAAATGAGAGTTAAATAGAAAGAGCCATTGAGGCCACCAAAAAAATACAAAAAATAGAAAAAAGATAAAAATAAAAATAGAAAGAGAGAAGGGGGCACACTACTATTCCTTTTGAGAGATCCACACTAGTACTTTATCCTCTATCCCTTGTACTCCATAGATATTATCATCATGCATATAGCTATGTGGGTACCTTCACACTATAAATCTTAGCTTGTATATTCCAATGATGAGCCTCCTCAAACGAGCTCTAGGTCTTCTTGAGCAAGCAAGTTAGATGCACTCCCACTAGTTCCCTTGGAGAGCTTTTAGCTCACATGTGAATCCGTTGCATGGAAATCCCTACTCCTCACATCATATCTATCATATGGCCTTCTCTCGCCTATGATTGTCCTCATTGATGTGAGCCTTTCACACCTTTTTTGTCTTCCTCCTCCACCTTCTTTTTGTTTTCGCCTTTTAGGTGTCGACTTTCTTGCTCACGCTCATCCATTGCATAAGTGATCAAAATATCGAAAGGGAGTGGATCGGTTTGACTTGTACCTGGCTAGTGGTCTGGGGACGAGTCAAGATAAGAATCCAAAGGAGACTAAGTGGGAAACTTTAGTAGATAGTTGTTCTCAACAAAAATACTTTTTCTCTCGTATTCCCTATCCCCTGCTTGCACGCAAACACCATCTGGAGACATTCGAGTCACGGACAGCGAGAGCTCTTGCACCTTTTATTTTTTTGTTGCTTGTGTCAGTACTAATATAGACTCTTGCTTGTTAAGAGTTGAATTGAATTGCATGCTTTGATTGCTTTACTTATAAGTCCTTATATGGTTGTGTGGCATGTCATGTCACCATAGAAATTATGCTTGTTATCATTTACCTACTCGAGGACGAGCAGGAATTAAGCTTGGGGATGTTGATACGTCCCAAACGTATCTATAATTTCTGCTTGCTCCATGCATGTTTTCTGTGACTTTGCCATGTTTTGCTTGAACTTTCATACACTTTTGAGCATATTTGGACTAATCTATTAACCTAGTGCACCCAGCTGCCAGTTGTTGTTTTCTGTTGTTTTTGTATTTCAGGTTTTCCGGCCATTAAAAGTGCTCCAAAAAATCCGAAAAAATCAAATAAAAAATCAGCGACACGGAAGCTTCCGGAAACACCAAAGGAGGGAAGGGGGGCCACCACAGGGACTCCAGAAGGGTCCCTGGTGCGTCCCCACCCTAGGCCGCGCCAGGGAGCCTCCTGGCTTCCCTGTGGTCCCTCTCGGTGCCCCCCTTCGCCTATATTTAGACCTCGGGGTGGAAACCCCTAATATCGATCTCTTTTCCGCGATCTCGCCTCTGTACCGCCGCCGCCGCCGTTTCAAGATCGGGGCTGCCTGGAGAAGCTGCCCCAGCACCCTGCCGGGAGGAGGAAGCCCCTCCGGGAGACCATCCATAGCCATGGACGCCTCCCGTATGTACCGTGAGTAGTCCCCCTTGGACCATGGGTCCGTGACCAGTAGCTATCTGATGTAATTCTCTCCCCTCTTTGTGCTTCCACTTTCGGGACCTCGTGAGCTGACTCACATGATCGAGGCACTTCTGTAATTTTATGTTGTTGCTATGCTGAGTTTGTTGGGATCTGATGGATTATGAGACTATGTTCACATTGTGATGAGTAATATATTTGGTTCTTCTCTTTTATATTTTGTTCTTGAGTAAATTCTTGCATGTTCTCCGTTGCCGTATTTTACTTTGGCCAAGTGATTTGTTGCAACTCCAAGAGGGAGCGTTATGCTTGATTGTGGGTTCAGCCCCTTGATGTCTAGCTTGAGTGACAGAAACATGAGACTAGGGGATGTGCTACTTCCACCAGGGATAAAACAACGGTGCTTGTATCCGCGGGTGCAAGGATTGTTTACTTTACGCAAAGTTCTTTTAATGCAGTTGTCTGTTGCTTTGAGTTTACACTTTGGGTGGGATTCGCAACTTAATACCAGCGAGATGTTCTGGATAGACATCTCAAGGTGGATGATTCGTAGTAGATGCAGTTGGATTTCGGTCTACTTACCTTGGCGTACTGCCCATTGCTTTTGAGCCCATCCTTTCTTTGCAACATAGTTAGCATTGCGGTGCCTTCATAATTCTGTCAATTGCCCAGCTGTGATTTATTTACCTCGCTAGCACTTTTATCGTCTTTTGGGAGAGAGACATCACTAGTGAAAATCACGGGACCCCGGTCCATCTATACATTATTGTTTACACCCTCAATTTACTTTCAGTTGCCACTATTATTATCTCTTGCGTTGATCCTTTGTAAACAGCAAGGCCGGCGGAATTGAGAACTCCTATGTACTCGTTGGGAGCAAAGTTATCTGTTGTTGTGTGCAGGTCCACGTCAAGCGCCGTGACACCTTCTTGTATCTCTCGGAGTCATACTGGTTCGATAACCTTGGTATCTTCACCGAGGGAAATTTGCTGCTACGCTACATCTCACCTTCCACTTGGGGCAACCAACGAGGAGTGAGAGATCCTCACCGTATCAGGGATGAACCCACAATCACGCATAACGCTCCCTCTTGGAGTTACAATCTACCACTTGGCCAAAGCAATAAACATCAACGGAGAACATGCAAGAATTACTCAAGAACATAAATATAAAAGGAGAAGAACCAAATATATTACTCATCACAATCTGAACATAATCTCATAATCCATCAGATCTCAACAAACTCAACATAGCAACAGCAGAAGAATTACATATGTGCCCTGATCATGTAGGGCAGCTCACAAGGTCTAATCAATGAAGAAAAAATAGGGGGAGAGGACATCACATAGATACTGAGCATGGACCCATGGTCCAAGGTGGACTACTCACGACTCATCCGGAAAGCGTCCATGGTGGTGGAGAAGCTCCCGGAGGTTAATCCTCCCTCCGGCAGGGTGCCGGGACAGGGTCTCCTAGCAGCCCAGATCTTGGAAGCGCGGCAGCGGCGGAATAGAGGGGAGATCGCGAAAAAGGGTTCTGTCCTCGGGGGTCTTGGGACGAGAGGTAAATATATGCGAAGGGTGAAGCCAGGGGTGGACCAAGGGGTCCAGGCGGCCCCCTGGCGCGGCCTAGGGTGGATCCGCGCCCCCTGACCGCCTAGGCACCAGGTGGGTCCCCCCAGCCCCCCTTCGGGCGTCTGGAAGCTTCTGTGTGGCTGATTTTTTATATATTTTTCCCGAAATTTTTCTGGCACTTTAAGTAATGGGATAACCTGAAATACAAAAATAACAGAAAACAGAAACTGGCACTGAGGTGCACTGAGTTAATAGGTTAGTCCAAATATGATCAAAAATGTATGAAAGTGTATCAAAAGCCTAGCAATATCACCCAAAACATGCATGGAGCAAGCATAAATCTATATCTCTTATAAAGCAAAACCCCACCAAGATATATTTATGGTTTCTATCTCAACATGCAAGCTATCCACATCATCCACTATTATAGCCAATCATTTGTCCATGTCATCCACTAACAAATCCCTATGCATTTATGGTATCTATACCAACATGCAAGCTATCCACATCACTTACTATTGTTGTCAATCTTTTATTCATGCCATTCACTTTCATTTGCATGCATCTTATACCCTTTCAATTTATATTGTAGAGTTGTTATAGAGATTTCCGCTCCAACGCGCGGGGTATTTTTCTAGTTATAGATACATTTGGGACGTATCACAAGGGCGCTAGGGTTTGCCGGTGTCTCGAGAACTATGTTAGATTGATTCGCCTCTAGGACGTCCCTAGGCCTCGACTTACGCCGAGTCCTAGGGCTTTACAAGGAAACCGACTATCAATAAGGTGGAGTCATATTCTATCTCTTTGATGATTTGTCTTGTTCTTCAAGGTAGTTCGGACTCCTTCCTTCTAGCGTCAGTCTTCGTCTTGTAGGTCGGTCGGCTCGCAAGCCGATCCTTTCTTCTGGGCCTTCCCTTATGTGACACCCCCAAAACCAAGTCGTGTACAGTAATCATACACGCAAGGTACACGATCGAGATCAGGGACTCACGGTAAGATATCACAACACAACTCTACAGATAAAATAATACAAGTTGTTTAATACAAGCCAGGGGCCACGAGGGCTCGAATACAACAACTCGAGAGCACAAAGTTAGCAGAAGAAATAGTATCTGAGTATAGACACAAGGTACACATGATCTTCCTTAAGAAATCTAGCACAAATAACAACAGATCGAAAAGGCAAGGCCTCCTGTCTGGGATCCACCGAACTACTCCTGGTCGACGGGGAACTCGACGTCGTAGTAGTCGCCTCCAGGGTACTCCTTCTCCTGGGCTCCAACATCGACTGCAGTGGTCGATCAGGCAAAACAGAAAGGGGGAAATAAAGTAAGGGTGATTATCTAGCATACCCGTGAGTCTTACTTCTGGTACTAAGCATTTATGCATTTGTATCAAATGGAAAGGGGAGGTTGTATATAGTGGACTGAAAGGTAGAAGTCAGAATAAGGATAAGAAGCTAGGCCTATCAAAGACTAGCATCTTCCGACGAGTCTTGAAGCACAAGAAGAGAATAGCCAACAGTTTATATAAAGCATAAAGTAACAATGCAACAGAAGTTGTTGCAGCATTGTATAATAGTAAGTTGTAATAATTATCAATTAACAATGCCTCCGAGTTCCCTTCCTCGACTTCCCTGCGAGGAAGAAGACCCGGAACCATATAGTTCAATAGTAGTAGTTTGTAGTGGTAAGATCCAGCTTCAGCATAAAGCGTCCTGTTACCGTGGACACGTCTATTCGAATAGACTACACTTCCCTGCAGGGGTGCACTTATGTTACACTACAACACAAGGATCTCCAAGGTGGCGTACAGCTTGTTAGGGAATGCCCCACCGAGGCTATCCGACACTCTATAGCCCATATTTCAAACTCGACAGAGAGGTCATCCTCCGGTCTAAATCCTAAGTACGTCGGGCCTTGGACCCCAACCCTGACGTACTCCTGCACGGTGCGTGACTGCCGGTGAAGCAACAACAAATATAAATCACACTACTCGAGCAAAGAAGACAACACCACTTCCCGACAATCAGCCCGCGGTACTGATGACGTCTGAAGAGTCCTCGAACGAGACTACGAAGCAGGGGAGCCCATAACTCATTTTCCCACGTGTAGGAAACGTGTATAAGCCAAAAGGCTACTCAAGTCATCCGCCGAACCCTTAGTCATTTTATTATCTCGCAGACAACCGTTATCGTTGCCCGACTAATTAACAGAACGGACAACGAACAGCAGCCAAGACCACCAGTACATTGGTGCCTGCTCTGTCGTCCCGTCAAAGCACGCGGTTACCAACAAGGTGAACCAACTCCTTAACTTATCTCGTGTGTGCCCCTGAAGGAGCTCGACTTTCGTGGTTTGGTAACTCTCGCGGCCAACGATCAGGGTCCAAGCTCACCTGTACACTGGTCGTACCCTCCCTGTCGTCCCGTCGCAATACCACTCGCGGGCATCGTTGGGTCACCCGACTTCTTACCTTAAGGACAACCGTGGATCAGGACCCTAGGGCAGCTATACAGAGTCAGCAACGAGTGGAGTACGAGGATTACTCCTCGATAGCTCACACTTGATGGTGGCTCGACAGAGCCGAGGTTGGGGCCTTAGGCGGTGTCTGCACTATACCGTACATGTGACAGTTATATATATTATATCCGCGTTCACTCCCCAGAGCGATCACGGCCCGCTATCTAATCCTAGTTGACTACAATGTGCAGGGCTCACTGCTGTATATTTCATAAGTAATAATAAGCAGCATGTGATAAAGGAAGGTACATCAAGGGGCAACAATGACAGGCTATGCAATGAATAGGATTGTAACGTAGCAGTATCAATAACAATGCCTAGTGCAATAAATGTACGGAAAAGATAGGCGATATCTGGGGAAGAGAATGGCTCTGCTTGCCTGGAAGCTCGATAGTAGGGGTACGGTCGTCGACGAAGTAGTCGTACTTGGCCACGGTGTCGTCAGCGGCAGCAACGGGGTCTCCCGGAGAATAAGCGCGCGGGGAGGGGGGGACAGTAAATACACAACAATAATAGCAACACAGATATATGACATAGCAGATACAAAGAAACATGTCTCTAACGCAGTGTTTGGTGATGTGCTCGGAGCAGGAATTTATCCGGGGTTGACTCATCAGTACCGGTTGATTACCGGACAGATGATCTGAAGGGGGAAGATTCCATGTCTGCAGTGTTAGAGACATCTGACAGACATGTGGATAGTGTATCCGTGCTCGTTGATTCATTCTAAACAACTTTCGTATTCAGAATATTTTCATCTGGAAAGTTTTACCGGCTCCGGTCGTTTGACAGACACATGAACCGGACGGGAAATGTTCCATGTTCGGTATGTTAGAGGGGTGCGGTGGGTATACGAGTAGCGTATGTGTATTCGTCGTATTTTTTGAGCAAGTTTCATGTATAAAATATTTTCATCAGACTTACGGTTTAAAAGATATTGAATTTCCAATTTTAAATCATTTTAAAAGAATTTTGAATTTTCTTTTATTATTAAAGCAGCATTATCCACAATCTTATCCACAATAGTGCCACTTACAAGGGGGTCCCACATGTCATAGGCAGTGGCAATTAAATTCATTTTATTAAATCAAAAACAGTACATGGGGTCCACATGTCATTCTCTGAATATCAACTCTATTTTTAATATATCTCTCTGCCAGTGGGGTCCAACTGTCATAGACAGTGGCTAATAAAATCTTTTAGTTATTTAAACAGGGAAGGGGACCCACGTGTCATCCGCTAGGGCTTAATTAATTTAACTTAATCATCTCAATTTATTTAAAGGGAGATGGGGGACCAGTAGTAAGTGACTAGGGTTGTTTAACAGGGGTTATCTGAACAGGGGGTTAGCCCCTGGTTAAACTGGTACGCACACGCAGACGGCGAGGCCCTAGCGGCCCTCTGGCGAGTGGGGCACGATGGAGGCACGGGTGCAGCACAGGGTAGCTAAGGCTTGTCCAGGGCAGCCGAGCGCGGCCGTGGCGAGGCAGGGCGCGGCCCAAGGGTGCTCCGGCCATGGTGGCGCGGCGGCGACCCGAGCACGGCCACGGCGGCCACGGGACGTGGGGAGAGGAAGGATGGGACGGGGAGGTGCGGGAGCTCACCGAGGAGGCTCATGGGGGGCCGGTGGTAGCTTAGTAGCGGAGGGGCGGCCGGAATCGACGAGGGTCGTCGGAGGTGCAGAGGAGGGGAATCCGAATCGATCCACATGTTTCGGTGGCCGGGCGCTTGTGTTCGTCGGCATGGAAGTTGTAGTCGAGATCGGGGATCCTCCTGGGCGTGCCCGCTTGGCCGGAGGTGGCCGTTGGCCATGACCACGGCGACGGCGTGGCCACGGGCACGGCGGTGCTCGCGCGGGGAGGAAACAGAGGCGGGGGAGATGGGGAAAGGAGTGAGGCCAGGGGTCGGGGGTGGCAGGGAGGCATTATCCTCGACGAGAGCAGCAGGGGCAGGTGACGGGGCAGGTGAGGGGGGGGCCGGCATGGCCACGGCCATGGCGTCGTGGGCAGGGAGCAGGTGAGAGGGAAGAAGACAAAGGAGGGGGAAGTGGGCCGGGTACTTGGCCGAGGGAGGTCTCGCACCGGGCGAGGGATAACAACCTCCTTATTTTCTGTTTTTTTGTTTACCTTTTCTTTTCTGGCACAATTAGTTTAGCTAGCATTTGGTTTTTAAAAAAATGTGCAACTGGTCTTATTAATTGTGTTGCCCCACATTGTAATGCTATTAAAAGTTTGAGGTTAAAATAAAATCGATTTATTATTATTATTTATCTTAAAAGACTAGTTGGTGCTATTTAGCTACTGTTTTATTTATTTACCTATTATTTGGACTTTTTTGCAAGAAGTGAAACTTGTTCTATTATTTGTGTTGCACCTTAAAGCAACACCACAAAAAGTTAGGGCTCAAAATAAAATCATTTAGGATTCCATTTGAATATGCAACGATTAAAAAAGGTTGTTTTGGTTGTTGTTTCAATTGTTTAAATATTTATATGCCATAATAAATATCCATCACCATGGTATCTTGGTCTACTGATTTTTGTGCATTTAACAAAATTGTTTGCACAATTTTTGGGCAATGTTTTATTTCCACCTTGTTTTGGAATTTTTAATTGGGTTGAATTTGGATCACTATGATCAAGGGTGATCATACAGGCTTAACCACAGTGACTTGACAACAGTAAAAGTGATTACTGTAGGTGATTATTGTAGTGTGACACCCGGGGCGTTTGATGGCGTGGAAGTGGTAATGGCTTCTCGCACTTCGTTGCTTACCCCAAGTGGAAGGTGAGATGCAGCGTAGCGGCAAATTTCCCCTATGTAGAGGATAGGGTTTGTCTCTCGTAGGACTCCGGCAATGATAAGTAGGTGTCAGCGGCGCACCTAACGCGGACCTGCACACGATACAATTAACTTTGCTCCCAACAAAGTTAGAGAGGTTGTCAATCTCTCCGGTCTTGTTGTTTACAAACGGTCAAACACACAAGGGATAATGATAATGATAAAAGCTGAAATTAAATATTTGAAAAGGAAATATCTTGTAAACAATAATGAAGATATGGACCGGGGTCCCGTGATGTTCACTAGTGATGTCTCTCTCCCAAAAGACGATAAAACTGCTATGTGAGGTAAACAAATTACATATGGGCAATTGAAAAAATTATGAACGCGCCACAATGCTAACTATGATACAAAAGAAAGAAAGATGCTCAAAAGCATGGGCAGTATGCTAAAATAAGTAGACCGAAATCATCAATATCTACTACTAATCATCCACCTTGAGATATCTATCAAGAACATCTCGCTGGTATTAAGTTGCGAGTCCCACCCAAAGTGTAAACCCAAAGCAACAGAGAACTGCATTAAAAGAACTTTGCGTAAAGTAAACAATCCTTGCAACCGCGGTTACAAGCATCGTTGTTTCCCCCCTTGTGGCCACAGCACATCCTCTAGACTCATGTTTCTGGCACTCAAGCGTGTTATCAGGGGGCATGTACCCACAATCGAGCATAACATTCCCTCTTGGAGTTACTATCCATCACTTGGCCAAAGCAGTAAACAACAACGAAGAACATGCAAAAATTACTTAGGAACAAAAATATAAGCGATCAAAACCAAATATATTACTCTATCACGATGTGAACATAATCTCATAATCCATCGGATCCCATCAAACTCAACATAGCAAAAGCAGAAGAATTACATATGTGCCTCGATCATGTAGGGCAGCTCGCAAGGTCTAATGTAACATCCCAATTTTCTAAATTCGGATGTTAATAGATCATCATATGCATCTCATGCTGCTTCCGCATTTTTCAGGAGTTTTAAATATTTTTAAACATTTTTCAACACATGGCAGTTCGCTGGAGAGGATATAAAAGGACTAATCCTCATTTTTAATTTGTTAGAAAATGGTTTAAAATATTTTTGGGAGATTTTTAAATTTACTTTGGAGTTATAAATATTTTCTAAAAATATTTTGGGAATTTATTTATGCTCCGGAAAAGTTTTAAATCAATTTTCGGACTTTTCGGTATTTTTAAAATGCCAGAAAAGTATTTTAAAATAATTCAAAAATAAGTTGCAAAGTTTTTATTTTTACTTAATATTTTGGTAAAGCCAAAAATTCAGTTTTGTTATTTTAAAAATATTGGCGAAGACGGAATTTAAAAATAAATTTCCGTGTTTTTTCTAATATTGTTTTGGGCCTAACGGGTCGTTCTGTTTTATTTATTTTCGCGGACCGAATTAGAGTTTAATTCGGATTAAAAAAATATGTTTCGCGGCTCGGGTTATTTAAACCCACGGACCCGCGGGGATTAGGGCTTCGCCCGAAACCCGACCCGCGGAAGCGCTGCCGTCCGCGAACCCGCCGCCCGACGCCGCCGCCGTTTGCCGCCGCCGTGTCGCCCGTCTGCCGCGCCGGTGAGCCCCCCCCCTCCCCGCGCCTCCTCACCGCCGCCGCCGGCCGGCCGAGCCGAGCCGCCGGAGCTCCTCCCGCGAGATCTGTTTTTTTTTCGCGCAGGGACCGATCGCGTTTTTAGTTTATTTTAATTACGGATAGGCCCCTGTTTGCATATTAGACCCCGTTTTCGCGCGGTACCGTTTTCGCGAGTATAATTTTTAACGGTAACTCGGAATCGAGTGATTCCAGTTGCGTTGCGACCGTGGTGAAATTTCCTAGCCAGTAGACCAAGTGGTAAAGAA
Source organism: Bromus sterilis (assembly GCA_950022295.1). Lineage (NCBI taxonomy): Eukaryota > Viridiplantae > Streptophyta > Magnoliopsida > Poales > Poaceae > Bromus > Bromus sterilis. Next base: position 32,367,540 of record OX465597.1, read on the forward strand.
GTTTGAAGTTTTCAAATTTGAATCCCAAGCAGATCCAAATTTGAACTTCCGGCAGCCGTAACTTTTTAACGGTGCGCCCGTTTGCGCCGTTTCTTTTTGCTTTGGTTTTATTTTGACAATTACTTTAAGTTTAGCTACTGTTAGGCAAGTTTTTCTACTGTTCTTTGAATGTTTCTTACTGTTTGAGCATATTTGTACGGAATATATGTTGATTGGTGCTATGTTTGCTCGTATAGATTATCTGGAGTGTGCCGCCTCGTATTGTGAGGATTGTGACCGTCAGGAACAGCAAGAAGGAAAGTGATGCTTTGACCATACTCATACCTATATTTTCTATATGAATTATGTTAATAAATATCACCCTATTGCATGATAGGTAGTTTACTTTACTGTGGCTGCAAAACCAGTTAGGATAGCCACATGTCTTGACTTGTATTAGTAGATCAACCTAGCCTGTGTTGTTACTTTATTTCTATGATTTGTAGACGTGGTTTGGGTTGTGAGAATTCATGGAGTGCATGTGAGCTATTTTAATAAATTGTGTTGCAACTTTATAATAAATAGAAATCACTTCTGGACGGGCGGGTTGCATCCCGGTAGTTGTGCCTTATCTAAGGACAGTGCCGGGGTTAAATGCACCCAATGGTTGTTTTGGTGGTGAACCGGGTGCGACATGGTGTCTACCCTCTGACGCAGTGGGCGCCGTCCAGGCTCAAAAAGATCAGACATGCAATATTACTAGTAGCTTCCGTGTACAGCCACTGGCTATATGGGCTCTGGCTTAGCACGAGTACGTTGTGTGGAACCTGGCCCTGGTAGCTAGCTGATGTAGATGTGTGTTAGCTGTACCGGCTACCAAAGGGTGGAGGCAACCTCTTCAGAAAGTCTTTGTCTCAATCTTCGGGTTGAGTCCAGTGGGGAACGTGTACAAACTCTGCAGAGCGTATAAACTGATCATGATTAGCCGTGTCCATGGTTACGGACGAATTTTGAGCAACTAGTCAGTACTGTTGTTGAATGATCTTGACAGATGAACACTTAATAATAATTTTGGTGGGAAAGATTAGCATGGGTTGCTGTGTGTTTCAGGTAGAATTCAACTTAAAATTTTTGACTGGTTTAGTTCAGGAGAAAATTGGCTTTCAGCAAAACAAAACCATAAGCCTTTCCTTTGACTTACCTTGCATGTAGTTGTAGGTCCTTTATATAAACTTTTCCGTGTCACTTGCCGTACAAATCAGATGTACTGACCCGTTGTCGGGCTGTAACCTTCGGTGTTGCAGGTTTTTCAGACGACCAGTAAGGTGCGTTTATGGGTTGCGAGTCTACACTCAGCATGTTCGCATGTGGCTGTTGATGGGACTCCACGTTACTTGCTTTTGCTTCCGCTATATTTATATTGAATAAGCTAGCCTTGAGCTATGCAACTTGTTATTTGTTTTACTCTGGATCATACGTTGTAATAATGATGCACTTGTACTTTGATATACATCTATGATATTGTGTGTGCCAGCGAGTTCGATCCAGGGACTGGCACTTGAGCACAAAGACTTCAATTCTGTGTGAATTGGGTCGTTACAGATGGTATCAGAGCAGTGTGTTGACTGTAGGACGTGACCCTAGGAAATGGATTAGAAAATCCATAGGAATAAAAATATTACTTTATATCACTCTGTCTTGTACTTACTTACCTTCTCTATCTCGTATTCATACCTGTTCTAATCTTGCCTTACCTCTCTTTGATTCTAGATGACCACTTTGTCATACCGCGCTATGGCGTTTGGACCTGAGCTCAGGGGGATTTGCCACTACCTGAACATCTACGCGCCAGTATTTCAGCCGGACATCGTGGAGACAAGGGGAGTTGATGACTACTGGCAAGTGGAGACTTTCATCCTTGGAAGCATGGAGAATGAGGAAAGGGTGATCACGGAGTCGTTCGAGGTGCATGCCCAGGAGAAGGAGTGGTGTGTGCACATAGCCGCTCACATAGCTCTTGGACGCATTGTGGAGAAGTATGCCGCCCGGCTAAAGGGTACGGTGTACGCGGAGATGGCCAAGGTTCTTCCATCGGGGAACATAATACCAAAGAGGTTCAGGTATGTGCCTGGGGCCATTTGGCCAGGTACAACCAGCTACATCATCCAAAGCCTGGAGAAGCACATCCATTGCCTGGAGAAGTGTACTCAGTCAGACCTCTACACCATCACTGAGTTGCAGCAGAAGAACACCAGGCTCAAGAGGGATAACAACAAGCTGAAGAAGGAGAAGTTGGAGATGAAAGCAGAGATGACAAGGCTGAAGGAGAAGATGAAGGCCAATGGAATTGAAGAACCAGAAGAAGAGCCAGAAGTAGAGACCTCGGCAGAAGAAGAGGAGCTGAGTCCCAAAAGGCGCAACCGCATTAGAGGGCGCGAATACCGCATGCTGTTTAGCAAAGACAACATTAAGAATTACTACACCGGCAATTAGTTTGCTATCGTTATCGTGTTAGCGTATTTGACCATGTCGACTTATTCGGTGTGGCAATACTAGGTTGCTTGATATACTCTTATGTTATTCGTGGTTGTGTTGAGGATCTTATATTACCCGTGGTTGTTTTAAGGATCTTATATCAGTTATAAAATATATTTTAAACTATATGGTGTGATAGGTGATGGTTTTTCGTATGAGTGCATTGGTTGATGATTGTTATATGTTTGATGCTATGGTGATATTGGTTGGTGAAGTTGATTGGTGATATATGTATTGTATTGTATATATAATGCTTGTCATGATCATAATATGCATATGGGTAGGAGTATATTTCCCTAGCTACTTTCTGTCTAAAACTTACCTATTCTTACCCAACAGATGCCGCCGAGACGTGATCCCACGGGGAATGAGAACAACAACAATGGAGTGCCAGCTTATATGCAGCAGTTACTTCAAGGACAAGCTCAGCTGATCCAGTTGCTCACGCCGAACATGGGCAACAACAACAATGCGCCACCACCACCACCTGTGGACACACTTGCAAGGTTCCTGAGGTTGAATCCTTAGAGGTTCTCTAGCACTCCTGAGCCCATAGTGGCGGATGACTGGCTTCGTACTGAGGCAGAGAGAGTGAGGTTTGCCTCACATTTTCTGGAGGGTCCTGCCGCAGCATGGTGGGACAACTACTCGCTGACTTACCCCATCGACACCATCACTTGGGCGTAGTTCCAGTCTGCTTTTCGCGCCGCACATGTTTCAGCGGGCGCCATGAGCTTGAAGAAGAAGGAGTTCCGCAGTTTGCGTCAGGGAGGCCGTTCAGTGGCCGAGTATGTTGAGGTGTTCAACAAGCTTGCAAGATATGCTCCAGATGATGTCAGGAATGATGCAGCAAGGCAGGAGAAGTTCTTGGAGGGGCTGAATGATGAGTTGGGAGTCCAGCTGACAGTGGCTACTTTTGCTAACTGTCAGGCGCTCATAGACAAAGCTATTGTGTTGGAAGGCAAGCAGCAAGCCATTGAGAACCGCAAGAGGAAGTACAACAACAACAATGGTGGCAAGTATAACTCTGGACTGCATCAGAAGCCACGCAATTCTTATGCTGGCAATGGAGGACATAACCATGGATATAACCACAATGGTGGGAATGGCCATTTTCACAGTGGAGGACACAACCATCATGGTGGGAATGGTCCATAATGGCCACAACCACCACAATGGTAGCAAGAATGGCAATGGCAATGGCAATGGCAATGGAAGGAACAATGGGAATGGGAGAAGCAATGGAGCCAATGGAGGCAATGGAAACAACCGTCAGAATGGCCAGGCACCAAAGGACTTGAGTCACATCCAGTGTTTCAGGTGCAAGAACATGGGACACTATGCCACAGACTGCCCAGAGTCCAATGGGAATGGAGTCGCCAAGCCCAATCCTTTCAACAAGGGGCATGTGAACCATGTCAACGTGGAGGAGATCTATGATGAGCCTGATGCTGTGATTGGTAAGTTCTTTATCAATTCAGTACCCGCACTTGTTCTTTTTTATTCTGATGCATCGCATTCTTTCATATCGAGGGTATTTGTGGATAAGCATGAGTTACCTACCGTAGTTCTTAAATCATCTATGCTCATAAGTTCACCGGGAGCGAAGATGTCAGCTAGTTTGGGATGCTATCAGTTGAGCCTAGCCATAGGGAAGCATCTTTTTCCTACATATTTGATTGTATTGAAGTCACAAGGTTTGGATATTATATTGGGCATGGATTGGTTAGCCAAGTACCAAGGTGTTATTGATTGTGCCAGTCGGTCTATCACTCTCAGTACACCAAGTGGACAGAAGATCAGATATGTATCCAAGTATAAGCATCAACACGCCCAGGTGAATTCTCTTAAGGGGGGTAGCCTGGATGATGTGCGTGTTGTGAGGGATTATCCGGATGTGTTTCCGGAGGAGTTGCCAGGTATGCCACCGGATAGGGAGATTGAGTTCCTTATTGATTTAATACCAGGCACTGGGCCTATTGCTAAGAGACCGTATAGGATGCCCGCTAATGAACTTGCAGAGTTGAAGGAACATATCAGAGAGTTGCAGGCAAAGGGGTTCATTCGCCCAAGCTCGTCACCTTGGGGATCTCCAGTGTTGTTTGTTGAGAAGAAGGATGGAACCCAGAGGATGTGTGTTGATTACCGTTCTCTGAATGATGTTACTATCAAGAACAAGTATCCTTTACCTGTGATTAATGATCTATTTGACCGGTTGGAGGGAGCTTGTGTATTCTCTAAGATTGATCTTCGTTCTGGTTATCATCAAGTGAAGATTCGGGAGAAGGATATTCCAAAGATTGCTTTTACTACAAGGTATGGGTTGTATGAGTATACTGTTATGTCATTTGGATTGACTAATGCTCCTGCATACTTCATGAATATGATGAACAAGGTGTTTATGGAGTTCTTGGATAAATTCGTTGTGGTGTTCATTGATGATATATTGGTGTATTCCAGGAATGAGAAAGAGCATGAGGCACATTTGCGTTTGGTATTGGAGAAGCTCAGGGAGCACAAGTTGTATTCCAAGTTCAGCAAGTGTGAGTTCTGGTTGAAGGAGGTAGGATTCCTTGGACATGTTGTGTCAGGAGAAGGAGTAGCTGTGGACCCATCCAAGGTTTCAACAGTTACAGAATGGGAGACACCCGCGACAGTTGGAGACATTCGTAGTTTCTTGGGTCTTGCAGGATATTATAGGAGGTTCATTGAGAATTTCTCCAAGCTTGCAAAACCAATGACTGAACTGTTGAAGAAAGAGAATAAGTTTGTTTGGAGTGAGGCATGTGAAACCAGCTTTCAGGAGTTGAATAAACGGTTAGTAACTGCACCTGTTTTATGTTTGCTTGATAGACATAAGGATTTCCAAGTATATTGTGATGCATCTCGTCGAGGACTTGGTTGTGTTTTGATGCAAGGAGGTAGAGTTGTTTCTTATGCTTCACGTCAGCTTAAGAACCATGAGCAGAACTATCCTACACATGATTTGGAGTTAGATGCAGTTGTTCATGCATTGAAAACATGGAGGCAATATCTTGTTGGTAATCATTGTGATGTTTTTACTGATCATAAGAGTTTGAAGTATACCTTTACTCAGAAGGATTTGAATCTCAGGCAGAGTAGATGGCTGGAGCTTATTAAGGATTATGATTTGAATGTGCAGTATCACCCTGGTAAAGCGAATGTGGTTGTTGATGCATTGAGCCGTAAGAGTCATATCAATGTTGCTAATGTTGAGGATATGCCACGTGAGTTATGTGAGCAGTTCAAGAATCTCAGATTGGAGATAGTTCCTAAGGGATATGTGGCAACATTCGAAGTGAAGCCAAATTTGTTGGAAAGAATCAGAGAGGCTCAGAAGAGTGATGCAGAAATTGATGAGATAAAAATGAATATGACCAAAGGGAAAGCAGAGGGTTTCCGTGAGGATGAGCATGGAGCCATTTGGTTTGAGAAGCGCATTTGTGTACCGCAGGATGCAGAGATCAGGAAGTTGATTCTTCAGGAGGCACATGATTCACCTTATTCTTTTCATCCCGGGATACCAAGATGTATTTGGATTTGAGGGAGAGATTTTGGTGGCCTAGCCTGAAGCGAGAGATAGCCCAGTATATTGCTTTGTGTGATGTTTGCCAGAGAGTCAAGGCTGAGCATCAGAAGCCAGAAGGATTGTTGCATCCTTTGCCTATACCAGATTCGAAGTGGGATCAGATAGGTATGGACTTTATTACTGGTTTACCCAGGACTCGGTCAGGATATGATTCTATTTGGGTGATTGTGGATCGTTTGACCAAGGTTGCTCACTTCATTCCAGTGAAGACAACTTATAACAGTGCCAAGCTAGCCAAGATTTATATGTCCAGGATCGTGTGTTTGCATGGAGTTCCAAGCAAGGTTGTGTCTGATAGAGGTACTCAGTTTACTTCGAAGTTTTGGCGTCAGTTTCATGAGACCTTGGGCACTAGGCTGGAGTTCAGTACAATGTTCCATCCTCAGACAGATGGGCAGACCGAGAGAGTCAATCAGATCTTGGAGGATATGTTGAGGGCTTGTGCGTTGGATTATGGTTCGAGTTGGGATGACAACTTACCGTATGCTGAGTTCTCATATAACAACAGTTACCAGGCTAGTCTTCAGATGGCACCCTTCGAGTTACTGTATGGCAGGAAGTGCAGGACTCCGTTGATGTGGGATGAGGTAGGAGAACGTCAGTTGTTTGGACCAGACCTGATCAGAGATGCTGAGGAGAAAGTCAAGTTGATCTGTGGTAGACTGAAGATAGCACAGTCCAGGCAGAAGAGCTATGCAGATGCAAAGCGCAAGGATGTAACCTATGAGGTTGGAGACCGTGCATATCTCAGAGTTTCACCAATTCGCGGAATCAAGAGGTTTGGAATCAAGGGCAAGTTAGCACCACATTTTGTGGGGCCTTACAAGATCTTGGAGCGCAGAGGAGAGGTAGCTTATCAGTTGGAGTTGCCAGAAGCTTTCTCAGGAGTTCATGATGTGTTTCACGTATCCGAGCTGAAGAAGTGTCATGCAGAGATGGCAGATATTCCTTTGAGAGATACAGTGCCACTTGAAGCAATTCAGTTGGAGAGTGACTTGACTTATGAGGAGAAACCTATGAAGATTCTGAAGACTGCAGAAAGAGTTACCCGCACAAAGACGATCAGGCTATGCAAGGTTCAGTGGGATCATCATACCAAAGAGGAAGCAACTTGGGAGCGTGAAGAAAATCTGAAGCAAGACCACCCGCATCTCTTTGCTAGCCAGCCCGAATCTCGAGGACGAGATTCATCTGAAGGGGGGTAGGTTTGTAACATCCCAATTTTCTAAATTCGGATGTTAATAGATCATCATATGCATCTCATGCTGCTTCCGCATTTTTCTGGAGTTTTAAAATATTTTTAAACATTTTTCAACACATGGCAGTTAACTGGAAAGGATATAAAAGGACTTATCCCCATTTTTAATTTGTTGGAAAATAGTTTAAAATATTTTTGGGAGACTTTTTAAATTTACTTTGGAGTTATAAATATTTTCTAAAAATATTTTGGGAATTTATTTATGCTCCGGAAAAGTTTTTAAATCAATTTTCGGAGTTTTTGGTATTTTTAAAATGCCAGAAAAGTATTTTAAAATTATACAAAAATAAGTTGCAAAGTTTTTATTTTTACTTAATATTTTTTAAAGCCAAACATTCAGTTTTTTTATTTTAAAAATATTGGCGAAGACAGAATTTAAAAATAAATTTCCGTGTTTTTTCTAATACTGTTTTGGGCCTATCGGGTTGTTGTGTTTTTTTTATTTTCGCGGACCGAATTAGAGTTTAATTCGGATTAAAAAATATGTTTCGCGGATCGGGTTATTTAAACCCGCGGACCCGCGGGGATTAGGGTTTCGCGCGAAACCCGACCCGCGGAAGCGCTGCCGCCCGCGAACCCGTTGCCGCCGCCGCCGTCCACCGCCGACGCCGTTTGCCGCTGCCGTGCCGCCCGTCTGCCGCGCCGGTGAGCCGCCCCGCCCCCCGCGCCTCCTCACCGCCGCCCGCAGTGCTGGCCGCCGCTGCGCTGGCCGCCGCCGGCCGGCCGAGCCGAGCCGCCAGAGCTCCTCCGGCGAGATCTGTTTTTTTTTTGCGCAGGACCCGATCGCGTTTTTAGGTTATTTTAATTACGGATAGGCCCCTGTTTGCAGATTAGACTCCGTTTTCGCGCGGTACCGTTTTCGCGAGTCCTTTTTAACCGTAACTCAGAATCGAATGATTCCAGTTGCGTTGCGAAGGTGGTGAAATTTCCTATCCAATAGACCAAGTGTTACAGAAGTTTGAAGTTTTAAAATTTGAATCCCAAGCAGATCCAAATTTGAACTTCCGGCAGCCGTAGCTTTTTATCGGTGCGCCCGTTTGCGCCGTTTCTTTTTGCGTTGGTTTTATTTTGACAAGTACTTTAAGTTTAGCTACTGTTAGGCAAGTTTTGCTACTGTTCTTTGAATGTTTATTACTGTTTGAGCATATTTGTATTGAATATATGTTGATTGGTGCTATGTTTGCTCGTATAGATTGTCTGGAGTGTGCCGCCTCGTATTGTGAGGATTGTGACCGTCAGGAACAGCAAGAAGGCAAGTGATGCTTTGACCATAATCATACCTATATTTTCTATATGCATTATGTTAAGAAATATCACCCTATTGCATGATAGGTAGTTTACTTTACTGTGGCTGCAAAACCAGTTAGGATAGCCACATGTCTTGACTTGTATTAGTAGATCAACCTAGCCCGTGTTGTTACTTTATTGCTATGCTTTGTAGACATGGTTTGGGTTGTGAAAATTCATGGAGTGCATGTGAGCTATTTTAATAAATTGTGTAGCAACTTTATAATAAATAGAAATCACTTCTGGACGGGCGGGTTGCATCCCGGTAGTTGTGCCTTATCTAAGGACAGTGTCGGGGTTAAATGCACCCAATGGTTGTTTTGGTGGTGAACCGGGTGCGACATGGTGTCTACCCTCTGACGCAGTGGGCGCCGTCGAGGCTCAAAAAGATCAGACATGCAATATTACTAGTAGCTTCCGTGTACAGCCACTGGCTATATGGGCTCTGGCTTAGCACGAGTACGTTGTGGGGAACCTGGCCCTGGTAGCTAGCTGATGTAGATGTGTGTTAGGTGTACCGGCTACCAAAAGGTGGAGGCAACCTCTTCAGAAAGTCTTTGTCTCAATCTTCGGGTTGAGTGCAGTGGGGAACGTGTACAACCTCTGCAGAGCGTATAAACTGATCATGATTAGCCGTGTCCACGGTTACGGACGAATTTTGAGCAACTAGTCAGTAATGTTGTTGAATGATCTTGACAGATGAACACTTATAAATAATTTTGGTGGGAAAGATTAGCATGTGTTGCTGTGTGTTTCAGGTAGAATTCAACTTAAATTTTTTGACTAGTTTAGTTCAGGAGAAAATTGGCTTTCAGCAAAACAAAACCATAAGCCTTTCCTTTGACTTACCTTGCATGTAGTTGTAGGTCCTTTATATAAACTTTTCCGTGTCACTTGCCGTACAAATCAGATGTACTGACCCGTTGTCGGGCTGTAACCTTCGGTGTTGCAGGTTTTTCAGACGACCAGTAAGGTGCGTTTATGGGTTGCGAGTCTACACTCAGCATGTTCCCATGTGGCTGTTGATGGGACTCCACGTTACTTGCTTTTGCTTCCGCTATATTTATATTGAATAAGCTAGCCTTGAGCTATGAAACTTGTTATTTATTTTACTCTGGATCATACGTTGTAATAATGATGCACTTGTACTTTGATATACATCTATGATGTTGTGTGTGCCAGCGAGTTCGATCCAGGGACTGGCACTTGAGCACAGAGACTTCAATTCATTGTGAATTGGGTCGTTACATCTAAACCATGAAGAACAAAGAGGGGAGGAGAAAATCACATAGCTAATGATCACGGACCCATGGTCCAAGGTAGACTACTCACGGCACATCCGGGAAGCGTCCATGGTGGAGGAGAAGCTCCCGGAGGTCGATCCTCCCTCCGGCGGGGTGCCGGGAAGGGTCCTGACGGTGCTCCCGATCTTGTGTCGGGACCCGGGGTTAGCATATGTAATTCCAGTCACAACTCAATCACATGGAGAGCCGAGAGCCGTACCCACTTGTCTAAGTAGACAAGGCCAAGCACAGAACACTCTCGGAAAGCATCGTACGTGAGGGGCATCCCATCCAGGTCGGATGATCAACTGAGATGGGTCCTCATCGCCCACTCACAAGTCTAAATGATTATGGGTGGTGAAATCCCATACTCATATACAAGTCGCCTCAACCATGTTATCGATTGAATCATGACCCTTACATAAACAAACTCCAGCCCGATCACTTAGTCGGGGTCTAGGGCGGGCTCGATCATACAACAAAGGGTGCACGTGACAGATTCACGAGCAATCGTATCGCGATGCCCCAAGCTGCGCACATCTAAGGGCCACTGGGTGTATAAAATACCGCCAGCCAGATCACAACTAAGGTCTCGAAAACCCATACTAAGGCATGCATGTTATAATCATACACGCAACACACATGTCTAGTATGAACAGCAGGTATCATCACATAACTCTACAAAGTACTTCTTTATTGACTTACACATAGAGTATACAAAGATCATATAACTATGATCCATCATTACATCAAACAACGGAAGCAAATTAGGTCTGAGTACAGACAAGTTTAACAAATGGCTTAGAGAAGCCTTGTTCAGCAAACATGCCCTTCCACGAGGGACCAGACTGTTGTCTGGGACTATACTAACTTAGTCAACGTCGAGCTTCAGGAAGGTGACTCCATCGGGGTTTGGTTTCTCATCTAAAACATAGAATAAGCAAACGTGAGTACAAAGTCGTACTCAGCAAGACTTACATCAGAACTATACTACTCATGCCCAAGTTTCAAGGTAAAGGAGGTGGGGTTCGTCATGCAGAAGTGCCAGCTTTGACTTGACTAGTCCTGTACTACGAGTACCAGACTTGAGGTAAGAAGCGTACACGAGTCCACTACCAAGTCTCCAACCAATACACCACTATGGATACGTCCTCGACTTCCCCACGAGGAAGCACACCATAGCACTCACGCTTATCTTGCGAGTTTTAGAGTATCCATTCAAGTTGTCTAATAATCAGTTACAGGTTCCAAGTAGTCCATGACCGCGGACGCGGCTATTCGAATAGTTTTGTTAACCTTGCAAGGGTGTAAGATACACACACATGACCATCGGTTAACGCCTTTTGCTCGCCACCGTTCAAGAGGTGACAGCGAGGATGTTCACCATGACACTTCGCTCACAACCGGTCTATTCCAGGAGTCGACTATCTGAGTTTGTCACCGCTCGAGAGTCCGGCCGGATCAACGATACGGACTCAGACAATGTAGTCAACCAAGACGCCACCTCTGACAGATGGTTTCACTGCCTCACAGATCCACCCACATATCTATATGATGCAACCTTTCATCCATTCTTTTTATATGCATATGCCAAATGGAAGGCCCAAACTAATGTGACTCCTAGACGTCAACACGGATCAAGGTACTAGGCCGAGAGGGGTCAGTGAGCCCAATGTGTGGTTGTACTCTTTGTCTTGGATTACCATACAAGAACTCGGTGCTTAAGGCGGTGTTCAAGAGACAACCCACTGTGTACTCCTACACAGCCTCTCATCGTTCACCTTCTATTAGGGTAGATTCACCAACACAGTTTCACTTTCATCAACACCATGTTCACTATCATCCCGACTCACATCAAAAGCATCCTCATTGTAAACTCTAAGCATGCAATAAGCTTTAACAGTTGTAGGGGCCACATGATATCAATCAATTCCTCTGTCAGCTAGGATTGTGGTTTGCTTACTACTGTGACAAGATGATAGGTCATGCATCGGATATGGGTTCAACTATGCGGTAGAATCGATAACAAGGTGATCATCCTAATCAATGCATAAGCGAGACTGAGAGGGAAGTGGGATTTTATAGACATGATCAATGGGGTTTGCTTGCCTTGCTGACGATACACAGGATTACCGGCACAATCATCAACAAGAGGGGCGCAACATTGAATTTAAATGCACAATCACATGATAATGTTGTCCATGATGTGAATGGTGCTGGTTTGTGGTACATTTGATTTAAATGAAGTGTATTGCATTTGAAATGCAAATTCAAACTCCACATATGAATTTCAATTTAACCAAATTGCAATTGCTATTGTTTGTTCTTTGAAAACCATGTGATCATGTGTGTAATATGTCTCTGATGTACAAGTTACCAAGTTTACATTGTATTGGTTCAAAGTGGAAAAGCATTTGAATTAAATTCGAATTAATTCCATTTAAAGAAAATAGCAAAAGCTACTGGTCCCGTTTTAAATTCAACTCAAACATAGCTGAAAGTTGTATATTTGGATAGATAATTTTCTGCTGATAATTTTTCATATATTATTTGTCCAATTTGGAGTTAATATAAATTTTCTATGAATTTTAGAAGTTTCAATTATTTTCTGTAATTTCTGGATTTATTTTAATTCATTTTCTCTTTATTGCGTCAGCATTAGGTCACTGTGACGTCAGGGGGGGTCTGACTGGTCAACTGACCAGTGGGGCCCACTGGTCAGTGACCCAAGGGTTAATCCCCGTTTTAATTAGCCTCTGTTTAATTAGAGGGGGCCCTGGGCCCACCTGTCATAGGGTCAGAGGGTGGTTAGGCTAGGGGATTAGGCCCTAATCGGCCAGGGCATCGACGGCTAGCCGCCGGTGGCCTCTGCACACGGCGGCGCCTCTCCGGAATGCCGCTACAGGGCACGGGGATGGAGAGGGAGAGTACTGGAGCGCGTCTCGCGCCCGTGCGCATCTCCTAGAGCACAAGGGGGTCAAAGGGGAGGCGTCGGGCCATGGCAACGGCAAGTCCGCGACGGCCGGGGTCACTAATCTCGACGGAACGGCGATGCACGGCTTGATAAGAAGAACGGGGAGGGGGGATCGATCCAGCAGCTCACCAGGAGCACGATGAACGGCACGGTGGGGCTGGGGCGGTCCTGGAGGCGGAGAAATTCCTCGTCGGAGCTGCAGTTGACCGGTGGCAGATCGAGGAGGACGGCGTTGCTTCTGTTGGCGCTGAGCTCGAATTGATGTTGCGGATTGAAGTAGTCGTCGTCTAGGAGCTCCCTGGACAACTTGGCTCGTCGGAAGTGGCACGGTGGCCGCGTGGACCACGACGGCGTGCTCCGGCTGGGGCTCGGGGTTGCGCTCGGGTGCGGCGAGATTCGTGAGAGAGAGAGGCCGAGAGGGAGCCTGAGGAGGGGGAAAGGTGTTGCGGGGCTTCGGGTGTCTCCGTGGCGCACTTAGGGGCACGGGAAGGCCCTAGGCGTGCTGCGGTGGCGTCGGCCGCGCTCTGCCCTCCAGCGAGCTGCTTGGCAGCGCGGGGAAGAAGACGACAAGAGGATGTCGTGGGCTGGGCCGGGGTAGGTTAGTTGGGCCTATGGCCTGTGGGGTGGGCTGGGGATTTTCTTTCTATTTTCTTATGTTTCTTTCTGTTTTCTATTTTCTGTCTTTTGTTTTGCTCCAAATAAAAAGCAGAGCATTTTTTAATAAATTCCCAAATATTTTTATAAATCCTAGGTGACCAGTAGCTAGTCACTTTTAGGATTTGGGCATTTTTGAAATTCAATACATTTGAATTTCAATTCAAATAAGGGTCAAATTTAATTTCCAAGGCACATTTTGAATTTTAGAAAAATCCATGGGCATGAGGATGATCCCAAACCACTTTTGCAATGATCAACAACAATTCTAGGAATTTTCCAAAGGTTCAAATGATTTTTGGAGAAGGATTTTTATCTGGCCATTTGATTTAATTTCTCAGGGTTTTTCTTTTCCCCATTTTTGAATTTTCCTTTTGAATTTCCACATGATGCAAAGGAGCACTCAAACCCTAGCACTTACCCAAGTTGGGGTTCTCACATCTTGGAAGCGTGGCGGCGGCGGAACAGAGGTGAGATTGGAAAATAGGGTTCTGTCTTCGGAGTTTCCCGTGACGGAGGAATAAATAGGCGAAGGGGGCAGCTAGGGGGGCACCAGGGGTCCAGGCGCCCCCCTGGTGGTGGCCCTCTGGCCCCACTTGGGTGCTTCTGGAAGACTCTGTTACGCTGATTTTTATCCGATTTTTCCTGAATTTTTGGAGCATTTTTTATATTGGGGAAACCTGAAATAGAAAAACAGCAGAAAATAGAAATTGGCACTGCGGTCCACTGAGTTAGTAGGTTAGTCAAAATATGATTAAAAGTATATGAAAGTGTATCTAGATCATAGCAATATCACACAAAACATGCATGGAGCGAGCAGAAATTATCGATACGTTTGAGACGTATCAGCGTTACACCTTGGTGAGCCGGCCCACAGGCCCACTCTCTCTCTCTCTCTCATAGTCTTGGTCTCGAGGCCTTCTTGCTAATTCTTTCGGGTCGGTAAGTTATCCCCCCGACACCTTCGCCGCCTGTTAGACGATTTTTTATGAGCGGCTTTTCGCTAGTGTAGTCTCTCTCTCTTCACCTCTTCCACTTCAGTTTTTACATGTTGAACATTTTTAAGTAAGAGATTTTTTTTCTTTTTGTTTTCTTTTCTTCCTTTTCATCAGTTTCTTTGTTTCTTTCTTAGTTTTCATTCATTTATTTATTTTTCTATATGTGTTTGTTCTATTTTTAAATACACAATATAAATTTAGTGTACACGAGATATCTTTTTTATACATGTTGAACATTTTTAAGTACATGATTTAATTATTTTTTCTCAAATATACATGTATTCATTAATATAAGACATTTTAGCTAGCTAAATATTTTTGAGGCAGAGTTTTAGCTAGCTAAATTAGCTTGCTAAAACGTCTTATATGAAAAACCGGAGGGAATACATGTTTGTAACATTATTTTGTATACATGGACAAGATTTTCCAAATACACTGTGAACATTTTTGTAATGGCATATATATATTTTCACACGCAATGTACATTTTTTATACATCAAAACATCTTTATATACTTACTTTAACAAACATTGTATTATATTTTTATGTCTAATTTTATTTAATATACATTTTTTATGTTTCATATACATCATGGATATTTTTATATATCTTATAATTTTATAAATACATGATTAAAATTGTTAAAATATATGTTTTGAGGTTACTTTTTTCGTAAATATTGTACCTTTATTCGTCAATAGTAGGAACAATATTTTGTAATTATCAAATATCCTAAAAATACATGATTAACATCTTTTCAGATATATGTTTTCACGTCCACTTTTATATACAAATTGTATTTTTTTTTCATACATAAGAGACATTTTTTAATACATGTTTGGATGAGATCATATTTTTTAATTAAATTTAACATATAACTTAGACACCTCTTTTCGCACTAACAAAACATGATGAATTTGATTTAACAATTTTTCTTTTTAGTTAAACACTCGCACCACAAACTTTTTTAGAGAATGAAAGAAAGCAACATTGTTTTTCCCGACCATTATTTTTTAAAAGGATTGGCTTTTTGCCATCTCATCAAAGTTCATTGTAAGAAAAAAGTTCACAAGTTAGATTCTTTGTCTTTTTTAGAGAAAGGAAAAGACAAGAACAATTATATGTTGAGCCTTAGATGGAAATAGGAGATGTT
The DNA here is from genome assembly GCA_950022295.1 of Bromus sterilis. Lineage (NCBI taxonomy): Eukaryota > Viridiplantae > Streptophyta > Magnoliopsida > Poales > Poaceae > Bromus > Bromus sterilis. The sequence goes on from OX465597.1 coordinate 32,383,271, forward strand.
GTTCAGTTTTACACAAATCAATTTTCATTCAAATATTTTTACGTATACAGATTAGATGGGCATTGAAAGTTTGGATGTCGGCACAACTGGGGTTTTGGTAGAAACTAGCTGCAAGTCACCATTGATGTGCGATTGGGAGCCCCCCACCAAAATAGTCCCAAATCGTCCGTTGACTCGCAATTACTTTTGTTTTCCCTCGGAAAACAGTTTCAACCCACCGACTTTTTGCAACTAAGTATCTGAAACCACCCCCACACAAAGCAGTCACGGATCAGTGTGCCATAGGTTGCTTCCCAAAAGCCCATAGGTTTTTTATTCGAAAAGGGGATACCTCCCGGCCTCTGCATCAGTCGGTGCACACAGCCTTTTATTAAGGAGTAACAGTTATCATTATTACAGACTCATGGATCGCTTAAAGTTGATACATGAATCAACCAGCGAAAGAAAGAAAACGCTAGCATATGACAACTAAGCATCACGTAGTCGACTAGTATGTTGTCAACCAGCCCGGCTGAAGATATCCCGTGCTACCGTCAGCAGATGGTTACATCCAGTAGCCATAATATCCCGCTGATCTGGCGGCAGTAGGAACGCCCATAGCTGCACCCAATGTGCTGCCATATAAATTTCTTACCTGCAAGAAGTTAAAAGTTTTGTTTTTATTAAACACAATGTCATTCCTGCATCTCCATATTGACCAACATAAGGCCAAAACACCAATGCGAATTCTAGCCTTAGATATTTTGTCCACTCCATTTAACCAATTTCCAACCATATTTGTAATATTAGTTGTGGGAGTAAGATCATATGTGATGTTTACTGCGCGCCAACATAGTCTAGCAAAAGGACATGAAATAAATTAATGTTCGACTGTCTCTTGTGCCCCACAAAAGCAACATTTAGTACATACAATCCAATTCCTCTTTGGAAAATTATCTTTGGTGAGTAAAACCTTGTTGTTAAGGAACAACATAAAAATCTTGATTTTAATAGGGATTTTCAGTTTCCATAGATACTCGCAAAGAAAAGCCCATATGTGTGCAAGACACCCATTAACTTGCAATTTGGAATTTCTCAGAAACCCAGTTGCAAGCAGGCAAGCAGCCTATACACTCGCAAATGTCCCTTTCCCTCTCCAATAGAGTTGCAAATAGCCCATCTGACTCGTAACTGAACCTTTTTCTCTTTAACCCAGTTGCAAATCGCCCATCGACTAGCAAAAAAACTTTTTTCTAAAAAAATAATCAGTTGAAAGTCACCCATCGACGCAACTGAATTGTTTTTATCGCCAAGACAGTCTCAAGCCCCTCATAGACTTGAAATTGAACTTTTTTGACAACCCAATCGCAAGTCACCCATCAACTTCAAAACTGAATTTTATTTTGACAACCCCGTTGCAAGTCACCCATTAATTTGAAAATTGGACCTTTTTTCTCTACAACCCAAATGCAACTCGCCAATCGATTTGCAATTGATCCTTTTTCTACCACCCAGTTGCAAGCAACTTATATACTAGCAACTGGACCTTTTTTTCTCTCCAACCAAGTTGCAAGTCGCTCAACAACTTGCATCTGAACCTTTTTTTTGGATCCAACCCAGTTGCAAGCCGCCCATCAACTCACAATTGGTCCTTTTTCTCTCCAACCAAGTTGCAAGTCGCCCATCAACTTGCAACTGAACCTTTTTTTGTTTCCAACCCAGTTGCAAGTCGCCCACCAACTCGCAATTGGTCTTTTTTTTCTCTCCAACCAAGTTGCAAGTCGTCCATCAACTTGCAACTGGACCTTTTTTTTGTCTCCAACCCAGTTGCAAGTGGCCAATCAACTCGCAGTTGGTCCTTTTTTCTCTCCAAGCTAGTTCCAACTTGCAAGGCACTCACGGACTAACAATTGAACCCTTTTTTTGTCTTCAACCCTGTTGCAAGTCATCCATAAACTCACAATTGGTCATTTTCTCTCTCTCTCTAAGCTAGTTGCAAGGCACCCCATTAACTTGAAAGTCATCAATTAACTTGCAATTTGGACTTTTGTTCTTCTCAACCAATTCGTGAACACGTTTTTGAATAACGTTTTGATCAAACTTCGTATTTTGTTGAAAATTCATGTATAAAATATAAGAGTGAAAAAAGCAAAAACAATAGCAAAAAAAGACCAAACAAAAACAAATCGTTAATAGCCTACCAAATTCAGAGGCGTATATGTAAGAGTATCGCGACGAATGCTAGCATTACTCAAAGCTAGCGATCGAACTTTCCCCAGAAAGAGAATCAACCTGTGGTTGAGTTGGTTACAGGGACAGTGGTATCCCCATCCCACCGGAGTTCAAATCCCAGATTTAACATTGGTGTCGCATTTTTGTGGATTTATTCCAGGACTTCCGGCGATGCGCTTTCAGTGGGAGAAGACGTTTCCGTCGAAGACGAGATGGTGACTTCGTTAATTTCATGATGATGTGACGACTCAGTATTGCAAAGATGCTCATAGAAGTAAAGTGTGCGTGTATGCGTTCATAGGGGTGAGTGTATACTCGTGTATGTGAGCGTCTGAGAAATTAGGCTTTCGCCCCCCTTTATAGATAAAGGAATCGAACCAAGGTACACGGCCGAACGATACAAGGTGGTGAGGTAACCCTCTTACAAAGCCGATCCTGAGAAAAGCGGTGCAGCTACGCGACCAGCAGAAGGCATCGACAAAACTACACACAACCCCAACACACCTAGGCTCCACAACAACGCCCTCAAGAGGGAAGACGGCGCAGAGCATCGCCGCTGCCGAGTATGGTAGGACAGAGGTCTTCACCCGGAGCCTAGACACGAGGAGAAGATCCACGACGACGTCTTCAGGAAGAGAGCGGCACCCACGGATGTCGTCGACGCCGATGCCGAGGCATAGAGCTTTCGCTCGGCAACTCCCCCATGTCTCCGATGCCGCCAGGGAGAGCGTGACGAGGTATAGTCCCCAGATCCGGATCAGGGCATCGCCCTACTAGAGGGGAATGCCCGGGCTACCCGCCGTTCCGCCACCAGTTGCCCACACAACCGGGAGTAGCCACCACCACCACCATGGTGCCTGTCGGAAAGCAACCATGTGGTCCAGCATCCAGGGCCGCCGCCCCAGCATCCCTGCCCCAGACATCGCCACCCTCCACCTCACGACGCTTCAACCCCGGTCGGACAAGTAGAGCTCAGCTGTCCACTCAGTGCCCGGCATCAGTCCCCGGATCTGGGTTGACCCTGCACTATAGGAGGCGTCGACGCCTACATCCCCATCAAGCCCTCTACGATTCAAGGACTGCCGACGGCCGCCGTCGAGCCCTCCTGGAGCTCGCATGACGCCAAATCCAAGGTCAATGCACCGATCAATAGGGCAGGTAGTATTGTCAGGCCACAACCATGATGGCTTCTCGCCCCTCGTTGGTTACCCAGGGTGGAAGGTTGAGATGCAGTGCAGCAGCAAGTTTCCCTCGGTGAAGATACCAAGGTTTGTCTCCAGTAGGACTCCAGATATGATAAGTAGGTGTCAGCGGCGCAACTGACGCGGACCTGCACACAGACGCAAATAACTTTGTTCCCAACGAGGTTCAGAGAGGTTGTCAATCTCTCCGGTCTTGTTGTTCACAAAAGATAAATCACAAGGGATAATGATAGCAATTGAAAAAAAAGCAGAAAAGTAAATATAGTGTGGAAACAGTAATAAGGATATGGACCGGGATACGTGATGTTCACTAGTGATGTCTCTCTCCCAAAAGACGATAAAACTTCTATGCGAGGTAAACAAATTACAGAAAGTCCATTGACAGGATTATGAACGCACCGCAATGCTAACTATGCTACAAAAGAAAGGAAGAGGCTCAAAAGCACGGGCAGTACGCCAAAATAAGTAGACCGAAATCCAACTGCATCTACTACTAATCATCCACCTTGAGATATCTATCCAGAACATCTCGCTGGTATTAAGTTGCGAGCCCCACCCAAAGTGTAAACCCAAAGCAACAGACAACTGCATTAAAAAGCACTCTGCGTAAAGTAAACAATCCTTGCAACCACGATTACAAGCACCGTTGTTTTCCCCCTTGTGGCAACAACACATCCCCTAGACTCATGTTTCTGTCACTCAAGCGTGTCATCGAGGGGCATGAACCCACAATCGAGCATAACGTTCCCTCTTGAAGTTACTACCTACTACTTGGCCAAAGCAATAAATAGCAACAGAGAACATGCAAGAATTACTTAGGAACAAAAATATAAGAGATAAAAACCAAATATATTACTTAATCACAATCTGAACAGAATCTCATAATCCATCAGATCCTATCAAACTCAGCATAGCAATAGCAGAAAGATTACAAAAGTGCCTCGATCATGTAGGGAAGCTCACGAGGTCTAAACCATGAAGAACAAAGAGGGGAGGAGAACATCACATAGCTACTGATCACGGACCCATGGTCCAAGGAAAACTACTCACGAGACATCCGAGAAGCATCCATTGTGGAGAGGAGACTCCCGGAGGTCGGCCCTCCCTCCGGAAGGGTGCCGGGAAGAGGTCTTCTGGTGCTCCCAATCTCGGAAGCGTGGAGGCGGCGGAACAGAGGCGAGATCGCGAAAAAGGGTTCTGTCCCCGAGGGTAATACGTCACGGGGGATATATAGGCGAATGGGGGTAGCCAGAGGTGGACCAGGGGACCCAGGCGCCCCCCTGGCGCGGCCAGGGGTGGGGCCGCGCCGGGTGGCCGCCTGGGCCCCTCTGGCTCCCCTCTGGCCCCACTCGGGCTCTTCGCGAAGCTTCCTGTACGCTGATTTTTCCTGTATTTTTCCCGGAATTTTTCTGGCACTTTTTGTATGGGGGAAAACTGAAATAGAAAAACAGCAGAAAACAAGAACTGGCAGTGGGGTGCACTGAGTTAATAGGTTAGTCCAAATATGATCAAAAGTGTATCTAGAACATAGCAATATCACACAAAACATGCACGGAGCAAGCAGAAATTATAGATACGTTTTGGACGTATCAACATCCCCAAGCTTAATTCCTGCTCGTCCTCGAGTAGGTAAATGATAACGGCATAATTTCTGTGGTGACATGCTAGCAACCATAAAAGAACTTTGGAAAGTAAATTAATCAAGGTTAGAGATTCAAATCGAGTCATAACATGCAAGAGTCTATATTAGCATTGAAACAAGTAACAAAAGAACATTAGGTGCAAGAGCTCTCGCTATCCGTGACTCGAATGTCTCCAAATGGTGTTTGCGTGCAAGAAGGGGGATAGGGAATACGAGAAAAGGTATTTTTGTGTTGAGAACTCAATCTACTAAATTTTCGCACTTGGTCTTCTTTGGAATCTTATCTTGACTCGTCCCCAGACCACTAGCCAGGTACAAGTCAATTTGATCCACTCCTTTTCGATATTTTGAGCACTCATGCAATGGATGAGCGTAAGCACGAGAGTTGACATTTAGGATGGCAAAGAGAGGAGTGTGGAGGAGGAATACAAAAAGGATGAGAAAGGCTCACATCAATGAGGACAATCATAGGCAAGAGATGCCAAATGATAGATATGATGTGAGGAGTAGGGATTGCCATGCAACGGATGCACATACGAGCTAAGAAGCTCTCCAAAGGAACTAGTGGGGGTGCATCTAACTTGCTCGCTCATGAAGACCTAGAGCTCGTTGAGGAGGCTCATCCTTGGAATATGCAAGCCAAGTTCTATAGTGTGAAGGTCCCCACATAGCTATATGCATAATGATCATCTCTATGGAGTGCAAGGATATAAAGGGAGTACTAGTGTGGATCTCTCAAAAAGGATAGTAGTGTTTCCCCTTTCTCTCTTTTATTTCTTTTTCTCTTTTTTTCTATTTTTTGTATTTTTTTGTGGCCTCAATGGCTCTTTCTATTTAACTCTCATTTGTCCTCTTTGGGATCCTTTATTGTGTCCACTTTGGGATCTTTTCCTCACTTAAGGGCAACACTCTATTTTACAAGAAGGTAAAGGAGATCTTTCACACTTTACAAGGTACTCAAAATCATAAAGAAGATGTAACTATCATGATGTATGCAATGTATGTCGCTGCCAGTGTAGCAGGAACATGTATGACATGAAGATCTAGTCATGAAGAGGTGGATGTTGCATGGCAATATAACTCGGAAAGGCTATGGAAATGCCTTGATAGGTAGGTATGGTGGTTGTTTTGAGGAAAGATATAAGGAGGTTTATGATGACAGAGCGTATCATGCCAAGGGTTTGGATGTACCGGCGAAGGTGGACACCAACTCTCGGAGTGAGAAGAAGGCAATGCACGGCACGGGAGAGGCTAGCAAAATATGGGAAGGTGGAAGTGTCAACTTTCAATACTTACATTAGTCCGAAGAACTCATGCACTTATTATCGGTAACTCTCAATCTAATAAGGAGGTTCACAAAGAGACAAGCACCCCGAGGAGGAGTGTATGGGGGTTTGGTTATCCTTGCGCATCCTCGACTCATGGTACGTGAGTGTTCTCTGATATTCGACCCCTCCAAAGAGTAGTGATCCATCTAGTAGCTAGAGTTCTCAACTAGTTTTGTAGGTTTTGAAAATAAACAGGGATTGCCCAAAATACGACACCTATCACTAATAGGCTAGAGCTCTTGACACCAAAAGTTCAAACATTACTCACATCAATACTTCAAAACAATTGCAAGTTACTACTAGAATTAAATAGCAACCTCAATTACCTACTTTCAAGACAAGACACAACTCAGTGCAACAACCAACTCTCTTTAACAAGATAAACATGAAAACTAAAAAGAGTTCCAGCAACAAACTAAACAAAAGCCAAGGATCTTGCTAAAGACAAACTAAGACTAACACTAAACATGGCAGCAGCTATGAAAAGATAAAGAACACACAACAGCAAAAAGATAAGCAGGAAAAATCCTATGATGTGTTCTAGAATTTGAAAGTGGAGCGTGTTTCTCTCCCACACAAAGTAAGACGGGATCTAACTTGTTATGAACAGCAAGCAAAGCTAAAGAAAACTAAAAATAAAACCTAAGAGCGAGACGCTCCAAGCATAGCACATAACGCATGAAGTGATAAAAATATAGTGAGACGAAGGACGAACTGATGATTGTTGATGGAGAAGGGGATGCACGGGGGCATCCCCAAGCTTAGACGCTTGAGTCTCCTTGAATATTTATTGGGGATGCATGGGGGCATCCCCAAGCTTGAGCGCTTGACACTCCTGGGTCTTCTTTCATCATCTTCCATCGCACACTTGAAAACTCCCTTCATACATAACTCATCATAAGCTGATTAGAGAGGTTAGTACCCTTAATAAATAATTTTTCCCCACTGGACATAAAGATATTATTGAAGAACTACTATTTCTCAAGATTGCCAAAAAGTTTTTGCAAAGAAAAAGCAAGCTTAAGGTTTGCAAAAGTAAGGAGAGACAAAACGTGGCAGAATCTGTGAAAAACAGAACAGCAGGTAGTAAAGAATTTTTTAGGGACACTTTTGCAACTCAAATCAAAAAACTCAGAACATACGGAAGTTTCACAATTTTATATATCATACTGTGTAAAAATTTCAGCTCAAAAAGATGAACTGGGATTTTTCTGGTCACGAAGACAGAATCTGTTTTCTGGACAGCATGTGACAACTTTTGCTTCCCTTGCCATAAGAGGCTATAACTTGGCACAAAGTTGAAAAAAAATACAATGATGTTGCTACAGTAGTAACAAACATCAAGACAAAATAAAAGCAAAAATAAAAACCTAAATTCTTTGCGGGCTACCTCCCGAAAGCGCTTTCTTTTATGCCTTTAAGCTAGGCATGATGCAAAAGAAGAAGAATCAAGGGTATCCAAGATCAGAATCATCAAAACCTTCAAATTGATTTTCAATAAGCTCATTCTTCTTCTTACTAGGAAAGAGATACTTACCTTTAGCCATACCGCGTAAGCGTATGTGCATGTTACCAATATCAATGAAGCCTTTCATAGCACGGAGGAAGTCTCTTCCGAGCACAATATTATTTTGGTTTGGCTCCATGATGAAGAAATCCATTGGTGCAGTCCTATGAAGGAATGCAACTTGGACTTCTTTTACCCTTCCTTTAATATCTGAAATATCTCCATTAGAATGTTCATGATAAGATGATAATTTATCCATATCTAGCTTCAAAGAATCGTAAACTATTTATGGCATAGTAGAAACTGTGGATCCAATATCATAAAGAGCAAGGAAGCCTTGGTTAGAGATGCTAATCCTAACAAAGGGCTCCCAATCATCATCTATCTCCAACATTTCTTTCTTGTTGGACTTAAGTTCCTCTACTTTACTCAAGTCTAGAGCATCCAATCTTTTTTCATAGTGGCAAGTCTATCTATGACAGTATCAATACTACGATCATAAACAAAATAACTAGATAGACTATGCAAAATATCAAGAGCCCTATCTTCATGACACTCTAGAAAATCTCCTTCAGCTATAATGTCAAGAGAGTGTTTACACCACTTAAAAAGGCCATGGTAAAATTTCTAAGCACAATCTTTATAGGTATCCAAGGCATAATTCTTTTATGTGCTTCAGAGATTCTATCCCATGCCTTCTTCATATTTTCTCCATCTCTTTGACGGAAATCGAGAACTTCCGATTCCCGCAAAGAACCTAGCCCTAACATGTTCATCTAAAAAAGGAGGACTAATAACAGCAAGATAAATAATTTTTTTGTAATTTTTGATAAATGACACAAAGATAAAAACTGAAAGGTAAACTAACAAGACTAAAAAAACAAAGGTAAAGGGTAGTGTGCAACTCCCCTATCTTAGCACTCGGAGTCCCCGGCAACGGCGCCAGAAATTTGCTTGATGGCTTCTCGCCCCTCGTTGGTTACCCAGGGTGGAAGGTTGAGATGCAGTGCAGCAGCAAGTTTCCCTCGGTGAAGATACCAAGGTTTGTCTCCAGTAGGACTCCAGATATGATAAGTAGGTGTCAGCGGCGCAACTGACGCGGACCTGCACACAGACGCAAATAACTTTGTTCCCAACGAGGTTCAGAGAGGTTGTCAATCTCTCCGGTCTTGTTGTTCACAAAAGATAAATCACAAGGGATAATGATAGCAATTGAAAAAAAGCAGAAAAGTAAATATAGTGTGGAAACAGTAATAAGGATATGGACCGGGATACGTGATGTTCACTAGTGATGTCTCTCTCCCAAAAGACGATAAAACTTCTATGCGAGGTAAACAAATTACAGAAAGGCAATTGACAGGATTATGAACGCACCGCAATGCTAACTATGCTACAAAAGAAAGGAAGAGGCTCAAAAGCACGGGAAGTATGCCAAAATAAGTAGACCGAAATCCAACTGCATCTACTACTAATCATCCACCTTGAGATATCTATCCAGAACATCTCGCTGGTATTAAGTTGCGAGCCCCACCCAAAGTGTAAACCCAAAGCAACAGACAACTGCATTAAAAATCACTCTGCGTAAAGTAAACAATCCTTGCAACCACGATTACAAGCACCGTTGTTTTCCCCCTTGTGGCAACAACACATCCCCTAGACTCATGTTTCTGTCACTCAAGCGTGTCACCGGGGGGCATGAACCCACAATCGAGCATAACGTTCCCTCTTGAAGTTACTACCTACTCCTTGGCCAAAGCAATAAACAGCAACGGAGAACATGCAAGAATTACTTAGGAACAAAAATATAAGAGATAAAAACAAAATATATTACTCAATCACAATCTGAACATAATCTCATAATCCATCAGATCCTATCAAACTCAGCATAGCAATAGCAAAAATATTACAAAAGTGCCTCGATCATATAGGGCAGCTCACGAGGTCTAAACCATGAAGAACAAAGAGGGGAGGAGAACATCACATATCTACTGATCACGGACCCATGGTCCAAGGAAAACTACTCACGAGACATCCGGGAAGCATCCATGGTGGAGAGGAGACTCCCGGAGGTCGGCCCTCCCTCCGGCAGGGTGCCGGGAAGAGGTCTTTTGGTGCTCCCGATCTCGAAACAGAGGCGAGATCGCGAAAAAGGGTTCTGTCCCCGAGGGTTTTACGTCACGGGGGATATATAGGCGAAGGGGGGGGGGTAGCCAGAGGTGGACCAGGGGTGGGGCCGTGCCGGGTGGCCGCTTGGGCCCCCCTGGCTCCCCTCTGGCCCCACTCGGGCTCTTCGCGAAGCTTCTTGTACGCTGATTTTTCCTGTATTTTTCCCGGAATTTTTCTGACACTTTTTGTATGGGGGAAAACTGAAATAGAAAAACAGCAGAAAACAGGAACTAGCATTGGGGTGCACTGAGTTAATAGGTTAGTCGAAATATGATCAAAAGCGTATGAAAGTGTATCTAGAACATAGCAATATCACACAAAACATGCATGGAGCAAGCAGAAATTATAGATACGTTTCGGACGTATCACACCATCGCACACCGCCCCCGTGACGGTCCGTCCATGGAGGCACCCTTGACCAAGATCAGCCACTCCTACCCGGGGAGCGACCCCGATCTGCCCCGGGCCCAGATTCGGCCTGCCCGAGCACAAACCCTAGGACCAGGCACCCGACCCAGTCCCGGGAGAAGGAGGCTGCCGCACTACAGCTCTGCGCTACTAGCCGGACCGCAGCCACCACGCCGCCACAGCCAGCACCAACAAACCGCCTTCCAACCGCGCCACCGAACCCCGCGTCCCCTGCCGGTCACATCTGACCGTCGCAGCGCAGGGACGCACCACCGTCGAAGCCGCCCATGGCCCGCGCCACCCCGCGCGACAGACCGGCAAAACCGCCGCCGCCGAAGGACGACCGCAACCAAGATCCGTCGCCGCCCAGCCAGACATGCCTGGGCACGCAGTCCGCGGAGCAGATCTGTCCACGCGCGAACCGCGAGCCGCCACCACAGAGCCCCCACCAGCGCCGCCAGGAGCACCCAAACCAGATCCGCCCGACCTGGCCGGGCACACACTCGCGCGCCACCTCCCATCCCGGGAGCGACGCGGCCACCGAACCACGCAAGGAGCCACGATCGTGCCTCATCCAGCCCCCCACCCGCGCCATGCCCAAGCGACGCCGAGGGCCGTCGAGCGTCGCCACACGCCGTCGAGGACAGCCGCGAGCCGCCGAGGACCGCGCGCGTCGCTGCGCCCCGGACCGCGCAGCGCCGCCGCCAGCAGGAGCCCGCCCGCGTCGAGTCACCACAAGCGCCGAATAGCTACGACCCCGCCGCCGCCAGCACCTACCGGGCTTTGCCCGACGACGCAGAAGGGCGGCGGCGAGGGGAGGGAAGGGGATGTGGGGGGGGAGCCCGACCGGCGGCGCTAGGGTTGGCCCCTCGGTCGCTCGCGAGGGGGCGGGGGGAGGGGCAATTCACACCAGGTTACATCCTCTGTATGTGAGCGTCTTCGTTGTGCATCGTTATCTAAAAAAGAACTTTCCCTGAAAAAAAAATTAGAGACCAATGTTTTTAGAGATAATTAACGATAAGGTGTTCGTATAGTCCGGCCATTGAGGTGAACGTGTGCAGCAAGCTGATTTTTATTTATTTTAGGCTTTGATAAATTAAAATCAAACGAAGAAACAATAAAAATAAATAAGAAACCTAGCCCAATAAACAAAGTATAAAACAAAACAAATAATAATGTCATCTTTAGATGTGACATAACTATATCACATCTAGATATGCTTTAGACGAATACCACATTTAGATCTGACTTAGACGGACCCTTATAGACACTTCTGACTTCCCTCTAGCGCAACCACACAAAATGAACAAACTGGCCGGTACACAGCCACACAAGTTGGAACAAACTGACCGGTCATCATCATCGGTAGCGTAAATTGAAGAAAAAAGGCAGTAAAATCCAATAATCCATGAATCCAGGGGAGTGCGAATGCAACTCGTCAGGTTTACCCACCCATGGCCATAGATAGAAGAGGCTGTTGTATGTTCAGGTTGAAATCATTCAATCTAGAACATTTATTTTTCAGAAAATAAAATTGTGTGAATAGTATACATCCTGTCGTCTGTTTGACCGTTTCTCATTGACTGGAACTGCATACCAGCTGAATGAGAGTGATGGTGGGCTGGTGGCTGCTCCGCGCTTTCTTCCTACCTAGTGTACGTCGCTCTCTGCGAGCCTGTGGACTCGGCTAGCTCAAGCTTTCCACAATCCCCAGCAGCAGGACAAGCCACTGGCGCGCACGACACATCGTCGTCGACCGATCACCAGCTAGCTAGGCTAGCGAAGCTACCAAGGACCCGAGAAGGAGCGCGGGCGCGGCCGGCCGGCCACCCCGTCGCCATCCGACAGCTCCTCAACAGTGCCCGGCCGGCGCCGAGTTAGCCAGCCGGCCCATGAGGCAACCACCATGCTCTTCCTCTTCACAAAGTACTTATCCAGGGGCCGCAAGAGCACGGCAGCAGCCGGCGACGAGAAGCAGAGGCGGAGGCGGAAGCAGCGCGAGATGCCGGCGGCGGCGTCGAATGGGGCCGCGGAGCGCGACCGCGGGTGCATGGCCGGCTGCGTGCCGGTGCGCGCCAAGCGGGCGTCCGCCACGGTCACCACGACCGTCACGACGACGTCGGCGCGCACGTCCCGGCACAACTTCGTCCGGTCCGCCGCGTCGGGGCTCTTCCCCGGGGCGCCCGAGTTCACCAACCACGAGTCCCTCCCCGCGCTCCCCGACGCCTACGCGGAGTTCGCCGCCGCGTTCCCGCAGTACGGCGGGCTCGCCGGCTCCGCGGACGCCATCAGGGACGGCGAGTACGCGCACCTCGACCGGCACGTGTGTTTGGATTACAACGGCATGAACCTCTTCTCCCACGCGCAGATGAACTCGTCGGCGCCGTCCACGTCGGAGCCTTCGCCGTGGCAGCCGCCCTTCTTCGACATCGCGTACAAGTCGGCGAGCCTGCGGGCGCAGGTGCAGCAGCAGTCCGCGGCGGCGGGAGGCATCGGCGCCGCCGTGACGAAGCGCATCATGGCGTCGCTCAAGATCCCCGAGGATGAGTACACCATGGTGTGCACGGCGAACCGGACCACGGCGTTCCGTCTCCTGGCCGAGTCCTACTCCTTCACGGCCGGAGGCGGCGGGAAGAAGAAGCTGCTCTCCGTGTACGACTACGAGAGCGAGGCGGTGGGCGCCATGGCCGAGAGCGCGCGCCGCCGCGGCGCGGAGGTCATGCAGGCGAGCTTCGCGTGGCCGAGCATGCGCGTCCACGCCGCCGATCTCCGCAAGAAGCTGCTCCGCGGGCGGCGGCGGCAGCGCGGCCGCGGCCTCTTCGTGTTCCCTCTGGTGTCCCGGATGACCGGCGCGAGGTACCCGTACCTGTGGATGAGCGCGGCGGCGGAGCAGGGGTGGCACGTGGCGCTGGACGCGTGCGCGCTCGGCGCCAAGGACCTCGACACCCTCGGCCTCTCCCTCCTCCGCCCGGACTTCATCGTCTGCAACTTCTACAAGGTGTTCGGCGAGAACCCCTCGGGCTTCGCCGGCCTCTTCGTCAAGAAGGCCAGCCTTGGCGCGCTCGAGCGCTCCGCCGTCGCGCGCAGCATCGGCATCGTCAGCATCGTACCAGCGCGGCGGTGGTCGCTCCGCGACGGCGACGACTACTCCACCGACATGGACCACTCGCTGACCTTCCCCAGTCTCGCCGTCGCCGAGCCGCCAACGGCGGACGACGCCGACACCACCAGCTCGTTTTCCGGTCCGCTGAGCGCCACCGCCACCGCTACATGTCGCCGGGCCGACGAGGCTGAGAACGGCGACACGCCGGAAATCAACGAGGTGGACGACCGTATCCCATCCGATGAAGACACTCGGCCATGGCCGCCGGCAGCAGCAGCTGAAGCAGAGGACGAGAAGTCGCCGGAGGTGGAGTGCAGGGGGCTGGACCACGCGGACGCGCTGGGGCTGATCGCCATCGGCAACCGGCTGCGGTGCATCAGCAACTGGCTGGTGGTGGCGATGCAGAAGCTGCGGCACCCGCACCCGGAGCAGGGCGGCGGGCAGCAGCTAGTGCGGGTGTACGGGCCGCGGGTCAAGTTCGAGAGGGGGCCGTCGCTGGCGTTCAACGTGTACGACTGGAAGGGGGAGAAGGTGGCGCCGGAGCTGGTGCAGAAGCTCGCCGGCCGGCAGGGCATCTCGCTCACCTGCGGCGCCCTGCGCAACATCTGGTTCGCCGACAAGTACGAGGCCGAGAGGGGCGCCGCCATGGACGACGAGGCGGGGGTCCAGGTGGTGAACGCGTCGCTGGGGTTCCTGAGCAACTTCCAGGACGCGTACAAGGTGTGGGCGTTCGTGGCCAGGTTCTTGGACGCCGACTTCGTGGAGAAGGAGCGGTGGAGGTACACGGCGCTCAACCAAAAGACCGTCGAAGTGTAGGTCGTCGCCGGCCGGCCGGCCGGCCGGCATGGTTCAGTTCACAACGCCATTGTTGTGGGATCAGCTCGACGGGACCGAGAGTGGAAGAGTGGCTCTTCTATTCTTTGTGCTTCATTTGGTAAACTGTAAAAATGTAGACTGCTTCCTTGGTAATTGAAGCTACACATACAGTGTTGGTGTCTGCTTGACTAGTTGACTGCTTCATTTGGTAATGCCAAATGGAAAACAGTGTGAATCGGCCGGCCGGGTACGATCTCCGCAGGTCGCTCCGTCGCTCGTCACATCGCGCATTCGACCCACCGCTGTATCATGTCCACTCATTCGACCTCATCTTATCCCTCCGTATCTCACATTGTACGGGTTTTTTTTCATGATGTAAACATAAAGCCATGAACATGGCTAACCTCTCGAGGGGGCTGTTTAGTTCCCAGCCTAAGCTTCCTAATGTTTGGTTCATTGTCACACTTCTGGCTTGCCACATTTTACTAGTACTATGGTTCACATGTTCACATGTTATAGATTTATTTTTTTGTCACACCTTGCCACACTTTGTGGTGGTCATTTTATTCATCACACTTTTATGACAGCCACACTTTGCCTAAGGTTGGTCATAATGGGGAATAACTTAGACTAGTAATATACACGGATTTTGAGTCTATGTTACTATCTCCACAATGGGTAGTAAGAGCATCTCCAATAGTTTGTATGTACGTGTTGTTGGTAAATTGTCCATGTCATCAACCAACAAGCTATCATACAAGCACTTCAATGGGTTGTATGTAAGGCATCCAATAAAAAGTAAAAAAATAACATAGTTGTTCTCTAGTCTACCTTGGAGCTTGTGCAAGAGGTGTTGATTAATCTACATACTACTTTGCTCTCTTACCTCATTTATTACATGTCACATCATCTTTAGATCCTAGGTGGCAAACTAACCAACATCTATCTTACAACCATTGGAGATGACCTAACATATATGTAGTGTTATATAAGACTTCATTTATTAGATTATAGACTCATATTGTCTTGGTATACATCTCTCTCCTCATTAACTCATTGCCACATAAGCAAAATTGCTGAGTTGAACTCTATGTTAATGATAAGTTACTCCCCATTGGGGCCAGCCTAAGGTTAATTGTGGAAAAATTAGTCACAATCCAAACAGGCCCGAAATTTAGATACTTTTTCACCGCTGGATTTCTCAATGAGTTCTTTAGAACTCGATCCCATATGGACATATTTTAACAAATTATTTTCTTGAGTGATT
Organism: Bromus sterilis; assembly: GCA_950022295.1. Lineage (NCBI taxonomy): Eukaryota > Viridiplantae > Streptophyta > Magnoliopsida > Poales > Poaceae > Bromus > Bromus sterilis. The sequence continues at coordinate 32,398,921 of OX465597.1, forward strand.
TTATGTGCGGTTGAGACAACTACAATGTGATAAGAAAATAACTCTTTTGTTTACCTAGTATAACTGCTAACTAGTTTGGTTTATGTAAAACCAAAATAATAAAACAAAGCATGAGATATATTTAGTGCTAGACACAAACAATTTTATTGCACTATGTATATTAATGAATTTTATTAATATTAAGACCTATCATGGTTACTCAGTTGCTTACCATTGATAATCAGATATTTGTTGATGCTTAGTTGCCTACAATATTATTCTAATTTTTTTTAAGTAATTGTTCCAAGCAAAAATAAATACACAGTTATCCTACAAAATCTAATCAACAAGAGGAGCACGACCGGCGGCCGCAACAATCATTAATTGCAGTCAGTCTACAATCAATAGAGAGAGAGAGAGAGAGACCTGTCGACGGAGCAAGCCGACGGGAAAGATGGGCGGGGCTAGGGTTTCAGCCGGGGCAAATAAGCTGGGGACGTTGCACCGCCGCTGTCGTCTTCCTCTAGCAACGTCGCACCATCGCCGTTTTCTGCACCCCTACGCCGCTCGGGAGAGGATAGGAGAGAGTTGCGACACGCGAGGGTTTTTTCTACCCATTTCGGGCCGAGGATTGGTTCCGCGCGGAATCGAAGGGTTTTGGGCCGCGGAAAACACCCGTGTGATTTAACCGAACAATAAAAAGAAGTGGGTCGGGAAATTTTTCCACTCGGGAGTGATCCGCGCCATTCCACGTGTTTGGGCCGCAAACCTCGCGAGGTTGGGCCTAAACGAACAATGCCTAAGATCCAACCTTTTCCCTCTGCTTTCCTTCCTGGCGGCGGGGCGAGATTTCTTCCTGGCGGCGTGGGGTTTGCTTGCGTATCGGCCCAAGCGTTTTTTACAGGAACCATGGCCCAAGTAAAAGTTGCCCAATAGAAAAATAGCAAGCAGCGAATCGTTTTTATTTGATAGAAACTACGGGACTGCATATGGATTCACCTAACAGGGAAGTGATTTTTTACAAAACTTTCATAACGGAGCAAAAAAGACACCTTCCTTTATTGTTAGGTCAAGATTTATATTAAATTTATCGGTTTTGCTATTTTCTATGTACATGCGTTTTAATTAAGTCACATGCAAACCCAGAAGCGTTCGATCTATTTTTCTTTATTTTTCGCGCAAGGCGATCCGAAGCGTTTTCGTTTAACTGGACGAACCGTTTTTTCGGCCCGACTTGTTTTTTTTTCTCGCGCGCAGACAACAGGCTGCTCCATTGACTAGGCCCGATTGTTTGACTGGGCGAACTGTTTTTTCGATCCGATCTGTTTTTGTTTTACCACGCCTTGCAAGGCCGGATTGTCATTTTTATTGCTTTTTCTTTTTTCATTTCATTTTTATATTTTCCGTTATTTTCAAAATTCATGAAATTTATAAAATGCTTTTATAAAATTTGGAACAAATTTTTATTGATACATGATGTATTATTTCTAACGTATTGATACAGGGCGTCGATACATATTTGTTATCATGAGTCGAGTTGTTTAATTTTGAAAAATATTGTTTTCCCTTTTTTTCTTATTTTATTTATTTATTTGATTTGAATTTATGACTTTTTAAAAAAAAATGAGTTATTTCAAAAAATATATGTTTTATTTTCTATTTTTCTAAACCTAGCTGCAAATCGTTCATTTACTCGCAATCGGTTTTTTTGTAAACTTAGTTGCAAGTAGCTCCATGAGTTACAGTTGAAATTTATTTTCGCAAATTACAATTGCAAGTTGCCTATCGACTCGCGGTAGAATTTTTTGGTCAACTCAGTGGCTCTAATTTTGCCAAGTCGACTTGCAACTCGATTTTTTTGCCAACCCAGTTGCTAGTTGCTCGTCGACTCGCATAAAAAGTCGCCTACCGATTCGCAATTTCTCAACTCAGTTGCAACTTGCACATCTATTTGTAATTGTTTTTTTTCTTGCTAACCCAGTTCCAAGTCGCGTAACAACTCGCAATTTTTTTTTGTCAACACATTAGCAAGTCGCCCAATGACTCGTAATTATATTTTTATTAACCCAGTTGCGAGTCACTCATCGAAACGCAACTGGACTTTTTTTCAATGCAGTTGCATGTCGCCCATCGACTCGCAACTGAGCATTTTTGCAAAACCCAGTTGCAAGTCGTCCATCGACTCGCAACGGTACTTTTTTGCAAAACTCGGTTGCAAGTTTCTCATCAAAACGCAACTGAACTTTTTTTTTGAATGTAATTGCATGTTGCCCATTGACTTGCAACTGTGCATTTTTGCAAAACCCAGTTGCAAGTCGTCCATCGACTCGTAACTGGACATTTTTACAAAACTCGGTTGCAAGTCGCTCATCGACTCGCAACTGAATATTTTTTGCCACCCAACTGCAAGTCAATCCAATTGCAAGTCGGTCATCGTAACACAACTAAACATTTTTCAACGCAGTTGCATGTAGCCCATCGACTCGCAACTGACCATTTTTTGCAAAACCCAGTTGCAAGTCGTCTATCAACTCGCAACCGGACTTTTTTTGCAAAACTCAATTGCAAATGACTAATCGACTCGCAACTGAATTTTTTTTGCATCCAACTGTAAGTCAATCCAGTTGCAAGTCGCTCATCGACTCGCAACTAAATTTATTTCATCAACCCAATTACAAGTCGCTCATCGACTCACAACTAAATTTTATTTTGCAAAACTCAGTTTCAAGTCGCCCACCATCTCACAACTAGACTTTTTTGCCAACAAAGTTATAACTCAAAAATCGATTTAAAACTGATTTTTGTATTGTAAAACTCAGTTGCAAGTCGCTTATGGACTCACAACTAGGATTTTTTCGCCAACCTAGTTATTTTTTAATTAATAATTTTTTAATGCAAGTTTAAAAAATATATGTTTTATTTTCTCCTTTTTATTTCTTTTCTTCTTTATTTTTTCCGTAATACTCAATTGCAAGTCATTCGTTCACTTGCAATTGGTTTTTTTTCTGCCAACCCAGTTGCAAGTCCCACATTGACTCGTAACTAGTTCCTTTATTTATTTATTTGAATTTTGAATTTTTTTAAATTCAAGTTTTTTTAAAAAGTTTGCTCTTTTTCCTTTGTTATTTGTTTCATAAAGCTCAGTTGCAAGTCATTCATTGACTTGCAACCGGGTTTTTTTGTCAACCAGTTGCAAGTCGCTCATCGACTCGCAACTAGAATATTTCCGCAAACCCAGTTGCAAGTCACTCATGGACTCGCAACTAGATTTTATTTCACAAAACCCAGTTGCAAGTCGCTCACCAACTCGCAACTGGACTTCTTTTTACCAACCTTGTTGCAACTCGCGCATCATTTTTTTATTTTCCACTCTAATTGCAAGTCAACCATCGACTTACAACTGGTGGGTGACTTAGAAAAAATACACCCTAGTTGCAAGTCAACCACAGACTTGCTACTCAGGGATGACTTTTCATTTTCCCACCCCGGTTGCAAGTCGACCACCGACTCGCAACTGGGGTTGTTCTTTCAATTGTCACTCTAGTTGCAAGTCAACCATCTACTCGCAATTGGGGTTTGATTTTTCATTTTTTTTCATCCCAGTTGCAAGTCAACCATCGACTCGCAACTGGGGTTTGATTTTTTTATTTTCCACTCAAATTGCAAGTCAATCACTAACTTCTCATTTTCCACTCCAATTGCAAATCAACCACCGACTTGCAACTGGTGGATGAAATTTTCAATATTTTTCCATCCTAGTTGCAAATCAACCACAAACTTACTACTCGGGGATAACTTTTTAGTTTGCCATCCTAGTTGCAAGTCGACCACCAACTCGCAACAGGGGTTGTTTTTTCATTTTCACTCTGGTTGCAAGTCTACCATCTACTCGTAACTGGGGTTTGATTTTTCATTTTTCTATCCCAGTTGCATGTCAACCACCGACTCGCAACTGGGGTTTGATTTTTAATTTCCCATTCCAATTGCGAGTCAACCACTGATTTTTCATTTTCCACTCTAATTGCAAGTCAACTATCTACTCGCAATTGGGGTTTGATTTTTCATTTTTTTCACCCTCATTTGCAAGTCAACCATCGACTCGCAACTAGGGTTTCATTTTTCATTTTTTTCACCCTAGTTGCAAGTCAACCAACAACTTGCAACTGGGGTTTAACTTTTCATTTTCCACTTCAATTGCATGTCAACCACTAACTTTTCATTTTCCACTCTAGTTGCAAGTCAACTACCTACTCACAACTGGGATTTGATATTTCATTTTTTACCCTAATTGTAAGTCAACCCCACTTAAATATAATTACTTTAGTTTTGTTTTAAAATGTTTGTGCACCTTTTAAAGGATGGGTGATAGCATTTTGATTTTTTTAACATGTATTTGAAAAATGTTTAACACATATTTAAAAAGTTTAACATATATATATGCTTGAAAAATGGTAATATGTATTTAATTTTTTTAAGAATATAAACTAAATATTTCAGATGTACACCCAAAATGTAAAATGTGTATCCTGAAAAGTAGATAAAAAATATATATTAAAAAATTTAATCATATATTTTAAAATTAAATATGTACAAAAATATCCCTGATGTTTTTGGAAAATTTACATTCTGCGTGAATTAAAGAAAAAATAAAAAAATAAAACCAACAAAGTAAAGAAAATAAAGAAAAATAAAAAACCATAGAAAACCGAAAAAGGAGAAAAGAGGAAAACGAAAATAGAGAAAAAAAACCTGGGTACAAAAGTGAAAAATCAAGAAAAAAATAGAAACAAAATCCAGCCCTACAGTGTCTGGCCGGAAAATGGGGCGCTGGTGATAAGGGCCCATGATTTTTCACTGCTCAGGCTTCCCCCACTAGAAAGCGCTGCTGGGTTTAAATATACAAGAACGGCACAAGAAAAAAACGCTTTGCTTGGGGAGCCTTCGTTCAATCCTAGACTAGTCGTTCGATTAAGACAAAGAAAAGGAGTCTACTGTGGAAAATTTGTTAGAGGGACTGTGTTCCCTAGTGCGGATGCTACTGCTCTTTCAATCAGAGCTCTAGTGACCAATTACATCCGGTGTTCTGATCCTAAGTACAAGCCGGAAGCGGAACGTTGGAAGAAGCCAAGTTTCGGAGTGGTAAAAATTAACGTTGATGCATCATTTCATGCGGACACACTGTCAGGAGCAACTGGTGCTGTTGCAAGAGATGATAAGGGTCACTTCATTGCAGCGGCTACTTGGGTCTTACCTCATGCCCCCTCGGCGGAATCTGCAGAGATTGTTGCCATCCGCAACGGCTTATACCTTGCAGCTAATGTGGGATGTAGTAAAGTGGAGATTGAATCAGACTGCATCTCTGCTGTTGAATATGTGGTACCGGGTATTGACTATCTTGGTCCGGATATTGTTGTCGTCAGAGAATGCTCCAACCTGGCAACTAAGTTCGTGCAAATCAAGTTCTTGCATTGCCAAAGAGATGCTAACCAAGTTGCCGATCGGTTGGCCAAGCATGGGTTCTTTTGAACTCATCGGACTTCTGGAATGATTCTATCCCTGGCTTTATTTCTCAAAGTCTTGTAAATGATACATCTATTATGTGAGGAATAAAGTCTTTATGCTTTCAAGAAAAAAAGACAAAGAAAAGGAGTTCTCAAAAAAAAAGATAAAGAAAAGAATGACGTTAGCGCATGTGACTTAACTCGCATGTGCCCTAGTTGCTCCCTAAATTTATATATTAATTTAAAATTATTGTTTCTAATATACATATTTTATTTAACCAAATATTCTAATAAAATATATTTTTTTAAAATTCGCAACAACGCGCGGGACATCATCTAGTTGTTTAAACAAGGCAACACTTTTTTTAGTTGACTTTTTTTGTGTGTTTTAAAATACCTCTGTTGCTACAAAGGGCATGGACGTAAAATGCAGGGACTCAGATGATTTTCTCTTCACTTTTTTACACTTGCCCACCATCGCCGTCCCCCTTCCGCCGGGCGGCGGAGGTACTGCCCTATTTGGATTCGACTAGGATATCCGACACGGAGTGCGCTGTGCGCCCCGTTCCGGCGATATTCCAGAATTATAAAGGGTGAGAGGGCGCAGTTCGGGAGAGCGATGGCGAGATCAGGCAAGCTTGGCGTGATGGAGCACAACTGCCTGAAGCGGTTCCGCCGCCGGCGACTGCTCGCCTTCCTCCGGCGCAGCAACCTTCCCGCCACCTTCGACGCGTACGCACTTGACGGCTTAATAATCTCGTGCTCTACCCCGATCCTATCCGCTTTTCCTCCCCTAGCCTAGTTACCTGGTGATCGATCGATAAACCTTTCTTCCTCCCCAGGCTGAAGCACGAGACGAGCATCCTTCTAGACGTGCCGTTCCTGCAGCGCCTGGTGGTGGACGGCCGGTGGCAGGAGGCGCGGGAGTACATACTCCGCTTCCCGCCGTGCCGGGACAACCAGACGTTGCTCGGATTCATCGCTCGCTTCAACGTCCTCGAGGACCTCGCCCAGGGCGAGCTGGGGGGCTATGGCGCGGCCGAAGACCTAGAGAGCCAACTCGAAGCTATCCCTTCCACCATGTCCGACCCGCACTACACCAAGGCTGTCCGCAGAGTCTTCTACACGGGCTCTCACCCGGCATACTGGTCTCATCGTCTCTTCTGATCTCCCTGCCCCAATTGCCCCTTCATGGCTTCATCTATCTATCTATCTATCTATCTATCTATCTATCTATCTATCTATCTATCTATCTATCTATCTATCTATCTAACGATCGATTAGTTTGTTGTTTGAGCCTCTTGATGTTTCTTCCACCCAGGGGTCCTGTCGACTGGCAGCTCATTAGGCTCAAGGCGTCGCAGGTTGTCAAGGACCTGGTCACGCAAACTCCCGAGTTCAGGCATCTGCTGCGGTTGCCGCGGTGTCCAAGCAACCCATCTTACACCATCCCCTTGGGGTTTGGGTAAGCACAACATCCCAATCCCCAGTTATCACTTTATGTGGAAGATCCAGCGCGCCATTTTACTCCATGTGCATAGAAGCCGACTTACACTTAAAACCAGTAACGGGCTTATCGCGTTATCTTGGTAATTTCAGGGGTTGCCGGAGGCATAAGAGGAAGAACATAGGCCGGATGCCGGCATCTCTTCTTGCCCGCCGTTTTCTTCAGCAAGAGAGGTATATATATATACTCTGCACAGAATTGATGCTCTCGTGTTCCTTTTGTTTCCTAATTTGTCTAAAACTGAGCTTTTAATCTTTTGCTTCATGCAGGTGCCCTTCCTCGCCATGTACTCGAGGTTTCTCACGTATACCATTCTATAATCAATAAGGATACCTGATTAGTCCTGTTTATAAGCATGCTAATTGATGATCATATGTTTCAGTTTCAGGGTTATCTTGTGAGCCTGTGAATTTGGAGGAAATTATTGGTAAAACGTCTGCCTTTGATCTGCCCTTCCCGCATTTTTGTGTTTATTCATAAGCCGGTGTTCCGAATGAATTGCTTGAATTTTGTTATGGCCTTCGTTTTGTTGTACGTATGACATATTGTTTTCTTGCACTCTTCTGTTTGAAGAACTGCTTTAGTGTATTTGGTTCATTTGCTACCATTGCTTAAAATACAACATTTGTAACTAGATTATAACATGCGGCGGGAATAATCAGTCGTGTCAGTTTTGTTTTCATTGATTTATCCTGTGCAATCAATGTTCCATAACTATAAGCATGATATATTTTGCAAAAGTTGTTCTATTTACCAATATATCTAGAGCTGTTGTTTGCACTTAGTTCTCCTTTATAACAGAATCTTACAGGCCATGACACACAAACTTGTGTGATTTCAGATGAAACTTTGCTAGCTGGGAAGCAGGAGGTTGGAGAACATTCAGATTCTTGTAGTGAAGGTAACATACCATCGTTTGCTCCAGTAGAAGTTTATTTCAGTTATTTTCATTCTTCCCACTAACATTTTGTCTTTGTTTATTACTCCCTTCGTCCCATAATATAAGATCGTTTTTAGCTTGAAAAACGATCTTATATGACGGAACAGAGGGAGTACTAGACTACTAGGTATGTACTCCCTCCGATCCATAATAAGTGTCGTTCATCTAGTATAAAATTTGCACTAGCTTAGTACAAAATGAGCGACACTTATTATGGATCGGAGGGAGTAGTTTAGTCAGTAGTCACAGTATTTGTTCGCACTTACAATCTGGAACCTTTGTCTCTTCTTGCTGTACGCCTGTACCCTGCATTTTCCTAATATCAATGGCTAAACCCGTACTCTTCACTAATAAGTGATGCTTTCCTTTTCCTTCTAATATCAATAGCTAAACTCTTGTAGGCGTTCCAGGTTCTCCTGTTGAGTTGTTTATAGGTAAAAGTTTTGGAATAGCACCTGTAAATGCAGGTATACCCACAGTATTTTTTCCTTGTTGGTTGATCCCTGAACAATTTCATTGCCTGTTACTAAATTGAATCTACTTATTAGTAGTGATCCTTCATATTTTTCCTGTGCAGACACAAAGCATTTAAGTCCAGAATGTTACACTGAAACTACCAGTGGTGCAAAACTAAAACCTACAACCGTGGAGTTTTGCCCGATAAGTGAGTCCTACACTTGTCAGTCTTCTTTTACTTCATCAATTACGTTTCACATTCCTAATAATAGCAACACGATGTGTCATTTAAACGTTTAAAACTATGTGTCATTGAAATTCTGCACAATATACAAGTGGACCTAAAAATTGTGGTTTGCCATCGAGCTTGTCTAGTCATTTTATATTTTACTTGATTACTAGCAAAATTCCCGTGGGTTGCGACGGCCATTTTGCTAGTAATCAAGTATGCCACAGCAATTTTGCTAGCAATCAAGTAATAAAATACAAATGACTAGACAAGCGTTGCCATGGGAAAACGAAAGACAAATTGATGTGACAATTGTGGTTCAGTATGTGTCGACAAGGAAAGTATGCCGTCTTCGTTTCATATAGATACACCTAACTATTCTTAATCTTTGTCATTCTTCTGACATTCATCGTATCTTCGTAACCATCATCCTCTTGCAAAAGGACAAAGCGGCATATCTCTTGCCGTCCCTCCTCCACATTCACCTCTATTCTCTTGGTCCGCCCTTACTCTAGTATTATTGTCGCTTTGAAACTTCATCTCGCCATATCATTTAGGATATATTTTCAATTTTAGCAGACCAATGGAATTGCCTTTATTTAGTCTTAATTATGGTGAGCAGCCATCTCAAAAGATCAACTACACATTAAAAGTTTATTAAGTATTGTATCCAATATCATTATTGGCATGCCCTTGCTCATTTAACACCATACCCAGTCTCTCTGATATGGCATGTCATTAAGAGGGTTATACTCTTATACCCCAATGGGTTTCTCTTGGGTTTCATGTCCATGTGAGTGGCTACGTGTTATATTGACTCACCAAGCCTATCACAACCCTCCTCCTTCGCCGGGGCTTGGGACCTGCTATGTTGAGACAACATAGATGGAGTTATATGCTGTCTTGAAAAAGTGTAAAAGGAGTTGATACAATATGTGATCTCATTTGGCTGATAGAATGGGGTTTCACCAACTCATAATGCAAATTGAGACACCTACTAGAAGGTAATTTTTGATCAGTTAACTCTTCTTAATAGATGTAGTAGCAGGCGTGGTATTGCCTTTATTAAGTCTTAGTTATGGTGAGCAGGGCCGTCTCAAAAGATCAACTACACATTAAAAGTTTATTAAAGGGTTGTATCCAATATCATTATCGGCATGCTTACTTGTTGACAGTGGGGTGGTGGCTCTGTTATCTTTGTGCAAGTCTGGTGCTCCGTGATTTTGCGTGTAGGGTAGCCTTAGGCTGCTTCCAATGCTCCAAGGTGTACAGGTGCTAAGGATGCCACGTAGTCAAAAAAACTAATGTGGCAAGGAAATTAAAGAGGAAAGAGAGCACTTTGATGTCCCATGAAGAAACGGTGCTAAGCGCGTGGACCTATGTAAAATGTGTACCAACCAATGTATGAAGGAGTTTAGTGATTAAACAATTGAATAAAACAAACTTAGCTACAATAATTAAGCACCTATACATTAATTGGTTGCTAATCTTTTTAATACCCTTAGCACCTTATCTAATCACCAATGCATTGGAGGAAGCCTTAGCTCACTGGTCTCCTTGCTCTCTGTTTCAGTCAGAAGGCAGTAACTGTTGCACCAGCACTCAACCACCTCTATTTACAACCCGCTATACATACAGTGCAATAGAGTATCTTTTTTCTTCTTCTTATGTACTTTTATTTTGTATCAGGATGTCGTTGATGCACCTTCCGGTGGGGGGATGGACCCTAAGGATGTTCTCAATAAAATAAAAGCCCTCACAGACATTTCAGATGACATGGCCGATCTATCGATGAAGACAAGCGCACGTGGTCCAGATTACAGTATGTTATGTGGTAAAATATTGGAGCAATGGAAGCTGTTATTCGAACTGCGAATGGATTGCAGAAAGGCACAAAGATTTGGTTGTATCCATTGATGATCACACACATCGTGGTTGTGCGCTGGTAATCCACATCGATGAATATATTTTTTTTCGAAGAAAACTTCCGATCTATTCATCTTCAAACATGGTAGTACAATGAATACTAAAAATAATAAAAATTACATTTAGACTCAAAGACCACCTAGCGACGACTACAAGCACTGAAGCGAGCCGAAGGCGCGCCGCCGTCATCGCCCCTCCCTCGCCGGAGTTGGGCAAAACTTGTTGTAGTAGACAGTCGGGAAGTCGTCGTGCTAAGGCCCCGTAGGACCAACGCACCAGAACAGCAACCGCCGCCGTTGAAGAGTAGCGTAGATCGGAAGGATCAAAACTAAAGACACACAAACACAGACGAACTATGACGAGCTTCGAGCAAATCCACCAAGGATAAATCTGTCGAAGACACACCTCCGCACGCCCACCGATGATGCTAAACACACCACCGGAATGGGGGATAGGCGGGAAGACCTTTATTTCATCTTCAGAAATCCGCCACCATCTCATCTTTTTGAGCAAGACACAAACCCTAAAAAAATTTAGTGGAAACATCTAAAAACGATGCCCTCCCACCGACAACAACTGAGATCTACCGCGTCACCATGGCCCTAAGGCCACAGAGACGAGGCGGATCAGCAGTAGCGCCGGCGGGAGGCGGGAGGAAGCGGCCGCGTGCGAGGGAGCTGGCGGCGGCGGCGGAGGCTGCGTATCCTGATCCTGTCGTTTCTGTTCCCACATCGATGAATATTAAATTCAAAGAAATAGCAAAACAATGTAAGAAAGTCTGTTTTTTTTCAGCATCCAAGATGCTTGAGTTTGCAAGGAGGATGCGAAATTTTGTGGTCAAATTTTGCAAGCTCCTTTCAAACTCGTGAATATTAGAGCTGATTTTTTTAGTTTCATTTTGCTATTTTCAAGGCCTCGCTAGTGCCTCGCTTCCCTGTTGCAACAGCCAGCCTTGTGTTGCATCTTGCGTCCAGTCTAAGGTTCTCGTTGGCAGCAGCATGCGGATGCCTTGCACTAGCGAGGGACGACGGCGCCATCATGCAGCACTTGCTGTCGTTCGGCCTCGCAAGTTGCATTGGTAGGCCTCACAAGTTGCAGTCACCTCTCTGTTATTTTCGTTCACCTTTACTAGTAGTATTATTCTTACTTCCAAACTTTTTCGTTTCGCCTTATCATTTTTTGGGATTTTTTCTCAATTTAGCAAGTCAATGAAATGGTCCTGATGTTTTGTGAGAACAATTCTAGCAGAACCGCTATAATTCTAATCCACAAAAAGTGTTTACAAGCGATCCGTAGTGCAACTTTGAATATCACCCTTATTCTTGTAGACTGGTACCAATATACTTCTCCACTCTTCAAGCATCTTCTTTGATAGAAAAATATTGTTGAACAACTTGGTTATCCATAATTCCATACTATGATATATCCTCGAGACATCCCCACACCTCGATTGGAATACCATAAGGGCCCATGATAAATGACATTAAATCCATCGAGTTAGTGGTTATCTTTTTATACATGTGAAATGTAAAGAATCGTGACAATTCATGCACATTATTCTAGAGAGAGTGGGAGAGTACAATACCTCGTGCCGGCGGTGGGGACGAAGGGAGGGGTGGCCTAACGATATATATATAGAGAGAGAGATAGATAGAGAGAGAGAGAGAGAGAGAGAGCTCCACCATGTAATGGAAGGGGAGGAGCGGCCTGACGAGGTGCAACCACCATGGTATGTGGAGCGATAGGGAGAGAGTGAACAGATAAGAGTCGGGCGATAAAACTGAGAGGAAGCATCAGGCGTGTCTCTTGTTCTTTTCTTACCAATAGACATTTCGGTCAAGTATATAATAGGTATAGGCATTGTTGTCGAATTCATTGTTTTTAATTTTTTATCGATAGTCTTTTTGGTTATTTGGTTTATATTAGCACCAGACGTTGTGTAATTCTTTTCTTCTATTGAGTATGTTTGATTTGATCATGTGGATGCGATCATTTTATACGTACACAACCATGAAAGTTAAGAAATCTTCAATCACGATCATTTAATAAAATTTATAAAACCATTAAGATTTTTATTGATATTTGTTTTTAAACATATCAGATATGATATGTGTGTTGCATTGCACTTTGCACATACTCCGTATACGTTTACTCGTAACATGAAGTTTTTGCGTAAGTAGTCTTTCGTATATATTGCCCGTACATCTAGCATTTCTGGGAAAAAAACATGCACATCGATCCGTGGGTGCGCGGTTGGGAGGATGAAGCACCTACATCTATAACTACCAAAAATGCTAGATCAACGAACTAATACGGGACAGTCAGACCATATACAATGCAGGGTGCTTAGAAGAAGTGCTTACGAAAAAATCAGATTTTTTTAAGCACTGGTGCTTAGATGTAGAGAGTAGACGCTTAATTAGGCACCTCTCCTATAGAACTAAGCACTGGTGCTACTAAAAAAATTGGTTTATTTTGCTAAGCACTTTCTAAACACCTTGCATTGTACAAGGCCTCACGGGGTCTTTTCTTAATATTTTAAGCCCCCCTGAATTTACGTCGGGTGGGCCAGCTCATGTTCCCTTAGCCCAATGTTCTGCCTAATCTAAACAGACCCTGTAAAACCCCGTAATATTTCTCAAGCTGAAATTCGGTGGATGTGACACGGTCAAAACGCTAGCTTGCAGCGGTAACACTAAGACATCAGTTCAAGCATCGCACGCTCTGGCCATCTAACAAAAACCCATACAGGTGCAAGCCAAGAGCGATGCTCTATATCACCACGAGTTACATTACATCGTGAACTACTACGTACGTATCATTTCTCACTCAAGCGATGTAGTTGGCCTTCTCCTGCTGCATCGCGTCCACGATCTTGGACCATTTCGTCCGGACCGTGATCACCACCAGCGCGCTGGTCTGGCATGTCAGCCCGCAGATCAGACCCGCCCATAAACCCTGCACACACACGCACACACAAAAGAGTACATCGTTCAATGCTTGCTTCCTCCACATTGCGCCATGGCAAGGAACGAGAGCTCTTGGTTAAGTATTACCTTGGTGTAGAAGTTGAGCTTGAAGGCGAAGATGACGGCCAATGGCATGCCGACGAAGTAGAACGCCACGAGGTTCGTCATCGCCGCCAGGTGCTGCCACCCGCAGCCCCTCGCCACCCCTGTCATCACACGCCAATTTATCCGTCAGTTTGTCACTGACATGAAATCATCTGTTCAGTGCAGGTAAGTGGTTCTTGAAGATTGGTTTGGGTTTATGACGGATCTTTCTCACCTGAAAGCACGCCCTGCGCGGAGTCGAGCACGATCGAGATCATCATGAGCGGGGTGATGGCCGAGAATTCCGACGCGATCACCTCGCTCCCGCTGAAGAGGCTCGCCCAGAGGCCGTGGCCCAACCCCAGCAGCAGGATGAAGGAGAAGGCGAGGAACACCGACAGCTTCATGGTCACCGCCACCGCGTTCTTCGCCATGTCCACGTTCCCGGCCCCGATCTCATTCGACACCCGGGTGCTGCAAAAGGCGCATGCAACGACACATAAGTAAATAAACCACACCATGATTTCGCACACGATGAAAGAACAGAAGCAAGTTGGGACCGTGCGCACCTTACAGCGGCACTGAATCCGTAGGTGATCATGTAGGCGATCGCCTCCGTGCTCGAGCTGCATTTAGTTAGTCGATCAAAACATCGATCAGGTCGATTCGTTCACGAATGATATCATGAGTGTAAAATGATGGAACTATGCTTCTGACATCAGAAAGTAGTGTTGAAGATTGAACGTACCACATGGCGATCAACGACGTGCTCACCGTGGAATTCGGCAGCAGGCCGGCGATCAGCACCAGAAGCTCGAACGCCCAGTACTCCAAGCTGCATGCACACACACAACAAACTCAAAATCAACAACGGGAACAACAAGTTGGCAATAACATTCTGTAAAATCGTATGTGCACCGACCAAACCATGATGGCGGAGGGCGTGGCGAGCCTGATCGTCGGCAGCACGTAGCCGAACGCGGCGGCGGAGAAGCCCTTCCACGTCTCGCTGAACTCCTTGGACGCCACCACGTAGCCGAGCAGCATGAGGCAGGAGAGCCAGAGCGTGGCGGAGATGGCGGCGGACGCGCCGGCGAGGCCCAGGCCGAGCACGTTCACCAGCAGGTGGTTCAGCGCGACGTGGAACGCGAAGGGCACCGTGGAGCAGACGACGAGCGGCAGCACGACGGACTGCGTCTGCAGGTACCGCATGATGCACTGCAGGAAGGAGAAGGCGAAGAGGCCGGGGATCTGGTACCGGATGAAGGTCGCGGCGGCGGCGGACACCTCCGGGTCCTGCCGCAGGCACAGGAGCAGCGGCTCCGTGAAACACCACAGGACGGCGATGACCACGGACACCACCGCTGACATGATGAGGGATGACTGGAGGTACAGGCCCAGCATGCGGTACAGCCGGGCGCCGTAGGCCTGCCCGCAGAGCGTCTCCAGGGCGCCGCTCATGCCGGTCTGGAACGTTCAAAGATTTTTGAAAGTCAGTTAATAATAATGCAGATTTAGATAAACATTTTCGAAGGCCGTTGGCCGAATTTTGTTAGACAAAGGGAACGAATTTTAACAGTCTAAGCGAACTAGAAGTAAGTGCAAGAACAGAGTGTGAAGCTTTTTCCCAAATATTGTACGGGGATAAGAGCAACTCCAATAACTTCCTAAAGAAAACCGTATACATTATTTTATGAGATAACCATGTAATTTAAATCTCAATCTCAAATGCTCCTGCATGAACTATAAATTTCAAATAAATAGAAATAAAAATGATATCTTATAAACGCCAACAAATGTAAAAACATTTTGCGAAGAGGTATTTGCCAACAAACAAAAAATGAATGCTTCAAAATGCTTTATTCAAAGCCTATTTTTTTTTAAATCCAAGTCCTAATTTTTTTGTACAAACCTCCGAAGATGTGTTTTCAAGGTCGCATGTCCTAGGATTTTAAAATATTTATTGGTGTTCATCCACAAAAAATTATATCTTTTTATTTTTGTTATTTATTTAAAATTTACATTCATGCAGATGCATTTGAGCTGGGGATCAGATAATCCATGTCAAGCATTTCACTCTTTCCGTCGGTCTTTTCGACAAATCCTTGACTAGTTCTCCTCCTTCCCCGGCGGATTTTCGTTGGTGCATGCAATGGGACGTCCCATGCAATGCATTGTGGTGATCAGGTGATGTACTGTTTGACATGCACAGGGATGGGAAAGGACAGCGCGTGTGGGGTCTGGCAGAAATCTAGAGAGATTTGCTGGCAACGATGGATCTGATTTTCAAGGGCAATACGAAAGAATAAAAATCTCGTTCATGGCCTCTCCTTTCGAGGCAACATATACACCTTAATCAAGGGATATTTTACGATACATCGTACTACCAATGGCAATGAGTAGTATCTAATTGATCCATAGGTTATTATCGATTCCTTAAATTTAAGACTTAGGGTATATTCGTAATTGATTGTTAGGATAGATTTATCCATTCTTAATGTTAACTTTTTTTGCAGTTTATTCTTAATGTTAATTTTGATGTAAGTAATCTTACATTATTGAAAATATGGTGATAATAATTTTGTAAAATCAACTGAACACATCCCATCGCAAGTTTGGAACTCTGTTCTTGCATTGTTCTATTTCTTGCACCTTGCATGTACAACCGTGAGATCTCGACGACCCACAAACGGTGCGCTGGCCGGCAACCCTCCCCTGCCCACCACAGGGCGCAGCTGTCAAGCACCCCCTGCCTCGCTGGGTAGGAGACGCAGTTGCCTGGTGCTCTCCTTCCTCGTCAGGTAGGAGACTCAGCCGCCCCACTCCGGCCGGCGTCCCTCTCTCCATCGCTTGAACTTCGGCTGGCGCGCCTATATTGATTCACCCTTCTCACGCACAGGGTTTGCCCGACCAGCGCCGACGACGACAGAGGCATGCGATAGGGATTCTGGGAATGAGCACGGTGACGACTATTCCGTATTGTGCAAACGGGAGCGAATGGACCGTTCTGTGTTGTTACGTATCAATCGTTTTTTTAGGAAATCATATCACAGTTCCGCTAAATATTGATTTACCAAAACTGCTCTTGATCACAAAATATACTCCCCAAAATTATGTGTAGTATAATTAAATCCGGACCATCTAAACCAAAAAAATGAATGGCTATAATTCATTTGATGTATTGTAAAAGGTCTCATCATCAATGTGACAAAGAGAGTACTTACACACACAAAACTAGCGAACCTATCATGAGTTAACTGTTTTTTTAACGGAGAACTGTAGTATTATCGTTCTATGGTATTTCGAAGTATATCAAAACTAGCTAAGTATATACACAAGGCAAAATATAAAAAAAACGCTTGAACCGGCGCATTTAGAACCCCCCCCCCCCCCATCACTTGCGCTCTCTCTGCAAGGGTGCCGCGAAGACGCTGATAGGTGGCTCTGTGCCTTCTCCAACACGCCCTAGGGCGAGCTAGTTAGTCCCCCTCCCTCCCGTGTGCCATGTATATGAGGTGTAACTGGACCCTATGGCGGGCTAGGTTGCGCGAGGACGCTGATAGGTGGCTCCGTGCCTTCTCCAACACGCCCTAGGGCGAGCTAGTTAGTCCCCCTCCCTCCTGTGTGCCATGTATATGAGGTGTAACTGGACAATGTAGCCTCACCCCTTTCTATAGTGGATGCAATACATTCAGGTGAGAGCGTTCCGCCCTCCCCTGGTGAAAATTCAAAAAAAAAACCGCTTAAAATTGTATTCGTGCCAGCTACTAACTGTTAAAATAAATTGAAGCTTTTTTATTTGTTAGATAGCTTACCACATGTGTTAAAACTTACTCCAATCTTCATGCTATGTTAGTATTTAAGCTAGTACTCCACGAGTATGAACTTTTGGACAGCGAGCTGTAGGTAGGACTTTATTTTAAAAAATATCTGAAATCGTATTTAAATGTTTCAAAAATCCAGAAAAATCCATGAAAACTTATAAGGTTTTCGCACTGGCATGTAAATTTTTATTTAAAAATATTATGATTTGTAGGTTGTGGAAAAACATAAACTGCCAGCCCAACAATTAAAAAAAGGCCTATTTTAAAAATCATATTTAACTTTTTCTTATACGTCACGTGTGAAAAGATAATTATTTAGAAATTTAATGAATATGTATTATATGTGTGTATGTTTGATCATGAAAAGTTTTACTACTTTTGGCCAAGTTAAAAATCAAATTTAAAAAAGGGTATTCCAAAGGCAATTTTCGGTACTCCACCTCATTTTATATGGTTCCGTGTACGTACGTAGTAAAATTCCCTTTGGAGGCTCCACACACAGCAATCAAGGATCTTCCTCGTGGCCGACCTACCGTCATGTGCGTTCATTGATCATGTCAGCACGATGGTGACAATTACAGACAACTAGTACGTAGACAATGTTTGTACACTAGTCCCAAAGCTTGAACCTCCAAGCTTTTCTCACGCAAAAGAACTTCCTCGGTTACCCGAGTCATCGGAATGCTACTAACTAAAGTAGTCGTGAAGCACATCGATCAACCACATGGACCGTGAAGTCGTGAGCCCTGACCGATGAAGCAAGTGCGGCAATATTTTCCGGCGATCGAGACCACGTCTTCCTTCCCGGCCGGCACTCATCGTTCAGCCCAAGACTTGGCCTCCCTGCACTTGCCCATTCTGTGGATCTCTTTGGCCTCCCCTAGTTGACCCACGAGTATTCTAACTGAAGAATCACGTCGCCAAATTCCACCAGCCGTCGCAAGATAGCGTGAAGAACGGCCAACCACGGCAAGCCCGTGGCCACGTCGCCGATCGACTCGACTCCCCACAGCCCTAGTCCTACCCGGCAACCACTGGAGTGCCATGCTCAGGAAATGGTAGTACTGTAATTACCATATTTGTGCCACTCCAGCTACCCCCCCTCGTACTAACTAACTCCCGTGTCAGCTTCTTGTTGGCAGATGACCGGCCGAATTCAATGCGTGGTACAGGAAGACGCAATTCAAGTCGCACTTGTACTAGGGGTGCAATCAATATGCTGGTTTTCAGCAGTGATCTGCTCTCTTCTTGTCTGAATTTTTCCTTGTCTGAAGAACCCAACACACACACGAGAGACGGAGAGGCCACACACACAAGTTTGATTCAATGGCGTAACAGAAAGCCGGAGAGCTCGCCACGATCCTGGATGTATCCATCATGCCGAGTCATAAGCTAACAGCTAAGCCTATCTTGGTGAGAGACGATCCGCATGCAACCATCTACTATCGTGCATATGACCGTCCTTATGTGAGTTAATCAAGGAAATAAAGGAAGAAACCAAGTGCAGATACGTTGAGGTTAACATCAATATACTATGTGGACTAGTAATCGGATAGAAGTTGGGCAAATCAAATCAATGGAGAGCAGGGAGCGAGTGGGGTGTGATAGGGGTGTAGTGGTAGGAGTACGTACGACGAAGGCGTAGCCGGTGACGGTGGCCCAGGAGTTGCCGAGGGTGGCGCCGGCGAGGTGGACGTCGCCGAGGTGGCCGGAGAACATGACGGAGACCAGCGGGATGCCGTAGTAGGACATGTTGGTGAGCACCATGGGCACCGCGAACCGCAGCTGCGCCCACGCCTCCTCCGTGTCGATCACCCGCCGCAGCCACGCCGGCGGGCACCGCGGCTTCCCCTCGCCGCCCTGGCCGACTTCGAGCAGCGGCGCCGAAGACATGTCGTCGGCCCGCCCGCCCGCCCGCCGGACGAGTGGGTACGGTGGAGGAGCGGTCGGCTGTTTCTGTGGTGTGTGCGTGGGGTTTGCCAATGGAGGAGATCGACGAGATGGCGATGTGAGAGACTATGGCAGGTAGTAGAAGTAGAGGGTGAAATGAAATCTCAAGTCTTCCTTCACTGCAGCTAGCGTGTGGAACGCGTGGTGGTGGGGAAACGGGACAGGATGGGGGCATGGCATCGTACACATTAATTTTGAATTCTTCTACGCAGCAATAAAAACAGAATGTTTTTTTCTTCGAGTTGAATAAAACAGAATGTTGTTCTCTTTTTGAGGAAACGTCGACATTGCGGCTTCTCATTTAGGCAGAGGAAACTTTTATGTGAACTGAAAAAGGAGGAAATATTGCAACCACCACCAGGGAAACGGCCTGGTCATTGGTCAATCAGAAGCCTGTGTACCAAGAAAACGCTGAAATGGTGCATCGACCACCAACAAAGCTGGGCGGATGCGCTGAAATTGTCAGCATGGTGATGGCTTTATATTTATACGTATTTTTTTAGGGAACGAGCTGAAGGATCTTGCTCTGAACAGCCTATATACAGAGGGCGATTTCCTCGTTGATCTGGTTGCATGCCCTCCCTCGCAAGGGAATTAACCTGATTAAAAGTTGGTGGTATGCTCAGAGCTCAGTCCATCAGAATTTAAATTCTAGAGTTTACACTCATCCTCTATTACTACTTTTTCGATCTAAAAATTATGTGTCAGTTCAATAATGTGAAGATGCTCATATGAATATGTTGTGCATGTGTGCCTTTATAGGGGTGAATGTATGCTTGTGTATGCTCGCGTCTGATATGAGCGTCTGCGTTCTAGTGTGTTCTAACCCCCCCCCCCCCTCCTGATGCTCATATGAATATGTTGTGCATGTGTGTCTTTATAGGGTGAATGTATGCTCGTGTATATGAGCGTCTGTGTTCCAGTGTGTTCTGAATGTATGCTCGTGGCGTCTGCACTCCCTTTGCGGGTCAGCCATTAAAACCGATTTTTTTTTCTTTGTCGGTTGCTAATATTTGTCCTATCAAAATTTTGGCTAGCTAAAGAAGTTCCCAAATTGCAAAAAACAAACTCCGAATATAAGACGTTCATGATTTGAAGTGTTAGGGAGTTTTAACTTTTGTCATGAATTTCAAAACATGTTTGAGAATTTGTAAAATGCTCAAAATTTGAAAAGTGTTCCTGTATTGTAAAAAAATATTCCTGCAAATTCCATCTTTCCCCGCTCCCTCTCTTGCATGCAAGATCATGATGCACACACACAGCGGGCTGTTGGCCCCGTGATCACCGCTTCTACAAGCTTGATGTCGCGGGCAACCCTGAACCCCTTCGCTATCTCCACCCGAGCTATGAACGCCCACGATGCTGGTTTCAAGACCCGACCAAGGGTGTGGCCCTCCACCACCTCAATGACATCATATGCATTGCGTTGTCCTCCATAGGCTCAGGCTCAAGCGGGCCGTGACGCGGGTGATCACGTGTGTTGTGACCAACACTCACATATGCTATACATGATAATCATGGGTGCTACAGCCGGCAATCATAAGTGTGGAAGAGATTTTTTTGCAGAAAATAAGTGTAGAAGAGTTGATTACATAAAATCACCACATTACACATTATGTGCAGTAATATTAAAGTCACTATTTACCATTTAGAACCCAAAAATATATCATTTTTGATATATTTTCTCCATAAATATTGATAATCGGTCTGAAAATTTTCAATTTGATTTGTAACATAACAGGCCCGCTGGTTGGTGCCACACGTTGTTTTGTCGAACTGTTTACTACACACATGCAGAGGCATCTGCAAGGAGTAAGCTGGGCCTCCACGCTGCAAGTGCCACATCTTGTTTTTCCGTGGTTTGAGGCAATCTTGCCACATTTTTCTTTGCTAATGGCACATGTGGCCTAAAATATGGGAAAACAATCTTGCCTATAGTGTGGCAAAGTGTGGTGACCTAAAATCTTACCTGGAGTGTGTGGCTAGAAACCAAACATGGGCTAATTCAGTGCCTATCTTGTGGAAACTGGAAAGAGATACTCCCTCTGACCCATATTAATGGGCACACACTTAGTACAACTTTGTATTAGAGTTGTACTAAGTGTGTGCCCATTAATATGGGTCGGAGGTAGTAGTAACATTTGTATATCAGCCAAACATACCGGTTGATTGTGAATTACTCCCTCCGTTCCAAATTATAAGTCGTTGGGGAATTTTCCGACCAAGTGAAAAGTAGATGAAATTACAGTTGTATCATGAGTTCATGGTCACCGACGCAATCCATCCACGCGAAGGAGAGGAGAGGATGCGGTGGACCGGACGCTAGGCCGTCTCCTCAAGCATGCGCTCAAGAAATATTTGGCCTCCGCCGAGATCCACCTCGGCACCTCCGGCACGTCGATCATGTCTCCTCCGGCTCGCGGACGAGGCCGCCAGGAGAGGAGGCTGCCTCCCGGAGTCCGCCCTCCGGGCGTACGCCGGAGACGTGGCCAGGCCTGGACTACCTCCAAACGAGCGGTGGAACGCGCCTCCTGCTCCGCGCTGCCCCAGCACGAGCGCGGCGGCGGCGGCCAACGCCTGCTCATCGATCTCTGCGGCCTTGGCGCGGCGGGAGGATGAAGTGGAGCAACGCCGCTTGGCTTGCGGCGGGGGGGGGGGGGGGGCGTGGGGGACTGGCTGCAGCGGATTCTCCTCCAACTTGGTATGATTCGGGAAGAAGAAGGGGGAAAGAAGCAGCAGGGGAGTAGCCGAGTAGGAGTAGAGGAGCGGGGGTAAAAGGGGAAAAAAGAAAACTTTCCTTCGTTGGAGATTTTGTACATGAAACGCCCAACGACATATAATTCGGTACAGAGATAGTATTTGGCTTCCCCTAACAGAGGAGGATTCCTACACATAGGAATCTGACACCTACGACAATCGTCGAGTGGACCTGTTCTAGGTGTTTTTTATGTCCTTGATGGTTATCACTAGTTGTGTGTGGCTTCTTCTGATTTGGGTCAAACCGTCTTTTTTCTTGTTTCTATTTCTTTTGAGTTTCTTTTGTTTACATCGAGGTTTATTTTTGTGTGTCTCTTTAGAACAAATAAAAAACATTAAAAAAATCATGAATGTTTTTTGAAATATTTAAATATTTTAAAATTGTGATTATTTTTTAAAAAATTGATGTTTTGAAAAAATTCCTAACATTTAAATGATGCAAAAGTTTTAAAATTTACTAACATTTTAAATCGGTGAAAACATTTCTAATATTTAAACTCCAAAATTTTGTGAAAAAATAAAATTTTATTAATATTTTTTAGGAATTGGAGTCTTTTTAAGTTGATTTCCATTTAAAAAACTACAAAAAAAAATCTTCGCAAGTGTTTTGAGTGCACGTAAAACTACTACATGGGCCTGGCCCGTTATCACTGCACATGGAGGCGGTTGTTGAACTATTCGCACACTGTAACTATGACTTTTAATTATCAGTAATCCAAGCATGTTAGCACAACTACGTTTTACATACGCCGGAGACTCGTCCAAACACGCATCTGACACTCCCCCTTCGTAGGCCGGTCCATTCAAATCCATAACTTTTCTTTATCGTCCGCACTTTCTCTCTCAATATGTTCACTAATTTAAAAAGTTTATGAATTTTAACTATATTCCTGGTAAAGAAAGGTGCAATTTGAAAAGTGTTATGTAATTTTAATAATATTATTGAATCTAAAAGTGTCCATGGATTTCTTCAAAAAAATCATGAATTTAATTCCCGTAGTTCAAAAAATATTCCTACAAATTTCCACTTTCCTTCGCTCCCTTCGTCCACTGCCTCAAGATTGTGATGCGCGTGCATGCCCCTCGCCAGCGGCCTCGTGATCACTGGTGCTACAAGTTTGTAGTCACACGCAATGTCGAATCCCTCCATCAGATCCACCGAGAGGTGTGAGCAGCCACAACGACTGTTGCGAGACATGGTCAGGGTGTCCCTCCACCGCCTCAATTCATCACCTCACTTGCATTGTTCTCTCCTCCATAGGCTCGGGCTCAAGGGTCCACACCATAGGTGCTGCAACAGTCATAGGTGACGTGTCAACAACCGCCTATGTTGGAGTTCATAACCATGGGTGCTGCAATCGACAAATGTCGATGCCGTACACGAAGCACCACCCGGCGTTGGGTTCTACAACCGACACTCACTGCGGTTTGATGAGAAAGGCCACTTCTAGAAGTGGCGAAGGCTAGGGGCGGTGTTGCCTCATGCGATTTTGTGTCGTCGGCGACCTGTTTGACAGGGATAATGTCATTGGCGGCCTCACCTTGGTTTGATGGCGGCCTCATGTCATTGGCGACATTGGGTTCTATAACCGGCACTCAACAATGTTCAATGAGAAAGGACATTGCTAGAAGTGGCAATGGCCAGGGGTGGTGTTGCCTCATGCACGTTTCTGTCGTTGGCGACCAATTTGAAAGGGATCATCTTATTGATGGCACACTCAGAGAAAGCATGTGGGAGATGCATGGGTTTCTCCCTCTTTATGAAATGGGTGTTGCGCTAGATAAAGGGGTGACTCGTTCCTTGCAACTTGGACGCGCTCATAAGCATGATCCAACAACGCGGGTAGTGACTAATTGAGTCTTTTGATCGATCGATTATCGTGTAATATCGTTGTTTCTTGTTTCACTTAGCGTATTTCTTTGTCAGATTATGTTACATCGGCAATGCATCAACTTAGATTGATGCTACACCTTTTCGTTCTTCTTTCTTTACACTTTATTGGTCTTTAAAATTTCTATTTTTTCATTTTTTATTTAATTTTTTGTTTTTATTTTCTTTTTCATATTTTTTATTTTTTTATTCTACTTTTCTTTTAGAGATATAATTTTTTGAGAAAATATAATACACTATATTTTTGCCAAATGCTTGAATATTTTCATTATAAAAATATTTAATTTTAATTACATTATTTTATTTTTATGTTTTCCTTTCTTTTTTTCTTCTTGTTCTTATTATTTATTCGTCATGTTTTCAAAAATGTTTGTGGTTTTTTCAAAATGTTCACCATGTAATTTTAATCATGTATAAAACAAATTATTTGTGCTTTATTAAAAGGTTTATCACACATGTTAAATATGTTCAACATTTATATTTCAAAATAATTGAGGAGCACATTTAACAAATGTTCATTGTCTTATTCATACAGTTTCTTCATGTTTTCAGAAATATTTTGCATAAATTTACAAAAATGCCATCATATTTGTTGTAAGTGTTTGTCGTGTGTTTCCAAATTTATAGTTTATTTAGAAAACTATTGTGCATAAATAAATGTCCATCTTGTGCATGAAAAAAGGTTCCTTGTGCATTTTCAAATGTTCGTCAGCTATTTTTCAAAAAATTATTTACGAGGGTATTTATTAAATTTTCATAATCTTCCAGAAATATTCTTTGCATTTTGTACAGAAAAAATATAATGTTTTTATGAAAATAAATTTTTTAGTTCTTTATAAAAGATTTTCCATATTCTTATAAAAATTTATTCATGAAGATGAATAATGTTCATCTTGGTTATTTTAAGTATGTCGACACTTTTTATTTGTGTGAATTTCTATATACATGTTATTGAGTTATACGATGAATTACTCATTTTAGGTTCATAAGTTAAATAATATTTCAACACAACAAATAGTTTTAAAAATACAGGATGCATATTTTCTAGATGGAAATTTTGTTATCGGAATCTTTTCTTGTTAAAAAATGTTCTTAAAATTTTAAAATAAATAATATCTTTATTAAAAAATCATTTTCTTCAAAAAAATTATACAGAAAATATTGAAAAGGGATCTCAAGACATCCATAAAAACGTTTTTTATATAAAAAATGCCATGCCTATTAGAAAAAACTAAATAAAAAAACTTCAAAAACTAAAAATCTGAATAATCGTTAAATGATCTCCGTCAATCGACATATCTTTCTCGCGCTTCTACCACCTTCCATGGATGACGTGTGTCCCCAATGGACCCACCCACCGCTTTCCCTTTTATCCTTTTTTTTTTACTTTCTCACGCGTCTAAGTTTGAATATACTTTTGCAACAAGGGTCTTGTTGCAATGAATATTTGCAACAAAGATAGTGTTGCAATACACGGTGAACGCGATCATGATTCAAAAATAATGTGTGGAAGATCGCAATAAGGTTTCTGTTGCAAAGACTCGAGTGTAACATGCATTTTATTTCTAGGGAAAAAATGATCCTGACATATTGCAACAAGGCTTTTGTTGCAAAGGGCAGACCGTAGCACTGACCTTGTGGCAAAGGCTAAGGATTACAAGGAACAGATCGAACAATTATAAAGGCTCATAGAACGGTCGTCAAAGTGGTCGACATTTTTTTATCATCCGGCGAACGCGTAGCATCGCCCATGATTTAAAGGGCATCTTTCTACATGAATTATATACATGGGCTGGCCCATTTTTTCGCTCTGTGCGATTACCAGAAATTTAGCCGCACGGAGGGACACGCAAGACCCTTCCGTAGTTGGTAGCTGTTTGGTAGTTGGTCTCGACCTAGCATGGTTGTTTCCGTTAAGGACATGTTGAGTATGTACGTACATGCTAACTACACGCAACTGCACTTATTTGGTAATGATGTATGCACTAAACATTTTGAGCTAAGATTTTGTTTGGTAGAGTGCATGCACGGAAGGCTCAACCGAATCACAGACACGTGGGTTAAGAGGGAATAGGTGGGTCGGATTGATGCATGCTGGCCAGGGAACGGTTATGCGGGTGTTCCCTCCTCATCATAGCTACGATTCCCTTTTTACATGATTTCAACATAGCTGATTACAACCCATGCAATCTACCAAACACCCAAAAGTGGGTTGAAGAGATAACTTTTGAGGCCACGCACCCTCCATGCACTCTACCAAACACACCCAAACCTTTGATCTCCTGTCTAGTTTTTCCGGGACTTGAGAGCAACTCGCATTCACTTTAGTGAACATATACTTTCTACTGGCACACAATATATTTTTTGTTGATTGGATGTCACACAACTATTTGACCTAAATTCGATCTACACATAGACAGATAAAAAAGAGAAATACAGTTCGAATAGCGTGAACGAGACACTGAGCGCAATGGTTCTCTCATAGTAGATGGACCTAGACGCTGATTGGATTTCATTTGGTAGGATTTCAATTCCAAATCCAATTTTTACTTTAACATCGATCAGATGCCGATGCACTGGGCACAACCATGTAAGCGCGGTCCACCTCCCTGAGGGTCATCTCCTTCGCTTGGTCACCTTCACCGTTGGTGGTGCCCTTGGCGGTCAGGAAGGTCCTGGCAATGGAGGGAGTGCGGTTTGAGGATGGGTATTACGGGAGGGCGCTAGGGAGATAAACAAAAGTAAAAAACCTACGAGAAGAAACCCATGGTTATAATATTAAGATAGAGTCCACGTTGATGAAAATATCATAAATTCGTTTTCAACGAAATTTGAACCGTGATCAACCGAGATGCTCCACTGCAATCCAACCACTAGGCCACTGCCTAGTTCTCGGGCGCTAGGGAGATGAACAGAGCGAGATGAGAGGGAGTGGGGGCGAGCGGATTTGGAAAATTGTGGCTCATTGGACGGGATTTGGTATGCATACAGTTTTAATCATCTGGAATTTCTAGAATGATATCTGGCCCTCAAATCCTGGACAACGAAACGTGTTGATGTCAGAATTCGCGATTGAATTCCCCAAAATATGGTCCGAATGATGGGTGCCAAACAAGCTGTAAAGGAAAACGATGAAGCGAAATAATACATATACCGCTCCGGTCTCTTCAACATTCAGCATAGTTTCGTTGAGGCAAATAGTACAGTAGTATAGTACTATCTCGCATACAGAGCCAGCAAAATGAACGCAGCGGCATGTACTAAGACTGAATCTCTTCAAATCACATCAACTAGATCAACAGTTACACAGCAAACGATAAATGTTACAGTGTAAGGTGGTACAAATCAGCAAGAAGCAACAAATGGTCCAGCAACATCAGAAGCCATCGCTGACCTTAACGGTGGTACGTCTGCTGCCCCGCGAATGCTGCTCCAGGTCCGCCATACAGCACGCCACCACGCCGCGCCGCCATGCTCCCAGACGCGTAGTAGGGCTGAGCAGCAGCAGCCGGGTTCACGTACCCAGCGCGAGCCGCGTAGCCGAAAGAACGGGACACCGGGTTCTGGAATGATGGCCCGTAGCCTGAGCCCGATGCCCTTGCGGACTTGGCAGCAGGGAAGGACTGAGGTCCGGCTGCTCCCCGTGATCGCTTGTTATTGAATCTGTTTGCGCTGCCTTGCTTCTTCCGGTCGGCCTTCTCTCTTTCCATCTTTGACACCCTCCTTTTTAAGCTGTCGGTGTTAAATACAGATACTAGCTGGCAGGTCTCAATGCACCTGATGACAGACTTGCAGGCGTTGCACTCAAAGTTCCTAGCCTCCTCCTGAAGAAAAAAAAGCATGAGCATTTCTTGAGTGCCACAAGTTGTAAGAACTAGAAAAAGGGTAGAGGACCAAACATGTCATCCACATCCGGTTTCCCTCTATTATTCTCTCTTGGTTTCATGACTTTCTAAATCTACATGCTGAACAAGAAACTAGACCTTATATTTTCAACCGGACGAAGTCTCAGGCTCTCAGCTAACCAATACAAATATTTTTGTGTGTGCATCCAAACTATATACAGGAGATAAAACAAATAGAAGACTAAAGCAGTGATCTGGATGGACTAGATGGAACAACCTAATCTATGAACTCAGAGATACTCAACAAGATTCTGCGACTGATGAATCAGATGAGTACTGTAATTTTAATCAACTGTTTAAATTTGATGGGCGTGATTCTTTTGTGGAAATGATACACACACATTACTACTATGACAAAACTGATGCCACATCACAGATATGACAGAAATGCAAGCTGTTCAAATCAAAGGCATGGGTCACTAATTGTATTTCCTTCATTAATCATCTTCATGCAGACATTCAGACAGAAAAGGGGGCCTATGACATGAGTTAAACAAAAAGAACACAAGTTCAGAGAGTGGAATGGAGTCTTACAACAACAGAACTGGTGCGTCTTCCATTAACCAGCATAATCTGAGCCTTCTGAGTGAAGTCCTTTATATAAGAGTTAAGAAGAGGTGCAGGAGGAAATCGCTCCAGCAAACACGCCTCGTGAGCAATATATATAGCCTCGATTACATTTCCTGAAGTAACCAGTTCCTGAACAACATCTGCAAAGTAACAACAGAACAGTTGTATCATGTCTTCTTTTCTCTTGACTAAATATATAGTAACCACCAGATCTGGGAAAATCCATAAGATGCTAATCAAATTATCAACAGTTACAAACTCGACACAGAACCTTTAACAAAAGGTTAATCTAATAAGTAGTTGTGACCATCAAGTCATCAAGTCTTTTAGATGGTTATTAAACAAACCCTATGAAAAAGAACAAACAGTTCACAACTTTGAAAGTAAGTTGTTTTCACCGTTTCACTCAGTTCAAATGCAGTCAGGACTCAGGAGGCCCAAAACTCACCAATAGCAAGAAGCTACTTAAATTAGTGTTATTGTCAAGTTGCAATTGAATATAACAAAATTTCAACAAGATCCTTTGAAACTTATTCTTAAACTTGTGCTGACTTTTTATCATAGTTAAAAAAGGCCCGTCCAGGCTCTACTTAATCTGCGCAAAATTATGCATAAGTGTGCGCTATGGTCAGAAAAGCGCAAGGCAGTGGCAAAATGGACAACTAACGCCTAGCGCTTTATTTAACTACATTCTTGTTACCACGAGATGTATTGGCCGCTACGGATCATTTGATTGGAATGAAATTTGGAACGGGTATACTTGACGATGACAATATGAATTACTTGAAAAATAAACGTATTCGTTCGGTTGCGAATCTGTTACAAGATCAATTTGGATTGGCTCTTGGCCGTTTACAACATGCAGTTCAAAAAACTATTCGTAGAGTATTCATACGTCAATCGAAACCGACTCCCCAAACTTTGGTAACTCCAACTTCAACTTCCATTTTATTAATAACTACTTATGAGAACTTTTTTGGCACATACCCGTTATCTCAAGTTTTTTATCTGTTTTTGTTCATGAGTAATCTCAGTTCCTTAAATTTATATCTTATATTTCCTAACCCTTAAATACGAGTATAAAAGCAAGAAGAAAGCAACATCGCTACTGCCTTATAATACAGCTCAAGAAGTCCGTCATGCCGAAGAACATTTAGCATGTTTACAGGTGATTATTTAGATGCAGAAATCATACTACCAAATCAAACATAGAGAGTGAACGCAATGAATCTTAAGTTGTTGCGCTGTATGGAAAATGCAGGTCTAAGGGTATTTGTTTCTCAATATAGAATGTCACTATCCTCGTATAGTCATATGCAATATTACTCAAATTGACGATCTATGCATAATTCTTCTAACACTGAACAGTCTCAATGAACTGAAGACCTGTTACTAAATCAGATAACAACAAATGCAACAAATTTAAAAACCATGCCAGTAGCCATCATTACTCTAATTGATCTATGCATAATTCTTCTAACACTGAATAGTCTCAATGAACTGAAGACCTGCTAGTAAACAAGATAATAAGTAACAAATTTAAAGACCATGCCAGTAAGTCATCATTACCTGCAACGGTCTCCTCAAACCCGAGGATGCAGGCATACCTCGCAAGCTCCTTCCTTCGCCGGTTAGAGACAAACAGGCTTCTCAAGAACTCTCCGTCGAACTTGTCTTTCAATCCAAATGCCGCAACCATCTGAAAGAATATGTGTGCCTCTGCTTTCCCCAACGCACCCTTCTCCCCCTCCTTGACAACCCCCTCTGTTGCCTTCGGCACTTCCTTAACTTCGTTCTTCCCTGCTTCTTCGGCTATCTTCACATCATCAGCAACCTCCACCTTTACATCTTCTACCTTCTCCTTCTTCGCTTCCATCCCCGTTTCCTCTGGGACCTCCTGTGTTTCATTGTCTACTTCCTCCGGGTTTTCTTCCTCCTCATCACCTGATGCATCTACCAGCTCCTCCGGGTCTTCCTCTTCTTCTTCCTCCACTTCTTCTTCTTCCTCCTCTTCCTCTTCCTCCACCTCCTCTTCCTCCACCTCCTCTTCCTCCTCCTCCTCCTCTTTTGCATCTACATGCTCTACTTTCTTATCTGGCGCTGCCGCCTTATCAGCGCCCTCAGCTTCGGTCATCTCCACGTCCTGCTTAATGGGAACCGGCGAATCCGCCTTGATCCCAAACCGCTCGGTCCAGTCCTTGGCAACCACAGCCGCCCTCTCAACCAACGAATCTCCTATCTCGGGCGGCTTCCGGCCATCGGAACCAAACAAGGAGCGCAGCAGCATGCCGAGCACCCAGCACTGGTCTTCACTGGCGCCTTCGCCGGCCTCCAGGAAGTCGCTGAGCACGTCGAGGACGAGGCGGGGCGGGTCCACGGACGCGGCGACGGCGGGGGCGATCTCCTTTCGGACGGCGGCGAGCTCCCTGCGGCGCCCGGCCATGAATCGCCAGAGAGCGGGGGCGTCCATGCGTCGGCATATCCACCTGAGGGCGCCGCGGATGTCGGCGGGCGGCGGCGCGGCGGACTCGGCCTCGGCCTCGGCGACGGCGGCCGAGAGCGCGTCGGAGGCCTCGGCGAGGCGCTCGGGGACGGAGGCCTCGCGCGCCTCGAGCGCCGCGAGGGATTCGGAGGTGGATGCGTCGGCGGCGGCCAGGGCCTCGTCCACGGAGGCGGAGCGGGTGGCGACGTCCTGGTCGAGCGAGGCGAAGTGGGCGAGCGTGCGCGACCAGGCGTCGTGGCAGGTGGCTAGCAGTTGCTTCTGGGAGTCGAGGTGCTCGAGGAGGCGCCGGACCTCGCCGGTGGCGGCGGTGTCGTCGGTGGTCGCCATGGCGGCGAGGGCTGGGAGATGGTGGAGTTTGGGATTGGGAGCAGTTTCGAGATGGGTGTGGGTTCCTGGCCGTGTTGGACGCTGGACCTGGGCTTTGGACTTGCATCTGGACCCTAAATGGGTTCTACCGTCCGTCGTCCTAGAAGGCTAGAATTTCCCCCTTTTTTTTTCCTAACACAAAAAACCGACCTACAAGTGGGGAGGCCCTAAACGGTTATGCTAGGCGTCGGTCCGCCGCCCTAAGTATCATACCGGTCACCCCGTAGCCGTCAAATCTAGATGCTCCGAATCATAGGATTAATCTATAAACGTTCATCATTTTTCTCGACGCTTTTCTCCTTGCGAAAAAGATTATTGGTTCGCCGTTGGAAACCAAAACTCGCATCTTCGACCATCCACCTTGCAACACCAATGGTTGCATCGATCGCATCGCCCCCGTCACAACTTTTGACGGCATCCCGTTACAACTTTGCGCAGCTTTAAATTTTTGTGCGCTGGTTCCAGCACAGCTCGCTGAAGGTCGCAGACGGCTCATTGGTAGGCACGTAGCAGCGGTCGAAGTCGGTTTCATCACCACTCGCCACTATACGCAGCATCTCGATGTCGCTAGTCATATATCATCACGCACCGGTTATCGTATCACCATGTCGGTTGTAGCATTGCAGCACGTCGATCTCGGCACCGCAGGTCGCTAGTGAAAATATGTGTTGGGCGCCCATTGTAGCATCACCACGAGCCAAGCGTAGCCTTCCACCGGGTCACTCACCAACACCAACAATCCATCGGTAGCTATCGATCCCAGCATGGTGGTGATGTCTTGTAGCACCACACAATGACGATAGTGGCATCGCGCGACGCCAGTCACAACATGAACGTCGCTTGAGCTTGCCGCACTATTAGGTCACAGTCATAGAGGTACGCTAGTTGCAGCGGCACCCCATCGTGTTGTAGCATCGCACGAAGCTATTGTAGCAACTCACGACACCAATCACGACATCGGTGTTGCATGAGCTTGATATTTGTATCGACGATGGTTGCACAACATGTGTGCCTCGCCCCCACGCATCGCTAGCCAGAGGAGATGGGTTGATGAGGTGGGAGAGCGACAAGGAGAATGGAGGAACTTGCGTTGGAGGAAAGGTATGTAGTGCCAGGGAGCTCGATGGAGGAGAAATGTGATGGATCGAAGGAGGGGGTGTGGCTGTCGGTGGCTTGAGAGAGATGTTGAACGATGGGAGGTTGTTGCGTACGAGAGAGTTGTGTGGACTGAGAAAGAGAACATGCACATTAGGATATAAGGAGGAGAGAAAGAGATGTGTGAGGCCACACAGATGTGAAGTCCACGCGATGTGAACACAGACGCTGGCAAACGTTCTAGTTGGTCGGTTGATCGGGAATTTTCTCTAGAAATAAATGAAGTTGGAAACTCCCTCAAAAGACAAGAACACTAGATGTGAGTCAGCTGATGCAGGAAGAAAATCAACTGCACCCCAAGCCATTCGATCAGTGAATGAGAGGTGTATGATTCGCTACTTTAGCCACCGCCACCTTCGCAAGATGGACAATGTTGATATCACCCATCACAACGCATATGACGTTGTAATCGCATATTGCAACGCAAACGACAATGTGGTTGTCGTAGTCAACTAGTCATTGCATTTGCAGTACCATCATACCAATCTCCACTATCACCATCACAACACAGATGATGTTGCAGTCGCCTATCACATCACAAATGATGTTGCGATCGCCCACCACAACACATAAGATTTTGTGGTCGCCGCTGATATTGCACTCGCAATACCGATTTTTGTTGTCACACTGACAAACACGGGGCACACGCAAGTTCACGATGGTCAGCCTCGCTTGAGTGGTCATCGTCCACGCATGGCGTCGACCCTAAGAACATCGATCGTCAGTGCTTCACGATAGTGGTGTGGCAAATCCATCATTCGAATGCATGTGAAAGACGATAGGGAAAAGAGCATGGATCATGAAACAAGTCGGCGGTGCGCACTGGTACTTGCAATGAAGCAACACCACGGCGGTGGCTTACACATACAATAACGATGGAGGTGGCTTGCTCCCATTTGCTTCTCAGCAGTGTAGATCGAGATACCGAGAGAGAGAGAGAGAGAGAGAGGATGTAAAGGGTGAGAGAAAAGGAAACCAATGGATCGGGATGGTTCTAGAAAAGGAGTACATGTTGCAAAGGTCGGGAGGGACTAAGGTTGTGCGGCATTCCGATGAGGTTGTTTTATGCGAGGTTGGAAACCACTCGATGGATTTGAAGCTTCCCTGAAAACATGAAGTTCGAAAATTAACATGTATTGTTACAGAGGATTCGATTTAGCTCTCCTTGAAGAAAAGTCTGGTGGAAAGCATGTTTTGCGATGAAGTAGAGGGCATTGGGACTCTGGCTTCAGATTCTGGAGAATCTATAATAATTCATCCCCTCTATCTTATTTATCTCAACATGCAAACATGTCACATTACCACACAATTATGATGGGATAAGACCCACTTCGACTTGCAACCATGCATGGAAAAATATTTTTTATTCTTTTACTATATTTATATTTAAAAATTAAAATTCACATATAATAAGTTGTATGTGTTTTTTAAAGTTTGGTTCATTTTTTTTATTAATATACACAATCAAATATAATAAGTTGTATGTGTTTTCAAAAGTTTGGTTTATTATTTATTAATCTAAATATTTAAAATTCACATTTTTTTGAAATATAGGGTGACCAATTCTCGTGATCTTCACTAACTTATTTATCTCGACATACAAGCATGCCACATCACCACAAAATTATGGATGGGATAAGACTCATCTCAACATGCAACCATGTATGAGACAAGACTCACTACAACATTCAACATGGGAAAATAATTTTCCTTCTCTTACTATACTTATATTCAAAAAAGACAACTAAACACAATCAAATATAATAAGTTGTATGCATAATATTTAAAATTCATATAATTAAATTTCGTACAGATATAGGGCAACCGATTCCCGCAACAACGCGCGGGGTATCGTCTAATTTCTTGTAGAAGTCGCGGATGGACCCCCATATCTTTCCCTAATAATAAAGGGAGGTAGGTTTCTCCTTTCATCATGTCATTTTGCAGAAAACTCCCTCTTGTTTTACTGAATCAACCCGCAGCCCATAGTTTCTGGCAAAAAAATATAAAAACGTTGCGCTGCCTCGCATGTAGGCTTTCTGGGGCTAAACCCACCCGCGGCATGTCGCCTGGGCAACAAAGCTGGCCCATATATTGCGGCTCCGTTTTTTTTATATTTTCCATATTTTATTTTGTGTTAGGAAAAAAACATATACGGGAATGTAAACGCAGTCGCTCGCGTGCTCGCTCTGCACTAACCCTTTTAAAAAAAATTAAAAACATTTTATTTTTTTTAAACTGTTCACACATTTTATAATTTTTTTGCACTTACCAATAATTATTATTTTGTATAAATTCACACTAAATGTTTTATGTGGGAATAATTAAATTAAACACATTTAAATGTGCCAATATTTTAACACATTTTTAAAGTATGAAATATTTCATAAATGTATTTATATACTTATTAATGTATGAACATTTTTTAAAATATTATTTTTTGAGTGCAGACTTCTTAAAATTTTGGTGCAAAAAAGGTATAAAAATAAATGAAAATGTTTTGAGAAGAGCAAGTATTTTTAAGTGCGAGAATTATTTAAATTTTAAAAAATTTGAGTACGAATATTTTTTTTCAGCGCTAATAGGTTGGTTGAATCTGTTCTAATATCCACCCAACTCCAGACGGGATCCTCCATCTTCTGATGCGCCAAACATGTATCGTTTTAATTTAGATCAATATTTATTAGTTCAGTGTACAAACGATAGAGATTTCGAATTCGGGATTTAAATCACGAACTACTATGAGTTGAGGATTTTTTTAAAAATCTCCCGTTGCAACGCACGGACATGTTTGCTAGTCTTATATCAAAGAACGAACAACTCGCCGACATGAGGGATAGGATGTGGTACCTTGGAAGTTTGCCACAAACACCTCCTAAAGCCACTCCCAAGAGAAAACATAGGATTTCTATTTTCTTCACGTTGAAGAAGTATGCATGTGTGATCCCTGAGAGTGCAAGAGGAAAGATCTTGCATATTTCCATCTAGACGACTCATGCAACACGGATTGCAGTTGAGTATCCCTCTAGGAACTGGATTGAGTTTGAGTCCTCGGTGAAAGCCTTGATGATGGTTTGCTTGAACTTTCCCAAGAAAGTGTTTCATGAATATCAACTGCAAGGAGGTTACATGACCTCATTTGTACTTCACGGCTATGGCAAGGATCCCCATATGATTTGTCACTTTTTTCCATCGAAGAATCGATCCGACGAATGTTTCTGGATCCATCGAGTGGGGATGGGCGTGATCGTTGTGGCTAGCTCCCTCTTTCCTCGCACTTGAGGTGGCATGGCCTCCATCCGAGGAGGCGGGGGATTGCTCCATGAGCTCTGTGCAATCTTAAATTCCTTGTGGCGAGTATCTTATCGGTCTCTGTTAACATAATCTTTACTTACCTTGTTATTATTAGTTATTGCTATTAATTCTAACAGATCTTGGCCTGATCTTGCTTTTTGTTGTGCAAGACATGAGTTGTTTGTAAGATATTTATAGCAACCGTATTCATGCCAATGAAATTAGTTGCCCAATTCCAAATCTCCTCATCCGTACGTAGCCTAGGCTCCTTCATGGTATCGGTTTTTTTAGATCGGAGGCATGGTGTCGGGCGAATGACCCCCGGGTAGGGTCACCCAGGGGAAACAATGTTGGGGATCAGCGCAGAAAACAAAAATTTCCTACCTACGAGTCCCGAACCCAAGATCTATGCTATGCTGATGTATGTAACGGAAGGAATCGGTGTTCATACATTTGAAGACCGAAAGAGGGAAACGTTCCTCGAACGTGGTTGACGTAGACTCTGATCCTACGACCTCCCTGTCGTGTTGAAGAACCTCCGACGATGAAGTAGCACCACACGTGTAGTGCCTCGCGGGATTACACACGTACGATGCAACCGACGTCCCTCTGGGCTCCGAACCAGAAGAGCAGCGGAAAGAAGACTGATCCGGATCCCGATTCCGGCAGCGCGATGGCGTCCGGATGATGGTGAAAGCCCCAACCAGGTGCAAACTCCAAACAAGGGGAGTCCGCTCTAGGTCAGATAAAGAGAGAGAGAAAGAACTCAATGGGATGATGAGGAAAGGGCACCCTACCCCTCCTTATATAGGCCAAGGAGGGGGGATCCTCCTCCCCTCCCCCATGTGGGACTAAACCCCACAAGGGGGGGGGAGTGCGCCGGCCATGGGGGGGATGGGCCCCTCCCTTGGCGCCTAGCCCAAGGGGGAGGCTCCCCCTTCCCCTCATGGGCCTTTTAAGGCCCATATGCCTTTTTCTCTTTTTTAATTAATATTTAAATCATTTTTAATATTTAATTCTGTCAATTAAATAATAAAACATATTTAAACATCAATATGTATTATTTTGAAACTTTCAAAATATCCGGAACAGCTTCCGGCACCTCCCGGTACATTTCCGGTGTTTTCTCTCTTTTCACCGATGATCCCGAATCAATCCTTAATGCATCGATTGCCCTTAAGTGTGACACCCTACGGTCTGGGAAACAGTAGACATGATCGAGACACTCTCTGACCAATGACCATCATGTGGGATCTGGTTACAATCCTTGATGTGCCCCTACGCTTCCATCGAATAAACTTCATCGTTGTTGAACCGTTAACAATATGACTTGATCCCTTTGTTCTTTGGTACTATGTTTGTCCGAGGTATGATCGTCGGTATCCAATACCTAGTTCTTCCTCGTCTCCGACATAACATGTTTACTCGTCTGTGAATATTACATCTCTTGTGACCTAGTCACTTGCTTGCAAGCTATTGATGCAACACCACCGAGTGGGCCCAGAGTACCTATCCGTCACTCGGATTGACAAATCCCGCTCTGATCTATTTCATACTCCTCAACATATCTACTTCGGAATACCCAAGATACACCTTTTCGGTTACCATGTTTCAGTGTAACGGTTAATGCACTCAAAGTATCCTAATAGATAGCAATTATGTATGATCATCACGGTCTAAGGATTCAGTCACTATGTTATTAAGTCATCGCAATGCTGAACTTATGTGACTTGATCACACTTCAATGCTTAAGGTGGGTGTGTGTCCATCACATCATTCTCCTAATGATATGACCTCATTGTCAATAGACTATTATGTTCTCATGATCAGGAAACCTTGATCATCAATTGCCCAATGAGCTAGTATGCCTGAGTTTAACTAGGGACTAGGTTGTTATATATCACACGTGTATTAATGTTTCCGCTTAATACAGCTCTAGCACAATATATAACATATTATGAACAAACAGATATGTGACAAATATCTTTATTAATTTGCCTCTAGGGCACATATCCAACAAACAATTCATCAAGGCAAAGATCACCGACCTGATGGTCGCCGATCTAATCAAGGCCGAACTGATCAAGACTAAGCAAGAAGTGGGCCTAACTTTCCAGGTCGGAAGCCGATTGCCCCAAAGAGAGTGCAATCGGCCTCACCAGGAAGCACTCGGCCGAAGTAAACAAAGCAACATCCGAGCAGAATCCCAGGTCGGACACCTGGTACAAGTGCATTCAATGCGCAATCCCTGAAGATCGGGACTGTCAGAGGCGTGCGGTCTCCTCCAGCGCCGATCATGCGGACAAGCCGACATGCCTAGAGTCTCTAGCTTCATTATTCATTAGCAAGGTCTACAGAGAAGCGGCATGGTGAGCCGCAAGTCTACACCGGGTCATCCGGGAGAACACGATGTGAGGACCCTAGCTTGTCTGAGGCTTACATCTGGGCCCTCCCCTTTGTACATTTACCTTTGTACCCCGGGCTCGGCCTATAAGAGCCCCGGGTACCCCTCCTGCGTGAGGGACGATGGAGCACTTATTACAACTTCACCCACCACAGAGAGAGCAAGGAGAGAGTTGTGCTTAGAGCCCTCTTCTCCTTCATCTCAAACAACACAAGGAGCATTCATTGTAGCCAGAGTTATTGCATATAGCTAGCTCGACATGACTAGGGGTGTTATCTCTACGGAGAGCCCCGAACCTGGGTACATCGTGGTGTCTCACCGTGTGTTCCCACTCTCGATTTCGGTACCAGTGACACTAACCTCAGTTTGTCCCCCCTCTTTAGCCATCCCCATGGCATCTGCCGTTACATATCGACGACAGTTGGCGCCCACCGTGGGGCAGGCCGAGGCGTCGACTGGAGTTCTGATCCAGATGGGACCATCATCTGCATCGCGCGTACGTTTTGCCTCCGGCCTGGTCATGAGGAGCGAAGCGTGGGACTATGTCATCGACAACGCCTCGCGGTTTGGGGCAGGAATTCCTCTGCTGCGCAGCGTCATCATTCCTTTCTTTCTTTCTTTGCAAAAACAACAAAAAGATTTTCTCTTTTCTTTTGCTCTCTTTTAACCTTTAAAAAAACCCAAAAAGATTTCCTTTCTCTCTTTAGTTTGCTTTGTTTTCAGAGTTCAGCTCGAGTCCGTGATGGCATTTGATTATATTTCCTACGTTCGATCGTGCAAGTGACCAGACAGTAATGACGAAGATCGACGGAAGGGAAGCAACAAGGAAAACCGGTATGAACTCTTCCTGTTTCTACTTTTGTACATATGCCTGTACTTATGATCCAGAGACCAGCTTGTAGTGACATAGTGCTATGTTTACAATGTTTTCCCAGTGTTCATGCTTTCCTTGTGGCTAGTCTCAAAAAGCTAGAGTACATAATGTGTTGTTGAAATGATTTACATGCATTGCATTGTTCATGGTTTGGCATACTGAAGTGGTACTTCCCTTCGGAGAATTTTTAGATTGACTTAGCACATGTTCACACATGCTTATGACTAAAAAGTCTATTTTTTCCTTGATGATCTTTTTGTTTCAGAATAGTTATATCACTTTCATGCCCGATTCAATGTTGCTTTGTCGCTCTGCATGATTACGACAATTATTGCTCTCTAGTTGGTCGCTTCCCAGTCTTTTGCTAGCCTTCGCTCGCACTAAGCAGAATTCTGCTTGTGCTTCCAGATTCCTTTTCAAACCAAGTTGTTCCACTTGAGTCCACCATACCTACCTATATGTGGTATTTACCGGCCACTCCTAACTTAGACTTTCATGTGCCATCTCGAAATTTATTCAAAAGTTTCCCTTTTGTAACCGTACAAGCTCATGATGCGGTGAGGGGAAATCAGTATCTTTCATGCCAAAAATATTTTGACGGAATTTTTAACTAGTCAAACAGAAAAAAAGAAAAAATATGAGAGTTACACCTCCCCCATACTTGATGATGGAGTGAAATGGACCAAATGCTGCTTATGATAGGTGGAACGATACCCTCCTTCCATCCTTGAGGCAAAATAAAAGGTTCCGTAGACCATCAAAGGATTTATGGATAAGGGAATATGTGTAAGCAAAAGGCATTATATATGGTTGGCATGGGAGATATTGCGAGACCTTTACCGTTCACCGTTGACTGGAAAGTTGCACTTCTCAAAAAAAATGTTCTATCTCTGTTTTCAAAACCAAGAGCTCTGGCACATGTTTAGTCTTTGCTTCCTTTCACGGGTTTTCAACCTTGCCATCAAAAGCCACGGTTCGAGAGTCTCCCCTTCTTTCTTCAAAGCACCAACTATGAGAGCATAATTGTCATTCTTAGTGTAACATGCACTGTCCCAAAGTATTACATTGTCTTCTGCATGCTTGTGTTATTGCTAGTCTGAAATACTGAGTTCTAGTCACCTTTAAAACTCCGAAGGAGTTTCTGCATTTATGTTTTGCTTCACTCATGGAGGCTAGCGAAATGCCATTCAAGTATGTTCAAGCTATGAGCATTGTGATCCTGTCTTGATTTTCAGTAGCTTATTATTTACTTTTAGTTGTTTGTGACTGATCACATGAAAGAAGAATTGCTTCGTGCATTGTCCTTATAGCATTGTTTCAATACCTGCTAAACTCTTTTTGTAGTACATGCTTATATACATCTAATGAAGCAAAAGAGTTTGTCAAAGTTTTCTGTGTCGCTTCCAGTTCGTTGAACTGAATTGCTTGAGGACAAGCAATATGCTAAGCTTGGGGGAGTTGATACGTCTCAAACGTATCTACTTTTCCAAACACTTTTGCTATTGTTTTGCCCTCATTCTTGCATGATTTGGACGAAACTAACCCGGACTAACGCTGTTTTCAGCAGAGCTGCCTGTATGGTTTTATTGTGTGCAGGAAAATGGATTTTTAGACGTTCCAGAAAATTACCAGAAAATCCACGCACCCGAAGGAGCCAGAAGCCAGAAGTGGGACCAGAGGGGAGCCCTGGGGGCCCCAGGCGCCCCCCTGGCGCGGCCAGGGGTGGGGCCGCGCCCTCTGGCCGCCTCCCCCTCCTCTGGTGCCTTACCGAGACTCCTACTTATCCCCGTGACGAGAAAACCCCAGAAAAGAGGTCGTTTTCCCAGTTTCCGCCGCGGAGCCACCGCCACCCTCTGTTCTTCTTCGGGAGGGCTAATCTGGAGGCTGATTTGGCCTCCGGAGAGGGGAGATCGTCGCCATCGTCATCACCATCACCAATCCATCTAATACGTCCAAAACGTATCT
The DNA here is from genome assembly GCA_950022295.1 of Bromus sterilis. NCBI lineage: Eukaryota > Viridiplantae > Streptophyta > Magnoliopsida > Poales > Poaceae > Bromus > Bromus sterilis. The sequence continues at coordinate 32,439,970 of OX465597.1, forward strand.
ATAATTTATGCTTGCTCCATGCATGTTTTGTGTGATATTTCTATGATCTAGATACACTTTCATACATTTTAGATCATAATTGGACTAACCTATTAACTCAGTGCACCCCAGTGCCAGTTCCTGTTTTCTGTTGTTTTTCTATTTCAGTTTTCCCCCATATAAAAAGTGCCAGAAAAATTCGGGAAAATTCAGATAAAAAATCAGCGTGAAGGAAGCTTCGAGAAGAGCCCGGGAAGGGCCAGAGGGGAGCCAAGGGGGGGGCAGGTGGCCACCCGGCGCGGCCCCACCCCTGGGCGCGGGGCCCCTGGTCCACCTCTGGCTGCCCCCCTTGGCCTATTTATTCTACGTCACGGGAAAACTCCAGAGGAGGAACCCTATTCCGCGAACTCGCCTCTGTTCCGCCGCCGCCGCGCTTTCGAGATCGGCAGCACCAGAAGACCTCTTCCCGGCACCCTGCCGGAGGGAGGATTGACCTCCGGGAGTCTCCTCTCCACCATGGATGCTCCCCGGATGTCTCGTGAGTAGTTTTCCTTGGACCATGGGTCCGTGATCAGTAGCTATGTGATGTTCTCCTCCCCTCTTTGATCTTCGTTGTTTAGACCTCGTGAGCTGCCCTACATGATCGAGGCACCTTTGTAATATTTCTGCTGTTGCGATGCTGAGTTTGGAGGGATCTGATGGATCATGAGATTATGTTCAGATTGTGATAGAGTAATATATTTGGTTTTTATCTCTTATATTTTTGTTCCTAAGTAATTCTTGCATGTTCTCCGTTGCTGTTTATTGCTTTGTCCAAGTAGTAGGTAGTGACTCCAAGAGGGAACGTTGTGCTAGATTGTGGGTTCATGCCCCCCGATGACATGCTTGAGTGACAGAAACATGAGTCTAGGGGATGTGTTGTTGCCACAAGGGGGAAAACAACGGTGCTTGTAACCGCGGTTACAAGGATTGTTTACTTTACGCAAAGTTCTTGTTTAATGCAGTTGTCTGTTGCTTTGGGTTTACACTTTGGGTGGGGCTCGCAACTTAATACCAACGAGATGTTCTGGATAGATATCTCAAGGTGGATGATTAGTAGTAGATGCAGATGGATTTCGGTCTACTTATTTTGGCGTACTGCCCGTGCTTTTGAGTCTCTTCCTTTCTTTTGTAGCATAGTTAGCATTGCGGTGCGTTCATAATCCTGTCAATTGCCCTTCTGTGATTTGTTTACCTCGCATAACAGTTTTATCGTCTTTTGGGAGAGAGACATCACTAGTGAACATCACGTATCCCGGTCCATATCCTCATTACTGTTTCCAAGCTATATTTACTTTACTGCTTTTACTTGCTATCATTATCCCTTGCGTTTTATCCTTTGTGAACAACAAGACCGGAGAGATTGACAACCTCTCTGAACTTCGTTGGGAACAAAGTTATCTGTGTCTTTGTGCAGGTCCGCGTCAGTTGCGCCGCTGACACCTACTTATCATCTCTGGAGTCCTACTGGAGACAAACCTTGGTATCTTCTCCGAGGGAAAACTGCTGCTGCACTACATCTCAAACCTTCCACTTGGGGTAACCAACGAAGGGCGAGAAGGTTACCCCAAGTGGAAGGTTTGATATGTAGTGCAGCAGCAGTTTTCCCTCGGTGAAGATACCAAGGTTTGTCTCTAGTAGGACTCCAGAGATGATAAGTAGGTGTCAGCGGCGCAACTGACATGGACCTGCACACAGACACATATAACTTTGTTCCCAACGAAGTTCAGAGAGGTTGTCAGTCTCTCCGGTCTTGTTGTTCACAAAGGATAAAACACAAGGGATAATGATAGCAAGTAAAAGAAGTAAAATAAATATAGCTTGGAAACAGTAACGAGGATATGGACCGGGATACGTGATGTTCGCTAGTGATGTCTCTCTCCCAAAAGACGATAAAATTGCTATGCGAGGTAAAAAATTTACAGAAAGGCAATTGACAGGATTATGAACGCACCGCAATGCTAACTATGCTACAAAAGAAAGGAAGAGGTTCAAAAGCACGGGCAGTATGCCAAAGTAAGTAGACCGAAATCCATCTGCATCTACTACTAATCATCCACCTTGAGATATCTATCCAGAACATCTCGCTGGTATTAAGTTGCGAGCCCCACCCAAAGTGTAAACCCAAAGCAACAGACAACTGCATTAAACAAGAACTTTGCGTAAAGTAAACAATCCTTGCAACCGCGGTTACGAGCATCGTTGTTTTCCCCCTTGTGGCAACAGCACATCCCCTAGACTCATGTTTCTGTCACTCAAGCATGTCATCGGGGAGGCATGAACCCACAATCTAGCACAACGCTCCCTCTTGGAGTCACTACCTACCACTTGGCCAAAGCAATAAACAGCAACGAAGAGCATGCAAGAATTACTTAGGAACAAAAATACAAGAGATAAAAACCAAATATATTACTCTATCACAATCTGAACATAATCTCATAATCCATCAGATCCGATCAAACTCAACATAGCAATAGCAGAAATATTACAAAGGTGCCTCGATCATGTAGGGCAGCTCACGAGGTCTAAACAATGAAGATCAAAGAGGGGAGGAGAACATCACATAGCTACTGATCACGGACCCATGGTCCAAGGAAAACTACTCACGAGACATCCGGGGAGCATCCATGGTGGAGAGGAGACTCCCGGAGGTCAATCCTCCCTCCGGCAGGGTGCCGGGAAGAGGTCTTCTGGTGCTCCCGATCTTCGGAAGCGCGGCGGCGGCGGAACAGAGGTGAGTTCGCGGAATAGGGTTCTTGTTCTGGAGTTTTCCCGTGACGGGGGATAAATAGGCGAAAGGGGGCAGCCAGAGGTGGGCCAGGGCCCCCAGGCGCCCCCCTGGCGCGGCCAGGGGTGGGGCCGCGCCGGGTGGCCGCCTGGGCCCCCTGGTTCCCCTCTGGCCCCTCCCGGGCTCTTCTCGAAGCTTTCGTCACGCTGATTTTTTATCTGAATTTTCCCGAATTTTTCTGGCACTTTTTATATGGGGGAAAACTGAAATAGAAAAACAACAGAAAACAGGAACTACCACTGGGGTGCACTGAGTTAATAGTTAGTCCAAATATGATAAAAAATGTATAAAAGTGTATCTAGATCATAGCAATATCACACAAAACATGCATGGAGCAAGCATAAATTATCGATATGTTTTGGACGTATCAGTGGATTCACAGGAATAGTGGCCTGGGCTGAAGAAGCCTCGGGCTGACCAGCACCAGCAGTAGACCGATCTGGCATCGACACATCGAGGTGCGCAACACCAGATGGGTCCATGACGATCGGAGTGGGAGCAACAACAGTTGTTGCAGGAGTGGCCGACTGCGTGCCAGCAGTCGGATTGATGGTAGTCGTACAGTCGGAGGAGGAGCAGTCGGCTGCGCCTGCTTGGTCGCAGCGGCAACTTTCTGTTTCTTGATCCGCTCGGCCTTGGAGGTGTCGGCGGCAGCTCTCTTGCGAGAAGGTGCAAGAGGAATGTTGGAAGTAGCGGCGGTCGCGGGGGTCGCACTCGGAGGAACTCTAGATGTAGCGGGGGGGGGGGGGGGGGGGCAGTCGGAGCCACCCCAGGCACCACAGAGGCAACAGATCGGGTAGCCCTGTAAAGCAAAGAGCAAGTTGAAAAAAGTAATCGTACAAGATTGGAAAGAACAGAAAATGCAAAGGAACATACCCAGGAGCTCGGGGTAACTGGGCGGCAAACTTTGACATGGAGAAGTGATGCCCCACAGGCGTAAGGGATCGAGATAGTCTTCGCGGGTAAGTTAACCCAATTTATTGATTCGACACACGGGGAGCCAAAGAGTATTTATAAGCTTTAACAGTTGAGTTGTCAATTCAACCGCACCTGAAATATACTTGCTTGCAACGATAGATAAGTGGTAACGATAATATGATAGTGATAGTGGCAACAACAAAAGTAACAACAAAAGTAACGACTAATGACCAGCAGGATTGAAAACACTATAGGCTAGGGAGATGGATGGTTGGGCGCTGCATGGATGAGAGTAAACATATAATAGATTCTAAAACGGGGCAAGGCACACAGAAAAGCAACGATCATCTAGGCAAATATCAAACAATAAGCATGTATCCCGTAGGTAGTTGTGCGTGCTTGCAATAAGAACTTGCACAACATCTTTTGTCCTACCATACCGCTACGAACGGGGCCAAAAGGAACTTATGGAGATTAAGGTGCTCCTGTCAAAGAGCACCAGAACAAAGCAATAAACTCAATGGATACATGGAATCCACAAATTATGAACCATCCCCTTTGGTGTCCCAAGCTGTCACCTTTGGGATCGCCGGTTCCGGACCATAATAGGTGCATACAACTCATAGATAGGATCTAGAACACAAATATATTCATGTAAACACACAAGGTTCAGATATGAAAACATGGCACTCGGGCCCAAAGTGACAAGCATTAAGAACAACAAGTTGTAGCAAAGAAGATAAACACCAATCTAGATGATAGGCAACATGCCCCCAACAATCTGACGAACTATTACATGATTAAACTCATCCAATCCCTACCATCCCTTTGCCTATAGCAGGGAATTACTCACACATATGAAGAGAAATCATGGAGGATGGATGGAGTGGCGATGGTGATGACGATGGCAACGATCTCCCCTCTCCGGAGGCCAAATCAGCCTTCAGATTAGCCCTCCCGAAGAAGAACAGAGGGTGGCGGCGTCTCCGCGACGGAAACTGGGAAAACGACTTCTGTTCTGGGGTTTTCTCGTCACGGGGATAAATAGGAGCCTCGGTAGGGCACCAGAGGAGGGGGGAGCAGCCCAGGCGGCCAGAGGGCGCGGCCCCACCCCTGGCCGTGCCAGGGGGGCGCCTGGGGCCCCCAGGGCTCCCCTCTGGTCCCACTTCTGGCATCTGGCTCCTTCGGGTGCGTGGATTTTCAGGTAATTTTCTTGGAATTTTTTGGGACGTCTAAAAATCCATTTTCCTGCGCACAAATAAACCATACAGGCAGCTCTGCTAAAAACAGCGTCAGTCCGGGTTAGTTTCGTCCAAATCATGCAAGAATGAGGGCAAAACAATAGCAAAAGTGTTTGTAAAAGTATATACGTTTGAGACATATCAACTCCCCCAAGCTTAGCATATTGCTTGTCCTCAAGCAATTCAGTTCAACGAACTTGACGCGACAAAGAAAACTTTGACAAACTCTTTTGCTTCAACAGATGTATATAAGCATGTACTACGAAAAGAGTTTAGCAAGTATTGGAACAATGCTACAAGGACAATGCACGAAGCAATTCTCTTTCATGTGATCAGTCACAAACAACTAAAAGTAAATAATAAGCTACTGAAAATCAAAACAGGATCACAATGCACATAGCTTGAACATACTTGAGTGGCATTTCGCTAGCTTCCATGAGTGAAGAAAAACATAAATGCAGAAACTCCTCCGGAGTTTTAAAGGTGACTAGAACTCAATATTTCAGACTAGCAATAACACAAGCATGCAGAAGACAATGTAATACTTTGGGACAATGAATGTTACACTAAGAATGACAATTATGCTCTCATAGTTGGTGCTTTGAAGAAAGAAGGGGAGACTCTCGAACCGTGGCTTTTGATGGCAAGGTTGAAAACCCGTGAAAGGAAGCAAAGACTAAACATGTGCCAGAGCTCTTGGTTTTGAAAACAGAGATAAAATATTTTTGAGAAGTGAAACTTTCCAGTCAACGGTGAACGGTAAAGGTCTCTCAATATCTCCCATGCCAACCATATATAATGCTTTTTGCTTACACATATTCCCTTATCCATAAATCTTCGATGGTCTATGGAACCTTTTATTTTTCCTCAAGGATGGAAGGAGGGTATCGTTCCACCTATCATAAGCAGCATTTGGTCCATTTCACTCCATCATCAAGTATGAGGGAGGTGTAACTCTCATATTTTTTTTCTTTTTCTGTTTTGACTAGTTAAAACTTCCGTCAAAATATTTTTGGCATGAAAGATACTGATTTCCCCTCACCGCACTATGAGCTTGTACGGTTACAAAAAGGAAAGCTTTTGAATAAATTTCGAGATGGCACTAGAAATTCTAAGTTAGGAGTGGCCGGTAAATACCACATATAGGTAGGTATGGTGGACTCAAATGGAACAACTGGGTTTGAAAAGGAGTTTGGAAGCACAAGCAGAATTCCTCTTAGTGCGTGTGAAGGCTAGCAAAAGACTGGGAAGCGACCAACTAGAAAGCAATAACTGTCATAATCATGCAGAGCGACAAAGCAACATTGAATCAGGCATGAAAGTGATATAACTATTCTGAAACAAAAAGATCATCAAGGCATAAGTAGATTTTTTAGTCATAAGCATGTGTGAACATGTGCCAAGTCAATCCAAAAATTCTCCGAAGGGAAATACCACTCCAGTATGCCAAACCATGAACAATGCAATGCATGTAAATCATTTCAACAACACATTATGCACTCTAGCTATTTGAGACTAGCCACAAGGAAAGCATGAACACTGGGAAAGCATTGTAAACATAGCACTATGTCGCTACAAGCTGGTCTCTAGATCATAAGTACAGGCATATGTACAAAAGTAGAAACGAGAAGAGTTCATACCGATTTTCCTTGTTGCTTCCCTTTCGTCGATCTTCGTCATTACTGCCTTGTCACTTGCACGATCGAACGTAGGAAATATAATCAAATACCATCACGGACTCGAGCTGAACTCTGAAAACAAAGCAAACTAAAGAGAGAAAGGAAATCTTTTTGGGTTTTTCAAAGGTTAAAAGAAAACAAGAGAAAATATTTTTGTTGTTTTTGCAAAGAAAGAAAGAAAGAAAACGGGCAAAAGCTTCGAAAAGATCAAAGCGAATAAAATGGATAATACAATGGAAAAGTGAGAAGGGCGCGTACTCCCCCAAGCTTAGGCTTTTGGCCTAAGTTGGTAGCAGCTAATGTCCCTAGGAGCCTCCTGCTCCAGGGTAGTACGGGTGAGTCCAAGGATTGTATGAGGCTTCCGGCGCGTACACCGAAGTCCTCGGTTCCTCCCACGAAGAAGGATCCGCGCTCCAAGCAGAAGAAGACCCTTCACCAAACTGGGTGACGGTCTCTCCCTGGAAAGGTGGGAACTCACCATGCTCCTCCTCGTCGGGCACAACCCCCTCCATGGGGTTATGAAACTGACGCTGGACCACGAACTCATCGAACTGGGTAGCATCAAAGGACCATCCGTTCCTGCGAGAAAAATCAAACAAAAGAGGTGCAGGTAGACGGATCTTGCGTTCCGTGGTGGCTCCGAAACGCAAGATATAATCAAGGTTACCAAACTCGGAAGTCATGGTAACAAACTTATGCCTTTTCATAGCAGCAAGATCAAAACTTAAATAAGTAAAAGGCTTGTCATCGGGGTGTGGGGTGCCATTAAGAGACTCTAGGATAAGTGTGGCGTAAACGCCACCAAATAAGTCTCCCTTGTTACCGTTCATAGCAAGACGTCGAGCAATTAAGGCACCCACATTATAATCAAACCTCCCTGAAAGGGCGGCTGCCAGGATAGCAATATCCGGCGCAGATATGTTGCTCGTGTTGTCACAAGCTAACACCCCTCTAGAAATATAATACGCAAAATACCTGAGGTGTGAAAATAAGATGCTGGAGATCTTTGACCGATGAATATCCCTCGTATCCATGCTACAGAACGAGTTGAAGACGGTTCTCAGCTCGGAGGGCTGAGAGCTCATCTTCGCAGTCTGTCCCACGTTCGGCACACCTATTATTTCACAAAACCTTTCCAAAGGCATGGTCAAAAGATCATTGTAAATTTTAAACTCAACAGAACCAGCATCAAGGTTATATCTAAAACTGTTAATGAAACAGAGGTGAGTTTTTGATACTGGGTAACACGACACGTTGCGAGCAGCGTCATACCTGCATTAGCACAAAGATTATAAAACTCCTCCCTAATTCCTGCAACTTCAAGGAATTCATCGCACGGTCAGGTCATTGCACGTGCTTGATTTGTGTCCTCCAACAACTCTAAGGGCACATGATCTTCGTTGTAGCTCACCCTAGCAGTCGAGGGTGAAGCTAAAGCTCTTGTAACTCGATCGGAGCGCTCGGGCCTTTTCTTTCCAAGCCACCCCTTTGCTCTTCCTAGCAAACTCATTTATGAAATTTTTGACAAATTACAAAATCAAGGATTTAAACAAGGTGAGTTAAGGCAAACTACTCAACTCAGTTACCTAAGGCATAAACTTGCATCAAAACTTGAAAAATAAAATTCTACACATGCATGCAAGCTCATATAAACAACACCAAAAACTACTAAATACTCACAAATGAAGCCACCAACCAAAAATCTATTTGGAGGAGTGGAGGAGTTACATACCAGGGAGTATTTTCTCAAAATTTCAGCTCGAATGGTGGGCTGTAGAGAGAGATCGAAAATCGTCTCCAAGAACAGCAAGAACGCAAGAACTGGAGCAGAACTCGTGTTTTTGGAGAGAGAGGAAGGAGGAGGAAGAAGACATACCTGGCTGGCTGCCCTGTGGGCCCCAGGCGCCCTGTGGGCGCAGCCAGGGGGCAGGCCGCGCCAGCTGGCCGCCTGGGCCACTGGTGGCCCCCCTGGTCAGCCCCAGGTGCCTCTGGGTCACTCCCGGCATGGAAATTTTTATTATTATTTTTCTGGATTTTTTCTGAAAACTTCACTGTTGAAAATTTCTCGGAGTTCGAAAAGCTGCAAAACTTTCTGAAAACTTAAAGCGATGATTAGTATTGTGAAGCTTCAAAAACATATAAACTTGGTACAGCAAAGAGAATGAAAGCTAAAGCAAATGAAAACATAACAAGCTTAAATTTTTACCTATATAAAACAAGCTCACTAGCAAGGTTGATCAAGTCTTACCAACAAATCGGCGATATATAGAACAAAAAGTCTCCCCTCTTATGAAGGGATCATTGCACCTTCACTTTAATGGACATTGTCCCCACCATAATGGTTTTTTATTTGTGGTGCACCTGTAGTGGACAGTCCCATTCTCCAATCTTCACGGTCACGATATTCTCTATAGAGTTAAGGCCATGCCTCTTGTCGATCTTCTTTGGAAAATACACCGTGTGTTCTTTATCATCAACGTTGAAGGTGACCTTTCCTTTATTGCAATCAATGATAGCACCTGCGGTGTTAAGAAAAGGTCTACCAAGGATAATGAACATGCTCCCATCCTCGGGCATGTCAAGCACAACAAAATCTGTAAGGATCAAATAGTTAGCAACTTCAACGGGTACATCCTCACAAATACCTATTGGGACAGCTGTTGATTTGTCAGCCATCTGAAGGGAGATATCTGTAGGGATTAGTTTCTCTAAACAAAGCCTTTTGTAAAGAGACAAAGGCATAACACTCACTCCCGCACCAAGATCACATAAAGCAGTTCTGACGTAATTATTCTTTATGGAGCAAGGAATGGTGGGTATACCTGGGTCACCGAGCTTCTTAGGAATCTTGCCACTAAAAGAGTAGTTAGCAAGCATAGTAGATATTGCCTCATTAGGAACTTTTCTTTTATTAGTAACAATATCTTTCATATATTTCAAATAAGGAGGTAACTTAATAGCATCAGTCAAAGGAATTTGAAGAAAAAGAGGTTTCATCCATTCACAAAATTTATTATAATGCTCTTCTTCTTTAGATTTGAGGGACTTACCTGGAAAGGGCATGGGTTTTTGTATCCATGGTTCTCTTTCCTTCCCATGTCTCCTTGCGATGAAGTCTTCTTTTGAGTACCTTTTGCGTTTATCGGGTGCTTCTTCTTCTCTTACTTGGGGAGAATCATCCTTCTCCGCGTGTTTTTCTTCAGACTCGGCACCGTCTTCTGTTTCAGCATCGGAGGTAGATATGCTGTTAGGATCAACAACTGGCTTTTCACTTGTAATAGGATAATTGGGATTGTCAGCCTCCTTGTGTTTCTTCTTCTTCTTTTTCTTCTTTGGAGAGCTAACAGTCTCGTCTTCTTCTTGTACTTGAGAATCTTGCTCGATCCTCTTCGGATGCCCCTCAAGATAGAGTGGGTCCTGGGTGTGTGTTCCACCCCTAATTTTGATTCCATAAGCTTGTATGTCCTGTTTGGCATTATTAGCAAGCAAATCTTTTTGCACATTAGAAATTTGTTCAAGCTGAGTTTGAACCATATGAAAATGCTTAACAAGACATTTAACATCATTAACTGTTCTTTCTAGAACATCACATAAACTTTTGATAGCAAGAAAATTATCATGCAGCTGACTTTGTACTCTCCTATTAAAATGGTCTTGCTTAACAATAAAATTATCAAGCTCATCTAAACATTGGTCGGGAGGCTTACCTTTAGGGATGTCACTTTCAGTAAAGTCTAATAGAGAGTGTACCTCTACCAAGGGAGGGTGAGCAGTAGGCTCACACAACTTCTCAATAGGCGGTAAATTCTTCACGTCTTCGGCTTTAATACCTTTCTCCTTTATAGACTTCTTTGCTTCTTGCATATCTTCGGGGTTCAGAACAAGCATGCCCCTCTTTTTTGGTGGTAGAAGTGGCTCAGGAACGGACCAGTCTTCATAGTTCTTGGCAATTTTGCACATTAATTCTTCTGCATCGTCCGGGGTTCTTTCCTGAAAACACAACTAGCACAACTATCCAGATAGGTTCTGGATTCATCGGTTAAACCAGCATAAAATATATCAAGCAGTTCATTCTTGGGGATTCCATGTCCCGGCATAACCTTAAGTAAATCACAAAACCTCCCCCAAGCTTTAGGGAGTTGCTCATCCTGCAATTGTTTAAAGTTATAGATTCTTTGCAAAGCAGCATGTTGCAGATGAGCTGGGAAATACTTATCAACAAAGAATTTGACTAAGTCCTGAGGACTTTTAACGGAACCATAGGGTAATGCATCGTACCATGATTTAGCATCTTCCTTCAAAGAAAAAGGAAAAAGCTTGGCCACATAGAAGTTTCGTATCTTCTCATCAGTAGTGAATAGGTCGCTCAACTCAGCAAGTTTGGTCAAGTGTGCTATAGCATCATCATTTTCTCTGCCATAAAAGGGGTCAGCCTCGACTGTAGATATAAGTGAAAGATCAACAGAGAAATCATAATCAGGATCAGTGATGCATATAGGAGATGTGGAAAATTGAGGATCAGGAATAACTTTGTTCTTCATGGCGTGCCTTTTGAGCAACTCTTTAACAACACCAGGGTCAGAGTCGACACATTATTTAAGTTCCCTGCAAAAATCATCATCAAGAGTAACATAATCATCATTAAGGATTCTCTCCCTGAGTTCATCTAAGCTCGGGTAACCAAAGGTTTTGCAGGTGGGAATATAGGTAGCAGGGGTCTCGGTCTTGGATTTTGCTGCAGCCTTAGCAGTCTGAGTTTCAATATGGTGACCAAGAAAAGTAGCATCATCAAGAGTAGTGGAAGCATCATCAAAAGTATCGGATATAGTAACACACTCAATAGAAGCATCATGTAGTGGTGGTGAAGTAAACTTACTCATAACAGAAGGTGAATCAAGTGTAGCACTAGTGTTCAGAACAATACCTTTTCTTGTACGGGATGGTAAGATCGGAACCTTGGGGTCTCCTTTCTTACCCATAACGGATGATATGCAGCAGGCAGGATACTTCAAGTAGACTTGTAAATATTGCTATGCTCCCCGGCAACGGCGCCAGAAAACGCTGCTTGATGCCCCACAGGCGTAAGGGATCGAGATAGTCTTCGCGGGTAAGTTAACCCAATTTATTGATTCGACACACGGGGAGCCAAAGAGTATTTATAAGCTTTAACAGTTGAGTTGTCAATTCAACCGCACCTGAAATATACTTGCTTGCAATGATAGATAAGTGGTAACGATAATATGATAGTGATAGTGGCAACAACAAAAGTAACAACAAAAGTAACGACTAATGACCAGCAGGATTGAAAACACTGTAGGCTAGGGAGATGGATGGTTGGGCGCTGCATGGATGAGAGTAAACATATAATAGATTCTAAAATGGGGAAATGCACACAGAAAAGCAATGATCATCTAGGCAAATATCAAACAATAGGCATGTATCCCGTAGGTAGTTGTGCGTGCTTGCAATAAGAACTTGCACAACATCTTTTGTCCTACCATCCCGCTACGAACGGAGCCAAAAGGAACTTATGGAGATTAAGGTGCTCCTGTCAAAGAGCACCGAAACAAAGCAAAAAACTCAATGGATACATGGAATCCACAAATTATGAACCATCCCCTTTGGTGTCCCAAGCTGTCACCTTTGGGATCGCCGGTTCCAGACCATAATAGGTGCATACAACTCATAGATAGGATCTATGAAAACACACAAGGTTCAGATCTGAAAACATGGCACTCGGGCCCAAAGTGACAACCATTAAGAACAACAAGTTGTAGCAAAGAAGATAAACACCAATCTAGATGATAGGCAACATGCCCCCAACAATCTGACGAACTATTACATGATTAAACTCATCCAATCCCTACCATCCCCTTTCCCTACAGCAGGGAATTACTCACACATATGAAGAGAAGTCATGGAGGATGGATGGAGTGGCGATGGTGATGACGATGGCGATGATCTCCCCTCTCCGGAGGCCAAATCAGCCCCCAGATTAGCCCTCCCGAAGAAGAACAGAGGGTGGCGGCGGCTCCGCGACGGAAACTGGGAAAACAACTTCTGTTCTGGGGTTTTCTCGTCACGGGGATAAATAGGAGCCTCGGTAGGGCACCAGAGGAGGGGGGAGCAGCACAGGCGGCCAGAGGGCGCGGCCCCACCCCTGGCCGCGCCAGGGGGGGCGCCTGGGGCCCCCAGGGCTCCCCTCTGGTCCCACTTCTGGCATCTGGCTCCTTCGGGTGCGTGGATTTTCAGGTAATTTTCTGGGAATTTTCTGGGATGTCTAAAAATCCATTTTCCTGCGCACAAATAAACCATACAAGAAGCTCTGCTGAAAACAACGTCAGTCCGGGTTAGTTTCGTCCAAATCATGCAAGAATGAGGGCAAAACAATAGCAAAAGTGTTTGGAAAAGTAGATACGTTTGAGAAGTATCAAGAAGCTTGGACGAGCAATGTTCAGAGGTGTGGGAGAGAGCACAGGGGCACCTGGCTTGGGGGCAGTCGAACCTGGAGTAGGGCGCCGCACACCGTATTTTCCCTTTTTCTTGGCAACCTTGGAGGTACCAGGGGCGTCATCGGTGCGGTTGCGTTTTCCTTCTGCCACTGTCTGCTCGGCCGGCTCGGATTCTGCGCTGAAGTCACCAGGAGAATCAGCATCACTGCTCCATTCGGCCATGAAGCGTTTGATGGAGGAATCAGACTCACCCGGCTGGTTGGGGCCGAGTCCAAGGGAGGCAGTACGAGCTTCAGTTTCAGAGTTCGTTTCCTCTTCAATCTCCAAGTCCTCGGCATCCTCTTCTGTGCGGTCGGGGTGGTAGCCCGAGGCGGCTTGTCCATCCTGCATAGCCTTGGAGCCAAGGAATTCCTAGAGAACAACATCCGATCAGAATCAACAAGAAGGAAAAAGAGTTCATATGGAAGTAAGAATAGAAGTATACCACAGGGCAGGGCCGGATGCGATCGTGTGCCCTCTTTACGAATTTGAAGGGGGCAACAATTTTTAGGTCGGCGAGAAAGTTCATTCGTCGGATAAGTTCAGCTTCACCCATGTAAGGCCCGATATGCGGTACTGTTCTAGATCTAGATGTTTCCATCCAGATCCGGGGACGAAGCACATATCGGTCCCACCGCGACATATGACATAGCCATATGCCCCGGATTTCTAACATGATATCACAACATTACAGATACAAGGATATAACATCTCATACAATCGGCATACAACTGCCTTAATACAATACAACAGCGGAAGATACATGTCTGGGTACAGACTACAAGCAAATGCCTAGTGGAAAAGAGAAAAACATTGATCCTCATAACCACACGGGTCCAGGCCCTCTGCCGGGATCCACCTAACTAGTCGTCGTCGAGTCTCCACGTGAAACGTCGATCACCATACCTGTTGTCGATCAAGAACCCTGAAAAGAGTTTGGGGGTAGTATCATGAGTACATAAGTACTCAGCATCCAACTGTAGTGGTCAACTGATCCAGCAAGGAATTCATCACTCGTCATTCTAGGACAACTAGTAGTTTACGGTAAGGATGGGGTAAGTGGTGAGGTTGCTGCCGCACTAGCATTATGAAGTGGCTAACGATCTAGAGAGTAAGATAAGAAGCCAAGCATTCGATGAGGAATCGCCTCCAACAAGTCTTTCTATCAACTACTTACGCAAACATAACACCTATCCTATCCTTGTCCTCCTCTTCGCATCCCGACGAAGAAGAAGCAGTCAAGGCACACACACGTTGATCAAGTTATAGTTATGATTCAGTTGATGTTATCTATGAACAAGACGAAGGTTCCAAGTGTCCACAAAGATTTAACCCTGCAGGGCTGTACCAACTGCCCATTACAAGGCTCCGCACGCACGCCCATCTCTCTCAGTTGCTACCCATCACAGGCAACCATTTTATGATTTAGTTCCGAGAGATCCGAAACGACAGGTCCCTCTAACTAACAACGCACAAATCCGGGTGGCCCCCGGGGAGTCGACACCCAATCCAAAAGACGGCCACGCTCTCGGATCAGACTCTCCGTATGATGCAGGTCGGATTGCCGGTAATTATCACATGAGGCCGGGTCCTAGCTGATCGGGTTGTTGGGGCACGCGGTACGCTCTGCTAGCGCCAAATTAAAATTTCTACCGCGCACAACCAAGATCACTGCTACTGGGGATGAACTACGTGATTAGGGTTTACCACTAGACGCGCAGTCACGGCAGCGGAAGGAGAGTTGGCGATGCGCGTCAGCGGCTGCTCCTCGAATTCCTCGAACCGATCCCTCGTACCGATCCCACGAACGGAGTCCCGCGATTCGATCCTGCGAACAGTTCGTCCAAGCGCCGCAGGTGCAGCGCCTCCAAGGGATGCGCACGTACAAGGAGGAGCGCCGGGCGGCGGACTGCTAGGTCCGGCGGCTCGGCCTGGAGGTGGAGTGGAGGCTAGGGTTGTGGTCTGAACTCTACCCCTTCGGGGTTCTCCCTAGCCTTTATATAGGCGCCCGTGGAATGGCCTCAACCCTTGAGGCAATCCGGACCCTCCATCCATATTCCATTCAGATCACATCCGAATGGGCTCCTTTCCTCTTAAGCGCGCGACCCTATAGGTTCACGTACACATGGACACGTCCCAAATCACATCCGGTTCGATAGTCGGTAGCGGTTCCTAGCAGAACGTGCCGACTCCCATATATGTGTAAATTCATAAGACGAACCATTACAAAGTGTCATATGCAACATTCCTTTTGCCTCACGATATATGTTGTCAAGCTCAAGGCGAGTACTTGTCACCCTTGTGATAGCTTGGCCTCTCTTCTCGAAACCGTGATACAGATTCCTGAACTGGGTTAACACTTAACCCATATCGCATGGCCATGCTTTCTGAATCTTATCACTCGAGAGGGCCCAGAGAATATCTCTCCAAAGTGGAGGGGCAAATCCCATCTTGATGAACCATGTCTCGCGGCATGTATCATGACTCACCCGTAAGCTACCTTTATAACTACCCAGTTACGGTGTAGCGTTTGATAGTCCCTAAGTGAGTCATTCCTCATCCCGAGAACATGCGAGGACCTCAGGTCTAGGACATGGCATATACATTGTATTGAGACTAACAGATGACAATATCTCGCTGCATGTCAAAGTGGGTCTCTGTCCAACTCAGTGATCCCATCACTAAGTCCATATTATCGGTAGCATCTCCATGCTCATGACTTGTGAAACATAGTCATCAATCGAATCATATACTAGTCAAGGATATGTGTCCGCATAACCTTATCAACTAGGGACCATTAGAACAATCATCATAGAATATATAGTCTCACAAACAAGTCACATACTTATTGATACATATCAGTGATGATGTTCAAGGACAATACAAATAACTCATAAATACATAAGGAGATGACATCATAACATGATTGCCTCTAGGGCATATCTCCAACAGTCTCCCACTTGCACTAAAGTCAATCAGTTAGGCATCTAAGGCCCATGGCTCTTACGTGTGCCTCATGCTTCGACATCGGGAGAGGCTTCGTCAAAGGATCAACAACGTTTGCATTCGTGTGTACTTTGCATACATTTATATTACCATCATCTACGAATTGTCATATGAGATGATAACGCCTTTCTATGTGCTTGGATTTCTGGTGATGCCTTGGCTCCCTGGCCTGTGCGATGGCACCACTATTATCACAATAGAGGTCCAACGGGTTTGCCGAGTCTGGAACCACACCAAGGAGGGTAATGAAATCCCTTATCCAAACACCTTCCTTTGAAGCTTCAGAAGCTGCAAGGTACTCGGCCTCTGTTGCAGAATCAGCTACCGTCTCTTGCTTGGAACTCTTCCAGCTCACTGCACCTCCGTTCAGAATGAACACATAACCAGATTGCGAATGAAAGTCATCCTTGTCGGTTTGGAAACTAGCATCAGTGTAACCCTTTACAACGAGCTCATCCTCACCTCCATAAACTAGGAACATATCCTTAGTCCTTTTCAGGTACTTTAGGATGCTCTTAACTGCTGTCTAGTGGCTCTCGTCTGGATTAGCCTGGTATACATGCGTCTTTGCTCATCAGGAGTCGATGGACCCCGAGTCTTGCTTAGATGAATGCCATGTGACACAGGCAAGAACCCTTTCTTAGCCTCATGCATGTTGAACCTTTTCAACACCTTGTCGATATACGTACAATGGCTTAATCCAATAAGCCTCCTTGATCTATCTCTATAGATCTTGATTCCCAAAATGTAAGTTGCTTCTCCCAAGTCCTTCATTGCAAAACTATTTTTCAATGAGTCCTTGACAACTTCAAGCATTGGAATGTCATTCCCAATCAGTAATATGTCATCCACATATAAGATTAGAAATACGATTGAGTTCCCACTAAACTTATTGAAAACACAAGGTTCCTTTTCGTTCTCGATGAAGCCAAACGATTTGACAACCTCTTTAAAACGAATATTCCAACTCCGAGATGCTTGCTTCAATCCATAAATGGATTTCTGAAGTTTGCATACCTTACTAGCATTCTCTGGATCGACAAAACCCTCGGGCTGTATCATATACACGTCCTCTTCTAGATTTCCATTAAGGAAAGCTGTTTTGACATCCATTTGCCACATCTCATAATCGAAATAGGCAGCTATAGCTAGAATAATCCGAACTGATTTAAGCATCGCTACAGGCGAGAAGGTCTCGTTGTAGTCAATTCCTTGAACTTGTCGAAATCCCTTCGCGACAAGTCGAGCTATATGGATTTGAACATTTCCATCCATATCAGTTTTCTTCTTAAAGATCTATTTGCTGTCGGGACCCGGGGTTAGCGTATGTAATTCCGGTCACAATGCAATCACATGGAGAGCCGAGATCCGTACCCACTTGTCTAAGCAGACAAGGCCAAGCACAGATCACTCTCGGTAAGCATCGAACGTGAGGGGCATCCCATTCAGGCCGGATGATCAACTGAGATGGGTCCTCATCGTCCGCACACAAGTCTAATGATATGGGTGGTGAATCCCATATTCACAGACAAGTCGCCTCAACCATGTTATCGATTGAATCATAACCCTTACATAGACTTACTCCAGCCCGATCACTTAGTCGGGATCTCGGGCGGGCTCGATCATACAACAAAATGTGCCACGTGACAGAGTCACGAGCAATCGCATCGCGATGCCCCAAGCTGCGCACATCTAAGGGCCACTTGGTGTATAAAAGACCGCCGGCAAGAACACAACTAAGCTATCGAACCCCACACTAAGACATGCATGTTATAATCATACACGCAGCATACATGTCCAGTGTAAACAACAGGTAATCACAACATGAACCCTACAAACTCATAGTCTTTATAACTTCTGCTAAACAGAGCAGACATAATAGTTGTATTACAAGCAGAGATCACATGAATGTGATCCAACATTACATCAAACATCAACGGAAGCAAATTATGTCTTAGTAAAGACAAGTTTAACAAATGGCTTAAGAAGCCTGAAAGAAAATACAACGACCCTCCAAAGGGCACAGGCTGCTGCCTGGAACTATACGACATTGGTCCACGTCGAGCTCGAGGTAGAGGCCACCATCAGGGTCAGTGGTCTCGTCTCTAAAACATAGAATAAGCAAACGTGAGTACAAAGTCGTACTCAGCAAGACTTACATAGGAACTATACTACTCATGCACATGTATGAAGGCAAAGGGAGGTGGGTTTTCACTTGCAGAAGTGCCACCTTTGACTTGGCTAATCCTGAACTACGAGTACCAGAGAGAGGTAAGAACGTACACGGGTCCAAGTAACAGTCTCCAATCAATACTCCACTATGGTGCCTTCCTCGACTTCCCCACGAGGAAGCACGCCATAGCACTCACACTTATCTTGGTGTGTTTTAGAAGTATCCGGTTCAAGTTATCTATGATCAAGTAAAGGTCTCCAAGTAGTCCATAACCGCGGACACGGCTATTCGAATAGTTCATTAACCCTGCAGGGGTGTACTGCTACACACACGCCTCATCAGTTACCGCCTGGGGATGGACCCTTCAAGTGAGTACCGGCGAGGATGCTGCCACGACACTTCACTCACGTCACCATCTCTAGTCCTAGGGAGTCGCCTATTTGAGTTGGGACCACAGTCGGAATCCGGCTGATTGTTCCGATGCGGACTCAAACGTTGTGTGACCGCCATCAAGCTCAACTCGATCATGATCACTTGATTCAACGTGCCCACAACCTACGCCAACCACTTACCTTGGTTCCACCTGCTTGAGATCGTTAAAGGGCGAACTACTTGCGACTCCTGGACAGGTCCGGGGTGAGGTACTAGGCCGAGAGGGGTCAGTGAGCCCAATGTGTGGTCGTACTCTTGGTCTCGGATAACAACACAAGAACTCGGGCCTAAGGCAGTGTTCAACGAGACAACCCACTGTGTACTCCTACACAGCCTCTCATCGTTCACCTTTGTTTAGGGTAGATTCACCAACACGTTACCACCATCATTCACATGATCACTACCATCCCGACTCACATCAAAGTAGCCTCAAGTAACAACTCTAAGCATGCAATAAGCTGTAACAATTGCAGGGGCCACATGATATCAACCAACTCTTACATCTGCTAGGATTGTGGTTTGCTTACTACTGTGACAAAATGATAGGTCAGGCAATGGAATGGGTTCAACTAGCGGTAGAACGTATCAGGGTGACATCCTAAACATGCATTTGCGAGAATGAGAGGGAACTGGGATTTTATAGACATGATCAAAGAGGGGGCTGCTTGCCTTGCTAACGATCACGAGGTATCACTCTTCTGACGCGAGGTTGAACTCGTCTCCGAGATCAACTCTACCGAGAAGATGCAATCACCGAAGCACTGGAAGTAAAGCACAATCAAAATAATACAATGCACATTCAATATGCAAAACAAAGCATGGAAGTGTGTTGATGTGACCTATGTTTGAATTGCCACATTTTAATTGAAGTTGATTTGAAAAGTAAATTCAAATTCAAACTTCAAATGTTATTCAAATTTGGTCAACTTGCATTTGCTATTATTTGTTCATTTGAAACCAAAGTATCATATGTGGAAAAATGCTTCTGAAGTACAAGTGATGTGTGGTGCATTCCAAAGTTTGAAGTTGGAATAGGAATTGAATTGATTTTGAATTAATTCCAATTAAATCAAATAGCAAAAGCTACTGATCCCTTTTTAAGATCAACTCCAACATAGCTGAAAGTTGGATATTTGGATAGAGGATTTTCTCCTGATCATTTTTCATATATTATATGTTGAATTTGGAATTAAAATGAATTTTCTATGATTTTTCAAAGTTTCAGCCATTTTCTGGAATTTACTGAATTAAATAAATGATTTAAGATTTACTGCGTCAGCATGACGCCATGATGACGCAGGGGCTGGCCTGACAGGGGGTCCCACTGGTCAGTGACTAGGGGGTTAATCCCGGTTTAAATTAACACCCTGGTTAATTAGAGGGGGCTCTGGGCCCACTGGTCAGCGAGAGGAGGGGGGATTAGGGGGTCGGTTAGGTTTAACCGACCGGCGGTTAAACGCCGGTGGCATTCCGGCACGGCGGCGCTCCACGGGAGGGCGGTTTCAGGCACGGGGGAGGGGGCTGGGGGCACGGGCAGGTTGCCCTCGACGCTGCGCGTCTCCTGGAGCAAGCCGGGGACCTCGAGGAGGCCCTGGGCCACGGCTACGACGATGAGAGGCGGCGGCCGGAGCCACTGGCCATGGCGGGCGACGACAGAGAGGTCGGGATGAAGCGCGGATGGGGGGAATCGAAGCTTGGAGCTCACCAAGGGCGGATGGTGGCCATGGCGGAGTCGATGGAGGCCTGGCGAGGACGAATTGGAGCTCGAGCTCCACGGCGGCCGGCAGCGAACTGGAGAAGGGGGCGACGTCCCTGGGGCCTCCGGGCTCGAATTGAACGCACACGGCGACGTAGCCGAGTGCGGTGGACGTCCTAGACAGCACGGCGAGGCGTCCCGGTGTCGTTGGCCACGGTGGCTCGCGTGCTGCACTCCGGCGGGCTCTCGGGCAAGAAGAACGCGAGCGAGAGAGAGAGCGGGAGAGAGACAGGAGAGGAGGGGGAAAGGAAGAAGGCTTCGAGGCGCTTCTGGGCGTGTCCAGCGGCGAGGATAAGCACGGGGGGGGGGGGGGCAAGCAGGACGTGGCGCCGAGGCGTGCACGCCTCTGCCGTCGGTGGCGTCCTCCTGGCAGGAGGTAGAAGACGCCCCTGCCCTCCCTTCTGGGCCGGGCTAGGTGGGCCTTCGCCAGTGGGCGCAAGGTAAGCTGTTCTCTGCTCTGTTTTTCCTTTTTCTTTTTCTTTCTCTGTAAATAGGTTGACCTAGCTAATAAAAATAGCTAGGCAATTTATTAAATGCTGAAATTTTTTATATGGCCTCATAATAAAATAGACTAGCCATTTATAAAGTTTCAACATTTTTAAAATTCAAATAATTTGAATCTTAACTCAAATAGGGTTATTTTACTAATTCCAAGGCACTATTTGAATATTAGAAAATTCCATGAGCATGGGATTGCTCCCAAACCATTTTTAAAATTATCAGCACCATTTGTAGGAATTTTCCAAATGTTCAAATGATTTTTGGAAAAAGATTTTTATCTGGCCATTTGATTTAATTTCTCAGGGCTTTTCTTTTCCCCAATTTTGATTTTCTTTTTGAATTTTTGGCATGAATGCAAGGTACCTCTGATCCTAACACATACCTAACTTGGGGTTGTGACAACTCGCCCCCACTCAAAAGAATCTCGTCCCGAGATTCAGAAGTCGTCGGGAGGAAGGTGGGGTACTCAGATCGTAGACGATCCTCTCGTTCCCAGGTGGCTTCTTGCTCTGAATGATGTGACCACTGCACTTTGAGGAATCTGATCTTCTAACGTCTGGTGCTACGCTCGGCTTCATCGAGAATACGAACAGGGTACTCTCGATATGAAAGGTTATCTTGGAGATCAAGCGTTTCGTGGTCTACTTCGCGGATGGGGTCCTTGAAGCAACGCCTGAGTTGAGAGACGTGGAAGACATCATGAACCTGGGAGAGGTGAGGGGGTAGTTCCAATTGGTAGGCAACTTCCGAGAATGTGAAAGGGACCGATATAACGTGGGGCCAACTTGCCTTTGATACCGAAGCGATGGGTACCCTTCAGAGGAGTAACCCGAAGGTAAGCCTTCTCATCCAGATTGTAGCTTTCTTCCCTATGATGACGATCATAATAGCTTTTCTGACGAGACTGGGCTGTTTTTAACTTCTCATGAACAATGCGAACCTGCTCTTCTGCATCCTGGATCAAATCCGGTCCAAAGAATTGTCTTTCACCGGTTTCTGACCAGTTTAGGGGTGTTCGACATGTCCGTCCATAGAGAAATTCAAAAGGAGCCATGCCCAAACTAGATTGAAAACTATTGTTATACGCAAATTCGGCAAAAGGAAGAGAATTCTCCCATTTCTTTCCGAAAGAGATAACACAAGCTCTGAGCATGTCTTCGAGAATTTGATTGACCCTTTCTACTTGACCACTGGACTGTGGGTGATAAGCAGTGCTAAAGGAGAGGTGGGTTCCCATAGCATTCTGGAAACTTTCCCAAAATCGAGAAGTGAAAAGACTACCACGGTCTGAATTGATTTCCAAAGGAACACCGTGAAGAGAAACGATTCGGGAGACATACAAGTCCGCTAACTGGCTAACAGTTATAGACTCGCGAACGGGAAGGAAGTGAGCAACTTTGGAAAATCTATCTATGACAACGAAGATGGCATCATTTCCTTTCTGGGTTTTTGGAAAGCCAGTGATGAAATCCATACTGACTTTGTCCCACTTCCACTCGGGAATAGGCAAAGGTCTAAGAGTACCAGCAGGTATTTGATGTTCTGCCTTAATGCGACGACAAACATCACATTCAGCAATGAACTGAGCAATTTCTCTCTTCATCCTAGTCCACCAAAATCTCTGGCGTAGATCTCGGTACATTTTTGTGCTACCGGGATGAATGGAGAGGGGTGTGTCATGGGCTTCTTTGAGGATGAGTTGCCTTAGTTCCTTATTCTTAGGTACTACCAAACGATTTTCAAAGAATACCGTTCCTTTGCTATCTATGGAGAAACATTTAGCAACTCCGCTAGCAATGTTCTCCTTGATCCGGCGAACACCTCGTGCACGCCTTTGGGCAACTATGATTTGATCCTCAAGGGTTGGTTTCGCCACCAAGTTGAAAAGAGATCCACGAGGAACAATCTCGAGGTTGAGCTTTCGAAATTCCTCATGAAGAAGTGGTTGATACTGTTGTAACATGAGGTTGTTACAATACGACTTACGACTTAGTGCATCAGCCATGACATTGGCTTTGCCTGGGGTGTAAGAAATTCCTAAGTCATAATCTTTTATCAACTCTATCCAGCGTCTTTGTCTGAGATTAAGATCTGGCTGGGTGAAAACGTATTTGAGGCTTTGGTGGTCGGAATAGATCTCACAACGATTACCAAGGAGGTAATGTCGCCAAGTTGTTAGGGCATGAACTACGGCAGCGAGTTCAAGATCATGGGTAGGATAGTTCTCTTCATGTGGCCGCAACTGGCGTGAAGCATAAGCTACCACATGTCGATCTTGCAGAAGTATGCATCCTAACCCTTGCCGTGAGGCATCACAATAGATCTCGAAATCCTTTTTGGTGTCTGGAGGCGCAAGTACGGGTGCAGAAGTCAATCTTCTTTTTAGCTCTTGAAAACTTTCCTCGCACTTGGGAGTCCATTCGAATTTCTTCTCTTTCTTGAGGAGTTCAGTCAGAGGCTTTGCAACTTTAGAAAAGTTCTCGACGAAGCGGCGACAATAGCTTGCTAAGCCAAGAAAACTCCTAACTTGCTTAACCGATTCAGGTGGAGTCCAGTCAAGGACGGCCAGAACTCTCTCGGGATTGACATCAATGCCTTTTGCAGAAATCACGTGGCCTAAGTAGGTCACTTCTGGTAGCCAGAATTCACACTTGGAAAATTTAGGATACAGGCGATGCTCTCTAAGTTTCATCAATACCAGCCTAAGATGTTCTGCGTGATCTTCTTCATTCTTCGAGTAGATGAGAATGCCATCAAGATAAACTACAACAAATTTATCTAAGTACTCCATGAAGATCGAATTCATCAAGCGCGAGAATGTGGCGGGGGCATTGGTTAAACCGAAGGACATGACGGTGTACTCGTAAAGACCATAACGAGTAGTAAAAGCCGTTTTGGGAATGTCCTCGTTTCGATTTTGATTTGATGATAGTCTAATCTCAAATCCATCTTGGAGAAGACAGAGGATCCTGCAAGTTGATCATAAAGATCATTGTTCCTGGGCAGTGGGTACTTGTTCTTTATCGTCGCTAGATTTAGCGGGCGATAGTCTACGCACATCCTTTCTGTTCCATCTTTCTTCGTTACGAACAGAACGGGGCAACCCCATGGCGATGAGCTAGGGCGGATGAAGCCTTTTGCCAACGAAGCTTCAAGTTGGATTTTGAGCTCAGCTAACTCACGTGGGGCCATTCTATATGGGCGTCTGGATATTGGTGCGGTTCCTGGGATAAGATCTACCACAAACTCTACAGATCTGTCAGGTGGTATTCCTGGAAGCTCTTCTGGAAAGACATCCGGGAAGTCACGAACCACCGGAATATCTTCAAGGTCTGGAAGAGGAAGCACATTTAAAGAATGTACCTGGGTTTTAGAGCTTGGTGAGGTGTACTTGATTGTCTGGCCTGATGGATGGGTTAGTTTCACTGACTTGGCTTTACAATCAAGGACAGCATTCTGTCTTGATAACCAATCCATACCTAAGATCACATCAATGTCTGAAGACTTGAGGGCTATAAGTGAGGCAAGGAATACTAAACCCTCAATTGCAATTTCATTCTCATGACTCACCATGGTGGTGTGCCATCTGGATCCAGGGGCTTGCACAACTAAGGGGGTGGATAACATCGAAAAAGAGATGTCATGTGACAGTGCAAAGTCCTGGGATATGAATGAGTGAGATGCTCCTGGGTCAAAAAGAACCGAAGCTGGGGTGGAATTGACAGGAAGGGTTCCGAGTACAACATCGGTTGACTTGTGGGAATCTAGAATGGATACATGATTCACATAACCATGTTCATAAACAGGAGGCTTGACCTTGGAAGTCTTGGGTGGTGGCTTGCCACGACGAAAGGTTTGCTTTGGTTTAGGTGTGGTGGCTACATGATTTTGGGGACACTCTCGAACATTGTGGCCTGATTGTCCACATTGGAAACAAACACCACGTGGAATGAAAGGAACTTGAGAACTTGATTGTCCAACAAAATTCCAAGGAGGAAGATTGGGTTGAGGTGGACGATATATGGTGGTTGGTGGTCTAGAAGCACTTATAGCACGACTGACGTCCTTGAAGGGAATCCAAACACGGCGTTTTTGAGAAACCGGGCCAGAAGATTGGGCAAACTCACGATAACGCTTGCGAGACTCTTCATACAACTCATTTCCATACTCGGCCTTGAAGGATTTGTCGACCAAGTCCCTGAAGTTGACGAACTCGTGAAGGTTCAGGTCATGACGAAGGACGGGGCTAAGTCCCTTGCGGAACCTTTCTTGTTTCTTAGCGTCGGTGGATACTTCTTCTTGGGCATAACGGGCTAGACGAGTGAACTCAGTCCTATACTCATGAACAGTCATCTTTCCTTGGGTCAGATTGCAAAATTCTTCTCTCTTGCGCTCTATCAGCTGATCTGGAATATGATATCCTCGGAAGTCATCACAGAACTCTTGCCAAGTCACCACGTGACCAACTGGTTGCATTGCCACGAAGTTTTCCCACCACTGAAGAGCAGCACCTTCCAGAAAATATGCCGCGAATAGCACACGATCACCTGGAGCAACATGGGTTGTCTCAAGCTTACGCTCGAGGGAACGAAGCCAATCATCGGCATCAAGGGGCTCGGAAGGACATCGGAATACCGGCGGGTTGAGGAGAATGAAGTCCTGGATGGTAACAACACTATGATGCTGACGAGAAGTGTTTTGCTCAATACGCTCGAGAAGACGTGTCTGGTCACGACGATTCTGCTCAGCCTCCATCATGATTTCTGCCGTTGAGGTTGGTGGTGGAAGTTCTTCACCGTCTATGTTACCAGAACTGGGATCAACACCTTGATTTGCACCTGACATTCTGTGTGATAAGAATCAACAATCAGAATAGGATTTGGACACAAATCTATGCTAAGATAGAAGACTATAATGCAATAGCATCAAAGCCACAAACGGACAGCATAACGGCTGTACCGGGATGGAAATTGAGACAACCTATAGGATAACAGACATCACTTCCACAGAAACACTATGGAATGATGGCTTAGAAAGACCACAACACTCCTACAGCTACAAAGAAGCAAACAACGAGATGTCCTAGTAAAGACATAGATGAGCCTAGTCCTATCTTCCCGTAGAATAAGATGAGGTTGACTCAGAACTCAGATCGATGAGGGTAAGGAGAAAAAAGAAGTCTTACGTTGTTCCCTTATACCCAAAGTAACTATATAACTATAGAATGCTAGACTCGACATCGGCCAATGGTTTGATAATCCTACAGGAAGTCCTGCTCTGCTACCAAGTCTGTCGGGACCCGGGGTTAGCGTATGTAATTCCGGTCACAATGCAATCACATGGAGAGCCGAGAGCCGTACCCACTTGTCTAAGCAGACAAGGCCAAGCACAGATCACTCTCGGTAAGCATCGAACGTGAGGGGCATCCCATTCAGGCCGGATGATCAACTGAGATGGGTCCTCATCGTCCGCACACAAGTCTAATGATATGGGTTGTGAATCCCATATTCACAGACAAGTCGCCTCAACCATGTTATCGATTGAATCATAACCCTTACATAGACTTACTCCAGCCCGATCACTTAGTCGGGATCTCGGGCGGGCTCGATCATACAACAAAATGTGCCACGTGACAGAGTCACGAGCAATCGCATCGCGATGCCCCAAGCTGCGCACATCTAAGGGCCACTTGGTGTATAAAAGACCGCTGGCAAGAACACAACTAAGCTATCGAACCCCACACTAAGACATGCATGTTATAATCATACACGCAGCATACATGTCCAGTGTAAACAACAGGTAATCACAACATGAACCCTACAAACTCATAGTCTTTATAACTTCTGCTAAACAGAGCAGACATAATAGTTGTATTACAAGCAGAGATCACATGAATGTGATCCAACATTACATCAAACATCAACGGAAGCAAATTATGTCTTAGTAAAGACAAGTTTAACAAATGGCTTAAGAAGCCTGAAAGAAAATACAACGACCCTCCAAAGGGCACAGGCTGCTGCCTGGAACTATACGACATTGGTCCACGTCGAGCTCGAGGTAGAGGCCACCATCAGGGTCAGTGGTTTCGTCTCTAAAACATAGAATAAGCAAACGTGAGTACAAAGTCGTACTCAGCAAGACTTACATAGGAACTATACTACTCATGCACATGTATCAAGGCAAAGGGAGGTGGGTTTTCACTTGCAGAAGTGCCACCTTTGACTTGGCTAATCCTGAACTACGAGTACCAGAGAGAGGTAAGAACGTACACGAGTCCAAGTAACAGTCTCCAATCAATACTCCACTATGGTGCCTTCCTCGAATTCCCCACGAGGAAGCACGCCATAGCACTCACACTTATCTTGGTGTGTTTTAGAAGTATCCGGTTCAAGTTATCTATGATCAAGTAAAGGTCTCCAAGTAGTCCATAACCGCGGACACGGCTATTCGAATAGTTCATTAACCCTGCAGGGGTGTACTGCTACACACACGCCTCATCAGTTACCGCCTGGGGATGGACCCTTCAAGTGAGTACCGGCGAGGATGCTGCCACGACACTTCACTCACGGCACCATCTCTAGTCCTAGGCAGTCGCCTATTTGAGTTGGGACCACAGTCGGAATCCGGCCGATTGTTCCGATGCGGACTCAAACGTTGTGTGACCGCCATCAAGCTCAACTCGATCATGATCACTTGATTCAACGTGCCCACAACCTACGCCAACCACTTACCTTGGTTCCACCTGCTTGAGATCGTTAAAGGGCGAACTACTTGCGACTCCTGGACAGGTCCGGGGTGAGGTACTAGGCCGAGAGGGGTCAGTGAGCCCAATGTGTGGTCGTACTCTTGGTCTCGGATAACAACACAAGAACTCGGGCCTAAGGCAGTGTTCAACGAGACAACCCACTGTGTACTCCTACACAGCCTCTCATCGTTCACCTTTGTTTAGGGTAGATTCACCAACACGTTACCACCATCATTCACATGATCACTACCATCCCGACTCACATCAAAGTAGCCTCAGGTAACAACTCTAAGCATGCAATAAGCTGTAACAATTGCAGGGGCCACATGATATCAACCAACTCCTACATCTGCTAGGATTGTGGTTTGCTTACTACTGTGACAAAATGATAGGTCAGGCAATGGAATGGGTTCAACTAGCGGTAGAACGTATCAGGGTGACATCCTAAACATGCATTTGCGAGAATGAGAGGGAACTGGGATTTTATAGACATGATCAAAGAGGGGGCTGCTTGCCTTGCTAACGATCACGAGGTATCACTCTTCTGACGCGAGGTTGAACTCGTCTCCGAGATCAACTCTACCGAGAAGATGCAATCACCGAAGCACTGGAAGTAAAGCACAATCAGAATAATACAATGCACATTCAATATGCAAAACAAAGCATGGCAGTGTGTTGATGTGACCTATGTTTGAATTGCCATATTTTAATTGAAGTTGATTTGAAAAGTAAATTCAAATTCAAACTTCAAATGTTATTCAAATTTAGTCAACTTGCATTTGTTATTATTTGTTCATTTGAAACCAAAGTATCATATGTGGAAAAATGCTTCTGAAGTACAAGTGATGTTCTGGTGCATTTCAAAGTTTGAAGTTGGAATAGGAATTGAATTGATTTTGAATTAATTCCAATTAAATCAAATAGCAAAAGCTACGGATCCATTTTTAATATCAACTCCAACATAGCTGAAAGTTGGATATTTGGATAGAGGATTTTCTCCTGATCATTTTTCATATATTATATGTTGAATTTGGAGTTAAAATGAATTTTCTATGATTTTTCAAAGTTTCAGCCATTTTCTGGAATTTACTGAATTAAATAAATGATTTAAGATTTACTGCGTCAGCATGACGCCATGATGACACAGGGGCTGGCCTGACAGGGGGTCCCACTGGTCAGTGACTAGGGGGTTAATCCCGGTTTAAATTAACACCCTGGTTAATTAGAGGGGGCTCTGGGCCCACTGGTCAGCGAGAGGAGGGGGGATTAGGGGGTCGGTTAGGTTTAACCGACCGGCGGTTAAACGCCGGTGGCATTCCGGCACGGCGGCGCTCCACGGGAGGGAGGTTTCAGGCACGGGGGAGGGGGCTGGGGGCACGGGCAGGTTGCCCTCGACGCTGCGCGTCTCCTGGAGCAAGCCGGGGACCTCGAGGAGGCCCTGGGCCACGGCTACGACGACGAGAGGCGGCGGCCGGAGCCACTGGCCATGGCGGGCGACGACAGAGAGGTCGGGATGAAGCGCGGATGGGGGGAATCGAAGCTTGGAGCTCACCAAGGGCGGATGGTGGCCATGGCGGAGTCGATGGAGGCCTGGCGAGGACGAATTGGAGATCGAGCTCCACGGCGGCCGGCAGCGAACTGGAGAAGGGGGCGACGTCCCTGGGGCCTCCGGGCTCGAATTGAACGCGCACGGCGACGTAGCCGAGTGCGGTGGACGTCCTGGACAGCACGGCGAGGCGTCCCGGTGTCGTTGGCCACGGTGGCTCGCGTGCTGCACTCCGGCGGGCTCTCGGGCAAGAAGAACGCGAGCGAGAGAGAGAGCGGGAGAGAGACAGGAGAGGAGGGGGAAAGGAAGAAGGCTTCGAGGCGCTTCTGGGCGTGTCCAGCGGCGAGGATAAGCACGGGGGGGGGGGGCAAGCAGGACGTGGCGCCGAGGCGTGCACGCCTCTGCCTTCGGTGGCGTCCTCCTGGCAGGAGGTAGAAGACGCCCCTGCCCTCCCTTGTGGGCCGGGCCAGGTGGGCCTTCGCCAGTGGGCGCAAGGTAAGCTGTTCTCTGCTCTGTTTTTCCTTTTTCTTTTTCTTTCTCTGTAAATAGGTTGACCTAGCTAATAAAAATAGCTAGGCATTTTATTAAATGCTGAAAATTTTTATATGGCCTCATAATAAAATAGACTAGCCACTTATAAAGTTTCAACATTTTTAAAATTCAAATAATTTGAATCTTAACTCAAATAGGGTTATTTTACTAATTCCAAGGCACTGTTTGAATATTAGAAAATTCCATGAGCATGGGATTGCTCCCAACTCATTTTTAAAATGATCAGCACCATTTATAGGAATTTTCCAAATGTTCAAATGATTTTTGGAAAAAGATTTTTATCTGGCCATTTCATTTAATTTCTCAGGGCTTTTCTTTTCCCCAATTTTGATTTTTCTTTTGAATTTTTCGCATGAATGCAAGGTACCTCTGATCCTAACACATACCTAACTTGGGGTTGTGACATTTGCACTCAATGGTTCTTGCACCATTTGGCAGATCAACCAAGTTCCAAACTTGATTGTCATCCATGGACTTTAACTCGGATCTCATGGCCTCAAGCCATAACTCGGAATCTGGATCCACCATCGCTTCTGCATATGTCAAAGGCTCATCGTTGTCCAACAACAATATATTGCTTGCATTACGCAGCCTTTCTGACCTTCGTGGTGCGGGTGCTACTTCAACCACGGGTTCACTGAATGGCTCTGCCATAATGGCATCACTTGCCGTGTCTTCCCCGAGTGGTTTATCTCGAACCTCTTCGAGTTGCACCGTCCTCCCACTAGCCTTCCTAGTGAGAAACTCTTTCTCAAGGAAGGTACCATGTCAAGCGACAAACACTTTGCCCTCTTGTCGGTAGTAGAAGTAATACCCTAAGGTTTCCCTTGGATATCCCACGAATATGCACTTATCCGATTTGGGTGCGAGCTTGTCCGACTGAAGTCGCTTGACAAACGCTTCACAACCCCAAATCTTTAGAAAAGACAAATTGTGACGCTTCCCAGTCCATATCTCATATGGTGTCTTATCTACGGATTTAGATGGTACTCTGTTTAGTGTGAAAGCTGCAGTTTCTAGAGCATGACCCCAAAATGACAACGGTAGATCTGACTGACTCATCATCGATCGAACCATGTCCAACAAGGTGCGATTCCTCCGTTCCGATACACCATTTCTTTGAGGCGTTCCAGGAGGAGTGAGTTGTGGAACTATTCCACGACTCTTGAGATGATCATCAAACTCTTGACTCAGATATTCACCTCCACGATCTGATCGTAGAAGTTTGATCGTCTTGTCGAGTTGATTCTCTACTTCATTCTGAAACTCCCTGAACTTTTCAAAGGTTTCCGACTTGTGCCTCATCAAGTAGATATATCCATATCTGCTCAATTCGTCGGTGAAAGTCACGAAGTACTGGTAACCACCTCTAGCAGTGGTGCTCATTGGTCCACACCCATCAGTATGTATGAGTTCCAACAAGTCGGATGCCCTCTCGCAACTCTTTGCAAAAGGTGTCTTGGTCATCTTGCCGAGTAGGCACGATTCGCATGTCTCAAATGATTCAAAATCAAACGAATTTAAAAGTCCATCATCATGGAGCTTCTTCATGCGCTTTTCACTAATATGACCAAGCCGACAGTGCCAAAAGTAAGTTGTATTCAGATCGTTAGGTTTAAGCCTCTTGGCATTTATATTATAGACAGATTCACCTTCAAGATTCAAAATGAATAACCCATTCACAACGGGCGCCAAGCCATAAAATATCTTATTCAAATATATAGAACAACCATTGTCCTTAATAATGAATTCATAACCTTGTCTCATCAAACATGAGGCAGAAATAATGTTTCGACTTAACGATGGAACATAATAACAATTATCAAGCTCCATTACAAATCCAGAAGGTAAATTAAGTTGCATGGTGCCGACGGCTAATGCAGCAACTCTTGCTTTATTCCCGACGCGAATGTCAACTTCTCCTCTTGCGACATCTCTACTTCTTTATAGTCCCTGCATCGAGTTGCAAATGTGAACAACCGATCCGGTATCATATACCCAAGAACCATTAGAAATATCCGCAAGATAAATGTCTATAACATATACAACAAGTGTACCTGTAGAAGACGTACTCCCACTGCTCTTGCCCTTGCTGGCGAGCCACTTGTTGCAGTTCCTCTTCCAATGACCATTCTCCTTGCAATAGAAGCAAATGGTCTCTGCGTCAGGTCCAGGCTTAGGCGCCGGGGCTGGAGTCGGGATCACATCCTTGTCCTTTCCCTTTGCGTTAGCCTTCTTCTTGGTCCATGACTTCTTGAACTTGGCTGTGTTCTGCACCATCAACACTTGATGTGTGCCCTTCTTAATGTCCTGCTCTGCTATATTAAGCATCCCATGCAATTCAGTGGGCTTCTTTTCCATGCCATGCATATGAAAGTTCGTAATGAACGAGTTATAGCTTGGCGGAAGAGAACCCAGAATTGTATCTGTAGCTGACTCAGGAGTCAACGGATGCCCAAGAAGATCCAAAGCTTGCATGTATCCCATCCTTTTGATGACATGCGGGCTCAGTGGATCACCCTCTTTCATCTTGCAATCCATCGGGGATCGCCAGACATTGAACCTTTCGGTCCTAGCCTGAACCTGAAACATGCCCTTAAGACTCTCGATCATATCGAAAGCCCTAATGTCTTCGAACTGCTGTTGCAGCTCGGGCTCCATAGAAGCCAGCATGAGGCAGCTGATCTCAGTAGTCTCATCCTTGAGTTTCTTATATGCATTCTTAGCAGCAGCGGTGGCATTATCAGCCGGTTCCTCTGGAAGCGGTTCCTCTAGAACATTTTCCTTTTTATCATGCTTGAGAACAATTCTCAGATTTCTATACCAGGTGGTAAATTTTGTTCCATTCAGTTTATCTTTCTCAAGGATGGATTTCAACGCAAAATTGGTAATTGGGGCAGGTGGTGCCATTGATCTACAACATAAAATGCAAAATACTAAGACATGTATTCATGAAGAGCAATTCATATTAAACGCTTTAATAAAATTACTCCCACTAAGTTCAACATCCCTCTAGTTGACACTAAGTGATTCAGGATCCGATGGGGCGAATTGACTAGTGAGATTTTGCATCACTGCTAGCCGACTCGACCTACCGGTAAGCAACTCCTTGCTAATCGCATCAACCATACGACTCCTATTTGTTGATGCGCATCACATACACACCAACTCCTATGCCCCGAAGCCCAAAACTGTTTTGATAGCCTCGACAAGTTAACCAAGTGCTATGCGTGTAAGTGTCCGACACAAACCCATCACGCCAAGGAGATCTAGCAGCACCCTAATTTTATAGGCCTACTACTAAGCATACATGACATGTGATGTGCAACAATTGGGGAGGCAAATTTTACTTGACATTCTTTGAGGGATCATCCTACTTAAAACATCTACCATGTCAAAGAAGGATGGAT
Organism: Bromus sterilis; assembly: GCA_950022295.1. Classification (NCBI taxonomy): domain Eukaryota; kingdom Viridiplantae; phylum Streptophyta; class Magnoliopsida; order Poales; family Poaceae; genus Bromus; species Bromus sterilis. The sequence continues at coordinate 32,473,226 of OX465597.1, forward strand.
AAAGGGATAAAATTTCACAGGCAGTTTATACAAGTGATATGGTATAGCCCCTTTATTATAGCGCATGGTGATCTCCATCTCCATGTGCGTGAACCTCCCATGGAGATCTCCATCTCCATGTACGGTTGTCCTCGTGGTGATCTCCATCTCCACGCCATAGTGTCAACCGCCAAGTGTTACATAAGTTACTATGCTATTACAAACTAATAGCTATGAAATTAAGTTACATTACATGGCTTCACATGTTGACACGAGGTCATTAATACAATAATGAGACAACCACATGGCTCCAGCCGGTTGTCAAAACCATGACACGCAGGTCATGAACAACAACATACACAATGGGCTATACCAAATCACCATCATTCCCTGCAAAACCAAGTTAGACGTTCTACCGCCGTCTAAACCTCTTTTAGCACTAGTCAAATTAGGTCTGCGAAAAATCTCCTAATTAACTAAAACCATTCTGCATCGTTTGGTAGGTCATGGAGCTCAATCGGAGTTCATATAACCAAGATATGGCCTCTGAACCGAACCTGCTCACAGATTTCTGGACAGCGCGGATCATATCCACGCCGTGTCCTGATCCGTGTCCCGGATCAATCACAAAGTGATATCCGCGTGCTACAACAGGGTTTACGGCACATTGTCTATCCCAATGGCGGATAACCGACCTCTAGGGATAAGTTGTGGCACGACCTAAGTAGCTCGCGCCTCAGGACAGATCATGAAACCAAGAACCTCAAACATGCAAAACCAATCTGATCTACCAACACAAGATCCGATCTACATATCTCCATATGAAATTCTATCACGAATTCAACACCACGCAGCAGAGGCTCTGATACCACTGTTGGGGCATGCGGTACGCTCTGCTAGCGCCAAATTAAAATTTCTACCGCGCACAACCAAGATCACTGCTACTGGGGATGAACTACGTGATTAGGGTTTACCACTAGACGCGCAGTCACGGCAGCGGAAGGAGAGTTGGCGATGTGCGTCGGCGGCTGCTCCTCGAATCCCTCGAACCGATCCCTCGTACCGATCCCACGAACGGAGTCCCGCGATACGATCCCGCGAACAGTTCGTCCAAGCGCCGCAGGTGCAACGCCTCCAAGGGATGCGCACGTACAAGGAGGAGCGCCGGGCGGTGAACTGCTAGGTCCGGCGGCTCGGCCTGGAGGTGGAGTGGAGGCTAGGGTTGTGGTCTGACCTCTACCCCTTCAGGGTTCTCCCTAGCCTTTATATAGGCGCCCTTGGAATGGCATCAACCCTTGAGGCAATCCGGACCCTCCATCCATATTCCATTCGGATCACATCCGAATGGGCTCCTTTCCTCTTAAGAGCGCGACCCTATAGGTTCACGTACACATGGACACGTCCCGAATCACATCCGGTTCGATAGTCGGCAGCGGTTCCTAGCAGAACGTGCCGACTCCCATATATGCGTAAAGTCATAAGACGAACCATTACAAAGTGTCATATGCAACATTCCTTTTGCCTCACGATATATGTTGTCAAGCTCAAGGCGAGTACTTGTCACCCTTGTGATAGCTTGGCCTCTCTTCTCGAAACCGTGATACAGATTCCTGAACCGGGTTAACACTTAACCCATATCGCATGGCCATGCTTTCTGAATCTTATCACTCGAGAGGGCCCAGAGAATATCTCTCCAAAGTGGAGGGGCAAATCCCATCTTGATCAACCATGTCTCGCGACATGTATCATGACTCACCCGTAAGCTACCTTTATAACTACCCAGTTACGGTGTAGCGTTTGATAGTCCCTAAGTGAGCCATTCCTCATCCCGAGAACATGCGAGGACCTCAGGTCTAGGACATGGCATATACATTGTATTGAGACTAACAGATGACAATATCTCGTTGCGTCTCAAAGTGGGTCTCTGTCCAACTCAGTGATCCCATCACTAAGTCTATATTATCGGTAGCATCTCCATGCTCATGACTTGTGAAACATAGTCATCAATCGAATCATATACTAGTCAAGGATATGTGTCCGCATAACCTTATCAACTAGGTACCATTAGAACAATCATCATAGAATATATAGTCTCACAAACAAGTCACATACTTATTGATACATATCAGTGATGATGTTCAAGGACAATACAAATAACTCATGAATACATAAGGAGATAACATCATAACATGATTGCCTCTAGGGCATATCTCCAACACGGGTGGACCAACAGAGAAACCATGTCTCCACTGGCCCAAGTTGTTTTAAAACAGCTGGGGGGCCAACCAAGCACACACACGATTTTCAAATGGTAAATCAGCTTGGGCCACCACTAGAAATGTTTGAAGCTAGGTAGGTAAGAAAAGGGGACCCCATAAAATCCTACACGCGGTTAGGCACGCTCAGTCTTAAAACCAATACCCGGAACTCGGATCCTAGGTGACTCGAATGGAACAAAGCGTCGGGGCGGGATAGCCTAGACCTTCCATCCTTCGTCGAATATAGTCAACATTATAATAATCATATCATCAACAACAATATAATAATGTGATAGCCCAAACCAAGGAGTAACAGGGTAACATCGTAGCATCCTAAGCATGCATACTAAGCAGGGGCTGAGCAACGAGCAATAGTAACATAGCAGTACAAGGTTTGCTGGGAAGGGACATGGCTGTATCGGTTTGAAAGAGGTTGTAAACATGTGGTAGGATCAAACATCGAACCTAACCTAGACTAGCATGAAAACCGCTGGTTGAAATAGAATGGATCATAAGTAATGTATAGTCCTTGCCTGTTGATAAGTCGGGTTCCGAAGGCGTAGTTGATCGCAAGCTCGCATCGTCTCCGAGAGATACCCGCGGAAGCACACAAGACGGTAAACACTGGAAAGCAATCTACGAGCAAGCATCTATTACTATGAAGCAAACACGAGCAAGCGTCAACAAGAAGGCAACACGAGACATCACACCTACCGTCGAGAGCGGTTACTAACAGGTTAAGTGGAGTACTCGTCACACACGACGATACCGCACGTTTAGCAAGGTTCAAGTTGTTTAGCTACACAAGGTGATCAAAGATTGTTAACATGGTATCTCACTCAAGCATGGCATAGCACACAAACATTACAAGAGGTGAAGCATAAGATAAACTATCTATGCTAGTCAATTTAAGTGAGTCACAACCTAAACATGGCATACCACTAAGTACCCCACGACAATTAAAACATTTGGTACTGTTCTGTCCTAAACCATATTTTAGGTTGGTTAACAACATAAAACAATAGAATAAACACAAAGTACATGGAAAACTAATCAAGTTACATATAAAGAACACTCCAAACGGAGTTACGGTTAAAAAGATACAAGCAAAACAAGTTTGGAACACAATCTGCCAAACATCAGGAAGCACACTTTAAAGCAATGCATAAACAGGATAATGAATGCAAACATGCTCACAAATGATATGCAACTAAAGTAGACATGGCAGGGAAGGCACGGAAAAAATAATCAATGCAATAGGCCTCATGGATGTGTCACAACCATCAACCAAAGTTGCAATAAAATAACAGTAACAACACATAACAGAAATTAGCAGTTAACAGTCTGATGCCCACTTCAACACAGATTATCAACATCAAGACGGACTCAAATAAAAAAGCTCACAAAAGATGAACTGAAGTACACATAATTCTAAACATTTTTCCTTTTGGGCGCAACGTCATCCGAGCTACGGTTTACTCGCAAATTACAACGCGAAACTGAATAAAATACTACAGCTCAGGGACTTAGCAAAAAAATAGTAACAGAAAAAAAACAGTGAGGAGAAAAAAAGAGGGGCGGCTCAGGGATGCTCTCACCATGGGCCGACCCATCTGGCCGAGATGGCCTTGCGGCTGGCGCGCTGGTTTGTGGGCCGCGAGGGGGCGAGCGGGCTAGGCCGACCCACGTGGTCGTCCAGCGCTGGAGGGAGGCGGCCGTGCGGGGAGCCTCCCGCTCCCGATGACGGCGGCGACCACGGCGGGCTACGCCGGCCATCGGCGGCGAGCTAGGAGGCGGGGAAGGGCGCAGAGGAGGTGGATCTCGGCGTGGCGGCGCGGATCCCGCCGGATCCGACGGTTGGAATGGCTTGGCAGCTAGGGTTTCGTGGATGTGGGGACTTGGGGTAATTTTGGGGCAATTTTGGAGGGGGTGGCTGCAATTTTGGCTTAAAGGAAACCCTAGAAAGGGGTGGGAGAGTGGTGGTCTTTATATAGCCCAGGTGGCTGGCAGTTTGCAAAAATATCCCCGGTTTTTTCTCTCGCGCGCGCGGTGTTTACGTTTCTGACCGCCGGGGGTCCGCAGGACCTCCGATTCGGGTAAAACTTCGAACTGCGCGATCCACGCGTCGAGCCGGCGGCGTTCACCTCACGTTGGAACCGTTTCGAGAACACTTTCCGGCGCGCTATAAAAATAACCCGTTCAATTATTAAACGGGGTTTTCGTTCCGTTGGCTGCGGCTGGTCTCGTGCGGTTTTCGCGACGGTGATTGAGTGAAACCCGGTGTCGCAAAGGTCGAGTGTCAGGGTGGAAAGGGTCGGTCTTCGTACGGTACAAGATAAGAGGGGGAAAAATAATCGTCGATCGATAAATCGGGGATGCAAACACCGCAAACAAATCAGACAATCAAACAATTCACACCGAAAACAAATTTTTTAATTTTTGTGAAATATGGGCTGTTACACCCATGTTAAGCGTAGAGATCCGAGTGGGGTCCAGAAGTCGGCTCATATTGCAGATGCGATGGCATCGGCGCTGCAGAGGAAGCATTCGGCGGCAGAGCCAAGTAGCAAGCAGATCGGCAGTTGCAATCCTTCGGCCATAAGCACTTGGATGTGGGCCATTTGGCGGTTTAGGTCGGTGTCCCCATCTCCGGGCTTCTCGGACCAACTATGCTTGGCAGTCGGAGGCGGCAGAGAGAACTCAGGCAAGTTGAGAAGGTCCTTGGCCTTTGGTGAGGAGACATAAAAGAACCCCATCTGCCAGTTCTTGATGGACTGCGGTGGCTGGGGATGAGGGTAGAGTCCGGACTTGCGAACATAGATGGTGGCGGCACCGCACTCGGCCATCACCTTCACCTCCTCTTTTTTCTGGGTCTTGGGGTCGACAGCAAACACCCCAGGGCCCACTCAGAAACTGAGGAAATGGAAAAGCCAGCTCCAGAGGCCAACGGTGGGCCGAACTCCAAGGTAGCCCTCGCACAGCGTCACAAATACGGAGAGCAGCATCATGGAATTCGCCCCGAGGTGGTGCGGTTGCAAGCGATAGAAGTCAAGAAACTCGCAGAAGAAGTGGCTCACCGGGAGCCCGAAGCCACGCTGGAAATGCGTGAGGAAGACGACATGCTCGCCGGCCTGGGGAACGGGCGCAAGCTCGGGGCCGGGGACGCGACAGTCGAGGCCCGCCGGAATCTGGCGTGACCGGCAGCGGAGAGTGATGTGCATCTCATTGGCGATGGAGCCCTTCCACGAGCCCTTCTGAGAAGCGGCGGCGGAGTCGTCCCCCATGGAGGCGTCAGACTCTGTGGTGGGCGAGGAGGAGCAAGACGACGATAAAGACGGAGGCGGCGGCGGCGGCGGAAGCCTAGATCCGCGTCCACCAATGATGGCGAAGGAGAAGCAGCGGCGGTGGCGACGGTGGAGTGCAGCCGGGAGGTCCTCGGCGGAGCAGCCCTAAGTTCCAGCGATGGAAGCAGCAGCAAGGAGAGGCGCGCGGTGCAGCGGCGACGGAGACAGAGGAGGAGAGAGCGAGGAAGAAGATGGAGTGAGGGGTGCGTGGTGCATCCCCCACCCCTTGGGTTATTTAAAGACGACGGTGACGTGGTAGTGGGATCCGTTGTGCCGGCTCGGTCAGCGGTGTGGCCGCGTGTATCTCCAAGGCATCACCAGTTCGGAGCACAGAAGATCCGGCGGATGGGAGGGGACGTGCGCGCTTGGGTCGAGATGACGGTTATGGCATGTCAAATCGTGGCACGTCGTCCTGTATTCCTCGACGAATTCAAACCGGCAAGTTCGGTCAACATTCTAGTCAAACTAACCGTTGGACAGATCGGTAGAGAAGATCAAGAGCAATCGCCAGATAGCAAGCAATCGGCCCATTGAGAGCAATCGGTCAGAAGATCAAGGGAAATCGGCAGATAGCAAGCAATCGGCCCATTGAGAGCAATCGGCTTATCCTTTGCACAAAAGGACTGGGCCACCTTGCTGCACCTTATTACAATTTACCTTATTTGCTTTTATCTACTTGTTGCTTATATGAAAAAACCCATAAAAGTTACCTTTCAGTACTTGTAGTTATTCCTATCTCAAGTTCACTTGTCAATACCTTCTGCTCCTCGTTGGGTTCGACACTCTTACTTATCAAAAAGGCTACGATAGATCCCCTACACTTGTGGGTCATCAAGACCATTTTCTGGCGCCGTTGCTGGGGAGCGTAGCGCTATTGGTAAGTGAAATTGGTAAGGAAACTTTACATTATAAATGCTGATTTTATTTTGCTGTTACTACTATTAGTCCTTATGGACAACTCTTCTCTTGGCACTTTGCTTGCGGGGAACCACCCCGCCATTACTGTGGTGGAGAAGGCTCCTCCACCTACATAAATTGTGCCATTTAAAATACCAACTGGTATTATGGATTCTGTTATTGCTAATCGATATACAGGAGATAGACATCCAGGCGAACACTTGCTATATCTTTCACAACTATGCTCCTTATTTAATCTTGCAGGCATATCGATGGATTTTGTTATGAGAAAACTATTTTCTCTATCATTAAAAGATAAGGCTTTGGATTGGTATAGGCTTCTTGATAACTCTCATTTACTAAATTAGCAAGAACTTATGCCTCTCTTTTATGCAAAGTTTTATCCTCTTCATGAAATACATCGAGACATGAACTATATCTATAACTTTTGGTCTTGTGACGGAGAAAACATCTCTCAAGCTTGGGGGAGATTGAAGTCCCTAATGCTGTCACAACCCAAGTTTAGGAATGTGCTAGGGCTTGTTGATCCTTTGCATCATGGCAAAATTCAAAAAAGAAATTCAAAAATGGGGAAAAGAAAAGCCTGAGAATTTAAATAAAAGGCCAGATAAAAAGTTTTTCCAAAAATCCTCCAAACATTTTTGAAAAGTCTTATAATTGGGTGTGATCATTTTAAAAATCATTTAGAGTCAAACCCATGCCCTAGGATTTTTCAAAAATTGATACAGGAGCTTGGAAAATCAATTTAAACCATATTTGAATTGTATTCAAATAATTTGAATTGTATTCAAATAATTTGAATTCCAAAAAGCTTCAAAACTTGGAAGTGGCTATATAAATGTCACCTAAGTTTTTATAAACTAGTTGGAGATTTTTTATAAAATGTTTTCTTATATAAACAAAACAGAACAAATAAAGAACAAAAAGAAAAATATAAAAAGAAAAGGCCTACCTCCCTTACCTATTCGGCCCACCTTGCCTAGCATGGCCCAGAGGACCAGCCTAGCCCATAGGGGCATGGTCATGTTCTACCATGGGCAGGCAAGCACAGAGGTGCGTGGCAGCCATGCCCAGGGCGCCGACACCACCTCCTGCTCCCCCTCTCCTCTTCTACTTGCCGAGGAGACGCTCCTCGAAGGCATCCTTCCTCCCCCCCCACTGCAGCCCTTCCCCTCTCCTCTCCGGCGAGTTCCTACGAAGCCCGAAGCACCCGGAGTTCACCGCCGTCGCGCCACCGCAGCCACTGGCCTCCTCCCGCCGCGCGAGGTTGTCCAAGGCGCGCCCCGCCGTCGTCTTCATCGCCCCGGCCGTCTAATTGGAGCCGAGGAGCTCCCGAAGCGACGCACTCTTCATTTTTCACCGCCGCGGACCCCCTACTCCGGCGAGCGATTGTCGCCGTTACGCTTCGTCTCCGGCGAGATCGAATCCTCCTCCGCATTCACGGTGAGCCAGCGAAGCTCCCCATCTATCTCCCGCTCCTCCCCGAGCCTCCCCTCGCCAAGCTCGTCGGGAGCCAGAGCCCGGCCGCCGCGGCCATGTCCGTGGGCGTGCTCCCGGCACCCCCCTTGCTGTCCCGAGGCACCCCCGTGGAGCGCACGCGTGCAGGGCACCGTTAGGTGCACCTCCCGTGGCCTCTAGTTCCCGGAGGGCTCCTCTCCAGTGGCTGCCAACGCCTCCAGAGCTCGACGCCGGCAGTTTTCCGGCGAGGCCCACACGTCAGAGAGATTAGGGGCTTAATCCTCCCCTAATCACTCACTGACAGTATGGTCCCACATGTTAGCCCCCCTAATGCTTAATTAAAAATAAACTAAACAGGGAATTAGTACTGTGCCTATGACAGTATGGTCCCACATGTCAGCCCCCTGGTGACATCAGCATTGCATCTAGAATAAGTGGGATTTCTCTGTTTAATTTAATTCTAGAAATTGCAGAAAATGATTAAAACTTCAAAAAATCATAGAAAAATAAATAGAAATCCAAATTAAACATATAATATATGACAAATGATCAGGAGAAAATAATCTATCCAAATATACAACTTTCAGCTATGTTTGAGTTGAATTTAAAATGGGACCAGTAGCTTTTGCTATTTGGTTTAAATGGAATTAATTCAAATTTAATTCAAATGCTTTTCCACTTTGAACCAATACAATGTAAACTTGGTCACTTGTACATCAGAGGCATATCACACATATGATAACATGGTTTACAATGATCAAACAATAGCAAATGCAATTTGGCTAATTTGAAAATCATATATGGAGTTTGAATTTGCATTTCAAATGCAATACACTTCATTTAAATTGAATTTGCCACAAAATAGAAGCAATCACATCATGGACAACTACATCATGTGCTTGTGCACTTAAATTCAATGTTGGCCCCCTTTGTTGATGATTGTGCCGGTAACAGTGCCTCCGAGACGGTGATCACCCCCGAAGGAGAAGAAGTTCGGTAAACCCCGTGTATCGTCAGCAAGGCAAGCAAACCCCATTGATCATGTCTATAAAATCCTACTTCCCTCTCAGTCTCGCTTATGCATGTTTAGGAGAGCACCGAGACACGTTCTTTCGCATAGTTGAACCCATTCCGATGCATGACCTATCATTTTGTCACCGTATTAAGCAAACCACAATCCTAGCAGATATAGGAGTTGAATGATGAGCATGTGGCCCGTACAACTGTTACTGCTTATTGCTGCTTAGTGGTACAATGAGGTTACATTGAATGTGAGTCGGGATGGATGATCACAGTGATGCTGATGATAACGTGTTGGTGAATCCACCCTAATACAAGGTGAACGATGAGAGGCTGTGTAGGAATACACAGTGGGTTGTCTCGTTGAACACCGCCTTAAGCACCGAGTTCTTGTATGGTAATCCAAGACAAAGAGTACAACCACACATTGGGCTCACTGACCCCTCTCGGCCTAGTACCTTGATCCGTGTTGACGTCCAGGAGTCACATTAGTTCGGGCCTTCCATTTGACATATGCATAGAAAAAGAGTGAGTGGAAATGTTGCATCATCCTAGATATGTGGGTGGATCTTTGAGACAGTGAAACCATCTGTCAGAGGTGGCGTCTCGGTTGCCTGCATTGTCTGGGTCCGTATCGTTGATCCGGCCGGACTTTCGAGCGGTGACAAACTCAGATAGTCGACTCCTGGAATAGACCGGTTGTGAGCGAAGTGTCGTGGTGAACATCCTCGCTGTCACCTCTTGAACGGTGGCGAGACCTGGAGGTAACTGATGGTCATGTGTGTGTAGTTTACACCCTTGCAAGGTTAACAAAACTATTCGAATAGCCGCGTCCGCGGTTAAGGACTATTTGTAACCTGTACCTAATTATTAGACAACTTGAATGGATACTCTAAAACTCGCAAGATAAGCGTGAGTGCTATGGTGTGCTTCCTCGTGGGGAAGTCAAGGAAGTACCCATAGTGGTGTATTGATTGGAGACTTGGTAGTGGACTCGTGTACGCTTCTTTCCTCAAGTCTGGTACTTGTAGTACAAGACTAGCCAAGTCAAAGCTGGCACTTCTGTATGATGAAACCCCACCTCCCTTTACCTTGATACTTGAGCATGAGTACTATAGTTCTGATGTAAGTCTTGCTAAGTACGACTTTGTACTCACGTTTGCTTATTCTATGTTTTAGATGAGAACCCGGACCCCGATGGAGTTACCGACCTGAAGCTCGACGTTGACCTTGGTAGCATAGTTCCAGACAACAGTCTGGTCCCTCGTGGAAGGGCATGTATGTTTACAAGGTTTCTCTAAGCCCTTTGTTAAACTTGTCTGTACTCAGACCTAATTTGCTTCCGTTGTATGATGTAATATTGATCACAGACATGTGATCTTTGTATGCTCTATGTGTAAGTCTATAAAGATACACTTTGTAGAGTTATGTGATGATACCTGTTGTTCATACTAGGCATGTGTGATGCGTGTATGTTTATAACATGCATGTCTTAGTATGGGTTTTCGAGACCTTAGTTGTGATCTGGCTGGCGGTCTTTTATACACCAAGTGGCCCTTAGATGTGCGCAGCATGGGGCATCGCGATGCGATTGCTCGTGACTCTGTCACGTGCACACTTTGTTGTATGATCGAGCCCTCCCTAGACCCCGACTAAGTGATTGGGCTGGAGTAAGTCTATGTAAGAGTTAAGATTCAATCGATAACATGGTTGAGGCGACTTGGCTATGAGTATGGGATTCACCACCCATAAGCATTTAGGCTTGTGAGCGGACGTTGAGGACCCATCTCAGTTGATCATCTGGCCTGGATGGGATGCCCCTCATGTTCGATGCTTTCCGAGAGTGTTCTGTGCTTGGCCTTGTCTGCTTAGACAAGTGGGTACGGCTCTCGGCTCTCCATGTGATTGCATCGTGACTGGAATTACATACGCATATTCCGGGTCCCGACAAATGCTCAAATGTCCCAATCATGAGCTCCCCAAGGAAATTATTCTTACAAATTTTTATGCAAGACTTTATCGTCAAGATAAAGAGATGTTTGATGCCTCCTCTAGTGGGGTATTCCGCACCAGAAGCGTTGAAGAAAGATGGGATCTTATCGAAAGGATCCAGAAGAACACTGAAGATTGTGATATTGATAAAGGTATTGAACCCGTTATAAATTATGAGCATGATTACATTAAGAGCTATGTAGAAACTGATTACTTCAATACCTTTTGTGCTAAGATTGGTCTTGATTCCCAACTGATGATTGATTTTTGCAAAAACTTTGCCTCTCATATTGATTCCTCTAACAAGGAGGATCAACATCATAAGACCTTTAAGGATTTACCCGTTGATATTCATGTTGCTGACCCTATTTTGCCTGCAGTTATATATGAAAAACCCCCCTTTTTCCCGCAAGGATGAGGGAGCATTCTTTTGTGACAAGCATTTTAAGCAAAAGTGAGAGAATAACTGATGAACCTGAGGACCAGATCAAGGTCGATCCTCAAGTTTCATTGGTTAAAGAGCTTGTTACTAATGATTTTTTAGATTCCAATATAAATTTTTGTGCTGTTTACACTAACCTTGTCACAACCAAGAATAAGGGCCCAATTTCAGGTACTCAGTGGTATCTGTTAAAATAGGAGATCATAATTATTATGGGATATGTGATTTAGGATCGAGTGCTAGTGCTATTCCTTATTCACTCTATCATGAGATCATGGGTGAGATTTCACCTTGTGAACTTGAAGAGGTTGATTGACGAGGGGGTGACCCCACGACTTCTGCGTGTGAGTATACCTGGTGCATACGAAGACAGAAGGCCTGATAGAAGGCTCTAAGGGCCCACGACTGGCGCACTCAAGGCACCGACGTAGGAGTCCGCGACCAACATGGAAAGAAAAGACTTGGCGTCCAAGAAAAATTTAGTTTAGAGAATCGTCCCTGTAACCTGAGACGGACTCCCCAAGACCCAGCCTAGTATATAAAGTGAAAGTGCAATATATCGACCAGAGGGGGGGTGAATGGGAGATTTTCAATTTTACTACCGGATTTTGGTTCTCTTCAGGACTGAAGCAATCATGAAGCTGAAGAAGTAACCAAAATCATGAAGAAATAAAACTTCACAGAATGTAATCATTACGGCAGCTCATCATAATGCAACAGAAATAAATCAATTCAGATAAGCAGAAGTGCTTCAGATGCATAGTATGAAGACAAAGAGCAGAGGGAGAGCTGAAGCATATCATATCAAATACTGAAGCTTAAGAGGTTGAAGAGATAGCACCAGAAATTGAAGACATTGGTTTGGTAGACCAGTTCAAGTTGCTGTGACAACTCTACGTCTGGTTGGAGAGGCTGAGATTCAACTCAGAACACATAGTCTTCACCTTGTTCTCCTTGAACTAAAGTCCTCAGACTCCGTCCAATAACTCAGGTGAGTCTTCAAGGTAGACTCCCGAAACCTTCACAGACTCAGTCACTCCGGGAAGTCACAATTGCATCTTGACTTCCTCAGACTGAAGACTTCTACACCGGCTGGAAGATCACAGTCTGCAAGAGTAAAAAGCTTCGGATCACTCGAACCGACTTCCTCAGAAATGCTCAACTACTCAGGATGGTGGTTTTCCTCACATAGGTTCCTCAGTATCCTCAGAGGTGGGTTGCCCTCAAATGACAAGTGTCAGTTTTTCTCTCGGAGCAGCCAACCCACAAATGGGGCTGGGGTGGCTATTTATAGCCGCGGAGCAACCCAAGGTGAAAGGACATAAATGCCCATGCATGCAATTACTCTCATGCCCTCGGAAATGACCGTTGCTAGACAGGTTCTAGCCTCTCACCACGCAACACGTGGCACGGTCAAAGTTTTCTCTCTCCTCACGATTTTCAGAAGAATCGCACTGGCGATCTTCAGACTCCTCAACCGAAGTTAGTTACCTCAGTGTCCTGAAGAACAACGTCTCAGACACCCGAGGACTGACCTTCTACTGCAGGAGATTTCCTCAGGGTTTTTCTTCAGGATTCCTAGCTGAGCACTTCCTCAGACCTTCGGAACTCGTTTTCTTCAACCCCTCCAACAGTGTGGTGTTTTCCTATGACTCAAGAAGTATAAAAAGTCTTAGCGAAGACTACGCTTCAACTTCGTCTTCAGCGCGAACTTCCTCAGGATCGTCTTCAGCTTCAGCTTTAAACGAACGCTTCAGGATCCTGTTTCCTCAGGATTTCGCGCGACTTCATTCTTCAGGAAACGCACCGTTTTATCCAATGTTCCTCAACATTTTGGGGGGTCGACATTGGTGGTTAAATACCTCATCAGGGACTGTTCTCCTGTGTATACTCACAAACACATCAGTCCCTTAACCGTTTTGTCATCAAACTCCAAAACCTCAAGGGGAGGGCACTTGATGCACTTACAATCTCCTCCTTTTTGGTGATTTGATGACAATCAGGTTAAGCTTCAACGGGCATAAAATTATGAGTTTGAAGAATAAAAACTTTGAAGAACATTTTTATCATTAAGATGGATATAATGAAGCTCCCCCTGAGGATATGCATATAAGTTGAAGAATGTTTAATATCTAAAGCATTTTGAGGTATATGAGGAGCTCCCCCTATATCCAGGCATTTTTGTAGCAGTGCATGTTATGAAGTGTTTGAGGAATTAAACAACGCACTAATAGAGGTGTTTGCAGAGATAATCACATGCATATATGATAAACGTGAGGAAATAGCATGAGGTAACTGAGGAATAGTATCAGGCAAACACCAAAATAACAGTTTACAACTCGTTACAAAAAATATATATCTGAAGAACGAGAGTTGTAACTGAAGAACCCCATAACTAAGACCCGCTTGAAGACTAACAGATTTCTCCCCCTTTGTCATAAAATGAACAAAAAGGGAAAAACTGAAGCTAACGCCCCTTTGATTATGCTTCAAGGCTGAGGTGAGTCACGCCAGAGGCAGTCTGTGGCAGTGTGAGGGCAGGCGGCAGTGTCTTCAGCTTCCTCAGTGGTCATCTCCTGGTTTGAAGAATAAGAATCCATGGCCGGAGGAGGAGTTGTGCAACGTCTGAATTGCCTCGGGGGTCGGATTGCAGGAATCGGAGGCTGTTGAAGATTCAAATTTGCAAGGTCTTCAGGGGTGAGGACTTCTTTCATCAAGGCATCAAGATGTTGATATGTATGATGAGTATACTGATGCACTTTCTTCACTGAAGAATGCGTCTGAGCCATGTAGCTGAGAATTTCAGAAAACTGACGCTTCACCCAATCATGATTACGATCAACTTTCTGATGAAGACTAATCAGAAGTTCTCGGTCAGTCATCACTCGAGCCTGAGTTGTATCCTCAGTTGAGGCATGAGTTCTGGTTTCATCAGTTGTGCGAGACTGAGGATGACGAATGTTTCCACCGAGGGAATTGGTCGGGAGAACTTCTTCATAGAAGATACCTTTGCCTTTGTCATTTGAAGCAATAGTATGCTGAAGCACTTCGACAGGCGGCAGATAGGTCCTGTGATTCGGGTGATCAGGTTGGAAATCAATTCCAGTCACGGCTCGGATGAGCTTCATGATCCAAGGCGCATATGGCTTCAGGATATGAGGATTCTGTGCTGCATCAACCATAGTTCTGAAGAAGAAGTCAGGGATGTTGATTGGCCCAGACATGCAAAGGTTGTGGAGTATGTTCTTCATGATGCCAATGACTTCTTCAGCAGTGGATTCATAGCCTTTAATGGGGTAGAAGGTCTTCGCCAGAATCCGATACAACGTACTTGGCAGATACAGAAGCTCAGAGACTGGAAACTTTGTGCGAGCAGGGGCTTCAGGGGCCTGAGGCTTCATGAGCATGTTCATCAGGTCATCTCAAAGAATTTGAGCCCCATAGGAGCAAGCAGCTGGGGAAGTGCACTGAGGCAACTCAAGAATATCAATTGCTTCAGGAACAGTGATGGTGTAGTGATGATGCTCAGTCATCCACTCGAGGACCCAAGTGTTGATATCCAGAGGATTTCCTGAAACATACAACGTTGCATAAAACTGAAGCACAAGCTCTTCATTCCAGTGGATGCATTCGGAGCAGAACTAAAGCAGCTTGGCATGATGCAGATCCTGAAGCACATTGTTGAAGCAGGGAAGGGCTTCCATATCCATCAGAGGAATGTGCTTGTGAGGAAACAGCTTGTTTTGCTTGTAGAGCACTGAGGCATAATAGTTCTTCTGAGTGGCCGTCCAGAACCTCAGCAGCTTTCGAGGTGGAGCAGAATGATATGGATTTTGAATCCCCTCTTGAAAGAAGCTCATGGCATTGAAGAAATCAGTATCATCAAAGCTTGGAGTATCATCAGCTTCAAGGTCACGGAAGCATGGTTGCTTCTGCTTCGGACACAAGGACCGAGCTTGAACTGGGCCTTGAGGTGGTGAAGGCGCTTGAGGCACTTTAATCTGAAGAGTGGCTTGAGGCTGAGGCGGAGTCGCTGCAGATGCGTCAGGCACAGATGTGTTGATGTTCTTGGGGAGACGAGGTGAGGTGGCCTGTTTGTCTTCAGAGCCATCCTTGGAGGCTTCAGCATTCGTACTGTTTTCTGCTTCAGGAGGGGCATTTGTGCTTTGTTCGGCTTCAGCTTCAGTTTCAGCGGCTGGTGGGTCTGGCTGAGGAGCAGCAGTTGTAGTGTCAGCAGCATCAGTATCAGTGGTAGTGTGTGCTGCAGCATCAGTATTAGCAGCAGAATTTGTTGGAGCACTGGAGGCTTCGGGGTCATCAGCATCAGACGCTGAGAACGATGCACCAACAGAGTCTTCAGACTGCAGAGAAGTGTCAGGAAGCACCTCGGTTACGGTGTCGGAGTGAGGCTCAGGTGAGAAGACGGTATGAGTGGGTGAGTGTGTCAACCCATAGTCATCATCATGGACACGAGGAGTTCCATCATCCATAATGTCGACGTACATGTCTTCAACTTCAGTGATAATTGGTGGCGGTGGGGACGGTGGAGTTGGAACAATGGGTGTTGCAGCAGGGGGTGGAGTGAAGACGATTAAGCTGCGCTGAGGATTTTGAGGTGGAGTTGAGGCAGCAGTAATATGAACGGTGGTATCAGCGGCCTGTTTTGTCGGAGGAGCTGAGGAAAGTGGTGTAGCATCAATGGGTTCCTCAACAGTAGGCTTCTTCGCAGCAGGGGGAGTTGAGGGTTGGGCTTCAGACATGCGCTTGAGGCTTTTGGCAGAAGCATCAGTGGGTACTGAGGAAGCAGGCTGTCGAAGCTTCATCAATTTTGCCATCTGTTGTGAGATCCGTTCCTTGGATTTGCCAATATAAGTCCGGTTGGCAGCGAACTCAATGTTGAGTCGTTGAACTTCACATTGATGCTCAATAAACTCCTGAGGAGTAACATCAGTGATAGGTCTCTTCTTGAAGTCACTGAGGACTTTCTTCAGTTTGGCCTTCAACTGTTTCTGAAGATCTCGTTGATGAATCTCATTTATGAGGAATTGTTGAACATAGAATTTGATGTCTTTCGGGATGTCCAAATCATCAAGCGGAGTGTCAGGCTTAACAGACCAAATTTCAATGTACTCCAAGATCTTTTTGGGATCAAGGAGAAGCGGGATTTCTGAACCCGTTGCTTCAGCTTTGCGTCTGGCCGCAGCACACACATATTCAATCTTATCAGCTTCAGTGGCGACGAAGCCAGCCAAATCCTCAAATTCATCTTCATCATCAGAGGATTGAGGAGTATGATGAATGGCGCCACACATAGCAGTTTTCTTTGGTGAGGGGCGAGGGCCGCGTTGAAGAACAGTTTTGGTCTTCAGCTGAGGCTGAGGCATTGTGGTTGAGGCTTCAGGAGCACCAGATTCATCAGTGCGTATCCTTGAGGAGGGGGCAGCACCATCTGTGCGTTGACATGAGGAGCCAACAACTTGAGGCTTAGCTGAGGTCTTCTGGGAAGGTTTCATGCCAGGAGCCTTTTTGCGGTGCTGAGGCGGAGGTTGTTGTCTGGGTTGAGACTGATCTTGAGGCGGAATCTGTATTGAAGCAGTCATGTCACGGACCAGATTCTTGACACGGCTGCGAGTGCGCTTGAGGTACTGCTCATATGCCGCAAGAAAGTCTTCAGGAGTGCGCATTGTTGTGGGATCAGGAATGACTCCAGGAGCTGGTGGAGGTCGAGCCTTGATACCCAAGGTCTTCAGTGGCGGATTAACTGCAAACATTTCCTCATGCTGAGGATTAAGCCATTGATAGGCCACCCAACGCTTGGCCCATTCCCTCGTGATCTTCTGTACCAGTTTCTTTCGTTCATCAGCAGTTTCTCGTTCGGGAGTCTTCAGCTTCTCATATAGTGTCGGGGGCAAGTCTTTAGCGGTATCAGTGTGCTTACGTCGAGGAGCCATTTGCTTCAGCGGTGGGGACTGAGGAATTGTACGTTCAAGCTGAGATGCAAATGAAGTGAGACTATGAGAACCATACGATTCCTCAGCAGACATGTACCTATGACAGAATTAAGTTGCGAGGGAAGTGGGGTACGGTTATATGCGTTCATGAGGAATAGGCTGAGGAAGATTTCCGGATGAGCGCATATGAGATAGACAGATCAGATAAGTGAGCAGAGAGGGACGGGTCCGATCACGTTCACCTAGATGAAGAAGAAAAAGCTGAAGATCAATAACTATAGGTGAACGTTGTTGAGGACAAACACGGTAATCATCAGTAATGAAGACTTCGAATCCTGAGGAAGCTGAGTAACATCAAATCCTGAGGAAGTTGAGGAATACCAACTCCTGAGGTGTTTGGGCGGTGGCGCTACCCACCTTATAGGGAATGAGACACTTGATACCATACAAATGTCGTATGGATCTTGAGTCAATTCCACGTTAATTTCTTCACACTTAGCAAGGTAGTTCCTCATGATTTGAGGAGTACGACGCATCGTGTGTTCTGCATCAGGATTCTTCAATATTGTTTAAGCGTTAGGATGTGTGTCCATTCACTAGACGTTTGAGGAATCTAAGATATTTAGCTCACACCTCAGAGTGCTAAATCGCTTCTCATCCAAAGGCTTAGTGAATATATCAGCAAGTTGGTCTTCAGTCTTCACGTGGCTGATGACGATATCTTCCTTCAATACATGATCCCGAAGAAAGTGATATCGAATCTCAATATGCTTCGTCCTCGAGTGCTGTACTAGATTCTGAGAGATCTTGATGGCGCTCTCATTGTCACATAGTAGTGGTACTTTCTTCAGGTTGATGCCGTAGTCCTTCAGAGTTTGCTTCATCCAAAGAAGCTGTGAGCAGCTTGCACCAGCAGCAATATATTCAGCTTCAGCGGTGGAGAGGGAGACGCAGTTCTGATTCTTCGATGACCAACACACAAGAGAACGTCCGAGGAAGTGACATGTTCCTGAGGTAGACTTCCGATCCACTCGATCTCCAGCATAATCTGAGTCTGAGTATCCGACGAGATCCAGCTGTGTGCCTTTTGGATACCATAAGCCTAGCGATGGGGTGTGAGCCAAATATCGAAGAATTCGTTTCACCGCTTGGTGATGCAATTCCTTAGGTGCCGCTTGGAATCGGGCACACATGCAAACGCTCAACATTATATCAGGCCTAGATGCACATAGATATAGCAGAGAACCTATCATGGAGCGGTATACCTTTTGATCGTAGTCCTTGCCATTTTCATCAGGACCAAGTTGTCCATTTGTGGGCATCGGTGTCTTGATGCCCTTACAGTCTTGCATCCCGAATTTCCTCAGGCACTCCTTGAGGTACTTCTCCTGAGAGATGAAGATGTCGTTGCGTTGTTGACGAATTTGGAGCCCTAAGAAGAACTTCAGCTCGCCCATCATCGACATCTGATACTGTTCACTCATCAAGAATGCAAATTCTTCACTGTATTTCTAGTTAGTGCATCCAAATATTATGTCATCAACATAAATTTGGCATATGAATAATGCATCATCATATCGTTTTGTGAAAAGAGTTGGATCGAGGGAACCAGATTTGAAGCCCTTGCTGATGAGGAAGTCCCTTAGTGAGTCATACCAAGCCCGAGGGGCTTGCTTCAGTCCATAGAGGGCCTTCTTCAATCTGTACACCATATCGGGCTTCTTTGCGTCTTCAAAACCTGGAGGTTGAGCAACATATACTTCTTCCTCGATATTACCATTGAGGAAGGCACTTTTCACATCCATTTGATATAACTTGATATTATGATGGTTAGCGAACGCAAGCATGATACGAATGGACTCAAGTCTAGCAACAGGAGCGAAGGTTTCACCGAAGTCGATCCCCTCGACTTGAGTATATCCTTGAGCTACGAGACGAGCTTTGTTTCTGACGACTTGTCCATCTTCATCGAGTTTGTTGCGATAGATCCACTTCGTGCCGATGACATTGTGAACTCGAGGATTAGGACGTTTGACAAGTTCCCAAACATCATTCAGTTTAAACTGAAGAAGTTCGTCTTGCATTGCCTGAATCCATTCCGCTTCTCGGAATGCCTCGGTGACTTTGGTGGGCTCTGAAATTGATACAAAAGAGAAATGCCCACAAAAATTAGCTATACGATTAGCTCTTGCACGAGTAAGAGGACCTGGTAGGTTGACATCAGCTAGGATTTTGTCCATTTGAACTTCATTTGCCACACGAGGAAGTCGAGGAGGATGATCTTGAGGCGCATCTTTGTCACTGGTGTCAGATTCATTTGCATTAGCTTCAGGTGCTTCGGGAGCTTCAGGGGTATCAGGAGCCTCAGGATCAGGATCGTCATCAGGATTATCTGCATCAGGATTTGGTTGTTCTTCAGGAGCAGGAGGTATGTGGGTTTCTTCAGGATGATCCACAGGAATGATTTCACCATCACCCATCTTCTTGATCTGTTCTTCAGGTGGTGCTTCACCTAAATCATGTGGCAGGTGCTCTCTTTGGGAGCCATCAGACTCATCAAATCGCACGTCTACAGTTTCGACAATTTTATGATGACTAATATTGAAGACTCTGTAGGTGTGCGAGTTGATACCATAACCAAGCATGAAGCCCTCACATGCTTTGGGTGCAAATTTCGACTCGTGATGAGGATCACGAATCCAGCAGGGTGCACCAAATACTTTGAAGTAACTTACATTGGGTTTCTTACCGACCATTAACTCGTATGATGTTTGATTGAAGAACTTATGAAGATACACTCGATTGACGATGTGGCATGCAGTGTTGATTGCTTCAGCCCACCACTTGAGTGGAGTATTGTACTCAGCCAGCATCGTGCGAGCCATCTCGATGAGGGTTCGATTCTTCCTCTCAACAACTCCATTTTGCTGAGGAGTGTAGGGAGCAGAGAATTCATGAGTGATTCCCAAGTCATCGAGGAATTCTTCCACACCGAAGTTCTTGAACTATGTGCCGTTGTCGCTTCGAATGTGGTTGATCTTCAGGTTGTAGTTTTTCTTGACTCGCAGGGTGAAGCGCTTGAGGATTGCTGGGGTTTCTGACTTATAGAGAAGAAAATGCACCCAAGTGTATCGTGAGAAGTCATCAACAATAATAAGACCATACACATTACCTCCAAAGCTTGAATACTTTGGAGGACCGAATAGATCCATGTGAAGTAATTCCAGTGGTCTCGTAGTAGTCATGATGGTCTTCGCTGGGTGCTTGACCTTGGTCATCTTTCCAGCTTCGCAAGCACCACAGAGCCGATCCTTTGAGAACCTGATTTCCTCAATCCCGAGAACATGTTTCTTCAGCACCAGCTTCTGAAGATTTCTCATACCTGCGTGGTCGAGTCTTCGATGCCATAGCCAGCACTCAGAGGCTCGTGCCATGAGGCATGTAGCGACCTGAGGACCTTCAGAGAAATATACAATATACAGGTCACCTTTCCTAACCCCACTGAAGACAACGGAGTTATCGCTAACCATGAAGACAATACAACCATGTTTTCCGAAGAGAACAGCGAGATTAAGATCACACAGCATAGATACAGACATCAAGTTGTATCCAAGGGATTCAACAAGCATGACTTTATCAATGTGTTGGTCTCGAGAGATAGCCACTCTGCCGAGACCCAATACCTTACTTTTACCTTTATCAGCGAAGGTGATGGTTTTCTTTGAAGAAGGTCTCAGTGATGATTCCATAAGAAGACTTCTGTCACCAGTCATGTGATTAGTGCATCCACTGTCCATCACCCATTCAGTCTTTCCCTGCAAATGAATTAGTATCTCATACAACAAGTTATGAGCCAGTCTCAGTTTGAGGAATTTAAGGTTCCTCAGAATCAATTCCTCAGGATTGATTCTATGAAACCAAACAGTATAATTATCCTTCAACTAACTCAAATATTGTTGTCCTGGGCATATGATCTGCAGAAATTGTAATTGCCTCAGGACATGTCCCTGCAAGGATGATTAGTTCTTAACCACCCACATCTTTATGGGTGGTCTTGAGGCACATGAGGATTGATGAGGGTGATGAGACCTAATGGGGTGTGAGATGGTAGCATCAGGATAAACAAATGAGTAAGCATTCTTATGTGGAGCTTCCCTGTGAACAAAATGGTTAGCAAATACATGATTATAATCATTTCCTTTTGAGGTATCGTCCTCAGATGATCTCCTCAGCTCATTTGCATCTGCATTCACAGGAAGGTTAGTGATGATGTCCTTCGGAACCCAGATCTGCTTGACTGGAGAACCATTCCTGCACTTAGTTCCGATGTATCTGGCAAATACCTCACCATTACCATTCTTAAACAGCTTATAGTTTGAGTCAAATGACTCAATCATCACATCTGAAGAAACATCATCATAACCAGATAAGGTATAGGGATCAGGAGGGGGCATTTTTGCCCGAACCCAAGTGGTCTCTGGATATTGTTCAGGTTTCCAGTAAGACCCATCGGGGTTGAGTTTCCGAGTGAATGCGACACCTTCTTTCCTCGGGTTTCTGTTGAGGATCTGTTTCTTGAGGATGCCACAAAGGGTCTGATGTCCTTTCAGACACTTGAACATGCCTGTTTCCAGTAGACTCTTCAACCTAGCATTTTCTTCAGCAATGTCTATGGTATCCTCAGATGAGGAGTTAGATACCACAGAGGCAATAGAAATAACAGAGTCTGAAGACATTGAGGAACTAGACACAGAGATGATATGATCATGTTCAATGCATTTTAAACAGGGAGGATTAAATCCTTCTTGTGGCATGATGATCTGTTGGGAGAGGAGTGAATCATTTTCTTTCCTCAGATCGTCATGAGACATCCTTACACGTTCAAGTTCTTGTTTCCTCATGAGGAACTCATGAGACAGCTTTTCATGATCGGTAAGCAGTGCCTCATGACGATTGAACAAGTCATCAAACTTTGACTGAAGAATTTTTGATTCATCAGTCAACTTTTGAGTCTTCGTCATTTCCTCAACCAACATATCATCACTTTTGTTTAGTGAGATCTGAGTCTTTTCAAGTGCACGTTGTTGCTTAGATGCAAGTTTAGCAAGTTTATCATAGCTTTCATCAGGTTCTTCATCAGAGGGTTCATCTGATGATGAGTAAGAAGATACCTTGGAGGACTTGGCCATGAAGCAGAAGGAAGGAGTTGTGTCTTCAGCTTCATCATCAACATGTGATAGACCAGATTCATCAGTGCTGAAGATTGACTTTGAGACAAACGTCGTGGCAAGAGCCAAACCAGCCACACCCTCAGATTCTTCAGATTCTTCTTCCTCAGCATCAGGGTTGGAACCAGATTCTTCCGAGTCCAATTCTTTGACGAGATAAGCGCGAGCCTTATGGGAACTGCTATTCCTGTATCCAGCAGACTTTGAGGATCTTGAGGATTTCTTCTTTGTCTTTTCATCAGAACTGTCATCTTTCCCTTTCTTCTTCTTCTTCTTCTTCTTCAATTTAGCTTCCTTTTCCCATAAAGGACACTCAGCGATGTAATGCCCAGGTTTCTTGCACTTGTGGCAAACTCTCTTTCTAGCTTCGACAGAATCATCATCTTTGCTTTTTCTTGAGGACGATCTTGAGGAATTTCCAAAGCGATTCTTCTTCGTGAACCTTTGAAACTTTTTGGTGAGGAGAGCAAGTTCACGGCTGAGAGTCTCAGGATTATCAATATCAGCCTCAGACTCTTCATCAGAGGACACTCTTCGTGCTCTAGCTTTTAGCGCGCGGACCTTAGGCGTGGGGATGTATAAATCTCGTTTTTCAGAGAGCTTCAGTTCATGAGCATTGAGGCGCTCGAGAATGTCCGCTGGATCCAGAGTCTTGAAGTCAGGCCTTTCTTGAATCATCAGTGATAGGAACTCAAATGAGTCATCCAGTGACCTCAGTAGTTTCTTCACAACTTCATGATCTGTGATATCAGCGGCTCCTAGTGCTTGAAGTTCATTGGATATGTCAGTGAGTCTGTCAAAGGTTTGTTGCACGTGCTCATTGTCCAGCCTCTTGAACCGATTGAAGAGACTGCGGAGTGTATCAACTCGTGAGTCTCGTTGAGCTGAGACTCCTTCATTGACTTTAGACAGTCTTGTCCATATCTTGTTTGCAGTATCCAGACCACTGATACGGTTGAACTGAGCCTTGTTGAGATGACCACCAATGATGCTTCGAGATTTTGCATCAAGCTGCCAGTTCTTCTTGACAACTTCGGGAGCAGTCATCAGATTTGCTTCAGGAATGCCTTGATCAACAATGTCCCACAAATCCTTGTCAATGGCTTCAAGATGCATCCTCATCTTGTTCTTCCAGTATGGATAGTCTGTTCCGTCGAAGATGGGGCAGTTTGAGGCAACGCTCATTGTACCTGAGGTCGACATAACTAAAACTCCAGGTGGTTAAACCGAATCACACAGAACAAGGGAGTACCTTGCTCTGATACCAATTGAAAGTGCAATATATCGACCAGAGGGGGGATGAATGGGAGATTTTCAATTTTACTACCGGATTTTGGTTCTCTTCAGGACTGAAGCAATCATGAAGCTGAAGAAGTAACCAAAATCATGAAGAAATAAAACTTCACACAATGTAATCATTACGGCAGCTCATCATAATGCAACAGAAATAAATCAATTCAGATAAGCAGAAGTGCTTCAGATGCATAGTATGAAGACAAAGAGCAGAGGGAGAGCTGAAGCATATCATATCAAATACTGAAGCTTAAGAGGTTGAAGAGATAGCACCAGAAAGTGAAGACATTGGTTTGGTAGAACAGTTCAGGTTGCTGTGACAACTCTACGTCTGGTTGGAGAGGCTGAGATTCAACTCAGAAGACATAGTCTTCACCTTGTTCTCCTTGAACTAAACTCCTCAGACTCCGTCCAATAACTCAGGTGAGTCTTCAAGGTAGACTCCCGAAACCTTCACAGACTCAGTCACTCCGGGAAGTCACAATTGCATCTTGACTTCCTCAGACTGAAGACTTCTACACCGGCTAGAAGATCACAGTCTTCAAGAGTAAAAAGCTTCGGATCACTCGAACCGACTTCCTCAGAAATTCTCAACTACTCAGGCTGGTGGTTTTCCTCACATAGGTTCCTCAGTATCCTCAGAGGTGGGTTGCTCTCAAATGACAAGTGTCAGTTTTTATCTCGGAGCAGCCAACCCACAAATGGGGCTGGGGGTGGCTATTTATAGCCGCGGAGCAACCCGAGGTGAAAGGACATAAATGCCCATGCATGCAATTACTCTCATGCCCTCGGAAATGACCGTTGCTAGACAGGTTCTAGCCTCTCACCACGCAACACGTGGCACGGTCAAAGTTTTCTCTCTCCTCACGATTTTCAGAAGAATCGCACTGGCGATCTTTAGACTCCTCAACCGAAGTTAGTTACCTCAGTGTCCTGAAGAACAACGTCTCAGACACCCGAGGACTGAACTTCTACTGCATGAGATTTCCTCAGGGTTTTTCTTCAGGATTCCTAGCTGAGCACTTCCTCAGACCTTCGGAACTCGTTTTCTTCAACCCCTCCAACAGTTCGGTGTTTTCCTATGACTCAAGAAGTATAAAAAGTCTTAGCGAAGACTACGCTTCAACTTCGTCTTCAGCGCGAACTTCCTCAGGATCGTCTTTTGCTTCAGCTTCAAACGAACGCTTTAGGATCCTGTTTCCTCAGGATTTCGCGCGACTTCATTCTTCAGGAAACGCACCGTTTTCTCCAATGTTCCTCAACATTTTGGGGGGTCGACATTGGTGGTTAAACACCTCATCAGGGACTGTTCTCCTGTGTATACTCACAAACACATCAGTCCCTTAACCGTTTTGTCATCAAACTCCAAAACCTCAAGGGGAGGGCACTTGATGCACTTACATAAAGGCTAGGAGGGGTGACATCTCGGCACACCGAATCTACAATCGACACCTCCGGTCTTGAGCGAACTCGCCTAGACCTCCACTGTAATCGCCCCCTCGCATAATACAATCAAGCAGGAGTGCTTCTCCTGTTAGCCGACGAGTATCGCCAACCTGTTCTTCTCTACGATCTAACCCAGGGTCCCTGACCATGGGATTTTCCAAGGCTAATCCTCGTCAATTGGCGCCGTCTGTGGGAACTTCGCAGGTTGGAATCACGATCTCGGCGACCCTTCATCAGCAATCAGCAAGTCGACGACCCCATCAACACTCGACGACTCCATGGCTCGAGCAGACTCTGATATGTTCGGGTCCCTCGGTTTCATCACTCACCTTCCGATCCTACGACCAGCCTTCGCTGACCTACACACCGGTGTCAACCTGACCTTCGGTGGGTACCAGATCTAAGTCAACCAGTGGGGCACTTGTTGGGAATGTGCCCTAGAGGAAAATAAAATATGTTTTATCGAGCATATTCCATTAGTTCATAATACGTTTGATACTATGATATAACTGTATTAAGCGGAAACATTAATATAGGTGTCGTATACAAACAACCAGGTCCCTAGTCAACCCTAGTATACTAGTCCATTGGGCGATTGATGATCAAGGTTTCCTGATCATGAGACAATGGCGTCTGTTGACAATGGATTCGTATCATTGGATAATGATATGATGGACATACACCCACCAGAAGTGTTGCGATGTGATCAAGTCACATAGTTCGACATTGCGATAACTATAACGTAGTGACCAGATCCTTGGACCGTAATGATCATACGTAATTACTGTCTATTAGGATGCCTTGATTTGCTACCCACCGCCTGACTGAAATATGCTGGCCATAAATGAGTACTTCAGGTATTCCGAATAGATATGTTAATGAGTATGCAAATAGATCAAAGCGGGATTTGTCCATCTGTGTGACGGATAGGTACTCTGGGCCCACTCGGTGATGTTACATCATAAAGTTTGCAAACATGTCACTAGGTCACGGAGTTGTAATATCACGGGAACGAGAAAACTTGTTTGTTGAGAACGAGGACGAACTAGGTATAATGGATACCGATGATCAAACCTCGGACAAGCAAAGTACCCCAGGACAAAGGGAACAGGCACACGGTTAACGGATCCAACATCGATTGAAGTTCATTCGATGGAAGCGCAGAGGCTATCAAGGATTGTAACCAGGTCTAATTGATTAGTCATTGATCAATGAGAATTGTCTCGATCATGTCTGTTGTTTCCCGGACCGTAGGGTGTTACACTTAAGGGTACTCGACGCAGTAAGGATTGATTCGGGATCACCGGAGAAATTGGAGAGAACACCGGAATTGTTCCGATGAAAGCCGGAAGTTGTTCCGGGTATTTTGAAAGGTTCAAAATATATTTAATAATGTTTAATTAATGTTTTATTATTTAATTATTTGAATTAAATATTAAAATATAATTAAATATAATTTAAAAGTAATTAAAAGGCATATGGGCCTCATAGGGCCCATTAGGGGGAGAGGGAGTCCTCCCCCATGGGCCATGGCTCCATGAGGGGGCCCACCCCCCTTAATAGGTGCGCCACCCCCTCCCTTGGGATTAGTCCCACCCCGGAAGTGGAGGGGGGGGTGGCACCCCTCCTTGGCCTATATAAGGAGGGGTAGAGGTGCCCTTTTAATCATGATTTTTTTGAGATAAGTTCTCATCTCTCTCTCCCTCCTTTCTCCTTCCTCGAATGGACTCCCCTTGTTTGGAGTCTACACTTGGTTGGGGATTTCTCCACTATACGCACGCCGTCGTGCTGCTGGAATCGGGATCCGAATCCATCTTCTTTCCGCTGCTCTACTGGTTCGGAGCCCGGAGGGACGTCGGGTATACTGTATGTGTATAATCCCGCGAGGCACTACACTTGTGGTGCTACTTCATCGTCGTGGTCGTATCGCGAGGTCTTCATCAGCAACGTTCCGACGGGGACGTAATCCCGTCATCGGTCTACAAGGATCGGGTGGCTACAGGAGTCATCGTGGATTTGTGCGGCATCGGGGATTGCCGGTACGACTACACCAACCACGTTCATGCGGGAACGTTTCCCGCTTAACAGACTACATACTGGTATGTGATCTATTTATGTCCGTTACTTGCATTGCCATAGCATATGTCTTGGGTATGAATCTCGTAGGTTATGAAAAATTTGTGTTTTCTGCCCCGAACCCCAACAACACTCTCTGCCTCACATATCGTGCTCGAGCACCCACAGAAACAATTTTTACGACAACAGCAGCCGAAGACGAAGCCACTTGGTAGGATGTTGACGCGAGGAGTACGACAACAGCACACCCTTGGTAGCAGCAGCCGAAGACGAAGCCACTTGGCCATTCAACGGTTACTATTTATCTAGAAAACAGGGAAACGATACCACTTGGTAGGATGTTGAAGAGTAGGCTTAGATGTTGAAGAGTAGGCTTAGAACCATAAGGCCACATAGGTAGGAAAGGTTTCTTGTAGGGTGTTTTTGTTGTGGGTTGGTGGTCCTTCGGCACGACCCGACTCGTGTGATGCCACTTGGTCCATGGAGATTTATTGTGATGACGAAGTCATGCATGGGAGTTCTCCAAGATGTATCGACAACAACTATCCCGACCGATGAATGACATTTTCCCCGACAGCTTGAAGGGGTTTGACAAATTCCCGATAGGAGTTGATGTCAACAATTTCATCATTTGACAACGCCTACAAGGTTGTTGCGATTGAGAGGGGATCCCATGCGTCATCCTGAGTTGTCGAAGCGGATATCCCTACTGCAACATTGTCCTCCGCCCTTAATCCAGTCCAATGGTGACCTCGGCTATAGCGACAAAGACAGTGATGCCGAGAGTGCCTTGTGATGTCTTTCGAGGTGGCGTGTGATACGTCTCAAATGTATCAATAATTTCTGCTCGCTCCATGCATGTTTTGTGTGATATTGCTATGATCTAGATACACTTTCATACACTTTTGATCATATTTGGACTAACCTACTAACTCAGTGCACCCCAGTGCCAGTTCCTGTTTTCTGTTGTTTTTTTTATTTCAGTTTCCCCCCATATAAAAAGTGCTCCAAAAATCCGGGAAAAATCAGATAAAAAATCAGCGTGTCGAAAGACTCCAGAAGTCCGAAGAAGGGCCAGGGGGCCACCACCTGGCGCGGCCAGGGGCCTGGCTGCCCCCCTTCGCCTATTTATTCTCTGTCACGGGAAACTTCAGAAAAGAGAACCCTATTTCGCAATCTCGCCTCTGTTTCGCCGCCGCCGCGCTTCCAAGCTCGGGAGCACCGTCAGGACCCTTCCCGGCACCCTGCCGGAGGGAGGATCGACCTCCGGGAGCTTCTCCTTCACCATGGACGCTTCTCGGATGTGCCGTGAGTAGTCTACCTTGGTCCATGGGTACGTGATCAGTAGCTATGTGATGTTCTCCTCCCCTCTTTGTTCTTCATGGTTTAGACCTCTTGAGCTGCCCTCTTTGTTCTTCATGTTGTTGCTATGCTGAGTTTGATGGGATCTGATGGATTATGAGATTATGTTCAGATCGTGATAGAGTAATATATTTGGTTTTGATCTCTTATATTTTTGTTCCTAAGTAATTATTGCATGTTCTCCGTTGCTGTTTATTGCTTTGGCCAAGTGGTAGGTAGTAACTCCAAGAGGGAACGTTATGCTCGATTGTGGGTACATGCCCCTTGATGACACGCTTGAGTGACAGAAACATGAGTCTAGGGGATGTGTTGTGGTCACAAGGGGGAAAAACAACGGTGCTTGTAACCGAGGTTGCAAGGATGGTTTACTTTACGCAAAGTTCTTTTAATGCAGTTGCCTGTTGCTTTGGGTTTACACTTTGGGTGGGGATCGCAACTTAATACCAGATATATGTTCTGGATAGATATCTCAAGGTGGATGATTAGTAGTAGATGAAGATGGATTTCGGTCTACTTATTTTGGCGTACTGCCCATGCTTATGAGCCTCTTCCTTTCTTTTGTAGCATAGTTAGCATTGCGGTGCGTTTATAATCCTGCCAATTGTCCATCTGTAATTTGTTTACCTCGCATAGCAGTTTTATCGTCTTTTGGGAGAGAGACATCACTAGTGAACATCACGGGACCCCGGTCCATATTCTCATCACTGTTTACAAGCTCATTTATTTTATTGCATTTACTTTCAGTTGCTATCATCATTATCATTATCCCTTGTGTGTTTGACCCTTTGTAAACAACAAGATCAAAGAGATTGACAACCTCTCTAAACTTCATTGGGAGCAAAGTTAATTGTATTGTGTGCAGGTCCACGTCAGTTGCGCCGCTGACACCTACTTATCATCGCCGGAGTCCTACTGGTCGAACTCAACCTCGGTATCTTCACCGAGGGAAATTTGCTGCTATCCTTCATCTCAACTTCCACTTGGGGTAACCAACGAAGGGCGAGAAGCCATTACCACTTCCACGCCATCAAGCAAATTTTCGGCGGCGTTGCCAGGGACTCCGAGTGATAAGATAGGGGAGTTGTCAACTATCTTTTACCTTTACTTTTTAGCTTGTTAGTTTACCTTTCTGTTTTTAATCTTTGTGTCTTATATCAAAAACCACAAAAAATTATTATTTTGCTGTTAGTAGTCCTCCTTGTTTATATGAACATGTTAGGACTTGGTGCTTTGCGGGAATCGGAAGTTCTCGATTTCCGTCAAAGGGATGGAGAAATATGAAGAAGGCATGGGATAGAATTTCTGAAGCACACAAAAGAATTATGCCTTGGATACCTATAAAAATTGTGCTTAGGAATTTTTACCATGGTCTTTTTAAGTGGTGTAAACACTCTCTTGATATTATAGCTGAAGGAGACTTCTTAGAGTGTGATGAAGCTAGAGCTCTTGATATTTTGCACAGTCTATCTAGCTATTTTGTTTATGATCGTAGTATTGATACTGTTATAGATAGATTTTCCACTATTGAAAAGAGGATGGATGCTCTAGATTTGAGGGAAGTAGAAAAACATAAGTCCAACAAAAAAAAATGTTGGAGATAGATGATGATTGGGAGCCCTTTGTTAGGACTAGCATCTCTAACCAAGACTGCCTTGCTTTTTGTGACATTGGATCCATGGTCTCTACTATGCCAAAATTAGTTTAGGATTCTTTGAAAGTAGATATGGATAAATTTTCATCTTATCATGAACATGCTAATGGAGATATTTCAGAGGTTAAAGGAAAGGTGAAATAAGTCCAAGTTACATTCCTTCATAGGATTGCCCCGATGGATTTCTTCGTCATGGAGCCGAACCAAAGCAACATTGTGCTTGGGAGGAATTTCCTCCGAGCCATGAAAGGCTTCATTGATATTGGTAACGGGTTCATACACTTATGTGGTAGGGCGAAAGGTAAGTACCTATTTCCTAGGAAGAAGAAGAATGAGCTTATTGAAAATCAATTTGAAGGTTTTTACGATTCCAACAATCTTGGAGACCTTTGATCCTTCTTTTGCCTTATTCCTAGCTTAAAGGCATAAAAGAAAGCGCTTGTTGGGATGCAACCCAAGATGTTTTTACTTCTATTGTTAGTGGTCTTGATGATTGTTGCTACTGTAGAAACATCATTGTATCTTTATTTTCAAGCTTTGTGCCAAGTTATAGCCTCATATGACAAGGGAAGTGAAAGTTGTGACATGCTGTCCAGAAAACAGATTTTGTCCTCGTGGCGGGAAAAATCAGCACAAATCCTCAGTTCATCTTTTTGAGCTGAATTTTTTACACAGAGTGCTCTATACAATCACGGAACTTTCGTATCTTTTGAGTTTTTTTATTTGAGTTGCAGAACTACTCCTAAAAAATTCTTTACTACCTGCTGTTCTGTTTTTCACAGATTCTGCCACATTTTATCTTTCCTAACTTCTGCAAACCTTAAGCTCGCTTTGTCTTTGCAAAAACCTTTTGGAAATCTTGAGAAACAGTAGATATTCAAGAATATCTTCATATGCAGTGGGGAAAAATTATTTATTAAGGGTACTAACCTCTCTAATCAGCTTATGATGAGCTATGTATGAAGGGAGTTTTCAAGTGTGCAATGGAAGATGATGAAAGAAGATTCGGGAGTGTCAAGCGCTCAAGCTTGGGGATGCCCCCATGCATCCCCAATAAATATTCAAGGAGACTCAAGCGTCTAAGCTTGGGGATGCCCCTGTGTATCCCCTTCTCCATCAACAATCATCAGTTCGTCATTCGTCTCACTATATTTTTATCACTTCATGCGTTATGTGCTATGCTTGGAGCGTCTCGCTCTTAGGTTTTTATTTTTATTTTATTATAGCTTTGCCTGCTGTTCATAACAAGTTAGATCCCGTATTACTTTGTGTGGGAGAGAAACACGCTCCACTTTCAAAATCTAGAACACATCATAGGATTCTTCATGCCTATCTTTTTGCTGTTGTGTGTTCTTTATCTTTTCGTAGCTACTGTCATGTTTAGTCTTAGTATTAGTTTGTCTTTAGCAAGAGCCTTGGCTTTTGTTTAGTTTGTTGCTGGAACTCTTTTTAGTTTTCATGTTTATCTTGTTAAGAGAGTTGGTTGTTGCACTAAGTTATGTCTTGTTTTGAAAGTAGGTAATTGAGGTTGCTATTTAATTTTAGTAGTAACTTGCAATAGTTTTGAGGTATTGATGTGAGTAATGTTTGAACATTTGGTGTCAAGAGCTCTAGCCTATTAGTGATAGGTGTCGTATTTTGGGCAATCCGTGTTTATTTTCAAAACCTACAAAAACTAGTTCAGAACTCTAGCTACTAGATGGATCACTACTCTTCTGAGGGGTCGGATATTAGAGTAAACTCACGTACCATGAGTTGAGGATGAGCAAGGATAACCAAACCCCCATACACTCCTCCTCGGGGTACTTGTCTCTTTGTGAACCTGCTCATTAGATTGAGAGTTGTCGATAATAAGTGCATGAGTTCTTCAGACTAATGTAAGTATTGAAAGTTGACACTTCCACCTCCTCATATTTGCTAGCCTCTCATGTGCCGCGCATTGCATCCTTCTCACTCCGAGAGTTGGCGTCCACCTTCGCCGGTACATCCAAACCCTTGGCATGATACGCTCTGTCATCATAAACCTCCTTATATATTTCCTCAAAACAGCCACCATTCCTACCTATCAAGGCATTTCCATAGCCTTTCCGAGATATATTCCCATGCAACTTCCACCTCTTCATGACTTGATCTTCATGTCATACATGTTCCTGCTACACTGGCAGCGGCATACATTGCATACATCATGATAGCTACATCTTCTTTATGATTTGAGTACCTTGTAAAAGTGTGAAAGATCTTCTATACCCTCTTGTAAATTAGAGTGTTGCCCTTAAGTGAGGAAAAGATCCCAAAGTGGAAAAAATAACAGATCCCAAAGAGGACAAATGAGAGTTAAATAGAAAGAGACATTGAGGCCACCAAAAAATACAAAAAAGAAAAAAGAGAAAAAAGAAAATAAAACGAGAGAAAGGGGAAACACTACTATCCTTTTGAAAGATCCACACTAGTACTCCCGCTTATCCTTGTACTCCATAGATATGATCATTCATGCATATAGCTATGTGGGGACCTTCACACTATAGAACTTGGCTTGCATATTCCAAGGATGAGCCTCCTCAAACGAGCTCTAGGTCTTCATGAGCGAGCAAGTTAGATGCACCCCCACTAGTTCCGTTGGAGAGCTTTTCAGCTCATATGTGCATCCGTTGCATGGCAATCCCTACTCCTCACATCATATCTATCATTTGGCCCTCTCGCCTATGATTGTCCTCATTGATGTGAGCCCTTCTCATTCTTTTTGTCTTCCTCCTTCACCATATTCTCTCTTTGCCATCCTAAGTGTCAACTCTCGTGCTTACGCTCATCCATTGCATGATTTCTCAAAATATCGAAAAGGAGTGGATCAAATTGACTTGTACCTGGCTAGTGGTCTGGGGACGAGTCAAGATAAGATTCCAAAGAAGACCAAGTGTGAAACTTTAGTAGATTGAGTTCTCAAAAAAAATACTTTTTCTTCTCGCATTTCCTATCCCCCTTCTTGCACGCAAACACCATTTGGAGACATTCAAGTCACGGACAGCGAGAGCTCTTGCACCTAATGTTCTTTCGTTGCTTGTTTCAATGCTAATTTAGACTCTTGGATGTTATGACTTGAATTGAATTGCATACCTTGATTTCTTTAATTTTCAAAGTTCTTATATGGTTGCTGGCATGTCACCATAGAAATTATGCCTGTTATCATTTACCTACTCGAGGAAGAGCAGGGATTAAGCTTGGGATGTTGATACGTCTCAAACGTATCGATAATTTCTGCTCGCTCCATGCATGTTTTGTGTGATATTGCTATGATCTAGATACACTTTCATACACTTTTGATCATATTTGGACTAACCTACTAACTCAGTGCACCCCAGTGCCAGTTCCTGTTTTCTGCTATTTTTTTATTTCAGTTTTCCCCATATAAAAAGTGCTCCAAAAACCCGGGAAAATCAGATAAAAAATCAGCGTGTCGGAAGACTTCAGAAGCCCGAAGGAGGGCCAGGGGCCACCACCAGGCCACCTAGCGCGGCCAGGGTCCTGGCCGCGCCAGGGGGGCGCCTGGGCCCCTGGTGGCCCCTCTGTGTGCCCCCTTCGCCTATTTATTCTCTGTCATGGGAAACTTCAGAAAAAAAGAACCCTATTTCGCAATCTCGTCTTTGTTCCGCCGCCGCCGTGCTTCCAAGATCCGGAGCACCGTCAGGACCCTTCCCGGCACCCTGCCGGACGGAGGATCGACCTCCGGGAACTTGTCCTCCACCATGGACGCTTCCCGGATGTGCCGTGAGTAGTCTAAGTTGGACCTTGGTTCCATGATCATTAGCTATGTGATGTTCTCCTCCCCTCTTTGTTCTTCATGGTTTAGACCTCGTGAGCTGCCCTACATGATCGAGTCACTTATGTAATTCTTCTGTTGTTGCTATGCTGAGTTTGATGGGATCTGATTATGAGATTATGTTCAGATCGTGATAGAGTAATATATTTGGTTTTGATCTCTTATATTTTTGTTCCTAAGTAATTCTTGCATGTTCTCCGTTGCTGTTTATTGCTTTGGCCAAGTGGTAGGTAGTAACTCCAAGAGGGAACGTTATGCTCGATTGTGGGTACATGCCCCCTGATGACACGCTTGAGTGACAGAAACATGAGTCTAGGGGATGTGATGTGGCCACAAGGGGGAAAACAATGGTGCTTGTAACCGCGGTTGCAAGGATTGTTTACTTTATGCAAAGTTCTTTTAATGCAGTTGTCTTTCGCTTTGGGTTTACACTTTGGGTGGGGCCCGCAACTTAATACCAGCGAGATGTTCTGGATAGATATCTCAAGGTGGATGATTAGTAGTAGATGCATATGGATTTCGGTCTACTTATTTTGGCGTACTGCCCATGCTTATGAGCCTCTTCCTTTCTTTTGTAGCATAGTGAGCATTGCGGTGCGTTTATAATCCTGTCAATTGCCCATCTGTAATTTGTTTACCTCGCATAGCAATTTTATCGCCTTTTGGGAGAGAGACATCACTAGTTAACATCACGGGACCCCGGTCCATATTCTCATCACTGTTTACAAGCTCATTTATTTTCTCGCATTTACTTTCAGTTGCTATCATCATTATCATTATCCCTTGTGTGTTTGACCCTTTGTGAACAACAAGACCGGAGATATTGACAACCTCTCTGAACTTCGTTGGGAGCAAAGTTAATTGTATTGTGTGCAGGTCCATGTCAGTTGCGCCGCTGACACCTACTTATCATCGCCGGAGTCCTACTGGTCGAACTCAACCTCGGTATCTTCACCGAGGGAAATTTGCTGCTATCCTACATATCACCTTCCACTTGGGGTAACCAACGAAGGGCGAGAATCCATTACCACTTCCACGCCATCATCGTGCTCTTGGCCAACACCATCATGGGCCAAGTTTCTCCATCACCATGTCGAGAATATGAGCGGGGTTGCGGCCCGCGTTTCTCCCTTGGTGTGGGCGAGTGCTTCGAGTTCCGCCTTTGAGACGATGTCTTTCCTCCCACCTTGTGACCGAGGATTATTCCTTTGATGACTCAACCTTTGCTCGGGTTCATTTGATTGGGGCCATCTAGCTGAGATAGCCGGGTGACTTCCCACACAATGAGGATTCTTCATGATTGGTGGCAATGTTAATGCTCAAGAATTAATGCCCGACTAGTGATACCCTTAGCAATGATATTGAATATAAATAGGCGGCGGAGGGGGGGGGGGTATAGAGGCATTATAATGAAGGTAGTTGTGCATTCAACAAAAGTGACACCGTAATATTTTAAAAATAGGTTCATGCCTCATGGGAATGCAGTCTATGTCCTATGGAAGGGTCATCGATCAATAGAGGTGCTCAACGCTCGGAACACTTTGAATATCGTGGCTTTCACACTCCCATGACTCTCGACAAGTCCGGTCCATTAAGGTCCATCAGACTCTTAATTTCAACCTTCCTAGCTCTCCTAAAGTATCTTGAATGGCAAGAGTGACCTTCCTTTTAAGCTTTTTCAAGTTTGAGTGAGTGAACGACCCATAGAAGGCTTTATATAGTCTAGGGATCCTTGAGATATGACCATGGTTATCCTTGAAGTAAGAAGGTGAGAGGGTATGATAGGTAATTTTATCGTCCTTTACCTATGAGCTCCTTGTTGGTCCAGGAGGTGGGTTGTAATCAAGTAAGGAGAAAATCCCTATAGTATGATGAGGCTTCCTTACTCTAGCTCCGATCTCTCTTGCTTTCTCTTTTAACTTACTCCTTGATGTGGTCTTGTTTCTTTGATTTGTTGACCATAAAAGTTTGCTTGGACCCACATGAGCTTCCTTGGACTATTATCGGTCCTCGTAATTGCCTTGACTTTGGTTGACCACCTAGGTGGCAAGCCATGTAGGATAGAGGGTGGGATCACAAGTATATTAGATTTGTTACTACACCATATATAATGTAAGCTTATTACATATTTTGTATTTCTTATGAATATAAATAGATAATATAATGAAAACCTCCTTTTCATGCATATTATAATGGACATTGGATGAGTTGGGATGTGTGGTAAGATAGGATGTGTGATAAATAGAGTACCGGGAAACAACTAATAATGGAAAACCTTTTCTCATTCATATTGAGATGGGACTTTTGATGAGATAACATGTGTGATGAGGTGAGATGTGCATGTGGAGATAAGTACAAGGAGTAGGATATATATTATTAGTAATATTTTCTCAATTTTTTGTCGCTATTTTATTCATGTATACATTAACCTTTCTAGGGACTCTTTGATTCGCAGGATTGTAGAAATGTTATAACAGGAAAAACGCAAGATTGAAATGCTGCTATGTCCATTCAAACCATACATGATTTGATTTTATTTGATTGCATCAAATTAAATACCATTATTTTACGAGAGGTTTGAATGGATGCTAGATTTTTCTTCTTTCAACGAAGTGAATGCTAGATGTCATATCCTTAGGAAAAGTATGTAATTTATTCCTATACCAATCAAATGACCAAAGCAAGATTTTATTTATTTATTAAGATCTCTAATCCTCTTAAAATCTTATGAAAATTCTTTGAATAGAATAAAATAACATATGGATGTCCATGGGTGTATGACTAGCATAAATAGATTGAAGACACTTTTAAAAATATTTACACAAAACAAACTGGATCAAATCATGTGCTTCTGGATAGTGAACTTCGCCCCTGCTATTTATGCATTGTTCTAGATACGTGTTTTCTATTGGTAAGTTGTTTGAATTTATAATTCGGCTCCTTCGGTTTATGAAGAGCCCTACCACAAGGAAAAATCTGGCAACGCGGCTGACCACGATGCTTTTGGTGACATCGAGCGAGGAGAAATCCGAAGCCATGGACATGGTCGCGGTGGAAGTGGCAGTGGTAGTGGCATGGCGGGAGGGCTCCGTGAAGCCAAAATGATAGCCGAAGGCAACATAGACGAAACATAGGTGAAGAAAACTGTAAGAAAATATAGCTGAAGGATTGGGTTGGGCGAGAGTGCGGAACAACGAGTCATGCGTCGATCACGGGTGACGATAGCAACTAGGGATGTAAATTGATCGTGTCTAAACTCACTTATGATCTAATAGTTCAATAACATTTTCTTAAAAAAAATACAATATATACTATCGAACTTGAAAAATATCAAGTGGTATTGAGCTCTTCATACTTTCATGATATGAGCTCTTGAGTGTCCTTGGATCTTAGATCAGATGCTTATGGAAGTTTTTGAAGTTCTTGCAAAAAAGTACCTTAAAGTTTTTAAAAATGTATCAGCTTTGCAGATGTGTTAGATCTAGGATTCAGTAAGAAGCTCGTATCACGAGAGCACTTAAGTCGTGGTATCATGGACATATCACGAATCATAGACGCCCATGATTCTTACCCATATTGGGATACGATCTAGTTTGTAATCATGGACGTTTGTAATTCCATCATATTCTTCAATCACAACAGCCGACGCTCCCCTGAAGAGCCACGGTCCCCCATTGATAACCTGATTCCAATCACCCAAACATAGGAATTGCGCTAAGAAGAGATTCTCTCCCATGGTTTTGAAAGTGACCCCCTGAACTGAGGCCCAAGATTGTGCATTGATTTGAACAAAGCAATATGACTGAAGGGTTTTGTGGTATGAACCCTAAAGATTCCGATCCATCGAGTTTCCGCAATGAGATCGTCAACTACATCGCTGAGATCAAGATCCTCTTCTTCCTCCCCCACAGGTTCAACCCCTCAAATATGTCCTCCAGATTTGGTTCAACTCGCTGTTCCTTTTCCAAGTTACCAAGTCCAGATGCCTGCCCGCTCGCCGTCGCCGCCGCAGCAACCGTTTCCTCCATGAAAACCTCTCAGAGAGAACACAGGGACGCCCTCAGCTGAAGCCGAGCGGGTGGCCAGGGACGAACGTAAGGTCAAGGGAAAATACGTGGTAGATTTGGTGGAACTCCAGCCGCCACCGAAGGATAGAGGGAACCCTAGACGTGCGTCAAGGGGAAAATACGTGCCGTCGCCACAAGAAGATTCTGGACTTATATTGTCGAAACTCGGGCCAGCTCGTCAGCACGCCCAAGTCCAGTGTCTTCTTTAGCCCGAATACAAATGTTTTGGTGAGGGAGGAGGTGTGCAACACACTAGATATCATGACTGAAGCCCTGCCAGACAAATATCTTGGTTTGCCTACTATGGTAGGGGTGGATAAAAGTGATTGTTTTCATCACCTAATTGACAGAATTCTCTTACGTCTGAAAGGTTGGAAGGAGAAGGTACTTTCTATGCAGGGAAAAGAAATACTCCTGAAGGCAGTGGCGCAGGCTATCCCATCCTACGCCATGTCGGTTTTCAAGATCCCAAAAGGAATATGCAAAGCTATAACTGATGAAATTGCAGGGTTTTGGTGGGGTGATAATGAAGAGAAAAAGCGGATGCATTGATATGCATGGTGGAAAATGTGTGTCCCAAAGAAGATGGGTGGTATTGGATTCAGAGATCTACATTGTTTCAACCTCTCTTTATTAGCAAAGCAATGTTGGAGATTGATCCAGAACCCAGAATCTTTGTGTGCACGTGTTCTTAGTGCAAAATACTACCCAGACGGAAATATTTTGAAGGCAGGTCCAAAGAAGGGCTCATCCTTTACATGGCAGAGCATTGTAGCTGGTATCCAAACCTTTAAACGGGGTTGTATTTGGCGAGTTGGTTCGGGTGCTGATATTAATATTTGGACGGACCCTTGGATACCCTTGAGCCCTAACAGGAAGGCGATCACCCCGCAAGGAGTAAATCTGCTCGGAAAGGTCTCTGATATTATTGATCCACACACTGGAGAATGGGATGATGGGCTTATTCGATCTATCTTTTCTCCAGTTGATGTTCCGATAATTTTGGAGATCCCACTACGAGTACAAATTCTGGATGACTTTGTGGCTTGGCATCATACACGCTCTGGTACATATTCTGTCCGATCAGCATACCATGTGGAGTTCCAGCATTAGTTCGGTCAGAATTGGATGTGAAACGATGGTCAGGGCAGTGTTCAGGAAACAGAAGTTTGGAAGCAAGTTTGGAATCTCCGGCTGCCAGGTAAAGTTAAACACTTTGTGTGGAAAACGCTGAAGGGAAGTCTACCTTGCCTGGGAATTCTGGCCAGTAGACACGTCAAAACTTCTGGTCAATGTCCTAGGTGCAAGTCTGGGTTGGAAGATATACAACACTGCTCATTCAAGTGCCCTAGTGCGAAAGAAGTGTGGAAGGAGCTAAATCTCGGAGGGACAATTGATAGACCAATCACTGAGGATCGATCGGGTTCAATTAACCTGGAAATCCTGTTAGCGTTACAATCTCAAACTGTTGGGCTACCAACAGTGGAACTAGTGGTTGTTGGGGCATGGTTTATTTGGTGGCAGAGGAGACAAATGGTGAAGGGTGAAGCTGTTCAAGGAGCGGG
Organism: Bromus sterilis; assembly: GCA_950022295.1. Lineage (NCBI taxonomy): Eukaryota > Viridiplantae > Streptophyta > Magnoliopsida > Poales > Poaceae > Bromus > Bromus sterilis. The sequence continues at coordinate 32,513,090 of OX465597.1, forward strand.
ATCAGACTGCTCTAAGTATAAAAGTCCTGACAACGAACTTTGTTAGGGCGAACACTCCAAACCAGTCGATTCGTGAGGAAGACCATATGTGGAGCAAACCATCGAAAGGAAGCATCAAAATAAATGTAGATGCCTCTTTCTGTGCAGAAACTTGTTCGGGAGCAACGGGTGCTATTGCTCGGAATGAGAAGGGTGAATTTATGCAAGTAGCTACTTGGTTTGTTGAACATGTGATCAACCCTTTATCTGTTGAAATTCTGGGTATACGGAATGGTCTATTTCTTGCTGCAAATTTGGGAGTGACGAGTCTGATGATTGAATCGGATAATCTGGAAGCGGTCCAAGCAATGCAAGCAACTGACTACCTTGGTCCGGATGCATCTGTGGTAGCTGAAGCAAGAATCTTGATGAAAGATTTCCCCTCTCTTCTTATTAAACATTGCTACAGGGAGGCAAATGAAGCTGCAGATTGTCTAGCAAAACATTCATTCACTAGCAAAACTCTGCTATATGGGATGCCACACCCCACTTTATTTCTCATCATATTGTAAGTGACATGTCGATTATTTGAGGAATAAAGTGGTTTTATAAAAAAAAAGTCGTGGTATCACCTGATAGGCTGATACTCATCCTTATCGTACTAACTAAAACTAAGTAAAGTGAACTTTTTTAAAGATTAAACCTAAGTCGTGGCAGCCGGCTTGGCCAGCGTCGAAGGACGGCAAGCGAAAAAAGACGCACGCCAACGGTTGAATGTGGAAAAATCAACTGACCGCGTTGTTTGCTGAAGACACGTAAAGGTCTTCAGTCTTCACCACTGCTGACGTTGCCAGCCACATCAGGTGATACCACGGCTGACGTTGACCGTGGTAGTATCCTCTCTCTGTTGACATTTCTCCGTCTTTCTCCATGAGAAGAAAAATTCACCCGTCTTCTCCACCGAATCCGTTCCTTCCTGCAGTAAGCCATGCATCCTCTGCCTCTCCCCTGCATCATCATCGTCATCATCTTCCTCCTGACTCCATGGCCCTTCAGCTCGGTGCTTCTGTGCGCGCCCGTCAGCGTGCTCGTCCCCGGCACGACCCTCGGCCCCAGCAAGACCCTCGTCTCCGACCAAGGCGCGTTCGCCTTGGGCTTCTTTTCCCCTTCAAACGCAACAGGGAAGATGTACGTCGGCATATGGTTCCACGACGTCCCCGAGCGCACCGTCGTGTGGGTCGCCAACCGCGACGACCCGATCACGGACGCCTCGTCGGCGACGCTCGCTGTGGACCGCGACTCCGGCCTCGTCCTGTCCGAGAGCAACGGCCGCGGCAGAGGCCGACGCGAGCTCTGGAAGGTGAGCACGGCCGCCGGCGGCACCAACTCGTCGGCCAAACTGCTCAACACCGGCAACCTCGTGGTCCTATCCTCAGACGGCGCCACGCTGTGGCAGAGCTTCGAGAACCCAAGCGACGCCATCCTGGCCGGCATGCCGCTCCGGATGAGCCACAAGACGCGCCCGCCGTCACGGGTCGTCTCCTGGAGCGGCCCCGAAGACCCGTCCAGAGGCGTCTTCTCCGTCGGGGCGGACCCTAACTCTCCATTGCAGCTGTTCCTCTGGAACGGCTCCGTACCCCGCTGGCGTGCCGCGGTGTGGAACGGCTATGTCGCATCCAACATGATCCTTCAGAGCGTCAGCCCGCTGATGTACCTGACCATTTCCATGGGCGCCGACGGCGAGACCTACTCGACGTTCGGCCTCTCGGACGGCTCCTCCAAGGTATGGTACAAGGCTGAATACTCCGGCGAGGTCACCTTCTCGAGATGGAACGCCAGCGCCATGGAATGGACGCACATCTCACGCTCGCCGGCTTACAAGTGCAACGTCTACGGCTACTGCGGTGCCTATGGCTACTGCGACAACACGGACGCCATTCCAACATGCAAGTGCCTCGATGGATTCGAGCCGGGCGACAAAACGGAGTGGGCCGGCGGTGACTTCTCCCGAGGTTGCCGGCGGAAGGAGGCGCTGCGGTGTGGCGGAGGGGTCGACGGGTTCTTGACCTTGCCGGCCATGAAGGCGCCGGACAGATTCTTGCGTTTGTGGAACAAAAGCTTTGATGACTGCAAGGCGGAGTGCAACAGCAATTGCTCATGTGTAGCGTACGCATATGCTAATCTCAGCACCAGCAACATCGATGGGGATGCAACAAGGTGCTTGGTGTGGACCGGCGAGTTGATTGACGTGGAGAAGGGTGGTGTCGGCAATGAGAATCTCTATCTCCGGCTTGCTGGCTTGTCTAGTACATTCATCTTCTCATTGCCTTCCTCATATGCTCATTATTATCTTGGATCCAGGAGTAAACTCAAGTGTTAAGAGATTACTGATAGTGAACTCTTTTTTTTTAGGGTTACTGATAGTGAACTCTAATGCACATAGAAAGCTCCCTAAGAAAGGTTCACAACTGAAACATTTCTGATGTAATTAAAATGGTATATTAATTACTCCTGAATGATATCTAAACAACATTTCTCAGATAATGGTTCACTGCATATTATTAGATGTAGAGCAAGGGCTTTGTAACACAGTTCTTTTTACAGGCAAAGGGCAAAAGAGTGTCATTGTGAAAGTTATACCAGCAGTTTCAGTAATTGTGCTGCTGATACTTGTATTGGCATCCCTTGTGTGGATCTGCAAGTTCAAAGGTAAACAATACAAATACATGATGTTTGTTTTTTCCCCGCAAAAAAAAAACATGATGTTTTGGATATTGGTATGGTCTTCAAGATTTACCTTTGACCACAATCGTTTAAATATGGGTATGTAACACAAGAAATTTCTCAATTATGAATACACTTCTCGAGACAAATCTAAACATATGATTCTTAAGTTCTCAATCTACATATTTGAAACATTATTTATAGTCAACCTGTATTTATTTTTTACTTGAAGAAATGTCCAAAACGATCCATATTTGTGATATCAGTGGTAGTAATAGTATTACTTGTACAGTGCTTAATTACCTCATTCGTCATACTGTTAAACTGTTGCATATTACGGCCATGTTATGAAAACAACAATGGTATTTCCTCTAGGAAAACATGACAACAAAGGACGTCCAACGAGATCGATAAGGTGTAATCTGAGAATTACTAATGAACTGGGAGAGGAATGTAACGATCTTCCATATATTAGCTTTGAGGAAATTGTCACTGCAACCAACAATTTCTCTACGTCCAACTTGCTTGGACAAGGTGGCTTTGGAAAAGTTTACAAGGTAAACATAAACCTCATATAAGACAAGTTTAGCATTTTTTTTGTTCTGAATCTAAAACTGAAGCATTCACAAGTTGCAATAATGCAGGGACTCTTACATGACAAGAAGGAAGTTGCCATTAAAAGGCTTAGCAGAGGTTCTGGGCAAGGAGCAATAGAGTTCACAAATGAAGTCGTAATGATTGCCAAATTACAACACAGAAACCTTGTAAGGCTTCTCTACTATTGTGCCAAGGGGGACGAGAAGCTACTTATTTATGAGTATCTGCCAAACAAAAGCTTGGATGCCTTCATTTTCAGTATGTCTTAATAGCAAAGCAATCGATCAAATGAACACTCACGCCAATCTGTCAAAGTTCAAACCAAATATTTTGTGAACAGATTGGGAAAAGAAGTCTTTGCTCGACTGGACGACGCGGTTCAAGATAATAAAGGGAGTGGCTAGAGGGCTACTTTATCTCCACCAAGACTCAAGGCTGATGATAATCCATAGGGATCTCAAAACAAGCAACATTTTGCTAGATGGAGATATGAATCCCAAGATATCAGATTTTGGTATGGCCAGAATCTTTGGTGGAAATGAACAGCAAGCAAATACCAATCGAGTTGTCGGAACATAGTAAGTCGACTGTGCACTGTTCATTCGCTGTTCAGATTAATTTTAGTTGTACATCTAGTGATCATGCCATGATTTAATTTATCCAGTGGTTATATGTCTCCGGAGTATGCAATGGAGGGCCTCTTTTCTGTCAAATCTGATGTATATAGCTTTGGTGTATTGCTATTGGAAACTGTAAGTGGCTTAAGGATTAGTTCAATCCATCACATCAAGGAGTTCCCCAACCTAATAATCTATGTAAGTACATGATTTTATCGCCGTAAATGACAAATGCTTCAATACCATATGAATTCAACAATTGATACTATGTTTTATTCAGGCATGGACTCTCTGGAGAGAAGGGCATGCAAAAGATTTGGTGGACTCATCTATTGCAGAGATCTGCTCGAGCGAAGAAGTTGTATGTTGCATCCATGTTGGACTTTTGTGTGTTCAGGATAACCCGGATGCTAGACCATTCATGTCAAATGTTGTGTCTGTGTTGGAGAGTAGAAGCACAACACTTCCAACTCCAGATCAGCCATTCTATTTTGCTCAGAAGAAGAGGTCGGCAGAGAACAGAGACTGCATTCAGGATTCAGTGGATAGGAAGACTATTACAGTAATAGAGGGGCGCTGAGTTTCTCCCTTGCATTATTGTATATCCCTTTCTGTAATATTACTTGCATGGTGTTCTTGGTTGTCTTAAGAACTTCTGAAGCATAAATAGTCAAACTAATATTTGAAGCAAGTTGGTTTAACTCAGAGCAGTAGCGGCGGGGCCGATGCCAGACTGATGTGCTCGTGACATTTGAAAGAAATATTCTCGCGTTTAATAAAAAAGTGACATTCAACAAAATGTTTATACAATGTAAGAAAGTTATTGGTGTACTATATAAAAATTCTCAGTACCATTAAAAAATTCTCTAATTTTGAAAAAAAAAATATGACATTTAAAAAAAATTATACAATGTAAAAAATGTTCATGTAGTCCAAAACATGTTTATTACCATAAAAATGTAGAATTTCTATTTCAAAAATGTTGAATATCTATTAAAAAAAGTGTTAAACACATGCATTTAAAGATAAATATAAATCTTGTATTTTAATCAACATGTATAAGCAAAAAGTTTCGCGTGCACACTAAAATTGTATATTGTATACTGACAAAAGCAGACATGTGTTAAAAAAAAGCAACAAAGAAAAATAGAAAATAAAAGCAAAGCAAATAAAATAAAATCTAGTGATAACATAAAATAAAAAGGAAAATGAAAAGAACTAGTCAAAACCAAAAAGAAGGAAAGAAAACCAACGAGAAAGCAAAAAATACATAGTCATCCATATGTGGGGTGGATATTGGGAGGTCCGAACGCACCCGAATTTACTTGCTCGCCATGTTGTATCAGGCCCACATTGCCTACCCAGACCCCACATATATTGCATTTTTTAGGTATTAAAAACCCCTCCTAGTGGATACTTGTGGTAAGGAAAAACTGGTAATACATTCCTTAAAAAATCTTGGAGATTATGTAATGCTTACTCTCAAACTCTTTTATACAGTAGTGATATTCTTTGTTTCACTTTTTATTTTAGGATTCTTATCTAATGACCCAGAACGAAATCCTGGACGGGAGGAGTAAAAATTCATTTTTTTTCTTTCTTACAATTGGATTTCTTTCGCACATTTATCTATGAGAAAATTCAAGGTTCAGAGTTCTTTTCAATTAGAAAGTCCCAAAGGATCCAAGGGAGAAAAAAGAGAGGGATTCGAACCCTCGGTACAAAAAACATGTACAGCGGATCCGGAACCCTAGTCCTCACTATCTCGGTTCGGTCCGCTTTTGTCCGCCCCCTTCGCTTCTCCCCGTTCCCTCTCCTTCCCTTCTACAGCAGCTTCGTGACATGGTCCGATCCGACAACAACTCCGCGCTGTCCGACAAGGAGCTCACGCTCCACATTTCCCTTTGCCCCTCGCGGATGGAACGGGGCAGGAGCTACTCATCAGCCGCGTCGCCTGCTGCTTCTAAACTGTCGTTCGTGTTCCATCCAGTCGTCCGGCACCGCCTAGGCCCGCTCCATCTAGGCGGTGTTGGACCTTTTGTGCTTGAAAGGAAGCCGGAGACGATAGGTCAAGCCTACAGGCGGGCAAAGAAGAAGGTCGAGGCGACGACCTCATCGAATCGATCTGCCAGATTCGCATCGGAGGCGCTACCAGCTCGCAACAACGAGGACGAGGCGCTGCATGAGGCCATCCAGCGCTCGTTCACGTCTGTAGAGACGAACGCCCACCGCCGACGACATGAGAATGTGGCGGCTTTCCACGAGGGGATGGAGAAGTTCGAGTGTGCGGCGGCGACGAAGGCTGCATGGTTGGTGAAGGAGCAGTTAATGCATGTGTTATGAAACATAATGAAGACTAAAAAGTGTTATCTGTCTAGCTAGTCCTGAAAATGGCTAAATGACTTCCCTTGATCTTGCATTTAAGTAGGTTGAGGTCACTTAAAAATCTATTTATCCGAGATTCATCATCGTTGGCTGAATGTCTCTGAAACTTTTTCCCTTTTTTTAAGCCAGATGTGCCAACAACACAAGATGATGATTTCCATTCCAAACTCAACAGGGACTTGTTGTAATGCTAGCATTGTTTCTTCATAGATTGAAATGAAGTGCTCTTTGCTTGAAAGGGATGATTGATACACAACATCTTTGAGCAAAAATGCAGTCCCAAAGTAGGTGCATCAGTGTTTCATCAACATCGATGTTGAGCAAGAAGCCTTTCCTTTGAAAGATAGATCTAGTGTTGTGTTGATCCTATTGTGGGCAACCAGCCAGAAGAAAATCTTGTGCTTTAGTTTGCTTGAATTTTTCCACATTTTTGCTATGAGCATGAGTCATTCTTGTGTAGGTACCAGACTCTTGTATATTATTATGGAAGAGTAAGTGGTTTTTCCTTTGCATTTCCAGATGTCCTTATCTATGTGATCGGTGGGAGGGCAACAATTTCCTTCAAGTGGATGACCTAAGGTTTATCGAACTCAATAAAATAGAAGTTGAAGATGCCAAATAGTTAGTTGAATTGCATTCAAGCTTGTGTGAAAAGTGGTGTGTGGAAGTGATCCCCCAGTTATCTTGTTGATGAATTCAACAATAGAAAGCTTCTCATTTTTAGCAAACGAGGATAGTTCAAGGTATGTTGATCATAGTGCTCCCTTGTTCCACACATCAGGGTAAACAATTTATGTATTGCAGTTGTGAACAACTAGTTTTAAGGTCTGTTCGATCACTCCAATCGTACGGACATGTCTGTGGATATATAAGGAGCCACATTTATATAATGTGATTGTAGATGCCCTAAGATCATCGTGAAAATGGAGACTGTAGGTTAGGTTAAATATTGGGATGTGCATTACTAGAGATCTTCGAAAGCGAATATATCCTTAATAACTACTTCCTCTGATCCATAATAAGTGTCGCAACACTTATTATGGATGAGAGGAAGTAGAAAAATATTAGCCGATAAAAAAAGCAAAGGTTACATCTAGACTTGGGTGGCCCGAACAGGGGGTGTTTAATCGGCTGAACATGCTCTTAAAAGTAAAGTAGAGAGATCGACCTGGGGCAAAAGAAGTTTACATGTAACTTGTTCTTCTCTTCCGGCTAGCAGCTCCGTTGTCCAAAGAGAGACCCTAGACATTAGCGATTTAGCGAAGATGATGTAGGGGCTGTTTGGTTTATAGCTAACTTTGCCACATATTGCCACGACATTTTGCCACGCTTGTCTAACTTGAGGTATTTAAATCTATAGCCATACTTTGGCTTGCCTAAGGAAATTTTGCCATACTTTTTATATGTATGACATGTGAGGCATAAACAATCTTGTCATAAAGTGTGGTTAGAACCAAACACACCTAACTTAGTCAAACTTGCCTAACATGAGTTATGTCAAAGTGTGGCAAGTTGTGGCTGAAACCAAACAACCCCGTAGTACCACGGTCGACATGGCCATCGGCAATCAAGACGATGCTGAAGCCTCGAGACCGACAGACAAAACTAGAAGGAAAGCTGGAGTACGTACAGAGCAAACCAAGTCAAGCGAATGTCGACTGGCACCGTGGCACGCACCCCCATTACTGTGGCGCCATCTCCTGTTTGTCCTCACGTCTCTCGTCTCCTCCATGAGCTGTGCCTGTGCGGCGCCCGCCAGCCGCCATCTTAACTGAACGAAGAAAAACGCCAGCTGTGTGAACGATGAGTCGATCCTACGTACGTACTGCTCCTGTCGTCGTTCTGCCTGTCAGTTTGGACTCGCCAACTGCTCATAGTTAGTGCTGTTTCAGCAGCTCTTCTTCAGCTGCTCCAGCCTGCACAACCCGTCTGCAGGTCTGCTCACCACTGCTGCCATTTACAAGCTGGTAAATTGACTAGCTGAATCTCCTGTGGTTGCTGATAGCGCAAATGAATCATAAGAGTGACTAGGTCTCATGTGCATGTGACTCATGCGCTGATGTCAGCCCGCATGTTTTTTTTAACTAGCCTTTTGTTTGTTTGTTTGAGGCTCTTAGTTATCTAATGGGCTCCAATGGACAAGAAAAAAGAAAACACTATCATATTATTTTTTACTATAATAAATGTAAAAAATGTCAATTTTAAAAATTATAAATAAATGTCGGAACAGTTGCAACTCGTCGGTGAACTTGCAACTGAGAAAAAAAGTAAAACCAAGTTGCGAATCGTTGGTGGACTTGCAACTGAAAAAAAAACGCAGTTGCGACTTGTTGGTTGACTTGCAACTGAGAAAAAAAGTCGGACTTAGTTACGACTCGTTGGTGGGCTTGCAACTGAGAAAAAAAAACGGACTCGGTTGCGACTCATTGGTGGACTTGCAACTGAGAAAAAAATCGGACCCAGTTGCGGCTCGTTGGTGGACTTGCAACTGAGAAAAAAATCGGACCCAGTTGCGACTCGTTGGCGGATTTGCAACTTAGAAAAAAAATGGATCCAGTTGCGACTCGTTGATGGACTTGCAACTGCGAAAAAACTCAGACCCACTTGCGAATCATTGGTGAGCTTGCAACCGAGAAAAAAAATCAGACCCAGTTGCGACTCGTTGGCGGACTTGCAACTTAGAAAAAAATCGAACACAGTTGCGACTCGTTGGTGGACTTGTAACTGAGAAAAAAATTGAACATAGTTGCGTCTCGTTGGTGGACTTGCAACTGAGAAAAAAAATCAGACCCAATTGCGACTCGTTGGTGGACTTGCAACTGAGAAAAAAATCGGACCCAGTTGCGACTCGTTGGTGGGTTTGCAACTGAGAAAAAAACTCGAACCCAGTTGCGACTCGTTGGCGGACTTGCAACTTAGAAAAATAATTGGACTCAGTTGCGACTCGTTGGTGGACTTGCAACTAAGAAAAAACTCAGACCCACTTGTGAATCGTTGGTGGGCTTGCAACTGAGAAAAAAAATCGGACCCAGTTGCGACTCGTTGGCGGACTTGCAACTTTGAAAAAAATCGAACACAATTGCGACTCGTTGGTGGTCTTGCAACTAAGAAAAAACAACCAAAAAAGTTGAAACAGTTTGCGCTCAACTCCCGTACGACAAACAATCTAAATCAACCCTTAATCAACTCTTGTACATTTTTTGAAAACAGAAAACCAGACGGCAGCGGATTCATATGTAGCTTCGATATTTCGTGTGTACATGCGTTTTAACAATTTCGTATTAAAAAACTTTATTCTATGTTTAAAAAATATTCAATGACTATTAAAATATATTTGTCAAACAATATAAAAAACTAGTGAATACTAAAAATGTTCATTCTAAATAAATATTTTCAACTTATATAAACAAATCAATGTATATTTAAAAAATAGTTCAGCATAATAAATTTATTTTTAAGTATTTAATAAAATATTCACCATATATCACGAAAAGTTATAAAAAACACAAACAAAACAAAAATGCATTAAAATCTGAAACTAGAATAGAAAAAACGAAACAAAAGAATAACCAAAAAAATTGAAACAGAAAAAAATAGGAAAAAACATAAAAAATATATTAAGTGGGCCGGCCCACCTCTCTAGGCTGCAAGCTTCGCTTCAGCGAAATCACGTACATGTTTTAGAACAAAAAAAAGAGAACATACATGTTTCAGAAAAACAGGATAAACATATTTGGTTTACAACTTAAGAGAAAAAAATAACTTGAATGTGACTTAACTAATTCTCATGTGCATGAGAATTAGCAAAGCCGAAAAAAGAATGTTAAGATCCGTACATGGCACAGGTAGGTTAGCATGACTCGGATCACTACATACATACCGGTCCAAAAGCTAGTGGCATCTTTATCTTTCAATTAGTTCAGGAGAAAAGAGCCGATGGATCTCTGAAGATGCGTCGAATGATTGCGAGCCAACGTGCAGGCCAGCAGGTTTAAGGTATCCAAAGCAGCGGGAGAACGACGATGACGGCCATTGATCGGTAGTGCAACCTTTTCACATGATCACACATGATCCAGAGCCTCATCACGCATCCATGCATGTATCCATTAACCGCAACCTGCTGCAAGTTGCAACGGGCGTTATCTTACTGCAACTTGCGTCGATCGGTTAAGTGGTTTGACGGCATATGAATGAAGTTGGTCAAAGATTTAGCCACACCGCAAGATTCTCGGCCGGATCAGATCACGGCTAACGTGATGAGCAATGAGTTACGTACTCCCTCTGTAAATAGAAGAGTGATTAGATCACTAATTTACGGAGGGAGTACATGGGAATGCGCCTCACAAAGCCTCGAGCTGCTTCGACTGTGAAAGTAGCTAGGGCTTGCGAACACTATGATTATTCCAGGCCCTTTTCTCTTTCAGATGAAGGACCGTGTGATGTTTGTGACATCAGGCAATGTTAGTAGAAATGAAATGAACATCTAGATGGTCATAAACTATGTTTCTTGATGCTAACTGAAGCAGCAAAAAGGGAAGAAAAAATAAAGATGGGAAAGGGCAAGGATGCTTCGATCGAAAGGGAAACTGTGGGCGGCGGGCACCATGCCGCTGCACGCCATCAGCATTTAACAGCACTAAACTAATCAGCAGCGGCAGCAGCATTCCCAGATCGATGCTCTTGCTAATGACAACAAGATGCGTAGTACACTTGCACGCATGTGTTCTCCCTGGCCGGCCGCATGCACATGTGTACTGATCGCACGCATGCATGCACACTAGTGGAAGAACAGTAGCGCCATGGATGATCACGGGTGGGCTACTGATGCGGAGCTTCGCTTCAGTTTCCTAGTTTTTCGACAAAGTACGTACGCATAACACGATGCACACAGCTAACACGTCTAAAAGTAAAAAAGAAAATAGTTTATGAAAAAGTTAACACTTTTGCTTTGGTACACCCCCTAAACACAACGACGGCTGAGATTAGCCCATACCTCTTCATAACCAGGGGCACGATGGTCTTTGTTTACGAAAAAAAAACCGCGCTGCGCTCGCGTCGTCCACGTCGGCCCCGTAGCGAGATCACCCCGTAAGAACGACGTGGCGCAACGGGCCACGTCACGACGGTCAAGGGCGTCGCCGCGCGCGGGTTGACCCCATCCAGAGAAGGGCTCGCGCGACGTTTCACGAGACTGCCGCGCCATTAATTCCGCGTCTCGTCGCTGGCGCCGCCTCGCTACCCCCGCCGTCTACCGGGGTTAATGGCACCCGCCGTCCACCGGGGTTAATGCACCCGCCCCAACCACCGCGGTAAATGTCACCCACCCCCTCCCCGCCCGCCCCGCCCCTCCCCTCTCGTCGCCGCGACGTTAAATAGCCAGCCCTCCTCGCCCCGCGCTTAACCAGATCCACCGACGCCCCCCTCCCCACCCCATCCACCCCCTGAGACCCCCTCCCGGTCACCCCTCCTCCCCGACGACGATGTCACGCGGCGGCGGCAGGGGCGGGTCCTGGCCGGCCCACATCACGGTGCCCGACGCGGAGGACCTCTTCCGCTACCGCATTCTGGTCCCGCCGGCGGCCCGTCTCCTCGGTGGACGGACCGGCTTCCACGTCAGTGAGGACGGCTACTGCGTGCCAGGCCCCGCCCCGCCCGGCTCACGCGGCGGTCCTAGCCGGTGGAACGCCTGCGGCCGCCACGAGTTTTGGGTCGGCCGCAACTTCCAAGACGTCCTCCGCGAGGCGCGCCGCAACGACGCTCGGCGCCGCGGCAACGACGATCGCCATCGCCGGGCGACGCCACCTCCCCCACCCACCCCTCTTGCGCCGGCTCAGATCCCGACCAAGATCCCGCCAGAGGTGGCGGCTTTGTCCGAGGCCGGCGACCCCGAGGACTCGCCGGGGCTCATCTAGGCTATCCGCGAGTCGGTGACCGCGCCCGGCTGGGTTCCGCCTCGCGCACCCGGTGACCCCGACGACACCCCTGGCTTCACCGAGGCCATCCGGTTGTCTACGCTGGCGTCGGCAGGCGGCAACGGAGGCGGCTACGGCGGGTACGGTGTCTACGGCGGTGGAGGTGGCGGCCCCAGCGGGCACGGTGGTGGAGGCGGCGGGCGTGGCGGTGGAGGCAGTGGCCACGGCGGGCGGGACGGCCAGGGCGGGCGCGGCGGCCTCGGCGGGCCGGACGACGACGACTGTAGTGACGACGGCAGCGTCATGTCATACTCGGCGTTCGACCTCGGCTGCAGCGACGACGACGAGTAGATTAGGACTAGTTCGTTTTTAAAAAAGTTCTTGTTTGTTTAAGTTTGAATTTCATTCACTTCGGTGTAATATATCCTAAAATGAATGAAATTCGTCGGTTTTTAGTTTAAATTTTGTTCAGTTTGGTATAATAATATATTCTAAATTAAAAGAAATTGTTTGCGCAAAAAACGCTTGCCTCACACGTTTCCGCACGGTTTATACGAACTATACACAAAATCGAACATGTACATAAACTTGTTGCATCAACTTTATTTGACAAATACATTAAAATTCTATTACACATTGGATTAGTACTAAAAATTATATTACACATGCTGGCGTTTTCCGGACGAGGGTGGGCTAGCGAGCAGAGGGGATGGGTGCAAGGTGCGTCCAGTGTGGCCGAGATTTTTAACAAAGGTGACAAGATTTGTCACGTGCGGGCGTTTTTCAGGCATTTTAGACGAAAAAATGTAGAAAAATCATAACTGGTCGAAACGGGATTGAAATTTTGCGTGTGTGGTTTGCATGTAGTACGTAGGCACTACAAAAAATTTGAGATCATTCCGAGGCTCTGAAGATGCAGTTGCTTCACAAAGTGAAGGGCGTGGGAGAAAGGTTCCGGTGTACAACACGGGTTGATCGGTCCGAGTGCACGGTGATGCAATAAGGTTTGCATGATGGTATATGATCTTAGTAAGGCTTTCCCTAGCATGTTTGAGTTGTAATCGAGCAGTCGCTACCCCAACGTGTCAACGTCTAGGGGGGTAGACGGCCGGGGGCCATTTACTGGGATTTTTCAAAAAAAATGTAAGTGGTCTAGAAATTAGATGTAATTGCGCATGTGTTGTTGTTTTGATGGTGTGAGTGTGTAAAAAAAGATGGGGTTCTTTCTTGATTGTCGAAAATTTGAGGTGCTCCTTGACGGAGCCTTCCGGGCTAGTCTGGGAGCCCCGTTTTAGAGAAGTCGATTTTACGACCAACTCGGAACGAGCTGAAATTTTGTGGGGCACTTGGTGTTGACATTTTAGGTGTGCATGCCAAGTTTGAACGATTTTTAACAAAGGTGGCAAGATTTGTCACGTGCGGGCGTTTTTCGGGCATTTTAGACGGAAAAAAATGCAGAAAAATCATAACTGGTCGGAACGGATTGAAATTTGGCGTGTGTGGTTTGCATGTAGTACGTACGCACTACAAAAATTTTGAGATCATTCTGAGGCTCTGAAGATGCAGTTGCTTCACAAAGTGAAGGGCGTGGGAGAAAGGTTCCGGTGTACAACACAGGTTGATCGGTCCGAGTGCACGGTGATGCAATAAGGTTTGCATGATGGTATATGATCTTAGTAAGGCTTTCCCTAGCATGTTTGAGTTGTAATCGAGCAGTCGCTACCCCAACGTGTCAACGTCTAGGGGGGTAGACGGCCGGGGGCCATTTACTGGGATTTTTCAAAAAAAAAGAAAAGAAAATGTAAGTGGTGTAGAAATTGGATGTAATTGCGCATGTGTTGCTGTTTTGATGGTGTGAGTGTGTAAAAAAAGATGGGGTTCTTTCTTGATTGTCGAAAAATTGAGGTGCTCCTTAACGGAGCCTTCCGGGGTAGTCTGGGAGCCCCGTTTTAGAGAAGTCGATTTTACGACCAACTCGGAATGAGCTGAAATTTTGTGGGGCACTTTGTGTTGACATTTGAGGTGTGCATGCCAAGTTTGAACGATTTTTAACAAAGGTGGCAAGATTTTTCACGTGCGGGCGTTTTTCGGGCATTTTAGACGGAAAAAAATGCAGAAAAATCATAACTGGTCGGAACGGATTGAAATTTTGCGTGTGTGGTTTGCATGTAGTAAGTACGCACTACAAAAAATTTGAGATCATTCCGAGGCTCTGAAGATGCAGTTGCTTCACAAAGTGGGAGCCATTTACTGGGATTTTTCAAAAAAAATAATGATTACAAATATAATAAATTATCTTATTTAATTTCTAATTAAAAAGGGGTTGACGACACGGCCTTATTAAATATTTAAAAATGACGTCGGCGATAACGACGCGACCGACATGCGTGGGGTCGTTTCCATATCGCGTCGCGCGGGCCCCACTTTCCTTATCACGTCGCGCACGGCGCCCCCCGCCCCCGCCTCGCATATAATCCAATCTCGGCCGACACCCGCCCTAGACGCCCAGATAACGACGCCGCCGCCACTTGTTCGCATCTCGTGCTAATGAGGGGTGCGCGGGGCGGCCGTGCCGTGATCAAGAGGTAAAAAAACTGTCCACTCTATATTTATTACTGAAATTGTATGATCTATTATAAATTTCTAATATAATTTTATTATTTTAGTATGGAGGAACACAATGAAATATGTTGTTCTGTTGAGAAGTGGTGCTCTCTAGTAGATCAGTTCAATCTGAAACAACGTTTGCGACTTGGTGGTACTAGTTTTCAAAACATGTTGCGTATTCCTGGTGTGCTAATGAGGAAGAACCTGCTTCAAACTTTGATTACAACATATGATCTGACTAAAAAAGGTTTGTTTTACAACCTAAAAAAGTTGAGTTGACTGTACGGTCCGCTGATGTGTTTCACATTTACGGATTAAAAAATAAAGGTAAAGATGTGATGAAACTATTAGCATCAGTAGTAGAGGGATCAAAAGGGAGTGTACCATCTCGATTCTTGGATAAGAATACTGGTGAACTAGTCACAGACGAGTTGATCGATTACATTGTTAAGTCTGGATCATATGATGATGATTTTGTGAGGAGGGTCATACTAGTTCTTATTGGCACCGTCATAGCACCACACTCCACGAAGACTGTTCCTCGTCAGTTTTATAAATTGGTGGAAGATGCGGACTCCATCAAGTTATATAACTGGAACGCGTTCATGTTACACGTGTGCATTGATGGAATATCAAAGACAGTTAAAAATCAGCGCAAATTCAGATGGCCGGTCGGCAACTTATCCCTCGTTCAGGTATTTTGATAGTGCATGTTTAATAAAGTTTTATAAACTTGTAATATTGCTAATCAATTTTGTGCATGCAGTAGTCCTATTGGGAAAAAGTGCAGCCGACAGCTATAGACGAACCTTTCTCATGTGATTATCCACTAATGCTTAATTGGCCAGAACTTAAGGCCAAGAAGCGTGACGACTACGACTCAGTACACGGGCGTGGCCATGGCAAGGTAATAATTTATGATTTCTTGTGAATTTATTTCATTTCTTAATGCTTACATGTTATTGAAATTATTAATTGATTGTCTTTGAGCATTATGCAGTTCGATGATTTAATTGGGGAAGATCACAGACAAACCAAGCTGGCGGAAGAAGGAACACTTCCGGAGGTGGACGCAGAGACAGATACTTTAAAACGCAATGGAGGTGCAAGTGGAGTCATCTCTGTCATGAAACAAATTCAAAAGGACATTCTTACCCTTCCCACGAAATGTGCCGAGGTAAATATTGCATCATCACCCTTAGTAATTGCACGAGCTTATGTACTAAAAGTGTTGCATTTGTTCTTTCAGATCGTCATACAGAGGCTAAAGAAGGAAGGTTTGGTATACAAACCTTTGTATAATGGCATCAATCCCGAGGAGAATGGAGTGGATGAAAGTGAGTATTGGAAGAGAAAAAAGTACGCTTCCAAATATTTTCAAGAAGTTCAGTCAACACCGGCGGGTCGTGAGGCATCTTCCACGAACACCGGCGGATCAGTGAGGATTGTGCCTACTGATAACGAGCCGGTTCATGGATCGGGGAAGGGTACCCCTAATGATCCTTTCATTGTTACGAACAACGTTTCACCTATGAGATCGTCATCATCGCTACCAACAAATATCTTTCCTAAGGTTAACCGAACCCCAGAAAATGGTGGCTATTTATTAATGGATAATTTGAACAATGACGTATCTCCAACGGGTTCCGTGAATAGTATTCACAATTTGGATGAGGGTGCAAAAGATGGCAAGCGGGTGCGCAAAGCTTCGAGATATTTGTCGTTTCCTTGCGAACAAATGGATGGCCCAAAACGTGCAAAGAAATGTAAGTATTACTCAAAAGCTTGTACAATTGTTATTATACGTGATTGTAATTACATTATTTTGCAGCTTTGTTTGGAAATTATGCGGTTGTAGTTAGTACGGAGTACATCGATCCTGAGCACGTAGAAGCTGCAAATGTTTATATTAACACTCTCATGAAAAATGATAACCATAAGAAAGATACAGTGGTTAGGGTCCCCCCACCAAATGGAGACATTTGTACCGCAGAAATGCTTGCAGACATCATACAAAAGAAGTATTTGTGTGGCGCTGTAAGTACTAGTACTTATAATTATCTTTTTCATAAATAATTGCGTATGACCATGCATTTGTAAGTTAATATTGCTATTGTTATTACAGGTCATAAATGCTTATTGCAAACATATTCAAAAGCGTTCCCCTCTTCCCGATCGTTATATATTATCGACATGGGTGTCGCAATGGCTTCTAGAACGAGCTGCTGGCCATGTGAAAGGGAGAAAGAAGAAGTCGAAACTTTTACAAAATATATCAAAAATTATCTCTAGAGTGATGGACGAGTATTTCAGCACAAACAAGGTATTGTTTTTCAAATAAAGTTAGTACCTTATGTACAAAGTTAATATTTTTTTTATGTAGGCTTATTTTCCAATGAACGGTAATCACTGGATAACTATTCTGATGCATAACATTAAGAAGGAGTTTCAAGTTCTTGATTCACTTGGTCCAATTGACAACAATATTCTTAGAACCGTCCGTACTCTGGTATGTTTTCATTTAATACGTACATAGTTTCAACCTTGTTCGAACATGCATCATTACAGCTAACAAAAATTTATTTTTGCAGAGAGCAGAAATTGCTAAAGATATTACAGAGGCCAACAAATACGGAGAAATCCAATTTCCTGATGTCACTGCATGGCCCGTTATGGAGTATCATATCCCAAGACAAACTGATGAGTAAATGATGATTTCAATTATAATATGTCAAACAGTTTGTATCAATAGCTAACGTAAGGATTTTTTTTCAGAGTTTCGTGTGCATTGTTCGTAGTGAGATGTGTCGAACACTGGGATGGAGACAAGTGGACATCTGAAATTGATCAGCAGAAAATAACTGATTCAACGAGTTATATTGTTGCAGAACTTATCTTTTCAGAGGCCAACACACTTGCTAAAGTGAAGCACAAAGTACTGAGACTTATTTTGCAAAATTAAGTGCTAGGATACGGCAAGGTTTTTGTCCCGTAGAAGGTTTCCCTGATGTGTTCCGTGCTTATTCTGTTATTGTAATTATACTACATACGTTCAATACTTTTTCTTTTCTATAACACTATTCAAATGATTATGGAGTGCGTCGGCATTAAATATGATTTTCGCAAAAGTACATTATAGCATGGCTGTACGCCGCGCCTCATTCCGCACTCCGCATGCAGCCATGCACTGTAGCATAGTCTAGCGTCGCGCCCCCGTGCGAGCGCGCCTCTTCGCCCCGTCTCACCCCGCGCGCCGCGCCGTCACGACCCGCCCCGCGCGCCGCAAACCCCGCGCGACCGCGCCGCGCCGCACCGCCACGACTCGGCCCGCAACGTCTCGCGACGCTCGCGCCGTCCATGTCGATCCGCGCCGGCATTGTCGCGGCTGGGGGGGAAAAAAGAATCGAATTGGCGTCGTTTGCGTCGCTGTACCTAGGACGCGCGGGGCTAATGAAACAGCACAAAGCAACCGCAGCCAAACATTAACAGCACATACACTAATAGTAAAACTGACAATTTAATTAATTTTATAAAATTTATCATCTCTTACATCACAAAAATAAAATATTTTGAGTACAACGAAATTTATTTTGATGTATCATAATGTCTTCTTTCAACAAATAAAGTAGCATGTCTAGAGTTCATACTTGCATAATAAAAATAAAATATTTGTTAAACAATTAAGTTAATGAATCTAAATCATTTTAAAAAGAATGTCTAGAGTTTATACCTTTTACTGCATGTTGCCTTGTTATGACCTGGAAGGCGACATAGGCTGCACAAAGGACCGCTTGCTTTCTCGCTAAAATCTTTTGGTCTACCATTTTTCGTAACTTCTGGACCTCATTTTTTAGGTGCACCCTTCGTCCTTATATTCGCAGGATCACCAATAGTAGGTGCACTTACTTCAGTTGCAGTTGCCATCATACTTTTATACCTTCTCTGCCCTATAAGTTCCTCCATTGGGATCTTTTTTTGCAATATTATATTATCCAGACACTTCATCAACTCATCGAACAAGAAGGTATCATTTGATGCAACATGGAAAGCTTGTGCGCCTTTTATGCTTAGCCTACTGTACCGAGAACGCTGTTCTGCCCCTGCCCAACCCCAGCCAAACAAATCACTCTTGCGCTGCGCAGGCAATCCATGTCTCGCGTGTTTGGTCAACCGACGGAGTACACAAAAATTTGGTATTTCAGACAATTTAAGAACATTCGCCAAGACAAACAAAATATGTTTGCAAGGCAGCCCTTTTCGAACCATCCTTCCGCAACTACATGATATTGTATCTTCTGAGTTACTTGGTTCATGTATAACATCATACCTGAAGTTGTGATTATTCTGCCATGTCACAATATAGGTACGGCGCTGAACTCCCTTCAGCGTCTCAAATAACTCCAATTCTGCGAGCGTTAAAAGATCTTTTTGCAGAATATAGAAATTAGGAGGAGTGAAAACAAGAGCAGCATGATCCTCAATAGCCTTATATGCAGTAATCGATGGTGGAAGTGACTGATTAGCAATGCAATCATCTTCCGCCGCGTTCTCACGTAAGCGATCTATGCAGTTCTCATAATGCACTGCAAGATCAACAATTGTCATACCATAGTCCAGATGGAGATGCAGGGAGGAGTTCAGACTTTCACTCCTCTGATTACTGCGCATACCAAGGAAGAATCCACCTGAAAGATATGGAGCTGCCCACAGTGTCTTTTTCCTGTACATCCTGTTAAGCCACTCTGCAGTTTTAGGTGTCTGCCACTTCACAACAAAAGTGGTCCATCTCTTCTCAAAGTTGTCTGGCGTGGTCGCGTAGTAAATCAACGATTTGAAATCAGCAAATGATTTGTGATAAAGATGTCTCTGCATGTTTTTCTCCACATGCCATGAACACACACGATGGAAGATATCTGGAAGGACAGTACGTATCGCTCGGATCATTGCAGCGTCTCCGTCTGTGATTACCGATTTCGGTTTCACCTGACAATTTGCTTTCATGAAACTCTGTAGCAGCCACACATAGGTGTCTTTCGTCTCATCCGACACAATGGCGCAAGCAAACACTGTGGTGCAACGATGGTTGTTAACACCGACAAATGGGATGAACGGCATACCGTATCTGTTCATCTTATACGTGCTATCAAAAACAAGCACGTCTCCATAATCCTGATAGTCCCGCCTAGACTGGGCATCACACCACAACATACTCTGTAATCTCTCCTCTGCATCTAGCACATACTCAAAAAAGAAGTCCGGGTCTTTCTCCTTTCTACTCTTCATTATGCCGACCGCCGTCTCAGCATCACCTTTAGCAAGAAGCTTCCTTTTCTCTCTGCAGCAAAGATTATACACATCACGCCTCACAAGTCGCATTTATCATACGAACCGTACCTTCTGATAAAATTGTCAACAATGATGTGCTTACGGATCCCCTTCCCCGATAGCGCTAAAATATCTGCCTTCTGGAAGTCATCTATCCGTCTATGTGACCACAAAAATGGAACCTCATCGGGTCGAGCGAGGTCATGGTTGTGCTCATCCCGAAATGTCGCGACTAACCAAAGTCCACGAGATCTATCCAGCTTCACCACCATGTGGGCACCGCACCCGCAACGAGTCTCCTTTCTTAGCCTGCGGGTGCGGCCCTCCATGGTTATGTATTTCCTCTGCCGTTTCCCCGCCCTGAAGCAAACAAACCGCCTAAACCTTATAATTCCAGAAAGACCTTTTCCTCGTTTCACCTTCTCTTTTCTGACGCCGAACCCACGCTCTTTAGCATGACTGTTGTGGAACATGTAAGCATACCCTTCTGAGCGAAACGTCATATCCATAATCTTACAATGTGTCTCCAACATCTTTTCCATCTTCTGAGTCTCCTCAATGTCAATCTCTACCTCACCGTCATCATCGATACGATCATCTATGCCATCCTATAGAAAAACACAATAAACATGTCAGTTATGCCCTATCATGATCAAGTTTACTGTATTAGAAACCCTACAAAAATAATTGAATGTACCTGATTTAAGTTATCAGAGAATGATTCCTCAATAGAATTTTGCGATTTCTCAACATCCACATAATCCTGATGCAGTAAACACACACATTCAATCAACATTGAATTTTGCAAACTTAAAGAAGCTCCTAAATATATGTCACTTACATTTTCACTGTATGCGTCATTTTCATTAATTTCAAAATCCTTTGAAGGTAAATTATCATATGAAGACCATGATTCATTCGCGCTATTGTAATCTTCATCATTAATAGAATTGTCATCATTTGCATCGACAGTATCTATATCAACCCTCGAATAACCAGTTTCCTCCTCCATTCAAACAAACCTCCGTACGAAAACTGCACAACAATAACATAATTTCTTGAGCTCAAAAACTTCACCGATAATAAAACTATTATTTTTGGCTTATTTTTCAGTTTTTTTCGACGGTTTAGGTTGCAAACCTTCGATGACCGGGGACGTGGGCGGCGACAGTAGTTATCGGGGGACGTCGCCGGCGACAAGGGTGATCGGGGGCGGGGCGACGTCGACGGCGGGGCAGAACAGATTAGGTCATGCGCGACGGGTCAACTGGGTCGGAGGGCGCGTGCGTGACGGGGCAGCATGCACGGCGTGGTGTGTCGACCTCACAACTGACGTGGCGACGCGGGGGCGGGGCGGGGCGGGCTTACGTGGCGACGTACGTATACGGTCTAAGAATACGTTCCATGTGAAATGACCGCGCTGCCCTTCTACGTTTCGTGTGGGGGGGGGTGTACCGAAGCGGGGCTCGAAAGTTAATGGAAAGTAGTCTACGATGAAGAACGTCATATCTGAAGATTTCTTCCATCATAGGTGGCTTTAGCCTTCTACAAGTAAGTCCTATCAAACAAATCGTAGCAAGCTCTTCAAGTATTTATTTGGTAATTTCGCAAAAAAATGTATTTATTTGGTACCTCGTCAAGTTTAATTTCGATGATATCTTAAAATCGAACAAGTTGGATAAAATACCAGAAAACCAAAACTATTTAGATTATTAAAAAACACAGAATTTGGGATAAGTTGTTTCACATACTTCAACAGTTGACATTGTTTATGACATGCAAGACCCACTAGTTAAAAGAGTAATTTGGGCTAGTTTTTTTGGTGGACCATACAAACTCGAACTAGACGTACCCTAACAGAATCTCGTCTCAAAATTGAAGCTAATTTTTTTAATCTTCTCTAATTAAATTTGTTGAGCTAAATGAGTTGAAATTTCCCCTAAATGCTCGATTTCTCAATCTGATCTTGTTAATTTTATGGAATAGTTTTCAATTTTGGGTTAATTTTTTACTTTGTGTCAAATATGAATTGAAATTACAGTTGAAAAACAAAATTTTGAAATTCTAATCAAATTGTTGAGCCAAATGAGTTGAAAATTTTTAAGCCTGGCGTGTTCTATTTGATTGAATTATGAAAAAAATTATACAAAAAAATATATTTATATTTTGAGCTAAAAATGGAAATAAATTGTGTACAATTTGCACCATATTTCGACTATTTTGATATTTATGTTTATTATTTGTAGTTAGGTATAATAGTTAACGAGTAATTGTTGAGGTAGTGCTTGTCGGAACTGAGAAAAACATTAATGTCATAGTCACTAAAGATACAATGGTGTAGTCGGTAAGTCTGCTTTATTTTTTCTACTATACTTCTTATCGATCTCCGGATCAGGACCTTAATGAATCTATACATAATAATTGTCGCTAAAGAAATAAAATCGGGTCCGTGAGCATATAAATATAAATAAGTTATATATGTTGAGATTTATAACTATTATTAGACTAAACACTTTTACTTGTTTCTAATACAAATTATTTTTTTAACATACTATCTTAAGCAGTATAGTTTTATATTATATTTAGTAGTTGTATAATAGAACTAAGTATTAAGATAATTTAAAAATATTTTACATATATGTATATATATAGTGGAGAATGTTTCACTAAAGAGAGTGTGTTATAAGGAGTGTGATGTTTTTATTTCTTTTTTGAGATATTCTGTCCTTTCTTTGGTTTAACCAAAATATTCTTGATCAATTGAAAAAAAACAAAAGTGTGGGTCTTCACAGATTGCTTTGTGCTACCTAGATAGATTGTAAATATATCTTGGCGTCTGTGTCTATTTTAGTTTTCTTATATATCATGCCAGGGAGCTATAAATTCACCAACATTTCTAGAATGCACTTTTGTCTATTTATTAGGTGCAAGTAAGAGGAATAAGTATCTACACACTAAATAGAAAAATATCAATGAGTGGTTTGTCCTAGTACTGTCGCACTGCTTTTTACTGATTCTTGAATTGCCAAATACTCCCTCCGTTCCTTGATATAAGGCGTATAGTTTCTTTAAAAAAATCAAACTTTTATAACTTTGACCAAATTTATAGCAAAAAATATCAACATCTATGCTATTTAATAAATATAACATGAAACTACATTTTAAGACAAGTTTGATGATACCGTTTTTGTATAATTTATATCAATGTATTTATCTACAAGTTTTGTCAAAGTTGAACAAGATTGACTTTTTAAAAGAAACTATACACCTTATATTTAGGAATGGAGGGAGTATGTATTTAATATTCTTCGGTTTGACAACTAGTTGGCTTCTCATGCGTAATTTAAAAATGGTCTTGAACTAGCATAATTGAACTCAATTTTTTACTAGTTTATTAGCTCGGCAATTAGGATCATCAAGTTCAACCACCAAATATTTAAAGAATAGAATAACTAGAAAATAAATCAAGAATTTTTTGAAACACTAGTTATCTCAAAGCAAAGTGACAAACACGATAAACTTCCAATACCATTAGAGTAAAAAGTGAAACAACATTCAAATCTTGTGAAAAATGACAAACAATCAGAAAAATAAGTGAAGGACTAAATTGAAGTTTATTTAAAAAATGAACTTCAGGAAACTCTCTAATAATTATGAAACATGGATAATCTTTTTTACGAATGTTCTTATATTATTTGTGAGATTCTCTTGAATCTCCTAGTTGTTCATATGAACATCTAGAATTTTCATAGTTATTTTTTTAATGCCACCTTTCAATTTGTAGTTACCTTTTTTGCATATTTCTAAACATATATAGAATTCTTGTTTCTATATATTTTCTTGAATTTTTTGAGATTTATTTTATTTTTGACACATTTCTTTTTATTTGCCTGGCTATTCATAAAAATACGTGCTCTCTTTTGTGATCACTGCCTCACTGGGTTATCACTTCTACAACTACTGCCATCTCAATTTTTTCCACAGAGATAAAGGCGAATTCATTTCCCCGCAAAAAAGGACAAAATATGTTTGGTGTTGAAAACCTGCAAAATAAAATGTTTGTTGTTAAAACCAAGTGTTGGGCTAAACGCTCAAACTTGTCCAATCACAACCAACTCCAAACTCGCCGACCCAAACATCTTAGGGACATATGCGTGCATGTACCTCGACCACCTCATTTAGGACAGTAAAACTGGACCTTTTTCCTGTCCTCTCACGCATTTAGCGTTTCTGACCGTCCGATTAAGCATTCCACTCGTTTTTCGCCATCAGATTTCCGTGTTATTAGGTAACTTCTCGCGAGTGGGCCGACTGTCCTGGAGGGCAGCTATTCTGGTGGAAAAATCGGACATCTGTGGTTGATTGGGCCATGTGCCCCACCAGACGGCCCGTCTAGCGTTGGTTGTGTGGGAGAGGAACGACTCTCTCCCCGGCCTCTCGTTCTCTCCTATACCAGGAAGATGCCGCCACCACGCCGCACTCCCCAACGAGCCCGCCTCCCGCGCCGCCACGACATTGGATGCCTTCGGATGGTGAACGGAGATATGAGGCTCTGCCTCGGTCACGCATCATCCAGTCATACAGTTTCTCCCCACCCTCTTCCTCTCTAATCTCTAAAATTCCCTTCACTTCAAGTTCAACCTAATTTACAAATCTGGCATCTTTTTCAGGATTATCAATTTCCATGATTGGTGGATGAAGCGGAGGAGAGGATGTGCCAAGCCAATATCAGTTTGATGGGCGGCTTTACCGTGGACTCCTCGTACTTGTCATGTTATCCTCCTCCCGTCGGCAAAATAACATGAACTTGGGCTCTTCAACAGCGGCAAAACAGCAGCCCCTTCGGCCAGAAACATTTCATGATGTTCTGCAAGGAGACTGAATCTAGATTTCCTTTCTAGAGCTATGGAGAAAAACTAACGAGAAGTAATCTGTGTATTGTATGGTTTGTTAGGTATAGCTACGGGGAATCACACGTCGTGATGTTCTCAAAGGAGACTAGATCATGATTGCCTTCTCATATATATTTTTGAGAATAATTGATGAGAAGCGACCTGTGTATTTGATGGTTTGTTACGTATGGTATGGGTATCAGTTCAGGGCGTTCCGGTCAATGGAAACAGGATGACTGCACACACATTTCTTCCAAACGTTATAGCAAAGAGGAGATGATGTCTAGAGTGGCCTGTGGCATGTGGCTGTGCTGCCCACAGAATCACCTGGCTTTAAGCTGATGCAAATGACCTATATGTGATATTTTGTTTCTTTGTTCCCCAAATGTTGGATTCTTATGTTTGAAAATGTCTTTTTAATACAAAATTAAATTGCCTTGAGAACCAACAGATACCAGATACCAAACAGGTACAAGAAGTCGTTGAGGGGCGTGGTCATGAAGGTAGCCTCTCCATTGGTGTCGCCCGCAAGCCCGGGGAGCTCATGTTGGAAGATTCAAGCCCTTTTACCTGGCGTACTGGTAGTTGTGTAAAACTTTCAGTTTAGAGTGTGTACCTCCTTATTAAGGCCTTTGTGATGTACACACATTCATTTTAACTAGATGCATCGCTAAACTATCATCTACCTTTTGGAAGTGGTCACGTATAGGAGTGTAATCCAATGTTACGTATGGTGTTGATTAAATGGATTTACGTAGATTAATGTTTTGTGTCATTTCGTAGATTTGCTCTCAGTTGTGGGATCATTCATAAAGAGCCTGATATTTGCATGTCATAGTTGCTCAAACTTGTGCATTTCTGTGTTCTTCATTTTCTCTTCAGATTACTGATTCATTTAATGATTTCGATTTATGTAAGCTAAACTGATTATTTAATTCTCATTTTATAAAATAATCGTATATGTGGAGATGTATAGGTAGCAACTTATGAATTCGATTTCCCTTGGTATATTATAAAGCAAATTAAGCTTGTCATTAGGGAATTCACGTTTGACTATGGCAAAAATTTCCAACATTGAGAACGTCTTCATAATATAGTCACCTATTTTGTAGATAGATCAAATACCTATGTACAGTTGTATTACTTATTTTCCTTTTAGTTTCATAGTAAATAAATTATGTATGTGTTGTTATTATTTGGCAGACACACAGAAACTTCATCTTTGGTGTTCAAATATAACATGCGTTTTCTTTTTGACTAATATACAATGTAGTATTTCTTCAAGTGTATCTGTAGGACCAAATGGTAATAGGGAAAGTAAGAGCCTGTTCGGCAGCTCTCTACTCCAGATTGTCGAACACGTGGAGCGTAGCATCGCGGAGCATCATTTTTTCAACTCTGAAGAAATAGGCTATGGACTTTGCTGCTCCGTGTTGGCCGATCTGTGAAATGAGGTTTGTCCGGTACTGCTCGGCATGCTCCGGGAGCTGAAGTTGTGGAGCGGAGGGAATCCGAACACAGCCTAACTACACAATACACACTATGGATCTCAATTATGTGATTTTTCATGATTTAAAAGAAGGCATACATCATCAACAATTCCTAACTGATATTCGTGGAACTATTCCCTTGAATTAAAGATCTATTTCATTCTTTGTAATTGTTCCACATGGTTACTGTAAGACTTTCAATAAATCTTTAAAATATAAGACTGGATAACTGACTTGGGTAGTCCAATAGAGAGGGCGAGCAATCCAATATGGTTGTGTTTCTACTAATGCAATTAGAAATCTCATTACATGATGCCTTTCCATGTGGTGTGGTCTGACTTCAGAAAATACTTATTTGAGCATTATGGATTCACACTATTGCGAGCTACTCGATGAAATATGTCAACTATACTAACAAGGTATAAGAATCTTAAATCCCTTTTGTCTTTATAATAATTCTTATCTTGCTAAGACATTTTGTATTTTGTACCGAAGTTCAATTCTTATAATGCGGGTTGAATCAGTTCACCCTTAGGATCCATTTATTCATAGTTATAGCGACGTATAGATACAATCCATTGTGATGTTTTTTTATTGATAAATTAATTTGGCTTCTTTTTCTCTACAGCGGAGTCATCTGGTATACATATCTTTTGTATAAATGGCCAGCTGTGTGGCAACTTGTGAGCTTATGGGTAAAGTTATGGTTAGATGTCACATATATTTACGCAAATTTCAATCATTTTATATAAGTACATTTATGGTCAACTGCCACAAATACTCATGCAAATTTTTATCATTTTATTATCAAAATGGACGGGTGAGGCAACGCGCGTCATCAATGATCTAGTAGTAATTAAATTTCACGCCGAAAGCAGTTCAATGTATGTTCTGCAGAAATTACATTATCTCAACACTTCTTTCCACTTGAAGCAATGGGGGTGCTTGGAGATGCATCGTACATGACACTCGACATACGGATTTTACTCGAAGACTGTAGCTGGCCTGGTATGTGAAACATATTATTGTATCTTCCGTGAATAAACATATCAGATTGATCGATACAAGAGAATGTGGCACCCTGGTGTGCAATGGATCATGACCCAAGTACATGCATGCGTTGCTCTTCGTTCGTTGTACATGGTCGTTGGATCATCTTTGTTTTGTTTTTCTCCTAACCTTTATGAGGCCTTTGTGGGTTACACTGGATCTATCCTCTGTGATCCATGTCAACGATCTCTCCAACAAAATTGATGCAACGGTGTTGTGATCCGCGGCGCACTCATCTTGACACCGGGCTTTAAACGAAATTGATTGATACAACTTGCAATTTCAGACAGCCGATAAATAGCTAAATCAAAAGAAAAAAAAATTAAGGTAGAGTGACGGTGCCAATGTGATGAACCTATGCAAAGAACAACATTTTCTTTGATGGGGACAGGCAACTGCACAACAAGATTGCCAGTTCGTTTATGCAGTAGATTAACTGCGAGCGCTCTCTTTCGAAAAAGAGATGAGGTCGGCAACAATAACGTGTGATGCCAACCTTATCCTCCGACAACAATAAAATCAACTACATGAAACTCCTAATTTGATGTTAACCATCCTCCATCTTAATTGTCGATAAAAAGAGCTGTCATTAGCTTTTTTTTCATATTCCTTTGTGATGCAAAACAGTCGATGGGATGAAATTCGATTCACCGGATTCTTGTTTTTTTCTTCTAATTTAGCCGTGGTATATCTGCGAAAATAAGGGCATTACCACTTTGACTGGACATGGTCAGATATTTCGCTGTCACGTCTTGGTGAAATCCATTTGGTGGTCAAATTTGCAAGCGTTTGATGCATTGAAAAGGAGGAACACGGGACACTCCAATCAACTTCACATGTGAGAACGAGCTATCTACTACACTTTACACCTAATTCTTCCTGCTAGCAGCTCCGCTGTCTAAGCCCAAGGAGAGACCCCAGAAATTAACGGAGTACCACGGTCGACATGGCCATCGGCTATCAAGACGACGTTGAAGCCTCGAGACCCCACGACAGATAAAACCAGAAGGAAAGCTGGAGTACGTACAGAGCAAACCAAATCAAGCGAACGCCGCCATCCTGTTTGTCCTCCATGAGCATGAGCTGTGCCTGTGCCAGCCGCCATCTTAACTGAGAGAAGAACAATGGCAGCTGTATGAAGGATGAGGCGATCCTACGTGCTCCTCCTATCGTCGTTCTGCCTGTCAGTTTGGACTCGCCAACTGTGCACCGTTAGTGCTGTTTCAGAAGCTCTTCATCAGCTTGTCCAGCCTGCACAAACCGTCTGGTCAGTGGTCACCACTGCTACCATTTAGAAGCTGGTAAACTGATTTGCTGAAGCTCCTGTCCTGTGGTTGCTTAATAACGCAGATGAACGGTAACCTCTTAGCTTCAGAAACTGAAACTGCTCCTTAAACCAAGCTTTAAACCAAAGCTATTAGCCATGTCAAGTAATTCGGAACGAAGAGAGTACATTATAATGAGCAAAAAAGAACTTTAAAATCCGTACATGACACAAGGTTAGCATGAGTGCATGACACGGATCACTACTACATACCGGTCAAAAGGCTAGTGGCGTCTTTAACTTTCAATTAGTTCAGGAGAAAAGCGCCGATGGATCTCTGGAGATGCATCTGCGGCTGCCGAATGATTGAGAGCCAACGTGCAGGCCAGCAAGTTTAAGGTATCCAAAGCAACGGAAGATGACGATGAGGATGACGAGGGCCTGATTAATCCATTCCATCGACCTCTTCACATGATCATACATGAGCCAGAGCCTGACCACGCATCCATTAACTGCAACCTGCTGCAGCCTACTAGTTGCAACGAGCTTTATGCTAATGCAACTTGCGTCGCCTCGATCGTCTAGGTGGTTTGACGGCATGATGTTCGTCAAAGATTTAGGCCACACCACAAGATTCTTGGCCGGATCAGATCGCGGCTAATGTGCTGAGAGCCTGAGAGTCGCTGGGAATACGCCTCGGAAAACCTCGAGCAGCTTCAACTGTGAAACCGGGACTTGCAAACGCTATGGTTTTTCTAGACCTTTTTTCCTTTAGATGAAGAAGGACCGTGTGTGTTTTCTGTGATTTGTGTGACAGACGAAGGACCGTGTTGCGACTTGCGACCAAGTAATGTATATAGAAATGAAATGAACGTCTAGATGGTCATAAACTATGTTTCTTGATGCTAACTTAAGCAACAAAAATAAAGATGGGAAAGGGCGAGGATACTTCGATCAAAGGGAAAATGTGGGCGGCAGGCAGCATGCCGCTGCACGCCATCAGCATTCAACAGTTAGCATGTGACAGCCTGATCCCATCTGGCACTAAACTAATCATCAGCAGCAGCATTCCCAGATCGATGCCCTTGCTAATGACATCAAGATGCGTAGTACACTTGCACGCATATGTGTACTGGTCGCACGCATGCATGCACACTAGTGCAAGAACAGTAGCGCCATGGATGATCACGGGTGGGGTACTGATGCGGTGCTTCGCTTCAGTTTCCTAGTTTTTCTTACGACAAAGTACATTTTTATTCAGTTTTTATATCTGAGCTGCTACATAGGGGAATGTTCACCCTATACATAACAAGATGCACACAGCTAACCCGTCCATTTAAAAAATTGTTTTATAGAAAAGTTAATGAAAGGTAGCCTACGATGAAGAACGTTCTGTCCGGAGATTTCTTCCATCAGGTGGCTTTGGTTTTCTAGAAATAAGCTATATCAAACAAAGCGTAGCGACATTTTCATGTTTTTTTTTGGTATCTTGTTAAGTTTAATTGTGGTAAGATATCTCCAAATCAAACTAGTTGGAGAAACTACCTGAAAACCACAACTGTTGAGATTATAAAAAAATCACAAAATTTGAGGTAAGTAGTTTCACATAATTCAACATTTGACACTGTTTCTAAATTGCTAGACCCACGGTAATGTTTAATTTGACAAGCAATTTGTTCAAGCCTAAACCGTAATTATTTTAAGTGCCTATTCACCCCCTCCCCTCTAGACGATATCCATGTCCTTTCATTTTTGTTCCTTAATTTTTTACAGAGCATGTTTAGAATCAGGAGAAAAATAATATTTATGAAATGTGTATATATATCAACATACATGCTATCAAGTAGTGATGAGTACTTCCTTACATCCTGATCCAGTAGAATACATTGAACGTAATAGTTCCTATTCTCTTTGATCTGGCTCTTCCATTGGACCCTAGCATGAGCAATCCAACAATTCTAGTAGATATGCTCCATTTGAAGTTGAACAAATTTTAAGTTCCTGGGCATAGAATAGAATGAAAGAATGAGGAAAATAATCGAGTGGTGATGGCAAACTGCCATAGATTGTTATATATCTTGCATGTTGATCGGAGCGATCATAGGAGTAGGGATGACATGAGCCGGCGGCGATGCCATCACCCTTTTGGAGGTCGTCAATCTGTATGACATTGCATGATTGTAAACGATAGGGGTGAACCGAGGTAAAAAGATGGACAGGAAGATAATGGTGTGGCGCATTATATAAGCACATTGCTAGGCGCGAAAGACAGCCATATTTCAAATATTAGTTTTGGCGGTCTGAGTGTGTGTGGTGAAAATATGACAGTTCAAAACATGATTATGTTCAAAAATAAAATTGATGAACATTCCTATCAACGATCAATGCAAGATAATTTACTTACAAAAAACTTAGATATATTTTCCATGCTCTGGTGTATCGATTATTTCTTCCCAAAAAATCGACAGACTTTCCAAGTCAATGATGAATGCATGATTACGCCCCATAAAAATATGGGACTTTCCTAGCGTCTAATAAATGCACATAATCATCAATTAGAATGACACAATCATGGATGATTATTTGGATGGAAGGAATTTTGTGTTTCTCACATGTGTATACAATCTCGCCACATACGTGTTGATGTGGATAATAATTAATTTGATTGGACGTATTAAAACCAGGAGTGCGGGAATCGGTGGGACATGGGGGTTACGTCGCTCGATGGTTGTGTTGATTGTTCAATACCACGATGACGTATGAACTCTCCCTTTAGGGGTAGAGATCGTTAGACTAAAAGTTTTTACTCGTTTCTAATACAAAATATTATTTTCAACATATTATCTTAAGCAATATAGTTTTCTATTATATTTCGTACGTACTGTCAGGCAATTCGTTATCCTTTGGAAGCCTCTTCTTAAATATTTTTAGTAGAGTTCCAAATCCCTTGTCAGATACATCATTCTCTGCCTTCCATTGCAATAATTCCAGTGAGGTACCAAGCTTTGTTTTGCCCTCTTCACAATTTGGGTACAATCATTTATTGTGATTCTCTAACATGCGATCGAACTTCAACTTCTTCTTTTCACTTTCGCATCCTCTTTGTGCATCAACAATGACCCGGCGAAGATCATCATCGGACACATCTGATTCCTCTTGATATTCAGCTTCCCTCGTTGCAGTATCATCGTATTCAGGTAACATATGACAGTTGGCATCATCTTCTTCTTCTTCGTTGTCTTCCATCATAACCCCTCTTTCTCCGTGCTTGATCCAAACATTATAGTGTGGCACGAAACTCTTCTAAAGAAAATGTTGGTGAAGGGTTCTCGAGAAAATTACGTTTGCCCTAGCAGTACATGGACAACACATAAAATCATTATGTTTGTTTGCCCTAGCCAAATTGAGAAAATTACGCAGGCCCGCATTGTAGTCGGAGGTGTGCCGGTCACAGTACATTCATTGTCGGTTCATCTGCGTGTATTATATAATTAAGTATATGAAAAACCATTGCAGAACATTATGAATAGAGAAATGACCAAATTAATATAGGTTCATCATCACATTAAAACCAAAGTACATTACTGATCAAATATTATTAAAACATACAGCTTATAGAACAACATACAACTCTCTAGAGCATCTAATTAAAACATACATTGCAACATGCAACTCAAATTTCATCTTCTCTTCTTCAACTTTTTCAAAAATAATTTAAATAATTGTTTTCCTTTTTCAACTAAATTTAACCTCTCGACAAAAGGGTCGATTAAAAATTCTGGTTCACATACCTCCTAGATAAAAATAACTATGTCAAGTTGGTCGGCATAATTAACATAAACACTAAAAAACAAATAGTTATAAAATATAATATACAAGATCCGAATATTTTTTTTTGAGACATTGTCACTTTTTTTGGTTTAAACAAAATATTCGATCAATTGAGAAGAATAAAAGTGTGGATCTTCACATATTTCTTTGTGCTACCTGGATAGATTGTAAATATATGTTGGTGTTTGTGTCTATTTTAGTTTTCATATATATCATGGCAGGGAGCTATAAATTGACTAAGATTTCTAGAATGCACTTTTGTCTATTTATTAGGTGCAAATAAGACAAATAAGTATCTACACACTACATAGAAAAATATCTATGAGT
Source organism: Bromus sterilis (assembly GCA_950022295.1). NCBI lineage: Eukaryota > Viridiplantae > Streptophyta > Magnoliopsida > Poales > Poaceae > Bromus > Bromus sterilis. The sequence continues at coordinate 32,546,090 of OX465597.1, forward strand.
GGGTTTTCCTAGTACTGACTCATTACTTTTTTACTGATTCTTCAATTGCCAAATTGGTATTTCATATTCTTTCGTCTGACCATCAGCTGGCATATCATGCATAATTTACAACTTGTCTTAAACTAGCATGATTGAATTAAAATCTTTACTTGGTTTTTGAGCTCAGCAATTAGCATCATTAAGTTTAACCACTAAATATTAAAAATCATAATAACTAGCAAATGAATTAAGACTTAATTTAAACACCACTTATCTTAAAGCAAAGGGGTAAACAAGAGAAACTTTCAATACCATAAGAGTAAAAACTCAAACAACATAGAAATTTTGTAAAAATGAAAAATAATCAGAAAAGAAGTGAAGGGATACATTAGAAGTATATTAAAAAATGAACTTCAAGAAACTCTCTGATAATTATGAAACATAGAAAATCATTTTTATAAATGTTCTTATATTATTTGTGAGATTCTCTTGAATCTCCTAGTTGTTCATTTGAACATCTAAATTTTTGTATTGCTTATTTTTTCCAATAAAATTCTCACCTTTAAGTGTTTATTTAACTTTTTCATATTTCTAAAAATATATACAATTTATGTCTCTATACATTTTCTTGAATTTTGGAGATTTTTTATTTGGGAAATGCATATGTACCTACACAAGCGATACATGGCATATCCACACCATTAACTAAAAAACATGTTGCTTCAAGATCTGTGCAGCCATGCATCATGGATTGCATAAAGTCATACTATTATTTTTATACACACTAGTTGAATATCCAGGAACGGTTTGTGTTGATGTGATGATTTTTTCTAAATTAACAATGTGCACCAAATAAAACTGTTTAGATGCAATGCTGATCTTAATGCACAGATGAATGGTGTGGATATGGCATGTATCGCTTGCGTTGATATAAAATCTGCTATTTTAATTTTATCACATTTATTTTAATTTCACTGGCTATTCGTAAAAATATGTGTTCTATTTTATGATCACTGGGTTATCACTTCTACAACCATCACCATCTCATTTTTTTCCCTGCATGGAAAGAGGACAAAATATATTTGGTATTGAAACCAACACAAAAATTGTTTGGCATTGAAACTAAGTGTTGGGTCAAACGCTCAAACTTGTCCGATCACAACCAAGTACAAAGTCGACCGGCGTGGCGATCTCGCGTGCGCGTTGGAGTGCCCGCTTTCCGACAAGACTGTTTTGAAAGTGTTGGAGTTTCAATTAGATTGATTAATTAGGTTGGGCCCGTGTGGAATTAGGGGGGGATTAGGCTGGTCACAGTGGGAGTAACTTATCCAGTAACATAGATGTCATCTAAGCAAAAAAGATATGTGGCAGCTAATTAATGAGGAGAGAGGCAAATAGAGTAACTTAGCTAGTTACCATCACATCACTCTTCCCAAGATAGAATGAGTCTATAAGCTAATAAATAAGGCCATTTATGTTACTACCTTGAAGTTACTTTGCATTATGGAGGTAGTAACATAGTTTAGTAACATGAGCATGTTACTACTCTAAGTTACTCCTCATTGTGACCAGCTTTAGACCTCCCGCAATGGTAGTATCATAAGGTTAGTATCATGCACATGATACTACAATATGATACTATCTCCACAATGCATAGTATCATCATTTATTATCATAAGTAATATTATTTATTTTCATGCAAGACGCATACTATCTTAGCATTTATTATGATACGGTATCATAATATGATACTCAACCCTCTCTTTGTTCATTTAATTCTATGCCACATTATCAAATTTACTTAGTTGGCATGCATAATACTAGCTATGATACTCCCATTGCGGGAGGTCTTAGGGCTCTCCCAATGCATTGTTTCTTAGCACAATATCATAGGAGCAATTAAAACTTAGGATACAACTACCACAATGCATTGTATCTTAGAGATTGTATCTTATTTAATGATTTTGCCTTCATGCATACATGTAATTTGTCTAGTCATGCTTTTTACATATGGCCACGTGCAAGGGTTGTATCTTAGCTAAGATACAACCTCCCTCTCTTTCTTCATTAAGTATTATGCCACATAAGAAAAATGCTAATGACCCTCAACTCTAGAGGATCGTTTGTAGTGTTCTCGCGGGTAAGTTAACCCAATTTATTGATTCGACACAAGGGGAGACAAAGAGTATTTATAAGCTTTGACAGTTGAGTTGTCAATTCAACCGCACCTAAAGTACACTTGCTTGCAACAAAATATTAATAGCAAATGTGGTATGATAGCGATAGTGATAACAGCAAAAGTAAAACAGTGGAAATAAACTAGTAGTGACCAGAAGGATTAAAACATTGTAGGCTAGGGAGACGGATAGTTGGGCGCTGCATGAATAAGAGTGAACATGTAATAGGTTCTAACACAGGACAAGGCACATAGAAAAGCAATGATCATTTAGGCAGATATCAAACATTAGGCATGCATCCCATAGGTAGTTGTGTGTGCTTGCAACTTGCACAACATCTTTTGTCCTATCATCCTGCTACGAATGGGGCCAAAGGGAACTTATGGAGATTAAGGTTCTCCTGTCAAAGAGCACCGGAACAAAGCAATATACTCAATGGATACATGGAATCCTCAAATTATGGACCACCCCCTTTGGTGTCCAAAGCTGTCACCTTTGGGATGGCCGGTTCCGGACCATAATAGGTGCATACAACTCATAGATAGGATATCGAACATAAATAAACTCATGAAAACATAAGTGGTTCAGATCTGAAAACATTGCACTCGGGCCCAAAGTGACAAGCATTAAGAGCAACAAGTTGTAGCAAAGATGATAAACACCAAAGTAGATGATATGCAACATGCCCCCAACAATCTGACGAGTTATTACAAGATCAAACTCATCCAATCCCTACCATTCCCTTTGCCTACAGCAGGTAATTACTCACACATGTGAAGGGAAGTCATGGAGGGAGGATGGATTGGTGATGGTGATGACGATGGCGACGATCTCCCCTCTCCGGAGGCCAAATCAGCCTCCAGATTAGCCCTCCCGAGGAAGAACAGAGGGTGGCGGCGGCTCCGCGACGGGTTATGGAAAAGCGACTTCTTTTTTGGTGTTTTTGCGTAACGGGAATAAATAGGAGTCGAGGTAGGGCACCAGAGGCGGTGGGAGTCGCCCAGGCGGCCAACTGGCGCGGCCAGGGGTGGGGCCACGCTAGCAGGGCGCCTCGGGCCCCCTGGCTGCCCTCTGGCCCCACTTCTGGCTCCGAGCTCCTTCGGGTGCGTGGATTTTTTGTAATTTTTCTAGGAATTTTCTGAGATGTCTAAAAATCCATTTTCTTGCACACAATAAAACCATACAGGCAGCTCTACTGAAAACAACGTCAGTTCGGGTTAGTTTAGTTAAATCATGCAAGAATGGAGAACACAATAGCAAAAGTGTTTGGAAAAGTAGATACGTTTGAGACGTATTAACTCCCCCAAGCTTAGCCTATTGCTTGTCCTCAAGCAATTCAGTTCAACGAACTGGACGCGACAAAGAAAACTTTGACAAACTCTTTTGCTTCATAAGATGTATATAAGATGGTACTACGAAAAGAGTTTAGCAAGTATCAAAACAATGCTATGAGGACAATGCACGAAGCAATCCCTCTTTCAAGTGATCAATCACAAAAAACCAAAAGTAAATAATATGCTCCTGAAAAATCAAGACAAGATCACAATGCACAAAGCTTGAACATACTAGTGGTATCTCGCTAGCCTCCATAAGTGAAGCAAAACATAAATGCAGAAACTCCTCTGGAGTTTAAAGGAGACTAGAACTAAGAATTTCAGACGAGCAATATCACAATCATGCAGAAGACAATGTAATACTTTGGGACAATGCATGTTACACTAAGAATGACAATTATGCTCTCAATAGTTGGTGCTTTGAAGAAAGAAGGGGGGACTCTCGAAACGTGGCTTTTTGATGGCAAGGTTGAAAACCCGTGGTTGGAAGCAAAGACTAAACATGTGCCAGAGCTCTTGGTTTTGAAAACAGAGACAAAATTCTTTTTGAGAAGTGCAACTTTCCAGTCAACGGTGAACGGTAAAGGTCTCTCAATATCTCCCATGCCAACCATATTAATGCTTTTGCTTACACTTTTGTTACCTTATCCATAAATCCTTTGACGGTCTATGGAACCTTTTATTTTGCCTCAAGAATGGAAAGAGGTTATCGTTCCATCTATCATTAGCAGCATTTGGTCCATTTCATCCCATCATCAAGTATGGGGGGAGGTGTAACTCTCTCCTTTTTTTTATAAATTTGACTAGTTAAAACTTCCGTCAAAATATTTTTGGCATGGTAGATACTAATTTTCCCTCACCGCACCATGAGCTTGTACGGTTACAAAAGGGAAGCTTTTGAATAAATTTCGAGATAGCACAAGAAAGTATAAGTTAGGAGTGGCCGGTAAATACCACATATAGGAAGGTATGGTGGACTCAAGTGGAATAACTGATTTGAAAAGGAGTTTGGATACACAAGCAGAATTCATCCTAGTGCGAGTGAAGGCTAGCAAAAGACTGGGAAGCGGCCAACTAGAGAGCAATAATTGTCATAATCATGCAGAGCGACAAAGTGATGGCTTCTCGCCCCTCGTTGGTTACCCAAAGTGGAAGGTTGAGATGTAGACATCAACAAATTTCCCTCTGTGAAGATACCAAGGTTTGTCTCCAGTAGGACTCCAACAACGACAGGAAGGTGACAACGGCGCCAACAATTAGGCGGTTGACGTGGACCTGCACACACAACAGATAACTTTGCTCCCAACGAGTTCAGAGAGGTTTTCAATCCCTCGGGCCTTGTTGTTTACAAAGGATCAAACGCACGGGATAATAATGATAGTCATAGCAACGGAAAAGGAAATAAAGCAGAAAATAAATAGCGGGTGTAAACAGTATTGGAAATATGGACCGGGATCCCATGATGTTCACTAGTGATGTCTCTCTCCCAAAAGATGATAAAATTAGCCATGCGAGGTAAACAAATCACAGCTGGGCAATTGAGATTATGTGCGCAAACCAATGCTAACTATGCTATAAAGAAAGGAAGAGGCTCAAAAGCTTGGGCGGTACGCCAAGACAAGTAGTCCGAAATCCATCTGCATCTACCTACTAATCATCCACCTTGAGATATCTATCCAGAACATCTCGCTGGTATTAAGTTGCGGATCCCACCCAAAGTGTAAACTCAAAGCAACAAACAACTGCATTAAAGAACTTTGCGTAAAGTAAACAATCCTTGCACCCGCAAGTACAAGCACCGTTGTTTTCTCCCTTGTGGCAACAACACATCCCCTAGACTCATGTTTCTGTCACTCAAGCTAGTCATTAGGGGGCATGAACCCACAATCATGCATAACGCTCCCTCTTGGAGTCACTACCTACTACTTGGCCAAAGAAATAAACAACAACGGAGCAGATGCAAGAATTATTCAAGAACATAAATATAAAAGAGGAGAATCAAATATATTACTCAAACACAATCTGAATATAGTCTCATAATCCATCAGATCCTAGCAAACTTAGCATATTAACAGCAGAAAGATTACATATGTGCCTTGATCATGTAGGTCAGCTCACGAGGTCTAAACCATGAAGAACAAAGAGGGCAGGAGAACATCACATAGCTACTGGTCATAGACCCATGGTCCAAGGTGGACTACTCACGGTTCATCCGGGAAGCATCCATGGTGGTGGAGGTGCTTCCTCCCTCCGGCAGGGTGCCGGGAGGAGGTCTCCTGGTGCTCCCGATCTTGGAAGCGCGGCGGCGGCGGAACAGAGGAGAGATCGTGAAAAAGGGTTCTGTCCCCGAGGGTTTCTCGTCACATGGAATAAATAGGCGAAGGGGGCAACCAAAGGTGGACCAGGGGCCCCAGGCGCCCCCCCTGGCACGGCCTAGGGGTGGCCGCGCCAGGTGGCCGCCTGGGCCACCCCTGGCCCCCCTCGGGCCCCACTTTGGCTCTTCTGGAAGGTTCCCGTACGCTGATTTTTCCTATATTTTCCAGGAATTTTTCTGGCACTTTAAGTAATGGGAAAACCTGAAATAGAAAAACTGCAGAAAACAGGAACTGACACTGGGGTGCACTGAGTTAATAGGTTAGTCCAAATATGATCAAAAGTGTATGCAAGTGCATCAATATCATAGAAATATCACACAAAAGAAGCATGGAGCAAGCAGAAATTATAGATACGTTTTGGACGTATCAACACCCCCAAGCTTAATTCCTGCTCGTCCTCGAGTAGGTAAATGATAACAAGAATAATTTCTGTGGTGACATGCTACCAACCATATAAGAACTTTTAAGTAAAGCAATCAAGGCATGTAATCCAATTCAATTCATAACATGCAAGAGTCTATATTAGCATTGAAAAGTAACATAAGAACATAAAGGTGCAAGAACTCTCGCTGTCCGTGAGTCGAATGTCTCCAAATGGTGTTTGCGTGCAAGAAAGGGGATAGGGATATACGAGAGAAAAAAGTATTTTTGTATTGTTGAGAACTTAATCTACTAAATTTTCACACTTGGTCTTCTTTGGAATCTTATCTTGACTCATCCCCAGACCACTGGCCAGGTACAAGTCAAAATGATCCACTCCTTTTCGATATTTCGAGCACTCATGCAATGGATGAGCGTAAGAAAGAAAGTTGACACTTAGGATGGCAAAGAGAGAGATGACGGGGGAGGAAGACAAAAAAGGTGTGAAAGGCTCACATCAATGAGAAAAATCATAGGCGAGAGAAAGCCAAATGATAGATATGATGTGAGGAGTAGGGATTGCCATGCAACGGATGCACATATGAGCTAAGGTAAGCTCTCCAATGGAACTAATGGGGGTGCATCCAACTTGCTTGCTCAAGAAGACCTAGAACTCATTTGAGGAGGCTCATCATTGGAATATACAAGCCAAGTTCTATAGTGTGAAGGTCCCCACATAGCTATATGCATGAATGGTAATCTCTATGGAGTACAAGATATAAGATGGAGTACGAGTGTGGATCTCTCAAAAGGAATAGTAGTGTGCCCCCTTCTCTCTTTTTATTTCTTTTTATTTCTTTTTTATTTTTTTGTATTTTTTGGTGGCCTCAATGGCTCTTTCTATTTCTCTCATTTTTCCTCTTTGGGATCTTTTGATTTTGTCCTCCTTGGGATCTTTTCCTCACTTTAGGGGCAACACTCTATATATTACAAGAAGGTATATAAGATCTTTCACACTTTACAAAAGTACTCAACATAAAGGAAATGAAACTATCATGAAGTATGCAGATGTATGCCTCTGCCAGTGTAGCAGGATATGCAATGATACTAGCGCGTCATGTAGCAATTATTAGGGCAAGGCCCAACTAGCATGCGTCTCATCGATCAAGCAAAAGCATGTATGACATGAAGATCAAGTCATGAGAAGGTGGATGTTGCATGGCAATGTATCTCGGAAAGGCTATGGAAATGCCTTGATAGGTAGGTATGGTGGCTGTTTTGAGGAAGGATATAATGAGGCTTATGATGACAGAGCGTATCATGCAAAGGATTTGGATGTACCGGCGAAGGTGGACGCCAACTCTCGGAGTGAGAAGGAGGCAATGCACGGCACAAGAGAGGCTAGCAAATATGGGAAGGTGGAAGTGTCAACTTTTGAATACTCACATTAGTTCGAAGAACTCATGCACTTATTATCGGAAACTCTCAATCTAATTAGGTGGTTCTCAAAGAGACAAGTACCCCAAGGAGGAGTGTATGGGGGTTTGGTTATCTTTGCGCATCCTCGACTCATGGTACGTGAGTGTACTCTAATATTCGATCCCTCCAAAGAGTAGTGATCCATCTAGTAGCTAAAGTTCTCAACTAATTTTGTAGGTTTTTTCGAAAATAAACACAGATTCCCCAAAATACGACATCTATCACTAATAGTCTAAAGCTCTTGACACCAAAAGTTCAAACATTACTCATGGCAATACCTCAAAACTATTGCAAGTTACTACTACAATTGAATAGCAACCTCAATTACCTACTTCAGGTCAAGACACAAAACTCAGTGCAACAGGAAAACTCGCTAAACAAGATAAACGTGAAAACTCAAGAGAGTTTCAGCAACAAACTAAACAAAATCTCTTTAAAAAGATAAACATGAAAACTAAGAGCTAAACATGACAGCAGCTATGAAAAAGTTAAAGAACACACACAACAAAGATAAGCATGAAAATCCTATGTTGTGTTCTAGGGTGAAGTGGAGCGTGTTTCTTTCCCACACAAAGAAAGATGGGTTCTAAATTTTTATGAACAGCAAGCAAATCAAAATAAAACTAAAAAGGAAATAAAGAGCAAGACGCTCCAAGCATAGCACATAACGCATGAAGTGATAAAAATATAGTGGAACGAAAGACGAACTGATAATTGTTGATGGAGAAGTGGATGCACGGGGGCATCCCCAAGCTTAGAAGCTTGAGTCTCCTTCAATATTTCTTGGGGGTGCATGGTGGCATCCCCAAGCTTGAGCGTTAGACACTCCTGGATCTTCTTTTACCATCTTCCCTCGCACACTTGAAAACTCCCTTCATACATAACTCATCATAATCTGATCAGCGAGGTTAGTACCCACAATAAAATAATTTTCCTCTACTATAAATAAGGATATTCTTGAAGATCTACTATTTCTCAAGATTTTCGAAAAGTTTTTGCAAAGAAAAAGCAAGCTTAAGGTTTGCAAAACGAAGAAAAGGAAAAACAAGACAGAATCTGTGAAAAACAGACCAGCAGGTAGTAAAGAATTATTTAGGGATACTTCTGCAACTCAAATCAAAAAACTCAGAACATACGAAAGTTCCGTGATTGTATAGATCACGCTGTGTAAAAAGTTCAGCTCAAAAAGATGAACTGGGATTTTTCTATGATTTTTCCCGTCACGAGGACAGAATCTGTTTTCTGGACAGCATGTCACAACTTTCACTTCCCTTGTCATAAGAGGCTATAATTGGCACAAAGCTTGAAAAGTAAAGATACAATGATGTTTATACAGTATTAATAATCATCAAGACCACTAAAACAGAAGAAAAACAAAAAGGAAAACCTAAATTCGTTGCGGGCAGCCTCCCGAAAGCGCTTCTTTAAAGCCATTAGCTAGGCTTAATGCAATAAGATCAAGTTTTATCAAGAAAATAACCAGCCCGTGTGACGGACTCAAAAGGTAACTTAATCTTTTTTCTAGGGAAATGTTCCATCCCTTTCTTGAGAGGGAATTTGAATTTGATAACCCCTTCTTTCATATCAATAACAGCACCCACGGTGCGAAGAAAAGGACGTCCCAAAATAATGGACAAGAAGGTTCACATTCATGTCCATAATAGTAAAATCAACGGGAAGATAATTGTCATTGACAATGATAAGAACATCATCGATCTTCCCAAAAGGTTTCTTTACAGAAGAATCGATAAGATGAACACCAAAAGAACAAGGAACAAAAGGTTTCAATTCAAATATATCATACATTCTTTTGGGCATAACGGAGGTACTAGCTCCAACATCACATAAAGCATAGTAAGAAACGTTATTTAATTTAATTTTTATCATAGGGGGCCAACCATCATCTAGCTTTTTAGGTATGGAGGCTTCTAACCTAAGCTTCTCCTCCCTAGCTTTAATAAGAGCATTAGTGATATGCTCCGTGAAGGCAAGATTAAGTGTGCTAGTGTGGGGGTCCCTAGACATCTTGTGAAGGAAACGAATAACTTCAGAAAGGGTGAAATTATCAAAATCAAGGTTACTACTATCAAGTAAAGTGGTAGTGGTGTCCTTTAGGCTCACTTGATTGGTAGCTTCTATAGTCATAGGAATTTCTTCTTCTACAGTTGAGGTCATAGCATCACTATTAATAGGTCCTATGGGACTAGGGGTGCATTGGGTGCTAAGAGTTTGGATTTCCTCAACAACTTGGATAGTAGCAACGGTATGGTGTGTAAGAAGGCTCTTAATTCTATCTTATTCCTCCTTTTCTCTAGCCCATCTCTCTTTAAGTTTAGCCATCATCCTAATGTTTTCATTAATTTGCACTTGAATAGCGTTCATAGGAGTGACCTTCCTCTCCTCAAGAGGAGAAGTTCTAATTTTAAGAAATTCTACTTCATGGGCTAAATTGTCTACCTTCGACGAGAGATTATCTAATTTGTCTGTTTTCTCCTCTACACTCTTGTTGAAGGCTTTTTGGGTAGTGATGAAGTCTTTAAGCATACTCTCTAATTCAGAAGTGGAGTTCTTGGTGCTAGGATAAGTGTTATTGTTCCCATAGTCGTTGGAGGGGAACGGTCTAGGATTTCTACCAAAATTACTCCTATAAGCATTGTTATTGAAGTTGTTTCTAGAGATAAAGTTCACATTTACTTGATCTTGAGCAATCAAAGAATTTAAAGGAACATCATGAGGATCAATAGGAGATTGCTTGGTAAGTAGAGACATAATCAAGTCAACTTTTTCATTTAGGGAGGAGATCTCCTCGACAGAGTTTACCTTCCTACCTGTTGGAGCTCTTTCGGTGTGCCATTGGGAATAGTTGGTCATCATATCATCGAGTAGTTTTGTGGCAGCACCAAGTGTTGTTGACATAAAGGTTCCCCCCGCGGCCGAATCTAGCAAGTTCCGCGAGGTAAAGTTCAAGCCTGCATAAAAAGTTTGGATAACCATCTAAGTAGTCAAACCATGCGTAGGGCAATTCTTAACAAGAGATTTCATGCGTTCCCAAGCTTGGGCAACGTGTTCATTATCCAATTGCTTAAAATTCGTAATGTTACTCCTCAATTGGATAATCTTAGCTGGGGGGTAGTACTTCCCAATAAAAGCATCCTTGCACTTATCCCAAGAATCTATGCTATTCCTAGGCAACGATTGAAACCATATTTTAGCTCCTCCTCTCAAGGAGAAAGGAAAAAGCTTAAGCTTAACAATATCACCATCTACTTATTTGCACTTTTGCATATCACAGAGCTCAACAAAATTATTTAAGTGCAAAGCAACATCATCTCCAGCACCGGAGAATTGATCTTTCATAACAAGGTTCAGCAAGGCAGGTTTAATCTCATAAGAAGGTGCTGAAGTGGCAGGTGTAGCAATAGGAGTGCAGATAAAGTCATGTTGTTATGACTAGTGAAGTCACACAACTTGGTGTTCTTGGAGGAACCCATAACAGCAGCAAGCAAGGTAACTATTTTTTTGATTTTTGATAAAGGACACTAAAGCAAAAACTGAAAGGTAAACTAACACAACTAAAAAGCAAAGATAAAAGATAGTGTGCAACTCCCCTTCTTAAAGAGCGGAGTCCCCGACAACGGCGCCAAAAATTAGCTTTGATGGCTTCTCGCCCCTCGTTGGTTACCCAAAGTGGAAGGTTGAGATGTAGACAGTAGAAAATTTCCCTCGGTGAAGATACCAAGGTTTGTCTCCAGTAGGACTCCAAAAACGACAGGAAGGTGACAACGGTGCCAGCAACTAGGCGGTTGACGTGGACCTGCACACACAACAGATAACTTTGCTCCCAACGAGTTCAGAGAGGTTTTCAATCCCTCCGGCCTTGTTGTTTACAAAGGATCAAACACACGGGATAATAATGATAGTCATAGCAACGGAAAAGGAAATAAAGCAGAAAATAAATAGCAGGTGTAAATAGTATTGGAAATATGGATCGGGATCCCATGATGTTCACTAGTGATGTCTCTCTCCCAAAAGACGATAAAAATAGCCATGCGAGGTAAACAAATCACAGCTGGGGAATTGACAAGATTATGTGCGCAAACCAATGCTAACTATGCTATAAAGAAAGGAAGAGGCTCAAAAGCTTGGGCGGTACGCCAAGACAAGTAGACCGAAATCCATCTGCATCTACTTACTAATCATCCACCTTGAGATATCTATCCAGAACATCTCGCTGGTATTAAGTTGCGGATCCCACCCAAAGTGTAAACTCAAAGCAACAAACAACTGCGTTAAAGAACTTTGCGTAAAGTAGACAATCCTTGCACCCGCAAGTACAAGCACCATTGTTTTCTCCCTTGTGGAAACAACACATCCCCTAGACTCATGTTTCTGTCACTCAAGCTAGTCATCAGGGGGCATGAACCCACAATCATGCATAACGCTCCCTCTTGGAGTCACTGCCTACTACTTGGCCAAAGAAATAAACAGCAACGGAGAAGATGCAAGAATTACTCAAGAACATAAATATAAAAGAGGAGAATCAAATATATTACTCAAACACAATCTGAACATAGTCTCATTATCCATCAGATCCCAGCAAACTCAGCATAGCAACAGCAGAAAGATTACATATGTGCCTCGATCATGTAGGGCAGCTCACGAGGTCTAAACCATGAAGAACAAAGAAAGGGAGGAGAACATCACATAGCTACTGATCATAGACCCATGGTACAAGGTGGACTACTCACGGTTCATCCGGGAAGCATCCATGGTGGTGGAGAAGCTCCCGGAGGTGGTTCCTCCCTCCGGCAGGGTGCCGGGAAGAGGTCTCCTGGTGCTCCCGATCTTGTAAGCGCGGCGGCGGCGGAACATAGGAGAGATCGCGAAAAAGGTTCTGTCCCCGAGGGTTTCTCGTCACGTGGAATAAATAGGCGAAGGGGGCCAGCCAGAGGTGGACCAGGGGCCCCAGGCGCCCCCCTGGCGCGACCTAGGGGGTGGCCGCGCCCGGTGGCCGCCTGGGCGACCCCTGGCCCCCCTCGGGCCCCACTTTGGCTCTTTTGGAAATAACTTTGCTTCCCAACGAGTACAGAGGAGTTGTCAATTCTTTCGGACTTGTTGTTTACAAAGGATAAAACGCACGGGATAATAATGATAGTGATAGCAACGGAAAAGTAAATAAAGCAGTAAATTGATAGCGGGTGTAAACAGTATTGGAAATATGGACCGGGGTCCTATGATGTTCACTAGTGATGTCTCTCTCCCAAAAGACGATAAAATAGCCATGCGAGGTAAAAAAATTACAGCTGGGCAATTGACAGGATTATGTGCGCAAACCAATGCTAACTATGATATAAAGAAAGGAAGAGGCTCAAAAGCATGGGCGGTACGGCAAGACAAGTAGACCGAAATCCATCACCATCTACCTCCTAATTATCCACCTTGAGATACCTATCCAGAACATCTCGCTGGTATTAAGTTGCGGATCCCACCCAAAGTGTAAACTCAAAACAACGGACAACTGTCTTAAATAACTTTGCGTAAAGTAAACAATCCTTGCACTGATACGGCGAGGATAGTTCTCTCACTCCTCGTTGGTTACCCCAAGTGGAAGGTGGGATGTAGCGTAGCAGCAAATTTCCCTCGGTGAAGATACCAAGGTTTGTCTCCAGTAGGACTCGCAGAAATACAAGAAGGTGCCAACGGCGCTAGAAATTAGCTGTAGGCGGGACCTGCACACAGAAACAAATAACTTTGCTCCCAACGAGTACAGAGGAGTTTTCAATTCCTCCGGCCTTGCTGTTTACAAAGGATCAACGCAAGAGATAATAATAGTGGCAACTGAAAGTAAAGACTGAAAGTAAACTAAGGGTGTAAACAGTGATGTGAAGATGGACCGGGGTCCCGTGATTTTCACTAGTGATGTCTCTCCCCCAAAAGACGATAAAAGTGCTAGCGAGGTAAACAAATCACAGCTGGGCAATTGACAGAATTATGAAGGCACCGCAATGCTAACTATGCTGCAAAGAAAGGAAGGGCTCAAAAGCAATGGGCAGTACGCCAAGGTAAGTAGACCGAAATCCAATTGCATCTACTACGAATCATCCACCTTGAGATATCTATCCAGAACATCTCGCTGGTATTAAGTTGCGAATCCCACCCAAAGTGTAAACTCAAAGCAACAGACAACTGCATTAAAAGAACTTTGCGTAAATTAAACAATCCTTGCACCCGCGGGTACAAGCACCGTTGTTTTATCCCTTGTGGCAACAGCACATCCCCTAGTCTCATGTTTCTGTCACTCAAGCTAGACATCAGGGGGCTGAACCCACAATCAAGCATAACGCTCCCTCTTGGAGTTGCAACAAACTACAAGGCCAAAGCAAAATACTGCAACGGAGAACATGCAAGAATTTACTCAAGAACAAAATATAAAAGAGAAGAACCAAATATATTACTCATCACAATCTGAACATAGTCTCATAATCCATCAGATCCCAACAAACTCAGCATAGCAACAACAGAAATTATAAAAGTGCCTCGATCATGTGAGGCAGCTCACGAGGTCTCGAAAGTGGATGCACAAAGAGGGGAGAGGTACATCACATAGCTACTGGTCACGGACCCATGGTCCAAGGGGGAATACTCACGACACATCCGGGAGGCGTCCATGGCTATGGATGGTCTCTCGGAGGGGGTTCCTCCTCCCGACAGGGTGCCGGGGAAGCTTCTACAGGCAGCCCCGATCTAGAAACGGCGGCGGCGGCGGTACAGAGGCGAGTTCGCGGAAAAGAGATCGATATTAGGGGTTTCCACCCCGAGGTCTAAATATAGGCGGAGGGGGTGTCGAGGGGACCCACAGGGCAGCCAGGAGGCCCCCTAGCGCGGCCTAGGGTGGGGCCGCGCCAGGGACCCTTCTGGAGTCCCTGTGGTGGCCCCCCTCCGCTGCCTTGGTGATTCCGGAAGCTTCTGGGTCGCTGATTTTTTATCTGATTTTTCCGGATTTTTTGGAGCACTTTTAATGGCCGGAAAACCTGAAATACAAAAACAGCAGAAAACAGCAACTGGAAGCTGGGTGCACTGGGTTAATAGATTAGTCCAAATATGCTCAAAAGTGTATCAAAGTTCAAGCAAATCATGGCAAAGTCACACAAAACATGCATGGAGCAAGCATAAATTATAGATACGTTTGGGACGTATCAACATCCCCACATAGCTATATGCATGATGATGATCTCTATGGAGTACAAGGGATAGAGGATGAAGTACTAGTGTGGATCTCTCAAAAGGAATAGTAGTGTGCTGATACGTCCAAAACGTATCTATAATTTCTGCTTGCTCCATGCATGTTTTGTGTGATATTGTTATGATCTAGATACACTTTCATACACTTTTGATCATATTTGGACTAACCTATTAACTCAGTGCACCACAGTGCCAGTTCCTGTTTTCTGCTGTTTTTCTGTTTCAGTTTTCCCCCATATAAAAAGTGCCAGAAAAATTCCGGGAAAAGTATAGGAAAAATCAGCGTACAGGAAGCTTCGCGAAGAGCCCGAGTGGGGCCAGAGGGGAGACAGGGGTGGCCTTGGTCCACCTCTGGCTGCCCCCCTTCGCCTATATATTCCCCGTAACGTGAAACCCTCGAGGACAGAACCCTTTTTCGCGATCTCGCCTCTGTTCCGCCGCCGCCGCACTTCCGAGATCGGGAGCACGAGAAGACCTCTTCCCGGCACCCTACCGGAGGGAGGGTTGACCTCCGGGAGTCTCCTCTCCACCATGGATGCTTACCGGATGTCTTGTGAGTACTTTTCCTTAGAACACGGTCCGTGATCATTAGCTATGTGATGTTCTCCTCCCCTCTTTGTTCTTCATGGTTTAGACCTCGTGAGCTGCCCTACATGATCGAGGCACTTTTGTAATCTTTCTGCTGTTGCTATGATGAGTTTGATGGGAACAAATGGATTATGGGATTATGTTCAGATTGTGATTGAGTAATATATTTGGTTCTTATCTCTTATATTTTTGTTCTTAAGTAATTCTTGCATGTTCTCCGTTGCTGTTTATTGCTTTGGCCAAGTAGTAGGTAGTAACCCCAAGAGGGAGCGTTTTGCTCGATTGTGGGTTCATGCCCCCCGATGACACGCTTGAGTGACAGAAACATGAGTCTAGGGGATGTGTTGTTGCCACAAGGGGGAAAACAACGGTGCTTGTAACCGCGGTTGCAAGGATTGTTTACTTTACGCAAAGTGCTTTTGAATGCAGTTGTCGGTTGCTTTGGGTTTACACTTTGGGTGGGGCTCACAACTTAATACCAGCGAGATGTTCTGGATAGATATCTCAAGGTGGATGATTAGTAGTAGATGCAGTTGGATTTCGGTCAACTTATTTTGGCGTACTGCCCATGCTTTTGAGCCTCTTCCTTTCTTTTGTAGCATAGTTAGCATTGCGGCGCGTTCATAATCCTGTCAATTGTCCTTCTGTAATTTGTTCACCTCGCATAGCAGTTTTATCGTCTTTTGGGAGAGAGACATCACTAGTGAACATCACGTATCCCGGTTCATATCCTCATTACTGTTTACACACTCATTTACTTTTCTGCTTTTACTTTCAGTTGCTATCATTATCCCTTGCGTTTGATCCTTTGTGAACAACAAGACCAGAGAGATTGACAACCTCTCTGAACTTCGTTGGGAACAAAGTTATTTGTGTCTGTGTGCAGGTCCGCGTCAGTTGCGCCGCTGACACCTACTTATCATCTCTGGAGTCCTACTGGAGACAAACCTTGGTATCTTTACTGAGGGAAATTTGCTGCTGTGCTACATCACGCTTTCCACTTGGGGTTTACCAACGAAGGGCGAGAAATCACTATCATTACCTCGCACATCAAGCCAAATTTCTGGCGCCGTTGCCGAGGACTCCAAGTGCTAAGATAGGGGAGTTTCACACTACCCTTTTACCTTTGCTTTTTAGTCTTGTTAGTTTACCTTTCAGTTTTTACTTTTGTGTCCCTAATCAAAAATACCAAAAATACCTGTTACCTTGCTTGCTGATGCTATCTTTACCATGGGTGTTGAACCACCCAAATATGGTAGGATGGACATGTTTCACTTGGCTCGTCTTCGATCAATTTGTGCTCGCGCTAAAAACCCAACCGATTTGGTTGAGGGAAAATCATTGGATGAGCATGCTCATTACACGCGGCACCGCCTATCTCAGAAAGGGAAACACTTATGGGACCAAATACAAACTTCTTATTGCTATGCTGAGTGTTTATGCCACATTTATGATTTTACTTGCTGCTCTAATATAGAGCGTAAACACCTTCCTTTCCAATGTGAGTTTAATGAAAATGAGATCCTATCCTATTATGCCAAAGGTGTTTATGATTACTTTGATGTTGAAAAGATTGAAGAGTTTGTTGCTTTTAAAGGTGCTTATGAGATTGCTTCTTTGATTGAAAAGTATTACGATACTATTCACAAGTCTTAAAACTTTGCTGTTCTTGCTTATTGCTTTGAGAATTATACTTCCAATGCTTATATTGAGGATTTTAAAAATAGAATGCTTGCTGCCCAAGAAGAGGCTAATGATTTCTATGAAGAGGAATCTTATGATTCCGAGGACTCACTTTTTACTTCTCTTTCTGATGATTTTGATACTTGCTTTGTTGATGGCCATGATGCCACTATGGATGATGCCTACGAAGATGAACTTGCTATAGTTCCTTATGTTAAGCATGAAATTGTTGCTATCACACCCACACTTGATTGTCCTATTATCCTTTTGAAATCTCCAACTCATATTCTGGAGAACCGTGCTCTTATTAAGGCTCAATGTGATGGGTTGCATTTATCTTATGATCCTAAAGACCGTGTTGAAAATTATACACGTGTGCTTGTAGGTCATGCAAAACATGATTTATGTGATAGTTATATTCTTGATGTTGTTCATGATACTACTGAAAATTACTTTGAGAGGGGAAAGTTTGGTTGTAGAAATTTCCATGTTGCAAAAACACCTCTCTTCATGTTGAAAGTTTTGAAATTGTTCCTGTTCCACCTTTCTATGCATGTCACTTTGTGCTTATTTGACTTATTTTCTTATAAGATGCCTATGCATAGGAAGTGGGTTAGGCTTAAATGTGTTTCATATTTTTTTCTTGATGCTCTCTTTTGCTTGAAAATTCTTATTCTTGATTAGAGCATCTTCTATAATCTTTAAGCCTAGCTAATGGCTTTAAAGAAGTGCTTTCGGGAGGCAGCCCGCAACGTATTTAGGTTTTTATTTTTGATTTTCTTCTGTTCTTAGTGGTCTTGATGATTGTTACTAATGTAGCAACATCATTGTATCTTTATTTTTCAGCTTTGTGCCAAGTTATAGCCTCTTATGATAAGGGAAGCAAAAGTTGTGACATGCTGTCCAGAAAACAGATTCTGTCCCTTGACAGAAAAATTCGAATCAAATCACCAGATCATCTTTTTGATCCGAATTTTTTTGACAGAGTGCTCTATACAATTGTGAAACTTTAGTATGTTCTGAGTTTTTTTATTTGAGTTGCAGAAGTGCCCCTAAAAAATTCTTTACTACCTTCTGTTCTGTTTTTCACAGATTCTGCCACGTTTTGTCTCTCCTAACTTTTGCAAACCTTAAGCTTGCTTTTTCTTTGCAAAAACTTGTTTGCACTCTTGAGAAACAGTAGCTCTTCAAGAATATCTTTATATCCAGTGGGGAAAAATTATTTTATTAAGGGTACTAACCTCTCTAATCAGCTTATGATGAGTTATGTATGAAGGGAGTTTTCAAGTGTGCGATGGAAGATGATGAAAGAAGATCCAGGAGTGTCAAGCGCTCAAGCTTGGGGATGCCCCCATGCATCCCCAATAAATATTCAAGGAGACTCAAGCGTCTAAGCTTGGGGATGCCCCCGTGCATCCCCTTCTCCATCAACAATCATCAATTCGTCCTTCGTCTCACTATATTTTTATCACTTCATGCGTTATGTGCTATGCTTGGAGCGTCTCGCTCTTAGGTTTTATTTTTAGTTTTATTTAGTTTTGCTTGTTGTTCATAAAAATTTAGACCCCGTATTACTTTGGGTGGGAGAGAAACACGCTCCACTTTCAAAATCTAGAACACATCATAGGATTTTTCCTGCTTATCTTTTTGCTGTTGTGTGTTCTTTATCTTTTCATAGCTGCTGCCATGTTTAGTTTTAGTCTTAGTTTGTCTTTAGCAAGAGCCTTGGCTTTTGTTTAGTCTGTTGCTGGAACTATTTTTAGTTTTCATGTTTATCTTGTTAAAGAGAGTTGGTTGCTGCACTGAGTTGTGTTTTGTCTTGGAAGTAGGTAATTGAGGTTGCTATTTAATTCTAGTAGTAACTTGAAATAGTTTTGAAGTTTTGATGTGAGTAATGTTTGAACTTTTGGTGTCAAGATCTCTAGCCTATTAGTGATAGGTGTCGTATTTTGGGCAATCCGTGTGTATTTTCAAGACCTACAAAACTAGTTGAGAACTCTAGCTACTAGATGGATCACTAATCTTTGGAGGGATCGAATATTAGAGAACACTCACGTACCATGAGTCGAGGATGCGCAAGGATAACCAAACCCCCATACACTCCTCCTCGGGGTACTTGTCTCTTTGTGAACCTCCTTATTAGATAGAGAGTTACCGATAATAAGTGCATGAGTTCTTCGGACTAATGTAAGTATTGAAAGTTGACACTTCCACCTTCCCTTATTTTGCTAGCCTCTCCCGTGCCGTGCATTGCCTTCTTCTCACTCCGAGAGTTGGTGTCCACCTTCTCCGGTACATCCAAACCCTTGGCATGATATGCTCAGTCATCATAAACCTCCTTATATCTTTCCTCAAAACAGCCACCATACCTACCTATCAAGGCATTTCCATAGCCTTTCCGAGATATATTGCCATGCAACAGCCACCTCTTCATGACTTGATCTTCATGTCATACATGTTCCTGCTACACTGGCAACGACATACATTGCATACATCATGATAGTTACTTCTTCTTTATGATTTTGAGTACCTTGTAAAGTGTGAAAGATCCCCTTTACCTTCTTGTAAAATAGAGTGTTGCCCTTAAGTGAGGAAAAGATCCCAAAGTGGACACAATAAAAGATCCCAAAGAGGACAAATGAGAGTTAAATAGAAAGAGCCATTGAGGCCACAAAAAAATACAAAAAATAGAAAAAAGAGAAAAACAAATAAAAAGAGAGAAAGAGGCAACACTACTATCCTTTTGAGAGATCCACACTAGTACTCCCTTTATATCCTTGTACTCCATAGAGATGATCATTATGCATATAGCTATGTGGGGACCTTCACACTATAGAACTTGGCTTGCATATTCCAAGGATGAGCCTCCTCAAACGAGTTCTAGGTCTTCATGAGCGAGCAAGTTAGATGCACCCCCACTAGTTCCATTGGAGAGCTTCCTAACTCGTATGTGCATCCGTTGCATGGCAATCCCTACTCCTCACATCATATCTATCATTTGGCATCTCTTGCGTATGATTGTCCTCATTGATGTGAGCCTTTCTCCCCCTTTTTGTCTTCCTCCTCCACACTATTTCTCTCTTTGCCATCCAAAGTGTCAACTCTCGTGCTTACGCTCATCCATTGCATGAGTGCTCAAAATATTGAAAAAAGAGTGGATCAAATTGACTTGTACCTGGCTAGTGGTCTAGGGACGAGTCAAGATAAGATTCCAGAAAAAGACCAAGTGTGAAACTTTAGTAGATTGAGTTCTCAACAAATAAATGTTTTTTCTCGTATTCCCTATCCCCTTTCTTGCACGCAAACACCATTTGGAGACATTCGAGTCACGGACAGCGAGAGCTCTTTCACCCTTTGTTCTTATGTTGCTTGTTTCAATTCTAATATAGACTCTTGCATGTTATGACTTGAATTGAATCTCTAACCTTGATTGCTTTACTTTTCAAAGTTATTTTATGGTTGCTAGCATGTCACCACAGAAATTATGCCGTTATCATTTACCTACTCGAGGACGAGCAGGAATTAAGCTTGGGGATGTTGATACGTCCAAAACGTATCTATAATTTCTGCTTGCTCCATGCATGTTTTGTGTGATATTGCTATGATCTAGATACACTTTCATACACTTTTGATCATATTTGGACTAACCTATTAACTCATTGCACCACAGTGCCAGTTCCTGTTTTCTGCTGTTTTTCTATTTCAGTTTTCCCCCATATAAAAAGTGCCAAAAAAATTCTGGGAAAAATATAGGAAAAATCAGCGTACAGGAAGCTTCGCGAAGAGCCCGAGTGGGGCCAGAGGGGAGCCCGGGGTGGCCCAGGCGGCCACCCGGCGCGGCCACCCCCTGGGCCGCGCCAGGGGGGCGCCTGGGGCCCCTGGTCCACCTCTGGCTGCCCCCCTTCACCTATATATTCCCCGTGACGTGAAACCCTCGAGGACAGAACCCTTTTTCGCGATCTCGCCTCTGTTCTGCCGCCGCCGCGCTTCCGAGACCGGGAGCACCAGAAGACCTCTTCCCGGCACCCTGCCGGAGGGAGGGTTGACCTCCGGGAGTCCCCTCTCCACCATGGATGCTTACCGGATGTCTTGTGAGTACTTTTCCTTAGACCATGGGTCCGTGATCAGTAGCTATGTGATGTTCTCCTCCCCTCTTTGTTCTTCATGGTTTAGACCTCGTGAGCTGCCCTACATGATCGAGGCACTTTTGTAATCTTTCTGCTGTTGCTATGATGAGTTTGATGGGATCAAATGGATTATGAGATTATGTTCAGATTGTGATTGAGTAATATATTTGGTTCTTATCTCTTATATTTTTGTTCCTAAGTAATTCTTGCATGTTCTCCGTTGCTGTTTATTGCTTTGGCCAAGTAGTAGGTAGTAACCCCAAGAGGGAACGTTTTGCTCGATTGTGGGTTCATGCCCCCCGATGACACGCTTGAGTGACAGAAACATGAGTCTAGGGGATGTGCTGTTGCCACAAGGGGGAAAACAACGGTGCTTGTAACCGCGGTTGCAAGGATTGTTTACTTTACGCAAAGTGCTTTTGAATGCAGTTGTCGGTTGCTTTGGGTTTACACTTTGGGTGGGGCTCGCAACTTAATACCAGCGAGATGTTCTGGATAGATATCTCAAGGTGGATGATTAGTAGTAGATGCAGTTGGATTTCGGTCAACTTATTTTGGCGTACTGCCCATGCTTTTGAGCCTCTTCCTTTCTTTTGTAGCATAGTTAGCATTGCGGTGCGTTCATAATCCTGTCAATTGTCCTTCTGTAATTTGTTCACCTCGCATAGCAGTTTTATCGTCTTTTGGGAGAGAGACATCACTAGTGAACATCACGTATCCCGGTCCATATCCTCATTACTGTTTACACGCTCATTTACTTTTCTGCTTTTACTTTCAGTTGCTATCATTATCCCTTGCGTTTGATCCTTTGTGAACAACAAGACCAGAGAGATTGACAACCTCTCTGAACTTCGTTGGGAACAAAGTTATTTGTGTCTGTGTGCAGGTCCGCGTCAGTTGCGCCGCTGACACCTACTTATCATCTCTGGAGTCCTACTGGAGACAAACCTTGGTATCTTTACTGAGGGAAATTTGCTGCTGTGCTACATCACGCTTTCCACTTGGGGTTTACCAACGAAGGGCGAGAAATCACTATCATTACCTCGCACATCACGTGCCCCTTCTCTCTTCTTATTTGTCTTTTTCTCTTTTTTCTATTTTTTTTATTTTTTTGGTGGCCTCAATGGCTCTTTCTATTTAACTCTCATTTGTCATCTTTGGGATCTTTTGATTTTGTCCTCTTTGGGATCTTTTCCTCACTTTAGGGGCAACACTCTATATTTTACAAGAATATAGGAGATCTTTCACACTTTATAATGGTACTCACATAAAGAAGATATAACTATCAAGATGCAAATGAATGCCTCTGCCAGGATAGCAGGATATGCAATGATACTAGCGCGTCATGTAGCAATGATTAGCGAAAGGCCCAACTAGCATGCGGCTCATCGATCAAGCAAGTAGCATGTATGACATGAGGATCAAGTCATGAGAAGGTGGATGTTGCATCGCAATGTATCTCAGAAAGGCTATGGAAATGCCTTGTAGGTCGGTATGGTGGCTGTTTTGAGGAAAGATATAAGGAAGCTTATGATGACAGAGTGTATCGTGCCAAGGGTTTGGATGCACCGGCGAAGTATGCGCCAACTCTCAAGGTGAGAAAGGGAAATGCACGGTACCGAAGAGGCTAGAAAAAGTATAGGTGGGTGGAAGTGTCAACTTTCGAATACTCACATTAGTCCGAAAAACTCATGCACTTATTATCGGTAACTCTCAATCTAATCAGGAGGTTCACAAAGAGACAGGTACCCCGAGGAGGAGTGTATGGTGGTTTGGTTATCCTTGCGCATCCTCGACTCATGGTACGTGAGTGTACTCTAATATTAGAACCCTCCAGAGGTTAGTGATCCATCTAGTAGCTAGAGTTCTCAATAGGAGTTTTTGGTTTTCGAAAATCACACGGATCGCCCAAAATACGACATCTATCACTAATAGGCTCGAGCTCTTGACACCAAAAGTTCAAACATTACTCTAGTCAATACCTCAAAACTATTGCAAGTTACTACTACAAATAGAATAGCAACTTCAACTACCTACTTCTAGTCAAGACACAAAACTCAGTGCAACAGGCAAACTCTCTAACAAGATAAAACATGCAACCTATAGAAAGGTTGTCAGAACCCTAATTTAGGTTTGTGCTTTGCTAAGTTTGCATTTTTGCATCATGAAATTTTTTTGCAAAAGAAAAAGAATTGGGGAAGCAAAAAGCCTCAAAATATTTTTTAATAAAAGGCCAGACAAAAATATTTTTCCAAAATTGCTTTGACCTTTTTGAAAAGTCTTATAAATGGGCATGATCACATTTCAAGTGAAGTGGGTCCACCTTCATGCTCTCTGATTATTCTAAAAGTCCAAAAGCCTTTTGGAAATTAAATATTTAATGTATTTGCAATTGAAATTATTTAAATATAATTTAAATAATTCTGAAACTTTGTGAGTGGACTTATATATGTGCCACAAGCTCACAATAAAG
The DNA here is from genome assembly GCA_950022295.1 of Bromus sterilis. Lineage (NCBI taxonomy): Eukaryota > Viridiplantae > Streptophyta > Magnoliopsida > Poales > Poaceae > Bromus > Bromus sterilis. Next base: position 32,569,907 of record OX465597.1, read on the forward strand.
TTTTTAGAATTTTATAAATTGGTTTGGCTTTGAGATCAAATTAAAACACAAAAACAGAAAAGAATAAAAAGAAAAACAGAAAAGAAACCCTTCCCTCTCGCCCAGGCGAAGGCCCACCTGGCCCAGCCCACAGGGGAGGGCAGGGGCGTCTTCTACCTCGTGCCAGGAGGACGCCACCGATGGCAGAGGCGTGCACGCCTCGACGCCACGTCCTGCTTGCCCCCCCCCCCGTGCTTATCCCCGCAGCTGGACGCGCCTGGAAGTCGCCCATCTCCTTCCCCCTCTCGCAGGCTCACCTCTCTTTCTCTCGCACGAGTTGCGCCGAGGTCTTCTCCGTCGAGCGGCGCCATCAATTCGATCCCGGAGCCCCCAAGAACGACGCCTGCCTCGCCACTTCCTCGCCGGCCGCCGACGACCTACAGGTCAAATTTGCCGCCTCCAGCGACTCCCCGGCCTCGCCGAGCTCGTCATCGTCTTCACCGTGAGCTTCCGCTCGTTTTCCCCCTCCTAGATCCGCTCCCCGTTCCCTCTGCTGCCTGTCACCTTTGAACAGAGGTTCCGGACGCCGCCTCTCCGTCGTGGTCGTGGCCACGGGCCTTCCCGTGTTGCCCCGATGGCACGGCTGAACACGCGCAGGCTAAAGCTTCCTCCCCGTGCTCTTATTCTTCCTCCCCGCGCTCTCCTTCACCTTTCCGCCGTGGACAGAGCTCCGGCCGCCGCCGGGCTCGTCGGAGCCATGGCCAGGGGTCTCCTCGAGGTCCCCCTCGTGCTCCACCAGACGCGGCAGAGCACGGGGCACCCCCTGGTGGTCTCCTCTGCCCCTCCCGTGGCCGGGAGCTCGACTCTGGCAAGGCGCCGCCGTGCGCTGTGGCACCGGCGTCATGCCGCCGGCCGCCCGAGCCATTAGGGCCTAATCCCACTGCTAATCCCCCCTAACACTCTATGACACGTGGGCCCAAGGCCATGAACTGGTTTAATTAAATTAAACTAAACCCACTGTTAACACAGACACACTGACCAGTGGGCCCAAGCTGTCAGGCTTGCCCCACGTCATGCTGACGTCGTAATGACGCAGTAAATCTTAAATGAATTAATTTAATCAGTAAATTCTAGAAAATATTCAAAACTTTGATTTTGAATAACTTTTAAACCGTAACTCCAAATGCAAAGTGTAATATATGAAAAATTATCAGAATAAAATTCTCTATCCAAATATCAAACTTTCAACCATGTTTGAAATGTTTACAATGAGGGATCAGTAGCATTTTGCTATTTGTCTCTTTTGTATTAAATCAAATAAATTACTATGATCATTCTAACTTGAACCAATGCGTTGCAATACACATCACCTACACTTCAGAAGCATTTCACATACATGAACACTTGGTTTACAATGAAAAAACTTTAGCAAATGCCAGTTGACCTAAATTGAATACATTTGGAGTTTGAATTTGAATTCACTTTTCAAATCAACTTCAATTAACATTGTTCAAATTAAACCTAGGTCACATCAGCACCTTGCCATGCTATGTTTTGCATATTGAATGTGCATTGTATTATCTTGATTGTGCTTTACTTCCAGTGCTTCAGTGATTGCTTCTTCTCGGTAGAGTTGATCCCGGAGACGAGTTCAACCTCACGTCAGAAGACTAGACCTCGTGATCGTCAGCAAGGCAAACACCCCCTCTTTGATCATGTCGATAAAATCCCAGTTCCCTCTCATTCTCGCAAATGCATGTTTAGGATGTCACCATGATACGTTCTACCGCTAGTTGAACACATTACGTTGCATGACCTATCATTTTCTCACAGTAGTAAGCAAACCACAATCCTAGTAGATGTAGGATTTGTTTGATATCATGTGGCCCCTACAATTGTTACAGCTTATTGCATGCTTAGAGGTTACAATGAGGCTACTTTGTTGTGAGTCGGGATGGTAGTGATCATGTGAATGATGGTGGTAACGTGTTGGTGAATTTGACCTAAACAAGGTGAACGATGAGAGGCTGTGTAGGAGTACACAGTGGGTTGTCTCATTGAACACTGCCTTAAGCCCGAGTTCTTGTGTTGTTATCCAAGACTAAGAGTACGAACACACATTGGGCTCACTGACCCCTCTCGGCCTAGTACCTCACCCCGGACCTGTCCAGGAGTCGCAAGTAGTTCTCCCTTTAACGATCTCAAGCAGATGGAACCAAGGTAAGTGGTTGGCGTAGGTTGTGGGCACGTTGAATCAAGTGATCATGATTGAGTTGAGCTTGATGGCGGTCACACAACGTTTGAGTCCGCATCGGAAAAATCGTTCGGATTCCGATTGTGGTCCCAACTCAAATAGGCGACTCCCTAGGACTAGAGATGGTGCCGTGGGTGAAGTGTCGTGGCAGCATCCTCGCCGGTACTCACTTGAAGGGTCCATCCCCAGGCGGTAACTGATGAGGCGTGTGTGTAGCAGTACACCCCTGCAGGGTTAATGAACTATTCGAATAGCCGTGTCCGCGGTTATGGACTACTTGGAGACCTTTACTTGATCATAGACAACTTCAATGGTTACTTTAAAACTTGCCAAGATAAGTGTGAGTGTTATGGCGTGCTTCCTCGTGGGGAAGTCGAGGAAGTATCCATAGTGGTGTATTTTGTTGGAGACTTGATACTTGGACTCGTGTATGTTCCTTACCTCATTTTGGTATTCGTAGTACAGGACTAGCCAAGTCAAAGCTGGCATTTCTGCAAGTGAAACCCCACCTCCCTTTGCCTTGATACATGTGCATGAGTAGTATAGTTCCTATGTAAGTCTTGCTGAGTACGTCTTTGTACTCACGTTTGCTTATTCTATGTTTTAGAGATGAGACCACTGACCCTGATGGTGGCCTCTACCTCGAGCTCGACGTGGACCAGGTCGTATAGTTCCAGACAGCAGCCTGTGCCCTTTGGAGGGTCGTTGTATTTTCTTTCAGGCTTCTTAAGCCATTTGTTAAACTTGTCTTTACTAAGACATAATTTGCTTCCGTTGATGTTTGATGTAATGTTGGATCACAGACATGTGATCTCTGCTTGTAATACAACTACTATGTCTGCTCTGTTTAGAAGAAGTTATAAAGACTATGAGTTTGTAGAGTTCATGTTGTGTTACCTGGTGTTTACACTGGACATGTATGCTGCGTGTATGACTATAACGTGCATGTCTTAGTGTGGGGTTCAATAGCTTAGTTGAGTTCTTGCTGGAGGTCTTTTATACACCAAGTGGCCCTTAGATGTGCGCAGCTTGGGGCATCGCAATGCGATTTCTCGTGACTCTGTCACGTGCACACTTTGTTGTATGATCGAGCCCGCCCTAGACCCCGACTAAGTGATCGGGCTGGAGTAAGTCTATGTAAGGGTTATGATTCAATTGATAACATGGTTGAGGCGACTTGTCTATGAGTATGGGATTCATCACCCATAAGCATTTAGACTTGTGAGCGGATGATGAGGACCCATCTCGGTTGATCATCCGGCCTAGATGGGATGCCCCTCACGTTCGATGCTTACCGAGAGTGATCTGTGCTTGGACTTGTCTGCTTAGACAAGTGGGTACGGCTCTCGGCTCTCCATGTGATTGCATTGTGACCTTAATTACATACGCTAACCCCGGGTCCCGACAGACTTGGTATCAAAGCAGGACTGTCTGTAGGATTATCAAACCCTTGGCCGATGTCGAGTCTAGCATTCTATAGTTATATAGTTACTTTGGGTATAAGGGAACAACGTAAGACTTATTTTTTTCTCCTTACCCCCTTCGATCTGAGTTCTGAGTCGCCTTCATCTTGTTCTACGGGAAGATAGGACTAGGCTCATCTCTATCTGACTAGAACATCTCGCTGATTGCTTCTTTGTAGCTGTAGGAGTGTTGTGGTCTTTCTGAGCCATCATTCCATAGTGTTTCTGTGGAAGTGATGTCCGTCATACTGTAGGTTGTCTCAATTTCCATCCCGGTGCAGCCGTTATGCTGTCCGTTTGTGACTTAGATGCTCTTGCATTATAGTCTTGTTATCTTAGCATAGAATTGTGTCCTAAATCCTATTCTGATTGTTGATTCTTATCACACAGAATGTCTGGTGCAAATCAAGGTGTTGACCCCAGTTCCGGTAACATAGACGGTGAAGAACCTCCACCACCAACCTCAACGGCAGAAATCATGATGGAGGCTCAGTAGAATCGTCGTGATCAGACACGTCTTCTAGAGCATATTGAGCAGAACACTTCTCGTCAGCATCATAGTGTTGTTACCATCCAGGACTTCATTCTCCTCAACCCGCCAGTATTCCGATGCTCTTCCGAGCCCCTTGATGCCGATGATTGTCTTCGTTCCCTCGAGCGCAAGCTTGAGACAGCCCATGTTTCTCCAAGTGATCGTGTGCTATTCGCGGTATACTTTCTGGAAGGTGCTGCTCTTCAATGGTGGGAGAAATTCGTAGCAATGCAACCAGTAGGTCACGTGGTGACGTGGCAAGAGTTCTGTGATGAATTCCGAGGATATCATATTCCGGATCAGCTGATGGAGCGCAAGAGAGAAGAATTTTGCAATCTGACCCAAGGAAAGATGACTGTTCATGAGTATCGGACTGAGTTCACTCGTCTAGCACGTTATTCCCAAGAAGAAGTATCCACCGACACTAAGAAACAAGCAAGGTTCCGCATGGGACTTAGCCCCGTCCTACGTCATGACCTGAATCTTCACGAATTCGTCAACTTCAGAGACTTGGTCGACAAATCCTTCAAGGACGAGTATGGAAATGAGTTGTATGAAGAGTCTTAAGCGTGATCGTGAGTTTGCACAATCTTCTGGCCCAGTTTCTCGGAAACGCTGTGTATGGATTCCCTTCAGTGACGTCAGACATGCTGTAAGTGCTTCTAGACCGCCAACCACCATATATCGTCCACCTCAACCCAATCTTCCTCCTTGGAATTTTGTTGGACAATCAAGTGCTCATGTTCCTTTCATTCCACGTGGCATTTGTTTCCAATGTGGACAATCAGGCCACAATGTTCGAGAGTGTCCCCAAAATCATGTAGCCACCACACCTAATCCAAAGCAAGCCTTTCGTCGTGGTAAGCCTGTCGGGGGATTGGTACCTGGGTAGGCTAACCCAAGCGGAAGCAACCTTTCAAGACAAGGATGGACCGATTGGGCCGCAGCTGGGCAGATGTACGGCCGATTGCTCCAAGGCAATCAGCCGTACCGAATGCCAGCAGTCGGCCCAGGCGCAATCGGTCCACCCTTCCTTCACCAAGATAATCGTCCGGTTGGTCCGCAGCTGGGCCGAGATAGGCACTTGGAAGGCCGATTGCCCAGAGCACTCGACCTTACCAAGAACTAACAGTCGGCCCAGGCGCAATCGGAACAACTTATTACCCTTGGAGGGAGTCGACCCCGACACCAGTCGGGGGTATGATTACGAGGTCATAAATACCATATCCCGAGATATCTGGGTGGCAGGAAGCCCAAGTACACGTTCGAGGATAAGCTGGACGCACCGTGCAAGTTGCATAGCACGTCGGGCAGGCCGTCTGCGCACACCACTCGGTAGTGCGATTTTGTAAGAAGGATTGCGAAGGGAGAAGCTTTACCACCTCCGCCCCCACCACCACCCCAGAACAGAGGACCGCCTCAGCAGCAGAACCAGTTCCCACAGCAAGATGCCGCCTACATGATTTTCACCAGCGAGTCCACAGACAAGGGCAGTCGGAGAGCTCGAGTTCAGGAGGTTAATGCCACTATGCCACCGGTTCCCCAGTTTATGCATTGGTCCGAGTGTCCTATATCCTGGGACAGAGCAGATCATCCCACCATTTTGCCGAATCCGGGCAACTATCCGCTGGTGGTGGACGCTCTGTTCGCAGGGCCAAGGTTTTCATGCAAGTTCTCTAGAGTGCTCGTTGATGGAGGAAGCACAATCAATATTCTGTATAGAGATACAATGGTCAAGTTAGGGCTCACAGAGAGGGACCTGGAGCGCAGTCGGACAACTTTTCATGGGATTGTCCCTGGATTGTCTTGCACCCCCATGGGTCGCATTCGGCTGGATGTTATATTTGGCACAGAAGAAAATTTCAGGAGGGAGCCGATTTGGTTTGAGGTCGCCGACCTCAGTAGTCCTTACCATGCTCTGTTTGGATTGCCGGCGTTTGCCAAGTTCATGATCAACGCACAACAGACGTACCTCAAGATGAAGATCCCAGAGCCAAACGGCGTCATCACTGTCACCGGGGACTTCAGGAAGTCCCTCGAGTGCACATCCGCTGGCAGCAGTTTGGCTGATTCCCAAGTGGTCGAGACGGAGAAGCGTCAGCTCAGCAAGGTGATTGCAATGGCGCAAGCGCAGAGAAAGAATCCATTGCCAGTCGGCCCAGCAAAGAGAGTAGATGAGGAATCGGCTTTTCAGTCGGCCAAGGACAGCAAGAAGATCGCTCTAGATCCCTCCGACTCAACCAAGTTTGTTGTAGTTGGAGCTGGACTTAGCGATAAATAGGAAAGCGAGCTCGTCGAGTTCCTCCGTGAGAATCGGGACATCTTTGCATGGTCTCCACAAGACATGCCTGGTGTTCCGAGAGAACTCGCCGAGCACAAGCTACACATTCGGCCAGGCTCGAAGCCAGTCAAGCAACCCCTGAGACGTTTTTCTGAAGATAAGAGAAGGGCAATCGGCGAAGAGATTGCGAAGCTGCAAGCAGCAGGTTTCATCATGGAGGTGTTTTACCCCGAGTGGCTGGCAAATCCAGTCCTCGTCATGAAGAAGAACAAGACCTGGTGTATGTGTATAGATTACACTTGCCTGAACAAGGCGTGCCCGAAAGATCCGTTTGCTCTGCCCCGTATTGATCAAGTGATTGATTCTACGGCCGGCTGTGAGCTATTGTCCTTCCTGGACGCCACTGCTGGCTACCACCAGATCAAACTTGCTGTGGAAGATCAGATAAAAACTGCATTCATCACTCCTTTCGGGGCTTATTGCTATATCACTATGCCATTTGGTTTGAAGAATGGAGGCGCCACTTATCAACGCACGATTCAGATATGCACACACTCTCAGCTCGGCAGAAATCTCCACGTTTACGTGGACGACTTAGTGGTGAAATCGGCAAAAGGAGTCACGCTGTTGGATAACCTCAGGGAAACATTTGCAAACTTGAGAACTTATCAGATCAAGCTCAACCCGGAGAAGTGCGTGTTTGGACTCCAAGCTGGCAAGCTCTTGGGATTTCTCGTTTCCGAGAGAGGAATCGAATGCAATCCCGAGAAGATAGCGGCAATAGAGCGCATGGAACAACCCAAGACCCTGAAAGAAGTACGGAAGTTCATCGGTTGCCTCGCATCACTCAGCCGATTCCTCAGTCGGCTGGGTGAAAAAGCAATCCCGTTGTACCAATTGATGAAGAAGACAGAGAAGTTCACCTGGACCCCCCAAGCAAATGAAGCATTCCGAGAGCTCAAGCGCATGCTCTCCACAACACCGATTCTGGCTGCCCCGATTGAGAAGGAGCCAATGATGTTATACATTGCGGCAACCAATCGGGTGATCAGTGCAGTTATGGTGGTGGAGCGGCCTGAGAAGGACAAGGCACAGCAAATTCAGCGTCCAGTGTATTACATCAGCGAAGTGCTCTTGGCATCCAAGCAGAACTACCCTCACTATCAGAAGATGTGCTATGGAGTGTACATGGCAGCCAAGAGATTGAAGCCATACATTCAAGCTCACTTGATCACAGTCGTCAGCTCGGCTCCGCTGGCCGACATCATGGGAAGCAGAGATGCAACCGGAAGAGTGGCAAAATGGGTAATCGAAGTCGCTAGCCATGGCATCCAGTATGAGCCAAGAACGGCAATCAAGTCACAAGCATTAGCCGATTTCCTAGTGGACTGGGCTGAAACTCAGTACATGCCGCAGCTACCAGTGTCGGATTTTTGGCAAATGCACTTTGACGGCTCCAAGATGAAGAGTGTCCTAGGGGCTGGTGTGGTACTAACTTCACCAAGAGGAGATCAACTGCAATATGTGCTCCAGATTCACTTTGCAGCATCAAACAATATCGCCGAGTACGAAGCCCTTGTGCATGGTATCAAGCTTGCCAAGGAAATCGGTATTCGGAATATTGAGTGCTTTGGTGACTCCGACCTGGTTATACAGCAATGCTCAGGCACCTGGGATGCAAAGGACGCAAACATGGCAAGCTATCGCTTCTTGGTACAGCAAATCAGCGGGTACTTTGTAGGTTGTGAGTTCCATCATGTGCCAAGAGCATACAACGAGGCAGCAGATGCGTTGTCCAAGCTCGGATCAACAAGGCAAGCTATCCCACCAGGTGTGTCTTTGGAGCATATCAAGAAGCCATCCATCATACCATCCCCAGAGTCTGAGTCCATTTTTATCTCGGAGACCGACCTTGAAGCACTGAAAAAGGCAAAAAAATCTCAACCGGCAAAACTTGCAACCGTGAAGAAGCAGTCCAGCGCCCAAGGTATCTCGGCAGCGGCACCAGGGGCTGCCGAGTGCGAGCCAGGGGCTGCCAAAGGATGTGAGAAGAGCAAAGCTTTAGGGAAGCAAGCAGAGGCCGCGCCAGAAGGCACAACCTCCGAAGAACCAATGATATCAGAAGTTGCCGATTGCAATGATGAAGCTCCAGCTCTGAATGAGAAGTCGACACCAGGGGCTGCCGAATGCGTGACAGGCGTCGCAATCGGCAGTTCAGGGACAGAAGCAGAAATGATAGAACTCCAAGAGGCCGAGATCCAGGAGGCCAATGGCCAAGGAATTGTGATCCAAGAAGAAGTCCCACCCCCGCATGCAGCGGTAATGGCAGTCGTCAGCGCGCCATCATGGGCACAGCCGATCAGAGATTTCCTAGAAGATGGAGTCCTCCCAGAGGATGAAGCAGAGTCACGGCAAATCAGCCGACGATCTTGGGCGTACACAATAATCAACAATGAGCTAGTGCGCAAGAGTGCAACTGGTATCCTTTAGAGATGTGTAGAAGAGGACAGAGGCTTGGAGCTGCTCAGATACATTCATCAAGGTGAATGCGGTCATCATGCATCAGCAAAGGCAATCGCTAGCAAAGCTTTCCGGCATGGTTTCTACTGGCCGACTGCGCTTGCAGCGGCTGAGAATTTAGTGAAGTACTGCAAGGGCTGTCAGCGGTTCAAGGCAAAAAGTCATCAGCCAGCATCGGCACTGAAGACAATCCCAATAGCATGGCCGTTTGCAGTATGGGGTTTGGACATGGTTGGACCATTCAAGAGAGCTCGTAGTGGCATGACACATCTTCTAGTCGCAGTGGACAAGTTTACCAAGTGGATTGAAGCCAGACCGATCAAGAAGTTGGATGGGCCGACTGCGGTTCGATTTGTGGCCGACATTGTGTGCAGATATGGTGTGCCTAACAACATCATCACCGAAAACGGCGCAAATTTTGCGAAGGGTGCACTGGCTCGATATGCATCTCAGCAGGGCATTTGGCTTGATCTGGCATCTATGGCACACCTGCAATCAAATGGTTAAGTCGAAAGAGCAAATGGACTAATCCTATCGGTTATCAGGCCCAGATTGGTAGAACCACTTGAGAGAGCACCCGGAGCATGGATTGAGGAGCTCCCTGCAGTACTGTTCAGTCTGAGGACCACACCAAACAGGTCGACTGGATTCACTCCCTTCTTCCTGGTGTATGATTCAGAAGCAGTCATCCCATCCGACATCGAGTTCGATTCACCTCGGCATGCCCTATACACCGAAGAAGAGGCCAGATTGGCACGAGAAGACGACATCGACCTCAAAGAAGAAGCTTTTCTGTTGGCCTTGTCCAGGTCGGCAGTCTACCAGCAGAAGTTGCGGCACTACCACAACAAGATGATTCGCCCTCTCGCCTTCCGAGAGGGAGATATGGTGCTACGCCGAATTCAGAAGTCAGACGGACAACACAAGCTATCCTCACCTTGGGAAGGGCCATTCGTCATCAGCCGACCGCTCAAGAACAACTCCTATTATTTGATCGACTGCACCAAGGGCACTCAGCACAAGGACACATCAGGAGCAGAGACGGAGCGGTCGTGGAACGCCGAGTTGTTATGTCCATTCTATAGCTGAGCGGCAGAAACTTATGTAAGCCATTCGGCAAACAATCAGTAAAAGTTATCATGCCTCTGAAAATGAGCATTCGATTACCTTGGCATAATTTCATTCGAAGAGCTAGCCTCAATCGGCGACGCTCAGTCATACCCGAGGCGTGTATAGCACACCCGGGGACTGACCGACCACGAGGTCAAGCGAATAGGCCATCGAGGCACGGGGACTGCGGGCTGACACTCAACACGGCACTCAGCTCAAGCGCAAACCACTAAATGGTTTGTGGCATTGAGAAGGGTCGTATTTGAGGCAGCCGGCAGTACGAATTCCCGGGAAACAATTCGAAACGCGCCACTAAGGGCATATTCGATAAAACAAAGTCGCCGATTGCGCCGCGACCCAAGGCGTCGAGCCCGATAGCAAGAAATCGCCGCCCACTGTCGCAGAATCCTTTGCGTTAAATCTTGTCGTGTAAGAAATGAAAAACTTATCGAACCTTGGCTGGTAAGCTACCGTTGATCCGATTGCGGACCGCATGACGGCAGCAAGGTTGACACGGTAGACATCCCCAAGTGCAGCCGATAAAGGAAATCGACAAACACGCAAAGTTGATCGCACAAGTAAAAGCAAGGATCAAGCAATCAGATTGCATCAAAAGTAGCAGGCCCAAGGCCGAATATGTTCATTACATCGAGGTCACACCCAGTGGGTGTCGACAGAATTAAAATTATGTCTTACAAGCAGATAGTCGGAAGACAAAATAAGATAAAACCGATCCAGTATCGGCAAGCTACAACAAGTAACATAGTTGGCGGCAGGGCTCAGGAAGTCGGAGGCACGGAGCTAGAAGATGGAGCAGTCGGATCCGATTGTGCTTCAGAAAATGTGGCACCAGTCTTCTTGGATCTCGGGGATGTTTGAGATGAGCCGCTATCAGAAAGCTCCTCGGCCAAGCCAGAGATTGAAGGTGCAGCGAGCGGATTCCCTCCCTCGTCGAGATACGGAGTGTACTCGTAGGGAGAGAACCAGTTCACCATAGAGCTGGCTAGCCGATTTACTTCGGTATAGGTCTTCTCAAGCAGATCAGAGGCATTTTCTCGGAGGCTGTAGAGTTGGGAGAGCTTCACCTGAGGGTACCAGCTCAGCACAGTTTGGAGGGCGGTTTCCGCGCTAGTCCGACCGGTAGAGTTCAGCAAGACGTCGATCCGACGAGGGATGGCCTTCAGGAGAATCCGAGTCTGTTCGGTGGTAGCATTCGGAGCTTCCCGTTTGTCAGAATCTTCTTCATCTTGTGCTTCAGCCTTGTCGATCCCGGCGGAGGAACCAACAACATGTTTCATTTTTTGAAGGCCAACCTTAAGCTCAGTCGGTGACCACAGTGATTCAGGAATTTTCAGGATGCCGAGCTTGAATGACAAGGCAACTCCCTTGATAACAGGAATGCGGGCTTCGGTGCCGATTAGATATTCATGCCGAGTCCAGACGTTATCTTCAAGTTGGCAGGTCCCTACGGCGGCAACAGTTTCTTCTTGGGATTTGGCAACGGCCGCATAGGCAGCTGCTTCAGACTCGGGCCAAGCTTCTGTGTCACGAAAGAAAGTATGAGCAACAGGATAAAGGAGGAAAGCAATCGGAAAATGCACTCGGATGCAGGAAACACTCACCGCTAAGGAGGACGTCCATCTCGGTCATTGTGTCGCAGAAGCCTTTGGCTCGGCGGCGCAGTCGGGTGGTCTCTTCATAGTTGCGTTTCTCCAGTTCTTCAAATTTGGCGGCGTGTTCATCACGATCTCGCCGAATGGAATCGCGTGCAGCCACCGCTTCATCCCTCTCATCTTGCAAGGCTTCTTGGGCGGCGACGGCGGCATCTCGCTCGGCAAGGAGACCATCGCCAGTAGCCGTCACGACAGCTATGTCGGCCAGATGTTTTCTTTCGAGGGCAGCCATCTCAGAGTGAAGGCTTTGGATAGTCCGATTTAGATCAGTTTCTACCCCCAGCAGCCGGATCTCTTCTTCTTTGGCTTTGGCGAGTGCTGGGCCATGTTGGTTGAGTTCTGCAGTCAATTCAGTAATTCGGCCCTGAAGGTCATCTACCATGGGAGTAGAAGCTAGAGGAGAGCATAAAGGATATGAGCGCAAGAGTAATTGTTAATCGGAGAGGAGACAGAAATGGTATAGAGGTTACCTCTCAGTTTAGTGATCTCGGCCGATTGATTGTTGACCTGCAGCTGGGCCTGGGCGAGAGTTAGGAGGCTGGCAGTGTAAGCATCAAGAAGCTTTTCGAAGACCCCGCGCCTTTCTTCCATAACAGCCTGCGAGGAATAGCAAGAGGGAGTTTAGAGATACGACAGTCAAGAGAAGATCCAAACCGATTGCATGCAATCGGCCCGAATCTCGGGGACTACACCCAGTGGGTGCGCTTGCGCGCACCCACCGGAGGAAAAGTCTCCCGATTGGAGGAAAGAAAAAGACAAAGCAAAAAGTATGAAAGATCCGAACCGATTGCAACCAATCGGCCCGAATCTCGGGGACTACACCCAGTGGGTGCGCTTGAGCGCACCCACTGGAAGAAAAGTCTCCCGAACAAAGGAAAGACATAAAAGAAAAGTCAAGAATCTACCATGTGATGAGAGGTGAGTTGTTGGAGGTCCCGAGCAAGGGAATCGGCAAATTCATTCACCCGACTCAGAGTAGTCGTCACAGGGTCTTGAGGACGATGCGAGGCGTCAGGCTCGGTGCTGACATGACAGGCGCGAGAATACTCGGCCCGGAACTGGTCCACCGAGCGCATAAGAATCTCCGACGCAGAGGAGGTCGGCGTCTGCACTAAAGCTTGAGCGGCGGTGGAAGCAGCAGCGGGGATAACTAGTGGCATCGGCGTCACCTGAGGGCCAGAAATACTCGGTTGTGGTGGCGGCGCAGTCGGATGAGCTGAAGCGGAGGTGATCATTGCAACTGGCGGCAAGGTCGTCGTCGTTGGTGGCACGGGCAGAACAACCGGTGGCACAGTTGTGGCAGTCGGTGGCGCCGACACCACGAATGGCGGCGGGCTTGTCACCATCGGTGGCTCGAGTGTGGCAGTCGGAGCAGGTGTAGTCGCGACAGTGGAGACCGGGTCGGAGCGGCGTGGTGGAGATGGGGCAATCGGATCAACCGATTGCGTTCCTCTGCCGCCAGGAGCTCCCCGATCAGCTGCGCTCTTGGAAGTCTTGGAGGCAACAGAACAGGAAGAAGTCTTCTTAGCCGTCTCCAGGCGGGCCTTTTTGGAAGCGCGCTCGGCGTCCTTGGAGGAGCGATGAGAAGCAGGCGGCCGTTTGTGAGTGGCAGCGGAGGATGCGGCAGGAGAGATGACGACGCTGGTATGGACAGGAACGCCATCATCAACGTCGTCAAGCCCAATCGGTTCCCTGAAAGAAGAAGGAGGAAGTGAATCAGTATAAAGAGGAACAGTAAAGTGCAAGGCGTGAGGACAAAAGCATACCCGACTGTTCTTGGTGCTCCAGAGGGCATCCGGCATCTTAGCGGGGCGACATCCAGTGGCGCCTGGGAGGTCGGCCTCTGGGTGGTCGTCACCTGGGGGTGTTTGCCTTTACTGACATTCGGCGTGACTTTAGCAACCTTGCTGGGAGCAGTACCAGCGGAGGAGCTGGTGGTCGAGGTGCGCTTAGCCGGCACCTTCGGAGGTTTGGCGCGAGGAGCTGCATCAGAACCATCAGCCTTTGAGACACTATCATCATAACTCCATTCGGCCAAAAATTGCTCAAGGGAAGGGTCAGGCGTACCCCCTTGAGCTGGCGGTTGGATGTCGGTCCTCGGAGGGTCGGCGGCTCCGGCATCAGCGAAGTCGGCATCCATGTAGTCGGAGGATTCTCCGGAAGACTCGTCGTCATCTTCATCATCACCGGGCTCGGCGGAAGGAACCTCGCCGTTATACTCAAAGTCGACGGGGTCATCCTCCGCGCGGTCGGGGGCATACATGCCAGCTTCCTGGCCGTCTTCCATCAGGTCGGACTGGATAAAATGCTGGAAAGAAGATAAAAATAATCAGAGAAGCTGAGAGAAAAAGTAATCGGAAGAAGAGGGCAATCGGAGCATACCACAGGAGGTTTCTGCTGGCGAGTGAGGCAGTCAAGCCCGAAGCGGAAAGGGTCGGGCAAAGGGCTAGATGTAATAGCCCTCACTCTGGCGCAGAGGTCTTCCTTCTTCACCTGCCACGTGCAGAGCCGAGTGGGATCTCGAGGACCCGACATATCGCACAGGCTGTTCACTCGGCGCTGCAGGGGGAGAATCCGAGCTTGAAGCCAAGCGGCCACCAGGTCGGTCGGGAGAAGTCCTTCTTTCTCTAGCTGGGCGACCCTGGCGACCTGGGCATCGACATCGCAATCTCCGACGCCATACTTCAGCGACCACTGGTGCTTGTCAGTCGGCCGGGCGAGGGAGAACTCGGGCAGATTCAGGAGATCGGGCCCTTGGTGAGGTGACTTGACGTAGAAGAATGAGGTCTGCCAATTTTTGCATGATTGGACGATCTTGGGACTCTTGTACTTCGGCTTGCCGGCTGCGACAAGGAAACTGCCGCAGTCAGTCATGTCAGTCGGGTACGTCGGGTCGCCGCCTTCGATGGTGGAGGGCACCACAGCTCCCGTCCGAGCATTATGGGCTCGGAGATTGAAGAATCGCTTCCAGAGAGCAATGCTTGGACGGCAGCCGAGATACCCTTCGCAGAGTGTCACGAAACCGGACAGAATCATGATGAAGTTGGCTGCGAGGTGGTGAGGCTGCAATCGGTGGAAGTCGAGGAACCCGCGGAAGAAGGCGCTGGCGGGAAGGCCGAATCCACGCTCGAAGTGAGCGAGGAATACAACCCTCTCGCCAGCACGCGCGCTGGGCACAACCTCGGCGCCAGGAATGCGCCATTCGATCTCCGCGGGCATCTTCGGGCGCGAATCAGGGACTGAACGGCGCCGGCGGTGTCCTGAGAGCCTTTCCAGCACCCGCGGATCGCCTGTGAGACGTCTCGCCGAGGCGCCATGGCGTTCGCGGGCGGAGAGGAGAAGAGGGATGAGGAGCGCGAGAGCAGCGGTGAGGAGTTACCGCGGAGGCGGCGGAGGCGGCGGAGAGCACGGGTCCGTGGCCGGAGCAGATCCAAGACGCAGAGGTTCGCGGTCGTAGGAGCGGCAGAGAGCTTCGCGCGGAGCGGCAATGGCACAGAGGAGCGAGAGCTGGAGGTTGAAGATGGCATTTTGGAGAAGGAAGCGGCGAAGGCCCTCCCCTGTGGCTTATATGGGCGGCGGGGGAGGGGAGTGGGATGCATCTGCGGCTGTGTGGCTTGGTGTGGCCTAGGGCACAGGAAGGGCAACCGGCAAACCAGCGCAAAGAATCCTGGCGCAAAAGGCGAGGCGTGCGACGTGGGGGTCAAGACCTGCAGTTATGTCAAGTCGCTCGTGGGTCGTGGGTCCCGGCTCATTGATCACATCCCGGAAGAATCGGAGGTAACCGTTGGAAGGAAATCGGCAAAAGTTGTCTTTCTCAAAAAAGTGAAGACACGAATTGGGAGCGAACCAAATCCAATCGGACGAAAATTTGGCCAGCCGAGTGTGATCTCCGAGTCGGTCGACGAACTCGGAACGATGCTCTCGATGAGGCCATAGCAGTCGGCGGATATCAAGAGAGAGATGAAAAACTGCAAAGGCCCCGCGGTCAAATGACCGTGGGACCTTTACAGCTTTAGGGGCTACTGTCGGGGGATTGGTACCCGGGTAGGCTAACCCAAGCGGAAGCAACCTTTCAAGACAAGGATGGACCGATTGGGCCGCAGCTGGGCCGAGCTGGGCAGATGTACGGCCGATTGCTCCAAGGCAATCAGCCGTACCGAATGCCAGCAGTCGGCCCAGGCGCAATCGGTCCACCCTTCCTTCACCAAGATGATCGTCCGGTTGGTCCGCAGCTGGGCCGAGATAGGCACTTGGAAGGCCGATTGCCTAGAGCACTCGACCTTACCAAGAACTAACAGTCGGCCCAGGCGCAATCGGAACAACTTATTACCCTTGGAGGGAGTCGACCCCGACACCAGTCGGGGGCATGATTACGAGGTCATAAATACCATATCCCGAGATATCTGGGTGGCAGGAAGCAAGTCATGTCGAAGATCTGGTGGAGATACGGTGTCGACCTCTCCGCCGATTCCGTGAACAGGGCGACAAGACCGAACCTCCTAGCTCCACTGTTCATCCCTAGGCCTTACGGGTCTACAGCATGGGCCGCCGCTCGTAGGCTCCGGATCACCCGGAGAGGAGCAGTCGGTGGGCCCAGGCCGATTAGAGGATGACAGCTGGGCCCATTCGGCAGTGAAGTTACCGAAGTACCCTGGACTCACACTATAAGAGCCAGGGTACCCCTCCTGCGTGGGGGACGATCCACTCTAGATCATCATTACTCACATTCCCCTCAGTGCATTCACTGCTAGTAGTTGCTCCTCAGGGAGGCAGGAGAGAGCCTTGCCCACGGCGGAGGCGCTCACCTTCCCCTGAGAAGATAGAGAAGCAGGTCTTGTAGCCAGAGTATTGATATATAAGAGACAAGAAGGAGTAGGGGTGTTATCTCTCCGGAGAGCCCCGAACCTGGGTACATCATGGTGTCCTCCACCGTGTTTGTGCCCAACCCGATTCCGGCACCATCGACATTCTCTCCCTCGCGTCTTCCCCTCACTTTAGCCATCCCATGGCATCTGACGTCACATATAGACGAAAAATCCACCACCCAAAACTTCCAATGTCAAGCCTCCTGCCTATGAATATGGTTATGTGAATCATGTATCCATTATAGATTCCCACAAGTCAACCGATGTTGTACTTGGAAACCTTCCTGTCAATTCCACCCCAGCGTCGGTTCTTTTTGACCCAGGAGCATCTCACTCATTCATATCCCAGGACTTTGCACTGTCACATGGCATCTATTTTTCGATGTTATCCACACCCTTAGTTGTGCAAGCCCCTGGATCCAGATGGCACACCACCATGGTGAGTCATGAAAATGAAGTTGCTATTGAGGGTTTAGTATTCCTTGCATCACTCATAGCCCTCAAGTCTTCAGACATTGATGTGATCTTAGGTATGGATTGGTTATCAAGACAGAATGTTGTCCTTGATTGTAAAGCCAAGTCAGTTAAACTCACCCATCCTTCAGGCCAGACAATCAATTACACCTCACCAAGCTCTAGAACCCAGGTGCGTTCCTTGAATGTGCTTCCTCTTCCAGACCTTGAAGATATTCCGGTGGTTCGTGACTTCCCGGATGTCTTTCCAGAAGAGCTGCCAGGAATACCACCTGACAGATCTATAGAGTTTGTGGTAGATCTTATACTAGGAACCTCCCCAATATCCAGACGCCCATATAGAATGGCCCCACGTGAGTTAGCTGAGCTCAAAATCCAACTTGAAGCTTCGTTGGCAAAAGGCTTCATCCGCCCTAGCTCATCGCCATGGGGTTGCCCCGTTCTGTTCGTAACGAAGAAAGATGGAACATAAAGGATGTGCGTAGACTATCGCCCGCTAAATCTAGCAACGATAAAGAACAAGTACCCACTTCCCAGGATCAATGATCTTTATGATCAACTTGCAGGATCCTCTGTCTTCTCCAAGATGGATTTGAGATTAGGCTATCATCAAATCAAAATCAGAAACGAGGACATTCCCAAGACAGCTTTCACTACTCGTTATGGTCTTTATGAGTACACCGTTATGTCCTTCGGTTTAACCAATGCCCCCGACACATTCTCGCGCTTGATGAATTCGATCTTCATGGAGTACCTAGATAAATTTGTTGTAGTTTATCTTGATGACACTCTCATCTACTCGAAGAACGAAGAAGAGCACGCAGAACATCTTAGGCTGGTGTTGATGAAACTTAGAGAGCATCGCCTATATGCCAAATTCTCAAAGTGTGAATTCTGGCTACCAGAAGTGACCTATTTAGGCCACGTGATTTCTGCAAAAGGCATTGCTGTCAATCCCGAGAGAGTTCAGGCCGTCCTGGAGTGGACTCCACCTGAATCGGTTAAGAAAGTTAGAAGTTTTCTTGTCTTAGCAAGCTATTGTCGCCGCTTCGTTGAGAACTTTTCTAAAGTTGCAAATCCTCTAACTGAACTCATCAAGAAAGATAAGAAATTCCAATGGACTCCCAAGTGCGAGGAAAGCTTTCAAGAGCTAAAAAGAAGATTGACTTCTGCACCCGTACTTGCGCCTCCAGACACGAAAAAGGATTTCGAGATCTATTGTGATGCTTCACGGCAAGGGTTAGGATGCATACTTATGCAAGATAGACATGTGGTAGCTTATGCTTCACGCCAGTTGCGTCCACATGAAGAGAACTATCCTACCCATGATCTTGAACTCGTTGCCGTAGTTCATGCCCTGACAACTTGGCGACATTACCTCCTTGGTAATCGTTGTGAGATCTGTTCCGACCACCAAAGCCTCAAATACATATTCACCCAGCCAGATCTTAATCTCAGGAAAAGACGCTGGATTGAGTTGATAAAAGATTATGACTTAGGAATTTCTTACACCCCAGGCAAAGCCAATGTCATGGCTGATTCACTAAGTCGTAAGTCGTATTGTAACAACCTCATGTTACAACAGTATCAACCACTTCTGCATGAGGAATTTCGCAAGCTCAATCTTGAGATTGTTCCTCGTGGATCTCTTTTCAACTTGGTGGCGAAACCAACCCTTGAGAATCAAATCATAGTTGCCCAAAGGCGTGCACGAGGTGTTCGCCGGATCAAGGAGAACATTGCTAGCGGAGTTGCTAAATGTTTCTCCACAGATAGTAAAGGAATGGTATTCTTTGGAAATCGTTTGGTAGTACCTAAGAATAAGGAACTAAGGCAACTCATCCTCAAAGAAGCCCATGACACACCCCTCTCGATTCATCCCGGTAGCACAAAAATGTACCGAGATCTACGCCAGAGATTTTGGTGGACTAGGATGAAGAGAGAAATTGCTTAGTTCATTGCTGAATGTGATGTTTGTCGTCGCGTTAAGGTAGAACATCAAAGACCTGCTGGTAATCTTAGACCTTTGTCTATCCCCGAGTGGAAATGGGATAAAGTCAGTATGGATTTCATCACCGGCTTTCCAAAAACCCAGAAAGGAAATGATGCCATCTTCGTTGTCATTGATAGACTTTCCAAAGTTGCTCTCTTCCTTCCCGTTCGTGAGTCTATAACTGCTAGCCAGTTAGCGGACTTGTATGTCTCCCGAATCGTGTCACTTCACAGTGTTTGTTTGGAAATCAATTCAGACCGTGGTAGTCTTTTCACTTCTCGATTTTGGGAAAGTTTCCAGAATGCTATGGGAACCCACTTCTCCTTTAGCACCGCTTATCACCCGCAGTCCAGTGGTCAAGTAGAAAGGGTAAATCAAATTCTCGAAGACATGCTCAGAGCTTGTGTTATCTCTTTGGGAAAGAAATGGGAGAATTCTCTTCCTTTTGCCGAATTTGCGTATAACAATAGCTTCCAATCTAGCTTGGGCATGGCTCCTTTTGAATTTCTCTATGGACGGAAATGTCGAACACCCCTAAACTGGTCAGAAACCGGTGAAAGATAATTCTTTGGACCGGATTTGATCCAGGATGCAGAAGAGCAGGTTCGCATTGTTCGTGAGAAATTGAAGACAGCCCAGTCTCGTCAGAAAATCTATTATGATCGTCATCATAGGGAAGAAAGCTATAATCTGGATGAGAAGGCTTACCTTCGGGTTACTCCTCTGAACGGTACCCATCGCTTCGGTATCAAAGGCAAGTTGGCCCCACGTTACATCGGTCCCTTTCGCATTCTCGCCAAACGTGGAGAAGTTGCCTACCAATTGGAACTACCCCCTCACCTCTCCCAGGTTCAGGATGTCTTCCATGTCTCTCAACTCAGGCGTTGCTTCCAGGACCCCATCCGCGAAGTAGACCACGAAAATCTTGATCTCCAAGATAATCTTTCATATCGAGAGTACCCTGTTCGTATTCTTGATGAAGCCGAGCGTAGCACCAGACGTCAGAAGATCAGATTCCTCAAAGTGCAGTGGTTACATCATTCAGAGGAAGAAGCCACCTGGGAACGAGAGGATCGTCTACGAGCTGAGTACCCCACCTTCCTCCCGATGACTTCCGAATCTCGGGACGAGATTCTTTTGAGTGGGGGCGAGTTGTTAGAACCCTAATTTAGGTTTGTGCTTTGCTAAGTTTGCATTTTTGCATCATGAAAAAATTTTGCAAAAGAAAAAGAATTAGGGAAGCAAAAAGCCTCAAAATAATTTTTAATAAAAGGCCAGACAAAAATCTTTTTCCAAAATTGCTTTGACCTTTTTGAAAAGTCTTATAAATGGGCATGATCACATTTCAAGTGAAGTGGGTCCCACTTCATGCTCTCTGATTATTCTAAAAGTCCAAAATCCTTTTGGAAATTAAATATTTAATGTATTTGCAATTGAAATTATTTAAATATAATTTAAATAATTCTGAAACTTTGTGAGTGGACTTTTATATGTTCCACTAGCTCCCAATAAAGTTTTTAGAATTTTATAAATTGGTTTGGCTTTGAGATCAAATCAAAATACAAAAACAGAAAAGAATAAAAAGAAAAACAGAAAAGAAACCCTTACCTCTCACCCAGGCGAAGGCCCACCTGGCCCAGCCCACAGGGGAGGGCAGGGGCGTATTCTACCTCCTGCCAGGAAGACGCCACCGAAGGCAGAGGCGTGCATGCCTCGGCGCCACGTCCAGCTTGCCCCCCCTCCCCCCCGTGCTTATCCCCGCAGCTGGACGCGCCTGGAAGTCGCCCATCTCCTTTCCCTCTCTCGCAGGCTCACCTCTCTTTCTCTCGCACGAGTTCGAGCGCACACCCGAGACACCACCTCGCCGCCGACGTGAGCCGATGCGGCCACATGTCTTCCCAAGTTGCATCACCTTGTCCAGGAGCTGCGCTGAGGTCTTCTCCGTCGAGCGGCGCCATCAATTCGAACCCGGAGCCCCCGAGGACGACGCCTGCCTCGCCACTTCCTCGCCGGCCGCCGACGACCTCCAGGTCAAATTCGTCGCCTCCAGCGACTCCCCGGCCTCGCCGAGCTCGTCATCGTCTTCACCATGAGCTTCCTCTCGTTTTCCCCCTCCTAGCTCCCCTCCCCGTTCCCTCTGCTTCCTGTCGCCTTTGAACAGAGGCTCCGGCCGCCGCCTCTCCGTCGTGGTCGTGGCCACGGGCCTCCCCGTGTTGCCCCGATGGCACTGCTGAACGCGCGCAGGCTCAAGCTTCCTCCCCGTGCTCTTATTCTTCCTCCCCGCGCTCTCCTTCACCTTTCCGCCGTGGACAGAGCTCCGGCCGCCGCCGGGCTCGTCTTAGCCATGGCCAGGGGTCTCCTCGAGGTCCCCCTCGTGCTCCACTAGACGCGGCAGAGCACGGGGCACCCCCTGGTGGCCTCCTCTGCCCCTCCCGTGGCCAGGAGCTCGACTCCGGCGAGGCGCCGTCGTGCGCTGTGGCACCGGCGTCGTGCCGCCGGCCGCCCGAGCCATTAGGGCCTAATCCCACTGCTAATCCCCCCTAACACTCTATGACACGTGGGCCCAAGGCCATGAACTGGTTTAATTAAATTAAACTAAACCCACTGTTAACACAGAGACACTGACCAGTGGGCCCAAGCTGTCAGGCTTGCCCCATGTCATGCTGACGTCGTAATGACGCAGTACATCTTAAATGAATTAATTTAATCAGTAAATTCCAGAAAATATTCAAAACTTTGATTTTGAATAACTTTTAAACCGTAACTCCAAATGCAAAGTGTAATATATGAAAAATTATCAGAATAAACTTCTGTATCCAAATATCAAACTTTCAACCATGTTTGAAATGTTTACAATGAGGGATTAGTAGCATTTTGCTATTTGGCTCTTTTGTATTAAATCAAATAAATTACTATGATCATTCTAACTTGAACCAATGTGTTGCAATACACATCACCTACACTTCAGAAGCATTTCACATACATGAACACTTGGTTTACAATGAACAAACTTTAGCAAATGCAAGTTGACCTAAATTGAATACATTTGGAGTTTGAATTTGAATTCACTTTTCAAATCAACTTCAATTAACATTGTTCAAATTAAACCTAGGTCACATTAGCTTTACTTCCAGTGCTTCAGTGCCTAGTACCTCACCCCGGACCTGTCCAGGAGTCGCAAGTAGTTCGCCCTTTAACGATCTCAAGCAGGTGGAACCAAGGTAAGTGGTTGGCGTAGGTTGTGGGCACGTTGAATCAAGTGATCATGATCGAGTTGAGCTTGATGGCGGTCACACAATGTTTGAGTACGCATCAGAAAAATCGGCCGGATTCCGATTGTGGTCCCAACTCAAATAGGAGACTCCCTAGGACTAGAGATGGTTCCGTGACTGAAGTGTCGTGGCAGCATCCTCGCCGGTACTCACTTGAAGGGTCCATCCCCAGGCGGTAACTGATGAGGCGTGTGTGTAGAAGTACACCCCTGCAGGGTTAATGAACTATTCGAATAGCCGTGTCCGCGGTTATGGACTACTTGGAGACCTTTACTTGATCATAGACAACTTCAATGGTTACTTTAAAACTTGCCAAGATAAGTGTGAGTGCTATGGCGTGCTTCCTCGTGGGGAAGTCCAGGAAGTATCCATAGTGGTGTATTTTGTTGGAGACTTGATACTTGGACTCGTGTACGCTCCTTACCTCATTCTGGTATTCGTAGTACAGGACTAGCCAAGTCAAAGCTGGCATTTCTGCAATTGAAACCCCACCTCCCTTTGCCTTGATACATGTGCATGAGTAGTATAGTTCCTATGTAAGTCTTGCTGAGTACGTCTTTGTACTCACGTTTGCTTATTCTATGTTTTACAGACGAGACCACTGACCCTGATTGTGGCGTCTACCTCGAGCTCGACGTGGACCAGGTCGTATAGTTCCAGACAGCAGCATGTGCCCTTTGGAGGGTCATTGTATTTTCTTTCAGGCTTCTTAAGCCCTTTGTTAAACTTGTCTTTACTAAGACATAATTTTCTTCCGTTGATGTTTGATGTAATGTTGGATCACAGACATGTGATCTCTGCTTGTAATACAACTACTATGTCTGCTCTGTTTAGCAGAAGTTATAAAGACTATGAGTTTGTAGAGTTCATGTTGTGTTACCTGATGTTTACACTGGACATGTATGCTGCGTGTATGACTATAACGTGCATGTCTTAGTGTGGGGTTCGATAGCTTAGTTGAGTTCTTGCTGGCGGTCTTTTATACACCAAGTGGACCTTAGATGTGCGCAGCTTGGAGCATCGCGATGCGATTTCTCGTGACTCTGTCACGTGCACACTTTGTTGTATGATCGAGCCCGCCCTAGACCCCGACTAAGTGATCGGGCTGGAGTAAGTCTATGTAAGGGTTATGATTCAATCGATAACATGGTTGAGGCGACTTGTCTATGAGTTTGGGATTCACCACCCATAAGCATTTAGACTTGTGAGAGGACGATGAGGACCCATCTCAGTTGATCATCCGTCCTGGATGGGATGCCCCTCGCGTTCGATATTTATCGAGAGTGATCTGTGCTTGGCCTTGTCTGCTTAGACAAGTGGGTACGGCTCTCGGCTCTCCATGTGATTGCATTGTGACCGGAGTTACATACGCTAACCCCGGGTCCCGACAAAGGTCAACCTAAAACAAAAGAAAATCTCTAGAAAAACTAAAGCACTACAACTAAACAGAGCAGCAGCTACCAAAGAGATAAAGAACACACACAACAAAGATAAGCATGAAAATCCTATGTTGTGTTCTAGGGTGAAGTGGAGCGTGTTTCTCTCCCACACAAAGAAAGCTGGGTTCTAAATTGTTATGAACAGCAAGCAAAGCTAAAGAAAACTAAAAATAGAACCTAAGAGCGAGACGCTCCAAGCATAGCACATAACGCATGAAGTGATAAAAATATAGTGAGACGAAGGACGAACTGATGATTTTTGATGGAGAAGGGGATGCACGGGGGCATCCCCAAGCTTAGACGCTTGAGTCTCCTTGAATATTTATTGGGGATGCATGGGTGCATCCCCAAGCTTGAGCGCTTGACACTCCGGAATCTTCTTTCATCATCTTCCATCGCACACTTGAAAAACTCCCTTCATACATAACTCATCATAAGCTGATTAGAGAGGTTAGTACCCTTAATAAATAAATTTTCCCCACTAGATATAAATATATTCTTGAAGAGCTACTGTTTATCAAGATTACCAAAAGGTTTTTGCAAAGAAAAAAAGCAAGATTAAGGTTTGCAAAAGTTAGGAGAGACAAAAGGTGGCAGAATCTGTGAAAAACAGAACAGCAGGTAGTAAAGAATTTTTAGGGGTACTTATGCAACTCAAATCAAAAAACTCAGAACATACGAAAGTTCCATGATTGTATAGAGCACTCTGTGTAAAAAACTCAGCTCAAAATGATGAACTGGTGATTTGATTTGATTTTTCCCGTCACGAGGACATAATCTGTTTTCTGGACAGCATGTCACAACTTTCACTTCCCATATGAGGCTATAACTTGGCACAAAGCATGAAAATAAACATATAATGATGTTGCTACAGTAGTAACAATAATCAAGACCACTAAAAACAGAAGGTAAAAACTCAAAGTAAAGATAATAAGGGTTGTCTCCCTAGAGCTCTTTCTTTATAGCCATAAAGATAGGCTTAAGATTTTAATGATGCTCTCATAGGAATAAGAGTTGAAGCACAAAAGAGAGCATGAAGAAGCAAATACAAATCACATTTAAGTCTAACATGCTTCCTATGCAAAGAGATCTTGTAGAGAAATAACTCATTGAAGCATAAAGATATTAGCATAGGAAGGCAAAATAAGTGCAACTTCAAAACCTTCAACATAAAGAGAGAGAACTTGATATTATTGAAATATCTATAAGCATATGTTCCCCTCTCATAATAATTTCCGGTGAGATCATGAATAAACTCAACAATATAAGTATCACATAAAAAATTCTTATCATGATCCACAAGCATATAAATTTGTTACTCTCCACATAAGAAAAATCCTTCTCATTAGTAATAGTGGGAGCAAACTCAACAAAATAGCTATCACATGAATCATTCTTATCATGGTGCACTTGTAAAAATTTATTCTTTATAGCATAAGTGTCATCACAATAATCATCATAGATAGGAGGCAAAGTATCATCAAAATAAATTTCCTCGTCAAAATTGGGGGGCTAAAAAGATCGTCTTCATCAAACGTAGCATCCCCAAGCTTATAGCTTTGCATATCATTAGCATCAAAAGTATTCAAAGAAGACATGCTAATAACATTACTACTATCATGAGTGTTGTTCAAATAAAAAAGCTCCATAGGCTTTTTGATCTCCTCCTCAAAAACTTCATGTCCTAACTCAAGATAGAGCTCATAAAGCTCTCTCATAAATTTTTTGTTGTTTTCCATAAAGCCTAACTAGTGAACATAAAAACAAGAAACAAAAAGAATTAATTGCAAGATCTAAAGATATACCTTCAACTCTTACCTCCCCGGCAACGGCGCCAGAAATTAGCTTGATACAGTGAGGATAGTTCTCTCACTCCTCGTTGGTTACCCCAAGTGGAAGGTGAGATGTAGCGTAGCAGCGAATTTCCCTCGGTGAAGATACCAAGGTTTGTCTCCAGTAGGACTCGCAGAAATACAAGAAGGTGCCAACGGCGCCAGAAATTAGCTGTTGGCGGGACCTGCACACAGAAACAAATAACTTTGCTCCCAACAAGTACAGAGAAGTTGTCAATTCCTCCAGCCATAGTGGTAACTACTGACAAGGTAACAGGTATTTTTGGTATTTTTTATAAGGGACACAAAAGTAAAAACTGAAAGGTAAACTAACAAGACTAAAAAGCAAAGATAAAAGATAGTGTGCAACTCCCCTATCTTGTAGACTGGAGTCCCCGGCAACGGCGCCAGAAATTAGCTTGATACGGTGAGGATAGTTCTCTCACTCCTCGTTGGTACCCAAGTGGAAGGTGAGATGTAGCGTAGCAGCAGATTTCCCTCGGTGAAGATACCAATGTTTGTCTCCAGTAGGACTCGCAGAAATACAAGAAGGTGCCAACAGCGCCAGAAATTAGCTTCCGGCTAGGGAGTTGACATGACTTGCACACAGATACAAATAACTTTGCTCCCAACGAGTACAGAGGAGTTGTCAATTCCTCCGGCCTTGCTGTTTACAAAGGATCAATGCAAGAGATAATAATAGTGGCAACTGAAAGTAAACTAAGGGTGTAAACAGTGATGTGAAGATGGACCGGGGTCCCGTGATTTTCACTAGTGATGTCTCTCTCCCAAAAGACGATAAAAGTGCTAGCGAGGTAAACAAATCACAGCTGGGCAATTGACAGAATTATAAAGTCACCGCAATGCTAACTATGCTGCAAATAAAGGAAGGTCTCAAAAGCAATGGGCAGTACGCCAAGGTAAGTAGACCGAAATCCAACTGCATCTACTACGAATCATCCACCTTGAGATATCTATCCAGAACATCTCGATGGTATTAAGTTGCGAATCCCACCCAAAGTGTAAACTCAAAGCAACAGACAACTGCATTAAAAGAACTTTGCGTAAAGTAAACAATCCTTGCACCCGTGGGTACAAGCACCGTTGTTTTATCCCTGGTGGCAATAGCACATCCCCTAGTCTCATGTTTCTGTCACTCAAGCTAGACATCAGGGGGCTGAACCTACAATCAAGCATAACGCTCCCTCTTGGAGTTGCAACAAACTACTTGGCCAAAGAAAAATACTGCAACGGAGAACATGCAAGAATTTACTCAAGAACAAAATATAAAAGAGAGGAACCAAATATATTACTCATCACAATCTGAACATAGTCTCATTATCCATCAGATCCCAACAAACTCAACATAGCAACAACAGAAATTACAAAAGTGACTCGATCATGTGAGGCAGCTCATGAGGTCTCGAAAGTGGAAGCTACTGGTCACGGAACCATGGTCCAAGGGGGACTAATCACGGCACATCCGGGAGGCGTCCATGGCTATGGATGGTCTCCCGGAGGGGGTTCCTCCTCCCGGCAGGGTGCCGGGGCAGCTTCTCCACGCAGCCCCGATCTAGAAACGGCGGCGGCGGCGGTACAGAGGCGAGTTCGCCGAAAAGAGATCGATATTAGGGGTTTCCACCCCGAGGGCTCAATATAGGCGGAGGGGGTGTCGAGGGGACCCACAGGGCAGCCAGGAGGCCCCCTGGCGCGGCCTAGGGTGGGGCCACGCCAGGGACCCTTCTGGAGTCCTTGTGGTGGCCCCTCTCCGCTGCCTTGGTGATTCCGGAAGCTTCTGGGTCGCTGATTTTTTATCTGATTTTTCCGGATTTTTTGGAGCACTTTTAATGGCCGGAAAACCTGGAATACAAAAACAGCAGAAAACAACAACTGGTAGCTAGGTGCACTGGGTTAATAGATTGGTCCAAATATGCTCAAAAGTGTATGAAAGTTCAAGCAAATCATGGCAAAGTCACACAAAACATGCATGGAGCAAGCACAAATTATAGATACGTTTGGGACGTATCATGCACCCGCAAGTACAAGCACCGTTATAAACTCAAAGCAACGGACAACAGCACATCCCCTAGACTCATGTTTCTGTCACTCAAGCTATTCATCAGGGGGCATGAACCCACAATCATGCATAACGCTCCCTCTTGGAGTCACTACCTACTACTTGGCCAAAGCAATAAACAGCAATGGAGAACATGCAAGAATTACTCTAGAACATATATATAAAAGAGGAGAATCAAATATATTACTCAAACACAATCTGAGCATAGTCTAATAATCCATCGGATCCCAGCAAACTCAGCATAGCAACAGCAGAAAGATTACATATGTGCCTCGATCATGTAGGGCAGCTCACGAGGTCTAACCCATGAAGAACAAAGAGGGGAGGAGAACATCACATAGCTACTGATCATAGACCCATGGTCCAAGGTGGACTACTCGCGGTTCATCCGGGAAGCATCCATGGTGGTGGAAAAGCTCCAGGAGGTGGTTCCTCCCTCCGGCAGGGTGCCGGGAAGAGGTCTTCTGGTGCTCCCGATCTTGGAAGCGCGGTGGCGGCGAAGCAGAGGAGAGATCATGAAAAAGGGTTCCCGTCATGAGGGTTTCACGTCACGAGGATTATATGGGCGAAGGGGGGCAGCCAGGGGGGCCACCAGGGGTCCAGGCAGCCCCCTGGCACGGCCCCACCCTAGGGCGCGCCGAGAGGGCGCCTGGGGCCCTGGTGGGTCCCCTCTGCCCCCCCCCCTCGGTGATTCCAGAAGCTTCTACTGCGCTGATTTTTTATTGGCTTTTCCCGAATTTTTGGAGCACTTTTAATATGGGGGAAACGTGAAATAGAAAAACAGCAGAAAACAGGAACTGGCACTGGGGTGCACTGAGTTAATAGGTTAGTCCAAATATGATCAAAAGTGTATGAAAGTTCATCAATATCATAGCAATATCACAAAAAAGAGGCATGGAGCAAGCAGAAATTATAGATACGTTTTGGACGTATCAACATCCCCAAGCTTAATTTCTGCTCGTCCTCGAGTAGGTAAATGATAAAAGCATAATTTCTATCGTGACGTGCTAACAACCATATAAGAACTTTTAAGTAAAGCAATCAAGGCATGTAATTCAATTCAATTCATAACAGGCAAGAGTCTATATTTAGCATTGAAACAAGCAACATAAGAACATAAAGGTGCAAGAGCTCTCGCTGTCCGTGACTCGAATATCTCCAAATGGTGTTTGTGTGCAAGAAAGGGGATAGGGATATACGAGAAAAAAGTATTTTTGTGTTGAGAACTCAATCTACTAAAGTATCACACTTGGTCTTCTTTGGAATCTTATCTTGACTCATCCCAGACCACTAGCCAGGTACAAGTCAAAATGATCCACTCCTTTTAGACATTTTGAGAACTCATGCAATGGATGAGCGTAAGCAAGAAATTTGACACTTAGGATGGCGAAGAGAATATGGTGGAGGAGTGTCAGAACCCTCTGTTAGGCAATGTGCTAGGATCAAGTAACCTTGCATCATGTCAAAAAAAATTCAATGGAAATCAACTTCAAAATCCAAATGGGAGAAGGAACACCCCCCAGATGAATTAATTCAAAAGGCCAGATAAAAATCTTCTCCAAAAATTCATGTTAGATTTTTGAAAAGTCTTATAAATGAGTGTGATCACATATCAAGTGATGTCGGACCCATCCCATGCTCATAGATTTTTCAAATAATCAAACAGTGCCTTGGAATTAAAGAAATACCCCTATTTGATTTAAGATTCAAATCTTTTGAATTTTAAAAATGTTGAAAGTTTATGAGTGGCTAGTCTATATTATTATGAGGCCACATAAAAGTTTTCAGAATTTAATAAAATGTTTAGCTATTTTATTTAGCCAAACAGAACAAATGACAGAAAGAAAATTAGAAAAGAAAACAGAAACCACTTACCTGGCGCCTAGGCGAAGTCGGCCCACCCAGCCCAGCCGGCCCACAGGGGAAGGGGCGTCTTCTTCCCCCTCCCGCGCCTCCAAGCTGCTCGGTGGAATGCCACCGAGCTAGCTGGGGACGACACGTCGTCGCCGAGGAGCTTCCAGCCCTCCCCATGGC
Organism: Bromus sterilis; assembly: GCA_950022295.1. Lineage (NCBI taxonomy): Eukaryota > Viridiplantae > Streptophyta > Magnoliopsida > Poales > Poaceae > Bromus > Bromus sterilis. The sequence goes on from OX465597.1 coordinate 32,599,705, forward strand.
CTCTTCTCGCACCTGGACGCGCCTGGAGACGCCGTGAACTCTTTCTCCCCCTCCAGAGCTTCCTCCTCCTCCTCCCGTGCTCGTTTCCGTCGCCACCCGAGAACTCGCCGGAGCGCCGTCAAGCACGCGCGTGGCCATTGACGCCTAGAAGCTCCAAGACTGTGTCCAAGCGCTTCGTCGTCGTCGACTTCATCGACCTGCAGAAGGAATCGAGCCCGGAGCCCTCGTAGACGCCGATTTCTTCCTCGAGTTCCCGCCGGCCGCCGTGAAGGACTTCGTCGATTCCGCCGCCGTTGAACCACCCCAGCTCTCGCCACCACCTCTACTGAGTTCAGGGTGAGCTTGCAAACGAAACCCCTCTGTCTCCCCCCTGGATTGCCCACTCTAGCCGGATCCGCCATGGTTGCCGAAGCATGTCGCCGCCATGGATGAGCTCGAGGTCGCCCCTGTGCCCCTTCGTCTCAGCCAGAGCGTGCGTTTGGCTCCTGAGCATGCCAGCGTTCGAACGCACGCGAGATCAGCCCGAACCGTGCGCTACAACGACGACTACGACCTCGCCGTGGTTCTGCTTCCGCCGGAGTCGTCGCCGTCGTCGCTCCCGACCTCCCCGCGACCCCCTGTTGCCTCCAGAAGACGCGGACGACCTCCAGGAGCAAGCCGGTGCCCTCCGTTTGCCCTCCCGTGGCCCCTAGCTCACTCCGGCGAGTCGCCGCCGTGGCTCCAGTCGTCGGCGTCAAGCCGCCGGTGGGTTAGCCACTAATCACCCAGTTAGTGACCCCCTGGGTCACTGACCAGTGGGCCCAGTGGCTTAATTAAGCCACTGGATTAATTTAACCCACGGGTTAAGTGAACCCAGCCACTGACAGGGTGGCCCCACATGTCAGCCCCCCCCTGACGTCAGCTTTCCGCAATAAATCTTTTAAATGAATTTCCAGAGATTAATTGAATTAAAGAAATTCCAGAAAATCCAGAAAATACCCCAAACTTTGGAAATTCATAGAAAATTCATATTAACTCCAAATTGGACAAATAATATATGAAAAATGATCAGGAGAAAATTATCTTTCCAAATATGCAACTTTCAACTCTGTTTGAGTTGAATTTAAAATGTGATCAGTAGCATTTGCTATTTGATTTAAATGGAATTAAATCAAATTCAAATCAAATAATTTTGCAACTTGAACCATGGCAACATGCTACATTTCAATCACACATCAGAGGCATATCTTATACTTTTGAAGATAATTCAAAATGATCAAACTATATCACATACAACTTGGTTAATGTTGAATTCAAATGTGGAGTTTGAATTTGCAATTCAATATGCAATATACTCCATTTAAATGGAATGATCAACACATCAGTACCATGAACATCACCCTTTCAATATTATTCATGTGATTGTGCATTGTACATCCTGTTGATCCTATGATTGTCATGTTGCTGATAGACGTGGAGCCGGAAGCCGAGGTCACCCCCTACGTTGAAGACCCCGAACCCGAACCTCGTCAGCAAGGCAAGCAAACCCCCATTGATCATGTCGATAAAATCCCACTTCCCTCTCATGTCTCGCTTATGCATTGTTTAGGATGATCACCATGCTTCGTTTCTACCGCATAGATGAACCCATTCCTTTGCATGACCTATCATTTTGTCACAGTAGTAAGCAAACCACAATCCTAGCAAATGTAGGAGTTGTTTGATATCATGTGGCCCCTGCAATGTTACTGCTTATTGCATGCTTAGTATGATACCATGTTGTTACTATGATGTGGGTCGGGATGGAAATGATCATGTTGATGTTGGTAGAAAAGTGTTGGTGAATCGGCCCTAATACAAGGTGAACGATGAGAGGCTGTGTAGGAGTACACAGTGGGTTGTCTCGTTGAACACCGCCCTAGTACGAGTTCTTGTGTGGTGATCCAAGATGAAGAGTACAACCCCACATTGGGCTCACTGACCCCTCTCAACTTACTAACTCATCCCTTTCGATGTCCAGATGTCGTAATAGTTTGGAGTTCTGGTAGGTCTGTGGCCTGGTTGCTAAGTGAGAGAACGGCTCATCCGAGACCGGCTTATGCACCACGCACACATCACTTGGGTCCACTTCGGTAAACCGGCCGGGTTCACGATTGTGGTAACCAACCCAAGTAGGCGGCTTTCTCGGACTAGATCAGCTATGAGGTAACAGTTGTGGTGAGCATCCTCGCTGGCACCCCTTGAATGGTGTCGAGATCAAAGGCGGTAAATGATGATCATGTGTGTGTAGCGGTACACCCTTGCAAGGTTAACAAAACTATTCGAATAGCCGCGTCCGCGGTTATGGACTGCTTGGAAAGCTTAGCTTGATTATTAGATAACTTGAACCGGATACTCTTAAAACACACCAAGATAAGTGTGAGTGCTATGGCGTGCTTCCTCGTGGGGAAGTCGAGGAAGGCACCATAGTGGTGTATTGATTGGAGAAAGTAGGGGACTCGTGTACGCTTCTTACCTCAAGTCTGGTACTCGTAGTTCAGGACTAGCCAAGTCAAAGTTGGCACTTCTGCAAGTGAACCCCACCTCCCTTTACCTTGACACATATGCATGAGTAGTATAGCTCCTATGTAAGTCTTGCTGAGTACGACTTTGTACTCACGTTTGCTTAATCTATGTTTTAGATGATGCCACTGACCCCGAAGGTGGCTTCTTCATCGAGCTGGACGACTGAAGACCAACTAGTCTAGTCCCAGTCAGACGACTGGTTCCCTCGTGGAGGGCTTTGTGTTTAAATAAGGCTTCTTAAGCCATTTGTTAAACTTGTCTGTACTCAGACATAATTTGATTCCGCCTGTGTTGTAATGTTGGATCACATGTATGTGATCTCTGTGTGCACTCTATAAGAGTTATAAATAAAATGTACACTTTGTAGAGAATTGCAATGGTACCTACTGTTCATACAAGGCATGTGTGCTGCGTGTATGTTTATAACAGGCATGTCTTTGTATGGGTTTTCGAGACCTTAGTTGTGTTCTGGCTGGCGGTCTTTCATACACCAAGTGGCCCTTAGATGTGCGCAGCTTGGGGCATCGCGATGCGATTGCTCGAGACTCCATCTCGTGCACACTTTGTGGTATGATCGAGCCCGCCCTAGACCCCGACTAAGTGATCGGGCTGGAGTAAGTCTATGTAAGAGTTTTGAGATAGTCGGTAGTATGGTTGAGGCGACTTGTCTTTGAATATGGGAGTTCACCACCCATATCATTTGACTTGTGTGCGGACGATGAGGACCCATCTCAGTTGATCATCCGGCCTGGATGGATGCCCCTCACGTACGATGCTTTCCGAGAATGTTTAGTGCTTGGCCTTGTCTGCTTAGACAAGTGGGTGCGGTTCTCGGCTCTCCATATGACTATGTCTTAACTGTACTTGCATACGCTAACCCCGGGTCCCGACAAGGAGGAAGACAAAAAGGTGTGAAAGGGTCACATCAATGAGGACAATCATAGGCGAGAGAAAGCCAAATGATAGATATGATGTGAGGAGTAGGGATTGCCATGCAACGGATGCACATATGAGCTAAGGTAAGCTCTCCAATGGAACTAGTGGGGGTGCATCCAACTTGCTTGCTCAAGAAGACCTAGAGCTCATTTGAGGAGGCTAATCATTGGAATATACAAGCCAAGTTCTACAGTGTGAAGGTCCCCGCATAGCTATATGCATGAATGATAATCTCTATGGAGTACAAGATATAAGAGGGAGTACGAGTGTGGGTCTCTGAAAAGGAATAGTAGTGTGCCCCTTCTCTCTTTTTATTTTCTTTTTCTCTTTTTTATATTTTTTTGTATTTTTTGGTGGCCTCAATGGATCTTTCTATTTCTCTCATTTGTCGTCTTTGGGATCTTTTAATTTTGTCCACTTTGGGATCTTTTCATCACTTTAGGGGCAACACTCTATATATTACAAAAATTATAGAAGATCTTTCACACTTTACAAAAGTACTCAAATCATAAAGAAGATGCAACTATCATGATGTATGCAAATGTATGCCTCTGCCAGTGTAGCGGGATATGCAATGATACTAGCGCGTCATGTAGCAATGATTAGGGCAAGGCCCAACTGGCATGCGGATCATCGATCAAGCAAGTAGCATGTATGACATGAAGATCAAGTCATGAGAAGATGGATGTTGCATGGAAATATAACTCGGAAAGGCTATGGAAATGCCTTGATAGGTAGGTATGGTAGCTGTTTTGAGGAAGGATATAAGGAGGTTTATGATGACAGAGCGTATCGTGCCCAAGGGTTTGGATGTACCGGCGAAGGTGGACGCCAACTCTCGGAGTGAGAAGAAATCAATGCACGGCACAGGAGAGGCTAGAAAAATATGGGAAGGTGGAAGTGTCAACTTTCGAATACTCACATTAGTCCGAAGAACTCATGCACTTATTATCGGTAACTCTCAATCTAATAAAGAGGTTTCACAAAGAGACAAGTACCCCGAGGAGGAGTGTATGGGGATTTGGTTATCCTTGTGCATCCTCGACTCATGGTACGTGAGTGTACTCTAATATTCGACCCCTCAGAAGAATAGTGATCCATCTAGTAGCTAAAGTCCTCAACTAATTTAGTAGGTTTTGAAAATAAACACGGATTTCCCAAAAAGCGACATCTATCACTAATAGGCTAAAGCTCTTGACACCAAAAGTCCAAACATTACTCAAAACAATACCTCAAAACTATTGCAAGTTACTACTACAAAAGAATAGCAACCTCAATTACCTACTTCAAGTCAAGACACAAAACTCAGTGCAACAGGCAAACTCTCTAAACAAGATAAACATGAAAACTCAAGAGAGTTCCAGCAAAAAACTAAAAAAATCTCTTTAAAAAGATAAACATGAAAACTAAGAGCTGAACATGACAGTAGCTATGAAAAAGATAAAGAACACACACTGCAGAGGATCCAACACTCCAAGTGACTGCTAGGTTTGCTAGTGACAGAGATCGTGATGCACGTGCTCTCCGTTTTGAGCTCCACGCCACCCGTGTTCGTCTGTATCGAGCACTGACACTTTTGGCTCCCTTTGTGAGAGTGGGATCAGTTGAGCATGATGCGATCTATCCAGTAAGGACCCATATGCCTTCTCGAGTTGCTTTGCCCGAGATTGGAGGAATTTTTCCACCCCGTGGTCCTTTGCTTCCACCCTACACTGGACCTAGGCCCCATCCTTGCCCAAATGGATATCAGGGTCCACAAGCCTCCGTGTTTTCCGATGGTCACCTCCAGCTACCGGGATACGCGGGTAACTTTTACGAGGACTACTATGGAGATGGAGATGAGTGAGACCGCCTGTGGTCTTACTTAGTGATGATATAGTAGTATCTTAGTATATTGTATGCAAGGTGTCTAAGTTCCAGAGGCTTAGATAAATAATGTATAGGAAGTCAGAGTGCCTCTGAAGGATGTATCATCTTCATCACGTTTGTATTAGCTTGGTGCTTGTACTAAAACGATGTATGGTTTTTATGACAGCTTGTGAATATATGGCTTGTATGCTTTATCACCATGTTGTCAAGATGATTACTTCCTTTGCTCTATAATCCTTCCAGTACTTCAATACCTTGTTTAGACTCTCCCAATCAACTCTGTTTGACTTTGGTTTTCACCTTCAGGATGTCCCAAGGAACCCGTGGCCAGGTTGGTCGTAACCAAGGTCGTGGGAATGACCAGGAGGAAGGCAACCTTCCACCCCCACCCACGATGGCACAAGTTCTGATGGAGGTCGAGAGGAACCGTCGAGACTCTCATCATCTGTTGGAAGTCATTGCACGCAACACATCTCAGCAGCGCAATGAGCTGGTGTCCCTGAACGATTTCATCCGGCTTCATCCCCCGGTTTTTAGTTACTCCACCGAGCCCCTTGACGCCGATGACTGGCTTCGCAGCATCGAGAGGAAGCTCCAAGCAGGCCGTGTTGCAACTGGTGACAAGGTCAGCCATGCCACCTATCACCTCGAAGGTGCAGCTAGTTCTTGGTGGGAGAACTTTCTGAATATGCGTCCCGATGGACCACCTGCATCTTGGGAGGAGTTCTGCGCGTCCTTCCGTGAGCACCACATTCCCAGGGGTCTTATGGACCGCAAGCGTGAGGAGTTCTGCAACCTCACTCAAGGCAGAAGAACAGTTGACGAGTTCAGTCGTGAGTTCAACCGACTTGCTCGTTATGCAACCGAAGAAGTCTCCACCGACTCCAAGAAACAAGAGAGGTTCCGTCGTGGCCTCAACACTGGACTTCGTCGTGAGCTCAATCTTCATGACTTTGCCACATTCCAGGTCCTTGTCAACAAGGCCATCAAAGAAGAGGACATGAACACCCCCAACGACTTTCGCAAACACCCCAGAGATGATGGTTCATCCAGTTCTGGCTCCCAGAAGCGCAAGATTTGGATTCCAAACAGCATGTTCCGCCAGAACAACCCCCCGAGGCCATCCTATGTGGCGCCTCGTCCACCAACCCAGTTCCACCCAGCTCCACCAAACAACCCAGCTCCACGAACTGTTTTCGGAGCCTGTTACAAGTGTGGTCAGGAAGGCCACTATTCTCGTGAGTGTCCCCAGAACCAGCTCCAACACCAGAATGCTCCACCACGTGCCGGAGGCAACAACAACAACAACAATGGCCGTGGCAAGCCACCCCAGAAGGTCTACACCGCCAAACCCGCTCCTCCCGCCACTCGTGGACGTGTGAACCAAATCGCCGCTGAAGAGACTGACGACACCACTGACGTCATTCTTGGTACGCTCCCAGTCAATTTTGTTCCTAATTCCGTTCTTTTCGACCCAGGAGCATCTCATTCACTCATGTCGGAAAGTTATGCACTTCGTCATGAGTTAACCTTTGTTGAATTGTCCACCCCAATGATTATTCAAACTCCAGGGTCAAGATGGCAAACTAATAGAGTAAGCCATGGTAATCAAATTGTAATTGAGGGTTTAGTATTCCTTGCTTCACTCATAGCCCTCAAGTCTTCAGACATTGATGTCATCCTTGGCATGGATTGGCTATCAAGACAGAATGCCTACCTGGATTGCAAAGGTAAATCTGTGAAACTCACCCACCCTTCAGGCCAAACAGTCAACTACACCTCACCCAGAACAAGAATCCAAGTGCATTCTTTGAGATAGTCGGTAGTATGGTTGAGGCGACTTGTCTTTGAATATGGGAGTTCACCACCCATATCATTTGACTTGTGTGCGGACGATGAGGACCCATCTCAGTTGATCATCCGGCCTGGATGGGATGCCCCTCACATACGATGCTTTCCGAGAATGTTCAGTGCTTGGCCTTGTCTGCTTAGACAAGTGGGTGCGGTTCTCGGCTCTCCATATGACTATGTCTTAACTGTACTTGCATACGCTAACCCCGGGTCCCGACAAGGAGGAAGACAAAAAGGTGTGAAAGGGTCACATCAATGAGGACAATCATAGGCGAGAGAAAGCCAAATGATAGATATGATGTGAGGAGTAGGGATTGCCATGCAACGGATGCACATATGAGCTAAGGTAAGCTCTCCAATGGAACTAGTGGGGGTGCATCCAACTTGCTTGCTCAAGAAGACCTAGAGCTCATTTGAGGAGGCTAATCATTGGAATATACAAGCCAAGTTCTACAGTGTGAAGGTCCCCGCATAGCTATATGCATGAATGATAATCTCTATGGAGTACAAGATATAAGAGGGAGTACGAGTGTGGGTCTCTGAAAAGGAATAGTAGTGTGCCCCTTCTCTCTTTTTATTTTCTTTTTCTCTTTTTTATATTTTTTTGTATTTTTTGGTGGCCTCAATGGATCTTTCTATTTCTCTCATTTGTCGTCTTTGGGATCTTTTAATTTTGTCCACTTTGGGATCTTTTCCTCACTTTAGGGGCAACACTCTATATATTACAAAAATTATAGAAGATCTTTCACACTTTACAAAAGTACTCAAATCATAAAGAAGATGCAACTATCATGATGTATGCAAATGTATGCCTCTGCCAGTGTAGCGGGATATGCAATGATACTAGCGCGTCATGTAGCAATGATTAGGGCAAGGCCCAACTGGCATGCGGATCATCGATCAAGCAAGTAGCATGTATGACATGAAGATCAAGTCATGAGAAGATGGATGTTGCATGGAAATATAACTCGGAAAGGCTATGGAAATGCCTTGATAGGTAGGTATGGTAGCTGTTTTTAGGAAGGATATAAGGAGGTTTATGATGACAGAGCGTATCGTGCCCAAGGGTTTGGATGTACCGGCGAAGGTGGACGCCAACTCTCGGAGTGAGAAGAAATCAATGCACGGCACAGGAGAGGCTAGAAAAATATGGGAAGGTGGAAGTGTCAACTTTCGAATACTCACATTAGTCCGAAGAACTCATGCACTTATTATCGGTAACTCTCAATCTAATAAAGAGGTTTCACAAAGAGACAAGTACCCCGAGGAGGAGTGTATGGGGGTTTGGTTATCCTTGTGCATCCTCGACTCATGGTACGTGAGTGTACTCTAATATTCGACCCCTCAGAAGAATAGTGATCCATCTAGTAGCTAAAGTCCTCAACTAATTTAGTAGGTTTTGAAAATAAACACGGATTTCCCAAAATGTGACGTCTATCACTAATAGGCTAAAGCTCTTGACACCAAAAGTCCAAACATTACTCAAAACAATACCTCAAAACTATTGCAAGTTACTACTACAAAAGAATAGCAACCTCAATTACCTACTTCAAGTCAAGACACAAAACTCAGTGCAACAGGCAAACTCTCTAAACAAGATAAACATGAAAACTCAAGAGAGTTCCAGCAAAAAACTAAAAAAATCTCTTTAAAAAGATAAACATGAAAACTAAGAGCTGAACATGACAGTAGCTATGAAAAAGATAAAGAACACACACAACAAAGATAAGAATGAAAAATCCTATGTTGTGTTCTAGATTTTGAAAGTGGAGCGTGTTTCTCTCCCACACAAAGAAAGCTGGGTTCTAAATTGTTATGAACAGCAAGCAAAGCTAAAGAAAACTAAAAATAAAATCTAAGAGCGAGACGCTCCAAGCATATCACATAACGCATGAAGTGATAAAAATATAGTGAAACGAGAGACGAACTGATAATTGTTGATGAGAAGGGGATGCACGGGGGCATCTGATACGTCCAAAACGTATCTATAATTTATGCTTGCTCCATGCATGTTTTGTGTGATATTGCTATGATCTAGATACACTTTCATACACTTTTGATCATATTTGGACTAACCTATTAACTCAGTGCACCACAGTGCCAGTTCCTGTTTTCTGCTGTTTTTCTATTTCAGTTTTCCCCCATATAAAAAGTTCCATAAAAATTCCGGGAAAAATATAAGAAAAATCAGCGTACAAGAAGCTTCGCGAAGAGCCTGAGTGGGGCCAGAGGGGAGCCAGGGGTGTCCCAGGCGGCCACCCGGCGCGGCCACCCCCTGGGCCGCGCCAGGGGGACGCCTGGGGCCCCTGGTCCACCTCTGGCTGCCCCCCTTCGCCTATATATTCCCCGTGACGTGAAACCCTCGTGGACAGAACCCTTTTTCGCGATCTCTCCTCTGTTCCGCCTCCGCCGTGCTTCCGAGATTTGGAGCACCAGAAGACCTCTTCCCGGCACCCTGCCGGAGGGAGGGTTGACCTCCGGGAGTCTCCTCTCCACCATGGATGCTTCCCGGATGTCTTGTGGGTAGTTTTCCTTGGACCATGGGTCCGTGATCAGTAGCTATGTGATGTTCTCCTCCCCTCTTTGTTCTTCATGGTTTAGACCTCGTGAGCTTCCCTACATGATCGAGGCACTTTTGTAATCTTTCTGCTGTTGCTATGCTGAGTTTGATGGGATCTGATGGATTATGAGATTATGTTCAGATTGTGATTGAGTAATATATTTGGTTCTTATCTCTTATATTTTTGTTCCTAAGTAATTCTTGCATGTTCTCCGTTGCTGTTTATTGCTTTGGCCAAGTAGTAGGTAGTAACCCCAAGAGGGAACGTTTTGCTCGATTGTGGGTTCATGCCCCCCGATGACACGCTTGAGTGACAGAAACATGAGTCTAGGGGATGTGTTGTTGCCACAAGGGGGAAAACAACAGTGCTTGTAACCGCGGTTGCAAGGATTGTTTACTTTACGCAAAGTGCTTTTTAATGCAGTTGTCTGTTGCTTTGGGTTTACACTTTTGGTGGGGCTCGCAACTTAATACCAGCGAGATGTTCTGGATAGATATCTCAAGGTGGATGATTAGTAGTAGATGCAGTTGGATTTCGGTCTACTTATTTTGGCGTACTGGCCATGCTTTTGAGCCTCTTCCTTTCTTTTGTAGCATAGTTAGCATTGCAGTGCGTTCATAATCCTGTCAATTGCCCTTCTGTAATTTGTTCACCTCGCATAGCAGTTTTATCGTCTTTTGGGAGAGAGACATCACTAGTGAACATCACGTATCCCGGTCCATATCCTCATTACTGTTTACACGCTCATTTACTTTTCTTCTTTTACTTTCAGTTGCTATCATTATCCCTTGCGTTTGATCCTTTGTGAACAACAAGACTGGAGAGATTGACAACCTCTCTGAACTTCGTTGGGAACAAAGTTATTTGTGTCTGTGTGCAGGTCCGCGTCAGTTGCGCCGCTGACACCTACTTATCATCTCTAGAGTCCTACTGGAGACAAACCTTGGTATCTTTACTGAGGGAAATTTGCTGCTGTGCTACATCACGCCTTCCACTTGGGGTTTACCAACAAAGGGCGAGAAATCACTATCATTACCTCGCACATCAAGCCAAATTTCTGGCTCCGTTGCCGGGGACTCTGAGTGCTAAGATAGGGGAGTTGCACATTACCCTTTACCTTTGTTTTTTAGTCTTGTTAGTTTACCTTTCAGTTTTTATCTTTGTGTCTTATATCAAAAATCACAAAAAAAAATCTTGCCACACTTGCTGCTGCTATAGGTTCCACTGAAAACACCAAGTTGTGTGACTTCACTAGTCACAACAACCAAGACTTTATCTGCACCCCCATTGCCACACAGGCCACTTCAGCTACCTCTTATAAAATTAGAACCTCTCCCCTTGAGGAGAATAAGGCCACTCATATTAATGCCATCCAATTACAAATTAATGAAAATATTAGGATGATGGCTAAAGTTAAAGAAAGGTGGGCTAGAGAAAAAGAGGAAGAGGATAGAATTAAGAGCCTTCCTACACACCACACAGTTGCCACTATCCAATTTGTTGAGGACACCCAAACTATTAGCACCCAATGCACTCCTAGTCCCGTTGGACCTATTAATGGTGATGCTAATACCTCAACCGAAGATGAAGAAACTCCTATGAACATAGAGGGTTTCAAACAAGTGAGCCTAGACGACACTACTACCACCTTTGATAGTAGTGATATTGATTTTGATAGTTGCACCCTCTCAGAAGTTATTAGCTTGCTACACAAAATGTCTAGAGACCCCCACACTAGCATACTTAATCTTGCCTTCACGGAGCATATCACAAATACTCTCATCAAAGCTAGAGAGGAGAAGCTTAGAGTAGAAGCCTCCACACCCAGGAAGCTAGATGATGGTTGGGACCCTATGATCAAAATTAAATTAAATAACTTCTCTTGCTATGCTTTATGTGATGTTGGAGCTAGTACCTCCGTTATGCCCAAAACAATATTTGATATGTTTGAATTGAAGCCCTTTGAGCCTTGTTCTTTTGCTGTTCGTCTTGTTGATTCTTCCGTAAAGAAACATTTGGGGAAAATCGATGATGTTCTTATCATTGTCAATGACAACTATGTTCCCGTTGATTTTATTGTTATGGATATAGAGTGTGAACCTTTGTGTTCAATTATTTTGGGACGTCCTTTTCTTCGCACCGTTGGTGCGGTTATTGACATGAAAGAGGGGAATATAAAATTCCAATTCCCATTCAAAAAGGGGATGGAACACTTCCCTAGAAATAAAATCAAGTTACCTTTTGAGTCCGTTACACGGGCTAGTTATTCTCTTTCTCTTGATAAAACATGATTCTTCTTTTGCATCATGCCTAGCTTAAAGGCATAAAAGAAAGCGCTTTCGGGAGGCAGCCCGCAACGAATTTAGGTTTTTATTTTTGCTTTTGTTGTGTCTTGATGTTTGTTACTACTGTAGCAATATCATTGTATCTTTATTTTTCAGCTTTGTGCCAAGTTATAGCCTCTTATGATAAGGGAAGCAAAAGTTGTGACATGATGTCCAGAAAACAGATTCTGTCCCTTGACAGAAAAATTCGAATCAAATCACGAGATCATCTTTTTGATCTGAATTTTTTTGACAGCGTGCTCTATACAATTGTGAATCAAATTCGTATGTTCTGAGTTTTTTGATTTGAGTTGCAGAAGTGCCCCTAAAAAATTCTTTACTACCTGCTGTTCTGTTTTTCACAGATTCTGCCACGTTTTGTCTCTCCTAACTTTTGCAAACCTTAAGCTTGCTTTTTCTTTGCAAAAACTTTTTGGCACTCTTGAGAAACAGTAGATCTTCAATAATATCTTTATATCCAGTGGGAAAAATTTATTTTATTAAGGGTACTAACCTCTCTAATCAGCTTATGATGAGTTATGTATGAAGGGAGTTTTCAAGTGTGCGATGGAAGATGATGAAAGAAGATCCAGGAGTGTCAAGCGCTCAAGCTTGGGGATGCCCCCATGCATCCCCAATAAATATTCAAGGAGACTCAAGTGTCTAAGATTGGGGATGCCCCCGTACATCCCCTTCTCCATCAACAATCATCAGTTCGTCCTTCGTCTCACTATATTTTTAGCACTTCATGCGTTATGTGCTATGCTTGGAGCGTCTCTCTCTTAGGTTTTATTTTTAGTTTTCTTTAGTTTTTCTTGCTGTTCATAACAAGTTAGACCCCGTCTTACTTTGTGTGGGAGAAAAAAACGCTCCACTTTCAAAATCTAGAACACATCAAAGGATTTTTCCTGCTTATCTTTTTTCTGTTGTGTGTTCTTTATCTTTTCATAGTTGCTGCCATGTTTAGTTTTAGTCTTAGTTTGTCCTTAGCAAGAGCCTTGGCTTTTTTTTAGTCTGTTGCTGGAACTCTTTTTAGTTTTCATGTTTATCTTGTTAAAGAGAGTTGGTTGTTGCACTGAGTTGTGTTTTGTCTTGGAAGTAGGTAATTGAGGTTGCTATTTAATTCTAGTAGTAACTTGCAATAGTTTTGAAGTTTTGATGTGAGTAATGTTTGAACTTTTGGTGTCAAGAGCTCTAGCCTATTAGTGATAGGTGTCGTATTTTGGGCAATCCGTGTGTATTTTCAAAACCTACAAAGCTAGTTGAGAACTCTAGCTACTAGATGGATCACTAATCTTTGGAGGGATCGAATATTAGAGTACACTCACGTACCATGAGTCGAGGATGTGCAAGGATAACCAAACCCCCATACACTCCCCCTCGGGGTACTTGTGTCTTTGTGAACCTCCTTATTAGATTGAGAGTTACCGATAATAAGTGCATGAGTTCTTCGGAGTAATGTAAGTATTGAAAGTTGACACTTCCACCTTCCCATATTTTGCTAGCCTCTCCCGTGCCGTGCATTGCCTTCTTCTCACTCCGAGAGCTGGTGTCCACCTTCGCCGGTACATCCAAACCCTTGGCATGATACGCTCTGTCATCATAAACCTCCTTATATCTTTCCTCAAAACAGCCACCATACCTACCTATCAAGGCATTTCCATAGCCTTTCCGAGACATATTGCCATGCAACATCCACCTCTTCATGACTTGATCTTCATGTCATACATGTTCCTGCTACACTGGCAGCGACATACATTGCATACATCATGATAGTTACATCTTCTTTATGATTTTGAGTACCTTGTAAAGTGTGAAAGATCTCCTTTACCTCACTACTAGGGAAATAGCTATACATGGAAAGCTTATTAGTGGCGCATAGAGAAGGCCATGCGCCACCATTAGTTAGGGGTGGCGCACTGGAAAATAATGCGCAACCCATAAGGTCTTATGGGTGGCGCATTATTTTCCAGTGCGCCACCCCTAAGAGTGGGCCAGCCTGGATGATCTTATACGTGGCGCATCCAGCAATATGCGCCACCCCTAAGGACCCTATGGGTGGCGCATTTACAGAATGCGCCACCCCTAAGAGCATAGGGGTGGCGCATTCTGTAAATTCGCCACCCATAAGGTCCTTAGGGGTGGCGCATTTCTCTAATGCGCCACCCATAAGAGCTTAGGGGTGGCGCATTTCGCCAATGCGCCACCACTGACTTTCTATATGCGCCACTAAATGCCTAGAGCTGCCCTTTTCTACTCCACCCCACCTACCACCTCTCATTCACTCCACACAATTCTCAAACTAGATCCACTCTTCTCACCCTAGATCTATTCGGTTTTCTCCTCCTCCCCACCTCATTTCTTCCATTTATCCATCGATACTTGGCATTACATCTATTTTGTTTCATATTGAAGTAAGTGGACCTCCTCCCAAACTCTTTTGTTCCATTTATGACCCATATACTTGCCTTTATTAGCTTGGGGTTTGTTGTATATGTGAAGCTTGGGTTTGATGTATATGTGAAGCTTGTGGTGGTTTGATGTATATGTGAAGCTTATGGTGGTCTGATGTATATGTGTATCTTGAGTGGCCAATGTTTTGCCGAAATGTCGATTCATTTCCGTTTCGGCAAATTTCTGGCGCACTCTCCGCATGCTCCCATGCATTATTAGGGAAGGTCATGCCGAATTTTTCCGGCGACGACTGTGATATATAATTGTGTTGTTCTCTCCGTGCACGCAGGTGATCGACCATGGTCCGCGAGATGCTGAGCGATATCACCGTGGCTAGGTGGATGCAATGTGCGACAAACAACATGCTAAGGAATAATAGGTCGGATATAAGATGTCCGTGTCGGAGATGCAAACTGTAGTGCGTGACCGAGCCTGATTCCGGAATATTGCAAAGACACCTGAAGCGTAATGGTTTGATGGATGGCTACACACGGTGGATAAGTGATGAAGCTGGTGAGGAGGAGGATGTCAATGGTGGGGAGCCAGTAAATGAGGAAGGGCAACTAGAAAACAGCGGCGGGCGAGAAGACGAAGAGCATCCCGTACATGATCATGAAGAAGATGCCAAAGCGGATCATGTAGATCAAGATGCCGGACATGAAGATCAAGATGTCGTACATGATGAGGATTCAAGCTGGGTGCAGGACCCTCATGTTCAAGAGCTGCTTGTCAAAGAGGCGTTGAACGCAAGAGGTGCAGCTAGAGAGAAAGCCAAGATGGCGCAACTCGAGAAAGACGCGATTACGAAGTTGTACGAAGGATGCAACGACGGGGATACCCGCTTGAATGTAACACTTGGGGCTATGGATATGAAGGAAAAACACAAATGGACCGACAAAAGCTTCGATGATAACATGGCATTCTGGCACGGTCGTCTTCCGAAGGGCAACACGTGCCCAACTAGTATCGCTGAGGCCAAGAAAGTCCTTTGCCCTCTCGATCTTCCGCACGTTAAATACCACGTCTGCATAAATGATTGCATGATCTATCGGGGTGAGGACGAATAAAAAACCACGTGTTCGATGTGCGGTGTTATCCGATACAAGAGAAGGAAGAAAGTTCCTAGAAAAGTGGTATGGTACTTTGCGATCACTCCTCGTCTGCAGAGGTATTTCGTAGATCCCGAGGAAGCAAAGCTCATGACCTGGCACGCGGATAGAAAGAAGCTAAAAGAGTATGACCCGAACCCGGATCCGGAAAAGGAGGACATGTTGAGGCACCCTTCAAATGGTAGCCAATGGACTGCGTTGGACCTCGAATACCCAGATTTTGGGAAAGAACCAAGGAACCTCAGGATTGGTGTGAGCGCCGATGGAGTCAATCCGTTTGGCGACCAGAGCAGCACACACAGTACTTGGCCCGTGTTTGTATGCATATACAACCTTCTCCCCTGGAAGTGCATGAAGAAAAAGTACATAACAATGTGTATGCTAGTTCAAGGGCCGAAACAACCAGGTACAGACCTCAATCTATATCTGCAGCTGTTGAAAGAGGAGCTAGAAACGTTATGGAAAGACGGAGTCAATACGTGGGACGCCGCGGCAAAATAATATTTCCCAATGAAAGCCGCGGTGATCACGACGGTGCACGACTATCTCGGATACGGATATTTCTCAGGGCAGGTGGTCCAAGGATTCTGTGCATGCGTTAGGTGCATGGATAATACAACGTACCGCCAGCTACCAAAAGATCCCGGATCTTCAAAAACCGTGTTCCAGGGGTCTCGGAGGTGGCTTCCCAAGAAACACGCGTGGAGAAAACGGGGACATTTGTTCGATGGAAGCGAGGAGCTCCGAGCACCCCCAGCTCGAAGGAGCGGCAAAGAAATCGACAACTTGCTGAAAACTTGGAAAGAGTGCCCCGCGCCGGGAAAGAAAAAAAAAGAAGACTCAGCCGTTGATGAGGGTATGGAAAGCGAGGTCTGTTTTCTGGGATTTGGAGTACTGGAGTCTACTCCGCAGTCCTCATAGCCTTGATCTAATGCATATCACAAAGAACATCTGCGAGAGCTTGTTTGGCACGCTGCTCAACATGCCGGAGAAGACCAAGGACGGGCCAAAAGCAAGGAATGACTTGAAATTTATGGGCATCAGGAGGGAACTTCACCCCCCTAGTGACGACGATGATGAGCCGGAGGAGGAAGAGGATACGGAAACGCAAAACTCTCGCAAACGAAAAAGGACGACAAAGAAGAAGACCGGTATTGATCACTGCCCCCCGGCATGCTTCACTCTTTGCGAGGAAGAGATCAAGCGGTTTATCCACTGCCTCATAGGAGTAAAATTTCCAAACGGCTACGCGGGGAAGATAAGCAGATACCTAGACGAGGCGAAGCAGCGTTTCAGCGGGATGAAATCTCACGACTGTGACGTGCTGATGACGCAGATTCTCCCGGTTGCGATGCGAGGGATAATGGACGAGCACGTCCGTAAAACGTTGTTTGGCCTTTGCAACTTTTTTGACGTCATCTCCCGGAAGTCAATTTGCGCTACGCAACTCAAAAGGCTACAGGAGGAGATCGTGCTCATACTATGCGAGCTTGAGATCTATTTCCCGCCCGCGTTCTTCAACATTATGGTGCATCTGCTGATCCACGTCGTGGATGATATCGTCCAACTCGGGCCTGCGTTTCTGCGCAGCCTGATGCCGTTCGAAAGGATGAATGGACACATCAAAAAATACATTCGTAACAGGTCCCGTCCAGATGCAAGCATAGCGAAGGGCTTTCTAACCGAAGAGTGCATCTCTTTTTGCACGAATTATCTCAACACCGAGAACCCTGTTGGTCTGGCCGTCAACAAGAACTTTGGTAGGACCGATGGGTGTGGTCACCACGAGGGAAGCCGCGCAATGCATGTCAACTTTGACGGTCGAGACATCGACTTTGAAAGATCAAGCCTAGTCGCGCTACAACACATCCAGCTGGTCGATCCTTGGATAGTAAAGCACAAGGATTTAATCAGGAAGAAGTACAGTGACCAGGGCCTGCAGATAACGGACCGAGATCCACGGCTAATCAAAGAGCACAACTCCGGTTTCATGACTTGGTTCAGGGACGAGCTTCGTGCTAATACCCCTCGAAGGAACGCTTCCGAGGACGAAAAGATGATATTCACCTTGTCACAGGGTGCCGCACGCAACCTGAGGACCTATCAAGCGTATGATATCAACGGCTATACATTTTACACGGAGGAAAAGGACAATAACTGCGATTACCAGAACTCAGGGGTAACGGGGATATTCTACACCGATGACGTCAAGGAAAGATTCTATGGAAGGATCGAGGACATATGGGAGCTCGACTACTGTGCAGAGAAGGTGCCGATGTTCCGTGTGAGATGGGCCAAGAGCGTCGTAAAAGAAGACCGGTACTTCACCACCATGGTTATACCCGAAGCCAAATCCAAGTCTGCGGGCGCAAACGTCACCGCGAAAAATGAGCCATGGGTACTGGCTAGCCAAGTGGACCAATGCTTCTTCATTACCGACCCATCAAAGCCGAGCCGCGTTTTAGTGAGGAGAGGCAAAAGAAACATCATCGGAATGGATGGAGTCACCAACGAGCAAGACTTTGACTAGTATGGCGACCCGAAGATGGAGGATGACTACGCCGCTCAGGATACATACACCACAACCCTACCGAGGAAAGGTCTCCTCCCGTTCAAGAGGAAAAGTGAAGGCGTCCCGGGCCTAAATTATTCAACCACGAGAAAGAAGGGCAAGAAGAAGATTGTGAGGAAACGATAGCTAGATAGCTAGCTCCAAATTTAAGAAAAATATTTTGTAATTCATGATCACTTTGTGTATGCATGGATTTAATATGCACTTTGTAATTGATGATCACATTCTTAGGTTTGAAGTGTATGAACGTCGATGATACACAATTGAAGCATCATGCCTAACTCCTTAAAAAAGAAGAAATGGCCAGCTACACCTTGTAATTGACGATCACATTCTTATGTTTCCAAATGCCGCTACACCTTGTGTTTGTGGATCTTGGTTCGGCGACGACACGGTTAATGCATGGTACGTGGATCGATAGGATGAGTAACATACCGATGGGAAGGAAGGCCATGGCGACGCTAAAAAACCCAGAAGAAATGAACCTGAAAACACATCGATGGGAAGAGAACCTGAAGCAAGCAACACACATCAAACACAATCTTTGTTGTTACATACTTACAATATACTCCAATAAGAAGAAATGGAAATATTCATTCATAATGTGACAAGGCATGTTTAATGAAAAAATAATTCAACAAAAAAATAAAAAAAACGCTTAGGGGTGGCGCATATTGCCACAATGCGCCACTAAGTGCTCTTATGCGCGGCGCATTTTGCTGAAATGCGCCACCAAAAGGTTTCTTATGCGTGGTGCATTTCGAGAAATGCGCCACCCCTAAGCCTTAACCTCCATCACCCCCCTCCCCTTGCCCATGCCCACACCCATTCGATCCCCCCTAGCCCTAGTCGTTGCCGCCGGAGCACACCAGAGCACACCGGAGCCCCTCGACGCCACCGCGGAGGGCACACCGGATCCCTCACCCCTGCCCCTCGACGCCACCGCGGAGGAGCCCACCGGAGCCGTCACCCCTGCCCCACGACGCCTCCGTGGAGGAGACGCCAACGGCCGCAGTCCCACCGTAGCCGTCCCGCGCCACCGTCCATCGTCCGGCGACCCCTCCCCGCCGCCCCGCTCGCCATTGCCAGGTACATCCCATACTCCCCCTCTCCCCTCCATCTTTGCCTCGCGCTCGGCCTCGGCCCGCTCGCCATTGCTGCTCGCCATGAAGCAAGTCAGATTCACACATCAAAGAAATATTAACACATCAAAGAAATTTTGTCATCCAGTGCACACATATATGCAAAAAATATACTGCATCTTAGTTGATTTGTACAAAGCTCATCAACAAAACTGAATTTTCTGAATTTTTATGCGTATAGAACAAGAAGTTTCTGGATGCATATAGAACAAGCCATTTTTAAAAATATAAAATGGAGGCACGACTTCATACAAAACGGAGGCATGACTATATGAAAAACGGAGGAACTTCCTCATGCAAAACGGAGGCACGACCTCATAAAAAACGGAGGCACGGTTTCATACAAAACAGAGGCACGCCTTCTTATAAAACGGAGGAACGACCTCATACAAAACGGAGGCACGATCTCATATAAAACCGAGGCACGACCTCATACAAAACGGAGGCACGATCTCATATAAAACCGAGGCACGACCTCATACAAAATTTTGGAAAATTTTGAGGTGCTTGGACTTTTCAACTCAGATTATGTCTTGGCAATTGCGTTCATGATTTGATATGCATGTGCTAGTTGGATGTTATGGAAGCCCGTAGCTGTCTTTGCATATGCTAGTTGGCTGATGATTCATTTATAGGATGAAGCAATTATAATTCATTCATGGATGTTTAGGAACTGGAGTATGTGGTATAATGAGGTGAAATACTGAAATCGACAAACCAATAAATTTCACAAAATCTTTTGAGATGACATGAGATGAAAGAACTACTATGCATTTTTTTTCAAATTTTGTAGCAAGTTTGTGACATGAACAACTTTGCAAAACAATTTTTTATCTACTTTCTGGTTTGACTCTTATATGCTTTAGTAAAAATTAAAAAAGAGAGAGGAGAAAAACCAGTGTGTGTGTCCTACATCTTAAGTTCATGCTTATTAAATATTTTTGTTGCTTGCTGCCATTGCTTAGCAAGCATAGCATATGTTATTATTAAAAAAATTGCTAGCCTATATATATGTTGTGCAGGTACAAATCATTATCCCCTTTCTCCCAAAATGTTGATTAACTTCCGTTTCGGTTGAGAATGGGGCACTCTCATGTTAAGAAAAAGAACAAAGGTCATGCCGAATTTTTCCTTGAATTCGTGCATGACCTTTGCTATTTTTTTTAACATGAGAGTATTTGCATTTATTTATTGTGCTAATTAATTAAGTAGTTGCATTTCTTAATATTGTACTAGTGCAAACATGTCGACTGGAGCCGACGCCGGTCCTTCTTCTCAGCCGGGAGAAAAAAGGAAGCAATTTTGGGACTACTCCCAGGAGGAGGTCGAGGAGCAGAGAGAAGAGGAAGTACCTCCGGCCGAGGAGGAGTATGAGGAGGAGATAGAGTCGGGGTCCGACTCATCGGATGATGACTTGGAGGAGGAGGCCGGTACGACAGACGGCGAGAGGAACATCGGCGAGGATGATGGGACCGGTGGCTCCAACACAGATGGTACCCAGTCGAAGAAGAGGAATCGGAAACCGACCAAGATCGGCGTCATTAGGCAAGAGTTTACTGTTGTGACCGCCGTCGGGATTCCTAAAGAGCCCGAACCTTTTTCGGAAGGGTACGGCCGTCAAGTCGCGGCAATCCTCCGCAACACCGTGCCGATCACCACGATTAACCTCAGGAGTCGTGAGAATATTAATTATTTTCAGCTTCTTATCAACAAGCTGCACGGAAGATACAAGTTTCCGGAGCCGTACGATAACACCAAACTCAGAGGGAACAAAATAAACACATGGGCCTTCAGGAAGATGAGCAAGGCCTTTTCCATTTGGAAAACCCGGGTGAAGAGGGCAATTTTTGAAAAGAACAAAACCTGGGAGGAGCTCAAGGACAAAGAGCCGTTGATCGACGAAGCTACCTACAACCTTTTCAAGGCTAGGTGTGAGTCCGAGCAAGCCAAGGCCGCGAGTGCAAAGGGCAAGGCCATGCGGTCGCAGGTCATAGGTAACCATCGTCTCGGAGCCGGTGGTTACAAAAGTTCCAAGCCTAAATGGGACAAGGAGGATGCCGAGTACGCCGCTGCGGGCATACCTAACCCCTTCCAGCAATAGAAAGATGATCCGCAGACCGAAATCTTTGTGAGGGCCCGGAGCTATAAGGACAAAGCAACCTCGAAAATAATTATCGATCCTAAAATTCAGGAGTTTACGACTGCCGTGGTAAGTAGTTTACCACGCGACCTTGTCGATTGAATTCTCGAGTGAAGTTCACAATTTCTTAACGTTTCACATTTTTGCAGCAAGCGGAAATGAAAATCGCCTCATCGCAGGAGTCGTCGGTTAAGCCGGCCGGCCCGTGGGACAACGCCTTTAACAGGGCGTTGAACAAGGTCAAGAAGGTTTACGACATGACGGCGAAGCCATCGTCAGCCCGCCGTGTGGTCGGCTTTGGTGCGGACCTAAATTGGTCCGAATATTATGGAAAACCGGCGGAGCAGTCCGGTTCGAGGGGGCGCAAGGCGAGAAGGACCGAAGAAGATGCCACTTATGTTCGTGGACTGGAGGAGAAGGTGAACATGCTTCCGCAGCTTGTCCAGGACAAAGTGGCGAAGACGATGAACGCTCTCCTTCCAGATATGATGTAGTCGCTCGCGAATTGGCGAGCGCGTGGTGGACAAGGGCACATACCAGTCCCCAGCATGGTCGGCAGCAACTCGGGCACCGCGGCGCCTGCAGTCCCGACTCCCGCCGTAGTGGTGGCTCCCGCACCGACTCCCGGCATATTTGTGACTCCGGCCGCCAACACCGCGGCGGCGGCGCCGGACATGATGGTAACTCCTCCAGCCACGATCGAGCAACCGGGGCATAACAATAATGCACCCGGCGGCAGCGCAAATAGGGCGACCGATGCCACGGGAGGCAGCGCTCCCTCCGTCTCTTGCATGCCCGCCGTCATCGGCGGGGTCTCTTCACTAGCCGACCTCGACGCCCTCAAGGTAACTATAAGCGTCTGCAACTCAAACGAGGACTTCATCTCCTTGCCTTTTTTAGTGGAATCTCTCTGATGCCGTACATGCATATATATATCTCTTTCGCAGGAGGACACTCCATGCATTCTATTACAAGTCGTGGACGGCGAGTTGAAGGATGTTGCCAAAGGTAAAATCATTCAACCACAAAATCGAATCATGCACAATATGTCGATGGCACCGGAGATGCATAGGGTTCAAATCTCTCTCGTGATTTCGGGCTACGAGAGAGTTGAACCTCCCATTCAACCCCCCGGATACGATGAGGACGAGCCGGCAGTCCTCAGTGACTGTTTCAACAAAATATGCCTATGGCCGAAGAGCCAAATGCGTTTAATGACGGGGGAAAGGGGCACCACACCTAGGACAACACCGCTAGTCATCGTGTCGGCGCCACATGATCCCATCGGCGCACAACAAGAAGACGATGATCTTGATGGTGATATCAACGCCGACCAGTTCATCAATACTTTGTATGATGCTGATGACTTATTCATGCCTCCTGCTGAAGGAGCCTATCAGCATGACGAGGAAGCTCGCGGTCCAGCTGATCCTGCGGCGAAGCCTGCTTGCTCCACGCGTCTCTTCGCTGCTTCTCAGGAGATGTCTCCAGCAGCTTGCACCTTCACCGAGCCTCAAGCAGATGCCACAAGGAGATCTATTCTCAGCCCGTCCACACTCCATAAGGCGGCCACTGAGCAGATAAAGGCCGGTGAGCCCTCAAAATCAGAAAAGAAGAAGGGACGGAAAAGAAAGAAGAACATCACTTCGAGTAGCCAACCTTCGATGTCGATCCGGGCTCAGGACGGGCCACCAAGATCCAAGGATCTCTCGTTTGAAATCCATGTGGCTAGTAGGGCGATGCTACCTAAGGACATGCTGGACCTTGCAACTTCGGATATGCAGAGTGTGCATCATAGTATTATGGCATTAGAGAAGATTCTTCTTCGAGAAGAGAATCCCTAGTACCCGGTTTTCATGGCCAAGGTGCCACTCAACATGGGCTTCATCATCACTATACCCGCGGATATGATAATCCTGCGATTTTCGGAGATCTTCAATTTGTACCATCTCAAGCGGCTGGACCATAGCCTTATCCGTCTGTTCTCGCTCAGCCTTTCTATGAGTATCAGGAGAGATAAGACCCCGAGCGTCGCGATATTGGACCCCTTCTACATGCGTGAAAGCATCTTGATGGACGACGGGGACGCGGCTCTCGCGGTGTGGTACATCACAGACTTCATGCTACAGAACGCCGACAAGGATTCATTTCTTATGACCTACTCTCCCAAGTAAGTCATTCGCTCGCCTCCGTAGCATATATGCTTTCTTAGCTTTCCATTGTCCTCTTCCAACATTCCTTTTGGATTGTTTTAATTATGCAGTGAGGATCAAGACTGCGTGCTCATCTGCTTTTCACTGCAACACTCGCATGTCATGTATTTAGACTCGGGGAGTGTGAAGAAGAAAGATTACAAGTATATCATGAGAGTTTTGGATGATGCTCTCGTCGGCTACATAAAAGCCAGAGGCAAGATCATGAAGCACAAGTTCAGGAAAAATCAGCCTGGCGTGAAGGTGTTCAACCACGTAACGCAGTTCCCGTGCGTCAAGAAGCCGGCTGGCAGTGTGAGGGGTGCGTACTACGACCTTCATCACATGAGGGCGATTGTACAGGAACAACGCAACCTTACGCTGCCAAGTCATCTCGGAGCGTGGGCCGAAAGGAAGGCGGAAATCGCCGATGCAAATCTGAAGGAGGAGTTCTTTCACATCCAAGCGCAGATGGCGACTATCATCCGTCATGAAGTACAAATGAGGGGGTCGATCTTCCACTCGAACATTGCACCATCCAATGGGGAGATAGAAGTCCGCCTAAAGGCCCTGCGTGACACAAGGCCTTTCATGACGAAAGAAGGATGCCGCCCATTCCCCGAGCCGAGTCAGAACAATTGAATGTACTCTTTGTGTAATTTGGATGTAATTTGGATGTACTCTTTGTGTAGTAGATGGTAGTGTCAAATACTCTTGGTGCTCTTTGTGTATAAAGGTCACTGCATATGCATTTTTATGCATATGTGCATGCTTGTTGGCCTCTAAACCTTTGTAAATCTTTGTAATAAGAATTATAATGCAATTCTTTTGTATCAATAATTGTTGGCCTCATTGTTATATTGTATTTTTTATTTCTGTAATATAATAAAAATATCTGAAATGTTTATATTCTTTTCTGTAATTCTTTTTTTTTGTTTTCTGTAATTCTTTAGTGGCGCATTTTGTCTGGGTTTAGTGGCGCACTGGGAATGTGCCACCCCTAAGGAACCTTAGGCGTCGCGCATATCAGAATGCGCCACCCCTAAGAGCTTAGAGGTGGCGCATTCTGAGATGCGCCACGCCTAAGGGCCTTAGGAGTGGCGCATCCAGAATGCGCCACCTCTAAGCCCTTATTAGTGGCTTGTAGTTAGTGGCGCATCCCTAATGCGCCACTAAACACAAAAAAAGGGCGCCACCATAAGGGTATTCCCTAGTAGTGCCTTCTTGTAAAATAGAGTGTTGCCCTTAAGTGAGGAAAAGATCCCAAAGTGGACACAATAAAAGATCCCAAAGCGGACAAATGAGAGTTAAATAGAAAGAGCCATTGAGGCCAGAAAAAAATACAAAAAAATAGAAAAAGGAGAAAAAGAAAAAAAAAAGAAAGGGGCAAAACTACTATCCTTTTGAGAGATCCAGACTAGTACTCCCTTTATATCCTTGTACTCCATAGAGATGATCATTATGCATATAGCTATGTGGGACCTTCACACTATAGAACTTGGCTTGCATATTCCAAGGATGAGCCTCCTCAAACGAGCTCTAGGTCTTCATGAGCGAGCAAGTTAGATACTGTCACAACCCTAGTTTTGGTATGTGCTTTTATTACTAGAAAAAAATTGCATCATGTTTAAATTCCTTGGTTTAATAATTGGGCATTTGGAAAAGCCTCAAAAAGAATTTAAATAAAAGGCCAGATAAAAAGTTTTTCAAAAATTCCTCCAAACAATTTTGAAAAGTCCTATAAATGAGTATGATCATTTTAAAAATGATTTGGAGTCAAACCCATGCTCATGGATTTTTCAAATATTTAAACAGAGGCTTGGAAATTAAATTTTATTCATATTTGAATTGGATTCAAATTATTTGAACTCCAAAAATCCTGAAAACTTGGGTCTGGCTTTATATCAGTCACATATAGCCCCAATAAAAATATCAGGGTTTTATAAAAATGTTTTGTTATAAAAACAAAACAAAAGAAAAGAAACAGAAACAAATAAAAGAAAAATAGAGAAAGAAAAAGAGGCCCAACTTACTTGGAGCCACCAGGCCTGGCCCAGCCCAGCCCAGTGGCTCTTGTCGTCTTCTCCCCGGGCACGAGCACACAGCTGCGTGGCCGGCATGCTGTGGCCGCCGTGGCTGCCGAGGCCACGCAGCAGCTCCCCCTCGTCCCTATCCAGCGCCGAGGATCCCCTCGAAGCCCCCCTGTTCTTCCCCCTTCCTCTGGTTCTTCCCCCCCCCCTCTCTCACGTGCGTTCCCGCAAGAACCCGAAGCTCGCCATCGCCGCCCGGCATGCGCCTGCGTGGCCAACGACGTCGAGCCGCCCTGCCGTGCTGTCCAGAAGCTTCGCCGTGGTCGTCCACGCCATCTCGAGCAACCAATCGAAGCCGCGAAGCTTCAACAACGACGCCCGCGACCTCTGTCTCCGCCACGGCCGTCGGCACGCCGTCGTCAAATTCGCGGCCACCGCAGCTCCTCCGCCCCTCCTGTCTGCGCCAGCACGCTCAGGGTGAGCTCCCCGTGCTTTTCCCCCTAGACCGTGCTTTGTTCCGCGCCCGGTGCCCTTTTCCCCCCCACCAGCCGAGCGGCGCCGCCGCGGAGGTCGTCGCCGTCGTGGCCTTCGGCCTCCTCCTGCTGGCGCATATGCTCCACTGGATGCGCGCGTGCAAGGGCCGCTTCCTGGTGCCCTTGGCGCAGCCATCCGTGGCTGGAGCCGCCGTCCAAAGCGGGCACCGCTGCGTCCAGTGGTCGCCGACGGCTAAACTCCGGCCACTGGGTCATTAGGGGTTAACCCCCCCCCCCCCCCTCTTGATCCCTCTCTCTCTCACAGACATGTGGGGCCAGCCCCCCTTAATCCTCTGTTTAAATTTTAATTAAACGGGGATTAACCCCAGACCCACTGACAGGGATGGCCCACTGGTCAGCCCCCCCCCCCCCCCGCGTCATGATGACATCATCCTTGCGCAATAAATCGATTTCTTAATTAACAGAATTTCCAGAAAATGATTAAATTCAATAACTTTTAAACCGTAACTCCAAATCAAATAATTTATATATGAAAAATCATCAGAAAAATTCAAGGATTCCAAATATCATACTTTCATAGATGAAAAACACATCTATGATGATGGACCAGTAGCATTTAGCTATTTGGGTTATTTGGAATAATTCAAAATAAATGTTTAAATCATTTCAAATTAAATCTTTGCAACGCCAACCTTATGACATGAACATCAGAGGCATATCATACACATGACCACATGGTTTACCATATCCAAACATTAACAAATGCAACTTGGGATAATTTGAACAACATTTGGAGTTTGAATTTGAATTTCTTATTCAAATCAAATTTGAACCTAGATCACATCAGTACCATGCCATGATTCATTTCTTGAATGTGCATTACAATGTGATGTTTACATTCTTGTTGTATTGGTGTTTGCTTCTTCTCGATAGATCCATCGCCGGACGTAGTCCCTGTTTTCTCCGAAGAGTGGCACCCCCGAGTCTCGACAATAAGGCAAGCAAACCCCCTTTGATCATATCTATAAAAACCTAGTTTCCCTCTTGTTCTCTTATGCATGATTAGGTGATTCACATGTTACCGTTCTTCCGCTAGTTGAACCCATCCTTTGCATGACCTATCATTGCTACCACAGTATTAAGCAAACCTCAACCTAGCAGATACAAGATTGTTTGTGTTCATCATGTGGCCCTTCATCCATGATATGCTATGCCATGCTAGAGTTGTTTGTAATAAAGTTGATCCATCTGGGTGATGTATCGGGATGGTAGTGAACACATGCAACAAGGTGGTAACGTGTTGATGAAGTCACCCTAATATAAGTGAACAATGAGAGGTTGTGTAGGAGTACACAGTGGGTTGTCTCATTTACACTGCCTTAGGCCCCGAGTTCTTGTGTTGTGATCCAAGACATAGATTACTACCACATGTTGGGCTCATTGACCCCTCTTGACCTATTAACTCACCCCGACTATGGTCCAGGATTCGCATGGGTTAATTTTTCTTCTATTTGCTTTCTTAACGTAGCACTGTTTTAGGCAAGCGCAGCACCATCCGTCGAGGTGGGCTTGTCGGACCGTCCATACATCGTCTGGGTCCTGAACGGAAACCCCGGTCGGATTCCCGATTGGGGTACAACTCAGATAGGCGATCCTCTGGACTAGAGTTGGAGCCGTGAGGTAAGTGTCGTGCTACTATCCTCGCCGACACCGCTTGAAGGTGACGAGTTCTAGGCGGTAAGTGGTAGCTACCTATGTGAAGAAGTACACCCCTGCAGGGTTAATGAACTATTCGAATAGCCGTGTCCGCGGTTATGGACTACTTGGAGATCTTTACTTGATTATTAGACAACTCAAATGGATACTCTAAAAATCGCAAGATAAGTGTGAGTGCTTTGGGTTGCTTCCTCGTGGGGAAGTCGAGGAAGGATCCATGGTTGTGTA
Organism: Bromus sterilis; assembly: GCA_950022295.1. Lineage (NCBI taxonomy): Eukaryota > Viridiplantae > Streptophyta > Magnoliopsida > Poales > Poaceae > Bromus > Bromus sterilis. The sequence continues at coordinate 32,627,867 of OX465597.1, forward strand.
TTGATGTGGTGATCAAGATTAGATGGACTCGTGTGCGCCTCTCATCTCAACTCTATGTAGTCGTAGTACAGGATAGCCAAGTCAAAGCTTTCTGCATTACAACCCTACTTGCCTTTACCTTGATACCTGAGCATGAGTAGTATAGTTCTGACGTAAGTCTTGCTGAGTACGACTTTGTACTCACGTTTGCTTATTCTATGTTTTAGAGACAAGACCACTGACCCTGATGGTGGCCTCCCCCTAGCTCGACGTCGACGAAGTAATGTAGTCCCAGACAGTAGCCTGGTCCCTCTGGAGGGTCGTTGTGTTTTCTTAAAGGCTTCTTAAGCCATTTGTTAACCTTGTCTTTACTAAGACATGATTTGCTTCCGTTGTTGTATGATGTAATGTTGGATCACAGTGATGTGATCTCTGCTTGTAACACTACTATATCTGCTCTGTTTAGCAGATGCAATAAAGCTATGAGTTTGTAGAGTTCATGTTGTGTTACCTGCTGTTATACACTTGTCATGCATGCTGCGTGTATGTTTATATCGTGCATGTCATGTGTGGGGTTCGATAGCTTAGTTGAGTTCTTGCCGGCGGTCTTTTATACACCAAGTGGCCCTTAGATGTGTGCAGCTTGGGGCATCGCGATGCGATTGTTCGTGACTCTGTCACGTGGCACACTTTGTTGTATGATTGAGCCCGCCCGAGACCCAGACTAAGAGATCGGGATGGAGTCTGTTTATGTAAGTGTTAGGATTCAATCGATAATATGGTTGAGGCGACTTGTCTATGAGTATGGGATTTCACCACCCATAATCATTTAGACTTGTGAGCGGACGATGAGGACCCATCTCAGTTGATCATCCGGGCCTGGATGGGATGCCCCTCACGTTCGAGCTTTCCGAGAGTGTCTTGTACTTGGCCTTGTCTGCTTAGACAAGTGGGTATGGCTCTCGGCTCTCCATATGATTGAATTGTGACTGAAATTACGTATGCAAACGCCGGGTCCCGACAGACTTGGTATCAGAGCAGGACTGCCTGTAGGATTAGTAAACCTTGGCCGAAGTCGAGTCTAGCATTCTATAGTTATATAGTTACTTTGGGTATAAGGGAACAACGTAAGGCTTCATTTTTCTCCTTACCCTCATCGATCTGAGTCTGAGTCACCCTCATCTTTTCTACGGGAAGATAGGACTAGACTCTTCTATGTCTATACTAGAACATCTCGTTGTTTGACTCTCCTTAGCTGTAGGAATGTTTTGGTTGTCTAGAGTCACCGTTCCATCAAGCCTTTTGAGAAGGTTCTGATCATTCTTGCAGATTGATTCATTTTTCCACCCCGGTACAGCCCTTATGTTGTCCGATTTGTTCTGTGTTTCCAGTGATTCCAATGCTTTTGCATTACAATCTTGTCCGCTCTTAAATTATGTCATCTTTGCTTTGATTCCATCATAAATCCTACTCTGATTGTCGATTTTTATCACACAGAATGTCAGGTAGAACTAGATGTGTTGAATCTAGTCATGGTAATCAAAGTGGCGATGATGATCCTCCTTCACCGCCTTCTGCAGCGGAAATCATGATGGAGGCTGAGCGAAATCGACGTGATCAAACGCGCCTTTTGAAGCTCATTGAGAAGAATACTTCTCTTCAACGAGATGCGGTAATATCCATCCAGGATTTTATCCTTTTGAACCCGCCAGTTTTCCGATGTTCATCTGAGCCCCTTGATGCCGATGATTGGCTCCGTTCCATCGAGCGTAAGCTTGAGACGGCGCATGTTTCTCCAGATGATCGTGTGATGTTCGCGGCATACTTTCTGGAAGGTACTGCTTGTGAATGGTGGGAAAGTTTTGTTGCAATGCATCCTGATGGTCACGTAGTGACTTGGCAAGAGTTCCGTGATGCCTTCCAAGGGTACCACATTCTGGATGAGCTGATGGAAAGAAAGAGGGAAGAGTTCTGCAACCTATCTCAGGGAAATATGACTGTTCATCAGTACAGGAGTGAGTTCAATCGTCTTTATCGTTATGCCCCTGAGAAGATATCAACCGATGCCAAGAAGCAAGCAAGGTTCCGCAAGGGACTTAGCCCTGTCCTTCGTCATGATCTCAATCTCCTTGAATTCGTCAACTTCGAGGATTTGGTCAATAGATCATTTAGAGCTGAGCATGGAAATGAGGTCTTTGAAGAGTCTCGCAAGCGTGATCGTGATCTTGCTTCCTCTTCTAGTTTGGGTTCTCAGAAACGTCGATTTTGGGTCCCAACTAGTGCCCTTCCTTCGCACTTGATTCCAAGACCATCTCCACAAAGCAAGAAAGCCCAGAAAGGTAGTAGAGAGCTTGCCATACAAACTCCACAACCTAACACCCGTTTGTGCTACAAGTGTGGCAATCCTGGCCACATTGCACGGCAGTGTTCATTGCAAGAGAATGTTCCTCCTCGTGCAAAACATAAAGCCAAAGCTAAGCCACCAAAGCCTTCCAAAGCCAAGTCCGCTATTGTTGAATACGGACGTGTGAACCATGCCACCATCAAAGAAGCCCAAGAGGATACTAAGGTTGTACTCGGTACACTTCCTGTCAACTCCAAACCTGCTTCTGTTCTATTTGATTCTGGAGCTTCCCATTCCTTTATGTCTGAAAAGTTCGCACTCCTGCATGACATTTCATTTGAGGAGTTGCCTACCCCTTTCATGATTAAAACTCCAGGATCCACATGGCGTACCAGTAGGGTAAGTCATGACAATGAGATTGTTGTTGAGGATGTTGTATTCCTTGCTTCTCTCATAGCCCTCAAATCTTCAGATATCGATATCATCTTAGGTATGGATTGGTTGTCCAAACACCGTGCCAAGATTGATTGTGCCACTAAATCAGTTCAACTCACTCATCCTTCCGGCAAGATAGTCCATTTCACATCTCAAGGTTCAGACACCCAGCTATATTCGTTGAATGAACATCCCCTTCCTAACCTTGAAGATATTCCGATAGTTTGTGACTTTCCGGATGTCTTTCCAGAAGAGCTGCCGGGAATGCCACCCGACAGGTGTGTGAAATTCATAGTGGATCTTATACCAAGCACAGCCCCAATTTCGAGACGTCCATATAGAATGGCCCCACATGAGTTAGCTGAGCTTAAAATCCAACTGGAAGCTTCGTTGGCAAAAGGCTTCATCCGCCCTAGCTCATCGCCATGGGGTTGCCCCGTTCTGTTCGTAACGAAGAAAGATGGAATAGAAAGGATGTGCGTAGACTATCGCCCGCTAAATCTAGCGACGATAAAGAACAAGTACCCACTGCCCAGGATCAATGATCTTTATGATCAACTTGCAGGATCCTCTGTCTTCTCCAAGATGGATTTGAGATTAGGTTATCATCAAATCAAAATCAGAAACGAGGACATTCCCAAGACGGCTTTCACTACTCGTTATGGTCTTTATGAGTACACCGTCATGTCCTTCGGTTTAACCAATGCCCCAGCCACTTTTTCGCGCTTGATGAATTCGATCTTCATGGAGTACTTAGATAAATTTGTTGTGGTTTATCTTGATGACATTCTCATCTACTCGAAGAATGAAGAAGAGCACGCAGAACATCTTAGGCTGGTATTGATGAAACTTAGAGAGCATCGCCTTTATGCTAAATTCTCCAAGTGTGAATTTTGGCTACCAGAAGTGACCTACTTAGGCCACGTGATTTCTGCAAAAGGCATTGTTGTCAATCCCGAGAGAGTTCAGGCCGTCCTTGACTGGACTCCACCTGAATCGGTTAAGCAAGTTAGAAGTTTTCTTGGCTTAGCAAGCTATTGTCGTCGCTTCGTCGAGAACTTTTCTAAAGTTGCAAAGCCTCTGACTGAACTCCTCAAGAAAGATAAGAAATTCCAATGGACTCCCAAGTGCGAGGAAAGCTTTCAAGAGCTAAAAAGAAGATTGACTTCTGCACCCGTACTTGCACCTCCAGACACCAAAAGGGATTTTGAGATCTATTGTGATGCTTCACGGCAAGGGTTAGGATGCATACTTATGCAAGATCAACATGTGGTAGCTTATGCTTCACGCCAGTTGCGGCCACATGAAGAGAACTATCCTACCCATGATCTTGAACTCGCTGCCGTAGTTCATGCCCTGAAGACTTGGCGACATTACTTCCTTGGTAATCGTTGTGAAATCTATACCGATCACCAAAGCCTCAAATACATATTCACCCAGCCAGATCTTAACCTCAGGAAAAGACGCTGGATAGAGTTGATAAAAGATTATGACTTAAGTATCTCTTACACCCCAGGCAAAGCCAATGTCATGGCTGATGCACTAAGTCATAAGTCGTATTGTAACAACCTCATGTTACAACAGTATCAACCACTTCTCTATGAGGAATTTCAAAAGATGAATCTCGAGATTGTTCCTCATGGATTCCTTTCCACCTTGATTGTGAAACCAACCCTTGAGGATCAAATCAAAGCTGTTCAACAACGTGCTCGAGGTATCCGATATATCAAACAGAACATTGCTAGCGGTAAGGCAAGATGTTTTACCCTAGACAATGAAGGTACTGTGTACTTCGAGAATAGGATGGTAGTTCCGAAGAATATGAATCTAAGGAAGCAGATCCTTAAGGAAGCTCATGACACCCCTCTCTCGATTCATCCTGGTAGTACTAAGATGTATCAAGATCTGCGCCAGAGATTTTTGTGGACTAGGATGAAGCGAGAAATCGCTCAATTTGTTGCTGAGTGCGATGTTTGTCGTCGTGTGAAGGCAGAGCATCAAAGACCTGCTGGTACTCTTCAACCTTTAGCCATTCCTGAGTGGAAATGGGATAAAGTCAGTATGGATTTCATCACTGGCTTTCCAAAGTCTATGAAGGGAAACAATGCCATCTTCGTGGTCATTGACCGTCTTTCCAAAGTTGCTCATTTCCTTCCTGTTCGCGAGAGTATAACTGCTAGCCAGTTAGCGGATTTATATGTCTCTCGGATTGTTTCTATCCATGGTGTTCCTTTGGAAATCAATTCAGACCGTGGAAGTCTTTTCGCCTCTCGATTTTGGGAAAGTTTTCAAAATGCTATGGGAACCCATCTCTCCTTTAGCACTGCCTTTCATCCCCAGTCAAGTGGTCAAGTAGAAAGAGTCAATCAAATTCTCGAAGACATGCTCAGAGCCTGTGTTATCTCATTCGGAAAGAGTTGGGAGAAATCTCTTCCATTCGCCGAGTTTGCTTATAACAACAGCTTCCAATCTAGCTTGGGCATGGCACCCTTTGAATTTCTCTATGGACGAAAATGTCGAACACCATTGAACTGGTCAGAAAACGGTGAAAGACAATTCTTTGGATCGGATATGATCCAGGAAGCAGAAGAGAAGGTTCGCATTGTTCGTGAGCAATTGAAAACTGCCCAGTCTCGTCAGAAAAGCTTTTATGATCGTCATCATAGGCCAGAAAGCTACGAGCTGGACGAGAAGGCTTACCTCCGGGTTAGTCCTCTGAAGGGAACCCATCGCTTCGGTATCAAAGGCAAATTGGCCCCACGTTACATAGGCCCCTTTTGCATTCTAGCTAAACATGGAGAAGTTGCCTACCAACTTGAACTACCCCCGCATCTTTCTCAGGTTCACGATGTCTTCCACGTATCTCAACTCAGGCGTTGCTTCAAGGACCCCATCCGCGAAGTAGACCACGAAACGCTTGATCTCCAAGAAAACTTGTCATATCGAGAGTATCCTGTCCGTATCCTCGATGAAGCTGAGCGCACCACCAGACGTCAGAAGATCAAGTTCCTCAAAGTGCAGTGGTCCAACCATTCTGAGAAGGAAGCCACCTGGGAACGAGAAGATCATCTTTGAATTGAATAACCCACCCTCTTCCCGACTACTTCTGAATCTCGGGACGAGATTCTTTTGAGTGGGGGCGAGTTGTCACAACCCTAGTTTTGGTATGTGCTTTTATTACTAGAAAAAAATTGCATCATGTTTAAATTCCTTGGTTTAATAATTGGGGATTTGGAAAAGCCTCAAAAAGAATTTAAATAAAAGGCCAGATAAAAAGTTTTTCCAAAATTCCTCCCAACAATTTTGAAAAGTCCTATAAATGAGTATGATCATTTTAAAAATGAGTTGGAGTCAAACCCATGGTCATGGATTTTTCAAATATTCAAACAGAGGCTTGGAAATTAAATTTTATTCATATTTGAATTGGATTGAAATTATTTGAACTCCAAAAATCCTGAAAACTTGGGTGTGTCTTTATATCAGTCACATATAGCCCCAATAAAAATATCAGGGTTTTATAAAAATGTTTTGTTATAAAAACAAAACAAAACAAAAGAAACAAAAACAAATAAAAGAAAAATAGAGAAAGAAAAAGAGGCCTAACTTACCTGGAGCCACCAGGCCTGGCCCAGCCCAGCCCAGTGGCTCTTGTCGTCTTCTCCCCGGGCACGAGCACACAACTGTGTGCCCGGCATGCCGTGGCCGCCGTGGCTGCCGAGGCCACGCAGAAGCTCCCCCTCGTCCCTATCCAGCGCCGAGGAGCCCCTCGAAGCCCCCCTGTTCTTCCCCCTTCCTCTGGTTCTTCCCCCCCCCCTCTCTCCCGTGCGTTCCCGCAAGAACCCGAAGCTCGCCGTCACCGCCGTGCATGCGCCTGCGTGGCCAACGACGTCGAGCCGCCCCGCCGTGCTGTCCAGAAGCTCCGCCGTGGTCGTCCACGCCATCTCGAGCACCCAATCGAAGCCGCTAAGCTTCAACAATGACGCCCGCGACCTCTGTCTCCGCAACGGCCGCCGGCACGTCAAATTCGCGGCCACCGCAGCTCCTCCGCCCCTCCTGTCTGCGCCAGCACGCTCAGGGTGAGCTCCCCGTGCTTTTCCCCCTAGCCCGTGCTCTGTTCCGCGCCCGGTGCCCTTCCCCCCCCCCCCCACCAGCCGAGCGGCGCCGCCGCGGAGGTCATCGCCGTCGTGGCCTCCGGCCTCCTCCTGCTGGCGCATATGCTCCACTGGATGCGCGCGTGCAAGGGCCGCTTCCTGGTGCCCTTGGCGCAGCCATCCGTGGCCGGAGCCGCCATCCAGAGCGGGCGCCGCCGCGTCCAGTGGTCGTCGGCGGCTAAACGCCGGCCACTGGGTCATTAGGGGTTAACCCCTCCCCCCCCCCCCCCCGTTAATCCCTCTCTCACACACACACACAGACATGTGGGGGCAGCCCCCCTTAATCCTCTGTTTAAATTTTAATTAAAAGGGGATTAACCCCAGACCCACTGACAGGGATGGCCCACTGGTCAGCCCCCCCCCCCCGCGTCATGATGATGTCATCCTTGCGCAATAAATCGATTTCTTAATTAACAGAATTTCCAGAAAATGATTAAATCTTTGAAATTCAATAACTTTTTAACCATAACTCCAAATCAAATAATTTATATATGAAAAATCATCAGAAAAATTCAAGGATTCCAAATATCATACTTTCGTAGATGAAAAACACATCTATGATGATGGACCAGTAGCATTTAGCTATTTGGGTTATTTGGAATAATTCAAAATAAATGTTTAAATCATTTCAAATTAAATCTTTGCAATGCCAACCTTATGACATGAACATCAGAGGCATATCATACACATGACCACATGGTTTACCATACCATATCCAAACATTAACAAATGCAACTTGGGATAATTTGAACAACATTTGGAGTTTGAATTTGAATTTCTTATTCAAATCAACTTCAATTACCTTGTTGCAATTTGAACCTAGATCACATCAGTACCATGCCATGATTCATTTCTTGAATGTGCATTACAATGTGATGTTTACATTGTTGTTGTCTCGGTGTTTGCTTCTTCTTGATAGATCCATCGCCGGACGTAGTCCCTGTTTTCTCCGAAGAGTGGCACCCCCGAGTCTCGACAATAGGGCAAGCAAACCCCCTTTGATCATATCTATAAAAACTCAGTTTCCCTCTTGTTCTCTTATGCATGATTAGGTGATTCACATGTTACCGTTCTTCCGCTAGTCGAACCCATCCTTTGCATGACCTATCATTGCTACCACAGTATTAAGCAAACCTCAACCTAGCAAATACAAGATTGTTAGTGTTCATCATGTGGCCCTTCATCCATGATATGCTATGCCATGCTAGAGTTGTTTGTAATAAATTTGATCCATCTGGGTGATGTATCGGGATGGTAGTGAACACATGCAACAAGGTGGGAACATGTTCATGAAGTCACCCTAATATAAGTGAACAATGAGAGGCTGTGTAGGAGTACACACTGGGTTGTCTCATTTACACTGCCTTAGGCCCCGAGTTCTTGTGTTGTGATCCAAGACACAGATTAATACCACATGTTGGGCTCATTGACCCCTCTCGACCTATTAACTCACCCCGACTATGGTCCAGGATTCGCATGGTTTAATTTTTCTTCTATTTGCTTTCTTAACGTAGCACGGTTTTAGGAAAACGCAGCACCATCCGTCGAGGTGGGCTTGTCGGACCGTCCATACATCGTCTGGGTCCTGAACGGAAACCCCGGCCGGATTCCCGATTGGGGTACAACTCAGATAGGCGATCCCCTGGACTAGAGTTGGAGCCGTGAGGTAAGTGTCGTGGTACTATCCTCGCCGACACCGCTTCAAGGTGACGAGTTCTAGGCGGTAAGTGGTAGCTACCTATGTGAAGAAGTACACCCCTGCAGGGTTAATGAACTATTCGAATAGCCATGTCCGCGGTTATGGACTACTTGGAGATCTTTACTTGATTATTAGACAACTCAAATGGATACTCTAAAAATCGCAAGATAAGTGTGAGTGCTTTGGGTTGCTTCCTCGTGGGGAAGTCGAGGAAGGATCCATGGTTTTGTATTGATGTGGTGATCAAGATTAGATGGACTCGTGTGCGCCTCTCATCTCAACTCTATGTAGTCATAGTACAGGATAGCTAAGTCAAAGATTTCTGTATTACAACCCCACTTGCCTTTACCTTGATACCTGAGCATGAGTAGTATAGTTCTGACGTAAGTCTTGCTGAGTACGACTTTGTACTCACGTTTGCTTATTCAATGTTTTAGAGACGAGACCACTGAACCTGATGGTGGCCTCCCCCTTCAAGCTCGACGTCGACGAAGTAATGTAGTCCAAGACAGCAGCCTGGTCCCTCTGGAGGGTCGTTGTGTTTTCTTAAAGGCTTCTTAAGCCATTTGTTAACCTTGTCTTTACTAAGACATAATTTTCTTCCGTTGTTGTATGATGTAATGTTGGATCACAGTGATGTGATCTCTGCTTGTAACACTACTATATCTTCTCTGTTTAGCAGATGCAATAAAGCTATGAGTTTGTAGAGTTCATGTTGTGTTACCTGCTGTTATTCACTTGTCATGCATGATGCGTGTATGTTTATATCGTGCATGACATGTGTGGGGTTCGATAGCTTAGTTGAGTTCTTGCCGACGGTCTTTTATACACCAAGTGGCCCTTAGATGTGCGCAGCTTGGGGCATCGCGATGCGATTGTTCGTGACTCTGTCACGTGGCACACTTTGTTGTATGATTGAGCCCGCCCGAGACCCCGACTAAGAGATCGGGCTGGAGTCTGTTTATGTAAGTGTTAGGATGCAATCGATAATATGGTTAGGCGACTTGTCTATGAGTATGGGATTTCACCACCCATAATCATTTAGACTTGTGAGCGGACGATGAGGACCTATCTCAGTTGATCATCCGGGCCTGGATGGGATGCCCCTCACGATCGAGCTTTCCGAGAGTGTCTTGTACTTGGCGTTGTCTGCTTAGACAAGTGGGTATGGCTCTCGGCTCTCCATATGATTGAATTGTGACTGGAATTACATATTCAAACCCCGGGTCCCGACAGATACACCCCCACTAGTTCCATTGGAGAGCTTCCTAGCTCGTATGTGCATCCGTTGCATGGCAATCCCTACTCCTCACATCAAATCTATCATTTGGCATCTCTTGCCTATGATTGTCCTCATTGATGTGAGCCTTTCTCACCCTTTTTGTCTTCCTCCTCCACACTATTTCTCTCTTTGCCATCCAGAGTGTCAACTCTCGTGCTTACGCTCATCCATTGCATGAGTGATCAAAATATTGAAAAAGAAGTGGATCAAATTGACTTGTACCTTGCTAGTGGTCTAGGGACGAGTCAAGATAAGATTCCAGAAAAAGACCAAGTGTGAAACTTTAGTAGATTGAGTTCTCAACAAATAAATGTTTTTCTCGTATTCCCTATCCCCCTTCTTGCACGCAAACACCATTTGGAGACATTCGAGTCACGGACAGCGAGAGCTCTTGCACCTAATGTTCTTTTGTTACTTGTTTCAATGCTAATATAGACCCTTGCATGTTATGACTTGAATTGAATCTCTAACCTTGATTGCTTTACTTTTCAAAGTTCTTTTATGGTTGCTAGCATGTCACCACAGAAATTATGCCGTTATCATTTACCTACTCGAGGACGAGCAGGAATTAAGCTTGCGGATGTTGATACGTCCAAAACGTATCTATAATTTCTGCTTGCTCCATGCATGTTTTGTGTGATATTGCTATGATCTAGATACACTTTCATACACTTTTGATCATATTTGGACTAACCTATTAACTCAGTGCACCACAATGCCAGTTCCTGTTTTCTGCTGTTTTTCTATTTCAGTTTTCCCCCATATAAAAAGTGCCAGAAAAATTCCGGGAAAATATAGGAAAAATCAGCATACAGGAAGCTTCGCGAAGAGCCCGAGTGGGGACAGAGGGGAGCCAGGGGTGGCCCAGGCGGCCACCCGGCGTGGCCACCCACTAGGCCGCGCCAGGGGGGTGCCTGGGTCCCCTGGTCCACCTCTGGCTGCCCCCCTTCGCCTATATATTCCCCGTGACGTGAAACCCTCGAGGATAGAACCCTTTTTCGCGATCTCGCCTCTGTTCCGCCGCCTCCGCGCTTCCGAGATCGGGAGCACCAAAAGACCTCTTCCCGGCACCCTGTCGGAGGGAGGGTTGACCTCCGGGAGTCTCCTCTCCACCATGGATGCTTCCCGGATGTCTTGTGAGTAGTTTTCCTTGGACCATGGGTCCGTGATCAGTAGCTATGTGATGTTCTCCTCCCCTCTTTGTTCTTCATGGTTTAGACCTCGTGAGCTGCCCTACATGATCGAGGCACTTTTGTAATCTTTCTGATGTTGCTATGCTGAGTTTGATGGGATCTGATGGATTATGAGATTATGTTCAGATTGTGATTGAGTAATATATTTGGTTCTTATCTCTTATATTTTTGTTCCTAAGTAATTCTTGCATGTTCTCCGTTGCTGTTTATTGCTTTGGCCAAGTAGTAGGTAGTAACCCCAAGAGGGAACGTTTTGCTCGATTGTGGGTCCATGCCCCCCGATGACACGCTTGAGTGACAGAAACATGAGTCTAGGGGATGTGTTGTTGCCACAAGGGGGAAAACAACGGTGCTTGTAACCGCGGTTGCAAGGATTGTTTACTTTACGCAAAGTGCTTTTTAATGCAGTTGTCTGTTGCTTTGGGTTTACACTTTGGGTGGGGCTCGCAACTTAATACCAGCGAGATGTTCTGGATAGATATCTCAAGGTGGATGATTAGTAGTAGATGAAGTTGAATTTCGGTCTACTTATTTTGGCGTGCTGCCCATGCTTTTGAGCCTCTTCCTTTCTTTTGTAGCATAGTTAGCATTGCGGTGCATTCATAATCCTGTCAATTGCCCTTCTGTAATTTGTTCACCTCGCATAGCAGTTTTATCGTCTTTTGGGAGAGAGACATCACTAGTGAACATCACGTATCCCGGTCCATATCCTCATTACTGTTTACACGCTCATTTACTTTTCTGATTTTACTTTCAGTTGCTATCATTATCCCTTGCGTTTGATCCTTTGTGAACAACAAGACCGGAGAGATTGACAACCTCTCTGAACTTCGTTGGGAACAAAGTTATTTGTTTCTGTGTGCAGGTCCGCGTCAGTTGCGCCGCTGACACCTACTTATCATCTCTGGAGTCCTACTGGAGACAAACATTGGTATCTTTACTGAGGGAAATTTGCTGTTGTGCTACATCACGCCTTCCACTTGGGGTTTACCAACGAAGGGCGAGAAATCACTATCATTACCTCGCACATCAGCATCCCCAAGCTTAGACGCTTGATTCTCCTCGAATATTTATTAGACTCAAGTTTATGTCACTCAAGCTATTCATCAGGGGGCATGAACCCACAATCATGCATAACGCTCCTCTTGGAGTCACTACCTACTACTTGGCCAAAGCAATAAACGCCAACGGAGAACATGCAAGAATTACTCTAGAACATAAATATAAAAGAGAAGAACCAAATATATTACTCATCACAATCTGAACATAGTCTCATAATCTATCAGATCCCAACAAACTCAGCATAGCAACTGATGGCTTCTCGCCCCTCGTTGTTACCCCAAGTGGAAGGTTTGAGATGCAGTGCAGCAGCAAGTTTCCCTCAGTGAAGATACCAAGGTTATCGAACCAGTAGGACTCAGGAGATACAAGTAGGTGGCGACGTCGCCAGAAATTTCTTCCTGACTAGGGTGTTGTCGTGGACCTGCACACAGCAACAAATAACTTTGCTCCCAACGAGTACAGAGGAGTTGTCAATTCCTCCGGCCTTGTCGCTTACAAAGGATCTACGCAAGAGATAAAAGGTGCAAAGGAAAGTAAAAGCTGAAAGTAAATTGAGGGTGTGAACAATAATGTGAAGATGGACCAGGGTCCCGTGATTTTCACTAGTGATGTCTCTCTCCCAAAAGACGATAAAAGTGCTAGCGAGGTAAACAAATCACAGTTGGGCAATTGACAGGATTATGAAGGCACCGCAATGCTAACTATGCTGCAAAGAAAGGAAGGGCTCAAAATAAATGGGCAGTACGCCAAGGTAAGTAGACCGAAATCCATCTGCATCTACTACGAATCATCCACCTTGAGAAATCTATCCAGAACATCTCGTTGGTATTAAGTTGTGAATCCCACCCAAAGTGTAAACTCAAAGCAACAGACAACTGCATTAAAAGAACTTTGCGTAAAGTAAACAATCCTTGCACCCGCAGGTACAAGCACCGTTGTTTTATCCCTGGTGGCAACAACACATCCCCTAGTCTCATGTTTCTGTCACTCAAGCTAGACATCAAGGGGTTGAACCCACAATCGAGCATAACGCTCTCTCTTGGAGTTGCAAATAAAATACTTGGCCAAAGCAAATACCGCAATGGAGAACATGCAAGAATTTACTCAAGAACAAAATATAAAAGAGAAGAACCAAATATATTACTCATCACAATCTGAAAATAGTCTCATAATCCATCAGATCCCAACAAACTCAGCATAGCAACAGCAGAAATTACATAGATGCCTCAATCATGTGAGGCAGCTCACGAGGACTCGAAAGTGGAAGCACAAAAGGGGGAGAGATAGATCACATAGCTACTGGTCACGGGCCCATGGTCCAAGGGAAACTACTCATGGTACATACGGGAGGCGTCCATGGCTATGGAGGGTGTCCCGTAGGGGGTAGCTTCTCCCGGCAGGGTGCCGGAGCAGCTTCTCCAGGCAGCCCCGATCTTGAAACGGCGGCGGCGGCAGAACAAAGGCGAGATCACGAAAGAGGAGTCCGTATTAGGGGTTTTCACCCCGGGGTAAATATAGGCGAAGGGGGCGTCGAGAGGGGCCACAGGGCAGTTAGGAGGGTGCCTGGCGCGGCCCAGGGTGGGGCCGCGCCACCTGCCCTCCTGGCTTCCTGGTGGTGGCCCTCCTTCCCTCCTTTGGTGATTCCGGATGCTTCCGTTGTGCTGATTTTTTATATATTTTTCCCGGAATTTTTGGAGCACTTTTAATGGCCGAAAAACCTGAAATACAAAAACAACAGAAAACAGAAACTGGCAACTGGGTGCAATGAGTTAATGGGTTAGTACAAATAGGTTCAAAAGTGTATGAAAGTTCAAGCAAAACATGGCAAAGTCACACAAAACATGCATGGAGCAAGCAGAAATTATAGATACGTTTGGGACGTATCAACATCCCCAAGCTTAATTCCTTCTCGTCCTCGAGTAGGTAAATGATAACAAGCATAATTTTTGTGGTGACATGCCACACAACCAAAAAAGGACTTTCAATTTAAGCAATCAAAGCATGCAATTCAATTCATGTCTTAACAAGCAAGAGTCTATATTAGCATTGACACAAGCAACAAAAGAACAAAGGGTGCAAGAGCTCTCGCTGTCCGTGACTCGAATGTCTTTAGATGGTGTTTGCGTGCAAGCAAGGGATAGGGAAATATGAGAGGAAAAATAAGGTTGTTGAGAACAACTATCTACTAAAGTTTCACACTTGGTCTCCTTTCGATTCTTATCTGGACTCGTCCCCAGACCACTAGCAAGGTACAAGTCAAATTGATCCACTCCCTTTCGATATTTTGAGCATTCATGCAATGGATGAGCGTGAGCAAGAAAGTTGACACCTAAAAGGCGAAACAGAAAGAAGGTGGAGGAGGAAGACAAAAAAGGTGTGAAAGGCTCACATCAATGAGGACAATCATAGGCGAGAGAAGGCCATATGATAGATATGATGTGAGTAGTAGGGATTGCCATACAACGGATCCACATGTGAGCTAGAAGCTCTCCAAGGGAACTAGTGGGGGTGCATCTAACTTGCTTGCTCAAGAAGACCTAGAGCTTGTTTGAGGAGGCTCATCATTGGAATACACAAGCCAAGTTATATAGTGTGAAGGGTCCCCACATAGCTATATGCATGATGATGATCTCTATGGAGTACAAGGGATAGAGATGAAGTACTAGTGTGGATCTCTCAAAAGGAATAGTAGTATGCCCCCTTCTCTCTTTTTTTCTTTTTCTCTTTTTTTTATTTTTTTGGTGGCCTCAATGGCTCTTTCTATTTAACTCTCATTTGTCCTCTTTGGGATCTTTTGATTTTGTCCTCTTTGGGATCTTTTCCTCACTTTAGGGGCAATACTCTATATTTTACAAGAATATAGGAGATCCTTCACACTTTACAAAGGTACTCACATAAAGAAAATATAACTATCATGATGCAAATGTATGCTTATACCAGGATAGCAGGATATGCAATGATACTAGCGCGTCATGTAGCAATGATTAGGGCAAGGCCCAACTAGCATGCGGCTCATCGATCAAGCAAGTAGCATGTATGACATGAAGATCAAGTCATGAGAAGGTGGATGGAACATGGCAATGTATCTCGGAAAGGCTATGGAAATGCCTTGTAGGTAGGTATGGTGGCTGTTTTGAGGAAAGATATAAGGAGGCTTATGATGACAGAGCGTATCGTGCCAAGGGTTTGGATGCACCGGCGAAGTATGCGCCAACTCTCGAGGTGAGAAAGGGCAATGCACGGTACCGAAGAGGCTAGAAAAAGTATAGGTGGGTGGAAGGGTCAACTTTCGAATACTCACATTAGTCTGAAGAACTCATGCACTTATTATCGGTAACTCTCAATCTAATCAGGAGGTTCACAAAGAGACAGGTACCCCGAGGAGGAGCGTATGGGGGTTTGGTTATCCTTGCGCATCCTCGACTCATGGTACATGAGTGTACTCTAATATTCGAACCCTCCAGAGGTTAGTGATCCATCTAGTAGCTAGAGTTCTCAACAGGGGTTTTTGGTTTTCGAAAAACACACGGATTTCCCAAAATACGACATCTATCACTAATAGGCAAGAGCTCTTGACACCATAAGTTCAAACATTACTCTAGTCAATACCTCAAAACTATTGCAAGTTACTATTACAAAAAGAACAGCAACTTTAACTACCTACTTTCAGTCAAGACACAGAACTCAGTGCAACAGGAAAACTCTCTAACAAGATAAAACATGCAACCTATATAAAGTTCAACTAAAGCACTACAACTAAACAGAACAGCAGCTAAGAAAAGAAAAAGAACAGCTCACAGCTAAAAGAATAAGCATGCAAATCCTATAAGGAGTTCTAGTTCAAGCGGAGCGTGAATCTCTCCCACACAAAAGAGTAAGTTGGGGTCTAACTTGTTACTACAGCAAACAAAGCAAAATAAAACTAAAAACAAAACCTAAGAGCGAGACGCTCCAAGAATAGCACATAATGCATGAAGTGATAAAAATATAGTGCAACGAGAGACAAACTGATAATTGTTGATGAATAAGGGGATGCATCGGGGGCATCCCCGATCTTAGACGCTTGATTCTCCTTGAATATTTATTGGGGGTGCACATGGGCATCCCCAAGCTTGAGCGTTTGACCCTCCTGAATCTTCTTTCATCATCCTCCATCGCGCACTTGAAAACTCCCTTCATACATAACTCATTGTAGGCTGATTAGAGAGGTTAATACCCTAATAAAATAATTTTCCTCTACTGCAAATAAATATTTCCAGGAAGAGCTACTGTTTCCCAAGATTTCCAAAATGTTTTTGCAAAGAAAAAGCAAGCTTAAGGTTTGCAAAAGTGAAGAGAGACAAAACGTGGCAGAATCTGTGAAAAACAGAAAAGCAGATAGAAACGAATTTTTTAGGGGTACTTCTGCAACTCAAATCAAAAAACTCAGAACATACGGAAGTTTCTTAATTGTATAGAGCATGCTGTGTAAAAATTCAGGTCAAAAAGATGAACTGGGATTTTTCTCTGATTTTTCTAGTCACGAGGACAGAATCTGTTTTCTCGAAAGCATGTCACAACTTTTACTTCCCTTGCCGTATGATGCTAAACTTGGCACAAAGCTTGAAAAGTAAAGATACAATGATGTTTCTACAGTAGTAACAATCATCAAGACCACTAAGAACAGAACAAAAGCAAAAAAGAAAAACCTAAATTCGTTGCGGGCTGCCTCCCGAAAGCGCTTCTTTAGAGCCATTAGCTAGGCTTAAAGCAGAAAATCAAATTGCATCTATTGAACCATCATCATGATCATCAAAAAGCTCTTCAATAGTACAACTAGTCTTAATGGGTTTCTCAAATAAAGTACGAATGAAAATGCTTCTTGGAATAAAATCAAAAGGAGGGAAATCAATTGGAGTTTCATTAAAGTTAAAGATAGGCGTCTCCTCCAAAGTTTTCACCGTTTCAACTCTCTTGGCACTGGGTGTGCTAGCTTTAGCTCGGGGAACCTTGGGTACGTAAACGGACTTAGGTTCCTTCTTTTCTGGAGTTTCATCCTTTTTGGTTTTGATTGAGGAAAAGGTAGTTCCTAAAGTTTCAATAACTTCCTAGATCTTTTCTATCCTAGAATACTTTTCATCAAGGGATTTGATAGTCTCCAAAGTTTTGAAAATTTTCTGCATGGAATTATCTAGCCTATTCAAATTCCTTGAATCTTACGATCCAAATCATTCACCGTATCGATACTTGGCATCTCTAGCTCTATCTTTTCAAGTTTTCTCATAATGTGAGCTAAAGTAATGTCCTCCTTAATACTAACAATGGGGAGACTTCCAACAAGATTTTCAATAACATTAAGGGCTTCCCAAACTGGGGCCTCTATGAAGTTCCCATTGATAGCAGTGTCTAAAAGAAACCTATTCCAAGAAGTAATCCCAACATAAAATTTCTAAGCAGGATAGTAGTGGATTGCTTCTTGCTGGCTCTTTTTTGAGGATCATTAATTCTATACCAGGCATCTTTCAAACTTTCACCACCTCTTTGAGTAAAGGTAAGAACTTCTGCCTCACCAAAGGCAAAAGGACCAGCCATAGTGGTAACTACTGACAAGGTAACAGGTGTTTTTGGTATTTTTTATTAGGGACACAAAAGTAAAAAAATTGAAAGGTAAGCTGACAAGACTAAAAAGCATAGGTAAAAGATAGTGTGCAACTCCCCTATCTTGTAGACTTGAGTCCCCGGCAACGGCGCCAGAAATTTGGTGGTTGTCGGGGCTAGTCTTTTGTAGCTCCTTGAATCCCCGGCAACGGCGCCAGAAATTTGCTTCATGGCTTCTCGCCCCTCGTTGGTTACCCCAAGTGGAAGGTTTGAGATGCAGTGCAGCAGCAAGTTTCCCTCAGTGAAGATACCAAGGTTATCGAACCAGTAGGACTCAGGAGATACAAGTAGGTGGCAACGTCGCCAGAAATTGCTTCCTGACTAGGGTGTTGTCGTGGACCTGCACACAGCAACAAATAACTTTGCTCCCAACGAGTACAGAGGAGTTGTCAATTCCTCCGGCCTTGTCGTTTACAAAGGATCAACGCAAGAGATAAAAGGTGCAAAGGAAAGTAAAATCTGAAAGTAAATTGAGGGTGTGAACAATAATGTGATGATGGACCAGGGTCCCGTGATTTTCACTAGTGATGTCTCTCTCCCAAAAGACGATAAAAGTGCTAGTGAGGTAAACAAATCATAGTTGGGAAATTGACAGGATTATGAAGGCACTGCAATGCTAACTATGCTACAAAGAAACGAAGGGCTCAAAAGCAATGGGCAGTACGCCAAGGTAAGTAGACCGAAATCCATCTGCATCTACTACGAATCATCCACCTTGAGATATCTATCCAGAACATCTCGCTGGTATTAAGTTGCGAATCCCACCCAAAGTGTAAACTCAAAGCAACAGACAACTGCATTAAAAGAACTTTGCGTAAAGTAAACAATCCTTGCACCCGCAGGTACAAGCACCGTTGTTTTATCCCTGGTGGCAACAACACATCCCCTAGTCTCATGCTTCTGTCACTCAAGCTAGACATCAAGGGGTTGAACCCACAATCGAGCATAACGCTCTCTCTTGGAGTTGCAAATAAAATACTTGGCCAAAGCAAATACCGCAACGAAAAACATGCAAGAATTTACTCAAGAACAAAATATAAAAGAGAAGAACCAAATATATTACTCATCACAATCTAAAAATAGTCTCATAATCCATCAGATCCCAACAAACTCAGCATAGCAACAGCAGAAATTACATAGATGCCTCGATCATGTGATGCAGCTCACGAGGACTCGAAAGTGGAAGCACAAAAGGGGGAAAGATAGATCACATAGCTACTGGTCACGGACCCATGGTCCAAGGGAAACTACTCACGGTACATACGGGAGACGACCATGGCTATTGAGGGTCTCCCGGAGGGGGTAGCTTCTCCCGGCAGGGTGCCGGAGCACCTTCTCCAGGAAGCCCCGATCTTGAAACGGCGGCGGCGGCAGAACAGAGGCGAGATCGCGAAATAGGAGTCTGTATTAGGGGGTTTCCACCCCGAGGGGTAAATATAGGCGAAGGGGGCGTCGAGAGGGGCCACAGGGCAGTCAGGAGGGTGCCTGGCGTGTCCCAGGGTGGGGCCGCGCCACCTGCCCTCCTGGCTGCCTGGTGGTGGCCCTCCTTCCCTCCTTTGGTGATTCCGGAAGCTTCCGTTGCGCTGATTTTTTATATATTTTTCCCGGAGTTTTTGGAGCACTTTTAATGGCCGGAAAACCTGAAATACAAAAACAGCAGAAAACAGAAAGTGGCAACTGGGTGCACTGAGTTAATGGGTTAGTCCAAATAGGTTCAATAGTGTATGAAAGTTCAAGCAAAACATGGCAAAGTCACACAAAACATGCATGGAGCAAGCAGAAATTATAGATATGTTTGGGACGTATCAGCAACAGCAGAAATTACAAAAGTGACTCGATCATGTGAGGCAGCTCACGAGGTCTCGAAAGTGGAAGCACAAAGAGGGGAGAGGTACATCACATAGCTACTGGTCACGGACCCATGGTCCAAGGGGGACTAATCACGGCACATCCGGGAGGCGTCCATGACTATGGATGGTCTCCCGGAGGGGGTTCCTCCTCCCGGCAGGGTGCCGGGGCAGCTTCTCCAGGCAACCCCGATCTAGAAATGGCGGTGGCGGCGGTACAGAGGCGAGTTCGCGGAAAAGAGATAGATATTAGGGGTTTCCACCCCGAGGGCTAAATATAGGCGGAGGGGGGTGTCGAGGGGACCCACAGGGCAGCCAGGAGGCCCCCTGGCGCGGCCTAGGGTGTGGCCGCGCCAGGGACCCTTCTGGAGTCCTTGTGGTGGCCCCCCTCCGCTGCCTTGGTGATTCCGGAAGATTTCAGGTCGCTGATTTTTTATCTGATTTTTCCGGATTTTTTGGAGCACTTATAATGGCCGGAAAACCTGAAATACAAAAACAGCAGAAAACAACAACTGGCAGCTGGGTGCACTGGGTTAATAGATTGGTCCAAATATGCTCAAAAGTGTATGAAAGTTCAAGCAAATCATGGCAAAGTCGCACAAAACACGCATGGAGCAAGCAGAAATTATAGATACGTTTGGGACGTATCATGCACCCGCAAGTACAAGCACCGTTGTAAACTCAAAGCAACGGACAACAGCACATCCCCTAGACTCATGTTTCTGTCACTCAAGCTATTCATCAGGGGGCATGAACCCACAATCATGCATAACGCTCCCTCTTGGAGTCACTACCTACTACTTGGCCAAAGCAATAAACAGCAACGGAGAACATGCAAGAATTACTCTAGAACATAAATATAAAAGAGGAGAATAAAATATATTACTCAAACACAATCTGAACATAGTCTCATAATCCATCGGATCCCAGCAAACTCAGCATAGCAACAGCAGAAAGATTACATATGTGCCTCGATCATGTAGGGAGGCTCACGAGGTCTAATCCATGAAGAACAAAGAGGGGAGGAGAACATCACATAGCTACTGATCATAGACCCATGGTCCAAGGTGGACTACTCACGGTTCATCCGGGAAGCATCCATGGTGGTGGAGAAGCTCCCGGAGGTGGTTCCTCCCTTCGGCAGGGTGCCAGGAAGAGGTCTTCTGGTTCTCTCGATCTTGGAAGCGCGGCGGCGGCGGAACAGAGGAGAGATCGCGAAAAAGGGTTCCCGTCACGAGGATTATATGGGCGAGGGGGGCAGCCAGGGGGGCCACCAGGGGTCCAGGCAGCCCCCTGGCGCGGCCCCACCCTAGGGCACGCCGGGAGGGCGACTGGGGCCCTGGTGGGTCCCCTCTAGGCCCCCCTCGGTGATTCCTGAAGCCTCTACTGCGCTGATTTTTTTATTTGATTTTTCCCGAATTTTTGGAGCACTTTTAATATGGGGGAAACCTGAAATAGAAAAACAGCAGAAAATAGGAACTGGCACTGGGGTGCACTGAGTTAATAGGTTAGTCCAAATATGATCAAAAGTGTATGGAAGTTCATCAATATCATCGCAATATCACACAAAAGAGGCATGGAGCAAGCAGAAATTATAGATACGTTTTGGACGTATCACATAGCTACTGATCATAGACCCATGGTCCAAGGTGGACTACTCACGGTTCATCCGGGAAGCATCCATGGTGGTGGAGAAGCTCCCGGAGGTGGTTCCTCCCTCCGGCTGGGTGCTGGGAAGAGGTCTCCTGGTGCTCCCGATCTTGGAAGCGTAGCGGCAGCGTAACAGAGGAGAGATCGCGAAAAAGGGTTCTTTCCCTGAGGGTTTCTCGCCATGGGGAATAAATAGGCGAAGGGGGCAGCCAGAGGTGGACAGGGGCCCCAGGCGCCCCCTCTGGCGCGGCCTAGGGGGTGGCCGCGCCAGGTGGCCTCCTGGGCCACCCCTGGCCCCCTCGGGCCCCACTTTGGCTCTTCTGGAAGGTTCCCGTACGCTAATTTTTCCTATATTTTTCTCGGAATTTTTCTGGCACTTTAAGTAATGGGAAAACCTGAAATACAAAAACAGCAGAAAACAGGAACTGGCACTGGGGTGCACTGATTTAATAGGTTAGTCCAAATATGATTAAAAGTGTATGGAAGTGCATCAATATCATAGCAATGTCACACAAAAGAAGCATGGAGCAAGCATAAATTATAGATACGTTTTGGACGTATCACAAAGCAACACTGAATCGGGCATGAAAGTGATATAACTATTCTAGAATAAAAAGATCATCAAGGCATGATAGACATTTTAGTCATAAACATGTGTGAACATGTGCCAAGTCAATCCAAGAATTCTCCGAAGGGAAATACCACTTCAATATGCCAAAGCATGAACAATGCGATGCATGTAAATCATTTCAACAACACATTATGCACTCTAGCTAATTTAGATCAGCCACAAAGAAATCATGAACACTGGCAAAGCATTGTAAACATAGCACTATGTCGCTACTAGCTGGTCTCTAGATTATAAGTACAGGCATATGTAAAAAAGTAGAAACAAGAAGAGTTCATACCGGTTTTCCTTGTTGCTTACCTTCCGTCGATCTTCGTCATCACTGCCTTGTCACTTGCACGACCGAACGTGGGAAATATATAATCAAATGTCATCACGGACTCGAGCTGAACTCTGGAAACAAAGCAAACTAAAGAGAGAAAGGAAATCTTTTTGGGTTTTTTCAAAGGTTAAACGAAAGAAAAAGAAAAGAGAAAACTTTTTTTTATTTTTGCAAATTAAAAGAACAAAGAAGAACAGGAAAAAACTTCGAAAAGATCAAAGCGAACAAAATAAAAACGGATAATACAATGTAAAAGTGAGAAGGGCACGTACTCCCCCAAGCTTAGTCTTTTGGCCTAAGTTGGTAGCAGCTACTGTCCCCAGGAGCCTCCTGCTCCTGGGTAGTACGGTTGAGTCCAAGAGTCGTACGAGCCCTCCGGTGCGTACACCGAAGTCCTCGAGTCCTCCCATGAGGAAGGTCATGCGCTCAAAGCAGAAGAAGACCCCTCACCATACTGGGTGACGGTATCCCCCTGGAAAGGTGGGAACTCACCATGCTCCTCCTCGTCGGGCACGACCCCCTCCATGGGGTTGTGCAACTGATACTGGGCCACGAACTCATCAAACTGGACATCATTGAAGGACCATCCGTTCCTGTGGGTGTTATCAAACAAAACTGGTGCAGGTAGACGGATCTCACGAGTAACGGTCTTTTCAAACCTCAAAATATAAACAAGGTTACCAAACTGGGAAGTCGTGGTAACAAACTTATGCCTCTTCATAGCAGCAAGATCATGACTTGTGTATGAAAAGGGAACATCATCAGGATATGGGGTGTCGTTAAAAGACTCAAGGATAAGTGTGGCGTAAACACCATGTCACAACCCCAAGTTAGGTATGTGCTAGGATTAGCAAGTCACCTTGCATCATGTTAAAAATTTCAAAGAAATCATTTGAAATCAATTTCAAACTCAAATGGGAGAAGGAACACCCCCCAGATGAATTAATTCAAAAGGCCAGAAATAAATCTTCTCCAAAATTTAATGTTTGATTTTTGAAAAGTCTTATAAATGAGTGTGATCACATATCAAGTGATGTGGGACCCACCCCATGCTCATAGATTTTTCAAATATTCAAATAGGACCTTGGAATTAATGAAAAACCCCTATTTGATTCAAAGTTCAAATAGTTTGAATTTTAAAAATGTTCAAACTTTACAAGTGGCTAGCTTATTATTTTGTGAAGCCACATAAAAAAAATTAGCATTTAATAAAATGCCTAGCTATTTATTTAGCACAGCAAAACAAAATTACAGAAAATAAAACAGAAAAGAAAAGGGAAAGCAGAAACTCTTACCTGTCGCCTGGGCGAAGGCCCAACTCCTTCTGGCCGGCCCAGCCCACCCGGAGTCCTCTGTCATCTACCTCCCCTGCCCCCAAAGCAGCTCGCTGGAGGCCGAGCACGCCGTGGATGCCACCTCGACTCCTTCGAGCTTCCAGGCCTCCCTAGGACTCCAAAGCGCGCCACGGAGACGCCCTCGACTCCCTCCTCCACTTTCCCCACCTCGGCTCGCTTTCCCCTCCCTTCCAGTGCAATTCCACCGACGCCCGAGAAGAACACCGGAGCACCCCGCCATGGAACTCGCAGCCAACGTCACCTAGGGCTCAAGATGGTGTGTCCATCCTCCTCGTCGTCCTCGACTTCGTCTCCGTGCAGAAGGAATCGAGCTCAGACGCTCTGTAGCCGCCGGAATCGCCTCCACGTCGCCGCCGGACCCTCAAGCCAACTCCGTCGAATTCTTCACCGTTGAAGCCTCCCCACCTCTCCCGTTTGCTCCGTCGAGTTTCCAGCAGCACGGTGAGCAGAACCCCTCCATCGCTGCCTCTCCCGCCTGTCTCTTTCGCGATCTGCCATGGGAGCAGGAGCTCGCCGCCGCCATGGCTGGTGGAGCTCTAGCCCCCGTGCGCTAGCGTCTCGCCCGGCTAGCCCATCACCCTCCTGGTGCTCCCAGCAACCTGTTGCACGACCCCACGGTCAAGACGGCGCTCCAGAGCGCAAGTTCGACACAGCCCTAGCCTCTGCCTCCGCCAACTCCGACGTCGGCGACGCTACGGTGGTCTACTTGAGCCCCAGCTAGGTCCAATCGACGCGGGAGACGATGGAGATCACGCTGGTGCCCGCCAATCCCTTCCCCGGGCTCGTTTTCCCAACTCCGGCAAGTCTCCGGCAAACAGTGCTCGCCGTCGACGCCATTAGGGCCTAACCCACCTCCTAATGACCCCCTTAGCCACAGACATGTGGGCCCTAGCCGCCCTTAATCCCCTGGTTAGTTTAAAACTAACCGGGTTTATTAACCAAGCCGCTGACATGTGGGTCCTAGTGGTCAGTGACCCCCTGACGCCAGCATGACCTCATGTTGATGCAGTAAATCAGTTTTTCTAATTAAATCAATTCCAGAAAATCCATAAAAAGGCTGAAACTTTGGAAATTCATAGAAAATTCATATTAACTCCAAATTTAACATATAATATATGAAAAATGATCAGGAGAAAATAATCTATCCAAATATCCAACTTTCAACTATGTTTGATTTGAATTCAAAATGGGACCAGTAGCATTTGCTATTTGGTTTAATTGGAATTTAATCAAATTAAATTCAAATGCTTTTGCAATTTGAATCTTAACAACATACCCCAATTAACTTGAACATCAGAGGCATATCATACACATGTCAAGATGAATTACATGGATCAAACAATAAGCATTTGTAACTTGGCTAAATTGAATTCAAATTGGAGTTTGAATTTGCAATTTCATTTGCAATATACTCCATTTAAATGGAATTGCCTCACACATCAGAAGCATATACATCAAGTTTCAACCTTCAACCATGTGTTTGTGCATTGTATTTATTTGCTACCTTGTTTGTTGTTTGTCGAGTAGAAGTTGAACCGGAACAGGAGGCAGCCCCCTTCGTTGAAGATCCCGAGACTGAACCTCGTCAGCAAGGCAAGCAAACCCCCATTGATCATGTCGATAAAATCCCACTTCCCTCTCATGTCTCGCTTATGCATTGTATAGGATGATTACCATGCTACGTTTCTACCGCATAGATGAACCCATTCCTTTGCATGACCTATCATTTGTCACAGTAGTAGGCAAACCACAATCCTAGCAAATGTAGGAGTTGATTGATATCATGTGACCCCTGCAACTGTTACTTCTTATTGCATTCTTAGAGTGATACAATGTTGTTACTGTTATGTGAGTCGGGATGGTAGTGATCATGTTGATGATGGTGGAAATGTGTTGGTGAATCTACCCTAATACAAGGTGAACGATGAGAGGCTGTGTAGGAGTACACAGTGGGTTGTCTCGTTGAACACCTCCCTAAGTCTGAGTTCTTGTGTGGTGATCCAAGATGAAGAGTACAACCACACATTGGGCTCACTGACCCCTCTCAAACTATTAACTCATCCCTTTCGATGTCTAGATGTCGCAGTAGTTCGGAGTTCTGGTAGGTTTGTGGCCTGGCTGCTAAGTGAGAGAACGGCTCAACCGAGACCGGCTTATGCACCACGCACACATCATCTGGGTCCACTTCGGTAAACCGGCCGGGTTCACGATAGTGGTAGCCAACCCAGGTAGGCGGCTTTCTTGGACTAGATCGACTATGAGGTAACAGTTGTGGTGAGCATCCTCGCCGACACTTCTTGAACGGTGTCGAGTACAAAGGCGGTAACCGATGGTCATGTGTGTGTAGCGGTACACCCCTACAGGGTTAACAAAACTATTCGAATAGCCGCGTCCGCGGTAAGGGACTGCTTGGAAAGCTTAGCTTGATTATTAGACAACTTGAACTGGATACTTATAAAACTTGCCAAGATAAGCGTGAGTGCTATGGCGTGCTTTCTCGTGGGGAAGTCTAGGAAGGCACCATAGTGGTGTAATTGGTTGGAAACATGTAGTGGACTCGTGTACGCTTCTTACCTCAAAGTCTGGTACTCGTAGTTCAGGACTAGCCAAGTCAAAGCTGGCACTTCTGCATTTGAACCCCACCTCCCTTTACCTTGATACATGTGCATGAGTAGTATAGTTCCTACGTAAGTCTTGCTGAGTACGACTTTGTACTCACGTTTGCTTATTCTATGTTTTAGATGAACCCACTGACCCCGAAGGTGGCTTCTTCATCGAGCTCGACGACTAAAGTCCAAGATAGTGTAGTCCCAGTCACACGACTGGTTCCCTCGTGGAGGACTTGTGTTTAAATACGGCTTCTTAAGCCATTTGTTAAACTTGTTTGTACTCAGACCTACTTTGCTTCCGCTTGTTTGTTGTAATGTTGGATCATAGACTTGTGATCTCTGTGTGCACTCTGTGAGAGTTATCAATAAAATGTATACTTTGTAGAGAATTGCAATGATACCTGCTGTTCATACAAGGCATGTGTGTTGCGTGTATGTTTATAACATGCATGTCTTTGTATGGGTTTTCGAGACCTTAGTTGTGATCTGGCTGGCGGTCTTTCATACACCAAGTGGCCCTTAGATGTGCGCAGCTTGGGGCATCGCGATGCGATTGCTCGAGACTCTGTCTCGTGCACACTTTGTGGTATGATCGAGCCCGCCCTAGACCCCGACTAAGTGATCGGGCTGGAGTAAGTCTATGTAAGAGTTATGAGATAGTCGATAGTATGGTTGAGGCGACTTGTCTATGAATATGGGAGTTCATCACCCATATCTTTAGACTTGTGTGCGGACGATGAGGACTCATTTCAGTTGATCATCCGGCCTGGATGGGATACCCCCCCCCCACGTACGATGCTTTCCGAGAACGTTCTGTGCTTGGCCTTGTCTGCTTAGACAAGTGGGTACGGTTCTCGGCTCTCCATATGACTATGTCGTAGCGGGACTTGCATACGCTAACCCCGGGTACCGACACACCACCAAATAAATCGCCCTTGTTACTATTCATAACAAGGCGTCGAGCAATTAAGGCACCCAAATTATAATCATTCTTGCCAGATAGGACAACACCCCTCTAGCAATAAAGTACGCAAAATACCTTATGTGGGGGAATAAAATGCTGGAAATCTTTGTACGCCGAATATCGCTCTCTTCTTAGATACAAAGAGAGTTGAACAGAGTCCTCAACTCGGAAGGCTGAGTTTTTATCCTCGCCATCTGATCAGCGTTCGGCACACCTATTATATCACAAAAATGCGCCAAGGGCATGGTTATAAGATTATTATAAATTTTGAACTCAATGGTCCCAGCATCATGGTTGTAACAAAAACTATTAATAAAGCAGGAGGTGAGTTTCTTATATTGTACCACACGGCATAGTGCTAGCCGTGTCAAACCTGCATTGGCACAAAGGCCATAAAAATCATCTTTGATTCCTGCAGCTTCAAGAAAATCATCGCACGCATACATCATTGTGCATGCTGGACTCGAGTCTTCCAACAACTCCAGGGGCACATGATCTTCATTGTAGCTCACCCTAGCAGCTGAGGGTGAAGCTGCAGCTCTAGTAACTCGATCGGAGCGCTCGGGCTTCTTCTTCCCAAGCCACCCCTTTGCTTTTCCTAGTAACCTCATTTCTGAAATTTTTGACAATTCACAAAAACAAGGATTTACACAAAGTGAGTTGAGGCAAACTACTCTACTCACTTACCTAAGGCCTAAACTTGCATCAAAACTTGGAAAATAAATTTCTACACATGCATGCAAGCTCATATAAACAGCACCAAGAACTACTAAATACTTACAAATGAAGCCACCAATCAAAAATCTAATTGGAGGGGTGAAGGAGTTGCATACCAGGGAGTATTTGCTCAAAATCTCAGCTCAAATGGTGGGTTGTAGAGAGAGATCGAAAATCGCCTCCAAGAACAGCAAGAACGTGAGAAGAAGTGCAGAACTCATGTTTTTTGAGAGAGAGGAAGGAGGAGGAAGAAGACATACCTGAAGGTGGGGCCTGTGGGCCCCAGGCGCCTTGTGGGCTCGGCCAGGGGGCTGGCCGCGCCAGCTGGCCGCCTGGGCCACTGGTGGGCCCCCTGGTTAGCCCCAGGTGCTTCGGGGTCACTCTCGGCATGGAAATTTTAATTTTAATTTTTTTGGAATTTTTCTGAAAACTTCACTGTTGAAAAAAATTCGGAGTTCAAAAAGTTGCCAAACTTTATGAAAACTTGAAGGAGTGATTAGAATTGTGAAGCTTCAAAAACATATAAACTTGGTACAGCAAAGAGAATAAAAGCTAAAGCAAATGAAAACATAACAAGCTCCACTTTTTGCCTATATAAAACATGCTAGCTAGCAAGGTTGATCAAGTCTTACCGACAAACCGGCGATATATAGAGAAAAAAGTCTCACCTCTTATGAAGTGATCATTGCACCTTTACTTTAATGGACATTTTCCCCACCATAATGGTTTTGTATTTGTGGTGCACATGTAGTGGACAGTCCCATTCTCCAATCTTCACGGTCTCGATATTCTCTATAGAGTTAAGGCCATGCCTTTTTTCAATCTTCTTCGGAAAATACACCGTGTGTTCTTTATCATCAACGTTGAAGGTGACCTTTCCTTTATTGCAATCAATAATGGCACCTGCGGTGTTGAGAAAAGGTCTGCCAAGAATAATGGAAATGCTCCCATCCTCGGGCATGTCAAGCACAACAAAATCTGTAAGAATTAAGCAATTAGCAACTTCAACGGGAACATCCTCACAAATACCTATCGGGGCGGTTGTTGACTTGTTAGCCATCTAAATAGAGATATATGTAGGGATTAGCTTATCTAAACATATCCTTTTATAAAGAGAAAAAGGCATAACACTCACCCCTGCTCTGAGATCACATAAGGCAGTTTTGACATAATTATTTTTTATGGAGCAAGGAATGGTGGGTATACCTGGATCACCAAGCTTCTCAGTAATCTTGCCACTGAAAGGGTAGTTAGCAAGCATAGTAGATATTGCCTCATTAGGAACTTTTCTCTTATTAGTAACAATATCTTCCATATATTTTGAATAAGGAGGTAACTTAATAGCATTAGTCAGGGGAATTTGAAGAAAAAGAGGTTTCATCCATTCACAAAATTTATTATAATGTTCTCCCTCTTTAGATTTGAGAGACTTACCTGGAAAGGGCATGGGTTTCTGTACCCATGGTTCTCTTTCCTTCCCATGTCTTATTGCTATGAAGTCTTCTCTAGTGTACTTCTTGCGTTTATCGGGTGCTTCTTCTTCTTGCACCTCGGGAGGATCATTCTTCTCCTTATCAATGTCTTCGGGCTCAGCACCGTCTTCAGTTTCAGCATCGGAGGTAGATATGTTGTTAGGATCAACAGCGGGTTCTTCACTTGTAATAGGATCATTGGAGTTGTCAGCTTCCTTGTGTTTCTTCTTCTTCTTTTTCTTCTTAGGAGAGCTAACAATCTCGTCTTCTATCTGTACTTGAGAATCTTGCTCGATCCTCTTCGGATGCCCCTCGGGATAGAGTGGGTCCTAGGTGTGTGTTCCACCCCTGGTCTTGATGCCATAAGCTTCTATGTCATGTTTGGCATTGTTAGCAAGCAAATATTTTTGCACATTAGAAATTTGTTCAAGCTGAGTTTGAACCATATGACAATGCTTAACAATACGTTTAACATCATTAAATGTTCTTTCAAGAACACCAAGTAAACTTTTGATAGCAAGAGAATTATCATGCAACTGACTTTGTATCCTCCTATTAAAATGGTCTTGCTTAATAATAAAATTATCAAGATCATCTAAGCATTGGTCGGGAGGCTTACCTTTAGGGATGTCACTTTTAGTAAAGTCTAATAAAGAGTGTACCTCTACCAAGGGAGGGTGAGTAGTAGGCTCACACAGCTTCTCGATAGGCGGTAGATTCTTCACGTCTTCGGCTTTAATGCCTTTCTCCTTTATATACTTCTTTGCTTCTTGCATATCTTCGGGGCTCAGAACAAGCATGCCCCTCTTCTTTGGTAGTGGAGGTGGTTCAGGGACGGACCAATCTTCATGGTTCTTGGCAATCTTGCCCATTAATTCTTCAGCATCGTCCGGTGTTCTTTCCCTGAAAACACAACCAGCACAACTATCCAGATAGGATCTAGATTCGTCGGATAGACCGGCATAAAATATATCAAGTAATTCATTCTTTGGGACTTCATGTCCCGGTCTAGCCTTGATTAAATCACAATACCCCCCCAAGCTTTAGGGAGGTGCTCATCCTGCAATTGTTTAAAGTTATAGATTCTTTGCAAAGTAGCATGTTGCATATGAGCAGGAAAATAGGGTAGTGCATCATACCATGATTTAGTGTCTTCCTTTAAAGAAAAAGGCAAAAGCTTGGCCACATAAAAGTTTCGTATCCTTTCATCGGTAGTAAATAAGTTACCTAACTCAGCGAGTTTGGTCAGGTGTGATATAGCATCATCATTTTCTCTGCCATAAAAAGGGCCAGCCTCGACTTTAGATATGAGTGAAATATCAACAGAGAAATCATAATCAGGATCGGTGATGCATATAAGGGATGTGGCAAATTTAGGATCAGGAATAATCTTGTTCTTCATGGAGTGCTTTTCGAGCAGCTCCTTAATAGCTGCAGGGTCAGAGTCGACACACTCTTTCAGTTCCCTGCAAAAATCATCATCGAGAGTGATATAATCATCATCAAGGATTTTCTCCTTGAGTTCATCTAAGTTGGGATAACCAAAAGTTTTGGACGTAGGAATATAAGAGGCAGGAGTCCCAGTCTCGGACTGTGCTGCAACCTTAGCATTCTGAGCTTCAAGATAGTGACCAAGAAAACTAGTATCATCAAGAGTAGTGGAAGCATCATCAAAAGATAGGTCATAGTAGCAGACTCAGTAGAAGTAGCATGTGGTGGTAGTGGTGAAGCAAACTTACTTATAACGGGAGGTGAATCGAGCGTAGCACTGGTACTCAGAACGGTACCTTTTCTTGTAGTAGATGGTAAGATTGGAACCTTGGGGTCTCCTTTCTTTCCCATAGAGGATGAAGTGTAGCAGGCAGGGTACTTCAAGTAGACTTGTAAATATTGCTATGCTCCCCGGCAACGGCGCCAGAAAACATTACTTGATGACCCTCAACTGTAGGGGATCGTTTGTAGTGTTCTCGCGGGTAAGTTAACCCAATTTATTGATTCGACACAAGGGGAGCCAAAGAGTATTTATAAGCTTTGACAGTTGAGTTGTCAATTCAACCGCACCTAAAATACACTTGCTTGCAACAAAATATTAATAACAACTGTGGTATGATAGCGATAGTGATAACAACAAAAGTAAAACAGCGGAAATAAACTAGTAGTGACCAGCAGGATTAAAACAATGTGGGCTAGGGAGACGGATGGTTGGGCGCTGCATGAATAAGAGTGAACATGTAATAGGTTCTAACACGGGGCAAGGCACGCAGAAAAGCAATGATCATCTAGGCAGATATCAAACATTAGGCATGTATCCCATAGGTAGTTGTGCGTGCTTGCAATAAGAACTTGCACAACATCTTTTGTCCTACCATCCCGCTACGAACGGGGACAAAGGGAACTTATGGAGATTAAGGTGCTCCTGTCAAAGAGCACCGGAACAAAGCAATAAACTCAATGGATACATGGAATCCTCAAATTATGGACCATCCCCTTTAGTGTCCCAAGCTGTCACCGTTGGGATCGCCGGTTCTGGACCATAATAGGTGCATACAACTCATAGATAGGATCTCAAACATAAATAAACTCATGAAAACACAAGTGGTTCAGATCTGAAAACATGGCACTCGGGCCCAAAGTGACAAGCATTAAGAGCAACAAGTTGTAGCAAAGATGATAAACACCAAAGTAGATGATAGGCAACATGCCCCCAACAATCTGACGAACTATTACATGATCAAACTCATCCAATCCCTACTATCCCCTTTGCCTACAGCAGGGAATTACTCACACATGTGAAGGGAAGTCATGGAGGGAGGATGGATTGGTTATGGTGATGACGATGGCGACGATCTCCCCTCTTTGGAGGCCAAATCAGCCTCCAGGTTAGCCCTCCCGAGGAAGAACAGAGGGTGGCGGCGGCTCCGCGACGGGTTCTAGAAAAGCGACCTCTTTTCTGGTGTTTTTGCGTCACGGGAATAAATAGTAGTCAAGGTAGGGCACCAGAAGCGGTGGCAGGCGGCCAGCTGGCGCGGCCAGGGGTGGGGCCGCGCCAGTAGGGCGCCTGGGCCCCCCCTTGCTTCCCTCTGGCCCCACTTCTGGCTCCGGGCTCCTTCGGGTGCGTGGATTTTTTGTATTTTTTCTTGGAATTTTCTGAGATGTCTAAAAATCCATTTTCCTACACACAATAAAATCATAAAGGCAACTCACCTGAAAACAGCGTCAGTCCCGATTAGTTTAGTTCAAATCATGCAAGAATGAGGGCAAAACAATAGCAAAATTATTTGGAAAAGTAGATACGTTTAAGACGTATCAAATGCCTATGATTATGTGCTAAGATACTAACATTGGAAGTGCCCTTAGTGTTGGTTTTGGGTGGGTCTCATGATGGTCTCGTCTAGTCTTCACGTGGGCTCCGACACAAAGTCCTGCGTCCTTTTTTCACATGGTGGGCCAGAGCCACAATTATGTCGGGTGAGTGCGTTGTGGATTGAGTGTATTCGTGATGGACATATGCGTGCGATACAAGAGAATGTGGCACTCTAGTATGCAATGCACATATGTGCGGTACCGTTTGCGGTTGAGCGTTGGGCGCGAATTTGACCGGTTTGACGCAAATTCGGACATGCGCGGACAAAATGCGTCGGCACGTTGGAGTTGCCCTAAGTACATTTCATGTGTTGCTCTTTGTTCGTTGTATATGGTCGTTGCGTCATTTTTGTTTTTGTTTTTCTCCTGATGTTTATGAGGTCTATGTCAGCTACACTCTATCCCTCCTGGATCTCCACCGGTGTACTGGCGGCGGCATACGTCTTCATGGTGAAGCTCCGTGCGGTTCCAGCCAGCCGCAAGATCGGGACGAGGCGGCTTTCGGGGAAAACCACGCCTGACTGCAGTCTTGGAGGATGATGGCGGCGTCTCTGACGTCATCCTTTTTGAGGCATCGTTGTTGCAGGCCACGTCAACTCGATCGGGATGTTTCGGGGGAAACCCTAGATCTGGGTTTACCGGATCGGACGATGACGGTGCCTTTGGTGTCATTTTTCCTCCCGTGGGCATTGTTTTGGAGCAAGTGTTGGCTGGAGGGGCAAGAGGAGGAGCGGTGTTACTTCTACCGCAAGGCCGACGGCGGATCCAGGAGGCATGGCGCTGCGGAGTTTCGGCGACGGGCGCGTGTGGATGGATACGTGCAGGATGGTGGCGCTGTCTGGCACCGTGGTGGCGTCGACGGCACGCCTGACAAGGTCGGTGCGTCAGTACCTGCTTTGGAGATGGATCGGTGGAAGACGGCGGTGTCGGCCTCTGAGAGTGCGCCGGACCGGTGTGTTACACAGTCCCGATATGTGGCTGGGCTGGGGCACTCGGCTTTAGATGTTAGGCTTTGGTGCAATGTCTGTTTGGTATTCGGCTCGGACATTCGGCACCCCTTCATCAATGGGATAGGAGTAGCGACAGGTGTTGCCAAAATGATGGCTTCAGGCTTACTGATATATTACTTTGTGAATAAGTTATAAAATAGCTGCATGCATCACCCGAGGCTGGAGGTATATGCTCCTTTTCTTAAAAAAATACTGTATCTCTCCTCTGTGATTTATTCTCTCGATCTCTCCAACAAAGATGATGCAACGGATATGGTAGTCGTGACCCGCTGCGCCTTCATCTCGCCCTCGGGTTTTAACCGAAATCGACTTATCTGAGCTGCAATTCAGACAACGGATGAATAGCAAAATGTAAAAGAAAAAAAAAACATCAAGACAGTGTCTCGTTGCCAAAGTGATGAACCAATGCAAAGAACAACATTATCTTTGATGGGAATATGCAACTGCGCAACAAGACCGCCTCTTCGTTTAAAGAGCAGATTAACTGCGAACGCTCCCTTCCGAAAGAGAGATGAGGTCGGCAACAATAGCGTGTGATGCCTGTTGGAACACAAGCCGAAGAAAACACAAGCGTACACGGTGGATATGAATGGGAGAGAGAGGGAAGATGAACACAGAGACAACAATGGTTTTGCGAGGCGCAACTGCTTACCTCTTTTTTTGCCTCTTTCTTCTTTTATTTCAATCTATAACAACTTCAACGAGCTGCCGCCATGCATGCCACGATCCTAACTTTCCGTGCCATCCCACGGACTAAGCATCGTGGCCTAACTAATGCCGATTACAACGCAACGATCACATATGACCACCTCAACATGAACTCAGCACGTTCCAGGTTATATCCGCTACATGCATAATGCATCGGCTCCATGTACCAGTACACGTCCATCCCCATGTACACACGTACATAAACCACCCCAAACGCTAACTAACAAAACTAGCCTGTAACTTCTAATTAAACATGCATGTATGACACGACTAATGACTTATAACAAGATTAAAACTAACATTCACCTCCATAATCTTGTTGCCTTAACATCTTCTTGCATACGGAACCATCATCCACTGCCATAGTAACCACAGCTCCCCAACTGTGTTTCCATGTCGAGCTGCTGCTGGACTTCGGACATGGCCTCTCGTCTTCCCTTCCTAGATGGCATGTGCATATCTTTAGCTGATGTTTTGAGTATCACCTTGTACAGTCTGTTGGGTGATCTTTTCGTCTTCATCAACACCTTCCCAAAGCTGTCTCTAATCCACATGGATGTGTCATCTAGCACTACTCCATTGCCATCCTCGGATAGCTTACCAAGACTAATAATGTTACTAGATAAACTTGGTACAAAATATACCTCGGTCAGCTGCAGCTGCTCACCACTGTTGCATTCAACAAGAACTGAACATTTTCCTTTGATCAAAGCAGTAGACCCATCTCCAAGCTGCACACGGCCACGGATGCTTTCATCTATCTCTTCAAATTTGCATCGTGATCCAGTCATGTGATTGCTAGCACCACTGTCAAGCCACCATGCATCAGTTCCATGGCATGATCCATCCATGCAAGGTATGCCGCTCTCATCCTTGGCCTTCTCCATGAGCTTTACTCCTTGCTTGTTCACGGTGAGTGTCTCCGGCGTCGTGGCCGCCGACATCGCTAGCGGCGTCACTGCCTCCGCTGCAGAGCTCCCTGTGGCCGCCGTCGCCGTGAAATCAATGGGCACAGCTTCTGCACGCATCGGGAGAATCCGGAGTCGGGCATTCTCATCACAGATCACACGCTGCACCTCCAGAAACTTGACCTTCTCCTCACTAGCATGCATCAACTCCTCTAACATAGCATGCAACTTCGCATTGGTTGCGAGTAGCTCGCCGCGCAGCCGCACAACCTCGGCCTTTGCAGCGTCCAAGTCAGCCTCCATGGCTAAAGGGTGAAGCACCTCCTTCACCTGAAAATCTTCTGGCTCGACGGCATCTGGGACGTCCCCTGGCGTGAGCTCACATGCCACAGCCATCAGCAACCCGGGCTCATAGTCGACGGCAGCGAGAAGTGCCTACTCCTTCTTCTGCAGCTCCTCACACTCTGACTTGAAGTGTCCTTTCTCCCCGCACTCATAGCAGGTAATCTTCGACTTGTCAAACTTGTCGCGGGTCTTTTTCTTCTCGTCGTCTCGGCCGCGGCCACCGCCACGCCCGTCGCCGTTCTTGCCGCCGCTGCTGGAGCCCTCTCCTTTCTTCTTTTCTTGCTGAACCAGTGCCTCCAACTGCGCGAGTGAGACCAGCATCAACTTCTCGCCGTCATCGTCGCGGTCTTGGCGCCGCCCGGACTCGTTCTCCTCGAACGCCCGTAGACGCCCAATCGCCTCGGCGACCGACATTTTCTTGACGTCGCCCCATTGCTCGATTGTCCCGATTATCGGCACAAAGCGATCCGGAACCGCCGCGAACAGCCGCTTGACAACGGCGTGCTCCGGCAAGTCCTCGCCAAGTGCTCGAATTTCTCCGACGAGCGCGGTAAGTCGGCGCCCGAACGCGCCAACATCTTCACCACCTTCCATGGTCAGCCTCTCGAAGCGCCTTGTCAAGTGGCTGATGCGTGCCTGCACCACACGCTCATCACCTATGCGCATGGTGCGGATAGCCTCCCAAGCCTCCTTCGCCGATTAGTACTCCACGATCGACATCATCACGTCGTCGGGAACCGCCTGCGAGATAGCAGCCATAGCTCCTTGATCCTTGGCTTCATCGGCGTCTTCTCCGGTGATCGCTGACCACACCCCCATTGGCTTGAGGATGATCTTCATCTTCGCCGCCCACAACTGATAATTGCTTTCTGTCAGTTGTGGGTACTGGATCGGCACTCCGAAGCTTCTCGCCGGCGCGGCCACGACGATCGTTCCATCGCCGGAGCCGCTCGCTCCGAGCATCTTGCCCGGCGGCGTTCCGCCGTCGCTGGTGTCGCTCTTCGTCGATGACTGGTCTCCCATCACTACACACCGCTGCCGTCGATTCGCCTCCGGCCACAACCTAGCTCTGTATACCAATTGTTGGAACACAAGCCGGAGAAAACACAAGCGTACATGGTGGATATGAATGGGAGAGAGAGGGAAGATGAACACAGAGACAACAATGGTTTTGCGAGGCGCAACTACTTACCTCTTTTCTTGCCTCTTTCTCCTTTTATTCCAATCTGTACCGACTTCAACGAGCTGCCGCCATGCATGCCACGATCCTAACTTTCCGTGTCATCCCACGGACTAAGCATCGTGGCCTAACTAATGCCGATTACAACGCAACGATCACATATGACCACCTCAACGTGAACTCGGCACGTTTCAGGTTCTATCCGCTACATGCATAATGCATCGGCTCCATGTACCAGTACACGTCCATCCACATGTACACACGTACATAAACCACCCCAAACGCTATCTAACAAAAAAACTTCTAATTAAACATGCATGTATGACACGACTAATGACTTATAACGAGATTAAAACTAACAATGCCAACCTCATCCTCCGTTCCTAACGCAATTAAACAAAACTAAATCAACTAGATGAAACCCTAATTCGCAGTTAAGCATCCTCAATCTCCGTGTTAATTGTCGACAAAAAGAACTGTCATCAGCTTTTCTGCATTCCTTTGTGATGCAAAACAGTCGATGGGATGAAATTCGATTCACCGGATTCTTGTTTTTTTCTTCTAATTTAGCCGTGGTATATCTGCGAAAATAAGGGCATTACCACTTTGACTGGACATGGTCAGATATTTCGCTGTCACGTCTTGGTGAAATCCATTTGGTGGTCAAATTTGCAAGCGTTTGATGCATTGAAAAGGAGGAACACGGGACACTCCAATAACCTTCACATGTGAGGACGAGCTAATAGCTATCTACTACACTTTACACCTACTTCTTCCGGCTAGCAGCTCCGCTGTCTAAGCCCAAGGAGAGACCCCAGAAATTAACGGAGTACCACGGTCGACACGGCCATCGGCTATCAAGACGACGTTGAACCCTCGAGACCCCACGACAGATAAAACCAGAACGAAAGCTGGAGTACATATAGGTGAAGCGAATGTCAACTGAAACAAGCCGCCATCGTGTTTGTCCTCCATGAGCTGTGCCTGAGCCAGCCGCCATCTTAACTGAGAGAAGAAAAATGGCTGCTGTATGAAGGACGAGGCGATCGTACGTGCTCCTCCCGTCGTCGTTCTGCCTGTCAGTTTGGACTCGCCAACTGCTTGCTCACAGTTGGTGCACAAACCGTCTGGTCACCACTGCTACGTAGTACTTACCATTTATAGAAGCTGGTAAACTGATTAACCTAACTGAATCTCCTGTCCTGTGGTTGCTGAATAACGCAGATCGATGAACGGTAACCTCTTAGCTTTAGAAACTGAAACTGTTAGCTTTGCTACATTATAATAAGCAACAGAAAACGTACATGACTCGGATCAATACATACCGGTCAAAAAGCTAGTGCCTAGTGGCGTCTTTAACTTTCAATTAGTTCAGGGGAAAAGCGCCGATGGATCTCTGAAGATGCATCTGCGGCTGCCGAATGATTGCGAGCCAACGTGCAGGCCAGCAAAGTTTAAGGTATCCAAAGCACCGGGAGACGATGACGACGATGACGGCCACGATGATGATTAATCCATTCCATCGATCGGTAGTAGTACAACCTCTTCACATGATCACACATGATCCAGAGCCTGACCACGCATCCATTAACTGCAACCTGCAGCAGCCTTCAAGTTGCAACGAGCGTTATCCTAATGCAACTTGCGTCGCCTCGATCGTCTAAGTGGTTTGACGGCATGAAGTTGGTCAAAGATTTAGGCCACACCACAAGATTCTTGGCCGGATCAGATCGCGGCTAATGTGCTGAAACCGGAACTTGCAAACACTATGATTTTTCCAGACCTTTTTTCTTTCAGATGGAGGAGCGTCTGTGTTTTGTGTGTTTTGTGTGACAG
This sequence comes from Bromus sterilis, assembly GCA_950022295.1. Lineage (NCBI taxonomy): Eukaryota > Viridiplantae > Streptophyta > Magnoliopsida > Poales > Poaceae > Bromus > Bromus sterilis. The sequence continues at coordinate 32,666,563 of OX465597.1, forward strand.
ACGAAGGACCGTGTTGCATGCGACCAAGCAATGGAAGTGGAAATGAAATGAACATCTAGATGGTCATAAACTATGTTTCTTGATGATAACTGAAGCAACAACAACAAAAATAAAGATGGGAAAGGGCGAGGATACTTCGATCGAAAGGGAAAATGTGGGCGGCAGGCGCCATGCCGCTGCACGCCATCAGCATTCAGCAGTTAGCATGTGACGGCCTGATCACTGGCACTAAACTAATCATCATCAGCTTTCCCAGATCGATCCCCTTTCTAATGACACCAAGATGGGTTGTACACTTGTACGCATGTTCTCCCTGGCCGGCCGCATATGTACTGGCCGGCCGCATGCTTGCACTCTAGTGCAACAGTGGCGCGATGGGTGACCTACTGATGCTTGCTTCGCTTCAGTTTCCTAGTTTTCTTGTGACAAAGCACATTTTTATATATCGAACTGCTACATAGGGGATGTCCAGCCTATGCATAACAAGATGCATACAGTTAACACGTCTAAAAGGTTAAAAAAAAGTCTTTTACAGAAAAGTTAATGAAAGGTAGCCTACGATGAAAAACATCGTATCCGAAGATTTTTTCCATCATGGGTGGCTTTAGTTTTCTAGAAGTGAGCCATATCAAACAATGTGTAATGACATCTTCAAGTTTTATTTTTCGTCATAGTATCTTGTTAAGTTTAATTTTGGTAAGATATTTCCAAATCAAACTAGTTAGAGAAAATACCTAAAACACACAACTGTTAAGATTATCAAAAAAATCACAAAATTTGGGGTAAGTAGTTTAAAAACTAGACCTGCGGGGGGAAGAAGCCCCCGGGCATTTGTTAAAGAAGAAGACCTTCTCACACAGGCCTAGAAAATCCCCGAACCTCATGCCCCACCCACACACAGCGGCACCACGACCCACGTGAGAATATGCCGGCCTTAGACCTGTGCTTTGGCGTGGGGCAGGACGAGGGGATTTTTTTTTCCTTCAGCCTGAAATTCGCTCCCCAAGGGAGTCGAACCCAGGACCAAAGGGGTGCTACTAGAGCCTCTAACCACTACGCTAGGGACTCGTTCGCTGGGGTAAGTAGTTTCACATAATTCAACATTTGACACTGTTCCCGAAATGCTAGACCGACTAGTCAGCCGTCATGAGGTCAAAGAGTAACTTCGCCTAGTTTTTGGTGGATCACACACACTCAAACCAGACATGTCCCAACAGAAATCTCGAGCAAAAATTGCATCTGAAAAATAAAGTTTGAATCTTCTCTAATTAAATTTGTTGAGCCAAATTGTAACAGCCCAGGATTTCCATAGAATTAGAAATTGTCTGTTATTTTTTTATTTTTTTTCTTGGTCATCATTGTTTGCGTTAATAGTAATTAAATTAAATATTTATTTCGTCAATTTGTCAATTGGTGAATTATATTCCCTTTTTGAACTCATCCAAATGGCACACACCCCGTTGCGCCATCGGGTAGTCTTCCGGTCACCATAGCAACTTTCGGCACAAGACCAACCCTCACCATCGGTGCGAAAATACGATTTATATTTAAATGGATTATTTTATCGGGCGGTATTTGATGTTCTCGTATTAGCGTGAAACACATATGATGACATTAGTTCTGTGTAGTGAGGGTGTGGTTCAAATTTTATATGATTCCGAGTTTGTTTGGTATCGGTACGATCAGATTTAGGATTTCTCCTTACAATATTTGCAACCACACCCCAAATTACCTCCAAATTCCTCCCCCACATCTCTCACAACCGAAACCCTAGCCCCCAAGTCATCGTGCCACGCCACCCCGAAGCCTCCAACAAACTCCCCCCACCGCCGGACTCCGTAGGGCCCGATCCGCCGCCGCCAGGCTCGCTTTATTTTTTACCATACTTCTCATCACCGGATCAAGATCTTAATTAATCTATACATAATGCTCGCTGCTAAAGAAATGAAACGGGTCAGTGAGGATTTCAATATAAATTTGTCACATATGTTGGGAGTTATAACTATCATTAGACTAAACATTCTTACTTGTTTCTAATACAAATTATTATTTCAACTTATTATCTTCAGCATTATAGTTTTCTATTATATTTAGTTGTTGTACTAGTACAACTAAATATTAAGGTAGTTTAAGAATATTGTACACATATATACAGTGAAAATATTCCACTAAATTTGAGGCATATGTTATAAGGAGTGTGATGTTGTTATTTCTTTTTTGAGACATTGTCTCATTGGTTTAGCAAAAATATTTTTGATCAGTTGAGAAGAACAAAAGTGTGGGTCTTCACAGATTGATTTGTGCTACCTAGATGAGAAGAACAAAAGTGTGGGTCTTCACAGATTGATTTGTGCTACCTAGATAGATTGTGAATATATGTTTGTGTTTGTGTCTGTTTTAGTTTCCTTATATATCATGTTAGGGAGCTATAAATTGACCAAGATTTCGAGAATGCACTTTTGTCTATTTTTAAGTGCAAGTAAGAGGACGAGTATGTACACACTAAATAGAAAAATATCTATGAGTGGGCTAGAACCATCGCATTAATTTTTACTGATTCTTCAATTGCCAAATATGTATTTCATATTCTTCGGTTTGACAATCAGCTCGTATCTCATGCATAATTTACAATTGTTCTTGAACTAGCATAATTGAATTAAACTTTTACTTGTTTTTTTTAGCTCAGCAATTAGCATTATCAAGTTCAACTACTAAATATAAAAGGAAGCTCATAACTGCCACACGTGTGGCACAGAGACATGGCAAATCCAGATTTTTTTGTGGCAATTTTAGTTACAAGGGATGGCAATTTCAGTTGATATCACATGGTAATTCACACTAGGATGGCAATTTTCATTTTTCTTTTGGTTTTTTAGATGGAAATTTTAGCTTTTAAAACGTCAGGGCGAGGGTCTCTCGGCCCTGACATCAGCCAATTATCTTTTTCCATATGAAAAGTCATAATAATTAGAAAATAAATTAAGACTTTTTAAAAACACCATTTATCTTAAAGCAAAGTGATAAACAAGATACACTTCCAATACCATAAGAGTTAAAAGTCAAACAACATTGAAATCTCGTGAAAATTGAAAAAGAATCACAAAAATAAGCAAAGGACTAAATTAGAAGTATAATAGAAAAAGTGAACTTCAAGAAACTCTCTAATAATTAAGAAACATAAAAAACTTTTTTATGAATGTTCATATATTATTTGTGAGATTCTCTTGAATCTCTTAATTGTTCATGTGTTCATCTAGAATTTTTGTATTGTTTTTTTTTTCAATAACATTCTCACCTTTCAGTTTTTAGTTACCTTTTTCATATTTCTAAAAATATATACAACTTTGGTTTCTATATATTTTGTTGAATTTTGGAGAATTTTTATTTTTCTCACATTTATTTCTATTTATGTGGCTATTAGTAAAAAAAAATATGTTATCTTTTGTGATCACTGGGTTATCACTTCTACAACCATTGCCATGACATATTTTTTCCCGCAAAAGAAAGGATAATATATATTTGGCGTTGAAACCCACACAAAAATTGTTTGGCATTGAAAGTAAGTATTGGATCAAACGCTCAACTTGTCCAATCACAACCAAGTTCAAACTCGCCGACCAGAGAACAGTTCACCGACATATGCATGCATGTACCTCGACCATTCTCTTAGTAGATTTCACGCTAAAAGCAGTTCAATGTATGTACCTGCAGAAGTTACATTATCTCTGCACTTTTTCCACTTGAAGCAAAGGTGAAGTGCTTGTAGATGCATCGTACACTGGACATACGAATTTTACTCGAAGACTGTAGCTGGCCTGGTATCTGAAACGTATTATATCATCTTCCATGCATAAACATATCAGGTCGATCGATGCTAGAGAATGTGTCACCCTGGTGTGCAATGGATCATGACTCAAGTACATGCATGCGTTGCTCTTCGTTCATTGTACATGGTCGTTGCATCATCTTTGTTTTGGTTTTCTCCTGACGTTTATGAGGCCTATGTCAGCTACACTGTATCTCTCCTCTGTGATCCATGCTCTCGATCTCTACAAAAAAGATGATGCAACGGATATGGGTAGTCGTGATCCGCGGCGCCTTCATCTTGACCTTGGGTTTTAAGCCAAATCGATTGACCTGAGTCGCAATTTAGCAAAACTGAAGAGAAAAATAATGTCAAGGCAGGGTCACGGTGCCGAAGTGATGAACCTATGCAAAGAACGCCAATTTCTTTGATGTGGATGGGCAACTGCACAACAAGATTGCCTCTTCGTTTAAAGACCAGATTAACTACGAACGCTCCCTTTCGAAAGAGAGATGAGGTCGGCAACAACAGCGTGTGATGCCAACCTCGTCCTCTGTTCCTAACACAATTAAACAACAACTAAATCAACTAGGTGAAACTCCTAACACGCAGTAAACCGTCCTCATCCTCCGTCTTAATTCTTGACAAAAAGAACAGTCGTCAGTTTTTTCCATTCCTCTGTGATGCAAAACAGTCGACGGGATGAAATTTGATTCACTGGATTCTTGTTGTTTTTTCCACTTCTGGCCACTTTTATTAGTGGATTTTCCAGTTTTCCCGTGTGAATTTCTGGAACTGGTCAGGTATTTCGCTGTCAGTCTTCGTGAAATCCATTTGGTGGTCAAATTTGCAAGTGTTTGATGCATTGAAAAGGAGGAACATGGGGCACTCCAATCAACTTCACATGGCCTAATCACCAAGAAACATGTTTGACCAAGCTAGGCTATCTACTAGTAGTACACTTCACACCTAATTGTTGCGCACACACTTTGAACTGGATCAGATTGTTCAGAGTAAATATGTGAAGTGAGCAGAGATGAGATGAGCATTTTAAGTGTTTGGGGCAAATTCTTATCACGGTCGAACAGGTGAGCATCTTGCTGCCAGATTTGATAAAGGTTTGGGGCAAAAAGAATGAAGATTGCTGCAGATTCTGATCATGCCATTGGGATTGAGGAGCTACCATTTACAGGTGGACAAAGAACACATCTTTTCACAGTTGATTGACGACCCCAAAACTGAAACAGAGATGAGAGAAAACAAGAAACGGACAAAGAAAAAAAAAGAAACGACGACCAGCCGCCGCCGCCGCCGCGGGCGGAGGCGGCGGAGGGTCGTGTCTACACGGCGACCCGCTGAAGCACCCTGGAGGGGACGGCGAAGCGCGCGGAGAAGGAGCGCGAGAGGTTGTCGGGCTCCACCCACGCGGCGCCGTCGTCGAAGTTCTGCGCGTAGCTGTACGCGTCGTAGGGCTCCCGCGCCGCCGCCGCCACCGAAGAGCCCCCGACCGGCACGCAGCCGGTGGTGCAGAGAAGTATCCTCCTCTTCTCCCGGACGATCTTCCGCCACAGGCCCCTCAGCTTCGTGCCGCAGCCGCGCGACCCGGCGGAGGGCGGCGCCCTCCCGCCGTGGACGGCGACGACGCCGGCCTTGCCGAAGTGCCGGTCATCGAAGGCGTCGAACTCGTCGTCATCGTCGAGGTCGAAGCCGCCGCGGACGTAGCCGCGGGACATGGAGGGCGCGCAGGAGCAGGAGGCCTGCCTCTGGAACCGCATGGCGTCGGAGCCGTCCATGTCGACGGCGGGAGAGGCGGCGGTCCGGCGGTGGCACGAATCAAGAAGAGGGGAGAGGAGGGAGGTTGCGGGAGATGGGAGACGCCGTCGTGGGTCGCGTATATGTAGATGGGCGGAGAGGTGGCCGGTGGTTGCTCGTGGGCTGGGATGGGATGGAAATCTTCAATTCTTTTTTTAGGGAAATCTTCTTAATTAAGTGTGGTAATAAGTACTCGTATATTCAGTTCCAAACAAAAATTAGTAATCGTATATTGTGCTAGCATGGCAACAACACATATCTGATTGGATTATTTATTTTTTTCTGATGAGGAGAGAATAGCTGGCTGAAGTAATCATCTGACAGCACATTGCTCACTGGGGTAACCCAAGGAATTATATTGAAATACTCACGCGAAAATAATTCAATCGCAAAATCAATGACTTCATGGCATGTAATTTGTCACATGGAAAACAACTTGGACCATAATGTTCTCATGGTACATTATTGTGTTATATGTATGCGTCGTCGTGATTTTTGTTTCATGACAAAAATGTATCAACGTGCGTCCGATTTGAGACTTGAAGTACACAAAAATGTTTTTGACAAGCTTCCAATTTAACATACTTCTTGTTTCATAATCCACCTAGGTGACTTCTGAGAAAACATTGTTAAACACAACGTCGACTAAAGAACATCCGACGGCGTCTAAGTGAAGGATCATAGCTGGATTTTTCATGAATATGGTGGCTTCCTTAAACCCTACAAAATACAGCTGTGTCGGTTATCTTCGTTGTCACTAAGCATAGTGTTTGTTTACTATTTCAAATCCCCAAGACCATGCATACAGCCGGCGAATCATGGAAATAAATAAAATGTAGCCTTCGTTTGCTTGCTTTTCATAATGCAAAAGATATGGTTTTTTTAAGAATCGCAGAAGATATGTTTTGATACGAGTTTAATTATATGCAGAGTCTAGAACAATGTTCTCACCATCTCTAATTAATTTGTCTATGCAAACCTTTGCAAACTTGAACTTGAAGCTTTGTATGTTTTCCCAATAAAGAAACTTGTTTTTTCGAACAAAATACCGTTGTCACGAGGCGACAAGTCCGATTAGCTATCTTAAAATCAACAAAGAACAAAAGACTAACTTCTGCACTGGTTGTTCTAAGTAGGATTAGAAACATTATACGTGGAGGGAAAACTATAATTCATATGGCTAGAGTGGGCATGAATTTCCCAGCTTATGTTAGCCATTTGCAACCGAATGGAACGAGAAGATATACATATCCTAGCATATCTCAATCATAAGAATTATTTGGGCTCCTGGTCCATGGCTATAGAAGTTGACATTGTTGAAGACCCCTTTGAAGTGGAGAGGGCACCAACTGCTAGTGAACAAAAGAGCCGCTCTCCTCCACTCGTGGTGGGCAATGGCATGACATGATCAAGCTACAAGATGGCTCAGATGTAGCTTTCATGTAACTGGAAAATGCCTTTTGGCTCCTGGTGGCATGTGATCATGCTGGTGGATAATGCCCCCCAAGTTACATTATTTTCAGGGTTATTTTTTTCTATCCACTACCAAAAATTTTATCGCTACCGGTTGGGTGGTTAGAAGGACACAGTGGTATCGCAGTTCACCAGGGATGACTTCGTCAAATCTTTCAAGACTCGTCAGATCTCTTGAAGGTGCTCATAGAAGTAGGATATACATGTGTGTGCGTTCATAAAAATGAGTGTATGCATATATTTATGACCATATGTGTTTGTAATGTTAAAAAAACTTAATCACATTTTTTACTGGACTCACAGAATTAACATTGTTCGAAAGGAATTTATTTTTATTTTTAAGTAACTGGGTGTTGACACTATAGTGGCTTAACATGTTTTTTTCTTCTCTTTCACGACATAAAGTAGATTTAGGTGCGTGCTTACTGCTTAGGCCCCATTGCAGGTTTATAGACACTGTAGTGGCTTATCATTGCATATCCATTGCCCATTACTTTGGGATCAAGAGATTGATCATGATCGCTAAAGAGGCACCCCGACTCTACAAAAAGTACTTTTTGACGACCATGACTATAGGTTCGTCCTTCTAATCACGTTTGGTTTATCTGGTGGCAGTTCCTCTCAGTATGTCCGTATATGTGTTAATTTGTGTGCGTATATCTTAATGTATGTTGTCTTAGTTGGTTTGGAACGGGACTCCATTAGTCCAAGCTGATTGAATCCTCCTCTTCTTGTTGCCCAGTGGCAGGTTAAGCCTTCGGTTAGGCCTACCGTTCGGCAGCTCTGCTAGCTGTTCGTCAGTACTTGGGAAAATCAAATCAATACATTCTCTAATACGGTATCGTGTCATTGTTGTTGCATCAGCTAATACATGTTTGATATACTCCCTTTGAACTAAAACCATGACAAGCTTTTTGGGACGGAGGAAGTATTTATTTGATGAGATGAACTATAGTATGTAGATAGAGTAATATGCTGGCACATCTACTGACGTCGACGTCTGAGCTTATGAGTGGCACTTTAGCAGTTGACGCGGCAGTTGCATGTTTCAGCCTGTGCAGAGATTTTTATTTTATTTTCCTTTTACTACTGACTGAGTACACAGACAGAACTGTGTTATTAAAGGATCAAATTTCTAGAGGGGTTTGAAGTTTGAACGCCAGATTTGACCATCCACGCACGCAAGCATCGCATGCTGCGGCTGCGGATCTCGAGGCAGGCTGCTCTGGAAGGGATCTGATAGTCAAACAAAGCAGCCAGGATCAGTTGTGGTTTGTGAAACCCTTTCAAACTTGTTTGACTTGACAAATTCCCCTTGGAGCTTTAAAAGATCGTGCTTCACACAAGTGGGCGAAAATTGAAGAAACAGAAGCACGGCCGAGTCCATGTGTGATGTGTCTGTTCAGACTTGTTTGTCAGAAAAATCGTTTCTCCGTCAGTTTGTCCAAGGAAAATGATGCCCAACTGCCAACGGCGTACATTGATAATTTGTACTACGTGTCCAGCTACAGAATAGGCTGGTGCTGTGGTGACGGGCATTCAAATCTGGACCGCGACACCATCACAACTCGCAAGTAAGTGTACAAAGGAACAGGCCACAAGCGTACTGCGTACAGGTACACACACTGTCGACATAGGTACACAATCTGTGCTCACTGCAAGTTTGCAACAGTCGACAGACACGGTAAAGTGCGGTAAACCTATTTTATGATTCAGAAAAAAGCATAATTCTAAACCAATCTACCATTACATTTGTGTTTATAGTGACGGGATCTTTAAAACTAGATCCACACAAGCATGTTTTGATGAATATTTTTCAAAAGCAACTTTCTTACGAAAAGATCATATTGTTTGTATGAACTTGCTTTTTCAAGCACTTGTCAACTACTCCGTAGTTCATATTTGTCTCGAGTAAAACTGGAAGCCACATGGTTTTAAGAGTTTGATCATGTTTTTTTCAAAAGCAAATTAAGAGTAGCATGTAGTATAAATTTGCATTCTTCATATTATGTTGCTTTAAAGAAACCAATGCATGTACTAAAAAACTATATAAAGGCAACTTTAATGGTTCCAAGCAACTATTTTCCAGAAATGTGTTTTTTATCACTGAATAATGCATAACAAATTATTTACTTATTATTGTAGTAGAACACCGATTCAATCTAGAAAAGCATATGTGTAGTACTAAACCTGCGTTTCCATGATTCGGGTTTGCTTTTCTAAAAAAAGGTTGTCGGAATATGCTTGTTTGAGATTCAGTTTAAAAGATCTCGTCGTGAGGAACGCAACGGTGAAAATGGATCTTGATTTGAACGAATTGTTTAGAAACAATACATTTTTAAAATTTTGGGATATCTTTGCATGTCGCTGGCATCATCCATTTTTTATCATTACAGATCGCGTGAAATCAAATGTGAGAAGAGAAGCATGGGCTAATTTCTATCTTTTTATATACAAAACACAAGGGAAAAAGGCTTATCAAAGACATGTTGTGTACCTAGGGGACTTGGATGGCGTAAGAATGCCCGAGTCCCTCCTCTCTTTTTTCGCTACTAGTATACTACGTATTGAGACAGTAATTAGTTAGAGAACGCTTTTTCGTAGCCCACATAAGGATCATTTTTAGAGCGTGCTACGTGTCGCATCCTAAGCGTTTCTCTTAGGTTTATCTTTTTATTTTTATGTGCACATTTTCGGTGTTTAGATTGATTATTTTCAAGGGTTTTTACAGTTTTTTCAATTTTCGCACAATTTTTTTAAGTTTGGTGAAAAAACAAATTCATTTTCAAAAAAGGCACGGTCATACCTCCCATGGAGACACGAATATACTTTCGAGGTACACCGCGTGCCTTATAAAAAGCACACCGCGTGAATATATAAAAAAAGGCACGACCCGTGCCTCTATACAATGTACGATCGTGTCTCCCGTGGAGGCACGAATTTATCCATGAAAGACACGTCGCGTGCTTCTAACAAAAGAAAATGAAAACATCAAAGCACGAAAAATAATGCACGTACAGTACACTAGTTGCCAAACAGAGTGAAATTAAGGCGTTCGTTGGAAGTACTCCTCAGATTTCAACGTATATATAGAGGATGTGCACGCCCGTGCCTCTAGACAATGTATGATCGTGTCTCCCGTGAAGGCACGAATTTATCCATGAAAGACACGTCGCGTGCTTCTAACAAAAGAAAATAAAAACATCAAAGCACGATAAATAACGCGCGTACAGTACACTAGTTGTCAAACAAAATAGAATTAAGACTTTCGCTGGAAGAAGTACTCCTCAGATTTCAACGTATTAGAGGATGTGACTAGAAGACGGACGCTTCGCATAGGCTCGCTTCCTACTGGGCCGGCCCATTGTAGCCAGCGGGGCACATTTTTATATCGATGCTCATGCACCACCACTGTACCAGCCTCTTTTTTCGAGAGCAATAAATCGGGAGCATAAATGTCTAAAAAAAAGGCTCTTTTTTTAGAGATACTACTATAGATTTACACTGTAGCAACTAAGTTTTAGTCGTTTTAAAAATATATAATATTTCTTACAAAAACCGAATATATCTTTTAATGCGAAAATATTTCATAAATTTCAAATCTTTTATGGAAACCTGTCCATTTTTTAAAAGCACAAGCATTTTTTAATGTACCCTCTTTCTCAAAAATCAAACGTTTATTGATAACACACAAGAAAATCGAAATCATCAAAAAATAGTGTTTTGAATAAATTTTTAATAACGATTTCTTTTTTGAAATTCCAAATAATTATTGAGAAAACAAATATTTTTAGAAGTTTCATACAAATTTTGAAAATTCGTGAACACTTTTAGGAACGAATTTTTTAAAACAATATAAAGGTACTGAAGAAAGTAGGTACAAGAAGCATCAGAAAAAGACAATGGGAAAATGGTAAAAATGCACAATAAAAACTTACAAGAAGTACCATAAAGAAAAACTTACAAAAAATTCCCAAAAGCAGTAACCTTTGTATAGCTAAATGGGTCGGTCCGTTTCGGTTGCTCCTCACCTGGGAGCCTACTTGACACAAAATACAGCAAATAGAGAACACGCTTCTTTAGTTTTGGTGGAATTTCTTTCCACATGCAGGGAGAGATGAATGAGTTTTTTTGGGTTTTTTTCTACATTCTTTTTTTTCAAAATTATTTTATCACTTCAGCCGTGCATCCAAATTACAAATCATTTTCATCATTACTTTCCTCACGGTGAGATCTTCAAAATTAAAATTCATGTTAATAGATTTTAATGATTTTTTAATGTGCCCGTCCTTCAAAATTATACTAGTAGTATTAAATAACTTTTACTTCAAAAAACATAATTATGCTTTTCACACAAGAAGCACAACTATATTTCACGCGGAAGCACATCTATGTTTTATTTTTAAGAAATAATATAGTTGTGCTAGTGCTTCAGGCGAAAGCATGTGCTTCACCTTTGTGGAAGCACAACTTATGCTTTCACATGAAAGCACAATTGTGCTTCATTTTCTTGAAAAACAAAAATGTGCATTCACACAATAAGCATAACTGTGCCTAACACAAAAGACATGCCTGTGCTGCCACGCTCCCGACAAACATAAATCCAAATAATATAGAGAAACAAAAAAGTATGACCTAAAAAGCAGAAAAATAAAATAAAATAAAGGTTCCAATGAAGAAAGCCTTCTGCACATGATACGTGACGACGCTGGAACACTACATGACGTACTAGGGCATCCTCCAGGGCTCCAACAGGTTGCTCCCCTGCTACAGCGCTAGTAGTGGTACTAGTAACTCACAGCGACAGGACGCCAAAGATGGCGCAACGGCGTTAGCCCATTCTCTCTGTGCAAACTTCTCTGATGGGTGGGCAAGCCCAGTAGGGTTTTACATACAAATATATTAAAGTCCAAAGTTTCAAAGAGAACATCGGTCTGCTATACACTTGTTGAAATACAGGAAGCAAAGAAAATGGTAAAGCAGCCGAGCTGATTATGGACAGTTTCGAAAATACATAATTCTCGCAAGTAGCGAGCAATCGGTAAGAAAAAGTTTACACGACTGAGATGGGTCGTTAACTGATTATCTACACAAGCCCAAAGAACTCGATTCTGACTGAAGCAAGAAACCGAATGGTGACATGTTCTTAGCTCCTCGTCTTACAGGATATATAACTTCAGGTCTTCCATATAAATATCTGAGCCTTACGAAACAGAGAACTTCGGGAATGCATCCAAGCTGTTTGCTAGCAAGCCGCTTAGACCTAAACTGTCAGTTCCACTCAAAAGCCTAGGATAAAATGCGCCAAGCTCTGGATCACCGGTGGGTTCAGGCTGAAAGCGAGCAGGTAACCATATGTAAGAACATGGTCAGCAATTGGAAGAGAAAGCAAAACAAAGCATCTATCAATTGTTTGTTAAGAGGCCCTAAATGGTACCATTGACACATCCGGCTTCACATTATCATTATTGCCCAAACCTGGTATCGCAGGGCTTGGTTCCACTTTCCTGCCTTCAGTAGAGCATCGCTGCAGAAGGAAAAGGCTGATAAGCAACACACACTGTTGTTTGGAAAACAGAACATTACAAGAGCAAGGGTGTAACCTACCTGGTCGCCGTCTGTATCAGATTCAGGAATTGCACCCAGGATAGACGAGGTAATAGCACTACTGTTGCCAGGACCTGAAGAGGACATCCTGGCTAAACCTTGATTCCGGGAAGGAAATGCATGACAAGTTTCATCTGCTTCCCAAGGGGATGGATTTGACGCCTTCGGCTGGTTACTTGTTTGGTGGTGAGCAATCAAGGAAGCAATAGCAGCATCAAATGAATCACATGTAGCAGGAATCTGCTGGAAAATCGAGCTATTTTGCAAAGGCGGTTGCTTGCTGTCTTGCGAAGGTAAAGCTTCCGATAGAAGTGCTCCGAAACTGATATTGGATATGCAGTCCATCCATGAAAGTGGTGTCACTTTGCTTTGATTATCCTAATTTTGGAAACATATAAAGGATTAAGTCTCAAGTACAAATGACATCATTGTTGCAAGAAACACATGAAATTGAATGCTCACCACCAAAGTCTGTTCTGTGCTACACTCAACGGATGGACTGGTAAATTTACTTGGAAACTCAAAATGATCTGAAGGTTTGTCGTCCATAGTCTTTTCTGCAGAGTGCACTGGTGCCAAAGATGCTCCACTAATTTGTTGCTTCAAATTAGGCTCGAACCAACCATACCTAAAGCAAGCATATGATATTTAGCTGAAATTTTGTGTATTGCCTTGATTTTTATAGCATGCTGTTTGACATGACAAGTTTCCAAAACCATCATTGCTAATTTCTTCCATGACATGTTAACAAATACAAAATCATGATCATCTGAAAGTGCCTTAAATTAATCTAGTGAGTAAATTAAACAAAGACATGTGTGTGTGCGTGCGTGTGTGTGTGTGTGTGCGCGCGTGTATCATAGTGAAGATAACCATTGCTGGGAAGAAACTGAACCTTAAACGAAATGTGGAAGGGCTGCCAACAGCAACATAAACGTCAGCAGCAGTGCAAGAATCATTAAGAGTCCATTTTTCACTGCTAGTTATGCTATCCGGACTAGCACTGTATGGGAAGAGCATGAGGTCGCCTTTTGCACAACTAGAACGGCCCCATTTTGTGTTCAGATGTTGCACAATTGAGGACATCTTCTTTCGAGGAGCCAAAGTCAACTCCAGGTAAGGATTGTGTTTCTCCTGTTGCATAAGTGGTGGAGTAAGCCAAAAGAAGACAAGAAATATGAACTTGAAAGAACATTATATGCAGTACTTAGATGAATCCCTCTTGCAAAAACTGAGATAATCACCTGCTGTAGAACCTTTTGAATCGCCTCATCTATTGGGAAGAACTGAAGCTTAATCTTTCCAGAATAATTTGGTTGTTGAGCAGACAAGTTTGTCGAAATGCTAATTGGTACTTCCGTAAAGCTACTACCCTTCAATGCAATCTTACTGCCAGTAACCGATTGACCATCTCTTCTACGTTTAGCCCCAGTATTGCCTGAAAAGCAAATATGGTTAACAACTGACAGGGACATATGGCAGTTACAGTTACAACACACTAGTTGCTAACGAGCACTTATTTTCTACTTCAAATGTTGATTTGCCTGTTATGATGTACAGTACAAAGGTGGTATAAGAAATTGGAAATAGGGCGTCAATGCATCACCTGATGATTTGTGGGTATTTTTGCCCGGCTTTAGGCAATGCATCTTATTACCACCAGGTTTGACCTTTGCTTCCTTATCAATTGATTTACGGTGCTGCTGAGGAGCCTTCATGACTCTGTGATGTCGTCAGCAGTAGCAGCTATCAGGTTCAATGCTTTCCTGCAGATAGGACAACCGGTTATTGAATCCACAGCTAGACTTTGGTTTCAAATAACCCTGCTCAATTTGCAGAAAGCCAAATGGTACGATCTGCTGTAAGTTTTTCATTTGTGTGTGCACGATTTGGTTAAGATCAGAAAACCGGTGAGCAACATACATATCAAACTAAATCCAAATGGTACGAACCAAGCACGATTTAACAAGAATTATGTCTATTGCATTTGATAATCAATATAACGGATGACCACAAACCTGCAAGTGAAAATTTCATAACAACATAAATTTAAGGTCACCATTCAGCAAGTTCAGAATTGTACCACGACACACCAGGCAACCGATCCCTAATTGGGAACGCTGCCGACCACACAGTTATGCAACAACAAGATGTGGCGGTGGATCTCTACCAACAATGAATTCGTTCACGCTGTATCTACAAAGGATCGCAATTGCGGTTTATGGCAAACAAATACTATGACCAAATCACTTCACCAATATCAATTATCAAACATTTGTCAGAAAAGCTGTGAACGCAAAGGGCCCCTTCCTGATAATCAAGCACGGTTTCGATGACGGAACCGCAAAACCTAATCCACGAATTCCACTCCGCTCCCAGCATTTCAGAGCCCATCGAAACCACGAGAATTCTAGTCTACCCAACCGCACACAGCAACCTGAGCGGCCGGAGGAGGCGTACCTGAGGTCGAAACCCTAGATCTCGACGACCGCGACGCCCGGGGCGGCGAAACCCTAGCTCCCGCGACGGATCCGCCACCGGCGGGTCGGCCTCCGGGCCGGGGGCGAAGGTCAGGCGCGGAGCCCGGGGAGGCGGAGAGCAGGCGGCGACCTGGGGCGGCTCGTCTGGCGGAAGGGCCGAGCGGACCGTCAGCGTGGGGCGAGGACGGGGGCGACGGAGGACGGGAGCGCGCGGGGGGAGAGGCGAGGAAGAGAAGAGGAGAGGAGAGGAGAAGACGAAATATTTCGGGGGAGGAATTTTTGCCGCCTCTTGCTTGGCCTGGCGCTCTTGGCCGAGTCCAAGTGCTCCTCAGTTTTTTTTAGTGGGTATTACGGTTTTCTTTTTGCGGGCAATCGAAGAGTTTTATTCACACAAAATCATTCCTAGTACAATCAGCCAACAGGCTCGGCACTAGGAAGCTAGGGTTACATCAAGCCAACTATCGGTCACATTAAGTGTGCAAGCACGTTTCTCACACAAATGCGTTGAAAATTTTGTAGACCTCATTACATGTTGAATATCAAAAGATAATAAATCACTAGCTAGCTCTACAATTTCTACTAAGATAGGGTCACAACCAAGCGACAGTTGTGACGAATTTTCCAGAAATTAACAATCTTCAGGCAATCGACCTCCATTATGACATGCGAGAAACGTCACAACTTTGCAAACCGGACTTCATCCCTCAATGAGTATGCTTCGGCAGTCAGTGGATCGGACTCTCCAAGGAATGGCTTACACCACGCTCCGAGCAAGGTAGTGGTAGACCGTGCAATACCGCCCCTCCACCTCTTCCATCCTCGGGATTAAGCCCTTCATCTGTATTGATCTTGATGAAAGGTTCATCAGGTGGTCTCCAACCATATCCAAGGAGCAACTTGGCTTCTTTGGTTCGAATGTACAGAATAGCCAAGTCTTCCCGTATTAACCGAACATTAGTATGCGGATCACATGACTCCTCATCATGCTTGAGTATATTCTGAAGTGCCAGATTGAACACATCATTGTAATAATCGTAGCCAGGTCATCATCACTGAAACGATCAACGCAAAGAATATCCCTTGCCCACGAATCCGGATGTAGACGTGGTAACCTCATATCAAACATTTTATCAGCCTCATCCAAAAATCTTTGCACATGGGAGCAATGCTTTAGAGTATTGATACGTCTCAAACGTATCTATAATTTATGTTTGCTCCATGCATGTTTTGTGTGATATTGCTATGATCTAGATACACTTTCATACACTTTTGATCATATTTGGACTAACTTATTAACTCAGTGCACCACAGTACCAGTTCCTGTTTTCTGCTGTTTTTCTATTTCATGTTTCCATCATATTAAAAGTGTTCCAAAAATTCGGAAAATCAGATAAAAAATCAGCGCGGAAGAACCTTTCGGAAACACCTGGGTTGGGCCAGAGGGCCACCACCAGGGGTCCAGGCGCCCTGGTGGCGCGCCCTAGGGCTGGGCCACGCCAGGTGGCCTCCTGGACACCTGGTGGCCCCTGGCTGCCCCCTTCGCCTATTTATTCTCTGTGACGGGATTCTTCCGAAGACAGAACCCTTTTTCGCGATCTCGCCTCTGTTCCGCCGCCGGTGCGGTTCCAAGATTGGGAGCGCCGGCATACCTCTTCCCGGCACCCTGCCGGAGGGAGGATTGACCTCCGGGAGCCTCTCCAGTCTCCTCCCCCATGGATGCTTCCCGGATGATCCGTGAGTAATCTACCTTGGACCATGGGTTCGTGATCAGTAGCTATGTGATGTTCTCCTCCCCTCTTTGTTCTTCATGGATTAGACCTCGTGAGCTGCCCTACATGATCGAGGATATGTAATTCTTTCCGCTGTTTCTATGCTGAGTTTGTTGGGATCTTATGGATTATGAGACTATGTTCAGTTTGTGATAGAGTAATGTATTTGGTTCTTATCTTTTATATTTTTGTTCCTAAGTAATTCTTGCATGTTCTCCGTTGTTGTTTATTGCTTTGGACAAGTAGTAGGTAGTGACTCCAAGAGGGAACGTTATGCTCGATTGTGGGTTCATGCCCCTGATGACACGCTTGAGTGACAGAAACATGAGTCTAGGGGATGTGATGTTGCCACAAGGGGGAAAACAACGATGCTTGTAACCGTGGTTGGAAGGATTGTTTACTTTACGCAAAGTTCTTTTAATGCAGTTGTCTGTTGCTTTGCGTTTACACTTTGGGTGGGGCACGCAACTTAATACCAGCGAGATGTTCTGGATAGATATCTCAAGGTGGATGATTAGTAGTAGATGGAGTTGGATTTCGGTCTACTTATTTTGGCGTACCACCCATGCTTTTGAGCCTCTTCCTTTATTTGTAGCATAGTTAGCATTGCGGTGCGTTTTTAATCCTGTCAATTGCCCAGTTGTAATTTGTTTACCTCGCATAGCAGTTTTATCGTCTTTTGGGAGAGAGACATCACTAGTGAACATCACGGGACCCCCGTCCATATTCTCATCACTGTTTACGTGCTCAATTTATTTTTTGCTTTTACTTTCCAGTTGCCATCATTATTATCCTTTATCCCTTTTGTTTGATCCTTTGTAAACAACAAGGCCAGAGAGATTGACAACCTATCTGAACTTCGTTGGGAGCAAAGTTATTTGTATTGTGTGCATGTCCACGTCAATTGCGTCGTTGACAACCTACTTCTCACTTCCGGAATCCTACGGGAGACAAACCCTATCCTCCACATAGGGGAAATTTGCTGCTATCCTACATCTCACCTTCCACTTGGGGTAACCAACGAAGGGCGAGAAGCCATTATCACTTCCACACCATCAAGAAAATTACTGGCACCGTTGCCGGGATTCTGAGTGCCAAGATAGGGGAGTTGCACACTATCTTTTACCTTTGCTTTTTAGTCTTGTTAGTTTACCTTTCAGTTTTTATCTTAGTGTCCCTTATCAATAATCACAAAAAAATTGTCTGTCACACTTGCTGCTACTATGGATTCCACTGAAAACACCAAGTTGTGCGACTTCACTAGTCACAACAACAATGACTTTATCTGCACTCCTATTGCCACACCTGTCACTTCAGCTACCTCTTATGAAATTAAACCTGCTTTGCTAAACCTTGTTATGAGAGATCAATTCTCTGGCGCTCGAGATGTTGTTGCTTTACACTTGAATAAATTTGTTGAGCTATGTGATATGCAAAAGTATAAAGAAGTAGAAGGTGATGTTGTTAAGCTTAAGCTTTTTCCTTTCTCTTTGAGGGAAGGAGCTAAAATCCGGTTTCAATCTTTTCCTAGGAATAGCATAGATTCTTGGGATAAGTGCAAAGATGCTTTTATTGGGAAGTACTACCCACCTGCTAAAATTATCCAATTAAGGAGTAACATTATGAATTTTAAACAATTGGATAATGAACACGTTGCCCAATCTTGGGAACGAATGAAATATCTTGTTAAGAAATTCCCTACACATGGTTTGACTACTTGGATGGTTATCCAGACTTTTTATGCAGGCTTCAATTTTACCTCGCGAAACCTGTTAGATTCAGCCGCGGGAGGAACCTTTATGTCAACAACACTTGGTTCTCCACAAAACTTCTAGATGAGATGATGACCAACTATTCCCAATGGCACACTGAACGCGCTCCAACAGGTAGGAAGGTAAACTCTGTCGAGGAGATTACCTCCCTAAATGAAAAAGCTGACTTGATTATGTCTCTACTTACCAAGAAACCCTCTATTGATCCTCATGATTTTCCTTAAAATTCTTTGGTTGCTCAGGAACAAGTAGATGTGAACTTTTTTGCTAGAAACAACTTAAACAATAATGCTTATAGGGTAATTTTGCTAGCAATCCTAGACCGTTTCCATCCAATTATGGGAACAACAACACTTATCCTAGCAATAAGAACCCCACTTATGAATTATAAAGCATGCTTAGAGACTTTATCACTACCCAAAAAGCCTTCAACAAGAGTGTAGAAGAGAAATTAAACAAATTAGATAATCTCTCTTTGAAGGTAGACAGCTTATCCCTTGATGTTGAGATGCTTACAATTAGAACCTCTACCCTTGAGGAGGGGAAGGCCACTCCTATTAATGATATCCAATTGCAAATTAATGAAAACATTAGGATGATGGCTAAACTTAAAGAAAGGTGGGCTAGAGATAAAGAGGAAGAGGATAGAATTAAGAGCCTTCCTACACACCACACTGTTGCTACTATCCAAATTGTTGAGGACACCCAAACTATTAGCACCCAACACACTCCTAGTCCCATTGGACCTATTAATGGTGATGCTAATACCTCAACCATAGAAGAAGAAACTCTTATGAACATAGAGGGTTTCAAACAAGTGAGCCTAGATGACACCACTACCACCCTTGACAGTAGTGATATTGATTTTGATAGTTGTACCCTTTCAGAAGTTATTAGCTTGCTACACAAAATGCCTAGGGACCCCCACACTAGCACACTAAATCTTGCCTTCACAAGGCATATCACTAATGCTCTCATCAAAGCTAGGGAGGAGAAGCTTAGAGTAGAAGCCTTCATACCTAGGAAGCTAGATGATGGTTGGGATCCTATGATAAAAAATAAATTGAATAACTTCTCTTGCTATGCTTTATGTGATATTGGAGCTAGTACCTCCGTTATGCCCAAAAGAATGTATGATATGTTTGAATTGAAACCTTTTGATCCTTGTTCTTTTGGTGTTCGTCTCGTTGATTCTTTCGTAAAGAAACCTTTGGGGAAGATCGACGATGTTCTTTTCATTGTCAATGACAATTATGTTCCCGTTGATTTCACTACTATGGACATAGAGTGGGAAGCTTCATGTCCAATTATTTTGGTACGTCCTTTTCTTCGCACCGTTGATGTTGTTATTGACATTAAAGAAGGGAATATAAAATTTCAATTCTCTCTTAAAAAGGGGATGGAACACTTCCCTAGAAAGAAGATTAAGTTACCTTTTGAGTATGTTACACGGGCTAGCTATTCTCTCTCTCTTGATAAAACTTGATCTTTTTGCTTTATGTCTAGCTTAAAGGCGTAAAAGAAATCACTTGTTGGGAGGCAACCCAAAATGTTTTTATTTCTGTTTAGTGGTCTTGATGATTGTTACTACTGTAGCAACATCATTGTATCTTTATTTTCAAGCTTTGTGCCAAGTTCTAGCCTCTTATGATAAGGGAAGAAAATTTTGTGACATGCTGTCCAGAAAACATATTCTGTCTGCTTGACGAAAAACATCAAAACAAATCACCAGTTCATCTTTTTGAGCTGAATTTTTTACACAGCATGCTCTATACAATTTTGAAACTTTCGTATGTACTGAGTTTTTTTATTTGAGTTGCAGAAGTACCCCGAAAAAATTATTTACTACCTGTTGTTCTGTTTTTCACAGATTCTGCCACGTTTTGCCTTTCCTTACTTTTGCAAAACTTAAGCTTGCTTTTTATTTGCAAGAACTTTTTGGCAATCTTGAGAAACAGTAGCTCTTCAAGAATATCTTTATTTCCAGTGGAGAAAAATATTTTATTAAGGGTACTAACCTCTCTAATCAGCTTATAATGAGTTATGTATGAAGGGAGTTTTCAAGTGTGCGAAGGAAGATGATGAAAGAAGATCCAGGAGTGTCAAACGATCAAGCTTGGGGATCCCCCCATGCATCCCCAATAAATATTCAAGGATACTCAAGCGTCTAAGCTTGGGGATGCCCCCGTGCATCCCCTTCTCCATCAACAATCATCAGTTTGTCCTCCGTCTCACTATATTTTTATCACTTCATGCGTTATGTGCTATTCTTGGAGAGTCTCGCTCTTAGGTTTCCTTTTTAGTTTTCTTTAGCTTTTCTTGTTGTTCGTAACAAGTTAGATCCAAGCTTACTTTGTGTGGGAGAGACACACGCTCCACTTTCAACTAGAACACATCATATGATTCTTCATGCTTATCTTTCTTCTGTTGTGTGTTCTTTATCTTTTCGTAGTTGCTGCCATGTTTAGCTTTTAGTTTTCATGTCTATATTTTTCAAGAGCTTTAGTTTAGTTTAGTTTGTTGCTGGAACTCTCTTTAGTTTTCATGTTTATCTTTTTAAGAGAGTTGGTTGTTGCACTGAGTTGTGTCTTGTCTTGCAAGTAGGTAATTGAGGTTGCTATTCAATTGTAGTAGTAACTTGCAATAGTTTTGAGGTATTGTTGTGAGTAATGTTTGAACTTTTGGTGTCAAGAGATCTAGCCTATTAGTGATAGGTGTCGTATTTTGGGCAATCCGTGTTTATTTTCAAAAACTACAAAACATAGTTGAGAACTCTAGCTACTAGATGGATCACTAATCTCTAGAGGGATCGGATATTAGAGTACACTCACGTACCATGAGTCGAGGATGCGCAAGGATAACCAAACCCCCATACACTCCTCCTCAGGGTACTTGTCTCTTTGTGAACCTCCTTATTAGATTGAGAGTTACCGATAATAAGTGCATGAGTTCTTCGGACTAATGTAAGTATTGAAAGTTGACACTTCCACCTCCTCATATTTGCTAGCCTCTTCGGTACCGTACATTGCCCTCTTCTCACTCCGAGAGTTGGCGTCCACCTCGCCGGTGCATCCAAACCCTTGGCATGATACGCTTTGTCATCATAAGCCTCTCTATATCTTTCCTCAAAACAGCCACCATACCTACCTATCAAGGCATTTCCATAGCCTTTCCGAGTTATATTGCCATGCAACATCCACCTTCTCATGACTTGATTTTCATGTCATACACGTTCCTGCTACACTGGCTGAGGCATACATTTGCATACATCATGATAGCTACATTTTCTTTATGTTGAGTACCTTGTAAAGTGTGAAGATCTTCTATATTCTTGTAAAATAGAGTGTTGCCCTTAAGTGAGGAAAAGATCCCAACGAGGACAAAATTAAAAGATCCCAAAGAGTACAAATGATAGTTAAATAGAAAGAGCCATTGAGGCCACCAAAAAAATACAAAAAAATAAAAAAAGGAGAAAAAGAAAATAAAAAGAGAGAAAGGGGCAACACTACTATTCCTTTTGAAAGATCCACACTCTTACTCCCTCTATATCTTGTACTCCATAGAGATGATCATATATGCACATAGCTATGTGGGGACCTTCACACTATAGAACTTGGCTTGCATATTCCAAGGATGAGCCTCCTCAAACGAGATATAGGTCTTCATGAGCGAGCAAGTTGGATGAACCCCCACTAGTTCCATTGGAGAGCTTTTCTTAGATCTTATGTGCATTCATTGCATGGCAATCCCTACTCCTCACATCATATCTATCATTTGGCCTTCTCGCCTATGATTGTCCTCATTTATGTGAGCCTTTCTCACCCTTTTTGTCTTCCTCCTCCACCATATTTCCCTCTTTTCCATCCTAAGTGTCAACTCTCGTGCTGATGGCTTCTCGCCCCTCGTTGGTTACCCCAAGTAGAAGGTTTGAGATGCAGTGCAGCAGCAAGTTTCCCTCGGTGAAGATACCAAGGTTATCGAACCAGTAGGACTCAGGAGATACAAGTAGGTGGCAACGTCGCCAGAAATTGCTTCCTGACTAGGGTGTTGTCGTGGACCTGCACACAGCAACAAATAACTTTGCTCCGAACGAGTACAGAGGAGTTGTCAATTCCTCCGGCCTTGTCGTTTACAAAGGATCAACGCAAGATATAAAAGGTGCAAAGGAAAGTAAAAGCTGAAAGTAAATTGAGGGTGTGAACAATAATGTGAAGATGGACCGGGGTCCCGTGATTTTCACTAGTGATGTCTCTCTCCCAAAAGACGATAAAAGTGCTAGCGAGGTAAACAAATCACAGTTGGGAAATTGACAGGATTATGAAGGCACCGCAATGCTAACTATGCTGCAAAGAAAGGAAGGGCTCAAAAGCAATGGGCAGTATGCCAAGGTAAGTAGACCGAAATCCATCTGCATCTACTACGAATCATCCACCTTGAGATATCTATCCAGAACATCTCGCTGGTATTAAGTTGCGAATCCCACCCAAAGTGTAAACTCAAAGCAACAGACAACTGCATTAAAAGAACTTTGCGTAAAGTAAACAATCCTTGCACCCGCAGGTACAAGCACCGTTGTTTTATCCCTGGTGGCAACAACACATCCCCTAGTCTCATGTTTCTGTCACTCAAGCTAGACATCAAGGGGCTGAACCCACAATCGAGCATAACGCTCTCTCTTGGAGTTGCAAATAAAATACTTGGCCAAAGCAAATACCGCAACGGAGAACATGCAAGAATTTACTCAAGAACAAAATATAAAAGAGAAGAACCAAATATATTACTCATCACAATCTGAACATAGTCTCATAATCCATCAGATCCCAACAAACTCAGCATAGCAACAACAGAAATTACATAGATGCCTCGATCATGCGAAGTAGCTCACGAGGACTCGAAAGTGGAAGCACAAAGAGGAGAGAGATAGATCACATAGCTACTGGTCACGGACCCATGGTCCAAGGGAAACTACTCACGGTACATACGGGAGGCGTCCATGGCTATGGATGGTCTCCCGGAGGGGGTTAACTTCTCCCGGCAGGGTGCCGGAGCAGCTTCTCCAGGCAGCCCCGATCTTGAAACGGCGGCGACGGCGGTACAGAGGGGAGTTCGCGAGAAAGAGATCGATCTTAGGGGTTTCCACCCCGAGGGGTAAATATAGGCGAAGGGGGGCACCGAGAGGGGCCACGAGGCAGTCAGGAGGGTGCCTCGCGCGACCCAGGGTGGGGCCGCGCCAGCTCCCCTCCTGGCTGCCTGGTGGTGGCCCTCCTTCCCTCTCTTGGTGATTCCGGAAGCTTCCGTTGCGCTGATTTTTTATATATATTTTCCGGAATTTTTGGAGCACTTTTAATGGCCGGAAAACCTGAAATACAAAACAGCAGAAAACAGAAACTGGCAACTGGGTGCACTGAGTTAATAGGTTAGTCCAAATAGGTTCAAAAGTGTATGAAAGTTCAAGCAAAACATGGCAAAGTCACACAAAACATGCATGGAGCAAGCAGAAATTATAGATACGTTTGGGACGTATCAACATCCCCAAGCTTAATTCCTGCTCGTCCTCGAGTAGGTAAATGATAACAAGCATAATTTCTGTGGTGACATGCCACACAACCAAATAAGGACTTTTAAGTAAAGCAATCAAAGCATGAAATTCAATTCAAGTCTTAACAAGCAAGAGTCTATATTAGCATTGACACAAGCAACAAAAGAACAAAAGTGCAAGAGCTCTTGCTGTCCGTGACTCGAATGTCTCCAAATGGTGTTTGCGTGCAAGCAAGGGACTGGGAAGAAAGAGAAAAAAGGTTGTTGAGAACAACTACCTACTAAAGTTTCACACTTGGTCTCCTTTGGATTCTTATCTGGACTCGTCCCCAGACCACTAGCCAGGTACAAGTCAAACTGATCCACTCCCTTTCGATATTTTGAGCACTCATGCAATGGATGAGCGTGAGCAAGAAAGTTGACACCTAAAAGGCGAAACAGAAAGAAGGTGGAGGAGGAAGACAAAAGGGTGTGAAAGACTCACATCAATGAGGACAATCATAGGCGAGAAAAGGCCATATGATAGATATGATGTGAGGAGTAGGGATTGCCATACAACGGATGCACATGTGAGCTAAAAGCTCTCCAAGGGAACTAGTGGGGGTGCATCTAACTTGCTTGCTCAAGAAGACCTAGAGCTCGTTTGAGGAGGCTCATCATTGGAATATACAAGCCAAGTTCTATAGTGTGAAGGGTCCCCACATAGCTATATGCATGATGATGATATCTATGGAGTACAAGGGATAGAAGATGAAGTACTAGTGTGGATCTCTCAAAAGGAATAGTAGTATGCCCCCTTCTCTTTTTTTTCTCTTTTCTCTTTTTTTATTTTTTTGGTGGCCTCAATGGCTCTTTCTATTTAACTCTCATTTGTCCTCTTTGGGATCTTTTGATTTTGTCCTCTTTGGGATCTTTTCCTCACTTTAGGGGCAATACTCTATATTTTACAAGAATATAGGAGATGTTTCACACTTTACAAAGGTACTCACATAAAGAAAATGTAACTATAATTGCAAATGTATGCCTCTGTCAGGGTAGCAGGATATGCAATGATACTAGCGCGTCATGTAGCAATGATTAGGGCAAGGACCAACTAGCATGCGGCTCATCGATCAAGCAAGTAGCATGTATGACATGAAGATCAAGTCATGAGAAGGTGGATGTTGCATGGCAATGTATCTCGGAAAGGCTATGGAAATGCCTTGTAGGTAGGTATGGTGGCTGTTTTGAGGAAAGATATAAGGAGGTTTATGATGACAGAGCGTATCATGCCAAGGGTTTGGATGCACCGGCGAAGTATGCGCCAACTCTCGAGGTGATAAAGGGCAATGCACGGTACCTAAGAGGCTAGAAAAAGTATAGGTGGGTGGAAGTGTCAACTTTCGAATACTCACATTAGTCCGAAGAACTCATGCACTTATTATCGGTAACTCTCAATCTAATCAGGAGGTTCACAAAGAGACAGGTACTCCGAGGAGGAGTGTATGGGGGTTTGGTTATCCTTGCGCATTCTCGACTCATGGTACGTGAGTGTACTCTAATATTCGAATCCTCCAGAGGTTAGTGATCCATCTAGTAGCTAGAGTTCTCAACAGGGGGTTTTTTGGTTTTTGAAAAACACACGGATTGCCCAAAATACGACATCTATCACTAATAGGCAAGAGCTCCTGACACCATAAGTTCAAACATTACTCTAGTCAATACCTCAAAACTATTGCAAGTTACTACTACAAAGAGAACAACAACTTTAACTACCTACTTTCAGTCAAGACACAAAACTCAGCGCAACAGGCAAACTCTCTAACAAGATAAAACATGCAACCTATAGAAAGTTCAACCTAAGACAAAAGAAAAGCTCTAGAAAAACTAAAACACTACAACTAAACAGAACAACAGCTAAGAAAAGAAAAAGAACAGCTCACAGCTAAAAGAATAAGCATGCAAATCCTATGAGGAGTTCTAGTTCAAGCGGAGCATGAATCTCTCCCACACAAAAGAGTAAGTTGGGATCTAACTTGTTACTACAGCAAAGAAAGCAAAACAAACCTAGAAAAGTAAAGAGCGAGACGCTCCAAGCAAAGCACATAACGCATGAAGTGATAAAAATATAGTGCAACGAGGGACAAACTGATGATTGTTGATGAAGAAGGGGATGCATCGGGGGCATCCCCAAGCTTAGACGCTTGAGTCTTCTTGAATATTTATTGGGGGTGCACATGGGCATCCCCAAGCTTGAGCGTTTGACACTCCTGAATCTTCTTTCATCATCCTCCATCGCGCACTTGAAAACTCCCTTCATACATAACTCATTGTAGGCTGATTAGTGAGGTTAGCACCCTAATAAAATAATTTTCCTCTACTGCAAATAAAGATTTCCAGGAAGAGCTACTGTTTCTCTTGCCTGCCCAAAAAAGTTTGCAAAGAAAAAGCAAGCTTAAGGATTGCAAAACTGCGAAAAGAAAAACCTAAATTCGTTGCGGGCTGCCTCCCGAAAGCGCTTCTTTAGAGCCATTAGCTAGGCTTAAAGCAGAAGATCAAGTCTTTTCAAGAGAATAACTAGCCCGTGTGACAGACTCAAAAGGTAACTTAATATTTTTCCTAGGGAAATGTTCCATCCCTTTCTTGAGAGGGAATTGGAATTTGATAGTTCTCTCTTTCATGTCAATGATAGCACCAACTGTGCGAAGAAAAGGACGTCCCAAAATAATTGGACAAGAGGGCTCACACTCAATGTCCATAATAGTGAAATTAACGGGAACATAATTGTCATTGACAATGATAAGAACATCGTCGATCTTCCCCAAAGGTTTCTTTACGGAAGAATCAACAAGACGAACACCAAAAGAACAAGGATCAAAAGGTTTCAATTCAAGCATATCATACATTCTTTTGGGCATAACAGAGGTACTTGCTCCAACATCACAAAGAGGATAACAAGAGAAGTTATTCAATTTAATTTTTATCATAGGATCCCAACCATCTTCTAGCTTCCTAGGTATGGAGGCTTCTAGTCTAAGCTTCTCCTCCCTAACTTTGATTAGAGCATTGGTGATATGCTCTGTGAAGGCAAGATTGAGTGTGCTAGTGTGGGGGTCTCTAGACATCTTGTGTAGGAAACCAATAACTTCTGGTAAAGTGCAGTTGTCAAAGTCTAAGTCACTACTATCTACCAAGGAAGTAGTGATATCATTTAAGCTCACTTGTTTGAAAGCCTCTATGTTCATAGAGGTTTCCTCTTCTAAGGTTGAGGTGGTAGCATCACCATTGATAGGTCCAGTGGGACTAGGGGTGTGATGGGTGCTAACAGTTTGGACATCCTCAACTACTTGGATAGTGGCTACTGTGTGGTAGGTAGGAAGGCTCTTAATTCTCTCTTCTTCCTTGGGTACAACTTCGGGTTTAGCTGCCATTTGGTTTATCAAGGTAGATTGGGTATGAGACATGTTTGAAACATAAGTCTCGATGGCAGTGAGTCTAGTTTGGAGTCTGGAAATGTCACCGTTCAGGCTCTCAAGCTGTTTGCTAATGTTTTGCAGGATAGAGGAGTGCTCATCTAATTGTCTAGAAAAGGCCTTGTTTTGTTCAAACTGAGTGTGCATATAGCTTTTGGTGGCCTTTTCTATTTGTACAAGTTTCTCATAGCTGGGCAGGTCTTTTTTCCCTATAGTTCTGGCTGTAGGAGTTGCTGATGGTAGGATAAGTGTTATTCCCATAGTTGTTGGATGGGACAGGCCTAGGATTGTTCCTACCAAAGTTACTCCTATAAGCATTATTGTTGAAGTTGTTTCTAGAGACAAAATTAACATCTACTTGCTCCTGAGCAACCAAAGAATTTAAAGGAACATCTTGAGGATCAATAGAGGGTTGCTTGGTAAGTAGAGACATGATAAGGTCAACCTTTTCATTTAAAGAGGAGATCTCCTCGACAGAATTTACCTTCTTACCGGTTGGAGATCTCTCGGTGTGCCATTGCGAGTAATTCAGCATCATCTCATCTAGTAGCTTTGTGGCAGCACCAAGCGTGGTTGACATAAAAGTTCCTCCCGCGGCCGAATCTAACAGGTTTCGCGAGGTGAAGTTCAAGCCTGCATAAAAAGTCTGGATAACCATCCAGGTAGTCAGTCCATGTGTGGGGCAGTTCTTGACAAGCGTCTCCATACGTTCCCAAGCCTGGGCAACGTGTTCATTATCCAATTGTCTGAAATTCATAATGTTACTCCACAATTGAATAATTTTAGCAGGGGGATAATAATTCCCTATAAAAGCATCTTTGCATTTACTCCAAGAATCGATACTGTTCTTGGGCAAAGATTGTAGCCCCTCCTTGGCTCTTCCTCTCAAAGAGAAAGGAAAAAGCTTCAGCTTGACGATGTCTCCATCCACTTCCTTGTACTTCTGCATGTCGCAGAGCTCGATAAAGTTGTTTAGGTGCAAGGCAACATCTTCTCCTGCTCCTGAGAATTGATCTTTCATGACAAGGTTAAGCAGAGCAGGTTTAATCTCATCAGAAGGTGCTGAAGTGGCAGGTGGAGCAATAGGAGTGCAGATAAAGTCACTGTTGTTGTGACTAGTGAAGTCACACAACTTAGTGTTTTCATTGGAACCCATAGTAGCAGCAGGTATTTTTGGTATTTTTGATTAGGGACACAAAAGAAAAAACTGAAAGGTAAACTAACAAGACTAAAAAGCAAAGGTAAAAGATAGTGTGCAACTCCCCTATCTTGTAGACTTGAGTCCCCGGCAACGGCGCCAGAAATTTGCTTGATGGCTTCTCGCCCCTCGTTGGTTACCCCAAGTGGAAGGTTTGAGATGCAGTGCAGCAGCAAGTTTCCCTCGGTGAAGATACCAAGGTTATCGAACCAGTAGGACTCGGGAGATACAAGTAGGTGGCAACGTCGCCAGAAATTGCTTCCTGACTAGGGTGTTGTCGTGGACCTGCACACAACAACAAATAACTTTGCTCCCAACGAGTACAGAGGAGTTGTCAATTCCTCCGGCCTTGTCGTTTACAAAGGATCAACACAAGAGATAAAAAGGTGCAAAGGAAAGTAAAAGCTGAAAGTAAATTGAGGGTGTGAACAATAATGTGAAGATGGACCGGGGTCCCGTGATTTTCACTAGCGATGTCTCTCTCCCAAAAGACGATAAAAGTGCTAGCGAGGTAAACAAATCACAGTTGGGCAATTGACAGGATTATGAAGGCACCGCAATGCTAACTATGCTGCAAAGAAAGGAAGGGCTCAAAAGCAATGGGCAGTGCGCCAAGGTAAGTAGACCAAAATCCATCTGCATCTACTACGAATCATCCACCTTGATATATCTATCCAGAACATCCCGCTGGTATTAAGTTGCGAATCCCACCCAAAGTGTAAACTCAAAGCAACAGACAACTGCATTAAAAGAACTTTGCGTAAAGTAAACAATCCTTGCACCCGCAGGTACAAGCACCGTTGTTTTATCCCTGGTGGCAACAACACATCCCCTAGTCTCATGTTTCTGTCACTCAAGCTAGACATCAAGGGGCTGAACCCACAATCGAGCATAACGCTCTCTCTTGGAGTTGCAAATAAAATACTTGGCCAAAGCAAATACCGCAACGGAGAACATGCAAGAATTTACTCAAGAACAAAATATAAAAGAGAAGAACCAAATATATTACTCATCACAATCTGAACACAGTCTCATAATCCATCAGATCCCAACAAACTCAGCATAGCAACAACAGAAATTACATAGATGCCTCGATCATGTGAAGCAGCTCACGAGGACTCGAAAGTGGAAGCACAAAGAGGGGAGAGATAGATCACATAGCTACTGGTCACAGACCCATGGTCCAAGGGAAACAACTCACGGTACATACGGGAGGCGTCCATGGCTATGGATGGTCTCCCGGAGGGGGTTAGCTTCTCCTGGCAGGGTGCCGGAGCAGCTTCTCCAGGCAGCCCCGATCTTGAAATGGCGGCGACAGCGGTACAGAGGGGAGTTCGCGAGAAAGAGATCGATCTTAGGGGTTTCCACCCCGAGGGGAAAATATAGGCGAAGGGGGGCACCGAGAGGGGCCACGAGGCAGCCAGGAGGGTGCCTGGCGCGGCCCAGGGTGGGGCCGCGCCAGCAGCCCTCCTGGCTGCCTGGTGGTGGCCCTCCTTCCCTCTCTTGGTGATTTCGGAAGCTTCCGTTGCGTTGATTTTTTATATATTTTCCCGAATTTTTATTAAAAGCGCTGATTTTTGGAGCACTTTTAATGGCCGGAAAACCTGAAATACAAAAACAGCAGAAAACAGAAACTGGCAACTGGGTGCACTGAGTTAATAGGTTAGTCCAAATAGGTTCAAAAGTGTATGAAAGTTCAAGCAAAACATGGCAAAGTCACACAAAACATGCATGGAGCAAGCAGAAATTATAGATACGTTTGGGGCGTACCACGTGCTTACGCTCATCCATTGCATGATTGCTCAAAATATCGAAAAGGAGTGGATCAAATTGACTTGTACCTGGCTAGTGCTCTGGGGACGAGTCAAGACAAGATTCCAAAGAAGACCAAGTGTAAAACTTTAGTAGATTGAGTTATCAACAATTATATTTTTTCTCTCGTATTCCCATCTCCCACTTCTTGCACGCAAACACCATCTGGAGACATTCGAGTCACGGACAGCGAGAGCTCTTGCACCTTTATGTTCTTATGTTGCTTGTTTCAATGCTAATATGGACTCTTGCTTGTTATGAATTGAATTGAATTACATACCTTGATTGCTTTACTTTCAAAAGTTCTTATATGGTTGTTAGCATATCACCACAAAAATTATTCTTGTTATCATTTACCTACTCGAGGACGAGCAGGAATTAAGCTTGGGGATGTTGATATGTCCCAAACGTATCTATAATTTCTGCTTACTCCATGCATGTTTTGTGTGATATTGCTATGATCTAGATACACTTTCATACACTTTTGATCATATTTGGACTAACTTATTAACTCAGTGCACCACAGTGCCAGTTCCTGTTTTCTACTGTTTTTCTATTTCAGGTTTCCCCCATATTAAAAGTGCTCCAAAAATTCAGGAAAAAACAGATAAAAAATCAACGCAGAAGAACCTTCCGGAAACACCTGGGTGGGGCCAGAGGGCCACCACCAGGGGTCCAGGCGCCCTGGTGGCGCTCCCTAGGGCTAGGCCGCGCTAGGTGGCCGCCTGGACACCTGGGGGGCCCCTGGCTCCCCCTTCTCCTATTTAGTCTCCGTGATGGGATTCTTGTCGTGGGAAAATCACGACAGATGTCCGGAGAGTCAAACTTAACATGGGACCTTTGCTGCGAGGCAATTTCATGGAGAGAGTCTACATAGACAAGAGACTTGGCGATTTACCCAGGTTTCAGCTCCTCTTTGTCTCGAGGTAAAAGCCTACTCATGCTTCCTCTTATTATGGGTTCCGACTCTCAAAAGAAGAGTCGGTTTGATCGATTATAAGAGAGCCGATCGTAAACTTAGTCTCGATGAGATCTAGGTTACGCCGACAAGTGTCTAGTCCTATCTTAGGCTAAGATTGTTCTCTGGCCCTGGATCCCATGGACCTCAGCTTATAAAGGCGTCGGGTCTCTTCACATCAATATTCTTGCCTTCATTTTTTGGTGGCCGACTCTCTGATTTAAATAGACCGACTCTCACCTCTTTTGAGTTTTATAAAGAGTCGGTATCTATCTTCTCTTCATATCTTCGTTTCATCTTCCAACTTTTAAAATTTCTTTTGACTTTTTCAGTCAAAGATCATTTATGGTATTTATGGTCACATTGCCCGAAACGTCGACTGAAGGCATTGATGTTGTAGTGGGAATCGAGGAGTCTTTCCATAAATGTTATCTACCATGGGTAGTTCACCTATGTTATTTATGGTATTGATTGATCTTCTCCTCGGATCTACTATAAATAACAATCGGGTAGCTTTATCCTTCAAGTGCCTGCATCTTTATTCTTCCTTTTCTTCCTCTGCTAGTTTTCCCCATGGCACCGAAGCTAGAAGTTCATGTTCCTTTGGCAGCCAACGAGCCCGGCTCCAGTGCAGGTGCTCGTGGTCGAGGACGTGGTCATGTCCGTGGGCGTGGTAGGGGAAGAAGTGCTCGTGCGGCCTCTCCATCTGAATCTCCCCCTTCTTCTCCTGAGAGGGGTGAGTTTTTGATTCATATTCGAACGATTCGTCGTTGGATCAAGCTTCCCGAGTCCTTTGCTCATCTTGTGATTGACTCAAGGCCTTCGGGTCTTTGGATCCATTCTGAGGGATGCCCTCATGGGCATGTCTGGGTGGCTGCTAGATTTTCTAGCCATGGCACTATGTTCTTTGAGAAAGGTTGGAAAACTTTTCTCCGTTCCAGGAACATCTCAAGAGGAGACACCATTGTATTCAGATATGATGGCGAAGATACCTTGTGGGCTAGGATCTTTGACTCGGATGGTGACCGAGCATGTTGCTGCATGGAGAGTTCCAGCAGTAGTGATGAAGAACTCCCCAATAATGAAGAGGAAGTTCATATTTCTTCAACCGAAGATGAAGCCGACTCTGAAGATGATGACTGAAGCTGTAGGTTTTTCTCAGTAGTATTTTGCCGAGTTTGGCTTTTAATTTCCTGTAAGGTTGCATCCTTTGATGTAATACTCAGCTGTTTGATGAATGAAAATTATGAATTTCCATCAAGTTCATAAGTCGGTTTTATTCCTGACTTTGAATGTTTTTTGCATAATGCATGAGAGACGATATTTTTTTGATAGTGTCTGTATCTGTAGCCCCCTGAGTCGATTCAGAATAGTTGTGTATCGGTAATCGACTCATAGGATAGATCGACTTGTAGCCCCCATGAGTTGGTGTGGTCACGTTTGCGTGCCGTACCAGGTCATATTATTGTTTAAGTCATACTCCCGAAGAGTTGGTATGGTTATCATGGCATCGAGCCAAATCCTTGAAGAAGAAATTTCGAAGTGTTACTCCCCAAGAGTCGGTGTATGCATCTGGGTGTTGTACCGAGTCTTTGCTTGGAGAAGAAAACTTTTGAAGTGTATGATGTCACGAGAGTTTACTTCTTGCCCCTCGTTGGTTACCCAAAGTGGAAGGTTGAGATGTAGACAGCAGCAAATTTCCCTCGGTGAAGATACCAAGGTTTGTCTCCAGTAGGACTCCGATAACGACAAGAAGGTGACAACGGCGCCAGAGATTGGCGGTCGGCGTGGACCTGCACACACAACAGATAACTTTGCTCCCAACGAGTACAAAGGGGTTGTCAATCCCTCCGGCCTTGTTGTTTACAAAGGATAAAACACACGAGATAATAATGATAGTGATAGCAACTGAAAAGTAAATAAACCAGTAAATTGATAGCGGTTGTAAACAATATTAGAAATATGGACCGGGGTCCTATGATGTTCACTAGTGATGTCTCTCTCCCAAAAGACGATAAAATAGCCATGCGAGGTAAACAAATTACATTTGGGAAATTGACAGGATTATGTGCGCAAATCAATGCTAATTCTGCTATAAAGAAAGAAAGAGGCTCAAAAGCATGGGCGGTACGCCAAGACAAGTAGACCGAAATCCATCTGCATCTACCTACTAATCATCCACCTTGAGATATCTATACAGAACTTCTCGCTGGTATTAAGTTGCGAATCCCACCCAAAGTGTAAACTCAAAGCAACGGACAACTGCATTAAAGAACTTTGCGTAAAGTAAATAATCCTTGCACCCGCAAGTACAATCACCGTTGTTTTCCCCTTGTGGCAACAACACATCCCCTAGACTCATGTTTCTGTCACTCAAGCTAGTCATCGGGGGGCATGAACCCACAATCATGCATAGCACTCCCTCTTGGAGTCACTACCTACTACTTGGCCAAAGCAATAAACAACAACGGAGAACATGCAAGAATTACTCAAGAACATAAATATAAAAGAGGAGAATCAAATATATAACTCAAACACAATCTGAACATAATCTCATAATCCATCGGATCCCGGCAAACTCAGCATAGCAACCGCAGAAATATTACATATGTGCCTCGATCATGTAGGGCAGCTCACGAGGTCTAATCCATGAAGAACAAAGAGGGGATGAGAACATCACATAGCTACTGATCATAGACCCATGGTCCAAGGTGGACTACTCACAGTTCATCCGGGAAGCATCCATGGTGGTGGAGAAGCTCACAGAGGTGGTTCCTCCCTCCGGCAGGGTGCCGGGAAGAGATCTTCTGGTGCTCCCGATCTTGGAAGCGCGGCGGTGGCGGAGCAGAGGAGAGATCGCGAAAAAGGGTTCCCGTCTTGGGGTTTTTGCGTCACGGGGAATAAATAGGCGAAGGGGGGCAGCCAGGGGGGCCACCAGGGGTCCAGGCGCCCCCTGGGGCGCGCCGGGAGGGCGCCTGGGGCCCTGGTGGGTCCCCTCTGCCCCCCCCCTCGGTGATTCCGAAAGCTTCCTGTACGCTGATTTTTATTGGCCCTGCTGTGTGATCGCCGTTTTGAGGAAGTCGATAGCTGCACGGGCAACATGATCTACTGGGGTGTCTCCCTGAATTGGTGCGTTGGCGAGGTACTGGGTTTCCGCCATGACATTGTCCATGGGGTTATTGAAGTGGTGGGGAGGTGTATGGAAGCGATCTTGACGTGGCGGAGGAGCCGGCTGCCTGGGAGGTGTAAATCTTGGAGGAGTCGACTGGTCAGGGATGTTAAATAGCGTTCACCGTTGGTAGTCGAGGGGGAACCGACTTGTGTATCTATGCGGGCATGTGTACGCGAGGCTCAGCCGCCGAGCGTCTATTAGGTCTGACTCTCCCCGGAGGCGCGTGGCTTCCTTGACGAGCCGGGCTTCTTTTTACATCATCTGTTCTTTTTCGATGTTGGCCTCTGCTCGCAAGTTTTCTATCCGTTCCCTGAGCTCTTTCACCATTGTCTTCCAAGCCTCCTGATTCTCCAGCGTCATTGGAACTGCCAAGGCCACATCGAGGGAGGTTAGGGCGTCAGCGAGGGCTTGGGCTCTACTAGGGACTTGTACTGATGGACGGGCTGCTGGGCCCCTATTTGCGCTAGGAGCCCCAGCGGCTGCCGCGTCTGTGCCTTGGTTGTGAGCCGACTGGCCTCCTGATCCTCCAGTATCGGCCATGAACACCGTGGCGCAATATGGAGGTTCGAAGTAGGGATAATCTAGGTTGTACTCTGGCATGCCGATGCCGAGTCTGTAGTTCCCCACGGACCGGATGGAACCTTCATCTGAGAAGCTTTCCTCACTTGGATGTGAGTTGGCATCGGTTAGCTCCTCCGAGGTGTCATGCATTGGGGACTCGGCAGAGTGTTCCGACTCTGGAGACTCATCAATGAATCCGACAAAGGTGCGTTTGGAGCCGGCGTGTCGCGGACTCAAAGTTTCTACATGTACTTCAGGATCCAGCTCTGGCTCAGATCCTCCTGTCTTGCCTATGAAGATGTGTATGGACCCGATTGGGACCCGATATCCTGATTCGACAGAATCGGCTTCAAGACCCCAAGCGGAGTCGTCGATGCAGAGTTTCTCGCGCCGGCTTCTGGTGATCTGTCCAGCGACGAATCCCTCCATGCCGTGTAGAGATCCCTACAGAATTTCAACACCTGCGAGCGCCGGTGTCAGAACCCTAATTTAGGTTTGTGTTTTTCTAAGCTTGCATTTTTGCATCTTGAAAAAAATTGCAAAAGAAAAAGGAATTGGGGAAAAGAAAAGCCCTAAATGAATTAAATAAAAGGCCAGAAATAACTCTTTTTCCAAAATTCTTTTGGATGTGTTGAAAAATCCTAAAAATGAGTGTGATCATTTTAAAAGTGATTTGGGATTAATCCCATGCTCATAGATTTTTCAATAATCCAAATAGTGGCTTGGAAATTAAAACAATTGCCTATTTGAATTGAAATTCAAATAAATTGAATTTCAAAAATTCTCAAAACTTGGGGTTGACTTCTATATAGTCAGCTAGGTTTTATAAAAATAATTGGGAGTTTTTATAAATGCCTTAGCTATTTATTTTAAAGGGCAAAACAAATAACAGAAAAAATAAAAAGAAAAGAACAGAGAAAGGAAACTTACCTTACCTGAGGCCCACCTGGCCTTTGGCTTGGCCCAGCCCGGCCGCACCCCCCCTTGTCTTCTTCCTCCTTGATAGAAGGAGCGCTGGACGCGCCGTGCACTGCACATGGGCGCCATCTCCTGCTGCTGGCCACGCAGGGCCTCCCCTTCCTCTATCTTCTCACGCTGGAGACGCTGGAGAAGCCCAGCTTCACTTTCCTCTCTCTCTAGCCCGTTCCCCTCCGTTCCCCTCCGTTTCCACGCGCAACCGCAGCACACCGCCGGCCACCGTAGTGCACAACCGTGGCCAACGACGACGAGGGACTCCTCCTTCGTGTCCAAACGCTCCGCAGACGTCGTCCTCGTCGAGCCCCGAGCGGAATCGAGCCCCGGAGCACAGGAGACGTCGCCCCCTTCTCCAGTTCGCCGCCTGCCACCGTGGACGTCATCGACGAATTCGCCGCCCCCAGCTTGTCCCCGGCTTCCTCGAGTGCGCCATCGCCTTGAGGTGAGCACGGCGCTCCGTTTCCCCCCATCCATGGCTCTTCCCGTGCTCTCTGTGCCATTTTGCCATGGCCAGTGACTCCGGCGGCCGCCTCCGTCGACGAAGCCGTGGCCCCGAGCGCCCCCTTGAACCCTGCCTAGTCCCAGCAGCTGCGCGACGACGAGAGCTTCCTCCCCGTGCCCTCCCTTTCTTCTCCCGTGCCCGAATCCCCCTCTCCGGTGAAGCTCCGGCAAGTACAGTGGTCGCCGACGACGACGACGCCATTAGCGCACCCTAACCCGGCTCCTAACCCCCTCCCCTCTCTCGCTGACAGGTGGGACCAGGGGCCCCTAATTAACCCGTGGGTTAATTAAACCGGGTTTTAACCCCTGGGTCACTGACAGCCAGGACCCACTGGTCAGCCCCCCCCCTTGCGTCATGCTGACGTCCTAATGACGCAATAATCAGAAAAACGTTTTAAAAAGAAATAAAGAATTTCAGTAAATTCCAGAAAATGACTGAAACTTTGAAAAATCATAGAAAATTCATTTTAACTCCATATTTAACATATAATATATGAAAAATTATCAGGAGAAAATCCTATATCCAAATTTCCAACTTTCAGCTATGTTGGAGTTGATCTTAAAAAGGGATCAGTAGCTTTTGCTATTTGATTTAATTGGATTTAATTCAAAATGAATTCAATTGCTATTCCAACTTCAAACTTTGAAATGCACCACACTTCACTTGTACTTCAGAAGCATTTCACACTTATGATCATTTGGATTACAAAGTACCAACATTAGCAAATGCAAGTTGAACTAAATTGAATAACATTTGGAGTTTGAAATTGAATTTACTTTTCAAATCAACTTCAATTAAAATGTGGCAATTCAAACATAGGTCACATCAGCACATTGCCATGCTATGTTTTGCATATTGAATGTGCATTGTATTATCTTGATTGTGCTTTACTTCCAGTGCTTCGGTGATTGCTTCTTCTCGGTAGAGTTGATCTCGGAGACGAGTTAAACTTCACGGCAGAAGACTAGAACCTCGTGATCGTCAGCAAGGCAAGCACCCCCTCTTTGATCATGTCGATAAAATCCCAGTTCCCTCTCATTCTCGCAAATGTATGTTTAGGATATCACCATGATACGTTCTACCGCTAGTTGAACCCATTCCTTTGCATGACCTATCATTTTGTCACAGTAGTAAGCAAACCACAATCCTAGCAGATGTAGGAGTTGGTTGATATCATGTGGCCCCTGCAACTGTTACAGCTTATTGCATGCTTAGAGTTGTTACCTGAGGCTACTCTGTTGTGAGTCGGGATGGTAGTGATCATGTGAATGATGGTGGTAACGTGTTGGTGAATCTACCCTAAACAAAGGTGAACGATGAGAGGCTGTGTAGGAGTACACGGTGGGTTGTCTCGTTGAACACTGCCTTAAGCCCGAGTTCTTGTGTTGTTATCCAAGACAAAGAGTACGACCACACATTGGGCTTACTGACCCCTCTCGGCCTAGTACCTCACCCCGGACCAGTCCAGGAGTCGCAAGTAGTTCGCCCTTTAACGATCTCAAGCAGGTGGAACCAAGGTAAGTGGTTGGCGTAGGTTGTGGGCACGTTGAATCAAGTGATCATGATCGAGTTGAGCTTGATGGCGGTCACACAACGTTTGAGTCTGCATCGGAACAATCGGCCGGATTCCGATTGTGGTCGCAACTCAAATAGGCGACTCCCTAGGACTAGAGATGGTGCCGTGAGTGAAGTGTCGTGGCAGCATCCTCGCCGATACTCAATTGAAGGGTCCATCCCCAGGTGGTAACTGATGAGGCGTGTGTGTAGCAGTACACCCCTGCAGGGTTAATGAACTATTCGAATAGCCGTGTCCGTGGTTATGGACTACTTGGAGACCTTTACTTGATCATAGATAACTTGAACTGGATACTTCTAAAACACACCAAGATAAGTGTGAGTGCTGTGGCGTGCTTCCTCGTGGGGAAGTCGAGGAAGGCACCATAGTGGAGTATTGGTTGGAGACTGTTACTTGGACTCGTGTACGTTCTTACCTCTCTCTGGTACTCGTAGTTCAGGACTAGCCAAGTCAAAGCTGGCACTTCTGCAATTGAAACCCCACGTCCCTTTGCCTTGATACATGTGCATGAGTAGTATAGTTCCTATGTAAGTCTTGCTGAGTACGACTTTGTACTCACGTTTGCTTATTCTATGTTTTAGAGACGAGACCACTGACCCTGATGGTGGCCTCTACCTCGAGCTCGACGTGGACCAAGTCGTATAGTTCCAGGCAGCAGCATGTGCCCTTTGGAGGGTCGTTGTATGTTCTTTCAGGCTTCTTAAGCCATTTGTTAACCTTGTCTTTACTAAGACATAATTTGCTTCCGTTGATGTTTGATGTAATGTTGGATCACAAACATGTGATCTCTGCTTGTAATACAACTACTATGTCTGCTCTGTTTAGCAGAAGTTATAAAGACTATGAGTTTGTAGAGTTCATGTTGTGATTACCTGCTGTTTACACTGGACATGTATGCTGCGTGTATGATTATAACATGCATGTATTAGTGTGGGGTTCGATAGCTTAGTTGTGTTCTTGTCGGCGGTCTTTTATACACCAAGTGGCCCTTAGATGTGCGCAACTTGGGGCATCGCGATGCGATTGCTCGTGACTCTGTCACGTGGCACACTTTGTTGTATGATTGAGCCCGCCCGAGATCGCGACTAAGTGATCGGGCTGGAGTAAGTCTATGTAAGGGTTATGATTCAATCGATAACATGGTTGAGGCGACTTGTCTATGAGTATGGGATTCACCACCCATAAGAATTTAGACTTGTGAGCGGACGATGAGGACCCATCTCAGTTGATCATCCGGCCTGGATGGGATGCCCCTCACGTTCGATGCTTACCGAGAGTGATCTGTGCTTGGCCTTGTCTGCTTAGACAAGTGGGTACGGCTCTCGGCTCTCCATGTGATTGCATTATGACCGGAATTACATACGCTAACCCCGGGTCCCGACAGACTTGGTATCAGAGCAGGACCGCCTGTAGGATTATCAAACCATTGGCCGATGTCGAGTCTAGCATTCTATAGTTATATAGATACTATGGGTATAAGGGAACAACGTAAGACTTCTTTTTTCTCCTTATCCTCATCGATCTGAGTTCTGAATCATCCTCATCTTGTTCTACGGGAAGATAGGACTAGGCTCATCTATGTCTTTACTAGGACATCTCGTTGATTGCTTCTTTGTAGCTGTAGGAGTGTTGTGGTATTTCTGAGCCATCATTCCATAGTGTTTCTGTGGAAGTGATGTCCGTTATCCTGTAGGTTGTCTCAATTTCCATCCCGGTGCAGCCGTTATGCTGTCCGTTTGTGGCTTTGATGCTATTGCATTATAGTCTTCTATCTTAGCATAGAATTTTGTCCTAAATCCTATTCTGATTGTTGATTCTTATCACACAGAATGTCAGGTGCAAATCCAGGTGTTGATCCCAGTTCCGGTAACATAGACGGTGAAGAACCTCCACCACCAACCTCAACGGCAGAAATCATGATGGAGGCTGAACAGAATCGTCGTGATCAGACACGTCTTCTCGAGCGTATTGAGCAGAACACTTCTCGTCAGCATCATAGCGTTGTTACCATCCAGGACTTCATTCTCCTCAACCCGCCAATATTCCGATGTTCTTCCGAGCCCCTTGATGCCGACGATTGGCTTCGTTCCCTCGAGCGTAAGCTTGAGACAACCCATGTTGCTCCAGGTGATCGTGTGCTATTCGCGGCATACTTTCTGGAAGGTGCTGCTCTTCAGTGGTGGGAGAACTTCGTGGCAATGCAACCAGTTGGTCACTTGGTGACTTGGCAAGAGTTCTATGATGACTTCCGTGGATATCATATTCCGGATCAGTTGATGGAGCGCAAGAGAGAAGAATTTTGCAATCTGACCCAAGGAAAGATGACCGTTCATGAGTATAGGACTGAGTTCACTCGTCTAGCACGTTATGCCCAAGAAGAAGTATCCACCGATGCCAAGAAACAAGCAAGGTTCCGTAAGGGACTTAGCCCCGTTCTTCGTCTTGACCTGAACCTTCACGAGTTCGTCAACTTCAGGGACTTGGTCGACAAATCCTTCAAGGCCGAGTATGGAAATGAGTTGTACGAAGAGTCTCACAAGCGTGATCGTGAGTTTGCCCAATCTTCTGGCCCAGTTTCTCGAAAACGATGTGTATGGATTCCCTTCAGTGACGTCAGTCATGCTGTAAGTGCTTCTAGACCCCGAACCACCATATATCGTCCACCTCAACCCAATCTTCCTCCTTGGAATTTTGTTGGACAATCAAGTGCTCAAGTTCCTTTCATTCCACATGGTGTTTGTTTCCAGTGTGGACAATCAGGCCACAATGTTCGAGAGTGTCCCCAAAATCATGTAGCCACCACACCTAACCCAAAGCAAGCCTTTCGTCGTGGCAAGCCACCACCCAAGACTTCCAATGTCAAGCCTCCTGCCTATGAATATGGTTATGTGAATCGCGTATCCATTCTAGATTCCCACAAATCAACCGATGTTGTACTCGAAACCCTTCCTGTCAATTCCACCCCAGCTTCGGTTCTGTTTGACCCAGGAGCATCTCACTCATTCATATCCCAGGACTTTGCACTGTCGCATGACATCTCCTTTTCGATGTTATCCACCCC
Source organism: Bromus sterilis (assembly GCA_950022295.1). Taxonomy (NCBI): domain Eukaryota; kingdom Viridiplantae; phylum Streptophyta; class Magnoliopsida; order Poales; family Poaceae; genus Bromus; species Bromus sterilis. Next base: position 32,708,086 of record OX465597.1, read on the forward strand.
CTTAGTTGTGCAAGCCCCTGGATCTAGATGGCGCACCACCATGGTGAGTCATGTAAATGAAGTTGCTATTGAGGGTTTAGTATTCCTTGCCTCACTTATAGCCCTCAAGTCTTCAGACATTGATGTCATCCTAGGAATGGATTGGTTATCAAGACAGAGTGTTGTCCTTGATTATAAAGCCAAGTCAGTGAAACTAACCCATCCATCAGGCCAGACAATCAAGTACACCTCACCAAGCTCTATAACCCAGGTGCATTCTTTGAATGTGCTTCCTCTTCCAGACCTTGAAGATATTCCGGTGGTTCGTGACTTCCCGGATGTCTTTCCAGAAGAGCTGCCAGGCATACCACCTGACAGATCTGTAGAGTTTGTGGTAGATCTTATCCCAGGAACCGCCCCAATATCCAGACGCCCATATAGAATGGCCCCACGTGAGTTAGCTGAGCTCAAAATCCAACTTGAAGCTTCGTTGGCAAAAGGCTTCATCCGCCCTAGCTCATCGCCATGGGGTTGCCCCGTTCTGTTCGTAACGAAGAAAGATGGAACAGAAAGGATGTGCGTAGACTATCGCCCGCTAAATCTAGCGACGATAAAGAACAAGTACCCACTGTCCAGGATCAATGATCTTTATGATCAACTTGCAGGATCCTCTGTCTTCTCCAAGATGGATTTGAGATTAGGTTATCATCAAATCAAAATCAGAAACGAGGACATTCCCAAAACAGCCTTTACTACTCGTTATGGTCTTTACGAGTACACCGTCATGTCCTTTGGTTTAACCAATGCCCCCGCCACATTCTCGCGTTTGATGAATTCGATCTTCATGGAGTACTTAGATAAATTTGTTGTAGTCTATCTTGATGACATTCTCATCTACTCGAAGAACGAAGAAGATCACGCAGAACATCTTAGGCTGGTATTGATGAAACTTGGAGAACATCGCCTGTATGCCAAGTTCTCCAAGTGTGAATTCTGGCTACCAGAAGTGACCTACTTAGGACACGTGATTTCTGCAAAAGGCATTGCTGTCAATCCCGAGAGAGTTCAGGCCGTCCTTGACTGGACTCCACCTGAATCGGTTAAGCAAGTTAGGAGTTTTCTTGGCTTAGCAAGCTATTGTCGCCGCTTCATCGAGAACTTTTCTAAAGTTGCAAAGCCTCTAACTGAACTCCTCAAGAAAGAGAAGAAATTCGAATGGACTCCCAAGTGCGAGGAAAGCTTTCAAGAGCTAAAAAGAAGATTGACTTCTGCACCCGTACTTGCGCCTCCAGACACCAAAAAGGATTTCGAGATCTATTGTGATGCCTCACGGCAAGGGTTAGAATGCATACTTCTGCAAGATCGACATGTGGTAGCTTATGCTTCACGCCAGTTGCGTCCACATGAAGTGAACTATCCTACCCATGATCTTGAACTCGCTGCCGTAGTTCATGCCCTGACAACTTGGCGAAATTACCTCCTTGGTAATCGTTGTGAGATCTATTCCGACCACCAAAGCCTCAAATACATATTCACCCAGCCAGATCTTAATCTCAGGCAAATACGCTGGATTGAGTTGATAAAAGATTATGACTTAGGAATTTCTTACACCCCAGGCAAAGCCAATGTCATGGCTGATGCACTAAGTCGTAAGTCGTATTGTAACAACCTCATGTTACAACAGTATCAACCACTTCTTCATGAGGAATTTCGGAAGCTCAACCTCGAGATTGTTCCTCGTGGATCTCTTTTCAACTTGGTGGCGAAACCAACCCTTGAGGATAAAATCATAGTTGCCCAAAGGCGTGCACGAGGTGTTCGCCGGATCAAGGAGAACATTGCTAGCGGAGTTGCTAAATGTTTCTCCACAGATAGTAAAGGAACGGTATTCTTTGAAAATCGTTTGGTAGTACCTAAGAATAGAGATCTAAGGCAACTCATCCTCAAAGAAGCCCATGACACACCCCTCTCCATTCATCCCGGTAGCACAAAAATGTACCGAGATCTACGCCAGAGATTTTGGTGGACTAGGATGAAGAGAGAAATTGCTCAGTTCATTGCTGGATGTGATGTTTGTCGTCGCGTTAAGGCAGAACATCAAAGACCTGCTGGTACTCTTAGACCTTTGCCTATCCCCGAGTGGAAATGGGACAAAGTCAGTATGGATTTCATCACTGGCTTTCCAAAAACCCAGAAAGGAAATGATGCCATCTTCGTTGTCATAGATAGACTTTCCAAAGTTGCCCACTTCCTTCCTGTTCGCGAGTCTATAACTGCTAGCCAGTTAGCGAACTTGTATGTCTCCCGAATCGTGTCACTTCACGGTGTTCCTTTGGAAATCAATTCAGACCTTGGTAGTCTTTTCACTTCTCGATTTTGGGAAAGTTTCCAGAATGCTATGGGAACCCACCTCTCCTTTAGCACCGCTTATCACCCGCAGTCCAGTGGTCAAGTAGAAAGGGTCAATCAAATTCTCGAAGACATGCTCAGAGCTTGTGTTATCTCTTTCGGAAAGAAATGGGAGAATTCTCTTCCTTTTGCCGAATTTGCATATAACAATAGCTTCCAATCTAGCTTGGGCATGGCTCCTTTTGAATTTATCTATGGACGGAAATGTCGAACACCCCTAAACTGGTCAGAAACCGGTGAAAGGCAATTCTTTGGACCGGATTTGATTCAGGATGCAGAAGAGCAGGTTCGCATTATTCGTGAGAAATTGAAGACAACCCAGTCTCGTCAGAAAAGCTATTATGATCGTCATCATAGGGAAGAAAGCTATAATCTGGATGAGAAGGCTTACCTTCGGGTTACTCCTCTGAAGGGTACCCATCGCTTCGGTATCAAAGGCAAGTTGGCCCCACGTTATATCGGTCCCTTTCACATTCTCGCTAAACGTGGAGAAGTTGCCTACCAATTGGAACTACCCCCTCACCTCTCCCAGGTTCATGATGTCTTCCACGTCTCTCAACTCAGGCGTTGCTTCAAGGACCCCATCCGCGAAGTAGACCACAAAACGCTTGATCTCCAAGATAACCTTTCATATCGAGAGTACCCTGTTCGTATTCTTGATGAAGCCGAGCGTAGCACCAGATGTCAGAAGATCAGATTCTTCAAAGTGCAGTGGTCGCGTCATTCAGAGAAAGAAGCTACCTGGGAACGAGAGGATCGTCTATGAGCTGAGTACCCCACCTTCCTCCCGACGACTTCTGAATCTCGGGACGAGATTCTTTTGAGTGGGGGCGAGTTGTCAGAACCCTAATTTAGGTTTGTGTTTTTCTAAGCTTGCATTTTTGGATGTGTTGGGGAATTGGGGAAAAGAAAAGCCCTAAATGAATTAAATAAAAAGACCAGAAATAAATCTTTTTCCAAAATTCTTTTGGATGTGTTGAAAAATCCTAAAAATGAGTGTGATCATTTTAAAAGTGATTTGGGATTAATCCCATGCTCATAGATTTTTCAATAATCCAAATAGTGGCTTGGAAATTAAAACAATTGACTATTTGAATTGAAATTCAAATAAATTGAATTTAAAAAATTCCCAAAACTTGGGGTTGACTTCTATATAGTCACCTAGGTTTTATAAAAATAATTGAGAGTTTTTATAAATGCCCTAGCTATTTATTTTAAAGGGCAAAACAAATAACAGAAACAATAAAAAGAAAAGAACAGAGAAAGGAAACTTACCTTTCCTGAGGCCCACCTGGCCTTTGGCTTGGCCCAGCCCGGCCGCACCCCCCCTTGTCTTCTTCCTCCTTGACAGAAGGAGCGTTGGACGCGCCGTGCACTGCGCATGGGCGCCAGCTCCTGCTCCTGGCCACGCAGGGCCTCCCCTTCCTCTATCTTCTCACGCTGGAGACGCTGGAGAAGCCCAGCTTCACTTTCCTCTCTCTCTCTCTAGCCCGTTCCCCTCCGTTTCCGCGCGCAACCGCAGCACACCGCCGGCCACCGTAGTGCACAGCCGTGGCCAACGGCGACGAGGGACTCCTCCTTCGTGTCCAAACGCTCCGCAGACGTCGTCCTCGTCGAGCCCCGAGCGGAATCGAGCCCCGGAGCACAGGAGACGTCGCCCCCTTCTCCAGTTCGCCGCCGGCCACCGTGGACGTCATCGACGAATTCGCCGCCCCCAGCTCCTCCCCGGCTTCCTCGAGTGCGCCATCGCCTTCAGGTGAGCACGGCGCTCCGTTTCCCCCCATCCATGGCTCTTCCCGTGCTCTCTGTGCCATTTTGCCATGGCCAGTGACTCCGGCGGCCGCCTCCGTCGACGAAGCCGTGGCCCCGAGCGCTCCCTTGAACCCTGCTTAACCCCAGCAGCTGCGCGACGACGAGAGCTTCCTCCCCGTGCCCTCCCTTTCTTCTCCCGTGCCCGAATCCCCCTCTCCGGCGAAGCTCCGGCAAGTACAGTGGTCGCCGCCGACGACGACGCCATTAGCGCACCCTAACCCGGCTCCTAACCCCCTCCCCTCTCTCGCTGACAGGTGGGACCAGGGGCCCAATCTGGGCCAGTATACTGAAGTTGGTCTTCTGATGGTAGCTCCCAGCTGAGCCGCATCTCATTCCTAAGAGCTCTGGCCTTAGTACAAGACATAAACAGCATGATAGCTGTTTTCTTCCTCAACGCCACAAATATTGCATCAATTGACAGTCTCCAACTTCTTCTTCCATTTATTCCTCACTGTCGGTAGGAAATCATGGGCTACTCTCCACACAAACACCCGTACCTTCGGCTGAACTTATGTGTTCCAAAAACAGTGCCATGGCTTGTGTTCGCCATCTGGTGCCACACTAGTCCCCTGCTCCCGAGCACCCAACGACAAGCATTGCCATGCTAGGCGATACACACTTTTGACCGTAAACAATCCATGTGTCTCCAAGTGCCATGCTGGATATTCCTCTTTATCCCATTGTGGGATTCTGATCTTTAAAATAGTTTCTGCATCTTCATGTGGGAAAAGGTGCCCGACCATCTGCTCATCCCAGGCTTTTTCATTTTTGTCTCCATAGTTCATGCACAAACTTCTTCCTGTTCCAACTATTTTTCTGAACAGGAGCAAGTCTGCCCTCTTTCGGCACCCAATGGCAGCGCCACATTTTGATTAGCTCGCCATTCCCGACCCTCCAGATCACCCCTTTCGTCAACAACTCCAAACCAAATTCTATGCCCTTCCAACATGGTGAACTGTCAGACGGAAACGCCGTATCAGTTATTGTGCCATTCGGATAATACTTTGCCTTCATGATACCCGCACATAGACTGTCTGGATTCATCAATAATCTCAATGCCTGTCGGGCTAGCAAAGCTTTGTTAAAACATTGCAAATCTCTTAAGCTTAAGCCACCAAACGCTTTGGGACAGTTTAACATATCCCACGCTAACAAGTGACTCTCCGCTGGTCCTTATCATGTCCCCACCAGAAATTCCGCACCATTTGCGTGTACTTGTTGCAAAATTTACTTGACATTTTGAACAGCCTCATAACGTAGATTGGAAGGGCATGGACTACACTCTTAATCAGCACCTCCTTAGCACCAGAAATATATCGTTCCGACCAATCAGTTAACCTTTTTTAGTACCTCTCCTTTAATTGTTAGAATTGTTCCTCCTTCATTCTACCTTCGGGTGTAGGGAACCCAAACATTTTTTTCAAACACCGAGCTAGTGACATTCAGCTCACCTTTCATAAGCTCAAATTATCAGTAGTACATACCGGGCTGAATAATAAGGAACATTTGCTTGGATTGATTAACTGTCTCGTACTTTTCTCATACAACTTCAAAATTTCATTCACCTCCTTAGCTTGTTCTGGTACGGCCTTGAAAAACAATATGCTGCCGTCTGCAAATATTAGGTGCAAGACCCCTGGGCCTTGAAAAACAAGAACCTGTTCATATTGATGCTACTATCAGTCAAAGAAAAGTGTTCTCATACTTCAGTGGAACAATACACAGTAGGAAGCAACTTGACAATAAATATGCTGATTCTCTTATTATGCTGTGCTAAAGAAAGATAATAAATATGCCATAGCATGAAAACTGTGGAACAATGAGTTTGCTAGATAGCACTGATGCTAGAGACGATAACCACTAGGACGCGCACCGCAAGTTTCCATCTGACTGTGTTGCTGAATGTAACCCGTTCTTTACTTATGTTTCTACGTTCTGCAGTTCTGGGAACTCAGGATCACACGGACTCTATCCTGATCTCGAGAGGGCCAAACATGTGATTCCCCCCTCCTAATGTTAACACCTAGAAAAATCCAAGACTTTAACTCCGCACATAAAGTCTTCTAGGTCAATTGATTAGGCTGCTGGTGCGAAGCAAGTGATGGTGTCGTGTTAAGACGGTAGTTTTGTTCAGGTCAAAGGAAAGTTTTGTAAGATAAGTTATGATGAACCGAGAGGTTTGACAAGTGGTGCAGGTCAGTTGCATACTGTGTTTATCCGGGGAGTACTTGTACTGAAGATTGGATCCTTGCGTTCCTGTATTTCACCTGTTGCAAGCAAACTGCATGTTTCATCCCTTTTTTACATCACTTGATTGGAGTTTGTGCTTGGACAATTTGTTTCTTCGTTCCTGTATTTGTTGAAGCTGCAAGCATGGTCTGTTTGTTGCTTCAGTTCCTATATGAAATGCTGCAGTACCTTTTCTTGATTTCGACACTTAGCATGTGCAATTGATCATTTGAAAACAAATCACCCGACAGTTTTTTCAGTCCAAATTCAGTTTCTTAGGAACAACTAATTATTCCAGTAACACGTAATTTCAAAATTTGGACATTTTGCATCACATTGGACGGCCACTTCAAACGCCACGGGTCTTCAAGCGGAGGCTGCTGCCTGCTCTTTCTCCTGGTAGACACTTCCACAACTACAGGAAGTAACATTCATGACAGACAACAGCACATTAGAAATGGCGGCAGCCTCTACGTCGGAATCAGTCCATAGGTTTAATGGGAGATCAGGGAATAAACTAAATTCAGCATACTCACTCTCTTCAACCAGCAGTGTTTCACATAAAGAGGGAACTGCGTCATAGAGGTGCCGCGGCGGGGAACTTCGCCGGCGCGACAGCGTTCTTCGCTCGCCTGCGCGCCTCCTCCCCCACGCTTGCGGCGTTCGTCCTCAGCCTCGCGTTCAAGGCCTGCACCGCCGCCGCGGCAGTGCACGCATTCGCCGTCCGGTCCTCGGCCGTCACCTCCGTCTTCGTCGCGACCGCTCGCTGAGATGCACGCCTCCGGGGTGCGCTGCGACTCCAACGCATGCGCCGTGGCGACGTCGGACGCATGGGCTCGCGCCGCGTTGACCACCGTCATATCCTCCTACGTGCAGACCGGCCATCCAGGTTGGGCATCCACAAACAAGCACACGTTCGCTGCAGTCATCGCTGTGCCTGTAGACAGTAGACATTTCTGTAAAATTTAATGTAGATTGGTTTTGTGTAGCGCTCAGCTCAATCTTGGCCGGCGTCTGTGCTTTCATCTCTATCTCTACTTTCTTTTTTTCATTTCATTTCAGGAGTATTAAAAGAGCAGACATTTTCCTTCCTAAGCGCACCCAGCAAATATAATACGGAACAACTACCACCTCACGATGAACCACACTTAATTAGATCCAACCGTGAAGATTAAAAGTAATCCTCGTCAAAAAGTACATTTAGCAATTTGCCCAGGCAGACGAAACTCTGCTCAGCGAGACGTTACTAATTTGCCCCATCCCCGTCGTCACAATTAATAACGGGCTAATTTGTTGGGATTTGATTCTGTTCCAAACGACCGAACCCCGATAATCGCTCCTCCCCAATCTGAATCGCACAAAGCCCGCTTGATCGACTTTCATCGCAATTCCTCCAAGATGCTCATCTCCATGTTCATCGGGTGGCGCTTCATGAAGCGGAAGTGTAACACCCGGCGTACACCCTGGATCGGGCTTAGCCTGCTGGTGGTTACACATGGGCTAGATAAAGGAGAGACGAGGGCACGGAAGTGGATATGAAACAGAATCAGAAAATGAACTGAACCTCCTCTCGTCTGGCTTCTTCTTCCTCTGGCCTCTGTCTCATCTTCTTCAGGTTCGGGTGTTCTCCACAAACAACCCTTGTATCCGGTTCAGATCGAGGCTCACGTCCTGGTAATCACACCACTGGCAACGGGTTGTGACAGGAAGCTTGACGGGGAGAAGAGGGGCCGGATTTTGAGGAGGGCGTGACGGGGCTGGCACGGTAGAGGCTGACGTCTGAGGAGGAGCCTTGATGGCGGCGCAGGGAATCATGGACACGACCAGTGCCACCAATGAGGCCATGGCTATGATGCTGCGCTGTGCAGATGTAGAAGGCCGAGTTCCAGATGGAGCTCCCCTGGTTCTGCCGCCTCGCTGATGAGAAGATCACCCTCGACGCCGCCAAGTTCGACCACGCCCCTAATCGCCTGCAGTAGCGCGGCTGTTTGCTTCATCACTCATTTTCAATATATATTTATTTAGAAATTCAGGATCGAAAGATTAATGAGATTGTTCTGAAAGTCATGGGACAGGCAATAGGTAAGTCTGTTGCTGTCACCTAGATTATCAAGATAATTCATTAGTTTTGTTTTTCACATGTACTAGTACATCTCTATCAAAACAAAAAGTACTAGTACATAACCACATTTGGCATTTGACAACTTTCAGTAAGAGGAGTACTGTCCAAGATATGGCTCAAATTTGCATTCACTCTGTATGTGGATTACCATTTTTAATCAGAGAGGCCAAGCAGCACTGAACACACAATGAGTTGATACTTTTGCATCTGTGACATGATGCAGGTGGTAAAGATTTCTGATCCACGCCAGGTGCTCTTCCGTGCTCATGTTAACAAGCTGAGCTACCATATCACATATGTACTCTTTGGTAGTTGTGATATCGTTTAGACCTGTCAAGGTATGTATAGGTACTCTTTGGATTCGTCTTTGTAGAAGTTTATATGTGCATGTTTATATTAAGGATATCAGATTCATCTTGTCGCTAAAAGTAAGGAAAATTTCAAGATATATATTGTTATGTAAATACCAAGAAGTTTATTGTCATAGGGTTTAACGTTTCAGGTTCAAAACTGTCTGTCGAAGTTAAGATCAAATTTTGAATCTGAGTTCTTGTGTCCATAGTCCTCCCAGTGTGTAATGTGGTATTTTGATGTGGAAATACTTCAAAAGTCGGCCAACCACAAGGTTTCTGCTATTAGCATCGCTGCCTGGCTCCTAATGTCCCATTCTCCGCCCAATGGGGCGCTACGGGTGAGGAACCTTGATTTCCCTCCGCCAGTGAAATATTTTCCTAAGATATTGAAGTCTGATCACCTCTATTTTTTTTCTAATTAGAGGCTGTTAATTACCACCGTCCCTTTGTCATTCAAGGTCTTGGATGCCCATCGGTATAGATAAATTATGAATCACGCAAGTGACCAGCAGCGGCACGTCAATCTTCCCCATTGGGACTTGCATTCCGAAATGCCAAGGTAAGATTTAGAAGCTGCCTCAATGCTGCATTGTGTCCATCTCTAGTAACACCTGCAATCTGTTTGATGAATTGCCTTGGTTGGTTGTAGTTAAAACTTTAGCACATCGTTGTAAAATCTGATATAGGACTGTGGTCATTGTCTTTGTATGTAGATATTGATTCCTGAGACTATCTTTCGTAGGAGTGAAAAGGGGTATTTGTGGTTTTGTTTATCTTCCATTGTTGTGAAGCCTTGTCAGACAATTGAACCTTGGTGATAGTTTCTGTTATGAAGACGAACACTGTATTCTTCTTCTTATCTTCCTTGGTAATAGTTTTAAGTCTGCTATTGAAAAGTCTCCCTGCTCATTTGGTTGTAAATTAATTTGATGGGAGCCTTGTCGTGGGTGATTGTCACTATGATTTGAACAAGGTATTAGCATTTTAAATAGCAAATCTTGTCGACGCTGGTAATTTTTATTTGCACTCTAAAATGATTTTAAACTATGGCTGCATTCAGAGATATTAGAAGGTTCTTGATGTGGATTTTGAGCTGAACATGTGGTGGTGATCCTTGATGATGCCGATTATGTGAGTGCTTTATCTTTGGTTCGCATGTCTGGCACACATTTACGGTACTAATTTCAGTACTTATATTGTTCATGGGCTTGTTCGCCAAGGTCTGTACTAACTGTGTTGTACTTTAGTCACTAGGTATTTATGGGCAGTACCTTCTACATATGGTTCTTAACAAATACTTGACAGCTGAAGCATTCATACTTTGTTAAGAAGCGGATGATAATGTTTCACATGTTAATTTCCTCCGGTTAGCTATTAATCTTATATGCATTACTGATTAAAAAAAGTCCCTGTAAATAAAAGTAGTTCACTGTCAAGTGCATACAAGTAGTTCTTTTGATTTTGTTGCCAGTATAGGTCCAGGACTATTCTGTGTATTGAAACTAGATAAACTTCTCTTTGATTTATTACAGGTTGGGAGTATCATCCCATTATGTTGATTTTTCAGTAGTTTCAGACATATCTTCAGAGCCATCTATTACACTGAAACAGTCAAATGAATTCTCTTTGCCACTATGGACAAGTGGTACTTATCTGAGGTCCAGTATTATTCTTTACCATTAATACACAGATTACAGAAACCTTGTCTCATGTTTACTACTAGATGTTCCCACTACCCGGCATAACTTCTCAGTTACTCCTACTTTTTTCTATCCTCGATGAGACAACTTTTAACTGAAAAGGCTATACTTCAGGATAAAATGCTAAGAATTATGACATAATTAGTTTTTTATCTCACACTGAACTCTTAGTACTGTCGTAATGACCTTTTTTTTAAAGGTACATAGTGAACTTTCTTGAATCATACTGAACTCTTATAGTGTACTAAAGGATATTTTGCTTTCCATTTTGGTTCAGATGTATCCAAAAAAGTTATATAGTGTGATTTAGATTCAATCAATGAAGGGAATGATCTGCATGATATTTATTTTTCTTATGAGAGGCCTGATATATTGTCAATGAGTGAGCTGCTGCCACTTAGTAATGTATCCTCATAATAGGTGAAGAGTTTATTCTTGAGGATGGAGCAAGAATTATATATATCTTGGAATTTTGTACAAAATCTGCCCTCTTCGTTCTGTTATAGATACATGACAATGATCTATGATTACAACAGTATAATGCTACTTGATGACAATGTACTATCATTACAACAGTATAATGCTACATTATGTATGTACCACATAAATGACACTTCTGTGGACGCGTTTCTTTCATATGATTTCCAAGGTCTTGCCGGATGACGTTTGCAGGCAATTTTTTGTAAATTCGTGGGTAATTGATAATACTACTTTAGAATATAGAAAAAATGGTGTGTTTACAAAATTTATATGTGCGTGCACGTACAAACTTACTAGTTATATAGAAGGTTAGGTAGAGTTACAACTGATCTTAGACCGTATATATCTACAGCTAGGAATTAGCTGTCAATCTAAACTATACCTAGCAAACAATGGTACCGGGCTTTTGATTTTTTTGTCAGGGAAAAGGTTGCTCTCTCGTTCCCTGACCAAGCCGCCAGGCAGGGAGGCGAGCTCTTTTTCCCCAATCTCCACCGGTGAAGGTGTTGGTCCCCTCTCCCTCCATCTGCTGCTCCGACGGCGGGAGGGAGGGGGGACCCCGTTCCTCCGCTCTGTAGTTAGGGTTTGGATTTGTAGGTCATGGTGCGCCGTTGGGGTGGTGGGAACGGTGTACGGATGAATAAATTTGCCACAGCTCACTCCCACACCGGCGGTGTCCTTCATGGCACCGTCTCAGAGTTGATGACATCGTGTGTTTGCCGATCCCTCAGATCGGTGGTTTTAGGGTTCATGGATGGTGTCGGCGAGGCGGCGGCGGCGACCCCATCAGGTGTGTCTCTCCATCAGGGTTCATGGATGGTGTCGGCGAGGCGCCGGCGGCGACCCTATTTGACACTCACTACGCGGGTTAGCCGCACAACGCGTACCTCTTGAGTCTTAAATGGGCCGGCCCAGTATCCCGGTTTATTCCGGTTTTGGGAAGGTTTTGGAACCTTCTCTGCTCGGTTTTTCGGTTCTTTTCTTTTTTCTTTGCTTTTCTGTTTTCTGTCGTTTATTTTTCTGTTTCTGTTTTTCTTTTTCCTGTCCATTTTTTATTTTATTTTTCTTTTTCATTTGTCTGTTTTTTCTGGTTGTTCATTTTTGAAAATGTTCGTTTTAAAAATGGTTCAGATTTGAAAATGTTCATTTCTAAAAATGGTTTAGATTTTTAAAAATGATTTTAAAAATGTCCATTTTTTAAACGGTTCAGAGTTTAAAGCATATTCATTTAAAAATATGTTCGTTTTAAAAAAGGGTTCAGATTTGAAAAATGTTCATTTTTTAAAATGGTTTAAATTTTGAAATTGTTCATTTTTAAAATGGTTCGGATTGATCATGTTTTTAAATGGTTCAGATTTAAAAAATATTCATTTTTTAGAACTGTTCATTTTTTGAAAATGTCTCTGATTTGAAAATGTTCATTTGTTTGAAAATGGTTCGGATTTAAAAATACCAAACATTTTCCTAGTTCCACGCACAGTAAGCTGAATTCTGAATAGACAGAGAGAGCAGCGACCGAGTTATATGGGCCGGCCCACGCGCCCTCCATGCTTCAGGCAAATGGACGCAACGAGCGCGGGGTGATTCCTATATATCGCTCATTGGGGACGCATCTTGATCGCGCTCCTCCGTTCTTCTGCTCCGATCTGGGTTCTTCGGCAAACCCTATACAACGCCCGTTGTGATGGTTAGCCTGAAAACGCGTACCCCTCTACCGGGTAGAGTCTACCCCTATCTCGCTGTTCTGGGCCTGGCCCATTAACATCGGTGACAACTGACCAGAGGAGGACCAGAGGAGGAAGACGATCGGAGAAAGAGCCAGAGGCGACGCAGCACTCGCCGCCGACGGAGACGGCGCGGCTGGCCGCGACGTCGCCGGCTAGGCGAGGGACGGACCTCACCGTAGCCGGCGACGACGCGGCTCGCCGCGGCGGCGCAGGTGGAGGTGAGGTAAAACCTTATCTTGGGGGGTGGGGGGTTCGGTTCGGAGCTCGTCGGCGACGGAGGTTTTCGGGTTCGGGGTGGGGCTTAGAGGGATGTCTGGGGCGGTGGAGGACCGGCGGTGGGCGGCGGATTGAGGAGGGCGGGGGCGGCGAGGCGGCGCTCGCCGGCGGCAGGGGGCATGGTCGGCGGAGGAGGCGGGGGAGTCGGGGGCGATGGAGACTGCGAAGGTGCATTGCCGTCGCTGTTGACGAAGGAGAGGTCGTGCGGGTGGGCTCGACCCATATGTTATTTCTCCGACCGACGCTGAAGGCGTAGAATATGGACTCCCCTGTTCTTCTGTTTTCTTGACTTTTTTCTCCTTTCTTGTTTTTTTTTTACTTTTTATGATTTTGGAAAAGGTTTCCGAAAAATCTTCAAATTTAAAATGTATTTATATTTGAAAAATGTTTAAACTAAAAAATATTCAAATTAAAAAATGGTTCATTTTTAAAAAGATAAAATTTGAATATTATTCATATTCAAAATTTGTTCAATATTGGAAATTTGTCAAATTCGTAATTGTTTAAATTCAAAAATTGTCCAAATACAAAAATTGTTTAATTTCAAAAACCGTTCATATTTGAAATTTGTTCAAATTCAAAAATTCTTCAATTTCTAAAATTAATCAAACACAAGTTAAAAAACCATTCATATTCAAATTATATTCCCATGCAAACACCCAAGTTTAAAAACGTACAATTTTAGTTTACGTTCAATTGTTTTTGTAATGATTCCATTTGAAAACCGTTCATACATAGTTTTCATTCAACTTCTTGTAAATCTGAATCCGTTCAAATTCAACTTTTGTTCTTGTTTAAAAAATCGCTCAAATTCAAGATCTGTTCCCGCAAACACCCGAGTTTAAAAACCGTTCAAATTCATTTTTTTTTGTCACCGTGCAAACATCCATGTTTAAAAACGTTCAAATTCGAATTTTGTTCCTGTGAAAACCCAAGTTTAGAAACTGTTCAATCTTAGTTTACGTTCATTTTTTCATAATGATTCTGTTCGAAAACCGTTCATATATAGTTTCCGTTCAACTATGGTAAATATGAATCTGTTCAAATTCAAGTTTTGTTCTCATGCAAATTTTATTAAAAAAATCTTTCAAATTCAAGATCTTCTCCCGTGCAAAAATACAAGTTCAGAAATCATTCAATTCCAAAAAAATCCCGTGCAGAAATACAAATTTAAAAACCGTTCTTTTCCATATTTTGTGTTCCCGTGCAAACTCCCGAGTTTAAAAACCGTTCAAATTCATTTCTTCTCACCGTGCAAAAATCCAAGTTTAAAAACCGTTCCATTTCAACTTTTTTTCCCATGCAAAAATGCAAGTTTAAAAACCGTTCTTTTCCATTTTCTGTTCTCATGCAAACACTCGAGTTTAAAAAACCGTTCAGATTCATTTCTTCTCACCGTGCAAAAATCCAAGTTTGAAAACTGTTCAATTTTCAAATTTTTGTACTCCCTCCAATCAGAAATTATTGTCACAAACTTGTCCAAACGTGGATGTATCCATATTTGGATAAACTTGTGACAATCATTTTCAACCGGAGGAAGTAGTTTAAATCGGAATCATTAGGTTTAAAAATGCTCGTATGCAAAAATCCAAGTTTAAAAACCGTTCATTTGTATGCATACGAGTATTTCCATGAGGTTCGAATCGAATAGTAGAACAAGAGGTTTATACGAAGAAACATACGTTCGGAAATAAACAGTTTTTTTTACGGATCGAAAACAAGCAGCTAGCCAGCGTCTTCCGTTCCCAAACGTGATGGGCCGAGCCCATTTACACATTGTAGCAGGCGACGGCCCTCATTAGCGTCGCCTGAAGGGCGCTCCCAACGAGCGCTGTATAGGGGTCGGGAATACCTCCTCGTACGTCCACTTCCTTCGCGACCCGGGACACAGAAAGGCGGCGCGCCCCATTGCAGCTCGACCGTGACGCCATGGCAGGCTTGGCAGCTCTCCTGCGCCGCTGGTGAAGCCCCACTCGCGCGGCCCTCCACATCTCCTCCAGGACGCTGGGAGGTTGATCCCTTCCTCCTGCGCCTCGCCTCCTCCCCGCCTCGTCTCCAGGCAGTCATCTTCGCCCAGATCTGCTCGCCGCCGGCCGCAGGGCATCAAGTATTCAGCTTTGCCCTTTGTTGATTCCTTCTCAGCTCGTACGTGTATGGGCTGTGCGTTACAGTGATGATTTTCTTAGAGGCTGCTGCAGCTTATTTCTTATTTAAGTGTCCAGCGTTGCTCCTCGTGTGGGTTGCAGCTCGTGCGTGTATAGCCTACATTTTTAGAATACAAAAATACAAGGATCTTAGGCTTATGAATGCCTTACAGCTTTTTTGAATCTATGAGCGCATTTGCTGAATTTGTTAGTTGCATCAATCTTAACTGAGCAAGACCCTGTTTTTTTATGTATACAGGTACTGAAAAAAAGCCTATCGTACCCGCTCCTGTTTTGTACCTTGAAGCAGCCTTTCCTGACCTTAGATTTGCAGACTATCAAGAGTAAGGTACATCTTGTTGTAGCTCGTCTTGTTTTAGTTGGTTGAATGCATCTTATCTGTCTTCCAGAAAGGAGGAAAGTGAGTAACTTCTAGTACTAGTGTTTTTTTCAAGGTTATGTAATTCTTGCATAGATTGCAGAGGTAGGCTGGAAATGATGGCACAGTTCATCATGCTTATAGCATTGATACTGTACTGAAAATTTGAAATTACCGCTTCTCAAGTACTATCTTACCTGGGTGCTTTCTTGCGCCCTTAGAACAATGTCTTTATGCAATTGATGATTTCTTATATTGTTGCTGCTGTCTTGGTACATTATGGATATGTGCTGTCGCCTGCCAGTTTGTTACATGTTTTAGGAGTGAAGTGTAGTCTAGGTTCCTTCATTTTTATATCACCATGAGTCCTGAACTTTTGATCTGCCCGTTTATGTCTGAAACTTGTATTAATAGATTCATTTTCGCAAGAGACAACTGGAAAGTAGTTCTGGATATTAGCCTTTTATAAGTCACTGAGTGTTTGCTTTCTCTTTCATACTGCCGATTTACCTTGCGGTATAATTATCTTTCCTACTCAAATGTTGTTCCTGGTTATACTAGTATTTAGCGAATGCATGAAATGATTCTGCTGTAATGGTTTTCAAGCTTCAAAATTCAAGTATGTTACATTTTATGTTCCTGGTTATACTCTTTTTCATAAGTTGCTGCTTGTCCTGTTTTGTACAATTTCAGTTTCTACGATGGGTAAGAATTCGAAAAAGAAGGGTCAAAATAAGGGTAAGAAGTTGAACAATGATCAGGGTAAAGGCAAGAATCAGGACCCTCCAGAAGAGGTTGAAAGCAGGAGTTCTGATGATTCTTCAAATTACAAGGTTTACATGTTCTTAGTTAAACAATTAAGTCCACTGTGTAATTAAAATTTACTTGCTCTGGAGTCTGGATAGATGTTTCGTATAAATGTTTCGCCGTATTATTCTCCTCTAGTTTTTTTCTCCTATCTAGAAGTGGAATAGAATAACCCGTCTTTAATCGTGACACTGCATATAGTGTTATTTCGTTCGAACATAGTTATTTGCATTCATTACAAGTCTATTTTGTGTCATTATAGCCAAACTGGCTTATATGGTGCATATTTCCACTACCCGCTGAAAATATTGTCATGTGTACATTAGATGATACTGTTTTTGCAAGCCAAAAAAGACTCCGGTGATAGTTCTGGTGAAAGTGATAAAGAGCATCCACAAAAGAAGCTTAATGCGCTTAATTTGGTGTTTACTTTCCTGTTTGCAGATGTAATTATATTATTTCTTATTGTTGCGGTATTAGAGACAAAATCCATGCAGAATGGAGTATGCTTTTTGTATATCTGTATTGTTCTAAGCAGGGTCTTGATTTTATTTGTGCAGTCTTTCATTATTCCAAAGCCAAATAGCATCATCGTTGGGAACTTGTCAGAGGATGTGGACACAAATCAACTGTGAGTTTGTGAGATGTCATAGTTTTTCTCTTTTGGAGAAAGATGATTTTTATGATTTGTTTTGTTCCACATCTTGTAGGTGGATTTTTTTTCACAAGCAAGGTGGCATTGAGGCCACTGACATTTTGCATGTTCGTTTAGATACCTATGAAGATGGGACATGCAGGGGCACCGCACAAATTGAATTTGCTACAGCTGAAGCAGTTAACAAGGTATTTCAAGTTTCTTGTGATTTATCATCTATTTTAGTATAGATCAGCTGATCCATGGAGCGACCATTTTGCTGTCTTCTTATTTATCGTTGTTTTGAAAGGCATGCCAATTAAGTGGCCGTGTTTTCTTCCGCAAGTCTCTAACGGTTAACTTTGGTCATGAGCAACGTACTATTAGTCTTGACAGCAGGTGATATTTCTATCCCACTGTGTATGTGATTGTTTTCTAATTGCTTTCATAAAGTATATCATTATCGTGCCTTAATTTTCTGTGTTCAGTTCTTTGAAGAAGCCACATGATTTTTCTGCCACTACTGTATTGATTACAGGATTTGATACAGCATATGATAAGTCCATGGTAATTTGAAGTGTTAAACACGTTTTTTTACAAGTCACATCTGTTTTGACATTAATGACTCATTACACAAACTATTTTACGTCACCAGATGCGTCAGTTGCTTTTGGAACGTTTTCGCGGATGTGGAATGATTATAAGGAATAACATTCGGACTGATCTTGAAATTGGCGCAAGCATAGGGTAAGTAGGCCCTGTTATATGAAATGCAATGTGCTCCCTAGGTGTGTTCCCTGACTATTTTGTTTGATTCTTCAGGGTCATGTTCATTGAATTTAGAGATCAATCTTCTATGTCAAATGCGCTGCTGCTGAACGGATCTGAGCTTGGTGGCTGCTGCTTAAAGGTGGAGGAAGCGCAACCTTGATATAACAGAGGATTTGGCGGTGGCCATGGTGGCAGACGTGTCAGGGGGCGTAGTTACATTAGTAGTAAGCCGACTGGGTTGCAGTGTTAAATGCTCGTCATTAACTGAAATCATACTTGTGCAGTGTTAATTTTGATCTCTCAACGTCCGTATGGCTGTCGTCGAGTGTTTTACTCGTTCCGTCCTTAGGAGAACTTCAGCATCAAAGTTAAGTATTCTCTTTAAGGCCCGCTTGGATTGAGTGTTGTAAATCACGGACCGGAAATTTCTACCCTACTCAGGCCGGTAATCACTAAAAAAAGGGAAACCTCTCCAAAGGTCACGTTGCCACTTGTCACAGTTTACCACTCCCCCACTATTTGCTTGCCAAGTGTCACCTTCTCCTTATATTGACATGTGGAGGTGTCTGCATGTGCGACAAGTGGCAACACGGGAGAGTTTTGGGCTATTTTCCCTTTCCACGCGCGGGTGCAGGTACGTGAGGGTTTTCCCTTTTATTTTTCAAAACCGAAATTTCAAAACGAAATATCTTTTGAACCGTACGTCCAAATTACGAACCGTTTTCATATTTGAGATCCTCGCATCGAGATCTTCAAAACTAGATCCCATGTTGATAGGTTTCGAGAAACTTTTTTTGTGTACTACGTTTTGTGTGTATGTGTACGACCACTTTTGTGTATGTGTACGACCACTTTTCTGTGTACACGTACGACCACTGCCTGTGTACTCGTACGACCACTGTCTGTGTACACGTGTACGACTGGTCTCTGTGTACGTGTACGACTACCTTCTGTGTACGTGTACAACTGTTGTCTGTGAGCGTGTACGAGTGCGTTCAGTGTAAGTGTACAACTGCGTCTGTGTGCTTGTACTTTTTCCCTTTTCTCGTACCCAAAAAAATCTGTATCGCGCGCGTACAGATCTGATGCGCGCGGGCGCTCGGAAGGCGTGGGGCTTCGTGTGGTTGCGTGATTCGATTTGGCTGCCTCCTCCTACGTGGCTTCCTAGGAGCGTTACCTGCACGTGGAAAGTGGCCTTCCGGAAGGGAAGCCTTTTTATAACGATACCCACTCAGGCCAGAATTTTAGCGTGACCTACGATGGTCCCGTGAAAATATCCTGTCGTATTGCCTAAAATAAAGCAATCCAAACAGGCCCTTACCCTATCGAACCCCACGTCATTAGGCCAAAGCGTTGCCGAAGAGCGTGTGCCTGCTCCAATGGGTAACACACAAAAGCCTTGATAAAACTGATCTGCACAAGATTATTTGTTCCGTGGAATAAATAAATCGGTTATTCTATTTAGGGCTTGTTTGGTAGAAAGGGATCCTCCCGGGATCCCGGTCCTTTCCCCGGGCGAGAACCCCGCGTGGAAAATCAGTCCTGGATTTTCTGCAGCGATATTTGGTGACATCGGGGAAGGGAATTCTCAACCCGAAATCCCCGGGTTGCTCTCCCCCGCCTCCGCACTCGTGGAGAATTCTCCCCGTCTCTCTCACGACGCGATCTCCCCGTCTTGTCCTCCTCCGCCGCCCGTTCCTTCGTCCTTCGTGCCTTCCTCCTCCGCCCCGGTTCCTTCGTCCTCTGTGCCCTCCTCCTCCACCCCGGAACCTTCGTCCTCCGCCTGTCCCTAGCGGCCTCATCAGCCTTGGGAGCTACTCGTCGTCGCAACCTACTCCACCTCTCCTAGCAGCGGCCAGAATCCTCCGCCAGTTCGCCTCCCTCCTGTCAGATCCCGCAAGGAATCGACAAGATAAATCCTCCCTAGATGGAGACCTGATACGTCTCAAATATATCCGTAATTTTTGCTTGTGTCATGCTTGTTTTGCATCATTGTCTCATGTTTTTATCATAGTTTTATATCATTTTAGGATGTTTTTCCAGACTAACCTATTAACAAGATGCCCAGTGCCAGTTCTTGTTTTCTGCCTGTTTTTGGCGGAGTAATAGCCTACCCCAACTTGTTTGGTTTCAGAAAAGTTACACAGGAAAGTTCGTCGGAAAAAATTAGGAAAATTACAGAAATTGTTTTTCATCAGAAGATCCCCGGAGCCAGAAGGGCGGACCCATCTGAGGCCCGGAAGGCCCTGCGCCACCCCAGGGCGCGGGTCAGGGGGCGACGCACGGGGGTGGCGCCCTCCCCTCGGATACCGCCTTACTCCGCCAATTTGCCCTATTTATTCTCTCGCGGAGGAAACACCTAAAGAAGAACCCTTTTCAAGAAAAGAGACCCGAGGCGCCACCACCATTCAAAACCCTAATTTGGGGGTCAGAAGTTCCTGTTCTGGCACTCTGCCGGGACGGGTATCGACCTCCGGAGCCATCTTCATCGATGTTGATGCCTTCCATCATGATGCGGGAGTAGTCCTTCATCGGGGCTTAGGGCTTGTGCTGGACCTATGTGGTTATCTCTCTCTCCCATGATGTGATCGTGTAGTGATCATGAGCTTTGTTAATGTAGATTGATCAAATGCTATTTTTCCATATGTAATGAGTATGATGTTTCTAAAGTGGTAGTATTTAGTATGGTGTATCGGTGTCACCTTTATATCACAGTGCCATGGTGACAATGCGGGTGCCGTGTGTGACTCTCTGGCTCATTGCATCAGAGGGATATTTATCATAAATTTGATCTTATGTGTGTGATTAAATATTGGAATCATGAGGTTTCTTGAGGCTTGTGCTTTACAAACTGCGCGGTGCCAAGGTGACAGTGTGGGTGTCGTGTAGTCAATGGAAAAGAACTAATCAGGAAATATGTTGTGGTGTTTGTTTAGTACAGTTTGGGTGCTCAAAGTGACAGCATGGAGTGCCTAGATAGGAAAGACAGACTTTAAGGTGTGCTTTTGTAGCCCTACGCAATCTCATCCTACTTTGGTCCCTAGAAATGGGTTCGGAGCAACAATTACAATATGTGCTTTGGTGAAATATTATTTGATTGATTAAGTTAACAAAGTTGAGAGTTTCCACTAGTGAAAGTATGATCCCTAGGACTTATTTCCACACATTGAACACCGTTTACTTTCAGTTTTGCTACTTGTTACCTTGCTGCCATTTTTATTTCAGATTTACAAATCCTTATTTTGCCATCCATATCACTTGCCTTTTAACATCTCTTCGCCGAACTAGTGCACCTATACATCTGACAAGTGTATTAGGTGTGTTGGGGACACAAGAGACTTCTTGTATCTTGATTGCAGGGTTGCTTGAAAGGGGTACGTTCAACCTCCACTTCCTAAGTTCGATAAACCTTGTGTTACTCACTTAAGAGAAATTTGTTGTTGTCCTACAAACCTCTGCGCTTGGAGGCCCAACAGAGTCTACATGAATAGAAGCGTGTAGCAGACATCAAGCTCTTTTCTGGCGCCGTTGCGGGGGAAGTGAGGTAAAAGGATTGACATACTCGGGCAATAAACTCTTTCCTAGGGCTGTTGTTGGAGAGGTTAGTGCTTGAAGGTATCTTCTCTAAATCTTGCAATTATAGTTTTTTGTTTCTTGTTTTTATTTTCACTAGTTAGGATTAATGGAAAACAAAAAAAATATGAGAGAGCTTTACAAGCTCTACCTTGAATTAGTACATGAAGTGTTTGAAGAGAAAATTGAAAAACCTATGAAACTTTATTATTTGCATAACAATCATGATGGTGGTAATGTTATTAGTACGCTTTCTTTGGATATCAATACTGCTAATGACATGGAAAGCTCTAAGCTTAGGTATGACGGGTTTAATGAACATGATATTTTAGTCCCCCAACTTTTGAGGAGAAAATTTTCTTTGATGATACTATGCTTCCTATATATGATGATTACAATAATGAATATGAGCTTTTCAGGCCACCTACTATTTAGGATAAATAACGTGCTACGTAAAACAAAAATTACTAGCGCATAACCAGGATCATATGCGAGAAGAACAAGCAACGGGTGCGCAAGGATAACCATAACCAACATACCTCGTCTGTCGAACTAGCGGAAATTTGTCGATGCCGAGTGTTGGTGTAGACGATAGTCGATCCCCACAAACAGACTTGTCTGTTCGCGAGGAGATGTATTAGTTCCCACGATCAAGTGTCGCACGTGCAACACCTCCACGGTATCCACACGTACGGGCAGGGCGTCACTACGTCGGGATGCAATCAAGCACACCGTCGAAGTAGGAGCGTGGCGATGAAGAACTCGGGGCGTCGCAGGGTCGAGGTAGTCATCCCGGTAGCGCTCCCGCGTCGTAGATGAAGTAGACGTGCGTCGCCGGCAGCGTCGGGCTATGGAGTATAGTGGCTAAGGTGCCCTGGAAGCAGGGCGCCCTAGGGTTTGGTGGAGGCGGCGGCTATGGGGTGCGGCTGGCTCGGGAGCTTGGATTGCTCTAGGCCGCACCCCTGCCCCTCTTTATATAGGTGGCTAGGAGGTGGAGGCCGGCCGGCCAAGGGGAGGTGGAGGTCGAGTCCAAAAGGACTCCCTCCCCTCCCTTTTTTTTGAGTGGAGGGAGTCCAACATGAACTCCCTCCCCAACTCGGATTGGAGGGGGGGAGTCCAAACCGACTCCCTCCCTTCCAAGTTGGTTCGGCCAGCCCATGTGGGGCCCATGTGGCCCTCGTTCCACGTGGGTCCCACCATGGTACCCTTCCATAAATTATTCCGGAACCTTCCAGACCTTCCGGAATATTCCGGAACCTTCTATTTACCAAAACCACTTTCCTAAAATGATTTTCCACTTTACAAAATGATCGGAACCATTCCTCTCACTCTCGGAGACATTCCGGACACCGCCGTAACGTTCCGAGACTTCTCCGAACGATCCTTCGGAGTTACTTCATTTACTTCTTCATTCCAACACACGTTCTAAATGTCGCAATGCCTTTAAGTGTGTGACCCTATGGGTTCGGATATATGTGGACATGTCCGGAACTCATTCCGCCACAATGATTAACATCGACATCTTGATATGCATATTAACCCCCACACATAACACGAAGATCTTTATCGTGTGAACCACGTATTGTTTCCACTTACTTTATCGTATTCCTTATCGTTATTATTTTGCCCGAGATGAAACATCGGTGTTAATCTCGTTACCCGGCAAAATATTATTTTACTCGTATTACTAATGTTCATATGATCGACACTTCGATCACTTGTCTGGCCAGACGATGATGAACACTATAATACCTGAGTGGGCCCAGAAAATATCTCTCCATCGTCAGGAGTAGCAATTCCCAAAACTACATCATATAGAATATCGGCGTATTGTTCGGTACGAACTAATGCCCAACTTTATAGTTCTCCTTTGACGGAGTAACGTTTGGAGGACATCGTCACGTCCATGTTATACCCGACTCTATATATGTCTTATGGTTAAAACGATCTTAGTAATGACAATACTATTAATTGAGAAACTACCGCTAACTTAAATTGACGATGTTGTTTCACGGTATGTCAACTAGGTCTATCCATCGTCGTTGTTCACTAACAACTCTGATCATATATATCACTGGCAACACTATTACAACATATTGCACTTTGCCCAATAGTCAGGAAACCTTTGACCATCAGTGATACATAAACTAGTCTTAGAGGCGAGACTAGGGATATCATATTAGGTGTTTATTATATCACACATGTATTGGGTTTTCCTTTGAATACATATTATTCCAGGACTAACACAATTATAGCATGAATAATAAACTTAATTATGAAACAAGATATATTAATAATAAGAATATTATTATTGCCTCTAGGGCATATATCCTTCAAAAATTTATTATGATTATGATATGCCTCCTAAATATGATGATTACAATGATGGTTATGATAGTCCTACTCCCACTATTATTAATGAGAAGAATTTTGCTTATGTGGAGAGTAATGATACTTTATGCTTATGAATCATGAGAAGAATGTTTTATGTGATATATATGTTATTGAGTTTGCTCATGATGCTACTGAAAACTATTGTGATAGAGGAAAATATGCTTCTAAATTTTTTATGTTACTAACTTTTCTCTCTTTATTGTGAATACTTTGAAGTTCTACTTGTTTTGCCTTCCTATGCTAGCTGTTTCATGCTTCAATGATTTATTTGTTTACAAGATTCTCATGCATAGGAAGTATGTTAGACTTAAGTGTGTTTTATATATGCTTCTTGATTCTCTCTTATATGCATCAATTATTATATTTGTGTGAGCATCCTTTAAAAATCACTATGCCTAACTTAAAGGCATTAAAGAAAAGTGTTTTTGGGAGACAACCCACCTTTATTTGCTTTTAGTTTTCTTTTGCTTTTTGAGTCAAGAATGTTGTTGCTACTGCAATGTCTCCTTTGTATCCTTTCCTTTTCGTTTTTGTGCCAAGAGTAACCTCTAATAGAGAGGTGATCAAAAAGTTTTGTCTTGTTGCCAGAAAACAGATTTGCAGTGCTTCATCGTAAAAAATACTATTTAATAACAGAACGTGATAAAGATCTGAAATGTTTTCTGAGTAAGATGAAGCTTGTTGCCTTCCTTTCGTTAGTTTTGAGTTTTTTTATTAGAGGTGCAGAAGTGCCCCGAAAAAATTCATCTTTACTGGTTGTTTCAGTTTTGGCAGATTCGGCCTATATTTTGCGTTGCCTATTTTACGAGTGTTAAGTGGGGTTTTCTACTTCTGGAGAGCCACTAATAAGGTTATGTAACAATATCTAATGTCAAAAACAAGTACATGTGATTTGCCTCATTGAACCAAAGTGGATTGAGTTGTTTTGATGTACTAACCCTTCTAATGAGTTTATGAAAAGTTTTGTGTGAAGGGAGTTTTCAAGTGCACGTGTAGAGGACTATAAGAGAAGATCAAGAAGGGACAAAATCTCAAGCTTGGGGATGCCCAGGGCACCCCCCAAGAAATATCCAAGAAGTCCCAAACATGTAAGCTTGGGGATGCCCAAGACATCCCCTTCTTCATTAACAATCATCAGGTTCTCCTCGTGTCACTATATTTTTATTCCTTTGTCCAATATGTGTTATTCTTGGAGCATTTTTTGTTTTACTTTCAGTTTTGTTTTGTTTTCTTTGCTGGTCATAAATAAGTTGCATCTTATCATTCTTGTTTGCGAGAGAGACATGCTCCGCTTTTTCATGAAACACTCATGTTCTTCACTTATATCTTTTTGAGTG
Source organism: Bromus sterilis (assembly GCA_950022295.1). NCBI lineage: Eukaryota > Viridiplantae > Streptophyta > Magnoliopsida > Poales > Poaceae > Bromus > Bromus sterilis. The sequence continues at coordinate 32,733,212 of OX465597.1, forward strand.
TTATATTTTGCTTCTACTCTTATGTTTACTAGCAAAATGCCTGTGCGTTGCCACGGAAGATAAGTATATTGATCTGCTATATTAATTTTTTCTCCACATGATGCGCATTCTCGACAAGGGATGCAGCTTACCGTTCTTGCCATTGTTGCCTGGGGCGATCAGGTTGCTGCATAGCACCGTCGACACGGAGTTGACCTTGGTGCTCTCCTTGATAGTATTGAGCCGCTCGACGCGTGTGGTGCATGGCTGCCGAACAATCTCACAGCCAACCTCGGAGTGAAGAAGAAGTCCTTCTCCTGAGGAGGTCTTTAAATTTATTAGACTTTGTGTCCTTATTCTTTTACCTTTTCTTAATCTTGCTTCGATTCAAATTTGGGGGATTGCTATTAGATTAGGGGGCAAAGTTGTAATTGTTCTTACCATGGATCTTGATTTCTTAGTACTTAGGTTTTCCAACATTACATGGAAAATAATTGTTCGCTTCCGACAAATGACTGAGGAGTAAGGCACCGAGAAAAATGAAATGCCTTTCCATTATATAAGAAACACAATTATTCGGCCAACGCTTCCAGGGGGATACCGAAGCGTAGTACATCTTTGAGAGAAAGTCGTTCATGTGATCGTGTTGTTCTACTCCATCTGATCAAGAGAAATTTAAAAGCTTTCCTGTAGCTAATGTGAAAAATAAAAGGCTAGCAAGCTCTGCAAGCAAAGGGAAAGGGGGCTAGCTGAAAGGATAGCCGCCGGTGCTCCCAAATAAATTGCAAAGTTTTTGCAGCAAAATTAAGTCAAAGATTGTAAAAGAAACTAAACATGGAATGATCAACCGCAAAGCTCAAATAAGCTCAACATAAATCACTTGATCGCATCATATACATGGAACTGTGCAGTGATATGGTGGGCAATGGAGCCACCGAGGCCCTTGGCTAAGTAGTATTAACAGGCTAACGACTACATAATTCCTTTAACATGAGACACCATGACATAAGCGCCTACAGCTGCAGCCCCTATCTTGATGTTAAAGCATGTCTAACAGAGCCTGCAAAATTGCAACCCTCAAAACCAATTTGAGGGCTGAGAATTTGTGATTTTGCAGGGCCAAAACAGCCGGCGCAGATCAGAGCCCTCAAACCAACCCTCAAATTTTCTGTTTTGAGGGTTGGTTTGAGGGCTCTGATCTACGCTCTGGCCTTCAAACCCTCAAAAATGGACAGCAACATAACCAATTCAAATTTGCAAATAATCATCATCACAAACATGAAACAAACTTGGAAATCATCATCATCACATAGTGAAATCCCATGGACATCGTAGCAAAATATACAACGTGCAAATGATCATCATCACATAGTCATCGGAGACATCATTTGCCAAACATAAAACATACGAACAACCTCAAGCATCGGTGAAGTTGTCCACACCTCCATCACCTCCACCACTCATCGGAGACTCACCTCGGAGAGTAGACGACGCACCACGCAGCAGCCTCTTCCTCTCGGCGATGTTCTCCTTGTACTCCTTCCACCACGCCAATTGCTCTTCATCCATGTCCTTTTTAGACATCATCATGTGGTCCTTCTCCTCGGCCATGAGCTCCTTCCATGCTTTTGCTTCCTTGAGCTTGATCATCCTCTCCTCCAAGTCGGCCTTGCGCTTGGCCTCTTCTCTCCTTGCATCCAATTGTGCAAGTTTCACCTCTTTCTTTCTCTCGATGTTAATAAGCTTTGCCTCCAATGCCTTGGCCGCCAATGCCTCCTTTGAATTGATCATTTGATCAAGCTTTTCCTTCAAGCTTGATGCCTCCGCTTCCAACTTCATCCTCTCTTTTGCCTTCTTGGTTCCCTCGGGCTTGTCACGGTTTCTTCCTTCTTCATCACTATCATCCATTTTGAGCATATCTGATTTCTCCGGTGCACTCTCTTGATCCCTCAATTTCCATTTCTCAAGATGTTGGAGCAATGCCCAACAATGCTTGAATGGGAAGGATTTGCCCTTGGAACCGGCCATGTCCTTGTACCTCATGTCGGCATATTTATCCTAAGACAAGAACATACAAGTAAATAATTAAAGCATGAACATACAAGTAAATAATTAAAGCATGAACATACAAGTAAATAATTAAAGCATGAACATACAAGTAAATAAAGCATGAACATACAAGTAAATAAAGCATGAACATACAAGTAAATAATTGAAGCATGAACAAACAAGTAAATATTTGTACTCACATAATCACTCTCAACACAACCACTTGGGGGTTGATCCCTCACTTGTTCCATAGCCGCACTCCAACGAGCACAAGCGGGCTTTATCAAGTCCCACCGGCCTTGAAGCGATCGGTAAGAACGATGGCTCAATGTGGCAGTCTTGGGTTTGAGCTTGCAATACTTGTCCTCAATGCGTTGCCAATAACGTTTCCCGGTTTGATCGGTACCGGTGACCGCATCCAAGCCCACTTGTGATCAAGCCTTGACCAAAAGGACATCCTCCACATCCGTGTAGTTCGCCGTGCGAATTGGCCTTCGAGCACCACCTCCCGCTTCAAAGATGTCCTCTCCGACCTCGGTGACATCTTCATCTTCCTCCTCCTCCTCCTCACCGGCCTCCTCACCGGCCTCCTCAACCGCCGGCTCCTCAACATGGAAGTCGAAGGAATCAAGTGGAGGATCCCCGATGTTCACCTCCGCGTCATTGAGCAATGCACTAAATGACTCGGTTGGGGCGGACATTTCATTGAGCACGTCGGTGGCGGTGCCGGTGGGCGGCGTGCTCGTCAGTGCCGGCGGCGACACGGAGGGAACCGGCTTCTTCCTCCCTGCGAGCTGCTTCTCCTTGACCACCTTGGTCGGCTTGGGGGCGGCCGGTTTGGCCGGCTTCCCGGCCGGTTTGGCCGGCTTGGGGGCGACGATTGGCGCGGAGGTGGGCGGTGGCAGGAGGTGGGTGCCGGCCCGCCTCCGTTTTTGGCCGACATGGGTGGCGGCCACCATTGCCGCGGCATCGGCCGAGGCAACGGCCGGCGGCGGGACGGGCGCGGGCATGGCGAGGGCGGGGACGGCGGCGGGCGGCGCGGGGGAGCTCTCCGGGGGCGGAACGGCCTCCATGGCCGGCGGCAGGGGCGGCGGCGGGCGGCGGCGGCGCGGACGGGCGCGGGGCGGGAGAGAGGCAGTTGGGATTTTTCCCTCGCGCGCGTGTGCGTTGACCGGGTGCAGTTCCACCCTGCAAAATACCCCCAAACCTTCAGTGCTGCAGGTTGGAGTCCAAATTGAGGGTTCGGCCTGCAAAACATTTTGAGGGTTTACAGTTTTGAGGGCTCTGATCTGCGCCCGTTTTTCGACTCAGCCCTCAAACTGGCAGTTATTTTGAGGGTTTGACCAGTTTGAGGGCTCTGTTAGACATGCTCTTACTCTTGTTTGCAACGTCAGGAGCATCATAATCTAGGCCAACTCTACGTACGTAACCCTTCTTCTTGCCATCGAGCCTACAAGATTGCAAGTTTGGTCACTTGGCTGCATGACATAGCAAATAAAGTTGTACATACTGAAGGAACATTTTTTTTGAAAGATATATTGAAGGAACATGGAAGCAAAATACTAACCTGATCAGGGAGCTGACATTCTAAGCCTGAATGTAAGCAGCCTTGACCTTCCTTTTGTCTTGATACAGAGGGAGTAGCGTATTACTACTGGAATTCGCCTGTTTGCCGTCTGCCCCCGGACGGTAAAGCACCCGTCAGCCATTTCATCGGCAAAGAGGTGCGTTGCCGTCTGTTGTATATCGACGGACGGCAAAGCTGTTTGCCGTCCGCTGGAATAAGAAACAGACGGCAGAGAAGCTTGACGGCGAAGCTGTGCCGGCCGTCTCCGTCAGGCCCTTAACGGCGGGGTTGCCGTCTACGGACAGACGACAAAGAGCGGTGACGTCATCGGATAAGGTAATGACGTCACCACCCCCCCCCCCCCCGTCATATGTTTGCCGTCCAGCAGCAGACGGCAAAGTCCTATTCTTTGCCGTCTGCCTTGCCGGAGGCAGACGACATAATAACCAAAATGGTCACCCAGCTGTTGCCAGATTGCACAGCTGGGCGCCACGTGTCACTTGTGCCGACCACCAGCAGACGGCAAAGGCATTTGCCGTCTGCTTGCAGACGGCAAAGAGCCTGCATAGCCCCTTTTTATTCTGTTTTCTTTTAAATCCCTGCACTTGACAAAAATATAGACATATACATAGACATATTCTCCAATAGTTGTATAAGCACATCTCAACAGAAATATATAAGCACCCATGCATGTTCTCCAACATATTGATCAACCAAAACTATGCAAATCTCATACTCTCATATATATACAAGTCCAACCACAAAGTATATATAGTACATAGTAAACCAGAAAGTATCAAACACACAAGTGACCACAACTGTTTATAAAAGAAACTACAAGTCCAAATGCAGCACTCCATCGTCATAGCATGAATGACTTGAAGCAAATCTGCAAAAAGAAGAAGAAGAAGTAGAATGAGAAGAAGAAGAAGTAGAATGAGAAGAAGAAGAAGGAGAAGGAGAAGAAGAAAAGATCCTCTCCTTCTGTTTTCTTCTTCTTATTTTGAGAAAACAAAGCTAATATAAGCAATGGTGATCGAATTAAGCTAGATTTAGCATATTTTGAGGAAATTGAGCTAACTTCAGCATTTTTGAGCAACTAAGCAAACTTTAACAATTGTTGAGCCAATTTAAGCTAGCTTTAGCATTTTTTGACCCAATTAAGATAACTTTGAGATTTTGTGAGCAAACTAAGTTGACTATGTAAGTTTTTGAACTAACTAAGCTAGTTATGTCTTTTATGTGCAAAATATGCAAAGTATGGCATTTTTTGATTAAATATAGGATTTTAGAAGCTAAATATGCATTTTCAAACTAACTAAGCATTTTAAAACTTACCGGAGTGTAGCCCTCAAGGCTGAGGTGGCTGAGAAGCATCCGTCGGGTTGCCCGATGTTGACGGTGGAGAAGGGTCATGGGACGCAGCCCGAGAGTTATGCTGCACAAAAAGATCAACTAGAGGTTAGCACGACGCCACTCAATATGGTATTGATGATCATCGAAAGATACTCACCGTCCCCACAGGAGAAATGATCGGCATCGGTGGAGCGGCCTGACCAGTCTTCTCGCACATAGTCTGCACATTTGTTATTCATGAGTCAATCATATTAGGCCACTCATGACGAATTCTTTGGGTGAATATGAACAAGTGACTTACCACGAAGAGCTCATACAAGGCCCGGTTCGATGCATCGTGACGTGCCGCGGCCTCCTCGAGAGCCTTCGCCGTCCTCTCCTCCGCCAGCCGCTCTCTCTCCGATGCCTTCTCCTCTGCCAACCGCTCCTTCTCCTCCAGTAGCCGCTGGGTGTTCTGTCGCTCTTTCTCAAGAGCTTCCTGCAACCCCACTCCTCTAGTTAGCATTGTAATATTCGATGAGAGAAAACAAGAATGCAAGAGTCCTTATGGATAACCTGGATAGCGAGGTCGACTGGCCGCGGACAAGTCCTTATAGCAGGAGAAGAGCTCGTTTGGCGCGCCTTGATCTCAGGAAGAGTCTTATCGCACCTGATCAACTTATCTCCAATGGCCATGGCGCCTTCCGCCACCAGAGATCATCACCAGCTCCGGCTCAATAGGCTTCCCAAGCGGGTTATAATCCTCCCCGTGCTTCTCCTTCGCCACCTCAGTATAAGCCTTGAGCTTACTGTAGGCGGCAATGTTGGTGAAAGTCGAAGGACTGGCGAGATCAGACTCTGAGAGCGCCTTTGCCTTCTTGTACGACGCTGTATGGGCCATGCCATACATGTCGAACACCTGAGGCACCTCCGTTTTATTATGCTCCGCCTAAAAGACAAAGCAAAGCACGATATTAGTAAGTTGTGGGTGCCAAAAAGACAAAGAAAAGTAGAATTTGCATGAAAATTGAAGCAAAGCACATACCCATTTATTCCCGTAACCAGCTAAGTTGCGGATTCCTTGATGGTGTGGCACACCAACCATTTGGGCGCGGCGCTCCTTGGCATTGTTGTGGATGGCCAACCAGGCATCTGAGCACCAGTGGTCCACAATGGCCTCCCAACAATCCATCTTGTCCGCACACCATCTCGGTGGCGCCTAAGTTAGTAAACAAGGAAACTAATAAGTAGCCTAGATAGGAATCAAATCAAGCAAACTATTCAAGACTTAAGAAGGGTTACCGTCATGTACTGGGCCCTGGTCAGAAACTTCTTGCGGCAGTCCTTCTTGCTACGCTTGCGCCCTTGCTTGGCGTAGTAGTCACGGACCGCCTGCACTCGCATCTCGTGCCTTGTGTTCTGCAAGAGGCGCGTGGCCTCTGCAACTAACACGTCCTCCGCCTCCTGCTCCTTGGACTCATCGACCTTGTAGTAGACCTGCAATAGCACGAGACAACACTGATGAGTGCACTGATGAGACAACACTGATGACAACACTGATGAGTGCACGAGACAACACTGCAATAGCATGATTTTATTGTGTGAAACAGAAATTACCCAAAAGCCGTTGATGACCATGTCGGCTCTGGTGTGGCATTCGACCCCGTTGATGGTCGTATCCGGCGGGGCCGGGGCAGCACAATAGTGCTCCCACTTGAGTCCAGGCTGCGGAACCTCATCAGGTCCGGGCAATTGAACCAGCCCCGGGAAGTTCTCCCTAACGAGCACACCAAGGATGGAGTTGGGATTGTGAACACCATTGCCGTATATCCAACCCCTGCAGTATAAAAAGACAAAGCCATCAGATAGACATAAGTATAGAAGGTACCGGAAGAGAGTATAAGTGCACTTACGTCTCTCCATCAGGCGTAATCAACCACTTATGGGCGGGAGTCACCGGCACGGACGGGAGCCGTGTACCCCCACGCTGGTACACGGTGGTACCCTCAGCTACCTCCTCCTCATCCGTAGTGTCCAGCTCGGCACCAGCCTCCCCCTCAGGCGTGTGCTGCTCCGGCTGCTCCGGCTGATCCGGCCAGGGACTCCAGGTCGTGCGGGTGGAGTTAGCCTCGTCCTCCACCTCAGGCTGGTCCACCCTGTAGTGCTCTGGTGAATCAGCCGGAGGTGGCGGCGAGGAAGCAGCAGCAGGTGCTCGTCTCCCTTTCCCGCGACCACCACCTACTTTGCCTCTCCCGGTCTTCTTCCGACCTCCTCTCCCCCTGGGCGGCTCATCAGTAGAAGGAGGAGGCGAGGAAATACTCTCAAGAAAAGACCTCCGTAGAGCCAGAGGTGGGAGCGCATGACCCCGACCCCTCCCTCGCGAGCCTGAGGTCTCGCCCTCCATATCTGTCACGAACCTGCCAAGAATTAAAATAAAATAATTAGTACAATGAGAAAAAGAATTAATAATATAACAGTAATTACTGCAATAATGAGAATATATACAACTAATGAGAATAATGTAATTAAAGTTGAGATGCATACAACTAACAATAGTCGGGATCATCGGTCTCTTCTACGCGATCAATTGAAGGATCGTCATCGCTATCACGCGTGTCGTCGATAATGATGGCCTCATCAGGTTCAACAACACCAACATTTGGAAGGCCTTTATGTAAACGGTCAAGCATTGACAGGTCATCTGGAGCAGTAACCTCTTCTTATTCAGGCTCTTCAACATCGTCGTTAGCGGGTTCACTCTCATTGTCTTCTTCCATGTTCTGGGGTTGTGTAGAGAGGTTTCGGAAACGTTTTTTTATCACGCGTGTTTCTTGGAAGAATTCTCCTTCATATGTCTCTGGGTCAATGTGGGGTACATAATCCTCTTCATTTGGGGGAGGTGGTCTAATATGAGGTGGCACATCATAAACGACATCCCAACCTTTCAGGTTTTCAACCGTTTGGCAGGGGTAGGATAGATAGAAAACCTGGGTGGCCTGTTGAGCCGTAATATAGACATCGGGGACATTAAAATGGGTGTCTTGTCGAATTTTGACTAGACCTACATGTTCATGAGTTCGTCTAGTCCTCGACGGGAGAAACCAATGACATTTGAAGACAACGACGTTGGGAGGATTTTCACCATAGAATAGAAGTTCGTATATTGCTTCAACTCTTCCATAATACTCAATACCTCCGTCGCCGACAGCAGAGACACCCGAATTTGTACTTTTTCGATCAGCCATTTTTCGCTCTTTATCAACGGTACGAAAGCGATACCCGTTGATGTCGTATTTCTCAAATACACGGACCTTATTGTCAAAACCATTAGCGACTTGTCTCAATTCGGCGTCCATAGGCTCCTCATTTGCCTATAAGTTTTATAGGAAAGGATTGTTATATTAGTGAAAAATAGGTCGAACCAACAAATGAAACCCTATATATGAATGATAGTTACCGTTCGTTTGAACCAAGAGATGAAACCAGGATTGCCGTCTCCTTGATTGGCAAGAAGCTCATACTCTGCCATGGAATCACTTTCAATAACCACTCCATTCGAGAATTTGGCGACGTATCGACTGTATGAATTCAGGGGAATTAATAAGAAACAAGAATTATTAGAAGTTGCGAAACAATGTACGTACCGAGCACTTACTCGATGTACGGTCGCACTTCTGTTAGGTTGGTGAAGATATACAGTGTAAGAGTCTGCCATTCTTTGATATCCAAAATCTTATTTCTCGAAGCACCAACAGGTCCAAGATTCCCTTTGAATAGGCTGAGGTTGGATTGACGCCGTTGGGGGTCGCCGGTATTGTACCGAGGCTTTGGATTATGCAAATGGCGATTTTTGGCTTCATAATGTGCTGTCACGAAGTTTGCCGCCTCCTCGGTAATGAAAGCCTCGGCCATCGATGCTTCAATTCTACGTTTATTTTTACATTTTGCTCGAAGCGTCTTCTGCATTCTCTCCGTTGAATAGCACCAACGATTTTGCACAGGGCCCCCTAATCTTGCCTCGGTCGGGAGATGCAATATCAAATGCTGCATCGGATTAAAAAAACCCGGTGGAAAGATCTTCTCTAACTTGCAGAGCAACTCCGGCGCCATATCTTCCATGTCTTCTAGCACGCCATCGGATAGTTCTTTAGCACAAAGAACACGAAAGAAATAGCTCAGTTCTGCCAGTACTAGCCACTCTTCCTCGGGGATATAGCCGCGCAACATCACCGGCATTACCCGCTGAAGCCATATGTGCCAATCATGACTCTTCAGCCCTAATATTTTATGTTTTTCAGGACTCGCTCCCCTCCTCAGATTCGCTGCATACCCATCGGGGAACATCAAACTGTTTTGCACCCACAAGAGAATTTCCCTGATATGCCCCCTTTCAAGATTGAACCAGGCCCTTGGCTTGGACCAATTCTTCTTTCCTTTCGGCTGTCGCATGTTCTGTGAGGGTCTATCACATAGAGTCTCCTGGTCGACTCTAGCTTTAGGATTATCCTTTGACTTCCCATCTATGCCGAAAAATGTACCAAACAGGGCCTCGCCGATTTTTTTTTCAGTGTGCATCACGTCAATATTGTGTGGAAGTTCGAGGTCTTTGAAGTAGGGGAGATCCCAGAAGCATGTCTTGTGAGTCCAGGCGTGTTCCGAATGATATCCCTTGAAATACCCGGGACGTTCTGGATCAGGCTCGAGAGAGTTCAACTGTGCCAAGACATGTTCGCCCGTCATCGTAGGTGCTCCCAGGTTTTTGACAACTTTGCCTTTGATGAAGTTCTTCTTGTCTTTTCTAAAAGGATGCTTAGGAGGCAGAAACTGTCTATGCAAGTCAAAGCAGGAATACTTGCCACCCGCCTTCAGCCAATGAAACTGAAGAGCAGCCTTGCATGTTGGGCACCCGAACTTTCCATGAACACAGAAGCCAGCGAAAAGCGCATACGCCAGCAAGTCATGCATCGAGTACTGGTACCAAACATGCATTTTGAAGGTCTTTTTGCTAGCTGCATCGTATGTCTTGAACCCTTCGTCCCAAGCTTGTTGCAATTCCTCCTTAAGCGGTTGCATGTACACATCCATATTCTTCCCCGGATATTTGGGCCCTGGTATTATCAACGTCAGGAAAATGTTCTTCCTTTTCATAATCTCTGAGGGGGGGAGATTGAGTGGCATGACAAATACAGGCCAACAACTGTATGGGGCTGCCATCAGACCGAAAGGATTGAACCCATCTGTGCCGACGGCGATTCGGCAATGCCTTGGCTCCTTAGCTTTTTCCGAATGTTTTTCATCAAAGTGCTTCCATGCTGAACCATCCGATGGGTGAGTCAACATCGGCTTCCCATCTGCATCAAATTCTGTTCTCTTCCCATGTTTGTGCCATGTCATCTGTCTGGCTGTCTCTTCCATCATGTAAAGGCGTTGAATTCTTGGTATCACTGGAAGATACCTAAGAACATTTACGGGTATTTTGGTCTACGTCTTCTCACCTTGACCATTGTCTACCACAACATACCTGGATGACTTGCATTTGGGACAATAGTCTTCGTCCGCATACTCTTTCCTAAATAAAGCGCATCCATTTTCACAAGCATGTATCTGCTCATAGGGCATCTTAAGTACCTTGAGGATTTTATCCGATTGGTACAGGTTTGCAGGCATAACATGATCTTTTGGTAGAAACCGCCCAATTAGGGTCGTGATCGCATTGTAACAATCTGTGCCCAAGTTGAATTGTGCCTTCAAAGCCATCAACTGTGCGATGGCATCGAGCTGACAAAGCTCAGTGTGAGCGTGCAGCGGACGTTTCGAAGACTCCAACATATCATAGAAGGCCTTCGCAGATTCCTCCATCTCATCGTCCTCATCCCGCGCATCGTCAAAGTCCTGCACCATGTCTTCGATCCCGGTTCCGTACTCATCCGTGCGCTGACGGACCACCTCCTCTCTCCGTCGTCCGCCAGACTCGCCATGGAAGGTCCACACCGTATAACCAGGCTTATAACCCCACTTCTGCAAGTGTTTACCCATATCCACCTCTGTCGCCTATTTATAATTGTCGCACCTAACGCAGGGGCACCAGGTTTTTCTATGCCCATTTGCAAACGCCGCTCTCAGAAACTCCTTGGTTTTCATTGCCCATTCATTGGTGATCTCTTTCTGATTAGGGCGACCAGTGTACATCCACGCACGATCATCGCTCATCTTGTTGCTACAGCTAGCTACTAAACAACAAATATACCATTTTATTACGTCCACTTTTTATTGCTTTTATCATACATAGCTACGGCATATGCAATTAACCTACACACTAATAGGTAAAGATAGGTCCTAATCCCACCCGAGTATGTGTAGATTGGGTCGGTTTCCCATGCTTTGGTCCCGATCCGACGCGGTATTTCGGCAGCACCTCCCCGCTGTTCTCCTAATACACGTCTCGACAACAAGCCGAGAGGTTGTGTATCCGGAGAACAACAGGGAGGCGCTGACGAAATTCCGCGTCGGATCAGGACCAGAGCATGGAAAAACGACCCAATCTACACATACGCGGGCTGTCCATGGATAACGTTGGACAATTCGAAAGAATTACTATTATAAATATGCAAATGAATGCATATTTATACTGTAATCCTTTCGAATGGGAGACGCATACTGGTTACGCAACTTTACATATGAATATACTAAATGTACCTAGTTAGCTATTGCAAGGCCAGAATTGAGCAAAGGAAAGGGGGGGAGAGGATAAGAATTGTTTTGCTCACCCTCGAACTCAAGGAGGTCGTCGAATGGAGGGGGCGGAGGTCGTCGAACACCGGACCCACACAACAGGGAAAGACCTGCACTTTAAAATGAACCCAATCAACAAGGAGACTCGATATACCGGTAATTACATCTATATTTTTTTTTCTTTTGTTTTTCCTATTATTTACATTTATTTCATTTTTATTTTTTCTCCTCCTCCTCCTTCTTCACCCCCAACTTCTTATTCTTCTTCTCCTTCTTCTTCTTCTTCACCTTCTTCTTCTTCTTCTTCTTTTATTTCCTATATCTTTTTTCTCTTCTTCTTTTCTTATTCTAACTAAAATCCTAAACTAACTAACTAGCAATCCTAGTAATACTATCAATTAACAGAATTTTTTTAAAACAGATCAAATACTAACTAACTAAAATCCTAGTAATTAAAATTCTATTTTTCTTAACTAACTAAAATCCTAGTAATTAAAATTCTACTTTTCTTAACTAACTAAAATCCTAGTTTTGGCAGATCAAATACTAACTAATTAAAATACTAACTAGCAAATTCTACTTTTCTTAACTAACTAAAATCCTAACACTAACTAACTAAAATCCTAGCACTAAAAATAACAAAGAAAAAAATTAAATAGAGAGAGGGAGGAGGGCTCACCGGAGTTGGGGGAAGAGAGGAGGGCTGCGACGGGGCGGACGAGGGCGACGACGTCGGGGCAGAGGAGGGCGGCGGCGTCGGGGCAGAGGAGTTGGCGGCGGCAGGGGCTGGGCGGGGTGGTGGAGGGCGGCGGCGTTGTCGGGTGGTGGAGGGGCGGGGTGGTGGAGGGGGGAGGAGGGTTGGCGGCGGCGAGTGCACGACGACGGAGGGGGGGGGCAGGGGTGGCGGCGGCGCACGTGAGAGAGAGAGAGATGAGTGAGTGGGAGAGAGAAGAGGGGCACGACGGGGTTAACGGAGCCCTGGGCTTTGCCGTCTGCTAGCAGACGGTCCGCGACTTTGCCGTCCGCTAGCAGACGGCCCAGGGCCCGGTTCGTTACGCTGCCATTGAGGGGTGGGCTTGGCGGGCCCACCAACAGGCTTTGCCGTCTGCTCACGGACGGCAAAGGCTCTTTGCCGTCTGTATTCGCAGGAGCAGACGGCATACTCTTACTTTGCCGTATGCTAGTTTTTTGCTGTCTGTAATTATGGTAGCAGACGGCATTCCATGTCTTTGCCGTCCGTCCCGACAGAAAGCAGACGGCAAAGCCCTTCCCACATGGCAAATTCCTGATTTCCAGTAGTGTATAATGCCACTCGCCGCCTTCTTCTCATCTTTCCGCATGCTTTGGATGTATTTGTTCAGCCAATGGTCAAAAGGGTGTTCCACCAATGGTCAAAGGGGCGGCCTGGAATGGCCACAAGGGGCGGCTGTGCCAAGGCGAGAAGAACTGAGTGGAGTCTCTCACCGTGTAGGAGCACTCAGGACACAAATGTTGTACGGTCTCAGGATGGATGTGGCATAGCTTTACAAATGGGGGAGTGTGGCCAGCCCCTTCGCGCCAAGTTGACGCTGGTCCTAATCTTGTCATGTGCCACCACCCAAGCGAAAAAATTGCATTTAGCTTTGACGTGTGCATTCTAGATCTTCTTTGACTCAAAATGAGGGTGGGGGCAGGCCTGTGCATTCCAGATCTTCTTTGACTCAAAAGGAGGGTGTGGGCAGGTGAATTGGCAGCGGTAAGCGGAGGCGGCTGAGTATATTCCGGAGGTTGTCCAACGCCACTTAATGGAGTCCGGTCATGGCTGAAGGTGGACGTCCAGAAGGAGGCTCCAAAGGTCAATGAACTCGGTCAGTGTGTTCATGTTTGTCAAACAAACTTTTGCAGGTTTTGGGTTAAATCTGCATGACATTATAACTGAAAGGCAGAGAAAACTAGGTAGTAGTATTATCGAAACAATATATCCTTTTATGATTTGAGCGACAAATGGGTTTCATAATGTATACTGGCTTAGTTGCAGATGGGATGATACAAGTAGATATTGTGATCCTTCTATTTTAAACACGTGGAAGTGCTATTTCAAATACATGTAAGTATTTTGATTATGTTTCTTTGCTTATGACTGCTAAAACGATAGGTGAGATGGATGATTTAATTCCTCTGCGCCTGATAAGCCCTTAAGGCCTAGGTTGCAGGTTGACAATACTGTATTGGCCCTTTGTTCCAATACCTGAAAATGTGTCCTTATTTTTATCAAAACCTATCGTTTCAACCTTTGGCCTAGGTTGCAGGTTCACATGCCGGATTTGTCTCATAGAAAAATTCTGCTTGCATGTTGATGTGTCTGAAAACCAATTTTCAACCGAAAACAGTTTCACTTTAGATTACTTTCATCTTATTAGAATATGATTATATGTTGGATAGCGGATGTTTCAATTGCCGTTTGAAATTTGTCTGTATGCCTCTTCCACAGCTTGCTGCTGGTCGCCGCATGCAGGCTCATATTTTTCTTGTTCCCCCTTGCTGATTTGTGAGGTCTGCTTCTTATTTGTTCATCTCGGTTCCACACACCTTTCATTATATAAAAAATTGACTTAAGATTTTGCAGTCTCTTGGATATTCTATAGAAAATACTTTATCTACTCATTTTCTTGATGCTCACGTGTTGGCTCTATCATGTTTAAATGCAAGTATGCTCGCGACTTTTCTTGTTTAGCATGCTTCCTTATTCCACATAAACGTAATTTTTAATCAAACATTGTTTTGCAAAACACTGATTAGATCGTACTTTCCTTGGGTACAATATGGGTGAGAAATTTTGTATTACCAACGATGTAGCCTTCTGATGTGAGAAAATGACCAAGTACTCCCTTGCACCATGATGTGTACAAAATTTTGTACTCAGATAAAAGTATTCTAATGAATAATTAGCTGGTAGTATAACAAATATGACTATGCTTCATTCCTACACGTACTGTTTAATTCTTATGGCCAATATTCCTTTTATTTGTATGTTTTGCACTGTGATACTTCTATAACACCGAAATAGTTTGTCATTTACTCAGTCTTAGCATAGTGTTATCCGGCATGTTACTTGTATTCTGAACTGGTACCTCTGGACATAAGGTGTCTTTCAAGATTCAAGATTGAGTCAACTCCTCTATAGAATAAGGCTTTTACTTATCAATATCTTCATCTTAGACATGCCAGCCTAGTTAGCAGTTTACCACCTATAGCCCCTTGAAGCAATAAATTCGTTTTTTTAGTTTACTATAGTGGATATTGCAGTTTAACATCTTTCTTTCGTTTTTGTCAGTGAAGTCAAAACTCAGTTATTCTTGTACACTTTCTTCTTGCAGTGTAGGATACTCAAGTTATTATTTGAGAGAGGGAAATTAAGTGATCAAGCTCAGAACCCAGTCTCCGTGCATCTAAAGACCATTGTAACTGCATCATTAAAGATAAATCACAGCTTTGACATTTCCCCTTGTCTTATGGTCCGCACCTTTTGTAATTACCACCCTGAAATATTATCTTTTTCTATCACGTCGCATTATATATATACTACATGAGCACCATAAATGATTTTCACAGAGTACTATTGTACAACCTTAGATATAGAGGCTGACTCCAACGAATTGGTGTGTATTATGTTTGTGGTCCTCCTACCATTCTTGAGACTTGAGAGGATGTTGGGTCATATCCCATGATAAGAAGATTCATTGTTGTTAAACTAGCTGATAAGGAGGATACGATTGTTGTTAAACTAGCTGGTAAGGAGGATATGATTGTTGGTGTTGATATTGGCATGCTGCCATTGTTTTCTAGGCATACATCTCATGCGTTGCTCTAATTTCAGAGTTTCTATGAATATTCATTATCATAAACATGCCCCGTTCATATGGAGGTGATGTCAAATTCAAGGTCCCTTTAAGGTGTTCTGAATGTGCAGTTAACTGAATTTTTCATCCATATATGCAGTATCTCCATTCAGATGGACATCTATCAGTCTGCCCACACAATAATGGCTATTGAGTGCTGACAAAGATAATATCTGCTCTCCACATTTTCTTGGAGCACACGTCCATAAGTTGCTCATGTGGCCCTTCAGTGCGTCATCTAAGTTGGTAAATCAAACACGAATAATGTCTTGTGCCTCCACAAGCGTAGACAACTCTTTTTTAATTAAGAATGGGTTATCAGTTAGAAGGGGTCTGCCTATTGTGATTCAGCAACGTGTTTCGGTTGCTATAGCACTGCCCTATTTTCAGGCATCCTCCTGTTCTTCGGACTAAGAATTTTTCTCCGAAGTTCATTTAGATTCCTGTTTTCATATGCTCCTTCACACAGCCTACATAAAATCAAAATGTAAATCGTGTTCCAGATTGGCTCATAGCCATTATTATTCCTCAAATGGGTGAATGAAATATGGTCATTTACATTCTGCATTTGTTGACTATGTTTCGGCATCATTGCAATATTCTTTTGAAGACTTCGTCATTGTAACATTGCTCGTCTTTTGGCGAGAATAGGACATCCAGTCTAACGGGACCAATAAATTTTACTTCTCAGGCAGGAAAAGTTAGTTAGTTCTACTTCTGCTGGCGCTTAAGTTTATTAGTTATATTTTCTTGCTCTAGGTGCATTTCTTTTATTTTTGATGTCGGCTTCCCGTTTTCTGCTCTGCTTACATATGCATACTGACTATATGCTATATTTCGTACAACGGATACCTTTATTTTGGATTGATTGAACTTGCAAAATCGTAAGGTTATAGCAGGTTGGGATGACAAATAGTGACGGAGGTGGGGTAGAGCAAGTAAGACAGACCATGACCTGCGAGTCAGCGGTTGTGAAGGTATTGAACAGTTTCATGTGTGGTCGTCATTCATAGTTTATTTTAGCTACCTACGGCAAGTTTACTTGTAACCAACACTTATGCTGAATTAGGAATAATAAATTAAAAATAGCGCCACTACCTATGGATAACAAATAATAAGGTTAGATGATATGTCACCTGGCTTATTTCGATTGGGCCTTAATTTGATTAAGGGAAATTAACCATACATTGTCATATTTGCAACCTTAGATATACAATTTGATACTTTGCCTGATACTCATGAGCCACTTGTCTCCTTCCTCCCTCTCATCAGATGTTAATCGAGTGGTTCACCATAAGATCAGAAATTCAGGCTACGAGGCTGACAGTCAATTTTTAAGTTAGACCAACAGTCCAACAGTATGTATCTTGATTTTGCACATCTCTTTTTAGTTTTTGTTCTGTATTGGGATACTCTATATTGGATATCGCTGTCGCATTCAGTTCATTGTACACACCCAGGTTGCATTTTACTTGTCATGGCTTCCAGCATGTACTATCGAACTCAGAATTATCTATGGAAATATCCATTTGGTGTGATTAATTCAGCTCCGCTTTAAAACTATCCGCTTGTCGTTATTTGTGCCGTGTGATTCTGAAATGCCGATCAATATATGATGGGACTGACATTAGTGCAGCATTTTTTTATTATGTCCATACGGTCTCTGTTTAAATCCTCTTGGTGTCATATCGGTATAATATAGTCCATCGTCAATACTGATATTTTAATGTGGAGTAGCAGCACGGTAAAGACGTGGTGAATATCTTGAGGATATATATTTCTCTGTTGCGCATAAGGCAGAGACATACTGTCAGAGGCGTGGATATATCTTTGTGGTTAGGGAATATATCGGTTTAATTAGGAAGATAAGATATGGTTTGCTAGGAAAGTTAGGATTCTATCCTTGGGCATCAAGTCAGAGTCTTCCCTATAAAAGGGACACCATGTACTCCATATGGATTATCCAATGAATAAGAATAAACTAGTAAAGATCTAATCCCCGTCCCAACCTTCTCTCCCTCTCATCCCCGGCACCATGGCCGGCCAACCTTCGCTCCTCGGAGTTGTACCCCCAACCATGTCACTTTCATCAATCCTAGGACCGGTACTAACCCTAGCACGTGACAACTTGGTATCAGAGCAGTCGCTCTTGAGTACCAGGCTAAGCACACGTGAGGAAACCAGATCCCCACTATCCAAGGAAGATGCGAAGGACACTGCCACCAAAAGGCTGTTCCAACCTCATGGAGGGGTAGGCCAGATGAAGATGGGAGGACCCAAAATGGAAACAAGCGCGCTGTCCCAACTGATAGGCGCCATCAGGAACATGCTGCACACTGGTACGGTGGACGATTATGCTGAGAAATTTCTCAGTCTTGCACGCAAGTGCGAAGGGCTCTCCGAGCGGCACCAGGCGGAGTTGTTCATGGCTGGACTCCGCAAGCCACTCCGGACGGACGTATGGCTGAAATTTCCAGTCACCTTGGAGGACGCCATGGAGCACGCCCGATTCTACGAGGAACGGGAAAACCTGCGCCTACTGGAAGTAGCAGGATCGGAACCTACAACGGCAGCAGAGCAATCTCCAACAGCAGCGATGGAGTGCCCTCCAGAAGCAGTCATGCAACCAATCACTAGGGACGCCATAGCAACTGGGATGGCAGAGTCCTCCCTAGATGGGTTAGTGGCCACACAACTGATAGAGGAAGTGGCGCCCTTCCCATCAGGAATAGTCGCCCTTGTTCCCAAACCAGCGGCGATGCTTCTATTTCATGTGGATAAGGCAGCAGCAGCAGCGTCACATCCCCTTGTGGTGGCTGCAAGGGATGAGCCACTCTTTTTATCCCTCCCTCCAAACCCTAAGACTCACGAGAATTCCTTGGGATTGGGTTTCTATGTAGGAAAACAGGCCAGAGCACAACACTGGTATGAAAACCAATACAATGGACAGCAGAAAGCATGCCTCCAAACTCTGTCACGTCAATGCATGGATGCAGATCAGTTGTTCGACTATGGCACACCAACATGCAGGCCCAACATGTCAGAGACTTGGGGGCCTCCTTGGGCTTCAACCATGGCCACCACCGCAGCTCGAGGACTAGCTGCTCAAAAAGGGCGGTGTAATGTCAGAGGCGTGGATATATCTTTGTGGTTAGAGAATAGATCGGTTTAATTAGAAAGATAAGATATGGTTTGTTAGGAAAGTTAGGATTCTATCCTTGGGCATCAAGTCAGAGTTTTCCCTATAAAAGGGACACCATGTACTCCATATGGATTATCCAATGAATAATAATAAACTAGTAAAGATCTAATCCCCGTCCCAACCTTTTCTCCCTCTCATCCCCGGCACCATGGCCGGCCAACCTTCGCTCCTCGGAGCTGTACCCCCAACCATCACTAGTACAAAACGTCGCTTTAGAGACTATACCAATAGCCAGTTAATCAAAAACAAATTCTGTCCGTCTGAAACAATATACCGCAGGCGGCCCAGAATTGCAACCGTCTCCTATGAACACTGAGACGGTCGTAATTCTCAACCGTGTCTCATATACGTACCATTAGAGGCGGTTAATAATTTTAGCCGTCTCTACACTATTTTCAGACGGGCAAAAAAGTAGTCCGTCTCTCATATGTGTAACATTAGAGGCAGCTTGTAAACTACACCGCCTCTATAGTTGATTCAGATGGCAAGATTGCAAAGCCGCCGTCGGGCGTGGCAAAATTAGGAGATCTAAGGCGAAAATTAAGATGGAAAATCGACAGAGATTTGATTTCATATATAATTAGTAGCAAAATGCAGCGATTTCAACAAAAATAATCGCTGCATTCATCATCTGCCGGCCAAATCTAGCTAGATTTCGATCAGATCACCTCAGATCGAAAAATCCCCGGCCGGCAACTATGTACACCAAAATATATACTGGCGCGAGAAGCACATCTCGCGCGCTAATCGGGGGCTCCGCATCCATCGATCGATCCGGAGCCCCGGATCAAACTATATCTAGCAAAATATGTACTATATATATATTGTAGCTGCATCGAGCTACGTACCTAGCTACTACTCATCGTCGTCGGAGATGAGAATCACGCCGGCGTTGGACATCTCGAACTCGATGGAGGAGCCCGAGCCGTCGTCGTCCTCGCCTGCCGGCCCAGCGGGCACATCGGGCATGTCATCATCGGAGTCCGACATCTCTTCGTCGGAGAAGAAGATGCCGTCGGCGTCGTCGCCGGCCTCGTGGACGTCCTCGGCGTCAGGCATCTCCTCGTCGGAGCCGTCATCGACAGCCGCCGCGCCTCCGTCGTTGTCGCCCTCCTCCTTCTCGTCGCCGTCCTCGGCCGCCTCGTCGTCGCCGTCTGATGTCTACTACACGCTTCTATTCTTGTAGACAGTGTTGGGCCTCCAAGTGCAGAGGTTTGTAGGACAGCAGCAAATTTTCCTTAAGTGAGTAACCCAAGGTTTATCGAACTCAGGGAAGTGGAGGTTGAACGTACCCTTTTCAAGCAACCCTGCAATTATGAAACAAGAAGTCTCTTGTGTCCCCAACACACCTAATACACTTGTCAGATGTATAGGTGCACTAGTTCGGCGAAGAGATGTTAAAAGACAAGTGATATGAGTGGCAAAACAATGATTTATAGATCTGAAAAAAAAATGGCAGCAAGCAAACATGTGACAAAACTGAAAGAAAACGGTGTTCAATGGAGGAAAACAAGGCTTAGGGATCATACTTTCACTAGTGGACTCTCTCAACTTCATTAACTTAATTAAACAAATGATACTTCACCAAAGCACATATTGTAATTGTTTCTCCAAACCCATTCCTAGGGACCAAAGTAGGATGAGATTGCGTAGGGCTACAAAAGCACACCTTAAAGTCTATCGTTCCTATCCCGGGCACCCCACGCTGTCACTTTGAGCCCCCAAGACTGTACTAAACAAACACCACAACATATTTCCTGATTAGTTCTTTTCCATTGACTACGCAGCACCCACACTGTCACCTTGACACCACGCAGTTTGTAAAGCACAAGCCTCAAGAAACCTCATAATTCCAGTATTCAATCACGCATATAAGAACAAGTTCATGATAAATATCCCTCTGATGCAATGAGCCAGGGAGCGCCCGCACTGTCGCCATGACACCGTGATACAAAGGTAACTCCGGTACACCATACTAAACACTACCACTTGAGAAACATCATACTCATTACATATGGAAAAATAGCATCTGATCAATCTACATTAACAAAGCTCATGATCACTACAAGATCACATCATGGGAGAGAGAGATAACCACATAGGTCCAGTAGGAGCCCTCAGCCCCGATGAGGGACTACTCCCGCATCATGGTGGATGGCAGCAACGTCGATGAAGAAGGCTCCGGGGGCACTTCCCCGTCCCGGCAGGGTGCCGGAACAGAGACTTCTGTCCCCCGAATTAGGGTTTTGGATGGCGGCTGAGCTCGGACGCGTTTCTGAAAATTTCCTCCCGGGGTCGTCGTTTTTAGGTCACGAGTAAATTTATAGGCGAAGAGGCATCGGAAGGCGGTGCCCCAGGGGCAGGGGCGGGTCCCAGGCACAGGTGGCCCCTGGGCCGCTCCCTCAGGCCGCTTGCTCCCTGTGGGCCTCCGTTGGGCTTGCCCTTCTGGCTCCGGGGCTCTTTTGGTTCACATCTTTTTATGGAATTTTTGCGGAATTTTCTGAGCACTTTCATTTTCGGACCTTTTCTGCAATACACAGACATTAACAGACAGAAACTGGCACTGGGCACTGAGTTAATAGGTTAGTCCAATAAATGCTTAAAAAGATAGAAAACTTTGATAGAAACATGAGACAATGATGCAAAACAAGCATGGCACAAGCAAAAATTATTGATACGTCCTCGGCCGCCTCCGCCTCGCCGTCCTCGGCCGCCGCCTCCGCCTCGCCGTCCTCGCCCGCAGCCACCTCGCCGTCCTCGCCCACCTCCGCATCGCCGTCCTCGCCCGCCGCTGCCTCGCCGTCCTCGCCCGCCGCGCCCCCATCGGCCGCGCGCGCCGCCTCGAGGGCATCTAGGATGGCGCGATTCTGCGCGACAAGCTGGGCGTCTGCCTTCAGCTCCCCGATGAGGGCGGCGTCCAGGCGCTTCTCCTGGATTTGCTGCAAGGCCGCACGGTGCTCTGCCTCGACGGCCTCCAGACGTGCGAGCGCGGCCGTGTCCGCCTCTGTGAGCGGGCCGTACACGATGGAATACGCCGCCTCGCCGCCATCGGCTTCCGCCACGGGCTTGCCCCCATATAGGCTAGCCACGGCACCGGCGACTGCATCGGCGAGGTTCGCGGGCCTCGTCGCCATGACCTCCATCACAGCCTCCGCTATGGCCGTGGCCATAGCTATCTTCGCCTCATCTGAGGCTCCGTCGCCCACCGCCTGCATCTCCGCCGCAATGACGGAGCAGCGTTCCGCCGTGAGCTTGGGATAGGTTGTGGCCAGGCGGCGAGCTAAAGATCGAATGGGGAGGCAGATCTAGAGGCGGATCTAGAGACGGAAAACCTGGCGGCGGCGGGGTTTTCTTGGAGAGCGGTACTCGGAGGGGATGGATTTCTGCCGCCCGGCTGCCGTAGTTAATAAAAGCGGCAGGTCCGGCTGTCCGCATGGGGTCGCCGGTCATGTCGTCTGACCGGAAGAGCATCTGATAGACCAAACTATGTAGGCAAAACGCATGCATATGCATGCAAACTGGTACATTTATAAATGTCCGGACGGTTTAGATAATTCGGAGCGTCCGGATTATGCCCCAATATTTATTTCTAATGTAATATTTGATGGCTAATTGTATTGTAAATTTTGTTCAACCACTTTTGTAAATGAAATGTACAAATGTAATATATTTATTGTCATTTAGTTGAAAATAATTAATTTTTTCGTGAATTAGGTATGATTATAGTTATTTTTCTAACTGTAGCTAATATGAAATTTATGCGAGACTGCGCAAACAATGTTGCACGTGGATGATTATGTTCTATTATGCTGTATCTGACTCCAATATCTGACACCATAGATGTTTCATTGGAATTACCGCATCAAGTTGGTATGTATGTCTGGAGTCCATCGCCTGAGATGATTATGAACATCGAACCTAATTTGGGTCTGAACTACGCACTTTTCTATCTTGAGGTAAATTATCTTCGTTCTATGGACCTAAATTTTGTTATACAACTTAGTGGAACACTAATAAGAATATATGAACATTTATCTCCCTAAAATTTGTAATATTTGGTACAATTTTGGATAATGGGAAAAATCGGAGGGGACAAATAAAGCCGGAGGGTACGGATTGTGTAAAATTGGCGGCAATCTAAAAAATTTTGGACTCCAAATCGATGAAGGGCAGAGTGGGGGTTCCCCTCTGTTGCCGCCACGCCACAAATATAAATCTCTAGCCCCCACCAAACCCTCGCTCCTCCGCCCCACTCCGCCCCGCCGCCCAGGCGCCCCGTCGCCCCGCCGCCCCCGACGCTGCGCCCGTGTCCGCCGTCGTGCTCCATCGCTGCTCCTCCCCGCCGCCATTCCCCGTCGCTCCATATCCCGCCGTACGTGCGCCCCTCCCTGTCGCCTTTCTCCGCCGCTGTTCCCCGCGCTGCACGCCCTCCGCACCGGCCCGTGGTTTGCTTCATGTGTTCTACCCTCGGATTTATTTCTTTCAATTAGTTCTTTACTAGCTATATAGCTCCTATTATATCTGTTATTTTGTGATTCACATTTGTACATATATTGTGCCTTTGATATTGAATTGCTGTACTATAAGACTTCGTAATTAACAGGAAATGACATGCCCATTATGCAAGAACGAGTGCTATAACAGGCACTTCTCTGGTTCCAGTTTTAGTGTTCATCTACAAGAGAGTCGTCACCGCAAGTCAATTGTATGAATGACTACAACTTCTCTCAAGTGTCTATGGTTGTTATAACATCTAATTAATTTGTGTACTGTTTCATGTTGTTTCTGATGCACAGATAGTACCGTGCAACGTTCGGCACGCGTTCAACCGGTCAGTAGGCGACACCGTGTTGTTTCGTGCTCTTCGGAGCACGTACAACATTAATGTGACCAAGGGACGGAAGATGACCTGCTTGCACGGTGAAGGATGGGAACAGTTTGTCCAACAAAACAATCTTACCGGTGGAGAGGTGCTGCTAGTTTTTGTTGGGGAACGTGCTACGTAAAACAAAAATTTACTAGCGCATAACCAGGATCATATGCGAGAAGAACAAGCAACGGGTGCACAAGGATAACCATAACCAACGTACCTCGTCTGTCGAACTAGCGGAAATTTGTCGATGCCGAGTGTTAGTGTAGACGATAGTCGATCCCCGCAAACAGACTTGTCTGTTCGCGAGGAGATGTATTAGCTCCCACGATCAAGTGTTGCTCGTGCAACACCTCCAAGGTATCCACACGTACGGGCAGGGCGTCACCGCGTCGGGATGCGATCAAGCACACCGTCGAAGCGGGAACGTGTCGGTGAAGATCCGGGGCGTCGCAGGGTCGTCGCAGGGTCGAGGTAGTCGTCCCGGCAGCGCTCCCGCGTCGTAGATGAAGTAGACGTTCGTCGCCGGCAGCGTCGGCTCGTCGTGGAAGTGGCTAAGGCACCCAACAGCAGGGCGCCCTAGGGCTTGGTGGTGGCCGGCGGCTTGGGAGGAGGCGGCGGCTATGGGGGGCGGCGGCTTGGGCTGCTTGGAGTGCCTTGAGACGCCCCCTTGCCCCTCCTTATATAGGTGGCCAGGAGGTGGTGGCCGGCCGACTTGGAGAGGGGGAGGTCGAGTCCTCCAAGGACTCCCTCCCCTTTCTTCCTTTTGGGGTGGTGGGAGTCCAACTAGGACTCCCACCCCAAATCGGATTGGAGGGGGGAGTCCAAACCAACTCCTCCCCTTCCATCTAGGGCAGCCGGCCCATGTGGGGCCCATGTGCCCCCTTGTGCCACGTGGGTCCCACCATGGTACCCTTCCATAAAATATTCCGGAACCTTCCGAACCTTCCGGAATCTTCCGGAACCTTCTATTCACCAAAACCACTTTCCTAAAATGATTTTCCACTTTCCAAAATGATCGGAACCATTCCTCTCACTCTCGGAGACATTCCGGACGCCGCCGTAACGTTCCGAGACTTCTCCGAACGATCCTTCGGAGTTACTTCATTTACTTCTTCATTCCAACACACGTTCTAAATGTCGCAATGCCTTTAAGTGTGTGACCCTATGGGTTCGGATATATGTGGACATGTCCGGAACTCATTCCACCACAATGATTAACATTGGCATCTTGATATGCATATTAACCACCCACACATAACACGAAGATCTTTATCGTGTGAACCACGTATTGATTCCATTTACTTATCGTATTGCTTAGCGATATTATTTTACCCGAGATGAAACATCGGTGTTAATCTCGTTACCCGGCAAAATATTCTTTTACTCGTATTACTAATGTTCATATGATCGACACTTCGATCACTTGTCTGGCCAGACGATGATGAACACTATAATACCTGAGTGGGCCCAGAAAATATTTCTCCATCGTCAGGAGTAGCAATTCCCATAACTACATCATATAGAATATCGGCGTATCGTCCGGTAAGAACAAATGCCCAACTTTATAGTTCTCCTTTTACGGAGTAACGTTTGGAGGACACCGTTACGTCCATGTTATACCCGACTCTATATATGTCTTATGGTTAAAACGATCTTAGTAATGACAATACTATTAATTGAGAAACTTATATTAACGATGTTGTTTCACGGTATGTCAACTAGGTCTATCCATCGTCGTTGTTCACTTAACAACTCCGATCATATATATCACTGGCAACACTATTACAACATATTGCACTTTGCCCAATAGTCAGGAAACCTTTGACCATCAGTGATACATAAACTAATCTTAGAGGCAAGATTAGGGATATCATATTAGGTGTTTATTATATCACACATGCATTAGGGTTTTCCTCTGAATACATATTATTCCAGGACTAACACAATTATAGCATGAATAATAAACTTAATTATGAAACAAGATATATTAATAATAACAATATTATTATTGCCTCTAGGGCATATATCCTTCAGTTTTTTCTATGGCAGGACCTAATCCCAGGATCTCTGTTGCCTTTATGGACTATGGCAACAATGTAGAGAGTTATCCTGAGGAAAGTGAGGAGGAGTCCGACAGTTTGGATTCATACAATTTTGATTATAATTCCGACAGTTCGGTAGCCACTGATGAAGGGGCCAGCTCGTACATAGTTGCCCAAAGAGTGCATCTCAAGAAAGATGAGCAACGACGCCTTGATGAGCTTTTACCCTTACAAGCCTATATTGGTGTTCCTTTTGTAACACGTTTGACGACCACAAATTTGAAGAGGCGTGCAATGGTATATATATGCCTCGCTCTTTCCCAAGTTAAGATTCAAGAGGGTATATATATGACAATCGATATACCATGTTGTCTTTTTTTTGCGCAGAAACTACCTAAGATGATGGTGGAAGACATTGGTTTACCGGCGCATGGCAAAGCAGGACTGCGACTTGGAGCAGCAGGGGCGGTCATCACAAAGGTTACATACACTAGGAAAACTGACGGCCGCATTGAGCTCGACATGCCGGGGTGGAGAAATTTCATCAAAGGCAAGCATTTTGAAATTAGTCAACCTGTTTTGATCATTCTCAGGAAAACAAATCACCGTAGCTTGGAAGTCATGATTGACATGCAGCTCATATAGAACAATGTTTCTTTCTGTACATGTACTTTATTACAATTGTTAGTTGTTGTGTAACTGCTGTTGTGCTTGGAAAGATTATAGAACAAATGTTTCTTTGTAATGACTCTGTTGTACTTTATAAAGTTGGACCCGCCTGGTTTATTTTTGAATTGTATGGACCTCCAGACGTTCTTGTAATGACTCGGGCGTCCCGGAAAATGTCCCGGAGGGGGTGAATATTCCCCTGCCACGGCTGGATCGGAAACCCTGACCAACCGGACAAAGCGACGGCCAGTAATAAGGACCGTCGCCAACGTATAGTATCTAGCGACGGTCAGTATAGTTGGCCGTCTCAGTGTCTTAGACGGCTGATAATAACAACCGTCTGAGGGGCGCGCTTATCAGAGCCGGTTACGGAAACCGCCTCTAATAGAAGGGTTCATTAGAAGCCCCGGCCCGGAGACGGCTAGAATAACCGGCTCAGGTGAGGCTCTGGGGCCGGCTCTAAAGAGACGTTTTGTACTAGTGCATGTCACGTTCATCAATCCTAGGACCGGTACTAACCCTAGCACGTGACACATACAGCCAAATTTAGCAGTTAAATGTGCAAAAGGGATACAAATTAAAAGCATATTAAGCACGGTCTGAACATAATGGCTACCAGAGGGAAGATATCAGTATGGTATTATAATCTAGCAGACAACCCCCTCCATTTGTGAAATCATGGGGGAAAAGTTGCCAGCTCCCTGATCAGAGATATATAGGCATACAGTTAGGCAAGGATTTATGCAGTGCCAATTGGCGCAATTGTCTGAGTTATGGAAAAATTATTGGCATAAGAAATGCATTGAAAATTATTTCTAAGATCTCCACCTTGCAATATAAATAAGGGGGATTGTCCTAATTAGCTATTAATATAACTCAGAACAAGTAATATATTTTGTATGATCTGATGGAAGCACACGCACATTTCATATATGATTTGTCCTAATTCAGTTAAATCCAAGAATACTCGACGGAAATATATTGCTGCGCCGTTTGCCAGTTAAATTTACCTTCCATGAACTATGCTTTGATGTGCATATGATGTGTTGTAAATCCTTTCGGGCATGCACGCCTGGACATATAAACCTGGTCAGTAATGTGGGTTCCATTGCCATCAAACTTCATCAAATAAAACCGTCAATATTCTCCTAGATTATTGGTTTTGACAGGCAAGACACAAAGTTCATGTCTGCTAGACATCAACTGATTTTTTTTAGTAGATCCAAGAAAGGCAACTACTGAAAGTTTATTTACTCTATATAGGCAAGGCTGCCATTACCTGGTGAATTTACTGGTATGTTAAGTATTATATTTATAGACTGAAGGAGCTTCGTAGAGCATGAAATATTGTAGAGAAGGAAAATAAATATATCTCTCATGTAGCAATCAGTTTGGTCTCACTCATGCAGTCGAAACATAAACTCATCACGCTATCTATGTCGTGATTTTTATATACTTAGAAATGCAGGATCGAGAAAGGGAGATAAATTATGGTCCACCACTCGGTGAGACCATGTTGATCTAGCATATAACAATGAATGTAAGAGGGAAGTAAATAGCTACATCTATATGTAAGCACAAAGTAGAGGAACAATAAAAAACGTTAAAAAGTAATGAAAATAAATGCAACTACAGGACATCATGAAGTAAGTAAATAATTGTATAATAAACTGCAGTAAGTAAAAAAGGCATGAGAAGAACTAATAATAAATCACAGAAATAAAGCAGTCAAGATACACAGATCATTAGCAATTTTATTCAATGAAAAAAGATCTAAACATGGCAGAATATATCTAGGTAGCAAGCTGCTTGGACTTAAGTGAAATTTGTGTAAATATCCACAGTACATATTTTTTTTTCGAAGACTATCTATAAACATACAATTTAAGCACATTAATTGTAGATACATGTAAGAGATAAATATGATACTTTTTTGGTAATTGTATTTCTCTGAAAGGTAATAATTGCCAATATAGAATAAGCAAGTCAACACTTTAAGCAGATTAACCAGTGCAAAGAAGATGAAATTTTCGTTCTAATTGAACATTTCTTATCCAATAATACTGCGTATGTGTGCTGCTGAAAAATTCAGTAGAGAGTAATTATGGAAGTAGTGTCAAGTGTGGAAATCTGTTTTGGGTTGTGCAATTATATAATTCACAGGCTCTGTTTTTGTTTGCCAAGTCTCTCTCCTATTCATATGTTGTTTGCTCTCACTGGACCCCAAAAACAGGTCTTGTCCAAATTTACCTGAATGCCTTGACCACAAAGGCGACGATCCTTGCCAGATCCGTCTTGGCGTCCCTGCAGTACTTCACCAGGAATATCAAGTGGTTGTGGATGAATTGCTTCTCCTCCTTGCTCTGCATCATTCAAGGACATGGATACAAGATAGAACTAATATATGTACATGGACTCTGACACAACGCAAAAGCAAGTGCGTATACCAGAACATTGGAGCTCTGTTGTGCGTATACCACAACGCAAAAGCAAGTGCGTATAACAGAACAACGCAAAAGCAAATGCGTATACCAGAATATCATAGACTGTTATTTCGACAGTGTTAATGTCTCCGTTGTCACCATTCCTCTACCTCAATGGAAACCTAGTTAAACATGCCAAGATCAGAAAACAATCAATAGATAACAGTAAATTGTACAGAAGCATTGATACATTTTGTTTTTCAGTCATCTGACATCTCAGTGCATTTAACGATATTTAAGGGGGAAAGCACCTAGTCTACAGCTCAATATTTGAGCAAAGGCTTGTACTAATTTGCACGCACCGGACAAGTTTATGTATGACTTGTGCAATTACCTCTAAAAAAACATTGCAACTCCCAAACACTATAGTAATCTGAACAATTAGTACCACTGAGTAAACTAATTTGGTACTATGCAGTAAATTGTCCAATTTAAAAGCATATCTGAAAATCCGTTGAAACTCAATATAACAGGAAGATCACAATTTAGTATGTATCAAAATCTAAATGTGTGACTTAAATATATTGAGGTGGCCCAGCTTGCTCGACTGGGAAGCACCGGACGAGCCTGAGCTCATCCACATCATGGCCAGCAAGATCCGAGGCCAAAGAACATGCAAACAGAGAATTATTCAACGAAATGAAGCTCCTCAATGTGTTATGCAATGTTTTATTCTGGTAATATTTGGCTCAGACAGAAAACTGAGTTGTAAAGCATGTCATGATGTAAGCTTGGTCACGAGCTCTACGGTTACGATGGCTGTGGCTTCAATGGCATCACCCTGACCGTCCCTGGACAAGCCTAGACACACCCTGCGACGACCTCGACCGCACCATGTTCGCGGCTGCCACAAGGGTGACCTTGGGCGACGGCAAAACCGCCTCCTTCTGGCAATCGTCGTGGACGGGGTCATCTACACTTGCAGCAAGGTTCCCCTCCCTTTTTGCGGCCTCTAGACGCAAGCAGAGATCCGTGGCCGACGCGCTGCACGATCACCGTTGGGTCCGGGACCTGCGGCACGCGATCAACCTGCCCATCCTCGACGAGTTCATCGACCTCTGGCGTGAAATCAACAACCGTAATCTTCAGCTCCAAGAGGGCACGGCAGATACAATCTCCTGGCTCTTGACAGCGGACAGGACATATAGCGCCCGATCTGCATACCGACTCCAATTCGAAGGCCAAATCAAAAACCCGCTGGCACCGCTAGTCTGGAAGACATGGGCACCAGCAAACGGCAAATTTTTCGCCTGGCTTATGCTGCAGGATAAACTCTGGTGCAACGATCGTCTCCAACGTCGACAATGGACAAACGGATACTTCTGCTCCCTGTGCAACCGAAACCTAGAAACCTCCATGCATCTCTTTCTGGAGTGCCCCGTGTCCAGGCGAATTTGGGAGGACATCGCGTCTTGGCTTCACTCCGACGGCCTTAAACCCCAGCTTTGGCGAGACGCAGTGTCCATCACGGCAGCCTGGCAAGCCAGTATCAATGCCACGCCACCTCCTCACCGCCCCGGCACCAAATCTATGCTGATTCTAATTAGCTGGAGCATTTGGAAAGAGCGATGCAGCCGTGTTTTCAACAACAAGAGCAGGTCCATCCCTCAGATAACTCAATTCATAAAGGATGAAGCGCGAGCTTGGGCGTTTGCAGGAGCAAATAAGCTCAAGAAGTTGTTAGATTGGGAGCCGCCCTTAGATAGGTTGTTCCCCCCTCGGGTTTTTTCAGCTCGTTTTTTCCTTTCTCTGATCTCTTTTTCGGTTGTTCCTTAGTCCCCGGAGTACTGTAAATATTCTACGTGCTAAATCAATGAAAAGCCAGCAATTGCTGGATCTTTCAAAAATGATGTAAGCTTGGTTGAGTCTTTATTAGACAAAGGTTCTTTTGGTGTTAGGCTAAATAATGTAAATAGTGATTTCTATCTAGCAGGTAGGGGTGTGAGGCAGGGTGATCCAGTATCACCCTTGTTGTTTAACTTAACTGCTGATGTGTTCACAAAAATGCTCATTAGAGCTGCTAATAATAATTTGATCTCTGGACTCCTTCATGGTTTCCAACAGTCTGGGGTTGTCAGTATGCAATATGCAGATGATACCCTGCTTTTTCTGAAAAAAGAAAGAAGCTATGCTATGAATCTTAAGTGGTTGCTTTCTTGTTTTGAGCAGCTTTCTGATATGAGGATTAACTTTCACAAATGTGATTTAGTTTCTATCAATGTCTCTGAGGAAGAGGCACAAGCCTTTGCTCAAATATTGAGCTGTAGACTAGGTGCTTTCCCCCTTAAATATCTTGGAGTTCCTCTTCACTACAAGAAACTTAGGAAAGAGGACATCCAACCAATTATTGATAGAATTATCAAGAAAGCTGGGGGATGGAGAGGGAGACTAATGTCTCATGCTGCTAAGCTAGAGCTAGTTAGGTCTGTTCTGGCTAGCATCCCTATCTATCTCCTTAGTGTTATCAAATTTCCTAAGTGGGCTATAGCCTTGATAAACTCCCAGATGGCTCACTGCCTCTGGGATAATTATGAGGGACACTTTCAATACCACTTGGCCAATTGGGGGCTGGTAGCACAGAAAAAGGAGTATGGTGGATTAGGCATACCTAATCTAGCTGATATGAATATGTGCTTACTAGCATCTTGGGTCAAAAAATACCACCTAGATGATAATAAACTGTGGAAATAGATAATAGATCACAAATATGAGGTAAACTGCCCCAATATCTTCTACAGCTCAGTCCAAAATGCCTCTCCTTTTTGGAAGGGAGTATTGTGGGCTGCCAAAGCTGCGAAAATGGGGTACCAGTGGAAGGTTGGTAATGGTAAAAAGGTTAAATTCTGGGAAGATCATTGGTTTGGGGGCTCTAGCCTGGCCATTCAATACTGGGAGATTTATGTGATTGCTAATGAGCAGAACATCACTATTGCTGAAATGTGGGATGGCACACAGTCTCTGTTCGAGATATCTTCCGATATTCCGATAAATCGGCCGATTTATCGCTTACCGCTGTCCGACCGATAAGATAAATCGTCCGATAAATCGGCCGATATGCTGATAAATCGGCCGATATGCCGATAATCTAGCCGATTTACCCTGATTTACCACTTATCTTGGGTCGACCGAGAAGTTACCGATAAGCGATATCCCCAACATTTCACACAATTAAGAATAACCTTTAGGAGATGTTTTGATGATAGATTAATGCTGCAGTGGTATGAGGTCTTGCAGATAGCAAGCTCCCTCACTCTCACTGATGAGGATGATGCTATCCTCTGGAAACTAGAGTCAAAAGGAATATACACTGTTAGTTCCCTATATGCAGTTGTTAACTTTAGAGGGGTGACACCTGTGTATATTCATGCTCTCTGGAAAATTAAAGTCCCCCCCAGAATCCACTTCTTTCTGTGGTTGGTTTCCCATAATAAGTTCCTCACTAGAGATAATCTTGTTAAGAGACAGAACTTGCTTGATCTATCTTGTTTGTTCTGTTCAGAGACAGAGTCTTGCGACCATTTGTTTTTTGAATGTGTTGTTGCCTCTGTGGTCTGGCATGAGTTGCACAGGTTGATAGGTTTACCTGTTTTTCCTGTTAATTATGAAAACATTGCTGGTCTGTGGCTTTGTGATGTGAAGCATGAGTTTACAAATGTTGTGAGTGCTGCAATTATGTGGATACTCTGGAAAAAGAGGAATGACTTATGCTTTAATCATAAACTGTGGACTGGCATGCAGGTGCTATGGAGGGACTTGGCTTCTACACTTTCCCAGTGGATGGTCTTGCTCTCAGCAGATGCCAAAATGCTCATGGGCACCTTGGTGACGAAGCTGGAGCATCTAGCTCGAAGCCCTCCCCCCTTGATCTGGCGCGATCTAGGCCGAAGAACCCAGTGAAGCTCTCTGGATCAAAACGCACACACTTCGGGCCGGATTGCAATGCGCAAGATGAAGATTGGGAGGAGACGACTCAGTCGCTAACCTGGACCCTGGAGATGGCGTCGATGGTGATGATCGAAGATGGAGACGAGTGGATGATGATCAAGAAGCAGTGATGCGACCGTGTGCCTCTCCACCGCCACGTCTCCTTTTATTCCTCTGTAGCGTCTGTCAGTCTGTAGTTGGGTAGTGTTAAAACTTTGCTATACTTTTGCATCTCGGTGGGGTGCTTGAACACCAGCTGGGCCTAGCAAGTTAGCTAGCTCCCCGCGTGCGTTGACCTTGGTACAGAGTGAGTGCTGTAAAAACTGGATCAGGTTTCGTTTCGTTGAAATGGAACTGGGGCTATGCCCTTTGCCTCTAAAAAAAGCATTTCATGAACAAACCTGACATATAATGGTTTCATATATCTGCGTTACATGCTTGTTATTGTGCTTCTGAAATTATGCTCGTGGAAAATATTGTGCTTACTGAGATGATGCTTGTCCTCAATATTACATATTTGCATCACATCCAAACAGTTGTGTATTTCTAAGAGAATCACATGGTTACCCTACATGTTTCGTTATTGAGTAGCTTCTGAATCCATTGTAGATTTTGGAGATCAACTTGGTGACCTACCAAAATGTTGCTGATGTCATTCTTGCTAATGATATGTTCACTCATTTCGACCGCCCTCTTATTGCTCTGTTGTGTGAAAAGGCTGGCTTGTACATGCGGGCCCTCCAGTTCAGTGTTTTTCCATGGTTTTGGTTGTTTCTCTTTTGTTCTCTGCTTAATTATTCTTATACTGTGATGCAGCACTACGCAGAGTTACCTGATATCAAGCATGTTATCGTGAATACCCATGCTAATGAGCCATAGGTTTGTTCTTTTCAGTTATGATCGACTATTTGTCTATTTTTGTCCAGTCCATTGATATCTCTCAATTTTCTATCTCTTTATTCTAATTATCAGAAAACCTGTGGCATGTTAGAATACGCTCAGCAGCTTGGAGTGGACGCTTGCATAAAACTTTTTAAAGAGTTTAAATCATATGAAGGCCTCTACTGCTTGGGATCCTATTTGAACTCAAGGTAGTTACTCCTGAGTTGAGATGTCATAAAAAAAATATCGTTCGAGTTGTGTTAATTGCTAATTGTGACAATCTTTTTCTATTTTGCAAGGTGATGATCTTAGGAGTAGATTACAATGCTTTTCTTATGCCAATAAATTCACCATAACTGCCAAAAATGGAAGCCTTGCCTTTTGTACCCTTTCTCATTTTTCACATAAGCTTAGGTGTTCCCTATCCAGAATTTTCATACAAGAACTATTAGAAAAAAAACTCACGGACTTGTGTTCTTGTGAGACAATGAGACTTGGGGGAATACCACACACGGCTCAACAGGCACGCGGGGCTCCGGTTTATATAGAGGCACGAGGGCCTAGGGTTAGGGTTTACATACAAGTCCTAGTTAGGTAAAACTAACTCTAACACCCCCCCCCTCCCCCCGCAGTCGCAGCGGGAGCTTTACAAACGCTGAGACTGGAATGAAACTCTAAAAACAAAGGAGAGGCTAATCCTTTAGTTATAATATCAGCAAACTGATGAGTAGAAGGAACATGAAGAACCCTAACCTCGCCGAGAGAAACTTTCTCACGAACGAAGTGTATATCTATCAGACAGCTCGACGTTAAGAATGCTTTTCTCAACGGCACCCTCGATGAGGTGGTTTACTGTCAGCAGCCGTCCGGTTTTGTCGATCCTCACCAACCGGACCATGTCTGTCAGCTCCGTCGCTTTCTGTACAGGCACGAGGGCCTAGGGTTAGGGTTTACATACAAGTCCTAGTTAGGTAAAACTAACTCTAACAGTTCTTCCTTGTTTGCCGTTCACAGATATAAAATGATTTGAACCCCTAGATTTTGATGCATCAAGGCGTACCATATTTTTCCTTGTGGTGCAGTCTAAAGTTCCTCTTAATGTCTATGCTCCCTTGGGGCCTGTGATCATGAAGAACCGGTCGAGAAAACCGTCAGGGAGCTTGCTCAGTTTAATCCTCTGTGGTATGCCGGTTGTTCTTTGGTTCCCTCCTGGCTATGCGTGTCCTCGTCATATTTTCTTCTTATACGGTGTTGTCTTCTCTATACACAGAACAAGTGATTCTTCTATATTCCTGAAGAGATTGTCCGTGTTGTTGCACATAGGTATAGGACTAGCAAACGTGCCCGTGCGTTGCTACGGGTATTTTTTTTTTGAAAATTACGGGTAAGCAACTATTCTTAAAGAATTAAGGACAACTTTTGTATCTGGTTGTCGGACCATCAAGAATGACAAGTTCTTATTGGTGTCTATCGCCATCATGAAATTTTCTCTTTCATTAATAAAGGTCTACTCCATGTGTAGTTTCATATCTATTACCGTTAACAATTGGTTCGACTCGACATTGAAAAGGCGTGCATAGCATCGGCGAGGCCAGAAATTTTGGCATGTATGTTCCTTACTTATGCAACCATCCATGTTCCCTTCCCGTTAGAGAATCTCCATGAGTAGGCGCTCAAATGACATGCCATGTATCCGTTTATGAATCCGGTAGACAAATTGGGAGGTGGAGAGTTACCACACCTCCAAGGACACTATTTCTGCAAACCCAACTCTCATTCAGAACTCAAAATTTAAACCCTTAGTTATTCTATTTTTTTGTGTGTGAATGCTCGACTGCTACTTCGACAATATCAGTTTGAACATAAATATTGGAGTGCAAATTAAATAAATAATATTCTGAATTATTAAATATAGAAAGTAAAAAAACAGTTATTCTAAAACCATAATAGAGAATAGCAATATTGGAGTGCATCTAAATTGAAGAACATCGATATATCTATATTTAATTCAAGCACCATATACAATGCAGCAAGCACCCACGAGCTAGCCACTCCTAGTTCTTCTATAAAAAATTAAACTAAGAATGCTGCTTCTTGTTTTGGTAGCACCCACGATCAGCGGTTCCTCGTTCCGCTAGCATCTACGAGCAGCTGTTCGCACAGAGGCTACGCGCCGGAGGAGGATCTGGCTATCTCGTTGTTGCTGCGCGTGTACCATCAAAAGGGATAAAATATCGAAGGAGAGGCCCCGGATCCGCGCCCGTAGGTTCAGTAAAAGGTGAGAACTCGCCCAGATTCAGTAGAAGCAACAACCCTGAGACAAAATCGCTCTAAATTTAGAACAAACAGATTCGAAATATCTTTGTTCCAACTGTGAATTGCCATGCCAAAGTTATCTACGATGCCAATCCAGAGAATACAAATCAAGAATTAAAATTAGTTCACTCTAACCAGCACTCGACCACTGGCGTGCAAGAGGAGAACCTGGTTCGAGTCAGGGAATAACTGGAGGATACCGTCTTGTGGCGTTGAAGAATTGGGGCGGCGGTTGTTCACCTCGTCATGGCCATGGGCATGCAAGCACTGCTCACGTCATCAGGTATCCGGCCTCCACCACGGCCGTCGCCACCGACGGATACTCGCCGAGCTGCTCTGGACGCCGCTGCTCTGCTCGCGCAGGATCCAGGGGCCATGGTTGCGTGCGGGGAAGCAGGCGCGCGAAGTTAGGGCCGGGTTGCTGTTGGATATATTAGCAATTTTCCAAGCAATTTAATCCCTAGATAAATCATGAACACGACGCATGCAAGATTAATCTTATACTGATACTTAACCATGCAACTCAGATCTACGCAGATAACACATATATGTACGCAGACAATAAGCATGGCATAGATGAAAACAACGATGAACGGGATGAGTAGATCATACCCTCCATTCGGCCAGATCGCAGCAGCGGATGCGCTGTTAGCAGCAGCAAGTTCGTCGGCGATCTTCTTGGCGGCGGCGGCTTCCTCCTGAGCGAGCTTCTCGGCGGCGGCCTTCTCAGCTTCGGTAGACATGGCGACGTAGAGGAAGTAGTCGAAGTAGACGAGCCGGAGCGAAGCGAGCAGTCGCGTCGTAGACGCTCCCCAAAAACCTTATTGCTCCTCTCCCGGTGCAGGATCGCAAGGAGCACGGTTCCGGAGGCCTGCTCTCCCGCACAGCCGTGCACGCGACGGACGGGATGGGATCGCCGGAGGCAGCAGCAGTGCGTGGAACGACGTGGACGGTGCGCGAGGAGGAACAGATGCGATCTATTCTGTTGTGCGGCGGCTAGGGTTGCCGCGGCTCCTTTTATACACAGCCGAGGTAGGGCGACGTGGGACTGGATACCCGCGACCGAGTCGGCCCACGATTGACGTCTCAGATTGTGCAACGGTTAACTCGTGATTAATTGCATTAACTAAAAATTAATACCAATTAATTAGCCGTTCCTGACTGGAAAAAATTAAGCGCACACATGACATAGGTTTTAGCTCGGCTCGGCTCAATTCCGCAAACCGCAGCGCGCGCGCGCGCGTCGTGACGAGGCGTGGCGAGGCGGGCGGCGGAGGAGGAGCGCGCGTGAGCTCTCACTCTTCTACTTGCTCAATAGCATGTAGGAGAGCTCCCCTTATAAAGAGGTGCAACTCACCCTCCACTTCCGGGGTGGGACTAAACTTAGCACCACACCCATGTCATTTTTCCCACATGGGCCCTTAGAGATTTTCTGAAATTGTTAGATGGGCCTAAAGCCCATGCCTTATTTCAACAATCCCCCACCAGATCTCAAGGTCCCATGGTGTTGTCCTCAGTTCCAAACACTGTTTGATATATCAGTATTTTCAGTGGAGACCAGTTAAGGTTGAACATCCACCTAGAGCAAAGAATTACATTCCTTCACAACTGAACAATGGACTATGCCTTGAATTGACAGTTTGGCGTAAAGAAGTTTCACTCCTTGTCTTACCGATACTAGGCTGCCGAAGGCTGACCCCGCGGGT
Organism: Bromus sterilis; assembly: GCA_950022295.1. Taxonomy (NCBI): domain Eukaryota; kingdom Viridiplantae; phylum Streptophyta; class Magnoliopsida; order Poales; family Poaceae; genus Bromus; species Bromus sterilis. The sequence continues at coordinate 32,770,849 of OX465597.1, forward strand.
GGAGCATATTAGTCACACTCCCTGCCTATTCATGAGTTTCCTAGAGATTACCCTATCTCATAGACTGTGACCAGCAGTCGGGCTCATATAGGTGTGTTCTTCCAGAGATCGCTCTGTAGGATAGCATCTCGCTTATGAAAGCCTCAGAACACATTAAGACAAAAGTCAACCTACCATACAGTTACCGAGAGTATTGCATCTCCAACGGAGTGGGTAGTAAAATTACTCTCCTCAGTTAACCACTAGCTTGTTTTCCCAGGTCCTATTTCACGGGATCTCCGATCATGTAGGTTGGGTTACCACCACGGCAACTCATGTGGGTCTCATACCCATCTCCCTCGATGCATTGTCTATCACAATACGTGATAGACCTTTGGTGAAGGGATCTGCCAGATTCTTAGCCGATTGGATGTAATCCAATGCTATTACTCCGGAGTTTCTCAAATGTCTGACAGACTTCAATCTCCTTCTTATATGCTTTGTGGATTGCATGTTGTCCTTTGAACTCTTTGCCTTAACAATCACCGTTTGATTATCACAGTTCATAAGGATAGCCGGAATCGGCTTTTCAACCACTGGCAAGTCCATCAAAAGCTCTCGAAGCCATTCTGCTTCAGTGCAGGATTTATCAAGTGCTGTGAGCTCTGCTTCCATTGTCGACTTCGTTAAGATAGTCTGCTTGCAAGACTTCCATGAAACAGCGCCACCTACAAGTGTGAACACATATCCACTTGTGGCCTTCATCTCATCAGCATCAGAAATCCAATTTGCATCACTATACCCTTCAAGTACCGACGGGTATCCGGTATAGTGAAGTCCATGGCTCATTGTACCCTTTAGATAGCGCATAACTCTTTCAATAGCATGCCAATGAACATCTCCCGGATTTGAGACAAACCGGCTCAATTTGCTCACAGCAAATGCGATGTCAGGCCTCGTAGCGCAAGCTAGGTACATGAGTGATCCAATCACTTGAGAATATCTCAACTGATCTACAGCTGTGCCTTCGAACTTTCGAATCCGCACACTAGGATCATATGGCGTTGGAGAAGATTTGCAATCTGAATATCCAAAGCGACTCAGAATCTTCTCAACATAGTGGGATTGCAAAAGCGTAATTCCACCCTCATTATCTCTCAATAGCTTGATGTTCAAGATGACATCAGCCACACCAAGATCTTTCATCTCAAAGTTTTGAGATAGAAATGTCTTAACCTCCTCAATGACTTTGAGGTTGGTTCCAAATATCAGTATGTCATCAACATATAAGCACAGTATAACTCCTTCGCCCCCACCATGGCGATGGTATACACATTTGTCCGCTTCACTTACAAGGAAACCATCAGATGTCAAAGTTTTATCAAACTTCTCATGCCACTGCTTAGGTGCTTGCTTCAGGCCATATAAAGATTTCAATAGCTTGCACACCTTTGCTTCCTGACCGTCTACTACAAAGCCATCTGGCTGTTGCATGTAGATTTCCTCGTCTAGCTCTCCATTTAGGAAAGCCGTCTTAACGTCCATTTGATGGACGAGAAGACCATGCGAGGCAACCAACGAGAGTAATACTCGAATGGTCGTCAGTCTGGCCACCGGTGCATAAGTATCGAAGAAATCTTCTCCTTCCTTCTGGGTATAGCCCTTAGCCACGAGCCTAGCCTTGTATTTTTCAATACTGCCATCAGGCCTAAGCTTCTTTTTGAACACCCATTTACATCCCACAGGTTTGCAACCATAGGGACGATCAGTGATTTCCCATGTTCCATTAGCCAAGATGGAATCCATCTCGCTACGAACCGCATCTTTCCAGTAGTCAGCATCTGGTGATGCATAAGCTTCTGAAATAGAAGTGGGAGTATCATCCACGAGGTACACAATGAAATCATCACCAAAGGACTTTGCAGTCCTCTGTCTCTTGCTCCTAATAGGAGCTTCATCGTCTTCCTCCATAGGATTATCATCATGAGTTCGTTCATAATATTCCATCGGAATGGCGGGTTCAGGAATCTCATCAGATTCCTGTCTAGAAGTGCTTTGCATATCTCTCATGGGAAATATATCCTCAAAGAATGTAGCATCTTTAGACTCCATAATCGTACTGACCTTCACGTCAGGTACCTCAGATTTCACCACTAGAAATCTATATCCAACGCTGTTCTTAGCGTAGCCCAGAAAAACGCAGTCCACGGTCTTTGGTCCAAGCTTACGCTTTTTGGGGATCGGCACATTGACTTTCGCCAAACAGCCCCAAGTACGCAAGTATGAGAGTGTCGTTCTTTTCTTCTCCCATAATTCATAGGGAGTGATCTCGTTATCCTTCACGGGAACCTTATTCAGGACATGACAAGATGTCAATATAGCCTCCCCCCACCATGCCTTGGATAAACCCGATGTATCTAACATGGCGTTAACCAAATCTGTTAGAGTACGGTTTTTCCGTTCGGCAACCCCGTTTGATTGGGGTGAATAGGGATGCGTCCTCTCATGAATAATTCCATGTTCCGCACAGAAAGAATTAAAATCATTAGAAAAGTACTCTCCACCACGATCAGACCGAACCCGTTTAATCTTTTTCTCAAGTTGATTCTCAACTTCTGCTTTATAGATTTTAAAGTAGTGCAGAGCCTCATCTTTAGTGTTTAACAGATACACATAGCAAAATCTAGTGGAGTCATCTATCAATGTCATGAAGTATTTCTTTCCACCTTTAGTCAACACACCATTCATCTCGCATAGATCAGAATGTATGAGTTCTAGTGGCGCCAAGTGTCTCTCCTCTGCAGCCTTGTGGGGCTTGCGAGGTTGCTTAGCTTGCACACATGCATCACACTTAGAACCTTTGGCTAAAGTGAAACTCAGGATTAAATTCATCTTAGCTAGCCGCGTCATACAACCGAAATTTACGTGACAAAGACGTGAATGCCAAATCTCAGATTCATCAACGATAGAATGTATATGATTCACGACGTTATTACATAAATCCTCTAGGGAAAGGCGGAACAAACCTCCGCATTCATAACCTTTACCAATGAATAATCCATATCTAGACAAGATTGTTTTATTCGACTCGAATACTAATTTAAACCCTTCTTTACATAGAAGGGAGCCACTAACGAGATTCTTTCTGATATCGGGGACATGCTGCACGTTCTTCAGCCGCACGGTCTTTCCCGAAGTAAGCTTCAGATCGACCGTACCAACACCAAGAACAGAAGCATGTGCGCCGTTCCCCATCAGTACGGACCTGGTTCCTGTGGTCTGGTAAGAAGAAAACAAGGATATGTCAGCACACACATGAACATTTGCACCCGTGTCAACCCACCATTCAGTAGATTGATAAACTGAGAAAACAGTAAATAAATTACCGTACCCAGTGCACCTTTGTCCGTGTTGCCCATGACCACATTGACAGAATTGGAATTCTGCGCTGGCTTCTTATACTTGTTCGGGCACTTATTAGCCCAGTGCTCTAGTGAGCCACAAGTGAAACAACCATCATCCTTCTTGTTGTTCTTCTTCCCCTTCTTCTTGAAGGTAGTATTCTGTTGGACCTTGTTCTTTCCCTTGAATTTATTCTGAAAGTTCTTCTGCTGCACCATGTTGGCAGTAAAAGTTCCCTCAGCCCCCTTTTGGTGTGAGTCTTTTGCCCTTGAGTTCTGCTCCACACTCAGATGGCCAATAACATCCTCAACTGAGAATCCTCGCCTCTGGTGCTTCAGAGTGGTGGCAAAGCTCCTCCAAGATGGAGGGAGTTTAGCAATTATGCATCCCGCGACAAACTTGTCCGGTAGATCACACTTGAGGAGCTCAAGCTCTTTCACGATGCACTGTATCTCATGGGCCTGTTCCAACACAGGACGGTTCTCGACCATCTTGTAATCATGGAACTGCTCCATAGCATACAACTCGCTCCCGGCATCAGTTGCTCCGAAGTTTTCCTCGAGTGCACTCCATAAGTTCTTGGCATCACGCATATGTAAATACGCGTCGACTAATTTGTCTCCGATCACGCTAAGAACTGCTCCAACAAAGACGATGGAGGCGTCCCTGAACGCCTTCTCCTGTTGAGGAGTAATCGTTCCAGTGGGAGTCTCTCCAACGACCCAGAAGACATTCATAGACGTGAGCCACAAAATAGTCTTTGTTTGCCAACGCATAAAGTTTTGACCCGTAAACGGGTTCGGTTTCAGTGTCGCAGCAAAACCAGGAGATGAAAATTGCCAATAAAAATAAGGTTTTTGGATTGTTGGATATATTAGCAATTTTCCAAGCAATTTAATCCCTAGATAAATCATGAACACGACGCATGCAAGATTAATCTTATACTGATACTTAACCATGCAACTCAGATCTACGCAGATAACACATAGATGTACGCAGACAATAAGCATGGCATAGATGAAAACAACGATGAACGGGATGAGTAGATCATACCCTCCGTTCGGCCAGATCGCAGCAGCGGATGCGCTGTTAGCAGCAGCAAGTTCGTCGGCGATCTTCTTGGGCGGCGGCTTCCTCCTGAGCGAGCTTCTCGGCGGCGGCCTTCTCAGCTTCGGTAGACATGGCGACGTAGAGGAAGTAGTCGAAGTAGACGAGCCGGAGCGAAGCGAGCAGTCGCGTCGTAGACGCTCCCCAAAAACCTTATTGCTCCTCTCCCGGTGCAGGATCGCAAGGAGCACGGTTCCGGAGGCCTGCTCTCCCGCACAGCCGTGCACGCGACGGACGGGATGGGATCGCCGGAGGCAGCAGCAGTGCGTGGAACGACGTGGACGGTGCGCGAGGAGGAACAGATGCGATCTATTCTGTTGTGCGGCGGCTAGGGTTGCCGCGGCTCCTTTTATACACAGCCGAGGTAGGGCGACGTGGGACTGGATACCCGCGACCGAGTCGGCCCACGATTGACGTCTCAGATCGTGCAACGGTTAACTCGTGATTAATTGCATTAACTAAAAATTAATACCAATTAATTAGCCGTTCCTGACTGGAAAAAATTAAGCGCACACATGACATAGGTTTTAGCTCGGCTCGGCTCAATTCCGCAAACCGCAGCGCGCGCGCGCGCGCGTCGTGACGAGGCGTGGCGAGGCGGGCGGCGGAGGAGGAGCGCGCGTGAGCTCTCACTCTTCTACTTGCTCAATAGCATGTAGGAGAGCTCCCCTTATAAAGAGGTGCAACTCACCCTCCACTTCCGGGGTGGGACTAAACTTAGCACCACACCCATGTCATTTTTCCCACATGGGCCCTTAGAGATTTTCTGAAATTGTTAGATGGGCCTAAAGCCCATGCCTTATTTCAACAATTGCGCGGCGCTGGAGCGGTCCGGTGTTCCCATGAGGGAAGAGTAGGCGGGACGCCGGAGCATGGGCAATGACAGGCAGCCGGTGGATGGCGGCGCGGGGGAAACGGTGATAGAGACGGGGTGTCCCGATCTTTCGATGAGAGATAACTATCGATTTGGTGGAGACGACTCTGATGATCCGACTACGAACGTGCAACAACGTCGCGCCTTAGCAATCGCTAAACCAATCTCCGGAGGTTATTGACCACGTCGGAGCACGATCAACCTGACCACGAAGGTCTAGTGCCTGCAAGCAATCGAAGAACAAGCAAGAACTATGATAAAGCAATCTGTATATTGCGAATATGTAGATGATGTATGAATAAAGTTAGGATATATCTCTGCAGTCCGAATCTGAGTCCATGACGTGAAAGAATCGGTCTCTATCTTCTCTTGGGCCAAAAGTAACGTGAAATAACTTCTTGTACATCACACAATCATGCCCCTTTGTATTGACTTCATTTCTTGATCAAATATAGAGGAATTAATGGTCATATCCATGATATTATGTCCTCATTATCTTCATGCTTAAACATGCTCCAATGCTCATCCTTCTTGTCCATGCTAGGCCCTTCATTTGTCAGCAACAGAAATATATCGACGTTAGGCAGCATCATATTCACATGAACATTAGAAACATTACCAAGAAAAAGGGAAAAAAGAGAAAAAAGAAGAAAAATTTCGGATCTATCTCTAGTTGAACTCGTATTTGAAATCTCGTCGGAATCAGTTTTGAGCAGTGTCCAGTAAAACGGGCATAACTTTGTCATCCGAAGTCCGTTTTGGCTCCACGAGTACTCAAATTAAAGATATTTCCGAGCCGCTTCTAAATAGTTTTGGAGCTAGTGTGTTATTTGAAACTCCAGATCGGCTTCTAAGATGGACTTTTTGACCTCTATAGTTTCCGAACACAGTTTTTGTCAGATTTCGGGCTGATTCTCAATTTTTTTGACACCTCATCCGAACTCTAAATTGAGTGATTCTTATTGTGTCGGAAAGCTTAAGTCAGTGCCCTATTGGAGGAAAAATATCAAAAAATTAGCAAATATATTTCAGAGGAAAGTTGTAGCGAGAATATTGGTGTATCTTGATTTGGAGCCTATTTTCACCATTATCTTTGCTCTGTTGATGATCTTCACTTATATCTTGCTATTCAGAGCTACTTCATATCATTCATTGCTGCTAGTTGTGCTACGCCGTGACCACATTAGTGTTCTAGGCTCGCGTCTCTAGTCCGGTCTAGACTAGGACCAGCACAGTATCGTCGTTGAGCGTTAATTCAATTTTGCATCTCTGAATTGATTATTGCTGATATTTTTGCCACCATATTAAAGCCTTCCAAGCTCCACATATTTCTACATCGTGTATACGTGCGTTCACCTGGCAATCGCTCTACTTAATCTTTGGAGTTCTTTGATACCGTTGGTTGCCGATCACCACCTGCTGCATGGTAAGAACTAGTAAGACATTGATATTTGCTATCCTGTGAGCGTTTTACCACCACATCCTAGTAGTTCATAGGGACATATACTTGTGATTTGTTTCTTGTTTTCTATTAATCATGGCAGGTTCTGGAGTTAGATCTTCTTGGGCGGCAACGATAGTTGGAGATTTGCCACCACCTACAACTACACAACAGTCACTGCAAAAGGTAAACACACATAAGCATGCACATGATCAGTTTATTGTTTCTATACCACACTTTCATGGACGTCTAAGACCTGATTTATACATTGAGTGGGAGTTTGAAATAAATGATATATTTGTTTCCCATAATTTTCTTGAGCATAAGAAAGTAAAAACTGCAATTAGTGTTTTCAAAGATTTTGCTTCTATTTGGTGGAATGAATATTGTAGTTTATATCCTGATTATATACCTAATACTTGGAATGATCTCAAACTTGCTATGCGATATAGATTCGTTCCCTCTTATTATACTCGTGACAAGGTTAGGAAATTAAAAAATTTAAAACAAGGTACTAAAACTGTTTCAGAATATTATGATGCTTTAGAAACTACATTCTTGCATTCTCTTTTAGAGGAAAGTGAAGAATATTTCATGGACATATTTTGGGAAGGTTTAAACCGTGACATTCAGGATATCCTAATTCATGAAAAGTGTTATCCTATGGATCGTTTGTTTCGTCTTGCTTGTAAAGCTGAACAGGAAATCGACAGACGTATTGCCCAGAAGATGAACAAGCGGAATGTGCAAATACCACAAGTTGAGAAGGTTGTTCCTCTATGGTCTATGAGCACTTCCATAACCACATCAATTGTCGTAAGCACTCCTCCAATATCTGATCTATCATCACAAAAATGTAATGACAAAGGTATGGATCTTTCCCCTCCACATGAGAACCTTGCTGATTTAAAAGCAACATGTGTTGAGCTATCCAGTAGTTTCATCACACAACCAATTTTCGAGAATGTCATAACTTCACATGAAGATGTTGCTTGCCTAATAGACTTGAATACATCATGTCTTGAGTTACCTGTTGATTTGAGCACACCATCTATTTTGGATAATCATGTTACTATTATGAAACTGCCAATGCTTAATCATTTTGATATGACCTCTAATCTTGGTGATGATTCTGCGTCGAATGACTTGTTGCATGACTACTTAGTTAAGCCTGTTGTAGCATGTCCTTCGAAAAACATTAACGTTTCTTCACCGGTATTGGGATGGTTTAATGATGAGCATTGTACATATTTCGATATGAATAAGAGCTTGACTTATATATGCAAACTGAGTTGCACTACTTTTATGTCGTTTACGTATTGTGATGATCATATATCTTTATATTTCAAGACATTCAAAAGTTACTCATATATACATGTGTTACATGTCCAAAAACTAAGGGAAGTAAGAATTGATGACATATATATATACAACATGTACACCTTGTCTCTTTTGTTAGCTCATTTCAGATTAAGAAACGCCGAGGACGGCTTTATTTTCAAGAAGGGGAGGATGATGAGGACATGACTACCATAGTTACAGCCACAACCCCTGCTAATATACCTACTAGACCAATTACTAGAGATTGTGCACACCAATTAAATTATCAGGTACTTTCGCTTCTTGGTAATGTTTCTAATGTTCATGTGAATATGATGCTGCCTAACGTCGATATATTTCTGTTGCTGACAAATGAAGGGCCTAGCATGGACAAGAAGGATGAGCATTGGAGCATGTTTAAGCATGAACATTAGAAACATTACCAAGAAGCGAAAGTACCTGATAATTTAATTGGTGTGCACAATCTCTAATAATTGGTCTAGTAGGTATATTAGCAGGGGTTGTGGCTGTAACTATGGTAGTCATGTCCTCATCAAACGGGATAGGATTCGTGGGTGGGTTGACCCGTGCGTGCTGAGACGATGCCCCGTATAAAATTCGATTGGATTCCACGGACGATAAAAAAACGAAGCGGTACTTAACTTACCGATGGCAATGGGGGTAATTTTATTAAACTATAAGGATAATTGCAATGACGTACGAAACCACGGAAACCTTAATTCCTTTATTATTAGGTAAAGATTGTGGTTTTTGCCTTCTGTTTCTGCTTATCATACAGTAATTATGGTGTGACAATACCTGCATCTTTTGTCAGTTGGCTTGGCTTTAGTGCCACTCATTCACAAGTTTTCAATTTAGGATTTTTGTGTGGCCTCTTGATCCATGAAAGTGCAGTAATAAACATGACTGTTGAGATAAACAAATAGATATTTGTTAACTGGGTTGCTTTCCTAATGAAGCTCATGTATTGGTTCAGATTTTAAGAGGCTGGGTTACTTACCTAAGCATGATCCATAAAGTTCAGTGGCTTATGTATTGGTTCAAATTTTGATATTAGCATATTCATTTGAGTTATTATACATGATCATTTTAAAAAATTGATCGTTCATCTCGTAGAATTTTCTCAATTTCTGCCCGGCATTTTAGCATCTGAGCCCAACAGGTAGGAAATGGGAAGCGGCAGAGTTGCACATGCCCTCAAGGGGCCGAGCGTGGTGAAGGAGATCTTCGTTGGACTCACCCTTGGGATGGTTGCTGGTGGTATGTGAAAGATACATCACTGGAACGAGTAGAGGAACAGCTGATCCTTTTACGACATGCTCGAGAAGGGTCGGATCAGTGTCGTTGTCGAGGAGTAGTTCTGGCGTGCTGAATCTGAATTTCTATATCTCAAGTCTTTTGTCATTTTGTTTTTGCCAGTAGTTTTCTGAAATTCCCTCGGAGCATGCAAAGTGATTGTTGGAGAGATTGGCAAACAACGAAGCATTTTGTATTTTTTTTTCTTTGTCCTTATCTTTTGACATCTCGGATCTCATATCTATGGATGGTGGGATTAACCCTTGATATTTATGAACCAAACAAGCACAATCATCTTATTAATTTTGCAAGGTGGTGATCTCAGAAATAGCTTGCAATGCTTTTCTTATGTCAATAAACTTACAGTAATTCGGACATTTACGCCAATTGATGCAACCGGTAGAATATGCATTTTGGGACACATTTCATTGTGACTTGTGCAGAATATAATTATTTTTTCTTATACCAATAAATTGACGATAACTCAGGCGTCAGTCAGCATAACGGGTCATCTAGTACAAATTTTATGGCCGGAGCTTATATCGCCCTAACGTTGGCCCATGTCCACTGACTGTTCATGTTGGCACAATTTTAAGGTTAGGCTGATTTAGGACCAAACTGAATCACCGCAACTACTTCAACTTAACAATTTTGCAATTCTTCAAGTACAGGGACTAAATCGAGTTAACGTGCAACTTCAGGGACTTTTTATTTAATCACCTGATCTACAAATCTCTTCAGCGTTGAACTGAATCTCTTCAGCATTAGGTTCACCAACCACCGTTGCTTGCAGCGAAATGATTAATTCACGAATGCTCTAATCACATATATAATCCAAAAAGATCATCAAGCAATACTAGCTATCAAGCAAATATCATATAATTTTGGTCATGTTGAGCCCAGGCCTAACCTTCAGAACCCGTCTTTCAAATAATGGGCAAACATAAACGTTGCTATTACGAGGAATAATGTAAGTCTACTGAGTTTTGAGAAAAACAACGGACACTTTTTAGAAAGTTCTAATTTTTACACCTAAGAAACACTATACTGTCCCCTTTTAGTAACCCAGATAAAGAGTGAAGCGATTGCAAGGCAACAAAAAAAAAGGTATCAGCACGCCCCGTCTGATTCAGTTATTTGGTTAGTTACAATGAAACCAAAAAAAATGGTTGATGTGTCCAAGAGCGTTCGCACTTCACAGGCACCTTTGCACAGCAATACAATGTCTCCTGGATCACTTCTGATGAGATTTGGTAGTACAGATAAAAGGCAACAAAAATCCGAGTTTAAGCAAAAATAGCAAAGACGGAACAAGAGAAGGAAATGAAAACCAAGATAACCTTCAGCACAAGATGATTAATAAGGCATACATGGTAACCAATTAAAGATTCAACTTCAGACACAGGACGGCATAACATGTCTAGCAGCAAACCACACACATTCAAACTAACCAACAATGTCCAAGTGACATTGAATAACAAAATAAGGTAAAGCCATATGTAAACCAAATATGTTCTACAGATAGTAGGGCAATCTTCCTTCAAGGTGCATCCTGCTATTGAACTTCACTGGCTGGAAGTAACTCTAGTGATGCACACATAAGGCGAACTTTGGTCAGGGAGGCGCGCAGCGGCCAGGAGAACACCACGGTGCATGTCAACACGGAGGTGGTACCGGGGATTTTTGGCAGTGGGGATATACCCATTGCACCTGTTCTTAGAGCCCTTGTGTGCGCGGCAGCACTTCTTATACTCACCCAGCATGAAGTACACAACATCCTCTTCCCAGGCGCTCAACCTGGGGTACATGGGCACCATGTCGGCCGACAGGCCAGCTTTCTTGAACTCATCTTGCTCGACGAGGCTGTCCAGTAAGAGAATGCACTCGGTCGACCATGTGGTCATCTCGTCTGGTGAGATGCTCCAGACCTTCAGCTTGCAGTCAACTAAGTTCTTGTGCTGGACGAAGCCGTCGATGATGACAAACTTGATGGACTCTCCGGAGCGACCAATTGTCCGGTACATGTCCGAATACAGCTCCAATGCACACGAGATGGGGCAGGGGGGATCATCGACTGGTAATTTGATGAAATCAAACTTGAGCTTGCTAGTGATAGGACCGAGGATCGTGGCTTCGACATTGCAGTACATGATGCCGCGAAAGAGGTTCGCCCAGAAAGCGTGGGCACGGCAGGTGAAGGATAGGACAGTAGCGTAGCTGTGGGCGACAATGTGAGTGTCCCCCTTGAACAGGGGCGGGATGCTGGCACTTATCGGCTCCCAGGGACAGCTGGGCACCCACGCCCGCCACACGTAGACAAGGTCCTTCTTCTCAGAGGGCTCGTAGTTGTAGTCCTTGTAGATGGCCGTCTCCGCTATCTTTACCAGAGCATAGCTGGGGCGGCTGCCTGGGGGGCGCGCCGGCGCGATGAGAACGCTTGTCGCAGCGGTTGTTGAGCGTTTCACCCCACGCTGGTACGGTGTCCAGGACCAAGGATCGGAGGGAATCATGGTGATGGACTTATGGACAGCGTGGTAGACGAGGTAGACAGGGGATTGGTGGCAGCACCAACGGAGAACGATCACGTTGTAGGCGACGGCATGTATGTCCATGTAAACTCCTTCACTTCCTTGGACCGTCAGCTGGGACAGAGCTGGGGCATCTGCAACACGCATCTCCAAGTGAAGGGCCTTCACCGCCTCGTCGGCGTCGTCGGAGGGGTTCACCCAGAACGCCTCCCTGCTTAAAATGATCAGGGGGCGCGACGGCGGCGGCTCGGGCTTGGGTGCGCCTAAGCTGAGGGAGTGGCCGAAGTGGAGGTCATCGACCCCGCGCGCGTCGCAGCTCAGCACGTTGCGGCTCAGCACGAGCGGCGCGGGGCGAGACATGTCTGGAGATTGTGTTGGCGGAGGCGGCGCGGGGAGGTGGGGAGGGGAGGAGGAGACGGACGGATCTGGAGGACGGAATTAGGGTTTGCAACAGAATCCGAGGAATACCTGGTGTGAAGAAAGAAGAGTTGCGTGACTGTGTCGCCAGATCGTCGTTGGATGCGGAAGACGCGGATCGTGCTACTAATGGACGGCAGATGCTTCACTCAAACAAACACATGGAGGCCTTCCGGGACTGTTTGACTGACTGCCGTCTTATTAATTTGGGATATACTCCGTTCTAAATTAATTGACATCCATTTGTTTAGAGACGTATAGACACTAAATAAATATAGACACATTCATATCTAGATTAATGGAGGTCAAGTAATATGGAATGGATAGAGTATCGGATATGATTTTACTTGGTATAACTAGCAAACATGCCCGTGCACGCACGGAAAAAAAACATCACGGAGGCTCGCACACCACACACACAGGACCCTACCGTCGTACACACCCGCACGCACGCGTCTCCCCATCGCCACCCTCTCGCTCGTTTCCTCCTTCCTCCCCTTCGCACCGCCGCCTCCTCTGACCAGCCAGCCCCAACCCGCTCGATCCATAGAGTTGTGTAGTAGTCAAACTTAGCAATGTCGTTTCTTATTTCAGGAAATAGAGAAAATAAATGTTATTGGATTCCGTAATTTATCCCATGTTTGTCCAAAAAAAAATCCCATGTATTCATAAAATAAATATATTTTACGTAATGAGTAGTGAAACATGTCTTCTTTATACTTACAAATTAAAAATATTCACGCCAAGTTGTTTGATCGAAATCTATCACATTCACGTCTTTCTTAGTTTTAGAAATTAAAAAGATATTCAATTGGTTACCTTTGCTCGGCCATCACCGTATATGAATTTGCTACTGTATGTAACTTGATGTGAGACCGGAAATTCCGTTCATTACAAAGTGACATCGTCGCGGGTAGGAACGTGTTTTAGAAACGTCTCGCCAAGTTTAGAATTTGAATTAATTGCTATAGCACAATGTCCGTGCTTTGACGCCAGTTCTCATGGACCGGTGTTGGTCGATAGCATGGATTTGTCGATGTTCAGTCGAGACGGTTGGTTGTGGGCAAGCTAAACCTCGAAGCTCCTCATCTATGTCATGGACGACCCGAAAGTTTCGCCTACGCCATCTAAACGCCAGTGTTTGAAATCTTACAAAAATATATTACCACGACCAGTTGGACCTGCAAGACCTACGTGAACCGTCAAATTTGATTCCTGCGGAAGGTTTTTAATCTAGTCTCAGCCTAAGTGTGGATGATTGGTGTTCCTGAACTCTTTGAGGTGTGAAGTTAGATAGTAGATTAATTCCTACCAGCAACACACGCACATGCACTTGGCTGATTGATTTACAGGCTTGTTAATGTTATGTATGTATATGAAGCTAGGTATTAGAAACAGAGGACAGAAGTACGCAAGCGAGGGCGTGGTTTGATGACCCACAAGTATAGGGATCAATTGTAGCCTTTTCGATAAATAAGAGTGTCGAACCCAACGAGGAGCAGAAGGTATTAGTAAGCAGTTCAAGCAAGGAAAACGATGTAAATAATAAAGGACAGATTTTTATGGGTTTTTGGTTTAACGATAAAGCGGAGAACAAGTAAACAAAAGTGCGCAAGATCAATTTCAGAAGATAGCCCAATCCTTTTCAGTTCAAAAGACAGGCCGGGTGTGTTACTTATAATATGAAAAACGCTCCTGAGGACACATGGGGAGGTTCACGTCAACTGCTTCTCATCCGTACTAGTTGAATAGAATTTAACAATGTGGTACATGTTGTGTGGGTGAACCTACGCTTGCGCACCACCCTTACTTGGACAAGCACGCACTTATGATTATACCCCTTGCAGGCATCCGCGAATACAAGAAAGTAATTAAGACAAACGTCTAACCATAGCATTAAACTCTGAGATCCTACGCTCCCTCGCGCAGTAGCTCTCACACGGGTGCTCAGGTTTCTGTCACTCCGGCAGCCCCTCAATATGAAAACTACGTACACGATGCCTTCCCCTAGGCCCATAAATGGTGAAGTACTGTGTAGTCGACGTTCACACAGCACCACTAGAAGAAGGTCACCACAACAGACATCAATTATTAAACAATACTCAACATAGTTTGACAAAAAGCGTTATGACTTCTCCCATGTCCTCAAGAACAACAAGATCTACTCACAAGACATCATATGGATCAAATTCAGTGGTGGTATAGGGATGAACAACAATCTGATCATAAAAGTAATTCACCGATAACAATCCCTAGCATCAACTACTAACAACAATTAACACCGAGAGAGAATTCCCAATGACTACTACAAAGCATAGACCAATATTGGATGGGGATGAAGGGATGACGGTGTTGACGAAGGTGGTGGTGATGATGATGATGTTGATGATGATCCCGATGATGCCCGGCGTGATGACGACGATGACGGTGACGATCTCCTCCTCCGGAGGAGAATTTCCCCGGCGGAATCTGCCCGCCAGGAAGCCTTTTTCTCTCCCTCTTCTTCTCCGCCCTGAGACGGCGGCGGAGAGATATTTCGCAAACTGATCTCGGTGTTTTAGGTCAAACCAAAAATCCTCGTAAAAAGGGAGCCTCAGGAGGTGGGCCCAGGGGAGAGATTGACCCCCAGGCGCAGCCAGGGTGGGCCCCGCGCCTGGGGGGCGTCCCTGCCCCTGGTGGGCCCCCTCCAGGTCATCTTCTGGCTCCGGGACTCTTTCTTCGTGGAAATAATTAATGTGATTTTTCTTGGATTTTACGAGCTCCAGAAAATAGGTCCCTTCACGTGTCCTTTTTCTCCCCTGATTCTGACTCCGAGGAATTATTCCGGACAACTGCAAAACATGCAAATATTGGAAGAATAACATTAATATGGTGCTCTAATATGAAATATATCAATAAATAGCAGTAGATTATGGTATAAAATATTGATGCAAAATGGACGTATCAACTCCCCCAAGCTTAGACTTCGCTTGTCCCCAAGCGAGAGCTGAGCTTGGTAAACATGACAAAGGTTTATAGAGTGAAGCGTCGATAATAAATAATACGAACATGAAGCATCACATAACTTAATCAAGCACAAATATATCATGAACAACAACCTTTCATCACAAATCCTCTTAAAACAAATAATGGAACAATTGCATTAATGGTATAGTTATGAGGAACTTGTTGAACATAGGCAAACTTTGTTCTTGGTCAGAGAACAACTAACAATTTCAGATTTGCAACAACACTTTGTAAAACAAAACAGCAAGGATAAAAGATATATAAGGCACACCAAGTAGTGGGCCCAACTTGTCATAAGTGGTTCACAAATAATAAAGGTTTAGAGAGCTAGAATTTTATAATGAGAGTAGTAATAGCACAAAGAAGAACAATTGTAATAACTGTAATGAAACATGATCAAATACATTGATGAAATATAATAGATTGTATAATACTCAACACTTATGCTTGCTTGTAAGGGATAGACAGAAAGGAAAACTGACTCAACATGAAAGTAAAAGAAAGGCCCTTCGCAGAGGGAAGCAGGGATTAATCATGTGCTAGAGCTTTTTACTTTTGAAATCATAGAGATGAAAAGGCAATTTTGAGATATGCATATTTATGTCAACGAATGGTAATAGACAATGCACTACCACCTATGTAAAACAGAACTTGAGAGCGGTTCCGAATTAGAATTTGGCATATATAATGCGCTTATAGTGTGACACTCCTCCCATCCTTTGCTTAACACAAACCATGGCTAGCCGAATCCTCGGGTGCCCACCAGCTTACACATACCTTGGAGGAGTGCCTATTTAGTTGTCTTTCGACATTATAGTGGTCTAACCAGCTCTCTTGCAAAATTAATGACGAGCAGATGAAGCATGCAAGTCAGGGGTTGTTCTGTCCAACACAGGTAATAATGAACTATCTACCACTTCCTCATGAGCTAAAACAGAGACACAAAACAGAAATAATTTTGAAGGTTTAAAGGTAGCACATGAAAAATTTACTTGAATGGCTATTAAATACCATGCATAGGTAGATATGGTGGACACTGGTAAAGATTTTGGCTCTAGGTTTTGGATGCACGAGCAGTATTCCCGCTCAGTACGAGATTAAGGCTAGCAAGATGGGTAGCAAACATAAAGTGTTGAGAGGTACAAACTAATACAAATCAAAGCAATGAAATTAGACATGCACCACTAAGCTGTTCTCCTTATTAGCATTATACTTTCATCAATAGGATAAAAACTTTAAAAGCTGAGAAGTAACAGGGTATAAAAGATAGTAAAGTACTTGCATGCTATTCTCTTTATGCAGTCTGAATAATTGCTAATGACCAATACTAAGTTTGCCATGAATCAACAAGATTTACTACTAAACCATAAGCAAAGCCAATGCTTGTCACAAGAAGGAATAATGATAATGGATGCAATCCATGGTACAAGGTACTGAAAAAGTAAAAAGAAGACTTCATACTCATATTTCATTATAGAAAACCTCACACCAACGGATACAAAGATAACATGAAAAAGTGACCGACCACATCGCATCGAACTACTCATACGACAACTTCCTCCTATTCATGATATAACTAATCAATCTAGAAAAGTGAAATAGATAAATGATAAAGATACCGCGGCACTCCCCCAAGCTTGGAACAAGCCAAGGGAGTGCCATTACCCATGACGATCAAGCTTCTACTCCCTTGAAGATCCGCTCCCTTCTGTGTTGATATCCATCTTCCATGGCACAAGGTTGCCATCCACAAAAGACATCTCGGTCTCCAAAGTCCTGAAACTTGCAGCAAGGCTCATGCGTTTGAATCTAGCTTCATACTCACAATTCTGGTTTTGTAGGTCGTAAAGCTGGGCTTGCATATGCGTAGTTTCCTTGCAGATCTGGAAAACTTTCTCCCATAGATCATCAATCTCTTTCTTGAGTCGCTCCTTAAGCTCAGCAATCATGCGATAATTGACATCCACTCCGCGTTCCACCATCTCTTTGCACTTGAAGGCTTCCTGCTCCACCTCTTCTAATCTGGTCTTCTCATCTCCCTCCTTCTTCGGGCCTTCGAGATCTTGCTTGTGAAGAACACCGTCCTTGAGTTGCAAGGTTTGAGGATGCATCCTCGCCTCCCTCAAGTAAGGGTTGACGACGTTCTCGACAAAACCATCCTTGGGGACCGTCGGCGAAGTCATGATGAAGACGAACGAGAAGAAGTTCCTGGCAGAAACAGCTCGAAAACAAAAAGCGTCGAAAACACGAGATACGGTCCCGAGAAAAATCGGGGAAATATATAGCAAAAATTTACGGAACGAAAGGAAACCAACGAGGCAAAGCAGTGTCCGAGGCGAACTCCAGGGGGAGGGCGCGCCCCCCAGGCGCAGCCCAGGGTGGGCCCGCGCCTGGAGGCCGTGCGCTCCCTCTGGAGCCCGTCTCCGACTCTTCTTTGGCCCTAGATTTTTAATTATGCCTAAAAACAAATAATTTACCTTTTCCGACGATGTTCGCGAAGATTTTCTTACCAAAGTACATACCTACTCCTTTTCTGACTCTGACGGAGTTCCATATTCGTACTCGATGAATTGTTCCGGAGTCACCACTTGTATAATATCAACATCCTTCTCGAGTGGATCACCCACAATGTAATTCTTAAGTCTCTGACCATTCACCACTTGTGGTTTATCCCCCTTGAACGTGTTAATCCTTATGGCGCCCGAACGATAAACTTTTTCGACCACGAGGGGTCCTTCCCATTTTGATAGGAGTTTTCCTGCAAAAAATCTAAGACGAGACCTATACAATAATACTTTATCACCAATTTTAAATTCTTTCTTAACAAGCCTCTTATCATGCCATCTTTTAACTTTTTCTTTAAACAATTTAGCATTTTCATAAGCTTCACTTCTCCATTCATCCAAAGAGCTCATATCTAATAATCTTTTCTTACCAGCAAGTTTAAAGTCAGCATTTAATTCTTTAGCAGCCCAATATGACTTATGTTCTAATTCAAGAGGTAAATGACAAGCCTTTCCATACACCATTTTATAAGGAGACATTCCCATAGGATTCTTATAAGCAGTTCTATAAGCCCATAAAGCATCATTAAGTTTTTGAGACCAATTCTTTCTAGATTTACTAACAGTCTTTTGCAAAATAGATTTCAATTAACGATTAGTTAATTCTACCATACCACTAGTTTGAGGGTGATAAGGTGAACCTATTCTGTGATTAACATCATACTTAGCAAGAGTTTTCCTAAAAGCACCATGAATAAAATGAGAGCCACCATCAGTCATTAGATATCTAGGTACTCCAAACCTAGGGAATATAATTTCTTTAAGCATTTTTAAAGCTGTTTCATGATCACCATGACTAGATGGTATGGCTTCTTCCCATTTAGTAACATAATCAACAGCAACAAGAATATGAGTATAACCATACGAAGGAGGAAAAGGACCCATAAAATCAAATCCCCAACAGTCAAAAGGTTCTATAACAAGAGAGTAATTCATAGGCATCTCATTACGTCTAGAAATATTACCAATCCTCTGACATTTATCACAGGAGAGAATAAATTTCCTAGCATCCTTAAAGAGAGTAGGCCAATAAAAACCTGATTGTAGAACTTTGTGTGCTGTCCTATCTCCAGCATGATGTCCTCCATAGTCACTGTTGTGGCAATCCCACAATATATCTTCTTGTTCGTGCTCAGGAATGCAGCGTCTCATAATACCATCTGGCCCTTCTTTATATAAATGTGGGTCATCCCAAAAATAATGCCTCAAGTCATGGAAAAATTTCCTTCTCTGTTGATGAGTAAGATTCGGAGGCAAATACTTCGAAACAATATAGTTAGCATAATCAGCATACCATGGACTATCACGAGAACTAACCTTCACCACAGCTAATTGTTCATCAGGAAAACTATCATTAACAGGAATAGGATCATGCGGTATGTTTTCCATACGAGACAAATTATCAGCCACAGGATTTTCAGCTTCCTTTTCTATCAACAATATGCAAATCAAACTCTTGTAATAAAAGCACCCATCTAATAAGCCTAGGCTTAGCATCTTTCTTTTCCATAAGATATTTAATAGCAGCATGATCAGTATGAATAATAACTTTAGAATCAACGATATACTGTCTAAACTTATCACAAGCAAAAACAACAGCCAAAAATTCTTTTTCAGTAGTAGCATAATTTTTCTGAGCAGTATCTAAAGTTTTACTAGCATAATGAATAACATTCAGTTTTTTTATCAACTCTTTGACCAAGAACAGCTCCTACAGCATAATCACTAGCATCACACATAATTTCAAAGGGTAAATTCCAATCAGGCGGTTGAACAATAGGAGCAGTTATTAAAGCCTTTTTCAAAATCTCGAATGCTTCTTTACAATCATCATAAAAAACGAAAGGAACATCTTTTTGAAGAAGATTGGTTAGAGGCTTCGAAGTTTTGGAAAAATCTTTAATAAACCTTCTATGAAAACCAGCATGACCCAGAAAACTACGTATACCTTTAATAACCCTTGGGCAGGGCATTTTCTCAATAGCATCGACTTTAGCTCTGCCCACTTCAATACCTCTTTCGGAAATTTTATGCCCAAGAACAATACCTTCATTAACCATAAAGTGACACTTCTCCCAATTAAGGACAAGATGAGTCTCTTCACATCTCTGCAAAACTTTGTCAAGATTGTGTAGACAATTATCAAAGGAAGTTCCGTAGACGGAAAAATCGTCCATGAAGACCTCCACGATTTGTTCACAAAAACCATGAAAAATAGCAGACATGCATCTTTGAAAAGTAGCAGGAGCATTACATAAACCAAAAGGCATACGTCTATAAGCATAAGTACCATAAGGACAAGTAAAGGTGGTTTTCTCTTGATCTTCATATCTAACAGCAATTTGAGAGAAACCAGAATAACCATCTAGGAAGCAAAAGTGTGTGTTCTTAGATAACCTCTCTAACATTTGATCAATAAAAGGCAAAGGGTAATGATCTTTCTTAGTAGCTTTATTCAACTTTCTAAAATCAATGCACATTCTATAACCAACTACAGTTCTTTGAGGAATAAGTTCATTGTTTTCATTGGCAACCACAGTCATACCTCCCTTCTTAGGAACGCAATGAACTGGGCTAACCCATCTACTATCAGCAATAGGATAAATTATACCTGCTTCAAGGAGTTTCAATACCTCATTTCTTACCACATCTTTCATTTTTGGATTCAACCGTCGTTGATGATCAACAATTGGTTTAGCATCAGGCTCAAGATTAATAGTATGTTGACATACCACCGGAGAAATTCCTTTAAGATCATCCAATGTATATCCCATAGCAGCTCGGTGCTTTCGTAGCACATCTAATAGTCTTTCTTCTTCCTGTTCTGAAAGGTTAGAATTGACAATAACAGGATATATCTTCTTTTCATCCAAATAAGCATATTTCAATGAATCAGGTAATGGTTTTAATTCAAACACAGGGTCTCCCTTCGGAGGTGTGGGCGTCCCCAGTGACTCCACAGGAAGATTGTGTTTTATCATAGCAGGTTGATCAAGGAAAAAGTTATCTATCTCTTCTCTTTCTCTCAAAAATTCATCACTTTCATGATCTTCCATATATTGTTGTAAAGGATCTCTAGGTGCAATAGCAATAACAGCAAGTCTCTCAATATTAAAGTTCTCATTAGGTAATTCTTTATCATGACGTTTTTTAGCAATTTTAGAGAAGTTAAATTCATAAGACTCATCATTAAACTTGACAGAAATTTTCTCTTTGTTGCAAGCAATAACAGCACCGCAAGTGTTCAAGAAAGGTCTACCAAATATAATAGGACAAGAATCATCTTTAACCAAACCAAGTACTAAAAAGTCAGTAGGATATTTTACCTTACCACATAAAACTTCAACATCTCTAACAATACCCACTGGAGAGATAGTTTCTCTATTAGCCAATTGAATAACCACATCAATATCTTCTATCTCACAAGGACCAATTTCATGCATAATCTCTTGATATAATGAGAAAGGAATAGCACTTGAACTTGCACCAATATCACATAAACCATAATAGCAATGATCACCAATCTTCACGGAAATAACAGGAGTGCCAATATTTCTTGATTTCCCTCTTGAAACAATATTAGAAGCGTCTTCACAGAAAACTATATGACCTCCCTCAATGTTTTCAGTAATAAGATCCTTAACCATCGCCACTTGAGGTTCCACATTAATTTGTTCAGCAGGTTCAGAAGTTTTCTTTTCACTTTTATTAACTACACTAGCAAGACTAGCATGCTCTTTTACTCTAACAGGAAAAGGTAATTGCTCAAAATAAACAGCAGGTAAAACAGGTTCAGCAGTATGAACAAGCATCTCTTTAACGGTGGGTGAACCCACACTTTCATCTTTATAAGGTTCATGATACTCATTCCATTCTTCCTTAGGGATTTTAATGTGTGCAGCAAATATTTTAAACACATTAACAAAAACATGAGAATCAAGACCATATTTGGCACTAAGCTCATGAAAGATTTCAGTTTTAGCAAAGGACTTAATGCAATCATATTCATAATTTATACCTGACTCTCTACCTTTGTCGATTTCCCAATCTTCAGTATTGCGTTGAATTCTTTCAAGAAGATCCCATTTAACTTCAATCTTCTTATTTGTAAAAGATCCCATAGAAGATGCATCCAATAAATCCTTATCATTATTAGGAAGCCTTGCATAGAAATTAGTAATGATGATATCCTTGGGAAGCTCATGAATGGGGCATTTGAGCATTAATGACTTCAATCTCCCCCAAGCTTGAGAGATACTTTCTTCTTGATGAGGCCAAAAGTTATAAATATAATTCCTATCTTGATGAATTTCATGGAGAGGATAAAATTTGGAATAAAAGAGAAGCACAATATCTTTCCAATCAAGTAAATAAGATTTATCCAATAATCTGTACCACTCAATTGCCTTTCCTTCCAGAGCTAATGAAAATAATTTCCTCATGACAATTTCAGTAGGTACACCTACAATCTTAAATAGTCCACACAGTTCTTTGATATAAAGAAAATGATTAGCAGGATTAACAGTTCCATCTCCAGTATATCGATTGCTGATGGGACACGATCGTCCTGTTGGGAAACCCCAAGTGGAAGGTGTGATGCAGCACAATGTAAATTTCCCTTGACTTAACAAAACCAAGGTTGATGTCTCCAGTAGGACTTGGAAAGACTCCAACACGGTGTTCTCCCCTCTGGCGCTTAGGGAAAACGTGGAATCTGCACACAAAGAACAAACCTCTACCTTGCCCCAACTTACAGGAAGGTTGTCAATCTTCCCGGTCTGCTGAAACAAAGAGAATTAAACGAATGGTGGAAAACAAAGTACGGACCAGCGAGCAAAAGATGATTAAATATGGATGTAAACAATAAGGAAAATAGGACCGGGGTCCACAGTGTCACTAGAGGTGTCTCTCCAAGCAGAATAGTGTGAAAGGGTAAACAAATTACAGCTGGGCAATTGATGAATCAATATGACATAACAATGTATCTTGTAACAGTTCAATCATTGTGGTGTTTAATTTGGGCATTACGTCTAACATACAAAGACCGTTATCCAACTGCATCTTTGACTAATAATCCACCCCGGGATCGCTATCCAGCACGTCACCCTAAAGGTATTAAGTTGAGGCAAACAAGTTCACCCTATTCAACAGATAATTGCATTAAGCTCAATACATAATGTAAGCAATGTTTCATAACACATGGAAATTAGCACCGCTGTTTTCTCCCTAATAGCAACAGCACACCCAAGGTACTTGCACGTTTCTGTCACTCGAGCGCTGACTCATGGGGGCTAGAACCTACTATCATGCACAACACTCTCTCTTGGAGATCAATCTAACTACTTGGCCAAAGCAATTAAAGAGACCGGAGAGCATGCAAGATCATAAACAACACATGGATAAAGATGATAATATATTGATGAACAAAACTGAACACAAGGTCATGATCCCTCGGATCCCAGCAAACCAATCACATAGAAATTACATAACGGTGATCTTGATCATGTAGGCAGCTCACAAGATCTAATACAATGAAGCACATGGGAGAGAGACAACCATCTAGCTACTGCTATGGACCCGTATTCCAGGGATGAACTACTCATGCATATCACCGGAGGCAGGCATGGTGATGAAGAGGCCTCCGATGACGATCTCCCCCTCCGGCAGGGTGCCGGGGCAGGTCTCCTGAACCCCCGTTTTAGGGTTCGTGATGGCGGCGGCGCCTCGGATGTTTTCTGGAAAAAGTGGACGCGCTCCCGACGTTTTCATGACGGAAGAATAAATAGGGCAAAGAGGCGGCGCCAGGTGGGCCCCACAGGGCAGGCGCGCCCCCCAGGCGCACGTGGGCCCTGCCCCGCGCCTGGGGGTCGCCCCTGGCCTGTCCTTCGGGCTCCGGACTTCTTTCTTCGCGAAATAATTTTGGTGATTTTCTGGATTTTTTCCGCAAAACTTTCCTGTGTAACTTTTCTGAAACCAAAAACAGGGCAGAAACAGGAACTGGCACTGGGCATCTTGTTAATAGGTTAGTCCAAGAAAATGACTTAAAATGATATAAAATTGATGTAAAAGCATGTAGCAATGGTGCAATATAAGCATGGAACAAGCAAAAATTATAGATACATTTGTGACGTATCAACATCCCCAAGCTTAATTCCTACTCGTCCCCGAGTAGGTAGAATGATAACATAATTAATTTTGTTGGTGACATGCTACCTAACACAATCTTGATCAAATAGTAATGTAAAGGCATGTAAACATGATCAGCTGAATCAAAGCAATTGTCTATAGTTGCTATCAAAAGAACTAGTGCACAAACATAAAGTTCACAAAGCTAATACTGTTCATGAATAATATTGCAAAAGACACATAACCGTACTGGTGGTATTAAGGTGATTTAGATCTCTAGTGCAGAAGTTCAATCCTTCAATAAAAAGTTCAAAGCAATTCTCTTCACAAAAGTTGGGATCCAGTCAAGTGACTCTAGCACGAACTTAGTGTTTCAACTGTTTCAAAGCTAACTCAACCGGTGAGCGTGAACTTGGTTTGGCACCATGAGGTTATGGCAAATAGAACATAATGGGGGGTTTGGAAAAATCAAATGGAAGAAAGGCTTGCAAAGCTGAAAAAGGGTGACTGTTAGACAAGAGGAAGCCTTACAATCGAAGCTATGCAAGGAGTAGGGATTGCCACACAACATATGGATGCACATGGAGCTACAAGTGTATAAAGCTCTCCAATGGAACTAGTGGGGGTGCATCTAACTTGCTTGCTCATGAAGACCTAGAGCACTTTTGAGGAGGCTCATCCTTGGAATATGCAAGCCAAGTTCTTATAATGAAAGGTTCCCCACATAGTTATACTAATCAAAACATGAAAGCTCTCAAAACTGAAGTACGGGTGCTCACTTTTTGAAGCACAAGTGTGGAATAAAGGATAGTAGTGTTGCCCCCTTTTTATTTTTATTTTTGATGGCCTCCGTGGCTCTTTTATTTTATTTTATTTTATTTTGGTGGCCTCCATGGCTCTTTTTTTTTTTGGGGCAAACACTCTATATGAACATAAAACCATCACACTTTTTGATACTCATAACTCACTCAACTATACATGATGATAAAACTGTATGTCTCCTGCCAGTGTAGCAAGATGACAATATAACATGAAGCACAAGTAACTCTCTCATAACATGGTGTAACAATGGTAACATGGTGTAACAAACGGTAACATGGCGGTGGATGTTGCATGGCAATATGCTCGGAACAGCTATGGAAATGCTGTAGTAGGTAGGTATGGTGGCTGTTTTGAAGAAGATATAATTTGGCTTATGTGTGAGAGAGCGAATCATCCCACGGGGTTTGGATGTACTGGCGAAGTATGCACAAAATCTCGATGTGAGAAGTGGCAATGCACAGCACCGAAGAGGCTAGCAAATATTTGGGAGGTGGAAGTGCCAAAAACCAAAGTTCAACATTAGTCAAAAAAGAACTCACAAGCTTGTTGTTTCACAGTTAGCAGTTTTCAACATTTCAGCGCATGATCAAGTGCACCCCAAGAGGGACCGTGGCGGATGCACCGAAGTGACCCGTTAGCTTCCCCGACCTTAGCACATCAACCCTGATACTAGCAACTACTTCTTACAGATGAAAGCTATCATGTCCTTCTGCACCTTTGATATTTAATAGTGTTTGTAGTACGGTTCATGCTTTATTATACTACTCACTAATTAGCATTAACTTCATGACCAGCAAGTTTAAACACCAATTCATCTAATAACTCAAAAAAATTGCAAGGAATCAACTACCACAGTTTAATGATCTTACAAGACTATGCATGTTTTAATTCATTGCACACTACTACACTTTGTCATTTCTAGATCCAACATATTAACCAAACAATTTTCACTCTCTAAATAGATATAAGTGAAGCAAGAGAGTACTTTCTTCAAAAGATATATAGCTCTGAACATGATAATA
This sequence comes from Bromus sterilis, assembly GCA_950022295.1. Lineage (NCBI taxonomy): Eukaryota > Viridiplantae > Streptophyta > Magnoliopsida > Poales > Poaceae > Bromus > Bromus sterilis. The sequence continues at coordinate 32,796,774 of OX465597.1, forward strand.
TATAAAAACAAGAGCTAAAATAAACCATAGCTAGCAATAGCACTCAAACAGATAAACAGTGAAGCATATGAGCACTTTATAGGAATTGTGGAGCGTGTCTCTCTCCAAAACAAAATAGGGGACCAAAGGTATCAATGTGTCCAGCAAACAAAAAGAAACAAAACTGAAAGCAAAAGCAAAAAGACGCTCCAAGAACAACACATAATGGGCAAAGGAATAAAAATATAATGATACGAGGGAAACCTGGTGATTGTTGACGAAGAAGGGGATGCCTTGGGCATCCCCAAGCTTAGACGCTTGTGGCTCCTTAGGATATGTCTTGGGGTGCATGGGCATCCCCAAGCTTGAGCTCTTGCCCCTTCTTGGACTTCTTTCATAGTTTCCTACACGCGCACTTGAAAACTCCCTTCACACAAAACTTCTCATAAAACATTAGAAGGGTTAGTGCATAAAAATTAAATCCCTCTTACTTTGATTCACATGGCACATCCTACTAACTTGTATTTGACATTAGCTACTGTTACCACTTACCAAGCCTTAACATGGTGTTTACACCCTACTGAACACCACTTAACACTCGTAAAATAGGCAACGCAAAATAAAGGCAGAATCTGTCAAAATCTGAACAGCCAGCAAAGATGATTTTTTTCGAGGCACTTCTGGACCTCTAATCGAAAAACGCAAAACTAACGAAAGATCGGAAATAAGCCTCTGCTTACTCACAAAAATTTTCAGATCCATATCACGTTCTGTGATTTAATAAGATTTTTTACGGTGAAGATCAGCAAATCTGTTTTTGACAGCAAGATAAAACTTTTTGATCACCTCTCAATTAGAGGCTACTCTTGGCACAAACATGAAATAAAAAGGATACAAAGGTGTCATTACAGAGGTATTGATCACCTTGACTCAACAAAACAGAAACAAAACGAAAAGCAAATAAAAAGCTTGGGTTGTCTCCCAAGAGCACTTTTCTTTAACGCCTTTAAGTTAGGCTTAAAGCAAGATATATCAAGTATTGTTGTTACATTTGGGAACCTTTACCTTGACTTTACCTTTCTTACCCCTTGGAAAGATGTGTCTACTCTTAATATGATCACGAAATTTCACAACTCCTTCCTCCATATCTATTATAGCTTTTGTTTCCTTGAGGAAGGCCCTTCCAAGTGAGATACGTCCTTCACCTTCACATTCAATAATATAGAAATCAATAGCAATAAAGGTTCCAGAAATTTTTGTATGCACTCCTTTAAGCACTCCAATTGGAGTCTTAATTGTATTATTAGCTAAGTGCAAGGGTGTAGTATACTCAAACAGCCATAAGTTTAATGATTCATAAATATATCTAGGCATAATAAAAAATTCTGATGCAAGATCACAATGAGCACGAAAGGTATTATTGCTTATTTCAATTCTAACAGTAGGCATACATTCATTAAAAGGTTCATTGCTCACTATTTTCTTAACATCTTTAGGCACTTCAAACATTTCTTTCTCATTAAGGATTTTCTTCATGTTATCAATATTGCTTTCTAGAACATCCAATCTTTCACAAATTTGATCTAGAGTTGATTCCATTTTATCAGAAGATGATGCTATTAAACTCTTTATGGCATTATAAGATTGGTCAGCATCATGATGAAGAAAATCCCCCCCTACTATAGCATCCAAGGCATACCTATAGCAGAGCATAATTCCAAAATAAAAACTACTAAGAAGCAAACTTAAAGTGATTTTTGGTTCAGTTTTCTCATAAGATTTTAAAATTCGGGTCCATGCTTCTTTAAAACTTTCTCCACTCCTTTGTTTGAAGGTGAGGACTTCAGATTCGGGTGACATAACAAAAGTAGTAGAGCTAGACATGATAACTAAGCAAAACAGGTAAAAACAGGATAAAGATAAAATCTAGAATTCTAATTTTTTGTGTTTTTGTTTTTTAGAGAGAACAAGAAAGCAAGTAAAGCTAATAAAGTAAACTAAGCAAGACTAAAAACAAAGTAGAGAGTTTGGAAGTGTGAGACTCCCCTTGCTGAAACTCCCAAGTCCCCGGCAACGGCGCCAGAAATTTATCTTGATGGGACAAGATCGTCCTGTTGGGAAACCCCAAGTGGAAGGTGTGATGCAGCACAATGTAAATTTCCCTTGACTTAACAAAACCAAGGTTGATGTCTCCAGTAGGACTTGGAAAGACTCCAACACGGTGTTCTCCCCTCTGGCGCTTAGGGAAAACGTGGAATCTGCACACAAAGAACAAACCTCTACCTTGCCCCAACTTACAGGAAGGTTGTCAATCTTCCCGGTCTGCTGAAACAAAGAGAATTAAACGAATGGTGGAAAACAAAGTACGGACCAGCGAGCAAAAGATGATTAAATATGGATGTAAACAATAAGGAAAATAGGACCAGGGTCCACAGTGTCACTAGAGGTGTCTCTCCAAGCAGAATAGTGTGAAAGGGTAAACAAATTACGGCTGGGCAATTGATGAATCAATATGACTTAACAATGTATCTTGTAACAGTTCATTCATTGTGGTGTTTAATTTGGGCATTACGTCTAACATACAAAGACTGTTATCCAACTGCATCTTTGACTAATAATCCACCCCGGGATCGCTATCCAGCACGTCACCCTAAAGGTATTAAGTTGAGGCAAACAAGTTCACCCTATTCAACAGATAATTGCATTAAGCTCAATACATAATGTAAGCAATGTTTCATAACACATGGAAATTAGCACCGCTGTTTTCTCCCTAATAGCAACAGCACACCCAAGGTACTTGCACGTTTCTGTCACTCGAGCGCTGACTCATGGGGGCTAGAAACTACTATCATGCACAACACTCTCTCTTGGAGATCAATCTAACTACTTGGCCAAAGCACTACGCTCCCCGGCAACGGCGCCAGAAAAGAGTTCTTGATGACCCACAAGTATAGGGGATCAATTGTAGCCTTTTTGATAAATAAGAGTGTCGAACCCAACGAGGAGCAGAAGGTATTAGTAAGCAGTTCAAGCAAGGAAAACAATGTAAATAATAAAGGACAGATTTTTATGGGTTTTTGGTTTAACGATAAAGCGGAGAACAAGTAAACAAAAGTGCGCAAGATCAATTTCAGAAGATAGCCCAATCCTTTTCAGTTCAAAGGACAGGCCGGGTGTGTTACTTATAATATGAAAAAAGCTCCTGAGGACACATGGGGAGGTTCACGTCAACTGCTTCTCATCCGTACTAGTTGAATATAATTTAACAATGTGGTACATGTTGTGTGGGTGAACCTACGCTTGCGCACCGCCCTTACTTGGACAAGCACGCACTTATGATTATACCCCTTGCAGGCATCCGCGAATACAAGAAAGTAATTAAGACAAACGTCTAACCATAGCATTAAACTCTGAGATCCTACGCTCCCTCGCGCAGTAGCTCTCACACGGGTGCTCAGGTTTCTGTCACTCCGGCAGCCCCTCAATATGAAAACTACGTACACGATGCCTTCCCCTAGGCCCATAAATGGTGAAGTACTGTGTAGTCGACGTTCACACAACACCACTAGAAGAAGGTCACCACAACAGACATCAATTATTAAACAATACTCAACATAGTTTGACAAAAAGCGTTATGACTTCTCCCATGTCCTCAAGAACAACAAGATCTACTCACAACACATCATATGGATCAGATTCAGTGGTGGTTTAGGGATGAACAACAATCTGATCATAAAAGTAATTCACCGATAACAATCCCTAGCATCAACTACTAACAACAATTAACACCGAGAGAGAATTCCCAATGACTACTACAAAGCATAGACCAAGATTGGATGGGGATGAAGGGATGACGGTGTTGACGAAGGTGCTGGTGATGATGATGATGTTGATGATGATCCCGATGATGCCCGGCGTGATGACGACGGTGACGGTGACGATCTCCTCCTCCGGAGGAGAATTTCCCCGGCGGAATCTGCCCGCCAGGAAGCCTTTTTCTCTCCCTCTTCTTCTCCGCCCTGAGACGGCGGCGGAGAGATATTTCGCGAACTGATCTCGGTGTTTTAGGTCAAACCAAAAATCCTCGTAAAAAGGGAGCCTCAGGAGGTGGGCCCAGGGGAGAGATTGACCCCCAGGCGCAGCCAGGGTGGGCCCCGCGCCTGGGGGGCGTTCCTGCCCCTGGTGGGCCCCCTCCAGGTCATCTTCTGGCTCCGGGACTCTTTCTTCGTGGAAATAATTAATGTGATTTTTCTTGGATTTTACGAGCTCCAGAAAATAGGTCCCTTCACGTGTCCTTTTTCTCCCCTGATTCTGACTCCAAGGAATTATTCCGGACAACTGCAAAACATGCAAATAATGGAAGAATAACATTAATATGGTGCTCTAATATGAAATATATCAATAAATAGCAGTAGATTATGCTATAAAATAGTTATGCAAAATGGACGTATCATGGTTCTTGGGTGCTAGTGGTGTGCGCGTGTGTGCAGGAAGGAAAATGGCAGCAGCCGCACATGTGTGTGAGCAGGGAGATCGAGCAGGAGCCCGCGCGTGCGGTCATGGCGGAGCGGCGCGGCGCGCCGAGCAATTCGTGACTACAGGAAGAAAGGGAGGTGGAGAGCATGTCCAGGAGGTGCAGTCACTCACAAGGAGAGTGTTGGCGAGGAGGCTAGGCTTGGAGACGACTGCGTCGACCGGACGGAGTGGAAGACGAAGACGCCCGGTGCAACGCTTCTCTGGACGGACGTCGACCTTGGTCTTCTAGGCAGCGTCTGGCTCTGGCTTCCGCGTCAAGACGAAGAGCAAGAAGAAGCGTGCTCCGCTGCGAGAGGGACGGGTGCGTGCCGCTGATGGGACACGATCGTCCTGTTGGGAAACCCCAAGTGGAAGGTGTGATGCAGCACAATGTAAATTTCCCTTGACTTATCAAAACCAAGGTTATCAATCCAGTAGGACTTGGAAAGACTCCAACACGGTGTTCTCCCCTCTGGCGCTTAGGGAAAACGTGGAACCTGCACACAAAGAACAAACCTCTACCTTGCCCCAACTTACAGGAAGGTTGTCAATCTTCCCGGTCTGCTGAAACAAAGAGAATTAAACGAATGGTGTAAAACAAAATACGGACCAGCGAGCAAAAGATGATTAAAAGTGGTTGTAAACAATAAGGAAAAATAGGACCGGGGTCCACAGTGTCACTAGAGGTGTCTCTCCAAGCAGAATAGTGTGAAAGGGTAAACAAATTACAGCTGAGCAATTGATGAATCAATATGACATAACAATGTATCTTGTAACAGTTCATTCATTGTGGTGTTTAATTTGGGCATTACGTCTAACATACAAAGACCGTTATCCAACTGCATCTTTGACTAATAATCCACCCCGGGATCGCTATCCAGCATGTCACCCTAAAGGTATTAAGTTGAGGCAAACAAGTTCACCCTAATCAACAGATAATTGCATTATGCTCAATACATAATGTAAGCAATGTTTCATAACACATGGAAATTAGCACCGCTGTTTTCTCCCTAGTAGCAACAGCACACCCAAGGTACTTGCACGTTTCTGTCACTCGAGCGCTGACTCATGGGGACTAGAACCTACTATCATGCACAACACTCTCTCTTGGAGATCAATCTAACTACTTGGCCAAAGCAATTAAAGAGACCAGAGAGCATGCAAGATCATAAACAACACATAGATAAAAGATGATAATATATTGATGAACAAAACTGAACACAAGGTCATGATCCCTCGGATCCCAGCAAACCAATCACATAGAAATTACATAACGGTGATCTTGATCATGTAGGCAGCTCACAAGATCTAATACAATGAAGCACATGGGAGAGAGAACACCATCTAGCTACTGCTATGGACCCGTAGTCCAGGGATGAACTACTCACGCATCTCACCGGAGGCAGGCATGGTGATGAAGAGGCCTCCGATGACGATCTCCCCCTCCGGCAGGGTGCCGGGGCAGGTCTGCTGAACCCCCGTTTTAGGGTTCGTGGTGGCGGCGGCGCCTCGGATGTTTCTCGGGAAAAGTGGACGCTCTTTCGACGTTTTCACGACGGAAAAATAAATAGGGCAAAGAGGCGGCGCCAGGTGGGACCCACAGGGCAGGCGCGCCCCCCAGGCGCATGTGGGCCCTGGGCCGCGCCTGGGGGTCGTCCCTGGCCTGTGGTGGGCCCCCAGGTCTGTCCTTTGGTCTCCGGTCTTCTTTCTTCGCGAAATAATTTTGGTGATTTTCTGGATTTTTTCCGCGAACTTTTCCTGTGTAACTTTTCTGAAACCAAAAACAGGGCAGAAACAGGAACTGGCACTGGGCATCTTGTTAATAGGTTAGTCCAGAAAAATGACTTAAAGTGATATAAAATTGATGTAAAAGCATGTAGCAATGGTCCAATATAAGCATGGAACAAGCAAAAATTATAGATACGTTTGGGACGTATCAGCCGCTCGCCGCGATCTGGCTCAGCGGGTGCCGATGCTGCGGGACGGCCACGAACGCGTCGGCGTCGGCCATGGATGCCTCGGGAACAGAGACGACAGGGGAGGGGCTGAACGAGCGATTTGGTCGAGAGGGGCGTAACGCTTCGGGGAGAGGCAGAGTTTTCGTCTGCCTAATCTTTTTTTTTTGCGATAAAAGAGCTTCATTGCTTAAATAACGGGATTACAATCGTGGGCAATACAATCGGCTAAGAAGTCAGGGATATAATTAACCCATAAACATCTTCTCCTAGAAGAATTAGCCCTCTTGCAACATAGGTGAGCTAAGTTATTTGCCTCCCTACCCACAAAAACTAACTGACAGTTATTAAAAATCCCGCAAAGCTCTTTGATGACATGGTAAACGGCTGCAGCTTCCGTTCTGTCATACATACCCGAATTCATCATCTTCACCACCTGTTCAGCATCACTTTCAATAATAATATCCCTATATCCAAGATCAGCTGCTAATTGTGCTCCATCTCTAATGGCCATGGCCTCCATCGTCTTGGCATCAGCTATTGAGTCATACCAGATTGCTTGTGCTCTCATTAATTTTCCAGTATGATCACGCACACATACTCCCGTACTTCCTTCATTGTCCGTCTCACTGAAAGATGCATCCACATTAATTTTCAGCCTTGTTGCATCTGGTGGTTTCCACCGTGGTTTAATTTTTGCATGTTTGATCTTCTTCTCTTTGCTAACTTTCTGGAGATCGGATACTATATCAATTGCCCATTTAACTGATTGCGGAACTGATCTTTCCTTCTCACCATGCTTCCTGGCATTACGTTCTGACCATGCAGCATACGCCCCACAAAGGATGATGGAGATTTGGTTCTGGTCTATCTCCTTGGACTCCAACAAGTCCATCGACCATGAATCTGGGTGAAGACATGACATTTTAATACCCGTCATGATCTGCATCTCCCTCCAAAAGAGTTTAGCCCATGTGCATTCAAACAGAGCATGTCTAATTGTTTCGTCGACACCACATAATTCACAGAATGGAATTTTTTCAATATGCCTTTTCCGCAACACAACCCGTGTTGGAATAAACTCATGAATGACCCTCCACCAGAAATTTCTAACTTTGGGAGGGGCTGGCACTGTCCATAGTTTCTTCCAAACCGAGCTCGCTCTACCATGGGAAGATGAAGCTTCCCCTTGCTCACTCCGACGAGTTGCAAGCAACTTATAAGCTGAACGTACCGTAAAGTATCCATTTTCTCAGGTTGCCATGCCCAGCTATCCTCCATACCTCTTCCAATTGGTATAGTACTTATGCTTTTCACATCTGGTGCAATAAAATTCTTTCGTAGAGCTACAATATTCCAATTGCCCAACTCAAAGTCAATCAGATCTTCAACAGTATTGGCAGTGGCCCTATCTTTCTTCACTAGAGGCTTTTTGCTATGATTGAGAGGTATCCATGGATCAGTCCAAGGATTAATACTACTGCCATCCCCAACTCGTTTTATTAGGCCCTCTTTTAAAGCATCTCTGCCATAAAGAATCGCCCTCCATGTGTGAGAGGAATTTCTCTTCCGACCGGCAGCCATAAATTCACAATCATTGAAATATTTACCTTTGAGCACCCTTGCGCAAAGAGAGTTGGGATTGGTCAATAATCGCCAACCTTGCTTTGCTAGCATAGCTTGGTTAAAAAGCTCGAAGTCTCGAAAGCCCATCCCTCAATCACATTTTGGAATAGCAATTTCAGACCACTTCCTCCAGTGCATTTTCTTCTTCTGATCATCACCACCCCACCAGAAACGAGCCACAATACTCGTTAACTTCTTGCACATCTTTTTGGATAACTTAAAGCAGCCCATAGTATAAGTTGGAATAGATTGACATACAGCTTTTACAAGAATCTCCCTGCCTGCACCATTTAATAATTTTGGAGAACAACCACGGACCACTTTTTTAATTTTAGTAGCAATATTCTCAAACTGATTGTCAGAGGATCTACCCAATGCTGTAGGTAGTCCAAGGTATTTTTCCATTAACGCTTCAGTAGCAATACCAGAAGCATCATGCACTGAATGTTTAGTTTCTTCATCACAGTTGGCACTGAAAAAAACTGCTGATTTCTCCTTGTTAACTAACTGACCTGAGCCAACTCTATACATTTCCAAAATATTTTGGATCCTTTGTGCACCTTGTTCGGACGCTTGTGTAAACACCAAGCAGTCGTCGGCAAACAATAGATGAGAAATCCAGGGAGCAGGTATGCCCACTCTAATGCCTTTAGCCAAAAAAGATGAACCAATACGTCTGAACAAGCATGATAGCCCTTCACCACATAATAAAAATAGATAAGGAGATATCGGATCCCCCTGCCGTATACCTCTTGATGGCTGAAACGGCTCCGAAAAATTTCCATTCACACGCACTGAAAAGGAAACTGACTGTACACAAGTCATCACTCTTTCAATCCAAATATTTGCAAAGCCCATCTTCACCATGATTTGCCTCAAATATGACCATTCAACTCGGTCGTAGGCTTTTGCCATATCTAGTTTGATTGCGCATGCACCCGTTTTACCTTTCTTGCGCTTCAAATAATGTATACACTCATATGCTGTGAGGACATTATCAGTAATTAGCCGACCTGGAACAAAAGCACTCTGCTCGTCCGAAATTATTTCATCCAGAATAGGCCTCAATCTCAGGGCAAGCACCTTTGAAACGATTTTATATAACACATTACAAAGAGCTATTGGCCTGAACTGAGTCAGTTCTTGTGGAGATTTAACCTTCGAAATTAGAACCAAAATTGTGTCATTAATTTTCTGTGGCATTATTCCTGACTCAAAAAAATTCCTTATACCTGAACAAACTGAGCTCTTGAGAATATGCCAATGCTTTATATAAAATCCAGCAGTAAAGCCATCGGGGCCAGGCAATTTATTAGGGTGCATCATAAAAAGAGCTCTCTCTACCTCTAAATCGGAAACTGGAGCACATAGATTCTCATTCATTTCTTCACTGACTTTCCTCTCAACCCAATTAGTTACAACTAAAGGATCCGTACCTTGCTGGGCTGTAAACAATGCATGATAAAATCCCTTTGCTGCCTCTTCAAGCTGTCCCTGATTTGTCACAATGGTGCCATCATTTAACTTGAGGGATTTAATCTTATTTGTTCTACTTCTTTCTTTCGCTCTAGAGTGGAAGAAGGCCGTGTTTCGATCCCCCTCCGCTAACCACTGAATACGTGATCGTTGCTTGGCCATTGCTTCCTCCCTTGCCATTAATTCTGAAATTCTGTTCATTAATCCTTTCTCTTCTCTGGTCGGGCCAGACCATAAAGAATTGAATCTAATATTCTCTAGTCTCTGCCTCATTTCCTTGAGTTGTTTGTTAACTGAACCGAACTCCTCTCTGCTCCATGTTTTCAACTTGGATCTCACTATATTCAGTGAATCGGCTACTGCAGCCAGATCACTAACCGGAATCCAGGACCTCTCCACGACCTCAGTATATTGACTGTGTCTTGTCCATGCATTCTCAAAACGAAATGGACGATGACCTCCATTGTCATCCATCCAATCAGATTTCTTAATCTGAACTAGAATTGCACAGTGGTCTGATTCAGTAGTCTGAACATGACTCACCATTGTATTATCATACAACTCCATGAACTTGTCATCAGCTAGAGCTCGGTCTAGTCTGACTTTGATGTTTCGATCGCCTTGTTGCCTGTTATCCCAAGTATACGGCAGGCCCGTGTAGCCAAGATCCGTAAAACGACAACAGTCAACTGCTTCCCGGAAGCCTTCCATCATCCAGTCCTCTCTATGTATTCCTCCAAATTGTTCATGTGCATCCAGAATCTCATTAAAATCACCTGCACTCAACCATGGTTTATCATATTCAGCTCTAAGATATTTGAGCAATTCCCAGCTCCTCTTTCTTTTTGATCTTACAGGTTCACCGTAAAAACCTGTAAATCTCCACTCCATCTCTCCCAAACTCTCGTTTCTAATAAGCACATCAATGTGATTATTACTAAACGAGTTGAGCTTGACCACCGAATCCTCATTCCAGTAGAGAACCAGTCCTCCACTTAAACCATCACAACTGACACCAAACGCACTTGCAAAACCGAACTGAATCCTCAATTCCTGGGCTCTCTTATCTGAGCACTTAGTTTCCGAGAGAAAAACTAGTGCCGGACGATGTAACCTAATTAGGTCACGAATTTCACGAACTGACTCGGAGCGTCCGCACCCTCGGCAGTTCAGAGATAGTAGATTCATTTATCTTCGCAGTACTTCAACCGGAACGGAAACCTGAACTGCAAAACTCACCTCTGGACAGACTCCAGGGGAGGAAGAATACCCTAGACGGGGACAAGTATGAACGATGCTTAACAAAGCATCGGAGTAAGCGGCGGCGGCGGCGGCAGCAGTAAAAACCTAGATCGCCTTCATAATCGCCTTACGCTCGTCTGCCTAATCTTAATCTCGGTTGTTGATTTTAGGTAGCTAGGCCACATCGTGTGGTTGGGATCTGTCTTTTGGGGTGGTTTAAAAAAAACTAAGTTTGCTCTTTTATAAGTAGTATAGATAAGAGGGATGTGGATGCTATTGTCCAGTGCCGTTTGGACAGAGCTACCGCCACTGAGCCTTTTCTCTTGTTGTTCCAACGACTTTTGTGCAGCATGTGGTTACAGAGGAGTCAGACCACGATGCTCTACTTATACGTGTTGCTACCTTTCCTGATCACCGACCCTCATCTCGTTCCAGGGGTTTTATGTTCGAAGAGATGTGGACTAAACATGAGACGTATGATGATATAGTACTGGATACATGGGAGAGGAGTGATAGCCAGGATTGGCAGCATAAGGGGTTTGTGGCAGCGCCTGAGAGCTGTTTCGGGACAAACGAAGAAGTGGAGCTTTGATACATTTGGCTCTGTACGCAAAGAATTGAATAAACTATAAGCTGAGTTAGAGGAAGCGAAATGCCATGGGCTAATCTTGAATTCCTCACTAGAGGTCCGAGCGGTGGAGCCGAAGCTTCATGATTTGTATGACAAGGAAAAAACTATGTTTAGGCAAAGGTCTCGCATCGAGTGGCTCAAATCTGGAGATCGGAACACCAATTTTTTCCAGAACCGTGCGTCTCACATGAGGGGAAAAAACACGGTCAAATTCCTTAAGAGAGATGATTGAAGCCGATGTGAGATCGATGAAGGGATGCGAGAATTGGCAAGGATTTTCTATAGCAATCTGTATAGCAGTGAGGGGGCTGATCACATGGAGCGTATCCTTAATCACATTGATATATTTGTCTCACCGGAGATGAATGTTAAGCTGTCGGAATCTGTTTGGGACAAGGAAATTGAAACAACTCTATTTCAAATGGGCCCAACTAAGTCTCCTGGGCTAGATGGGCTCCCAGCTTTGTTTTACCAACGCCACTAGGCCACAATGAAGCCGGATGTTTGCAATGCGGTGAAGGATTTTTTTTGGCGGGAAATGATTGTCCAGAGGATTTTAGTGCTACCTGGTTTTAATTCCCAAGGTAAACTCAGAGGAGTCCTTGTCTCAATTTCGCCCGATAAATCTTTGCAAGGTTCTGTACAAGATAGCTTCAAAGGTTTTGGCGAATCGGTTGAAGAAAATTCTGCCTATTTTAATCTCCGAGGAGCAGAGTGCTTTTGTCCCAGGCAGATTAATAATAGACAATGTGTTTGTTGCTTATGAGTGCAATCATGCTATCCGTACTAGAGCAAGAAAGATCTCGCTTTGCGCTATTAAACTAGATATGATGAAGGCTTACGATAGGGTGGAGTGGATTTGTTTTGGAACAAATGATGTTGAAAATGGGCTTTGCACCAAATTGGGTTCAGATGATCATGAGGTGTATCTCATCGGTTAGATTCTCAGTGAAGCTAAATGGTTTCAGATTCCTTGACTCCTTCTAGGGGGTTGCGCCAAGGTGATCTGATTTCCCCGTACTTGTTTCTTTTCTGTGTTGAAGGGTTTTCTGCTCTTCTCAACGGGCACAACATGAGAATTTGATACGTGTAGTGAAGTTTGGGCAGAAGGTCCTAATGTTACTCACTTGCTGTTTGCGGATGATCATGTGCTTTTTGTGGAAGCCACACAACTGAGAGTATGCAAACTTTGAAAGACATCCTTCATGACTACGAAGCCAGCTCGGGTCAAAAAGTGATCCTTTCCAAGTCATCGATCTTCTTCGGCAATGGGGTGGATGTTAAGACTGATGTAAAGAATCAGATTGGTATCTGATGCATGTAAAATACATACATGAACTTTGCACTATATTGCTTGTATTGCAATCATATTTGCATCATATAAGGGTTATACTGTTATTTAATGATTTTAGGCAATAAATAATGATTTCCTATTTTATGAAATTAACCCTGCGCAGGCAGAAAACCCTATTTCTTTCCTTTTACGTTTCAGTGACCCAAGCGACGTCTAAAATCTAAATGACCAGCAAAATTACGGGGGTCAATATTTTTGAAGGAAGAAGACTTTGGAGCGAAGGAAGCAAGCAAATGGAGGCCGGAGGGCCGAAAGGGGGTGGCCCACGCGTCCCCCTAGGGGCTCCGCTACAGTCGATCTTTTCTCCAGAAGATTCGTCTTGACCAAAAAACCCTTATATAAGAAGCCCCCCAACGTTCTTCAAAACAAGCGCCGCCACGCGACAGAAACACGAAACAGAGACCTGGAGTTGCAGGTTGGAGGAGGAAAACTCCGGCGGGGCGCTACCGGAGAGGTCTTCTTCTTCTCCATCGACATCTCCACCGTCTCCATGATGAAGAGGGAGTAGTCCACCTCTGGACTATGGGTTTGTGAAAGTAACTTATGTATCTCTCCTCTCTCTTGAGCTTCACTAATGAGTACTGTATGAGCTGCTGAACATGATTACAGTCATATTTGTATTACCTATGTGGTGGATCTTTTTGTGAGTTAATATATATTGAGATTGCAAATTTTTGTTTCGGTTATGAAAGTAGATGCATATTATGTACCCCATTATTGTTTACTTGTTTTGATCAAGCATGTGTTTGAGAGCGTGTGAGGGGTAACATGTGCATTAGTTGGAGTAACGGGGGGTGGTGATGCGCAAGCTGACAACTAAAATATCGTGATCCACTAGGGTGTTTTACCTTACTTTGTTTCCTCACTAGGGATAAACTAAAGTACCATGTTATAACGGTTGAGGGTGACAAGCCTTTTCCTATGACTTGATCCAGCATGTTCTTATTTTCACTTCATGTCATGAAACTTAAAGCTATACTGAGCCATCTTAATTACTAAGGTGTTATGGTTTAGTTCGCATCTTGGTGGAGTATAAGTGAGACTAATAACCAAAAAGTATTTATGTTAGGACGTGATGCCCATATAATTAGTAACTTGTCATTAAACTTTGTGTTGCAATCTCATATGTCAACTCTATGTCCACTTGTCTGCCACATCATTTAAAGAGAGAGTGCATTTGTGAAACCATGAAACCCGGTCCATTTTTAATCATAAGAAACACCTTTCCAACCACTTTTGCCACCTTGCTATTTTCTAAAATTAATACTTTTCCATCTTGCATTCATCATACGAAACCCAAAAATATATCTTATATCATTGCCATCATTGTTACCACCATTCTTGCATATTTATTTATCATCTTTGCATCTTTATTTACTGTTTTGCATTCATATACTTTAATATCATTCTCACACCTTGTGCTTGACAACCACTTGGTGACGTTGAGGGCACAAAACAATTTACTTTGTTTGCAGGTAAACCAAAGAAGGATAAGGAAGATAAATCTACCACTACTGATTCCCCGAGGGTTCGATATTAAACCCTCGAGTCACCCTCATGGGGAAAACACTTCTTCCACTACTACATACTCTGCACTTGGAGGCTCAACCTAACCCCGTATACTTTTCACTGCAGGTAGCTACTGAAGGCTATCACTTCTACGGGTATCAAGATCTTTTGTTGGTGCGGTTGCGGGGGAAGAAATCACAATTCTCTCTCCCGTCATCTACGCCATCATCAAGAGTGTTTTCTGGCGCTGTTGCCGGGGAATCGTAGCTGGAAAGATTTATCCAAGGATACCACAACAAAGTCAACTTCATCACCAACTTGTGCTAACACCTAAGCTTGGGGGGGTTGCACCTACGTGAGCATCATCTTATTCATCTTTACCTTCAAATCATTTTATTTTGTTTTGTTATTGTCTTGCATATCATATTTATATTTCGGTTTGCATTTTTATTTTCAGTTTTACATTTTGTGTTGCATTTGTTATTTCGGTTTGCATTATTTAGTGACATTTTATTTTCAGTTTTGCATAAAAAATATAAAAACACATAAAAACTTGCAAAATGGAAAAGAGGACCTTTTGGCCATTTAGTGTTAGGAATTTTCCTCTAGATAAGAATATCCCTATTGAAAAAGCTGAGGCAGATCCTAACATAATGAAGGCAATCTTTGAATATCGTTTCTATGGGAAACCTAAAGAAGATCCCATATCTCATCTTAAGAAATTTAATGAAAGATGCAACATGTTAAAACTGAACCATGCTAATGTTAAGCTTAAGATTTTTCCTTACTCTTTAGGAGGAAAAGCATTGGATTGGATATTAAGATGGCCACCTGGGAATTTTAGCAATTGGTTTAACTTAAAAGCTGCTTTTGTTGAAAGATTTTGTTCCACTAAAATGATCTGTAATTTTAGACAAATAGTTATCACCTTTAAACAAGAGGAAGATGAACCTTTGGTAAAAGCATGGGAAAGGTTTAGAGGTATAGCTTTTGGAATGGAACATGGTCTTAGAGATTGGATGCTTATGAACATATTTTATAGAGGATTGTCTGAAACCTCTAGAGTATTTTGGATAAGGAATGTGAGGATTCTTTTATGAATACTGCTGCTGCTAATACTCATTATCTACTTGATGGCTTTCTTTTGGAAGTAAAAATTAAAGAAAGTTTATAAAAATCCCAAGTGCTTGAAGATGTTTTTGATGACTGTTATGAAATATTTAATCTTTATAATAGTAAAGACAAAGTTGAGGAAGTTAAAATGCTTAGTGAAGTTAAGGATCCTTTGCTTGACTTAGAAAACTGTAGTTTGCATAAATTAATATCTATCTTACAAAAATTTGCAAGTGATCCTTCCATTAATGTTAACCAAGCTGGTTTTGGTTCTTATATTGCTAATCATGTCTTGAAAGAAAAGATTGCTAGGTACAATCAAGAAGCTATGATACCACCTCAACTTGGGGATATATGGATCCCCAAGGTGCTAATAACTATTGGAAAAGAGACACACCATGCCATACTTGATCTAGGATCTAGTGTCTCTGTTTTATCTAAATAATTATAAGAAGTACTTGAATTAAAGAATCTTGAAAAATGCTCTATTATTCTTTCACTTGGTGATGATTCCATTAAACATGCTTTAGGAAAAGTAAGTGATGTTATGGTAGAGTTACATATGACTTTTGTGCCTGTGCATTTTCTAATCATGGATATGGGGAATATAACCTCTAGTCCTATTATTCTTGGAAGACATTTTCTTCGTACCACATGTGTTGTAATGTTGGATCACATGTATGTGATCTCTGTGTGTACTCTATAAGAGTTATAAATAAAATGTACGCTTTGTAGAGAATTGCAATGGTACCTGTTGTTCATACAAGGCATGTGTGCTGCGTGTATGTTTATAACATGCATGTCTTCGTATGGGTTTTCGAGACCTTAGTTGTGTTCTGGTTGGCGGTCTTTCATACACCAAGTGGCCATTAGATGTGCGCAGCTTGGGCCATCGCGATGCGATTGCTCGAGACTCCGTCTCGTGCACACTTTGTGGTATGATCGAGCCCGCCCTAGACCCCGACTAAGTGATCGGGCTGGAGTAAGTCTATGTAAGAGTTTTGAGATAGTCGGTAGTATGGTTGAGGCGACTTATCTTTGAATATGGGAGTTCATCACCCATATCATTTGACTTGTGTGCGGACGATGAGGACCCATCTCAGTTGATCATCCGGCCTGGATGGGATGCCCCTCACGTACGATGCTTTCCGAGAATGTTCAGTGCTTGGCCTTGTCTGCTTAGACAAGTGGGTGTGGTTCTCGGCTCTCCATATGACTATGTCTTAACTGTACTTGCATACGCTAACCCCGGGTCCCGACAGCTACATACAAGATTGCTGGTGATAAGGGTAGAAAGCATGTTGTGTTTGAACCAGGAGATCTTGTTTGGTTACATCTACGTAAAGATAGGTTTCCTGATTTGCGCAAGTCTAAGTTAATGCCACGAGCTGATGGTCCCTATCAGGTTTTACAGAAAATTAATGATAATGCATATAAACTTGAGCTACCTGCAGATTTTGGGGTTAGTCCCACATTTAACATTGCAGATTTGAAACCTTATTTGGGAGAAGATAATGAGCTTCCGTCGAGGACGACTTCAATTCAAGAAGGGGCGGATGATGAGGACATCTCTACTAATGTTACACCCACATCTTCACCAACTACACATACTGGACCAGTTACTAGAGCACGTGCACGCCAACTAAATTATCAGGTACTTTCGTTTCTTGCGAATCCTTCTAATGTTCATGAACATATGATGCTACCTAAATTAGATACTTTTGTTTTTCTTATGAATGAAGGACCTAGCATGGACAAGAAGGACGGTCATTGGAGCGGGATCAAGCTTGAAGAAGAAGGTGCGCGCGCGGGAAAGAACAATGGAGCTTCCAGTGGGGATTTTCGCACTTTGAAGCCACCATAAGGCATGCATGAAGGCTTGGACGAAATACACGAGATGCCACTTCATTATTTTCGTCCAAGAGCAATTATAGGTGCTGCGACACCTTAATATTGGGCTGGGCCCATGTAATTTCGAAATACCACATTATAGGCTGTTTTTAGAGTCCGTATGTGTGGGGAAACCGAGTTAGGGTTGTTTTCGGACCCCACCTCCAAGGGGTCACGAAAATCCCCTCTGTTCCCCCATATATACAGCCCTTAGGGCGTCGTTTAGACTTGGGTTTTAATTAGATTTAAGTTAGCCATAGCCGCAACTTCGAGCTCTTCGTTTGTGTCATCCGACCAGGCCAAGACCGCATTGGAACCCCAACTTTCGTAATCATTCATCTTATATTCGCAATATCCAGATTGCAATTCTTAGTTCTTGCTTGTTCTTCGATTGCTTGCATGTAACATCCCAAAATTTTCCAAATTTTGGAATGTTGATAAATAATATAATATTGATTGAATTGTTTTGATTTTGGGGTAAATGAAAACTTTTCCCTTGAGTTTTTGTTTAAACCTTTACAAACCATTTAATAAAATTGGATAATCATTTATCCAATAATGAAAATTTTGGTTGTGAACTTTATTCAAAATTTCAAAGAATGATTTTCTTTCTTTTGTCCTTCTGAAATTTGGTACGAACCACAATTAAATATTTTCGAGTGAGAATAAAATGACTTTCTTAAATTTATTGTGGTCCCATACTCATTCTCGAATTTCTTATTTTGGAGTTTATTGGATATTGACGTTTAAGAGATATTTAAATATTTCCAATAATTTAATAAACAAAATGAGAGGAGATAATATGACTTCTCCAAAAACAGTATTGAATTTTTTTAATAATGTCGTTAATGAATTTTTTTTATAAAAAATCTATTTCTAAAATGTATTCTGAGAGGGAAATATAGTTTTCCTAGACTCTCTATGTTTTATTTGGCCTATACAATTTTATTTGAGAGTGTTTAACCCAAATAATAAAAATAGGATTCCTAAGTCAATTGGACTGAGGTCATCTATCTAATTTTTTCCCTCTATCTCTCTTTCCTTTTTCTTTATCTTGGGACAAATTTTGCACTAAGGCCCATAGCCCGAGCGAGCTGTCTTCTTCCTCTCGTTCGTTCATGTGTACGTGAACACAGAAGCAAATGGCCTTGGAAACTGAAGCTCTTCCTCTTTACCTCCCATCTACTCTTTTGACCGATTCACTTCAGAACCTACACAAAAATTGTGGACAAGTTCATGAGGAATCCATTCATGGAAACAAACACGCGTTTTAATGCTTTTAATTTTCCATAATTTTCTCCTTGAATGCCATTAAATTCATTTCCAAAACCTCGCTTTTAATGCCCATTATTTCTCCATAAATGCCATTAAATCTATTTCCAAAACCTCGCTTTTAATGTTCATTATTTCTCCATGAATGCCATTAACTCCATTCCAAAACCTCACCCACTCTCCTTCTATGGACCTCCCATGACCCTATAAATACCGCTCCTAGGACCCCTTTGAACCACACACCCCCACGCAGAAAGTCCCTCTCCAAAACACTCTCATTCGTTAGCAATTCATCGCCGGAGTTAGGATACATCCACACTTCCGATGAAGATTGCGTCACCATGGAAGGTACCTAGTCCATATTTCTTCCTCTAGTTTCTTCCCCTTGCCGATGTGCACCGTTGGGACATATTTTTCCTCTCGATTACAAGGCCGGAGCACGCCGTCCGTGTCATTGTGCTCTTCATGCGTTCTTCTCTACTCCGGCGGAACTTCTCGGCTATCCGAAGGCGAACATGGAGCTATCACCTTGTCCATCGAGTCGCCCAAATCATCCTCTACCCCGTTCGGCTGTTCGTTGACACCGGAGACCTTTTTCTAAAATTCCGGCGAGATCTCCGGTAAGATTTTCTCCTCTTTGTTCATCATTTTTTTTTGTAAAAAATTGAATAGGTGCGGACCTATCAGAACTCGCCACGTGGCATCCTTTTATTAATCCCGTAATTCATTTTAGCAAAAATATCCAAACTTCAAAAATTCATATCTTCTATCCCGTAAGTCGGATTTCGACAAATTTTATATCCCCGGATTCCTTGGAAAATGTAGTTTATTATTTTCCAGTAATATTCGACTTTTGATAATTTGAAATTTAACTCAAATTTATTTCTATAATTTGAGTATATTTGATATACATCTTATTCTATAATTTATTTAGAATATTTTCTTCATCAAATTTGATCCTTAAAATCAATTCTTTCTGTTTGGACAATTGTCACATTCTTTCCATCATATAAATACACTATTTAGTTATATCTCTTTTTTATATAAATTTGGCTACAAAAATTCAATCTTCTCAACAAGATCATCACGATTTCTATAGGATCTTTTTGAATCCAATCGATGAATTGATTTCCTATATTCATATGGACAAACCAACTGAGTTAACATACTCTCCATCCAATTGATTTTATAATTAACCTCCAACCTATCCAATTTATTTTACAATCCTCGGATATATGATTTCCATCATATTTCCATCCAATCCAACTTGATCCTATCTCAACCTATCCATGCCATAGTAATTAGTTTATTAATTGTAATAACTAAATATTTATGTTGTAATTGTATCTTATTTGGATCTTCACTTTGGATTGAGTTGTGTGTTGAAGTGTTTCTCTTTTACCGTTAGATATATTGTAACGAGATGGAGAGATAACTACGAGTAGAATATTTCATCGTCAGGATCCAGGCAAGTTACTCTTTTGATCATGCTCCAGTATTACCTATATTTTTTATATGCATTGTAGTCCAACTTAAATATTATGCATTGATAGGATTATATATTATGCTATGCTATTACACCCAGTAGTTCATTGAGGTAGGTCTGAACCTTATATCATTGTCGCCACCGTGTAGAATTATACTGCTTTGCTAAGTAGACGTGGATTGGGAAGTGATCCATTATGAGGTATGAGTGACTAAGTAGTAAACAGGACCAAGATAATCTTAATGAACCACCTGGGTGGAATGGTTGGGGGCACCCTGGAGGAACCAGTGGATTTGCCTAAGTGACCTGGAGATGGCCAGGAATCACTACGGAATGCCACCCAGGCTTAAAGGGATCAATCATATTTTTCATAACTAGAAGCTTACGTGTGCAGCCACAAGCTATTATGGGCTCTGGCTTGGTTGATTAGTTGTAGTGACTCTTACTAGGTGGTTCTACGAACGTAGTTATGAGTAGGTGGGATGGGCACCGCCAGAGTGAGGGAAACTCTTCTAAAAGACCATGTCTCGACCTTCCGGTTCTCATACAACATGTAGTGTGACGAACTAAAAAGGAGGTGGTCGAGTCTTGTGGGGAATAGTGCACAAACCTCTGCAGAGTGTACAAACTGATCATGATTAGCCGTGTCCCTGGTTACGGACAACTTTGAGCATCTAGAAGTGGGAATGTTGACGGATCTCATCATATTTAATTAATCAATCGGGTTTAATGAACTTTGGGAATATATTGACTTGGAGAAACCAATTCAATCATATTATGAGCTTTGTAGTACTGTTATGATAATCTTTGAGTAGGACAAAATTAGATTTATGCAAACTGAAACTCTTAGAGCTTTTCCACCAGCCAAAATTGCATGTAGAAGATAGGTCTGTTATATATATTTTTTGGGAGTAACTTGCCGTACATTCAAAGTACTGACCCATTTTGGGCTGTAACCTTCGGTGTTGCAGGTTTGTATACGACGAGTAAGTGATGTGATGTAGGGTTACGATGTCTACACTCAACTTTGCCGTTGGTGTTGATGGGACTCCACTTATGTATTGTTTATTTCCGCGGTGTATTCTAGCCCAAAGGCTATAAGGTAATAAATACCATGTATTTACGTTACTTTTTGACATGTGATTCATGGTATTTCATCGAGTACTGTGTGTGCTAGCATACTGATCCAGGGATAGCATAGAAGCACAGTAGACTTGGTTCCTTTTGGGATCGGGTCGTTACATTGCAGGAATTAGACCTTCGTGGTCAGGTTGATCGTGCATCCGCGGGATCAATAATCTCTCGGAGTTGGTTTAGCGATCGCTAAGGCGCAACGTCTTCGCACGTTCGTAGTCGGGTCGTGAAAGTCTACTCCACCAAAATCGATCGCCATCATCTCATCGAAACATCGGGACACCTTCGCCTCTATCACGAGCTCCACAGACGCCGCGCCCTTCGTCGT
Organism: Bromus sterilis; assembly: GCA_950022295.1. Lineage (NCBI taxonomy): Eukaryota > Viridiplantae > Streptophyta > Magnoliopsida > Poales > Poaceae > Bromus > Bromus sterilis. The sequence continues at coordinate 32,818,284 of OX465597.1, forward strand.
CTTCATCGCCGGCCACCACGGCTCCCGGCGGGAAATTCCTCGCCTACGCGCCTCCTCCGTCTTCACTGTCGACGCCTTCGCGTCCGGGGTGAGCCCCTCTTTCTTTTGGCCCCTCCCGCGCGTCTCCCCGTGGTTGGAATCACCTCCTCGCCATGGTCAGCAGCTCCGGCCGCCGTGGAGCTTGACACCCGCGAGGCTCCGGTGCTCCCCAGCCTTCCCCGTGGGCACGAGGTGGTGCGGGCGAGCACGAGGAGCACGCTCGTGCCCTTGGCTTGGCCAGCCACGCCCTGCGCAGCCGTGCCCGTGTGCGCCGCCGTCTCGGGTGGCCACCGGCGACGTGCCGCCGGCGTGCCAACGTGGCACGGTTAGCTTAAGCTAACCCCCATCCTAAACAACCTATGACAGGTGGGGCCCTGCCCCTAATAACCCCCCTGTTTATTTTAAACAGAGGGGATTAACCCCACTGCGGCTGACACCCCGGCCCCACTGGCCAGAGCGCCCATGACGTCAGCCATGGGTCATGCTGATGCAGTAGTTGCAATTATGAATTAAATATAATCCAAAAAAGGCTTTAAACTTTGAAAAATCATAGAAAATTCATACTAACTCCAATTTGGACAAATAATATATGAAAATGATCAGCAGAAAATGCTCTATCCAAATATCCAACTTTCAAACATGTTTGAGTTGATATTAAATTGGGACCAGTAGCTTTTGCTATTTGGTTTAATTGGATTTAATTGAAATTTAATTCAAATGCTATTCCAACTTGAACCTTTGCAATACACCACACTTCACTTGAACATCAGAGGCATATCTTACACATGACAAGATGGTTTACAATGATCAAACAAAAGAAATTGCAACTTGGCTAATTTGAGCAACTTATGGAGTTTGAATTTGCATTCCAAATGCAATACACTTCATTTAAATTGAATTTTCCACAAAACAGAAGCAATCACATCATGGACAACTATATCATGTGTATGTGCATTCTATTTCAATGTTGCCCCCCTTTGTTGATGATTGTGCCGGTAACAGTGCCTCCGAGACGGTGATCACCCCCGAAGAAGAAGACCACCGTTAAGATCCGTGTATCGTCAGCAAGGCAAGAAAACCCCATTGATCATGTCTATAAAATCCCACTTCCCTCTCAGTCTCGCTTATGAATGTTTATGAGATCACCTTGTTATCGATTCTACCTCATAGTTGAACCCATATCCGATGCATGACCTATCATCTTTTCACAGTAGTAAGCAAACCACAATCCTAGCCGACATAGGAGTTGATTGATATCATGTGGCCCCTGCAACTGTTACTGCTTATTGCATGCTTAGAGTTTAAAATGAGGATGCTTTTGATGTGAGTGGGGATGATAGTGAACATGGTGTTGATGAAAGTGAAACTGTGTTGGTGAATCTACCCTAATACAAGGTGAACGATGAGAGGTTGTGTAGGAGTACACAGTAGGTTGTCTCGTTGAACACCGCCTTAAGCCCGAGTTCTTGTATGGTAATCCGAGACAAAGAGTACAACCACACATTGGGCTCACTGACCCCTCTCGACCTATTAACTCACCCCGATCCAAGTCCAGGAGTCACACCTAGTTCGGGTTTTCCATTCGGCATATGCATAGAAAGATAAAGGAAATGAAATGTGGCATTCATGGTAGGGCTTGTAGAACATGGCTTGTCAAGCAGAGAACCATCTGTCGAGGTGGGCTTGTCAGTCGTGCCTACATGGTTTGAGTCCTGACTGGAAGGTCGGCCTGAACTCCAGTTTGGTTTGGAACTCAGACAGTTGACTCCTTGGACTAGAACGAAGCTGTGGGCGAAGTGTTGTGGTGAACATCCTCGCCGACACCCCTTGAATGGTGCCGAGACCTGGCGGTAACTGATGGTCATGTGTGTGTAGCGGTACACCCCTGGAGCGTTAACAAAACTATTCGAATAGCCGCGTCCGCGGTTAAGGACTACTTGGAAAGTTGTACCTGATTATTAGACAACTTGAATGGATACTTCTAAAACTCGCAAGATAAGCGTGATTGCTATGGTGTGCTCCTCGTGGGGAAGTCGAGGAAGTAACCATAGTGGTTTATTGGTTGGAGACTTGGTAGTGGACTCGTGTACGCTTCTTACCTCAAGTCTGGTACTCGTAGTACAGGACTAGCCAAGTCAAAGCTGGCACTTCTGCATGTTGAAACCCCACCTCACTTTACCTTGATAGTTGAGCATGAGTAGTATAGTTCTGATGTAAGTCTTGCTGAGTACGACTTTGTACTCACGTTTGCTTATTCTATGTTTTAGATGAGAATCCACCCCCCGATGGAGACACCTTCCTGAAGCTCGACGTTGACTAAGCTAGTATTGTCCCAGACAGCAATCTGGTCCCTCGTGGAAGGGCATGTTTGTTGAACAAGGCTTCTCTAAGCCATTTGTTAAACTTGTCTGTACTCAGACGTAATTTGCTTCCGTTGTATGATGTAATGATAGTCACAGCCATGTGATCTTTGTATGTTCTATGTGTAAGTCAATAAAGAGTATTTTGTAGAGTTATGTGATGATACCTGCTGTTCATACTAGACATGTGTGTTGCGTGTATGTTTATAACATGCATGTCTTAGTATGGTTTTTCGAGACCTTAGTTGTGATCTGGCTGGCGGTCTTTTATACACCAAGTGGCCCTTAGATGTGCGCATCTTGGGGCATCGCGATGCGATTGCTCATGACTCTGTCACGGATTGGTACGGTATGGCGCACGGTTGGGCAGCGAAGCACCGGGAAATAAGTCAATCTGATGCTCAATCCCTCGAATAGGTGGTAATCCCGGTGGTACGTCTTGTGGAAAGACGTCAATAAACTCCTGCAAAAGGTCAGTGACAACAGGAGGCAAAGAAGGAGGCAATTCCTCAAATGAAAACAAAGCTTCTTTGCACACAAAAGCATAACACACATATTGACTAACATCCAAATCCGAAATATCAACCTTAGTAGCAAGCAAAGTTGGACTAGTCAATTTAATTTCATTAGAAACAACAGAAGAAGATTTGCTATTAGTCTTATGTTGTTGCTCAAATTCATTAGCTGCTATCTCATTTTCACTCTTATTTTTCTCCTGTTTAGCTTTACTAGCTCTAGCAAGATCATCTTTCACAATTTGTTCAGGAGACATAGGAAGTAAAGCAATATTTTTATCCTGATGAACCAGAGTAAACTGATTTGTCCTACCATGCTGTACCACATTCCTATCAAATTGCCATGGTCTGCCAAGTAAAAGAGAGCATGCTTGCATGGGTACCACACCACAATCAACATAATCAGCATATGCAGCAATGCTAAAGTGCACATGTACAAAACGCGTTACCTTAATCTTACCACTATTGTTAAACCACTGAATATAGTACGGATGGGGGTGTGGTCTTGTGGTGAGAGATAGCTTCTCCACCAAATCCATGCTAGCCAAGTTGTTGCAACTCCCTCCGTCAATGATGATGCGAACCGAACGTTCTTTCACCACTCCCTTTGTGTGGAACAAATTATGCCTCTGGTTTTGCTCGGCCTTCGTTACCTGCACACTTAACACACGTTGAGCAACCAAACTAGCATATTTATCTGCATCATCAGGAGCCATATACTCTATATCATGAGCATCATCATGGGCACCCTGTTCCTCATGAGCAATGAGAACTAAAGTCTCCTGATGAGGACATCTCTATTAATGTTACACCCACATCTTCACCAACTACACATACTGGACCAATTACTAGAGCACGCGCACGTCAACTAAATTATCAGGTACTTTCTTTTCTTGCGAATCCTTCTAATGTTCAGGAACATATGATGCTTCCTAAATTAGATACCTTTGTTTGTCTTATGAATGAAGGACCTAGCCTGGATAAGAAGGATGGTCATTGGAGCGGGATCAAGCATGGAGAAGGAGGTGCGCGCGCGGGAAACGACAATGGAGCTTCAAGTGGGGATTTTCGCACTTTGAGGCCACCAGGCGTGCATGAAGACTTGGACGAGAGACACAAGATGCCACATTAATATTTTTGTCCAAGAGTTATTATAGGTGCTGCGTCACCTTATTATTGGGCCAGGCCCATGTAATTTCGAAATACACTTAATAGGCTATTTTTTAGAGTCCGTATGTGTGGGGAAACCGAGTTAGGGTTGTTTTCGGACCCCTCCTCCAAGGGGCCACGAAATTCCCCTCTGTTCCCCCATATATACAGCCCTTAGGGCGTCGTTTAGACTTGGGTTTTAATTAGATTTAAGTTAGCCATAGCCGCAACTTCGAGCTCTTCGTTTGTGTCATCCGACCAGGCCAAGACCGCATTGGAACCCCAACTTCTATTAATCTTTCATCTTATATTCGCAATATCCAGATTGCAATTCTTAGTTCTTGCTTGTTCTTTCGATTCCTTGTAGGAATTAGACCTTTGTGGTCAGGTTGATCGTGCATCCGCGGGATCAATAACATCTCGGAGTTGGTTTAGCGATCGCTAAGGCGCAACGTCTTCGCACGTTCGTAGTCGGGTCGTGAAAGTCGTCTCCACCATAATCGATCTCCATCATCTCATCGAAACATCGGGACACCTTCGCCTCTATCATCTCCTCATCATAGTCACTCGCTGACTCATACCCACCATCCGCCGTAATAGTCATCACACGCTTGGAGGGACAGTCTTTTGCGAAGTGACCTCCACCTTGGCACCTGCAACATTTAATATCACGATCTCGTGTTTGCCCTGTGGAAGCCATGGATGAAGAAGAACTCGCCGCTGGACCACTCTGTGCACCCTTGAATGGTGGCGTTGGCTGCTTTGGTGGCTCCCTGTAAGAATGAGCGGCTGAAGTAGATGATGGTGCAGCGGAACGTGTGGATGTAGAAGCTCCACGCGATGTCCATGATGTATTTCGTCCTGCAGAAAAGTTAGGTCTCGTAGCGGCCTATCGATCCTGCACTTCACGTTCAGCTTTACAAGCAAGATGAAACAAACGAGTGATAGTAGCATAGTCCTTGTATTCTAGAATAGTTTGTATCTCCCTGTTTAAGCCACCATAAAACGTGCAAGCATAGCTTCATTATCCTCTACTAGGCCACATATAATCAATCCAGTTTGTAATTCTTGATAATATTCCTCTACAGAATTTTTTCCTTGTCTCAAACGCTGTAATTTTTGTAACAATTCACGTTGATGATAAGGAGGAACCCAGCGAGTACGCATAGCATCTTTTAAAGCAGCCCAAGTAGTTGGAATATTATTAGCATGCAATCTACAATGTTCAGACCACCAAATAGATGCAAATCCCGTGAATTCACAAACAGCAGCAGTAACATGTCTATTCTCAAGATATTGTAAACATGTAAAGCGTTGTTCAGTTTCTAACTCCCAAGTAAGATAAGCATCAGGAATATATCTACCCTCAAACGGCTTAAGATTCAATTTAAGTTTACGCACATGTTCATCATCGCGTACCTGAGGGGGTGGTTGGTGTCGACCGTGGCGAATGTTGGGAAGTGGACGTCCAGCTGGCTGTTCATAGGCCGCTTCCTGTTCCACCTCCTCCTCGTAATCACCCTCGAAGTTGTCTTCCTGGCCAACGTCAGAAGCAGCAGCAGCAGCCGTAACTGCAGCGGCAGGAGCACCAATACTAGCAGCTTGTCCGGCAGGAAATAGAACACGTCGTGCGCGTCGTCGAAACGGTGGCTGCGCCGGGGTGGCGGCAGGCTGTGGAGGTAGGCATGCGATCAACGCAGTAAACTTGGCGTCGAGCTTGGTGTCGATCATCTTCTCCACGCCATCAATCGCCTCTGTAAATCTGTTCTCGATGTCTTGCACCTATTCAGACATCATACGTGCAAATTTATCATGTAGCTCCTTGTTTGTCATGTTCTCCCAATCGGGCGCATCCCGCGCCATTTCATCCTGTGATCCTGGCATGGTTAGCAGAAATAGAAAACACACAGGAATATGATCCTACTTCTACTAATGGGACGTGGGGTGGTGGAAAGCACAAATCCGTCAAGCTTTTCTTTCGTTCTTACCGATTCTTACTTAGCAGCAGGTGGTGATGTACAACCAACGGGTCAAAACTCTCAGAGATGTGGCAGAGCGATGGCCAGGAGGTGTCAAAACGCACGATGTAGAATATATGTGGAGTTGTAGGAAGGCTGGCAAGTATGGTAGCAAAATCTCAACAGTAAACAAGACAGAGATGCAAAGTTGAATAAACACTCAACGTCGGTACTGTGCTGATCCTAGGCTAGACCGTACGACAGACGCGAGCCTTAAACACCAACGAAAGCATGGCGCGGCACGTAAACAACTGAGAAGCACACTTTGAATTTTTTTTCTCTTTTTTTTTGCTTTTTTTTTGGAAATCACCCTCTTCTACGTACGACAAAAGATTGGTGAAATCCGACTCTAATCAACTCAAACTATTCTAGCTACGGAGATATCACAAACCGAACAGGTGATGGAACTCAACTCGGATCGGTAGGTTGTAGTGGTGTATATGGACTCGGCTTGGCGGAACGTGGTGGTGTATCTGGACTCGGATTGGCGGAACGTGGTGGTGTACTACTGTGCGGCAGCGGCGTGACAAACTGTGATCAGAACTCGAAACTCTAATGGAACTAGACGCTAAGATCAACAACTCGACACAACGATGCAACCGCAAATTCAACAAAGCAAACTACTGTAAAGAAAACTGGACAAAGGCTCGGACTATTTTCGGACGTGATGATCTAACCCTATTTTTTTGTGGCTTTTTCGTGGACTGTAGGTATGAAGAACCGAACCAATCTAGACTACGAAAAACTGGTAAATCTCACCGATCAACCTGGAAATCTGATACCACTTGATAGAGCCGAAGGTGTCCCGATGTTTCGATGAGATGATGGAGATCGATTATGGTGGAGACGACTTTTACGACCCGACTACGAACGTGCGAAGACGTTGCGCCTTAGCGATCGCTAAACCAACTCCGAGAGGTTATTGATCCCGCGGATGCACGATCAACCTGACCACAAAGGTCTAATTCCTGCAAGCAATCGAAAGAACAAGCAAGAACTAAGAATTGCAATCTGGATATTGCGAATATAAGATGATAGATTAATAGAAGTTGGGGTTCCAATGCAGTCTTGGCCTGGTCGGATGACACAAATGAAGAGCTCGAAGTTGCGGCTATGGATAACTTAAATCTGATTAAAATCCAAGTCTAAACGACGCCCTAAGGGCTGTATATATGGGGTAATAGAGGAGATTTTCGTGACCCCTTGGAGGTGGGGTCCGAAAACAACCCTAACTCGGTTTCCCCACACATACGGACTCTAAAAACAGCCTATAAAGTAGTATTTCGAAATTACATGGGCCTGGCCCAATAATAAGGTGACGCAGCACCTATAATAACCCTTGGACGAAAATATTAATGTGGCATCTTGTGTCTCTCGTCCAAGTCTTCATGCACGCCATATGGTGGCCTCAAAGTGCGAAAATCACCACTGGAAGCTCCATTGTCCTTTCCCGCGCGCGCACCTCCTTCTCCATGCTTGATCCCGCTCCAATGACCATCCTTCTTATGCATGCTAGGTCCTTCATTCATAAGACAAACAAAAGTATCTAATTTAGGCAGCATCATATGTTCCTGAACATTAGAAGGATTCGCAAGAAACTAAAGTACCTGATAATTTAGTTGACGTGCGCGTGCTCTAGCAACTGGTCCAGTATGTGTAGTTGGTGAAGATGTGGGTGTAACACTAGTAGAGTTGTCCTCATCAGGGACGATCACATCCCCGCAATCTCCTTTGTTTATCACTGCCAAAGTTTTCTGATTTCTCATGAACAAAGCGTGAAGGAGGGTTTGTTTTGTTGTAATTATCTTTTGTGAGCTGGGCGCACTCATGCCAATTCCTCCTCGTATTAGGGGTTTGCAGATTAGACATGAAATCCCGGGATAAAACTTGTCCAACTTAAGAAGATCATGAATTAACTACTACTTCCTAATGAGCTAAAACAGGGGCACAAAATAGAAGATTTTGAACATTTAAGGATAACACATAAATTCTATACTTTGGAAGTGGTAGTGGAATACCAAGAATAGGAAGGTATGGTGGACTCAAATGGGAGATACTGGTTTCAGGGTATGGATGCACAAGCAGAATTCCGCTTAGTACAGAGGTTTGGCTAGAAAAGGCTTTGATAGAACAGACAATTGATTGTGACTTGGATGCAAAGCAATATAAAGCATGAACATTAAAATAAGCATAGTGCATCAAGTTGTCTTCGTTGTCAACATAACACTTCAAGCATAATAACATAAAGGTTTTGGCTATGTCGCTACTTTGAGAAAATCATGCTTGTTGTTATGACCAAAGCTATGTTTGCCAAGACTAAATAAAGTTTTCAAATCCATACCTGATATAACATCAATACTCCCCATAAGAATCATCATAAGGTCGATTGCGTGAAGAGAATACCGAGTGCAGCGAAGGGATCAATAGACTTCTCATTAATATTCCATCATAGACGAATCCACACTCATGGATACATAACTCTCCAAAAAGGAGTGATATACCTCAATCCAAACACCTATTTAATAAGATAACGTCCCTAGACATGATACGACTCTACTTGACTCTAAAAGACAAAGATAAAGATAAAGATACCGGGCAGTCCCCCAAGCTTGGAACAAGCTAAGGGGATGCCATTACCCAGGGAGATTTACTCCTCATCCTTTTTCTTGTTGATCACGTACTCCTTGGCGAAGCGCTTCCATGGCAGCTGTTCTCCAGTCTTAAAGGACATTCCCGTCTCCAGGATCCTACACTCAGCACCCAAACCCATGCGCAGAAACTTTAGTTCATACTCACAGTTCTGGTTCTGCAGATCATAGATCTGTGCTTGGAGCTCATAAATTTTTTATTCTACTGCGGCCAAACTTGACCACATCTCCTTATTGTGGGAAGCCTCTATCTCGTTCATGATGTCGAAGTTAGCTTCAACACCACGCTCCACCATCTTCTTGAACTTGAAGACCTCATGTTCCATCTCCTTCAGTCGTTCCTCGGTGCTCCCCTCCTTGAATGGTCCCTTCAGATCCTCCTTATGGAGGTCACCATCCTCCACACGAAGGATCTGGGGGTGCTTCTTCACCTCAGTGAGCTAAGGCTTGATGACGTTGATGACGAACTTGTCCTTCGGGGAACTTGGGGAAGCCATCGCACCTAGGTCTAGCTGAAAGATTTCCCGGCAGAAACAACTCGAAAAGAAAACACACGAAATCGTGAGATACGTTGCCGGAACAATCCGGGAAAATATATAGCAAAAATTTCTGCACAAAAAGGAAGGTAACGAGCCCACGTGGCGTCGGAGACGGACTCCTGGGTGCCCAGGCGGCATCCCGGCGCAGCCAGGGGGGCTCATGGGCCCCCTGGAGCTGGTCTCCGGCTCCACTTCAGCCTCAAATTTTCTATATTTTTCAAAAACTCATAATCTGGAACTTATATGGCGGTTTCGCGATGTTTCCTTACCGTAATACATAACTTTCCTTATTCTTCTTCTGCTGGTGTCTGAAATGGGGCTGCAACATGTTCTTCATGAGTTGTTGTGTATACCAAATCCACATCAACATTGATAGGGTCTCCTGCTATGTAATGCTTAAGTCTTTGCCCATTCACAACTTGAGGTTTGGTGCCTTCGAAATTGTTAGTCTTGATTGCACCCGAGCGGTATAATTCTTCAATATGAAATGGCCCTTCCCACCTGGAAAGTAGTTTACCTGGAGAAAACCTGAAACGGGATCTAAACAACAAAACTTTATCACCAACATTAAATTCATGTTTCAGAATCCTCCTATCATGCCACTTCTTTACCTTTTCCTTGAACATTTTAGCGCTCTCGTAAGCTTCACTTCTCTACTCATCTAGAGAAGTCAAGTTCATGAGACGCTTTTCACCAGCTAATTTCTGGTCAGCATTAAGCTCTCTAATGGCCCAGAAAGCTTTGTGTTCTAATTCTAATGGTAGATGGCAAGCCTTTCCATATACCATCTTATAGGGAGACATGCCCATGGGGTTTTTATAAGCAGTTCTATACGCCCACAAAGCATCTCCTAACTTATTTGACCAATCTTTTCTATTTCTACTAACTGTCTTCTGTAATATCAACTTGATCTCTCTATTGGTGAGCTCAACTTTCCCACTAGTTTGAGGGTGGTACGGTGAAGCAATTCTATGATTGACATTGTACTTGGCTAAAGCTTTGCTAAAAGCTCCATGTGTAAAGTGTGAACCCCCGTCAGTCATGAGGTACCTGGGTACTCCAAACCTAGGAAAAATTACATCCTTGAGCATTTTCAAAGATGTCTTGTGATCAGTACTTTCAGTGGGGATTTCCTCTACCCGCTTGGTTACATAATCCACAACAACTAGAATGTGAGTGTACTTGTGCGAGCAAGGAAAAGGACCCATAAAATCAAAACCCCATGAATCAAAAGGCTCAATCACTAGAGAGTAATTCATAGGCATCTCATTCCTTCTACTAATATTACCAACTCTCTGACACTTATCACAGGATAAGACATAATTTCTAGCATCCTCAAAGAGAGTAGGCCAATAAAAACCTGATTGGAGAACCTTATGTGCGGTCCTCTCACCGGCATGATGTCCTCCATATGGACTGTCGTGGCATTGTTTAAGAATGTCCTTCTGCTCGTGTTCTGGTATGCATCTTCTCACGATCCCATCTGGACCATCTTTGAAAAGGTGTGGGTCATCCCAAAAGTAATGCCTCAAATCGTGGAAGAACTTCTTCCTTTGCTGAAATTTTAAACCTGGAGGCAAAAACTTTGCAACGATAAAGTTAGCATAATCTGCAAACCAAGGATCGAAGAGAGATTGTACTTTTACAACAACTAGCTGTTCATCTGGAAAACTGTCGTTGACTGGAATGGGATCATGCGGTATATCTTCCATCCTTGAAAGATTATCCGCCACCGGATTGTCTGCTCCTTTCCTATCGACAATCTGTAAATCAAATTCTTGAAGAAGGAGTACCCATTGGATGAGTCTTGGTTTGGCATCCTTCTTCTCCATAAGATACTTAATGGCAACATGGTCAGTATGAATAATAATCTTAGAATCAACAATATACTGCCTAAACTTATCACAAGCAAACACTACTGCTAAGAATTCCTTCTTAGTAGTAGCATAATTCTTTTGAGCACTATCAAGGGTTTTTCTAGCATAATATATAACATTCAACTTGTTATCAACCCTTTTCCCTAAAACATCTCCCACAGATAAATCACTAGCATCACACATAATTTCAAAAGGTAAATTCCAATCAGGTGGTTGTACTATAGGAGCGGTTATTAAAGCTTTCTTAAGAACTTCGAAGGCTTCCTTACAATCTTCATCAAAAACAAAAGGAACATCCTTCTGGAGAAGATTAGTGAGGGGTCTTGAAGTCTTGGAAAAGTCTTTAATAAATCTTCTATAGAAACCATCATGACCGAGAAAACTATGAATACCTTTGATGTCCCTTGGATAGGGCATCCTTTCAATTGCTTCGATCTTGGCCCTGTCCACCTCAATTCCCCTCTCGGAAATCTTGTGGCCAAGAACAACTCCTCGTTGACCATAAAGTGGCACTTCTCCCAGTTAAGAACCAAATTCGTCTCCTCACATCTCTGCAAAACTTTATTAAGGTTGTGGAGACAATGGTCAAAAGAGGTTGCATAGACGGAGAAATCTTCCATGAATACCTCCACAGTTTCTTCACAAAAACCATGAAAGATAGCAGACATACACCTTTGAAAAGTAGCAGGCGCATTACATAAACCAAAAGGCATACGCCTGTAAGCATAAGTACCATAGGGACAATTAAAAGTGGTCTTCTCTTGAACTGCAGTGTTAACATGAATTTGAGAGAAGCCAGAATAACGATCAAGATAAAAAAGTGAGTATTTTTGGATAACCTGTCAAGCATTTGGTCAATGAACGACAATGGGTAGTGGTCCTTTCTGGTTGCCTTGTTCAGCTTCCTGTAATCAATACACATTCTATATCCAATAATAATTCTCTGAGGTATTAGTTCATTCTTATCATTAGGAACCACAGTTGTTCCTCCTTTCTTTGGAACACAATGAACCGGGCTTACCCACTTACTATGAGCTATAGGGTAGATAATACTTGCGGCTAGAAGCTTGAGAATCTCAGTCCTTACAACATCCATCATCTTCGGATTCAACCGTCGTTGATTATCAACAACTGGTTTAGCATCAGGCTCAAGGTTGATGGTATGTTGACAAATAGATGGACTAACCCCCTTAAGGTCATCAAGGGTATAGCCAATTGCTCCTCGATGTTTGTGAAGTACTTCCAATAGTCACTCTTCTTCATACCCTCAAAGGTTAGAATTGATAATAACAGGATATACTTTCTTTTCATCTAAATAAGCGTATTTGAGCGTATCAGGAAGAGGTTTAAGATCAAACACTGGATCTTCTTTTGGTTTCGATAAAATTCCCAAAGGCTCAACTAGAAGGTTGTGCTTTATGGTAGCAGGTTGTCTTAAGAAGATTTCGTCCAGCTCATTTCTCTCCTACATATGCAAATCATTCTCGTGGTCCTCCATATATTGCTGCAAAGGATCATTAGGAGGGATAGAAATGGAAGCAGTATCTTCAATAATCTTATCGTTACTAGTAAAATTAGTACCACGAGGCTGCTTAGAGAACTTAGAAAAATTAAATTCATATGGCTCACCATTGAATTCAACAGAAACTTTACCTTTCTTGCAATCTATTATAGCTCCACAAGTTCTGAGAAAAGGTCTACCAAAAATAATAGGACAAAAATTATCCCTTACTGAACGAAGTAATAGAAAGTCGGTAGGATATTTTACCTTTCTGCATAAGACTTCAACGTCTCTCACAATTCCGATAGGAGAGATAGTTGCTCTGTTTGCAAGATGAATAATAACATCAACTTCTTCAAGTTCACAAGGTGACATCTCACCCATGATCTCTTGATAAAGTGAATACGGGATAGCGCGAGCACTCGATCCCAAATCACATAGCCCATAATAATTGTGATCTCCTATTTTAACAGATACTACTGGAGTACCTGAAATTGGGCCTTTATTCTTGGCTGTGAAGAGGTTAGTGGAAATAGCACAAAAATTTATATTAGAATCTAAAGCATCATTAGTAACAAGATCCTTAACCAATGCAACTTGCGGATCGACCTTGATCTGGTCCTCGGGCTCATCAATTCTTCTCTCACTTTTATTTATTATGCCTGTCACAAAAGAGTGCTCCCTTATCCTTGCGGGAAAATGGGGCTTTTCATATATACCTGCAGGCAAAATAGGGTCAGCAACATAAATATCAATAGGTAATTCTTTGAAGGGTTTATGATGCTGATACTTCTTCTTCTTAGAAGAGCCAATATGAGTGGCAATGTTCTTACAAAAATCAATCATCAGATGGGAATCAAGACCAATCTTAGAGCAAAAGGTACTAAAGTAATCAGTTTTCACATATCTCTCTATATAAGCGTGCTCATAATTTATAGTGGGTTCAATACCTTTATCTATTTCCCAATCTTCGGTATTCTTCTGGATCCTTTCAAGGAGATCCCATCTTTCTTCAACGCTTTTCGTCTGAAATACCCTACTAGAGGAGGCATCCATCATCTCCTTATCCTGACGAGAAAGTCTAGAAGAAAAATTTGGAAGTATAGTTTTCTTGGGGAGCTCATGGATAGGATATTTGAGCATTAGGGATTTCAATCTCCCCCAAGCTTGAGCGATGCTTTCTCCGTCACGAGACCTAAAGTTATACATATAATTTTTGTCTCGATGAATTTCATGAAGAGGATAAAACTTGGTATAAAAGAGAGACATAAGCTCTTGCCAATCAAGCAAATGAGAGTTATCGAGAAGCTTATACCAATCTGAAGCTTTATCTATAAGCGATACGGAGAACAATTTCCTCATGAAAAATTCCATTGATACACCTGCAAGCATAAATAGTGAGCACAGTTGTGACAAGTATAGCAAGTGTTCACTGAGATGTCTGTCTCCTGCATAACGATTAGCCAAAACACAATCGATAATACCAGTTGGTATTTTATAAGGCACAATTTCAAAAGGGGGAGGAACAACCACCACAGATGTGGGGTGTTTCCCTGCAAGCAACTATCCAATAGCTAGGTTGACAAAGAGAAGCAACAGCAAAATAAAAACAACAATAAAAAAAATCCTTACTAGCTTCGCTTACCAATAGCGCTATGCTCCCCGGCAACGGGTTCCAATGAGGTCTTGGCCTGGTCGGATGACACAAACGAAGAGCTCGAAGTTGCGGCTATGGCTAACTTAAATCTAATTAAAACCCAAGTCTAAACGACGCCCTAAGGGCTGTATATATGGGGGAACAGAGGGGAATTTCATGACCCCTTGGAGGTGGGGTCCGGAAACAACCCTAACACGGTTTCCCCACACATACGGACTCTAAAAACAGCCTATAATGTGGTATTTTGAAATTACATGGGCCCAGCCCAATATTAAGGTGACGCAGCACCTATAATTGCCCTTGGACGAAAATAATGAAGTGGCATCTCGCGTATTTCGTCCAAGACCTCATGCGCGCCTTATGGTGGCTTCAAAGTGCGATAATCACCACTGGAAGCTCCGCTGTGCTTTCCCGCGCGCGCACCTTCTTCTCCATGCTTGATCCCGCTCCAATAACCATCCTTCTTGTCCATGCTAGGTCCTTCATTCATAAGCAAAACAAAAGTATCTAATTTAGGCAGCATCATATGTTCATGAACAATAGAAGGATTCGCAAGAAACGAAAGTACCTGATAATTTAGTTGACGTGCGCGAGCTCTAGTAACTGGTCCAGCATGTGTAGTTGGTGAAGATGTGGGTGTAACATTAGTAGAGATGTCCTAATCATACTCGACAAAGGTTACATACGTGAATCCCTTAGTCCTTGTGTTGTTCCTGTTATATTAGTGCCTAAAAAGGATGGAACATGGCGTATGTGTGTTGATTGTCGAGCCATTAATAATATTACTATTCGTTATCGTCATCCTATTCCAAGGTTAGATGATATGCTTGATGAATTAAGTGGCTCTACCATGTTTTCCAAAGTTGATTTGCGTAGTGGATACCATCAAATTCGCATGAAATTAGGAGATGAATGGAAAACGGCATTTAAAACTAACTTTGGATTATATGAGTGGTTAGTCATGCCCTTTGGATTAACTAATGCACCTAGCACTTTCATGAGATTAATGAACGAGGTTTTACGTGCTTTCATTGCACGATTTGTGGTAGTCTATTTTGATGATATACTGATTTATAGCAAATCTTTGGAGGAACATTTGGATCATTTACGTGCAGTTTTTATTGCTCTACGTAATGCACGTTTATTTGGTAACCTTAGGAAGTGCACCTTTTGCACCGACCGAGTATCGTTTCTTGGCTATGTTGTTACTCCACAGGGTATTGAAGTTGATAAAGCCAAGATCGAGGCGATTGAGAGTTGGCCGCAGCCCAAAACGGTCACGCAAGTGAGGAGTTTTCTTGGCCTCGCTGGATTCTATAGGCGTTTTGTGAGAGATTTCAACACCGTTGCTGCACCTCTCAATGAGTGTAACGACCCGGTCCCGAAGGGAACCAAGTCTACTGTGCTTCTGTGCTATCCCTGGATCAGTATGCTAGCACACACAGTGCTCGATGAAATACCATGAATCACATGTCAAAAAGTAACGTAAATACATGGTATTTATTACCTTATAGCCTTTGGGCAAGAATACACCGGGGAAACAAACAATACATAAGTGGAGTCCCATCGACACCAACGGCAAAGTTGAGTGTAGACATCGTAACCCTACATCGCATCACTTACTCGGCATATACAATCCTGCAACACCAAAGGTTACAGCCCAAAATGGGTCAGTACTTTGAATGTATGGCAAGTTACTCCCAAAATTATATATATAATAGACCTATCTTCTACATGCAATTTTGGCTGGTGGAAAAGCTCTAAGAGTTTCAGTTTGCATAAAGTTGATTTTTTCCTACTCAAAGATTATCATAACAGTACTACAAAGCTCATAATATGATTGAATTGGTTTCTCCAAGTCAATCTATTCCCAAAGTTGATTAAACCCGATTGATTAATTAAATATGATGAGATCCGTCAACATTCCCACTTCTAGATGCTCAAAGTTGTCCGTAACCGGGGACACGGCTAATCATGATCAGTTTGTACACTTTTCCCCACAAGACTCGACCACCTCCTTTTTAGTTCGTCACACTACATGTTGTATGAGAACCGGAAGGTCGAGACATGGTCTTTTAGAAGAGTTTCCCTCACTCTGGCGGTGCCCATCCCACCTACTCATAACTACGTTCGTAGAACCACCTAGTAAGAGTCACTACAACTAATCAACCAAGCCAGAGCCCATAATAGCTTGTGGCTGCACACGTAAGCTTCTAGTTATGAAAAATATGATTGATCCCTTTAAGCCTGGGTGGCATTCCGCAGTGATTACTGGCCATCTCCAGGTCACTCAGGCAAATCCACTGGTTCCTCCAGGGTGCCCCCAACCATTCCACCCAGGTGGTTCATTAAGATTATCTTGGTCCTGTTTACTACTTAGTCGCTCATACCTCTTAATGGATCACTTCCCAATCCACGTCTACTTAGCAAAGCAGTATAATTCTACACGGTGGCGACAATGATATAAGGTTCAGACCTACCTCAATGATCTACTGGGTGTAATAGCATAGCATAATCTATAATCCTATCAATGCATAATATTTAAGTCTGACTACAATGCATATAAAAAATATAGGTAATAGTGGAGCATGATCAAAAGAGTAACTTGCCTGGATCCTTACGATGAAATATTCTACTCGTAGTCATCTCTCCATCTCGTTACAATATATCTAACGGTAAAAGAGAAACACTTCAACACACAACTCAACCCAAAGTGAAGATCCAAATAAGATACAATTACAACATAAATATTTAGTTATTACTATTAATAAACTAATTACTATGGCATGGATAGGTTGAGATAGGATCAAGTTGGATTGGATGGAAATATGATGGAAATCATATATCCGAGGATTGTAAAATCAATTGGATATGTTGGAGATTGATTATAAAATCAACTGATGGAGAGTATGTCAAACTCAGTTGGTTTGTCCATATGAATATTTGAATAGGAAATCAATTCTTGGATTGGATTCAAAAATATCCGATAGAAATCGTGATGATCTTGTTGAGAAGATTGAATTTTTGTAGCCAAATTTATATAAAAAAGAGATATAACTAAAGGGAAGCTAAGACAAAGGTTTGAGGTCAAAATAGTGTATTTATATGATGGAAAGAATGTGACAATTGTCCAAACAAAAAGATTTGATTTTAAGGATCAAATTTGATGAAGAAAATATTCCAAATAAATTATAGAATAAGATGTATATCAAATATACTCAAATTATAAAAATAAATTTGAGTTAAATTTCAAATTATCAAAAGTGGAATATTATTGGAAAAAAATAAACTACATTTTCCAGGGAATCCGGGGATATAAAATTTGTCGAAATCCGACTTACGGGCTAGAAGATATGAATTTTTGAAGTTTGGATATTTTTGCTAAAATGAATTACGGGATTAATAAGAGGATGCCACGGGGCGAGTTCTGATAGGTCCGCACCTATTCAATTTTTTTTACAAAAAAAACTGATGAATAGAGAGGGGAGAAAATCTTACCGGAGATCTCGCCGGAATTTTGGAAAAAGGTCTCCGGCGTCAACGAACAACCGAACGGGGTAGAGGATGATTTGGGCGACTCGATGGACAAGGTTATAACTCCATGTTCGCCCTCGGATAGCGAAGAAGTTCCGTCGGAGTAGATAAGAACGCATGAAGAGCATGATGACACGGACGGCGTGCTCCGGCCTTGCAATCGAGAGGAAAAATATGTCACAACGGTGCGCATCGGCAACGGGAAGAAACTAGAGGAAGAAATATGTACTAGGCACCTTTCATGGCGACAAAAATCTTCACCGGAAGTGTGGATGCATCTTTACTCCGACGAGAAATTGCGCACGAAGGATAGGGCTTTGAAGAGGGACTTTATGCGTGGGGATGTGTGGTTCAAAGGGGTCCTAGGGGTGGTATTTATAGGGTCATGGGAGGTCCATAGAAGGAGAGTGGGTGAGGTTCTGGAATGGAGTTAATGGCATTCATGGTGAAATAAAGAACATTAAAAGCGAGGTTTTGGAAATAGATTTAATGGCATTTATGGAGAAATAATGGGCATTAAAAGCGAGGTTTTGGAAATGAATTTAATGGCATTCATGGAGAAAATTATGGACAATTAAAAGCATTAAAACGCGTGTTTGTTTCCATGAATGGATTCCTCATGAACTTGTCCACAATTTTTGTGTAGGTTCTGAACTGAATCAGTCAAAAGAGTATATGGGAGGAAAAGAGAAAGAGCTTCAGTTGTCATGGCCATTTGCTTCTGTGTTCACGTACACATGAACGAACGAGAGGAAGAAGACAGCTCGCTCGGGCTATGGGGCCTTACTAGAAATTTGGCCCAAGATAAAGAAAAAGGAAAGAGAAATAGGGGAAAAATTAGATAGATGACCTCAGTCCAATTGACTTAGGAATCCTATTTTTATTATTTGGGTTAAACACTCTCAAATAAAATTGTATAGGCCAAATAAAACATAGAGAGTCTAGGAAAACTATATTTCCCTCTCAGAATAAATTTTAGAAATAGATTTTTATGGAAAAAAACTCATTAACGAAATTATTAAAAAAATTCAATACTGTTTTTGGAGAAGTCATATTATCTCCTCTCATTTTGTTTATTAAATTATTGGAAATATTTAAATATCTCTTAAACGTCAATATCCAATAAACTCAAAAATAAGAATTCGAGAATTGAGTATGGGACTACAATAAATTTAAGAAAGTCATTTTATTCTCACTCGGAAATATTTAATTGTGGTTCGTACCAAATTTCAAAAGGACAAAAGAAAGAAAATCATTCTTTGAAATTTTGAATAAAGTTGACAACCAAAATTTTCATTATTGGATAAATGATTATCCAATTGTATTAAATGGTTTGTAAAGGTTTAAACAAAAACTCAAGGGAAAAGTTTTCATTTATCCCAAAATCAAAACAATTCAATCAATATTATATTATTTATTAACAATCCAAAATTTGGAAAATTTTGGGATGTTACAATGAGCTTACACGCAAGGATGTGCCCTTTAGTTGGGGTACCGCACAGGAAGAAGCCGTCACGGTATTTTAATAAGACTTGCTAAGTGGAATAAGTTAACACATGCTCCTTTGCTCCAACTTCCTGATTTTAATAAGACTTTTGAGCTTGAATGCGATGCTAGTGGGATTGGTTTGGGAGGTGTGTTATTACAAGATGCTAAACCTGTTGCATACTTTTCTGAAAAATTGAGTGGGCCTAGTCTGAACTATTCTACTCATGATAAGGAATTATATTCTCTTGTTCGAACATTAGAAACTTGGCAACATTATTTATGGCCCAAAGAATTGGTTATACATTCTGATCATGAATCTTTGAAACAAATAAGAAGTCAAGCAAAACTTAATCGTAGACATGCTAAGTGGGTTAAATTTATTGAGACTTTCCCTTATGTCATTAAACACAAGAAGGGGAAAGATAATATTATTGCTGATGCATTGTCTCGTCGTTATACTATGCTTTCACAACTTGACTTCAAGATATTCGGTTTAGAGACAATCAAAGATCAATATGTACATGATGCGGAATTTAAAGATGTATTGCAGAATTGTAGAGAGGGTAGAACATGGAACAAGTGGGTTTGTGTTCTGTTCTAACAAGCTATGCATTCCAGCTAGCTCTATTCGTCTTTTGTTGTTGCAGGAGGCGCATTGAGGAGGATTAATGGGACACTTTGGCGTGAAGAAGACGGAGGACGTACTTGCTACACATTTCTTTTGGACAAAGATGAGACGGGATGTTGAGCGTTTTGTTGCTCGCTGCACTACATGTCAAAAAGCTAAGTCACGACTCAATCCTCATGGTTTATACATGCCTTTACCTATACCTAGTGTTCCGTGGGAGGACATATCAATGGACTTTGTTGTAGGCTTGCCTCAAACAAAGAAGGGGAGGGATAGCATATTTGTTGTCGTGGATAGATTTTCTAAGATGGCACATTTTATACCATGTCATAAAAGCGATGATGCTGCTAATGTTGCTGATTTATTCTTTCGTGAGATTATTCGCTTACATGGTGTGCCCAATACTATTGTCTCGGATCGTGATACTAAGTTTCTTAGCCATTTTTGGAGATGCTTATGGGCTAAGTTGGGGACTAAACTACTTTTTATTACTACATGTCATCCCCAAACTGATGGACAAACTGAAGTGGTCACTAGGACTTTGTCTACTATGCTTAGGGCTGTTTTAAAGAGTAACTTGAAAATGTGGGAAGAATGTTTACCTCATATTGAATTTGCTTATAATCGTTCATTTCATTCTACCACTAAAATGTGCCCTTTTGAGATTGTTTATGGTTTTCTAACTCGTGCACCTATTGATTTGCTGCCTCTTCCATCTTCGGAGAAGGTTAATTTTGATGCTAAGAAACGTGCTGAATTGATATTAAAAATGCATGAGTTAACTAATGAAAACATTGAGAAAATGAATGCTAGATACAAGCTTGCTGGTGATAAGGGTAGACAGCATGTTGTGTTTGAACCAGGAGATCTTGTTTGGTTACATCTACGTAAAGATAGGTTTCCTGATTTGCGCAAGTCTAAGTTAATGCCACGAGCTGATGGTCCCTTTAAGGTTTTACAGAAAATTAATGATAATGCATATAAACTTGAGCTACCTGCAGATTTTGGGGTTAGTCCCACATTTAATATTGCAGATTTGAAACCTTATTTGGGAGAAGATGATGAGCTTTCGTCGAGGACGACTTCAATTCAAGAAGGGGAGGATGATGAGGACATCTCTACTAATGTTACACCCACATCTTCACCAACTACACATACTGGACCAGTTACTAGAGCACGCGCACGTCAACTAAATTATCAGGTACTTTCGTTTCTTGCGAATCCTTCTAATGTTCAGGAACATATGATGCTGCCTAAATTAGATACTTTTGTTTGTCTTATGAATGAAGGACCTAGCATGGATAAGAAGGATGGTCATTGGAGCGTGATCAAGCATGGAGAAGGAGGTGCGCGCGCGGGAAAGGACAATGGAGCTTCCAGTGGTGATTTTCGCACTTTGAGGCCACCATAAGGCGTGCATGACGACTTGGATGAGAGACACAAGATGCCACATTAATATTTTCGTCCAAGGGTTATTATAGGTGCTGCGTCACCTTATTATTGGGCTAGGCCCATGTAATTTTGAAATACTACTTTATAGGCTGTTTTTAGAGTCCGTATGTGTGGGGAAACCGAGTTAGGGTTGTTTTCGGACCCCACCTCCAAGGGGTCACGAAAATCTCCTCTATTCCCCCATATATACAGCCCTTAGGGCGTCGTTTAGCCTTGGGTTTTAATCAGATTTAAGTTAGCCATAGCCGCAACTTCGAGCTCTTCGTTTGTGTCATCCGACCAGGCCAAGACCGCATTGGAACCCCAACTTCTATTAATCTTTCATCTTATATTCGCAATATCCAGATTGCAATTCTTAGTTCTTGCTTGTTCTTTCGATTGCTTGCAGGAATTAGACCTTCGTGGTCAGGTTGATCGTGCATCCGCGGGATCAATAACCTCTCGGAGTTGGTTTAGCGATCGCTAAGGCGCAACGTCTTCGCACGTTCGTAGTCGGGTCGTGAAAGTCGGCTCCACCATAATCGATCTCCATCATCTCATCGAAACATCGGGACACCTTCGCCTCTATCAGTCCCCGTGTGGGAGTCGTTCCTGAAAACTTGTCCAGTCTGAGAAGTAATTGAGTTTTCTATTAGCATTTGTTGACAAATCATGCACCGCTCAAAACATGTTTTCATTCTGTTTGATTTAAGGATAGCACTTGAGTTTTCCCTGCTTGCCTTTAACAAGTCCTTTCTTTTAGACTTAGTTGAGTCAGTTTCGTACTTCTTCTTTTCCAAGAGAGAACATACACTTGGTGCTGATGTGCATTAAGTTTTGCCATGCCATATCATTGTTGATATTATCTTTTGATAAGTAAGTTGTTTGCAAAAGCTTTTTCCAAGCAAACATCTTCCTTTGTGTTAACATTTTCACTTCATGCCTAACAGCATGTTCTTTCAAAAGCATCAATTGATCTCATCAAAATATAAAGAGAAAGAGCAAAAGTAAAAGCTATTAGTTGTTCTTTCACCAAAGGACATGTTTGCCATGATTTGATGAGTTTCCTTAGCCCTGCTCTTGATTATAATTGTTATTACTCTTTCATAAGGGCCTTATGAGTTGAAGATTACTGTTGAGGATGTTTGAGTTTGGTGAAGAAATCATGATGCTTCTTGTCCGTATTTTATTTATCGACACTTCACTCTCTAAACTTGTCGACAGGTTTACCGAGATCAGTTTTCGCTTGGGGACAAGCGAGGTCAAAGCTTGGGGGAGTTGATACGTCGAAAATGCATCACTATTTTATATTGTAATTCAACCTTATTCATTGATATATTTCATATTACGATGATGTTTTTATGTTGTTTTGGATTGTTTTACACAGTTTACAACTTTCCGGTGCCGAAGCAGCAGACGCAAGATTCAGCGGTAAAAAGCGGACGCTGAGTTGCTGAAGAAGAATACCTCCGAATTACCTGAAAATCGACGAAGGGTATTTTCCGAAGGATTAACGAAGACACGCCGAAGAGGGACCAGAGGGGGGCCACAGGAGCCCCAGGAGGCCACCTGGCGCGGCCTCACCCCTGGCCGCGCCGAGAGGGCGCTTGGAGCCCTGGGGCCACTCCCGGCTCCACCCTCTGGCCTATATACTCTTCGTCGCCCGAAAACCTTAAAAAATAGGAGTTTTTACGGAGTTCCGCCGCCGCTCCGTGGCGGAAACCTACAGAGAAGAAAAGGGCTCTCCGGCGGGCAGATTCCGCCGAGAAGATCACCTCCCGGAAGGGGAGATCATCGCCATCGTCATCACCATCTTGACGGGCATCATCGAGATCATCATCAACATCATCCCCAACATCAGCACCATCTTCATCTTCATCCAATGTCATCTCACAATTGCAACTTGTGTTGTAATTCGTACTATCTATCCTCTCTACTCTACCGGTCTTGATTACTACTTTGTGGTGAATGCTATTGAGTTTTTTTGGAGGAATATCGTTATGACCAGATTGTTTACCATCTATTTATCACCTCTGATCATTATCTCTTTTATGTCTTGTAAGTAGTTACTTTAGTTCTTGAGGACATGGGAGAAGTCTAGTTGTTAGTAGTCATATGATGTTGAAGTAATTTGTGTTGTTTGATATTTAAGTTGTGTTGCTATTTTCCTAGTGGTGTTGTGTTGATAACCCACAAGTGTAGGGGATCGCAACAGTCTTCGCGGGTAAGAGTAACCCAATTTATTGATTCGACACAAGGGGAGCCAAAGAATACTTATAAGCCTTAGAAGTTGAGTTGTCAATTCAACCACACCTGAAAAAGCACTAGACAAGATATTTAGTAGCAACGGTGTGTTCACGGGTGTAGCCTTTAAGACTTCCCCAATCACCAACACCACAAAGTAGTAACACAGTAGTAGGAGCAGCAAAGAAAGTAAAAGTAACAACGAATGCAATAAAGGTGAAAGATGGACCGGGGTTCAAGGTTTCACTAGTGGTACCTCTCAAGCAAAAGAACAAGGTGCTGGGTGAACAAATTACAGTTGGGCAATTGACAGAATTGCACCAACTCTAGCCAAACAAACTAGAGCATCCTAGTCTAAGAACCAAACGTAGGCATGTGTTCCGTATGTAGTTGTACGTGCTTGCAATAATGATAGAGGCGAAGGTGTCCCGATGTTTCGATGAGATGGTGGAGATCGATTATGGTGGAGACGACTTTCGCGATCCGACAACGAACGTGCGAAGACGTTGCGCCTTAGCAATCGCTAAACCAACTCCGAGAGGTTATTGATCCCGCAGATGCACGATCAACCTGACCACGAAGGTCTAATTCCTGCAAGCAATCGAAGAACAAGCAAGAACTAAGAATTGCAATCTGGATATTGTGAATATAAGATGAATGATTACGAAAGTTGGGGTTCCAATGAGGTCTTGGCCTGGTCGGATGACACAAACGAAGAGCTCGAAGTTGCGGCTATGGCTAACTTAAATCTAATTAAAACCCAAGTCTAAACGACGCCCTAAGGGCTGTATATATGGGGGAACAGAGGTGATTTTTGTGACCCCTTGGAGGTGGGGTCCGAAAACAACCCTAACTCGGTTTCCCCACACATACGGACTCTAAAAACAGCCTATAATGTGCTATTTCGAAATTACATGGGCCCAGCCCAATATTAAGGTGGCGCATCACCTATAATTGCCCTTGGACGAAAATAATGAAGTGGCATCTCGCGTATTTCGTCCAAGACTTCACGCGCGCCTTATGGTGGCTTCAAAGTGCGATAATCACCACTGGAAGCTCCGCTGTCCTTTCCCGCGCGCGCACCTTCTTCTCCATGCTTGATCCCGCTCCAATGACCATCCTTCTTGTCCATGCTAGGTCCTTTATTCATAAGCAAAACAAAAGTATCTAATTTATGCAGCATCATATGTTCATGAACAATAGAAGGATTCGCAAGAAACGAAAGTACCTGATAATTTAGTTGACGTGCACGTGCACTAGTAACTGGTCCAATATGTGTAGTTGGTGAGGATATGGGTGTAACATTAGTAGAGATGTCCTCATCATCCTCCCCTTCTTGAATTGAAGTCGTCCTCGACGGAAGCTCATCATCTTCTCCCAAATAAGGCTTCAAATCTGCAATATTAAATGTGGGACTAACCCCAAAGGCTGCAGGTAGCTCAAGTTTATATGCATTATCATTAATTTTCTGCAAAACCTTAAAGGGACCATCAGCTCGAGGCATTAACTTAGACTTGCGCAAATCAGGAAACCTATCTTTACGTAGATGTAACCAAACAAGATCTCCGGGTTCAAACACAACATGCTTTCGACCCCTATCACCAGCAGGCTTGTATCTAGCATTCATTCGCTCAATGTTTTCTTTAGTTAACTCATGCATTTTTAATATCAATTCAGCATGTTGCTTAGCATCAAAATTAACCTTCTCCGAAGATGGAAGAGGCAGCAAATCAATAGGTGCACGAGGTAGAAAACCATCAACAATATCAAAAGGGCACATTTTAGTGGTAGAATGCAATGAACGATTATAAGCAAATTCAATATGAGGTAAACATTCTTCCCACAGTTTCAAGTTACTCTTTAAAACAGCCCTAAGCATAGTAGACAATGTCCTATTGACCACTTCAGTTTGTCCATCAGTTTGGGGATGACATGTAGTACTAAAAAGTAGTTTAGTCCCCAACTTAGCCCATAAGCATCTCCAAAAATGGCTAAGAAACTTAGTATCACGATCCGAGACAATAGTATTGGGCACACCATGTAAACGAATAATCTCACGAAAGAATAAATCAGCAACATTAGCAGCATCATCGCTTTTATGACATGGTATAAAATGTGCCATCTTAGAAAATCTATCCACGACAACAAATATGCTATCCCTCCCCTGCTTTGTTCGAGGCAAGCCTAAAACAAAGTCCATGGATATGTCCTCCCACGGAACACTAGGTACAGGTAAAGGCATGTATAAACCATGAGGATTGAGTCGTGACTTAGCTTTTTGACATGTAGTGCAGCGAGCAACAAAACGCTCAACATCCCGTCTCATCTTTCGCCAAAAGAAATGTGTAGCAAGTACGTCCTCCGTCTTCTTCACGCCAAAGTGTCCCATTAATCCTCCTCCATGCGCCTCCTGCAACAACAAAAGACGAATAGAGCTAGCTGGAATGCATAGCTTGTTAGAACGGAACACAAATCCATGATTAAGCACAAACTTGTTCCATGGTCTACCCTCTCTACAATTCTGCAATACATCTTTAAATTCCGCATCATGTACATATTGATCTTTGATTGTCTCTAAACCGAATATCTTGAAGTCAAGTTGTGAAAGCATAGTATAACGACGAGACAATGCATCAGCAATAATATTATCTTTCCCCTTCTTGTGTTTAATGACATAAGGGAAAGTCTCAATAAATTCAACTCACTTAGCATGTCTACGATTAAGTTTTGCTTGACTTCTTATGTGTTTCAAAGATTCATGATCAGAATGTATAACAAATTCTTTGGGCCATAAATAATGTTGCCAAGTTTCTAATGTCCGAACAAGAGCATATAATTCCTTATCATAAGTAGAATAGTTCAGACTAGGCCCACTCAATTTTTCAGAAAAGTAAGCAACAGGTTTAGCATCTTGTAATAACACACCTCCCAAACAAATACCACTAGCATCGCATTCAAGCTCAAAAGTCTTATTAAAATCATGAAGTTGGAGCAAAGGAGCATGTGTTAACTTATCTTTCAATACCGTGAAGGCTTCTTCCTGTGCAGTACCCCAAGTAAAAGGCACATCCTTGCATGTAAGCTCATTGAGAGGTGCAGCAATGGTGCTGAAATCTCCCACAAAACGCCTATAGAATCCAGCGAGGCCAAGAAAACTCCTCACTTGTGTGACCGTTTTGGGCTGCGGCCAACTCTCAATCGCCTCGATCTTGGCTTTATCAACTTCAATTCCCTGCGGAGTAACAACATAGCCAAGAAACGATACTCGGTCGGTGCAAAAGGTGCACTTCCCAAGGTTACCAAACAAACGTGCATTACGTAGAGCAATAAAAACAGCACGTAAATGATCCAAATGTTCCTACAAAGATTTGCTATAAATCAGTATATCATCAAAATAGACTACCACAAATCGCCCAATGAAAGCACGTAAAACCTCGTTCATTAATCTCATGAAAGTGCTAGGTGCATTAGTTAACCCAAAAGGCATGACTAACCACTCATATAATCCAAACTTAGTTTTAAATGCCGTTTTCCATTCATCTCCTAATTTCATGCGAATTTGATGGTATCCACTACGCAAATCAACTTTGGAAAACATGGTAGAGCCACTTAATTCATCAAGCATATCATCTAACCTAGGAATAGGATGACGATAACGTATAGTAATATTATTAATGGCTCGACAATCAACACACATACGCCATGTTCCATCCTTTTTAGGCACTAATATAACAGGAACAGCACAAGGACTAAGGGATTCACGTATGTAACCATTGTCGAGTAGCTCTTGTACTTGACGCTGAATCTCCTTCGTCTCCTCCGGATTGGTACGGTATGGCGCACGGTTGGGCAGCGAAGCACCGGGAATTAAGTCAATCTGATGCTCAATCCCTCGAATAGGTGGTAATCCCGGTGGCACGTCTTGTGGAAAGACGTCAATAAACTCCTGCAAAAGGTCAGTGACAACAGGAGGCAAAGAAGGAGGCAATTCCTCAAATGAAAACAAAGCTTCTTTGCACAAAAAAGCATAGCACACATATTGACTAACATCCAAATCCGAAATATCAACCTTAGTAGCAAGCAAAGTTGGACTAGTCAATTTAATTTCATTAGAAACAGCAGAAGAAGATTTGCTATTAGTCTTATGTTGTTGCTCAAATTCTTTAGCTGCTATCTCATTCTCACTCTTATTTTTCTCCTGTTTAGCTTTACTAGCTCTAGCAAGATCATCTTTTACAATTTGTTCAGGAGACATACGAAGTAAAGCATTATTTTTATCCTGATGAACCAGAGTAAACTGGTTTGTCCTACCATGGTGTACAACATTCCTATCAAATTGCCATTGTCTACCAAGTAAAAGAGAGCATGCTTGCATGGGTACCACATCACAATCAACATAATCAGCATATGCAGCAATGCTAAAGTGCACACGAACAGAACGCGTTACCTTAATCTTACCACTATTGTTAAACCACTGAATATAGTACGGATGGGGGTGTGGTCTTGTGGTGAGAGATAGCTTCTCCACCAACTCCATGCTAGCCAAGTTGTTGCAACTCCCTCCGTCAATGATGATGCGAACCGAACGTTCTTTCACCACTCCTTTTGTGTGGAACAAATTATGCCTCTGGTTTTGCTCGGCCTTCGTTACCTGCACACTTAACACACGTTGAGCAACCAAACTAGCATATCTATCTGCATCATCAGGAGCCATATACTCTATATCATAAGCATCATCATGGGCACCCTGTTCCTCATGAGCAATGAGAACTAAAGTCTCCTCATCATAGTCACTCGCGGACTCATACCCACCATCCGCCGTAATAATCATCACACGCTTGGAGGGAGAGTATTTTGCGAAGTGACCTCCACCTTGGCACCTGCGACATTTAATAGCACGATCTCGTGTTTGCCCTGTGGAAGCCATGGATGAAGAAGAACTCACCGCTGGACCACTCTGTGCACCCTTGAATGGTGGCGCTGGCTGTTTTGGTGGCTCCCTGTAAGAATGAGCGGCTGAAGTAGATGGTGGTTCAGCAGGACGTGTGGATGTAGAAGATCCACGCGATGTCCATGATGTATTTCGTCCTGCAGAAAAGTTAGGTCTCGTAGCGGCCTGTCGATCCTGCACTTCACGTTCAGCTTTACAAGCAAGATGAAACAAACGAGTAATAGTAGCAAAGTCCTTGTATTCTAGAACAGTTTGTATCTCCCTGTTTAAGCCACCCATAAAACGTGCAAGATAGCTTCATTATCCTCTACTAGGCCACATCTAATCAATCCAGTTTGTAATTCTTGATAATATTCCTCTACAGAATTTTTTCCTTGACTCAAACGCTGTAATTTTTGTAACAATTCACGTTGATAATAAGGAGGAACCCAACGAGTACGCATAGCATCTTTTAAAGCAGTCCAAGTAGTTGGAATATTATTAGCATGCAATCTACAATGTTCAGACCACCAAATAGATGCAAACCCCGTGAATTCACAAACAGCAGCAGTAACACGTCTCTTCTCAAGATATTGTAAACATGTAAAGCGTTGTTCAGTTTCTAACTCCCAAGTAAGATAAACATCAGGAATATATCTACCCTCAAACGGCTTAAGATTCAATTTCAGTTTAGGCACATGTTCATCATCGCGTACCTGAGGGGGTGGTTGGTGTCGACCGTGGCGAATGTTGGGACGTGGACGTCCAGCTGGCTGCTCATAGGCCGCTTCCTGTTCCACCTCCTCCTCGTAATCACCCTCGTAGTTGTCGTCCTGGCCGACATCAGAAGCAGCAGCAGTAGCAGCTACAGCAGCAGCAGCAGGAGCACCAATACCAGCAGCTTGTCCTCTCGGAAACAGGATGCGTCGTGCACGTGGTAGTGGCGGTGGCTGTGCTGGAGCGGCAGCAGGCTGTGTAGGTAGGCGTGCGATCAACTCAGTAAACTTGGCGTCGACCTTGGTGTCGATCATCTTTTCCACGCCATCAATCGCCTCTCTAAATCTGTTCTCGATGTCATTCACCTGTTCAGACATCATTTGTGCAAATTTATCATGGAGCTCCTTGTTTGTCATGTTCTCCCAATCAGGTGCATCCCGCGCCACTTCATCATGTGATCCTGGCATGGTTAGCAGAAAGAGAAAACACACAGGAATATGATCCTACTTCTACTAATGGGATGTGGGGTGGTGGAAAGCAGAAATCCGGCAAGCTTTTCTTTCGTTCTTACCGATTCTTACCTAGCAGCAGGTGGTGATGTACAACCAACGGGTCAAAACTCTCAGAGATATGGTAGAGCGATGGCCAGGAGGTGTCAAACGCACGATGTAGAATATATGTGGAGCTGTAGGAAGGCTGACAAGTATGTTAGGAAAAACTCAACAGTAATCAAAACAGAGATGCAAAGCTGAATAAACACTCAACGTCGGTACTGTGCTGATCCTAGGCTAGACCATACTAGAGACGCGAGCCTAAAACACCAACGAAAGCACGGCGCGGCACGTAACAACTGAGAAGCACACTCTGAATTTTTTCTCTTTTTTTTTTGCTTTTTTTTTGCGATGCGGGACTGCGGTGGCTGAAAAAGTGCGAAAAAAACACTATGGTGGCGAACGTCTCAAAATGAGTTTCTCGACCTAAGGAACGTATGGGCACAAAAAAATTTTACCCCTGAAAATTTTGGCCTAAAAACTGCTCTGAAAAGCGTGCCAGACTCTAATCACCCTCTTCTACGTACGACAAAGATTGGTGAAATCCGACTCTAATGAACTCAAAACTAATCTGGCTACGGAGAGCTCACAAACCGAACGGGTGATGGAACTTAACTCGGATTGGTAGGTCGTGGTGGTGTATATGGACTCTGCTTGGCGGAACGTGGTGGTGTATCTGGACTCGGATTGGCGGAACGTGGTAGTGTAGTACTGTGCGGCGGCGGCGTGACGAACTGTGATCAGAACTCGAAACTCTAAGGGAACTAGACGCTAAGATCAGCAACTCGACACAACGATGCAACCGCAAATTCAACAAAGCAAACTACTGTATGGAATACCGGACAAGGGCTCAGACTGTTTTGGGACGTGATGATCTAACCCTAATTTTTTTGTTGGCTTTTTCGTGGACTGTAGGTATGAAGAAAAGAAACAATCTAGACTATGAAAAACTGGTAAATCTCACCGATCAACCTGGAAATCTGATACCACTTGATAGAGGCGAAGGTGTCCCGATGTTTCGATGAGATGGTGGAGATCGATTATGGTGGAGACGACTTTCGCGATCCGACTACGAACGTGCGAAGATGTTCCGCCTTAGCGATCGCTAAACCAACTCCGAGAGGTTATTGATCCCGCAGATGCACGATCAACCTGACCATGAAGGTCTAATTCCTGCAAGCAATCGAAGAACAAGCAAGAACTAAGAATTGCAATCTGGATATTGTGAATATAAGATGAATGATTACGAAAGTTGGGGTTCCAATGAGGTCTTGGCCTGGTCAGATGACACAAACGAAGAGCTCGAAGTTGCGGCTATGGCTAACTTAAATCTAATTAAAACCCAAGTCTAAACGATGCCCTAAGGGCTGTATATATGGGGGAACAGAGGGGATTTTCGTGACCCCTTGGAGGTGGGGTCCGAAAACAACCCTAACTCGGTTTCCCCACACATACGGACTCTAAAAACAGCCTATAATGTGGTATTTAGAAATTACATGGGCCCAGCCCAATATTAATGTGGCGCAGCACCTATAATTACCCTTGGACGAAAATAATGAAGTGGCATCTCGCGTATTTCGTCCAAGACTTCACGCGCGCCTTATGGTGGCTTCAAAGTGCGATAATCACCACTGGAAGGTCCGCTGTCCTTTCCCGCGCGCGTACCTTCTTCTCCATGCTTGATCTCGCTCCAATGACCATCCTTCTTGTCCATGCTAGGTCCTTCATTCATAAGAAAAAAAAAGTATCTAATTTAGGCAGCATCATATGTTCATGAACAATAGAAGGATTCGCAAGAAACGAAAGTACCTGATAATTTAGTTGACATGCACGTGCTCTAGTAACTGGTCCAATATGTGTAGTTGGTGAGGATATGGGTGTAACATTAGTAGGGATGTCCTCATCAAATAAGAACTTTGCACAACATCTTTTGTCCTACCATCCCGCTACGAACGGGGCCACTTAAGGAACTTATGGAGATTAAGGTCTCCTGCAGCGGAGAACCGGAACAAAGCATTAACACTCCATGAACACATGTGATCCTCAAATTATAGCCCATTCCCTTTGGTGTCCCAAGCTGTCACCATTGGGATCGCCGGTTCCGGACTATAATAGGTGCATACAATCGTAGATAAGATCTAGAACAACAATTATGATCATGCAACCATAACGTGCTCAGATCTGAGATCATGCTACTCGTGCACTAGTAAAAAGCATTAAGAACAACAAATTGCAGCAACAATAATTCATAAACCTCTTAGGACTGAACAAGGTAACAAGGTAACAATTCATCGGATCCCAACAAACACAACACCAATTACATCAGATGGATCTCAATCATGTAGGGAAGCTCATGAGATCATTGTATTGAGGATCTAGGGGGAGAGAATACCACATAGCTACTGCCAAGAACCCGTAGTCCAAGGAGGAACTACTCAAGAAGCATCATGGGGGGAGAAGAGTCGATGAAGATGGCCCCGGGGGCCAAGGCCCTCCCTGGCAGGGTGCCGGAGCAGGATCCTGGTGAGCCCCGAAGCTAGTTTTCGATGGCGGCGGAGATCGGAATCGCTTCTGGAAAAAGTACTTCTATTTTAGGGGTTTCCTCTCCGAGGGGTAAATATAGGCGAAGGGGGGCATCGAGGGGGGCCACGAGTCAGTCAGGAGGGTGCTTGGCGCGGCCTAGGGTTGGGGCCGCGCCACCAGCCCTCCTGGCTGACTGGTGGTGGCCCTCCTTCGCTCCTTTGGTCCTTCCGGAAGCTTCCTGGACGCTGATTTTTAATATAATTTTTCCGGAATTTTTGGAGCACTTTTAATGGCCGGAAAACCTGAAAAACGAAAACAGCAGAAAACAGGAACTGGCAACTGGGTGCACTGAGTTAGTAGGTTAGTCCAAATATGCTCAAAAGTGTAAGGAAGTGTATGTAAAACATGGCAAAGTCACACAAAACATGCATGGAGCAAGCAGAAATTATAGATACGTTTGGGACGTATCAACATCCCCAAGCTTAATTCCTGCTCGTCCTCGAGTAGGTAAATGATAACAAGCATAATTTCTGTGGTGACATGCCACACAAGCATATAAGGACTTTTAAGTAAAGCAATCAAAGCATGCAATTAAATTCAAGTCTTAACAAGCAAGAGTCTATATTAGCGTTGACACAAGCAACAAAAGAACAAAAGGTGCAAGAGCTCGCGCTGTCCGTGACTCGAATGTCTCCAAATGGTGTTTGCGTGCAAGAAGGGGATTTGGGAAATACGAGAGAGAAAACTTTTTATTGTTGAGAACTAAATCTACTAAAGTTTCACACTTGGTCTCCTTTGAAGTCTTATCTGGACTCGTCCCCAGACCACTAGCCAGGTACAAGTCAAACTGATCTACTCCCTGTCGATATTTTGAGCACTCATGCAATGGATGAACGTGAGCAAGAAAGTTGACACCTAAACGGCGAAATAGAAAGATGGTGGAGGAAGAAGACAAAAAGGTGTGAAAGGCTCACATCAATGAGGACAATCATAGGCGAGAAAGCCATATGATAGATATGATTTGAGGAGTAGGGATTGCCATGCAACATGCGGATGCACATAGAGCTATAAGTGTATGAAAGCCCTCCTATGGAACTAGTGGGGGTGCATCCAACTTGCTTGCTCATGAAGACCTAGAGCTCTTTTGAGGAGGCTCATCCTTGGAATATGCAAGCCAAGTTCTATAGTGTAAGGATCCCCACATAGTTATGCAAGTACTACATGAAAACTCTTTCTACAAACTGAAGTATAGGTGCTACTTTGAAGCACAAGTGTGGAATAAAGGATAGTAGTGCTGCCCCCTCTCTCTTTTTTTATTCTTTTTTTGATTTTGGGTGGCCTCCATGGCTCTTTATTTCTCTCTCTCTCTTTGTTTTTCGTCCTCTTTGGGATCTTTTTTTTTGTATTTTGTCCACTTTGGGATCTTTTAATCCTTTCCTCACTGTAGGGGCAACACTCTAGAAGAACATCAACACACTTTTATCTACTTACAACTCTGAATCAAAAAGTAATGACTCTATATGAATGCCTCTGCCAGTGTAGCAGTATGTGCAATGATCAAGCGCAACATGCAGCAAAAATATGAATAGCGGGAAAAGCCCAACTACATGCAGGCTATGAGATCGTACAAGGCAATATGACAATGAAGGATAAGTCATATGAACATGAAGAACAATGGATGTTGCATGGCAATGTATCTCGGAAAGGCTATGGAAATGCCTTGTAGGTAGGTATGGTGGCTGTTTTGAGGAAAGATATAAGGAGGCTTATGATGACAGAGCGTATCATGCCAAGGGTTTGGATGCACCGGCGAAGTATGCGCCAACTCTTGAGGTGAGAAAGGGCAATGCACGGTAACGAAGAGGCTAGCAAAATATGGGTGGTGGAAGTGTCAACTTTCGAATACTCACATTAGTCCGAAGAACTCATGCACTTATTATCGGTAACTCTCAATCTAATCAGGAGGTTCACA
The DNA here is from genome assembly GCA_950022295.1 of Bromus sterilis. Classification (NCBI taxonomy): domain Eukaryota; kingdom Viridiplantae; phylum Streptophyta; class Magnoliopsida; order Poales; family Poaceae; genus Bromus; species Bromus sterilis. The sequence goes on from OX465597.1 coordinate 32,852,605, forward strand.
AAGAGACAAGTACCCCGAGGAGGAGTGTATGGGGGTTTGGTTATCCTTGCGCATCCTCGACTCATGGTACGTGAGTGTACTCTAATATTCGACCCCTCCAGAGATTAGTGATCCATCTAGTAGCTAGAGTTCTCAACAGGGTTTAGGTTTTCGAAAATAAACACGGATTGCCCAAAATACGACATCTATCACTAATAGGCTAAATCTCTTGACACCATAAGTTCAAACATTACTTAAGTCAATACCTCAAAACTATTGCAAGTTACTACTACAAAGAGAATAGCAACTTTAACTACCTACTTTCTAGTGAAGACACAAAACTCAGTGCAACAGGCAAACTCTCTAAACAAGATAAGCATGCGAACTATAGAAAGTTCAACCTGAGACAAAAGCTCTAGAGAAACTCTAAAGCACTACAACTAAACAGGGCAGAAGGTAAGAAAAGATAAAGAACAAATCACAGCAAAGAATAAGCATGAAAATCCTATGAGGTGTTCTAGTTTCAGCGGAGCGTGTTTCTCTCCCAATCAAGCATGTTAGGTTCCGACATTGTAGTGACCAACAAACAAAGCAAAAACAACCTAGGAAAAGTAAAGAGCGAGACTCTCCAAGCATAGCACATAATGCATGAAGTGATAAAAATATAGTGCAACGAGGGACGAACTGATGATTGTTGATGAAGAAGTGGATGCACGGGGGCATCCCCAAGCTTAGACGCTTGAGTCTCCTTGAATATTTCTTGGGGATTCCGGGCGCATCCCCAAGCTTGAGCTTTTGACACTCCAAGATCTTCTTTCATCATCTTCCATCGCACACTTGAAAACTCCCTTCATACATAACTCATCATAAGCTGATTAGAGAGGTTAGTACACATTAGATAATCTGCCAAAACTGGACAGATTGTAAAGATTGATTTTTCAGGTGCACTTCTGCAACTCAAATCAAAAAACTTTGAACATAGGCTAGCTAGCTAATTTTATGGAGCATGCTTTGAAAAAAATTCAGATCAAAAAGATGATCTGGTGATTTATTGCGAATTTTCTCATCAAGAAGACATAATCTATTTCTGGACAGCAAGCTCCAACTTTTGAACTTTCAAGCACTCTGAGGCTAAACTTGGCACAAAGCTTGAAAAGTAAAGATACAATGATGTTGCTACAGTATTAAAAAACATCAAGACCACTAAAAACAGAAGAAAAACAAAAATAAATACCTAAATTCGTTGCGGGCTGCCTCCCGAAAGCGCTTCTTTAAAGCCATTAGCTAGGCATGAGTGTAACGACGCTCACAAAAGAATAAGAGTTGAAGCACAAAAGAGAGCACCAAAGGAGCAAAGACAAACCACATTTAAGTCTAACATGCTTCCTATGCATGGGAAACTTGAAGAAAAATAAATAGATGAAGCACAAAGCAACAAGCATAGGAAGGTAAAACAAGAGCACCTTCAAGATTTTCAGCATGGAGAGGGGTGTTTTCCTAACATGAAAATTTCTATAACCATATTTCCCTCTCTCATAGTAATTTTCAGTAGCATCATGAACAAACTCAACAATATAACCATCACACAAAGCATGCTTTTCATGATCTACTAGCACACAATCATGTAGACTTTCGAAGCAAACCTCATCATCATTCAGAACATCCATAGTAGGCAAAAATAGAGGTTTATCATAAGATTCACCAAAATAACAAGGTTTATCATAAATAACAGTAGAAAAATCATCCTTGCAAGTTTCATTCATAAGGGCATCATGGCCACAAGCATCAATTTCATCAAAAAGGGATATTTCAAAAGAATCCATAGGATCATAGCAATCAATATAGCATTCATCCTCCTTTGGTAAGCATGGAGGGCAATCATATAAAGTAAGAGGCAAAGAGTTACTCTCATTAGTAGGTTGAGATGGGTAGCTACTCCACTCTTCCTCCTTTTGTTCGTCACTCTCCTCCTCTTTTTCATCCAAGGAGCGTTCAGTTTCAGCAATTTCTTCTTCCACAGAGTCCTGCAAAGCATTAGTCTCTTCCTCTTGTGGAGAGAACCTTTTGAGATGGTCAATAATATAATAATTGTCATTAAAATCCTCAAAGCAATAATTAAGTATATCAAGACTCTTGGATTTGTAAGGGGCATCATCAATATTTTTCAAAAAAGAAGTAATTGCATAGGCACCCTTAAAAATAACAAATTCTTCTATTTGTTCTGCATCATAAAAATCATAGTTTCTCTTAGCATAAGAAGCTAAGGTTTCATCATCATTGTACTCACATTGGAAAGCAAGGTGTTTGTGGCTCATAAAGCAACAAGATTCATCCCTGCAGAAAGATATATTATATATTGAGCACAAGTTTCTAGCATAGTCATACAACTCCTGTATTAGTCCCCATGAGTGTATCCCTTTTTGAGACAAGCGGTATTCCTTGTAATATTTTTGTTGATCCTCCGTAAATCCGCCTTGCCAATAAGATCTAGTCTCAAAGAAAGTAGTCATTAGTAGCAAACAGAGTAATAAGCAAAAGTGTACTTATCAAGTGAACTTATAAGTAGAGCTATGCTCCCCGGCAACGGCGCCAGAAAATAGTCTTGATAACCCACAAGTGTAGGGGATCGCAACAGTCTTCGCGGGTAAGAGTAACCCAATTTATTGATTCGACACAAGGGGAGCCAAAGAATACTTATAAGCCTTAGCAGTTGAGTTGTCAATTCAACCACACCTGAAAAAGCACTAGACAAGATATTTAGTAGCAACGGTGTGTGGACGGGTGTAGCCTTTAAGACTTCCCCAATCACCAACACCACAAAGTAGTAACAAAGAAGTAGGAGCAGCAAAGAAAGTAAAAGTAACAACGAATGCAATAAAGGTGAAAGATGGACCGGGGTTCAAGGTTTCACTAGTGGTACCTCTCAAGCAAAAGAACAAGGTGCTGGGTGAACAAATTACAGTTGGGCAATTGACATAATTGCACCAACTCTAGCCAAACAAACTAGAGCATCCTAGTCTAAGAACCAAACGTAGGCATGTGTTCCGTATGTAGTTGTACGTGCTTGCAATAAGAACTTTGCACAACATCTTTTGTCCTACCATCCCGCTACGAACGGGGCCACTTAAGGAACTTATGGAGATTAAGGTCTCCTGCAGCGGAGAACCGGAACAAAGCATTAACACTCCATGAACACATGTGATCCTCAAATTATAGCCCATCCCCTTTGGTGTCCCAAGCTGTCACCATTGGGATCGCCGATTCCGGACTATAATAGGTGCATACAATCGTAGATAAGATCTAGAACAACAATTATGATCATGCAACCATAACGTGCTCAGATCTGAGATCATGCTACTCGTGCACTAGTAACAAGCATTAAGAACAACAAATTGCAGCAACAATAATTCATAAACCTCTTAGGACTGAACAAGGTAACAAGGTAACAATTCACCGGATCCCAACAAACACAACACCAATTACATCAGATGGATCTCAATCGTGTATGGCAGCTCATGAGATCATTGTATTGAGGATCTAGGGGGAGAGAATACCACATAGCTACTGCCAAGAACCCGTAGTCCAAGGAGGAACTACTCAAGAAGCATCATGGGGGGAGAAGAGTCGATGAAGATGGCCCCGGGGGCCAAGGCCCTCCCTGGCAGGGTGCCGGAGCAGGATCCTGGTGACCCCCGAAGCTAGTTTTCGATGGCGGCGGAGATCGGAATCGCTTCTGGAAAAAGTACTTCTATTTTAGGGGTTTCCTCTCCGAGGGGTAAATATAGGCGAAGGGGGGCGTCGAGGGGGGCCACGAGTCAGTCAGGAGGGTGCTTGGCGCGGCCTAGGGTTGGGGCCGCGCCACCAGCCCTCCTGGCTGACTGGTGGTGGCCCTCCTTCGCTCCTTTGGTCCTTCCGGAAGCTTCCTGGACGCTGATTTTTAATATAATTTTTCCGGAATTTTTGGAGCACTTTTAATGGCCGGAAAACCTGAAAAACAAAAACAGCAGAAAACAGGAACTGGCAACTGGGTGCACTAAGTTAGTAGGTTAGTCCAAATATGCTCAAAAGTGTAAGGAAGTGTATGTAAAACATGGCAAAGTCACACAAAACATGCATGGAGCAAGCAGAAATTATAGATACGTTTGGGACGTATCATGTGTGAGTCGAACACTCAACACTTCGCCTTATTAAGGACCTAGGGGAATACATTGTGTATATAGAATGCTTACGGTGGGTTGCCAGAGTGACAGAAACCTGAACCCCAGTTTGCACACTTTTGCACAAGGGAACATTGGATCCTTGATCTTATTGCTGTGGTTAGGCTTTGCCTTAATTTCTATCTTTGTATTTGCGGATTCTTGCAAGATGTTTAATCATAAGAGTGCACTTATCTTAGTCTAGAAGGTGTGCTAGCATAGATCCACCCACTCAACACTTATCAGCACACCACTTGTTATCAATACGGAGTATGACGAAAGCACGTGACTACCTCTCCATGTGTCCTCAAGAATGCTTTAGTCTTTATATGTTCAGTTGCCAGGATTATCCTTTACTCAGAAGGATTGAGCCACTTGCTGCTCCTTAGCACTATTTACTTTACTTTCTTTTATCTTATTGTTGCTTATATCGAAAACCCCTAAAAATTTATCTTTCAGTGCTTGCAGTTATTCCTTGTCCAAAATCACTTATCAATACCTTTCGCTCCTCTTTGATTTCGACACTCTTACTTATCGAAAACGCTGCAATAGATCCCTTACGGTTGTGGGTCGTCATGGAGTAATTGGTTGGAGACATGTAGTGGACTCGTGTACGCTTCTTACCTCAAGTCTGGTATTCGTAGTACAGGACTAGCCAAGTCAAAGCTGGCACTTCTGCATCGAACCCCACCTCCCTTTACCTTGATACATGTGCATGAGTAGTATAGCTCCTACGTAAGCCTTGCTGAGTACGACTTTGAACTCACGTTTGCTTATTCTATGTTTTAGATGAATCCACTGACCCCGATGTTGGCTTCTTCCTGGAGCTCGACGACTGATCAAGCTAGTAGTCCCAGTCAGACGACTGGTCCCTCGTGGAAGGGCTTGTTTATAAATAAGGCTTCTTAAGCCATTTGTTAAACTTGTCTGTACACAGACCTACTTTGCTTCCGCATGTTTGATGTAATGTTGGATCACAGACTCGTGATCTCTATGTGCACTCTGTAAGAGTTATCAATAAAGTTGTAAACTTTGTAGAGAATTTCCATGATACATGTTGTTCATACTAGACATGTGTGCTGCGTGTATGATTATAACATGCATGTCTTAGTATGGGTTTTCGAGACCTTAGTTGTGTTCTGGCTGGCGGTATTTTATACACCAAGTGTACCTTAGATGTGTGCAGCTTGGGGCACCGCGATGCGATTGCTCGTGACTTTGTCACGTGCACACTTTGTTGTACGATCGAGCCCGCCCTAGACCCCGACTAAGTGATGGGGCTGGAGTAAGTCTATGTAAGGGTTATAATACAATCGATAGTATGGTTGAGGCGACTTGTCTATGGGTATGGGAGTTCTCCACCCGTATCATTTAGACTTGTGTGCGGATGATGAGGACCCATCTCAGTTGATCATCCGACCTGGATGGGATGCCCCTCACATTCGATGCTTTCCGAGAGCGTTCGGTGTTTGGCCTTGTCTGCTTAGACAAGTGGGTACGGCTCTCGGCTCTCCATATGATTGTGTTGTAGCGGGACTTGCATACGCATATTCCGGGTCCCGACAGACTTGGTATCCGAGCAGGACTGACTGTAGGATTATCAGCCTTGGTCAAAGTCGAGTCTAGCCTTCTATAGTTATATAGTTACTCTGGGTATAAGGGAACAACGTAAGACTTCATTTTCTCCTTACCCCCATCGGTCTGAGTTCTGAGTCACCCTCATCTTGTTCTACGGGAAGATAGGACTAGGCTCATGATAGAGGCAAAGGTGTCCCGATGTTTCGATGAGATGGTGGAGATCGATTATGGTGGAGACGACTTTCGCGATCCGACCACGAACGTGCGAAGACGTTGCGCCTTAGCGATCGCTAAACCAACACCGAGAGGTTATTGATCCCGCGGATGCACGATCAACCTGACCACGAAGGTCTAATTCCTGCAAGCAATCGAAGAACAAGCAAGAACTAAGAATTACAATCTGGATATTGCGAATATAAGATGAATGATTACGAAAGTTGGGGTTCCAATGAGGTCTTGGCCTGGTCGGATGACACAAATGAAGATCTCGAAGTTGCGGCTATGGCTAACTTAAATCTAATTAAAACCCAAGTCTAAATGACGCCCTAAGGGCTGTATATATGGGGGAACAGAGGGGATTTTCGTGACCCCTTGGAGGTGGGGTCCGAAAACAACCCTAACTCGGTTTCCCCACACATACGGACTCTAAAAACAGCCTATAATGTGGTATGTCGAAATTACATGGGCCCAGCCCAATATTAAGGTGGCGCAGCACCTATAATTGCCCTTGGACGAAAATAATGAAGTGGCATCTCGCGTATTTCGTCCAAGACTTTACGCGCGCCTTATGGTGGCTTCAAAGTGCGATAATCACCACTGGAAGCTCTGCTGTCCTTTCCCGCGCGCGCACCTTCTTCTCCATGCTTGATCCCGCTCCAATGACCATCCTTCTTGTCCATGCTAGGTCCTTCATTCAGAAGCAAAACAAAAGTATCTAATTTAGGCAGCATCATATGTTCATGAACAATAGAAGGATTCGCAAAAACGAAAGTACCTGATAATTTAGTTGACGTGCACGTGCTCTAGTAACTGGTCCAATATGTGTAGTTGGTGAGGATATGGGTGTAACATTAGTAGGGATGTCCTCATCATCCTCCCCTTCTTGAATTGAAGTCGTCCTCGACGGAAGCTCATCATCTTCTCCCAAATAAGGCTTCAAATCTGCAATATTAAATGTGGGACTAACCCCAAAGGCTGCAGGTAGCTCAAGTTTATATGCATTATCATTAATTTTCTGCAAAACCTTAAAGGGACCATCAGCTCGAGGCATTAACTTAGACTTGCGCAAATCAGGAAACCTATCTTTACGTAGATGTAACCAAACAAGATCTCCGGGTTCATACACAACATGCTTTCGACCCCTATCACCAGCAAGCTTGTATCTAGCATTCATTCGATCAATGTTTTCTTTAGTTAACTCATGCATTTTTAATATCAATTCAGCACGTTGCTTAGTATCAAAATTAACCTTCTCCGAAGATGGAAGAGGCATCAAATCAATAGGTGCACGAGATAGAAAACCATAAACAATCTCAAAAGGGCACATTTTAGTGGTAGAATGCAATGAACGATTATAAGCAAATTCAATATGAGGTAAACATTCTTCCCACAGTTTCAAGTTACTCTTTAAAACAGCCCTAAGCATAGTAGAAAATGTCCTATTGACCACTTCAGTTTGTCCATCAGTTTGGGGATGACATGTAGTACTAAAAAGTTGTTTAGTCCCCAACTTAGCCCATAAGCATCTCCAAAAATGGCTAAGAAACTTAGTATCACGATCCGAGACAATAGTATTGGGCACACCATGTAAGCGAATAATCTCACGAAAGAATAAATCAGCAACATTAGCAGCATCATCGCTTTTATGACATGGTATAAAATGTGCCATCTTAGAAAATCTATCCACGACAACAAATATGCTATCCCTCCCCTGCTTTGTTCGAGGCAAGCCTAAAACAAAGTCCATGGATATGTCCTCCCACGGAACACTAGGTACAGGTAAAGGCATGTATAAACCATGAGGATTGAGTCGTGACTTAGCTTTTTGACATGTAGTGCAGCGAGCAACAAAACGCTCAACATCCCGTCTCATCTTTGGCCAAAAGAAATGTGTAGCAAGTACGTCCTCCGTCTTCTTCACGCCAAAGTGTCCCATTAATCCTCCTCCATGCGCCTCCTGCAACAACAAAAGACGAATAGAGCTAGCTGGAATGCATAGCTTGTTAGAACGGAACACAAATCCATCATTAAGCTCAAACATGTTCCATGTTCTACCCTCTCTACAATTCTGCAATACATCTTTAAATTCCGCATCATTTACATATTGATCTTTGATTGTCTCTAAACTGAATATCTTGAAGTCAAGTTGTGAAAGCATAGTATAACGACGAGACAAAGCATCAGCAATAATATTATCTTTCCCCTTCTTGTGTTTAATGACATAAGGGAAAGTCTCAATAAATTCAACCCACTTAGCATGTCTACGATTAAGTTTTGCTTGACTTCTTATGTGTTTCAAAGATTCATGATCAGAATGTATAACAAATTCTTTGGGCCATAAATAATGTTGCCAAGTTTCTAATGTCCGAACAAGAGCATATAATTCCTTATCATAAGTAGAATAGTTCAGACTAGGCCCACTCAATTTTTCAGAAAAGTATGCAACAGGTTTAGCATCTTGTAATAACACACCTCCCAAACCAATCCCACTAGCATCGCATTCAAGCTCAAAAGTCTTATTAAAATCAGGAAGTTGGAGCAAAGGAGCATGTGTTAACTTATCCTTCAATACCGTGAAGGCTTCTTCCTGTGCGGTACCCCAAGTAAAAGGCACATCCTTGCGTTTAAGCTCATTGAGAGGTGCAACAATGGTGCTGAAATCTCTCACAAAACGCCTATAGAATCCAGCGAGGCCGAGAAAAATCCTCACTTGCATGACCGTTTTGGGCTGCGGCCAACTCTCAATCGCCTCGATCTTGGCTTTATCAACTTCAATTCCCTGTGGAGTAACAACATAGCCAAGAAACGATACTCGGTCGGTGCAAAAGGTGCACTTCCCAAGGTTACCAAACAAACGTGCATTACGTAGAGCAATAAAAACAGCACGTAAATGATCCAAATGTTCCTCCAAAGATTTGCTATAAATCAGTATATCATCAAAATAGACTACCACAAATCGTCCAATGAAAGCACGTAAAACCTTGTTCATTAATCTCATGAAAGTGCTACGTGCATTAGTTAACCCAAAAGGCATGACTAACCACTCATATAAGCCAAACTTAGTTTTAAAAGCCGTTTTCCATTCATCTCCTAATTTCATGCGAATTTGATGGTATCCACTGCGCAAATCAACTTTGGAAAACATGGTAGAGCCGCTTAATTCATCAAGCATATCATCTAACCTAGGAATAGGATGACGATAACGAATAGTAATATTATTAATGGCTCGACAATCAACACACATACGCCATGTTCCATCCTTTTTAGGCACTAATATCACAGGAACAGCACAAGGACTAAGGGATTCACGTATGTAACCTTTGTCGAGTAGCTCTTGTACTTGACGCTGAATCTCCTTCGTCTCCTCCAGATTGGTACGGTATGGCGCACGGTTGGGAAGCGAAGCACCGGGAATTAAGTCAATCTGATGCTCAATCCCTCGAATAGGTGGTAATCCCGGTGGTACGTCTTGTGGAAAGACGTCAATAAACTCCTGCAAAAGGTCAGTGACAACAGGAGGCAAAGAAGGAGACAATTCCTCAAATGAAAACAAAGCTTCTTTGCACACAAAAGCATAACACACATATTGACTAACATCCAAATCCGAAATATCAACCTTAGTAGCAAGTAAAGTTGGACTAGTCAATTTAATTTCATTAGAAACAGCAGAAGAAGATTTTCTATTAGTCTTATGTTGTTGCTCAAATTCTTTGGCTGCTATCTCATTTTCACTCTTATTTTTCTCCTGTTTAGCTTTACTAGCTCTAGCAAGATCATCTTTCACAATTTGTTCAGGAGACATAGGAAGTAAAGAAATATTTTTATCCTGATGAACCAGAGTAAACTGGTTTGTCCTACCATGGTGTACAACATTCCTATCAAATTGCCATGGTCTACCAAGTAAAAGAGAGCATGCTTGCATGGGTACCACATCACAATCAACATAATCAGCATATGCAGCAATGCTAAAGTGCACACGAACAGAACGCATTACCTTAATCTTACCACTATTGTTAAACCACTGAATATAGTACGGATGGGGGTGTGGTCTTGTGGTGAGAGATAGCTTCTCCACCAACTCCATGCTAGCCAAGTTGTTGCAACTCCCTCCGTCAATGATGATGCGAACCGAACGTTCTTTCACCAGTCCCTTTGTGTGGAACAAATTATGCCTCTGGTTTTGCTTGGCCTTCGTTACCTGCACACTTAATACACGTTGAGCAACCAAACTAGCATATTTATCTGCATCATCAGGAGTCATATACTCTATATCATGAGCATCATCATGGGCACCCTGTTCCTCATGAGCAATGAGAACTAGAGTCTCCTCATCATAGTCACTCGCTGACTCATACCCACCATCCGCCGTAATAGTCATCACACGCTTGGAGGGACAGTCTTTTGCGAAGTGACCTCCACCTTGGCACCTGCGACATTTAATATCACGATCTCGTGTTTGCCCTGTGGACGCCATGGATGAAGAAGAACTCGCCGCTGGACCACTCTGTGCACCCTTGAATGGTGGCGCTGGCTGTTTTGGTGGCTCCCTATAAGAATGAGCGGCTGAAGTAGATGGTGGTGCAGCAGGACGTGTGGATGTAGAAGCTCCACGCGATGTCCATGATGTATTTCGTCCTGCAGAAAAGTTAGGTCTCGTAGCGGCCTGTCGATCCTGCACTTCACGTTCAGCTTTACAAGCAAGATGAAACAAACGAGTGATAGTAGCAAAGTCCTTGTATTCTAGAATAGTTTGTATCTTCCTGTTTAAGCCACCCATAAAACGTGCAAGCATAGCTTCATTATCCTCTACTAGGCCACATCTAATCAATCCAGTTTGTAATTCTTGATAATATTCCTCTACAGAATTTTTTCCTTGTCTCAAACGCTGTAATTTTTGTAACAATTCACGTTGATAATAAGGAGGAACCCAGCGAGTACGCATAGCATCTTTTAAAGCAGCCCAAGTAGTTGGAATATTATTAGCATGCAATCTACAATGTTCAGACCACCAAATAGATGCAAACCCCGTGAATTCACAAACAGCAGCAGTAACACGTCTATTCTCAGGATATTGTAAACATGTAAAGCGTTGTTCAGTTTCTAACTCCCAAGTAAGATAAACATCAGGAATATATCTACCCTCAAACGGCTTAAGATTCAATTTCAGTTTAGGCACATGTTCATCATCGCGTACCTGATGGGGTGGTTGGTGTCGACCGTGGCGAATGTTGGGACGTGGACGTCCAGCTGGCTGCTCATAGGCCGCTTCCTGTTCCACCTCCTCCTCTTAATCACCCTCGTAGTTGTCGTCCTGGCCGACGTCAGAAACAGCAGCAGTAGTAGCTACTGCAGCAGCAGGAGGAGCACCAATGCCAGCAGCTTGTCCTCTCGGAAACAGAATACGTCGTGCACGTGGTAGTGGCGGTGGCTGTGGCTGTGCTGGAGCGACAGAAGGCTGTGTAGGTAGGCGTGCGATCAACTCAGTAAACTTGGCGTCGAGCTTGGTGTCGATCATCTTTTCCACGCCATCAATCGCCTCTCTAAATCTGTTCTCGATGTCATTCACCTGTTCAGACATCATTTGTGCAAATTTATCATGGAGCTCCTTGTTTGTCATGTTCTCCCAATCGGGTGCATCCCGCGCCACTTCATCATGTGATCCTGGCATGGTTAGCAGAAATAGAAAACACACAGGAATATGATCCTACTTCTACTAATGGGATGGATGTGGGGTGGTGGAAAGCACAAATCCGTCAAGATTTTCTTTCGTTCTTACCGATTCTTACCTAGCAGCAGGTGGTGATGTACAACCAACGGGTCAAAACTCTCAGAGATATGGTAGATCGATGGCCAGGAGGTGTCAAACGCACGATGTAGAATATATGTGGAGCTGTAGGAAGGTTGACAAGTATGGTAGGAAAAACTCAACAGTAATCAAAACAGAGATGCAAAGCTGAATAAACACTCAACGTCGGTACTGTGCTTATCCTAGGCTAGACCGTACTAGAGACTGGAGCCTAAAACACCAACGAAAGCATGGCGCGACACGTAAACAACTGAGAAGCACACTCTGAATTTTTTTTCTCTTTTTTTTTGCGATGCGGGACTGCGGTGGCTGAAAAAGTGCGAAAAATCACTATGGTGGCGAACGTCTCAAAATGAGTTTCTGGACCTAAGGAACGTATGGGCACGAAATTTTTTCACCCCTGAAATTTTTGGCCTAAAAACTTCTCTGAAAAGCGTGCCAGACTCTTTTTTTTTTTTGGAAATCACCCCCCTTCTCGGGACAGAAAAAAGTTTGGTGAAATCCGACTCTAACAACTCAAAACTAATCTGTCTATAGATAGATCACGAACCGTACTGATGGTGGAACTCAACTCGAACTCGTGGGACGTGGTGGTGTATATGGACTCTGCTTGGCGGAACGTGGTGGTGTATCTGGACTCGGATTGGAGGAACGTTTATGATGACTACTGTGCGGCGGCGACGTGGAAAACTGTGATCAGGAAACTCTAAGGGAACTAGACACTAAGATCAGCAACTTGACACAACGATGCAACCGTAAATTCAACAAAGCAAGTACTGAAAAGAAAACTGGACAAAGGCTAGGACTGTCTTGGGACGTGATGATCTAACCCTAATTTTTTTGTTGGCTTTTTCGTGGACTGTAGGTATGAAGAACAGAACCAATCTAGACTACGAAAACTGGTAAATCTCATCGAGCAACCTGGAAATCTGATACCACTTGATAGAGGCAAAGGTGTCCCGATGTTTCGATGAGATGGTGGAGATCGATTATGGTGGAGACGACTTTCGCGATCCGACTACGAACGTGCGAAGACGTTGCGCCTTAGCGATCGCTAAACCAACTCCGAGAGGTTATTGATCCCGTGGATGCACGATCAACCTGACCACGAAGGTCTAATTCCTGCAAGCAATTGAAGAACAAGCAAGAACTAAGAATTACAATCTGGATATTGCGAATATAAGATGAATGATTACGAAAGTTGGGGTTCCAATGAGGTCTTGGCCTGGTCGAATGACACAAACGAAGAGCTCGAAGTTGCGGCTATGGCTAACTTAAATCTAATTAAAACCCAAGTCTAAACGACGCCCTAAGGGCTGTATATATGGGGGAACAGAGGGGATTTTCGTGACCCCTTGGAGGTGGGGTCCGAAAACAACCCTAACTCGGTTTCCCCACACATACGGACTCTAAAAACAGCCTATAATGTGGTATTTCGAAATTACATGGGCCCAGCCCAATATTAAGGTGGCGCAGCACCTATAATTGCCCTTGGACGAAAATAATGAAGTGGCATCTCGCGTATTTCGTCCAAGACTTCACGCGCGCCTTATGGTGGCTTCAAAGTGCGATAATCACCACTGGAAGCTCCGCTGTCCTTTCCCGCGCGCGCACCTTCTTCTCCATGCTTGATCCCGCTCCAATGACCATCCTTCTTGTCCATGCTAGGTCCTTCATTCATAAGCAAAACAAAAGTATCTAATTTAGGCAGCATCATATGTTCATGAACAATAGAAGGATTCGCAAGAAACGAAAGTACCTGATAATTTAGTTGACGTGCACGTGCTCTAGTAGCTGGTCCAATATGTGTCGTTGGTGAGGATATGGGTGTAACATTAGTAGGGATGTCCTCATCAGCTCATCTATGTCTTACTAGAACATCTCGTTGTTTGCTAGCTTGTAGCCGTAGGAAAGTGGAGTTCGGTTTGCTAGAGTTGTTGTGCTTCCCGATTTCTTACATTGTATGTAAGTGTTGTTTCTATGTTGTAAGAAAATTGTCTTTTCTTGCAAGTACAGTCGTTATGTTGTCCGAGTCATTCTAGGTTTCTTCATAATCTGATGCATTTGCAAAATCTTTCTCTCTATTTTGGTTGTCTTTCCAGAAGATTTGTTAGGTGGCATTCCCGACAGTTCCATAGAGTTTATTGTAGGTTTTATTCTAGAAACCTATATTGTTGCATTTGCAGTTCTTCCTCCCACTTTAGATGTCTTCTAGCCAGAATAGCCACACTAACCATCATGTTGGGGGTACTTTGCTACTCCAACATATCTGTTGTAACCCCTAGTACGCCATGGAAATCCTCAGGAAAACCATCCAGTAACCCAACTCCTTGAACCTAGTCACCCGACAGATGTGTAGAATTCATCGTAGATCTTATGCCAGGAACCGCACCAATTTTGTAGACGCCCATACAAAATGGCCCCACGTGAGTTAGCTGAGCTTAAAATCCAACTTGAAGCTTTGTTGGCAAAAGGCTTCATCCGCCCTAGCTCATCGCCATTGGGTTGCCCCGTTCTGTTCGTAACGAAGAAAGATGGAACAGAAAGGATGTGTGTAGACTATCGCCCGCTAAATCTAGCGACGGTAAAGAACAAGTACCCACTGCCCAGGAACAATGATATTTATGATCAACATGCTGGATCCTCTATCTTCTCCTAGATGGATTTGAGATTAGGCTATCATCAAAACAAAATCAGAAACGAGGACATTCCCAAAACGGCTTTCACTACTCGTTATGGTCTTTACGAGTACACCGTCATGTCTTTTGGTTTAACCAATGCCCCCGCCACTTTCTCGCGCATGATGAATTCGATCTTCATGGAGTTCTTGGATAAATTTTTTGTAGTTTATCTTGATGACATTCTCATCTACTCGAAGAACGAAGAAGAACATGCCGAACATCTTAGGCTGGTATTGATGAAACTTCGAGAGCATCGCCTTTATTCAAAGTTCTCAAAGTGCGAATTTTGGCTACCAGAAGTGACCTACTTAGGCCACGTGATTTCTGCCAAAGGCATTGTTGTGAATCCCGAGAGAGTTCAGGCCGTCCATGACTGGACTCCACCTGAATCGGTTAAGCAAGTTAGGAGTTTTCTTGTCTTAGCAAGCTATTGCCGCCGCTTCGTTGAGAACTTCTCCAAAGTTGCAAAGCCTCTAACTGAACTCCTCAAGAAAGATAAGAAATTCGAATAGACCCCCAACTACGAGGAAAGCTTTCAAGAGCTAAAAAGAAGATTAACTTCTGCACCCGTACTTGCACCACTAGACACCAAAAAGGATTTCGAGATCTATTGTGACGCCTCACGGCAAGGGTTATGATCCATACTTATGCAAGATAGAAATGTGGTTGCGGCCACATGAAGAGAACTATCCTACCCATGATCTTGAACTCGCTGCCGTAGTTCATGCCTTGAAGACTTGGCGACATTACCTCCATGGTAATCGTTGTGAGATCTATTCCGACCACCAAAGCCTCAAATACATATTCACCTAGCCTAGCCAGATCTTAATCTCAGGCAAAGACGCTGGATTGAGTTGATAAAAGATTATGACTTAGAAATTTCTTATACCCCAGGCAATGCCAATGTCATGGCTGATGCACTAAGTCGTAAGTCGTATTGTAACAACCTCATGTTACAACAGTATCAACCACTTCTTCATGAGGAATTTAGAAAGCTCAATCTCGATATTGTTCCTCGGTGATCTCTTTTCAACTTGGTGGCGAAACCAACCCTTGAGGATCAAATCATAATTGCCCAAAGGCGTGCACGAGGTGTTCGCCGGATCAAGGAGAACATTGCTAGAGGAGTTGCTAAATGTTTCTCCAAAGATAGCAAAGGAACGGTATTCTTTGAGAATCGTTTCGTAGTGCCAGAAAACCAGAACCTAAAACAGGTTATCCTTCAGGAAGATCATGACACACCCCTCTCAATTCATTCAGGTGGCACAAAAATGTACCGAGATCTACGCCAGAGATTTTGGTGGACTAGGATGACGAGAGACATTGCTCGATATGTTGCCGAATGTGATGGTTGTCGTCGCATTAAGGCCGAACACCAAAGACCTGCTGGCACTCTTCAACCATTGCCTATTCCCGAGTGGAAATGGGACAAAGTCGATATAGATTTCTTCACTGGCTTTCCAAAAACCCAGAAAGGAAATGATGCCATCTTGGTTGTCATTGATAGACTTGCCAAAGTTGCTCACTTCCTTCCCGTTCGCGAGTCCATAACTGCGAGCCAGTTAGAGGACTTGTATGTCTCTAGAATTGTGTCTCTTCATGGTGTTCCTTTGGAAGTCAATTCGGATCGTGGTAGCCTTTTCACCTCTAGATTTTAGGGAAGCTTTCAGAATGCCATGGGAAGTCATCTCTCCTTTAGTACAACTTTCCATCTTCAGTCTAGCGGTCAAGTCGAAAGGGTTAACAAAATTCTCGAAGACATGCTCAGAGCTTTTGTTATCTCATTTGGAAAGAATTGGGAGAAGTCTCTTCCATTCGCCGAATTTGCTTATAACAATAGTTTCCAATCTAGTCTGAACATGGCTCCTTTTGAACTCCTCTATGGACGAAGATGTCGAACACCCCTAAACTGGTCAGAAACCGGTGAAAGACAATTCTTTGGACCAGATATGATCAAGGATGCAGAAGAGAAAGTTCGCATTGTTCGAGATCAATTGAAAGCAGCCGAGTATCGTCAGAAAAGCTACTATGATCGTTATCATAGGCAAGAAAGCTACAATCTAGACAAGAAGGCTTACCTTCGGGTTACTTCCCTGAAGGGAACCCAACGTGATCGAGGCGAAGGTGTCCCGATGTTTCGATGAGATGGTGGAGATCGATTATGATGGAGACGACTTTCACGATCCGACTACGAACGTGCGAAGACGTTGCGCCTTAGCGATCGCTAAACCAACTCCGAGAGGTTATTGATCCCGCGGCTGCACGATCAACCTGACCACGAAGGTCTAATTCCTGCAAGCAATCGAAGAACAAGCAAGAACTAAGAATTGCAATCTGGATATTGCGAATATAAGATGAATGATTCGAAAGTTGGGGTTCCAATGAGGTCTTGGCCTGGTCGGACGACACAAACAAAGAGCTCGAAGTTGCGGCTATGGCTAACTTAAATCTAATTAAAACCCAAGTCTAAACGACGCCCTAAGGGCTGTATATATGGGGGAACAGAGGGGAATTTCGTGACCCCTTGGAGGTGGGGTCCGAAAACAACCCTAACTCGGTTTCCCCACACATACGGACTCTAAAAACAACCTATAATGTGGTATTTCGAAATTACATGGGCCCAGCCCAATATTAAGGTGACGCAACACCTATAATTGCCCTTGGACGAAAATAATGAAGTGGCATCTCGCGTATTTCGTCCAAGACTTCATGCGCGCCTTATGGTGGCTTCAAAGTGCCATAATCACCACTGGAAGCTCCGCTGTCCTTTCCCGCACGCGCACCTTCTTCTCCATGCTTGATCCCGCTCCAATAACCATCCTTCTTGTCCATGCTAGGTCCTTCATTCATAAGCAAAACAAAAGTATCTAATTTAGGCAGCATCATATGTTCATGAACAATAGAAGGATTCGCAAGAAACGAAAGTACCTGATAATTTAGTTGACGTGCGCGAGCTCTAGTAACTGGTCCAGTATGTGTAGTTGGTGAAGATGTGGGTGTAACATTAGTAGAGATGTCCTCATCATCCTCCCCTTCTTGAATTGAAGTCGTCCTCGATGGAAGCTCATCATCTTCTCCCAAATAAGGCTTCAAATCTGCAATATTAAATGTGGGACTAACCCCAAAGGCTGCAGGTAGCTCAAGTTTATATGCATTATCATTAATTTTTTGCAAAACCTTAAAGGGACCATCAGCTCGAGGCATTAACTTAGACTTGCGCAAATCAGGAAACCTATCTTTACGTAGATGTAACCAAACAAGATCTCCGGGTTCAAACACAACATGCTTTCGACCCCTATCACCAGCAAGATTGTATCTAGCATTCATTCGCTCAATGTTTTCTTTAGTTAACTCATGCATTTTTAATATCATTTCAGCACGTTGCTTAGCATCAAAATTAACCTTCTCCGAAGATGGAAGAGGAAGCAAATCAATAGGTGCACGAGGTAGAAAACCATAAACAATCTCAAAAGGGCACATTTTAGTGGTAGAATGAAATGAACGATTATAAGCAAATTCAATATGAGGTAAACATTCTTCCCACATTTTCAAGTTACTCTTTAAAACAGCCCTAAGCATAGTAGACAATGTCCTATTGACCACTTCAGTTTGTCCATCAGTTTGGGGATGACATGTAGTACTAAAAAGTAGTTTAGTCCCCAACTTAGCCCATAAACATCTCCAAAAATGGCTAAGAAACTTAGTATCATGATCCGAGACAATAGTATTGGGCACACCATGTAAGAGAATAATCTCTCGAAAGAATAAATCAACAACATTAGCAGCATCATCGCTTTTATGACATGGTATAAAATGTGCCATCTTAGAAAATCTATCCACGACAACAAATATGCTATCCCTCCCCTTCTTTGTTCGAGGCAAGCCTAAAACAAAGTCCATGGATATGTCCTCCCACGGAACACTAGGTACAGGTAAAGGCATGTATAAACCATGAGGATTGAGTCGTGACTTAACTTTTTGACATGTAGTGCAGCGAGCAACAAAACGCTCAACATCCCGTCTCATCTTTGGCCAAAAGAAATGTGTAGCAAGTACGTCCTCCGTCTTCTTCACGCCAAAGTGTCCCAATAATCCTCCTCCATGCGCCTCCTGCAACAACAAAAGACGAATAGAGCTAGCTGGAATGCATAGCTTGTTAGAACGGAACACAAATCCATCATTAAGCTCAAACTTGTTCCATGTTCTACCCTCTCTACAATTCTGCAATACATCTTTAAATTCCGCATCATGTACATATTGATCTTTGATTGTCTCTAAACCGAATATCTTGAAGTCAAGTTGTGAAAGCATAGTATAACGACGAGACAAAGCATCAACAATAATATTATCTTTCCCCTTCTTGTGTTTAATGACATAAGGGAAAGTCTCAATAAATTCAACCCACTTAGCATGTCTACGATTAAGTTTTGCTTGACTTCTTATTTGTTTCAATGATTCATAATCAGAATGTATAACAAATTCTTTGGGCCATAAATAATGTTGCCAAGTTTCTAATGTCCGAACAAGAGCATATAATTCCTTATCATAAGTAGAATAGTTCAGACTAGGCCCACTCAATTTTTCAGAAAAGTATGCAACAGGTTTAGCATCTTGTAATAACAAACCTCCCAACCCAATCCCACTAGCATCGCATTCAAGCTCAAAATTCTTATTAAAATCAGGAAGTTGGAGCAAAGGAGCATGTGTTAACTTATCTTTCAATACCGTGAAGGCTTCTTCTTGTGCGGTACCCCAAGTAAAAGGCACATCCTTGCGTGTAAGCTCATTGAGAGGTGCAGCAATGGTGCTGAAATCTCTCACAAAACGCCTATAGAATCCAGTGCGGCCAAGAAAACTCCTCACTTGTGTGACCGTTTTGGGCTGCGGCCAACTCTCAATCGCCTCGATCTTGGCTTTATCAACTTCAATTCCCTGCGGAGTAACAACATAGCCAAGAAACGATACTAGGTCGGTGCAAAAGGTGCACTTCCCAAGGTTACCAAACAAACGTGCATTACGTAGAGCAATAAAAACAGCACGTAAATGATCCAAATGTTCCTCCAAAGATTTGCTATAAATCAGTATATCATCACAATAGACTACCACAAATCGTCCAATGAAAGCACGTAAAACCTCGTTCATTAATCTCATGAAAGTGCTAGGTGCATTAGTTAATCCAAAGGGCATGACTAACCACTCATATAATCCAAAGTTAGTTTTAAATGCCGTTTTCCATTCATCTCCTAATTTCATGCGAATTTGATGGTATCCACTACGCAAATCAACTTTGGAAAACATGGTAGAGCCACTTAATTCATCAAGCATATCATCTAACCTAGGAATAGGATGACGATAACGAATAATAATATTATTAATGGCTCGACAATCAACACACATACGCCATGTTCCATCCTTTTTAGGCACTAATATAACAGGAACAACACAAGGACTAAGGGATTCACGTATGTAACCTTTGTCGAGTAGCTCTTGTACTTGACGCTGAATCTCCTTTGTCTCCTCTGCATTGGTACTGTATGGCGCACGGTTGGGCAGCGAAGCACCGGGAATTAAGTCAATCTGATGCTCAATCCCTCGAATAGGTGGTAATCCCGGTGGTACGTCTTGTGGAAGGACGTCAATAAACTCCTGCAAAAGGTCAGTGACAACAGGAGGCAAAGAAAGAGGCAATTCCTCAAATGAAAACAAAGCTTCTTTGCACACAAAAGCATAGCACACATATTGACTAACATCCAAATCCGAAATATCAACCTTAGTATCAAGCAAAGTTGGACTAGTCAATTTAATTTCATTAGAAGCAGCAGACGAAGATTTGCTATTAGTCTTATGTTGTTGCTCAAATTCTTTAGCTGCTATCTCATTTTCACTCTTATTTTTCTCGTGTTTAGCTTTACTAGCTCTAGCAAGATCATCTTTCACAATTTGTTCAGGAGACATAGGAAGTAAAGCAATATTTTTATCCTGATGAACCAGAGTAAACTGATTTGTCCTACCATGGTGTACAACATTCCTATCAAATTTCCATGGTCTACCAAGTAAAAGAGAGCATGCTTGCATGGGTACCACATCATAATCAACATAATCAGCATAGGCAGCAATGCTAAAGTGCACACGAACAGAACTCGTTACCTTAATCTTACCACTATTGTTAAACCACTGAATATAGTACGGATGGGGGTGTGGTCTTGTGGTGAGAGATAGCTTCTCCACCAACTCCATGCTAGCCAAGTTGTTGCAACTCCCTCCGTCAATGATGATGCGTACCGAACGTTCTTTCACCCCTCCCTTTGTGTGGAACAAATTATGCCTCTGGTTGTGCTCGGCCTTCGTTACCTGCACACTTAATACACGTTGAGCAACCAAACTAGCATATTTATCTGCATCATCAGGAGTCATATACTCTATATCATGAGCATCATCATGGGCACCCTGTTCCTCATGAGCAATGAGAACTAGAGTCTCCTCATCATAGTCACTCGCTGACTCATACCCACCATCCGCCGTAATAGTCATCACACGCTTGGAGGGGCAGTCTTTTGCGAAGTGACCTCCACCTTGGCACCTGCGACATTTAATATCACGATCTCGTGTTTGCCCTGTGGACGCCATGGATGAAGAAGAACTCGCCGCTGGACCACTCTGTGCACCCTTGAATGGTGGCGCTGGCTGTTTTGGTGGCTCCCTGTAAGAATGAGCGGCTGAAGTAGATGGTGGTGCAGCAGGACGTGTGGATGTAGAAGCTCCACGCGATGTCCATGATGTATTTCGTCCTGCAGAAAAGTTAGGTCTCGTAGCGGCCTATCGATCCTGCACTTCACGTTCAGCTTTACAAGAAAGATGAAACAAACGAGTGATAGTAGCAAAGTCCTTGTATTCTAGAATAGTTTTTATCTCCCTGTTTAAGCCACCCATAAAACGTGCAAGCATAGCTTCATTATCCTCTACTAAGCCACATCTAATTAATCCAGTTTGTAATTCTTGATAATATTCCTCTACAGAATTTTTTCCTTGTCTCAAACGCTGTAATATTTGTAACAATTCACGTTGATAATAAGGAGGAACCCAGCGAGTACGCATAGCATCTTTTAAAGCAGCCCAAGTAGTTGGAATATTATTAGCATGCAATCTACAATGTTCAGACCACCAAATAGATGCAAACCCCGTGAATTCACAAACAGCAGCAGTAACACGTCTATTCTCAGGATATTGTAAACATGTAAAGCATTGTTCAGTTTCTAACTCCCAAGTAAGATAAACATCAGGAATATATCTACCCTCAAACGACTTAAGATTCAATTTCAGTTTAGGCACATGTTCATCATCGCGTACCTGAGGGGGTGGTTGGTGTCGACCGTGGCGAATGTTGGGATGTGGACGTCCAGCTGGCTGCTCATAGGCCGCTTCCTGTTCCACCTCCTCCTCGTAATCACCCTCGTAGTTGTCGTCTTGGCCAACGTCAGAAACAACAACAGTAGCAGCTACTGCAGCAGCAGGAGGAGCACCAATGCCAGCAGCTTGTCCTCTCGGAAACAGAATACGTCGTGCACGTGGTAGTGGCGGTGGCTGTGGCTGTGCTGGAGCGACAGCAGGCTGTGTAGGTAGGCGTGCGATCAACTCAGTAAACTTGGCGTCGAGCTTGGTGTCGATCATCTTTTCCACGCCATCAATCGCCTCTCTAAATCTGTTCTCGATGTCATTCCCCTGTTCAGACATCATTTGTGCAAATTTATCATGGAGCTCCTTGTTTCTCATGTTCTCCCAATCGGGTGCATCCCGCGCCACTTCATCATGTGATCCTGGCATGGTTAGCAGAAATAGAAAACACACAGGAATATGATCCTAGTTCTACTAATGGGATGGATGTGGGGTGGTGGAAAGCACAAATCCGTCAAGCTTTTCTTTGGTTCTTACCGATTCTTACCTAGCAGCAGGTGGTGATGTACAACCAATGGGTCAAAACTCTCAGAGATATGGTAGAGCGATGGCCAGGAGGTGTCAAACGCACGATGTAGAATATATGTGGAGCTGTAGGAAGGCTGACAAGTATGGTAGGAAAAACTCAACAGTAATCAAAACAGAGATGCAAAGCTGAATAAACACTCAACGTCGGTACTGTGCTGATCCTAGGCTAGACCGTACTAGAGACGCGAGCCTAAAACACCAACGAAAGCACGGCGCGGCACGTAAAGAACTGAGAAGCACACCCTGAAATTTTTTTTCTCTTTTTTTTTGCTTTTTTTTTGAGATGCGGGACTGCGGTGGCTGAAAAAGTGCGAAAAAATCACTATGGTGGCGAACGTCTCAAAATGAGTTTCTGGACCTAAGGAACGTATGGGCACGAAAATTTTTTACCACTGAAAATTTTGGCCTAAAAACTGCTCTGGAAAGCGTGCCTCTTCTACGTACGACAAAAGATTGGTGAAATCCGACTCTAATCAACTCAAAACTAATCTGGCTACGGCCAGATCACAAACCGAACGGGTGATGGAACTCAACTCGGATTGGTAGGTTGTGGTGGTGTATATGGACTCTGCTTGGCGGAACGTGGTGGTGTATCTGGACTCGTATTGGCGGAACGTGGTGGTGTAGTACTGTGCGGCGGTGGCGTGACAAACTGTGATCAGAACTCGAAACTCTAAGGTAACTAGACGCTAAGATCAGCAACTCGACACAACGATGCAACCGCAAATTCAACAAAGCAAACTACTGTAAGGAAGACTGGACAAAGGCTCGGACTGTTTTGGGACGTGATGATCTAACCCTCAATTTTTTTTTGGCTTTTTTCGTGGACTGTAGGTACGAAGAACAGAAACAATCTAGACTACGAAAAAAACTGGTAAATCTCACCGATCAACCTGGAAATCTGATACCACTTGATAGAGGCGAAGGTGTCCCGATGTTTCGATGAGATGGTGGAGATCGATTATGGTGGAGACGACTTTCACGATCCGACTACGAACGTGCGAAGACGTTGCGCCTTAGCGATCGCTAAACCAACTCCGAGAGGTTATTGATCCCGCGGATGCACGATCAACCTGACCACGAAGGTCTAATTCCTGCAAGCAATCGAAGAACAAGCAAGAACTAAGAATTGCAATCTGGATATTGCGAATATAAGATGAATGATTCGAAAGATGGGGTTCCAATGAGGTCTTGGCCTGGTCAGACGACACAAACGAAGAGCTCGAAGTTGCGGCTATGGCTAACTTAAATCTAATTAAAACCCAAGTCTAAACGACGCCCTAAGGGCTGTATATATGGGGGAACAGAGGGGAATTTCGTGACCCCTTGGAGGTGGGGTCCGAAAACAACCCTAACTCGGTTTCCCCACACATACGGACTCTAAAAACAGCCTATAATGTGGTATTTCGAAATTAGATGGGCCCAGCCCAATATTAAGGTGACGCAGCACCTATAATTGCCCTTGGACGAAAATAATGAAGTGGCATCTCGCGTATTTCGTCCAAGACTTCATGCGCGCCTTATGGTGGCTTCAAAGTGCGATAATCACCACTGGAAGCTCCGCTGTCCTTTCCCGCGCGCGCACCTTCTTCTCCATGCTTTATCCCGCTCCAATAACCATCCTTCTTGTCCATGATAGGTCCTTCATTCATAAGCAAAACAAAAATATCTAATTTAGGCAGCATCATATGTTCATGAACAATAGAAGGATTCGCAAGAAACGAAAGTACCTGATAATTTAGTTGACGTGCGCGAGCTCTAGTAACTGGTCCAGTATGTGTAGTTGGTGAAGATGTGGGTGTAACATTAGTAGAGATGTCCTCATCACAACGATTCGGTATCAAAGGTAAGCTGGCCCCACGTTACATTGGACCTTTCCTCATTCTTGCTAAACGTGGAGAAGTTGCCTACCAACTTGAACTACCCCCGCACCTTTCCCGAGTACATGATGTATTCCATGTGTCACAACGAAGGCGTTGCTTCAAGGACCCCATCCGCGAAGTTGACCATGAAACACTTGATCTCCAAGATGACCTTTCTTATCGAGAATACCCCGTTCGTATTCTTGATTCAGCAGAGCGTGTCACTCGTCGTCAGAAGATCAACTTTCTAAAAGTGCAGTGGTCACACCACTCTGAGAAAGAAGCCACGTGGGAAAGAGAAGACCATCTCAGTGCCGAGTACCCCACCTTCCTCCCGCAGACTTCTGAATCTCGGGACGCGATTCTTTTGAGTGGGGGCGAGTTGTCACAACCCTCTTTTATGTATGTGCTAGGGTTGGCAAGTAACTTTGCATCATGTTAAAAATATCAAAAGAAATTGGAATGGGAGAGAGAACACCCCCAGATGAATTTAATTCAAATGGCCACAATAAAAGTTTCTCCAAAAATTCCTTTTGCATTTTTGAAAAGTCTCATAAATGAGTGTCATCACATATAAAGTGATTTGGATTCAAACCCATGCTCATAGGTTTTTCAAATATTCAAACAGGAGCATGGAATTAAATAGATACCCCTATTTGAATTTGAATTCAAATATTTTGAATTTCAAAAAAATTCAAAACTTGGAAATGACTAGTCACCGGTCATGTAAAGCCATATATAAATTTTGGGCATTTATAAAAATTCCTAGCTATTTTTTCTAGCAAGCCAAAACAAATTACAGAAAGAAAATAGAAACAGAAAGAATAAAGAAAAAGGCCTACCTGAAAAGGGCCCAACTTAACACACCACAACCCAGCTAGCCGGCCGAGCCAGCTTGAGCCTTGTTGTCTTCCTCCCCGCAAGCCGAAGCAGCTCGCTGTCGAGCATGCCACGGCCGGCGACTGCCACCGCGACGCCCTCGACGTTCCAGGCGTCCCCGCGCCACCTCTTCTCGCCACGAAGACGGGGAGAACACGCCTCGTCACTTCACCCTTCTCTGATGTAGGGCAAGCCTAGGGTTTGGCCCAATCTTCACAATTTGGAGGTGGGGATCCACAACAAGAACAAGAACAAAGGGGATCAACACAAGAGACAAAGGGGGAACAAGATCCAAACACATAAACACTCAAATCCACTCCCAAATACCACACATCACAAGATCCACACACCACAAGAGGTAAGCTTGGTAGTCTCCCTCTCCTTCTATTAATAGGATTGGGTTCCTCTCCTTCTATGAGTGGGGAGAGGAGGTAGGAGGTAGGCTTGAGAGGATCTCAATGAGATCTAATTCCCTATGGGGAAGAAGGAGCTAAGCTCTCAAGTCTTTGGTAATTTCTTAGATAACCCTAGAACTGAGATAGGAGACAACTATATATAGGCTAGGAGGGAGAAGGGGATACATGGGCCGCGGCCCAGCTGAATCTGCGCGTAGGCAGGTTTCGGACGTCCGAACTTTTGGGACGTCGGACGTCCGTTGAGCTTCGGATTTCCGGAAGTGGCTGCATCGGCGGGGTCCTGTAGATGACCTGGTGACCTGGAGTAGTAGATGTCGGAAATCTGACAAGTTTCGGACGTCCGAGCTGTCGGACGTCCGAAGTCTGGCGGTCGTCCGAAGTCTGTCGCGCGCCCGCTCCGATGGAGGAGCTCCTGAGCGTAGCATGTCGGAAGTCCGACGAGTTTCGGACGTCCGAGCTGTCGGAAGTCCGAAAGCCTTCGGACTTCCGAAAGCTCTCTGGAGTCGAGTCTTCTTCTCCTTCGGTTGCCTCCTCGCCGTTGGACCTAATGGAACAAAGCACACTGTTTTGAGGTAGCATCTAGTTCTCGTGCGTATGGTATTGAGTATCGGCAAGGAGTGAATGCACCTTTGCTTCTATGGGACGTTCTTGTGCTCTCGTCATGGGTCCGTGTGTAGGAGATGTATCCATGGTGATGTCGGTAGGATGCTCCGCATCATCTCCCCCCCCCTTGGGTAAGATCCGTCCACGGATCAAGGTCTCCATCACCATGATAAGGCGCAAGGTCGGAGATGTTGAAGGTGTTGCTCACCGAGTACTTGTCGGTGGGGATGTCCACAGTGTAGGCGTTGTTGTTGACCTTGGTAAGAATCTTGAATGGTCCATCGGCGCGAGGAAGAAGCTTGGACTTACGGGCGTCCGGGAACCGGTCTTTGCGGAGATGTATCCACACTAAGTCACCCCGGTTTGAACGTGCTTGGTTTCTTGTGGATATTCATCTTGCGTGCATGGGCTTGTACATGTTTCTCGATAGTTGCCCGCGTGTCTTCATGGAGTCTCTTGAGGAAGTTTGTCCGTGCGCTAGCATCCATGTTGGCGCGTTCTTGGAGAGGGAGAGGTAGGATGTCCAAGGGGCACAAAAGATTGAATCCATAGACAACCTCAAAGGGAGACCGCTTCGTGGTGGAGTGCAAGGCGCGGTTGTAGGCGAACTAGTCCACCGGGGGGTGATCTTCCCATTCCTTGATGTTCTTCTTGATGAGTGTGTGGAGTAGAGTTGATAGGGAGCGGTTCACAACTTTCGTTTGCCCGTCCGTTTGTGGGTGATACGTCGTGGAGAAGAGGAGCTTGATGCCGAGTTTGGCGCATAGTGTCTTCCAAAAGTAGCTTAGGAATTTGACGTCACGGTCGGAGACGATGGACTTGGGTACGCCATGGAGTCCAAGAATCTCCCTACAAAAGATGTTAGCAATATGCGAGGCATCATCCGTTTTATTACAAGGTAGAAAATGTGCCATTTTGGAGAATCTATCAACTACCACAAATATAGAATCCTTGCCATTCCTTGTACGCGGTAGGCGAAGAACGAAATCCATACTAATATGTTCCCATGGTACGTGAGGAATAGGCAAAGGAATATATAGACCATGTGATAGAGATTTTGACTTAGCCTTTTGACAAGTGTGGCACCGTTGTACAAGTCGACCCACATCATGGAACATCTTTGGCCAAAATAAGTTGGCAGAGAGTGTAGTGTATGTCTTGTCGCGGCCAAAGTGTCCCATGAGGCCACCGCCATGAGATTCCTGCAAAAGGAGAAGACGCAAAGAGCACTCGGGAATGCAAAGCTTGTTAGCGCGCATAAGGTATCCATCCTTGATATAATAGTTGTCCCAAGTGGTGTGCCGCTGGCAATTGGTGAAAGGTGTAGCAAAGGAAGGGTCATGAGCATATAGATATTTGAAGTGTTCAAATCCCACTATGTCAAATTCAAGCTTGGTGGTAAGCATGCATCTACGTGACAAGGCGTCCACGACGACATTGTCATTGCCCTTTTTATACGTGATGATATAAGGGAAAGACTCAATGAATTCACTCCATCTAGCATGTCTACGATTCAATTTGGTTTGAGACTTCAAGTACTTAAGAGATTCATGGTCCGAGTGAATTACGAATTCTCTCGGGCGAAGATAGTGTTCCCAAACGTGTAAGACGCGGATCAACGCATAGAGTTCCTTATCGTATATAGGGTAGTTCAATTGGGCGCCGGAGAGTTTTTCGCTAAAGTAGGCTACCGGTCGTCTATCTTGCATAAGTACACCTCCTATACTCGTGCCGCTAGCGTCACAATGAACTTCGAAAGGTTTATCAAAATTGGGTAACACAAGTAAGGGATCATTGGTGAGGCGCCGTTTGAGTACATTGAAAGCCTTTTCTTGGGAGGGTCCCCAAATAAAAGGCGCATTCTTTTTGCTCAAAGCGTGTAAAGGTGATGCAATGGTGCTAAAGTCTTTAACGAAACGACGGTAAAAGCCGGCTAGCCCAAGGAAACTCCGGACTTGAGATAGGGTGGTAGGGTGAGGCCAAGTTTTAATTGCGTTTACTTTAGTTTCAACAACTTCAATGCCATTGGAGGAAACAACAAAGCCAAGGAAGATGAGTTTGGAAGTGCAAAAAGTACATTTTTCAAGATTAGCATATAATTGTTCTTTACTCAACACTTGAAGCACTTCACGAATATGGCTAGCATGTTCCTCTATGGATTTGCTATAAATGAGGATATCATGAAAGTAAACGACAACGAACTTGCCAATGAGATAGCGAAGAACATAGTTCATAAGGCGCATGAAAGTACTAGGTGCTTCGGATAGGCCGAATGGCATAACAAACCATTCATAGAGACCACTCTTGGTCTTGAAGGAGGTTTTCCACTCGTCGCCAACGTGCATACGTATTTGGTGATAGCCACTCTTAAGATCAATTTTTGTGAAAATAATGGCACCGGATAGTTCGTCAAGCATGTCATCTAAGCGAGGAATGGGGTGTCTATAGCGCACGGTAATGTTATTGATGGGACAACAATCACAACACATGCGCCACGTGCCATCTTTCTTTGGCACAATTAGGACCGGTACCACGCAAGGGCTAAGACTTTCTCGAACATACCCTTTCTCGAGTAGTTGTTCGACTTGGCGTTGAATCTCCTTTGTCTCCTCTAGGTTGGTGTGGTAAGGTGCCCGGTTGGGGAGGGGAGCGCCGGGTATGAGGTCGATGCGGTGCTCAATTCCACAAAGTGGAGGAAGACCCGGTGGTAGCTCGTCGGGGAAGACGTCCCCAAATCCCTGCAAAATAGTAGCTATGGTACGAGGAAGAGGGGGTGAGTCGTTAGGTAAGAACACCTCATCCTTGTACAAGAGTACAAAATGAGGAATATGGGATGGGTTATTCCGCACTTCTTGGACCTCTCGTTTGATTGCTAGTAAGACGGTGTCATTGGTGGGATGCCTCATGGGGGCACTCATATTTGTCTTGTGGCTCTCACTCACTTTGTGGTGGTTCTCTCTCTCACTTTTGTCCCCATGAGGGTTGGAAGTGTGTATTTTGTCGCCGATCACTTGACTTGGGGTCATGGGGCAAAGGACCAATTCTTTGCCCCTCCACTTGAAGATATAGTGATTGGTGCGACCATTGTGTAGAACACTCCTATCAAATTGCCAAGGTCGGCCCAAGAGCAAATGACACACGCTCATTGGTACCACGTCACATTCCAATGTGTCTTCGTAGGCGCCAATTTTGAAGGAGACTTCCACCGTGTGGTCCACTTTTATTGAGCCGGAGTCACTAAGCCATTGCACCTTGTATGGGTGTGGGTGCTTCTTCTTGATGAGGTTGAGTTTGGTACAAAGTTCTTCGCTTTCCAAGTTGTGACAACTTCCGCCATCAATAATGACCTTCACGGATCGCCCTTTGATGCCCGCCTTGGTGTGGAAGATGTGGCACCTATGATTCTCATCGAGCTCTTGTTGAAGAGTCAACACCTTGGACACCACGAGAGAAGGACTTGCATCATTGTCACAATATATGTGGCCGTCTTCATCATCATCATTTTCTTGGATGTGTTGAGATACTTGAGCCAAAGCATCCATTTCACCCTCACTAATGGAATCATACTCGCCGTCTTCGGTGATGATCATGGTCCTCTTGGTGGGGAACTCGAAAGACTTGTGGCCGCGACCCTTGCAAGTGAAGCATGCAATGGAGCTAGTCTTTTCATGTTTGGGTGGGGAGGTCTTGAAAGGCTCTCGTGGTTTGAAGCTTGTTGTTGTTGATGTAGAACGTGTTGAAGAATTTGCCGGTGGCCGTGTGCTTGAAGGACCACCTCTTGATGTTGGAGCGCGGGTATAGGGCGTTGTGCTTGGCGGCTCTTGAGCGGTAGAAGGTGTACCCCGAGTGTTTGAGGACACAAATTTGGAGTACTTCGCATCTTCTTGAACTTGCCTCTCCGCTTTTGAGGCTTGATGGACCAATTCTTCAATGGTGTTGTAAGGTTGGAAGTTGGTGATCTTCTTCACTTGGTAATTTAGACCGTTGAGGAAGCGGGCCATGGTTTGTTCGGCGGATTGCTTTACATTGGCTCGGATCATGGCCAACTCCATTTCCTTGTAGTACTCTTCCACCGTCTTGTATCCTTGCTTGAGGGCTTGTAACTTTTGGTAGAGGTCACGTGTGTAATGTTGTGGAACAAACCGGGCTCTCATCACGTGCTTCATTTCTTCCCATGTGCACACTTGTGGAGTGCCTTGCTCGAGGCAGATATCTTGTACTTGCTCCCACCAATTGAGAGCGTAGTCCTCAAATTCAAGTGACGCCATGGCAACTTTCTTGGACTCCTCATAATTATGCACACGATATATCTTGTCCACCTTTAGGGCCCATGAGAGGTAGTCCTCGGGATTTGTTCCTCCCAAGAACTTGGGCATTGTGAACTTGAGTCTCCCAAAACGCTCTTCATTGTGTTGGGTTTGGCAAACCCGGAGGTGCTCGGGCGGCGGGGGTGCTCGAGCTCGCCGATCATTGTGATGGGTGTTGTCGTTGTAGTAATCTTGATGATCAAAGTGTGGCACGTGAGGTGCATTTGGGTGCCCCTCCAATGTGCGAAGAGCCGTTGGGGGTATGTTGTCTTGACGCGGGTGAGGTGGTGGTCTTGGATGACGGTCATCTCGAGGCATATGAGAGTAAGATGGCTCTCCATGTTCGTGGCCTTCATGTCTTGTTGACCGGGCATTATAATTTGTTGCCCCTTGGTGTGGAAGATGGAAGTTGAGAGTGTCGTGCACTCATCTCTCAAGGAGGAGACGTTTGTCGCGTTCCGTGGCTTCGGCTTGAGGCTCCTTGCCGGTGCGAGGTTGGGTGTGCTCGACGTGTTCATAGTTGGCCTTGGAACGGTGAGAAGACCGGTGTGTAGAGGCGGATGATGAAGAATGATGATGTCGAGAAGAGAGCATGGCCTTGAGCTCGGCCATATTGGCTTTGTCACGAGCGATCATTTGTTGTTGGAATTCCTCCATTTTCGCTTCATTGCGCTCGGATAGCTCTTCCATTTTTTGTGACATAAGAGATTGGCCTTGATGGAGGTCTACCGCAATCGTGGCGATGCGGTTGCTCAACTTCTCGTGCGCGTCGCACATCTCATGTTGGAATTGTAGGTAAGCTTCTTGAGTAACCATATGGCTTGTATCGCGAAGTGTACCATTCATCGGTGAGGTAGGGGAGTCTTGCCTAGCCATGACAACAAGCAGGTAGATGTGAGAGTAAAAGAGAGAGAGAGAAATAACAAGGATACCTTCTCGAAGATGTAATGAGGCAAGTGATGTATAGCTTCTTGAAATGAAAAGAATGTCCTTGTTTGAGTCTCGTTCCCCACACGCACACCTACAAAGGCTTATCGTGGAGCTTGGTAGGAATTAGTGGCCAAAGAAATGCGACGAGTGGAACAATGTGTTAATAAAATTGGTAGTGGTCCAAAAGAAGCAATGTAAGACAAGTAGATCAAAAGAGAAAAATAGAAAAAGGAAACGCACGCGCAAAGATATTGGGACTCATGCAACCAAGAAAATGATCAAGATGAGTGAGCCTAACGAAGACTAATGCTTGCGTTGTACAAGTACAAAAAGAGTCACTAGCTCGATTGCTCAATGGCTTGATTCGCACAAGTGCACCAACCTATATGAAAGGATGAACTCTAAACGTGCTTTTGGTGTATGCTTCCGTATTTGCGCAATCTTTGGCTTAAAAGCTTTTGATATCTTGTCCTCTTTCACTCTATTTTTTTTTGAAAGGAACTCACTTTTGACCACGATACTTGAAGCGCTATGAATTGATGAGTAAAGCACGAAGTATTAATTGTATGACTACTAAGGTGCACGAGTTGTGAGAGCCGGCAATACTCGAAGAGCTAGTCTCAATAGGACAAGGAAGGTGTTCACAAAAGGGAGATGGGCTCTCAAAGGTAAGTTGCAAGGAGAGGGTGGTACCGACCTTGCTTCCGGTGTGGAGGTTGATTGGATCTTCGTTGTTGATGGAGGTGGAGTCCTTGGGGTACCAAACACAAATTGGAGGAAAGAAAGAAAAAAATTTTGGGGAAAATTGTTGGTGGGAAGGATAAAGCAACACAAAAGGGGTGAGATCCACTAGTAAAACACCACATCCATGGATCAAAACCAACAAAATTTCACAAGAACCAACAAGTTGCAAGATCTTGGGTATGGCTATTTTTGGTGGGGAATTTTCGAAATTGGACAAGGACAAACAAAAATTGGCTAGAAAAGTGAGGGGGGGACTCCAAATTGTGTCAACCTTGCTCATGATACCAAATGATGTAGGGCAAGCCTAGGGTTTGTCCCAATCTTCACAATTTGGAGGTGGGGATCCACAACAAGAACAAGAACAAAGGGGATCAACACAAGAGACAAAGGGGGAACAAGATCCAAACACATAAACACTCAAATCCACTCCCAAATACCACACATCACAAGATCCACACACCACAAGAGGTAAGCTTGGTAGTCTCCCTCTCCTTCTATGAATAGGATTGGGTTCCTCTCCTTCTATGAGTGGGGAGAGGAGGTAGGAGGTAGGCTTGAGAGGATCTCAAGGAGATCTAATTCCCTATGGGGAAGAAGGAGCTAAGCTCTCAAGTCTTTGGTAATTTCTTAGCTAACCCTAGAACTGAGATAGGAGACAACTATATATAGGCTAGGAGGGAGAAGGGGATACATGGGCCGCGGCCCAGCTGAATCTGCGCGCAGGCAGGTTTCGGACGTGCGTTGGGTTTCGGACGTCTGAAATTTTGGGACGTCGGACGTCCGTTGAGCTTCGGATTTCCGGAAGTGGCTGCATCGGCGGGGTCCTGTAGACGGCCTGGTGACCTGGAGTAGTAGATGTCGGAAATCCGACAAGTTTCGGACGTCCGAGCTGTCGGACGTCCGAAGTCTGGCGGTCGTCCGAAGTCTGTCGCGCGCCCGCTCCGATGGAGGAGCTCCTGAGCGTACCATGTCGGAAGTCCGACGAGTTTCGGACGTCCGAGCTGTCGGAAGTCTGAAAGCCTTCGGACGTCCGAAAGGTCTCTGGAGTCGAGTCTTCTTCTCCTTCGGTTGCCTCCTCGCCGTTGGACCTAATGGAACAAAGCACACTATTTTGAGGTAGCATCCAGTTCTCGTGCATATGGTATTGAGTATCGGCAAGGAGTGAATGCACCTTTGCTTCTATGGCATGTGATTGTGCTCTCTTCATGGGTTCGTGTGTAGGAGATGTATCCATGGTTTGTCGGTAGGATGCTCCGCATCATTCTCCCTGGCGCTCTCCTGCCCTCTCCACGTTTCCCCCAAATCGATAGAGCGCCACCGGAGTTCGTTGTCAACGGGAACCGCAGCCATAGACGGAGCTAGCCCCAAAGGACATGTCCCCCGTGAGCCGATTCGTCGTCTTCATCTTCCTAGAGAAGCTGGGGTGCTAACTCAACTCAGAGCCGTCGCAATCTTCGTCACCACCTCGCCGGAGCCGCCGCACGTCGTAGTCAAATTCGTCGCCTACAGACCCTCCCCGGCCTCGCCGTCACCACCAGCACACTCGTGGTGAGCTTCTAGTTCAGCCTAGCTAGCCCAGGGTCTCCCTCCCGTACTCTATCGCCGTTTTCCATGAGGGACGAAGAGCACCGCCGCCAAGAACGACGACGAGGAGGTTCCAGTACCCCTCCGCCACCCCCGTGATGTCCCAAGTGATCCTGGCACCTCCAGGAGTCGTTTGATGCAGCGCTAGCTCAAGCTCTCCCCTCGCAGCAACCTTTCCGTCGAGCCCGAGCCACGGACGCCGCTAGGGCACGTCGCCGGTGACGCTTAGGTGAACCCCATGGCCCCGCAGTACTGGAATCGATGCGCGCGAGCATGGGCTCCATTTTGGTGGCCTTGGCTCGCCAAATGGCGGCCTGTGCCGCCGTCTTGCGCAATGCCGCCGCGTCGGTTGGTCGCCGGCGTTGAGCCACCGACGAGCTGGCGTGGCCGGCGTGGTTAGATGTTAATTAACCCAGCCCTAGGCCACTGACATGTGGTCCCAGGCTGCTAATCACCCCGGCTTAGTTTAATTAAACAGAGTTAGTTACCTAATCCCACTGACATGCTCGCCCCACCAGTCAGAACCCCCCCCCCCCATGTCAGCATGAATTAATGATGACGCAATAAAGGATTTTTCCAAATTGAAAGAAATTGCAGAAAAGTCAGAAAATGCAATAAATTTTAGAAATTCATAATTAATGCATACTAACTCCAAATTGGACAAATAGTAAATGTAAAATTATCAGCAAAATGCAAGGATTCTGAATATGGACTTTGTTTTCATGTTTGACCAATTAAAATTGGGTGAACAGTGGCATAGGTCTATATGGACTTCTTTTAAATTCAAATTTGAAGTGATTTTGCAAATGACTTTGCAATGCACTTCTTTTAAATGGAATTGTCCACACAATGCAAACATGAACATCACATTGCAACATTGATCATGTGTTTGAGAATTGCATTTATATTTATCCCTTGTTTGCCATGTTTGCTCGATAGAAGTGGAGCCGGATTCAGAGGCCACCCCCTTCGTTGAAGACACTGTGTTTGAACCTCGTTCGCAAGGCAAGTAACCCCACCATTAATCATGTCGATAAAATCCCACTTCCCTCTCAGTCTCGCTTATGCATTGTTTAGGATGATTACCATGATTACGTTTCTACCGCATAGATGAACCCATTCCTTTGCATGACCTATCTTTTGTCACAGTAGTAAGCAAACCACAATCCTAGCAGATGTAGGAGTTGGTTGATATCATGTGGCCCCTGCAACTGTTACTGCTAATTGCATGCTTAGAGTGATACAATGTTGATACTGTTATGTGAGTCGAGATGGTAGTGATCATGATGATGATGGTGGAAATGTGTTGGTGAATCTACCCTAATACAAGGTGAACGATGAGAGGTTGTGTAGGAGTACACAGTGGGTTGTCTCGTTGAACACCGCCTTAAGTCCGAGTTCTTGTGTGGTCATCCAAGAAGAAGAGTGCAACCACACATTGGGCTCACTGACCCCTCTCAACCTAATACCTCACCCCGTTCAAACCCCAGAAGTCGCATTAGTTCGCAAGTTCTGGTAGGGCCGTGGCACGGTCTGCGAAGTAGTCTTGTTGAGTACGACTTTGTACTCACGTTTGCTTATTCCGTGTTTTAGATGAATCCACTGACCCCGATGGTGGCTTCTTCCTGGAGCTCGACGACTGATCCAGCTAGTGTAGTCCCAGTCAGACGACTGGTCCCTCGTGGAAGGGCTTGTTTATAAATAAGGCTTCTTTAGCCATTTGTCAAACTTGTCTGTACTCAGACCTACTTTGCTTCCGCATGTTTGATGTAATGTTGGATCACAGACTCGTGATCTCTGTGTGCACTCTATAATAGTTATCAATAAAGTTTTAAACTTGGTAGAGAATTGCAATGATACCTTTTGTTCATACTAGACATGTGTGATGCGTGTATGATTATAACATGCATGTCTTAGTATGGGTTTTTGAGACCTTAGTTGTGTTCTGGATGGCGGTCTTTTATACACCAAGTGGCCCTTAGGTGTGCACAGCTTGGGGCGTCGCGATGCGATTGCTCGTGACTCTGTCACGTGCACACTTTGTTGTATGATCGAGCCCGCCCTAGACCCCGACTAAGTGATCGGGCTGGAGTAAGTCTATGTAAGGGTTATAATACAATTGATAGTATGATTGAGGCGACTTGTCTATGGGTATGGGAGTTCACCACGCATATCATTTAGACTTGTGTGCGGATGATGAGGACCCATCTCAGTTGATCATCCGGCCTGGATGGGAAGCCCCTCACATTCGATGCTTTCCGAGAGTGTTCGGTGCTTGCCCTTGTCTGCTGAGACAAGTGGGTACGGCTCTCGGCTCTCCACATGATTGTGTTGTAGCGGGACTTGCATACGCATATTCCGGGTCCCGGCAGTAATTCTAGTCACAAATCAATCATATGGAGAGCCAAGAGTCGTAACCTCTTGTCTAAGAAGACAAGGCCAAGCACAGAACACTCTCGTAAACCATCGAACGTGACGGGCATCCCATCCAGGACGGATGATCAACTGAGATGGGTCCTCATCGCCCGCTCAGAAGTCTAAATGATTATGGGTGGTGAAATCCCATACTTATAGAAAAGTCGCCTCAACCTTTACCGGAGGGGTCCAACCTCCGAAACCATTAGTGAATTACGCAGAGTAGTACAGAAGGACGACAAACCTCTCCGAAAGTTCGTCCAAAGATTAACCCAGATGAAACATTGCATCCCCGACACGCATGAGGCCGCAATCATCGCCACCTTTCATGCAAACGTCAAGAACCCGCGTGTGTTGGAGAAGATGAGTACCCGGTGCATCAAGACTATCACCGCCCTGTTCGAGCTTGCCGACAAGGTCGCCCGCGTCGAAGAGGCGGTCGTTCCTATTAATCGAGATGCCGAAGACGCCCTACGGCTCAAGCTCCTTCCGGAAGGAACCATTCTTCCGAGGAGCCCGGGCCCCGTAAATGCGTACACCAAGCCGTGTTCACCACGGAGGAGAACGGGGCCGCTCCGCAACCACCCTCCATCGACACGGTGGTTGCCGCCGCGGACACCACCCCATCGCCATACTGCAAGATACGCAAGACCAACGAACACGACCTGTCTGTCGGGATTCGGAGTAGAAAACAAAAAAAAATCGGCACTACGAAACCAAACCCAAGAACGGATCTAGGAAGATGCAGATGAGAATATCGATCTTGTTACCTTTTTGCGACCGTTCAACGGATGCACTCTCTCGCAGCGGAAGATGTTGATGCAGAGTTGAAGAAGCGTGAAGATGAACAATCCCACGAACATAT
This sequence comes from Bromus sterilis, assembly GCA_950022295.1. NCBI lineage: Eukaryota > Viridiplantae > Streptophyta > Magnoliopsida > Poales > Poaceae > Bromus > Bromus sterilis. The sequence continues at coordinate 32,889,649 of OX465597.1, forward strand.
CTAATCACCGTGGAGTCCCTCGAAAAAAGATCGAACACACGATCTCTCTACGGTTGATCCACACGTACGGTGTGGAAGATCCAGCAGGGCTCCGCCGTCCAGAGCTCGGCGCCTCCGGATTAGAGAGGAGGGAGGAGGAGCCCTTTGGGGCTATGGAGGAGATTGGATCTACAAGAGAAAGAGAGAGGGGGCAGCCCTTCGGCAAACTAGAACAACTTGTGTGTTGAAGGGGTGCCCCCATCTCCTCTATTTATAGTGGGAGGGGAGGGGAGGCCACCTTGGAGGAGGGGGCAGCTCTAGGGGTGGCACCCTAGGGTTTCCCTCCCCTTAGGGCCGGCCAAGGAAGGGGGGAGGAAGCTTGAGGAAGCTTCCTCCTAGGGTGGAGACGAAGGTGTCCCGATGTTTCGATGAGATGATGGAGATCGATTATGGTGGAGACGACTTTTACGACCCGACTACGAACGTGCGAAGACGTTGCGCCTTAGCGATCGCTAAACCAACTCCGAGAGGTTATTGATCCCGCGGATGCACGATCAACCTGACCACAAAGGTCTAATTCCTGCAAGCAATCGAAAGAACAAGCAAGAACTAAGAATTGCAATCTGGATATTGCGAATATAAGATGAAAGATTAATAGAAGTTGGGGTTCCAATGCGGTCTTGGCCTGGTCGGATGACACAAACGAAGAGCTCGAAGTTGCGGCTATGGATAACTTAAATCTGATTAAAACCCAAGTCTAAACGACGCCCTAAGGGCTGTATATATGGGGGAATAGAGGAGATTTTCGTGACCCCATGGAGGTGGGGTCCGAAAACAACCCTAACTCGGTTTCCCCACACATACGGACTCTAAAAACAGCCTATAAAGTAGTATTTCGAAATTACATGGGCCTGGCCCAATAATAAGGTGACGCAGCACCTATAATAACCCTTGGACGAAAATATTAATGTGGCATCTTGTGTCTCTCGTCCAAGTCTTCATGCACGCCATATGGTGGCCTCAAAGTGCGAAAATCACCACTGGAAGCTCCATTGTCCTTTCCCGCGCGCGCACCTCCTTCTCCATGCTTGATCCCGCTCCAATGACCATCCTTCTTATGTATGCTAGGTCCTTCATTCATAAGACAAACAAAAGTATCTAATTTAGGCAGCATCATATGTTCCTGAACATTAGAAGGATTCGCAAGAAACTAAAGTACCTGATAATTTAGTTGACGTGCGCGTGCTCTAGTAAGTGGTCCAGTATGTGTAGTTGGTGAAGATGTGGGTGTAACATTAGTAGAGATGTCCTCATCAGGGACGATCACATCCCCGCAATCTCCTTTGTTTATCACTGCCAAAGTTTTCTGATTTCTCATGAACAAAGCGTGAAGGAGGGTTTGTTTTGTTGTAATTATCTTTTGTGAGCTGGGCGCACTCATGCCAATTCCTCCTCGTATTAGGGGTTTGCAGATTAGACATGCAATCCCGGGATAAAACTTGTCCAACATAAGAAGATCATGAATTAACTACTACTTCCTAATGAGCTAAAACAGGGGCACAAAATAGAAGATTTTGAACATTTAAGGATAACACATAAATTCTATACTTTGGAAGTGGTAGTGGAATACCAAGAATAGGAAGGTATGGTGGACTCAAATGGGAGATACTGGTTTCAGGGTATGGATGCACAAGCAGAATTCCTCTTAGTACAGAGGTTTGGCTAGCAAAGGCTTTGATAGAACAGACAATTGATGATGACTTGGATGCAAAGCAATATAAAGCATGAACATTAAAATAAGCATAGCGCATCAAGTTGTCTTCGTTGTCAACATAACACTTCAAGCATAATAACATAAAGGTTTTGGCTATGTCGCTACTTTGAGAAAATCATGCTTGTTGTTATGACCAAAGCTATGTTTGCCAAGACTAAATAAAGTTTTCAAATCCATACCTGATATAACATCAATACTCCCCATAAGAATCATCATAAGGTCGATTGCGTGAAGAGAATACCGAGTGCAGCGAAGGGATCAATAGACTTCTCATTAATATTCCATCATAGACGAATCCACACTCATGGATACATAACTCTCCAAAAAGGAGTGATAGACCTCAATGCAAACACCTATTTAATAAGATAACGTCCCTAGACATGATACGACTCTACTTGACTCTAAAAGACAAAGATAAAGATAAAGATACCGGGCACTCCCCCAAGCTTGGAACAAGCTAAGGGGATGCCATTACCCAGGGAGATTTACTCCTCATCCTTTTTCTTTTTGATCACGTACTCCTTGGCGAAGCGCTTCCGTGGCAGCTGTTCTCCAGTCTCAAAGGACATTCCCGTCTCCAGGATCCTGCACTCAGCACCCAAACCCATGCGCAGAAACTTTAGTTCATACTCACAGTTCTGGTTCTGCAGATCATAGATCTGTGCTTGGAGCTCATAAATTTTTTCTTCTACTGCGGCCAAACTTGACCACATCTCCTTATTGTGGGAAGCCTCTATCTCGTTCATGATGTCGAAGTTAGCTTCAACACCACGCTCCACCATCTTCTTGAACTTGAAGACCTCATGTTCCATATCCTTCAGTCGTTCCTCGGTGCTCCCCTCCTTGAATGGTCCCTTCAGATCCTCCTTATGGAGGTCACCATCCTCCACACGAAGGATCTGGGGGTGCTTCTTCACCTCAGTGAGGTAAGGGTTGATGACGTTGATGACGAACTTGTCCTTCGGGGAACTTGGGGAAGCGATGGCACCTAGGCCTAGCTGAAATATTTCCAGGCAGAAACAACTCAAAAAGAAAACACACGAAATCGTGAGATACGTTGCCGGAACAATTCGGGAAAATATATAGCAAAAATTTCTGCACAAAAAGGAAGGTAACGAGCCCACGTGGCGTCGGAGACGGACTCCTGGGTGCCCAGGCGGCATCCCGGCGCAGCCAGGGGGGCTCCTGGGCCCCCTGGAGCTGGTCTCCGGCTCCACTTCAGCCTCAAATTTTCTATATTTTTCAAAAACTCGTAATCTGGAACTTATATGGCGGTTTCGCGATGTTTCCTTACCGTGATACATAACTTTCCTTATTCTTCTTCTGCTGGTGTCTGAAATGGGGCTGCAACATGTTCTTCATGAGTTGTTGTGTATACCAAATCCACATCAACATTGACAGGGTCTCCTGCTATGTAATGCTTAAGTCTTTGCCCATTCACAACTTGAGGTTTGGTGCCTTCGAAATTGTTAATCTTGATTGCACCCGAGCGGTATAATTCTTCAATATGAAATGGCCCTTCCCACCTGGAAAGTAGTTTACCTGGAGAAAACCTGAAACGGGATCTAAACAACAAAACTTTATCACCAACATTAAATTCATGTTTCAGAATCCTCCTATCATGCCACTTCTTTACCTTTTCCTTGAACATTTTAGCGCTCTCGTAAGCTTCACTTCTCTACTCATCTAGAGAAGTCAAGTTCATGAGACGCTTTTCACCAGCTAATTTCTGGTCAGCATTAAGCTCTCTAATGGCCCAGAAAGCTTTGTGTTCTAATTCTAATGGTAGATGGCAAGCCTTTCCATAGACCATCTTATAGGGAGACATGCCCATGGGGTTTTTATAAGCAGTTCTATACGCCCACAAAGCATCTCCTAACTTATTTGACCAATCTTTTCTATTTCTACTAACTGTCTTCTGTAAGATCAACTTGATCTCTCTATTGGTGAGCTCAACTTTCCCACTAGTTTGAGGGTGGTACGGTGAAGCAATTCTATGATTGACATTGTACTTGGCTAAAGCTTTGCTAAAAGCTCCATGTGTAAAGTGTGAACCCCCGTCAGTCATGAGGTACCTGGGTACTCCAAACCTAGGAAAAATTACATCCTTGAGCATTTTCAAAGATGTCTTGTGATCAGTACTTTCAGTGGGGATTGCCTCTACCCGCTTGGTTACATAATCCACAGCAACTAGAATGTGAGTGTACTTGTGCGAGCAAGGAAAAGGACCCATAAAATCAAAACCCCATGAATCAAAAGGCTCAATCACTAGAGAGTAATTCATAGGCATCTCATTCCTTCTACTAATATTACCAACTCTCTGACACTTATCACAGGATAAGACATAATTTCTAGCATCCTCAAAGAGAGTAGGCCAATAAAAACCTGATTGAAGAACCTTATGTGCGGTCCTCTCACCGGCATGATGTCCTCCATATGGACTGTCGTGGCATTGTTTAAGAATGTCCTTCTGCTCGTGTTCTGGTATGCATCTTCTCACGATCCCATCTGGACCATCTTTGAAAAGGTGTGGGTCATCCCAAAAGTAATGCCTCAAATCGTGGAAGAACTTCTTCCTTTGCTGAAATTTTAAACCTGGAGGCAAAAACTTTGCAACGATAAAGTTAGCATAATCTGCAAACCAAGGATCGGAGAGAGATTGTACTTTTACAACAACTAGCTGTTCATCTGGAAAACTGTCGTTGACTGGAATGGGATCATGCGGTATATCTTCCATCCTTGAAAGATTATCCGCCACCGGATTGTCTGCTCCTTTCCTATCGACAATCTGTAAATCAAATTCTTGAAGAAGGAGTACCCATTGGATGAGTCTTGGTTTGGCATCCTTCTTCTCCATAAGATACTTAATGGCAACATGGTCAGTATGAATAATAATCTTAGAATCAACAATATACTGCCTAAACTTATCACAAGCAAACACTACTGCTAAGAATTCCTTCTCAGTAGTAGCATAATTCTTTTGAGCACTATCAAGGGTTTTTCTAGCATAATATATAACATTCAACTTGTTATCAACCCTTTTCCCTAAAACATCTCCCACAGATAAATCACTAGCATCACACATAATTTCAAAAGGTAAATTCCAATCAGGTGGTTGTACTATAGGAGCGGTTATTAAAGCTTTCTTAAGAACTTCGAAGGCTTCCTTACAATCTTCATCAAAAACAAAAGGAACATACTTCTGGAGAAGATTAGTGAGGGGTCTTCAAGTCTTGGAAAAGTCTTTAATAAATCTTCTATAGAAACCATCATGACCGAGAAAACTATGAATACCTTTGATGTCCCTTGGATAGGGCATCCTTTCAATTGCTTCGATCTTGGCCCTGTCCACCTCAATTCCCCTCTCGGAAATCTTGTGGCCAAGAACAATTCCTCGTTGACCATAAAGTGGCACTTCTCCCAGTTAAGAACCAAATTCGTCTCCTCACATCTCTGCAAAACTTTATTAAGGTTGTGGAGACAATGGTCAAAAGAGGTTGCATAGACGGAGAAATCTTCCATGAATACCTCCACAGTTTCTTCACAAAAACCATGAAAGATAGCAGACATACACCTTTGAAAAGTAGCAGGCGCATTATATAAACCAAAAGGCATACGCCTGTAAGCATAAGTACCATAGGGACAATTAAAAGTGTTCTTCTCTTGAACTGCAGTGTTAACATGAATTTGAGAGAAGCCAGAATAACGATCAAGATAAAAAAGTGAGTATTTTTGGATAACCTGTCAAGCATTTGGTCAATGAACGACAATGGGTAGTGGTCCTTTCTGGTTGCCTTGTTCAGCTTCCTGTAATCAATACACATTCTATATCCAATAATAATTCTCTGAGGTATTAGTTCATTCTTATCATTAGGAACCACAGTTGTTCCTCCTTTCTTTGGAACACAATGAACCGGGCTTACCCACTTACTATGAGCTATAGGGTAGATAATACTTGCGGCTAGAAGCTTGAGAATCTCAGTCCTTACAACATCCATCATCTTCGGATGCAACCGTCGTTGATTATCAACAACTGGTTTAGCATCAGGCTCAAGGTTGATGGTATGTTCACAAATAGATGGACTAACCCCCTTAAGGTCATCAAGGGGATAGCCAATTGCTCCTCGATGTTTGTGAAGTACTTCCAATAGTCACTCTTCTTCATACCCTCAAAGGTTAGAATTGATAATAACAGGATATACTTTCTTTTCATCTAAATAAGCGTATTTGAGCGTATCAGGAAGAGGTTTAAGATCAAACACTGGATCTTCTTTTGGTTTCGATAAAATTCCCAAAGGCTCAACTAGAAGGTTGTGCTTTATGGTAGCAGGTTGTCTTAAGAAGATTTCGTCCAGCTCATTTCTCTCCTACATATGCAAATCATTCTCGTGGTCCTCCATATATTGCTGCAAAGGATCATTAGGAGGGATAGAAATGGAAGCAGTATCTTCAATAATCTTATCGTTACTAGTAAAATTAGTACCACGAGGCTGCTTAGAGAACTTAGAAAAATTAAATTCATATGGCTCACCATTGAATTCAACAGAAACTTTACCTTTCTTGCAATCTATTATAGCTCCACAAGTTCTGAGAAAAGGTCTACCAAAAATAATAGGACAAAAATTATCCCTGACTGAACGAAGTAATAGAAAGTCGGTAGGATATTTTACCTTTCTGCATAAGACTTCAACGTCTCTCACAATTCCGATAGGAGAGATAGTTGCTCTGTTTGCAAGATGAATAATAACATCAACTTCTTCAAGTTCACAAGGTGACATCTCACCCATGATCTCTTGATAAAGTGAATACGGGATAGCGCGAGCACTCGATCCCAAATCACATAGCCCATAATAATTGTGATCTCCTATTTTAACAGATACTATTGGAGTACCTGAAATTGGGCCTTTATTCTTGGCTGTGAAGAGGTTAGTGGAAATAGCACAAAATTTTATATTAGAATCTAAAGCATCATTAGTAACAAGATCCTTAACCAATGCAACTTGCGGATCGACCTTGATCTGGTCCTCGGGCTCATCAATTCTTCTCTCACTTTTATTTATTATGCCTGTCACAAAAGAGTGCTCCCTTATCCTTGCGGGAAAATGGGGCTTTTCATATATACCTACAGGCAAAATAGGGTCAGCAACATAAATATCAATAGGTAATTCTTTGAAGTGTTTATGATGCTGATACTTCTTCTTCTTAGAAGAGCCAATATGAGTGGCAATGTTCTTACAAAAATCAATCATCAGATGGGAATCAAGACCAATCTTAGAGCAAAAGGTACTAAAGTAATCAGTTTTCACATATCTCTCTATATAAGCGTGCTCATAATTTATAGTGGGTTCAATACCTTTATCTATTTCCCAATCTTCGCTATTCTTCTGGATCCTTTCAAGGAGATCCCATCTTTCTTCAACGCTTTTCGTCTGAAATACCCTACTAGAGGAGGCATCCATCATCTCCTTATCCTGACGAGAAAGTCTAGAATAAAAATTTGGAAGTATAGTTTTCTTGGGGAGCTCATGGATAGGACATTTGAGCATTAGGGATTTCAATCTCCCCCAAGCTTGAGCGATGCTTTCTCCGTCACGAGACCTAAAGTTATACATATAATTTTTGTCTCGATGAATTTCATGAAGAGGATAAAACTTGGTATAAAAGAGAGACATAAGCTCTTGCCAATCAAGCAAATGAGAGTTATCGAGAAGCTTATACCAATCTGAAGCTTTATCTATAAGCGATACGGAGAACAATTTCCTCATGACAAATTCCATTGATACACCTGCAATCATAAATAGTGAGCACAGTTGTGACAAGTATAGCAAGTGTTCAATGAGATGTCTGTCTCCTGCATAACGATTAGCCAAAACACAATCGATAATACCAGTTGGTATTTTATAAGGCACAATTTCAAAAGGGGGAGGAACAACCACCACAGATGTGGGGTGTTTCCCTGCAAGCAACTATCCAATAGCTAGGTTGACAAAGAGAAGCAACAGCAAAATAAAAACAACAATAAAAAAAATCCTTACTAGCTTCGCTTACCAATAGCGCTATGCTCCCCGGCAACGGCGCCAGAAAACGGTACTTGATGACCCACAACCGTAGGGGATCCATTGCAGCGTTTTCGATAAGTAAGAGTGTCGAAAGGTATTGATAAGTGATTTTGGACAAGGAATAACAGCAAGCTAACTTTTTAGGGGTTTTCGATATAAGGAAAAATAAGATAAAATCAAGTAAAGTAAATAGTGCTCAGGAGAAGCAAGTGGCCCAATCCTTATGAGTAAAGGATAAGCCTGGCAACTGAACTTATAAAGACTAAGACGTTCTTGAGGACACATGGAGAGGTAGTCACGTGCTTTCGTCATACTCCGTATTGATAACAAGTGTTGTGCTGATAAGTGTTGAGTGGGTGGATCTATGCTAGCACACCTTCTAAACTAAGATAAGTTGTCGGGACCCGGAATATGCGTATGTAATTCCAGTCACGACTCAATCACATGGAGAGCCGAGAGTCGTACCCAGTTTTCTAAGCAGACAAGGCCAAGCACAGAACACTCTCGGAAAGCATCGTACGTGAGGGGCATCCCATCCAGGCCGGATGATCAACTAAGATGGGTCCTCATCGCCCGCTCACAAGTCTAAATGATTATGGGTGGTGAAATCCCATACTCATAGACAAGTCGCCTCAACCATGTTATCGATTGAATCATAACCCTTACATAAACAGACTCCAGCCCGATCACTTGGTCGGGTCTAGGGCGGGCTCGATCATACAACAAAATGTGCATCGGAGGAGACAAAGGAGATTCAGCGTCAAGTACAAGAGCTACTCTGATAGAGGCGAAGGTGTCCCGATGTTTCGATGAGATGATGGCGATCGATTTTGGTGGAGTAGACTTTCACGACCCGACTACGAACGTGCGAAGACGTTGCGCCTTAGCGATCGCTAAACCAACTCCGAGAGGTTATTGATCCCGCGGATGCACGATCAACCTGACCACGAAGGTCTAATTCCTGCAAGCAATCGAAAGAACAAGCAAGAACTAAGAATAGCAATCTGGATATTGCGAATATAAGATGAATGATTAACAGAAGTTGGGGTTCCAATGCGGTCTTGGCCTGGTCGGATGACACAAACGAAGAGCTCAAAGTTGCGGCTATGGCTAACTTAAATCTAATTAAAACCCAAGTCTAAACGACGCCCTCAGGGCTGTATATATGGGGGAACAGAGGGGAATTTCGTGACCCCTTGGAGGTGGGGTCCGAAAACAACCCTAACTCGGTTTACCCACACATACGGACAATAAAAACAGCCTATAATGTGGTATTTCGAAATTACATGGGCCCAGCCCAATATTAAGGTGATTCAGCACCTATAATTGCCCTTGGACGAAAATAATGAAGTGGCATCTCGCGTATTTCGTCCAAGACTTCATGCGCGCCTTATGGTGGCTTCAAAGTGCGATAATCACCACTGGAAGCTCCGCTGTCCTTTCCCGCGCGCGCACCTTCTTCTCCATGCTTGATCCCGCTCCAATAACCATCCTTCTTGTCCATGCTAGGTCCTTCATTCATAATCAAGAGAAAAGTATCTAATTTAGGCAGCATCATATGTTCATGAACAATAGAAGGATTCGCAAGAAACGAAAGTACCTGATAATTTAGTTGACGTGCGCGAGCTCTAGTAACTGGTCCAGTATGTGTAGTTGGTGAAGATGTGGGTGTAACATTAGTAGAGATGTCCTCATCATCCTCCCCTTCTTGAATTGAAGTCGTCCTCGACGGAAGCTCATAATCTTCTCCCAAATAAGGCTTCAAATCTGCAATATTAAATGTGGGACTAACCCCAAAGGCTGCAGGTAGCTCAAGTTTATATGCATTATCATTAATTTTCTGCAAAACCTTAAAGGGACCATCAGCTCGAGGCATTAACTTAGACTTGCGCAAATTAGGAAACCTATCTTTACGTAGATGTAACCAAACAAGATCTCCGGGTTCAAACACAACATGCTTTCTACCCCTATCACCAGCAAGCTTGTATCTAGCATTCATTCGCTCAATGTTTTCTTTAGTTAACTCATGCATTTTTAATATCATTTCAGCACGTTGCTTAGCATCAAAATGAACCTTCTCCGAAGATGGAAGAGGCAGCAAATGAATAGGTGCACGAGGTAGAAAACCATAAACAATCTCAAAAGGGCACATTTTAGTGGTAGAATGCAATGAATGATTATAAGCAAATTCAATATGAGCTAAACATTCTTCCCACAGTTTCAAGTTACTCTTTAAAACAGCCCTAAGCATAGTAGACAATGTCCTATTGACCACTTCAGTTTGTCCATCAGTTTGGGGATGACATGTAGTACTAAAAAGTAGTTTAGTCCCCAACTTAGCCCATAAACATCTCCAAAAATGACTAAGAAACTTAGTATCACGATCCGAGACAATAGTATTGGGCACACCATGTAAGAGAATAATCTCACGAAAGAATAAATCAGCAACATTAGCAGCATCATCACTTTTATGACATGGTATAAAGTGTGCCATCTTAGAAAATCTATCCACGACAACAAATATGCTATCCCTCCCCTTCTTTGTTCGAGGCAAGCCTAAAACAAAGTCCATGGATATGTCCTCCCACGGAGCACTAGGTACAGGTAAAGGCATGTATAAACCATGAGGATTGAGTCGTGACTTAGCTTTTTAACATGTAGTGCAGCGAGCAACAAAACGCTCAAAATCCCGTCTCATCTTTGGCCAAAAGAAATGTGTAGCAAGTACATCCTCCGTCTTCTTCACGCCAAAGTGTCCCATTAATCCTCCTCCATGCGCCTCCTATAACAACAAAAGACGAATAGAGCTAGCTGGAATGCATAGCTTGTTAGAACGGAACACGAATCCATCATTAAGCATAAACTTGTTCCATGTTCTACCCTCTCTACAATTCTGCAATACATCTTTCAATTCCGCATCATGTACATATTGATCTTTGATTGTCTCTAAACCGAATATCTTGAAGTCAAGTTGTGACAGCATAGTATAACGACGAGACAAAGCATCAGCAATAATATTATCTTTCCCCTTCTTGTGTTTAATGACATAAGGGAAAGTCTCAATAAATTCAACCCACTTAGCATGTCTACGATTAAGTTTTGCTTGACTTCTTATGTGTTTCAAAGATTCATGATCAGAATGTATAACAAATTCTTTGGGCCATAAATAATGTTGCCAAGTTTCTAATGTCCGAACAAGAGCATATAATTCCTTATCATAAGTAGAATAGTTCAGACTAGGCCCACTCAATTTTTCAGAAAAGTAAGCAACAGGTTTAGCATCTTGTAATAACACACCTCCCAAACCAATCCCACTAGCATCGCATTCAAGCTCAAAAGTTTTATTAAAATCAGGAAGTTGGAGCAAAGGAGCATGTGTTAACTTATCTTTCAATACCGTGAAGGCTTCTTCCTATGCGGTACCCCAAGTAAAAGGCACATCCTTGCGTGTAAGCTCATTGAGAGGTGCAGCAATGGTGCTGAAATCTCTCACAAAACGCCTATAGAATCCAGCGAGGCCAAGAAAACTCCTCACTTGTGTGACCGTTTTGGGCTGCGGCCAACTCTCAATCGCCTCGATCTTGGCTTTATCAACTTCAATTCCCTGCGGAGTAACAACATAGCCAAGAAACGATACTCGGTCGGTGCAAAAGGTGCACTTCCCAAGGTAACCAAACAAACGTGCATTACGTAGAGCAATAAAAACAGCACGTAAATGATCCAAATGTTCCTCCAAAGATTTGTTATAAATCAGTATATCATCAAAATAGACTACCACAAATCGTCCAATGAAAGCACGTAAAACCTCGTTCATTAATCTCATGAAAGTGCTAGGTGCATTAGTTAACCCAAAAGGCATGACTAACCACTCATATAATCCAAACTTAGTTTTAAATGTCGTTTTCCATTCATCTCCTAATTTCATGCGAATTTGATAGTATCCACTATGCAAATCAACTTTGGAAAACATGGTAGAGCCACTTAATTCATCAACCATATCATCTAACCTAGGAATAGGATGACGATAACGAATAGTAATATTATTAATGGCTCGACAATCAACACACATACGCCATGTTCCATCCTTTTTAGGCACTAATATAACAGGAACAACACAAGGACTAAGGGATTCACGTATGTAACCTTTGTCGAGTAGCTCTTGTACTTGACGCTGAATCTCCTTCGTCTCCTCCGGATTGTTACGGTATGGCGCACGGTTGGGCAGCGAAGCACCGGGAATTAAGTCAATCTGATGTTCAATCCCTCGAATAGGTGGTAATCCCGGTGGTACGTCTTGTGGAAAGACGTCAATAAACTCCTGCAAAAGGTCAGTGACAACAGGAGGCAAAGAAGGAGGCAATTCCTCAAATGAAAACAAGGCTTCTTTGCACACAAAAGCATAGCACACACATATTGACTAACATCCAAATCCGAAATATCAACCTTAGTAGCAAGCAAAGTTGGACTAGTCAATTTAATTTCATTAGAAACAACAGAAGAGGATTTGCTATTAGTCGTATGTTGTTGCTCAAATTCTTTAGCTGCTATCTCATTTTCACTCTTATTTTTCTCCTGTTTAGCTTTACTAGCTCTAGCAAGATCATCTTTCACAATTTGTTCAGGAGACATAGGAAGTAAAGCAATATTTTTATCCTGATGAACCAGAGTAAACTTATTTGTCCTACCATGGTGTACAACATTCCTATCAAATTGCCATGGTCTACCAAGTAAAAGAGAGCATGCTTGCATGGGTACCACATCACAATCAACATAATCAGACTATGCAGCAATGCTAAAGTGCACACGAACAGAACGCGTTACCTTAATCTTACCACTATTGTTAAACCACTGAATATAGTACGGATGGGGGTGTGGTCTTGTGGTGAGAGATAGATTCTCCACCAACTCCATGCTAGCCAAGTTGTTGCAACTCCCTCCGTCAATGATGATGCGAACCGAACGTTCTTTCACCACTCCTTTTGTGTGGAACAAGTTATGCCTCTGGTTTTGCTCGGCCTTCGTTACCTGCACACTTAACACATGTTGAGCAACCAAACTAGCATATTTATCTGCATCATCAGGAACCATATACTCTATATCATGAGCATCATCATGGGCACCCTGTTCCTCATGAGCAATGAGAACTAAAGTCTCCTCATCATAGTCACTCGCTGACTCATACCCACCATCCGCCGTAATAATCATCACACGCTTGGAGGGACAGTCTTTTGCGAAGTGACCTCCACCTTGGCACCTGCGACATTTAATATCACGATCTCGTGTTTGCCCTGTGGAAGCCATGGATGAAGAAGAACTCGCCGCTGGACCACTCTGTGCACCCTTGAATGGTGGCGCTGGCTGTTTTGGTGGCTCCCTGTAAGAATGAGCGGCTGAAGTAGATGGTGGTGCAGCAGGACGTGTGGATGTAGAAGCTCCACGCGATGTCCATGATGTATTTCGTCCCGCAGAAAAGTTAGGTCTTGTAGCGGCCCGTCGATCCTGCACTTCACGTTCAGCTTTACAAGCAAGATGAAACAAACGAGTGATAGTAGCAAAGTCCTTGTATTCTAGAATAGTTTGTATCTCCCTGTTTAAGCCACCCATAAAACGTGCAAGCATAGCTTCATTATCCTCTACTAGGCCACATCTAATCAATCCAGTTTGTAATTCTTGATAATATTCCTCTACAGAATTTTTTCCTTGTCTCAAATGCTGTAATTTTTGTAACAATTCACGTTGATAATAAGGAGGAACCCAGCGAGTACGCATAGCATCTTTTAAAGCAGCCCAAGTAGTTGGAATATTATTAGCATGCAATCTACAATGTTCAGACCACCAAATAGATGCAAACCCCGTGAATTCACAAACAACAGCAGTAACACGTCTATTCTCAGGATATTGTAAACATGTAAAGCATTGTTCAGTTTCTAACTCCCAAGTAAGATAAGCATCAGGAATATATCTACCCTCAAACGGCTTAAGATTCAATTTAAGTTTAGGCACATGTTCATCATCGCGTACCTGAGGGGGTGGTTGGTGTCGACCGTGGCGAATGTTGGGACGTGGACGTCCAGCTGGCTGTTCATAGGCGGCTTCATGTTCCACATCTTCCTCGTAATCACCCTCGTAGTTGTCGTCCTGGCCGACGTCAGAAGCAGCAGCAGCAGGAGGAGCACCAATACCAGCAGATTTTCCTCTCGGAAACAGAATACGTCGTGTACTTGGTAGTGGCTGTGGCTGTGGCTGTGCTGGAGCGGCAGCAGGCTGTGTAGGTAGGCGTGCGATCAACTCAGTAAACTAGGCGTCGAGCTTGGTGTCGATCATCTTTTCCACACCATCAATCGCCTCTGTAAATCTGGTCTCGATGTCATTCACCTATTGAGACATCATTTGTGCAAATTTATCATGTAGCTCCTTGTTTGTCATGTTCTCCCAATCGGGTGCATCCCGCGCCACTTCATCATGTGATCCTGGCATGGTTAGTAGAAATAGAAAACACACAGGAATATGATCCTACTTCTACTAATGGGATGTGGGGTGGTGGAAAGCACAAATCCGTCAAGCTTTTCTTTCGTTCTTACCGATTCTTACCTAGCAGCAGGTGGTGATGTACAACCAACGGGTCAAAACTCTCAGAGATATGGTAGAGCGATGGCCAGGAGGTGTCAAACGCACGATGTAGAATATATGTGGAGCTGTAGGAAGGCTGACAAGTATGGTAGGAAAAACTCAACAGTAATCAAAACGGAGATGCAAAGCTGAATAAACACTCAACGTCGGTACTGTGCTGATCCTAGGCTAGACCGTACTAGAGACGCGAGCCTAAAACACCAACGAAAGCACGGCGCGGCACGTAACAACTGCGAAGCACACTCTGAATTTTTTTCCTCTCTTTTTTTTTTGCTTTTTTTTTTGCAATGCGGGACTGCGGTGGCTGAAAAAGTGCGAAAAAATCACTATGGTGGCGAACGTCTCAAAATGAGTTTCTGGACCTAAGGAACGTATGGGCACGAAATTTTTTTACCCCCGAAAATTTTGGCCTAAAAACTGCTCTGAAAAGCGTGCCAAACTCTAATCAACTCAAAACTAATCTGGCTATGGAGAGCTCACAAACCGAACGGGTGATGGAACTTAACTCGGATCGGTAGGTCGTGGTGGTGTATATGGACTCTGCTTGGCGGAACGTGGTGGTGTATCTGGACTCGGATTGGCGGAACGTGGTGGTGTAGTACTGTGCGGCGGCGGCGTGACGAACTTTGATCAGAACTCGAAACTCTAAGGGAACTAGACGCTAAGATCAGCAACTCGACACAACGATGCAACCGCAAATTCAACAAAGCAAACTACTGTAAGGAAGACCGGACAAAGGCTCGGACTGTTTTGGGACGTGATGATCTAACCCTAATTTTTTGTTGGCTTTTTCGTGGACTGTAGGTATGAAGAACAGAAACAATCTAGACTACGAAAAACTGGTAAATCTCACCGATCAACCTGGAAATCTGATACCACTTGATAGAGGCGAAGGTGTCCCGATGTTTCGATGAGATGGTGGAGATCGATTATGGTGGAGACGACTTTCGCGATCCGACTACGAACGTGCGAAGACGTTGCGCCTTAGCGATCGCTAAACCAACTCCGAGAGGTTATTGATCCCGCAGATGCACGATCAACCTGACCACGAAGGTCTAATTCCTGCAAGCAATCGAAGAACAAGCAAGAACTAAGAATTGCAATCTGGATATTGTGAATATAAGATGAATGATTACGAAAGTTGGGGTTCCAATGAGGTCTTGGCCTGGTCGGATGACACAAATGAAGAGCTCGAAGTTGCGGCTATGGCTAACTTAAATCTAATTAAAACCCAAGTCTAAACGACGCCCTAAGGGCTGTATATCTGGGGGAACAGAGGGGAATTTCATGACCCCTTGGAGGTGGGGTCCGGAAACAACCCTAACACGGTTTCCCCACACATACGGACTCTAAAAACAGCCTATAATGTGGTATTTCGAAATTACTTGGGCCCAGCCCAATATTAAGGTGACACAGCACCTATAATTGCCTTGGACGAAAATAATGAAGTGGCATCTCGCGTATTTCGTCCAAGACTTCATGCGCGCCTTATGGTGGCTTCAAAGTGCGATAATCACCACTGGAAGCTCCGCTGTCCTTTCCCGCGCGCGCACCTTCTTCTCCATGCTTGATCCCACTCCAATAACCATCCTTCTTGTCCATGCTAGGTCCTTCATTCATAAGCAAAACAAAAGTATCTAATTTAGGCAGCATCATATGTTCATGAACAATAGAAGGATTCGCAAGAAACGAAAGTACCTGATAATTTAGTTGACGTGCGCGAGCTCTAGTAACTGGTCCAGCATGTGTAGTTGGTGAATATGTGGGTGTAACATTAGTAGAGATGTCCTAATCATACTCGACAAAGGTTACATACGTGAATCCCTTAGTCCTTGTGTTGTTCCTGTTATATTAGTGCCTAAAAAGGATGGAACATGGCGTATGTGTGTTGATTGTCGAGCCATTAATAATATTACTATTCGTTATCGTCATCCTATTCCTAGGTTAGATGATATGCTTGATGAATTAAGTGGCTCTACCATGTTTTCCAAAGTTGATTTGCGTAGTGGATACCATCAAATTCGCATGAAATTAGGAGATGAATGGAAAACGGCATTTAAAACTAACTTTGGATTATATGAGTGGTTAGTCATGCCCTTTGGATTAACTAATGCACCTAGCACTTTCATGAGATTAATGAACGAGGTTTTACGTGCTTTCATTGCACGATTTGTGGTAGTCCATTTTGATGATATACTGATTTATAGCAAATCTTTGGAGGAACATTTGGATCATTTACGTGCAGTTTTTATTGCTCTACGTAATGCACGTTTATTTGGTAACCTTGGGAAGTGCACCTTTTGCACCGACCGAGTATCGTTTCTTGGCTATGTTGTTACTCCACAGGGTATTGAAGTTGATAAAGCCAAGATCGAGGCGATTGAGAGTTGGCCGCAGCCCAAAACGGTCACGCAAGTGAGGAGTTTTCTTGGCCTCGCTGGATTCTATAGGCGTTTTGTGAGAGATTTCAACACCGTTGCTGCACCTCTCAATGAGTGTAACTACCCGGTCCCGAAGGGAACCAAGTCTACTGTGCTTCTGTGCTATCCCTAGATCAGTATGCTAGCACACACAGTACTCGATGAAATACCATGAATCACATGTCAAAAAGTAACGTAAATACATGGTATTTATTACCTTATAGCCTTTGGGCAAGAATACACCGCGGAAACAAACAATACATAAGTGGAGTCCCATCAACACCAACGGCAAAGATGAGTGTAGACATCGTAACCCTACATCGCATCACTTACTCGGCATATACAATCCTGCAACACAAAGGTTACAACCCAAAATGGGTCAGTACTTTTAATGTACGGCAAGTTACTCCCAAAATTATATATATAACAGACCTATCTTCTACATGCAATTTTGGCTGGTGGAAAAGCTCTAAGAGTTTCAGTTTGCATAAAGTTGATTTTGTCCTACTCAAAGATTATCATAACAGTACTACAAAGCTCATAATATGATTGAATTGGTTTCTCCAAGTCATTCTATTCCCAAAGTTGATTAAACCCGATTGATTAATTAAATATGATGAGATCCATCAACATTCCCACTTCTAGATGCTCAAAGTTGTCCGTAACCGGGGACACGGCTAATCATGATCAGTTTGTACACTTTTCCCCACAAGACTCGACCACCTCCTTTTTAGTTCGTCACACTACATGTTGTATGAGAACCGGAAGGTCGAGACATGGTCTTTTAGAAGAGTTTCCCTCACTCTGGCGGTGCCCATCCCACCTACTCATAACTACGTTCGTAGCACCACCTAGTAAGAGTCACTACAACTAATCAACCAAGCCAGAGCCCATAATAGCTTGTGGCTGCACACGTAAGCTTATAGTTATGAAAAATATGATTGATCCCTTTAAGCCTGGGTGGCATTCCGCAGTGATTACTGGCCATCTCCAGGTCACTCAGGAAAATCCACTGGTTCCTCCAGGGTGCCCCCAACCATTCCACCCAGGTGGTTCATTAAGATTATCTTGGTCCTGCTTACTACTTAGTCGCTCATACCTCTTAATGGATCACTTCCCAATCCACGTCTACTTAGCAAAGCAGTATAATTCTACACGGTGGCGACAATGATATAAGGTTCAAACCTACCTCAATGATCTACTGGGTGTAATAGCATAGCATAATCTATAATCCTATCAATGCATAATATTTAAGTTGGACTACAATGCATATAAAAAATATAGGTAATAGTGGAGCATGATCAAAAGAGTAACTTGCCTGGATCCTTACGATGAAATATTCTACTCGTAGTCATCTCTCCATCTCGTTACAATATATCTAACGGTTAAAGAGAAACACTTCAACACACAACTCAACCCAAAGTGAAGATCCAAATAAGATACAATTACAACATAAATATTTAGTTATTACTATTAATAAACTAATTACTATGGCATGGATAGGTTGAGATAGGATCAAGTTGGATTGGATGGAAATATGATGGAAATCATATATCCGAGGATTGTAAAATCAATTGGATATGTTGGAGGTTGATTATAAAATCAACTGATGGAGAGTATGTCAAACTCAGTTGGTTTGTCCATATGAATATTTGAATAGGAAATCAATTCTTGGATTGGATTCAAAAATATCCGATAGAAATCGTGATGATCTTGTTGAGAAGATTGAATTTTTGTAGCCAAATTTATATAAAAAAGAGATATAACTAAAGGGAAGCTAAGACAAAGGTTTGAGGTCAAAATAGTGTATTTATATGATGGAAAGAATGTGACAATTGTCCAAACAAAAAGATTTGATTTTAAGGATCAAATTTGATGAAGAAAATATTCCAAATAAATTATAGAATAAGATGTATATCAAATATACTCAAATTATAAAAATAAATTTGAGTTAAATTTCAAATTATCAAAAGTGGAATATTATTGGAAAATAATAAACTACATTTTCCAAGGAATCCGGGGATATAAAATTTGTCGAAATCCGACTTACGGGCTAGAAGATATGAATTTTTGAAGTTTGGATATTTTTGCTAAAATGAATTACGGGATTAATAAGAGGATGCCACGGGGCGAGTTCTGATAGGTCCGCACCTATTCATTTTTTTTTACAAAAAAAAAATGATGAATAGAGAGGGGAGAAAATCTTACCGGAGATCTCGCCGGAATTTTGGAAAAAGGTCTCCGGCGTCAACGAACAGCCGAACGGGGTAGAGGATGATTTGGGCGACTCGATGGACAAGGTTATAACTCCATGTTCGCCCTCGGATAGCGAAGAAGTTCCGTCGGAGTAGATAAGAACGCATGAAGAGCATGATGACACGGACGGCGTGCTCCGGCCTTGCAATCAAGAGGAAAAATATGTCACAACGGTGCGCATCGGCAAGGGGAAGAAACTAGAGGAAGAAATATGGACTAGGCACCTTTCATGGCGACAAAAATCTTCACCGGAAGTGTGGATGCATCTTTACTCCGACGAGAAATTGCGCACGAAGGATAGGGCTTTGAAGAGGGACTTTATGCGTGGGGATGTGTGGTTCAAAGGGGTCCTAGGGGCGGTATTTATAGGGTCATGGGAGGTCCATAGAAGGAGAGTGGGTGAGGTTCTGGAATGGAGTTAATGGCATTCATGGTGAAATAATGAACATTAAAAGCGAGGTTTTGGAAATAGATTTAATGGCATTTATGGAGAAATAATGGGCATTAAAAGCGAGGTTTTGGAAATGAATTTAATGGCATTCATGGAGAAAATTATGGACAATTAAAAGCATTAAAACGCGTGTTTGTTTCCATGAATGGATTCCTCATGAACTTGTCCACAATTTTTGTGTAGGTTCTGAACTGAATCAGTCAAAAGAGTATATGGGAGGAAAAGAGAAAGAGCTTCAGTTGCCATGGCCATTTGCTTCTGTGTTCACGTACACATGAACGAACGAGAGGAAGAAGACAGCTCGCTCGGGCTATGGGCCTTACTAGAAATTTGGCCCAAGATAAAGAAAAAGGAAAGAGAAATAGGGGAAAAATTAGATAGATGACCTCAGTCCAATTGACCTAGGAATCCTATTTTTATTATTTGGGTTAAACACTCTCAAATAAAATTGTATAGGCCAAATAAAACATAGAGAGTCTAGGAAAACTATATTTCCCTCTCAGAATAAATTTTAGAAATAGATTTTTATGGAAAAAACTCATTAACGAAATTATTAAAAAAATTCAATACTGTTTTTGGAGAAGTCATATTATCTCCTCTCATTTTGTTTATTAAATTATTGGAAATATTTAAATATGTCTTAAACGTCAATATCCAATAAACTCCAAAATAAGAATTCGAGAAATGAGTATGGGACCACAATAAATTTAAGAAAGTCATTTTATTCTCACTCGGAAATATTTAATTGTGGTTCGTACCAAATTTCAAAAGGACAAAAGAAAGAAAATCATTCTTTGAAATTTTGAATAAAGTTGACAACCAAAATTTTCATTATTGGATAAATGATTATCCAATTTTATTAAATGGTTTGTAAAGGTTTAAACAAAAAATCAAGGGAAAAGTTTTCATTTATCCCAAAATCAAAACAATTCAATCAATATTATATTATTTATTAACAATCCAAAATTTGGAAAATTTTGGGATGTTACAAACTACCACCCTTAAAAGAAATCTCGTCCTCGAGATTTGCAAAGGCTCGAAAGAAATGAGTTAGGCTCGAGGATTTTTGGGTTACTTCCCCATGGTCTTGGCATAACATTATGAGGCTTGCGGTTTATCCTTCACTTCTCATCTGAGGCTTGCCTCCCACCGGTACAATTCCATATGCTCCCGTTACTTAAATCATATCGTGGGCACGCAGCTTTAGACACCAGTTCTGAACCTCAACCAAGGTGTGGTTCGTATCATTTATCCACCAGGGTGTTAGGAAACTACCACCCTTAGAAGAAAGCTTATGGGGTCTTCAAAATCCTTCATTCCATGATGGTTCTTCATCAAGCTTCTATAGATAAGAATCTGCATCTCCCCAAGGAACAAGTCTTGCAAAAAATACATGGGTTCCAAAACTAACTATCGAGACGCTCATGGTGGTCAAAATAACTTCCAAATGAAGCTTCTTGAAAATCTTCATGTTTCTTACTCACCGTACAACCTACGTTAGGCACGATGCCTATCTACAAAGGGTAATGTGTCTTACCATTCTATGGTTTAGGCTTGTCGCATCGACACTCTACTACATTTTTTGTCTCTCTAATTTACCAATCTAACATACCAAAGTATATAATAAGAGTCTTCGGTATGGGGGCCAATCCATCCCGTACTCAAATCATTACTTCATATGTAGATAGATGAATCACGTATTCTAACACTAAGTCGTTCTCACTCCTCTTAAAGAGGTCTTCACCTGCAAAACTAATAAACATTTTTGGGTGGCGATGATCCTACATTGTTTGTGCTCAAAATTTGCATCCATAGAATAGGGAACTTCCGTCCTCAACAATTGTGTTCTCCTTGCAAATGGGAGATTCTTGTCCATTATATATTTCGAGGTCAAAGCTTGGGGGAGTTGATACGTCGAAAATGCATCACTATTTTATATTGTAATTCAACCTTATTCATTGATATATTTCATATTACGATGATGTTTTTATGTTGTTTTGGATTGTTTTACACAGTTTACAACTTTCCGGTGCCGAAGCAGCAGACGCAAGATTCAGCGGTAAAAAGTGGATGCTGAGTTGCTGAAGAAGAATACCTCCAAATTACCTGAAAATCGACGAAGGGTATTTTCCGAAGGATTAACGAAGACACGCCGAAGAGGGACCAGAGGGGGGCCACAGGAGCCCCAGGAGGCCACCTGGCGCGGCCTCACCCCTGGCCGCGCCGAGAGGGCGCCTGGAGCCCTGGGGCCACTCCCGGCTCCACCCTCTGGCCTATATACTCTTCGTCGCCCGAAAACCTTAAAAAATAGGAGTTTTTACGGAGTTCCGCCGCCGCTCCGTGGCGGAAACCTACAGAGAAGAAAAGGGCTCTCCGGCGGGCAGATTCCGCCGAGAAGATCACCTCCCGGAAGGGGAGATCATCGCCATCGTCATCACCATCTTGACGGGCATCATCGAGATCATCATCAACATCATCCCCAACATCAGCACCATCTTCATCTTCATCCAATGTCATCTCACAATTGCAACTTGCCTATAATTCGTACTATCTATCCTCTCTACTCTACCGGTCTTGATTACTACTTTGTGGTGAATGCTATTGAGTTTTGTTGGAGGAATATCGTTATGACCAGATTGTTTACCATCTATTTATCACCTCTGATCATTATCTCTTTTATGTCTTGTAAGTAGTTACTTTAGTTCTTGAGGACATGGGAGAAGTCTAGTTGTTAGTAGTCATATGATGTTGAAGTAATTTGTGTTGTTTGATATTTAAGTTGTGTTGCTATTTTCCTAGTGGTGTTGTGTTGATAACCCACAAGTGTAGGGGATCGCAACAGTCTTCGCGGGTAAGAGTAACCCAATTTATTGATTCGACACAAGGGGAGCCAAAGAATACTTATAAGCCTTAGCAGTTGAGTTGTCAATTCAACCACACCTGAAAAAGCACTAGACAAGATATTTAGTAGCAACGGTGTGTTGACGGGTGTAGCCTTTAAGACTTCCCCAATCACCAACACCACAAAGTAGTAACAAAGTAGTAGGAGCAGCAAAGAAAGTAAAAGTAACAACGAATGCAATAAAGGTGAAAGATGGACCGGGGTTCAAGGTTTCACCAGTGGTACCTCCCAAGCAAAAGAACAAGGTGCTGGGTGAACAAATTACAGTTGGGCAATTGACATAATTGCACCAACTCTAGCCAAACAAACTAGAGCATCCTAGTCTAAGAACCAAACGTAGGCATGTGTTCCGTATGTAGTTGTACGTGCTTGCAATAATGATAGAGGCGAAGGTGTCCCGATGTTTCGATGAGATGGTGGAGATCGATTATGGTGGAGACGACTTTCGCGATCCGACTACGAACGTGCGAAGACGTTGCGCCTTAGCGATCGCTAAACCAACTCCGAGAGGTTATTGATCCCGCAGATGCACGATCAACCTGACCACGAAGGTCTAATTCCTGCAAGCAATCGAAGAACAAGCAAGAACTAAGAATTGCAATCTGGATATTGCGAATATAAGATGAATGATTACGAAAGTTGGGGTTCCAATGAGGTCTTGGCCTGGTCGGATGACACAAACGAAGAGCTCGAAGTTGCTTCTATGGCTAACTTAAATCTAATTAAAACCCAAGTCTAAACGACGCCCTAAGGGCTGTATATATGGGGGAACAGAGGTGATTTTTGTGACCCCTTGGAGGTGGGGTCCGAAAACAACCCTAACTCGGTTTCCCCACACATACGGACTCTAAAAACAGCCTATAATGTGGTATTTCGAAATTACATGGGCCCAGCCCAATATTAAGGTGGCGCATCACCTATAATTGCCCTTGGACGAAAATAATGAAGTGGCATCTCGCGTATTTCGTCCAAGACTTCACGCGCGCCTTATGGTGGCTTCAAAGTGCGATAATCACCACTGGAAGCTCCGCTGTCCTTTCCCGCGCGCGCACCTTCTTCTCCATGCCTGATCCCGCTCCAATGACCATCCTTCTTGTCCTTGCTAGGTCCTTCATTCATAAGCAAAACAAAAGTATCTAATTTAGGCAGCATCATATGTTCATGAACAATAGAAGGATTCGCAAGAAACGAAAGTACCTGATAATTTAGTTGACGTGCACGTGCTCTAGTAACTGGTCCAATATGTGTAGTTGGTGAGGATATGGGTGTAACATTAGTAGAGATGTCCTCATCATCCTCCCCTTCTTGAATTGAAGTCGTCCTCGACGGAACCTCGTCATCTTCTCCCAAATAAGGCTTCAAATCTGCAATATTAAATGTGGGACTAACCCCAAAGGCTGCAGGTAGGTCAAGTTTATATGCATTATCATTAATTTTCTGCAAAACCTTAAAGGGACCATCAGCTCGAGGCATTAACTTAGACTTGCGCAAATCAGGAAACCTATCTTTACGTAGATGTAACCAAACAAGATCTCCGGGTTCAAACACAACATGCTTTCGACCCCTATCACCAGCAAGCTTGTATCTAGCATTCATTCGCTCAATGTTTTCTTTAGTTAACTCATGCATTTTTAATATCAATTCAGCACGTTGCTTAGTATCAAAATTAACCTTCTCCGAAGATGGAAGAGGCATCAAATCAATAGGTGCACGAGGTAGAAAACCATAAACAATCTCAAAAGGGCACATTTTAGTGGTAGAATGCAATGAACGATTATAAGCAAATTCAATATGAGGTAAACATTCTTCCCACAGTTTCAAGTTACTCTTTAAAACAGCCCTAAGCATAGTAGAAAATGTCCTATTGACCACTTCAGTTTGTCCATCAGTTTGGGGATGACATGTAGTACTAAAAAGTAGTTTAGTCCCCAACTTAGCCCATAAGCATCTCCAAAAATGGCTAAGAAACTTAGTATCACGATCCGAGACAATAGTATTGGGCACACCATGTAAGCGAATAATCTCACGAAAGAATAAATCAGCAACATTAGCAGCATCATCACTTTTATGACATGGTATGAAATGTGCCATCTTAGAAAATCTATCCACGACAACAAATATGCTATCCCTCCCCTGCTTTGTTCGAGGCAAGCCTAAAACAAGTCCATGGATATGTCCTCCCACGGAACACTAGGTACAGGTAAAGGCATGTATAAACCATGAGGATTGAGTCGTGACTTAGATTTTTGACATGTAGTGCAGCGAGCAACAAAACGCTCAACATCCCGTCTCATCTTTCGCCAAAAGAAATGTGTAGCAAGTACGTCCTCCATCTTCTTCACGCCAAAGTGTCCCATTAATCCTCCTCCATGCGCCTCCTGCAACAACAAAAGACGAATAGAGCTAGCTGGAATGCATAGCTTGTTAGAACGGAATACAAATCCATCATTAAGCACAAACTTGTTCCATGTTCTACCCTCTCTACAATTCTGCAATACATCTTTAAATTCCGCATCATGTACATATTGATCTTTGATTGTCTCTAAACCGAATATCTTGAAGTCAAATTGTGAAAGCATAGTATAACGACGAGACAATGCATCAGCAATAATATTATCTTTCCCCTTCTTGTGTTTAATGACATAAGGTAAAGTCTCAATAAATTCAACCCACTTAGCATGTCTACGATTAAGTTTTGCTTGACTTCTTATGTGTTTCAAAGATTCATGATCAGAATGTATAACAAATTCTTTGGGCCATAAATAATGGTGCCAAGTTTCTAATGAACGAACAAGAGCATATAATTCCCTATCATAAGTAGAATAGTTCAGACTAGGCCCACTCAATTTTTCAGAAAAGTAAGCAACAGGTTTAGCATCTTGTAATAACACACCTCCCAAACCAATACCACTAGCATCACATTCAAGCTCAAAAGTCTTATTAAAATCAGGAAGTTGGAGCAAAGGAGCATGTGTTAACTTATCTTTCAATACCGTGAAGGCTTCTTCCTGTGCGGTACCCCAAGTAAAAGGCACATCCTTGCGTTTAAGCTCATTGAGAGGTGCAGCAATGTTGCTGAAATCTCTCATAAAACGCCTATAGAATCCAGCGAGGCCGAGAAAACTCCTCACTTGCGTGACCCTTTTGGGCTGCGGCCAACTCTCAATCGCCTCGATCTTGGCTTTATCAACTTCAATTCCCTGTGGAGTAACAACATAGCCAAGAAACGATACTCGATCGGTGGAAAAGGTGCACTTCCCAAGGTTACCAAACAAACGTGCATTACGTAGAGCAATAAAAACAGCACGTAAATGAACCAAATGTTCCTCCAAAGATTTTCTATAAATCAGTATATCATCAAAATAGACTACCACAAATCGTCCAATGAAAGCAAGTAAAACCTCGTTCATTAATCTCATGAAACTGCTAGGTGCATTAGTTAACCCAAAAGGCATGACTAACCACTCATATAAGCCAAACTTAGTTTTAAAAGCCGTTTTCCATTCATGTCCTAAATTCATGCGAATTTGATGGTATCCACTACGCAAATCAACATTGGAAAACATGGTAGAGCCGCTTAATTCATCAAGCATATCATCTAGCCTAGGAATAGGATGATGATAACGAATAGTAATATTATTAATGGCTCGACAATCAACACACATACGCCATGTTCCATCCTTTTTAGGCACTAATATAACAGGAACAACACAAGGACTAAGCGATTCACGTATGTACCCTTTGTCGAGTAGCTCTTGTACTTGACGCTGAATCTCCTTCGTCTCCTCCAGATTGGTACGGTATGGCGCACGGTTGGGCAGCGAAGCACCGGGAATTAAGTCAATCTGATGCTCAATCCCTCGAATAGGTGGTAATCCCGGTGGTACGTCTTGTGGAAAGACGTCAATAAACTCCTGCAAAAGGTCAGTGACAACAGGAGGCAAAGAAGGAGGCAATTCCTCAAATGAAAAGAAAGCTTCTTTGCACACAAAAGCATAACACACATATTGACTAACATCCAAATCCGAAATATCAACCTTAGTAGCCAGTAAAGTTGGACTAGTCAATTTAATTTCATTAGAAACAGCAGAAGAAGATTTGCTATTAGTCTTATGTTGTTGCTCAAATTATTTGGCTGCTATCTCATTTTCACTCTTATTTTTCTCCTGTTTAGCTTTACTAGCTCTAGCAAGATCATCTTTCACAATTTGTTCAGGAGACATAGGAAGTAAAGCAATATTTTTATCCTGATGAACCAGAGTAAACTGGTTTGTCCTACCATGGTGTACAACATTCCTATCAAATTGCCATGGTCTACCAAGTAAAAGAGAGCATGCTTGCATGGGTACCACATCACAATCAACATAATCAGCATATGCAGCAATGCTAAAGTGCACACGAACAGAACGCGTTACCTTAATCTTACCACTATTGTTAAACCACTGAATATAGTATGGATGGGGGTGTGGTCTTGTGGTGAGAGATAGCTTCTCCACCAACTCCATGCTAGCCAAGTTGTTGCAACTCCCTCCGTCAATGATGATGCGAACCGAACGTTCTTTCACCAGTCCCTTTGTGTGGAACAAATTATGCCTCTGGTTTTGCTCGGCCTTCGTTACCTGCACACTTAATACACGTTGAGCAACCAAACTAGCATATTTATCTGCATCATCAGGAGTCATATACTCTATATCATGAGCATCATCATGGGCACCCTGTTCCTCATGAGCAATGAGAACTAGAGTCTCCTCATCATAGTCACTCGCTGACTCATACCCACCATCCGCCGTAATAGTCATCACACGCTTGGAGGGACAGTCTTTTGCGAAGTGACCTCCACCCATGCACCTGCGACATTTAATATCACGATCTCGTGTTTGCCCTGTGGACGCCATGGATGAAGAAGAACTCGCCGCTGGACCACTATGTGCACCCTTGAATGGTGGCGCTGGCTGTTTTGGTGGCTCCCTGTAAGAAGGAGCGGCTGAAGTAGATGGTGGTGCAGCAGGACGTGTGGATGTAGAAGCTCCACGCGATGTCCATGATGTATTTCGTCCTGCAGAAAAGTTAGGTCTCGTAGCGGCCGTCGATCCTGCACTTCACGTTCAGCTTTACAAGCAAGATGAAACAAACGAGTGATAGTAGCAAAGTCCTTGTATTCTAGAATAGTTTGTATCTCCCTGTTTAAGCCACCCATAAAACGTGCAAGCATAGCTTCATTATCCTCTACTAGGCCACATCTAATCAATCCAGTTTGTAATTCTTCATAATATTCCTCTACAGAATTTTTTCCTTGTCTCAAACGCTGTAATTTTTGTAACAATTCACGTTGATAATAAGGAGGAACCCAGCGAGTACGCATAGCATCTTTTAAAGCAGCCCAAGTAGTTGGAATATTATTAGCATGCAATCTACAATGTTCAGACCACCACATAGATGCAAACCCCGTGAATTCACAAACAGCAGCAGTAACACGTCTATTCTCAGGATATTGTAAACATGTAAAGCGTTGTTCAGTTTCTAACTCCCAAGTAAGATAAACATCAGGAATATATCTACCCTCAAACGGCTTAAGATTCAATTTCAGTTTAGGCACATGTTCATCATCGCGTACCTGATGGGGTGGTTGGTGTCGACCGTGGCGAATGTTGGGACGTGGACGTCCAGCTGGCTGCTCATAGGCCGCTTCCTGTTCCACCTCCTCCTCTTAATCACCCTCGTATTTGTCGTCCTGGCCGACGTCAGAAACAGCAGCAGTAGCAGCTACTGCAGCAGCAGGAGGAGCACCAATGCCAGCAGCTTGTCCTCTCGGAAACAGAATACGTCGTGCACGTGGTAGTGGCGGTGGCTGTGGCTGTGCTAGAGCGACAGCAGGCTGTGTAGGTAGGCGTGCGATCAACTCAGTAAACTTGGCGTCGAGCTTGGTGTCGATCATCTTTTCCACGCCATCAATCGCCTCTCTCAATCTGTTCTCGATGTCATTCACCTGTTCAGACATCATTTGTGCAAATTTATCATGGAGCTCCTTGTTTGTCATGTTCTCCCAATCGGGTGCATCCCGCGCCACTTCATCATGTGATCCTGGCATGGTTAGCAGAAATAGAAAACACACAGGAATATGATCCTACTTCTATTAATGGGATGGATGTGGGGTGGTGGAAAGCACAAATCCGTCAAGATTTTCTTTCGTTCTTACCGGTTCTTACCTAGCAGCAGGTGGTGATGTACAACCAACGGGTCAAAACTCTCAGAGATATGGTAGAGCGATGGCCAGGAGGTGTCAAACGCACGATGTACAATATATGTGGAGCTGTAGGAAGGTTGACAAGTATGGTAGGAAAAACTCAACAGTAATCAAAACAGAGATGCAAAGCTGAATAAACACTCAACGTCGGTACTGTGCTTATCCTAGGCTAGACCGTACTAGAGACGCGAGCCTAAAACACCAACGAAAGCACGGCGCGGCACGTAAACAACTGAGAAGCACACTCTGAATTTTTTTTCTCTTTTTTTTTGCGATGCGGGACTGCGGTGGCTGAAAAAGTGCGAAAAAATCACTATGGTGGCGAACGTCTCAAAATGAGTTTCTGGACCTAAGGAACGTATGGGCACGAAATTTTTTCACCCCTGAAATTTTTGGCCTAAAAACTGCTCTGAAAAGCGTGCCAGAATCTTTTTTTTTTTTTTGGAAATCACCCCCCTTCTCGGGACGGAAAAAAGTTTGGTGAAATCCGACTCTAACAACTCAAAACTAATCTGTCTATACAGAGATCACGAACCGTACTGATGGTGGAACTCAACTCGAACTCGTGGGACGTGGTGGTGTATATGGACTCTGCTTGGCGGAACGTGGTGGTGTATCTGGACTCAGATTGGCGGAACGTGGTAGGATGACTACTGTGCGGCGGCGACGTGGCAAACTGTGATCAGAACTCGAAACTCTAAGGGAACTAGACGCTAAGATCAGCAACTTGACACAACGATGCAACCGTAAATTTAACAAAGAAAGTACTGAAAAGAAAACTGGACAAAGGCTAGGACTGTCTTGGGACGTGATGATCTAACCCTAATTTTTTTTGTTGGCTTTTTCGTGGACTGTAGGTTAGAAGAACAGAACCAATCTAGACTACGAAAACTGGTAAATCTCACCGAGCAACCTGGAAATCTGATACCAATTGATAGAGGCAAAGGTGTCCCGATGTTTCGATGAGATGGTGGAGATCGATTATGGTGGAGACGACTTTCGCGATCCGACTACGAACGTGCGAAGACGTTGCGCCTTAGCGATCGCTAAACCAACTCCGAGAGGTTATTGATCCCGCGGATGCACGATCAACCTGACCACGAAGGTCTAATTCCTGCAAGCAATTGAAGAACAAGCAAGAACTAAGAATTACAATCTGGATATTGCAAATATAAGATGAATGATTACGAAAGTTGGGGTTCCAATGAGGTCTTGGCCTGGTCGGATGACACAAACGAAGAGCTCGAAGTTGCGGCTATGGCTAACTTAAATCTAATTAAAACCCAAGTCTAAACGACGCCCTAAGGGCTGTATATATGGGGGAACAGAGGGGATTTTCGTGACTCCTTGGAGGTGGGGTCCGAAAACAACCCTAACTCGGTTTCCCCACACATACGGACTCTAAAAACAGCCTATAATGTGGTATTTCGAAATTACATGGGCCCAGCCCAATATTAAGGTGGCGCAGCACCTATAATTGCCCTTGGACGAAAATAATGAAGTGGCATCTCGCGTATTTCGTCCAAGACTTCACGCGCGCCTTATGGTGGCTTCAAAGTGCGATAATCACCACTGGAAGCTCCGCTGTCCTTTCCCGCGCGCGCACCTTCTTCTCCATGCTTGATCCCGCTCCAATGACCATCCTTCTTGTCCATGCTAGGTCCTTCATTCATAAGCAAAACAAAAGTATCTAATTTAGGCAGCATCATATGTTCATGAACAATAGAAGGATTCACAAGAAACGAAAGTACCTGATAATTTAGTTGACGTGCACGTGCTCTAGTAACTGGTCCAATATGTGTAGTTGGTGAGGATATGGGTGTAACATTAGTAGGGATGTCCTCATCAGCTCATCTATGTCTTACTAGAACATCTCGTTGTTTGCTAGCTTGTAGCCGTAGGAAAGTTGAGTTCGGTTTTCTAGAGTTGTTGTGCTTCCCGATATCTTACATTGTATGTAAGTGTTGTTTCTATGTTGTAAGAAAATTGTCTTTTCTTGCAATTACAGTCGTTATGTTGTCCGAGTCATTCTAGGTTTCTTCATAATCTGATGCATTTGCAAAATCTTTCTCTCTATTTTGGTTGTCTTTCCAGAAGATTTGTTAGGTGGCATTCCCGACAGTTCCATAGAGTTTGTTGTAGGTTTTATTCTAGAAACCTATATTGTTGCATTTGCAGTTCTTCCTCCCACTTTAGATGTCTTCTAGCCAGAATAGCCACACTAACCATCATGTTGGGGGTACTTTTCTACTCCAACATATCTGTTGTAACCCCTAGTACGCCATGGAAATCCTCAGGAAAACCATCCAATAACCCAACTCCTTTAACCTAGTCACCCGATAGATGTGTAGAATTCATCGTAGATCTTATGCCAGGAACCGCACCAATTTTGTAGACGCCCATACAAAATGGCCCCACGTGAGTTAGCTGAGCTTAAAATCCAACTTGAAGCTTTGTTGGCAAAAGGCTTCATCCGCCCTAGCTCATCGCCATGGGGTTGCCCCGTTCTGTTCGTAACGAAGAAACATGGAACAGAAAGGATGTGTGTAGACTATCGCCCGCTAAATCTAGCGACGGTAAAGAACAAGTACCCACTGCCCAGGAACAATGATATTTATGATCAACATGCTGGATCCTCTATCTTCTCCGAGATGGATTTGAGATTAGGCTATCATCAAAACAAAATCAGAAACGAGGACATTCCCAAAACGGCTTTCACTACTCGTTATGGTCTTTACGAGTACACCGTCATGTCTTTTGGTTTAACCAATGCCCCCGCCACTTTCTCGCGCATGATGAATTCGATCTTCATGGAGTACTTGGATAAATTTTTTGTAGTTTATCTTGATGACATTCTCATCTACTCGAAGAACGAAGAAGAACATGCTGAACATCTTAGGCTGGTATTGATGAAACTTCGAGAGCATCGCCTTTATTCAAAGTTCTCAAAGTGCGAATTTTGGCTACCAGAAGTGACCTACTTAGGCCACGTGATTTCTGCCAAAGGCATTGTTGTGAATCCCGAGAGAGTTCAGGCCGTCCATGACTGGACTCCACCTGAATCGGTTAAGCAAGTTAGGAGTTTTCTTGTCTTAGCAAGCTATTGCTGCCGCTTCATTGAGAACTTCTCCAAAGTTGCAAAGCCTCTAACTGAACTCCTCAAGAAAGATAAGAAATTCGAATAGACCCCCAACTACGAGGAAAGCTTTCAAGAGCTAAAAAGAAGATTAACTTCTGCACCCGTACTTGCGCCACTAGACACCAAAAAGGATTTCGAGATCTATTGTGACGCCTCACGGCAAGGGTTATGATCCATACTTATGCAAGATAGAAATGTGGTTGCGGCCACATGAAGAGAACTATCCTACCCATGATCTTGAACTCGCTACCGTAGTTCATGCCTTGAAGACTTGGCGACATTACCTCCATGGTAATCGTTGTGAGATCTATTCCGACCACCAAAACCTCAAATACATATTCACCTAGCCTAGCCAGATCTTAATCTCAGGAAAAGACGCTGGATTGAGTTGATAAAAGATTATGACTTAGAAATTTCTTATACCCCAGGCAATGCCAATGTCATGGCTGATGCACTAAGTCGTAAGTCGTATTGTAACAACCTCATGTTACAACAGTATCAACCACTTCTTCATGAGGAATTTAGAAAGCTCAATCTCGAGATTGTTCCTCGGTGATCTCTTTTCAACTTGGTGGCGAAACCAACCCTTGAGGATCAAATCATAGTTGCCCAAAGGCGTGCACGAGGTGTTCGCCGGATCAAGGAGAACATTGCTAGAGGAGTTGCTAAATGTTTCTCCAAAGATAGCAAAGGAACGGTATTCTTTGAGAATCGTTTCGTAGTGCCAGAAAACCAGAACCTAAAATAGGTTATCCTTCAGGAAGATCATGACACACCCCTCTCAATTTATTCAAGTGGCACAAAAATGTACCGAGATCTACGCCAGTGATTTTGGTGGACTAGGATGAAGAGAGACATTGCTCGATATGTTGCCGAATGTGATGGTTGTCGTCGCATTAAGGCCGAACACCAAAGACCTGCTGGCACTCTTCAACCATTGCCTATTCCCGAGTGGAAATGGGACAAAGTCGATATAGATTTCTTCACTGGCTTTCCAAAAACCCAGAAAGGAAATGATGCCATCTTCGTTGTCATTGATAGACTTGCCAAAGTTGCTCACTTCCTTCCCGTTCGCGAGTCCATAACTGCGAGCCAGTTAGAGGACTTGTATGTCTCTAGAATTGTGTCTCTTCATGGTGTTCCTTTGGAAGTCAATTCGGATCGTGGTAGCCTTTTCACCTCTAGATTTTGGGGAAGCTTTCAGAATGCCATGGCAACTCATCTCTCCTTTAGTACAACTTTCCATCTTCAGTCTAGCAGTCAAGTCGAAAGGGTTAACAAAATTCTCGAAGACATGCTCAGAGCTTTTGTTATCTCATTTGGAAAGAATTGGGAGAAGTCTCTTCCATTCGCCGAATTTGCTTATAACAATAGTTTCCAATCTAGTCTGAACATGGCTCCTTTTGAACTCCTCTATGGACGAAGATGTCGAACACCCCTAAACTGGTCAGAAACCGGTGAAAGACAATTCTTTGGACCGGATATGATCAAGGATGCAGAAGAGAAAGTTCGCATTGTTCGAGATCAATTGAAAGCAGCCGAGTATCGTCAGAAAAGCTACTATGATCGTTATCATAGGCAAGAAAGCTACAATCTAGACAAGAAGGCTTACCTTCGGGTTACTTCCCTGAAGGGAACCCAACGTGATCGAGGCGAAGGTGTCCCGATGTTTCGATGAGATGGTGGAGATCGATTATGATGGAGACGACTTTCACGATCCGACTACGAACGTGCGAAGACGTTGCGCCTTAGCGATCGCTAAACCAACTCCGAGAGGTTATTGATCCCGCGGATGCACGATCAACCTGACCATGAAGGTCTAATTCCTGCAAGCAATCGAAGAACAAGCAAGAACTAAGAATTGCAATCTGGATATTGCGAATATAAGATGAATGATTCGAAAGTTGGGGTTCCAATGAGGTCTTGGCCTGGTCGGACGACACAAACAAAGAACTCGAAGTTGCGGCGATGGCTAACTTAAACCTAATTAAAACCCAAGTCTAAACGACGCCCTAAGGGCTGTATATATGGGGGAACAGAGGGGAATTTCCTGACCCCTTGGAGGTGGGGTCCGAAAACAACCCTAACTCGGTTTCCCCACACATACGGACTCTAAAAACAGCCTATAATGTGGTATTTCGAAATTACATGGGCCCAGCCCAATATTAAGGTGACGCAGCACCTATAATTTCCCTTGGACGAAAATAATGAAGTGGCATCTCGCGTATTTCGTCAGACTTCATGCGCGCCTTATGGTGGCTTCAAAGTGCGATAATCACCACTGGAAGCTCCGCTGTCCTTTCCCGCACGTGCACCTTCTTCTCCATGCTTGATCCCGCTCCAATAACCATCCTTCTTGTCCATGCTAGGTCCTTCATTCATAAGCAAAACAAAAGTATCTAATTTAGGCAGCATCATATGTTCATGAACAATAGAAGGATTCGCAAGAAACGAAAGTACCTGATAATTTAGTTGACGTGCGCGAGCTCTAGTAACTGGTCCAGTATGTGTTGTTGGTGAAGATGTGGGTGTAACATTAGTAGAGATGTCCTCATCATCCTCCCCTTCTTGAATTGAAGTCGTCCTCGATGGAAGCTCATCATCTTCTACCAAATAAGGCTTCAAATCTGCAATATTAAATGTGGGACTAACCCCAAAATCTGCAGGTAGCTCAAGTTTATATGCATTATCATTAATTTTCTGCAAAACCTTAAAGGTACCATCAGCTCGAGGCATTAACTTAGACTTGCGCAAATCAGGAAACCTATCTTTACGTAGATGTAACCAAACAAGATCTCCGGGTTCAAACACAACATGCTTTCGACCCCTATCACCAGCAAGCTTGTATCTAGCATTCATTCGCTCAATGTTTTCTTTAGTTAACTCATGCATTTTTAATATCATTTCAGCACGTTGCTTAGCATCAAAATTAACCTTCTCCGAAGATGGAAGAGGAAGCAAATCAATAGGTGCACGAGGTAGAAAACCATAAACAATCTCAAAAGGGCACATTTTAGTGGTAGAATGAAATGAACGATTATAAGCAAATTCAATATGAGGTAAACATTCTTCCCACATTTTCAAGTTACTCTTTAAAACAGCCCTAAGCATAGTAGACAATGTCCTATTGACCACTTCAGTTTGTCCATCAGTTTGGGGATGACATGTAGTACTAAAAAGTAGTTTAGTCCCCAACTTAGCCCATAAACATCTCCAAAAATGGCTAAGAAACTTAGTATCACGATCCGAGACAATAGTATTGGGCACACAATGTAAGAGAATAATCTCTCGAAAGAATAAATCAAGAACATTGGCAGCATCATCGCTTTTATGACATGGTATAAAATGTGCCATCTTAGAAAATCTATCCACGACAACAAATATGCTATCCCTCCCCTTCTTTGTTCGAGGCAAGCCTAAAACAAAGTCCATGGATATGTCCTCCCACGGAACACTAGGTACAGGTAAAGGCATGTATAAACCATGAGGATTGAGTCGTGACTTAACTTTTTGACATGTAGTGCAGCGAGCAACAAAACGCTTAACATCCCGTCTCATCTTTGGCCAAAAGAAATGTGTAGCAAGTACGTCCTCCGTCTTCTTCACGCCAAAGTGTCCCATTAATCCTCCTCCATGCGCCTCCTGCAACAACAAAAGACGAATAGAGCTAGCTGGAATGCATAGCTTGTTAGAACGGAACACAAATCCATCATTAAGCTCAAACTTGTTCCATGTTCTACCCTCTCTACAATTCTGCAATACATCTTTAAATTCCGCATCATGTACATATTGATCTTTGATTGTCTCTAAACCGAATATCTTGAAGTCAAGTTGTGAAAGCATAGTATAACGACGAGACAAAGCATCAGCAATAATATTATCTTTACCCTTCTTGTGTTTAATGACATAAGGAAAGTCTCAATAAATTCAACCCACTTAGCATGTCTACGATTAAGTTTTGATCGACTTCTTATTTGTTTCAAAGATTCATGATCAGAATGTATAACAAATTCTTTGGGCCATAAATAATGTTGCCAAGTTTCTAATGTCCGAACAAGAGCATATAATTCCTTATCATAAGTAGAATAGTTCAGACTAGGCCCACTCAATTTTTCAGAAAAGTATGCAACAGGTTTAGCATCTTGTAATAACACACCTCCCAACCCAATCCCACTAGCATCGCATTCAAGCTCAAAATTCTTATTAAAATCAGGAAGTTGGAGCAAAGGAGCATGTGTTAACTTATCTTTCAATACCGTGAAGGCTTCTTCTTGTGCGGTACCCCAAGTAAAAGGCACATCCTTGCGTGTAAGCTCATTGAGAGGTGCAGCAATGGTGCTGAAATCTCTCACAAAACGCCTATAGAATCCAGCGAGGCCAAGAAAACTCCTCACTTGTGTGACCGTTTTGGGCTGCGGCCAACTCTCAATCGCCTCGATCTTGGCTTTATCAACTTCAATTCCCTGCGGAGTAACAACATAGCCATGAAACGATACTAGGTCGGTGCAAAAGGTGCACTTCCCAAGGTTACCAAACAAACGTGCATTACGTAGAGCAATAAAAACATCACGTAAATGATCCAAATGTTCCTCCAAAGATTTGCTATAAATCAGTATATCATCACAATAGACTACCACAAATCGTCCAATGAAAGCACGTAAAACCTCGTTCATTAATCTCATGAAAGTACTAGGTGCATTAGTTAACCCAAAAGGCTTGACTAACCACTCGTATAATCCAAACTTAGTTTTAAATGCCGTTTTCCATTCATCTCCTAATTTCATGCGAATTTGATGGTATCCACTACGCAAATCAACTTTGGAAAACATGGTAGAGCCACTTAATTCATCAAGCATATCATCTAACCTAGGAATAGGATGACGATAACGAATAGTAATATTATTAATGGCTCGACAATCAACACACATACGCCATGTTCCGTCCTTTTTAGGCACTAATATAACAGGAACAGCACAAGGATTAAGGGATTCACGTATGTAACCTTTGTCGAGTAGCTCTTGTACTTGACGCTGAATCTCCTTTGTCTCCTCCGGATTGGTACTGTATGGCGCACGGTTGGGCAGCGAAGCACCGGGAATTAAGTCAATCTGATGCTCAATCCCTCGAATAGGTGGTAATCCCGGTGGTACATCTTGTGGAAAGACGTCAATAAACTCCTGCAAATGGTCAGTGACAACAGGAGGCAAAGAAAGAGGCAATTCCTCAAATGAAAATAAAGCTTCTTTGCACACAAAAGCATAGCACACATATTGACTAACATCCAAATCCGAAATATCAACCTTAGTAGCAAGCAAAGTTGGACTAGTCAATTTAATTTCATTAGAAACAGCAGACGAAGATTTGCTATTAGTCTTATGTTGTTGCTCAAATTCTTTAGCTGCTATCTCATTTTCACTCTTATTTTTCTCGTGTTTAGCTTTACTAGCTCTAGCAAGATCATCTTTCACAATTTGTTCAGGAGACATAGGAAGTAAAGCAATATTTTTATCCTGATGAACCAGAGTAAACTGATTTGTCCTACCATGGTGTACAACATTCCTATCAAATTTCCATGGTCTACCAAGTAAAAGAGAGCATGCTTGCATGGGTACCACATCACAATCAACATAATCAGCATAGGCAGCAATGCTAAAGTGCACACGAACAGAACACGTTACCTTAATCTTACCACTATTGTTAAACCACTGAATATAGTACGGATGGGGGTGTGGTCTTGTGGTGAGAGATAGCTTCTCCACCAACTCCATGCTAGCCAAGTTGTTGAAACTCCCTCCGCCAATGATGATGCGAACCGAACGTTCTTTCACCACTCCCTTTGTGTGGAACAAATTATGCCTCTGGTTTTGCTCGGCCTTCGTTACCTGCACACTTAATACACGTTGAGCAACCAAACTAGCATATTTATCTGCATCATCAGGAGTCATATACTCTATATCATGAGCATCATCATGGGCACCCTGTTCCTCATGAGCAATGAGAACTAGAGTCTCCTCATCATAGTCACTCGCTGACTCATACCCACCATCCGCCGTAATAGTCATCACACGCTTGGAGGGACAGTCTTTTGCGAAGTGACCTCCACCTTGGCACCTGCGACATTTAATATCACGATCTCGTGTTTGCCCTGTGGACGCCATGGATGAAGAAGAACTCGCCGCTGGACCACTCTGTGCACCCTTGAATGGTGGCGCTGGCTGTTTTGGTGGCTCCCTGTAAGAATGAGCGGCTGAAGTAGATGGTGGTGCAGCAGGACGTGTGGATGTAGAAGCTCCACGCGATGTCCATGATGTATTTCGTCCTGCAGAAAAGTTAGGTCTCGTAGCGGCCTGTCGATCCTGCACTTCACGTTCAGCTTTACAAGCAAGATGAAACAAACGAGTGATAGTAGCAAAGTCCTTGTATTCTAGAATAGTTTGTATCTCCCTGTTTAAGGCACCCATAAAACGTGCAAGCATAGCTTCATTATCCTCTACTAAGCCACATCTAATTAATCCAGTTTGTAATTCTTGATAATATTCCTCTACAGAATTTTTTCCTTGTCTCAAACGCTGTAATTTTTGTAACAATTCACGTTGATAATAAGGAGGAACCCAGCGAGTAGGCATAGCATCTTTTAAAGCAGCCCAAGTAGTTGGAATATTATTAGCATGCAATCTACAATGTTCAGACCACCAAATAGATGCAAACCCCGTGAATTCACAAACAGCAGCAGTAACACGTCTATTCTCAGGATATTGTAAACATGTAAAGCATTGTTCAGTTTCTAACTCCCAAGTAAGATAAACATCAGGAATATATCTACCCTCAAACGGCTTAAGATTCAATTTCAGTTTAGGCACATGTTCATCATCGCGTACCTGAGGGGGTGGTTGGTGTCGACCGTGGCGAATGTTGGGATGTGGACGTCCAGCTGGCTGCTCATAGGCCGCTTCCTGTTCCACCTCCTCCTCGTAATCACCCTCGTAGTTGTCGTCCTTGCCAACGTCAGAAACAACAACAGTAGCAGCTACTGCAGCAGCAGGAGGAGCACCAATGCCAGCAGCTTGTCCTCTCGGAAACAGAATACGTCGTGCACGTGGTAGTGGCGGTGGCTGTGGCTGTGCTGGAGCGACAGCAGGCTGTGTAGGTAGGCGTGCGATCAACTCAGTAAACTTGGCGTCGAGCTTGGTGTCGATCATCTTTTCCACGCCATCAATCGCCTCTCTAAATCTGTTCTCGATGTCATTCCCCTGTTCAGACATCATTTGTGCAAATTTATCATGGAGCTCCTTGTTTGTCATGTTCTCCCAATCGGGTGCATCCCGCGCCACTTCATCATGTGATCCTGGCATGGTTAGCAGAAATAGAAAACACATAGGAATATGATCCTACTTCTACTAATGGGATGGATGTGGGGTGCTGGAAAGCACAAATCCGTCAATTTTTTCTTTGGTTCTTACCGATTCTTACCTAGCAGCAGGTGGTGATGTACAACCAATGGGTCAAAACTCTCAGAGATATGGTAGAGCGAAGGCCAGGAGGTGTCAAACGCACGATGTACAATATATGTGGAGCTGTAGGAAGGCTGACAAGTATGGTAGGAAAAACTCAACAGTAATGAAAACAGAGATGCAAAGCTGAATAAACACTCAACGTCGGTACTGTGCTGATCCTAGGCTAGACCGTACTAGAGACGCGAGCCTAAAACACCAACGAAAGCACGGCGCGGCACTTAAAGAACTGAGAAGCACACCCTGAAATTTTTTTTCTCTTTTTTTTTGATTTTTTTTGAGATGCGGGACTGCGGTGGCTGAAAAAGTGCGAAAAAATCACTATGGTGGCGAACGTCTCAAAATGAGTTTCTGGACCTAAGGAACGTATGGGCACGAAAATTTTTTACCACTGAAAATTTTGGCCTAAAAACTGCTCTGGAAAGCGTGCCTCTTCTACGTACGACAAAAGATTGGTGAAATCCGACTCTAATCAACTCAAAACTAATCTGGCTACGGACAGATCACAAACCGAACGGGTGATGGAACTCAACTCGGATCGGTAGGTTGTGGTGGTGTATATGGACTCTGCTAGGCGGAACGTGGTGGTGTATCTGGACTCGTATTGGCGGAACGTGGTGGTGTAGTACTGTGCGACGGTGGCGTGAAAAACTGTGATCAGAACTCGAAACTCTAAGGTAACTAGACGCTAAGATCAGCAACTCGACACAACGATGCAACCGCAAATTCAACAAAGCAAACTACTGTAAGGAAGACTGGACAAAGGCTTGGACTGTTTTGGGACGTGATGATCTAACCCTAAATTTTTTTTGGCTTTTTTCGTGGACTGTAGGTATGAAGAACAGAAACAATCTAGACTACGAAAAAAACTGGTAAATCTCACCGATCAACCTGGAAATCTGATACCACTTGATAGAGGCGAAGGTGTCCCGATGTTTCGATGAGATGGTGCAGATCGATTATGGTGGAGACGACTTTCACGATCCGACTACGAACGTGCGAAGACGTTGCGCCTTAGCGATCGCTAAACCAACTCCGAGAGGTTATTGATCCCGCGGATGCACGATCAACCTGACCACGAAGGTCTAATTCCTGCAAGCAATCGAAGAACAAGAAAGAACTAAGAATTGCAATCTGGATATTGCGAATATAAGATGAATGATTCGAAAGTTGGGGTTCCAATGAGGTCTTGGCCTGGTCGGACGACACAAACGAAGAGCTCGAAGTTGCGGCTATGGCTAACTTAAATCTAATTAAAACCCAAGTCTAAACGACGCCCTAAGGGCTGTATATATGGGGGAACAGAGGGGAATTTCGTGACCCCTTGGAGGTGGGGTCCGAAAACAACCCTAACTCGGTTTCCCCACACATACGGACTTTAAAAACAGCCTATAATGTGGTATTTCGAAATTACATGGGCCCAGCGCAATATTAAGGTGACGCAGCACCTATAATTGCCCTTGGACGAAAATAATGAAGTGGCATCTCGCGTATTTCGTCCAAGACTTCATGCGCGCCTTATGGTGGCTTCAAAGTGCGATAATCACCACTGGAAGCTCCGCTGTCCTTTCCCGCGCGTGCACCTTCTTCTCCATGCTTGATCCCGCTCCAATAACCATCCTTCTTGTCCATGCTAGGTCCTTCATTCATAAGCAAAACAAAAGTATCTAAT
Source organism: Bromus sterilis (assembly GCA_950022295.1). Lineage (NCBI taxonomy): Eukaryota > Viridiplantae > Streptophyta > Magnoliopsida > Poales > Poaceae > Bromus > Bromus sterilis. The sequence continues at coordinate 32,930,686 of OX465597.1, forward strand.
TTAGGCAGCATCATATGTTCATGAACAATAGAAGGATTCGCAAGAAACGAAAGTACCTGATAATTTAGTTGACGTGCGCGAGCTCTAGTAACTGGTCCAGTATGTGTAGTTGGTGAAGATGTGGGTGTAACATTAGTAGAGATGTCCTCATCACAACGATTCGATATCAAAGGCAAGCTGGCCCCACGTTACATTGGACCTTTCCTCATTCTTGCTAAACGTGGAGAAGTTGCCTACCAACTTGAACTACCCCCGCACATGATGTATTCCTTGTGTCACAACTAAGGCGTTGCTTCAAGGACCCCATCCGCGAAGTTGACCATGAAACTCTTGATCTCGAAGATGACCTTTCTTATCGAGAATACCCCGTTCGTATTCTTGATTCAGCACAGCGTGTCACTCGCCATCAGAAGATCAACTTTCTAAAAGTGCAGTGGTCACACCACTCTGAGAAAGAAGCCACGTGGGAAAGAGAAGACCATCTCAGTGTCGAGTACCCCACCTTCCTCCCGCAGACTTCTGAATCTCAGGACGCGATTCTTTTGAGTCGGGGCGAGTTGTCACAACCCTCTTTTATGTATGTGCTAGGGTTGGCAAGTAACTTTGCATCATGTTAAAAATATCAAAAGAAATTGGAATGGGAGAGAGAACACCCCCAGATGAATTTAATTCAAATGGCCACAATAAAAGTTTCTCCAAAAATTCCTTTTGCATTTTTGAAAAGTCTCATAAATGAGTGTCATCACATATAAAGTGATTTGGATTCAAACCCATGCTCATAGGTTTTTCAAATATTCAAACAGGAGCATGGAATTAAATAGATACCCCTATTTGAATTTGAATTCAAATATTTTGAATTTCAAAAAAATTCAAAACTTGGAAATGACTAGTCACCGGTCATGTAAAGCCATATATAAATTTTGGGCATGTATAAAAATTCCTAGCTATTTTTTCTAGCAAGCCAAAACAAATTACAAAAAGAAAATAGAAACAGAAAGAATAAAGAAAAAGGCCTACCTGAAAAGGGCCCAACTTAACACACCACAACCCAGCTAGCCGGCCGAGCCAGCTTGAGCCTTGTTGTCTTCCTCCCCGCAAGCCGAAGCAGCTCGCTGTCGAGCATGCCACGGCCGGCGACTGCCACCGCGACGCCCTCGACGTTCCAGGTGTCCCCGCGCCACCTCTTCTCGCCACGAAGACGGGGAGAACACGCCTCGTCACTTCACCCTTCTCTGATGTAGGGCAAGCCTAGGGTTTGGCCCAATCTTCACAATTTGGAGGTGGGGATCCACAACAAGAACAAGAACAAAGGGGATCAACACAAGAGACAAAGGGGGAACAAGATCCAAACACATAAACACTCAAATCCACTCCCAAATACCACACATCACAAGATCCACACACCACAAGAGGTAAGCTTGGTAGTCTCCCTCTCCTTCTATGAATACGATTGGGTTCCTCTCCTTGTATGAGTGGGGAGAGGAGGTAGGAGGTAGGCTTGAGAGGATCTCAATGAGATCTAATTCCCTATGGGGAAGAAGGAGCTAAGCTCTCAAGTCTTTGGTAATTTCTTAGATAACCCTAGAACTGAGATAGGAGACAACTATATATAGGCTAGGAGGGAGAAGGGGATACATGGGCCGCGGCCCAGCTGAATTTGCGCGTAGGCAAGTTTCGGACGTCCGAACTTTTGGGACGTCGGACGTCCGTTGAACTTCGGATTTCCGGAAGTGGCTGCATCGGCGGGGTCCTGTAGACGACCTGGTGACCTGGAGTAGTAGATGTCGGAAATCTGACAAGTTTCGGACGTCCGAGCTGTCGGACGTCCGAAGTCTGGCGGTCGTCCGAAGTTTGTCGCGCGCCCGCTCCGATGGAGGAGCTCCTGACCGTAGCATGTCGGAAGTCCGAGCTGTCGGAAGTCCGAAATCGGACTTCCGAAAGCTCTCTGGAGTCGAGTCTTCTTCTCCTTCGGTTGCCTCCTCGCCGTTGGGCCTAATGGAACAAAGCACACTGTTTTGAGGTAGCATCTAGTTCTCGTGCGTATGGTATTGAGTATCGGCAAGGAGTGAATGCACCTTTGCTTCTATGCCACGTTCTTGTGCTCTCGTCATGGGTCCGTGTGTAGGAGATGTATCCATGGTGATGTCGGTAGGATGCTCCGCATCATCTCCCCCCCCTTGGGTAAGATCCGTCCATGGATCAAGGTCTCCATCACCATGATAAGGCGCAAGGTCGGAGATGTTGAAGGTGTTGCTCACCGAGTACTTGTCGGTGGGGATGTCCACAGTGTAGGCGTTGTTGTTGACCTTGGTAAGAATCTTGAATGGTCCATCGGCGCGAGGAAGAAGCTTGGACTTACGGGCGTCCGGGAACCTGTCTTTGCGGAGATGTATCCACACTAAGTCACCCCGGTTTGAACATGCTTGGTTTCTTGTGGATATTCATCTTGCGTGCATGGGCTTGTACATGTTTCTCGATAGTTGCCCGCGTGTCTTCATGGAGTCTCTTGAGGAAGTTTGTCCGTGCGCTAGCATCCATGTTGGCGCGTTCTTGGAGAGGGAGAGGTAGGATGTCCAAGGGGCACAAAAGATTGAACCCATAGACAACCTCAAAGGGAGACCGCTTCGTGGTGGAGTGCAAGGCGCGGTTGTAGGCGAACTAGGCCACCGGGGGGTGATCTTCCCATTCCTTGATGTTCTTCTTGATGAGTGTGTGGAGTAGAGTTGATAGGGAGCGGTTCACAACTTTCGTTTTCCCGTCCGTTTGTGGGTGACACTTCGTGGAGAAGAGGAGCTTGATGCCGAGTTTGGCGCATAGTGTCTTCCAAAAGTAGCTTAGGAATTTGACGTCACGGTCGGAGACGATGGACTTGGGTACGCCATGGAGTCCAAGAATCTCCCTACAAAAGAAGTTAGCAATATGCGAGGCATCATCCGTTTTATTACAAGGTAGAAAATGTGCCATTTTGGAGAATCTATCAACTACCACAAATATAGAATCCTTGCCATTCCTTGTACGCGGTAGGCGAAGAACGAAATCCATACTAATATGTTCCCATGGTACGTGAGGAATAGGCAAAGGAATATATAGACCATGTGATAGAGATTTTGACTTAGCCTTTTGACAAGTGTGGCACCGTTGTACAAGTCGACCCACATCATGGAACATCTTTGGCCAAAATAAGTTGGCAGAGAGTGTAGCGTATGTCTTGTCGCGGCCAAAGTGTCCCATGAGGCCACCTCCATGAGATTCCTGCAAAAGGAGAAGACGCAAAGAGCACTCGGGAATGCAAAGCTTGTTAGCACGCATAAGGTATCCATCCTTGATATAATAGTTGTCCCAAGTGATGTGCCGCTGGCAATTGGTGAAAGGTGTAGCAAAGGAAGGGTCATGAGCATATAGATCTTTGATGTGTTCAAATCCCACTATGTCAAATTCAAGCTTGGTGGTAAGCATGCATCTACGTGACAAGGCGTCCGCGACGACATTGTCATTGCCCTTTTTATACGTGATGATATAAGGGAAAGACTCAATGAATTCACTCCATCTAGCATGTCTACGATTCAATTTGGTTTGAGACTTCAAGTACTTAAGAGATTCATGGTCCGAGTGAATTACGAATTCTCTCGGGCGAAGATAGTGTTCCCAAACGTGTAAGACGCGGATCAACGCATAGAGTTCCTTATCGTATATAGGGTAGTTCAATTGGGCGCCGGAGAGTTTTTCGCTAAAGTAGCCTACCGGTCGTCTATCTTGCATAAGTACACCTCCTATACTCGTGCCGCTAGCGTTACAATGAACTTCGAAAGGTTTATCAAAATTGGGTAACACAAGTAAGGGAGCATTGGTGAGGCGCCGTTTGAGTAGATTGAAAGCCTTTTCTTGGGAGGGTCCCCAAATAAAAGGCGCATTCTTTTTGCTCAAAGCGTGTAAAGGTGATGCAATGGTGCTAAAGTCTTTAACGAAACGACGGTAAAAGCCGGCTAGCCCAAGGAAACTCCGGACTTGAGATAGGGTGGTAGGGTGAGGCCAAGTTTTAATTGCGTTTACTTTAGTTTCAACAACTTCAATGCCATTGGAGGAAACAACAAAGCCAAGGAAGATGAGTTTGGAAGTGCAAAAAGTACATTTTTCAAGATTAGCATATAATTGTTCTTTACTCAACACTTGAAGCACTTCACGAATATGGCTAGCATGTTCCTCTATGGATTTGCTATAAATGAGGATATCATCAAAGTAAACGACAACGAACTTGCCAATGAGATAGCGAAGAACATAGTTCATAAGGCGCATGAAAGTACTAGGTGCTTCGGATAGGCCGAATGGCATAACAAACCATTCATAGAGACCACTCTTGGTCTTGAAGGAGGTTTTCCACTCGTCGCCAACGTGCATACGTATTTGGTGATAGCCACTCTTAAGATCAATTTTTGTGAAAATAATGGCACCGGATAGTTCGTCAAGCATGTCATCTAAGCGAGGAATGGGGTGTCTATAGCGCACGGTAATGTTATTGATGGGACAACAATCACAACACATGCGCCACGTGCCATCTTTCTTTGGCACAATTAGGACCGGTACCACGCAAGGGCTAAGACTTTCTCGAACATACCCTTTCTCGAGTAGTTGTTCGACTTGCCGTTGAATCTCCTTTGTCTCCTCTAGGTTGGTGTGGTAAGGTGCCCGGTTGGGGAGGGGAGCGCCGGGTATGAGGTCGATGCGGTGCTCAATTCCACGAAGTGGAGGAAGACCCGGTGGTAGCTCGTCGGGGAAGACGTCCCCAAATCCCTGCAAAATAGTAGCTATGGTACGAGGAACAGGGGGTGAGTCGTTAGGTAAGAGCACCTCATCCTTTTACAAGAGTACAAAATGAGGAATATGGGATGGGTTATTCCGCACTTCTTGGACCTCTCGTTTGGTGGCTAGTAAGACGGTGTCATTGGTGGGATGCCTCATGGGGGCACTCATACTTGGCTTGTGGCTCTCACTCACTTTGTGGTGGTTCTCTCTCTCACTTTTGTCCCCATGAGGGTTGGAAGTGTGTATTTTGTCGGCGATCACTTGACTTGGGGTCATGGGGCGAAGGACCAATTCTTTGCCCCTCCACTTGAAGATATAGTGATTGGTGCGACCATTGTGTAGAACACTCCTATCAAATTGCCAAGGTCGGCCCAAGAGCAAATGACACACGCTCATTGGTACCACGTCACATTCCAATGTGTCTTCGTAGGCGCCAATTTTGAAGGAGACTTCCACCGTGTGGTCCACTTTTATTGAGCCCGAGTCACTAAGCCATTGCACCTTGTATGGGTGTGGGTGCTTCTTCTTGATGAGGTTGAGTTTGGTACAAAGTTCTTCGCTTTCCAAGTTGTGACAACTTCCGCCATCAATAATGACCTTCACGGATCGCCCTTTGATGCCCGCCTTGGTGTGGAAGATGTGGCACCTTTGATTCTCATCGAGCTCTTGTTGAAGAGTCAACACCTTGGACACCACGAGAGAAGGACTTGCATCATTGTCACAATATATGTGGCCGTCTTCATCATCATCATTTTCTTGGATGTGTTGAGATACTTGAGCCAAAGCATCCATTTCACCCTCACTAATGGAATCATACTCGCCGTCTTCGGTGATGATCATGGTCCTCTTGGTGGGGAACTCGAAAGACTTGTGGCCGCGACCCTTGCAAGTGAAGCATGCAATGGAGCTAGTCTTTTCATCTTTGGGTGGGGAGGTCTTGAAAGGATCTCGTGGTTTGAAGCTTGTTGTTGTTGATGTAGAACGTGTTGAAGAATTTGCCGGTGGCCGTGTGCTTGAAGGACCACCTCTTGATGTTGGAGCGCGGGTATAGGGCGTTGTGCTTGGCGGCGCTTGAGCGGTAGAAGGTGTACCCCGAGTGTTTGAGGACACAAATTTGGAGTACTTCGCATCTTCTTGAACTTGCCTCTTCGCTTTTGAGGCTTGATGGACCAATTCTTCAATGGTGTTGTAAGGTTGGAAGTTGGTGATCTTCTTCACTTGGTAATTTAGACCGTTGAGGAAGCGGGCCATGGTTTGTTCGGCGGATTGCTTTACATTGGCTCGGATCATGGCCAACTCCATTTCCTTGTAGTACTCTTCCACCGTCTTGTATCCTTTCTTGAGGGCTTGTAACTTTTTGTAGAGGTCACGTGTGTAATGTTGTGGAACAAACCGGGCTCTCATCACGTGCTTCATTTCTTCCCATGTGCACACTTGTGGAGTGCCTTGCTCGAGGCAGATATCTTGTACTTGCTCCCACCAATTGAGAGCGTAGTCTTCAAATTCAAGTGACGCCATGGAAACTTTCTTGGACTCCTCATAATTATGCACACGATATATCTTGTCCACCTTTAGGGCCCATGAGAGATAGTCCTCGAGATTTTTTCCTCCCGAGAACTTGGGCATTGTGAACTTGAGTCTCCCAAAACGCTCTTCATTGTGTTGGGTTTGGCAAACCCGGAGGTGCTCGGGCGGCGGGGGTGCTCAAGCTCGCCGGTCATTGTGATGGGTGTTGTCGTTGTAGTAATCTTGATGATCAAAGTGTGGCACGTGAGGTGCATTTGGGTGCCCCTCCAATGTGCGAAGAGCCGTTGGGGGTATGTTGTCTTGACGCGGGTGAAGTGGTTGTCTTGGATGACGGTCATCTCGAGGCATATGAGAGTAAGATGGCTCTCCATGTTCGTGGCCTTCATGTCTTGTTGACCGGGCATTATAAGTTGTTGCCCCTTGGTGTGGAAGATGGAAGTTGAGAGTGTCGTGCACTCATCTCTCAAGGAGGAGACGTTTCTCGCGTTCCGTGGCTTGGGCTTGAGGCTCCTTGCCGGTGCGAGGTTGGGTGTGCTCGACGTGTTCATAGTTGGCCTTGGAACGGTGAGAAGACCGGTGTGTAGAGGCGGATGATGAAGAATGATGATGTCGAGAAGAGAGCATGGCCTTGAGCTCGGCCATATTGGCTTTGTCACGAGCGATCATTTGTTGTTGGAATTCCTCCATTTTCGCTTCATTGCGCTCGGATAGCTCTTCCATTTTTTGTGACATAAGAGATTGGCCTTGATGCGGTTGCTCAACTTCTCGTGCGCGTCGCACATCTCATGTTGGAATTGTAGGTAAGCTTCTTGAGTAACCATATGGCTTGTATCGCGAAGTGTACCATTCATCGGTGAGGTAGGGGAGTCTTGCCTAGCCATGACAACAAGTAGGTAGATGTGAGAGTAAAAGAGAGAGAGAGAAATAACAAGGATACCTTCTCGAAGATGTAATGAGGCAAGTGATGTATAGCTTCTTGAAATGAAAAGAATGTCCTTGTTTGAGTCTCGTTCCCCACACGCACACCTACAAAGGCTTATCGTGGAGCTTGGTAGGAATTAGTGGCCAAAGAAATGCGACGAGTGGAACAATGTGTTAATAAAATTGGTAGTGGTCCAAAAGAAGCAATGTAAGACAAGTAGATCAAAAGAGAAAAATAGAAAAAGGAAACGCACGCGCAAAGATATTGGGACTCATGCAACCAAGAAAATGAGCAAGATGAGTGAGCCTAACGAAGACTAATGCTTGCGTTGCACAAGTACAAAGAGAGTCACTAGCTCGATTGCTCAATGGCTTGATTCGCACAAGTGCACCAACCTATATGAAAGGATGAACTCTAAACGTGCTTTTGGTGTATGCTTCCCTATTTGCGCAATCTTTGGCTTAAAATCTTTTGATATCTTGTGCTCTTTCGCTCTATTTTTTTTTTGAAAGGAACTCACTTTTGACCACGATACTTGAAGCGCTATGAATTGATGAGTAAAGCACGAAGTATTAATTGTATGACTACTAAGGTGCACGAGTTGTGAGAGCCGGCAATACTCGAAGAGCTAGTCTCAATAGGACAAGGAAGGTGTTCACAAAAGGGAGGTGGGCTCTCAAAGGTAAGTTGCAAGGAGAGGGTGGTACCGACCTTGCTTCCGGTGTGGAGGTTGATTGGATCTTCGTTGTTGATGGAGGTGGAGTCCTTGGGGTACCAAACACAAATTGGAGGAAAGAAAGAAAAAAAATTTGGGGAAAATTGTTGGTGGGAAGGATAAAGCAACACAAAAGGGGTGAGATCCACTAGTAAAACACCACATCCATGGATCAAAACCAACAAAATTTCACAAGAACCAACAAGTTGCAAGATCTTGGGTATGGCTATTTTTGGTGGGGAATTTTCGAAATTGGACAAGGACAAATAAAAATTGGCTAGAAAAGTGAGGGGGGGACTCCAAATTGTGTCAACCTTGCTCATGATACCAAATGATGTAGGGCAAGCCTAGGGTTTGGCCCAATCTTCACAATTTGGAGGTGGGGATCCACAACAAGAACAAGAACAAAGGGGATCAACACAAGAGACAAAGGGGGAACAAGATCCAAACACATAAACACTCAAATCCACTCCCAAATACCACACATCACAAGATCCACACACCACAAGAGGTAAGCTTGGTAGTCTCCCTCTCCTTCTATGAATAGATTGGGTTCCTCTCCTTCTATGAGTGGGGAGAGGAGGTAGGAGGTAGGCTTGAGAGGATCTCAAGGAGATCTAATTCCCTATGGGGAAGAAGGAGCTAAGCTCTCAAGTCTTTGGTAATTTCTTAGCTAACCCTAGAACTGAGATAGGAGACAACTATATATAGGCTAGGAGGGAGAAGGGGATACATGGGCCGCGGCCCAGCTGAATCTGCGCGCAGGCAGGTTTCGGACGTCCATTGGGTTTCGGACGTCTGAAATTTTGGGACGTCGGACGTCCTTTGAGCTTCGGATTTCCGGAAGTGGCTGCATCGGCGGGGTCCTGTAGACGGCCTGGTGACCTGGAGTAGTAGATGTCGGAAATCCGACAAGTTTCGGACGTCCGAGCTGTCGGACGTCCGAAGTCTGGCGGTCGTCCGAAGTCTGTCGCGCGCCCGCTCCGATGGAGGAGCTCCTGAGCGTAGCATATCGGAAGTCCGACGAGTTTCGGACGTCCGAGCTGTCGGAAGTCCGAAAGCCTTCGGACGTCCGAAAGGTCTCTGGAGTCGAGTCTTCTTCTCCTTCGGTTGCCTCCTCGCCGTTGGACCTAATGGAATAAAGCACACTGTTTTGAGGTAGCATCCAGTTCTCGTGCGTATGGTATTGAGTATCGTCAAGGAGTGAGTGCACCTTTGCTTCTATGGCACGTGATTGTGCTCTCGTCATGGGTTCGTGTGTAGGAGATGTATCCATGGTGATGTCGGTAGGATGCTCCGCATCATTCTCCCTGGCGCTCTCCTTCCCTCTCCACGTTTCCCCCAAATCGATAGAGCGCCACCGGAGTTTGTTGTCAACGGGAACCGCAGCCATAGACGGAGCTAGCCCCAAAGGACATGTCCCCCGTGAGCAGATTCGTCGTCTTCATCTTCCTAGAGAAGCTGGGGTGCTAACTCAACTCAGAGCCGTCGCAATCTTCGTCACCACCTCGCCGGAGCCGCCGCACGTCGTAGTCAAATTCGTCGCCTACAGACCCTCCCCGGCCTCGCCGTCACCACCAGCACACTCGTGGTGAGCTTCTAGTTCAGCCTAGCTAGCCCAGGGTCTCCCTCCCGTACTCTATCGCCGTTTTCCATGAGGGACGAAGACCACCGCCGCCAAGAACGACGGCGAGGAGGTTCCAGTACCCCTCCGCCACCCCCGTGATGTCCCAAGTGATCCTGGCACCTCCAGGAGTCGTTTGATGCCGCGCTAGCTCAAGCTCTCCCCTCGCAGCAACCTTTCCGTCGAGCACGAGCCACGGACGCCGCTAGGGCACGTCGCCGGTGACGCTTAGGTGACCCCCCGTGGCCCCGCAGTACTGGAATCGATGCGCGCGAGCATGGGCTCCATTTTGGTGGCCTTGGCTTGCCAAATGGCGGCCTGTGCCGCCGTCTTGCGCAATGCCGCCGCGTCGGTTGGTCGCCGGCGTTGAGCCACCGGCGAGCTGACGTGGCCGGCGTGGTTAGATGTTAATTAACCCAGCCCTAGGCCACTGACATGTGGGCCCAGGCTGCTAATCACCCCGGCTTAGTTTAATTTAACAGAGTTAGTTACCTAATCCCACTGACATGCTCGCCCACCAGTCAGAACCCCCCCCCATGTCAGCATGAATTAATGATGACGCAATAAAGGATTTTTCCAAATTAAAAGAAATTGCAGAAAAGTCAGAAAATGCAATAAATTTTAGAAATTCATAATTAATGCATACTAACTCCAAATTGGACAAATAGTAAATGTAAAATTATCAGCAAAATGCAAGGATTCTGAATATGGACTTTGTTTTCATGTTTGACCAATTAAAATTGGGTGAACAGTGGCATAGGTCTATATGGACTTCTTTTAAATTCAAATTTGAAGTGATTTTGCAAATGACTTTGCAATGCACTTCTTTTAAATGGAATTGTCCACACAATGCAACCATGAACATCACATTGCAACATTGATCATGTGTTTGAGAATTGCATTTATATTTATCCCTTGTTTGCCATGTTTGCTCGATAGAAGTGGAGCCGGATTCAGAGGCCACCCCCTTCGTTGAAGACACTGTGTTTGAACCTCGTTCGCAAGGCAAGTAACCCCACCATTGATCATGTCGATAAAATCCCACTTCCCTCTCAGTCTCGCTTATGCATTGTTTAGGATGATTACCATGATTACGTTTCTACCGCATAGATGAACCCATTCCTTTGCATGACCTATCTTTTGTCACAGTAGTAAGCAAACCACAATCCTAGCAGATGTAGGAGTTGGTTGATATCATGTGGCCCCTGCAACTGTTACTGCTAATTGCATGCTTAGAGTGATACAATGTTGATACTGTTATGTGAGTCGAGATGGTAGTGATCATGATGATGATGGTGGAAATGTGTTGGTGAATCTACCCTAATACAAGGTGAACGATGAGAGGTTGTGTAGGAGTACACAGTGGGTTGTCTCGTTGAACACCGCCTTAAGTCCGAGTTCTTGTGTGGTCATCCAAGAAGAAGAGTGCAACCACACATTGGGCTCACTGACCCCTCTGAACCTAATACCTCACCCCGTTCAAACCCCAGAAGTCGCATTAGTTCGCAAGTTCTGGTAGGGCCGTGGCACGGTCTGCGAAGTAGTCTTTTTGAGTACGACTTTGTACTCACGTTTGCTTATTCCGTGTTTTAGATGAATCCACTGACCCCGATGGTGGCTTCTTCCTGGAGCTCGACGACTGATCCAGCTAGTGTAGTCCCAGTCAGACGACTGGTCCCTCGTGGAAGGGCTTGTTTATAAATAAGGCTTCTTTAGCCATTTGTCAAACTTGTCTGTACTCAGACCTACTTTGCTTCCGCATGTTTGATGTAATGTTGGATCACAGACTCGTGATCTCTGTGTGCACTCTATAATAGTTATCAATAAAGTTTTAAACTTGGTAGAGAATTGCAATGATACCTTTTGTTCATACTAGACATGTGTGATGCGTGTATGATTATAACATGCATGTCTTAGTATGGGTTTTTGAGACCTTAGTTGTGTTCTGGATGGCGGTCTTTTATACACCAAGTGGCCCTTAGGTGTGCGCAGCTTGGGGCGTCGCGATGCGATTGCTCGTGACTCTGTCACGTGCACACTTTGTTGTATGATCAAGCCCGCCCTAGACCCCGACTAAGTGATCGGGCTGGAGTAAGTCTATGTAAGGGTTATAATACAATTGATAGTATGATTGAGGCGACTTGTCTATGGGTATGGGAGTTCACCACGCATATCATTTAGACTTGTGTGCGGATGATGAGGACCCATCTCAGTTGATCATCCGGCCTGGATGGGAAGCCCCTCACATTCGATGCTTTCCGAGAGTGTTCGGTGCTTGGCCTTGTCTGCTGAGACAAGTGGGTACGGCTCTCGGCTCTCCACATGATTGTGTTGTAGCGGGACTTGCATACGCATATTCCGAGTCCCGGCAGTAATTCTAGTCACAAATCAATCATATGGAGAGCCAAGAGTCGTAACCTCTTGTCTAAGAAGACAAGGCCAAGCACAGAACACTCTCGTAAACCATCGAACGTGACGGGCATCCCATCCAGGACGGATGATCAACTGAGATGGGTCCTCATCGCCCGCTCAGAAGTCTAAATGATTATGGGTGGTGAAATCCCATACTTATAGAAAAGTCGCCTCAACCTTTACCGGAGGGGTCCAACCTCCGAAACCATTAGTGAATTACGCAGAGTAGTACAGAAGGACGACAAACCTCTCCGAAAGTTCGTCCAAAGATTAACCCAGATGAAACATTGCATCCCCGACACGCATGAGGCCGCAATCATCGCCACCTTTCATGCAAACGTCAAGAACCCGCGTGTGTTGGAGAAGATGAGTACCCGGTGCATCAAGACTATCACCGCCCTGTTCGAGCTCGCCGACAAGGTCGCCCGCGTCGAAGAGGCGGTCGTGCCTATTAATCGAGATGCCGAAGACGCCCTACGGCTCAAGCTCCTTCCGGAAGGAACCATTCTTCCGAGGAGCCCGGGGCCCGTAAATGCGTACACCAAGCCGCAACCACCCTCCATCGACACGGTGGTTGCCGCCGCGGACACCACCCCATCGCCATACTGCAAGATACGCAACACCAACGAACACGACCTGTCTGTCGGGATTCGGAGTAGAAAACAAAAAATAATCGGCACTACGAAACCAAACCCAAGAACGGATCTAGGAAGATGCAGATGAGAATATCGATCTTGTTACCTTTTTGCAACCGTTCAACGGATGCACTCTCTCGCAGCGGAAGATGTTGATGGAGAGTTGAAGAAGCGTGAAGATGAATAATCCCACGAACATATCTAATCACCGTGGAGTCCCTCGAAAAAAGATCGACCACACGATCTCTCTACGGTTGATCCACACGTACGGTGTGGAAGATCCAGCAGGGCTCCGCCGTCCAGAGCTCGGCGCCTCCGGATTAGAGAGGAGGGAGGAGGAGCCCTTTGGGGCTATGGAGGATATTGGATCTACAAGAGAAAGAGAGAGGGGGCAGCCCTTCGGCAAAAGAGAACAACTTGTGTGTTGAAGGGGTGCCCCCATCTCCTCTATTTATAGTGGGAGGGGAGGGGAGGCCACCTTGGAGGAGGGGGAAGCTCTAGGGGTGGCACCCTAGGGTTTCCCTCCCCTTAGGGCCGGCCAAGGAAGGGGGGAGGAAGCTTGAGGAAGCTTCCTCCTAGGGCGCCCCCCCCTTGGGCCTCTTTGGTCCAAGTGGTCCCTCCCCCACTTGGGCCTTCCAAGTGAGAGAGGGCCCATTGATATTAAATCTATTTTATTAATTCCAAAACAATTTGGGAATTCACAATAAATGAATATTAAACATATTTAGACCATCCCGGAACTTTTCCGGCCCTCCGGTTTTACCCGGTTTTCTCAAAACTTTTCCCGGTACTTTACCGTTGCACCGAAACGATTCCGGTTTTTTCTCCGATTAAATCTCAATCACTCTGAAACATTTCCGGTGTGTTATACTCGTGCTCCAATCACTCTACTACTCAACAAATCTTCCACCCTTAAGTGTGTGACCCCATAGCTTCGGTAGGATACGGACATAAACCGGAAACTTATTTTCCCGCTGAACAATAACCGATGGCGGAGCCATGGACACCCATAACGGTTCCCGTACCTACACGAATATAAATTCGAGTGAACCACAAGCTTAACATGGCATTCCTATTTGCTTCACGATACTATACAAAACCTGAGGTGAGATCTTTTAGGTATCCGCATAATTAACCATTAACCATTATACCAAGTCATCCTCCTTCTTGTTTTGTTCCATTTTTCTCGTTTAGTATTCCGGTATCCCTTGTGATCAATTCACAGTGTCTGGCCAGACTGTAGGAGATATGCCCTAGAGGCAATAATAAATGTTATTATTTATCCCCATGTTCCTAATTATGTTTATATTCCATGCTATAACTGCTATGGTTCTCGAGTCTGCAATAACCACGAGGCTCGGAGGAAGACTCATATGCACGTGTGGAATAATAAACGGATAAAAAATATATATTCCTAGTCTCGCCTCTAAGACTAGCTCAAGTGTTGCATGATGGTTCTGTTTTCCTGATCATGGGCATGACTATGCCGGCAATTTTGAGGGCACAATGTTAGAAGAACATTTGTGTTGAATCGACCCAGATTGATGTTATGCTATGAGATACATTCGTCACCAGTTAATGGATTATAACACAGAGAAAGTTGAGCGTTTGCATAATTCCTTAGACCATGAGAGTATCGAGTTCCTTCGTACTTGCTTCGTGAACTTTGGGGTTTGTTAAACGTCATCTGTAAAAGGGTGGCTATTACGGCGGCTTACGGGTTCACGGAAAAGTATGACAAGGAACTAGGTAGCTCAAGATTGGGATTTGCTCCTCCGTCGATGGAGAGATATTCTTCGGGCCCTCTCGGTGTTACGGTATCCACCATTGTCTGGCCAGACACAGTGTGATTTGATCACAGGGATGCCGGAACGCGGGAACGAGAAAAGAGAACAATACTAGTAACGAGGTAACTGGCATAGTGGACAAGTGTTGATCCACGGGGATGCCGATAAGTCTCACCTCGGGTATTTGTAACATATCACGAAGCAACAGGAATAGCACACGGCAACTGGAGGTTCACTCGAATATTTATTCGTGTGGGTATAGGGGTCAATATGGGTGTCCACGGCTCCGATGTTGATCATTGATCGGAAAGTGTTCCGGGTCATGTCTATACTTCACCGAACCTATAGGGTCACACGCTTAAGGGTCATCTATCTGCTGAATACTAGACAGGGAGTCTGAGAGAAAGTCACCGGAAAGGTTTCGGAGAAAACGGAAAAGTTCCGGAAAGAGAACACCGGAATAATTTCGGTAAAACCGAAAAGTTGTTTCGGAATATATCATTAAGTCAAAATGGTTTCGGCACACGCCTGGAAATTCTTGGAGGGTGCCAGAATTGTTCTGGGAACTTCTGGGATTTTTCCAGAGAGAAAAAACCGGAAATGTTCCGGAGCTGCCGGAACCGCTTTGGTTGCTTTTCGCAGATGAAAATCACTAATCCGGAATTGTTTCGGAACGCGTCCAAAATCCTTTTAGTGGGTACTGGAATTTTTCTAAGACCTACAGAAAAGTTTCGGATTTTACGGTCGCAGATAAATGTCTTCATGAATAGTGGATACACTATTCATGATGATGCAGGCGATGATGCAGCTTGCATGATGATGCAGGCGATGATGCAGCTTGCATGATGATGCAGGCGATGATGCAGCTTGCATGATGATGCAGGCGATGATGCAGCTTGCATGATGATGCAGGCGATGATGCAGCTTGCATGATGATGCAGGCGATGATGCAGCTTGCATGATGATGCAGGCAATGATGCAGTTTGGAGGGCATTTTGGGTTTTTCCCCATAGCCTCTCACCCTATAAATAGGGGTGGAGAGGGGTCTCTCAAATCTGATCCAAGTTCTCACTTGAACTCTCAACAAGTGCCATTGCATGATCTGGCTTTCTTCTCTCCCTCCCACGAAATAGTTTCGTAGAGCCGAAAGGCTGTCTGGGTTCCGGCAGGAACTAGTTCTGGACGGCGAAGCCCTGCCGGATAGATGACACCGTATGTGTGCAACCCCGTAGAGAGGTCGTAGTTTCGATCTTTTGCCCGAGGGACTGTTCGAGGGTCCTCCCGAAAGACTGTCCGACCGCCTCTCGGAGCGCTGTCCGAGGAGCAGACGAGGGAGAACATCCTCGCGGTTGGGAGGTTGTAAATCCTAGCTGCGGGGGTCTGCACCAACGATCTACATCGACTCTACTTCCGCTGCGCTACGAGTCGGTAACGATCAGATCAAAACCTTGTATGCAGTCTCCATAGTGGTCCTGGGCTGTTCGTAGTGCGGAAATTTTTTGTTTTCTGCCGCGTTCCCCTACACAGACAATGTTGGATGCCGTAATACCGTGAGGGCCCAAATAAGTATCTCTCCATCGTTAGAGGAGAAAATTCCCAACTCGAATCGTTAAGTCCCTTGACACACTTTCAGGTGTGAGTGATCAAAGCCGTTATTGCCACGCCTGTTACGGGTGGTGTTGGGACAGTGTCAAAACCCACCCTCCGGTATGAAGTTACGAAACATTCTTATGGTCATGAAGGACACATGCATATTAACTTTAGATGATTTTACTTATAACATGGAAACGATGTGATCTCAAAGTAAATCATACAATTGGGTCGGTTCAGCACCCTTGTTCTGGCAACAATGTGCTCCCATGTGTTACCGACATTTCCAATGCCCTATGAACAGGAAAACATGTCATCCATAACACACGGGTTAGTCCTACAGGTATACTAAGAACACTTTCTGTTTAGACTCTACACCTGCATATGGGTTTTCCTCCGAAGGCAGTTAACATGCTACTTGGCAAACCTCCGCATAGGCCATTGCAGTTATAGCATAGACATATAAACATTAATAATGAACCTGGAATTATAATAATAAAATTTATTATTGCCTCTAGGGCATAATTCCAACAGTCTCCCACTTGCATTAGAGACAATAATCTAGTTGCATGGTTTACTCAGACCAATGGCATTTTGGTCTTCATGCTCGTTTGTGGTATAGACTTCGTCACTGAGCTTAACGCTTTTAGGCTCATCTCAATCCTGCTTATCTTAATGTACCCCTTCATCCTTTATGAAGTATTTAAAGATAGGGCACTATCGTTAAACATGTTTGGACTACAGTGAGCTCTTGGCTTACTTTGTTTTGATCATGATGCTCATATCAAAATATGGTTTATGCAGATCAAACGTTCGGAACTATGCCAATCACTATGATGGTGTTCCTGATCCAAATACCCTCCTATGCAACTTCCAGAGTTGCCATATTTCACGTCTACGTTGTAGAAATCCCGCTATGTGCCTTAGCTTGAAAAACAATTTTCAACATCCTATTTTGGTACTTAGCTACAGACCGATTAAAATATTACAAATCATTATGAAACTTTCTTTCATCTATTTGTAATGAACTCTTTAGTCTTCCTCATAGAACTTTTCTTCATCTGAGGTACTTCAGGAGAACTAATCTACTATTTAGATTACTTTGGTGCTTGTTGCACTTTCAGGACATCAAATACCTTAGTGTTTTATTTTGCTAAAATATTTATTCTCAATCAGTCATATGTTATTCACATATATGATTAGAATCGTGCTCCCACTTAATTCCATATCTTATATGATTATTGATGAAATAATAACTTTTATAACTTCATCAAAAACTATTACTCCAACTCTGTGATATTTGCTTCAACTATATACTGATCTTTGAAGCATTCTCACTTTTACTAATATCGTATAGATCATTAAATCCTTTCAGGTTGTATCATGCATACACCCTTTGTTTAATTTTCTCAAAAGAAAAATCCATATGTCATACTTCGGAAGTATGTTGCGATTATTAGTAATTTTCCATATGAACATTTGCATCACTACACATATTGTAGTCAACCTTTTGAACTCTATCGAAAAACTTATTTTTACGATAAGTTGAGCAATATCAACGATTAAGCTATCGTCTATGTTCATATCTATGAAAGTCAAATCCATTCTAATGATCAGGTATCCTTAGGAGGGTTTTACCAAGTTCTCAACTTGATTTGGATGGCTTTCATATAGTTTTATGGTTTTTAAGCCATACAGTAGAGTTAGTGCTCGTCATGGTTTCTTGTAGTTCACAGGTTTATCACACTATAGAACCACCTTGGTCCAACGTGAATTTACAAAGCTGTGTGATACATCATAGGACTTGATCATTTCATCTCTTGAACACATTTCAGAGTTTTATTCTTCCTTTTCATCAAATGTAGGAATTTCAGGTTTGGTCACAGAGTTTATCTCTAGAACGAGTTTCTGAGTTTCATTCCGTAGAACCAAATGATTCAATGTAATCATTATCAAGCTATTAGTAGTCCCACTTAATTGTTTCAAGAGAGCAATTTTCTCAAGAAAAATCCCATGTCCCGTGATAAACATTTTTCCCGGGTATGGTAGTGGAAGTGTTGTTCGTAACATGATGTTTCTACAATACTTATATTCGGGATCGAGTATATTCTAAATACATCTCCAAAATTATGAAACAACAATTGGAGTTCTTATCCATGCCATATACTTATAGGGCATTGTTTCAACAAACATATGACGACTCTCTATTTAGTTCGTAAGTGGTTTCTCAAAAGCGTTAAGTAGTATAGTAAATGGGAGTGTAGTTTAAGTACATCACCGACCTCACCATGTCATGCTGGAATTCATGGTAGAAAACAAATTTAATTCCAATATGCCATATAGGGCTTGGTTATGCGTCAAGATACTCCGTAGCTATACGGCGTTTCAGGTGACGCTAGTTTATGAACTGACTTCATACACTCGATGATGTTTGCTAAATTCTTTAACTCATTTATTTTACGATTAGATCGTCAAATATTTGATCTATGTGTTATGATTATTCTCTTTGTGTTGAAACAGTTTTGAACTTATTCGAAATTTCAGATATTATGTCTTGTCTAAATATCGGTATATCTATACAAGTCATTATCACAAAGTTTTATGTAAAGTACTGTTTATTGGTTCTTCACACATCGATATGTGTTATTACCAATAGTTTACTAAACACTTGAACAATTCTTTTAATCAATGATTCTGTCTATTAGAAAAACATTGCATGTGTCAAATGACTGAAAGTCAAGAGATTGAATGACTTCATCGATATGAAGCTTCCGCATGCGCTTTGTTCTAATGCGACTAAGTCATTTATGCTATAACAATTTTAGCATTATCATCACATAACTTAATTTATTTAGCAATCAAGAAAATAGACATGACATCAAGATTTCAACTTAAATAATTCATCACGAAGGGTGACATTCAGAGAGTTATAATTTTGGAACAACCATTATTCAAAACATGGATAACACATCCACCGTGCAGACGACATAATACGATATTATTGTTTTACACGACGTCTGAATTAAATAACTTTTATTCAAACTCTAAGATAAATCTTGATAGACGAATGCCGACGGCCTTGAGTGACTTGGGCACCACTTCCGACGCGGACTTGTACTTCATTCGTTCTTCTGCTTTGACTTCGGAGAATTCCCTGTACCGATTTGTGAACCATTAGAAATCAATATGGTATCAATTATACCTATGAAGATGAAAATAATGAAATTGTCTATAACTCATTTATACCTTTGGTGATCAGACCACTTTTCAGATCTCCCAGATACTTCTTGCAATTCCTCTTCCAGTGCCCCTTGTTCTTGCAGTAGTGACACTCAGAATCTTTAGTTGGGCCAGTCTTGGTCTTCACCTGAGCTTTGGTCTTACCACCGCTCTTGGAATTTCGGCCTTTGCCCTTCTTCTTGAAACTGGTAGTGTTCACCACAGCCAACACGTGGCTTGGATCCTTCTGCATAGATACTTCCGCAGTCTTAAGCATAGCGAACAATTCGTCTGTGGTCTTGTCAAGCCCATTCATGTTGTAATTCATGATAAAGCCGTTGTAAGACGGAGGGAGTGACGCAAGGAGAATGTCAGTGCCGAGTGTTGTAGGGATCGCAAATCCCAGAGCATTCAGCCTCTCTGCGTAACCAACAAGTTTGATCATGTGCTCGCTTAGGGAGCTACCTTCTGCCATCTTGCATTCCCACAGCTGCTTTGTTATCTCGTAACGTTCAGTTCTAGCCTTCTTTCGATACAGAGAGTCCAGTTGTGTCACCATGTCAACAACGGAGAAGTTCTCAAGACATTTTTTAAGCTCTGTATCCATGCATGTAAGCATCAAGCATTGTACTGCGGTCTGGTCATCTACTTTAGTCGCATAGACGTTCTTATCGTCCTGCGATGCATCCTCAGCGGGAGCGGCCGGGAGAGCTTCTTTGAGAACATAGTCCTTCTTAGCAACTTTGAGGACAAACCCAAGATTACGGAACCAGTCCGCATAGTTGCCCCCATTTGCAGCAAGCTTCTCTTTTTCAAGCATCGGTCCCAAGCTAAAAGCATTGTTGTTGCGGGCCATCTCTCTACAACGATATAAACAGATTGATTTACACATGGTTCAAAATTAATTGCATTAATCTTAACAAGTTTAATCTAATGCTCCCACTAAAACCAATATCTCTCAAAATTGATCTTAGGGTAATCAAGATCTGGATCAATACACCTGCCACCGGTGTAACACTCAGCCATGGAGATGATCAACCCGGTAGGTCTAACTAAACCAATCATAACCGACTTATGACTCTTGTATTAGTCTTTCGACACTTGTGCTCCGAGCTCAGATCGGATAAGCTAGAACATCAAGACAACCCAGTGCTATTGCTGTGGAGACAACTCAATCCACCCACCTCTTTGTTACCTTTCCGTTGGTACTCGTGTTACACGACGCACCTCGGGTGGCGTTTATTACAGATGGTTGCACGTTTGGGAGAGCACGAACTTCTTGAAAGAGAGATCATCCTATTAAAATTACGACTAGTGCACAATCAAAACAGGCAATGAAAAGTATTAACATCACAGGCAGTTTAAAGTATGTGATATGGTATAGCCCTTTTCTTCAAGACGCTCCAGGCACCATTCTTTTCTTTCTTCATCTTCTTTTGGCGGAGAGCACCACCTCCACGCACGACATGCCGTCAAGCATCATGACGTATGATCATCATCTTCATGTAGATACTACAACTGCTGCTAGCATCTATTCTACTAAAAGAAAATTACATGAAGTTTGGCACGCATGCCGAATAAATGACAATCATATGGCTCCATCCATCATGCCGTACCAGGACGTGCAAGTCATGCAAATTTAACATGTACAAAGTATAATCATCTCATACAACTTTTATCATGACGAAGACTATACCACATCACATGTTCCTACAAAAACAAGTTAGACGTTCTTCTACTCGTTCTTTGCATCTTTTACGTGGCTGCTAGGGTTTGGAAGGCAAAACGTTTTGCTAGCTACGTAACCATGTAAAGCACAATCTTTAAGTTGCTAGATTAACAGTCGGGGCGTATCAACCATGAGACTGCAATTTAATCTCATGAGCAATACTGAACAATCATGAATACGCGTGATCCCCGTGCTAGATCAACAATCTAACATGCCCCTTTTGTTACACAATTTCTCCACACCAAAAGCAAGACTCAAATCATCTTCGCGCGACCAACATACTCAGGAGCAGCATAGAAGGACCCCGAGGGGCAAGATGTTTGTAACAAAATCAAGCAATGCAGGAGGGATCAACTTGTGCAATTAGAGGGGAAGCAACTAGAAGATTCAGTTTAGATGTATTATCAAAAAACCGCGCACAATATGCATTTTGTGCAATGCCCATTCATCACTTATGAACTCTAGATCGAACCTGCATCTAGCACTAGACTATCTCTGATACCACTGTTGGGATTCAGAGTAGAAAACAAAAAAAATCGGCACTACGAAACCAAACCCAAGAACGTATCTAGTGATGAGGACATCCCTACTAATGTTACACCCATATACTCACCAACTATACATATTGGACCAGTTACTAGAGCACGTGCACGTCAACTAAATTATCAGGTACTTTCGTTTCTTGCGAATCCTTCTATTGTTCATGAACATATGATGCTTCCTAAATTAGATACTTTTGTTTTGCTTATGAATGAAGGACCTAGCATGGACAAGAAGGATGGTCATTGGAGCGGGATCAAGCATGGAGAAGAAGGTGCGCGCGCGGGAAAGGACAGTGGAGCTTCCAGTGGTGATTATCGCACTTTGAAGCCACCATAAGGCGCGCATGAAGTCTTGGACGAAATACGCAAGATGCCACTTCATTATTTTCATCGAAGGGCAATTATAGGTGCTGCGTCACCTTAATATTGGGTTGGGCCCATGTAATTTCGAAATACCACATTATAGGCTGTTTTTAGAGTCCGTATGTGTGGGGAAACCGAGTTAGGGTTGTTTTCGGACCCCACCTCAAAGGGGTCACGAAAATCCCCTCTGTTCCCCCATATATACATCCCTTAGGGCGTCGTTTAGACTTGGGTTTTAATTAGATTTAAGTTAGCCATAGCCGCAACTTCGAGCTCTTCGTTTGTGTCATCCGACCAGTCCAAGACCGCATTGGAACCCCAACTTCTGTTAATCTTTCATCTTATATTCGCAATATCCAGGTTGCAATTCTTAGTTCTTGCTTGTTCTTGTCGATTCCTTGCAGGAATTAGACCTTCGTGGTCAAGTTGATCGTGCATCCGCGGGATCAATAACCTCTCGGAGTTGGTTTAGCGATTGCTAAGGCGCAACGTCTTCGCACGTTTGTAGTCGGGTCGTGAAAGTCTACTCCACCAAAATCGATCTCCATCATCTCATCGAAACATCGGGATACCTTCGCCTCTATCAAGTGGTATCAGATTTCCAGGTTGATCGGTGAGATTTACCAGTTTTTCATAGTCTAGATTGTTTCTGTTCTTCATACCTACTGTCCACGAAAAAGCCAAAAAAAATTAGGGTTAGATCATGACGTCCCAAAACAGTCCGAGCCTTTGTTCAGTCTTCCTTATAGTAGTTTGCTTTGTTGAATTTGCGGTTGCATCGTTGTGTCGAGTTGTTGATCTTAGCGTCTAGTTCCCTTAGAGTTTCGAGTTCTGATCACAGTTTGTCACGCCGCCGCCGCACAGTACTACACCACCACGTTCCGCCAATCCGAGTCCAGATACACCACCACGTTCTGCCAAGCCGAGTCCATATACACCACTACAACCTACCGATCCGTGTTGAGTTCCATCACCCGTTCGGTTTGTGATATGTCCGTAACCAGAATAGTTTTGAGTTGATTAGAGTCGGATTTCACCAATCTTTGTCTTACGTAGAAGGGGGTGATTTGCAAAAAAAAAAGTCTGGCACTGATGAGGACATCTCTACTAATGTTACACCCACATCTTCACCAACTACACATACTGGACCAGTTACTAGAGCACGTGCACGCCAACTAAATTATCAGGTACTTTCGTTTCTTGCGAATCCTTCTAATGTTCATGAACATATGATGCTGCCTAAATTAGATACTTTTGTTTTGCTTATGAATGAAGGACCTAGCATGGAAAAGAAGGACGGTCATTGGAGCGGGATCAAGCATGGAGAAGAAGGTGCGCGCGCGGGAAAGAACAATGGAGCTTCCAGTGGGGATTTTTGCACTTTAAAGCCACCATAAGGCATGCATGAAGGCTTGGACGAAATACACGAGATGCCACTTCATTATTTTCGTCCAAAAACAATCATAGGTGCTGCGTCACCTTAATATTGGGCTGGGCCCATGTAATTTCGAAATACCACATTATAGGCTGTTTTTAGAGTCCGTATGTGTGGGGAAACCGAGTTAGGGTTGTTTTCGGACCCCACCTCCAAGGGGTCACGAAAATCCCCTCTGTTCCCCCATATATACAGCCCTTAGGGCGTCGTTTAGACTTGGGTTTTAATTAGATTTAAGTTAGCCATAGCCGCAACTTCGAGCTCTTCGTTTGTGTCGTCCGACCAGGCCAAGACCTCATTGGAACCCCAACTTTCGTAATCATTCATCTTATATTCGCAATATCTAGATTGCAATTCTTAGTTCTTGCTTGTTCTTCGTTTGCTTGCAGGAATTAGACCTTCGTGGTCAGGTTGATCGTGCATCCGCGGGATCAATAACCTCTCGGAGTTGGTTTAGCGATCGCTAAGGCGCAACGTCTTCGCACGTTCGTAGTCGGATCGTGAAAGTCGTCTCCACCATAATCGATCTCCACCATCTCATCGAAACATCGGGACACCTTCGCATCTATCAAGTGGTATCAGATTTCCAGGTTGCTCGGTGAGATTTACCAGTTTTCGTAGTCTAGATTGGTTCTGTTCTTCATACCTACAGCCCACGAAAAAGCCAACAAAAAAAATTAGGGTTAGATCATCACGTCCCAAGACAGTCCTAGCCTTTGTCCAGTTTCTTTTCAGTACTTGCTTTGTAGAATTTACAGTTGCATCGTTGTGTCAAGTTGCTGATCTTAGCGTCTAGTTCCCTTAGAGTTTCGAGTTCTGATCACAGTTTGCCACGTCGCCGCCGCACAGTAGTCATCCTACCACGTTCCGCCAATCCGAGTCCAGATACACCACCACGTTCCGCCAATCCGAGTCCAGATACACCACCACGTCCTGCCAAGCAGAGTCCATATACACCACCACGTCCCACGAGTCCGAGTTGAGTTCCACCATCAGTACGGTTCGTGATCACTCTGTAGCCAGATTAGTTTTGAGTTGTTAGAGTCGGATTTCACCAAACTTTTTCCGTCCAGAGAAGGGGGGTGATTTCCAAAAAAAAAAATTTGAGTTGTTAGAGTCTGGCACGCTTTTCAGAGCAGTTTTTAGGCCAAAATTTCCAGGGGTAAAAAATTTTTGTGCCCATACGTTCATTAGGTCCAGAAACTCATTTTGAGACATTCGCCACCATAGTGATTTTTTCGCACTTTTTCAGCCACCGCAGTCCCGCATCGCAAAAAAAAAGAGAGAAAAAAATAACAGGGTGTGCTTCTCAGTTGTTTACGTTCCGCGTCGTGCTTTCGTTGGTGTTTTAGGCTCGCGTCTCTAGTACGGTCTAGCCTAGGATCAGCACAGTACCGACGTTGAGTGTTTATTCAGCTTTGCATCTCTGTTTTGATTACTGTTGAGCTTTTGCTACCATACTTGTCAGCCTTCCTACAGCTCCACATATATTCTACTTCGTGCGTTTTGACACCTCATGGCCATCGCTCTACCATATCTTTGAGAGTTTTGACCCGTTGGTTGTACATCACCACCTGTTGTTAGGTAAGAATCGGTAAGAACGAAAGAAAAACTTGACGGATTTGTGCTTTCCACCACCCCACATCCATCCCATTAGTAGAAGTAGGATCATATTCCTGTGTGTTTTCTATTTCTGCTAACCATGCCAGGATCACATGATGAAGTGGCGCGGGATGCACTCGATTGGGAGAACATGACAAACAAGGAGCTCCATGATAAATTTGCACAAATGATGTCTGAAAAGGTGAATGACATCGAGAACAGATTTACAGAGGCGATTGATGGCGTGGAAAAGATGATCGACACCAAGTTCGACGCCAAGTTTACTGAGTTGATCGCACGCCTACCTACACAGCCTGCTGCCGCTCCAGCACAGCCACAGCCACCGCCACTACCACGTGCACGACATATTCTGTCTCCGAGAGGACAAGCTGCTGGTATTGGTGCTCCTCCTGCTGCTGCAGTAGCTGCTACTGCTGCTGCTTCTGACGTCGGCCAGGACGACAACTACGAGGGTGATTACGAGGAGGAGGTGGAACAGGAAGCGGCCTATGAGCAGTCAGCTGGACGTCCACGTCCCAACATTCGCCACGGTCGACACCAACCACTCCCTCAGGTACGCGATGATGAACATGTGCCTAAACTGAAATTGGATCTTAAGCCGTTTGAGGGTAGATATATTCCTGATGTTTATCTTACTTGGGAGTTAGAAACTGAACAACGCTTTACATGTTTACAATATCCTGAGAATAGACGTGTTACTGCTGCTGTTTGTGAATTCACGGGGTTTGCATCTATTTGGTGGTCTGAACATTGTAGATTGCATGCTAATAATATTCCAACTACTTGGGCTGCTTTAAAAGATGCTATGCGTACTCGCTGGGTTCCTCCTTATTATCAACGTGAATTGTTACAAAAATTATAGCATTTGAGACAATGAAAAAATTCTGTAGAGGAATATTATCAAGAATTACAAACTGGATTGATTAGATGTGGCCTAGTAGAGGATAATGAAGCTATGCTTGCACGTTTTATGGGTGGCTTAAACAGGGAGATACAAACTATTCTAGAATACATGGACTTTGCTACTATCACTCGTTTGTTTCATCTCGCTTGTAAAGCTGAACGTGAAGTGCAGGATCGACAGGACGCTACGAGACCTAACTTTTCTGCAGGACGAAATACATCATGGACATCGCGTGGAGCTTCTACATCCACACGTCCTGCTGCACCACCATCTACTTCAGCCGCTCATTCTTACAGGGAGCCACCAAAACAGCCAGCGCCACCATTCAAGGGTGCACAGAGTGGTCCAGCGGCGAGTTCTTCTTCATCCATGGCGTCCATAGGGCAAACACGAGATCGTGATATTAAATGTCGCAGGTGCCAAGGTGGAGGTCACTTCGCAAAAGACTGTCCCTCCAAGCGTGTGATGACTATTACGGCGGATGGTGGGTATGAGTCAGCGAGTGACTATGATGAGGAGACTCTACTTCTCATGGCTCATGAGGAACAGGGTGCCCATGATGATGCTCATGATATAGAGTATATGACTCCTAATGATGCAGATAAATATGCTAGTTTGGTTGCTCAACGTGTGTTAAGTGTGCAGGTAACGAAGGCCGAGCAAAACCAGAGGCATAATTTGTTCCACACAAAGGGAGTGGTGAAAGAACGTTCGGTTCGCATCATCATTGACGGAGGGAGTTGCAACAACTTGGCTAGCATGGAGTTGGTGGAGAAGCTATCTCTCACCACAAGACCACACCCCCATCCGTACTATATTCAGTGGTTTAACAATAGTGGTAAGATTAAGGTAACACGTTCTGTTAGTGTGCACTTTAGCATTGCTGCATATGCTGATTATGTTGATTGTGATGTGGTACCCATGCAAGCATGCTCTCTTTTACTTGGTAGACCATGGCAATTTGATAGGAATGTTGTACACCATGGTAGGACAAATCAGTTTACTCTAGTTCATTAGGATAAAAATATTGCTTTACTTCCTATGTCTCCTGAACAAATTGTGAAAGATGATCTTGCTAGAGCTAGTAAAGCTAAACAGGAGAAAAATAAGAGTGAAAATGAGATAGCAGCTAAAGAATTTGAGCAACAACATAAGACTAATAGAAAATCTTCTTCTGATGTTTCTAATGAAATTAAATTGACTAGTCCAACTTTGCTTGCTACTAAGGTTGATATTTCGGATTTGGATGTTAGTCAATATGTGTGCTATGCTTTTGTGTGCAAAGAAGCTTTGTTTTCATTTGAGGAATTGCCTCCTTCTTTGCCTCCTGTTGTCACTGAACTTTTGCAGGAGTTTACTGATGTCTTACCACAAGACGTGCCACCGGGATTACCACCTATTCGAGGGATTGAGCATCAGATTGACTTAATTCCCAGTGCTTCGCTGCCTAACCGTGCGCCATACCGTACCAATCCGGAGGAGACGAAGGAGATTCAGCGTCAAGTACAAGAGCTACTCGACAAAGGTTACATACGTGAATCCCTTAGTCCTTGTGCTGTTCCTGTTATATTAGTTCCTAAAAAGGATGGAACATGGCGTATGTGTGTTGATTGCCGAGCCATTAATAATATTACTATTCGTTATCGTCATCCTATTCCTAGGTTAGATGATATGCTTGATGAATTAAGTGGCTCTACCATGTTTTCCAAAGTTGATTTGCGTAGTGGATACCATCAAATTCGCATGAAATTAGGAGATGAATGGAAAACGACATTTAAAACTAAGTTTGGATTATATGAGTGGTTAGTCATGCCTTTTGGGTTAACTAATGCACCTAGCACTTTCATGAGATTAATGAACGAGGTTTTACGTGCTTTCATTGGACGATTTGTGGTAGTCTATTTTGATGATATACTGATTTATAGCAAATCTTTGGAGGAACATTTGGATCATTTACGTGTTGTTTTTATTGCCCTACGTAATGCACGTTTATTTGGTAACCTTGGGAAGTGCACCTTTTGCACCGACCGAGTATCGTTTCTTGGCTATGTTGTTACTCCACAGGGTATTGAAGTTGATAAAGCCAAGATCGAGGCTATTGAGAGTTGGCCACAGCCCAAAACGGTCACACAAGTGAGGAGTTTTCTTGGCCTCGCTGGATTCTATAGGCGTTTTGTGAGAGATTTCAGCACCATTACTGCACCTCTCAATGAGCTTACACGCAAGGATGTGCCTTTTACTTGGGGTACCGCACAGGAAGAAGCCTTCACGGTATTGAAAGATAAGTTAACACATGCTCCTTTGCTCCAACTTCCTGATTTTAATAAAACTTTTGAGCTTGAATGCGATGCTAGTGGGATTGGTTTGGGAGGTGTGTTATTACAAGATGCTAAACCTGTTGCTTACTTTTCTGAAAAATTGAGTGGGCCTAGTCTGAACTATTCTACTTATGATAAGGAATTATATGCTCTTGTTCGGACATTAGGAACTTGGCAACATTATTTATGGCCCAAAGAATTTGTTATACATTCTGATCATGAATCTTTGAAACACATAAGAAGTCAAGCAAAACTTAATCGTAGACATGCTAAGTGGGTTGAATTTATTGAGACTTTCCCTTATGTCATTAAACACAAGAAGGGGAAAGATAATATTATTGCTGATGCTTTGTCTCGTCGTTATACTATGCTTTCACAACTTGACTTCAAGATATTCGGTTTAGAGACAATCAAAGATCAATATGTACATGATGCAGAATTTAAAGATGTATTGCAGAATTGTAGAGAGGGTAGAACATGGAACAAGTTTGTGCTTAATGATGGGTTTGTGTTCCGTTCTAACAAGCTATGCATTCCAGCTAGCTCTATTCGTCTTTTGTTGCTGCAGGAGGCGCATGGAGGAGGATTAATGGGACACTTTGGCGTGAAGAAGACGGAGGACGTACTTGCTACACATTTCTTTTGGCCAAAGATGAGACGGGATGTTGAGCGTTTTGTTGCTCGCTGCACTACATGTCAAAAAGCTAAGTCACGACTCAATCCTCATGGTTTATACATGCCTTTACCTGTACATAGTGTTCGGTGGGAGGACATATCCATGGACTTTGTTTTAGGCTTGCCTCGAACAAAGAACGGGAGGGATAGCATATTTGTTGTCGTGGATAGATTTTCTAAGATGGCACATTTTATACCATGTCATAAAAGCGATGATGCTGCTAATGTTGCTGATTTATTCTTTCGAGAGATTATTCGCTTACATGGTGTGCCCAATACTATTGTCTCGGATCGTGATACTAAGTTTCTTAGCCATTTTTGGAGATGCTTATGGGCTAAGTTGGGGACTAAACTACTTTTTAGTACTACATGTCATCCCCAAACTGATGGACAAACTGAAGTAGTCAATAGGACTTTGTCTACTATGCTTAGGGCTGTTTTAAAGAGTAACTTAAAAATGTGGGAAGAATGTTTACCTCATATTGAATTTGCTTATAATCGTTCATTTCATTCTACCACTAAAATGTGCCCTTTTGAGATTTTTTATGGTTTTCTACCTCGTGCACCTATTGATTTGCTTCCTCTTCCATCTTCGGAGAAGGTTAATTTTGATGCTAAGCAACGTGCTGAATTGATATTAAAAATGCATGAGTTAACAAAAGAAAACATTGAGAAAATGAATGCTAGATACAAGATTGCTGGTGATAAGGGTAGAAAGCATGTTGTGTTTGAACCAGGAGATCTTGTTTGGTTACATCTACGTAACGATAGGTTTCCTGATTTGCGCAAGTCTAAGTTAATGCCACGAGCTGATGGTCCCTTTAAGGTTTTACAGAAAATTAATGATAATGCATATAAACTTGAGCTACCTGCAGATTTTGGGGTTAGTCCCACATTAACATTGCAGATTTGAAACCTTATTTGGGAGAAGATAATGAGCTTCCGTCGAGGACGACTTCAATTTAAGAAGGGGAGGATGATGAGGACATCTCTACTAATGTTACACCCACATCTTCACCAACTACACATACTGGACCAGTTACTAGAGCACGTGCACGTCAACTAAATTATCAGGTACTTTCGTTTCTTGCGAATCCTTCTAATGTTCATGAACATATGATGCTGCCTAAATTAGATACTTTTGTTTTGCTTATGAATGAAGGACTTAGCATGGAAAAGAAGGACGGTCATTGGAGCGGGATCAAGCATGGAGAAGAAGGTGCGCGCGGGAAAGAACAATGGAGCTTCCAGTGGGGATTTTCGCACTTTAAAGCCACCATAAGGAATGCATGAAGGCTTGGACGAAATACATGAGATGCCACTTCATTATTTTCGTCCAAGAGCAATCATAGGTGCTGCGTCACCTTAATATTGGGCTGGCCCCATGTAATTTCCAAATACCACATTATAGGCTGTTTTTAGAGTCCGTATGTGTGGGGAAACCGAGTTAGGGTTGTTTTCAGACCCCACCTCCAAGGGGTCACGAAAATCCCCTCTGTTCCCCCATATATACAGCCCTTAGGGCGTCGTTTAGACTTGGATTTTAATTATATTTAAGTTAGCCATAGCCGCAACTTCGAGCTCTTCGTTTGTGTCGTCCGACCAGGCCAAGACCTCATTGGAACCCCAACTTTCGTAATCATTCATCTTATATTCGCAATATCCAGATTGCAATTCTTAGTTCTTGCTTGTTCTTCGATTGCTTGCAGGAATTAGACCTTCGTGGTCAGGTTGATCGTGCATCCGCGGGATCAGTAACCTCTCGGAGTTGGTTTAGCGATCGCTAAGGCGCAACGTCTTCGCACGTTCGTAGTCGGATCGTGAAAGTCGTCTCCACCATAATCGATCCCCACCATCTCATCGAAACATCGGGACACCTTCGCCTCTATCAGGCACGCTTTCCAGAGAAGTTTTTAGGCCAAAAATTTCAGGTGTGAAAAAATTTCGTGCCCATACCTTCCTTAGGTCCAAAAACTCATTTTGAGACGTTCGCTACCATAGTGATTTTTTCGCACTTTTTCAGCCACCGCAGTCCCGCATCGCAAAAAAAAGCAAAAAAAAAGAGAGAGAAAAAATACAGAGTGTGCTTCTCAGTTGTTTACGTGCCGTGCCGTGTTTTCGTTGGTGTTTTAGGCTCGCGTCTCTAGTACGGTCTAGCCTAGGATCAGCACAGTACCGACGTTGAGTGTTTATTCAGCTTTGCATCTCAGTTTTGATTACTGTTGAGCTTTTCCTACCATACTTGTCAGCCTTCCTACAACTCCACATATATTCTACATCGTGCGTTTGACACCTCCTGGCCATCGCTCTACCATATCTCTGAGAGTTTTGACCCGTTGGTTGTACATCACCACCTGCTGCTAGGTAAGAATCGGTAAGAACGAAAGAAAAGCTTGACGGATTTGTGCTTTCCACCACCCCACATCCCATTAGTAGAAGTAGGATCATATTCCTGTGTGTTTTCTATTTCTGCTAACCATACCAGGATCACATGATGAAATGGCACGGGATGCACCCGATTGGGAGAACATGACAAACAAGGAGCTACATGATAAATTTGCACAAATGATGTCTGAAAAGGTGAATGACATCGAGAACAGATTTACAGAGGCGATTGATGGCGTAGAAAAGATGATCGACACCAAGTTCGACGCCAAGTTTACTGAGTTGATCGCACGCCTACCTACACAGCCTGCTGCCGCTCCAGCACAGCCACAGCCACCGCCACTACCACGTGCACGACGTATTCTGTTTGCGAGAGGACAAGCTGCTGGTATTGGTGCTCCTCCTGCTGCTGCAGTTGCTGCTACTGCTGCTGCTTCTGACGTCGGCCAGGACGACAACTACGAGGGTGATTACGAGGAGGAGGTGGAACAGGAAGCGGCCTATGAGCAGCTAGCTGGACGTCCACGTCCCAACATTCGCCACGGTTGACACCAACCACCCCCTCAGGTACGCGATGATGACCATGTGCCTAAACTTAAATAGAATCTTAAGCAGTTTGAGGGTAGATATATTCCTGATGCTTATCTTACTTAGGAGTTAGAAACTGAACAACGCTTTACATGTTTACAATATCCTGAGAATAGACGTGTTACTGCTGCTGTTTGTGAATTCACGGGGTTTGCATCTATTTGGTGGTCTGAACATTGTAGATTGCATGCTAATAATATTCCAACTACTTGGGATGCTTTAAAAGATGCTATGCGTACTCGCTGGGTTCATCCTTATTATTAACGTGAATTGCTACAAAAATTACAGCGTTTGAGACAAGGAAAAAATTCTGTAGAGGAATATTATCAAGAATTACAAACTGGATTGATTAGTAGGCTCTTATAATAGGTCCAATTCTGATTTCATCATCCTTCTTCTTTGTTGAATCAACTTGTTCTTCATGACGAACTGGAGATGCGTTGGTAGTAGAGATGTCCTCATCATCTCCCCCCCCCTTCAAAAGGCGTCGACCTCGACACTCCAAGGTCATCTCCCATGTATGGTGATAAATCAGCAACGTTGAAACTGTTGCTAGCGCCACCAAACTCGGTAATGGGAATATCAATCTTGCTATCAGATTTCCAGTGTTCCCTCAGTAAGCATCCACCAAATCCATCTATTGGATCGTTTTTATTTTCGTCCTATCCAGAAAAATCCATACAAAAATATTAGGGTTGCTAATTTTGCCATAACTTAGATTGCATCGGAGTCATTGTTTTAGTTTGTTGTTTAGTGTGTTCTTCCCAAAAATTTCTCCAGGGTGCGACATATTGTGGCCTAAAGAGAAAAGTTACTGTAGCAGTAGTGTAGCAATTTTTCCTCCAGTTTGGAATAGTGTCAGAAAAATCAAAAAAAAGGAGAAAAAGAGAAAAGATTCCAAAAAAAAAGAGAGAAAGAAGTGTGATCAAAAAGAGTTATAAAAAGAGTGCAAAGAGATATACAAGTGTTAGAAAGGACATATCATAGTGGTGATCGTTAGAGAGGCCTGTCTTTCGTTTTGTCTCCACTGTGTGAGTTTTTCTTTGGGTTTGTATCACACGATCAACACTAGGACTTGACTTCGGTGTAGTTAGGGTGCCATACCTATAGCTCCACCACATATATCCTGCTTTGTCGTGTGTTCACTCTTTTACTCGGGTATTCACTTCATCACATCCGTGCACTAGTCCTCCATCCGAACGGGTACGCATTACTCCTACTATTCACTTTGGAACGGTAAGATTCACCTTTTCTTGTCAGTTTTGAGTGAGTTGTGAGTGTCCACCAAAAGATTTTGATTTAGTGCACTAACCGACTAATCATGTCTCAAAGTGGTTTTGATGTGATGCAGAAACAGGACAAGGATGCGCCAGTTACATGGGAGGCATATGAAGGTCTCCGTGATCACTTGACTGGGATGTTCACTAAATCCGCTGATGCGATTGATACAAATGTTCAAGCGGTCCAACTGAAAGTGGACGCGACTGAGGCTGCAGTCACCACTATGCAACAACAACTTGCTGCTATCCAGCAGAGTCTGCAACAAATGACAACATCAGTCACTGGCATACAAGCAGCTATGGTACAACGCCAACCTGATGCTCAGGAAGATGATGGTAGTGTCCATGGTGACAATGCTGATTTGAGGGGCAATCACGGCCGTGGGCGTGGTCTTCAAGGGCCGGTTCGCCAACCTCCACTTGGTCTTGGTGCGCGACGTATACCCATTCAGGAAGAAGATGTCTTGAGCAAGCCCAAGTTTAACATCCCCAAATTTGAAGGTTCCACGGATGTGGAAGAGTACCTCACATGGGAGCTTAAGATGGAAAAATTATGGCGTTTGCATGATTATCCGGAGGACAAGAAGATCAAGATTGCTTCTTCCGAGTTTGACGGTTATGCTTTGCGTTGGTGGGAGAGTGTGTTGACCGAGATACAAGAAACCAATGGCCAGCCTATTCGTACATGGCGTGACATGAAGGCGACCATGAAAGCTCGGTTTGTTCCCACTAATTACTTACGGACAGTTTTTGATAAATTGCAACAATTGAAGCAAGGTACTATGTCCGTTGATGCATACTATATGGAGATGGAGATGTTGCTGCAACGTGCGCGAGTTCGCGAAGAGGTTGAGATGACTATGCAACGTTTTCTCCATGGGCTGAAATTTACTATCAAGAGTATTGTGCGGCATCACCAATACTATAATATGAATGACTTATTGCATCTTGCAAGGGAGGCTGAATCCCAGCTTACAGAGGAGGCACAACTGAAGTCAAGATACTCCACATCTAGCAGATTTTCTCCAAGGACATCGTCTGCCGCGCCTATGGAGCATTATGGTGCCAATACTCGAGCTTCCTCTTCAGTTTCCAAGCCAGCCTCCACTGGTTCGATGGCCAAGAAGCCAGCTGCTCCTTCCACTAGTGCAGGCTCCAACATGTCTACAGCTCGCAATCGCGAGATCACTTGTCATGCTTGCGGTAATCCGGGTCACTTCAAGAGAGATTGCCCGACCAGAAAGGTCATGTTTGTGAATCAAGAAACCGGCGAGTATGAAACTGGTGATGATGAAGATCCTTCCGCATTCGATGACGAGGGATATCATAGTGAAGAAGGCATGGATGCTTTTCCATCGCATGCTCCTACCATTGTTGTGTCACAACGTGCGCTTATAGTGCAGCCACATGCTGATTCTCAGCGCTGTAATTTGTTCCAAACCAAGGCACTCGTTGGCCCCAACAAAGCTTGCACAGTGATTATTGATGGAGGTAGCTGCCGCAACCTCGCAAGCAAGGAGTTATGTGCTAAGCTAAATCTGAAATACTCACCTCACCCGAATCCTTATTATGTCCAATGGTTGAGTGAAAGTGGTGAGATGAAGGTTAATCACATGGTGCGCGTAAATTTTGAGATAGGCCCATACAAGGATTCCATCGATTTTGATGTGGTGCCTATGACAGTTTGCCATCTCTTATTGGGTCGACCGTGGTTATATGATCTCCATGTGCAACACAAGGGCCGAGCCAATACATATCATTTGGAATTCAAGGGCAAGAAAGTTAATCTCCATCCTATGTCCCCACAGCAAATTGTGAATGAGTCTCGTCAGAAGGTAGAAGTGAATGTAGAACCAACACGAGAGAACAATGTAATAGCTGTGAGTGATAATATAACGAAAAGTGTGAGAGAGACTAGTTTGCTTACATTAGCCACCAAAGAAGACATGAGAGAATTTAGTGAGGATCCTACAGCCATACCTCTTGTCCTCATGTATAAAGGCGAGGTTTTGGTTTCTAATGATAACCATCCTATTTCTCCTGGTGTGGCTACTGTTTTGCAGGATTTTGATGATATGTTTACGGCGGAGGTTCCAGCAGGATTACCACCCTTGAGTGGTATTGAGCACCAAATTGGTCTTATACCGGGTGCAACTCTTCCTAACCGGGCACCATATAGGACAAACCCCCAAGAGAAGAAGGAAATTCAGCAACAAGTGCAAGCGCTTCTGGATAAAGGGTATATTCGTGTCAGCCTTAGCCCTTGTGTTGTTCCTGTTATTTTGGTTCCTAAGAAAGATGGTACGTGGCGTATGTGTGTAGATTGTAGAGCTATTAATAACATCACTATTCGATATCGTCATCCCATTCCACGTTTAGAGGATATGCTTGATGAATTATGTGGTGCTGCTATTTTCTCTAAAATTGATTTGCGTAGTGGATACCATCAAATTAGGATGAAAGAAGGGGATGAATGGAAAACTGCTTTCAAAACTAAGTTCGGCTTATATGAGTGGTTAGTTATGCCTTTTGGTCTTACTAATGCTCCTAGTACTTTCATGAGATTAATGAACCATGTTTTGAGGGAGTTTATTGGACATTTTGTGGTTGTATATTTTGATGATATACTTATTTACAACCGCAACGAATTTGAACATGCTGATCATATTAGACAAGTTTTGCAAGTGTTGCGTGATTCTAAATTATATGCTAATCTTGAGAAGTGCACATTTGCAAAAGATAAGGTCATATTTTTGGGATTTGTTGTATCTAAGCATGGGGTAGAAGTAGATTCTTCTAAAATTGAAGCAATTCAAAATTGGCCTACTCCCATGAATGTTAGCCAAGTACGAACTTTTCACGGTCTTGCTGGGTTTTATAGACGTTTTGTGAAAAACTTTAGTACTATTGTTGCACCGTTGAATGAATTGACTAAGAAAGGTGTGCCTTTTGTTTGGGGCGTTGCCCAAGACCTTGCATTTGATGAGTTGAAACGTTTGCTTACTTCTGCACCATTACTTACGTTACCAGATTTTACTAAGCAATTTGAAGTTGAATGTGATGATAGTGGTATAGGCATTGGTGGTGTTTTGATGCAAGAAGGTAGACCTATAGCTTATTTCAGTGAGAAGCTTTCTGGTGCTAGATTGAATTATCCTGTTTATGATAAAGAATTGTATGCACTTGTTAGAGTTCTTGAGGTTTGGCAACATTATTTGTGGCCAAAAGAATTTATCATACATTCTGATCATGAAGCTTTGAAATATCTGAAAGCTCAATCTAATTTGCATAGACGCTTAGCTAAGTGGGTTGAGTTCATTGAGTCTTTTCCCTACATCATCAAATATAAGAAAGGAAAAGATAATGTTGTTGCTGATGCTCTCTCTAGGAAGAATATGTTATTGACACATCTTGATGTTAAAATTCCTGGATTAGAGAGTTTGTGTGATTTATATGCAACTGATCATGATTTTGAAGGGAATATGCCCGAGAGGCAATAATAAAGTGGTTATTATCTTATTCCATGTTTATGATAAATGTTTATTTTCATGCTATAATTGTGTTAACCGGAAACGTTAATACATGTGTGTTTAATAAACAGAGAAAAGGTTCCTAGTAATGCCTCTCTTTATACTAGCTTGTTGATTAACGGATGATCAAGGTTTCCTGGTCATGAACATTGGATGTTGTTAATAACAAGGTCATGTCATTGGAGAATGATGTGATGAACATACACCCACAGTAGTTATAGCAATACGATCATGTCATCAAGTTTCTATTGTTGTATCAAACTTTCACGAAGTAACTCTAATCCTTAGACCATGAGATCACGTCAATCACTGACACCGGAAGAGTACTTTGATTCCATCAAACGTCACACCGTAACAGGGTGATTATAAAGGTGTCGTTGGGTACTTGGAAAGTGTTAGTTGAGGCTCGTGGATCAAGAGTGGGATTTGTCCATCCAGATGACGGAGAGATATACTCTGGGCCCTCTCGGTGATATCACATTGACATCGCTTGCAAGCACGTGACTGGCTCACGAGGATGTTATATCACGGAACGAGTAAAGAGTACTTGTCGGTAACGAGATCGAACTAGGTATGGATGATACCAAATGATCGGATCACGGACAAGTAAAATATCGCGAGACAAAAGGAATTGGTTACGGAGTTTTGGTTCACACGATCACTAGTTCATCGTTGAGTAAGTGGGAGTCATCATGGATCTCCAGATCCCGCTGATGATTATTGATCAGAGAAGAGTCTCTGTCATGTCCATTTTATTCACGAACCGTAGGGTGACACACTTAAGGATTCGTTGACGCGTTTGAGTGGATACGGAACGCCGGAGAATATACAGGACAGCACATGGACTGTTTTCATAAAACTGCTGGAATAGTTTCGGTATATCAAAATAGTGCAAGGGGATAATTGTTAATGTGTTCATTGAATGAAGTGTTCATCAATGAAGTACTCATTGAATGAAGTGTTCATTAATTTGAGTGACATTAAACAAGATAATTAAAAGTGTTTTAATGTGATAAACTCTTGGAATTTTGAGTGGAGAATTATGGAAGTTATGGGAATAATGTGTGACCCTTTGTTTTTGTGAGTGGAGAGTCCACCCACATGATGAGGGGAGAGGTGGGGGCACCTCTTTGGGCGTGCTACCCCTTGGGGGCTGCCTCCCCCTCCTATATATAGATGGGTGGAGACCCCTCTACACACTAATTCCTCCATCTCTCATATGCCCTTTGGTTGGCATCTTCCTCCCCTTGCTAGCTGATCCAGTTTCACGAGTACGGTGCTTAGGCGAAGCCCTTCTCAAGATCATCTCTATCACCACCACCACTATGTTGTAGTGCTGCTGGAGTTCCCGAGGATCCACTACTTCCGCTGCCCAACTGGAGCAAGGGGCGGAGGTCGTCACTGATCTGTACGTGTGACCGACTACGGAGACGCTGCCCGTTCGTGGCGTCAAGTCTTCATCACGACCTTGAGGTCGGCGAGTGTTCGACTACATCACCCACGAGAATAGTTCTCGTTAAAGCTTTTGGTCTTCGAGGGTGAGTCCTTCTCAAACCGTTACAAGTTATCTCCTAGATGTGATCTTGGCAGTTGCAATCGTAGGAAATTTTTTGTTTTCTATGCAACGAACCCTTCAGTGGTATCAGAGCCTCGTCTATGCGTAGATGCTTTGTACGGTTAGAACACATAGAGATGTGGGCGTTGATCCTCTAGTTGTTACCCTCTTTTGTGCACTTGTTCATATTGCGGCAATGTTGGATTGAAGCGGCCCTAAGCGCAGATTGCGTGTCACGCTTGACATACGGCTTGTACCGTATAAAGTGGCTTTGGGGGTGTCAGTTTCTCTAACATTAGTGATATGGCATTTGCAACGGAGGGCCCTGGAAAGGGATGAAAAGAAACAACTAGCGAATCAACGTTGTGGTTCTTGTCCGTAGGTAAGATCGATTCTTTCCTAGGAAGCCCAAAACCACGTAAAATTTGCAAAGATAATTTAGAAGCGTCTAACTTGTTTTTGCAGGGCATGTGATGTGATATGGTCATTGTTACAAAATTGTTGTATGAAATGAGATTTATTGTAAACAACCGGCAGGAGCCATATGGTTGTGTTTTTCTTTTTTTAAGGCCTGCGTGCTGTTGATATATCCATGAGATATATTGTAATGGAGAAGTACGACCATGGTGGTGGCGCCATGGACCTTGGTGCCGCGCCGGTGGCATGATGGAGATCATACCAAGACGCACAAAGATGGAGATCTATTGCGAGAAGGACCATATCATATCACATTATCCATGCATGTGATGTTTATCCTTTTATGCATCTTATTTTGCTTAGTTACGATCATGATCGCTGCGGTAGCATTATAAGATGATCCCTCTCACTTAATATCAAGATAATTATATGTTCTTCCTTAGTATGCACCGTTAAGAAAGTTCGTCGTTTCGGGACACCACGTGATGATCGGGTGTGATAGACTCTACGTTCGCATACAACGGGTGTTTTCAAGCCTAGCATGTACAGACATGGCCTTGAAACACATGCAAATACTAAGGTTCTACTTGGCGAGCCTAGCATGTACAGACATGGCCTCGGAACATGGACCGAAAGGTTAAGCACGAGTCATATGGATGATATGATGAACCATATTGAGATGCTCGCCATTGCAGCTACACTGCCTCACGTGATGATCGGTCGTGGTGTAGTGAATTTGGTTCGTGTAATCACCAAAGACGACTCGAGGGATGTTGTTTTTGAGTGGGAGTTAGATGAACTCATTTTATCATGAACTAAATCAAAGTGAATTTGCATAGTTCGTTGTAGTCATTGGCATTTGTTTACTACCTTTGCGCTTAGCTATAATTGAGATAATAGAACTATAGAATTCTGGATATTTAACTTTACGAACTGGTACCGTATTGTTTGAGTGAAAATCTAAAGTTTAAAGTCTTATTGCAAACTTTAGCAAACCTTGCTTACTCCATGAAGTTTAATAATGTGTATTAAATCGAGAGTAACAATTCCAGTGTTAGTGTCTAAGTATCACACTTGCCTCCATGATCCTTGATATTCAAATGTTGTTTGTTATTATCAAGGTTATCTAGGAGCTAAAAGGATTGTTTCAGAAACTATCATGTGTGGAAGATATAGCGATATCTGAAACAATGTTTAGTTGCAATGTGATAGAGTAAAATTTAGTGAGAAACATGTTCTCATATTGTATGAGAATTTGTGAAGGTTGGAGACACTATGTGTCCTAATCTCTCAAAAAGGTTTTGGGAACTAATATTGTACTCACAGTTTGTCCCTATGAGCTATGGTAGTTTTGTCATGAAAGTTGTCATGATAGGATGAATGGAAGATGTAGGTAAAATGTTTACTACACTATAAGATTACTAAAGAATGGAATTTGGAAGAACACCAAACATTTGATGACGGTGATCTACATCAAAGTGAGAATCAAAGGATGTTAGTATTTGACTAACACACTTTGGATTATGTGTCATTTGAATGGTGTCACAAGTGATGTTGATAAATTCTTCTAAAAAGGGAAAGGAATTGCTGAAAGAGGATCTGAAAAATATTTTGGCGAAAAAGAAAAAGGAAAAGACTGCAAATGTCCAGCTCGGGTATATACATGATATACATGTTATGGGTATATTCATTGCTTGTTAAACAATGTGATTCTTGAGTATTGGATACTGATTGGTTGGTATGAAGTGTCATACAGAACAACGCAATACAAGAGTTGCAATGGCCTGAGTAACTAGCAAATGAATATGGGATGATTCTCATCAAAAACAAAATAAAGTGTTATTGTGTTTATCGTTGGAATTAAACCTAGCCTTCAAGATTTATTTGAATAATTGTTATTCTGTTCTGGTGTTATACGAACAATAGTTGTTCAAATTATCACCATATTCATAGAAGATGGATGAACTCTATAAATCTTGTTGGAGAAATCACATGCATAATAACTGATGCTAAACATGTCGCAAGACAAATGATTATAAGATCACTTATGAGTGACACAACCGTTTGAATCATATTGGAAAGAAACACATGAAGAAACTCCATGGTGATGGAATTTTGGAGTCTTTTGATTTTGAATCAATTGACGGTTGTGAGAAATTTCTAGAGATGATTGAAACACCGTTTAAATCATATTGGAAAGAAAACATGAAGAAACTCCATGTTTGATGGAATTTTTGAGTCTTTTGATTTTGAATCAACTGACGCTTGTAAGAATTTCCTAGAAATGATTGAAACTCCGTTCATAGGCAAAGAAGAACGGACGACTAACTTATTGGACATTATACATGTTGATGTGTATAGTTCATTATGTGTAGCCATGTGTGGTGGGTCTTATAACTTCATATACTTTAACCAAGGATTTGAGTGGATATATGTGTATATTTACTTGATAAGGAAGAAGTATGAAATGTTTGAAAATGTTCAAATAAATTTCAAGATGAAGTGAAAATCATTGTAACGAGAAAATAAGAGTTTATGATTGGATCATAAAAGAAGATTTTTGAGTTAAAAGTTTAGCAAATGCCTGAGAGTTTAGGAATCGTTCCAAAACTTGCATTTCCCGAAACACCATAGGAGTATGGAGTGTTCGAGAGATGTAATCAAACCTTGTTTGACATGGTAAGGATCAAAGGTGTTATTTATAAAATTGCCATTATATTTTAAGGATTAAGCTTTAGAGACTACCGCTTTTCACTGAAAAGAGCGCCATCGAGATCCGTTGAAATGACACCATATGAGTTGTGGAATGGGATAAAACCCAATTTGTCTTTTCTTAAATTTTGGTATGCAAGGCATATGTAAAATGTTTACAACCAAAGTCGGATAAAAATGCGTCTTTGTAAGTTATCCCAAAGTAACCGTTGGGTATTCCTCCATAACACTAAAGACAAAAGTGTTTTGTGGCTAAGTGCATCAAGTTTCTTGAGAAGGAATTTTTTGCGATAAGTTAAGTGGGAGGACAGTAGAACTTCGATTAGGTTGTTGAACCTAAGCTTTAAGTGCTAAGTGGCGCAGCGCCGGAAAGTGTCCCGGAAGCGGCCGCAATGCTCGAGGCTCCCGTGTCCCAAAGGTTGTGGTCACGGCGATCTAAGTTCCTATTGAACTGCGTAGATCGGGTAATCGATCAAATAGTAAGATTTGAGATTGAATCATTGTTATTTGATAATAATGGACCGACTACATGCAAAGAAGCGATGATGGGCCCTGACTCCGTCAAAATGGCTAGAAGCTATAAAATCCGTGATAGTTCCATACACGCGAAACCAAGTTTCTGAACTTGGAAGACCCTCTAGATACCGTGTTTGGATCTATAAAGAAACAGACGTGGATGTTCTCACATCTATGAAATATTCGACATATCGTTAAAATGGTTTACGATTATGTTCAAAGAGTTGGCTATGACAAGATTTGATCTTTCATAACGATATTTAGTCTGGACGGATTATTGTAGCAACCACTACATATGCTAGTTTTGGTATATGGTAGTTGAACAAACGGAACAACGTTCTTCTAATAGAATGGTTACCTAGGACGTGTACAGGACACGGTCCAAAGGGTTCTGTTAATTCAAAGGATGCTAAAATAGCATGCAAATTTCAATGGTTGAAATAAGCATTCGCGGAGTTGGAATCTTCATCATGATGAAATTGTTAAAACGTTTAGTTTCATCAGAGACGGTGAAGATGCTTGCTGTTGCAAGAAATTAAGTGGGAGCGCTGAGACATATTTCTAATACATTATGTAGAAGACATATTGTTGATTGGAAATGATGTATCTTTTATTGACACGGGTGAAG
This sequence comes from Bromus sterilis, assembly GCA_950022295.1. Taxonomy (NCBI): domain Eukaryota; kingdom Viridiplantae; phylum Streptophyta; class Magnoliopsida; order Poales; family Poaceae; genus Bromus; species Bromus sterilis. The sequence continues at coordinate 32,973,117 of OX465597.1, forward strand.
TTTCATTGAAAATTTGATTTTAATGGAAGATTTGGGCAAAACCAGTATATTGGGCTAATATGGTCTATATAGATAGATTGAGGTGCTAATATGGTTGGGCCAAAGTACATATATGAAATATTGAATAAGTTCAATATGGAAACGACGAGAAAGGTTCTTGCCGCATGGAAAAGGTTGAAGCGAGATTCAAGTGTTTTGACACTTGGTGAGTAAAATCACATGAATGATTTGATCAATCATGTACACCATGATATGTACAATTCCAGAATGTCCTATGCTCTAAATGTTATGAGCATATACCAGAATGATTCATAAGATGATCATTGGACAATAGTAAAGATATCCTTACGTGCTTTGGAAGGACTAAGAATATATATTATGTATGTTGGACAATAGTTCATTGTAAAGTGTTACATTGATACTAGTTTTGTCGCAAGATACAATCTAAATTTATCTCAATTTTGGCGGTATGTTAAGGTGGCAAAATGTAATGGAAGAAAGTTCCATGATAGATTTGGAATAGTTCCATATGGATTTGGATGAGTTCCAAAGTTAAGACATTATAACGAATACTACAACGAAAGGCTAAGTATATGACTGCTCTAGCAGCAGCAAAGGAGGGCATTTGTGTCAAGAAGTTTGTTTGACAAACTAGGTGTAGTTCCAAGCGAGCTAATACTATGAAGATCTATTGTACGACAATAGATTCAACATGTTTTGAGCTCAAGGGACTAAGGTCTCACCGGAGGACCAAATTTATGCAATGCCATCTCATTAGTGAATGAGTGATGCGTAGAGACGCAAAGAAATGCAAATACACACGGACCTGAAGTGTCAGATCTGGAGATTAGGTTTACCACTAGCAATGCGTATGGATAACAACTGAATGCCATAGGTGTTGGATGCGCAAGTACCAAACTAGATTATTGACTCTAGTGCAAGTGGGAGACTGAAGGGAATATGCCCGAGAGGCAATAATAAAGTGGTTATTATCTTATTCCATGTTTATGATAAATGTTTATTTTCATGCTATAATTGTGTTAACCGGAAACGTTAATACATGTGTGTTTAATAAACAGAGAAAAGGTTCCTAGTAATGCCTCTCTTTATACTAGCTTGTTGATTAACGGATGATCAAGGTTTCCTGGTCATGAACATTGGATGTTGTTAATAACAAGGTCATGTCATTGGAGAATGATGTGATGAACATACACCCACAGTAGTTATAGCAATACGATCATGTCATCAAGTTTCTATTGTTGTATCAAACTTTCACGAAGTAACTCTAATCCTTAGACCATGAGATCACGTCAATCACTGACACCGGAAGAGTACTTTAATTCCATCAAACGTCACACCATAACAGGGTGATTATAAAGGTGTCGTTGGGTACTTGGAAAGTGTTAGTTGAGGCTCGTGGATCAAGAGTGGGATTTGTCCATCCAGATGACGGAGAGATATACTCTGGGCCCTCTCGGTGATATCACATTGACATCGCTTGCAAGCACGTGACTGGCTCACGAGGATGTTATATCACGGAACGTGTAAAGAGTACTTGTCGGTAACGAGATCGAACTAGGTATGGATGATACCAAATGATCGGATCACGGACAAGTAAAATATCGCGAGACAAAAGGAATTGGTTACGGAGTTTTGGTTCACACGATCACTAGTTCATCGTTGAGTAAGTGGGAGTCATCATGGATCTCCAGATCCCGCTGATGATTATTGATCAGAGAAGAGTCTCTGTCATGTCCATTTTATTCACGAACCGTAGGGTGACACACTTAAGGATTCGTTGACGCGTTTGAGTGGATACGGAACGCCGGAGAATATACAGGACAGCACATGGACTGTTTTCATAAAACTGCTGGAATAGTTTCGGTATATCAAAATAGTGCAAGGGGATAATTGTTAATGTGTTCATTGAATGAAGTGTTCATCAATGAAGTACTCATTGAATGAAGTGTTCATTAATTTGAGTGACATTAAACAAGATAATTAAAAGTGTTTTAATGTGATAAACTCTTGGAATTTTGAGTGGAGAATTATGGAAGTTATGGGAATAATGTGTGACCCTTTGTTTTTGTGAGTGGAGAGTCCACCCACATGATGAGGGGAGAGGTGGGGGCACCTCTTGGGGCGTGCTACCCCTTGGGGGCTGCCTCCCCCTCCTATATATAGATGGGTGGAGACCCCTCTACACACTAATTCCTCCATCTCTCATATGCCCTTTGGTTGGCATCTTCCTCCCCTTGCTAGCTGATCCAGTTTCACGAGTACGGTGCTTAGGCGAAGCCCTTCTCAAGATCTTCTCTATCACCACCACCACTATGTTGTAGTGCTGCTGGAGTTCCCGAGGATCCACTACTTCCGCTGCCCAACTGGAGCAAGGGGCGGAGGTCGTCACTGATCTGTACGTGTGACCGACTATGGAGACGCTGCCCGTTCGTGGCGTCAAGTCTTCATCACGACCTTGAGGTCGGCGAGTGTTCGACTACATCACCCACGAGAATAGTTCTCGTTAAAGCTTTTGGTCTTCGAGGGTGAGTCCTTCTCAAACCGTTACAAGTTATCTCCTAGATGTGATCTTGGCAGTTGCAATCGTAGGAAATTTTTTGTTTTCTATGCAACGAACCCTTCAGATTTTGCTGAACCATATCGTTTGTGTTTGCTTCGAAATGCATGGGACAAGTTCCACATCCATGATAGATTTTTGTTTCGAGCTAACAAACTTTCTGTTCCAGAATCTTCTGTGCGTTTGCTATTGTTGCAGGAATCACATGCAGGAGGACTGATGGGTCACTTTGGGCGTGAGAAGACATTACTCATGCTTGCTGATAATTTTTATTGGCCCAGGATGAGGCGTGATGTGGACAGGTTTGTTCGACGCTGCATTATCTGCAATACATCCAAGTCCAAGATGAAGCCTCACGGTTTGTATACTCCACTATCGGCTCCTACCACACCTTGGGAAGATATTAGTATGGACTTTGTGTTAGGATTTCCACGCACTAAATATGGTCATGATATTATATTTGTGGTAGTGGATAGATTTTCCAAGATGGCACATTTTATTGCTTGCCATAAGAGCGACGATGCGTCGCATGTTGCTAACCTGTTTTTCAGGGAGATTGTACGCTTGCATGGAGTGCCCAAGACAATTGTTTCTGACAGGGATGTAAAGTTTGTGAGCTACTTCTAGAAGACACTTTGAGGAAAGTTGGGAACAAAGTTGATGTTCAGTACTACATGTCATCCCCAAACTGATGGTCAAACGGAGGTGGTCAATAGAACATTGTCACAATTATTGCGAGCTATGATCAAGAAAAATCTGCGCGAATGGGAGGAGTGTTTGCCACATGTTGAATTTGCGTATAACAGGGCAGTACACACTACTACTCACCTTTGTACTTTTGAAGTGGTATATGGTTTTAAGCCTATTACACCTCTTGATTTGCTGCCTCTTCCATTGCAGGAACGAGTTAATATGGAGGCATCCAAACGAGCAGATTATGTAAAGAAGATCCATGAGAAGACCCGAGAGGCTATTGAGAAGCAAGGCAAGAATGTTGCTGCTGCGAGGAACCAGTCACGGAAGCAAGTTCTTTTTTAACCTGGAGATATGGTTTGGGTACATTTGCGCAAGGATAGATTTCCAGGGATGAGGGATTCCAAGTTGAAGCCACGTGGTGCTGGTCCTTACAAGGTGTTAGCCAAGATCAATGACAATGCCTACTCGATTGATATTCCCATTGCCGAGTTTGGTGGCGCTAGCAACAATTTCAATGTTGCTGATTTATCACCATAAATGGGATATGACCTTGGAGCGTCGAGGTCGACGCCTTTTGAAGGGGGGGGAGATGATGAGGACATCTCTACTACCAACGCATCTCCAGTTCGTCATGAAGAACAAGTTGATTCAACAAAGAAGAAGGATGATGAAATCAGAATTGGACCTATTACAAGAGCCCGTGCAAAGTTGATAGAACAACAGGTGAACTCGCTCTTAATAGATTCTGATATGTTATGTAATGAGAACTTTATACTGCCTAAATCTTTGTATGTTTTCATAATCAAGTATCATGACGAAGAAGAGGATCCAGAAGGAGGAGAAGATTAAGGAATCTCCAACTTTCGGACGTCCGACACTTTTCGGAGGTCCGACATCGGAGGCCAGGAGCTACGACGCCGCGATGACCTTGAGTTACAGAAGGGTAACGGAACTCCGACGAGTTTCGGACGTCCGACATGACGGACGTCCGATATGGAACGGACGTCCAACACGGAGATATTCGCGACGGCTCCCGAGTACAGTACCGATCCGGAAGTCCGACAGGTTTCGGACGTCCGACGCATCGGACGTCCGAAACCCATCGGACGTCCGAAACTGCCTGCGCGCAGATCTGACGGGCTGCGACCTTGTATCCGTGTTTGACACCCCCTAGCTGATAAATACCGGACCCCTGCGAGTTTTAGGGTTAGACCACGTTTAGATAAACCCTAGATATTGAGAATAGCTTCAAGCTTTCCTCTTGAATCATTAAGACTTCAATTCGTATCGATCTGAAGTTCTTCTACTGCAAGTTCTTGTGCGATCTGTTGTTCCACTGGGAATTAGTAGATTGCAATCACCGTCTCGTGGTCGACGGCTATGTTGCGCAAGTCTGTGAAGTTGTGAATATCCAAAGGGTAGAGAGCTGTCGCATTGGCAACAGGGATCTAGCGAGGAGAGTACATCGGCTACATACAAGTTACCTATCATCGCCCTCATATTCACCGTCCGCTTACTGAGAAGATCGGGCCACCCCTTATCAGAGTTGCAACAACTTGGCTAGCATGGATTTGGTGGAGAAGCTATCTCTCACCACAAGACCACACCCCCATCCGTACTATATTCAGTGGTTTAACAATAGTGGTAAGATTAAGGTAACGCGTTCTGTTCGTGTGCACTTTAGCATTGCTGCATATGCTGATTATGTTGATTGTGATGTGGTACCCATGCAAGCATGCTCTCTTTTACTTGGTAGACCATGTCAATTTGATAGGAATGTTGTACACCATGGTAGGACAAATCAGTTTACTCTAGTTCATCAGGATAAAAATATTGCTTTACTTCCTATGTCTCCTGAACAAATTGTGAAAGATGATCTTGCTAGAGCTAGTAAAGCTAAACAGGAGAAAAATTAGAGTGAAAATGAGATAGCAGCTAAAGAATTTGAGCAACAACATAAGACTAATAGCAAATCTTCTTCTGCTGTTTCTAATGAAATTAAATTGACTAGTCCAACTTTGCTTGCTACTAAAGTTGATATTTCGGATTTGGATGTTAGTCAATATGTGTGCTATGCTTTTGTGTGCAAAGAAGCATTGTTTTCATTTGAGGAATTGCCTCCTTCTTTGCCTCCTGTTGTCACTGACTTTTTGCAGGAGTTTATTGACGTCTTTCCACAAGACGTACCACCGGGATTACCACCTATTCGAGGGATTGAGCATCAGATTGACTTAATTCCCGGTGCTTCGCTGCCCAACCGTGCGCCATACCGTAACAATCCGGAGGAGACGAAGGAGATTCAGCGTCAAGTACAAGAGCTACTCGACAAAGGTTACATACGTGAATCCCTTAGTCCTTGTGCTGTTCCTATTATATTAGTGCCTAAAAAGGATGGAACATGGCGTATGTGTGTTGATTGTCGAGCCATTAATAATATTACTATTCGTTATCGTCATCCTATTCCTAGGTTAGATGATATGCTTGATGAATTAAGTGGCTCTATCATGTTTTCCAAAGTTGATTTGCGTAGTGGATACCATCAAATTCGCATGAAATTAGGAGATGAATGGAAAACGACATTTAAAACTAAGTTTGGATTATATGAGTGGTTAGTCATGCCTTTTGGGTTAACTAATGCACCTAGCACTTTCATGAGATTAATGAACAAGGTTTTACGTGCTTTCATTGGACGATTTGTGGTAGTCTATTTTGATGATATACTGATTTATAGCAATCTTTGGAGGAACATTTGGATCATTTACGAGCTGTTTTTATTGCTCTACGTAATGCACGTTTATTTGGTAACCTTGGGAAGTGCACCTTGTGCACCGACCGAGTATCGTTTCTTGTCTATGTTGTTACTCCGCAGGCGATTGAGAGTTGGCCGCAGCCCAAAACGGTCACACAAGTGAGGAGTTTTCTTGGCCTCGCTGGATTCTATAGACGTTTTGTGAGAGATTTCAGCACCATTGCTGCACCTCTCAATGAGCTTACACGCAAGGATGTTCCTTTTATTTGGGGTACCGCACAGGAAGAAGCCTTCACGGTATTGAAAGATAAGTTAACACATGCTCCTTTGCTCCAACTTCCTGATTTTAATAAGACTTTTGAGCTTGAATGCGATGCTAGTGGTATTGGTTTGGGAGGTGTGTTATTACAAGATGCTAAACTTGTTGCATACTTTTCTGAAAAATTGAGTGGGCCTAGTCTGAACTATTCTACTTATGATAAGGAATTATATGCTCTTGTTCGGACATTAGAAACTTGGCAACATTATTTATGGCCCAAAGAATTTGTTATACATTCTGATCATGAATCTTTGAAACACATAAGAAGTCAAGAAAAACTTAATCGTAGACATGCTAAGTGGGTTGAATTTATTTAGACTTTCCCTTATGTCATTAAACACAAGAAGGGGAAAGATAATATTATTGCTGATGCATTTTCTCGTCGTTATACTATGCTTTCACAACTTGACTTCAAGATATTCGGTTTAGAGACAATCAAAGATCAATATGTACATGATGCGGAATTTAAAGATGTATTGCATAATTGTAGATAGGGTAGAACATGGAACAAGTTTGTGATTAATGATGGATTTGTGTTCCGTTCTAACAAGCTATGCATTCCAGCTAGCTCTATTCGTCTTTTGTTGTTGCAGGAGGCGCATGGAGGAGGATTAATGGGACACTTTGGCGTGAAGAAGACGGAGGACGTACTTGCTACACATTTCTTTTGGCCAAAGATGAGACGGGATGTTGAGCGTTTTGTTGCTCGCTGCACTACATGTCAAAAAGCTAAGTCACGACTCAATCCTCATGGTTTATACATGCCTTTACCTGTACCTAGTGTTCCGTGGGAGGACATATCCATGGACTTTGTTTTAGGCTTGCCTCAAACAAAGAAGGGGAGGGATAGCATATTTGTTGTCGTGGATAGATTTTCTAAGATGGCACATTTTATACCATGTCATAAAAGCGATGCTGCTGCTAATGTTGCTGATTTATTCTTTCGAGAGATTATTCGCATACATGGTGTGCCCAATACTATTGTCTCGGATCGTGATACTAAGTTTCTTAGCCATTTTTGGAGATGCTTATGGGCTAAGTTGGGGACTAAACTACTTTTTAGTACTACATGTCATCCCCAAACTGATGGACAAACTGAAGTAGTCAATAGGACTTTGTCTACTATGCTTAGGGCTGTTTTAAAGAGTAACTTAAAAATGTGGGAAGAATGTTTACCTCATATTGAATTTGCTGATAATCGTTCATTTCATTCTACCACTAAAATGTGCCCTTTTGAGATTGTTTATGGTTTTCTACCTCGTGCACCTATTGATTTGCTTCCTCTTCCATCTTTGGAGAAGGTTAATTTTGATGCTAAGCAACGTGCTGAAATGATATTAAAAATGCATGAGTTAACTAAAGAAAACATTGAGCGAATGAATGCTAGATACAAGCTTGCTGGTGATAAGGGTAGAAAGCATGTTGTGTTTGAACCAGGAGATCTTGTTTGGTTACATCTACGTAAAGATAGGTTTCCTGATTTGCGCAAGTCTAAGTTACTGCCACGAGCTGATGGTCCCTTCAAGGTTTTACAGAAAATTAATGATAATGCATATAAACTTGAGCTACCTGCAGATTTTGGGGTTAGTCCCACATTTAACATTGCAGATTTGACACCTTATTTGGGAGAAGATAATGAGCTTCCGTCGAGGACGACTTCAATTCAAGAAGGGGAGGATGATGAGGACATCTCTACTAATGTTACACCCACATCTTCACCAACTACACATACTGGACAAGTTACTAGAGCACGTGCACGTCAACTAAATTATCAGGTACTTTCGTTTCTTGCGAATCCTTCTAATGTTCATGAACATATGATGCTGCCTAAATTAGATACTTTTGTTTTGCTTATGAATGAAGGACCTAGCATGGACAAGAAGAATGGTCATTGGAGCGGGATCAAGCATGGAGAAGAAGGTGCGCGCACGGGAAAGGACAGCGGAGCTTCCAGTGGTGATTATCGCACTTTGAAGCCACCATAAGGCGCGCATGAAGTCTTGGACGAAATACGCGAGATGCCACTTCATTATTTTCGTCCAAGGGCAATTATAGGTGCTGCGTCACCTTAATATTGGGCTGGGCCCATGTAATTTCGAAATACCACATTATAGGCTGTTTTTAGAGTTCGTATGTGTGGGGAAACCGAGTTAGGGTTGTTTTCGGACCCCACCTCCAAGGGGTCACGAAATTCCCCTCTGTTCCCCCATATATACTGCCCTTAGGGCGTCGTTTAGACTTGGGTTTTAATTAGATTTAAGTTAGCCATAGCCGCAACTTCGAGCTCTTCGTTTGTGTCATCCGACCAGGCCAAGACCTCATTGGAACCCCAACTTTCGTAATCATTCATCTTATATTCGCAATATCCAGATTGCAATTCTTAGTTCTTTCTTGTTCTTCGATTGCTTGCAGGAATTAGACCTTCGTGGTCAGGTTGATCGTGCATCCGCGGGATCAATAACCTCTCGGAGTTGGTTTAGCGATCGCTAAGGCGCAACGTCTTTGCATGTTTGTAGTCGGATCGTGAAAGTCGTCTCCACCATAATCGATCTCCACCATCTCATCGAAACATCGGGACACCTTCGCCTCTATCAGGCCTTCCTCGAGTACTGCGAGTAAATGGGCACCGCATTGTGTTTCGCTTCAGTGGCTCATCCGAGGAGCAATGGCCAGGCAGAGAGTGCCAATTCGGAAGTACTCTGAGGTCTCCGGACCCGTATCTTCAAGCGGCTCGAAAAGTGTGGAAAGCGGTGGCTGGATGAACTCCCAGCTGTTCCATGGTCAATGAGGACCACACCCAATCTAGCCACAAATGAGACGCACTTCACTCTCATTTACAGAACGGAGGCGGTGCTCCCCATATAACTCAGCCGAACAGCAGCAACTACGACAAGGAGATGTTGTCGTTGCTGAGAAAGTACGTACTCGGCGACTACCTGAAGAACGGAGAGCTACCAAGCAAACAGAAGGATGTCGAGCGGGTCGCTCGTCAATCATCGATGCACCTCCTACTCGATTAGACTCTTTACCGCAGGCGTCCCAATGGTGTGAAGCTACTGTCCATCCCCACAGACAAAGGCAAGAAGCTGCTCCGAGACATCCAAGAAGGAACATGCGGCGCCCACATTGGTTCTCGGGCTCTGGTTGGCAAAGCTTTTCGGCAAGGGTTCCATTGGCCTACCGCCTTGAACAACACCATGGATGATGAGGTATCCCATATCAGAGAAGACGAAGCTCCAAGAACCGGATGTCCGGACCCAGTTGGACGTCCGACATTGTTGGCCTGGACGCGAGAAGCCTCAAGATCAACCAAGCAGAAGCCATTCTCCAAGGAACGGACGTCCGATGACTACCGGACGTCCAACGGGCCGGACATCCGCCCGGTACCGGAAATAGAGTCCCTCGACTACAGAAGGCTTCCGTGCCGTAATTACCGGAAATCCGACGTCGACCAGACATCCGACGAACCTGACGGACGTCCGATGCCTACCGGACATCTGACACTGCCTGCGCGCAGATTTCAGGGCTACGGCCCTTGTATCCAACTTTAGACTCCCTAGCTTATAAGTACTTAGACTCCAGCGCGTTTTAGGGGAGACTACGACTAAGATAAACTCTAGATTGAATTTTCTTGAAGCATTCATCTTTTAACGAATTCTCCTTTGCTGCGATCGAGGATTCACCCCTCCACTTTGTTTCGATCTGGAGGTGCTTGTTACCAAAGTTAAAGTGTGATATGTGTTCCACTGGGAATTGGCAGGTTGCAGAACCGCTTCGTTTTAGGGGAGAATACGACTAAGATAAACTCTAGATGGAACTTGCTTGAAGCATTCATCTTTTATCGAATTCTCCTTTGCTGCGATCATGGATTCACCCCTCCACTTTGTTTCGATCTGGAGGTGCTTGTTACCAAAGATAAAGTGTGATATGTGTTCCATTGGGAATTGGCGGGTTGCAGAACCGCTTCGTGGTTAGCGGCTACATTGCGCAAGAGTGTGGTGTTGCGAATTCTTTTGGGTTGAAGAGTTGTTGCGTTGGCAATGGGGGATCAGCCAGGAAGTTCGAGAACGTCTCACTAGTTATCATCCATCCACTACCATGCTTACGAGAAGATTGGGCCACCCCATATCATCTTGGTATATGATTTTCACGTTTACTCGGTGAGCAATCCATCCCCGTAGATTAGTTTTTGTTATCATCCTATACAGAAAAAGCCACAAAAATATTTAGGGTTTCTAGTAAGTCTTTGCCAGAACCTTAGACCAGTAGTCGATTCTTTGAATTCGTGTTGTTAGGAAACCATACCAAGCCCCACTAAACACCCTGTTTTGCTGTGTGATATTTTGAGACCCTTGTTATTCGCTTCACCACATTTGTGCACGTGCTACTACTACAAGTTGGTAAAGTTTCTCTAATTCCCTTTGGAATGGTAAGATCCACAATATATTTTAGTTTTTGTGTGAGTTGAGAGTGTTCCACATATAATTTTCTTGTGAGTACTAATCATGTCTTCCAGTGAGGCGGATGCTAGTTTTGTGCAACAAAAGAAGCCGGATACTGATTCAGTGAATTGGGGAGAATACACAGTGCTTAAATCTCATCTTTCACGTGAGTTTGGCGTTCGTTGTGACAAGCTTGTTTCTGATTTGGCGGTCATGGATGCAAAAATTGATAATATGCAGCAGACATTGGACCTTCTTACTCGTGCTATGCAGACCTTGACGCAGCGCCATGCGCAGCCAGCGGATCATTGTAGAGCTCTTGTGCGTGGATGAGGCTGATTTTGGGGAAGACACATCTGTTGTGAATGAGGCTGATGCACAACTTCCTGCCATCCGTGATAGAGAACATCAAGCTGAGCGTCCTGGACAGCCGAACCTACAGCACAATATTGCGCCTGGTTTGTTTCTTGGTGGACGTGGAGGAGGCCGAGGTGGTGTTGTCCCTCATGGTCGTGGTGTTGCCCATCTTGGCCGTGGTGATGGTCAACATCTTCTTGGTGCTAGGCGTGTTTTTCGGCATGAACTGCCAGCCAATCGACAGGATGATGGATTGGGTAAGTTAAAATTGTCTCTCCCAAGATTTGAGGGCTCTGTTGATGTGGAACAATTGGGGCGTTTGCATGATTTTACTGACGATAAGAAGATCAAGCTTGCATCGTCTGAATTTGATGGTTATGTGAAAGTGCAGTATATCGACCAGAGGGGGGTGAATGGGAGATTTTCAAATATCTTGAGGAATTTCGATTTCCTCAGGACTGAGGAAATACAAAATTGAGGAAACAAAAACTCGAGGAAGAACAGATGTTATACTAAAGCAAAGGCGTGAATATAAATCAACCTATTGCATAGCTAAAGTAAGACCGATGCAAGAACTGAGGAATCAGCGCAGAGTAAACTCAGAAAGTAAGGCATCAGGATAAGTCATCAGTGCATAAACATAATAGTTGAGGTTGAAGAAATAGCACCAGGGCACTAAAGATATAGACTTGATGAACCAGTTCGAGTTGCTGTGACAACTCTACGTCTGGTTGGAGAGGCTGAGATTGAACTCAGAAGACATAGTCTTCACCTTATTCTCCTTGAACTAAAGTCCTCAGACTCCGTCCAATAACTCAGGTGAGTATTCAAGGTAGACTCCCGAAACCTTCACAGACTTAGTTCACTCAGGGAAGTCACAATTGCATCTTGACTTCCTCAGACTGATGACTTATACACCGGCTAGAAGATCACAGTCTTCGAGAATAAAAAGCTTCGGATCACTCGAATCGACTTCCTCAGAAATGCTCAACTACTCAATCTGGTGGTTTTCCTCGCTTAGGTTCTTCAGTTTTTTCAAGAGGTGGGTTCCTCTCAGATGACAAGTGTCCGTTTTTCTCACAGAGCAGCCAACCCACAAATGGGGCTGGGGGCGGCTATTTATAGCCGAGGAGCAACCCCAGGTGAAAGGACATAAATGCCCATGCATGAAATTACTTCCATGCCCACCCTTCGGACCGTTGGCTGGATCGGTACCAGCACTCTCCTCGTGAAACGTGGCACCGTCGAAACACTCACTCTCTTTCTTCAGGCGAGCTGCACTGACAGTTTCCTGACTCCTCAACCGAAGACAAATTCCTCAGTGTCCTGAAGAACACCGTCTCAGACACCCGAGGAATTGAACTTCTACTTCAGGAGATTTCTCTGGGTTTTCTTCAGGATTTCTAATTGAGCACTTCCTCAAAAATACAGAACTCATTTTACTCAACCCCTCCAACAGTGCGATGTTTTCCTACGACTCAAGAAGTATAAAAAGTCATAGCGAGGACTACGCTTCAACTTCGTCTTCATCGTGAACGTCTTCATGATCTTGTACTGCTTCAGCTTCACCCGAACGCTTCAGGATCCTGATTCCTCAGGATTTCGCACAACTTCAGTCTTCAGGAAACACACCGATTTCTTCCATGTTCCTCAGCATTTTGGGGGGTCGACAACGGTGGTTAACCTCATCCTCACGGACTATTTTCCTGTGTATACTCACAAACACATTAGTCCCTTAACCGTTTTGTCATCAAATACTCCAAAACCTCAAAGGGGGCACTAGATGCACTTACAATCCCCCCTTTTTGGTGATTTGGTGACAATCAGGTTAAAGCTTCAACGGGATAAAATAAGTATTTTTGAGGAATTAAAAACTTTGAAGAAAACAATTCATCGTTTCCGGATATAGAGATGCTCCCCTTGAGGATATGCATGTTTTGAAGACATGGTTGAATATTTTTGAAAAACATGAGGAGCTCCCCCTATATCCTGGATTGTTTGAAATAGTGCAAGATATGAAATAACTGAGAAGTCAATAATAGCACTGAGTAAAGTGGTTGCTGAGGAATATCATGAGTAATAGATAAACTTGAGGAATATCATGAGGTAACTTAAAAGTATCAGAAACCACACAAAATATCAGTATACAACTCATTACAAAAATGATCTGAAGAACGAGAGTTGTAACTAAGGAACCCCATAAAAACCCGTTTGAAGACTACTAAATTTCTCCCCCTTTGTCATTAAATGAAAAAAAAGGAGAGACTATAGCTAACGCCCCAAAAGTAGTGCCTCAGGGCTGAGCATCAGGTCAAAGGCACGCCGTTGCAGTGTGAGGACAAGCCGCATTGTCTTCAACTTCTTCAGGGGAGAATTCTTGCGCTTAAGAAAAGGAGCCCATCACCAGAGGTGGGGTCTTGCTCTTGTTGAACTGACGAGAAGGACGAATCTCAGGAAGTTGAGGTTGTCTGAGGCCAAGCTTGGCGAGATGTTCAGGAGTAATGACTTCAGTCAAAAGAGCATCAAGTCGCTGATATGTATGATGAGCATACTGATGAACTTTCTTCTTAGTAGTATGCATCTTGTCCATATAGCTGAGAATGTCTCCAATTTGTCGCTTCGTCTAGTCATGATTACGATCCACTTTCTGATGCAGACTGATGAGGAGCTCACGATCAGTCATCAGGCGAGCTTGAGTGGTTTCCTAAGTTGAGGCATGTGTGCGTTCCTCATGACCGGTGCGATATTGAGGCTGGCGAGTATTTGCACCAAGCGAATCCAGAGGAAGTACTTCTTCATAGAAAGGCGCTTTTCCCTTGGCATTAGAGTCAAGGGAGTGTTGAAGCACTTCAAATGGAGGAACATAAGGGCAATGATTAGCCTGATCAGGCTTGAAGTTGATGCAAGTCTTGGTACAGATGAGCTTCATGATCCACGGATCATATGGCTTCAGAATATGAGGATTCTGAGCAGCATCCACCAAAGTCCTGAATAAGAAGTCTGAGACATTAATGGGAGCGGACATGCAGAGGCTGTAAAGAATGTTCTTCATGATGCTCACAACTTCCTCAGCAGTTGATTGATATCCCTTGATGGGGCAGAAAGACTTGGCCAAGATTCGGTACATTGTGCTGGGAAGATACTGAAGCTCTAAGACTACGAACTTGGTCCGGGGCGGAGCTTCAGGGGCTTGCGGCTTCATCAGCATGTTCATCAGATCATCCCTGAGAAAGGGAGCACCGTATGTGCTGCGGACTGAAGCGTCAGAGGGAGGTAGCTGAAGAATTGCAATGATCTTAGGTACAGAGGCAGTGTAGTGTTGAATGCTGAGTCATCCAGTCGAGAACCCAAGTGTTGATGTCTTTGGGGTCCCGTGAGACATAGAGTGTTGCATAAAACTGGAAAACGAGTTCTTCATTCCAATGAATACACTCAGAGCAGAACTGAAGCAGCGTGGCATGATACAAGTCCTGTAGCATGTTGTCGAAGCAAGGGATGTCCTCCATATCTAGATGAGGAATGTGTTTATGAGGAAAAACCTTTTGTTCCATGTACAGAACTGAGGCATAGTAGTTCTTTTGCGTAGCCGTCCAGAAGCTCAGGAGATTCCTGGGCGGAGGTGAATTGTAAGGATTCTAGATCCCTGCCTGAAAGAAGCTCATGGCATTGAAGAGTGCATCAGTGTTGAAGTTGGGACGAGCATCAGCTTCAAGATTGCGATAGAATGGCTTCTTCTGCTTCGGGCATAGAGAAAGAGCTGAGGCAATCTCCTAACGAGCTGGTGATGCTGAAGCAGAGGTAGGCGGTGCTTGATGAGCATGGGCTTCAGCCGTAGTATCAGAGCCAGGTTTCGGTGATGTAGGTGGAGCTGATGGAGATGTAACTTGAGGATCTGCAGTGCAGTCCGGTGCAGCTTCAGTGTCAGCATTAGTGTTGTGCTCGGCTTCAGTATCAGTTGCAAGGGGAGCAGTCTCAGGGTCAGCATTGGGAGTTGCAGCAGTATCAGTGTCATCAGTAGAATTTGGAGGCGCTCTGGTGGCTTCAAGATCATCAGCATCTGTCGAGGATCGGCCCCGGCAAATCCCATGGTCAGGGACCCTGGGTTAGTTGGAGAAGACACAGGTTGGACGATAAGCTCGTCGGCAAATAGGAGGACACACTTCCTGCTCGATATATTGATTGTGGAGAAGTTACAGGGGATGTCAAAGCAGATACGCTCTAGGCTAGGGTTACAGGCGATGTGTTATTCGATGGTCTATGTGTTGCCCCTCCTGGCCTTTATATAGTAGACCAGGTCTCGGGGAATCAATCTCCAATTACAGGTAATCTAACCCTAGCTTGTACGGCAAGTCCCTGCACCTTCCTTGTCAATCGAGGACTCCCAATGTCGGTGCCATCTAACGGGCCAAGGCGAGTCCGGCGGTAGCTCCGTGGGCCTTCAATGACACCGGGTAGGCCCATTAGTAGGAGTCGTGGGGTCACCCCCTCGTCAGTAGCCCCCGAGTGCCTGGGGGACTCGAAGAGTCGCGCAGGGACTCGAATTCATCTTCATGCGTCCGTATCTTGTATGCGCGGTGCACCCGCGGTCGCTGGCAGCATGGTGGCCATCACAAAACCTGTTTCGAGGGATGCTAAGCAGAAAGGGCCCAAGGAGTCGACGGATCAAGCCTTAGTGAATTGCGCTAGTGGCAAATACCGCGATCGCCCAATCAAACCCATGTCCCTCGAGATGAGCTTGGAATACTGGAGCATAGAAAAAGTCCGACCGCTTCAGGTCTTACGGTGTTCATTTGCCGCCAGTCGGTTGCGTAGCCTAAGGCGCGTCCGCCCGGCTTTATACTTCATGCGCAGCGCATGGAAAGGTTGGGAGTGAAATCGCTCTTCGGCAAGTCCCAGCCCGGCCGAACTTCGCAGCGGGGTCTTACCTACACGCTAGTCTTGTGTGGCATCTGGGCACAGTGTGTCGTGGTTCCAGGAATAGGTGTGTTTTTGAGGCGCGGAGCCTTATAGCATTTCACCCTCTTGGAACAAATCATCAAGTGAGCTGTTCACTCATCTTACTCGCGGAGCTTGTTTCGAGTGCTCAGGCGAGGAATCCTTCTGCGAGTAATTACTCGAAAGCTGTTTTGAGTTTCTTTCAGAGGTGAGGGAGCACCCGAGACTCTTAAGGGTGCGAGTGGTCACTCGAGCACCTTGTGGGTCCATAGGTGAGGGAGCACCTGTAACTCAAGTGCGTGCGAGTGATCACTCGAGCACCTTGTTGATCTTCAGATGAGTGAACACCTGGGGACTCTCGAGATGGGCTCCTCCCGATGGGAGTGAGATGTTTTTTCTTTGATGGAAAAAGATCTGATAGGATTTCTGGGTTTCGGTGGCATTCTGATAAACTTTACTTGTGATGGGACGTTGGTTGGTCTTCTGCTTTTCTGTCAGGATAACCACGTCGCTGTGTGGTTATTGTCATAGATGCTTGGCAGTGAACCGTCTTTTCATCTTGATAGGTCATAATGATGAGCTCAGTGGCGTGCGAGCAGCGCCGGTTAGGTTCCCGAGGCGCGCGTTTCCGATGCGTGATTTGATGGCGGTATGAACAGCGCGCCTCATGGGCGAGCATCTTTGGCCTCGGATTTTGAAGCGTCGGCGTGGTTTTTGATTTCTGGATTAAGTGCGGACACCGCTTGGCCTGGCCGCGTCGGGGCTTCCTTGCCCTATAAATTGGCTTCGCCCTGGTTTGCTTTCCTCCATCTGTCTCCTCTTCTACTTCCCTTTTACTATCTTTTCATGGCTCCAAAGCGAGGCTCCGGCCGTGGTCGCGTCCGTCGTAGTAGAGGTGGACGTACTCCTCGTTTTGGACGCGGTGGTCGACATGGCAATCCGCTACCACCTTCTTCTTCTTCTGAAGAGGGATTTTGGCGTCATGACTTCTTATTGCGCGTTCGTGGCCTTAGTGCCACTCGCGTTCTTCTTCCTCCTTCTTGGTTTGGATGGCTTGCTTCTGCATCATCAGGGGAGCGATCGAGCTCCCTCCTATGCCGATTTGGAGTTTGACCGTTCCCGCTTGGTCTTTCTTGGCTCTGCTTGGAGTTCGTTTTTTCGCCGTTTGGGTTTGCGCGATGGCGATGTTCTTTGCTGTCGATTTGATGGTGAGAGCACTGTTGCCGTCCGTGCTTTTGATCCGAGTGGCAATAGCATGGACTCGCGAGCTCAGGAGTCAAGCAACAACGTTTCCACAAGGTCGGGGGGTGCTACGCCTTCTTCTTCTTCGACTCCGTCTTCCAGGAGCTCCTCTGGTGGTGATGACTTGGTGGAAAGCTCTGGCGAGCACGCCAAGAGGCTTCGTAGGGCTAACGACGGCTTTTCTTCGACGGCTGTGTGGCTGCAGCTGGAGAAGAAGCTGGTGCTGCTGCTGCTGCAGAGTGGTTGAAGGAGAAACTCGTGGAGCTGGAGAAGAAGCTGGTGGAGCATTGAGAAATAAGTCGAGCTTCACCTTTTGTTATGTCATTGACATCCTCCACGAGTCCCTTTTCTTCCCGTTATCTGTGTTGATGTCCTTGTAATGTAGTCGTATACTTCATGGGCACACATGTAGAAGTCATAATTCCTTGGGTAATTCCCTCTTGTAGTAGGAGCTGCCTTCTATCCAAATGTAACTGAGTCATTGTGCCCAAGTTGTGTTTCAGGCTGTTTGAGTAAAGTATTTGGCCTCCAGTCTTTCCAACATTGTGCACTCGACTGTGCCAGGCCGTCGACTCCTTCTGCTGTGTCTTTAACTTCTTGAAATGTGTTCGGCTCCTCCTGGTGTACTGCTTTTGGACGTAAATTCTATCGGGTGCGCGTCAGCGCTCCCGATGGGAGTAGCCCCCGAGGCTACGTTCGAGTTGTAGAGTCGAGCGTAGGTGCTATTAACTTAGCGTGATGATCTTCTGGAGTAATCCTCTTATTTTGTTGTGGCGAAGATGTAGACGTTGCCGTTTGTGAAAGCTTCGGGTACTCCTTTTTGTTGTTATGGTGATTCCAATGTTCAAGTGTTGGATCGCGTGGGCGATGGCGTGCTCGGGGGGATTTTTCTTAAGCCCCCGAGTGCTTTTTAACGTGAGATCGCGTGGGCGATAGCAGGGATCGGGGGGATTTTCTTAAGCCCCCGAGTGCTCTTTAACGTAGGATCGCGTAGGCGATAGCAGGGCTCGGGGGGATTTTCTTCAGCCCCCGAGTGCTTTTGATGTAAGATTGCGTAGGCGATAGCAGGGCTCGGGGGGATTTTCTTAATCCCCCGAGTGCTTTTTAACGTAAGAGCGCGTAGGCGATAGCAGGGCTCGGGGGGAGTTTTCTTAAGCCCCCGAGTGCTTTTTTGATGTAAGATCGCGTAAGTGATAGCAGGGCTCGGGGGGATTTTTCTTAAGCCCCCGAGTGCTTTTGATGTAAGATCGCGTAGGCGATAGCAGGGTTCGGGGGGATTTTCTTAAGCCCCCGAGTGCTTTTTTGATGTAAGATCGCGTAAGCGATAGCAGGGCTCGGGTGGATTTTTCTTAAGCCCCCGAGTGCTTTTGATGTAAGATCGCGTAGGCGATAGCAGGGCTCAGGGGGATTTTTCTTAAGCCCCCGAGTGCTTTTTTGATGTAAGATAGCGTAAGCGATAGCAGGGCTCGGGGGGATTTTTCTTAAGCCCCCGAGTGCTTTTGATGTAAGATCGCGTAGGCGATAGCAGGGCTCAGGGGGATTTTTCTTAAGCCCCCGAGTGCTTTTTTGATGTAAGATAGCGTAAGCGATAGCAGGGCTCGGGGGGATTTTTCTTAAGCCCCCGAGTGCTTTTGATGTAAGATCGCGTAGGCGATAGCAGGGCTCGGGGGATTTTCTTAAGCCCCCGAGTGCTTTTTTGATGTAAGATCGCGTAAGCAATAGCAGGGCTCGGGGGGATTTTTTTTAAGCCCCCGAGTGCTTTTGATGTAAGATCGCGTAGGCGATAGCAGGGCTCGGGGGGATTTGTCTTAAGCCCCCGAGTGCTTTGAAAGCTGGTAGTGTTTGGGCAACATATGCTTTATTGCGGTCGAGTGGTTACATGAGTTGCCTGTCATGTCCAACCGATTGATACTAAGGGTAGAACAGTCGCAGGTTTGCGACATTCCATGGATTGCCCACATCTTCGTCCGTCTTTGGGTTCTTCAGCCTGTAGGCGCCGCCTCTGATGACTTCTGATACTATGAATGGACCTTCCCATTGGGGGGCTAATTTGTGGACCTTCTCTTGTATCAGTCGTAGTACTAGGTCCCCTTTGTTGAAGGTTCTAGTTCGAAGGCGACTGCTTTGGTAAGTGCGCAGCTTGTCCTGGTATCCTTCTGACTTTGACAGGGCCACGTCTCTTGCCTCGTCGACTGTGTCTTTGTCGTCTTGGAGTGCTTCTTCTTCTTCCTCTTTTTCGTACCCCGTGACCCGAGGGGCTCCGAACTTGAGGTCATGTGGTAGTACTGCTTCGGCCCCGTAGACCATAAAGAACGGTGTAAATTGAGTCGCAGTATTTGGCGTGGTCCGTAGGCTCCAAAGTACTGCGGGGAGCTCTTCTACCTAGTTTCCGGCGGCCTGCTCGAGTGGTGCGAGGAGCCGCTTCTTGAGTCCTCCGCATACGAGTCCGTTTGCTTTCTCCACCTGGCCGTTGGATTGCGGGTGCGCGACTGACGCGTAGTTTATTTTAATGCCTAGTTCTTCGCAGAAGTTCTGGAATTCGGTAGCTGTGAAATTTGTGCCATTGTCTGTGATGATGTTGTGTGGCACTCCGAATCTGAAGATTATTGACTTGATGAAGTTCACGGTCGTGAGGGCAGTGGAACTGGTGATTGGCACTGCTTCGATCCACTTGGTGAACTTGTCAACTGCGACCAGTAGATGTGTCCTTCCTCCTTTTGATGATTTCTTGAGTGGGCCGACCATGTCGAGTCCCCAGGTGGAGAATGGCCAGGATAATGGTATGGTCTTCAGCTCTGAGGCCGGGGCGTGCGGTCTGTTAGCGAATTTCTGGCAGGCGACGCAGCGCCGCACTATGTCCTCTGCGTT
The DNA here is from genome assembly GCA_950022295.1 of Bromus sterilis. Classification (NCBI taxonomy): domain Eukaryota; kingdom Viridiplantae; phylum Streptophyta; class Magnoliopsida; order Poales; family Poaceae; genus Bromus; species Bromus sterilis. Next base: position 32,993,303 of record OX465597.1, read on the forward strand.
TTTCATAGCTGTGGGCCAGTAGAATCCCGCTCGGAATGCCTTGGACACGAGTACTCGACTGCTTGCGTGGTGCCCGCATGTGCCCTCGTGGATTTCGAGGAGTAGGGCTTTGCCGTCTTCCTCGTCGATGCACTTTTGTAGTATTTGCGCAATGCTGCGCTTGTACAACTGTCTGTTGATCACCGTGAATGCTTTGGAGCGTCTGCTGATGCGCCGTGCTTCGGCCACGTCTTGTGGTAGCGTTCCCTTGATTATGAACCGAAGGAATGGTTTTGCCCAGGCTGGTCCGTCGAGCTCGTCTGTTGCTGTGCCGTCAGGTGTGCTGGTGCCGGTGCCTTCTGTCGGGCTTGCTGATGCCACTTGCGCGGGGTCTGTTGCGTCCTCTTCGTCCTTGGCTGCCTCGAGTGCCGCCTCCGGTGTTTTGATGGACCTTTGGCTGATGCTTTCCAGGAAAACTCCGGGTGGTATTGGTCCTCGGGTCGATCCGATGTTTGCGAGCTCGTCCGCCTCCGTGTTGTTGGCCCTGGTGATGTAGTTGAGCTCGCAGCCGTCGAAACTCCCTTCGAGTTCGTTGTAGAGTTTCTGATAAGCTGCCATGTTGTCGGCTAGGGCATTGCAATTTCTCATCGCCTGCTGGACGACGAGATTGGAGTCCCCGTAGATGATGAGGCGAGTGGCTCCGCATGTTTTGGCCATGCGCATGCCGTGGAGGAGTGCCTCGTACTCTGCTTCGTTGTTGGATGCGTGGCTGAAGTTTATCTGGAGGACGTACTTCAGCTTCGTTCCTTTGGGGGAGATTAGGACGACTCCTGCTCCTGCTCCTTGTTGTCTTTTCGATCCGTCGAAGAACATTGACCGTGAGTTTGACAGATCCGGGGGGCCTGGTGTTTGGACCTCTGCCCACTCGACCAGGAAGTCTGGGAGTACTTGGGCTTTGATTGCTATTGGGTTCTTGAACTGTAAATCTCGTGGGCTGAGCTCTATGTTCCACTCGGCGACTCGTCCAGTTGCTCCTGGGTTGTTGAGGATGTCCGCGAGTGGGGCGCTGCTCACTATGGTGATCGGGTGCTCGTCGAAGTAGTGTGATACCTTCCGTGAAGTCATGATGACGGCCAGCAGTAACTTCTGGTAGTGTGGATATCACTGCTGGGACTTGTTCAGTAGCATGCTGAGGTAATAGATTGGCCTCTGTATGCTTTGGGCCTTGCCTTCTTCCATGCGTTCGACGACGAGTGCCGTGCTTACTACGCTGCTGCGTGCTGCTATGTAGAGGTAGAGTTTCTCTTTGTCCCTGGGTACCGCCAGAACTGGTGGAGTTGAGAGCGTCCTTTTGAGGTCCGTGAATGCTTGGCGGGCTTCCTTTGTCCACTCGATTTTTTCTCCTTTCCTTGGCAGTTGGTAGAAGGGCAGCGTGCGTTCCCCTAGCCGGCTGATGAAACGGCTTAGTGCTGCGAGTCTTCCAGTTAGCTGCTGTACTCCTTTTATGTCAGTCGGCTCTTGCATCTTGGCAATGGCTTGGACCTTCTCGGCGTTTGCTTCGATTCCTCGGGCGGAGACCATGTAACCGAGCAGTTTCCCGGCCGGTACGCCGAAAGCGCACTTCTTTGGATTCAGCTTGATCCTGTATTTGTTGAGTGCTACGAAGGTTTCGCGCAGGTCGTCGAGTAGCGTGTCTGCTTTGTAGGTATTGATGACGATATCATCTACGTACACCTGTACGTTCCTCCCGATTTGCTCCTTTAGGCAGGCTTGCATCATCCGCTGGTATGTGGCACCTGCGTTCTTCAGCCCGAAGGGCATGGTCTTGTAACAGAATACACCGTAGGGTGTGATGAATGAGGTGTGCTCTTCGTCTTCTTCTTTCATCCTGATCTGGTTGTATCCTGAATATGCGTCCAGAAAGGAAAGCAGATCGCATCCCGCAGTCGAATCGATTATTTGGTCGATCCTTGGCAGGGGAAAGTGGTCTTTCGGGAAATGCTTGTTCACTGGCCCGTAGTCGACGCACATGCGCAGTACGTCCGTGTCTTTCTTGGGCACGAGCACTGGGTTTGCTATCCAAGTGGCCTTCTTGGTTTCTCGGATGAACTGGGCGTCGAGCAATCGGTTGACTTCTTCTCCGATTGCCCTACGCTTGGGCTCCGAGAATCGTCTCAGAGCTTGCTTCACTGGTTTCGCGTTTGGTTTGATGTTTAGAGCGTGTACTGCGAATTCGCGTGGTATGCCAGGCATGTCGGCTGGGCACCAGGCGAATATCTTCCACTCGTCTCGAAGGAGAGCCACTAGAGCAATCGCTTGTTCTTCTGGCAGGTGGGCATACACGCGGACTGTTTTGTCTGGGTCCGTCGGGTGTACTTGGTGCGTGACCGTGTCGCTGTCGATGCTGAAGATAGGACCATACTCTTTTGACTCGCTGCGGCTTTCCAATGGGAAGATTTTCTTGTCGACGACCATGAATATTTCTCTCAGTTCTTGGTCAGCTCCGAGTGTGTCGGAGATTTTGTGGAAATCGCGGTCGCATTGGTCTGACTTGACGAAGCTTCCATTGATCGTGAGGACCCCTGTTGAGCCTGGCATCTTGAGCTTGAGATAGGCGTAGTGTGGTACTGCCATGAACTACGCAAACGCTGGTCGTCCCAATATGGCGTCGTATTGAGATGGCCAGTCGAGCACCTCGAACTCGAGGACGTGCTTGGCGAAATTGTGTCGGTTGCCAAAGACGACCTCGAGCTCGATTGATCCGAGTGATGTTGCTACTTCTCCAGGTACTACGCCGTTTAGTACAGTGCTTGACTTCTTCCATACCGACCGAGGGGTCAGCATTTTATGTAGGGTGCTTGCGAAGATGATGTTCATGCTGCTGCCTCCATCCATGAAAACCCTGTCCATGTCATATCCTCCGATTTGTGCGTCGAGCACGAGGGGCGTGTGTCCTGGTCTTGGTATGGCTGGCGGGTGGTCATCCTGCGAGAACGTGATGATGGTCTCCGCGTCGTGCAGTTGGTAGGTTTCCACTGGTTTCATGTTCTCGGTTGCTGTAGCCTGCAGGGTGTAGGCGTCGCGCCGCGCTTGTGGCACCTTGCTTTCCTGTATCATGAGCACCTGCCCATGCGGCGGGCTGCGGCGTCCCTCGGGGCTTGGTGGTGGCGATTGCTCGAGCTCTCGAGCGTGCTTGACTCCTTTGCGTTTTTCGTTCCTGAGGTCGTCGGCCAGCTCGTTGAACAGGCGACATTCTCCCAGGGTGTGGTTGGATCTGATGCGCCCCCATTCATCTTCAAAGTTGTGAATTGTGCAGGGTCCTGCAAGCTGTTCTCTGACCGTAAGTTTCCTTGACCCGCTGTGTCTCTTCCTCCTTGAGATTGTGAAGACATGCTCGTGGTCCTCCGGGTGTTCGTAGAATCGAGGGTCTGTTTCGATTCCTCGAATTGTGTCCTGATGCTTGATGAGGTTGGCGAATTTGTCCGGCCTTCGCTCCGGGTCATAGTATTCGCCGACCGGTGTCTCCGAGTCGCTGTCTTGGCTGTCGTTGAGTGCCCGCGTGGCGGTGCGTCGGACGGCCCTTGGCTCCTCGACTGCGTCGTGCGGCTTGCAGGGTTTGTCCTCGCTGCAGACTCCCTGGCGCGCCTCCTGGGTCGTCGATTCCTTCTTTGGTGGCAATATTCTTGGTTCCTGGTGTCGGGCTCGTAGCCATCGTCGTGATGCTCGGCGGGTGCCCGGGTGGTGGTGGGCCGTCGAAAGACCTGCGGGCCTCCTGCTGCGCGTCGCGCCTCCTCGAGCGGGACTCCTGCGTAGGGGTTCCTTGCGGCTCTTCTGGATCGCCGGTTCCTTCGTTGCTAACGCCGTGTTTGGTTGCCTCCACTGTACTGGGTCTGATACGGTTGCGACTCGATCGAGACTGCTGGGGAGGCGAAGATGTTTGCCGTGATATTGAATCCTTCGAGTGAGTTGGGTCCGGCTCTTGCCCTTGAGTTGCGATTTGCTGAAGATGGGACCGCCGAGATCGTAATTCCAACCTGTGTGGTTCCCACAGACGGCGCCAATTGTCGAGGATCGGCCACGGCAAATCCCATGGTCAGGGACCCTGGGTTAGTTGGAGAAGACACAGGATGGACGATAAGCTCGTCGGCAAACAGGAGGACACACTTCCTGCTCGATATATTGATTGTGGAGAAGTTACAGGGGATGCCAAAGCGGATGCGCTCTAGGCTAGGGTTACAGGCGATGTGTTATTCGATGGTCTATGCGTTGCCCCTCCTGGCCTTTATATAGTAGACCAGGTCTGGGGGAATCAATCTCCAATTACAGGTAATCTAACCCTAGCTTGTACGGCAAGTCCCTGCACCTTCCTTGTCAATCGAGGACTCCCAATGTCGGTGCCATCTAACGGGCCAAGGCGAGTCCGGCGGTAGCTCCGTGGGCCTTCAATGACACCGGGTAGGCCCATTAGTAGGAGTCGTGGGGTCACCCCCTCGTCAGCATCAGAATCTGAGGAAGAGGCACCAACAGAGTCTTCAGAGTGCTAAGAGGTATCAGGAAGCACCTCGGTCACAGTGGGGGAGTGAGGCTTGAGGGAAAAGATAGTATGAGTGGGGGAGTTTGCCAGCTCATATTCCTCATCAATGACACGAGGAGTACCATGATCATCAATATCAACATCCATGTCTTAAATCTCAGTGATGATCGGTGGAGGTGGACACTGAGGTGTTGGAACAATGGGTGTAGCAGCGGTTGAGACAAGTTCCTTTGACGGTGGGGTGAAGACGATGATGTTGCGCTGAGTATTTGTAGGTGGAGTGGAAGCAACAGTGGAGTGAATTGTGGTATCCGCAGCCTTTGATGCCGGAGGAGCCGAGGAGAGTGGTGTAGCATCAATTGGCTCCTCAACTGTGGGTTCCAGTGAGGGCTTCTTCGCAGCTGGTTGAGTTGAGGGTGGGGTATCGGGCATGTGCTTGAGGCCTTTGGTGGTATCCTCAGGTGTTGCATCAGCGTGAGTTGAGGCAGTAGGAGGGACTGAGGAGGCGGGCAGCCGAAGCTTCATCAAATTTTGCATTTGTCGAGACATCGGTTCCTTGGATTTGCCGATGTACGCACATTGGGCGCCATATTCAGTGTTGAGGCGATGAACCTCACATTGATACTCAATGAACTCCTCAGGAGTAACATCCCTGACAAGTTTCTTTTTAAAGTCACTGTGGACTTTCTTCAGTTGAGTCTTCAACTGTTTTTGAAGATCACGTTGATGAATCTCATTGATGAGGAACTGTTGAACATAGAACTTGATGTCTTTAGGTATGTCCAAATCATCAAGAGGAGTATCAGGCTTAACTGTCCAGATGTCAATGTATTCCAAGACCTTCTTGGGATCAAGGAGAAATGGGATTTCAGAACCCGTTGCCTCAGCTTTGCGTCTGGCTGCAGCACGCACATACTGAATCTTTTGTTCTTTAGTGGCGACAAAACCGGCCAAGTCTTCAAACTTATCTTCATCATCAGAATATGCCGTGGTTTGATGAATGGCACCACGCATAGTTGTCTTCTTTGGTGAGGGCCTTGGCCACGTTGAAGGACGGTTTTGGTCTTCAGCTGAGGCTGAGGCAGTACGGTTGAAGCCTCAGGGGCACTGCCTGATTCATCAGTTCGAATTCTTGAAGCAGGAGCAGCACCGGCTATGCCTTGGCAAGAGGAGCCTGGAGCATCAGGCTTTGCCGAGGACTTCTTGGTTGGTTTGATGCCAGGAGATTTTCTACGAGGCTGCCATGACTGAGGTTGTGGCGGAGGCGGAGCATCAGCCTGAGGTGGAATTTGTACTGAGGCAGCCAAGTCATGGACCAGAATCTTTGCTCGGCTAGCAATTCGCTTGAGGTATTGCTGCTAAGCTTCACGAAAGTCATCATGAGTCCGCAAAGTTGTGGGATCAGGAGTAACCCCAGGTTCAAGAGGAGGTCGAGCCTTGATGCCCAAGGTCTTCACAGGCGGATTGACAGCAAACATTTCCTCATGACGAGGATTAAGCCATTGATATGCAGCCCATCACTTGGCCCATTCCCTCGTGATCTTCTGGACACGAAGCTTATGTTCTCCAGCGTTTTCACGCTCGGGACTCTTCAGTTTGGCATAGAGCTCTAGAGGCAAATCTTTGGCAGTATATCTATGCTTGCGACGAGGAGCCATTTTCTTCAGCGGTGGAGACTGAGGAATGGTTCGTTCGAGCCGAGCTGCAAATGAAGTGAGACTATGAGAACCATATGATTCCTCAGCAGACATGTACCTGTGAGAAAATTAGTTGCGAAGGAAGTGGGGTACGGTTATATGCATTCATGAGGAATAGGCTGAGGAAATCAAAGTAACGAGGCATAGGTACAGGTCTCACAACGCTAGCAATACTGTTGAGGAATGAAGTGTTATGAAGAAACGGGAAGATTCTTGAAGACACAACAGTACTGAGGAACAAGCAACTGAGACAGAAGCGTACAAGGACTGAGGCGAATGCTGAGGAACCACGAGTCAGTCTTCCCCGGTGACAGTGAACTCTGGCGACGATAGCACGAGAGCTTGAGGAGCTCAAGGGCAACGGCGCGAGAGGGAGAGGAGATGTGGGGGAAATTGACCGTGGGGTGGGTGGCTATTTATAGAGGGGTGAAAGCTGAGGGTTGAGATTTTTGTGGACACGATTGCCCCTGACGGTTTGGATTCTCAGTGGTTATAATAATGATGTCTAAGCACGACGTGCGGTAAAATCGCAACCAAAAAAAAAGATTGCAACGGATAATCGTCAATTCGAGGAAACTGAGGACATTAAAAATGTTGAGGATAAAGACAAAGGTCTCAGGCTGAGGAATACACGAGTTCCAAATGAACGCATATGAGATATAAAAGAATGGATAAGTGAGCACAGAGGGACGGGTCCGATCACGTTCACCTAGATGAAGAAGCAAATGCTGAGGAACAAGAACAATAGGTGAACGGTGTTGAGGAAAAACACGGTAATCATCAGGATGAAGACTTCAACTGAGGAAACTGAGGATCAACAAATCCTGAGGAATTTGGGCGGTGGCGCTACCCACCTTATAGGGAATGAGACACTTGATACCATACAATTGTCGTATGGATCTTGAATCAATTCCACGTTAATTTCTTCACACTTAGCAAGGTAGTTCGTCATGAATTGAGGAGTACGACGCATCGTGTGTTGTACATCAGGATTCTTCAATATTGTTTAAGCGTTAGGATGTGTGTCCATTCACTGGACGTTTGAGGAATCTAAGATATTTAGCTCACACCTCAGAGTGCTAAAACTCTTCTCATCCAAAGGATTAGTGAATATATCAGCAAGTTGGTCTTCAGTCTTCACGTGGCTGATGACGATGTCTTCCTTCAATACATGATCCCGAAGAAAGTGATACCGAATCTCAATGTGCTTCGTCCTCGAGTGTTGTACTGGATTCTGAGATATCTTGATGGCGCTCTCATTGTCATATAGTAGTGGTACTTTCTTCAGGTTGATGCCATAGTCCTTCAGAGTTTGCTTCATCCAAAGAAGCTGTGAGCAGCTTGCACCAGCAGCGATGTATTCAGCTTCAATAGTGGAGAGGGAGACGCAGTTCTGTTTCTTCGATGACCAGCACACCAGAGAGCGTCCGAGGAAATGACATGTTCCTGAGGTAGACTTCCGATCCACTCGATCTCCAGCATAATCTGAGTCTGATTACCCAACGAGATCCAGCTGTGAGCCTTTTGGATACCATAAGCCTAGCGACGGGGTGTGATCAAAATATCGAAGAATTCGTTTCACCGATTGGTGATGCGATTCCTTAGGTGCCGCTTGGAATTGGGAACACATGCAAAATCTCAACATTATATCAGGCCTAGATGCACATAGATATATCAGAGAACCTATCATGGAACGTTATACCTTTCGATCGTAGTCCTTGCCATTTTCATCAGGGCCGAGTTGCCCATTTGTAAGCATCGGTGTCTTGATACTCTTGTAGGGAACCAGATTTGAAGCCCTTGCTGATGAGGAAATCCCTTAGTGTGTCATAACGAGCCCGAGGGGCTTGCTTCAGTCCATATAGGGCTTTCTTCAATCTGTACACCATATCAGGTCTCTTCGAGTCTTCAAAGCCTAGGGGTTGAGCAACATATACTTCTTCCTCGATATTACCGTTGAGGAATGAACTTTTCACATCCATTTGATATAACTTGATATTATGATGGTTAGCAAATGCAAGCATAATACGAATGGACTTAAGTCTAGAAAAGGAGCGAAGGTTTCGCCGAAGTCTATCCCATCGACTTGTGTGTATCCTTGTGCTACGAGACGAGCTTTGTTTCTGATGACTTGTCCATCTTCATTGAGTTTGTTGCGGTACATCCACTTCATGTCGATGACATTGTGAACTCGAGGATCAGGCCGTTTGACTAGTTCCCAAACATCATTCAGTTTGAACTGAAGAAGTGAATCTTGCATCACCTGAATCCATTCCGCTTCTTGAAATGCATCAGTGACTTTGGTGGGCTCTGAAATTGATACAAACGAGAAATGCCCACAAAAGTTAGCTATACGATTAGCTCTTGCACGAGCGAGAGGACTGTTAGATTGACGTCTGTGAGGATTCTGTCGACTTGAGCTTCATTCGCCACACGAGGAAGATGAGGTGGATGATCTTGAGGCGCATCGTCTTCACTGCTTTCAGATTCATTGGCATCTGCTTCAGGTGCTTCAGGAGCTTCAAGGGTCTCAGGAGCCTCAGGATCAGGATCGTCATCAGGATCATTTGCATCAGGATTTGGATGTTCTTCAGGAGCAGGAGGTATGTGCGTTTCTTTAGGATGATCCACAGGAATGATATCACCAGCACCCATCTTCTTGATCTATTCTTCAGGTGGGGCTTCATGATATGGGGTGGCCCGATCTTCTCAGTAAGCGAACGGTGAATATGAGGGCGATGATAGATAACTTGTATGTAGCCGATGAACTCTCCTCGCTAGATCCCTGTTGCCAATGCGACAGCTCTCTACCCTTTGGATATTCACAACTTCACACACTTGCGCAACGTAGCCGTCGACCACGAGACTGTAATTTGCAATCTACTAATTCCCAGTGGAACAACAGATCACACAAAACTTGTAGCAGCAGAACTTCAGATCGATACGAATTGAAGTTTATGATTCAAGATGAAAGGTTGGAGCTATTCTCAAGAACTAGGGTTTATCTAAACGTGGTCTGGCCCTAAAACTCGCAGGGGGTCCGGTAGTTATAAGCTAGGGGGTGTCAATCTGGATACAAGGCCGCAGCCCTTCAGATCTGCGCGCAGGCAGTTTCGGACGTCCGATGGGTTTCAGACGTCCAATGCGTCGGACGTCCGAATCATGTCGGACTTCCGGCTGTTGACATCGGTACTGTACTCGGGGGTCGTCGCGAAGATCTTCATTTCGGACATCCGTTCCATGTCGGACGTCCGAAACCCGTCGGATGTCCATAACCCTTCTGTAACTCTAGATCATCGCGGCGTCGTATCTCCTGGCCTCCGATGTCGGACGTCCGACAAAGTTCGAGCTTCCTTCATCTTCTCCTCCTTCTAGATCCTCTTATTCGTCATGATACCTGATCATGCAAACATACAAAGATTTATGCAGTATAAAGTTCTCATTACATAACATATCAGAATCTATTAAGAGCGAGTTCACCTGTTGTTCTATCAACTTTGCACGAGCTCTTGTAATAGGTCCAATTCTGATTTCATCATCCTTCTTCTTTGTTGAATCAACTTGTTCTTCATGACGAACTGGAGATGTGTTGGTAGTAGGGATGTCCTCATCACTTCATCTAGATTAGGTGGCAGGTGCTCTCTTTGCGAGCCGTCAGATTCATCAAACCGCACATCTACAGTCTCAACAATTTTATGATGACTAATATTGTAGACTCTGTAAGTGTGCGAGTTGATACCATAACCAAGCATGAAACCCTCACATGCTTTGGGTGCAAACTTGGACTGGTGATGAGGATCACGAATCCAGCAAGGTGCACCGAATACTTTGAAGTAACTCACATTGGGTTTCTTACCGACCATTAGCTCATATGATGTTTTATTGAAGAACTTGTGAAGATACACTCGATTGACGATGTGGCATGCAGTGTTGATTGCTTCAGCCCACCACATTAGTGGAGTGTTGTACTCAGCCAGCATCGTGCGAGCCATCTCGATGAGGGTTCGGTTCTTCCTCTCAAAAACTCCATTTTGCTGAGGAGTGTAAGGCGCTGAGAATTCATGAGTGATTCCCAAGTCGTCGAGGAATTCTTCCACACCGATGTTCTTGAACTCAATGTCGTTGTCGCTTCGAATGTGCTTGATCTTCAGGTTGTAGTTCTTCATGACTCGCTAGGCGAAGCGCTTGAAGATAGCTGGGGTTTCTGACTTATAGAGAAGAAAATGCACCCAAGTGTATCATGAGAAGTCATGAACAATAACAACACCATACATACTACCTCCAAAGCTTGAATACTTTGGAGGACCGAATAGATCCATGTGAAGCAATTCCAGAGGTCTTTTAGTCATCATGATGGTCTTCGCTGGATGCTTGGCCTTGGTCATCTTTCTGGCTTCGCACGCACCACATAGTCGGTCCTTTGAGAATCTGATTTCCTCAATCCCGAGGACATGTTTCTTCAGGACCAGTTTCTCGAGATTCCTCATTCCGGCGTGGCTGAGTCGTCGATGCCATAGCCAGCACTCTGAGGCCCGAGCCATGAGGCACGTAGCAACCCGAGGACCTTCAGAAAAATCTACAATATACATATCACCTTTCCTAACTCCACTGAAGACAATGGAGTTATCGCTAACCATATAGACTACACAACCATATTTTCCGAAGAGAACAACGAGATCAAGATCACATAGCATAGAGACAGACATCAGGTTGTATCCGAGGGATTCAACAAGCATGACTTTGTCAATGTGTGATAGAGGCGAAGGTGTCCCGATGTTTTGATGAGATGATGGAGATCGATTATGGTGGAGACGACTTTCACGACCCGACTACGAACGTGCGAACACGTTGCGCCTTAGCGATCGCTAAACCAACTCCGAGAGGTTATTGATCCCGCGGATGCACGATCAACCTGACCACGAAGGTCTAATTCCTGCAAGCAATCGAAAGAACAAACAAGAACTAAGAATTGCAATCTGGATATTGCGAATATAAGATGAAAGATTAACAAAAGTTGGGGTTCCAATGCGGTCTTGGCCTGGTCGGATGACACAAACGAAGAGCTCGAAGTTGCGGCTATGGCTAACTTAAATCTAATTAAAACCCAAGTCTAAACGACGCCCTAAGGGCTGTATATATGGGGGAACAGAGGGGATTTTCGTGACCCCTTGGAGGTGGGGTCCGAAAACAACCCTAACTCGGTTTCCCCACACATACTGACTCTAAAAACAACCTATAATGTGGTATTTCGAAATTACATGGGCCCAGCCCAATATTAAGGTGACGCATCACCTATAATTGCCCTTGGACGAAAATAATGAAGTGGCATCTCGCGTATTTCGTCCAAGACTTCATGCGCGCCTTATAGTGGCTTCAAAGTGCGATAATCACCACTAGAAGCTCCACTGTCCTTTCCCGCGCGCGCACCTTCTTCTCCATGCTTGATCCCGCTCCAATGACCATCCTTCTTGTCCATGCTAGGTCCTTCATTCATAAGCAAAACAAAAGTATCTAATTTAGGCAGCATCATATGTTCATGAACAATAGAAGGATTCGCAAGAAACGAAAGTACCTGATAATTTAGTTGACGTGCACGTGCTCTAGTAACTGGTCCAATATGTGTAGTTGGTGAGGATATGGGTGTAACATTAGTAGGGATGTCCTCATCAATGTGTTGGTCTCGAGAGATAGCAACTCTGCCGAGACCCAATACCTTACTTTTACCTTTATCAGCGAAGGTGATGGTTTTCTTCAAAGAAGGACTCAGAGATGATTCCTTGAGAAGGCTTCTATCACCAGTCATGTGATTTGTGCATCCACTTTCCATCAACCATTCAGTCTTTCCCTGCAAAGGAATTAGTATCTCATACAGCAAGTTATGAGCCAGTCTCAGTTTGAAGAATCTATGGTTCCTCAGAATTAATTCCTCAGGATGTTCCTCAGGATTGATTCTATGAAACCAAACGATATAAATCTCCTTCAACTGACTCAAATGATGTTGTCCTGGGCATATGATCTGCAGAATTTATGATTGCCTCAGGACATGTCCCTGCAAAGACGATCAATTCTTCTTTACCACCCACATCTTAATGGGTGGTTTTGAAGTATATGAGGACTGATGAGAGCGATGAGACCTAATGGGACGTGAGATGGTGGTATCAGGATAAACAAACGAATAAGCATTATTATGAGGAGCTTCCCTGTGGACAAAATGGTTAGCTGAGACATAATGATAATCATTTCCTTTTGAGGTATCGTCCTCAGATGATACCCTCAGGTCATTTTCATCTGCATTCACAGGGAGGTTAGTGATGAGGTCCTTCTGAACCCAGATCTGCTTGACTAGAGGACCGTTCCTGCAGTTAGTTCCGATGTATCTGGCGAATACCTCACCATTGACATCTTTAAACATTTTATAGTTTAAGTCAAATGACTCAATGACCACATCTAAGGAAACAGTATCATAACCAGATAAAGTATAGGGATGAAGAGGAGGCATCTTTGCCAAAACCCAAGTGGTCTTTGGATATTGTTCAAGTTTCCAGTAAGACCCATCAGCATTGAGGTTTCGAGTGAACCCGACACCTTTCTTTCCTCGGATTCCTGTTGAGGATCTATTTCTTGAGGATGTCGCAAAGAATCTGATGCCCTTTCAGACTCTTGAACAAACCTGTCGGGACCCGGGGTTTGCGTATGTAATTCCTGTTACAACACAATCATATGGAGAGCCGAGAGCCGTACCCACTTGTCTAAGCAGACAAGGCCAAGCACAGAACACTCTCAGAAAGCATCAAACATGAGGGGCGTCCCATCCAGGCCGGATGATCAACTGAGATGGGTCCTCATCGTCCGCTCACAAGTCTACATGATTATGGGTGGTGAAATCCCATACTCATAGACAAGTCGCCTCAACCATATTCTCGATTGAATTATAACACTTACATAAACAGACTCCAGCCCGATCACTTAGTCGAGGTCTCGGGCGGGCTCAATCATAAAACAAAGTGTGCCACGTGACAGAGTCACGAGCAATCGCATCGCGATGCCCCAAGCTGCGCACATCTAAGGGCCACTTGGTGTATGAAAGACCGCCGGAAGAACAAAACTAAGTTATCGAACCCCACACTAAGACATGCATGTTATAATCATACACGTAGCATACATGTCTAGTGTAAACAGAAGGTAATCACAACATGAACTCTACAAACTCATAGTCTTTATAACTTCTGCTAAACAAAGCAGACATAGTAGTTGTATTACAAGCAGAGATCACATAGTTGTGATCCAACATTACATCAAACATTAACGGAAGCAAATTATGTCTTAGTAAAGAAAAGGTTAACAAATGGCTTAAGAAGCCCGAAAGAAAATACAACGACCCTCCAGTGGGCACAGGCTGCTGTCTGGAACTATACGACTTAGTCCACGTCGAGCTCGAGGTAGAGGCCACCATCAGGGTCAGTGGTCTCGTCTCTAAAACATAGAATAAGAAAACGTGAGTACAAAGACGTACTCAACAAGACTTACATCAGATCTATACTACTCATGCTCAAGTATCAAGGCAAAGGGAGGTGGGGTTTCAATGCAAAAGTGCCAGCTTTGACTTGGCTAGTCCTGTACTACGAATACCAGAAAGAGGTAAGGAGCGTACACGAGTCCACGTATCAAGTATCCAACCAATACACCACTATGGATCCTTCCTCGACTTCCCCACGAGAAATCAAACCATAGCACTCACACTTATCTTGGCAATTTTAGAGTAACCATTGAAGTTTTCTATGATCAAGTAAAGGTCTCCAAGTAGTCCATAACCGCGGACACGGCTATTCTAATAGTTCATTAACCCTGCAGGGCTGTACTGCTACACACACACACGCATCAGTTACCGCCTGGGAGTGGACCCTTCAAGCGAGTACCGGCGAGGATGTGGCCACGACACTTCACTCACAGCACCATCTCTAGTCCTAGGGAGTTGCCTATTTGAGTTGGGACCACGATCGAAATCCGGCCGATTTTTCCGATGCGGACTCAAACGTTGTGTGACTGCCATCAAGCTCAACTCGATCATGATCACTTGATTCAACGAGCCCACAACCTACGTCCACCACTTACCTTGATGTACCTGCTTGAGATCGTTTAAAGTTCGAACTGCTTGCGACTCCTGGACTTGGTCCGGGGTGAGGTACTAGGCCGAGAGGGGTAAGTGAGCCCAATGTGTGGTCGTACTCTTAGTCTTGGATAAAAACACAAGAACTCGGGCTTAAGGCGGTGTTCAACGAGACAACCGACTGTGTACTCCTACACAGCCTCTCATCATTCACCTTGTTTAGGTCAAATTCACCAACACATTAACACCATCATTCACATGATCACTACCATCCCGACTCACATCAAAGTAGCCTCATTGTAAACTCTAAGCATGCAATAAGCTGTAACATTTGCAGGGGCCACATGACATCAAACAACTCCTAGATCTGCTAGGATTGTGGTTTGCTTACTACTGTGACAAAATGATAGGTCATGCAAAGGAATAGGTTCAACTAGCGGTAGAACGTATCATGGTGACATCCTAAATAATGCATAAGAGAGACTGAGAGCGAAGTGGGATTTTATCGACGTGATCAATGGGGGTTGCTTGCCTTGCTGACGATCACGATGTACTAGTCTTCTGACGTGAGGTTGAACTCGTCTTCGATATCAACTCTACCGAGAAGATGCAATCACCGAAGCACTGGAAGTAAAGCACACAATTGATAAATTACAATGCACAATCAATATGGCATGGTATGATGATGAACATGGTTGTATTGTGCTCCTTAAGTTCATGTGAAGTGCTTGCATTGCAATGGTTAAAGTTGCAATGGCATACGCAATTGATTTGATTTAAACCAAATGTACCAAATAGCAGAATGCTACTGATCCATCATGGTAAACATTTCAAACATGGTTGAAAGTTTGATATTTGGATAGAGCATTTTATTCTAATAAGTTTTCAGATAAAAATCATTTCAATCTGAGTTACGGTTTAAAAGTTATTCAAATTCAACCTTTTGGATATTTTCTAGAATTTCTGGAATTGTTTTTAAACAGAAAAAAGGTTTACTGCGTCATGGTGATATCGTGCTGACGTGGGCGGTAGCCTGACCAGTGGGACACTCTGGTCAGTGACTGGGGGGTTAATCCCTGGTTTAGATTAAACCGACTGGTTTAATTAGCCGCTAGGGCCCACATGACATTGGGTTTAGGGGGGGATTAGATCACGGTTTAGGGCCTAATGGCCTCGGCTTGACGTCGGCTGTCCTGTAGACGGCGGCGACTCGCCGGACTTGGGCTGGAGGCCACGGGGAGGGGAACAGAGGGCACGGGCATGTGCCCTGTGGTCTTGCGCGTCTCCTGGAGCACAAGGGGGACCTCGGGGGGGGGGGCACGAGGCCACGGCTACGACAACGGGCGCGGCGGGCGGCTTTTGTCCACGGCGGGATACGACGTAGAGGGGTCGGGGAGAGCAACGGAGAGGGGTAATAGAAGCGCCATGCTCACCGGAGCTCGATGATGGGCACGGCGAGGTCGAAGATAGGCTGGCCGGTGAGGAATTCCTCGCCGGAGTTCCTGTGGCCGGCGACAAAATCTTGAGGCTGGCGTCGTCTTCGGGGCGCCCCGGGAACGATTGACGATGGGGATCGATGAAGACGAAGGCTGCCGTCCTTCTAGGCACGGTGGTGCGGCGATGGGAAGTCGGTGGCCACGCGGGCGCACATCGGCGAGCTCGGGCAGCGCTCGGGTAGCACCGGAAAACAGCGAGGGAGCGAGAGCGGCCACCACAGGAAGGGGGAAATGGTTCAGGGGCCTTCCAGGCGTGCGGTGGCGGGGAGGTGGAGCCAGGGGAAGCAGGACGTGGCCAGGCTACAGTGGTATGGCCGCCACGCACCTCTGTGCTTGCCGGCGAGGTAGGAGACAAGAAGGAGAGGAGGTGGGCTGGGCTGGGTCAAAGCCAGGTGGCCAGGTAAGTGTTAAGTCCCCCTTCTCTGTTTTTCTTTTTATATTATTTTCTGTCTTTTGTTTTATTTTTATTCTGCAACCAAAACATTTTCTAAAATTCTACAAACTTTTATGTGAGCTAAAGAGACATATATAAGTCACCTCACAAAGTTTTAGAAGTATTGGAATTATATTTATTTAATTCCAATTGCAAATACAATAATTATTTAATTTCCAAAGGACTTTTGGACTTTTAGAAAAATCAATGAGCATGGAGTGGGACCCACTTCACTTGATATGTGATCATGCCCATTTATGAGATTTTTTAAAAAGTTCAAAGCATTTTTGGAAAAAGATTTTTGTTTGGCCTTTTATTAAAATTATTTTGAGGCTTTTTGCTTCCCCATTTATTTTTATTTTGCAAAAAATTTCATGATGAAAAAATGCTAGCTTGGAAAAGCACAAACCTAAATTAGGGTTCTGACAACTCGCTCCCACTCAAAAGAATCTCGTCCCGAGATTCAGAAGTCGTCGGGAAGAGGGTGGGTTACTTAGCTCGTAGATGATCCTCTCGTTCCCAGGTGGCTTCTTTCTCTGAGTGATGTGATGACTTCACTTTGAGGAATCTGATCTTCTGACGTCTGGTGCTACGCTCGGCTTCATCAAGAATATGAACAGGGTACTCTCGATATGAAAGGTTATCTTGGAGATCAAGCGTTTCATGGTCTACTTCGCGGATGGGGTCCTTGAAGCAACGCTTGAGTTGAGAGACGTGGAAGACATCATGAACCTGGGAGAGGTGAGGGGGTAGTTCCAATTGGTAGGCAACTTCTCCATGTTTAGCGAGAATGCGAAAGGGACCAATGTAACGTGGGGCCAACTTTCCTTTGATACCGAAGCGATGGGTACCCTTCAGAGGAGTAACCCGAAGGTAAGCTTTCTCATCCAGATTATAGCTTTCTTCCCTATGATGACGATCATAATAGCTTTTCTGACGAGACTGAGCTGTTTTCAATCTCTCACGAACAATGCGAACCTGCTCTTCTGGATCCTGAATCATATCCGGTCCAAAGGATTGTCTTTCACCGGTTTCTGACCAGTTTAGGGGTGTTCGATATTTCCGTCCATAGTGAAATTCAAAAGGAGCCATGCCCAAACTAGATTGGAAGCTATTGTTATACGCAAATTCGGCAAAAGGAAGAGAATTCTCCCATTTCTTTCCGAAAGAGATAACACAAGCTCTGAGCATGTCTTCGAGAATTTGATTGACCCTTTCTACTTGACCACTGGACTGCGGGTGATAAGCGGTGCTAAAGGAGAGGTGGGTTCCCATAGCATTCTGGAACCCAAAATCGAGAAGTGAAAAGACTACCACGGTCTGAATTGATTTCCAAAGGAACACCGTGAAGTGACACGATTCGGGAGACATACAAGTCCGCTAACTGGCTAGCAGTTATAGACTCGCGAACAGGAAGGAAGTGAGCAACTTTGGAAAGTCGATCAATGACAACGAAGATGGCATCATTTCCTTTCTGGGTTTTTGGAAAGCCAGTGACGAAATCCATACTGACTTTATCCCATTTCCACTCGGGGATAGGCAAAGGTCTAAGAGTACCAGCATGTCTTTGATGTTCTTCCTTAACGTGACGACAAACATCACATTCAGCAATGAACTGAGAAATTTCTCTCTTCATCCTAGTCCACCAAAATCTCTAGCGTAGATCTTGATACATTTTAGTACTACCGGGATGAATCGAGAGGGGAGATTCATGGGCTTCTTTAAGGATCAGCTGTCTAAGGTTCTTATTCTTCGGTACTACTATCTTGTTCTCGAAGTATACAATGCCTTCATTGTCTAGGGTAAAACATTTAGCCTTACCACTAGCAATGTTTTCTTTGATGTATCGGATACCTCGAGCAAGTTTCTGTGCAGCTTTGATTTGATCCTCAAGAGTTGGTTTCACTACTAAGGTGGAAAGGAATCCATAAGGAACAATCTCAAGATTAAGCTATCGAAGTTCCTCATAGAGAAGTGGTTGATACTGTTGTAACATGAGGTTGTTACAATATGACTTATGACTTAGTGCATTAGCCATGACATTGGCTTTGCCTGGGGTGTAAGAAATTCCTAAGTCATAATCTTTTATCAACTCAATCCAGCGTCTTTGCCTGAGATAAAGATCTGGCTGGGTGAATATGTATTTGAGGCTTTGGTGGTCGGAATAGATCTCACAACGATTACCAAGGAGGTAATGTCGCCAACTTGTCAGGGCATGAACTACGGCAGCGAGTTCAAAATCATGGGTAGGGCAGTTCTCTTCATGTGGATGCAACTGGCGTGAAGCATAAGCTACCGCATGTCTATCTTGCATAAGTATGCATCCTAACCCTTGCCGTGAAGCATCACAATAGATCTCGAAATTCTTTTTGGTGTCTGGAGGCGCAAGTACGGGTTCAGAAGTCAATCTTCTTTTCAGATCTTGAAAGCTTTCCTCGCACATGGGGGTCCATTCGAATTTCTTGTCTTTCTTAAGGAGTTCAGTTAGAGGCTTTGCAACTTTGGAGAAGTTCTCAACGAAGCGGCGACAATAGCTTGCTAAGCCAAGAAAACTCCTAACTTGCTTAACCGATTCAGGTGGAGTCCACTCAAGGACGTCCTAAACTCTCTCGGGATTGATAGCAATGCCTTTGGAAGAAATCACGTGGCCTAGATAGGTCACTTCTGGTAGCCAGAATTTACAATTGGAGAATTTGGCATATATGCGAAGTTTCATCAATACCAGCCTAAGATGTTCTGCGTGCTCTTCTTCGTTCTTTGAGTATATAAGGATGTCATCGAGGTAAACTATGACAAACTTGTCCAAATACTCCATGAAGGTCGAATTCATCAAGCGCGAAAAAGTGGTTGGGGCATTCGTTAAACCGAAGGACATAATGGTGTACTCATAAAGACCATAACGAGTAGTGAAAGCTGTTTTGGGAATGTCCTAGTTTCGGATTTTGATTTGATGATAGCCTAATCTCAAATCCATCTTGGAGAAGACAGAGGATCCAGCAAGTTGATCATAAAGATCATTGATCCTGGGAAGTGGGTACTTGTTCTTTATCGTCGCTAGATTTAGCGGACGATAATCTACGGACATCCTTTCTGTTCCATGTTTTTTCATTACGAACAGAACGGGGCAACCCCATGGCGATGAGCTAGGGCGGATGAAGCCTTTTGCCAATGAAGCTTCAATTTGGATTTTTAGCTCAGCTAACTAACGAGGGGCCATTCTATATGGGCGTATGGATATTGGGGCGTTTCCTAGAATAAGATCTACCACAAACTCTACAGGTCTGTCAGGTGGTATGCCTGGAAGCTCTTCTGGAAAGACATCCAGGAAGTCACGAACCACCGGAATATCTTCAATGTCAGGAAGGGGAAGCACATTCAAAGAATGCAGCTGGGTTCTAGAGCTTAGTGAGGTGTAGTCAATTGTCTGGCCTGAAGGATAGGTGAGTTTAACTGACTTGGCTTTACAATCAAGGACAACATTATGTCTTGATAACCAATACATTCCTAGGATGACATCAATGTCTGAAGACTTGAGGGCTATAAGTGAAGCAAGAAATACAAAACCCTCAATGGCAACTTCATTTTCGTGACTCACCATAGTGGTGTGCCATTTAGATCCAGGGGCATGCACAACTAAGGGTGTGGATAACATCGAAAATGAGATGTCATGTGACAGTGCAAAATCCTGGGATATGAGTGAATGAGATGCTCCTGGATCGAAAAGAACAGAAACTGGGATGGAGTTGACAGGCAGGGTACCGAGCACAACGTCGGTTGCCCTATGGGATTCCTCCACAGATACATGGTTCAACCATCCATGTTCCTAAACAGGAGTGTGAACTTTGGAAGTTTTGGGTTGAAGCTGACCACGACGAAAGGCTTGCTTGGGATTAGGAGTGGTGGCTACATGATTTTGGGGACATTCACGAAAATTGTGGCCTGATTGTCCACATTGGAAACAAACACCACGTGGAACGAAAGGAACATGAGCACTTGATTGTCCAACAAAATTCCAAGGATGATGAGGACATCTCTACTAATGTTACACCCACATCTTCACCAACTACACATACTGGACCAGTTACTAGAGCACGCGCACGTCAACTAAATTATCAGGTACTTTCGTTTCTTGCGAATCCTTCTAATGTTCAGGAACATATGATGCTGCCTAAATTAGATACTTTTGTTTGTCTTATGAATGAAGGACCTAGCATGGATAAGAAGGATGGTCATTGGAGCGGGATAAAGCATGGAGAAGGAGGTGCGCGCGCGAGAAAGGACAATGGAGTTTCCAGTGGTGATTTTCGCACTTTGAGGCCACCATAAGGCATGCATGAAGACTTGGACGAGAGACACAATGATGAGGACATCCCTAATAATGTTACACCCATATCCTCACCAACTACACATACTGGACCAGTTACTAGAGCTCGCGCACGTCAACTAAATTATCAGGTACTTTCGTTTCTTGCGAATCCTTCTATTGTTCATGAACATATGATGCTGCCTAAATTAGATACTTTTGTTTTGCTTATGAATGAAGGACCTAGCATGGACAAGAAGGATGGTTATTGGAGCGGGATCAAGCATGGAGAAGAAGGTGCGCGCGCGGGAAAAGACAGCGGAGCTTCCAGTGGTGATTATCGCACTTTGAAGCCACCATAAGGCGCGCGTGAAGTCTTGGACGAAATACGCGAGATGCCACTTCATTATTTTCGTCCAAGGGAAATTATAGGTGCTGCGCCACCTTAATATTGGGCTGGGCCCATGTAATATCGAAATACCACATTATAGGCTGTTTTTAGAGTCCGTATGTGTGGGGAAACCGAGTTAGGGTTGTTTTCGGACCCCACCTCCAAGGGGTCACGAAAATCCCCTCTGTTCCCCCATATATACAGCCCTTAGGGCGTTGTTTAGACTTGGGTTTTAATTAGATTTAAGTTAGCCATAGCCGCAACTTCGAGCTCTTCGTTTGTGTCATCCGACCAGGCCAAGACCTCATTGGAACCCCAACTTTCGTAATCATTCATCTTATATTCACAATATCCAGATTGCAATTCTTAGTTCTTTCTTGTTCTTCGATTGCTTGCAGGAATTAGACCTTCGTGGTCAGGTTGATCGTGCATCCGCGGGATCAATAACCTCTCGGAGTTGGTTTAGCGATCGCTAAGGCGCAACGTCTTCGCACGTTCGTAGTCGGATCGCGAAAGTCGTCTCTACCATAATCGATCTCCACCATCTCATCGAAACATCGGGACACCTTCGCCTCTTTCACAAGAAGGATGGTTATTGGAGCGGGATCAAGCATGGAGAAGAAGGTGCGCGCGCGGGAAAGGACAGCGGAGCTTCCAGTGGTGATTATCGCACTTTGAAGCCACCATAAGGCGCGCATGAAGTCTTGGACGAAATACGCGAGATGCCATTTCATTATTTTCGTCCAAGGGCAATTATACGTGCTGCGTCACCTTAATATTGGGCTGGGCCCATGTAATTTCGAAATACCACATTATAGGATGTTTTCAGAGTCCGTATGTGTGGGGAAACCGAGTTAGGGTTGTTTTCGGACCCAACCTCCAAGGGGTCACGACATTCCCCTCTGTTCCCCCATATATACAGCCCTTAGGGCGTCGTTTAGACTTGGGTTTTAATTAGATTTAAGTTAGCCATAGCCGCAACTTCGAGCTCTTCGTTTGTGTCATCCGACCAGGCCAAGACCGCATTGGAACCCCAACTTTCGTAATCATTCATCTTATATTCGCAATATCCAGATTGCAATTCTTAGTTCTTGCTTGTTCTTCGATTGCTTGTAGGAATTAGACCTTCGTGGTCAGGTTGATCGTGCGTCCGCGGGATCAATAACCTCTCGGAGTTGGTTTAGTGATCGCTAAGGCGCAACGTCTTCCCACGTTCGTAGTCGGATCGTGAAAGTCGTCTCCACCATAATCGATCACCACCATCTCATCGAAACATCGGGACACCTTCGCCTCTATCACACAAGATGCCACATTAATATTTTCGTCCAAGGGTTATTATAGGTGCTGCATCACCTTATTATTGGGCCAGGCCCATGTAATTTCGAAATACACTTAATAGGCTATTTTTTAGAGTCCGTATGTGTGGGGAAACCGAGTTAGGGTTGTTTTCGGACCCCTCCTCCAAGGGGCCACGAAATTCCTTTCTGTTCCCCCATATATACAGCCCTTAGGGCGTCGTTTAGACTTGGGTTTTAATTAGATTTAAGTTAGCCATAGCCGCAACTTCGAGCTCTTCGTTTGTGTCATCCGACCAGGCCAAGACCGCAATGGAACCCCAACTTCTGTTAATCATTCATCTTATATTCGCAATATCCAGATTGCTTTTCTTAGTTCTTGCTTGTTCTTTCGATTGCTTGCAGGAATTAGACCTTCGTGGTCAGGTTGATCGTGCATCCGCGGGATCAATAACCTCTCGGAGTTGGTTTAGCGATCGCTAAGGCGCAACGTCTTCGCACGTTCGTAGTCGGGTCGTGAAAGTCTACTCCACCATAATCGATCTCCATCATCTCATCGAAACATCGGGACACCTTCGCCTCTATCAAGTGGTATCATATTTCTAGGTTGATCGGTGAGATTTACCAGTTTTTCGTAGTCTAGATTGGTTCTGTTCTTCATACCTACAGTTCACGAAAAAGGCAAAAAAAAATAGGGTTAGATCATCACGTCCCAAAACAGTCCGAGCCTTTGTCCAGTTTTCTTTACAGTAGTTTGCTTTGTTGAATTTTCGGTTGCATCGTTGTGTCGAGTTGCTGATCTTAGTGTCTAGTTCCCTTAGAGTTTCGAGTTCTGATCACAGATTGTCACGCCGCCGCCGCACAGTAGTACCACCACGTTCCGCCAATCCGAGTCCAGATACACCTCCACGTTCCGCCAAGCCGATTCCATATACACCACTACAACCTACCGATCCGAGTTGAGTTCCATCACCCGTTCGGTTTGTGATCTCTCCGTAGCCAGAATAGTTTTGAGTTGATTAGAGTCGGATTTCACCAATCTTTTGTCGTAAGTAGAAGGGGGTGATTTCCAAAAAAAAACAGAAAATAAAATTCAGTGTGTGCTTCTCAGTTGTTTACGTGTCGCGTCGTGCTTTCGTTGGTGTTTTAGGCTCACGTCTCTAATACGGTCTAGCCTAGGATCAGCACAATACCGACGTTGAGTGTTTATTCAACTTCGCATATTTGTCGAGGATCGGCCCCGGCAAATCCCATGGTCAGGGAACCTGGGTTAGTTGGAGAAGACACAGGTTGGACGATAAGCTCGTCGGCAAACAGGAGGATAGACTTCCTGCTCGATATATTGATTGTGGAGAGGTTACAGGGGATGCCAAAGCAGATGCGCTCTAGGCTAGGGTTACAGGCGATGTATTATTTTCTCTCTATGCGTTGCCCCTCCTGGCCTTTATATAGTAGACCAGGTCTCGGGGAATCAGTCTCCAATTACAGGTAATCTAACCCTAGCTTGCACGGCAAGTCCCTGCACCTTCCTTGTCAGTCGAGGACTCCCAATGTCGGTGCTATCTAGCGGGCCAAGGAGAGTCCGGCGGTAGCTCCGTGGGCCTTCAATGACACCGGGTAGGCCCATTAGTAGGAGTCGTGGGGTCACCCCCTCGTCAGTAGCCCCCGAGTGCCTGGGGGACTCGAAGAGTCGCGCAGGGACTCGAGTTCATCTTCATACGTCCATGGCTTGTGTGCGCGGTGCATCCGCGGTCGCTGGAAGCATGGTGGCCATGACAAAACCTGTTTCGAGGGATGCTAAGCAGAAAGGGCCCAAGGAGTCGACGGATCGAGCCTTGGTGAATTGCGCTAGTGGCAAATACCGCGATCGCTCAATCAAACCCATGTCCCTCGACATGAGCTTGGAATATTGGAGCATAGCAAAAGTCCGGCCGCTTCAGGTCTTACGATGTTCATTTGCCGCTAGTTGGTTGTGTAGCCTAAGGCGCGTCCGCCCGGCTTTATACTTCATGCGCAGCGCATGGAAAGGTTGGGAGTGAAATAGCTCTTCGGCAAGTCCCAGCCCGGCCGAACTTCGCAGCGGGGTCTTACCTACACGCTAGTCTTGCGTGGCATCTGGGCACAGTGTGTCGTGGTTCCAGGAATAGGTGTGTTTTTGAGGCGCGGAGCCTTATAGCATTTCACCCACTTGGAACAAATCATCAAGTAAGTTGTTCACTCATCTTACTCGCGAAGCTTGTTTCGAGTGCTCAGGCGAGGAATCCTTCTGCGAGCAATTACTCGAAAGCTATTTTGAGTTTCTTTCAGAGGTGAGGGAGCACCCGAGACTCTTAAGGGTGCGAGTGGTCACTCGAGCACCTTGTGGGTCCATAGGTGAGTGATCTCCTGTAACTCTAGTGCGTGCGAGTGATCACTCGAGCACCTTGTTGATCTTCAGATGAGTGAGCACCTGGGGACTCTCGAGATGGGCTCCTCCCGATGGGAGTGAGATGTTTTTTCTTTGATGGAAAAAGATCTGAGAGGATTTCTGGGTTTCGGTGGCATTCTGATAAACTTTACTTGTGATGGACGTTGGTTGGTCTTCTGCTTTTCTGTCAGGATAACCACGTCGCTGTGTGGTTATTGTCATAGATGCTTGGCAGTGAACCGTCTTTTCATCTTGACCGGTCATAATGATGAGCTCAGTGGCGTGCGAGCAGCGCCGGTTAGGTTCCCGAGGCGCGCATTTCCGACGCGTGATTTGATGGAAGTATGAACAGCGCGCCTCGTGGGCGAGCATCTTTGGCCTCGGATTTTTAAGCGTCGGCGTGGTTTTTGATTTCTGGATTAAGTGCGGGCACTGCTTGGCCTGGCCGCGTCGGGCCTTCCTTTCCCTATAAATTGGCTTCGCCTTGGTTTGCTTTCCTCCATCTGTCTCCTCTTCTACTTCCCTTTTACTAGCTTTTCATGGCTCCAAAGCGAGGCTTCGGCCGTGGTCGCGTCCGTCGTAGTAGAGGTGGACGTGCTCCTCGTTCTGGACGCGGTGGTCGACATGGCGCTCCGCTATCACGTTCTTCGTCTTCTGCGGAGGGCTTTTGGCGGCATGACTTCTTATCGCGCGTTCGTGGCCTTAATGCCACTCGCGTTCTTCTTCCTCCTTCTTTTTCTGCCGTTGTGGCCGATCTTGGTTTGGATGGCTTGCTTCTGCATCTTCAGGGGAGCGATCGAGCTCCCTCCTATGTCGATTTGGAGTTTGACCGTTCCCGCTTGGTCTTTCTTGGCTCTGGTTGGAGTTCGTTTTCTCGCCGTTTGGGTCTGCGCGATGGCGATGTTCTTTGCTGTCGATTTGATGGTGAGAGCACTGTTGCCGTCCGTGCTTTTGATCCGAGCGGCAACAGCATGGACCCACGAGCTCAGGAGTCAAGCAGCGACGTTTCCACAAGGTCGGGGGGTGCTACGCCTTCTTCTTCTTCGACTCCGTCTTCCTGGAGCTCCTCTGGTGGTGGTGACTTGGTGGTCAGCTCTGGCGAGGATGTCGACGTCAAGCCTTCGACCAAGCGAGCGCGCCAAGAGGCTTCGTAGAGCTGACAACGGCTTTTCTTCGAAGGCTGTGTGGCTGCAGCTGGAGAAGAAGCTGAAGGGTTCGTTGCATAGAAAACAAAATTTTTCCTACGATTGCAACTGCCAAGATCACATCTAGGAGATAACTTGTAACGGTTTGAGAAGGACTCACCCTCGAAGACCAAAAAGCTTTAATGAGAACGATTCTCGTGGGTGATGTAGTCGATCACTTGCCGACCTCAAAGTCGTGATGAAGATGGGCGCCACAAACGGGCAGCGCCTCCGTAATCGGTCACACGTACGGATCAGCGACGACCTCCGCCCCTTGCTCCAGTTGGGCAGCGGAAGTAGTGGATCCTCGGGAACTCCAGCAGCACTACAACATAGTGGTGGTGGTGGTAGAGAAGATCTTGAGCAGGGCTTCGCCTAAGCACCGTACTCGTGAAACTGGATCAGCTAGCAAGGGGAGGAAGATGCCAACCAAAGGGCATATGAGAGATGGAGGAATTCGTGTGTAGAGGGGTCTCCACCCATCTATATATAGGAGGGGGAGGCAGCCCCCAAGGGGTAGCACGCCCCAAGAGGTGCCCCCACCTCTCCCCTCATCATGTGGGTGGACTCCCCACTCACAAAAACAAAGGGTCACACATTATTCCCATAACTTCCATAATTCTCCACTCAAAATTCCAAGAGTTTATCACATTAAAACACTTTTAATTATCTTGTTTAATGTCACTCAAATTAATGAACACTTCATTCAATGAGTACTTCATTGATGAACACTTCATTCAATGAACACATTAACAATTATCCCCTTGCACTATTTTGATATACCGAAACTATTCCAGCAGTTTTATCAAAACAGTCCATGTGCTGTCCAGTATATTCTCTGGCGTTCCGTATCCACTCAAACGCGTCAACGAATCCTTAAGTGTGTCACCCTACGGTTCGTGAATAAAATGGACATGACAGAGACTCTTCTCTGATCAATAATCATCAGCGGGATCTGGAGATCCATGATGACTCCCACTTACTCAACGATGAAGTAGTGATCGTGTGCACCAAAACTCTGTAACCAATTCCTTTTGTCTCGCGATATTTTACTTGTCCGAGATCCGATCATTTGGTATCATCCATACCTAGTTCGATCTCGTTACCGACAAGTACTCTTTACTCGTTCCGTGATATAACATCCTCGTGAGCCAGTCACGTGCTTGCAAGCGATGTCAATGTGATATCACCGAGAGGGCCCAGAGTATATCTCTCCGTCATCTGGATGGACAAATCCCACTCTTGATCCACGAGCCTCAACTAACACTTTCCAAGTACCCAACGACACCTTTATAATCACCCTGTTACGGTGTGACATTTGATGGAATCAAAGTACTCTTCCGGTGTCAGTGATTGACGTGATCTCATGGTCTAAGGATTAGGGTTACTTCGTGAAAGTTTGATACAGCAATAGAAACTTGATGACATGATCGTATTGCTATAACTACTGTGGGTGTATGTTCATCACATCATTCTCCAATGACATGACCTTGTTATTAACAACATCCAATGTTCATGATCAGGAAACCTTGATCATCCGTTAATCAACAAGCTAGTATAGAGAGAGGCATTACTAGGAACCTTTTCTCTGTTTATTAAACACACATGTATTAACGTTTCCGGTTAACACAATTATAGCATGAAAATAAACATTTATCATAAACATGGAATAAGATAATAACCACTTTATTATTGCCTCTCGGGCATATTCCCTTCAGAAGCTGGTGGTGCTGCTGCTGCAGAGTGGTTGAAGGAGAAGCTCGTGGAGTTGGAGAAGAAGCTGGTGGAGCATCGAGAAATAAGTCGAGCTTCACCTTTTGTGATGTCATTGACATCCTCCACGAGTCCCTTTTCCTCCCGTTGTCTGTGTTGATGTCCTTGTAATGTAGTCATGTACTTCATGGGCACACATGTAGAAGTCATAATTCCTTGGGTAATTCCCTCTTGTAGTAGGAGCTGCCTTCTATCCAAATGTAACTGAGTCTTTGTGTCCAAGTTGTGTTTCAAGCTGGTTAAGTAAAGTGTTTTGCCTCCAGTCTTTCCAACATTATGCACTCAACTGTGCCAGGTCGTCGACTCCTTCTGCTGTGTCTTTAACTGCTTGAAATGTGTTCGGCTCCTCCTAGTGTACTGCTTTTGGAC
Organism: Bromus sterilis; assembly: GCA_950022295.1. NCBI lineage: Eukaryota > Viridiplantae > Streptophyta > Magnoliopsida > Poales > Poaceae > Bromus > Bromus sterilis. The sequence goes on from OX465597.1 coordinate 33,021,271, forward strand.
GTAGATTCTATCGGGTGCGCGTCAGCGCTCCCGATGGGAGTAGCCCCCGAGGCTTCGTTCGAGTTGCAGATTCGAACGTAGGCTGAGAGAAACTTGGCCGATTTCCTTTGGCGCCATCCTTGGAGCAGCTGCGGTTGATCTTTGCCGGGGTGAAGTTGGAGATAGTGCTGGCTACATCCTTTGCGAGTCTCGTGTCCTTTCGCAGGTGCGGCTAGCTGTGGCCTGCTTGTTCAAACTCTATTGGGTGCGCGTCAGCACTCCCGATGGGAGTAGCCCCCGAGGCTATGTTCGTGTCGGGGAGTCGGACGTACGCTGATATGAACTTTGCGTGATGATCTTCTGGAGTAATCCGCTTATTTTGATGTGGCGAAGATGTAGACGTTGCCGTTTTTGAAAGCTTTGGGTACTCCTGTTTGTTGCTATGGCGATTCCAATGCTCAAGTGTTGGATCGCGTGGGCGATGGCGTGCTCGGGGGGATTTTTCTTAAGCCCGCGAGTGCTTTTTAACGTGAGATCGCGTGGGCGATAGCAGGGCTCGGGGGGGATTTTCTTAAGCCCCCGAGTGCTCTTTAACGTAGGATCGCGTAGGCGATAGCAGGGCTCGGGGGGATTTTCTTAAGCCCCCGAGTGCTTTTGATGTAAGATCGCGTAGGCGATAGCAGGGCTCGGGGGATTTTTCTTAAGCCCCCGAGTGCTTTTTTGATGTAAGATCGCGTAGGCGATAGCAGGGCTCGGGGGGATTTTCTTAAGCCCCCGAGTGCTTTTTTTATGTAAGATCGCGTAGGCGATAGCAGGGCTCGGGGGGATTTTTCTTAAGCCCCCGAGTGCTTTTTTGATGTAAGATCGCGTAGGCGATAGCAGAGCTCGGGGGGATTTTTCTTAAGCCCCCGAGTGCTTTTTTGATGTAAGATCGCGTAGGCGATAGCAGGGCTCGGGGGGATATTTCTTAAGCCCCCGAGTGCTTTGAAAGCTGGTAGTGTTTGGGCAACATATGCTTTATTGCGGTCGAGTGGTTACATGAGTTTCCTGTCATGTCCCACCGATTGATACTAAGGGTAGAACAGTCGCAGGTTTGCGACATTCCATGGATTTCCCACATCTTCGTCCGTCTTTGGGTTCTTCAGCCTGTAGGCGCCGCCTCCGATGACTTCTGATACTATGAATGGGCCTTCCCATTGGGGGGCTTATTTGGGGACCTTCTCTTGTATCAGTCGTAGTACTAGGTCCCCTTTGTTGAAGGTTCTAGTTCGGAGGCGACTGCTTTGGTAAGTGCGCAGCTTGTCCTGGTATCCTTCTGACTTTGACAGGTCCACGGCTCTTGCCTCGTCGACTGTGTTTTTGTCGTCTTGGAGTGCTTCTTCTGCTTCCTCTTCTTCGTACCCCGTGACCCGAGGGGCTCCGAACTTGAGGTCATGTGGTAGTACTGCTTCGGCCCCATAGACCATAAAGAACGGTGTAAATTGAGTCGCAGTATTTGGCGTGGTCCGTAGACTCCAAAGTACTGCGGGGAGCTCTTCTACCCAGTTTCCGGCGGCCTGCTCGAGTGGTGCGCGGAGCCGCTTCTTGAGTCCTCCGCATACGAGTCCGTTTGCTTTCTCCACCTGGCATTTGGATTGCGGGTGCGCGACTGACGCGTAGTTTATTTTAATGCCTAGTTCTTCGCGGAAGTTCTGGAATTCGGCAGCTGTGAAATTTGTGCCATTGTCTGTGATGATGTTGTGTGGCACTCCGAACCTGAAGATTATTGACTTGATGAAGTTCACGGCCGTGAGGGCGGTGGAACTAGTGATTGGCACTGCTTTGATCCACTTGGTGAACTTGTCGACTGCGACCAGTAGATGTGTCCTTCCTCCTTTTGATGATTTCTTGAGTGGGCCGACCATGTCAAGTCCACAGGTGGCGAATGGCCAGGATAATGGTATGGTCTTCAGCTCTGAGGCCGGGGCGTGCGGTCTGTTAGCGAATTTCTGGCAGGCGACGCAGCGCCGTACTATGTCCTCTGCGTTTATCATAGCTATGGGCCAGTAGAATCCCGCTCGGAATGCCTTGGACACGAGTACTCGACTGCTTGCGTGGTGGCCGCATGTGCCCTCGTGGATTTCGAGGAGTAGGGCTTTGCCGTCTTCCTCGTCGATGCACTTTTGTAGTATTTGCGCGATGCTGCGCTTGTACAACTGTCTGTTGATCACCGTCAATGCTTTGGAGCGTCTGCTGATGCGCCGTGCTTCGGCCACGTCTTGTGGTACCGTTCCCTCGATTATGAACCGAAGGAATGGTTTTTCCCAAGCTGGTCCGTCGAGCTCGTCTGTTGCTGTGCTGTCAGGTGTGCTGGTGCCGGTGCCTTTTGTCGGGCTTGCTGATTCCACTTGCGCTGGGTCTGTTGCGTCCTCTTCGTCCTCGGCTGCCTCGAGTGCCACCGCCGGTGTTTTGATGGACCTTTGGCTGATGCTTTCCAGGAAAACTCCGGGCGGTATTGGTCCTCGGGTCGATCCGATGTTTGCGAGCTCGTCCGCCTCCGTGTTGTTGGCCCTGGTGATGTAGTTGAGCTCGCAGCCGTCGAAACTCCCTTCGAGTTCGTTGTAGAGTTTATGATAAGCTGCCATGTTGTCGGCTAGGGCGTTGCAATTTCTCAGCGCCTGCTGGACGACGAGATTGGAGTCCCCGTGGATGATGAGGCGGGTGGCTCCGCATGTTTTGGCCATGCGCATGCCGTGGAGGAGTGCCTCGTACTCTGCTTCGTTGTTGGATGTGTGGCTGAAATTTATCAGGAGGATGTACTTCATCTTCGTTCCTTTGGGGGAGATTAGGACGACTCCTGCTCCTGCTCCTTGTTGTCTTTTCGACCCGTCGAAGAACATTGACCATGAGTTCGACAGATCCGGGGGTCCTGGTGTTTGGACCTCTGCCCACTCGACCAGGAAGTCTGGGAGTACTTGGGCTTTGATTGTTGTTGGGTGCTTGAACTGTAGATCTCGCGGGCTGAGCTCTATGTTCCACTCGGCGACTCGCCCAGTCGCTCCTGGGTTGTTGAGGATGTCTGCGAGTGGGGCGTTGCTCACTATGGTGATCGGGTGCTCGTCGAAGTAGTGTGATACCTTCCGTGAAGTCATGATGACGGCCAGCAGTAACTTCTGGTAGTGTGGATATCGCTGCTGGGACTTGTTCAGTAGCATGCTGAGGTAATAGATTGGCCTCTATATGCTATGGAACTTGCCTTCTTCCATGCGTTCGACGACGAGTGCCATGCTTACTACGCTGCTCCGCACTGCTATGTAGAGGTAGAGTTTTTCTTTGTCCCTAGGTACCGCCAGAACTGGTGGAGTTGAGAGCGTCTTTTTGAGGTCCGTGAATGCTTGGCGGGCTTCCTCTGTCCACTCAAATTTTTCTCCTTTCCTTAGCAGTTGGTAGAAGGGCAGCGTGCGTTCCCCTAGCCGGCTGATGAAACGGCTTTGTGCTGCGAGTCTTCCAGTTAGCTGCTGTACTCCTTTTATGTCAGTCGGCTCTTGCATCTTGGCAATGGCTTGGACCTTCTCGGGGTTTGCTTCGATTCCTCGGGCGGAGACCATGTAACCGAGCAGTTTCCCGGCCGATACGCCGAAAGCGCACTTCTTTGGATTCAGCTTGATTCTGTATTGGTTGAGTGCTGCGAAGGTTTCGCGCAGGTCGTTGAGTAGCTTGTCTGCTTTGTAGGTCTTGATGACGATATCATCTACGTACACCTGTACGTTCCTCCCGATTTGCTCCTTTAGGCAGGCTTGCATCATCCGCTGGTATGTGGCACCTACGTTCTTCAGCCCGAAGGGCATGGTCTTGTAACAGAATACACCGTAGGGTGTGATGAATGAGGTGTGCTTGTCGTCTTCTTCTTTCATTTTGATCTGGTTGTATCCTGAATATGCGTCCAGAAAGGAAAGCAGATCGCATCCTGATGCGGACATCCCTACTAATGTTACACCCATATCCTCACCAACTACACATATTGGATCAGTTACTAGAGCACGTGCACGTCAACTAAATTATCAGGTACTTTCGTTTCTTGCGAATCCTTCTATTGTTCATGAACATATGATGCTGCCTAAATTAGATACTTTTGTTTTGCTTATGAATGAAGGACCTAGCATGGACAAGAAGGATGGTCATTGGAGCGGGATCAAGCATGGAGAAGAAGGTGCGCGCGCGGGAAAGGACAGCGAAGCTTGCAGTGGTGATTATCGCATTTTGAAGCCACCATAAGGCGCGCATGAAGTCTTGGACGAAATACGCGACATGCCTCTTCATTATTTTCGTCCAAGGGCAATTATAGGTGCTGCGTCACCTTAATATTGGGCTGGGCCCATGTAATTTCGAAATACCACATTATAGGTTGTTTTTAGAGTCTGTATGTGTGGGGAAACCGAGTTAGGGTTGTTTTCGGACCCCACCTCCAAGGGGCCACGAAATTCCCCTCTGTTCCCCCATATATACAGCCCTTAGGGCGTCGTTTAGACTTGGGTTTTAATTAGATTTAAGTTAGCCATAGCCACAACTTCGAGCTCTTCGTTTGTGTCATCCGACCAGGCCAAGACCTCATTGGAACCCCAACTTTCGTAATCATTCATTTTATATTCGCAATATCCAGATTGCAATTCTTAGTTCTTGCTTGTTCTTCGATTGCTTGCAGGAATTAGACCTTCGTGGTCAGGTTGATCGTGCACCCGCGGGATCAATAACCTCTCGGAGTTGGTTTAGTGATCGCTAAGGCGCAACGTCTTTGCACGTTCGTAGTCGGATCGCGAAAGTCGTCTCCACCATAATCGATCTCCACCATCTCATCGAAACATCGGGACACCTTCGCCGCTATCACATCCCGCAGTCGAATCGATTATTTGGTCGATCCTTGGCAGGGGAAAGTGGTCTTTCGGGCAGTGCTTGTTCACTGGCCCGTCATCGACGCACACGCGCAGTACGTCCGTGTCTTTCTTGGGCACGAGCACCGGGTTTGCTATCCAAGTGGCCTTCTTGGTTTCTCGGTTGAACTGGGCGTCGAGCAATCGGTTGAATTCTTCTCCGATTGCCCTACGCTTGGGCTCCGAGAATCGTCTCAGAGCTTGCTTCACTGGTTTCGCGTTTGGTTTGATGTTTAGAGCGTGTTCGGCGAATTCGCGTGGTATGCCAAGCATGTCGGCTGGGCACCAGGCGAATATCTTCCACTCATCTCGAAGGAGAGCCACTAGAGCAGTCGCTTGTTCTTCTAGCAGGTGGGCGTACACGCGGATTGTTTTGTCTGGGTCCGTCGGGTGTACTTGGTGCGTGACCGTGTCGCTGTCGATGCTGAAGATAGGACCATACTCTTTTGACTCGCTGCGGCTTGCCAATGGGAAGATTTTCTTGTCGATGACCATGAATATTTCTCTCAGTTCTTGGTCCGCTCCGAGTGTGTCGGAGATTTTGTGGAAATCGCGGTCGCATTGGTCTGACTTGACGAAGCTTCCGTTGATTGTGAGGACTCCTGTTGAGCCTGGCATCTTGAGCTTGAGATAGGCGTAGTGTGGGACTGCCATGAACTGCGCAAACGCTGGTCGTCCCAATATTGCGTGGTATTGAGATGGCCTGTCGAGCACCTCGAACTCGAGGGCGTGCTTGGCAAAATTGCGTCGGTTGCCAAAGACGACCTCGAGCTCGATTGATCCGAGTGATGTTGCTGCTTCTCCAGGTACTACGCCGTTTAGTACGGTGCTTGACTTCTTCCATACCGACCGAGGGGTCAGCATTTTATGTAGGGTGCTTGCGAAGATGATGTTCATGCTGCTGCCTCCGTCCATGAAAACCCTATCCATGTCATATCCTCCGATTTGTGCATCGAGCACAAGGGGCGCGTGTCCTGGTCTTGGTATGGCTGGCGGGTGGTCATCCTGCGAGAACGTGATGATGGTCTCCGCGTCGTGCAGTTGGTAGGTTTCCACTGGTTTCATGTTCTTGGTTGTTGTAGCCTGCAGGGTGTAGGCGTCACGCCGCGCTTGTGGCACCTTGCTTTCCTGTATCATGAGCACCTGCCCATGCGGCGGGCTGCGGCGTCCCTCGGGGCTTAATGGTGGCGATTGCTCGAGGTCTCGAGCGCGCTTGACTCCTTTGCGTTTTTCGTTCCTGAGGTCGTCGGCCAGCTCGTTTAACAGGCGACATTCTCCCAGGGTGTGGTTGGATCTGATGCGCCCCCATTCATCTTCAAAGTTGTGAATTGTGCAGGGTCCTGCAAGCTGTTCTCTGACCGTAAGTTTGCTTGACCCGCTGTGTCTCTTCCTTCTTGAGATTGTGAAGACATGCTCGTGGTCCTCCGGGTGTTCGTAGAATCGAGGGTCTGTTTCGATTCCACGAATTGTGTCATGATGCTTGATGAGGTTGGCGAATTCGTCCGGCCTTCGCTCTGGGTCGTAATATTCGCTGACCGGTGTCTCCGAGTCGCTGTCTTGGCTGTCGTTGAGTGCTCTCGTGGCGGTGCGTCGGACGGCCCTTGGCTCCTCGACTGCGTCGTGCGGCTTGCAGAGTTTGTCCTTCCTGCGGATCTCCCTGGCGCGCCTCCCGGGTCATCGATTCCTTCTTTGGCGGCGATATTCTTGGTTGCTGGTGTCGGGCTCGTAGCCATCGTCGTGATGCTTGGCGGGTGCCCGGGTGGTGGTGGGCCGTCGAAAGACCTGTGCGCCTCCTGCTGCGCGTCGCGCCTCCTCGAGCGGGACTCCTGCGTAGGGGTTCCTTGCGGCTCTACTGGATCACCGGTTCCTTCGTTGCTGACGCCGTGTTTGGTTGCCTCCACTGTACTGGGTCTGATACGGTTGCGACTCGATCGAGACTGCTGGGGCGACGAAGATGTTTGCCGTGATATTGAATCCTTCGAGTGAGTTGGGTCCGGCTCTTGCCCTTGAGTTGCGATTTGCTGAAGATGGGACCGCCGAGATCGTAATTCCAACCTGTGTGGTTCCCACAGACGGCGCCAATTGTCGAGGATCGGCCCCGGCAAATCCCATGGTCAGGGACCCTGGGTTAGTTGGAGAAGACACAGGTTGGACGATAAGCTCGTCGGCAAACAGGAGGATAGACTTCCTGCTCGATATATTGATTGTGGAGAGGTTACAGGGGATGCCAAAGCAGATGCGCTCTAGGCTAGGGTTACAGGCGATGTATTATTTTCTCTCTATGCGTTTCCCCTCCTGGCCTTTATATAGTAGACCAGGTCTCGGGGAATCAATCTCCAATTACAGGTAATCTAACCCTAGCTTGCACGGCAAGTCCCTGCACCTTCCTTGTCAGTCGAGGACTCCCAATGTCGGTGCTATCTAGCGGGCCAAGGCGAGTTCGGCGGTAGCTCCGTGGGCCTTCAATGACACCGGGTAGGCCCATTAGTAGGAGTCGTGGGGTCACCCCCTCGTCAATCTCTGTTTTGATTACTGTTGAGCTTTTTCTACCATACTTGTCAGCCTTCCTACAGCTCCACATATATTCTACATCGTGTGCTTTGACACCTCCTGGCCATCGCTCTACCATATCTCTGAGAGTTTTGACCCGTTGGTTGTACATCACCACCTGCTGCTAGGTAAGAATCAGTAAGAACGAAAGAAAAGCTTGACGGATTTGTGCTTCCCACCACCCCACATCCCATTAGTAGAAGTAGGATCATATTCCTGTGTGTTTCCTATTTCTGCTAACCATGCCAGGATCACATGATGCAGTGGCGCGGGATGCACCCGATTGGGAGAACATGACAAACAAGGAGTTACATGATAAATTTGCACAAATGATGTCTGAACAGGTTAATGACATCAAAAACAGATTTACAGAGGCGATTGATGGCGTGGAGAAGATGATCGACACCAAGCTCGACGCCAAGTTTACTGAGTTGATCGCACGCCTACCTCCACAGTCTGCGGCTGCCCCAGCGAAGCCACCGTTTCAACAACGTGCACGACGTATTCTGTTTCCGTCCGAACAAGCTGCTGGTATTGGTGCTCCTCCTGCTGCTGTTGCTGCTACAGCTGCTGCTTCTGACGTCGGCCAGGACGACAACTACGAGGGTGATTGCGAGGAGGAGGTGGAACAGGAAGCGGCCTATGAGCAGCCAGCTGGACGTCCACGTCCCAACATTCGCCACGGTCGACACCAACCACTCCCTCAGGTACGCGGTGATGAACATGTGCCTAAACTTAAATTGAATCTTAAGCCGTTTGAGGGTAGATATATTCCTGATGCTTATCTTACTTGGGAGTTAGAAACGGAACAACGCTTTACATGTTTACAATATCCTGAGAATAGACGTGTTACTGCTGTTGTTTATGAATTCACGGGGTTTGCATCTATTTGGTGGTCTGAACATTGTAGATTTCATGCTAATAATATTCCAACTACTTGGGCTGCTTTAAAAGATGCTATGCGTACTCGCTGGGTTCCTCCCTATTATCAACGTGAATTGCTACAAAAATTACAGCGTTTGAGACAAGGAAAAAATTCTGTAGGGGAATATTATCAAGAATTACAAACTGCATTGATTAGATGTGGCCTAGTAGAGGATAATGAAGCTATTCTTGCACGTTTTATGGGCGGCTTAAACAGGGAGATACAAACTATTCTAGAATACAAGGACTATGCTACTATTACTCATTTGTTTCATCTTGCTTGTAAAGCTGAACGTGAAGTGCAGGATCGACAGGCCGCTACGAGACCTAACTTTTCTGCAGGACGAAATACATCATGGACATCGTGTGGACCTTCTACATCCACACGTCCTGCTGCAGCACCATGTACTTCGGCCGCTCATTCTTACAGGGAGCCACCAAAACATCTAGCGCCAGCATTCAAAGGTGCACAAAGTGGTCCAGCGGCGAGTTCTTCTTCATCCATGGCTTCCACAGGGCAAACACGAGATCGTGATATTAAATGTCGTAGGTGCCAAGGTGGAGGTCACTTCGCAAAAGACTGTCCCTCCAAGCGTGTGATGATTATTACGGCGGATGGTGGGTATGAGTCAGCGAGTGACTATGATGAGGAGACTTTAGTTCTCATTGCTCATGAGGAAAAGGGTGCCCATGATGATGCTCATGATATAGAGTATATGGCTCCTGATGATGCAGATAAATATGCTAGTTTATTTGATCAACGTGTGTTAAGTGTGCAGGTAACGAAGGCCGAGCAAAACCAGAGGCATAATTTGTTCCACACAAAGGGAGTGGTGAAAGAACGTTCGGTTCGCATCATCATTGATGGAGGGAGTTGCAACAACATGGCTAGCATGGAGTTGGTGGAGAAGCTATTTCTCACCACAAGACCACACCCCCATCCGTACTATATTCAGTGGTTTAACAATAGTGGTAAGATTAAGGTAACGCGTTCTGTTCGTGTGCACTTTAGCATTGCTGCATATGCTGATTATGTTGATTGTGATGTGGTACCCATGCAAGCATGCTCTCTTTTACTTGGTAGACCATGGCAATTTGATAGGAATGTTGTACACCATGGTAGGACAAATCAGTTTATTCTGGTTCATCAGGATAAAAATATTGCTTTACTTCCTATGTCTCCTGAAAAAATTGTGAAAGATGATCTTGCTAGAGCTAGTAAAGCTAAACAGGAGAAAAATAAGAGTGAAAATGAGATAGCAGTTAAATAATTTGAGCAACAACATAAGACTAATAGCAAATCTTCTTCTGCTGTTTCTAATGAAATTAAATTGACTAGTCCAACTTTTCTTGCTACTAAAGTTGATATTTCGGATTTGGATGTTAGTCAATATGTGTGCTATGCTTTTGTGTGCAAAGAAGCATTGTTTTCATTTGAGGAATTGCCTCCTTCTTTTCCTCCTATTGTCACTGACCTTTTGCAGGAGTTTATTGACGTCTTTCCACAAGACGTACCACCAGGATTACCACCTATTCAAGGGATTGAGCATCAGATTGACTTAATTCCCGGTGCTTCGCTGCCCAACCGTGCGCCATACCGTACCAATCCGGAGGAGACGAAGGAGATTCAGCGTCAAGTACAAGAGCTACTCGACAAAGGTTGCATACGTGAATCCCTTAGTCCTTGTGCTGTTCCTGTTATATTAGTGCCTAAAAAGGATGGAACATGGCGTATGTGTGTTGATTGTCGAGCCATTAATAATATTACTATTCGTTATCGTCATCCTATTCCTAGGTTAGATGATATGCTTGATGAATTAAGTGGCTCTACCCTGTTTTCCAAAGTTGATTTGCGTAGTGGATACCATCAAATTCGCATGAAATTAGGAGATGAATGGAAAACGGCATTTAAAACTAAGTTTGGATTATATGAGTGGTTAGTCATGCCTTTTGGGTTAACTAATTCACCTAGCACTTTCATGAGATTAATGAACGAGGTTTTACGTGCTTTCATTGGAGGATTTGTGGTAGTCTATTTTGATGATATACTGATTTATAGCAAATCTTTGGAGGAACATTTGGATCATTTACGTGCTGTTTTTATTGCTCTACGTAATGCACGTTTATTTGGTAACCTTGGGAAGTGCACCTTTTGCACCGACCGAGTATCGTTTCTTGGCTATGTTGTTACTCCACAGGGTATTGAAGTTGATAAAGCCAAGATCGAGGCGATTGAGAGTTGGCCGCAGCCCAAAACGGTCACACAAGTGAGGAGTTTTCTTGGCCTCGCTGGATTCTATAGGCGTTTTGTGAGAGATTTCAGCACCATTGCTGCACCTCTCAATGAGCTTACACGCAAGGATGTGCCTTTTACTTGGGGTACCGCACAAGAAGAAACCTTCACGGTATTGAAAGATAAGTTAACACATGCTCCTTTGCTCCAACTTCCTGATTTTAATAAAACTTTTGAGCTTGAATGTGATGCTAGTGGGATTGGTTTGGGAGGTGTGTTATTACAAGATGCTAAACCTGTTGCATACTTTTCTGAAAAATTGAGTGGGCCTAGTCTGAACTATTCTACTTATGATAAGGAATTATATGCTCTTGTTCGGACATTAGAAACTTGGCAACATTATTTATGGCCCAAAGAATTTGTTATACATTCTGATCATGAATCTTTGAAACACATAAGAAGTCAAGCAAAACTTAATCGTAGACATGCTAAGTGGGTTGAATTTATTGAGACTTTACCTTATGTCATTAAACACAAGAAGGGGAAAGATAATATTATTGCTGATGCATTGTCTCGTCGTTATACTATGCTTTCACAACTTGACTTCAAGATATTCGGTTTAGAGACAATCAAAGATCAATATGTAAATGATGCGGAATTTAATGATGTATTGCAGAATTGTAAAGAGGGTAGAACATGGAACAAGTTTGTGCTTAATGATGGATTTGTGTTCCGTTCTAACAAGCTATGCATTCCAGCTAGCTCTATTCGTCTTTTGTTGTTACAGGAGGCGAATGGAGGAGGATTAATGGGACACTTTGGTGTGAAGAAGACGGAAGACATACTTGCTACACATTTCTTTTGGCCAAAGATGAGACGCGATGTTGAGCGTTTTGTTGCTCGCTGCACTACATGTCAAAAAGCTAAGTCACGACTCAATCCTCATGGTTTATACATGCCTTTACTTGTACCTAGTGTTCCGTGGGAGGACATATCAATGGACTTTGTTTTAGGCTTTCCTCGAACAAAGAAGGGGAGGGATAGCATATTTGTTGTCGTGGATAGATTTTCTAAGATGGCACATTTTATACCATGTCATAAAAGCGATGATGCTACTAATGTTGCTGATTTATTCTTACGTGAGATTATTCGCTTACATGGTGTGCCCAATACTATTGTCTCGGATCGTGATACTAAGTTTCTTAGCCATGTTGTGTTTGAACCAGGAGATCTTGTATGGTTACATCTACGTAAAGATAGGTTTCCTGATTTGCGCAAGTCTAAGTTAATGCCACGATCTGATGGTCCCTTTAAGGTTTTACAGAAAATTAATGATAATGCATATAAACTTGAGCTACCTGCAGATTTTGGGGTTAGTCCCACATTTAACATTGCAGATTTGACACCTTATTTGGGAGAAGATGATGAGCTTCCGTCGAGGACGACTTCAATTCAAGAAGGGGAGGATGATGAGGACATCTCTACTAATGTTACACCCACATCTTCACCAACTACACATACTGGACCAGTTACTAGAGCACGCGCACGTCAACTAAATTATCAGGACTTTCGTTTCTTGTGAATCCTTCTAATGTTCAGGAACATATGATGCTGCCTAAATTAGATACTTATGTTTGTCTTATGAATGAAGGACGTAGCATGGATAAGAAGGATGGTCATTGGAGCGGGATAAAGCATGGAGAAGGAGGTGCGCGCGTGGGAAAGGACAATGGAGTTTCCAGTGGTGATTTTCGCACTTTGAGGCCACCATAAGGCGTGCATGAAGACTTGGACGAGAGACACATGATGCCACATTAATATTTTCGTCCAAGGGTTATTATAGGTGCTGCGTCACCTTATTATTGGGCCAGGCCCATGTAATTTCGAAATACACTTAATAGGCTATTTTTTAGAGTCCGTATGTGTGGGGAAACCGAGTTAGGGTTGTTTTCGGACCCCTCCTCCAAGGGGCCACGAAATCCCCCTCTGTTCCCCCATATATACAGCCCTTAGGGCGTCGTTTAGACTTGGGTTTTAATTAGATTTAAGTTAGCCATAGCCGCAACTTCGAGCTCTTCGTTTGTGTCATCCGACCAGGCCAAGACCGCATTGGAACCCCAACTTCTGTTAATCATTCATCTTATATTCGCAATATCCATATTGCTTTTCTTAGTTCTTGCTTGTTCTTTCGATTGCTTGCAGGAATTAGACCTTCGTGGTCAGGTTGATCGTGCATCCGCGGGATCAATAACCTCTCGGAGTTGGTTTAGCGATCGCTAAGGCGCAACGTCTTCGCACATTCGTAGTCGGGTCGTGAAAGTCTACTCCACCATAATCGATCTCCATCATCTCATCGAAACATCGGGACACCTTCGCCTCTATCAAAGGAGGAAGATTTGGTTGAGGTGGACGATATATGGTGGTTGGTGGTCTAGAAGCACTTACAGCATGACTGACGTCACTGAAGGGAATCCATACACAGTGTTTCCGAGAACCTGAGCTAGAAGATGGTACGAACTCACGATCACGCTTACGAGACTCTTCGTACAACTCATTTCCATACTCGGCCTTGAATGCTTTATTGAGTAAATCCTGGAAGTTGACGAACTCATGAAGATTCAGGTGATGACGAAGGACGGGACTAAGTCCCTTGCGGAACCTTGTCTGTTTCTTGGCATCGGTGGATACTTCTTCTTTGGCATAACGTGCTACACGAGTGAACTCAGTCCTATACTCATGAACATACATCTTTCCTTGGGTCAGATTGCAAAATTATTCTCTCTTGCGCTCCATCAGCTGATCCGGAATATGATACCCTTGGAAGTCATCACAGAACTCCTGCCAAGTCACCACGTGACCTACAGGCTACATTGCTACAAAATTCTCCCACCACTGAAGAGCAGCACCTTCTAGAAAGTATGCCACAAATAGCACACGTTCACCGAAAGCAACATGGGCTGTCTGAAGCTTACGCTCAAGGGAACGAAGCCAATCATCGACATCAAGGGGCTCAGAAGAACATCGAAAAATTGGTGGGTTGAGGAGAATGAAGTCCTGGATGGTAACAACACTATGATGCTGACGAGAAGTGTTCTGCTCAATATGCTCTAGAAGGCGTCTCTGATCACGACGATTCTGCTCAGCCTCCATCATGATTTTCTCTACAGATGGCGGTGGTGGAGGATCTTCATCATCTCTATTACCAAGACTGAAATCAACACAACGATTTCCACCTGACATTCTGTGTGATAAGAATCAACAATCAGAATAGGATTTATGAAATAATTCTAAGCTAAGACAACAAGACTATAATGAAACGGCATCGAAGTCACAGTCGGAAAGCATAACGGTTGTACTGGAATGGAAAATGAGACAATCAGCAAGATAACATACATCACTTCCAAAGAAGCCCTATGGAATGATGACTCTAGAAGACCACAACACTCCTACAGCTACAAAGAAGCAATCAACGAGATGTCCTAGTAAAGACATAGATGAGCCTAGTCCTATCTTCTCATAGAACAAGATGAGGGTGACTCATAACTCAGATCGATGGGGTAAGGAGAAAAAAGAAGTCTTACGTTGTTCCCTTATACCCAAAGTAACTATATAACTATAGATTGCTAGACTCGACATCGGCCAAGGGTTTGATAATCCTACAGTCAGTCCTGCTCTGATACCAAGTCTGTCGGGACCCGGGGTTTGCGTATGTAATTCCTGTTAAAACACAATCATATGGAGAGTCGAGAGCCGTACCCACTTGTCTATGCAGACAAGGCCAAGCATAGAACACTCTCGGAAAGCATCGAACGTGAGGGGCGAGCCATCCAGGCCGGATGATCAACTGAGTTGGGTCCTCATCGTCCGCTCACAAGTCTACATGATTATGGGTGGTGAAATCCCATACTCATAGACAAGTCGCCTCAACCATATTCTCGATTGAATTATAACACTTACATAAACAGACTCCAGCCCGATCACTTAGTCGAGGTCTCGGGCGGTCTCAATCATACAACAAATTATGCCACGTGACAGAGCCATGAGAAATCGCATCGCGATGCCCCAAGCTGCGCACATCTAAGGGCCACTTGGTGTACGAAAGACCGTCGGCAAGAACACAACTAAGTTATTGAACCCCACACTAAGACATGCATGTTGTAATCAAACACGCGGCATACATGTCCAGTGTAAGCAGAAGGTAATCACAACATGAACTCTACAAACTCATAGTCTTTATAACTTCTGCTAAACAGAGCAGACATAGTAGTTGTATTACAAGCAGAGATCACATGGTTGTGATCCAACACTACATCAAACATCAACGGAAGCAAATTATGCCTTAGTAAAGACAAGGTTAACAAATGGCTTAAGAAGCCCGAAAGAAAATACAACGACCCTCCAGAGGGCACATGCTGCTGTCTGGAACTATACGACTTAGTCCACGTCGAGCTCGAGGTAGAGGCCACCATCAGGGTCAGTGGTCTCGTCTCTAAAACATAGAATAAGCAAACGTGAGTACAAAGACGTACTCATCAAGACTTACATCAGATCTATACTACTCATGCTCAAGTATCAAGGCAAAGGGAGGTGGGGTTTCAATGCAGAAGTGCCAGCTTTCACTTGGCTAGTCCTGTACTATGAATACCAGAAAGAGGTAAGGAGCGTACACGAGTCCAAGTATCAAGTCTCCAACCAATACACCACTATGGATCCTTCCTCGACTTCCCCACGAGAAAGAAAACCATATCACTCACACTTATTTTGGCAATTTTAGAGTAACCATTGAAGTTGTCTATTATCAAGTAAAGGTCTCCAAGTAGTCCATAACCGCGGACACGGCTATTCGAAAAGTTCATTAACCCTGCAGGGGTGTACTGCTACACACACGCACGCATCGGTTACCGCCTGGGAGTGGACCCTTCAAGCGAGTACCGGCGAGGATGTTGCCACGAAACTTCACTCACAGCACCATCTCTAGTCCTAGGGAGTCTCCTATTTGAGTTGGTACCACGTTCGGAATCCGACCGTTTTTTCCGATGCGGACTCAAATATTGTGTGACTGCCATCAAGCTCAACTCGATCATGATCCCTTGATTCAACGAGCCCACAACCTACGTCCACCACTTACCTTGATGTACCTGCTTGAGATCGTTTAAAGTTTGAACTACTTGCGACTCCTGGACTTGGTCCGGGGTGAGGTACTAGGCCGAGAGGGGTAAGTGAGCCCAATGTGTGGTCGTACTCTTAGTCTTGGATAAAAACACAAGAACTCGGGCTTAAGGCGGTGTTCAACGAGACAACCCACTGTGTACTCCTACACAACCTCTCATCGTTCACCTTGTTTAGGTCAAATTCACCAACACATTACCACCATCATTCACATGATCACTACCATCCCGACTCACATCAAAGTAGCCTCATTGTAAACTCTAAGCATGCAATAAGCTGTAACATTTGCAGGGGCCACATGACATCAAACAACTCCTAGATCTGCTAGGATTGTGGTTTGCTTACTACGGTGACAAAATGATAGGTCATGCAAAGGAATAGGTTCAACTAGCGGTAGAACGTATCATGGTGACATCCTAAACAATGCATAAGCGAGACTGAGAGGGAAGTGGGATTTTATCGACATGATCAATGGGGGTTTGCTTGCCTTGCTGACGATCACGATGTACTAGTCTTCTGACGCGAGGTTGATCTCGTCTCCGAGATCAACTCTACAGAGAAGATGCAATCACCGAAGCACTGGAAGTAAAGAACACAATTGATAAATTACAATGCACAATCAATATGGCATGGTATGATGATGAACACGGTTGTATTGTGCTCTTAAGTTCATGTGAAGTGCATTGCATTGCAATGGTTAAAGTTGGAATGGCATAAGAAATTTATTTGATTTAAACCAAATGTACCAAATAGCAAAATGATACTGATCCATCATGGTAAACATTTCAAACATTGTTGAAAGTTTGATATTTGGATAGAGCATTTTATTCTGATCAACTTTCATATAAAAATCAATTCAATCTGAGTTACGGTTTAACAATTATTCAAATTCAAACTTTTGGATATTTTCTGGAATTTTTGGAATTGTTTTTAAACAGAAAAAAGGTTTACTGCGTCATGGTGACGTCGTGCTGACGTGGGCGGTGGCCTGACCAGTGGGGCCCTCTGGTTAGTGACTCGGGGGTTAATCCCTGGTTTAAATTAAACCGGATGGTTTAATTAGTCGCTAGGGCCCACATGTCATTGGGTTTAGGGGGGATTAGATCACGGTTTAGGGCCTAATGGCCTCGGCTTGACGCCGGCGGTCTTGTAGACGACGACGACTCGCCGGACTTGGGCTGCAGGCCACGGGGAGGGAAACGGAGGGCACGGGCCTGTGCCCCGTGGTCTTGCGCGTCTCCTGGAGCACAAGGGGGACCTCGGGGGGGGGGGGGCACCA
The DNA here is from genome assembly GCA_950022295.1 of Bromus sterilis. NCBI lineage: Eukaryota > Viridiplantae > Streptophyta > Magnoliopsida > Poales > Poaceae > Bromus > Bromus sterilis. Next base: position 33,038,312 of record OX465597.1, read on the forward strand.
GGCCGTGGCTACGACAACGGGCGCGGCGGACGGCTTCTGTCAACGGTGGGATACGACGTAGAGGGGTCGGGGAGAGCAACGGAGAGGGGTAATAGAAGCGCCATGCTCATCGGAGCTCGATGATGGGCGCGGCGAGGTCGAAGATAGGCTGGCCGGTGAGGAATTCCTCGCCGGAGTTCCTGTGGCCGGCGGCAAAATCTTGAGGCCGACGTCATCTTCGGGGCGCCCCGAGCATGATTGACGATGGGGATCGATGAAGACGAAGGCCGCGGTCCTTCTGGGCACGGTGGTGTGGCGAGGGGTAGCCGATGGCCACGTGGGCGCACGTTGGCGAGCTCGGGCAGCGCTCGGGTAGCACCGGAAAACGGCGAGGTAGCGAGAGCGGCGACCAGAGGAAGGGGGGAAATGGTTCGGGGGCCTTCCAGGCGCGCGTTTGCGGGGAGGTGGAGCCAGGGGAAGCAGGACGTGGCCAGGCGGCGGTTGCATGGCCGCCACGCAGCTCTGTGCTTGCCGGCGAGGTAGAAGACAAGAAGGAGAGGAGGTGGGCTGGGCTGGGCCAAAGCTAGGTGGGCCAGGTAAGTGGTAAGTCCCCCTTCTCTGTTTTTCTTTTTATTTTATTTTCTGTCTTTTGTTTTATTTTGATTCTGCAACCAAAACATTTTCTAAAATTCTACAAACTTTTATGTCAGCTAATGAGACATATATAAGTCACCTCACAAAGTTTTAGAAGTATTGGAATTATATTTATTTAATTCCAATTGCAAATACGATAATTATTTAATTTCCAAAGGACTTTTGGACTTTTAGAAAAATCAATGAGCATGGAGTGGGACCCACTTCACTTGATATGTGATCATGCCCATTTATGAGATTTTTCAAAAAGTTCAAAGCATTTTTGGAAAAATATTTTTGTCTGGCTTTTTATTAAAATTATTTTGAGGCTTTTTGCTTCCCCATTTCTTTTTCTTTGCAAAATTTTTCATGATGCAAAAATGCTAGCTTGGAAAAGCACATACCTAAATTAAGGTTCTGACAAAACTGGTTTCCAGTAGACTCTTCAACCTAGCATTTTCTTCTGCAATGTCTGTGGTATCCTCAGATGAGGGGTTAGATACCACAGAAGCAATTGAAATAACAGAGTCTGAAGACATTGAAGAACTAGGCACAGAAGTAATACGGTCATGTTCAATGCATTTTAAACAGGGAGGATTAAATCCTTATTGTGGCATGATGATCTGTTGGGAGAGGAGTGAATCATTTACTTTCCTCAGATCGTCATGAGACATTATCACACGTTCAAGTTCTTTCTTTATCATGAGGAACTCATGGGCCAGCTTCTCATGATCGGTGAGGAGTGCCTCATGACGACTGATTAAGTCATCAAACTTTGAAGAATTTTTGATTCATCAGTCAATTTTTGAGTCTTCGTCATTTCCTCAACCAACATATAATCACTCTTGTTTAGTGAGGTCTGAATCTTTTCAAGTGCACGTTGTTGCTTAGATGCAAGTTTAGCATAGTTTTCATCGGGTTCTTCATCAGAGGGATCATCAGATGATGAGTAAGTAGATACCTTGGAGGTCTTAGCCATGAAGCAGAAGGCAGGGTTGGTGTCTTCAGCTTCATCATCAACATGTGATGGATTAGATTCCTCAGTGCTGAAGATTGTGGAGACAAGCGACGTGGCAAGATCCAGACAAGCCACACCCTCAGATTCATCAGATTCATCTTCCTCAGCATCAGGATCGGAACCAGATTCTTCAGAGTCCAATTCTTTGCCGAGATATGCGCGAGCCTTACGGGATTTGCTGTTCCTGTATCCAACAGACTTTGAGGATCTTGAGGATTTCTTCTTTGTCTTTTCATCAGAACTGTCACCTTTCCCTTTCTTCTTCTTCTTCTTCAGTTTAGCTTCCTTTTCCCAAAGAGGACACCCAGCGATGTAATGCCAAGGTTTCTTGCATTTGTGGAAGACAATCTTTCTTGTCTCAACAGAGTCATCATCTTTTCTTTTTCTTGAGGAGGATCTTGAGGAATTTCCAAAGCGATTCTTCTTCGTGAATCTTTGGAATTTTCTGGTGAGGAGAGCAATTTCCTGGCTGAGGGTTTCAGGATCATCAGAATCAGCCTCAGACTCTTCATCAGAGAACACTTTTCGTGCCTTAGCTTTTAGCGCGCGGACTTTAGGCGTTGAGCTGTACAAGTCTCATTTTTCAGTGAGCTTCAGTTCATGAGCATTGAGGCGCTCGAGAATGTCAGCAGGATCCAGAGTCTTGAAATCAGGCCTTTCTTGAATCATCAGCGATAGGAACTCAAACGAGTCATCCAGAGACCTCAGTGGTTTCTTCACCACCTCATGATCTGTGATATCGGCAGCACCCAGTGCTTGAAGTTCATTGGATATGTCAGTGAGTCTATCAAAGGTCTGCTGCACATGCTCGTTGTCTAGCCTCTTGAACCTGTTGAAGATACTGCGAAGTGTATCAACTCGAGAGTCTCCTTGAGCAGAGACTCCTTCATGAACTTTTGACAGTCTTGTCCATATCTTCTTTGTAGTATCCAGACCACTGATACGGTTGAACTGAGCGTTATTGAGGTGGCTGCTAATAATGCTTCGAGCTTTCGAATCAAGCTGCCAGTTCTTCTTGACAACTTCAGGAGCAGTCATCAGAGTAGCTTCAGGAATGCCTTAATCAACAATATCCCACAGATCCGTGTCAATGGCTTCAAGATGCATTCTCATCTTGTTCTTCCAGTACGGGTAGTCTGCCCCATCGAAGATGGGGCAGTTTGAGGCAACGCTCATTGCACCTTAGGTCGACATAACAAAAACTCTAGATGGTTAAACCGAATCACACAGAACAAGGGAGTACCTTGCTCTGATACCAATTGAAAGTGCAGTATATCGACCAGAGGGGGGGTGAATGGGAGATTTTTCAAATATCTCGAGGAATTTCGATTTCCTCAGGACTGAGGCAATACGAAATTGAGGAAACTAAAACTCGAGGACGAACATATGCAATACTAAAGCGAAGGCATGAATGTAAATCAATCTATTACATAGCTAAAGTAAGAGCGATGCAAGAACTGAGGAATCAGCGCAGAGTAACCTCAGAAAGTAAGGCATCAGGATAAGTCATTAGTGCAGAAACATAATAGCTGAGGTTGAAGAAATAGCACCAGGGCACTGAAGACATAGACTTGATGAACCAGTTCGAGTTGCTGTGACAACTCTACGTCTGGTTGGAGAGGCTGAGATTGAACTCAGAAGACACAGTCTTCACCTTATTCTCCTTCAAGTAAAGTCCTCAGACTCCGTCCAATAACTCAGGCGAGTCTTCAAGGTAGACTCTCGAAACCTTCACAGACTTAGTTCACTCAGGGAAGTCACAATTGCATCTTGACTTCCTCAGACTGATGACTTCTACACCGGCTGGAAGATCACAGTCTTCAAGAGTAAAAAGCTTTGGATCACTCGAACCGACTTCCTCACAAATGCTCAACTACTCATTCTGGTGGTTTTCCTCACTTAGGTTCTTCAGTTTCTTCACGAGGTGGGTTGCTCTCAGATGACAAGTGTCAGTTTTTCTCTCAGAGCAGCCAACCCACAAATGGGGCTGGGGGCGGCTATTTATAGCCGGGGAGCAACCCCAGGTGAAAGGACATAAATGCCCATGCATGAAATTACTTCCATGCCCACCCTTCGGACCGTTGGCTGGATCGGTACCAGCACTCTCCACGTGACACGTGGCACGGTCGGAACACTCACTCTCTTTCTTCAGGCGAGCTGCACTGGCAGTTTCCTGACTCCTCAACCGCCGACAAATTCCTCATTGTCCTGAAGAACATCGTCTCAGACACCCGAGGAATTGAACTTCTACTGTAGGAGATTTCTCTGGGTTTTCTTCAGGATTTCTAATTGAGCACTTCCTCAGAAATACAGAACTCATTTTCCTCAACCCCTCCAACAGTGTGATGTTTTCCTACGACTCAAGAAGTATAAAAAGTCTTAGCGAGGACTACACTTCAACTTCGTCTTCATCGCGAACGTCTTCAGGGTCTTGTACTGCTTCATCTTCAGCCGAACACTTCAGGATCCTGATTCCTCAGGATTTCACACAACTCCAGTCTTCAGAAAACACACCGATTTCTTCCATGTTCCTCAACATTTTGGGGGGTCGACAATGGTGGTTAACCTCATCCTCAGGAGTTGTTTTCCTGTGTATACTCACAAACACATCAGTCCCTTAACCATTTTGTCATTAAATACTCCAAAACCTCAAAGGGGGCACTAGATGCACTTACATTATTCTTTGCTTTGGTGGAATGGACTTGTTTCTGTACGGCGTGAAGCTAATGATATGCCTATTACGTCTTGGCGAGATATGCTACGTGAGATGCATCACCGTTTTGTTCCTAGTACTTATAGGCGTTCTTTAGATGATAAGTTGCAGAATCTGAGGCAAGGTGTTTTATCAGTGGATGAGTATTATAAGGCGATGGAGTTAATAATGCAGTGTGCTAGAGTGCGGGAAGATCCTGAGCAGACTATGCAGTGGTTTTTGGCAGGTCTGAGTTTCAACATAAAGAGCATTTGATAGAGGCGAAGGTGTCCCGATGTTTCGATGAAATGATGGAGATCGATTATGGTGGAGACGACTTTCACGACCCGGCTACGAACGTCCGAAGACGTTGCGCCTTAGCGATTGTTAAACCAACTCCGAGAGGTTATTGATCCCGCGGGTGCACGATCAAACTGACCACGAAGGTCTAGTTCCTGCAAGCAATCGACAAGAACAAGCAAGAACTAAGAGTAGCAATCTAGATATTGCGGGTATAAGATGAATGATGGACAGAAGTTGGGGTTCCAATGCGGTCTTGGCCTGGTCGGATGACACAAACGAAGAGCTCGAAGTTGCTGCTATGGCAAACTTAAATCTAATCAAAACCCAAGTCTAAACGACGCCCTAAGGGCCGTATATATGGGGGAACAGAGGGGATTTTCATGACCCCTTGGAGGAGGGGTCCAAAAACAACCCTAACTCAGTTTCCGCACACATACGGACTCTGAAAACAGATATACTTATAATGTAGTATTTCGAAATTACATGGGCCCAGCCCAATATTGAGGTGACGCAACACCTATAATTGCCCTTGGACGAAAATAATGAAGTGGCATCTCGTGTATTTCGTCCAAGCCTTCATGCACGCCTTATGATGGCTTCAAAGTGTGAAAATCACCACTGGAAGCTCCATTGTCCTTTCCTGCGCGCGCACCTTCTTCTCCATGCTTGATCCCGCTCCAATGACCATCCTTCTTGTCCATGCTAGGTCCTTCATTCATAAGCAAAACAAAAGTACATAATTTAGGCAGCATCATATGTTCATGAACATTAGAAGGATTCGCAAGAAATGAAAGTACCTGATAATTTAGTTGACGTGCACGTGCTCTAGTAACTAGTCCAGTATGTGTAGTTGGTGAGGATGTGGGTGTAACATTAGTAGGGATATCCTCATCATCCTCCCCTTCTTGAATTGAAGTCGTCCTCGACGGAAGCTCATCATCTTCTCCCAAATAAGGCTTCAAATCTGCAATATTAAATGTGGGACTAACCCCAAAATCTACAGGTAGCTCAAGTTTATATGCATTATCATTAATTTTCTGCAAAACCTTAAAGGGACCATCAGCTCGTGGCATTAACTTAGACTTGAGCAAATCAGCTCAGGAACACAACATGCTTTCTACCCTTGTCACCAGCAAGCTTGTATCTAGCATTCATTCTCTCAATGTTTTCTTTAGTTAACTCATGCATTTTTAATATCAAATCAGCACGTTGCTTAGCATCAAAATTAACCTTCTCCGAAGATGGAAGAGGCAGCAAATCAATAGGTTCACGAGGTGGAAAACCATAAACAATCTCAAAAGGGCACATTTTATTGGTAGAATGCAATGAACGATTATAAGCAAATTCAATATGAGGTAAACATTCTTCCCGCATTTTTAAATTACTCTTTAAAACATCCCTAAGCATAGTAGACAAATTCCTATTGACTACTTCAGTTGTCTATCAGTTTGGGGATGACAAGTAGTACTAAAAAGTAGTTTAGTCCCCAACTTAGCCCATAAACATCTCCAAAAGTGGCTAAGAAATTTAGTATCACGATATGAGACAATAGTATTTGGCACACTATGAAAGCGTATAATTTCACGAAAGAATAAATTAGCAACATGAGCAGCATCATCACTTTTATGACATGGTATAAAGTGTGCCATCTTAGAAAATCTATCCACGACAACAAATATGCTATCCCTCCCCTTCTTTGTTCGAGGCAAGCCTAAAAAAAGTCCATGGTATGTCCTCCCATGGAATACTAGGTACAGGTAAAGGCATTTATAAACCATGAGGATTGAGCCGTGACTTAGATTTTTGACATGTAGTGCAGCCAGCAACAAAACGCTCAACATCCCATCTCATCTTTGGCCAAAAGAAATGTGTAGAAAGTACATCCTCCGTGTTCTTCACACCAAAGTGTCCCATTAATCCACCTCCATTCTTCTCATGCAACAACAAAAGAAGAAGAGAGCTAGCTGGAATGCATAGCTTGTTAGAACGGAACACGAATCCATCATTAAGCACAAACTTGTTCCATGTTCTACCTTCTCTACAATTCTGCAATACATCTTTAAATTTCGCATCATGCACATATTGATCTTTGATTGTCTCTAAACCGAATATCTTAAAAGTCAAGTTGTGAAAGCATAGTATAACGACGAGACAATGCATCAGCAATAATATTATCTTTACCCTTCTGGTGTTTAATGAGATAAGGGAAAGTCTCAGTAACTTCAACCCACTTAGCATGCCTACGATTAAGTTTTGCTTGACTTCTTATGTGTTTCAGAGATTCATGATCAGAATGTATAACAAATTCTTTGGGCCATAAATAATGTTACCATGTTTGTAATGTCCGAACAAGAGCACATAATTCCTTATCATAAGTAGAATAGTTCAGACTAGGCCCACTCAATTTTTCAGAAAAGTATGCAACAGGTTTAGCATCTTGTAATAACACACCTCCCAAACCAATCCCACTAGCATCGCATTCAAGCTCAAAACTCTTATTAAAATCAGGAAGTTTGAGCAAAGGAGCATGTGTTAACTTATCTTTCAATACCGTGAAAGCTTCTTCCTGTGCGGTACCCCAAGTAAAAGGCACATCCTTGCGTGTAAGTTCATTGAGAGGTGCAGCAATGGTGCTGAAGTCTCGCACAAAAGGCCTATAGAATGCAGCGAGGCCAAGAAAGCTCCTCACTTGGGTGACCATTCTGGGCTGCGGCCAACTCTCAATCGCCTCGATCTTGGCTTTATCAACTTCAATTCCCTACGGAGTAACAACATAGCCAAGAAACGATACTCGGTCGGTGCAAAAGGTGCACGTCCCAAGGTTACCAAACAAACGTGCATTACGTAGAGCAATAAAAACAGCACGTAAATGATCTAAATGTTCCTCCAAAGACTTGCTATAAATCAGTATATCATCAAAATAGACTACCACAAATCGTCGAATAAAAGCACGTAAAACTTCGTTCATTAATCTCATGAAAGTGCTAGGTGCATTAGTTAACCAAAAAGGCATGAATAACCACTCATATAGTCCAAACTTAGTTTTAAATGTTGTTTTCCATTCATCTCCTAATTTCATGTGAATTTGATGGTATCCACTACGCAAATCAACTTTGGAAAACATGGTAGAGCCACTTAATTCATCAAGCATATCGTCTAACCGAGGAATAGGATGAAGATAACGAATAGCAATATTATTAATAGCTCTACAATCAACACACATACGCCACATTCTATCCTTTTTTGGCACTAATATAACAGGAACAACACAAGGACTAAGGGATTTGCGTATATAAACTTTGTCGAGTAGCTCTTATACTTGACATTGAATCTCCTTTGTCTCCTCCGGATTAGTAGGGTATGGCGCACGGTTAGGAAGTGAAGCACCGGGAATTAAGTCGATCTGATGCTCAATCCCTCGAATAGGTGGTAATCCCGGTGGTACATCTTGTGGAAAGACGTCAATAAACTCCTGCAAACGGTCAGTGACAACAGGAGGCAAATAAGGAGGCAATTCCTCAAATGAAAACAAAGCTTCTTTGCACACAAAAGCATAGCACACATATTGACTAACATCCAAATCCGAAATATCAACCTTAGTTGCAAGCAAGGACGGACTAGTCAATTTAATTTCATTAGAAACAACTGATGAAGATTTGCTATTAGTCTTATGTTGTTGCTCAAATTCTTTAGCTGCTATCTCATTTTCACTCTTATGTTTCTCCTGTTTAGCTTTACTAGATCTAGCAAGATCATCTTTCACAATTTGTTCAGGAGACATAGGAAGTAAAGCAATATTTTTATCCTGATGAACTAGAGTAAACTGATTTGTCCTACCACGGTGTACAACATTCCTATCAAATTTCCATGGTCTACCAAGTAAAAGAGAGTATGCTTGCATGGGTACCACATCAAAATCAACATAATCATATATGCAGCAATGCTAAAGTGCACACGAACAGAACACGTTACCTTAATCTTACCACTATTGTTAAACCACTGCATATAGTACGGATGAGGTGTGGTCTTGTGGTGAGAGATAGCTTCTCGAACAACTCCATGCTAGCCAAGTTGTTGCAAATCCATCCATCAATAATGATGCGAACCGAACGTTCTTTCACCACTCCCTTTGTGTGGAACAAATTATGCCTCTGGTTTTTCTCGGCCTTTGTTACCTGCACACTTAACACATGTTGAGCAACCAAATTAGCATATTTATCTGCATCATCAGTAGCCATGTACTCTATATCATGAGAAGCATCATGGGCACCCTGTTCCTCATTAGCAATGAGGACTAAAGTCTCCTCATCATAGTCACTCGCTGAATCATATCCACCATCCGCTGTAATAGTCATCACACGCTTGGAGGGACAGTCTTTTGCGAAGTGACCGCCGCCTGTACATGCCATGGATGATGAAGCACTCGCCGCTGGACCACTCTGTGTACCCTTGAATGGTGGCGGTGGCATTTTTGGTGGTTCCCTGTAAGAATTAGTGGCTGAAGTAGGTGGTGGTGCAGCAGGAAGTGTAGAAGGCCCACGCGATGTCCATGATGTATTTCGTCCTGCAGAAAAGTTAGATCTCGTAGCGGCCTGTCGATCTTGCACTTCACGTTCAGCTTTACAAGAAAGATGGAACGAACGAGTGATAGTAGTATAGTCCTTGTATTCTAGAATAGTCTGTATCTCCTTGTTTAAGCTTCCCATAAAACATGCAAGCATAGCTTCATTATCCTCTACTAGGCCACATCTAATCAATCTTTTTTGTAATTCCTGATAATATTCCTCTAGAGATTTTTTCCCCTGTCTCAAACGCTGTAAATTTTGTAGAAATTCACGTTGATAATAAGGAGGAACCCAACGAGTACACATAGCATCTTTTAAAGAAGCCCAAGTAGTTGGAATATTATTAGCATGCAATCTACAATGTTCAGACCACCAAATAGATGCAAACCCTATGAATTCAGAAACAACAGCAGTAACACGTCTATTCTCAGGATATTGTAAACATGTAAAGCGTTGTTCAGTTTATAACTCCCAAGTAAGATAAACATCAGGAATATATCTACCCTCAAATGGCTTAGATTCAATTTCAATTTAGGCATATGTTCATCATTGCGTACCTGAGGGGGCGGTTGGTGTCGACCTTGTCGAATGTTGGGACATGGACGTCCAGCTGGTTGTTCATAGGGAGCTGCCTGTTCCACCTGCTCCTCGTAATCACCCTCTTAGTCGTCATACTGGCCGACGTCAGAAGCAGCAGCAGCAACAACTGCAGCAGCAGGAGCACCAATACCAGCAGCTTGTTCGGCCGAAAACAGAATACGTCGTGCACGTCGTTGAGGCAGTGGCTGTGCCGGAGCGGGATTCTATGGAGGTAAGCGTGCGATCAACTCAGTAAACTTGGCATCGAGCTTGGTGTCGATCATCTTCTCAACGCCATCAATCGCCTCGGTAAATCGGTTCTCAATGTCCCGCACCTGTTTAGAAATCATACGTGCAAATTTATCGTGTAGCTCCTGGTTTGTCATGTTCTCCCAATCGGGCGCGTCCTGCACCTCGTCATCGTGTGATCCTGGCATGGTTAGCAGAAATAGAAAACACAGAGAAATATGATCCTACTTCTACGAATGGGATGTGGTGTGGTGGAAACATAAATCCGTCAAGCTTTTCTTTTGTTCTTACCGATTCTTACCTAGCAGCTGGTGGTGATGTACAACCAACGGGTCAAGACTCTCAAAGATCTGGTAGAGCGATGGCCAGGAGGTGTCAAACGCACGATTTAGAATATATATGTGGAGCCATAGGAAGGCATATGGTAGCAAAAGCTCAACATTAATCAAGACAGAGATGCAAAGCTGAATAGACACTCAACATTGGTACTTTGCTGATCCTAGGCTAGATCGTACTAGAGACGCGAGCCTAAAATACCAAGGAAAGCACGAAGCGTCACGTAAACAACTGAGAAGCACACTCTGAAAATCTTTTTTTCTCTTTTTTTTGGAAATCACCCCTTCTACGTACGACAAAAGTTTGGTGTATCCGACTCTAATCAACTCAAAACTAATCTGGCTACAGAGTGATCACAAACCGAACTGGTGATGGAACTCAACTCGGATTGGCGGAACGCGGTGGTGTATACGGACTCGAATTGGCGGCAGCGAACGGATGGAAACTGGGCGACGGCGGCGTGATAAACTGTGACCAGAACTCAAAACTCTAAGGGAACTGGAGACTAAGATCAGCAACTCGACACAACGATGCAACCACAAATTCAAAAAAGCGAACTACTGTAAAGAAAACTGGATAAAAGGCTAGGACTATCTTGGGACGTGATGATCTAACCCTAAACTTTTTTGACTTTTTCGTGGACTATAGGTATGAAAACAGAAGTACCCTAGACTATGAAAAACTGTTAAATCTCACCGAGCAACCTGGAAATCTGATACCACTTGATAGAGGCGAAGGTGTCCCGATGTTTCGATGAGATGATGGAGATCGATTATGGTGGAGACGACTTTCACGACCCGACTATGAACGTGCGAAGACGTTGCGCCTTAGCGATCGCTAAACCAACACCGAGAGGTTAATGATCCCGCGGGTGCACGATCAACCTGACCACGAAGGTCTAATTCCTGCAAGCAATCGAGAAGAACAAGCAAGAAATAAGAATTGCAATCTGGATAATGCGGATATAAGATGAATGATTGGCAGACGTTGGGGTTCCAATGCACTCTTGGCCTGGTCGGATGACACAAACGAAGAGCTCGAAGTTGCTTCTATGGCTTATTTAAATCTAATCAAAACCCAAGTCTAAACGACGCCCTAAGGACTGTATATATGGGGCAATAGAGGGGATTTTCATGACCCCTTGGAGGAGGGGTGCGAAAACAACCCTAACTCGGTTTCCCCGCACATACGGACTCTAAAAACAACCTATAATGAAGTATTTCAAAATTATATGGGCCCAGCCCAATATTAAGGTGACGCAGCACCTATAATTTCCCTTGGAAAAAAATAATGAAGTGGCATCTCGTGTATTTCGTCCAAGCCTTCATGCACGCCTTATGATGGCTTCAAAGTGCGAAAATGACCACTAGAAGCTCCATTGTCCTTTCCCGCACGCGCACCTTCTTCTCCATGCTTGATCCCACTCCAATGACCATCGTTCTTTTCCATGATAGGTCCTTAATTCATAAGCAAAACAAAAGTATCTAATTTAGCCAGCATCATATGTTCATGAACATTAGAAGGATTCACATGAAACGAAAGTACCTGATAATTTAGTTGACGTGCGCGTGCTGTAGTAACTGGTACAATATGCGTAGTTGGTGAGGATGTGGGTGTAACATTAGTAGGGATGTCATCATCAGAATTTTCCGGCAGTATCAGTACCATGATATAGATGATTTGTTGCATCAAGCACGAGAAGCTGTATTGCAAGTGCCAGAAGACATCCAGTTAGTTTCTCGTTGCAACAATTTTTCTCCTCGCCCATCGTCAAGCATGGCATCTACACCTCTTGAACCTTCCAATTCTCGTGATACAAATTCCGTGGTATCTCATGTGAAGAAGCTGGTGCAGCCTTCTGCTCGTGCTCCTGGGTCTACTTTTTCGACCACTCGCAATGGAGATATGATTTGTCACGGTTGTGGTCGCACCGGGCACTTCAAGAGAGGATGTCCTAACAGGAAGGTTATGTTCATTAATGAGGAAACCGGAGGGTATGAAACCGGTGATGATGAGGATGAACCGACTGTTTCTGTTGATGATGCATGTGATTCTTTTGCTACAACCGCTCCAATAATTGTGGTGTCTCAGCGTGCTCTTCCTGTGTTATCCACTGCTGAGAGTCAGCGCTGCACTTTGTTTCACACAAAAGCATTAGTTGGCCAGAACAAGGCTTGCAAAGTCATTATTGATGCAGGTAGCTACCGCAATTTAGCAAGCAAGGAGTTATGTGCCAAACTGAAACTGCAATATATATCACATCCTCATCCACATTATGTTCAGTGGTTTAGTGACAAGGGTGAGATGAAAGTTAGCCACATGGTGCGGGTTAATTTTGAAATAAGGCCATACAAGGATTCTATTGAGTTTGATGTGGTGCCTATGACAGTATGTCACTTGTTTCTGGGTCGGCCTTGGCTCTACGATCGTTCTGTCCAACACAATGGTCGAGCCAATACATATCACTTGGAGTTCCAGGGCAAGATAATTAATTTGTATCCTATGACTGCACATGCCATTGTTAATGAGTCTCGTCAGACAAATGAAGCGCACATCGAATCATCATTGAGTTGGATACTGTCCCTCGGAACAACCTCTATTACTCAATGCAGCCACTCTTATTCGGAGAACCTAGCGCTGAGTTTGTTGTTATTAATCACTTCAATTTTACAGATTCCACTCCAGCTAACGAGGCAGACCGTGGAGCGTCGAGGACGACGCCTTTTGAAGGGGGGGGCAGATGATGAGGTATCCCATATCAGAGAAGACGAAGCTCCAGGAGCCGGACGTTCGGACCCAGTCGGACGTCCGACACTGTTGGCCTGGACGCGAGAAGCCTCAAGATCAACCAAGCAGAAGACATTCTCCAGGGAACGGACGTCTGATGACTACCGGACGTCCGACGGACCGGACATCCGACCGGTACCGGAAATAGGGTCCCTCGAGTACAGAAGGCTTCGGTGTAGTAATTACCGGAAACCCGACGTCGACCGGACGTCCGACGACCCCGACGGACGTCCGATGCCTACCGGACATCCGACAATGCCTGTCCGCAGATTTCAGGGCTACGACCCTTGTATCCAACTTTAGACTCCCTAGCTTATAAATACTTAGACCCCAGCGCTTTTTATTGGAGACTACGACTAAGATAAACTCTAGATTATACTTGCTTGAAACATTCATATTTTATCGATCGAGGATTCACCCCTCTACTTTGTTTCGATCTGGAGGTTCTTGTTACCAAAGTTAAAGTGTGATCTGTGTTCCACTGGGAATTGGCGGGATGCAGAACCGCTTCGTGGTTAGCAGCTACGTTGCGCAAGAGTGTGGTGTTGCGAATTCTTTAGGGTTGAAGAGTTGTTGAGTTGGCAATAGGGGATCAGCCGGGAAGTTCAAGAACGTCTCACTAGTTATCATCCACCTATCATCCATCCACTACCGTGCTTACGAGAAGATCGGGCCACCCCATATCAATGGAGCTTGTGAACACCTGCGACGCCTACCAATTCCACGCCAAGGATGTTCATCAACCAGCACAAGCTCTCCAAACCATCCCTCTGTCATGGCCCTTTTTGGTCTGGGATTGGACATCTTGGGTCCATTCCCCCGCACTACCAGAGGTCATGAATTCCTCTACGTTGTCATCGATAAATTCACCAAGTGGCCAGAAGTGGAGCCAGTCTGCAAGACCACGAGGCAATCCACCATCAAGTTTATCAGAAGCCTGGTGTGTCGTTTCAGAGTTCCTAACGGGATCATCCCGGACAACGGCACAAAGTTCCCAAGTCAGGCCTTCCTCGAGTACTGCGAGAAAATGGGCACCGCAGTGTGTTTCGCCTAGTCGCTCATCCAAGGACCAATGACAAGGCAGAGAGAGCCAATTCGGAAGTACTCCGAGGTATCCGGACCCGTAACTTCCAGCGGCTCGAAAAGTGTGGAAAGCGGTGGGTGGATGAACTCCCAGCTGTCCTATGGTCAATCATGACCACACCAAATCGAGCCACAAATAAGACGCCCTTCACTCTCGTTTACGGAGCAGAGGTGGTGCTCCCCACAAAACTCAGATAAGGATCTCCTCTAGCTCATGCCTTCGATGAAGCCGAACAGCAGCAACTCCGACAAGGAGATGTCGTCGTTCCGAGGAAGTACATACTCGGGCTGCCCTTTGAGTTGAAGAATGCGGGTTCCACCTTCCAGAGAGCTATCCACATCGTCCTCGGGCCGAAATTACACCGCAATGTCGAGGCCTACATGGGCGACATCATGATCAAGACCAGAGAAGAAGACACACTTGTCGAAGACTTGCGTGAGACATTTGGCAATCTTGAAAAGATGCAACTGAAGCTGAATCCGGAAAAATGTGTATTTGGTGTGCCTTCCTGCAAGCTCCTTGGGTTTTTGGTGTCCCACCGCGACATCGAAGTCAACCCCGATAAGATGAAGGCGATCGAGAAAATGTAGGCCCCGAAACACATCAAGGATATCCAGAGACTAAACGGGTGCGTTAAGGCGCTTGGGAGATTCATCTTCCGGTTGGCCGAAAGAGCACTCCCATTCTTTAAGCTATTGAAGAAATCCGGTCCCCTCGAATGCACCCTTGAAGCTGAAGCCGCTTTTCAAGACCTGAAGAAGTACCTCGCGTCACCACCAATCTTAGTTGCACCACGCCCACGCGAACCCCTGATGTTGTACATCACGGCAACATCTCAGGTGGTCAGCAGAGCATTGGTGGTCAAGCGCGACATTGATGAAGAAGGCGGTGGACCCCCAACTGAAGCAAGCAATTCCGAGGGATCATCTCCTGCAGCAAGAGCCCACGGGGCCAAGTTTCCTGCCAGGAGGACAACCCATAATCTAGTCTACTTCATCAACACTGTCCTCCGGGACGCGAGACGCCGGTACCCTCAGATCCAGAACATAGTTTTCTGGGTGCTCATAGTTTCCCGGAAGCTTAGGAACTATTTTCAGGCGCATCCAATTCGAGTGGTAACAAGTTTCCCGCTCGAGCGCATCCTGAGAAATCGAGAAGCCACGGGCCTTATCGTGGAATGGGCGCTGGAGCTGTCTGGCTTCGACCTCACGTTTGTCAACTCCTCCACCATCAAGAGCAAGGTACTGGCTGATTACGTTGCTGAATGGACTCCGACACCAAAAGATGACGAAGACCTCCGAGAAGCATCTTTGCTTCCTGGCACTAAAGACAACAATGAGTGGACCCTGTAATTTGACGGATCCTTCTCTTTGCAGGGAGCCGGGGCCGGCGTTGTCCTGGTTTCCCCTACCGGAGAAGTTTTGACAAATGTTGTACGAGGGAGAGGCCTCCACCAACCACACCTCAGAGTACGAAGGGTTGCTCGCTGGTTTGAGAGCTCCCATTGGTCTCAAAATCAAAACATTCATAGTAGGAGGAAACTCTCAGCTGGTGGTCAACCAATTCAAGGACGATTACGGACGCCCCCAGATGCAGGAGTACGTCGACGAAGTCCGCAAGCTCGAGAAGCACTTCCACGGCCTGGGGATGGACCAAAATTGCTGCGCGGAAGGAAAAAGTACCGCCTAGGGTATTCGTTGAGCGTTTACTCAAACCCTCAGTCGACCCCACGCAGCCGAAGACCAAGAAGCAAAGGATCGAGACCAAGGGGTAGTTTCCCGAATAACTGCCCTCCTTCATCCCCGGCAAGCACCAAGTCCTCATTGTCGACCGAGCACCCCTAGACTGAGGCAGTGACATCATGGAGTACCTAAAGAATGGAGAGCTACCAAGCATCCGGAAGGACGCCGAGCGGGTCGCTCGTCAATTATCGATGTACCTCCTACTCGATGAGACCCTTTACCGCAGGCGTCCCAACGGTGTGAAGCTACTGTGCATCTCCACAGACGAAGACATGAAGCAGTTCCGAGACATCCATGAAGGAACATGCTGTGCCCACATTGGTTCCCGGACTCTGGTCGGCAAAGCTTTCCGACAAGGGTTCTATTGGCCTACCGCCTTGAACGATGCCATTGACCTTGTCAACACCTGTGACGCCTGCCAATTCCACGCCAAGGCTGTTCATCAACCAGCACAAGCTCTCCAAACCATCCCTCTGTCATGGACCTTTGCGGTCTGGGGATTGGACATCTTGGGATCATTCCCCCGTTCTACCAAAGGTTATTTGTTCCTTACGCGCCATTGTCAAATTCACCAAGTGGCCAGAAGTGGAGCCAGTCCACAAGACCATAGCGCAATCCGCCATCAAGTTTATCAGAAGCTTGGTGGGTCGTTTCGGAGTTCCTAATCGGATCATCACGGACAACGGCACCCAGTTCACAAGTCAGGCCTTCCTCGAGTACTGCGAGCAAATGGGCACCGCAGTGTGTTTCAATTCATTGGATCATCCGAGGAGCAACGACCAGGCAGAGAGAGCCAATTCGGAAGTACTCTGAGGTCTCCGGACCTGTACAATCCAGCGGCTCGAATAGTGTGGAAAGCGGTGGGTGGATGAACTCCTAGCTCTTCTATGGTCAATCAGTACCACACCCAATCGAGCCACAAATGAGATGCCCTTCGCTTTCGTTTATGGAGTAGAGGCAGTGCTCCCCACAGAACTCAGATACGGATCCCCTCGAGTTCACGCCTTCGATGAAGCCGAACGGCAGCAACTCCGACAAGTATATGTCGTTGTTGCCGAGGAAGTATGTACTCGGGCTGCCCTTTGGGTTGAAGAATGTGGGTTCCACCTTCCAGAGAGCTATCCACATCGGCCACGAGCCGAAATTACATCACAATGTCGAGGCCTACATGGGCGACATCGTGATCAAGACCAGAGAAGAAGACACACTCGTCGAAGACTTGCGTGAGACATTCCGCAATCTTGACAAGATGCAACTGAAGCTGAATCCGGAAAAATGCGTCTTCACTGTGCCTTCTGGCAAGCTCCTCGGGTTTTTAGTTTCCCACCACGCCATCAAAGTCAACCCTAACAAGATCAAGGCGATCGAGCAAAAGCAGGCCCCCGAAACGCATCAAGGATGTCCATAGACTGAACGGGTGCATTACGGCGCTTGGGAGTTTCATCTCCCGGTTCTCCCGGTTGGCCAAAAGAGTACTCCCGTCCTTTAAGCTTGTGAAGAAATCCGGTCCCCTCGAATGGACCCCTGAAGCTGAAGCCGGTTTTCAAGACCTGAAGAAGTACCTCGCGTCACCACAACCTTAGTGGCACCACGCCCACGCAAATAATATGTACTTCCTCGGCAACGACGACATCTCCTTGTCGTAGTTGCTGCTGTTCGGCTTCATCGTAGGCGCAATCTCGAGGAGATCCGTATCTTAGTTCTGTGGGGAGCACCAGCTCCGCTCCGTAAATGAGGGTGAAGTGCGTCTCATTTGTGGCTCGATTGGGTGTGGTCCTCATTGACCATAGAATAGCTGGGAGTTCATCCACCCACCGCTTTTCACACTTTTCCAGCCGCTTGAAGGTACAGGTCCGGAGACCTCGGAGTACTTCTGAGATGGCACTCTCTGCCTGGCCGTTGCTCCTCGCATGAGCCACTGAAGCGAAACACACTGCGGTGCCCAATTACTCGCACTACTCGAGGAAGGCTTGACTTGTGAATTGGGTGCCTTTGTCCAATGCGGGGGCCGAGGCAGCTACCACAACAAGGGAAAGCCAAGGACGCCGCATGTAACAACCCAGATTTCAGAAAAAGTAAAATTTTTGTTTTCGGTGTGAATTGTTTGATTGTCTGATTTGTTTGCGGTGTTTGCATCCTCGATTTATAGATCGGCAATTATTTTCCCCCTCTTATCTCGTACAGGACAGATACCGACCCTTGCCACCTCGACACTCGACCTTTGCGACACCGGGTTTCACCCGATCACCGTCGCGAAAACCGCACAAGACCAGCCGTAGCCAACGGAACGAAAAACCCCGTTTACTAAGTAAACTGGTTATTTTTATAGCGCGCCGGAAAGTGTTCTTGGAACGGTTCCAGCGCGAGGAGAACGCCTCCGGCTCGACGCGCTGATCGCACAGTTTGAAGTTTTACCCGAATCGGAGGTACTGCAGACCCCCGGTGGTTAGAAACGTGAGCACCGCGCGCGCGAGAGAAAAACCGGGGATGTTTTTGCGAACTGCCAGCCACATGGGCTATATAAAGACCACCACACTCCCACCCCTTTCTAGGGTTTCCCTAGCCAAAAATTGCAGCCAGACCCCTGATTTATCTCAGATCTGCCCAATTTAGCTCCCAGATCCGAATCCCTAGCCATCCAGGCGATCCCAGCCGTTGGATCTGGAGATCAACGCTCCAGACCGCGCCCCAGTCTTCTCTCTCCTCTCCACGCAGCAAGCGCCGCCGCCTCCTGCCCGTGGAGCCGCCGCCGGCCACCGGATCCCCACAGCCGGTTCGCCACCTCCCTCCTCTCCCTCTTCTCTTCTCCCTCCTTCTCTCCCCTCACCCTCCTCTCTCTGTGCAGCCGGCCGGCATGGAGCGCCGCCGCATCGGGAGCCGCGACCACCGCCCGCCATGGCGCCGCCAGGAGCTCGACGCCGAGGTCGCCGACCTCCTCCCACCTCGAGCTCGCGTTCTCCTCCCGCGCCGAGCCCCTCGCCTGCTCCGCGCCCCTCGAAGCACCGCTCGTCTCCGGCCAGGAGGCCAACCGCCGCCGGCGAGATCCTTGTCGGGATCGGGAGGGAACCGGCCTCGAGCGCCCGGCTGGGCTCCTCCAGCACGTGGGCCGCGCGCCTAGGCCCAGTCTGCCGCCACGCAGGCCGCCGGCCTCCTCTGCAGATGGGCCTCAGCCCAAGTAGTGAGAACCTTTTTTATTTTATTTTTTATTCGCTACTGCTTTCGGTGGGCTTGGCCCAGTAAGACTAGATTCAGCCTGTTAGACGTTTTTTTTTTGTTATTAGGTTTTTATTTTGGCAGATTGTAGTGTTTTTTTTGCGGTGCCCGTAACTTTTTAACGTTAGTCCGGATCGCGACGCGTAAAATATGAAACTTGCTTAGTTTTGTGTGTAGTTTAATAAAATGTTGCTTGTTGCCATGTTTGACTTGTTTACCTGCTGTTTACCTGCTAATTACAACTGCTTGCCACTGTAAACTGTAATTGCAAAAACTTTTTAACTGTTGCTCCAATTAAAATGTTCTTTATATGTAACTTGACTAGAATTGCATGTAGATTGTGTTTTTGCTGTTCTTGCTTGCTAATAAAAATAATAAAATATTGTTTAAGGAAAACCAGTACCAAACATTATAATTATCGTGGGGTCCATAATAGTTGACATGTATAGGTTTTACCCCCACTTAAAATGACTAGATTAGATAGTTTACTTTGTGCTTCACCTCTTGCCATGTTTGTGTGACGTGCCATGCTTGAGTGATATGCCATGTTAACAACCTTCTGCTCACCTTGTGTAGCTAAACAACTTGAACCACCGTAAACGTGCGGTATCGTCGTGTGTGACGAGTACTCCACTTAAATTGTTAGTAACTGCTCTCGATGGTAGGTGCAATGTCTCGTGTTGCCTTCTTGTTGATACTTGCTCGTGTTTGCCTCGTAGTAATAGATGCTTGCTCGTTGATTGCTTTCCAGTGTTTACTTCTTGTGTGCTCCTGTGGATACCTCTCAGAGACGATGCGAGATTGCGATCGGCTACACCTTCGGAACCTGACTATCAACAGGCAAGGACTATACATTACTTATGATCCATTCTATTTCAACCAGCGGTTTGCATGCTAGTCTAGGATAGGTGCGATGTTTGATCCTACCACATGTTTACAGCCTCTTTCAAACCAATACAGCCATGTCCCCTCCCAACAAACCTTGTACTGCTATGTTACTATTGCTCGTTGCTCAGCCCCTGCTTAGTATGCATGCTTAGGATGCTACGATGTTACCCTGTTTGATAGAGGCGAAGGTGTCCCGATATTTCGATGAGATGGTGGAGATCGATTATGGTGGAGACGACTTTCACGATCCGACTACGAACGTGCGAAGACGTTGCGCCTTAGCGATCGCTAAACCAACTCCGAGATGTTATTGATCCCGCGGATGCACGATCAACCTGACCACGAAGGTCTAATTCCTGCAAGCAATCGAAGAACAAGAAAGAACTAAGAATTGCAATCTGGATATTGCAAATATAAGATGAATGATTACGAAAGTTGGGGTTCCAATGCGGTCTTGGCCTGGTCAGATGACACAAACGAAGAGCTCGAAGTTGCGGCTATGGCTAACTTAAATCTAATTAAAACCCAAGTCTAAACGACGCCCTAAGGGCTGTATATATGGGGGAACAGAGGGGAATTTCGTGGCCCCTTGGAGGAGGGGGTCCGAAAACAACCCTAACTCGGTTTCCCCACACATACGGACTCTAAAAAATTGCCTATTAAGTGTATTTCGAAATTAAATGGGCCTGGCCCAATAATAAGGTGACGCAGCACCTATAATAACTCTTGGACGAAAATATTAATGTGGCATCTTGAGTCTCTTGTCCAAGTCTTCATGCACGCCTTATGGTGGCCTCAAAGTGCGAAAATCACCACTGCTGTCCTTTCCCGCGCGCGCACCTCCTTCTCCATGCTTGATCCCGCTCCAATGACGATCCTTCTTATCCAGGCTAGGTCCTTCATTCATAAGACAAACAAAAGTATCTAATTTAGGCAGCATCATATGTTCCTGAACATTAGAAGGATTCGCAATAAACGAAAGTACCTGATAATTTAGTTGACGTGCGCGTGCTCTAGTAACTGGTCCAGTATGTGTAGTTGGTGAAGATGTGGGTGTAACATTAGTAGAGATGTCCTCATCATCCTCCCCTTCTTGAATTGAAGTCGACCTCGACGGAAGCTCATTATCTTCTCCCAAATAAGGTATCAAATTTGCAATGTTTAATGTGGGACTAACCCCAAAATCTGCAGGTAGCTCAAGTTTATATGCATTATCGTTAATTTTCTGTAAAACCTTAAAGGGACCATCAGCTCGTGGCATTAACTTAGACTTGCGCAAATCAGGAAACCTATCTTTACGTAGATGTAACCAAACAAGATCTCCTGGTTCAAACACAACATGCTTTCTACCCTTATCACCAGCAAGCTTGTATCTAGCATTCATTTTCTCAATGTTTTCTTTAGTTAACTCATGCATTTTTAATATCAATTCAGCACGTTTCTTAGCATCAAAATTAACCTTCTCCGAAGATGGAAGAGGCAGCAAATCAATAGGTGCACGAGGTAGAAAACCATAAACAATCTCAAAAGGGCACATTTTAGTGGTAGAATGAAATGAACGATTATAAGCCAATTCAATATGAGGTAAACATTCTTCCCACATTTTCAAGTTACTCTTTAAAACAGCCCTAAGCATAGTAGACAAAGTCCTATTGACTACTTCAGTTTGTCCATCAGTTTGGGGATGACATGTAGTACTAAAAAGTAGTTTAGTCCCCAACTAAGCCCATAAGCATCTCCAAAAATGGCTAAGAAACTTAGTATCACGATCCGAGACAATAGTATTGGGCACACCATGTAAGCAAATAATCTCACGAAAGAATAAATCAGCAACATTAGCAGCATCATCGCTTTTATGACATGGTATAAAATGTGCCATCTTAGAAAATCTATCCACGACAACAAATATGCTATCCCTCCCCTTCTTTGTTCGAGGCAAGCCTAAAACAAAGTCCATGGATATGTCCTCCCGCGGAACACTAGGTACAGGTAAAGGCATGTATAAACCATGAGGATTGAGTCGTGACTTAGCTTTTTGACATGTAGTGCATCGAGAAACAAAATGCTCAACATCCCGTCTCATCTTTGGCCAAAATAAATGTGTAGCAAGTACGTCCTCCATCTTCTTCACGCCAAAGTGTCCCATTAATCCTCCTGCAACAACAAAAGACGAATAGAGCTAGCTGGAATGCATAGCTTGTTAGAACGGAACACAAATCCATCATTAAGCACAAACTTGTTCCATGTTCTACCCTCTCTACAATTCTGCAAAACATCTTTAAATTCCGCATCATTTATATATTGATCTTTGATTGTCTCTAAACCGAATATCTTGAAGTCAAGTTGTGAAAGCATAGTATAACGACGAGACAATGCATCAGCAATAATATTATCTTTCCCCTTCTTGTGTTTAATGACATAAGGGAAAGTCTCAATAAATTCAACCCACTTAGCATGTCTACGATTAAGTTTTGCTTGACTTCTTATGTGTTTCAAAGATTCATGATCAGAATGTATAACAAATTCTTTGGGCCATAAATAATGTTGCCAAGTTTCTAATGTCCGAACAAGAGCATATAATTCCTTATCATAAGTAGAATAGTTCAGACTAGGCCCACTCATTTTTTTAGAAAAGTATGCAACAGGTTTAGCATCTTGTAATAACACACCTCCCAAACCAATCCCACTAGCATCGCATTCAAGCTCAAAAGTCTTATTAAAATCAGGAAGTTGGAGCAAAGGAGCATGTGTTAACTTATCTTTCAATACCGTGAAGGCTTCTTCTTGTGCGGTACCCCAAGTAAAAGGGACATCCTTGCGTGTAAGCTCATTGAGAGGTGCACCAATGGTGCTGAAATCTCTCACAAAACGCCTATAGAATCTAGCGAGGCCAAGAAAACTCCTCACTTGTGTGACCGTTTTGGGCTGCGGCCAACTCTCAATCGCCTCGATCTTGGCTTTATCAACTTCAATTTCCTGCGGAGTAACAACATAGCCAAGAAACGATACTCGGTCGGTGCAAAAGGTGCACTTCCCAAGGTTACCAAACAAACGTGCATTACGTAGAGCAATAAAAACAGCACGTAAATGATGCAAATGTTCCTCCAAAGATTTGCTATAAATCAGTATATCATCAAAATAGACTACCACAAATCGTCCAATGAAAGCACGTAAAACCTCGTTCATTAATTTCATGAAAGTGCTAGGTGCATTAGTTAACCCAAAAGGCATGACTAACCACTCATATAATCCAAACTGAGTTTTAAATGTCGTTTTCCATTCATCTCCTAATTTCATGCGAATTTGATGTTATCCACTACGCAAATCAACTTTGGAAAACATGGTAGAGCCACTTAATTCATCAAGCATATCATCTAACGTAGGAATAGTATGACGATAACAAATAGTAATATTATTAATGGCTCGACAATCAACACACATACGCCATGTTCCATCCTTTTTAGGCACTAATACAACAGGAACAACACAAGGACTAAGGGATTCACGTATGAAACCTTTGTCGAGTAGCTCTTGTACGTGACGGTGAATCTCCGTCGTCTCCTCCGGATTGGTACGGTATGGCGCACGGTTGGGCAGCGAAGCACCGAGAATTAAGTCAATCTGATGCTCAATCCCTCGAATAGGTGGTAATCCCGGTGGTACGTCTTGTGGAAAGACGTCAATAAACTCCTGCAAAAGGTCAGTGACAACAGGAGGCAAAGAAGGAGGCAATTCGTCAAATGAAAACAAAGCTTCTTTGCACACAAAAGCATAGCACACATATTGACTAACATCCAAATCTGAAATATCAGCCTTAGTAGCAAGCAAAGTTGGACTAGTCAATTTAATTTCATTCGAAACAGCAAAAGAAGATTTGCTATTAGTCTTTTGTTGTTGCTCAAATTCTTTGGCTGCTATCTCATTTTCACTCTTATTTTTCTCCTGTGTAGCTTTACTAGCTCTAGCAAGATCATCTTTCACAATTTGTTCAGGAGACATAGGAAGTAAAGTAATATTTTTATCCTGATGAACAAGTAAACTGATTTGTCCTACCATGGTGTACAACATTCCTATCAAATTGCCATGGTCTACCAAGTAAAAGAGAGCATGCTTGCATGGGTACCACATCACAATCAACATAATCAGCATATGCAGCAATGCTAAAGTGCACACGAACAGAACGTGTTACCTTAATCTTACCACTATTGTTAAACCACTGAATATAGTACGGATGGGGGTGTGGTCTTGTGGTGAGAGATAGCTTCTCCACCAACTCCATGCTAGCCAAGTTGTTGCAACTCCCTCCGTCAATGATGACGCGAACCGAACGTTCTTTCACCACTCCCTTTGTGTGGAACAAATTATGCCTCTGGTTTTGCTTGGCCTTCGTTACCTGCACACTTAACACACGTTGAGCAACCAAACTAGCATATTTATCTGCATCATCAGGATCCATATACTCTACATCATGAGCATCATCATGGGCACCCTGTTCCTCATGAGCAATGAGAACTAAAGTCTCTTCATCATAGTCACTCGCTGACTCATACCCACCATCCACCGTAATAGTCATCACACGCTTGGAGGGACAGTCTTTTGCGAAGTGACCTCCACCTTGTCACCTGCGACATTTAATATCACGATCTCGTGTTTGCCCTGTGGAAGCCATGGATGAAGAAGAACTCGCCGCTGGACCACTCTGTGCACCCTTGAATGGTGGCGCTGGCTGTTTTGGTGGCTCCCTGTAAGAATGAGCGGCTGAAGTAGATGGTGGTGCAGCAGGACGTGTGGATGTAGAAGCTCCACGCGATGTCCATGATGTATTTCGTCCTGCAGAAAAGTTAGGTCTCGTAGCGGCCTGTCGATCCTGCACTTCACGTTCAGCTTCACAAGCAAGATGAAACAAACGAGTGATAGTAGTATAGTCCTTGTATTCTAGAATAGTTTGTATCTCCCTGTTTAAGCCACCCATAAAACGTGCAACCATAGCTTCATTATCCTCTACTAGGCCACATCTAATCAATGCAGTTTGTAATTCTTGATAATATTCCTCTACAGAATTTTTTCCTTGTCTCGAACGCTGTAATTTTTGTAGCAATTCACGTTGATAATAAGGAGGAACCCAGCGAGTACGCATAGCATCTTTTAAAGCAGCCCAAGTAGTTGGAATATTATTAGCATCCAATCTACAATGTTCAGACCACCAAATAGATGCAAATCCCGTGAATTCACAAACAGCAGCAGTAACACGTCTACTCTCAGGATATTGGAAACATGTAAAGCGTTGTTCAGTTTCTAACTCCCAAGTAAGATAAGCATCAGGAATATGTCTACCCTCAAACGGCTTAAGATTCAATTTAAGTTTAGGCACATGTTCATCATCGCGTACCTGAGGGGGTGGTTGGTGTCGACCGTGGCGAATGTTGGGACGTGGACGTCCAGCTGGCTGTTCATAGGCCGCTTCCTATTCCACCTCCTCCTCGTAATCACCCTCGTAGTTGTCGTCCTGACCGACGTCAGCAGCAGCAGCAGCAGCCGCAACTTCAGCGGCAGGAGCACCAATACCAGCAGCTTGTCCGGTCGAAAATAGAACACGTCGTGCGCGTCGTTGAAACGGTGGCTGCGCCGGGGCGGCCGCAGGCTGTGGAGGTGGGCGTGCGATCAACTTAGTAAACTTGGCGTCGAGCTTGGTGTCGATCATCTTTTCCACGCCATCAATCGCCTCTGTAAATCTGTTCTCGATGTCTTGCACCTGTTCAGACATCATACGTGCAAATTTATCATGTAACTCCTTGTTTGTCATGTTCTCCCAATCGGGCGCATCCCGCGCCACTTCATCCTGTGATCCTGGCATGGTTAGCAGAAATAGAAAACACACAGGAATATGATCCTACTTCTACTAATGGGACGTGGGGTGGTGGAAAGCACAAATCCGTCAAGCTTTTCTTTCGTTCTTACCGATTCTTACCTAGCAGCAGGTGGTGATGTACAACCAACGGGTCAAAACTCTCAGAGATGTGATAGAGCGATGGCCAGGAGGTGTCAACCGCACGAAGTAGAATATATGTGGAGCTGTAGGTAGGCTTGACAAATATGGTAGCAAAAAGATCAACAGTAATCAAAACAGACCGTACTAGAGACGCGAGCCTAAAA
Organism: Bromus sterilis; assembly: GCA_950022295.1. Taxonomy (NCBI): domain Eukaryota; kingdom Viridiplantae; phylum Streptophyta; class Magnoliopsida; order Poales; family Poaceae; genus Bromus; species Bromus sterilis. The sequence goes on from OX465597.1 coordinate 33,064,533, forward strand.
CACCAACGAAAGCACGACGCGGCACGTAAACAATTGAGAAGCACACTCTGAATTTTTTTCTCTCTTTTTTTTCTTTTTTTTTGCGATGCGGGACTGCGGTGGCTGAAAAAGTGCGAAAAAATCACTATGGTATCGAACGTCTCAAAATGAGTTTCTGGACCTAAGGAAGGTATGGGCACGAAAGTTTTTCACCCCTGAAATTTTTGGCTTAAAAACTGCTCTGGAAAGCGTGCCAGACTCTTTTTTTTTGGAAATCACCCCCTTCTACGTACGACAAAAGATTGATGAAATCCGACTCTAATCAACTCAAACTATTTTGGCTACGGAGCTATCACAAACCGAACGGGTGATGGAACTCAACTCGGATCGGTAGGTTGTAGTGGTGTATATGGACTCGGCTTGGCGGAACGTGGTGGTGTATCTGGACTCGGATTGGCGGAACGTGGTGGTGTACTATTGTGCGGCGGCGGCGTGACAAACTGTGATCAGAACTCGAAACTCTAAGGTAAGATCAGCAACTCGACACAACGATGCAACCGCCAATTCAACAAAGCAAACTACTGTAACGAAAACTGGACAAAGGCTCGGACTATTTTGGGACGTGATGATCTAACCCTAAATTTTTTTTGGCTTTTTTGTGGAGTGTAGGTATGAAGAACAGAAGAAATCTAGACTACGAAAAACTGGTAAATTTCACCGATCAACCTGGAAATCTGATACCACTTGATAGAGGTGAAGGTGTCCCGATGTTTCGATGAGATGGTGGAGATCGATTATGGTGGAGACGACTTTCACGATCCGACTACGAACGTGCGAAGACGTTGCGCCTTAGCGATCGCTAAACCAACTCCGAGAGGTTATTGATCCCGCGGATGCACGATCAACATGACCACGAAGGTCTAATTCCTGCAAGCAATCGAAGAACAAGCAAGAACTAAGAATTGCAATCTGGATATTGCGAATATAAGATGAATGATTACGAAAGTTGGGGTTCCAATGCGGTCTTGGCCTGGTCGGATGACTCAAACGAAGATCTCGAAGTTGCTGCTATGGCTAACTTAAATCTAATTAAAACCCAAGTCTAAACGACGCCCTAAGGGTTGTATATATGGGGGAACAGAGCGGAATTTCGCGGCCCCTTGGAGGAGGGGTCCGAAAACAACCCTAACTCGGTTTCCCCACACATACGGACTCTAAAAAATAGCCTATTAAGTGTATTTCGAAATTAGATGGGCCTGGCCCAATAATAAGGTGACGCAGCACCTATAATAACTCTTGGACGAAAATATTAATGTGGCATCTTGTGTCTCTCGTACAAGTCTTCATGCACTCCTTATGGTGGCCTCAAAGTGCGAAAATCACCACTGGAAGCTCCATTGTCCTTTCCCGCGCGCGCACCTCCTTCTCCATGCTTGATCCCGCTCCAATGACGATCCTTCTTATCCAGGCTAGGTCCTTCATTCATAAGACAAACAAAAGTATCTAATTTAGGCAGCATCATATGTTCCTGAACATTAGAAGGATTCGCAAGAAACGAAAGTACCTGATAATTTAGTTGACGTCCGCGTTCTCTAGTAACTGATCCAGTATGTGTAGTTGGTGAAGATGTGGGTGTAACATTAGTAGAGATGTCCTCATCACTGTTACTCCTTGGTTTGGGCTATCACATTATTATATTGTTGTTGATGATATGATTATTATAATGTTGACTATATTCGACGAAGGATGGAAGGTCTAGGCTATCCCGCCCCGACGCTTTGTTCCATTCGAGTCACCTAGGATCCGAGTTCCGGGTATTGGTTTTAAGACTGAGCGTGCCTAACCGCGTGTGGGATTTTATGGGGTCCCCTTTTCTTACCTATCTAGCTTCAAACATTTCTAGTGGTGGCCCCAGCTGATTTACCATTTGAAACCCTGTGTGTGTTCTTGGTGGATCCCCTCGCAATTTTTAAACAACCCGGACCAGCGGAGACATGGTTTCCCTGTTGGTCCACCTTTGACCGGCGAGGGGCCGAGGCCTCACGTGAGGCGTCTCGGTAACCCAAACCCTGTTGAGACGGAAGAGTCCGATCCGAGAGCGTGGCCAGCTTTTGGATTGGGTGTCGACTCCCTGGGGGCCACCCGGATTTGTTCGTTGTTAGTTAGATGGACCTGTCATTCCGGATCTCTTGGAACTAAATCATAAAATGGTTTCCTGTGATGGGTAGTAACTGAGAGAGATGGGCGTGCGTGCGGAGCCTTGTAATGGGCAGTTGGTACACCCCTGCAGGGTTAAATCTTTTCGAGAAGCCGTGTCCACGGTTATGGACGACTTGAGACCTACTCCTTGTTCATAGACAACAACAACTGAGATAATCTTAATATAACTTGATCAACGTGTGTGTGCCTGGACTGCTTCTTCTTCGTCGGGATGCGAAGAGGAGGACAAGGATAGGATAGGTGTTATGTTTGCGTAGTAGGTGGATAGCAGACTTGTTGGAGGCGATTCCTCATCGATTGCTTGGCTTCTTATCTTACTCTCTAGAATCGTTAGCCACTTCATAAATGCTAGTTCGGCAGCAACCTCACCACTTACCCCATCGTTACCGTAAACCACTAGTTGTCCTAGAATGACGAGTGATGAAGTCCTTGCTGGGTCAGTTGACCACTACAGTTGGAGGCTGAGTACTTATGTACTCATGATACTACCCCCAAAGTCTTATCAGGGTTCTTGATCGACAACAGGTATGGTGATCAATGTTTCACGTGGAGACTCGACGACGACTAGTTAGGCGGATACCGGCGGAGGGCCTGGACCCGTGTGGTTATGGGATCGATGTTTTTCTCTTTGCCAGTAGGCATTTGCTTGTAGTCTGTACCCAGACATATATCTTCCGCTATTGTATTGTATTTGAGGCAGTTGTATGCCGATTGTATGAAATGTTGTATCCTTGTATCTGTAATGTTGTGATATCATGTTGGAAATCCGGGGCATATGGCTATGTCATATGTCGCGGTGGGACCGATATGTGCTTCGTCCCCGGATCTGGATGGAAACATCTAGATCTGGAACAGTACCGCATATCGGGCCTTTACAACTTGGTATCAGAGCCTTACCGACCGTAGGATCCCTTTTCTGGCTGAAGTCGAGTCTAGACAAAAACTATTTTGTAGTTACTAAGTTAGTTGTCGGAGAGTAGGAATATTTTTACTCCTTACCCTTGCTCTGGTCAGGACAAGTGTCGTAAGTGTTTTATTCTCATCTTATCCCCTTCAAACTCTATGATCTCGAGTGTGTGGAGTATCGGAACCGTTACAATGCTTTGCTTGGGAAGTATTGTCTCGATTCCGAGCTCAGGTGGGAATTCCTGTAGTACCTTTAGCTTCTCCGGTTTTGGGTATCATCTGGGTCATCCATTGCCATCCCTCCTTTTACTGGTGTTTTTACGACTTGCGTCGAAAATCACTATCCCTTGATCTGGTTTTCGTGATTGTTCTCCCTCTTGTCACTGACGGTTTCGTTTTGCGACGATGTCATCTCTCTGCGGAAAGTTTCTCGACGGAAGCTCGACGTCGACATGGAGCACAGTCCCTTGTTGGTGGTGTTGAAGATCGTCGCTCTCTTCTTTCCCCCTTCCCTCTCCCCCAGATCGTCCAGGATCTCGGGACGAGATCCCTTGTTGGTGGTGTTGTATTGTAACAGCCCAGATTTCAGAAAAATTAAAATTTTTGTTTTCGGTGTGAATTGTTTGATTGTCTGATTTGTTTTCGGTGTTTGCATCCCCGATTTATAGATCGGCGATTATTTTCCCCCTCTTATCTCGTACCGGATGGATACCGACCCTTGCCACCTCGACACTCGACCTTTGCGACACCAGGTTTCACCCGATCACCGTCGCGAAAACCGCACAAGACCAGCCGTAGCCAACGGAACGAAAAAACCCGTTTACTAAGTAAACTGGTTATTTTTATAGCGCGCTGGAAAGTGTTCTCAGAACGGTTCCAGCACGAGGTGAACGCCTCCGGCTCGACGCGCTGATCGCGCAGTTCGAAGTTTTACCAGAATCGGAGGTACTGCAGACCCCCGGTGGTCAGAAACGTGAGCACCGCGCGCGCGAGAGAAAAACCGGGGATGTTTTTGCAAACTGCCAGCCACCTGGGCTATATAAAGACCACCACACTCCCACCCCTTTCTATGGTTTCCCTAGCCAAAAATTGCAGCCACACCCCTGATTTATCTCAGATCTGCCCAATTTAGCTCCCAGATCCGAATCCCTAGCCATCCAGGCGATCCCAGCCGTTGGATCTGGAGATCAACGCTCCAGACCGCGCCCTAGTCTTCTCTCTCCTCTCCACGCAGCAAGCGCCGCCGCCTCCTGCCCGTGGAGCCGCCGCCGGCCACCGGAGCCCCACAACCGGGTCGCCACCTCCCTCCTCTCCTGATAGAGGCGAAGGTGTCCCGATGTTTCGATGAGATGATGGCGATCGATTTTGGTGGAGTAGACTTTCACGACCCGACTACGAACGTGCGAAGACGTTGCGCCTCAGCGATCGCTAAACCAACTCCGAGAGGTTATTGATCCCGCGGATGCACGATCAACCTGACCACGAAGGTCTAATTCCTTCAAGCAATCGAAAGAACAAGCAAGAACTAAGAATAGCAATGTGGATATTGCGAATATAAGATGAATGATTAACAGAAGTTGGGGTTCCAATGCGGTCTTGGCCTGGTCGGTTGACACAAACGAAGAGCTCGAAGTTGCGGCTATGGCTAACTTAAATCTAATTAAAACCCAAGTCTAAACGAAGCCCTAAGGGCTGTATATATGGGGGAACAGAGGGGAATTTCGTGGCCCCTTGGAGGAGGGGTCCGAAAACAACCCTAACTCAGTTTCCCCACACATACGGACTCTAAAAAATAGCCTATTAAGTGTATTTCGAAATTACATGGGCCCAGGCCAATATTAAGGTAACGCAGCACCTATAATTGCCCTTGGACGAAAATAATGAAGTGGCATCTCGCGTATTTCGTCCAAGACTTCATGCTTTCCTTATGGTGGCTTCAAAGTGCGATAATCACCACTGGACGCTCCACTGTCCTTTCCCGCGCGCGCACCTCCTTCGCCATGCTTGACCCCGCTCCAATGACCATCCTTCTTATCCATGCTAGGTCCTTCATTCATAAGACAAACAAAAGTATCTAATCTAGGAAGCATCATATGTTCCTGAATATTAGAAGGATTCGCAAGAAACGAAAGTACCTGATAATTTAGTTGACGTGCGCGTGCTCTAGTAACTGGTCCAGTATGTGTAGTTGGTGAAGATGTGGGTGTAACATTAGTAGAGATGTCCTCATCATCTCCCTCTTCTCTTCTCCCTCCTTCTCTCCTTCTCTCCCCTCACCCTCCTCTCTCTGTGCAGCACGCAGCCGGCCGCCTCCATGGAGCGCTGCCGCATCGGGAGCCGCGACCACCGCCCGCCATGGCGCCGCCAGGAGCTCGACGCCGAGGTCGCCGGCCTCCTCCCACCTCGAGCTCGCGTCCTCCTCCTGCGCCGAGCCCCCTCGCCTGCTCCGCGCCCCTCGAAACACCACTCGTCTCCGGCCAGGAGGCCAACCGCCGCCGACGAGATGCCTGTCGGGATTGGGAGGGAACCGGCCTCCAGCGCCCGGCTGGGCTCCTCCAGCACGTGGGCCGCGCGCCCCGGCCTAGTCCGCCGCCACGCAGGCCGCCGGCCTCCTCTGCAGATGGGCCTCAGCCCATGTAGTGAGCACCTTTTTTATTTTATTTTTTATTCGATGCTGCTTTTGGTGGGCTTGGCCCAGTAAGACTAGATTCAGCCTGTTAGACGTTTTTTTGTTTTTAGGTTTTTATTTAGGCAGATTGTATTGTTTTTTTTGCGGTGCCCGTAACTTTTTAACAGTAGTCCGGATCGCGACGCGTAAAATATGAAACTTGCTTAGTTTTGCGTGTATTTCAATAAAATGTTGCTTGTTGCCATGTTTGACTTTGTTTACCTGCTGTTTACCTGCTAATTACAACTGCTTGCCACTGTAAACTGTAATTGCAATAACTTTTTAACTGTTGCTCCGATTAAAATGTTCTTTATATGTAACTTGACTAGAATTGCATGTAGATTGTGTTTTTGTTGTTCTTGCTTGCTAATAAAAATAATAAAATATTGTTTAGGGAAAAACAGTACCAAACATTATAATTATCGTGGGGTCCGTAATAGTTGACATGTATAGGTTTTACCCCCCACTTAAAATGACTAGATAAGATAGTTTACTTTGTGCTTCACCTCTTGCCATGTTTGTGTGACGTGCCATGCTTGAGTGATATGCCATGTTAACAACCTTTTGCTCACCTTGTGTAGCTAAACAACTTGAACCACCGTAAACGTGCGGTATTGTCGTGTGTGAAGAGTACACCACTTAAATTGTTAGTAACCGCTCTCGACGGTAGGTGCGATGTCTCGTGTTGCCTTCTTGTTGATGCTTGCTCGTGTTTGCCTCGTAGTAATAGAAGCCTGCTCGTTGATTGCTTTCCAGTGTTTACTTCTTTTGTGCTCCTGCGGATACCTCTCGGAGACGATGCGAGATTGCGATCGGCTACACCTTCGGAACCCGACTATCAGCAAGCAAGGACTATACATTAATTATGATCCATTCTATTTCAACCAGAGGTTTGCATGCTAGTCTAGGATAGGTGTGATGTTTGATCCTACCAGATGTTTACAGCCTCTTTCAAACCGATACAGTCATGTCCCCTCCTAGCAAACCTTTTATTGCTATGTTACTATTGCTCGTTGCTCAGCCCCTGCTTAGTATGCATGCTTAGGATGCTACGATGTTACCCTGTTACTCCTTGGTTTGGGCTACCACATTATTATATTTTTGTTGATGATATGATTATTATAATGTTGACTATATTCGACGAAGGATGGAAGGTCTAGGCTATCCCGCCCCGACGCTTTGTTCCATTCGAGTCACCTAGGATCCGAGTTCCGGGTATTGGTTTTAAGACTGAGTGTGCCTAACCGCGTGTGGGATTTTATGGGGTCCCCTTTTCTTACCTATCTAGCTTCAAACATTTCTAGTGGTGGCCCTAGTTGATTTACCATTTGAAACCCCGTGTGTGTGCTTGGTGGATCCCCTCGCAATTTTTAAACAACCCGGACTAGCCGAGACATGGTTTCCCTATTGGTCCACCTTTGACCGGCGAGGGCCCGAGGCCTCACGTGAGGCGTCTCGGTAACCCAAACCCTGTTGAGACGGAAGAGTCCGATCCGAGATCGTGGCCAGCTTTTGGATGGGGTGTCGACTCCTCGGGGGCCACCCGGATTTTTTCGTTGTTAGTTAGAGGGACCTGTCGTTTCGGATCTCTTGGAACTAAATCATGGTTGCCTGTGATGGGTAGCAACTGAGAGATATGGGCGTGCGTGCGGAGCCTTGTAATGGGCAGTTGGTACACCCCTGCAGGGTTAAATCTTTACGAGAAGCCGTGTCCACGGTTATGGACGAGTTTAGACCTACTCCTTGTTCATAGACAACAACAACTGAGATAATATTAATATAACTTGATCAATGTGTGTGTGCCTTGACTGCTTCTTCTTCGTCGGGATGCGAAGAGGAGGACAAGGATAGGATAGGTGTTATGTTTGCGTAGTAGGTGGATAGTAGACTTGTTGGAGGCGATTCCTCATCGATTGCTTGACTTCTTATCTTACTCTCTAGAATCGTTAGCCACTTCATAAATGCTAGTGCGGCAGCAACCTCACCACTTACCCCATCCTTACCGTAAACCACTAGTTGTCCTAGAATGACGAGTGATGAAGTCCTTGCTGGGTCAGTTGACCACTACAGTTGGATGCTGAGTACTTCTGTACTCATGATACTACCCCCAAACTCTTTTCAGGGTTCTTGATCGACAACAGGTATGGTGATCAACGTTTCACGTGGAGACTCGACGACGACTAGTTAGGCGGATCCCGGCGGAGGGCCTGGACCCGTGTGGTTATGGGATCGATGTTTTTCTCTTTGCTAGTAGGCATTTGCTTGTAGTTTGTACCCAGACATGTATCTTCCGTTGTTGTATTGTATTTGAGGCAGTTGTATGCAGATTGTATGAAATGTTGTATCCTTGTATCTGTAATGTTGTGATATCATGTTGGAAATCCGAGGCATATTGCTATGTCATATGTGTCGGTGGGACCGATATGTGCTTCGTCTCCGGATCTAGATGGAAACATCTAGATCTGGAACGGTACTGCATATCGGGCCTTTACACCGCAACACGACGATGACGTTTCCGGAGAGGATTAATCCGGAGGAGACGCAGGTGGCGACTTTCAGGCTGTTGTGAATTTTGTCGGTTACATCCATGGAGGGGTGTCCGCGCTCGCATCCAATCGTCAATACCACAAAGCAGTGAGACAAGTTCCCGCAATCCAGTCCCCACCAGAGGGCCCCAGGGTCTCCCGTTGGGCCAACATCGCTCTAGTGTTGGACATGAGCGCCCACCCGTGCTACCCTCCCGGACGACAACGACGGCCTGCCACCTACGCCCCTCTCCCCGACGATCAGCAACATCAAGGTCAGGAAGATGATGTACGACACCGGATCCAGCATAAACCTGTTGTCCAACCGCACCTTCGAGAAGATGCAGATTCTGAGAAGCCACCTCCTCCCGTCTGCCTCCTTCCGCGTCATCAGTGGGATGGAGGTTCATCACCTTGGGAAGATTTCAATTCTCGTCACCCTCAGGGACCCCACTGATGAGGAAATCTCTACTAATGTTACACCCACATCTTCACCAACTACACATACTGGACCAGTTACTAGAGCACGCAAACGTTAACTAAATTATCAGGTACTTTCGTTTCTTGCGAATCCTTCTAATGTTCAGGAACATATGATGCTGCCTAAATTAGATACTTTTGTTTGTCTTATGAATGAAGGACCTAGCCTGGATAAGAAGGATGGTCATTGGAGCGGGATCAAGCATGGAGAAGGAGGTGCGCGCGCCGGAAAGGACAATGGAGCTTCCAGTGGTGATTTTCGCACTTTGAGGCCACCATAAGGCGTGCATGAAGAATTGGACGAGAGACACAAGATGCCACATTAATATTTTCGTCCAAGAGTTATTATAGGTGTTGTGTCACCTTATTATTGGTCCAGGCCCATGTAATTTCAAAATACACTTAATAGGATATTTTTTAGAGTCCGTATGTGTGGGGAAACCGAGTTAGGGTTGTTTTCGGACCCCTCCTCCAAGGGGCCACGAAATTCCCCTCTGTTCCCCCATATATACAGCCCTTAGGGCGTCGTTTAGACTTGGGTTTTAATTAGATTTAAGTTAGCCATAGCCGCAACTTCGAGCTCTTCGTTTGTGTCATCCGACAAGGCCAAGACCGCATTGGAACCCCAACTTTCGTAATCATTCATCTTATATTCGCAATATCCAGATTGCAATTGTTAGTTCTTGCTTGTTCTTCGATTGCTTGCAGGAATTAGACCTTCGTGGTCAGGTTGATCGTGCATCCGCGGGATCAATAACCCCTCGGAGTTGGTTTAGCGATCGCTAAGGCGCAACGTCTTCGCACGTTCGTAGTCGGATCGTGAAAGTCGTCTCCACCATAATCGATCTCCACCATCTCATCGAAACATCGGGACACCTTCGCCTCTATCAAGTGGTATCAGATTTCCAGGTTGATCGGTGAGATTTACCAGTTTTCCTAGTCTAGATTTCTTCTGTTCTTCATACCTACAGTCCACGAAAAAGCCAAAAAAAATTTAGGGTTAGATCATCACGTCCCAAAACAGTCCGAGCCTTTGTCCAGTTTTCGATACAGTAGTTTGCTTTGTTGAATTTGCGGTTGCATCGTTGTGTCGCTTTGCTAATCTTAGCGTCTAGTTCCCTTAGAGTTTCGAGTTCTGATCACAGTTTGTCACGCCGCCGCCGCACAGTAGTACACCACCACGTTCCGCCAATCCGAGTCCAGATACACCACCACATTCGAGTTCTGATCTCAGTTGTTTACGTGCCGCGTCGTGCTTTCTTTGGTGTTTTAGGCTCGCGTCTCTAGTACGGTCTAGCCTAGGATCAGCACAGTACCGACGTTGGGTGTTTATTCAGCTTAGCATCTCTGTTTTGATTACTGTTGATCTTTTTTCTACCATATTTGTCAAGCCTACCTACAGCTCCACATATATTCTACTTCGTGCGGTTGACACCTCCTGGCCATCGCTCTACCACATCTCTGAGAGTTTTGACCCGTTGGTTGTACAGCACCACCTGCTGCTAGGTAAGAATCGGTAAGAACGAAACAAAAGCTTGACGGATTTTTGCTTTCCACCACCCCACGTCCCATTAGTAGAAGTAGGATCATATTCCTATGTGTTTTCTATTTCTGCTAACCATGCAAGGATCACAGGATGAAGTGGCGCGGGATGCGCCCGATTGGGAGAACATGACAAACAAGGAGTTACATGATAAATTTGCACGTATGATGTCTGAATAGGTGCAAGACATCGAGAACAGATTTACAGAGGCGATTGATGGCGTGGAAAAGATGATCGACACCAAGCTCGACGCCAACTTTACTGAGTTGATCGCACGCCTACCTCCACAGCCTGCGGCCGCCCCGGCGCAGCCACCGTTTCAACGACGCGCACGACATGTTCTATTTCCGGCCGGACAAGCTGCTGGTATTGGTTCTCCTGCCGCTGCAGTTGCGGCTGCTGCGGCTGCTTCTGACGTCAGTCAGGACAACAACTACGAGGGTGATTACGAGGAGGAGGTGGAACAGGAAGCGGCCTATGAACAGCCAGCTGGACGTCCATGTCCCAACATTCGTCACGGTCGACACCAACCACCCCCTCAGGTACGCGATGATGAACATGTGCCTAAACTTAAATGTATCTTAAGCCGTTTGAGGGTAGATATATTCCTGATGCTTATCTTACTTGGGAGTTAGAAACTGAACAACGCTTTTCATGTTTACAATATCCTGAGAATAGACGTGTTACTGCTGTTGTTTGTGAATTCACGGGATTTGCATCTATTTGGTGGTTTTAACATTGTAGATTGCATGCTAATAATATTCCAACTACTTGGGCTGCTTTAAAAGATGCTATGCGTACTGGCTGGGTTCCTTCTTATTATCAACGTGAATTGTTACAAAAATTACAGCGTTTGAGACGTGTGTTAAGTGTGCAGGTAACGAAGGCCGAGCAAAACCAGAGGCATAATTTGTTCCACACAAAGGGAGTGGTGAAAGAACGTTCGGTTCGCATCATCATTGACGGAGGGAGTTGCAACAACTTGGCTAGCATGGAGTTGGTGGAGAAGCTATCTCTCACCACTAGACCACACCCCCATCCGTACTATATTCAGTGGTTTAACAATAGTGGTAAGATTAAGGTAACGCGTTCTGTTCGTGTGTACTTTAGCATTGCTGCATATGCTCATTATGTTGATTATGATGTGGTACCCATGCAAGCATGCTCTCTTTTACTTGGTAGACCATGGCAATTTGATAGGAATGTTGTACACCATGGTAGGACAAATCAGTTTACTCTGGTTCATCAGGATAAAAAAATTGCTTTACTTCCTATGTCTCCTGAACAAATTGTGAAAGATGGTCTTGCTAGAGCTAGTAAAGCTAAACAGGAGAAAAATAAGAGTGAAAATGAGATGGCAGCCAAAGAATTTGAGAAACAACATAAGACTAATAGCAAATCTTCTTCTGCTGTTTCTAATGAAATTAAATTGACTAGTCCAACTTTGCTTGCTACTAAGGTTGATATTTCGGATTTGGATGTTAGTCAATATGTGTGCTATGCTTTTGTGTGCAAAGAAGCTTTGTTTTCATTTGAGGAATTGCCTCCTTCTTTGCCTCCTGTTGTCACTGACCTTTTGCAGGAGTTTATTGACGTCTTTCCACAAGACGTACCACCGGGATTACCACCTATTCGAGAGATTGAGCATCAGATTGACTTAATTCCCGGTGCTTCGCTGCCCAACCGTGCGCCATACCGTACCAATCCGGAGGAGACGAAGGAGTTCAACGTCAAGTACAAGAGCTACTCGACAAAGGTTACATATGTGAATCCCTTAGTCCTTGTGCTGTTCCTGTTATATTAGTGCCTAAAAAGGATGGAACATGGCATATGTGTGTTGATTGTCGAGCCATTAATAATATTACTATTCGTTATCGTCATCCTATTCCTAGGTTAGATGATATGCTTGATGAATTAAGTGGCTCTACCATGTTTTCCAAAGTTGATTTGAGTAGTGGATACCATCAAATTCGCATGAAATTAGGAGATGAATGGAAAACGACATTTAAAACTAAGTTTGGATTATATGAGTGGTTAGTCATGCCTTTTGGGTTAACTAATGCACCTAGCACTTTCATGAGATTAATGAATGAGGTTTTACGTGCATTCATTGGACGATTTGTGGTAGTCTATTTTGATGATATACTGATTTATAGCAAATCTTTGGACGAACATTTGGATCATTTACGTGCTGTTTTTATTGCTCTACGTAATGCACGTTTGTTTGGTAACCTTGGGAAGTGCACCTTTTGCATCGACCGAGTATCGTTTCTTGGCTATGTTGTTACTCCGCAGGGAATTGAAGTTGATAAAGCCAAGATCGAGGAAATTGAGAGTTGGCCGCAGCCCAAAACGGTCACACAAGTGAGGAGTTTTCTTGGCCTCGCTGGATTCTATAGGCGTTTTGTGAGAGATTTCAGCACCATTGCTGCACCTCTCAATGAGCTTACGCGCAAGGATGTGCCTTTTACTTGGGGTACCGCACAAGAAGAAGCCTTCACGGTATTGAAAGATAAGTTAACACATGCTCCTTTGCTCCAACTTCCTGATTTTAATAAGACTTTTGATCTTGAATGCGATGCTAGTGGGATTGGTTTGGGAGGTGTGTTATTACAAGATGCTAAACCTGTTGCATACTTTTCTGAAAAATTGAGTGGGCCTAGTCTGAACTATTCTACTTATGATAAGGAATTATATGCTCTTGTTCGGACATTAGAAACTTGGCAACATTATTTATGGCCCAAAGAATTTTTTATACATTCTGATCATGAATCTTTGAAACACATAAGAAGTCAAGCAAAACTTAATCGTAGACATGCTAAGTGGGTTGAATTTATTGAGACTTTACCTTATGTCATTAAACACAAGAAGGGGAAAGATAATATTATTGCTGATGCATTGTCTCGTCGTTATACTATGCTTTCACAACTTGACTTCAAGATATTCGGTTTAGAGACAATCAAAGATCAATATGTAAATGATGCGGAATTTAAAGATGTATTGCAGAATTGTAGAGAGGGTAGAACATGGAACAAGTTTGTGCTTAATGATGGATTTGTGTTCCGTTCTAACAAGCTATGCATTCCAGCTAGCTCTATTCGTCTTTTGTTGTTGTAGGAGGCGCATGGAGGAGGATTAATGGGACACTTTTGCGTGAAGAAGACGGAGGACGTACTTGCTACACATTTCTTTTGGCCAAAGATGAGACGGGATGTTGAGCGTTTTGTTTCTCGATGCACTACATGTCAAAAAGCTAAGTCACGACTCAATCCTCATGGTTTATACATGCCTTTACCTGTACCTAGTGTTCCGTGGGAGGACATATCCATGGACTTTGTTTTAGGCTTGCCTCGAACAAAGAAGGGGAGGGATAGCATATTTGTTGTCGTGGATAGATTTTCTAAGATGGCACATTTTATACCATGTGATAAAAGCGATGATGATGCTAATGTTGCTGATTTATTCTTTCGTGAGATTATTCGCTTACATGGTGTGCCCAATACTATTGTCTCAGATCGTGATACTAAGTTTCTTAGCCATTTTTGGAGATGCTTATGGGCTAAGTTGGGGACTAAACTAGTTTTTAGTACTACATGTCATCCCCAAACTGATGGACAAACTGAAGTAGTCAGTTGGAGATGCTTATGCTTAGGGCTGTTTTAAAGAGTAACTTGAAAATGTGGGAAGAATGTTTACCTCATATTGAATTTGCTTATAATCGTTCATTTCATTCTACCACTAAAATGTGCCCTTTTGAGATTGTTTATGGTTTTCTACCTCGTGCACCTATTGATTTGCTGCCTCTTCCATCTTCGGAGAAGGTTAATTTTGATGCTAAGCAACGTGCTGAATGGATATTAAAAATGCATGAGTTAACTAAAGAAAACATTGAGAAAGCTCCACGCGATGTCCATGATGTATTTCGTCCTGCAGAAAAGTTAGGTCTCGTAGCGGCCTGTCGATCCTGCACTTCACGTTCAGCTTTACAAGCAAGATGAAACAAACGAGTGATAGTAGCATAGTCCTTGTATTATAGAATAGTTTTTATCTCCCTGTTTAAGCCACCCATAAAACGTGCAAGCATAGCTTCATTTTCCTCTACGAGGCCACATCTAATCAATCCAGTTTGTAATTCCTGATAATATTCCTCTACATAATTTTTTCCTTGTCTCAAACGCTGTAATTGTTGTAACAATTCACGTTGATAATAAGGAGGAACCCAGCGAGTACGCATAGCATCTTTTAAAGCAGCCCAAGTAGTTGGAATATTATTAGCATGCAATCTACAATGTTCAGACCACCAAATAGATGCAAATCCCGTGAATTCACAAACAGCAGCAGTAACACGTCTATTCTCAGGATATTGTAAACATGTAAAGCGTTGTTCAGTTTCTAACTCCCAAGTAAGATAAACAACTGAGAAGCACACTCTGAATTTTTTTTCTCCTTTTTTTTGCGATGCGGGACTGCGGTGGCTGAAAAAGTGCAAAAAAATCACTATGGTAGCGAACGTCTCAAAATGAGTTTCTAGACCTAAGGAAGGTATGGGCACGAATTTTTTTCACCCCTGAAATTTTTGGCCTAAAATCACTATTCTGGCTACGGAGATATCACAAACCGAACGGGTGATGGAACTCAACTCGGATCGGTAGTTTGTAGTGGTGTATATGGACTCGGCTTGGCGGAACGTGGTGGTGTATCTGGACTCGGATTGGCGGAACGTGGTGGTGTACTACTGTGCGGCGGCGGCGGGACAAACTGTGATCAGAACTCGAAACTCTAAGGGAACTAGACGTTAAGATCAGCAACTCGACACAACGATGCAACCGCAAATTCAACAAAGCAAACTACTGTAACGAAAACTGGACAAAGGCTCGGACTGTTTTGGGACGTGATGATCTAACCCTAAATTTTTTTTGGCTTTTTCGTGGACTGTAGGTATGAAGAACAGAAGAAATCTAGACTACGAAAAACTGGTAAATCTCACCGATCAACCTGGAAATCTGATACCACTTGATAGAGTCGAAGGTGTCCCGATGTTTCGATGAGATGATGGAGATCGATTATGGTGGAGACGACTTCCACGACCCGACTACGAACGTGCGAAGACGTTGCGCCTTAGCGATCGCTAAACCAACTCCGAGAGGTTATTGATCCCGCGGATGCACGATCAACCTGACCACGAAGGTCTAATTCCGGCAAGCAATCGAAAGAACAAGCAAGAACTAAGAATTGCAATCGGGATATTGCGAATATAAGATGAAAGATTAACAGAAGTTGGGGTTCCAATGAGGTCTTGGCCTGGTCGGATGACACAAACGAAGAGCTCGAAGTTGCGGCTATGGCTAACTTAAATCTAATTAAAACCCAAGTCTAAACGACGCCCTAAGGGTTGTATATATGGGGGAACAGAGGGGAATTTCGTGGCCCCTTGAAGGAGGGGTCCGAAAACAACCCTAACTTGGTTTCCCCACCCATACGGACTCTAAAAATAGCCTATTAAGTGTATTTCGAAATTACATGGGCCTGGACCAATAATAAGGTGACGCAGCACCTATAATAACTCTTGGATGAAAATATTAATGTGGCATCTTGTGTCTCTCGTCCAAGTCTTCATGCACGCCTTATGGTGGCCTCAAAGTGCGAAAATCACCACTGGAAGCTCCATTGTCCTTTCCCGCGCGCGCTCCTCCTTCTCCATGCTTGATCCCGCTTAAATAATCATCCTTCTTATCCAGGCTAGGTCCTTCATTCATAAGACAAACAAAAGTATCTAATTTAGGCAGCATCATATGTTCCTGAACATTAGAAGGATTCGCAAGAAACGAAAGTACCTGGTAATTTAGTTGACGTGCGCGTGCTCTAGTAACTGGTCCAGTATGTGTAGTTGGTGAAGATGTGGGTGTAACATTAGTAGAGATGTCCTCATCACGTTACCTTAATCTTACCACTATTGTTAAACCACTGAATATAGTACGAATGAGGGTGTGGTCTTGTGGTGAGAGATAGCTTCTCCACCAACTCCATGCTAGCCAACTTGTTGCAACTCCCTTCATCAATAATGATATGAACCAAACGTTCTTTCACCACTCCCTTTGTGTGGAACAAATTATGCCTCTGGTTTTGCTCGGCCTTCGTTACCTGCACACTTAACACACGTTGAGCAACCAAACTAGCATATTTATCCGCATCATCAGGAGCCATATATTCTATATCATGAGCATCATTATGGGCACCCTGTTCCTCATTAGCAATGAGGACTAAAGTCTCCTCATCATAGTCACTCGCTGACTCATACCCACCATCCGCCGTAATAGTCATCACACGCTTGGAGGGACAGTCTTTTGCGAAGTGACCTCCACCTTGGCACCAGCGACATTTCATATCACGATCTTGTGTTTGCCCTTTGGAAGCCATGGATGAAGAAGAACTCGCCGCTGGACCACTCTGTGCACCCTTGAATGGTGGCGCTGGCTGTTTTGGTGGCTCCTTGTAAGAATGAGCGGCTGAAGTAGATGGTGGTGCAGTAGGACGTGTGGATGTAGAAGGTCCACGCGATGTCCATGATGTATTTCGTCCTACAGAAAAGTTAGGTCTCGTAGCGGCCTGTCGATCCTGCACTTCACGTCCAGCTTTACAAGCAAGATGAAACAAACGAGTAATAGTAGCATAGTCCTTGTATTCTAGAATAGTTTGTATCTCCCTGTTTAAGCCACCCATAAAACGTGCAAGCATAGCTTCATTATCCTCTACTAGGCCACATCTAATCAATCCAGTTTGTAATTCTTGATAATATTCCTCTACAGAATTTTTTCCTTGTCTCAAACGCTGTAATTTTTGTAGCAATTCACGTTGATAATAAGGACGAACCCAGCGAGTACGCATATCATCTTTTAAAGCAGCCCAAGTAGTTGGAATATTATTAGCATGCAATCTACAATGTTCAGACCACCAAATAGATGCAAACCCCGTGAATTCACAAACAACAGCAGTAACAAGTCTATTCTCAGGATATTGTAAACATGTAAAGCGTTGTTCAGTTTCTAACTCCCAAGTAAGATAAGCATCAAGAATATATCTACCCTCAAACGGCTTAAGATTCAATTTAAGTTTAGGCACATGGTCATCATCGCGTACCTGAGGGGTGGTTGGTGTCGACGGTGGCGAATGTTGGGACGTGGACGTCCAGCTGGCTGCTCATAGGCCGCTTCCTGTTCCACCTCCTCCTCGTAATCACCCTCGTAGTTGTCGTCCTGGCCGACGTCAGAAGCAGCAGAAGTAGCAGCAACTGCAGCAGCAGGAGGAGCACCAATACCAGCAGCTTGTCCTCTCGGAAACAGAATACGTCGTGCACGTGGTGGTGGCGGTGGCTGTGGCTGTGCTGGAGCGGCAGCAGGGTGTGTATGTAGGCGTGCGATCAACTTAGTAACTTGGCGTCGAGCTTGGTGTCGATCATCTTTTCCACGCCATCAATCGCCTCTGTAAATCTGTTCTCGATGTCATTCACCTGTTCAGACATCATTTGTGCAAATTTATCATGTAGCTCCTTGTTTGTCATGTTCTCCCAATCGGGTGCATCCCGCGCCACTTCATCATGTGATCCTGGCATGGTTAGCAGAAATAGAAAACACACAGGAATATGATCCTACTTCTACCAATGGGATGTGGGGTGGTGGAAAGCACAAATCCGTCAAGCTTTTCTTTCGTTCTTACCGATTCTTACCTAGCAGCAGGTGGTGATCTACAACCAACGGGTCAAAACTCTCAGAGATATGGTAGAGCGATGGCCAGGAGGTGTCAAAACGCACGAAGTAGAATATATTGGGAGCTGTAGGAAGGCTGACAACTATGGTAGCAAAAGCTCAACAGTAATCAAAATAGAGATGCAAAGCTGAATAAACACTCAACGTCGGTACTGTGCTGATCCTAGGCTAGACCGTACTAGAGACGCGAGCCTAAAACACCAATGAAAGCACGACGCGGCACGTAAACAACTGAGAAGCACACTCTGATATTTTGTTCTCTTTTTTTTTGCTTTTTTTGCGATGCGGGATTGCGGTGGCTGAAAAAGTGCGAAAAAATCACTATGGTAGCGAACGTCTCAAAATGAGTTTCTGGACCTAAGGAAGGTATGGGCACGAAATTTTTTCACCCCTGAAATTTTTAGCCTAAAAACTGCTGTGGAAAGCGTGCCAGAATCTTTTTTTTTGGAAATCACCACCTTCTACGTACGACAAAGATTGGTGAAATCCGACTCTAATCAACTCAAAACTAATCTGGCTACGGAGAGATCACAAACCGAACGGGTGATGGAACTCAACTCGGATCGGTAGGTCGTGGTGGTGTATATGGACTCTGCTTGGCGGAACGTGGTGGTGTCTCTGGACTCGGATTGGCGGAACGTGGTATTGTACTACTGTGCGGCGGCGGCGTGACAAACTGTGATCAGAACTCGAAACTCTAAGGGAACTAGACGCTAAGATCAACAACTTGACACAACGATGCAACCGCAAATTTAACAAAGCAAACTACTGTAAAGAAAACTGGACAAAGGCTCGGACTATTTTTGGTACGTGATGAGCTAACCCTAAATTTTTTTTTGGCTTTTTCGTGGACTGTAGGTATGAAGAACAGAACCAATCTAGACTACGAAAAACTGGTAAACCTCACCGATCAACCTAGAAATCTGATACCACTTGATAGAGGCGAAGGTGTCCCGATGTTTCGATGAGATGATGGAGATCAATTTTGGTGGAGTAGACTTTCACGACCCGACTACGAACGTGCGAAGACGTTGGGCCTTAGCAATCGCTAAACCAACACCGAGAGGTTATTGATCCCGCGGATGCACGATCAACCTGACCACGAAGGTCTAATTCCTGCAAGCAATCGACAAGAACTAGCAAGAACTAAGAATTGCAATCTGGATATTGCGAATATAAGATGAAAGATTAACAGAAGTTGGGGTTCCAATGCGGTCTTGGCCTGGTCAGATAACACAAACGAAGAGCTCAAAGTTGCGTCTATGGCTAACTTAAATCTAATTAAAACCCAAGTCTAAACGACGCCCTAAGGGCTGTATATATGGGGGAACAGAGGAGAATTTCGTGGCCCCTTGGAGGAGGGGTCCGAATACAACCCTAAATCGGTTTCCCCACACATACGGACTCTAAAAAATAGCCTATTAATTGTATTTCGAAATTACATGGGCCTTGCCCAATAATAAGGTGACGCAGCACCTATAATAACCCTTGGACGAAAATATTAATGTGGCATCTTGTGTCTTTCGTCCAAGTCTTCATGCACGCCTTATGGTGGCTTCAAAGTGCGAAAATCACCACTAGAAGCTCCATTGTCCTTTCCCGCGCGCGCACCTCCTTCTCCATGCTTGATCCCGCTCCAATGATCATCCTTCTTATCCATGCTAGGTCCTTCATTCATAAGACAAACAAAAGTATCTAATTTAGGCAGCATCATATGTTCCTGAATATTAGAATGATTCGCAAGAAACGAAAGTACCTGATAATTTAGTTGACGTGCGCGTGCTCTAGTAACTGGTCCAGTATGTGTAGTTGGTGAAGATGTGGGTGTAACATTAGTAGAGATGTCCTCATCACATGGGCCCAGCCCAATATTAAGGTGACGCAACACCTATAATTGCCCTTGGACGAAAATAATGAAGTGGCATCTCGTGTATTTCGTCCAAGCCTTCTTGCACGCCTTATGGTGGCTTGAAAGTGCAAAAATCACCACTGGAAGCTCCATTGTCCTTTCCCGCACACGCACCTTCTTCTCCATGCTTGATCCTGCTCCAATGACCATCCATCTTGTCCATGCTAGGTCCGTCATTCATAACCAAAACAACAGTATCTAATTTAGGCAGCATCGGATGTTCATGAACATTAGAAGGATTCGCAAGAAACAAAAGTACCTGATAATTTAGTTGATGTGCGCGTGCTCTAGTAACTGGTCCAATAGGTGTAGTTGGTGAGGATGTGGGTGTAACATTAGTAGGGATGTCCTCATCATCCTCCCCTTCTTGATTTGAAGTCGTCCTCGACGGAAGCTCATCATCTTCTCCCAAATAAGGCTTCAAATCTGCAATATTAAATGTGGGACTAACCCCAAAATCTGCAGGTAGCTCAAGTTTATATGCATTATCATTAATTTTATGCAAAACCTTAAAGGGAGCATCAGCTCGTGGCATTAACTTAGACTTGCGCAAATCAGGAAACCTATCTTTACGTACATGTAACCAAACAAGATCTCCTGGTTCAAATACAGCATGCTTTCTACCATTATCACC
Source organism: Bromus sterilis (assembly GCA_950022295.1). NCBI lineage: Eukaryota > Viridiplantae > Streptophyta > Magnoliopsida > Poales > Poaceae > Bromus > Bromus sterilis. The sequence continues at coordinate 33,085,160 of OX465597.1, forward strand.
AGCTAGCTTGTATCTAGCATTCATTCTCTCAATGTTTTCTTTATTTAACTCATGCATTTTTAATATCAATTTAGCACGTTGCTTAGCATCAAAATTAACCTTCTCCGAAGATGGAAAAGGCAGCAAATCAATTGGTGCAAGAGGTAGAAAACCATACACAATCTCAAAAGGGCACATTTTAGTGGTACAATGCAATGAACGATTATAAGCAAATTCAATATGAGGTAAACATTCTTCCCACATTTTCAAGTTACTCTTTAAAACAGCCCTAAGCATAAGCATCTCCAACTGACTACTTCAGTTTGTCCATCAGTTTGGGGATGATATGTAGTACTAAAAAGTAGTTTAGTCCCCAACTTAGACCATAAGCATCTCCAAAAATGGCTAAGAAACTTAGTATCACGATCCGAGACAATAGTATTGGGCACACCATGTAAGCGAATAATCTCACGAAAGAATAAATCAGCAACATTAGTAGCATCATCGCTTTTATGACATGGTATAAAGTGTTCCATCTTAGAAAATCTATCCACGACAACAAACATGCTATCCCTCCCCTTCTTTGTTCAAGGCAAGCCTAAAACAAAGTCCATGGATATGTCCTCCCACGGAACACTAGGTACAGGTAAAGGCATGTATAAACCATGAGGATTGAGTCGTGACTTAGCTTTTTGACATGTAGTGCAGCGAGCAACAAAACGCTCAACATCCCGTCTCATCTTTGGCCAAAAGAAATGTGTAGCAAGTACATCCTCCGTCTTCTTCACGCCAAAGTGTCCCATTAATCCTCCTCCGTGCGCCTCCTGCAACAACAAAAGACGAATAGAGCTAGCTGTAATGCATAGCTTGTTAGAACGGAACACGAATCCATAATTAAGAACAAACTTGTTCCATGTTCTACCTTCTCTAAAATTCTGCAATACATCTTTAAATCCCGCATCATGTACATATTGATCTCTGATTGTCTCTAAACCGAATATCTTAAAGTCAAGTTGTGAAAGCATAGTATAATGACGAGACAATGCATCAGCAATAATATTATCTTTCCCCTTCTTGTGTTTAATGACATAAGGGAAAGTCTCAATAAATTCAACCCACTTAGCATGTCTACGATTAAGTTTTGCTTGACTTCTCATTTGTTTCAAAGATTCATGATCAGAATGTATAACAAATTCTTTGGGCCATCAATAATGTTGCCAAGTTTCTAATGTCCGAATAAGAGCATATAATTCCTTATCATAAGTAGAATATTTCATACTAGGCCCACTCAATTTTTCAGAAAAGTATTGTAAGGCCCGATATGCGGTACTGTTCCAGATCTAGATGTTTCCATCCAGATCCGGGGACGAAGCACATATCGGTCCCACCGCGACATATGATGAAGTCAAATGCCCCGGATTTCCAACATGATATCACAACATTACAGATACAAGGATACAACATCTCATACAATCGGCATACAATTGCCTTAATACAATACAACAGCGGAAGATACATGTCTGAGTACAGACTACAAGCAATGCCTAGTGGCAAAGAGAAAAACGTCGATCCACATAACCACACGGGTCCAGGCCCTCCGCTGGGATCCGCCTAACTAGTCGTCGTCGAGTCTCCACGTGAAACTTCGATCACCATACCTGTTGTTGATCAAGAACCCTGAAAAGAGTTTGGGGGTTGTATCATGAGTACAGAGGTACTCAACATCCAATTGTAGTGGTCAACTGACGCAACAAGGACTTCACCACTCGTCATTCTAGGACAACTAGTAGTTTACGGTAAGGATGGGGTAAGTGGTGAGGTTGCTGCCACACTAGCATTTATGAAGTGGCTAACGATCTAGATAGTAAGGTAAGAAGCCAAGCATTCGATGAGGAATCGCCTCCAACAAGTCTTGCTATCAAGTACATATGCAAACATAACACCTATCCTATCCTTGTCCTCCTCTTCGCATCCCGACGAAGAAGAGGCAGTCAAGTTCATTAAGATTATCTCAGTTGTTGTTGTCTATGAACAAGGAGTAGGTCTCAAGTCGTCCATAACCGTGGACACGGCTTCTTGAAAAGATTTAACCCTGCAGGGGTGTACCAACTGCCCATTACAAGGCTCCGCACGCACGCCCATCTCTCTCAGTTGCTATCCATTATAGGAAACCATTTTATGATATAGTTCCGAGAGATCCGAAACGACAGGTCCCTCTAACTAACAACGAACAAATCCGGGTGGCCCCCGGTGAGTCGACACCGAACTCAAAAGCCAACCGCGCTCTCGAATCGGTCTCTACCATATGACTCCAGGTTTGGATTGCCGGTTAATCTCACATGAGACCGGGTCCTCAGCCGGTCATGATGGGCCAGCAAGGAACCATGTCCTCACTTGTCCGGGTTGGTTTGAAAACTACTGGCGGCCGACCAGCACACACACGGTTTCAAATGGTAAATCAGCTTGGGCCACCACTGGAAATCTTTGAAGCTAGGTAGGTAAGAAAAGGTGACCCCATAAAATCCCAGACGTGGTTAGGCACACTCGTCAAGAGACACAATACCCGGAACTCGGGTCCTAGGTGATTCAAATGGAAGAAAGCGTCGGGGCGGGATAGCCTAGCCTTCCATCCTTCTTCGAGTATAGTCAACATTAATAATAATCAATATCATCAACAACAATATAATAATGTGATAGAACAAACCCAGGAGTAACAAGGTAACATCGTAGCATCCTAATCATGCATACTAAGCAGGGGCTGAGCAACGAGCAATAGTAACATAGCAGTACATGGTTTGCTGGGAAGGGACATGGCTGTATCGGTTTGAAAGAGGCTGTAAACATGTGGTAGGATCAAACATCAAACTTATCCTATACTAGCATGCAAACCGCTGGTTGAAATAGAATGGATCATAAGTAATGTATAGTCCTTGCTTTTTGATAAGTCGGGTTCCGAAGGTGTAGTTGATCGCAAGCTCGCATCGGCTCCGAGAGGTACCCGCGGAAGCACACAAGACGGTAAACACTGGAAAGAAATATACGAGCAAGCATCTATTACTACGAAGCAAACACGAGCAACCATCAACAAGAAGGCAACACGAGACATCGCACCTACCGTCGAGAGCGGTTACTAACAGGTTAAGTGGAGTACTCGTCACACACGACGATACCGCACATTTGGAAAGGTTCAAGTTATTTGGCTACAGGTGATCAAACAACGTTGTTAACATGGCATCTCACTCAAGCATGGAATATCACACAAACATGACAAGAGTTGAATCATAAGATAAACTATCTATGCTAGTCAATTTAAGTGAGGCACAATCTAAACATGGCATAACACTAAGTACCCCACGACAATTAAAATATTTGGTACTGTTCTGTCCTAAAACATATTTTAGGTTGGTTAACAGCAGCATACAATAGCATCAACACAAAGTACACGAAAAACTAATCAAGTTACATATAAAGAACACTCCAAACGGAGTTATGGTTAAAAAAATACAAGCAAAACAAGTTACGGGCACAATCTGCCAACATCAGGAAGCACACTTTAGAGCAATGCATAAACAGGCTAATGAATGCAAACATGCTCACAAATGATACGCAACTAAAGTAGACATGGCAGGGAAGGCATGAAAAAAATAATCATGCGAAAAGGCATCATGAACAACTAGTTATAGCTAATGCAAAATACAAGAAAACATTACTGGTCAAGGACTTAGTGAAAATCAGAGAAACATGGCAGAAACTGTTATTTTTATGCTGTATAAACAGGGGTACAACTATATGCAAAAGTGCAGCAACATGATATAGCAATATATGAGCATGAACATGATGGTGATCTGGTACAAACAAGAATCAAGGTCATAGGCATCATAGATCAAAAGATATTAAGCATGCAACATGGCATCAGAAAGTTACAGACTTCGTGAAAAACAGAGGTGGCTGTCAACAACAGTGGCATAGCAACTTTGGAGCTCAATAACTAGATGACCAGAAAGCATATCATGACAATGCAATACATATAATGGAAGTAGACATGATGCTTAACAATATGCAAAAAGAATCAATGCATTAGGCCTCATGGATGTGTCACAATCATCATGCAAACTTGCAATAAAATAACAGCAGCAACACTTAACAGAAATTAGCAACAGTTAACAGTCTGTTGCCCACTTCAACAGTGATTAGAAACATCAAGATGGCCTCAAATCAAAATTCTCAAAAAATATGAACTGAAGTACACACAATTCTAAGCAATTTCCCTTTTGGGCGCAACGTCATCCGGGCTACAGATTACTCGCAAATCTTCTCGCAAAATTGAATCAGTAGCAAAATTTACAGGACTTAGAAAAATTCGGAGGTTCAACAGTAGAAAAAAAAAGGTGGAGCCTCACCCATGGGCTTTGGCCCATGAGGCCGACGGCTGGCGCTGGGCCGAGGCGGTGGGCTGCGCTGGAGGGGCGGTCTGGGCCGCTGTGGAAAGCCGGCCCACCTGGGTCTCCAACGGCGGCTCGATCAGGGAGGCCGGCCTCCCTGGCCATGGCGTTGGGTGCGGCGGCGCCTCGCCGGACTCCGGCAGGGGAAGGCGGGGCGGCGACATGGGGGCGGCGAGGAGGCTGGCGGCGTGAGGGCGGTCGGACCACGGCGCGCGGCGGCGCGGGCTTCGGCCATGGCCACTTCGGCCAGGCGCGACGGCGCTACGGGCTCTGGCGGGCTCCTGCATAAGAGAGGGAGGTGAAGGGCAGAGAAGGAGGGGGGGGTGCGGTGGAGGAGGCTCACCGGAGGCGCGGCGCGCTCGCCGGCGTCGCCGGCCTCCACAGCGCTGACCGGAGGCGGCCGTGAGGAGCTTGGGCGGGCCTGGAGGCGGCTGGGGCTGGATGTGGAGCGGTTGGAGGCGACGTGGCGCACTCTCGACCGTCGGATCACAGATCCCACGGATCTCGAGGGGCCAGGGGCTAGGGTTTCGGGATTTGGGGCTAAATTGTGAAGATCTGAACAAACTCAGGGGGGTGGCTGCAAATTTTTGCTAGGGGAAACCCTAGAGAGGGGTGGGAGAGTGGTGGTCTGTATATAGCCCAGGTGGCTGGTAGTTTGCAAAAACATCCCCGGTTTTTCTCTCGTGGGCGTGGTGTTTACGTTTCTGACCGCTGGGGGTCCGCAGTACCGCCGATTCGGGTAAAATTTCGAACTGCGCGATCAGCGCATCGAGCCGGCGGCGTTCACCTAGCGCTGGAACCGTTTCAAGAACACTTTCCGGTGCGCTATAAAAATATCCCGTTTAGTTATTAAACGGGGTTTTTTGTTCCATTGTCTACGGCTGGTCTCGTGCGGTTTTCAAGACGGTGATCGGGTGAAACCCGGTGTCCCAAAGGTCGAGTGTTAGGGTGGCAAGGGTCGGTCTCCGTCCGGTACGAGATAAGAGGGGGGAAATAATCGTCGATCGATAAATCAGAGATGCGAACACAACAAACAAAGCAGGCAACCAAACAATTCACACCGAAAACAATTTTGTTTTAATTTTTGTGAAATCTGGGCTGTTACAAGTATGCAACAGGTTTAGCATCTTGTAATAACACTCCTCCCAAACCAATCCCACTAGCATCGTATTCAATCTCAAAAGTCCTACTAAAATCAGGAAGTTGGAGCAAAGGAGGATGTGTTAACTTATCTTTCAATACCGTGAAGGTTTCTTCCTGTGCGGTACACCAAGTAAAAGGCCCATCCTTGCGTGTAAGCTCATTGAGAGGTGCAGCAATGGTGTTGAAATCTCTCATAAAACGCCTATAGAATCCAGCGAGGCCAAGAAAACTCCTTACCTGTGTCACCGTTTTGGGCTGCGGCCAACTCTCAATCACCTCGATCTTGGCTTTATCAACTTCAATTCCCTGCGGAATAACAACATAGCCAAGAAACGATACTCGGTCGGTGCAAAAGGTGCACTTCCCAAGGTTCAAAAAAATGTGCATAACGTAGGGCAATAAAAACAGCACATAAATGATCCAAATGTTCCTCCAAAGATTTGCTATAAATCAGTATATCATCAAAATAGACTACCAAAAATTGTCCAATGAAAGCACGTAAAACCTCATTCATTAATCTCATGAAAGTGCTAGGTGCATTAGTTAACCCAAAAGGCATGACTAACTACTCATATAGTCCAAACATAGTTTTAAATGTCGTTTTCCATTCATCTCCTAATTTCATGCGAATTTAATGGTATCCTCTACGCATATCAACTTTGGAAAACATGGTAGAGCCACTTAATTCATCAAGCATATCATCTAACCTAGGAATAGGATGACGATAAAGAATAGTAATATTGTTAATGGCTCTACAATCAACACACATATGCCATGTTCCATCCTTTTTAGGCACTAATATAATAGGAACAACAAAAGGACTAAGGGATTCGCGTATATAACCTTTGTCGAGTAGCTCTTGTACTTGACGCTGAATCTCCTTCGTCTCCTCAGGATTGGTACGGTATGGCGCACGGTTGGGCAGCGAAGCACCGGGAATTAATTCAATCTGATGCTCAATCCCTCAAATAGGTGGTAATCCCGGTGGTACGTCTTGGGGAAAGACGTCTATAAACTCCTGCAAAAGGTCAGTGAGAACAGGAGGCAAAGAAGGAGGCAATTCCTCAAATGAAAACAAAGTTTCTTTGCACACAAAAGCATAGCACACATATTGACTAACATCCAAATCCGAAATATCAACCTTAGTAGCAAGGAAAGTTGGACTAGTCAATTTAATTTCATTAGAAACAACAGAAGAAGATTTGCTATTAGTCTTATGTTGTTACTCAAATTCTTTAGTTGCTATCTCATTTTCACTCTTATTTTTCTCCTGGTTAGCTTTACTAGCTCTAGCAAGATCATCTTTCACAATTTGTTCAGGAGAAATAGGAAGTAAAGCAATATTTTTATCCTGATGAACTAGAGTAAACTGATTTGTCCTACCATGGTGTACAACATACCTATCAAATTGCCATGGTCTACCATGTAAAAGAGAGCATCCTTGCATGGCTACCACATCATAATCAACATAATCAGCGTATGCAGCAATGCTAAAGTGCACACGAACAGAATGCGTTACCTTAATCTTACCACTATTGTTAAACCACTGAATATAGTACGGATGAGGGTGTGGTCTTGTGGTGAGAGATAGCTTCTCCACCAACTCCATGCTAGCCAAGTTGTTGCAACTCCCTCCATCAATAATGATGCGAACCGAACGTTCTTTCACCACTCCATTTGTGTGGAACAAATTATGCCTCTGGTTTTGCTCGGCCTTCGTTACCTGCACACTTAACACACGTTGAACAACCAAACTAGCATATTTATCTGCATCTTCAGGAGTCATATACTCTATATCGTGAGCATCATCATGGGCACCCTGTTCCTTGTTAGCACTGAGGACTAATGTCTCCTCATCGTAGTCACTCGCTGGCTCATACCCACCATCTGTCGTAACAGTCATCACACGCTTGGAGGGACAGTCTTTGGCGAAGTGACCGGCGCCTTGGCACCTGCGGTATATAACATCACGATCTCGTGTTTTCCCTGTGGATGCCATGGATGATGAAGCATTCGCCGCTGGACCTCTCTGTGTACCCTTGAATTGTGGCGATGGCTGTTTAGGTGGCTCCCTGTAAGAATTAGTGGCTGAAGTAGGTGGTGGTGCAGCAGTACGTGTAGAAGGCCCACGCGATGTCCATGATGTATTTCCTCCTGCAGAAAAATAGGTCTCGTAGCAGCCTGTCGATCCTGCACTTCACGTTTAGCTTTACAAGCAAGATGAAACAAACGAGTGACAGTAGTATAGTCCTTGTATTCTAAAATAGTCTATATCTCCTTGTTTAAGCCTCCCATAAAACGTGCAAGCATAGCTTCATTATCCTCTACTAGGCCACATCTAATCAATCCAGTTTGTAATTCCTGATAATATTCCTCTACATAATTTTTTTCCTGTCTCAAACTGTAAATTTTGTAGCAACTCACGTTGATAATAAGGAGGAACCCAACGAGTACGCATAGCATCTTTTAAAGCAGCCCAAGTAGTTGGAATATTATTAGCATGCAATCTACAATGTTCAGACCACCAAATAGATGCAAACCCCGTGAATTCACAAACAACAGCAGTAACACGTCTATTCTCAGGATATTGTAAACATGTAAAGCGTTGTTCAGTTTCTAACTCCCAAGTAAGATAAGCATCAGGAATATATCTACCCTCAAACGGCTTAAGATTCAGTTTAAGTTTAGGCACGTGTTCATCATCGCGTACCTGAGGGGGTGGTTGGTGTCGACCGTGTCGAATGTTGGGATGTGGACGTCCAGCTGGCTGTTCATAGGGCGCTTCCTGTTCCACCTCCTCCTCATAATCACCCTCGTAGTCGTCGTACTGTCCGACGTCAGAAGAAGCAGCAGCAACTGCAGCAGCAGGAGCACCAGTACGTCGTGCATGGCGTCGAAACAACGGTTGTGCCGGAGCAGCAGGAGGCTGTGGAGGTAGGCGTGCGATCAAGTCAGTAAACTTGGCGTCGAGCTTGGTGTTGATCATCTTCCCCACGCCATCAATCGCCTCTGTAAATATGTTCTCGATGTCATTCACCTATTCAGACATCATTTGTGCAAATTTATCATGTAGCTCCTTGTTTGTCATGTTCTCCCAATCGGGCGCGTCCTGCGCCACTTCATCATGTAATCCTGGCATGGTTAGCAGAAATAGAAAACACACAGAAATATGATCCTACTTCTACTAATAGGATGTGGGGGTGGTGGAAAGCTGATAGAGGCGAAGGTGTCCCGATGTTTCGATGAGATGATGGAGATCGATTTTGGTGAAGTAGACTTTCACGACCCGACTACGAACGTGCGAAGACGTTGCGCCTTAGCAATCGCTAAACCAACTCCGAGAGGTTATTGATCCCGCGGATGCACGATCAACCTGACCACGAAGGTCTAATTCCTGCAAGCAGTTGAAGAACAAGCAAGAACTAAGAATTGCAATCTGGATATTGCGAATATAAGATGAATGATTAACAGAAGTTGGGGTTCCAAAGCGGTCTTGGCCTGGTCGGACGACACAAACGAAGAGCTCGAATTTGCGGCTATGGCTAACCTAAATCTAATTAAAACCAAAGTCTAAACGACGCCCTAAGGGCTGTATATATGGGGGAACAGAGGGGATTTTCGTGACCCCTTGGAGGTGGGGACCGAAAACAACCCTAACTCGGTTTCCCCACACATACGGACTCTATAAACAGTCTATAATGTGGTATTTCGAAATTACATGGGCCCAGCCCAATATTAAGGTGACGCAGCACCTATAATTTCCCTTGGACGAAAATAATGAAGTGGCATCTCGCGTATTTCGTCCAAGACTTCATGCGCGCCTTATGGTGGCTTCAAAGTGCGATAATCACCACTAGAAGCTCCACTGTCCTTTCCCGCGCGCGCACCTTCTTCTCCATGCTTGATCCCGCTCCAATGACCATCCTTCTTGTCCATGCTAGGTCCTTCATTCATAAGCAAAACAAAAGTATCTAATTTAGGCAGCATCATATGTTCATGAACAATAGAAGGATTCGCAAGAAACGAAAGTACCTGATAATTTAGTTGACGTGCATGTGCTCTAGTAACTGGTCCAATATGTGTAGTTGGTGAGGATATGGGTGTAACATTAGTAGGGATGTCCTCATCAAAAGCACAAATCCGTCAAGCTTTTCTTTCGTTCTTACCGGTTCTTACCTAGCAACAGGTGGTGATGTACGACCAACGGGTCAAACCTCTCAGAGATGTTTTAGAGTGATGGCCAGGAGGTGTCAAAACGCACGATGTAGAATATATGTGGAGCTGTAGGAAGGCTGACAAGTATGGTAGCAAAAGTCTCAACAGTAATCAAGACAGAGATGCAAAGCTGAATAAACACTCAACGTCGGTACTGTGCTGATCCTAGGCTAGACCGTACTAGAGACGCGGGCCGAAAACACCAACGAAAGCACGGCGCGGCACGTAAAAAACTGAGAAGCACACTCTGAATTTTTTCTCTCTTGTTTTTCCTTTTTTTGGAAATCACCCCCTTCTACATACGATAAAAGATTGGTGAAATCCGACTCTAATCAACTCAATACTAAAGTGGCTATGGAGAGATCACAAACCGAACGGGTGATGGAACTCAACTCGGATTGGTAGGTCGTGGTGGTGTATATGGACTCGGATGGGTGGAACGTGGTGGTGTATCTGGACTCGGATTGGTGGCAGCGAATGGATGGAACTGTGCGGTGGCGGCGTGACGAACTGTGATCAGAACTCGAAACTCTAAAGGAACTAGACTCTAAGATCAGCAACTTGACACAACGATGCAACCGCAAATTCAACAAAGCAAGTATTGAAAATAAAACTGGACAAAGGCTAGGACTGTTGTAGGACGTGATGATCTAACCCTAATTTTTTTTGTCTTTTTCGTGGACTGTAGGTACGAAGAACAAAACTAATCTAGACTACGAAAAACTTGTAAATCTCACCAAATAACCTGGAAATCTGATACCACTTGATAGAGGCGAAGGTGTTCCGATGTTTCGATGAGATGGTGGAGATCAATTCTGGTGGAGACGACATTCACGACCCAACTATGAACGTTCGAAGACATTGCGCCTTAGCGATCGCTAAACCAACTCCGAGAGGTTATTGATCCCGCGGATGCACGATCAACCTGACCACGAAGGTCTAATTCCTGCAAGCAATCGACAATAACAAGCAAGAACTAAAAATTGCAATCTGGATATTGCGAATATAAGATGAATGATTGACGAAAGTTGGGGTTCCAATGCGGTCTTTGCCTGGTCGGACGACACAAACGAAGAGCTCGAAGTTGCTACTATGGCTAACTTAAATCTAATCAAAACCCAAGTCTAAGTGACGCCCTAATGGCTTTATATATGGGGGAACAGAGGGGAATTTCGTGACCCCTTGGAAGCGGGGTCCGAAAACAACCCTAACTCGGTTTCCTCACACATACGGGTTCTAAAAACAGCCTATAAGGTATTATTTCGAAATTACATGGGCCCAGCCGAATATTAAGGTGACGCAGCACCTATAATTTCCGTTGGACGAAAATAATGAAATGGCATCTCGTGTATTTCGTCCAATCCTTCATGCACGCCTTATGGTGGCTTCAAAGTGCGAAAATCGCCACTAGAAGCTCCATTGTCCTTTCCCGCGCGCGCACCTTCTTCTCCATGCTTGATCCTGCTCCAATGACCATCCTTCTTGTCCATGCTAGGTCCTTCATTCATAAAAAGACAAAAGTATCTAATTTAGGCAGCATCATATGTTCTTGAACATTAGAAGGATTCGCAAGAAACGAAAGTACCTGATAATTTAGTTGACGTGCGCGTACTGTGGTATGGAGGTTCAACCCCTTGGGAAGATTTCATTTCCCATCACCCTCGGGGACCCCACCAACTTCCGGACAGAGATGCACCTCTTTGATGTCACAGACTTTCCCCTCTTGTACAACGGATTGCTCGGGCTGTCATTTATCAGAAGGTTTGCTTCCGTACGTCACGGGTTGTACAACATCTCAAGATTCCGGGCTCCCGAGGTGTCATCACGCTAGCTGGAGATGCACGAGAAGCCGTGTGTTGCATCCAAGGCAAGGTGAAGAAGGTAGCTGCTGCAAGGACATCCGAGAAGACACCGCTTCTGAGTGACGTGCATGTTCTCTAGAACTACACCCCACTTTCCTGAAGCCCTACCAGCAAACACAGAAGACCGTTGCCCCAGGTTCCCGCTGCCCCAACAGGCAACAAGCATCCCGGAGGACGTCCACGCCCAGCCGTGGATCCCGTTCGGCACGTGACCAAGAAACTGAAGCCTGACCAGCTTGCCCCGGCGGCTGTGTCGAAGAAGGTCCCTATTTCGAAGGATGAGAGTTGCACCGTATCCATCGGTGCTAACCTCTCCCCCAAATAGGAAAGCGCACTGGTCGCCATCCTCCGCAAACACGCCAGTGTCGTCGCATGGGATCCCTCCGATCTTCCCGGAGTTCCTAGGGAGGTGATCAAGCACAAGTTAGCAGTCAAGGCAGGCGCCAAGCCTATGAAGCAGAAGTTCCGTCGTCAAGCCCCAGATCGTCAAGAATTCATAGCAGAATAGATCCAGACGTTGCCCAAGGCTGGGTTCGTCCGGCAGATTCGGGACCCCACTTGGCTAGCCAACCCTGTAATCATCCCCAAGGCGAACAGGAACAAGAGATTGTGCATCAGCTATGGCAACGTCAACGAAGCCTGCCTAAAAGATCCTTTCCCTCTCCCTCGCATCGATCAAATCGTGGACGCAACAGCGGAGTGTGCTCGGTTGTCTTTCCTGGATGCATACGTTGGATACCACCAGATCAACATCGCAGTCGAAGAAAAATAAAAGACCGCATTCATCACCCCCTGCAACACATATTGCTACATATGTATGCCCTTCGGGTTGAAGAATGCGGGTTCCACCTTCCATAGGGCCATCCACATCAGCCTCAAGCCGCAATTACACTGCAATGTCGAGGCCTACATGGACGACATCCTGATCAAGACCGGAGAAGAAGACACTCTTGCCGAAGACTTGCATGAGACATTTCACAATCTTGACAAGATACAAATAAAGTTTAATCCGGAAAAATGAGTAATTGGTGTGCCTTCTGGAAAGCTCCTCGGGTTTTTGGTGTCCCACCGCGACATCGAAGTCAACCCCGACAAGATCAAGGCGATCGAGCAAATGCAGGCCCCTAAACGCATCAAGGATGTTTAGAGACTGCACGGGTGCATTACGTCGCTTGGGAGATTCATCTCCTGGTTGGACGAAAGAGCACTCCCGCTCTTTAAGATATTGAAGAAATCCGGTCCCCTCGAATGGACCCCTAAAGCTGAAGACGCTTTTCAAGACCTAAAGAAGTACGTCGCTTCACTACCAACCTTAGTGGCACCACGACCACGCGAATCCCTTCTGTTGTACATCTCGGTAACGTCTCAGGTGGTAAGAGGAGCTTTGGTGGTCAAGCGCGACATTGAAGAAGAAGGCGGTGGACCCCCACCTGAAACAAGCAATTCCGAGGGATCATCTCCTGCAACCGGAGCCCACGGGGCCAACGTTCCTGCAAGGAGGACAACCCCATGGATCCCAACATCTGGCGCTAGAAGGAGGGAAGGCGATCCCGGATGGTTTTCTTGTGCCGGATGTTTGTTCCCAAAATGTTACTGGACGCCTTCCCTTGACGGTCTCTTGATCACCAAGGGTTGTCCATCTCGTTATTCCCGGACGACTGAGCCTAATGGTTTTCTCTTCCCGGAAAGCACCTGCTACCCAAGGCCAAGAGTGCACGAGGCCTCGCCCTCGCTTTACCTTGGCAAAAGAGTCACAAGAGACCGCGCCGTCCATCAACGCTAGTTCTCCGCGAGATAAAACCCACTCGAACGACTGGACTAGCTCCGTGCAGACAGTTTGAGCTAGCATTATCGGTCCGTTCGGTAAGCTCCATTCCGAGTAGCCTATGGGGGACCCGTACCTACCAAGGATAAGATTCTACTGGATGGTCCTTACCTCTCGGGATCCATCCATCCCAGAGAGACAGGGCTGGAGTTCCCGTCAAGCACCCGTGCGGGCAGATGTACCAGTCTCCCGAAAAGACCTGCCAGGACGAATCGCACAACTCCTACCTTGTGCCGAGGCTTCACCACAGAAACTCAATGGGATTATGCTCCCTTGAATCTCTTGGTTCTTGGGTCCACTCTCTCGGCGAGATAACCAATGGAAGTGAGCACCCGCTGCCCACATAGCCAATCGTTTTCTCACCAACTGCGCCTACCGCATGCAAAGGAGGACGCCCATAGTGCTCCCCGATAAGCCATGCAAAAGGTGACATGGGCATGACGGAGGACAAGAAGCTGGAACAGTCCCAGGTACCGGACGTCCGTTGGATGTCAGACGTCCGACCTCGTAGACGTGGACACGAGAAGATTCAGCATCAGGCAGTCAAGAGACCTCCGCATCGCGCGATGGAAGTCCGATGATCATCGGACGTCCGACGCAACGGATATCCGACGCCTGTCGGAAATAGGGTGCATCGAGGACATAAGGTTTCGGCGTCACTTTACCAGAAATCCGACGCCGACCGGATGTCCGACGACCCCGACGGACGTCCAACGCCGACCGGACATCCGACACTGCCTGCACGCATATTTAGGGTTGCGGCCATGTATCCCTAGTTTTATTCCATAGCTTAGAAATAGAACACCCCGTATGAGTTTTAGGGTTAGCTTAATTTTAGACAAGAATTTTAGGGTTAAGAGTTGTATCTCTTGGTGAAGCTTCCCTCCGGGGTTGGCGATGCCGTTTATCCAATAAAGATTGCCGCGAAGGTTCTTGTGTTCATCAAGGATTGTCGTGTTTGGTTTCAGCCGTGGTGATCTCCATCATGTTGCTTGCTGGATTCGTTCCTCTTCTTCAGGTTGCGTTTTTCGCATAATTGGAAGGATTTATATCTGGATTTCTCGCTGTGAAAGATCGGGACAAACTCAAGAGGATCACCCCGGTGTTCGTATCATCAGGTGTGTCCCTTCTTATCATGTGGTATCAGATTTACTGGTTGATCACGGCGAGGTTGTGTTGATCGATCGCATCTAGATCGGTTTTGTTGGGAGGAGTTTGTTTGGAGGATTTCTCGTGCAGATTTATTTGATTGGAGGAGATTGTGCATAGAGGCTGCAGATTGTTGTTGTGTTTATGCAGATTTGTTTTCATTAGATTGGTTTGTGAGGAAGTGGCTAGAGGTTGAGGACAAGAAATCCAGTAATTGGATTTGGCTGTCAGGAGTCCCAAAATTGATATAGGTGCAGAATCAGCGTCTGTAGTCCAAATTAGGCGTGTAAGCACAGGTTGGAAAGGACTTCTCGCGTGCTTTCCAAATTGTATACCCACAGCCCCCGATTCACAGTGGTCCAGCGGGAAACGTAAAAACAATACTGCGGTTGCTGTGAGTTGATTCTATCAAGATTGCGAAGATGAGTGCATCTAGAGCAGATTGCATTGATGCACATGGTACGAAGATGGCTGCAGTTTGTTTGGGCACATATGCAATTCCCAAGTTTGATGGCACAACAGATGTTGAGGTATATCTTCGTTGGAATTGGACATGCAAAGAGTGTTCCGCCTGAATTCGTTACCGATATTGAGCAAGTCACATTAGCATCTTCTGCATTCCATGATGGTGCTTTGGATTGGTGGGAAACAATTGTGCGTACCAGAATAGCGATGACACAGCCAGCTATTGTTACTTGGCGCAATATGAGGGACGCGACACGTGCTCGTTTCCTTCCACGAGATTATATTAATACCTTACGTGATAAATTTCTGACTTTGCAGCAAGGAAGTTCGTCCGTGGATGATTACTTTAAGGAGATGACGCTTATTTTGCGGCGTACTTTGATGTGTGAAGAGCCAGAGCAAACAATGCAACGTTTTATCTCAGGTCTAAATGATAACATCCAGCATTTTGTTCGGCTTTCTCTATGTAGTGACATGACAGATTTGTTAGATCGAGCACGTCAGGCAGAATTGCAAGTGGCCAAGGATGTTGTGGATGATGTTGTACCATTGAGTGGGCTGAACGTGCAACTCAAGAGAGTCCATGGTGATACTTGTATGCCAGTGGATATATGTCAGCGATGGAATTTATTTCAGGCGCAGTGTATGCTCAAAGGAAAAACATGCAAGTTGATGATTGATGGTGGTAGCTGTACAAATGGCATTAGCAAGGCGATGGTGGCAGCAATGGGGTTGTCCACATGGCTAATTCCAGAACCGAAACATCTCGAGTGATTGAATAGCTGCGGTATGCTGAAGGTTACTCAAAAGGTGTGTGTGCCATTTACAGTTGGTGACTATGTTGATGAGGTTGAGTACGATGTGTTGCCATTGGAGGTGTGTGGACTGTTACTTGGGCGTGCATGGCAGTACGATCGCAATGCTATACATGCGGGCCGAGCAAATACATATTCTTTTATGCATGATGGCAAACAGAGGACTTTGAAGCCTATGGGAGATGATAAAATCAAGTCCGATATCGTGTTGGTGGTTCGCAAGGAGAAGTTGCACAAGGCTAAACCACAACCATCTTTAGCTAAGTTGCAGCCTGAGGTGCATGATGCTAGGAGCGTCAGTACTAAAACTAATTCAACCATGCTTGTAGATGACAAGCTAGTTGTACTTGTCGGTGACAAGCCGGTTGAAGTCAAGCCTCTTAGCGATGGAAGGCAGGAAATTGCAGCATGTGATACACCTTCAGTTTGTGTTGACAAAGTTGTTCAGACTGATGACAGTGCTGATGTTCGTGACTCGGTGCATATGGCGACGTGGTTAAAGGACCACAGTTTTGTTCGAACACCTCTGCGAAGTTTTGTTGGAGTAGCCGTGTGTGTGCACAAAGGCAAGGATGGACGTGTTCGTCAGTTGTGTGGCCCGGGCATTACCACTTTGCAGGGTCGTACAAAGAAGATTCATGTTCAGCAACACAGGACTCGAGCAAGAGTTGAGAAGAAGAAGGTGGTGGCGCCAAAGTCCAACTTCAGGTGGAGAAGAAAGGAGGTGCTCGATGTTGTACCAAGACAAGTGGCGAAGACGTGTGATGCTGTTGATATCGCGCCACCCTTTCAAGAACAACCTCACGCATTGGGGACAACGCTTTTTGAAGGGGATGATATGGGCACGACGTAGGACGAGAAGCTGGAACAGTCCCAGGTACCGGACGTCCATTGGATGTCGGACGTCCGACCTCGTAGGTGTGGACACGAGCAGTTTCAGCATCAGCAAGTCAGGAGACTTCCGCATCGCACGACGGAAGTCCGACGATCATCGGACGTCCGACGCAGCGGACATCCGATGCCTATCGGAAATAGGGTGCATCGAGGACAGAAGGTTTCGGCATCACTTTACCAGAAATCCGACGCCGACTGGACGTCCGACGACCCCGATGGACGTCCGACGCCGGCCAGACATCCGACACTGCCTGCGCACAGATTTCAGGGCTGCGGCCCATGTGTCCCTAGTTTTATTCCATAGCTTATAAATAGAACACCCCCTACGAGTTTTAGGGTTAGCTTAAGTTTAGACAAGAATTTCAGGGTTAATAGTTGTATCTCTTGGTGAAGCTTCCCTCCGGGGTTGGCGATGCCGTTTATCCAATAAAGATTGCCGCGGAGGTTCTTGTGTTCATCAAGGATTGTCGTGTTTGGTTTCAGGCGTGGTGATCTCCATCACGTTGCTTGCTGGATTCGTTCCTCTTCTTCAGGTTGCATTTTTCGCGTGATTGGAAGGATTTATATCTGGATTTCTCGCTGTGAAAGATCGGGACAAACTCAAGAGGATCACCCCGGTGTTCGTATCATCAGGTGTGTCCCTTCTTATCATGTGGTATCAGATTTACGGGTTGATCACGGCGAGGTTGTGTTGATCGATCGCATTTAGATCGGTTTTGTTGGGAGGAGTTTGTTTGGAGGATTTCTCGTGCAGATTGATTTGGTTGGAGGAGATTATGCATAGAGGCTGCAGATTGTTGTTGTGTTTATGCAGATTTGTTTTCATTAGATTGGTTTGTGAGGAAGTGGCTAGAGGTTGAGGACAAGAAATACCGTAATTGGATTTGGCTGTCAGGAGTCCCAAAATTGATATAGGTGCAGAATCCGCGTCGGTAGTCCAAATTAGGCGTGTAAGCACAGGTTGGAAAGGACTTCTCGCGTGCTTTCCAAATTGTATACCCACGGCCCCCGATTCGAAGTGGTCCAGCGGCAAACTTAAAAACAATACTGCGGTTGCTGTGAGTTGTTTCTATCAAGATTGCAAAGATGAGTGCATCTAGAGCAGATTGCGTTGATGCACATGGTACGAAGATGGCTTCCGTTTGTTTGGGCACATATGCAATTCCCAAGTTTGATGGCACAACAGATGTTGAGGTATATCTTTGTTGGAATTGGACATGCAAAGAGTGTTCCGCCTGAATTCGTTTACCGATATTGAGCAAGTCACATTACCATCTTCTGCGTTCCATGATGGTGATTTGGATTGGTGGGAAACAATTGTGCGTACCAGAATAGCGATGGCACAGCCAGCTATTGTTACTTGGCGCACTATGAGGGACGCGATGCGTGCTCGTTTCCTTCCACGAGATTATATTAATACCTTACGTGATAAATTTCCGACTTTGCAGCGAGGAAGTTCGTCCATGGATGATTACTTTAAGGAGATGAAGCTTATTTTGTGGCGTACTTTGATGTGTGAAGAGCTAGAGCAAACAATGCAACGTTTTATCTCAGGTCTGAATGATAACATCCAGCGTTTTGTTCGGCTTTCTCCATGTAGTGACATGACAGATTTGTTAGATCGAGCATGTGAGGCAGAATTGCAAGTGGCCAAGGATGTTGGGGATGATGTTGTACCATTGAGTGGGCTGAACGTGCAACTCAAGAGAGTACATGGTGATACTTGTATGCCAGTGGATAGATGTCAGCGATGGAATTTATTTCAGGCGCAGTGTATGATCAAAGGAAAAACATGCAAGTTGATGATTGATGGTGGTAGCTGTACAAATGGAAATAGCAAGGCGATGGTGGCAGCAATGGGGTTGTCCACATGGCTAATTCCTGAACCAAAACATCTCGAGTGATTGTATAGCTGCGGTATGCTGAAGGTAGCATAAGGTGCGTGTGCCATTTATAGTTGGTGACTATGTTGATGAGGTTGAGTACGATGTGTTGCCATTGGAGGTGTGTGGACTGTTACTTGGGCGTGCATGGCAGTACGATCGCAATGCTATACATGCGGGCCGAGCAAATACATATTCTTTTATGCATGATGGCAAACAGAGGACTTTCAAGCCTATGGGAGATGATCATATCAAGTCTGATATCGTGCTGGTGGTTCGCAAGGAGAAGTTGCACAAGGCTAAACAACAACCATGTTTAGCTAAGTTGCAGCCTGAGGTGCATGATGCTAGGAGCGTCAGTACTAAAACTAATTCAACCATGCTTGTAGATGACAAGCCAGTTGTACTGTTGGTGACAAGCCGGTTGAAGTCAAGCCTCTTAGCGATGGAAGGCAGGAAATTGCAGCATGTGATACACCTTCAGTTTGTGTTGACAAAGTTGTTCAAACTGATGACAGTGTTGATGTTTGTGACTCGGTGCATATGGCGACGTGGTTAAAGGACCACAGTTTTGTTCGAACACCTCTGCGAAGTTTTGTTGGAGTAGCCGTGTGTGTGCACAAAGGCAAGGATGGACGTGTTCGTCAGTTGTGTGGCCCGGGCATTACCACTTTGCAGGGTCGTACAAAGCAGATTCATGTTCAGCAACACAGGGCTCCAACAAGAGTTGAGAAGAAGAAGAAGAAGGTGGTGGCGCCAAAGTCCAACTTCAAGTGGAGAAGAAAGGAGGTGCTCGATGTTGTATCAAGACAAGTGGCGAAGACGTGTGATGCTGTTGATATCGCGCCACCCTTTCAAGAAGAACCTCACGCATTGGGGACAACGCTTTTTGAAGGGGGGAGGATGATATGGGCACAATGGAGGACGAGAAGCTGGAACAGTCCCAGGTACCGGACGTCCGACCTCGTATATGTGGACACGAGCAGATTCAGCATCAGCAAGTCAGGAGACCTCCGCATCGCACGACGGAAGTCCGACGATCATCGGACGTCCGACGTAGCGGACATCCGACGCCTGTCGGAAATAGGTTGCATCGAGGACAGAAGGTTTCGGCGTCACTTTACCAGAAATCCGACGCCGACTGGACGTCCGACGACCCCGACGGACGTCCGACGCCGGCCGGACATCCGACACTGCGTGCGCGCAGATTTCAGGGCTGCGGCCCATGTGTCCCTAGTATTATTCCATAGCTTATAAATAGAACACCCCCTACGAGTTTTAGGGTTAGCTTAAGTTTAGACAAGAATTTTAGGGTTAAGAGTTGTATCTCTTGGTGAAGCTTCCCTCCGGGGTTGGCGATGTCGTTTATCCAATAAAGATTGTCGCGGAGGTTCTTGTGTTCATCAAGGAGTGTCGTGTTTTGGTTTCAGGCGTGGTGATCTCCATCACGTTGCTTGCTGGATTTGTTCCTCTTCTTTAGGTTGCGTTTTTTGTGTGATTGGAAGGATTTATATCCGGATTGCTTGCTGTGAAAGATCGGGACAAACTCAAGAGGATCACCCCGGTGTTCTTATCATCAGGTGTGTCCCTCCTTATCAAAAGGTCAAGAGATCTACCGGAATGCGCTTGTCGGGCGTTTTCTCTAAGACACCGACAACACATGAGGTGTTCAACAGATACGATAGAGAAAAGTTCTCCATGTTACTACATTCATTACTACTACCCCGTAGGCGCTTTTCCGGAACCAAAGCACTGCTTAGGTTTTCCTGGTCGATACTTACATCTTGCGCGAACCAGACGAAGTGGTTACACCACTACCACGTTCCATCTACTGCTATGTACAAAAGTGAACGGCCAAAATGGGAATGCCCTACAGGGGTGAACCGCCAGATTGGAGCTGCAGTCCTCGCCCGGACATTTCAGAAGGTGTCCTGCTTCCTTAGTGTTCGGCGGCGGACTCAGCACCTAGGAAGTCGTGGACGACTCCCGCACCACCTTGCTCGCCGGGGCCGTCGACGACAACTTCCGCACAGAACTCCGCGCGGGTTCCCCATGGATGGAAGACCTTCAACCATAGGGTGTCCTGGCCATCGAAGCGGAAGAGGATGGCCTGGAACTACTGGATGTTCCTCCAGCGGATGAATGCCACCCAACCTTGGTCCAGGTACATGGTGCTGTCGCCGCCGAAGACCGTGGCCACCCACGCGGAGCCATGGGGGCAACCCTCCAACCGGAGGTACAAGCCCTGGGGTTTGACCCCCGCCATTGCCTGCAGAAATGGCTCCGGTAGCCGAAGCCATCCGCGCAAGGGGTCGGTCGCCGCCACGAAGAACTCGTGGCCTGGCACTGCCATGAGCGCCCTCGTCAGAGACGAAGACGATGCTCCGCCGCAACCTCGACCACGGCCGCGCCGGACCGTTGTGCTGCCTCGACCCGAGACGGCACCTCGCACTCCCAAGATCGCCTGAGCCGCCGCATCCACAGTGTGGGGGGACATCGGAGGCGCCATGGGAGCACGAAGCCGGAAAGGAGAGGTGGAAGACGGAGAAGGGGAATGGATCCCTCCGTTTCACACGTGACCGCTTAAATAATCTCCCTATCGGAGTTGCTGCAGTTCGGCTTCATCGAAGGCACGAACTCAAGGAGATCCGTATCCGAGTTCTGCGGGGAGCACCGCCTCTGCTCTGTAAACGTGAGCGAAGGGCGTCTCATTTGTGACTCGATTGGGTGTGGTCCTGATTGACCATAGAACATCTGGGAGTTCATCCACCCACTGCTTTCCACACTTGTCGAGCCGCTAGAAGGTACATGTGCGGAGACCTCGGAGTGCCCATTTCCTCGCAATACTCGAGGAAGGCATGACTTGTGAACTTGGTGCCGTTCTCCGTGATGATCCGGTTAGGAACTCCGAAACAACACACCGGGCTTCTACTGAACTTCATGGCGGATTGCGTCGTGGTCTTGAGGACTGGCTCCACTTCTGTACACTTGGTGAATTTGTCGATGGCGACGTAGAGGAACTCAAAACCTCCGGTAGCACGGGGGAATGGGCCCAAGATGTCCAATCCCTACACCTCAAAGGGCCATAACAGAGGGATGGTTTGGAGAGCTTGTGTTGGTTGATGAACAACGTTGGCGTGGAATTGGCAGGCGTCGCAGGTGTTGACAAGCTCCATGGCATCGTTCAAGGCGGTAGGCCAATAGAACCCTTGGCAGAAAGTTTTGCCGACCAGAGCTCGGGAACCAATGTGGGCGCGGCATGTTCCTTCATGGATGTCTCGGAGAATCTTCGTGCCTTCATCTGTGGGAATGCATAGTAGCTTCTCACCGCACCGTTGGGACGCCTGCGGTAAAGGGCCTCATCGAGTAGGAGGTACATCGATGATTGTCGAGCGACCCGCTCGGCGTCCTTCCGGTTGCTTGATAGCTCTCCGTTCTTCAGGATGAGAGCTATCAATCACAGAAGAAGGAAATAAGCTGCTCTGAGACATCCACGAAGGAACATGGGGCGTACACATTGGTTCCCAGGCTCTGGTCGGCAAAGCTTTCCGGCAAGGGTTCTATTGGCCTACCGCCTTGAACGAAGCCATGGAGCTTGTCAACACCTGCGACGCCTGCCAATTCCACGCCAAGGTTCTTCATCAACCAGCACAAGCTCACCAAACCATGCCTCCGTCATGGCCCTTTGCGGTCTAGGGATTAGACATCTTGGGCCCATTCCCCCGTGCTACTAGAGGTTATGAATTCCTCTAAGTCAGCATCGACAAATTCACCAAGTGGCCAGAAGTGGAGCCATTCCGCAAAGCCATGGCGCAATCCTCCATCAAGTTTATTAGAAGCCTGGTGTGTCGTTTCGGAGTTCCTAACCGGATCATGACGGACAACGGCACCCAGTTCACAAGTCTGGCCTTCCTCGATTATTGCGAGAAAATGGGCACCGCAGTGTGTTTCGCTTAAGTGCTCATCCGAGGAGCAACGACCAGGTAGAGAGAGCCAATTCGGAAGTACTCCAAGGTCTCCGGACCCGTACCTTCCAGCGGCTCGAAAAGTGTGGAAAGCGGTGGGTGGATAAACTCCCAGCTGTTCTATGGTCAATCAGGACCACACCCAATCGAGAAACCAATGAGACACCCTTCGATCTCGTTTACGGAGTAGAGGCGGTGCTCCCCACAGAACTCAGATAAGGATCTCCTCGAGTTTGCACCTTCGATGAAGCCGAACAATAGCAACGACAAGGAGATGTCGTCTTTGCCGAGGAAGTACGTACTTGGGCTGCCCTGAAGCCGCTTTTCAAGACCTGAAGAAGTACCTCGCGTCACCACCAACCTTAGTGGCACCACGCCCACGCGAACCCCTGTTGTTGTGCATCTCGACAACATCTCAGGTGGTAAACGGAGCATTGCTGGTCGAGCGCGACATTCAAGAAGAAGGCGGTGGACCCCCACCTGAAGCAAGCAATTCCGAGGGATCATCTCCTGCAGTCGGAGCCCACGGGGCCAAGGGTCCTGCCAGGAGGACAACCCAGAAGCTAGTCTAGTTCATCAGCACTATCCGCCGGGACGCGAGATGCCGGTACCCTCAGATCCACAAGATGATTTTCGGGGTGCTCATAGCTTCCAGGAAGCTTAGGCACTATTTTCAGACGCACCCAATTCGAGTGGTAACAATTTCTTGCTCGAGCGCATCTTGCGAAACCAAGAAGCCACGGGCTTTATCGTGGAATGAGCGTTGGAGTTGTCTGGCTTCAAACTCGCATTTGTCAACTCCTCCACCATCAAGAGCAAGGTAATGACTTATTTCGTTGCTGAATGGACTCCGACTCGAGAAGATGACGAAGACCTCCGGGAAGCATCATCGCTTCCCGGCACTAACGACAACAATGAGTAGACCCTGTACTTTGACGGATCCTTCTCTTTGCAGGGAGCCGGGGCCGGCGCTGTCCTGGTTTCCTGATGAGGACATCCCTACTAATGTTACACCCATATCCTCACCAACTACACATATTATCAGGTACTTTCGTTTCTTGCGAATCCTTCTATTGTTCATGAACATATGATGCTGCCTAAATTAGATACTTTTGTTTTGCTTATGAATGAAGGACCTAGCATGGACAATAAGGATGGTCATTGGAGCGGGATCAAGCATGGAGAAGAAGGTGCGCGCGCGGGAAAGGACGGCGGAGCTTCCAGTGGTGATTATCGCACTTTGAAGCCACCATAAGGCGCGCATGAAGTCTTGGACGAAATACGCGAGATGCCACTTCATTATTTTCGTCCAAGGGCAATTATAGGTGCTGCGTCACGTTAATATTGGGCTGGGCCCATGTAATTTCGAAATACCACATTATAGGCTGTTTTTAGAGTCCGTATGTGTGGGGAAACCGAGTTAGGGTTGTTTTCGGACCCCACCTCCAAGGGGTCACAAAAATCCCCTCTGTTCCCCCATATATACAGCCCTTAGGGTTTTAATTAGATTTAAGTTAGCCATAGCCGCAACTTCGAGCTCTTCGTTTGTGTCATCCGACCAGGCCAAGACCTCATTGGAACCCCAACTTTCGTAATCATTCATCTTATATTCGCAATATACAGATTGCAATTCTTAGTTCTTGCTTGTTCTTCGATTGCTTGCAGGAATTAGACCTTCGTGGTCAGGTTGATCGTGCATCCGCGGGATCAGTAACCTCTCGGAGTTGGTTTAGCGATCGCTAAGGCGCAACGTCTTCGCACGTTCGTAGTCGGATCGTGAAAGTCGTCTCTACCATAATCAATCTCCACCATCTCATCGAAACATCGGGACACCTTCGCCTCTATCAAGTGGTATCAGAATTCCAGGTTGCTCGGTGAGATTTACCAGTTTTCATAGTCTAGATTGGTTCTGTTCTTCATACCTACATTCCACGAGAAAGCCAACAAAAAAAATTAGGGTTAGATCATCACGTCCCAAGACAGTCCTAGCCTTTGTCACTTTTTCTTTTCAGTACTTGCTTTGTTGAATTTACGGTTGCATCGTTGTGTCAAGTTGCTGATCTTAGCGTCTAGTTCCCTTAGAGTTTCAAGTTTTGATCACAGTTTGCCATGTCGCCGCCGCACAGTAGTCATCCTACCACGTTCCGCCAATCCGAGTCCAGATACACCACCACATTCCGCCAAGCAGAGTCCATATACACCACCACGACCTACCGATCCGAGTTGAGTTCCATCACCCGTTCGGTTTGTGATCTATCCGTAGCAAGATTAGTTTTGAGTTTATTAGAGTCGGATTTCACCAATCTTTGTCGTACGTAGAAGGGGATTAGTTTTGAGTTTATTAGAGTCTGGCACGCTTTCCAGAGCAGTTTTTAGGCCAAAATTTTCAGGGGTAAAATTTTTTCGTGCCCATACGTTCCTTAGGTCCAGAAACTCATTTTGAGACGTTTGCCACCATAGTGATTTTTTCGCACTTTTTCAGCCACCGCAGTCCTGCATCGCAAAAAAAAAGCAAATTTTTTTTTCAGAGTGTGCTTCTCAGTTGTTTACGTGCCGCGCCGTGCTTTCGTTGGTGTTTTAGGCTCGCGTCTCTAGTACGGTCTAGCCTAGGATCAGCACAGTACCGACGTTGAGTGTTTATTCAGCTTTGCATCTCTGTTTTGATTACTGTTGAGTTTTTCCTACCATACTTGTCAGCCTTCCTACAGCTCCACATATATTCTACATCGTGCGTTTGACATCTCCTGGCCATCGCTCTACCATATCTCTGAGAGTTTTGACCCGTTGGTTGTACATCACCACCTGCTGCTAGGTAAGAATCGGTAAGAACGAAAGAAAAGCTTGACGGATTTGTGCTTTCCACCACCCCACATCCCATTAGTAGAAGTAGGATCATATTCCTGTGTGTTTTTCTATTTCTGCTAACCATGCCAGGATCACATGATGAAGTGGCGCGGGATGCACCCGATTGGGAGAACATGACAAACAAGGAGCTACATGATAAATTTGCACAAATGATGTCTGAACAGGTGAATGACATCGAGAACAGATTTACAGAGGCGATTGATGGCATGGAAAAGATGATCGACACCAAGCTCGACGCCAAGTTTACTGAGTTGATCTCACGCCTACCTACATAGCCTGCTGCCGCTCCAGCACAGCCAAAGCCACCGCCACTACCACGTGCACGACGTATTCTGTTTCTGAGAGGACAAGCTGCTGGTATTGGTGCTCCTCCTGCTGCTGCAGTAGCTGCTACTGTTGCTGCTTCTGACGTCGGCCAGGACGACAACTACGAGGGTGATTACGAGGAGGAGGTGGAACAGGAAGCGGCCTATGAGCAGCCAGCTGGACGTCCACGTCCCAACATTCGCCACGGTCGACACCAACCATCCCCTTAGGTACGCGATGATGAACATGTGCCTAAACTGAAATTGAATCTTAAGCCGTTTGAGGGTAGATATATTCCTGATGCTTATCTTACTTGGGAGTTAGAAACTGAACAACGCTTTACATGTTTACAATATCCTGAGAATAGACGTGTTACTGCTGCTGTTTGTGAATTCACGGGGTTTGCATCTATTTGGTGGTCTGAAAATTGTAGATTGCATGCTAATAATATTCCAACTACTTGGGCTGCTTTAAAAGATGCTATGCGTACTCGCTGGGTTCCTCCTTATTATCAACGTGAATTGCTACAAAAATTACAGCGTTTGAGACAAGGAAAAAATTCTGTAGAGGAATATTATCAAGAATTACAAACTAGATTGATTAGATGTGGCCTAGTAGAGGATAATGAAGCTATGCTTGCACGTTTTATGGGTGGCTTAAAAAGGGAGATACAAACTATTCTAGAATACAAGGACTATGCTACTATTACTCGTTTGTTTCATCTTGCTTGTAAAGCTGAACGTGAAGTGCAGGATCGACAGGCGCGTGGACGAAATACATCATGGACATCGCGTGGACGTTCTACATCCACACGTCCTGCTGCACCACCATCTACTTCAGCCGCTCATTCTTACAGGGAGCCACCAAAACAGCCAGCGCCACCTTTCAAGGGTGCACAGAGTGGTTCAGCGGCGAGTTCTTCTTCATCCATGGCTTCCACAGGGCAAATACGAGATCGCGATATTAAATGTCGTCGGTGCCAAGGTGGAGGTCACTTCACCAAAGACTGTTCCTCCAAGTGTGTGATGACTATTACGACGGATGGGGGGTATGAGTCAGCGAGTGACTATGATGAGGAGACTTTAGTTCTCATTGCTCAGGAGGAACAGGGTGCCCATGATGATGCTTATGATATAGAGTATATGGCTCCTGATGATGCTGATAAATATGCTAGTTTGGTTGCTCAACGTGTGTTAAGTGTGCAGGTAACGAAGGCCGAGCAAAACCAAAGGCATAATTTGTTCCACACAAAGGGAGTGGTGAAAGATCGTTCGGTTTGCATCATTATTGACGGAGGGAGTTGCAACAACTTTGCTAGCATGGAGTTGGTGGAGAAGCTATCTCTCACCACAAGACCACACCCCCATCCGTACTATATTCAGTGGTTTAACAATAGTGGTAAGATTAAGGTAACGTGTTCTATTCGTGTGCACTTTAGCACTGCTGCATATGCTGATTATGTTGATTGTGATGTGGTACCCATGCAAGCATGCTCTCTTTTACTTGGTAGACCATGGCAATTTGATAGGAATGTTGTACACCATGGTAGGACAAATCAGTTTACTCTAGTTCTTCAGGATAAAAATATTGCTTTACTTCCTATGTCTCATGAACAAATTGTGAAAGATGATCTTGCTAGAGCTAGTAAAGCTAAACAGGAGAAAAATAAGAGTGAAAATGAGATAGCAGCTAAAGAATTTGAGCAACAACATAAGACTAATAGCAAATCTTCTTCTGCTGTTTCTAATGAAATTAAATTGACTAGTCCAACTTTGCTTGCTACTAAGGTTGATATTTCGGATTTGGATGTTAGTCAATATGTGTGCTATGCTTTTGTGTGCAAAGAAGCATTGTTTTCATTTGAGGAATTGCCTCCTTCTTTGCCTCCTGTTGTCACTAACCTTTTGTAGGAGTTTATTGACGTCTTTCCACAAGACGTACCACCGGGATTACCACCTATTCGAGGGATTGAGCATCAGATTGACTTAATTCCCGGTGCTTCGCTGCCCAACTACGCGCCATACCGTACCAATCCGGAGGAGACGAAGGAGATTCAGCGTCAAGTACAAGAGCTACTCGACAAAGGTTACATACGTGAATCCCTTAGTCCTTGTGATGTTCCTGTTATATTAGTGCCTAAAAAGGATGGAACATGGCGTATGCGTGTTGATTGTCGAGCCATTAATAATATTACTATTCGTTATCGTCATCCTATTCCTAGGTTAGATGATATGCTTGATGAATTAAGTGGCTCTACCATGTTTTCCAAAGTTGATTTGCGTAGTGGATACCATCAAATTCGCATGAAATTAGGAGATGAATGGAAAACGACATTTAAAACTAAGTTTGGATTATATGAGTGGTTAGTCATGCCTTTTGGGTTAGCTAATGCACCTAGAACTTTCATGAGATTAATGAACGAGGATTTACGTGCTTTCATTGGACGATTTGTGGTAGTCTATTTTGATGATATACTAATTTATAGCAAATCTTTGGAGGAACATTTGGATCATTTACGTGCTGTTTTTATTTCTCTACGTAATGCACGTTTGTTTGGTAACCTTGGGAAGTGCACCTTTTGCACCGACCGAGTATCGTTTCTTGGCTATGTTGTCACTCCACAGGGTATTGAAGTTGATAAAGCCAAGATCGAGGCGGTTGAGAGTTGGCCGCAGCCCAAAACGGTCACACAAGTGCGGAGTTTTCTTGGCCTCGCTGGATTCTATAGGCGTTTTGTGAGAGATTTCAGCACCATTGCTGCACCTCTCAATGAACTTACACGCAAAGATGTGCCTTTTACTTGGGGTACCGCACAGGAAGAAGTCTTCACGGTATTGAAAGATAAGTTAACACATGCTCCTTTGCTCCAACTTCCTGATTTTAATAAGACTTTTGAGCTTGAATGTGATGCTAGTGGGATTGGTTTGGGAGGTGTGTTATTACAAGATGCTAAACCTGTTGCATACTTTTCTGAAAAATTGAGTGGGCCTAGTCTGAACTATTCTACTTATGATAAGGAATTATATGCTCTTGTTCGGACTTTAGAAACTTGGCAACATTATTTGTGGCCCAAAGAATTTGTTATACATTCTGATCATGAATCTTTGAAACACATAAGAAGTCAAGCAAAACTTAATCGTAGACATGCTAAGTGGGTTGAATTTATTGAGACTTTCCCTTATGTCATTAAACACAAGAAGGGTAAAGATAATATTATTGCTGATGCTTTGTCTCGTCGTTATACTATGATTTCTCAACTTGACTTTAAAATATTCGGTTTAGAGACAATCAAAGATCAATATGTGCATGATCCGTAATTTAAAGATGTATTGCAGAATTGTAGAGAGGGTAGAACATGGAACAAGTTTGTGCTTAATGATGGATTCGCGTTCCGTTCTAACAAGCTATGCATTCCAGCTAGCTCTATTCGTCTTTTGTTGTTGCAGGAGGCGCATGGAGGAGGATTAATGGGACACTTTGGCGTGAAGAAGACAGAGGATATACTTGCTACACATTTCTTTTGGCCAAAGATGAGACGGGATGTTGAGCGTTTTGTTGCTCGCTGCGCTACATGTCAAAAAGCTAAGTCACGACTCAATCCTCATGGTTTATACATGCCTTTACCTATACCTAGTGTTCCGTGGGAAGACATATCCATGGACTTTGTTTTAGGCTTGCCTCGAACAAAGAAGGGGAGGGATAGCATCTTTGTTGTCGTGGATAGATTTTCTAAGATGGCACATTTTATACCATGTCATAAAAGTGATGATGCTGCTAATATTGCTGATTTATTCTTTCGTGAGATTATTCGCTTACATGGTGTGCCCAATACTATTGTCTCGGATCGTGATACTAAGTTTCTTAGCCATTTTTGGAGATGTTTATGGGCTAAGTTGGGGACTAAACTACTCTTTAGTACTACATGTCATCCCCAAAATGATGGACAAACTGAAGTGGTCAATAGGACATTCTCTACTATGCTTAGGACTGTTTTAAAGAGTAACTTGAAACTGTGGGAAGAATGTTTACCTCATATTGAATTTTCTTATAATCGTTCATTGCATTCTACCACTAAAATGTGCCCTTTTGAGATTGTTTATGGTTTTCTACCTCGTGCACCTATTGATTTGCTGCCTCTTCCATCTTCGGAGAAGGTTAATTTTGATGCTAAGCAACATGCTGAATTGATATTAAAAATGCATGAGTTAACTAAAGAAAACATTGAGCGAATGAATGCTAGATACAAGCTTGCTGGTGATAGGGGTCGAAAGCATGTTGTGTTTGAACCCGGAGATCTTGTTTGGTTACATCTACGTAAAGATAGGTTTCCTGATTTGCGCAAGTCTAAGTTAATGCCTCGAGCTGATGGTCCCTTTAAGGTTTTGCAGAAAATTAATGATAATGCATATAAACTTGAGCTACCTGCAGCCTTTGGGGTTAGTCCCACATTTAATATTGCAGATTTGAAGCCTTATTTGGGAGAAGATGATGAGCTTCCGTCGAGGACGACTTCAATTCAAGAAGGGGAGGATGATGAGGACATCCCTCCTAATGTTACACCCATATCCTCACCAACTACACATATTGGACCAGTTACTAGTGCACGTGCACGTCAACTAAATTATCAGGTACTTTCGTTTCTTGCGAATCCTTCTATTGTTCATGAACATATGATGTTGCCTAAATTAGATACTTTTGTTTTGCTTATGAATGAAGGACCTAGCATGGACAATAAGGATGGTCATTGGAGCGGGATCAAGCATGGAGAAGAAGGTGCGCGCGCGGGAAAGGACAGTGGAGCTTCCAGTGGTGATTATCGCACTTTGAAGCCACCATAAGGCGCGCATGAAGTCTTGGACGAAATACGCGAGATGCCACTTCATTATTTTCATCCAAGGGCAATTATAGGTGCTGCGTCACCTTAATATTGGGCTGGGCCCATGTAATTTCGAAATACCACATTATAGGCTGTTTTTAGAGTCCGTATGTGTGGGGAAACCGAGTTAGGGTTGTTTTCGGACCCCACCTCCAAGGGGTCACGAAAATCCCCTCTGCTCCCCCATATATACAGCCCTTAGGGCGTCGTTTAGACTTGGGTTTTAATTAGATTTAAGTTAGCCATAGCCGCAACTTCGAGCTCTTCATTTGTGTCATCCGACCAGGCCAAGACCTCATTGGAACCCCAACTTTCGTAATCATTCATCTTATATTCGCAATATCCAGATTGCAATTCTTAGTTCTTGCTTGTTCTTCGATTGCTTGCAGGAATTAGAGCTTCGTGGTCAGGTTGATCGTGCATCCGCGGGATCAATAACCTCTCGGAGTTGGTTTAGCGATCGCTAAGGCGCAACGTGTTCGCACGTTCGTAGTCGGATCGTGAAAGTCGTCTCTACCATAATCAATCTCCACCATCTCATCGAAACATCGGGACACCTTCGCCTCTATCATTTCCCCAACCGGAGAAGTCTTGAAGTACGATGTACAAATATTGTACAAGGGAGAGGCCTCCACCAACAACACAACAGAGTACGAAGGGTTGCTCGCCGGTTTGAGAGACGCCATGGGTCTCGGAATCAAAAGACTCATAATCAGAGGCAACTCTCAGCTGGTGGTCAACCAATTCAAGTACGATTCGGATGCCCCCAGATGCAGGCGTACGTCGACGAAGTCCGCAAACTCGAGAAGTACTTCCACGGCCTGGGGATGGAGCATATCCCAATGTCCAAGAACAGTGTCGCGAACGAGCTGTCCAAAATCGCTGCCCGAAAGTTAAAAGTACCGCCTGGGGTGTTCGTTGAGTGTTTACTCAAACCCTCAATCGACCCCACACGGCCGAAGACCTACAAGAAAAGGATCGAGACCAAGGGGCAGTTTCCCGAAGAACTGCCCTCCTTCATCCCTGGCAAGCACCAAGTCCTCATTGTCGACCGAGCACCCCTAGACTGGGGCAGTGACTGTAAGGCCTGATATGCGGTACTGTTCTAGATCTAGGTGTTTCCACCCAGATCCGGGGACGAAGCACATATCGCTCCCACCGCGACATATGACAAAGCCATATGCCCCGGATTTCAAACATGATATCACAACATTACAGATACAAGGATACAACATCTCATACAATCGGCATACAACTTCCTTAATACAATACATCAGCGGAAGATACATGTCTGAGTACAGATTACAATCAAATGCCTAGTGGTAAACAGAAAATCATCGATCCCCATAACCACACGGGTCCAGGCCCTCCGCCGGGATCCGCCTAACTAGTCATCGTCGAGTCTCCACGTGAAACGTCGATCACCATACCTGTTGTCGATCAAGAACCCTGAAAAGAGTTTGGGGGTAGTATCATGAGTACAGAGGTACTCAGCATCCAACTGTAGTGGTCAACTGACCCAGCAAGAACTTCATCACTCGTCATTCTAGGACAACTAGTAGTTTACGGTAAGGATGGGGTAAGTGGTGAGGTTGCTGCCGCACTAGCATTTATGAGGTGGATAATGATCTAGAGAGTAAGATAAGGAGCCAAGCATTCGATGAGGAATCGCCTCCAACAAGTCTTGCTATCAACTACTTACGCAATCATAACACCTATCCTATCCTTGTCCTCCTCTTCGCATCCCGACGAAGACGAAGAAGTCAAGGCACACACACGTTGATCAAGTTTATTAAGATTATCTCGGTCGTTGTTGTCTATGAACAATGTGTAGGTCTCAAGTCGTCCATAACCGTGGACACGACTTCTCGAAAATATTTAACCCTGCAGGGGTGTACCAACTGCTCATTACAAGGCTCCACACGCACACCCATCTCTCTCAGTTTCTACCCTTTATAGGCAACCATTTTATGATTTAGTTCCGATAGATCCGAAACGACAGGTCCCTCTAACTAACAACGAACAAATCCGGGTGGCCCCCGGTGAGTCGACACCCAACTCAAAAGCCGGACGCGCTCTCGAATCGGTCTCTACCGTCGGTCGCAGGTTTGGATAGCCGGTTAATCTCACATGGGAAACCGGGTCCTCAGCTGAACAAGGTGGACCAACAATGAAACCATGTTCCCGCTGGCCCAGGTTGGTTTGAAAACTACTGGCGGCCGACAAGCACACACAAGGTTTCAAATGGTATATCAACTTGGGCCACCACTGGAAATGTTTGCAACTAGGTAGGTAAGAAAAGGGGAGCCCATAAAATCCCACACGCGGTTAGGCACGCTCAGTCTTAAAACCAATACCCGGAACTCGGGTCCTAGGTGACTCGAATGGAACAAAGCGTCCGGGCGGGATAGCCTAGACCTTCCATCCTTCGTGAATATAGCCAACATCATAATAATCATCTCATCAACAACAATATAATAAAGTGATATCCCAAACCAAGGAGTAACAGGGTAACATCGTAGCATCCTAAGCATGCATACTAAGAAGGGGCTGAGCAACGAGCAATAGTAACATAGCAGTACATTGTTTGCTGGGAGGGGACATGGCTGTATCGGTTTGAAAGAGGTTGTAAACATGAGGTAGGATCAATCATCGAACCTATCCTAGACTAGCATGCAAACTGCTGGTTGAAATAGAATGGATCAAAAGTAATTCATAGTCCTTGCCTGTTGATTAGTCGGGTTCCGAAGGTGTAGTTGATCGCAAGCTCGCATCGTCTCGGAGAGGTACCCACGGAAGCACACAAGACGGTAAATTTTGGAAAGCAATCAACGAGCAAGCATCTATTACTACTAAGAAAACACTAGCAAGCATCAACAAGAAGGCAACACGAGACATCGCACCTAACGTCGAGAGTGGTTACTAACAGGTTAAGTGGAGTACTCGTCACACACGACGATACCGCACATTTAGAAAGGTTCAAGTTGTTTAGCTACAGGTGATCAACAAAGGTTTTTAACATGGCATCTCACTCAATCATGGCATAGCACACAAACACGACAAGAGGTGAAGCATAAAGGAAAATATCTATGCTAGTCAATTTAAGCGAGGCACAACATAAACATGGCATAACACTAAGTACCACACGACAATTAAAACATTTGGTACTGTTCTGTCCTAAACCATATTTTAGGTTGGTTAACAACATCAAACAATAGCATAAACACAAAGTACATGAAAAACTAATCAAGTTACATATAAAGAACACTCCAAACGGAGTTACGGTTAAAAAGATACAAGCAAAACAAGTTACGGGCACAATCTTCCAACATCAGGAAGCACACTTTAGAGCATTGCATAAACAGGATAATGAATGCAAACATGCTCACAAATGATATGCAACTAAAGTAGACATGACAGGGAAGGCATGACAAAAGGAATCATGCAAAAAGGCATCATGAACAACTAATTATAGCTCATGCAAAATGCAATAAAACATTACTGGTCAAGGACTTAGTGAAAATCAGAGAAACATGGCAGAAACTGTTATTTTTATGTTGTATAAACATGAGCAAAACTATATGCAAAAGTGCAGCAACATGACATAGCAATATATGAGCATGAACTAGACATGATGGTGATCAGGTAAAAACAAGAATCAAGGTCATAGACATCATAGATCAAAAGATATTAAGCAAACAACATGGCATCGGTACGTTATAGACTTAGTGAAAAACAGAGGTGGCTGTCAAAAACAGTGGCATAGCAACTTTGGAGCTCCATAACTAGATGACCGGCAAGCATATCATGAAAATGCCATACATATAATGGAAGTAGAGATGATTCTTAACAGTATGCAAAAAGAATCAATGCAATAGACCTCGTGGATGTGTCACAATCATCAACCAAAGTTGGAATAAAATAACAGCAACAACACATAACAGAAATTAATAGAAGTTAACAGTCTGATGCCTACTTCAAAAGTGATTAACAACATCAAAAAATTAGTAGCAGCAACAATTATATCTAAAACTTAGCAAAATAACAGAAAAAAAAAACGCTGAAGAAGAAAAAAAGGTCGGGCCTCTGACCCAAGTGGGCCTCGGCCCATCTGCGGCTGGGAGCCCTGGCGCTGGAGAGGCCGGCTGGCTGGGCCTAGGCAGTGGGTTGCGGTGGGCCGGACCACCTGGGCGGTCCAGGCGTTGGAGAGGAGGCAGCCATCCCCGCTGGGATGCACTGCGGCGGCGCCGGCGCGGCTGGCTTGCAGGCCACCGGCGAGGGGCGGCGGCGCACATGGCGGCTGCAGGGGGCCTTGCGCGGCGGTGGCGGCCGGGATCCCATCGGATCCGGCGACGAGGCCGCGGAGAACCTCCAAGGGAGGCGAGCTCCGACTTCGAACGACCATGGCGGGAGGGCGACGCCGGTGCGGCTCCGGCGGCTTCTGCAACACAGGGGACAAGGGGAGGGTCGTGAGGTGGAGGAGAGGGTGAGGCACGCGACATGGGAGGTGGAGAGGAGAGCGGCCACGGCGGAGGAGGCTTGCCGGCGGCGGCCGGAGGCGGCGGCCTCCATGGATGCACGGTGGGAGGAGCTTGGGTGAGGCGGCGGGCTTCGCGGCCCGGGGCGGACGACGGCGGGCCCAAGGGGACCGGATCGGCCCGGCGGTGCTAGGAGGCTGCTAGCTGGAGGTTGGTGGAGCTGGGGGCGCAATCTGAGTCGTCGGTTGCTAGATCTGAGGGTTGTGGTTGCTTGAGAGCTAGGGTTTCGGGGAGAGGGGGAATTTCTGGCAGATTGGGGCAATTTGGAGGGGGTGGCTCCAATTTTTAGGCTAGTGAAACCCTGCAAAGGGGTGGGAGTGTGGTGGTCTTTATATAGCCCCGGTGGCTGGCAGTTTGCAAAAACATCCCCGGTTTTACTCTCGTGCGCGCGATGTTTACGTTTCTGACTGCCGGGGGTCCGCACGACCTCCGCTTCGGGTAAAACTTCGAACTGCGCGATCAGCGCGTCGAGCCGGCGGCTTTCACCTCGCGCTGGATCCATTTCAAGAACAGTTTCCGGCGCACTATTAAACGGGGTTTTTCGTTCCGTTGGCTGCGGCTGGGCTCGTGCGGTTTTCGCGACGGTGATCGGGTGACTCACCCGGTGTCGCAAATGTCGAGTGTCAGGGTGGCAAGGGTCGGTCTTCTTCCGATACGAGATAAGAGGGGGAAAAATAATCGCCGATCGATAAATCGGGGATGCAAACACCGCGGAGAAAACAGAGAATCAAAAAATTCTCACCGAAAACGAAAATTTTATTTTTTGTGAAATCTGGGCTGTTACAGTGACATCATGGACTACCTGAAGAACGGAGAGCTACAAGAAACCGAAAGGACGCCGAGCGGGTCGCTCGTCAATCATCGATGTACCTCCTACTCGATGAGGCCCTTTACCACAGGTGTCCCAATGGTGTGAAGCTACTGTGCATCCCGCAGACGAAGGAAAGAAGCTACTTTTCAGAAGATACTTTTCGGTATCCTCAGATCAAGAAGATACTTTTCGGGGTGCTCATAGCTTCCCGGAATCTTAGGCACTATTTTCCGGCGCATCCAATTCGAGTGGTAACCAGTTTCCCGCTCGAGCGCATCCTGAGAAACCGAGAAGCCACGGGACTTATCGTGGAATGGGCGCTGGAGCTGTCTGGCTTTGACCTCACGTTGGTCAACTCCTCCACCATCAAGAGCAAGGTACTGGTTGATATCGTTGTTGAATGGACTTGGACTCTAGAAAATGACGAAGAACTCCGGGAAGCATCTTCGCTTCCCGGCACTAAAGACAACAATGAGTGGACCATGTACTTTGACGGATCCTTCTCTTTGCAGGGAGCCGGGGCCGGCGCTGTCTTGGTTTCCCAAACCGGAGAATTCTTGAAGTATGTTGTACAAATGTTGTATGAGGGAGAGGCCTCCACTAACTACACAACAGAGTACGAAGGCTTGCTCACCGGTTTGAGGGCCGCCATGGCTTCGGAATCAAAAGACTCATAGTCAGAGGCGACTCTCAGAGGCGACTCTCAGAGCCGGCAAGGGTTCTATTGGCCTACTACCTTGAATGATGCCATGGAGCTTGTCAACACCTGCGACGCCTGCCAATTCCACGCCAAGGCTGTTCACCAACCAGCACAAGCTCCCCAAACCATCCCTCTGTCATGGCCCTTTGCGGTCTGGGGATTGGCATCTTGGGCCCATTCCTTCGTGCTACCGGAGCTTATGAGTTCCTCTACTTCGCCATCGACAAATTCACCAATTGGCCAAAAGTGCGGCCAGTCCGCAAGACCACGACGCAATCCGCCATCATGTTTATCAAAAGCCTGGTGTCATTTCGGAGTTCCTAACCGGATCATCACGGACAAAGGCACCCAGTTCACAAAGTCAGGCCTTCCTCGAGTAATGGGAGTAAATGGGCACCTCGGAGTGTTTCAATTCCGTAGCTCATCCGAGGATCAACGGCCAGGAAGAGAGTGCCAATTCGAAAGTACTCCGAGGTCTCCGAACCCGTACCTTCAAGAGGCTGGAAAAGTATGGAAAGCAGTGTGTGGATGAAATCCCAATTGTTCTATGGTTAATGAGGACCACACCCAATTGAACCACAAATTAGATGCGCTTTGATCTCATTTACGGAGAGGAGGCGGTGCTCCCCATAGAACTCAGATACGGATCTCCTCGAGTTCGCGCCTTCGATGAAGCTGAACAACAGAAACTCCGACAAGGAGATGTCGTCGGTGTCGAGGAAGTATGTACTCGGGCCGCTCCACGCGCGGGGCGGTACCAGCAAGGACTACGCCGCTATCATAGCTGCCACATCCGCTCCCGTGAACTTGAGGAAGGTGACCTTGTCGTCCATCGGCTACAGTCCAGGAGGGGTCTAATAAAGTTGTCTCCAAAGTGGGAAGGCCCTTATCGGGGAGGGTGTTCCTGTTACGAAGGGAACACTATGCACTCCCCCCCGGCATGGGCGTCGACAAGACCATCCCCGAGATGAGTGCTGCCACGATCCCGCCATCCGCCCGACCGCTCGTCGATGGGACGGATCTCCTGGTGCACCTTCTGTGGCATCATCCGGGCACAATGGATCCCCGGATCAGCGTACTCTCCTGGAGGATTGCCGCCACGAAAACGCTCGAACCACCATCGATAGGAAGAAGAAAACTCGCCGCTGTTCTGACGCCCGGGTTCCTCCACTCGATGTTGTCCAGGAGGGGATCCTTTCCGGTGAAAGCGATTACATCACCGTGTGCGTAGCCTTCACCCAATATCTCTGCACCGTCCAGTGGCCCAAGAAGTTCCAGATAGATGGCCCACTTCCATATGACGGAAAGACATACCCCGACAAGTTCATCCGTATGTACAACACTGTTGTGGAGATCGCGGCGAGAGGCGACAAAGCGAAGGCCAACTACTTCCCCATGAAGCTGAAGGACGATGTTCGCCGGTGGATGATGCATCTCCCGGCCAACTCCATCAGCTCGAGGGCGGAACTGTGTGAAAAATTTGTCGGAGCGTTTACCGGAGGGGTCCAACCTCCGTTAGCGACTTACGCTAAGTAGTGCAGAAGGACGTCGAACCTCTCCCCGCGTGCCTAACCGCGTGTGGGATTTTATAGGGTCCCCTCTTCTTACCAACCTAGCTTCAAACATTTCTACTGGTGGCCCAAGCTGATTTACCATTTGAAAACCGTGTGTGTGTCTGTTGGGTCGCTCCTGGCAGATATTATTTAAAACAACTCGGACCAGTGAGGACATAGTTCCCTTGCTGGCCCATCCTGACCGGCTGAGGACCCGGTTATCCCAATGTGTGATGCACCGACAATCCAAACCTGGAGTCATACGGTAGAGACCAGATCGAGAGCGCGGCCGGCTCCTGAGCTGGGTGTCGTCTCACCGGGGGCCACCCGGATTTGTTCGTTGTTAGCTAGAGGGACCTGTCGTTTCGGATCTCTTGGAACTAAATCATAAAATTGTTGCCTATGATGGGTAGCAACTGAGAGTGATGGACGTGCGTGCGGAGCCTCGTAATGGGCAGTTGGTACACCCCTGCAGGGTTAAATCTTTTCGAGAAGCCGTGTCCACGGTTATGGACGACTTGAGACCTACTCCTTGTTCATAGAAAACAACAACTGAGATAATCTTTATTATAACTTGATCAACGTGTGCGTGTGCCTTGACTGCTTCTTCTACGTCGTGATGCGAAGAGGAGGACAAGGATAGGATAGGTGTTATGATTGCGTAAGTAGTTGATAGCAAGACTTGTTGGAGGCGATTCCTCATCGAATGCTTGGCTTCTTATCTTACTCTATAGATCGTTAGCCACTTCATAAATGCTAGTGCGGCAGCAACCTCACCACTTACCACTTCCTTACCGTAAACTACTAGTTGTCCTAGAATGACGAGTGATGAGGTCCTTGCTGGGTCAGATGACCACTACAGTTGGATGCTGAGTACCTCTGTACTCATGATACTACCCCCAAACTCTTTTCAGGGTTCTGATCGACAACAGATATGGTGATTGACGTTTCACATGGAGACTCGACGACAACTAGTTAGGCGGATCCCGGCGGACGGCCTGGACCCGTGTGGTTATGGGATCGTTGCTTTTCTCTTTGCCAGTAGGCATTTACTTGTAGTCTGTACTCAGACATGTATCTTCCGCTGTTGTATTATATTTGAGGCAGTTGTATGCCGATTGTATGAGATGTTGTATCCTTGTATCTGTAATGTTGCGATATCATGTTGGAAATCCGGGGCATATGGCTATGTCATATGTCGCGGTGGGACCGATATGTGCTTCGTCCCCGGATCTAGGTGGAAACACCTAGATCTGGAACAGTACCGCATATCGGGCCTTACAACAACCACCCTCCGTCGACACCATGGTTGCCGCCGTTGACACCATCCCATCGCCATACTGCAAGATACAGAAGACCAACAAGCATGACCTGTCCGATTGCTGCTCCGTCATCAAGCTCCAAGAAGACATGGCGGCCTTCTATTTCAAGAAGGACGCCGAAAGGGAGGCTTAGAAGGGCGGAGTATCCCAACATGGGGGCCGAGGCGGCTACCAGAACAAGGGCAAGACAAGGATGCCACATCACGGCGACGACGTTTCCGGAGAGGAGGAATCCGGAGGCGACGCGGTGAAGGTGGAGACCCACCAGGCGACCACCGGTGATCTCTTCTTGTCTCACGGGTGGAAGGTCTTCGTTCGTGGCTGCAAGCTGGACCG
Organism: Bromus sterilis; assembly: GCA_950022295.1. Lineage (NCBI taxonomy): Eukaryota > Viridiplantae > Streptophyta > Magnoliopsida > Poales > Poaceae > Bromus > Bromus sterilis. The sequence goes on from OX465597.1 coordinate 33,125,104, forward strand.
CGGGGACTTCCTGCTGTTCCATTACCAGGACGAGGACGTTTTGACGCTGAAGTGCTTCAGCATGACTGGCGACAACCTAAAGAACAGAGAGCTACCAAGCAACCGGAAGGACGCTGGGTGGGTCGCTCGTCAATCATCGATGTACCTCCTACTCGATGAGACCCTTTACCACACGCGTCCCAACGGTGTGAAGCTACTGTGCATCCCCACACACGAAGGCAAGAAGCTACTCCCGTCCGGACCACGAAGGAACGTGTGGCGCCCACATTGGTTTCCGGGCTCGGGTTGGAAAAGCTTTCCGACAAGGGTTCTATTGGCCTACCTCCTTGAACGACGCCATGGAGCTTGTCAACACCTGTGACGCCTACCAATTCCACGCCAAGGCTGTTCATCAACCAGCACAAGCTCTCCAAACCATCCCTCTGTCATGGCCCTTTGCGGTGTGGGGATTGGACATCTTGGGCCCATTCCCACATGCTACCGGAGGTTATGAGTTCTCTACGTCGCCATCGACAAATTCACCAAGTGGCCAAAAGTGGAGCCAGCCTGCAAGACCACGGCGCAATCCGCCATCAAGTTTATAAGAAACCTGGTGTGTCGTTTTGGAGTTCCTAACCGGATCATCATGGACAACGACCTCACAAGTCAGGCCTTTCTCGAGTACTGCGAATAAGTGGGCACCGCAGTGTGTTTCGCTTCAGTGGCTCATCAGAGGAGCAACGGCCAGGAAGAGAGTGCCAATTCGTAAGTACTACGAGTTCTCCGGACCAGTACCTTCCAGCGGCTCGAAAAATGTGGAAAGCGTGGGGTGGATGAACTCCCAGCTATTCTATGGTCAATGAGGAACACACCCAATCGAGCCACAAATGAGACGCGCTTCGCTCTCATTTACGGAGCGGACGCGGTGCTCCCGCCAGAACTCAAATATGGATCTCCTCGAGTTTGCGCCTTCGATGAAGCTGAACAGCAGCATCTCCGACAAGGAGATGTCATCGTTGCCGAAGAAGTACGTACTCGGGCTACTACATGCGTCAGGCGGTACCAGCAAAGACTACGCCGCTATCACAGCTGCCACGTCCGCTCCCGAGAACTTGAGGAAGGTGACCTTGTCTCCGTCGGCTACAGTCTAGGAGGGGTCTAAATAAGCTGTCTCCCAAGTGGGAAGGCCCATATCATGGAGGGTGTTCCGGTTACGAAGGGAACACTATGCACTTCCCTAGGCATGGGCGTCAACAAGACCATCCCCGAGATGAGCATTGCCGCGACCCCGCCGTCCGCCAGACCGCTCCTCGAGGGGGCGGATCTCCTGGTGCAGCTTCTGTGGCATCATCCGGGGACCGTGTATCCCTGGATCAGCATACTCGCCTAGAGGATTCCCACCACGAAGACGCTCGAACCACCATCGTTGGGAAAAGGGAAACTCGTCGGTGTTCCGACGCTCGGGTTCCTCCCATCGATGATATCCAGGAGGGGATCCTTTCCGGTGAAAGCAACTACAACACCATGTGTGTAGCCTTAACCCAGGATCTCCGCAGCGTCCAGTGGCCCAAGAAGTTCCAGATAGATGGTCCACTTCCGTATGACGGAAAGAGAGATCCCAGCAAGTTCATCCTTATGTACAACACTGTTGTGGAGATCGCGGGGGGAGACGGTAAAGCGAAGGCCAACTACTTCCCCATGAAGCTCAAGGACAATGTTTCCCGGTGGATATTGCATCTCCCTGCCAACTCAATCAGCTCGTGCGCGGAACTCTGTGAAAAGTTTGTCGGCGCGTTTACAGAAGGGGTCCAACCTCTGAAAACCATTAGTGACTTACGCTGAGTAGTGCAGAAGGATGGCGAACCTCTCCGAAAGTTCGTCCAAAGGTTCACCCAGATGCAGTATTGCATCCCCGACGCGCATGAGGCCGCAATCGTCGCCACCTTTCATGCAACCGTCAAGAACCCACGCATGCTGGAGAAGATGAGTACCCGGTCCATCAAGACTATCAACGCCCTGTTCGAGCTCACCGACAAGGTCACCCGCATCAAAGAGGCGGTCCTTCCTATTAATCGAGATGCCACAAGACGCCCTGCGGCTCAAGCTCCTTCCGGAAGGAACCATCCTTCCGAGGAGCTCGGGGCCCGTAAATGCGTACACCAAGCCGTGTTCACCACCGAGGGGAACGGGGCCGCTCCGCAACCACCCTCCATCGACACCGTGGTTGCCGACGGGGACACCACCCCAGAACCGTACTGCAAGATACACAAGACCAACAAGCACGACCTGTCCAAGTGTCGCTCCGTCATCAATCTCCAAGAAGACATGGCGGCCTTCTATTTCCAAGAAATACGCCGAAAGGAAGGCTCAGCGGGGCGGAGGTTCCCAATGCGAGGGCCTAGGCGGCTACCAGAACAAGCGCGAGCCAAGGAGGCCGCATCACGGCAATGACGTTTCTGGAGAGGAGGAATGCAGAGGCGACGCCGTGTAAGTGGAGTCCCACCAGGCGACCAACGGTGATCTCTTCTATGGCCATGTAAGTGGAGTCCCACGAGTGGAAGGTCTTCGTCTATGGCCGCAAGCTAGACCGCGAGAACTTCCTCCTGTTTCTTTACGAGGACGAGGATCTCTTGACGCTGAAGTGCTTCAGCATGAACGGCGACTACCTGAAGAACGGAGAGCTACCAAGCAACCGAAAGAAGACCGAGCGGGTTGCTCATCAATCATCGATGTACCTCCTACTCGATGAGATCCTTTACCGCAGGCGTCCCAACAGTATGAACCTACTGTGCATCCCGAAAGATGAAGGCAATAAGTTGCTCCCGTTGGGACCACGAAGGAACATGCGGCTCCCACATTGGTTCCTGGGCTCTGGTCGTTAAAGCTTTTCGGCAAGTGTTCTATTGGCCTACCACCTTGAACGACGGCATGGAGCTTGTCAACACCTGTGACGCCTGCCAATTCCCGACGGCAAGTGTTCAACCTTCGAAAACCGTTAGTGAGTTACGATGAGTAGTGCCAAAGGATGGCGAACATCTCCGGAAGTTCGTCCAAACATTCACCCAGATGCAGCATTGCATCCCCAATGCGCATGAGACCTCAAACATCACCACCTTTCATGCCAACGTCAAGAATCCGCGCATGCTGGAGAAGATGAGTACCCGGTCCATCAAGACTATCACCGCCCTATTCGAGCTGGCCGACAAGGTCGCCCGCATCAAAGAGGCGGACCTGCCTGTTAATCGAGATGCTGAAAGACGTTGTACGACTCAACCTTCTTCCCAAAGGAATCATCCTTTCGGGGAGCCTGGGTCCGTAAACGCGTACACCAAGCCGTGTTCACCACGGAGGGGTACGGGGCCACTCCGCAACCACCCTCCATCCAAATGAAGGCTCAGCGGGGCTGAGGTTCCCAATGTGGGGGCCGAGGGGCTTCCAGAACAAGGGCAAGCCAAGGACGCCAAATTACGGCGACGACGTTTCCGGAGAGGTGGAATCCGGAGGTGACGCGGAGAAGGTGGAGACCCACCAGGCGACCACCGGTGATCTCTTCTTGTCACATGGGTGGAAGGTCTTCATCCGTGGCCGCAAGCTGGACCACGGGGACTTCCTCCTGTTCCGTTACGAGGGCGAGGACGTCTTGACGCTGAAGTGCTTCAGCATGAACGACGACTACCTGAAGAACAGAGAGCTACCAAGAAACCGGAAGGACGCCGAGCGGGTCGCTCGTCCATCATCGATGTTCCTCCTACTCGATGAGACCCTTTACCGAAGGCGTCCCAACGTTGTGAAGCTACTGTGCATCCCCACAAACGAAGGCAACAAGCTGCTCCCGTTCGTACCACGAAGGAACATGCGGCGCCCACATTGGTTCCCAGGCTCTGGTCGGCAAAGCTTTCGGACAAGGGTTCTATTGGCCTACCGCCTTGAACGACGCCATGGAGCTTGTCAACACCTGCGACGCCTGCCAATTCCACGCCAAGTGAGGAGGGGGTGACCCCAATACTCTTACAGATGAGGGTACCTGGTGCGTATGTAGACAGAAGGCCCGCTGGAACCTACGATCGGCCCAAACTGGCCCACTCGAGGCACCGCCATAGGAGTCCTCAACGATTATGGAACCCACGACTTGGCGTCCAAGAAGGAAGATAGATTAGGAAACCGTCTCTGTAAACCTAGACGGAATCCTTGCGACCCAGCCTAGTATATAAAGGCTAGGAGAGGGGACGTCTAGGGCATCGAATATTCAAGCAACACCTCCGAACCCGAGCGAACTCGCCTCGACCTCCACTGTAATCTCCTCCATCGCAATATAATCAAGCAGGAAGTGCTTTCTCCTGTATGCCGATGAGTATCGCCAACCTGCACATCTCCTCTACGATCTAACCCAGGGTTCCTAACCATGGGATTTGCCGAGATCAATCCTCGTCAATTGGCGCCGTCCGTGGGGAAGACGCAGGTTGGATCAACAATCTCGGGGGTCCCTTCACCAACAATCAGTGACTCGATGACCGCCCCAGCATCCGGCATCTCCACGACTCGAGCAGAATCAAATCTGTTTGAGTCCCTCGGCTTCATCGCGCACCTCACCGTCTAGCGATCAGCTTTCGCTAACTTCCGCACAGGCTCAAATCTGACCTTCGGGATGCTCAATATCCACGTCAACCACTGGGGCACCCTCCGCCTCACAGACGATGCTCGGGCACTCAAAACAGCCACATCGCACAAGACAACGTCAGCCAAAAAATAAACCCCGACCCACCCGGCGACTCCGCGAGTCCTTCGGGCCACCAACCTCAGCCATGTCCACGTTATTGCTCGTGACTGCGCGAGCACGACACTCGCATGGCAAAAGAAGATAGGAAAAAGGACTAAGTTGGTGACCCGGATGCCGTTCCAGGTATTCATGGCGGACACCCACGAGCCGACTTCAGATGACAAGGACGGAGAAGACGCCGTGAACAGTCACAGGGAAGCACGCTCAAACAGCAGAAACAATGATCCCAGCAACACTGGCCAGATCATAGTCAGCCTCGGCGAACCGGGAACCATACCAAGAAAAGAATTCAGAAGGAAGGATGATCCACTTGAAAGCAGCAGGCGCCAGGAATCAGAAGCCGCAAGACAGGATGGGCCCACTGAAACAATTTACCTATCTAAAGAAGCAATCGCCAGAGTAAAAGATGCGATAAGATGCGGTAAACTCTTCCCAGAAAGTGGAACTCGCGACGAGCTTAGAGCTTACAACAAACTAGCAAGCGATGTCACCAAGAAAACAAGACGGTTATGTCTCAAGCTGGAAAATCAAAGAAGGACGGGGAGCTACTCGAGAACCACTCGTAAAGTGTCACCCGAGCACTCGGGATACCTTTTCGATCACAGCTCTCCCTCTCGACACAAATCCAGATTCAGCAACCTGCGGCGCACGAACATGAAAAAAATCACCTGCAAATTGGACGACGACTTCAGGATAGAAGACGTTGACGAGCAAGAAAAGCAGCTCACACAAGTTGAAGCCCTAATTACAGCTCAAGCATACCTCCATCGCGCTCGATGAAGTGAAAAATAAAATGCAAAGCGCTACACGGCGTGAGCGCTGAAGGTAATGAGCGACACCATCTCTGCTTCAGCACTCAAAAAGTCGAACACAAGACGAACACCCCGCGGGAAGACAACAGACATGGACCCCAGCTCGCCCGACGACGACGATGAAGACGACGACAACGACGATGTCAGGCGCAGGCGCCACGACAAAAGCAGAGACCGAGACAGGGTCGACCGCAGCAACCGACGCAACAGCGATCGGCGACGGGACGCGCGGGACGATATGACACAAAACAAAATCAACCGAGGAAGACACAGACGCGCAGCTCGAGAAGAGTACTCGGACAAGCATGCATCTGACGAAGATCTCGAACCTTGTGATAGAGGCGAAGGTGTCCCGATGTTTCAATGAGATGATGGAGATCGATTTTGGTGGAGTAGACTTTCACGACCCGACTACGAACGTGCGAAGACGTTGCGCCTTAGCAATCGCTAAACCAACTCCGAGAGGTTATTGATCCCACGGATGCACGATCAACCTGACCATGAAGGTCTAATTCCTGCAAGCAATCGACAAGAACAAGCAAGAACTAAGAATTGCAATCTGGATATTGCGAATATAAGATGAAAGATTAACAGAAGTTGGGGTTCCAATGCGGTCTTGGCCTGGTCGGATGACACAAACGAAGAGCTCGAAGTTGCGGCTATGGCTAACTTAAATCTAATTAAAACCCCAGTCTAAACGACGCCCTAAGGGCTGTATATATGGGGGAACAGAGGGGAATTTCGTGGCCCCTTGGAGGAGGGGTCCGAAAAAAACCCTAACTCGGGTTCCCCACACATACGGACTCTAAAAAATAGCCTATTAAGTGTATTTCGAAATTACATGGGCCTGGCCCAATAATAAGGTGACGCAGCACCTATAATAACCCTTGGACGAAAATATTAATGTGGCATCTTGTGTCTTTCGTCCAAGTCTTCATGCACGCCTTATGGTGGCTTCAAAGTGTGAAAATCACCACTGGAAGCTCCATTGTCCTTTCCCACGCGCGCACCTCCTTCTCCATGCTTTATCCCGCTCCAATGACCATCCTTCTTATCCATGCTAGGTCCTTCATTCATAAGCAAAACAAAAGTATCTAATTTATGCGGCATCATATGTTCATGAACATTAGAAGGATTCGCAAGAAACGAAAGTACCTAATGATTTAGTTGACGTGCGCGTGCTCTAGTAACTGGTACAATATGTGTAGTTGGTGAGGATGTGGGTCTAACATTAGTAGGGATGTCCTCATCATCCTCCCCTTCTTGAATTGAAGTCGTACTCGACGAAAGCTCATCATCTTCTCCCAAATAAGGCTTCAAATCTGCAATATTAAATGTGGGACTAACCCCAAAATCTTCAGGTAGCTCAAGTTTATATGCATAATCATTAATTTTCTGCAAAACCTTAAAGGGACCATCAGATCGTGGCATTAACTTAGACTTGCGCAAATCAGGAAACCTATCTTTACGTAATGTAACCAAACATGATCTCTGGGTTCAAATACAACATGCTTTCTACCCTTATCACCAGCAAGCTTTTATCTAGCATTCATTCTCTCAATGTTTTCTTTAGTTAATCATGCATTTTTAATATCAACTCAACATGTTGCTTAGCATCGAAATTAACCTTCTCCGAAGATGGAAGAGGCAGCAAATCAATAGGTGCACGAGGTATAAAACCATAAACAATCTCAAAAGGGCACATCTTAGTAGTAGAATGCAATGAACAGTTATAAGAAAATTCAATATGAGGTAAACATTCTTCCCACAGTTTCAAGTTACTCTTTAAAAAAGCCCTAAGCATAGTAGACAAAGTCCTATTGACAACTTCAGTTTGTCCATCAGTTTGGGGATGACATGTAGTACTAAAAAGTAGTTTAGTCCCCAACTTAGCACATAAGCATCTCCAAAGATGGCTAAGAAACTTAGTATCACGATCCGAGACAATAGTATTGGGCACACCATGTAAGCGAATAATCTCACGGAAGAATAAATCAGCAACATTAGCAACATCATCACTTTTATGACATGTATAAAGTGTGCCATCTTAGAAAATCTATCCACGACAACAAATATGCTATCCCTCCCCTTCTTTGTTCAACGCAAGCCTAAAACAAAGTCCATGGATATGTCCTCCCACGGAACAATAGGTACAGGTAAAGGCATGTATAAACCATGAGGATTGAGTAGTGACTTAACTTTTTGACATGTAGTGCAGCGAGCAACAAAATTCTCAACATCCCGTCTCATCTTTGGCCAAAATTAATGTGTAGCAAGTACATCCTCCATCTTCTTCACGCCAAAGTGTCCCATTAATCCTCCTCCATGCGCCTCCTATAACAACAAAAGAAGAATAGAGCTAGCTGGAATGCATAGCTTGTTAGAACGGAGCACGAATCCATCATTTAGCACAAACTTGTTCCATGTTCTACCTTCTCTACAATTCTGCAATACATCTTTAAATTCCGCATCATGCACATATTGATCTTTGATTGTCCCTAAACCGAATATCTTAAAGTCAAGTTGTGAAAGCATAGTATAACGACGAGACAATGCATCAACAATAATATTATCTTTACCCTTCTTGTGTTTAATGACATAAGGGAAAGTCTCAATAAATTCAACCCACTTAGCTTTTCTACGATTAAGTTTTTCTTGACTTCTTATGTGTTTCAAAGATTCATGATGAGAATTCATAACAAATTCTTTGGGCCATAAATAATGTTGCCAAGTTTCTAATGTCCGAACAAGAGCATATAATTCCTTATCATAAGTAGAATAGTTCAGACTAGGCCCACTCAATTTTTGACAAAAGAATGCAACAGGTTTAGCATCTTGTAATAACACACCTCCTACACCAATCCTACTAGCATCGCATTCAAGCTCAAAAGTCTTACTAAAATCAGGAAGTTGGAGCAAAGGAGCATGTGTTAACTTATGTTTCAATACCGTGAAGGCTTCTTCCTGTGCGGTACCGCAAGTAAAAGGCACATCCTTGCGTGTAAGCTCATTGAGAGGTGCAACAATGGTGCCGAAATCTCTCACAAAACGCCTATAGAATCGAGTGAGGCCACGAAAACTCCTCACTTGTGTGACCGTTTTGGGCTGCGGCCAACTCTCAATCACCTCGATCTTGGCTTTATCAACTTCAATTCCCTGCGGAGTAACAACATTGCCAAGAAACGATACTCGGTCGGTGCAAAACGTGCACTTCCCAAGGTTACCAAACAAACGTGCATTACAAAGAGCAATAAAAACAACACGTAAATGATCCAAATGTCCCTCCAAAGATTTGCTATAAATCAGTATATCATCAAAATAGACTACCACAGATCGTCCAATGAAAGCACGTAAAACCTCGTTCATTAATCTCACGAAATTGCTAGGTGCATTAGTTAACCCAAAAGGCATGACTAACCACTCATATAGTCCAAACTTAGTTTTAAATACCGTGTTCCATTCATCTCCTAATTTCATGCAAATTTGATGGTAGCCACTATACAAATCATCTTTGGAAAACATGGTAGAGCCACTTAAATCATCAAGCATATCATCTAACCTAGGAATAGGATGACGATAACGAATAGTAATATTATTAATGGCTCTACAATCAACACACATACGCCATGTTCCATCCCTTTTTGGCACTAATATAACAGGAACATCACAAGGACTAAGGGATTTGCGTATATAACCTTTGTCGAGTAGCTCTTGTACTTGATGCGGAATCTCCTTCGTCTCCTCCGGATTGGTACGGTATGGCGCACGGTTGGGCAGCGAAGCACCGGTAACTAAGTCAATCTAATGCTCAATCCCTTGAATAGCTGGTAATCCCGGTGGTAAATCTTGGGGAAAGACGTCTATAAACTCCTGCAAAAGGTCACTGACAACATGAGGCAAAGAAGGAGGCAATTCCTCAAATGAAAACAAAGCTTCTTTGCACACAAAAGCATAGCACACATATTGACTAACATCCAAATCCAAAATATCAACCTTAGTGGCAAGAAAAGTTGGACTAGTCAATTTAATTTCATTAGAAACATCAGAAGAAGATTTTCTATTAGTCTTATGTTGTTGCTCAAATTCTTTAGCTGCTATCTCATTTTCACTCTTATTTTTCTCCTGTTTAGCTTTACTGCTCTAGCAAGATCATCTTTCACAATTTGTTCAGGAGACATAGGAAGTAAAGCAATATTTTTATCCTGATGAACCAGAGTAAACTGATTTGTCCTACCATGGTGTACAACATTCCTATCAAATTGCCATGGTCTACAAAGTAAAAGAGAGCATGCTTGCATGGGTACCACATCACAATCAACATAATCAACATATGCAGCAATGCTAAAGTACACACGAATAGAACGCGTTACCTTAATCTTACCACTATTGTTAAACCACTGAATATAGTATGGATGAGGGTGTGGTCTTTGTAAGGCCCGATATGCGGTACTGTTCCAGATCTAGATGTTTCCATCCAGATCCGGGGACGAAGCACATATCGGTCCCACCACGACATATGACATAGCCATATGCCCCGGATTCCCAACATGATATCACAACATTACAGATACAAGGATACAACATCTCATACAACCGACATACAACTACCTTAATACAATACAACAGCGGAAGATATATGTCTGAGTACAGACTACAATCAAATGCCTAGTGGCAAAGAGAAAAACATCGATCCCATAACCACACGGGTCCAGGCCCTCCGCCGGGATCCACCTAACTAGTCGTCGTCGAGTCCCCATGTGAAACGTCGATCACCATACCTGTTGTCGATCAAGAACCCTGAAAAGAGTTTGGGGGTAGTATCATGAGTACAGAAGTACTCAGCATCCAACTATAGTGGTCAACTGACCCAGCAAGGACTTCATCACTCGTCATTATAGGACAACTAGTAGTTTACGGTAAGGAAGGGGTAAGTGGTGAGGTTGCTGCCGCACTAGCATTATGAAGTGGTTAACGATCTAGAGAGTGAGATAAGAAACCAAGTATTCGATGAGGAATCGCCTCCAATAAGTCTTGCTATCATCTACTTACGCAAACATAACACCTATCATATCCTTGTCCTCCTCTTCGCATCCCGACGTAGAAGAAGCGGTCAAGGCACACACACACGTTGATCAAGTTGTATTAAGATTATCTTAGGTGTTGTTGTCTATGAACATGGAGTAGGTCTGAAGTCGTCCATAACCGTGGACACGGCTTCTCGAAAAGATTTAACCCTGCAGGGGTGTACCAACTGCCCATTACAAGGCTTCGCACGCACGTCCATCTCTCTCAGTTTCTACCCATCACAGGCAGCCATTTTATGATTTAGTCCCGAGAAATCCGGAACGACAGGTCCCTCTAACTAACAACGCACAAATCCGGGTGACCCCCGGTGAGTCGACATCCAACTCAAAAGTCGGCCGCGCTCTCGAATCGGCCTCTACCGTTTGGACGAGGTCGGGTTAGTTACCCAAACTATGTGGGCAACCCCCGAGCTTCCAGGTTTGGACTAACGGAAAAACTATGTCTCCGGCGGCCCGAGTTGTTTCGAAAACTGCTGGCCGCGGAACCAGACACACACATGTTTTCAAATGGTAAAAACAGCTTGGGCCACCACTAGAAATGTTTGAAGCTAGGTAGGTAAGAAGAGGGGACCCATAGCATCCCAAACACGGTTAGGCACGCTCAGTCTTAAAACCAATACCCAGAACTCGGATCCTAGGTGACTCGAATGGAACAAAGCGTCGGGGCGGGATAGCCTAGACCTTCCATCCTTCGTCGAATATAGTCAACATTATAATAATCATATCATCAACAACAATATAATAATGTGATAGCCCAACCAAGGAGTAACAGGGTAACATCGTAGCATCCTAAGCATGCATACTAAGCAGGGGCTGAGCAACGAGCAATAGTAACATAGCAGTACAAGGTTTGCTGGGAAGGGACATGGCTGTATCGGTTTGAAAGAGGCTGTAAACATGTGGTAGGATCGAACATCGAACCTAACCTAGACTAGCATGCAAACCGCTGGCTGAAATAAAATGGATCATAAGTAATGTATAGTCCTTGCCTGTTGATAAGTCGGGTTCCGAAGGTGTAGTGGATCGTAAGCTCGCATCATCTCCGAAGGTACCCGCAGAAGCACACAAGACGGTAAACACTGGAAAAGGAAATCAACGAGCAACAATCTATTACTACGAGGCTAACACGAGCAAGCATCAACAAGAAGGCAACACGAGACATCGCACCTACCGTCAAGCGCGGTTACTAACAGGTTAAGTGGAGTACTCGTCACACACGACGATACCGCACATTTAGAAAGGTTCAAGTTGTTTAGCTACAGGTGATCAACAAAGGTTATTAACATGGCATCTCACTCAAGGATGGTATAGCACACAAACATGTCAAGAGGTTAAGCATAAAGGAAACTATCTATGCTAGTCAATTTAAGTGAGGCACAACCTAAACATGGCATAACACTAAGTACCCCACGACAATTAAAAAGATTTGGTACTGCTCTGTCCTAAACCACATTTTAGGTTGGTTAACAACAGAAAACAATAGCATAAACACAAGGTACACGAAAAACTAATCAAGTTACATATAAAGAACACCCCAAACGCAGTTACGGTTAAAAAGTTACAAGCAAAACAAGTTACGGGCACAATCTGCCAACATCGAGAAGCACACTTTAGAGCAATGCATAAACAAACATGCTCACAAATGATATGCAATTAAAGTAGACATGACATGGAAGGCATGGCAAAAATAATCATGCAAACATGCATCATAGATCAAAAGATATTAAGCAGGCAACATGGCATCGGAATGTTACAGACTTAGAGAAAAACAGAGGTGGCTGTCAAAAACAGCAGCATAGAAACTTTGGAGCTAAAACTATATATGACCAGAAAGCATATCATGAAAATGCAATACATATAATGGAAGTAGACATGATTCTGAACAATATGCAATTGGAATCACTCAATTCCGATAAACGGTTGCGACGCAACCGTCACCCGAAGTTGCAACAAATTAACAGTTTCAGCAACAGCAGCACATTAACATCAGGGTCACCACTTTGGAGCAAGATTTAATATAGCTAAAACATCCAAACATGACAAGTTAAAGCATGGGAATAAAGTACACATGATGCTTAACACATAGAAAAATAATCAATGCAATAGGCCTCATGGATTTGACACAAGCACACCCAAAGTTTGATCAAAATAACAGCAGCAGTAGTTAACAGCAGATTAGCAACTTAACGATCTGGTGCCCTGTTCAACACACAAATACATATTCAAGATGACCTCGAAATATATAACTTCCTATAGATGAACTCTAGAGCACACAAAGCACAACCAAAGAAAACAAGAATCACTTCATTCGGAGCTACGAGTCAACGGGAATCGATTTGCAAAACGGGATCAGCAGCACAAAGTTCTCTGACTTAGAAAAATTACAGCATGGTTAAGAAGAAAAAAAACAGGGGGAGGGGAGGCAGGCCGGCTCACCATGGGTCGGCCCATCTAGCGGCGGCTGGCGCTGGGCTTGCGGCCTGGGCCTCGTTGGAGGGGCGGCTGGCTGGGCTGGTGCGGTGGGCCGCTAGGGGAGCTAGGCCCACAACGGCGGCGTCCTGGCCGGCTCGCTCCCGAGCGGGAGGCTGGCAGCGGCGGCTCGCCGGACTCCGGCAGGGGCGCGCGGTCGGGTTCGGTCCTGGCGAGGTCCAGGCGGCGGCGGCCTTCGGTGGGAACGGCGGCGAGGCGACGGACGCCGACGAGCTCCGGCCCGACGCAGCCATGGCGGGCGGCGCGACTCCGGCTGGATTCATGGCGACGGCGGCTCCAGCGCGGGACCTGCGAGAAGGAGGAGGGAGGGAGGGTCAGGAGGATAGGGAGGAGGAGAGGCATATCGCGCGGTGAGGGGCGGCTCACCCGGAGTCGGCTGACGGCTGCGAGCGGCGGCGCCATGTCCACGGGAGGCGGGGTGGAGAGGAGAGAGGAGGTGGTTGGTGGGGAGCTCCTTGGGCCGTTGGATCGCGAGATCTGAAGGTCCAGGATGGATCTGGCTGGGATTTGCTAGAAAAATGGGAAAAATGCAAAAATTGGGGCTATTGTGGGGGGGGTGGCTGCAATTTTGTGGCTAGGGAAACCAGAGAAAGAGGTGGGAGTGTGGTGGTCTTTATATAGCCCAGGTGGCTATCAGTTTGCAAAAACATCCCCGGTTTTTCTCTCGCGCGAGCGGTGTTCATGTTTCTGACCGTCGGGGGTCCGCAGTACCTCCGATTCGGGTAAAACTTCGAACTGCGCGATCAACCCTTCGAGCCGGCGCCGTTCACCTCGCGTTGGAACCGTTCCGATAACACTTCCCGGCGCGCTATAAAAATATCCCGTTTACTTATTAAACGGGGTTTTTCGTTCCGATGGCTTCGGCTGGTCTCGTGCGGTTTTCACGACGTGGTCGGGTGAAACCCGGTGTCGCAAAGGTCGAGTGTCAGGGTGGCAAGGGTCGGTCTCCGTCCGGTACGAGATAAGAGGGGGGGGAATAATCATCGATCGATAAATCGGGGATGCAAACACCGCAAACAAATCAGACAATCAAACAATTTATACCGAAAACAAAAAATTTCATTTTTGTCAAATCTGGGCTGTTACAGTCTTGTGGTGAGAGATAGCTTCTCCACCAACTCCATGCTAGCCAAGTTGTTGCAACTCCTCCATAAATAACTATGTCTCTGGTTTTGCTCGGCCTTCGTTACCTGCACACTTAACACACGTTGAGCAACCAAACTAGCATATTTATCCGCATCATCAGGAGCCATATACTCTATATCATGAGCATCTTCATGGGTACCATGTTCCTCATTAGTAATGAGGACTAAAGTCTCCTCATCATAGTCACTCGCGGAATCATACCCACCATCCGCCGTAATAGTCATCACACGCTTGGAGGGACAATCTTTTGCGAAGTGACCTCCACCTTGGTACCTGCGAAATTTAATATCACGATCTCTTGTTTGCCTTGTGGAAGCCATGGATGAAGAAGAACTCGCCGCTGGACCAATCCGTGCACCCATGAATGGTGGCGTTGGCTGTTTTGGTGGCTCCCTATAAGAATGAGCCGCTGAAGTAGATGGTGGTGCAGCAGGACGTGTGGATGTAGATGATCCACGCGATGTCCATGATGTATTTCGTCCTATAGAAAATTTAGTTCTCTTAGCGGCTTGTCGATCCTGCACTGCACGTTCAGCTTTACAAGCAAGTTGAAACAAACGAGTGATAGTAGTATAGTCCTTGTATTCTAGAATAGTTTGTATCACCTTGTTTGAGCCACCAATAAAACGTGCAAGCATAGCTTCATTATCCTCTCCTAGGCCACATCTAATCAATTCATTTTGTAATTCCTGATAATATTCCTCTACAGAATTTTTTTCCTGTCTCAAACGCTGTAATTTTTGTAGCAATTCACGTTGATAATAAGGAGGAACCCAACGAGTACGCATAGGATCTTTTAAAGCAGCCCAAGTAGTTGTAATATTATTAGCATGCAATCTACAATGTTCAGACCACCAAATAGATGCAAACCCCGTGAATT
The DNA here is from genome assembly GCA_950022295.1 of Bromus sterilis. NCBI lineage: Eukaryota > Viridiplantae > Streptophyta > Magnoliopsida > Poales > Poaceae > Bromus > Bromus sterilis. The sequence continues at coordinate 33,140,272 of OX465597.1, forward strand.
CAAAAACAGCAGCAGTAACACGTCTATACTCAGGAGATTGTAAACATGTAAAGCTTTGTTCAGTTTCTAACTCCCAAGTAAGATAAGCATCAGGAATATATCTACCCTTAAAAGGTTTAAGATTCAATTTCAGTTTAGCCACATGTTCATCATCGCGTACCTGAGGGTGTGGCGGGTGTCGACCTTGTCGAATGTTGGGACATGGACGTCCAGCTTCTTGTTCATAGGGCGCTTAATGTTCCACCTCATCCTCGTAATCACCCTCGTAATCGTCATACTGACCGACGTCAGAAGTAGCAACAACAACAACTACAGCAGCAGCAGCAGCAAGAGGAGCACCAATACCAGCAGCTTATTCGGTCGGAAACAGAATATGTCGTCCACGTCGTGGGGGCGGTGGCTGTGCCGGAGTGGCAGCAGGCTGTGGAGGTAGACGTGCAATCAACTCAGTAAACTTGGCGTCGAGCTTACTGTCGATCATCTTCTCCACGCCATCAATTGCCTCTGCAAATCTGTTCTCTATGTCGTGCACCTGTTTGGTCATCATACGAGAAAACTTATGATGTAGCTCCTGGTTTGTCATGTTCTCCCAATCAGCCGCGTCCGCGACCTCTTCATCGTGTGATCCTGGCATGGTTAGCAGAAATAGAAATAACACAGAAATATGATCCTACTTCTACTAATGGGATGTGGTGTGGTTGATATGGGGTGGCCCGATCTTCTCAGTAAGCGGACCGTGAATATGAGGGCGATGATAGATAACTTGTATGTAGCTGATGAACTCTCCTCGCTAGATCCCTGTTGCCAATGCGACAGCTCTCTACCCCTTGGATATTCACAACTTCACACACTTGCACAACGTAGCCGTCGACCACGAGACGGTAATTTGCAATCTACTAATCCCCAGTGGAACAATAGATCACACAGAACTTGCAGTAGAAGAACTTCAGATCGATACGAATTGAAGTCTTAATGATTCAAGAGGAAAGCTTGAAGCTATTCTCAATATCTAGGGTTTATCTAAACGTGGTCTAACCCTAAAACTCGCAGGGGGTCTGGTATTTATAAGCTAGGGGGTGTCAAACCCGGATACAAGGCCGCAGCCCGTCAGATCTGCGTGCAGGTAGTTTCGGACGTCCGATGCGTCGGACGTCCGAAACCTGTCGGACTTCCGAATCGGTACTGTACTCGGGAGCCGTCGCAAATATCTCCGTGTCGGACGTCCGTTCCATATCGGACGTCCGTCGTGTAGAACGTCCGAAACTCGTCAGAGTTCCATTACCCTTCTGTAAATCAAGGTCATCGCGGCGTCGTAGCTCCTGGTCTCCGATGTCGGACGTCCGAAAAGTGTTGGACGTCCGAAAGTTGGAGATTCCTTCATCTTCTCCTTCTGGATCCTCTTCTTCGTCATGATACCTGATTATGCAAACATACAAAGATTTAGGCAGTATCAAGTTCTCATTACATAACATATCAGAATCTATTAAGAGCGAGTTCACCTGTTGTTCTATCAACTTTGCATGAGCTCTTGTAATAGGTCCAATTCTGATTTCATCATCCTACTTCTTTGTTGAATCAACTTGTTCTTCATGACGAACTGGAGATGTGTTGGTAGTAGGGATGTCCCCATCATCTCCCCCCCCTTCAAAAGGCGTCGACCTCAACGCTCCAAGGTCATCTCCCATGTATGGTGATAAATCAGCAACGTTGAAACTGTTGCTAGCGCCACCAAACTCAGTAATGGGAATATCAATCGAGTATGCATTGTCATTGATCTTGGTTAACACCTTGTAAGGACCAGCACCACGTGGCTTCAACTTGGAATCCCTCATCCCTGGAAATCTATCCTTGCGCAAATATACCCAAACCAATTCTCCAGGTTGAAATAGAACTTGCTTCCGTGACTAGTTCCTTGCAGCAGCAACATTCTTGCCTTGCTTCTCAATAGCCTCTCGGGTCTTCTCATGGATCTTCTTCACATAATCTGCTCGTTTGGATGCCTCCATATTAACTCGTTCCTGCAATGGAAGAGGCAGCAAATCAAGAGGTGTAATAGGCTTAAAACCATATACCACTTCAAAAGGACAAAGGTGAGTAGTAGTGTGTACTGCCCTGTTATACGCAAATTCAACATGTGGCAAACACTCCTCCCATTCGCGCAGATTTTTCTTGATCATAGCTCGCAATAATTGTGACAATGTTCTATTGACCACCTCCGTTTGACCATCAGTTTGGGGATGACATGTAGTACTGAACATCAACTTTGTTCCCAACTTGCCCCAAAGTGTCTTCCAGAAGTAGCTCACAAACTTTACATCCCTGTCAGAAACAATTGTCTTGGGCACTCCATGCAAGCGTACAATCTCCCTGAAAAACAGGTTAGCAACATGTGATGCATCGTCGCTCTTATGGCAAGCAATAAAATGTGCCATCTTGGAAAATCTATCCACTGCCACAAATATACTATCATGACCATATTTAGTGCGTGGCAATCCTAACACAAAGTCCATACTAATATCTTCCCAAGGTGTGGTAGGAGCCGATAGTGGATTATACAAACCGTGAGGCTTCAGCTTGGACTTGGATGTATTGCAGATAATGCAGCGTCGAACAAACCTGTCCACATCACGCCTCATCCTGGGCCAATAAAAATTATCAACAAGCATGAGTAATGTCTTCTCACGCCCAAAGTGACCCATCAGTCCGCCTGCATGTGATTCCTGCAACAATAGCAAACGCACAGAAGATTCTGGAACACAAAGTTTGTTAGCTCGAAACAAAAATCTATCATGGATGTAGAACTTGTCCCATGCATTTCGAAGCAAACACAAACGATATGGTTCAGCAAAATCATGATCAGTTGCATATAAATCACACAAACTCTCTAATCCAGGAATTTTAACATCAAGATGTGTCAATAACATATTCTTCCTAGAGAGAGCATCAGCAACAACATTATCTTTCCCTTTATTATATTTGATGATGTAGGGAAAGAACTCAATGAACTCAACCCACTTAGCTAAGCGTCTATGCAAATTAGATTGAGCTTTCAAATATTTCAAAGCTTCATGATCAGAATGTATGATAAATTCTTTTGGCCACAAATAATGTTGCCGAACCTCAAGAACTCTAACAAGTGCATACAATTCTTTATCATAAATAGGATAATTCAATCTAGCACCAGAAAGCTTCTCACTGAAATAAGCAATAGGTCTACCTTCTTGCATCAAAACACCACCAATGCCTATACCACTAGCATCACATTCAACTTCAAATTGCTTAGTAAAATCTGGTAACGTAAGTAATGGTGCAGAAGTAAGCAAACGTTTCAACTCATCAAATGCAAGGTCTTGGGCAACACCCCAAACAAAAGGCACACCTTTCTTAGTCAATTCATTCAACGGTGCAGCAATAGTACTAAAGTTTTTCACAAAACGTCTATAAAACCCAGGAAGATCGTGAAAACTTCGTACTTGGCTAGCATTCATGGGAGTAGGCCAATTTTGAATTGCTTCAATTTTAGAAGAATCTACTTCTACCCCATGCTTAAATACAACAAATCCCAAAAATATGACCTTATCTTTTGCAAAAGTGCACTTCTCAAGATTAGCATATAATTTAGACTCACGCAACACTTGCAAAACTTGTCTAATATGATCAACATGTTCAAATTCGTTGCGGCAGTAAATAAGTATATCATCAAAATACACAACCACAAAATGTCCAATAAACTCCCTCAAAACATGGTTCATTAATCTCATGAAAGTACTAGGAGCATTAATAAGACCAAAAGGCATAACTAACCACTCATATAAGCCGAACTTAGTTTTGAAAGCAGTTTTCCATTCATCCCCTTCTTTCATCCTAATTTGATGGTATCCACTACGCAAATCAATTTTAGAGAAAATAGAAGCACCACATAATTCATCAAGCATATCCTCTAAACGTGGAATGGGATGACGATATCGAATAGTGATGTTATTAATAGCTCTACAATCTACACACATACGCCATGTACCATCTTTCTTAGGAACCAAAATAATAGGAACAACACAAGGGCTAAGGCTGACACGAATATACCCTTTATCCAGAAGCGCTTGTACTCGTTGCTGAATTTCCTTCGTCCCTTGGGGGTTTGTCCTATATGGTGCCCGGTTAGGAAGAGTTGCACCCGGTATAAGATCAATTTGGTGCTCAATACCACGCAAGGGTGGTAATCCCGCTGGAACCTCCGCCGGAAACACATCATCAAAATCCTGCAAAACAGTAGTCACACCAGGAGAAATAGGATGGTTATCATTAGAAACCAAAACCACGCCTTTATACATGAGGACAAGAGGTATGGCTGTAGGGTCCTCACTAAATTCTCTCATGTCTTCTTTGGTGGCTAAAGTAAGCAAACTAGTCTCTCTCGCACTTTTCGTTATATTATCACTCACAGCTATGACAATGTTCTCTCGTGTTGGTTCTACATTCACCTCTACCTTCTGACGAGACTCATTCACAATTTGCTGTGGGGACATAGGATGGAGATTAACTTTCTTTCCCTTGAACTCCAAATGATATGTATTGGCTCGGCCATTGTGTTGCACATGGCGATCATATAACCACGACCGACCCAATAAGAGATGGCAAACTGTCATAGGCACCACATCAAAATCAATGGAATCCTTGTATGGGCCTATCTCAAAGTTTACGCGCACCATGTGATTCACCTTCATCTCACCACTTCACTCAACCATTGGACATAATAAGGACTTGGGTGAGGTAAGTATTTCAGATTGAGCTTGGCACATAACTCCTTGCTTGCGAGGTTGCGGCAGCTACCTCCATCAATAATCACTTTGCAAGCTTTGTTGGGGCCAACGAGTGCCTTGGTTTGGAACAAATTACAGTGCTGAGAATCAGCATGTGGCTGCACTATAAGAGCACGTTGTGACACAACAATAATAGGAGCATGCGATGGAAAAGCATCCATGCCTTCTTCACTATGATATCCCTCTTCATCGAATGTGGAAGGATCTTCATCATCACCAGTTTCATATTCGCCGGTTTCTTGATTCACAAACATGACCTTTCTGTTCGGCCAATCTCTCTTGAAGCGACCCGGATTACCGCAAGCATGACAAGTGATCTCGCGATTGCGAGCTGTAGACATGTTGGAGCCTGCACTAGTGGCAGGAGCAGCAGGCTTCTTGGCCATCGAACCAGTGGAGGCTGGCTTGGAAACTGAAGAGGAAACTCGAGTATTGGCACCATAATGCTCCATAGGCGCGGCAGACGATGTCCTTGGAGAAAATCTGCTAGATGTGGAGTATCTTGACTTCAGTTGTGCCTCCTCTGCAAGCTGGGATTCAGCCTCCCTTGCAAGATGCAATAAATCATTCATATTATAGTATTGGTGATGCCGCACAATACTCTTGATAGTAAATTTTAGCCCATGGAGAAAACGTTGCATAGTCATCTCAACCTCTTCGCGAACTCGCGCACGTTGCAACAACATCTCCATCTCCATATAGTATACATCAACGGACATAGTACCTTGCTTCAATTGTTGCAATTTATCAAAAACTGTCCGTAAGAAATTAGTGGGAACAAACCGAGCTTTCATGGTCACCTTCATGTCACGCCATGTACGAATAGGCTGGCCATTGGTTTCTTGTATCTCGGTCAACACACTCTCCCACCAACGCAAAGCATAACCGTCAAACTCGGAAGAAGCAATCTTGATCTTCTGGTCCTCCGGATAATCATGCAAACGCCATAATTTTTCCATCTTAAGCTCCCATGTGAGGTACTCTTCCACATCCGTGGAACCTTCAAATTTGCGGATGTTAAACTTGGGCTTGCTCAAGACACCTTCTTCCTGAATGGGTATACGGCGCGCACCAAGACCAAGTGGAGGTTGGCGAACCGGCCCTTGAAGACCATGCCCACGGCCTTGATTACCCCTCAAATCAGCATTGTCACCATGGACACTACCATCATCTTCCTGAGCATCAGGTTGGCGTTGTACCATAGCTGCTTGTATGCCCATGACAGTTGTTGTCATTTGTTGTAGGCTCTGCTGGATAGCAGCAAGTTGTTGTTGCATAGTGGTGACTGCAGCTTCAGTCGCGTCCACTTTCAGTTGTACCGCTTGAACATTTGTATCAATCGCATCAGCGGATTTAGTAAACATCCCAGTCAAGTGATCACGGAGACCTTCATATGCCTCCCATGTAACTAGCGCATCCTTGTCCTGTTTCTGCATCACATCAAAACCACTTTGAGACATGATTAGTAGGTTAGTGCACTAAATCAAAATCTTTTGGTGGACACTCACAACTCACTCAAAACTGACAAGAAAAGGTGAATCTTACCGTTCCAAAGTGAATAGTAATGCGTACCCGTTCGGATAGAGGACTAGTGCACGGATGTGATGAAGTGAATACCCGAGTAAAAGAGTGAACACACGACAAAGCAGGATATATGTGGTGGAGCTATAGGTATGGCACCCTAACTACACCGAAGTCAAGTCCTAGTGTTGATCCCGTGATACAAACCCAAGGAAAAACTCACACAGTGGAGACAAACGAAAAACAGGCCTCTCAAAAGATCACCACTATGATATGTCCTTGCTAACACTTGTATATCTCTTTGCACTCTTTGATAACTCTTTTTGATCACACTTCTTTCTCTTTTTTTTTGAATATTTTCTCTTTTTCTCTTTTTTTTAACACTATTCCAAACTGGACGAAAATTTCTACAGTAACTTTTCTCTTTAGGCCACAATATGTCGCACCGCGAAGAAATTTTCGGGAAGAACACACGAAACAGAAAACTAAAACAATGACTCCGATGCAATCTAAGTTATGGCAAAACTAGAAACCCTAATATTTTTGTATGGCTTTTTCTGGATAGGACGAAAATAAAAACGATCTAATAGATGGATTTGGTGGATGCTTACTGAGGGAACACTGGAAATCTGATACCAAGATGATATGGGGTGGCCCGATCTTCTCAGTAAGTGGACGGTGAATATGAGGGCGATGATAGATAACTTGTATGTAGCTGATGAACTCTCCTCACTAGATCCCTGTTGCCAATGCGACAGCTCTCTACCCCTTGGATATTCACAACTTCACACACTTGCGCAACGTAGCCGTCGACCACGAGACGGTAATTTGCAATCTACTAATCCCCAGTGGAACAATAGATCACACAGAACTTGCAGTAGAAGAACTTCAGATCGATACGAATTGAAGTCTTAATGATTCAAGAGGAAAGCTTGAAGCTATTCTCAATATCTAGGGTTTATCTAAACGTGGTCTAACCCTAAAACTCGCAGGGGGTCCGGTATTTATAAGCTAGGGGGTGTCAAACCCGGATACAAGGCCGCAGCCCGTCAGATCTGCGCGCAGGCAGTTTCGGACGTCCGATGCGTCGGACGTCCGAAACCTGTCGGACTTCCGGATCGGTACTGTACTCGGGAGCCGTCGCAATTATCTCCGTGTCGGACGTCCGTTCCATATCAGACGTCCGTCGTGTAGAACGTCTGAAACTCGTCGGAGTTTCGTTACCCTTCTGTAACTCAAGGTCATCGCGGCGTCGTAGCTCCTGGCCTCCGATGTCGGACGTCCGAAAAGTGTCGGACGTCCGAAAGTTGGAGATTCCTTCATCTTCTCCTCCTTCTGGATCCTCTTCTTCGTCATGATACCTGATTATGCAAACATACAAAGATTTAGGCAGTATAAAGTTCTCATTACATAACATATCAGAATCTATTAAGAGCGAGTTCACCTGTTGTTCTATCAACTTTGCACGAGCTCTTGTAATAGGTCCAATTCTGATTTCATCATCCTTCTTGTTTGTTGAATCAACTTGTTCTTCATGACGAACTGGAGATGTGTTGGTAGTAGGGATGTCCTCATCAGTGGTGGAAAGCACAAATCCGTCAAGCTTTTCTTTCGTTCTTACCGATTCTTACCTAGGAGCAGGTGGTGATGTATAACCAACGGATCAAAACTCTCAAAGATGTGGTGTCAAAACGCACGATGTAGAATATATGTGGAGTTGTAGGAAGGCTGACAAGTATGGTAGCAAAAGCTCAAGAGCAATCAAGATAGAGATGCAAAGATGAATAAACACTCAACGTCGGTACTGTGTTGATCCTAGGCTAGACCGTACTAGAGACGCGAGTCTAAAACACCAATGAAAGCACGGCGCGGCACGTAAACAACTGAGCACACTCTGAATTTCTCCTTTTTTGCACTTTTTTTTGCAAAAAAATCACTATAATGGCAAGTGTCTCAAAACGTTCCCGGGGTCCTAAAACCAGGATAGGCACAAGATGACTATTGACACTTTCGGAACTTTTTGTTACAAGGTGTGGCACTCTGCGGCGTCTAGAAGAACTTTTCGTTAACTAGGGGCGGAACTTTTTTTTTGGAAATCACCACATTCTACGTACGACAAAAGTTTGTTGAAATCCGACTCTAACAACTCAAAACTAAGCTAGGTCGTGGTGGTGCATATAGACTCAGATTGGCGGAACGTGGTGGTGTATATGTGCTCGGACTGGCGGACTGTGGTGGTGTATATGGACTCGGATTGGCGGAACATGGTGGTATGACTACTGTGCGGCGGCGGCGTGGCAAACTGTGATCAGAACTCGAAACTCTAAGGGAACTAGACTCTAAGATCAGCAACTTGACACAACGATACAACCGAAAATTCAACAAAGCAAGTACTGAAAAGAAAACTGGAAAAAGCCTAGGACTGTCTTGGTACGTGATGATCTAACCCTAATTTTTTTGTATTTTTTGTGGACTGTAGGTATGAAGAATAGATCTAATCTAGACTACGAAAAACTGGTAAATCTCATCGATCAACCTGGAAATCTGATACCACTTGATAGAGGCAAAGGTGTCCCGATGTTTCGACGAGATGGTGGAGATCGATTCTAGTGGAGACGACTTTCACGACCCAAGTACGAACGTGCGAAGACTTTGCGCCTTAGAGATCGCTAAACCAACTCCGAGAGGTTATTGATTCTGCGGATGCACGATCAACCTAACCACGAAGGTCTAATTCCTGCAAGAAATCGACAAGAACAAGCAAGAACTAAGAATTGTGATAGAGGCGAAGGTGTCCCGCTGTTTCGATGAGATGATGGAGATCGATTATGGTGGAGACGACTTTCACGACCCGACTACGAACGTGCGAAGACGTTGCGCCTTAGCGATCGCCATCATCTCATCGAAACATCGGGACACCTTCGCCTCTATCAAGTGGTATCAGTTTTCAGGTTGCTCGGTGAGAATTCCACGTCCATATATTAGATCTCTTTTTAATCACCTATCATCAGCACACAAAACCATAAAAATAGGATTAGATCATCATAACCAAACCAATCTGAGCCTTTGCAATATTCTTTTGGGTGCTTTGATTTATTGAATTATCGTTTGCATCGTCGTGTTCAGTTGCTGGTCTTAGTATCTAGTCATTTAGAGTTTCGAGTTCTGTTCACATTAGGCACCGCCGCTGCTGCACCATCATCCCATCCGCTGCCTACTCTACCATCCAAAAAAGAAAAAAAGAAAAAAAAGAAAAAAAAGGAAGAAAGAGTAAAAAGAAGAAAAATTTCGGATCTATCTCTAGTTGAACTCGTATTTGAAATCTCGTCGGAATCAGCTTTGAGCAGTGTCCAGTAAAACGGGCATAACTTTGTCATCCGAATTCTGTTTTGGCTCCGCGAGTACTTAAATTAAAGATATTTCCGAGCCGCTTCTAAATAGTTCTGGAGCTATTGTGTTATTTGAAACTCCAGATCGGCTTCTAAGAGGGACTTTTTGACCTTTAAAGTTTCCGAACACAGTTTTTGGCAGATTTCGGGCTGATTTTCAAAAAATTTGACGCCTCATCCGACCTCCAAATTGAGCAATCTTGTTGCATTGGAAAGCTTAAGTCAGTGCCCTATTGGAGAAAAAATATCAAAATATTAGAAACTATATTTCAGAGGAAACTTGTAGCGAGAATATTGGTGTATCTTGATTTGGAGCCTATTTTCACCATTATCTTTGCTCTGTTGATGATCTTCACTTATATCTTGCTATTCAGAGCTACTTCATATCATTCATTGCTGCTAGTTGTGCTACGTCGTGACCACATTAGTGTTCTAGGCTCGCGTCTCTAGTCCGGTCTAGACTAGGACCAGCACAGTATCGTCGTTGAGCGTTACTTCAATTTTGCATCTCTGAATTGATTATTGCTGATATTTTTGCCACCATATTAAAGCCTTCCAAGCTCCACATATTTCTACATCGTGTATACGTGCGTTCACCTGGAAATCGCTCTACTTAATCTTTGGAGTTCTTTGACACCGTTGCCGATCACCACCTGCCGCATGGTAAGAACATGTAAGACATTGATATTGGCTATCCTGTGAGCGCTTTTCCACCACATCCTAGTAGTTCATAGGAACATTTTCTTTGTTTCTTGTTTCTACTAACAATGACAGGTTCCAGAGTTACAAGTTCTTGGCCGGCGGAGACATGTTCACCACCACGAGCGATGCGCCCACACAAAGAAGCATATGGACAGGTTATTTCTTTGCCATATTTTGAGGATAGATTTAATCCTGTTGTTTATGTTGATTGGGAGCTTGAAGTAGAACAAATTTTTGCGAGTAATGATTTTTCTGAACTTGAGAGAGTACGAGCTACCACTCGCGCATTTATTGGTTTTGCTTCCATTTGGTGGAGTGTGTATATTAAGCAAAATGTTGATAATAAACCTGCAATTTAGAAAGATTTGAAAGCAATAATGAGACATAAATTTGTTCCTCCTTATTATCATCGTGAATTTCTTCGTAAATTAGAACAACTAAAACAAGGAAGCAACACTGTTCGTGCTTACTATCAAGAGTTTAAATCTTATATGCATAAGTGTGACATAGAAGAATCCGAGGATGATAGGAAGAATAGATTTTTTCATGGTTTGAACAATGATATTCGCGCACGATTTCATTATATTCCTCGTTGCATTATTGGTATGTATGTTCGTGCTTGTACCTTTGAGAGACAAATACAGGAGGATGCTTTGGGCGACTACGACGACTACTATTCCAGACCATGTTCACCACCATCGATTGTCTCCTTCGCTGTTGCACCTTCTACGATGACCAAGAGTCCTATTGTGAGCGTGATATCTCCTCCAGTCTCTATGACCTTGCCACCATCCGTACCTACATCATCTGAGTCGTTGCAACAAGGTAACAACAAAGGTATTGATGACATAACTTCACATGAGGATGATGCATGCATAGTAGAGTTCAATAAATCATGTGTTGAGTTACCTGTTGATTTGAGCACACCATCTATTCTGGATAATCATGTTACTATTATGAAACTGCCAATGCTTAATCATTTTGATATGACCTCTAATCTTGGTGATGATTCTGCGTCGAGTGACTTGTTGCATGACTACTTAGTTAAGCCTGATGTAGCATGTCCTTCGAAAAATATTAACGTTTATTCACCTGTGTTGGGATGGTTTAATGATGCGCATTGTACATCTTTACATATGAATAAGAGCTTCACTTATGTATGTAAACTGAGTTGCAATACTTTCATGTCGTTTACGTATTGTGATGATCATATATCTTTATATTTCACGACATACGAAAGTTACTCATATATACATGTGTTACATGTCCAAAAACTAAGTGAAGTAAGAATGGATGACATATATATATACAACATGTACACCTTGTCTCTTTGTTGTTAGCCACATTTCAGATTAAGAAACGCTGGGGACGGCTTTATTTTCAAGAAGGGGAGGATGATGAGGACATGACTACCATAGTTACAGCCACAACCCCTGCTAATATACCTACTGGACCAATTACTAGAGATCGTGCACACCAATTAAATTATCAGGTACTTAAGTTTCCTGGTAATGTTTCTAATGTTCATGTGAATATGATGCTACCTAACGTCGATATATTTCTGTTGGTGACAAATGAAGGACCTAGCATGGACAACAAGGATGAGCATTGGAGCATGTTCAAGCATGAAGATGATGAGGACATCATTATAATGGATATGACCATTAATTCCTCTATTTTTGATCAAGAAATAAAGTCAATACAAAGGGGCATGATTGTGTGCTGTACAAGAAGTTATTTCACGTCACTTTTGGCCCAAGAGAAAATAGAGGCCAAGTCTTTCACGTCATGGACTCAGATTCGGACTGCAGAGATATACCAAACTTCAAACAGCCGTCGTTTCTACATACGAACTCCAAATTGGGTGATTCTTTTTTCTGGTGATAGCTTGTCTCGTCTAGTTTCCAACGCAATTGGTTTGACCTTCAAATTCCTTCGGAGCGTGGATATATTGCGAAAACGGTGCGACCCAGCAGCAGAATCCGAATCAAAGTCCAACTCAATAGGTGTTGCATCACCTCCACATGGGCCCAAGTGCCTTGTACAACCTAGGTTTAGTTTTAGAACTTCTTGGGACGTCCTTCCACCCCCTTGGCCTCCACCCTTTAGTCCTATATAAGTAGATCAACCCCTAAGGTTTTCTTTGGATTTCTTTTAGTTAAAAGACTGCTTAGCTAATCGCTCCATCTTCGTGTACTCGGTTTGTGTCCAACGACCAGATCAAGACCGCTTTTGGAATCCCATCTTTCATCTATACTTCATCTATATACTCGCAATATTCAGATTGTTTTATCATAGTTCTTGCTTGTTCTTCGATTGCATGCAGGCACTAGACCTTCGTGGTCAGGTTGATCGTGCTCCGGCGTGGTCAATAACCTCCAGAGATTGGTTTAGTGATTGCTAAGGTGCGACGTTGTTACACGTTCGTAGTCGGATCGTCAAAGTCGACTCCATCAAATCATAGTTATCATCTCATCGAAAGATGGGGACACCCCGCCTCTATCAAATTGCAATCTGGATATTGCGAATATAAGATGAATGATTGACGAAAGTTGGGGTTCCAATGTGGTCTTGGCCTGGTGGGATGACACAAATGAAGAGCTCGAAGTTGCTGCTATGGCTAACTTAAATCTAATTAAAATCCAAGTCTAAACGACGCCCTAAGGGCTGTATATATGGGGGAACAGAGGGGATTTTCGTGACCCCTTGGAGGTGGGGTCCGAAAACAACCCTAACACGGTTTCCCCACACATGCGGACTCTAAAAACAGCCTATAAGGTAGTATTTCGAAATTACATGGGCCCAACCCAATATTAAGGTGAAGCAGCACCAATAATTTCTCTTGGACGAAAATAATGAAGTGGCATCTCGTGTATTTCATCCAAGCCTTCATGCACGCCTTATGGTGGCTTCAAAGTGCGAAAATCATCACTGGAAGCTCCATTGTCCTTTCCCACGCGCGCACCTTATTCTCCATGCTTGATCCCGCTCAATGACCATCCTTCTTGTCCATGCTAGGTCTTTCATTCATAAGCAAAACAAAAGTATCTAATTTAGGCAGCATCATATGTTCATGAACATTAGAAGGATTCACAAGAAACGAAATTACCTGATAATTTAGTTGACGTGCGCGTGCTCTAGTAACTGGTCCAATATGCGTAGTTGGTGAGGATGTGGGTGTAACATTAGTAGGGATGTCCTCATCACACCTTCATAACCAAGCTCGGAGGCTCATTTGCCACCGCATAATGCTCATCCATCGGCTCATCATGACCACGAGGAGGACGTCGAGCCGCCAGCATGATATCTAACCCATGCCAATGACTGTGAACAAAAGCGAATGCACACCGGGCTCCATCTTGAATTTGATGATTAACAGCCCGACGAAGATCCACAGGTTGAGAGAACACCCGACACAGTTTGTTAATACTGGACGGGACATGATCTAAGGGATAAAACTCCGAGAAGATGCCACCAAGTACTTTGCAGCAGTACTCAAGAGCTCGTGGCACCCGACCAACCCGCAGTCCCAACACTGCAAAGAGCCGCACTTGGGCCCTGTCCCTCGAAAATGGATTTTCAGCTTGAACGGCCGGGTCATCCAAACGCGATAACTCCAACTGAACAGCCGCCTCCTCCTCGTGGGATCGACCAGCGAGCACTTTACAAGAAAACCAGAATCAGTAAGATGCATAAGAAAGTAGCACTCGCGCAAACAAGTAGCGCCAAGAGAAAGACTCACCCTTCAGCTGATCAGACAACTTCCCCATCCAAGCAGAGAGCCATCCAAGACAGCCTCAGCTCGCTCACATTTTTAGTGATGGACCGCAACAACACCTTTGAGGTGACTAATAACGCGCTCCGCATCCTTAAGCCTCAAACAGACAGACTCGTAAGCCCTCTTGGGACCGTCTTCCTTCAGCAATTTCCAAGCTCGAGAAAAGCCCGGGATGGCCTACCGCAAAAGGATAAAAGAAGTCAAGCCAAAGGAAAAGACAATACAATAAAAGAAGACAAGACAATCTATTAATCTATTCAAGATTCAGCATCCCTGGCTACAAAAGCAACTCATTACAAGGAAAAGTTTCTCCCAGCATACAGATAAATAAAGTCTCCTACTCCGCTCCTTGAGGCTTGCGGACATCAGCCTCCACAACAAGTTGCAGTTCATGAGCAAGACGAGTGGCTCGCGCACTTTGCTCAGTTGTATAACCAGGCAGGAAATCCACCATTGCATCCTCAATGGGAACCCCATGCCCCAGAAGAACAACGAAGGACGTCGCAAGCCCACTCACCACTATCTCGCGTACCAAACCCTCCAGCTTATCTCTGTTTGGCCCGAACGTACCAACCTGAAGGTCAAGGCCCTTGTTACGGTTCTCCTCATCTGGATACATGTGTTCATGAAGAATCGTCAGAAGAGTCGACCCACGACTGCAGACGTCCTTCACGACACCGGTGGCACTCGACACGGCATCCACAGCACCATGAAGAACGCCCGAGTCCTCAGAAGCAGCCAAGGCGACCTCAACACTTATGGCGCCTACGCCACAGGGATACAAAAATGATCAAAAAACCATAACCAAAGGTGAAGCATTAAAGCAATCTCCTCACCTCCCAAAGCACTCGCCAGGTCGCGTAGCCGATTGCCCTCAACCGTCTCCAATTTTTGGAATTCCTTCTCCACTCGCCACAACCATTCGAGCTCATCACGTTGTGCCTGCAAATCCCTCTCCTTCGAATAAAAAACGCCTCGAAGCGAGGCAAGCTTCTTCTCTGCGGCAGCAGCCCTCTTTTCAGCATCGTTCTTATGACCTACGGTCAAAGAATAACTTAAGCATCAAGCTAGAAAGGACAATAGAATCAAAAAGGGAGAAAAAAAACTCACGACAAATGGTGGTCAGGCTATTCTGGGCCGCATCATGAGCACCCCGGGCACGATCAACATCAGTCAGCACTTTCTCACCCATACGGAACAACGGCTGAAAAAGAAAGGATCGCAAATATCAGAACCAAGCAAAGGACAATCAAGTTTCAGACTATGACCAACCACAAGCGATTCCTAGCAGCCTCGGGGGCTACTCACATCGGGAGCGCTGCCACGCCCCAAATCGCAAGCTGAATCGCTCCAAAACAGAAAATCAAGCTTAAGACTGCGACCAACCAAAAGTGGTTACAGGCAGGCTCGGCGGCTACTCCCATCGGGAGCACTGACGTGCCCCTAGTGCAAGTTAGATGAAAAGAATATTACGCACCTGATCAACCATGCGATCAGAGAATTTCGCCTTCTCTTCAATGTGGAGGTCCTTCTTCTCAAAGAAGTATCCCTCGGGAAACTCGGGTTTCATCTCCGGAGGTGATTCCCCCTCAGTAGCAGCCACACACCCGCCAGATGGAGTAGTCGCAGGTTTTGTACCCGCACCTGAAGCCGCAGGAGTCGCGGAAGGTCTCGATCGATCAGCCGCGGTGACAGAGTCAGTCGACTGAAGTTCAGCAGCAGCAGTACCAGTGGAAGACGTGGCCCGAACAGGAGCACTACTGCAACACGCTCATCATCAAAATTGGAAGCAAAAATAGCGGTGTAAAAACCAAGAAGAAGTATGTACCCAAATGTGCGGCGTCCACGCAAAGCAACACCCCCAGCTTGTGCTTTTTTGGTGCAACTGGAGGAGGGCAGGGCGCAGCAACTGGCGCAACTGGCGTCGGTCCATCACCATCGCCCTCCCCAGCCCGTCCACTAGAAGTCGAGGAGCGGCTGCTTTGAAGCGAGGTGGCTCTGAATCTTCATCGCCTTCAGGAGCCACTGGATGACCACCGACACTCGCACCCGCGGACTAACCAGTACTAGCATGCGAGGCACCACCCACGGGTGCGGGATCCACCACAACCACATCAGGCTCGTCCAATATCTCGGCATCCTCAGGTTGAGGTGGGTTGTTCAGCAAGGGAACATGGTTCTACGAGCAAAAAATATTATCAGTAAATACAAGATAGAAAATAAATGATCGGACCTGACAAAGACTCGAGCACATACCTCAGGCAATGGGAAATCTTCAGCATACGGAAGCACGGAACTCTCAACACCAGTACTTGTGCACTTAGTGACTTGCTGGATCCGAAATAAAAGATCGCTAACCGAGATATCATCAGGAGAGCACCTAGTCGGGTCCTCGAGCCTAGTGTACCACCACATAGGATGCACCCGGTGCTAAAGAGGCTGGATGCGCCTCCTCATAAACATGGCAATCAGCTGGGCACCAGTTATCCTCTTCTCCAGTTCAGCGAGTTTTGCATTAGAGGCTCAACAACAGCCACCTCTTCAGCACGCCTATCCTTCAAGTAACCGGATCAAAAGGGGGAAGACCAAATTGCTGGCCGTCAGCACGCCTATCCTTCAAGTAAAACCAGCTCTTCTGCCAGGTATACACAGAATCCATTTTCTCCAAATCGAAATAGGCACTCTTCTCCTTAATGGAGATGCCGACGCCCCCAATGGCATACTCAGAGTTCGTCCTCTTCACATTGAAGAGGCGCTTCCAAATCCCCCAATGGGGATAGATCCCTAGGAAACTCTCACCGAGCGTGATAAAACACGCAAGATGAAGTATCCCGTTCGGAAACAAATCACGAAATTGAAGATGATACGCAAAAAGTAATCCCCGGACAAATGGATAATGGGGAGACAAAACCCGCGAGGAAAAAGCTCTGGAGGCATACCCACTCATCTTCGTGCGGCGCAGGATCTTCTTCATCCCCAGAAATCCGCGTGGAACCCTCCAAGACATGGCCATCTGCCACTAGAGCATCCAGATCTGTAGCCTCAAAGGATGAGCGCTCCCACCTCCCAGTCATCCTCGCTGCTTCCTGTGCTGCACTCTGAGGACGTTTGGGCATAGATCCCGCCGCACAGCCGAACGGAGCAACGAAACGGAAGGCAAGAAGAAACAGAGGAAGAAGAAACAAGAGAAAGGGAGCGCTGGGTAAAAACCTAAATCTACCCAGCCCTCCGGTATTTATCCCATGGCCTGGGGCCATCCACCCACCATCGACATCGGAACCCAACCAACGTGGCATGATCTCAATATAACCATGCTACATGGAAAACCCAACCGACGTAGTAACCATACCGCCCACTCCACGCGAAAAACGAGGACCATCATCACGTGGAGCGATATTACCGCGGAGCATCATGTCTACGCGTGGCTGCCCAACTTGTACGACAACCTTGCAATGTCACATCCCAAGCAAGGCGTACCGAGTACACTTCATTCGCTACTCGTCAAAGGTTAACTTCTACAAAAAATTTGACCACATTTCAAAAAAAATTACTCCCATCAGAGCACCATGTCCCTGCAAAAATAGAGCAATGACCAAATTTCGAGGATGCGAGTGGCTACTCCCCTCCATCAATAACAAATGCATCTATATAGTTAGGGTGCTCCCTCACCCAGCAGACTACAATGCACACGACTGATCACTCGCACCAGCAAAGACCTTTGCATCTATAGAGTTCGGGTGCTCCCTCACCCAGAAGACAATGAAGTGCTCAAGTGATCACTCGCACTAAAAGGCAAGACTTGGTCAAAACACCCAAGAGAACAATCTGCCCGAGCACTTGAGTGTCGTACGGGTGCATACGTCATCAGCTCACTCGATGACCATCCGAGTGGGTGCCTCCCTACTTAACCCCTCGCTTGAGTTCATAAATGCTCCGCGAGTGACCACTATTCGTCCACTTGATTTATTTTCCATGTGGGTGCACATCTAATTAGGCTCCGCGCCTCTATTAAAAGTGATGCCTGGGCGGCGACACACTGCACCCCAGATGTCGAGCAAGCTTAACGCGTAGGTAAGATGTAACAACCCAGATTTTACAAAATTGAAATTTTTTATTTTCAGTGTGAATTGCTTGATTGTCTGATTTGTTTGCGGTGTTTGCATCCCTGATTTATCGATCGACAATTATTTTCCCCCTCTTATCTCGTACCGGACAAGACCGACCCTTTCCACCCTGACACTCAACCTTTGCGACACCGGGTTTCACCCGATCACCGTCGCGAAAAACCGCACAAGACCAGCCGCAGCCAACGGAACAAAAACCCCATTTAATAAGTAAACGGGATAATTTTATAGCGCACCAGAAAGTCATCTCGGAATGGTTCCAGCGCAAGGTGAACGCCACCGGCTCGACGCGTTGATCGCGCAGTTCGACGTTTTACCCGAATCGGAGGTCCTGCGGACCCCCGGCGGTCAGGAACGTAAACACCGCGCGCGCGAGAGAAAAACCGGGGATGTTTTTGCAAACTGACAGCCACCTGGGCTATACAAAGACCACCACACTCCCACCCCTTTCTAGGGTTTCCCCTAAGACAAAAATTGCAACCACCCCCCTGAGATCTGCCTGAAATTTCTGCCCATAGCCACTCCAACTCAAAACCCTAATTCCCAGCGATTTCAAGCCATTAGATCTCAAGATCAGGTGCTCAGATCGCGCCATGTCGCCGTCCAGAGGCAGCCACAAGTCTCCACCAGGCACCGGGCCGCGCGGGCCCGCAACCGCCGCCGCCGGGCCCGATCCAGGCCGCAGCCGCCCGAAGCGCCTCGCCGCGCCGCGCTCCGGCGAGCGTCGGCCCCTCTCCTTCCTGCCCCGGTGAGCGCCTCCCCGCGCCATTCTCCTTCCTCTCCTTGTCTCACCTCGCTCCCTCTCGTCCCTGTGCAGCAA
The DNA here is from genome assembly GCA_950022295.1 of Bromus sterilis. Lineage (NCBI taxonomy): Eukaryota > Viridiplantae > Streptophyta > Magnoliopsida > Poales > Poaceae > Bromus > Bromus sterilis. The sequence continues at coordinate 33,159,423 of OX465597.1, forward strand.
GGCGTCGCCGCCGCGCCCCATGGCCATGGCAAGGGAGCTCGCGAGCCCCGAGCTCCGCCCAACCGCTACCTCCCGAAGCCGCCGGCGACCGGCCGCGCCGCGCCCACCTGCCAGGGCGCCTCCTCCTCCGCGCCTGTCCCCCTCGCCTACTCCCCAGCCGCGCCACCTCCTCGCCAGCGTAGGACGCCCATCGGCGCTGCCCTGGCTGTCGGCCTCGTCCTGGACGGAAGGAACCGCGAACCCTCTCCCGATCCAGCCGGGTGGGCCGGCCCAGGCGCCACCGTGGCCCATCACCGCTTCCCTGGCCCAGTGGCCTCCTCTGGCCAGATGGGCTCGGCCCAAGGGGTGAGGCCCTGTTTTTTTCTGTGGATAACCCTGCGAATTTTGGCTAAGTCTGAGAATTGTTGCCGCTCTATCTGTTTTGCGATGTAATTTGCGGTCAAACCGTAGCTCGGATGACGTTGCGCCCAAAAGGAAAATTGTTTAGAATTGTGTGTGCTTCAGTTCAATTTTTGTGATCATTTTGATTTGAGGCCATATTGATGTTGTTAATCACTGTTGAAGTGGGAATCAGACCGTTGAACTTCTACTAATTTCTGTCATGTGCTGCTGCTATTATTTTATTGCAAGTTTGCATGATGATTGTGACTCATCCATGAGGCCTATTGCATTGATTCTTGTTGCGTACTGTTAAGCATCATGTCTACTTCCATTACATGTATTTCATTGTCATGTTTACATTCCTGGTCATAGATATGTTTAGCCCCAAAGTTACTATTGTAACAGCCCAGATTTCACAAAAATTAAAATTTTTCTTTCCGGTGTGAATTGTTTGATTGCCTGTATTGTTTGCAGTGTTTGCTTCGCCGATTTATTAATCGGAGAATATTCCCCCTCCTTGTCGTATCGGTTGCGAGTCCGGACCCTTTTCCCCAATGGAACACGACCTCGTTGCGGCACCAGGAAAGTCACCCGATCACCGTCGTAATTTTCGGCACAAGACCAGCCTTCACCATTGGTGCAAAAATCCCCATTTATACTTAAATGGGTTATTTTATCGGGGGGTGTTCGAAGTTCGATTTTGGCGTTAAACGTTGCAGACGACGTCAGTGCAGTGTGGCCATGCTGTATTTCGAATTTTGTGCGATTCCGACTTCGTCAGGTAGGTGAGCGTTCGGATGTGCCAGGCATAGTAGCTGGTATAAATCCGAGGGGCGTATTTACAAAATCCCACGCGTGCCTTTAGCTGGACCCCCGGATTCCCCGCTTATCTTCGGATTCTAGCCCACCCGAAAAACCGGACCCGAAACAGGCCATTTTGTGGCCCAAAACAACCCCAAACACCCACCTACTATATATAGTAGGTGCTGCCTACCAAAAATGGACAAGCCTAGACCAGCCTCCTCTCTTTCCTTGCACAACCAACCCCAACCTGATCCAGATCCCACTCGTCCTGGTCCGTTCGATCTGGATCGAACGAACCAGAGCCATCAACGTCACCAGATCCCCTGTGCTCGAGCTCCTCGGGCTCTCCTCCTTAGCTCGAGGTGCTCCTCGCGCCTTCGCCTCCACCCTGCCGCCGTCGTGGTCTGGTGAGACCCGACCCCGCCGTCGGCGAGCCCCCTGCAGGCCAGCCCCGCCTCCTCTCCTCTTCCCTCTTTCACTCCCCTGCGCTCTCAACCTCTCCTTCTCTCTCTGTGTGCTAGGAGTCGCCATGGACGACCTCGGTCCGAGCTCACGAGCCCACTGGAACCACGCCGCGCCCCCATGTACACCGCCACCGGCCATATCCGGCGATCGGCGGCCGGATCCGCGCCGTCCCCGCCGACCACCGCTGGTGCCGCGCCCCACCGGCCTCCTCCCGCCGCAGCGAAGACGCCGACGCCGCCAGCCTCCTATGCCGCCTCGCTGCAGACGAGGACGGGGGCGTTGTCCCGATCCAGCCGAATGCCCCCAGCTCGGCTAGCGCCTCGGCCCAATGCGGTCTCCCCGCACGGCCCATTTCTCAGCGGCCTAGCGGCCTTCTTCCGCCCCGGGCGATCCGGCTCTATGCCTCGCCCACCTCCGCGAGATGGGCCACGGCCCAGTTGTGAGCAGCCCCCTTTTTTTATTTTCCTGTTGCATTAGTGGGCTCAGCCCAGTAGGCCTTTTTATTATTTTTTTCGTTAGATTAAATGGGAGATTGTTTTAGTATTTTGTGACGCGCATATCTTTTCAACCGTAGCTCGGATCGCAAAGCTTTTAACATGAAACTTGCTTAGTTTTTCGTGTAGTTTAATAAAATGTTGCTTGTTGCCATGTTTCAGCTTGTTTACATGTTGTTTCACTGCTAATTACACTGCTTGCCACTGTAAACTGTTTCTTTAATAACTTTTCAACCGTTGCTCCGTTTAAAATGTTTCTTATATGTAACTTGACTAGATTTTCATGTAGATCGTGTTTATGCTGCTCTTGCTTGCTCATAACAAATAATAAAATATTTTTTAGGGCAGAACAGTACCAAATGCAAATAATTATCGTGGGGTCCGCAACAGTTTGCCATGTATAGGTTTTACCCCCCCCCCCCACTTAAAGTGACTAGATTAGATAGTTTATTTTATGCTTCACCTAATGCCATGATTGTGTGCTATGCCATGCTTGTGTTGCCATGTTAATAACCTTTTTTGATCATCTATAACTAAGGACCTTGAACCTTTCCAAATGTGCGGTATCGTCGTGTGTGACGAGTACTCCACTTAACCTGTTAGTAACCGCTCTCGACGGTAGGTGCGATGTCTCGTGTTGCCTTCTTGTTGATGCTTGCTCGTGTTTGCTTCGTAGTAATAGATGCTTGCTCGTTGATTGCTTTCCAGTGTTTACCTCTTGTGTGCTTCCGCGGGTACCTCTCGGAGACGATGCGAGCTCGCGATCCATTCTATTTCAACCAGCGGTTTGCATGCTAGTCTAGGTTAGGTTTGATGTTTGATCCTATCACACGTTTACATCCTCTTTCAAACCGATACAGCCATGTCCCCTCCCAGCAAACCATGTATTGCTATGTTACTATTGCTCGTTGCTCAACCCCTGCTTAGTATGCATGCTTAGGATTCTACGATGTTATCCTGTTACTCCTTGGTTTTGGGCTATCAAATTATTATATTGTTGTGGTTGATATGATTATTATAATGTTGATTATATTCGACTAAGGATGGAAGGTCTAGGCTATCCCGCCCTGACGCTTTGTTCCATTCGAGTCACCTAGGACCCGAGTTCCGGGTATTGTGTCTCTTGAAGAGCGTGCCTAACCGCGTGTGGGATGCTATGGGTTCCCCTTTTCTTACCTACCTAGCTTCAAACATTTCTAGAGGTGGCCCAAGCTGATTTACCATTTGAAACCGTATGCGTAACTGGTCTGCAGCCAGTGGATTTAAAAACAACCCGGGCCAGCGGAGAGATGGTTTCCCTGTTGGTCCACACTAGTGAGCTAGGGAAGTCCCCTGTTATATAGGTGAGGCTAACCCCGACCTTGGCCATACGGAAGAGTCCGATCCGAGAGCGTCGCCGGCTTTTGGGTTGGGTGTCGACTCCCCGGGGGCCACCCGGATTTGTTCGTTGTTAGTTAGAGGGACCTGTCGTTTCGAATCTCTCGGAACTAAATCATAAAATGGTTGCCTGTGATGGGTAGCAACTGGGAGAGATGGGCTTGCGTGCGGAGCCTTGTAATGGGAATTTGGTACAACCCTGCAGGGTTAAATCTCTTCTAGAAACCGTGTCCACGGTTATGGACAACTTGAGACCTACTCCTTGTTCATAGACAACAACAACTGAGATAATCTTAATATAATTTGATCAACGTGTGTGTGCCTTGACTACTTCTTCTTCGTCGGGATGCGATGAGGAGGACAAGGATAGGATAGGTGTTATGCTTGCGTAAGTAGGTGGATGGCAGACTTGTTGGAGGCGATTCCTCATCGAATGCTTGGCTTCTTATCTTACTCTCTAGATCGTTAGCCACTTCATAAATGCTAGTGCGGCAGCAACCTCACCACATACCCCATCCTTACCGTAAACTACTAGTTGTCCTAGAATGACGAGTGATGAAGTCCTTGCTGGGTCAGTTGACCACTATAGTTGGATGCTGAGTACTTCTGTACTGATGATACTACGCCCAAACTCTTTTTAGGGTTCCTGATCGACAACAGGTATGGTGATTGACGTTTCACGTGGAGACTCGACGACGACTAGTTAGGCAGAACCCGGTGGAGGGCCTGGACCCGTGTGGTTATGGGGATCGATGTTTTTCTCTTTGCCACTAGGCAATTGATTGTAGTCTGTACTCAGACATGTATCTTCCGCTGTTATATTGTATTAAGGCAGTTGTATGCCTCTTGTATGATATGTTGTATCTTTGTATCTGTCAGGACCCGGGGTTAGCGTATGCAAGTACAGTTAAGACATAGTCATATGGAGAGCCGAGAACCGCACCCACTTGTCTAAGCAGACAAGGCCAAGCACTAAACATTCTCGGAAAGCATCGTACGTGAGGGGCATCCCATCCAGGCCGGATGATCAACTGAGATGGGTCCTCATCGTCCGCACACAAGTCAAATGATATGGGTGGTGAACTCCCATATTCAAAGACAAGTCGCCTCAACCATACTACCGACTATCTCAAAACTCTTACATAGACTTACTCCAGCCCGATCACTTAGTCGGGGTCTAGGGCGGGCTCGATCATACCACAAAGTGTGCACGAGACAGAGTCTCGAGCAATCGCATCGCGATGCCCCAAGCTGCGCACATCCAAGGACCACTTGGTGTATGAAAGACCGCCAGCCAGAACACAACTAAGGTCTCGAAAACCGATACAAAGACATGCATGTTATAAACATACACGCGGCACACATGCCTTGTATGAACAGCAGGTACCATTGCAATTCTCTACAAAGTGTACATTTTATTTATAACTCTTATAGAGTACACACAGAGATCACATACATGTGATCCAACATTACAACACATAGCGGAAGCAAATTATGTCTGAGTACAGACAAGTTTAACAAATGGCTTAAGAAGCCTTATTTAAACACAAAGCCCTCCACGAGGGAACCAGTCTGCTGACTGGGACTAGACTAGCTTAACTTCAGTCGTCCAACTCGATGAAGAAGCCACCTTCGGGGTCAGTGGCGTCATCTAAAACATAGATTAAGCAAACGTGAGTACAAAGACGTACTCAGCAAGACTTACATAGGAGCTATACTACTCATGCACATGTATCAAGGTAAAGGGAGGTGAGGTTCACTTGCAGAATGCCAGCTTTGACTTGGCTAATCCTGAACTACGAGTACCAGACTTTGAGGTAAGAAACGTACACGAGTCCACTACTTTCACCAACCAATACACCACTATGGTGCCTTCCTCGACTTCCCCACGAGGAAGCACGCCATAGCACTCACACTTATCTTGGTGTGTTTTAGAAGTATCCGGTTCAAGTTATCTAATAATCAAGCTAAGCTTTCCAAGCAGTCCATAACCGCGGACGCGGCTATTCGAATTGTTTTGTTAACCTTGCAAGGGTGTACCGCTACACACACATGACCATCATTTACCGCCTTTGATCTCGACACCATTCAAGGGGTGCCAGCGAGGATGCTCACCACAACTGTTACCTCATAGCTTATCTAGTCCGAGAAAGCCGCCTACTTGGGTTGGTTACCACTATCGTGAACCCGGCCGGTTTACCGAAGTGGACCCAAGTGATGTGTGCGTGGTGCATAAGCCGGTCTCGGGTGAGCCGTTCTCTCACTTAGCATCCAGGCCACAAGCCTACCAGAACTCCGAACTACTGCGACATCTGGACATCGAAAGGGATGAGTTAATAGGTTGAGAGGGGTCAGTGAGCCCAATGTGTGGTTGTACTCTTCATCTTGGATCACCACACAAGAACTCGTACTAGGGCGGTGTTCAACGAGACAACCCACTGTGTACTCCTACACAACCTCTCATCGTTCACCTTGTATTAGGGTCGATTCACCAACACTTTTCTACCATCATCAACATGATCATTCGCATCCCGACTCACATCACAGTAACAACATGGTATCATACTAAGCATGCAATAAGCAGTAACATTGCAGGGGCCACATGATATCAATCAACTCCTACAGTTGCTAGGATTGTGGTTTGCTTACTACTGTGACAAAATGATAGGTCATGCAAAGGAATGGGTTCATTTATGCGGTAGAATCGTAACATGGTGATCATACTAAACAATGCATAAGCGAGACATGAGAGGGAAGTGGGATTTTATCGACATGATCAATGGGGGTTTGCTTGCCTTGCTGACGAGGTTCGGGTTCGGGGTCTTCAACGTAGGGGGTGACCTCTTGCTCCGGTTCCACGTCTAACAGCAACATGACAATCATAGGATCAACAGAATGTACAATGCACAATCACATGAATAATATTGAAAGGGTGATCTTCATGGTACTGATGTGTTGAGCATTCCATTTAAACGGAGTATATTGCAAATTGAATTGTAAATTCAAACTCCACATTTGAATTCAACATTTACCAAGTTACATGTGACATTGTTTGATCATTTTGAATTATCTTCAAAGGTGTATGATATGCCTCTGATGTGTGATTGAAATGTAGCATGTTGCCATGGTTCAAGTTGCAAAAATATTTGATTTGAATTTGATTTAATTCCATTTAAATCAAATAGCAAATGCTACTGATCACATTTTAAATTCAACTCAAACAGAGTTGAAAGTTGCATATTTGGAAAGATAATTTTCTCCTGATCATTTTTCATATATTATTTGTCCAATTTGGAGTTAATATGAATTTTCTATGAATTTCCAAAGTTTGGGGTATTTTCTGGAATTTCTGGAATTCTTTTAATTCAAATAATCTCTGGAAATTCATTTAATTGATTTACTGCGTCAGGCTGACGTCAAGCTGGCGTCAGGGGGGGCTGACATGTGGGGCCACCCTGTTAGTGGCTGGTTAACTTAACCCATGGGTTAAATTAATCCAGTGGCTTAATTAAGCCACTGGGGCCCACTGGTCAGTGACCCAGGGGTCACTAATTAGGTGATTAACCGGGGGGTTTAGAGCTGACTCGCCGGCGGCTAAACGCCGGCGGCCTGGCCACGGCGGCGCAGCACGGGAACACGATTCCGGCCACGGGAGGGGAAATGGAGGGCACCACTAGATGCAGCGTTGTCTTCCGCGTCTTCTGGAAGCATCGGGGGTCCACGGGGAGCTCTGTATCGACGACGGCGATGACTCCGGCGGTAGAAGAACCACGGCGAAGTCGCAGTCGACGCTACCGTGCAAGACTAAGGCTGATCTTACTTGCGTTCGAACGCTGGCATGCTCAGGAGCCAAGCGCGCGCTCTAGTTGAGACGAAGGGGCACTGGGGCGACCTCGAGCTCATCCATGGCGGCGAAGTGCTTTAGCATCCATGGCGGATGACGACAGAGGGCGAGAGGGAGACCACGGAGTAGTTCTAACGAACTGGGAGCTCACTGTGAATCCAAATGAAGCGGTGGCGAAGTCGGAGGAGCTCGGGGTTGGCCGGAATTGAAGGAAGTTCACGGCGGCTCCGGCGATGAAGATGTTGAAGCTCACGTCGTCTGCGTTGGCGCTGAGCTTCGATTGACTTGGGGGAACGACGGCGTCGACGGTGCTGGAGCGATCAGACACGGCGGCAAGGCTGGAGGAGCTCAGTCGCCATGTCGGTGCACTGCCGCACCGGGCTAGGGTTTCTGCGGCGGAGCGATTTCTTCGCGGGGAGAAGAACCAGAGGGCGAGGAAGGCGAAAGTGAGGCGCGGGGCGTCTCCTGGTGCGATAAGGACGCCTGGGGAGGCCTGGAAGCTTGAAGACGTCGTCGTGGCGTCCACGGCGTCGGCGCCGCGCCACCGAGCTGCTTGGCAGCGCGGGGTGGAAGACGACAAGGTGGGCTTCGCGGGCTGGGCTGGCTGGAGAGGTGGGCCTTGCCCCTGGCGAGAGGTAAGTCCTTTTTATTTATCTGTTTAATCTTTCCTTTCTGTTTTTCTGTATATTTGTTTTGACTTTGGTAAAAATACCAAACCATTTTATTAAATGCTGAAAACTTTTATGTGGCCTCATAATAATATAAACTAGCCACTCATAAAATTTCAACATTTTTAAAATTCAAAAGATTTGAATTTTAAATCAAAAAGGGGTATTTCTTTAATTCCAAGGTACTGTTTGAATATTTGAAAAATCTATGAGCATGGGGTGGGTCCCACATCACTTGATATGTGATCACACTCATTTATAAGACTTTTCAAAACTCTAACATGAATTTTTGGAAAAGATTTTTATCTGGCCTTTTGAATTAATTTATCTCGGGGGTGTTCCTTCTCCCATTTTGATTTTTAAATTGATTTTCAAGATTTCTTTTTGAAATCTTGACATGATGCAAAGTCACTAGCTAACCCTAGCACATACCTAATAGAGGGTTCTCACAACTCGCCCCACTCAAAAGAATCTCGTCCCGAGATTCAGAAGTCTGCGGGAGGAAGGAGGGGTACTCGGTAAGGAGACGGTCTTCTCTTTCCCACGTAGCTTCTCTTTCAGAGTGGTGTGACCATTGCACTTTCAGAAACCTAATCTTCTGACGACGAGTGACACGCTCTGCTGAATCAAGAATACGAACGGGGTATTCTCGATAAGAAAGGTCATCTTGGAGATCAAGTGTTTCATGGTCGACTTCGCGGATGGGGTCCTTGAAGCAACGCCTGAGTTGGGACACATGGAATACATCATGTACTCGGGAGAGGTGCGGAGGTAGTTCAAGTTGGTAGGAAACTTCTCCACGTTTAGCAATAATGCGGAAAGGTCCAATGTAACGTGGGGCCAAATTGCCTTTGATACCGAATCTTTGGGTTCCTTTCAGAGGAGTAACCCGGAGGTAAGCCTTCTCATCCAGATTGTAGTCTCTTGCCTATGATGACGATCATAGTAGCTTTTCTGACGAGACTGGGCTGCTTTAAATTGATCACGAACAATGCGAACTTGCTCTTCTGCTTCCTTGATCATATCCGGTCCAAAGAGTTGTCTTTCACCGGTTTCTGACCAGTTTAGTGGTGTTCGACATCGTCGTCCATAAAGGAGTTCAAAAGGAGCCATGTTCAGACTGGATTGAAAACTATTGTTATAAGCAAATTCGACAAATGGAAGAGAATTCTCCCAACTCTTTCCGAATGAGATAACACAAGCTCTGAGCATGTCTTCAAGAATTTGGTTAACCCTTTCGACTTGACCGCTAGACTGAGGATGGAAAGCCGTACTAAAGGAGAGATGAGTTCCCAAAGCACGTTGGAAGCTTCCCCAAAATCTAGAGGTAAAAAGGATACCGCGATCGGAATTGATTTCCAAAGGAACACCGTGAAGGGATACAATTCTGGAGATGTACAAGTCTGCTAACTGGCTAGCAGTTATAGACTCGCGAACCGGAAGGAAGTGAGCAACTTTGGAAAGCCTATCTATGACAACGAAGATGGCATTGTTTCCTTTCTGGGTTCTTGGAAAGCCGGTGATGAAATCCATACCGACTTTGTCCCATTTCCACTCGGGAATAGACAAAGGTTGAAGTGTACCAGCAGGTCTTTGATGTTCTGCCTTAATGCGACGACAAACATCACATTCGGCAACAAATTGAGCAATGTCTCTCTTCATCCTAGTCCACCAAAATCTCTGGCGTAGATCTCGGTACATTTTTGTGCTACCGGGATGAATTGAGAGGGGTGTATCATGGGCTTCTTTGAGGACGAGTTGCCTTAGTTCCTTATTCTTAGGTACTACCAAACGATTTTCAAAGAATACCGTTCCTTTGCTATCTGTGGAGAAACATTTAGCAACTCCGCTAGCAATGTTCTCCTTGATCCGGCGAGCACCTCGGGCACGCCTTTGGGCAACTATAATTTGATCCTCAAGAGTTGGTTTCGCCACCAAGGTTGAAAGATAGCCATGAGGAACAATCTCAAGATTGAGCTTGTGAAAGTCCTCATGAAGAAGTGGTTGATACTGCTGTAACATGAGGTTGTTATAGTACGACTTACGACTTAGTGCATCAGCCATGACATTGGATTTGCCTGGGGTGTAAGAAATTTCTACGTCGTAATCTTTTATCAACTCAATCCAGCGTCTTTCCCTGAGATTAAGATCTGGCTGGGTGAAAATATATTTGAGGCTTTGGTGGTCGGAATATATGTCACAACGATTACCAAGGAGGTAATGTCGCCAAGTTGTTAGGGCATGAACTATGGCAGCGAGTTCAAGGTCATGGGTAGGATAATTTTCTTCATGTGGCCGCAACTAACGTGAAGCATAAGCTACCACATGTCGATCTTGCAGAAGTATGCATCCTAACCCTTGCCGTGATGCATCACAATAGATTTCGAAATTTCTTTTGGTGTCTGGAGGTGCAAGTACAGGTGCAGAAGTCAATCTTCTTTTTAGCTCTTGAAAGCTTTCCTCGCACTTGGGAGTCCATAAGAATTTCTTATCTTTCTTGAGGACTTCAGTTAGAGGCTTTGCAACTTTAGAAAAATTCTCGACGAAGCGACGGCAATAGCTGGCTAGGCCAAGAAAACTCCTAACTTGCTTAACCGATTCAGGTGGAGTCCAGTCAAGGACGGCCTGAACTCTCTCGGGATTCACAGCAATGCCTTTTGCAGAAATCACGTGGCCTAGGTAGGTCACTTCTGGTAGCCAGAATTCACACTTGGAGAATTTAGCGTACAGGCGATGCTATCTAAGTTTCATCAATACCAGCCTTAAGTGTTCTGCATGATCTCCTTCGTTCTTCGAGTAGATGAGAATATCATCAAGATAAACTACAACAAATTTATCTAGGTACTCCATGAAGATCGAATTCATCAAGCGTGAGAATGTGGCGGGGGCATTGGTAAAACCAAAGGACATGACGGTATACTCGTAAAGACCATAACGAGTAGTAAAAGCCGTTTTGGGAATGTCCTCGTTTCGGATTCTGATCTGATGATAACCTAATCTCAAATCCATCTTGGAGAAGACGGAGGATCCTGCAAGTTGATCATAAAGATCATTGATCCTGGGCAATGGGTACTTGTTCTTTATCGTCGCTAAATTTAGCGGGCGATAGTCTACGCACATCCTTTCTGTTCCATCTTTCTTCTTTACGAACAGAACGGGGCAACCCCATGGCGATGAGCTAGGGCGGATGAAGCCTTTTGCCAACGAAGCATCAAGTTGGGTTTTTAGCTCAGCTAACTCATGTGGGGCCATCTTATATGGGCGTTTGGAAATTGGTGCGGTTCCGGGAACAAGATCCACTATAAACTCTACACACCTGTCGGGTGGCATGCCCGGCAGCTCTTCAGGAAAGACATCCGGGAAGTCACGAACCACCGGAATATCTTCAAGTTCGGGAAGGGGAAGTACATTCAAGGAATGCACTTGGTTTCTTGTTCTGGGTGAGGTATAGTTGATTGTTTTTCCTGAAGGGTGGGTGAGTTTCACGGATTTGCCTTTGCAATCCATGTAGGCATTCTGTCTTGATAGCCAATCCATGCCAAGGATGACATCAATGTCTGAAGACTTGAGGGCTATGAGTGAAGCAAGGAATACTAAACCCTCAATTGCAATTTGATTACCATGGCTCACTCTATTAGTTTGCCATCTTGACCCTGGAGTTTGAATAACCATTGGGGTGGACAATTCAACAAAGGGTAACTCATGACGAAGTGCATAACTTTCCGACATGAATGAATGAGATGCTCCTGGGTCGAAAAGAACGGAAGTAGGAACAAAATTGACTGGGAGCGTACCAAGAATGACGTCAGTGGTGTCGTCAGTCTCTTCGGCGGCGATCTAGTTCACACGTCCACGAGTGGCGGGAGGAGCGGGTTTGGCGGTGTAGACCTTCTGGGGTGGCTTGCCACGACCATTGTTGTTGTTGTTGTTGCCACCGGCACGGGGTGGAACGTTCTGGTGTTGGAGCTGGTTCTGGGGACACTCGCGAGAATAGTGGCCTGCCTGACCACACTTGTAACAAGCTCCGAAAACAGTGCGGGGAGCTGGGTTGTTTGGTGCAGCTGGGTGGAACTGGGTGGGTGGACGAGGCGCCACATACGATGGCCTCGGTGGGTTGTTCTGGCGGAACATGCTATTTGGGATCCAGATCTTGCGCTTCTGGGAGCCAGAACTGGATGAACTGTCCTCTCTAGGGTGCTTGCGGAAATCGTTGGGGGTGTCCATGTCCTCGGCCTTGATGGCCTTGTTGACAAGGACCTGGAAGGTGGCAAAGTCATGAAGGTTGAGCTCGCGACGGAGTCCACTGTTGAGGCCACGACGGAACCTCTCTTGTTTCTTGGAGTCGGTGGAGACTTCTTCAGTTGCATAACGAGCAAGTCGGTTGAACTCACGACTAAACTTGTCTACGGTCCTTCTGCCTTGAGTCAGGTTGCAGAACTCCTCACGCTTGCGGTCCATGAGACCCTTGGGAATGTGGTGCTCATGGAAAGACGTGCAGAACTCCTCCCAAGATGCAGGTGGTCCAACGGGGCGCATATTCAGAAAGTTCTCCCACCAAGAGCTAGCTGCACCTTCGAGGTGATAGGTGGCGTAGTTGACCTTGTCGCCATCTGCAACATGGCCGGCTTGGAGCTTCCTCTCGATGCTGCGAAGCCAGTCATCGGCGTCAAGGGGCTCGGTGGAGTAACTGAAAACTGGGGGATGAAGCCGGATGAAGTCGTTCAGGGACACCAATTCATTGCGCTGTTGAATGGTGCTGCGTGCGATGACTTCCAGCAGGTGGTGAGAGTCACGGCGGTTCCTCTCGACCTCCATCAGAACCTGTGCCATCGTGGGTGGGGGGGGAAGGTTGTCTTCCTCCTGGTTGTTCCCACGACCTTGGTTACGACCAATCTGGCCACGGGTTCCTTGAGACATCCTGAAGGGAAAACCAAAGTCAAACAGAGTTGATTTGAAGAGTCTAATCAAGGTATTGAAGTACTGGAAGGATTACAGAGCAAAGGAAGTAATCATCTTGACGACATGGTGATAAAAGCATACAAGCCATATATTCACAAGCTGTCATACAAACCATACATCGTTTTAGTACAAGCACTAAGCTAATACAAACGTGATGAAGATGATACATCCTTCAGAGGCACTCTGACTTCCTATACATTATTTATCTAAGCCTCTGGAACTTAGACACCTTGCTTAAAATATACTAGGATACTACTACATCCTCACTAAGTAAGACCACAGGCGGTCTCACTCATCTCCATCTCCATAGTAATCCTCATAAAAGTTACCCGCGTATCCCGGTAGCTGGAGGTGACCATCGGAAAACACGGAGGCTTGTGGACCCTGATATCCATTTGGGCAAGGATGGGGCCTAGGTCCAGTGTAGGGTGGAAGCAAAGGACCACGGGGTGGATAAATTCCTCCAATCTCGGGCCAAGCAACTCGAGATGGCATCTGAGTCCTCACTGGATAGATCGCATCAAACTCAACTGATCCCACGCTCACAAAGGGTGCCAAGAGCGTCAGTGCTCGGTACAGACGAACTCGGGTGGCGTGGAGCTCAAAACGGAGAGCGCGTGCATCACGATCTCTGTCACTGGCAAACCTAGCAGTCACCTGGAGTGCTGGATCCTCTGCAGAGTGATCTTAGTAGAGTCCGGTGTAATATCCCTCTTCTCCTGGAAGTGCAGCAGGGATATAGCGGAAAGAGGTCTCTCTCAGTAAAGTGTGCTCCTCTCTCAGCAGTGTAATACATGAATATGCAGCATCCTGCACAGCCATATTCTCGGTAACGCCAATGCCATGTCCAAAGTGGATAGGCTGGGTGACTCCAACGTGGTGCGGATAGATCCGGACAATGCAGTGGAACTGCGTCTGGTTGAAGTCGTGAAACTGCTCCTCAATGGTGTACTCAGGGTACCATCGATATCCCACATAGGACATCATCTCGATCAACGTGCCGGGATGGCCACGCACACCGAGGCACCTGTTCAAACGAACAATCTGCCGAGGGGGAAGATCTGCCATCTGAAACAGAAAGGAGTTTGCAAATGCATCAGATTATGAGATAAACCTGGAATGACTCGGACAGCATAACGGCTGTAATTATAAGAAATGACAATTTCTTTCAATATGCAAACATCACTTACATAATACAATGTAAGAAATCAGCATTACAACAATGCTAGGAAAACCTGGACACAACTTTCCTACGGCTATAAGGAAGCAAACAACGAGATGTGCTAATCAGACAGAGGAGAGCCTAGTCCTATCTTCCCGTAGAACAAGATGAGGGTGACTCAGAACTCAAAACGAAGGGGGTAAGGAGAAAAAAGAAGCCTTACGTTGTTCCCTTATATACCCAGAGTAACTATATAACTATAGCAAGCTAGACTCAACTTCGGCCAAGGCTACTAGTCCTACAGTCAGTCCTGCTCTGATACCAAGTCTGTCGGGACCCGGGGTTAGCGTATGCAAGTACAGTTAAGACATAGTCATATGGAGAGCCGAGAACCGCACCCACTTGTCTAAGTAGACAAGGCCAAGCACTGAACATTCTCGGAAAGCATCGTACGTGAGGGGCATCCCATCCAGGCCGGATGATCAACTGAGATGGGTCCTCATCGTCCGCACACAAGTCAAATGATATGGGTGGTGAAATCCCATATTCAAAGACAAGTCGCCTCAACCATACTACCGACTATCTCAAAACTCTTACATAGACTTACTCCAGCCCGATCACTTAGTCGGGGTCTAGGGCGGGCTCGATCATACCACAAAGTGTGCACGAGACAGAGTCTCGAGCAATCGCATCGCGATGCCCCAAGCTGCGCACATCCAAGGGCCACTTGGTGTATGAAAGACCGCCAGCCAGAACACAACTAAGGTCTCGAAAACCCATACAAAGACATGCATGTTATAAACATACACGCAGCACACATGCCTTGTATGAACAGCAGGTACCATTGCAATTCTCTACAAAGTGTACATTTTATTTATAATTCTTATAGAGTACACACAGAGATCACATACATGTGATCCAACATTACAACACATAGCGGAAGCAAATTATGTCTGAGTACAGACAAGTTTAACAAATGACTTAAGAAGCCTTATTTAAACACAAAGCCCTCCACGAGGGAACCAGTCTGCTGACTGGGACTAGACTAGCTTAACTTCAGTCGTCCAACTCGATGAAGAAGCCACCTTCGGGGTCAGTGGCGTCATCTAAAACATAGATTAAGCAAACGTGAGTACAAAGACGTACTCAGCAAGACTTACATAGGAGCTATACTACTCATGCACATGTATCAAGGTAAAGGGAGGTGGGGTTCACTTGCAGAATGCCAGCTTTGACTTGGCTAATCCTGAACTACGAGTACCAGACTTTGAGGTAAGAAACGTACACGAGTCCACTACTTTCACCAACCAATACACCACTATGGTGCCTTCCTCGACTTCCCCACGAGGAAGCACGCCATAGCACTCACACTTATCTTGGTGTGTTTTAGAAGTATCCGGTTCAAGTTATCTAATAATCAAGCTAAGCTTTCCAAGCAGTCCATAACCGCGGACGCGGCTATTCGAATAGTTTTGCTAACCTTGCAAGGGTGTACCGCTACACACACATGATCATCATTTACCGCCTTTGATCTCGACACCATTGAAGGGGTGCCAGCGAGGATGCTCACCACAACTGTTACCTCATAGCCTATCTAGTCCGAGAAAGCCGCCTACTTGGGTTGGTTACCTCTATCGTGAACCCGTCCGGTTTACCGAAGTGGACCCAAGCGATGTGTGCGTGGTGCATAAGCCGGTCTCGGGTGAGCCGTTCTCTCACTTAGCATCCAGGCCACAAGCCTACCAGAACTCCAAACTACTACGACATCTGGACATCGAAAGGCATGAGTTAATAGGTTGAGAGGGGTCAGTGAGCCCAATGTGTGGTTGTACTCTTCATCTTGGATCACCACACAAGAACTCGTACTAGGGCGGTGTTCAATGAGACAACCCACTATGTACTCCTACACAGCCTCTCATCGTTCACCTTGTATCAGGGTCGATTCACCAACACTTTTCTACCATCATCAACATGATCATTCCCATCCCGACTCACATCACAGTAACAACATGGTATCATACTAAGCATGCAATAAGCAGTAACATTGCAGGGGCCACATGATATCAATCAACTCCTACAGTTGCTAGGATTGTGGTTTGCTTACTACTGTGACAAAAGGATAAGTCATGCAAAGGAATGGGTTCATTTATGCGGTAGAATCGTAACATGGTGATCATCCTAAACAATGCATAAGCGACACATGAGAGGGAAGTGGGATTTTATCGACATGATCAATGGGGGTTTGCTTGCCTTGCTGACGAGGTTCGGGTTCGGGGTCTTCAACGTAGGGGGTGACCTCTTGCTCCGGTTCCACGTCTAACAGCAACATGACAATCATATGATCAACAGAATGTACAATGCACAATCACATGAATAATATTGAAAGGGTGAAGTTCATGGTACTGATGTGTTGAGCATTCCATTTAAATGGAGTATATTGCAAATTGAATTGTAAATTCAAACTCCACATTTGAATTCAACATTTACCAAGTTACATGTGACATTGTTTGATCATTTTGAATTATCTTCAAAGGTGTATGATTTGCCTCTGATGTGTGATTGAAATGTAGCATGTTGCCATGGTTCAAGTTGCAAAAATATTTGATTTGAATTTGATTTAATTCCATTTAAATCAAATAGCAAATGCTACTGATCACATTTTAAATTCAACTCAAACAGAGTTGAAAGTTGCATATTTGGAAAGATAATTTTCTCCTGATCATTTTTCATATATTATTTGTCCAATTTGGAGTTAATATGAATTTTCTATGAATTTCCAAAGTTTGGGGTATTTTCTGGAATTTCTGGAATTCTTTTAATTCAAATAATCTCTGGAAATTCATTTAATTGATTTACTGTGTCAGGCTGACGTCAAGCTGGCGTCAGGGGGGGGCTGACATGTGGGGCCACCCTGTCAGTGGCTGGTTAACTTAACCCGTGGGTTAAATTAATCCAGTGGCTTAATTAAGCCACTAGGCCCACTGGTAAGTGACCCAGGGGTCACTAATTAGGTGATTAACCGGGGGGTTTAGAGCTGACTCGCCGGCGGCTAAACACCGGCGGCCTGGCCACGGCGGCGCAGCACGGGAACACGATTCCGGCCACGGGAGGGGAAACAGAGGGCACCACTGGATGTAGCGTCGTCTTCCGCGTCTTCTAGAAGCATCGGGGGTCCACGGGGAGCTCTATATCGACGACGGCGACGACTCCGGCGGCAGCAGAACCACGGCGAAGTCGCAGTCGACGCTACCGTGCAAGACTAAGGCTGATCTTACTTGCGTTCGAACGCTGGCATGCTCAGGAGCCAAGCGCGCGCTCTAGTTGAGACGAAGGGGCACAAGGGCGACCTCGAGCTCATCCATGGCGGCGAAGTGCTTCGGCATCCATGGCGGATGACGACAGAGGGTGAGAGGGAGACCACGGAGTAGTTCTAACGAACTGGGAGCTCACCGTGAATCCAAATGAAGCGGTGGCGAAGTCGGAGGAGCTCGGGGTTGGCCGGAATTGAAGGAAGTTCACGGCGGCTCCGGCGATGAAGATGTTGAAGCTCACGTCGTCTGCGTTGGCGCTGAGCTTCGATTGACTTGGGGGAACGACGGAGTCGACGGTGCTGGAGCGATCAGACACGGCGGCAAGGCTGGAGGAGCTCAGTCGCCACGTCGGTGCACTGCCGCGCCGGGCTAGGGTTTCTGCGGTGGAGCGATTTCTTCGCGGGGAGAAGAACCAGAGGGCGAGGAAGGGGAAAGTGAGGCGCGGGGCGTCTCCTGGTGCGATAAGGACGCCTGGGGAGGCCTGGAAGCTTGAAGACGTCGTCGTGGCGTCCACGGCGTCGGCGCCGCGCCACCGAGCTGCTTGGCAGCGCGGGGTGGAAGACGACAAGGTGGGCTTCGCAGGCTGGGCCGGCTGGAGAGGTGGGCCTTGCCCCTGGCGAGAGGTAAGTCCTTTTTCTTTTTCTGTTTAATCTTTCCTTTCTGTTTTTCTGTATATTTGTTTTGAATTTGGTAAAAATACCAAACCATTTTATTAAATGCTGAAAACTTTTATGTGGCCTCATAATAATATAAACTAGCCACTCATAAACTTTCAACATTTTTAAAATTCAAAAGATTTGAATTTTAAATCAAAAAGGGGTATTTCTTTAATTCCAAGGTACTGTTTGAATATTTGAAAAATCTATGAGCATGGGGTGGGTCCCACATCACTTGATATGTGATCACACTCATTTATAACACTTTTCAAAACTCTAACATGAATTTTTGGAAAAGATTTTTATCTGGCATTTTGAATTAATTTATCTGGGGGGTGTTCCTTCTCCCATTTTGATTTTTAAATTTATTTCCAAGATTTCTTTTTGAAATCTTGACATGATGCAAAGGCACTAGCTAACCCTAGCACATACCTAATAGAGGGTTCTGACAGCATCTGTAATGTTGTGATATCATTTTGGAAATCCGGGGCATATGACTTCGTCATATGTCGCGGTGGGACCGATATGTGCTTCGTCCCCGGATCTGGATGGAAACATTTAGATCTGGAACAGTACCGCATATCGGGCCTTACAACTTGGTATCAGAGCCTTACCGACCGTAGGATCCCTTTTCTGGACGAAGTCGAGTCTAGATGAAAACTATTTTGTAGTTATTAAGTTAGTTATCGGAGAGTAGGAATCTTTTTACTCCTTACCCTTGCTCTGGTCAGGAGAAGTGTCGTAAGTGTTTTAAATTCTCGTCTTATCCCCTTCAAACCTCTAGGATCTCGAGTGTGTGGAGTATCGGAACTGTTACAATGCCTTGCTTGCAGCGTATTGTCTCGATTTCGATATCAGGTTTGGGAATTCATGTAGTACGTTTAGCTTCTCCGATTTTGGGTGTAACAGCCTAGATTTCACAAAAATTAAAAATTTTGTTTTTGGTGTGAATTGTTTGATTGTCTGATTTGTTTGCGGTGTTTGCATCCCCGATTTATCGATCGGCGATTATTTTTCCCCCTCTTATCTCGTATCGGACGAAGACCGACCCTTGCCACCCTGACACTCGACCTTTGCGACACCGGGTTTCACCCAATCACCGCCGCGAGACCGCACGAGACCTGCCGCAGCCAACGGAACGAAAAACCCCGTTTAATAATTAAATGGGATATTTTTATAGCGCGCCGGAAAGTGTTCTCGGAACGGTTCCAACGCGAGGTGAACGTCGCCGGCTCGACGCGCTGATCGTGCAGTTCGAAGTTTTACCCGAATCGGAGGTCCTGCGGACCCCCGACGGTCAGAAACGTGAGCACCGCGCGCGCGAGAGAAAAACCAGGGATGTTTTTGCAAACTGCCAGCCACCTGGGCTATTTAAAGACCACCAGCCTCCCACACCCAATTAGGGTTTCCCTAAGTGAAATTTGCAGCCACCCCCTCACCAAATTCGCAGATCAGCACCCTAGCCCTCCAAAATTCCGAAACCCTAGCCCCTGGCCCTCTAGAGCCGTCAGATCTAAGATCTAACGCTCCAGGACGTGCCACGTCGCCTCCTAGCCGCCCCAGACGAAGTCGGGGCCCGCCAGGCTGAGCAGCCACCGCCGTGGGCCCGCGAGGCCCAGATCTGCGCCGCCTGGGCCGCAACTCCGCGCCGCCGCCTCCCGTCTCCGGCCATGCGCCGGCGAGCAGCCGAGCCGCCGCCGCAGGTCAGCCCACCGCCGGTGCCTCCTCTCCTCTCTCTTCCCCTCACCTTTCCCTCTCTGCCTTGGGCAGGTCGCCGCCGACAGTACGCCGCGCCGCCGCGCCATGCGAGGCGGACCGAGCTCGGCCGAGCCGGACGGCCACAGCCTCCACGTCGTTGCTCCGCGCCCCCTAGGATCCTGCCGGCGACCGGATCAGGTGGATCCGCGCCGCCGCCGACGAACCCAGCGCCCTCCCCAGGCCTCCCTCGCCGGCCGGTGGCTCGCCGGCTGCCGCCGTCGTCGACGTCCCGCTCGGGGACGAGTCGGCCAGCCAACTGGCGTGGCCACGTGGGCCGGCCTGCCAACCCCGAGCCCAGCCAGGCCACTCCAGCCGAAACTGGGCCGAGGCCCATGGGTGAGCCAGCCCAGCGCCCTTTTTTTACTTTTATTTCCGTCTGTTTTTTATTTTACCTCTTTAATTTTTTCTAAGTCCTGTGTAATTGTGCTGCTGATCCCATTTTTAATGCGATTTCCCTTTGACTCGTAGCTCCGAATAAAGTGATTCTTTTTTTGTTTGGTTGTGCTTTGTGTGCTCTAGAGTTCATCTTTAGGAAGTTATTTACTTTGAGGTCATATTGATGGTGAAAATCTGTGTTGAAGTGGGCATCAGGCCGTTAATTACTATTATTTCCTGTTAGTCTGCTGCTGTAATTATTTTATTGCAAGTTTGCATGATGATTGTGACTCATCCATGAGGCCTATTGCATTGATTCTTTTTGCTGTGTGTTAAGCATCATGTGTACTTCATTTCCATGCTTTAACTTGTCATGTTTGGGTTCTTTAGCTATATTAAATCTTGCTCCAAAGTGATGATCCTGATGTTAATGTGCTGCTGTGCTGAAAACTGTTAATTTGTTGCAACTTCGGGTGACGGTTGCGTCGCAACCGTTTATCGGAATTGAGTGATTCCAATTGCATATTGTTAAGAATCATGTCTAATTCCATTACATGTATTGCATTGTCATGATATGCTTGCTGGTCATATAGTTATTGAGCTCCAAAGTTGCTATCCTGCTGTTTTTGACAGCCACCTCTGTTTTTCTCTAAGTCTGTAATGTTCCGATGCCGTGTTGCATGCTTAATATCTTTTGATTTATGATGCCTATTTGCATGATTCTTTTTGCCATGCCTTCCCTGCCATGTCTACTTAATTGCATATCATTTGTGAGCATGTTTTCATTGATTATCCTGTTTATGCAATGCTCTAAAGTGTGCTTCGTGATGTTGGAAGATTGTGCCCGTAACTTGTTTTGCTTGTATCTTTTTAACCGTAACTCCGTTTGGGGTGTTCTTTATATGTAACTTGATTAGTTTTTCGTGTTCTTGTGTTTATGTTTTTGTTTGCTGCTGTTAACCAACCTAAAATATGGTTTAGGGCAGAACAGTACCAAATACTTAAATTGTCGTGGGCCACTTAGAGTATGCCATGTTTAGGTTATGCCTTACTTAAATTGACTAGCATAGATAGTTTACTTTGTGCTTCACCTCTTGACATGTTTATGTGCTATGCCATGCTTTCTTGAGTTGCCATGTTAATAACCGTTGGTTGATCACCTGTAACTAAGCAACTTGAGCTGTTAGTAACCTTTCTCGACGATAGATCCGTATCGCGTTGCCTTGTCGTGTGATGTCTTCTGGATCTTGTGTTGCCCCGTAGTAATAGAGTGCTTGCTCTTTGATTGCTTTCCGCGGGTACCTCTCGAAGACGTTGCGAGCTTGCGATCAACTACACCTTCGGAACCCGACTTATCAACAGGCAAGGACTATACATTACTTATGATCCATTCTATTTCAACCAGCGGTTTGCATGCTAGTATAGGTTAGGTTCGATGTTTGATCCTACCACATGTTTACAACCTCTTTCAAACCGATACAGCCATGTCCCCTCCCAGCAAACCTTGTACTGCTATGTTACTATTGCTCGTTGCTCAGCCCCTGCTTAGTATGCATGCTTAGGATGCTACGATGCTACCCTGTTACTCCTTGGTTTGGGCTATCACATTATTATATTGTTGTTGATGTTATGATTATTATAATGTTGACTATATTCGACGAAGGATGGAAGGTCTAGGCTATCCCGCCCCGACGCTTTGTTCCATTCGAGTCACCTAGGATCTGAGTTCCGGGTATTGGTTTGAAGACTAAGTGTGCCTAACCGTGTGTGGGATTTTATGGGGTCCCCTCTTCTTACCTATCTAGCTTCAAACATTTCTAGTGGCGGCCCAAGCTGGTTTTATCTTTTGCAAAACGTGTGTGTGCGAGTGTCGACCTTGCAGATTTTCAAACAACTCGGGCCAGCGGAGACATAGTTCCTTTGTTGGTCCACACCTGGAAGCTAGGGGGCTGCCCACATATGTTTGGGTAGCTAACCCGACCTCGTCCAGACGGTAGAGGCCGATTCGAGAGCGCGGCCGGCTTTTGAGTTGGATGTCGACTCACCGGGGGCCACCTGGATTTGTGCGTTGTTAGTTAGAGGGACCTGTCGTTCCGGATCTCTTGCGACTAAATCATAAAATGGCTGCCTATCATGGGTAGCAACTGAGAGGGATGGGCATGCGTGCGGAGCCTTGTAATGGGCAGTTGGTACACCCCTGCAGGGTTAAATCTTTTCGAGAAGCCGTGTCCACGGTTATGGACGACTTGAGACCTACTCCTTGTTCATAGACAACAACAACTGAGATAATCTTAATATAACTTGATCAACATGTGTGTGCCTTGACTGCTGCTTCTTCGTCGGGATGCGAAGAGGAGGACAAGGATAGGATAGGTGTTATGCTTGCGTAAGTAGCTGATAGCAAGACTTGTTGGAGGCGATTCCTCATCGAATGCTTGGCTTGTTATCTTACTCTCTAGATCGTTAGCCACTTCATAAATGCTAGTGCGGCAGCAACCACACCACTTACCCCATCCTTACCTTAAACTACTAGTTGTCCTAGA
The DNA here is from genome assembly GCA_950022295.1 of Bromus sterilis. Lineage (NCBI taxonomy): Eukaryota > Viridiplantae > Streptophyta > Magnoliopsida > Poales > Poaceae > Bromus > Bromus sterilis. The sequence goes on from OX465597.1 coordinate 33,182,220, forward strand.
ATGACGAGTGATGAAGTCCTTGCTGGGTCAGATGACCACTACAGTTGGATGCTGAGTACCTCTGTACTCATGATACTACCCCCAAACTCTTTTTAGGGTTCTTGATCGACAACAGGTATGGTGATCGACGTTTCACGTGGAGACTCGACGACGACTAGTTAGGCGGATCCCGGCGGAGGGCCTGGACCCATGTGGTTATGGGGATCGATGTTTTTCTCTTTGCTAGTAGGTATTTGATTGTAGTCTGTACTCAGACATGTACCTTCCGCTGATGTATTATATTTAAGGCAGTTGTATGCCGATTGTATGAGATGTTGTATCCTTGTATCTGTAATGTTTTGATATCATGTTGGAAATCCGGGGCATATGAGTTCGTCATATGTCTCAGTGGGACCGATATGTGCTTCGTCCCCGGATCTGGATGCAAACATCTAGATCTGGAATAGTACCGCATATCGGGCCTTACATTGGGTATCATATGAGTCATCCATTGACATCCCTCCTTTTACCGGTGTTTTTACGACTTGCGTCGAAAATCACTATCCTTTGATCCGGATCTCGCTATCGTTCTTCCTCGTGACACCCGATGGTTTCGTTTTTCGACGTTGCCATCTCCCTGCTGAAAGTTTTCTCGACGGAGTTCGTCGTTCGACATGGAGCAGAGTCCCTTGTTGGTGGTGTTGAAGATTGTCGACTCTCTTCTTTCCCCTTCCCCTCTCCTTCGGATCGTCCTGGATCTCGGGACGAGATCCCTTGTTGGTGGTGTTGTATTGTAACAACCCAGATTTCACAAAAATTGAAAAAAAATTCGGTGTGAATTGTTTGATTGCCTGTATTATTTGGAGCGTTTGCTTCGCTGATTTATTAATCGGTGAATATTCCCCCTCCTTCTCGAATCGGTTGCGAGTCCGGGCCCTTTTCCACAATGGCACACGACCTCGTTGCGGCACCGGGAAAGTCACTCGATCACCGTCGTATATTTAAATGGGTTATTTTATCGGGGGGTGTTCGACGTTTTATTTTTGCGTTAAACGTTGGAGACGACGTCAGTGTAGTGTGGCGATGCTGTGTTTCAAATTTTTTGCGATTCTGACTTCGTCGGGTAGGTGAGCGTTCAGATGTGCCAGGAATAGTAGCTGGTATAAGTCTGAGGGGCGTATTTACAAAATGCCACGCGTGCCTTTAGCTGGACCCCCGGATTCCCCGCTTATCTTCGGATTCTAGCCCACCCGAAAAACCGGACCCGAAATGGGCCATTTTGTGGCCCAAAACAACCCCAAACACAAACCTACTATATATAGTAGATGCTGCCTACCAAAAATGGACAATCCTAGACCAGCCTCCTCTCTTTCCGTGCACAACCAACCCCAACCCTGATCCAGATCCCACTCGTCCTGGTCCGTTCGATCTGGATCAGACGAACCAGAGCCCTCCACGTCACCAGATCCCTTGTGCCCGAGCTCCTCAGGCTCTCCTCCTCAGGCCGAGGTGCTCCTCGCGCTGTCGCCTCGACCCTGCCGTCGTCGTGGTCCGATGAGACCCGACCCCGCCGTCGGCGAGCCCCCTGCAGGCCAGCCCCGCCTCCTCTCCTCTTCCCTCCTTCGCTCCCCTGCGTTCTCAACCTCTCCTTCTCTCTCTGTGTGCTAGGAGTCACCATGGACGACCTCGGTCCGAACTCGCGAGCCCCCTGGAACCACGCCGCGCCCCCATGTACCCCGCCACCGCCCAGATCAGGCGACCGGCGGTCGGATCCGCGCCGTCCCCGCCGACCTCCGCTGGTCCCGCGCCCCACCGGCCTCCTCCCGCCGTAGAGAAGACGCCGGCGCCGCCAGCCTCCTGTGCCGCCTCGCTGGAGACGAGGACGGGGGCGTTGTCCCGATCCAGCCGAACGCCCCGAGCTGGGCCAGCGCCTCGGCCCAACGCGGTCTCCCCGCGCGGCCCACTTCCCAGCGGCCCAGCGGCCTTCTTCCGCCCCGGGAGATCCAGCTCCATGCCTCACCCACCTCCGCGAGATGGGCCACGGCCCAGTTGTGAGCAGCCCCCTTTTTTTATTTTCCTGTTGCGTTAGTGGGCTCGGCCCAGTAGGACTTTTTATTTTTTTCGTTAGATTAAATGACGGATTGTTTTAGTATTTTGTGACGCGCATATCTTTTCAACCGTAGCTCGGATCGCAAAGCTTTTAACATGAAACTTGCTTAGTTTTTCGTGTAGTTTAATAAAATGTTACTTGTTGCCATGTTTGAGCTTGTTTACATGTTGTTTCACTGCTAATTACACTGCTTGCCACTGTAATTTGTTTCTTTAATAACTTTTCAACCGTTGCTCCGTTTAAAATGTTTCTTATATGTAACTTGACTAGATTTTCGTGTAGATCATGTTTATGCTGCTCTTGCTTGCTCATAACAAATAATAAAATATGTTTTAGGGAAGAATAGTACCAAATGCAAATAATTATCGTGGGGTCCGCAATAGTTTGCCATGTATAGATTTTACTCCCCCACTTAAAGTGACTAGATTAGATAGTTTATTTTATGCTTCACCTAATGCCATGATTTTGTGCTATGCCATGCTTGAGTTGCCATGTTAACAACCTTTGTTGATCATCTGTAACTAAACAAGTTGAACCTTTCAAAATGTGTGGTATCGTCGTGTGTGAGGAGTACTCCACTTAACCTATTAGTAACCGCTCTCGACGGTAGGTGCGATGTCTCATGTTGCCTTCTTGTTGATGCTTGCTCGTGTTTGCTTCGTAGTAATAGATGCTTGATCGTTGATTGCTTTCCAGTGTTTACCTCTTGTGTGCTTCCGTGGGTACCTCTCGGAGATGATGCGAGCTCGCGAAAACCTACACTTTCGGAACCCGACTTATCAACAGGCAAGGACTATGCATTACTTATGATCCATTCTATTTCAACCAGCGGTTTGCATGCTAGTCTAGATTAGGTTCGATGTTTGATCCTACCACATGTTTACATCCTCTTTCAAACCGATACAGCCATGTCCCCTCCCAGCAAACCATGTACTTCTATGTTACTATTGCTCGTTGCTCAGCCCCTGCTTAGTATGCATGCTTAGGATTCTACGATGTTATCCTGTTACTTCTTGGTTTTGGGCTATCACATTATTATATTGTTGCGGTTGATATGTTATTATAATGTTCATTATATTCGACGAAGGATGGAAGGTCTAGGCTATCCCGCCCCGACGCTTTGTTCCATTCGAGTCACCTAGGACTCGAGTTCCGGGTATTGTGTCTCTTGACGAGCGTGCCTAACCGCGTGTGGGATGCTATGGGGTCCCCTTTTCTTACCTACCTAGCTTCAAACATTTCTAGAGGTGGCCCAGCTGATTTACCATTTGAAACCGTGTGCGTAACTGGTCTGCAGCCAGTGGATTTAAAAACAACCCGGGCCAGCGGAGACATGGTTTCCCTATTGGTCCACACTGGTGAGCTAGGGAAGTCCCCTGTTATATATGTGAAGCTAACCCCGACCTTGGCCATACTGAAGAGTCCGATCCGAGAGTGTGGCCGGCTTTTGGGTTGGGTGTCGACTCCCCGGGGCCACCCGGATTTGTTCGTTGTTAGTTAGAGGGACCTTTCGATTCGGATCTCTCGGAACTAAATCATAATATGGTTGCCTGTGATGGGTTGCAACTGGGAGAGATGTGCGTGCGTGCGGAGCCTTGTAATGGGCAATTGGTACACCCCTGCAGGGTTAAATCTTTTCGAGAAGCCGTGTCCATGGTTATGGACGACTTGAGACCTACGCCTTGTTCATCGACACGATCCTGAGACATTCTTGTGTAGCTAAATAACTTGAACCATTCTAAATGTGCGGTATCGTCGTGTGTGACGAGTACTACACTTAACCTGTTAGTAACCGCTCTCGACGGTAGGTGCGATGTCTCGTGTTGCCTTCTTGTTGATGCTTGCTTGTGTTTGCTTCGTAGTAATAGATGATTGCTCGTTGATTTCTTTCAAGTGTTTACCGTCTTGTGTGCTTATGCGGGTACCTCTCGGAGATGATGCGAGCTTGTGATCAACTACACCTTCGGAACCCGACTTATCAACAGGCAAGGGCTATACATTACTTATGATCCATTCTATTTCAACCAGTAGTTTCCAGGCTAGACTAGGTTAGGTTCGATGTTTGATCCTACCACATGTTTACAGCCTCTTTCAAACCGATACAGCCATGTCCCCTCCCAGATAACCTTGTACCGCTATGTTACTATTCTCGTTGCTCAGCCCCTGCTTAGTATGCATGCTTAGGATGCTACGATGTTACCCTGTTACTCCTTGGTTTGGGCTATCACATTATTATATTATTGTTCATGATATGATTATTATAATGTTGACTATATTCGACGAAGAATGGAACGTCTAGGCTATCCCGCCCGACGCTTTGTTCCATTCGATTCACCTAGGATCCGAGTTCTGGGTATTGGTTTTAAGACAGAGCGTGCCTAACCGCGTGTGGGATTTTATGGGGTCCCCTTTTCTTACCTATCTAGCTTCAAACATTTCTAGAGGTGGCCCAAGATAATTTACCATTTGAAACCATGCATATATGTTTGTCGGGTCGCTCCTAGCAGATATCCTTTAAAATAACCCGGGCCAGCGGAGACATAGTTTCTCTGTTGGTCCACAGTTGTGAGCTAGAGGCCTGCCCACATGTGAGGGGATCAGTTACCTCGACCTTGGCTAGACGGAAGAGTCCGATCCGAGAGCGTGGCCAGCTTTTGGATTGGGTGTTGACTCCCCGGGGGCCACTCGGATTTGTTTGTTGTTAGCTCGAGGGACCTGTCATTTCGGATCTCTCGGAACTAAATCATAAAATGGTTGCCTATGATGGGTAGCAACTGAGAGTGATGGGCGTGCGTACGGAGCCTTGTAATGGGCAGTTGGTACACCCCTGCAGGGCTAAATATTTTCGAGAAGCCGTGTCCACGGTTATGGACGACTTGAGACCTACTCCTTGTTCATATACAACAACAACTGAGATAATCTTAATAAAATTGATCAACGTGTGTGTGACTTGACTGCTTCTTCTTCGTCGAGATGCGAAGAGGAGGACAAGGATAGGATAGGTGGTATGCTTGCGTAAGTAGGTGGATAGCAGACTTGTTGGAGGCAATTCCTCTTCGAATGCTTGGCTTCTTATCTTACTCTCTAGATCGTTAGCCACTTTATAAATGCTAGCGCACCAGCAACCTCACCACTTACCCCATCCTTACCGTAAACTACTAGTTGTCCTAGAATGACGAGTGATGAAGTCCTTGCTGGGTCAGTTGACCACTACAGTTGGATGTTGAGTACTTCTATACTCATGATACTACCCCCCAACTCCTTTCATGGTTCTTGATCGACAACAGGTATGGTGATCGACGTTTCGCGTGGAGACTCGACGACGACTAGTTAGGCGGATCCCGGCGGAGGGCCTGGACCCGTGTGGTTATGCGGATCGATGATTTTACATTTGCCACTAGGCATTTGAATGTAGTCTGTACTCAGACATGTATCTTCCGCTGATGTATTGTGTTTAAGGCAGTTGTATGCCGATTGTATGAGATGTTGTATCCATGTAGTTGTAATGTTGTGATATCATGTTGGAAATCCGGGGCATATGGCGTTGTCATATGTCGCGGTGGGACAGATATGTGCTTCGTCCCCGGATCTGGGTGGAAACACCTAGATCTGGAATAGTACCGCATATCGGGCCTTACAACTTGGTATCAGAGCCTTACCGGCCGTAGGATCCCTTCTCTGGCCGAAGCCGAGTCTAGACAAAAACTATTTTGTAGTTACTAAGTTAGTTATCGGAGAGTAGGAATCTTTTTACTCCTTATCTTTGCTCTGGTCAGGACAAGTGCAGTAAATGTTTTATTTTCGTCTTATCCCTTTCAAACTTTAGGATCTCGAGTTTGTGGAGTTTCGGAATAGTTACAATGCCTTGCTTGCAGTGTATTGTCTTGATTCCGATCTTAGGTTTGGGAAATCCTGTAGTACCTTTAGACTGTCCGACTCTGGTTTACATCTTGGTCATCTGTTGACTTCAGTCCTCTTGCCCAGTATCTTCACAATTCCAGTGAGAATGCTTCCCTTGATCGTCGCTTTGAATTGTCATTCTTCCTCTTGACACTGACGGATTCGTTTTTCCGACGATGTCGTCGCTCTGCGGAAAGAATCTCGGCAGAAGTTCGACGTCGACATGGAGCAGAGTCCCTTGTTGGTGGTGTTGAAGATCGTCCACTCTCTTTTCTCTCCCCTCTCCCCCGGATCGTCCTGGATCTCGGGACGAGATCCCTTGTTGGTTGTGTTCTATTGTAAGAGCCCAGATTTTACAAAAATTGAAATTTTTATTTTCGGTGTGAATTGTTTGATTGTCTGATTTGTTTGCGGTGTTTGCATCCCTGATTTATCGATCGGCGATTATTTTCCCCCTCTTATCTCGTACCGGATAGAGACCGACCCTTTCCACCCTGACACTCGACCTTTGCGACACCGGGTTTCACCCGATCACCGTCGCGAAAACCCGCACAGGACCAGCCGTAGCCAACGGAACAAAAACTCCGTTTAATAAGTAAACGGGATATTTTTATAGCGCACCGGAAAGTGTTGTTGAAACGGTTCCAGCGCAAGGTGAACGCCGCCTGCTCGATGCGTTGATCGCGCCGTTCGAAGTTTTACCCGAATCCGAGGTCCTGCGGACCCCCGGCGGTCAGGAACGTAAACACCGCGCGCGAGAGAGAAATACCGGGGATGTTTTTGCAAACTGACAGCCACCTGGGCTATATAAAGACCACCACACTCCCACCCCTTTCTAGGGTTTCCCCTAAGCCAAAAATTGCAGCCACCCCCCTGACATCTGCCTCAAATTTCTGCCCATAGCCCTCCAACTCGAAAGCCTAATTCCCAGCGATTTTAGGCTATTAGATCTCCAGATCAGGGGCTCAGATCGCGCCATGTCGCCGTCCAGAGGCATCCACCATTCTCTATCGGGCACCGGGCCGCGCGGGCATGCAACTGCCGCCGCCGGGCCCGATCCGGGCCGCAGCCGCCTGAAGCGCCTCGCCGCGTCGCCTGTGGAACCGCCGCCGCGCCGCGCTCCGGCGAGCGCCGGGCCCTCTCCTTCCCTCCCCGGTGAGCGCCTCCCCGCGCCGTTCTCCTTCTTCTCCTTGTCTCACCTCGCTCCCTCTCGTCCCTGTGCAGCAAGGCGTCGCCGCCGCGCACCATGGCCATGGCAAGGGAGCTCGCGAGCCCGAGCTCCGCCCAACCGCTACCTCCCGAAGCCGCCGGCGACCGGCCGCCGCGCGCCTCACTGGCCAGGGTGCCTCCTCCTCCGCGCCCGTCCCCCTCGCCTCCTCCCCAGCCGCGCCGCCTCCTCGTTGGCGTAGGACGCCCGTCGGCGCCGCCCTTGTCGTCGGACTCGTCCTGGACGGGACGAACCTCGCGCCCTCGCGCGATCCAGCTGGGTGGGCCGGCCAAGGCGCCACCGTGGCCCATCACCGCTTCCCTGGGCCAGTGGCCTCCTCTGGCCAGATGGGCTCGGCCCTGTTAATTTTTTTTGTGGATAATCCTGCGAATTTTGGCTAAGTCTGAGAATTGTTGCTGTTGTATCTGTTTTGCGTTGTAATTTGTGGTCAAACCATAGCTCGGATTACGTTGCGCCCAAAAGGAAAATTGTTTAGAATTGTGTGTGCTTCAGTTCATCTTTTTTGAGAATTTTGATTTGAGGCCATCTTGATTTTGTATATCACTACTGAAGTGGGCATCAGACTGTTTAACACCTACTAATTTTTGTCATGTGCTGTTGTTGTTATTTTATTGCAAGTTTGCATGATGATTGTGACTCATCCATGAGGCCTATTGCATTGATTCTTGTTGCGTACTGTTAAGAATCTTGTCTACTTCCATTACATGTATTGCATTGTCATGTTTTCATTCCTGATCATAGATATGTTTAGCTCCAAAGTTGATATCCTGATGTTGTCGACAGCCACCTCTGTTTGTCTATATGTTATTCCTATGACCTTGATTCTTGTTTGTACCTGATCACCATCATGTCTACTTCATGCCCATGTATTGCTATGTCATGTTTCTGCACATTTGCATATAGTTTTGCCCCAATTTATACAGCATAAAAATAACAGTTTCTGCCATGTTTCCCTAATTTTCACAAAGTCCTAGACCAGTAATGTTTTATAGCTTTTTGTGTTGCTTATAACTAGTGAACCATGATGCCTTTTTGCATGATTCCTTTTGCCATGCCTTCCCTTCCATGTATACTTTAGTTGCATATCATTTGTGAGCATGTTTGCATTCATTATCCTTTTTATGCATTGCTCTAAAGTGTGCTTCCTGATGTTGGCAGATTGTGTTCCAAACTTGTTTTGCTTATATCTTTTTACCCGTAACTCCGTTTGGGGTGTTCTTTATATGTAACTTGATTAGTTTTTCGTGTACTTTATGTTTTGCTATTATTTGCTGTTGTTAACCAACCTAAAATGTGGTTTAGGCCAGAACAGTACCAAATGCTTTAATTGTCGTGGGGCACTTAGTGGATGCCATGTTAATAACCTTTGCTCACCTTGTGTAGCTAAACAACTTGAACCATTCTAAATGTGTGGTATCTTTGTGTGTAATGAGTACTACACTTAACCTGTTAGTAACCACTCTCGATGGTAGGTGCGATGTCTCGTGTTGCCTTCTTGTTGATCATTGCTCGTGTTTGCTTCGTAGTAATAGATGCTTGCTCGTTGATTGCTTTCTAGTGTTTACCGTCTTGTGTGCTTCCGCGGGTACCTCTCGGAGACGATGCGAGCTTGCGATCAACTACACCTTCGGAACCCGACTTATCAACAGGGAAGGGCTATACATTACTTATGATCCATTCTATTTCAACCAGCGGTTTGCATGCTAGACTAGGTTAGGTTCGATGTTTGATCCTACCACATGTTTACAGCCTCTTTCAAACCGATACAGCCTTGTCCCCTCCCAGCAAACCTTGTACTGCTATGTTACTATTCTCGTTGATCAGACCCTGCTTAGTATGCATGCTTAGGATGCTATGATGTTATCCTGTTACTCCTTGGTTTGGGCTATCACATTATTAAATTGTTGTTGATGATATGATTATTATAATGTTTACTATATTCGACCAAGGATGGAAGGTCTAGGCTATCCCGCCCCGACGCTTTGTTCCATTCGAGTCAACTAGGATCCGAGTTTCGGGTATTGGTTTAAAGACTGAGCGTGCCTATCCGCGTGTGGGATTTTATGAGGTCCCATTTTCTTATATATCTAGCTTCAAATATTTCTAGAGGGTGCCCAAGCTAATTTACCATTTGAAACCATGCATATATGTCTGTCGGGTCGCTCCTAGCAGATATCCTTTAAAATAACCCGGGCCAAGGGAGACATTGTTTCTCTGTTGGTCCACACTGGTGAGCTAGAGGCCTGCCCACATGTGAGGGGATCAGTTACCTCGACCTTGGCCAGACGGAAGAGTCCGATCCAAGAGCGTGGCCAGCTTTTGGATTGGGTGTCGATGTCGGGACCCGGGGTTAGCGTATGCAAGACTCGCTACAACACAATCATATGGAGAGCCGAGAACCGTACCCACTTGTCTAAGAAGACAAGGCCAAGCACATAACGTTCTCGGAAAGCATCGAACGTGAGGGACATCCCATCCAGGCCGGATGATCAACTGAGATGGGTCCTCATCGTCTGCACACAAGTCTAAATGATATGGGTGGTGAACTCCCATACTCATAGACAAGTCGCCTCAACCATACTATCGATTGTATTATAACCCTTACATAGACTTACTCCAGCCCGATCACTTAGTCGGGGTCTAGGGAGGGCTCGATCATACATCAAAGTGTGCACATGACGGAGTCACGAGCAATCGCATCGCGATGCCCCAAGCTGCGCACATCTAAGGGCCACTTGGTGTATATAAGACCGCCAGCCAGATCATAACTAAGGTCTCGAAAACCCATACTAAGACATGCATGTTATAATCATACACGCAACACACATGTCTAGGATGAACAGCGGGTATCATTGCAATTCTCTACAAAGTATACCACTTTATTGATAACTCTTACAGAGTGCACACAGAGATCACAAGTATGTGATCCAACATTACATCAAACATGCGGAAACAAAGTAGGTCTGAGTACAGACAAGTTTAACAAATGGCTTAGAGAAGCCTTATCTATAAACAAGCCCTTCCACGAGGGACCAGTCGTCTGACTGGGACTACACTAGTTTGATCAGTCGTCGAGCTCCAGGAAAATCCACCTTCGGGGTCAGGGGGTTCATCTAAAACATAGAATAAGAAAACGTGAGTACAAATTCGTACTCAGCAAGACTTACGTAGGAAATATACTACTCATGCACATGTATCAAGGTAAAGGGAGGTGGGGTTCATAAGCAAAAGTGCCGGCTTTGACTTGGCTAGTCCTGAACTACGAGTACCAGACTTTGAGGTAAGAAGCGTACACGAGTCCACTACATTTCTCCAACCAATTACACCACTATGGTGCCTTCCTCGACTTCCCCACGAGAAAGCACGCCATAGCACTCACGCTTATCTTGGAAAGTTTTATCAGTATCCGGTTCAAGTTGTCTAATAATCAAGCTAAGCTTTCCAAGCAGTCCCTTACCGCGGACGCGGCTATTCGAATAGTTTTGTTAACCCTGTAGGGGTGTACTACTACACACACGTGTCATTACTTACAGCGAGGATGCCACCACAACACTTCGCCCACAGATCTGTTCTAGTCCAGAGAGTCGCCTATCTAAGGGGGATCCGTATGGAAGTCCGGCCGAGGTTCCAGTACAGCCTCAAACGATGTGTGCAGGGTCCCAAGCCGGTCTTGAAAAGCCATTCATCCACTTCGCAGACCGTGCCACGGCCCTACCATAACTCTGAACTACTGCGACTTCTAGGGTTCAAACGGGGTGAGGTACTAGGATGAGAGGGGTCAGTGAGCCTAATGTGTGGTTGCACTCTTCTTCTTGGATCACCACACAAGAACTCGGAATTAAGGCGGTGTTCAACGAGACACCCCACTGTGTACTCCTACACAGCCTCTCATCGTTCACCTTGTATTAGGGTAGATTCACCAACACATTTCCACCATCATCAACATGATCACTACCATCCCGACTCACAAAAGAGTAACCTCATTGTAACTCTAAGCATGCAATAAGCAGTAACAGTTGCAGGGGGTCACACGATATCAATCAACTCCTACATTTTCTAGGATTGTGGTTTGCTTACTACTGTGACAAATGATAGGTCATGCAAAGGAATGGGTTCATCTATGTGGTAGAAACGTAGCATGGTAATCATCCTATACAATGCATAAGCGAGACATGAGAGGGAATTGGGATTTTATCGACATGATCAATGGGGGTTTGCTTGCCTTGCTGACGAGGTTCGATAACGGTGTCTTCAACGAAGGGGGTGGCCTCCGATTCCAGTTGCACGTCTATCGAGCAAACAAAGCAATCAAGGGTAAATGTAATGCAATGCTCAAACACATGATCAATATTGTGGTGGTGATGTTCATGGTCACAATGTGTTGGCAATTCCATTTAAAAGAAGCCAATTGCAAATGCACCTCAAATTTGAATTCAAATTAAATGCATATGGATGCTTGCCACTGTTCACCCAGTTTAAATTGGGCAAACATGAAAAAAAAGTCCATATTCACATTCCTTGTATTTTTCTGATGATTTTAGACATATTATTTGTCCAATTTGGAGTTAATATGAATTTTCTATGAATTATTGAAGTTTAAAGTATTTTCTGCAATTTCATTGATTTCTTTTAATTGCAAATGCTTTTATTGCGCCAGCACTGCACCAGCATGACGTCAGGGGGTTTTCGACCCTGGTCAAACTGACAAGTGGGCCAGGGCTGTCAGCCTCTCTGTCTAATTTCCCTGTTAGATTAATCTAACAAAGAGGATTAGAGGGGGCTGGGCCCACCTGTAAGTTAACTTAATCCTGCCACCTGGACCTCACCGGCGGCGAGTCTCCGGCGACCCACCAGCACGGCGGCGTTGCACGGGACGGCGGCACAGTGGACCAAATGGCACGCGACGACCACCGTTTTGAAGCTCCTTCTCGCGCGCGTCGAACATGGCAAGGAAGGAGTGCTGGGGCTCACCGGAACATCGCTGGCGTCAAACCCTAGCGGCGGCCGTGGCGGAGCAATGACGACGAGGTCGTCGTCGTGGGCTAGCTTGGGCTTGCGCTAGTCCAATCGAATCCTGGGGGTTCCAGGAAAACGATGGACAGCACGGCGGGATCGTAGGAGTACTGGGGCTCCCTCGCCGTCGTCCATGGCGGCGAGCTCGCTCGGCTCCCATGGCGGACATCGCTAGGGTATGCAAACGAGGGCGTAGATAGAGGGTTTTCGAGCTACAGCTCACCAGGAACTCGACGGTGGTAGCAGCTCGGTCGAGGAGGGCTCGGCGGCGGATTATTTGGACTGCGACGCACGGTGGCCGGAGTGGAGGACGATGAAGCGCACGTCGGCTACAAGGCGTCCCGGGGAGATTCCTTCTGCGGCTCGGCGTAGAAGAGAAGGCAAAGACGATGGACACGTTCCTGGCGGCTATCTCGAGCTCGGCTACGAGTTGCCATGGCCATGGCCGGCGATGCTCTCGGGGGTCGTCGCGGGCGAGCTGGGGAGAGACACAGAGGGATTGGGAGGAGGGGGAATGGACGTGCGGCTCGTCCAGGAGCTGCGTGGCGCGTCTAGGAGCTTCGGGAGGGGCAGGTGGATGCTGGGGAGAGCAAGGCGTGCTCGTCTGTCTCGGTGGCATTCCACCGAGCAGCTTGGAGGCGCGGGGAGGTAGAAGACAAGGAGAAGGCTGTTGGGCTGGCTGTTGGGCCTCGCCCTGGGCGACAGGTAGGGTTTCTATTTTTCTTTCTTAATTATTTTCTGTTTATTTGTTTTACCTTGCTAAAAAAATAGCAAAGTATTTTTATAAATGCTCCAAATTTTTATATGGCCTCAAAATAATTATAGCTATCCACTTATAAAGTTTGGACATTTTTATAATTCAAATAATTTGAATCTTAAATCAAATAGGGGTTTTTGAATTAATCCAAGGTCCTGTTTGAATATTTGAAAAATCCATGAGCATGGGGTTGGTCCCACATCACTTGATATGTGATCACACTAATTTATAAGACTTTTCAAAATTGCAAAAGGAATTTTTGGAGCAACTTTATTTCTGGCCATTGGAATTAAATTCATCTGGGGGGTGTTCCTTCTCCCATTTTACATTTGAATTTGATTTCAATTGATTTCTTTTGAAATTTTTAAGATGATGCAAAGTGACTTGCTAATCCTAGCACATACCTAAAAGAGGGTTGTAACAGTCGACTCCCCGGGGGCCACCCGCATTTGTTCGTTGTTAGCTACAGGGACCTGTCGTTTCGGATCTCTCGAAACTAAATCATAAAATGGTTGCCTATGATGGGTAGCAACTGAGAGTTATGGGCGTCGTGCGGAGCCTTGTAATGGGCAGTTGGTACACCCATGCATGGTTAAATCTTTTCGAGAAGCCGTGTCTATGGTTATGGACGACTTGCGACCTACTCCTTGTTCATAGACAACAAGAACTGAGATAATCTTAATAAACTTGATCAACGTGTGTGTGCCTTGAATGCTTCTTCTTCGTCGGGATAGGCAGAGGAGGACAAGGATAGGATAGGATAGGTGTTATGCTTGCGTAAGTAGGTGGATAGCATACTTGTTGGAGGCGATTCCTCTTCGAATGCTTGGCTTCTTATCTTACTCTCTAGATCGTTAGCCACTTCATAAATGCTAGCGCGTCAGCAACCTCACCACTTACCCCATCCTTACCGTAAACTACTAGTTCTCCTAGAATGACGAGTGATGAAGTCCTTGCTGGGTCAGTTGACCACTACAGTTGGATGTTGAGTACTTCTGTACTCATGATACTACCCTCAACTTGATGAGGACATCTCTACTAATGTTACACCCACATCTTCACCAACTACACATACTGGACCAGTTACTAGAGCACGCGCACGTCAACTAAATTATCAGGTACTTTCGTTTCTTGCGAATCCTTCTAATATTCAGGAACATATGATGCTGCCTAAATTAGATACTTTTGATTGTCTTATGAATGAAGGACCTAGCATGGATAAGAAGGATGGTCATTGGAGCGGGATCAAGCATGGAGAAGGAGGTGCGCGCTGGGGAAAGGACAATGGAGCTTCCAGTGGTGATTTTCGCACTTTGAAGCCACCATAAGGCGTGCATGAAGACTTGGACGAAAGACACAAGATTTTCGTCCAAGGGTTATTATAGGTGATGCGTCACCTTATTATTGGGCCAGGCCCATGTAATTTCGAAATACACTTAATAGGCTACTTTTTAGTTTCCGTATGTGTGGGGAAACCGAGTTAGGTTTTTTTTCGGACCCCTCCTCCAAGGGGCCACGAAATTCCCCTCTGTTCCCCCATATATATAGCCCTTAGGGCGTCGTTTAGACTTGGGTTATAAATAGATTTAAGTTAGCCATAGCCGCAACTTCGAGCTCTTCGTTTGTGTCATCCGACCAGGCCAAGACCGCATTGGAACCCCAACTTCTTTTAATCTTTCATCTTATATTCGCAATATCCAGATTGCAATTCTTAGTTCTTGCTTGTTCTTTTGATTGCTTGCAGGAATTAGACCTTCGTGGTCAGGTTGATCGTGCATCCGTGGGATCAATAACCTCTCGGAGTTGGTTTAGCGATCGCTAAGGCGCAACGTCTTCGCACGTTCGTAGTCGGGTCGTGAAAGTCGTCTCCACCATAATCGATCTCCATCATCTCATCATAACATCGGGACACCTTCGCCTCTGTCAAGTGGTATCAGATTTCCAGGTTGTTCGGTGAGATTTACCAGTTTTTGTAGTCTAGATTGGTTCTGTTCTTCATACCTACAGTCCACGAAAAAGCCAACAAAAAAAATTAGGGTTAGATCATCACGTCCCAAGACAGTCCTAGCCTTTGTCCAGTTTTCTTTTCAGTACTTGCTTTGTTGAATTTACGGTTGCATCATTGTGTCAAGTTGCTGATCTTAGCTTCTAGTTCCCTTAGAGTTTCGAGTTCTGATCACAGTTTGCCACGTCGCCGCCGCACAGTAGTCATCCTACCACGTTCCGCCAATCCAAGTCCAGATACACCACCACGTTCCGCCAAGCAGAGTCCATATACACCACCACGACCTACCGATCCGAGTTGAGTTCCATCACCCGTTCGGTTTGTGATCTCTCTGTAGCCAGATTAGTTTTGAGTTCATTAGAGTTGGATTTCACCAATCTTTGTCGTACGTAGAAGGGGGTGATTTCCAAAAAAAAAGGGTCTGACAAGCTTTCCAGAGAAGTTTTAGGCCAAAAATTTCAGGGGTGAAAAAATTTCGTGCCCATACCTTCCTTATGTCCAGAAACTAATTTTGAGACCTTCGCTACCATAGTGATTTTTTCGCACTTTTTCATCCACCGCAGTCCCGCATCGCAAAAAAAAGAGAGAAAAAAAATCCAGAGTGTGCTTCTCAGTTGTTTACGTGCCGCGCCGTGCTTTCGTTGGTGTTTTAGGCTCGCGTCTCTAGTACGGTCTAGCCTAGGATCAGCACAGTACCGATGTTGAGTGTTTATTCAGCTTTGCATCTCTGTTTTGATTACTGTTGAGCTTTTCCTACCATACTTGTCAGCCTTCCTACAGCTCCACATATATTCTACATCATGCGTTTGACACCTCCTGGCCATCGCTCTACCATATCTCTGAGAGTTTTTACCCGTTGGTTGTACATCACCACCTGCTGCTAGGTAAGAATCGGTAAGAACGAAAGAAAAGCTTGACGGATTTGTGCTTTCCACCACCCCACATCCCATTAGTAGAAGTAGGATCATATTCCTGTGTGTTTTCTATTTCTGCTAACCATGCCAGGATCACATGATGAACTAGCGCGGGATGCACCCGATTGGGAGAACATGACAAACAAGGAGCTACATGATAAATTTGCACAAATGATGTCTGAACAGGTGAATGCCATTGAGAACAGATTTACAGAGGCGATTGATGGCGTGGAAAAGATGATCGACACCAAGCTTGACGCCAAGTTTACTGAGTTGCTCGCACGCCTACCTACACAGCCTGCTGCCGCTCCAGCACAGCCACAGCCACCGCCACCAACACGTGCACGACGTATTCTGTTTCCGAGAGGACAAGCTGCTGGTATTGGTGCTCCTCCTGCTGCTGAAGTTGCTGCTACTGCTGCTGCTTCTGACGTCGGCCAGGACCACAACTACGAGGGTGATTACAAGGAGGAGGAGGAACAGGAAGCGGCCTATGAGGAGCCAGCTGGACGTCCAAGTCCCAACATTCTCCACGGTCAACACCAACCACCCCCTCAGGTACGCGATGATGACCATGTGCCTAAACTTAAATTGAATCTTAAGCCGTTTGAAGGTAGATATATTCCTGATGCTTATCTTACTTGGGAGTTAGAAACTGAACAACGCTTTACATGTTTACAATATCCTGAGAATAGACGTGTTACTGCTGCTGTTTGTGAATTCACGGGGTTTGCATCTATTTGGTAGTCTGAACATTGTAGATTGCATGCTAATAATATTCCAACTACTTGGGCTGCTTTAAAACATGCTATGCGTACTCGCTGGGTTCCTCCTTATTATCAACGTGAATTGCTACAAAAATTACAGCGTTTGAGACAAGGAAAAAATTCTGTAGAGGAATATTATCAAGAATTACAAACTGTATTGATTACATGTGGCCTAGTAGAGGATAATGAAGCTATGCTTGCACGTTTTATGAGTGGCTTAAACAGGGAGATACAAACTATTCTAGAATACAAGGACTATGCTACTATTGTTTCATCTTGCTTGTAAAGCTGAACGTGAAGTGCAGGATCGACAGGCCGCTACGAGACCTAACTTTTCTGCAGGACGAAATACATCATGGACATCACGTGGACCTTCTACATCCACACGTCCTGTTGCACCACCATCTACTTCAACCGCTCATTCTTACAGGGAGCCACCAAAACAGCCAGCGCCACCATTCAAGGGTGCACAGAGTGGTCCAGCGGCGAGTTCTTCTTCATCCATGGCTTCCACAGGGCAAACACGAGATCGTGATATTAAATGTCGCGGGTGCCAAGGTGGAGGTCACTTTGCAAAAGACTGTCCCTCCAAGCGTGTGATGACTATTACGACGGATGGAGGGTATGAGTCAGCGAGTGACTATGATGAGGAGACTTTATTCCTCATTGCTAATGAGGAACAGGGTGCCCATAATGATTCTCATGACATAGAATATATGGCTCCTGATGATGCGGATAAATATGCTAGTTTGGTTGCTCAACGTGTGTTAAGTGTGCAGGTAACGAAGGCCGAGCAAAACCAGAGGCATAATTTGTTCCACACAAAGGGAGTGGTGAAAGAACGTTCGGTTCGTATCATTATTGATGGAGGGAGTTGCAACAACTTGGCTAGCATGGAGTTGGTGGAGAAGCTATCTCTCACCACAAGACCACACCCTCATCCGTACTATATTCAGTGGTTTAACAATAGTGGTAAGATTAAGGTTACGCGTTCGGTTCGTGTGCACTTTAGCATTGCTGCATATGCTGATTATGTTGATTGTGATGTGGTGCCCATGCAAGCATGCTCTCTTTTACTTGGTAGACCATGGCAATTTGATAGGAATGTTGTACACCATGGTAGGACAAATTAGTTTACTCTGGTTCATCAGGATAAAAATATTGCTTTACTTCCTATGTCTCCTGAACAAATTGTGAAAGATGATCTTGCTAGAGCTAGTAAAGCTAAACACGAGAAAAATAAGAGTGAAAATGAGATAGCAGCTAAAGAATTTGAGCAACAACATAAGACTAATAGCAAATCTTCTTCTGCTGTTTCTAATGAAATTAAATTGACTAGTCCAACTTTGCTTGCTACTAAGGTTGATATTTCGGATTTGGATGTTAGTCAATATGTGTGCTATGCTTTTGTGTGCAAAGAAGCTTTGTTTTCATTTGAGGAATTGCCTCCTTCTTTGCCTCCTGTTGTCACTGACGTTTTGCAGGAGTTTATTCACGTCTTTCCACAAGACGTGCCACCGGGATTACCACCTATTCAAGGGATTGAGCATCAGATTGACTTAATTCCCGGTGCTTCGCTGCCTAACCGTGCTCCATACCGTACCAATCCGGAGGAGACGAAGGAGATTCAGCATCAAGTACAAGAGCTACTCGACAAAGGTTACATACGTGAATCCCTTAGTCCTTGTGCTGTTCCTGTCATATTAGTGCCTAAAAAGGATGGAACATGGCGTATGTGTGTTGATTGTAGAGCCATTAATAATATTACTATTCGTTATCGTCATCCTATTCCTAGGTTAGATGATATGCTTGATGAATTAAGTGGCTCTACCATGTTTTCCAAAGTTGATTTGCGTAGTGGATACCATCAAATTCGCATGAAATTAGGAGATGAATGGAAAACGACATTTAAAACTAAGTTTGGATTATATGAGTGGTTAGTCATGCCTTTTGGGTTAAGTAATGCACCTAGCACTTTCATGAGATTAATGAACGAGGTTTTACGTGCTTTCATTGGACGATTTGTGGTAGTCTATTTTGATGATATACTGATTTATAGCAAATCTTTGGAGGAACATTTGGATCATTTACGTGTTGTTTTTATTGCTCTACGTAATGCACGTTTGTTTGGTAACCTTGGGAAGTGCACCTTTTGCACCGACCGAGTATCGTTTCTTGGCTATGTTGTTACTCCGCAGGGAATTGAAGTTGATAAAGCCAAGATCGAGGCGATTGGGAGTTGGCCGCAGCCCAAAAAGGTCACACAAGTGAGGAGTTTTCTTGGCCTCGCTGGATTCTATAGGCGTTTTGTGAGAGATTTCAGCACCATTGCTGCACCTCTCAATGAGCTTACACGCAAGGATGTGCCTTTTACTTGGGGTACCGCACAGGAAGAAGCCTTCACAGTATTGAAAGAACATTAACACATGCTCCTTTGCTCCAACTTCCTGATTTTAATAAGACTTTTGAGCTTGAATGCGATGCTAGTGGGATTGGTTTGTGAGGTGTGTTATTACAAGACGCTAAACCTGTTGCATACTTTTCTGAAAAATTGAGTGGACCTAGTATGAACTATTCTACTTATGATAAGGAATTATATGCTCTTGTTCGGACTTTAGAAACTTGGCAACATTATTTATGGCCCAAAGAATTTGTTATACAGTCTGATCATGAATCTTTGAAACACATAAGAAGTCAAGCAAAACTTAATATTAGACATGCTAAGTGGGTTGAATTTATTGAGACTTTCCCTTATGTCATTAAACCCAAGAAGGGGAAAGATAATATTATTGCTGATGCATTGTCTCGTCGTTATACTATGCTTTCACAACTTGACTTCAAGATATTCGGTTTAGAGACAATCAAAGATCAATATGTACATGATGCTAAATTTAAAGATGTATTGCAGAATTGTAGATAGGGTAGAACATGGAACAAGTTTGTGCTTAATGATGGATTTGTGTTACGTTCTAACAAGCTATGCATTCCAGCTAGCTCTATTCGTCTTTTGTTGTTGCAGGAGGTGCATGGAGGAGGATTAATGGGACATTTTGGCGTGAAGAAGACGGAGGACGTACTTGCTACACATTTCTTTTGGCCAAATATGAGATGGGATGTTGAGCGTTTTGTTGCTCGCTGCACTACATGTCAAAAAGCTAAGTCACGACTCAATCCTCATGGTTTATACATGCCTTTACCTGTACCTAGTGTTCCATGGGAGGACATATCAATGGACTTTGTTTTAGGTTTGCCTCGAACAAAGAAGGGGAGGGATAGCATATTTTTTGTCGTGGATAGATTTTCTAAGATGGCACATTTTATACCATGTCATAAAAGCAATGATGCTGCTAATGTTGCTGATTTATTCTTTCGTGAGATTATTCGCTTACATGGTGTGCCCAATACTATTGTCTCGGATCGTGATACTATGTTTCTTAGCCATTTTTGGAGATGCTTATGGGCTAAGTTGGGGACCAAACTACTTTTTAGTACTACATGTCATCCCCAACCTGATGGACAAACTGAAGTGGTCAATAGGACTTTGTCTACTATGCTTAGGGATATTTTAAAGAGTAACTTGAAAATGTGGGAAGAATGTTTACCTCATATTGAATTTGCTTATAATCGTTCATTTCATTCTACCACTAAAATGTGCCCTTTTGAGATTGTTTATGGTTTTCTACCTCGTGCACCTATTGATTTGCTGCCTCTTCCATCTTCGGAGAAGGTTAATTTTGATGCTAAGCAACGTGCTGAATTGATATTAAAAATGCATGAGTTAACTAAAGAAAACATTGAGAAAATGAATGCTAGATACAAGCTTGCTGGTGATAAGGGTAGAAAGCATGTTGTGTTTGAACCAGGAGATCTTGTTTGGTTACATCTACGTAAAGATAGGTTTCCTGATTTGCGCAAGTCTAAGTTAATGCCACGAGCTGATGGTCCCTTTAAGGTTTTACAGAAAATTAATGATAATGCATATAAACTTGAGCTACCTGCAGATTTTGGGGTTAGTCCCACATTTAACATTGCAGATTTGACACCTTATTTGGGAGAAGATGATGAGTTTCCGTCGAGGATGACTTCAATTCAAGAAGGGGAGGATGATGAGGACATCTCTACTAATGTTACACCCACATCTTCACCAACTACACATACTGGACCAGTTACTAGAGCACGCGCACGTCAACTAAATTATCAGGTACTTTCGTTTCTTGTGAATCCTTCTAATATTCAGGAACATATGATGCTGCCTAAATTAGATACTTTTTTTTGTCTTATGAATGAAGGACCTAGCATGGATAAGAAGGATGGTCATTGGAGCGGGATCAAGCCTTGACAAGGAGGTGCGCGCGCGGGAAAGGACAATGGAGCTTCCAGTGGTGATTTTCGCACTTTGAAGCCACCATAAGGCGTGCATGAAGACTTGGACGGAAGACACAAGATGCCACATTAATATTTTCGTCCAAGGGTTATTATAGGTGTTGCGTCACCTTATTATTGGGCCAGGCTGATAGAGGCGAAGGTGTCCCGATGTTTCGATGAGATAATGGAGATCGATTTTGGTGGAGTAGACTTTCACGACCCGACTACGAACATGCGAAGACGTTGCGCCTTAGCAATCGCTAAACCAACTCCGAGAGGTTATTGATCAGGCGGATGCATGATCAACCTGACCACGAAGGTCTAATTCCTGCAAACAATCGACGAACAAGCAAGAACTAAGAATTGCAATCTAGATATTGCGAATATAAGATGAATGATTACCAGAAGTTGGGGTTCCAATGCGGTCTTGGCCTGGTCGGACGACACAAACGAAGAACTCGAAGTTGCGGCTATGGGTAACTTAAATCTAATTAAAACCCAAGTCTAAACGACGCCCTAAGGGCTGTATATATGGGGGAACAGAGGGGAATTTCGTGGCCCCTTGGAGGTGGGGTCCGAAAACAACCCTAACTCGGTTTTCCCACACATACGGACTCTAAAAACAGCCTATAATGTGGTATTTCGAAATTACATGGGCCCAGCCCAATATTAAGGTGACGCAGCACCTATAATTGCCCTTGGACGAAAATAATGAAGTGGCATCTCGCGTATTTCGTCCAAGACTTCATGCGCTCCTTTTGGTGGCTTCAAAGTGCGATAATCACCACTTGAAGCTCCACTGTCTTTTCGCGTGCGCGCACCTTCTTCTCCATGCTTGATCCCGCTCCAATGACCATCCTTCTTGTCCATGCTAGGTCCTTCATTCATAAGCAAAACAAAAGTATCTAATTTAGGCAGCATCATATGTTCATGAACAATAGAAGGATTCGCAAGAAACGAAAGTACCTGATAATTTAGTTGACGTGCACGTGCTCTAGTAACTGGTCCAATATGTGTAGTTAGTGAGGATATGTGTGTAAGATTAGTAGGGATGTCCTCATCATCCTCCCCTTCTTGAATTGAAGTCGTCCTCGACGGAAGCTCATCATCTTCTCCCAAATAAGGCTTCAAATCTGCAATATTAAATGTGGAACTAACCCCAAAGGCTGCAGGTAGCTCAAGTTTATATGCATTATCATTAATTTTCTGCAAAACCTTAAAGGGACCATCAGCTCGAGGCATTAACTTAGACTTGCGCAAATCAGGAAACCTATCTTTACGTAGATGATGAGGACATCCCTACTACAACTACTACTTCCCCAACTCTTCATGATGCACAAGCCAATCAAATCCGACTTGGACCTATTACAAGAGCCCGTGCTAAGTCATTAGAACAGCAGGTGAATTTGCTCTTACTCGAGTCTGATGATCGGCTTAGTGAGAATTATATACTGCCTAAATCCTTGTGTGTTTGTATGATCAGGTATCAAGGTGAAGACAAGGAACTAGGAGGAGCTGAGGTTCAAGAAGAAGCCAAGGAACAAGAACAAGCTACATGGGAAGAAGAACCTCAAGAAGACAAGGCCAGGAAGAAAGATGCTTCAGGCCGCGGTACTACTGCGCCAACCGCGGTACTACCGCGCCACGGTACTACCGCGCTGCCCGCGGTACTACCGCGCCATGGTACTACCGGGCCTACTACCGTCCGTGCTACCGCGAGCAACAGGAGGACTACGGTAGTGGTTACGGTACTACCGTGCCTACTACCGTGAAAGGTCAGGAGAGATACGGTAGTGGTTACGGTAGTAGCCGCGGTACTACCGCACCCACGGTACTACCGCGCCAATCACGGTACTACCGTGCTGCCTGCGCGCAGAATTGGGCCTACGGCCCCTGTATCCGAGTCTGGACCCCCTTAGACTATAAATATAAGTCCCCCTACGGGATTTTAGGTCAGACCACGTTTAGTTAAACCCTAGATATTGAGAATAGCTTCAAGCTTTCCTCTTGAATCATTAAGACTTCAATTCGTATCGATCTGAAGTTCTTCTACTGCAAGTTCTTGTGTGATCTGTTGTTCCACTGGGAATTAGTAGATTGCAATCACCGTCTCGTGGTCGACGGCTACGTTGCGCAAGTGTGTGAAGTTGTGAATATCCAAAGGGTAGAGAGCTGTCGCATTGGCAACAGGGATCTAGCGAGGAGAGTTCATCGGTTATCCACAAGTTATCTATCATCGCCCTCATATTCACCGTTCGCTTACTGAGAAGATCGGGCCACCCCATATCATCTTGGTATCAGAGCAAAGTTTTCTCCATGGGCTGAAATTTACTATCAAGAGTATTGTGCGGGATCAACAATACTATAATATGAATGATTTATTGCATCTTACAAGGGAGGCTGAATCCCAGCTTGCGGAAGAAGCACAATTAAAGTCACGATACTCCACCTCTAGCAGATTTTCTCCAAGGACATCGTCCGCCGCACCTATGGAGAATTATGGTGCCAATACTCGTGCTTCTTCATCAGTTTCCAAGCCAGCCTCCAATGGTTCTATGGCCAAGAAGCCAGCTGTTCCTGCCACTAGTGCAGGCTCCAACATGTCTACAGCTCGCAATCGCGAGATCACTTGTCATGCTTGCGGAAATCCGGGTCACTTCAAGAGAGATTGCCCGAACAGAAAGGTCATGTTTGTGAATCAAGAAACGGGCGAGTATGAAACTGTTGATGATGAAGATCCTTCCGCATTCGATGACGAGGGATATCATAGTGAAGAAGGCATGGATGCTTTTACATCGCATGCTCTTACCATTGTTGTGTCACAACGTGCTCTTACAGTGCAGCCACATGTTGATTCTCAGCGCTGCAATTTGTTCCAAACCAAGGCACTTGTTGGTCCCAACAAAGCTTGCAAAGTTATCATTGATGGAGGTAGCTGCCGCAACCTCGCAAGCAAGGAGTTATGTGCCAAGCTCAATCTGAAATACTCACCTCACCCGAATCCTTATTATGTCCAATGGTTGAGTGACAGTGGTGAAATGAAGGTAAATCACATGGTGCGCGTAAATTTTGAGATAGGCCCATACAAGGATTCCATCGATTTTGATGTGGTGCCTATGACAGTTTGCCATCTCTTATTTGGTCGGCCGTGGTTATATGATCGCCATGTGCAACACAATGGTCGAGCCAATACATATCATTTGGAGTTCAAGGGCAAGAAAGTTAATCTCCATCCTATGTCCCCACAGCAAATTGTGAATGAGTCTCGTCAGAAGGTAGAGGTGAATGTAGAACCTACACGAGAGAACAATGTAATAGCTGTGCGTGATAATATAACGAAAAGTGCGAGAGAGACTAGTTTTCTTACATTAGCCACCAAAGAAGACATGAGAGAATTTAATGAGGATCCTACAGCCATACCTCTTGTCCTCATGAATAAAGGCGAGGTGTTCGTTTCTAATGATAACAATCCTATTTCTTCTGGTGTGTCTACTGTTTTGCAGGATTATGATGATGTGTTCCCGGCGGAGGTTCCAGCGGGATTACCACCCTTGCGTGGTATTGAGCACCAAATTGATCTTATACCGGGTGCAACTCTGCCTAACCGGGCAGCATATAGGACAAACCCTCAAGAGACGAAGGAAATTCAGCAACAAGTACAAGCGCTTCTGGATAAAGGGTATATTCATGTCAGCCTTAGCCCTTGTGCTGTTCCTGTTATTTTGGTTCCTAAGAAAGATGGTACATGGCGTATGTCTGTAGATTGTAGAGCTATTAATAATATCACTATTCGATATCGTCATCCTATTCCACGTTTAGAGGATATGCTTGATGAATTGTCTGGTGCTGCTATTTTCTCTAAAATTGATTTACGTAGTGGATACCATCAAATTAGGATGAAAGAAGGGGATGAATGGAAAACTGCTTTCAAAACTAAGTTCGGCTTATATGAGTGGTTAGTTATGCCTTTTGGTCTTACTAATGCTCCTAGTACTTTCATGCGATTAATGAACCATGTTTTGAGGGAGTTTATTGGACATTTTGTGGTTGTGTATTTTGATGATATACTTATTTACAGCCGCAATGAATTTGACCATGCTGATCATGTTAGACAAGTTTTGCAAGTGTTGCGTGATTCTAAATTATATGCTAATCTTGAGAAGTGCACATTTGCAAAAGATAAGGTCATATTTTTGGGTTTTGTTGTATCTAAGCATGGGGTACATGTAGATTCTACTAAAATTGAGGCAATTCAAAATTGGCCTACCCCCATGAATGTTAGTCAAGTACGAAGTTTTCACGGTCTTGCTGGTTTTTATAGACGTTTTGTGAAAGACTTTAGTACTATTGCTGCACCGTTGAATGAATTGACAAAGAAAGGTGTACCTTTTGTTTGGGGCGTTGCCCAAGACCTTGCATTTGATAAGTTGAAACGTTTGCTTACTTCTGCACCATTACTTGACTTACCTGATTTTACTAAACAATTTGAAGTTGAATGTGATGCTAGTGGTATAGGCATTGGTGGTGTGTTGATGCAAGAAGGTAGACCTATTGCCTATTTTAGTGAGAAACTTTCTGGTGCTAGATTGAATTATCCTATTTATGATAAAGAATTGTATGCACTTGTTAGCGTTCTTGAGGTTTGGCAACATTATTTGTGGCCAAAAGAATTTATCATACATTCTGATCATGAAGCTTTGAAATATCTGAAAGCTCAATCTAATTTGCATAGACGCCTAGCTAAGTGGGTTGAGTTCATTGAGTCTTTTCCTTACATCATCAAATATAAGAAAGGAAAAGATAATGTTGTTGCTGATGCTCTCTCTAGGAAGAACATGTTATTGACACATCTTGATGTTAAAATTCCTAGATTAGAGAGTTTGTGTGATTTATATGCAACTGATCATGATTTTGCTGAACCATATCGTTTGTGCTTGCTTCGAAATGCATGGGACAAGTTCCACATCCATGATCGATTTTGGTTTCGAGCTAACAAACTTTGTGTTACAGAATCTTCTGTGCGTTTTCTATTGTTGCAGGAATCACATGCAGGAGGATTGATGGGTCACTTTGGGCGTGAGAAGACTCTACTCATGCTTGCGGATAATTTTTATTGGCCCAGGATGAGGCGTGATGTGGACAGGTTTGTTCGACGTTGCATTGTATGCAATACATCCAAGTCCAAGATGAAACCTCACGGTTTGTATACTCCACTATCGGCTCCTACCACACCTTGGGAAGATATTAGTATGGACTTTGTGTTCGGATTGCCACGCACTAAATATGGTCATGATAGTATATTTTTGGTAGTGGATAGATTTTCCAAGATGGCACATTTAATTGCTTGCCATAAGAGCGACGATGCGTCGCATGTTGCTAACCTGTTTTTCTGGGAGATTGTACGCTTGCATGGAGTGCCCAAGAAAATTGTTTCTGGCAGGGATGTAAAGTTTGTGAGCTACTTCTGGAAGACACTTTGGGGAAATCTAGGAACAAAGCTAATGTTCAGCACTACATGTCATCCTCAAACTAATGGTCAAACGGAGGTGGTCAATAGAACATTGTCACAATTGCTGCGAGCTATGATCAAGAAAAATCTGCGTGAATGGGAGGAGTGTTTGCCACATTTGAGTTTGCTTATAACAGGGCAGTACACACTACTAGTCAACTTTGTCCTTTTCAAGTGGTATATGGTTTTAAGCCTATTACACCCCTTGATTTGTTGCCTCTTCCATTGCAGGACAGAATTAATATGGAGGCATCCAAACGAGCAGATTACGTGAAGAAGAGTCATGAGAAGACACGAGAGGCTATTGAGAAGCAAGGCAAGAACGTTGCTGCTGCACGCAACCAGTCACGAAAGCAAGTTCTATTTCAGCCTGGAGATATGGTTTGGGTACATCTGCGCAAGCATAGATTTCCAGGATTGCGGAACTCCAAGTTGAAGCCACGTGGTGCTGGTCCTTATAAAGTGCTGGCCAAGATCAATGATAATGCCTACTCGATTGATATTCCCATTGCTGATTTTGGTGGTGCAAGTAACAACTTTAATGTAGCCGATTTATCACCACATATGGGAGATGACCTCGGAGCGTCGGGGTCGACGCCTTTTGAAGGGGGGGGGAGATGATGAGGACATCCCTACTACAACTACTACTTCCCCAACTCTTCATGATGCACAAGCCAATCAAATCCGACTTGGACCTATTACAAGAGCCCGTGCTAAGTTATTAGAACAGCAGGTGAATTTGCTCTTACTCGAGTCTGATGATCGGCTTAGTGAGAATTATATACTGCCTAAATCCTTGTGTGTTTGTATGATCAGGTATCAAGGTGAAGACAAGGAACTAGGAGGAGCTGAGGTTCAAGAAGAAGCCAAGGAACAAGGACAAGCTACATGGGAAGAAGAACCTCAAGAAGACAAGGCCAGGAAGAAAGATGCTTCAGGCCGCGGTACTACCGCGCCACGGTACTACCGCGCTGCCCACGGTACTACCGCGCCATGGTACTACCGGGCCTACTACCGTCCGTGCTACCGTGAGCAACAGGAGGACTACGGTAGTGGTTACGGTACTACCGTGCCTACTACCGTGAAAGGTCAGGAGAGATACGGTAGTGGTTACGGTAGTAGCCGCGGTACTACCGCACCCACGGTACTACCGCGCCAATCACGGTACTACCGTGCTGCCTGCGCGCAGAATTGGGCCTACGGCCCCTGTATCCGAGTTTGGACCCCCTTAGACTATAAATATAAGTCCCCCTACGGGATTTTAGGTCAGACCACGTTTAGTTAAACCCTAGATATTGAGAATAGCTTCAAGCTTTCCTCTTGAATCATTAAGACTTCAATTCGTATCGATCTGAAGTTCTTCTACTGCAAGTTCTTGTGTGATCTGTTGTTCCACTGGGAATTAGTAGATTGCAATCACCGTCTCGTGGTCGACGGCTACGTTGCGCAAGTGTGTGAAGTTGTGAATATCCAAAGGGTAGAGAGCTGTCGCATTGGCAACAGGGATCTAGCGAGGAGAGTTCATCGGTTATCCACAAGTTATCTATCATCGCCCTCATATTCACCGTTCGCTTACTGAGAAGATCGGGCCACCCCATATCAGTAGATGTAACCAAACAAGATCTCCGGGTTCAAACACAACATGCTTTCGACCCCTATCACCAGCAAGCTTGTATCTAGCATTCATGCACTAAATGCTTTCTTTAGTTAACTCATGCATTTTTAATATCAATTCAGCACGTTGCTTAGCATCAAAATTAACCTTCTCCGAAGATGGAAGAGGCAGCAAATCAATAGGTGCATGAGGTAGAAAACCATAAACAATCTCAAAAGGGCACATTTTAGTGGTAGAATTCAATGAACGATTATAAGCAAATTCAATATGAGGTAAACATTCTTCCCACAGCTTCAAGTTACTCTTTAAAACAGCCCTAAGCATAGAAGACAATATCCTATTGACCACTTAAGTTTGTCCATCAGTTTGGGGATGACATGTAGTACTAAAAAGATCTTAGAAAATCTATCCACGACAACAAATATGCTATCCCTCCCATTCTTTGTTCGAGGCAAGCCTAAAACAAAGTCCATGGATATGTCCTCCCACGGAACACTAGGTACAGGTAAAGGCATGTATAAACCATGAGGATTGAGTCGTGACTTAGCTTTTTGACATGTAGTGCAGCGAGCAACAAAACGCTCAACATCCCGTCTCATCTTTGGCCAAAAGAAATGTGTAGCAAGTACGTCCTCCGTATTCTTCACGCCAAAGTGTCCCATTAATCCTCCTCCATGCGCCTCCTGCAACAACAAAAGACGAATAGAGCTAGCTGGAATGCATAGCTTGTTAGAACGGAACACAAATCCATCATTAAGCACAAACTTGTTCCATGTTCTAACCTCTCTACAATTCTGCAATACATCTTTAAATTCCGCATCATTTACATATTGATCTTTGATTGTCTCTAAACCGAATATCTTGAAGTCAAGTTGTGAAAGCATAGTATAACGACGAGACAAAGCATCAGCAATAATATTATCTTTCCCCTTCTTGTGTTTAATGACATAAGGAAAAGTCTCAATAAATTCAACCCACTTAGCATGTCTACGATTAAGTTTTGCTTGACTTCTTATGTGTTTCAAAGATTCATGATCAGAATGTATAACAAATTCTTTGGGCCATAAATAATGTTGCCAAGTTTCTAATGTCCGAACAAGAGCATATAATTCCTTATCATAAGTAGAATAGTTCAGACTAGGCCCACTCAATTTTTCAGAAAAGTAAGCAACAGGTTTAGCATCTTGTAATAACACACCTCCCAAACCAATCCCACTAGCATAGCATTCAAGCTAAAAAGTTTTATTAAAATCAGGAAGTTGGAGCAAAGGAGCATGTGTTAACTTATCTTTCAATACCGTGAAGGCTTCTTCCTGTGCGGTACCCCAAGTAAAAGGCACATCCTTGCGTGTAAGATCATTGAGAGGTGCAGCAATGGTGCTGAAATCTCTCACAAAACGCCTATAGAATCTAGCGAGGCCAAGAAAACTCCTCACTTGTGTGACCGTTTTGGGTTGCGGCCAACTCTCAATCACCTTCAATACCCTGTGGAGTAACAACATAGCCAAGAAATGATACTCGGTCGGTGCAAAAGGTGCACTTCCCAAGGTTACCAAATAAACGTGCATTACGTAGGGCAATAAAAACAACACGTAAATGATCCAAATGTTCCTCCAAAGATTTGCTATAAATCTGTATATCATCAAAATAGACTACCACAAATCATCCAATGAAAGCACGTAAAACCTCATTCATTAATCTCATGAAAGTGCTAGGTGCATTAGTTAACCCAAAAGGCATGACTAACCACTCATATAATCCAAACTTAGTTTTAAATGCCGTTTTCCATTCATCTCCTAATTTCATGCGAATTTGATGGTATCCACTACGCAAATCAACTTTGGAAAACATGGTTGAGCCACTTAATTCATCAAGCATATCATCTAACCTAGGAATAGGATGACGATAACGAATAGTAATATTATTAATGGCTCGGCAGTCAACACACATACGCCATGTTCCATCCTTTTTAGGCACTAATATAACAGGAACAGCACAAGGACTAAGGGATTCACGTATGTAACCTTTGTCGAGTAGCTCTTGTACTTGACGTTGAATCTCCTTCGTATCCTCCGGATTGGTACGGTATGGCGCACGGTTAGGCAGTGAAGCACCGGGAATTAAGTCAACCTGATGCTCAATCCCTCGAACAGGTGGTAATCCTGGTGGCACGTCTTGTGGAAAGACGTCAATAAACTCCTGCAAAAGGTCAGTGACAACAGGAGGCAAAGAAGGAGGCAATTCCTCAAATGAAAACAAAGCTTCTTTGCACACAAAAGCATAGCACACATATTGACTAACATCCAAATCCGAAATATCAACCTTAGTAGCAAGCAAAGTTGGACTAGTCAATTTAATTTCATTAGAAACAGCAGAAGAAGATTTCTTATTAGTCTTATGTTGTTGCTCAAATTCTTTAGCTGCTATCTCATTCTCAGTCTTATTTTTCTCCTGTTTAGCTTTACTAGCTCTAGCAAGATCATCTTTCACAATTTGTTCAGGAGACATAGGAAGTAAAGCAATATTTTTATCCTGATGAACCAGAGTAAACTGGTTTTTCCTACCATGATGTACAACATTCCTATCAAATTGCCATGGTCTACCAAGTAAAAGAGAGCATGCTTGCATGGGTACCACATCACAATCAACATAATCAGCATTTGCAGCAATGCTAAAGTGCACACGAACAGAACTCGTTACCTTAATCTTACCACTATTGTTAAACCACTGAATATAGTACGGATGGGGGTGTGGTCTTGTGGTGAGAGATAGCTTCTCCACCAACTCCATGCTAGCCAAGTTGTTGCAACTCCCTCCGTCAATGATGATGCGAACTGAACGTGCTTTCACCACTCCCTTTTTGTGGAACAAATTATGCCTCTGGTTTTGCTCGGCCTTCGTTACCTGCACACTTAACACACGTTGAGCAACCAAACTAGCATATTTATCTGCATCATCAGGAGCCATATACTCTATATCATGAGCATCATCATGGGCACCCTATTCCTCATGAGCAATGAGAACTAAAGTCTCCTCATCATAGTCACTCGCTGACTCATACCCACCATCCTCCGTAATAATCATCACACGCTTGGAGGGAAAGTCTTTTGCGAAGTGACCTCCACCTTGGCACCTGCGACATTTAATATCACGATCTCGTGTTTTCCCTGTGGACGCCATGGATGAAGAAGAACTCGCCGCGGGACCACTCTGTGCACCCTTGAATGGTGGCGCTGGCTGTTTCGGTGGCTCCCTGTAAGAATGAGCGGCTGAAGTAGATGGTGGTGCAGCAGGATGTGTGGATGTAGAAGCTCCACGCGATGTCCATGATGTATTTAGTCCTGCAGAAAAGTTAGGTCTCGTAGCGGCCTGTCGATCCTGCACTTCACGTTCAGCTTTACAAGCAAGATGAAACAAACGAGTGATAGTAGTAAAGTCCTTGTATTCTAGAATAGTTTGTATCTCCCTGTTTAAGCCACCCATAAAACGTGCAAGCATAGCTTCATTATCCTCTACTAGGCCACATCTAATCAATCCAGTTTGTAATTCTTGATAATATTCCTCTACAGAATTTTTTCCTTGTCTCAAACGCTGTAATTTTTGTAACAATTCACGTTGATAATAAGGAGGAACCCAGCGAGTACGCATAGCATCTTTTAAAGCAGCCCAAGTAGTTGGAATATTATTAGCATGCAATCTACAATGTTCAGACCACCAAATAGATGCAAATCCCGTGAATTCACAAACAGCAGCAGTAACACGTCTATTCTCAGGATATTGTAAACATGTAAAACGTTGTTCAGTTTCTAACTCCCAAGTAAGATAAGCATCAGGAATATATCTACCCTCAAACGGCTTAAGATTCAATTTAAGTTTAGGCACATGTTCATCATCGCGTACCTGAGGGGGTGGTTGGTGTCGACCGTGGCGAATGTTGGGACGTGGACGTCCAGCTGGCTGCTCATAGGCCGCTTCCTGTTCCACCTCCTCCTCGTAATCACCCTCGTAGTTGTCGTCCTGGCCGATGTCAGAAGCAGCAGCAGCAGCAGGAGGAGCACCAATACCAGCAGCTTGTCCTCGCGGAAACAGAATACGTCGTGCACGTGGTAGTGGCGGTGGCTGTGGCTGTGCTGAAGGTAGGCGTGCGATCAACTCAGTAAACTTGGCGTCGAGCTTGGAGTCGATCATCTTCTCCACGCCATCAATCGCCTCTGTAAATCTGTTCTCGATGTCCTGCACCTGTTGAGACATCATACGTGCAAATTTATCATGTAGCTCCTTGTTTGTCATGTTCTCCCAATCGGGTGCATCCCGCGCCACTTCATCATGTGATCCTGGCATGGTTAGCAGAAATAGAAAACACACAGAAATATGATCCTACTTCTACTAATGGGATGTGGGGTGGTGGAAAGCACAAATCCGTCAAGCTTTTCTTTCGTTCTTACCAATTCTTACCTAGCAGCAGGTGGTGATGTACAACCAACGGGTCAAAACTCTCAGAGATATGGTAGAGCGATGGCCAGGAGGTGTCAAAACGCACGAAGTAGAATATATGTGGAGCTGTAGGAAGGCTGACAAGTATGGTGGAAAAACTCAACAGTAATCAAAACAGAGATGCAAAGCTGAATAAACACTCAACATCGGTACTGTGCTGATCCTAGTCTAGACCGTACTAGAGACGCGAGCCTAAAACACCAACGAAAACACGGCGCGGCACGTAACAACTGAGAAGCACACTCCGAATTTTTTTTCCGTTTTTTTTTTGGCGATGCGGGACTTCGGTGGCTGAAAAAGTGCGAAAAAATAACTATGGTAGAGAACGTCTCAAAATGAGTTTCTGGACCTAAGGAACGTATGGGCAAAAAAAAATTTACCCCTGAAATTTTTGGCCTAAAAACTGCTCTGGAAAGCGGGCCAGACTCTTTTTTTTTTGTTTTTTTTTGTTTTGGAAATCACCCTCTTCTACGTACGACAAAAGATTGGTGAAATCCGACTCTAATCAACTCAAACTAATCTGGCTACGGAGAGATCACAAACCGAACGGGTGATAGAACTCAACTCGGATCGGTAGGTCGTGGTGGTGTATATGGACTCTGCTTGGCGGAACGTGGTGGTGTATCTGGACTCGGATTGGCGGAACGTGGTAGGATGACTACTGTGCGGCGGCGATGTGGCAAACTGTGATCAGAACTTGAAACTCTAAGGGCACTAGACGCTAAGATCAGCAACTTGACACAACGATGCAACCGTAAATTCAACAAAGGAAGTACTGAAAAGAAAACTGGAAAAAGGCTAGGACTGTCTTGGGACGTGATGATCTAACCCTAGTTTTTTTTGTTGGATTTTTCGTGGACTGTAGGTATGAAGAACAGAAACAATCTAGACTACGAAAAACTGGTAAATCTCACCGAGCAACCTGGAAATCTGGTACCACTTGATAGAGACGAAGGTGTCCCGATGTTTCGATGAGATGATGGCGATCGATTTTGGTGGAGTAGACTTTCACGACACGACTACGAACGTGCGAAGACGTTGCGCCTTAGCGATCGCTGAACCAACTCCGAAGGGTTATTGATCCCGCGGTTGCACGATCAACCTGACCACGAAGGTCTAATTCCTGCAAGCAATCGAAAGAACAAGCAAGAACTAAGAATTGCAATCTGGATATTGCGAATATAAGATGAATGATTAACAGAAGTTGGGGTTCCAATGAGGTCTTGCCCTGGTCGGGTGACACAAACGAAGAGCTCAAAGTTGCGGCTATGGCTAACTTAAATCTAATTAAAACCCAAGTCTAAACGACGCCCTAAGGGCTGTATATATGGGGGAACAGAGGGGATTTTCGTGACCCCTTGGAGGTGGGGTCCGAAAACAACCCTAACTCGGTTTCCCCACACATACGGACTCTAAAAACAGCCTATAATGTGGTATTTCGAAATTACATGGGCCCAGCCCGATATTAAGGTGACGCAGCACCTATAATTGCCCTTGGACGAAAATAATGAAGTGGCATCTCGTGTATTTCGTCCAAGCCTTCATGCATGCCTTATGGTGGCTTCAAAGTGCGAAAATCCCCACTGGAAGCTCCATTGTTCTTTCCCGTGCGCGCACCTTCTTCTCCATGCTTGATCCCGCTCCAATGACCGTCCTTCTTGTCCATGCTAGGTCCTTCATTCATAAGCAAAACAAAAGTATCTAATTTAGGCAGCATCATATGTTCATGAACATTAGAAGGATTCGCAAGAAACGAAAGTACCTGATAATTTAGTTGACGTGCACGTGCTCTAGTAACTGGTCCAGTATGTGTAGTTGTTGATGATGCGGGTGTAACATTAGTAGGGATGTCCTCATCATCCTCCCCTTTTTGAATTGAAGTCGTCCTCGACGGAAGCTCATCATCTTCTCCCAAATAAGGTTTCAAATCTGCAATGTTAAATGTGGGACTAACCCCAAAATCTGCAGGTAGCTCAAGTTTATATGCATTATCATTAATTTTCTGTAAAACCTTAAAGGGACCATCAGCTCGTGGCATTAACTTAGACTTGTGCAAATCAGGAAACCTATCTTTACGTAGATGTAACCAAACAAGATCTCCTGGTTCAAACACAACATGCTTTCTACCCTTATCACCAGCAAGCTTGTATCTAGCATTCATTTTCTCAATGTTTTCTTTAGTTAACTCATGCATTTTTAATATCAATTCAGCACGTTGCTTAGCATCAAAATTAACCTTCTCCAAAGATGGAAGAGGCAGCAAATCAATAGGTGCACGAGGTAGGAAACCATAAAAAATGTCAAAAGGGCACATTTTAGTGGTAGAATGAAATGAACGATTATAAGCAAATTCAATATGAGGTAAACATTCTTCCCACATTTTCAAGTTACTCTTTAAAACAGCCCTAAGCATAGTAGACAAATTCCTATTGACTACTTCAGTTTGTCCATCCGTTTTGGGATGACATGTAGTACTAAAAAGTAGTTTAGTCCCCAACTTAGCCCATAAGCATCTCCAAAAATGGCTAAGAAACTTTGTATCACGATCCAAGACAATAGTATTGGGCACACCATGTAAGCGAATAATCTCACGAAAGAATAAATTAGCAACATTAGCAGCATCATCGCTTTTATGACATGGTATAAAATGTGCCATCTTAGAAAATCTATCCACGACAACAAATATGCTATCCCTCCCCTTCTTTGTTCGAAGCAAGCCTAAAACAAAGTCCATGGATATGTCCTTCCACGGAACACTAGGTACAGGTAAAGGCATGTATAAACCATGAGGATTGAGTCGTGACTTAGCTTTTTGACATGTAGTGCAGCGACCAACAAAACGCTCAACATCCCGTCTCATCTTTGGCCAAAAGAAATGTGTAGCAAGTATGTCCTCCGTCTTCTTCACGCCAAAGTGTCCCATTAATCCTCCTCCATGCGCCTCCTGCAACAACAAAAGACGAATAGAGCTAGCTGGAATGCATAGCTTGTTAGAACGGAACACAAATCCATCATTAAGCACAAACTTGTTCCATGTTCTACCCTCTCTACAATTCTGCAATACATCTTTAAATTCCGCATCATTTACATATTGACCTTTGATTGTCTCTAAACCGAATATCTTGAAGTCAAGTTGTGAAAGCATAGTATAACGACGAGACAAAGCATCAGCAATAATATTATCTTTCCCCTTCTTGTGTTTAATGACATAAGGGAAAGTCTCAATAAATTCAACCCACTTAGCATGTCTACGATTAAGTTTTGCTTGACTTATGTGTTTCAAAGATTCATGATCAGAATGTATAACAAATTCTTTGGGCCATAAATAATGTTGCCAAGTTTCTAATGTCCGAACAAATTCTTTGGAGCAAAGGAGCATGTGTTAACTTATCTTTCAATACCGTGAAAGCTTCTTCCTGTGTGGTACCCCAAGTAAAAGGCACATCCTTGCGTGTAAGCTCATTGAGAGGTGCAGCAATGGTGCTGAAATCTCTCACAAAACGCCTATAGAATCCAGCGAGGCCAAGAAAACTCCTCACTTGTGTGACCGTTTCGGGCTGCGGCCAACTCTCAATCGCCTCGATCTTGGCTTTATCAATTCAATTCCCTGCGGAGTAACAACATAGCCAAGAAACGATACTCGGTCGGTGCAAAAGGTGCACTTCCCATGGTTACCAAACAAACTTGCATTACGTAGAGCAATAAAAACAGCACGTAAATGGTCCAAATGTTCCTCCAAAGATTTGCTATAAATCAGTATATCATCAAAATAGACTACCACAAATCGTCCAATGAAGGCACGTAAAACCTCGTTCATTAATCTCATGAAAGTGCTAGGTGCATTAGTTAACCCAAATGGCATGACTAACCACTCATATAATCCAAACTTAGTTTTAAATGCCGTTTTCCATTCATCTCCTAATTTCATGTGAATATGATGGTATCCACTACGCAAATCAACTTTGGAAAACATGGAAGAGCCACTTAATTCATCAAGCATATCATCTAACTTAGGAATAGGATGACGATAACGAATAGTAATATTATTAATGGCTCTACAATCAACACACATACGCCATGTTCCATCCTTGTTAGGCACTAATATGACAGGAACAGCACAAGGACTAAGGGATTCACGTATGTAACCTTTGTCAAGTAGCTCTTGTACTTGACGCTGAATCTCCTTCGTCTCCTCCGGATTGGTACGGTATGGCGCACGGTTAGGCAGCGAAGCACCGGGAATTAAGTCAATCTGATGCTCAATCCCTCGAATAGGTGGTAATCCCGGTGGCACGTCTTGCGGAAAGACGTCAATAAACTCCTGCAAAAGGTCAGTGACAACAGGAGGCAAAGAAGGAGGCAATTCCTCAAATGAAAACAAAGCTTCTTTGCACACAAAAGCATAGCACACATATTGACTAACATCCAAATCTGAAATATCAACCTTAGTAGCAAGCAAAGTTGGACTAGTCAATTTAATTTCATTAGAAACAGCAGAAGAAGATTTGCTATTATTCTTATGTTGTTGCTCAAATTCTTTAGCTGCTATCTCATTTTCACTCTTATTTTTCTCCTGTTTAGCTTTACTAGCTCTAGCAAGATCATCTTTCACAATTTGTTCAGGAGACATAGGAAGTAAAGCAATATTTTTATCCTGATGAACCAGCGTAAACTGATTTGTCCTACCATGGTGTACAACATTCCTATCAAATTGCCATGGTCTACCAAGTAAAAGAGAGCTTGCTTGCATGGGTACCACATCACAATCAACATAATCAGCATATGCAGCAATGCTAAAGTGAACACGAACAGAACGCGTTACCTTAATCTTACCACTATTGTTAAACCACTGAATATAGTACGGATGGGGGTGTGGTCTTGTGGTGAGAGATAGCTTCTCCACCAACTCCATGCTAGCCAAGTTGTTGCAACTCCCTCCGTCAATGATGATGCGAACCGAACGTTCTTTCACCACTCCCTTTGTGTGGAACAAATTATGCCTCTGGTTTTGCTCGGCCTTCGTTACCTGCACACTTAACACACGTTGAGCAACCAAACTAGCATATTTATCTGCATCATCAGGAGCCATATACTCTATATCATGAGCATCATCATGGGCACCCATCTCTTTCTGCGAGAATTATCTAAGAAACGGAGATGACGACGTCCCTGTTGTTGGTTTTCCCGTTAACAAGAACCATGGGAGGCTCGGAGGAGAAGGTCACACCAACGGTCGGAGGGGACTGCATGTCGACCACTCGGATCGACGCAATGACTTTGACAGGGAAAACTTAGTAGTGCTACAACATCTTGACGTGGTAGACCCTTTCGTGACACTGCACAAAGAAACCATCGCCAAGAAGTACCATGACAAGGGCCTACGCAAGACGGACGCCGAAGTTACTAGAGAGCACAACTCCACTTTCTTGCCTTGGTTCAAAGAGCATGTTCTTGCCAATCCCCCGGAAGAGGGGTCTACAGACGCATTGCTCATATACGCCTTAGCACATGGCCCTGCTGTCAACTTCCTCACCTATCAGGCATAGGATATAAACGGATACACGTTCTATACGGAGGCCAAAGATATGAAAAGTGATTTCCAGAACTCGGGGGTGACGATAGAATGCATGACTGAAGACAACGGCTCAACTGAAAGATATTACGGAAGGGTCGAAGAGATCTGGGAGCTTAACTACTCTGGACTACACAATGCGACGATGTTCCGTGTCAGATGGGCTAAGAATGTCGAAAGAGAAAACCGGTATTTCACTACTATGTCTATACCCGACACCAAGAGCGCTACCGTGAACGTCATAGCCAAAAATGAGCCATGGATACACGCTAAGCACGTGACACAATGTTTCTACATAACCGACCTGAGCAATCCCAGACGTGTTGTCGTGAGGAGAGGAAAAAGAAACATCGTCGGAATGGATGGAGTCGCCAACATAGAAGACTATGACCAGTACGACAACCCGATGAGGGAAGATGACGACGACGATGAAGCATATGTCAAAAGAAGAATGAAGACTACATTACCTATGAAAGATCGTACTCCATGGAAAAGGAAAAGTCACAACGAGGGCCTAAATTATTCGGAAACGAACAAAAAAGGAAAGAAACTAATCACTAAGAAACGTCTTCGACGCTGAGAAACTAAATGTGTGTTGTAATCTTTATATGTATCTATTTTGTATACTTGCACTTTAACCGCGTTATCGATCGGTCAAATTATATATTGCCGCTGTTAAATACACATTATATAAATTGTATCGGTCGTTGTTCGAAAAAAAATTAAAAAGGAAATGGAAGAGGGGAAAAATGCCAGGAATATCAGTAGCGGGCCATGTCAGCGCGCGCTACTGCTAAGGTTTAGCAGTAGCGGGCCCTGTCAGAGCGGGCTACTGCTAAACTTAGCCGTAGCGGGCCCTGTCAGAGCGCGCTACTGCTAAACTTAAGCGGGTCACGTCTAAGTTTTAGCAGTAGCGGGCCCTGTCAGAGCGCACTACTTCTAAACTTAGCAGTAGCGGGCCCTGTCAGCGCGCGCTACTGCTAAACCTTAGCAGTAGCGCACGCTGACATGGCACGCTACTGCTAAGTTCCACTTAAACAGGTCGGGCAGGCCTTCTTCTTTTCATTCCCCTCTATCTCTCCCTCTCGACTCCTCCCCGGCCGCCGTCGTCGTCGCCGCGCCTCCCGGCCCTCGTCGCCTCGCCTCCGCCGCCCTCGTGACCTCGCGTCCCCGCCGTCGTCGCCGCGCCTCCGCCGCCCTCGTTGCCTCGCCTCCGCGGCCGCCGTCGTCGTCAAGCCGCCTCCGCCACCATCGGTTGCTCGGTAAGCCTCCTTCTGCTTTGATTCCAAGGGTAGTTTCAACAGTGGCGCAGTAATGATGCAGGAATGTGGTTCAATAACTGCAATGCCCTCTCTAGCCATTGGAACATAGCACAATAGGTAAACTGTAAGACCATGAATTTTCTTTTGACACTGCATACCATCGAAGAACACAACAGATTTGACTTGAATTAATATTAATTAGCCAATTAGCTTCAAATAGGGCGTGAGTCATGGGTGTTATGAACATGGCAGATTATTGCTATATTGGGTACCACATATGCATACTTAGTGTTCCTTGTTCAGTGATGAATGTCTTGAAAGTGAAGTTGATACAAGGAGTTACTAAAATGACTATTTAGTCACTGTGTAATCACATTGTTACAAATTTAATGAGGGACTGAAACGTGAACAAATGTGTGGCTAAGTATAAAAGATAGCAACCAGAAACCTCACATGGAGGCAAAAAGATTACCTAGAATGAATATATAGGTTCCAAAGCTCCAAATCGGAATCATTAAAGCTAATGTAGGTTAAACTTACTCTCAGTCTATCATCAATTAATCTTTTTTTTTCCTCGAAAAGGATGTTAAATCCCCGATCTCTGCATCATTGTGATTTTCATATCTTTACTGCATTGTGGTAAGCCTCCATCGGTGGTATAATATCTTTTGTTGACAAGTAGCGCAGGAATGTGGTTTTGTTTAAGTACTGATATAGGAGTTGCATTTGCATTGAAGATCCCTATTTCTTATCACCCTATGCTTTCATATGCTACCATTTATTTAATTTGAACGTAATATGCTACCATTTTAAGCCTATAGTTTCACTATGCTGCTGTTTAACGAACTACTTTTGTATTTATCTTTTCGGATTTATATTTAGTTGAAAGTTCTTATTTAACTAAGGTTGTGGTATAATTTCTGGTTGTGTAAATTTTTGAATAGTTTTGCAGTCTGGTTGTAGAGAATTTTCCTTGTGTTCCATGTCAAACTTTGGACCAGTGAAATGCAACGAGCACAACATGCTGTTGTTGGAATTGCTTTGTAGCTGATCCTACTAGCCAGTGCCACCCTCTGGGTATATGCTTAAGATATTGTGTACGAATTTTCTTCTTTTTTCCATATGCAGGGATCCGAGGGGCCTATGTTTTGCCGGAATGTTGATTTATTTCCGTTCCGGCAAATTTCAGGTTCCCGATATGTCCACTTTTTAGCAAAGGTCATGCCGAAATTTACCGTGAATTTCGACATGACTTGTGCTACAAAGTATGACATATCGAGTGCCCGGTATTTGATAGGACGGTATTTAGTCCTTTTTTTATAGTTTGAGAATTAAACTTGGAGACTAAATATATCGTAGGAAACATGTCGACCAACGACGAAGCCGGTGCAAATGAAGATTTTGACTACCAGCAGCATGAACACGCCTTCCTCGACCATATGTCTTCTCAGCTACGAGACAAAGGTCCAAATGCCGCTAGTGCGACGGACGCCGAAATCGAGTCCGACAGCACTACTGATGGCACCGATGGCACTGACACCGGCGCCACCGACACCGGCGGCGCTGAAGCCGCTAATGAACCAGCAAATAAGAAGAAGGAGAGGGTACGAAAACCAAACAAGCTCGGCACCGACAAACTGCTAGTGACAGAGGTGCATCCTGGCAAATTCGAGCCAATAGCGTCGGCGGAAGCTCGCAGGTGCTACGGCAACCAAGTCGGATGCATCCTATGGGAAACCGCGAGCATCAACGACTATGACTTGAGGAGTATACCAAATATGGAACATTTACTCCTTACGAAGCTACACAACAGATTCAAGTTCCCGGATCGGGATGAGAGCAAAACTCCGTGGGATGATGATGCCATGACTGACATAAACGCCGCCGCCATGGTCAAGTTCAGCAACGCATTGTCCGCGTGGAAAGTGAGGGTGAAACGATTGATTGAGAAGAACAAACCTTTGTCCAAGATTTTTGCAAACAATCCATCACTTACGGAAGCTGAGTTCTTAAAATTCAAGGACACTTGCGCTACCGACGAAGCCAAGCTTAGGTCCGCGAAATTCAAGGGTCTTCAGAAAAGGAACACGGGGAAACACCGCCTAGGAAGCCGTGGTTACATTGGCAAAAGGCCCATATGGGAAAAGGAGGACGCGGAACGTGAAGCCGTGGGGATCCCAGACCCCTTGGCGGAGTTCACCGACCCCCAGGAGTATGACTTCATCAGGGCCCGCTACAATTGGGACTCGAAGAAAAAGGTTTGGTCCACGGACGCGCCCACGAGGGAATTGATGAGATTACTAGTAATATTTTTTTTCCACCTTATATTAGCTTCTCATCAAGTCAGAATACACGTTGTAGTAACATTTGTAAATGGTCCACATTTCTTTCGCAGAAAGAGCAACACAAGCTTGATGCCAAAAGCGACTCATCGTCTCAGTCGACGATGAGGCCCAAGTGGGACACCCATCTCAACCGGGCCTTGAACATAATGAAGGGCCTCCCTTTGGACACTCGGCCGCAGCATGGACGTGTGCACGGCGTCGGAGACGGTGCCCAGTGGAAGCACTACTACCACGAGGACCCTGAGGCCAAAAGGCAGAGAAGGAAGTTTAGTCAGGTCAACATCGACGAGAATGTGAAGCTTGCGGTTGAGAAAAAAGCAGCTGAGACCGAACAAGCGACCAAACAAGAGATGATCAAGTCGGCAGTCAATGCAGCTTTAGCTGCCTGTAGAGATGAGTTCGCAGCTTCGGTTTCATCCTTGATCCCGGCTGTTATCGAGTGGACAAGCAAAATCCAGACAAAACGACAGCGGATTTTCCCCGTACTAGCTTCGTCGGGAGCAACTCGGTGAACATCGCACCAGCGGGGCCTGCTCTCGCATCCCGACATGCTCAATTAGCCTCTCATAGCAGCCCGTCCTCTGTCTCTGGCGTGCTAGGCGGGCCTTCGCCTTTGGCTGAGCTCGACGCCCTCACGGTAATTACGCGTCACACCAACATATCTACAATATATCCCTTTTTCGTTGACTTTTG
Organism: Bromus sterilis; assembly: GCA_950022295.1. Taxonomy (NCBI): domain Eukaryota; kingdom Viridiplantae; phylum Streptophyta; class Magnoliopsida; order Poales; family Poaceae; genus Bromus; species Bromus sterilis. The sequence goes on from OX465597.1 coordinate 33,224,748, forward strand.
GATGTCTGACGCCATAGACATGTTTTCGCAGGCCGAGAGAACCCCGTGCACCTTACTATACATGATCAATGGCCAGACAATGGATGTGGGAAAGGCAACGATAATAAATCCCACGGATCGGATGATCCACAACATGCAGATGCCGATTACCACTTTCAAGGTTTCCGTGGCGAGTGTCAAACTGGGCCACGAGGATTTGGCTCCTCCGGTACAACTTGGGGGAGAGGAAGACGAGACCCCTAAGCGGCTTGCAGACTGCAAGGGCTATTTCATCCTATGCCGAAGGGTCTTCTTCGTGTCGAGTCGGCCGCCGTGATGACCACACCAACAACAACACATCCCCAAGAAGGTATGAACACCACCACCCCGCCTCCGCAATTATTAGCGCCGCCCGTTATGCTGGGTGAGAGTGGCGAGCGACGCAAGGAAGGCGGTCCAAGTAGAGTGGATCGTGATTTCTCCCCCGTGCTCCAGCAAGCAATGGATGATGACATGGACGAGGATGGTGACCCTATGCAATTCCTCAACACCGCCTTCATTAATCAGGAAGTAGAAATGATGAGTCAGCCATATGACTCGGCCAATAAGGAGCATGTGGACGAGGAGATGGATATTCTATCAGAGCAGGAGCATCCTAGGTCTGAGTGCAAAAAGTCTCTCTTCGTGCAACCCTTGCAGGACACGCCTCCAGATGCCGCCTCAAACCAGCATGAACAACCCTTGCTCAGCCCGTCAACACTTGGGTTGGCGATCAAGGGCGCTATGAAAGGCTCATCACAACCTCTCCCCCAAAAGAAGCCGAGGAAGAGACCGAATAGGAAAGACTTAGCTGCCAAAAAGGTTGTCAATGCTTCTAGCAGCAAGTCGGTTCCGCCAACCGGTTTTGCAGACCGTGTACCGATGAAAGGTACGGCGTTGATCCATGTCGCGGGCGAGCCGATCCTCCCGCCGAAACCGATGGAGAGCATATCAGAGGATCTCAGGAGACTGCACGACCATGTACTATCGACAGAGAAAAGCCTTCTCGCATCGAAGGATCCAGGATATCCACTTTATGCGGTGCGTGTGCCTCCGGGCATGGGCTACGTCGACACGGCGCCTGCGGAAGTGTTCTTCCTGCGGTTTGATCACATCTTTGAGATGTTCCTCACTAGGCGGCTCGATTTTACGATCGTCCGCCTTTTTTGCGCTCCATATGAGCTTTGTCATCAAAAGAGAGGAAATCTCGCAAATCGCGGTGGCAGATCCATACTACATGCATGAGTCCTTCTTGTCGCTCGGTCACTATGAACTTAAAACTGCTAGGGAGTACATCGAAAATTTCATGCTGATGAATAAGGAGAAGGAAATGGTTCTCGTGCCTTATCATCCAATGTAAGTCATTGCCCGATTGCCTTTACATTTCAATCATTCCTTTGCTCATATGGAGGCTATCTAATTTGAGGTGCATTTATTTTGCGCAGCGAGGGGCACGCCGTCCTTATCGTTCTTTTCCCGCGAGTCTCCCATGCCGTGTATTTCGACTCGTCTAGGAACTTCAAAAGGAAAGACTACACCAAAGTAATGAGTCTTCTGGATTCCGCTCTTCAGGGCTTCGGCATGAGGGGTGGCCACATCGAGAAAAAGTCACGAAGGAAGGGCGCGCCGTGTTTCTCTCATAAAACCAACTTCTGCAGTATCCATCAACCGGAAGGAAGTACAAATGATGGATACTATGTGATCCATCTCATGATGGAGTTCAGAAAGGATCAGCAACGTCTTCGCATGGCAATTAAAGATGAACATCATATCATGATATGGGCAAAAAACTTAGCCGAACCGGATTATAAAGTAAGAGATGACTTCTTTCGCATCTTGAAGGATATTGCAACCATCATCATGAAAGAAGTCGTCGACAAGAAGGGGATGTTCTACCACGGCCCAATATCGCGAGCTGATGTTAAAACTCGCGTAGGAATGCAGCTTTTGGACATTACGCCGTTCAATAAGCTAGGGTGCGTCCTCCCAGATATGGATGGATGGAAGTTCTAGTGTATTGACTATGCCGATGATGATGTCTCGGTTGAATTTATACTTTTGGAAGCGATATGAAACCTTTGTGATGTAATTTAACGGTCATGTTGAACTACTTGCGTAACGCTTGCTAGCTAGTGAATTAGTTGGGGTACCATGAACAACGTGTGTATATTATATTATGTATGTTACTTTATGTTGCATCTATTCACTAACTTTTTGTCTTCATGTTGCTCAAGTATATTATGTTGTGTACTATTGTTGAATTCTTATAATGAATATGCATCTCTAATAGGTACATAGATCATCGATGGCGAAGAAGTGCTATGCCGTGTACATAGGGAAGGTTCCAGGAGTGTACGATGAGTGGCCAGAGTGTCAGGCCCAAGTGCACCGGTTCCCGGGCGGCAGCCAAAGAGGGTTCAATACCAGAGAGGAAGTGGAAGCTAGTTACTTGAGATTTACGCTAGCGCGAGAGGAAGATCGGAGGCGGCGCTTCACGAGCTACTACATAATTCCACTCTTCCTCACAGTGACCGCTCTTCTAGTATATATCATAGTTTAGATGGATGATAAAACTTGCTTGTATTTGCATGTATTTAAGATATTGTGACAACTTCTATCGCTATTTTAGAGATGACATGATGAGAGACATCATTTGTGTTGGATATGAGAGATCATGATGATATATATATATGGTCATCAGATTATTATATGTGTATGATATGATGAGATTTGTACTCTGTAGAAAACCTGTGTATGTGTATGAGACTATATTGTATAATACCTGTACAAAGACAACAAAAATACGATGGGAAAAAGAAATAGAAAATGAAAAATAAATACCAGTAGCACCCTGTTACCTGTACGTGCTACTGGTATTAGTAGTAGCGGGCTCTAAGTGGGGGCGCTACTGGTGTAGTAGTAGCGGGTGCGTACGCGCGCTACTGCTACATTTTAGCTGTAGCGTGCTAGCAGTAGAGCGCCCTAGGGCGCTACTGATAAGCCAAAAGGGGGCGCTACTACTAGCCTTTCTCCTAGTAGTGAGCCAGGTACAAGTCAAACTGATCCACTCCCTTTCGATATTTTGAGCACTCATGCAATGGATGAGCGTGAGCAAGAAATTTGACACCTAAAAGGCGAAACAGAAAGAAGGTGGAGGAGGAAGACAAAAAGGTGTGAAAGGCTCACATCAATGAGGACAATCATAGGTGAGAGAAGGCCATATGATAGATATGATGTGAGGAGTAGGGATTGCCATGCAACGGATGCACATGTGAGCTAAAAGCTCTCCAAGGGAACTAGTGGGGGTGCATCTAACTTGCTTGCTCAAGAATACCTAGAGCTCGTTTGAGGAGGCTCATCATTGGAATATACAAGCCAAGTTCTATAGTATGAAGGTCCCCACATAGCTATATGCATGATGATGATCTCTATGGAGTACAAGGGATAGAGGATGAAGTACTAATGTGGATCTCTCAAAAGGAATAGTAGTGTGCCCCCTTCTCTCTTTTTATTTTTCCTTTTTCTCTTTTTTTCTCTTTTTTTGTATTTTTTTGGTGGCCTCAATGGCTCTTTCTATTTAACTCTCATTTGTCCTCTTTGGGATCTTTTGATTTTGTCCTCTTTGGGATATTTTCCTCACTTTAGGGGCAACACTCTATATTTTACAAGAATATAGGAGATCTTTCACACTTTACAAAGGTACTCACATAAAGAAGATATAACTATCATGATGCAAATATATGCCTCTGCCAGGATAGCAGGATATGCAATGATACTAGCGCGTCATGTAGCAATGATTAGGGCAAGGCCCATCTAGCATGCGGCTCATCTATCACGCAAGTAGCATGTATGACATGAAGATCAAGTCATGAGAAGGTGGATGTTGCATGGCAATGTATCTCGGAAAGGCTATGGAAATGCTTTCTAGGTAGGTATGGTGGCTGTTTTGAGGAAAGATATAAGGAGTCTTATGATGACAGAGCGTATCGTGCCAAGGGTTTGGATGCACCGGCGAAGTATGCGCCAACTCTCAAGGTGAGAAAGTGCAATGCACGGTACCGAAGAGGCTAGAAAAAGTATAGGTGGGTGGAAGTGTCAACTTTTGAATACTCACATTAGTCCGAAGAACTCATGCACTTATTATCGTTAACTCTCAATCTAATCAGGAGGTTCACAAAGAGACAAGTACCCCGAGGAGGAGTGTATGGGGGTTTGGTTATCCTTGCGCATCCTCGACTCATGGTACGTGAGTGTACTCTAATATTTGAACCCTCCAGAGGTTAGTGATCCATATAGTAGCTAGAGTTCTCAACATGGGTTTTTGGTTTTCGAAAATCACACGGATTGCCCAAAATACGACATCTATCACTAATAGGCTCAAGCTCTTGACACCAAAAGTTCAAACATTACTCTAGTCAATACCTCAAAACTATTGCAAGTTACTACTAAAATTAAATAGCAACCTCAATTACCTACTCTCAACACAAGACACAACTCAATGCAACAACCAACTCTCTTAACAAGATAAACATGAAAACTAAAGAGAGTTCCAACAACAAACTAAACAAAAGCCAAGGCTCTTGCTAAAGACAAACTAAAACTAAAACAAAACATGGCAGTAGCTACGTAAAGATAAACAACACACAACAGCAAAAAGATAAGCATGAAGAATCCTATGATGTGTTCTAGATTTTGAAAGTGGAGCGTGTTTCTCTCCCACACAAAGTAAGATAGGATCTAACTTGTTATGAACAGCAAGGAAAGCTAAAGAAAACTAAAAATAAAACCTAAGAGCGAGACGCTCCAAGCATAGCACATAATGCATGAAGTGATAAAAATATAGTGAGACGAAGGTCGAATGATGATTGTTAATAGAGAAGAGGATGCACGGGGGCATCCCCAAGCTTAGACGCTTGAGTCTCCTTGAATATTTATTGGGGATGCATGGGGGCATCCCCAAGCTTGAGCGCTTGACACTCCCGAATCTTCTTTCATCATCTTCCATCGCACACTTGAAAACTCCCTTCATACATAACTCATCATAAGCTGATTAGAGAGGTTAGTACCCTTAATAAATAATTTTTCCCCACTGGATATAAAGATATTCTTGAAGAGCTACTGTTTCTCAAGATTGCCAAAAGGTTTTTGCAAAGAAAAAGCAAGCTTAAGGTTTCCAAAAGTTAGGAGAGACAAAACGTGGCAGAATCTGTGAAAAACAAAACAACATGTAGTAAAGAATTTTTTAGGGCACTTCTGCAACTCAAATCAAAAAACTCAGAACATACGAAAGTTCCATGATTGTATAGAGAATGTTGTGTAAAAAATTCAGCTCAAAAAGATGAACTGGTGATTAATTCTGATTTTTCCCGTCACGAGGCAGAATCTGTTTTCTAGACAACATGTCACAACTTTCACTTCCCTTGCCATATGAGGCTATACTTCGCACAAAGCTTGAAAAATAAAGATACAATGATGTTGCTACAGTAGTAACAATCATCAAGACCACTAAAAACTGAAAGTAAAAAACTCAAACTAAAGATAACAAGGGTTTTCTCCCTAGAGCTCTTTCTTTATAGCCATAAAGATAGGCTTAAGATTTTAATGATGCTCTCATAGGAATAAGGAATAAGAGTTGAAGAACAAAAGAGAGCATCAAGAAGAAAATAACAAACACATTTAAGTCTAACATGCTTCCTATGCAAAGGGATCTTGTAGAGAAATAACTCATGGAAGCATAAAGATATTAGCATAGGAAGGCAAAATAAGTGCAACTTCAAAACCTTCAACATAAAGAGAGGGAACTTGATATTATTGAAATATCTATAAGCATATTTTCCCCTCTGAAAATAATTTTTAGTGGGATCATGAATAAACTCAACAATATAAGTATCACATAAAGCATTGTTACCATGATCCACATGCAAAAGGGTACTCTTACTCTCCACATAAGCATAATCTTTCTCATTGGTAATAGTGGGAGTAGGACTATCATAAACAACTTGAACACTATAGATTAATTGTGTATTAGGAAGATGGTGTTCAACAAGGGAGTAATTCCCTCCATGATTATGACAAGTTTCATAAGGATAATTTATCCTTATGTCATAGGTACCTTTATAATCACTAAAGATAGGAGTTATAACATCATCATAATAGATAAGAGCACTATCATTGCTAGAAACCATATTTGTAAACATGTTGTCTTTATTCTTACTAGCAAAAGAATTAGAAATTACCACATCACTAATGGGTAAAGGACTTGCAATTCTATCATCCCCAAGCTTAGAGCTTTCCATATCATCACTCTCAGGGTTAGTACCAAAAAGATTTTCAAGATCATAAGTAGCATTATCATCATTTTCCCAATCACAATAAGTAACATGCATATCATAATCAAAATCATCTTCAATAGTGCCTACGGACTTAACATCAGGATAATAATGAATGCAATCAATCTCACCGTCCTCCAAAAATACTTGTCTGTTAGGATAAAAATTGATGCGAAGAATATGCTCAGGCCAGGTTGATACCCATTCTTCTTCCTTCTTGCTCCTCTTCCTCCTCCTCTTCTTTTTCTTCTTATTTACCTTAGGAGGGAGTGGTTGGAGATGAAGCTTCTCCACATATCCTGGTTTATCATTAGAAACAATAGGGCAAACTTGGGAGAAACTCTTCTTTTTATTAGTAGAGATATAAGAGACATTTTTATACTTTGGTAAAGTTCCCTCCTTTCTAATCTTACTTATGTAATCATTTTCATGGCAATTAACAACACAATAGAGATGGCAATTTTGCAAAGTGTTGCTAATTCCTAAGGCATTAACATCTAGCCAAGAAGTCTTTTCTAATAACTCTTCACACATCAAAAATAACATAAGTTCATCATAAAGATCAGAAGTGATCATGTTATCACACAACTGATTAACAGTTATGCTTTGAAAGTTCATGCATTGAAAATTAAAGTGACCCTCTATGCAGCAAAGTTCACAAGTAAAAGGATAAAGGTCACACAATTCTCTAGAAATTTCATTTAAATCTTTGACCCAAGTGATTGTTCTTTCATGCTTATGTTTCTTACAATACTTCTCTTCTTCAATCATAGGCCTTTCACAAGGTCTATCCACTCCACAAATATTAACATGCTTATATAAAACTTCATTTTCAGGAATTGGATCATGCATGTTGCAATCATCATGAACAATCTCATTTTCTTTGCAAATCTCTTTAAAAGGTTCATGATGCTTGATCCAATTCTCCTTAGGCATATTAAGATGTCAAGCAAAAGATTGGAGGAAATCAATAAGGAGTTGAGAATCAAGCCCAAACTTAGCACTAAACTTATTAAAACTTCCAGTTTCAACAAAGGACTTAATGCAATCATACTCATAATTTATACCTGACTCTTTACCTTTGTTGATCTCCCAATCTTCAGTATTGCGTTGAATTCTGTCAAGGAGTTCCCATTTAGCATCAATCTTTCCGTTTGTGAAAGAACCCATAGAGGAAGCATTGAGCAAGTCTCTATCCTATCGAGAGAGCCTCGCATAAAAATTAGTAATAATTATATCTTTGGGGAGCCCATGGTCAGGACATTTTAGCATTAAAGTTTTCAGTCTCCCCCAAGCTTGAGATATGCTCTCTCCGTCATGAGGATAGAAATTATAAACATAATTCCTATTCTCATGAACTTCATGAAGAGGATAAAACTTGGAGTAAAAGAGAGACTGGAGCTCTTCCCAATTCCGTAGGTGAGAATCATCTAGTAGCCTATACCATTCCAATGCTTTTCCTTTCAGTGACAAGGAAAATAATTTATTCATGACTTCACCTCTTGTCAAACCTGAAATCTTAAATAACTCACAAAGTTCTGTAAGTTTCAACAGATGAATACTAGGATTGACTGTCCCATCATAACAATCATTAATAATTATTTCAACTATCCCAAGTGGTATTTTGAACGGGATACATTCAGTAGGTGGAGGAGACTTCTCTACCACGGGCGTGGTAAAGCGGCCTTCCCCAAACAGCGAACTAAGAGTGTAGTTTTCCATAAGCATAACTAGTGAAAATAAAAACAAGAAACGAAAAGATTTAATTGCAAGATCTAAAGATATACCTTCAACGCTTACCTCCCCGGCAACGGCTCCAGAAATAGCTTGATGTCTACGCACGCTTCTATTCTTGTAGACTATGTTGGGCCTCCAAGCGCAGAGGTTTGTAGGACAGCAGCAATTTCCCTCAAGTGGATGACCTAAGATTTATCGATCTCAGGGAAGTATAGGATGAAGATTGTCTCTCTCAAGCAACCCTGCAATTAAGATACAAGAAGACTCTTGTGTCCCCAACACACCTAATACAACTAGAGATGGTAAAATATGGGTGATAGGTGTGTCAAAACAAAGTAATATAAATCTGTAATAAAAAGTGCAGCAAGCAAACATGTGACAAAAGTGATCACAAACGGTGTAACAATGGTGGAAACAAGGCCAAGGCTTCATACTTTCACTAGTGGCAACTCTCAACAACATTAACATATTCTAATCACATGATATTTCCCATAAAACATGCAATGAAGACGCACTCGGAGGTCAATCCTTTGTGGTGAAGAGAGGACGAGAATTATGTAGGGCTACAAAAACACACCTCAGAGTTCGTAGTTCTCAATCTATGGATTTCCCAATGTCACCGCGGCCATCCAAAGAGAGTATCACAATCACCACAACATATCTCAAGGATAGTCAAAGACTAGCACCAAGAGACTCTCAATCTTCAATCAACACGAAAAAGAGGAAATCACCCATGAAAATATTCTTCTAACCCATGTCCAATAGACCGCTGTCACCTTGGTCTCGGGGATTATACTAGATAAGATCAATTGAGTACGTCAATCCAATACATAGAGGAAGGGGAAATATCATGGGATCACCCTAGATTAACATAGCCTATGATCACAACGAAGATCACATCATGGGAGAGAGAGAAGAACACATAGCTACTGGTAGAAACCTCAGCCCTGTAACACCCTCACTGTCAGTGAACAGTAATCAGGGTTACTGTTCATCTCTACTGTTCAAAACTTTTGTTTGATCAACTGGTTCAGTTCAAATTCAAATTCTCCATTGATATTGTTGCAAGCAAATATGAACCATGGACCTTGATCATCATTGGCCAACTAAAGTCCAAGCCATTTGAAATAAAATTCAAACAAACCCTAAAATGCCTTTTGATGAATATTAAAAATATGGTGACAATAAATCTTTTCCAAAAATCTTGGAACCACTTTTATAAAATCCCAAATAATCATTGGACCATGCCAATGTGGTCTTGAGTATTTATTGTGCTATGGAAAATTCCAAATAAATAATAGCAGTAGCAATTCCAGGCCAATTACTCATTTTATAATAAAATAAAATATCAAATGAGTTTGAAAAACTCTCAAACTTTTTGGAGCACTTAGTTCTGGTGGAACAATATTTATAGGACCAGTACCACATTTTACAAAAATGTAAAACAGATAAAATAAATGCAAAAGATAAACTACAAAAAAAGGGTAAAACCTAGCTAACCACCCCCCTGGGCGGAGCCCACCTACCGAGCCCATCCCCCCTTGCCCCTGGGCCGCCTAGCCCAACAGCGCCCCCAGCCCAGGTAAACCCCCCCGGGTCGTCTCCCTCCCCTGTTCCCGTGTGTACGTGGAGGCCATCCCACGGCCGGCCACGCCGTGGGCACGCCGTGGCGCCCATCGATGGTTAGCCGGGCGGGATAAGTCCCCCGAGGCCCCCGCGCCTGGTGGAAACCCTAGCCCCCCACCCCCAAGCAGATCTCGCTGCCCCTCCTATCTCTGCGTCGCTCCTCACGCGAACCCGTTGCCGCCGTCGCCATGGACCAGTGCTTCGCCGTGGCCACCGTGTCCCCCTTTGCCTGAGACCTTGTCCCCTAGGACCGCCGTGGACGTCTTTGTCACCTCCCGCAAGCAATCGACCCCGGACGCCCTCAGGACGACGTCGACTTCATCGTCTTCGACCACGACAGCCGGCAAGCTCCGGCGATTGCCCCTCCCTACTGGACCCCTGTGAGCTTTTCGCGCCTCCCTGTCCCCTCCGTTCGCTCCCTAGTGCACTACGCCATCGTCCCCGTCGCTGCCTGCTCCGCCGCACGAGCTCGCCGCGGACAGCATGGTAGTGCACCCCCGGCGTCCACGTTGGTCCCCAGTAGATGCGCGACGTCGCGGGTGTTTGATTCCACCCTCTCGCGCGCAGTTTGGTCGCCGGAGCCGGCCGGTTGCTTCGCCGCCGTGACACGGCCGTCGCCGGCGTGCACGCGCTGGGCTAACCTCCGGTGGCCTGTACCAATGACATGCGGGGCCCGCCCTGGTTAATTAGCCGCTAAGCGTTGTTAGATGTTAAGACCCCTCTGTTAACTAAACTATTAGTTGTAATGTGCATATGACATGTGGGCCCTGCTCCACTTAACAATCTGATTAATTAAATTACATGTTAATTACACCTATGTGTCAATGACAGCTAGGCCCCACTAGTAAGTAGTTAGTTTAATTAGATTGGTTAATGTAATGAGGCAATGACATGTGAGACCCCACTGTTATTAAATTTAATTAATTGATTTATTAGCCATGTGAGGCTGACAAGTGGGACCCACTGGTCAGGTTTGACCAGTCAAACTGTTGTGGATAATGTTTCTGTTAATAAATAAAAATAATTAAAAAATGATTTAGAAAATGATTTAAATTGCTTAAAACTTTAGAAAATCATAGAAAATAAACCGTAGCTCAGATTCAAAAACTTTATACATGAAAGTTGATCAGAAAAATATAACGAATACGAATACGCTAATTGTATGTCTACCCCACCCCCCTAACACACCGATCATCGACATTCCCCCCTCCGGGCTGTTTGTCGATAATTCCCGGTACCGATAAAAAGTACCCGGATGAATTTACTCCGAACAAGAAAGTTGTCCGGAATGGTTCAACTAACACGGATACACCCCCCTTCTGTTTGTCGGAGTTCCACGACACCTCCGACATGAACCCTTCCCTCTTCGGACACCCTGTCCGGTAATCACCCGGAGCCGGTAGTTCATCCCCGGATGAATTCCCACTCCGAGCAACGTGCATTGCACTGCGTTAGAACACCGTTAACATTTCATCTGTCATGTCATGCATATGTTTGTATATTATTGCTGTGTATTTACTGTTTCCTCCCCCCTTAATCTCTGGTAGACCCCGCTGCTACCGCCGACTACACCGCTGCCGGGTACGACTACTTCGTCGACGACCCTACCCCTACCGTCGAGCTTCCAGGCAAGTAGAGCCATTCTCTTCCCCAGATATCGCCTACCTTTCCGTACTTTCTTGCACTAGGCATTGTTGTTGCTGCTGCTACGATTACAATCCTATTCAATTGCATAGCCTGATTTTGTCGCCCCTTGATGTACCTTTCCTTTATCCTATGCTGCCTATTATTACTTATGCATATTTCAGCAGTGAATCCTGCGCCTTGTTAGCTAGGACTAGATAGCGGGCCGTGATCACTCAGGGGGGTGAACACGGATACAATATATACAACTGCACAGGTACGGTACAAAGCAGACACCTCCAAAGGCCCCTATCTGGGTTATGCCTAGTCACCTCAAGTGTGAGCTATCCAGGAGTAATCCTTGTACTCCACTCGAGGCTGACTTTGTCTTGCCGCCATAGGGTCCTGAACAGCGGTTGTCCTTAAAGGTAAGAAGTTGGGCGACCCAACGGTGCCCGCGAGCGTTATATCGTCGGGAACGACAGGGAGGGTACGACCGACATTACTGGCGTGCTTGGCCCCTGCTCGTATCTCGCGAGAGTTACCAAACCATGAAAGTCGAGCTCTACCAAGAGCAAACGCGAGACAAGGTAAGGAGACGGTTCACCTTGTTGGTAACCGCAGTGACTTGGTGGGACGACAGGGCAGGCACCGATGTACTGGTGGTCCTGAATGCTGTCGTTGACCGCGGGTCGGTTAAGTCGAGGCAACGATAACGGTTGTCACGCAGGTTAATTAAAATGCTAAATGGTTCGGCGGATGACTTGAGAGACCCGTTGGACTGTACGCACTACCTTCACGTGGGATAAGGAGTTATGGGCTCCCCTGCGTCGTAGTTTGTCCGAAAGCTCTTCAGACGTCAGCAGTACTGCGGCCTGATCGCCGGGAAGTGGTCTTGTCTTATTTGCTGCAGCAGGTGTGTTTGGATTTGCTTTTGCTTCACCGGCCAGACTCGCACCGTGCAGGAGCGTGCAAGGGTGAGGGACCTAGACCCCTTGGCGCATAGGATATAGTCCGGCGGATGGCCTCTCTGCTGAGACTAGGATGGGTTGCGTCGTGTCGGATAGCTTTGGTGGAGCGTTCCCTAACCAGGTTCCCGCCACCCTGGAGATCCGAGCGTGCAGGCCGAACAGTAGTGCACCCCTGCAGGGAGTTTAATCTATTCAAATAGCCGTGTCCATGGTAACAGGACGCTTTATGCTGAATCTGGATCTTACCACTAGAAACTATTACTATTAAACTGTATGGTTCCGGGTCTTCTTCCTCGCAGGGAAGTCGAGGAGGGGAACTCGGAGGCATTATTATTATTAATCATTACAACTTACTATTATACAATGTTGCAGCAACTTCTGCTTCGTTGTTACTTTATGCTTTATATGAACTGTTGGCTGATTCTCTTCTCATGCTGCAAGACATCGTCAGAAGATGCTAGTCTTCGATAGGCCTAGCTTCTCATCCTTATTCTGATTTCTATCTTGCAGTCCACTATATACAGCCTCCCCTTTCCATTTGATACAATGCATAATGCTTAGTAGCGGACGTAAGACTCGCGGGTATGCTAGATACTCACCTTTGCTTTATTTCCCCCTTTATGTTTTGCCTGATCGGCCGCTGCAGTCGACGTTGGAGCCCAGGAGCAGGAGTACCCCGGAGGCGGATACTACTACGTCGAGACCCCCGCTGACCAGGACCAGGAGTAGTTTCGGAGGCTCCCAGGCAGGAGGCCTTGCCTTTTCGATCTGTATCTCTGATGTTATTTTTGCTAGCCTTCTTAAGGCAAAACTTGACTAACTATGTCTGTACTCAGATATTATGGTTTGTATAACTTATATATTCGGGTCCGAGTGACCCCCCCCCCTTTATTGTAACATATTGGTTTATCCTTTTGTGTTTAGTGTTGTGCTGTGATATTATCACCGTGGCACCCTAATCTCAGCCGTGTACCCTGCGTGTATGATTACTGTACACGGATTGATTTTGGGGGCATCACAAGCCCCGAGGAAGAACTACTCCCGCTTCATGGAGGGAGGAAGCAATGTCGATGGAGATGAATCTGGGGGCACTTCCTCGTCCCGGCAGGGTGCCGGCACAGGAATTCTGTCCCCCCGAAACTTGATGGCGATGGCGGCGGAGATCGGAATTGCTTCTGGAGAAAAGGGGTCCGCAATCAGGGTTTCCTCCGCGGGGGTAAAAATAGGGCCAAAGGGGGGCACCAGGGGGCCACAGGGCAGCCAGGAGGGTGCCCGACGCAGCCTAGGGTGGGGCCACGCCAGGGACCCTTCTGGAGTCCCTGTGGTGGCCCTCCCCTCCTTCCTTGGTGATTCCGGAAGCTTCCGGGACACTGATTTTTTATATAATTTTTCTAGAATTTTTGGAGCACTTTTAATGGCCGGAAAACCTGAAATACAAAAACAGCAGAAAACAGGAACTGGCAACTGGGTGCAATGAGTTAATAGGTTAGTCCAAATATGCTCAAAAGTGTATGAAAGTTCAAGCAAAACATGGTGAAGTCACACAAAACATGCATGGAGAACGCAGAAATTATAGATACGTTTGGGACGTATCAAATGGCTGCTGCGGCGAGCCCCCGAGTGCCAATTTTGTTTTGAGTCGCGATTGCGAAGAATGCCTCTGGGGGATGGTTGCTGCGGAGAGCCCCCGAGTGCCAATTTGGTTTGGGTCGCGATTGTGAAGAACGCCTCGTGGGGTGGCTGCTGCGGCGAGCCCCCGAGTGCCAATTTGGTTTGGGTCGCGATTGCGAAGAACGCCTCGGGGGGTGGCTGCTGCGGCGAGCCCCCGAGTGCCAATTTGGTTTGGGTCGCGATTGCGAAGAACGCCTCGGGGGGATGGCTGCTGCGGCGAGCCCCCGAGTGCCAATGAATCAATTTTTGGAAAAACATTTGTCAATATTCTTCCTGTTGTTTCTTACATTTAGTAAGAATGGGGGGTGGGGTTCTAATGAGGGCTTTCCCCTTTATTTAAAACGGCGGCGTGGTAGCCGTAAGGGCTAGTTAGCTTCTTCTCCGAGAGCTTGGGCCCTTCGGGTGCTGGCTTCTTCTATGGGAGCGCTTCTTCTGCGAGTCCCATGGTCCTGCTGGCTTGGTGAGCTCCAAAGGCCTCTGATATCTTGTGGAATTCCTTGTCGTAGTGGTCGGACCTGACGAAACTGCCGCTGACTGTGATGACCCCATGTGGGCCTGGCATTTTTAGCTTAAGTTAGGCGTAGTGAGGTACTGCCATGAAGCAGGCGAAGGCTGGTCACCCGAGGATTGCGTGGTACTGCGACTTCCAGTCGACCACTTCAAAGTCTAGGGTCTCCTTGCGAAAGTTGGTCGCATTGCCGAAAACCACTTCTAGGATTATTTTTCCCAGTGGGTGGACTGCTTTTCCAGGCACCATCCCATGGAAGGTTGTGCCTGAGGATTTGAGCGCGGAGCTCTGAATGAGCATTTCTTCGAGTGTCCTGGTGAAGATGATGTTGATCCCGCTGCCCCCATCCATGAACACTCATGACATGTCGTATTTTCCAATTCTGGCCTCGAGCACTAGCGCGGCCTTTCCTGGTCGAGGGATGGCTGGCGGGTGGTCCTCCCGAGAGAAAGTGATTTCTGTCTCGGACCCGCGTAGGTACTCCGGGATAGCGGGGTGCGAGGAGGCTGCGAGAAAGACTTTTCTTGTGACCTGCTTCTGCTGCCTATCTGAAGGCCTGCCTTCTTGTATCATGTAGATTCTGTCGTGGGCTTCTGGATACTTCTCCTCTTCTTCTGGTGTCCTGCGCCGTTGCTGGATTGTGGCCACTTGCCTTGCTGGCAGGGGAGGGGATAGTGGTGAGTCATGGGCGATGGGCCCGACTGCTATGCTCGCGAGTGGCTGGGCCGCCGTTGTCGCGGATCGACTTTTTTCCTCAGCCAACTCATTGAAGCTTCTACAGTTCCTGAGGGTGTGCCCTGATCTGAGCTCGCCTCGTTCATTTCTGAATCCGTGTATCGAGCACGGTCCGTCGAGTTGTTCTTTGGCCGAGCGGTATGTTCTAGTGCTGTCGCGTGGCTGTCTCGTCCTCCAGTCTCGTTTCTGAGCTTGGGGCGCATCTTCGATATTGTCTCTTCTCTGTGCTCTGCTGTCGTCGCGATGCCTGCCGTCTCTGTCGTCTGGGAAGCCGACGACGACCATGTCGGGTCCTCTGTCATCGTAGAAATTGCGCCTGGATCGCTTCCTTCGTCGTTCGAGTCCTCTTTCTCCATTGTGGTAGTCTTTGTCGTGTTCTGAGCGTGCGGTGTGGATTTCTGTTTCGTTGCGAACGGAGTCCTCGCCATCCGCCCAGCTGTTGGCTTGCTCCAGCAGCCGTGCGAGTGTTCGGACTTTCATCTGCCTGAGCTGTTCCTTGAATTCGATGCACTGCAGGCCTCGCCTGAGCGCATCGATTGCGCTTTCGTCTAATATGTCTTCTGCTGAATACTTGAGTATGGTCCACCGCTGGATGTAGGCTCGCAGGGTTTCCCTAGTTCCTTTCTTGTATGCTCGCAACTCTTCGAGCGATGCCGGTCGCTTGTATGCGGATTTGAAGTTTTCTATGAAGGCTTCACGGAACTGCCTCCATGAGCTGATGGATCCTCGCGGGAGGTTCTTCAACCAGTGCCGTGCCGAGTTCTCGAGCATGAGCTGCACATACTGCATTGCCGTGACGTTGGTCCCTCGAGTCCATTGTATTTTAGTGTTGTGGAGTTCAATTTGAACCCACTCGGCATTCGCGTCTCGCGTATGGAACGCGTGAAGCATAATGCTCCGCATGGCTCAATTTCTTCGTCGAAGGCTTCTTCGTCCGAGTACTCTTCACGTGCTGCGCGTCTTCGTCTGCTGCGGTTGACTTTGTTCTGTGTGATGTCGTCGCGTGATACGTCCAAAACGTATCGATAATTTCTTCTTCCTCCATTCATGTTTTGTGTGATATTGCTATGATCTAGATACACTTTCATACATTTTTTATCATATTTGGACTAACCTATTAACTCAGTGCACCCCAGTGCCAGTTCCTGTTTTCTGCTGTTTTTCTATTTTTGTTTTCCCCCATATAAAAAGTGCCAGAAAAATTCGGGAAAATTCAGATAAAAAATCAGCATGAAGGAAGCTTCGAGAAGAGCCCGGGAGGGGCCAGAGGGAGGCCAGGGGGGGCCCAGGCGGCCACCCGGTGCGGATCAAATTGACTTGTACCTGGCTAGTGGTCTGGGGACGAGTCAAGATAAGATTCCAAAGAGGACCAAGTGTGACACTTTAGTAGATTGAGTTCTCAACACAAAAATACTTTTTACTCGTATTCCCTATCCTCCTTTCTTGCACGCAAACACCATTTGGAGACATTCGAGTCACGGACAGCAAGAGCTCTTGCACCTTTTGTTCTTTTGTTACTTGTTTCAATGCTAATATAGACTCTTGCCTGTTATGACTTGAATTGAATCTCTGACCTTGATTGCTTTACTTTTCAAAGTTCTTATATGGTTTCTAGCATGTCACCACAGAAATTATGCTTGTTATCATTTACCTACTCGAGGACGAGCAGGAATTAAGCTTGGGGATGTTGATACGTCCAAAACGTATCGATAATTTCTGCTTGCTCCATGCATGTTTTGTGTGATATTGCTATGATCTAGATACACTTTCATACATTTTTTATCATATTTGGACTAACCTATTAACTAAGTGCACCCCAGTGCCAGTTCCTGTTTTTTGTTGTTTTTCTATTTCAGTTTTCCCCATATAAAAAGTGCCAGAAAAATTCGGAAAAATTCAGATAAAAAATCAGCGTGACGGAAGCTTTGAGAAGAGCCCGGGAGGGGCCAGAGGGGGGCCAGGGGGGCCTAGGAGGCCACCCTGCGCGGCCCCACCCCTGGCTGCGCCAGGGGGGCGCCTGGGGCCCCTGGTCCACCTCTGGCTGCCCCCCTTCGCCTATTTATCCCCCGTCACGGGAAAACTCCAGAAGAGGAACCCTATTCTGCGAACTCGCCTCTGTTCCTCCGCCGCCGCGCTTCCAAGATCGGGAGCACCAGAAGACCTCTTCCCGGCACCCTGCCAGAGGGAGGATTGACCTCCGGGAGTCTCCTTTCCACCATGGATGCTCCCCAGATGTCCCGTGAGTAGTTTTCCTTGGACCATGGGTCCGTGATCAGTAGCTATGTGATGTTCTCCTCCCCTCTTTGATCTTCATTGTTTAGACCTCGTGAGCTGCCCTACATGATCGAGGCACCTTTGTAATATTTCTGCTATTGCTATGGTGAGTTTGATCGGATCTGATGGATTATGAGATTATGTTCAGATTGTGATAGAGTAATATATTTGGTTTTTATCTCTTGTATTTTTGTTCCTAAGTAATTCTTGCATGCTCTCCGTTGCTGTTTATTGCTTTGGCCAAGTAGTAGGTAGTGACTCCAAGAGGGAGCGTTGTGCTAGATTGTGGGTTCATGCCTCCCCGATGACATGCTTGAGTGACAGAAACATGAGTCTAGGGTATGTGCTGTTGCCACAAGGGGGAAAACAACAGTGCTTGTAACCGCGGTTACAAGGATTGTTTACTTTACGCAAATTTCTTTTTAATGCAGTTGTCTGTTGCTTTGGGTTTACACTTTGGGAGGGGCTCGCAACTTAATACCAGCGAGATGTTTCGGATAGATATCTCAAGGTGGATGATTAGTAGTAGATGCAAATGGATTTCGGTCTACTTACTTTGGCGTACTGCCCGTGCTTTTGAACCTCTTCCTTTCTTTTGTAGCATAGTTAGCATTGCGGTGCGTTCATAATCCTGTCAATTACCTTTCTGTCATTTGTTTACCTCGCATAACATTTTTATCGTCTTTTGGGAGAGAGACATCACTAGCGAACATCACGTATCCCGGTCCATATCCTCATTATTGTTTCCAAGCTTTATTTACTTTTCTGCATTTACTTTCAAGTTGCTATCATTATCCCCTTGCGTTTTATCATTTGTGAACAACAAGACCGGAGAGATTGACAACCTCTCTGAACTTCGTTGGCAGCAAAGTTATCTGTGTCTGTGTGCAGGTCCGTGTCAGGTGCGCCGCTGACACCTACTTATCATCTCTGGAGTCCTACTGGAGACAAACCTTGGTATCTTTACTGAGGGAAAACTCGCTGCTGTACCGCATCAGGCCTTCCACTTGGGGCGTACCAACGAAGGGCGAGAAGCTGTCATCAAGGGTATTTTCTGGCACCGTTTCCGAGGACTCCAAGTGTTCAGATAGGGGAGTTGCACACTACCCTTTACCTTTGTTTTTCAGTCTTGTTAGTTTACCTTTCAGTTTTTATCTTTGTGTCTTTTATCAAAAATTACAAAAAAATTATTTATCTTGCTAGCTTTCATTATGTCTGGTCCTTCTGCCTTTGTTGAGACGGAGGTTCTCACCTTTAAACAAAAAGGTGGAGAAAGTTTAAAAGATGCTTGGTATAGAATTAATGATTCTCAAATAAGAGCCACCAAGAAGCAATCCACTACTATCCTGCTTAGAAATTTTTATGTTGGGATTACTCCTTGGAATAGGTTTATATTAGATACTGCTATCAATGGGAATTTTCTAGAAGTTCCGACTTGGGAGTCTCTTAATGTTATTGAAAATCTTGTTGGAAATCTCCCTATTGATAGCATGCAAGAAGATATAACTCTATCTCACATTATGAAGAAACTTGAAAAGATAGAGTTAGAAATACCAAGTATAGCTAGGATAAATGAGTTGGATCGCAAGATTCATGGGAATTTGAATAGGCTTGATAGCTCCATGCTTAAAATTATCAAAACTTTGGAGGTCATCAAATCCTGTGATACGGATCTTTCTAGGATAGATAAGATTGAGGAAATCATTAATACTATTGGAACTACTTTCTCCTCAATCAAACCAAAAAAGGTAGAGACTTCGGCAAGAAGGGAACCTAAGTTCAATTATGTCCCTAAGGTTCCCCGACCTAAAAAGGAACCACCTATTGCCAAAGAAGTTGAAACCGTGAAAACTTTGGAAGAAATACCTTTCTTTGATAATTTTATAAATGAGTCTTCCATTGATTTTTCGCCTTTTGGTTTTCTCCCTAGAAGTATCTTCATTAGACCTTTATTTGAAAGACCTTTCAAGACCAGTTGTACAATTGAAGAACTTTTTGATGATCTTGATAATGATTCGATTGATACAACTTGATCTTTTTGCATCATGCCTAGCTAATGGCTTTAAAGAAGCGTTTCGGGAGGCAGCCCGCAACGAATTTAGGTTTTTATTTTTTGCTTTTGTTGTGCCTTAATGATTGTTACTTCTGTAGCAACATCATTGTATCTTTATTTTTCAGATTTGTGCCAAGTTATAGCCATTTACGGCAAGTGAAGTAAAAGTTGTGACATGCTGTCCAGAAAATAGATTCTGTCCTCGTGACAAGAAAAATTCCAGAAAAATCCCAGTTCATATTTTTGAGATGAAAGTTTTACACAGTATTCTCTATACAATTACAAAATTTCCGTATGTTCTGAGTTTTTTGATTTGAGTTGCAGAAGTGCCCCTAAAAAAATCTTTACTATCTGTTGTTCTGTTTTTCACAGATTCTGCCACGTTTTGTCTATCCTTACTTTCGCAAACCTTAAGATTGCTTTTTCTTTGCAAAAACTTTTTGGCACTCTTGAGAAACAGTAGCTCTTCAAGTTTATCTTTATATCCAGTGGAGAAAATTATTTATTAATGGTACTAACCTCTCTAATCATCTTATGAAGAGTTATGTATGAAGGGAGTTTTCAAGTGTGCGTTGGAAGATGATGAAAGAAGATCCAGGAGTGTCAAGCGCTCAAGCTTGGGGATGCCCCCACGCATCCCCAATAAATATTCAAGGAGACTCAAGTGTCTAAGCTTGGGGATGCCCCCATGCATCCCCTTCTCCATCAACAATCATCAGTTCGCCCTTCGTCTCACTATATTTTTATCACTTCATGTGTTATGTGCTATTCTTGGAGCGTCTCGCTCTTAGGTTTTGCTTTTAGTTTTCTTTAGCTTTGCTTTCTGTTCATAACCAGTTAGATCCTTTCTTACTTTGTGTGGGAGAGAAACACGCTCCACTTTCAAAATCTAGAACACATCATAGGATTTTTCCGGCCTATCTTTTTGCTGTTGTGTGTTCTTTATCTTTTCATAGCTACTGCCATGTTTAGTTTTAGTCTTAGTTTGTCTTTAACAAGATCCTTGGCTTTTGTTTAGTTTGTTTCTGGAACTCTTTTTAGTTTTCATGTTTATCTTGTAAAGAGAGTTGGTTATTGCACTGAGTTGTGTCTTGTCTTGAAAGTAGGTAATTGAGGTTGCTATTTAATTTTAGTAGTAGCTTGAAATAGTTTTGAGGCATAGTTGTGAGTAATGTTTGGACTTTTGGTGTCAAGAGCTCTTGCCTATTAGTGATAGGTGTCGTGTTTTGGGCAATCCGTGTTTATTTTCAAAACCTACAAAACTAGTTGAGAACTCTAGCTACTAGATAGATCACTACTCTTCTGAGGGGTCGAATATTAGAGTACACTCACGTACCATGAGTCGAGGATGCGCAAGGATAACCAAACCCCCATACACTCCTCCTCGGGGTACTTGTCTCTTTGTGAACCTCCTCATTAGATTGAGAGTTACCGATAATAAGTGCATGAGTTCTTCGGACTAATGTAAGTATTGAGAGTTGACACTTCCACCTTCCCATATTTTGCTAGCCTTTCCTGTGCCGTGCATTGCCTTCTTCTCACTCCGAGAGTTGGTGTCCACCTTCGCCGGTACATCCAAACTCTTGGCATGATACGCTCTGTCATCATAAGCCTCCCTTTATCCTTCCTCAAAACAGCCACCATACCTACCTATCAAGGCATTTCCATAGCCTTTCCGAGTTACATTGCCATGCAACTTCCACCTCTTCGTGACTTGATTTTCATGTCATACATGTTCCTGCTACACTTGCAGCGACATACATTGCATACATCATGATAGCTACATCTTCTTTATGTTTTGAGTACCTCGTAAAGTGTGAAAGATCTCCTTTACCTTCTTGTAAAATAGAGTGTTGCCCTTAAGTGAGGAAAAGATCCCAAACAGGACAAATGAGAGTTACATAGAAAGATCCATTGAGGCCACAAAAAAATACAAAAAAATAGAAAAAAGGAAAAAAAGAATTAAAAAGAGAGAAAGGGGCAACACTACTATCCTTTTGAGAGATCCACACTAGTACTCCCTTTATATCCTTGTAGTCCATAGAGATGATCTTTTTGCATATAGTTTGGAGAGCTTCCTAGCTCGTATGTGCACGCATTGCATGGAAATCCCTACTCCTCACATCATATCTATCATTTGGCATCTCTTGCCTATGATTGTCCTCATTGATGTGAGACTTTCTCATCCTTTTTGTCTTCCTCCTCCACCATATTTCTCTCTTTGCCATCCTAAGTGTCAACTCTCGTGCTTACGCTCATCCATTGCATGAGTGCTCAAAATATCGAAAAGGAGTGGATCAAATTGACTTGTACCTGGCTAATGGTCTGGGGACGAGTCAAGATAAGATTCCAAAGAGGAACAAGTGTGAAACTTCAGTAGATTGAGTTCTCAACACAAAAATACTTTTTTCTCGTATTCCCTATCCTCCTTTCTTGCACGCAAACACCATTTGGAGACATTCGAGTCACGGACAGCAAGAGCTCTTGCACTTTTTGTTCTTTTGTTACTTGTTTCAATGCTAATATAGACTCTTGCCTGTTATGACTTGAATTGAATCTCTGACCTTGATTGCTTTACTTTTCAAAGTTCTTATATGGTTCCTAGCATGTCACCACAGAAATTATGCTTGTTATCATTTACCTACTCGAGGACGAGTAGGAATTAAGCTTGGGGATGTTGATACGTCCAAAACGTATCGATAATTTCTGCTTGCTCCATGCATGTTTTCTGTGATATTGCTCTGATCTAGATACACTTTCATACATTTTTTATCATATTTGGACTAACCTATTAACTCAGTGCACCCTAGTGCCAGTTCCTGTTTTCTGCTGTTTTTCTATTTCAGTTTTCCCCCATATAAAAAGTGCCAGAAAAATTCGGGAAAATTCAGATAAAAAATCAGCGTGACGGATGCTTCGAGAAGAGCCCGGGAGGGGCCAGAGGGGGACCAGGGGGCCCAGGCGGCCACCCGGCGCGGCCCCACCCCTGGCCGCGCCAGCGGGGCGCCTGGGGCCCCTGGTCCACCTCTGGCTGCCCCCCTTCGCCTATTTATCCTCCATCACGGGAAAACTCCAGAAGAGGAACCCTATTCCACGAACTCGCCTCTATTTCGCCGCCGCCGCACTTCCAAGATCAGGAGCACCAGAAGACCTCTTCTCGGCACCCTGACGGAAGGAGGATTGACCTCCGGGAGTCTCCTTTCCACCATGGATGCTCCCCGGATGTTCCGTGAGTAGTTTTCCTTGGACCATGGGTCCGTGATCAGTAGCTATGTGATGTTCTCCTCCCCTCGTTGATCTTCATTGATTAGACCTCGTGAGCTGCCCTACATGATCGAGGCACCTTTGTAATATTTCTACTATTGCTATGTTGAGTTTGATCGGATCTGATGGATTATGAGATTATGTTCAGATTGTGATAGAGTAATATATTTGGTTTTTATCTCTTGTAATTTTGTTCCTAAGTAATTCTTGCATGCTCTCCGTTGTTGTTTATTGCTTTGGCCAAGTAGTAGGTAGTGACTCCAAGAGGGAGCGTTGTGCTAGATTGTGGGTTCATGCCTCCCCGATGACATGCTTGAGTGACAGAAACATGAGTCTAGGGGATGTGCTGTTGCCACAAGGGGGAAAACAACGGTGCTTGTAACCGCGGTTACAAGGATTGTTTACTTTACGGAAAGTTCTTTTTCATGCAGTTGTCTGTTGCTTTGGGTTTACACTTTGGGTGGGGCTCGCAACTTAATACCAGCGAGATGTTCTGGATAGATATCTCAAGGTGGATGATTAGTAGTAGATGCAGATGGATTTCGGTCTACTTACTTTGGCGTACTGCCCGTGCTTTTGAACCTCTTCCTTTCTTTTGTAGCATAGTTAGCATTGCGGTGCGTTCATAATCCTGTCAATTGCCTTTCTGTAATTTGTTTACCTCGCATAGCATTTTTATCGTCTTTTGGGAGAGAGACATCACTAGCGAACATCACGTATCCCGGTCCATATCCTCATTATTGTTTCCAAGCTTTATTTACTTTTCTGCATTTACTTTCAAGTTGCTATCATTATCCCCTTGCGTTTTATCATTTGTGAACAACAAGACCGGAGAGATTGACAACCTCTATGAACTTTGTTGGAAGAAAAGTTATCTGTGTCTGTGTGTAGGTCCGCGTCAGGTGCGCCGCTGACACCTACTTATCATCTCTGGAGTCCTACTGGAGACAAACCTTGATATCTTTACTGAGGGAAAACTCGCTGTTGTACCGCATCACGCCTTCCACTTGGGGCCTACCAACGAAGGGCGAGAAGCTGTCATCATCGCGCGCGTCTCGTCGACTACTGCGGCGCCTGTTGTCATTGTCATTGCTGTCGTGCTTCCTATTTTTGCCGGAGCGTTTGCGCCACTCATCGCTGCTGTCGTCGTCATCGGGTGAGCTGGGGTCCCTGTCTGGTGTCCTCTTGCGGGTCAGTCGTCTTGCACTTGATTTTTTTGGTGCTGAGGCGGTGATGGCGTCTTTCATTATCTGCGAGGCTATTGATGTGTTGCGGTCTGGTCTGTTCTGCCTATTTTTCTGGGCGCGAGACAGGTAGTCTCTGGCGCTTATAAGGGCTTCTGCTGGTGTCAGGGGTTCCTCTTCGTCGTCCTCCTCTTCTAGCTTGAAGTCCTCGTCGAGCTGCCGAACTACTCTCTTCTTGTCTGTTCGTCGCAGGTTGCTGAATTTCGATTTATTGCGGAGAGGGGAGTTGTGATCCGAAGAGTCTTCTCTTGAAGGTGGCTTGTGATTTCTTTTCTTCTCGGCGCCCCCCCCTTTCTTGCTTCTCCAGCTCTAGGCGCCGTTGTCTCGCTTGATGGGTTAGCTCGCTTGTCAATTTGTTGTATGCCCTGAGCTCGTCCCTTGTCGCGCTTGCCGGTAGTAACTTGCCGTGTTCGACTGCGTCCTTTACTCTGGCCATTGATTCTTTGGACAGGTATATTCGTTCTTTGGGAGGGTCGTCCACCGCCGCACTCGGGGTTTGTTGCTTGCTGCTTGATGGCTCGTCGGTTTTGTGGTTGCTCTGTTCTTGTCCCTGTGGTACTTTCATTGGTATGCTTCCCACTTCTCCGAGCTTCACGACAGTCTTACTGGTGGTTCCGGGCTCTTTTGTGTTGCCGTTGGCTCGGCGAGTGTTCGAGTCGTCGTCTTGGCCCTTGCCGTTTGCTGGTGGTGCGTCGGATTCTGCCATGAACACATGAGATGGTGTCCTGACTTCCTTATTGTTCGCGCGTGTGATTCTGCTTTTCCAGGCCGAGGATCTACCTGAGCGGTCGCGGGTGACGTGAAGCCTTGGGTTGGGTGGCCAGTCGTAGCTGGCTCGAAAGGTGGCCGCGTGGGTGGCGACTGCGTCGATTGTTGCTGTAGATGTCGTCGTAGGTGCTCGGGCATCGTCCATGAGGCGGAGGGCGCCCCAGTGGTTGATGTAGATCTGATATGCTCCGAAGATCAGGTTGATGCCGGAGCGTAGGTCGGCCAAGGCTGGTCGGAGAGTCGAAAGATGGGTCGTGAAACCGAGGGACCCAAACAGATCAGATTCCGCCTGGGTCATCGGATCAAAGAGTGTTGGTGAAGTCATCGCGTCGGCGGGTGTTGAAGATGCCGGTGAGGCCGCCGAGATCGCGTTCCCAACCTATGCGGTTCCCACAGACGGCGCCAATTGACGAGGATGTACCCCGGAAAATCCCATGGTCAAGGACCCTGGGTTAGTCATGAGAGGCACATGTTGGACGATAGCTCATCGGCTAACAGGAGGATACGTTCCTGCTCGATATTATTGCTCGGAGATGGCGATTACAGGAAGGCCAAGGCTAGTGCGCACAAGGCTAGGGCTACATATTGCGTATTGGTCGTCTCGACGTCTCCCCTCCTAGCCCTTATATACTAGGCTAGGTCTCGGGGAGTCCGTTTTGGATTACAGATGAGGTTTCCTAACCATAATCTTGTATCGTACGGCAGGTTTGCACCTTCTGTCTTCGGATACACCGGGTAGGCCCATCCATAGGAGTCGTGGGGTCACCCCATTGTCAGTGAGCAAGAAAGTTGACACCTAAAAGGCGAAACAGAAAGAAGGTGGAGGAGGAAGACAAAAAGGTGTGAAAGGCTCACATCAATGAGGACAATCATAGGCGAGAGAAGGCCATATGATAGATATGATGTGAGGAGTAGGGATTGCCATGCAATGGATGCACATGTGAGCTAAAAGCTCTCCAAGGAACTAGTGGGGTGCATCTAACTTGCTTTCTCAAGAAGACCTAGAGCTCGTTTGAGGAGGCTCATCATTGGAATATACAAGCCAAGTTCTATAGTGTGAAGGTCCCCACATAGCTATATGTATGATGATGATGTCTATGGAGTACAAGGGATAGAGGATGAAGTTCTAGTGCGGATCTCTCAAAAGGAATAGTAGTGTGCCCCCTTCTATCTTTTTATTTATTTTTCTCTTTTTTCTATTTATTTGTATTTTTGGTGGCCTCAATGGCTCTTTCTATTTAACTCTCATTTGTCCTCTTTGGGATCTTTTGATTTTTTCCTCTTTGGGGTCTTTTCCTCACTTTAGGGGCAACACTCTATATTTTACAAAAATATAGGAGATCTTTCACACTTTACAAAACTACTCACATAAAGAAGATATAACTATCATGATGAAAAGGTATGACATGAGGATCAAGTCATGAAAAGATGGATGTTGCATGGCAATGTATCTCGGAAAGGCTATGGAAATGCCTTGTAGGTAGGTATGGTGGATGTTTTGAGGAAAGATATAAGGAGGCTTATGATTACAGAGCGTATCGTGCCAAGGGTTTGGATGCACCGGCGAAGTATACGCCAACTCTCAAGGTGAGAAAGGGAAATGCACGGTACCGAAGAGGCTAGAAAAAGTATAGGTGGGTGGAAGTGTCAACTTTCAAATACTCACATTAGTCCGAAGAACTCATGCACGTATTATCGGTAACTCTCAATCTAATCAGGAGGTTCACAAAGAGACAAGTACCCCGAGGACGAGTGTATGGGGGTTTGGTTATCCTTGCGCATCCTCGACTCATGGTATGTGAGTGTTCTCTAATATTCGAACCCTCAAGAGGTTAGTGATCCATCTAGTAGCTAGAGTTCTCAACAGGGGGTTTCGGTTTTCGAAAAACACACAGATAGCCCAAAATACGACATCTATCACTAATAGGCTCGAGCTCTTGACACCAAAAGTTCAAACATTACTCTAGTCAATACCTCAAAACTATTGCATGTTACTACTACAAAGAGAATAGCAACTTCAACTACCTACTTCTAGTCAAGACACAAAACTCAGTGCAACAGGCAAACTCTCCAACAATATAAAACATGCAACCTATAGAAAGTTCAACCTAAAACAAAAGAAAAGCTCTAAAAAAAACTAAAGCACTACAACTAAACAGAGGAGCAGCTATGAAAAGAAAAAGAACAACTCACAGCTAAAAGAATAAGCACGCAAATCCTATGAGGAGTTCTAGTTCAAGCGGAGCGTGTAATTCTCCCACAAAAAAGAGTAAGCTGGGGTATAACTTGTTACGAACAGCAAGCAAAGCTAAAGAAACCTAAAAATAAAACCTAAGAGCGAGACGCTCCAAGTATAGCACATAACGCATGAAGTGATAAAAACATAGTGCAACGAGAGACGAACTGATAACTGTTGATGAAGAAGGGGATGCACGGGGGCATCCCCAAGCTTAGACGCTTGAGTCTTCTTGAATATTTATTGGGGGTGCACATGGGCATCCCCAAGCTTGAGCGTTTGACACTCCAAGATCTTCTTTCATCATTTTTCATCGCGCACTTGAAAACTCCCTTCATACATAACTCATTGTAGACTGATTAGAGAGGTTAGTACCCTATTAAATAATTTTTCCTTTGCTGGAAATAAAGATAAACTTGAAGAGCTACTGTTTCTCAATATTTTCAAAAAGTTTTTGCAAAGAAAAAGCAAGCTTAAGGTTTGAAAAATTAAAGAGAGACAAAATGTGGCAGAATCTGTGAAAAACAGAACAGCAGATAGAAACGAATTTTTTAGGGGTACTTCTGCAACTCAAATAAAAAAACTCAAAACATAGATAGTTTCGTAATTGTATAGAGCACGCTGTGTAAAAAGTTCAGCTCAAAAAGGTGAACTGGGATTTTTCTCTGATTTTTGTAGTCACGAGGACAGAATCTGTTTTCTGGACAACATGTCACAATTTTCACTTCCCTTGTTGTATGAGACTATAAAAGGCACAAAGCTTGAAAAGTAAAGATACAATGATGTTGCTACAGTAGTAACAATCAGCAAGACCACTAAAAACAGAAGAAAAGCAAAAGGAAAAACCTAAATTCGTTGCGGGCTGCCTCCCGAAAGCGCTTCTTTAGAGCCATTAGCTAGGCTTAAAGCAGAAGATCAAGTCTTTTCAAGAGAATAACTAGCCCGTGTGACGGACTCAAAAGGTAACTTAATATTTTTCCTAGGGAAGTGTTCCATCCCTTTCTTGAGAGGAAATTGGAATTTGATATTCCCCTCTTTCATGTCAATAACGGCACCAACTGTGCGAAGAAAAGGACGTCCCAACATAATTGGACAAGAAGGTTCACACTCAATGTCCATAATAGTAAAATCAATGGGAACATAATTGTCATTGACAATGATAAGAACATCATCTATCTTCCCCAAAGGTTTCTTTACGGAAGAATCGACGAGACGAACACCAAAAGAACAAGCATCAAAAGGTTTCAATTCAAATATATCATACATTCTTTTGGGCATAACGGAGGTACTAGCTCCAACATCACATAAAGCATAGCAAGAAAAGTTATTCAATTTGATTTTTATCAAAGGATCCCAACCATCTTCTAGCTTCCTAGGTATGGAGGCTTCTTCTCGTAGCTTCTCCTCCCAAACTTTGATTAGAGCATTGGTGATATGCTCTGTGAAGGCAGGATTAAGTGTGTTAGTGTGGGGGTCTCTAGACATCTTGTGTAGGAAACCAATAACTTCAGGTAAAGTGCAGTTCTCAAAGTCTAGGTCACTACTATCTATCAAGGAGGTGGTGAAATCATTTAATCTCACTTGTTTGAAAGCTTCTATGTTCATAGAGGTTTCTTCATCTATGGTTGAGGTGGTAGCATCACCATTGATAGGTCCAGTGGGACTAGGGGTGTGATGGGTGCTAATTGTTTGGACATCCTCAACTACTTGGATAGTGGCTACTGTGTGGTAGGTAGGAAGGCTCTTAATTCTATCATCTTCCTCTTTTTCTCTAGCCCATCTTTCTTTAAGTTTAGCCATCATCCTAATGTTTTCATTGATTTGTAACTGGATAGCATTAATAGGAGTGACCTTACTCTCCTCAAGGCGAGAGGTTCTAATTTTTAACATCTCAACATCAAGGGCTAAGTTATCTACCTTCAAACAAAGATTATCTAATTTAGCTAGTTTTTCTTCCACATTCTTGTTGAAGGCTTTTTGGGTAGTGATAAAGTCTCTAAGCATACTCTCTAGTTCAGAGGTGGAGTTTTTGGTGCTAGGATAAGTGTTATTCCCATAGCTGTTGGATGGGAAGGGCCTAGGATTGTTGCTACCAAAATTACTCCTATAAGCATTATTGTTGAAGTTGTTTCTAGAGATAAAGTTCACATCTATTTGTTCTTGAGCAACCAAAGAATTTAAAGGAACATCCTGAGGATCAATAGGAGCTTGCTTGGTAAGTAGAGACATGATAAGGTCAACCTTTTCATTTAGAGAGGAAATTTCCTCGATAGAATTTACCTTCTTACTAGTTGGAGATCTTTCGGTGTGCCACTGAGAGTAGTTCAGCATCATCTCATCAAGTAGCTTTGTGGCAGCACCAACTGTGGTTGACATAAAAGTTCCTCCCGCGGCCGAATCTAACAGGTTCCGCGAGGTAAAGTTCAAGCCTGCATAAAAGGTCTGGATAACCATCCAGGTAGTCAGTCCATGTGTGGGGCAGTTCTTGACAAGCGTCTTCATACGTTCCCATGCCTGGGCAACGTGTTCATTACCCAATTGCCTGAAATTCATAATGTTACTCCTCAATTGAATAATTTTAGTAGGGGGATAGTACTTCCCGGTAAAAGCATCCTTGCACTTATCCCAAGAATCTATACTATTCTTAGGCAAGGATTAACACCAGATTTTAGCTTCATCCCTCAAAGAGAAAGGAAAAAAGCTTAAGCTTAACAATTTCACCATCTACTTCTTTGTACTTTTGCATATCACAAAGCTCAATAAAATTATTTAAGTGCAAAGCAGCATCATATCTAGCACCAGAGAATTGATCTTTCATAACTAGGTTCAGTAAAGCAGGTTTAATCTCATAAGAAGGTGCTGAAGTAGCAGGTGGAGCAATAGGAGTGCAGATAAAGTCACTGTTGTTGTGACTAGTGAAGTCACACAACTTGGTGTTTTCATTGGAACCCATAGTAGCAACAGGTATTTTTGGTATTTTTGATAAGGGACACAAAAGTAAAAACTGAAAGGTAAACTAACAAGACTAAAAAGCAAAGATAAAAGATAGTGTGCAACTCCCCTATCTTGTAGACTGGAGTCCCCGGCAACGGCGCCATAAATTGGCTTGATACGGTGAGGATAGTTCTCACTCCTTGTTGGTTACCCCAAGTGGAAGGTGAGATGTAGCGTAGCAGCAAATTTCCCCTATGTAGAGGATAGGGTTTGTCTCTCGTAGGACTCGCAGAAATACAAGAAGGTGGTAAAGTGAACAATGGCACTGTTCACAACCGAGGTAGCTAACTTCACCTGGACCTGCACACAGATACAAATAACATTGCTCCCAACGAGTACAGAGGAGTTGTCAATTCCTCCGGGATTGATGTTTACAAAGGATCAACGCAAGAGATAATAGTAGTGAAAACTGAAAGTAAATTGAAGGTGTAAACAATGATATGAAGATGGACCGGGGTCCCTCGATTTTCACTAGTGATTTCTCTCTCCCAAAAGACGATAAAAGTTCTAGAGAGTTAAACAAATCACAGTTGGGCAATTGAAAGGATTATGAAGGCACCGCAATGCTAACTATGCTGCAAAGAAAGGAAGGGCTCAAAAGCAATGGGCAGTACGCCAAGGTAAGTAGACCGAAATCCAACTGCATCTACTACGAATAATCCACCTTGAGATATCTATCCAGAACATCTCGCTAGTATTAAGTTGCGAATCCCACCCAAAGTGTAAATCCAAAGCAACAAACAACTGCATTAAAAGAACTTTGCGTAAAGTAAACAATCCTTGCATCCGCGGATACAAGCACCGTTGTTTTATCCCTGGTGGCAACAGCACATCCCCTAGTCTCATGTTTCTGTCACTCAAGCTAGACATGAAGGGGCTGAACCCACAATCAAGCATAACGCTCCCTCTTGGAGTTGCAACAAATCACTTGGCCAAAGTAAAATACGGCAACGGAGAACATGCAAGAATTTACTCAAGAACAAAATATAAAAGAGAAGAACCAAATATATTACTCATCACAATCTGAACATAGTCTAATAATCCATCAGATCCCAACAAACTCAGCATAGCAACGACAGAAAATTACAAAGGTGCCTCGATCATGTGAGGCAGCTCACGAGGTCTCGAAAGTGGAGGCACAAAGAGGGGAGAGATAGATCACATAGCTACTGGTCACGGACCCATGGTCCAAGGCAAACTACTCACGGTACATACGGGAGGCTTCCATGGCTATGGATGGTCTCCCGGAGGGGGTAGCTTCTCCCGGCAGGGTGCCGGAGCAGCTTCTCCAGGCAGCCCCAATCTTGAAACGGCGGCGGCGGCGGTACAGAGGGGATTTCGCGGAAAAGAGATCGATATTAGGGGTTTCCACCCTGAGGGGTAAATATAGGTGAAGGGGGGCACCGAGAGGGGCCACAGGGCATCCAGGAGGCTCCCTGGCGCGGCCTAGGGTGGGGCCGCGCCAGGGACCCTTCTGGAGTCCCTGTGCTGGTCCCCCTTCCCTCCTTTGGTGTTTCCGGAAGCTTCCGTGTCGCTGATTTTTTATCTGATTTTTCCGGATTTTTTGGAGCACTTTTAATGGCCGGAAAACCTAAAATACAAAAACAGCAGAAAATTGCAACTGGCAGCTAGGTGCACTGGGTTAATAGATTAGTCCAAATATGCTCAAAAGTGTATGAAAGTTTAAGCAAAACATGGCAAAGTCACACAAAACATGCATGGAGCTAGCAGAAATTATAGATACATTTGGGGCGTATCAGTATGGTGGCTGTTTGAGGAAGGATATAAGGAGGCTTATGATGATAGAGCGTATCATGCCAAGGGTTTGGAAGTACCGCCGAAGGTGGACGCCAACTCTCAGAGTGATAAGGAGGCAATGCACGGCACATGAGAGGCTAGCAAATATGAGGAGGTGGAACTGTCAACTTTCAATACTCACATTAGTCCGAAGAACTCATGCACTTATTATCGGTAACTCTCAATCTAATGACGAGGTTCACAAAGAGACAAGTACCCCGAGGAGGAGTGTATGGGGGTTTGGTTATCCTTGCACATCCTCGACTCTTTGTACGTGAGTGTACTCTAATATTCGACCCCTCAGAAGAGTAGTGATCCATCTAGTAGCTAGAGTTCTCAACTAATTTTGTAGGTTTTTGAAAATAAACACGTATTTCCCAAAATACGACACCTATCACTAATAGGCTAGAGCTCTTGACACCAAAAGTGCAAACATTACTCACATCAATACCTCAAAACTATTGCAAGTTACTACTGAAATTAAATAGCAACCTCAATCACCTACTTCTCAAGACAAGACACAACTCAGTGCAACAACCAACTCTCTTAACAAGATAAACATGAAAACTAAAGAGAGTTCCAGCGACAAACTAAACAAAATCCAAGGCTCTTGCTAAAACAAACTAAGACTAAAATTAGACATGGCAGTAGCTACGAAAAGATAAAGAACACACAACAGCAAAAAGATAGGCATGAAGAATTCTATGATGTGTTCTAGATTTTGAAAGTGGAGCGTGTCTCTCTCCCACACAAAGTAAGACGGGATCTAACTTGTTATGAACAGAAAAAAAAACTAAAGAAAACTAAAAATAAAACCTACGAGCGAGACGCTCCAAGCATAGTACATAACGCATGAAGTGATAAAAATATAGTGAGGTGAAGGACGAACTGATGATTGTTGATGGAGAAGGGGATGCACGGGGGCACCCCCAAGCTTAGACGCTTGAGTCTCCTTGAATATTTGTTGGGGATGCATGGAGGCATCCCCAAGCTTGAGTGCTTGACACTCCCGAATCTTTTTTCGTCATCTTCCATCACACACTTGAAAACTCCCTTCATACATAACTCATCATAAGATGATTAGAGAGGTTAGTACCCTTAATAAAATAATTTTTCCTTACTGGATATAAAAATATTCTTGAAGAGCCACTGTTTCTCAAGATTGAAAAAAGGATTTTTCAATGAAAAAGCAAGATTAAGGTTTGCATTAGTAAGGAGAGATAAAATGTGGCAGACTCTGTGAAAAATAGAACAACAGGTAGTAGAGAATTTTTTTGGGGCACTACAGCACTCAAATAAAAAAACTCAGAACATACAAAAGTTACGTATTTGTATAGAGCATGCTGTGTAAAAAATTCAGCTCAAAAAGATGAATTGGTGATTTGATCTGATTTTTCCCGTCACGAGAACAGAATCTGTTTTCTGGACAACAAGTCACAACTTTCACTTCCCTTGTCGTATGAGTCTATAACTTGGCACAAAGCTTGAAAATAAAGATACAATGATGTTGCTATAGTAGTAAAAATCATCAAGACCACTAAAAACTAAAAGTAAAAACTCAAACTAAAGATAACAAGGGTTTTCTCCCTAGAGCTCTTTCTTTATAGCCATAAAGATAGGCTTAAGATTTTAATGATGCTCTCATAGGAATAAGGAATAAGAGTTGAAGAACAAAAGAGAGCATCAAGAAGCAAATAACAAACACATTTAAGTCTAACATGCTTCCTATGCAAAGGGATCTTGTAGAGAAATAACTCATTGAAGCATAAAGATATTAGCATAGGAAGCCAAAATAAGTGCAACTTCAAAACCTTCAACATAAAGAGAGGGAACTTGATATTATTGAAATATCGATAAGAATATGTTCCCTTATCATAATAATTTCCAGTAGTATCATTAATAAACTCAACAATATAAGCATCACATAAAGAATTGTTACCATGATCCACAAGCATAGAAAATGTGTTACTCTCCACATAAGCAAAATCCTTCTCCTTAGTAATAGTGGGAGCAAACTCAAGAAAATAGCTATCACATGAATTATTCTTATCATGATACACTTGCAAACATTCATTCTTTATAGCATAAGTGTCATCACAATAATCATCATTGATAGGAGGCAAAGTATCATCAAAATAAATTTCCTCATCAAAATTTGGGGGGCTAAAAAGATCATCTTCATAAAACGTAGCATCCCCAAGCTTATAGCTTTGCATATCATTAGGATCAAAGGTATTCAAAGAAGAAATAGTAATAACATTGCTACTATCATGAGTGTTGTGCAAATAATAAAGCTCCATAGGATTTTTTATTTTCTCTTCAAACACATCATGTCCCAACTCAAGGTAGAGCTCATAAAGCTCTCTCATAATATTTTTGTTGTTTTCCATAAGGCCTAACTAGTGAAAATAAAAACAAGAAACGAAAATATTTAATTGCAAGACCTAAAGATATACCTTCAACGCTGACCTCCCCGGCAACGGCGCCAGAAATAGCTTGATGACCTAAGGTTCTATTCTTGTAGACTATGTTGGGCCTCCAAGTCTACGCACGCTTCTATTCTTGTAGACTATGTTGGGCCTCCAAGCGCAGAGGTTTTTAGGACAGCAACAATTTCCCTCAAGTGGATGACCTAAGGTTTATCGAACTCAGGGAAGTAGAGATTGAAGATGGTCTCTCTCAAGAAACCCTGCAATTAAGATACAATAAGTCTCTTGTGTCCCCAACACACCTAATACAACTAGGAGTTGTATAGGTGCACTAGTTCGGCGAAGAGATGGTAAAATACGAGTGATAGGTGTGGCAAAACAAAGTAATATAAATCTGTAATAAAAAGTGCAGAAAGCAAACATGTGACAAAAGTGAGCACAAACGGTGTAACAATGGTGGAAACAAGGCCTAGGCTTCATACTTTCACTAGTGGCAACTCCCAACAACATTAACATAGTCTCATCACATGATATTTCCCATAAAACATGCAATGGAGACGCACTCGAAGGTCATTCCTTTGTGGTCAAGAGAGGACAAGAATTATGTAGGGCTACAAAAGCACACCTCAAAGTTCGTAGTTCTCAATCTATGGATTTCCCAATGTCACCGTGGCCATCCAAAGAGAGTACCACAATCACCACAACATATCTCAAGGATAGTCAAAGACAAGCACCAAGAGACTCTCAATCTTCAATCAACACACAAAAGAGGAAATCACTCATGAAAATATTCTTCTAATCCATGTCCAATAGACCGCTGTCACCATGGTCTCGGGGATTATACTAGATAAGATCAATTGAGTACATCAATCCAATACATAGAGGAAGAGGAAATATCATGGAATCACCCTAGATTAACATAGCCTATGATCACAATGAAGATCACATCATGGGAGAAAGAGATGAACACATAGCTACTGGTAGAAACCTTAGCCCCGAGGAGGGACTACTCCTGCATCATGGAGGGAGGAAGCAACATTGATGGAGATGAATCCGGGGCACTTCCCCGTCCCGGCAGGTTGCCGGCACAAGAATTCTGGTCCCCCGAAGCTTGTCGGCGATGGCGGCGGAGATTGGAATTTCTTCTGGATAAAAGGGGTTCGGAATCAGGGTTTCCTCCGGCGGGGCTAAATATAGGCCAAAGGAGGGGGCCAGGGGGTCCACAGGGCAGCCAGGAGGGTATGTGGCGCGGCCTAGGGTGGACCCGCATGGGGCACCC
Organism: Bromus sterilis; assembly: GCA_950022295.1. NCBI lineage: Eukaryota > Viridiplantae > Streptophyta > Magnoliopsida > Poales > Poaceae > Bromus > Bromus sterilis. Next base: position 33,260,304 of record OX465597.1, read on the forward strand.
TCCTGGGCCCCTAGTGGTGGCCCTCCTGCCATGTCTTGGTTATTCCGGAAGATTCCGGAGCGCTGATTTTTTATATAATTTTTCCGGAAATTTTGGAGCACTTTTAATGGCCGGAAAACCTGAAATACAAAAACAACAGAAAACAAGAACTGTCACTGAGGTGCACTGAGTTAATAGGTTAGTCCAAATATGATCAAAAGTGTATGAAAGTTCAACTAAAACATGGAAAAGTCACAAAAATCATGCATTGAGCAAGCAGAAATTATAGACACGTTTGGGACGTGTCAACAATCGACACCTAGAAGAGATGGTGTCACCGGAGCTAAAAGCCAAGAAGCTGGCCAAGAAGGAGGAGGCGGAGGCGAAGGAAGCCGTGCGTCAGGCCAGAGTGGCACACTGGGAGGAAGTGCAGTGGCGGAAGGACGTCGAGCGTTCCGTCCGGGTAGAGGTGGAGGCCGTGTTTCTCTACAATAAGGCCAAAGGCGCCAGATGGGGCTAGCGGTTCATTCTTTGCAACCGTGGGTGTTCTGGCTGGTCATGCGGACGGTTTTTTGAACGAATCGTCAGTCCCTGTTTCACACACGAAAGGATTTTCAGAAGCATGCCTGATAGATTAGGCATTCCAAACATTTATGTTACTATAAACGATTGCGTAAACAAGCTGGAGGTCCTTTATATGCAATCGTGGGTTTTCACCCTAAACAACCCAGACCGATTTTCAAAGACTCGTCAGCCCTACATCAACCACGCAATAATTTTTAGAATTGTGGCCTTTCGGGTATGTTTCCCAGACGGTTCATTTTCACCCAAACGGTTTTTTATTTATACCGTTTGCGTTGATAGCATCGCAAACATTTTCGTACAAGGGACGGGGAAAGGAGTATCATGTTAGCCCCTGTTTGCAGTAGTGTCAAGATGCCCGGGACCTCAGGAGTCATCACGGTTAATGGAAACTTCGTCAAACCAGATCAATGTGACCGAGACTTCCATCAGGTCTCCGAAACATTTGGAGCACGCCAGCAGATCGAAGAGATAGCCATGGTGGTAGACAAGAGCGTCTTTCCGCTAGCAAGTACAAGCGAGAAAAAAGAATTCACTCGCGATTTTAGCATCGACAGCGACACACCAACTCATCAGGTACACCCGACCGACCTGACCAAGATGGTTCAAATCTATGCCCATCTACCAGAACACCAAGCACTAGCCCTCATTGTTTTCCTCCGTGAGAGTGGAATTTTTTTTCCTGGTGTCCGACCGACATGCCCGGAATACCCCGGGAGTACGCAGAGCACGCGCTGCAAATCTACCCGAACACCAAGCCAGTAAAGCAGGCGCTGCACAGATTCTCCGAGCCAAAGCACAGAGCCATTGGACAAGAATTCAACCGACTACTGGACGCACACTTCATCCGAGAGACGAAGAAATCCACCTGGGTCGCAAACCCAGTTCTCGTGCCCAAAAAGGACACCGACGTACTACGCATGTGCATCGACTACGGGCCCGTCAACAAGCATTGCCCAAAGGACCACTTCCCTCTCCCAAGGATCGACCAGATCATCGAGTCAACTGCAGGATGCGACCTGCTGTCTTTTTTCGACGCCTACTCAGGATACAGTTAAATCAGGATGAAGGAAGAAGACGAAGAGCACACCTCATTCATCACAACCTACAACATATTCTGCTATAGGACGATGCCATTCGGGCTGAAGAACGCCGGAGCCACGTACCAGCGGATGATGTAGTCGTTCCTAAGACCATATACAATGCAAGGTGCTTAGAAGAGATGCTTAAAGAAAAAACCAAATTATTCTCTAAGCACTGGTGCTTAGATGTAAAGAGTAGACGCTTAATTAGGCACCTCTCCTATAGAAATAAGCACTAGTGCTACAAAAAAGGTCGGTTTATTTTGCTAAGCACTCCCCTAAGCACCTTGCATTGTACAAGGCCTAAGAGACCAAATTGGCAAGAACGTCCAAGTCTACGACGACGACATCGTCATCAAAACAAACAACGCAGACACACTACTCGACAACCTTCGAGAGACCATTGCAGTGCTCAACAAGTACATGATCAAACTCAACCCAAAGAAATGTGTGTTTGGCGTCCCGACTGGAAAACTGCTTGGGTACATGGTCTCCTCCCTAGGAGTCGAAGCGAACCCAGGAAAAGTCCAAGCACTCGCAAGGATGCAAGAACCAGTCGACGTCAAGGGCGTCCAGCAACTTACCGGACGAATCGCAACCCTGAGCTGCTTCATCAGCAGATTGGGAGAAAGAACCCTGCCATTTTACCAACTCCTAAGAAAAGGAGAAAAAATTGAGTGGACCGAAGAAGCCCGGAACGCATTCTCGGACCTCAAGAAAACTCTTATCAACCCCACCAATTTTGGCAGTACCAAAGGAGCGGGAACCTCTGTACCTCTACAAAGCAGCACGCAGCAGCGTGGTCAGCACCGCACTTGTCGTCGAGCGTTCGGATGAAGGCAAGGTGCAAAGCATACAGAGGCCAATCTACTACCCCAGCGAAGTCCTACCAAAATCCCAGCAGCGGTACCCGCACTACCAGAAGCTTGTGTATGCCATTGTCATGAAATCATGGAAAGTAACACACTACTTCGACAAGCACCTCATCACGGTCGTCAGCAACGCACCACTCGCCGACATTCTAAACAACCCAGAAGCAACGGGTCGAGTCACCGAACGGAACATCGAGCTCAGCCCTCACGACCTCCAGTTCAAAGCACCCAACGGCGATCAAAGCTCAAGTACTCCCAGACTTTCTGGTTGAATGGATGTAAGTACAAACACCCGGTCCTCCAGACTTCTCAAACTCATGGAAGATGTTCTTCGATGGGCCTAAAATGCACCAAGGGGATGCAGCAGGCATTGTGCTAATCTCACCCAAAGGAGATAAGCTCAAATACGTACTCCAAATTAACTTCAGCAAAACATCAAACAACGAAGCGGAGTATGAGGAACTATTGCACGACATGCGCATGGAAAAAGCCTGCGGTGCCACCCGCCTTGTAATCTACGGTGATTCCAACCTCGCCGTCCAGCAAAAAATTAAGGACTATGAAGCAGTTGCAGACAATATGTCAACCTACCAGAAGCTCTACAACATCTTAGAAGGAGAATTCGATGGATGCGAGCTCAACTACGTCTCTAGATCAAACAACACAGAGGCAGACAAGCTCTCCAACATCAGGTCCACCTGAGGTCCAGTCCCCCCAGGCCAAAGATCGATCAAAATCAAGGCGCAGTACCAGGGACAGCCACAGAAGGGGGCATCACAACCGAGCCCGCTCAGGTAGCAGCAGGAGATCCAGTCGTCGACGAAGCCAACAACGTAGTCGAGGAGGGTGAGCCAGCAGTACTCGAAAGCCCAGTGTGGACAACACCCTTCCTCAGATTCCTGATACAAGGCACCCTGCCGCAAGATGTCGTAAAAGCCCGACGAATCAGCCACCGATCAAAGACGTTCACCATAATCAATGGACAACTTTACAAGCGCAACATCTCCCAAGTACTCCAAAAATGCATCGAAGAGGAAGACGACAAAGCCCTACTACTCGAGATCCAGGAAGGCACATGCGGGCACCACGCAAGCAGCCGCGCACTCGTGGTCAAAGCCTTCCGAACGGGTTTCTACTGGCCAACAGCAATTCAAAACGCGGAAGACATCGTACGACATTGCATCGCATGTCAAAAGTTCGCCAGTCGGCCCCACGCCCCAGCATTCGAGCTAAAGACCATACAACTGTCATGGCCCTTCGCCACATGGGGGCTCGACATGGTAGGCCCACTCAAGAAATCCACAAAAGGCGGAAGAACACACCTCCTGGTAGCAGTCGACAAGTTCACCAAGTGGATTGAAGCAATGCCAATCACCAGCTCGACAACCCTCACAACAGTCAACTTCATCAAGTCAATCATTTTTTGATTCGGTGTGCCGCACAACATCATCACGGACAACGGAACAAACTTCACAGTAGCAGGATTCTAGAACTTTTGCCAGGAGCTAGGCATAAAAATCAACTACGCCTCAGTCGTGCACTGATAACCCACAACTGCAGGGGATCGAGATAGTCTTCGTGGGTAAGAATAACCCAATTTATAGATTCGACTCAAGGGGAGCGAAAGAATATCCACAAGCTTTAGCAGTGGATTTGTCAATTCCACCGCACCTGAGATACACTTACTTGCAACAAAATATTAATAGCAACTGCGATATGGAAGTGATGATAGCAACCGTAATAGGGTGGTGAAACAGTAATAGCAAAACAATGAAAGTAAACAACTAGTAACCAGCAGAATTGAAAACACTGTAGGCTAGGGAAATGGATGGTTGGGCGCTGCATGGATAAGATACATCATGTATTTAACTTGGGGCAAGGCACACAGAAAAGCAATGATCATCTAGGCATAAATCAAACATCAGGCATGTACCCCAAAGGTAGTTGTACGTGCTTGCAATAAGAACTTGCACAACATCTTTTTTCCTACCATCCCGCTATGAACGGGGCCAAAAGGAACTTATGGAGATTAAGGTTCTCCTGTCAAAGAGCACCGGAACAAAGCATTAACAATCAATGGATACATGGAATCCTCAAATTATAGTCCATACCCTTTGGTGTCCCAAGCTGTCACCATTGGGATCGCCGGTTCCGGACTATAACAGGTGCATACAACTCATAGATAAGATTAAGAACACAAATATATTCATGCAAACACAAAGGGTTCAGATCTGAAATCATGGCACTCGGTCCCAAAGTGACAAGCATTAAGAGCAACAAGTTGAAGCAAAGATGATAAACACCAATCTAGATGATAGGCAACATGCCCCCAACAATCTGATAAACTATTACATGATCTAACTCATCCAATCCCTACCATCCCCTTTGCTTACAGCAGGGAATTACTCACACATGGATGGAGAAGTCATGGAGGGAGGATGGAGTGGCGATGACGATGACGATGGTGATGATCTCCCCTCTCCGGAGGCCAAAACATCCTCCAGATTAGCCCTCCCGGAGAAGAACAGAGGGTGGCGGCGGCTCCGCGACGAGAATTGGGAAAACGACTTCTGTTTCGGGGTTTCTCCGTCATGGGAATAACTAGGAGTCTTGGTAGGGCACCAGAGGAGGGGGAGGCCCCCAGGCGGCCAGAGGGCGCGGCCCAACCCCTGGCCGCGCCAGGGGGGCGCCTGGGGCCCCCTTGGCTCCCCTCTGGTCCCACTTCTGGCCCCTGGCTCCTTCGGGTGCGTGGATTTTCTGGTATTTTTCTGGGAATTTTCTGAGACGTCCAAAAATCCACTTTCCCGCGCACAATAAAACCATACAGACAGCTCTGCTGAAAACACAGTTAGTCCGGGTTAGTTTCGTCCAAATCATGCAAGAATGAGGGCAAAACAATAGAAAAAGTGTTTGGAAAAGTAGATACGTTTGAGACATATCAACTCCCCCAAGCTTAGCATATTGCTTGTCCTCAAGCAATTCAGTACAACGAACTGAACGCGACAAAAAAAATTTGACAAACTCTTTTGCTTCAATAGATGTAAATAATCATGTACTATGAAAAGAGTTTAGCAAGTATCAAAACAATGCTATGAGGACAATGCACGAATCAATCCTTCTTTCATGTGAACAATCACAAACAACTAAAAGTAAATAATATGCTACTGAAAATCAAGACAGGATTACAATGCACAAAGTTTGAACATACTAGAGTGTATTTCGCTAGCTTCCATGAGTGAAGCAAAACATAAATGCAGAAACTCCGCCGGAGTTTTAAAGGAGACTAGAACTAAGAACTTCAGAATAAGTAATACCACAATCATGCAAAATACAATGTAGTACTTTGGGACAATGCACATTACACTCAGAATGAAAATTATGCTCTCCTAGTTGGTGCTTTGAAGAAAGAAGGTGGAGACTCTCTAACCGTGGAGTTTGATGGAAAGGTTGAAAACCCGTGGGTGGAAGCAAAGACTAAACATGTACCAGAGCTCTTGGTTTTGAAAACAGAGGTAAAAGTGTTTTGGGAGGTGCATGCTTCGTCAACGAATGCTAGTAGACAACTCAATCGCCTCTTACGCTAGACATATTTCGAGGAACGGCTCCCAAGAAGGAGACGATCACATCCCTTAATCTCCTTTGTTTATCACTGCCAAAGTTTTCTGATTTCTCATAGACAAAGCGTGAAGGAGGGTTTGTTGGTTGTGATTATCTTTTGTGAGCTGGGCGCACTCATGCCAGTCCCTCGTCGTATTAGGGGTTTGCAGATTAGACATGCAATCCCGGAATAAAACATGTCTAACATAAGACGGTCATGAATTACCTACTACTTCCTCATGAGCTAAACAGAGGCACAAAACAGGAGTGCTTTTGAATAATTTCGAGATGGTACAAGAAAGTCTTCGTTAGGATGGCCGGTAAATGCCACATAGGAAGGTATGGTGGACTCATATGGAAAAACTGGTTTCTACGATTTTGGATGCACAAGCAGAAATCCACTTAGTGCGAGCGAAGGCTAGCAAAAGACTGGGAAGCGAACAACTAGAGAGCAATAACAGTCATAATCATGAAGACCGACAAAGTAACATTGAATCAGGCATGAAAATGATATGACTATTCCGAAACTCAAAGATCATCAAGGCATAGCAGACTTTTCAGTCATAAACATGTGTAAGCATGTGCCAAGTCAATCCAAGAATTCTCCAAAGGGAAATACCACTTCAGTATGCCAAACTATGAACAATGCAATGCATGTAAATCATTTCAACAACACATTATGTACTCTAGCTATTTGAGATTAGCCACAAGGAAAGCATGAACACTGGGAAATCATTGTAAACACAGCACTATGTCGCTACAAGCTGGTCTCTAAGTCATAAGTACAAGCATATGTACAAAGTTAGAAACAAAAAGAGTTCATACTGGTTTTCCTTATTGCACCCCTTTCGTCGATCTTCGTCATCACTGCCTTGTCAATTGCACGATTGAACGTAGGAAATATATAATTAAGTGCAAATGCCATCACGTACTCGAGCTGAACTTTGCAACAAAGCAAACTAAAAGAGAGAAAATAAAATATTTTTGGATTTTGCAAAGGTTAAACGAAAGAAAAAGAAAAGAGAAATCTTTTTGTTGTTTTTGCAAAATAAAAGAACAAAGAAGAACGGGCAAAAACTTCGAAAAGACCAAAGCAAACAAAATAAAAAATGGATAATACAATGGAAAGGTGATAAGGGCACGTACTCCCCCAAGCATAGGCTTTCGGCCTAAGTTGGTAGCAGCTACTGCCCCCAGGAGCATCCTTCTCCGTGGTAATGGTAAGTCCAGGGGTCGTATGAGCCCTCCGGTGCGTACACCGAAGTCCTCGGATCCTCCCATGAGGAAGGCCCTGCACTCCAAGCGGAAGAAAATCCCTCGCCATGCTTGGTGAAGGTCTCTCCCTAGAAAGGTGTGAACTCACCATGATCCTCCTCATCGGGCACAACCCCCTCCACGGGGTTATGCGGCTGGTAATTAGCCATGAACTCATCGAACTGAATTTCGTTGAAGGACCATCCGTTCCTGCGAGTGTTATCAAACAAAAGTGGTGCAGGTAGACGAATCTCACGATTAATAGTCCTTTCAAACCTCAAAATATCATCAAGGTTACCAAACTGAGAAGTCATGGTAACAAACTTATGCATCTTCATATCCGCAAGATCGAAACTCGCGTATGAAAAGGGAACATCATCAGGATGCGGGGTGTGCTCAAGAGACTCAAGGATAAGTGTGGCGTAAACGCCACCATATAAATCGCCTTTGTTACTGTTCATAACAAGGTGCCGAGCTATTAAGGCACCCACATTATACTCATTCTTACCAGAGAGGGCGTTGATGGCTTCTCGCCACTCATTGGTTACCCCAAGTGGAAGGTTTGATATGCAGTGCAGCAGCAAGTTTCCCTCGGTGAAGATACCAAGGTTATCGAACTAGTAGGACTCAGGAGATACAAGTAGGTGGCAACATCGCCAGAAATTGCTTCCTGACTAGGGTGTTGTCGTGGACCTGCACACAGCAACAAATAACTTTGCTCCCAACGAGTACAGAGGAGTTGTCAATACCTCCGTCCTTGTCGTTTACAAAGGATCAACGCAAGAGATAAAAGGAGCAAAGGAAAGTAAAAGCTGAAAGTAAATTGAGGGTGTGAACAATAATGTGAAGATGGACCGGGGTCCCGTGATTTTCACTAGTGATGTCTCTCTCCCAAAAGACGATAAAAGTGCTAGCGAGGTAAACAAATCACAGTTGGGCAATTTACAGGATTATGAAGGCACGGCAATGCTAACTATGCTGCAAAGAAAGGAAGGGCTCAAAAGCAATGGGCAGTACGCCAAGGTAAGTAGACTGAAATCCATATGCATCTACTACGAATCATCCACCTTGAGATATCTATCCAGAACATCTCGCTGGTATTAAGTTGTGAATCCCACCCAAAGTGTAAACTCAAAGCAACAGACAACTGCATTAAAAGAACTTTGCATAAAGTAAACAATCCTTGCACCCGCAGGTACAAGCACCGTTGATTTATCCCTGGTGGCAACAGCACATTCCCTAGTCTCATGTTTCTGTCACTCAAGCTAGACATCAAGGGGCTGAACCCAAAATCGAGCATAACACTCTCTCTTGGAGTTGCAAATACCGCAACGGCGAACATGCAAGAATTTACTCAAGAACAAAATATAAAAGAGAAGAACCAAATATATTACTCATCACAATCTGAACATAGTCTCATAATCCATCAGATCCCAACAAACTCAGCATAGCAACAGCAGAAATTACATAGATGCCTCGATCATGTGAAGCATCTCACGAGGACTCGAAAGTGGAAGCACAAAGAGGGGAGAGATTCATCACATAGCTACTGGTCACAGACCCATGGTCCAAGGGGGACTACTCACGGTACATCCGGGAGGCATCCATGGCTATGGATGGTCTCCCGGAGGGGGTTCCTCCTTCCGGCAGGGTGTCGGGGTAGCTTCTCCAGGCAACCCAGATCTTGAAACGGCGGCGGCGGCGGTACAGAGGGGAGTTCGCGAGAAAGAGATCGATATTAGGGGTTTCCACCCCGAGGGGTAAATATAGGCGAAGGGGGCATCGAGGGGACCCACGAGGCAGTCAGGAGGGTCCCTGGCGCGGCCCAGGGTGGGGCCGTGCCACCTGTCCTCCTGGCTGCCTGGTGGTGGCCCCCCTTCCCTCTCTTGGTGATTCCAGAAGCTTCCGTTGCGCTGATTTTTTTATATATTTTCCTGGAATTTTTGGAGCACTTTTAATGGTCGGAAAACCTGAAATACAAAAACAACAGAAAACAGAAACTTGCAACTGGGTGCACTGAGTTAATAGGTTAGTCCAAATAGGTTCAAAAGTGTATGAAAGTTCAAGCAAAACATGGAAAAGTCACACAAAACATGCATGGAGCAAGCAGAAATGATAGATACGTTTGGGACGTATCAGGCGTTCGCATAAATAGCTAAATCTGGTGCAGAACCATTGCTCGTGTTGTTACGAGCTAACACCCCTCTAGCAAAAAAATATGAAAAATACCTGAGGTGTGGAAACAAAATGCTGGAAATCTTCGTGCGTCGAATGTCAGTCTCCTCCTGGCAGCAAAGGGAGTTGAAGAGGGTCCTCAACCCGGAAGGCTGCATGGTCATCTTAGCTGTGTGACAAACATTCGGCACACCTATTATATCACAAAATTGTGCCAAAGACATGGTTATGAGATCATTATAAAGTTTGAACTCGACGGTTCCAGCATCATGGTTATAAAAAAACTGTTGACAAAGCAGGAGGTAAGTTTTTTGTATTGTACCACACGGCATAAAGCTAGCCGTGTTAAACCTGCATTGGCACAAAGTCCATAAAATTCCTCCTTAATTCCTGCAGCTATAAGAAAATCATCGCACAGATACATCATTGCGCATGCTGGATTTATTTCTTCCAACAATTCGAGGGGCACATGCTCTTCATTGTAGCTCACCCTAACTGCTGAGGGTGAAGCTGCAGCTCTAGTGACTCTATCGGAGCGCTTGGGCTTCTTCTTCCCAAGCCACCCCTTTGCTTTTCCAAAGAAAGTCATTTCTGAAATTTTTGACAATTCACAAAAACAAGGATTTAAACAAAGTGAGTTGAGGAAAACTACTCTACTCACTTACCTAAGGCATAAACTTGCATCAAAACTTGGAAAATAAAATTCTACACATGCATGCAAGCTCATATGAACAGCACCAAGAGCTACTAAATACTCACAAATGAGGCCACCAATCAAAAATATAATTGGAGGGGTGAAGGAGTTACATACCAGGGAGTGTTTGCCCAAAATCTCAGCTCAAATGATGGGTCGTAGAGAGAGATCGAAATTCTGGACGGAGAGCAGCAAGAACACAAGAACAAAGTGCAGAACTCGTGTTTTTGGAGAGAGAAGGAGGAGGAGGAAGAAGACTTACCTGGCTGGCTACCATGTGGGCCCCAGGCGCCCTGTGGGCGCGGCCAGGGGCCAGGCCGCGCCAGCTGGCCGCCTGGGCCACTGGTGGCCCCCCTGGTCAGCCCCAGGTACCTCTGGATCACTCCCGGCATGGAAATTTTTAATATAATTTTTCTGGAATTTTTCTGACAACTTCACTACTGAATTTTTTTTAAGTTCAAAAAGCTGCGAAACTTTCTGAAAACTTGGAGAAGTGATTGGAGTTGTGAAGTTTCATAAACATACAAACTTGGTACAGCAAGGAGAATAAAAGCTAAAAGAAATGCAAACATAAGAAGCTCCACTTTTTATACCTATATAAAACATCCTTACTAGCAAGGATGATCAAGTCTTACCAACAAACCGGCGATATATAGAGCAAAAAGTCTCACCCCTTATGAAGTGATCATTGCACCTTTACTTTAATGGACATTGTCCCCACCATGATGGTTTTGTATTTGTGGTGCACATGTATAGGACAATCCCATTCTCCAATCTTCACGGTCTCGATATTCTCTATAGAGTTGAGGCCATGCCTCTTGTCAATTTTCTTCGGAAAATACACCGTGTGTTCCTTGTCATTCACATTGAAAGTAACCTTTCCTTTATTGCAATCAATTATAGCACCTGCGGTGTTAAGAAAAGGTCTACCAAGAATAATAGACATGCTCCCATCCTCGGGCATGTCAAGCACAAAAAAATCAGTAAGGATTAAACAATTAGCAACTTCAACGGGAACATCCTCACAAATACCTATGGGAACGGTTGTTGACTTGTCAGCCATCTGAAAAGAGATATCTGTAGGGATTAGTTTTTCTAAACATAGTATCTTGTAAAGAGAAAAGGGCATAACACTCACTCCTGCTCCAAGATCACATAAAGCAGTCCTGACATAGTTATTCTTTATGGAACAAGGAATGGTGGGTATACCTGGATCACCAAGCTTCTCAGGAATCTTGCCACTAAAAGAGTAGTTAGCAAGCATAGTACATATTGTTTCATTAGGAACTTTTCTTTTATTAGTAACAATATCTTTCATATATCTCGAATAAGGAGGTAACTTAATAGCATCACTCAAAGGAATTTGAAGAAAAAGATGTTTCATCCACTCACAAAACTTATTGTAATGCTCTTCTTCTTTAGTTTTGAGAGACTTACCTGGAAAGGGGCATGGATTTCTGTACCCATGGTTCTCGTTCCTTCCCATGTCTTCTTGCGATAAAATCTTCTCTAGTGTATTTCTTGCGTTTTTCGGGTGCTTCTTCTTCTCGAACTTCGGTTGGATCATTCTTTTCATCATCCTTTTCAGGCTTAGCACCGCATCGGAGGTAGATATACTATTTGGATCATTGGAATTGTCAGCTTCTTTGTGCTTCTTCTTCTTCTTCAGAGAGCTAACAATTTCTTCTTCCTGTATTTGAGAATCTTGCTCGATCCTCTTAGGATGCCCCTCCGGATAGAGAGGATCTTGAGTGCTAGTTCCTCCTCGGGTCTTGAAGGCCTGTATATCCTTTTTGGCATTATTAGCGAGCAAATCATTTTGCACATTAGAAATTTGATCAAGCTGAGTTTGAACCATATGAAAATGCTTCACAAGACATTTAACATCATTAACTGTTCTACCTATAACATCAAGCAAACTTTTGATAGCAAAGGAATTATCATGCAACTGACTTTGTATCCTCTCATTAAAGTGATTTTGCTTCATAATGAAATTATCAAGCTCATCTAAACATTGATCGGGAGGCTTACCATGAGGAATGTCACTTGCATTGAAATCTAAAAGAGAGTGTACCTCTACCATAGGAGGGTGAGTGGTAGGATCGCACAACTTCTCGATGGGGGGTAGATTCTTCACGTCTTTAGTTTTAATACCCTTCTCTTTAATAGACTTCTTAGCTTCCTGCATATCTTCGGGTCTTAGGACAAGCATGCCCCTTTTCTTTGGTGGTGGAGGTGGTTCAAGGATGGACCAATCTTCGTGGTTCTTGGCAATCTTGCCCATCAATTCTTCTGCATCGTCCGGTGTTCTTTTCCTGAAAACACAACCAGCACAACTGTCCAAATAGGATCTGGATTCATCAGTTAGACCAGCATAAAATATATCAATTAATTAATTCTTAGGGACTCCATGTCCTGGTCTAGCCTGGATCAGACTACATTACCTCCCCCAAGCTTTAGGGAGGTTCTCATCCTGCAGCTGTTTAAAGTTATAAATTCTTCGTAAAGCAGCATGTTGCATATGAGCAGGAAAGTACTTTTCAACAAAAGATTGAGCTAAGTCTTGAGGACTCCTAATAGAACCACATGGTAGTGCATCGTACCATGCTTTAGCATCTTCCTTTAAAGAGAAAGGAAGAAGCTTAGTAACATAGAAGTTTCGTATCTTCTCATCTGTAGTAAACAAGCCACCTAACTCAGTGAGTTTGGTCAGGTGTGCAATAGCATCATCGTTTTCTCTGCCATAAAAGGGGTCAGATTCAACCATAGATATAAGTGAAAGATCAATAGAGAAATTATAATCAGGTTCATTGATGCATATAGGAGACGTAGCAAATTTAGGATCAGTAACGGTCTTGTTCTTCAGGGAGTGTTTTTCGAGAAGCTTCTTAATAGCATCAGGATCAGAGTCGACAAACTCTGTTAGCTCCCTGCAGAAATCATCATCAAGTATAATATAATCATCATCAAGGAGTCTCTCCTTGAGTTTACTCAAGTCGGGATAAGTGTAAGTTCCATCAAAAGGATAGCAAGTATCAGGAATTTCAATTCCAGATTTTTTGCAGCAACAGCGATCTGTTTCTCAAGAGCGTGACTAAGTGAACCAATATCATCAAGAGTAGTAGAAGCATCATCAAAAGTATCGGACATAGTAACAGATTCAGTAGAGGCATCATGTCGTGGAGGTGAAGCAAACTTACTCATAACTGAAGGTGATTCAAGTGTAGCACTAGTGTTCAGAACAGTACCTTTTCTCGTACGGGATGGTAAGATCGGGACCTTGGGGTCTTCTTTCTTACCCATAGCGGATAAATTGCAGCAGGTAAAATACTTCAAGTAGACTTGTGAATAAAGATATGCTCCCCGGAAACGGCGCCAGAAAACAGGCTTGATAACCCACAACTGCAGGGGATCGAGATAGTCTTCGCGGGTAAGAATAACCCAATTTATAGATTCGACTCAAGGGGAGCCAAAGAATATCCACAAGCTTTAACAGTGGAGTTGTCAATTCCACCGCACCTGAGATACACTTACTTGCAACAAAATATTAATAGCAACTGCGATATGGAAGTGATGATAGCAATGGTAATAGTGGTGGTGAAACAGTAATAGAAAAACAGCGAAAGTAAACAACTAGTAACCAGCAGAATTAAAAACACTGTAGGCTAGGGAGATGGATGGTTGGGCGCTGCATGGATAAGATACATCATGTATTTAACTTGGGGCAAGGCACACAGAAAAGCAATGATCATCTAGGCATAAATCAAACATCAGGCATGTACCCCAAAGGTAGTTGTACGTTCTTGCAATAAGAACTTGCACAACATCTTTTTTCCTACCATCCCGCTACGAACGGGGCCAAAAGGAACTTGTGGAGATTAAGGTGCTCCTGTCAAAGAGCACCGGAACAAAGCATTAACAATCAATGGATACATAGAATCCTCAAATTATAGTTGACGAGGGGGTGACCCCACGACTCCTATGGATGGGCCTACCCGGTGTATCCGAAGACAGAAGGCCCACAAGGATGCCTCCTGGGTCCAGCCTTGGCCCATTAGTGCCACCGATGTAGGAGTCTGTGACTCATAAGGAAGGTGCAAACCTGCCGTATGATACAAGATTATGGTTAGGAAACCTCATCTGGAATCCAAGACGGACTCCCCGAGACCTAGCCTAGTATATAAAGGCTAGGAGGGGAGACGTCAAAGGCAACCAAGATACAATCTGTAACCCTAGCCTTGTGCGCACTAGCCTTGGCCTTCCTGTAATCGCCATCTCCAAGCAATAATATCGAGCAGGAACGTATCCTCCTGTTAGCCGACGATCTATCGTCCAACCTGTGCCTCTCATGACTAACCCAGGGTCCCTGACCATGGGATTTGCCGGGGTACATCCTCGTCAATTGGCGCCGTCTGTGGGAACCACACAGGTTGGAATTAAGATCTCGGCGGTCCTGTCCTCAGCAATCCACAACTCAAGAGAAAGAACTAGATGCAATCCACCCGAAGAATTAAAGATCACGGCAAACATCTCTGCCGCCCCATCGAGATCGCTCGGCCCGCAGTTGCGCCAAGACCAATACTACGGCAGCAACCAAGCCCACCGCGAGCGAAGGAGAACTCGGCGACCCAAAAGAAAGGCGCGGGGGTTCTACACAGAGATCCCGACCGACGAGCTACAACACGAAGCAAAAGACCCACTGATCACTCGACGACCCACCACCACCGAGGCACCCGCCGCGCAACAAGACACCGACTCCGAGCTTGAGATCAACGATCGACAAGATCACCGCCAACGAAGAAGAAATCAACGACCTAGAAGACAGGCGTGAGGATTCTACGAAGAAACCCCACTCGACGAGTCGCATTATACAGCTACGTACCCGCCGACCACTCGACGACCCGCCGCCGCGCGGAAAGCTGTCGCCCGCCAAGATAGCGACTCTGAGACTCGGACCGGCGAATACTACGACCCAGATCGAAGACCAGACAAATTCGCCAACCTCATAAGGAACCAGAATCTGAGCGTGGGGATCGAAATCGACCCGTGAGTCCACGAGCACCCAGCGGATCACGTGCTGTTCTTCCGAATCTCAAAGAGGAAACGGCACGCCGGATCCAGCAAACTCACGGTCAGGGAACAGCTATAAGGACCCTGCACGATCCACTGCTTCGAAGACAACCGGGGATACATCAAATCGGGCCACACTCTGGGAGACTGCCGCCTGTTCAACGAACTCGCCGACAGCCTTAAGGAAGAAAAACAACGAGAAGCCAAGCGCACCCGACGAACCGAGCAGTCGCCGACTCCAGGTCCCGAAAGACGCTCCAACCCGACTCAAGGACAAGTGTACACGATCCAAGGAGGCAGGGTGTCGCAAGCCCAACAGGATGCCTACACCCTGCAAGACAGAGCAGTCGAGAACCTAAACACAGTCGAAGTCTACCAGCTACACGACGCAGAAACCAGCATCACGTTCTCCCAGAGCGATCACCCGCCTGCAGTCCCAAGGCCGGGGTACGCGCCCCTGGTACTCGATGCTCAAATCGGAGGGTACGACATGGACATAATCTTCATGGACGGAGGCAACAGCATGAACATAATCTTCGCCAGCACCCTACAAAAGATGCTAATCCCGCGATCAGTATGGAAGAAATCAAGCACCGTGTTGTACGGAGTAGTGCCAGGAGAAGCAACTATTTCCCTTGGACTAATCGAGCTCGAGGTTGTCTTTGGCAGCAGGCGCTATTTCGCAAGACACACCCTTGAGTTCGAAGTACTTGATTGGCAGTTGTAGTACCACGCCATACTGGGACGTCCAGTGTTCGCACAATTCATGGAAGTTCTGCACTACGCCTACCCCAAACTCAAGGTGCCAGGATCCGCGGGCGTCATTACAGTCAACGGGAGCTTCACCAAGTCAGACAAATGTGATAGCGAGTTCCACAATGTCTCTGACACCTTCGGAGCCGAGCAAGAACTCACAGAAATAGCCATGGCGATAGACAAAAGTATCATTCCTCTAGCAAGTCGAAGAGAATCAAAATAGTATGGGCGAGACTTCAGGATGGACAGCGACACGGTCACCCACCAGGTGCACCCGACGGACCCAGAAAAAACAGTCCGCGTGTACGCCCACCTCCCGGAAGAGCAAGCAACCGCCCTCATCGCTTTCCTCCGTGAAGAATGGGAAGTCTTCGCCTGGTGCCCAGCCGACATGCCAGGAGTACCGCGCGAGTTCACGGAACACGCGTTGCGTATCAAGCCAAACACCAAGCCAGTGAAGCAAGCACTACGAAGATTCTCAGAACCCAAGCGCAGAGCAATCGGGGAGGAGATCAACCGACTACTCGCCGCTCAATTCATCCGAGACACGAAGAAAGCCACTTGGATCGCCAACCCCGTGATGGTCTCCAAGAAATACACAGAGGTGCTGCAGATGCACATCGAATACGGGTCAGCTAACAAAAACTGCCCAAAGGATCACTTTTCCCTGCCAAGAATTGACCAAATAATCGATTCGACAGCAGGATGCGACCTACTATCGTTCCTCGACGCCTACTCAGGACACAATCAGGCCAGGATGGAGAAAAAAGACGAAGAGCACACCTTGGCCACAACCCCTTGCGGCACACCCCGCTACCCCAAAATGCCCTTCGGCCTAAACAACGCAGGAACAATATACCAGAGAATGACGCAAGCATACATGAGAAACCAGATTGGTGGAAACATCCAGGTCTACATAGACGAGATCATCATCACAACCAACGAAGTCCGACAAGAAGTAGATACAGAGGAGGACAACACAGGTGAACCAACGCAAACGGCAGCCGCAAACCCAATCGCTAACGAAGAAGCCAACAACGCAGTCGAGGAGCTAGAGCCAGTCGCACCCGAAGACCCATCTTGGAGAGAGCCGCTCCTCAGATTCCTAATCGAAGGCACCCTACCGCAGGACGTCGCAGAAGCAAGACGCATCAGTCGGCGATCCAAAGCATTCACACTAATCAACGGACAACTCTACAAGCGCAGCCTCTCCCAGGTCCTACAAAAATGCATAGACGAGGAACACGGCAAAACTCTACTACTGGAGATCCACGAAGGCACCTGCGGGCACCATGCCAGCAGTCGAGCACTCGTGGCAAAAGCCTTTCGAGCAGGTGATATGGGCAGGAACTATTGAGTTGTATCTCTTGCTGAAGCTTCCCTCCGGGGTTGGCGATGCCGTTTATCCAATAAAGATTGCCGTGGAGGTTCTTGTGTTCTTCAAGGATTGTCGTGTTTTGGTTTGAGGCGTGGTGATCTCCATCACGTTGCTTGCTGGATTCGTTCCTCTTCTTCAGGTTGCTTTCTTCGCGTGATTAGAAGGATTTCTATCCAGGTTGCTCGCTGTGAAAGATCGGGACAAACACAAGAGGATCTCACCCCTGGGATCGTATCATCAGGTGTGTTCCTCCTTATCATGTGGTATCAGATTTTCTGGTTGATCACGGCGAGGTTGTGTCGATCGATCGCGTCTAGATCGGTTTGTTGGGAGGAGTTTTCTTGGAGGATTTCTCGTTCAGATTGATTTTTTCGGAGGAGATTGTGCATAGAGGCTGTAGATTGCTGTTGTGTTTATGCAGATTTGTTTCCTCTAGATTGATTTGCGAGGAGATTGCTAGAGGTTGAAGAAAAGAAATCCCGTAATTGGATTTAGCTGTCAGGAGTCCCGAAATTGATATAGGTGCAGAATGCGCATTTGTGCTCCAAATAAGGCGTATAAGCACAAATTGGAAAGGATATCTTGTGTGCTTTCCAGATTGTATGGCCACCGCTCCCGGTTCGCAGCGGTTTAGCCGCAAACGTGAAAACAATACTGAGGTTGGTCCATATTATGCAGATTTGGATGATATATCAATGATTTTGCAGATATTAGCAAAGGCTGAAACACAAGCGGCAGCTATATCCAAAACAATCTCAGAATTTTCTGCTAGCTATCCAAATAAGTTGGTTCCAAATTCTGTTGAAATTAATCAACCGGTTGTCCCACTGAAGAAAATTCGTAAGGCAGTAGCCATGGTTTCTGAAGCATCGACGGTTGATGTTGTCAAGATTGCTGTTGGCAAGGATGTTGTGGATGATGTTGTACCATTGAGTGGGCTGAATGTGCAACTTAAGAGAGTACATGGTGATACTTGTATGAAAGTGGATAGATGCCAGCGATGGAATTTATTTCAGACGTAGTGTATGATCAAAGGAAAAGCATGCAAGTTGATGATTGATGGTGGTAGTTGTACCAATGGAATTAGCAAGGCGATGGTGGAAGCATTGCGGTTGTCCACATGGAATATTCCTGAACCGAAGCATCTCGAGTGGTTGAATAGATGCGGTATGCTGAAGGTTACTCATAAAGTGCGTGTGCCATTTACAGTTGGTTACTATGTTGATGAGGTTGAGTGCGATGTGTTGCCATTGGAGGTGTGTGGACTGTTACTTGGGCATCCATGGCAGTATGATCGCAATGCTATACATGCGGGCCGAGAAAATAGATATTATTGTATGCATGATGGCAAACAGCGGACTTTGAAGCCTATGGGAGATGATCATATCAAGTCCGATGTGGTGCTGGTGGTTCGCAAGGAGAAGTTGCACAAGGCTAAACCACAATCAAGTTTCGCTAAGTTGCAGCCTGAGGAGCATGATGCTAGGAGCATCAGTAATGAAACTACTTCATCCATGCTTGTAGATGACAATCTAGTTGTACTTGTTGGTGACAAGCCGGTTGAAGTTATGTCTCTTCGTGATGAAAGGAAGGACATTACAGCATGTGATACACCTTCAATTTGTGTTGACAAAGGTGTTCAAACTGATGACAGTGGTGCTGTTCGTGACTCGGTGCATATGGCGACGAGGTTCGACGACCGCGGTTTTGTTCGAACACATCTGCGATGTTTTGTTGGAGTAGCCGTGCATGTTGATGGCGGAGAAGTTAATAAGTTTAGTGTCGGGACCCGGGGTTAGCGTATGCAAGTACAGTTAAGACATAGTCATATGGAGAGCCGAGAACCGCACCCAATTGTCTAAGCAGACAAGGCCAAGCACTGAACATTCTCGGAAAGCATCGTACGTGAGGGGCATCCCATCCAGGCCGGATGATCAACTGAGATGGGTCCTCATCGTCCGCACACAAGTCAAATGATATGGGTGGTGAACTCCCATATTCAAAGACAAGTCGCCTCAACCATACTACCGACTATCTCAAAACTCTTACATAGACTTACTCCAGCCCGATCACTTAGTCGGGGTCTAGGGCGGGCTCGATCATACCACAAAGTGTGCACGAGACAGAGTCTCGAGCAATCGCATCGCGATGCCCCAAGCTGCGCACATCCAAGGGCCACTTGGTGTATGAAAGACCGCCAGCCAGAACACAACTAAGGTCTCGAAAACCCATACAAAGACATGCATGTTATAAACATACACGCAGCACACATGCCTTGTATGAACAGCAGGTACCATTGCAATTCTCTACAAAGTGTACATTTTATTTATAACTCTTATAGAGTACACACAGAGATCACATACATGTGATCCAACATTACAACACTTAGCGGAAGCAAATTATGTCTGAGTACAGACAAGTTTAACAAATGGCTTAAGAAGCCTTATTTAAACACAAAGCCCTCCACGAGGGAACCAGTCTGCTGACTAGGACTAGACTAGCTTAACTTCAGTCGTCCAACTCGATGAAGAAGCCACCTTCGGGGTCAGTGGCGTCATCTAAAACATAGATTAAGCAAACGTGAGTACAAAGACGTACTCAGCAAGACTTACATAGGAGCTATACTACTCATGCACATGTATCAAGGTAAAGGGAGGTGGGGTTCACTTGCAGAATGCCAGCTTTGACTTGGCTAATCCTGAACTACGAGAACCAGACTTTGAGGTAAGAAACGTACACAAGTCCACTACTTTCACCAACCAATACACCACTATGGTGCCTTCCTCGACTTCCCCACGAGGAAGCACGCCATAGCACTCACAGTTATCTTGGTGTGTTTTAGAAGTATCCGGTTCAAGTTATCTAATAATCAAGCTAAGCTTTCCAAGCAGTCCATAACCGCGGACGCGGCTATTCGAATAGTTTTGTTAACCTTGCAAGGGTGTACCGCTACACAAACATGATCATCATTTACCGCCTTTGATCTCTACACCATTCAAGGGGTGCCAGCGAGGATGCTCACCACAACTGTTACCTCATAGCCTATCTAGTCCGAGAAAGCCGCCTACTTGGGTTGGTTACCACTATCGTGAACCCGGCCGGTTTACCGAAGTGGACCCAAGCGATGTGTGCGTGGTGCATAAGCCGGTCTCGGGTGAGCCGTTCTCTCACTTAGCATCCAGGCCACAAGCCTACCAGAACTCCGAACTACTGCGACATCTGGACATCGAAAGGGATGAGTTAATAGGTTGAGAGGGGTCAGTGAGCCCAATGTGTGGTTGTACTCTTCATCTTGGATCACCACACAAGAACTCGTACTAGGGCGGTGTTCAACGAGACAACCCACTGTGTACTCCTACACAGCCTCTCATCGTTCACCTTGTATTAGGGTCGATTCACCAACACTTTTCTACCATCATCAACATGATCATTCCCATCCCGACTCACATCACAGTAACAACATGGTATCATACTAAGCATGCAATAAGAAGTAACATTGCAGGGGCCACATGATATCAATCAACTCCTACAATTGCTAGGATTGTGGTTTGCTTACTACTGTGACAAAATGATAGGTCATGCAAAGGAATGGGTTCATTTATGCGGTAGAATCGTAACATGGTGATCATCCTAAACAATGCATAAGCGAGACATGAGAGGGAAGTGGGATTTTATCAACATGATCAATGGGGGTTTGCTTGCCTTGCTGACGAGGTTCGGGTTCGGGGTCTTCAACGTAGGGGGTGACCTCTTGCTCCGGTTCCACGTCTAACAGCAACATGACAATCATAGGATCAACAGAATGTACAATGCACAATCACATGAATAATATTGAAAGGGTGATGTTCATGGTACTGATGTGTTGAGCATTCCATTTAAATGGAGTATATTGCAAATTGAATTGTAAATTCAAACTCCACATTTGAATTCAACATTTACCAAGTTACATGTGACATTGTTTGATCATTTTGAATTATCTTCAAAGGTGTATGATATGCCTCTGATGTGTGATTGAAATGTAGCATGTTGCCATGGTTCAAGTTGCAAAAATATTTGATTTGAATTTGGTTTAATTCCATTTAAATCAAATAGCAAATGCTACTGATCACATTTTAAATTCAACTCAAACAGAGTTGAAAGTTGCATATTTAGAAAGATAATTTTCTCCTGATCATTTTTCATATATTATTTGTCCAATTTGGAGTTAATATGAATTTTCTATGAATTTCCAAAGTTTGGGGTATTTTCTGGAATTTTTGGAATTCTTTTAATTCAAATAATCTCTGGAAATTCCTTTAATTGATTTACTGCGTCAGGCTGACGTCAAGCTGGCGTCAGGGGGGGGCTGACATGTGGGGCCACCCTGTCAGTGGCTGGTTAACTTAACCCGTGGGTTAAATTAATCCAGTGGCTTAATTAAGCCACTGGGCCCACTGGTCAGTGACCCAGGGGTCACTAATTAGGTGATTAACCGGGGGGTTTAGAGCTGACTCGCCCGCGGCTAAACGCCGGCGGCCTGGCCACGGCGGCGCAGCACGGGAACACGATTCCGGCCACGGGAGGGGAAACGGAGGGCACCACTGGATGCAGCGTCGTCTTCCGCGTCTTCTGGAAGCATCGGGGGTCCACGGGGAGCTCTGTATCGACGACGGCGACGACTCCGGCGGCAGCAGAACCACGGCGAAGTCGCAGACGACGCTACCGTGCAAGACTAAGGCTGATCTTACTTGTGTTCGAACGCTGGCATGCTCAGGAGCCAAGCGCGCGCTCTAGTTGAGACGAAGGGGCACAGGGGCGACCTCGGGCTCATCCATGGCGGCGAAGTGCTTCGGCATCCATGGCGGATCCGGCTAGAGCGAGTAAAGGAGGGGGAAAGGTGAGGGGTTTCACTCGCAAGCTCACCCTGAATCCAGTAGAGGTGGTGGCGAGGGCTGGGGTGGCTCAACGGCGGCGGAATCGACGAAGTCCTTCACGGCGGCCGACGGAAGCTCGAGGAAGAATCCGGCGACTTCGAGGGCTCCGGGCTCGATTCCTTCTGCAGTTCGACGAGGACGACGACGATGAAGAGCTTGGACACGTTGGCTTGACTCCTCGACGTCGATGGCCACGAGTTCTTGCGACGGCGAACGGCGGCGCTCTCGAGTGGCGATGGAAACGAGCACAGGAGGAGGAGGAGGAAGCTCTGGAGGGGGGGAATGGATGCGTCGTTCTCCAGGGCGCGTCCAGGTGCGAGAAGGGCCACGGGGAGGGCTGGAAGCTCCTCGGCGACGACGTTGCGTCACCAGCTAGCTTGGTGGCATTCCACCGAGCAGCTTGGAGGCGCGGGGTGGGGAAGAAGACTCCCCTGCCCCTGTGGGCCGGCTGGGCTGGGTGGGCCTGCTTCGCCTGGGCGCCAGGTAACGTTTTCTAATTTCTTCTGTTTAATCTTTCCTTTCTTTTTCTGTAATTTGTTTTGGCTCTGATAAAAATACCAAACCATTTTATTAAATGCTGAAAACTTTTATGTGGCCTCATAATAATATCAACTAGACACTCATAAACTTTCAACATTTTTAAAATTCAAATGATTTGAATTTTAAATTAAAAAGGGGTATTTCTTTAATTCGAAGGTACTGTTTGAATATTTGAAAAATCTATGAGCATGGGGTGGGTCCCACATCACTTGATATGTGATCACACTCATTTATAAGACTTTTCAAAACTCTAACATGAATTTTTGGAAAAGATTTTTATTTGGCCTTTTGAATTAATTCATCTGGGGGGTGTTCCTTCTCCCATGATTTCTTTTTGAAATCTTGACATGATGCAAAGGCACTAGCTAACCCTAGCACATACCTAATAGAGGGTTCTGACAACTCGCCCCCACTCAAAAGAATCTCGTCCCGAGATTCAGAAGTCTGCGGGAGGAAGGAGGGGTACTCGGTAAGGAGACGGTCTTCTCTTTCCCACGTAGCTTCTCTTTCATAGTGGTGTGACCATTGCACTTTCAGAAATCTAATCTTCTGACGACGAGTGACACGCTCTGCTGAATCAAGAATACGAACGGGGTATTCTCGATAAGAAAGGTCATCTTGGAGATCAAGCGTTTCATGGTCGACTTCGCGGATGGGGTCCTTGAAGCAACGCCTGAGTTGGGACACATGGAATACATCATGTACTCGGGAGAGGTGCGGAGGTAGTTCAAGTTGGTAGGCAACTTCTCCACGTTTAGCAATAATGCGGAAAGGTCCGATGTAATGTGGGGCCAACTTGCCTTTGATACCGAATCTTTGGGTTCCCTTCAGAGGAGTAACCCGGAGGTAAGCCTTCTCATCCAGATTGTAGCTCTCTTGCCTATGATGACGATCATAGTAGCTTTTCTGACGGGACTGGGCTACTTTCAATTGATCACGAACAATGCGAACTTGCTCTTCTGCTTCCTTGATCATATCCGGTCCAAAGAATTGTCTTTCACCGGTTTCTGACCAGTTTAGTGGTGTTCGACATCGTCGTCCATAAAGGAGTTCAAAAGGAGCCATGTTCAGACTGGATTGAAAACTATTGTTATAAGCAAATTCGGCAAATGGAAGAGAATTCTCCCAACTCTTTCCGAATGAGATAACACAAGCTCTGAGCATGTCTTCAAGAATTTGGTTAACCCTTTCGACTTGACCGCTAGACTGAGGATGGAAAGCCGTACTAAAGGAGAGATGAGTTCCCAAAGCACGTTGGAAGCTTCCCCAAAATCTAGAGGTAAAAAGGCTACCGCGATCGGAATTGATTTCCAAAGGAACACCGTGAAGGGATACAATTCTGGAGATGTACAAGTCTGCTAACTGGCTAGCAGTTATAGACTCGCGAACCGGAAGGAAGTGAGCAACTTTGGAAAGCCTATCTATGACAACGAAGATGGCATTGTTTCCTTTCTGGGTTCTTGGAAAGCCGGTGATGAAATCCATACCGACTTTGTCCCATTTCCACTCGGGAATAGACAAAGGTTGAAGTGTACCAGCAGGTCTTTGATGTTCTGCCTTAATGCGACGACAAACATCACATTCGGCAACAAATTGAGCAATGTCTCTCTTCATCCTAGTCCACCAAAATCTCTGGCGTAGATCTCGGTACATTTTTGTGCTACCGGTATGAA
The DNA here is from genome assembly GCA_950022295.1 of Bromus sterilis. Taxonomy (NCBI): domain Eukaryota; kingdom Viridiplantae; phylum Streptophyta; class Magnoliopsida; order Poales; family Poaceae; genus Bromus; species Bromus sterilis. The sequence goes on from OX465597.1 coordinate 33,284,869, forward strand.
TTGAGAGGGGTGTGTCATGGGCTTCTTTGAGGACGAGTTGCCTTAGTTCCTTATTCTTAGGTACTACCAAACGATTTTCAAAGAATACCGTTCCTTTGCTATCTGTGGAGAAACATTTAGCAACTCCCCTAGCAATGTTCTCCTTGATGCGGCAAACACCTCGGGCATGCCTTTGGGCAACTATAATTTGATCCTCAAGAGTTGGTTTCGCCACCAAGGTTGAAAGATAGCCATGAGGAACAATCTCAAGATTGAGCTTGCGAAAGTCCTCATGAAGAAGTGGTTGATACTGCTGTAACATGAGGTTGTTACAGTACGACTTACGACTTAGTGCATCAGCCATGACATTGGCTTTGCCTGGGGTGTAAGAAATTTCTACGTCGTAATCTTTTATCAACTCAATCCAGCGTCTTTGCCTGAGATTAAGATCTGGCTGGGTGAAAATATATTTGAGGCTTTGGTGGTCGGAATAGATCTCACAACGATTACCAAGGAGGTAATGTCGCCAAGTTGTTAGGGCATGAACTACGGCAACGAGTTCAAGGTCATGGGTAGGATAATTTTCTTCATGTGGCCGCAACTGACGTGAATCATAAGCTACCACATGTCGATCTTGCAGAAGTATGCATCCTAACCCTTGCCGTGATGCATCACAATAGATTTCGAAATTTCTTTTGGTGTCTGGAGGTGCAAGTACAGGTGCAGAAGTCAATCTTCTTTTTAGCTCTTGAAAGCTTTCCTCGCACTTGGGAGTCCATAAGAATTTCTTATCTTTCTTGAGGAGTTCAGTTAGAGGCTTTGCAACTTTAGAAAAATTCTCGACGAAGCGACGGCAATAGCTGGCTAGGCCAAGAAAACTCCTAACTTGCTTAACCGATTCAGGTGGAGTCTAGTCAACGACGGCCTGAACTCTCTCGGGATTCACAGCAATGCCTTTTGCAGAAATCACGTGGCCTAAGTAGGTCACTTCTGGTAGCCAGAATTCACACTTGGAGAATTTAGCGTACAGGCGATGCTCTGTAAGTTTCATCAATACCAGCCTTAAGTGTTTTGCATGATCTCCTTCGTTCTTCGAGTAGATGAGAATATCATCAAGATAAACTACAACAAATTTATCTAGGTACTCCATGAAGATCGAATTCATCAAGCGTGAGAATGTGGCGGGGGCATTGGTTAAACCAAAGGACATGACGGTATACTCGTAAAGACCATAACGAGTAGTAAAAGCCGTTTTGGGAATGTCCTCGTTTCGGATTCTGATCTGATGATAACCTAATCTCAAATCCATCTTGGAGAAGACGGAGGATCCTGCAAGTTGATCATAAAGATCATGGATCCTGGGCAATGGGTACTTGTTCTTTATCGTCGCTAAATTTAGCGGGCGATAGTCTACGCACATCCTTTCTGTTCCATCTTTCTTCTTTACGAACAGAACGGGGCAACCCCATGGCGATGAGCTAGGGCGGATGAAGCCTTTTGCCAACGAAGCATCAAGTTGGGTTTTTAGCTCAGCTAACTCATGTGGGGCCATCTTATATGGGCGTTTGGAAATTGGTGCGGTTCCGGGAACAAGATCCACTATAAACTCTACACACCTGTCGGGTGGCATGCCCGGCAGCTCTTCAGGAAAGACATCCGGGAAGTCACGAACCACCGGAATATCTTCAAGTCCGGGAAGGGGAAGTACATTCAAGGAATGCACTTGGTTTCTTGTTCTGGGTGAGGTATAGTTGATTGTTTTGCCTGAAGGGTGGGTGAGTTTCACGGATTTGCCTTTGCAATCCAGGTAGGCATTCTGTCTTGATAGCCAATCCATGCCAAGGATGACATCAATGTCTGAAGACTTGAGGGCTATGAGTGAAGCAAGGAATACTAAACCCTCAATTGCAATTTGATTACCATGGCTTACTCTATTAGTTTGCCATGTTGACCCTGGAGTTTGAATAATCATTGGGGTGGACAATTCAACAAAAGATAACTCATGACGAAGTGCATAACTTTCCGACATGAATGAATGAGATGCTCCTGGGTCGAAAAGAATGGAAGTAGGAACAAAATTGACTGGGAGCGTACCAAGAATGACGTCAGTGGTGTCGTCAGTCTCTTCGGCGGCAATCTGGTTCACACGTCCACGAGTGGCGGGAGGAGTGGGTTTGGCGGTGTAGACCTTCTGGGGTGGCTTGCCACGACCATTGTTGTTGTTGCTGCCTCCGGCACGGGGTGGAGCATTCTAGTGTTGGAGCTGGTTCTGGGGGCACTCGCCAGAGTAGTGGCCTGCCTGACCACACTTGTAGCAAGCTCCGAAAACAGTTCGTGGAGCTGGGTTGTTTGGTGGAGCTGGGTGGAACTGGGTGGGTGGACGAGGCGCCACATAGGATGGCCTCGGTGGGTTGTTCTGGCGGAACATGCTATTTGGGATCCAGATCTTGCGCTTCTGGGAGCCAGAACTGGATGAACTGTCCTCTGTAGGGTGCTTGCGGAAATCGTTGGGGGTGTTCATGTCCTCGGCCTTGATGGCCTTGTTGACAAGGACCTGGAAGGTGGCAAAGTCATGAAGGTTGAGCTCGCGACAGAGTCCACTGTTGAGGCCACGACGGAACCTCTCTTATTTCTTGGAGTCGGTGGAGACTTCTTCAGTTGCATAACGAGCAAGTCGGTTGAACTCACAACTAAACTCGTCTACGGTCCTTCTGCCTTGAGTGAGTTTGCAGAACTCCTGACGCTTGCGGTCCATGAGACCCTTGGGAATGTGGTGCTCGCGGAAAGACGTGCAGAACTCCTCCCAAGATGCAGGTGGTCCAACGGGGCGCATATTCAGAAAGTTCTCCCACCAAGAGCTAGCTGCACCTTCGAGGTGATAGGTGGCGTAGTTGACCTTGTCGCCATCTGCAACATGGCCGGCTTGGAGCTTCCTCTCGATGCTGTGAAGCCAGTCATCGGCGTCAAGGGGCTCGGTGGAGTAGCTGAAAACCGGGGGATGAAGCCGGATGAAGTCATTCAAGGACACCAACTCGTTGCGCTGCTGAGTGGTGCTGCGGGCAATGACCTCCAGCAAATGGTGAGATTCTCGGTGGTTCCTCTCAACCTCCATCAAAACCTGAGCCATCGTGGGTGGGGGTGGAAGATTGCCTTCCTCCGGATCATTCCCACGACCATGGGCACGACCAAGCTGGCCACGGGTTCCTTGAGACATCCTGAAGGTGAAAACCAAAGTCAAACAGGGTTGATTGGAAGAGTCTAAACAAGGTATTGAAGATACTAGAAGAATCACAGAGCAAAGGAAGTAATCATCTTGACAACATGGTGATAAAAGCATACAAGCCATATATTCACAAGCTGTCATACAAACCATACATCGTTTTAGTACAAGCACTAAGCTAATACAAACGTGATGAAGATGATACATCCTTCAGAGGCACTCTGACTTCCTATACATTATTTATCTAAGCCTCTGGAACTTAGACACCTTGCTTAAAATATACTAGGATACTACTACATCCTCACTAAGTAAGACCACAGGCGGTCTCACTCATCTCCATCTCCATAGTAATCCTCATAAAAGTTACCCGCGTATCCCGGTAGCTGGAGGTGACCATCGGAAAACACGGAGGCTCGTGGACCCTGATATCCATTTGGGCAAGGATGGGGCCTAGGTCCAGTGTAGGGTGGAAGCAAAGGACCACGGGGTGGAAAAATTCCTCCAATCTCGGGCCAAGCAACTCGAGATGGCATCTGAGTCCTCACTGGATAGATCGCATCAAACTCAACTGATCCAACGCTCACAAAGGGTGCCAAGAGCGTCAGTGCTCGGTACAGACGAACTCGGGTGGCGTGGAGCTCAAAACGGAGAGCGCGTGCATCACGATCTCTGTCACTAGCAAACCTAGCAGTCACCTGGAGAGCTGGATCCTCTGCAGAGTGATCTGAGTAGAGTCCGGTGTAATATCCCTCTTCTCCTGGAAGTGCAGCAGGGATATAGCGGAAAGAGGTCTCTCTCAGTAAAGTGTGCTCCTCTCTCAGCAGTGTAATACATGAATATGCAGCATCCTGCACAGCCATATTCTCGGTAACGCCAATGCCATGTCCAAAGTGGATAGGCTGGGTGACTCCAACGTGGTGCGGATAGATCCGGACAATGCAGTGGAACTACGTCTGGTTGAAGTCGTGAAACTGCTCCTCAATGGTGTACTCAGGGTACCATCGATATCCCACATAGGACATCATCTCGATCAACGTGGCGGGATGGCCACGCACACCGAGGCACCTGGTCAAACGAACAATCTGCCGAGGGGGAAGATCTGCCATCTGAAACAGAAAGAAGTTTGCAAATGCATCAGATTATGAGATAAACCTGGAATGACTCAGACAGCATAACGGCTGTAATTGTAAGAAATGACAATTTCTTTCAATATGCAAACAGCACTTACATAATACGATGTAAGAAATCAGCATTACAACAATGCTAGGAAAACCTGGACACAACTTTCCTACGGCTATAAGGAAGCAAACAACGATATGTGCTAATCAGACAGAGGAGAGCCTAGTCCTATCTTCCCGTAGAACAAGATGAGGGTGACTCAGAACTCAGAACGAAGGGGGTAAGGAGAAAAAAGAAGCCTTACGTTGTTCCCTTATATACCCAGAGTAACTATATAACTATAGCAAGCTAGACTCAACTTCGGCCAAGGCTACTAGTCCTACAGTCAGTCCTGCTCTGATACCAAGTCTGTCGGGACCCGGGGTTAGCGTATGCAAGTACAGTTAAGACATAGTCATATGGAGAGCCGAAAACCGCACCCACTTGTCTAAGCAGACAAGGCCAAGCACTGAACATTCTCGGAAAGCATCGTAGGTGAGGGGCATCCCATCCTGGCCGGATGATCAACTGAGATGGGTCCTCATCGTCCGCACACAAGTCAAATGATATGGGTGGTGAACTCCCATATTCAAAGACAAGTCGCCTCAACCATACTACCGACTATCTCAAAACTCTTACATAGACTTACTCCAGCCCGATCACTTAGTCGGGGTCTAGGGCGGGCTCGATCATACCACAAAGTGTGCACGAGACAGAGTCTCGAGCAATCGCATCGCGATGCCCCAAGCTGCGCACATCCAAGGGCCACTTGGTGTATGAAAGACCGCCAGCCAGAACACAACTAAGGTCTCGAAAACCCATACAAAGACATGCATGTTATAAACATACACGCAGCACACATGCCTTGTATGAACAGCAGGTACCATTGCAATTCTCTACAAAGTGTACATTTTATTTATAACTCTTATAGAGTACACACAGAGATCACATACATGTGATCCAACATTACAACACTTAGCGGAAGCAAATTATGTCTGAGTACAGACAAGTTTAACAAATGGCTTAAGAAGCCTTATTTAAACACAAAGCCCTCCACGAGGGAACCAGTCTGCTGACTAGGACTAGACTAGCTTAACTTCAGTCGTCCAACTCGATGAAGAAGCCACCTTCGGGGTCAGTGGCGTCATCTAAAACATAGATTAAGCAAACGTGAGTACAAAGACGTACTCAGCAAGACTTACATAGGAGCTATACTACTCATGCACATGTATCAAGGTAAAGGGAGGTGGGGTTCACTTGCAGAATGCCAGCTTTGACTTGGCTAATCCTGAACTACGAGTACCAGACTTTGAGGTAAGAAACGTACACGAGTCCACTACTTTCACCAACCAATACACCACTATGGTGCCTTCCTCGACTTCCCCACGAGGAAGCACGCCATAGCACTCACAGTTATCTTGGTGTGTTTTAGAAGTATCCGGTTCAAGTTATCTAATAGTCAAGCTAAGCTTTCCAAGCAGTCCATAACCGCGGACGCGGCTATTCGAATAGTTTTGTTAACCTTGCAAGGGTGTACCGCTACACACACATGATCATCATTTACCGCCTTTGATCTCGACACCATTCAAGGGGTGCCAGCGAGGATGCTCACCACAACTGTTACCTCATAGCCTATCTAGTCCGAGAAATCCGCCTACTTGGGTTCGTTACCACTATCGTGAACCCGGCCGGTTTACCGAAGTGGACCCGAGCGATGTGTGCGTGGTGCATAAGCCGGTCTCGGGTGAGCCGTTCTCTCACTTAGCATCCAGGCCACAAGCCTACCAGAACTCCGAACTACTGCGACATCTGGACATCGAAAGGGATGAGTTAATAGGTTGAGAGGGGTCAGTGAGCCCAATGTGTGGTTGTACTCTTCATCTTGGATCACCACACAAGAACTCGTACTAGGGCGGTGTTCAACGAGACAACCCACTGTGTACTCCTACACAGCCTCTCATCGTTCACCTTGTATTAGGGTCGATTCACCAACACTTTTCTACCATCATCAACATGATCATTCCCATCCCGACTCACATCACAGTAACAACATGGTATCATACTAAGCATGCAATAAGCAGTAACATTGCAGGGGCCACATGATATCAATCAACTCCTACAGTTGCTAGGATTGTGGTTTGCTTACTACTGTGACAAAATGATAGGTCATGCAAAGGAATGGGTTCATTTATGCGGTAGAATCGTAACATGGTGATCATCCTAAACAATGCATAAGCGAGACATGAGAGGGAAGTGGGATTTTATCAACATGATCAATGGGGGTTTGCTTGCCTTGCTGACGAGGTTCGGGTTCGGGGTCTTCAACGTAGGGGGTGACCTCTTGCTCCGGTTCCACGTCTAACAGCAACATGACAATCATAGGATCAACAGAATGTACAATGCACAATCACATGAATAATATTGAAAGGGTGATGTTCATGGTACTGATGTGTTGAGCATTCCATTTAAATGGAGTATATTGCAAATTGAATTGTAAATTCAAACTCCACATTTGAATTCAACATTTACCAAGTTACATGTGACATTGTTTGATCATTTTGAATTATCTTCAAAGGTGTATGATATGCCTCTGATGTGTGATTGAAATGTAGCATGTTGCCATGGTTCAAGTTGCAAAAATATTTGATTTGAATTTGGTTTAATTCCATTTAAATCAAATAGCAAATGCTACTGATCACATTTTAAATTCAACTCAAACAGAGTTGAAAGTTGCATATTTAGAAAGATAATTTTCTCCTGATCATTTTTCATATATTATTTGTCCAATTTGGAGTTAATATGAATTTTCTATGAATTTCCAAAGTTTGGGGTATTTTCTGGAATTTTTGGAATTCTTTTAATTCAAATAATCTCTGGAAATTCCTTTAATTGATTTACTGCGTCAGGCTGACGTCAAGCTGGCGTCAGGGGGGGGCTGACATGTGGGGCCACCCTGTCAGTGGCTGGTTAACTTAACCCGTGGGTTAAATTAATCCAGTGGCTTAATTAAGCCACTGGGCCCACTGGTCAGTGACCCAGGGGTCACTAATTAGGTGATTAACCGGGGGGTTTAGAGCTGACTCGCCCGCGGCTAAACGCCGGCGGCCTGGCCACGGCGGCGCAGCACGGGAACACGATTCCGGCCACGGGAGGGGAAACGGAGGGCACCACTGGATGCAGCGTCGTCTTCCGCGTCTTCTGGAAGCATCGGGGGTCCACGGGGAGCTCTGTATCGACGACGGCGACGACTCCGGCGGCAGCAGAACCACGGCGAAGTCGCAGTCGACGCTACCGTGCAAGACTAAGGCTGATCTTACTTGCATTCGAACGCTGGCATGCTCAGGAGCCAAGCGTGCGCTCTAGTTGAGACGAAGGGGCACAGGGGCGACCTCCGGCTCATCCATGGCGGCGAAGTGCTTCGGCATCCATGGCGGATCCGGCTAGAGCGAGTAAAGGAGGGGGAAAGGTGAGGGGTTTCACTCGCAAGCTCACCCTGAATCCAGTAGAGGTGGTGGCGAGGGCTGGGGTGGCTCAACGGCGGCGGAATCGACGAAGTCCTTCACGGCGGCCGGCGGAAGCTCGAGGAAGAATCCGGCGACTTCGAGGGCTCCGGGCTCGATTCCTTCTGCAGTTCGACGAGGACGACGACGATGAAGAGCTTGGACACATTGGCTTGACTCCTCGACGTCGATGGCCACGAGTTCTTGTGACGGCGAACGGCGGCGCTCTCGGGTGGCGATGGAAACGAGCACAGGAGGAGGAGGAGGAAGCTCTGGAGGGGGGGAATGGATGCGTCGTTCTCCAGGGCGCGTCCAGGTGCGAGAAGGGCCACGGGGAGGGCTGGAAGCTCCTCGGCGACGACGTGGCGTCACCAGCTAGCTCGGTGGCATTCCACCGAGCAGCTTGGAGGCGCGGGGTGGGGAAGAAGACTCCTCTGCCCCTGTGGGCCGGCTGGGGTGGGTGGGCCTGCTTCGCCTGGGCGCCAGGTAACGTTTTCTAATTTCTTCTGTTTAATCTTTCCTTTTATTTTTCTGTAATTTGTTTTGGCTCTGATAAAAATACCAAACCATTTTATTAAATGCTAAAAACTTTTATGTGGCCTCATAATAATATCAACTAGCCACTCATAAACTTTCAACATTTTTAAAATTCAAATGATTTGAATTTTAAATCTAAAAGGGGTATTTCTTTAATTCCAAGGTACTGTTTGAATATTTGAAAAATCTATGAGCATGGGGTGGGTCCCACATCACTTGATATGTGATCACACTCATTTATAAGACTTTTCAAAACTCTAACATGAATTTTTGGAAAAGATTTTTATCTGGCCTTTTGAATTAATTCATCTGGGGGGTGTTCCTTCTCCCATTTTGATTTTTAAATTGATTTCCAAGATTTCTTTTTGAAATCTTGACATGATGCAAAGGCACTAGCTAACCCTAGCACATACCTAATAGAGGGTTCTGACATTTAGTTGGGTTGCCTTCCCTGTTAACCGCGCCAATAAACGATTCTTGATAACCCACAAGTCTAGGGGGTCTATTGTTGCTTTTCGATAAATAAGAGTATCGATCCCACGAGGAGCAGAAGGTGTTGATGTCAGAACCCTCTGTTAGATAATGTGCTAGGGTTAGCAAGTCACTTGCATCATGTTAAAATTTCAAAAGAAATCTGTGAAATCAAAATCAAAATCAAAATGGGAGAAGGAACCCCCCCCCCCCAGATGAATTAATTCAAAAGGCCAGATAAAAATCTTCTCCAAAAATTCATGTTCGATTTTTGAAAAGTCTTATAAATGAGTGTGATCACATATCAAGTGATGTGGGACCCAATCCATGCTCATAGATTTTTCAAATATTCAAACAGTGCCTTGGATTTAATCAAAAACCCCTATTTGGGTTAAAGTTCAAATTATTTGAATTTTAAAAATGTTCAAATTTTACAAGTGGCTAGCCTAGTATATTGTGATGCCACATAAAAAGTTTCAGCATTTTATAAAATGGTTTGGTATTTTTATCAGAGCCAAAACAAAATTACAGAAAAAGAAAGGAAAGATTAAACAGACAGAAAAGGAAAAAGGACTCACCTGGCTTCCAGCCCGACTAGCTCCCCGCAGCCCACCTGGCCGGCCCAGCCCACCAGAAAGTCCCCTGTCGTCTTCCTCCCCGCGTGCCCAAGCAGCTCGGTGGCGAGGCGCCGACTCCGTGGACCCCACCGCGACGCCCGAAGAGTTCCAGGCCTCCCCAGCTCACCAAAGAGCGCCAAGGAGACGTCCGCATCGCCCTCTCTCACTTTCCCCCATCGCCGCCTCCTCTCGAGTTCCGTACGCGTTTCCCCCTTCTTCCCCGAGAGCAGCCGCCGCTCACCGTCGCAAGAACCCGTGGCAAACGTCGGAGAAGAGCCAGAAGACCGTGTCCCCCTCACGCTACGTCGTCGTCTACGTCTTCCAGTGCAGCGAATCGGACCCGAAGCCCTCCTAGTCGCCGGATTCGAGCTCGAGCCGTCGCCGGACCTGAAGGACGCCATCGTCGATTCCGTCGCCGTCGAGCCACCCCAGCCCTCGCCGCCACCTCCGTTGAGTTCCTGGTGAGCAGGCGGTCCAAACCCCTCTCTCCCCGCCCCTTATCGTTGTCTCCTTGTCGATCCGCCATGGAAGCCGAAGTTGAATTTAAATTGGGACCAGTAGCATTTGTTATTTGATTTAATTGGAATTTATTCAAATTAAATTCAAATGCTTTTGCAACTTGGACCATGGAAACATGCTATATTTCAACCACACATCAGAGGCATATCATACACATTTCAAAATGATTCAAATTGATCAAACAATGTCACATGTAACTTGGCTAAGTTTGAATTCAAATTGGAGTTTGAATTTGCAATTCAATTTGCAATATACTCCATTTAAATGGAATTGATTCACACATCAAAGCATATACATCAAGTTTCAACCTTCCATCATGTGATTGTGCATTGTATTTACTTTGCTACCTTGTTTGTTGTCTGTCGAGTAGAGGTGGAACCGGAGCAGGAGGCTGCCCCCTTCGTTGAAGACCCCGAACCCGAACCTCGTCAGCAAGGCAAGAAAACCCCCATTGATCATGTCGATAAAATCCCACTTCCCTCTCATGTCTCGCTTATGCATTGTTTAGGATGATTACCATGATGCGTTTCTACCGCATAGATGAACCCATTCCTTTGCATGACCTATCATTTTGTCACAGTAGTAAGCAAACCACAATCCTAGCAAATGTAGGATTTGATTGATATCATGTGACCCCTGCAATTGTTACTGCTTATTGCATGCTTAGAGTGATACCATAATGTTACTGTTATGTGAGTCGGGATGGTAGTGATCATGATGATGATGGTAGCAAAGTGTTGGTGAATCGACCCTAATACAAGGTGAACGATGAGAGGTTGTGTATTAGTACACGGTGGGTTGTCTCGTTGAACACCGCCCTAAGTCCGAGTTCTTGTGTGGTGATCCAAGATGAAGAGTACAACCACACATTGGGCTCACTGACCCCTCTCAACTTATTAACTCATCCCTTTCGATGTCCAGATGTCGCAATAGTTCGGAGTTCTGGTAGGTTTGTGGCCTGGCTGCTAAGTGAGAGAACGGCTCATCCGAGACCGGCTTATGCACCACGCACACATCACTTGGGTCCACTTCGGTAAACCGGCCGGGTTCACGATAGTGGTAGCCAACCCAGGTAGGTGGCTTTCTCGGACTAGATCGGCTATGAGGTAACAGTTGTGGTGAGCATCCTCGCTGGCACCCCTTGAATGGTGTCGAGATCAAAGGCGGTAAATGATGATCATGTGTGTGTAGCGGTACACCCCTGCAGGGTTAACAAAACTATTCGAATAGCCGCGTCCGCGGTTATGGACTGCTTGGAAAGCTTAGCTTGATTATTAGACAACTTGAACTGGGTACTTCTAAAACACGCCAAGATAAGCGTGAGTGCTATGGCGTGCTTTCTCGTGGGGAAGTCGAGGAAGGCACCATAGTGGTGTAATTGGTTGGAGATGTAGTGGACTCGTGTACGCTTCTTACCTCAAAGTCTGGTACTCGTAGTTCAGGACTAGCCAAGTCAAAGCTGGCACTTCTGCAAGTGAAACCCCACCTCCCTTTACCTTGATACATGTGCATGAGTAGTATAGGTCCTACGTAAGTCTTGCTGAGTACGACTTTGTACTCACGTTTGCTTATTCTATATTTTAGATGAACTGGGGAAGAAGACTCCTCTGCCCCTGTGGGCCGGCTGGGGTGGGTGGGCCTGCTTCTCCTGGGCGCCAGGTAACGTTTTCTAATTTCTTCTGTTTAATCTTTCCTTTTATTTTTCTGTAATTTGTTTTGGCTCTGATAAAAATACCAAACCATTTTATTAAATGCTAAAAACTTTTATGTGGCCTCATAATAATATCAACTAGCCACTCATAAACTTTCAACATTTTTAAAATTCAAATGATTTGAATTTTAAATCTAAAAGGGGTATTTCTTTAATTCCAAGGTACTGTTTGAATATTTGAAAAATCTATGAGCATGGGGTGGGTCCCACATCACTTGATATGTGATCACACTCATTTATAAGACTTTTCAAAACTCTAACATGAATTTTTGGAAAAGATTTTTATCTGGCCTTTTGAATTAATTCATCTGGGGGGTGTTCCTTCTCCCATTTTGATTTTTAAATTGATTTCCAAGATTTCTTTTTGAAATCTTGACATGATGCAAAGGCACTAGCTAACCCTAGCACATACCTAATAGAGGGTTCTGACATTTAGTTGGGTTGCCTTCCCTGTTAACCGCGCCAATAAACGATTCTTGATAACCCACAAGTCTAGGGGGTCTATTGTAGCTTTTCGATAAATAAGAGTATCGATCCCACGAGGAGCAGAAGGTGTTGATGTCAGAACCCTCTGTTAGATAATGTGCTAGGGTTAGCAAGTCACTTGCATCATGTTAAAATTTCAAAAGAAATCTGTGAAATCAAAATCAAAATCAAAATGGGAGAAGGAACCCCCCCCCCAAGATGAATTAATTCAAAAGGCCAGATAAAAATCTTCTCCAAAAATTCATGTTCGATTTTTGAAAAGTCTTATAAATGAGTGTGATCACATATCAAGTGATGTGGGACCCAATCCATGCTCATAGATTTTTCAAATATTCAAACAGTTACTTGGATTTAATCAAAAACCCCTATTTGGGTTAAAGTTCAAATTATTTGAATTTTAAAAATGTTCAAACTTTACAAGTGGCTAGCCTAGTATATTGTGATGCCACATAAAAAGTTTCAGCATTTTATAAAATGGTTTGGTATTTTTATCAGAGCCAAAACAAAATTACAGAAAAAGAAAGGAAAGATTAAACAGACAGAAAAGGAAAAAGGACTCACCTGGCTTCCAGCCCGACTAGCTCCCCGCAGCCCACCTGGCCGGCCCAGCCCACCCGAAAGTCCCCTGTCGTCTTCCTCCCCGCGCGCCCAAGCAGCTCGGTGGCGAGGCGCCGACTCCGTGGACCCCACCGCGACGCCCGAAGAGTTCCAGGCCTCCCCAGCTCACCAAAGAGCGCCAAGGAGACGTCCGCATCGCCCTCTCTCACTTTCCCCCATCGCCGCCTCCTCTCGAGCTCCGTACGCGTTTCCCCCTTCTTCCCCGAGAGCAGCCGCCGCTCACCGTCGCAAGAACCCGTGGCAAACGTCGGAGAAGAGCCAGAAGACCGTGTCCCCCTCACGCTACGTCGTCGTCTACGTCTTCCAGTGCAGCGAATCGGACCCGAAGCCCTCCTAGTCGCCGGATTCGAGCTCGAGCCGTCGCCGGACCCGAAGGACGCCATCGTCGATTCCGTCGCCGTCGAGCCACCCCAGCCCTCGCCGCCACCTCCGTTGAGTTCCTGGTGAGCAGGCGGTCCAAACCCCTCTCTCCCCGCCCCTTATCGTTGTCTCCTTGTCGATCCGCCATGGAAGCCGAAGTTGAATTTAAATTGGGACCAGTAGCATTTGTTATTTGATTTAATTGGAATTTATTCAAATTAAATTCAAATGCTTTTGCAACTTGGACCATGGAAACATGCTATATTTCAACCACACATCAGAGGCATATCATACACATTTCAAAATGATTCAAATTGATCAAACAATGTCACATGTAACTTGGCTAAGTTTGAATTCAAATTGGAGTTTGAATTTGCAATTCAATTTGCAATATACTCCATTTAAATGGAATTGATTCACACATCAAAGCATATACATCAAGTTTCAACCTTCCATCATGTGATTGTGCATTGTATTTACTTTGCTACCTTGTTTGTTGTCTGTCGAGTAGAGGTGGAACCGGAGCAGGAGGCTGCCCCCTTCGTTGAAGACCCCGAACCCGAACCTCGTCAGCAAGGCAAGCAAACCCCCATTGATCATGTCGATAAAATCCCACTTCCCTCTCATGTCTCGCTTATGCATTGTTTAGGATGATTACCATGATGCGTTTCTACCGCATAGATGAACCCATTCCTTTGCATGACCTATCATTTTGTCACAGTAGTAAGCAAACCACAATCCTAGCAAATGTAGGAGTTGATTGATATCATGCTACCCCTGCAATTGTTACTGCTTATTGCATGCTTAGAGTGATACCATAATGTTACTGTTATGTGAGTCGGGATGGTAGTGATCATGATGATGATGGTAGCAAAGTGTTGGTGAATCGACCCTAATACAAGGTGAACGATGAGAGGTTGTGTATTAGTACACGGTGGGTTGTCTCGTTGAACACCGCCCTAAGTCCGAGTTCTTGTGTGGTGATCCAAGATGAAGAGTACAACCACACATTGGGCTCACTGACCCCTCTCAACTTATTAACTCATCCCTTTCGATGTCCAGATGTCGCAATAGTTCGGAGTTCTAGTAGGTTTGTGGCCTGGCTGCTAAGTGAGAGAACGGCTCATCCGAGACCGGCTTATGCACCACGCACACATCACTTGGGTCCACTTCGGTAAACCGGCCGGGTTCACGATAGTGGTAGCCAACCCAGGTAGGTGGCTTTCTCGGACTAGATCGGCTATGAGGTAACAGTTGTGGTGAGCATCCTCGCTGGCACCCCTTGAATGGTGTCGAGATCAAAGGCGGTAAATGATGATCATGTGTGTGTAGCGGTACACCCCTGCAGGGTTAACAAAACTATTCGAATAGCCGCGTCCGCGGTTATGGACTGCTTCGAAAGCTTAGCTTGATTATTAGACAACTTGAACTGGGTACTTCTAAAACACGCCAAGATAAGCGTGAGTGCTATGGCGTGCTTTCTCGTGGGGAAGTCGAGGAAGGCACCATAGTGGTGTAATTGGTTGGAGATGTAGTGGACTCGTGTACGCTTCTTACCTCAAAGTCTGGTACTCGTAGTTCAGGACTAGCCAAGTCAAAGCTGGCACTTCTGCAAGTGAAACCCCACCTCCCTTTACCTTGATACATGTGCATGAGTAGTATAGGTCCTACGTAAGTCTTGCTGAGTACGACTTTGTACTCACGTTTGCTTATTCTATATTTTAGATGAACCCACCGACCTCGATGGTGGCTTCTACCCGAAGCTCGAAGAATGAAGACTCAGACCAAGACCAAGCTAGTGTAGTCCTAGTCAGACGACTGGTTCCCTCGTGGAGGGCTTGTTTATAGT
Source organism: Bromus sterilis (assembly GCA_950022295.1). Lineage (NCBI taxonomy): Eukaryota > Viridiplantae > Streptophyta > Magnoliopsida > Poales > Poaceae > Bromus > Bromus sterilis. The sequence continues at coordinate 33,299,894 of OX465597.1, forward strand.
CAAGGCTTCTCTAAGCCATTTGTTAAACTTGTCTGTACTCAGACCTACTTTGCTTCCGCATGTTTGATGTAATGTTGGATCACAGACTTGTGATCTCTGTGTGCACTCTGTAAGAGTTATTAATAAAGATGTATACATTGTAGAGAATTGCAATGATACCTGTTGTTCATACAAGGCATGTGTGTTGCGTGTGTGTTTATAACATGCATGTCTTAGTATGGGTTTTCGAGACCTTAGTTGTGATCTGGCTGGCGGTCTTTTATACACCAAGTGGCCCTTAGATGTGCGCAGCTTGGGGCATCGCGATGCGATTGTTCGTGACTCCGTCACGTGCACACTTTGATGTATGATCGAGCCCGCCCTAGATCCTGACTAAGTGATCGGGCTGGAGTAAGTCTATGTAAGGGTTATAATACAATCGGTAGTATGGTTGAGGCGACTTGTCTATGAGTATGGGAGTTCACCACCCATATCATTTAGACTTGTGTGCGGACGATGGGGACCCATTTCAGTTGATCATCCGGCCTGGATGGGATGCCCCTCACGTTCGATGCTTTCCGAGAACGTTCTGTGCTTGGCCTTGTCTGCTTAGAGAAGTGGGTACGGTTCTCAGCTGTCCATATGATTGTGTTGTAGCGAGGCTTGCATACTCTAACCCCGGGTCCCGACAGTTGATAAGTGACACTGGATAAGGAAAGGGCTGCAAACACTCAAAGGTAAATATTTAGGGGTTTTTGGTTTAAGCAACAGAAAAGTAAAAGACAGGCAAAGTAAACAGGGTAACTGAGGAGTAGAAAGTGGCCCAATCCTTTCACACGGATAAGCCTAGGAACTGAACTTATAAAAGCTAAAGCGTTCTCGAGAAAACACGGGAGAGATAGTCAAGTCACTTTCACCATACTCCACCAAGTTATATGTATCGTGTTGATAAGTGTCGGTGGGTGGATCAATGCTAGTACACCTTCTATACTAAGATAAGTGTACTCTTATGATTACACACCTTGCAAGCATCCGCAAATACAAGGTAGTAATTAAGGCATAAGCCTAACCACAACATTACGATCAAGGATCCATAAATCCCTTGTGCGAAAGTCTGCGAACTGGGGTCCAGGTTTCTGTCACTCTGGCAACCCACCATAAGCATCCTTTGTGCACAATGTATTCCTCTAGGCCCATGAAAGGTGAAGTTTTATGTGTTCGACTCACATAACACCACTAGAGAAATAACAACACAACTTAAGTATCAAACAATACATAATGCTTCAACATCATATGACTACTAACAACTAGACTTCTCCCATGTTCTCAAGAACTAAAGTAACTACTCACAAGACATAAAAGAGATCATGATCAGAGGTGATAGATGGGTGATAAACAATCTGGACAGAATGATATTTCTCCAACAAAACTCAATAGCATTCACCACAAAGTAGTAATCAACACCAACAGAGTAGAGAGGATAGATAGTACGGATTACAACACAAGTTGCAATTGTGAGGTGAGATGGGATGGAGATGGTGCTGATGTTGGGGATGATGTTGATGATGATCTCGATGATGCCCGTGACGATGATGATGATGATGATGGAGACAATCTCCCCTTCCGGGAGGTGATCTCCCCGGCGGAATCTACCTGCCGGAGATGGCTTTTCTCCTCTGTAGGTTTCCACCGCGTGGCGGCGGCGAAACACGGAAACGACTCCTCTTTAGGGGTTTCCACCCCAGGGGGCTTATATAGGCGAAAGGGGGCACCGAGGGGGGCCACCAGGCACCCAGGAGGTTGCCTGGCGCGGCTAGGAGGGGGGACGTGCCAGGCACCCTTTTGGATGCCTGGTGGTTCCCCTCACCTCCTCCTTCGGTGATCCCCAGTCAATATTCATAAAAATGCTCCCCGTAAAATTTCATTGCATTTGGACTTGATCTGATTCAGCAACTTGGTATCCACTTTTTACTGCTGAATTATGTTCTGCTGCTTCGGCACCGGAAAGTTGTAAACTGTGTAAAATAAGCCAAAACAACATAAGAACAATACTTTAAAGTGGAATATATCAATGAATAGGGTGAAATCACAATATAAAATAGTGATGGTTTTTGGACGTATCAACTCCCCCAAGCTTAGACCTCTCTTGTCCTCAAGCGATTGCTGAGCTCGGTAAACCTGTCCTCAAGTTTAGAGAGTGAAGTGTCGATAAAAGAATACGAACAAGAAGCATCAAGATTCCTCACCAAACTTAAACATCCTCAACAACAACCTCAACTCATAAGGTCCTTATGAGAGAGTAGTAACAATTATAACAAAGTAGGACCTGGAAAACTCATCAAATCATGACAAACATAGCCTTGGTCAAGGAACAACTAATAACTTTTACTTTTTCTCTTTCACTTATAATGGAACAGTTGAAGCTTTTGAAAGAACATACTATTAGTCAAGAAGTGCACATATCAACACAAAGGAAGATGTTTACTAAGCATAAGCTTTTGTAAAAAAACTCACTTATCAAAAGATAATGTCAACAAAGATGTAACATGCTAGATTTCAATGCAACTTTATATGCAAGCATCTTTATCAACATCAAGTGTCTGTTCTCTCTCTAGAAAGGAATGAAGTAGGAAGGACTGACTCAGCACAAAATAAAGATAAACCCCGTGCAAAAGGGTAAGCAGGGAAAACTTATGTGCCATCTCTAGATCAAACAGAATAAAAACAAACTTTTGGGAGGTGCATGATCCGTCAACGACTGCTGATAGATAACTCACTCACTTCATGATTTGGACAAGTTTCGAGGAACGGCTCCCATGTGGGGACGATCACATCCCCTTGGATTCCTTTGTTTATCACTCGTAAAAGGGCGAAAGAACTTGTGTATTAGTATTTATCTTTTACGAGCTGGGCACTCATGCCAGTCCCTTCTCGTATTAGGGGTTTGCAGATTAGACATGCAATCCCAAGATAAAACTTGTCCAAATTAAGAAGATCATGGGTCACCCACCACTTCCTCATGAGCTGAATCAGCGGCACAAGACATAAGATTTTGAACATCTAAAGATAGCACATAAATTATATACTTTAGGAGTGGTAGTGGAATACCACAAGTAGGAAGGTATGGTGGACTCAAGTGGAAGAAGTTGGTTTCAAGGTATGGAAGTACAAGCAGAATTCCGCTTAGTACAGAGTTTTGGCTAGCAAGGCTTTGAGAGAGCCAAAGCTATACTTTCCAAGATTAAATAAAGTTTTCGAAGACATACCTGATATAAGGTCAATACTCCTCATAAGAATCAGCTCATAATGTCGATTGCGTGAAGAGAATACCAAGTGCAGCGAAGAAACCAATAGACTTCTCATTAATATTCCTTCATAGACGACTCCACACTCACGGGTACAAAGCTCTCCACAAAAGGAGTGATAGACCTCAAAGCAACACCTATTTCATAAAGTAACTCCCCTAGACATGATACGACTCTACTTGACTCCTTAAGACAAAGATAAAGATAAAGATAACGGGCACTCCCCCAAGCTTGGAACAAGCTAAGGGGGTGCCATTACCCGAGGGAATTTAATCCCACTCTTCCAGCTCATGCCCTTTTAAATCTTTGATTACGCGTCGTAGGGCTAGGTTTTCACGTTCCAAGATCTCCACTTGTGCCTTCAGCACACGGAAATCCTCACAAAACTGGTTGGTGATACCGTAGGCTTTAGACACGGTAGATGGTACTTGTAGGGATTCAGTTGAAGGGGCTGTTCCTGCAAGTTTGAGAGAAAGATTGTATTGAGGTTGAACAAACCCCACCATAATGGGGTTGCTTGGACCCCCTTCTTGTTGGGCGGTGACGGTCTTGACTTCTTTCCTCACGGAGCGCTCCATCTCCGCTTTTCTTGCAGCAATCTCCTCTTCCGTGGCCCACCCGACGTACTTCTTTTGATTGTAGTCTTGCTGGAGTTGTCGTAGACGACGGCCCATGTAATCTTCTCCGCTCGAGCCACAAGAAGACATTGCCAATCAACAGTTTTTTTCCTTAGCAGAAACAGACCGAGAAAGAAAACACACAAAATCGAGAGATACGGTGCCGGGACTATCCGGGCAAATATATAGCAAAAATTTCCACAACAGAAGGAAGGTTTCAAGACTAGGTGGAGTCGGAGGCGGAGTCCAGGGCAGCCAGGAGGGTGCCCGGCGCGTCCAGGAGGGTGGCCGCGCCAGGGGGCCTCCTGGCCTCCCTGGAGCTCCTCTCCGGCTCCACTCGGGCTTGGAATTTTCCTAATTTTGCAAAAAATCTGAAAAGTTAACTTTTATTGACGTTTGCGGTGTTTTCTTACCATAATTCATACCTTTTCTAATTCTTCTCCTGCCGAAGTCTGAAAATGGGCTGCAACATGTTCTTCATGAGTACTTGTATATATCATTTTTGCATCCACATTGATTGGATCACCTGCCATATAATGTTTGAGTCTTTGTCCATTCACAACCTGAGGTTTGGTTCCTTCGAAATTATTGATCTTGATTGCACCCGACCGATATACTTCTTCAATATGAAAAGGTCCTTCCCATCTGGAGAGTAGTTTACCTGGAGAAAACCTGAAACGAGATCTAAACAACAAAACTTTATCACCAACATTAAATTCACGTTTCAGAATTCTTTTATCGTGCCACTTCTTTACCTTTTCCTTGAACATTTTAGCGCTCTCGTAAGCTTCACTTCTCCACTCATCTAGAGAAATCAAGTTCATGAGACGCTTTTCACCAGCTAACTTTGGGTCAGCATTCAGCTCTCTGACAGCCCAGAAAGCTTTATGCTCTAACTCTAATGGTAAATGGCAAGCCTTGCCATAGACCATCTTATACGGAGACATGCCCATGGGGTTTTTGTAAGCAGTTCTATACGCCCACAAAGAATCTCCTAACTTCTTTGACCAGTCCTTTCTAGAACTGTTTACTGTTTTCTGCAAGATCAACTTGATCTCCCTATTGGTGAGCTCAACTTTCCCACTAGTTTGAGGGTGGTACAGTGATGCAATCCTATGATTGACATCGTACTTGGCTAGAGCTTTCCTAAAAGCTCCATGCGTGAAGTGTCACCCTCCATCTGTCATGAGGTACCTTGGTACTCCAAACCTAGGAAAAATTACATCTTTGAGCATTTTCAAAGATGTCTTCTGATCAGCACTCTCAGTGGGGATTGCTTCAACCCACTTGGTTACATAATCAACAGCAACTAAGATGTGTGTGTACTTGTGTGAAGGAGGAAAAGGACCCATAAAATCAAAACCCCAGCAATCGAAAGGTTCGATCACTAGTGAGTAATTCATAGGCATCTCATATCTCCTGCTAATGTTACCAACTCTCTGACACTTATCACAAGATAGAACGTACCTTCGGGCGTCCTTAAAGAGAGTAGGCCAATAAAAACCTGATTGTAAAACTTTATGTGCGGTCCTTTCACCGGCATGATGTCCTCCATAGGGACTATCGTGACATTGTCGAAGAATGTCCTGCTGCTCGTGCTCCGGTATACACCTTCTTACGATCCCGTCCACACCTTCTTTATAAAGATGTGGATCATCCCAAAAGTAGTGCCTCAAATCCGTGAAGAATTTCTTCCTCTGCTGAAATGTGAAACCTGGAGGCAAAAACTTTGCAACGATAAAATTAGCATAATCTGAAAACCAAGGGTCGGAATGAGATTGCACTTTTACAACAACAAGCTGTTCATCTGGGAAACTGTCATTGACTGGAATAGGATCGTGCGGGATATCTTCCATCCTTGAAAGATTATCCGCCACCGGATTGTCTTCTCCTTTTCTATCGACAATCTGCAAATCAAATTCTTGAAGAAGGAGTACCCACCTAATGAATCTTGGTTTGGCATCCTTTTTCTGCATAAGATACTTAATGGCAGCATGGTCAGTATGAATAATAACTTTAGAATCAACAATATACTGCCTAAACTTATCACAAGCAAACACCACTGCCAAGAATTCCTTCTCGGTAGTAGCATAATTCTTTTGAGCACTATCAAGTGTTTTGCTGGCATCGTGGATGACATTCAACTTCTTGTCAACCCTTTGTCCTAAAACAGCTCCAACAGCAAAATCACTAGCATCACACATAATTTCAAAGGGAAAATTCCAGTCAGGTCGTTGTACTATAGGAGCGGTTATCAAGGCTTTCTTAAGAACTTCAAAAGCTTCCTTACAATTTTCATCAAATACAAAAGGAGCATCCTTTTGGAGAAGATTGGTAAGGGGTCTCGAGGTCTTAGAAAAGTCCATGATAAATCTTCTATAGAAACCAGCATGACCTAGAAAACTACGAATACCTTTGATGTCCCTTGGATAGGGCATCCTTTCAATAGCTTCAATTTTTGCCTTGTCCACTTCAATTCCCCTTTCGTAAATCTTGTGTCCAAGAACTATCCCTTCGTTAAACATGAAATGGCACTTCTCCCAATTGAGCACCAAATTTATTTCTTCACATCTCTGCAAAACTTTATTAAGATTATGGAGTCATGGTCAAAGGAGTTTCCATAGACGGAAAAGTCGTCCATGAAAACTTCTACAATCTCCTCATAGAAACCATGAAATATTGCAGACATACACCTCTGAAAAGTAGCAGGTGCATTACACAAACCGAAAGGCATACGCCTATAAGCATAAGTACCGTAAGGACACGTGAAAGTGGTCTTCTCTTGATCCGCGGTGTTGACGTGAATCTGGGAGAAGCCAGAGTACCCCTCAAGATAGCAGAAGTGGGTGTTTTTAGACAACCGCTCGAGCATCTGATCAATAAATGGCAAAGGATAGTGGTCCTTCCAGGTGGCCTTGTTTAACTTCCTGAAATCAATACACATTCTATATCCAATAATAGTCCTCTAAGGTATTAGTTCATTTTTATCATTAGGAACAACAGTCATACCTCCATTCTTAGGAACACAATGAACGGGACTTACCCACTTACTATCAGCTATAGGATAGATGATACCTGCGGCTAGAAGTTTGAGAACCTCCCTCCTAACCACGTCCTTCATCTTTGGGTTCAACCGTCGTTGATGATCAACAACCGGTTTAGCATCGGGCTCGAGATTGATAGTATGTTGGCAAATGGATGGACTAATACCCTTGAGATCATCAAGAGTATAGCCAATAGCACCTCGATGTATGCGGAGTGTCTCCAATAATCGCTCTTCTTCATACCCTGAAAGGTTAGAATTGATAATAACAGGATATACTTTATTTTTATCTAAATAAGCATACTTGAGCGTATCGGGTAGTGGTTTTAGGTCGAACACCGGGTCTTCTTTCGGTTGCGAGAGGATTCCTAAAGGTTCAACCGGGAGGTTGTGCTTCAGGATGGGAGTTTGTCTTAAAAATATATCTTCTAGTTCATCCCTCTCCTGCATATGTATATCATTCTCGTGGTCTTCCATAAATTGCTGCAAAGTGTCATTAGGAGGAATAGCAATGGAAGCAATTTCTTCAATAATTTTGTCATTACTTGAGAGGTCAGGCCCACGAGGCTTCTTAGAAAACTTAGAAAAATTAAATTCATACGGCTCACCGTTGAATTCAACAGAAACTTTACCTTTCTTGCAATCTATTATAGCTCCGCAAGTGCTGAGGAAGGGCCTACCAAAGATAATAGGGCAAAAACTATCTTGCACTGAGCCAAGTACAATAAAGTACGTAGGATATTTTACCTTCCCGCAGAGTACTTCAACATCTCTTACAATCCCAACTAGAGATATTGTTTGTTTATTCGCAAGATGGATAGTGACATCTATGTCCTCGATCTCACACGGCTGAATCTCGTGCATGATATCTTGATAAAGTGTGAAGGGAATAGAGCTGACGCTAGATCCCAAATCACATAGCCCATAGTAATTATGATCTCCTATTTTGACAGATACAACTGGTGTACCTGAAATTGGGCCTTTGTTCCTGGCTGTGACAATGTTAGTGGCAACAACACAAAAACTAATAGTGGATTCTTCGATATCACTGGTTACCAGATCCTTGACCATTGCAACTTGAGGCTGGATCTTGATCATGTCCTCAGGTTCGTCAGTGGTCCTTCTATTCTTGTTTAGAATACCTGTAACAAAGGAGTGCTCCTTTATCCTGGAGGGATAAGGAGGTTGTTCATACACAACTGCAGGTAAAACAGGATTAGTAACATTAATCGCAATTGGTGACTCCTTGAAAGGTTTATGATGTTGACTCTCCTTCTTCCTGGAAGAATCAATATGAGAAGCAAAGTCCTTGCAAAAGTCAACCATTAGCTGGGAATCAAGACCAATTTTAGAGCAAAAGGTATTAAAGTAATCAGTCTTCACATAACTCTCAATGTAGTCATGCCCATAGTTTATAGCGGGTTCAATACCTTTATCAATTTCCCAGTCTTCAGTGTTCTTCTGGATCCTTTCTATAAGATCCCATTTCTCTTCCATACTTCTGGTCTGGAATACCCCACTAGAGGAGGCCTGCAACATCTCCTTGTCCTGACGAGAAAGCCTGGCATAAAAAATTTTAAGTATAATTTCCTTGGGGAGCTCATGGTTTGGGCATTTGAGCATCAGGGACTTCAGTCTCCCCCAAGCTTGAGCGATGCTCTCTCCGTCGTGAGACCAAAAGTTGTAGATGTAGTTCCTGTCTTGGTGAATTTCACGAAGAGGATAAAACTTTGCATAAAAGAGAGACATAAGCTCTGGCCATTCAAGCAGATCAGAGTTATCGAGTAGCTTATACCAATCTGAAGCTTTATCTTTGAGTGATATGGATAATAGTTTCTTCATGACGAACTCCATCATCACACCTGCAAGCTTAAATAAAGAACATAATTGTGATAAATATAGCAGGTGTTCTCCCGGATGTCCTTCTCCTATATAACGATTAGCCAAGACATAATCAACAATACCAGATGGTATTTTATAGGGCACAATTTCAGTAGGGTTAGGAGTGAACACCACAGTCGTGGGGCGGCTCCTTACCAGCAACGAACCAACAGCAGAAGAGTCCATAAGGACTGAAAGTAACACCAGAAAATAAAAGTTCCCTTACCGGCTTCACTTACCAATAGCGCTACACTCCCCGGCAACGGCGCCAGAAAAGCTTGTTGATGGCGGAGAAGTTAATAGGTTTAGTTGGGTTGCCTTCCCTGTTAACCGCGCCAATAAACGATTCTTGATAACCCACAAGTCTAGGGGATCAATTGTAGCTTTTCGATGAATAAGAGTATCGATCCCACGAGGAGCAGAAGGTGTTGATAAGTGACACTGGATAAGGAAAGGGTTGCAAACACTCAAAGGTAAATATTTAGGGGTTTTTGGTTTAAGCAACAGAAAAGTAAAAGACATGCAAAGTAAACAGGGTAACTGAGGAGTAGCAAGTGGCCCAATCCTTTCACAAGGATAAGCCTAGGAACTGAACTCATAAAAGCTAAAGCGTTCTCGAGAAAACACGGGAGAGATAGTCAAGTCATTTTCACCATACTCCACCAAGTAATATGTATCGTGTTGATAAGTGTCGGTGGGTGGATCAATGCTAGTACACCTTCTAGACTATGATAAGTGTACTCTTATGATTACACACCTTGCAAGCATCCGCAAATACAAGGTAGTAATTAAGGCATAAGCCTAACCACAGCATTACGATCAAGGATCCATAACTCCCTTGTGCGAAAATCTGTGAACTGGGGTTCAGGTTTCTGTCACTCCGGCAACCCACCATAAGCATCCTTTGTGCACAATGTATTCCTCTAGGCCCATGAAAGGTGAAGTGTTATGTGTTCGACTCACATAACACCACTAGAGGAATAACAACACAACTTAAGTATCAAACAATGCATAATGCTTCAACATCATATGACTACTAACAACTAGACTTCTCCCATGTTCTCAAGAACTAAAGTAACTACTCACAAGACATAAAAGAGATCATGATCAGAGGTGATAGATGGGTGATAAACAATCTGGACACAATGATATTTCTACAACAAAACTCAATAGCATTCACCACAAAGTAGTAATCAACACCAACAGAGTAGAGAGGATAGATAGTATGGATTACAACACAAGTTGCAATTGTGAGATGAGATGGGATGAAGATGGAGATGGTGCTGATGTTGGGGATGATGTTGATGATGATCTCGATGATTCCCGTGACGATGATGATGATGATGATGATGATGATGATGATGGCGACGATCTCCCCTTCCGGGAGGTGATCTCCCCGGCAAAATCTTCCCGCCGGAGATGGCTTTTCTCCTCTGTAGGTTTCCGCCCCTTGGCGGTGGAGAAACACGGAAACGACCCCTCTTTAGGGGTTTCCACCCCAGGGGGCTTATATAGGCGAAAGGGGCACCGAGGGGGGCCACCAGGCACCCTTCTGGCTTCCTGGTGGGTCCCCTCACCTCCTCCTTCGGTGATCCCCAGTCAATGTTCATAAAAATGCTTCCCGTAAAATTTCATCGCATTTGGACTTGATCTGATTAAGCAACTTGGTATCCACTTTTTACCGCTGAATTCTGGTTCTGCTGCTTCGGCACCGGAAAGTTGTAAACTGTGTAAAATAAGCCAAAACAACATAAGAACAGTACTTTAATGTGGAATATGTCAATGAATAGGGTGAAATCACAATATAAAATAGTGATGCTTTTTGGACGTATCACGTGTGCACAAAGGCAAGGATGGACGTGTTCGTTAGTTGTGTGGACCGGGCATTACCACTTTGCAAGGTCGTACAAAGATTCATGTTCAGCAACAAAGGGCTCCAGCAAGAGTTGAGATGAAGAAGGTGGTGGCGCCAAATTCCAAACTCAAGTGGAGAAGAAAGGAGGCGCTCAGTGTCACATCAAGTCATGTGGCAAAGACGTGTGATGTTGTTGATATCACGCCACCCTCTCGAGTAGAACCTCACGCGTTGGGGACAACGCTTTTTGTAGGGGGGGAAGATGATATGGGCAGGACGGAGGAGGCGATGATATGCGCTGGACGGAGGAGGCGATGATGGACAGGATTCTGGACATCGGACGTCCGACCCAATTCGGACGTCCGACATCAGCGACGAGGACGGCGACCTCCGTATACAGAAGACCTCCCGTCCAGGAACAGATTTCCGATGGAGTTCGGACGTCCGACATCCAACGGACGTCCGAAGATGGCCACACCAGGACGTCCCAGGACTGAAGTCGGAGAATCTCGACGGACGTCTGAAACACTTCGGACGTCCGAAACTGCCTGCGCGCAGATTTGACGGGCTACGACCCATGTATCCCTAGTTTTATCCCCTAGCTTATAAATAGAACACCCCTACGAGTTTTAGGGTGAGCTTAAGTCAGAATTAGAGTTTGAGAACTATTGAGTTGTACCTCTTGGTGAAGCTTCCCTCCGGGGTTGGCGATGCCGTTTATACAATAAATATTGCCGCGGAGGTTCTTGTGTTCTTCAAGGATTGTCGTGTTTTGGTTTGAGGCGTGGTGATCTCCATCACGTTGCTTGCTAGATTTGTTCCTCTTCTTCAGGTTACGTTCTTCGCGTGATTATAAGGATTTCTATCCAGGTTGCTCGCTGTGAAAGATCGGGACAAACACAAGAGGATCTCACCCCTGGGATCGTATCATCAGGTGTGTTCCTCCTTATCAGCAGGACTTTACTGGCCAACAGCCACGAGAAACGCAGAGGATATCATGCGGCGTTGCATCGCCTGTCAAAAATTCGCCAGCAGACCGCACGCTCCAGCCTTAGAACTCAAGACCATACCACTATCATGGCCCTTCGCAACCTGGGGACTCGACATGGTGGGCCCGCTCAAGAAATCATCAAAAGGAGGAAGAACTCACCTGCTAGTAGCAGTCGACAAGTTCACCAAGTGGATCGAAGCAGTGCCCATCACCAGCTCCACAGCCCTCACGGCAGTGAATTTCATCAAATCAATAATCTTCAGGTTCGGAGTACCACACAACATCATCACGGACAACGGTACGAAGTTCACAGCGGCAGAATTCCAGAACTACTGCGAAGAGCTGGGCATCAAAATCAACTACGCATCTGTAACGACCCGATCCCGAATGGGACCAAGTCTCTGTGATCTGTGCCAGTCCCTGGATCAACTTGCTGACACACACGGTACTCGATGAATAACAAAATAAATCACATGTATTTTTATTACATCGGAGAGTTCAAAATAAAGAAAATTTATTACAATAGTATGGCTTAAGGCCATCAAATACTGCGGAAGCAATAGTAGTAGTAGTGGTCCATCCGACTCCACGGCAAAACGTTGAGTATAGGCCAATAACCTATTCGCACCTTAATCACCATCAGAGTAATCTGCAACAATCGTACAGCCCAAATAGGGTCAGTACTTTGAATGTACGGCAAGTCATACCAAGGAGAAGAAAATGAAGTCCTACAATACATGCATTTGGCTGGTGGAGCTTCTACGTTTCAATTTGCATAAAGCTAAAATTTTCCCTATAGAAAGTGTTCAACAAAAGAAAATCTCAATAAAGCACAAGACAACCCATGGTAATTATGCCCAAAATGATTAATTAAAGATGATGATATTTCTCAAAATTACCATAGCTAGACGCTCAAATTGTCCAATACCGGGGACTCGGCTAATCGATTAGATTTATACGCTCTGCAGAGGTTTGTGCACTTTTCCCCACAAGACTCGACCACCTCCATTGGTATTTGCCACACTACACTTTGTATGGAAACGGGAAGGTCGAGACATGGTCTTTTAGAAGAGTTTCCCTTACTCTGGCGGTGCCCATCCCACCTACCAACACTACGTTCGTAGCACCACCTAGCAAGAGTCACTACTACTAAGCAACCAAGCCAGAGCCCATAATGGCTTGTGGCTGCACACGTAAGCTTCTAGAAAATGACAATATGATAAAATCTCTTTAAGCCTGGGTGGCTTTCCGCAGTGATCCCTGGCCATCTCCAGGTCACTTAGGCATCTCCACTGGTTCCTCCAGGGTGCTTCCAACCATTCCACCCAGGTATTTCATTGAGTTTAACTTGGTCCTGATTTACTACAAAGTCACTCATCTCATCGTGAATTCACTCCCCAATCCACGTCTACAAAAGCATAGCACTACAATTTCCTACACGATGGTGACAAGTTAAACCTACCACAAATTGAACTATTGGGTTTGCGTGAAAGTAACTTCTACTTATGCATTCTAAGAAAGCGGTACTACATGCAATAAAACATAGGTAAAGTGGAAAATGATCAAAGGTAGACTTGCCTGGCTGCTGCTGGTCAAACTCTAAGGACTGGAAATATTCCGCTTCGCACTCGGGGCAATCTATCGCAAACAAACAAGTGCATCCAATCAAAACATAATACAAAAGAAACGAAAACAAAGTTTCGACAAATCTTGAAATGAAAAGGAATGAAAAAGTTTTGTAAAACGGAACAAAATTTGTGTGAAACTTGTTGATGAAAGTCCTAAGTGATATAGAAAATTTAGGTTTTCGATTTGCAAAAAGAATCGGTCAGAACCGAGCTACGGTTATAAAATTATGGTCAAACGAAGTTTGAATTGAAATATGTTCGAACTCATATTTTAAAATTCCAAAATTTTGAAAATAGGTTTCCACGCGATAGAGGGATGAAAAAAATAAACGTGGGATTTGGTTTCCTCTAAAACAAATAAACGAGTAAAAATACTAGGGCTAAAATTCTAATCTAGTGAATGCTCTAAAATAAATAAAAAAATAAAAAAATAAAACGTTTTTTTTAACTCATCTTCTTCTACACAGGAAGAAACGTACACGTACTGTACGTGGCCGTCGGCGTCTTCTTCGTGCGGCGGCGGCTTCGGCGGGGATTGGCGGCGAGGGAGGTGTCGGGGAGGGACGGCTCGACGTGGGGAAGCGCGGGGTGGTGGCGGCGGTCTCCGGCGTGGCTACGACGTGGCGGGGCGGCGGTGAACTCCGGCGAACTCCGGTGGACGCGCGAGCTCCGGGACGCTGTCGTGGTGCACGAGAAGAGGCAAAATTTTGTCCATAAGATGCGCAACGACGAGGGCAACCGATTTCCAGAGTTTGGGGTCTCAAGACGGCTTACCGGCGACGTGATCGACGCCGAGGCGGAGCTCGACCGGCGAACTTCGGCGAGCAAATATGCGAGCTACGGTGCGGCTTTGGGCAAGATTTTTGGGGGCTTTGGACGAGTGGGAGGAGGGGCACGCAGGGGTGATTTATAAAGGGGAGGGGGTGTCCAGATGCGTGCTCCCGGCGACGAAATCCGGCAAGTGCGAAAATTCCGGCGAACTCTTTAATGGAGGATTAATGGAGGCTTTAATGGTGTCGGGACGGAGAAGGAAGGTGCGGGGTACGCGGGAAGGAAGGAAGGAAGGAAGGACGGAAGGAGGGGCGCCTGGCTGGTCGGGCGCGGCCGGCGCTGCAGCGCCTGGCTGCTGCTGCGCTGCGTGCGCACATGCACGTACGCACGGGAACGGGAGACGGGGCGTGGTGGCTGGCTGCTAGGCCGGCCAGCTGGCTGGCCTGGTGGCCGAATTTTTTTTTTAAATTACCTCTAAAAAAAATACGTAATAAATTTTAAAAAAAAATTATAAATACATAAGAAAAATATTGTAAATTTTTTCCTTGTCAAAATAAAATATTATAGAAAATCTATTACAAAAATAAGTTTAATAAAACCTCAACGAAATTTTTATAAAGTCTAGGATAAATATTACTAGCTCAATGCAATTTTATAAAATGCAAAAATTTATTTATAAAGTCATTTTGGACAATTTAATAAATTCCAAAAGGAATTTTAGGATTTATTAAATTCCCGAAATGCTTTATTAAAATAAAATAAATGCTCCAATATTTTATTAACCCTTTTTATGTTGAAGAAGTCATGTTATCTTCTCTCTTGATTTTTATTGGGTTAAAATAAATTGGAAAGAAAATCCAAAAGATCCAATATGCAAATGGGGAAAAATGGTATGCACCATGATTTTATTAACATCCAAATTTTTACAAAAAATTGGGATGTTACAGCATCAGTCGCGCACCCGCAGTCCAACGGCCAGGTGGAGAAAGCAAATGGCCTAGTATGCGGAGGAATCAAAAAACGGCTCCTCGCACCAATCGAGCAGGCCGCAGGAAACTGGGTAGAAGAACTCTCTGCGGTACTATGGAGCCTGCGCACTACCCCAAATACCGCAATCCAGAACACACATTTCTTCATGGTGTACGGGGCGGAGCCAGTGCTACCACACGACCTCAAATTCTGGGCACCCCGGATCTCGGGGTGTGAAGAGGAGGAAGCAGAAGAAGCACTGCAAGATGACAAGGACACAGCAGATGAAGGAGGAGACACATCCCTAGCAAGGTCAGAAGGGTACCAGGACAAGCTGCGCACATACCAAAGAAGCCGCCTGCGCACCAGAACCTTCAACAAAGGCGACCTTATCCTACGACTCATACAAGAGAAAGTCCACAAACTTGCCCCCCAATGGGAAGGACCGTTCATAATTTCAGAAGTCATAGGATGAGGCGCCTATAGACTGAAGAACCCGAAGACTGACGAGGACGTGGGAAATCCATGGAACGTAGCGAACCTACGCCTGTTCTACCCATAGTCTCTACCAGTCATTCTCAAGAGACAGCTCATGTAACCCTTCGACGCAATAAAATGATGTTGCCCGAATACTACCACCTCAAAGCACTCGGGGGCTCGAGTACTAAACTCCCCCCGGGAGACGCTATCGTCGCTATCGCGATCTACACCCAAAGCACTCGGGGCCTCGAGTACTAAACTCCCCCCGAGAGACGCTATCGTCGCTATCGCGATCTACACCCAAAGCACTCAGGGGCTCGAGTACTAAACTCCCCCGAGAGACGCTATCGTCGCTATCGCGATCTACACCCAAAGCACTCGGGGGCTCAAGCACAAATACTCCCCCCGAGAGACGCTATCGTCGCTCACGCGATCTTCACCCAAAGCACTCGGGGGCTCGAGCACAAATACTCCCCCCGAGAGACGCTATTGTCGCTCACGCAATCTTCACCTAAAGCACTCGGGGGCTCGAGCACAAATACTCCCCCCAAGAGACGTTATCGTCGCTCACGCGATCTTCACCCAAAGCACTCGGGGGCTCGAGCACAAATACTCCCCCCAAGAGACGTTATCGTCGCTCACGCGATCTTCACCCAAAGCATTCGGGGGCTCGAGCACAAATACTCCCCCGAGAGACGCTATCGTCGCTCACGCGATCTTTACTCAAAACCACTCATGGGCTTGAGCACAAATACTCCCCCCCGAGAGACGCTATCATCGCCCACGCAGCCCGAAACTAAAAGGGTCCAAGCAAAAATCCCGGATAGGAGTCACCCGCTGAAAACTGTCTGGAAACAAAGGGTAGACACGGCTACAACCAGATGGAACACCAAGTACTCTGGAAAATATGGATGGAACACAGACACAGACAATCCTTTAGTCTTCACCTGATCGCCAACGATCACCTAAAGACTCGGGGGCTACTCCCATCGGGAGCGCTGTCGCGCACCCGATAAAAGACAGAAAGTAACGGAAGAGCGACAAAGGAAACAAACCTCAGCCTACGTTCAACTCTCCGACTCAAACGTAGCCTCGGGGGATACTCCCATCGGGAGCGCTGTTGCGCACCCGATAGAACCCACATCGCAAAGACTTGATGGACTTGAAGGCAGCTCTCGTTTGTGAAGGACTTGAACACAGCTCTCGTTTGCAAAGGACTCGAACACAGCTCTCGGTTGCAAAGGACTCGAACACAGCTCTCGGTTGCAAAGGACTCGAAGACAGATTCCATTACAAAGCCTCAAGCATAGTTCGTATTACAAGGACCCGAAGATCACTCACAGTACAAAAGATTCGAAGTACATTGGATAGAAGGCAGCTCTGATTACTCGAATACAATCCTCATTACACGAAGAACTAACCTAGTTACAAAAGACACAAGCAGCCGATAATCCTACAGCATCAATCACCCAAGGAATTATGACTTCTACATGCGTGCCCATGCTGGGACGATTGGCACTATGGCAACGAGCATCATCACAGACAAAGGAGGAGTCGAAGCATCCAGCTCATGATGTCAATGACATAACAAAAGGTGAAGCTCGACTTATTTGCAGGAGCACCAAAGCCGATGCTCCACCAGCTTCTTCTCCTGCTCCACTAGCTTCTTCTCCAGCTCCACCCGAACTGTCGGCGAAGATGATGCCGCTTCCTCCAGTTCTACAAGGTCGCCTGGCGTGCCCGCTTGATCGATGGCTTGACGTCGAGGTCCTCTCCAGAGCTGGAAGACACAACATCCCCACCCGAAGAGTCGTCGGAGGAGGAAGCAGTTGAAGACGCAGGCGAAGGACTCCTCGACTTGTCAGAACCATCGCTGCTTGTCTCCGGCCAGTACGGATCCATGAGGTTGCCTCTCGGGTCAAAAGCACGGATGATAAGAGTGTCTTCTCCATCAAAACGGCAACAAAGAGTGTCACCATCACGCAAGTTCAAACGCCGAGAAAACAACTTCCAGCCAAATCCAAGGAAAATCAAGGCGGAACTGTCGGTCTCCAACTGAACATAAGAAGGAGGCCGAGAACACCCCTAAAGACGAAGAAGCAGACCATCCAAACTATGCTCGGAAACAATGGCAGCAAATGCAGAAGGAAGAATAATGCGAGCAGTGTTCCGGCCACGGACGCGTAGGAGAAAATCATAGCGCCAAAAACCCTCCTCTGAAGACGAGGAGGAAGGCGTTGACGGTGCACCTCGACGGACGCCGCGAGATGAGCGTGGAGCACGACCACCGCGGCCACGGCGAACACGGCCGCGGCCAGCCGTACTTACACCTCGCTTGGGTCCCATGAGAGGAAGAAGAGAAAGAGGAGCAAGATGAGCAGAGGTCGAACACTGCTGCTGGATAAATAAGAGGGGTCTATTTATAGCACAACCCCAAGTGCACGCAGCAGCCCAGACGACGGTAGCAATTAATTCAAAGACCAAGCATGCCGGGCGATTCGAATTTCGAGACAAAGATGCCTTCACACGGGCGACATTGTGCGTTGGACACATCAAATCGCGCGCGTTTTCAATACGCGCATCGGTAACTCAACATGCGGCTGCAGCACGCCACCAAAAACCATCATTATGACTGGTCATGAAGACATGACGGTTCACAGACAGAGCATCTTTGACAGTCCTCCAGCAAGAGGATCGTTATCCTTACCAAGAAGAGGTAAAATAAAAACAACAGCACAAAAAGAAAAAATGCAGCCTGCAAACACCGTTTCTACTGACTAAAATACATTTTCTGCAAATATATTTAACTCCCATCGGGCGCATATCCACCCATGAGAGCCTCAGGTGCTCCCTCACCTAGAACAAAAGACGTGCTCAAGTGATTACTCGCACCCATGAAGAGTTTCGGGTGCTCCCTCATCTAGAAGAAAAGACGTGCTCGAGTGATTACTCACACCCATGAGTGTTTCGGGTGCTCCCTCACCCCGACACAAGATAAGCATACTTGCACTCACCAGATCGTATGGTCCCAGAGTATCGGGTGCTCCCTCACCCCGAGAGCAAAGCGATACTCGAGTGATTACTCACAGAAACCTGAGTACCCAAGCACTCGAAGACCTCCCGAGCAAATACTCCTCTACATTACTCCTCGCCCGAGCGCTCAAGAAAGCTCCGCGAGCGACCACTAAAACATCTCACTTGATTGTTTGTTCCAAGTGGGTGCATTATAAACTAGGCTCCGCGCCTCAATAAAAATACATATTCCTGGAACACGATACACTGTGCCCAGATGCCACGCAAGCTTAGCGTGTAGGTCAGACCCCGCTGCGCAGATCGGCCGGGCTGGGACTTGCCGCAGAGCGATTTCAGTCCCAACCTTTTCCATGTGCTTGCATGATACAAAAAGCCGGGCGGACGCGCCTAGGCTACGAACTTTACTGGCGGCAATTGATCACTGTAAGACCTGCAGCGGCATGACTTTTGCTCGACACCAGTGTTCCAAGCTCATGTCGAGGGACATGAGTTTGATTGGGCTACTGCGGTATTTTCCACTAGCGCAATTCACCAAGGCTCGACCAGTCGACTCCTTGGGCCCTTTCATCTTAGCATCCCTCGAAATAGGTTTTGTCATGGCCCAGACTGCCAGCGACCCGCGGTTAAACCGTGCATACATCGAAACGACGCAAGAAAGTACTCGAGTCTCTGCGCGACTCTTCGAGTCCCCTAGGCACTCGGGGGCTACTGACGAGGGGGTGACCCCACGACTCCTATGGATGGGCCACAAGGATGCCGCCTGGGTCCAGCCTTGGCCCATTAGTGCCACCAACGTAGGAGTCTGAGACTCATAAGGAAGGTGCAAACCTGTCGTATGATACAAGATTATGGTTAGGAAACCTCATCTGTAATCCAAGACAAACTCCCCGAGACCTAGCCTAGTATATAAAGGCTAGGAGGGGAGACATCAAAGGCAACCAAGATACAATCTTTACCCCTGGCATTGTGCGCACTAGCCTTGGCCTTCCTGTAGTTGCCATCTCCAAGCAATAACATCGAGCAGGAACGTATCCTCCTGTTAGCCGACGAGCTATCGTCCAACCTGTGCCTCTCATGACTAACCCATGGTCCCTGACCATGGGATTTTCCGGGGTACATCCTCGTCAATAGTCCATCCCATTTAGTGTCCCAAGCTGTCACCATTGGGATCGCCGGTTCCGGACTATAATAGGTGCATACAACTCATAGATAAGATCAAGAACACAAATATATTCATGCAAACACAAAGGGTTCAGATCTGAAATCATGGCACTCGGGCCCAAAGTGACAAGCATTAAGAGCAACAAGTTGAAGCAAAGATGATAAACACCAATCTAGATGATAGGAAACATGCCCCCAACAATCTGCTAAACTATTACATGATCTAACTCATCCAATCCCTACCATCCCCATTGCCTACAGCAGGTAATTACTCACACATGGATGG
Source organism: Bromus sterilis (assembly GCA_950022295.1). NCBI lineage: Eukaryota > Viridiplantae > Streptophyta > Magnoliopsida > Poales > Poaceae > Bromus > Bromus sterilis. The sequence continues at coordinate 33,319,893 of OX465597.1, forward strand.
AGAATTCATGGAGGGAGGATGGAGTGGCGATGACGATGACTATGGCGATGATCTCCCCTCTCCGGAGGCCAAAACAGCCTCGAGATTAGCCCTCCCGGAGAAGAACAGAGGGTGGCGGCGGCTCCGCAACAAGAATTGGGAAACGACTTCTGTTTCGGGGTTTCTCCGTCACGGGAATAAATAGGAGTCCTGGTAGGGCACCAGAGGAGGGGGGAGGCCCCCAGGAGGCCAGAGGGCGCGACCCCACCCCTGGGCGTGCCAAGGGGGCGCCTGGGGCCCCTTGGCTCCCCTCTGGTCCCATTTCTGGCCCCTGGCTCCTTCGGGTGCGTGGATTTTCTGGGAATTTTCTGAGATGTCCAAAAATCAATTTTCCTGCGCACAATAAAACCATACAGACAGCTCTGCTGAAAACAGCGTTAGTCCGGGTTAGTTTCGTCCAAATCATGCAAGAATGAGGGCAAAACAATAGCAAAAGTGTTTGGAAAAGTAGATACGTTGGATACGTATCACGCACCCGCAATCCAACTGTTAGGTAGAAAAAGAAAACGGCCTAGTATGCGGCAGAATCAAAAAACGGATCCTCGCACCGCTCGAGAAGGCCCCAGGCAACTGGATAGAAGAACTCCCCGCGGTCCTATGGATCCTATGCACCACTCCCAACACTTCAACCCAATATACACCATTTTTCCTGGTGTACGGAGCAGAAGCAGTGCTACCGCACGACCTCAAATTCGGAGCTCCTCGAATCACAGGGTACGAAGAGGAGGAGGCAGAAGATGCACTCGAAGACGACAAAGACGTCGCAGAATAGGCAATTGACACAACTCTCGCATTGTCAGAAGGGTACCAAGACAAACTGCGCACTTATCAAAGCAGGCGCCTACGAACAAGAACCTTCCAGGAAGGCAATCTCGTGCTACGACTAATACAAGAGAAAGTCCACAAGCTCTCCCTGGAGTGGGAAGGACGATCCATAATCTCTGAGGTCATAGGAGGAGGAGCATACAGACTAAAGAAACCAAAGACCAATGAAGACGTGGGAAACCCGTGGAACGTGGCAAACTTGCGCCTCTTCTACCCTTAGCTTACTCACTTGGCAACATTCCCCAACAACACAAGGATTGGCAGCAGAGCCGACTGGCAACTTATGTAAAAACTTGAAGCAATAAAGAATGTGTTTCCCAGACAACACCACTTAAGCACTCGGGGGCTCGATCAAGGACTCCCCCCGAGAGACCTTTTTTCGCTTACGCGACGACTTAAAACTTAAGCACTCAGGGGCTCGATCTAGGACTCCCTCCGAGAGATGCTTTTTCCCTTACGCGGAGACTTAACTTAAAGCACTTGAGGGATCAATCAAGGACTCCCTCCGAGAGACGCTTTTTCGCTTACGCGACGACTTAACTTAAGCATTCGGGGGATCGAGAAAGGACTCCCCCCGAGGGACGCTTTTTCGCTTACATGACGACTTAACTTAAAGCACTCGAGGGATCGAGCAATGACTCCCCCCGAGAGACGGTTTTTTCGCTTACGAGACGACTTAACTTAAAGCACTCAGGGGCTCGAGCACGGACTCCGCCCGAGAGACGCTTTTCGCTTACGTGACGATGTAATCCTAAGAACTCGGGGCTCTAACCACGAGCTCTCCCTGCAAATCGTTTCACCCACAACTACACTTAAAAGCATGCAGAGAACACAAGTGCAATCCCCAAGGAATCCCAGAGTCACACTACCAAAGAAGCACCATTTTCCCTCGCGGTGATGACAAGAGAAGCAGTTGTTCACCTGAAGAAGACACAAAATCAGGCTCAAAAGGAGGATCCGAGACAGCCACTGGGCAGGACAATTTCTAAAGTCTTCACCCGATCACGAGTGATCACCTAAAGACTCGGGGGCTACTCCCATCAGGAGCGTTGCCGCGCACCCGATGAGTTTTTTCAGAATAGCAGAGCAAACATAAAGCAGGTCAGTTTAACTATGCTGCAAGCCTATGACCGACTCTACGAATCGAATATAGCCTCGAGGGCTACTCCCATCGGAAGCGCTGCCGCACACCCAATAAGTGTAAAGTTTTCACATCAAGGACAAGCACCGAAAACAGTTTTTTCACAAGGTCAAACACTCGAAGTTGGATCCATCACAAGGCCAGGCATTCAAAGACAGTTTTTAACAAGACCAAGCACTCGACGATAGTTTTTATTGATTGATAAAGAAGGCCAAGCACTCGAAGAAAGTTCATTATATATCAGAGATACACCAGTACAAAGTTTTCTGCTACACATCAAAGTTTACAAGATAAGGGACTCGAGCAGCTACCAAAAGGACTACAATACCAATCATCCCAAGGAATTATGAGTTCTACATGTGTGCTCATACTGAGATAATTGGAACTTTGGCCCACATCTTGACCATCATCATCACAGACAAAGTAAGACTAAGCCTGCAAGGAGCCACTCGTCGCCTGCCTGAGCCTGGTTCCCTTGCCTATCAATGCACCCTCTTGCTTGGCGGCTTGACGTCCGACTCCTCCTTAGAAATAGAAGAGCAAGCACCACCAGCCGAGGAGTCAGCAGAAGACGAAGCCACTGGAGTGGAAGACGAAGTACTTCGGGGTCCGCCAGAACCACCACTGCTCAACTCCTCCCAGAACGGATCCTGGCGATTGCCACCAGCATCAAAATTGCGAACGGTGAGAGTATCTTCACCATCAAACCGACAGCAAAGGCTACCCCGAGCACGAAAATTCAGCCGGCGAGAAAAGGACCTCCAACCAGACCCCAAGAAAACCAAGATGGAGCTGTCAACTTCAAACTCTATCCACACAGGAGATCGAGGGCACCCTTCAAGACGGATCAAAAGGCCCCTCAGATTGATCTCGGAAACAATAGGAGCAAAAGAAAAAGGAAGAGGGATCCAGCTAGCAGATGGACTAATAATGCCAAGAAGAAAATCATAATGCCAAACACCCACCCTCTCAGAAGAAGAGGAGGGTGCCGCAGTCGTTCCGCCACGCCCACGACATGACGAGTGAGGCGTACGACCAGCATGACCTCGGCGAGCCATATCTTAAGAAGCACCAGCTCAGGAACTATGTAGAACTACTGAAACTGGAAGAGGGAGAAATAGGAACGGAGTGATAATGTCGAACAAATAGGATCAAACAGATATTTATAGCCTAGACCAGGGGCAGGCAAGGAGGCTGCGTTGGAAATCCAATCGGCGTCGTCATTAACTCAAAATATGGAACGCGTGACGGTACAGGGTTCAAGGCAAGATGCCCCTTCGCGTTTTGCAAATAGTTAAAGACATAAAATCCTCGCGCGTTTCCAATACACGCATTGGAAACCCGAACGGCTGCAGCGCCACAGGGTGTCATTATGACTACACAGAGGATGTGACGATTCACAAACAAGCCCCGTTATCAAACGCGTCATGAGAAGCATCATTGCAAAACTGGGCATTACAGCAGCCCAGACAAGATTGATTCAAGACAAGACACCACAGAAAGAAAAACAGTGGAAAGATTCCCTAATTTTCTCCTTCAAACTTTTTGACTGCATTTTTTCAAAACATTTACTCCCATCAGGAGTGCCTCGTATTTACAAAAACAGAGCAAGGATCAAGCCCTAAGGATGCGAGTGACTACTCCCCTCCATCAAGAACAAGCATGTCTACAGAGTTTGGGTGCTCCCTCGCCCCGCAGGATGCAACGTACTCGAGTGTCCACTCGCCCCACCAAGGATTAAATACATCTATAGAGTTCAGGTGATCCCTCACCCAGAAGATGATGAAGTGCTCGAGTGATTACTCGCACTCGAAAGCAAAATATGATTAGCCCGCTTGATGACCATCAGAACGGGTGTGTCCCTTATCAACTCCTCGCCTGAGTTCGTCAAATAACTCCGCGAGTGACTACTACTCGTCCACTTGATTTGTTTTCCAAGTGGGTGCATATCTAAATTAGGCTTCGCGCCTCAGAAAAATGATGCCTGGGCGGCGATACACCGCACCCCAGATGCCACGCAAGCTTAGCGCGTAGGTAAGACTCCGCTGCGTAGTCGGCAGGGCCGGGACTTGCCATAGCCGGGATATGCCATGTTTAGGGTGTTTCCTCACTTAAATTTACTAGCATAGATAATTTACCTTATGCTTCACCTCTTGCCATGATTGTGTGACATTCCATGCTTGAGTGAGATGCCATGTTAACAATGACGAGGGGGTGACCCCACGACTCTTACATATGAGGGTACCTGGTGCGTATCAAGCTAGAGGGCCCACTGAAAGCCTCGACCGGCCCACACATGGCCCACTCGAGGCAACCTCCATGAGGAGTCCCCGGCGATCATGGAAACCGCGACTTGGCGTCCAAGACTGAAGATAGATTAGGAAATCCTCTCTGTAAACCTAGACGGACTAGTATATAAAGGCTGGAAGAGGGGTGTCTAGGGCATCGGATATCATAGCAACACCTCCGGTCCTGAGCGATCTCTCCTGGACCTCCATTGTAATACAATCGAGCGGGAAGTGCTTTCTCCTGTTAGCCGATGAGTATCACCAACCTGCACATCTCCTCTATGATCTAACCCAGGGTTCCTAACCATGGGATTTTCCGAGGTCAATCCTAGTCAAACAACCTTTTCTCATGTTGTGTATCTAAACAACTTGAACCATCGTAAATGTGCAGTATCGTCGTGTGTGACTGATACTTCACTTAACATGTTAGTGACTGCTCTCGACAGTAGATGCGATATCGAAGTGCGTTGCCTCATGTTGCCTTCTTGTTGTTGCTTGCTGGTGATTGCTTCATATTAATAGATGCTTGCTCGTCGATTGCTTTTCCGGTGTTTCCTTCTTGTGTGCTCCCGCGGTTACCCTCGGAGACGATGCGAGCTTGCGATCGACTACACCTTCGGTGCCGACATCTCGACAGGTAAGGGGGGCATAGACCATGCTTATAACTTTCATCTCACTTGCCTAGGTATAGGATAGAATGATTGCTTGATCCTACCACCTCATACTTATGCCTCTCAAATAAACCCCAAACAACCATGTCCTCGACATCCTAGCAAACCATTGTTTGGCCATGTACCTTTCTTGCTTAACCGCTGCCTAGTATGCATGCTTAGGATGCTACAATTGTTCTCCTGTTACTCCTTGGATTGGGATATCACGTTATTATATTGTTGTGGATGATATGATTATTATAATGTTGACTATATTCGACGAAGTATGGAAGGTCAGGCTATCCCGCCTTGGCGCTTTGTTCCATTTGAGTCACCTTGGATCCGAGTTCCAGGTATTGTGTCACTTGACGAGCGCGCCTAATCATGTCTGGGATTCTATGGGGCCCCCTTGTCTTACATGCCTAGATCCAAACATTTCTAGTGGTGTCCCAAGCTGATTTTACCATTTACAAAGCATCCATGTGTCTGACGGTTCGCTCCTAGCAGATATTCTTTAAACAACCCGGGCCAGCGGAGACATGGTTTCTCTGTTGGTCCACACTGGTGAGCTAGGGGGCTGCCCACATGTGAGGGGATCAGTTACCTCGACCTTGGCCAGCCGGAAGAGTCCAATCTGAGAGCGTGGCTGGCTTTTGGATTGGGTGTCGACTCCCAGGGGGCCACCCGGAATTGTGTGTTGTTAGTTAGAGGGACTCTGACATTCTGGAGTTTCAGGCGTCTTCACACAGCCAAGCGGAAACCGGGCGTACATGCTACGCCTATAATGGGAAATTGGTATACCCCTGCAAGGTTAAATCTTTTTGAGAAGCCGTGTCCACGGTTATGGATGACTTGAAACCTACTCCTTGTTCATAGATAACATTAACTAAATCATAACTAAAATGTGATCAATGTGTGTGTGCCTTGACTGCTTCGTGTCTTCGTCGGGATGCGATGATGAGGACAAGTATAGGTTAGGTGTTATGTTTGCGTAAGTAGCTGATAGCAACACTTGTTGGAGGTAATTCCTCGTCGACTTCTTGGTTCTCATATTACTCTAAATAGATTGTTAGCTACCTCAAATATTGCTAGTGCGGCTGCAACCTCAACCACTACCCCATCTTACCGTGATAAGTTAGTTACAAGACTTGTTGATATAGATCACCCCTTTCTTCTCTCTTTTATGCACGTTATGTAAACAATCTTGGACTTTGCGGAGACTCGACGACGACTAGTTAGGCAGATCCCAGCGGAGAGCCTGGACCCGTGTGGACGTGGGAATGATGTTTTTTACCTTTTCCATTAGGCATTTGATTGCATTCTGTACTCAGACATATATCTTCCGCTGATGTAATGTATTTATGGCAGTTGGATGCCGATTGTATGAGATGTTGTATACTTGTAGCTGTAATGTTGTGATATCATGTTGAAATCCGAGACATATGGCTTCGTCATATGTCGCGGTGGGTCCGATATGTGCTTCGTCCTTGGGTCTGAACGGAAACATCCAGATCTAAAACAGTACCGCACATTAGGTCTTACAATGTCTCTCTCCCAAAAGTCGATAAACAGCTACGCGAGGTGAACAAATTATAGTTGGGCAATTGACAAGATTAAAAATGCACCACAATGCTAACTATGCTACAAAAGAAAGGAAGAGGCTCAAAAGGATGGGCAGTACGCCAAGACAAGTAGACCGAAATCCATTTGCATCTACTCACTAATCATCCACCTTGAGATATCTATCTAGAACATCTCACTGGTATTAAGTTGAGAGCCCCACCCAAAGTGTAAACCTAAAGCAATAGACAACTTCATTAAAAATCACATTGCGTAAAGTAAACAATCCTTGCACCCGCAAGTATAAGCACCATTGTTTCCCCCCTTGTGGCAACAACACATCCCCTAGACTCATGTTTCTGTCATCCAAGCTAGTCATCAGGGGGCATGAACCCACAATCATGCATAACGCTCCCTCTCAGAGTTACTACCTACCACTTGGCCAAAGCAATAAACAGCAACGGAGAACATGCAAGAATTACTCAAGAACATAAATATAAAAGTAGAAGAACCAAATATATTACTGATACGTCCAAAACGTATCTATAATTTCTGTTTTCTCCATGCCTCTTTTGTGTGATATTGCTATGAAATTGATGAACTTCAATACACTTTTGATCATATTTGGACTAACCTATTAACTCAGTGCACCCCAGTGCCAGTTCCTGTTTTCTGCTGTTTTTGTATTTCAGGTTTTCCCATTATTTAAAGTGCCAGAAAAATTCCGGGAAAAATATAGGAAAAATCAGCATACGGGAACCTTCCAGAAGAGCCAAAGTGGGGCCCGAGGGGGGCCAGGGGTGGCCAGGCGGCCACCCCCTAGCCCGCGCCAGGGGGGCGCCTGGGGCCCCTGGTCCACCTCTGGCTGCCCCCCTTCGCCTATTTATTCCCCGTGACGAGAAACCCTTGGGGACAAAACCCTTTTTCGCGATCTCTCCTCTGTTCCGCCGCCGTCGCGCTTCCAAGATCGGGAGCACCAGGAGACCTCTTCCCGGCACCCTGCCGGAGGGAGGAACCACCTCCAGGAGCTGCTCCACCACCATGGATGCTTCCCGGATGAACCGTGAGTAGTTTTCCTTGGACCATGGGTCTATGATCAGTAGCTATGTGATGTTCTCCTCCCCTCTTTGTTCTTCATGGATTAGACCTCGTGAGCTGCCCTACATGATCGAGGCACATGTGTAATCCTTCTGCTGTTGCTATGATGAGTTTGCTGGGATCCGATGGATTATGAGACTATGTTCAGATTTTTTTTGAGTAATATATTTGATTCTCCTCTTTTATATTTATGTTCTTGAGTAATTCTTGCATGTTCTCCGTTGCTGTTTATTTCTTTGGCCAAGTAGTAGGTAGTGACTCCAAGAGGGAGCGTTATGCATGATTGTGGGTTCATGCCCCCCGTTGACTAGCTTGAGGGACAGAAACATGAGTCTAGGGCATGTGATGTTCCCACAAGGGAGAAAAGAACGGTGCTTGTACTTGCGGGTGCAAGGATTGTTTACTTTACGCAAAGTTCTTTAATGTAGTTGTCTGTTGCTTTGAGTTTACACTTTGGGTGGGATTCACAACTTAATACCAGCGAGATGTTCTGGATAGATATCTCAAGGTGGATGATTAGTAGGTAGATGCAGATGGATTTCGGTCTACTTGTCTTGGCGTACCGCCCATGCTTTTGAGCCTCTTCCTTTCTTTATAGCATAGCCAGTTTTGGTTTGCGCACATAATCCTGTCAATTGTCCAGCTGTAATTTGTTTACCTCGCATGGCTATTTTATCTTCTTTGGGGAGAGAGAAATCACTAGTGAACATCATGGGACCCCAGTCCATATTTCCAATACTATTTACACCGCTATTTATTTTCTAATCTATTTAATTTTCTGTTGCTATCACTATCATTATTATCCCATGGGTTTGATCCTTTGTGAACAACAAGGCCGGAGAGATTGACAACCTCTCTGAACTCGTTGGGAGCGAAGTTATCTGTTGTGTGTGCAGGTCCACGTCAACCGCCTAATATCTGGCGCCGTTGTCACCTTCCTGTCGTAGTCGGAGTCCTACTGGAGACAAACCTTGGTATCTTCACCGAGGGAAATTGTTGCTATCTACATCTCGACCTTCCACTTTGGGTAACCAATGAGGGGCGAGAGCTATCAACTCTCGCGCCATCAAAAGAAAATTCTGGCGCCGTTGCCGGGGACTCCACTCTTCAAGATAGGGGAGTTTCACACTATCTTTTATCTTTTCTTTTTAGTCTTGTTAGTTTACCTTTCAGTTTTTGCTTTAGTGTCCTTTATCAAAAATAAAAAAAATAGTTATCTTGCTTGCTGCTGCTATGGGATCCTTCGAGAACACCAAGTTGTGTGACTTCACTAGTCATAACCACAGTGACTTTATTTGCACTCCTATTGCTACTACACCTGCTACTTCAGCACCTTCTTATGAGATTAAACCTGCTTTGCTGAACCTTGTTATGAAAGATCAATTCTCCAGTGATGGAGATGGTGCTGCTTTGCACTTAAATAATTTTATTGAGCTCTGTGATATGCAAAAGTACAAAGAATTAGATGGTGATATTGTTAAGCTTAAGCTTTTTCCTTTCTCCTTGAGAGGAGGAGCTAAAATCTGGTTTCAATCCTTGCCTAGGAATAGCATAGATTCTTGGGATAAGTGCAAGGATGCTTTTATCGGGAAGTACTACCCCCTGCCAAGATTATCCAATTAAGGAGTAATATTATGAATTTTAAGCAATTGGATAATGAACACGTTGCCCAAGCTTGGGAACGCATGAAATCTCTTGTAAAGAATTTCCCTACGCATGGTTTGACTACTTGGATGGTTATCCAAACTTTTTATGCAGGCTTGAACTTTACCTCGCGGAACTTGCTAGATTCGGCCGCCGGAGGAACCTTTATGTCAACAACGCTTGGTTCTGCCACAAAACTACTCGATGAGATTATGACCAATTATTTCCAATGGCACACCGAAAGAGCTCCAACAGGTAGGAAGGTAAACTCTGTCGAGGAGATCTCCTCCCTAAATAAAAAAGTTGACTTGATTATGTCTCTACTTACCAAGCAATCTCCTATTGATCCTCATGATGTTCCTTTAAATTCTCTTATTGCTCAAGATCAAGTAGATGTGAACTTTATCTCTAGAAATAACTTCAATAACAATGCTTATAGGAGTAATTTTGGTAGCAATCCTAGACCGTTCCCCTCCAACAACTATGGGAACAACAACACTTATCCTAGCACCAAGAACTCCACTTCTGAATTAGAGAGTATGCTTAAAGACTTCATCAATACCCAAAAAGCCTTCAACAAGAGTGTAGAGGAAAAGCTAGATAAATTAGATAATCTCTCGTCGAAGGTAGAAAATTTAGCCCATGAAGTAGAATTGCTTAAAATTAGAACTTCTCTTCTTGAGGAGAGGAAGGTCACTCCTATGAACGCTATTCAAGTGCAAATTAATGAAAACATTAGGATGATGGCTAAACTTAAAGAGAGATGGGATAGAGAGAGGGAGGAAGAAGATAGAATTAAGAGCCTTCCTACACACCATACCATTGCTACTATCCAAGTTGTTGAGGATATCCAAAATCTTAGCACCCAATGCACCCCTAGTCCCATAGGACCTATTAATGGTGATGCTATGACCTCAACCGTAGAAGAAGAAACCCCTATGACTATAGAAGATACCAAACAAGTGAGCCTAAATGACACTACTACCACTTTACTTGATAGTAGTGACCTTGATTTTCATAATTGCACCCTTTCTGATGTTATTCGTTTCCTTCACAAGATGTCTAGAGACCCCCACACTAGCACACTTAATCTTGCCTTCACGGAGCATATCACTAATGCTCTCATTAAAGATAGGGAGGAGAAGCTTAGGGTAGAAGCCTCCATACCTATAAAGCTAGAATATGGTTGGGATCCTATGATTAAAATTAAGTTGAATAACTTCTCTTGCTATGATTTATGTGATGTTGGGGCTAGTACCTCTGTTATCCCCAAAAGAATGTATGATATATTTGAATTGAAACCTTTTGATCCTTGTTCTTTTGGTGTTTGTCTTGTTGAATCTTCCGTAAAGAAACCTTTGGGGAAGATCTATGATGTTCTTATCATTTTCAATGACAATTATGTTCCCGTTGATTTTACTATTATGGACATTGAATGTGAACCTTCTTGTCCAATTATTTTGGGACGCCCTTTTCTTCGCATCGTGGGTGCTGTTATTGATATGAAAGAAGGGATTATAAATTCCAATTCCCTCTCAAGAAAGGGATGGAACACTTCCCTAGGAAAAATATTAAGTTTCCTTTTGAGTATGTCACACGGGCTAGTTATTTTCTTGATATAACTTGATCCTATTCCATTAAGCCTAGCTAATGGCTTTAAAGAAGCGCTTTCGGGAGGCAGCCCGCAACGAATTTAGGTTTTCCTTTTAGTTTTTCTTCTTTTTTGTGGTCTTGATGACTTTTACTACTGTACAAACATCATTGTATCTTTACTTTTCAAGCTTTGTGCCAATTATAGCCTCATATGACAAGGGAAGTGAAAGTTGTGACATGCTGTCAAGAAAACAGATTCTGTCCTCGTGACGGAAAAAATCATAGAAAAATTCCGGTTCATCTTTTTGAGCTGAAATTTTGACACAGTGTGCTCTATACAATTACGGAACTTTCTTATGTTTTGAGTTTTTTTATTTGAGTTGCATAAGTATCCCTAAAAAATTCTTTACTACCTGCTGGTCTGTTTTCACAGATTCTGTCATGTTTTGCCTTTTCTTCATTTTGCAAACCTTAAGCTTGATTTTTCTTTGCAAAAACTTTTTGGAAATCTTGAGAAACAGTAGCTCTTCAAGAATATCCTTATTTCCATTAGAGGAAAAATTATTATTTTATAATGGGTACTAACCTCGCTAATCAGATTATGATGAGTTATGTATGAAGGGAGTTTTCAAGTGTGCGAGGGAAGATGATGAAAGAAGATTCAGGAGTGTCAAGTGCTCAATCTTGGGGATGCCCCCATGCACCCCCAAGAAATATTCAAAGAGACTCAAGCGTCTAATCTTGGGGATGCCCCCGTGCATCCCCTTCTCCATCAAAAATTATCAGTTCGTCTTTCGTTTCACTATATTTTTATCACTTCATGTGTTATGTGCTATGCTTGGAGCGTCTCACTCTTTATTTCCTTTTTAGTTTTCTTTAGCTTTTTTTGATGTTCATAACAAGTTAGAACCCAGCTTTTTTGTGTGGGAGAGAAACACGCTCCACTTTCAAAATTTAGAACACAACATAGGATTCTTCATGCTTATCTTTGTTGTGTGTGTTCTTTGTCTTTTTCATAGCTACTGTCATGTTTAGCTCTTAGTTTTCATGCTTATATTTTTGAGAGCTTTTGTTTAGTTTGTTGCTAGAACTCTCTTGAGTTTTCATGTTTATCTTGTTTAGAGAGATTGCATGTTGCACTGAGTTTTGTGTCTTGACTTGGAGTAGGTAATTAAGGTTACTATTCTTTTGTAGTAGTAACTTGAAATAGTTTTGAGGTATTGCTTTGAGTGATGTTTGGACTTTTGGTGTCAAGAGCTTTAGCCTATTAGTGATAGATGTCGTATTTTTGGCAATCAGTGTTTATTTTCAGAACTTACAAAATTAGTTGAGAACTTTAGCTACTAGATGGATCACTACTCTTTGGAGGGATCGAATATTAGAGTACACTCATGTACCATGAGTCGAGGATGCACAAGGATAACCAAACCCCCATACACTCCTCCTCGGGGTACTTGTCTCTTTTTGAACCTCCTTATTAGATTGAGAGTTACCGATAATAAGTGCATGAGTTCTTCGGACTAATGTGAGTATTCGAAAGTCGACACTTCCACCTTCCCATATTTTTTTAGCCTCTCATGTGTCGTGCATTGCCTCCTTCTCACTCCGAGAGTTGGCGTCTAGCTTCTCCGGTACATCCAAACCCTTGGCACGATACGCTCTGTCATCATAAACCTCCTTATATCCTTCCTCAAAACAGACACCATACCTACCTATCAAGGCATTTCCATAGCCTTTCCGAGATACATTGCCATGCAACATCCACCTTCTCATGACTTGATCTTCATGCCATACATGCTACTTGCTTGATCGATGAGCCGCATGCTAGTTGGGCCTTGCCCTAATCATTGGTACATGACGCGCTAGTATCATTGCATATCCTGCTACACTAGCAGAGGCATACATTTGAATACTTCATGATAGTTACATCTTATTTATGATTTGAGTACTTTTGTAAAGTGTGAAAGATCTTCTATACTTCTTGTAATATATAGAGTGCTGCCCCTAAAGTGAGGAAAAGATCCCAAAGAGGACAAAATCAAAAGATCCCAAAGAGGAAAAAATCAAAAGATCCCAAAGAGGACAGATGAGAGAAATAGAAAGAGCCATTGAGGCCACCAAAAATACAAAAAATAGAAAAAGGAGAAAAGGAAATAAAAAGAGAGAAGGGGGCACACTACTATTCCTTTTGAGAGATCCATACTCGTACTCCCTCTTATATCTTGTACTCCATAGAGATTATCATTCATGCATATAGCTATGTGGGGACCTTCATACTATAGAACTTGGCTTGTATATTCCAATGATGAGCCTCCTCAAATGAGCTCTAGGTCTTCTTGAGCAAGCAAGTTGGATGCAACCCCACTAGTTCCATTGGAGAGCTTACCTTAGCTCATATGTGCATCTGTTGCATGGCAATCCCTACTCCTCACATCATATCTATCATTTGGCTTTCTCTCGCCTATGATTGTCCTCATTGATGTGAGCCTTTCCCACCTTTTTGACTTACTCATCCACCATATTCTCTCTTTGCCATCCTAAGTGTCAACTTTCTTGCTTACGCTCATCCATTGCATGAGTGCTCAAAATATCGAAAAGAAGTGGATCATTTTGACTTGTACCTGGCTAGTGGTCTCGGGATGAGTCAAGATAATATTCCAAAGAATACCAAGTGTTAAACTTTAGTAGATTAAGTTCTCAACACAAAAATACCTTTTTCTCGCATATCCCTATCCCCTTTCTTGCACGCAAACACCATTTGGAGACATTCGAGTCACGGACAGCGAGAGCTCTTGCACATTTATGTTCTTATGTTGCTTGTTTCAATGCTAATATAGACTCTTGCCTGTTATGACTTGAATTGAATTACATGCCTTGATTTCTTTACTTAAAAGTTCTTATATGGTTGTTAGCATGTCACCACAGAAATTATGCTTGTTATCATTTACCTACTTGAGGACGAGCAGGAATTAAGCTTGGGGATGTTGATACGTCCAAAACGTATCTATATTTTTTGTTTGCTCCATGCCTCTTTTGTGTTATATTTCTATGATATTGATGAACTTCCATACACTTTTGATCATATTTGGACTAACCTATTAACTCAGTGCACCCCAGTGCCAGTTCCTGTTTTCTGCTATTTTTGTATTTCAGGTTTTCCCATTATTTAAAGTGGCATAAATTCTGGGAAAAATATAGGAAAAATCAGTGTATGGGAACATTCCAGAAGAGCCAAAGTGGGGCCCGAGGGGGGCCAGGGGTGGCCCAAGCGGCCACCCCCTAGGCCGCGCCAGGGGGGTGCCTGGGGCCCCTGGTCCACCTCTGGCTGCCCCCCTTCGCCTATTTATTCCCCGTGACGAGAAACCCTTGGGGACAGAACCCTTTTTCGCAATCTCTCCTCTGTTCCGCCGCCGCCGCGATTCCAAGATCGGGAGCACCAGAAGACCTCTTCCCGGTACCCTGCCAGAGGGAGGAACCACCTCCGGGAGCTTCTCCACCACCATGGATGCTTCCCGAATGAACCGTGAGTAGTCCACCTTGGACCATGGGTCTATGATCAGTAGCTATGTGATGTTCTCCTCCCCTCTTTGTTCTTCATGGATTAGACCTCGTGAGCTGCCCTACATGATCGAGGCACATATGTAATCTTTCTGCTGTTGCTATGCTGAGTTTGTTGGGATCCAATGGATTATGAGACTATGTTCAGATTGTGTTTGAGTAATATATTTGATTCTCCTCTTTTATATTTATGTTCTTGATTAATTCTTGCATGTTATCCGTTGTTGTTTATTGCTTTGGCCAAGTAGTAGGTAGTGACTCCAAGAGGGAGTGTTATGCATGATTGTGGGTTCATGCCCCCCGATGACTAGCTTGAGTGACAGAAACATGAGTCTAGGGGATGTGTTGTTCCCACAAGGGAGAAAACAATTGTGCTTGTACTTGAGGGTGCAAGGATTCTTTACTTTACGCAAAGTTCTTTAATGCAATTGTCTGTTGCTTTGAGTTTACACTTTGGGTGGGATTCACAACTTAATACCAGCGAGATGTTCTGGATAGATATCTCAAGGTGGATGATTAGTAGGTAGATGCAGATGGATTTCGGTCTACTTGTCTTGGCGTACCGCCTATGCTTTTGAGCCTCTTCCTTTCTTTATAGCATAGTTAGTTTTGGTTTGCGCACATAATCCTGTCAATTGCCCAGCTGTAATTTGTTTACCTCGCATGGCTATTTTATCGTCTTTTGGGAGAGAGTGCCACTACCCCAAGTTAGGTATGTGTTAGGATCAAGAGCTACATTGCATTCATGTTAATAATTTCAAAAAGAAATTGAAATGGGGGAAGAAACCCCCCCCCCCCCCCCGATGAATTTAATTCAAATGGCCAGAATAAAAGTTGCTCCAAAAATTCCTTTTGCATTTTTGAAAAGTCTCATAAATGAGTGTGATCACATATATATTCAAACAGGAGCTTGGATTTAGATTAAAACCCCTATTTGATTTGAAATTCAAACTATTTGAATTTCAAAAATGTCCAAAACTTGTGAGTGGCTAGCTATATGTCTATTAATGCCACATAAAATATTTGGGCATTTACAAAAATGCTTTGCTATTTTATCCAGAGCAAAAAAAACTTACAGAAAAAGAAAAACAGAGGAAAAAGGGAAAAGGGGCTTACCTGGCCGAAGAGGCCCAACTAATCCCCCCCGAGCCCACCAAGCCGGCCCAGCCCGCTGCCGCCGTTTGTCTTCTTCCCCGGCACGGCAAGCAGCTCGCTGGAGCGCATGCCGACGCCGGCTGCAGCTGCTAGGCTGCCTGACACCTCCCAGGCGACCTTATCGTGCCAGGCGACGTCCCGTGGACGCCCGCTTCACTTCCCCCTCGCCGAGCATCGTCTCCCCTCTTCTTTCTCTCGATTTCTCGCGCCACTGAAACCCTAGAAGAGCATGTCGCCGCGTTTGCGTGGCCAACGGGCCCCTTCCGGCGAGCCAAGCTGTCCAGGGAGCTCCTCGAGGTCGACTGCGACGAGCTGCATCTTCAATTCGAGCCGGGAGCCAACGGAGGCGACGTCCCCTTCAAGTCTTCAGCGCCGGTCACAGCAGCTCCGGCGAGCAATTCTTCTGCGACCAGTCCACCTCCGGCCTCTCCGCGCACACCAACAAGCTCCGGTGAGCTTTGCGCTTCGACCCCTCCATTCCGTTCATCCTCTCGTGCTGTGCATCGCCGATTTCATCGAAGACAGGAGCTGGCCGCCGTAGGCCTCGACGCCACCGTGCTCCAGAGCCTCCCCGCGACCCCCCGATGGCTCCACTCGATGCGGGAGCGCGCGAGGCACGCTCCAGTGCCCTCCCTGTGGACTCCCATGCCATGTACCATGTTTCCGGTGACGCTCCGCCGTGGCCGTGCCACCGGCGTTGAGCCGCCAGCCGTTTAGCCCCTAAACCCCCTACTAACCTCCCCCCCCCCCCGGTCCATGACAGGTGGGGGCCCCAACCCCTAAACCCCATGTTAGTTCTAATTAAAACGGGATTAATCCCTCTGCCACTGACAGCTTGGACCCACACGTCAGCAGCCCCCCTACGTCATGTTGACGCCAACGTGACGCAGTAAATCAGTTAAATGATTTATTTAATTCAGAAAAGTCCAGAAAATAGAATAAACTTTGAAAATCAATAACTTTTAAACCATAACTCCAAATTTAATAAATAATATATGAAAATTTATCAGAAAAATGCAAAAATTATGAATATGCAACTTTTTTCTATGTTGGACCATTTTAAAATGGGTGAACAGTAGCAAACATGCATATGGCATAATTTGAATTTGAATTTGAAGTTTGAATTTACATTCCAAATGCAATACACTTCAATTAAGATGAATTTGCCACAAACCAGTAGCATTCACATCCACATAATGTTTAAATATGTTTTATTATTTAATTAACAGAATTAAATATTAAAATATGATTAAATATAATTAAAAATGAATTAAAAGGCATATGGGCCTAAAGAGGCCCATTAGGGGAAGGAGGGAGCTCCCCCTTGGGCCAAGGCGCCAAGGGAGGGAGCCCACCTCCTCTAGCCGCACCAAACCCCCTCTCCCTAGGGTTTAGTCCCACATGGGAAGGGGAGGGAGGGTGGCACCCCTCCTTGGCCTATATAAGGAGGGGTGGGGTGACCTTTTTCTTAACACAATTTGATTTGAGACAAGTTTCTCAGATCTCTGTTCTCTCTCTTTCTCCCTCCTCGAGTGGACTCCCCTTGTTTGGAGTCTACACTTGGTTGGGGTTTCTCCACCATACGCACGCCGTCGTGCTGCTGGAATCGGGATCTGAATCCATCTTCTTTCCACTGCTCTTCTGGTTCGGAGCCCGGAGGGAACGTCGGGTACACCGTATGCGTGTAATCCCGCGAGGCGCTACACTTGTGGTGCTCCTTCATCGTTGAGGCCGTGTAGCGACGTCTTCACCGACAACGTTCCGACGGGGACGTAATCCCGTCATCAGTCTTCAAGGACAGGGTGGCCTTAGGAGTCATCGTGGATCTGCGTAGCATCGGGGATTGCCGGTACGACTACATCAACCACGTTCACGCGGGAATGTTTCCCGCTTAACGGACTACATACTGGTATGTGACCAATTCCCTCCGTTACTTGCATCGCCATAGCATAGGTCTTGGGTTTGAGACGCGTAGGTCATGAAAAATTATTGTTTTCTGCCCCATTCCCCAACAATTCTATTAGATAATGTAGGTTCACTTAGGATTAGGGTTTGCATAGCCAGAACCTTGCGACTCCGGATTGCTTCCTGGGCAACATCGGCGCTTCTCATTCACTCTTTTCGACGAATGTTGTACTCCCTCTGACCCATATTACTTGTCGTTCAAACAAATGTATCTAGCATCTAAATACTATTAGATACATTCGTTTGAGAGACAAGTATTATGGATCGGAGGGAGTATTTTATTTGCTCAAAATAGAGCATCATAATGGTGCATGTTGTTCTCATGTTGAAACCCCAAGATATGATTTTTTATATTTACTGATTATATGATTATTTCATCTTTGATCTATAGTTCTACACTCGTGGCTATAACAAGTTCAGGGAAAATACCATTAAGGAAAATGCTCTTCGAATGTTGCAAATATTCCAACAAAAGGGACATCCTCTGGGTCTAAATAATTTTTCCCAACAGACACATAGTATTATTTTCTCGAATGGTAAGGAAGGTGAAAAGAACAAGCAAATAAGGAATCCGGCAGAGTGATGAAGATAACGATGAAGATGGAAACAATTCATAGAAAGAACCTACCCCCACAGCTACTCCGGAAGTAGAGGTGCCAAATAATATCTGGAGTCCATATGAATTTCACATCACCTAACCAACTTTTTTCACATTGACGTTCTTAAACTATTATCTTCCAGGCAACACATGATCATCAGATTGAAGAAATTGCTGGTACTAATGCACGAACAAGATCTATATGAGAAGTGGAGGTACCAAACAATATATGGAGTCCATATTAATTTCACAGCACCTAACAAGCTTTTGTCACATTGACGTTCTTAAGCTTTTGTCTTCCAGGCAACACATGATCAGCAGTCTCAAGAAACTGCTCCTAGTGCTCATGCATGAAGAAGAACTAGAGCAGATGTAGAGGTATCAAACAATATATGGAGGCTATATTAATTTCACAGTGCCTAATCAGCTTTGTCATCTTGACATTTTAAAACTTTTGTCTTCCAGACAACACAGGATCAACAAACTGAAAACACTGCTCCTCCTAATCATGCACGAACAAGATCTAGAGCAGCAATGTTGGAGAGAACACTAGCGTCACAAACACCTATATGTCTTGATGACGAGGACATAGCCAAAGACTTGAAGATCACACCAACAAATCAACTTAATTCTGACAACAACTCCCCTATTGTCAACTCCCATGATAATTTTTAACTAGGTGGTCCTGAGACTCAAAACTTTGATAGGAACATCACTTCACAACAATATCGAGAACAAGACCAAAATCGTTCAAACAAGAAGAGGATGAGAGGTGAGCGCGAACCTACATTGGGGAATGAATTAAATGCTATTAACGCAAGGGAAGGCTCCAAGATGAAGATTGACTTCATGCAAGTTCTATGGATACCTATTAGCTATGTGTAAGCTGTAAAACTTAGCTCGGAGGTTGGTGTGCATGTGACAACACATATGCCGTTAAAAACCAAGTGAAAGGATTACAATTTAAAGGAGAATGGACATATTATTCCTGAAGCTGCAATGAAAGTAAAGGTCAGCTATCAAATTAAATTTGTTTCCCAATTGTGCCATAGCACATCTTTTTAAATTATCCCTGCAATTGTTGTGACATACATTTGTTCATTGATGTCTGCAGCAAAGGTTCGATATTCCAGAAAATGATCCATTTTATTTCCAAGTGACCAAAGCGATCCTCCAAATATCCTTGCGGTCACACCGACGCCATCTTAAGAAGGAATATTACTCTAAGGTTAAAAACATTACCTTCGATCAAGTGATGAAGGTGAGAGAACATATCATGTGAAATGGGCTGACAAGTGCACCAGCAGGTTATGGTCCGTTGGATTTCAAAGCAAGGGACATGATCCATCCACAAGTGGAGCTTCTGGTACATTTTCAAAACAACTCTTCAAATATAGCTAAATAGATCGACTGGACCTTCCACACCCAGTTTGTCTACCTTCGTTTCGCTCTTCTTTGTACCATTGATTGGGTCACCAGGTGATATAGGGTTAGAAAAAAATGTGCGAATCACCTCTCTCCCTCTCCTCTCCCAGCGTTCAAAACGAGTGCCCAGTATCCAAACCACTTGTCCAGCGGCGGCTTGGTGTGATTTCATCTCTGTAGCGACGCGGGGCTGCAGTTTCATGGATCGACAGTACATCGTTGGCCATCGTCCTTTACATCTCAAGGGTCCAAGGTATGTACGTTATTTTTTTATTATTATTATCCATATGCAGTCATCTTGGTTCTTCTGTTTCCTCACTTCCCCCAATTCGTTTGAAACCAGTGCACAGTAATAGCATCGGATTTATGCCTGCAACCATAATGATAAAATTTCACCACTTATTACAACTGCTAAGAGTCGAGAAAAGATTAGAGGATTTTCTCACAGTTAGATTTATATAATTATACCAGGAGACCTGAGCCTTGCTGGGTAGACTGAGGTACAGAGAATAAATTTCCATGCAACACTTTAAGTCTTCAGGAAATTGATATAAGAAGCATGAGAAACTGAATGACCAGTGCAATCACTGAAAGTGTCAGGCCTAGAATTTTTCCACGTTCTTCAGGAAGAAAAAACTCACGAGTGAATGATATGTTACTGCATATATATTAGTGCATCCTGTAATTTTGCTTCTATAAGCCCCTTGCTTACAACAAAATGTTCCTTTACTCTTGGTATGGTCTGAGGTACTAATTAGTATTTTCCCCTCTATGTCTCATCATGCTCTGTATTTTAACGTCACCATCTTTCCATAATAGTTCTAGATGTTTTCATAAGATTAAACTAATGTGTGTGGTCTTTGTTTAAATAGGAACATAAATCCATGCAACTGGATTAGATATATTCATGTGCTATCTCTATCTACACCATACAAGTTATGTGCATATGCCTAGATTAATAAATTCTGCAACGTCCAATCCGAACTTCACTTTGATTCATCGCGGCCTTTACATGAAAGATGCTGAAGAAGAATGCAGAACCATCATGAATATTGTACTGTGCTATTGAATTTAAGTGGGGTCCTAACCAAAGGAAGAAATGTTGCAGTTGTTCTTATCAAATGGCTAGTCTCCAGAGAAATAAATTGAAATGGGATCCTTACGAAAATAAACAATTTTACAGTCATTACAAAGTCTTGGCCAGACATGTAGAGATGATGTTTACCTGTAACCTCTAGCAGAACTGAATTTTTTTTTATTCTTGTTGTTTATTATAGTGCAACTTAGGCTCCGAAAAATTCATATACTTCGACCGGCGAACGGATCACCCGAAATTTTTGTGCTTGGGTTTTCATTAGAGAAAGCATGGTTGTCTTTCTTGTTTGGACAGCTTGGGTTTTGATTAGAGAAAGCATGATTTTCTTGTTCGGACAGCAGTGATCCAGTTGCGTTCATGCTTCTAGGCTGGTTTAGTGCTGGCGAGTTTTTCTTGAAGACGGCATGGACCTCGTTGGCACTGCAATACTGTTGTTTTCTTTGTGACTTGATCTTTCTTAAGATTTTCCTTTCCGGATAAACTTACCTTCCTCTACTTTTGATCCGATAAGCAGCAAGTAGGTATGGCAGTGAACACTGTGTTAACATAACAACACAGTTATTTGAAGGGCTTGTCATCAAGATGAAGTTCATTATCATCGGATGTGGCCGATGATCTTGAGTAAGCCATCGGACCAGGAGGAATTGGAGCTCATTATCATCAAGATGAAGTCAACCGCGGCGGCCTGTCTCCCCCCGAGAGCTCGGAATGCTGGTTGACTTACTTCTCGTCGCTGCCCCCCTCCTGGTGCTCCGTAGGTTGCCGGCCTGCGTGCTTTGGCTTGGCTTCGGCCGTGTACCGTACTTTGAACCCCTTTATTTTGCTTTGCTGTTGGCGGTTGTTGGCTGTCTACTTGCCTGATCGTTGTGGATCTTGGTTTCGATGTACTCTGCCGTGGTGGCTTTATTTATAAAGTCGGGCATAAGCCTTCTATCTAAAAAAACATAACAACACAGTTTTGTTCAGAACTTTTAATCTCTGAAACGATCAAGTGTGGTACAGAACAGAGGAAAAGGAAGGTAGACGAACTGGGTGTGGGAGATCCATTCGATCTATTTAACTATATTTGAAGGGCTGTTTTGCAAATGTACCAGAAGCTCCACTTGTGGATGGATCTTGTCCCTTGCTTTCAAACCCAACGTATCAGAACTTGCTAGTGCACCTCATGCACGAGTCAGCCCGTTTCACAGGATATGTTCTCATTAAGGTGAAGTCAGCCACTGTTAACAAAAATGATTGAAAAGAATTGTTGCAACCGTGGAGTGAAGATAAGTTCCAGGTAATTCATACCTAATACGTCCCTTGCTTTCAAATCCAACGGATCAGAACCTGCTAGTGCACCCGATGCACGAGTCAGCCTGTTTCATAGGATATGTTCTCATGAAGGTGAAGTCGGCCACTATTAACAAAAATGATTGAAAAGAACTGCTTCAATCGTGGAGTGATGAGAAGTTCCAGGTAATTCATACCTAATATGTCAGATTGTACTTGTAGATTGTTATATCGTAAGAATCTAATTTAAGTTGTAGTTCATATGAGATATGTGCAAAGAATAAAGCAAACCAAAGTGGTGTGGAGCACCACCAAGCCACTACTTCTAGAAGCTATATTGCAGAGGACCACAAAATGTTAAGCACTCCAACCAACATTCAAATTTGATTTTTTAAGTATATGGCATGTGGCACTAATGTTTATCATGTCCTTTTTATCATGTAGGAAAAGCCATCATCCATTAAAAAATTTAAAGCAGCCCACACGAGGAAAAATGACGGGGAGATGAGTGCGGAAGCACACATAGCACTAGTAAGCATTCTGTAAATGTGCCCCCAAAAAAATTATGTTTCTAACATTTTACTAATAACGGTTCAATCATATTGCAGAAATACATGCAGGATAAGCCAATAAAGGAAGCTCAGGAAGAAGATGAGAAGCAAAAACAGATATGTAGTTTGTTGCTAAGGTTCTCAATGAGAAAAGCAAGTTAAATACATTCCTTACAAGCATTGGAGCATCATCTAGCTCTAGCAGAAATCAACATCTCATGAACACATCAGAGAGCTTGAACAGAGGCTTGAGACTCAAGAGCAAGCAGGGAGACCGACAACTGATAGGTATCAAGAAGAGATGAATGCAATATTGCTATCGCAACAATATGAACTAGATGACTTCAAAATGAAACAAAAAGAAGAAATTGCAGCTATGAAGAGGGAACAAGCGAAGAATAATGCAAGTGTGCTGAAGAAGCAAGAACAACTGGATGCAATGATGAATTACATGATAAGAAAGTACAAGTCCAAGGAGCCTATGCCACAGCCCTGATTGTGTTCTTCGTTATGGAACGTAGGTTTTCTTATTATGGTTGTCATAACTGGTATTGTGTTTTCTCAATTGGATGATCATTATTTGTGATACAATTCTCTAACAAATTTATTTTAATCTCATTTTCATAATCTATTGAATTATAAAACTATAATATATGGTACAGTTGTGTTACAATTATCGAACCATCATCAGGACCGCGACCCCACATGTAAGTTGCCATGTCAATACCGCCTATGCCCGCTTGTAAGGTTCACATCAACATTTACGTAAGACGGTTAAATCACATCCGAACCCCACATGTAAGCTGCCATGTCAATACCGCCTATGCCCGCTTGTAAGGTTCACATCAACATTTACGTAAGACGGTTAAATCACATCCGAACCCACGTAGAAGCGTACCGAAGAAGACCCAACGATGTCTCTGCCATCCAATTAGCCACCCTCCGTCCTACAAACACCAAACCCCAGAACCGTGTGCTTGGTACTGCAAACTACTTACAAAATGAATTGTGCGTGTGGCAGTTTCAGAGTCGAAATTATCTGAAACACTAAAATTTACGCCCTAGATTTTTAAGCGAGAAAAAATATTTAGACTTTAAATTATCACAACTTGTACATATTCTAAACATGAACCCCAAACATGTCGAATCACATAAAATTGTACTGACACATAAAATTTCGATTCATATGTTTCCATATCCAATCATTCCGAGTCACTGGAAATAGTAAGGCACCCTGTTCATGAAACCAACAGAAACAGAATAAAATTGTAAGGTTGCCATGTTCTTCTAAAGGCTCCAGGCTTGTTCAGGTGTGGAGAGACTAGCAGTAGAACATGAGGCGTTTCAGCTCATCCTTTATCTCAGGAAGCGAAGGCACAGGCGGCGGCTTTGATCCTGACCCATCAGTTTTAGTTGCACTGCCAAAGCTCACCTCTGTCGCCATGTCATTGTCTTGGCTTTGATAGAATCGAGCACGGAACGCAAGTTTATGAGCGTAGTACGCTGGAGGAGCTGTCAAAGCACAAGCAAAACATGTTAGAACATTTGACCGTAGTTATAAACATTAGTCAAAGCTGAGCAGAAGTTGATAGTAGTAACTAATAGTATTGTAACTCATAGCTGAGATTATTCAACTTTAATTTCTCTTTACAACAAGGATTTTTGCAAAACTACCATTTCTTCGTTTTGTTTTAAAACTCTTATCATAAATTCACAGTTTAGAGAATATTTGTAGGGAAATACGGAATCAAATGTTCTCTGCACAAGACAACATGGAATTATGTTTACAGGAAGAGAAGGAAGAGTGTCATACCAGTTGACACCGAGCGAGTGCAGCTTGCATACCTGAGAAGAGCAGAAAAAAAACACAACGTCATACCATTGAACAGAAAAAACACGCAACACACGGTGTCGGGTAAGAGCATGCACGCTTACGTGTAGCACAGGTTGTTTGTCAGAGACTGCAGGGCATCAGCAGTGAACTTGTTGTCATCCCGCAGCACGTGGTAATGGGCAGGACGGCTTGTCCCCTGCATTCGGTAAGTTTCACCATTCGTTAAGATGATACCATCAAGAAGAAACTACTACGTGAAATAAAGTTCCGGTAACATTACTTTGATCCCAGCATGGCTGCATAGGAAGAAATCAAACTCCGTTGGGTGGCAGATCTGCCTATCAACCACTGTGCCTGCAATTTTACAGAAAGATGTCAGAAAAACCATCTCGTCCAAATCAGACAGTTTGCGAATGTGCATTGTGAGGTAACCTGGCAGAATATTTCCACTCTTGTCCTGATATTTGCTCTCAGTTGGAAAAAGTCTTGTATGGTGCCTCTTCTGCACCACTATGAAGGTAATTGGGGCCTTCTCATTGTATAACGACTGCCATGCCTGAAACAAGAAGTCACGATTAATGAATTATGTTACTAATAGGTCGAGGACACGAGCATCGCTGGTCATCAAATTAGTAGGCACCTTTTCTATCTCCGGGATCTCCTTCTCCAAAACCTGTCTGAACTGACCCTCGCTTACTCCATCCCTAGCAACGCATTGGAACAAGTGTAAGTGTTTTGGAATGATGATCAAAATAACACAAATCAGAACAAGTGGGAATTATGAACCTATAGAATATCAGCTGCCGTGGTCTCTGCTTGGATTGGTTTTCGAACGAGCGGAGGAGCTTCCTGGAAGAAGAAGAAAAAAAAGTAAACAATTGCCTTGTGTGGTATGGACATTTAAAATTAAGGTGCACCTCATAAAAAACCTTACTTAACAATGTCCTCAAGGCCCTGAATAAGCTCTTCATGTCGACCTTGTGCATGAACATCACCATGGTACTTGGTCACCTCAGGCCAGTCTTGGGAGGCAACAACCTAAATGGAAACCCCGTCACAAATCACAAATATGTGAAGAAACTGAACTGGACCATGTAGTTTCTGTTGACAGAAGAAAATAAATCTTACAGAAGCAATGGAAGGGGAAAAATCATCTAGAGCCTTAGGATGAGTAACATCGGCACCGAAGATAATCGTTGGCTTGCTTGAAACAACTGGTAAACTTTCTGGTATATTAGCAAATACTGAGTTCCTCCCCCCACACTGTGAAAATGGTAAATGATTACAAAGAGGAATAAATTTTTTTGTTAAATAAAAGTTTGATAATTGTAAATTGATTTTACCTTGGCATTTATCTTCAGAGCAACATTTGCTAAAAACTGCTTATTTGATCTCTCGACATTTTTTCGTAGACAACACTGTGTCATGAGACCGATGTCTGTTTCGCAGATCCTTTTAATATCACCTGTGGTAGAAATGGCATCAGGCATGGGATATGCAATGATAAAATCTGTAAAGGAATTCAATTTGAAATAAGACATATTACCATATAGGTTTCCATTTTTATCTGGCAATATAGCAAGTAGGAAATCAATCTTCATATTCATATCCCGCACTTCTTTTTGTACTTCACGGAGTTTGGCTTCAGCCTGATCTGGACGAGCATGGAATATCTTACGTCTTGCACGTTGGAAGTTCTGCAGATCAAATGGAAAAATACTGAGTACTGGAAGAAAATTTGGGCCACAACACAATTAAAAGGGATAGTAAGGAAAATTACCACTCCAGTTCTGGTGGACACTTCTTTCAGTTCTTCGCAGAAGTGAACAACTTCATCCCCAGACAAATCATGGCAAAAGTTTACACATGCCCAAATACCAACGTCGACACCATGTACCACTTTCTGCAGGTCAAAGTGAAATTGTTAGACAATGTAGAAAAATCAAAACAAATATATACAATACCAACCATTCTTTCAGTATTTTACGCGGAGAGAACCAGGAGAATTCCATAAATATTTAGGGTGATGGCAAGGGGTATTAGATATAAACGGAGAATAATACAACTAAAAAACAACGAAGCGCTATTAATTGTTTTTGAAGTTTGAAGAATGAAGCTTCTAACAAGGATAAATGGAAAACTAGCACCACTAGAAAATTGAACAAAAAATATTTGTCCTATAGTACTAGACAAAAGTATCACTTAGATTGCTCATTTCAAACATGCAAACAATTATTAGTCATACACTTGTACTATTAAAAAAAAGCTCTCACTAGTGTATTAAGGAAACGCTTAAATAACTCGTAATGTACCTTGCCCATCATGTTCCACGCTCCATTTTGTGGGTTGCAAGACCCAGAACCATGGTACTTGAGCTACAACAAGAAAAATTAAACACGAGCTGATCAGAGTAGTAGTACAAAATGGCAAAAAAGAGCACTGCAAATATTGGAAGTGGGGTTGGTTACCATTGGAGCAGGCAGAACCCTAGCCTGAACAACAGTTGGATTGTCGTCAACTTCTATACCAAACTCGTTTGCACGATTGGCGGTATTGTACATGTTGTCCCGAACCGACTAAGCAAAAGGAAACCCAGGATCAGTGGAAGGTTCAAAACGAACTTTGCTCAAGCTTTCGTCTGACAAAAAGATTACACACAGAAGAGACTACCTTGAGAATGTTGGCCTCACGCTCAGTTGGACCCTTGCAGGCCATCTTCATCATATTAGAAACCTGGTGGTCATCCAGCTTCTTTTGGTACTTCTGTCCTGGAACTATATTGCAAACCTGAAGCGCAATCACAAGTGTATTATTAGAACAGATGCAAGGTACAACGCAAGTAGAAAGTGTATTAGAAGTTCAGATCATATGAAAGTGTTTGGTGTAGAACATTTGAAAGTGTACAGAGAACATGAAGTCCATTTGCTGCACAAACCTCAAGTGGAAGATAGTTGGCCTTCTTATCTGTACCAACATTCAGGCATGGGAGAAAATCAAGTTTTAGTTGCAGATTGTACGTTTCTCGAAAATAGTCCCTGACAGTCTTGGTTTCACCCGTTGATAATTGGAACCTCAAATCTCTGGCCGGGTCGTTTGTCAAGCTAGTGATGCGGTATTTCCTGCGCACCTCTCCTCTGTGGGTGACCTCAACCCGCAGACCCCTGAGGGCCTTCTTAATCTGCAGCAGAACATGAAACCATGATCTACCATACCAACACAGCAGCAACTTGGCCGCAATACATTTGGTACAGAAAATATGCATACCTTCAAATAATCAACTTGATTAAGGTAGCGGAGGTCTTTCCAGTCAAGAACCTTACCGATGAAATCCAACAGCCGCCCAGCTTGAACGAAAGCAGTCGAAGACATGTCTGCAATCCAAAATTCACAGTACATTTATTGACAAGGATACTTTCTGATCATTCATGCATCCGGGCATAACATGTTGCAGCTAAGTTGAAACAAAATGTGAGGAACAAATCAGTACTGACCTACGTTCAGTGAAAGTCCGCTCTGGGTGGGCCTCATGCTCTGGTAGAACCCGGTCCATCCTTGGATACCCAGGCCTAATTCGACGGGCGCATCGATGTTCTGCGAGAAGAAAGACCGGCCTACCGGGACGCACCTGCGGCGCACAGTGACAACAGGTCCCCCATCCCAATCAGAAAATCATGCAAAATGAACTAGGCAAAGTGCAAAGAGCAGTTGTTAGTCGTTACCCCATGTCGGTCCGTTCATTGAGCACGATGTCGCGCAACACAATGTCGAGCACCTGCAGCGCCTGCGCCGGTATGTCTGTAGAGATCCCGGCCATGAGCATCTGCAGCTGCTGCAGGCTGACCAGGGTGGCGTGCTTGATGGTCACCTTGAACGTCCTCTCCCTCCTGCAAACATACATGTCATGGGGAACCTGATCAGCTCATCTTATCATGTCGTGCGGCACACTGACTGACTGACTGACTGAGTTTACCCTGGCCTGTTGTCAGGTAAGATGACGTCGAACTCCTTGCTGGTGAACGGCAGCTCGCCGGCGGTGTACAGGCTCTTGCGGCCATCGTAAGCTGGGAGGCAACCGCCGAGACTGGTGGTCTGGTGCTCCCTCACAAGATTGGACATGACGGCTCGGAAAACGCCCTTCAGCGTCGGCTCCGGCGAGATGGCCACCTGAAACCAAGAAAGAACCGCACAAAAACATGGCCACGCGGGGCAGTGAGAAGAAAGTATTGGTGAATAACGGAGTTGGTTGTCGATCGAGGGGGGGCGTCACGTACGTCGTACTGGTGCAGGCCCTTGTCCACGAGGCCGACGAAGAAGTGGTTGGCCCTCACCCGGCACAACTGCCCGCCGGTGCCGAACCCGGGGCGCGCCGGGAACGTCGGGTCGGCGCGGCTGATGTCCAGCGCCTTGAACTTCTCACGGAGCTTGGCCGCCTCCTCGCGGTAGCGGTCGGAGATGGGAGGCCCCGTGGGTTGGAGCACCGCGGGGGCGGGCGGATGACTCGGGCCTGCTCCTCCTCTGCCGCCGCCGCCGCGGCCGCCACCACGGCCGCCGCCGTAGTCGTTGCCGCCCTGCTGATAACCACGGCCGCCACCGCCGTAGTCGTTGCCGCCCTGCTGATAGCCACGGCCTCGGCCGCGGCCTCCGCCATCACCGCCGCCTTGGTAGCCGCGTCCTCGGCCTCCGCCATCACCCCCGCCTTGGTAGCCGCGTCCTCGGCCTCCGCCATCACCGCCGCCTTGGTAGCCGCGTCCTCGGCCACGGCCACCGCCATCACCGCCTCCTTGCCCTTGGACGTACCCACGCCCACGCCCAGCGCCGCCATCAGCATTACCCCCACCACCACCGCGTCCGCCGTAGTACTGCCCGCCGCCGCCGCGGCCGCCGTACCCATCATTAGGGTTGTACGCCGCACGACCGCCGCCGCGTCCCCCTCCTCGACTCGCCATCTCCGCCTCCCGCAACAATCGCGCGCAGTTCCTCCCCCCTTCTCGCTCGCTCGCGTGCGCTAACCGACCGACTCCGCCTAATTAAGCCGTGCGATCGGAATCTTTTGTAGATTTTCACCGCGAGAAGATATCGAAGCGGCGCGTATTCTGCGGTCAATGATGAGGAAATCTGACGCAGTTATGCCCGGGGAAAGGATAAGCCAGAAATTAATATTCGCTTGAGGCGGTTAAGTGTATCCGCGTGCTGCCCTTTTGTGTCCATTTACTTACTATTTGCTGTTTTTATTCCTTTTTATTTATCCTGGAAAATGTACACCGTCCATATTGTCTGATCCACGGCCCAGGGTCCTCTTGTGGTGAGCAGTAGCATCCGTGTTCTAGACTTTTCTAGTGCTATACAGCCAAATCATTTTGTCCACTTAATATCCTGCCAAATAAAATTTATTAGGAAATTAATATCGTACCAAATATAGACCCATATTTTGTATTTTACTTATAGTATTAATTATATAATTTTATATAAGCACGCGGGGCGAAGATTCAAATCATCCACACCAACGAAAACGCTAATCCAACGACCCACGCTCTCTTTGTATTTTGGCACTAATCGCGTCCAAATTCATTTTCCCACCTACTACCCGAGTAAAATATATTGCACAATTAATATTTTTTATCAAATATTAATATGCAATTAATATTTCACCAAATATCAACGTGTAATCAATATCCTAATATTTCTTTAAAAAGCTTGCCTAATATCTACGCGCACTCCATCTACCACATTGAACGAACACTTGATACATATCAAAGTACATATAATTTTTTTGTTCCATGCTTATTTCATGATATTAATATATGGTTTACTACACTTTTACATTATTTTAAATTATTTTATGAAACTAACCTATTACCCAGTGCTTAGTGCCAATTTATCAATTTTCCCAACAAATTATCAAAATTTCAATCTTCTAGAAAATCCCCAGAGACGGAAGGGCAAGTCAGGAGGGCCCCCGCAGCCCCAGGCAAACTCCTGACCTAAAATTGACGAAACACCGACGAATTTTTCATAAGCAATTTCAAACTTCTTCGCCATCGAAACCACGCTTTAGGGGGTAGAAGTTCATGTTTCGACACCCTGCCGGGACGTGGATTCACCCCGGATCCATCTTCATCGATGTTGCTTCTATTGGAGATGTGCCCTAGAGTCAAATAACAAAGATATTTTTATTGTCATATCTAAAATGTTCATAATAAATTTTATACCATGGCACCATGCTATAACTGTGTTAAGCAAAAATATTAATACAAGTGTAGTATGTAAGCAAACCAAGTTCCTAGTAGCCTCTATTCAACTAGTCCAATGGTCAGTTGATGATCAAGGTTTCCTGATCATTGACATTTATGTCAATTGGATGGGTCATATCATTATGTGAATGATGTGATGAACATGCACCCAACATAAGTTTTGCAATGAGATCCAGTCACATAGTTCAATATTGCAATAACTAAGAAAACGTAGTAACCCAATCCTTAGACCGTGAGACCATATCTAATTACTATCACCGGAGGCTGCCTTGATATCATCAACCGTCACATCGTAATAGGGTGATTATAAAGGTGTCTCTCAGGTATTCCGAAGGATATGTTGAGGCGTATGTATCAACATCGGTATTTATCCATCCGCGTGACGGATAGATACTCAGGACCCACTCGATGAGATTACTTCTATGAAGCTTACAAGCATGTGACTATGTCACGAGGATATAACATGAGATAACGAGTAAATATGTTTGTCGGTAACGAGATTGAACTATGTGTTGATACGTCCAAAATGCATCACTATTTAATATTGTAATTTAACCCTATTCATTGATATATTCCACTTTAAAGTATTGTTCTTATGTTATTTTGGCTTGTTTTACACAGTTTCCAAATTTCCAATGCCGAAGAAGCAGAAGCAGAATTCAGCGGTGAAAAGTGGACATCAAGTTGCTAAATCAGATAAACTCCAAATTCGATGAAAATTGATGGAGATCGTTTTTATGAAGATTCACCGGAGATCACCGAAGAGGGACCAGAGGGAACAAGGCAACCAGAAGGGTGCCTGGCCCCCCCTAGGGCGCGCCAGGCACCCTCCTGGATGCCTGGTGGCCCACCTCGGTGCCCCTTTGGCCTATATTACCCCCCTGGGGTAGAAACCCTAAAAGAGGAGGAGTTTCGCCGCCGCCTCGTGGCGGAAACCTACAGAGAAGAAAAAGCCATCTCCGGCGGGCAGATTCCGCCAGGGATATCACCTCCCGGAAGGGGAGATCGTCGCCATCGTTATCATCATCGTCACGGGCATCATCGAGATCATCATCAACATCATCCCCAACATTAGCACCATCTCCACCTCCATCCAATCTCACCTCACAAGTCTATCTTGTGTTGTAATCCGTACTATATATCCTCTCTACTCTACCGGTGTTGATTACTGTCGTGTGATGAATGCTATTGAGTTTTGTTGGAGAATTATCATTGTGTCCAGATTGTTTACCATCTATTTATCCCCACTGATCATGGTCTCTTTTATGTCTTGTGAGTAGTTACTTTAGTTCTTGAGGGCATGGGAGAAGTCTAGTTATTAGTAGTCATATGATGTTGAAGTATTATGTGTTGTTTGATATTTAAGTTGTGTTGTCATTAAGGACCTAGGGGAATGCATTGCGCATAAAAGATGCTTATTGTGGGTTGCCGGAGTGACAGAAACCTGAACCCCAGTTTGCATACTTTTGTACAAGGGATTTATGGATCCTCGATCGTAATGTTGTGGTTAGGCTTATGCCTTAATTACTACCTTGTATTTGCGGATGCTTGCAAGGTGTGTAATCATAAGAGTACACTTATCTTAGTCTAGAAGGTGTAATAGCATTGATCCACCCACTCGACACTTATCAATATAACACACAGTGTCGATACGGAATATGGCGAAAGCACATGACTATCTCTCACATGTGCCCTCGAGAACGCTTTAGCTCTTATAAGTTCAGTTCCTAGGCTTATCCTTGTGAAAGGATTGGGCCACTTGCTACTCCTCAGTTACCATGTTTACTTTGTTTGTCTTTTACCTTTCTGTTGCTTAAACCAAAAACCCCTAAATATTTACCTTTCAGTGTGTGCAGCCTTTTCCTTATCCAGAGTCACTTGTCAATACCTTCCGCTCATCGTTGGGATCGACATCCTTATTTATCGAAAAGCTACAATTGATCCCCTAGACTTGCGGGTTATCAAGAATCGTTTATTGGCGCGGTTGACAGGGGATGCATCCCACTAAACCTATTAACTTCACCGCCATCAACGAGCTTTTCTAGCGCCATTGCCCGGGAGTGTGCCGCTATTGGTAAGTGAAGCCGGTAAGGAAACATTTACTTTGTGTTGTTGTTTTATTTTTTTTGTTGTTGCTACCCTCAGTCCTTAAGGACCCCTCTACTATTGGTTCGTTGCTGATGAGGAGCCGCCCCACGATTGCGGTGGTTACTCCTACTCCTACTGAAATTATGCCCTATAAAATACCAACTGGTATTATTGATTGTGTCTTGGCTAATCGTTATACAAGAGAATGACATCCGGGAGAACACCTGCTATATTTATCACGATTATGTTCTTTATTTAAGCTTGCAGGTGTAACGGTGGAGTTCGTCATGAAGAAACTATTCTCCGTATCACTTAAAGATAAAGCTTCAAATTGGTATAAGCTACTCGATAACTATGATTTGCTTGAATGGCAAGAGCTTATGTCTCTCTTTTATGCAAAGTTTTATCCTCTTCGTAAAATTCACCAAGACAGGTACGACATCTACAACTTTTGGTCTCGCGATGGAGAGAGCATCGCTCAAGCTTGGGGGAGACTGAAGTCCCTGATGCTCAAATGTCCCAACCATAAGCTCCCCAAGGAAATTATACTTACAAATTTTTATGCCAGGCTTTCTCGTCAGGATAAGGAGATGTTGGATGCCTCCTCTAGTGGGGTATTCCAGACCAAAAGTATAGAAGAAAAATGGGATCTTATTGAAAGGATCCAGAGGAATACTGAAGACTGGGAAATTGGTAAAGGTATTGAACCCACTATAAACTATGAGCATGACTACATTGAGAGTTATGTGAATACTGATTACTTTAATACCTTTTGCTCTAAAATTGGTCTTGATTCCCAGCTAATGATTGACTTTTGCAAGGACTTTGCTTCTCATGTTGATTCTTCTAAGAAGAAGGAGAGTCAACATCATAAACCTTTCAAGGAGTCACCTACTGAGATTAATGTTACTGATCCTGTTTTGCATGCAGTTATGTATGAACAACCTCCTTATCTCTCAAAGATAAAGGATCACCCTTTTGTTACAGGTATTCTAAACAAAAATGGAAGGACCACTAATGAACCTGAGAACCTGATCAAGGTCAAACCTCAAGTTGCAATGGTTAAGGATCTGGTAACCAGTGATATTGAAGAATCTATTATTAGTTTTTGTGTTGTTTCCACTAACATTGTCACAGCCAAGAACAAAGGCCCAATTTCAGGTACACCTGTTGTATCTGTCAAAATAGGAGATCATAACTACTATGGGCTATGTGATTTGGGATCCAGTATCAGCGCTATTCCTTTCACACTTTATCAAGAGATCATGCACGAGATTCAGCCGTGTGAGATTGAAGACATAGATGTCACGATTCATCTTGGGAATAAGCAAACAATCTCTCCGATCGGGACTGTGAGAGACATTGAAGTACTCTGCGGGAAGGTAAAATATCCTACTGACTTTCTGGTACTTGGTTCAGTGCAAGATAGTTTTTGCCCTATTATCTTTGGTAGGCCCTTCCTCAGCACTTGTGGAGCTATAATTGATTGCAAGCAAGGTAAAGTTTCTGTTGAATTCACCGGTGAGACGTATGAATTTAATTTTTCTAAGTTTTCTAAGCAGCCTCGTGGTACTGATTTGTCTAGTAATGACAAAATTATTGAAGAATTTGCTTCTATTGCTATCCCTCCTGACGAAACTTTGCACGAATTTATGGAAGACCACGAAAATGACATGCGTATGCAGGAGAGGAATGAGCTAGAAGACATATATTAAGACAAAATCCTATCCTGAAGCACAACCTCCCGGTTGAACCTTTAGGAATCCTCTCACAACCAAAAGAAGACCCGGTGTTTGATCTAAAACCACTTCCCGATACACCCAAGTACGCTTATTTAGATGAAAAGAAAGTATATCCTGTTATTATCAATTCTAACCTTTCAGGGTATGAAGAAGAGAGATTATTGGAGACACTCCGCAGACACCGAGGTGCTATTGTCTATACTCTTGATGATCTCAAGGGTATTAGTCCATCCATTTGCCAACATACTATCAATCTCGAGCCCGAAGCTAAACTGGTTGTTGATCATCAACGACGGTTGAACCCAAAGATGAAGGACGTGGTTAGGACGGAGGTTCTCAAACTTCTAGCCGCAGGTATCATCTATCCCATAGCTGATAGTAAGTGGGTAAGTCCAGTTCATTGTATTCGTAAGAAAGGAGGTATATGACTGTTGTTCCTAATGATAAAAATGAACTAATACCTCACTGCACTATTATTGGATATAGAATGTGTATTGATTACAGTAAGTTGAACAAGGCCACCCGAAAGCTTCACTATCCTTTGCCCTTTATTGATCAGATGCTTGAGCGGCTGTCTAAAAACACCCACTTTTGCTACATTGATGGGTATTCTGGCTTCTCTCAGATTCATGTTAACACCGCGGATCAAGAGAAGACCACTTTTACGTGTCCTTACGGTACTTATGCTTATAGGTGTTGATACACGAGATAACTTCTCGCCCCTGTTGGTTACCCCAAGTGGAAGGTGAGATGTAGATAGCGGCAAATTTCCCTTAGCAAAGATGCTAAGGTTTAGATTGTCTCCAGTGGGACTCCAACGGCAACAATTAGGTGGTTCGGCAAGTGAGGCGCCGTTTTATGATAATCATCTGCTTTGCCTGGACCTGCACACACAATAGATAGCTTTGCTCCCAACGATTACAGAGGAGTTGTCAATTCCTTCGGCCTTGTTGTTTACAAAGGATAAAACGCACGAGATAATAATGATAGTGATAGCTACGGAAAAGTAAATACTGAAAGTAAATTGAAGGTGTAAACAGTGTGAGGAATATGGACCGTGGTACTATGATGTTCACTAGTGATGTCTCTCTCACAAAAGACGATAAAATAGCCATGCGAGGTAAACAAATTACAGCTGGGAAATTGACAGGATTATGTGTGCAAACCAATGCTAATTATGCTATGCAGAAAGGAAGAGGCCCCTAGGGCGCGCCAGGCACCCTCCTGGATGCCTGGTGGCCCACCTCGGTGCCCCCTTTGGACTATATTACACCCCTGGGGTAGAAACCCTAAAAGAGGAGGAGTTTCGCTGTTTCGCCGCCGCCTCGTGGCGGAAACCTACAGAGAAGAAAAAGCCATCTCCGGCGGGCAGATTTCGCCGGGGAGATCACCTCCCAGAAGGGGAGATCGTCGCCATCATCATCATCATCGTCACGGGCATCATCGAGATCATCATCAACATCATCCGCAACATCAGCACCATCTCCACCTCCATCCAATCTCACCTCACAAGTTTATCTTGTGTTGTAATCCATACTATCTATCCTCTCTACTCTACCAGTGTTGATTACTGCCGTGTGATGAATGCTATTGAGTTTTGTTGGAGAATTATCATTCTTTCCAGATTGTTTACCATCTATTTATCCCCATTGATCATGATCTCTTTTATGTCTTGTGAGTAGTTAGTTTAGTTCTTGAGGGCATGGGAGAAGTCTAGTTGTTAGTAGTCATATGATGTTGAAGTATTATGTGTTGTTTGGTATTTAAGTTGTGTTGTCATTAAGGACCTAGGGGAATGCATTGCGCATAAAGGATGCTTATGGTGGGTTGCCGGAGTGACAGAAACCTGAACCCCAGTTTGCATACTTTTGTACAAGGGATTTATGGATCCTTGATCGTAATGATGTGGTTAGGCTTATGTATTAATTACTACCTTGTATTTGTGGATGCTTGCAAGGTGTGTAATCATAAGAGTACACTTATCTTAGTCTAGAAGGTGTACTAGCATTGATCCACCCACTCAACACTTATCAATATAACACACAGTGCTGATACGGAATATGGCGAAAGCACATGATTATCTCTCCCATGTGCCCTCGAGAACGCTTTAGCTCTTATAAGTTCAGTTCCTAGGCTTATCCTTGTGAAAGGATTGGGCCACTTTCTACTCCTCAGTTAACCTGTTTACTTTGTTTGTCTTTTACCTTTCTGTTGCTTAAACCAAAAACCCCTAGATATTTACCTTTCAGTGTGTGCAGCCTTTTCCTTATCCAGAGTTACTTGTCAATACCTTCTGCTCCTCGTTGGGATCGACATCCTTATTTATTGAAAAGCTACAATTGATCCCCTAGACTTGGGGGTTATCAAGAATCGTTTATTGGCGCGGTTGAGAGGGGAGGCATCCCACTAAACCTATTAACTTCACCGTCATCATGTGTGAAGATATCAAAGATTAGATTTTGAACAAACTAAGTATTGTGAGACAAAGGAATTAGGACTGCACGTTAAATGTTCAAGCGATAAAGTTAATTCTTGGAAAGCACGGGGGCCATCATGAGTTTTCATATCCCGTTGTTGGTCATTGATCGAAGAGGTGTCTCAATCATGTCTGTGCATTCCCTAACCGTAGGGTGGTACACATAATGATATAGAACGCTTAGGGATAGATTTGGGATCATCGGAGCAATAAGAGAGAACTCTAAAATTATTTCGGAAAGGTGTCGGAAAAAGTTCCGAAGTTGTTGAATTGTTCGGAGACTTCAATAATGTATTTTAGTATTTAATTAATGAAATTAAATATTAAAAACATATTATATATAGGCTAAACCCTAGTGAGCCACCAGTTGGCAGCCCATTAGGGGTTGTGATACGTCTCAAACGTATCTATAGTTTTTGCTTCTTTCATGCTTGTTTGTATTACTTTGTTATATGTTTCTACGCACTCTCATATCCTTTTACAACATACTTGGAACTAACCTAGTGCCGAGTGCCAATTTCTGCCAGTTATTGTCTGTGCATTGCAGAAAAAGGTGAAAATGAATATTGCTAGAAAATTCCAGTAACTACAGAAATTCTAATATGTGAGAAGCTAACGGAAGCCCAAAAGGGGGACAAGGGGAGCCGCCCCCTCTGGCCGCCCTTCGGGCTTCTGGATTCTTCTTCTGCACTGATTTTTTATATATTTTTTCTGGATTTTTCAGAGACCTTTAAATATTGGCATTTTCCTGCAATGCATGGACAAGAGCAGACAGAAACTAGCACTGCGGTACTGAGTTAGTAGGTTAGTCCAAATATGTTGAAAAAGGTATGAAAGTGTAGCAAAACATGTAGCTATGACACCCATATAAGCATGGAACAAGCGGAAATTATAGATACGTTTGGGACGTATCAGTACCCTCTTGTTATCATGGGTCGAGGATGCGCAAGGATAACCAAGCCCCCATACACTCCTCTTAGGGTGCTTGTATCTTTGCGAATCTCCTGATTAGATAGAGAGTTACCGATAATAAGTGGATGAGTTCTTTGACTAATGTGAGTATTCGATTCTTGACACTTCCACCAGCCATATTTTGCTAGCCTCTTCGGTACCGTGCATTGCCCTTTCTCATCTTGAGAGTCGTTTCAAACTTCGTTGGTGCATCCAAATTCTTGGCATGATACTCTCTATCATCATAAGCCTCATTATATCTTCCTCAAAACAGCCACCATACCTACCTATCAAGGCATTTCCATAGCCTTTCCGAGATATATTGCCATGCAACATCCATCTCCTCATGACTTGATCTTTCATTGCCATACATGCTTTTTCTTGATCGTAGAGCCGCATGATAGTTGGGTTTTTCACTTATAATTGCTACATGACGCGCTAGTATCATTCATATCCTGCTACATTGGCAGAGGCATACATTTGCATACATCATCATATAGTTTCAGTTTTTATGAGTACCTTGTAAAAGTGTGTTGATCTTCTTCATTCTTTTCATATATATAGTGTCGCCCTTAATGTGAGGAAAAGATCCCAAAGAGAACACAAATAAAAGAACCCAAAAGAGGACACATGAAAAGATCCCAAAGAGGACAAATGAGAGATAAATATAAAGAACAAAAGAGGCCACAAAAAATAAAAATAAAAGAAAAGAAAAGAAAAGAGAGAAGGGGAAACATACTATTCCATTTAAAAGATCCACACTTGTGCTTCAAAGTAGAACTTGTTCTTCATAGAGAGCTTTCATATCATTCATGCATAACTAAGTGGGGACTGATACGTCCAAAATGTATCTATAATTTCTGCTTGCTCCATGCCTATTTTGTGTGATATTGCTATGATATTGATGAACTTCCATACACTTTTGATCATATTTGGACTAACATATTAACTCAGTGCACCCCAATGCCAGTTCCTGTTTTCTGCTGTTTTTCGATTTCAGGTTTCCCCCATATTAAAAGTGCTCCAAAAATTTGGGAAAAATCCGATAAAAAATCAGCGTAGAAGAAGGTTCGAGAATCACCGAGGGGGGGGGGGGCAGAGGGGACCCACCAGGGCCCCAGGCGCCCTCCCGGTGCGCCCTAGGGTGGGGCCGCGCCAGTGGGCCGCCTGGACCCCTAGTGGCCCCCCTGGCTGCCCCCCTTCGCCCATATAATCCCCGTGACGTGAAACCCCTGTGACGGGAACCGTTTTTCGCGATATCTCCTCTGTTCCGCCGCCGCCGCGCTTCCAAGATCGGGAGCACCAGAAGACCTCTTCCCGGCACCTTGCCGGAGGGAGGAACCACCTCCGAGAGCTTCTCCACCACCATGGATGCTTCCCGGATGAACTGTGAGTAGTCCACCTTGGACCATGGGTCTATGATCAGTAGCTATGTGATGTTCTCCTCCCCTCTTTGTTCTTCATGGATTAGACCTCGTGAGCTGCCCTACATGATCGAGGCACATATGTAATATTTCTGTTGTTGCTATGCTGAGTTTGCTGGGATCCGATGGATTATGAGATTATGTTCAGATTGTGTTTGAGTAATATATTTGATTCTCCTCTTTTATATTTATGTTCTAGAGTAATTCTTGCATGTTCTCCGTTGCTGTTTATTGCTTTCGCCAAGTAGTAGGTAGTGACTCCAAGAGGGAGCGTTATGCATGATTGTGGGTTCATGCCCCCCGATGACTAGCTTGAGTGACAGAAACATGAGTCTTTAGGATGTGTTGTTGCCACAAGGGGCAAAACAACGGTGCTTGTACTTGCGGGTGCAAGGATTGTTTACTTTACGCAAAGTTCTTTAATGCAGTTGTCCGTTGCTTTGAGTTTACACTTTGGGTGGGATTCGCAACTTAATACCAGTGAGATGTTCTGGATAGATATCTCAAGGTGGATGATTAGTAGGTAGATGCAGATGGATTTCGGTCTACTTGTCTTGGCGTACCGCCCATGCTTTTGAGCCTCTTCCTTTCTTTATAGCATAATTAGCATTGGTTTGCGCACATAATCCTGTCAATTGCCTAGCTGTAATTTGTTTACCTCGCATGGCTATTTTATCGTCTTTTGGGAGAGAGACATCACTAGTGAACATCATAGGAACCCGGTCCATATTTCCAATACTGTTTACACCCGCTATCAATTTACTGCTTTATTTACTTTTCCGTTGCTATCACTATCATTATTATCCCGTGCGTTTTTTCCTTTGTAAACAACAAGGCCGGAGGAATTGACAACTCCTCTGTACTCGTTGGGAAGCAAAGTTATTTGTTGTGTGTGTAGGTCTAGGTCAAGGAAGCAACTTTTGTCTTAAAACGGTGCCATTGCTTCCTTGCCACCTACTTGTCGATCAGGGAGTCCTACTGGTTCGATACTAAACCTTAGCATCTTCGCTAAGGGAAACTTGCTGCTGTCTACATCTAAACCTTCCACTTTGGGTAACCAACGAGGGGGCATTAAATCATACCATCAAAAGAAATTTCTGGCGCCTTTGCCGGGGACTCCACTCTTCAAGATAGGGAGTTGCACACTATCTTTTATCTTTGCCTTTTAGTCTTGTCAGTTTACCTTTCAGTTTTTGCTTTAGTGTCCTTTATGAAAAACCAAAAAAAATAGTTGCTACCTTTCTTCTTTGTCTTTCTCTGCCTACTGATGATATCTTCATAATGGGTGTGCAATCACCCAAATATGGAAGGATGGACATGTTTCACTTGGATCGTCTTCGATCAATTTGTGCTCGCGCTAAAAACCCAACCGACTTGGTTGAGGGAAAATCATTGGATGAGCATGCTCATTATACGCGGAACTGACTATCTCAGAAAGGGAAACACTTATGGGACCAAATACAAACTTCTTATTGGTATGCTGAGTGTTTATGCCACATTTATGATTTTACTTGCTGCTCTAATATAGAGCATAAACACCTTCTTTTCCAATGTGAGTTTAATGAAAATGAGATCCTATCTTCTTATGCCAAAGGTGTTTATGATTACTTTGATGTTGAAAGGATTGAAGAGTTTGTTGCTTTTAAAGGTGCTTACGAGATTGCTTCTTTGATTGAAAAGTATCACGATACTATTTACAAATCTGAAAACTTTGCAGTTCTTGCTTATTTCTTCGAGAATTATACTTCAAATTCTTATATTGAGGATTTTAAAAATAAAATGTTTGCTGCCCTAGAAGAGGCTAATGATTGCTTTGATGAGGAATCCCATGATTCCGAGGACTCACTTGATACATCCCTTTCTGATGATTTTGATACTTGCTTTGTTGATGGCCATGATGCCACTATGGATGATGCTTACAAAGACGAACTTGCGATAGTTCCTTATGTTAAGCATGAAATTGTTGTTGTTGCACCCACACTTGATTTCCCTATTATCCTTTTGAAATCTCCAACTCCGGAGAGTTTTGCTCTTATCAAGGCTCAATGTGATGGGTTGCATCTATCTTATCATCCTAAAAATCATGTTGAAAACTATACACGTGTGCTTGTAAGTCATGAACAACATGATTTATGTGATAGTTATATTCTTGATGTTGTTCATGATACTACTGAAAATTATTTTGAGAGAGGGAAGTTTGGTTGTAGAAACTTCCATATTACTAAAACTCCTCTCTTTATGTTGAAAGTTTTGAAGATGTTATTTTTCCACCTTCCTATGCTGGTTTCTTTTTGCTTCTTTGATTTATTTTCTTATAAGATGCATATGCATAGGAAGTGGGTTAGGCTTAAATGTGTTTCATATTTGCTTCTTTATGCTCTCTTTTGCTTCAAAATTCTTATTCTTGTGAGAGATCTTCTATAATCTTCAAGCCTAGCTAATGGCTTTAAAGAAGCGCTTTCGGGAGGCAGCCCGCAACGAATTTAGGATTTACTTTTTGTTTTTCTTCTGTTTTTTGTGGTCTTGATGATTGTTACTACTGTAGCAACATCATTGTATCTTTACTTTTCAAGCTTTGTGCCATTTAAAGCCTCATATGACAAGGGAAGTGAAAGTTGTGACATGCTGTCTAGAAAACAGATTCTGTCCTCGTGACTAGAAAAATCACAGAAAAATCCCAGTTCATCTTTTTTAGCTTAAGTTTTTACACATCATGATCTATACAATTACGGAACTTTCGTATGTTCTGAGTTTTTTGATTTGAGTCACAGAAGTATCCCTAAAAAATTCTTTACTACCTGCTGGTCTGTTTTTCACAGATTCTGTCCTGTTTTGCCTTTTCTTAGTTTTGCAAACCTTAAGCTTGCTTTTTCTTTGCAATTTTTTTTGGCAATCTTGAGAAACAGTAGATCTTCAAGAATATCTACATTTCCAGTAGAGAAAAAATTATTTTATTATGGGTACTAACCTCGCTAATCAGATTATGATGAGTTATGTATGAAGGGAGTTTTCAAGTGTGCGAGGGAAGATGATGAAAGAAGATTCAGGAGTGTCAACCGCTCAGGCTTGGGGATGCCCCCATGCATCCCCAATAAATATTCAAGGAGACTCAAGCGTCTAAGCTTGGGGATGCCCCCGTGCATCCCCTTCTCCATCAACAATTATCAGTTCGTCTCTCGTTTCACTATATTTTTATCACTTCATGCGTTATGTGCTATGCTTGCAGCGTCTCGCTCTTAGGTTTTATTTTTAGTTTTCTTTAGCTTTGCTTGTTGTTCATAACAAGTTAGAAACCAGCTTTCTTTGTGTGGGAGATAAACACGCTCCACTTCCAAAATCTAGAACACAACATAGGATTTTTCATGCTTATCTTTGTTGTGTGTGTTCTTTATCTTTTTTCATAGCTACTGTCATGTTTTGCTCTTAGTTTTCATGTTTATATTTTCAAAGAGCTTTTGTTTAGTTTGTTGCTGGAACTCTCTTGAGTTTTCATGTTTATCTTGTTTAGAGAGTTTTCCTGTTGCACTGAGTTTTGTGTTTTTAACTTGGAGTAGGTAATTGAGGTTGCTATTCTTTTGTAGTAGTAACTTGCAATAGTTTTGAGGTATTGTTTTGAGTAATGTTTGGACTTTTGGTGTCAAGAGCTTTAGCCTATTAGTGATAGATGTCTTATCTTGGGCAATCCGTGTTTATTTTCAAAACCTACAAAATTAGTTGAGAACTCTAGCTACTAGATGGATCACTACTCTTCTGAGGGGTCGAATATTAGAGTACACTCACGTACCATAAGTTGAGGATTGATACGTCCCAAACGTATCTATAATTTCTGCTTGCTCTATGCATGTTTTGTGTGATATTTCTATGCTTTTGATACACTTTCATATCTTTTTATAACATATTTTGGAACTAACCTATTAATGGTTGCAAGAGTGCACAAGTTCTTGTTTTTGTACTTTATGTGTAGGAATTACTTGGATAAAGGAAAAATCACAAAAATGAGCCTTGTAGGAGTTAGACTCTAACTCTCCCGAAATCTGTCCCCACCAGACAGGTTTTAAAGATCGCCTCGGAAACGCTAGAAGACGGCCTCAAACGGAAAAACTTAAAACTACAAAGTTGTAGGGAATTTTTTTCCGGTGGATTTAGACATAAAATTTGGCCCAATCAGAGTTCGGATGCTTCTATAAACCCCTAAATACAGAAGACGTAATCTGGATGACGGGAA
Organism: Bromus sterilis; assembly: GCA_950022295.1. Taxonomy (NCBI): domain Eukaryota; kingdom Viridiplantae; phylum Streptophyta; class Magnoliopsida; order Poales; family Poaceae; genus Bromus; species Bromus sterilis. The sequence continues at coordinate 33,363,342 of OX465597.1, forward strand.
TCTGAGAGTCTATATAAAGAAAGGAAACCTAGGTCAAAGGGCACCACGAAAATTACTCCCCCTTGGCAGCTGTCTTGAGGGGGAGATCAATCTCCACAGCAGCACCATCTCCAAGGAAGAAGAAGGGGCCAAGGGTCGTGGCCACCGCCGTGGTCGCGGGCGCCGTGCCGTGGCCGCCGCCTTCGCCGTCTCCTTCATCTCCTCTGGGCTGCACCTCTCCATCAACAACTCTCCCTCTCACCATGTCCATGTGTGAGTAGTTCCTCGTCGGGGCTAAGGCTTGTATCTTGATCGATGTGGTTTCTCTCTCTCCCATGATTTTATCTTTGTTGTGATCATTGGCTATGTTAATCTAGGGTGATCCCATGATGTTTCCCATTCTTCTATGTATTGGATTTGATGTACTCACTTATCTTTATCTAGTATAATACCCTAGACAATGGTGACAGCGGTCTATTGGACATGGGTTAGAAGAATATTTTCATGAGTGATTTCCTCTTTTGTGTGTGGATTGAAGATTGAGAGTCTCTTGGTGCTTGTCTTTGACTATCCTTTAGATATGTTGTGGTGATTGTGGTACTCTCTTTCGATGGCCGCGGTGACATTGGGAAATCCATAGATGAGAACTACAAACTCTGAGGTGTGCTTTTTTAGCCCTACACAATTCTCGTCCTCTCTTGACCACAAAGGAATGACCTCCGAGTACGTCTCCATTGCATGTTTTATGGGAAATATCATGTGATTAGACTATGTTAATGTTGTTGGGAGTTGCCACTAGTGAAAGTATGAAGCCTAGGACTTGTTTCCACCATTGCAATACCGTTTGCGCTCACGTTTAATACTTATTTGATTGCTGCACTTTTTATTATAGATTTATATTACCTTGCTTTGCTACACCTATCACCCATATTTTACCATCTCTTCGCCGAACTAGTGCACCTATACAACTCCTAGTTGTATGACAACTCCTAGTTGTATGAGGTGTGTTGGGGACACAAGAGACTTCTTGTATCTTAATTGTAGGGTTTCTTAAGAGAGACCATCTTCAACCTCTACTTCCCTGAGTTCGATAAACCTTAGGTCATCCACTTGAGGGAAATTGCTGCTGTCCTACAAACCTCTGCGCTTGGAGGCCCAACATAATCTACAAGAATAGAAGCGTGCGTAGACATCAAGCTATTTCTGGCGCCGTTGCCGGGGAGGTAAGCGCTGAAGGTATATCTTTAGATCTTGTAATTAAATCTTTTCGTTTCTTGTTTTTTATTTTCACTAGTTAGGCTTATGGAAAACAACAAAAATATTATGAGAGAGCTTTCCTTCAGTTGGGACATGAAATGTTTGAAGAGAAAATCAAAAAGCCTAAGGAGCTTTATTATTTGCATAACACTCATGATAGTAGTAATGTTATTTTCATGTCTTCTTTGAATACTTTTGATACTAATGATATGCAAAGCCATAAGCTTTGGGATGCTACGTTTTATGAAGATGATCTTTTTAGCCCCCCAAGTTTTGATGAGAAAATTTATTTTGATGATACTTTGCCTCCTATCTATGATGATTATTGTGATGACACTTATGCTATAAAGAATAAATGTTTGCAAGTGTATCATGATAAGAATGATTCATGTGATAGCTATTTTCTTGAGTTTGCTCCTACTATTACTAATGAGAAGGATTTTTCTTATGTGGGGAGTAACAAATTTTCTATGCTTGTGGATCATGATAATAAAGTTTTATGTGATCCTTATATTGTTGAGTTTATTCATGATCCCACTGAAAATTATTATGAGAGGGGAACATATGCTTATAGATATTTCAATAATATCAAGTTCTCTCTCTTTATGTTGAAGGTTTTGAAGTTGCACTTATTTTGCCTTCCTATGCTAATATCTTTATGCTTCAATGAGTTATTTCTCTACAAGATCCTTTTGCATAGGAAGCATTTTATACTTAAATGTGATTTTTATTTGCTTCTTGATGCTCTCTTTTGTGCTTCAACTCTTATTCCTATGAGAGCATCGTTAAAATCTTAAGCCTATCTTTATGGCTATGAAGAAAGAGATCTAGGGAGACAACCCTTGTTATCTTTACTTTGAGTTTTTACCTTATGTTTTTAGTGGTCTTGATGATTGTTACTACTATAGCAACATCATTGTATCTTTATTTTTCAAGCTTTGTGCCAAGTATAGCCTCATATGACAAGGGAAGTGAAAGTTGTGACATCCTGTCCAGAAAACAGATTCTGTCCTTGTGACTAGAAAAATCACAGAAAAATACCAGGTCATCTTTTTGAGCTGAATTTTTTACACAGCGAGCTCTATACAATCACGGAACTTTCGTATGTTCTGAGTTTTTTTATTTGAGTTGAAGAAGTACCCCTAAAAAATTCTTTACTACCTGCTGTTCTGTTTTTCACAGATTCTGCCACGTTTTGTCTCTCCTAACTTTTACAAACCTTAAGCTTGCTTTTTCTTTGCAAAAACTTTTTGGCAATCTTGAGAAACAGTATCTCTTCAATAATATCTTTATATCCAGTGGTGAAAAATTATTTATTAAGGGTACTAACATCTCTAATCAGCTTATGATGAGTTATGTATGAAGGGAGTTTTCAAGTGTGCGATGGAAGATGATGAAAGAAGATTCCGGAGTGTCAAGCGCTCAAGCTTGGGGATGCACCCATGAATCCCCAATAAATATTCAAGGAGACTCAAGCGTCTAAGATTGGGGATTCCCCCGTGCATCCCCTTCTCCATCAACAATCATCAGTTCGTCCTTCGTCTCACTATATTTTTATCACTTCATGCGTTATGTGCTATGCTTGGAGCGTCTCGCTCTTAGGTTTTATTTTTAGTTTTCTTTAGCTTTGCTTGTTGTTCATAACAAGTTAGATTCCGTCTTACTTTGTGTGGGAGAGAAACACGCTCCACTTTCAAAATCTAGAACACATCATAGGATTCTTCATGCCTATCTTTTTGCTGTTGTGTGTTCTTTATCTTTTCGTAGCTACTGCCATGTTTAGTTCGAGTCTTAGTTTGTCTTTAACAAGAGCCTTGGCTTTTGTTTAGTTTGTTTCTGGAACTCTCTTTAGTTTTCATGTTTATCTTGTTAAGAGAGTTGGTTGTTGCACTGAGTTGTGTCTTGTCTTGAAAGTAGGTAATTGAGGTTGCCATTTAATTTTAGTAGTAACTTGCAATGGTTTTGAGGTATTGATGTGAGTAATGTTTGAACTTTTGGTGTCAAGAGCTCTAGACTATTAGTGATAGGTGTCCTATTTTGGGCAATCCGTGTCTATTTTCAAAAACCTACAAAACTAGTAGAGAACTCTAGCTACTAGATTGATCACTAATCTTTGGAGGGATCGGATATTAGAGTACACTCACGTACCATGAGTCGAGGATGCGCAAGGATAACCAAACCCCCATACACTCCTCCTCGGGGTACTTGTCTCTTTGTGAACCTCCTTACTAGATTGAGAGTTACCGATAATAAGTGCATGAGTTCTTCGGACTAATGTAAGTATTGAAAGTTGACACTTCCACCTCCTCATATTTGCTAGCCTCTCCTGTGCCGTGCATTGCTTTCTTCTCACTCCGAGAGTTGGCGTCCACCTTCGCCGGTACATCCAAACCCTTGGCATGATACGCTCTGTCATCATAAACCTCCTTATATCCTTCCTCAAAACAGCCACCATACCTACCTATAAAGGCATTTCCATAGCCTTTCCGAGATATATTGCCATGCAACATCCACCTCTTCATGACTTGATCTTCATGTCATACATGTTCCTGCTACACTGGCAGCGACATACATTGCATACATCATGATAGCTACATATTCTTTATGATTTGAGTACCTTGTAAAGTGTGAAAGATCTTCTATACCTTCTTGTAAAATATAGAGCGTTGCCCCTAAAGTGAGGAAAAGATCCCAAAGAGGACAAAATCAAAAGATCCCAAAGAGGACAAATGAGAGTTAAATAGAAAGAGCCATTGAGGCCACCAAAAAAATACAAAAAAATAGAAAAAAGAGAAAAAGAAAAATAAAAAGAGAGAAGGAGGCACACTACTATTCCTTTTGAGAGATCCACACTAGTACTTTATCCTCTATCCCTTGTACTCCATAGAGATCATCATCATGCATATAGCTATGTGGGGACCTTCACACTATAAAACTTGGCTTGCATATTCCAAGGATGAGCCTCCTCAAACGAGCTCTAGGTCTTCATGAGCGATCAAGTTAGATGCACCCCCACTAGTTCCATTGGAGAGCTTTTCTTAGCTCATATGTGCATCCGTTGCATGGCAATCCCTACTCCTCACATCATATCTATCATTTGGCTTTCTCTCGCCTATGATTGTCCTCATTGATGTGAGCCTTTCACACCTTTTTTGTCTTTCGCCTCCATCATTATTCTCTCTTTGCCATCCAAAGTGTCAACTCTCGTGCTTACGCTCATCCATTGCATGAGTGCTCAAATATCAAAAAGGAGTGGATCAAATTGACTTGTACCTGGCTAGTGGTCTGGGGACGAGTCAAGATAAGATTCCAAAGAAGACCGAGTGTGAAACTTTATTATATTGAGTTCTCAACAAAAATACTTTTTCATCTCGTATTCCCTATCCCCTTTCTTGCACGCAAACACCATTTGGAGACATCCGAGTCACGGATAGCAAGAGCTCTTGCACCTTTATGTTCTCATGTTGCTTGTTTCAATGCTAATATAGACTCTTGCCTGTTATGACTTGAATTGAATAGCATGCTTTCATTGCTTTACTTTCAAAGTTCTTATATGGTTCCTAGCATGTCACCACAGAAATTATGCTTGTTATCATTTACCTACTCGAGGACGAGCAGGAATTAAGCTTGGGGATGTTGATACGTCCCAAATGTATCTATAATTTCTGCTTGCTCCATGCATGTTTTGTGTGATATTATTATGCTTTTGATACACTTTCATATCTTTTTATAACATATTTTGGAACTAACCTATTAATGGTTGCAAGGGTGCACAAGTTCTTGTTTTAGTACTTTATGTATAGGAATTACTTGGATAAAGGAAAAATCACAAAAAGATCGCCTTGGAAACGCTAGGAGACGGTCTCAAATGGAAAAACTTAAAACTACAAAGTTGTAGGGAATTTTTTTCCGGTGGATTTAGACATAAAATGCGGCCCAATCGGAGTTCGGATGATTCCAGAAACCCCGAAATACAGAAGACGTAATCTGGATGACGGGAATCCGAGAGTCTATATAAAGAGAGGAAACCTAGGTCAAAGGCACCACGAAAATTCCTCCCCCTTGGCAGCCGTCTTGAGGGGGAGATCAATCTCCACAGCAGCACCATCTCCAAGGAAGAAGAAAGGGCCAAGGGCCGCTGCCCCCAAGGGCCGTGGCCACCTCCGTGGTCGCGGCCGCCGCCGTCGCCGTGGCCGCCGCCGTCGCCGTGTCCTTCATCTCCTCCGGGCTGCACCTCTCCATCAACAGCTCTCCCTCTCACCATGTCCGTTGTGATCATTGGCTATGTTAATATAGCGTGATCCCATGATGTTTCCCTTCTTCTATGTATTCGATTTGATGTACTCACTTGTCTTTATCTAGTATAATCCCCTAGACAATGGTGACAGTGGTCTATTGGACATGGGTTAGAAGAATATTTTCATGAGTGATTTCCTCTTTTGTGTGTGGATTGAAGATTGAGAGTCTCTTGGTGCTTGTCTTTGACTATCCTTTAGAAATGTTGTGGTGATTGTGGTACTCTCTTTGGATGGCCGCGGTGACATTGGGAAATCCATAGATGAGAACTACGAACTCTGAGGTGTGCTTTTGTAGCCCTACACAATTCTCGTCCTCTCTTGACCACAAAGGAATGACCTCCGAGTACGTCTCCATTGCATGTTTTATGGGAAATATCATGTGATTAGTCTATGTTAATGTTGTTTCCACCATTGCAATACCGTTTGCGCTCACGTTTACTACTTGTTTGCTTGCTGCATTTTTTATTACAGATTTATATTACCTTGCTTTGCTACACCTATCACCCATATTTTACCATCTCTTTTCCGAACTAGTGCACCTATACAACTCCTAGTTGTATTAGGTGTGTTGGGAACACAAGAGACTTCTTGTATCTTAATTGCAGTGTTGCTTGAGAGAGACCATCTTCAACCTCTACTTCCCTGAGTTCGATAAACCTTAGGTCATCCACTTGAGGGAAATTGCTGTTGTCCTAGAAACCTCTGCGCTTGGAGGCCCAACATAGTCTACAAGAATAGAAGCATGCGTAGACATCAAGGATGCGCAAGGATAACCAAACCCCCATACACTCCTCCTCGGGGTACTTGTCTCTTTGTGAAACCTCCTTATTAGATTGAGAGTTACCGATAATAAGTGCATGAGTTCTTCGGACTAATGTGAGTATTCGAAAGTTGCCACTTCCACCTTCCCATATTTTTCTAGCCTCTCCTGTGCCGTGCATTGCTTTCTTCTCCCTCCGAGAGTTGGCGTCCACTTTCGCTGGTACATCCAAACCCTTGGCATGATACGCTCTGTCATCATAAACGTCCTTATATCCTTCCTCAAAATAGCCTCCATACTTACCTATCAAGGCATTTCCATAGCCTTTCCGAGATATATTGCCATGCAACATCCATCCTCTCATGACTTGATCTTCATGTCATACATGCTACTTGCTTGATCGATGAGCCGCATGCTAGTTGGGACTTGCCCTAATCATTGCCAAATGACGCGCTAGTATCATTGCATATCCTGCTACACTGGCAGAGGCATACATTTGCATACATCATGATAGTTACATTTTCTTTATGATATGAGTACTTTTGTGAAGTGTGAAAGATCTTCTATACTTTTTGTAATATATAGAGTGTTGCCCCTAAAGTGAGGAAATGATCCCAAAGTGGACAAATTAAAAGATCCCAAAGTGGAAAAATTAAAAGATCCCAAAGAGGAAAAATTAGAGAAATAGAAAGAGCCATTGAGGCCACCAAAAAATAGAAAAAATATAATAAAGAGAAAAGGAAATAAAAGAGAGAAGGGGCACACTACTATTCCTTTTGAGAGATCCACACTCGTACTCCCTCTTATATCTTGTAGTCCATAGAGATTATCATTCATGTATATAGCTATGTGGGGACCTTCACACTATAGAACCTGGCTTGTATATTCCAATGATGAGCCTCCTCAAATGAGCTCTAGGTCTTCTTGAGCAAGAAAGTTGGATGCACCACCACTAGTTCCATTGTAGAGCTTACCTTAGCTCATATGTGCATCCTTTGCATGGCAATCCCTACTCCTCACATCATATCTATCATTTGTCTTTCTCTTGCCTATGATTGTCCTCATTGATGTGAGCCTTTCACACCTTTTTGTCTTCCTCCTCCACCATATTCTCTCTTTGCCATCCTAAGTGTCAACTTTCTTGCTTACGCTCATCCATTACATGAGTGCTCAAAATGTCGAAAAGGAGTGGATCATTTTGACTTGTACCTGGGTAGTGGTCTGGGGATGAGTCAAGATAAGATTCCAAAGAAGACCAAGTGTGAAACTTTAGTAGATTGAGTTCTCAACACAAAAATACTTTTTCTCGTATATCCCTATCCCTTTCTTGCACGCAAACACCATTTTGAGACATTCGAGTCACGGACAGCGAGAGATCTTGCACCTTTATGTTCTTATGCTGCTTGTTTCAATGCTAAATATAGACTCTTGCCTGTTATGACTTGAATTGAATTACATGCCTTTATTGCTTTACTTAAAAAGTTCTTATATGGTTTTTAGCGTGTCACCTGCTTTTATCATTTACCTACTCGAGGACGAGCAGGAATTAAGCTTGGGGATGTTGATACGTCCGAAATGTATCTATAATTTCTTCTTGCTCCATGCCTCTTTTGTGTGATATTGGTATGATATTGATGAACTTCCATACACTTTTGATCATATTTGGACTAATCTATTAACTAAGTGCACCCCAGTGCCAGTTCCTGTTTTCTGCTGCTTTTCTATTTCAGGTTTCCCCCATATTAAAAGTGCTCCTAAAATTCGGGAAAAATCCAATAAAAAAATCAGCATAGAAGAAGCTTTGGGAATCACCGAGGGGGGAGGGGGGGGGGCAGAGGGGACCCACCAGGGCCCAGGCGCCCTCTCGGCGTGCCCTAGGGTGGGGCCACGCCAGGGGGCCGCCTGGACCCCTAGTGGCCCCCTTGGCTGCCCCCCTTCGCCCATATAAATCCCGTGACGTGAAACCCCCGTGTCTGGAACCCTTTTTCGCGATCTCTCCTCTGTTCCACCGCCGTCGCGCTTCCTAGATCGGGAGCACCAGAAGACCTCTTCCCGGCACCTTGCCGGAGGGAGGAACCACCTCCTGGAGCTTCTCCACCACCATGGATGCTTCCCGGATGAACCGTGAGTAGTCCACCTTGGACCATGGGTCTATGATCAGTAGCTATGTGATGTTCTCCTCCCCTCTTTGTTCTTCATGGATTAGACCTCGTGAGCTGCTCTACATGATCGAGGCACATATGTAATATTTTTGATGTTGCTATGCTGAGTTTGCTAGGATCCGATGGATTATGAGATTATGTTCAGATTGTGTTTGAGTAATATATTTGATTCTCCTCTTTCATATTTATGTTCTAGAGTAAATCTTGCATGTTCTCCGTTGCTATTTATTGCTTTGGCCAAGTAGTAGGTAGTGACTCCAAGAGGGAGCGTTATGCATGATTGCGGGTTCATGCCCCCGATGACTAGCTTGAGTGACAGAAACATGAGTCTAGGGGATGTGTTGTTGCCACAAGGGGCAAAACAACGGTGCTTGTTTACCTCGCATGGCTATTTTATCGTCTTTTGGGAGAGAGAAATCACTAGTGAACATCATAGGACCCCGGTCCATATTTCCAATACTGTTTACACCCTCTATCAATTTATTGCTTTAATTACTTTTCCGTTGCTATCACTATCATTATTATCCCGTGCGTTTTTTCCTTTGTAAACAACAAGGCCGGAGGAATTGACAACTCCTCTGTACTCGTTGGGAAGCAAAGTTATTTGCTGTGTGTGCAGGTCTAGGTCAAGGAAGCAACTTTTTTCTTAAAACGGTGCCATTGCTTCCTTGCCACCTACTTGTCGATCTTGGAGTCCTACTGGTTCGATATTAAACCTTAGCATATTCGCTAAGGGAAACTTGTTGCTGTCTACATCTAAACCTTCCACTTTGGGTAACCAACGAGGGGGCGTTAAATTGTACCATCAGGGACTTTCACATTATAGAACTTGGCTTGTATATTCCAATGATGATCCTCCTTAAAAGAGCTCAAGGTCTCCGTGAGCAAGAGAGTTGGATGCACTCCCACTAGTTCCATTGTAGAGATTTCATATACTCATAGTTCATTGTGCATTCGTTGCATGGCAATCCATACTCCTCACACCATATCTACCATTAGGCCTACCCTAGCCTAAGGTTGTCCTCATTGGTGTGAGACTTTCATACTTTTTGACTTCCTTCCCCATTATTTATTCTCTTCGCCATCCTAAGTGCCAACTAATCTTGCTCACGCTCATTCATTGCATGAGTGCTCGAAATTGAAAGGGAGAGGATCAAATTGACTGTACCTGGCCGACGGTCTGGGGATGATTCATAATAATATTCCAAAAGAGACAAAGTGTGAAAGCTAATAGATTGAGTTCTCAACAACTAATAAGTATTTTTATGCTCTAAACTCATCTCCCACTTTCTACACGGGAACACCGATTGGAGACATTCGATTCACGGACAGCGAGAGCTCTTGAACCTTTATGTTCTTAATTTGCTAGCTTGAACACTAGATATAGACTCTTGCGTGTTATTATCTCGATGTGAATTACATATCTTGCTTGTTACACTTTAAAGTTCAAATATTTGTTGGTAGAACGACACCACAAAAATTTCTTGGTTGTCATTTACCTACTCGAGGACGAGTAGGAATTAAGCTTGGGGATGTTGATACGTCCAAAATGTATCTATAATTTTTTCGTGTTCCATGCTTGTTTTGGTGATAAGGTTATATGTTTTGGTGCACTTTCATATCATTTTCAACTTATTTTGACTAACCTACTGACTTAGTGCCCAGTGCTAGTTTTTGTACGTGCATCACAGAAAAAGGTGAAAATAAAAGTGCTCGGAAAAATCCAGAAAAAATCCTAAAAAAGACCCAAGACAAAAGGCTCCAGAAGCCCGAAGGAGGGTCGGAGGGGGGCCACCCCCCCGCCCAGGCACGTGCCTGGCGCGACCAGGGGGTAGCAGCGCCACCTGGCCGCCTAGGCAAGGGGGCACCTCCCTGGCCTCCCTTTGGCCTATATTTATCTCTTGTTGACGAAACCCCAAAAGAGAACTCCGCCACGTGAAAAACCCTATTGTTCCGCCGTCGCTGCGATTCCGATCTTGGGATCGCCTGAAGAAGCTATCTCGACACCCTGCCGAAGGGAGGATTGACCACCGGAGGCCTCTCGATCACCATTATCGCCTCCGTGATGCGTCGTGAGTAGTTTCCCTTAGACCATGGGTCCATGGTCAATATATGATGTCTTCTCTCCAATCTTGTGCTTAAATTTTTAGCCCTTGTGAGATTCCTATCATGATCAAGACACCTGTGTATTAATTCCTGCTTTTCTATGTTCGGTTTTCTGGGTTCCGATGGATTGTGAGATATTTGGTTTACCTTTTTTGTTCTTGAGTAGTCTTGCATGTTCTCCGTTGTGTTTTATTGCTTTGGCCAAGTAGTAGATTGCAACTCCGAGAGGGAGCGTTATGCTAGATAACGGGTTCATGCCTCCCGATGTCCGGCTTGAGTGACAAAAACATGGGACTAGGGAATGTGTTGTTGCCATTAGGGATAAGACAACGGTGCTTATGACCGCGTGTCATAAGGATTGCTTACATTATGTATAGAGTGTTAAGGAAGTTGTCTGTTGTTTTAAACTTAGAATTCTGTTGGGGTTCGCAACTTAATACCAGAGAGATGTTCTGGATAGATATCTCATGGTGGATGATTAGTGAGTAGATGCTGATGATTAAATACTCTACTCGTCTTCGCGTAATGCCCGTACGATTGAGCCTCTTTGTTTTCAAGTAGCATAATTAGCATTGCGGTGCATTCATAATTTTTTCAATTGCTCAACTGTAATTTGTTCATCCAGCATAGTTGTTTACTGTAGTTTGGGAGAGAGACGTCACTATTAAAAGTCATGGCACCACAGTCATATTTCCACCATAGTTTGCACTGCCTTTATTTAATGTTTTATTTCCTTTCAGCCGCAACAATATTATTTCCCCCTTGTGTTTTGATATGTTGTAAACAATTGATACGTCTCAAACGTATCGACAATTTCTGCTCGTTCCAAGCATGTTTTGTGTGATATTGCTATGATCTAGATACACTTTCATACACTGTTGATCATATTTGGACTAACCTACTAACTCAGTGACTGAAGTGCCAGTCCCTGTTTTCTGATGTTTTTCTATTTCAGTTTTCCCCATATAAAAAGTGCTCCAAAAATCTGGGAAAATCAGATAAAAAATCAGCATGCCGGAAGCTTCCCGAACCCCGAAGGAAGGCCAAGGGGCCACCACCAGGTGCATAGGCGGCCACCTGGCACGGCCCCCTGGCCGCGCCAGGGGGGCGCCTGGACCTCTGGTGGCCCCTGGCTGCCCCCTTCGCCTATTTATTCTCCGTCACGAGGAAACTCTGAAGACAGAACCCTATTTTGCAAACTCGCCTCTGTTCCTCCGCCGCGGCGCTTCCAAGATCGGGAGCACCGTCAGGACCCTTCCCGGGACCCTGCCTGACGGGGATCAACCCCGGCAAATCCCATGGCCAGGGACCATGGGTTAGTCATGAGAGGCACAGGTTGGACGATAGCTCGTCGGCAAACAGGAGGACACTTTCCTGCTCGATATTATTGATGAGGGAGATGCGATTACAGTGGATGCCGAGGCTGGAGCGCTCAAGGCTAGGGTTACAGATGATATTGGATGCCTTTGGCGTCGCCCCTCCTAGACCTTATATACCGGGCTAGGTCTCGGGGAGTTCATCTATGTTTACAGGTAAGCTTTCCTAACCCTAGCTTACTCCGTACGGTAGGTATTCGCACCTTCCTTGTGAGTCGCAGACTCCTACGTCGGTGCCAATTAGCGGGCCAAGGCTGTATCTTCGTGGGTCTTCTGTCTTCAAGGACACTAGGTAGGCTTATCCGTAAGAGTCGTGGGGTCACCCCCTCGTCAGTAGCCCCCGAGTGCCTGGGGGACTCGAGTACATCCATTTGTCGGTCGTTTGTATGGGCAGTACAACCGCGGGTCGCTGGCAGTCTGGTGGCCATGACAAAACCTGTTTCGAGGGATGCTAAGCTGAAAGGGCCCAAGGAGTCGACTGGTCGAGCCTTGGTGAATTGCGCTAGTGGTAAATACCGCAGTATCCCAATCAAACCCACGTCCCTCGACGTGAGCTTGGAACACTGGTGTCGAGAAAAAGTCCTGCCGCTTCAGGTCTTACAGTGTTCATTTGCCGCCAGTAATGTGCATAGCCTAAGGCGCGTCCGCCCAGCTTTTTCTATCATGCGCAGCGCATGGAAAAGGTTGGGAGTGAAATCTCTCTTCGGCAAGTCCCAGCTCGGCCGAACTTCGCAGCGGGGTCTTACCTACACGCTAATCTTGCGTGGCATCTGGGCACAGTGTATCGTGTTCCAGGAATGTGTATTTTTTAGGCGTGGAGCCTAATAGTATTGCACCCGCTTGGAACAAAACATCAAGCGAGCTGTTCACTCATTCACCCGCAGAGCTTGTTTCGAGTGCTCAGACGGGGGGGTTCTTCGCGAGTAGTCACTCGAATGCCGTTTCGGCTCTTGAGGTGAGGGAGCACCTGAGACTCTAGCGCCGTATGATCTTGGCGAGTGAATGTTTGTCTTGCGTCGGGTTGAGGGAGCACCCGAGAATCTCGTGAGTGCGAGTGATCACTTGAGCACATTGTTGACCTTTGGGTGAGGGAGCACCTGGGACTCTCATGTGCTCTCCCGATGGGAGTAAGATTTTTTTCTTCATCGGGAAAAATATCTGAAAGATAGAATCTCTGAGCCTTGATGGCGTACTCAGTACGCCTTGCTGTGATATGACGTTGGCGTGGTCTTCTAGTGTTTTTGACCACTGTAGCCTGCCGAAGGAAATGACTTGGCGCTGTTCCGCCGAAATTTTTGCGTTGCGCGATCATGGTCCTCTTTTTGCGCGCGTAGTGGGCGGTGTTGTTACTGCGCCGGTTGGATTTTCCATACTTTTCGCCTATTTATGGGATCATGCCACGTTTGCTGGGCGATAAGGTTGGACGGTGGCCCTTCTTGCTAGGCTCTTGGGTTAAATACCTTGCGGCTGGCTGAAAGGCTGGTTTTATCTGAAGGATCGCTGCGTTGTTGGTCAACAATTTGGTCTTGCTTCTTTCAATCCGGAAGCGCGGGTGGTCAGACAGCCTTCGTGGTCTCATTCCTTGACCAAGGTGGAGTCGTCCGAGCTGACTCCGTTTTTGGAGAGGATTGCTGTGTTGAAGGATAACTTGACTGGTGGTCAGCTCATCTCTGTTTTTGTGGGGAGGCGAGTTCAGCCGTTGCAGCATCGAACTCGTCCTATGTGGCAGTACGAGGGACTCGGTGACTCGACGAGATGCTCGCCTCAAGAGCTTGAACCTGACGCCCTCCTGACTCGCATCCAACATGTGACCAAGTGCTCTTGTATTTCGGAAATGCGCCTTGCCCTTCCGTATGCTTCTGATCACTCTCCGCCGCAGGTTGGTTTCCGTGTTCATTCGTTTGTTTGGAAAAGTACCTAGTTTTGCTCTCTTGTTGACATTGCTTGCCTTGCAGGGACATGATCCGGCGCTGTGTAATCCTTCGCAGCCGGGGGACGCCGATATTCTTGAAGAATCTGGTTTTTCCGCAGCTGATGATGCTGCTCCAACTGTTGATGTTGAGGCTGTGCTGGTGGAAACTGGAGATAGTGAAGATTCGAGTCCCTTTCGCGTGAAGCGGTCGCGCCCCTTGAGCGCTGAAGATCATGATGCATTAAGTGATGCTGTCCCACCGGCTGCTCCGTTTCTTGGGCCTTCCCCTTCGGCTGCTACTCCAGCCGCTGCTCTAAAGAGGGTCAGGCTTGGGAGGTCGGGGCTCCCTCGTGCTGCACGTGTCAGCTAAGAATCTGCTGGATTTTTGCCCGTTCCCTTTTCCTTGTTCCTGCGTCTGATAATGCTTATCTTGTAGTGCTGCGACTGCTCCGGCTGCTTCGTGCACCAGCGCAGCTACTACTGACTTGAAGTCGACGGACTCTGGGGTGACAGCCAAGCATCTTGAGGACCCCTCGGCTGCTGCTGGTCAATCTGGGCCGTCGGCGACTCCTGCCGTTCCGACTGCTGGTGTAGTTCCTGGTGCGCCCTCTTCTGAGGCGCCTGGTGCTGTTGCTCCTGAGTCCAAGCCTACTGAACTTGGTCCCCCGTACTTTGGCCGGCTTGATCTGGCGATTGAAGACAAGGCTCGTGTTTTCGACGACGTCTCCAAGCTGGTAAGTTGATTCGTGCCTGTGCGACTTTATCATTGGGGGCACGGCAGTGCTCCCGATGGGAGTAGCCCCCGAGGCTACAAGTAACTGCTTGCACTTGCTTGTAGTCTTGTCTTTACTTATCATCTGATTGTCTGGATTTTGCAGCCTATTTTCCAACACTGTGAGCGTTTGGTGATTGATGCTGAGCGTTGGCAAGGGGCCCATGATTCTGCCCAGGATGCTTTGTCTGCTATGAGTGGTGAGTTTTCATTCTTGTGCTGCTAAGTATTGTCCACTGCGTCTTTTGTTCTGAGTACTGTCTTGCCTCGCAGACCGTCGCCAGGCCGCCGAGAAGCAAGCCGAGAAGGCGGGGAGGACGGTTTCCATTCTTAAGGCTACCTTGGCTTCCAAGGAGGCGGAGTTGCATGGTCAACACGAGGAGCTGGTTCGCCTTCGTCGGGCTGAGGACGCGCGTGCGCAGGTGGAAGCAGTCGAGGGCAAACGTCTTCGCGCCTTGGCGGACTCGCTTGTGTGTAAGTTTGGCATTCATTCATTGGTCTTGATGTTCCTACTGTCTTCCCGTGATGACGTTTCTTTGCTTGATGCAGCTGCTATAGGTGCGAAACCGATGGAGGCTGCTGCGTCAGGGTCTGGAGTTCTTCAAGGTGATGTAGATGTTGTTGCAGGTGCTGTTGTAGTGGTTGGGGACTTCTGCACCCGGGCTTCCGATCTTGTGGGTCTTGCGCATGAACACCTTATGCCGGAGGGTTCAAAGGTGCCTGATGGCCTGGGCGCTCGGGTGGCTGCATTCGGCCCGGATGGGAAGCGTATGGTGGAGCTAGTTGCGGAGAGCGTGGTGAGTGGTTCTTCCACGGCCCTTGTCGCCCTTATGGGGCATGGGATTTCCATTGATGATTCCTTGGTTGAGACCATCCCGGACTATTCTGATGAGCAGATCGACCGAGCCGATAAACTGGCTCGTCGCCTGCAACAGGTTGTAGATGCTCAGGATCCCCCTGTCGTAGGTGAGGGGGAGGCACAGTAGTGTTGCGTCGCTTTGAAACTTTGTCTGTAATTTGTGACCCCGTTGTGATGGTTGATCTTTTGCTACCTTTATCTGAGTGACTGCTTGGCTGTTCCTCTTGCTGCTTTTTGATTTCTTTGTTTTGTTCATCCTGCGGTAGGCCACTCCGGGCGTTCTTCCTCCTTGGAATTCGCTGAAGGATGATGCTCGCGAGGCTGCCTACGAGGTCGTTTGCTTGCGACTGAAGAACGCTGAGTGGGAAATTGTTCGACTGAAGGGATCCGTAGCCGTTCAGCGTACTCGGCGCGAGCGTGCCGAGGCCGTGGTTGAGAACCTTGCTTCGTGGGTGGTGAAGTTGTCCGACCTCCTGCGGGGTGAGTTTTGCCTCTGCTTGGTTGCTCGATTCCGTTTAGTAGGTTTTCCTGTCTCTGTCTTGATCGTGGTTTTTGACTTTCGAAGTGCTGGCGGGGCGATCTCAGGATGAAGAGAGGGCCGTCCAGTCGGAGATGTCACGGCTTGATGATCCCAGAGTGCAGGCGAGCAATCCCTTTTGGGCGGATGGGGCTCGTGCTCGAGCGTTTGCTTTGCTTCGTCTCCGAGTTGAGCAGGTGCCAGATGCTCTCAAATACTGCCAGCGGGTATTGGGTGGTATCCATGCTGAGTTCTATCCGCTGGAGGTGGTTCCTTCGTCCTTTGAGAGGCTCTGTCGCCTATTTTCTCAGCCTACCGAGCTACGTCGAGTGATGGATCATCAGATTTGTGCTGGAGCCCGAGCTACTTTGGGTTTGGTCCATAGTCATTGGCCGGGGATGGATTTTTCTCAAGTGGTGGCGGGTCCTCCAGGCGGTAGGGATTATCCGATGAATGAGCACTACATGGATGTAGATAAACCTGCGCACCAGGTTGTGAGGCGAGTTTGCAAAGAGAACGACCGCCATCTGGGTGCACTTATTAAGGCGAAGTTGGAGCCTAAAGATTAGGTGCTTCCCTTCGTTGTATATGCTTCTTCTTGGTGGTATATATTCCATGCTGTCTTGGTTTTGTCGCGGGGGGTCGTCTGCATTGTAGTTGCGGGGGACGTTCCAGAGGGTTCCCGCGGCAAGCCCCCGAGTGTAAAAGTTTTTATGTGTCGCTGTTGCGAAGAGCGCCTCGGGGGGTGGCTGCTTCGGCGAGCCCCCGAGTGACAAGTTAATGTGCCGCGATTGCGGAGGACGCCTCGGGGGGTGGCTGCTTCGGCGAGCCCCCGAGTGCCAAGTTAATGTGCCGCGATTGCGGAGGATGCCTCGGGGGGTGGCTGCTTCGGCGAGCCCCCGAGTGCCAAGTTAATGTGCCGCGATCGCGGATGACGCCTCGGGGGGTGGCTGCTTCGGCGAGCCCCCGAGTGCCAAGTTAATGTGTCGCGATTGCGGAGGACGCCTCCGGGGGTGGCTGCTTCGGCAAGCCCCTGAGTGCCAAGTTAATGTACCGCGATTGCGGAGGACGCCTCGGGGGGTGGCTGCTTCGGCGAGCCCCCGAGTGCCAACAGATTTTGGGGGAAAATTATTTATGTAATACTTTTCCTGCTGTCTCTTACAAAGAGTAAGGGGGGGGGGGGTTCTGTTGAAGACAGATCCCTTTTGCTTAGAACGATGATGTAGTGGCCTTAAGGGTCTGGTAGCTTTGTCTCCGAGTGCCTGGGTTCTTTGGACGATGTTCCTTTCCTTCTACGGGAGCGCTTCTTCTGCGAGTCCCGTGGTCCTGCTGCCTTGGTGGGCTACGAAGGCTTCTGCTATCTTGTGGAATCCTTGTCGCAGCGGTCGGATCTGACAAAACTGCCGCTGATTGTGATGACCCCGTGTGGGCCTGGCATCTTCAGCTTGAGGTAGGCATAATGGGGTACGGCCATGAAGCGAGCGAAAGCTGGTCGCCCGAGGATTGCGTGGTATTGCGACTTCCAGTCGACCACTTCAAAGTCCAGCGTTTCCTTGAGGAAGTTTGTCACGTTCCCGAAGACTACCTCCAGGCTTATCCTTCCGAGGGGGTAGACTGCTTTTCCTGGTACGATCCCGTGGAAGGTTGTGCCTGAGGATTTGAGTGCGTTTTTTTGGATGAGCATGTCGTCGAGTGTTCGGGTGAAGATGATGTTGATCCCACTTCCGCCGTCCATGAATACTCGTGACATGTCGTAATTTACGATTCTGGCCTCGAGTACTAGCGCGGCGTGCCCTGGTCGGGGAACGACTGGCGGGTGGTCGTCGTGGGAGAAAGTGATTTCTGTCTCCGACCCGCGCAGGTACTCTGGGACGGCCGGGTGTGCGGAGGTCGCCAGGAACACTTGTCTGGTGACTTGTTTCTGCTGCCTGTTGGAAAGCCTGCCTTCTTGTATCATGTAGATCCTCCCGTGGGCTTCTGGGTACTGGTCTTCTTCTTCTGGTGTCCTTTGCCGTTCCTGGATGGCGGCCACCTGTCTTGTTGGCATTGGAGGGGCTGGTGGCGCGTTGTGGGCGACTGGCCCGACTGCTATGCTTGCGAGTGGTTGTACTGTTGCGGCCGCGGAGCGGCTTTTCTCCTCGGCCAACTCGTTGAAGCTTCTGCAGTTCCTGAGGGTGTGGGACGATCTGAGCTCTCCTCGCTCGTTTCTGAATCCGTGTATAGAACACGGTTCGTCGAGTTGTTCTTTGGCGGAGCGGAATGCGCGAGTGCCGTCGCGCAGCTGCCTTGTCCTCCATTCTCGTTTCTGAGCCTGGGGCTCGTCTTCTGGCTTGTCTCTTCGTTGTGGTCTGTTGTCATCGCGGTGCCTGCCGTTCCGATCGTCCGAGAAACCGGCGGCGACCATGTCAGGTCCTCTGTCGTCGTAGAAGTTCCGTCTGGGTCGCTTCCTTCTTCTGTCAGCTCCTTTATCTCTGTTGTAGTCGTAGTCGTACTCTGATCGTGCAGTGTGGGTTTCTGTTTCATTACGAACAAAATCTTCTCCGTCCACCTAGCTGTTGGCTAGTTCTAACAGCCGTGCGAGTGTTCGGACTTTCATCTGTCCGAGCTGCTCCTTGAATTCAACGCGCTGTAGGCCTCCCCTGAACGCGTCGATCGCACTTTCGTCCGAGATGTCTTCCGCTGAATTCTAGAGTATCGTCCATCGCTGGATGTATGCTCGCAGGGTCTCCCTCGTTCCTTGTTTGCATGCCCGCAGTTCCTCGAGTGAGGCTGGTCGCTTGTATGTGGATTTGAAATTTTCTATGAAGGCTCCTCGAAACTGGCTCCAGGAGCTGATGGATCCGTGCCGGAGATTCTTCAGCCAATGTCGAGCGGAGCTCTCAAGCATGAGCTGCACGTACTGCATTGCCATGACGTTGGTTCCTCTCTGAAACCTGATTGTTGTTAGGTAGTCGTCAATCCATGCCTCCGGCTCCTCGAGTCCGTTGTACTTTAGTGTCGTGGAGTTCAGTTTGAACCCGTTTGGCATTCGCGTCTCACGTATGGCACGTGTGAAGCATAGTGCTCCACATGGCTCGATTTCCTCGTCAGAAGCCTATTCGTCCGAGCACTCCTCGCGTGTTGCGCGTCTTCGCCTGCTGCGGTTGACTCTGTTCTATGTGATGTCATCTCGCGCATCTCGTCGAGTGCTGCGGTGCCTGTTGTTGTCGTCGCTGTCGTGCTTCTTGTTCTTGTCGGATCTCCGCCTGTCGTCATTACTGTCGTCGTCTGGTGAACTGGGGTCCCTGTCCGGTGTCCGCTCGCGAGTCTGCCGTTTTGGGCTGGATTTCTTAGGCACCGAGGCATCGATGGCGTCCTTCATTATCTGCAAAGCAATGGAAGTGTAGCGATCTGACTTGCCCTTTCTGCTTTTCTGGGCACGGGACAGGTAGTCCTGGGCGCTTATGAGTGCTTCTATCGGAGTGAGGGTCTCTTCTTCGTCGTCTTCTTCCTCTAATCTGAAGTCGTCTTCGAATTTACGCACCACTCTCGCCCTTTCTGTCTTCGGCAGATTGTTGGGTTTCGATCTGTTGCGGGTGGGGGAGTCGCGGCCTAGTGAGTCACTTCTGGGAGGTTGTCTGCGACTGCTTTTCTTTTCGAGTTCCGCCTTGTCTTGCTTCTCCATGGCTAGGCGCCATTGTCTCGTCTGCTGGGTTAGCTCGCCCGCTAGCTTGTTGTATGCCCTTAGCTCGTCCCTTGAGGCATCTGGTGGTAGTAGCCTGCCGAGGACGACTTCTTCCTTTACCATTGCCATTGATTCCTTGGACAAGTATATTTTTTCTCTGGGTGGTTCGTCTGCCACTGCAACAGGGGCTTGCTGCCTGCTGCGTGATGGATGGCCGCCTTGGCCAGGTGCTTACTGCTTGCTGCTTGGCGGCTGACTGCTTTTTATATTGCTGGGTCCTTGTCCCACCGGGACTTTCATTGGTATGGACCCCGGTTCTCCTAGCTTTACGACCATATGACTGGTGTTGCCAGGACCTGCCGCCCTGCTGGTGGTTGGGGTGTCTTGACGATTGTCTGGGTCGTCGACTCGTCCGTTGTTACCTGACGCTGGTGCGCCAACTTCTGCCATGAACACCTGCGATGGTGTCCTTGCCGCCTCCTTGCTGATACGTGTGATGGTGCTTCTCCATGTTGGGGCTCCACTCGAGCAGTCGCGAGTGGCATGAAGCCTTGAGTTGGGTGGGTAGCTACGGCTGCCAGATAGGTTGGCCGTGCGGGCGACGTCCGCTCCGGTCACTGCTGCAGGTGTTGCCATGGGTGCGCGGGTGCCGTCAGTGAGGCGAAGAGTCCCCCAATGGTTGATGTAGATCTGATACGCTCCGAAGATCAGATTTCCCCCGGAGTGTAGATCGGTAAAGACTGGCTGGAGGGCTGGGAGGTGGGCCGTGAATCCGAGGGACTTAAAAAGATTAGATCTTGCCGGAGCCACCGAGTCGATGAGTGCCGATGATGATGAGGCCGCCGAGATCGCGTTCCCAACCTGCGCGGTTCCCACAGACGACACCAATTGACGGGGATCAACCCCGGCAAATCCCATGGTCAGGGACCCTGGGTTAGTCATGAGAGGCACAGGTTGGACGATAGCTCGTCGGCAAACAGGAGGACACGTTCCTGCTCGATATTATTGATGAGGGAGATGCGATTACAGTGGATGCCGAGGGTGGAGCGCTCAAGGCTAGGGTTACAGATGATATTGGATGCCTTTGGCGTCGCCCCTCCTAGCCCTTATATACCGGGCTAGGTCTCGGGGAGTTCATCTACGTTTACAGGTAAGCTTTCCTAACCCTAGCTTGCTCCGTACGGCAGGTCTTCGCACCTTCCTTGTGAGTCGCAGACTCCTACGTCGGTGCCAATTAGCGGGCCAAGGCTGTATCTTCGTGGGCCTTCTGTCTTCAAGGACACCAGGTAGGCTTATCCGTAAGAGTCGTGGGGTCACCCCCTCGTCACTGCCGGAGGGAGGATCGACCTCTGGGAGCTTCTCCTCCACCATGGACGCTTCCCGGATGTGCCGTGAGTGGTTTCCTTTGGACCATGGGTCCATGATTAATAGCTATGTGATGTTCTCCTCCCCTCTTTGTTCTTCATGGTTTAGACCTCGTGAGCTGCCCTACATGATTGAGGCACATATTTAATTCTTCTAATGTTGCTATGGTGAGTTTTATGGGATCTGATGCATTACGAGATTATGTTCAGATCGTCATAGAGTAATATATTTGGTTTTTATCTCTTATATTTTTGTTCCTAAGTAATTTTTGCATGTTCTCCGTTGCTGCTTATTGCTTTGGCCAAGTACTAGGTAGTGACTCCAAGAGGGAACGTTATGCTCGATTGTGGGTACATGCAAGGCCGTGCGGGCGGCGTCCGCTCCGGTCACTGCTGCAGGTGTTGCCGTGGGTGCGCGGGTGCCGTCGGTGAGGCGAAGAGTCCCCCAATGGTTGATGTAGATCTGATACGCTCCGAAGATCAGATTGACCCCGGAGTGTAGATCGGTAAAGACTGGTTGGAGGGCTGGGAGGTGGGCCGTGAATCCGAGGGACTTAAACAGATTAGATCTTGCCGGAGCCGCCGAGTCGATGAGTGCCGAGGATGATGAGGCCGCCGAGATCGCGTTCCCAACCTGTGCGGTTCCCACAGACGACACCAATTGACGGGGATCAACCCCGGCAAATCCCATGGTCAGGGACCCTGGGTTAGTCATGAGAGATTATGTTCAGATCATCATAAAGTAATATATTTGGTTTTTATCTCTTATATTTTTGTTCCTAAGTAATTTTTGCATGTTCTCCGTTGCTGCTTATTGCTTTGGCCAAGTAGTAGGTAGTGACTCCAAGAGGGAACGTTATGCTCGATTGTGGGTACATGCCCCCTGATGACACGCTTGAGTGGCAGAAACATGAGTCTATGGGGTGTGCTATGGCCACAAGGGGGAAAACAACGGTGCTTGTAACTGCGGTTGCAAGGATTTTTTACTTTACGCAAAGTTCTTTTAATGCAGTTGTCTGTTGCTTTGGGTTTACACTTTGGGTGGGGCTCGCAACTTAATACCAGCGAGATGTTCTGGATAGATATCTCAAGGTGGATGATTAGTAGTAGATGCAGATGGATTTCGGTCTACTTATTTTGGCGTACTGCCCATGCTTATGAGCTTCTTCCTTTCTTTTGTAGCATAGTTAGCATTGAGGTGCGTTTATAATCCTGTCAATTGCCCATCTGTAATTTGGTTACGTCGCATAGAAGTTTTATCGTGTTTTGGGAGAGAGACATCACTAGTGAACATCACGGGACCCCGGTCCATATTTTCATCACTGTTTACAAGCTTATTTCCTTTTCAGTATTTACTTTCAGTTGCTATCATTATCATTATATCTTGTGTTTGATCCTTTGTAAACAACAAGACCGGAGAGATCGACAACCTCTCTGAACTTCATTGGGAGAAAAGTTAATTGTGTTGTGTGCAGGTCCGCGTCAGGTGCGCCACTGACACCTACTTATCATCGCCGGAGTCCTACGAGAGATAAACTCTATCCTTTGCAAACTGGAAATTTGCTGCTATCCTACATCTCACCTTCCACTTGGGGTAACCAACGAAGGGCGAGAAGCCATTACCACTTCCACGCCATCAAGCAAATTTCTGGCGCCGTTGCCGGGGACTCCGAGTGATAAGATAGGGGAGTTGCCCACTACCTTTTACCTTTACTTTGTATTCTTGTTAGTTTACCTTTCTGTTTTTATCTTTGTGTCTTATATCGGAAATTACAAAAAAATCTGCCACACTTGCTGCTGATAACCCTCAACTGTAGGGGATTGAGATAGTCTTCGCGGGCAAGATAACCCAATTTATTGATTCGACACTTGGGGAGCCAAAGAATACGTACAAGCTTTGACAATTGAGTTGTCAATTCAACCGCACCTGAAATAAACACTTGCTTGCACAAAGGTATTAGTAGCAACGGTAGTACAGAAGTGGTAGTGGTGATGATAATAGTGGCGATGAAACAACAAAAGTAAAACAACAAAAGTAAACAACTAGTAACCAGCAGGATTGAAACACTGTAGGCTAGGGAGATGGATGGCTGGGCGCTGCTTGGATGAGATCAAACATGTAATAGATTCTAACATGGGCAAGGCTCACAGAAAATAAAGGATCATCTAGGAAAATATCAAACATCAGGCATGCATCCCAAGGTAGTTGTACGAGCATGCAATAAGAACTTTGCACAACATCTTTTGTCCTACCCTCCCGCTACGAACGGGGACAAAAGGAACTTAGGGAGATTAAGGTACTCCTGTCAAAGAGCACCGGAACAAAGCATTAACACTTCATGGATACACGGAATCCTCAAATTATAGTCCATCCCATTTGGTGTCCCAAGCTGTCACCATTGGGATCGCCGGTTCCAGACTATAATAGGTGCATACAACTCATAGATAGGATCAAGAACATCAACAAACTCAAGAAAACAAAGGGTGGTCAGATCTGAAATCATGGCACTCGGGCCCAAAGTGGCAAGCATTAAGAGTAACAAGTTGTAACAGAGATGATAAACACCAAGTAGATGATAGGCAACATGCCCCAACAATCTGATGAACTATTACATGATCTAACTCATCCAATCCCTACCATCCCCTTTGCCTACATCAGGTAATTACTAACGCATGAGAAGAGAAGTCATGGAGGGGTGATGGAGAGGCGATGATGATGACGATGGCGATGATTTCCCCTCACCGGAGGCCAAAGCAGCCTCCAGATTAGATCTCGCGGAGAAGAAAAGAGGGTGGTGGAGGCTCCGCGACGTAGATTGGAAAAGAGACTTCTGTTTTGGAGTTTCCTCGCTGAGGGAATAAATAGGTCCAAGGTAGGGCACCAGGTGGTGTGGGACCCACTCAGGAGGGCAGGTGGCGCGGCCAGGGGCTGGGCCGCGCCCCACACCCTTCTGGGTGCCCCCTGGCTGCTCCGTGGCCCCCCTTTGGCATCATCGAAGCTTCGGGAACGCTGATTTTTTATATAAATTTTGTGGATTTTTCCAGCGTACCTAAATATCCAGAAACCTGCACAATATAAAACAACTCTGGTAGCTCTGCTGAAAACAGCGTCAGTACGGGTTAGTTTCGTCCAAATCATGCAAGAATGAAGCCAAAACAATAGCAAAAATGTTTGGAAAAGTAGATACGTTTGAGACGTATCAACTCCCCAAGTTTAGCTATTGCTTGTCCTCAATAAATTCAGTTCAATGAACTGGACACGACAAAGAAAACTTTGACAAACTCTTTTGCTTCATTAGATGTATATAAGCATGTACTACGAAAGAGTTTAGCAAGTTTTGACACCATGCTACAAAGACAATGCACGAAGCAATCCTTCTTTCATGTGATCAGTCACAAACAAATAAAAGTAAATAATATGCTGCTGAAAATCAATCCAGGATCACAATGCTCATAGCATGAACATACTATAGTGGTATCTCGCTAGCCTCCATGAGTGAAGCAAAACATAAATGCATAAACTCCTCCGGAGTTTTAAAGGAGACTAGAACTAAGAATTTCAGACTAGCAATATAACAAGCATGCAGAAGACAATGTAGTACTTTGGGACAATGCATGTTACAATAAGAATGACAATTATGCTCTCAATAGTTGGTGCTTTGAAGAAAGAAGGTGAGACTCTCGAACCGCGGATTTTTGATGGCAAGGTTGAAAACCCGTGAAAGGAAGCAAAGACTAATCATGTGCCAAAGCTCTTGGTTTTGAAAACAGAGATAAAACTCTTTTGAGAAGTGCAACTTTCCAGTCAACGGTGAACGGTAAAGGTCTCTCAATATCTCCCATGCCAACCATATTAATGCCTTTTGCTTAAACATGTTCCCTTATCCATGAATTCTTTGATGGTCTACAAAACCTTTTATTTTGCCTCAAGGATGGAAGGAGGGTATCGTTCCACGTATCATTAGCAGCATTTGATCCATCTCATTCCATCATCAAGTATGGGGGAGTGTAACTCTCATATATTTTTTATTGACTAGTTAAAACTTCCGTCAAAATATTTTTGGCATGAAAGATACTGATTTTCCCTCCACTACTAGGGAATACCCTTATGGTGGCGCACTGCTTTTGAGTTTAGTGGCGCATTCACAGTGCGCCACTAACTACAAGCCACTAATAAGGGCTTAGAGGTGGCGCATTCTGGATGCGCCACCCCTAAGGCCCTTAGGCGTGGCGCATCTCAGAATGCGCCACCTCTAAGCTCTTAAGGGTGGCGCATTCTGGTATGCGCCACGCCTAAGGGCCTTAGGGGTGGCGCATTCACAGTGCACCACTAAATCCTAACAAGATGCGCCACTAAATAATTACAGAAAACAAAAAAAAGAATTACATAAAAGAATAAAAGCATTACAGATATTTTTATTATATTACAGAAATGCAAAATACAATATAACAATGAGGCCAACAATTATTGATACAAAAGAATTGCAATATAATTTTTATTACAAAGGTTTAGAGGCCAACAAGATTCACAAGATTACATTCCATCACAAAATTACAATGAGTCCAACAATTATTGAAAACCGAAAGCTACTTTCGTCATCACTACTTGTTTGCTCTTCAACCTTCACAAAACAAAGCTTTAGAGGTCACATCCATATGAATCATACCAAAGGAGAATAAAGCAATCTAGCATCTATTCTTATCAACAACTTAAAGCAAGTTGATGAATGGTGAAAAGCATGCACATATGCATAAAAATGCATATGCAGTGACCTTTATATATACACAAAGAGCACCAAGAGTATTTGACACTACCATCTAGTACACAAAGAGTACATCCAAATTACACAAAGAGTACATTCAATTAATTGTTTTGACTCGGCTCGGGGAATGGGCGGCATCCTTCTTTCGTCATGAAAGGCCTTGTGTCACGCAGGGCCTTTAGGCGGACTTCTATCTCCCCATTGGATGGTGCAATGTTGGAGTGAAAGATCGCCCCCTTCATTTGTACTTCATGACGAATGATAGTCGCCATCTGCGCTTGGATGTGAAAGAACTCCTCCTTCAGATTTGCATCGGCGATTTCCGCCTTCCTTTCGGCCCACGCTCTGAGATGACTTGGCAGCGTAAGGTTGCGTTGTTCCTGTACAATCGCCCTCATGTGATGAAGGGCGTAGTACGCATCCCTTACACTGCCAGCCGGCTGCTTGACGCACGGGAACTGCGTTACGTGGTTGAACACGTTCACGCCAGGCTGATTTTTCCTGAACTTCTGCTTCATGATCTTGCCTCCGGCTTTTATGTAGCCGACGAGAGCATCATCCAAAACTCTCATGATATACTTGTAATCTTTCTTCTTCACACTCCCCGAGTCTAAATACACGGCATGCGAGTGTTGCGGTGAAAAGCAGATGAGCATGCAGTCTTGATCCTCACTGCATAATTAAAACAATCCAAAAGGAATGTTGGAAGAGGACAATGGAAAGCTAAGAAAGCATATACGCTACGGAGGCGAGCGAATGACTTACTTGGGAGAGTAGGTCATAAGAAATGAATCTTTGTCGGCGTTCCGTAGCATGAAGTCTGTGATGTACCCCGCCGCGAGAGCCGCGTCCGCGTCGTCCATCAAGATGCTTTCACGCATGTAGAAGGGGTCCAATATCGCGACGCTCGGGGTCTTATCTCTCCTGATACTCATAGAAAGGCTAAGCGAGAACAGACGGATAAGGCTATGGTCCAGCCGCTTGAGATGGTACAAATTGAAGATCTCCGAAAACCGCAGGATTATCATATCCGCGGGGATAGTGTTGATGAAGCCCATGTTGATTGGCACCTTGGCCATGAAAACCGGGTACGAGGGATTCTCTTCTCGAAGAAGAATCTTCTCTAATGCCATAATACTATGATGCACACTCTGCATATCCGAAGTTGCAAGGTCCAACATGTCCTTAGGTAGCATCGCCCTACCAGCCACATGGATTTCAAACGAGAGATCCTTGGGTCTTGGTGGCCCGTCCTGAGCCCGGATCGGCATCGAAGGTTGGCTACTAGAAGTGATGCTCTTCTTTCTTTTCCGTCCCTTCTTCTTTTCTGATTTTGAGCAGTCACCGGCCTTTATCTTCTCAGTGGCCGCCTTATGGAGTGTGGACGGGCTGAGAATAGATCTTGTGGCATCTTCTTGAGGCTCGGTGAAGGCGCAAGCTGCTAGAGACATGTCCTGAGAAGCAGCGAAGAGACGCGTGGAGCAAGCAGGCTTCGCCGCAGGATCAGCTGGACCGCGAGCTTCCTCGTCATGCTGACAGGCTCCTTCAGCAGGAGGCATGAATAAGTCATCAGCACCATACAAAGTATTGATGAACTGGTCGGCGCTGATATCATCATCAAGATCATCGTCTTCTTGTTGTGCTCTGATGGGATCATGTGGCGCCGAAACGATGACTAGAGGTGTTGTCCTAGGTGTGGTGCCCCTTTCCCCCGTCATTAAACGCATTTGGCTCTTCGGCCATAGGCATATTTGGTTGAAACAGTCACTGAGGACTGCCGGCTCGTCCTCATCGTATCCGGGGGGTTGAATGGGAGGTTCAACTCTCTCGTAGCCCGAAATCACGAGAGAGATTTGAACCCTATGCATCTCCGGTGCCATCGGCATATTGTGCATGATTCGATTTTGTGGTTGAATGATTTTACCTTTGGCAACATCCTTCAACTCGCCGTCCACGACTTGTAATAGAATGCATGGAGTGTCCTCCCGCGAAAGATATATATATATATATATATATATATATATATATATATATATATATATGCATGTACGGCATCAGAGAGATTCCACTAAAAAAGGCAAGGAGATGAAGTCCTCGTTTGAGTTGCAGACGCTTATAGTTACCTTGAGGGCGTCGAGGTCGGCTAGTGAAGAGACCCCGCCGATGGTAGCTGGCGGTACGTTGTATTATCCATGCACCTAACGCATGCACAGAATCCTTGGACCACCTGCCCTGAGAAATATCCGTATCCGAGATAGTCGTGCACCGTCGTGATCACCGCGGCTTTCATTGGGAAATATTCTTTTGCCGCGGCGTCCCATGTAATGACTCCGTCTTTCCATAACGTTGCTAGCTCCTCTTTCAACAGCTGCAGAGATAGATTGAGGTTCGTACCTGGTTGTTTCGGCCCTTGAACTAGCATACACATTGTTATGTACTTTTTCTTCATGCACTTCCAGGGGGGAAGGTTGTATATGCATACAAACACGGGCCAGGTACTGTGTGTGCTGCTCTGGCCGCCAAACGGATTGACTCCATCGGCGCTCACACCAATCCTGAGGTTCCTTGGTTCTTTCCCAAAATCTGGGTATTCGAGGTCCAACGCAGTCCATTGGCTACCATCTGAAGGGTGCCTCAGGATGTCCTCCTTTTCCGGATCCGGGTTCGGGTCATCCTCTTTTAGCTTCTTTCTATCCGCGTGCCAGGTCATGAGCTTTGCTTCCTCGGGATCTACAAAATACCTCTGCAGACGAGGAGTGATCGGAAAGTACCATACCACTTTTCTAGGAACTTTCTTCCCTCTCTTGTATCGACTAACACCGCACACCGAACATGTGGTTTTATCTTCGTCCTAACCAAGATAGATCATGCAATCATTTATGCAGACGTGGTACTTAACGTGCGGAAGATCGAGAGGGCAAATGACTTTCTTGGCCTCAGCGATACTAGTTGGGCACGTGTTGCCCTTCGGAAGACGACCGTGCCAGAATGCCATGTTATCATCGAAGCTTTCGTCGGTCCATTTGTGTTTTGCCTTCATCTCCATAGCCCCAAGTGTTACATTCAAGCGGGTATCCTCGTCGTTGCATCCTTCGTACAACTTCGTAATCGCGTCTTTCTCGAGTTGCGCCATCTTGGCTTTCTCTCTAGCTGCACCTCTTGCGTTCAACGCCTCTTTGACAAGCAGCTCTTGAACATGAGGGTCCCGCACCCAGCTTGAATCATCATGTCCGACATCTTGATCTTCATGTCCGGCATCTTGATCTACATGATCCGCTTCGGCATCTTCTTCATGATCATGTACGGGATGCTCTTCGTCATCTCGCCCGCCGCTGTTTTCTGGTTTCCCTTCCTCATTTATTGGCGCCCCACCATTGACGTCCTCCTCCTCACCAGCTTCATCACTTATCCATCGTGTGTAGCCATCCATCAAACCATTACGCTTTAGGTGTCTTTGCAATATTCCGGAATCAGGCTCGGTCACGCACTGCAGTTTTCATCTCCGACACGGACATCTTATATCCGACCTATTATTCCTTAGCATGTCGTTTGTCGCACATTGCATCCACCTAGCCATGGCGATATCGCTCAGCATCTCGCGGACCATGGTCGATCACCTGCGTGCACGGAGAGAGCAACACAATTATATATCACAGTCGTCGCCGGAAAAATTCGGCATGACCTTCCCTAATAATGCATGGGAGCATGAGGAGAGTGCGCTAGAAATTTGCCGAAACGGAAATGAATCGACATTTCGGAAAAACATTTGCCACCCAAGATACACATATACATCAAACCACCATAAGCTTCACACATACATCAAACCCAAGCTTCACATATACAACAAACCCCAAGCTAATAAAGGAAAGTATATGGGTCATAAATGGAACAAAAGAGTTTGGGAGGAGGTCCACTTACTTCAATATGAAACAAAATAGATGCAATGCCAAGTATCGATGGATAAATGGAAGAAATGAGGTGGGGAGGAGGAGAAAACCGAATAGCTCTAGGGTGAGAAGAGTGGATCTAGTTTGAGAATTGTGTGGAGTGAATGAGAGGTGGTAGGTGGGGTGGAGTAGATAAGGGCAGCTCTAGGCATTTAGTGGCGCATATAGGAAGTCAGTGGTGGCGCATCTGTGAAATGCGCCACCCCTAAGCTCTTATGGGTGGCGCATTTCACGGACGCGCCACCCCTAAGGACCTTATGGGTGGCGCATTTACAGAATGCGCCACCCCTAAGCTCTTCGGGGTGGCGCATTCTGTAAATGCGCCACCCATAAGGTCCTTAGGGGTGGCGCATATTGGTAGATGCGCCACGTATAAGGTCATCTAGGCTGGCCCACTCTTAGGGGTGGCGCACTGGAAAATAATGCGCCACCCATAAGACCTTATAACAGATGGTGGCGCATCACTTTCTACATGCGCCACTAATAAGCTTTCCATGTATAGCTATTTCCCTAGTAGTGCTCACCGCACCATGAGCTTGTACGGTTACAAAAGGGAAGCTTTTGAATAAATTTCGAGATGGCACAAGAAAGTCTAAGTTAGGAGTGGCCGGTAAATACCACATATAGGTAGGTATGGTGGACTCAAGTGGAAAAACTGGTTTGAAAAGGAGTTTGGATGCACAAGCAGAATTCCGCTTAGTGCGAGTGAAGGCTAGCAAAATACTGGGAAGCAACCAACTAGAGAGAAATAATTGTCATAATCATGCAGAGCGACAAAGTAACATTGAATCGGGCATGAAAGTGATATAACTATTCTGAAATAAAAAGGTCATCAAGGAAGAACAGACTTTTTAGTCTTAACATGCGTGAACATGTGCCAAGTCGATCCAAGAATTCTCCAAAGGGAAATACCACTTCAATATGCCAAACCATGAACAATGCAATGCATGGCAATCATTTCAAGCAACACATTATGAACTCTAGCTATTTGGGACTAACCACAAAGAAAGCATGAACCACTGGGAAAGCATTGTAAACATAGAACTATTTCGCTACAAGCTGGTCTCTAATCATAAGTACAGGCATATGTACAAAAGTAGAAACAAAAAGAGTTCATACCGGCTTTCCTTGTTGCATCCCTTCCGTCGATCTTCGTCATTACTGCCTTGTCACTTGCATGACCGAACGTAGGAAAATATAATCAAATGCCATCACGGACTCGAGATGAACTCTGAAAGAAAAGCAAACTAAAGAGAGAAAGAAAATCTTTTTGGGGTTTTTCAAAGGTTTAGCGAAAGAAAGAAAAATAAAATTGAAATATTTTTGTTGTTTTTGCAAAATAAAAAACAAAGAAGAACAGGCAAAGACTTCAAAAAGATCAAAGCGAACAAAATGGAAGATGCTATGGAGGGGGAGGAGAGTACGTACTCCCCCAAGCTTAGGCTTTTGGCCTAAGTTGGGCTCGTATACTGCGTTCCCGAGGAGCCTCCTGCTCCGGGCTAATGGTAAGTCCAAGGGTTGTATGAGCCCTCCGGTGCGTACACGGAAGTCCTCGGATCCTCCCATGATGAAGGTCCCTCATCCCAACTAGAGGAAGACCCTCCGTCCCATCGGGCGGTGGTCTCCTCCTGGACGGGTGGATACACCACGCGCTCCTCCTCATCTGGCGCAACCCCCCTCCGTGGGGTCGTGAAACTGGTATCTCCCTATGATCTCATCAAACTGGGTATCTGAAAAGCGTTATCCATTCCTGTGAGAAAAATCAAACACAAGTGGTGCATGTAGACGGATGATGCGTTCCACATCGCCCTCAAACCGCAAAATATAATCAAGTGCATATCGGTCAGAGGCCCTAGTAACAAAGAAGTGCCTCTTCATGGCAACCAAATCCAGACTAACAAAAGGAAAAACTGTATCATCTGGGCGCGGTTCTCCTCAGAGAAACTACAAAAGAAGTGTGGAGTAGACGCCACCAAAAAGATCTCCCTTTTTTCTATTAGCAGCAAGGCATCTAGCAATCAGCGTGCCCACATGATACTCGTGATTCCCAGAGAGGGCGTTCGCCATGATAGCAGTATCAGGCGAAGAAGTGTTGCTCGTGTTGTCTCGAGCCAACACCCCTCTAGCAATATAATACGCGGAATACCTGAGATGAGGAAACAAAATATTGGAGATCTTCAGATGGTTAGTGTTCCTCACTTCAGTGTTGCACAACGAGTCGAGAAGGGTCTTGAGTGAAGAAGTTTGAGAATTTTTCCTCCTCTTCTCTCCTCTGTCTGGCAAACCTAAAGCTTTACAAAAGGTACTCCTAGGCATGGTTAGTAACCTTTCATAAATCTGAAATACAACAGCATCACTTTCAGGATAGAATCTGAAACTGTTAATAAATATAGCAGTGAGCATTCCATAATGTGGCACACGGCTCGTCACAAGCCGTGTCAAACCTGCTCTGGCACACAGGGCGTCGAACTCCTCCTGTATGCCGGCATCCGCCATGAAATCTCTGCATGGAAATGCCATGGCCTTTGCGGGTGATGCGTCCAACAACTCCAAGGGTATGATTTCTTCTTTGTAGCTCACCCTCGTAGCCGAAGGTGAAGCTGTGGACCGTGTAACACGGCTAGAGCGCTCGGGTTTCTTCTTCCCAAGCCATCTTCCTAGCCTATCCATTTCTGAAATTTTTGACAAATCACAAAAATGGAGGTTTAAGCAAAACTAGTTTGAGCAAAACATTCTACTTACTTTACCAAGGCTCAAACTAGCAACAAAACTTGCAAAATAAAATTCTACACATACATTTAAGCTCAACTAAACAACACCAAGAACTACTGAATACTCACTAATGAAGCCACCAACAAGAAAACTAATTGGAGGGGTGAGGGTGTCACATACCAAGGAGTATTTGTTCCAAATTTCAGCTCAAACGAGTGGCTGTAGAGGGAGATTGAAGTTCCGTGCTCAAGAACAGCAAGAACACGAAACCAGAGCAAGAACACGAGTTTTTGGGGAGAAAGAGGGAGAGTGGAAGAAGAGATGCCAGCAGGGGGTGCCTGTGGGACCCAGGAGGGTGTGTGGCGTGGCCAGGGGCTGGGCCGCGCCACCTGGCCTCCTGGGCCACGGGTGGACCCCCCTAGTCAGCCTCAGGTGCCTCCCGATGGCTTTTTACCTGGAAATTTTTATTTTTAATTTTCTGGAATTTTCCGGACAACTTCACTGTGGAGAATTTTTCAAAGTTCAATAAGCTGCAAAAACTTTTGTGAACTTGGGGCAAAAAGTTAGAACAAGTGAAGCTTTAGACACAAAAACTTAGGTACAGGAAGGAGAATAAAAGCTAAAGGAAATGAAAAAATATCAAGCTCATCTTTTTACCTATATAAAACATGCTAGTTAGCAAGGTTGATCAAGTCTTACCAACAAACCGTTGATATATAGGGCAGAAAGTCTCGCCTCTTATGAAGTGATCATTGCATTCTCATTTTGATGGAAATTGTCCCCACCATAAATTTTTTTATTTGTGGTATACATGTAGTGGACAATCCCATTCTCCAATCTTCACGGTCTCGATATTCTCGATGGAGTTAAGGCCATGCCTTTTGTCGATCTTCTTTGGAAAATACACCATGTGTTCTTTGGCATTCACGTTGAAGGTAACCTTCCCTTTATTGCAATAAATATTGCACTTGCGGTGTTAATAAAAGGTCTACCAAGGATAATGGACATGCTCCCATCCTCGGGCATGTCAAGCACAACAAAATCAGTAAGTATTAAGCAATTGGCAACTTCAACAGGAACATCCTCACAAATACCGATCGGGACGGCCGTTGACTTGTCAGCCATCTGAAGGGAGATATCTGTAGGAATTAGTTTCTCTAAACAAATTCTTGTGTAGAGAGAGAAGGGAATAACACTCACTCCTGCACCAAGATCACATAAGGCAGTTCTAACATAATTATTCTTTATGGAGCAAGGAATGGTGGGTATACCTGGATCACCGAGCTTCTCAGGAATCTTTCCACTGAAAGAGTAGTTAGCAAGCATAGTAGATATTGCTTAATTAGGAAACTTTCTTTTATTAGTAACAATATCTTTCATATATTTAGAGTAAGGAGGTAACTTAATAGCATCAGTCAAAGGAATCTGAAGAAAAAGAGGTTTCATCCACTCACAAAACTTGTTGTAGTGCTCTTCTTCTTTGGTTTTGACAGACTTACTTGGAAAGGGCATGGATTTCTGTACCCATGGTTCTCGTTCCTTCCAATGTCTTCTTGCGATGAAGTCTTCTCTAGTGTACTTCTTGCGCTTATCAGGTGCTTCTTCTTCTCGAACCTCAGGTGGATTATTCTTTTCAGCATCTTTTTCAGGTTCAGCACCGTCTTCAGTCTCAGCATCGGAGGTAGATATGTTGTTTGGATCAAAAGCATGTTCTTCTTCTTCTATAGGATCATTGGCATTGTCAGCTTCCTTGTGTTTCTTTTTCTTCTTCTTTGGAGAGCTGACAATCTCTTCTTCCTGCACTTGAGAATCTTGCTCGATCCTCATCGGGTGCCCCTCTGGATAGAGAGGGTCCTGGGTGTGTGTTCCACCCCGGGTCTTTATACCATAGGCCTGCAAATTTTCTAGTTTGGCATTGTTAGCAAGCAAATCTTTTTGCACATTAGAAATTTGTTCAAGCCGAGTTTGAACTATATGAAAATTCTTAACAAGACATTTAACATCATTAACTGTTCTTCCTAGAATATCAAGCAAATTTTTGATAGCAAGAGTATTATCATGCAACTGACCTTGTAACTTTTCATTTAAGTGACTTTGCTTCATAATAAAATTATCAAGCTCATCTAAACATTGGTCAGGAGGCTTACCTTTAGGAATGTCACTTGCATTGAAATCTAAAAGAGAGTGTACCTCTACCATAGGTAGGTGAGTGGTAGGCTCACACAGCTTTTCAATTGGAGGTAGATTCTTGATGGCTTCTCGCCCCTCGTTGGTTACCCAAAGTGGAAGGTTGAGATGTAGACATCAGCAAATTTCCCTCGGTGAAGATACCAAGGTTTGTCTCCAGTAGGACCCCAACAACGACAGGAAGGTGACAATGGCGCTAGCAATTAGGCGGTTGACGTGGACTTGCACACACAACAGATAACTTTGCTCCCAACGAGTATAGAGAGGTTGTCAATCCCTCCGTCCTTGTTGTTTACAAAGGATCAAACCTACGGGATAGTAATGATAGTGATAGCAACAGAAAAGGAAATAAAGCAGAAAAAAATAGCGGGTGTAAAAAGAGGTGGAAATATGGACCGGGCTCCCATGATGTTCACTAGTGATGTCTCTCTCCAAAAAGACGATAAAATAGCCATGCGAGGTAAACAAATTACAGCTGGGCAATTGACAGGATTATGTGCGCAAACCAATGCTAACTATGCTACTAAGAAAGGAAGAGGCTCAAAAGCTTGGGAGGTACGCCAAGACAAGTAGACCGAAATCCATCTGCATCTACCTACTAATCATCCACCTTGAGATATCTATCCAGAACATCTCGCTGGTATTAAGCTGCAAATCCCACCCAAAGTGTAAACTCAAACCAACAGACAACTGCATTAAAGAACTTTGCGTAAAGTAAACAATCCTTGCACCCGCAAGTGCAAGCATCGTTGTTTTCTCCCTTGTGGCAACAACACATCCCCTAGACTCATGTTTCTGTCACTGAAGCTAGTCATCAGGGGGCATGAACCCACAATCATGCCTAACGCTCCCTCTTGGAGTTACTACCTACTACTTGGCCAAAGCAATAAACAGCAACGGAGAACATGCAAGAAGTACTCAAGAACATAAATATAAAAGAGGAGAATCAAATATATTACTCAAACACAATCTGAACATAGTCTCATAATCCATCAGATCCCAGCAAACTCAGCATAGCAACAGCAGAAAGATTAAATATGTGCCTAGATCATGTAGGGAAGCTCACGAGGTCTAAACCATGAAGAACAAAGAGGGGAGGAGAACATCACAAAGCTACTGATCATGGACCCATGGTCCAAGGTGGACTACTCACGGTTCATCCGGGAAGCATCCATGGTTGTGGAGAAGCTCCCGGAGGTGGTTCCTCCCTTCTGCAGGGTGCCGGGAAGAGGGCTCCTGGTGTTCCCGATCTTGGAAGCGCTGCGGCGGCGGAACAGACGAGAGATCGCGAAAAAGGGTTCTGTCCTCGAGGGTTTTGGGACGAGAGGGATATATTGGCGAAGGGGGCAGCCATAGGTGGACCAGGGGCCCCAGGCGCCCCCTGGCGCGGCCTAGGGGGTGGCCGCGCCAGGTGGCCGCCTGGGCCACCCCTGGCTCCCCTCTGGTCCCACTTTGGCTCTTCCCGAAGCTTCCTGTACGCTGATTTTTCCTATAACTTTTCCCGAATTTTCTCACACTTTAAGTTATGGGAAAATCTGAAATACAAAACAGCAGAAAACAGGAACTGGCACCGGGGTGCACTGAGTTAATAGGTTAGTCCAAATATGATCAAAAGTGTATGGAAGTGCATCAATATCATAGCAATATCACACAAAAGATCCATGGAGCAAGCAGAAATTATAGATACGTTTTAGACGTATCAACATCCCCAAGCTTAATTCTTGCTCGTCCTCGAGTAGGTAAATGATAACAAGCATAATTTCTGTGTTGACATGCTACCAACCATATAAGAACTTTTAAGTAAAACAATCAAGGCATGTAATTAAATTCAAGTCATAACAGGCAAGAGTCTATATTTGCATTGAAACAAGCAACATAAGAACATGAAGGTGCAAGAGCTCTCGCTGTCCGTGACTCAAATTTCTCCAAATGGTGTTTGCGTGCAAGAAAGGGGATAAGGATATACGAGAGAGTAAAACATAGTTTTTATTGTTGAGAACTTAATCTACTAAAGTTTCACACTTGGTCTTCTTTGGAATCTTATCTTGACTCATCCCAGACCACTAGACATGTACAACTCGAAATGATCCACTTCTTTTCGATATTTTGAGCACTCATGCAATGGATGAGCGTAAGCAAGAAAGTTGACACTTAGGATGGCAAAGAGAGAAAAATGATGGAGGAGGAAGACAAAAAATGTGTGAAAGGCTCACATCAATGAGGACAATCATAGGCGAGAGAAAGCCAAATGATAGATATGATGTGAGGAGTAGGTATTGCCATGCAACGGATGCACATATGAGCTAACGTAAGCTCTCCAATGGAACTAGTGGGGGTGCATCCAACTTGCTTGCTCAAGAAGACCTAGAGCTCATTTGAGGAGGCTCATCATTGGAATATACAAGCCAAGTTCTATAGTGTGCAGGTCCCCACATAGCTATATGCATAAATGATAATCTCTATGGAGTACAAGATATGAGATGGAGTACGAGTGTGGATCTCTCAAAAGGAATAGTAGTGTGCCCCCTTCTCTCTTTTTATTTATTTTTCTCCTTTTTGTATTTTTTTGTATTTTTTTGGTGGCCTCAACATGGCTTGTTTCTATTTAACTCTCATTTGTCCTCTTTGGGATCTTTTGATTTTGTCCTCTTTGGGATATTTTCCTCATTTTAGTGGAAACACTCTATATATTACAAGAAGTATAGAAGATCTTTCACACTTTACAAAAGTACTCAACATAAAGAAAATGAAACTATCATGAAGTATGCAAATGTATGCCTCTGCCAGTGTAGCAGGATATGCAATGATACTAGCGTGTCATGTAGCAATGATTAGGGCAAGGCCCAACTAGCATGCGGCTCATCGATCATGCAAATGCATGTATGACATGAAGATCAAGTCATGAGAAGGTGGATGTTGCATGTCAATGTATCTCGGAAAGGCTATGGAAATGCCTTGATAGGTAGGTATGGTGGCTGTTTTGAGGAAGGATATAATGAGACTTATGATGACAGAGTGTATCATGCCAAGGATTTGGATGCACCGGCGAAGTATGCGCCAACTCTCGAGGTGAGAAAGGGCAATGCACGGTACCGAAGAGGCTAGAAAAATATGGCTAGGTGGAAGTGTCAACTTTCGAATACTCACATTAGTCCGAAGAACTCATGCACTTATTATCAGTAACTCTCAATCTAATTAGGAGGTTCACAAAGAGACAAGTACCCCGAGGAGGAGTGTATGGGGGTTTGGTTATCCTTGCGCATCCTCGACTCATGGTACGTGAGTGTACTCTAATATTCAATCCCTCCAAAGATTAGTGATCCATATAGTAGCTAAAGTTCTCAACTAATTTTGTAGGTTTTTTCGAAAATAAACACGGATTTCCCAAAATACGACATCTATCACTAATAGGCTAAAGATCTTGACACCAAAAGTTCAAACATTACTCATGGCAATATCTCAAAACTATTGCAAGTTACTACTATAATTGAATAGCAACTTAAATTACCTACTTCAAGTCAAGACACACAACTCAGTGCAACAAGCAAACTCTCTAAACAAGATAAACATGAAAACTCAAGAGAGTTCCAGAAACTAACTAAAAAAAGTCTCTTAAAAAGATAAGCATGAAAACTAAGAGCTAAACATGACAGCAGCTACGAAAAAGATAAAGAACACACACAACAAAGATAAGCACGAAAATCCTATGTTGTGTTCTAGGGTGAAGTGGAGCGTGTTTCTCTCCCACACAAAGAGAGCTGGGTTCTAACTTGTTATGAACAGCAAGAAAAGCTAAAGAAAACTAAAAAGGAAATAAAGAGCAAGACGCTCCAAGCATAGCACATAACACATGAAGTCATAAAAATATAGTGGAACGAAAGACGAACTGATAATTGTTGATGGAGAAGGGGATGCATGGGAGCATCCACAAGCTTAGATGCTTGAGTCTTATTGAATATTTCTTGGGGGTGCACGGGGGCATCCCCAAGCTTGAGCGTTTGACCCTCCTGAATCTTCTTTTATCATCTTCCCTCGCACACTTGAAAACTCCCTTCATACATAACTCATCATAATCTGATTAGCGAGGTTAGTACCCATAATAAAATAAAAAATTTCTACTGGAAATAAGGTTATTCTTGAAGAGCTACTGTTTCTCAAGATTTCCAAAAAATTTTGCAAAGAAAAAGCAAGCTTAAGGTTTGCAAAACGAAGAAAAGGTAAAACAAGACAGAATCTGTGAAAAACAGACCAGCAGGTAGTAAATAATTTTTTTGGGGCACTTATGCAACACAAATAAAAAAACTCAGAACATACGAAAGTTCCGTGATTGTATAAAGCACGCTTTGTAAAAAATTCAGATCAAAAATATGAACTTGGAATTTTCTATGATTTTTCCCGTCACGAGGAAAGAATGTGGCACCTGAAACACTGGATGTGACTCAAGTCCTTTGGTGCCTGGCCATTCTGACGGTTGTTTCCATTGCCTCCATTGGCTCCATTGCTTCTCCCATTCCCATTTTTCCTTCCATTTCCATTGCCATTACCATTGCCATTCCTGTTACCATTGTGGTGGTTGTGGCCATTATGGTTGTGACCATTCCCACCATGATGGTTGTGTTCTCCACTGTGAACATGGCCATTCCCACCATTGTGGTTATGTCCATGGTTATGTCCTCCATTGCCACCATAAGAATTGCGTGGCTTCTGATGCGGTCCAGTGTTATACTTGCCACCATTGTTGTTGTTGTACTTCCTCTTGCGGTTCTCAATGGCCTGCTGCTTGCCTTCCAACACAATAGCCTTGTCTATGAGCCCCTGGCAATTAGCAAGGTAGCCACTGTCAACTGGACTCCCAACTCATCATTCAGCCCCTCCAAGAACTTCTCCTGCCTTGTTGCATCATTCCTGACATCATCTGGAGCATATCGGGCAAGCTTGTTGAACACCTCAACATACTCGGCCACTGAACGGCCTCCCTGACGCAAACTGCGAAACTCCTTCTTCTTCAAGCTCATGGCACCTGCTGAAACATGTGCGGCGCAAAAAGCAGACTGGAACTGCGCCCAAGTGATGGTGTCGATGGGGTAAGTCACCAAGTAGTTGTCCCACCATGCTGCGGAAGGACCCTCCAGCAAATGTGAGGCAAACCTCACCCTCTCTGCCTCAGTACAACCAACGGTCTCCATGTTCCAGCATACTGAACGAAGCCAGTCATCCGCCACTATGGGCTCAGTAGTGCTAGAGAACCTCTAAGGATTCAACCTAAGGAACCTTGCAAGCGTGTCCACATGTGGTGGTGGTGGTGGTGGTGGTGGTGGCGCATTGTTGTTTTTGCCCATGTTCTGAGTTAGCAACTGGATCAACTGAGCTTGTCCTTGAAGTAGATGTTGCATGTAAGCTGGCACTCCATTGTTGTTGTTCTCATTCCCCGTGGGATCACGTCTCGGCGGCATCTGTTGGGCAAGAATAGGTAAGTTGTAGACAGAAAGTAGCTAGGGAAATATACTCCTACCCATATGCTTATTATGATCATGGCAAGCATTGTATATACAATACATATATCACCAATCAACTTCACCAAACAACATCACCATAGCATCAAACACATAACAATCAT
This sequence comes from Bromus sterilis, assembly GCA_950022295.1. NCBI lineage: Eukaryota > Viridiplantae > Streptophyta > Magnoliopsida > Poales > Poaceae > Bromus > Bromus sterilis. Next base: position 33,403,594 of record OX465597.1, read on the forward strand.
CAACCAATGCACTCATACGAAAAACCATCACATATCACACCATATAGTTTAAAATATATTGTATAACTGATATAAGATCCTCAAAACAACCACGAGTAATATAAGATCATTAACACAACCACGTATAAGAGTATATCAAGCAACCTAGTATTGCCATACCGAATAAGTCGACATGGTCAAATACGCTAACACGATAACGGTAGTGCACTAATTTTCGGTGAAGTAATTCCGAATGCTGTCTTTTCTAAACAGCATGCGGTATCCGCGCCCGCTAATGCGGTTGCGCCTTTTGGGACTTGGCTCATCTTCTTCTGTCGAGGTCTCTACTTCTTGTTCTTCAATCCCATTGGCCTTCATCTTCTCCTTCAACCTCTTTATCTCTGCTTGCATCTCCACCCTCTCCTTCTTCAGCTTGTTGTTGTCCCTCTTGAGCCTGGTGTTCTTCTGCTGCAACTCAATGATGGTGTAGAGGTCTGACTGGATGTCCTTCTCCTGGCAATGGATGTGCTTCTCCAGGATCTGGATGAAGTAGCTAGTTGTACCTAGAAAAATGGCCCCAGGCACATACTTGAACTTCTTGGGCCATATTTTCCCCGATGGAAGAATCTTGGTCATCTCCGCGTACACCGTACCCTTGAGTCGGCCGGCATACGTCTCAACAATGCGTCCAAGAGCTATGTGAGCGGCTATGCGCACACACTGCTCCTTCTCCTGGGCATGCACCTCGAATGACTCCGTGATCACCCTTTCCTCGTTCGTCTTGCTTCCTAGGATGAAAGTCTCCACTTGCCAGTAGTCATCGGCTCCCCTTGTCTCCACGATGTCCGGCTGAAAGACTGGCGCGTAGATGTTCAGGTAGTGGAAAATCCCCCTGAGCTCAGGTCCAAACGCCATAGCGCGGTATGACAAAGTGGTCATCTAAAATCAAAGAGAGGTAAGGCAAGATTAGAACAGGTATGAATACGAGATAGAGAAGGTAAGTAAGTACAAGACAAAGTGATGTAAAGTAATTTTTTTTATTCCTATGACTTTTCTAATCCATTTTCTAGGGTCACGTCCTACAGTCAACACACTGCTCTGCTACCATCTGTAACGACCCAATTCACATAGAATTGAAGTCTCTATGCTCAAGTGCTAGTCCCTGGATCGAACTCGCTGGCACACACAGTATCATAGATGTATATCAGAGTACAAGTGCATCATTATTACAACGTATGATCCAGAATAGCATAAATAACAAGTTGCATAGCTCAAGGCTAGCTTATTTAATATAAATATAGCGGAAGCAAATGCAAGTAACGTGGAGTCCCATCAACAGCCACAAGCGAACATGCTGAGTGTAGACCCGCAACCCAAAACGCACCTTACTGGTCGTCTGAAAAACCTGCAACACCGAAGGTTACAGCCCGACAACGGGTCAGTACATATGATTTGTACGGCAAGTGACACGGAAAAATTTATATAAAGGACCTACAACTACATGCAAAGTGAGTCAAAGGAAAGGCTTAGCGTTTTGTTTTCCAGAAAGCCAATTTTCTCCTGAACTAAACTAGTCAAATTTTAAGTTGAATTCTACCTGAATCACACAGCAACCCATGCTAAATCTTTCCCACCAAAATTATTATTAAGTGTTCATCTGTCAAGATCATTCATCAACAGTACTGACTAGTTGCTCAAGGTTCGTTCGTAACCGTGGACACGGCTAATCATGATCAGTTTATACGCTCTGCAGAGGTTGTACACGTTCCCCACTGGACTCAACCCGAAGATTGAGACAAAGACTTTCTGAAGAGGTTGCCTCCACCCTTTGGTAGCCGATACACCTAACACACATCTACATCAGCTAGCTACCAGGGCCAGGTTCCCCACACCGTACTCATGCTAAGCCAGAGCCCATATAGCCAGTGGATGTACACGGAAGGTACTAGTAATATTGCATGTCTGATCTTTTTGAGCCTGGACGGCGCCCACTGCTTTCAGAGGGTAGACACCATGTCGCACCCGGTTCACCACCATAACATCCATTGGGTGCATTTAACCCCGGCACTGTCCTTAGACAAGGCACAACCACCGGGATGCAACCCGCCCGTACAGAAGTGATTTCTATTTATTATAAAGTTGCTACACAAAATTATTTAAATAGCTCACATGCACTCCATGAATTCTCACAACCCACTCCACGTCTAGAAAGCATAGCAATAAAGTAACAACACGTGCTAGGTTAATCTACAAATACAAGTCAAGACATGTGGCTATGCTAACTGGTTTTGCAGGAACAGTAAAGTAAACTACCTATCATGCAATAGGGTGATATTTTTACATAAAGCATATAGAAAATATAGGTATGAGTATGGTCAAAGCATCACTTGCCTTCTTGCTGTTCCTGACGATCACAATCCTCACAAAACGAGGCGGCGCACTCCGGACAATCTATACGAGCAAACATAGCACCAATCAACATATATTCAATACAAATATGCACAAACAGTAATAAACATTCAAAGAACAGTAGCAAAACTTGACTAACAGTAGCTAAACTTAAAGTACTTGTCAAAATAAAACCAACGCAAAAAGAAACGGCGCAAACGGCCGCACCGTTAAAAAGTTATGGCTACCGGAAGTTCAAATTTCGATCTGCTTGGGATTCAAATTTGAAAACTTTAAACTTCTGTAAAACTTGTTCTACTGGCTAGAAAAATTCACCACGGTCGCAACTCAACTAGAATCACTCAATTCCGAGTTACGGTTATAAAGTACTCGCAAAAACGGTACCGTGCGATTTCGGGGTCTAAACTTCGAAAAGGACCGATCTGCAAATATAATAACATGAAAAACGCAATCGGGTCCCTGCGCGGAACCGGATCTCGCCGGAATCTGGCCGGCTGGCCGCTGGCGGGGCTCACCGGCGGCGGATCCCGGCGGCGAGGCGACGGCGCGGCGGCGGCGGCGCGGCGGGTTCGCGGGTGCGGGTTTGCGAAACCCTAATCCGCGGACCCGCGACATTTATATAACCCGCCCCGGAACTTTTTTTTAAATCCGAATTAAAAATAATTCGGTCAGACGAAAAAAAAACAGAATGACCCATTAGGCCCAAAATAATTTTAGAAAAATCACGGAATATTATTTTTAATTTCCGTCTTCGCAAATATTTTTAAAATAATAAAATTGAATTTTTGGCTTTCCCAAAATATTAAATAAAAGTAAAAAACTTTGCAACTTATTTTTAAATATTTTTAAATACTTTTCTGGCACTTTAAAAATACCAAAAACTCCGAAAATGATTTTAAAACTTTTCCGAAGCATAAATAAATTCCCAAAATATTTTTAGAAATTATTTATAACCCAAAAGTAAATTTAAAAAGTCTCCCAAAAATATTTTAAACTATTTTCCAACAATTTAAAAAATGGGGATAAGTCCTTTTATATCCTCTCCAGCGAACTGCCATGTGTTGAAAAATGTAAAAAATATTTTTAAAACTCCAGAAAAATGCGGAAACAGCATGAGATGCATATGATGATCTATTAACATCCGAATTTAGAAAATTGGGACGGTACAAACCTACCCCCCTTAAGATGAATCTCGTCCTCGAGATTCGGGCTGGCTAGTAAAGAGATGCGGGTGGTCTTGCTTCAGATCTTCTTCACGCTCCCAAGTTGCCTCCTCTTCCGTGTGGTGATCCCACTGAACCTTGCATAGCCTGATCGTCTTGGTGCGGGTAACTCTTTCTGCAGTCTCCAGAATCTTCACAGGTTTCTCCTCATAAGTCAAGTCACTCTCCAAATGAATTGCCTCAAGTGGCACTGTATCTCTCAAAGGAATATCTGCCATCTCTGCATGACACTTCTTTAGCTGGGATACGTGAAACACATCATGAACTCCTGACAAAGCTTCTGGCAACTCCAACTGATAAGCTACCTCTCCTCTGCGCTCCAAGATCTTGTAAGGCCCCACAAAACGTGGTGCTAACTTGCCCTTAATTCCAAACCTCTTGATTCGGCGAATTGGTGAAACTCTCAGATACGCACGGTCTCCAACCTCATAGGTTACATCCTTGCGCTTAGCATCCGCATAACTCTTCTGCCTGGACTATGCTATATTCAGTCTATCACGGCTCAACTTGACTTTCTCCTCAGCATCTCTGATTAGGTCAGGTCCAAACAACTGACGCTCTCCTACCTCATCCCACATCAACAGTGTTCTGCACTTCCTGCCATACAGTAACTCGAATGGTGCCATCTGAAGACTAGCCTGGTAACTGTTGTTGTGTGAGAACTCAGCATACGGTAAGTTGTCATCCCAACTCGAACCATAATCCAACGCACAAGCCCTCAACATATCCTCCAAGATCTGATTGACTCTCTCGGTCTGCCCATCTGTCTGAGGATGGAACGCTGTACTGAACTCCAGCCTAGTGCCCAAGGTCTCATGCAACTGACGCCAAAACTTCGAAGTAAACTGAGTACCTCTATCAGACACTACCTTGCTTGGAACTCCATGCAAACACACGATCCTGGACATATAAATCTTGGCTAGCTTGGCATTGTTGTAAGTTGTATTTACTGGAATGAAGCGAGCAACCTTGGTGAAACGATCAACAATCACCCAAATAGAATCATATCCTGACCGAGTCATGGGTAAACCAGTAATAAAGTCCATATCTATCTGATCCCACTTCCAATCTGGTATAGGCAAAGGCTGCAACAATCCTGCTGGCTTCTGATGCTCAGCTTTGACTCTCTGGCAAACATCACACAATGCAATATACTGGGCTATCTCTCGCTTGAAGCTAGGCCACCAAAATCTCTCCCTCATGTCCAAATACATCTTGGTATTCCCGGGATGAATAGAATAAGGTGAATCATGTGCCTCCTGAAGAATCAACTTCCTGATCTCTGCATCCTGCGGTACACAAATGCGCTTCTCAAACCAAATGGCCCCATGCTCATCCTCACGGAAACCCTCTGCTTTCCCTTTGGTCATATTCACCTTTATCTCATCAATTTCTGCATCACCCTTCTGAGCTTCTCTGATTCTTTCCAACATATTTGGCTTCACTTCCAATGTTGCCACATATCCCTTAGGAACTATCTCCAACCTGAGATTCTTGATCTGCTCACATAACTCAAGTGGCATATCCTCAACATTAGCAACATTGACATGACTCTTACGGCTCAATACATCAGCAACCACATTCGCTTTACCAAGATGATACTGTACATTCAAATCATAATCCTTAATAAGCTCCAGCCATCTGCTCTGCCTGAGATTCAACTCCTTCTGAGTAAAGATATACTTCAAACTCTTATGATCAGTAAAAACATCACAATGATTACCAACAAGATATTGCCTCCATGTTTTCAATGCATGAACAACTGCAGCTAACTCCAAATCATGTGTAGGATAGTTCTTCTCATGGTTCTTAAGCTGACGTGAAGCATTAGCAACAACTCTACCTCCTTGCATCAAAACACAACCAAGTCCTCGACGAGATGCATCACAGTATACTTGGAAATCCTTATGTATATCAGGCAAACATAAAACAGGTGCAGTTACTAACCGTTTCTTCAACTCCTGAAAGCTGGTTTCACATGCCTCACTCCAATCAAACTTATTCTCTTTCTTCAATAGCTCAGTCATTGGTTTTGCAAGCTTGGAGAAATTCTCAATGAACCTCCTATAATATCCTGCAAGACCCAAGAAACTGCGAATGTCTCCAACTGTCGCGGGTATCTCCCATTCTGTAACTGTTGAAACCTTGGATGGGTCCACAACTACTCCTTCTCCTGACACAACATGTCGAAGGAATCCTACCTCCTTCAACCAAAACTCACACTTGCTGAACTTGGCATACAATTTGTGCTCCCTTAGTTTCTCCAATACCAAACGCATATGTGCCTCATTCTCTTGCTCATTCTTGGAATACACCAATATATCATCAATTAACACCACAACGAATTTATCCAAGAACTCCATAAACACCTTGTTCATCATATTCATGAAGTATGCAGGAGCATTAGTCAATCCAAATGACATAACAGTATACTCATACAACCCATACCTTGTAGTAAAAGTAGTCTTCGGAATATCCTTCTCCCGAATCTTCACTTGATGATAACCAGAACGAAGATCAATCTTAGAGAATACACAAGCTCCCTCCAACTGGTCAAATAGATCATTAATCACAGGTAGAGGATACTTGTTCTTGATAGTAACATCATTCAGAGAACGGTAATCAACACACATCCTCTGGGTTCCATCCTTCTTCTCAACAAACAACACTGGAGATCCCCAAGGTGACGAACTCGGGCGAATGAAGCCCTTTTCTTGCAACTCTCTAATCTGTTCCTTCAACTCTGCAAGTTCCTTAGCGGGCATCCTATATGGTCTCTTAGAAATAGGTCCGGTGCCTGGTATTAAATCAATAAGGAACTCAATCTCCCTATCCGGTGGCATACCTGGAAAATCCTCCAGAAACACATCCGAATAATCCCTCACAACACGCACATCATCCAGGCTACCCCCCTTAAGAGAATTCACCTAAGCGTGCTGATGCTTATACTTGGATACATATCTGATCTTCTGCCCATTCGGTGCACGGAGAGTGATAGACCGACTAGCACAATCAATAACACCTTGGTACTTGGCTAGCCAATCCATGCCCAATATAATATCCAAACCTTGTGACTCCAATATAATAAAATCTATAGGAAAAACATGCTTCCCTATGGCTAGGCTCAACTGACACCATCCCAAACTAGCTGACATCTCCGCTCCCGGTGAACTTACGAGCATAGAAGACTTAAGAACTACGGTAGGCAACTTATGCTTATCCACAAATGCCCTCGATATGAAAGAATGCGATGCACCAGAATAAAAAAGAACAAGTGCGGGTACTGAATTTATAAAGAACTTACCAATCACAGCCCCAGGCTCATCATAAATCTCCTCCACGTTGACATGGTTCACATGCCCCTTGTTGAAAGGGTTGGGCTTGACGACTCCATTCCCATTGGACTCTGGGCAGTCTGTGGCATAGTGTCCCATGTTCTTGCACCTGAAACACTGAATGTGACTCAAGTCCTTTGGTGCCTGGCCATTCTGATGGTTGTTTCCATTGCCTCCATTAGCTCCATTGCTTATCCCATTCCCATTGTTCCTTCCATTACCATTGCCATTACCATTGCCATTCCTGTTACCATTGTGGTGGTTGTGGCCATTATGGTTGTAACCATTCCCACCCATTCCCACCATGATGGTTGTGTCCTCCACTGTGAACATGGCCATTCGAACCATTGTGGTTATGCCCATGGTTATGTCCTCCATTGCCACCATAAGAATTGCGTGCCTTTTGATGCGGTCCAGAGTTATACTTTCCACCATTGTTGTTGTTGTACTTCCTCTTGCGGTTCTCAATGGCCTACTGCTTGCCTTCCAACACAATAGCCTTGTCTATGAGCCCCTGGCTGTTAGCAAAGGTAGCCACTGTCAACTGGATCCCAACTCATCATTCAGCCCCTCCAATAACTTCTCCTGCCTTGCTGCATCATTCCTGACATCATCTGGAGCATATCTGGCAAGCTTGTTGAACACCTCAACATACTCGGCCACTGAACGGCCTCCCTGACGCAAACTGCGAAACTCCTTCTTCTTCAAGCTCATGGCGCCTGCTGAAACATGTGCGGTGCGAAAAGCAGACTGGAACTGCGCCCAAGTGATGGTGTCGATGGGGTAAGTCACCAAGTAGTTGTCCCACCATGCTGCGGCAGGACCCTCTAGCAAATGTGAGGCAAACCTCACCCTCTCTGCCTCAGTACAGCCAACGGTCTCCATGTTCCGGCCTACTGAACGAAGGCAGTCATCCGCCACTATGGGATCAGGAGTGCTAGAGAACCTCTGAGGATTCAACCTCAGGAACCTTGCAAGCGTGTTCACAGGTGGTGGTGGTGGTGGCGCATTGTTGTTGTTGCCCATGTTCTGAGTTAGCAACTGGATCAACTGAGCTTGTCCTTGAAGTAGTTGTTGCATGTAAGCTGGCACTCCATTGTTGTTGTTCTCATTCCCCGTGGGATCACGTCTCGGCGGCATCTGTTGGGCAAGAATAGGTAAGTTGTAGACAGAAAGTAGCTAGGGAAATATAATCCTACCCATATGCTTATTATGATCATGGCAAGCATTATATATACAATACATATATCACCAATCAACTTCACCAAACAACATCACCATAGCATCAAACACATAACAATCATCAACCAATGCACTCATACGAAAAACCATCACATATCACACCATATAGTTTAAAATATATTGTATAACTGATATAAGATCCTCAAAACAACCATGGGTAATATAAGATCATTAACACAACCACGAATAAGAGTATATCAAGCAACCTAGTATTGCCATACCGAATAAGTCGACATGGTCAAATACGCTAACACGATAACGGTAGTGCACTAATTTTCGGTGAAGTAATTTCGAATGCTGTCTTTGCTAAACAGCATGCGGTATTCGCGCCCGCTAATGCAGTTGCGCCTTTTGGGACTCGGCTCATCTTCTTCTGCCGAGGTCTCTACTTCTGGTTCCTCTTCTTGTTCTTCAATCCCATTGGCCATCATCTTCTCCTTCAGCCTCTTTATCTCTGCTTGCATCTCCACCCTCTCCTTCTTCAGCTTGTTGTTGTCCCTCTTGAGCCTGGTGTTCTTCTGCTGCAACTCAATGATGGTGTAGAGGTCTGACTGGATGTCCTTCTCCTGACAATGGATGTGCTTCTCCAGGCTCTGGATGAAGTAGCTAGTTGTACCTGGCCAAATGGCCCCAGGCACATACTTGAACTTCTTGGGCCATATGTTCCCCGATGGAAGAATCTTGGTCATCTCCGCGTACACCGTACCCTTGAGTCGGCCGGCATACGTCTCAACAATGCGTCCAAGAGCTATGTGAACGGCTATGCGCACACACTGCTCCTTCTCCTGGGCATGCACCTCGAATGACTCCGTGATCACCCTTTCCTCGTTCGTCTTGCTTCCTAGGATGAAAGTCTCCACTTGCCAGTAGTCATCGGCTCCCCTTGTCTCCACGATGTTCGGCTGAAAGACTGGCGCGTAGATGTTCACGTAGTGGCAAATCCCCCCTGAGCTCAGGTCCAAACGCCATAGCGCGGTATGACAAAGTGGTCATCTAAAATCAAAGAGAGGTAAGGCAAGATTAGAACAGGTATGAATACGAGATAGAGAAGCTAAGTAAGTACAAGACAAAGTGATGTAAAGTAATTTTTTTTATTCCTATGACTTTTCTAATCCATTTTCTAGGGTCACGTCCTACAGTCAACACACTGCTCTGCTACCATCTGTAACGACCCAATTCACATAGAATTGAAGTCTCTATGCTCAAGTGCCAGTCCCTGGATCGAACTCACTGGCACACACAGTATCATAGATGTATATCAAAGTACAAGTGCATCATTATTACAACGTATGATCCAGAATAGCATAAATAACAAGTTGCATAGCTCAAGGCTAGCTTATTCAATATAGATATAGCTGAAGCAAAAGAAAGTAACGTGGAGTCCCATCAACAGCCACAAGCGAACATGCTGAGTGTAGACCCGCAACCCTAAACGCACCTTACTAGTCGTCTGAAAAACCTGCAACACCGAAGGTTACAGCCCGACAACGGGTCAGTACATCTGATTTGTATGGCAAGTGACACGGAAAAATTTACATAAAGGACCTACAACTACATGCAAGGTGAGTCAAAGGAAAGGCTTATGGTTTTGTTTTGCAGAAAGCCAATTTTCTCCTGAACTAAACTAGTCAAATTTTAAGTTGAATTCTACCTGAATCACATAGCAACCCATGCTAAATCTTTCCCACCAAAATTATTATTAAGTGTTCATCTGTCAAGATCATTCATCAAAAGTACTGACTAGTTGCTCAAGGTTTGTCCGTAACCGTGGACACGGCTAATCATGATCAGTTTATACGCTCTGCAGAGGTTGTACACGTTCCCCACTGGACTCAACCCCAAGATTGAGACAAAGACTTTCTGAAGAGGTTTCCTCCACCCTTTGGTAGCCGGTACACCTAACACACATCTACGTCAACTAGCTACCAGGGCCAGGTTCCCCACAACGTACTCATGCTAAGCCAGAGCCCATATAGCCAGTGGCCGTACACGGAAGCTACTAATAATATTGCATGTCTGATCTTTTTGAGCCTGGACGGCGCCCACTGCGTTCAGAGGGTAGACACCATGTCGCACCCGGTTCACCACCATAACAACCATTGGGTGCATTTAACCCCGGCACTGTCCTTAGACAAGGCACAGCCACCGGGATGCAACCCGCCCGTCCAGAAGTGATTTCTATTTATTATGAAGTTGCTACACAAAATTATTTAAATAGCTCACATCCACTGCATGAATTCTTTGTGCTAGGTTGATCTACAAATACAAGTAACATAGCAATCATAGCAATAAAGTAACAACCCAATCCACGTCTAGAAATCATAGCAATAAAGTAACAACACGTGCTAGGTTGATCTACAAATACAAGTCAAGACATGTGGCTATCCTAACTGGTTTTGCAGCAACAGTAAAGCATAATGCATATAGAAAATATAGGTATGAGTATGGTCAAAGCATCACTTACCTTCTTGCTGTTCCTGACGATCACAATCCTCACAAAATGAGGCGGCGCACTCCGGACAATCTATACGAGCAAACATAGCACCAATCAACATATATTCAATACAAATATGCACAAACAGTAATAAACATTCAAAGAACAGTAGAAAAACTTTCCTAACAGTAGCTAAACTTAAAGTACTTGTTAAAATAAAACCAACGCAAAAAGAAACGGCGCAAACGGGCGCACCGTTAAAAAGTTACGGCTACCGGAAGTTCAAATTTGGTTCTGCTTGGGATTCAAATTTGAAAACTTCAAACTTCTGTAAAACTTGGTCTACCGGCTAGAAAATTTCACCACGGTCGCAACGCAACTGAATCACTCAATTCCGAGTTACGGTTAAAAAGTACTCGCAAAAACGGTACCGTGCGATTTCGGGGTCTAAACTTCGAAAAGGACCGATCTGCAAATATAATAACGTGAAAAAACGCAATCGGGTCCCTGCGCGGATCCGAAACTGGATCTCGCCGGAATCTGGCCGGCCGGCCGACGGCGGCGAGGGGTGGCGGCGGGGCTCAACGGCGGCGGATCCCGGCGGCGAGGCGACGGCGCGGCGGGTTCGCGGGTGCGGGTTTGCGAAACCCTAATCCGCGGTCCCGCGGGCATTTATATAACTCGCCCCGGAACTTTTTTTTAAATCCGAATTAAAAACAAATTCGGTCAGACAAAAAAAACAGAACGGCCCATTAGGCCCAAAATACTTTTTTGGCACTTTAAAAATACCGAAAAACTCCGAAAATGATTTTAAAACTTTTTCGGAGCATAAATAAATTCCCAAAATATTTTTAGAAATTATTTATAACCCCAAAGTAAATTTAAAAAGTCTCCAAAAAATATTTTAAACTATTTTCCAAAAATTTAAAAAATGGGGATAACTCCTTTTATATCCTCTCCAGCGAACTGCCATGTGTTGAAAAATGTTAAAAATATTTTTTAAAACTCCAGAAAAATGGGGAAACAACATGAGATGCATATGATGATTTATTCACATCCGAATTTAAAAAATTGGGATGTTACAACATCTTTCTTATTTGACTTGGGTTTCTTTACTTCTCTCAAGTCTAGAGCATCCATTCTCTTTTTAATAGTAGCAAGTCTATCTCTAATAGTATCAAAACTATGATCATAAACAAAGTAACTAGATAGACCATGTATAATTTCAAGAGCTCTAGCTTCATCACAATCTAAGAAATCTCCTTCGGCTATAATATCAAGAGAGTGTTTGCACCATCTAAAAAGACCATGGTAAAAATTTCTAAGCACAATTTTTATAGGTATCCAAGGCATAATTCTCCTATGCGCATCAGAAATTCTGTCACATGCCTTCTTCATATTTTCTCCATCCCTTTGATGGAAATCTAGGACCTCCGATTCCCTCAAGGCACCAAATCCTAACATGCTTGGATAAACAGAAAGGATAACTAAAAGCAAGGTAACTATTTTTTTGATTTTTGATAAGGGACACTAAAGCAAAAACTGAAAGGTAAACTAACAAGAATAAAAAGCAAAGAGAAAAGATAGTGTGCAACTCCCCTATCTTGAAGAGTGGAGTCCACGGCAATGGCGCAAGAAATTAGCTTTGATGGCTTCTCGCCCCTCGTTGGTTACCCAAAGTGGAAGGTTGAGATGTAGACAACAACAAATTTCCCTCGGTAAAGATACCAAGGTTTGTCTCCAGTAGGACTCCGACAACGATAGGAAGGTGACAACGACGCTAACAATTATGCGGTTGACATGGACCTGCACACACAACAGATAACTTTTGTAACACCCTCAGATCCAGTATAGTAATCACTACAGTGATTCCACTGTTAGTGATCATTACTGTTGATGATCAAGCCATGATCACCTTTGATCATAGCTCTGTCAATTTCCAACCCGGATAAAATTTCCAATTGGGTAAATTATAAAACTTTTTCCAAGGATTGTGGATGCATGTCAATCAACTTGGCCATGGTTAAACCAAATCCAACTAGCCATGTGAATAATCACAAGTCAATGTTAATGATGGAACCAATGTTGTGGGGTTATCACAATTGTTTTGAAAATTAATATATAAATGGAAATCTTAGTTGAACCAAAATTATGGAATCTATTTATAAAATGCCTAGCAATCATTAAGCCATGTTACTATGGTACTGGTTATTTTAATTAAAATGATTTATTAATATTAAGGAATAAAACCAGAAGCTTAGAGTTTATTAAATTACCATGGAATTATAATAAACAAGTGGAAAATAAAGTTGATCCAAAATTTATGAAACCATTTTTTTTAAATGCCTAAAAAATCAGTAGGCTTTATTAAAAGTGGGATGGGATTTTATTACCATGTTTGAAAATGCTAAACAAATAAAACAGTAGCATAACAGTACCATTTAATATCCTTTTTAAATAAAACAAAATGTAAATTAGTTTATAAATGCCCCAAACTTTTTGTAGCACTGATATGGAGCATAAAACTAATTATGGAACCTATTACATATTTTACAAAAATACAAAAGTATTTAGAATAAATTAAAACTGAAAAGAAAGAAAAGAAAATAACAAAAAAAATGGAAAACCTAATCTAACGCCTGTGGGCGCAGGCCCACCCAGCTACCCCGGGCCCAGCCCACCCCTCCCTCCTTGTCTTCTTCCCCTCACCTGCCCCCTCCCCCGCACGTCGACGCCATGGCCGCCCCTGCCAGGCCGACCCCTCCTTCTCACCTGCCCCCGGTGGAGATAAGGACCACCGTGGAGACCCCCAGCCCTAACCCTAGCCTCGTAGGTCCCCCGCCCCTCCATTTTTTCCCTCCCCCTTTCCCTGGACTGACCTCGCTCCGCAGCCGTGGCCGCGCCGGCGAACCTGCGCGCCCACCGACCACCCCATGGCACTCCGGCGTGTCCAGGGGCTACGCCACGATCCTCCACGACACCCCGTGGGGGGAATTGAACTGGGAGGCCGTGCCGACGACGCCCTGGTCCTCGACCTCGCCTGCGGCTGTCGACGCCGCGCGGCTCAATTCGCCGTTTCCGGTCATCCCCGACCTCGCCTGAGCTCTCCATCGTCCTCCCCTCGGTAAGCCGCATCAATTCCCCCTCTTTCCCCGTCGATCCGCCGCCGTAGCTCCCTTCCCCGTGCAGCCGTGACCCGCCATGGCCGCGTGCTCCCCGCCTCTGACCATGGCCGTGCCCTGGACCCCCCCCCTTGTGCACGCACCGTGCCGATGTTTACTGCGCTAGCGCGCGTGCCCTGCCTCCCCTGGTCGCGGCCACCACCACCCCTGTCGTGGACGGCGAGCTCTGGCCGCCGTGCTGCTCACCCCGGCCGCGCTCCCCCGCGTCCCGTGTCCTCCCTCACCGTGTGCTCGCGCGCGCCCGACCGTGCGTGGCCACGCGCGCACTGCTTCCCGCCCACGCGTCGCTGCTCGCCACCTCCAGGCACCTCCGCTCGTCGCCGGCCACGGCCACGGCGTGCCGTGTGTGCCGTGTGCGTGTGTGATCTGGGCCACTGACCGATGGACCCATCCCCTAATAAAACCGATTAGAGATAACCCCCTGATTAGTAAACATGTGTATGACAGGTGGGCCCCGTTACTTAAGGAATTCTCTGGATAATTAAACCTGTTTAATTAACACCTGTGCTAATGACACATGGGTCCCACCTTTAAGAAATTGTGTTAAGTAAATTAATAAAACATTCAGTGAATGACATGTGGGCCCTCTACTCTTTTAAAATAAATAGAAATTGTTTTAATTATCCAGAGGCTGACATGTGGCCCCCCCATGTCAGTGGTACTGTTCTGGATAAGCTTATGGATAATGTTGTATTTAATAAATAAAGGAAATTCTAGAATTGCTTTTAAATTGATTTAAACTTTGAAATTGAATATCTTTTAAACCGTAAGTCAGATTCAAAAACTTTATACATGAAAATTGATCAGAAAAATATAACAAATACAGATACGCTATCCATATGTCTACCACCCCCCTCTAACTTACCGAACATCGACATTCCCCCCTTCGGGCCGTCTGTCGAAAATTCCCGGTACCGATAAAAAATTGCCCGGATCAAAATACTTTGTATACGAAAGTTACTCAGAACGGATCAACAATTACAGATACGATACCCATATCCTCACCACACCCCTCTAACATACCGATCATCGAACTGTTCCCCCCTCCGGGGGCATTGTCCGATAAATTGCCCGATAACCATTAAACTGTCCGGTACTGTTAGAGTACCCGGATGAATTTATTCTGAACACGAAAGTTGTTCGGAATAGATCAACTAACCCGGATACACCACCCACACCTGTGTCGGATGTCCACGACACCTCCGGCATGATATCTCCCCCCTCCGGACACCCTGTCCGGTAATCACCCGGAGCCGGTAGTTCATCCTCAGATGAATTTCCGTTCCGAGCAACGTGCATCGTACTGCGTTAGAACCCCGTTTACACTTCATCTGTTATGTATTGCATTTGTATTGCTATTATTGCTGTGTATTTATTGTTTCTTCCCCCCTTAATCTCCGGTAGACCCCGCTGTTGTCGTCGACTACACCGATGCTGAGTACGACTACTTCATCGACGACCGTACCGCTACTGTCGAGCTTGCAGGCAAGCAGAGCCATTCTCTTCCCCAGATATCGCCTATCATTCCGTACTTTTCTTGCACTAGGCATTGTTACTGCTGCTGCTACGATTACAATCCTATTCAATTGCATAGCCTGTTTTTGTCGCCCCTTGATGTACCTTCCTTTAATCCTATGCTGCCTATTATTACTTATGCATTATTCAGCAGTGAGCCCTGCGCATTGTTAGCTAGGATTAGATAGAGGGTCGTGATCACTTGGGAGTGATCGCGAGAACGATATATTACAACTGCAACAGGTACGGATCAATGCAGACACCCTAGGGAACCTACAACTGTGAGACTCTGCTGAGTCGCTTCGAGTTTGACTTACGAGTGGAATGGACTCGTATTTCACTCTCGTCAGCTTAGTAGCGTAGCATCACCGGGATGATACGAGGTTTACCTCTTTAGTTCATTCCGCTGATGTCTCAGTCGAGCCAGCTCAAGTGTACCATCGAGGGTGATTCCTCCTGGTTTCACTTAACGGTAGGGACTCGAACCAACTGGTGTCCTTAAAGGTAAGAAGTCGGGCAACCCAACGGTGTCCGCGAGAGGTATTGCGACGGGACGACAGGGAGGGTACGACCAGTGTACCGGTGTGCTTGGCCCCTGATCGTTGGCCGCGAGAGTTACCAAACCACGAAAGTCGAGCTCCTCTCGAGGCACACGCGAGACAAGGTAAGGAGACGGTTCACCTTGTGGGTAACCGCAGTGACTTGGTGGGACGACGGGGCAGGCACCGATGTACTGGTGGTCCTGGCTGCTGTCGTTGTCCGCGGGTCGGTTAAGTCGAGGCAACGATAACGGTTGTCACGCAGGTTAATTAAAATGCTAAATGGTTCAGTGAATGTCTTGAGTTGGCTATATGCCATGTATGCACTACCTACCCGTGGGAACTACGAGTTATGGGCTCCTCCGCTTCTTAGTGTCGTCCGAGGACTCTTCAGACGTCACCAGTACCGCGGCCTGCGCCGGGAAGTGGTGTTGTCTTATTTGCTCGCGTGGTGGTGTCTTATTTGGATTTGCTTTAACATCACCGGCCAGCCACGCACCGTGCAGGAGTACGTTCGTGTTGGGGTCCAAGGCCCGGCGTACTTAGGATTTAGACCGGCGGATGGCCTCTCTGTTGAGTTTGAAAGATGGGCTATGAAGTGTCGGATAGCCTCGGTGGAGCGTTCCCTAACAAGGTTCCCGCCACCCTGGAGATCCGTGCGTGTAGCGTAACACAAGTGCACCCCTGCAGGGAAGATTAATCTATTCGAATAGCCGTGTCCACGGTAACAGGACGCTTTATGCTGAAGCTGGATCTTACCACTAGAAACTATTATTATTAAACTTTATGGTTCCGGGTTCTCTTCCTCGTGGGGATGTCGAGGAGGTGAACTCGGAGGCATTGTTAATTATTACAACTTATTATTATTCAATGTTGCAGCAACTTCTGCTTCATTGTTACTTTACTGCTTTATATAACTGTTGGCTGATTCTTACCTCATGCTGCAAGACATCGTCGGAAGATGCTAGTCTTCGTTAGGCCTAGCCTCTTACCCTTGCTCTGAATTTCTATCTTTCAGTCCACTATATACAGCCTCTTCTATCCGTTGATACAATGCATAATGCTTAGTAGCGGACGTAAGACTCGCGGGTATACTAGATACTCACCTGCTTTATTTCCTTTACTGTTTTGCCTGATCGGCCGCTGCAGTCGACGTTGGAGTCCAGGAGCAGGAGATCCCCGATGTCGACCACCGCAACGTGAAGATCCCCGATGCCTTCTACGACGTCGAGTTCCCCGTTGACCAGGAGTAGCTTGGAGGTTCCCAGGCAGGAGGCCTCGCCTTTTCGATCTGTTGTTATTTGTGCTAGCCTTCTTAAGGCAACCTTGTATCCTTGTGTCTGTACTCAGATACTATTTGCTTCCGCTGATTTGTGCTCTCGAGCTGTTATATTCGAGCCCTCGTGGCCCCTGACTTGTATTAAACAACTTGTATTATTTTATTTGTAGAGTTGTGTTGTGATATCTCACCGTGAGTCCCTAATCTCGATCGTGTACCTTGCGTGTATGATTACTGTACACGGCTTGATTTTGGGGGCGTCACAAGTTGGTATCAGAGCCAGGTTTCGATCCTGGGACCTGACCTGCTTTATTTCCTTTACTGTTTTGCCTGATCGGCCGCTGCAGTCGATGTTGGAGTCCAGGAGCAGGAGATCCCCGATGTCGACCACCGCAACGTGAAGATCCCCGATGCCTTCTACGACGTCGAGTTCCCCGTTGACCAGGAGTAGCTTGGAGGTTCCCAGGAAGGAGGCCTCGCCTTTTCGATCTGTTGTTATTTGTGCTAGACTTCTTAAGGCAACCTTGTATCCTTGTGTCTGTACTCAGATACTATTTGCTTCCGCTGATTTGTGCTCTCGAGGTGTTATATTCGAGCCCTCGTGGCCCCTGGCTTGTATTAAACAACTTGTATTATTTTATTTGTAGAGTTGTGTTGTGATATCTCACCGTGAGTCCCTAATCTCGATCGTGTACCTTGCGTGTATGATTACTTTACACGGCTTGATTTTGGGGGCGTCACAAGTTGGTATCAGAGCCGACTGCCTGTAGGAAGCCCCTAACCACTCCTTGGTCGAAGTCGAGTCTAGTATTTGCAAAACTATTTTGCTAACTTAATATTTGGCTTACGGGCCCACATCGATGTCACTACGCGTGATATCTTTGGTATTAGGATCTTTTTCTCCGTACCTATGCTCTGGGACTCTGCTCTCTTATCCTTGCTGGTAAAGTTTTATTAACACTGACTTTAGGTTCTCGTACCTCCTTCCTTCCGGAGAGCACTGCCTTCCCGATGATCGCCTGATTCACCTGAAGATTCCGAAGATTACTCTCCGATAAATTCCGAGAACCTACGTGTTCATCGCCTTTGCAATCCCCTGCCACCGACAAGTCCGTGTGGATAATTGCATCCACCTCCCGATCTAGAAATCACAATTTCCTTGTACATAAGCATCGAATTATTCCGATGCTTCCGTCACCCGATGCCTTTGCATTCTTTCTCCTCCCGATGCTCACATCAGATCCTTTGTGAACCATCCGACCTTTTTGTGGATTACTATCCGACTATTCTTACATGGCTTATTCCATGTGTCAATTGGATTCACCATATGAAATACCACCCCTGACCCTCGATGATTTGTGTTATCATCGACAACCCCCTTGACTCTCTGCCAATACAACTTGGTCGTGTACATCGTTCTCTTCTTTCCCTTGGGAAAGATATACACCTGATACTTGTGTATCATCACTTTATCCTTTCCATTGGTCTGTTTAACCTTTCTTGTAATGTATCTTATCTAAGCAGTGAAATTCCCTGCTTATGTAAACACTTTGGTGTGCTACATCGTCTGTACAACCAGTTACGATTGTTGATGACTTTTCGGTGACCACCGATGGACGAGAACTTTGCCAGTTGGTCCGCCTCGTCTTAACGAGCAGGAAAATGGTTCTCTTTGTCCCTCGCCCTTGGCACTGATGATGTTGCCGACATAGTTGACAAATTGTTCTCTGACAAACCTTACCTCGTGCTCGCATGGAATGTCGCCACCCTTCTTACCTTCTGTGGACCATAACCCGCAGTTCCACAGGAACGAAACCTGACTCTTGTCCTCTACCTTGTGATATTCCGTCCGATCTCAGACTCGGTGCTTGTGCCTGATGATCGGGGCCCCTTTTCCCATCTTCCATCATCGGCGTCGAATACGTGCCTATCCGCTTAAAATTTCTCTCAACGTACTTCCCTGAGGTTAAACTCGGAAGGAGTTTGTACCCCATACCCTTGGGCAACCACATTTGAATGATCTTGTATCGATCCGACCCCCTTAAGCTTTACCTCTTAACTTGTTCGTGAGTGCGATGAAGCCCCCAACGAAAGGATGAAAACCCATCGAGATGCACCGATGTCGTGCCGTGAAGGCCTCAACGTGAAGGATTAATTTCTTCGAGTAGGACCACCGGAACCAGAAGAATTGTTAGAAGGCGAAACCGAAACTCTACCCCTTACACTACTTTTAATTCTCGGGACGAGAATTCTTTGTAGTGGTGGAGATTTGTAACACCCTCAGATCCAGTACAGTAATCACTACAGTGATTCCACTGTTAGTGATCATTACTGTTGATGATCAAGCCATGATCACCTTTGATCATAGCTCTGTCAATTTCCAACCCGGATAAAATTTCCAATTGGGTAAATTATAAAACTTTCTCCAAGGATTGTGGATGCATGTCAATCAACTTGGCCATGGTTAAACCAAATCCAACTAGCCATGTGAATAATCACAAGTCAATGTTAATGATGGAACCAATGTTGTGGGGTTATCACAATTGTTTTGAAAATTAATATATAAATGGAAATCTTAGTTGAACCAAAATAATGGAATCTATTTATAAAATGCCTAGCAATCATTAAGCCATGTTACTATGGTACTGGTTATTTTAATTAAAATGATTTATTAATTTTAAGGAATAAAACCAGAAGCTTAGAGTTTATTAAATTACCATGGAATTATAATAAACAAGTGGAAAATAAAGTTGATCCAAAATTTATGAAACCATTTTTTTTAAATGCCTAAAAATCAGTAGGCTTTATTAAAAGTGGGATGGGATTTTATTACCATGTTTGAAAATGCTAAACAAATAAAATAGTAGCATAACAGTACCATTTAATATCCTTTTTAAATAAAACAAAATGTAAATGAGTTTATAAATGACCCAAAGTTTTTGTAGCACTTATATGGAGCATAAAACTAATTATGGAACCTAGTACATATTTTACAAAAATACAAAAGTATTTAGAATAAATTAAAACAGAAAAGAAAGAAAAGAAAATAACAAAAAAATGGAAAACCTAATCTAACGCCTGTGGGCGCAGGCCCACCCAGCTACCCCGGGCCCAGCCCACCCCTCCCTCCTTGTCTTCTTCCCCTCACCTGCCCCCTCCCCCGCACGTCGACGCCATGGCCTCCCCTGCCAGGCCGACCCTTCCTTCTCACCTGCCCCCGGTGGAGATAAGGACCACCCTGGAGACCCCCAGCCCTAACCCTAGCCTCGTAGGTCCCCCACCCCTCCATTTTTTCCCTCCCCCTCTCCCTGGACTGACCTCGCTCCGCAGCCGTGGCCGCGCCGGCGAACCTGCGCGCCCACCGACCACCCCATGGCACTCCGGCGTGTCCAGGGGCTACGCCACGATCCTCCACGACACCCCGTGGGGGGAATTGAACTGGGAGGCCGTGCCGACGATGCCCTGGTCCTCGACCTCGCCTGCGGCTGTCGACGCCGCGCGGCTCGATTCGCCGTTTCCGGTCATCCCCGACCTCGCCTGAGCTCTCCATCGTCCTCCCCTCGGTAAGCCGCATCAATTCCCCCTCTTTCCCCGTCGATCCGCCGCCGTAGCTCCCTTCCCCGTACAGCCGTGACCTGCCATGGCCGCGTGCTCCCCGACTCTGACCATGGCCGTGCCCTGGACCCCCCCCCCCCCTTGTGCACGCACCGTGCCGATGTTTACTGCGCTAGCGCGCGTGCCCTGCCTCCCCTGGTCGCGGCCACCACCACCCCTGTCGTGGACGGCGAGCTCTGGCCGCCGTGCTGCTCACCCCGGCCGCGCTCCCCCGCGTCCCGTGTCCTCCCTCACCGTGTGCTCGCGCGCGCCCGACTGTGCGTGGCCACGCGCGCACTGCTTCCCGCCCACGCATCGCTGCTCGCCACCTCCAGGCACCTCCGCTCGTCGCCGGCCACGGCCACGGCGTGCCGTGTGTGCCGTGTGCGTGTGTGACCTGGGCCACTGACCGATGGACCCATCCCCTAATAAATCCGATTAGAGATAACCCCCTGATTAGTAAACATGTGTATGACAGGTGGGCCCCGTTACTTAAGGAATTCTCTGGATAATTAAACCTGTTTAATTAACACCTGTGCTAATGACACATGGGTCCCACCTTTAAGAAATTGTGTTAAGTAAATTAATAAAACATTTAGTGAATGACATGTGGGCCCTCTGCTCTTTTGAAATAAATAGAAATTGTTTTAATTATCCAGAGGCTGACATGTGCCCCCCCATGTCAGTGGTACTGTTCTGGATAAGCTTATGGATAATGTTGTATTTAATAAATAAAAGAAATTCTAGAATTGCTTTTAAATTGATTTAAACTTTGAAATTCAATATCTTTTAAACCGTAAGTCAGATTCAAAAACTTTATACATGAAAATTGATCAGAAAAATATAACAAATACGGATACGCTATCCATATGTCTACCACCCCCCTCTAACTTACCGAACATCGATATTCCCCCCTTCGGGCCGTTTGTCGAAAATTCCCGGTACCGATAAAAAATTGCCCGGATCAAAATACTTTGTATACGAAAGTTACTCAGAACGGATCAAAGATTACAGATACGATACCCATATCCTCACCACACCGCTCTAACATACCGATCATCGAACTGTTCCCCCCTCCGGGGGCATTGTCCGATAAATTGCCCGATAACCATTAAACTGTCCGGTACTGTTAGAGTACCCGGATGAATTTATTCTGAACACGAAAGTTGTTCGGAATAGATCAACTAACCCGGATACACCACCCACACCTGTGTCGGATGTCCACGACACCTCCGGCATGATATCTCCCCCCTCCGGACACCCTGTCCGGTAATCACCCGGAGCCGGTAGTTCATCCTCAGATGAATTTCCGTTCCGAGCAACGTGCATCGTACTGCGTTAGAACCCCGTTTACACTTCATCTATTATGTATTGCATTTGTATTGCTATTATTGTTGTGTATTTATTTTTTCTTCCCCCCTTAATCTCCGGTAGACCCCGCTGTTGTCGTCGACTACACCGATGCTGAGTACGACTACTTCGTCGACGACCGTACCGCTACTGTCGAGCTTGCAGGCAAGCAGAGCCATTCTCTTCCCCAGATATCGCCTATCTTTCCGTACTTTTCTTGCACTAGGCATTGTTACTGTTGCTGCTACGATTACAATCCTATTCAATTCCATAGCCTGTTTTTGTCGCCCCTTGATGTACCTTCCTTTAATCCTATGCTGCCTATTATTACTTATGCATTATTCAGCAGTGAGCCCTGCGCATTGTTAGCTAGGATTAGATAGAGGGTCGTGATCACTTGGGAGTGACCGCGAGAACGATATATTACAAGTGCAACAGGTACGGATCAATGCAGACACCCTAGGGAACCTACAACTGCGAGACTCTGCTGAGTCGCTTCGAGTTTGACTTACGAGTGGAATGGACTCGTATTTCACTCTCGTCAGCTTAGTAGCGTAGCATCACCGGGATGATACGAGGTTTACCTCTTTAGTTCATTCCGCTGATGTCTCAGTCGAGCCAGCTCAAGTGTACCATCGAGGGTGATTCCTCCTGGTTTCACTTAACGGTAGGGACTCGAACCAACTGGTGTCCTTAAAGGTAAGAAGTCGGGCGACCCAACGGTGCCCGCGAGAGGTATTGCGACGGGACGACAGGGAGGGTACGACCAGTGTACCGGTGTGCTTGGCCCCTGATCGTTGGCCGCGAGAGTTACCAAACCACGAAAGTCGAGCTCCTCCCGGGGCACACGCGAGACAAGGTAAGGAGACGGTTCACCTTGTGGGTAACCGCAGTGACTTGGTGGGACGACGGGGCAGGCACCGATGTACTGGTGGTCCTGGCTGCTGTCGTTGTCCGCGGGTCGGTTAAGTCGAGGCAACGATAACGGTTGTCACGCAGGTTAATTAAAATGCTAAATGGTTCAGTGAATGTCTTGAGTTGGCTATATGCCATGTATGCACTACCTACCCGTGGGAACTACGAGTTATGGGCTCCTCCGCTTCTTAGTGTCGTCCGAGGACTCTTCAGACGTCAGCAGTACCGCGGCCTGCGCCGGGAAGCGGTGTTGTCTTATTTGCTCGCGCGGTGGTGTCTTATTTGGATTTGCTTTAACTTCACCGGCCAGCCACGCACCGTGCAGGAGTACGTTCGGGTTGGGGTCCAAGGCCCGGCGTACTTAGGATTTAGACCGGCGGATGGCCTCTCTGTTGAGTTTGAAAGATGGGCTATGAAGTGTCGGATAGCCTCGGTGGAGCGTTCCCTAACAAGGTTCCCGCCACCCTGGAGATCCGTGCGTGTAGCGTAACACAAGTGCACCCCTGCAGGGAAGATTAATCTATTCGAATAGCCGTGTCCACGGTAACAGGACGCTTTATGCTGAAGCTGGATCTTACCACTAGAAACTATTATTATTAAACTGTATGGTTCCGGGTTCTCTTCCTCGCGGGGATGTCGAGGAGGTGAACTCGGAGGCATTGTTAATTATTACAACTTATTATTATTCAATGTTGCAGCAACTTATGCTTCATTGTTACTTTACTGCTTTATATAACTGTTGGCTGATTCTTACCTCATGCTGCAAGACATCGTCGGAAGATGCTAGTCTTCGTTAGGCCTAGCCTGTTACCCTTGCTCTGAATTTCTATCTTTCAGTCCACTATATACAGCCTCTTCTATCCGTTGATACAATGCATAATGCTTAGTAGCGGACGTAAGACTCGCGGGTATACTAGATACTCACCTGCTTTATTTCCTTTACTGTTTTGCCTGATCGGCCGCTGCAGTCGACGTTGGAGTCCAGGAGCAGGAGATCCCCGATGTCGACCACCGCAACGTGAAGATCCCCGATGCCTTCTACGACGTCGAGTTCCCCGTTGACCAGGAGTAGCTTGGAGGTTCCCAGGCAGGAGGCCTCGCCTTTTCGATCTGTTGTTATTTGTGCTAGCCTTCTTAAGGCAACCTTGTATCCTTGTGTCTGTACTCAGATACTATTTGCTTCCGCTGATTTGTGCTCTCGAGCTGTTATATTCGAGCCCTCGTGGCCCCTGGCTTGTATTAAACAGCTTGTATTATTTTATTTGTAGAGTTGTGTTGTGATATCTCACCGTGAGTCCCTAATCTCGATCGTGTACCTTGCGTGTATGATTACTGTACACGGCTTGATTTTGGGGGAGTCACAACTTTGCTCTCAACGAGTACAGAGAGGTTGTCAATCCCTCCGGCCTTGTTGTTTACAAAGGATCAAACGCACGGGATAATAATGATAGTGATAGCAATAGAAAAGGAAATAAAGCAGAAAATAAATAGCGGGTGTAAACAGTGGTGGAAATATGGACCGGGGTCCCATGATGTTCACTAGTGATGTCTCTCTCCCAAAAGACGATAAAATAGCCATGCGAGGTAAAGAATTACAGCTGGGCAATTGGCATGATTATGTGCGCAAACCAATGCTAACTATGCTACTAAGAAAGGAAGAGGCTCAAAAGCATGGGCGGTACGCCAAGACAAGTAGATCGAAATCCATCTGCATCTACCTACTAATCATCCACCTTGAGATATCTATCCAGAACATCTCGCTGGTATTAAGTTGTGAATCCCACCCAAAGGGTAAACTCAAAGCAACAGACAACTGCATTAAAGAACTTTGCGTAAAGTAAACAATCCTTGCACCCGCAAGTACAAGCACCGTTGTTTTCTCCCTTGTGGCAATAGCACATCCCCTAGACTCATGTTTCTATCACTCAAGCTAGTCATCAGGGGGCATGAACCCACAATCATGCATAATGCTCCCTCTTGGAGTTACTACCTACTACTTGGCCAAAGCAATAAACATCAACGGAGAACATGCAAGAAGTACTCAAGAACATAAATATAAAAGAGGAGAATCAAATATATTACTGCAACACAATCTGAACATAGTCTCATAATCCATCAGATCCCAGCAAACTCATCATAGCTAACAGAAAGATTACATATGTGCCTCGATCATGTAGGGCAGCTCACGAGGTCTAAACCATGAAGAACAAAGAGGGGAGGAGAACATCACATAGCTACTGATCATGGACACATGGTCCAAGGTGGACTACTAAGGGTTCATCCGGGAAGTTTCCATGATGGTGGAGAAGCTCCTGGAGGTGGTTCCTCCCTCCGGCAGGGTGCCAGGAAGAGGGGTCATGGTGCTCCCGATCTTGGAAGCGCTGCGGCGACGAAACAGAGGAGAGATCTCGAAAAAGGATTCTGTCCTCGAGGGTTTTGGGACGAGAGGGATATATAGGCGAAGGGGGGATGCCAGAGGTGGACCAGGGGCCCCAGACGCCCCCCTGGCGCGGCCTAGGGGGTGGCCGCGCCAGGTGGACGCCTGGGCCACTGATACGTCCAAAACGTATCTATAATTTCTGCTTGCTCCATGCCTCTTTTGTGTGATATTGCTATGATATTGATGAACTTCCATACACTTTTGATCATATTTGGACTAACCTATTAACTCAGTGCACCCCAGTGCCAGTTCCTATTTTCTGCTGTTTTTCTATTTCAGGTTTCCCCCATATTAAAAGTGCTCCAAAAATTTGGGAAAATCCAATAAAAAATCAGCGCAGAAGAAGCTCGGGAATCACCGAGGGGGGCCAGAGGGGACCCACCAGGGCCCCAGACGCCCTCCCGGCGCGCCCTAGGGTGGGGCCGCGCCAGGGGGCCGCCTACTTATTCCTCGTGACGTGAAATCCCCGTGACGGGAACCCTTTTTCGTGATCTCTCCTCTGTTCCGCCGCCACCGCGCTTCCAAGATTGGGAGCACCAGAAGACCTCTTCCCGGCACCCTGCCGGAGTGAGAAACCACCTCCGGGAGCTTCTCCACCACCATGGATGCTTCTTGGATGAACCGTGAGTAGTCCACCTTGGACCATGGGTCTATAATCAGTAGCTATGTGATGTTCTCCTCCCATCTTTGTTCTTCATGGATTAGACCTCGTGAGCTGCCTGATACGTCCAAAACGTATCTATAATTTCTGCTTGCTCCATGCCTCTTTTGTGTGATATTGCTATGATATTGATGAACTTCCATACACTTTTGATCATATTTGGACTAACCTATTAAATTAGTGCACCCCAGTGCCAGTTCCTGTTTTCTGCTGTTTTTCTATTTCAGGTTTCCCCCTTATTAAATGTACCAAAAAAAATCCGGGAAAAATATAGGAAAACTAGCGTACCGGAAGCTTCGCAAAGAGCCCGAGAGGGGAGCCAGGGGGGCCAGGAGGCCAGAGGGCGCGGCCAGGCCCCTAGCCGCGCCAGGGGGGGGGGGCGCCTGGAGCCCCTGGCCCACCTCTGGCTGCCCCATTTCGCCTATTTATTCCCTGTGATGAGAAACCCTCAGGGACGGAACCCTTTTTCGCGATCTCTCCTCTGTTCCGCCGCCGCCGCGCTTCCAAGATCGGGAGCACCAGAAGACCTCTTCCCGGCACCCTGCCGAAGGGAGGAATCACCTCCGGGAGCTTGTCCACCACCATGGATGCTTCCCGGATGAACCGTGAGTAGTCCACCTTGGACCATGGGTCCATGATCAGTAGCTATGTGATGTTCCCCTCCCCTCTTTGTTCTTCATGGATTAGACCTCGTGAGCTGCCCTACATGATTGAGGAACATATGTAATCTTTCGACTGTTGCTATGCTGAGTTTGCTGGGATCCGATGGATTATGAGATTATGTTGAGACTGTGATTGAGTTATATATTTGATTCTCTTCTTTTATATTTCTTTGGCCAAGTAGTAGGTAGTGACTCCACGAGGGAGCGTTATGCATGATTGTGGGTTCATGCCCCCGATGACTAGCTTGAGTGACAGAAACATGAGTCTAGGGGATGTGTTGTTGCCACAAGGGGGAAAACAACAGTGCTAGTACTTGCGGGTGCAAGGATTGTTTACTTTACGCAAAGTTTTTTAATGCAGTTGTCTGTTGCGTTGAGTTTACACTTTGGGTGGGATTCGCAACTTAATACCAGTGAGATGTTCGGGATATATATCTCAAGGTGGATGATTAGTGGGTAGATGCAGATGGATTTCGGTCTACTTGTCTTTACTACCTGTTGGTCTGTTTTTCATAGATTCTGTCCTGTTTTGCCTTTTCTTCGTTTTGCAAACCTTAAGCTTGCTTTTTATTTGCAAAAACTTTTTGCAATCTTGAGAAATAGTAGCTCTTCAAGGTTATCTTTATTTCCAATAGAGAAAAATTATTTTATTATGAGTACTAACCTCGCTAATCAGATTATGATGAGTTATGTATGAAGGGAGTTTTCAAGTGTGCGAGCGAAGATGATGAAAGAAGATTAAGAAGTGTCAATCGTTCAAGCTTGGGGATGCCCCCATGCATCCCCAAGAAATATTCAAGGAGACTCAAGCGTCTAAGCTTGGGGAGGCCCCCGTGCATCCCCTTCTCCATCGACAATTATCAGTTCGTCTCTCGTTTCACTATATTTTTATCACTTCATGCGTTATGTGCTATTCTTGGAGCATCTCTCTCTGAGGTTTTGTTTTTAGTTTTCTTTAGCTTTGCTTGCTATTCATAACGAGTTAGAACCCAGCTTTCTCTGTGTGGGAGAGAAACACGCTCCAATTCCAAAATTTAGAACATAACATAGGACTTTTTCCTGCTTATCTTTGCTGTGTTTGTTCTTTATCTTTTCGTAGCTACTGTCTTGTTTTGCTCTTAGCTTTCATGCTTATCTTTTTAAAGATCTTTTTTTTAGTTTGTTGCTGGAACTCTCTTGAGTTTTCATGTTTATCTTGTTTAGAGAGTTTGCCTGTTGCACTGAGTTGTGTGTCTTGACTTGGAGTAGGTAATTGAGGTTGCTATTCTTTTGTAGTAGTAACTTGGAATAGTTTTGAGGTATTGTTTTGAGTAATGTTTGGACTTTTGGTGTCAAGAGCTTTAGCCTATTAGTGATAGATGTCGTATTTTGGGCAATCCGTATTTATTTTCAAAACCTACAAATTAGTTGAGAACTCTAGCTACTAGATGGATCACTACTCTTCTGAGGGGTCGAATATTAGAGTACACTCACGTACCATGAGTCGAGGATGCGCAAGGATAACCAAAGCCCCGTACACTCCTCCTCGGGGTACTTGTCTCTTTGTGAAACCTCCTTATTAGATTGAGAGTTACCGATAATAAGTGCATGAGTTCTTCGGACTAATGTGAGTATTCGAAAGTTGACACTTCCACCTTCCCATATTTTGCTAGCCTCTCATGTGCCGTGCATTGCTTTCTTCTCACTCCGAGAGTCAGCGTCCACCTTCGCCGGTACATCCAAACCCTTGCCACGATACGCTCTGTCATCATAAGCCTCCTTATATCCTTCCTCAAAACATCCACCATACCTACCTATCAAGGCATTTCCATAGCCTTTCCGAGATATATTTCCATGCAACATCCATCTTCTCATGACTTGATCTTCATTCATACATGCTGCTTGCTTTATCGATGAACCGCATGCTAGTTGGGCCTTGCCGTAATCATTGCTACATGACGCGCTAGTATCATTGCATATCCTGCTACACTGGCAGAGGCATACATTTGCATACATCATGATAGTTACATCTTCTTTATGATTTGAGTACCCTTGTAAAGTGTGAAAGATCTTCTATACTTTTTGTAATATATAGAGTGTTGCCCCTAAAGTGAGGAAAAGATCCCAAAGTGGACAAATTAAAAGAACCCAAAGAGGACAAATTAACAGATCCCAAATAGGACAAATGAGAGTTAAGTAGAAAGAGTCATTGAGGCCACCAAAAAATACAAAAAAAATAAAAAAATAGAAAAAATAAAAAAGAAAAAAAAGAGAAAAAAAGAGAGAAGGGGGCACACTACTATTCCTTTTGAGAGTTCCACACTCGTACTCCTTATTTTATCTTGTACTCCATAGAGATTATCATTTATGCATATAGCTATGTGGGGAGCTTCACACTATAGAACTTGGCTTGTATATTCCAATGATGAGCCTCCTCAAATGAGCTCTAGGTCTTCTTGAGCAAGAAAGTTGGATGCATCCCCACTAGTTCCATTGGAGAGCTTACCTTAGCTCATATGTGCATCCGTTGCATGGCAATCCCTACTCCTCACACCATATCTATCATTTGGCTTTCTCTCGCATATGATTGTCCTCATTGATGTGTGCCTTTCACACCTTTTTGTCTTCCTCCTCCACCATATTCTCTCTTTGCCATCCCAAGTGTCAACTTTCTTGCTTACGCTCATCCATTGCATGAGTGCTCAAAATGTCGAAAAGGAGTGGATCATTTTGACTTGTACCTGGCTAGTGGTCTGGGGATGAGTCAAGATAAGATTCCAAAGAAGACCAAGTGTGAAACTTTAGTAGATTGAGTTCTCAACATAAAAATACTTTTTCTCGTATATCCCTATCCCCTTTCTTGCACGCAAACACCATTTGGAGACATTCGAGTCACGGACAGCGAGAGCTCTTGCACCTTTATGTTCTTATGTTGCTTGTTTCAATACTAGATATAGACTCTTGCCTGTTATGACTTGAATTGAATTGCATGCTTTTATTGCTTTACTTACAAAGTTCTTATATGGTTGTTAGCATGTCACCACAGAAATTATGCTTGTTATCATTTACCTACTCGAGGACGAGCAGGAATTAAGCTTGGGGATGTTGATACGTCCAAAACGTATCTATAATTACTGCTTGCTCCATGCCTCTTTTGTGTGATATTGCTATGATATTGATGAACTTCCATACACTTTTGATCATATTTGGACTAACCTATTAACTCAGTGCACCCCGGTGCCAGTTCCTGTTTTCTGCTGTTTTCTATTTCAGGTTTCCCCCTTATTGAAAGTACCAGAAAAATTCCGGGAAAAATATAGGAAAAATCAGCGTACCGGAAGCTTCGCGAAGAGCCCGAGAGGGGCCAGTGGGGAGCCAGGGGGCCCAGGCGGCCAGAGGGCACGGCCAGGCCCCTGGCCGCGCCAGGGGGTGCCTGGAGCCCCTGGCCCACTGCTTAGAGGCTTCTCGCCCTTCGTTGGTGAGCCCCAAGTGGAAGGCGTGATGCAGTACAACAACGAGTTTCCCTCGGTGAAGATACCAAGGTTTGTCTCCCGTAGGACTCCGGATATGATAAGTAGGTGTCAGCGGCGCGACTGACGTGGACCTGCACACAGACACAGATAACTTTGTTCCCAACGAAGTTCAGAGAGGTTGTCAATCTCTCCGGTCTTGTTGTTCACAAAGGGTAAAACACAAGGGATAATGATAGCAAGTAAAAGCAGAAAAGTAAAGATAGCTTGGAAACAGTAATGAGGATATGGACCGGGATACGTGATGTTCGCTAGTGATGTCTCTCTCCCAAAAGACGATAAAACTGCTATGCGAGGTAAACAAATTACAGAAGGGAAATTGACAGGATTATGAACGCACCGCAATGCTAACTATGCTAAAAAAGAAAGGAAGAGGTTCAAAAGCACGGGCAGTACGCCAAAATAAGTAGATCGAAATCCATCTGCATCTACTACTAATCATCCACCTTGAGAAATCTACCTAGAACATCTCGCTGGTATTAAGTTGCGAGCCCCACCCAAAGTGTAAACTCAAAGCAACATACAACTGCAATAAAAAGAACTTTGCGTAAATTAAACAATCCTTGTGACCGCAGTCACAAGCACCATTGTTTTCCCCCTTGTAGCAACAGCACACCCCCTAGACTCATGTTTCTGTCACTCAAGCATGTCATTGGGGGGGGGCATGAACCCAAAATCTAGCACAACGCTCCCTCTTGGAGTCACTACCTACTACTTGGCCAAAGCAATAAACAGAAACGAAGAACATACAAGAATTACATAGGAACAAAAATATAAGAGATAAAAACCAAATATATTACTCTATCACAATCTGAACATAATCTCATAATCCATCATATCCCATCAAACTCAGCATAGCAACAGCAGAAATATTACAAAGGTGCCTCGATCATGTAGGGCAGCTCACGAGGTCTAAGCAATGAAGATCAAAGAGGGGAGGAGAACATCACATAGCTACTGATCACGGACCCATGGTCCAAGGAAAACTACTCACAAGACATCCGGGGAGCATCCATGGTGGAGAGGAGACTCCCGGAGGTCAATCCTCCCTCCGGCAGGGTGACGGGAAGAGGTCTTCTGGTGCTCCCGATCTTCGGAAGCGCGGCGACGGCGGAACAGAGGCGAGTTTGCGGAATAGGGTTCTGCCTCTGGAGTTTTCCCGTGACGGGGGATAAATAGGCGAAGGGGGCAGCCAGAGGTGGACCAGGGGCCCCAGGCGCCCCCCTGGCGCGGTCAGGGGTGGGGCCGCGCCGGGTGGCTACCTGGGCCCCCCTAGCTCCCCTCTGGCCCCTCCCGGGTTCTTCTCGAAGCTTCCATCACGCTGATTTTTTTTTCTGAATTTTCCCGAATTTTTCTGGCACTTTTTATATGGGGGAAAACTGAAATAGAAAAACAGCAGAAAACAGGAACTGGCACTGGGGTGCACTGAGTTAATAGGTTAGTCCAAATATGATCAAAAGTGTATGAAAGTGTATCTAGATCATAGCAATATCACACAAAACATGCATGGAGCAAGCAGAAATTATAGATACGTTTTGGACATATCAACATTCCCAAGCTTAATTCCTACTCGTCCTCGAGTAGGTAAATGATAACAAGCTTAATTTTTGTGGTGACATGCTAGCAACCATAAAAGAACTTTGAAAAGTAAAGCAATCAAGGTTAGAGATTCAATTGAAGTCATAACATGCAAGAGTCTATATTAGCATTGAAACAAGTAACAAAAGAACATTAGGTGCAAGAGCTCTCGCTGTCCGTGACTCGAATGTCTCCAAATGGTGTTTGCGTGCAAGAAGGGTGTAACACCCTCACTGTCAGTGAACAGTAATCACTGTTACTGTTCATCTCTACTGTTCAAAACTTTTGTTTGATCCACTGGTTCAGTTCAAATTCAAATTCTCCTTTGCTATTGTTGCAAGCAATGTGAACCATGGACCTTGATCATCATGGATGAAAACAAAGTCCAAGCCATTTGAATTAAAATTCAAACAAACCCTAAAATGCCTTTTAGTGGTTATTAAAAATATGGTGACAATAAATCTTTTCCAAAAATCTTGGAACCACTTTTATAAAATCCCAAATAATCACTGGACCAAATCCATATGGGTTTGGGTATTTATTGAGTTATAGAAAATTCCAAACAAATCGAAACAGTAGCTAAAAACCCCAATTTAATCATTTAATATTTAAATCAAATATTAAATGATTTTCTTTTGACCCCAAATCTTTTGTGGCACTAGCCTAGGGTATAAAAACAATTATGGGTCGCATGCCACATTTTATAAAAATGCCAAGGTATATAAAATAATTACAAAAAGAAAATTACAGAAAAGAAAAAGAAGAAAAAGAAAGCTAAACCTAGCTAAACCCCCCTCACCCCCCTGGGCCAGAACCCAGCCCACCTAGCAACTAGCCCACTACCCCAACTAGCCCACGGCCCACCCGGTCATCCCCTTCCCCTGTTCACCCCAGCCCGTGCTTGGCGCCATGGATGGAGGTGTTCGACGCCTCCAGCCGCTCGATGCTCGACAACGCACGACAACAGTGCCCCGGGCTAGGTTAAGTAGTTCCTCCTCTCCCCCGTGGACGAACCCTAGCTCCATTTCGGTCCCTCCTCGCTCGTCCTCGTCTTGGGCAAAACTGCGCGGCCACCGCCGTCGCCATTGTTGCGCCCACGCGTAGCCACCGACCTCCCGAGCCCCAGCCGCCTTGTCCGGCCGCTCCGTCGTCGTGGTCTACATCGACAAGCTGAAGGAATCGGTCCCGGAGCCCCTACATCGTGCGCTTCTCACAGTTCCCCTCTCCTGCATCCGTTGCCGTCGCGGTCGCGATTCGCCGCCGTCGAGTCCCCACCGCGCCCTCTTAGCACACCAGCAGGTTCCTGGTGAGCTCCTCGTCCGTCGCCAACTCCTCGCGCCCTCTCTCTTTTGCTCTAACCCGATCCGCCATTGGCGTCGTGGGCTCGCCGCCGCGGGTGAGCTCGCAACCGTAGCTTGGAGCCCGCGTTTGGCGCGCTGGGCGCGTCAGATTGCTCCTCACGCTCCCAGGAACTGAACCCAGTACCACACGCCCAAGCTTACGCGCTAGGTCGTCGAATTACTCGGCGCTAGCTTTCGGTCCACCGCCGCGCTCTTTGTCGTCGTCGACTCCGGTCACCACAGGCGACGAAACCACCTCCAGACGACGCACGGGTTCTCCCTCGTTCGAACGCGACCGGTCCCGTGTCCTCCTGTGGTCCGTGGCGAGCGCACGGTCGCCGCCGGCGCCCACGGCCTCGCCGGCGTGTTCCCGTGTGGCTGCCAAGTGGGGCCGCTGCGTCAGAAGTTTAATTAGCACTAATGAGTCGATTAGTCTTAACCCCCCTCTCACGCTCGTTGACGTGTGGGCCACCCCCGTTAAACCCCATTTAATTAAACCATATAACTGTTAATTAGTCCTTGTTAGGATGACAGAGGGGTCCCACTTGTAAGTAGTTAAAGAAAATGAATTTATAATAATATCAGTGTATGACATGTGGGCCCTGGCAGTTTTCTAATTAAACTAAAATGATTTATCACATGTGAGGCTGACCAGTGGGTCCCCTCTGTCAGTTTGACCAGTCAACTGTGCTGTGGATAATGTTCTGTTAATAAATAAAAATAATTTAAAAATGATTTAGAAAATGATTTAAATTGCTTAAAACTTTAGAAAATCATAGAAAATAAACCGTAGCTCAGATTCAAAAACTTTATACATGAGAGTTGATCAGAAAAATATAACGAATACGGATACGCTATCCGTATGTCTACCACACCCCCCTAACACACCGGTCATCGACATTCCCCCCTCCGGGCTATCTGTCGATAATTTCCGGTACCAATAAAAAGTACCCGGATGAATTTATTCCGAACACGAAAGTTGTCCGGAATGGTTCAACTAACACGGATACACCCCCCTTATGTTTGTACGGTACCCACGACACCTCCGGCTTGATCCTTCCCCCTCCGGTCGCCCTGTCCGGTAATCACCCGGAGCCGGTAGTTCATCCCCGGATGAATTCCCGCTCTGAGCCTGATACATCGTACTGCGTTAGAACACCGTTAACATTCCATCTATCATGTCATGCATATGTTTGTATATTATTGCTGTGTATTTACTGTTTCCTCCCCCCCTTAATCTCCGGTAGACCCTGCTGCTACCGCCGACTACACTGCTGCCGGGTACGACTACTTCGTCGACGACCCTGCCCAAACCGCCGAGCTTCCAGGAAAGCAGAGCCATTCTCTTCCCCAGATATCGCCTACCTTTTCCGTACTTTCTTGCACTAGGCATTGTTACTACTGCTGCTACGTTATACTCCTATTCAATTGCGTAGCCTGATTTTGTCGCCCCTTGATGTACCTTTCCTTTATCCTATGCTGCCTATTATTACTTATGCATTATTCAGCAGTGAGCCCTGCGCATTGTTAGCTAGGATTAGATAACGGGCCGTGATCACTCAGGGGAGTGAAGACGGATACAATATATACAACTGCACAGGTACGGTACAATGCAGACACCGCCAAAGGCCCCTATCTGGGTTATGCCTAGTCACCTCAAGTGTGAGCTATCCAGGAGTATTCCTTGTACTCCACTCGAGGCTGACTTTGTCTTTCCGCCATAGGGTCCTGAACAGCGGTTGTCCTTAAAGGTAAGAAAGTCGGGCGACCCAACGGTGCCCGCGAGTGGTATATCGTCGGGAACGACAGGGAGGGTACGACCGACGTTACTGGCGTGCTTGGCCCCTGCTCGTATCTCGCGAGAGTTACCAAACCACGAAAGTCGAGCTCTACCAAGAGCACACGCGAGACAAGGTAAGGAGACGGTTCACCTTGTTGGTAACCGCAGTGACTTGGTGGGACGACAGGGCAGGCACCGATGTACTGGTGGTCCTGACTGCTGTCGTTGACCGCGGGTCGGTTAAGTCGAGGCAACGATAACGGTTGTCATGCAGGTTAATTAAAATGCCAAATGGTTCGGCGGATGTCTTGAGTAGCCTTTTGGCTTGTACGCACTACCTACACGTGGGATAAGGAGTGTGGGCTCCCCTGCATCGTAGTCTCGTTCGAGGGTCTTCAGACGTCAGCAGTACCGCGGGCTGATTGCCGGGAAGTGGTGTTGTCTTCTCTTTGCTGCAGCAGGTGTGTTTGTATTTGCTTTGATTTTGCTTCACCGGCTAGTCACGCACCGTGCAGGAGTACGTTCGGGTTAGGGTCCAAATCCCGGCGTACATAGGATATAGTCCGGCGGATGACCTCTCTGTTGATTACCGAAGGATGGGCTACTTTGTGTCGGATAGCTTTGGTGGAGCGTTCCCTGACAAGGTTCCCGCCACCCTGGAGATCCGAGCGTCGTAGAGTCACGCCAGTGCACCCCTGCAGGGAAGATTAATCTATCGATAGCCGTGTCCACGGTAACAGGACGCTTTATGCTGAAGCTGGATCTTACCACTAGAAACTATTATTATTAAACTGTATGGTTCTGGGTTTTCTTCCTCGCGGGGATGTCGAGGAGGTGAACTCGGAGGCATTGTTATTATTAATCATTACAACTTATGTTATACATTGTTGCAGCAACTTCTGCTTCATTGTTACTTTATTGCTTTATATGAACTGGTGGCTGTTTCTCTTCTCCTGCTGCAAGACATCGTCGGAAGTTGCTAGTCTTCGATAGGCCTAGCTTCTTACCCTTATTCTGATTTCTATCTTGCAGTCCACTATATACAGCCTCTTATTTCCGTTGGTACAATGCATAATGCTTAGTAGCGGACGTAAGACTCGCGGGTATACTAGATACTCACCTGCTTTATTTCCTTTACTGTTTTTCCTGATCGGCCGCTGCAGTCGACGTTGGAGCGCAGGAGCAGGAGTCCCCCGGAGGCGGATACTACTACGTCGAGACCCCCGCTGACCAGGACCAGGAGTAGTTTCGGAGGCTCCCAGGCAGGAGGCCTTGCCTTTTCGATCTGTATCTGTGATGTTATTTGTGCTAGCCTTCTTAAGGAAAAACTTGACTAACTATGTCTGTACTCAGATATTATGGTTTGTATGGCTTATGTATTCGGGTCCGAGTGACCCCCCCCCCCTTTATTGTAACATATTGGTTTATCCTTTTGTGTTTAGTGTTGTGCTGTGATATTCTCACCGTGGCACCCTAATCTCAGCCGTGTACCCTGCGTGTATGATTACTGTACACGGATTGATTTTGGGGGCGTCACAAAGGGGGATAGGGAATACGAGAAAAAAATATTTTTGTGTTGAGAACTCAATCTACTAAAGTTTCACACTTGGTCTTCTTTGGAATCTTATCTTGACTCGTCCCCAGACCACTAGCCAGGTACAAGTCAATTTGATCCACTCCTTTTCGATATTTTGAGCACTCATGCAATGGATGAGCGTAAGCACGAATGTTGACACTTAGGATGGCAAAGAGAGAAATATGGTGGAGGAGGAAGACAAAAAGGATGAGAAAGGCTCACATCAATGAGGACAATCATCGGCAAGCGATGCCAAATGATAGATATGATGGGAGGAGTAGGGATTGCCATACAACGGATGCACATACGAGCTAGGAAGCTCTCCTATATGCATAAAGATCATCTCTATGGAGTACAAGGATATAAAGGGACTACTAGTGTGGATCTCTCAAAAGGATAGTAGTGTTGCCCCTTTCTCTCTTTTTATTTCTTTTTCTCTTTTTTCTATTTTTGGTATTTTTTGTGGCCTCAATGGCTCTTTCTATTGAACTCTCATTTGTCCTCTTTGGGATCTTTTAATGTGTCCACTTTGGGATCTTTTCCTCACTTAAGGGCAACACTCTATTTTACAAGAGGGTAAAGGAGATATTTCACACTTTACAAGGTACTCAAAACATAAATAAGATGTAACTAACATGATGTATGCAATGTATGTCTTGCCAGTGTAGCAAGAACATGTATGACATGAAGATCAAGTCATGAAGAGGTGGATGTTGCATGACAATGTAACTCGGAAAGGCTATGGAAATGCCTTGATAGGTAGGTATGGTGGCTGTTTTGAGGAAAGATAAAGGGAGGCTTATGATGACAGAGCGTATCATGCCAAGGGTTTGGATGTACCGGCGAAGGTGGACACCAACTCTCGGAGTGAGAAGAAGGCAATGCACGGCACGGGAGAGGCTAGCAAAATACGGGAAGGTGGAAGTGTCAACTTTCAATACTTACATTAGTCCGAAGAACTCATGCACTTATTATCGGTAACTCTCAATCTAATAAGGAGGTTCATAAAGAGACAAGTACCCCGAGGAGGAGTGTATGGGGGTTTGGTTATCCTTGCGCATCCTCGACTCATGGTACTTGAGTGTACTCTAATATTCGACCCCTCAGAAGAGTAGCGATCCATCTAGTAGCTAGAGTTCTCAACTAGTTTTGTAGGTTTTGAAAATAAACATGGATTGCCCAAAATACGACACCTATCACTAATAGGCAAGAGCTCTTGACACCAAAAGTCCAAACATTACTCACGACAAGACCTCAAAACTATTGCAAGCTACTACTAAAATTAAATAGCAACCTCAACTACCTACTTTCAAGACAAAACACAACTCAGTGCAATAACCAACTCTCTTTAACAAGATAAACATGAAAACTAAAAAGAGTTCCAGCAACAAACTAAACAAAAGCCAAGGCTCTTGCTAAAGATAAACTAAGACTAAAACTAAACATGGCAGTAGCTATGAAAAGATAAAGAACACACAACAGCAAAAAGATAGGCATGAAGAATCCTATGATGTGTTCTAGATTTTCAAAGTGGAGCGTGTTTCTCTCCCACACAAAGTAAGAAGGGATCTAATTTGCTATGAACAGAAAGCAAAGCTAAAGAAAACTAAAAAAAAACCTAAGAGCGAGACGCTCCAAGCATAGCACATAACACATGAAGTGATAAAAATATAGTGAGATGAAGGACGAACCGATGATTGTTGATGGAGAATGGAATGCACGGGGGCATCCCCAAGCTTAGATGCTTGAGTCTTCTTGAATATTTATTGGGGATGCATGGGGGCATCCCCAAGCTTGAGCGCTTGACACTCCTGGATCTTCTTCCATCACCTTCCATCGCACACTTGAAAACTCCCTTCATACATAACTCGTCATAAGCTGATTAGAGAGGTTAGTACCCTTAATAAGTAATTTTTCCCCACTGGATATAAAGATATTCTTGAAGAGATACTGTCTCTAAAGAGTGAAAAAAAGTTTTTGCAAAGAAAAAGCAAGCTTAAGGTTTGCAAAAGTAAGGAGAGACAAAACGTGGCAGAATCTGTGAAAAACATAACAGCAGATAGTAAATAATTTTTTAGGGGCACTTATGCAACTCAAATAAAAAAACTCAGAACATACGGAAGTTTCGTAATTGTATAGAGCATACTGTGTAAAAAACTCAGCTCAAAAAGATGAACTAGGATTTTTCTGGAATTTTTCTGGTCACGAGGACAGAATCTGTTTTCTGGACAGCATGTCACAACTTTTACTTCCCTTGCCGTAAGAGGCTATAACTTGGCACAAAGCTGAAAAATAAAGATACAATGATGTTGCTAAAGAAGTAACAACCATCAAGACACAACAAAAGCAAAAAGAAACACCTAAATTCGTTGCGGGCTGCCTCCTGAAAGCGCTTCTTTAAAGCCATTAGCTAGGCATGATGCAAAAAGAAGAATCAAGTTTTATCAAGAGAAAGAGAATAACTAGCCCGAGTAACGGACTCAAAAGGTAACTTGATTTTCTTTCTAGGGAAGTGTTCCATCCCCTTTTTGAATGGGAATTGGAATTTTATATTCCCCTCTTTCATGTCAATAACCGCACCAACGGTGCGAAGAAAAGGACGTCACAAAATAATTGGACATAAAGGTTCACACTCTATATCCATAACAATAAAATCAACGGGAGCATAGTTGTCATTGACAATGATAAGAACATCGTCGATCTTCCCCAAAGGTTTCTTTATGGAAGAATCAACAAGACGAACACCAAAAGAACAAGGCTCAAAAGGCTTTAATTCAAACATATCAAATATTCTTTTGGGCATAACAGAGGTACTAGCTCCAACATCACATAAAGCATAGCAAGAGAAGTTATTTAATTTAACTTTGATCATAGGATCCCAACCATCATCTAGCTTCCTAGGTATGGAGGCTTCTACTCTAAGCTTCTCCTCCCTAGCTTTGATGAGAGCATTTGTGATATGCTCCGTGAAGGCAAGATTAAGTGTGCTAGTGTGGGGGTCTCTAGACATTTTGTGTAACAAGCTAATAACTTCTAAGAGGGTGCAACTATCAAAATCAATATCACTACTATCAAAGGTGGTAGTAGTGTCATCTGGGCTCACTTGTTTGAAACCCTCTATGTTCATAGGAGTTTCTTTATCTACGGTTGAGGTATTAGCATCACCATTAATAGGTCCAACGGGACTAGGGGTGCATTGGGTGCTAATAGTTTGAGTGTCCTCAAAAATTTGGATAGTGGCAACTGTGTGGTGTGTAGGAAGGCTCTTAATTCTATCTTCTTCCATAGGGATAACTTCCGTTTTGGCTGCCATCTGATTTATCAAAGTAGATTGGGTGTGGGAAATATTCGAAACATGGGTTTCGGTGGCGGTGAGTCTAGCCTGGAGATTAGAAATCTCACTGTTCAGGCTACCAAGCTGTTCACTAATGTTTTGCAGAATGGAAGTATGCTCACCTATTTGTTTAGAGAAGGCTCTGTATTGTTCAAACTGGGTGTGCATATAGTTCTTAGTGGCTTTCTCTATTTCTACCAATTTATCATAGCTAGGTAGGTCTCTTTTCGTATAAGAAGGATTATAGGAGTTGTTGCTAGGGTAGGTGTTGTTGTTCCCATAATTGGATGGAAACGGTCTAGGATTGCTAGAAAAATTCCCCCTCTAAGCATTGTTGTTGAAGTTGTTTCTAGCAATAAATTTCACATCTACTTGTTCTTGAGCCACCAAAGAATTTAAAGGAACATCATGAGGATCAATAGAGGGTTGCTTGGTAAGTAGAGACATAATTAAGTCAACTTTTTCATTGAGGGAGGTAATTTCCTCGACAGAATTTACCTTCCTACCTGTTGGAGCGCGTTCGGTGTGCCATTGGGAATAATTGGTTATCATCTCATCGAGAAGCTTTGTGGCAGCACCAAGTGTAGTTGACATAAAGGTTCCTCCCGCGGCCGAATCTAACAGGTTCCGCGAGGTAAAGTTCAAGCCTGCGTAAAAAGTCTGGATAACCATCCAGGTAGTCAAACCATGTGTAGGGAATTTCTTAACAAGAGATTTCATTCATTCCCAAGCTTGGGCAACGTGTTCATTATCCAATTGCTTAAAATTCATAATATTACTCCTCAATTGGATAATCTTAGCAGGAGGGTAGTACTTCCCTATAAAAGCATCTTTGCACTTATCCCAAGAATCTATGCTATTTCTAGGCAAAGATTGAAACCAGATTTTAGCATCTCCCCTTAAAGAGAAAGGAAAGAGCTTGAGCTTAATAACATCACCTTCTACTTCTTTATACTTTTGCATATCACATAATTCAACAAAATTATTCAAGTGTAAAGCAGCAGCATCTCCAGCACCAGAGAATTGATCTCTCATAACAAGGTTTAGCAAAGCAGGTTTAATTTCATAAGAGGTAGCTGAAGTGGCAGGTGTGGCAATGGGAGTGCAGATAAAGTCCTGGTTGTTGTGACTAGTGAAGTCACACAACTTGGTGTTTTCAGTGGAACCCATAGTGGCAGCAAGTGTGGCAGATTTTTTTGTAGTTTTTTGATAAAAGACACAAAGATAAAAACTGAAAGATAAACTAACAAGACTAAAAAACAAAGGTAACGGGTAGTGTGCAACTCCCCTATCTTAGCACTCGGAGTCCCCGGCAACGGCGCCAGAAATTCTCTTGCTTAGCGGCTTCTCGCCCTTCGTTGGTGAGCCCCAAGTGGAAGGCGTGATGCAGTACAGCAGCGAGTTTCCCTCGGTGAAGATACCAAGGTTTGTCTCCCATAGGACTCCGGATATGATAAGTAGGTGTCAGCGGCGCGACTGACGTGGACCTGCACACAGACACAGATAACTTTGTTCCCAATGAAGTTCAGAGAGGTTGTCAATCTCCCCGGTCTTGTTGTTCACAAAGGGTAAAACACAAGAGATAATGATAGCAAGTAAAAGCAGAAAAGTAAAGATAGCTTGGAAACAGTAATGAGGATATGGACCGGGATACGTGATGTTTGCTAGTGATGTCTCTCTCCCAAAAGACGATAAAACTATTATGCGAGGTAAACAAATTACAGAAGGGCAATTGACAGGATTATGAACGCACCGCAATGCTAACTATGCTACAAAAGAAAGGAAGAGGTTCAAAAGCACGGGCAGTACGCCAAAATAAGTAGACCGAAATCCATCTGCATCTACTACTAATCATCAACCTTGAGATATCTATCCAGAACATCTCGCTGGTATTAAGTTGCGAGCCCCACCCAAAGTGTAAACCCAAAGCAACAGACAACTGCAATAAAAAGAACTTTGCGTAAAGTAAACAATCCTTGTGACCGCAGTCACACGCACCGTTGTTTTCCCCCTTGTGGCAACAACACACCCCCTAGACTCATGTTTCTATCACTCAAGCATGTCATCGGGGGGGCATGAACCCACAATCTAGCACACCGCTCCCTCTTGGAGTCACTACCTACTACTTGGCCAAAGCAATAAACAGCAACGGAGAACATGAAAGAATTACTTAGGAACAAAAATATAAGAGATAAAAACCAAATATATTACTCTATCACAATCTGAACATAATCTCATAATCCATCAGATCCCATCAAACTCAGCATAGCAACAGCAGAAATATTACAAAGGTGCCTCGATCATGTAGGGCAGCTCACGAGGTCTAAACAATGAAGATCAAAGAGCGGAGGAGAACATCACATAGCTACTGATCACGGACCCATGGTCCAAGGAAAACTACTCACAAGACATCCGGGGAGCATCCATGGTGGAGAGGAGACTCCTGGAGGTCAATCCTCCCTCCGGCAGGGTGCCGGGAAGAGGTCTTCTGGTGCTCCCGATCTTCGGAAGCGCGGCGGCGGCGGAACAGAGGCGAGTTTGCGGAATAGGGTTCTGCCTCTGGAGTTTTCCCGTGACGGGGGATAAATAGGCGAAGGGGGGAAGCCAGAGGTGGACCAGGGGCCCCAGGCGCCCCCCTGGCGCGGCCAGGGGTGGGGCCGCGTTGGGTGGCCGCCTGGGCCCCCTGGCTCCCCTCTGGCCCCTCCCGGGCTCTTCTCGAAGCTTTCGTCACGCTGATTTTTTATCTGAATTTTCCCGAATTTTTCTGGCACTTTTTATATGGGGGAAAACTGAAATAGAAAAACAACAGAAAACAGGAACTGGCACTGGGGTGCACTGTGTTAATAGGTTAGTCCAAATATGATCAAAAGTGTATGAAAGTGTATCTAGATCATAGCAATATCACACAAAACATGCATGGAGCAAGCAGAAATTATAGATACGTTTTGGACGTATCACCCACCTCTGGCTGCCCCCTTTGTCCTATTTATTCCCCGTGACGAGAAACCCTCGGGGACGGGACCCATTTTCGCGATCTCTCCTCTGTTCCGCCGCCTCGCTTCCAAGATCGGGAGCACCAGAAGACCTCTTCCCGGCACCCTTCCGGAGGGAGGAATCACCTCCGGGAGCTTCTCCACCAACATGGATGCTTCCCGGATGAACCGTGAGTAGTCCACCTTGGACCATGGGTCCATGTTCAGTAGCTATGTGATGTTATCCTCCCCTCTTTGTTCTTCATGGATTAGACCTCGTGAGATGTCCTACATGATCGAGGCACATATGTAATCTTTTTGCTGTTGCTATGCTGAGTTTGCTGGGATCCGATGGATTATGAGATTATGTTCAGATTGTGATTGAGTTATATATTTGATTCTCTTCTTTTATATTTATGTTCTTGAGTAACTCTTGCATGTTCTCCGTTGCTTTTTATTGCTTTGGCCAAGTAGTAGGTAGTGAGTCCAAGAGGGAGCGTTATGCATGATTGTGGGTTCATGCCCCCCGATGACTAGCTTGAGTGACAGAAACATGAGTCTAGGGGATGTGTTGTTGCCACAAGGGGGAAAACAACGGTGCGTGTACTTGTGGGTGCAAGGATTGTTACTTTATGCAAAGTTCTTTAATGCAGTTGTCTGTTGCTTTGAGTTTACACTTTGGGTGGGATTCGCAACTTAATACCAACGAGTTGTTCTAGATAGATATCTCAAGGTGGATGATTAGTGGGTAGATGCAGATGGATTTCGGTCTACTTGTCTTGGCGTACCGCCCGTGCTTTTGAGCCTCTTCCTTTCTGTTTTGCATAATTAGCATTGGTTTGCGC
This sequence comes from Bromus sterilis, assembly GCA_950022295.1. Lineage (NCBI taxonomy): Eukaryota > Viridiplantae > Streptophyta > Magnoliopsida > Poales > Poaceae > Bromus > Bromus sterilis. The sequence goes on from OX465597.1 coordinate 33,447,287, forward strand.
ACATAATCCTGTCAATTGCCCAGCTTTAATTTGTTTACCTCGCATGGCTATTTTATCGTCTTTTGGGAGAGAGACATCACTAGTGAACATCATGGGACCCCGGTCCATATCACCAATACTGTTTACACCTTCAATTTACTTTCAGTATTTACTTTTCCGTAGCTATCACTATCATTATTATCCCGTGCGTTTTATCCTTTGTAAACAACAAGGCTGGAGGAATTGACAACTCCTTTGTACTCGTTGGGAGCAAAGCTATTTGTTGTGTGTGCAGGTCCAGGTGAAGTAAGCAACCTTGAGTTGTGAACGGCGCCATTGTTCACTTCACCACCTACTTGTATCTGTTGGAGTCCTACGGGAGACGATCTTTTCAACCTTGGTATCTTTACCAAGGGAAATTTGCCGCTACGCTACATCTCACCTTCCACTTGGGGTAACCAACGAGGAGCGAGAAGTATCTCGTGTATCATTGCCCTACATGATCGAGGCACATATGTAATATTTCTGCTGTTGCTATGCTGAGTTTGTTGGGATCCGATGGATTATGAGATTATGTTCATATTGTGTTTGAGTAATATATGTGATTCTCCTCTTTTATATTTATGTTCTAGAATAATTCTTGCATGTTCTCCTTTGCTGTTTATTGCTTTTGCCAAGTAATAGGTACTGACTCCAAGAGGGAGCGTTATGCATGATTGTGAGTTCATGCCCCTTGATGACTAGCTTGAGTGACAGAAACATGAGTCTAGGGGATGTGCTATTGCCACAAGGGGGAAAACAACGATGCTTGTACTTGCGGGTGCAAGGATTGTCTACTTTACGCAAAGTTCTTTAATGCAGTTGTCCGTTGCATTGAGTTTACAGTTTGGGTGGGATTCGCAACTAAATACCAGCGAGATGTTCTGGATAGATATGTCAAGGTGGATGATTAGTAGGTAGATGCAGATGGATTTCGGTCTACTTGTCTTGGCGTACCGCCCATGCTTTTGAACCTCTTCCTTTCTTTATAGCATAATTAGCATTGGTTTGCGCACATAATCCTGTCAATTGCCCAACTGTAATTTGTTTACCTCGCATGGCTATTTTATCGTATTTTGGGAGAGAGACATTGATACGTCCAAAACGTATCTATAATTCTTGCTTGCTCCATGCATGTTTTGTGTGATATTGCTATGATCTAGATACACTTTCATACACTTTTGATCATATTTGGACTAACCTATTAACTCAGTGCACCACAGTGCTAGTTCCTGTTTCCTGCTGTTTTTCTATTTCAGTTTTCCCCCATATAAAAAGTGCTCCAAAAATTCGGGAAAAATCAGATAAAAAATCAGCGCAGAAGAACCTTCCGGAAGGACCTGAGTGGGGCCAGAGGGCCACCACCAGGGGCCCAGGCGCCCTGGTGGCGCGCCCCAGGGGCTGGCTGCACCGGGGGGGCGCCTGGACCCCTGGTGGCCCCCCTGGTGCCCTACTTTGGCCCCTATTTATTCTCCCGTTGCGGAAACCCTGATTCCAGACCCCTTTTCTTCAGAAGCAATTCCGATCTCCGCCGCCATCTCCATCAATTTTCGGGGGGACAGAATTCCTATGCCGCGGTGACATTGGTAAATCCATAGATTGAGAACTACGAACTCTGAGGTGTGCTTTTGTAGCCCTACACAATTCTCTTCCTCTCTTGACCACAAAGGAATGACCTCCGAGTACGTCTCCATTGCATGTTTTATGGGAAATATCATGTGATTAGACTATGTTAATGTTGTTGGGAGTTGCCACTAGTGAAAGTATGAAGCCTAGGCCTTGTTTCCACCATTGCAATACCGTTTGTGCTCACGTTTACCACTTGTTTCTTTGCTGCACTTTTTATTACAGATTTATATTACCTTGCTTTGCCACACCTATCACCCATATTTTACCATCTCTTCGCCGAACTAGTGCACCTATACAACTCCTAGTTTTATTAGGTGTGTGTTGGGGTCGGGGCAGAAAACACAAATTTTTCATAACCTACGAGACCCATACCCAAGACCTATGCTATGGCAATGCAAGTAACGGACAAAAATAGATCACATACCAGTATGTAGTCCGTTAAGCGGGAAACATTCCCGCATGAACGTGGTTGGTGTAGTCGTACCGGCAATCCCCGATGCCGCGCAGATCCACGATGACTCCTATAGCTACCCGATCCTTGTAGACCGATGACGGGATTACGTCCCCGTCGGAACGTTGTTGATGAAGACCTCGCGATACGACCACGACGATGAAGTAGCACCACAAGTGTAGCGCCTCGCGGGATTATACACATACAGTATACCCGACGTCCCTCCGGGCTCCGAACCAGTAGAGTAGCGGAAAGAAGATGGATTCGGATCCCAATTCCAGCAGCACGACGGCGTGCGTATAGTGGAGAAATCCCCAACCAAGTGTAGACTCCAAACAAGGGGAGTCCACTCGAGGAAGAAGAAAATAGGGAGAGAGAGATGATAGAAACTTGTCTCAAATCAATTTATATTGTGTGTATTAAAAGGGAACCTCTACCCCTCCTTATATAGGCCAAGGAGGGGTGCCACCCCCCCCCCCTCCACTTCCGAGGTGGGACTAATCCCAAGGGAGGGGGTGGCACACCTATTAAGGGGGGTGGGCCCCCTCATGGCGCCATGGACCATGGGGGAGGACTCCCTCTCCCCTAATGGGCCCTATGAGGCCCATATGCCTTTTAATTACTTTTTAATTATATTTAATTATATTTTAATATCTAATTCAGATAATTAAATAATAAAACATTAATTAAACATTATTAAATATATTTTGAACCTTTCAAAATACCCGGAACAACTTCCGGCCTTCATCGGAACAATTCCGGTGTTCTCTCCAATTTCTCCGGTGATCCCGAATCAATCCTTACTGCGTCGAGTGCCCTTAAGTGTAACACCCTACGGTCCGGGAAACAGCAGACATGATCGAGACAATTCTCATTGATCAATGACTAATCAATTGGACCTGGTTACAAGCCTTGATAGCCCCTGCGCTTCCATCGAATGAACTTCAATCGCTGTTGGATCCGTTAACCGTGTGCCTGTTCCCTTTGTCCTGGGGTACTTTGCTTGTCCGAGGTTTGATCATCGGTATCCGCTATACCTAGTTCGTCCTCGTTCTCAACAAACAAGTTTACTCGTTCCCGTGATATTACAACTCCGTGACCTAGTCACACGTTTGCAAACTTTATGATGTAACATCACCGAGTGGGCCCAGAGTACCTATCCGTCACACGGATGGACAAATCCCGCTTTGATCTATTTGCATACTCATTAACATATCTATTCGGAATACCTTAAGTACTCCTTTATGGCCAGCATATTTCAGTCAGGCGGTGGGTAGAAAATCAAGGCATCCTAATAGACAGTAATTACGTATGATCATTACGGTCTAAGGATCTGGTCACTACGTTATGGTTATCGCAATGTCGAACTATGTGACTTGATCACATCGCAACACTTCTGGTGGGTGTATGTCCATCATATCATTATCCAATGATAAGACTCCATTGTCAACAGACGCCATTGTCTCATGATCAGGAAACCTTGATCATCAATCGCCCAATGGACTAGTATACTAGGGTTGACTAGGGACCTGGTTGTTTGTATACCACACCTGTATTAATGTTTCCGCTTAATACAGTTATAGCATAGTATCAAACGTATTATGAACTAATGGAATATGCTCGATAAAACATATTTTATTTGCCTCTAGGGCACATTCCCAACAGTCTCCCACTTGCACTAGAGTACAAATAATCTAGTTGCATTTTCTCTGGATCATAACTCCTTATTGATCATGCTTGCCCGTGGAAGAGGTTGTATCAACGGTCTGGGTACCATTCAAAACCGTATGTCCTTTTGCAAATCATAATGTCACCTAATTTGACATTCCTTCATTATCCACTATAATGATGAGGTATATATATTTGGCGGTGAAGTGAGACTTCGTTTGCTGTGTCATAGCAATGACATCCGGTGGGTCACGCGGACTTTCCCATAGTCATGCACACTTGAAACTCACTCAATCAGAAGTCGAACTTTTTAAGCCATAATATAACTCCTGCTACTTCTAAAGCAGCCACATCAATATGGATTCAATCCTTAGTGCATTGTATGCAACTTTGATGTCTAACCATGTTTCTTTCAACTTAGGCATTCATTAGTATGATATCTCAATTTTCTAGGTTAGTGTCAAAACTTGAACCAGCATAACATTTATGGTCAATCCCACTCTCCTTTACAAATTTGAGATGTATCCTCAGTTCTCTTCAGACACTGAAGGATAAACTTAACTCTTTGTTCAATGATTTACTCATAGATCATATCACAACATGTTCTTACTACTAAGAACTTGGGTCACATTACGTCGAGTACATAACTCTGGTTTTATATGAAAGAACCTATGACAAAGGCATAGAGGATCCAACACATCCATTTCTTTCATTAACCATGAACCATTGTTCTTGTACTGAGATTAACTCAACACTTCTCTTGGATATACAAGTAAGGACCACTTCTTGCCTTTTCCCATTTTGAACTCCTTCAGAATCTTATCCAGGAAAGTATTACGACTCAATGTTATTAAACACATATCTATCTTAATAGATCTTCAATGCTTAATACTTATTCATCTTCATTTATGAAAGATTCAAATAATCATTAACACCAACTGCACCATTCATAATATGTTATCCATATATGAGAATGTTATCATGCTCCCACTCAAATATGTCATGCACATATTAAGTTATAGGATAACACTCATATTGCTCCCACTCAAATATCTCGGCCACATATAAGACAAGGATAACATCCACATGGCTCCCACTTAGATATGTCAGACACATATTAAGTTCAGGATACTAACCACATTGCTCCTACTCAAATATGTCATTTACATATAAGTCTAGGATAATACTCCCATAGCTCCCACTCAAATTATGTCGTCTACATATTAAGTTTCAGGAAACTATTCAGCTCCCACTCAGTTTCATGCAAATGCATGTTTCCTCGATATTTTGGTTAAGTCCAAAATCCTTTGATCATCCATCAAAATGAGAATTCAGTTTCCGAGACACTAGTATCCATATGTTTTTTCCAAAACCTTCTTGTTGTAACAATTACAACACTTCTTCAAATACAGGATTTGAGGAAGTCACGGTATTGATAACAATCCTGGATCAATCGTAGTGAATATCCCTTTGACTCAAGCATTGCTACACATTGTAGTCAACCCATTGAATTTTTCAGAAACAATCTTTGTGACAAACCAATCTTGACGTCCCTTTGATGTTCACATTTATTCCTCATAACTCTGAAGTTATTGTGAATATCAAGTAACCTCCTTACTTGTGCAACATCATTGTATCTTTATTTTCAATCTTTGTGCCAAGTCTAGCCTCCGATTGCAAGAAAGTTCAAAAGTTGTGACATGCTGTCCAGAAAACAGATTCTGTCCTTGGACGAAAAAATTAGCCTAAAATCACCAGATCATCTTTTTGATCTGAATTTTTTTGAAAGCGTGCTCCATACAATTGACTTTCGAGCGTCTGTTCTGAGTTTTTTGATTTGAGTTGCAGAAGTACCCCTAAAAAATTCTTTACTACCTGCTGTTCTGTTTTTCACAGATTCTGCCATGTTTTGTCTCTCCTAACTTTTGCAAAGCTTGCTTTTTCTTTGCAAAAACTTTTTGGAAATCTTGAGAAACAGTAGCTCTTCAAGAATGTATTTATATCCAGTGGAAAAAAAATTATTTATTAAGGGTACTAACCTCTCTAATCAGCTTATGATGAGTTATGTATGAAGGGAGTTTTCAAGTGTGCGATGGAAGATGATGAAAGAAGATTCGGGAGTGTCAAGCGCTCAAGCTTGGGGATGCCCCCATGCATCCCCAATAAATATTCAAGGAGACTCAAGCGTCTAAGCTTGGGGATGCCCCCGTGCATCCCCTTCTCCATCAACAATCATCAGTTCGTCCTCCGTCTCACTATATTTTTATCACTTCATGCGTTATGTGCTATGCTTGGAGCGTCTCGCTCTTAGGTTTTATTTTTAGTTTTTTTTATCTTTGCTTGATGTTCATAACAAGTTAGATCCCATCTTACTTTGTGTGGGAGAGAAACACACTCCACTTTCAAAATCTAGAACACATCATAGAATTTTTCATGCCTATCTTTCTCTGTTGTGTGTTCTTTACCTTTTCATAGCTACTGCCATGTTTAGTTTTAGCTTTAGTTTGTCTTTAGAAAGAGCCTTGGCTTTTGTTTAGTTTGTCGCTGGAACTCTCTTTAGTTTTCATGTTTACCTTGTTAAGAGAGTTGGTTGTTGCACTGAGTTATGTCTTGTCTTGAAAGTAGGTAATTGAGGTTGCTATTTAATTTTAGTAGTAACTTGCAATTGTTTTGAGGTATTGATTTGAGTAATGTTTGAACTTTTGGTGTCAAGAGATCTAGCCTATTAGTGATAGGTGTCGTATTTTGGGAAATCCGTGTTTATTTTCAAAACCTACAAAACTAGTTGAGAACTCTAGCTACTAGATGGATCACTACTCTTTGGAGGGATCGAATATTAGAGTACACTCACGTACCATGAGTCGAGGATGCGCAAGGATAACCAAACCCCCATACACTCCTCCTCGGGGTACTTGTCTCTTTGTGAACCTCCTTATTAGATTGATAGTTACCGATAATAAGTGCATGAGTTCTTCGGAATAATGTGAGTATTCGAAAGTTGACACTTCCACCTTCCCATATTTTTCTAGCCTCTCCTGTGCCGTGCATTGCTTTCTTCTCACTCCGAGAGTTAGCGTCCACCTTCCCATATTTTTCTAGCCTCTCATGTGCCATGCATTGCCTCCTTCTCACTCCGAGAGTTGGCGTCCACCTTCGCCGGTACATCCAAACCCTTGGCACGATACGCTTTGTCATCATAAGCCTCATTATATCCTTCCTCAAAACAGCCACCATACCTACCTATCAAGGCATTTCCATAGCCTTTCTGAGATATATTGCCATGCAACATTCACCTCTTCATGACTTGATCTTCATGTCATACATGTTCCTGCTACACTGGCAGCGACATACATTGCATACATCATGATAGCTACATTTCTTTATGATTTGAGTACCTTGTAAAGTGTGAAAGATCTTCTATACCTTCTTGTAAAATATAGAGTGTTGCCCCTAAAGTGAGGAAAAGATCCCAAAGAGGAAAAAATCAAAAGATCCCAAAGAGGACAAATGAGAGTTAAATAGAAAGAGCCATTGAGGCCACCAAAAAAATACAAAAAATAGAAAAAAGAGAAAAAGAAAAATAAAAAGAGAGAAGGGGGCACACTAATATTCCTTTTGAGAGATCCACACTAGTACTTCATCCTCTATCCCTTGTACTCCATAGAGATTATCATTCTTGCATATAGCTATGTGGGGATCTTCACACTATAGAACTTGGCTTGCATATTCCAAGGATGAGCCTCCTCAAACGAGCTCTAGGTCTTCATGAGCGAGCAAGTTGGATGCACCCCCATTAGTTCCATTGGAGAGCTTTTCTTGGCTCATATGTGCATCCGTTGCATGGCAATCCCTACTCCTCACATCATATCTATCATTTGGCTTTCTCTCGCCTATGATTGTCCTCATTGATGTGAGCCTTTCACACCTTTTTTGTCTTCCTCCTCCATCATTATTCTCTCTTTGCCATCCAAAGTGTCAACTATCGTGCTTACGCTCATCCATTGCATGAGTGCTCAAAATATCGAAAGGGATTGGATCAAATTGACTTGTACCTGGCTAGTGGTCTGGGGACGAGTCAAGATAAGATTCCAAAGAAGACCAAGTGTGAAACTTTAGTAGATTGAGTTCTCAACACAAAAATACTTTTTCTCTCGTATTCCCTATCCCCCTTCTTGCACGCAAACACCATTTGGAGACATACGAGTCACGGACAGCAAGAGCTCTTGCACCTTTTGTTCTTTTGTTACTTGTGTCAATGCTAATATCGACTCTTGCATGTTATGACTTGAATTGAATCTCTAACCTTGATTGCTTTACTTTTCAAAGTTCTTATATGGTTGCTAGCATGTCACCACAGAAATTATGCTGTTATCATTTACCTACTCGAGGACGAGCAGGAATTAAGCTTGGGGATGTTGATACGTCCAAAACGTATCTATAATTTCTGCTTGCTCCATGCATGTTTTGTGTAATATTACTATGATCTAGATACACTTTCATACACTTATGATCATATTTGGACTAACCTATTAACTCAGTGCACCAGAGTGCCAGTTCCTGTTTTCTGCTGTTTTTCTATTTCAGTTTTCCCCCATATAAAAAGTGCTCCAAAAATTTGGGAAAAATCAGATAAAAAATCAGCGCAGAAGAACCTTCCGGAAGGACCTGAGTGCGGCCAGAGGGCCACTACCAGGGGCCCTGGCGCCCTGGTGGCGCGCCCCAGGGGCTGGCCGCGCCAGGGGGGCGCCTGGACCCCTGGTGGCCCCCCTGGTGCCCTACTTTGGCCCCTATTTATTCTCTCGTCGCGGAAACCCTGATTCCAGACCCCTTTCTCCAGAAGCAATTCCGATCTCCGCCGCCATCGCCATCAAGTTTCGCGGGGACAGAATTCCTGTGTCGGCACCCTGCCGGGACGGGGAAGTGCCCCCGGATTCATCTCCATCGTCGTTGCTTCCCTCCTGCATGAAGCGGGAGTAGTTCCTCCTCGGAGCTAAGGTTTCTACCAGTAGCTATGTGTTCTTCTCTCTCTCCCATGATGTGATCTTCGTTGTGATCATAGGCTATGTTAATCTAGGGTGATCCCATGATATTCCCCCTTCCTCTATGTATTGTATTGATGTACTCACTTGATGTTATCTAGTATAATCCCCGAGACCATGGTGACAGCGGTCTATTGGACATGGGTTAGAAGAATATTATCATGAGTGATTTCCTCTTTTGTGTGTGGATTGAAGATTGAGAGTCTCTTGTTGCTTGTCTTTGACTATCCTTTAGATATGTTGTGGTGATTGTGGTACTCTCTTTGGATGGCCGCGGTGACATTGGGAAATCCATAGATTGAGAACTACGAACTCTGAGGTGTGCTTTTGTAGCCCTACACAATTCTCGTCCTCTCTTGACCACAAAGGAATGACCTCCGAGTACGTCTCCATTGCATGTTTTATGGGAAATATCATGTGATTAGACTATGTTAGTATTGTTGGTAGTTGCCACTAGTGAAAGTATGAAGCCTAGGCCTTGTTTCCACCATTGCAATACCGTTTGTGCTCATGTTTACCACTTGTTTCTTTGTTGCACTTTTTATTACAGATTTATATTACCTTGCTTTGCCACACCTATCACCCATATTTTACCATCTCTTCGCCGAACTAGTGCACCTATACAACTCCTAGTTGTATTAGGTGTGTTGGGGACACAAGAGACTTCTTGTATCTTAATTGCAGGGTTGCTTGAGAGAGACCATCTTCAACCTCTACTTCCCTGAGTTCGATAAACCTTAGGTCATCCACTTGAGGGAAATTGCTGCTGTCCTACAAACCTCTGCGCTTGGAGGCCCAACATAGTCTACAAGAATAGAAGCGTGCATAGACATCAGACATCACTAGTGAACATCATAGGACCCCGGTCCATATTTCCAATACTGTTTACACCCACTATCAATTTACTTCTTTATTTACTTTTCCATTGCTATCACTATCATTATTATCCCGTGCGTTTTATCCTTTGTAAACAACAAGGCCGGAGGAATTGACAACTCCTCTATACTCGTTGGGAAGCAAAGTTATTTGCTGTGTGTGCAGGTCCAGGTGAAGTAAGCGACTTTGTTGTGAATGGCGCCATTGTTCACTTCACCACCTTCTTGTATCTGTTGGAGTCCTATTGGTTCGACATTCAACCTTAGCATATTTGCTAAGGGAAACTTGCCGCTGTCTACATCTCAACCTTCCACTTTGGGTAACCAACGAGGGGGCGTTAATTCGTACCATCAAAAGCAATTTCTGGCGCTGTGGTCGGGGACTCCACTCTTCAAGATAGGGGAGTTGCACACTATCTTTTATCTCTTATTTTTAGTCTTGTTAGTTTACCTTTCAGTTTTTATCTTCGTGTCCTTTATCAAAAATCTAAAAAATTTATAGTATGTCTAGGTACTTACTTGCCAATAAATGTCTGACTTCTTTGAGACCAGATATTATTGGCATGGAGGATTCACCGAGGATCAACAAAAGTGGTACAAGGAACACCGCTTGTCTCAAAAGGGGATACACTTATGGAAACAAATACATCAGTTGTATGACTATGCTAGAAACTTGTGCTCAATATATAATATATCTTTCTGCAGGGATGAATCTTGTTGCTTTATGAGGCACAAACATGTTGCTTTCCAATGTGAGTACAATGATGATGAAACCTTAGCTTCTTATGCTAAGAGAAATTATAATTTTGATGATGCAGAGCAAATAGAAGAATATGTTGCTTATAAGGGTGCCTATGAAATTACTTCTCTTCTTAAAAATATTGATGATGCCCCTTACAAATCTGAGAGTCTTTCTATACTTAACTATTGTTTGGAAAATTACGATGCAAATTATTATATTACTGATCATATTGAGAGAATATCTCCCCCAAAGGAAGAGACTAATGTTTTGCAGGACTCTATGGAAGAAGAAATTGTTAGAACCTGAAAGCTCCTTGGATGAAAAAGAGGAGGAGAGTGACGAACAAAAGGAGGAAGAATGGAGCCATCCATGTGTACCTTCTAATGAGAGTAACTCTTTGAATCTTAGCTTATATGAGTGTTATGATCCTATGGATTCTTTTGAAATATCCCTTTTTGATGAAGTTGATGCCTTCTATGCTTATGGCTGTGATGCCACTATGGATGATGCTTACGGAAATGAGCTTTCTATAGTTCCTCATGTTAAGCAAGAATTTTTTGCTATTGCACCCACACTTGATTGTCCTATTATCCTTTTGAAATCTCCAAATCATATTCCGGAGAATTATGCTCTTATTAAGGCTCAATGTGATGGGTTGCATTTATCTTATGTTCCTAAAGACCGTGTTGAAAACTATACACGTGTACTTGTAGGTCATGAACAACATGATTTATGTGATAGTTATATTCTTGATGTTGTTCATGATACTACTGAAAATTATTTTGAGAGAGGAAAGTTTGGTTGTAGAAACTTTCATATTACTAAAACACCTCTCTTCATGTTGAAAGTTTTGAAGTTGTTCTTTTTCGACCTTCCTATGCATGTCACTTTGTGCTTCTTTGATTTATTTTCTTACAAGATGCCTACGCAGAGGAAGTTGGTTAGGCTTAAAAAATTTTCATATTTTCTTCTTGATGCTCTCTTTTGATTCAAAATTCTTATTCTTGTGAGAGCATCTTCTATAATCTTTAAGCCTAGCTAATGGCTTTAATGAAGCGCTTTCAGGAGGCAGCCCACAACGAATTTAGGTTTTCGTTTTTGTTTTTATTCTGTTTTTAGTGGTCTTGATGATTGTTACTACTGTAGCAACATCATTGTATCTTTACTTTTCAAGCTTTGTGCAAATTATAGCCTCATATGACAAGGGAAGTGAAAGTTGTGACATGCTGTCCAGAAAACAGATTCTGTCCTCGTGACTAGAAAAATCACAGAAAAATCCCAGTTCATCTTTTTGAGCTGAAATGTTTACAAAGTGTGCTCTATACAATTACGGAACTTTCGTATGTTTTGAGTTTTTTTATTTCAGTTGCAGAAGTATCCCTAAAAAATTCTTTACTACCTACTGGTCTGTTTTTCACAGATTCTGTCCTGTTTTGCCTTTCCTTCATTTTGCGAACCTTAAGCTTGCTTTTTCTTTTCAAAAACTTTTTGGTAATCTTGAGAAACAGTATCTCTTCAATATTATCCTTATTTACAGTAGAGAAAAAAATTATTTTATTATGGGTACTAACCTCGCTAATCAGATTATGATGAGTTATGTATGAAGGGAGTTTTCAAGTGTGCGAGGGAAGATGATGAAAGAATATTCAGGAGTCTCAAGCACTCAAGCTTGGGTATGCCCCCTTGCATCCCCAAGAAATATTTAAGGAGACTCAAGCGTCTAAGCTTGGGGATGCCCCCGTGCATCCCCTTCTCCATCAACAATTATCAGTTCGTCTCTCGTTTCACTATATTTTTATCACTTCATGCATTTTGTGCTATGCTTGGAGCGTCTCACCCTTAGGTTTTATTTTTTAGTTTTCTTTCGCTTTTCTTGTTTTTCATAACAAGTTAGAACCCAGCTTTCTTTGTGTTGAGAGAAACACGCTCCACTTCCAAAATCTAGAACACAACATAGGATTTTTCATGCTTATCTTTGCTGTGTGTGTTCTTTATCTTTTTCATAGCTACTGTCATGTTTAGCTCTTAGTTTTCATTCTTATATTTTTAAAGAGCTTTTGTTTAGTTTGTTGCTGGAACTCTCTTGAGTTTTCATGTTTATCTTGTTTAGAGAGTTTGCCTGTTGCACTGAGTTTTGTGTCTTGACTTGAAGTAGGTAATTGAGGTTGCTATTCGATTGTAGTAGTAACTTGCAATAGTTTTGAGGTGTTGCCATGAGTAATGTTTGAACTTTTGGTGCCAAGAGCTTTAGCCTATTAGTGATAGATGTCGTATTTTGGGCAAGCCATGTTTATTTTAGAAAAACGTACAAAATTAGTTGAGAACTTTAGCTACTAGATGGATCACTAATCTTTGGAGGGATCGAACATTAGAGTACACTCACGTACTATGTGTCGAGGATGCGCAAGGATAACCAAACCCCCATACACTCCTCCTCGGGGTACTTTTCTCTTTGCAAACATCCTATTATATTGAGAGTTACCTATAATAAGTGCATGAGTTCTTCGGACTAATGTGAGTATTCAAAAGTTGACACTTCCACCTACCCATATTTTTCTAGCCTCTCATGTGCCGTGCATTGCCTCCTTCTCACTCCGAGAGTTGGCGTCCACCTTCGCCGGTACATCCAAACCCTTGGCACGATACGCTTTGTCATCATAAGCCTCATTATATCCTTCCTCAAAACAGCCACCATACCTACCTATCAAGGCATTTCCATAGACTTTCCGAGATATATTGCCATGCAACATCCACCTCTTCATGACATGATCTTCATGTCATACATGTTCCTGCTACACTAGCAGCGGCATACATTGCATACATCATGATACTTACATCCTCTTTATGTTTGAGTACCTTGTAAAGTGTGAAAGATCTTCTATACCTTCTTGTAATGTATAGAGTGTTGCCCCTAAAGTGAGGAAAATATCCCAAAGAGGACAAAATCAAAAGATCCCAAAGAGGACAAATGAGAGTAATAGAAAGAGCCATCGAGGCCACCAAAAAATACAAAAAAATAGAAAAAAGGGAAAAAGAAATAAAAAGAGAGAAGCGGGCACACTACTATTCCTTTTGAGAGATCCACACTCATACTCCATCTTATATCTTGTACTCCATAGAGATTATCATTCATGCATATAGCTATGTGGGGACCTTCACACTATAGAACTTGGCTTATATATTCCAATCATGAGCCTCCTCAAATGAGCTCTAGGTCTTCTTGAGAAAGCAAGTTGGATGCACCCCCACTAGTTCCATTGGAGAGCTTACCTTAGCTCATATGTGCATCCGTTGCATGGCAATCCCTACTCCTCACATCATATCTATCATTTGGCTTTCTCTCGCCTATGATTGTCCTCATTGATGTGAGACTTTCTCACCTTTTTATCTTCCTCCTTCACCATATTCTCTCTTTGCCATCCTAAGTGTCAACTTTCTTGCTTACGCTCATCCATTGCATGAGTGCTCAAAATATCGAAAAGGAGTGGATCATTTTGACTTGTACCTGGCTAGTTGTCGGGGAATTGGTACCCGGGTAGGCTCACCCAAGCGAAAGCAACCTTTTAAGACAAGGATGGACCGATTGGGCTGCAGCTGGGCCGAGCTGCGCAAGCGTACGGCCGATTGCTCCAAGGCAATCAGCCGTACCGAATGCCAGCAGTCGGCCCAGGCGCAACCGGGCCACTCTTTAACCACCAAGACGATCATCTGATTGGTCTGCAGCTGGGCCGAGGCGGGCATCAGCACGGCCGATTGCCCAGAGCAATCGACCCTTCCGAGAACCACCAGTCGGCCCAGGCGCAATTGGTGCAACCTACTACCCCTGGAGAAGTTGACCCCAAGATCAGTCAAGGGTACAGGTACAAGGTTATAAATGCGCAATCCCGAGAGATCGGGGTGGCAGAGAAGCCAAGTCACATCGAAGATCTGGCAGAGATGCGGTGTCGACCTCTCCGCCGGTTCCGCGGACAAGGCGACAAGACAGCACCTCCTAGATCCACTGTTCATCATCATGCCCTACACGTCTACAGCATGGGCCGCCGCTTGTCGGGTCTGGATCACCCGAAGAGGAGCAGTCGGAGGGACCCAGCCGATTAGAGGATGACAGCTGGGCCCAATCGGCAGTGAAGTTACCGATTTACCCCGGGCTCACACTATAAGAGCCCGGGGTACCCCTCCTGCGTGGGGGACGATCCGCTCATTCGCACCATTACTCACCTTCTCTTCAGTTCATTCACTGCTAGTAGTTAAACCTCAGGGAAGCAGGAGAGAGCCTTGCACACGGCGGCGCTCACCTTCCCCTGAGAAGATAGAGAAGCAGTTATTGTAGTCCAGTTCCATTGATATAAAAGAGACAAGCAGGAGTAGGGGTGTTATCTCTCCGGAGAGCCCCAAACCTGGGTACATCGTGGTGTCCTTCACCGTGTTTGTGCCCAACCCGATTCCGGCACCACCGACATCCTCTTCCTCGTGTCTTCCCCTCACTTTAGCCATCCCCATGGCATCTTCCGTCACATATCAACGACAGTTGGCGCCCACCGTGGGGCAGACCGAGTCGTCGACTGGAGTAAAGATTCGGACGGGACTTTCCTCTGCATCAGGCGGTAGCCACGCCTCTGGCCTGATTCTTAGGCGTGGGGCAATTGATTATGTGGTGGACTACTCGGCGCGGTATGGGGCCGGCATACCCCTGCCGCCCGGTGTATCGCTGCAGGTCGGCAGTCATCGCCTCCACATCGGCAGTTTCCCCGAGGCATATCCCAGGGAAATTCGCGTCTTCTCGTGCGTCACGGATCCGCTCTCGACCAGGGGTTGCAGTGCAGCACCCGGCGGAGAGGATGGCCGAGTGCACGTATCTTTCATGATGGCGGGGGCGTCTTCATCGAGCAATCGCGATGCAGCGAGTGCGGCTAGGAGAGCCAAGGAGGCAGCGGAGGCTGCAGAGAGAGTCGGCAGCAGTGCGTTGCGGGATGTGTTATACACACCCGTGAACAAGAATGGTGATCCCGATCAAGTGCACATCGAGCTGGAGACGGCACGGCTTGCTCTTTCTCGCAGGGCCAGCAGGTGCTGGCAGAAGAGCGCAGGCTGGGAGCCATCACAAGGGAGTACAACGCAGCGCATGCAGGACCGCGTCGGCCGATTGAGCCCGCGGTCTTGGAAGATTTGAGAAGCCGAGGTAGAGCAGTCAATCAGCAGCTGTCGGGAGCTGAGCAGCCGGAGCGGCCAAGGAGACCGGTGCAGCCGGAGAAACCGGCGCAATCGGCGTTCATCCAGAGGCCGACATACAGCACCGGACAAAAACCTGAGAGCAGCCGAGCAAATAGCAATCGAGCTAGAAGACCTGGAGGGAGATGAGCGGCGAGAGCAGTCGCGCCGAATGCGTGAGCTGCTGGCAGCCGCAAAGGAGCAGAGGCTCATAGCAATGGAGAATCAGAACGCAGGACCTGGGGCGTCAAGAGGAACTGTGAGGCCAAATCCGGAAGCTAGCCAGCGACCGAATGCATCGTGCCAGAATAGACAGCAGCCTGCCCCATCTCGACATTAGAGTAGGGTCAGGAGCAATCGGCCACCCCCAGCGGCAAGCAGAAGAATTGAAGAGCCAACTGTTAACAGCAGGCGCAATGACATGCCTCAGCAGTCGGCACCAAGACCAGCAATCAGCGCCCGACTTGGCCCTCGCCAAATCGATCAGAATGATGCAAGGCATCACATTGAGCTCCTGGAGAAGGAGGCTCAAGAGGATGAAGAAGGAGAAGCTGGCCCGTCATGTTTCGGACATCGCATTCGGACCGAGAAGTTTCCCAAAGGCTTCACGCTGCCGAGAGACACTCCCAAGTACAATGGTTCCGTGAAGCCAGAAGATTGGTTTTCCGACTACCTGACCGCGGTTCGCATTGCAGGAGGCAATCGGCGCGTAGAAGTCCGCTATGCACCTTTGATGCTGCAGGGATCAGCTCGGACTTGGTTGAACAGTTTGCCCAAGGACAGTGTAAATTGTTGGGAAGATTTTACAAGTGCATTCATTCACAACTTCACGAGCACATATGAGCGGCCCAACCTCCCGCAGCAGTTGGCTCTTTGTGTGCAAGGCGAGGATGAACCCCACCGAGATTATTTATCTCGGTGGATCAAGCTGAAGAACTCATGTGAAGGAGTCCATGAGATCCAGGCCTTTCAGTACTTCACGGATGGATGCCTGGCCGATTCAATGCTGAAGCACAAGTTGCTCCGCAAGGATTTCACGTCGCTCGCCGAGTTCATGAAGGTGGCCAACGCGTTTGCTATGTCCGATTCTGCGATGCGCCCCATCCATCTCGGAGTTGGAGGTGTGATCCAGTCACCAGGGGCTCCGCAGTCGGACACAGGGAACCAAGGCCTTAGTCGGAAGGAAAGGAGAGAGAACAACCGCAACAACAACAACCAGCAGAACAATGGCAAGCGCAAGGATGAGCAGCCAGATACTCAGTACGGCAGTCGGCAGGTAGCCGCGGTCCAGAATGAAGAAGATCCAGGAGCCGCAGAAGGAAGTCGGAAGATGAAGCCTAATGTAAGGCCGCAGGGGCAGATGAAGCCCAAGTACACGTTTGATGATATGCTGGATGCACCGTGCAAATTGCACAGCACTCCCGGCAGGCCGTCTGCGCATACCACTCGGCAGTGTGATTTTGTGAGAAGGATTGCGAAGGGAGAAGCTTTACCACCACCCCCACCACCACCCCAGAACAGAGGACCACCTCAGCAGCAGAACCAGTTCCCGCGGCAAGACGCCGCTTACATGATTTTCATCAGTGAGTCCACAGACAAGGGCAGTCGGACAACCCGAGCTCAGGAGGTCAATGCCACCATGCCGCCGATTCCTTAGTTCATGCATTGGTCCGAGTGTCCTATATCCTGGGACAGAGCAGATCACCCCACCATCTTGCCGAATCCGGGCAATTACCCGCTTGTGGTTGATGCTCTGGTCGCAGGACCAAGGTTCTCATGCAAGTTCTCCCGAGTGCTCGTCGATGTAGGAAGCACAATCAACATTCTATACAGAGACACCTTGATCAAGCTAGGGCTCACCGAGAAGGATCTGGAGCGCAGTCGGACGAATTTCCATGGGATTGTCCCTGGGTTGTCTTGTACCCCCATGGGTCGCATTCGGCTGGACCTCATATTTGGCACAGAGGAGAACATCAGGAGGGAGCCGATTTGGTTTGAGGACGCCGACCTCAGCAGTCCTTATCATGCTCTGTTGGGATTGCCCGCATTTGCCAAGTTCATGTTCAACGCACAGCAGACTTACCTCAAGATGAAGATCCCAAGACCAAACGGTGTCATCACCGTCACCGGGGACTTCAGGAAGTCCCTCGAGTGCACGTCGGCTGGCAGCAGTTTGGTTGATTCTCAGGTGGTCGAAACGGAGAAGCGTCAGCTCGGCAAAGTGATTGCAATGGCGCAAGCGCAGAACAAGAATCCACTCCCAGTCGGCCCAGCCAAGAGAGCAGATGAGGAATCGGCTTTTCAGTCAGCCAAGGACAGCAAGAAGATTGCTCTAGATCCCTCCGACTCAACCATGTTCGTTGTAGTCGGAGCTGGGCTTAGCGACAAATAGGAAAGCGAGCTCGTCGAGTTTCTCCGTGAGAATCGGGACATCTTCGCATGGTCTCCACAAGACATGCCTGGTGTGCCGAGAGAACTCGTCGAGCACAAGCTGCACATTCGGCCAGGCTCGAAGCCGGTCAAGCAACCCCTGAGACGTTTTTCTGAAGATAAGAGAAGGGCAATCGGCGAAGAGATTGCGAAGTTGCAAGCTGCAGGTTTCATCATGGAAGTGTTTTACCCTGAGTGGCTGGCGAATCCATTCCTCGTCATGAAGAAGAACAAGACCTGGCGCATGTGTATCGACTACACGTGCTTGAACAAGGCGTGCCCGAAGGATCCGTTTGCTCTGCCCCGTATCGATCAAGTGATTGATTCTACGACCGGCTGCGAGCTTTTGTCTTTTCTGGATGCCACAGCTGGCTATCACCAGAATAAACTTGCTGTGGAAGATCAAATAAAAACTGCATTTATAACCCCTTTCGGGGCTTATTGTTATATCACCATGCCTTTTGGTTTGAAGAATGGAGGTGCCACTTATCAGCGCACAATTGAGAGGTGTACACACTCCCAACTCGACAGAAACCTCCACGTCTACGTGGACGATTTGGTGGTGAAGTCGGCAAAAGGAGTCACACTTCTAGACGACCTCCGAGAGACATTTGCAAATTTGAGAACTTATCAGATCAAGCTCAATCCGGAGAAATGTGTTTTTGGAGTCCAAGTCAGCAAGCTCTTGGGATTTCTCGTTTCCGAGAGAGGAATCGAATGCAATCCCGAGAAGATAGCCGCAATCGAGCGCATGGAGCAACCCAAGAACCTGAAGCAAGTGCAGAAATTCACCGGTTGCCTCACCTCACTCAGCCGATTTCTCAGTCGGCTGGGTGAAAAAGCAATCCCGCTGTATCAGCTGATGAAGAAAACGGAGAAGTTCACCTGGACCCCCCAAGCAAGCGAAGCATTCCGAGAGCTCAAGCGCATGCTTTCCACTGCGCCGATTCTGGCTGCCCCGATTGAGAAGGAGCCAATGATGATGTACATTGCGGCAACCAATCGGGTGATCAGTGCAGTTATGGTGCTGGAGCGGCCCGAGAAGGACAAGGCACAGCAGATTCAGCGACCTGTGTATTACATCAGTGAAGTGCTCTCGACGTCCAAGCAGAACTACCCTCACTACCAGAAGATGTGCTATGGAGTGTACATGGCGGCCAAGAGATTGAAGCCATATTTTCAAGCCCACTTGGTCACGGTCGTCAGCTCGGCTCCATTGGCCGACATCATAGGAAGCAGAGATGCAACCGGAAGAGTGGCGAAGTGGGCAATCGAGATCGCCAACCATGGCATCCAGTATGAGCCGAGAACAGCAATCAAGTCGCAAGCATTGACCGATTTCCTGGTGGACTGGGCTGAAACTCAATATATGCCGCAGTTCCCAGGATCGGATTTCTGGCGAATGCATTTTGACGGATCCAAGATAAAGACCGGCCTAGGGGCTAGCGTAGTGCTCACTTCACCAAGAGGAGATCAAATGCAATATGTGCTCTAGATTCACTTTGCAGCATCAAACAACATTGCCGAGTACGAAGCCCTTGTGCATGGTATCAAGCTTGCCAAGGAAATCGGCATTCGGAATATTGAGTGCTTTGGTGACTCCGATTTGGTAGTACAGCAGTGCACAGGCACCTGGGATGCAAAGGATGCAAATATGGCAAGCTATCGTTTCCTAGTGCAGCAGATCAGTGGGTACTTTGAAGGATGTGAGTTCCACCATGTGCCGAGAGCAAACAACGAAGCAGCAGATGCATTGTCCAAGCTCGGCTCCACAAGGCAAGCTATCCCACCAGGCGTATCACTTGAGCACATCAGGAAGCCATCCATCATGCCATCTCCAGAGTCTGAGTCCATCTTCATCTCGGAGACCGACCTTGAAGCGTTGAAAAAGGAAAAAGAAGCTCAACCGGCAAAAATTCCAGCTCTGAAGAAGCAGTCAAGCGCCCAAGGTGCAGCAGCAGCACCAGGGGCTGCCGATTGAAAACCAGGGGCTGCCGAAGGCAGCAAGATGAGCAAGGCCAAGGGAAATAAGCAGCGCAGCGCCAGATAGCATAGCCTCAGAAGAACCAATGACGTCAGGAACTGTCGATTGCAGTGAAGAAGTTCCAGCTCCTGACAAGCAGTCGCCACCAGGGGCTACCGAATGCGTGCCAGGCGCCGCAATCGGCAGTTCAGAGACAGAAGTCGAGATGACAGAAGTTCAAGAGGCCGAGATCCAAGAGGCCAATGGCCAAGAAACCGAGATACAAGAAGAAGTTGCACCCCAGCATGCAGCAGTAATGGTAGTCGTTAGTGCGCCATCATGGGCACATCCGATTAGAGATTTCCTAGCAGACGGAGTCCTTCTAGAAGACGAAGCAGAGTCAAGACAAACCAGCCGCCGGTCTTGGGCATACACAATAATCAACAACGAGCTAGTGCGCAAAAGTGCAACTGGTGTCTTTCAGAGATGTGTAGAAGAGGAGAGAGGCTTGGAGTTGCTCAGAGACATCCATCAAGGTGAATGCGGTCATCACGCATCTGCAAAAGCCATTGCTAGCAAAGCTTTCCGACATGGTTTCTATTGGCCGACTGCGCTTGCAGCGGCTGAGAACTTGGTGAAATATTGCAAGGGCTGCCAGCGTTTCAAGGCAAAAAGTCATCAGCCAGCATCAGCATTGAAGACAATCCCAATTGCGTGTCCGTTTGCGGTGTGGGGTTTGGATATGGTTGGTCCGTTCAAGAGGGCCCGAAGTGGCATGACACATCTCCTGGTTGCAGTGGACAAGTTTACCAAGTGGATTGAAGCTCGCCCGATCAAGAAGCTTGATGGTCCGACTGCGGTCCGATTCGTGGCCGACATCGTGTGCAGATATGGTGTGCCCAATAGCATCATCACCGACAACGGCACAAATTTTGCAAAGGGTGCACTGGCTCGATATGCATCTCAGCAGGGCATTCGGCTGGATCTCGCATCTGTGGCGCATCCCCAGTCGAATGGTCAAGTATAAAGAGCAAATGGCCTCATCCTCTCGGGTATCAGACCCGGATTGGTGGAGCCACTTGAGAGGGCACCCGGAGCATGGATTGAAGAACTCCCAGCAGTATTGTTCAGCTTGAGGAGCACACCAAACAGGTCGACTGGATTCACTCCTTTCTTCCTGGTGTATGGTTTAGAAGCAATCATCCCATCCGACATCGAGTTTGATTCACCTCGGCATGCCTTGTACACCGAAGAAGAAGCCAGGTTAGCACGAGAGGACGGACATCATTAGATACTCGTGCCGAGTCCAGACATCATCATCAAGCTGGCAGGACCCTCCGGCGGCGATGGTCTCCTCTCGGGATTTAGCCACGGCTGCATAAGCAGCTACTTCAGATTCAGGCCAGGCCTTTGCATCACGAAGAAAAGAATGAGTAATAGCGCAAAAGAAGAAAGCAGTAGGAAATGCACTCGGAGGCAAGAGGCACTTACCGCCAAGAAGGGCGTCCATCTCACTCATCGTGTCGCAGAGGCCCTTGGCCCGGCGGCGCAGTTTATTTGTGTCTTCATAGTTGCGTGTCTCCAGCTCTTCATATTTGGCAATATGGTCATCACGGTCCTTTCGGATAGAGTCTTGCATAGCAACAGCTTCGTCCCTCTCGACCTGCAGTACTTCTCGGGCGTCTACAGCTGCATCTCGCTCAGCGTGGAGCCCATCGTCAGCAGCAGTCACAACAGCTAAATCGTCCAAATGTTTCTTTTCAAGAGCAGCCATCTCGGAGTGGAGGCTTTTGATGGTCCGAGTCAAGTCGGCTTCCACCCCCTGCAGTCGGGCTGTCTCTTGCTTAGCCGCATCGAGTGCCGGCCCTTGCTGGTGGAGCTCTGTGGTCAATTCAGCAATTCTGCCTTGAAGATCATCCACCATGGGAACAGAGACTAGAGGAAAAAATAAAGCTATTAGTACAAGATAAATTCTCAGTCGGAGGGAAGATAGAAATGATGCAGAAGTTACCTCTCAGCGTATTGATCTCGGCCGATTGATTGTTGACCTCGAGCTGGGCCTGGGCGAGAGTTCGGAGGCTGGCGGCATAGGCGTCGAGGAGCTTCTCAAAGATCTCGCGTTTCTCTTCCATAACAGCCTGAGAAGAACAGCAAGATGAAATTTAGAGATACAACAGCTAAAAGAAGATCCGATTCAATTGCGAGCAATCGGCCCGAATCTCGGGGACTACACCCAGTGGGTGCGCTTGCGCGCACCCACCGGAAGAAAAGTATCCGATTGGAGGAAGGCAGGAGAAAAAGCAAAAAGCATAAAAGACCCGAACCGATTGCAAGCAATCGGCCCGAATCTCGGGGACTACACCCAGTGGGTGCGCTTGCACGCACCCACCGGAAGAAAAGTCTCCCGATTGAAGGAAAATCATAAAGGAAAATTGAAGAACTTACCACATGATTGCGGTCGAGCAGTTGGAGGTCCCAAGCAATGGCGGTGGAAAAGTCGTTCACTCGGCTGTATGCTGTCGTCAAAGGATCTTGAGAGCGGTGTGGAGCATCGGGCTCGGTACCGACATGGCGGGTGCGAGAATACTCGGCCCGGAATTGCTCCACCGAGCGCATCAGAATTTTCGACGCGGAAGAGGTCAGCTGTCGCGGTTAAGCTTGAATAACGGCGGCAGAGGTAATGATGGTAGAGACCGGTGGCGCCGACGTCGCCAAAAGGCCGGAGGCATTCGGTTGTGGCTGCGGCGCAATCGGGTGAGACGAGGTCGAAGTGGTTGCCACAATCGGCGTAGTGGTCGTCATGATCGGCGAGGTGGTCATCATGATCGACGAGGTGGTTGTCAGGACGGGCGAGGAGGTAGAGATAACGGGGGCAGAAACTGGGTCGGAGCGTCGTGGCGGAGATGGAGGAATCGGATTGACCGGTTGCGCTCCTTTGCCACCAGTAACTCCCTGGTCGGCTGTTTTCTTGGAGGTCTAGGAGGCAGTGGTGGAAGTAGTAGTGGTCTTGGCAGTAGCGAGGTGGGCTTTTTTGGCTGCGCGCTCGGCGTCCTTGGTGGTTCGATGTGAAGCCGGTGGCCGTTTGTGAATTTTAGCAGCAGACGCGGCAGGGGAGATGACTGCGCCGACATGGGCAGGAATGTCGGCGTCGACGTCGTCAAGGCCAATCGGCTCGCTAAAAGAAGAAAAAAGAGGTGAATCAGTATAAGGGAAGATAATGAAGTTCAAGGCATGAAGATAAGGGCATACCCGACCGTTCTTGGCGCGCCCGCGGGCATCTGACATCTCAGGGGGGCGACGTTCAGAGGCGCTTAGCCAATCGGCATTCGAGTGGCCGTCACCTGAGGCTGTTTTCCTTTGAGGGCAGTCGGCGCCACCTTAGCGACCTTGCTCGAAGCGGCACCAGAGGAGGAGCTGGTTGCCGAGGTGCGTTTAGTCGGCACCCTCGGCGACCTGGCGGGAGGAGCTGCATCGGAATTACCAACCTTTGAGAGACTATCGTCATCACTCCATTCAGCCAGAAATTGCTCAAGGGAAGGGTCAGGCGTACCCCCTTGAGCCGCAGTTCGGGTGTCGGCATTCTTGGGGTCGGCGGCCTCGACGTCGGCATCGCCAGCGGGATCTTCAGAGTCGGATGACTCCCCGGAGGATTGGCCGCCATCGGCATCGTCATCGTCGGATTCGGAGGGAGGAGCCTCACCATTGTACTCGAAGTCCGCGGGGTCATCTTCCTCGTGGTCGGGGGCGTACGTGCCGGCCACTTGGCCGTCTTCCATCAGATTGGATTGAAGGAAGTGCTGAGCAAGAAGAAGAAAGTTGTCAGAGAAATTGAATATGGGGCAAAAGAAACCGGATAAAGGGACCAATCGGGACATACCACGGGTGGTTTCTGTCGGCGGTGTAGGTACTCAAGGCCGAAGCGGAAGGGATCGGGCAAGGCGCTGGATGAGATAGCCTTTATCCTGGAGCAAAGGTCTTCGAGCTTCACTCGCCACGTGCAGAGCCGAGTGGGATCTCGGGGCCCCGGCATGTCACACATGCGGTGCACTCGGCGCTGCAGAGGAAGCACTCGGGCTTGAAGCCAAGCAGCAACAAGATCAGTCGGCAGGAGCCCCTCTTGCTCCAGCTGAGCAACCCGTGCGACTTGGGCATCCACGTCAAGGTCTCCGACACCATACTTCAATGACCACTGATGTTTCTCAGTCGGCCGGGCGAGGGAGAACTCGGGCAGATTCAGGAGGTCGGGGCCTTGATCGGGCGATTTGACATAGAAGAAGGTGGTCTGCCAGTTCTTGCATGACTGGACGATCTCGGGACTTTTATACCTCGGTTTGTCGGCTGCGACAAGGCAACTGCCGCAGTCGATCATGTCAGTTGGATATGTTGGCTCGCCACCTTCCGTGGCAGACGGCACCACAGCTCCCGTCCGAGCATTGTGAGCTCGGAGGTTGAAGAACCGCTTCCAAAGAGCAATGCTTGGGCGGCAGCCGAGATACCCCTCACACAGCGTGACGAAGCCGGAGAGGATCATGATAAAGTTCGCTGCGAGGTGATGTGGTTGTAGGCGGTGGAAGTCGAGGAAGTCTCGGAAGAAGGTGCTGGCGGGGAGTCCGAATCCACGCTCAAAGTGAGCGAGGAAGACGACCCTCTCGCCAGCGCGCGCGGTGGGCACGATCTCGGCGCCGAGAATGCGCCACTAGACCCCAGCCGGCATCTTGCGTGTCAGAACCCCAACTAGGGTAAGTGCTAGGGTTGTTTGATCCCTTTGCATCATAAAGAAAAATTCAAAAGAAAATCAAAAATGGGGAAAAGAAAAGCCTTGAGAATTTTAATTCAAATGGCCAGATAAAAATCTTTTTCCAAAAATCATTTGAATATTTGGAAAATTCCTATAAATGATGGTGATCATTTTAAAAGTGGTTTGGGTTCATTCCCACACTCAAGGAATTATCTACAATTCAAACAATGTCTTGGAAAATTAAAATAACCCCTATTTGATTTGAAATTCAAATTAATTGAATTTCAAAAATTCCCAAAAGTTATGAGTGGCTAGCTATTTATATCCTAAGCCCACATAAAAGATTTGGGTATTTTATAAAATGCTCTACTATTTATTTCAGAGAAAAACAAATAGAAGAAAAAGAAAAACAGAAAGAAAACAGAAAGAAATAGAAAAAGGAAAGAGAGCCCACCCCACCCACTTACCTGGCCCAGCCTGGCCAGAAGCCGGCCCAGCCCACCAGGGGCAGGGTCGTCTTCCTCCAGGTCAGCCGAGCACGCCACTGCGTGGCGAGCATGCGCTCGTCGCCGGCCACGCAGCAGCTTGGCCTCGGCGTCACCTGGCCGCCTGGAAGCCCCCTCTGGAGACCTCACTCCATTCCCCCTCTCCCCGTGGTCGCCCGTTCCTTCTTCCTCGCCAAACCCCGCGAACCCCGAAGCCACACCGGAGCGCCGCCGCTGCGTGCCCGTGGCCAACGGAGACGAGGAGCCGCCCCGACTTGTCCAGAAGCCCCAGCATCGCCGTCTTCTTCTTCCTGCACGCCCAATCGAGCCCGGGTGCCCTGCAAGCGACATCGTCGTCTCCGTTTTGCTCCTGCCGCCGTGGAGCTTCTCGCCGGAATTCGTCGTCCACGGTGCCTCCCCGCCTCGGACTTCAACGCCTTCGTCTCCACGGTGAGGCCCCGATGGTTTTGCCCCCTCCCGCGCGTCTCCCTGTGGTCGGATTCACCGAGCCCACCTGTGCAGTACTCCGGCCGCCGCGTCATCTCGACGCCGGCGAGGCTCCGGCCACCCCCTTGCCTCCCCGTGGGTAGCAGCAGACGAGGACGAGCACGAGGAGCGTGCTGGTGGTCTCCCCGTGCTCTCCCATGGCCGGAGACGCCGGCAACCATGTGCGCCGCCGTGCGGTTTGGTAACCGGCGGCTAACCGCCGGCGGGCCCGATTAGCTTAGGGGCTAATCCCCTGTCAGTTGACCCTTGGGTCACTAACTGGTGGGCCCTGGCCCCCCCCTAATGACCCTGTTTAGTTAATTAAACCGGGTTTGAACCCACTGCCACTGACACCCCGGCCCCACATGTCAGCCCCCCTGTGACATCACCCCCACATCAGCATGACGCAATAAAGACTTTCCAGAAAAATAGAAATGAATTAAAGAAATTACAGAAATTGCAGAAAATCATATAAACTTTGGAAATTCATAGAAAATTCATATTAACTCCAAATTAAACATATAATATATGAAAAATTATCAGAAAAATACAAGGATTAAGAATATGCAAAAAAATTTATGTTTGACCATTTTAAAATGGGGCAAAAGTAGCAAATGTGCATATGGCTTAATTTAAATTCAAATTTGAAGTTTGAATTTGCATTCCAATTGCAATATACTTCAATTAAATTGAAATTGCCACAAATCAGTACCCTTTACATCATGTCACAACATAACATGTGCTTGAGCATTGTACTTTATTTGTGTCCCCCTTTGTTGATGATTGTGCCGGTAACAGCTTTTCCGAGACGGTGATCACCCCCGAAGAAGAAGACCACCGTTAAGACCCGTGTATCGTCAGCAAGGCAAGAAAACCCCATATATCATGTCTATAAAATCCCAATTCCCTCTCAGTCTCGCTTATGCATGTTTAGGAGATCACTTTGTATCGATTCTACCGCATAGTTGAACCCATATCCGATGCATGACCTATCATCTTGTCACAGTAGTAAGCAAACCACAATCCTAGCTGACATAGGAGTTGATTGATATCATGAGGCCCCTGCAACTGTTATAGCTTATTGCATGCTTAGTGTTACATGAGGTTGCTTTTGATGTGAGTCAGGATGATGGTGAACATGGTGTTGATGAAAGTGAAACTGTGTCGGTGAATCCACCCTAATACAAGGTGAACGATGAGAGGCTGTGTAGGAGTACACAGTGGGTTGTCTCGTTGAACACCGCCTTAAGCACTGAGTTCTTGTATGGTAATCCAAGACAAAGAGTACAACCACACATTGGGCTCACTGACCCCTCTCGGCCTAGTACCTTGATCCGTATCGACGTCCAGGAGTCACATTAGTTCGGGCCTTCCTTTTGACATATGCATAGAAAAAGAGTGAGTAGAAATGTTGCATCGTCCTAGATATGTGGGTGGATCTGTGAGACAGTGAAACCATCTGTCAGAGGTGGCATCTCGGTTGCCTACATTGTCTGGGTCCGTTTCATTGATCCGACCGGACTCTCGATCGGTGACAAACTCAGATAGTCGATGTCAGAACCCTCTGTTAGGTAATGTGCTAGGGTTAGCCAGTACTCTTGCATCATGTCAAATTTTCAAAACAAATCCTTGAAATCAAAATTCAAAAGAAAATGGGAGAAGGAACCCCCCAGATGAATTAATTCAAAAGACCAGATAAAAATCTTCTCCAAAAATTCATGTTAGATTTTTGAAAAGTCTTATAAATAAGTGTGATCACATATCAAGTGATGTGGGACCCACCCCATGCTCATAGATTTTTCAAATTTTCAAATAGTGCCTTGGAATTAATCAAATAACCCTATTTGAGTTAAGATTCAAATTATTTGAATTTTAAAAATGTTGAAACTTTATAAGTGGCTAGTCTATATTATTATGAGGCCATATAAAAGTTTTCAGCATTTAATAAAATGTTTAGCTATTTTATTTAGCTAAACAGAACAAATGTCAGAAGTGAAAACAGAAAGAAAAATAAAAGGGGGCTTACCTCAAAGAGGCCCAACTGGTTCCCCAGCCGGCCCAGCCCACCTCCCCTCCCCTGTCGTCTTCCTCAGGCAGCCAGGCAGCTGCGTGCCCGGCATGCCGAGGCCGCCGCCGTGCCTGGCCACCTCCTGCTTCCCCCGTGCCACATCTTCACGTCTGGACGCGTCCTGGAGCCGTCCTGATCCATTCCCCCCCTCCTCATCGTCTTCCCCTTCCTCCTGCGCCCGATTTCATCGCCGCCCGTAAGCATCCGTGGAGCACGCCGCCGTCTTCACGCGGCCACCGTCGACGAGAGGCCTCTACGCCAATTCCAACCGCTCCGCCGTCGTCTACAACCCCACCGTGCAGAAGGAATTGGAGCCAGACGCCCCCAAGAACTCGCTAGCTTCATCGTCTTCGTCTCCGGCCACCGTGGATCAACCTCGAATTCCGGCAGCACCAGGGCCTCCCCCAGCACGCCGTCTGCACCGTTGAGCTCAGGGTGAGCTTCTCACCGTTTTCCCCAACCTAGCACCACCCCTTTCATCCTCTTTACTGCTCCACCATGCGATCAGAAGCTCGCCGCCGCCATGGACGACGGCGAGGAGGTTCCCGTGCCTCTCCGTTCCGTCCGAGTTGTCCATCGTGTTCCTAGACCTCCCAGGAGCACGACGCACTTACGCCTGCGTCTGGACGGGCTCTACCACAACGACTGCTTCAAGGCCGTGGCTCTGCCGCCGACTTCGCTCGTCGCCGGCATCCCTCCGGTGCCCCCCGATGACGCTGAAGTGCTCGAGGAGATGCGCGCAACCAAGAGGAGTCTTCTGGTGGTTGCAGCGCCTCATTTGAGCCACGGGAACGCCATCCCGTGCGGACGCCGCCGTGCTAGAAGGTCGCCGGCGTTTAGCCGCCGGCCGGCCCGCCGACGTGGCCTTGTTTAGGGCTTAACCCCACCTGGGTTAAGTGACCCTGGGTCACTGACCAGTGGGCCCAGTGGCTTAATTAAGCCACTGGATTAATTAACCAGCCGGGTTAATTAACCAGTGACACTGACAACCTTGGCCCACATGTTAGCCTGCCCCCCCCTGACGTCAGCCTGGCGCAATAAATCTATTAAATGAATTTCCAGAAAATCAAATTGAATTAAAGAATTCCAGAAATTCCAGAAAATACCCCAAACTTTGGAAATTCATAGAAAATTCATATTAACTCCAAATTGGACAAATAATATATGAAAAATGATCAGAAGAAAATTATCTTTCCAAATATGCAACTTTAAACTATGTTTGAGTTGATTTTAAAATGGGACCAGTAGCATATGTCATTTGGTTTATTTGAAATTAATTCAAATTCAAATCAAATGCTTTTGCAACTTGGACCATGGAATTATGCTACAATTCAACCACACCTCAGAGGCATATCATACACATTTGAAGATGATTCAAAATTATCAAACAATGTCACATGAAACTTGGTTAAGTTGAATTCAAATGTGGAGTTTGAATTTGCATTTCAAATGCAATATACTCCATTTAAATGGAATTGCCTCACACATCAAAGCTTATACTTCAAGTTTCAACATTCAATCATGTGCTTGAGCATTGCATTCATATTGATTGCTA
The DNA here is from genome assembly GCA_950022295.1 of Bromus sterilis. Lineage (NCBI taxonomy): Eukaryota > Viridiplantae > Streptophyta > Magnoliopsida > Poales > Poaceae > Bromus > Bromus sterilis. The sequence continues at coordinate 33,476,642 of OX465597.1, forward strand.
CTTCATGCTTTGTTTGTCGAGTAGAGGTGGAACCGGAGCAGGAGGCTGCCCCCTTCGTTGAAGACCCAGAACCCAAACCTCGTCAGCAAGGCAAGCAAACCCCCTTTGATCATGTCGATAAAATCCCACTTCCCTCTCATGTCTCTCTTATGCATTGTTTAGGATGATCACCATGCTACGATTCTACCGCATAGATGAACCCATTCCTTTGCATGACCTATCTTTTGTCACAGTAGTAAGCAAACCACAATCCTAGCAAATGTAGGAGTTTATTGATATCATGTGGCCCCTGCAAATGTTATCGCTTATTGCATGCTTAGTATGTTACCATGTTGATACTGTTATGTGAGTCGGGATGGTAGTGATCATGATGATGATGGTAGAAAAGTGTTGGTGAATCTACCCTAATACAAGGTGAACGATGAGAGGCTGTGTAGGAGTACACGGTGGGTTGTCTCGTTGAACACCGCCCTAAGTCCGAGTTCTTGTGTGGTGATCCAAGATGAAGAGTACAACCACACATTGGGCTCACTGACCCCTCTCAACTTACTAACTCATCCCTTTCGATGTCCAGATGTCGCAATAGTTCGGAGTTCTGGTAGGCTTGTGGCCTGGATGCTAAGTGAGAGAACGGCTCATCCGAGACCGGCTTATGCACCACGCACACATCACTTGGGTCCACTTCGGTAAACCGGCCGGGTTCATGATAGTGGTAGCCTACCCAAGTAGGCGGCTTTCTCGGACTAGATCGGCTATGAGGTAACAGTTGTGGTGAGCATCCTTGCCGACACTTCTTGAACGGTGTCGAGTACAAAGGCGGTAAATGATGATCATGTGTGTGTAGCGGTACACCCCTGCAGGGTTAACAAAACTATTCGAATAGCCGCGTCCGCGGTTATGGACTGCTTGGAAAGCTTAGCTTGATTATTAGATAACTTGAACTGGATACTTCTAAAACACACCAAGATAAGTGTGAGTGCTATGGCGTGCTTTCTCGTGGGGAAGTCGAGGAAGGCACCATAGTGGTGTAATTGGTTGGAGAAAGTAGTGGACTCGTGTACGCTTCTTACCTCAAAGTCTGGTACTCGTAGTTCAGGATTAGCCAAATCAAAGCTGGCACTTCTGCAAGTGAACCCCACCCCCCTTTACCTTGATACATGTGCATGAGTAGTATAGATCCTATGTAAGTCTTGCTGAGTACGACTTTGTACTCACGTTTGCTTAATCTATGTTTTAGATGAGACCACTGACCCCGAAGGTGGCTTCTTCATCGAGCTGGACGACTGAAGACCAACTAGTCTAGTCCCAGGCAGACGACTGGTTCCCTCGTGGAGGGCTTGTGTTTAAATAAGGCTTCTTAAGCCATTTGTTAAACTTGTCTGTACTCAGACATAATTTGCTTCCGTTTGTGTTGTAATGTTGGATCACATGTTTGTGATCTCTGTGTGCACTCTATAAGAGTTATCAATAAAAATGTATACTTTGTAGAGAATTTCAATGATACCTACTGTTCATACAAGGCATGTGTGCTGCGTGTATGTTTATAACATGCATGTCTTTGTATGGGTTTTCGAGACCTTAGTTGTGATCTGGCTGGCGGTCTTTCATACACCAAGTGGCCCTTAGATGTGCGCAGCTTGGGGCATCGCGATGCGATTGCTCGAGACTCTGTCTCGTGCACACTTTGTGGTATGATCGAGCCCGCCCTAGACCCCGACTAAGTGATCGGGCTGGAGTAAGTCTATGTAAGAGTTATGAGATAGTCATTAGTATGGTTGAGGCGACTTGTCTTTGAATATGGGAGTTCACCACCCATATCATTAGACTTGTGTGCGGACGATGAGGACCCATCTCAGTTGATCATCCGGCCTGGATGGGATGCCCCTCACGTACGATGCTTTCTGAGAACGTCCTGTGCTTGGCCTTGTCTGCTTAGACAAGTGGGTACGGTTCTCGGCTCTCCATATGACTATGTCTTAACTGGACTTGCATACGCTAACCCCGGGTCCCGACAGTCGACTCCTGGAATAGACCGGTTGTGAGCGAAGTGTCGTGGTGAACATCCTCGCTGTCACCTCTTGAACGGTGGCGAGACCTGGCGGTAACCGATGTTCATGTGTGTGTAGCTTACACCCTTGCAAGGTTAACAAAACTATTCGAATAGCCGCATCCGCGGTTAAGGACTACTTGGAACTTGTACCTGATTATTAGACAACTTGAACTGGATACTTATAAAATCCGCAAGATAAGCGTGAGTGCTATGGTGTGCTCCTCGTGGGGAAGTCGAGGAAGTAACCATAGTGGTGTATTGGTTGGAGACTTGGTAGTGGACTCGTGTACGCTTCTTACCTCAAGTCTGGTAATCGTAGCTCAGGACTAGCCAAGTCAAAGCTGGCACTTCTGCATGATGAAACCCCACGTCCCTTTACCTTGATACTTGAGCATGAGTAGTTAGTTCTGATGTAAGTCTTGTTGAGTACGACTTTGTACTCACGTTTGCTTATTCTATGTTTTAGATAAGAACCGGACCCTGATGGAGTCACCTTCGTGAAGCTCGACGTTGACTAAGTTAGCATAGTCCCAGACAGCAGTCTGGTCCCTCGTGGAAGGCATGTTTGTTGTACAAGGCTTCTCTAAGCCATTTGTTAAACTTGTCTGTACTCAGACCTAATTTGCTTCCGTTGTATGATGTAATGTGATCACAAACATGTGATCTTTGTATGCTCTATGTGTATATCAATAAAGAGTACTTTGTAGAGTTATGTGATGATACATGCTGTTCATACTAGGCATGTGTGCTGCGTGTATGATTATAACATGCATGTCTTAGTATGGGTTTTCGAGACCTTAGTTGTGATCTGGCTGGCGGTCTTTTATACACCAAGTGGCCCTTAGATGTGCGCAGCTTGGGGCATCGCGATGCGATTGCTCGTGATTTTGTCACGTGCACACTTTGTTGTATGATCGAGCCCACCCTAGACCCCGACCGAGTTATTTTTGCGGTATACTTCTTGGAAGGTGCTGCTCTTCAATGGTGGGAGAACTATGTTGCTATGCAGCCAGATGGTCACATAGTGACTTGGCAGGAGTTCTGTGTTGCCTTTCGAGGGTACCACATTTTGGATGAGTTAATGGAGCGCAAGAAGGAAGAGTTCTGCAATCTGACTCAAGGAGAGATGTCCATTCATGAGTATGTGAGAGAGTTCAACCGTCTTGCCCGGTATGCCCAAGATGAGATCACCACCGATGCCAGAAAGCAGGCAAGGTTCCGTAAGGGACTTAGCCCTATCCTTCGCCATGATCTCAACCTCATCGAATTTGACACCTTTGAGGATTTAGTCAACAGATCCTTCAGAGATGAGCATGGCAATGAAGTGTTCGAAGAGTCCCGCAAGCATGCTCTTGAGCTTGCTTCTTCTTCCAGTTCAGCCCCTCAGAAACGCCGAATTTGGATTCCAACCAGTGTCATACCTCAAAGCCTTCTCCAGAGGCCACCACCGAATATATGCCATCCCCCTCAACACATTATTCCACCCCGGAATGATGGCGTGCAACCAAGTAACCCCACCCCCAGCAATTCAGGCAGGGTGTGTTTCACTTGTGGTCTGACAGGCCATCACTTCCGACAATGCCCTACAGTGTTTGTGGCACCCTGTCGACCTAGTCATCAGCCTTCAAAGAAATCAACCACCAAAACCATCCCAGCAAAGCTTTCAGTCACAAGTAGTGGATATGTGAACCAAATCTCAGTTGAGGACACCACTGCTGCTTCTGACGTCATTCTTGGCACACTCCCAGTCAATCATATCCCCGCCTCCGTTCTTTTCGATCCAGGAGCTTCTCATTCATTCATGTCGGAGAGTTATGCACTTCGTCATGAGTTTCCTTTTGAAGAAATGTTTTCTCCAATGATCATCCAAACTCCTGGTTCAAAGTGGAAAACTAATAGAGCAAGCCATGGCAATCAAATTGCAATTGAGGGTTTAGTATTCCTTGCTTCTCTTATAGCCCTCAAGTCTTCGGACATTGACGTCATCCTAGGAATGGATTGGTTATCAAGGCAGAATGCTTTCCTTGATTGTAAAGCCAAATCAGTCAAACTCACCCATCCTTCAGGCCAGATCATTGACTACACATCACCCAGCTCTAGACCCGAGGTGCATACTTTGAATGTGCTTCCACTTCCATACCTTGAAGATGTTCCGGTGGTTCGTGACTTCCCGGATGTCTTTCCTGAAGAGCTTCCGGGAATGCCACCCGACAGGTGTGTAGAATTCATAGTGGATCTTATACCAGGCACAACCCCAATCTCGAGACGCCCGTATAGAATGGCCCCACATGAGTTAGCTGAGCTAAAAACCCAACTTGATGCTTCGTTGTCAAAAGGCTTCATCCGCCCTAGCTCATCGCCATGGGGTTGCCCCGTTCTGTTCGTAACGAAGAAAGCTGGAACAGAAAGGATGTGCGTAGACTATCGCCCGCTAAATCTAGCGACGATAAAGAACAAATACCCATTGCCCAGGATCAATGATCTTTATGATCAACTTGCAGGATCCTTTGTCTTCTCCAAGATGGATTTGAGATTAGGCTATCATCAAATCAAAATCCGAAACGAGGACATTCCCAAGACGGCTTTCACTACTCGTTATGGTCTTTATGAGTACACCGTCATGTCCTTCGGTTTAACCAATGCCCCCGCCACATTCTCGCGCTTAATGAATTCGATCTTCATGGAGTACCTAGATAAATTTGTTGTGGTTTATCTCGATGATATTCTCATCTACTCGAAGAACGAAGAAGAGCACGCAGAACACCTTAGGTTGGTATTGATGAAACTTAGAGAGCACCGCCTTTATGCCAAGTTCTCCAAGTGTGAATTTTGGCTACCAGAAGTGACCTACTTAGGCCACGTGATTTCTGCGAAAGGTGTTTCAGTCAATCCCGAGAGAGTTCAGGCCGTCCTTGATTGGACTCCACCTGAATCGGTTAAGCAAGTTAGGAGTTTTCTTGGCTTAGCAAGCTATTGTCGCCGCTTCATCGAGAACTTTTCTAAAGTTGCAAAGCCTCTTACTGAACTCCTCAAGAAAGATAAGAAATTCCAATGGACCCCCAAGTGCGAGGAAAGCTTTCAAGAGCTAAAAAGAAGATTGACTTCTGCACCCGTACTTGCACCTCCAGACTGTTGGAAATATGCCCTAGAGGCAATAATAAAATGTTATTATATATATATTTCCACGTTCGTAATTAATGTTTATATTTCTGTGCTATAATTGCAATGACCCTGACTGTGAGATTCAGAAGAAAACTCATTTGCATGTGTGGAAATGTAAACACCAAGAGTTCCTGGTTTAGCCTCTAAGACCAGCTCATGTGCTAACTGATGATTACGTTTTCTTAATCATGGACATTGTTCTTGTAACAAGGATGTCAGTAGTAATGGGAACATATTGTTAGCAGAACAATGATGTTGAACCGACCCCAGTATTGAATGATATACTTAGAGATCACATCGTAACTACGTTATAAGTCATATCATGAAATGTTATCATATACGTAATTCCTTAGACCATGAGAGTATCGAGTTGCTTCACACAGGAAGACATGCTTTGGTTCTTAGATGAATCCTCCCGTAAATGGGAAGTAGTAAAATAAGTTCTGGGTATGTCAGATGGTGTGGCTAGTGACTGTGATAGTTCAAGAATGGGATTTGCTCCTTCACGATGAAGAAGATATTCACTTCGGGCCCACTCGGTATGACGGTATCCAATATAGTCTGGCCAGACGCATTGTGATTCAGTCACGGGGATACCGGAATACGATAACGAGAAAAGGGCCAAACGAGCAAAGAGGATAACGAGTGGCTTGTGTTCAAAAGTTGTTACACATGGGTGCCAAACTTCTCTCCTCTAACTTTGTCATATATCGCGAAGCAAAGGGAATGGTACATGACTAAACATAATGGTTCACTCGAAGTTTCTTCGTGTATGTGCGGGAGTCAACATGGGTGTCCATGGCTCCGTTGTTGATTATTGGCTATTGACAAAAGGTTGTTGACCTATGTCCGGAAGATGTTCTGAGTCATGTCCGCATTATACCGAACCTATTGGGTCACACACTTAACGAGCAGTAGTCTGTTAGAATACTAGTATGGTAGAAGGTTTAGTGGAAGCAAAGAAGAATAGTTCATACGGGTACCGGAAGTAGTTCCGGAGATTTATGGAATTGTTCATAAGGGCACCAGAAGTAGTTCTGGGTATTTAAGGTTATGTCTGGATCACTCTGGAGTAGTCCCAGGTGGTTCCGGTACATATGAGAATGGTGCTGGGGAAGTCCTGGATCAACCGGAATAGTTTCCGGATAATCGCTGGGCGTCCTGACAACCTTCGCGGTCATCCGGTGGCTTAAACTGTAACTCGGATGGTCTTGGCAACTATCCGGATGGCTCCGGAACGTCCGAGAACGGTCTCGGAAGGTCCTGGAAGTGCTCCAGAAGTGTCCGGAATGTCCCGAAACGGTCCCGGTATGTCCCGGAAGGTCCTGGAAGCTTCTAGAAGGTCATGGAAGGTTCCGGAAGGTTCCGGGCAGTACCACCCACTCCCCTGCGCCCCTAGCCTTGGGGGGCAAGCCACCTAGGCTGCCCTGGACGGCCAAGGGGTGGGGGGCGCACCAAGGGGAAGGAATCCCCCTCCAGGTGGAAAGTCCAACTCTCCAATATGGCAGGTTTCCGGTGGGAAGGTTTGGGAGGTTTGGGAGTCCAAGTTGGACTCCCCACCCCCCTTATTGCGCCCCAAGGGCCTCTTGACCACCTATATAATGTGGGGGAGGGGTGGGGGGCGCAGCACAACTTGTCCCTAAGGCCTATGCGCCACCCTCCCTCCTCTAAACCCCGTTGCTCCACTTTTAGACCCCGGTTTAGACGCTGTTCTAGATCGGAATCCGTTAGGGTTTTCTCCCTCTAGTTTTCTCGGTGGCGTTCATCTCTGGACGGCGGAGCGCTACTGGATTGCTGCTACGGGATGTGTGGATACTAATGGAGGGGTCGTACCTTCGACCCTTCTTCGAGGAGCTTGTTCATGGGACTTGTCCGTGGGACTAGATCGCGGGACTTGTTCGTGGGATTGATCAAGGGACTGTTCGTGGGAGAACTTGCGAGATCTAATTCCACTACGTCCACGAGCTTCACCAACTCTACTTCCGCTACATCGGTTGGTGAGCCATGACCTAAAACCTTGTATGCAATCTTCTTGGATGATCTTGGGTTCTTGATTCGTAGGCCGAAAATTTTTGTTTTCTACTACGTTCCCCAACAGTGGTATCATGAGCGATCCTTGATTAGATGCATGTTTAGGTCTAGATCATATGTGTGATATGAGGCATTGATTTTCTTGTTGCTTCCCTGTCATGTGATTTTTTCTATGCTTGATGGCAAGTTGAGGTTTTCCTACAAGGATTGAGTTTTCCATCGATCCCTCTATGCTGCTTTCAGTATGCTGGTTGCCTTGATCGTGGTCTACATCAAACTCCTTGGATCTCATCTTAATCTCGCAATAGAAGATTTAACATGGAGAGGCTTGTGGATTTTATGAACTCAAATCCACACGGGGGTCACGCGTTTAACGAAGTTTGGCTTGTGCCATTAGTTGCTGCACGCACCCCGTATGTTAAACTAGCAACAAAAGAAGTATCGTGTTTTGTTTTATCTAGGGTTTCTCGTTTGCCTTGTAAACCTGCTTAACAACCACGATAAAAGTTGCAACAACCCGTGTAGATGGCGATCTAACTCGTTTTTGCAGAGTCTGCATGTGATGTGGTGTAGCCTTCAAGATTTGCAATGTGTTTGTATGAGATGCTATATGTTATGTAATATTTATTCGCGACCTGCGTGTCGTGGTACGGCATGATGACTGGAGTCATATGATTGTCACTTAATTATGGCCTGCGTGCCAGAACTGTTTATTAGCTCGAGGCAAAGCAATAGATAGATGCAAAGGTGATGATCTACGATGCGGAGGTGGACCCCGACGCACATGCCGGAAGTCGTGGTGATGTTCCCGGCGCCAAGGAGAAAGTTGGTGGACGCGGTGACTTCTACCACGACGGCGTGAAGACTACGAAGACTTCACGAAGCAAAGGGCTATATCATATCACATAATTTTATGAACTGCCTGTGATGTTTATCCCTTTGATGCACCCTTGTTTGATGCACGGTAGTCGTGTTTTATTAGGGTGATCTCTCGCAAAACAATATCAAGTTGATAGTGTTCTTCCAACTGTAGCACCGCCTATACTATGTTTCACATCGGAGCAGGTCATGTCACATGGGTGCACACGTGTGTGACGCATAAAAGGCGGGTGTGTTAAAAGAACACACAGCGCATTACACTTGGTTGTCTTGACGGTTTGGATAAAAGTTTGCTACCGGAACACGCCCATCGAAAGATGAACAAGAATCACATGTGTTGTGATTGGCAAGTTGGCCTACCGGTCCAATCTAAGTCATCAGTGATGTCACATCAATGGCGGACGATTGGGGATCTTGAATCACTCCAGCATCAATTACGAGAGATATTGATCTGAGTGGGAGCGCACTTAGTAATTAAATTGATTAATCACAAGTGCAACTTAATTATGAACAAAGTCTTAGTATTTGCATTATCGTTGTAGAATAATGGCTCGCGTTACCACCTTCCCAATTGATTTTGATTAACTGTATTATCTGGTAAAAACTTTACGATTGGTACCGTATTGTGAGGACTATCCGCAATAGTGCCGAGAAGGACCATGTCCTATCGCAAATTTTTTATGCTCTCCCGCTGATGCTATGGATGATGTGACTTACGTCCATAATCCAAAATGCTAGAATTCCACCACAGCTAAGTGCATTGTCTTCACCACCATGAAACCCGAACTTCGAAACGTTTGGGATAGTTATGTTATATTCATGGAACTGAAAAATTGTTTTCAGTGATAAGACAATTGATGTAGGATATAAGATATCTAGTACAATGTCTGATTGTAAGCATTAGTGAAAATGTTCATTGTGCTCTAAACAAAACTGATAAGTGTGGGATCCAGAAGAACACCGATCATATGATGATGAGGATTAAGGGAAAGGAAGTTCCATAGGGTGTTAGTAAGACTTACACGCCGGAAAGTCCATGGCCTGCGCCACCCTTGATCATGTGTGATCTTCTGTGAGTAGGAGTGACATTGGAAATAGAACTATGATACGTATAAAGGCAAAACGAAAGAAGACTGGAATATCCAGCTCAGAAATGAAAGTCATACGGAGTTATAGATGAATTCATTGCTGGTCAAGAGATGTAATTCTTGGGAATCATGATTAAACAGTTAATTGTGGATTCTGTATATTGTGATTAAACTGTTGATCACCGGAATATCACATCGATTGCATATTGTTGCAACTCGATGCAAGAAATACCATGGCCTTTATGACTAGCTAATGATGAGTTTTGACACGCTCGGGAATACGTTAAAAGGTTTACTATACCGTGTGTTGACTCTATGATTATCTTCATAATTCATTTTAGAGTTGAGTAAATTGTTACTACACTTTAGCCTTGTTGCAAAACATCATTTTGAATCATGTTTGTTGCAAGAGAGTTGTTCAAAGCTATGAATAACGTAAAGGCCATACTTCCATTATGAATAGGTTGTATGTTATGAATCTTGATAATAATACTAAACATCCATAACACTGACACTAAACGTCGCAAGACTGACAGAAATACCACATAGATGTGGCACTGCCGTTTATCACAAGTGACATAACATGCATGAAGAATTTCCATAAGTGATGGACTTTCGAGTCATATGATTATGAATCACTTGACGCTTGCGATCTTTGTCTCGAAGTAATGTGACTAAAACACCGTTGATAGGCCATACAAGAACGGGCAACTAAACCATTGGTAATCATACATGATGATGTGTGTAGTCCAATAAGTGTAGTTGTGTGCAGTGGATTCCCTATCTTCACTCATACGTCTGAAATCTTTGAAATGTTCAAGGAATTTTAGAGTGAAATAGAAATTCATTGTAACGAGAAAATAAAGCTTCTGCAAATTAGATTGTAGAAAGTAATATTTGAGTTACAAGTTTAGCGAACGTCTGATGAGTTGTGAAGAGTGTCATAACTTGCGTCTCCCGGAACATCACTATGAGTAAGATGTTCGAGAGATGTAATCAAGCCATGTATGACACGGTAAGATCAAACATGACGTTTATCAATTTGCCATTATACTTATTAAAGTTATGCGTTAGTGACTACGGCTTTTACACTGAAAAGAGCACCATCAAATCTGTTGAAATGACACCATATTAGATGTGGTATGGACTGTTAAAACCATGTTGTCTTTTCTTAAAATTTGGGTATATGAGGCATATGTTTGACATACTCAAAAACCCCAAATCAGATAAGTGCTACTTTGTTAAGGTTATGCCAAAAGTTTTGGTATTCCTCTATCACTACACAAAAGCAAAACTGTTTGCTGTTAAGAACAATGTGTTTTGAAGAAAAATAGTTTCTTACAAAAGAGTGAGTGGGAGGACAGTGCAACTTGTCAAAGATTGTTGAATCTTCAGAGGAGTGCGCAGCTGAACCACACAGGTTAGACAAAAATCGTACAAACATTCATGATATGTAAAACGAGATATTGTTGTTCGACAATGGTAAACCTGTGATATACAAAGAAGCGTTGATGGGCCCTGACTCCGGGATTTGGCTAAATGCCAAATAATCCGAGATAGTATCCATGGAAGTAAGTCAAGTTTTGAACTTGGTAGACCCTCGGAAAGACTAAAAGTCTGAAGAATATATATATGGATCTATAATTGATGCGGATGAAATTGTTTTATCCATAAAGCTCAACTCGTTGGAAAATTGTTTTCTAGCAAGTTCAAAGGTTGACTACGGCGAAATAGTGTCGACCGTAGAAATGCTTTAGTCAGTTCAGGTTATATTAGCAATTACTACATATCTCATTTATAGGATATGGTAGAATGAACGTCAAAACAAAGTTCCTACACGGAAATATAACAAAGGACGTATATGTGATACGACCGGAATGTTTTGTCGATTCAAAGGATGCTAAAATAGATGCAAGCCTTGGATATCCAGTGATGGACTGAAGCTAGCATAATGGAGTTGGAATTTTCGTTGTGATGAAATTGCCAAAAGAGTTTGTTTTCATCAGGAATAACGAAGATGCTTGAATATTCAAGAAAGTAAGTGGGAGCTGAATAATATTTCTAAAACCTTATGTATATGACATATTGTTGATTAGAAATGATATAAATTTCTTGACACAAATAAGGACTTTATTGAAAATAGTTTTCAGCTGAAGTACTTGGGCTAATATAGCATTAGTATTGAGCGCAGTGATCTATGAAGATAGTAAGTGCCTGATCATGCTAAAGCCAACACTGCATATTGACATAATACTAAAGTAGTTTAGTATGAAAACGCCAGGAAGGATGTTCTTGCCGAGGTCACGGTGAAAAGTTGTTTGCGGAAATCGGTGTTCATGAACATAGATAAGCAAAACACATGAATTGAATTTCACTCACATGTGTGTTTGGATTAATCATGTACACCATAATATGTAAAATGACCAGATATGTCCAACGCTCCAAAAGGTTGTGAGCAAGATACCAAAGTGATCAATATGTTGATCATTGGACAAGCAGTGAAAAGTTAAACTTATGATAGATAAGATATGTTTCTCAAAAAATGGAGATAATGAAGAGCTCGTTGTAACAAGTTACACCAGCTGAATTTTGATGTAAACAGTTACACCAATTCAGTCTTCATACTTACTCCGATCGATTTTCGATTTTAATTGGGATTATGTGTTTCACACGTAAGGGTGGCACAGTATGGAGGAACTATGTCAAGTTCGATACTGTGGCGAATTCTATAACAGAGGCTAAGTATATTGTTGCTTAAAGAAGTAACAAGGAGGGTATTTTGAATCATAAATTCATTTATGAACATGGTATGGTTTCCTAGATGCTTGAAGCTCATGGAACATTGACGAATGATTTCATGACTTATTCTAAAGGAACCAAGCTGCCAAATGATTCAAACATATACAAAGCTAAACTGATAAAATTAGTGAATTTTATGATAGCGTGAAAACGCGAAGATATGCAAGATACAAACGGGCCTGAAACGTCAGATCCGAAGATGAGGTCTATACCACAAATGAAGCATTTCTTACACCGGTATGCCATAGGTGTAAAGTGCTCAAGCACTGACAATATTATTGACTCTAGTGCAAGTGGGAGACTGTTGGAAATATGCCCTAGAGGCAATAATAAAATGTTATTTTATATATATTTCCACGTTCGTAATTAATGTTTATATTTCTGTGCTATAATTGCAATGACCCTGACTGTGAGATTCAGAAGAAAACTCATTTTCATGTGTGGAAATGTAAACACCAAGAGTTCCTGGTTTAGACTCTAAGACCAGCTCATGTGCTAACTGATGATTACGTTTTCTTAATCATGGACATTGTTCTTGTAACAAGAATGTCAATAGTAATGGGAACATATTGTTAGCAGAACAATGATGTTGAACCGACCCCAGTATTGAATGATATACTTAGAGATCACATCGTAACTACGTTATAAGTCATATCATGAAATGTTATCATATACGTAATTCCTTAGACCATGAGAGTATCGAGTTGCTTCACACAGGAAGACATGTTTTGGTTCTTAGATGAATCCTCCCGTAAATGGGAAGTAGTAAAATAAGTTCTGGGTATGTCAGATGGTGTGCCTAGTGACTGTGATAGTTCAAGAATGGGATTTGCTCCTTCACGATGAAGAAGATATTCACTTCGGGCCCACTCGGTATGACGGTATCCATTATAGTCTGGCCAGACGCATTGTGATTCAGTCACGGGTATACCGGAATACGATAACGAGAAAAGGGACAAACGAGCAAAGAGGATAACGAGTGGCTTGTGTTCAAAAGTTGTTACACATGGGTGCCAAACTTCTCTCCTCTAACTTTGTCATATATCGCGAAGCAAAGGGAATGGTACATGACTAAACATAATGGTTCACTCGAAGTTTCTTCGTGTATGTGCGGGAGTCAACATGGGTGTCCATGGCTCCGCTGTTGATTATTGGCTATTGACAAAAGGCTGTTGACCTATGTCCGGAAGATGTTCTGAGTCATGTCCGCATTATACCGAACCTATTGGGTCACACACTTAACGAGCAGTAGTCTGTTAGAATACTAGTATGGTAGAAGGTTTAGTGGAAGCAAAGAAGAATAGTTCATACGGGTACCGGAAGTAGTTCCGGAGATTTATGGAATTGTTCATAAGGGCACCAGAAGTAGTTCTGGGTATTTAAGGTTATTTCCGGATCACTCTGGAGTAGTCCCAGGTGGTTTCGGAACATATGAGAATGGTACTGGGGAAGTACTGGATCAACCGGAATAGTTTCCGGATAATCGCTGGGCGTCCTGACAACCTTCGCGGTCATCCGGTGGCTTAAACTGTAACTCGGATGGTCTTGGAAACTATCCGGATGGCTCCGGAACGTCCGAGAACGGTCTCGGAAGGTCCTGGAAGTGCTCCAGAAGTGTCAGGAATGTCCCGAAACGGTCCCGGTATGTCCCGGAAGGTCCTGGAAGCTTCTAGAAGGTCATGGAAGGTTCCGGAAGGTTCCGGGCATTACCACCCACTCCCCTGCGCCCCTAGCCTTGGGGGGCAAGCCACCTAGGCTGCCCTGGCCGGCCAAGGGGTGGGGGCGCACCAAGGGGAAAGAATCCCCCTCCAGGTAGAAAGTCCAACTCTCCAATATGGCAGGTTTCCGGTGGGAAGGTTTGGGAGGTTTGGGAGTCCAAGTTGGACTCCCCACCCCCCTTATTGCGCCCCAAGGGCCTCTTGGCCACCTATATAATGTGGGGGAGGGGTGGGGGGCGCAGCACAACTTGTCCCCAAGGCCTATGCGCCACCCTCCCTCCTCTAAACCCCGTTGCTCCACTTTTAGACCCCGGTTTAGACGCTGTTCTAGATCGGAATCCGTTAGGGTTTTCTCCCTCTAGTTTTCTCGGTGGCGTTCATCTCTGGACGGCGGAGCGCTGCTGGATTGCTGCTACGGGATGTGTGGATACTAATGGAGGGGTCGTACCTTCGACCCTTCTTCGAGGAGCTTGTTCATGGGACTTGTCCGTGGGACTAGATCGCGGGACTTGTTCGTGGGATTGATCAAGGGACTGTTCGTGGGAGAACTTGCGAGATCTAATTCCACTCGTCCATGAGCTTCACCAACTCTACTTCCGCTACATCGTTTGTTGAGCCATGACCTAAAACCTTGTATGCAATCTTCTTGGATGATCTTGGGTTCTTGATTCGTAGGCCGAAAATTTTTGTTTTCTACTACGTTCCCCAACACAGACACCAAAAGGGATTTCGAGATCTATTGTGATGCTTCACGGCAAGGGTTAGGATGCATACTTATGCAAGATATGCATGTGGTAGCTTATTCTTCAAGCCAGTTGCGGCCACATGAAGAGAACTATCCTACCCATGATCTTGAACTCGTTGTCGTAGTTCATGCCCTGAAGACTTGGCGACATTACCTCCTTGGTAATCGTTGTGAGATCTATTCCGACCACCAAAGCCTCAAATATATTTTCACCCAGCCAGATCTTAATCTCAGGCAAAGACGCTGGATAGAGTTGATAAAAGATTATGACTTAGGAATTTCTTACACCCCAGGCAAGGCCAATGTCATGGCTGATGCACTAAGTCGTAAGTCGTACTGTAACAACCTCATGTTGCAGCAGTATCAACCACTTCTTCATGAAGAATTTCGAAAGCTCAATCTCGAGATTGTTCCTCATGGATCGCTTTTCAACTTGGTGGCGAAACGAACCCTTGAGGATCAAATCATAGTTGCCCAAAGACGTGCACGAGGTGTACGCCGGATCAAGGAGAACATTGCTAGCGGAGTTGCTAAATGTTTCTCCACTAATAGCAAAGGAACGGTATTCTTTGAAAATCGTTTGGTAGTACCTAAGAATAGGGATCTAAGGCAACTCATCCTCAAAGAAGCCCATGATACAACCCTCTCCATTCATCCCGGTAGCACAAAAACGTACCGAGATCTACGCCAGAGATTTTGGTGGACCCGGATGAAGAGAGACATTGCTCGATTTTTTGCCGAATGTGATGTTTGTCGTCGCATTAAGGCCGAACACCAAGGACCTGCTGGTACACTTCAACCTTTGCCTATTCCCGAGTGGAAATGGGACAAAGTCGGTATGGACTTCATCACCGGCTTTCCAAAAACCCAGAAAGGAAATGATGCCATCTTCGTTGTGATAGATAGGCTTTCCAAAGTTGCTCACTTCCTTCCCGTTCGCGAGTCTATAACTGCTAGTCAGTTAGCAGACTTGTACGTCTCTAGAATTGTGTCTCTTCACGGTGTCCCTTTGGTGATCAATTCTGATCGTGGTAGCCTTTTCACCTCTAGATTCTGGGGAAGCTTTCAGAATGATATGGGAACTCATCTATCCTTTAGTACAGCTTTCCATCCTCAGTCTAGCGGTCAAGTTGAAAGGGTTAATCAAATCTTGGAAGACATGCTCAGAGCCTGTGTTATCTCTTTCGGAAAGAATTGGGAGAAATCTCTTCCATTTGCCGAATTTGCTTATAACAATAGCTATCAATCTAGTCTGGACATGGCTCCCTTTGAATTCCTCTCTGGACGACGATGTTGAACACCCCTAAACTGGTCAGAAACCGGTGAAAGACAACTCTTTGGACCGGATATGATCAAGGAAGCAGAAGAGCAAGTTCGCATTGTTCGTGATCATTTGAAAGCCGCTCAGTCTCGTCAAAAGAGCTACTATGATCGTCATCATAGAGAGGAGAGCTACAATATTGATGAGAAGGCTTACCTCCGGGTTACTCCTCTGAAGGGAACCCAAAGATTCGGTATCAAAGGCAAGTTGGCCCCACGTTACATCGGACCTTTCCGCATTCTTGCTAAACGTGGAGAAGTTGCCTACCAACTTGAACTACCTCCGCACCTCTCCCGAGTACATGATGTATTCCATGTGTCACAACTCAGGCGTTGCTTCAAGGACCCCATCCGCGAAGTCGACCATGAAACGCTTGATCTCCAAGATGACCTTTCTTATCGAGAGTACCCTGTTCGTATTCTTGATTCCGCAGAGCGTGTCACTCGCTGTCAGAAGATCAAGTTCCTTAAGGTGCAATGGTCACATCACTCCGAGAAAGAAGCAACCTGGGAAAGAGAAGACCGCCTCCGTGCCGAGTACCCCGCCTTCCTCCCGACGACTTCTGAATCTCGGGACGAGATTCTTTTGAGTGGGGGCGAGTTGTCAGAACCCCAACTAGGGTAAGTGCTAGGGTTGTTTGATCCCTTTGCATCATGAAGAAAAATTCAAAAGAAAAGCCCTGAGAATTTTAATTCAAATGGCCAGATAAAAATCTTTTTCCAAAAATAATTTGAATATTTGGAAAATTCCTATAAATGATGGTGATCATTTTAAAAGTGGTTTGGGTTCATTCCCACACTCAAGGAATTATCTACAATTCAAACAATGTCTTGGAAAATTAAAATAACCCCTATTTGATTTGAAATTCAAATTAATTGAATTTCAAAAATGCCCAAAAGTTATGAGTGGCTAGCCATTTATATCCTAAGCCCACATAAAAGATTTGGGTATTTTATAAAATGCTCTACTATTTATTTCAGAGAAAAACAAATAGAAGAAAAAGAAAAACAGAAAGAAAACAGAAGGAAATAGAAAAAGGAAAGAGAGCCCACCCCACCCACTTACCTGGCCCAGCCTGGCCAGAAGCCGGCCCAGCCCACCAGGGGCAGGGTCGTCTTCCTCCAGGCCAGCTGAGCACGCCACTGCGTGGCGAGCATGCGCTCGTCGCCGGCCACGCAGCAGCTTGGCCTCGGCGTCACCTGGCCGCCTGGAAGCCCCCTCTGGAGACCTCACTCCATTCCCCCTCTCCCCGTGGTCGCCCGTTCCTTCTTCCTCGCCAAATCCCGCGAACCCCGAAGCTACACCGGAGCGCCGCCGCTGCGTGCCCGTGGCCAACGGAGACGAGGAGCTGCCCCGACTTGTCCAGAAGCCCCAGCATCGTCGTCTTCTTCTTCCTGCACGCCCAATCGAGCCCGGGTGCCCTGCAAGCGACGTCGTCGTCTCCGTTTTGCTCCGGCCGTCGTGGAGCTTCTCGCCGGAATTCGTCGTCCACGGTGCCTCCCCGCCTCGGACTTCAACGCATTCGTCTCCACGGTGAGGCCCCGATGGTTTTGCCCCCTCCCGCGCGTCTCCCCGTGGTCGGATTCGCCGAGCCCACCAGTGCAGTACTCCGGCCTCCGCGTCATCTCGACGTCGGCAAGGCTCCGGCCACCCCCTTGCCTCCCCGTGGGCAGCAGCAGACGAGGACGAGCACGAGGAGCGTGCTGGTGGTCTCCCCGTGCTCTCCCATGGCCGGAGACGCCGGCAACCGTGTGCGCCGCCATGCGGTTTGGTCACCGGCGGCTAACCGCCGGCGGGCCCGATTAGCTTAGGGGCTAATCCCCTGCTAGTTGACCCTTGGGTCACTGACTGGTGGGCCCTGCCCCCCCCTAATGACCCTGTTTAGTTAATTAAACCGGGTTTAAACCCACTGCCACTGACAACCCGGCCCCACATGTAAGCCCCCCCTGTGACATCACCCCCACATCAGCATGATGCAATAAAGACTTTCCAGAAAAATAGAAATGAATTAAAGAAATTACAGAAATTGCAGAAAATCATATAAACTTTGGAAATTCATAGAAAATTCATATTAACTCCAAATTAAACATATAATATATGAAAAATTATCAGAAAAATACAAGGATTAAGAATATGCAAAAACAAATTATGTTTGACCATTTTAAAATGGGGCAACAGTAGCAAATGTGCATATGGCTTAATTTGAATTCAAATTTGAAGTTTGAATTTGCATTCCAATTGCAATATACTTCAATTAAATTGAAATTGCCACAAATCAGTACCCTTTACATCATGCCACAACATAACATGTGCTTGAGCATTGTACTTTATTTGTGTCCCCCTTTGTTGATGATTGTGCCGGTAACAGCTTTTCTAAGACGGTGATCAACCCCGAAGAAGAAGACCACCGTTAAGACCCGTGTATCGTCAGCAAGGCAAGAAAACCCCATATATCATGTCTATAAAATCCCAATTCCCTCTCAGTCTCGCTTATGCATGTTTAGGAGATCACTTTGTATCAATTCTACCGCATAGTTGAACCCATATCCGATGCATGACCTATCATCTTGTCACAGTAGTAAGCAAACCACAATCCTAGCTGACATAGGAGTTGATTGATATCATGAGGCCCCTGCAACTGTTATAGCTTATTGCATGCTTAGTGTTACATGAGGTTGCTTTTGATGTGATTCGGGATGATGGTGAACATGGTGTTGATGAAAGTGAAACTGTGTCGGTGAATCCACCCTAATACAAGGTGAACGATGAGAGGTTGTGTAGGAGTACACAGTGGGTTGTCTCGTTGAACACCGCCTTAAGCACCGAGTTCTTGTATGGTAATCCAAGACAAAGAGTACAACCACACATTGGGCTCACTGACCCCTCTCGGCCTAGTACCTTGATCCGTGTCGACGTCCAGGAGTCACATTAGTTCAGGCCTTCCTTTTGACATATGCATAGCAAAAGAGTGAGTGGAAATGTTGCATCATCCTAGATATGTGGGTGGATCTGTGAGACAGTGAAACCATCTGTCAGAGGTGGCGTCTCGGTTGCCTACATTGTCTGGGTCCGTTTCGTTGATCCGGCCGGACTCTCGAGCGGTGACAAACTCAGATAGTCGACTCCTGGAATAGACCGGTTATGAGCGAAGTGTCGTGGTGAACATCCTCGCTGTCACCTCTTGAACGGTGGCGAGACCTGGCGGTAACCGATGGTCATGTGTGTGTAGCTTACACCCTTGCAAGGTTAACAAAACTATTCGAATAGCCGCGTCCGCGGTTAAGGACTACTTGGAACCTGTACCTGATTATTAGACAACTTGAACTGGATACTTATAAAACACGCAAGATAAGCGTGAGTGCTATGGTGTGTTTCCTCGTGGGGAAGTCGAGGAAGTAACCATAGTGGTGTATTGGTTGGAGACTTGGATAGTGGACTCGTGTACGCTTCTTACCTCAAGTCTGGTATTCGTAGTTCAGGACTAGCCAAGTCAAAGCTGGCACTTCTGCATGTTGAACCCCACCTCCCTTTACCTTGATACTTGAGCATGAGTAGTTTAGTTCTGATGTAAGTCTTGCTGAGTACGACTTTGTACTCACGTTTTCTTATTCTATGTTTTAGATAAGAAACCGGACCCCGATGGAGTCACCTTCGTGAAGCTCGACGTTGACTAAGTTAGGATAGTCCCAGACAGCAGTCTGGTCCCTCGTGGAAGGGCATGTTTGTTGTACAAGGCTTCTCTAAGCCATTTGTTAAACTTGTCTGTACTCAGACCTAATTTGCTTCCGTTTTATGATGTAATGTGATCACAGACATGTGATCTTTGTATGCTCTATGTGTATATCAATAAAGAGTACTTTGTAGAGTTATGTGATGATACCTGTTGTTCATACTAGGCATGTGTGTTGCGTGTATGATTATAACATGCATGTCTTAGTATGGGTTTTCGAGACCTTAGTTGTGATCTGGCTGGCGGTCTTTTATACACCAAGTGGCCCTTAGATGTGCGCAGCTTGGGGCATCGCGATGCGATTGCTCGTGATTTTGTCACTTTGTTGTATAATCGAGCCCGCCCTAGACCCCGACTAAGTGATCGGGCTGGAGTAAGTATATGTAAAGAGTTAGGATTCAATCGATAACATGGTTGAGGCGACTTGTCTATGAGTATGGGATTTCACCACCCATAATCATTTAGACTTGTGAGCGGGCGATGAGGACCCATCTCAGTTGATCATCCAGCCTGGATGGGATGCCCCTCACGTTTGATGCTTTCCGAGAGTGTTCTGTGCTTGGCCTTGTCTGCTTAGACAAGTGGGTACGGCTCTCGGCTCTCCATGTGATTGTATCGTGACTGGAATTACATACGCTAACCCCGGGTCCCGACATTGCGGGCGCGAACCAGAGCTTGGATGGCATCCGCGGTGACCTTGGCGCCTTTCCAGCACCCGCGGCTGGCCTGAGAGGTGTCTCGCCGGGGGGCCATGGAGATCGCGGGTGGAGCGAGAAGGGGAATGAGGTGCTAGTGTTGAGAGAATACCGCAGTGGAGAAGCAGCACGCGAGCGCACGGCCGGAGCGGGTCCCGTGCGCGGAGGCGGAGAGGCGAGCGCGACGGAGAGCTTCAGGTGGAGCGGCAATGGCGCGCGCGAAGAGCAAGAGATGGAGGAGGAAGAAGGCGTCTGGAAGAAGGGAGAGTCCAAGGCCTCCCCCCCTGTGGCTTATATGGGCGGCGCAGGTGGGGAGTAGGATCCGGTTGCGGCCGTGTGGCCTGATGTGGCCTAGCCCACAGGAAGACCAACCGGCAAACCGGCGCAAGAGATCCCAGCATGGGAAGCAAGGCGTGCGACGTGGGGGTCGAGGCATGCAGTTATGTCAAGTCGCACGTAGGTCATGGGTGTCGGGACCCGGGGTTAGCGTATGTAATTCCAGTGACGATACAATCACATGGAGAGCCGAGAATCGTACCCACTTGTCTAAGAAGACAAGGCCAAGCACAGAACGTTCTCGGTAAGCATCGAACGTGAGGGGCATCCCATACAGGCCGGATGATCAACTGAGATGGGTCCTCATCGCCCGCTCACAAGTCTAAATGATTATGGGTGGTGAAATCCCATACTCATAGACAAGTCGCCTCAACCATGTTATCGATTGAATCCTAGCTCTTACATATACTTACTCCAGCCCGATCACTTAGTCGGGGTCTAGGGCAGGCTCGATCATACAACAAAGTGTGCACGTGACAAAGTCACGAGCAATCGCATCGCGATGCCCCAAGCTGCGCACATCTAAGGGCCACTTGGTGTATAAAAGACCGCCAGCCAGATCACAACTAAGGTCTCAAAAACCAATACTAAGACATGCATGTTATAATCATACACGCAGCACACATGCCTAGTATGAACAGCAGGTATCATCACATAACTCTACAAAGTACTCTTTATTGATATACACATAGATCATACAAAGATCACATGTCTGTGATCACATTACATCATACAACGGAAGAAAATTAGGTCTGAGTACAGACAAGTTTAACAAATGGCTTAGAGAAGCCTTGTACAACAAACATGCCCTTCCACGAGGGACCAGACTGCTGTCTGGGACTATGCTAACTTAGTCAACGTCGAGCTCCACGAAGGTGACTCCATCGGGGTCCGGTTTCTTATCTAAAACATAGAATAAGCAAACGTGAGTACAAAGTCGTACTCAGCAAGACTTACATCAGAACTAAACTACTCATGCTCAAGTATCAAGGTAAAGGGAGGTGGGGTTCAACATGCAGAAGTGCCAGCTTTGACTTGGCTAGTCCTGAACTACGAATACCAGACTTGAGGTAAGAAGCGTACACGAGTCCACTATCCAAGTCTCCAACCAATACACCACTATGGTTACTTCCTCGACTTCCCCACGAGGAAACACACCATAGCACTCACGCTTATCTTGCGTGTTTTATAAGTATCCAGTTCAAGTTGTCTAATAATCAGGTACAGGTTCCAAGTAGTCCTTAACCGCGGACGCGGCTATTCGAATAGTTTTGTTAACATTGCAAGGGTTTAAGCTACACACACATGACCATCGGTTACCGCCAGGTCTCGCCACCGTTCAAGAGGTGACAGCGAGGATTTTCACCACGACACTTCGCTCACAACCGGTCTATTCCAGGAGTCGACTATCTGAGTTTGTCACCGCTCGAGAGTCCGGCCGGATCAACGAAACGGACCCAGACAATGTAGGCAACCGAGACGCCACCTCTGACAGATGGTTTCAATGTCTCACAGATCCACCCACATATCTAGGATGATGCAACATTTCCACTCACTCTTTTGCTATGCATATGTCAAATGGAAGGCCCGAACTAATGTGACTCCTGGACGTCGACACGGATCAAGGTACTAGGCCGAGAGGGGTCATTGAGTCCAATGTGTGGTTGTACTCTTTGTCTTGGATTACCATACAAGAACTCGGTGCTTAAGGCGGTGTTCAACGAGACAACCCACTGTGTACTCCTACACAGCCTCTCACCGTTCACCTTGTATTAGGGTGGATTCACCGACACAGTTTCACTTTCATCACCACCATGTTCACCATCATCCCAACTCACATCAAAAGCAACCTCCTGTAACACTAAGCATGCAATAAGCTATAACAGTTGCAGGGGCTTCATGATATCAATCAACTCCTATGTCAGCTAGGATTGTGGTTTGCTTACTACTGTGACAAGATGATAGGTCATGCATTGGACATGGGTTCAACTATGCGGTAGAATCGATACAAAGTGATCTCCTAAACATGCATAAACGAGACTGAGAGGGAATTGGGATTTTATAGATAGGATCAATGGGGTTTGGTTGCCTTGCTGACGAGGTTCACGCACGGTGTCTTCAACGAAGGGGGTGGCCTCCGATTCCAGTTGCACGTCTATCGAGCAAACAATCAAACAAGGAATAAATAAAATTGCGATGCTCAATCACATTATAAGTTGTGAAAACATGATGTACATGTTACTGATGTGTTGACAATTCCATTCAATTGAAGTGTATTGCATTTGGAATGCAAATTCAAACTTCAAATTTGAATTCAATTTAAGCCATATGCACATTTGCTACCGTTGCCCCATTTTAAAATGGTCAAATATAAAAACAAATTGCCTATTCTTAATCCTTGTATTTTTCTGATAAGTTTTCATATATTATTTGTTTAATTTGGAGTTAAAATGAATTTTCTATGAATTTCCAAAGTTTATATGATTTTCTTTCTTTTCTGTAATTCTTTTAAATCTCTGGAAAAATCTTTATTGCGTCATGTTGATGTGGGGGTGATGTCAAAGGGGGGGGCTGACATGTGGGTCCACCCTGTCAGTGGGAGAGGGGGTTAATCCCCTCTCTGTTAACTTAACAGAGGGGGTTAGGGGCCAGGGGGGCCACCTGTCATGGACTCGGGGGGGGATTAAGCTGGGTGATTAAGTGCCCTAATGGCCTGGCTGCCGGCGGCTCGACGCCGGCGTCACTGGACGCGGCGGCGCCTCGCCGGAGTGGCGATTCCGGCCACTGGAGAGCTCGCCGAGGCCACCAAAGGGACGCCCGAGGTCGACTGCGTCACCCAGTGCCCACGGGGAGGCTCGGGGGTGGCCGTAGCCTCGCCGGCGTCAACCTGGCGCGGCGGCCGTGGCACTGCTGCGACGGGGATGGCGAAAACGTGCGCGGGAGAGGGGGATTTTGGGTGCAGCGTAACCAGAGCGTGGTGGTGGAATCTTTGGGCACATCCACGTGACCAATTGGTCACCGGAGTGTTGCCGGCGACGACTCGCGCGGCGGTGCAGTACTGCTCTCATGGCAGCAATGGTTAGACGAAGAGAGGGAACGCGTGGAGAGGGGCAAATCGTCGAGGAGCTCACCAGGAGCACGCAGATGGAGTCTGAGAGGCCGGGGGTGCTCGGTTGCGGCGAATTCGTCGGAGATGTGCTTGGCGGCCGACGGCAAGTTCTTGAGGCGGCCGTCGTCTCCGAAGCCTCTATGCTCGAATTGAAGGTTCGAGGTGAAGTGGAGCTCCACGGAGGACGTCAGGGACACGGTCTTCCAGCTCCTGGTCGTCGTTGGCCACGGCTGCGCGCGCTGCTGTGCTCCGTCGAGCTCTCTGCCATCGACGGGAACGAGTGGAGGAGGGGCGGAGGAAGAACCAGAGGAGAGGGATAGGCTCGGGGGGGGGGGGCTTCTGGCGTTGCGTGGCGTGCGCAGGGGGGTTGGGGAGGCCTAGACGGCTCTCACGCCGTCGACGTGGCATCGGCGTGCCCCTGGCCTCCAGCGAGCTGCTTGGAGCCGCGGGGGAGGAAGAAGACAAGACGCCTAGGGTGGGCTGGGCCGGCTTAGGGAGTGGGCCTTCGCCCCTGGGCGCAAGGTAAGCCTACCCCTTTTCTGTTTATTTTTATTTTTCTGTAAATAGGTTGGGCCCACTAAATAAATTAGCTAGGCATTTTTAATAAATGTCCAAATAATTTTATAAATCCTAGGTGACCAGTAGTTAGTCACATAAAGAATTTGGACATTTTTGAAATTCAATAAATTTGAATTTCAATTCAAATAGGGGTAAACTTTAATTTCCAGAGCACCTTTTGAATTGTTGAATATTCCATGGGCATGGGAAAATAGCCAAACCACTTTTAAAATGATCAGCATCATTTATAGGAATTTTCCAAATATTCAAATGATTTTTGGAAAAAGATATTTATCTGGCCATTTGAATTAATTTCTCAGGGCTTTCTGCTTCCCCAATTTTGAATTTCTTTTGAATTATTACATGATGCAAAGGGATCAAACAATCCTAGCACTTACCCTAGTTGGGGTTCTAACAACTCGCCCCCACTCAAAAGAATCTCGTCCCGAGATTCAGAAGTCGTCGGGAGGAAGGAGGGGTACTCGGCACGGAGGCGGTCTTCTCTTTCCCACGTTGCTTCTTTCTCGGAGTGATGTGACCATTGAAATTTAAGGAACTTGATCTTCTGACGGCGAGTGACACGCTCTGCGGAATCAAGAATACGAACAGGGTATTCTCGATAAGAAAGGTCATCTTGGAGATCAAGAGTTTCATGGTCGACTTCGCGGATGGGATCCTTGAAGCAACACCTGAGTTGTGATACATGGAATACATCATGTACTCGGGAAAGGTGAGGGGGTAGTTCAAGTTGGTAGGCAACTTCTCCACGTTTAGCTAGAATGCGGAAAGGTCCGATGTAACGTGGGGCCAACTTGCCTTTGATACCGAATCGTTGGGTTCCCTTCAGAGGAGTAACCCGAAGGTAAGCCTTCTCATTAATATTGTAGCTCTCCTCTCTATGATGACGATCATAGTAGCTCTTTTGACGAGACTGAGCGGCTTTCAAACGATCACGAACAATGTGAACTTGCTCTTCTGCTTCCTTGATCATATCCGGTCCAAAGAGTTGTCTTTCACCGGTTTCTGACCAGTTTAAGGGTGTTCGACATCGTCGTCCATAGAGGAGTTCAAAAGGAGCCATGTTCAGACTAGATTGAAAACTGTTGTTATAAGAAAATTCGGCGAAAGGAAGAGATTTCTCCCAATTCTTTCCGAAAGAGATAACACAAGCTCTGAGCATGTCTTCCAAAATTTGATTAACCCTTTCAACTTGACCGCTAGACTGAGGATGGAAAGCTGTACTAAAGGATAGATGAGTTCCCATAGCATTTTGAAAGCTTCCGCAGAATCTAGAGGTGAAAAGGCTACCACGATCAGAATTGATCACCAAAGGAACACCGTGAAGAGACACAATTCTAGAGATATAAAAGTCCGCTAACTGACTAGCATTTATAGACTCGCGAACGGGAAGGAAGTGAGCAACTTTGGAAAGCCTATCTATGACAACGAAGATGGCATCATCTCCTTTCTGGGTTTTTGGAAATCCGGTGATGAAGTCCATACCGACTTTGTCCCATTTCCACTCTGGAATAGGCAAAGGTTGAAGTGTGCCAGCAGGTCTTTGGTGTTCTGCCTTAATGCGACGACAAACATCACATTCGGCAACAAATCGAGCAATGTCTCTCTTCATCCTGGTCCACCAAAATCTCTGGCGTAGATCTCGGTACATTTTTGTGCTACCGGGATGAATCGAGAGGGGTGTGTCATGAGCTTCTTTGAGGATGAGTTGCCGTAGATCCTTATTCTTAGGTACTACCAAACGATTTTCAAAGAATACCGTTCCTTTACTATCTGTGGAGAAACATTTAGCAACTCCGCTAGCAATGTTCTCCTTGATCCGGCGAACACCTCGTGCACGCCTCTGGGCAACTATGATCTGATCCTCAAGGGTTGGTTTCGCCACCAAGTTGAAAAGAGATCCACGAGGAACAACCTCGAGATTGAGCTTTCGAAATTCCTCATGAAGAAGTGGTTGATACTGCTGCAACATGAGGTTGTTACAGTACGACTTACGACTTAGTGCATCGGCCATGACATTGGCTTTGCCTGGGGTGTAAGAAATTCCTAAGTCATAATCTTTTATCAACTCTATCCAGCGTCTTTTCCTGAGATTAAGATCTGGCTGGGTGAAAATATACTTGAGGCTTTGGTGGTCGGAATAGATCTCACAACGATTACCAAGGAGGTAATGTCGCCAAGTCTTCAGGGCATGAACTACGGCAGCGAGTTCAAGATCATGGGTAGGATAGTTCTCTTCATGTGGCCGCAACTGGCGTGAAGCATAAGCTACCACATGTCGATCTTGCATAAGTATGCATCCTAACCCTTGCCGTGAAGCATCACAATAGATCTCGAAATCCCTTTTGGTGTCTGGAGGTGCAAGTACGGGTGCAGAAGTCAATCTTCTTTTTAGCTCTTGAAAGCTTTCCTCGCACTTGGGAGTCCATTGGAATTTCTTATCTTTCTTGAGGAGTTCAGTAAGAGGCTTTGAAACTTTAGAAAATTTCTCAACGAAGCGGCGGAAATAGCTTGCTAGGCCAAGAAAACTCCTAACTTGCTTAACCGATTCAGGTGGAGTCCAGTCAAGGACGGCATGAACTCTCTCGGGATTGACTGCAACA
Source organism: Bromus sterilis (assembly GCA_950022295.1). Taxonomy (NCBI): domain Eukaryota; kingdom Viridiplantae; phylum Streptophyta; class Magnoliopsida; order Poales; family Poaceae; genus Bromus; species Bromus sterilis. Next base: position 33,503,484 of record OX465597.1, read on the forward strand.
CCTTTCGCAGAAATCACGTGGCCTAAGTAGGTCACTTCTGGTAGCCAGAATTCACACTTGGAGAACTTGGCATAAAGGCGGTGCTCTCTAAGTTTCATCAATACCAACCTAAGATGTTCTACGTGCTCTTCTTCGTTCTTCGAGTAGATGAGAATGTCATCAAGATAAACCACAACAAATTTATCTAAGTACTCCATGAAGATCGAATTCATTAAGCGCGAGAAAGTGGCGGGGGCATTGGTTAAACCGAAGGACATGACGGTGTACTCGTAAAGACCATATCGAGTAGTGAAAGCCGTCTTGGGAATGTCCTCGTTTCGGATTTTGATTTGATGATAGCCTAATCTCAAATCCATCTTGGAGAAGACAAAGGATCCTGCAAGTTGATCATAAAGATCATTGATCCTGGGCAATGGGTATTTGTTCTTTATCGTCGCTAGATTTAGCGGGCGATATTCTACGCACATCCTTTCTGTTCCATCTTTCTTCGTTACGAACAGAACGGGGCAACCCCATGGCGATGAGCTAGGGCGGATGAAGCCTTTTGACAACGAAGCATCAAGTTGGGTTATTAGCTCAGCTAACTCATGTGGGGCCATTCTATATGGGCGTCTCGAGATTGGGGCTGTGCCTGGTATAAGATCCACTATGAATTCTACACACCTGTCGGGTGGCATTCTCGGCAGCTCTTCAGGAAAGACATTCGGGAAGTCACGAACCACCGGAACATCTTCAAGGTATGGAAGTGGAAGCACATTCAAAGTATGCACCTCGGGTCTAGAGCTGGGTGATGTGTAGTCAATGATCTGGCCTGAAGGATGGGTGAGTTTGACTGATTTGGCTTTACAATCAAGGAAAGCATTCTGCCTTGATAACCAATCCATTCCTAGGATGACGTCAATGTCCGAAGACTTGAGGGCTATAAGAGAAGCAAGGAATACTAAACCCTCAATTGCAATTTGATTGCCATGGCTTGCTCTATTAGTTTTCCACTTTGAACCAGGAGTTTGGATGATCATTGGAGAAAACATTTCTTCAAAAGGAAACTCATGACGAAGTGCATAACTCTCCGACATGAATGAATGAGAAGCTCCTGGATCGAAAAGAACAGAGGCGGGGATATGATTGACTGGGAGTGTGCCAAGAATGACGTCAGAAGCAGCAGTGGTGTCCTCAACTGAGATTTGGTTCACATATCCACTACTTGTGACTGAAAGCTTTGCTGGGATGGTTTTGGTGGTGGATTTCTTTGGAGGCTTATGACTAGGTCGACGGGGTGCCACAAACACTGTAGGGCATTTTCGGAAGTGATGGCCTATCAGACCACACTTGAAACACACCCTGCCTGAATTGCTGGGGGTGGGGTTACTTGGTTGCACTCCATCATTCCGGGATGGAATAATGTGTTGAGGAGGATGGCATATATTTGGTGGTGGCCTCTGGAGAAGGTTTTGAGGTATGACACTGGTTGGAATCCAAATTCGGCGTTTCTGAGGGGCTGAACTTGAAGAAGGAGCAAGCTCAAGAGCATGCTTGCGGGACTCTGAGAACACTTCATTGCCATGCTCAGCTCTGAAGGATCTGTTGACTAAATCCTCAAAGGTGGAAAATTCGAGGAGGTTGAGATCATGACGAATGATGGGGCTAAGTCCCTTACGGAACCTTGCCTGCTTTCTGGCATCGGTGGTGATCTCATCTTGGGCATACCGGGCAAGACGGTTGAACCCTCTCACATACTCATGAATGGACATCTCTCCTTGACTCAGATTGCAGAACTCTTCCTTCTTGCGCTCCATTAACTCATCCAAAATGTGGTACCCTCGAAAGGCAACACAGAACTCCTGCCAAGTCACTACGTGGCCATCTGGATGCATAGCAACATAGTTCTCCCACCATTGAAGAGCAGCACCTTCCAAGAAGTACGCCGCGAATATAACTCGATCATCGGGAGCAACATGTGTAGTGTCAAGCTTACGCTCGATGGAACGGAGCCAATCATCAGCTTCAAGGGGCTCAGAAGAACATCGGAATACCGGTGGCTTGAGGACGATGAAGTCCGGAATGCTCACAACCACATTGCAATGATGTGAGGTATTCTGCTCGATGAGCTCCAGAAGGCGTGTTTGATCACGTTGATTCTTCTCAGCTTCCATCATGATTTCCGCCGCAGAAGGCAGTGGTAGAGTTTCATCATCATTTCGATTCCGAACACGGTCTCGATTCCGACGAACAGCACTACGAGTTCCACCTGACATCCTGTGTGATAAAAATCAACAATCAAAACAGGTTGTATGATTGAATCAAAGACAAGAAGGACATGAAGAAGACGGAAAAGATTATCATGCGAAGGCAACGATTCATAGAAACTCGGAATAATTCCGGCAGCATAACGGCTACACCGGGATGAAAATGAAACAACCTTGAAGAAATTGCACAGAACTTCTTCAAGGAACTCAACAGAACGATGAGTCTGGACGACCACAACTGTCCTACGGCTACAAGGAGGAAAACAGTGAGATGTTCTAGTAAAGACATAGATAAGCCTAGTCCTATCATCCCGTAGAAAAGATAAGGGTGACTCAGAACTCAGATCGATGAGGGTAAGGAGAAAAAGAAGCCTTACGTTGTTCCCTTTATACCCAAATTAACTATATAACTATAGAGTGCTAGACTCGACTTCGACCAAGGGTTTGATAAGCCTACAGACAGTCTTGCTCTGATACCAAGTTTGTCGGGACCCAGGGTTAGCGTATGTAATTCCAGTCACGATACAATCACATGGAGAGCCAAGAACCGTACCCACTTGTCTAAGCAGACAAGGCCAAGCACAGAACGTTCTCGGTAAGCATCGAACGTGAGGGGTATCCCATTCAGGCCGGATGATCATCTGAGATGGGTCCTCATCGTTCGCTCACAAGTCTAGATGCTTATGGGTGGAGAATCCCATACTCATAGACAAGTCGCCTCAACCATGTTATCGATTGAATCCTAACTCTTACATAGACTTACTCCAGCCCGATCACTTAGTCGGGGTCTAGGGTGGGCTCGATCATACAACAAAGTGTGCACGTGACAAAGTCACGAGCAATCGCATCGCGATGCCCCAAGCTGCGCACATCTAAGGGCCACTTGGTGTATAAAAGACCGCCAGCCAGATCACAACTAAGTTCTCGAAAACCCATACTAAGACATGCATGTTATAATCATACACGCAGCACACATGCCTAGTATGAACAGCAGGTATCATCACATAACTCTACAAAGTACTCTTTATTGATATACACATAGAGCATACAAAGATCACATGTCTGTGATCACATTACATCATACAACGGAAGCAAATTAGGTCTGAGTACAGACAAGTTTAACAAATGGCTTAGAGAAGCCTTGTACAACAAACATGCCCTTCCACGAGGGACCAGACTGCTGTCTGGGACTATGCTAACTTAGTCAACGTCGAGCTTCACGAAGGTGACTCCATCGGGGTCTGGTTTCTTATCTAAAACATAGAATAAGAAAATGTGAGTACAAAGTCGTACTCAGCAAGACTTACATCAGAACTAAACTACTCATGCTCAAGTATCAAGGTAAAGGGAGGTGGGGTTCAACATGCAGAAGTGCCAGCTTTGACTTGGCTAGTCCTGAACTACGAATACCAGACTTGAGGTAAGAAGCGTACACGAGTCCACTATCCAAGTCTCCAACCAATACACCACTATGGTTACTTCCTCGACTTCCCCACGAGGAAACACACCATAGCACTCACGCTTATCTTGCGAGTTTTAGAAGTATCCAGTTCAAGTTGTCTAATAATCAGGTACAGGTTCCAAGTAGTCCTTAACCGCGGACGCGGCTATTCGAATAGTTTTGTTAACCTTGCAAGGGTGTAAGCTACACACACATGACCATCGGTTACCGCCAGGTCTCTCCACCGTTCAAGAGGTGACAGCGAGGATGTTCACCACGACACTTCGCTCACAACCGGTCTATTCCAGGAGTCGACTATCTGAGTTTGTCACCGCTCGAGAGTCCGACCGGATCAACGAAACGGACCCAGACAATGTAGGCAACCGAGACGCCACCTCTGACAGATGGTTTCACTGTCTCACATATCCACCCACATATCTAGGATGATGCAACATTTCCACTCACTCTTTTGCTATGCATATGTCAAATGGAAGGCCCGAACTAATGTGACTCCTGGACGTCGACACGGATCAAGGTACTAGGCCGAGAGGGTTCAGTGAGCCCAATGTGTGGTTGTACTCTTTGTCTTGGATTACCATACAAGAACTCGGTGCTTAAGGCGGTGTTCAACGAGACAACCCACTGTGTACTCCTACACAACCTCTCATCGCTCACCTTGTATTAGGGTGGATTCACCGACACAGTTTCACTTTCATCAACACCATGTTCACCATCATCCCGACTCACATCAAAAGCAACCTCCTGTAACACTAAGCATGCAATAAGCTATAACAGTTGCAGGGGCTTCATGATATCAATCAACTCCTATGTCAGCTAGGATTGTGGTTTGCTTACTACTGTGACAAGATGATAGGTCATGCATTGGACATGGGTTCAACTATGCGGTAGAATCGATACAAAGTGATCTCCTAAACATGCATAAGCGAGACTGAGAGGGAATTGGGATTTTATAGATATGATCAATGGGGTTTGCTTGCCTTGCTGACGAGGTTCACGCACGGTGTCTTCAACGAAGGGGGTGGCCTCCGATTCCAGTTGCACGTCTATCGAGCAAACAATCAAACAAGGAATAAATAAAATTGCGATGCTCAATCACATGATAATTTGTGAAAACATGATGTACATGGTACTGATGTGTTGACAATTCTATTTAATTGAAGTGTATTGCATTTGGTATGCAAATTCAAACTTCAAATTTGAATTCAATTTAAGCCATATGCACATTTGCTACTGTGTCCCCATTTTAAAATGGTCAAACATAAAAACAAATTGCATATTCTTAATCCTTGTATTTTTCTGATAATTTTTCATATATTATTTGTTTAATTTGGAGTTAAAATGAATTTTCTATGAATTTCCAAAGTTTATATGATTTTCTGTCTTTTCTGTAATTCTTTTAAATCTCTGGAAAAATCTTTATTGCGTCATGCTGATGTGGGGGTGATGTCACAGGGGGGGCTGACATGTGGGTCCACCCTGTCAGTGGGAGAGGGGGTTAATCCCCTCTCTGTTAACTTAACAGAGGGGGTTAGGGGCCAGGGCGCCCACCTGTCATGGACTCGGGGGGGGGGGTGGGGGATTAAGCTAGGTGATTAAGGGCCCTAATGGCCTGGCTGCCGGCGGCTCGACGCCGGCGTCACTGGACGCGGCGGCGCCTCGCCGGAGTGGCGATTCCGGCCACTGGAGAGCTCGCCGAGGCCACCAAAGGGACGCCCGAGGTCGACTGCGTCACCCAGTGCCCACGAGGAGGCTCGGGGGTGGCCGTAGCCTCGCCGGCGTCAACCTGGCGCGGCGGCCGTGGCACTGCTGCGACGGGGATGGCGAAAACGTGCGCGGGAGAAGGGGATTTTGGGTGCAGCGTAACTAGAGCGTGGTGGCGGAAACTTTGGGCACATCCACGTGACCAATTGGTCACCGGAGTGTTGCCGGCGACGACTCGCGCGGCGGTGCAGTACTGCTCTCATGGCAGCAATGGTTAGACGAAGAGAGGGAACGCGCGGAGAGGGGCAAATCGTCGAGGAGCTCACCAGGAGCACGCAGATGGAGTTTGAGAGGTCGGGGTGCTCGGTTGCGGCGAATTCGTCGGAGATGTGCTTGGCGGCCGACGGCAAGTTCTTGAGGCGGCCGTCGTCTCCGAAGCCTCTATGCTCGAATTGAAGGGCCGAGGTGAAGTGGTGCTCCATGGCGGACGTCAGGGACACGGTCTTCCAGCTCCTGGTCGTCGTTGGCCACGGCTGCGCGCGCTGCTGTGCTCCGTCGAGCTCTCTGCCATCGACGGGAACGAGTGGAGGAGGGGCGGAGGAAGAACCAGAGGAGAGGGATAGGCTCGGGGGGGCTTCTGGCGTTGCGTGGCGTGCGCAGGGGGGCTGGGGAGGCCTAGACGGCTCTCACGCCGTCGACGTGGCGTCGGCGTGCCCCTGGCCTCCAGCGAGCTGCTTGGAGCCGCGGGGGAGGAAGAAGACAAGACGCCTGGGGTGGGCTGGGCCGGCTAAGGGAGTGGGCCTTCGCCCCTGGGCGCAAGGTAAGCCTACCCCTTTTCTGTTTATTTTTTATTTTTCTGTAAATAGGTTGGCCCCACTAAATAAATTACCTAGGCATTTTAAATAAATGTCCAAATAATTTAATAAATCCTAGGTGACCAGTAGTTAGTCACATAAAGAATTTGGACATTTTTGAAATTCAATAAATTTGAATTTCAATTCAAATAGGGGTAAACTTTAATTTCCAGAGCACCTTTTGAATTGTTGAATATTCCATGGGCATGGGAAAATACCCAAACCACTTTTAAAATGATCAGCATCATTTATAGGAATTTTCCAAATATTCAAATGATTTTTGGAAAAAGATTTTTAGCTGGCCATTTGAATTAATTTCTCAGGGCTTTTTGCTTCCCCAATTTTGAATTTCTTTTGAATTATTGCATGATGCAAAGGGATCAAACAATCCTAGCACTTACCCTAGTTGGGGTTCTGACAATGGGCCCCGGTCCATTGACTGCACCCCGGAGAAATCGGAGGTTACCGTTGGAAGGTAATCGGCGAGGGATACTATTCTCAAAAAGTGAAGGCAAAAATCGGAGATGATTCAAAACAGATCGGATGAAATCTTGGCTAGCCGAGTGTGAGCTCCGATTCGGTCGACGAACTCGGAATGACGCACTTGATGAGGCCATAGCATTTGGAAGATATTGAAGAAAGATTGAAAACTGCAAAGGCCCCGCAGTCAAATGACCGTGGGACCTTTACAGCTTGAGGGGCTACTGTCGGGGAATTGGTACCCGGGTAGGCTCACCCAAGCGAAAGCAACCTTTCAAGACAAGGATGGACTGATTGGGCTGCAGCTGGGCGGAGCTGGGCAGGCATACGGCCGATTGCTCCAAGGCAATCAGCCGTACCGAATGCCAGCAGTCGGCCCAGGCGCAACCGGGCCACCCTTTAACCACAAAGACGATCATCCGATTGGTCTGCAGCTGGGCCGAGGCGGGCATCAGCACGGCCGATTGCCCAGAGCAATCGACCCTGCCGAGAACCACCAGTCGGCCCAGGCGCAATCGGTGCAACCTACTACCCCTGGAGAAGTTGACCCCGAGATCAGTCAAGGGTACAGGTACAAGGTTATAAATGCGCAATCCCGAGAGATCGGGGTGGCAGAGAAGCCAAGTCACATCGAAGATCTGGCAGAGATGCGGTGTCGAACTCTCCGCCGGTTCCGCGGACAAGGCAACAAGACAGCACCTCCTAGCTCCACTGTTCATCATCATGCCCTACACGTCTACAGCATGGGCCGCCGCTTGTCGGGTCCGGATCACCCGAAGAGGAGCAGTCGGTGGGACCCGGCCTATTAGAGGATGACAGCTGGGCCCAATCGGCAGTGAAGTTACCGATTTACCCTGGGCTCACACTATAAGAGCCCGGGGTACCCCTCCTGCGTGGGGGACGATCCGCTCATTCGCACCATTAGTCACCTTCTCTTCAGTTCATTCACTGCTAGTAGTTAAACCCCAGGGAAGCAGGAGAGAGCCTTGCACACGGCGGCGCTCACCTTCCCCTGAGAAGATAGAGAAGCAGTTATTGTAGTCCAGTTCCATTGATATAAAAGAGACAAGCAGGAGTAGGGGTGTTATCTCTCCGGAGAGCCCCGAACCTGGGTACATCGTGGTGTCCTTCACCGTGTTTGTGCCCAACCCGATTCCGGCACCATCGACATCCTCTTCCTCGCGTCTTCCCCTCACTTTAGCCATCCCCATGGCATCTGCCGTCACATATCGACGACACTAGTGGTCTGGGCTTGAGTCAAGATAAGATTCCAAAGAAAATCACGTGTGAAACTTTAGTAGATTAAGTTCTCAACAATAAAAACTATGTTTTACTCTCTCGTATATCCCTATCCCCTTTCTTGCACGCAAACACCATTTGGAGACATTCGAGTCACGGACAGCGAGAGCTCTTGCACCTTTATGTTCTTATGTTGCTTGTTTCAATGCTAAATATATACTCTTGTCTGTTATGACTTGAATTGAATTACATGCCTTGATTGCTTTACTTAAAAGTTCTTATATGGTTGGTAGCATGTCACCACAGAAATTATGCTTGTTATCATTTACCTACTCGAGGACGAGCAGGAATTAATCTTGGGGATTTTGATACGTCCAAAACGTATCTATAATTTCTGCTTGCTCCATGCTTCTTTTGTGTGATATTGCTATGATATTGATGCACTTCCATACACTTTTGATCATATTTGGACTAACCTATTAAATCAGTACACCCCAGTGTCAGTTCCTGTTTTCTGCTGTTCTTGTATTTCAGGTTTTCCCATTACTTAAAGTGCCAAAACAAATCCGGGAAAAATATAGAAAAAATCAGCATACAGGAAGCTTCGGGAAAACCCAGGTGGAGCCAGAGGGGAGCCAGGGGTGGCCTAGGAGGCCACCTGGCGCGGCCACCTCCTAGGCCGCGCCAGGGGCCGCCTGGGGCCCCTGGTCCACCTCTGGCTTCCCCCCTTCGCCTATATATCCCTCTCATCCCGAAACCCTCGAAGACAGAACCCTTTTTCGCGATCTCTACTCTGTTCCGCCGACGCCGCGCTTCCAAGATCGGGAGCACCAGTAGCCCTCTTCCCGGCACCCTGCCGAAGGGAGGAACCACCTCCGGGAGCTTCTCTACCACCATGGATGCTTCCCGGATGAACCGTGAGTAGTCCAGCTTGGACCATGGGTCTATGATCAGTAGCTATGTGATGTTCTCCTCCCCTCTTTGTTCTTCATGGTTTAGACCTCGTGAGCTGCCCTACATGATCGAGCAACATATGTAATCTTTCTGCTGTTGCTATGCTGAGTTTGTTGGGATCTGATGGATTATGAGACTATGTTCAGATTGTGTTTGAGTAATATATTTGATTCTCCTCTTTTATATTTATGTTCTTGAGTAATTCTTGCATGATCTCCGTTGTTGTTTATTGCTTTGGCCAAGTAGTAGGTAGTGACTCCAAGTGGGAGCGTTATGCATGATTGTGGGTTCATGCCCCCTGATGACTAGCTTGAGTGACAGAAAAATGAGTCTAGGGGATGTGGCGCTGCCACAAGGGAGAAAACAACGATGCTTGTACTTGCGGGTGCAAGGACTATTTACTTTACACAAAGTTCTTTAATGTAGTTGTCTGTTTCTTTGAGTTTACACTTTGGGTGGGATTCGCAACTTAATACCAGCGAGATGTTCTGGATAGATATCTCAAGGTGGATGATTAGTAGGTAGATGCAGATGGATTTCGGTCTACTTGTCTTGGCGTACCTCCCAAGCTGTTGAGCCTCTTCTTTTATTTATAGCATAGTTAGCATTTGTTTGCGCACATAATCATGTCAATTGCCCAGCTATAATTTGTTTACCTCGCATGGCTATTTTATCGTCTTTTGGGAGAGAGACGTCACTAGTGAACATCATGGGACCCCGGTCCATATTTCCAATATTGTTTACACCCACTAATTATTTTATGCTTTATTTACTTTTCTGTTGCTATCACCATCATTATTATCCCGTGCGTTTGATCCTTTGTAAACAACAAGGCCGTAGGGATTGACAAGCTCTCTGAACTCGTTGGGATCAAAGTTATCTGTTGTGTGTGCAGGTCCACGTCAACCGCCTAATGCTGGCGCCGTTGTCACCTTCCTGTCGTTGCTGGAGTCCTACTGGAGACAAACCTTGGTATCTTCACCGAGGGAAATTTTTTGTTGTCTACATCTCAACCTTCCACTTTGGGTAACCAACGAGGGGCGAGAAGCCATCACAACTCAGCGTCCACTTTTTACCGCTGAATCCTGCGTCTGCAGCTTCGGCACCAGAAAGTTGCAAACTGTGTAAAACAAGCCAAAACAACATAAGAACATCATCGTGATGTCAAATATATCAATGAATAAGGACGAATTATGATATAAAATAGTGATGCATTTTGGACGTATCAACTCCCCCAAGCTTAGACCTCGCTTGTCCCCAAGCGAAAACTGAGCTCGGTAAACCTATCAACAAGTTCAGAGAGTGAAGCGTCGATAAATAGAATACGGACAAGAAGCATCATGATTTCTTCACCAAATTCAAACATCCTCAACAGCAATCTTCAACTCATAAGGCCCTTATGAAAGAGTGATAACAATTATAATCAAGAGTAGGGCTAAGGAAACTCATCAAATCATGGCAAACATGTCCTTTGGTCAAAGAACAACTAATATCTTTTACTTTTGCTCTTTCTTTTTATATTTTGATGAGATCAATTGAAGCTTTTGAAAGAACATGCTGTTAGGCACGAAGTGAAAATGTTAACACAAAGGAAGATGTTTGCTTCAGCCAGGCTTAACAAACAACTTACTTATCAAATGATAATGTCAACATGGATGCGGTATGACAGATCTTAATGCAACTTTATATGAATGAATCCTTGTCACATCAAGTGTCTGCTCTCTTTAAGAATAGAAAGAAGTAGGAATAACTGACTCAACCTAAAACTAAAAGATAGGCCCTGCTCTAGGGAAGTAGGGAAAACTCAAGTGCTATCCTTAAATCAAACAGAATGAAAACAAGTTTTGACAGGTGCATGATTTGTCAACGAATGCTAATAGTTAACTCAATTACTTCTCAGATTGGACAAGTTTCGAGGAACGGCTCCCACACGGGGACGATCACATCCCCGCAATCTCCTTTGTTTATCACTGCCAAAGTTTTCTGATTTCTCATGAACAAAGCGTGAAGGAGGGTTTGTTTGTTGTATTATCTTTTGTGAGCTGGGCGCACTCATGCCAATTCCTCCTCGTATTAGGAGTTTGCAGATAGACATGCAATCCCGGGATAAAACTTGTCCAACTTAAGAAGATCATGAATTAACTACTACTTCCTCATGAGCTAAAACAGGGGCAAAAATAGAAGATTTTGAACATTTAAGGATAACACATAAATTCTATACTTTAGGAGTGGCAGTGGAATACCACGAATAGAAGGTATGGTGGACTCATATGGAAAATATTGGTTTCAGGGTGTGGATGCACAAGCAGAATTCCGCTTAGTACAGAGGTTTGGCAAGCAAAGGCTTTGAGAGAACAGATAATTGATGATGACTTGGATGCAAAGCAATATAAGGCATAAACATTAAAATAAGCATAGCACATCAAGTTGTCTTCCTTGTCAACATAACACTTCAAGCATAATAACATAAAGGTTTTGGCTATGTCGCTACTTTGAGAAAATCATGCTTGTTGTTATGACCAAAGCTATGTTTGCCAAGATTAAATAAAGTTTTCAATGCCATACTTGATATAAGGTCAATACTCCCCATAAGAATCATCATAAGGTCGATTGCGTGAAGAGAATACCGAGTGCAGCGAAGGAATCAATAGATTTCTCATTAATATTCCATCATAGACGACTCCACACTCACGGATACATAACTCTCCAAAAAGGAGTGATAGACCTCAATGCAAACACCTATTTTATAAGATAACTTCCCTAGACATGATACGACTCTACTTGACTCTAAAAGACAAAGATAAAGATAAAGATACAGGGCACTCTCCCAAGCTTGGGACAAGCTAAGGGGATGCCATTACCCAAGGAGATTTCACTCCTCATTCTTATGGTTCTTCAGATCTCTGATTATACGTCGAAGGGTTTGGTTTTCAGCTTCCAGGATTTCCACTTGCACTTTCAGTACATGGAAATCTTCAAAAAATTGATTGGTGATGCGGTAAGCTTCAGAGATCGTGGAAGTCATATGTGGATCTTCAAGTGGAGGTGATGTTCCTGAAAGGTTAAGAGAAAGATCATATTGAGGTTGGACAAACCCCACCATGATGGGGTCGCTTGAACTTCCTACTTTGGTTGATGGATCACCCTGTTGCTGGGCGGTGACAATCTTGACTTCTTTCCTCACTGAGCGCTCCATCTCCGCTTGTCTTGCAGCAATTTCTTCCTCAGTAGCCCATCCAACGTGCTTTCCTTGGTTGAGATCCTTCTGAAATTGGCGTAGAAGATGTCCCATGTAGTCCTCTCCGCTTGAGCCACATGAAGACATCTCTAACAATAACTTTTTATCCTGGAAGAACCAGATCGAAAAGAAAACGCATGAAATCGCGAGATACGTTGCCGGAACAATCCGGGCAAATATATAGCAAAAATTTCTGTACAGAAAGGAAGGTGACGAGCCAAAGTGGGATCGGAGACGGACTCCTGGGTGCCCAGGCGGCCTCCCGGCGCGGCCAGGGGGTAGGCCGCGCCAGGGGGGCGTCTGGCCCCCTGGAGCTTGTCTCCGGGTCCACTTCGGCCGAAAATTTTCCTAATTTTACAAAAACTCATAATATGGGATTTTTATGGCGGTTCGCGATGTTTCCTTACCGTAATACATACCTTTCCTTATTCTGCTTCTGCTGGTGTCTGAAACAGGGCTGCAACATGTTCTTCATGAGTTGTTGTGTATACCAAATCCACATCAACATTGACAGGGTCTCCTGCTATGTAATGCTTAAGTCTTTTCCGATTCACAACGTGAGGTTTGGTGCCTTCGAAATTGTTAATCTTGATTGCACCCGAGCGGTAGACTTCCTCAATATGAAATGGACCTTCCCACCTGGAAAGTAGTTCACCTGGAGAAAACCTGAAACGGGATCTAAACAACAAAACTTTATCACCAACATTAAATTCACATTTAAGAATCCTCCTATCGTGCCACTTCTTTACCTTTTCCTTGAACATTTTAGCGCTCTCGTAAGCTTCACTTCTCCACTCATATAGAGAAGTCAAGTTCATGAGACGCTTTTCACCAGCTAATTTCGGGTCAGCATTAAGCTCTCTAATAGCCCAGAAAGCTTTGTGTTCTAATTCTTTTGGCAAATGGCAAGCCTTGCCATAGAACATCTTATAGGGAGACATGCCCATGGGGTTTTTGTAAGAAGTTCTATACGCCCACAAAGCATATCCTAACTTATTTGACCAATCTTTTCTATTTCTATTAACTGTCTTCTGTAAGATCAACTTGATATCTCTATTGGTGAGCTCAACTTGCCCACTAGTTTGAGGGTGGTACGGTGAAGCAATTCTATGATTGACATCGTACTTGGCTAAAGCTTTTCTAAAAGCTCCATGCGTAAAGTGTGAACCCCGTCAGTCATGAGGTACCTGGGTACTCCAAACCTAGGAAAAATTACATCCTTGAGCATTTTCAAAGATGTCTTGTGATCAGCACTTTCAGTGGGGATTGCCTCTACCCACTTGGTTACATAATCCACAACAGCTAAAATGTGAGTGTACTTGTGCGAGGGAGGAAAAAGACCCATAAAATCAAAACCCCAGCAATCAAAAGGTTCAATCACTAGAGAGTAATTCATAGGCATCTCATTCCTTCTACTAATATTACCAACTCTCTGGCACTTATCACAGGATAAGACATAATTTCTAGCATCCTTAAAGAGAGTAGGCCAATAAAAACCTGATTGAAGAACCTTATGTGTGGTCCTCTCACCGACATGATGTCCTCCATATGGACATTCGTGACATTGTCTGAGAATGTCCTTCTGCTCGTGTTCCGGTATGCATCTCCTCACGATCCCATCAGGGCCTTCTTTGAAAAGATGTGGGTCATCCCAAAATTATGCCTCAAATCGTGGAAGAACTTCTTCCTTTGCTAGAATGTTAAACCTGGAGGCAAAAACTTTGCAACGATAAAGTTAGCATAATCTGCAAACCAAGGATCGGAGAGAGATTGTACTTTTACAACAGCTAGATGTTCGTCTGGAAAACTGTCGTTCACTGGAATGGGATCATGCGGTATATATTCCATCCTTGAAAGATTATCCGCCACCGGATTGTCTGCTCCTTTCCTATCGACAATCTGCAAATCAAATTCTTGAAGAAGGAGTACCCATCGGATGAGTCTGGGTTTGGCATCCTTCTTCTCCATAAGATACTTAATGGCAGCAAGATCAGTATGAATAATAATCTTAGAATCAACAATATATTGCCTAAACTTATCACAAACAAACACTACTGCTAAGAATTTCTTCTCAGTAGTAGCATAATTCTTTTGAGCACTATCAAGGGTTTTTCTAGCATAATATATAACATTCAATTTCTTATCAACCCTTTTCCCTAAAATAGCTCCAACAGCAAAATCACTAGCATCACACATAATTTCAAAAGGTAAATTCCAATCAGGTGGTTGTACTATAGGAGCGATATTATTAAATATTTCTTAAGAACTTCGAAGGCTTCCTTACAATCTTCATCAAAAACAAAAGGAACGTCCTTCCGGAGAAGATTAGTGAGGGGTCTTGAAGTCTTAGAAAATTCTTTAATGAATCTTCTATAGAAACCAGCATGACCGAGAAAACTACAAATACCTTTGATGTCCCTTGGATAGGGCATCCTTTCAATTGCTTCGATCTTGGTCCTGTCCACCTCAATTCCCCTCCCGTAAATCTTGTGGCCAAGAACAATTCCCTCGTTGACCATAAAGTGGCACTTTTCCCAGTTAAGCACCAAATTTGTCTCCTCACATCTCTGCAAAACTTTATTAAGGTTGTGAAGACAATGGTCAAAAGAGGTTCCATAGACGGAGAAATCGTCCATGAATACATCCACAATTTCTTCACAAAAACCATGAAAGATAACAGACATACACCTTTGAAAAGTAGCAGGGGCATTACATAAACCAAAAGGCATACGCCTGTAAGCATAAGTACCATAGGGACAAGTAAATGTGGTCTTCTCTTGATCAGCAGTGTTAACATGTGATAAGTATAAGTACCATAGGGACAAGCAATGGGCATCCTTTCGATAGCTTCAATCTTCGCCTTGTCCACTTCAATTCCCCTCTCGGAAATCTTGTGGCCAAGCACGATCCCCTCGTTAACTATGAAGTGGCACTTTTCCCAGTTTAGAACTAAGTTTGTATCCTCGCATCTCTGCAAAACTTTATTAAGATTGTGGAGACAGTGGTCAAAGGAAGTTCCATAGACGGAGAAATCGTCCATGAAGACTTCCACAATCTCCTCACAGAAACCATGAAATATTGCAGACATACATCTCTGAAAAGTAGCAGGGGCAGTGCATAAACCAAAAGGCATACGCCTATAAGCATAAGTACCATAAGGACAAGTGAAAGTGGTCTTCTCTTGATCAGCAGTGTTAACATGAATTTGAGAGAAGCCTGAATACCCGTCAAGATAGCAAAAGTGGGTGTTTTTGGACAGCCTCTCAAGCATCTGATCGATAAAGGGCAGCAAGTAGTGGTCCTTCCTAGTTTCCTTGTTCAACTTCCTGTAATCAATACACATTCTATATCCAATAATAATTCTCTGAGGTATTAGTTCATTCTTATCATTAGGGACCACATTTGTTCCTCCTTTATTTGGAACACAATGAACCGGGCTTACCCACTTACTATCAGCTATAGGGTAGATAATACCTGCGGCTAGAAGCTTGAGAATCTCAGTCCTTACAACATCCATCATTTTCGGTTTCAACCGTCGTTGATGATCAACAACTGGTTTAGCATCAAGCTCAAGGTTGATGGTATGTTGACAGATAGATGGAGTAATCCCCTTAAGGTCATCAAGGGTGTAGCCAATTGCACCTCGATGTTTGTGAAGTACTTTCAATAGTCGCTCTTCTTCATACCCTGAAAGGTTAGAATTGATAATAACAGGATATACTTTCTTTTCATCTAAATAAGCATATTTGAGCGTATCAGGAAGATGTTTAAGATCAAACACTGGATATTCTTTTGGTTTCGATAAAATTCCCAAAGTCTCAACTGGAAGTTTGTGCTTTAGGATGGCAGGTTGTCTTAAGAATATTTCGTCCTGCTCATTTCTCTCCTGCATATGCAAATCATTCTCGTGGTCCTCCATATATTGTTGCAAAGGATCATTAGGAGGAATACCAATGGAAGCAGTATCTTCAATAATCTTATCGTTACTAGGCAAATTAGTACCACGAGGCTGCTTAGAGAACTTAGAAAAGTTAAATTCATATGGCTCACCATTGAATTCAACAGAAACTTTACCTTTCTTGCAATCTATTATAGCTCCACAAGTTCTGAGAAAAGGTATACCAAAAATAATAGGACAAAAATTATCCCTTACTGAACCAAGTACTAGAAAGTCGGTAGGATATTTTACCTTTCCGCATAAGACTTCAACGTCTCTCACAATTCCGATAGGAGAGATAGTTGCTCTGTTTGCAAGATGAATAGTAACATCAACTTCTTCAAGTTCACAAGGTGAAATCTCACCCATGATCTCTTGATAAAGTGAATACGGGATAGCACTAACACTCGATCCCAAATCTCATAGCCCATAATAATTGTGATCTCCTATTTTAACAGATACTACTGGAGTACCTGAAATTGGGCCTTTATTCTTGGTTGTGACAAGGTTAGTGGAAACAACACAAAATTTTATATTGGAATCTAAAGCATCATTAGTAACAAGATCCTTAACCAATGCAACTTGAGGATCGACCTTGATCTAGTCCTCAGGCTCATCAATTCTTCTCTCACTTTTATTTAATATGCTTGTCACAAAAGAGTGCTCCCTTACCCTTGCGGGAAAAGGGGTTTTTTCATATATAACTGCAGGCAAAATAGGGTCAGCAACATGAATATCAATAGGTAATTCTTTGAAGGGTTTATGATGTTGATCCTTCTTCTTCTTAGAAGAGTCAATATGAGAGGCAAAGTCCTTAAAAAATCAATCATTAGATGGGAATCAAGACCAATCTTAGAGAAAAAGGTATTAAAGTAATCAGTTTTCACATAGCTCTCTATATAATCATGCTCATAATTTATAGTGGGTTCAATACCTCTATCTATTTCCCACTCTTCGGTATTCTTCTAGATCCTTTCAATGAGATCCCATCTTTCTCCAACGCTTTTCGTCTGAAATACCCCACTAGAGGAGGCATCCAGCATCTCCTTATCCTGACGAGAAAGTCTAGCATAAAAATTTGTAAGTATAATTTCCTTGGGGAGATCATGAATAGGACATTTGAGCATTAGGGATTTCAATCTCCCCCAAGCTTGGGAGATGCTTTCTCCGTCACAAGACCTAAAGTTATAGATATAATTTCTGTCTCGATGAATTTCATGAAGAGGATAAAACTTGGTATAAAAGAGAGACATAAGCTCTTGCCAATCAAGCAAATGTGAGTTATCGAGAAGCTTATACCAATATGAAGCTTTATCTATAAGCGATACAGAGAAAAATTTCCTCATGACAAACTCCATTGTTACACCTGCAAGCTTAAATAGTGAACATAGTTGTGACAAATATAGCAAGTGTTCACCGGGATGTCTGTCTCTTGCATAACGATTAGCCAAAACACAATCGATAATACCAGCTGGTATTTTATAAGGAACAATTTCAGTAGGGGGAGGAACAACCACCACAGATGTGGGGCGCTTCCCCGCAAGCAACGATCCAATAGCTAGGTTGTTGATACGTCCAAAATGCATCACTATTTTATATAGTAAATCTTTATTATTCATTGATATATTTCATGATATGATGCTATCCTTATGTT
Organism: Bromus sterilis; assembly: GCA_950022295.1. Lineage (NCBI taxonomy): Eukaryota > Viridiplantae > Streptophyta > Magnoliopsida > Poales > Poaceae > Bromus > Bromus sterilis. Next base: position 33,521,249 of record OX465597.1, read on the forward strand.
TTTTTGGCTTATTTTACACAGTTTGCAACTTTCCGGTGCCGAAGCAGCAGATGCGGGATTCAGCGGTAAAAAGTGGACGCTGAGTTGCTGAAGAAGAATACCTCCAAATTACCTGAAAATCGACGGAGGGTATTTTCCAGAAGGATCACGAAGACACGCAAAAGAGCGACCAGAGGGGGGCACAGGGTGCCTAGGAGGCCACCTGGCGCGGCCCCCACCCTGGCCGCGCCGGGAGGGCGCCTAGACCCCTGGGACCACTCCCGGTTCCCCCCTCTGTCCTATATAACACACATCATCCAGAAACCCTAAAAAGGGGGGAGTTTACGGAGTTCCGCCGCCGCTCCGTGGCGGAAACCTACAGAGAAGAAAAGCCATCTCTGGCGGGCAGATTCCGCCGGGGAGATCACCTCCCGGAAGGGGAGATCATCGCCATCGTCATCACCATCGTCACGGGCATCATCGAGATCATCATCAACATCATCCCATTATCAGCACCATCTCCACCTCCATCCAATCTCATCTCACAATTGCAACTTGTGTTGTAATCCGTACTATCTATCCTCTCTACTCTATCGGTGTTGATTACTACTTTGTGGTGAATGCTATTGAGTTTTGTTGGAGAAATATCATTGTGTCCAGATTGTTTATCATCTATTTATTCCCACTGATCATGATCTCTTTTATGTCTTGTGAGTAGTTACTTTAGTTCTTGAGGACATGGGAGAAGTCTAGTTGTTAGTAGTCATATGATGTTGAAGTAATATGTGTTGTTTGATATTTAAGTTGTGTTGTTATTTTCCTAGTGGTGTTGTGTGAGTCGAACACTCAACACTTCGCCTTATTAAGGACCTAGGGGAATACATTGTGTACAAAGAATGCTTACGGTGGGTTGCCGGAGTGACAGAAACCTAAACCCCAGTTTGCACGCTTTTGCACAAGGGAACAATGGATCACCGATCCTATTGCTATCGTTAGGCTTTTGCCTTAATTACTATCTTGTATTTGCGGATGCTTGCAAGGTGTTTAATCATAAGAGTGCACTTATCTTAGTCTAGAGGGTGTACTAGCATAGATCCACCCACTCAACACTTATCAACCCAGCACATAGTGCCGATACGGAATATGGCGAAAGCACATGACTCCCTCTCCCGTGTGTCCTCAAGAACACTTTAGCCTTTATAAGTTCAGTTGTTAGGCCTCTCCTTTGCTCAGAAAGGATTGGGCCACTCGCCACTCTCCAGTGCCTTCTACTTTGCTCATTTTTACTTTCATGTTGCTTATACCAAGAAAACCCCTAAAAAGTTATCTTTCAGTGCTTGCAGTTATCTCCTTTCCAAAGTCACTTGCTATTACCTTCTGCTCCTCGTTGGGTTCGACACTCTTACTTATCGAAAACGATGCAATAGATCCCTTACGGTTGTGGGTCATCAAGTATCGTTTTCTGGCGCCGTTGCCGGGGAGCGTAGAACTATTAGTAAGTGAAGTTGGTAAGGAAGTTTTTATATTTCTGTTTTTAGTTTTGCTGTTGCTGCTTTTGTCCTTATGGACACCCCTACTCTTGGATCGTTGTTCTTGGGGAACCGCCCCACAACTAAGGTAGTCACTCCTACCCCTGTTGAAATTGTGCCTTATAAGATACCATCTGGTATTATCGATTATGTCTTAGCTAATCGCTATGCAGGAGACAGACATCCAGGTGAACACTTGCTATATTTATCACAACTATGTTCATTATTCAAGCTTGCAGGTGTGTCACTGGAGTTCGTTATGAAGAAATTATTCTCCATATCGCTTACGGACAAAGCTTCAGCTTGGTATAAGCTCCTCTATAACTCACTGGAGTTCGTTATGAAGAAGTTATAGAGGAGCTTATGTCTCTCTTTTATACAAAGTTTTACCCTCTTCATGAAGTTCATCGAGACAGGAATTACATCTATAACTTTAGGTCTCGCGACGGAGAGAGCATCGCTCAAGCTTGGGGAGACTTAAATCCCTAATGTTCAAATGTCCTATCCATAAGCTCCCCAAGGAAATTATACTTACAAATTTTTATGCCAGGCTTTCTCGTCAGGATAAGGAAATGCTGGACGCCTCCTCTAGCGGGGTATTTCAGACAAAGAGCGTTGAAGAAAGATGGGATCTCATCGAAAGGATCCAGAAGAATACTGAAGACTGGGAAATCGATAAAGGTATTGAACCTGCTATAAATTATGAGCATGATTATATTGAGAGCTATGTGAAAACTGATTACTTTAATACCTTTTGCTCTAAGATTGGTCTGGATTCCCATCTAATGATTGATTTTTGTAAGAACTTTGCCTCTCATGTTGATTCTTCTAAGATGAAGAAGGATCAGCACCATAAGCCTTTCAAGGAAGGGCCTATTGATATTCATGTTGCTGATCCTATTTTGCTGCAGTTATATATGAACAGCCCCCTTTTCCTTCAAGGATAAGGGAGCACTCTTTTGTGACAGGCATAATAAATAAAAGTGAGAGAAGAACAGGCGAACCTGAGGACCAGATCAGAGTCGATCCTCAAGTTAAGATGGTTAAAGATTTAGTTACTAATGATGTTTCAGATTCTATTATAAATTTTTGTGTTGTTTCAACCAACATTGTCACAGCAAAGAATAAAAGCCCAATTTTAGGTACACCAGTTGTATCTGTTAAAATAGGAGATCACAATTATTACGGGCTATGCGATCTGGGATCAAGTGCTAGCGCGATTCCTTATTCTCTTTATCAAGAGATCATGGGTGAGATTTCACCCTGTGAACTTGAAGAGATTGATGTTACTATTCATCTTGCAAACAAATCTACTATCTCTCCTATTGGGATTGTGAGAGATGTTGAAGTCCTATGCAGAAAGGTAAAGTATCCTACCGACTTTCTCGTACTTGGTTCAGTGCAAGATAATTTTTGTCCTATTATTTTTGGTAGACCTTTTCTCAGAACTTGTGGAGCTATTATAGATTGCAAGAAAGGTAAAGTTTCTGTTGAATTCAATGGTGAGCCATATGAATTTAACTTTTCTAAGATCTCTAAGAAGCCTCGTGGTACTGAATTACCTAGTGATGATAAAATAATTGAAAGTATTGCTTCTATTGCTATTCCCCCTAATGATCCTTTGGAGCAATACATGGAGGACCACGAGAATGATACTCATATGCAGGAAAGAAATGAAATTGATGAAATCTTCTTGAGACAACCTGCTATCCTGAAGCACAACCTTCCGGTTGAACCTTTAGGAATTCTATCCAAACCAAAAGAAGACCCGGTGTTTGATCTCAAACCTCTTCCCGATACGCTCAAGTATGCTTATTTAGATGAAAAGAAAGTATATCCTGTTATTATCAACTCTAACCTTTTAGGATATGAAGAAGAGCGATTATTGGAGATACTTCGTAAACACCGTGGTGCAATTGGATATACCCTTGATGACCTTAAGGGAATTAGTCCATCTATCTGTCAACATACTATCAACCTCGAGCCCGATGCTAAACCTGTTGTTGACCATCAACGACGGTTGAACCCAAAGATGATGGATGTTGTGAGGACCGAAATCCTCAAGCTTCTAGCCGCAGGTATTATCTACCCTATAGCTGATAGTAAGTGGGTAAGTCCAGTTCATTGTGTTCCTAAGAAAGGAGGGACAACTGTAGTCCCTAATGATAAGAATGAACTAATACCTCAGAGAATTATTATTGTATATAGAATGTGTATTGATTACAGGAAGTTGAACAAGGAAACTAGGAAGGACCACTACTTGCTGCCCTTTATCGATCAGATGCTTGAGAGGCTGTCCAAAAACACCCACTTTTGCTATCTTGACGGGTATTCAGGCTTCTCTCAAATTCATGTTAACACTGCTGATCAAGAGAAGACCACTTTCACTTGTCCTTATGGTACTTATGCTTATAGGCGTATGCCTTTTCGTTTATGCACTGCCCCTGCTACTTTTCAGAGATGTATGTCTGCAATATTTCATGGTTTCTGTGAGGAGATTGTGGAAGTCTTCATGGACGATTTCTCCGTCTATGGAACTTCCTTTGACCACTGTCTCCACAATCTTAATAAAGTTTTGCAGAGATGCGAGGATACAAACTTAGTTCTAAACTGGGAAAAGTGCCACTTCATAGTTAACGAGGGGATCGTGCTTGGCCACAAGATTTCCGAGAGGGGAATTGAAGTGGACAAGGCGAAGATTGAAGCTATCGAAAGGATGCCCTATCCAAGGGACATTAAAGGTATTCGTAGTTTTCTCGGTCATGCTGGTTTCTATAGAAGATTTATTAAAGACTTTTCTAAGACCTCGAGACCCCTCACTAATCTTCTCCAGAAGGATGTTCCTTTTGTATTTGATGAAGATTGTAAGGAGGCTTTCGAAGTTCTTAAGAAAGCTTTAATAACCGCTCCTATAGTACAACCGCCTGACTGGGGTTTGCCCTTTGAAATTATGTGTGATGCTAGTGATTTTGCTGTTGGAGTTGTTTTAGGACAAAGGGTTGATAAAAAATTGAATGTTATACATTATGCTAGTAAAACCCTTGATAGTGCTCAAAAGAATTATGTTACTACTGAGAAGGAATTCTTAGCAGTAGTGTTTGCTTGTGATAAGTTTAGGCAGTATATTGTTGATTCTAAAGTTATTATTCATACTGACCATGATGTCATTAAGTATCTTATGACGAAGAAGGATGCCAAGCCAAGACTCATCAGATGGGTACTCCTCCTTCAAGAATTTGATTTGCAGATTGTTGATAGAAAAGGAGCAGACAACCCTGTAGCGGACAATCTTTCAAGGATGGAAGATATACCGCATGATCCCATCCCAGTCAACGACAGTTTTCCAGATGAACAACTTGTCGTTGTTAAAGTACAATCTCTTTCCGATCCTTGGTTTGCAGATTATGCTAATTTTATCGTTGCAAAGTATTTGCCTCCAGGTTTAACATTTCAGCAAAGGAAGAAGTTCTTCCATGATTTGAGGCATTACTTTTGGGATGACCCACATCTTTTCAAAGAAGGTCCAGACGGTATCGTGAGAAGATACATACCGGAACACGAGCAGAAGGACATTCTCAAGCAATTTCATGATAGTCCCTATGAAGGACATCACGCCGGTGAGAGAACCGCACATAAGGTTCTCCAATCAGGTTTTTATTGGCCTACTCTCTTTAAAGATGCTAGAAATTATGTTTTAGCCTGTGATAAATGTCAGAGAGTTGGTAATATTAGTAGAAGGAATGAGATGCCTATGAATTACTCTCTAGTGATTGAGCCTTTTGATTGCTGGGGTTTTGATTTTATGGGTCCTTTTCCTTCTTCGCACAAGTACACTCACATATTAGTTACTGTTGATTATGTAACCAAGCGGGTTGAAGCAATCCCCACTGAGAGCGCTGATCACAAAACATCTTTGAAAATGCTCAAAGATGTAATTTTCCCTAGGTTTGGTGTACCTAGGTATCTCATGACTGATGGAGGATCACACTTCACGCATGGAGCTTTTAGAAAATCTTTAGCCAAGTACGATGTCAATCATATAATTGCTTCACCGTACCATCCTCAAACTAGTGGGCAAGTTGAGCTCACCAATAGAGAGATCAAGTTGATCTTGCAAAAGACAGTTAACAGAAATAGGAAGGACTGGTCAAATAAGTTAGGAGATGCTTTGTGGGCGTATAGAACTGCTTACAAAAACCCCATGGGCATGTCTCCCTATAAAATGGTCTATGGCAAGGCTTGCCATTTGCCATTAGAGTTAGAGCACAAAGCTTTCTGGGCTGTTAGAGAGCTTAATGTTGACCCAAAGTTAGCTGGTGAAAAGCGTCTCATGAACTTGACTTCTCTAGATGAGTGGAGAAGTGAAGCTTACGAGAGCGCGAAAATGTTCAAGGAAAAGGTAAAGAAGTGGCATGACAGGAGGATTCTGAAACGTGAATTTAATGTTGGTGATAAAGTTTTATTGTTTAGATCCTGTTTCAGGTTTTCTCCAGGTAAACTACTTTCCAGGTGGGAAGGGCCATTTCATATCGAAGAAGTCTACCGGTCTGGCGCAATCAAGATTAACAATTTTGAAGGCACCAAACCTCAAGTTGTGAATGGGCAAAGACTCAAGCATTACATGGAGGGAGATCCCGTCAATGTTGATGTAAATATAATACGCACAACAACTCATGAAGAACATGTTGCAGCCCTGTTTCAGACACCGACAGAAGCAGAATAAGAAAAGGTATGTTTTACAGTAAGGAAACATCGCGAACCGCCATAAAAGTTCCTTATTATGAGTTTTTGCAAAATTAGGAAAATTCGAGGCCTAAGTGGAGCCGGAGAGGAGCTCCAGGGGGCCCAGGCGCCCCCCTGGCGTGGCCTACACCCTGGCCGCGCCGGGAGGCCGCCTGGGCACCCAGGAGTCCGTCTCCGACCCCACTTTGGCTCGTTACCTTCCTTCTGTTGCAAAAATTTTTGCTATATATTTGCCCGGATCGTTCCGGCAACGTATCTCGCGATTTCGTGTGTTTTCTTTTCAATCTGTTTCTGCCAGGGTAAAAAGTTATTGTTAGAGATGTCTTCTTGTGGCTCAAGTGGAGAAGACTTCATGGGACGACGTCTACGTGAAGTTCAGAAAGATCTCAACCAAGGGAAATATGTAGATTGGGCCACGGAAGAAGAAATCGCTGCAAGGCAAGCGGAGATGGAGCGTTCCGTGAGAGAAGAAGTCAAGATTATCACCGCCCAGCAATTAGGGGGTTCATCAACACAAGGAGGAAGATCAAGCAACCCCATCATGGTGGGGAGTGTCCAACCTTATTATGATCTTTCTCTTAACCTTTCAGGAACAGCCCCTGCACTTGAAAATCAACATACAATTTCCACCATCTCTGAAGCTTGCCGCATCACCAATCAACTGTGTGAAGATTTCCGTGTACTAAAGGTGCAAGTGGATATTTTGGAGGAGGAAAACCAAACCCTTCGCCGTGTCATCAGAGATTTAAAGAATCAACAACAACTGGAATGAGGAGTGAAATCTCCTTGGGTAATGGCATCCCCTTGGCTTATTCCAAGCTTGGGGGAGTGCCCGGTATCTTTATCTTTATCTTAGTCTTTTAGAGTCAAGTAGAGTCATATCATGTCTAGGGAGGTTATTATATGAAATAGGTGTTTGCATCAAGGTCTATCACTCCTTCTATGGAGAGATTGTATCCGTGAGTGTGGAGTCGTCTATAATGGAATATTAATGAGAAGTCTATTAGTTCCTTCGCTGCACTCGGTATTCTCTTCGCGCAATCGGCCTCATATGACGATTCTTATGGGGAGTATTGACCTTATAACAGGTATGGTTTTGAAAACTTTATTTAATTTTGGGAAACATAGCTCTGGTCATGACAACATGCATGTTTTCAAAAGTAGCGACATAGCCAAAACCTTTATGTTATTATTCTTGAAGTGTTATGTTGACAAGGAAGACAACTTGATATGTTATGCTTACCTTAATGTTTATGCCTTATATGTTTTGCATCTAAATTAGCATCAATTGTCTGTTCTCTCAAAGCCTTTGCTAGCCAAACTCTTTTCCAAGTAGACTTCTGCTTGTGCATCCATACCCTGAAACCAATATCTTCCACATGAGTCCACCATACCTTCCTATTCGTGGTATTCCCCTACCACTCCTATAAGTATAGAATTTATGTGTTATCCTTAAATGTTCAAAATCTTCTGTTTTGTGCCTCTTGTTTAGCTCATGAGGAAGTAGTAGGTAATTCATGATATTCTTAAGTTGGACAAGTTTTACCCCGGATTTGCATGTCTAATCTGCAAACCCATAATACGAGGAGGAACTGGCATGGATGCGCCCAGCTCGAAAGATAATATAACAAACAAACCCTCCTTCCCGCTTGGTCTATGAGAAATCAGAAACTTTGGCAGTGATAAACAAAGGAGATTAAGGGGATGTGATCATCCCCACTTGGGAGCCGTTCCTCGAAACTTGTCCATCTTGTGAAGTAATTGAGCTATCTATTAGCATTCGTTGACAAACTATGAACCGCCCCAAAATCTATTTTTATTCTGTTTGATTTAAGGATAGCACATGAGTTTTCCCTGCTTGCCCTTAACAAGGCCTTTCATCCACCTTCATGTTGAGTCAGTTGTCCCACTTCCTTCTTTTCTCTAAGAGAACAGACATTTGATGTTGATGAGGATTCATCCATATAAATCTGCATTAAGTTTTGCCATGCCACATCCTTGTTGACATTATCTTTTGATAAGTAAGTTGTTTGCGAAAGCTTTTGCCTAGCGAGCATCTTCCTTTGTGTTAGCATTTGCACTTCATGACTAATAACATGTTCTTTCAAAAGCTTCAAATTTTTTCATTAATAAGAAAGGGCAAGAGTAAAAGTTATTAGTTGTCCTTTGACCAAGGATATGTTTGCCATAATTTGATGAGTTTCCTCAGCCCTACTTTTGATTATAATTGTTATTACTTTCTCATAAGGGCCTTATGAGTTGAGGTTGCTGTTGAGGATGCCTAAGTTTGATGAAGAAACCTTGATGCTTCTTGTCCGTATTCTATTTATCGACACTTCACTCTCTAAACTTGTGGGCAGGTTTACCGCTCAGTATTCGCTTGGGGACAAGCGAGGTCTAATCTTGGGGAGTTGATACGTCCAAAATGCATCACTATTTTATATAGTAAATCTTTTTTATTCATTGATATATTTCATGATATGATGCTATCCTTGTGTTGTTTTGGCTTATTTTACACAGTTTGCAACTTTCCGGTTACGAAGCAGCAGACGCAGGATTCAGCGGTAAAAAGTGGACACTGAGTTGCTGAAGAAGAATACCTCCAAATTACCTGAAAATCGACGGAGGGTATTTTCCAGAAGGATCACGAAGACACGCAAAAGAGCGACCAGAGGGGGGCCACAAGGTTCCTAGGCGGCCACCTGGCGCGGCCCCCAATCTGGCCGTGCCGGGAGGGCGCCTAGACCCCTGGGACCACTCCTGGTTCCCCCCTCTGGCCTATATAACACACATCATCCAGAAACCCTAAAAATGGGGGAGTTTACGGAGTTCCGCCGCCGCTCCGTGGCGGAAACCTACAGAGAAGAAAAGCCATCTCTGGCGGGCAGATTCCGCCGGGGAGATCACCTCCCGGAAGAGGATATCATCGCCATCGTCATCACCATCGTCACGGGCATCATCGAGATCATCATCAACATCATCCCCATCATCAGCACCATCTCCACCTCCATCCAATCTCATCTCACAATTGCAACTTGTGTTGTAATCCGTACTATCTATCATCTCTACTCTATCGGTGTTAATTACTACTTTGTGGTGAATGCTATTGAGTTTTGTTGGAGAAATATCATTGTGTCCAGATTGTTTATCATCTATTTATCCCCACTGATCATGATCTCTTTTATGTCTTGTGAGTAGTTACTTTAGTTCTTGAGGATATGGGAGAAGTCTAGTTGTTAGTAGTCATATGATGTTGAAATAATATGTGTTGTTTGATATTTAAGTTGTGTTGTTATTTTCCTAGTGGTTTTGTGTGAGTCGAACACTCAACACTTCGCCTTATCAAGGACCTAGGGGAATACATTGTGTACAAAGAATGCTTACGGTGGGTTGCCGGAGTGACAGAAACCTAAACCCCAGTTTGCACGCTTTTGCACAAGGGAACAATGGATCACCGATCGTATTGCTATGGTTAGGCTTTTGCCTTAATTACTATCTTGTATTTGCGGATGCTTGCAAGGTGTTTAATCATAATAATGCACTTATCTTAGTCTAGAGGGTGTACTAGCATAGATCCACCCACTCAACACTTATCAACCCAGCACATAGTGCCGATACGGAATATGGCGAAAGCACATGACTCCCTCTCCCGTGTGTCCTCAAGAACACTTTAGCCTTTATAAGTTCAGTTGTTAGGCCTCTCCTTTGCTCAGAAAGGATTGGGTCACTCGTCACTCTCCAGTGCCTTCTACTTTGCTCATTTTTACTTTCCTGTTGCTTATACCAAGAAAACCCCTAAAAAGTTATCTTTCAGTGCTTGCAGTTATCTCCTTGCCAAAGTCACTTGCTATTACCTTCTGCTCCTCGTTGGGTTCGACACTCTTACTTATCGAAAACGCTGCAATAGATCCCTTACGGTTGTGGGTCATCAGTTGTCCATACGGACAAAGAGCAGCAATAGTAAAATAAAAACAACAATATAAAAATTTCCTTACCAGCTTCACTTACCAATAGCGCTATGCTCCTCGGTAACGGCGCCAGAAAACAATACTTGATGACCCACAACTGTAAGGGATCTATTGCAGCGTTTTTGATAAGTAAGAGTGTCGAACCCAATGAGGAGCGAAAGGTATTGATAAGTGATTTTGGACAAGGAAAAACTGCAAGCACTGAAAGATAACTTTTTAGGGGTTTTCGGTATAAGCAGTAATAAGATAAAAGCAAGCAAAGTAAATAGTGCCGAGGAGCAGCAGGTGGCCCAATCCTTTTCAGCAAAGGATAAGCCTGGCAACTGAACTTATAAAGACTAAAGCGTTCTTGAGGACACATGGAGAGGTAGTCATGCGCTTTCGCCATATTCAGCATTGATAACATGTTTTGTGTTGATAAGTGTTGAGTGGGTGGATCTATGCTAGCACACCTTCTAAACTAAGATAAGTGTACTCTTATGATTAAACAACTTGCAAGCATCCGCAAATACAAGATAGAAATTAAGGCAAATCCTAACCACAGCAATAAGATCAAGGATCCATTATTCCCTTGTGCAAAAGTGTGCAAAATGGGGTTCAGGTTTCTGTCACTCCGGCAACCCACCGTAAGCATTCTTTATACACAATGTATTCCCCTAGGTCCTTAATAAGGCAAAGTGTTGAGTGTTCGACTCACACAACACCACTAGGAAAAGAACAACACAACTTAAATATCAAACAACACATATTACTTCAACATCATATGACTACTAACAACAAGACTTCTCCCATGTCCTCAAGAAATAAAGTAACTACTCACAAGACATAAAAGAGATCATGATCAGAGGTGATAAATAGGTGGTAAACAATCTGGTCATAATGATATTTCTCCAACAAAACTCAATAGCATTCAGCAAAAAGTAGTAATCAACACCGGTAGAGTAGAGAGGATAGATAGTACGAGTTTCAACGCAAGTTGCAATTGTGAGATGAGATTAGATGAAGATAAAGATGGTGCTGATGTTGGGGATGATGTCGATGATGATCTCGATGATTCCCATAACGATGGTGATGACGATGGCGATGATCTCCTCGGGGGAATTTTCCAGCCAGAGAGCCCATTTCTTCTCTGTAGGTTTCCGCCACAGAGCGGCGGCGAAATTCCGTAAAAACTTCTCTTTTTAGGGTTTTCGGATGACGAAGAGTATATAGGCCAGAGGGGGGAGCCTGGGGTGGTCCCAGGGCTCCAAGCGCCCTCCCGGCGCGGCCAGGGTGGGGGCCGCGACAGGTGGCCGCCTGATACGTCCAAAACGTATCTATAATTTCTGCTTGCTCCATACATGTTTTGTCTGATATTGCTATGATCTAGATACACTTTCATACATTTTTTATCATATTTGCACTAACCTATTAACTCAGTGCACCCCAGTGCCAGTTCCTGTTTTCTGCTGTTTTTCTATTTCAGTTTTCCCCCATATAAAAAGTGCCAGAAAAATTCGGGAAAATTCAGATAAAAAATCAGCGTGACGGAAGCTTCGAGAAAAATCTGCCCCTGGTCCACCTCTGGTTGCCCCCCTTCGCCTATTTATTCCCCGTCACGGGAAAACTCCAGAAGCAGAACCCTATTCCGCGAACTCGCCTCTGTTCCGCCGCCGCCGCGCTTCCGAAGATCTGGAGGACCAGAAGACCTCTTCCCGGCACCCTGCCGGAGGGAGGATTGACCTTCGGGAGTCTCCTCTCCACCATGGATGCTCCCCGGATGTCTCGTGAGTAGTTTTACTTGGACCATGGGTCCGTGATCAGTAGCTATGTGATGTTCTCCTCCCCTCTTTGATCTTCATTGTTTAGACCTCGTGAGCTGCGCTACATGATCGAGGCACCTTTGTAATATTTCTGCTATTGCTATGTTGAGTTTGATAGGATCTGATGGATTATGAGATTATGTTCAGATTTTGATAGAGTAATATATTTGGTTTTTATCTCTTATATTTTTGTTCCTAAGTAATTCTTGCATTTTCTCCGTTGATGTTTATTGCTTTGGCCAAGTAGTAGGTAGTGACTCCAAGAGGGAGCGTTGTGCTAGATTGTGGGTTCATGCCCCCCCCCACCCGATGACATTCTTGAGTGACAGAAACATGAGTCTAGGGGGTGTGCTGTTGCCACAAGGGGGAAAACAACGGTGCTTGTGACCGCGGTCACAAGGATTGTTTACTTTACGCAAAGTTCTTTTTATTGCAGTTGTCTGTTGCTTTGGGTTTACACTTTGGGTGGGGCTCGCAACTTAATACCAGCAAGATGTTCTGGATAGATATCTCAAGGTGGATGATTAGTAGTAGATGCAGAAGGATTTCAGTCTACTTATTTTGGCGTACTGCCCGTGCTTTTGAACCTCTTCCTTTCTTTTGTAGCATAGTTAGCATTGCGGTGTGTTCATAATCATGTCAATTGCCTTTCTGTAATTTGTTTACCTCGCATAGCAATTTTATCGTCTTTTGGGAGAGAGACATCACTAGCGAACATCACGTATCCCGGTCCATATCCTCATCACTGTTTCCACGCTTTATTTATTTTACCGCTTTTACTTGCTATCATTATCCCTTGCATTTTATCCTTGTGAACAACAAGACCGGAGAGATTGCCAACCTCTCTGAACTTCATTGGGAACAAAGTTATTTGTGTCTGTGTGCAGGTCCGCGTCAGTTGCGCCGCTGAAACCTACTTATCATCTCTGGAGTCCTGCTGGAGACAAACCTTGGTATCTTCACCGAGGGAAAACTTTTGCTGCACTACATCTCAACCTTCCACTTGGGGTAACCAACGAAGGGGGCGAGAAGCCATCTAGCAAAGTTTTCTGGCGCCGTTGCCGGGGACTCCGTGTGCTAAGATAGGGGAGTTGCACACTACCCTTTACCTTGGTTTTTTTAGTCTTGTTAGTTTACCTTTCAGTTTTTATCTCAGTGTCCTTTATGAAAAACCACAAAAATCGTTGCTACCTTTTGCCTTTGTCTTGCTTTGTCTATTTATGCTATCCTCACCATGGGTGATGAACCACCCAAATATGGTAGGATGGACATGTTTCACTTGTATCGTCTTCGATCAATTTGTGCTCGCGCTAAAAACCCAACCGACTTGGTTGAGGGAAAATCATTGGATGAGCATGCTCATTATACGCGGCACCGCCTATCTCAGAAAGGGAAACACTTATGGGATCAAATACATGTTTCTTATTGCCATGCTAAACTTTTGTGCCACATTTATGATTTTACTTGCTGTTCTAATATATATCATAAACACCTTCCTTTCCAATGTGAGTTTAATGAAAATGAGATCTTATCTTCTTATGCTAAAGGTGTTTATGATTACTTTGATGCTGAATAGATTGAAGAGCTTATTGCTTTTAAAGGTGCCTATGAGATTGCTTCTTTGATTGAAAAGTATCACGATACTATTTTCGAGTCTGAAAACTTTGCAGTTCTTGCTTATTGCTTCGAGAATTATACTTCCAATTCTTATATTGAGGATTTTAAAAATAAAATGTTTGCTGCCCAAGAAGAGGCCAATGATTGCTTTGAGGAGGAATCCCATGATTCCGAGGACTCACTTGAAATATCCCTTTCTAAAAATTTTGATACTTGCTTTGTTGATGGCCAAGATGCCACTATGGATGATGCTAACAAAAATGAACTCTCTATAGTTCCTTATGTTAAGCATTAAATTGTTGATATTGCACCCACACTTGATTGTCCTATTATCCTTTTGAAATCTCCAACTAGGGAGAATTTTCCTCTTATCAAAGCTCAATGTGATGGGTTGCATTTTTCCACCGTGTTGAAAATTATACACGTGTGCTTGAAGGTCATGAACAACATGATTTATGTGATAGTTATATTCTTGAGGTTGTTCATGATACTAGTGAAAATTACTTTGAGAGAGGAAAGCTTGGTTCTAAAATCTTTCATGTTACAAAAACACCTCTCTTTTTGATGAAATTTTTAAAGTTGCTCTTGTTCCACCTTCCTATGCTTGTGACTTTGTGCTTCTTTGATTTACTTTCTTACAAGATGCCTATGCATAGGAAGTGGGTTAGGCTTACATGTATTTCATGTTTTCTTCTTGATGCTCTCTTTTGCTTCAAATCCTTATTCTTACGTGAGCATCTTTTATAATCTTCATGCTTAGATAATGGCTTTAAAGAAGCGCTTTCGGGAGGCAGCCCGCAACGAATTTAGGTTTTTCTTTTTGCTTTTTTTGTGTCTTGATGATTGTTACTACTGTAGAAACATCATTGTATCTTTACTTTTCAACTTTGTGCCAAGTTATAACCTCTTACGGCAAGAGAAGTAAAAGTTGTGACATGCTGTCCAGAAAACAGATTCTGTCCTCGTGACCAGAAAAATTCCAGAAAAATCCCAGTTCATCTTTTTGAGCTGAATGTTTTACACAGTATGCTCTATACAATTACGAAACTTCCATATGTTCTGAGTTTTTTTATTTGAGTTGCAGAAGTGCCCCTAAAAAATTCTTTACTACCTGTTGTTCTGTTTTTCACAGATTCTGCCACGTTTTGTCTCTCCTAACTTTTGCAAACCTTAAGCTTGCTTTTTCTTTGCAAAAACTTTTTGGAACTCTTGAGAAATAGTATCTCTTCAAGAATATCTTTATATCCAGTGGGGAAAATTATTTTATTAAGGGTACTAACCTCTCTAATCAGCTTATGATGAGTTATGTATGAAGGGAGTTTTCAAGTGTGCGATAGAAGATGATGAAAGAAGATCCAGGAGTGTCAAGCGCTCAAGATTGGGGATGCCCCCATGCATCCCCAATAAATATTCAAGGAGACTCAAGCATCTAAGCTTGGGGATGCCCCCGTGCATCCCCTTCTCCATCAACAAATCATCAGTTCGTCCTTCGTCTCATTATATTTTTAACACTTCATGCGTTATGTGCTATGCTTGGAGCGTCTCGCTCTTAGGTTTTTTTTTAGTTTTCTTTAGCTTTGCTTGCTGTTCATAACAAGTTAGATCCTTTCTTACTTTGTGTGGGAGAGAAACACGCTCCACTTTCAAAATTTAGAACACATCATAGGATTTTTCCTGCTTATCTTTTTGCTGTTGTGTGTTCTTTATCTTTTCATAGCTACTGCCATGTTTAGTTTTAGTCTTAGTTTGTCTTTAGCAAGAGCCTTGGCTTTTGTTTATTTTGTTGCTGGAACTCTTTTTAGTTTTCATGTTTATCTTGTTAAAGAGAGTTGGTTGTTGCACTGAGTTGTGTCTTGTCTTGAAAGTAGGTAATTGAGGTGCTATTTAATTCTAGTAGTAGCTTGCAATGGTTTTGAGATATTGTTGTGAGTAATGTTTGAACTTTTGGTGTCAAGAGCTCTTGCCTATTAGTGATAGGTGTCGTATTTTGGGCAATCCGTGTTTATTTTCAAAAACTACAAACTAGTTGAGAACTCTAGCTACTAGATAGATCACTACTCTTCTGAGGAGTCGAATATTAGAGTACACTCACGTACCATGAGTCGAGGATGCGCAAGGATAACCAAACCCCCATACACTCCTCCTCGGGGTACTTGTCTCTTCGTGAACCTCCTCAATAGATTGAGAGTTACCGATAATAAGTGCATGAGTTCTTCGGACTAATGTAAGTATTGAGAGTTGACACTTCCACCTTCCCATATTTTGCTAGCCTTTCCCGTGTCGTGCATTGCCTTCTTCTCACTCCGAGAGTTGGTGTCCACCTTCACCGATACATCCAAACCCTTGGCATGATACGCTCTGTCACCATAAGCCTCCCTTTATCTTTCCTCAAAACAGCCACCATACCTACCTATCAAGGCATTTCCATAGCCTTTCCGAGTTACATTGCCATGCAACTTCCACCTCTTCATGACTTGATCTTCATGTCATACATGTTCCTGCTACACTGGCAGCGACATACATTGCATACATCATGATAGTTACATCTTCTTTATGTTTTGAGTACCTTGTAAAGTGTGAAAGATCTCCTTTACCTTCTTGTAAAATAGAGTGTTGCCCTTAAGTGAGGAAAAGATCCCAAAGTGGACACATTAAAAGATCCCAAAGAGGACAAATGAGAGTTAAATAGAAAGAGCCATTGAGGCCACAAAAAAATACAAAAAAATAGAAAAAGAGAAAAAAGAAATAAAAAGAGAGAAAGGGGAAACACTACTATCCTTTTGAGAGATCCACACTAGTACTCCCTTTATATCCTTGTACTCCATAGAGATGTTCATTATGCATATAGCTATGTGGGGACCTTCACACTATAGAACTTGGCTTGCATATTCCAAGGATGAGCCTCCTCAAACGAGCTCTAGGTCTTCATGAGCGAGCAAGTTAGATGCACCCCCACTAGTTCCTTTGGAGAGCTTCTTAGCTCGTATGTGCATCTGTTGCATGGCAATCCCTACTCCTCACATCATATCTATCATTTGGCGTCTCTTGCCTATGATTGTCCTCATTGATGTGATCCTTTCTCATCCTTTTTGTCTTCCTCCTCCGTACTTCTCTCTTTGCCATCCTAAGTGTCAACTTTCGTGCTTACGCTCATCCATTGCATGAGTGCTCAAAATATCGAAAAGGAGTGGATCAAATTGACTTGTACCTGGCTAGTGGTCTGGGGACTAGTCAAGATAAGATTCCAAAGAAGACCAAGTGTGAAACTTTAGTAGATTGAGTTCTCAACGAAAATACTTTTTTTTCTCGTATTCCCTATCCCCCTTCTTGCACGCAAACACCATTTGGAGACATTCGAGTCACGGACAGCGAGAGATCTTGCACCTTTTGTTCTTTTGTTACTTGTTTCAATGCTAATATAGACTCTTGCATGTTATGACTTGAATTGAATCTCTAACCTTGATTGCTTTACTTTTCAAAGTTCTTTTATGGTTGCTAGCATGTCACCACAGAAATTATGCTTGTTATCATTTACCTACTCGAGGACGAGCAGGAATTAAGCTTGGGGATGTTGATACGTCCAAAACGTATCTAAAAAATTTTGCTTGCTCCATGCATGTTTTTGATCCACGGAAAAAATCAGCGTGACGGAAGCTTCGAGAAAAGCCCGGGAGGGACCAGAGGGGAGCCAGGGGGGCCAGGCGGCCACCCGGCGCGGCCCCACCCCTGGCCGCGCCAGGGGGGCGCCTGGGGCCCCTGGTTCACCTCTGGCTGCCCCCTTCGCCTATTTATTCTCCGTCACGGGAAAACTCCAGAAGCAGAACCCTATTCCGCGAACTCGCCTCTGTTTCGCCGCCGCTGCGCTTCCGAAGATCGGGAGCACCAGAAGACCTCTTCCCGGCACCCTGCCGGAGGGAGGATTGACCTCCGGGAGTCTCCTCTCCACCATGGATGCTCCCCGGATGTCTCGTGAGTAGTTTTACTTGGACCATGGGTCCGTGATCAGTAGCTATGTGATGTTCTCCTCCCCTCTTTGATCTTCATTGTTTAGACCTCGTGAGCTGCCCTACATGATCGAGGCACCTTTGTAATATTTCTGCTATTGCTATGTTGAGTTTGATAGGATCTGATGGATTATGAGATTATGTTCAGATTGTGATAGAGTAATATATTTGGTTTTTATCTCTTATATTTTTGTTCCTAAGTAATTCTTGCATGTTATCCGTTGCTGTTTATTGCTTTGGCCAAGTAGTAGGTAGTGACTCCAAGAGGGAGCGTTGTGCTAGATTGTGGGTTCATGCCCCCCCCCGATGACATGCTTGAGTGACAGAAACATGAGTCTAGGGGGTGTGCTGTTGCCACAAGGGGGAAAACAACGGTGCTTGTGACCGTGGTCACAAGGATTGTTTAGTTTACGCAAAGTTATTTTTATTGCAGTTGTCTGTTGCTTTGGGTTTACACTTTGGGTGGGGCTCGCAACTTAATACCAACGAGATGTTCTGGATAAATATCTCAAGGTGGATGATTAGTAGTAGATGCAGATGGATTTCGGTCTACTTATTTTGGCGTACTGCCCGTGCTTTTGAACCTCTTCCTTTCTTTTGTAGCATAGTTAGCATTGCGGTGCGTTCATAATCCTGTCAATTGCCTTTCTGTAATTTGTTTACCTCGCATAGCAATTTTATCGTCTTTTGGGAGAGAGACATCACTAGCGAACATCACGTATCCCGGTCCATATCCTCATCACTGTTTCCATGCTTTATTTATTTTACCGCTTTTACTTGCTATCATTATCCCTTGCATTTTATCCTTGTGAACAACAAGACCGGAGAGATTGACAACCTCTCTGAACTTCGTTGGGAACAAAGTTATCCTTGTGCACCTACTTATCATCTCTGGAGTCCTGCTGGAGACAAACCTTGGTATCTTCACCGAGGGAAAACTGCTGCTGCACTACATCTCAACCTTCCACTTGGGGTAACCAACGAAGTGGGCGAGAAGCCATCACCGCATGGGCACTCTGTGGCCCCCTCTGGTCCCTCTTTTGCGTGTCTTCGTCAATCCTCCCAAAAACACCCCCCCCCCCCCCCCCCCCCGTAGATTTTCAGGTAATTTGGAGGTGTTCTTCTTCAGCAACTCAGCGTCCAGCTTTTACCTCTGAATCCTGCGTCTGCTGCTTCGGCACCGGAAAGTTGCAAACTGTGTAAAATAAGCCAAAACAACATAAGAACATCATCGTAATGTGAAATATATCAATGAATAAGGACGAATTATGATATAAAATAGTGATGCATTTTGGACGTATTAGTCCCTCCCCGCTCCACCACAACCACCGGCCGTGTCGGTTCAGCCGGCCCGACACTGGTTCAAGGTCGTTGGTGGAGATGATCGCCTGGTCGCGACGCTCCTCGAAGTGCGCCGCCCAGCGGGCGACGTTGCCTGGCGCGTTCGCAGGGTCGGCGCGCTCGACCTCCGTCATGGAGGCGCGGATGGCCTGGACCTGCCGGTCGAAGGGGGCCCCACGAGGAATGTCGCTGGCACTGAGCACCCAGCCGCACGGCGGGCTCGTGTCCGGCGGGCAGGGGTAGTCCGCCTGAGCGAGGAGGACCGCCTCAACGACGACGAGGGTGCGGCGGTTGGCCATGAGGAGAAGAGCGCGACGAGGCGATGAGGAGGAGCAGAATGCGGCGAGAGGAGGAGGATAGGAGACGGGTGCAGTGTGCAGCGTCTCTCACGACGGCGAGCCTTCTTTTTATATAGCGGGGCGGGTGTACACACGGCGGGACGCGCGGCGGCGCTGTGGGCAGCGATTGGACTACTCAACCACGGCCGCATTGATTCGCCTGCCGCGGCGATTGAACTCAACTCCGACGCCGCATTGATTCCCCTGCGGCGGCGCTAGGAGCGGGGAAGACGAGGCGGGAGGATGAGGACACCGTGTGGGAAAGACGCCGACAAGTGGGGCCCCACGATGTTGCGCGCGCGAAATCGCAGGGGTGGTTTCTCTTTTGCGTCGGTTTCTTTTGTCCGACGCCCCCAAGAACCCCCTAGCGCGCTGGGGGTGGCTTGGGATCGCCGGACTCAATTTTGGCCCAATCCGACGCTATTTGGGCCCTTGGGGGCGCGGCTGGGCGGAATTCATCCATCCGGCGCAAAAAGTGCCGGCTTGGGGGCTTCATGCTCTAAAGGGGGGCAGCCAAGGAGAGGGAGGCTCACCCCAGGGATGTGGCACCTCCCCCTCAAGCCTATATAAGGAGGAGGTGGGAGCCCCCTCACCTCAACTCCCTCATTCATTCATTATCTCCTCTCTCTCTCATGTGTGGTTTCAGAATAATGGAAAAAGCATACGGGGTTAGAGATCTCCACCATGCGCAAGTAGTCCTACTGCTCAACTCCCGGTCCGGATCTATCTTCTTTCGTTGTTTGACTGGACCGAAGCCCAGGGACATTGTCTACATCAGGCGCGTGTAGAATTGCGGAGGTGCTACCAGTTATGGCACTTGACATCGTCGGTACGTCCACACGACCTTGAGGTCGGCGTTGATGTACGTCTTCATCAACAACACGTTTGAACTGGAACTTAATCCCCCTTTCGGTCTTCAAGGGTATGAACACTGAACTCCTCCGTTACCATACATCTCTATAGTATAGATCTTGGGTATATCGTTCTCGTTGCTAGGGAAATTTTGTTTTCTGCTACGGGACCCTACAATTGTATCAGAGCGGTCTATGCGTAGATGTATTGGTACGGTTAGAACACACCGTGATATGTGGGCATTAATTTCAAGTTGTTACCCTTTTTCGTGCACTTGCTCATATCACGACATTGTTTGTTGAAGTGATCCCGACCAACCTTACACGTACAATTATGTGAGACTGGTTCTACGCTTGACATATGACTTGTTCCATATAAGTGGCTTTGGGGGTGTCTGTTTCTCTTACCATAGTTGATATGTCATTTGCAATTGAGGCCCCCATAAGGGGTGTAAGAGAAAACTAGTCAATCCACGTTGTGCTTGAAAGTTCGTAGGTAAGAAACGGTTATTTCACGAAAGCCATTACAACCACGTAAAACTTGCAAAAGATAAAATAGAGGCGTTTAACTTTATTTTGCAAGGGTGTATGACATGATATGGTCATGGTGAGTATTTGTGAAACGTTCCTTCAACCGACATGGTGGCTCCATGGACCTGGCGTTGTGCCGGAGCGCTCAATGGAGATCAAGGCACAACGATCATATCATGTGACATATTTCTTTATGCATCTTTTTTTTCTTGTATTGGACACACGATGGTAGCAATATAAGATGATCCCTCAACTTTAATACCAACAACATGTTCTTCCTTAGTGTGCACCACCAAGAAAGTTCTCCGTTATAAGGCACACCGTGATGATCAGGTATCACACATCCCGGTGTTCGCATACAGTCGGCGTAAGCCATGTTGCACAACAAAACATTAAGCTAAATTTTTGGATAGACTAGGCGATAAATTTCTAACTTTATAAAAAAACAAGGAGATTTGTTTTTTTGGAGATAAAAAAACAAGAATTGAGGAGTTAGAATTGGAAAGAAAGGCTAGACATGGAAGCCCATATAAACAAACCCGGCCTTTAAGAGAGCCTGCCCACACCACGGCGCAGCAACACCCAGTCCAGGGAGCCCGCGTAGGCGTGGACCACCACCACACACGACGACACCATCGCACTGCCATCAGACGCTTCCTCTCTGCCCTCTCCACCTCCGCCTTCGCCTCCGCCTCTGCTCCGGGGAGAGCTTCCAGAAGGTCCGGCTGAACCCCGGTCATCTTACGGATGGAGGCGGCGCGTCACGCGGGGAAGAAGCGGGGCCCGGAAGACGAGGCCGAGGCGGAGGCGGAGGTGCACCAAACGTTCCGAGGCGCCGCCAACGCGCTCTCGCAGCTTTACGCGCAGGCCGTCGGCAACCAGAAGGCCTCCTTTGTCGCCGGCGAGCGCCGCGCCATGGTACGTCAACTCAAACCCCCTTCCCCCCCTGTCCGTTTTCCGTCGGTTGCCCGTTTGATCGGTTGCCGCGTCATGTGATCCTGGCCTGGCTGAGTTCTTGGGGCCGGTCAATGGCGAATTGGGCGGGGATTAGTGTGTGATACGGTCTCTCCTCGAGTTCTTTGTGATTCCCGGTGGTCTAGGATTGAGAATTTGGCTTTGTTTTCTGAATTCGCTTGAGAATTCTTGGTGTGGTGCTGGGATTTGGGGGCTTCTTGGGTGGAGCATGTCACCTGTTTGTGGTAATTCGGCGTGTGGCGAGAAAACGAGATAAAAGAACGAAAAATGCACGGCTTGGTGCTTAGCAGAGACGGTGATGTACTGTTGTGCGACACCATTGGAGCTGAAGGCAATGGAGGCACTGGAGAGTTAACTGCTACAACATACTCCGTATTACTAGTGTATTGACAGGGCCGGTTGTGCCTCCCATCTGGTGATCTTTACGCCACTAAGAGGTGCTTTTGTTTGTGCTCTAAATGGCCCTATGAATTCTTTGGATGCTGTGGCAGGATTGGGGAAAATGTGGTGGTAATGTTGCTGTTGAAGTGCAGAACCCATAGCTTAACGCATTGCACATGATTGGCTTGAAAGAGTATAGAGTGTGCGATGTTCTGCATATATATGCAACTTGCTTTTCACAAAACCTTTGAGAACAAGAATCGATTTAGTGTTCCGGTTAGTAACTCAGACCTGTGTCTGAGAGTTATATGAGTTGTTGGTGTAAAGTGTAAACTGTTGTGATCATCTTTTTATGTTCTTCAGTGTAGCAGCACCATACTGTTAGCTAATGATTTGCTTCAACTGATGCAATCGTGTCTTCGATTTTTTGGCAGGAGTGTGCCCATCAGTGGATATCCAGTCATCATGAAGAAGCATCGGGGGTGTCTGTTGCTGATGTACTTGCTTACTTGCAGGTCATATGAACAACTTGTCTTTTTTTTACCTAATGTCAACTTTTTGTCTCAATCCATTCTCTGAATATGTTTAAACTCTACTCCCTCTGTCCCTAATTAGATGGCGCATATATTGAGTCAGAAAGTCAATGCTTTTTGAGTTTGACCAAGCATATAAACAAAAAATATGAAGATGGACAATACCAAATTGAGTCCTCCAAAAATAAATACCAAATCAATATCAAAATGTCCACCATTAGATAGGTTTTCATAATATATTTCTTTAATATTGTAGTTGTTGATAGTTTCTTCTATATATTTGATCAAACTTAGAAATAGTCCACTTTTTAACTGAATTTATACGCCATCTTTTTGGGGACGGACGGAGTAGGTCACATATTATGCCAATGCCTTGTGTCCAATATAAAATGTAGCATGTGTGCGTTAACTAAGAGAATTGACATCTCTGTTGGTTCAAAGTAAGATAGAAAAACATGACAAAATCGTTCATTTGCCTATTGAAATTGCTAAAGCTGCTGGTGCCAAAACAGGTATTAACTTGTGGCCTCATTGAAAAGATGATACTGCCCCTTTGTTTTCTTTAGCTGTTGATACTGTTATGTTAGTATCTGGCCCAAATCTAAGTCCTTGACCCTTCTCTTCTTTATACAGAATGAGATTGAGAGCAGAGGAGGCATGACAGGGTCTTCTCAGCATCCAAGTCCACAGTCAGCATATGGCCATCCTTCTGCAAATGTCCAAACTAACTCCTTCTCATTTGGAAATATAGCAGCTGAACTTGACTCTCAGTCATTCCAAACCGACCAAACAAGAACTGCAGGCATCTCAAATTCTCTCTACAACCCTTCGCAGCAAAATTCGCAATCAAATCATCTGGGTCATTGTTCAGGACATGGCCCCGCAAACTCGCCGACAAATGGAAGCGGAGCTCGGAACGACCGTTCTCCCCAGAACCAGGACTCTCTGCATCACAACTCATATGACCCCTCCATGGATATGAACCATGATGCACCTTGAACCATGTGAAATGTGGCAACAGCTTCTGACAGTTTATTGGAGCCTCCGATATCTGATCCTTATTTGCTAGAGAAGTCCCAGGAAATTGGTGGTGCATGTGCTTTCCCTCCAGAACTCTCTCGCCTTCATCTGCGTGTGTTGGTGCAAAGCTCCTGCCGTGTGACCATTCTGCTCACTCTTCGGGCACCATGTACATAAACAACCTGAAACTATCCTTTGGGTCTGTGCTGTTGATTGCCGATTGCGATCAATTGCTTTCTCAGTTGCTGAATGGAGGCTGTGAACTTGCAGGCTGTCTCCGCATAATCATGCCTGCATTACCAGTTCTTTTCTGGCCATTGCCAGACGAGAGACCATGCTCTGGTCAACAAGGATCATTGTGGTGTTGTTGCATGTTTGTTATTGATATCGCTGCTATGTATGTTCTATACACCGTAAAAGATGCATCGGTGCAGAAAGAGTTAGAACTTTGTTTCACCCCGTTCCTTTTTGTTGTTTTGAGTGTCTAACTGTGTACATGTTACCAGAAAGCCATGTATGTGTTAGCTGAATAATCACTGAAATTTATATACAGTTGGCAACAATTGTGAAGTTTTGTATCAGGATCCTAGAAATTATCATCTTATGTTGATAGAATCGTACAACAAAGTGGTTAACCCCAACGACATGTGCAGATGGAGAATCAGGTAACAAGCCAGTGGATGTCATGTACTAGCACAGAAGAATCCCTGGCCCTTTTTTTTTTTGACTAAAAGGCAGGGTCACTGCTTTTCATTGCGTTTAGAGGGTAAAAAATGTACTCCCTTCGACACACAAAGAAGAATCGGAGGTACAAAGAGGAAATGGATTAGAACATGAGGTACATCAATCTGGGCAGAACCCGCCTGCGACCACGGTCGATCCAATCTCTGGCATCGGTCTGAATCTTCAGGAAAGGCGGGTTGTGAGCTGCACCAAGAGTTTCTGAAAATTCTCCATCTTCAGGAAAATGGGGTTGTGAGCTGCACCAAGAAGAGTTTCTGAAAATTCTCCGATTCCGCTCTTTCCAAATGTTCCACCGCACCACAGCGAATATGATTCTCCAAGACTTTGCTTTTTCCTTGGGCAGAGCAGAGCTGGAACGCTGCCATAAGTTGACGAGGGATTCTCAATAGATAGCTATCGAATTCGCATGCATATCCAGCTTGCCGAAGGTGAGGTGCCAACTTTCCTTAGCGAATGGGCAGGTTGCCAGCAGACGCGCAGCATTTTCAGGCTCTTGAAGGCACAGCAAACATAGTGGGTTGTGCAGCCAACCCTTTTTGCTAGGTTGTCCGCTGTCAAGCAACGATCTTGGGCAGCTAACCAGACAAAGAATTGTCATTTAGACCTTGTTCGGTTAATCCCTTCCACAAAGTGATTAGAAAGGTCGTTCCACATGGTCATGAACTGAGCCAGTGAGTCTTGAGTGAGGTTTCCCTTGAAGTGTTGCATCCATTTTCCATCAGCCAGGGCATATTGGATGGAGATTGATTTGATGGTGCTCTGATTTGATAGTGCTCCTTGTAGTGGGTGACAGGCCCATGGTAATTTTTTTTTTTTTTGCGAAAAAAATTCCGATCTATTTATCTTCAATCATGGTAGTACAACGAATACCAAAAATAATAAAAATTACATTTAGATTCGTAGACCACCTAGCGACGACTACAAGCACTGAAGCGAGCCGAAGGCGCGCCGCCGTCATCGCCCCTCCCTCGCCGGAGTTGGGCAAAACTTGTTGTAGTTGACAGTCGGGAAGTCGTCGTGCTAAGGCCCCGTAGGACCAACACACCAGAACAGCAACCGTCGCCGTTGAAGAGTAGAGTAGATCGAAAGGATCAAACCTGAAGACACACAAACGCAGAAAAACTACGACGAGCTCCGAGCAAATCCACCATTGATAAATCTGCCGAAGACAAACCTCCACACGCCCACCGATGATGCTAGACACACCACCGGGATGGGGGATAGGCGGGGAGAACTTTATTTCATCTTCAGAAATCCGCCACCATCTCATTTTTCTGAGCAATAAACAAACCCTAACAAAATTCAGAAGAAACATCTAAAACGATGCCCTCCCACTGACAACAACCGAGATCTACCGCGTCACCATGACCCTAAGGCCACGGAGACGAGGCGGATCAGCAGTAGCGCCGGCGGGAGGCGGGAGGAGGCGGCGGAGCGCGAGGGGAACTGGCGGCGGCGGCTGCGCGTGCGCGTGCGCGTAGGCCCATGGTAATTAATCCCTGTACAGTTTGTGTTGGCTTTTTTCCTCACCCTATCTTAATATGCAAGCCGCACGGCTCGTGTGTTCTTCAAAAAAAAATATTTAGGGAACCTAGAACTGAAACTCACTCGGTTGTGCCATGTAACAGCCCAGAATTTGGTGTTGGCGCCGTTTCCAATAATAATCTGTAACGACGCTTCAAAAAGTGCCCTGACCGAGGTATTGACAGGTAGTCCAGGCTATGGTGTTTGGAGGTCGATCAGTACTGGTTGGGTTGGTCCTTAGATGGGCACTGGTTATGTGGGGACGGAGATTCTTCTTTCTCTCGTCGGTATAAAAATTTTTTACGTTTCTTTTTCCTTCCTTCCGATGATGCTGAAGAGATATCCTGGTTTGCCTGGACGGTTTGCTCGATTGTGGTGATGGAATCGGATCCTAGTTCTCTTCCATCTGAAAGGGACACATATAACGGTACTCAAAGTCACAGATAGCGACGGTTGGTACAGTCGTATTGGTTGCATATGTGTGTCCTTGTCTTTTCGGCGTCGGAGCGAAGAAAAAGGGAGCAACGTGGCGGCAATTATGTCGTGATTGAAGATGATGACCTGCTTGATTCTGCTTGCAGAGTCTTGTGTTGCAGGGATTTTTTTCGCAAGTTTCAGGAATGATGACACAGAACTTCGAAAATCTTTGTGTTTTCTTGTTTGTTAGTGTGATCTTTGTTATTCTGGTTCTTATGCTTGTGTTAGGATGTACTTGTATAGATCAAGAACTTTGTATTATGTTGTGATTTGAATATAAGAATACATCCTATAAAAACAACAGGAAAACAGGTAGTAGCACCCACATCCCACGACCAGGTGTTTGGAGACAGAACTCACAACAATGATATTACGATTGAGGAAGTTGAGACTAGAGAGCCATCCCCCGATCCCCGCGTCCCTCCTCGAGGTAACACTAGGGGAACCTCAGATCCCCGCCGGTGGCCTACTCTCATCCCCCTCGCCACCTCCGAGGGTTGCTCCCGGGCAAAGCCCGGGCAAGGCCGATGGCGGAGGGGCCTCTCCACAGCGCGGGCCCTCACCCCATGGCCATGGCGTGATGCACAGTCGTCGGTGGCGCTTGGCGGCCTGGTGTTGGAAGGCACGGTGGCGACCTAGCGAGGTGGACTTCGGGATGGTGTGTGCGTTGTCTGACAGTGCTACCTACGGTTGTGATGTACGAAGGTCTCCGTACTGTCCCGATCCCCCTCTCTGGATCTGGTGCTCTGGTCATTAAAAATGCGTAGGGGGATGGTGTAGGATCCAATCCTTCATTTTTAAATTGGGAGTGTAAGAATTCAAAAGCGAACTTCAATATTAGGAAATAAATTATGCTTGGTTTTCTTAACTCGAAGACCACCTAAGTCCCTAGGGGTACAAACCTTGTCTTGGTCTACTAGGCATTCATCCTGAGAACGAGAAGCGTGGTTAGACCATAAAAGGATGAGGTGGTGGTTAGACCATAAAAGGATGAGGTGGTGGTACCAATATCCTAGGCCATGGCTAGGGCATTGTTTGAGTCAACTTGCAAAGGTATGAAGGTCATTTTCAGATGTTGATCGCCAACCTAATGCCCTAGAAAAGTCATCTTGGATCGTTATCAAAAAAATTGAATTGTCTTCAGTGACTTTAAAGATAAACTAGTGTTGCATTAGCATAGTGTACCATCAGGCAGGGGTAAGTGTAACGTCCCGATCAAACCCACCAGTTAACCACTGATTCCATGGCCGGTGCGCTTGGGATCCAGAATGTCCTCACATACCAACACTAGTCTTTTTCGCATACTTTTTCCTCACTCGTGCGCACCTGGAATCAACTTCCCAGTCGGTCACCCATCCCAAGACTACTCCAAGTCTAGCACTCTTAACCTGGTAGTTCTTTCCTGATGGGTTCCCGAAAAAGAAAGTGCACCTTGTTGATATGAGTAGCATATCATTCCTATTGAGATCCTAGGCTGTTACATACAACACCCCTCAAAGGAACCGACATCCCCGTCGGCCCAGCAGGAACGTTCCCCTTTGGCACTGTAACAGCCCAGATTTCAAAAAAATTAAAAAAATTGTTTTCGGTGTGAATTGTTTGATTGTCTGATTTGTTTGCGGTGTTTGCATCCCCGATTTATAGATCGGCGATTATTTTCCCCCTCTTATCTCGTACCGGACGGAGACCGACCCTTGCCACCCTGACACTAGACCTTTGCGACACCGGGTTTCACCCGATCACCATCGCGAAAACCGCACGAGACCAGCCGCAGCCAACGGGACGAAAAACCCCTTTTAATAATTAAACGTGATATTTTTATAGCGCGCCGGAAAATGTTCTCGAAACGGTTCTAGCGCGAGGTGAGCGCCGCTAGCTCGACGCGTTGATCGCGCAGTTCAAAGTTTTACCCGAATCGGAGGTCATGCGGACCCCCGGCGGTCAGAAACGTGAGCACCGCGCGCGCGAGAGAAAAACCAGGGATGTTTTTGCAAACTGCCAGCCACCTGGGCTATATAAAGACCACCACACTTCCACCCCTTTCTAGGGTTTCCCTAGCCACAAAATTGCAGCCACCCCCTCCACTTTGCCCCAATCTGCCCCAAATTAGTCCCCAATTTCGCAATTTAGCCATTTTTTTCCGAAACCCTAGCCCCCAGCAAATCTGGACCGCCAGATCTGAGGATCCGACGGCCCAGGGCCGTCCACGTCGCCCCACCAGCCCCGTGGGAGATCCTCTCCTCCCTGCCCGAGCCGCCGCCCGAGGGACCTCGTCGTGCGCCGCCGTCTTCGGCTTCCACGCAGGTCGCCTGCACCGCCGCCAGGTCGCCTCCCCGTCGCGCCTCCCTCTCCTTCTCTCTTTCCTCTCTCCCATCTCCCTCATCTCCCTCCCTCTCTTTGGTTCGCAGGAGTCCGCCTGCCGCCGCCTTGGATAGCCACACCGAGGCCGTGTCGCCCCGAGCTCGCAGTGCCGTCTGACAAGCCGGCGACCTCCCACGCCGGATCTACTCAGCCCGTGCCTCCTCCGTTGCCGCCAGGACCTCGCCGGAGTCCGGCCACCTGCGCCTCCCCTCGTCGGTGCTCTGCGAGGCCGCCGCCGCTGGAGCGGCTCGATCCAGTAGGGACGAGGTCCCGTGGCCGCTCGCACCTAACCGCCTGTGGGCCCCGCGCGCCAGTGGGCCGGCCAGGCGCCAGCAACCGGCCCAGCCAGCCTCCAGCGCCCACCTCAGACTGTTGGGCTCGAGCCAACGTGAGCCCCTCCCTTCTCCTTTTTTTTTTTTATTTAATAATGTTTGGCCGGCCCGTGTAGTATGCAGCGCCAGTGAGCGTCTTTTAATATATTGCGCCCCTCTGTTAGGCCTGTGTAAGCAGATTCAGCCCGTTAGGTTTTTTTTTCCTTTTCTAGTTTATTTATTTTGCAGATTATTGTTATATTTTGCGGTGCCCGTATCTTTTAAACGGTAGCTCGGATCGCGACGCGTTAAACATGAAAGTTGCTTAGAATTTTGTGTAGATTAATAAATTGTGCTCCTTTTCCATGTTTGACTTTGTTTACATGTTGTTGACCTGCTAATTACAACTTTTTCCACTGTAAACTGTAATTGCAATAACTTTTTAACCGTTGCTCTGTTTAAAATGTTCGTTATATGTAACTTGACTAGAATTTCGTGTAGATTGTGTTTATGCTGCTCTTGCTTGCTAATAAAAATAATAAAATATTTTTTAGGGAAAAATAGTACCAAATGTAGTAATTATCGTGGGGTCCGCAATAGTTTGCCATGTATAGGTTTTACCCCCACTTAAATTGACTAGCCCAGGTAGTTTATTTATGCTTCACCTCTTGCCATGTTTGTGTGCTATGCCATGCTTTCTTGAGTTGCCATGTTAACAACCTTTGTTGATCACCTGTAGCTAGACAACTTGAACCATTCTAAATGTGTTGTATCGTCATGTGTGACGAGTACTCCACTTAACCTGTTAGTAACCGCTCTCGATGGTAGGTGCGATGTCTCGTGTTGCCTTTTTGTTGATTCTTGCTCGTGATTGCTTCGCAATAATAGATGCTTGCTCGTTGATTGCTTTCCAGTGTTTACCCTCTTGTGTGCTTCCGCGGGTACCTCTCGGAGACGTTGCGAGCTTGCGATCAACTACACCTTCGGAACCCGACTTATCAACAGGCAAGAACTATACATTACTTATGATCCATTATATTTCAACCAGCGGTTTGCATGCTAGTCTAGGATAGGTTCGATGTTTGATCCTACCACATGTTTACAGCCTCTTTCAAACCGATACAGCCATGTCCCCTCCCAGCAAACCTTGTACTGCTATGTTACTATTGCTCGTTGCTCAGCCCCTGCTTAGTATGCATGCTTAGGATGCTACGATGTTACCCTGTTACTCCTTGGTTTGGGATATCACATTATTATTATTGTTGTTGATGATATGATTATTATAATATTGACTATATTCGACGAAGGATGGAAGGTCTAGGCTATCCCGCCCCGACGCTTTGTTCCATTTGAGTCACCTAGGATCCGAGTTCCGGGTATTGGTTTTAAGACTGAGCGTGCCTAACCGCGTGTGGGATTTTATGGGGTCCCCTCTTCTTACCTATCTAGCTTCAAATATTTCTAGTGGTGGCCCAAGCTGGTTTTACCTTTTGCAAAACGTGTGTGTGCGAGTGTCGACCTCGAAGATTTTCAAACAACTCGGGTCAGCGGAGACATAGTTCCTTTGTTGGTCCACACCTGGAAGCTAGGGGGCTTCCCACATCTGTTTGGGTAGCTAACCCGACCTCGTCCATACGGTAGAGGCCGATTCGAGAGCGCGGCCGGCTTTTGAGTTGGATGTCGACTCACCGGGGGCCACCCGGATTTGTGCGTTGTTAGTTAGAGGGACCTGTCATTCCGGATCTCTTGGGACTAAATCATAAAATGGTTGCCTATCATGGGTAGCAACAGAGAGAGATGGGCGTGCGTGCGGAGCCTTGTAATGGGCAGTTGGTACCCCCTGCAGGGTTAAATCTTTTCGAGAAGCCGTGTCCACGGTTATGGACGACTTGAGACCTACTCCTTGTTCATAGACAACAACAACTGAGATAATCTTAATATAACTTGATCAATGTGTGTGTGCCTTGACTGCTTCTTCTTCGTCGGGATGCGAAGAGGAGGACAAGGATAGGATAGGTGTTATGCTTGCGTAAGTAGTTGATAGCAAGACTTGTTGGAGGCGATTCCTCATCGAATGCTTGGCTTCTTATCTTACTCTATAGATCGTTAGCCACTTCATAAATGCTAGTGCGGCAGCAACCTCACCACTTACCCCATCCTTACTGTAAACTACTATTTGTCCTAGAATGATGAGTGATGAAGTCCTTGCTGGGTCAGATGACCACTACAGTTGGATGCTGAGTACTTCTGTACTCATGATACTACCCCCAAACTCTTTTCAGGGTTCTTGATCGACAACAGGTACGGTGATCGACGTTTCACGTGGAGACTCGACGACGACTAGTTAGACGGATCCCGACGGAGGGCCTGGACCCGTGTGGTTATGGGGATCGATGTTTTTCTCTTTTCCACTAGGCATTTGATTGTAGTCTGTACTCAGACATGTATCTTCCGTTGTTGTATTGTATTAAGGCAGTTGTATGCCGATTGTATGAGATGTTGTATCCTTGTATTTGTAATGTTGTGATATCATGTTGGAAATCCGGGGCATATGGCTATGTCATATGTCGCGGTGGGACCGATATGTGCTTCGTCCCCGGATCTGGATGGAAACATCTAGATCTGGAACATTACCGCATATCGGGCCTTACAGGCACACATCTGTGCGCGCCAGTGCAGGCATCCCACATGTACCCCATGTAAGACTCACCGACCCACACATGTACTGCGTAATCGTCCAAGTCGGCTCTGATACCAACTGTAACGCCCCAACCAAACCCATGAGTTAACCACCTATTCGATGACTGATGCGCCTGAGATCCAGACTGTCCTCACATACCAACACTACTTTTTTTTGCACACTTTATCCTCACTCGTGCGCACCTGGGGTCAACTTTCCAATCGCTCACCCATCCCAATACTACCTCAAGACTAGCACACTTAACTTGTTAGTTCTTTGCTGATGGGCTCCCGGAAAAGAAGGTGCACCTTGTCGATATGAGTAGTCTATAATTCCTATTGAGATCATGGGCTGTTATAGTAAGTCACCGTTAATAGGGTGGCAAAGGAGGTTGCTTTCACATGTCTTGTTTATTAGGCATATAAACACGTCGAAGATGATTGTGAAGAGATAGGGTGAAGTGAAAATGTAATCATGCCCTTAATCATATTTTGATATTGATGATGATATATTTATATGGACATAATCACATTTTCTAACTGAATATATAAGTTTTAGTCCCCATGGAAAATTCATGTGTGGATCATAGAAACATCCCCCCCCCAATGAACCCAATGAATATGCCTCGAGATAGTTGCAAGAATGGATAGAAGCATTGTGATTTCTTATAAATCTTGAGTTACAGGGGTTAAATATTATTAAGAGGGGAACAAAAGGGCTTTGCGATGGATTAGCTCAGGTCACTATCATCACAACATATATTTCCTACCAAAAGTCCAAAGCCTGCCCGCATCCTATAAAAAATAAAGAAAGATTCATATCTTCAGGTCGGACTGTTTGGGCACTTTGTCGGGGTTTCCGACTAAAGGTTTCAAGGAAACAATTTTTTTTGTCAAGCCCAACAAACATTCAGACAATCATCGAGAAAGCAACTTCATCTGGGTTGATTGTTGGACTGTGCAAGAAACATGTCGGACTATCCGCTAACTTGCGCCATCAGTTCCCAAATTTGTAGACAGACATATTGTTGGAAAAAATAGACAGGAGGCCCTTTTGTCTGAGAAAAATCCCATCGGACTTGTGCTCCAGTGTTAACCTAGCCTAGCTTCAATGGTTGTATTGTCTGTGAATATGTTCTTCTACCCAAACGGCTAGTACCTTCCTGTATACATATATCCCTCCACCACTTTGTGGAGGGGTTGAACAACACTTCAAACAAACCCTAGATATGTGAAAAGGTTTCATTCTTCTCCGTACAACAAATCGATGATCTCTGGGAGATTCATAAGAATTCGTGAGAGATATTTCAACGAAGCATAAATCCTCTCACCCTTTCTCTTTGGATCAAAGAAATTTGTGATTTGATTAAGATCTAAACACCCCTTTGATCTTGTTACTCTTAGAGTTTGGAAACTTCTAGGAGGTAGGAATGCTCCGATGAGAAATCAACTTGTGATTTTCCCTCGAAATTTTTGTGAAGATTTGGAGGTCTCCTCAAGGTCTACCACTAGTGGTTGTGAGTGTCCTTCCTAGTGATATCTGAACGATCAAGAATGTCCATAAGGGGAGGGGGTGAATGGAATTCTCTAAATTTCTTTTGAAAGTTAGGAGAAGTCTCAACAACACAATAGAATATTACTCGTACTGCAATAATTGAAAGTTACGCAAGGTGAGCCTAGCTCAGTTGGTTGACGTCCTTGTGGTGGAACCAACCCACTAGGGTTCAAATCGTGGTGTATACACATTCCTAGAATTATTTCAGGATTTCTGGCGATGTTCATTCGGTGGAGGAGACATTCCCGTCGACTACGAAGATGTCAGACGTGACTTCGTCAATTTCAAGATGTAATACCGGCCCAGTATCTCGGAGGCGCTCATATGGGTAGGGTGTGCGTGTGTGTGTTCATAGGATAAGTATATGACGTGTTGTGAGCGTCTGTGATTGTAATGTGTTAAAAAGAACCAAAACTAAGCAATGCTAAGTAAAGTCACCGCTAGGAGAATAACAAGAACCCATCATATGAAAACCATCCTAACATAGAAACATACTACCCTAAGAACTACTGTTTGGAACACCATGTTTCTCATGTATATGACAAATGTATATAAAAAATATACAATGTGTATGAAAAAATATTAGTTATGTATTTTTAAAAATTTAATCAATAATTTTAAAAATATTAATCATGCAATTAAGAATATTAAATATGTATACAAAAAAACTTTTTCATGTATTAAAAAATTTGTACAAAAATATACAAGAAAAAATATCAATCATCTATTTATAAAATCTTGATTATGTGTTTAAAACATGTTAAATGTATATGAAGAAATATAGATCATATATTTAAAAATATTGATCATGTGTTTAAAAAATGTTAAAGATGTACGAAAAACTGTTGATCACATATTAAAAATGGTAAACGTGTATGAAAAAATGGTAATCATGTATTTATAAAATGTTGATCATGGGTTACAAAAAATAACGTGTATGTAGAAATAGTAAACGTGTATACAAAAAAAATAACAAATGAAGAAAATCAATAAACACCAAATGAAGAAAATGAAAAAATAAAAAAATTAATCAGTTGAACCCCAAAAAATGGTAAAACCTGAGAAAGAAACGAAGAAAATCGGTTAAAAAGGTAAAAACTAAGAAAAATGAGGGAAGCAAAGTGATGAAAAAAATCAACCAAAAAACAGTACAGTGACCGATAAACCAGCGAACATAAAAACAAGTAAATATATATTCAGGCTAGGTGAGCTTTTATCTCGTGGTAAGCAAAATATATAGGCATCACTGAAAGTGGGTCTGCATTATACAAAGTTGCCCCTGCTCGGCAGCTGAGAGTGTTTGCCTCTCGCTTAGTTTAGTTTCTTTAATCATTAATTAAAGAGTATTCTTTGCAATAAATACTTTCGCCTGTCCGTGGTTGACAAATAGTGTACTGTATGAGTGTTATTTATTACAAATTACAATATGGACTTTTAAGTTTAATTCTTTAAATATTTTATCTCTTAAATCGTGTGTCCAAATTTCGTACCGTTGTCGTCGACTCGCTGTTGGATTTCTCGCGTCGAGGTCTTCGAACTAGATTCCATGTTAATAGATTTTGATAAACCATTTGATCACGAAAAATGTGACTATGCCTCCGGGGAAAGCAAATATGTGCCACTCGCGTAAAAGAAAAAAAAATCATTTTTCAAGAGGCACGATCGTGCCTCTCGTGGAAGCAAAATCTATGCTTCTAGTTTTTTTTTCGCATCTCACGAAAGCAAATCTGAGCCTTCATCATAGGAACAATTGTGCACCTCATAAAAAAAGAAAACATGGTCATGCCTCTCGCGGAAGCAAATATGTGCTTCCACAAAAGGCACGGCCGTACCTTAAAAAAATGTGTTTTTCATTTTCGGGAGGTACGAATCTCTCGAGGAAAGAAACATGTGCCTTCACAAGAGGCTCTATTTACCTCTCATAAAAAATGCATTTTTCCGCGTGAAATATTTATTTATTTTTTAATTTTCTCTGCAAATCTTAGATAAACCGCATGAAAATCAAAAAGCCGAAAAACCCAACAAATCCATCTAAACCCCAAATCGTGTATAGAAAAATGAAAATAATAAGATCCTGAAGAAGCGATAGCATGCGACACACGATGCTCTTTCAATCCATTAAAAATGACCCTTGCAAAATACACGCAAGGAATACCCCTTAATTATTTGTTGTACCATCTGCATGCTTTTTTTTTCTCCTCACTCAGCTTAGTTTTTTTTGGAGGTTTTCTGATTATTCTTTTAGCCCGTGTACGAGAAACAAGGATTCGGCCTACCAGCAAGCGTGCCAAGCAGCTTAGAACAAGTCACGGTCCTACACTCTCAAGTCATTTTGTCTGAAGTGTTTGGGGCTTCTTGGATGGAAGCCATTGCTTGCCCTACCAATATCCTGATGTTGACTAAAAGGTTGCGTTCTATTTAGTTTACCTATAGCGCGCCTGTTGGAGATGTTTTTAGTCACTACATATGGTTGTGTGTGGTTGGTCTTTCATGCTTCGATACAACCCCTTACTAAAGATATACAACATAATATGAACCTTTCAGACTTATTGTATACGTGTGCAATTTTCTTAGGGTGTTGTATACGTATACGTTGTACGTGGCATTTCCTATTTAACGCCCATTTTTTAATACAAAGAATTATTGCGCGAGAGAGATATGAACTCTCAATATCCAACTTATCTTAAACTCCCACTAACCAACTGAACTAATCCCACGTTATGGTAATGTGTTATCTTCGTTTAGACCAGGTTTTTATTTTTATTCCAATTTTTTTTATTGTTTTTACCAACCCATTGTGTAATCTATTTACACATCGCATAGTTTCATACTTTTAAATTTCCAGATATTTTTTCAAATTCACGAACATTTTTTGAGTTTTGAGAAAAAAATGAAAACATGACTTTTTTGTAACATTCTAAACAATTTTGAAAGAACAAGAACATCTTTTGAAAATATCGTACATTTTCTAATTTATGAAAAAAATGAAAATAGTTTTTTTAATTATGTACAAAATTTGAAAAACACAAACATTTTTTTTGAAATTTGCAATAAATAAATAAATCACGAACATCTTTTTAAAAGGAAAATATATTCAGAATAAAAAATACAAAAGAGGTAAAAAGTTATAATAGGGACAAAAACAAAAAAGGAAATAAAAGAAGAAGAAAAATGAAACTGGAAAACAAGTAGAAAATAATAGTAAACTGCTAGTCGGAATAGTTCTTAAGTTTGCATGCTCCGCATTTTTTAGTAACATTGGGTAGCTCAATTGGTAATCCACTCACTATAATGTGCAGGAGGTACAAGGTTCGATTCCTAGTGTTCGATGTGTTTAGGGGGAGTACCGAAGAAGAAGATATAAGATCATACATTGCTACACATCTTTGCCCCCTCTCATTTTTTTATCCTGGCTTCACCCCTGATCATGCATCAGAGAACCATGATAATGACTTTTCTAAGAGATAACTCAACGTTGGAGAGGAAACATTGCTCTTCTTACACTAGCGCTCTAGGGAAGATTAAGTTCGTTGAAGCGGGATAACCAATGAGAGGAATATGTTTTAACTTACCTAGCACGAGACTGAGGCATGCAAGATGAGCGGGAAGTCCAAGTATTTTCAAGTCGAAAAAGAGTTGAAGGTCGAACAACTGATTCATCCGAGAATAGAAGTAGTACAATGTAAGAGACAAAACAAGTGGCAAGGAAACCATAAAATTTGGGAATATTTGATCCTCTGCTTGGTTTACGAAGCCACGATTAATTCTCTCTATAGTTATAAATTTACTTTGTCACATTGCTTCTAGTAATGGGCTTTGATAACCTTGATAGTGACTTTCCTAAATGACAGTTCAAAATTGGAGAGGAAGTTTTGCTCTTTGAGATTATAAGTGGTACATGGTTAGAGACAAAACGAGTTAGAGAGTAAACCGTGGATTTTGGCAAAACTTGATCCTAGGCTAGAAAAAAAGGTATATGAGGTGCAATCAATTATCTTTAGTGTTGGTTGCTCATGTTTGTTCGACCCCAACTTGTCTGGTACTGAAAGACATCGTTGTTGTTGGTTGGTTATGTTTGTTCGACCACATAAACCCTCTGTCTATAAGGAGAAGTTAAAGTAGGGCGATAATATACTTATGAAGATATTAAACATTACCGATTCAGTTTGATGGAAACAGGTCTTCTTAATATCAAAGGGCTCTATCGCAAGGATGAAATGACCGATTTTGGTGTAGTGTGAGTTTGGATGAGACGGCATATAGGAGAGAGCTCATCTATGAAGGCTTTATTGACTGTGTGATTTTTAGAAATGATCATGGTGCTTTTGGGCAATTGCGAGGCAAGACAAGAAGCCATGTCCGTTCAGGTGTAATCCATGACTTCCGATTAAGATTGAGAATTGCGAAGGTTCCAAGCCTAGATTTCGTGGTCAAGGAGAAATTCATTAGAATTATGTTTAGGTGTAATCATTGACTTCTTTTTAGGTGTAATTACGGGTCAAGGAGAGATAAGGGAGAACTTGATCTGAAGGTATATATAAGCAAGGAGAAACCATAAGAAATTTAATCTTTGAGGCACGTGAGATAAATTCTTGATCATTTATGGATAATAGTGGTAATTTTGTTATGTTTGAGACAAATAGAGGCATGGGTTTGACCATCAAGTACAACTTTTACTTTGTCGTGTTGCACCCAACAATGGACACAATGGACATTCCTTAACCATTCACTGGAGAACCGTTTAAAGTTAACTAGGGCGAGACTTGGGCATGTAGGACAACATGCTCATATATAGGATGTGTGAGAGGCCCAACCGTTTTCAAATGTGAAAACGTGGGACGAAGGGGGGGGGGACTATGTCGACCAAGATTATAAGTGGTGAATGGTCAGAAACAAAATGAGTTAGAGAGGAAACAGTGGAATTTGGGAAAACTTGATCGCATATGAATGGAAGTTTTATGAAGATGCAACCAATTATTTATAGTATTGGTTGGTCATGTCTGTTCAACCATGAAAACCTTCTGTCTAGAAGGTTAAGTTTAATTAGAATGAGATTACTTATGACGGCGTTAAACATGTCGTCTTCGGTCTGATGGAAGATGACATTGTTATTATCTAGGGGGTCTCTCATAAGGTTGAAATTGTAACAACCCAGTTTTCACAAAAATTAAAATTTTTGTTTTCGGTGTGAATTGTTTGATTGTCTGATTTGTTTACGGTGTTTGCATCCCCGATTTATCGATCGGCGATTATTTTTCCCCCCTCTTATCTCGTACCGGACGGAGACCGACCCTTGCCACCCTGACACTCGACCTTGCGACACCGGGTTTCGTCCGATCACCGTCGCGAAAACCGCACAAGACCAGCCGAAGCCAACGGAACGAAAACCCCGTTTAATAATTAAACGGGTTATTTATATAGCGCGCCGGAAAGTGTTCTCGGAACGGTTCTAGCGCGAGGTGAACGTCGCCGGCTCGACGCGTTGATCGCGCAGTTCGAAGTTTTACCCGAATCGGAGGTCCTGCGGACCCCCGGCGGTCAGAAACGTAAGCACCGCGCGCGCGAGAGAAAAGCCGGGATGTTTTTGCAAACTGCCAGCCACTTGGGCTATATAAAAACCACCACCCCACTTAGGGTTTCCCTAGCCAAAATAGGCAGCCACCAGCCCCCAGATCTGGAATTTTGCTCCAAAATTACCCCATTTTCGCCCAAACCCTAGCCCTTTCTGATCTGGACCGTTAGATCCGGAGATCCGGTGGCCCGGGATTGCGCCACGTCGCCCCGTGGAGACTCCCGTGGAGCTCCTCCTCCCGAGCCTCTCTTCCAGCTGCGCCCGAGCCCCGAGCCCCGCCGCCACCTCGCCTCTGCTCCGGTCGGCGAGCCGAGTCGCCGGCGAGCCGCCCGCGCCCGCTCCACTCCTCTCCCTTCCCTCTCCTCCTCCTAACCCCCCCTCCTCGTCCTCTCTTGCAGCCGAGCCCCCATGGATGGCCCACCCGGAGCTCGCGCCCAGGCCGCCTGTCGCCGACCAGATCCATGGCCGCGCCGCCCCAACACCCCGCCGAAGCAGCGCTCCTCCTCCAGCCGCCCTTCCCCCTCGCCCCTCGCCGCCGGTGGCCGGCGCAGCCACCGGGAAGCCGCCGCCGTGGATCCCTTGCTCGGGGTCGTCCTGATCTGGACGAAGGCCTCCGAGCGCTCGCCTGCGCGTGGCCGCTCGTGTGGGCCGGCCAGCTCAGCCGGCTCCAGCGCCCCAGCCCGCCCGCGAGTTGGGCCTCGGCCCAGTGGTAAGCTGCCCCCTTTTTTTCCTTTTTTATCTTTTTATTTTTTTATTTTGCTGTGGTAGTTGGGCCGGCCCAGTAGCTTTCGGCCCAGTATATTTGTTTTCCTGGTTTATTTATAAAATTGGCAGATTGTATTATATTTTTGCGGTGCCCGTATCTTTTCATCGGTAGCTCCGATGGAGACGCTTTCTACATGAAAGTTGCTTCATTTTGCGCGTAGATTAATAAAATGTTGCTTGTTGCCATGTTTGACTTTGTTTACATGCTGTTTGACCGCTAATTACATCGCATGCCACCGTAAATTGTTTCTGTAATAACTTTTCAACCGTTGCTCCGATTAAAATGTTCTTTATATGTAACTTGACTAGAATTGCATGTAGATGTGTTTATGCTGTTCTTGCTTGCTAATAAAAATAATAAAATATGTTTAGGGGCAAAACAGTACCAAATGCAATAAATATCATGGGGTCCGTAATAGTTGGCATGTATAGGTTTTACCCCCACTTAAAATGACTAGATTAGATAGTTTACTTTGTGCTTCACCTATTGCCATGTTTGTGTGCTATGCCATGCTTGAGTGAGATGCCATGTTAACAACCTATCGGGCCTTACAGAAATGCCACCATTATGATCCATTGCGAGTTTGGATGTGAAAATACGGACACGAGAGATCATCTAGGAAGTTTTGCTTGAGCATGTGATCTGTTGGAGCATAGTGATTATGGATAATTGCGATGTGAGGCAAACGGTCGTGATAGGTGTAATCTGTGATTTGCTTAGGGTGGAAATTTGAGAAGGTATTAGGGCTAATAGGATGCCATCAAGTGATGGCGGTGGAGATGTTGCAAGTTGGTGTGAAGGTAGATCCAAGCTAGGAGAGTAGAACTCCATTAAAAATAATCTTGAAGGTAGGTCAGACAAATTCTTGTCCATTTATGGATAATGGTGATGATTTTGTTATGGCGGCGACGAATAAAGGAAAAGGCGGATAAATTGCAAGTGCATGCGCCTCTTATCAACTAGAACTTTTATTTTGTCGGGTTGCACCCAATAATGGACATTTTTTGGACCTTCCGTTGCGGAACCTTGATAATGACTTTCCTAAGCGATAGTCTAGGGTTGGAGTCGAAACGCCACTCTTCTGATGCCAACACTCTTGGGCGGATCGGATTCGTTTAAGCGCGAGAATCAATGAGATGATTCTGTTTTTACCCGGGCCGAGACCCAAATGTGCAAGATAGTCAGCCTGTATGATGGTGGGAGACCCGACCGTTTTCAAATGAAAAAAGCGCGGGAACTCAAGGGATAACTGCATGTAACAAGATTAGATGTGGTACATGTTCAGAGACAAAATGAGTTAGCAAGTAAACCCTAAAATTTGGGAAACCTTTGATCCCATGTTAGGTTTACGAAGACGTGATTGATCAATTCTCTCTAGTGTTGGTTGGTCACGTCTGTTCAACCATGTAAGTCCCCTTTTCTGTCTAGAAGAGAAAGTTCGATTGCTTATGCCATTGTTAAATATTGTCTAAAGATTATGCATGCCCTTGCTAACCAAGTCGGCTTAAGTTTCCCGGAAGGAGGCATTGTTTTGTATCCAAGGGCTCTCCTAAGGTTGAAACCCTGGATTATGATCCAGTGGTGAGTTTGGACTGGAAGAGATAGAGGAGAGATGAGCTCATCTAGGAAGTTTTTGCTTGAGCGCATGATCTGCTGCGGGGTAAACGTTCGTGACTGTTTTGTGGGCAGGAGTAGCTGCGAGGCCAGGCAAGGCAAGAGGACGTGACAGTTCGGGGTGTAGGATTCGTGAGTCGTGTGACTGGCCTGGTCCCTAGACGTACGCTCCAACGGCAGAAATGGGAACTAACGGGCAACACAGGAACCCCAGAGGCAGAGCGCACCAAATTAGCAGCAACGAGCAGTAATGAGAAACGGCCGCCGGATTGATCATAGCTAATTAATTAAAGATCCGATCACACGAGAAGATACGATACGCAGTTGACCTGTGCTGTGAAGCCGAGGAGAAAGGCACGCACGGGCACGGCGATGATCGATCGAGGAGACGACACGCAGTTGACCTGTGAAGTGGAGCCATTGCAAACGGCCAAGGCGCACCGCGTGGTCAAGGCAATGGACGTTGGCGTGCGTGCGTACGCGGACGCGGCTTGCAACTTGCATCGGGATCGGCGCCGCCCAGCAGGCCGGCAGGCCCGACCATGGCCATGGGGGCAGGCGCAGGTTCAGGTACCTCGTAGACCTCGACGCTTCGGATCCATGGAAGATTTCCTGGATCGAGATAGATACTCGAATAGTACTCGACACAGTCTAGTTCAGGTAGTAGATTATTGGAACGAAGTACTTTCAACAGTGACAGGTATAGAGGCTCACAGACCACAGGCAAGATTTTATTCCTCCTAGGAATCGAAAGTTCGAATGGTACGCTGACACAACGAAAAGGGAACGATCTGCATCAATGCATGGCCATGGCATGGCTACCAGGATGTTCCCTGCCTACTACTGCTAGTTCTGGGGCGGCCTGTGGCGGAGCGGCTCCTCCTCCTCCTAGTTGGGGGGCTGGCCGGGGCTGGACCCGACCTGCTGCTGGTTAGACGCGGCGGGCGGCGGGGCCTGCCCGCCGGCGGCGGCCGGGTCGTTGGCCTCGGCGAGGACCAGGTCGTTCTCCTTCTCCCGGAGCAGTAGCTGCATGCGGTGGACGTCGACGAGGAGGAGCTTCACCCGCAGCCGCGCTTGGTCCATGTCCAACTCCTTCTGGGCCCGGAACCGGTCCCACTTGACCCGCTGACGGTCAAGCTGGTTCGCGCGGTACTCGTGCGCCACCGCCTGCCGCTCC
The DNA here is from genome assembly GCA_950022295.1 of Bromus sterilis. Lineage (NCBI taxonomy): Eukaryota > Viridiplantae > Streptophyta > Magnoliopsida > Poales > Poaceae > Bromus > Bromus sterilis. The sequence goes on from OX465597.1 coordinate 33,563,641, forward strand.
AGCCCCACCGCCTGCTCCTTCATCCACACCCGCAGCTGCTGCGTGTCGCCGCTGGCCACCGCCGCCGCCAGCTCGCTCTGCATCTTCTGCATGGCGGACGACGGCCCATTGTCCTCGCCCGCCCGCGCCCTCCTGCGGGGCGGCTTGTTCTCGTCCTCCTCCCCGTCTTCCCCGCCGCCACGGCGCTTGTTGTTGTGGCGGCGCCCGCCGTAGTTGTGGGAGGCGTTGCTGTCGTCGACCGCGTGCCCGCCGCCGCGGTGCTTGATGCTCACGTCGTCCGACTCGTCCACGTCCTCCTCCTCCTCCTCTTCGGCGTCGTTGCCCATCTCGCTGTCGTCGTCGTCCTCCTCCTCCGCCTCGGCGCGCGTGGAGGAGTTCATCCTCGCCGGGGCCTGGCGGCTGGCGGACGAGGCCGGGCGCGGGTGGTGGAAGCAGGCCGCGGCCGCGCCGTCTTCGGCCATCTGGTGGAAGGCGGCTGCTGCGGCGGCGCCGGAGTTGTGGTAGGTGCACATCTCGCGGAAGTAGAGGTGCTTGGAGCTGAGCAGCTTGCGCGCCTCCTCCTTGGCCCTGGGGGTGAGCTCGTCCATGGCGTCGAGCAGGGCCGGGTTCTCGACCACCTTGCACGCCGTGCCGCGGCCCAGCAGGTCGACGACGCGCTTGTAGCGCTTGTTGAGGTCGTTGAACTTGTCCTCGCACTGCTGCGGCGACACCATGAAGCCGTGCTCCGTCATGGCCCGGGACACGGACTTCCACTTGCCCTTCTTCTGCTGCGCTGCCGCCTGCGGCCCGTGCCCACCATGCGCCGCCCCCGCCTTGCCGTGGGCCGCCGCCGCCGCCGCCCGACCACCCTCGCCGTCGTCCCCGGCGCTGTACACCACCGCGATGAGCAGGCGCACCATGGCGTCAGTCCACTTCATCCGCGACCACGGGCACGCCGCGGCGCCCGCCCCCGGCTGCTGCACGGCGCCGTTGCCCATCTCCTCTTCCTCATGCACCTTGACCGCCCTCGGCATCGGCGGCGCGTACGCCGCGTAGGACGGCGGGGCGTGCTGCCTCACCGGCATGGGCTGCTGGTAGTGCTGGTGCTGGAAGCCGCCGCCGACGGCGACGTTGCCTTGGTGGTGGAGCTCCGGCTGCTGGAACGCGTTGGTGGCGTGGATCTGCTGCTGCTGCTGGGCCATGCGCATCTCGATGCCCAGCAGCGCCGCCGCCGCCGACCCCATCCCGGCGCCTCCGTCAACTCTCTCCATCCGGTCTCCCGTTGTCAACTCTCTTTTTTTCTCAGGGACTCCTGTGGTCAACTCTAGGTTCTGCGCGCTGCCCGGTGGAGACAAGCGCCGAATAAAAAGGGGAGCGGGGAGCGTGTACGCCTCCGCCGGTATCGCGCGGAACGGGCAGCGGCCGCCTCCGCTAGACGTTGTTGGTTTCGGTGGGAGCCCACAGACGCGCCGAAAACCAGCTTGGATCCTCTGCGGCCGGTGGCTTCCCGTGTGGTACATCTTGTGACCGGGCGTGTGCGCAGAAGATCCCGTGGAAATTGTGAATCAGCTGCTGCCCCGGTTTGCCCCCTCGGACGGCTCTGGTTTGGCGAAGGGTTCTTTCTTAGATGAGCCCCCAAGTTTAGGGAAATTCGTACAAGGCCCTTGATTGGTATTTTTCACAAGCTCCTTAGAGATAATATAAAAAAAGGAAATGTAATGATAGGCTAGATTTCATATATTTCAACAGTAATTACAATATTTACAACCACATGGAGAGCCCTTGCATACCAACAATCGGTCCCAGTCTCAAGTCTTGCTAGCAAGCTCTTTAGAAAAACATAAGTGAATTGTATTACTCAATCCATAATATTCAAGATGATTTTGTTGTTCCTGCGTGGTCGGATGAAATCTATTATAGATATAGCCTATTCTAGTTAGAACTTAGTTTGTGCTTCATTAGTTGTATATAGTAGTACTAGTTTTAGTTTATCTTTATTTTTTGTTTTATGAAGGCCCTTGTCATCGTAGAACTAAGGATATTTGGAATCATATCATGTTTTATCTCCTCTTTCCTTGGAAAGCTTGTTTACTTGGTGGAAGACTTCATTGATATCCTTCAGTAGATAAGGCTAGTAATGCTAAGTCCAACCATCATCGTATCACCAACTTTAATCATCATTTAAAACAACATCGTTTAATAGATATGGGTTTTCATGGATCCTCTTATATTTGGTGTAATAAGGGTTTTTATTTTGTTCCTACTTTTGGATACCTTCATCAAGGTTTCATTAATGCAAATTGGTGAATGATTTTTATAATAATACTGTGTATAATTAATCTTCCATCATGTATAGTGATCATGCTTCAATCCTTATAATCATTGACCCAATCAATATTAAGACCAAGATATCTTTCGAGTTCGAAAACTACGTTATATGAGTGTGACTTTCAATACACATCTCAAATTGCTTGGTCTAACACGAGTGGTAAACCTTTTCATTATCATGACACTAAGCTTGCAAGTTCCGTCAAACGGGGGAGCGTGTCCAGACACCCTCTTCAATAGTAGCTAGATTCAATACATGTTGAGCTTATGTCTATACAATATGCTCCTCTTCATTTGTTGGACCGCAATAAGGAGGCCACTTCTATTAATCAGTATGATCATACCATGTCTAAACTAACAGTGTTCTATAGGCAAAGAGTTAAGAGGTGGGTTAGCTAGCCAGAGAGTGAAGAGGTGTTGGGTTGTTTATGCTAATAGAAATACAACTTAGTATCATGATGACATGCTTACAAGATGCCGAAAAATAGAATTAGTGTCGTACACCCGAGATGATATAGCTCTGTCTTCATAAAATATTTCTCAAATTTATTTGATACAATGCAAATCAACTTAAGTATTATCATGCAAAGATGGAAGCTCTTCCTTTCCCTTCTATTCAAGATAAGGAAGAAGTGTTGGAAGTTCTCGGAGGCATGAAGAGGCATGCATCTCTTAGCACAGATGGTCGGAGTGTTGCTTTCTTTCTCTTTGCTTGGAAAGGGATCGAGGATGATTGTCACAATACTTATAAAGCTAATGTAAACTTCATCCAAAATTCAACAAGACCTACATTTCGCTTATTCCTAAAAAAAGCTAATGCTTGCTCTCCCTGCAACTATAGGCCCATAAGCTTATGCAATATAGTTTATGAGATCATTACTAAAACCACAAATAGATTTAAAGAAAACCTTCCTAATTGTATCGATGAAACCTAGCAAGATTATATTGAGGGTAGAAGTGTCTCTAATAATGCCATTGTATCCCAAGAGATCACCCATTCTTTCTAATTATCCTCCTGGAAACATGAGGCTTTTACGCTAAAAGCTAATCTTTCTAAGGCATTTGATAGAATCGAATGGGCATTTATTATCCTTGCTCTTCTACGTAAAGGGTTGCATGGTCATTTCATAAAATGATTTATTAGCGGAATAGCATCAGCCGCCTCCGCTAGAGGCAGCGACAAATGTTGTCGGTTTTGGTGGGAGCCCACAGACATGCCGAAAACCACCTAGGATTCTCTGCGGCCGATGGATTCCTATGTGGTACATCTTGTGACCGAGCGTGTGCGCAGAATATCAGGGAGAATTGTGATTCAGCTGCGTCCTCGGTCCCCCCCCTCCGACTGGCTATGGTTTGGCAAACAATTCTTTCCTACATGAGCCCCAATGTTTTGGCAAATTCGCACAAGGTCCTTGATTATTATATTTCACAGGATCCTTAAAGATGGTGTAAAATAGGAAATATTTTTGTAGCATATATTTGATATATTTTCAACATTATTTAATAGATTCACCTCTAATTGAGTGCCCCCACCTACCAACAATCAATCTGAGCTCTAGTTTTGGTAGAAATAATTTTTAAAGAGTGATTTGTAATTACATAAACTACGTCATTACGATCCTTAATACAAAGTTTTACAACACCATCTACTCCATAACCAAGACAGACAATGGTACAAAATTGAATTTTAGCAAAATTATGTATGAAGAGGCTCACACTATTCTGACTCAATGTATGTGAGTAATACAAGATTTATGATATTCTCGCGAAGCTTATTTTAGTTCATGCACCAGGAATGCATGTCTCAAGCAATCAATCGTTGTGCTCTTGATCATATTTACCGCTTGTAAGCAGTATGCTAAAATGGTTATTGGGAGACCACTCCATCATTTTACCAATGCCACTTCTTTCATAAACGATGAGAGCTTCGCCTCTCATCGTGGCAAGTAAATGGATGATGGCATGAAGTGGATATAATCTCATACCAATAACTGGGTATGACGAAGAGACCATATCTGGGTATGACCATACAGTAGCCTCTATGACCCTAGCCACCGTAATTTTGGATACCTTCCTTTATTCTCCATGGGCTTCGTTAAGTGGCATGTTGATGAAGTCTTCTAGGAGACCCACGGTCCGGCCCACAAGGTTGGATCTATCATCATGGGAGGCCCCTTATATGGGACACTGTCAGTATCCCTTGGATCGATATTCAAGTCTAATCCTCATATGTACGGGTGAAACCAGGTCGGATTCGGACGGATAATATCTATATTGTATCCTATTCCATATTTATTTTCGGATTCGGAAGTGGAACAGGTGCGGATTCGAATACCGTATTATGCGGATTCGAATAACGGATTAGGCGGATTCAGAAGCGTTACGGTAAAGGAAATGCATCGGACCAGAAACGGACATTTACCATATTCATATATGAGAAATATATAAATGCTTTAAACTAAAATCATACATATATAATGAGCAAATATAAATACTTATACACTTTAAGAGCACATAAAGCACTAGATAGTATTGAAATAGTCCAAATAAATCACTGACAAGCATATGTCTTGTCTCATAAGAAAAGATAACATTCACATACTGCTTCTTAATACTTAAAACTTGGTCCATCAATCGGATTCGGAAATTAAAAGTTCAGATTATCCTATTATGTCGGATATTTGTAATACCATATCCTATACCGTATCCTATCAATCGGATTCGGAACAGATTTTTATCGGATGTAAATATTGTTACCGTATATTATAAAAACGGATTCAGACGAAAATTATCCTAACCACTTTCAACCTTACTCATATGGCTTGGTTCTTCGGCTTTATTCATCGGACTTGAAATTAGTCCACAACATTCTTTATGAAATCCTTCAGGAGATCATCTTGCAGGAAAATTCATGTGCCTTATCTTCAGGAAACTCATGTCATCATTCTATGATGTCATGCATCTCTTAACTGAGCCCGGCTAGTGGGTCCATCTAACCACGTAGACCCTAGTCAAAGTGATGTGCAATGGTGAATCAGGATCCCTGTCGGGGGGATGGACCAAGCCCATAACCCGACATTAGATCTATGGGCCGACTCACCTGCGGAAGGCCCACAAGAGAAGACCCGACTACGGGCCGGCTGCGCCAAGGAAAGAAGATCGAAGCCGTAGAAGGAATTCGACTTATCTTGTATATCACATAGCATATTTGTAAAGTAGAATAGGACTCCACCTCGTGTCGGAGTCGGACTCGCGGAATCTCAGGACCCGACGCCCCTATAAGCCGAGGTTCATGGGATCCAGGGCCAGAGAACAATCTCAACCTAAGATAGGACTAGACACTTGTCGGCGTAACCTAGATCTCACCGAGACTAAGTTTACAAGCCGACTCTCCTGTAATCGATCAACCGACTCTTCTTTCGAGAGTCGGAACCCATAATAAGAGGAAGCAGGAGTAGGATTTTACCTCGATACAAAGAGGGGATGAAACCTGGGTAAATCGCCGAGTCTCTTTTCCATGTCGACTCTCTCCACGAAATCGCCTCGCAGCAAAGGTCTCATGTTAAGTTCGACTCTTCGGACATCTGCCTGACTTTCCCACGACAGTTGGCGCCCATCGTGGGGCCTGCGCTTGCAGGTGTTGAGATTCTGGAGGGAGCTCTTCAAGGCATGGAGGGATTCGTCGCTGGACGGATCACTAAAACCCGACGAGGAAAAATCTGCATCGATGATTCAACTTGGATCCCAGAAGCCGATTCCATCGAATCAGGGTTTCGGTTCCAGATCGGATCCATCCACATCTTCATTGGCCAAACGGATAGAGCCGAACCAGAGCCGGATCCAGAAGCCTCCACGAAGACCTCAAGCCGGCTTTTCGTCATGCCTTATGGCCTGAAAAACGCATCGGCCACCTATCATCAAACAAGCGGCCCTCCAGGTATGAGTCAGCTAAATACCGCTCCCCATCATGCCTTCATAGGATTTGTTGGTGGGTCCCTAGAGCCGGAACACGCTGACTCATGGCGACACAGAGAATCTCTCTGATGCCAGCTCATACCAAGAAGAGGATCATCATGAATATACCAGGTCGATTCGATCCGTCAAACAAGGGGGACTCGGATCTGACCTAGAGGAGTATAATCCAGATTCTCCCTATCTCAAGTCTCCTTGGGAAGGAGTCGTTTTTGCAACGGACAATCGAAGACGACGACACTCTTCAGAAGATAGGAGCCCGGTTTCTAAAGCCGACGACATCCAGAATCTATCAGACGACTCAGACACACAAACCACCAACGTATGGCAGCGATTGAGCCAAAACAGAGCCGATCCTGACCAGGAATTGGAGGAATACTAAGAAAAACCTGCAAGGTTGCAGAAGGAGATAGTTTGGGAACATCAAAATCTCGCAGAAGCTCAGGACCGGCTCTCGCAACGATTACATCACTACAACCTCCAAGAGTCGATAAGCGACCGGCTCACACCTATAACCAACGCAATGAAACATGTAAAGGAGGTAGCCGAAGACCAGAGAGGGCTCGTAGACGCTGTCGTGAGCTACGCCGAGTCCAATGAAGCAAGATACGGGATAGTTCCAAACAAAATCCGGACGCGCAATAAGAAGCGCAAACGACACGATGAAAATTATCCCCTGGACCACAAACAACCATCCCAGCAGAAAATAAGGTATCAGGACTGCGCACAAGCCATCCAAGAAGCTTGCCCTAAGCACTCTAGATCTGGTCGCCCTGCTAAACATACCTGGGGTCAGTGCTCCTTCATGCAAGAATATAAACGCCTAATCGAGGAAAGCATCCAAAAGGCAAACCAGTATGACGGAGGCCCTGCCGGCTCATGCTACTACAGGAGATCAAGAACATGGACACGCCCACAATAAGAGCCGAATTTTCATTCTTGTTCTCAATGTAAGTCGATTCCCATCGCATTAGGCCATCGCCGCATTTAAATAAATAAATTCGATCCTCAATCGCAACCGGCTTTCTCCATAAAGTCGATCCTCGATCGCAACCGGCTTTCACCATAAAAAACAGTCAATCCTCGATCGCAACCGGCTTTCGCCTTAAATAAAGTCTCTATTAATAAATTAGGAGGTGAGTTTACGATACTGAGCAACACGGCATGTTGCAAGCCGTGTCAAACCTGTATTAGCACAAAGGCTGTAAAACTCTTCCTTAATTCTTACATCTTCGAGGAAAACTTCGCATGGATATGTCATTGCACGGACTCGTATCTTCCAACAACTCTAGGGGCACATGATCTTCATTATAGCTCACCCTAGCATCTGGGGATAAAGCTGCAGCTCTAGTAACTGGGTCGGTGCGCTCGTGCTTCTTCTTCCCAAATCACCTCTTTGCTTTTCCTAGCAAACTCATTTCTGAAATTTTTAAAAATTCATAAAAACAAGGATTTAAGAAAAGTGAGTTGAGGCAAACTACTCTACTCACTTACCTAAGGCATAAACTTGAATCAGAACTTGGAAAATAAGTTTCTACAAATGCATACAAGCTCATATGAACAACACCAAGAACTACTAAATACTCACAAATGAGGCCACCAATCAAAAATCTAATTGGAGGGGTGGAGGAGTCACATACCAGGGAGTATTTTCTCAAACTTTCAGCTCAAACAATGGGCTGTAGAGAGAGATCGAAATTCTGGACGAAGAGCAGCAAGAACACGGGTTCCAGCTGAAGAACTCATGTTTTGGGGAAGAAACATAGAGGAAGGAAGAAGACTTACCTGGGTGGCTGTCTTGGTGGGCCAGGCGCCCTGTGGGCGCGACCAGGAGGCAGGGCCCGCCAGCTGGCCGCCTAGACTAGTAGTGGTTGATGTCTACGCACACTTCTATTCTTGTAGACTATGTTGGGCCTCCAAGCGCAGAGGTTTGTAGGATAGTGATACGTTCAAATTGCAGCACTATTTTATATTGTAATTCATCCTTATTCATTGATATATTTCATATTATGATGATGTTCTTATGTTGTTTTGGCTTATTTTACACAGTTTGCAACTTTCCGGTGCCGAAGCAGCAGACGCAGGATTCAGCGGTAAAAAGTGGACGCTGAGTTGCTCAAGAAGAATACTTCCAAATTACCTGAAAACCGACGGGGGGTATTTTCCAGAAGATTAACAAAGACTCGCCGAAGAGGGGCCAGAGGGGGGCCACAGGAGCCCCAGGCGGCCACCTGGCGCGGCCCCACCCCTAGCCGCGTCGGGAGGGCGCCTGGAGCCCTGGGGTCACTCCCGGCTCCCCCCTCTGGCCTATATACTCCTCGTTGCGCGAAAACCTAAAAAAAGAGAAGTTTTACGGAGTTCCGCCGCCGCTCCGTGGCGGAAACCTACAAAGAAGAAAAGGGCTCTCCAGCGGGCAGATTCCGCCGAGGAGATCACCTCCCAGAAGGGGAGATCATCGCCATCGTCATCACCATCGTCATGGGTATCATCGAGATCATCATCAACATCATCCCCAATATCAGCACCATCTCCACCACCATCCAATCTCACCTCACAAGTTTATCTTGTGTTGTAATCCGTATATCTATCCTCTCTACTCTACCAGTGTTGATTACTACTTTGTGGTGAATGCTATTGAGTTTTGTTGGAGAAATATCATTATGTCCAGATTGTTTATCATATATTTACCACCTCTGATCGTGATCTCTTTTATGTCTTGTGAGTAGTTACTTTATTTCTTGAGGACATGGGAGAAGTCTACTTGTTAGTAGTCATATGATGTTGAAGTAATTTGTGTTGTTTGATATTTAAGTTGTGTTGTTATTTTCCTAGTGGTGTTGTGTGAGTCGAACACTCAACACTTCACCTTATTAAGGACCTAGGGGAATACATTTTGTATAGAGAATGCTTACGGTGGGTTGCCGGAGTGACAGAAACCTGAACCCCAGTTTGCACACTTTTGCACAAGGGAATACTGGATCCTTGATCTTATTGTTGTGGTTAGGCTTTGCCTTAATTTCTATCTTGTATTTGCGGATGCTTGCAAGATGTTTAATCATAAGAGTGCACTTATCTTAGTCTAGAAGGTGTGCTAGCATAGATCCACCCACTCAACACTTGTCAGCACAACACTTGTTATCGATACGGAGTATGGCGAAAGCACGTGACTACCTCTCCATGTGTCCTCAAGAACGCTTTATTCTTTATAAGTTCAGTTGCCAGGCTTATCCTTTGCTCAAAAGGATTGGGCCACTTGCTGCTCCTCAGCGCTATTTACTTTGCTTGCTTTTATCTTATTGTTGCTTATACCGAAAACCCCTAAAAAGTTATCTTTCAGTGCTTGCAGTTATTCCTTGTCCAAAATCACCTATCAATACCTTTCGCTCCTCGTTGGGTTCGACACTCTTACTTATCGAAAACGCTGCAATAGATCCCTTTACGTTGAGGGTCATCAAGTAACGTTTTCTGGCGCCGTTTCCGGGGAGCATAGCACTATTGGTAAGTGAAGCTGGTAAGGAAATTTTTATTTTTATTTTGCTGTTGCTACTCTTTGTCCGTATGGACAACCTAGCTATTGGATCGTTGCTTATGGGGAAACACCCCACATATGTGGTGGTTGACCTCCCCCTACTGAAATTGTGCGTTATAAAATACCAACTGGTATTATCGATTGTGTCTTGGCTAATCGTTATGCAGGAGACAGACATCCCAGTGAGCACTTGCTATATTTTTCACAACTATGTTCACTATTTAAGCTTGCAGGTGTATCAATGGAGTTTGTCATGAAGAAATTGTTCTCCGTATCGCTTATAGATAAAGCTTCAGATTGGTATAAGCTTCTCGATAACTCTCATTTGCTTGAATGGAATGAGCTTATGTCTCTCTTTTATACTAAGTTTTATCCCCTTCATGAAATTCATCGAGACATGAATTATATCTATAACTTTAGGTCTCGTGACGGAGAAAGCATCGCTCAAGCTTGGGGGAGATTGAAATCCCTAATGCTCAAATGTCCTATTCATGAGCTCCCCAAGAAAACTATACTTACATTTTTTATGCTAGACTTTCTCGTTAGGATAAGGAGATGTTGGATGCCTCCTCTAGTGGGGTATTTCAAACAAAAAGCGTTGAAGAAAGGTGGGACCTCCTTGAAAGGATCCAGAAGAATACCAAAGATTGGGAAATAGATAAAGGTATTGAATCCACTATTAATTATGAGCATGATTATATAGAGAGCTATGTGAAAACCGATTACTTTAATACCTTTTGCTCTAAGATTGGTCTTGATTCCCATCTGATGATTGATTTTTGTAAGGACTTTGCTTCTCATATTGACTCTTCTAAGAAGAAGAAGAATCAACATCATAAACCCTTCAAAGAATTACCTATTGATATTCATGTTGCTGACCCCATTGTGCCTGCAATTATATATGAAAAGCCCCCTTTTCCCGTAAGAATAAGGGAGCATTCTTTCGTGATAGGCATAATGAATAAGAGTGAGAGAAGAATTGATGAGCCTGGGGACCAGATTAAGGTCGATCCTCGAGTTGCATTGGTTAAGGATCTTATTACTAATGATGCTTTAGATTCCAATATAAATTTTTGTGCTGTTTCCACTAACCTTGTCACAGCCAAGAATAAAGGCCCAATTTCAGGTACTCCAGTAGTATCTGTTAAAATAGGAGATCACAATTATTACGGGCTATGCGATTTGGGATCGAGTGCTAGTGCTACCCCGTATTCACTTTATCAAGAGATCATGGGTGAAATTTCACCTTGTGAACTTGAAGAAGTTGATGTTACTATTCATCTTGCAAACAGAGCAACTATCTCTCCTATCGGAATTGTGAGAGACGTTGAAGTCTTATGCGGAAAGGTAAAATATCCTACCGACTTTCTAGTACTTGGTTCAGTAAGGGATAATTTTTGTCCCATTATTTTCGGTAGACCTTTTCTCAGAACTTGTGGAGCTATAATAGATTGCAAGAAAGGTAAAGTTTCTGTTGAATTCAATGGTGAGCCCTATGAATTTAATTTTTCTAAGTTCTCTAACCAGCCTCGTGGTACTGATTTTCCTAGTAATGATAATATTATTGAAGATATTGCTTCCATTGCTATTCTTCCTAATGACCCTTTGCAGCAATATATGGAGGACCACGAGAATGATTTGCATATGCAGGAGAGGAATGAGCTGGACGAAATATTCTTAAGACAACCTGCTATCCTAAAGCACAACCTTCCAGTTGAGCCTTTGGGAATTTTATCGAAGCCAAAAGAATATCCAGTCTTTGATCTTAAACCTCTTCCTGATTCGCTCAAATATGCTTATTTAGATGAAAAGAAAGTATATCATGTTATTATCAATTCTAACCTTTCAGGGTATGAAGAAGAGCGACTATTGGAAGTACTTCGCAAACATCGAGGTGCAATTGGCTATACCCTTGATGACCTTAAGGGTATTAGTCCATCTATTTGTCAACATGCCATCAACCTTGAGCCTGATGCCAAACCAGTTGTCGATCATCAACGACGACTGAATCCAAAAATGATGGATGTTGTAAGGACTGAGATTCTCAAGCTTCTAGCCGCAGGTATTATCTACCCTATAGCTGATAGTAAGTGGGTAAGCCCGGTTCATTGTGTTCCAAAGAAAGGAGGAACAACTGTGGTTCCTAATGATAAGAATGAACTAATGCCCCAGAGAATTATTATTGGATATAGAATGTGTATTGATTACATGAACCTGAACAAGGCAACCAGGAAGGACCACTACCCGTTGCCGTTCATTGACCAAATGCTTGAAAGGTTATCCAAGAATACTCACTTTTGTTATTTAGATGGTTATTCTGGCTTCTCTCAAATTCATGTTAACACTGTTGATCAAGAGAAGACCACTTTCACTTGTCCCTATGGTACTTATGCTTACAGGCGTATGCCTTTTGGTTTATGTAATGCCCCTGCTACTTTTCAAAGGTGTATGTCTGCTATCTTTCATGGTTTTTGTGAAGAAATTGTGGAGGTATTCATGGACGATTTCTCCGTCTATGGAACCTCTTTTGACCATTGTCTCCACAACCTTAATAAAGTTTTGCAGAGATGTGAGGAGACAAATCTGGTGCTCAACTGGGAGAAGTGCCACTTTATGGTCAACGAGGGAATTGTTCTTGGCCACAAGATTTCCGAGAGGGGAATTGAGGTGGACAGGGCCAAGATCGAAGCAATTGAAAGGATGCCCTACCCAAGGGACATCAAAGGTATTCGTATTTTTCTCGGTCATGCTGGTTTCTATAGAAGATTTATTAAAGACTTTTCTAAAACTTCGAGGCCCCTCACTAATCTTCTCCATAAGGACGTTCCTTTTGTTTTTGATGAAGATTGTAAGGAAGCCTTCGAAGTTCTTAAGAAAGCTTTAATAACTTCTCCTATAGTACAACCACCTGATTGGAATTTACCTTTTGAAATTATGTGTGATGCTAGTGATTTTGCTGTTGGAGCTGTTTTAGGGCAAAGGGTTGATAAGAAGTTGAATGTTATATCTTATGCTAGCAAAACCCTTGATAGTGCTCAAAAGAATTATGCTACTACTGAGACGGAATTCTTAGCAGTAGTGTTTGCCTGTGATAAGTTTAGGCAATATATTGTTGATTCTAAGATTATTGTTCATACTGACCATGCTGCCATTAATTATCTTATGGAGAAGAAGGATGCCAAACCGAGGCTCATCCGATGGGTACTCCTTCTCCAAGAATTTGATTTGCAGATTGTCGATAGGAAAGGAGCAGACAATCCGGTGGCGGATAATCTTTCAAGAATGGAAGATATACCGCATGATCTCATTCCAGTCAACGACAATTTTCCAGAAGAACAGCTAGCTGTTGTTAAAGTACAATCTCTCTCCGATCCTTGGTTTGCAGATTATGCTAACTTTATCGTTGCAAAGTTTTTGCCTCCAGGTCTAACATTTCAGCAAAGGAAGAAGTTCTTTCATGATTTGAGGCATTACTTTTGGGATGACCCACATCTTTTCAAAGAAGGTCCAGATGGGATCGTGAGAAGATTCATACCAGAACACGAGCAGAAGGACATTCTCAAACAATGTCACGACATTCCATATGGAGGACATCATGGTGGTGAGAGGACCGCACATAAGGTTCTTCAATCAGGTTTTTATTGGCCTACTCTCTTTAAAGATGCTAGAAGTTATGTTTTATCTTGTGATAAATGTCAGAGAGTTGGTAATATTAGTAGAAGGAATGAGATGCCTATGAATTACTCTCTAGTGATTGAGCCTTTTGATTGCTGGGGTTTTGATTTTATGGGTCCTTTTCCTTCCTCACACAAGTACACTCACATTTTATTTGCTGTTGATTATGTAACCAAGTGGGTAGAAGCAATCCCCACTGAAAGTGCTGATCACAAGACATCTTTGAAAATGCTCAAGGATGTAATTTTTCCTAGGTTTGGAGTACCCAGGTACCTCATGACTGATGGGGCTTCGCACTTTACACATGGAGCTTTTAGAAAAGCTTTAGCCAAGTATGATGTCAATCATAGAATTGCTTCACCGTACTGAAGGGAATATGCCCGAGAGGCAATAATAAAGTGGTTATTATCTTATTCCATGTTTATGATAAATGTTTATTTTCATGCTATAATTGTGTTAACCGGAAACGTTAATACATGTGTGTTTAATAAACAGAGAAAAGGTTCCTAGTAATGCCTCTCTTTATACTAGCTTGTTGATTAACGGATGATCAAGGTTTCCTGATCATGAACATTGGATGTTGTTAATAACAAGGTCATGTCATTGGAGAATGATGTGATGAACATACACCCACAGTAGTTATAGCAATACGATCATGTCATCAAGTTTCTATTGCTGTATCAAACTTTCACGAAGTAACCCTAATCCTTAGACCATGAGATCACGTCAATCACTGACACCGGAAGAGTACTTTGATTCCATCAAACGTCACACCGTAACAGGGTGATTATAAAGTTGTCGTTGGGTACTTGGAAAGTGTTAGTTGAGGCTCGTGGATCAAGAGTGGGATTTGTCCATCCAGATGACGGAGAGATATACTCTGGGCCCTCTCGGTGATATCACATTGACATCGCTTGCAAGCACGTGACTGGCTCACGAGGATGTTATATCACGGAACGAGTAAAGAGTACTTGTCGGTAACGAGATCGAACTAGGTATGGATGATACCAAATGATCGGATCTCGGACAAGTAAAATATCGCGAGACAAAAGGAATTGGTTACGGAGTTTTGGTTCACACGATCACTAGTTCATCGTTGAGTAAGTGGGAGTCATCATGGATCTCCAGATCCCGCTGATGATTATTGATCAGAGAAGAGTCTCTGTCATGTCCATTTTATTCACGAACCGTAGGGTGACACACTTAAGGATTCGTTGACGCGTTTGAGTGGATACGGAACGCCAGAGAATATACTGGACAGCACATGGACTGTTTTGATAAAACTGCTGGAATAGTTTCGGTATATCAAAATAGTGCAAGGGGATAATTGTTAATGTGTTCATTGAATGAAGTGTTCATCAATGAAGTACTCATTAAATGAAGTGTTCATTAATTTGAGTGACATTAAACAAGATAATTAAAAGTGTTTTAATGTGATAAACTCTTGGAATTTTGAGTGGAGAATTATGGAAGTTATGGGAATAATGTGTGACCCTTTGTTTTTGTGAGTGGAGAGTCCACCCACATGATGAGGGGAGAGGTGGGGGCACCTCTTGGGGCGTGCTACCCCTTGGGGGCTGCCTCCCCCTCCTATATATAGATGGGTGGAGACCCCTCTACACACTAATTTCCTCCATCTCTCATATGCCCTTTGGTTGGCATCTTCCTCCCCTTGCTAGCTGATCCAGTTTCACGAGTACGGTGCTTAGGCGAAGCCCTGCTCAAGATCTTCTCTACCACCACCACCACTATGTTGTAGTGCTGCTGGAGTTCCCGAGGATCCACTACTTCCGCTGCCCAACTGGAGCAAGGGGCGGAGGTCGTCACTGATCTGTACGTGTGACCGACTACGGAGACGCTGCCCGTTCGTGGCGTCAAGTCTTCATCACGACCTTGAGGTCGGCGAGTGTTCGACTACATCACCCACGAGAATAGTTCTCGTTGAAGCTTTTGGTCTTCGAGGGTGAGTCCTTCTCAAACCGTTACAAGTGATCTTCTAGATGTGATCTTGGTTGTTACAACCGTAGGAAATTTTTGTTTTCTATGCATCGAACCCTTCAGTGGTATCAGAGCCACGTCTATGCGTAGATGCTTTGTACGGTTGGAACACATAGAGATGTGGGCGTTGATCCTCTAGTTGTTACCCTCTTTTGTGCACTTGTTCATATTGCGGCAATGTTGGATTGAAGCGGCCCTAAGCGCAGATTGCGTGTCACGCTTGACATACGGCTTGTACCGTATAAAGTGGCTTTGGGGGTGTCAGTTTCTCTAACATTAGTGATATGGCATTTGCAACGGAGGGCCCTGGAAAGGGATGAAAAGAAACAACTAGCGAATCAACGTTGTGGTTCTTGTCCGTAGGTAAGATCGGTTCTTTCCTAGGAAGCCCAAAACCACGTAAAATTTGCAAAGATAATTTAGAAGCGTCTAACTTGTTTTTGCAGGGCATGTGATGTGATATGGTCATTGTTACAAAATTGTTGTATGAAATGAGATTTATTGTAAACAACCGGCAGGAGCCATATGGTTGTGTTTTTCCTTTTTTAAGGCCTGCGTGCTGTTGATATATCCATGAGATATATTGTAATGGAGAAGGACGACCATGGTGGTGGCGCCATGGACCTTGGTGCCGCGCCGGTGGCATGATGGAGATCATACCAAGACGCACAAAGATGGAGATCTATTGCGAGAAGGACCATATCATATCACATTATCCATGCATGTGATGTTTATCCTTTTATGCATCTTATTTTGCTTAGTTACGATCATGATCGCTGCGGTAGCATTATAAGATGATCCCTCTCACTTAATATCAAGATAATTATATGTTCTTCCTTAGTATGCACCGTTAAGAAAGTTCGTCGTTTCGAGACACCACGTGATGATCGGGTGTGATAGACTCTACGTTCGCATACAACGGGTGTTTTCAAGCCTAGCATGTACAGACATGGCCTTGAAACACATGCAAATACTAAGGTTCTACTTGGCGAGCCTAGCATGTACAGACATGGCCTCGGAACATGGACCGAAAGGTTAAGCACGAGTCATATGGATGATATGATGAACCATATTGAGATGCTCGCCATTGCAGCTACACTGCCTCACGTGATGATCGGTCGTGGTGTAGTGAATTTGGTTCGTGTAATCACCAAAGACGACTCGAGGGATGTTGTTTTTGAGTGGGAGTTAGATGAACTCATTTTATCATGAACTAAATCAAAGTGAATTTGCATAGTTCGTTGTAGTCATTGGCATTTTTTTACTACCTTTGCGCTTAGCTATAATTGAGATAATAGAACTATAGAATTCTGGATATTTAACTTTACGGACCGGTACCGTATTGTTTGAGTGTCAATCTAAAGTTTAAAGTCTTATTGCAAACTTTAGCAAACCTTGCTTACTCCATGAAGTTTAATAATGTGTATTAAATCGAGAGTAACAATTCCAGTGTTAGTGTCTAAGTATCACACTTGCCTCCATGATCCTTGATATTCAAATGTTGTTTGTTATTATCAAGGTTATCTAGGAGCTGAAAGGATTGTTTCAGAAACTATCATGTGTGGAAGATATAGCGATATCTGAAACAATGTTTAGTTGCAATGTGATAGAGTAAAATTTAGTGAGAAACATGTTCTCATATTGTATGAGAATTTGTGAAGGTTGGAGACACTATGTGTCCTAATCTCTCAAAAAGGTTTTGGGAACTAATATTGTACTCACAGTTTGTCCCTATGAGCTATGGTAGTTTTGTCATGAAAGTTGTCATGATAGGATGAATGGAAGATGTAGGTAAAATGTTTACTACACTATAAGATTACTAAAGAATGGAATTTGGAAGAACACCAAACATTTGATGACGGTGATCTACATCAAAGTGAGAATCAAAGGGTGTTAGTATTTGACTAACACACTTTGGATTATGTGTCATATGAATGGTGCCACAAGTGATGTTGATAAATTCTTCTAAAAAGGAAAGGAATTGCTGAAAGAGGATCTAAAAAATATTTTTGGCGAAAAAGAAAAAGGAAAAGACTGGAAATGTCTAGCTCGGGTATATAGATGATATACATGTTATGGGTATATTCATTGCTTGTTAAACAGCGTGATTCTTGAGTATTGGATACTGATTGGTTGGTATGAAGTGTCATACGGAACAACGCAATACAAGAGTTGCAATGGCCTGAGTAACTAGCAAATGAATATGGGATGATTCTCATCAAGAACAAAATAAAGTGTTATTGTGTTTATCGTTGGAATTAAACCTAGCCTTCAAGATTTATTTGAATAATTGTTATTCTGTTCTGGTGTTATACGAACAATAGTTGTTCAAATTATCACCATATTCATAGAAGATGGATGAACTCTATAAATCTTGTTGGAGAAATCACATCCATAATAACTGATGCTAAACATGTCGCAAGACAAATGATTATAAGATCACTTATGAGTGACACCACCGTTTGAATCATATTGGAAAGAAACACATGAAGAAACTCCATGGTGATGGAATTTTGGAGTCTTTTGATTTTGAATCAATTGACGGTTGTGAGAAATTTCTAGAGATGATTGAAACACCGTTTAAATCATATTGGAAAGATAACATGAAGAAACTCCATGTTGGTGGAATTTTGGAGTCTTTTGATTTTGAATCAATTGACGCTTGTAAGAATTTTCCTAGAAATGATTGAAACTCCGTTCATAGGCAAAGAAGAACGGACGACTAACTTATTGGACATTATACATGTTGATGTGTATAGTTCATTATGTGTAGCCATGTGTGGTGGGTCTTATAACTTCATATACTTTAACCAAGGATTTGAGTGGATATATGTGTATATTTACTTGATAAGGAAGAAGTATGAAATGTTTGAAAATGTTCAAATAAATTTCAAGATGAAGTGAAAATCATTGTAACGAGAAAATAAGAGTTTATGATTGGATCATAAAAGAAGATTTTTGAGTTAAAAGTTTAGCAAATGCCTGAGAGTTTAGGAATCGTTCCAAAACTTGCATTTCCCGAAACACCATAGGAGTATGGAGTGTTCGAGAGATGTAATCCAACCTTGTTTGACATGGTAAGGATCAAAGGTGTTATTTATAAAATTGCCATTATATTTTAAGGATTAAGCTTTAGAGACTACCGCTTTTCACTGAAAAGAGCGCCATCGAGATCCGTTGAAATGACACCATATGAGTTGTGGAATGGGATAAAACCCAATTTGTCTTTTCTTAAATTTTGGTATGCAAGGCATATGTAAAATGTTTACAACCAAAGTCGGATAAAGTACGTCTTTGTAGGTTATCCCAATGTAACCGTTGGTTATTCCTCCATAAAGACAAAAGTGTTTTGTGGCTAAGTGCATCAAGTTTCTTGAGAAGGAATTTTTTGCGAAAAGTTAAGTGGGAGGACAGTAGAACTTCGATTAGGTTGTTGAACCTAAGCTTTATGTGCTAAGTGGCGCAGCGCCGGAAAGTGTCCCGGAAGCGGCCGCAATGCTCTTGGCTCCCGTGTCCCAAAGGTTGTGGTCACGGCGATCTAAGTTCCTATTGAACTGCGTAGTTCGGGTAATCGATCAAATAGAAAGATTTGAGATTGAATCATTGTTATTTGATAATAATGGACCGACTACATGCAAAGAAGCAATGATGGGCCCTGACTCCGTCAAAATGGCTAGAAGCTATAAAATCCGTGATAGTTCCATACACGAGAAACCAAGTTTCTGAACTTGGAAGACCCTCTAGATACCGTGTTTGGATCTATAAAGAAACAGACGTGGATGTTCTCACATCTATGAAATATTCGACATATCGTTAAAATGGTTTACGATTATGTTCAAAGAGTTGGCTATGACAAGATTTGATCTTTCATAACAATATTTAGTCTGGACGGATTATTGTAGCAACCACTACATATGCTAGTTTTGGTATATGGTAGTTGAACAAACGGAACAACGTTCTTCTAATAGAATGGTTACCTAGGACGTGTACAGGACACGGTCCAAAGGGTTCTGTTAATTCAAAGGATGCTAAAATAGCATGCAAATTTCAATGGTTGAAATAAGCATTCGCGGAGTTGGAATCTTCATCATGATGAAATTGTTAAAACGTTTAGTTTCATCAGAGACGGTGAAGATGCTTGCTTTTGCAAGAAATTAAGTGGGAGCGCTGAGACATATTTCTAATACATTATGTAGAAGACATATTGTTGATTGGAAATGATGTATCTTTTATTGACACGGGTGAAGTTTCATTGAAAATTTGATTTTAATGGAAGATTTGGGCAAAAGCAGTATATTGGGCTAATATGGTCTATATAGATAGATTGAGGTGCTAATATGGTTGGGCCGAAGTACATATATGAAATAATGAATAAGTTCAATATGGAAACGACGAGAAAGGTTCTTGCCGCATGGAAAAGGTTGAAGCGAGATTCAAGTGTTTTGACACTTAGTGAGTAAAACCACATGAATGATTTGATCAATCATTTACACCATGATATGTACAATTCCAGAATGTCCTATGCTCTAAATGTTATGAGCATATACCAGAATGATTCATAAGATGATCATTGGACAATAGTAAAGATATCCTTACGTGCTTTGGAAGGACTAAGAATATATATTATGTATGTTGGACAATAGTTCATTGTAAAGTGTTACATTGATACTAGTTTTGTCGCAAGATACAATCTAAATTTATCTCAATTTTGGCGGTATGTTAAGGTGGCAAAATGTAATGGAAGAAAGTTCCATGATAGATTTGGAATAGTTCCAAATGGATTTGGATGAGTTCCAAAGTTAAGACATTATAACGAATACTACAACGAAAGGCTAAGTATATGACTGCTCTAGCAGCAGCAAAGGAGGGCATTTGTGTCAAGAAGTTTGTTTGACAAACTAGGTGTAGTTCCAAGCGAGCTAATACTATGAAGATCTATTGTACGACAATAGATTCAACATGTTTTGAGCTCAAGGGACTAAGGTCTCACCGGAGGACCAAATTTATGCAATGCCATCTCATTAGTGAATGAGTGATGCGTAGAGACGCAAAGAAATGCAAATACACACGGACCTGAAGTGTCAGATCTGGAGATTAGGTTTACCACTAGCAATGCGTATGGATAACAACTGAATGCCATAGGTGTTGGATGCGCAAGTACCAAACTAGATTATTGACTCTAGTGCAAGTGGGAGACTGAAGGGAATATGCCCGAGAGGCAATAATAAAGTGGTTATTATCTTATTCCATGTTTATGATAAATGTTTATTTTCATGCTATAATTGTGTTAACCGGAAACGTTAATACATGTGTGTTTAATAAACAGAGAAAAGGTTCCTAGTAATGCCTCTCTTTATACTAGCTTGTTGATTAACGGATGATCAAGGTTTCCTGATCATGAACATTGGATGTTGTTAATAACAAGGTCATGTCATTGGAGAATGATGTGATGAACATACACCCACAGTAGTTATAGCAATACGATCATGTCATCAAGTTTCTATTGCTGTATCAAACTTTCACGAAGTAACCCTAATCCTTAGACCATGAGATCACGTCAATCACTGACACCGGAAGAGTACTTTGATTCCATCAAACGTCACACCGTAACAGGGTGATTATAAAGTTGTCGTTGGGTACTTGGAAAGTGTTAGTTGAGGCTCGTGGATCAAGAGTGGGATTTGTCCATCCAGATGACGGAGAGATATACTCTGGGCCCTCTCGGTGATATCACATTGACATCGCTTGCAAGCACGTGACTGGCTCACGAGGATGTTATATCACGGAACGAGTAAAGAGTACTTGTCGGTAACGAGATCGAACTAGGTATGGATGATACCAAATGATCGGATCTCGGACAAGTAAAATATCGCGAGACAAAAGGAATTGGTTACGGAGTTTTGGTTCACACGATCACTAGTTCATCGTTGAGTAAGTGGGAGTCATCATGGATCTCCAGATCCCGCTGATGATTATTGATCAGAGAAGAGTCTCTGTCATGTCCATTTTATTCACGAACCGTAGGGTGACACACTTAAGGATTCGTTGACGCGTTTGAGTGGATACGGAACGCCAGAGAATATACTGGACAACACATGGAATGTTTTGATAAAACTGCTGGAATAGTTTCGGTATATCAAAATAGTGCAAGGGGATAATTGTTAATGTGTTCATTGAATGAAGTGTTCATCAATGAAGTACTCATTAAATGAAGTGTTCATTAATTTGAGTGACATTAAACAAGATAATTAAAAGTGTTTTAATGTGATAAACTCTTGGAATTTTGAGTGGAGAATTATGGAAGTTATGGGAATAATGTGTGACCCTTTGTTTTTGTGAGTGGAGAGTCCACCCACATGATGAGGGGAGAGGTGGGGGCACCTCTTGGGGCGTGCTACCCCTTGGGGGCTGCCTCCCCCTCCTATATATAGATGGGTGGAGACCCCTCTACACACTAATTTCCTCCATCTCTCATATGCCCTTTGGTTGGCATCTTCCTCCCCTTGCTAGCTGATCCAGTTTCACGAGTACGGTGCTTAGGCGAAGCCCTGCTCAATATCTTCTCTACCACCACCACCACTATGTTGTAGTGCTGCTGGAGTTCCCGAGGATCCACTACTTCCGCTGCCCAACTGGAGCAAGGGGCGGAGGTCGTCACTGATCTGTACGTGTGACCGACTACGGAGACGCTGCCCGTTCGTGGCGTCAAGTCTTCATCACGACCTTGAGGTCGGCGAGTGTTCGACTACATCACCCACGAGAATAGTTCTCGTTGAAGCTTTTGGTCTTCGAGGGTGAGTCCTTCTCAAACCGTTACAAGTGATCTTCTAGATGTGATCTTGGTTGTTACAACCGTAGGAAAATTTTTGTTTTCTATGCATCGAACCCTTCACGTACCACCCTCAAACTAGTGGGCAAGTTGAGCGCACCAATAGAGAGATCAAGTTGATCTTACAGAAGACAGTCAATAGAAATAGAAAAGATTGGTCAAATAAGTTAGGAGATGCTTTGTGGGTGTATAGAACTGCTTACAAAAAACCCATGGGCATGTCTCCCTATAAGATGGTCTATGGCAAGGCTTGCCATCTGCCATTAGAATTAGAACACAAAGCTTTCTGGGCTATTAGAGAGCTTAATGCTGACCCGAAACTAGCTGGTGAAAAGCGTCTCATGAACTTGACTTCTCTAGATGAGTGGAGAAGTGAAGCTTACGAGAGCGCTAAAATGTTCAAGGAAAAGGTAAAGAAGTGGCACGATAGGAGGATTCTGAAACATGAATTTAATGTTGGTGATAAAGTTTTGTTGTTTAGATCCCGTTTCAGGTTTTCTCCAGGTAAACTACTTTCCAGGTGGGAAGGGCCATTTCATATTGAGGAAGTCTACCGCTCGGGTGCGATCAAGATTAACAATTTCGAAGGCACCAAACCTCAAGTGGTGAATGGGCAAAGACTTAAGCATTACACAGCTGGAGATCCTGTCAATGTTGATGTGGATTTGGTATACACAAGAACTCATGAAGAACATGTTCCAGCCCTTTTTCAAACACCAGCATAAGCAGAATAAGGAAAGGTATATATTACGGTAAGGAAACATCGCGAAACCGCCATAAAAGTTCCAGATTACGAGTTTTGGCAAAATATAGAAAATTTGAGGCCGAAGTGGAGTTGGAGACCAGCTCCAGGGGGTCCAGGCGCCCCCCTGGCGTGGCCCCACCCCTGGCCGCGCCGGGAGGCCGCCTGGGTACCCCGGAGTCCGTCTCCGACCCCGCTTTGGCTCGTTACCTTCCTTTCTGTGCAGAAATTTTTGCTATATATTTGCCCGGATCGTTCCGGCAACGTATCTCGCGATTTCGTGTGTTTTCTTTTCGAGCTGTTTCTGCCAGGAAAGCTTTCAGCTATACCTAGGTGCCATGGCTTCCCCAAGATCCCCCAAGGACAATTTCTTCGTCAACGTCATCAACCCTTACCTCGCTAAGGTGAAGAAGCATCCCCAGATCCTTCGTGTGGAGGATGGTGACCTCCACAAGGAGGATCTGAAGGGACCAGTTAAGGAGGAGAGCACCGAGGAGCGGCTGAAGGAGGTGGAACATGAGGTCTTCAAGTTCAAGAAGATGGTGGAGCGTGGTGTTGAAGCTAACTTCGACATCATGAACGAGATAGAGGCTTCCCACAAGAAGGAGATGAAGGAGATGTGGTCAAGTTTGGCCGCACTAGAAGAAAAAGTTTATGGGCTCCAAGCACAGATCTATGATCTGCAGAACCAGAACTGTGAGTATGAACTAAAGTTTCTGCGCATGGGTTTGGGTGCTGAGTGCAGGATCCTAGAGATGGGAATGTCCTTTGATACTGGAGAACAGCTGCCATGGAAGCGCTTCGCCAAGGAGTACGTGACCGACAAGAACAAGGATGAGGAGTAAATCTCCTCGGGTAATGGAATCCCCTTAGCTTGTTCCAAGCTTGGGGGACTGCCCGGTATTTTTATCTTTATCTATGTATTTTAGAGTCAAGTAGAGTCGTATCATGTCTAGGGAAGTTATCTTATAAAATAGGTGTTTGCTTTGAGGTCTATCACTCCTTTTTGGAGAGTTATGTATCCGTGAGTGTGGAGTCGTCTATGATGGAATATTAATGAGAAGTCTATTGATCCCTTCGCTGCACTCGGTATTCTCTTCACGCAATCGACCTTATGATGATTCTTATGGGGAGTATTGACCTTATATCAGGTATGGCTTTGAAAACTTTATTTAATCTTGGCAAACATAGCTTTGGTCATAACAACAAGCATGTTTTTCTCAAAGTAGCGACTTAGCCAAAACCCTCTTTGTTATTATGCTTGTAGTGTTATGTTGACAAGGAAGACAACTTGATGTGCTATGCTTATTTTAATGTTTATGCTTTATATTTCTTTGCATCCAAGTCTTCATCAATTGTCTGTTCTCTCAAAGCCTTTTCTAGCCAAACCTCTGTACTAAGCGGAATTCTGCTTGTACATCCATACCCTGAAACCAGTATCTTCCATATGAGTCCACCATACCTTCCTATTCGTGGTATCCCACTACCACTCCTAAAGCATAGAATTTTTGTGTTATCCTTAGATGTTCAAAATCTTCTATTTTGTGCCCCTGTTTTAGCTCATGAGGAAGTAGTAGTTAATTCATGATCTTCTTAAGTTGGACAAATTTTACCCCGGGATTGCATGTCTAATCTGCAAACCCCTAATACGAGGAGGAACTGGCATGAGTGCGCCCAGCTCACAAAAGATAATACAACAAACAAACCCTCCTTCACGCTTTGTTCATGAGAAATCAGAAAACTTTGGCTGTGATAAACAAAAGAGATTGCGGGGATGTGATCGTCCCCGTTTGGGAGCCGTTCCTCGAAACTTGTCCAATCTGAGAAGCAACTAAGTTATCTATTAGCATTCGTTGACAAATCATGCACCTCTCAAAACTTGTTTTCATTCTGTTTGATTTAAGGATACCACTTGAGTTTTCCCTGCTTGCCTTCAACAAGGCTTTTTCATTTACTTTTATGTTGAGTCAGTTTTCCCTACTTCCTCCTTTCCCAAAGAGAACAAACACTTGATGCCGATGAAGATTCATCCATATAATGCTGCATTAAAGTTTTTCCATGCCATATCATTGTTGACATTATCTCTTGATAAGTACGTTGTTTTCAAAAGATTTTCCAAGCAAACATCTTCCTTTGTGTTAGCATTTTCACTTCATGACTAATAGCTTGTTCTTTCATAAAAGCTCCAAATTGTCTCTTCAAAATATAAAGAGAAAGAGCAAAGGTAAAAGCTATTAGTTCTCCCTTGACCAAAGGACTTGATTGCCATGATTTGATGAGTTTCCTTAGCCCTACTTTTGATTATAATTGTTATTACTCTCTCATAAGGGTCTTATGAGTTGGAGGTTGCTATTGAGGATGTTTGAGTTTGGTGAAAAGATCATGATGCTTCTTGTCCGTATTTTATTTATCGACACTTCACTCTCTAAACTTGAGGACAGGTTTGCCGAGCTCAGTTTTCGCTTGGGGACAAGCGAGGTCTAAGCTTGGGGGAGTTGATACGTCCAAATTGCATCACTATTTTATATTGTAATTCATCCTTATTCATTGATATATTTCATATTATGATGATGTTCTTATGTTGTTTTGGCTTATTTTACACAGTTTGCAACTTTCCGGTGCCGAAGCAGCAGACGCAGGATTCAGCGGTAAAAAGTGGACGCTGAGTTGCTGAAGAAGAATACTTCCAAATTACCTGAAAATCGACGGGGTGTATTTTCCAGAAGATTAACGAAGACTCGCCCAAGAGGGGCCAGAGGGGGCCCACAGGAGCCCCAGGTGTCCACCTGGCGCGGCCCCACCCCTGGCCGCGCCGGGAGGGCTCCTGGAGCCCTGGGGCCGGCTCCCCCCTCTGGCCTATATATTCCTCGTTACGCGAAAACCTAAAAAAATAGAAGTTTTACGGAGTTCCGCCGCCGCTCCGTGGCGGAAACCTATAGAGAAGAAAAAGGCTCTCTAACGGGCAGATTCCGCCGAGGAGATCACCTCCCGGAAGGGGAGATCATCGCCATCGTAATCACCATCATCACAGGCATCATCGAGATCATCATCAACATCATCCCCAACATCAGCACCATCTCCACCACCATCCAATCTCACCTCACAAGTTTATCTTGTGTTGTAATCCGTACTATCTATCCTCTCTACTCTACCAGTGTTGATTACTACTTTGTGGTGAATGCTATTGAGTTTTGTTGGAGAAATATCATTATGTCCAGATTGTTTATCATATATTTATCACCTCTGATCATGATCTCTTTTATGTCTTGTGAGTAGTTACTTTAGTTCTTGAGGATATGGGAGAAGTCTACTTGTTAGTAGCCATATGATGTTGAAGTAATTTGTGTTGTTTGATATTTAAGTTGTGTTGTTATTTTCCTAGTGGTGTTGTGTGAGTCGAACACTCAACACTTCACCTTATTAAGGACCTAGGGGAATACATTATGTATAAAGAATGCTTACGGTGGGTTGCCGGAGTGACAGAAACCTGAACCCTAGTTTTCACAAGGGAATACTGGATCCTTGATCTTATTGCTGTGGTTAGGCTTTGACTTAATTTCTATCTTCTATTTGCGGATGCTTGCAAGAGGTTTAATCATAAGTGTGCACTTATCTTAGTATAGAAGGTGTGCTAGCATAGATCCACCCACTCAACACTTATCAGCACAACACTTGTTATCGATACGGAGTATGGCGAAAGCACGTGACTACCTCTCCATGTGTCCTCAAGAACGCTTTAGTCTTTATAAGTTCAGTTGCCAGACTTATCCTTTGCTCAAAAGTATTGGGCCACTTGCTGCTCCTCAGTGCTATTTACTTTGTTTGCTTTTATCTTATTGTTGCTTATACCGAAAACACCAAAAAAGTTATCTTTCAGTGCTTGCAGTTATTCCTTGTCCAAAATCACCTATCAATACCTTTCGCTCCTCATTGGGTTCGACACTCTTACTTATCAAAAACGCTGCAATAGATCCCTTTACGTTGAGGGTCATCAGACAACAACAATTTGCCTCAAGTGGATGACCTAAGGTTTATCGAACTCAAGGAAGTAGAGGTTGAAGATGGTCTCTCTCTCAAGAAACCCTGCAATTAAGATACAAGAAGTCTCTTGTGTCCCCAACACACCTAATACAACTAGGAGTTGTATAGATGCACTAGTTCGGCGAAGAGATGGTAAAATATGGATGATAGGTGTGGCAAAGTAAGGTAATATAAATATGTAATAAAAAGTGCAGAAAGCAAAAAAGTGACAAAAGTGAGCAAAAACGGTGTAACAATGGTGAGAAATAAGGCCTAGGATTCATACTTTCACTAGTGGCAACTCCCAATAACATTAACATAGTCCAATCACATGATATTTCCACTAAAACATGCATTGGAGACGTACTCGGAGGTCATTCCTTTGTGGTCAAGAGAGGACGAGAATTGTGTAGGGCTACAAAAGCACACCTTAGAGTTTGTAGTTCTCATATACGGATTTCCCAATGTCACCACGACCATCCAAAGAGAGTACCACAATCACCACAACATATCTCAAGGATAGTCAAAGACAAGCACCAAGAGACTCTCAATCTTCAATCCACACACAAAAGAGGAAATCACTCATGGAAATATTCTTCTAACCCATGTCCAATAGTCCACTGTCACCATGGTATCGTGGATTATACAAGATAAGATCAAGTGAGTACATCAAACCAATACATAGAGGAAGGGGAAATATCACGGGATCACCCTAGATTAACATAGCCTATGATCACAACAAAGATAACATCATGGGAGAGAGAATTGACCACATAGCCACTGGTAGAAACCTCAGCGCCGAGGAGGAACTACTCCCACATCATGGAGGGAGGAAGCAACGTCGACGCAGATGAATCCGAGGGCACTTTCTCGTCCCGGCAGGGTGCCGACACAGGAGTTTTGGTCCCCCGAAGCTTGTTGGCGATGGCGACGGAGAGCGGAATTGCTTATGGAGAAAACTGTTCTGGAATCAGGGCTTTCGCGTCGGGAGAATAAATAAGGGCCAAGGGGGCAGCCAGGGGGGCCACGAGGAGTCCAGGCGGCCTCCCGGCACGGCCCCACCCTAGGCCGCGCCCACTGGCTGCCTGGGCACCAGTTGGGGCCCCTTTGGCCCCCCTTCTGGCGTGTGGAAGCTTCCGGTACACTGAATTTTTATATATTTTCCCGGAATTTTTCTCGCAATTTAAGTAATGGGTAAACCTGAAATACAAAAACAGCAAAACAGAAACTGGCATTGTGGTGCACTGAGTTAATAGCTTAGTCCAAATATGATCAAAAGTGTACGAAAGTGTATCAAAAGCATAGAAATATCACCCAAAACATGCATGGAGCAAGCAGAAATTATAGATACGTTTGGGATGTATCAACATCCCAAGCTTAATTCCTGCTCGTCCTCGAGTAGGTAAATGATAACAAGCATAATTTCTGTGGTGACATGCTACCAACCATATAAGAACTTTTAAGTAAAGCAATCAAGGCATGTAATTCAATTCAAGTCATAACAAGCAAGAGTCTATATTAGCATTGAAACAAGCAACATAAGAACATAAAGGTGCAAGAGCTCTCGCTGTTCGTGACTCGAATGTCTCCTAATGGTGTTTGTGTGAAGAAGTGGGAGGTGGGTATACGAGAGAGTAAAAACATAATATTTATTTTGGTTGAGAACTCAATCTACTAAAGTGACGGGGATGTACCCCGGCAAATCCCATGGTCAGGGACCCCGGGTTAGTCATGAGAGGCACAGGTTGGACGATAGCTCGTCGGCTAACAGGAGGATACGTTCCTGCTCGATGTTATTGATCGGAGATGGCGATTACAGGGGAGCCAAGGCTAGTGTGCACAAGGCTAGGGTTACAGATTGTGTATTGCTTCCTCGGACGGCGGACAAGCGACACATGGGGCACGATTTACCCAGCTTTAGGCCCCCGGAGGGAAAACCTTACATGCTGCTTGTCTGATCTTGTATTGATGATGATGTACAGGGGTGCCGTGAGGGCTTTGGTGGAGAGAGATCTGTCTAGTCCTATGCGTGGGGGTTGAGATCTTGTGAGTTTATGTCTTGAGTCCTCTAGAGAGGTGCCCCTACCTCGCTTTATATAGATAGCCAGGTAGGGTTTACAAGAGTCCTAGTTGACTACAAGTAAGAGTCCTTGTCTTGCGCCTCAAGTCTTGGTCTTCACGTATTATTCCATCATGTCGGTGTCCACGAGTGGGCCCTGGTGGGCCGCCAGTCATGACACGCACCAGGTACCCTCTCGTAGAGGAGTCGTGGGGGTCACCCCCTCGTCAGTAGCCCCCGAGTGCCTGGGGGACTCGAAGAGTGGCGCAGGGACTCGAATCTGCAGTAGCCGCCGTAGTGCGTGTCGGTCATTTGCGGATGAACGGTCGAAGATGTCGTGAGTATGCTCCCGATGGGAGTATTTGGATGAAGCATCGAAATTGCAGTCCAGTTCGTCTTCTTGTTTCATCGTCGGGTGGGGAGAAGTTTCCCAGTCGAGCGGTCGTCGGGTGCGCGTCAGTGATCCCGATGGGAGTAGCCCCCGAGGCTATGTGCGACTCGTAGAGTCGCGCATAGGCTCAAGTTGTTTTTAAGCTAACCCCTTCATTCTTGTCGGATGCGCGTCAGCGCTCCCGATGGGAGTAGCCCCCGAGGCTATGTTCGATTTCTTGCAGTCGAGCATAGACTCAAGACTTCTTCTTCATCGAGTAATTTTCATCCGAGGAAGTGCTCGACTCGGGTCTTGCGTCGTAGGCGTGAGTTGTTGTAGGGATCAGTCGTGGACGAGGAGGTTGGCGTAGCTACGTCATGTGGGCGCCCAGCCCCCGAGCATCTGCTGAGAAGGAGAAAAAGGTGTAATTGTATTAAGGTGTACTTGTGCGAAAAACAATTGTAAGGTACATGATTTGTAAACATTGCACTTTTGTCGAGTGGAAAATGTAGCTGCATATACGGTTTAAGCGTGTATTTTTGTGAGTAGGCCCTCCAGCAACAAACTCCTGCCAGGTAACAGGGATGCGATGCCAGACTTGTTGAACCCGGAGACAAGAGCGGCCTTTTGGTACCCAGCCTCACTATTTTGACGAACGCGAATAAACAACATATAAAACTGAGCATGATCCAAAGTATGATTTTGTATCCCTTCAGATGTTTGTGTGCGACTGCGTAGTTGTCTTTGGCGGCTGATCGAGAATGTATAAAGGTTTTGGAATCATAGCTTAAGAATGTAAAGAAAACTTAGCTGTAGGATCGACGCGGCGGAGGATGTCGAAGATGAGCAGTCGACGAGGTGAGAACGGAGTCGATGTGACGGCGACTGCGACGTTCAGCCCCCGAGTCCGTGAGTCCCCGAGCCCCCGAGTCCGCGAGCCCTGAGTGTTGAGGCGGCGGAGTTGCGTAGCAAAGTCGTCGTGATGAATTTATCCGGAGAGTGACGAGAGGACTCGACGCGGCGATTCCTGCGCGATGGAGCTCGGTACGAGAGAGCCCATACAAAGGAGCTCGGTGCAGGATGATTTGTGTGCTTGGATTCGACGGTGCGGCGAGTGATCAAGAAGGACTCGACGCGTCTGGCGGATTCGACGTGACGAAATTTCGCGGCGTGTATCCGCACTGGAGCCGATGAAGTTGATGTCGTTGTTGATGTCGAAAAAGTGCCAGCCCTCGAGCATCGAGTGCGCATCGTGATTCGTCCGTGGTTGATGTAGAGGACGGAGTCGATGCCGCGGCCATGGTCGATGTCGCTCCCGTAGACGCGCGCAGCCTGATTCCGCAATCTGTTGCGGCGACGGTTTCGACTGTGTTTTTTTTCTTCTGCGATCTGGATCTTCATAGTGAATCATTGTTGATGTAGTCACCGAGTCGTAGAGTTGTCGATTTCTCGTCGTGTGCTGTTGTTGTAACGGCTTAATTCGATGTAGAAACATTGGTGAGTCATCCATGGCATGTCGAGTTGGAGTAGAAGCCTTGTGGGTCAAGATTGAACCCGAATTTGCGATTGGAAATTTGTGATCTCGCGTAGATCCAAAAACGCGTTGCAGTGCAGGAGCCGTTGACGGAGATCTAACCGTTGAAATTTTTTGAAAGTTTTCGTGCTGATGAGGGATTGTATCCCGCATGCTTTCACCGGAGGGATCTTTGAGTTGATGTCCGTGCTAATGTCAGGAATTTATCTTCTGGAGTCGCGCGGAGTTCCGTCAAATTCCGAGAGTGTTTCAGTGCGGGAGTCGCCGACAGAGATCCAGCCGTTGTAATTCGCTGAAATTTTCACAGATTTTCGAAAATTGGATTTTGCATCTTTCCACCGAAGGGATCGCCCAGATGAGCTCCGAGTCGCCGTCGCGAGCGCCCGGAACACGGTCGTTTTTTTGTCCTGTAGGCTGCGCATGAGCGCTTTTGATGATGTCGATCTTCGAGTGGCGCGCTCAAATTTTTTCTTGTTTTCTCCGTGAGCTCTATGTAGATCTTGATGTAGTTGTTGAAGAAGCCCTTGAGTTGTGACTTGCTGGAGACGGAACCGTCGAGATCGTAATTCCAACCTGTGTAGTTCCCACAGACGGCGCCAATTGATGGGGTGTACCCCGGCAAATCCCATGGTCAGGGACCCTGGGTTAGTCATGAGAGGCATAGGTTGGACGATAGATCGTCGGCTAACAGGAGGATACGTTCCTGCTCGATGTTATTGATCGGAGATGACGAATACAGGGGAGCCAAGGCTAGTGCGCACAAGGCTAGGGTTACAGATTGTGTATTTCTTCCTCGGACGGCGGACAAGCGACACATGGTGCACGATTTACCCAGCTTCAGGCCCCTGGAGGGAAAACCTTACATGCTGCTTGTCTGATCTTGTATTGATGATGATGTACAGGGGTGCCGTGAGGGCTTTGGTGGAGAGAGATCTGTCTAGTCCTATGCGTGGGGGTTGAGAGCTTGTGAGTTTATGTCTTGAGTCCTCTAGAGAGGTGCCCCTACCTCACTTTATATAGATAGCCAGGTAGGGTTTACAAGAGTCCTAGTTGACTAGAAGTAGGAGTCCTTGTCTTGCGCCTCAAGTCTTGGTCTTCACGTCTTATTCCATCATGTCAGTGTCCACGAGTGGGCCCTGGTGGGCGGCCAGTCATGACACGCACCAGGTACCCTCTCGTAGAGGAGTCGTGGGGTCACCCCCTCGTCATAAAGTTTCACACTTAGTCTTCTTTGGAATCTTATATTGACTCGTCCTCAGACCACTAGCCAGGTACAAGTCAAATTGATCCACTCGCTTTCTATATTTTGAGCACTCATGCAATGGATGAGCGTAAGCAAGAAAATTGACACTTAGGATGACAAAGAAAAAGAGATGGTGGAGGAGAAAGACAAAAAGGTGTGAAAGTCTCACATCAATGAGGACAAACATAGGCGAGAGAAAGCCAAATGATAGACATGATGTGAGGAGTAGGGATTGCCATGCAACAGATGCACATATGAGCTATGGAAAGATCTCCGATGGAACTAGTGGGGGTGCATCCAACTTGCTTGCTCACGAAGACCTAGAGCTCACTTGAGGAGGCTCATCATTGGAATATACAATCCAAGTTCTATAGTGTGAAGGTCCCCACATAGCTATATGCATATATGATCATCTTTGTGGAGCACAAGATACAAAAGGGAGTACGAGTGTGGATCTCTCAAAAGGAATAGTAGTGTTTCCCCTTCTCTCTTTTTATTTTCTTTTTCTCTATTTTCTCTATTTTTTGTATTTTTATGGTGGCCTCAATGGCTCTTTCTATTTAACTCTCATTTGTCCTCTTTGGGATCTTTTCCTCACTAGTGGCAACACTCTATTTTACAAGGATTATAGGAGATCTTTCACACTTTACAAAAGTACTCAACATAAAGAAGATGTAGCTATCATGATGTATGAAAATGTATGCCTCTGCCAGTGTAGAAGGAACATGTATGACATGAAGATCAAGTCATGAGAAGGTGGAAGTTTCATGGCAATGTATCTCGGAAAGGCTATGGAAATGCCTTGATAGGTAGGTATGGTGGCTGTTTTGAGGAAAGATATAAGGAGGTTTATGATGACAGAGCGTGTCATGCCAAGGGTTTGGATGCATCGGCGAGGTAGGCGCCAACTCGGTGAGAAAAGGCAACGCACGGTACCAAAGAGGCTAGCAAATATGAGGTGGAAGTGTCAACTTCCGAATACTTACATTAGTCCGAAGAACTCATGCAATTATTATTGGTAACTCTCAATCTAATCAGGAGGTTCACAAAGAGACAAGTACCCCGAGGAGGAGTGTATGGGGGTTTGGTTATCCTTGCGCATCCTCGACTCATGGTATGTGAGTGTACTCTAATATCTGATCCCTCCAAAGATTAGCGATCCATCTAGTAGCTAGAGTTCTCAACTAGTTCTTGTAGTTTTTTGAAAATAAACACGGATTTCCCAAAATACGACATCTATCACTAATAGGATAAAGCTCTTGACACCAAAAGTTCAAACATTACTCAAAACAATACCTCAAAACTATTGCAAGTTACTACTACAATTGAATAGCAACCTCAATTGCCTACTTCAAGTCAAGACACACAACTCAGTGCAACAGCCAACTCTCTAAACAAGATAAACATGAAGACTCAAGAGAGTTCCAACAACAAACTAAACAAAAGCACTTAAAATATAAGCATGAAAAATAAGAGCTAGACATGACAACAACTATGAAAAGATAAAGAACACATAACAAAAGAAAGATAAGAATGAAAATCCTATGATTTGTTCTATTTGAAAGTGGAGCCTGTTTCTCTCCCACACAAAGGAAGATGGGTTCTAACTTGTTATGAACAGCAAACAAAGCTAAAGAGAACTAAAAATAAAGTAAAGAGCAAGACGCTCCAAGCATAGCACATAACGCATGAAGTGATAAAAATATAGTGGAACGAAGGACAAACTGATATTGTTGATGAAGAAGGGGATGCACAGGGGCACCCCCAAGCTTAGACGCTTGAGTCTCCTTGAATATTTCTTGGGCGTGCATGGGGGCATCCCCAAGCTGGAGCGTTGATACGTCTCAAACATATCTACTTTTCCAAACACTTTTGCTATTGTTTTGGCTTCATTCTTGCATGATTTGAACGAAACTAACCCGGACTGACGCTGTTCTCAGCAAAGCTACCAGTGCTATTTTCTTTTGTGCAGGTTTCGGGATATTTTGGTACGCTGGAAAAATCCCAAGAAAATATATAAAAAATCAGCGTTCCGGAAGCTTCCGAGGATCTAAAGGGGGGCCACAGGGAAGCCAGGGGGCAGCCAGGAGGGTGCCTGGCGCGGACCAGCCCCTGGCCGCGCCACCTGCCCTCCTGGCTGGGTCCCACACCCCCTGGTGACCTACCTTGGCCCCTATTTATTCCCCCGACACAGAAACCCAAGAAGAGAAGTCGCTTTTCCAATCTACGTCGCCGAGCCGCCGCAACCCCAGCTAATCT
Source organism: Bromus sterilis (assembly GCA_950022295.1). Taxonomy (NCBI): domain Eukaryota; kingdom Viridiplantae; phylum Streptophyta; class Magnoliopsida; order Poales; family Poaceae; genus Bromus; species Bromus sterilis. The sequence continues at coordinate 33,598,178 of OX465597.1, forward strand.
GGAGGCTCCATTGGCCTCCGGTGAGGGAAAATCATCTCCATCGTCATCATCATCGCCTCTCCATCACCCCTCCATGACTTCTCCATCCATGTGTGAGTAATTACCTGCTATAGGCAAAGGGGATGGTAGGGATTGGATGAGTTAGATCATGTAATAGTTCAATCAGATTGTTGGGGGCATGTTGCCTATCATCTATTTGGTGTTTATCATCTCTGTTACAACTTCTTGCTCTTAATGCTTGCCACTTTGGGCCCGAGTGCCATGATTTCAGATCTGATCACCCTTTTGTTTCTTGAGTTTGTGGTGTTCTTGATCCTATCTATGAGTTGTATGCACCTATTATAGTCCGGAACCGGCAATCCCAATGGTGACAGCTTGGGACACCAAAGGGGATGGACTATAATTTGAGGATTCCGTGTATCCATGAAGTGTTAATGCTTTGTTCCGGTGCTATTTGACAGGAGTACCTTAATCTCCCTTAGTTCCTTTTGGCCCCGTTTGTAGTGGGAGGGTAGGACAAAAGATGTTGTGCAAAGTTCTTATTGCAAACACGTACAACTACCTTGGGATACATGCCTGATGTTTGACATTTGCCTAGATGATCCTTTCTGTTCTGTGAGCCTTGCCCGTGTTAGAATCTATTACATGTTCGTTCTCATCCAAGCAGCGCCCAACCATCCATCTCCCTATCCTACATTGTTTTCTTTCCTGTTGGTTACTAGTTGTTTACTTTTGTTGTTTTACTTTTGCTGTTTCACTACCACTATCACCACTATTATCACCACCACTATTACCACCGTATCATAGTTGCTACTAATACCTTTGTGCAAGCAAGTGTTTATTTCAGGTGCGGTTGAATTGACAACTCAATTGTCAAAGCCTGTACGTATTCTTTGTGTCCCTAAGTGTCGAATCAATAAATTGGGTTATCTTGCTCGCGAAGACTATCTCGATACCCTACAGTTGAGGGTTATCAAGTACTGTTTTCTGGCGCCGTTGCCGGGGACCATAGCTTTATTTACAGGTCTACTTGAAGTATCTTACCTGCTGCACGCTATCCACTATGGGTAAGAAAGGAGACCCCAAGGTTCCGATCTTACCATCCCATATGATACGAGGTACTGCTCTTAGCACCAGTGTTAAACTTGATTCACCTTCAGTTATGAGTCAGTTTGATTCACCTCAGTTACATGTTACTTCTGCTGAGTCTGGCAATATGTCAGATACTTTTGATGATGCTTCTACTACCTTTGAGACTACATGTTCACTTGGTTCTTTTATTGAAGAACAGATTGCTGCTGCCGCCCGATTCTCGGGTGTTGAAATTCCTGTTACCCAAACACCTATTGGAAAAATTCATGATCTTGCTGGCCTTAAGGAGAAACTCCTTGAGGACGATTATGTTATACTTGATGATGATTTATGCAGGTAGCTTAATGAATGTGCTGATTCCGACCCTGCTACTATAAAGAAGTTGCTAGTAAAGCACTCCCTGAAGAACAAGTTTACTCCTGATCCTACTTTTTCTACGTCTCCTATATGCATCACTGATCTTGATTATGATTTCTCTGTTGACCTTTCACTTATATCCACAGTTGAAGCTGATCCCTTTTATGGCAGAGAAAATGATGATGCTATCGAGCACCTGACCAAACTCACTGAGTTGGGTGGCTTGTTTACTACTAATGAAAGGATCCGGAACTTCTATGTGACCAAGATTTTTCTTTTTTCCTTGAAAGGAGATGCTAGAGCATGGTATGATGCACTATCATGTGGTTCCATTCAGAGTCCTTAAGATATGGCTATATCTTTAGTTGATAAGTATTTTCCTGCTCATATGCAACATGCTGCTTTACAAAGAATTTATAACTTTAAACAGTTGCAGGATGAGCATCTCCCTAAAGCTTGGGGGAGATTTTGCAGTTTGCTGAAGGCTAGACCGGGACATGAGATCCCTAAGAATGAATTACTTGATATATTTTATGCTGGTCTAACCGATGGGTCTAAATCCTATCTAGATAGTTGTGTTGGTTGTGTTTTCAGGCAAAGAACACCGAACGATGCGGAAGAATTGATGGGCAAGATTGCCAAAAACCATGAAGATTGGTCCGTGCCTGAACCACCTCCACCACCAAAGAAGAGGGGCATGCTTGTCCTAAGCCCTAAAGATATGCAAGAAGCAAAGAAGTCTATAAAAGAGAAAGGTATTAAAGCTAAAGACGTGAAGAATCTACCTCCAATTGAGAAGCTGTGTGGGCCTACCACTCACCCACCTATGGTAGAGGTACACTCTCTTTTAGATTTCAATGCAAGTGACATCCCTAAAGGTAAACCTCCTGACCAATGTTTAGATGAGCTTGATAATTTTATTATGAAGCAGAATCACTTCAATGCGAAAGTACAAGGTCAGTTGCATGATAATACTCTTGCTATCAAAAGTTTGCTTGATGTTCTAGGAAGAACAGTTAATGATGTTAAATGTCTTGTGAAGCATTTTCATATGGTTCAAACTCATCTTGAACAAATTTCTAATGTGCAAAAAGATTTGCTTGCTAATAATGCCAAACAGGACAATTTACAGGCTTATGGTATAAAGACCAGGGGTGGAACACACACCAGGACCCCCTCTATCCAGAAGGGCATCCAAAGAGGATCGAGCAAGATTCTCAAGTTCAGGAGGAAGAAATTGTTAGCTCTCCAAAGAAGAAGAAGAAGAAGAAACACAAGGAAGCTGGCAATTCCAATGATCCAATAGAAGAAGAAGAACCAGCTGTTGATCCAAACAGCATATCTACCTCCGATGCTGAGACTGAAGACGGTGCTGAACCTGAAAAAGATGCTGAAAAGAATGATCCACCCGAGGTTCGTGAAGAAGAAGCACCCGATAAGCGCAAGAAGTATACTAGAGAAGACTTTCTTGCAAGGAGACATGGGAAGGAACGAGAACCATGGGTACAGAAACCCATGCCTTTCCCAAGCAAGTCCGTCAAAACCAAAGAAGAAGAGCACTACAACAAGTTTTGTGAGTGGATTAAACCTCTTTTTCTTCAAATCCCTTTGACTGATGCTATTAAGTTACCTCCTTACTCTAAATATATGAAAGATATTGTTACTAATAAAAGAAAAGTCCCTAATGAGGCAATATCTACTATGCTTGCTAACTACTCTTTCAGTGGCAAGATTCCTGAGAAGCTCGGTGACCCAGGTATACCCACCATTCCTTGCTCCATAAAAAATAATTATGTTAGAACTGCCTTATGTGATCTTGGTGCAGGAGTGAGTGTTATGCCCTTTTCTCTCTACAAAAGACTTTGTTTAGAGAAACTAATTCCTACAGATATCTCTCTACAGATGACCGACAAGTCCACGGCCGTCCCGATCGGTATTTGTGAGGATGTTCCTGTTGAAGTTGCCAATTTATTAATACTTACTGATTTTGTTGTGCTTGACATGCCCGAGGATGGGAGCATGTCCATTATCCTTGGTAGACCTTTTCTTAACACCGCAGGTGCTGTTATTGATTGCAATAAAGGGAAGGTTACCTTCAACATGAATGATAAAGAACACACGGTGTATTTTTCGAAGAAGATTGACAAAAGGCATGGCCTTAAATCCGTTGAGAATATCGAGACCGTGAAGATTGGAGAATGGGATTGTCCACTACATGTATACCACAAATACAAAACAATTATGGTGGGGAAAATGTCCATTAAAGTGAGAGTGCAATGATCACTTCATAAGAGGCGAGACTTTTTGGATATATGCTCTAGAGGCAAATAATATATGATTATTCCAATATATCTAAATAAGTTCATGACCAGTTTCATACTGTGCTGGAACTGTATCAGTGAAACAATGATACAAGTGTGGTATATAAACAACCAGAGTCCCTAGTCAGACTCTCATGATGACTAGTTTATCGTGAACTGATGATTGTGGTTTCACGATCATGGACAATCAAGTCAATTTACGGTAAGGTCACCTCATTGAATGAATGACGTGATGAACATTACCCAATGCAAGCATTGCAACATGATCAAATCGTAAAAGTTCAGTGTTGTAATTACAGAACGTAGTACCTGTTCCTTTGACCGTGAGATCACGCATAATTGCTATCTTCTGAGGATGCTTTGAGTGCATTAACCGTCACACTGAAAATGGTTACCATAAAGGTGTATCTTGGGCTATACGATGGGATATGTTGAGGAGTGTTGATTCAAGAGCGGGATTTTTCAATCCATATAATGGAAAGATACTTCATGGCCAACTCGATGAGATTGCATCCATAAAGCTGCGCAACGTGTGACTAGGTCACAAGGATGAATATCACGGAACGAGTGAATAAAAGATTTGTCGGTAACAAGATAGAACTAATGCATTGGATGCAGTTGATCGAATCTTGGACTAATCTAGTATCGCATGACAAAGGGAATGAGATACAACGTGAACAGTCCAATCGGTTACTTCCGGAATACACATGGGTCATTATGGGCATCCAGGTCCCGCTATTGATCATTGACCGTAGCCTTTGTCTCGGTCATGACTGGAGTGTTCTCGGACCGTAGGGTAACACACTTAAGGGCTCGATGAATATCGGAGACCTATTCGGAACTATCGGAGTTACCGGAGAAGAGAGAAAGACGTACCGGAAAAGTTCCGTGTTGGTTCAAAGGTTGTTCGGAGTGAGCTGGAAGGAGTTCCGGATCATCGGGAGATGAAATAATATGTATTATTTATCAATTAAGTGAATTAATAATTAATAACATTTTATTTATAATTAAAAAGTGCAATGGGCCAGCTTTGGGAAAGAAGCCCATTAGGGGAATAAAGGAAAAAAGAAAAGAGAGAGAGAGAGGGAGGCGCCATGGGCCCTAGCGCCCATGAGGTGTGGCCCCCCTCCTCCCTTGGCCGGCCACCTCCCCCTAGCAAGAGACTTTAGTCCCACCTTGCTAGGGGAGAGGGGTTGACTCCCTCCCCTCTGCCTATATATAGATGGACAGGGTGCACATATTTAATACACAGAAATTCGTGAGAAAATAAATATTACTCCGAATTGAGATCGATTTTCACCGGTCTTCTCCCCTCTATCGTCTCTCTCAAACCGGGGTCCCCTTGTCTGGAACCTGTGATGTGATTGAGGCTTCTCCACTATACGCACGCCGTCGTGCTGCTGAAACTCTGGTTCCGTAGGTCTACTTCCGCCACCTTCGCTGGATCGGAGAACGGAGGTCGTCATCGAGTCCGTACGTGTGTGAGTACTACGAGGTGCTGCACGTGCGGCACTACTACCCAACAGGGTGCTAACACTGCCAGAGGGCTGTGAAAGGTTTACGGCTTCATCAACCACGTTTGCGGGAACGTTTCCTGCGCAACGGACTACACCCCGAGGTATGTTATTCCGCAAGTCTTTCCGTTACGACATTACAGCTAGATAGATCTTGGGTTAAGGGCGACGCTGGTTAGAAAAAATATTGTTTTCTGCTGCGAGACCCAATAGTGGTATAATGAGCTAGATCTATGCTTCGTTTTGCTGTGCGGTTAGAACACATCGGGGATGTGGGCGTTGATTCTACGATTCTTACCCTCTCACGTGTACTAGTTATATCTGTGGCATTGTTTGATGAAGCGGCCCCCGACCGACCTTACGCGTACGCTTACACGAGACTGGTTCCACGCTTGACATACGGCTTGTACCGTATAAAGTGGATCTGGGGGGTGTCTGTCTCTCTTACTTTAGCGGATATGGCATTTGCAACGGAGGGCCCCGTACGGGGTGTAATAGAGACAATCTATAATCAGCGTTGTGGTTCAATGTTCGTAGAAACGGTTGATCTATGAAAAGCCCTAGCAGCCACGGAAAACATGCAATATACAAATATAGAGGCGTCTAACTTTATATTGCAGAGGGGGCTATTGTTGTTTGCTTGATCTTGATGTAGTGATAGCTTTGCTATGTGTTACTAGAAAGTAGTAAACGTTCATCATGATGAAACAAACTTAAATGGAGACACTGTAGACTTAGTGCCACCATGATCATACATCTTAAAACTTGCTAGTATAGGATACACGACGGCAGCATTAAATAAGATGATCCCTTATAAAATGCCAAACATAAGTATTCTACCGAAGTGTGCACCACCTGGAAGGTTCTCTTTATGATAGGCAGGCCGTGACGATCGGGTGTCATACATACATTAGAGTTTGCATGAGGTTGTGCCTGGCAAGCCTAGCATATGTCGATATGGCCTTGCTAAGCAGCATATAACACTAAGGTCAATTTGGCGAGCCTAGCATATGTAGATATGGCCTCGGAATACTAGAGATCGAAAGATCGAGCATGAGTCACATATAGGATGTGATCGCACAAACTAGTTGTCTACCTTTGAAACTAATCCGTCGGCCGTTGTGATATTCGAGGACGGATAGTGATCTGGATCATTTAATCACTAAAACTTCTTAGGGATGATTGTTTTAGTGTGAGCTCATCTATAATATGATTATTATGAACTCATTGTTATGAACTAGTCTTAATTGTTTTCCTTGCAAATAATTTGTAGAAAATGAATCCAAATAAACATCGTGAATTGCTTTCTTTCATGGGTGGTGATAGACTTAAAGTAAATGGGTCAAATTTCGTTGATTGGTACTTATACCTTAGGACTTTGCTCAAGAGAGCTAACCTCTTGTTCGTGATACAAGAGCGTATGCGAGACCCTCCAGTAGACAACATGGATGAAAAAGTAATGCTTGATTACCATAATCGTCGAAGGACTTACTCCATAGTTAAAAGTGTCATAGAAACTAGCTTTCCGCAAGATTTATGTGAACAATATTCGGATATGGACACGTTTGACACAATCGACATGATGAAGTCATTGTTTATACATTAGTTCAGAGTGGCCAGATTTGCGTTAGAAAATGAGTTTCTTACTACAAAGATGGAAGAGAATACTTGTTTGAAAACTCACGTAGCCAAGATGCATGGGATACATCTGAAACTCGTGGAGGACTTTGACTATTGGACCACAGAGGAGTCTTCTATAAACACGGTGCTACACTCGCTTCCACCGAGTTACACAGACTTTTTCCATGACTATGTCGGAAGAGGTGAAAGCCTTCAGTTATTTGAGTTCATGGTCAACCTCCGAGATTTAGAGGTTGAACCCATTGAAGGAGAAATTGTTGATGGATAAGGTATATATTTGATATACTCGTTATAAATGTTTGTTCCCTTATACAACATTTGCAGTTTAATAAGTATTTGATACTTGTTCTGTTGTATGAAAACAGGGTCTGCCGTTGCATGGACGGGAAGAGGTGCGATCCAGGATTGATGGCAACCAAGACAGTTGATGGCCACCAAGATTTCACCAAGACATCTATCATAGGATTATACTTAGAGTATTAGATAAATCTTTTGTAATCAATTGAAGTATGAACACTTAGTGACATGTCTTGCATCTCGCGAGACAAAATTATTCATGTTTTGAGACAAGTCAGTTGTTCCAGTTTGATGAATAAAGTGTGCTTATACTATGATTGAAATTGAGTTTATAATATGATAGAAGCATTTATAAAACACCATAATTGTCAAGTGATATTCAATGTTTAATGATTAAGTTATTATAAATAACAATAAGGTCAAAAGTCATAACCATACTAAATGCATGAGAAGAATTCATAAATGATGAAGTCATTAGATACTTGATCTATTAACTCATGAATTTATTATCAACCAAGATGACTAATGACGGAGTTCTAGCAAAGTAGACTTGCGCCAAACATTGTACATAAATGATGTATTAACCAAGCGCATGAATAATCATTAAAGATGCTTCGCATGGTTAATTGAACAAGGCATTCAATTAAGATCATAAATCTGAGATTACAGAATCACAGTGAAGTTGGATATAAGAATACAAATCACCATGATGTGATAAAAGTAATGAGTATTATAGTTGACATAAATGGGAGAATTGTGGAAATAATACCACAAATTATGATGGAAATTTTAAGTGCTCAAGCACCTAAAACCATTCATAGTCATGCTAAAATGTAGTGTGGTCTAAATACATTCCCCTTACGCTAATGCTATTGAATGAACAACGTTGTTATAATTTATTAAGTTAAAACACCCACTTCATGAAATAAGGAAACCATTCTGAATTTAATGAAGCTAATGACCCCATATGATGATGGTGTTAGAAAGTTTCTAGAAGTTTTATATGATATAACTTTCTTTGTATTAGAGTTGTGAGAAATTGTAAAACACACCTTCCCAAATAGCAAAACTTGTATTGCTTGAATTGGTGAATGAGAATATGGTTCTCAAGGAATAAACCAATGGGAGAAAAGTGAATTCTTTGACCAGGGTGATTGAACCTGCCTCCAGATAACAGAGTAACGCAGCGGAAAACGTTCCTCTGAAATGACTCCATGAGAAGAGGAAATATGCTATTGATGATGATCATGGTATATTAGTTAAAGCCTTAGTTTAAAAATAAGAAGATTGTTATGAATACGTTCTGTATAGAACAATAACCATGAGTATTCTTAAGTGAAACAAAAGGGACACTGCTCATAAATTACGAAGGATTGATGGTTACCTAGGAAACGAGGAGAAATGAAATCATATTGAGTTGCACATGGGATGGCTCACATCCTATGAAATAAAGTAGTTATTTCACATTTCGAATAACCAGGAAGTTATTAAGAATGATGCAACACATAAAGGTATGATTTGGCACATAAAAGATGTTATGGCTAAATTCAATAATGATTGACTACGGAAGCGTAGTAATGCTAAATCAATATGGGTATTTAATTCACAAACACTATGAAGGGACCATAGCTTGAAATTGCATCACATTCAAATTGGGAATTTGAAGAGAAATAGCAATTGGCATAACGAAATAATGTTTCGATAAGATGGACCATAGTACCTCAAGGCAGAAACTCTCAACCTTGATTTGATCAAGTGATTTTGAAGTAATCAAAATATTGAGATGGACTGCAATTTCATGAAACTGAGTGGGAGCTTTGGAGACTTCCTGAAAACTTGGAATGCAGAGAGCATTTTATGAGTGGGAGCTTTGGAAGTAATATTATTATGTCTGACATAATTAGAATATAATATTAATAAAAGCTTACTTACAGATATATGTCGGATATATTTGAGTGGGAGCATAATGTCAATTTCATATATATACGATGATATATGTGAAAACAATCTCATATATACGTTGATATACATGGAGATTAAGGCTAATAAGATGAAAGGATTATGAGAATCTTATATGAACGAAATACAGATGTCGGGACCCGGGGTTAGCGTATGCAAGCCTCGCTACAACACAATCATATGGAGAGCCGAGAACCGTACCCACTTGTCTAAGCAGACAAGGCCAAGCACAGAACATTCTCGGAAAGCATCGAACGTGAGGGGCATCCCATCCAGGCCGGATGATCAACTGAAATGGGTCCTCATCGTCCACACACAAGTCTAAATGATATGGGTGATGAACTCCCATACTCACAGACAAGTCGCCTCAACCATACTATCGATTGTATTATAACCCTCACATAGACTTACTCCAGCCCGATCACTTAGTCGGGGTCTAGGGCGGGCTCGATCATACATCAAAGTGTGCACGAGACAGAGTCTCGAACAATCGCATCGCGATGCCCCAAGCTGCGCACATCTAAGGGCCACTTGGTGTATAAAAGACCGCCAGCCAGATCACAACTAAGGTCTCGAAAACCCATACAAAGACATGCATGTTATAAACATACACGCAGCACACATGCCTTGTATGAACAGCAGGTATCATTGCAATTCTCTACAAAGTATATATCTTTATTAATTAACTATTACAGAGTGCACACAGAGATCACAAGCATGTGATCCAACATTACAACAGACAAGCGGAAGCAAAGTAGGTCTGAGTATAGACAAGTTTAACAAATGGCTTAGAGAAGCCTTATCTAAAAACAAGCCCTCCACGAGGGAACCAGTCGTCTGACTGGGACTACACTAGCTTGGTCTTGGTCTGAGTCTTCATTCTTCGAGCTTCGGGTAAAAGTCACCATCGGGGTCGGTGGGTTCATCTAAAACATAGATTAAGCAAACGTGAGTACAAAATCGTACTCAGCAAGACTTACATAGGAACTATACTACTCATGCATATGTATCAAGGTAAAGGGAGGTGGGGTTTCACTTGCAGAAGTGCCAGCTTTGACTTGGCTAATCCTGAACTACGAGTACCAGACTTGAGGTAAGAAGCGTACACGAGTCCACTATATCTCTTCAACCAATTACACCACTATGGTTACTTCCTCGACTTCCCCACGAGAAGCACACCATAGCACTCACACTTATCTTGGTGTATTTTAGGAGTATCCGGTTCAAGTTGTCTAATAATCGAGCACAGCTCTCCAAGCAGTCCTTAACCGCGGACGCGGCTATTCGAATAGTTTTTGTTAACCCTGCAGGGGTGTACTACTACACACACATGACCATCAGTTACCGCCTTTGGCCTCGACACCATTCAAGGGGTGTCGGCGAGGATGTTCACCACAACACTTCGCCCATAGCTCCGTTCTAGTCCAGAGAGTCGCCTATCTAAGGGGGATCCGTATGGAAGTCCGGCCGAGGTTCCAGTACAGCCTCAAACGATGTGTGCAGGGTCCCAAGCCGGTCTTCAAAAGCCGTTCATCCACTTCGCAGACCGTGCCACAGCCCTACCAGAACTCCGAACTACTGCGACTCTTGGGGTTCGAACGGGGTGAGGTACTAGGATGAGAGGGGTCAGTGAGCCCAATGTGTGGTTGTACTCTTCTTCTTGGATCACTACACAAGAACTCGGGCTTAGGGCGGTGTTCAACGAGACAACCCACTGTGTACTCCTACACAGCGTCTCATCGTTCACCTTGTATTAGGGTAGATTCACCAACACGTTTCACTTTCATCAACACTATGTTTATCATCCCGACTCACATCATAAACAACCTCATTGTACCACTAAGCATGCAATAAGCAGTAACAGTTGCAGGGGCCACATGATATCAACCAACTCCTACATCTGCTAGGATTGTGGTTTGCTTACTACTGTGACAAGATGATAGGTCATGCAAAGGATATGGGTTCAACTATGCGATAGAAACGTTATCATGGTGATCATCCTAAACAATGCATAAGCGAGACATGAGAGGGAAGTGGGATTTTATCGACATGATCAATGGGGGTTTGCTTGCCTTGCTGACGAGGTTTCGATAACGGTGTCTTCAACGAAGGGGGCTGCCTCCTGTTCCGGTTCCACCTCTACTCGACAAACAATAAACAAGGAAGCAATATAAATACAATGCACAAACACATGGTTGAAGGTTGAAACTTGATGTATATGTTTCTGATGTGTTTGGGCAATTCCATTTAAATGAAGTATATTGCAAATTGAATTGAAAATTCAAACTCCAATTTGAATTCAAACTTGACCAAGTTACATGTGACATTGTTTGATCATTTTGAACCTTTTGGAATTGTGTATGATATTCCTCTGAAGTGTGGTTGAAATATAGTATAATTCCATGGTCCAAGTTGCAAAATCATTTGAATTGAATTTGAATTAATTTCAAACAAATCAAATGACATATGCTACTGGTCCCATTTTAAAATCAACTCCAACATAGTTGAAAGTTGCATATTTGGAAAGATAATTTTCTCCTGATCATTTTTCATATATTATTTGCTATATTTGGAGTTAGTATGAAAATGCTGAAACTTTTTATATGGCCTCATAAAATAGAGAGCTAGCCACTTATAAAATTTGAGCATCTTTAAAATTCAAAAAATTTGGATTTTAAATCAAATAGGGTATTTATTTAATTTCCAAGCCATTATTTGAAAATTAGAAAATTACATGAGTATGGGATTGCTCCCAAACCATTTTTAAAATGATCAGCACCATTTATAGGAATTTTCCAATTACTCAAATGGTTTTTGGAAAAAGATTTTTATTTGGCCATTTGATTTAATTTCTCAGGGCCTTTCTTTTCCCCATTTTTGAATTGCAATTTGAAATTTTTGCATGAATGCAAGGTACCTCTGATCCTAGCACATACCTAACTTGGGGTTGTGACAACTCGCCCCCACTCAAAAGAATCTCGTCCCGAGATTCAGAAGTCTGCGGGAGGAAGGAGGGGTACTCGGCATGGAGACGGTCTTCTCTTTCCCACGTGGCTTCTTTCTCAGAGTGGTGTGACCACTGAACTTTCAGAAACTTGATCTTCTTTCGGCGAGTGACACGCTCTGTGGAATCAAGAATACGGACAGGGTATTCTCGATAAGAAAGGTCATCTTGGAGATCAAGCGTTTCATGGTCGACTTCGCGGATGGGGTCCTTGAAGCAACGCCTGAGTTGTGACACATGGAATACATCATGTACTCGGGAAAGGTGCGGGATTAGTTCAAGTTGGTAGGCAACTTCTCCACGTTTAGCAAGAATGCGGAAAGGTCCGATGTAACGTGGGGCCAACTTGCCTTTGATACCGAATCGTTGGATACCCTTCAGAGGAGTAACCCGGAGGTAAGCCTTCTCATCCAGATTGTAGCTTTCTTGCCTATGATGACGACCATAGTAGCTTTTCTGACGAGACTAGGCTGCTTTCAATTGATCACGAACAATGCGAACTTGCTCTTCTGCTTCCTTGATCATATCCGGTCCAAAGAATTGTCTTTCACCGATTTCTGACCAGTTAAGGGGTGTTCGACATCGTCGTCCATATAGGAGTTCAAAAGGAGCCATGTTCAGACTAGATTGAAAACTATTGTTATAAGAAAATTCGGCGAAAGGCAGAGATTTCTCCCAATTCTTTCCGAATGAGATAACACAAGCTCTGAGCATGTCTTCCAAAATTTGGTTAACCCTTTCGACTTGACCACTAGACTGAGGATGAAAAGCTGTACTAAAGGAGAGATGAGTTCCCATAGCACGCTAGAAGCTTCCCCAAAATCTAGAGGTGAAAAGGCTACCGCGATCAGAATTGATTTCCAAAGGAACACCGTGAAGGGATACAATTCTAGAGACGTACAAGTCCGCTAACTGACTAGCAGTTATAGACTCGCGAACTGGAAGGAAGTGAGCAACTTTGGAAAGTCTATCTATGACAACGAAGATGGCATCATTTCCTTTCTGGGTTTTTGGAAAGCCGGTGATGAAGTCCATACCGACTTTGTCCCATTTCCACTCTGGAATAGGCAAAGTTTGAAGTGTACGAGCAGGTCTTTGATGTTCTGCCTTAATGCGACGACAAACATCACGTTCGGCAACAAATTGAGCAATGTCTCTCTTCATCCTAGTCCACCAAAATCTCTGGCGTAGATCTCGGTACATTTTTGTGCTACCGGGATGAATCGAGAGGGGTGTATCATAGGCTTCTTTGAGGATGAGTTGCCTTAGTTCCCTATTCTTAGGTACTACCAAACGATTTCCAAAGAATACCGTTCCTTTACTATCTGTGGAGAAACATTTAGCAACTCCGCTAGCAATGTTCTCCTTGATCCGGCGTACACCTCGTGCACGTCTTTGGGCAACTATTATTTGATCCTCAAGGTTTGGTTTCGCCACCAAGTTGAAAAGAGATCCACGAGGAACAATCTCGAGATTAAGCTTTCGAAATTCCTCATGAAGAAGTGGTTGATACTGTTGTAACATGAGGTTGTTACAGTACGACTTACGACTTAGTGCATCAGCCATGACATTGGCTTTGCCTGGGGTGTAAGAAATTACTACGTCGTAATCTTTTATCAACTCAATCCAGCGTCTTTGCCTGAGATTAAGATCTGGCTGGGTGAAAATGTATTTGAGGCTTTGGTGGTCGGAATAAATCTCACAACGATTACCAAGGAGGTAATGTCGCCAAGTTGTTAGGGCATGAACTACGGCAGCGAGTTCAAGGTCATGGGTAGGATAGTTCTCTTCATGTGGCCGCAACTGGCGTGAAGCATAAGCTACCACATGTCGATCTTGCAGAAGTATGCATCCTAACCCTTGCCGTGATGCGTCACAATAGATTTCGAAATCCTTTTTAGTGTCTGGAGGTGCAAGTACGGGTGCAGAAGTCAATCTTCTTTTTAGCTCTGGAAAGCTTTCCTCGCACTTGGAAGTCCATAATAATTTCTTATCTTTCTTGAGGAGTTCAGTCAGAGGCTTTGCAACTTTAGAGAAGTTCTCGACGAAGCGGCGGCAATAGCTGGCTAGGCCAAGAAAACTCCTAACTTGCTTAACCGATTCAGGTGGAGTCCAGTCAAGGACGGCCTAAACTCTCTCGGGATTCACAGCAATTCCTTTTGCAGAAATCACGTGGCCTAAGTAGGTCACTTCTGGTAGCCAAAATTCACACTTGGAGAATTTAGCATACAGGCGATGCTCTCTAAGTTTCATCAATACCAGCCTTAGGTGTTCGGCATGTTCTTCTTCGTTCTTCGAGTATATAAGGATGTCATCGAGGTAAACCACGACGAACTGGTCCAAATACTCCATGAAGATCGAGTTCATCATGCGTGAGAAAGTGGCAGGGGCATTGGTTAGACCGAAGGACATGACGGTGAACTCGTAAAGACCATAACGAGTAGTGAAAGCCGTTTTGGGAATGTCCTCGCTTCGGATCTTGATTTGATGATACCCTAATCTCAAATCCATCTTGGAGAAGACAGAGGATCCTGCAAGTTGATCATAAAGATCATTGATCCTGGGTAGTGGGTACTTGTTCTTTATCGTCGCTAGATTTAGCGGGCGATAGTCTACGCACATCCTTTCTGTTCCATCTTTCTTCGTTACGAACAGAATCGGGCAACCCCATGGCGATGAGCTAGGGCGGATGAAGCCTTTTTCCAACAAAGCCTCCAGTTGGGTTTTAAGATCAGCTAACTCACGTGGGGCCATTTTGTATGGGCGTCTGGAAATTGGTGCGCTTCCTGGGGCAAGATCCACTATGAACTCTACACATCTGTCGGGTGGCATTCCCGGCAGCTCTTCAGGAAAGACATCCGGGAAGTCACGAACCACCAGAACATCTTCAAGGTCGGGAAGGGGAAGCACATTCAAAGATTGTACTTGGTTTCTTGTTCTGGGTGAGGTGTAATCTATTGTCTGGCCTGAAGGATGGGTAAGTCTAACGGACTTGGCTTTACAATCAAGAAAAGCATGTTGTCTTGATAACCAATCCATACCAAGGATGACATCAATGTCTAAAGACTTGAGGGCTATGAGTGAAGCAAGGAATACTAAACCCTCAATTGCAATTTGATTACCATGGCTTACTCTATTAGTTTGCCACTTGGAACCAGGAGTTTGAATGATCATAGGGGTGAACATTTCTTCAAAGGATACATCATGTCTAAGTGCATAACTTTCCGACATGAATGAGTGAGATGCTCCTGGATCGAAAAGGACAGAAGTGGGAACAAAATTGACTGGGAGCGTACCAAGAATGACGTCAGAAGTACTATTAATTTCCTCAGTTGAGATTTGGTTCACGCGTCCAAGATTTTCTGAGGTGGATGGCTTAGCGGTGGGAACCTTTGGGGGTGGTTTGGCACGGACAGTGGGGTTTCCTTTGGCATGGGGTGGAGCATTCTGACTGACGGGGCACTCACGAGAATAGTGACCAGGCTGGCCACATCTAAAGCAGGCTCCAAAGATAGTGCGGGGAGCTGGGTTGTTTGGTGGAGCTGGTGGACGAGGCGGCACAAGGGATGGCCTCGGTGGGTTGTTTTGGGGAAACAAACTGTTAGGAATCCAGATCATACGCTTCTGAGGGCGTGAACTGGAAGAAGGGGCAAGCTCAAGAGCATGCTTGCGAGACTTCTCGAAAACTTCATTCCATGCTCAGCTCTGAAGGATCTGTTGACTAAATCCTCAAAGGTGGCAAATTCGATGAGGTTGAGATCATGACGGAGGATGGGGCAAAGTCCCTTGCGGAACCTTGACTGCTTTCTGGCATCAGTGGTGATCTCATCTTGGGCATAACGAGCAAGACGGTTGAATTCCCTCACATACTCATGAATGGACATCTCTCCTTGATTTAGATTGCAGAACTCTTCCTTCTTGCGCTCCATCAACTCATCCAGAATGTGGTACCCTCGAAAGGCAACATAGAACTCCTGCCAAGTCACTACGTGACCATCTGGCTGCATTGCAACATAGTTCTCCCACCATTGAAGAGCAGCACCTTCCAAGAAGTATACCGCGAAAATAACTCGGTCATCGGGAGCAACATGTGCAGTATCAAGCTTACGCTCGATGGAACGGAGCCAATCATCAGCTTCAAGGGGTTCAGAAGAACATCGGAATACCGGTGGCTTGAGGAGGATGAAGTCTTGAATGCTGACCACCACATTACGATGGTGGGCGGTATTCTGCTCGATGAGCTCCAGAAGGCGTGTTTGATCACGTCTATTCCGCTCGGCTTCCATCATCATTTCCACATCAGAAGGCGGGGGTGGAAGTTCATCATCATTTCGATTCCGATCACGGTCTCGATTCCGAAGAACAGCACTACGAGTTCCACCTGACATCCTGTGTGATAAAAATCAACAATCAGAACATGTTGTACGATGGAGGCAAGGATAAAAGGATATGATTTCAGAAGGAGAAGACTATAATGCAAAGGCAATGATTCAAAGAAACACGGGATAAATCCGGCAGCATAACGGCTACACCGGGATGGAAAACAAGACAACCTCGAGGAGATTGGACAGAACTTCCTCAAGGAACTCAAAACACGGAGACTCTGGACAACCACAAAAATCCTACAGTTATAAGGAGGCAATCAACGAGATGTTCTAGTAAGACATAGATGAGCCTAGTCCTATCTTCCCGTAGAAAAGGTAAGGGTGACTCAGAACTCAGAACGATGAGGGTAAGGAGAAAAAGAAGCCTTACGTTGTTCCCTTATATACCCAGAGTAACTATATGACTATAGAAGGCTAGACTCGACTTCGGCCAAGGCTGATAATCCTACAGTTAGTCCTGCTCTGATACCAAGTCTGTCGGGACCCGGGGTTAGCGTATGCAAGCCTCGCTACAACACAATCATATGGAGAGCCGAGAATCGTACCCACTTGTCTAAGCAGACAAGGCCAAGCACAGAACGTTCTCGGAAAGCATCGAACGTGAGGGGCATCCCATCCAGGCCGGATGATCAACTGAAATGGGTCCTCATCGTCCGCACACAAGTCTAAATGATATGGGTGATGAACTCTCATACTCATAGACAAGTCGCCTCAACCATACTATCGATTGTATTATAACCCTCACATAGACTTACTCCAGCCCGATCACTTAGTCGGGGTCTAGGGCGGGCTCGATCATACATCAAAGTGTGCATGAGACAGAGTCTCGAACAATCGCATCGCGATGCCCCAAGATGCGCACATCTAAGGGCCACTTGGTGTATAAAAGACCGCCAGCCAGATCACAACTAAGGTCTCGAAAACCCATACAAAGACATGCATGTTATAAACATACACGCAACACACATGCCTTGTATGAACAGCAGGTATCATTGCAATTCTCTACAAAGTATATATCTTTATTAATTAACTCTTACAGAGTGCACACAGAGATCACAAGCATGTGATCCAACATTACAACAGACAAGCGGAAGCAAAGTAGGTCTGAGTACAGACAAGTTTAACAAATGGCTTAGAAAGCCTTATCTAAAAACAAGCCCTCCACGAGGGAACCAGTCGTCTGACTGGGACTACACTAGCTTGGTCTTGGTCTGAGTCTTCATTCTTCGAGCTTCGGGTAAAAGTCACCATCGGGGTCGGTGGGTTCATCTAAAACATAGATTAAGCAAACGTGAGTACAAAATCGTACTCAGCAAGACTTACATAGGAACTATACTACTCATGCATATGTATCAAGGTAAAGGGAGGTGGGGTTTCACTTGCAGAAGTGCCAGCTTTGACTTGGCTAATCCTGAACTACGAGTACCAGACTTGAGGTAAGAAGCGTACACGAGTCCACTATATCTCTTCAACCAATTACACCACTATGGTTACTTCCTCGACTTCCCCACGAGAAGCACACCATAGCACTCACACTTATCTTGGTGTATTTTAGGAGTATCCGGTTCAAGTTGTCTAATAATCGAGCACAGCTCTCCAAGCAGTCCTTAACCGCGGACGCGGCTATTCGAATAGTTTTTGTTAACCCTGCAGGGGTGTACTACTACACACACATGACCATCAGTTACCGCCTTTGGCCTCGACACCATTCAAGGGGTGTCGGCGAGGATGTTCACCACAACACTTCGCCCATAGCTCCGTTCTAGTCCAGAGAGTCGCCTATCTAAGGGGGATCCGTATGGAAGTCCGGCCGAGGTTCCAGTACAGCCTCAAACGATGTGTGCAGGGTCCCAAGCCGGTCTTCAAAAGCCGTTCATCCACTTCGCAGACCGTGCCACAGCCCTACCAGAACTCCGAACTACTGCGACTCTTGGGGTTCGAACGGGGTGAGGTACTAGGATGAGAGGGGTCAGTGAGCCCAATGTGTGGTTGTACTCTTCTTCTTGGATCACTACACAAGAACTCGGGCTTAGGGCGGTGTTCAACGAGACAACCCACTGTGTACTCCTACACAGCCTCTCATCGTTCACCTTGTATTAGGGTAGATTCACCATCACGTTTCACTTTCATCAACACTATGTTTATCATCCCGACTCACATCATAAACAACCTCATTGTACCACTAAGCATGCAAGAAGCAGTAACAGTTGCAGGGGCCACATGATATCAACCAACTCCTACATCTGCTAGGATTGTGGTTTGCTTACTACTGTGACAAGATGATAGGTCATGCAAAGGATATGGGTTCAACTATGCGATATAAACGTTATCATGGTGATCATCCTAAACAATGCATAAGCGAGACATGAGAGGGAAGTGGGATTTTATCGACATGATCAATGGGGGTTTGCTTGCCTTGCTGACGAGGTTTCGATAACGGTGTCTTCAACGAAGGGGGCTGCCTCCTGTTCCGGTTCCACCTCTACTCGACAAACAATAAACAAGGAAGCAATATAAATACAATGCACAAACACATGGTTGAAGGTTGAAACTTGATGTATATGTTTCTGATGTGTTTGGGCAATTCCATTTAAATGAAGTATATTGCAAATTGAATTGCAAATTCAAACTCCAATTTGAATTCAAACTTGACCAAGTTACATGTGACATTGTTTGATCATTTTGAACCTTTTGGAATTGTGTATGATATGCCTCTGAAGTGTGGTTGAAATATAGTATAATTCCATGGTCCAAGTTGCAAAATCATTTGAATTGAATTTGAATTAATTTCAAACAAATCAAATGACATATGCTACTGGTCCCATTTTAAAATCAACTCCAACATAGTTGAAAGTTGCATATTTGTAAAGATAATTTTCTCCTGATCATTTTTCATATATTATTTGCTATATTTGGAGTTAGTATGAATTTATTATGATTTTCCAAAGTTTGTCCTATTTTCTGCCATTTTCTGGAATTTCTGTAAAAGATTTAATTCTCTGGAAAAGATTTAATGCGTCACTGTGACATAGTGCTGATGTCACCAGGGGGCTGACAACAGGGGCCCACCTGTCTGTCTCTGTGGGTTAAAACCCTGTTAGTTTAACACTAACAGAGGTTAGTTAGTGGCCTAGGCCCACTGCCAGTGGCCCAGGGGTTAGGATTAGTGGGGTTTAGCTCGGGGGTTAGGGTTAAGTGGCTGGCGGCTTAACGCCGGCGGCACTGGCACGGCGGCGTCCTCGCCGGAGTTGCCTACAGGCCATGGGAGAACACGAGACGGCTACCAAAATGAAGCCCGCACACGCCTGCATCGCGCTGCACCCACGGGGAGGCCTGGGAGTGGCCGGAGCCTCGCCGGCGTCGTGCTCAGCGGCGACCGTGGCTCTGTGAAGACGAGGACGGCGATTTGGGGCACGGGAAAAGAAGCTGGAGGCACTGGGAGGTGGCTACGGGCCGTCCGCGTCTAATGGCGTGAGCTGGAGCTCCAGGAGAGGCTCGGGGCCACGGCTACTTCAAACTCACGGCGGCCGGAGCTTCGGGTAACGGTGAACTTTCAAGGGGAGGCACGAGGAGAGCCACGGGAGGGATCAATCGAGGCAGGAGCTCACCCTGGAGCTACTGGAGGGGACGGCGAGGTCGATGAGGGTTCCACGGCGACAAATTTCCCGACGAGCTCTTGCGGGTCCAGCGGCGGCTCGGCGAAGAGGACGGCGTGCTCGGGGCTCCCGGCCTCGATTGCTTGCACACGGAGACGAAGTCGATGACGGCGCGCGCCCTGGACAAGGTGGCGGGGGCTCTGGAGCTCACCGGCCGCGAGTTTCCACGGCTGCGCTCCACGACGGTCCTCGGTTGCGCGTGGGAGGGCGACGCAGAGAGGTGGAGAGTGAGCAGGAAGAGAGGGGAAGGGGGCGGGGTGACTGGGGCGTCGTCGTGGCGCCAGGAGGGGGCATGGGAGGCCTAGAATAGGTCGGACGTCGTCGTGGCGTCGTCGCCGCGCTCCCAGCTCCAGCGAGCTGCTTGGAGCCGCGGGGAGGAAGAAGACAACGCTTCGGGGTGGGCTGGGCCAGGCCAAGTTAAGTGGGCCTTCGCCTGAGGCGCCAGGTAGGTTTTCTCTCTTTCTGTTTTTATTTTTCTTTTCTGTAATTTGTTGGCCATGCCAAAAAAAAATAGCTAGGCATTTTTAAAAATGCTGAAACTTTTTATATGGCCTCATAAAATAGAGAGCTAGCCACTTATAAAATTTGAGCATCTTTAAAATTCAAAACATTTGAATTTTAAATCAAATAGGGTATTTATTTAATTTCCAAGCCATTATTTGAAAATTAGAAAATTCCATGAGTATGGGATTGCTCCCAAACCATTTTTAATATGATCAACACCATTTATAGGAATTTTCCAATTACTCAAATGGTTTTTGGAAAAAGATTTTTATCTGGCCATTTGATTTAATTTCTCAGGGCTTTTCTTTTCCCCATTTTTGAATTGCAATTTGAAATTTTTGCATGAATGCAAGGTACCTCTGATCCTAGCACATACCTAACTTGGGGTTGTGACAACAGATGTGTCACACACTAAAATCTATAAGGATAGATTAGGACACGTGTAATGAACATCAAAAGGATTGGAATGATATCCTAAACAAGAAAAGGTTCTTGTGGCTAGGAAATATATAAACGATGTAAAACCTTAATATCACAAAATAATGTTTTAAGGGAAGAATAGGGATGCACTTTGTCTCAAGAGATGTGATCCTATATGATATTTGACATATGATTGTACCATAAAACGGAAGTTGTGAATCCAATAACATAATGACTCAAAAGTTCTTAGAAGAAGAACAGGTTCCGATGTGCTTGGTTGGCAAAACATTGAACCTGAGCAAAGTCCAAGCATTCAGTATCTGAAGAGAAACTAAGGACAATGCTCTAAATGATAGAAAAGATAATAGACTTGAATGTAATACTGGATTACGATTGCAAGCCTTATTATGGGTCTATATGAATTAGAGATATCACCAAAATGAATAGAAAGGAAATGTGAGCTATAATTTCACGAACCAAAACTCTACAAAATATAAATATCTACTTAAGGAAGTAGAAGGTTGAATAAAGTTTAGAGTAAGAAGTTTAGACTTCTGGCTGAGTGTATTTTTCAGTATACATGACTATGGGATTCGTAGGGACTAAAACCATTTAGTCATTAGAGAGTACTGTAAAATAAGAAGTCTCACTCTCCCGCCAAACTTATAATTCAAACATTATTAGATAATAAAGGGTATATCAAGCAAGTTGACCAATACCTGTTGCAAAGGAACATATGAATCTAAACGGGTATAGATCGTTGACGAAACCTCTTCCATGAGCAAGCATGATCAATAAACACTTATATGATATGATGATTATGATCGAGATAATATGCAGCTAGATTATTTGCTATCTAGTGCAAGTGGGAGACTGTTGGATATATGCTCTAGAGGAAAATAATATATGATTATTCCAATATATCTAAATAAGTTCATGACCAGTTTCATACTGTGCTGGAAATGTATCAGTGAAACAATGATACAGGTGTGGTATAGAAACAACCGGAGTTCCTAGTCAGCCTCTCATGATGACTAGTTTATCGTCAAGTGATGATTGTGGTTTCACGATCATGGACAATCAAGTCAATTGACGGTAAGGTCACCTCATTGAATGAATGACGTGATGAACATTACCCAATACAAGTATTGCAACATGATCAAATCGTAAAAGTTCAGTGTTGTAATTACAGAACGTAGTAGCCTGTTCCTTTTTCCGTGAGATCACGCATAATTGCTATCTTCTGAGGATGCTTTGAGTGCATTAACCGTCACACTGAAACATGGTGACCATAAAGGTGTATCTTGGGCTATCCGATGGGATATGTTGATGTCACAACCCTTGTTTTGGTATGTGCTTTTGTTATTAGAATAAATGCATCATGTTTAAATTCTTGGTTTAAGAATTGGGGATTTGGAAAAGCCTCAAAAAGAATTTAAATAAAAGGCCAGGTAAAAAGTTTTTCCAAAATTCCTCCAAACAATTTTGAAAAGTCCTATAAATGAGTATGATCATTTTAAAAATGATTTGGAGTCAAAACCATACTCCTGGATTTTTCAAATATTCAAACAGAGGCTTGGAAATTAAATTTAAATGCTATTTGAATTGGATTCAAATAATTTGAATTCCAAAAATCCTCAAAACTTGGGAGTGACCAGTACTAGGTCACATATGTCCAAGATAATTAATTGGGGATTTATAAAAATGTTTGGGTATTTTATCCAATACAAAACAAATAAAACAGAAAGCAGGAAAAGAAAAATAAAAGAGAAATGGCCGAAGCCACCCACCTCCCTTACCTCCGGCCCACCTGGCCCAAGCGCGGCAGAAGCCGGCCCAGCCTGCCAGGGGCAGGGGCGTCTTCAACCTCTGCCTTCTGGCAGAGGCGTGGAGCGCCTGCTCGCCGCGGCTGCCACGTCCTGCTCGCTCGGGGGGCTCCCCCGTCCTCATCTCTTCGCCGTAGAGACCCCCATGCTCATCCTCTTCCTTTCCCCCCTCTGGAAACCTCTTTCCCCCTCTCTCCCGTGCGTTCCCGTCTGATCCCGAGCGCCACCGTCGCCAACGACGTGCACCAGCGCGGCCACCGTGCCCCCTCGCCGAGCCGAGTTGTCCAAGAGCTCTGTCTTCGTCGACTTCGTCACCCCGTGCCTTCAATCGAGCCGACGAGCCCCTAAGGACGACGCCCCCTTCTCCGACTCATCGCCGGCCGCCGAGACTTCGCCGCCGAATTCGTCTTCGTCGTTGCTCCTCCGCCTCCTCCGGCCTCTCCAACGCACTCACGGTGAGGCCCTGGTCCTTTTCCCCCTATCCGTGCTCTGCTCTGCACCCCGGTGCCCCTTTTCCCCTCACCAGCCGAGCGGCGCTGCCGCAGAGGTCCTCGCCGTCGTGGCCTCCGGCCTCCTCTGGCCAGCCCGTGTGCCCCACTGGATGCGCGGCTTCGAGGGCTCCATTTTGGTGCCCTTGGAGCACCTCCCCGTGGCCGGAGCCGCCTTCCCGAGCGGACGCCGCCGTCTCCAGTGGTCGCCGGCGGCTAAACGCCGGCCGGCCTGCTAACCTCCCCTCCTAATCACTCTCTCTCTCACTGACGGGTGGGACCCAGCCCCCCTAATCCCTTGTCATCTCTAATTAAAACGGGGTTAACCCCAGAGTGGATGACAGATGGGCCCCGCGTTTCAGTTGACCAGTCAGCGCCCATGACGTCATACTGACGTCAGCCATGTGCAATAAACCCTTTTCCTATTTAACAGAAATTCCAGAAAATGCTTAAATGTTTGAAATTCAATAACTTTTTATCCGTAACTCCAAATCAAATAAATTATATATGAAAAATCATCAGAAAAATGCAAGGATTCCAAATATCATACTTTCACGGGTGGAAAACACATCTATGATGATGAACCAGTAGCATTTAGCTATATGGCTTATTTGGAATAATTCAAATTAAATGTTTAAATCATTTCAAATTAAATCTTTGCAATACCAACTTTATCACATGAACATCAGAGGCATATCATACACATGACCACATGATTTACCATATCCAAACAGTAGCAAATGCAACTTTGGCTAAATTGAACCACATTTGGAGTTTGAATTTGAATTTCTTATTCAAATCAACTTCAATTAAATTGTTACAAATTAAACATAGATCACATCAGTACCATGCCATGTTTCATTCTTGAATGTGCATTGCAATGTGATGTTTATACTTTGTTGTCTCGGTGTTTGCTTCTTCTCGATAGATCCATCGCCGGACGTAGTCCCTGTTTTCTCCGAAGAGTGGCACCCCCCGAGTCTCGACAATAAGGCAAGCAAACCCCCTTTGATCATATCTATAAAAACCCAATTTCCCTCTTGTTCTCTTATGCATGATTAGGTAATTCACATGTTACCGTTCTTCTGCTAGTTGAACCCATCCTTTGCATGACCTATCATTGCTACCACAGTATTAAGCAAACCTCAACCTAGAAGATACAAGATTGTTTGTGATCATCATGTGGCCCATCATCCATGATATGCTATGCCATGCTAGAGTTGTTTGCAATGAAATTGATCCATCTGGGTGATGTATCAGGATGGTAGTGAACACATGCAACAAGGTGGTAACGTGTTGATGAAGTCAACCTAATATAAGTGAACAATGAGAGGCTGTGTAGGAGTACACAGTGGGTTGTCTCATTTACACTGCCCTAGGCCCCGAGTTCTTGTGTTGTGATCCAAGACACAGATTACTACCACATGTTGGGATCATTGACCCCTCTCGACCTATTAACTCACCCCGACTAAGGTCCAGGATTCGCATGGGTTAACTTTATTCTATTTGCTTTCCTAACGTAGCACGGTTTTAGGCAAGCGCAGTACCATCCGTCGAGGTGGGCTTGTCGGACCGTCCATACATCGTCTGGGTCCTGAACGGAAACCCTGGACGGATTCCCGATTGGGGTACAACTCAGATAGGCGATTCCCTGGACTAGAGTTGGAGCCGTGAGGTAAGTGTCGTGGTACTATCCTCGCCGACACCGCTTGAAGGTGACGAGTTCTAGGCGATAAGTGGTAGCTACGTATGTGAAGAAGTACACCCCTGCAGGGTTAATGAACTATTCGAATAGCCGTGTCCGCGGTTATGGACTACTTGGAGATCTTTACTTGATTATTAGACAACTCAAATGGATACTTTAAAAATCGCAAGATAAGTGTGAGTGCTTTGGGTTGCTTCCTTGTGGGGAAGTCGAGGAAGGATCCATGGTTGTGTATTGATGTGGTGATCAAGATTAGATGGACTCGTGTGCGCCTCTCATCTCAACTCTATGTAGTCGTAGTACAGGATAGCCAAGTCAAAGCTTTCTGCAGTATAACCCCACTGCCTTTACCTTGGTACCTGAGCATAAGTAGTATAGTTCTGACGTAAGTCTTGCTGAGTACGACTTTGTACTCACGTTTGCTTATTCTATGTTTTAGAGACGAGACCACTGACCCTGATGGTGGCCTCCCCCTTCAAGCTCGACATCGACGAAGTTATGTAGTCCCAGACAGCAGCCTGGTCCCTCTGGAGGGTCGTTGTGTTTTCTTAAAGGCTTCTTAAGCCATTTGTTAACCTTGTCTTTACTAAGACATAATTTGCTTCCGTTGTTGTATGATGTAATGTTGGATCACAGTGATGTGATCTCTGCTTCTAACACTACTATATCTGCTCTGTTTAGCAGATGCAATAAAGCTATGAGTTTGTAGAGTTCATGTTATGTTACCTACTGTTATACACTTGGCATGCATGCTGCGTGTATGTTTATATCATGCATGTCATGTGTGGGGTTCGATACCTTAGTTGTGCTCTCGCCGGCGGTCTTTTATACACCAAGTGGCCCTTAGATGTGCGCAGCTTGGGGCATCGCGATGCGATTGCTCGTGACTCTGTCACGTGGCACACTTTGTTGTATGATTGAGCCCGCCCGAGACCCCGACTAAGAGATCGGGCTGGAGTCTGTTTATGTAAGTGTTATGATTCAATCGATAATATGGTTGAGGCGACTTGTCTATGAGTATGGGATTTCACCACCCATAATCATTTAGACTTGTGAGCGGACGATGAGGACCCATCTCAGTTGATCATCCGGGCCTGGATGGGATGCCCCTCACGTTCGAGCTTTCCGAGAGTGTCTTGTACTTGGCCTTGTCTGCTTAGACAAGTGGGTATGGCTCTCGGCTCTCTATATGATTGAATTGTGACTGGAATTACATACGCAAACCCCGGGTCCCGACAGTTGAGGAGTGTTGATTCAAGAGCGGGATTTGTCAATCCATATAATGGAAAGATACTTCATGGCCAACTCGGTGAGATTGCATCCATAAAGCTGCGCAGCGTGTGACTAGGTCACAAGGATGAATATCACGGAACGAGTGAATAAAAGATTTGTCGGTAACAAGATAGAACTAATGCATTGGATGAAGTTGATCGAATCTTGGACTAATCTAGTATCAGATGACAAAGGGAATGGTATACAACGTGAACGGTCCAATCGGTTACTTCCGGAATACACAGGGGTCATTATGGGCATCCAGGTCCCGCTATTGATCATTGACCGTAGCCTTTGTCTCGTTCATGACTGGAGTGTTCTTGGACCGTAGGGTAACACACTTAAAGCCTCGATGAATATCGGAGACCTATTCGGAACTATCGGAGTTACCGGAGAAGAGAGAAAGACGTACCGGAAAAGTTCCGTGTTGGTCCGAAGGTTGTTCGGAGTGAGCTGGAAGGAGTTCCGGATCATCGGGAGATGAAATAATATGTATTATTTATTAATTAAGTGAACTAATAATTAATAACATTTTATTTATAATTAAAAAGTGCAATGGGCCAGCTTTGGGAAAGAAGCCCATTAGGGGAATAAAGGAAAAAAGAAAAAAGAGAGAGAGAGGGAGGCGCCATGGGCCCTAGGGCCCATGAGGGGTGCGCCCCCCTCCTCCCTTGGCCGGCCACCTCCCCCTAGCAAGGGACTTTAGTCCCACCTTGCTAGGGGAGAGGGGTTGACTCCCTCCCCTCTGCCTATATATAGATGGGCAGGGTGCACATATTTAATACACAGAAATTCGTGAGAAAATAAATATTACTCCGAATTGAGATTGGTTTTCACCGGTCTTCTCCCCTCTCTCGTCTCTCTCAAACCGGGGTCCCCTTGTCTGGAACCTATGCTGGGATTGAGGCTTCTCCACTATACGCACGCCGTCGTGCTGCTGAAACTCTGGTTCCGGAGGTCTACTTCCGCCACCTTCGCTGGATCGGAGAACGGAGGTCGTCATCGAGTCCGTATGTGTGCGAGTACTACGAGGTGCTGCACGTGCGGCACTACCACCCAACAGGGTGATAACACAGCCAGGGGGCTGTGAAAGGTTTACGGCTTCATCAACCACGTTTGCGGGAACGTTTCCCGCGCAACGGACTACACCCCGAGGTATGTTATTCCGCAAGTCTTTTCGTTAGGCATTACAGCTAGATAGATCTTGGGTTAAGGGCGACGCTAGTTAGAAAAATTATTGTTTTCTGCTGTGAGACCCAACAAGACATTCTACGCTATATACCACAGGTTTGTTGGTAAGACTTGATCAACCTTGCTAACTAGCATGTTTTATATAGTTAAAAAGTTGACTTTTTATGTTTTCATTTCCTTTAGCTTTTATTCTCTTTGCTGTACCCAAGTTTTTTTGTTAAAAGCTTCACTTGTTCTAACTTTTGTCTCAAGTTCACGAAAATTTTTGCAGCTTTTTGAACTTTGAAAAATTCTCTACAGTGAAGTTGCCCAGAAAATTCCAGAAAATTCAAAATAAAAATTTCCAGGTAAAAAGCCATCGGGGTGTACCTGTGGCTGACCCGGGGGTCCACCCTTGGCCCAGGAGGTCAGGTGGCGCGGCCCAGCTCCTGGCCGCGCCACCCACCCTCCTGGGGCCCACAGGCACCCCCTGCTGACATCTCTTCTTCCACTCTCTCTCTCTCACCCCGAAAACTCGTGTTCTTGCTCTGGTTTCATGTTCTTGCTGTTCTTGAGCACGGAACTTCGATCTCCCTCTACAACTGTGACGCCCCCAAAATTAGACCGTGTACAGTAATGATACACGCAAGGTACACGATCGAGATTAGGGACTCACGGTGAGATATCACAACACAACTCTACAAATAAAATAATACAAGCTGTTTAAATACAAGCCAGGGGCCACGAGGGCTCGAATAGAACAGTTCGAAAGCACAAAGTTAGCGGAAGAAATAGTATCTGAGTACATACACAAGGATACAAGGTTGCCTTAAAAAGGCTATCACAAAATCAACAACGATCGAAAAGGCGAGGCCTCCTGCCTGGGAACCTCCAAACTACTCCTGGCCAAGGGGGAACTCGACGTCGTAGAAGGCATCGGGGATCTTCACGTTGCGGTGGTCGACATCGGGGATCTCCTGCTCCTGGACTCCAAGGCTCCAACGTCGACTGCAGCGGCCGATCAGGCAAAACAATAAAAGGGGAAAATAAAGCAGGTGAGTATCTAGCATACCCGCGAGTCTTACGTCCGCTACTAAGCATTTATGCATTTTATCAAATGGAAAGGGCAGGCTATATATAGTGGACTGCAAGATAGAAATCAGAATAAGGGTAAGAAGCTAGGCCTATCGAAGACTAGCATCTTCCGACGAGTCTTGAAGCATGAGGAGACAATAGCCAATAGTTTATATAAAGCAATAAGTAACAATGCAGAAGAAGTTGCCGCAGCATTTTATAATAGTAAGTTGTAATAATTAATAATATATATCTCCGAGTTCCCCTCCTCGTCTACCCTGCGAGGAAGAAAACCCGGAATCAACAGTTTAATAGTAGTAGTTTGTAGTGGTAAGATCCAGCTTCAACATAAAGTGTCATGTTACCGTGGACACGGCTATTCGAATAGATTAAACTCCCTGCATGGGTGCACTACTGTTCAGCCTGCACGCTCGGATCTCCAGGGTGGCAGGCACCTTGTTAGGGAACGCTCCACCAAAGCTATCCGACACGTCGCAGCCCATCCTAGGCTCAACAGAGAGGCCATCCGCCGGACTATATCCTATGCGCCAAGGGGTCTAGGTCCCTCACCCTTGCACGCTCCTGCACGGTGCGAGGCTAGCCAGTGAAGCAAAAGCAAATCCAAATACCGCTCGAGCGAAGCAGACACACCGCTTCCCGGCAATCAGACCGCGATACTGCTGACATCTGAAGAGCTTTCGAATGAACTACAACGCATGGGAGCCCATAACTCATTATCCCACGTGAAGGTAGTGTGTATAGACCAACGGGCCTCTCAAGTCATCCACCGAACCATTTAGCATTTTATTATTATCTGTCGAAACAACCGTTATCGTTGTCCTTATTTAGGTGAGTCGCGGACAACGACCACAGCCAGGTCCACCAGTAACATCGGTGCATGCCCTGACGTCCCACCAACTCGTGCGGTTACCAACAAGGTGAACCGTCTCCTTACCTTGTCTCGCGTTTGCTCTTTTAAGAGCTCGACTTTCGTACAACAGGATACCTCTCGGCCACGAACAGTACCAGGCCCGCCGCACACCGGTGGAATACACCTGACCTGTCGTTCCACTAAGATACCCTGCGCGGGCACCGTTGGGTCACCCGACTCCTTACCTTTAAGGACACTAGTTGATTCGAGTGCCTACCATTAAGGGGAACCAGGAGGTATCACCCTCGATGGTACACTTAAAGAGGTTCGACAGAGACATCATCGGAATGAACTAAAGAGGAATACCCTCGTATCATCCCAGTGATGCTACGCTACTGAGACGACGAGAGTGAAATACGAGTCCTTCCACTCGTAAGTCAAACTCGAAGCGACTCGACAGAGTCTCGCCGTTGTAGGTTCCCTAGGGCATCTGCATTGATCCGTACCTGTTGCAGTTGTAATATATCGTTTCCGCGATCACTGCCAGAGTGATCACGGCCCGCTATCTAATCATAGTAACTAACAATGCGCAGGGATAAATTCTGAAATAATATATATTTATAAGGCAACATAGGATAACGGAAAGGTAATCAAGGAGTGACAATGAAAGGCTATGCAATTGAATAGGATTGTAATGTAGCAGCAGCAGTAACAATACCTAGTGCAAGAAAGTACGGAAAAGATAGGCGATATCTGGGGAAGGAAAATGGCTCTGCTTGCCTGGAAGCTCGACGGTAGAGGTACGGTCGTCGACGAAGTAGTCGTACTCGGCAGCGATGTAGTCGGCGGCAGAAACAAGGTCTATCGGAGAATAAGGGGGGGGGTGAGAAACAATAAATACACAACAATAATAGCAATACAATTGTATGACATAGCAGATATAAAGCAACGGGGCTCTAACGCAGTGTTAAGTATTTTTACGGAGTAGGAATTTATCCGGGGATAACTCATCAGTACCGGGTGATCATCGGACAGATGATCCGGAGGGGGAAGGTTCCATGTATGCAGTGTTAGAGACAACTGACATACATGTGGATAGTGTATCCGTGTTCGTTGATTGATTCTGAATAACTTTCATGTTCAGAATAATTTCATCCGGCAAAGTTTTACCGGTACCGGGTAATTACCGGACAGTCCAATCGGAGGGGAAATGTCTCGTGTGCGGTATGTTAGAGGGGTGTGGTGGGGATATGGGTAGCGTATCCGTATTCGTTGTATTTATCCGATCAATTTTGATGTATAAAATATTTTCATCGGAGTTACGGATTAAAACATATTGATTTTCAAAGTTCTATTCAATTTAAATCATTTTTAGATTTTATTTTAATTATTAAATCTAACATTATCCACAACATTATCCATAATAGTGCCACTGACAAAGGGGTCCCACATGTCATAGACCCCTAGTGGATTTCTCTAAAATTACTAAGTATGAGAACTTGTTATTGTTTAGCCCTCTTGTGAATTTAATTACTAATTAATTAAGCCAAATACAAATATATGGCAATTATATTATTTGATCTAGGATATGTGTACAACAGGCCCATGCCATTTGCATGATTTATAAGAATCAATAACACAAAGTTTTGGGCCAAGAAATTGGTTAAGATAATATTTCTGACTTAGCAGAAATTACAAAGTCTGGAAATTCTGTTGTTAACAGAACTTTGCTATTTTCAAAAGGCTATAAATAGAGTTCTATACCTCCTACGATTTTGAGGCCAACAACAACTTTGAGCACTGTTGTATGATCTACAAACCTATACAAGTTTCATTCATGTTAGATTTCAATTGCCCAATTAAAACTTTGTTGGAAACATGCTACTCAACGTTAACTTCACAAACTGTTAAGATTTAGGAATTTTGCTTGATGATTGCCACAAATCTATAGATCTTTGAGTATGAATCCTAAAGGTGTTGTGATCCACAATAAGTGTGCTACAATGACATGCCATTATATGATATGATAGGGTACTTTAACATGTTCAAAATGTGCTCTAAAGTAGCTCTGAAATAATCTGTTTTGAGTTAGTAGAAATCTGCATTTTATAAATTTTGTACGTATTAATCCACTCATCTACTGAACTTGGTCCAATGGTACAAATCAAAGCTTGGTACATCTACTTTCAATTCATATAATTTTTATCCATTTTTGAACTTGTTTCATTGCTACAAATTTTTGTTGTCAAAAGGCGTAAGGTAGCTAGCAGCAGTAGCAACATCAGTTTCAGCAATAGTAAAGTTCATTAGCCAGGATACACAGTCAGTAGCAGCAGCCAGCAATGCCAACTCCAGTTAGCAGCAGCAAACTGCAGCGGCGACCACAAGCAGGCGGCACACACTAGGCGTGGCCAGGGGGTGCGCTGGGCGCGGCCAAAGGGAGGCACGACGTGGCCGAGGGCGAGGTCAGGCACGGCCAAGGGGCAGCGAGCGCGCGCTCGGACAGGGCGGCCACGACGAGCAGAGGGACGATGGACTACGACGTCGGCAGCAGGGCGAGGCAGAGACGGAGGAGGAGGAGCTCACAGGGGGGTGCAGCAGGGCAGGCCAGGGGCTCGGGAGGTCGGGGTGGCGCAGACCATCGACAATGGCGGCGACGGCTGTCAATGACCAGCAGGGAGGAGTGGTACAATTCGGTCGATGTCGTGGCCTCAAGCTCAAACCGAAGCGCGGGATCGAAGTGGAGGAGGCCGGTGGTCACCGTTGGCACCGTGGCTGGGTGCGGGGAGCCCCGTGGCAAAGCCACGGCGGCGGCGGCGACAGAGGTGCTCGGGCGGGGGAGATAGGGGAGGGGAAAGGGGGCAGCTAGGTCAGGGCGTGGCCACATCGGCTTAGATAGGGCGAGAGGGGGCTGGCCGGCCGTGGATGGCCGCCACGACGCCGTCGCCGGCCGGCGAGCCGTGCGATGGCTGCCAGCGAACCTCCCCCGTACAGGGAGTGCTAACGGGCTGGCTAGGCCTATGGGGAGGGGAGGGGCTGAGTTGGGCCAGGTGTTGGGCCTCGCCCTAGGCGGGTTTTAAGGTGCTTTTAATTTTCTATTTTGTTTCTATTTTACCTTTTTGTTTATATTTTTAACTAGCCATCCAGTGGGATTTTATAAAATATGAGACCGACTCCAATATTGTTACATCATACTAATACAAGGCTACAAAAAGTGTGAGCTTTTTTTATAAATTCATTTGAAATTTTCTGTATTAAAAATGGATTAAACAGTGCTAATTTGCTACCGTTTTGATTTGATTAAATTATTTAATCCATGTAATAAAATCCCATTAATACTTTATTATGACCTATAGATTATTAGGCATTTAATAAAACTGGTTTTACAATTTTTGGTTCAATTTAAATTTCTACTTGTTTAATAAAAATCAATGAAATTTAATAATGCCAACATATTGTTTTCACCGATTTAAAATAGTTAAATACTTCACTAAATATTGGTTGCAATCTACACCATGGTCAAATGGTTATGACAAAGTTTTATTGTAATTTCTTTCCATAATAGGAGGGGAACTTTTATGTTCACTTTGTTTTTTTTTGGAATTTTATTTGGGCTAGAGTTTGAACAAGCTTGATCAATGGTGATCATCACAAGCTAATCAAGGTGTCTTGGAATTAGCACAAGGTGATTACTGTAGCATGACACCCGGGGTGTTACAACAACCACTCATTTGAGCTGAAATTTGGAACAAATACTCTCTGGTATGTGACTCCCTCACCCCTCCAATTAGTTTTCTAGTTGGTGGCTTCATTAGTGAGTATTTAGTGGTTCTTGGTGCTGTTTAGTTGAGCTTAAATGTTTGTGTAGAAATTTATTTTTCAAGTTTTCTTGCTAGTTTGAGCCTTGGAAAAGTAAGTAGAATGTTTTTCCGAAACTAGTTTTGCTTAAATCTTCGTTTTTGTAAATTGTTAAAAATTTCAGAAATGGAGAGGCTAGGAAAGTGGCTTGGGAAGAAGAAGCCCGAGCGCTCTAGCCGTGTTACGCGTTCCGCAACTTCACCTTCAACCACAAGGGTGAGGTATAATCAAGATATTGTACCCATGGAGATGTTGGACGCGTCACCCACGAGAGCCATGGCATTTCCATGCGAAGATTTCATGGAGGATGCCGGCATACAAGAAGAGTTCTATGCTCTGTGTGCCAATGCAGGTTTGACACGGCTTGTTACGAGCCGTGTACCACAGTACGAGTGTCAGAACCCTCTGTTAGGTATGTGCTAGGATTAGCAAGTCACTTTGCATCATGTTAAAGATTTCAAAACATTTTGAAATGGGAAGAGAACACCCCCCAGATGAATTTAATTCAAATGGCCAGATAAAAACTTGCTCCAAAAATTCCTTTTGCATTTTTGAAAAGTCACATAAATGAGTGTGATCACATATAAAGTGATATGGTAGCAATCCCATGCTCATGGATTTTTCATATATTCAAACATGACCTTGGAATTAATCAAAAAACCCTATTTGATTTCAAATTCAAATGATTTGAATTTTAAAAAGCGCCAAACTTTATAAGTGGCTAGCCTAATATATTATGAGGCCATGTAAAAAGTTTCAACATTTTATAAAATTGTTTGCTATTTTATTTAGCAGTACCAAAACAAATAGCAGAAGAAAAACAGAAAAGAAATAAAAAGGAAAAAGGCTTACCTGCAAAGCGGCCCACTTACCTTTTGGCCGGCCCAGCCCACCTCGCACCCCTTGTCGTCTTCCCCGGGCAAGAGCACACTGCTGCGTGCCCGGCATGCCGCAGCCGCCGCGGTGGCAGCTCCCTAGCCTCTCCCCTGCCTCCATCTTTTCGTCATGGACGCCTGGAGACGCCCAGGTTCTTCTCCCCCTCCTCCAGAGCTTCTCCCCTTCTCTCCCTCGCCATTTTCGTCGCCACCCGAGCGCACTGTAGCGCGCCGCCGTGCGCATGCACGGCCAGAGAGACCCTTGAGCGCAGAAGACGTGTCCAACGCACTCCTCGACGTCGTCTTCTTCGCCGTGCCAGAGGAATCGGCCCCGGGAGCCCGGAGCCCGCCATCCCCTTCGTCTTCCCCAACTCCGGTCGCCGGCACGCCATCGTCGAATTCGTCGCCGCTCTGCTTCCTTCGGCCTCCCCGACCCTCCACCGCGCTAGGGGTGAGCTCCCCATCAGTTTCCCTCCTCTTGAGCCCCTTTCCGTGCCCCTTGTCGCCGTTTCCATCTCGCCCGAGCTCCGGCCGCCGCGGAACTTGTTGCCGGCGACGTCCTGGCCCTCCCCGTGGTCACCCGCATGCACAAGCTGGTGTGCGGGAGGACGGGCTATCCTCCTGTGGCCTTGGCGCGGCAAATGTACAACGGGAGCACCGTCCCGTGTGCGCTGCCGCGCACTGGTGCCACCGGCGGCTAACCGCCGGCGTGGCCGGGTTAGTTAGCACTAACCCCCACCCCTAATCACCCTGGTGACAGGGATACGTGGGCCCAAGGCCACTAACCGCCCTGTTAAATTAATCCACTGGATTATTTAACCAGTGACACTGACAAGCGGGACCCACCAGTCAGCCCCCCCTGATGTCACAGTGACATCATGCTAACGCAATAAACAATTTCCAGATTAAAAAGAAATCAGAAAAACACAGAAAATCATTTAAACTTCAATAAATCATAGAAAATTCATATTAACTCCAAATTGGACAAATAATATGTCTAAAATTATCAAAAAAATACAAGGATTCTGAATATTCACTTTGTTTTCATGTTTGACCATTTTAAAATGGGTGAGCAGTGGCATATATGCATATGGATCCTTTTCAAAATCAAATTTGGAGTGATTTTGCAAATGACTTTGCAACACACTTCTTTGAAATGGTTTCATCCACACATCGGAGACTTTACCTCACCTTTACAACATCACTTCATGCTCAACAATTTCAAATGAACATTCATGGATTCAAATGCATTTGAAATTCATCGATAAATCAAATGGAGTTTGAATTTGAAATTCAATTGCAATATAGTCCTTTAAAATGGAATAACTCACACATCAGTGACACATACATCAAGTTTCAACCTTCAACTCATGTGTTTGAGCATTGTCTTATTATTGTTTCGATGTTTGTGTTGTTTGTCGAATAGAGGTGGAGCCAGAACCCGAGATCACCCCCTTCGTTGAAGATACCGTGACTGAACCTCGCCAGCAAGGCAAGAAAATCACCATTGATCATGTCGATAAAAACCCATTTCCCTCTCAGTCTCGCTTATGCATTGTTTAGGATGATTACCATGCTACGTTTCTACCGCATAGATGAACCCATTCCTTTGCATGACCTATCATTTGTCACAGTATTAAGCAAACCACAATCCTAGCAAATGTAGGAGTTGGTTGATATCATGTGGCCCCTGCAACTGTTAAAGCTTATTGCATGCTTAGAGTTTAGAATGAGGTTACTTTGATCTGTGAGTCGGAATGGTAGCAATCATGTTGATGATGGTGGAAATATGTTGGTGAATCTACCCTAATACAAGGTGAACGATGAGAGGTTGTGTAGGAGTACACAGTGGGTTGTCTCGTTGAACACCGCCCTAAGCCCGAGATCTTGTGTGGTGATCCAAGACGAAGAGTACTAACACATGTTGGGTACATGGAGCCCCGCTCAACCTACTAACTCGCCCCTTCTCAGTTCAATGAGTCGCAGTAGTTCGGAGTTCTGGTAGGTCTGTGGCACAGTCTGCGAAGTGGAAGAACGGCTATTCAGACCGGCTTGGGACCCTGCACACATCTTCTGGGACCACATCGGTAAACCGACCGGGTTCACGATGTGGACTCCAACCCAAATAGGCATCTCCATTGTACTTGAGTTGGCTGTGAGGTAAAAGTTGTGGAAATTATCCTCGCCGACACCCGCTTGAAGGGTGACGAGATCCCGGTGGTAACTGATAGTTTCATGTGTGGAGCAGTACACCCCTGCAGGGTTAATAAACTATTCCAATAGCCGCTTCTGCGGTAAGGGACTACTTGGAAAGCTGTGCTCGATTATTAGAAAACTTCAATGGATACTTATAAAACTTTCCAAAATAAGCGTGAGTGCTATGGCGTGCTTTCTCGTGGGGAAGTCGAGAAAGGCACCATAGTGGTGTAATTGGTTGGAGACATGTAGTGGACTTGTGTATGCTTCTTACCTCAAGTCTGGTACTCGTAGTTCAGGACTAGCCAAGTCAAAGCTGGAACTTCTGCAATTGAACCCCACCTCCCTTTACCTTGATACATGTGCATGAGTAGTATAGTTCCTACGTAAGTCTTGCTAAGTATGACTTTGTACTCACGTTTTCTTATTCTATGTTTTAGATGAACCCCCCTGACCTCGAAGGTGGATTCTTCCTGGGGCTCGAGGACTGATCAAGCTAGTGTAGTCCCAGTCAGACGACTTGTCGTCGATATGTGACGGAAGATGCCATGGGGATGGCTAAAGTGAGGGGAAGACGCGAGGAAGAAGATGTCTATGGTGCCGGAATCGGGTTGGGCACAAACACGGTGACGGACACCACGATGTACCCAGGTTCGGGGCTCTCCGGAGAGATAACACCCCTACTCCTGCTTGTCTCTTATATATCAATGGAACTGAGCTACAATAACTGCTTCTCTATCTACTCAGGGGAAGGTGAGCGCCGCCGTGGGCAAGGCTCTCTCCTGCTTCCCTGAGTAGTAACTACAAGCAGTGAATGAACTGAGTGGCTTGTGAGTAATGATACGAATGAGCGGATCGTCCCCCACGCAGGAGGGGTACCCCGGGCTCATATAGCATGAGCCCGGGGTAAACCGGTAACTTCACTGCCGATTGGGCCCAGCTATCATTCTCTAATTGGCTGGGGCCCACCGACTGCTCCTCTCCGGGTGATCCGGACCCGACGAGCGGCGGCCCATGCTGTAGACTCGTAGGGCATGATGGTGAACAGTGGAGCTAGGAGGTGCGGTCTTGTCGTCCTGTCCGCGGAATCGGCGGAGAGGTCGACACCGCATCTCTGCCAGATCTTCGATGTGACTTGGCTTCTCTGCCACCCCGATCTCTCGGGATTGCGCATTTATGACCTCGTACTTGTACCCTCGACCGATCTCGGGGTCAACTTCTCCAGGGGTAGTAGGTTATACCGATTGCGCCTGGGCCGACTGGTGGTTCCGGGCAAGGTCGATTGCCCTGGGCAATCGGCAGTGCTGATACCAACCTCGGCCCAGCTGCGGGCCAATCGGATAATTGTCTTGGTGATGAAAAGGGTGGACCGGTTGCGCCTGGGCCGACTGATGGCATTTGGTATGGCTGATTGCCTTGGAGCAATCGGCCGTACGCCTACCCAGCTCGACCCAGCTGCAGCCCAATCGGTCCATCCTTGTCTTGAAAGGTTGCTTTCGCTTGGGTGAGCCTACCCGGGTACCAATCCCCCGACACGACTGGTCCCTCGTGGAAGGGCTTGTTTATAGATAAGGCTTCTCTAAGCCATTTGTTAAACTTGTTTGTACTCAAACCTACTTTGCTTCCGCATGTTGATGTAATGTGGGATCATAGTCTCGTGATCTCTGTGTGCACTCTGTAAGAGTTATCAATAAAGATGTACACTTTGTAGAGAATTGCAATGATACCTCCTGTTCATACTAGACATGTGTGATGCGTGTATGATTATAACATGCATGTCTTAGTATGGGTTTTCGAGACCTTAGTTGTGATCTGGCTGGCGGTCTTTTATACACCAAGTGGCCCTTAGATGTGCGCAGCTTAGGGCATCGCGATGCGATTGCTCGTGACTCCGTCACGTGCACACTTTGATGTATGATCGAGCCCTCCCTAGACCCCGACTAAGTGATCGGGCTGAAGTAAGTCTATGTAAGGGTTATAATACAATCGATAGTATGGTTGAGGTGACTTGTCTATGAGTATGGGAGTTCACCACCCATATCATTTAGACTTGTGTGCGGACGATGAGGACCCATCTCAGTTGATCATCCGGCCTGGATGGGATGCCCCTCACGTTCGATGCTTTCCGAGAATGTTCTGTGCTTGGCCTTGTCTGCTTAGACAAGTGGGTACGGTTCTCGGCTCTCTATATGATTGTGTTGTAGCGAGTCTTGCATACACTAACCCTGGGTCCCGACAACGAGACACTCGCCGCTATTTTTGTTAGCAGTTTCAGGTTTTATCCTGATAATGATACTGTGGTTTTCGACTCTATGAAAGATTGCTGACCATGCCTTTGAGTACATTTTGTAAAGCTTTAGGTTTGCCAGGCTTGGTCGAGAAGAAGAGGAAAATTTTCCAAACGGTTGCACTCAGCACCCTCCTCGACTCGTTCTGTAACACTGAAGTGAGGGCATCCAACCGCCAGAAGATTTCCAACATTATGTTCCCTCACCTCAGGTATTTCGCCTATTATATTGCTAGAGGAGTGTTGGCTCGAGACAACACGAGCAACACTTCTACGCCTGATACTGCGATCATGGCGAATGCCCTCTCAGGGAAGCATGAGTATCATGTGGGTTCGCTTATTCCGAAACGTCTTGCTACTAATAGTAACAAGGGGGGCCTCTTTGGTGGTGTCTACGCCACACTTCTTTTGCAGTTTCTCCAAGGAGAACCGCGCCCAGATGATACAATCTTTCCTTTTGTCAGCCTTGACTTGGCTACCATGAAGAGGTATTTCTTTGTTACTAAGTCCTCTGACCTCTATGCACTTGATTATATTTTGCGGTTTAAAGACGGTGTGGAACGCACTGTCCGTCTACCTGCACCACTTGTTTTTGATTTTTCTCGCAGGAACGGATTTCGTTTTTCAGTGGGCGAGTTTGATGAGATCACGGGGAGATACCAGTTTCACGACCCCACGGAGGGGGTCGAGCCAGACGAGGAGGAGCACGTGGTATATCCACCAGTTCAGGAGGAGACCGTCACCCCCTGGGGTGAAGGGTCTTCCTCTGGATGGGGGGCGGGACCTTCCTCTTCCACGTGGGAGGATCCTAGGACTTCAGTGTACGCACCGGAGGGTTCATACAACCCTTGGGCTTACCATTACCCCGGAGTAGGAGGCTCCTCGGGACCGAAGTAGAACAACCCAACTTAGGCCAAAAGCCTAAGCTTGGGGGAGTACGTGCTCTCCTCCCCTTTCCATTGTATCTACCGTTGGTTCGCTTTTATCTTTTTGCAAGTTTTTGCCTGTTCTTCTTTGCTCTTTTAATTTGCAAAAACCCAAAAAAGATTCCTCCTTTCTTTTGCTTTCGTTAAACCTTAAAAAAACCCCAAAATATGTTTCCTTTGCTCTTTAGTTTGCTTTGTTTCAGAGTTCAGCTCGAGTCCGTGATGATTATATTTCCTACGTTCGCTCGAGCAAGTGACAAGGCAGTCATGACAAAGATCGACGGAAGGGATGCAACAAGGAAAGCCGGTATGAACTCTTTTCGTTTCTAGTTTTGTACATATGCATGTACTTATGATTAGAGACCATCTTGTAGCGACATAGTGCTATGTTTACAATGCTTTCCCAGTGGTTCATGCTTTCTTTGTGGTTAGTCTCAAATAGCTAGAGTTTATAATGCGTTGATTGAAATGATTGACATGCATTGCATTGTTCATGGTGTGGCATATTGAAGTGGTATTTCCATCCGGGGGATTCTTGGATTGACTTGGCACATGTTCACGCATGTTAAGACTAAAAAGTCTATTATGCCTTGATGATCTTTTTTACTTCAGGGTGAGTTATATCACTTTCATGCCTGATTCAATGTTGCTTTGTCGCTCTGCATGATTATGACTGTTATGCTCTCTAGTTGGTCGCTTCCCCGTATTTTTCTAGCCCTCCTCCAGCACCAAGCGGAATTCTTCTTGTGCTTCAAAACTCCTTTTCAAACCAGTTGTTCCATTTGAGTCCACCATACCTACCAATATGTGGTATTTACCGGCCACTCCTAACTTAGACTTTCTTTTACCATCTCGAAATTTATTCAAAAGCTTCCCCTTTGCAACCGTACAAGCTCATGGTGCGGTGAGGGAAAATCAGTATCTTTCATACCAAAAATATTTTGACGGAAGTTTTAACTAGTCAATGAAAAAGAAATATATATATGAGAGTTACACCTCCCCCATACTTGATGATGGAATGAAATGGACCAAATGCTGCTTATGATAGGTGGAACGATATCCTCCTTCCATCCTTGAGGCAAAATAAAAGGTTCCGTAGACCATCAAAGGATTTATGGATAAGGGAACATGTGTAAGAAAAAAGCATTAATATGGTTGGCATGGGAGATATTGAAAGACCTTTACCGTTCACCGTTGACTGGAAAGTTGCACTTCTCAAAAGAGTTTTATCTCTGTTTTCAAAACCAAGAGCTCTGGTACATGTTTAGTCTTTGCTTCCTTTCACGGGTTTTCAACCTTGCCATCAAAAGCCACAGTTCGAGA
Organism: Bromus sterilis; assembly: GCA_950022295.1. Classification (NCBI taxonomy): domain Eukaryota; kingdom Viridiplantae; phylum Streptophyta; class Magnoliopsida; order Poales; family Poaceae; genus Bromus; species Bromus sterilis. Next base: position 33,639,199 of record OX465597.1, read on the forward strand.
GTCTCCACCTTCCTTTTTCCAAAGCACCAACTAGGAGAGCATAATTGTCATTCTTAGTGTAACATGCATTGTCCCAAAGTATCACATTGTCTTCTGCATGCTTGTGATGTTTCTTACTTTGAGTTCTAAGTTCTAGTCTCCTTTAAAACTCTAGAGGAGTTTCTGCATTTATGTTTTCCTTCACTCATGGAGGCTAGCGAGATACCACTCTGATATATTCATGCTATGTGCATTGTGATCTTAGATTGATTTTCCGCATCATATTGTTTACTTTTTGTTTTTTGTGACTGATTACATGAAAGAAGGATTGCTTCGTGCATTGTCCTTGTAGCATGGTGTCAAAACTTGCTAAACTCTTTCGTAGTACATGCTTATATACATCTATTGAAGCAAAAGAGTTTGTCAAAGTTTTCTTTGTCGCGTCCAGCTCGTTGAACCGAATTGCTTGAGGACAAGCAATAGCTAAGCTTGGGGGAGTTGATACGTCTCAAACGTATCTACTTTTCCAAACACTTTTGCTATTGTTTTGGCTTCATTCTTGCATGATTTGAACGAAACTAACCCGGACTGACGCTGTTTTCAGCAGAGCTACCAGTGTTGTTTTCTTTTGTGCAGGTTTCGGGATATTTAGGTACGCTGGAAAAATCCCAAGAAAATATATAAAAAATCAGCGTTCCGGAAGCTTCCGAGGATCTAAAGGGGGGCCACAGGGCAGCCAGGGGGCAGCCAGGAGGGTGCCTGGCGCGGTCTAGCCCCTGGCCGCGCCACCTGCTCTCCTGGCTGGGTCCCACACCCCCTGGTGACCTACCTTGGCCCCTATTTAATCCCCCGACGTAGAAACCCCAGAAGAGAAGTCGCTTTTCCAATCTACGTCGCGGAGCCGCCGCAACCCTCTGTTCTTCTCCGGGAGAGCTAATCTGGAGACTGCTTTGGCCTCCGGTGAGGGGAAATCATCGCCATCGTCATCATCATCGCCTCTCCATCACCCCTCCATGACTTCTCCATCCATGTGTGAGTAATTCCCTACTATAGGCAAAGGGGATGGTAGGTATTGGATGAGTTAGATCATGTAATAGTTCAATCAGATTGTTGGGGGCATGTTGCCTATCATCTATTTGGTGTTTATCATCTCTGTTACAACTTCTTGCTCTTAATGCTTGCCACTTTGGGCCCGAGTGCCATGATTTCAGATATGATCACCCTTTTGTTTCTTGAGTTTGTGGTGTTCTTGATCCTATCTATGAGTTTTATGCACCTATTATAGTCCGGAACCGGCGATCCCAATGGTGACATCTTGGGAGACCAAAGGGGATGGACTATAATTTGAGGATTCCGTGTATCCATGAAGTGTTAATGCTTTGTTCTGGTGCTCTTTGATAGGAGTACCTTAATCTCCCTAAGTTACTTTTGGCCCCGTTTGTAGCGGGAGGGTAGGACAAAAGATGTTGTGCAAAGTTCTTATTGCAAGCACGTACAACTACCTTGGGATACATGCCTGATGTTTGATATTTGCCTAGATGGTCCTTTCTTTTCTGTGAGCCTTGCCCGTGTTAGAATCTATTACATGTTTGTTCTCATCCAAGGAGCGCCCAACAATCCATCTCCCTAGCCTACAATGTTTTCTTCCCTGCTGGTTACTAGTTGTTTACTTTTGTTGTTTTACTTTTGTTGTTTCACTACCACTATCACCACTATTATCACCACCACTATTACCACCGTATCACAGTTGCTACTAATACCTTTGTGAAAGCAAGTGTTTATTTCAGGTGCGGTTGAATTGACTAGTCAATTGTCAAAGCCTGTACGTATTCTTTGTGTCCCCAAGTGTCGAATCAATAAATTGGGTTATCTTGCCCGCGAAGACTATCTCGATCCCCTACAGTTGAGGGTTATCAAGAGTTTGACACTCCCGGATCTTGTTTCATCATCTTCCCTTGCACAATTGAAAACTCCCTTCATATATAACTCATCATAAGATGATTACAGAGGTTAGTACCCACAATAAAACAATTTGCCTCTACTAGAAATAAAGATAATCTTGAAGGGCTACTGTTTCTCAAGATTGCCAAAAAAATTTTGCAAAGAAAAAGCTAGCACAAGACTTGCAAAACTGAGAAAAGGAAGAACATGCCCGAATCTGTGAAAAACAGACCAACAAGTAGTAAATAATTTTTTTGGGGTACTTCTGCAACTCAAATAAAAAACTCATAACAGACGCACGAAATCCAATTGTATGGATCATACTATCAAAACAATTCAGATCAAAAAGATGATCTGGTGATTTATTGCCAATTTTTACGTCAAGGGGACAAAATCTATTTCTGTACAGCATGTCACAACTTTTGAACTTTCTTGCCATCAGAGGCTATACTTGGCACAAAGCTTGAAAATAAAGATACAATGATGTTGCTACAGTAGTCACACACATCAAGACCACTAAAAACTGAAAGTAAAATCTCAAAGTAAAGATAACAAGGGTTGTCTCCCAAAAGCTCTTTCTTTATAGCCATAAAGATATGCTTAAGACTTTAATGATGCTCTTTTATGAATAAGAGTTGAAGAACACAAGAGAGCATCAAGAAGAAAATACCAAACACATTTTAGTCTAACATGTGTCCTATGCAAAGGGATCTTGTAGAGAAATAACTCATTGAATCATAAATATATTAGCATAGCAAGGCAAAACAAGTGCAACTTCAAAACCTTCAACATAAAGAGAGGGAACTTGATATTATTGAAATATCTATAAGTATATGTTCCCCTCACATAATAATTTTTAGCGGGATCATTAATAAACTCAACAATATAAGTATCACATAAAAAATTCTTATCATGATCCACAAGCATAGAAAATATATTACTCCCCACATAAGCAAAATCCTTCTTATTATTAATAGTGGGAGCAAACTCAACAAAGTAGCTATCACATGAATTGTTCTTATCATGATCCACTTGCAAAAGTTTATTCTTTATAGCATAAGTGTCATCACAATAATCATCATAGAGAGGAGGCAAAGTATCATCAAAATAAATTATCTCATCAAAACTTGGGGGGCTAAAAATATCATCTTCATCAAACATAACATACGCAAGCTTATAGCTTTGCATATCATTAGCATCAAAAGTATTCAAAGAAGACATGCTAATAACATTACTACTATCATGAGTGTTATGCAAATAATAAAGCTCCATAGGATTTTTGATTTTCTCTTCAAACACTTCATGTCCTAACTCAAGATGGAGCTCATAAAGCTCTCTCATAAAAAATTGTTTCCATAAGCCTAACTAGTGAAAATAAAAATAAGAAACGAAAATATTTAATTGTAAGATCTAAAGATATACCTTCAAACCTTACCTCCCCGGCAACGGCGCCAGAAATAGCTTGATGTCTACGCACGCTTCTATTCTCGTAGACTATGTTGGGCCTCCAAGCGCAGAGGTTTGTAGGACAGCATCAATTTCCCTCAAGTGGATGACCTAAGGTTTATTGAACTCAGGGAAGTAGAGGTTGAAGATGGTCTCTCTCAAGCAACCCTGCAATTAAGATACAAGAAGTCTCTTGTGTCCCCAACACACCTAATACAAATTGGAGTTTTATAGGTGCACTAGTTCGGCGAAGAGATGGTAAAATATGGATGATAGGTGTGGCAAAGCAAGGTAATATAAATATGTAATGAAATGTGCAGCAAGCAAACAAGTGACAAAAGTGAGAAAAAACGGTGTAACAATGGTGAGAAACAAGGCCTAGGCTTCATACTTTCACTAGTGGCAACTCCCAATAACATTAACATAGTCTAATCACATGATATTTCCACTAAAACATGCATTGGAGACGTACTCGGAGATCATTCCTTTGTGGTCAAGAGAGGACGAGAATTGTGTAGGGCTACAAAAGCACACCTTAGAGTTCGTAGGTCTCATCTATGGATTTCCCAATGTCAACGCGGCCATCCAAAGAGAGTACCACAATCACCACAACATATCTCAAGGATAGTCAAAGACAAGCACCAAGAGACTCTCAATCTTCAATCCACACAAAAAATAGGAAATCACTCATGAAAATATTCTTCTAACCCATGTCCAATAGACCGTTGTCACCATGGTCTCGGGGATTATACTAGAAAAGGTCAAGTGAGTTCATCAATCCAATACATAGAGGAAGGGGAAATATCATGGGATCACCCTAGATTAACATAGCTTATGATCACAATGAAGATCACATCATGGGAGAGAGAATTGACCACATAGCTACTGGAAGAAACCTCATCCCTGAGGAGGAACTACTCCCGCATCATGGAGGGAGGATGCAACGTCGATGGAGATGAATCCGGGGGCACTTCCCCGTCCCGGCAGGGTGCCGACAGAGGAATTTTGGTCCCCCAAAGCTTGTTGGCGATGGCGGCGGAGATCATAATTGCTTTTGGAGAAAAGGGTTCTGGAATCAGGGTTTTCGCATCGGGAGAATAAATAAGGGCCAAGGGGGCAGTCAGGGGGACCCACCAGGAGTCCAGGCGGCCTCCCGGCGCGGCCCCACCATAGGCCGCGCCCACTGGCCGCCTGGGCACCAGGTGGGGCCCCTCTGGCCCCCCTTCGGGCGTCTGGAAGCTTCCGGTACGCTGATTTTTTATATATTTTTCCCGGAATTTTTCTGGCACTTTAAGTAATGGGAAAACCTGAAATACAAAACATCAAAAAAAGAAACTGGCATCGTGGTGCACTGAGTTAATAGGTTAGTCGAAATATGAACAAAAGTGTATGAAAGTGTATCAAAAGCATAGAAATATCACCCAAAACATGCATGGAGCAAGAAGAAATTATAGATACGTTTGGGACGTATCAGTGGCCCCTGGTCATCCCCAGGTGCCTCTAGGTCACTTTTTTCGTGGAAAATTTGATTTTAATTTTTGTGGAATTTTACTAACAACTTCACTGTTGAAAAAAATTCGAGGTTCAAAATGCTGCGAAACTTTCTGAAACTTGAAACAGTGGTTAGAAATGTGAAGCTTCAAAAACATAAAAACTTGGTACAACAAAGAAAACAAAAGCTAAATAAAATGAAAACATAACAAGCTCCACTTTTTACCTATATAAAACATGCTAGCTAGCAAGGTTGATCAAGTCTTACAAACAAGCCGGCGATATATAGAGCAGCAAGTCTCACCTCTTATATAAGTGATCATTGTACCTTTACTTTAATGGACATTGTCCCCACCATAATGGTTTTGTATTTCTGGGGTACATGTAGAGGACAATCCCATTCTCCAATCTTCACGATCTCGATATTCTCTATAGAGTTAAGGCCATGCCTTTTGTCAATCTTCTTCGGAAAATACACCGTGTGTTCTTTGTCATCCATGTTGAAGGTAACCTTTCCTTTATTGCAATCAATGATAGCACGTGCGGTATTAAGAAAAGGTCTACCAAGTATAATAGACATGTGATACGTCCCAAACGTATCGATAATTTCTGCTTGCTCCATGCATGTTTTGTGTGATATTGCTATGATCTAGATACACTTTCATAACTTTTGATCATATTTGGAATAACCTATTAACTCAGTGCACCCCAGTACCAGTTTATGTTTTCTTCTATTTTTCTATTTCAGTTTTCCCCCATATTAAAGTGCTCCAAAAATTCGGGAAAATCAGATAAAAAATGAGCGCAACAGAAGCTTCCCCCTAGGCCGCGCCAGGGGGGCGCCTGGACCCCTGGTGGCCCCCTGGCTGCCCCCTTCGCCTATTTATTCCCCATGACGCAAAACCCCTGAGGACAGAACCCTTTTTCTCCATCTCGCCTCTGTTCCGCCTCCGCCGCGCTTCCAAGATCGGGAGCGCCAGCAGACTTCTTCCCAGCACCCTGCCGGAGGGAGGATCGACCTCCGGGAGCTTCCCCTCCACCATCGACGCTTCCCGGATGTGCCGTGAGTAGTTTCCTTTGGACCATGGGTCCGTGATCAGTAGCTATGTGATACGTCCAAAACGTATCTATAATTTCTGCTTGCTCCATGCTTCTTTTGTGTGATATTTCTATGGTATTTATACACTTTCATACACCTTTGATCATATTTCGACTAACTTATTAACTCAGTGCACCCCAGTGTCAGTTCCTGTTTTCTACTGTTTTTCTATTTCAGGTTTCCCCCATATTAAAAGTGCTCCAAAAATTCGGGAAAATCCAGTAAAAAATCAGCGCTTCGGAAGCTTCGGGAATCCCCAATGAGGGGCTAGAGGGGACCCACCAGGGCCCCAGGTGCCCTCCCGGCGCGCCCTAGGGTGGGGCCGCGCCAGGGGGGCGCCTGGACCCCTGGTGCCGCCTGGCTGCCCCCCTTCGCCCATATATTCTCCTTGACGCGAAACCCCCGAGGACAGAACCTTTTTTCGTGATCTCTCCTCTATTCCGCCCCCGCCGCGCTTCCAAGATCGGGAGCACCAGGAGACCACTTCCCGGCACCCTGCCGGAGGGAGGAACCACCTCCGGGAGCTTCTCCACCACCATGGATGCTTCCCGGATGAACCGTGAGTAGGCCACCTTGGACCATGGGTCTATGATCAGTAGCTATGTGATGTTCTCCTCCCCTCTTTGTTCTTCATGGTTTAGACCTCGTGAGCTTCCCTACATGATCGAGGCACATATGTAATCTTTCTGCTATTGCTATGCTGAGTTTTCTCGGATCTGATAGATTATGAGACTATGTTCAGATTGTGTTTGAGTAATATATTTTATTCTCCTCTTTTATATTTATGTTCTTGAGTAATTCTTGCATGTTCTCCATTGCTGTTTATTGCTTTGGCCAAGTAGTAGGTAGTGACTCCAAGAGGGAGCGTTATGCATGATTGTGGGTTCATGCCCCCTGATGACTAGCTTGAGTGACAGAAACATGAGTCTAGGGGATGTTTTGTTGCCACAAGGTAGAAAACAACGGTGCTTGTACTTGCGGGTGCAAGGATTGTTTACTTTACGCAAAGTTCTTTAATGTAGTTGTCTGCTGCTTTGAGTTTACACTTTGGGTGGGATTCGCAACTTAATACCAGCGAGATGTTCTGGATAGATTCTCAAGGTGGATGATTAGTAGGTAGATGAAGATGGATTTCGGTCTACTTGTCTTGGCGTACCGCCCATGCTTTTGAGCCTCTTCCTTTCTTTATAGCATAGTTAAGATTGGTTTGCGCATATAATCTTGTCAATTGTTGATGGCCCATAACCTTAAGGGATCTATTGCAGCGTTTTCGATAAGTAAGAGTGTCGAACCCAACGAGAAGCGAAAGGTATTGATAGGTGATTTTGGACAAGGAATAACTGCAAGCACTGAAAGATAACTTTTTAGGGGTTTTCGATATAAGTAACAATGAGATAAAAGCCAACAAAGTAAATAGTGCTGAGGAGCATCAAGTGGCCCAATCCTTTTGAGCAAAGGATAAGCCTGGCAACTGAACTTATAAAGACTAAAGTGTTCTTGAGGACACATGGAGAGGTAGTCACGTGCTTTCACCATATTCCGTATCGATAACAAGTGTTGTGTTGATAAGTGTTCAGTGGGTGGATCTATGCTAGCCCACCTTCTAGAATAAGATAAGTGCACTCTTATGATTAAAAATCTTGCAAGCATCCGCAAATACAAAATAGAAATTAAGGCAAAGACTAACCACAGCAATAAGATCAAGGATCCATTATTCACTTGTGCAAAAGTGTGCAAACTGGGTTCAGGTTTCTGTCACTCCGGCAACCCACCGTAAGCATTCTTTATACACAATGTATTCCCCTAGGTCCTTAATAACGCGAAGTGTTGAGTGTTCGACTCACACAACACCACTAGGAAAATAACAACACAACTTAAATATCAAACAACACATATTACTTCAACATCATATGACTACAAATAACAAGACTTCTCCCATGTCCTCAAGAACTAAAGTAACTACTCACAAGACATAAAAGAGATCATGATTAGAGGTGATAAATAGGTGGTAAACAATCTGGTCATAACAATATTTCTCCAACAAAACTCAATAGCATTTACCACAAAGTAGTAATCAACACCGGTAGAGTAGAGAGGATAGATAGTACGAGTTACAACACAAGATAAATGTAAAGGGATCTATTGCAGCGTTTTCGATAAGTAAGAGTGTCGAACCAAACGAGGAGCAAAAGGTATTGATAGGTGATTTTGGACAAGGTATTGATAGTTCTTGGACTTCCACCGACGGCAACCGCACCATCTCGCCGCCAACTTCATCATGACGATGTCGGGTTTTGTCACCCTCTGCGAAGGCTATCTCGGCATCCGGCCGAGCATCGGGTTGTGGAAGCGCCTCTTCCACCTCCGAGGTCACATGGCTCGGACCGGGCGACTGCTGCCGAGTCCAGACGGAGAAGATAACGCGCCGATTCACGAGACCGCCATGATCGACTGTGGCGGCTGCATCCTCTACTCCAGCAAACAAGGTTATGAGTCCCCCGCCATCATTCAATCGGTCAAGGACTGGCAGACCACCTTTTTCTACGTCCGATCTCCTGACAAAGGCCCCAACCTCATCAACTTGCCCGAATTCTAGCTCGCTCCTCCAGTGGAGAAATACCAGTGGTCGACCAAGCTTGGGGTCGGCGACTACGACATTGACTCTCAGGTACCTCGGATTGCTCGGCTTGAGAAAGATGGCCTTAAGGCGTACGACCTCGTGGCCACCTGGCTCCAGGTCTGAGTGCTCCCGCTTCAGCGCCGAGTGCACCGCATCTGCGACATGGCCACTTGGAGGGATCCCACTCGGATCTGCACCAAGAAGCTGAGCAACAGATCGTTGCGCCTCCGAGTGAAAGCACTCACCACCACTCCCTTGCCAAAACCATTTCGATTCGGCCTAAAGTGCCTTCACCGCGGAGTTAAGCCTCTAGAGGTATGTTCCGATTGCTTTCTCACTTCGCCTGATTGCTCGATTTCTCATTTGCTCTTCTGATGCTTTGCTCGTTCTTCAGTATTTTATCGCGACGGCTGCGATGCAAGACTGCCAAGTTGCTGGCGAATTCTCCCCTGATTGCGAGGAGGAGGACCCAACCGATCTTGAATACGACGACTCCCCCGCCTCCGATTCCGACGCCGAGGACAACCCCGCCGACGCCAGTGCAGCCGACCAAGGGGGTATGCATGATTCCTAATTCGAACGATTTCTGGATGAATGGAGTGATGACGGCAGCGCCTCAAAGGTTGGAGGTTCCGGTGCAGATTCACATCCCGACCTCAAGAAGACACCGCTCAAACGCTCCCGAGCTGACGGCTCATCAATCGGTGCTGCACCGAGCAAGAGCGCGAAGACCGCGGTGGTCGCTCCGAGAGGGAAAGCCACTCAGACTGGGCGCACTTGGGTTCAGCAGACCGGGAAAGCTCCCGGTGCCAAGCCCAAGGTCGGCCCCGTTCTGCAGGAAGCTCCTTTGGAAATCCCACCTCTGCGCTTCCGGATGCCCCGAGGGGCACCGATGACTGTGGGGTAATTCTTTCTCCTTCCTGCTCTTCCTTGACACTTTCTTTTCCATTGTTGCTTATCTCTCTTTCCTGCTCAGGGTTGCTATTGATCTGGACGATATTGACCGAGACATCCCTGCCTTCACCGGCCCGGCTCCTTCTGCCACCTCCGTTCATGCTGACAACACTAGAAAACGGCCGCTGATTGCTCCTCTCTCGGCCAAGGATGCCGAGCGCAAGGCCAAGAAGCTTCGTGCTGACGTCGCCAAACCTCCGAGCAAGCCTCCGAGCAAGCCTCTTCCCAAAGCTTCCGTGGCTCCGAAGGACATCGTCGACCTGGAGTCCGCCGACGCCGAGGGACTGCAGCCAGACCCACCGAATGCTCCTTCCCCGCCGCGGTCCTCTGGTCAGATCCTGACTGCCATCGTCACGACCACCCCGCCGATCGTGACGGTGTCTCCTCCTTCCACAACTGCTCCGACGCCGAGTGCTACTGCCCCGCCAGCCACCTCGGCGCCACCCTCGAATGCTGCTGTCTCCAAGGCTATAATCCTTCAGCCGACGTCGACGACGACCTCAACGACCTCCTCTGCTGCTCCCGAATCGCAGATGCATTCGGTGGAGCACTTCCGAATGTCCTACTCCTGCACCAGTCCTGCCGACTCCGATCCTGACGCCTCGCGCCGCTTTCCCTTGGCATCCCATGACACTATGGCTTCAGCTTACGACCTAGTGAAGGCACTCTCCACCGGCGTGCTTCAGGAGCTCGAGCTCGTCGACCGTAATCACACAGTAAGTCCTCTTTTCCAAGTGGGGGCGCGCAAGCGCACCCACTTGGTGTAGTCCCCGAGATCCGGACCGATTGCGTGCAATCAACTCGGATCTTCCTCTTACTTTTGCTTTCCTAAGCCCCCCTCAGATCGGTGGATCTGCCCTCGAGTGGGTGTAGTCCCCGAGATTCAGTCTGATTGCATGCAATCCGCTCGGATCTTCTTTCGACTTTTGCTTTCCTAAGCCGTCCTTAGATTGTTGGATCTGCCCTCGAGTGGGTGCGCGCAAGCGCACCAACTGGGTGTAGTCCCCGAGATTCAGGCCGATTGCGTGCAATCAGCTCGGATCTTCTTTCGACTTTTGACCTCGTCAAATTTCTTACTAACTCTCTTTCAATGCACAGGCTTCCGCTGAGGAAAAACGCAAAGTTTTTGAGACCTTGCTCGAGTCTTATGCTGCGAGCTTGAGACTTCTTGCCTCTATTCATCTTCAGGTGAACCAACAGACCGTCAAGATCGCTGAGCTGACAGGTAAATCTGCTGATTCCCGACCGATCGATCTCATTTTCCGATGCTATCTTCTCCCTCCGATCCGCATTGCAGCTGCTGCCGCATCTTTGCCCACAATTACCGCTCTTTAGGGCCGTGTGGCCGAGCGGGTGGAGCAGCTCGGCCGTCAAGGCCCGGAGCTTGCCGCTGCTCAGCAGGAACTCGAGCGCCTTCGAGCCGCTGAAGCTGATTTATCTCGTAATGCCGAGTGGCAGCGAGGTGAAATGGCTACGCTCAGAGCCAGTCACAAAGCGGAACTGGAGGCGATGATCTCGGCCCATGCCACGATTGCCGAGGTCTTGCGCTCGGAGCGTGATGCCGCGGTGACCGCTCGGACTTCCATGCTATCTGAATGAGATGACGCAGTGGCCAAGCTGGAGGCTATGACACTGCGCCACAATGACGAGCTAACCAAAGCCCGACGCGAGGCCAGGGTTAATCTCGAGGGGCTTCGCGAGATGGATTCTCTTCTTTCTGCTGATCCATTTCTCGTGTCTTGGTTCCCCTGCTGGTTTCCTCTCTTTTGCATCTTTTCATATTTATCTTCCCGAAACAGAGCATTGGCATGCCTCCGAGCCTGCCGCTCGGCACGCAGTTTCTGAAGAGAAACGAGTCCGAGCCGAAGAAGGTTGGCCTGTGAGGACTGAGGCTGAAGGGTGGAGTCCCCGGGAATTCATCATTGCAACCGAAGCTCGCATCCCTGTCATCCTTGGCAGCGTCTTCGCCTTCAAACTGGGCATTCAGAAACTCGCCGAGCTGCTTTGGGGACCTGCCGAACTGAAGCAAGCACTCGGACGCCTGTGCCATGGCGAAGGGTCCTTAGCAGGCACACATGACTCCGACGATGAGGATTCGGAGCAAGGGGATGCCCCGACTGCTACTCATGACCAGGTGCTGATGCTACTGAAAGCCGATCCCCACCGAGTCGAGGCCTTGCTTGACTCAACTGCCCGGACTGGCGCCGAGATGGCGCTTCAGACCGTGCTGAGCCGGTATCCCAAGCTGAACCTGGCTCGGCTTTACACTATGCGAGACGGGGCGGCCGACCTCCTTGAGACGGCCTATACCCAGGTGAACCGTCTTGCCGCGACCATGGCCGGGTGGTTCCCTCACACAGAATACACCCATGTTCCTCACGACGCCGGGATGCCGATTGCTCCACTTCCTATTACTGCCCTGGCCGACGACAGCCCTTCTGCTGGCGGACGTGCCCGAGGAGGTCAAGGCAGTCAGCTTGCGCGCTCTTCAAGCTCCCATCTTTATCACGATGACTTATCCGACAGCAGCTCGTCTCATACTTCACCCAAGGCCACCTCAGGACGAACAAGTGCCAAGCCAGCTGATGTCGAACCCTCCAAGGCGCGGGAAGATTTAACGGAGCCTAAGCAATCGGAGGTGGCTACTGTGCCAGAGGGCCCGATTGCGCTGGAGCAAACAGCTCCAACCATTACACAAACACCATCCACTGCTCCGACTGCTTCAATCGTGCTGCCGACCTCTACCGTTCTCGACGCTTAGCGAGTGAACTTTATGTCTTTTACCGCGACTTTTCGCAAGACTTTGCTAAATTTCAAGGGCACCCACTTGGGATGTTCCGATGTAATGAACTCATTCGGCCTTGAGCCTCTTATCTTTACTTATTGCACAATTTTCTTATGTGATCAACTTCCTCCTTTTCGCTTTATTGTTTTTGCTCCTTGCCATTTTCCCTTGGGGGCACGATTCCATGTTTGCCAACAGCCGACGTGCGGTCTGATATCGGCTCACAGGATCATACGCCGCTGGGATTTGGTCATTGAGGCTAAACTGTTTTGGCGTTAGCGCGGAAGGATTCTGCACAGATTTGGTCAGCCGATTGCTCCTTGCCGATTGCTCGGTGCATCGATCGGGGACGCAATCGGCGGATGGCGCCGTCGTCCGTGATCCTTTTTCAGAATGTTTTTACGTTTGAGATGTCGTACTGCAGGTCCAACCAGCTGTTGCTTCATCGATGCCAAAGTCAATTTATGATATGCGCTTGTGTCGCATGCTAGCTTGGCTTCGAACCTGCAGTTCTCACGTATTTATTTATTTTATACTTGCCACCGTGCGGTCGGCCAGTCCCCGAGTGAGGCTTTTCGCACATCTCGGAAATGAAGAGGCTTTGCCCACTAAGGCTTGCCCAAAAACGAAAAGCTCATGCAAAGACAGTCGAATGCCATCTCTTAGACGCATGACAGCTTTACTGATTGAATGCTTGATAGCATAAATACACTCCCATGACTCAACTGTAAAACGGGCATAATAGCTCGACGTTCCAGGGACGCTGCGTCTCAACTCCTGCAGTATCCTTGTGCCGAGTGCCTTGCGTGCAATCGATGAGGTAATATGCATTGTTCTTGAGTGCTCGGCTGACGATGAAAGGACCCTCCCAAGGTGACGACAACTTGTGCTGACCATCTGATTTCTGGATTCGGCGAAGCACCAGATCGTCTTCACGGAAACCGAGGGGGTGGATCTTCTTGCTGTGGTAGTGCCTCAACCTCTGCTGATGAATTGCCGACCTGGACAGAGCCAGCAGGCAAGCCTCTTCCTTCAGATCAACACAGTCTTCTCGCGCTTCCTTGGCCTCTGCTTCGGTGTATAGGGCACACCGAGGTGAATCAAATTCTATGTCGGCCGGGATGACTGCTTCTGAACCATACACCAGGAAGTATGGGGTGAATCCGGTTGACCTGTTGGGTGTAGTTATCATACTCCACAAAACTGCTGGGAGCTCATCAATCCATACTCCGGGTGCTCTTTCGAGTGGCTCAATCAATCTGGGCTTGATGACTGCAAGGATGAGACAATTGGCTCTTTCTGCTTGGCCGTTTTACTGGGGGTGCGCTACTGATGCCACATCGAGCCGGATGCCGTACTCGGATGCATACCGAGACAATGCCCCCTTTGCAAAGTTCGTGCCATTGTTGGTGATGATGTTGTTTGGCATTCCGTATCTACTTGTGACATCGGCAATGAAGCGAACTGCTGTCGGACCATCCAGCTTCTTGATCGGGCGTGCTTCAATCCACTTGGTGAACTTGTCGACTGCAACTAGTAGGTGGGTTAAACCACCCCTTGCTCGCTTGAACGGCCCAACCATGTCCAACCCCCATACTGCAAACGGCCATGTTATCGGGATTGTTTTGAGCACCGACACCGGGAGATGACTCTTGGCCTTGAACCGCTGACAACCATTGCAGTGCTTAACCAGATGCTCTGCCGCGGCTCGTACTGTCTGCCAATAGAAACCATGGCGAAATTCCTTGGCTACTATTGCAGCTACTGAGGCATGATGACCGCATTCGCCTTGATGAATATCCCGGAGCAGCTCACGCCCCCTATCCTCTTCTACGCATCGTTGGAGAACTCCAGTTACACTTCTGTGCATCAGCTCATTGTTGATGAAGGTGTATGCACCAGATCGGCGCTGTATCTGCCTGGCTTCAAATTCATCTGTGGGAAGAGTTCTGTTGACCAGGAAATCTCTGATCGGCTGTGCCCAGGTTGGAGCGGTGACGACTACCATGACCATTGCATGATGTGGTGCGACTGCTTCTTCTCGCTCGTCCTCTTGTACTTCTGTCATCTCGGAGTCAATCTCCGAGCTGATGATTCCAGCCTCTGGGTTGTCGTCGGCAGCCCCTGGTATTTCTTGCTCGGCTGAGACTGCAGCCTCAAAATCTACTGGCTCTCCTCTTGAAACCGATATTTCTAGATCGCAATCGGCAGCCCCTGGTGTCGATAGCTCAGATGGGTTCCCGACACCTGGTGCTGCTGCTGCTTTTGCCTTCGGCTTCTTCTTCTTGCCGAGATCGTCAGCCCCTAGTCCGCAACCGTCAGCCTCTGGATTTGCCGAATTTGCCGAGGCCGCAGCTTCCTGGGTGTCTGACTGCTTCTTCAGAATCGGGATCTTCATTGGCTGAACCAACTTTGCTTGCCTTAATGCCTCCAGGTCGGTTTCTGATATGAAAATGGACTCGGACTCTGGCGAAAGCGTGATAGAGGGCTTCTTGATGTGCTCCAGCGATACCCCTGGTGGAATGCTCTGCCTGGTGGAGCCGAGCTTGGACAGGGCGTCTGCTGCTTCATTGTTTGCTCTGGGCACATGATGAAATTCGCAGCCTTCAAAATATCCACTTAGCTGTTGCACCAGGAAACGGTAGCTCGCCATATTTGGATCCTTGGCATCCCAATTGCCTATACACTGCTGCACCACCAGGTCGGAATCTCCAAAACACTCTATGTTCCGAATTCCGATCTCCTTGGCTAGCTTGATGCCATGCACAAGGGCCTCGTATTCGGCAACATTGTTTGATGCTGCAAAATGGATTTGCAATACATAGTGCAGTCTATCTCCTTTTGGAGATGTAAGAACAATGTCGCCCTCTAGGCCATTGTTCATCTTAGACCCATCAAAATGCATTCTCCAGAAGTACGATCCTGGGACGGGTGGCATGTACTGAGTTTCAGCCCAGTCCACGAGGAAATCGGCCAACGCTTGAGACTTGATTGATGTTCTTGGCTCATACTGGATGCCGTGGTTGGCGATCTCAATTGCCCATTTGGCCACCCTGCCGGTTGCATCTCTACTGCCAATGATGTTGGCTAGTGGGGCCGAGCTGACCACCACAATCGGATGAGCTTGAAAATATGACTTCAATCTCTTGGCTGCCATGTAGACTCCGTAGCACATCTTCTGGTAGTGGGGATAATTTTGCTTGGATGTCGAGAGCACCTCACTGATGTAATATACTGGTCGCTGAATCGGTTGCGCTTTGTCCTTCTCAGGACGGTCTACCACAATCACTTCACTGATCACCCGATTGGTTGCTGCGATATACAGCATCATCGGCTCCTTCTCAATCGGTGCGGCCAGAATCGGTGCGGTGGAGAGCATATGCTTTAGCTCCTTGAAAGCCTCATCTGCTTGTGGGGTCCAAGTGAACTTATCCGTCTTCTTCATGAGTTGATATAGTGGGATTTCCTTCTCTCCCAGCCGACTGAGGAATCGGCTGAGTGACGCTAAGGAACCGGTCAACTTATGTACTTGTTTCAAAGTCTTGGGTCGATCCATTCGCTCGATTGCGGCTATCTTCTCGGGATTGCATTCGATTCCTCTCTCAGAAACGAGAAATCCCAAGAGTTTGCCGGCTGGAACACCAAACACACACTTCTCTGGATTCAATTTTATCTTATAGATGCGCAAATTTGCGAATGTCTCCTTGAGGTCGTCTAGGAGTGTGACTCCCTTGACCGTCTTCACCACCAAATCATCTAAATACACATGCAAGTTTCTGCTGAGCTGAGAATGCGTGCAACGCTGGATGGTGCGCTGATAAGTAGCACCTCCATTCTTTAGACCAAAAGGCATGGTGATATAGCAATAAGCCCCAAAGGGGGTTATAAAGGCAGTTTTTATTTGATCTTCCACAACAAGTTTGATCTGGTGATAGCCAGCGGTGGCATCCAGAAATGACAACATCTCGCCGCCGGCCGTAGAATCAATGACTTGATCTATACGGGGCAGAGCAAACGGATCTTTGCGGCATGCCTTGTTCAGGCAAGTGTAATCGATACACATGCGCCAAGTCTTGTTCTTCTTCATCACGAGGACTGGGTTTGCCAGCCACTCGGGGTAGAACACCTCCATGATGAAGCCTGCAGCTTTGAGCTTGGCGACCTCCTTGCCGATTGCTCTTCTCTTGTCTTCAGAAAAATGTCGAAGGGGTTGCTTGACCGGTTTAGAACCTGGCCGAATGTGGAGCTTGTGCTCTGCGAGTTCCCTCGGCACTCCAGGCATGTCTTGTGGAGACCATGCGAAGATATCCTGGTTCTCACGGAGGAACTCGACGAGCTCGCCTTCCTATTTGTTGCTAAGTCCTGCTCCGACCACAACAAACTTGGCTGGGTCGGAGGGATCTAAAGCAACCTTCTTGCTGTCCTTGGATGCCTGGAAAGTGGTCTCCTCATCTTCTCGCTTGGCTGGGCCGACTGGGAGAGGAGCCTTGCTTTGAGCCTGGGCCATCGCCACTACCTTGTCGAGCTGGCGCTTCTGTTCGACCACCACCAAGGAATCGGCCAGGTTTGCACCGGCGGATGAGCACTCGAGAGATTTCCTGAAGTCCCCGGCAACATTGATGATGCCATTCGGACCTGGCAGCTTCATCTTCAGATAGGGCTCATATGAGTTAAGCATGAACTTGGCGATTGCAGGAAATCCCAAGAGGGCGTGGTATGGGCTGCTGAGATCGGCGACCTCGAACCAGATCGGCTCTCTTCTGAAGTTCTCCTTTGTCCCAAAGATCACATCCAGCCGTTTGCGACCCATGGGAGTGCATGACAGGCCAGGGACAATCCCATGGAAGGTCGTCCGACTGCGCTCCAGGTCCCTCTCCGTGAGTCCCGACTTGATCAACGTGTCCCTGTACAGAATGTTGATTGTGCTCCCAGGATCAATGAGCACTCGGGAAAAGAGACATGAAAACTTTGGTGCCGCAAACAGGGCATCCACCACGAGCGGATAGGTGCCTGGATTCGGCATGATGCTTGGGTGATCCTCCCTGCCCAGGTAATCTTGCAATCGGACCAGTGCATGTACTGGGGGATGGGGAGCATGGTGGCATTGACCTCCTGAGCTCGGGCTCTCCGACTGCCCTTGTCACTTGACTCGCTGGTAAAGATCATATATGCGGAATCTTGCCGCGGGAACTGGTTCTGCGCCTGAGGTGGCGCTCTATTCTGAGGTGGTGGTGGGGGTGGAGGTGGTAATGCTTCTCCCTTTGCTATGCGCTTGACGAAATCGCATTGCCGAGTGGTATGCGCCGCTGGCTTGCCTGGACTGTTGTGCATCTTGCATGGCTGATCTAGCATATCCTCGAATGTGTACTTGGGCTTCATTGGCCACTGCGGCTTCGCATTCGGCTTCATCTTCCGACTGCCTCCTGCAGCCCCTTGTTACTCTTGATCCTGGATAGTGGCCACCTGCCGACTGCCGTATTGAGCGTCTGGTTGCTCATCTTTCCTCTTTCCGCTGTTTTGCTGGTTGTTGTTCCGATTGATATCTCTGCGCTCTCGCCGACTGAGCCCTTGGCTTCCTGCCTCTGCCGCTTGCGTAGCCCCTTGTGTCTGAACCACGCCGCCGACACCGAGCCGAATAGGCTCGCGCATTGCAGAATCAGAGACAGCAAACGCATTGGCCACCTTCATGAGCTCGGCAAGTGACGAAAAATCTTTGCGGAGCATCTTGTGCTTCAGCATTGATCCCACCAGACACCCGTCGGTGAAATACTGGATGGCCTGGATCTCATGGAATCCTTCACATGAATTCTCCAGCTTGATCCACCGAGCTAGGTATTCTCGGAGTGGCTCGTAATTGCCTTGCACGCACAGGGCGAGCTGTCGAGGAAGATGCGGCCGATCATACGTGTCGGTGAAGTTGCGAATGAAAGCTTCTGAGAAATCTTCCCAGCAGTTGATGTTGTTGCCCGGCAAACTGTTCAGCCATGTCCGAGCTGACCCCTGTAGCATCAGAGGAGCGTAGCGTACAGCTACACGCCGACTGCCGCCGGCAATGCCGACTGCGGTCATCTAATCTGTCAGCCAGTCCTCTGGCTTAGCGAAGCCGTTGTACTTGGGGGTGTCTCTGGGCAAGGTGAATCCCTTGGGAAACTGCTCAGTCCGAACGCGGTGCCCGAAACACGCTGGTTCGGCTGCTCCCTCCTCTTCTTGCTGTGCATCCCTTTACAACAACTCAATGCGATGCCTGGCATCGTTCTGTCCGATCTGCCGAGCACCGAGCCGATTGCTGATCGCTGGTCTTGCTTCCGGCTGACGAGGTGGATCATTGCACTTGCTACTCATAGCTGGCTCTTCTGCTCTACGGTTCATGACTGGAGGACCCCGGTTGCTTCTGACCCTACTCTCACGTCGGGACTGGCCTTGCTGCCTGTTCTGCCGCGACGCATTCGGCCGCTAACTGACTCTGGAGGTGGCCTCGCGGTCCTTCTTGACGCCTAGGGGCCTTCCCCCGGATTATCCAACGCCGCCTGCTGTTGCTGCTTCGCCGACGCCAGCAGCTCGCGCATTCGGCGGGTTTGCTGACGCCGCTCTTCGCCTTCTAGATCTTCCAGCTCGTTTGAAATCTGCTCGGCGGCTCGCAAATTTTTCTCGGGCGTGTTGTATGCTGGCCGCTGGATGAATGCCGACACTGCCGGTTGCTTAGCTCCTGACAGCTCTCTGATGACAGCGCGGCCTCTGCTCCTGAGATCTTCTAGGACTGTGGGCGCAATCGGCCGCTGCTGACTGGCGTGCGCTGCGTTGTACTCTCTAGTGATGGCTCCCAGCCTACGCTCTTCTGCTAGCACGTGCTCGGCCCTACGAGCGAGAGCTAGCCGTGACGTCTCCAGATCAGTGTGAACTTTGTCGGGATCACCATTCCTGTTCACGACTGTGTATAACACATCCCGCTACGCACTGGTGCCGACTCTTTCCGCGGCATCCGCCGCCTCCTTGGCTTTCCTAGCTGCACTAGCTGCACCTTGGTTGCTTGACGCAGTCGTTCCCGCCATCATGACGGCTGCATGCACACGCGGCTCCTCTCCGCCGGGAGCTGCTGTGCAGCCCCTGGTCGGGAGCGGATCCGTGAGGCTGGAGAAGACGCGCACTTCCTTGGGATATGCCTCGGGGAAGCAGCTGATGAAGAGACGGTGACTACCAATCTGCAGTGATATACCGGGCGGCAGGGGTGCGCCGACCCCGAACCGCGCAGCGTAATCCACCACAAAGTCCACTGCCCCAAGCCTAAAGATCAGGCCAGAGGCGTGGCTCATGCTCGACGACGAGGAAGATCCCGTCTGGATCAGAAATCCAGTCGACGCCTCGGTCTGCCCCACGGTGGGCGCCAACTGTCGTCGTTTAGTAACAACAGATGCCATAGGGATGGCTAAAGAGAGGGCAAGACTCGAGGGCGAAATGATGTCGATGGTGCCGGAATCGGGTTGGGCACAAGCACGGTGAAGGACACCACGATGTACCCAAGTTCGGGGATCTCCTGAGAGATAACACCCCTACTCCTGCTTGTCTGCTTGCTATAAATGATCTCATGAACTACAATCAATGCTCATAGAGCTGCTCAGAGGAAGAAGAGACCTGCCATGGGCATGGCTCTCCTCTGCTTCTCTACGGGAACTACTGTGGGAATTAAATGCGAAATGGGGCGTCCCTTTCACAGGAGGGGTACCCCGGGCTCTTATAGTGTGAGATCGGGGTACTACGGTCATTTCAGTCGGGGGCTGGCCCCAGCTGTCATCCTCTCGTCGGCTGGGGTCCACCGACTACAAATCTTCGGTTGATCCGGACTTGTCAAGCGGCTGCCCATGCTGTAGCTTCTAGGTAATGATGATGAACAGTGGAGCTACGCCCTCTGGTCTTGTCGTCCTGTCTCCGGATTCAGAGGAAAAGGGTGACAACACTCCTCTGACACATTGGCGAAGTGACTTAGCTTACTACCACCCGGATCTCTCGGGATCCTGCATTTATGAACTTGTACCAGAGGCGTCCGACCTAGACAAGGTCAACTCTTGAGCCGATTGAGGAGTAGGCCAATTGCTCCTGGGCCGACTGCTCGCATTCGGCATGGTCGATTGCTTAGGAGCAATCGGCCATGCGACTGCCTAGCTCGGCCCAGCAGCAGCCCAATCGCCCCCCTCCTTGTCTTGAAATATTGCTTTCGTCTGGGTGACCCTACCCGGGTATCATTCCCGCGACAGTGAGTGTACTTGTGCGAGGAAGAAAAAGGACCCATAAAATCAAAACCCCAGCAATCAAAAGGCTCAATCACTAGATAGTAATTCATAGGCATCTCATTCCTTCTACTAATATTACCAACTCTCTGACACTTATCACAAGATAAAACATAATTTCTAGCATCCTTAAAGAGAGTAGGCCAATAAAAACCTGATTGAAGAACCTTATGTGCAGTCCTCTCACCGGCATGATGTCCTCCATATGGACTATCGTGGCATTGTTTGAGAACGTCCTTCTGCTTGTGTTCTGGTATGCATCTCCTCACGATCCCATCTAGACCTTCTTTGAAAAGATGTGGGTCATCCCAAAAGTAATGCCTCAAATCGAGGAAGAACTTCTTCCTTTGCTGAAATGTTAAACCTAGAGGCAAAAACTTTGCAACGATAAAGTTAGCATAATCTGCAAACCAAGGATCGGAGAGAGATTGTACTTTTACAACAGCCAGCTGTTCATCTGGGAAACTATCGCTGACTGGAATGGGATCATGCGGTATATCTTCCATCCTTGAAAGATTATCCGCAACCGGATTGTCTGCTCCTTTCCTATCGACAATCTGCAAATAAAATTCTTGAAGGAGTACCCATCGAATGAGTCTGGGTTTGGCATCCTTCTTCTCCATAAGATACTTAATGGCAGCATGGTCAGTATGAATAATAATCTTAGAATCAACAATATACTGCCTAAACTTATCACAAGCAAATACTACTGCTAAGAATTCCTTCTCAGTAGTAGCATAATTCTTTTGAGCACTATCAATGGTTTTGCTAGCATAATATATAACATTCAACTTCTTATCAACCATTTGCCCTAAAACAGCTCCAACAGCAAAATCACTAGCATCACACATAATTTCAAAAGGTAAATTCCAATCGGGTGGTTGTACTATAAGAGCGGTTATTAAAGCTTTCTTAAGAACTTCGAAGGCTTCCTTACAATCTTCATAAAAAACAAAAGGAACATCCTTCTGGAGAAGGTTAGTGAGGGGTCTCGAAGTCTTAGAAAAGTCTTTAATAAATCTTCTATAGAATACAGCATGACCGAGAAAACTACGAATACCTTTGATGTCCCTTTGATAGGGAATCCTTTCAATTGCTTCGATCTTGGCCCTGTCCACCTCAATTCCCCTCTTGGAAATCTTGTGGCCAAGAACAATTCCCTCGTTGACCATAAAGTGGCACTTCTCCCAGTTAATCACCAAACTTGTCTCCTCACATCTCTACAAAACATTATTAAGGTTGTGGAGACAATGGTCAAAAGAGGTTCCATAGACGGAGAAATCGTCCATGAATACCTCCACAATTTCTTCGCAAAAACCATGAAAGATAGCAGACATACACCTTTGAAAAGGAGCAGGGGCATTACATAAACCAAAAGGCATACGCCTGTAAGGATAAGTACCATAGGGACAAGTAAAAGTGGTCTTCTCTTGATCAGAAGTGCTAACATGAATTTCAGAGAAGCCAGAATAACCATCAAGATAACAAAAGTGAGTATTTTTGGATAACCTTTCAAGCATTTGGTTGATGAACGGCAACGGGTAGTGGTCCTTCCTGGTTGCTTGTTCAGCTTCCTGTAATCAATACACATTCTGTATCCAATAATAATTCTTTGAGGTATTAGTTCATTCTTATCATTAGGAACCACAGTTGTTCCTACTTTCTTTGGAACACAATGAACAGGGCTTACCCACTTACTATCAGCTATAGGGTAGATAATACATGCGGCTAGAAGCTTGAGGATCTCAGTCCTTACAACATCCATCATTTTCAGATTCAACCGTCGTTGATGATCAACAGCTAGTTTAGCATCAGGCTCAAGGTCTATGGTGTGTTGACAAATAGATGGACTAATCCCCTTAAGGTCATCAAGTGTATAGCCAATTGCACCTCGATGTTTGCGAAATACTTCCAATAGTCGCTCTTCTTCATACCCTGAAAGGTTAGAATTGATAATAACAGGATATATGTCGGGACCCGGGGCATGCGTATGTAATTCCAGTCACAACTCAATCACATGGAGAGCCGAGAGCCGTACCCACTTGTCTAAGAAGACAAGGCCAAGCACATAACACTCTCGGAAAGCATCGTATGTGAGGGGCATCCCATCCAGGCCGGATGATCAACTGAGATGGGTCCTCTTCGCCCGCTCACAAGTCTAAATGATTATGGGTGGTGAAATCCCATACTCATAGACAAGTCGCCTCAACCATGTTATCGATTGAATCATAACCCTTACATAAACAAACTCCATCCCGATCACTTAGTCGGGGTCTAGGGCGGGCTCGATCATACAACAAAGTGTGCACGCGACAGAGTCAGGAGCAATCGCATCGCGATGCCCCAAGCTGCGCACATCTAAGGCCACTTGGTGTATAAAAGACCGCCAGCCAGATCACAACTAAGGTCTCGAAAACCCATACTAAGACATGCATGTTATAATCATACACACAGCACACATGTCTAGTATGAACAACAGGTATCATCACATAACTCTACAAAGTACTTCTTTATTGACTTACCCATAGAGTATACAAAGATCACATGTCTGTGATCAACATTACATCATACAACGGAAGCAAATTAGGGCTGATTACAGACAAGTTTAACAAATGGCTTAGAGAAGCCTTGTAAACATACATGCCCTTCCACGAGGGACCAGACTGGTGTCTGGGACTATGCTAACTTAGTCAACGTCGACCTTGAGGAAGGTGACTCCATCGGGGTCTGGGTTTCCATCTAAAACATAGAATAAGCAAACGTGAGTACAAAGTCGTACTCAGCAAGACTTACATCAGAACTATACTACTCATGCTCAAGTTTCAAGGTAAAGGGAGGTGGGGTTTCATCATGCAGAAGTGCCAGCTTTGACTTGGCTAGTCCTAAACTACGAGTACCAGACTTGAGGTAAGAAGCGTACACGAGTCCACTACCAAGTCTCCAACCAATACACCACTATGGTTACTTCCTCGACTTCCCCATGAGGAGCACACAATAGCACTCACGCTTATCTTGCGAGTTTTAGAAATATCCATTCAAGTTGTCTAATAATCAAGCACAACTTTCCAAGTAGTCCATGACCGCAGACGCGGCTATTCGAATAGTTTTGTTAACCCTGCAGGGGTGTACCGCTACACACACATGACCATCGGTTACCGCCAGGTCTCGACACCATTCAAGGGGTGCCGGCGAGGATGTTCACCACAACACTTCACCCACAGCTCCGTTCTAGTCCAAGGAGTCAACTGTCTGAGTTCCAAACCCAACTGGAGTTCCGGCCGAGCTTCAAGTCAGGACTCAAACCATGTAGCCACGACTGACAAGCCCACCTCGACGGATGGTTCTCCGCTTGAAAAGCCATGTTCTACAAGCCCTATCATGAATGCCACATTTCATTTCCTTTATCTTTCTATGCATATGCCGAATGGAAATCCCGAACTAGGTGTGACTCCTGGACTTGGATCGGGGCGAGTTACTAGGTCGAGCGGGGTCAGTGAGCCCAATGTGTGGTTGTACTCTTTGTTTTGGATTACTATACAAGAACTCGGGCTTAAGGCAGTGTTCAACGAAACAACCCACTGTGTACTCCTACACAGCCTCTCATCGTTCACCTTGTATTAGGGTAAATTCACCAACACAGTTTCACTTTCATCAACACCATGTTCACTAACATCCCGACTCACATCAAAAGCATCCTCATTGTAAACTCTAAGCATGCAATAAGCTTTAACAGTTGCAGGGGCCACATGATATCAATCAACTCCTATGTCAGCTAGGATTGTGGTTTGCTTACTACTGTGACAAGATGATAGGTCATGCATCAGATATGGGTTCAACTATTCGGTAGAATCGATAACAAGGTGATCTCCTAAACATGCATAAGAGAGACTGAGAGGGAATTGGGATTTTATAGACATGATCAATGGGGTTTGCTTGCCTTGCTGACGATACACGGGTCTTAACGGTGGTCTTCTTCTTCGGGGGTGATCACCGTCTCGGAGGCACTGTTACCGGTACAATCATCAACAAAGGGGGCAACATTGAATTTAATTTCACAAGCACATGATAATGTTGTCCATGATGTGAATGGTGTTGGTTTTGGTACATTTGATTTAAATGAAGTGTATTGCATTTGAAATGAAAATTGAAACTCCACATATGAATTTCAACTTAACCAAATTGCAATTGCTATTGTTTGTTCTTTAAAAACCATGTGATCATGTGTGTGATATGCCTCTGATGTACAAGTGATCATGTTTGCATTGCAATGGTTCAAAATGGAAAAGCATTTGAATTAAATATGAATTAATTCCATTTAAACCAAACAGCAAAAGCTACTGGTCCCATTTTAAATTCAACTCAAACATAGCTGAAAGTTGTATAATTGGATAGATTATTTTCTGCTGATCATTTTTCATATATTATTTGTCCAATTTGGAGTTCATATGAATTTTCTATGAATTATAGAAGTTTAATTCATTTTCTGACTTTTCTGGAATTCATTTAATTCATAAATGCTATTACTGCATCAGCATGACGTATGGCTGACGTCATGGGGCTCTGGCCAGTGGGGTCGGCCTGTCAGTGGCTGTGGGATTTAATCCCTGTCTAAAATTAAATAGAGGGGGTTAGTTAGGGGGCAGGGCCCACATGTCATCGGCTGGGGGTTAAATAGAACAGGGGTTAGGGGGTAATTAAGGCCCTAATCGTCCAGGGCATCGACGGCTAGCCGCCGGTTGCCTCTGAACGCGGCGGCGGGTCGCCGGAGCATGGTTCCCGGCCACGGGGAGGGGGACGGAGGGCACTAGAGCGCGTCTCGTGCCCGTGCGCATCTCCCAGTGCACACAGGGGCCGCAGGGTGGCTCTAGGGCGACGGCGGCGTCAAGCCCGCGGCGGCCGGAGCCACTGGTCAGGTGGACTTGGCGTCCAGGGCACGGAGAGGGCAACATAGAGGGGGAATCGATCCAGCAGCTCACCTAGAACAAGATGAAGAACACGGCGGGGCCGGAGAGGGGCTGGAGGAGGAGGAATCGCTCGCCGGAGTCGATGGAGGCCGGCGGCAAAAACTTGATGCAGTCGTCGTTGTCGGGCGTCCTTGGCCTTAATTGGAGGGAGTGAGAGAGAGGGGGGAATGGAGGAGGAAAGGCACAAGGCCTCCAGGGCGTGCGTTGGCGAAGAGATAGGGCAGGGGAAGCAGCTCGGTGGCCAGGGAAGCAGGAGGTGGCGCCGTGCTCGGCATGCCCTCCATTGCACTGCCTCCTGGCGCCGGGAAGAAGACAACCTTGCCCCTGGTGGGTTGGGCTGGCTTCTGTGGAAGATGGGCCAGGTGGCCAGGAAGGTAAGTGGGGCTTGCCCCTTTATTCTTTGCCCTTTTATTTTTTTGTTTTGTTTTTCTTTCATTTGTTTGCTCTGATAAATAAATACCAAAACATTTTATAAAAATCCGAAAACTTTAATTTTGACTTATGTGACATATTACTAGCCACTCCCAAGTTTTGGAGATTTTTGAAATTCAATTAATTTGAATTTCAAATCAAATAGGGTATTTAATTAATTTCCAAGCCCTATTTGGAATTTTTGACAAATCTTGGTGCATGCAGTGGGACCCACTTCACTTTATATGTGATCATGCATATTTATAAGACTTTTCAAAAATACCAGAGGAATTTTTGGAAGAAATTTTTGTCTGGCCATTTAATTAAATTCTTTAGGGATTTTCTTTTCCCCATTTTTAAATTTCTTTTGAAATTTTTGCATGATGCAAAAGAGCACTTGAACCCTAGCACATACCTAAAGTTGGGTTGTGACAATATACTTTCTTTTCATCTAAATAAGCATATTTGAGCGTATCAGGAAGAGGTTTAAGATCAAACACTGGTACTTCTTTCGGTTTCGATAAAAATTCCCAAAGGCTCAACAGGAAGGTTGTTCTTTAGGATAGCAGGTTGCCTTAAGAATATTTCGTCCAGCTCATTTCTCTCCTACATATGCAAATCATTCTCGTGGTCTGATAACGCACAACTGCAGGGGATCGAGATAGTCTTCGCGGGTAAGATAACCCAATTTATTGATTCGACTCAAGGGGAGCCAAAGAATATCCACAAGCTTCAACAGTGGAGTTGTCAATTCCACCGCACCTGAGATACACTTACTTGCAACAATATATTAATAGCAACTGCGATATGGAAGTGATTATAGCAACGGTGATAGTAAAACAGCAGAAGTAAACAACTAGTAACCAGCAGAATTAAAACACTGTAGGCTAGGGAGATGGATGGTTGGGCGCTGCATGGATAAGACACATCATGTAATCAACTTGGGGCAAGGCACACAGAAAAGCAAAGATCATCCAGGCATAAATCAAACATCAGGCATGTATCCCACAGGTAGTTGTATGTGCTTGCAATAAGAACTTGCACAACATCTTTTGTCCTACCATCCCGCTACGAACGTAGCCAAAAGGAACTTATGGAGATTAAGGTGCCCCTTTCAAAGAGCACCGGAACAAAGCATTAACAATCAATGGATACATGGAATCCTCAAATTATAGTCCATCTCCTTTGGTGTCCCAAGCTGTCACCTTTGGGATCGCCGGTTCCGGATTATAACAGGTGCATACAACTCATAGATAAGATCAAGAACACAAATATACTCATGAAAACACAAAGGGTTCAGATCTGACATCATGGCACTCGGGCCCAAAGTGACAAGCATTAAGAGAAACAAGTTGAAGCAAAGATGATAAACACCAATCTAGATGATAGGCAACATGCCCCCAACAATCTGATAAACTATTACATGATCTAACTTATCCATTCCCTACCATCCCCTTTGCCTACAGCAGGGAATTACTCACACATGGATGGAGAAGTCATGGAGGGAGGATGGAGTGGCAATGATGATGACGATGGCGATGATCTCCCCTCTCCGGAGGCCAAAACAACCTCCAAATTAGCCCTCCCGGAGAAGAACTGAGGGTGGCGGCGGCTCCACGACGAGAATTGGGAAAACGACTTCTGTTATGGGGTTTTCGCGTCACAGGAATAAATAGGAGCGTCGGTAGGGCACCAGAGGAGGGGGGAGGCCCCCAGGCGGCCAGAGGGTGCGGCCCCACCCCTGGTCGCGCCTGGGGCCCCCTGGGCTCCCCTCTGGTCCCACTTCAGGCATCTGGCTCCTTCGGGTGCGTGGATTTTCTGGTATTTTTCTGAGAATTTTCTGGGACGTCCAAAAATCCATTTTCCTGCGCACAATAAAACCATACAAACAGCTCTGCTGAAAACAGCGTTAGTCCGGGTTAGTTTCGTCCAAATCATGCAAGAATGAGGGCAAAACAATAGCAAATGTGTTTGGAAAAGTAGATACGTTTGAGACGTATCAACCCCCCCCCCCCAAGCTTAGCATATTGCTTGTCCTCAAGCAATTCAGTACAACGAACTGAACGCGACAAAGAAAACTTTGACAAACTATTTTGCTTCAATAGATGTATATAAGCATGTACTACGAAAAGAATTTATCAAGTATCAAAACAATGCTATGAGGACAATGCACGAAGAAATCCTTCTTTCAAGTGATCAATCACAAACAACTAAAAGCAAATAATATGCTACTGAAAATCAAGACAGGATTACAATGCACAAAGTTTGAACATACTAGAGTGGTATTTCGCTAGCCTCCATGAGTGAAGCAAAACACAAATGCAGAAACTCCTCCGGAGCTTTAAAGGAGACTAGAACTAAGAACTGCAGAATAAATAATACCACAATCATGCAAAAGACAATGTAATACTTTGGGACAATGCACATTACACTCAGAATGAAAATTATGCTCTCCTAGTTGGTGCTTTGAAGAAGGAAGGTGGAGACTCTCGAACCGTGGAGTTTGATGGAAACGTTGAAAACCCGTGGATGGAAGCAAAGACTAAACTTGTACCAGAGCTCTTGTATTTGAAAACAGAGATAAAAAGGTGTTTTGGGATATGCATGCTTCGTCAACGAATACTAGTAGACAACTCAATCGCCTCTTACGCTAGACATGTTTCGAGGAACGGCTTTGTGATGCCCCCAAAATCAATACATGTACAATAATCATACACGCAGGGTACACGGCTGAGATTAGGGTGCCACGGTGAGAATATCACAACACAACAATAAACACAAAAGGATAAACCAATATGTTACAAGATAAGGGGTCACTCAGACCCGAATACATAAGTTATACAAGCCATATTATCTGAGTGCACACATAGTTAGTCAAGTTTTGCCTTAAGAAGGCTAGCACAAATATCATCAGAGATACAGATCGAAAAGGAAAGGCCTCCTTCCTGGGAGCCTCCGAAACTACTCCTGGTCCTGGTCTATGGGGGGCTCGACGTAGTAGTAGGCGCCTCCGGGGTACTCCTGCTCCTGGGCTCCAACGTCGACTGCAGCGGCCGATCAGGCAAAACATAAAAGGGGAAATAAAGCAAGGGTGAGTATCTAGCATACCCGCGAGTCTTACGTCCGCTACTAAGCATTTATGCATTTGTATCAAATGGAAAGGGGAGGTTGTATATAGTGGATTGCAAGATAGAAATCATAATAATGGTAAGAAGCTAGGCCTATCGAAGACTAGCATCTTCTGACGTTTCTTGCAGCATG
The DNA here is from genome assembly GCA_950022295.1 of Bromus sterilis. Classification (NCBI taxonomy): domain Eukaryota; kingdom Viridiplantae; phylum Streptophyta; class Magnoliopsida; order Poales; family Poaceae; genus Bromus; species Bromus sterilis. Next base: position 33,668,432 of record OX465597.1, read on the forward strand.
AGAAGAGAAACAGCCAACAGTTTATATAAAGCACAAAGTAACAATGAAGCAGAAGTTGCTGCAGCATTGTATAATAGTAAGTTGTAATGATTGATAATAATAATGCCTCCGAGTTCCCCTCCTCGACTTCCCTGCGAGGAAGAAAACCCGGAACCATACAATTTAATAGTAATAGTTTGTAGTGGTAAGATCCAGCTTCACCATAAAGCATCATGTTACCATAGACACAGCTATTCGAGTAGATTAAACTCCCTGGAGGGGTGCACTACTGTTCAGCCTGCACGCTCGGATCTCCAGGGTGGCGGGAACCTTGTTAGGGAACGCTCCACCAAAGCTATCCGCCACGGCGCAGCCCATCCTAGGCTTAGCAGAGAGGCCATCCGCTGGACTATATCCTATACGCCAAGGGGTCTAGGTCCCTCACCGTTGCACGCTCCTGCACGGTACGAGACTGGCCGGTGAAGAAAAAGCAAATCCAAAACAACACCTGCTGCAGCAAAGAAGACAAGACCGCTTCCCGGCTATCAGCCTGTGGTACTGCTAACGTCTGAAGAGCTTTCGTACAAACTACGACGCATGGGAGCCCATAACTCCTTATACCACGTGAAGGTAGTGCGTACAGGCCTTTGCGGCCTCTCAAGTCATTTGCCGAACCATTTAGCATTTTAATATTATCTCATAGACAACCGTTATCGCTGTTTGACTAATAACACAACGGACAACGAACAGAAACAATGCCCACCAGTAACGTCGGGGCCTGCCCTGTCGTCCCATCAAATCGCGCGGTTACCAACAAAGTGAACCGTCTCCTTACCTTGCCTCGCGTGTGCTCTTGGTAGAGCTCGACTTTTTCGTGGTTTGGTAACTCTCGTGAGATACGAGCAGGGGCCAAGCACGCCAGTAACGTCGGTCGTACCCTACCTGTCACTCCCTACAATATACCGCTCGCGGGCACCGTTGGGTCGCCCGACTCTTACCTTTAAGGACACCAGTTGATTCGAGTGCCTACCATTAAGTAAAACCAGGAGGAATCACCCTCGATGGCACACTTAAAGGGGTTTGACAGAGACATCAGCGGGATGAACTAAAGAGGAATATTCTTGTATCGCCCCGGTGGTGCTGAGACACCAGCGGAATGAACTAAAGAGGAATACCCTCGTATCATCCAAGTGATGCTATGCTACTGAGCCGACAAGAGTGAAATACGAGTACGTCCACTCGTAAGTCAAACTCGAAGCGACTCGGCAGAGTCTCACCGTTGTACGTTCCCTAAGGCGTCTGCATTGATCCGTACCTGTTGCAGTTGTATATATTTTGTATCCGCGTCACTCCCCTGAGTGGCCATGGCCCGCTATCTAATCCTAGCTAACAATGCGAAGGGCTCACTGCTGAATATAATGTATAAATATAGCAGGCAGCATAGGATAAGGAAGGTACATCAAGGGGCGACAAAATCAGGCTATGCAATTGAATAGGATTGTAACGTAGCAGCAGCAGTAACAATGCCTAGTGCAAGAAAGTACGGAAAAGATAGGCGATATCTGGGGAAGAGAATGGCTTTGCTTGCCTGGAAGCTCGACGGTAGGGGTAGGGTTGTCGACGAAGTAGTCGTACCCGGAAGCGGTGTAGTCAGTGGTAGCAGCGGGGTCTACCGGAGAATAAAGGGGGGAGAAATAGTAAATATAAAGCAATCATAGCAAACAGATGAATAGCATGATGTATGCAATGTTAACGGTGTTCTAACGCAGTGCAATGCACGTTGCTCGGAGCGGGAATTCATCCGGGGATGAAATACCGGCTTTGGGTGATTACCGGACAGGGTGTCCGGAGGGCGAAGGGTTCATGACGGAGGTGTCGTGGACATCCGACAAAAATATGGATGGTCTAACCGTGCTAGTTGAAACATTCCGAACAACTTTCATGTCCAGAATAAATTCATCCGGATACTTTGACAGTACCGGACAATTCATCGGACAAACGGTCCGGAGGGGGACGGTTCAATGTTCGGTGCTTTAGAGGGGTGTGGTTTGTTAACGGATAGCGTATCCGTATCCGTTATATTTTTCTGATCAATTTTCATGTATAAAGTTTTTGAATCTGACTTACGGTTTAAAAGATATTCAAATTCAAAGTTTAAATCATTTTAAATGAATTTCTGGATTTTCTTTTATCAATAAAATGCAACATTATCCACAGAGGGTTGACTGGTCAAACCTGACCAGTGGGTCCCACTGGTCAGCCTCGCAGGTAATAAAACCAGTTTAATAATTTAATTAACAGTGGGGTCCCACATGTCATACACTGCTATCGATTTAACTTCATTTTATCTAGTTAATCAGTACAGGGGGCCCACCTGTCAGCCTAACAGAGATAAATTAACAGTTATTTAACTAACTTAATGGCCTAGGGCCCACTTGTCAATCACACATATTTTAACAGGGGTTTTTCTCTGGTTATATTTAATCTCAGGCAATTAGAGAGGGGGTATGGCCCCACTAGTCATAGACTCATATGGGGGCTTAGACTAACCGGGGGATTAACCCCCACAGTTAAACTCTCCGGCGACGTGCCATGTGCGCCGGCGAGCAGGGGACAGTGCCCCGGTGGCCAGTTGGTGCGCCAATGGGGGGGGGAATCGGACGCGGGGTTCCTCGCGCACCCATAGGTGCAAGGAAAACGGGCAGGGCGACGTGTGGCCGCGATGGCGAGCTCCCGGGCGGCGGCCGGAGAATGGCACTGCGGGGACGGCGACATTCGGCACCAAACGAAGCGCAAGGAGGGGGGAATGGAGCAGAGCTCACCGCGGAGCTCGAGGAGGGCCCAGGAAGCTTGAAGGGGTCGGGGTGGCGTGAATCGAAGCGGTGCGGCGACGACAGTCGCAGGAGAGGAAGAGGTCGATGGCGAGCGCACAGGCCGACCCGACTCGAGCTCGAAGGTGGAATCGAACTGGAGGACCCCTATGGTGCTACTGTACACGTTCGCGGAGCTCGGGGAGGTGCGCGGCTGCGCCGGGGTCAATGGCGTGCCCACGGCGGAGCCCGGTCGAGCTCAAGGAGAAGCACAGGAGAGGGAGACGGGGGCGCAAGGGGAACTTGGACGGGGTGGGCTAGGGTAAGGGCTGCGGGGGGGGGGGGGTCTCGGGGTCTTATCCCCGCCGACTCACCGTCGATGGGCGCCACGCACGGCCGGCGTGTCGTGGCATGGCGGGATGGCCGCCACGGCCTCCCTGTGAACAGGGGAAGGGGACGACGCCGGGGTGGGCCAGGTGGGCCGTGCAGGTGGTTGGGCCAGTGCACTGTGCACTTAGTGCACTGGGCCAGCAGGCCTTTTCTTTTATTTTATTTTTCTTTTCTGTTCTTTTCTTTTTGTATTTATTTTTAGTTACTTTTACAATTTTGTAAAATATGTAATAGGTTCTATAATTAGTGTGGCACAATACTAAGATGACACAAAAAGATTGGGACTTATATAAAATCTTTTGCATTTTTGTTTTATCAAAAAGGTGTTAAATGCCACTGTTTTACCACTGTTATGAATTGTTTGAATTTTTCAGTGGCATGATAAATACCCAAAAATATATTGGCATGGTCCACTAATTATTAGTGATTTTACAAAAGTGGTTCCACAATTATTGGACAATGTTTTATTTCCACTTATTTTTAATATTCATCAAAAGGCATTTTCGGTTTGTTTGAATTCAAAGATTAACAAGGCATGATCAAGGGTGATTAGAGACTTGCTAATCACAAAGCTTTATTATTAACAAAAGTTTTATTGATGCCTGACACTGAGGGTGTTACAAATCTCCCCGACTATAAGAATTCTCGTCCCGAGAATCTAAGCGGTAGAGGGGAAAAGATCGGGGTATTCCTCACGAAGACGATCTTCGCGTTCCTTAGTGGCTTCATCTTCAGAATGATTCGACCACTAAACTTTAAGGAACTTGGTTGTCTTGTTGCGGGTTTTGCGTTCAGACTGATCGAGAATGCGGCTCAGATGTTCTTGATAAGTCAGGTCCTATTGCAATTCAATCATATCATGTTCCACTTCACAAATAGGGTCCTTGAAGCAGCGTCGGAGTTGCAACACATGGAAGACATCGTGGACTTGGGAGAGGTTTGACGGTAATTCCAAACGGTATGCCACTAGTCCACTTCTAGAAAGGATACGGAACGGGCCAATGTTTCGAGGAGCTAACTTGCCTTTGATCCCGAAACGATGAGCGCCCCTCATGGGAGTGACACAGAGGTAAGCTTGTTCGCCGGGTTGATAGACCATTTCCTTGTGCTTGCGGTCATAGTTGCTCTTGTGGCGGGACTGGGCAGCTTTCAAGTGTTCACGAATAAAGTGAACCTGATCTTCAGCATGTTGTATGATGTCCGGACCAATGAGAGTTCATTCTCCAGTTTCTAACCAATTCAGAGGGGTTCGACACTTACGTCCATAGAGAACTTCAAAGGGTGCCATCTTCAGACTAGCCTGATAGCTATTGTTGTACGAGAATTCAGCAAATGGAAGAGATTCCTCCCATTTCTTACCGAATGAAATGACACAAGCTCGAAGCATATCTTCGAGCACTTGGTTGACTTGTTCGACTTGGCCTTGCGACTGGGGGTGATAAGCGGTGCTGAAATTTAGGTGAGTGCCCATAGCTTCTTGGAAACTATCCCAGAACTTCGAGGTGAAAATGATGCCACGGTCTGAACTGATCTCCAACGGAATACCGTGGAGCGACACGATTCTGGAAACATACAAGTCTGCCAACTGGCTAGCAGAGATCGTCTCCTTGACAGGCAGAAAATGGGAAACCTTGGAGAATCGGTCGATGACGAAAAAGATAGCATCATGACCTTTCTGTGATCGGGGAAATCTGGTGACGAAGTCCATTTCAATCTTGTCCCATTTCCATTCAGGAATAGAGAGTGGTTGCAGAGTTCCAGCAGATCTTTGATGTTCGGCTTTGACGCGACAGCAAACGTCACACTCATCAACATAACGAGCAATGTCTTTCTTCATTCCAGGCCACCAGTACCGTTGACGAAGGTCCTGGTACATCTTGGTGCTACCTGGGTGGATCGACAACAGCGTATCATGAGCTTCTTTCATACCATCCGGAGTCAAGTTTAGATTGACCTTGCTAGGAACCACTAAACGATTCTTGAAGTACAACGCTTGATCATCAGCAAGCCTATAGTCTGAGGGCTTTCCTGTGGCGAGATATCGCTTCATCTTTTCGTAATCAGAGTCAGCTCTTTGGATGAACTTGATGACTTTTTCGAGGTCTACTTCAACAACAAGCGAATTCACATGTCCCTGCGGAACAATTTCAAGGTTCAACTTGCGGAGCTCTTCATACAGAAGTGGCTGCTCTATCTGGACTTCAAGTTCAGAACAGTAGGCTCTGCGTCTTAAGGCATCGGCCACCACATTAGCTTTGCCAGGGTGTAAGAAATTCCCATGTTGTAGTCGGATATTTTCTCGAGCCATCTCTGCTGGCGGAGATTCAGATCTGGTTGAGTGAATAGGTACTTCAGGCTTTGGTGATCGGTGTAGATCTCGCAACGGTTACCGACGAGGTAATGTCACCACAGCTTCAATGCATAAATTACTGCTGCCAATTCGAGATCATGAGTTGGATACTTATCTTCGTGAGAACGCAACTGACGAGAGACATAAGCAATCACTTTGCTTTGCATTAGGACAAAACCTAATCATTGACAAGACGCGTCGCAATAAATCATGAAGTCCTTCTGAGTATCAGGGGGAGCAAGCACTGGGGGAGAAGTGAGCTTGTCCTTCAGAGCTTGAAAATTTCTTTACATTTATCAGTCCACTCAAACTTGACGCCCTTGCGAAGCAGATTAGTCAGCGGCTTGGAAATCTTGGAGAAATTCTCAACAAAACGTCGGCAATAGCTGGCAAGGCCGAGGAAACTTCAGACTTTCTTGACAGTCCTAGGCGGAGTCCAGTCAAGAATAGCCTGGATACGTTCTGGGTTGACGGCAACGCCATCCTTGGAAATCACATGACCAAGGTAAGTTACTTCGGGAAGCCAGAATTCACACTTAGAATACTTAGCATAGAGTTTGTGTTCTCGAAGCTTTTCCAGCACAAGGCGAAGATGTTCATCATGTTCTGCATCGGTCTTGGAGTAAATCAATATATCATCCCGATAAACCACGACAAACTTGTCGAGGTATTCCATTAATATATAGTTCATCAATCTGGAGAAGGTGGTTGGGGCATTCGTCAAGCCAAAGGACATGACAGTGTACTCGTATGAACCATAGCGAGTAATGAATGCGGTCTTCGGGATGTCCTCATCACGGACCCGGATCTGATGGTAACCCAACCTTAAGTCGAGTTTTGAAAACACCGTGGATCCAGCAAGTTGATCATAAAGATCATTGATCCGAGGGAGGGGGTACTTGTTCTGTATCGTGGCTTGGTTGATAGATCGGTAATCTTGGACCAAACGGTTCGTGCCATCACTCTTCTTGACAAAGAGCGAAGGTGCTCCCCAAGAAGAGGAACTTGGACGGATGAAGCCTTTCTCGAGGGCCGTGTCGATCTCCTTTTCAATTCAAGGAGGTGGTGAGGTGGCATCTTATACAGGCGCTTGGCAATAGGGACGGTGCCGGGCTTCAAGTCGATGACGAATTCAACTTCCCTAATCGGGGGTATCCCCGGCATTTCTTCTGGGAATACGTCGGTAAAATCACAAACGATTGGGACTTTCTCAATCCCTTCGAGAGGTGCGACATTCAAGGCATTCAGAGCATATATACGAGCTTCGACATTCATCGACACAATGGCAGTGTGACTCACAATCGCGCCAGAAGGATGAAAGAGTTGGATGAACTTGGTGCCACAATAAAGTGCATCATCGTGGGCTTTCAGCCAATCCATACCCAAGATAAGGTCAATAGTGGATGTTTTCAGAATATGTGGGGAGACAAGGAACTCAATCCTTTCGATCTCGATGGTGATGTTAGGTGCCAGCATGTCAACGTGACACATGCCGCCGGGTGTTTTAACGGCCAAGGGGGTGCGCATCTTTTCGTGGTATATGTCATGCTTAGATGCAAATGCTCCAGACATAAATGAATGTGAAGCTCCTGTATCAAATAAAACAGTAGCAGGTATTGAGTTAACGAGGAGAGTACCCATCACTGTAGCGGGTTGTGCCTGATCTGCTTCAACATCAATGTTGTAAGCATGACCACGAGCATGAGTATTTGACCCAGTATTATAGTTGAGGGTCCCATTGTTGCCACGGCCATTTCCGCGGCCAGCAGGGTGACCTACCAGTTGATTCTGTCGCTGAGGGCAGTCTCTGGAAATATGGCTTGGCTGACGGCACTTGAAGCACAAGCCATCTTGAGGACGGGGGGTGCAGTCTCAGTCTTCGGCTATCTCGGCGGGGGCGGAGGCAGATGGGGTGCAACATACAGCGGCCTTGGTGCAGGGGCGGTTGGACGAATAACACCGTGCGGAATCCAGACGCGTTGCTTCTATGCTGTGCCCGAAGATGAGCCAGCATCACGGGGGCGCTTCGGCGAACGACTGAACTTAAGCTGAGCGGTCTCAAGAGTGATAGTCTGGTTCACCATGGTGGCGAAGTCGGGGAAGACGTGCAAAGCCAGTGCCAGGTGGAGATCTGCGTTGAGTCCATCACGGAACTTCTCTTTCCTACTTGCATCATTGGGGAGGTCACTTGCAGCATAGCGGGAGAGGCAGAGGAATTCTCTCTGATATGCCTCGAAAGTTTTGTTGCCCTCAACGAGGTTGCGGAACTCGGTCTTCATACGGTTCATAATCTCCTGGGGGACATAACGAGCACGAAAGGCAGTCTTGAAGTCATTCCAGGTGACGACAGTCCCTTCAACTAGAGAGCCCTTGTAGGTGTCCCACCACTGAGCAGCAGGGCCACGTAGGAAATAGGACGCGAAGTTGACGTAATCAGGAGCGCTCACATTAGCGAACTCCAGCTGACGAGTGATGTCATGAAGCCAATCATCGACATCCAACGGCTGTTCAGGTTGGTGGAAGAGAGGGGGATTAAGATGCATGAAATCCCGCAGAGTAACCACAGGCGGTTGGTTCTGGTGCTGGTGCTGGTTCTGATTCTAGTTTTGGAGCTGATCTATGACTCCTTGCATAAGCACCTGGTTAATCTGAATCTGTTGCATCATCGCGGCCATGTAGTCCGGCGGCGGAGGTGGATCGTTGGCACCACGACCACGACCACGACGACTAGCCATCCTGCTAGAATTTAACAGGGGTATTTCAGCGATGAGAATTTAGCGAGATACCGGAAACGAGTAAGAGGTAAGGCGACAACAAAGAGGAGGCGCGAATATATAGGAGTAGTCATATAAGACATACACATCCACACATAGAGTCAACCGGAAAATCGGGCAGCGTAACGTCGTAGAAATTAAGGAAAAAGGATACACTAGGCGGCGCGCAGACCGCGGTAAGGATTACACGACGCGACATAGATTCCACTATGTCAATCACGCCGCAAGAAAACTGTTGGCCACAGGATTTTCTGCCAGAGAACGCGCGGCCTACCCAGAATGAGAATGGGATCCACGGTCCGGGACCTGGGTCAGAACTCCTGCAACACGACTCAATCAAAGGGGTACGCACCAAAACGCCGGATGGAATCAAGAGAACGTGATCCTAATGTCAGAGTTTGTAAAACTTACCAGCAAGGATAAGAGAGCAGATTCCCAGAGCATAGGTAAGGAGAAAAGGATCCTAATACCATAGATATCACACGTAGTGACATCGATGTGGGCCCGTAAGCCAAACATTAAGTTAGCAAAATAGTTTTTCAAAGTCCAGACTCAACTTCGACCAGGTAGTGGTGGGGTGGCGTCCTACAGGCAGTCGGCTCTGATACGAACTTGTGACGCCCCAAAAATCAATCCATGTACAGTAATCATACACGCAGGGTACACGACTGAGATTAGGGTGCCACGGTGAGAATATCACAACACAACACTAAAAACAAAAGGATAAACCAATATGTTACAAGATAAGGGGTCACTCGAACCCGAATACATAAGTTATACAAGCCATAATATCTGAGTACAGACATAGTTAGTCAAGTTTTGCCTTAAGAAGGCTAGGACAAATATCATCAGAGATACAGATCGAAAAGGCAAGGCCTCCTGCCTAGGAGCCTCCGAAACTACTCCTGGTCCTGGTCAAAGGGGGGCTCGACGTAGTAGTTGGCGCCTCCGGGGTACTCCTACTCCTGGGCTCCAACGTCAACTGCAGCGGCCAATCAGGCAAAACATAAAAGGGGAAATAAAGCAAGGGTGAGTATCTAGCATACCCGCGAGTCTTACGTCCGCTACTAAGCATTTATGCATATAGTGGACTGCAGGATAGAAATCAGAATAAGGGTAAGAAGCTAGGCCTATCGAAGACTAGCATCTTCTGACGTGTCTTGCAGCATGAGAAGAGAAACAGCCAACAGTTTATATAAAGCATAAAGTAACAATGAATCAAAAGTTGCTGCAGCATTGTATAATAGTAAGTTGTAATGATTGATAATAATAATGCCTCCGAGTTCCCCTCCTCGACTTACCAGCGAGGAAGAAAACCCGGAACCATACAATTTAATAGTAATAGTTTGTAGTGGTAAGATCCAGCTTCACCATAAAGCATCCTGTTACCATGGACACGGCTATTCGAGTAGATTAAACTCCCTGCAGGGGTGCACTACTGTTCAGCCTGCACGCTCGGATCTCCAGGGTGGCGGGAACCTTGTTAGGGAACGCTCCACCAAAGCTATCCGACACGGCGCAGCCCATCCTAGGCTCAGCAAAGAGGCCATCCGCCGGACTATATCCTATGCGCCAAGGGGTCTAGGTCCCTCACCCTTGCACGCTCCTGCACGGTACGAGACTAGCCGTTGAAGCAAAAGCAAATCCAAAAAACACCTGATGTAGCAAAGAAGACAAGACCGCTTCCCGGCTATCAGCCTATGGTACAGCTGACGTCTGAAGAGCTTTCGGACAAACTACGACGCAGGGGAGCCCATAACTCCTTATCCCACGTGAAGGTAGTGCGTATAGGCCTTTGCGGCCTCTCAAGTCATCCGCCGAACCATTTAGCATTTTAATATTATCTCGCAGACAACCGTTATCTCTGTCTGACTAATAACACAACGGACAACGAATAGCAACAAGGCCCACCAGTAACGTCGGGGCCTGCCCTGTCGTCCCGTCAAAGCGCACGGTTACTAACAAGGTGAACCGTCTCCTTACCTTGTCTCGCGTGTGCTCTTGGTATAGCTCGACTTTTTCGTGGTTTGGTAACTCTCGCGAGATACGAGCAGGGGCCAAGCACGCCAGTAACGTCGGTCGTACCCTCCCAGTCGCTCCCAACAATATACCGCTCGCGGGCACCGTTGGGTCGCCCGACTCTTAACTTTAAGGACACCAGTTGATTCGAGTGCCTACCATTAAGTGAAACCAGGAGGAATCACCCTTGATGGCACACTTAAAGGTGTTCGACAGAGACATCAGCGGGATGAACTAAAGAGGAATATTTTCCTATCACCCCGGTGGTGCCGAGACACCAGCGGAATGAACTAAAGAGGAATACCCTCGTATCATCCCAGTGATGCTACGCTACTGAGCCGACGAGAGTGAAATACGAGTTGTTCCACTCGTAAGTCAAACTCGAAGCGACTCGGCAGAGTCTCGCCGTTGTAGGTTCCCTAGGGCGTCTGCATTGATCCGTACCTGTTGCAGTTGTATATATTTTGTATCCGCGTCACTCCCCTGAGTGGACACGGCCCTCTATCTAATCCTAGCTAACAATGCGCAGGGCTCACTGTTGAATATAATGTATAGATATAGCAGGCAGCATAGGATAAGGAAGGTACATCAAAGGGCGACAAAATCAGGCTATGCAATGGAATAGGATTATAACATAGCAGCAGCAGTAACAATGCCTAGTGCAAGAAACTACGGAAAAGATAGGCGATATCTGGGGAAGAGAATGGCTCTGCTTGCCTGGATGCTCGACGGTAGGGGTAGGGTCGTCGACGAAGTAGTCCTACCTGCAGCGGTGTAGTCAGCGGTAGCAGCGGGGTCTACCGGAAAATAAAGGGGGGAGAAACAGTAAATATAAAGCAATCATAGCAAACAGATGAATAACACGACGTATGCAATGTTACCGGTGTTCTAACGCAGTGCAATGCATGTTGCTCGGAACGGGAATTCATTCGGGGATGAAATACCGGCTTCGGGTGATTACCGGACAGGGTGTCCGGAGGGGGGAAGGGTTCATGCCGGAGGTGTCGTGGACATCCGAAAAACGTATGGATTGAGTAACCGTTCTAGTTGAAACATTCCGAACAACTTTCATGTCCAGAATAAATTCATCCGGATACTTTGACAGTACCGGACAATTCATCGGACAGACGGTCCGGAGGGGGACAGTTCGATGTTCGGTGCGTTAGAGGGGTGTGGTTTTTATACGGATAGCGTATCTGTATCCGTTTTATTTTTCTGATCAATTTTCATGTATAAAGTTTTTGAATTTGACTTACGGTTTAAAAGATATTCAAATTCAAAGTTTAAATCATTTTAAATCAACTTCTGGATTTTCTTTTATTAATAAAATTCAACATTATCCACAGAGGGTTGACTGGTCAAACCTGACCAGTGGGTCCCACTGGTCAGCCTCATAGGTAATAAAACCAGTTTAATAATTTAATTAACAGTGGGGTCCCACATGTCATACACTACTATCTATTTAATTTTATTTTATCTAATTAATTAGTACAAGGGGCCCACCTGTCAGCCTAAAAGAGATAAATTAAAAGTTATTTAATTAACTCAATGGCCTAAGGCCCACTTGTCAATCACACATATTTTAACAGGCGTTTTTCTCTGGTTATATTTAATCTCAGGCAATTAGAGGGGGGGTATGGCCCCACTAGTCATAGACTCATATGGGGGCTTAGACTAACCGGGGGATTAACCCCCACGGTTAAACTCGACGGCGACAAGCCATGTGTGGCGGCGTGCAGGGTACGGTGCCCCGGTGGCCAGTTGGTGCGCCGCTGGGGGGGAATCGGACGCGGGGTTCCTCGCGCACCCATAGGTGCAAGGAAAACGGGCGGGTCGACGTGTGGCCGCGACGGCGAGCTCCCGGGCGGCGACCGGAGCATGGTACTGCGGGGACGGCGAGATTCGGCACCAAACGAAGCGCAAGGAGGGGGAGAATGGAGCAGAGCTCACCGCGGAGATCGAGGAGGGCCCAGGAAGCTTGAAGGGGTCGGGGTGGCGTGAATCGAAGCGGTGCGGCGACGACAGTCGCAGGAGAGGAAGAGGTCGATGGCGAGCGCACAGGTCGTCCCAACTCGAGCTTGAAGGTGGAATCGAACTGGAGGATCCCTGTGGTGCTACTGGACACGTTCGCGGAGCTCGGGGAGGTGTGTGGCTGCACCGGCGTCAATGGCGCGCCCACGGCGGAGCCCGGCCGAGCTCAAGGAGAAGCACAGGAGAGGGAGACGGGGGCGCAAGGGGAACTTGGACGGGGTGGGCTAGGGTTAGGGCTGCGGGGGGGTCTCGGGGTCTTATCCCCGCTGACTCACCGTCGATGGGCGCCACTCACGGCCGACGTGCCGTGGCATGGCGGGATGGCCGCCACGGCCTCCCTGTGAACAGGGAAAGGGCACGACGCCGAGGTGGGCCAGGTGGGCCGCGCGGGTGGTTGGACCAGTGCACTGGGCCAGCAGGCCTTTTATTTTATTTTATTTTTCTTTTATGTTCTTTTCTTTTTGTATTTCTTTTTAGTTACTTTTAAAATTTTGTAAAATATGTAATAGGTTCTATAATTAGTGTGGCACAATACTAAGATGACACAAAAATATTGGGACTTATATAAAATCTTTTGCATTTTTTTTATTAAAAAGGTGTTAAATGCCACTGTTTTACCACTATTATTAATTGTTTGAATTTTTCAGTGGCATGATAAATACCCAAAACCATATTGGCATGGTTCACTGATTATTAGTGAATTTACAAAAGTGGTTCCACAATTATTGGACAATGTTTTATTTCCACTTATTTTTAATATTCATCAAAAGGCATTTTGGGTTTGTTTGAATTCAAAGATGAACAAGGCATGATCAAGGGTGATTAGAGACTTTCTAATCACAAAGGTTTATTATTAACAAAAGTTTTATTGATGCCTGACACTGAGGGTGTTACAGGCTCCCAAGATGGAGACGATCACATCCCCTTGATCTCCTTTGTTTATCACTGCGAAAGGTTTCTGATTTCTCATAGTCAAAGTGTGAAGGAGGGTTTGTTGGTTGTGATTATGTTTTGTGAGCTGGGCGCACTAATGCCAGTCTCTCCTCGTATTGGTGTTTGCAGATTAGACATGCAATCCCGGAATAAAACATGTCTAACATAAGACAGTCATGAATTACCTACTACTTCCTCATGAGGTAAAACAGATGCGCAAAACAGGAGAGCTTTTGAATAATTTCGAGATGGTACAAGAAAGTCTTCATTAGGATGGCCGGTAAATACCACATAGGAAGGTATGGTGGACTCATATGAAAAAACTGGTTTCAAGGATTTTGGATGCACAAGCAGAAATCCGCTTAGTGCAAGCGAAGGCTAGCAAAAGATTGGGAAGCGACCAACTAGAGAGCAATAACAGTCATAATCATGCAGAGCGACAAAGTAACATTGAATCAGGCAAGAAAATGATACAACTATTCTGAAATTCAAAGATCATCAAGGCATAGTAGACTTTTCAGTCATAAACATGTGTAAGCATGTGCCAAGTCAATCCAAGAATTCCCCAAAGGGAAATACCACTTCAGTATGCCAAACTACGAACAATGCAATGCATGTAAACCATTCCAACAACACATTATGAACTCTAGCTATTTGGGATTGCCCACAAGGAAAGCATGAACACTGGGAAAGCAGTGTAAACATAGCACTATGTCGCTACAAGCTGGTCTCTAAATCATAAGTACAAGCATATGTACAAAAGTATAAACAAAAAGAGGTCATACCAGTTTTCCTTGTTGCATCCCTTTCGTCGATATTCGTCATCACTGCCTTGTCACTTGCACGATTGAACGTATGAAAATATAAACAAGTGCAAAATGCCATCACGGACTCGAGCTGAACTCTGCAACAAAGCAAACTAAAGAGAGAAAGGATAATATTTTCGGATTTTTTCAAAGGTTAAACGAAAGAAAAAGAAAAAAGAAATCTTTTTGTTGTTTTTGCAAAATAAAAGAACAAAGAAGAACGGGCAAAAACTTCGAAAAGATCAAAGCGAACAAAAATAAAAACGGATAATACAATGGAAAGGTGAGAAGGGAATGTACTCCCCCAAGCTTAGGCTTTTGGCCTAAGTTGGTAGCAGCTACTGCCCCCAGGAGCCTCCTGCTCCGGGGTAAGGATAAGTCCAGGTGTCGTATGAGCCCTCCGGTGTGTACACCGAAGCCCTTGGATCCTCCCATGAGGAAGGTCCTGCGCTCCAAGCGGAAGAAGATCCCTCACCATGCTCGGTGAAGGTCTCTCCCTGGAAAGGTGGGAACTCACCATGCTCCTCCTCGTCGGGCACAACCCCCGCCATGGGATTATGCGGCTGGTAATTAGCCATGAACTAATCGAACTGAATTTCGTTGAAGGACCATCCGTTCATGCGAGTGTTATAAAAAAAAGTGGTGCAGGTAGACAGATCTCACGAGTAATGGTCCTTTTAAACCTCAAAATATAATCAAGGTTACCAAACTGAGAAGTCATGGTAACAAACTTATGCCTCTTCATGGACGCAAGATCGAGACTCGCGTATGAAAAGGGAACATCATCAGGATGCGGGGTGCGCTCAAGAGACTCAAGAATAAGTGTGGAGTAAACGCAACCATATAAATCGCCCTTGTTACTGTTCGTAACAAGGCGCCGAGCAATCAAGGCACCCACATTATACTCATCCTTACCAGAGAGGGCGTTCGCATAAATGGCGAAGTCTAGTATAGAACCGTTGCTCGTGTTGTCACGAGCCAATAGCCCTCTAGCAACAAAATACGCAAAATACATGATGTGTGGAAACAAGATGCTGGAAATCTTCGTGCGCCGAATGTCGGTCTCCTCCTGGCAGCAAAGGGAATTGAAGAGGGTCCTCAACCCGGAAGGCTGCATGGTCATCTTAGTTGTCTGACCAGCGTTCTGCACACCTATTATATCACAAAATTGTTCCAAAGACATGATTATGAGATCATTATAAAGTTTGAACTCAACGGTTCCAGCATCATGGTTATAACAAAAACTGTTAACAAAACAGGAGATAAGATTTTTGTATTGCAGCACACGACATAAAGCTAGCCGTGTCAAACCTGCATTGGCACAAAGGCCATAAAATTCCTCCTTAATTCCTGCAGCTGTAAGAAAATCATCGCACGGATACATCATTGCGCATGCTGGGTTTGTTTCTTCCAACAGCTCCAGGGGCACATGATCTTCATTGTAGCTCACCTTGACTGCTGAGGGTGAAGTTGCAGCTCTAGTGACTCGATCGGAGCGCTCGGGCTTCTTCTTCCCAAGCCACCTCTTTGCTTTTCCAAAGAAACTCATTTTTGAATTTTTTTACAATTCACAAAAACAATGATTTAAACAAAGTGAGTTGAGGCAAACTACTCTACTCACTTACCTAAGGCATAAACTTGCATCAAAACATGGAAAATAAATTTCTACATATGCATGCAAGCTCATATGAACAGCACCAAGAGCTACTAAATACTCACAAATGAGGCCTCCAATCAAAAATCTAATTGGAGGGGTGAAGGAGTTACATACCAGGGAGTATTTGCCAAAAATCTCAGCTCAAATGATGGGTCGTAGAGAGAGATCAAAATTCTGGACGGAGGGCAGCAAGAACGCAAGAACAAAGTGCAGAACTCGTGTTTTTGGAGAGAGAGAAGGGAGGAGGAAGAATACTTACCTGGCTGGTTGCCCTATGGGCCCTAGGCGCCCTGTGGGAGCGGCCAGAGGGCAGGCCGTGCCAGCTGGCCGCCTGGGCCACTAGTGGCCCCCCCTGGTCAGCCCCAGGTGCCCCTGGGTCACTCCTGGCATGAAAAATTTTAAAATATTTTTTCTGGAATTTTTCTGACAACTTCACTGTTGAAAAAATTTCGAAGTTCAAAGAGCTGCGAAACTTTCTGAAAACTTGAAGCAGTGATTAGAGTTGTGAAGTTTAAAAAACATATAAACTTGGTACACCAAGGAGAATAAAAGCTAAAGCAAATGAAAACATAACAAGCTCCACTTTTCACCTATATAAAACACGCTTACTAGCAAGGTTGATCATGTCTTACCAACAAACCGGCGAAATATAGAGGAAAAAGTCTCACCCCTTATGAAGTGATCATTGCACCTTTACTTTAATGGACATTGTCCCCACCATGATGGTTTTGTATTTGTGGTGCACATGTAGAGGACAATCCCATTCTCCTATCTTCACGGTCTCGATATTCTCTATAGAGTTGAGGCCATGACTCTTATCAATCTTCTTCGGAAAATACACCGTGTGTTCTTTGTCATTCACATTAAAAGTAGCATTTCCTTTATTGCAATCAATAATAGCACCTGCGGTGTTAAGAAAGGGTCTACCAAGCATAATAGACATGCTCCCAACCTCGGGCATGTCAAGCACAACAAAATCAGTAAGGATTAAACAATTAGCAACTTCAACGGGAACATCCTCACAAATACCTATGGGAACAGTTGTTGACTTGTCAGCCATCTGAAGAGAGATATATGTAGGGATTAGTTTTTCTAAACATAATCTCTTGTAAAGAGAAAAGGTCATAACACTCACTCCTGCTCCAAGATCACATAAAGCAGTCCTGGCATAATTATTCTTTATGGAGCAAGGAATGGTGGGTATACCTGGATCACCAAGATTCTCAGGAATCTTGCCACTAAAAGAGTAGTTAGCAAGCATAATAGAAATTGCTTCATTAGGAACTTTTCTTTTATTAGTAACAATATCTTTCATATATCTCGAATAAGGAGGTAACTTAATAGCATTAGTCAAAGGAATTTGAAGAAAAATAGGTTTCATCCACTCACAAAACTTATTGTAATGCTCTTCTTCTTTGGTTTTGAGAGACTTAATAGCATTAGTCAAAGGGAATGGGTTTCTGCACCCATGGTTCTCGTTCCTTCCCATGTCTTCTTGCGATAAAATCTTCTCTAGTGTATTTCTTGCGTTTGTCGGGTGATTCTTCTTCTTGAACTTCGGGTGGATCATTCTTTTCACCATCCTTTTCAGGCTCAACACCGTCTTCAGTCTCAGCATCGGAGGTAGATATACTATTTGGATCAATGGAATTGTCAGCTTCTTTGTGCTTCTTCTTCTTGTTCGGAGAGCTAACAATTTCTTCTTCCTGTATTTGAGAATCCTGCTCGATCCTCTTTGGATACCCTTCCGGATAGAGAGGATCTTGAGTGCTAGTTCCCCCTCGGGTTTTAATCCCGAAGGCTTGTATATCCTGTTTGGCATTATTAGCAAGCAAATCTTTTTGCACATTAGAAATTTGATCAAGCTGAGTTTGGACCATATTAAAATGCTTCACAAGACATTTAACATCATTAACTGTTCTACCTAGAACATCAAGCAAACTTTTGATACCAAGGGAATTATCATGCAACTGACTTTGTATCCTCTCATTAAAGTGATTTTTCTTCATAATGAAATTATCAAGCTCATCCAAACATTGATCAGGAGGCTTACCATGAGGAATATCACTTGCATTGAAATCTAAAAGAGAGTGTACCTCTACCATAGGAGGGTGAGTGGTAGGCTCAAACAAATTCTCAATAGGGGGTAGATTCTTCACGTCTTTAGTTTTAATACCCTTCTCTTTAATGGATTTCTTTGCTTCTTGCATGTCTTCAGGGCTTAGGACAAGCATGCCCCTCTTCTTTGGTGGTGGAGGTGGTTCAGGGACGGACCAATCTTCGTGGTTCTTGGCAATCTTGCCCATCAATTCTTCTGCATCGTCCGGTGCTCTTTTCCTGAAAACACAACCAGCACAACTGTCCAAGTAGGATCTAGATTCATCAGTTAGACCGGCATAAAATATATCAATCAATTCATTCTTAGGGACTCCATGTCCCGGTCTAGCCTCGATTAGACTGCAATACCTCCCCCAAGCTTTAGGAAGGTTCTCATCCTGCAACTATTTAAAGTTATAAATTTTTCGTAAAGCAGCATGTTGCATATGAGCAGGAAAATACTTATCAACAAAAGAGTGAGCTAAGTCTTGAGGACTCCTAATAGAACCAGATGGTAGTGAATCGTACCATGCTTTAGCACCTTCCTTTAAAGAAAAAGGAAAAAAAGCTTAGTAACATAGAAGTTTCGTATCTTTTCATCTGTAGTAAACAAGCCACCCAACTCAGTGAGTTTGGTCAGGTGTGCAATAGCATCATCATTTTCTCTGCCATAAAAGGGGTCAGCTTCAACCATAGATATAAGTGAAAGATCAATAGAGAAATTATAATCAGGATCATTGATGCACATAGGAGATGTAGCAAAAGTAGGATCAGGTACGGTCTTGTTCTTCAGAGAATGTTTCTCGAGCAGTTTCTTAATAGCATCAGGTTCAGAGTCGTCAAACTCTATTAGCTCCCTGCATAAATCGTCATCAAGTATAATATAATCATCATAAAGGAGTCTCTCCTTGAGTTTACTCAAATCGGGATAAGTGTAAGTCCCATCAAAAGGATAGCAAGTATCGGGAATTTCAATCCCATATTTCTTAGCAGCAGCAATTTGTTTCTCAAGAGCGTGACTAAGTGAACCAATATCATAAAGAGTAGTAGAAGCATCATCAAAAGTATCGGACATGGTGACAGATTCAGTAGAGGCATCATGTGGTGGCGGTGAAGCAAACTTACTCATAACTGAAGGTGAATCAAGTGTAGCACTAGTGTTCAGAACAATACTTTTTCTTGTACGGGATGGTAAGATCGGGACCTTGGGGTCTTCTTTATTACCCATAGAGGATAAACTGCAGCAGGTAAAATACTTCAAGTAGATTTGTGAATAAAGGTATGCTCCCCGGCAACGGCGCCAGAAAACAGGCTTGATAACCGACAACTGCAGGGGATCAAGATAGTCTTCGCGGCTAAGATAACCCAATTTATTGATTCGACTCAAGGGGAGCCAAAGAATATCCACAATCTTTAACAGTAGAGTTGTCAATTCCACCGCACCTAAGATACACTTACTTGCAACAATATATTAATAGCAACTGCGATATGGAAGTGATGATAGCAACGGTGATAGTAAAACAGCAGAAGTAAACAACTAGTAACCAGCAGAATTAAAACACTGTAGGCTAGGGAGATGGATGGTTGGGCGCTGCATGGATAAGACACATCATGTAATCAACTTGGGGCAAGGCACACAGAAAAGCAAAGATCATCTAGGAATAAATCAAACATCAGGCATGTATCCCACAGGTAGTTGTACGTGCTTGCAATAAGAACTTGCACAACATCTTTTGTCCTACCATCCCGCTACGAACGGGGCCAAAAGGAACTTATGGATATTAAGGTGCTCCTATCAAAGAGCACCGGAAAAAAGCATTAACAATCAATGGATACATGGAATCCTCAAATTATATTCCATCCCCTTTGGTGTCCCAAGCTGTCACCTTTGGGATCGCCGGTTCCGGATTATAACAGGTGCATAGAACTCATAGATAAGATCAAGAACACAAATATACTCATGAAAACACAAAGGGTTCATATCTGAAATCATGGCACTCGGGCCCAAAGTGACAAGCATTAAGAGCAACAAGTTGAAGCAAAGATGATAAACACCAATCTAGATGATAGACAACATGCCCCCAACAATCTGATAAACTATTACATGATCTAACTCATCCAATCCCTACCATCCCCGTTGCCTACAGCAGGGAATTACTCACACATGGATGGAGAAGTCATGGAGGATGGAGTGGCGATGATGATGACGATGGCGATGATCTCCCCTCTCCGGAGGCCAAAACAGCCTCCAGATTAGCCCTCCAGGAGAAGAACAGAGGGTGGCGGCGGCTCCACGACGAGAATTGGGAAAACGACTTCTGTTCTTGGGTTTTCGCGTCATGGGAATAAATAGGAGCATCGGTAGGGCACCAGAGGAGGGGGGGAGACCCCCAGGCGGCCAGAGGGCGCGGCCCCACCCCTGGCCGTGCCAGGGGGGCGCCTGGGGCCCCCTGGGCTCCCCTCTGGTCCCACTTTTGGCATCTGGCTTCTTCGGGTGCGTGGATTTTCTGGTATTTTTCTGGGAATTTTCTGGGTCGTCCAAAAATCCATTTTCCTGCGCACAATAAGACCATACAGACAACTCTGCTAAAAACAGCGTTAGTCCGAGTTAGTTTCGTCCAAATCATGCAAGAATGAGGGCAAAACAATAGCAAAAGTTTTTGGAAAAGTAGATACATTTGAGACGTATCATGGTCCTCCATATATTGCTGCAAAGGATCATTAGGAGGGATAGCAATGGAAGCAATATCTTCAATAATCTTATCGTTACTAGGAAAATCAGTACCACGATGCTGCTTAGAGAACTTAGAAAATTTAAATTCATATGGCTCACCATTGAATTCAACAGAAACTTTACCTTTCTTGCATTCTATTATAGCTCCACAAGTTCTGAGAAAAGGTCTACCGAAAATAATAGGACAATAATTATCCCTTACTGAACCAAGTACTAGAAAGTCGGTAGGATATTTTACCTTTTCGCATAAGACTTCAACGTCTCTCACAATTCCGATAGGAGAGATAGTCGCTCTGTTTGAAAGATGAATAGTAACATCAACTTCTTCAAGTTCACAAGGTGACATCTAACCCATGATCTCTTGATAAAGAGAATACGTAATATCACTAGCACTCCATCCCAAATCGCATAGCCCATAATAATTGTGATCTCCTATTTTAACAGATACTACTGGAGTACCTGAAATTGGGCCTTTATTCTTGGCTGTGACAAGGTTAGTGGAAACAGCACAAAAATTTATATTGGAATCTAAAGCATTATTATTAACAAGATCCATAACCAATGTAACCTTAGGATTGACCTTGATCTGGTCCTCAGGCTCATCAATTATTCTCTCACTTTTACTTAATATGTCTGTCACAAAAGAGTGCTCCTTTATCCTTGCGGGAAAAGGTGTTTTTTCATATATAACTGCAGGCAAAATAGGGTCAGCAACATGAATATCAATAGGTAATTCTTTGAAGGGTTTATGATGCTGATACTTCTTCTCTTTAGAAGAGTCAATATGAGAGGCAAAGTCCTTGCAAAAATCAATCATTAGATGGGAATCAAGACCAATCTTAGAGCAAAAGGTACTAAAGTAATCAGTTTTCACATAGCTCTCTATATAATCATGCTCATAATTTATAGTGGGTTCAATACCTTTATCTATTTCCCAATCTTCGGTATTCTTCTGGATCCTTTCAAGGAGATCCCATCTTTCTTCAACGCTTTTCGTCTGAAATACCCCACTAGAGGAGGCATCCAACATCTCCTTATCCTGACGAGAAAGTCTAGCATAAAAATTTCTAAGTATAGTTTTCTTGGGGAGCTCATGAATAGGACATTTGAGCATTAGGGATTTCAATCTCCCCCCAAGCTTTAGCGATGCTTTCTCCGTCACGAGACCTAAAGTTATAGATATAATTTCTGTCTCGATGAATTTCATGAAGAGGATAAAACTTGGTATAAAAGAGAGACATAAGCTCTTGCCAATCAAGCAAATGAGAGTTATCGAGAAGCTTATACCAATCTAAAGCTTTATCTATAAGCGATACAGAGAACAATTTCTTCATGACAAACTCCATTGATACACCTGCAAGCTTAAATAGTGAACATAGTTGTGACAAAAAAAGCAAGTGTTCACTGGGATGTCTGTCTCCTGCATAACGATTAGCCAAAACACAATCGATAATACCAGCTGGTATTTTATAAGGCACAATTTCAGTAGGGTGAGGAACAAGCACCACAGATGTGGGGTGTTTCCCCGTAAGCAACGATCCAATAGCTAGGTTGTCCATATGGACAAAGAGCAGCAACAGCAAAATAAAAACAACAATAATATAAAAATTTCCTTACCAGCTTCACTTACCAATAGCGCTATGCTCCCCGGCAACGGCGCCAGAAAACAGTACTTGATGACCCACAACCGTCAGGGATCTATTGCAGCGTTTTCGATAAGTAAGAGTGTCGAACCCAACGAGGAGCGAAAGGTATTGATAGGTGATTTTGGACAAGGAATAACTGCAAGCACTGAAAGATAACTTTTTAGGGGTTTTCGATATAAGCAACAATAAGATAAAAGCAAGCAAAGTAAATAGTGCTAAGGAGCAGCAAGTGGCCCAATCCTTTTGAGCAAAGGATAAGCCTGGCAACTGAACTTATAAAGACTAAAGCGTTCTTGAGTACACATGGAGAGGTAGTCATGTGCTTTCACCATATTCCGTATCGATAACAAGTGTTGTGCTGATAAGTGTTGAGTGGCTGGATCTATGCTAGCACACCTTCTAGACTAAGATAAGTGCACTCTTATGATTAAACATCTTGAAGCATCCGAAAATACAAAATAGAAATTAAGGCAAAGCCTAACCACAGCAATAAGATCAAGGATCCAGTATTCCCTTGTGCAAAAGTGTGCAAAATGGGGTTCAGGTTTCTGTCACTACGGCAACCCACCGTAAGCATTCTTTATACACAATGTATTCCCCTAGGTCCTTAATAAGGCGAAGTGTTGAGTGTTCGACTCACACAACACCACTAGGAAAATAACAACACAACTTAAATATCAAACAACACATATTACTTCAACATCAAATGACTACTAACAACAAGACTTCTCCCATGTCCTCAAGAACTAAAGTAACTACTAAAAAGACATAAAAGAGATCATGATCAAAGGTGATAAATAGGTGGTAAACAATATGGTCATAACAATATGTCTCCAACAAAACTCAATAGCATTCACCACAAAGTAGTAATCAACACCGGTAGAGTAGACAGGATAGATAGTACGAGTTACAACGCAAGTTGCAATTGTGAGATGAGATTGGGCGAAGATGAAGATGGTGCTGATGTTGGGGGTGATGTTGATGATGATCTCGATGATGCCCGTGACGATGGTGATTTCGATGGCGATGATCTCCCCTTCCGGGAGGTGATCTCTTCGGCGGAATCTGTCCGCCGGAGAGCCCTTTTCTTCTTTGTAGGTTTCCGCCAAGGAGCGGCAGCGGAGCTCCGTAAAAGCTTCTCTCCTTTAGGGTTTTCGGGTAACGAGGAGTATATAGGCCAGAGGGGGAGCCGGGAGTGGCCCCAGGGCTCCAAGAGCCCTCCTGGCGCGGCCAGGGGTGGGGCCGCGCTAGGTGGCCGCCTGGGGCCCCTGTGGCCCCCCTCTCGTCCCTCTTCGGCGTGACTTCGTTAATCTTTCGGAAAATATCCTCCATCGATTTTCAGGTAATTTTGAGGTATTCTTCTTCAGCAACTCTGCGTCCACTTTTTACCGCTGAATCCTGCGTTTGCTGCTTCGGCACCGGAAAGTTGTAAATTGTGTAAAACAATCCAAAACAATATAAGAACATCATTGTAATATGAAATATATCAATGAATAAGGAAGAATTATGATACAAAATAATGATGCATTTTAGACGTATCAATTGCCCAGCTGTAATTTGTTTACCTCGCATGGCTATTTTATCGTCTTTTGGGAGAGAGACATCACTAGTGAACATCATGGGATCCCGGTCCATATTTCCAATACCGTTTACACCCACTATTTATTTTCTGCTTTATTTACTTTTCTGTTGCTATCACTATCATTATTATCCCGTGCGTTTTATCCTTTGTAAACAACAAGGCCGGAGGGATTGAAAACCTCTCTGAACTCGTTGGGAGCAAAGTTATCTCTTGTGTGTGCAGGTCCACGTCAACCGCCTAATTTCTGGTGCCGTTGTCACCTTCCTGTCGTTGCCGGAGTCCTACTGGAGACAAACCTTGGTATCTTCACCGAGGGAAATTTGTTGATGTCTACATCTCAAACCTTCCACTTTTGCAACAAGGGGCGAGAATCCATCAATATGTGAAGTTTTCCTCCCCTCTTTGTTCTTCATGGTTTAGACCTCGTGAGCTGCCCTACATGATCGAGGCACATATGTAATCTTTCTGCTGTTGTTATGCTGAGTTTGATGGGATCTGATGGATTATGAGATTATGTTCAGATTGTGATAAAGTAATATATTTGGTTCTTATATTTTATATTTTTTTCCTAAGTAATTCTTGCATTTTCTCTGTTGCTATTTATTGCTTTGGCCAAGTAGTAGGTAGTAACTCCAAGAGGGAACGTTATGCTCGATTGTGGGTTCATGCCCCCTGATGACACGCTTGAGTGACAGAAACATGAGTCTAGGGATATTATGTTTCCACAAGGGGGAAAACAACGGTGCTTGTACCCGTGGTTGCAAGGATTATTTAATTTACACAGAGTGCTTTTTAATGTAGTTGTCCGTTGCTTTGGGTTTACACTTTGGGTGGGACTCGCAACTTAATACCAGCAAGATGTTCTGGATAGATATCTCAAGTTGGATGATTAGTAGTAGATGCAGTTGGATTTTGGTCTAATTATTTTGGTGTACCGCCCATGCTTTTGAGCCTCTTCCTTTCTTTGTAGCATAGTTAGCATTGCGGTGCGTTTATAATCCTGTCAATTGCCCATCTGTAATTTGTTTACCTCGCATAGCTGTTTTATCGTCTTTTGGGAGAGAGACATCACTAGTGAACATCACGGGACCCCGGTCCATATTCTCATCATTGTTTAAACACTTATTTTCTTTTCTGCTTTTACTTTCAATTGCTATCATTATCATTATCTCGTGTGTTTTGATCCTTTGTAAACAACAAGATCGGAGAGATTGACAACCTCTCTGAACTTCTTTGGGAGCAAAGTTATTTGTTTCTGTGTGCAGGTCCACGTGAGTTGCACCGCTGACACCTACTTATCATCTCCAGAGTCCTACTGGAGACAAACCTTGGTATCTTCACCGAGGGAAACTTGCCGCTACGCTGCATCTCACCTTCCACTTGGGGTAACCAACGAAGGGCGAGAAGCAATTATCATTTCTCGCGTATCATGCAAATTTCTGGCGCCGTTGTCGGGGACTCTGAGTGCTAAGATAGGGGAGTTTCCCACTACCTTTTACCTTTCCTTTTTAGTCTTGTTAGTTTACCTTTCAGTTTTTATCTTAATGTCCTATATCAAAAATCCAAAATATATATATAGTATGTCTAGTTCCTTACTTGCCAATCAATGTCTAACTTCATTGAAACTAGATATTATTGGCATGGAGGATACACTGAGGATCAACAAGAATTGTACAAGGAACACCGCTTGTCTCAAAAATGGATACACTTATGGAAACAAATACATCAGTTGTATGAGTATGCTAGAAACTTGTGCTCAATATGTGACACCCTGGATTTTGGAACTTTCTTTTTTCCAAAAACTTTTCGGATTTATTTCTGGATTTTCTATTGGATTTGAATTTGAGCACCTCGTTGGACTTGAAACTTGAGCATATTTTCTTTCCATGCTCAAGTGACCCTTGATTTCAAGCCTATCCATGGCATTCCATTGATCCACCTCATCCATGCCACCATTTTATTCTAGCCTTATATTCCTTTTTCCAATAAAAGGGATATTCCTATTATTTGAGGTTCGTGAAGCAACCCCTATTTATATTGCTCCATAAATCCCCAAATAATTCCCACATGTCATGGACATCATATCTTGCCAAATTCTCCAAAAAACATTTCATAGCCCAAGTGGATTTTTCCTCTAGAAAAATTCATTTGTCTGTGGGGGCAGAATGGAGCTTTGTGAAGGGAGTGCTATTTATATTGATCCATTGCTGGTGAAACTTTTTGTGCAATCTCATATGATCATATCATTGATCTCCACCAAATTCCACCACCATTTGACTAGCCAAACTTCCACAATAAATTCCCAAAGTATGGATGCAGCAAAGGGGGCATTGTGAAGCGAGTGCATGATAGGGGGTCCCATTTTCTTTGAAACTTTTTGAGCATGATCCTACCACCAAACCAAATTTGAGCCAAATCCCATTAACCATGTGAGTGCATTGTCAATATTAAGTTTCTGACCAGTGGGCCACATTGTGAAGCAAGTGCTAGCTATGTGTGTCCAATGGCTATGAAATTTTACACACATTTGCACCATGCCAAATAACCCCGGTACACCAATTTTCAGCCAATTCCACCAATCCTATGAGATGCTAGCTTCAACTTTGCATTCTGGCCTAATTGGACATTTGTAAAGGAAATGTCAGCTAGCTTACTCCAAATGAGATGAAACTTGGTACACAGACTCATCCTAGTGTATGATTGAGCTATGCAAAAGATCATGCCTAGGGGATCAATGTACAAGCCACACCACAGCACAAACACCTTCTGCAGCATTGCTACATTTGCAAAGGAGGTACCAAGTACATTGATCATTTTGGCCCCAAACTTTCCAGATCACTAGCCCTTCCTATCCTCATCCCAGATGACAACCTGGTCCTATCCAAATCCCCACCATGTGAGCTCTGCTTCTTTCCCAAGATTGTTGCATCCAACTATTGTTTGAGATAGAGATCACCACATTAGCCCATGTGGCCAGCCAGGCACACCACTGTGATCAGCACTCGAAGGAGCCTCCTCTAGACATGTTTGGCCACGAAGAAATCCTCCCCAGATAACACTCCCCTTGGTGGCCACGCTCTCAGAATGCACCAGTCGTGCTCTGGCCGCGCTCCGCGCGTGCTCGACGCGTCCATGTCGTGCACCAGTGCCTCCCTGTCGTCTTCTTGTTGTCAACCCGCGCCGCACGGCTTTGCGCAGCCGCGTGCACTCCTCTGGAACCGTCTCATCGCCCTCGGTGGCCTCCAGCTCACCTCCTCTCCATGGCCGTGCCTCCCCGTCGCGGCCCGGGTTCGCATCTCGCCCTGGCTATAAGAGGGTGCAGCCCCAAGCACCCTACAGCACGTCCAGCAGCTCCCCACACCCTCCTATACTACTCCCCCTCCTCAATTTTGTCGCCGGAGTCCGCATTGCCCTCCAAGGCCACCGTCGGCCCCCTCCAAAATTCCGGCCACCGGAGCCCTACTCTCGCCTCCACTCGCGGCTGCAGCTTCCCCGCACCACCTCTACCCCATACCGGAGCCGCGTCCGCCTCTCACCCCGCCCCTGGTCGCCACCAGCCGGCGTGCCGCGGCCAAACACGGAGGTGCGGCTCCGCAGGCCTCCCCCGCGCGGCCTCGAGGTCGCGGGCGGCAGAACTCCGGCCAGCCCCGCCGGTGGGAGCCACTCCGGAGGCTCCCCGCGCCTCCCCATCCTTGGCGGCGAGCCGGCTCGGCCCGCGGTTTGCTCTGTTCTGGCCACGGGCGCAAGCAGAGGAGGGAGAGAGATCTAAGCGGAGGATAGAGAGAAGAAACTACCAATCGGGCCCCCCTATCAGCCGCTTGAGGCCCTGGACCCGTTTCCTATCAGCGGAGGCGCGTTTTTGATCAAATGCGCTTTCCCTGCTGGGGAAACGTATTTTCCTCCCCTTCGGCTCATAATACGCTTTCGCTAACAGAAAGCGTATTTCTCTGTTGAGAAGCCCAAAGTACGCTTTTAGCTTCTGGAAAGCGTATTTCCACCTTAAATCCAGCCCCCGACACAATTTCGCGAATATCTCCGCAACCGTAACTCCGATTGAGGTGATTCTTTTTGCGTTGTTTTCATATCGAGCTCCTCTTCAGTTTGACATAGGTTTCAGGCCATGTTTTGATGTTGTCATTTGCTGGTTAAACAAAAGATGATGTTTGAATTTTTGCCCGTTGCTCTATTTGAAATATTTTTGCAGGGCGTTGTCGGTGTCCAAGACCGAGGGTGTTTCACACCTCTCTGGTGAAAGGCAAGCCACAATACCCTTTGCACCTTTGCAAAGCATGATCCTACCACCAAATAACTCCACCAAACCAAATTTGAGCCAAATCCCATTAACCATGTGACTGCATTGTCAATATTAAGTTTCTGACCAGTGGGCCACATTGTGAAGCAAGTGCTAGCTATGTCTGTCCAATGGCTATGAAATTTTACACACATTTGCACCATGCCAGATAACCCCAGTACACTTATTTTCAGCCAATTGCACCAATTATATGAGATGCTAGCTTCAACTTCGCATTATGGCCAAATTGGACATTTGTAAAGGAAGTGCTAGCTAGCTTACTCCAAATGAGATGAAACTTGGTACACAGACTCATCCTAGTGTATGATTGAGCTATGAAAAAGATCATGCCTAGGGGAGCAATGTACAAGCCACACCATAGCACAAACACCTTCTGCAGCATTGCTACATTTGCAAAGGAGGTACCAAGTACATTGATCATTTTGGCCCCAAACTTTCCAGATCACTAGTCCTTCCTATCCTCATCCCAGATGACAACATGGTCCTATCCAAATCCCCACCATGTGAGCTCTGCTTCTTGCCCAAGATTGTTGCATACAACTGTTGTTTGAGATAGACATCACCACAGTAGCACATGTGGCCAGCCAGGCACACCACTGTGGTCAGCACTCGAAGGAGCCTCCCCTAGACATGTTTGGCCACAAAGAAACCCTCCCCAGATAACACTCCCCTTGGTGGCCACGACCTCAGAATGCACCAGGCGTGCTCTGGTCACGCTCCGCGCGTGCCCGACGCGTCCATGTCGTGCACCAGTGCCTCCCTGTCGTCTTCTTGTTGTCAACCTGCCGCACGGCTTTGCGCAGCCGCGTGCTCCACGTGCACTCCTCTGGAACCGTCTCGTCGCCCTCGGTGGCCGCCAGCTCACCTCCTCGCCATGGTCGTGCCTCCCCGTCGCGGCCCGGGCTCGCATCTCGCCCTGGCTATAAGAGGGCGCAGCCCCGAGCTCCCCACACCCTCCTATCCTACTCCCCCTCCTCAATTTTTTCGCCGGAGCCCGCATTGCCCTCCACGGCCACCGTCGTCCCCCTCAAAAATTCCGGCCACCGGAGCCCAACTCTCGCCTCCACCCGCGGCTGCAGCTTCCCCGCACCACCTCTACCCCGTACCGGAGCCGCGTCCGCCTCTCACCCCGCCCCTGGTCGCCACCAGCCGGCGTGCCGTGGCCAGCCACGGAGGTTCGGCTCCGCAGGCCTCCCCGCGCGGCCTCGAGGTCGCGGGCGGCAGTACTCCGGCCAGCCCCGCCGGTGGGAGCCACTCCGCAGGCTCCCTGTGCCTCCCCATCCCCGACGGCGAGCCATCTCGGCCCGCGGTGTGCTCTGTTCTGGCCACGGGCGCAAGCAGAGGAGGGAGAGAGATCGAAGCGGAGGAGAGAGAGAATAAACTTCCAATCGGGCCCCCCTGTCAGCCGCTTGAGGCCCTGGACCCGTTTTCTCTCAGCGAAGGCGCGTTTTTGATCAAATGCGCTTCCCCTGCTGGGGAAACGTATTTTCCTCCCCTTCGGCTCATAATACGCTTTCGCTAACAGAAAGCGTATTTCTCTGTTCAGAAGCCCAAAGTACTCTTTCAGCTTCTGGAAAGCGTATTTCCACCTTAAATCCAGCCCCCGACACCGTTTCGCGAATATCTCCGTAACCGTAACTCCGATCGAGGTCATTCTTTTTGCGTTGTTTTCGTATCGAGCTCCTCTTCAGTTTGTCATAGGTTTCAGGCCATGTTTTGATGTTGTCATTTGCTGGTAAAACCAAAGATGATGTTTGACTTTTTTTCCGTTGCTCTATTTGAAATATTTTTGCAGGGCGTTGTCGGTGTCCAAGACCGAGGGTGTTTCACACCTCTCTGGTGAAAGGCAAGCCACAATACCCTTTGCACCTTTGCAAAGCTTTGACGTGCTTTTAAAATTGTTGTTCGATGATATGCTTATATCGGTGATCGTGATCATGTTGCCATGCTATGATTGATGTTATCATTGCCATGCTATCATTGAATATGCTATTGCCATGCTATGTTTTTACCATGTTACATTCATGCTATGATTTGATCATATCATTGTCATGTTATGTCATGAATCATCGTAACCACCACATACCAAC
Source organism: Bromus sterilis (assembly GCA_950022295.1). Taxonomy (NCBI): domain Eukaryota; kingdom Viridiplantae; phylum Streptophyta; class Magnoliopsida; order Poales; family Poaceae; genus Bromus; species Bromus sterilis. The sequence goes on from OX465597.1 coordinate 33,698,642, forward strand.
ACCATGTTAAGTTGCTCATATTACACCTGCTCATGTTATGCCTAAGTTAGGCTCAACTACATTCATAATGTTGCCATGTTAATAACTTAATCATTGGAACTTGGATAAGTTCACCATATAAAATGTGTTTTATCATATTTGAAACTGTCATGTTAATATGCTATGCATTGTTATGATCTACTCATGTTGCACCTGATACTTGTGTTTGCTATTGGAGACATGCTTCATGATAAGTTGATCAGGTGCCACCGAACCAAACTTATCCGTGCAGCCACATTTCCCTGTATGGGCGGGCCTTGATTCGGTCTGCCGGTGGGTTCTCTTACGCGTATCACCAAAGAGGGGAGGCTATGCGTGGCAGTTGTCTTTGGCCGGGTAAACGGTGATAGTCTTGACAGCCAGTTTGTTGATATGAGCTCAGTCCCCGTTCGGGACAGTATTTGCCACACGGTGGTCGTTTGCCAAGAGTTTGGCCGGTGTCAAGAGGACATAGGGGCTACCCAAGACGGGATGTCGGTGATACGGTAAGAGGGACACGCGGTAGCTCGGTCTCGTTGGAGAAGTCCTAGTTCACTCCTGCGGTGCGAGTTCCAAGGATCCTCTGGGACAAGCTAGTACCGGGGTGCTGGATGGAGGAAGAACTCCATAGTGTGGGTAACGTGCACAAACTCTGCAGAGTCACACAAATCTATTCGAATAGCCGCGTCCACGGTAATGGACACAGTTTGTACTAGGTCACACCATATGATCAACATGAGTTCGGTGGTATGTCTGTGGTAAGTGGATTGGTTGGGTGGTAACGAGGGACGCCTAACCCGTGGAATGGTCATGCGATGACCCGTTTGGTCGTGCGACGACCCGTGGAAATGGAATGGTCACGAAGTGACCCAGTGCTTGAGTCTGTAAGGACTCCGAGGTAAGCCACGTGATCATGCGACGATTATGTGGGGTCCATTGTGTGTGCATTAGTCTTAATGCTGATATTATGCTTGATGAATATCTGCATGCATGATATTGTTTCTCACCTGTTTAAATCACTAATATACCTTAACCTGTTGCCATGTTATTGTTTTGCCTTGATGCATGGTTGTTGTGAGCTTGCAAGTACATTCAATGTACTGACCTGGCGTGTTATGCCAGATTGGCAGGTCGTGCTTTGGATGTGTAGGACGACGTTCCTGGTGTTTTCGAGCTAGGAGGTGTCCCAGCCAGTGTCCCTGTGGATTGGAGTTCATCACCGCCGTTATTGTTCCGCTGCCGTCGTTATTCCGCTGCTAGAGGGTTATGCTGCTGCTTGGTGTAGAGTTGAGGCTAGCCTGAGGAGCAAGTTGTGTCTCCGCTAGTGTTGTAATAGACCTCGTGTACCCCTATCTTCGGTAATAGAAAGTTGTTCAGTTCTATATCAAGCAGTGTCGTGTTCCAGAAGACTTGATCTCTGGGATGGTGCACGGGGCGTTCCGGTCCTCTGATCCGGGGTTCCACACAATATATAATATATCTTTCTGCAGGGATGAATCTTGTTGCTTTATGAGGCATAAACACCTTGCTTTCAATGTGAGTACAATGATGATGAAACCTTAGCTTCTTATGCTAGGACAAATTATGATTTTTATGATGCAGAGCAAATAGAAGAATATGTTGCTTATAAGGGTGCCTATGAAATTATTTCTCTGCTTAAAAATATTGATGATGCCCCTTACAAATCTGAGAGTCTTGCTATACTTAACTATTGTTTGGAAAATTATGAGGAAAATTGTTATATTATTGATCATCTTGAGAGAATCTCTCACCCAAAGGAAGAGACTAATGTTTTACAGGACTCTATGGAAGAAGAAATTGCTGAACCTGAAAGCCCCTTGGATGAAAAAGAGGAGGAGAGTGACGAACAAAAGGAGGAAAAATGGATCCATCCTTGTCTACCTTCTAATGAGAGTAACTCTTTGATTCTACCTTATATGAGTGTTATGATCCTATGGATTCTTTTGAAGTATCCCTTTTTGATGAATTTGATGCCTTTTATACTTTTGGCCAAGATGCCACTATGGATGATGCTTACGAAGATGAACTTGCTATAGTTCCTCACGTTAAGCATGAAATTGTTGCTATTGCACCCACACTTGATTGTCCTATTATCCTTTTGAAATCTCCAACTCATATTCCGAAGAATTTTACTCTTATTAAGGCTCAATGTGATGGGTTGCATTTATCCTATGTTCCTAAAGACCGGGTTGAAAACTATACACATGTGCTTGTAGGTCATGAACAACATGATTTATGTGATAGTTATATTCTTGATGTTGTTCATGATACTACTGAAAATTATTTTGAGAGAGGGAAGTTTGGTTGTAGAAACTTCCATATTACTAAAACTCCTCTCTTCATGTTGAAAGTTTTGAAGTTGTTCTTGTTCCACCGTCCTATGCATGTCACTTTATGCTTCTTTGATTTATTTTTTTACAAGTTTCCTAGGCATAGGAAGTGGGTTAGGCTTAAATGTGTTTCATATTTGCTTCTTGATGTTCTCTTTTGCTTCAATTCTTATTCTAATGAGAGCACCTTCTATAATCTTCATGCCTAGCTTAAAGGCGTAAAAGAAAGCACTTGTTGGGAGGTAACCCAAGATGATTTTACTTCTGTTTTTAGTGGTCTTGATGATTTTTACTAATGTAGCAACATCATTTTATCTTTATTTTCAAGCTTTGTGCCAAGTTATAGCCTCTTATGATAAGGGAAGCAAAAGTTGTGACATGTTATTCAGAAAACAGATTATGTCTTCTTGACGGAAAAAATCGAAACAAATCACCGGTTCATCTTTTTGAGCTGAATTTTTTACACATTGTGCTCTATACAATATGCGGAACTTTTGTATGTTCTGAGTTTTTTTATTTGAGTTGCAGAAGTGCCCCGAAAAATTCTCTACTACCTGTTGTTCTGTTTTTCACAGATTCTTCCAAGTTTTGCCTTCCCTTACTTTTGCAAACCTTAAGCTTGATTTTTATTTGCAAAAACCTTTTGGCAATCTTGAGAAACAGTAGATCTACAAGAATATCTTTATATCCAGTGGGGAAAATTTATTTTGTTAAGGGTACTAACCTCTCTAATCATCTTATGATGAGTTGTGTATGAAGGGAGTTTTCAAGTGTGCGATGGAAGATGATGAAAGAAGATCCAGGAGTACCAAGCGCTCAAGCTTGGGGATGCCCCCATGCATCCCCAATAAATATTCAAGGAGACTCAAGTGTCTAAGCTTGGGGATGCCCCCGTTCATCCCCTTCTCCATCAACAACCATCAGTTCGTCCTTCGTCTCACTATATTTTTATCACTTCATGCGTTCTGTGCTATGCTTGGGGTTTTATTTTTAGTTTTCTTTATCTTTGCTTGTTGTTCATAACAAGTTAGACACCATCTTACTTTGTGTGGGAGAGAAACACGCTCCACTCCAATCTAGAACACATCATAGGATTTTCCATGCTAATCTTTCTGCTGTTGTGTCTTTTTTATATTTTCGTAGCTACTATCATGTTTAGTTTTAGTCTTAGTTTGCCTTTACCAAGAGCCTTGGCTTTTGTTTAGTTTGTTGCTGGAACTCTCTTTAGTTTTCATGTTTATCTTGTCAAGAGAGTTGGTTGTTGCACTGAGTTGTGTCTTGTCTTGAAAGTAGGTAATTGAGGTTGCTATTTAATTTTAGTAGTAACTTGCAATAGTTTTGAGGTATTGATGTAAGTAATGTTTGAACTTTTGGTGTCAAGAGCTCTAGCCTACTAGTGATAGGTGTCGTATTTTGGGCAATCTGTGTGTATTTTCAAAACCTGCAAAACTAGTTGAGAACTCTAGCTACTAGATGGATCACTAATCTTTGGAGGGATCGGATATTAGAGTACACTCACGTACCATGAGTCGAGGATGCGCAAAGATAACCAAACCCCCATACACTCCTCCTCAGGGTACTTGTCTCTTTGTGAATCTCCTTATTAGATTGAGAGTTACCGATAATAAGTGCATGAGTTCTTCGGACTAATGTAAGTGTTGAAAGTTGACACTTCCACTTCCTCATATTTTCTAGCCTCTTCCGTGCCGTGCATTGCCTTCTTCTCACTCTGAGAGTTGGCGTCCACCTTTGCCGGTATATCCAAACCCTTGGCATGATACGCTCTGTCATCATAAACCTCCCTATATCTTTCCTCAAAACAGTCACCATACCTACCTATCAAGGAATTTCCATAGCGTTTCCGAGATATATTGCCATGCAACATCCACCTCTTCATGATTTGATCTTCATGTCATACATGTTCCTGATACACTGGCAGCGGCATACATTGCATACATCATGATAGCTACATATTCTTTATGATTTCAGTACCTTGTAAACTGTGAAAGATCTTCTATACCCTCTTGTAAATTAGAGTGTTTCCCTTAAGTGAGGAAAAGATCCCAAAGTGTACAAAATAAAAGATCCCGAAGAGGAAAAATGCGAGTTAAATAGATTTCATCACTGGCTTTCCAAAAACCCAGAAAGGAAATGATGCCATCTTCGTTGTGGTAGATAGGCTTTCCAAAGTTGCTCACTTCCTTCCAGTTCCCGAGTCTATAACTGCTAGCCAGTTAGCGGACTTGTACGTCTCTAGAATTGTGTCTCTTCACAGTGTTCCTTTGGAAATCAATTCTGATCGTGGTAGCCTTTTCACCTCTAGATTTTGGGGAAGCTTTCAGAATGCTATGGGAACTCATCTCTCCTTTAGTACAGCTTTCCATCCTCAGTCTAGCGGCCAAGTCGAAAGGGTTAACCAAATTCTTGAAGACATGCTCAGAGCTTGTGTTATCTCATTCGGAAATAATTGGGAGAAGTCTCTTCCATTCGCCGAATTTTCTTATAACAATAGTTTTCAATCTAGTCTGAACATGGCTCCTTTTGAACTCCTATATGGACGACGATGTCGAACACCACTAAACTGGTCAGAAACCGGTGAAAGACAATTCTTTGGACCGGATATGATCAAGGAAGCAGAAGAGCAAGTTCGCATTGTTCGTGATCAATTGAAAGCAGCCCAGTCTCGTCAGAAAAGCTACTATGATCGTCATCATAGGCAAGAGAGCTACAATCTGGATGAGAAGGCTTACCTTCGGGTTACTCCTCTGAAGGGAACCCAACGATTCGGTATCAAAGGCAAGTTGGCCCCACGTTACATCGGACCTTTCCGCATTCTTGCTAAACGTGGAGAAGTTGCCTACCAACTTGAACTACCCCCGCACCTTTCCCGAGTACATGATGTATTCCATGTGTCCCAACTCAGGCGTTGCTTCAATGACCCCATCCGTGAAGTCGACCATGAAACGCTTGATCTCCAAGATGACCTTTCTTATCGAGAATACCACGTTCGTATTCTTGATTCCGCAGAGCGTGTCACTCATCGTCAGAAGATTAAGTTTCTGAAAGTGCAATGGTCACACCACTCTGAGAGAGAAGCCACGTGGGAAAGAGAAGACCGTCTCAGTGCCGAGTATCCCTCCTTCCTCTCGCAGACTTCTGAATCTCGGGACGAGATTCTATTGAGTGGGGACGAGTTGTCAGAACCCTCTGTTAGGTAATGTGCTAGGATCAAAGTCGCCTTGCATCATGTTTAAAATTTCAAAAGAAATCATTTGAAACCAAATTCAAACTCAAATGGGAGAAGGAACCCCCCCAGTTGAATTAATTCAAAAGGCCAGAAATAAATCTTCTCAAAAAATTCATGTTTGATTTTTGAAAAGTCTTATAAATGAGTGTGGTCACATATCAAGTGATGTGGGAACCACCCCATGCTCATGGATTTTTCAAATATTCAAACAGGACCTTGGAATTAATCAAAAACCCCTATTTGATTTAAAGTTCAAATAATTTGAATTTTAAAAATGTTCAAACTTTACAAGTGGCTAGCCTAGTATATTGTGAAGCCACATAAAAAGTTTCAGCATTTAATAAAATGCCTAGCTATTTATTTAGCACAACAAAACAAATTATAGAAAAGAAAAACAGAAAGGAAAGATTAAACAGAAAAGAAAATTAGAAAAAGGCTTACCTGTCGCCTAGGCGAAGGCAGCCCAGCCAGCCCACCCGGCCCAAAGGGGCAAGGGTGTCTTCTTCCCCACCCCGCGCCTCCAAGCTGCTCGGTGGAATACCACCGAGCTAGCCGCGCACGTCGTCTCCCCTCCAGACGCCACATGCCCCTCCCGCGCCTTCTAGCCGCGCCACGCCATGCCTGGAGACGCCGTGCGTCCATTCCCCCCCTCCAGGATAGCTCTCGCTCTCTCTCTCACCGAGTTCGACGACGACCCGAGCGCCGCCGTCGCCATGGATTGAAGCCCGCGTAGCCACCGTCGTCCCCGAGCCACGCCGTTGTGTCCATCGTCTTCGTCACCGTCGACTACGTCTCCGTGCAGAAGGAATCGAGCTCAGACGTCCTGGAGCCGCCGAATGGAGTCGTCGTCTTCATCTACGGCCGTCGTGCGCCATCGTTAATTGCGTCTCCGGCAAGCCACCTCCATCCTCGCCACCAACTCCGTTGAGTTCCTGGTGAGCCACAGCTCAAAACCCCTCTAGCTACGCCCTCGATTTCTTCCTCTGTGCCGTTCCACCATGAGAGCCGAAGCTCCTCGCCGCCGGGAACCATGGAGACGGGCCTCTGTTACGCAAACGTCGCTGCCTCCATGTCCTTCGTCTCTGCCCTGCTCCTCTGCGATGGTTTCGTGCATCGCTGGCTCAAGCAGAGCACCACGGCGAGCTTTGCCTCGAGCCCGTGCCTCTGCCGCCGCTAGGGCTCGACGCCGGCGTCGCTACGGTGCACCCCAGCACCCGTAGCTTGGTCCATTCGAAGCGCGAGGTCAAGGGCTCCATTTTGGAAATCGCAGCGCGTCAAACGGCCCCTGGAATCGCTGTCCCCGTGGACTCCGCCGTGCTGGTTGGTCGCCGGAGTCTCGCCGGCGGCAAGGTCCACGTGGCCAAGGCATTTAGCCCCTAATCCAACCCCTCAGCCACTGCCAGGTGGGCCCTAGGCCCCCTAATCCCCTCTTTGAAGCTAATTTAAACCGGGTTTTAAACAGAGCCTATGACAGGTGGGTCCCCATGTCAGTTTGACCGGGGTCAAAAACCCCTGACGTCATGCTGATGCAGTGCTGGCGCAATAAAAGCTTTTCTAATTAAAAGAATTCCAGAAAAAGGCTGAAACTTTGGAAATTCATAGAAAATTCATATTAACTCCAAAATTAACATATGATATATGAAAAATGATCAGGAGAAAATAATCTATCCAAATATACAACTTTCAACTATGTTTGAGTTGAATTTAAATGGAACCAGTAGCATTTGCTATTTGGTTTAATTGGAATTTAATCAAATTAAATTCAAATGCTTTTGCAATTTGAATCTTAGCAACATGCCACATTTCATTTGAACATCATAGGCATATCATACACATTTCAAAATGAGTTGCATTGCTCAAACAATAGCATTTGTAACTTGGTTAAAATGAATTCAAATTGGAGTTTGAATTTGCAATTTCATTTGCAATATACTCCATTTAAATGCAATTGCCTCACACATCAGAAGCATATACATCAAGTTTCAACCTTCAACCATGTGATTGTGCATTGTACTTATTGTGCTCCCTTGCTTGTTGTTTGTCGAGTAGAGGTGGAACCGGAATAGGAGGCTGCCCCCTTCGTTGAAGACCCCGACACCGAACCTCGTCAGCAAGGCAAGCAAACCCCCATTGATCATGTCGATAAAATCCCAATTCCCTCTCATGTCTCGCTTATGCATTGTATAGGATGATTACCATGATGCGTTTCTACCGCATAGTTGAACCCATTCCTTTGCATGACCTATCATTTTGTCACAGTAGTAAGCAAACCACAATCCTAGCAAATGTAGGAGTTGTTTGATATCATGTGACCCCTACAACTGTTACTGCTTATTGCATGCTTAGGTGTTACAATGTTGATACTGTTATGTGAGTCGGGATGGTAGTGATCATGTTGATGATGGTGGAAAGGTGTTGGTGAATCTACCCTAATACAAGGTGAACGATGAGAGACTGTGTAGGATTACACAGTGGGTTGTCTCGTTGAACACCGCCTTAAGCCCGAGTTCTTGTGTGGCGATCCAAGCTGAAGAGTACTACCACATGTTGGGCAAACGGATCCTCGCTCAACTTATTAACTCACCCCTCCTCAGTTCAATGAGTCGCAATAGTTCGGAGTTCGGGTAGGTTTGTGGCCTGGATGCAAGGTGAGAGAACGGCTCAACCGAGTCCGGCTTATGCACCACGCACACATCTTCTGGGACCACTTCGGTAGACCGGCCGGGTTACGAATGTGGAAACCCTCCCAGATAGGCGTCTTCATTGAACTTGAGTTGGCTGTGAGGTAAAGGTTGTGGAGATTATCCTCGCCGACACCCGCTTGAAGGGTGACGAGATCCCGGAGGTAACTGATGGTTTCATGTGTGTAGCAGTACACCCCTGCAGGGTTAATAAACTATTCGAATAGCCACGTCCGTGGTAAGGGACTACTTGGAAAACTGTGCCTGATTATTAGACAACTTGAACCGGATACTTATAAAACTTGCCTAGATAAGTGTGAGTGTTATGGCGTTCTTTCTCATGGGGAAGTCGAGGAAGGCACCATAGTGGTGTAATTGGTTGGAGACAGGTAGTGGACTCGTGTACGCTTCTTACCTCAAAGTCTGGTACTCGTAGTTCAGGGCTAGCCAAGTCAAAGCTGGCACTTCTGCAAGTGAAACCCCACCTCCCTTTACCTTGATAAATGTGCATGAGTAGTATAGCTCCTATGTAAGTCTTGCTGAGTATGACTTTGTACTCATGTTTGCTTATTCTATGTTTTAGATGAACCCACTGACCCCGAAGGTGGATTCTTCATCAAACTCGACGATTGAAGACCAAGCTAGTGTAGTCCCAGTCAGCCGACTGGTTCCATCGTGGAGGGCTTGTGTTTAAATAAGGCTTCTTAAGCCATTTTTTAAACTTGTCTGTACTCAGACCTACTTTGCTTCCGCTTGTTTGTTGTAATGTTGGATCACATGCTTGTGATCTCTTTGTGCACTCTGTGAGAGTTATCAATAAAATGTATACTTTGTAGAGAATTGCAATGATACCTGCTGTTCATACAAGGCATATGTGCTGCGTGTATGTTTATAACATGCATGTCTTTGTATGGGTTTTCGAGACCTTAGTTGTGATCTGGCTGGCGGTCTTTCATACACCAAGTGGCCCTTAGATGTGTGCAACTTGGGGCATCGCGATGCGATTGTTCGAGACTGTCTCGTGCACACTTTGTTGTATGATCGAGCCCGCCCTAGACCCCGACTAAGTGATCGGGCTGGAGTAAGTCTATGTAAGATTTATGAGATAGTCGATAGTATGGTTGAGGCGACTTGTCTGTGAATATGGGAGTTCATCACCCATATCATTTAGACTTGTGTGCGGACGATGAGGACCCATCTCAGTTGATCATCCGGCCTGGATGGGATGCCCCTCACGTATGATGCTTTCCGAGAACGTTTTGTGCTTGGCCTTGTCTGCTTAGACAAGTGGGTACGGTTCTCGGCTCTCCATATGACTATGTCGTAGCGGGACTTGCATACGCTAACCCCGGGTCCCGACAGACTTGGTATCAGAGCAGGACTGACTGTAGGATTATCAGCCTTGGCCGAAGTCGAGTCTAGCTTGCTATAGTTATATAGTTACTCTGGGTATATAAGGGAACAACGTAAGGCTTCTTTTTCTCCTTACCCTCATCGTTCTGAGTTCTGAGTCACCCTCATCTTATTCTACGGGAAGATAGGACTTGGCTCATCTATGTCTTACTAGAACATCTCGTTGTTTTCTTCCTTGTAGCCGAAGGAAAGTTGTGTTCACTTTGTTAAGATTGTTGTGCTTCCTGATTTCTTACATCGTATGTAAGTGATGTTTCTACATTGCAAGAAAAGACATTTCTTACAATTACAGCCGTTATGCTGCCCGAGTCATTCCAAGTTTCTTCATAATCTAATGCATTTGCAAACTCCTTCTTTCCGTTTCAGATGGAAGATCTTCCCCCTCGGCAGATTGTTCGTTTTACTAGGTGCCTCGGTGTGCGTGGTCATCCCGCCATGCTGATCGAGATGATGTCATACATTGGATACCGATGCTACCCTGAGTACACAATTGAGGAGCAGTTCCTTGACTTCAACCAGAACCAGTTCCACTGCATTGTTAGGATCTACCCGCACCACAATGGAGTCACTCAGCCTATCCATTTTGGACATGGCATTGGCATGACTGAGAACATGGCTGTGCAGGATGTTGCATACTCATGTATTACCCTGCTGAGAGAGGGGCACGCTTTGCTTGGAGACATATCTTTCCGCTATATCCCTGTTGCACTTCCAGGAGAAGAGGGGTATTACACCGGACTGTACACAGATCACTCTTTGGAGGACCCTTTGCTTCAGATCACTGCTCGTCACGCTTGTGATAGAGATCGTGATGCACGTGCCCTTCGTTTTGAGTTTCACGCCACCCGTGTTCGTCTGTATCGAGAACTTACACTCCTGGCTCCTTTTGTGAGTGTTGGATCAGTGGAGTATGATGCTATCTACCCAGTCAGGACACAGATGCCTTCTCGAGTTGCTTGGCCCGAGATTGGAGGCATTTTTCCACCCCGTGGTCCTCTACTTCCACCCTACGCTGGACCTAGGCCCCATCCTTGCCCAAATGGATATCAGGGTCCACAGGCCTCCGTGTTTTCCGATGGTCACCTTCAGCTACCGGGTTACGCGGATAACTTTTACGAGGACTACTATGAAGATGGAGATGAGTGAGACCGCCTGTGGTCTTACTTTAGTGAGGATGTAGTAGTTGTTGGGAAACGCGGTAGAAAACAAAAAATTTCGTGCCTACGAATCAAGAACCCAAGATCATCCATGAAGATTGCATCCAAGGTTTTAGGTCATGGCTCACCAACCGATTTAGCGGAAGTAGAGTTGGTGAAGACCTTCGGTGCAGATCCCCGCAGCTAGGAATTTCAATGACCTCCCAACCGCGAGGATATCGATCCCTCGAACCGTCCCGCGATCTAGTCCCACGGACAAGTCCCACGAACAAGCTCCTCGAAGAAGGGTCGAAGGTACGACCCCTTCATTAGTATCCACACATCCCGTAGCAGAAATCCAGCAGCGCTCCGCCGTCCAGAGATGAACTCCACCGAGAAAACTAGAGGGAGAAAACCCTAACGGTTCCGATCTAGAACAGCGTCTAAACCGGTGTCTAATTGTGGAGCAACGGGCTTTAGAGGAGGGAGGGTGGCGCATAGGCCTTGGGGTCAAGTTGTGTTGCGCCCCCCACCCCTCCCCCACATTATATAGGTGGCCAAGAGGCCCTTGGGGCGCAATAAGGGGGGTGGGGAGTCCAACTTGGACTCCCAAACCTCCCAAACCTTCCCACCGGAAACCTGCCATATTGGAGAGTTGGACTTCCCACCTGGAGGGGGATTCCTTCCCCTTGGTGCGCCCCCCACCCCTTGGCCGGCCAGGGCAGCCTAGGTGGCTTTCCCCCCAAGGATAGGGGCGTGGGGTAGTGGGTGGTACTTCCCGGATACTTTCGGAACCTTCCAGAAGCTTCCAGGACCTTCCGGGATCGTTTCGGGACATTCTGGAACCTTCTGGATCACTTCCAGGACCTTCAGGGACCGTTCTCGGACGTTCCGGAGCCATCCGGATAGTTTCCAAGACCATCCGAGTTACAGTTTAAGCCACCCGATGACCGGGAAGGTTGTCGGGACGCCCAGCGATTATCCGGAAACTATTCCGGTTGATCCAGGACTTCCCCAGTACCATTCTCATATGTTCCGGAACCACTTGGGACTACTCCAGAGTGATCCAGACATATCCTTAAATACCCAAAACTATTTCTGGTGCCCTTATGAACTATTTCATAAATCCCTGAAACTACTTCCGGTACCCGTATGAACTATTCTGCTTTGCTTCCACTAAACCTTCTACCATTCCAGCATTCTAACAGACTACTTCTCGTTAAGTGTGTGACCCAATAGGTTCGGTATAATACAGACATGACTCAGAACATCTTCTGGACATAGGTCAACAGCCTTTTTGTCAATAGTCAATAATCAACAGCGGAGCCATGGACACCCATGTTGACTCCCGCACATACACGAAGAAACTTCGAGTGAACCATTATGTTTAGTCATGTACCATTCCCTTTGCTTCGCGATATATGACAAAGTTAGAGGAGAGAAGTTTGGCACCCATGTGTAACAACTTTTGAACACAAGCCACTCGTTATCCTCTTTGCTCGTTTGTCTCTATTTCTCGTTATTGTATTCCGGTATCCCCGTGACTAAATCACAATGCGTCTGGCCAGACTAGAATGGATACCGTCATACCGAGTGGGCCCAAAGTCAATATCTCTTCATCGTGAAGGAGCAAATCCCATTCTTGAACTATCACAGTCACTAGCCACACCATCTGACATACCCAGAATTTATTTTACTACTTCCCATTTACGGGAGGATTCATCTAAGAACCAAAGCATGTATTCCTGTGTGAAGCAACTCGATACTCTCATGGTCTAAGGAATTACGTATATGATAACATTTCATGATATGACTTATAACGTAGTTACGATGTGATCTCTAAGTATATCATTCAATACTGGGTTCGGTTCAACATCATTGTTCTTCTAACAACATGTTCTCATTGCTACTGACATCCTGTCACAAGAACAATGTCCATGATTAAGAAAACGTAATCATTAGTTAGCACATGAGCTGGTCTTAGAGGCTAAACCAGGAACTCTTAGTGTTTACATTTCCACACATGCAAGTGAGTTTTCTTCTGAATCTCATAGTCAGGGTCATTGCAATTATAGCACAGAAATATAAACATTAATTACGAACATGGAAATATATATAATAACATTTTATTATTGCGTCTAGGGCATATTTCCAACAGTAGTATCTTAGTATATTGTACGCAAGGTGTTCTAAGTTCCAGAGGCTTAGATAAATAATGTATAGGAAGTCAGAGTGCCTTTGAAGGATGTATCATCTTCATCACGTTTGTATTAGCTTGGAGCTTGTACTAAAACGATGTATGGTTTGTATGACAGCTTGTGAATATATGGCTTGTATGCTTTTATCACCATGTTGTCAAGATGATTACTTCCTTTGCTATGTGATTCTTCCAGTACCTTCAATACCTTGTATAGACTCTTCCAATCAACTCTGTTTGACTTTGGTTTTCACCTTCAGGATGTCTCAAGTAACCCGTGGCCAGCTTGGTCGTTCCCATGGTCGTGGGAATGAACTAGAGGAAGGCAACCTTCCACCCCCACCCACGATGGCTCAGGTTCTGATGGAGGTTGAGAGGAACCGCCGAGACTCTCGCCATTTGCTGGAGGTCATTGCCCGCAACACCACTCAGCAGCGCAACGAGTTGGTGTCCTTGAATGACTTCATCCGGCTTCATCCCCCGGTTTTCAGCTACTCCACCGAGCCCCTTGACGCCGATGACTGGCTTCGCAGCATCGAGAGGATGCTCCAGGCAGGCCATGTTGCAGATGGCGACAAGGTCAGCTATGCCACCTATCACCTCGAGGGTGCAGCTAGCTCTTGGTGGGAGAATTTCCTGAACATGCGTCCCGTTGGACCGCCCACATCTTGGGATGAGTTCTGCACTTCCTTCCGTGAGCACCACATTCCAAAAGGTCTTATGGACCGCAAGTGTGAGGAGTTCTGCAACCTCACCCAAGGCAGAAGGACTGTTGACGAGTTTAGTCGTGAGTTCAACCGACTAGCTCTTTATGCTACTGAAGAGGTCTCCACCGACGCTAAGAAGCAAGAAAGGTTTCGCCGTGGACTCAATTCTGGACTCCGTCGTGAGCTCAACCTACATGACTTCGCCACCTTCTAGGTCCTTGTCAACAAGGCCATCAAGGTGGAGGACATGAACACCCCCAATGACTTCCGCAAACACCCTAGAGATGATGGTTCATCCAGTTCCGGCTCTCAGAAGCGCAAGATCTGGATTCCCAACAGTATGTTTCGCCAGAACAACCCACCGAGGCCATCTTATGTGGCGCCTCGTCCACCAGCTCTGTTCCACCAAGCTCCAACGAACAACCCAGCTCCACGCACTGTCTTTGGAGCCTGCTACAAGTGTGGTCAGGAAGGCCACTACTCCCGCGAGTGTCCCCAGAACTAGCTCCAGAATTAGAATGCTCCACCCCGTGCCAAAGGTAACAACAACGGTTGTGGCAAGCCACCCCCGAAGGTCTTCACCACCAAACCCGCTCCTCCCGCCAATCGTGGACGTGTGAACCAGATATCAGCTGAAGAGACTGACGACACTTCTGACGTCATTCTTGGTACGCTCCCAGTCAATTATGTTCCTACTTCCATTCTTTTCGACCCAGGAGCATCTCATTCATTCATGTCGGAAAGTTATGCACTTCGTCATGAGTTATCCTTTGTCGAATTGTCCACCCCAATGATTATTCAAACTCCAGGGTCAAGATGGAAAACTAATAGAGTAAGCCATGGCAATCAAATTGCAATTGAGGGTTTAGTATTCCTTGCTTCACTCATAGCCCTCAAGTCTTCAGACATTGATGTCATCCTTGGCATGGATTGGCTATCAAGACAGAATGCCTACCTCGATTGCAAAGGCAAATCAGTGAAAGTAACCCACCCTTCAGGCAAGACAGTCAACTATACCTCACCCAGAACAAGAACCCAGGTGCATTCTTTGAATGTACTTACCCTTCCCGACCTTGAAGATATTCCGGTGGTTTGTGACTTCCCGGATGTCTTTCCTGAAGAGCTGCCGGGCATGCCACCCGACAGATGTGTAGAGTTCATAGTGGATCTTATGCCAGGAACCGCACCAATTTCCAGACGCCCATACAAAATGGCCCCACGTGAGTTAGCTGAGCTTAAAACCCAACTTGAAGCTTTGTTGGAAAAGGGCTTCATCCGCCCTAGCTCATCGCCATGGGGTTGCCCCGTTCTGTTCGTAACGAAGAAAGATGGAACAGAAAGGATGTGCGTAGACTATCGCCCGCTAAATCTAGCGACGATAAAGAACAAATACCCACTGCCCAGGATCAATGATCTTTATGATCAACTTGCTGGATCCTCTGTCTTCTCCAAGATGGATTTGAGATTAGGTTATCATCAAATCAAAATCCAAAACGAGGACATCCCAAAAACGCCTTTCACTACTCGTTATGGTCTTTACGAGTACACCGTCATGTCCTTTTGTTTAACCAATGCCCCCGCCACTTTCTCGCGCATGATGAATTCGATCTTCATGGAGTACTTAGATAAATTTGTTGTAGTTTATCTCGATGACATTCTCATCTACTCAAAGAACATGTCGAACACCTAAGGCTGGTATTGATGAAACTTAGAGAGCATCGCCTGTATGCTAAATTCTCCAAGTGTGAATTTTGGCTACCAGAAGTGACCTACTTAGGCCACGTGATTTCTGCAAAAGGCATTGCTGTGAATCCCGAGAGAGTTCAGGCCGTCCTTGACTGGACTCCACCTGAATCGGTTAAGCAAGTTAGGAGTTTTCTTGGCCTAGCCAGCTATTGTTGCCGCTTCGTCGAGAACTTTTCTAAAGTTGCAAAGCCTCTAACTGAACTCCCCAAGAAAGATAAGAAATTCCTATGGACTCCCAAGTGCGAGGAAAGCTTTCAAGAGCTAAAAAGAAGATTGACTTCTGCACCCGTACTTGCACCTCCAGACACCAAAAAGGATTTCGAGATCTTTTGTGACGCATCACGGCAAGGGTTAGGATGCATACTTCTGCAAGATAGACATGTGGTATCTTATGCTTCACGCCAGTTACGGCCACATGAATAGAACTATCCTACCCATGACCTTGAACTCGCTGTCGTAGTTCATGCCCTAACAACTTGGCGACATTACCTCCTTGGTAATCGTTGTGAGATCTTTTCCGACCACCAAAGCCTCAAATACATTTTCACCCAGCCGGATCTTAATCTCAGGCAAAGACGCTGGATTGAGTTGATAAAATATTACGACGTAGGAATTTCTTACACCCCAGGCAAAGCCAATGTCATGGCTGATGCACTAAGTCGTAAGTCGTATTGTAACAACCTCATGTTACAACAGTATCAATCACTTCTTCATGAGGAATTTTGCAAACTCAATCTTGAGATTGTTCCTCATGGCTATCTTTCTACCTTGGTGGCGAAACCAACCCTTGAGGATAAAATTATAGCCATCCAGAAACGTGATAGTGGTATTCGAGAGATCAAGAAGAACATTGCTAGCGGAGTTGCTAAATGTTTCTCCATAAATGATCAAGGTGTCGTTTTCTTTGGCACTCGATTGGTTGTACCACGAAAACACAACCTTAGGAGGTCAATTCTTAAGGAGGCCCATGACACACCCCTTTCGATTCATCTTGGTAGCACAAAGATGTACCGAGACCTACGCCAGAGATTTTGGTGGACTAGGATGAAATGACAAATTGCTCAGTTCATTGCCGAATGTGATGTTTGTCGTCGCATTAAAGCCGAACATCAAAGACCTGCTGGTACCCTTCAACCTTTGCCTATTCCAGAGTGGAAATGGGACAAATTCACTATAGATTTCATCACTGGCTTTCCAAAAACCCAGAAAGGAAATGATGCCATCTTCGTTGTGGTAGATAGGCTTTCCAAAGTTGCTCACTTCCTTCCAGTTCGCGAGTCTATAACTGCTAGCCAGTTAGCGGACTTGTACGTCTCTAGAATTGTGTCTCTTCACGGTGTTCCTTTGGAAATCAATTCTGATCGTGGTAGCCTTTTCACCTCTAGATTTTGGGGAAGCTTTCAGAATGCTATGGGAACTCATCTCTCCTTTAGTACAGCTTTCCATCCTCAGTCTAGCGGTCAAGTCGAAAGGGTTAACCAAATTCTTGAAGACATGCTCAAAGCTTGTGTTATCTCATTCGGAAAGAATTGGGAGAAGTCTCTTCCATTCGCCGAATTTGCTTATAACAATAGTTTTCAATCTAGTCTGAACATGGCTCCTTTTGAACTCCTATATGGACGACGATGTCGAACACCACTAAACTGGTCAGAAACCGGTGAAAGACAATTCTTTGGACCGGATATGATCAAGGAAGCAGAAGAGCAAGTTCGCATTGTTCGTGATCAATTGAAAGCAGCCCAGTCTTGTTAGAAAAGCTACTATGATCGTCATCATAGGCAAGAGAGCTACAATCTGGATGAGAAGGCTTACCTTCGGGTTACTCCTCTGAAGGGAACCCAACGATTCGGTATCAAAGGCAAGTTGGCCCCACGTTACATCGGACCTTTCCGCATTCTTGCTAAATGTGGAGAAGTTGCCTACCAACTTGAACTACCCCCACACCTTTACCGAGTACATGATGTATTCCATGTGTCCCAACTCAGGCGTTGCTTCAAGGACCCCATCCGCAAAGTCGACCATGAAACGCTTGATCTCCAAGATGACCTTTCTTATCGAGAATACCCCGTTCGTATTCTTGATTCCGCGGAGCGTGTCACTCGTCATCAGAAGATTAAGTTTCTGAAAGTGCAATGGTCACACCACTCTGAGAGAGAAGCCACGTGGGAAAGAGAACACCGTCTCAGTGTCGAGTATCCCTCCTTCCTCCCGCAGACTTCTGAATCTCGGGACGAGATTCTGTTGAGTGGGGGCGAGTTGTCAGAACCCTCTGTTAGGTAATGTGCTAGGATCAAAGTCACCTTGCATCATGTTTAAAATTCCAAAAGAAATCATTTGAAACCAAATTCAAACTCAAATGGGAGAAGGAACACCCCCAGTTGAATTAATTCAAAAGGCCAGAAATAAATCTTCTCAAAAAATTCATGTTTGATTTTTTAAAAGTCTTATAAATGAGTGTGATCACATATCAAGTGATGTGGGACCCACCCCATGCTCATGGATTTTTCAAATATTCAAACAGGACCTTGGAATTAATCAAAAACCCTTATATGATTTAAAGTTCAAATAATTTGAATTTTAAAAATGTTCAAAATTTACAAGTAGATAGCCTAGTATATTGTGAAGCCACATAAAAAGTTTCAGCATTTAATAAAATGCCTAGCTATTTATTTAGCACAACAAAACAAATTACAGAAAAGAAAAACAGAAAGGAAAGATTAAACAGAAAAGAAAATTAGAAAAAGGCTTACCTGTCGCCTAGGCGAAGGCAGCCCAGCCAGCCCACCTGGCCCAAAGGGGCAAGGGGGTCTTCTTCCCCACCCCGCGCCTCCAAGTTGCTCGGTGGAATGCCACCGAGCTAGCCGCGCACGTCGTCGCCCCTCCAGACGCCACCTGCCCCTCCCGCACCTTCTAGCAGCGCCACGCCACGCCTGGAGACGTCGTGCGTCCATTCCCCCCCTCCAGGATAGCTCTCGCTCTCTCTCTCTCGCCGAGTTCGACGACGACCCGAGCGCCGTCGTCGCCATGGATTGAAGCCCGCGTAGCCACCGTCGTCCCCGAGCCACGCCGTTGTGTCCATCGTCTTCGTCACCGTCGACTACGTCTCCGTGCAGAAGGAATCGAGCTCAGACGTCCTGGAGCCTCCAAATTGAGTCGTCGTCTTCGTCTACGGCCGTCGTGCGACAGCGTCAATTGCGTCTCCGGCAAGCCACCTCCGTCCTCGCCACCAACTCCGTTGAGTTCCTGGTGAGCCACAGCTCAAAACCCCTCTAGCTACGCCCTCGATTTCTTCCTCTGTGTCGTTCCGCCATGTCGGGACCCGGGGTTTGCATATGTAATTCCAGTCACAATTCAATCATATAGAGAGCCGAGAGCCATACCCACTTGTCTAAGCAGACAAGGCCAAGTACAAGACACTCTCGGAAAGCTCGAACGTGAGGGGCATCCCATCCAGGCCCGGATGATCAACTGAGATGGGTCCTCATCGTCCGCTCACAAGTCTAAATGATTATGGGTGGTGAAATCCCATACTCATAGACAAGTCGTCTCAACCATATTATCGATTGAATCATAACACTTACATAAACAGACTCCAGCCCAATCTCTTAGTCGGGGTCTCGGGCGGGCTCAATCATACAACAAAGTGTGCCATGTGACAGAGTCACGACCAATCGCATCGCGATGCCCCAAGCTGCGCACATCTAAGGGCCACTTGGTGTATAAAAGACCGTCGGCGAGAGCACAACTAAGGTATCGAACCCCACACATGACATGCACGATATAAACATACACGCAGCATGCATGCCAAGTGTATAATAGCAGGTAACACAACATGAACTCTACAAACTCATAGCTTTATTGCATCTGCTAAACAGAGCAGATATAGTAGTGTTACAAGCAGAGATCACATCACTGTGATCCAACATTACATCATACAACAACGGAAGAAAATTATGTCTTAGTAAAGACAAGGTTAACAAATGGCTTAAGAAGCCTTTTAAGAAAACACAACGACCCTCCAGAGGGACCAGGCTGCTGTCTGGGACTACATTACTTCGTCGACGTCGAGCTTGAGGGGGAGGCCACCTTCAGGGTCAGTGGTCTCGTATCTAAAACATAGAATAAGAAAACGTGAATACAAAGTCGTACTCAGCAAGACTTACGTCAGAACTATACTACTCATGCTCAGGTACCAAGGTAAAGGCAAGTGGGGTTGTAATGCAGAAAGCTTTGACTTGGCTATCCTGTACTACGACTACGTAGAGTTGAGATGAGAGGCGCACACGAGTCCATCTAATCTTGATCACCACACCAAATACACCACCATGGATCCTTCCTCGACTTCCCCACGAGGAAGCAACCCAAAGCACTCACACTTATCTTGCGATTTTTAGAGTATCCATTTGAGTTGTCTAATAATCAAGTAAAGATCTCCAAGTAGTCCATAACCGCGGACGCGGCCATTCGAATAGTTCATTAACCCTGCAGGGGTGTACTTCTTCACATATGTAGCTACCACTTATCGCCGAGAACTCGTCACCTTCAAGCGGTGTCGGCGAGGATAGTACCACGACACTTACCTCACGGCTCCAACTCTAGTCCAGGGAATCGCCTATCTGAGTATGTACCCCAATCGGGAATCCGGCCGGGGTTTCCGTTCAGGACCCAGATGATGTATGGACGGTCCGACAAGCCCACCTCGACGGATGGTGCTGCGCTTGCCTAAAACCGTGCTACGTTATGAAAGAAAATAGAATAAAGTTAACCCATGCGAATCCTGGACCATAGTCGGGGTGAGTTAATAGGTCGAGAGGGGTCAATGAGCCCAACATGTGGTAGTAATCTGTGTCTTGGATCACAACACAAGAACTCGGGGCCTAGGGCAGTGTAAATGAGACAACCCACTGTGTACTCCTACACAGCCTCTCATTGTTCACTTATATTAGGGTGACTTCATCAACACGTTACCACCTTGTTGCATGTGTTCACTACCATCCCGATACATCACCCAGATGGATCAACTTCAATGCAAACAACTCTAGCATGGCATAGCATAACATGGATGAAGGGCCACATGATGAGCACAACAATCTTGTATCTGCTAGGTTGAGGTTTGCTTAATACTGTGGTAGCAATGATAAGTCATGCAAAGGATGGGTTCAACTAGCGGAAGAACGGTAACATGTGAATCACCTAATCATGCATAAGAGAACAAGAGGGAAACTGGGGTTTTATAGATATGATCAAAGGGGGTTTGCTTGCCTTATTGTTGAGACTCGAGGGGTGCCACTCTTCGAAGAAACAGGAACTACGTCCGGCGATGGATCTATCGAGAAGAAGCAAACACCGAGACAACAAAGTATAAACATCACATTGCAATGCACATTCAAGAATGAAACATGGCATGGTACTGATGTAATCTATGTTCAATTTGCAACAAGTTTAATTGAAGTTGATTTGAATAAGAAATTCAAATTCAAACTCCAAATGTGGTTCAATTTAGCCAAAGTTGCATTTGCTAATGTTTGGATATGGTAAACCATGTGGTCATGTGTATGATATGCCTCTGATATTCATGTGATAAGTTTGGCATTGCAAAGATTTAATTTGAAATGATTTAAACATTTATTTTGAATTATTCCAAATAAGCCATATAGCTAAATGCTACTGGTTCCCCATCATACATGTGTTTTTCATCTATGAAAGTATGATATTTGGAATCCTTGAATTTTTCTGATGATTTTTCATATATAAATTATTTGATTTGGAGTTATGGATTAAAAGTTATTGAATTTCAAAGATTTAACTATTTTCTGGAATTCTGTTAATTAGAAAAAGGATTTATTGCGCAAGCATGACATCAGCATGACGTCATGGGGCGCTGACCAGTCAACTGACATGCGGGGCCCATCTGTCAATGACTCTGGGTTAAAGCCCGTTTTAATTAAATTTTGATTTGGATTAGAGGGGGCTGGCCCCACCTGTCAGTGGCCCAAGGCCTAACTAATCAGGGGGTTAGCCCCCTAACCACCCTGGCACGTCGGCCTTGCCGGCGTTTAGCCGCCGGTGGCCACTGGCCGCGGCGGTGCCCGCTCGGAACGACGGCTCCGGCCACGAATCTCGGTGCCGCGAACACCAGGAGAAGCCCCATGGACCCGCGCGTCACCTGGACAACTTGGACGGGCACGGGGAGGCCAAGGTCGACGGCGGTGACCTCACACGCGACGGCCGGAGCTTGGTCTACGGCGGGGAGGAGATGGGGCACACGGGGAGGGGCACAGAGAGACGGGGAAGAAGGGGGAGCTCACCCCGAAGCCAATGGAGAGGACGGAGAGGTACGGGAAGGCCGGGCGGCGGTGCAATCCTCGTCGGTTTTCACGGTGGCCGGCGGCGAGTCGAGGAAGGGGTTTTCATGCTCCGGGCTCCTGTGCTCGATTCCTCGCTGTTGGTGACGAAGACGAAGGCGGTGGTCGCAGGGGACACCTCGTCTTGTCTCCTCGTCGGCGTTGGCCACGTCGGGGTGCGACGGTGATCTGCGGCGACGCACGGGACCTCGAGAGAACGCACGGGAGAGAGAGAGGAGGAGGTCCAGGGAGAAGGGGAAAAGGAAGGGGTTAGCCCAGGGCCTCCACGGCGAAGAGATGAGGACAGGGGGAGCAGGCAGCTCCGTGGCCAGGGGATGTGGCGGCCATGCGAGGCGCACGGCTCGGCCGTCCCTCCTTCTGGCAGAAGAGGAAGACGACACCGAGGCCAGCTGGGCTGGGCCGGCCTAGGTGAGTTGGGCCAGGTAGGTGGGCCTCTTCCCTTTTCTAAATTATTTTCTGTTTAATTTTTCTGACCTTTGTTTTGCTGTGGTAAAATAATTACCTAGGCATTTTATAAAATCCTCAAATATTTATCCTGGACATATGTGACATACTACTAGTCACTCCCAAGATTTGAAGATTTTTGGAATTCAAATTATTTGAATCCAATTCAAATAGCATTTAAATTTAATTTCCAAGCCTCTGTTTGAATATTTGAAAAATCCAGGAGCATGGGTTTGATTCCAAATCATTTTTAAAATGATCATACTCATTTATAGGACTTTTCAAAATTGTTTGGAGGAATTTTGGAAAAACTTTTTATCTGGCCTTTTATTTAAATTCTTTTTGAGGCTTTTCCAAATCCCCAATTATTAAACCAAGGAATTTTAACATGATGCAATTATTTCTAGCAATAAAAGCACATACCAAAACTAGGGTGGGGTACTCGACTCGGAGACGGTCTTCTCGTTCCCAGGTGGCTTCCTTCTCAGAATGGTTGGACCACTGCACTTTAAGGAACTTGATCTTCTGACGTCTGGTGGTGCGCTCAGCTTCATCGAGGATACGGACGGGATACTCTCGATACGAAAGGTTTTCTTGGAGATCAAGCGTTTCGTGGTCTACTTCGCGGATGGGGTCCTTGAAGCAACGCCTGAGTTGAGATACGTGGAAGACATCGTGAACCTGAGAAAGATGCGGGGGTAGTTCAAGTTGGTAGGCAACTTCTCCACGTTTAGCTAGATGCGAAAGGGGCCTATGTAACGTGGGGATAATTTGCCTTTGATACCGAAGCGATGGGTTCCCTTCAGAGGAGTAACCCGGAGGTAAGCTTTCTCGTCCAGCTCGTAGCTCTCTGGCCTATGATGACGATCATAGTAGCTTTTCTGACGAGACTGGGCTGCTTTCAATTGATCACGAACAATGCGAACTTGCTCTTCTGCTTCCTTGATCATGTCCGGTCCAAAGAATTGTCTTTCACCAGTTTCTGACCAGTTTAGTGGCGTTCGACATCGTCGTCCATATAGGAGTTCAAAAGGAGCCATGTTCAGACTAGATTGAAAACTATTGTTATAAGCAAATTCGGCGAATGGAAGAGATTTCTCCCAATTCTTTCCGAATGAGATAACACAAGCTCTGAGCATGTCTTCAAGAATTTGGTTAACCCTTTCGACTTGACCGCTAGACTGAGGATGGAAAGCTGTACTAAAGGAGAGATGAGTTCCCATAGCATTCTGAAAGCTTCCCCAAAATCTAGAGGTGAAAAGGCTACCGCTATCAGAATTGATTTCCAAAGGAACACCGTGAAGGGATACAATTCTAGAGACGTACAAGTCCGCTAACTGGCTAGCAGTTATAGACTCGCGAACCGGAAGGAAGTGAGCAACTTTGGAAAGCCTATCTATGACAACGAAGATGGCATTGTTTCCTTTCTGGGTTCTTGGAAAGCCGGTGATGAAGTCCATACCGACTTTGTCCCATTTCCACTCGGGAATAGACAAAAGTTGAAGTGTACCAGCAGGTCTTTGATGTTCTGCCTTAATGCGACGACAAACATCACATTCAGCAACAAATTGAGCAATGTCTCTCTTCATCCTAGTCCACAAAAATCTCTGGTGTAGATCTCGGTACATTTTTGTGCTACCGGATGAATCGAGAGGGGTGTGTCATGGGCTTCCTTGAGGATGAGTTGCCGTAGTTCCCTATTCTTAGGTACTACCAAATGATTTTCAAAGAATACCGTTCCCTTGCTATCTGTGGAGAAACATTTAGCAACTCCGCTAGCAATGTTCTCCTTGATCCGGCGAACACCTCGTGCACGCCTTTGGGCAACTATGATTTGATCCTCAAGAGTTGGTTTCGCCACCAAGGTAGAAAGATAGCCATGAGGAACAATCTCAAGATTGAGCTTGCGAAAGTCCTCATGAAGAAGTGGTTGATACTGTTGCAACATGAGGTTGTTACAATACGACTTACGACTTAGGGCATCACCCATGACATTGGTTTTGCCTGGGGTGTAAGAAATTCCTACGTCGTAATCTTTTATCAACTCAATCCAGCGTCTTTGCTTGAGATTAAGATCTGGCTGGGTGAAAATTTATTTGAGGCTTTGGTGGTCGGAAAAGATCTCGCAACGGTTACCAAGGAGGTAATGTCGCCAAGTTATTAGGGCATGAACTACGGCAGCGAGTTCAAGGTCATGGGTAGGATAGTTCTCTTCATGTGGCCGTAACTGGCGTGAAGCATAAGCTACCACATGTCGATCTTGCAGAAGTATGCATCATAACCCTTGCCGTGATGCGTCACAATAGATCTCGAAATCCTTTTTGGTGTCTGGAGGTGCAAGTACGGGTGCAGAAGTCAATCTTCTTTTTAGCTCTTGAAAGCTTTCCTCGCACTTGGAAGTCCATAGGAATTTCCTATCTTTCTTGAGGAGTTCAGTTAGAGGCTTTGCAACTTTAGAAAAGTTCTCGACGAAGCGACGGCAATAGCTGGCTAGGCCAAGAAAACTCCTAACTTGCTTAACCGATTCAGGTGGAGTCCAGTCAAGGACGGCCTGAACTCTCTCGGGATTCACTGCAATGCCTTTTGCAGAAATCACGTGGCCTAAGTAGGTCACTTCTGGTAGCCAAAATTCACACTTGGAGAATTTAGCATACAGGCGATGCTCTCTAAGTTTCATCAATACCAGCCTTAGGTGTTCGGCATGTTCTTCTTCGTTCTTCGAGTAGATGAGAATGTCATCAAGATAAACCACAACAAATTTATCTAAGTACTCCATGAAGATCGAATTCATCAAGCGCGAAAAAGTGGCTAGGGCATTGGTTAAAACGAAGGACATGACGGTGTACTCATAAAGACCATAACGAGTAGTGAACGCCGTCTTGGGAATGTCCTCGTTTCTGATTTTGATTTGATGATAACTTAATCTCAAATCCATCTTGGAGAAGACAGAGGATCCAGCAAGTTGATCATAAAGATCATTGATCCTGGGAAGTGGGTACTTGTTCTTTATCGTCGCTAGATTTAGCGGGCGATAGTCTACGCACATCCTTTCTGTTCCATCTTTCTTCGTTACGAACAGAACGGGGCAACCCCATGGCGATGAGCTAGGGCGGATGAAGCCTTTTGCCAACGAAGCATCCAGTTGGGTTTTTAGCTCAGCTAACTCATGTGAGGCCATTCTATATGGGCGTCTGGAAATTGGGGTTGTGCCTGGTATAAGATCTACAATGAATTCCACAGACCTGTCGGGTGTTATTCCCGGCAGCTCTTCAGGAAAGACATCCGGGAAGTCAAGAACCACCGGAATATCTTCAAGGTTAGGAAGGGGATGTTCATTCAACGAATATAGCTGGGTGTCTGAACCTTGAGATGTGAAATGGACTATCTTGCCGGAAGGATGAGTGAGTTGGACTGATTTAGTGGCACAATCAATCTTGGCACGGTGTTTGGACAACCAATCCATACCTAAGATGATATCGATATCTGAAGATTTGAGGGCTATGAGAGAAGCAAGGAATACAACATCCTCAACAAAAATCTCATTGTCATGACTTAACCTACTGGTACGCCATGTGGTTCCTGGAGTTTTAATCATGAAAGGGTTAGGCAACTCCTCGAATGAGATGTCATGCAGGAGTGCGAACTTTTCAGACAAAAAGGAATGAGAAGCTCCAGAATCAAATAGAACAGAAGCAGGTTTGGAGTTGACATGAAGTGTACCGAGTACAACCTTAGTATCCTCTTGGGCTTCTTTGATGGTGGCATGGTTCACACGTCCGTATTCAACAATAGCGGACTTGGCTTTGGAAGGCTTTGGTGGCTTAGCTTTGGCTTTATGTTTTGGACGAGGAGGAACATTCTCTTGCAAAGAACACTGTCGTGCAATGTGGCCAGGATTACCACACTTGTAGCACAAACGGGTGTTAGGTTGTGGAGTTTGTATGGCAAGCTCTGTACTACCTTTCTGGGTTTTCTTGCTTTGTGGAGTGGGTCTTGGAATCAAGTGCGAAGGAAGGGCACTAGTTGGGATCCAAATTCGACGTTTCTGAGAACCCAAACTAGAAGAGGAAGCAAGATCACGATCACGCTTGCGAGAATCTTCAAAGACCTCATTTCCATGGTCAGCTCTGAATGATCTATTGACCAAATCCTCGAAGTTGACGAATTCAAGGAGATTGAGATCATGACGAAGGACAGGGTTAAGTCCCTTGCAGAACCTTGCTTGCTTCTTGGCATCGGTTGATATCTTCTCAGGGGCATAACGATAAAGTCGGTTGAACTCAGTCCTGTACTGATGAACAGTCATCTTTCCCTGAGATAGGTTGCAGAACTCTTCCCTCTTTCTTTCCATCAGCTCGTCCAGAATGTGGTACCCTTGGAAGGCATCACGGAACTCCTGCCAAGTCACTACGTGACCATCAGGCTGCATTGCAACAAAACTTTCCCACCATTCACCAGCAGCACCTTCCAGAAAGTATGCCGCGAACATCACACGATCATCTGGAGAAACATGCGCCGTCTCAAGCTTACGCTCGTTGGAACGGAGCCAATCATCGGCATCAAGGGGCTCAGATGAACATCGGAAAACTGGCGGGTTCAAAAGGATAAAATCCTGGATGGATATTACTGTATCTCGCTGAATAGAAGTATTCTTCTCAATGAGCTCCAAAAGGCGTGTTTGATCACGTCGATTTCGCTCAGCCTCCATCATGATTTCCGCTGGAGAAGGTGGTGAAGGAGGATCATCGTCACCACTTTGATTACCGTGACCAGATTCAACACATCTAGTTCCACCTGACATTCTGTGTGATAAAAATCAACAATCAGAGTAGGATTTATGATGAAATCAAAGCAAAGATGATACAATTTAAGAGCGGACAAGATTGTAATGCAAAAGCATTGGAATCACTGGAAACACGGGACAATTCGGACAGCATAACGGCTGTACCGGGGTGGAAAAATGAATCAATCTGCAAGAATGATCAAAACCTTCTCAAAAGGCTTGATGGAATGGTGACTCTAGACAACCAAAACATTCCTACAGCTATGGAGAGTCAAACAACGAGATGTTCTAGTATAGACATAGAAGAGCCTAGTCCTATCTTCCCATAGAACAAGATGAGGGTGACTCAGAACTCAGATCGATGAGGGTACGGAGAAAAATGAAGCCTTACGTTGTTCCCTTATACCCAAAGTAACTATATAACTATAGAATGCTAGACTCAACTTCGGCCAAGGTTTAGTAATCCTACAGGCAGTCCTGCTCTGATACCAAGTCTGTCGGGACTCGGGATTTGCATATGTAATTCCAGTCACAATTCAATCATATAGAGAGCCGAGAGCCACACCCACTTGTCTAAGCAGACAAGGCCAAGTACAAGACACTCTCGGAAAGCTCGAACGTGAGGGGCATCCCATCCAGGCCCGGATGATCAACTGAGATGGGTCCTCATCGTCCGCTCACAAGTCTAAATGATTATGGGTGGTGAAATCCCATACTCATAGACAATTCGTCTCAACCATATTATCGATTGAATCATAACACTTACATAAACAGACTCCAGCCCGATCTCTTAGTCGGGGTCTCGGGCGGGCTCAATCATACAACAAAGTGTGCCACGTGACAGAGTCACGACAAATCGCATCGCGATGCCCCAAGCTGCGCACATCTAAGGGCCACTTGGTGTATAAAAGACCGTCGGCGAGAGCACAACTAAGGTATCGAACCCCACACATGACATGCACGATATAAACATACACGCAGCATGAATGCCAAGTGTATAATAGCAGGTAACACAACATGAACTCTACAAACTCATAGCTTTATTGCATCTGCTAAACAGAGCAGATATAGTAGTGTTACAAGCAGAGATCACATCATTGTGATCCAACATTACATCATACAACAACGGAAGCAAATTATGTCTTAGTAAAGACAAGGTTAACAAATGGCTTAAGAAGCCTTTTAAGAAAACACAACGACCCTCCAGAGGGACCAGGCTGTTGTCTGGGACTACATTACTTCGTCGACGTCGAGCTTGAGGGGGAGGCCACCTTCAGGTTCAGTGGTCTCGTATCTAAAACATAGAATAAGAAAACATGAGTACAAAGTCGTACTCAGCAAGACTTACGTCAGAACTATACTACTCATGCTCAGGTACCAAGGTAAAGGCAAGTGGGGTTGTAATGCAGAAAGCTTTGACTTGGCTATCCTGTACTACGACTACGTAGAGTTGAGATGAGAGGCGCACACGAGTCCATCTAATCTTGATCACCACACCAAATACACCACCATGGATCCTTCCTCGACTTCCCCGCGAGGAAGCAACCCAAAGCACTCACACTTATCTTGCGATTTTTAGAGTATCCATTTGAGTTGTCTAATAATCAAGTAAAGATCTCCAAGTAGTCCATAACCGCGGACGCGGCCATTCGAATAGTTCATTAACTCTGCAGGGGTGTACTTCTTCACATATGTAGCTACCACTTATCGCCGAGAACTCGTCACCTTCAAGCGGTGTCGGCGAGGATAGTACCACGACACTTACCTCACGGCTCCAACTCTAGTCCAGGGAATCGCCTATCTGAGTATGTACCCCAATCGGGAATCCGGCCGGGGTTTCCGTTCAGGACCCAGACGATGTATGGACGGTCCGACAAGCCCACCTCGACGGATGGTGCTGCGCTTGCTTAAAACCGTGCTACGTTATGAAAGCAAATAGAATAAAGTTAACCCATGCGAATCCTGGACCATAGTCGGGGTGAGTTAATAGGTCGAGAGGGGTCAATGAGCCCAACATGTGGTAGTAATCTGTGTCTTGGATCACAACACAAGAACTCGGGGCCTAGGGCAGTGTAAATGAGACAACCCACTGTGTACTCCTACACAGCCTCTCATTGTTCACTTATATTAGGGTGACTTCATCAACACGTTACCACCTTGTTGCATGTGTTCACTACCATCCCGATACATCACCCAGATGGATCAACTTCAATGCAAACAACTCTAGCATGGCATAGCATAACATGGATGAAGGGCCACATGATGAGCACAACAATCTTGTATCTGCTAGGTTGAGGTTTGCTTAATACTGTGGTAGCAATGATAAGTCATGCAAAGGATGGGTTCAACTAGCGGAAGAACGGTAACATGTGAATCACCTAATCATGCATAAGAGAACAAGAGGGAAACTGGGGTTTTATAGATATGATCAAAGGGGGTTTGCTTGCCTTATTGTCGAGACTCGAGGGGTGCCACT
This sequence comes from Bromus sterilis, assembly GCA_950022295.1. NCBI lineage: Eukaryota > Viridiplantae > Streptophyta > Magnoliopsida > Poales > Poaceae > Bromus > Bromus sterilis. The sequence continues at coordinate 33,728,206 of OX465597.1, forward strand.
CTTCGAAGAAACAGGAACTACGTCCGGCGATGGATCTATCGAGAAGAAGCAAACACCGAGACAACAAAGTATAAACATCACATTGCAATGCACATTCAAGAATGAAACATGGCATGGTACTGATGTAATCTATGTTCAATTTGCAACAAGTTTAATTGAAGTTGATTTGAATAAGAAATTCAAATTCAAACTCCAAATGTGGTTCAATTTAGCCAAAGTTGCATTTGCTAATGTTTGGATATGGTAAACCATGTGGTCATGTGTATGATATGCCTCTGATATTCATGTGATAAGTTTGGCATTGCAAAGATTTAATTTGAAATGATTTAAACATTTATTTTGAATTATTCCAAATAAGCCATATAGCTAAATGCTACTGGTTCCCCATCATACATGTGTTTTTCATCTATGAAAGTATGATATTTGGAATCCTTGAATTTTTCTGATGATTTTTCATATATAAATTATTTGATTTGGAGTTATGGATTAAAAGTTATTGAATTTCAAAGATTTAACTATTTTCTGGAATTCTGTTAATTAGAAAAAGGATTTATTGCGCAAGCATGACATCAGCATGACGTCATGGGGCGCTGACCAGTCAACTGACATGTGGGGCCCATCTGTCAATGACTCTGGGTTAAACCCCGTTTTAATTGAATTTTGATTTGGATTAGAGGGGGCTGGCCCCACCTGTCAGTGGCCCAAGGCCTAACTAATCAGGGGGTTAGCCCCCTAACCACCCTGGCACGTCGGCCTTGCCGGCGTTGAGCCGCCGGTGGCCACTGGCCGCGGCGGTGCCCGCTCGGAACGACGGCTCCGGCCACGAATCTCGGTGCCGCGAACACCAGGAGAAGCCCCATGGACCCGCGCGTCACCTGGACAACTTGGACGAGCACGGGGAGGCCAAGGTCGACGGCGGCGACCTCACACGCGACGGCCGGAGCTTGGTCTACGGCGGGGAGGAGATGGGGCACACGGGGAGGGGCACAGAGAGACGGGGAAGAAGGGGGAGCTCACCCCGAAGCCAATGGAGAGGACGGAGAGGTACGGGAAGGCCGGGCGGCGGCGCAATCCTCGTCGGTTTTCACGGTGGCCGGCGGCGAGTCGAGGAAGGGGTTTTCATGCTCCGGGCTCCTGTGCTCGATTCCTCGCTGTTGGTGACGAAGACGAAGGCGGTGGTCGCAGGGGACACCTCGGCTTGTCTCCTCGTCGGCGTTGGCCACGTCGGGGTGCGACGGTGATCTGCGGCGACGCACGGGACCTCGAGAGAACGCACGGGAGAGAGAGAGGAGGAGGTCCAGGGAGAAGGGGAAAAGGAAGGGGTTAGCCCAGGGCCTCCATGGCGAAGAGATGAGGACGGGGGGAGCAGGCAGCTCCGTGGCTAGGGGAGGTGGCGGCCATGCGAGGCGCACGGCTCGGCCGTCCCTCCGTCTGGCAGAAGAGGAAGACGACACCGAGGCCAGCTGGGCTGGGCCGGCCTAGGTGAGTTGGGCCAGGTAGGTGGGCCTCTTCCCTTTTCTAAATTATTTTCTGTTTAATTCTTCTGACCTTTGTTTTGCTGTGGTAAAATAATTACCTAGGCATTTTATAAAATCCTCAAATATTTATCCTGGACATATGTGACATACTACTAGTCACTCCCAAGATTTGAAGATTTTTGGAATTCAAATTATTTGAATCCAATTCAAATAGCATTTAAATTTAATTTCCAAGCCTCCGTTTGAATATTTTAAAAATCCAGGAGCATGGGTTTGATTCCAAATCATTTTTAAAATGATCATACTCATTTATAGGACTTTTCAAAATTGTTTGGAGGAATTTTGGAAAAACTTTTTATCTGGCCTTTTATTTAAATTCTTTTTGAGGCTTTTCCAAATCCCCAATTATTAAACCAAGGAATTTAAACATGATGCAATTATTTCTAGCAATAAAAGAACATACCAAAACTAGGGTTGTGACACGCCATGAGAGCCGAAGCTCCTCGCTGCCGGGAACCATGGAGACGGGCCTCTGTTACGCAAACGTCGCCGCCTCCATGTCCTTCGTCTCTGCCCTGCTCCTCTGCGGCGGTTTCGTGCATCGCTGGCTCAAGCAGAGCACCCCGGCGAGCTTTGCCTCGAGCCCGTGCCTCTGCCGCCGCTAGGGCTCGACGCCGGCGTCGCTACGGTGCAACCCAGCACCCGTAGCTTGGTCCATTCGAAGCGCGAGGTCAAGGGCTCCATTTTGGAACTCGCAGCGCGTCAAACGGCCCCTGGAATCACTGTCCCCGCGGACTCCGCCGTGCTGGTTGGTCACCGGAGTCTCGCCGGCGGCAAGGTCCACGTGGCCAGGGCATTTAGCCCCTAATCCAACCCCTCAGCCACTGCCAGGTGGGCCCCAGGCCCCCTAATCCCCTCTGTTAACCTAATTTAAACTGGGTTTTAAACAGAGCCTATGACAGGTGGGTCCCCATGTCAGTTTGACCGGGGTCAAAACCCCCCTGACGTCATGCTGATGCAGTGTTGGCGCAATAATAGCTTTTCTAATTAAAAGAATTCCAGAAAAAGGCTGAAACTTTGGAAATTCATAGAAAATTCATATTAACTCCAAAATTAACATATGATATATGAAAAATGATCAGGAGAAAATAATCTATCCAAATATACAACTTTCAACTATGTTTGAGTTGAATTTAAAATGGGACCAGTAGCATTTGCTATTTGGTTTAATTCGAAATTAATCAAATTAAATTCAAATGCTTTTGCAATTTGAATCTTAGCAACATGCCACATTTCATTTGAACATCAGAGGCATATCATACACATTTCAAAATGAGTTGCATTGCTCAAACAATAGCATTTGTAACTTGGTTAAAATGAATTCAAATTGGAGTTTGAATTTGCAATTTCATTTGCAATATACTCCATTTAAATGGAATTGCCTCACACATCAGAAGCATATACATCAAGTTTCAACCTTCAACCATGTGATTGTGCATTGTACTTATTGTGCTCCCTTGCTTGTTGTTTGTCGAGTAGAGGTGGAACCAAAACAGGAGGCTGCCCCCTTCGTTGAAGACCCCGACACCGAACCTCGTCAGCAAGGCAAGCAAACCCCCATTGATCATGTCGATAAAATCCCAATTCCCTCTCATGTCTCGCTTATGCATTGTATAGGATGATTACCATGATGCGTTTCTACCGCATAGTTGAACCCATTCCTTTGCATGACCTATCATTTTGTCACAGTAGTAAGCAAACCACAATCCTAGCAAATGTAGGAGTTGTTTGATATCATGTGACCCCTACAACTGTTACTGCTTATTGCATGCTTAGGTGTTACAATGTTGATACTGTTATGTGAGTCGGGATGGTAGTGATCATGTTGATGATGGTGGAAAGGTGTTGGTGAATCTACCCTAATACAAGGTGAACGATGAGAGGTTGTGTAGGAGTACACAGTGGGTTGTCTCGTTGAACACCGCCTTAAGCCCGAGTTCTTGTGTGGTGATCCAAGCTGAAGAGTACTACCACATGTTGGGCAAACGGATCCCCGCTCAACTTATTAACTCACCCCTCCTCAGTTCAATGAGTCGCAGCAGTTCGGAGTTCTGGTAGGTTTGTGGCCTGGATGCAAGGTGAGAGAACGGCTCAACCGAGTCCGGCTTATGCACCACGCACACATCTTCTGGGACCACTTGGGTAGACCGGCCGGGTTACGAATGTGGAAACCCTCCCAGATAGGCGTCTTCATTGAACTTGAGTTGGTTGTGAGGTAAAGGTTGTGGAGATTATCCTCGCCGACACCCGCTTGAAGGGTGACGAGATCCCGGCGGTAACTGATGGTTTCATGTGTGTAGCAGTACACCCCTTCAGGGTTAATAAACTATTCGAATAGCCGCGTCCGCGGTAAGGGACTACTTGGAAAACTGTGCCTGATTATTAGACAACTTGAACCGGATACTTATAAAACTTGCCAAGATAAGTGTGAGTGCTATGGCATGCTTTCTCGTGGGGAAGTCGAGGAAGGCACCATAGTGGTGTAATTGGTTGGAGACAGGTAGTGGACTGGTGTACGCTTCTTACCTCAAAGTCTGGTACTCGTAGTTCATGGCTAGCCAAGTCAAAGCTGGCACTTCTGCAAGTGAAACCCCACCTCCCTTTACCTTGATAAATGTGCATGAGTAGTATAGCTCCTATGTAAGTCTTGCTGAGTACGACTTTGTACTCACGTTTTCTTATTCTATGTTTTAGATGAACCCACTGACCCCGAAGGTGGATTCTTCATCGAGCTCGACGACTGAAGACCAAGCTAGTGTAGTCCCAGTCAGACGACTGGTTCCCTCGTGGAGGGCTTGTGTTTAAATAAGGCTTCTTAAGCCATTTGTTAAACTTGTCTGTACTCATACTTACTTTGTTTCCGCTTGTTTGTTGTAATGTTGGATCACATGCTTGTGATATCTGTGTGCACTCTGTGAGATTTATCAATAAAATGTATACTTTGTAGAGAATTGCAATGATACCTGTTGTTCATACAAGGCATGTGTGCTGCGTGTATGTTTATAACATGCATGTCTTTGTATGGGTTTTCGAGACCTTAGTTGTGATCTGGCTGGCGGTCTTTCATACACCAAGTGGCCCTTAGATGTGCGCAGCTTGGGGCATCGCGATGCGATTGTTCGAGACTGTCTCATGCACACTTTGTTGTATGATCGAGCCCGCCCTAAACCCCGACTAAGTGATCGGGCTGGAGTAAGTCTATGTAAGAGTTATGAGATAGTCGATAGTATGGTTGAGGCGACTTGTATGTGAATATGGGAGTTCATCACCCATATCATTTAGACTTGTGTGCGGACGATGAGGACCCATCTCAGTTGATCATCCGGCCTGGATGGGATGCCCCTCACGTACGATGCTTTCCGAGAACGTTTTGTGCTTGGCCTTGTCTGCTTAGACAAGTGGGTGCGGTTCTCGGCTCTCCATATGACTATGTCGTAGCGGGACTTGCATACGCTAACCCCGGGTCCCGACAATTGTCCTCATTGATGTGAGCTTTTCTCACCCTTTTTGTCTTCCTCCTCCACCATATTTCTCTCTTTGCCATCCTAAGTGTCAACTCTCGTGCTTACGCTCATCCATTGCATGAGTGCTCAAAATATCGAAAAGGAGTGGATCGAATTGACTTGTACCTGGCTAGTGGTCTGGGGACGAGTCAAGATAAGATTCCAAAGAAGACCAAGTGTAAAACTTTAGTAGATTGAGTTCTCACAAAAATATTTTTTCTCGTACTCCCCATCCCCCTTCTTGCACGCAAACACCATTTGGAGACAATCGAGTTACGGACAGCGAGAGCTCTTGCACCTAATGTTCTTTTGTTACTTGTTTCAAGGCTAATATAGACTTTTGCATGTTATGACTTGAATTGACTCACATACCTTGATTGTTTTACTTTTCAAAGTTCTTATATGGTTGCTAGCATGTGACCACAGAAATTATGCTTGTTATCATTTACCTACTCGAGGACGAGCAGGAATTAAGCTTGGGGATGTTGATACGTCTCAAACGTATCGATAATTTCTGCTTGCTCCATGCATGTTTTGTGTGATATCTTATATTTACTAATTGGAGGCACCATACGAGAAACCACTTTAATCGTAAAATTAACCGTAAGATGTAATAAAACGTACGGATATGACCTAAAGATCGCTAAATCATAGAGTTATGAGAGAGTCCTATAATCCTACACCACGTAACCTTAAAGAGTATAACATCAACCGTCGGATGGTGCATAGCAACGTAGGATAATCGTTAGATTGGTGATTGACTCCCGCCGTGATCTGTGTAGTTCGGTTGGCATTGGCTTCCCACCGTGGTTCGAATCCTACAAAATAATTATATTTTTGCCAAGTCGCAAAAAGGAAATCGTGCAGAACCATGCAGAGCAGTCGCATCTGCTTCTGGCGCAGGTGTCGTATCTCAGTATCTATGCTCCATTGTCTGCGATGCGTTTCTGCCGTCGCTGATGTAAATTTCAGGTAGCGTAGTTAAGTTATTCAAAGATTTGTCGCTTCTGATAGGACTCTCTCCGTGTACCATGCATCACTTAATCATGTAGGCAAGACATGCATGCATCGGGACACACAGTGATACGAGCGTGCAGTTAGAATAAGGTGTGATTGCATGTCAAAGAAAATTGATATTATTAATATTGTTTATATTTAATTCCTGTCACACATTAGATTTAAATCCTGTTTTCTACTGTCTATAGTACATCTACTAATTCTGTATGAACTAGGAGCTCTTTTACGGTGATTGTCGAGTTATGATTTGTAACTCCATGTAACTCCATCTATGAATTTTTTCTGACCGTTGGATCTAAAAAATCATTTAAAGATTTAACTTTTATAGAAAGGGTAGAATTGTAAAGTTGTAATCAATTAGTGCTTGCATGCCATTCGTCCAGCGCTGATGAATCCATTGTTAAAAAAAGAGTCCATTGCCGGTCGGAAAGCCGCTACATCCTTCCTGCCGTTCCGATCATACAATCCCACGGTGGCTCAGATACAGGCAAGCAGCACCGGTCCTCCTCCCTGGCTGGTCTCGCTCTTCCTGCCAAGGTTTCGGCCCACCGCCACGAACTACAGACCCTTAGCTGCGGCCGCCAAGTTCGCTGCCCTACCACCCCTTGCAGCGTCTCCCTCCGTCGAGCAGCCGGTGACGCCCAGCAAGACCGTTCGCTCAAGGCCGGCTACCAGTGATTCAGTGTTGATTTGTAAAGAGCAGTATCTACCTATGAACATTTGATCCTAACTAGTGAACAAGGAAACCGGTTCTCAGTATCAAAGATCGTCACCAAACAACTCATAATCAAATCTAACAAATTAATAACGCTGCTGCAGCTAGGGTGGAGTTGGCAATTGTATCAATTACCTCAGCACACTGTCCTACAGCGTTCAGAGGCCCGGATGATTAATTGCCTCATGCCGCAGGTTGCCTCAATCCAGCAGAACATGGCAAGGGCGGCAGTGGTGGCCGGTGACGTCACTACCGCTGACGCGTCCGGGACGCGGAGGAGGCCGACCAACGCCGCAACGGACGGGGAAGGCGGCGACCGAGAATGGGGGGGCGCTCATGGGACGACGTGCGGCGGCAGGGTCTGCACACGCATCTGGGAATCAGTGGGCAGGGAAGGGGCGGAGGAAGCCGGTGCAGAGGACCGAGAAGGGGCAGACGACGCCGGAGATGTGCATATCCAGCCGCGCAGGAGGATGACAGGGAAGGGGCGGCGCCGGTGAGGCTTGTGCTGCTGGTGCGCCCTCCTCTCTGTACGACGGCAAAGCAAAACAGAGATCGAGAGAGTGAGGAGATTTTTATTTCATTTACACTAGGCGGTCCGAGATGACAATTCTGTGACCAATATACCCTTCACAAAAATTATATCAAAAGAATTATAATCCTGGTCCCATATAGTTTTTGTACTGGACCCACAGTTATCTGTACTTTCCAGTAATTTCAATCTAGTAACTCCTATTTTACCATCGTTAGATTAGGATGAATGAACGGCTCCTAAAATCGCCAATCATCTTAAAACTTGTAATGAACTAGATGCTATCCATATGCATAGATCCAAGGTGAACACTTTTTCTATCGTGCATAATTCAAGCTCTTATTATGAGACTAGAATTATACACACAAATTAGTTTATTTGTATAATATAATTTAATTAAAGCTATTAAGCTACAATTTCTTACATACGAGTCAACAATCCAATTCTAAATAATGAATTACCAGATCTTAGTGCATACAAATATAAAGCTATCATAAGATGAGAGTAGGTTTATACACCCCAGTTAGTTTTTCCATATAAAGGAAATTTATTTAAGCTATAAAGCTACAATTTTTGCTATATGGGTCTATTGTCAAATTCCAAATAATGAATATCACTAAATCTTAATGCGTACATATATAAAGTTACTAGGCTATAAGGTTGAAATATAATTCTAAACCATCCTTTCATGTGAAGCTTCAATTTGGAAATTGTTTAGAGAATTAACTTATTGCAATATAATAACCATGAAAAACAATTACATGCTTTCAGAAGTAAGTTGGAAACGATGTCTCCAAATAGCAGTGGAGTTCTAAAAGTTTCACTTCTCTTTCAACATGAAAACTAGCTCGTGCGGATGCACGGGTTAGCGACTAGTTGCTATAATCTAGATACACTTTCATACACGTTTGATCATATTTGGACAACCTATTAACGCAGTGCACCCCAGTGTGTCAGTTTCTGTTTTCTGCTATTTTTCTATTTCAGTATTCCCACATATTAAAAGTGCTCCAAAATTCGGGAAAATCAGATAAAAATCAGCGCAACAAAAGCTTCCGGAGTCCCGAAGTGGGGCCAGGGGGCCACCACCAGGTGCCCAGGCGGCCACCTGGCGCGGCCTAGGGCCTGGCCGTGCCAGGGGGCGCCTGGACCCCTGGTGGTTCCCTTGGCTGCCCCTTCTCCTATTTATTCCCCTGACACGAAACACCCGAGGATAGAACCCTTTTTCGCGATCTCGCCTCTGTTCCGCCGCCACTGCGCTTCTAAGATCGGGAGCGCCAGCAGACTTCTTCCCGGCACCCTGCCGGAGGGAGGATCGACCTTCGGGAGCTTCCCCTCCACCATGGACGCTTCCCGGATGTGTCGTGAGTAGTTTCCTTTGGACCATGGGTCCGTCATCAGTATCTATGTGATGTTTTCCTACCCTCTTTTTTCTTCATGGTTTAGACCTCGTGAGCTGCCCTACATGATTGAGGCACATATGTGATCTTTCTGCTGTTGCTATGCTGAGTTTGATGGGATCTGAAGGATTATGAGATTATGTTCAGATTGTGATAGAGTAATATATTTGGTTCTTATCTTTTACATTTTTGTTCCTAAGTAATTCTTGCATGTTCTCCGTTGATGTTTATTGCTTTGGCCAAGTAGTAGGTAGTAACTCCAAGAGGGAACGTTATGCTCGATTGTGGGTTCATGCCCCCTAATGACACGCTTGAGTGACAGAAACATGAGTCTAGGGATATTATGTTTCCACAAGGGGGGAAACAACGGTGCTTGTAACCGCGGTTGCAAGGGTTATTTACTTTACACAGAGTGCTTTTTAATGCAGTTGTCTGTTGCTTTGGGTTTACACTTTGGGTGGGACTCGCAACTTAATACCAGCGAGATGTTCTGGATAGATATCTCAAGGTGGATGATTAGTAGTAGATGCAGTTGGATTTTGGTCAACTTATTTTGGCGTACCGCCCATGCTTTTGAGCCTCTTCCTTTCTTTGTAGCATAGTTAGCATTGCGGTGCGTTTATAATCATGTCAATTGCCCATCTGTAATTTGTTTACCTCGCATAGCAGTTTTATCGTCTTTTGAGAGAGAGACACCACTAGTGAACATCACGGGACCCCGGTCCATATTCTCATCATTGTTTACACGCTTATTTGCTTTTCTGCTTTTACTTTCAGTTGCTATCATTATCATTATCTCGTGTGTTTTGATCCTTTGTAAACAACAAGACCAGAGAGATTGACAACCTCTCTGAACTTTGTTGGGAGCAAAGTTATTTGTGTCTGTGTGCAGGTCCACGTCAGTTGCACCGCTGACACCTACTTATCATCTCCAGAGTCCTACTGGAGACAAACCTCGGTATGTTCATCGAGGGAAACTTGCCGCTACGCTGCATCTCACCTTCCACTTGGGGTAACCAACGAAGGGCGAGAAGCAATTATCATCTCTCGCGTATCAACATGCTCCCATCCTCGGGCATATCAATCACACCAAAATCAGTAAGTATTAAGCAATTAGCAACTTCAACCGGAACATCCTCACAAATACCAATCGGGACGGCTGTTGACTTGTCAGCCATCTGAAGAGAGATAGATGTAGGGATTAGTTTATCTAAACAGAGCCTCTCGTAAAGAGAAAAAGGCATAACTCTCACTCCTGCACCAAGATACCATAAAGCAGTTCTGACATAGTTATTCTTTATGGAGCAAGGAATGGTGGGTATACCTGGATCACCAAGCTTCTCAGGAATCTTGGCACTAAAAGAGTAGTTAGCAAGCATAGTAGATATTGCCTCATGAGGTAATTTTCTTTTATTAATAACATATCTTTCACATATCTGGAATAAGGAGGTAACTTAATAGCATCAGTCAATGGAATTTTAAGAAAAAGAGGTTTCATCCATTCACAAAATTTATTATAGTGCTCTTCTTCTTTGGTTTTGAGAGACTTTCCTGGAAAGGGCATGGGCTTCTATACCCATTGTTCTCTTTACTTCCCATGTCTTCTTGCGATGAAGTCTTCTCTAGTGTATTTCTTGCGTTCATCGGGTGCTTCTTCTTCTCGCGCCTCGGGAGAGTCATTCTTCTCCTTATCTTTTTCAGGCTCAGCACCATCTTCAGTCTCTGCATCGGAGGTAGATATATTATTTGGATCAGCTACGGGCTCTTCTTCTACTATGAGCTCATTTGAATTTTCAGTTTCCTTGTGTTTATTCTTCTTCTTCTTCGGAGAGCTAACAAATTCTTCTTCATGCATTTGAGAATCTTGCTCGATCCTCTTCGGATGCCCCTCTGGATAGAGAGGATCTTGGGTGTGTGTTCCACCCCGAGTTTTTATTCCATAAGCCTGTAATTTGTCTTGTTTTGAATTAATAGTAAGCAAATCTTTTTGCACATCAGAATTTTTTTCAAGTTGATTTTGAACCATATGAAAATGCTTAACAAGACATTTAACATCACTAACTAGTCTACCTACAACATCAAGCAAGCTTTTCATAGCAAGGGTATTATCATGCAACTGACTTTGAATCCTCATATTAAAGTGATTTTTCTTCATAATAAAATTATCAAGCTCATCTAAACATTGATCAGGAGGCTTACCTTGAGGGATGTCACTTGCATTGAAATCTAAAAGAGAGTGTACCTCTACCAAGGGAGGGTAAGGAGTAGGCTCACACATCTTCTCAATAGGAGGTATATTCTTCACATCTTCAGCTTTAATACCTTTCTCTTTTATAGACTTCTTCGCTTCTTGCATATCTTCAGGGCTTAGGACAAGCATGCCCCTCTTCTTTGGTGGTGGAGGTGGTTCAGGGACAGACCAATATTCGTGGTTCTTGGCAATCTTACCCATTAATTCTGCAGCATCGTCTGGTGTTCTTTCCCTAAAAACACAACCAGCGCAACTATCCAAATAGGATCTAGATTCATCGGCTAGAACAACATAAATATGTCAAGTAATTCATTCTTAGGGACTTCATGTCCTAGTCTAGACTTGATTAAACTGCAATACCTCCCCCAAGCTTTAGGGAGGTGCTCATCCTGCAACTGTTTAAAGTTATAAATTCTTTGTAAAATAGCATGCTGCATGTGAGCAGGAAAATACTTATCAAAGATTGAGCTAAGTCTTGAGGACTCTTAATGGAACCATAAGTTAGTGCATCATACCATGCTTTAGCATCTTCCTTCAAAGAAAAAGGAAGAAGCTTAGTCACATAAAAGTTCTGTATCTTCTCATCGGTAATAAACAAGCCACCTAACTCAGTGAGTTTGGTCAGGTGTGCAATAGCATCATCATTTTCTCTGCCATAAAAAGGGTCATCTCTAACCGTAGATATAAGTGAAAGATCAACAGAGAAATCATAATCAGGATCATTAATGCATATAGGAGATGTAGAAAATCCAGGATCAGGAGTAATCTTGTTCTTCATAGAGTGCTTTTCAAGCAGCTTCTTAACAGCACCAGGGTCAGAGTTAGCACACTCTGTAAGTTCCCTGCATAAATCATCATCAAGAATAATATAATCATCATCAAGAAAAATATAATCATCCTCAAGGAGTCTCTCCTTGAGTTCACTCAAGTCTCGGTAACCAAAGGCTTTGCAAGTGGGGTAATAGGTAGCAGGAGTTTTGGTCTCAGATTTATCTGCAACCTGATACCTCCCAAACATATCTATAATTTCTGCTTGATCCATGCATGTTTTGTGTGATATTGCTATGATCTAGATACACTTTCATACAATTTTGACCATATTTTGACTAACTTATTAACTCAGTGCACCACAGTGCCAGTTCCTGTTTTCTGTTGTTTTTCTATTTCAGGTTTCCCCCACATTAAAAGTGCTCCAAAAATTCGGGAAAATCGGATTAAAAAAATCGTGAAGGAACCTTCTAGAATCACCTGGGTGGGGCCAGAGGGCCACCACCAGGGACCCAGGCGGTCACCTGGCGCGGCCTAGGGTCTGGCCGCGCCGGGGGGCGCCTGGACTCCTGGTGGGCCCCCTGTCTGTCCCTCTTCGCCTATTTATTCTCCATGTCGCAAAACTTCCGAGGACAGAACCCTTTTTTGCGATCTCGCCTCTGTTCCGCCGCCGCCGCGCTTCCAAGATTGGGAGCGCAAGCAGCCCTCTTCCCGACACCCTGCCGGAGGGAGGATTGACCTCCGGGAGGTTCCCCTCCACCATGGACGCTTCCCGGATGTGCCGTGAGTAGTCTCCCTTGGACCATGGGTCCGTGATCAGTAGCTATGTGATGTTCTCCTCCCCTCTTTGTTCTTAATGGTTTAGACCTCGTGAGCCGCCCTACATGATTGAGGCACATATGTAATTTGTTGTTGTTGCTATGTTGAGTTTGCTGGGATCTGATGGATTATGAGACTATGTTCAGACTGTGATTGAGTAATATATTTGGTTCTTATCTTTTATATTTTTTTTCCTAAGTAATACTTTCATGTTCTCCGTTGCTGTTTATATATTTGGCCAAGTAGTAGGTAGTGACTCCAAGAGGGAACGTTATGCTCGATTGTGGGTTCATGCCTCCCGATGACACGCTTGAGTGACAGAAACATGAGTCTAGGGGATGTGTTGTTGCCACAAGGGGGAAAACAACGGTACTTGTAATCGTTGTTGCAAGTATTGTTTACTTTACGCAAAGTTCTTTTTAATGCAGTTGGCTGTTGCTTTGGGTTTACACTTTGGGTGGGGCTCGCAACTTAATACCAGCGAGAGGTTCTGGATAGATATCTCAAGGTGGATGATTAGTAGTAGATGCAGTTGGATTTCGGTCTACTTATTTTGGCGTATTTCCCATGCTTTTGAGTCTCTTCCTTTCTTTGTAGCATAGTTAGCATTGCGGTGCGTTTCTAATCCTGTCAATTGCCCAGCTGTAATTTGTTTACCTCGCATAGCAGTTTTATCGTCTTTTGGGAGAGAGACATCACTAGCGAACATCACGGGACCCCGGTCCATATTCTCATCATTGTTTACACGCTCTTTTATTTTCCTGCTTTTACTTTCTAGTTTCTATCACCATTATCATTATTATCCCTTTCGTTTGATTCTTTGTGAACAACAAGGCCGGAGAGATTGACAACTTCTCTGTACTCGTTGGGAGAAAAGTTATTTGTGTCGTGTGCAGGTCCAGGTCAACGAAGCAACTTTTGTCTAAAACGGTGCCATTGTTTCCTTGCCACCTACTTATCATCTCTAGAGTCCTACTGGAGACAAACCTTGGTATCTTCACTTAGGGAAATTTTCCGCTATCCTACATCTTACCTCCCACTTGGAGTAACCAACGAGGAGAGAGTATCAAGGAAATTTATGGCACCGTTGTCGGGGACTCCGAGTGCTAAGATAGGGGAGTTGCACACTATATTTTACCTTTGCTTTTTAGTCTTGTTAGTTTACCTTTCAGTTTTTATCTTTGTGTCCTATATCAAAAATCACAAAAAAAAATCTTGCTTTTAGTAGTCCTCCTTGTTTAGATGAACATGTTAGGACTTGGTACTTTGAGGGAATCGGAAGTTCTAGATTTCCGTCAAAGGGATGGAGAAAATATGAAAAAGGCACGGGACCGAATTTCTGAAGCACATAAAAGAATTATGACTTGGATACCTATAAAAATTGTGCTTAGAAATTTTTACATGGTCTTTTTAAGTGGTGTAAAGACTCTCTTGATATTATAGCTGAAGGAGACTTTTTAGAGTTTGATGAAGCTAGAGCTCTTGATATTTTGCATGGTCTATCTAGTTGTTTTGTTTATGATCATAGTATTGATACTGTTGTAGATAGACTTGCCACTATTGAAAAGAGGATGGATGCTCTAGACTTGAGGAAGGTAGAGGAACCTAAGTCCAACAAAAAAAAATGTTGGAGATAGATGATGATTGGGAGCCCTTTGTTAGGATTAGCATCTCTAACCAAGACTTCCTTGTTTTTTGTGATCTTGGATCCATAGTTTATACAATGCCAAAAATAGTTTATGATTTTTTGAAACTAGATATGGATAAATTGTCATCTTATCATGAACATGCTAATGGAGATATTTCAGAGGTTAAGGGAAAGGTAAAAGAAGTCCAAGTTGCATTCCTTCATAGGGTTGCATCGATGGATTTCTTCATCATGGAGCCAAACCAAAGCAACACCGTGCTTGGAAGAGACTTCCTCCGAGCTATGAAAGGCTTCATTGATATTGGTAACGGACACATACGCTTACGCAGTAAGGCGAAAGGTAAGTACTCTTTCCTAGGAAGAAGAAGAATGAGCTTGTTGAAAATCAATTCGAAGGTTTTTACGACTCCGATGATCTCGGAGACCTTTGATTCTTCTTTTGCTTTATGCCTAGCTTAAAGGCGTAAAATAAAGCGCTTGTTGGGAGGCAACCCAAGATGTTTTTACTTCTGTTTTTAGTGGTCTTGATGATTTTTACTACTGTAGCAACATCATTGTATCTTTATTTTCAAGCTTTGTGCCAGGTATAGCCTCTTATGATAAGGGAAGCAAAAGTTGTGACATGCTGTCCAGAAAACAGATTATGTCTGCTTGACGGAAAAAATCGGAACAAATCACCAGTTCATATTTTCGAGCTGAAATTTTTACACAGCATGCTCTATACAATTGTGAAACTTTCCTATGTTCTGAGTTTTTTTATTTGAGTTGTAGAAGTGCCCCGAAAAAATTCTCTACTACTTTTTGTTCTGTTTTAAACAGATTCTTCCACGTTTTGTCTTTCCTTACTTTTGCAAACCATAAGCTTTCTTTTTCTTTGCAAAAACCTTTTGGCAATCTTGAGAAACAGTAGCTCTTCAAGAATATCTTTATATCCAGTGGGGAAAAATTATTTTATTAAGGGTACTAACCTCTCTAATCAGCTTATGATGAGTTATGTATGAAGGGAGTTTTCAAGTGTGCGAGGGAAGATGATGAAAGAAGATCCGGGAGTGTCAAGCGCTCAAGCTTGGGGATGGCCCCATGCATCCCCAATAAATATTCAAGGAGACTCAAGCGTCTAAGCTTGGGTATGCCCCCGTGCATCCCCTTCTCCATCAACAATCATCAGTTCGTCCTTCGTCTCACTATATTTTTATCACTTCATGTGTTATGTGCTATGCTTGGAGCGTCTCGCTCTTAGGTTTCCTTTTTTTGTTTTCTTTAGCTTTTCTTGCTGTTCATAACAAGTTAGACCCCAGCTTACTTTGTGTGGGAGAGAAACACGCTCCACTCCAATCTAGAACACATCATAGGATTTTTCATGCTTATCTTTCTCTATTGTGTGTTCTTTATCTTTTCGTAGTTGCTTCCATGTTTAGGTTTAGTTTTAGTTTTAGTTTTTCTTTAGCAAGAGCCTTCGCTTTTGTTTAGTTTGTTGCTGGAACTCTCTTTAGTTTTCACGTTTATCTTGTTAAGATAGTTGGTTGTTGCAGTAAGTTGTGTCTTGTCTTGAAGTAGGTAATTGAGGTTGCTATTCGATTGTAGTAGTAACTTGCAATAGTTTTGAGGTACTGTTGTGAGTAATGTTTGAACTTTTGGTGTCAAGAGCTCTAGACTATTAGTGATAGGTGTCGTATTTTGGGAAATCCGTGTTTATTTTCAAAACCTACAAAACTAGTTGAGAACTCTAGCTACTAGATGGATCACTAATCTTTTGAGGGATCATATATTAGAGTACACTCACGTACCATGAGTCGAGGATGCGCAAGGATAACGAAACCCCCTTACACTCCTCCTCGGGGTACTTGTCTCTTTGTGAACCTCCTCATTAGATTCAGAGTTACCGATAATAAGTGCATGAGTTCTTCAGACTAATGTAAGTATTGAAAGTTGACACTTCCACCTCCTCATATTTGCTAGCCTCTTCGGTACCGTGCATTGCCCTCTTCTCACTCTGAGAGTTGGCGTCCACCTTCGCCGGTACATCCAAACCCTTGGCATGATACGCTCTGTCATCGTAAACCTCCCTATATCTTTCCTCAAAACAGCCACCATACCTACCTATCAAGGCATTTCCATAGCCTTTCCGAGATATATTTCCATGCAACATCCACCTCTTCATGACTTGATCTTCATGTCATACATGTTCCTGCTACACAGGCTGAGGCATACCTTGCATACATCATGATAGCTACATCTTCTTTATGTTTGAGTACCGTGTAAAGTGTGAAAGATCTTCTATACCTTCTTGTAAAATAGAGTGTTCCCTTAAGTGAGGAAAAGATCCCAAAGTGGACAAAATAAAAGATCCCAAAGAGGACAAATGAGAGTTAGATAGAAAGAGCCATTGAGGCCACCAAAAAAATACAAAAAATAGAAAAAAGAAAATAAAAAAGAGAGAAATGGGCAACACTACTATTCCTTTTGAAAGATCCACACTAGTGCTCCCTCTTATCCTTGTACTCCATAGAGATGATCATTTATGCATATAGCTATGTGGGGACCTTCACACTATAGAACTTGGCTTGCATATTCCAAGGATGAACCTCCTCAAACGAGCTCTAGGTCTTCATGAGCGAGCAAGTTGAATGCACCCCCACTAGTTCCATTGGAGAGCTTTTCTTAGCTCATATATCCATCTGTTGCATGGCAATCCCTACTCCTCACATCATATCTATAATTGGGCCTTATCTTGCCTATGATTGTCCTCATTGATGTGAACCTTTCTCACCCTTTTTGTCTTCCTCCTCCACCATATTTCTCTCTTTTCCATCGTAAGTGCCAACTTTCGTGCTTACGATCATCCATTGCATGAGTGCTCAAAATATCGAAAAGGAGTGGATCAAATTGACTTGTACCTGGCTAGTGGTCTAGGGGCGAGTCAAGATAAGATTCCAAAGAAGACCAAGTGTGAAACTTTAGTAGATTGAGTTCTCAACAAATATACTTTTTCGCTCGTATTCCCATATCCCCTTTCTTGCACGCAAACACCATTTGGAGACATTCGAGTCACGGAAAGCGAGAGCTCTTGCACCTAATATTCTTTCGTTGCTTGTTTCAATGCTAATATATACTCTTGCATGTTATGACTTGAATTGAATCACATACCTTGATTGCTTACTTTCAAAGTTCTTATGTGGTTGCTAGCATGTCACCACAGAAATTATGCTTGTTATCATTTACCTACTCGAGGAAGAGCAGGAATTAAGCTTGGGGATGTTATGTCCCAAACGTATCTATAATTTTTGCTTGCTCCATGCATGTTTTGTGTCATATTGTTATGATCTAGATACAATTTCATACACTTTTGATCATATTTGGACTAACTTATTAACTCAGTGCACCACAGTGCCAGTTCCTGTTTTTTGCTGTTTTTCCATTTCAGGTTTCCCCCATATTAAAAGGGCTCCAAAAATTTGGGAAAAATCAGATAAAAAATCAGCGTGAAGGAACCTTCCGGAATCACCTGGGTGGGGCCAGAGGGCCACCACCAGGGACCCAAGCGGCCACCTGGCGTGGCCTAGGGTCTGGCCGCGCCGGGGGGCACCTGGACCCCTGGCTGTCCCCTTTGCCTATTTATTCTCCGTGTCGCGAAACCTCTGAGGACAGAACCCTTTTTCGTGATCTCGCCTCTGTTCCGCCGCCGCCGCGCTTCCAAGATCGGGAGCGCCAGCAACCCTCTTCCCGGCACCCTGCCGGAGGGAGGATTGGCCTCCAGGAGCTTCCCCTCCATCATGGACGCTTCCCGGATGTGTCGTGAGTAGTCTCCCTTGGACCATGGGTCCGTGATCAGTAGCTATGTGAAGTTCTCCTCCCCTCTTTGTTCTTCATGGTTTAGACCTCGTGAGCTACCCTACATGATCGAGGCACATATGTGATTTTCTGCTGTTGCTATGCTGAGTTTGCTGGGATCTGATGGATTATGAGACTATGTTCAGATTGTGATTGAGTAATTTATTTGGTTCTTATCTTTTATATTTTTGTTCCTAAGTAATTCTTGCATGTTCTTCGTTGTTGTTTACTGCTTTGGCCAAGTAGTAGGTAGTGACTCCAAGAGGGAACGTTATGCTCGATTGTGGGTTCATGCCCCCCGATGACACGCTTGAGTGACAGAAACATGAGTCTAGGGGATGTGTTGTTGCCACCAGAGGGAAAACAACGGTGCTTGTAACCGCGGTTGCAAGGATTGTTTACTTTACGCAAAGTTCTTTTTAATGCAGTTGTCTGTTGCTTTGGGTTTACACTTTGGGTGGGACTCGCAACTTAATACCAGCGAGAGGTTGTGGATCGATATCTCAAGGTGGATTATTAGTAGTAGATGTAGTTGGATTTCGGTCTACTAATTTTGGCGTACCGGCCATGCTTTTGAGCCTCTTCCTTTCTTTGTAGCATAGTTAGCATTGCGGTGCGTTTTTAATCATGTCAATTGCCTAGCTGTAATTGGTTTACCTCGCATAGCAGTTTTATCGTCTTTTGGGAGAGAGACATTACTAGTGAACATCACGGGACCCCGGTCCATATTCTCATCATTGTTTACACGCTCTTTTATTTTCCTTCTTTTACTTTCTAGTTGCTATCACCATTATCATTATTATCCCTTGCGTTTGATCCTTTGTGAACAACAAGGCCGGAGAGATTGACAACCTCTCTGTACTCGTTAGGAGCAAAGTTATTTGTGTCGTGTGCAGGTCCAGGTCAAGGAAGTAACTTTTTTCTAAAACGGTGCCATTGTTTCCTTGCCACCTACTTATCATCTCCGGAGTCCTACTAGAGACAAACCTTCGTATCTTCACCGAGGGAAATTTGCCGCTATCCTACATCTCACCTTCCACTTGGGGTAACCACCGAGGAGAGAGTATCACAACCCTAGCAATTTGAGATTCAAGATAGCGACCAATAAAACCAATTTCATCAAGAGTAGTGGAAGCATCATCAAAAGTATCGGACATAGTAGCAGACTCAGTGGAAGTAGCATGTGGTGGTGGTGGTGAAGCAAACTTACTTATAACTGAAGGTAAAACAAGTGAAGCACTAGTGCTCAGAACAGTTCCGGACTATAATAGGTGCATACAAATCATAGATAGGATCAAGAACAGCTCAAACTCAAGAAACAAAAGGGTGATCAGCTCTGAAATCATGGCACTCGGGCCCAAAGTGACAAGCATTAAGAGCAACAAGTTGTAGCGAAGATGATAAACACCAAAGTAGATGATAGGCAACATGCCCCCAACAATCTGATGAACTATTACATGATCTAACTCATCCAATCCCTACCATACCCTTTGCCTACAGCAGGGAATTACTCACACATGATAGGAGAATTCATGTAGGGATGATGGAGTGGTGATGAGGATGACGATGGCGATGATCTCCCCTCACCAGAGGCCAAAACAGCCTCCAGATTGGCCCTCCCGGAGAAGAACAGAGGGTGGCGGCGGCTCTGCGACGGAAACTGGGAAAACGACTTCTGTTCTGGGGTTTCCTCCGGGTGCGTGGATTTTCTGTGATTTTTCCTGGAATTTTCTGAGACACCTAAAAATCCATATTCCTGCACATAAGAAAACCATACAGGCAGCTCTGCTGAAAACAACGTCAGTCCGGGTTAGTTTCGTCCAAATCATGCAAATATGAGGCCAAAACAATAGCAAAAGTTTTTGGAAAAAGTAGATACGTTTGAGACGTATCAATCCTCGACCCATGATACGTGAGGGTACTCTTTTAGAATCCCTCAAATATTAGTGATCCTTTCAGTAGCTAGAGTTCTCAACTATTTTTTTGTACTTTTCGAAACTAAGCACGTTGAACCAACATATGACACCTATCACTAATAGGCTTGAGCTCTTGACCACAGAAGTCCAAAAATTACTTGTATCAACACCTCAAAACTATTTCAAGTTATTACTATACTCAATTTAGCAACCTTGATTACCTACTCAAAGTAAGATAGGTTGGATATGTGCCCTAGAGGCAAATTAATAAAGCTATTTGTCACATATCTGTTTGTTCATAATACGTTATATATTGTGCTAGAACTGTATTAAGCAGAAACATTAATACACGTGTGATATATAACAACATGGTCCCTAGTTAAACTCAGGCATACTAGCTCATTGGGCAATTGATGATCAAGGTTTCCTGATCATGAGAACATAATAGTCTATTGACAATGAGGTCATATCATTAGGAGAATGATGTGATGGACACACACCCACCTTAAGCATTGCAGTGTGATCAAGTCACATAAGTTCAGCATTGCGATGACTTAATAACATAGTGACTGAATCCTTAGACCGTGATGATCATACATAATTGCTATCTATTAGGATGCTTTGAGTGCATTAACCGTTACACTGAAACATGGTAACTGGAAAGGTGTATCTTGGGTATTCCGAAGTAGATATGTTGAGGAGTATGAAATAGATCAGAGCGGATTTGTCAATCCGAGTGACGGATAGGTACTCTGGGCCCACTCGGTGGTGTTGCATCAATAGCTTGCAAGAAAGTGACTAGGTCACAAGAGATGTAATATTCACAGACGAGTAAACATGTTATGTCGTAGACAAGGAAGAACTAGGTATTGGATACCGACGATCATACCTCGAGCAAACATATTACCGAAGCACAAAGGGATCAAGTCATATTGTTAACGGTTCAACAGCGATGAAGTTTATTCGATGGAAGCGTAGGGGCACATCAAGGATTGTAACCAGATCCCACATGATGGTCATTGGTCAGAGAGTGTCTCGATCATGTCTACTGTTTCCCGGACCGTAGGGTGTCACACTTAAGGGCAATCGATGCATTAAGGATTGATTCGGGATCATCGTTGAAAAGAGAGAAAACACCGGAAATGTACCGGGAGGTGCCGGAAGCTGTTCCGGATATTTTGAAAGGTTCAAAATAATATATATTAATGTTTAAATATGTTTTATTATTTAATTGGCAGAATTAAATATTAAAAATGATTTAAATAATTAATTAAAAAGGTGAAAAGGTATTTGGGCCTTAAAAGGCCCATGAGGGGAAGGGGGAGCCTCCCCCCTTGGGCTTGGCGCCAAGGGAGGGGCCCATCCCCCCTCCTAGCCGCACCACTCCCCCCCCCTTGGGGGTTTAGTCCCACATGGGGGAAGGGGAGGGGGTGGAGCCCCTCCTTGGTCTATATAAGGAGGGGTGGGGTTCCTTTTTCAATACAACATTGAGTTTTTCTCTCTCTCTCTTTCTCCGACCTATAGCGGACTCCCTGGTTTGGAGTTTGCACCTGGTTAGGGGTTTCACCATCATCCGGGCGCCGTCACGCTGCCAGAATCGGGATCCGGATCAATCTTCTTTCCGCTGCTCTTCTGGTTCGGAGCCCGGAGGGACGTCGGTTGCACCGTACGTGTGTAATCCCGCGAGGCACTACACGTGTGGTGCTACTTCATCGTCGGAGGTTCTTCAACATGACAGGGAGGTCGTAGGATCAGAGTCTATGCCAACCACGTTCGAGGAACATTTCCCTCTTTCGGTCTTCAAAGGTATGAACACTGATTCCTTCCGTTACATACATCAGCATAGCATAGATCTTGGGTTCGGGACTCGTAGGTAGGAAACTTTTTGTTTTCTGCGCTGATCCCCAACAGTGGTATCATGAGCAAGGCTATGCGTAGATGTATTGTACGGGTAGAACACATCTAGGATGTGGGCATCAATTCTCCAATTGTTACCCTCCCACGTGTACTCGTTTAGCGTTGCGGCAATGTCCTGATGAAGCGGCCCCGACCGACCTTAAGCGTTTACGCGAGACTGGTTCCACGCTTGACATATGGCTTGTACTATATAAGTGGCTGGGGGGTGTCTGTCTCTCTAACATTAGCGACGCGAAGACGTTTGCAATGGAGGGCCCCGACAGGGGTGTAATAGAGACGATTGCAGGATTGGTGTTGTGGCTTGTTTTCGCAGGATAGAAAGCGTTTCTCTCTCGAAACCCCTTAGAAGCCACGTAAAACTTGCAAAAGATAAAGTAGAAGGCGTTTTAACTTTAATTTGCATGTAAGGGGGGATCATAGCTTGTATGATTTACAGTTTTACTTCCTGTCTTGCTAATATGCTAGATATGAGACGGTAGCATGATAGGATAATCTCTCTCAATACCATGATTGTATTCTTCCTTAGTGGGCACCGCCTGGAAGGATCTCTTTATGATAGGCAGGCCGTGACGATCGGGTGTCATACATACATTAGCGATCACATGAGGTTGGGTTCGGCAAGCCTAGCATATGCAGACATGGCCTTGCTGAACATCCATACACTAAGGTTCGACTGGCAGGCTTGACATATGTAGATATGAGCTTGGGATACGGATGACCGAAAGGTTAAGCATGAGTCATATAACGGTCTACTTGTCTTGATGTAATGTCCATATAGTTGAACCTTGCGCTCTCTGCTCGCATAATTAGCATTGTGGTGCGTTCATAATCCTGTCAATTTTTCAGCTGTAATTTGTTCACCTAGCATAGTTTTTATCGTCTTTTGGAAGAGAAACATCACTAGTGAGCGCCATGAAGCCCCGGTCCATATCCTCACCATATATTTACACCGCTGCAATTTACTGGTTTCCTTTCTTTTCAATTGCACTTTTATTAACTCTTGCGTTTAATACTTTGTAAATAGCAAGACTAGAGAGATTGACAACCTCTCTGACTCGTTGGGAGCAAATTTAGTTGTGTCTTGTGTGCAGGTCCAGGTTAAGTAATTTCTAAGCGCTAGGGAAGTTATTAACCACCTACTTGTTATCTCTGGAATCCTACAGGAGATATAAACCTAGGTATCTTCACTAGGGGAAATCTTCTACTGTCTACATCATAACCTTCCATTTTGGATAACTAACGAGGAGGTGTTATCTACACCCATCAAGGAGTAAAATAGGATAGATAAGAAAAAATGTCGAGGAGGACCGGTTCTTGATGATGAACCCAGATGCCATGGATATGTCAAACAAAAATTGGGAATTGAAAAGGATGAAGATAATGTGCCGAAGAAGAATGGAGCTTCAAAATCTTATGATGAGGATCGGTGGTGGTTTTCGAGAAGGTGATGGTAGTGGTGCTGGTGATTAAGAAGTCTTCGGAGGAGGGGTTGGTGGTGGTGTTAATGAAGAAGGCTTTGGAGGAGGTGGTGATGGAGGTGTTCAAGCTTCAACATGAGAATGATGGTGTTCTTCGCAACAATGATCATGTTGATCTTTGATGATCATGATTCATTTTTCTTGATTTGGGATGTGGAACCTTTTGGATGTGTTCATCAAACTTGCTATTATGTTATTACGTATGCTTTAGGATGTGTTCATCAAACCTGCTATTATGCCATGTCCATTTTATATGATTTATTATGTGCAACAATATGAATTCTAGATGATGAAAATGTTGAGTGCAAAAAGATATGCAGTACCGCGAGAGATTTGGCGCGGAACAGATACTACATCTATTACCACAAGAAATTTGCAGTACAAGATGCAATATTTGTTCCGCCAGAGCCCTCGCGGTACTGCAAAAAAAATACGGGTTGCAAAAATGGCGGATCTGCTACAGTTGCTCTGAATTATTTTAAGCATTACACCCAATCCCTGCATAACTAGGATGCACACAACCACTCCAAATCCGAACAAGAGAGAAAGGTAAAAACAGTGAAATGCAAGCACTAGGTAGAGGTGTTGATTGTCGTCGATGGAGAAGGACCAATCGTAGATTATGCTGCCATCCACGTTGGTGGAAATATCCCTCGCCGTGTCCTCCAACCGTGTACAGACCTCCGTAAACAGGTCGCGATGCTCCACACATTGTAGAGACGACCATAAATAACGCATGCTGGTACAACAGTACATAACCTGCAAAAAGGAAGTTATCTTAGCGTTAAATTTTTTTATCATTCCTAAATATCCATAGCGAGCAAATAAAGGCTAGTGCTCCCACCCTAAGAAGATTTCTAACCTCTGGTCAATCCCATGCAACCAATTGCCGAATATGTTAGCAACGCTGCATGGGGGATATAGGTCATAAGCTACTTGGATAACTGGCCAAATAGAGCGAGAAAAAATACATTGGAAGAACAAATGCTTAATAGTTTCGTCATGATGACAGAAAATGCATTGTGCACTACCATTCCAATTCCTCTTAATAAGATTATCTTTAGTAAGAATCACTCCCTTACGAAGATACCATGCAAATATCTTTGTTTTCACTGGCATCGTCGAACATCATATCTTCTTATTATTATCAACGGGCACGTCTAGTTGAAGCAAATATCTATACATAGAAACTACCATGAACTTGCCATTCTGTTGTAGATTCCATCGAAATACATTGGCCTCGAGTGACAACTGAATTGTGGATAGGCGTTGTACCAGTGTGTTCCACAATTCTAGTCTAGTACCGAATAAATCTCTTCTGAACGGCACATTGGGTGGAAACGTTTCCATGGTTGTGGTAATGGTTTTACCTTTGTGACGTACAATGTTGTATAGAGCTGGATATTATTCTTGGAGAGTGGTATTACCCAGCCACTTATCCTCCTAGAATCTAATCTCTGAACCATCCTTAATAGCGAAGGAGCCAAAACGGAAGAAATATTTCTTTGTGGCCATCGAGCCAACCCAAAAGTGTGAATCCCCAGGCTTCCACAATATGTGGGATACTGCCTTTGGTCCCACATATTTCCTCCTTAGGAGAGTTTGCCATACACCTTCCTTAGATAAAATATTAAATAGCCATTTGCCTAAGAGAGCTAAAATTTTGACCTCAAGGTCATGGATTTCTAAGCCTCCTTGATCCTTGGGTCTGCAAACCACACTCTATTTCGCGAGTCCGTACTTTCTCTTGTCGTTATCTTCTTGCCAAAAGAATCTAGATCGAAGATAGTCCAAACTGTGTAAGACTTCTTTTGGAAGTTGAAAGAATGATGTCATATATAGTACAATATTACTGAATACTGAATTTATGAGAATCAATATTCTACCAAGATATAAGAGTTTCCATTTCCAACTACTTAATCTATTTTGTGGTCTCTCCTCGACGTATTTCCATTCTGCATTTTTTAGTCTCCGATAATGAATCGGTATCCTCAAATAGCTAATAGGAAATTGTCTGTGACGCCCCCAAAATCGGACCATGTATAGTAATCATACACGCAAGGTACACGATCGAGAACAGGGACTCATGGTGAGATATCACAACACAACTCTACAAATAAAATAATACAAGCTGTATAATACAAGCCAGGGGCCACGAGGGCTCGAATACAACAGCTCGAAAGCACAAAGTTAGCGGAAGCAATAGTATCTGAGTACAGACACAAGGATACAAGGTTGCCTTAAGAAGGCTAGCACAAATATCAACAACGATCGAAAAGGCGAGGCCTCCTTCCTGGGAACCTCCAAACTACTCCTGGTCAAAGGGGAACTCGACGTCGTAGAAGGCATCGGGGATCTTCACGTTGCGGTGATTGGCATCGGGGAACTCCTGCTCCTGGACTCCAAGGCTTCAACGTCAACTGCAGCGGCCGATCAGGCAAAACAAGAAGGGGGAAACAAAGCAAAGGTGAGTATCTAGCATACCCACGAGTCTTACGTCCGCTACTAAGCATTTATGCATTTGTATCAAACGGAAAAGGGAGGCTGTATATAGTGGACTGCAAGATAGAAATCATAATAAGGATAAGAAGCTAGGCCTATCAAAGACTAGCATCTTCCGACGAGTCTTGCAGCATGAGGTAAGAATCAGCCAACAGTTTAATATAACAGTAATGAAAGTAATAATGCAGCAGAAGTTGTTGCAGCATTGTATAATAATAAGTTGTAATCATAATTAACAATGCCTCCGAGTTCCCTCCCTCGACATCCCCGCGAGGGAGAAAACCCGGAACCAACAGTTTAATAGTAGTAGTTTGTAGTGGTAGGATCTGGCTTCAGCATAAAGCGTCCTGTTACCGTGGACACGACTATCGATAGATTAATCTTCCCTGCAGGGGTGCACTAGTGTGACACTACACGCTCGGATCTCCAGGGTGGCGTACACCTGGTTAGGGAGCACCCCACCGAGGCTATCCGACACAACGCAGTCCATCCTACGGCTCATCAGAGAGGTCCCCGCCGTTCTACAGCCCTAAGGGCAAGGGGGTCATGGGCCTATCACCCCTCGCTCTCCGGGTCGTTGCGAGGAGGGTGAATTCCAACGCCGCAGCGCGATTCGTCCCTGCCGCAATGCTGAACTGGACGTCTTTCAGAACTTTCGAACGAGGCTACATTGCGGAGGCGCCCAAACGCGTAATCCCACGTATAGGTAGTGCGTACAAGCCAAAAGGCTACTCAAGTCATCCGCCGAACCCGTTAAGCATTTTATTAATTTTCTGTCGAGACAACCGTTATCGTTGCCCCTTATTGAATGAGTCGCGGACAACGACAGCAGTCAGGACTACCAGTAACATCGGTGCCTGCCCTGTCGTCCCACCAACTCGTGCGGTTACCAACAAGGTGAACCGTCTCCTTACCTTGTCTCGCGTTTGCTCCGAAGAGCTCGACTTTCGTACCAGGCCCGCCGCACACCGGTGGAATACACCTGACCTGTCGTTCCGCTAAGATACCCTGCGCGGGCACCGTTGTGTCACCCGACTCCTTACCTGTAAGGACACCAGTTGATTTGAGTGCCTACCATCAAGTGAAACCAGGAGGAATCACCCTCGATGGTACACTTGAAGAGGTTCGACAGAGACATCAGCGGAATGAACTAAAGAGGAATATTCTCGTATCACCCCGGTGGTGCCGAGACACCAGCGGAATTAACTAAAGAGGAATACCTCATATCATCCCAGTGATGCTACGCTACTGAGCCGACGAGAGTGAAATACGAGTCCGTCCACTAGTAAGTCAAACTCGAAGCGACTCGGCAGAGTCTCGCCGTTGTAGGTTCCCTAGGGTGTCTGCATTGATCCGTACCTGTTGCAGTTATAATATTTTGTAATCCACGTTCACTCAGCAGAGTGATCACAGCCCGCTATCTAATCCTAGCTAACAATGCGCAAGGTTTACTGATGAATATTATATATATATTTATAAGGCAGCATAGGACAAAGGAAAGGTACATCAAGGGGTGACAATGACAGGCTATGCAATTGAATAGGTAAGAAACGTAGCAGCAACAGTAACCATGCCTAGTGCAAGAAAAGTACGGAAAGATAGGCGATATCTGGGGAAGAGAAAGGCTCTGCTTTCCTGGAAGCTCGGTAGTAGCGGTACGGTCGTCGACGAAGTAGTCGTACTCGGTGGCGGTGTAGTCGGCGGCAGTGTCGGGGTCTATCGGAGAATAAAGGGGGGAGAAACAATAAATACACAGCAATAATAGAAATACAAATGCAAGACATATCAGATACAAAGCAACGGGGCTCTAACACAGTACGAAGCAATATGCTCGGAGCGGGAATTCATCCGGGGATGAACAGACAGCTCCGGGTGATTACCGGATAGGGTGTCCGGAGGGGGAAGGGATCATGCCAGAGGTGTCGTGGACATCTGACAAACGTATGGGTGGGGTATCCGAGTTAGTTGAACTATTCTAAACAACTTTCGTGTTCAGATCATTTTCATCCGGAAAGTTTTACCGGCTCCGGGTGATTATCGGACAGTGCAATCGGAGGCGGAATGTCTCGTGTGCGGTATGTTAGAGGGGTGTGGTGGGGGTATGGGTAGCGTATTCATAACCATTGTATTTTTTGAGCAACTTTCATGTATAAATTTTTTTTATCTGACTTACGGTTTAAGAGGTATTGATTTTCTAATATTTAAATGATTTTTTAGAATTACTGGTATTAAATTAGTTATTAAATAATGCAGTAAATAATTTATACCCAAATTGAGTTAACCACAGTCAATGACATGTGGGGGCAGTGGGGTCAAGTCACAGGTTCAAAGTGCGACCCACATGTCATTGACCCACTTTGGGTTTTTGCTAAAATTTCACTAAGTCTAGAGTTTCCAAAGCAATATTCAACAGGCTATAACTAATTATTTATAATTCCTATGAATTAATGTACTATATCAAAGTTTATTAGTTTTATGTGCTCTTTAATATGGTACAAGTTTTATCCCTAAAATATTTCATCTACTTGATTAAAACATTGCCTAAATAGTACTACAGATTGTTAATTATAGACTACGGTTATTTGATTCAATCTTTGCAGGTTAATAGCTCATGATCTGTAGCCCAAATGAGGATGGTTCCTATGGATGATTTGTCATATATCATGTCTAATATCGTGTTATGGGTTCAATTGGCTTAAAAGGTTTCACAAAATAGTTTTGCGCTGCCCTAAAGTAGCAACCAGAATACCAGATTTTCTGTCAAATGTCAGATTAACAGAAATCCGCATTTCGCAAATTTTGTAGGATTGAACCTAGGCAGTACCTTAAGATGGTCCAATGATGACATCTGATCTTTGGCAAGTGTACAATCTGCCCATATATATTTTATACATGTTAAAGGTTGTCTGCAGGTTGTTTATTGCTGTCAAAAGAGGCATCCCGTAGCTACCACCAACACTTTGTAAAATTCGCAGCTTCCTTCAGTAGCAAATCAACAGCAACAGTTATACAGCAGACAGCAGCCGTCAGGCCGGCCACATGCACGGGTGCAGGGGGAGGTGGTCGGGCCAGCGGCGAGGCCGGCCAGGGCAGTGGAAGGGCAGAGGGGCCAGGGGGGAGCGGGTTTGCTCACAGGGGGAGCAGGGTCGCAGCTGGGCGTCGAGGAAGATCACCGGAGCCGCGCCGGCATCCATGGCGGCTGGGGTTAGACAAGGGCAGTGCCATGAGGAGGCTCGCGGTGGAGGGGACCCAGCGGCGGCGGAGGCGGCGCTTGCCGCGGTGGTCGTGGCGGAGGGGCGGCTCACTGGGTAGGGGGGGCGCGGCGGGGGGGAGGAGGAGGCGCGGCCACCAGGGCACCTCGAGGGGCACCACCGGGGGGTTGCACGGCGGCCGGGCTTGCCGGAGATGGCCGTGGCCGGCAGCTGTGAGGAGGGAGCTCGGGGGCGGGGGCCGATCTGGATCGGAGGGTAGGAGGGGAGAGATGCGAGAGAGATGGGGGAGGAGCCGGCTCGGGCGTTGACAACGGGTGGGGGGTGGATAAGGGCTGGCTGAGGTGGGCTGGGCCAGGGATTCGGCTGGGTGGGCCTCGCCCTGAGCGTTAGGTAGGTTAGTTGTATTTTCTTTTTCTTTTCTGTTTTTATTTTTTTGTATTTATTTTAATAGCTTAGGCATTTTTGTAAAATGTGTTAAGTGGCCCATAATTAATGTTACACCTAAGGTCAGTGCCACAAATAGTTTGGGCCATTTTAAAAGTCATTAATATTTGAATTAAATATTAAATGGTTAATAAGGGGGTTTTGGCTACTGTTTATAATTGTTTGCATTTTACCATAGCTCAATAAATAACCACAACCATACCAACATGGTCCAAAGATTATTAGTGATTTTATAAAGGTGATTTCATAATTTTTAGGCAAAGTTTATTTGCCACATGGTTTTAATATTCAACCAAAAGCATTTGAGCTTTGATTGATCTCAAATCAAAGGGCATTTGATTTGAGCTTGGACTGTAGTTGATTCATGATGATCAAGGTCCATGACCTCATTGCTTTCAACAATATCAAAGGGGAATTTGAATTTAAACTGAACCAAGTTGATTCAAGCAAAATTTTGAACAGTAATGGTGATTACTGTTCACTGACAGTGAGGGTGTTACATTGTCCTTGTCCACGGCCAAATAGTTCTGCGTACAAGTGTGTGTCGTGTTGGACCTCACCAAAACAATACAATTCACTTTTATGGAAACTTTTTTTCAGGCCCAAAAGTTGCTTGAAAGCTGACAATGTTAGTTTTAGATTTCTTATTTTTTCTAACTCATGTTTCATAAAGAGAATTGTATCGTCTACATATTGAAATATAAATAGTCCATCATCCACAAGATGGTTCACCAGACTGATTTAAATGATATATTATATGGAACATGGTTGTTGGGATGAGAGGGAAAGAAAAAAGGAGCGACCATGTGTCTGCTTTTGGTTGAACGGGTTCAGACTCCCGCAAAACTCACCTCGGTTTAGATTGAATTTATGAAAAAACAGACATGTGAACAAATCCGTACACATTTAGAGAACCGCGTTGAATGGCAAAAATGGTTCAAACAACATGATCGTTGAAGATGCCCTTAACAGTTGTTCTGCCTTTGCGTAAAAGAAAAAACTGAAGCTGTTGGCAGTCAGACGCTTGGCCCATTCCCGTGGACACTTTTTTTTTTAACCGTATCATTCTGGACAGCCTGAAGATCTCTAAGAACAGCTGCACCCGTTTGGCTCACCTGAACGTCTCTAATCTGGCCCTGGATGTTATGACGCCTGCATGAGTTCGTGTATTGTATGCCAGAACTGTGTCCGGCTGCCCTTGTTCTATGTTTTCGCTATCGTTTCTCTTTGAATCTTGCAGCCTTTTTAAGATTGTATACTCATTCATATTGCGAGACAGTGCTTTCAATCAAAGTAATGAAACTCTGTTGATCTAACAAGATCATTCTGCCGTTGATAGAATCGTGCAACCAAGTGGTTAACCCCAACATTTGCAGATGAATCAGGTAAGCAACCAGTGGATACCATTGGGCACATGCCATGTGTAGATAACGAAAAATGACATGTCTTCATTTACCATAGCGGCACCTTTCGTTTACATGAATACGTACAAGTTACAGCACAAGCAGTTCAATATGCTTGAACATCTAACCGTCAGATTGCAAGTTAAAATCACAACGTGGGAGCAAAACTCCGTATGATTGGGAACATCAGCTAATATACATCAGTTTTGAATCACAATATGAGGGGCAGACTAGGAAGTCATCCTTGAGCAGGGGATTAGCCATCCTGCTCACTGACCAGGCAGCAACTGCGCACGTCAACTGTCAAGTGTCGCCGATGTCAGCTCCAAATATGGCCTTGTCAGCAAGGAAGGGGGCAGCCCAGCTCATTAGCCGCTGCGGTGAGGAAGGCAAGCGTCATCCCGGTGGCGCGGCGGCTGCGGGCTTCCCACTCTATACACCTCTCGACATCGGCTTGCCAGTTCACTGTGTTTGATGCCGCGCATTGGTAGTTTGGGCTTTGGATGCCGTTTCGTTGCTCGCCTTGAATGATCTTAGTGGAACCTAGTGGTCCACTGTTCAAGATGTCGCGGAGGACGGACATGCTGAGCGCTCGTACGTGAGCACTAGCGTGGGAGAGGCAGCGGATGGTAGGCGATAGACGGCACTGCAAACCACATTTGAGTTGTTAGCATTCTGAACGTGGGTGTGTTCCTGATGAACGGAATAGGGGCAAATTTTGAAAAGAGAACACACCTTCAACAGATTCGAGAGGCCATCAGCAACTGCTACACCTGGGTCTCCCCATTCAACGATGAGATGAATGGCTCTAGCAGTTACTTCCAGGAGCTGTCCATATTAAATCATGGGAACGAATGTTGTCAATAATAATTCATGGCATGCGACTTTAAAGCAAGAAAATGAGTGGAGGCTGCTTTAACGACAACAAAGTAAGACGGATGATATGTTTGTGCTATTCTGTGAAGAAAGTTTGTATATGTATCTTACCTCTAACTGAGGCAAGGTACAAGCTTCACCATCAACGAGCATCCCATCTGTAGCACGAAGCAGAAGGTCTGAAGCACTGGCAAGAATTATCAACGTTTCTGGGCTATCGTGGTTCCTCATAAGCTCAGCTATCAGTTTAACTATTCGCTGGTTGACTCTCCACATCTTCTGACCTTCCTCGTCATCTCGAGCAATCCAGGGCTGCAAGTCCTTCTCAGCCTGAATACAAGAGTCCATAAGTATGACAGGAAATAGGTATATGTCATGAAGACAACGTATGTTCCGACATGAGAAATGTATGATGGAAAAAAAAGCCAAAATCTGAACCAAATTTCATTGCGACCAAATGTCTGAATATATATGAAAAAATTACCTGTAGAACAATAGCAGTTGAAGCCTTGGCTGGTGAGGCTGAAACAACATCACAGAGTGCATCTACAACCTATACGGTAAAAAAATGTCAAATGTACAGTTAATAAGAAACATAAACAAAACTAGAGTGTCTCTGAAGCATACCTTTCTCCAACCTTGATGAGCTGATGTACTTTCTGCAGACATCTGTGTTTCGGGAGATGCAATAAGCTTATGCCAGAGCAAAGAGACAACAGAGAAGCATAGTTCCTGTTTCTCTGAGATAACAGATCTTAGGAGAGTTTGAGAACCTCGATAACCCCCATTCCTATCCATGGTAAGGAAGTTTGCCAGATCAGATGCTTCAACCTGTAAAGTTGCAGCAACTTTCCCAGATGTACTTGCAACATTACCATTTCGTCTAGCCTCTTCTGAGCATTTCAAGAGTGGTCTTGAAAAACCATTTTTCATAAGCGAGGCTGAAGCATTCTTCTTTTCCAAGTTGCCACTACCCGATGAGCTGGTGCTGTTTTCCTCCATTTGTTGTTGATCATCTTTCTTTACTGATGTAAGAGTCAGATGAGCTTCTAGAGGCTCAGCTTTGTTCACAATGGAGGACACAGTTTTACCATGCAAGTCGATCAAATGGTAAAGGGATGACGCCCTGGTAGAAATCTCAGCATCCCACTTACATCGCTTCAGAGAAGATAGTGCATTTAGGCATGGCCTTGACCGGCGAAATAACTCAGAAACATGAGCAGCAACCATAGCTGCTGCAACTATCTCATTTGAACTATAGTTCCAGGAGGTACCAACTGATGATGGCTTCAAGGAGAAAAGAGCTTCCAGGATGCCAAGAATTCTACGAGTATGGAGAATTGCTGAGCTAATGCTATTCTGTAGCTCATTACTGATCCCATTGTTTTTTCCAGGCTTCAGGATCTTTATAGAGTCTTTTATGTTTGAGTTTGTTCCACTCTTGCAAAGGATAGGGAACAGCTGAAGCTCACAAGATAAGGCACACACGGCAGCCAGCACATACGAGTCAAATGTACCAACAGGCCCTTGTTTCTTCTTAATCCTATTTCTTCCATTGGCTAATCTTGGGTCCTCAGAAGCCTCCTCAGAAGAATGGTTATCACTACCTGTTGGTCTTTTGCTGCCCCCTGGCAAAGCTTGATGACTGACGCAAACAGTTAATACTACAAACAACAACCGGGAAGCAAGGTTCATTGAAGCACATGATTCAACAAAGAGTGAATGTATCATTGTACGGAGTTCGGCAACGGCAAGGTTCTTAGATTGACTTCTTGGTCTTTTAGATGACTCAGAGGTTTCTGAAGGGAAAGTTCTTCTGAGTATAGCTTCAACTGTTGCCACAAATATTCTCATAAGGCATGCTTCAGATGGACTTCCACGAGGTAGATACTCGAATACTTTCAACAGTGGCAAGTATAGGCTCCATGACAAAGTAGGTGGCTGAAGAGGAGCAGCTACAACGATTTCGGGCAAATCAACCGCTGATGAATTCAGTGGTAACAAACCATACGCAGCTTCCCAGATGGTACATATTCTCCACTCAACATCAGGACCATGAGCGCATAGCAAGGAAGCAATGCCTTGTGCAGTGGCATCAATTGTGGTTTCAGATGCAGGAACTTCCAGCTGTAAATAGTTCAAAGTGCAAGCAGGTAAATTAGTCATGCAGGCTAAAGGCAGCAATCAGTAAACCATAAAGCTAAAACGTGGATTCACATATGGAAGGGCGTAATAAAGACGATAGTTGGATGTGCAGCTTTGGTGCAAAACCTCGAAAACAGTAGTCATGTAACATGGTATACCACAAGATTAAGTGATTGACGAATTGATAGAAGCATTCCACATGAGCAACAAAAATGATCAAATGTTGCATGGAAAATTAACTATAAGGATAATCTGTCTGTTGCAATGTTTTAGCTCAACTAATGCAGTAATGTAATCTGCGACTAACAATGCCTAAATCAGTGTATAATAAGACCCCCTGAACTTAAGAACAGAGCCTAGAATATGTAAGCCCCAGAAAAGGCTAACCGTGCTTTCAGTCTTTACTAAAGGAAAAACAGGTAATAAAAATTTAACAAGATGCAGAAACTACTGCATACCTGTCTTTTGTATGATGATACATAGCCACCTAGTGGTTCATGCTGCACTTCAACTCCTTCGGCATGCCTTAGTGGAGGAAAAAGCAACGTTGGTTGGGATAGTATGCGAAAAAGCAACGCAGCAGCTGTATCAGCAGCAATACCAGCCCTCATAGACATTGCAGTTCCAATCGCACGCAAGAAATGAAGATGCAACCAATTTTTTGGAAGCTGGACAGAATTGAAGTTAACAAGATTAGTAAAACATGCACAATGAAAACGTATGAATATGAAAATTTTGCATCGTGAGACATCATGATTAACAGCACTGAAACAACAGCCAGCGTGGAGTATGTTATTTACCCGCATGCCAGTAGCGTAATCTTCAGCTGCCCGAAGGAGTTCAACAAGCTGAACTGCTGCATCAAGTGCATCTGGTGCCCATGACGGTGGTGCTTCAAGAAGACCAAAAAGCAATCTTTGCGTAGCACTTGGTGTGGCAATTGCGTAGTATCTGACAAGAGAGTAATCATTTAGAACAATCTGTAAAGCAGACTTGGTATGACAATTGATAGGATCTTACCTATGAAATAAGCGAGCGTATGGTTCGAGTGGGGGTAGCCCTGCCACCAAATGCTCATCCAAGGGTGTTGTCGGTGGAGGTAGCAGAAGGGCGGGAACAGCTGCCGCTGTTAAGTTTGCTGTCTCATAACGAGCTACTTCCTCATCACAGACACTTAAAATAACTCCAGCTCCATTGGCAACAGCCCATCTTGGGGTGGATGGCATAAGTTGTGGGTGTTTACCAGCTCCTCGGCTGTAAGCTAAATTAAAAATACATACAATTAATCATTTGTGTTTCTGACAAGAATTGGCATCCGTTGCAAGAAAAGGTGTTCCATACTCGGAAAACCCACATCACTTTGAGCCCATGTGCACTGAGCTCCAACATGGCAGTAATTTTCTAACGAGTCAGATGTTTAAGAATTCAACTAGGTACAACATGTGATCTTGGACAAAGGATCAGACAAAAGTAATGTGACTTCAAATCATTCCTTAATGCGCATACAGCAGAAGGATTAGCATTGTTCACTGGGAGATGAATATGGTATGGATACTTATAATTAAAGGAAATTTAAGCTTCCACCACCCTCCCTCTTTCTAGTAGAAATTGGGGGAATTCAAAGTTGAACCGTGTTTAAGTTGCACAAAAGATGAAAAATTTTCCTTGCAATCAGTTTGCAATGATTAACAATTTAACATAATGTTCATCTTAACTGCTAAATGGCAGGGAGGCACTTGAGGTGGATAAGATTGTAAATTGAATCATATCTTTCAGCCATCCATGTTATAACTATTAAAATCTTAAGAAAAAAAAGGTAATAAGTATTAGGATTCCATGTGCAGGCACTCCAAAAGTAATATTGCCAACCAATAGTAATTATTCACTTTTACTGCATCTGCTCATGCTTAACTATAAACTATTCAAGGAAAGCAGTCCTACTATCATCAAAATAAGAAGTAACAAAGACATAAAATCCCAATGGAATAAAGAACACGTCTAGTGTTACTGCATCTTTTCATTTCAGGCAAAAAATTGATTTCGAAGTTACTAACCAGTTGTTGGAGGCTTCAGTTCTCCACCAGCTGCGTATTTTCCCATAACTCCACCACACCTGATACGTTTAAAATGAAACAGAGGGTAATCAGCTAATATTACTAAGCGAAGTGTATGATAGCAAACTATTGATTTTCAACAGTAACGGCATATGTTTCAACAAGCTGAAAAGTGTTGACATACTACTCATGTGCATCATACACTCCCATTAGCATATTTAGAGTTGATTAGCATACACTGCCATTAGCATATTTGGACTTCATTAGCACACGCTCCCATTATCATATCAAAGATGCTTGCAGTTTGGTCTTTGATTACAAGCTACTTCCCTTACTACTGAGTTTCTCCCTTATAGTTCACCTGCAATGCTATTTTCCTCGCATGGTTCTACTATTTACCCTGTCTCTCCATTCACTAATTTTGCTCCTTATTAATATAGCCACATTGCCTTGGGTCGTGTTTCATAAGAAAAAAATTAAAAAGAACTTACAGTCAACTCACCATCTAAAATAGTCGCTTCTAATGCCCAAAGGTGCAGTTAGCAAAATATCTGTGATCCAAGGAGATAATGGCCTCAATGGCTTCCGTTCAGGTTCATTTCCTGGAGAGTAAGTAGCTTTCTCCTGTGCAGAACAACTTGTTGCGGCCTGGTCAGAGGTGTTGTTACAGTCTGCAACTTTAAAGATTGGCCTGTTGTAGTGAGTTAGAACTCTAAGAATTTCTCCACAGGCCAAGGCCCACTGCTCTGAGTACTCTTTCTGCAGCCAAAAACACACTTCATGAGCAACAGAACTTCAATCACAACCAGCATAAGCAAGAGAACTAAAAGTAACCAGGACTGTAAGGGCCTCACCTCAGAAGTTTGGGTAAATAAAGAGATGAAGGAATTGAATGGGGAACCATGACTATCATAACTCAATGTCCCATCTATGATGCGTGAAAGAATTGGATGTACAACTGCATGACCATGCTCAGGGTGATGGAGAACAAAAGTTGCTGGATATATACAAAAAAGGGTGTCAATTTCTTTCCTCACGTGCCTGTAGTAATAATTTGTAGCTATCAGAAGTTCATATGTTAC
This sequence comes from Bromus sterilis, assembly GCA_950022295.1. NCBI lineage: Eukaryota > Viridiplantae > Streptophyta > Magnoliopsida > Poales > Poaceae > Bromus > Bromus sterilis. The sequence goes on from OX465597.1 coordinate 33,765,257, forward strand.
CTAATACTTCATCTACCAACCGTTTTTCTTTTGCTGGATAGCAACTTTGAATGAGCTGCACACGAGCAAAAAGGTGGAATGGTATAAATATTAACAGATGATATAGATTTTACCAGAAAAAATCTAAATTATGTGAAGAGATGGAGTACCTGAGCTACGTCCTCTGGGAATTGCTCGCTATCAGATGTGAACTGACCAAAGTACTCAACATAGGCTAAAATTTGTGCCTTCAAAAAGAAAACACAACAGAAGCATTGCATTAACATCAGGTGTCTTCAAAGTTACAGCACATATAAAATAAACAAACTATCATCATTGTACCTGTTTCTGTTGCGCATCGTGTGGCGGGGGCCAGAACAGTGATGAGTACTGGAGCCCATCGATCCACTTCCCATTTGACACTGACATACTTGGTGGTTTAAGAGCCTGCTCAAGAAACTAGAGAGAAACTCTCAGAAAGAAAAAGGAAATTAGAAAAACTGCCCCAGTTAGCAATAAGAGCATATTTAATCAAAAGCATGCTAAAATCGCGAGTCAGTTTATCCATCTTTGCCATTCCCTGTTCTTCTTATATAAGCTACTTGCCTCAGAACCAGAAAACTTCAGCAAGATGCAAGTTCTCCTATCGTTGACTTCTTCAATCACCCCCCACTAAGGGGGGATTGCATTCCACAATGTGACCAGAAATCATATCAAGCAATCCCAACCATAGGCGATTAACGTCTCTGCATTGCAAAAAGTAGCAAAAGGAAATCGAAAGAAGGAAAGGGACATTATTATAGATGTCATTTTAACAAATTTTAAAATAAGAAATAGTAGCAAACTTGATAAAGGAAAAAAGAGAGGCCAACAAGCCAATGGAATAAATTTCACATAACCTTTGAAATATGTTTCTAGAAAGAAGTCGCATTTACATCCCCAGCCCTTACGAGAGTCAGAAAAAATACTTCAACTCTAAAACCGTGTGGTTGGAGGAATGAGGTAAATACTTCAACCCTAAAACCGTGTGATTGGAGGAATGAGGTAGACTAGATTGGAACCGTCCTGGAATTCGAGGATGGTTTCCAGTTGCTCGGGGGAATAAGATAGTATAAGAATACACTGATTTGGAACGAAATAGTGAATCGCCAACTCTGACCCTTGGATCAAGATCCGAGGGCTCCTGTCACCTACTAACATTCATACGCTGGTTTCAGATGAATCAGATCCAATTTCGTTCTACATGATTCCATGAACCAAACACACGATGTGGTGGAGATTTGAACTGTCTTATCATAGCTAAAGAGCCAACGAGGTGGCACATGGGCATTTCTAGACCCAAGGGAATATACTGATGTAATGCAGCAATTATTCAGGATGTATACGATACAAGGTGGACATGCGGTCACCCACTCCCGAGCTCTGACAGTAGCCCTCTGGACCAGTACTTGCATCAGGCATCGTTTTATTTATTAATTTATTCCGTTTGTCGGGCCTTGTCACTTGCGCTCACAAAGCAGCTCCGAGTTCTAGCGATGGCTGCCTCCTCGCCTTGTGTTAGGAGAAGATGCAGCAAGCATCATGTAAACATAGATGTAGATGCCATGTTAGCGAGACATGGACATAAGCGGCACCTCTTCCAAAAGAAGTGTTTCTTTTTTGCATGGGTGGATTCAGTTGGGGGGGGGGGGGGGGGGGATTTTTAGTGTTTATGTTGCAAATTGAATGATTTTGTTTCGGAGTCGAGGGTTGTCTTTTGGACTCAAGAAAGAATCGATATGTGTAAAATTGGTGTGTTCTTACAACAAGAAGCATCAAATTTCTATTTAGAAAAGAAGCAACCATTCTCATTTAGAATGGAAAATAAAAGGTATGTCCTCTTTCTCAAACAAACAACTCTGAACTAAGATCCCAGAAATAGAAACCAGAAAGGAGAAAAGAAGAAAATACAATACTAGACTTACTATGTAAGAGAAGGATCGTGATACCCTATAGCTACTGTACAAGTTCATAAAAATCTGAACATAACAATAGACCATCCACATACATCAGACGGGCTATAACTGCAAGTCAGACGACTGCTAACTAAAACTTGCCCTGCCACGTATTTGCCATTATCGAACATCTCACGTTTTTTATTTAGAAAATTCGTTAGATCCATCCGAGCTAAATATAGCAACTATACAAATGCAGGAAAACTCCGCTCTAACACGCAACTATCGGAAGTTGAACAGCAGCCGAGCGCAAAAGTTGAACAGGGTGGAGTTCAATTCTGCACATCAGAAATTTGAAAAGCAAAATTCAGCAGGCATACAGCGCCCGCTTCTTTAGAGATTTCTTCTCGCGAGGTTATGTTTAGCCGTGAATCGAAACGGAAACCCATAATCTAGCATAGAACTATCTTCCCCGCCAAACGATTTTCCTGTAACTATCTCCGCTCTGGTCACATCAGCGGCAGAAACTACGAAATCTAGACGCCGAAATGACATCCTGAAAATTAGGAGCAAAACCCAGCTCGAATCCAGGCTACTCGCGTAAGAGCCGAAATCGGCACGGATTGCGCAGGAAGAAGCGACCATCTCCCGTTGATCTACTCGAGACTATGAACAGAAACCGCAACACAATCAGCTGGACCTCGCCACCAGAGCACGAGCTTCTCAGGCAAAACCATCTCCAACGCCTCTCCAGAGCACACTCAGGCGCAGAGCACCCGCGAATCTACCGGCTCCGCCAGCCGCGAGCAAGAAATCAAGGCGGCAGAGCAAACAAATACGGCGCAAAATGAACAGAACGGAGCGCTGGGGGCAAGTTCGGGGTATCAGGGGAGGAGCCAGGAGGTATACCTCGGTTGGGCGCAGTCCGGTCCGGAGCTCGGACGGCGAATCGGCGGCGCCGGCGAGGGGATTGCGCGGCGGGCGGAGGCGGGGGACGAAGGCGGAGAGGAGAGAGAAAACAGCGAGGGGCGAGGAGAGGCGAGAAAAAGATTTTTTGTTTTCCCGGAATGGGAGGGGTAGGCGGTGGTGTGTAGTAGTGTTGGCTCCGTTATTTCACTCGCGGGGAGGGGGAGGGGTGGGGCCAGCGGGGGGGCGCTGCCTGACTGACGCGTGGGCGGAGGTGCGGCGGGCCCACGCGTCGGCGAGAGATGGGTGCGCGGAGATACTTATTCTCGCGTGCGCGGCTGGGGGCTGGCGAGATCGCCAGCGGGCGCGCGGCTGACATGGCCTTGATATTTTCGGGGGCGCATGGCATGGAGCCATGGATGGATGGCATGCATGCATGGATGACCCCATGCCCACATGCATGGCATATTCGGATGGGCATGCGTTTTGCGCCTTGGTCCTCAGGCTATGAGTATATTCCCATCCATGGTACGCTTAGGCATTTAGAAATTTTGTTTGAAAAAAAAATAGCTATGCAAATAAGTTGGTACATCATTTTAAAATTAATGAAGTCGTTATAAACGCCTAAGTAATAGACGGGAATGTTTTCTCACAATGAGCGCACATCGCTGAAAAGCCTAAAATAAATGTAGAAAATACGAGTAATGGTGTTAAGATTAGAACTTGAACTCTAGTGAATCGGGGATACCACTGTCCTTCTAATCTTTCAACAACTAGTTGATTCACAAAAATTCTCTATTTATGAACAACAAAAATATAGAATTCCTTTTGTTTGCCAATGTCAAACGCTAGGATAACGTGTACTTCAATTCTAAGAATTTGTCAACTATAATATACGCCATGCCAAGATGGTATCCCCTCTGTCCTAAAATGTTATGTTATTTTTAAATTTTTATTAATTTTAAAAATAACGTTATATTTTAGAACGGAAGGAGTAGCATTTACAAAAAAAACTAGGAACATGGCAGCATTTCAAATACATACTTGGTGCATTTTTACGGATTTTCACTTGCTTCTGAAGACCGAATGGGCTTACAAACATACACCTTTTTCTATTAGTTGAGTCTTCCACACCGAAAGGAGGAAGTATTTGACCAGTAGCATCGAACCAGTGCACAACCCCCCATGCAATTTCACGCTTACCAAAGGACCTACCAGCAAAATAACAGCACTAACTAGAATCAACGCTAATGACGCGACAACCCGAACTCACTGATTACTCCGCCGTCCGTCGGATCGGACGAGCGCGACCATCGGACGGCTGCGACGAGACGCGTGTGCCGCTTTCCCCCGGCAGCGTGAGGTCACCGGTCGGCAAGCTGGACGGCTGGGGATGAGCGGATGGCGTCGCTGGACGGTGGTGCGCGATGGTTCCATTTCCATAGATTAATCGGCTCGTCCACCATCATGGTGGGTCCCACGTGCTTGGCTACTTGCGCGCAGATCGATCTGTGCGATTAGGTCCCTCTTCGAGCCATGGTGCGTGTTTAACTAATTTAAATATATATATAAAGCATCGGCTGGTTCTGTGTGCCCTTGCTTTTCTTGGGTGGTTGATGTAACATGTAGTAATACAAATGTATGCGATGGATGGAGCCAGGGAAATGACAGGGACTAGACGAGCAATGATCGCTTGCATGTAATGTTGCTAGTCATGGAGGCCAGGAAGGTTGTTACTACCATGGTCAACGGGAAATATCATGGAGGAAATTTGCTGGAACATGTCGACATGTATAGCTAGGCAGCTAGCATTAGCAATAGGTTTTAGTGTTGGAAAGAACATTTGGGTTGAAGTGTACGTTTGATTGATCATGTACTCCGTAAAACCGAGCAAAAATGGAAGATCCATGAGGACCATGCCATGAACACAAGTTTGTTTTTGTAAAGATCAAAACAAGGTTTATATCACTGATGGCTTAGCAACTTGGTCTGCCGTGCCAAGTGCCGGTAATGGACTGCTAGGAGTACCATGGTGTAGTAGTAGAACATGTCGCAGCATCTAGATTGTTCCATTTGTCCTGTCCACTCGGTTAGTACAAAGCAGCAGCACCAATCAATCAAGATTAGTTTATTAAAGACAATGACACATAGCTAGCACACCCACTCACTCACGCAAGAGAGCATATATATATAGAATACTAATCCACCCAGTAAAATATCTTAAGCGCCTCTCAGCCATGGAAGCGTCTGGAAACATCCGGCTTTGCTTGCCGTAGGGGCCGGAGTAGGTGGCTCTCGTTGCCAAGCTCCGGTCAAGATCGGACGGGTCGCAGACGGCCACGCGTCCCGTGGTTGACCCCATCTCGCAGTGGCCAGTGGATCTGGACGGCGACGTCTAGGAAGAGAGGAAGGACGCGTGTTGAAGGGGGAATGGACCAGGTGGGCGTTGTCGGAGTGTGGGGCCCGGCGTATTATGTGAAAGCAAATCTATGGACGCATGTGGGAATGGCAGGCTGATTATTGTCAGGATAGAGGGTAAACATGAAGATAGGACACGTACGTCGACTTAAGACCCATGCTATGGTAAGATCAAGACAAGTGTATCCCATCCTGAAAAAAAAAAGTGTATCCCCGACCCGAATCGCAATCCACCAACTAATTGGAGTGAAGTGAAGCGGGAGGTGGTGTGCGCGTGCATGGCAGCATGGGGGTCTGTCTCTTGGCCAAATGCTGAGGCAGCTAACCATCGATCGCGTGGACGCGTGGTCCAATGGTGTGCATCGCGCACACGTAACACTAGCGCGCGCTGCACTAGGAGACATCGTCGTCAGAGTGGCCTATCTATCTATCTATCTATCTATCTATCCATCCGTCCTCTGGAGACGCACCAGCATCTACCTATCCGAAGGAACATCCATGATCCATCCCGTGTTGCCCTATGACACACGAAAGCGGCCCCGGAACAAGAGAAATAAAACGATCTCGTGGCCGTGGAGGAGATACGGCGCAGGGGTGTGCGTGAGCCAAGCAAACGATCTGGGTCGGTCGATCGGCGGGAGGCGGGAGGCATCCCAGCCAAGGAAACGATCTCCCCCGACGGAAAGAAAGCGGAGAAAGTATCCCAGCCAAGGAAACGATCTGCGCGGAGCGGAAAGTATCCCAGCCAAGCAAAACTATCTCCGCGACAAGTATCTCCTCGGGCGCCAGCCAGCCACATGGATGGATGGATGGATGGTGGGTGCGCAGCGCCTGCGCCTCGGCGGGTGGTGGATGGATGGTCCGGCCAATCGCGGAGGGGGAAAGGATATTTGCGTATCGTGTAGTAGTATATTCGTATCTCTCGCTGTGCCGTCGGGCCCGCGCGTCGACAGAGAGAGTCTAGGGATGATGGTGTGTGGGGTCGCGACGGGCGGCTGGCTACCGCTGTTTTGCCACGGCAGCAAGGAAAGAAGAAGAGCCGGAAGTGTCTGCGAAGCTACGCTTCACACAAAAAAATTCAGGACCGTTTTTTTCTTTTCTTCGAGGAATGGGGATTCATGATGGTACCCCCGTCTACAGGTCGGTTCTATTTTTATTTACAAATCTAAATCAGATCATGGAGGATTTACGGAAGATCGGACCACATAGGCGTGCAACTCTGATACCCCCGGTTCACACAAAATCGAGATCATGCCTACGCTCTTGTGCTCACTCGTAGTGATTCCGCGCAGCCGGCCTGACCGAACGCCTACCAAGCATGTGCTGGCCTGGCCGGACATGTACTAGCCGCGCTACTGTTACATCATGAACCAACACGGGCGTCCGAAGCAGTTACGGACCAGCGTGTCGTATATCATTGATGTCGCGGCGACGCTGATCTATTTCGCGAACTTGTCAACGACGTATCTTGGATGATTGTATTCATCAAGCGATCCTGATGGTGCTCGCTCTCTGTTCAATGGAGTGTTTTTGACCACTGAGTCACGTAGGGAGAAAACAATGTTTGAGGTGATCATTGTGGGAGACGCCACCCACGTCGCTTCGAGAACGGGGACATGGATGATTCAAACGTGAATGCGAACGCCACGAAATCGGGTATGCATACCTAACTGTTGGGCATGTGTACACCCAGCGGATAAACACGTACATTATTTTGAAAATAAGGATAATCCCCGACGTCTGCATCAGGATGATGCATGCAATCCTTTTATTAATTATTTGTAAAAACCTTACAACAATAAGTCTGAAGTCGCCATCTTAACAATAAATGTCGTTACCTCTATCTTTTTTGATGAAGAAGTGGTGATAGTCGAGGTCGTATACCCAGAGCTCACATCAAAGTCCAACATCTAAAACGGAGTTCCCAACCAAGCCGCATTACCAGGTCTGGATCACACACTGGTCCGGCACACTCTTAGCGAGCATCGCATGCGCATGCTAGAGAGGTCATCACCATCATCCTCCACCGGTTTATTTTCAAAGAATAATTGACGCGTCAACCTTGCCAGACCTACCGTCGACGCCACCATAGCGCCAGACGAATGCCACGTTCGTACACGCGTTCATCATCACACATCCATCGCCGAATCCCAGCCGCGCCACGCTGCCGAGACTCCACGTCATCGTTGCGTCACGAAATGTCGTTCCATCGCTGAAACTGCCCACTGTTCGCTCGAGCCGATGTACATATTCAAAAATGACGCCCCAAAGGAGGGATAACACAAGTGTCGCCGTCATACGATCAATTGATCTAGGGTTACCTCCAAAGGTAGCAGATAAAGATGTGACGATTCTTCACGGTGATGCCTTCAAGTAGGAGACGAACATCTGTTGGAGATGCTAGCTCTTTGAACAAGAAAAACAGAATGTGTTTTTTTTTAGTACTAGCAAAAGTTTGACGTGACATAATATAAGACAGAATGCTTTCCTCCGCGCAAAGAAGTCAACTCCAAAGAGTAGAAAACATGAAAATGCTGTCTGGACGTCGCCGTCGGCAAACATATGCACCGCACTGCTTTGCGAAAGAGGCGAGCACTAGTAGCGTTTTCCGTGGTAAAGCCATGAATGAATCGCTGCCAATGCCGTTAAGCAAAGTAAAGCATCTGCGTGGGCCACTAACCGGACATGTATTGAGCAGCTTTGGAGGGACCGTTTGTATTAAGAAACGGATTAATCAGCGGTCGGCCCATGATAGTGAATGTAACTGTCTCGACAGCTGCTCCTCACGATCATGCTTAGATGATAATGCTAGTAGGGTTTTTCTTTTGAGATACTAAGTTGCTAACAATGTTAGCATTACTATGGTTAAGTGTTAACTTGTGATGGGGTTGACTTTGCTGGGTTCTTTTTTTCCCTTGCGAAGAAAAACTAGTTCCGGAGCTATGCACAAATTAAACCAAAGATGGGCAGTAGAACCAAGGGTGGGTGACCCAGTGGTGGTGTGGGCTAGTTGCATGAACAGACGAGAGTGAGTGAGGAAGCAAGGGAAGGGATCGGCCCAAAAATAGTAATCGGAGGTCATGATCACCAAACCTTTAACGTGAACCATCGTGCGACATCGCGCTCATGTGGGTATCTACTTGCTTCATGAGCCTGACGGGTCCCAAAAAAGTAGAAAAACGGTAGCACGAAAATATCAACCCCAGCCCATCACAAAAGACAGGTCAATCCATCCCCGCAAAAAAAATAAAAAAAATCCATCCATCCAAATTCCGAAACGTGCTCCCGGTTAAATCTCTCACTCGAGGTCCAGGAAGGAAAAGAAAACCGATCAAGTTTGTGTACGCAACTCGCGGATCGGACCGGATGGGCATCCGTTCACCTACGTAACGCGCAGGCGCAGCGGCTGAGCCGGTCGCGGAGTGACAAGTCGTGGCACGGGCGGTACGCGCGCCGGCGTCGCGTGGCAGGGAGGGGAGTCGTGTGTCGGGGTTTATCCGGGCGGGTGTGAGGCCGCCGGGCGTGCCACGGTCCGCCGAGGATGGCCACAGCCGTCGTGCGTGGCTCGGCGCTCGCTAGGTTGGACTAGTAGGCCGTGTGCGTGACCGGTTCTCGGCCTCGCAAGAGGGAGGAGGAGTCGCGCATGTCACAGGCAGGTGCTGGGAAGGGATGGATCATTCATTCCGTGACTAGAAAATTCTCACTGGAGTAGCAAAGCATGCCCATTCCTTGCTGTTTTGGTAGTTTGTAGAGTACGAGCTGCGAATGGGTGTGATTTTTCACAAAATTTTTTGTTGAGAAAGCGAATGGCTGTGATTGCATGCTGAGCTTTGCTACACCTACGGTGATCATAACTGGAAAACAACTATCCTAAAAAAAACTGGAAAACAACTGAATGAAAATAAAACTGAAGGCTGTGAACTGATTTTTCCCCAAAATGAGCTGCAATGAAGAGTTTTACAGGAAGAAGATTTGAGAGAGATTTACAGGAAGAAAACATGTCATTCAGGCACCTCATCGGCCCAGACCGTATTTATTGGGCCCATAACTCAGAAATTGGATCGACTGCTCGCAAACAACAGAGAGAAGAAAAGTTCAAGAGTTGTCGCCGGCCCATCTAGCCGGTTATTGGTTGGAACAATTCTCTTACGGTTTTGCATGGTTTAGGAAAGTCCCGGATCGGTTTATTTTCTTATTTTCGGTCCTTTTTGCCGGTTTCTTGTTTTACATTTCGTTTTTATATGTTTTATTTTTAATATATTTTCCTTTCATTTTATTTTTTGGTTTTTCTTCTCTGCAGTTCTTTGTCAGTTTACGTTTTCTAGGTTTTTTATTCTCTATTCTGTTTATCTTTTTTGTGTTTCTATTTTTCGTATGTTTTCTTCTTCTTCTTTTCATTTTCAAATACTTGTAATTTTTGAATCCACACAGTTTTAGGGTACACAAATATTTATCTGCCATGAACGATTGTTTAGAATTGAAAGATTCTTTTTAATATGTTATAATCATCTTATAAATGTATGAAAATATTTAAGTGCACATCAACATCTATAATATCTAAATACTTCATCTCCACTAACTTATTTATCTTAACATGTAAAATATCCACATCATTAAGTAGGTTCACCATGTAGAAAATCTTTTTCAATAATTCTTCATTTATCTATAATCTATAATATTATAATAGATCATCCCCACTATCTTATCTATCTCAACATGCAAGCATGCCACATCACCACATAATTATGACTGGGAGAAGGTCCACCTCAACATGCAACCATGCATGAGACAAGACCACCACCACATGCAAACATGCATGCATGGAAAAATACTTTTCATTCCCTTACTATACTTATATTTATAAAATAATTTATAAATATATACAATCAGATATAGTAAGTTGTATTTGCTTAATTTTTTGGGTTCATTTGTTATTAATCTAAATATTTAAAACTCATGTAATCAAATTTCATCACCACATAATTATGATTGGGAGAAGGTCCACCTCAACATGCAACCATGCATGAGACAAGCACACCACCACATGCAACCATGCATGCATGGAAAAATACTTTTCATTCCCTTACTATACTTATATTTATAAAATAATTTATAAATATACACAATCAGATATAGTAAGTTGTATTTGCTTATTTTTTTGGGTTCATTTGTTATTAATCTAAATATTTAAAAATCATGTAATCAAATTTTATTGAAATATAAGACGACCAATTCATGTGATCCCCACTAATTATTTATCTTAACATACAACCATGTCACATCACCACACAATTACGGATGGGATAAAGACCACTTCAACATACGAACATGCATGAAAAAATATTTTTCATTCTCTTATTATACTTATATTGAAAAATAATCAATAACTAAACATAAACACATATAATAAATTGTATGTGTTTTTAATTTTTTGTTTTATTTGTTATTAATTTTAATATTTAAAATTTACATAATTAAATTTTGTTAAAATATAAAGCAATCAATTGATTCAATTTCCGTAGCAAGGCGCGGGGTATCATCTAGTTTATCTAAGAAGTTCATTCCCACTACTTGATTTATCTAAACATGCAGCCTATACATCAGCACTTGAGCCACGTCAGCAATCCACTCACAAGTCAATGAATCATGCGATGCAATATTTCTTCCTTTCATGTGTACCCATTCCTCACCCTGGTTCTTTCACATTTCATAACTGAATCAATCTAATTGTATTTACCCTTCCATGGACCATGATTGCTTCTGATTCCTGAACCATTAAAATCCACCAGCAGCACCATGAGCCCATTAGGTGGCGCACCGCACCCTGAATGTGTCTCCATCCCCCAATCATCTATCGACCCCTCATCTTCATCTCTGCACCTTCTTGTCTGCTCACTCCGCCGGCCACCTCACGACGCAAACACCTCCGCCTTCACCTCGTGCCGCCCATGTGTGCCTTGCAGCGTGGTTAGTTGTTGCCGGCGATCTGCCGCCGATGCGCTATAGACGAAACTGCATAGCGTAAACTAGGAGAAGTCGTGGGCCAAGCCTTTTTGTTGTGATCGTCCATGTGAGAGTAGGCGGGACCCATAGGCTTACAAAATTGAGAAGTCAGATTTGGATTTGATTTTTTTCCTTCATGAGTTGGAAATTGTATGGACGAAACTTGAATCATGTTTCTTTCACATTCCATAACTGAATCAATATAATTGTATTTACCCTTCCATGGACCATGATTACTCCTGATTCCTGAACCATTAAAATCCACCAGCAGCACCATGAGCCCATTAGGTGGCGCACCGCACCCTGAATGTGTCTCCACCCCCCAATCATCTCTCGATCCCTCATCTTCATCTCTGCACCTTCTTGTCTTCTCACTCCGCCGGCCACCTCATGGCACAAACACCTTTGCCTTCACCTCGTGCCGCCCATGTGTGCCTTGCAGCGTGGTTAGTTGTTGCCGGCGATCTGCCGCCGATGCGCTATAGACGAAACTGCATAGCGTAAACTGGGAGAAGTCGTGGGCCAAGCCATTTTGTTGTGATCGTCCATGTGAGAGTAGGCGGGAGCCCTAGGCTTACAAAATTGAGAAGTTAGATTTGAATTTGATTTTTTTTCCTTCATGAGTTGGAAATTGTATGGACGAAACTTGAATCCTGGTTCTTTCACATTCCATAACTGAATCGATATAATTGTATTTACCCTTCCATGGACCATGATTGCTCCTGATTCCTGAACCATTAAAATCCACTGAGCCCATTAGGTGGCGCACCGGACCCTGAATGTGTCTCCATCCCCCAATCATCTCTCGATCCCTCATCTTCATCTTTGCACCTTCTTGTCTGCTCACTCCGCCGGCCACCTCACGACGCAAACACCTCTGCCTTCACCTCCTGTCGCCCATGTGTGCCTTGCAGCGTGGTTAGTTGTTGTCGGCGATCTGCCGTCGATGCGCTATAGATGAAACTGCATAGCGTAACCTGGGAGAAGTCGTGGGCCAAGCCATTTTGTTGTGATCGCCCATGTGAGAGTAGGCGGAAGCCCTAGGCTTACAAAATTGAGAAGTCGGATTTGGATTTGATTTTTTTCCTTCATGAGTTGGAAATTGTATAGACGAAACTTGAATCCTAATTCCTTCCAGTGAGTATTGCAATTTGTGTCTATGATATTTTGTTCGGTACTAATCGCTCATCATCGGATTGGATTTCACAGACCGACTCGCCATCGGTGGCGGCACCCAAGAATTAACTCTACCTGTAGGTGGCTAGGCACGGGAGGAAGCAGTTGACGCACCAGTGGCTTAACAATGCAAGGCCAGTGGAGGATAGGCGGCTGTTGCAAATGTTGCCATGCACAGCTTCGTTGCCGGCTTTGTCGCTGCCACCGTGAAGTCCAGGTAATGAATCCTAACCATCATATCCTCCACGGACTATCCCATCCCCACCACAATATTTGGTAGTATTTTCTATGGAGATGTAATTGTTGATGGAAAATGGTGTTTTATAATATCGTACATCATCTTTTGATGTGCCACAAAGTTATGTAGGTACTAAATGGATTGATTTGAGTAACATCCATGGGAATTTATGGATGTGCAGATATTCGATGTTCCATGTCTCAAGTTAACAAGAAAGTTGCTCCCCTTGATTTTTAGCTTCATTGTGCCCCCCACAGGAACCATCTGTGAGTAGCCTCTGTATCTCAATTTATTTTTGTTAAAGATTTTGATGTATGCACAACAACACAAGGCATTGTAAATTCACCAAATGAACCATTTCTATATGCAGTATAACATTTAAAATTGTAGAAAAGTGGAGTACTTCAGTTCTTCTCCATTTCTCACACTGTCTCAAATCTCTACTAAGATTTCTCTTGCAGATGAATGGATGAACCTTGAGAGTTCAACTAATCTTTTTGCGCAAGCTTGATGATGCCATTTTTGCAAAGGTAATCACCCATCGGTGGTTTACGATGTTAATTTTGCCTGCAGAGTTATGGTATCCAAATATGTTTAGAAGGTGAAGGCTTATAAATTATGACTCTATCGTGACTAATCATGACATTTTCTTACTTCCTAGGATGGATCAAAGTTAATGTACATGGGAGCTCTAATGGAGATTGCGCAGACTTCGTCTAATAGCTAGGTGATGATGTTTTAGTTGTAGCTCGAAAGTTTGTTTACCTTGCCGAAGAAGCACATATTATACAAACTTTGAATGATACGTGGGGAAGGATCAATCTTACTTTTATCTGTACCATTACGGTCATGTGTCATTCTAAAGTATCATCATCAAAGAAAAACTATTTTAATTATCATGTTGATCTTTTTAGGAGTAAAACATCAATTTTAGGTTGCGCTTTCCGCAACAATGTGCGGGCAATCATCTAGTTTCTCATATGCATGCAACCTATTCCAAATAAGTAAATAAATAAAAATTTAGGCACTCAAACTTATGATTTATAAGCGACTTCTTTAAAACAAAAAACCAATTATGAGTTGCCTTGAATTTAATTTTTCTATGCAATAAATTAATAAAACAAAATTCACACACATTTTTGGATTTTCCATCCATTTTTACTCTAAATAATATTTCTCTCAAAAAGAATTTATAATCATATTATACTATGTTTCATATTTTAAAATATTAAATTATTTTTTAACAGTTCCCGCAGCAACGCGTGAGGTATCATCTATTTATTAAAATACACGTTACAAAAATCCATATACATATTGGAATATTTCTAAATACAAGCTAAACAAATAAATATAAACATTGAATATCTTGTTAGTACATGTTTGATTATTATTTTTGCATTTTTCAAGGAAATATATGATTATTTTTGTAAATATGTGAATTTTTTTGAAGAAAATATATGATTATTTTGTAAATATGTGAACATTTTTCAATAGTTATTATTATTTTTATTAAATGATACATTTTTTAATGTGTACATATTTTTGAATGGTACTAACATTTCTTAAAATTTGTGCTATTTTTTGCTGTTGTATGGACATTTTAAAACCTAAGTGTGGAATTTTTTTAAATGTTAAATATGTGTGTATATATATATATGCAAATATAAAAACATATTATAAAATATAAATAAAAACAACAAAAAGGAATCAGAACATGACGTGCGTTAGTGTGTAGTGTGAAAAGACCCATTAGCAGGTGAAGAAAAGCAGGGGTGTGATGGTGTCGCAATTCGCGAGACTTAGACGGCGCCCTTCTGGCAAATCATATTCCACGGTGTAACCGTATGGGGTTGCTAGAAATCATATGGTTAAGAAAAGAATGGAGTACCTTAACTGGATCATGTTTTAAAAAATGTGTTTTCTCTGAATACCTTAATTTTCTAAATCATGAATATTTTTTGCCACGACCAAAACTTCTTTTACTGTATGAATATCTTTTAAAATACATCCTTTTCAGTATAAACGTCTTAAGGGGATGCATATTTCTCATAAGTCACAAACTTTGTTTGAACAATGAACATTTTCCACGGTAAATATGTTGAGTAAAGAGAATTAAAAGTGGACTAAAACCAAATGGGTTGACCCATACAATTGCCCTTGAGGCTAATTGCCCGCTAAGCTTTGCTTAAGAAGCTGTCATCGTATCATTCTCTTGGATTTTCCAAAAAAAATAACCTGGCAATCCTCATTTTCATTACTTAGCATGGCGGATATACAACTTATCTTCTTACACGAGTTTGAATAGGGAGTGAGAAAATGTGAGAGCGAGTTCAAAGCATATCAAAATCGGATCACTTTACTACTTGTCTTGTTAATATATTTAGCTATTGTGCCAATCTTATTGGATATGTATGTCACACACACAACATTCTAAATAACTTATGCGAGTTAAAAGGTTTGGAACAAATTTAGGATTACTAAATTCTCACAAAGCATTTCAGAACCCAAAATAATATTGGAAAAAACACATCTTCCTTCATAATGATTTCGACAGGAACCTACACAATCTATAAATATATATACACAAAATATAGGTCAAGTTACATCATTTTTATTTGGCAAATAGACGCCCTCATAGAGTACTAAACTTAATTAATTAGTTACCAAGTCAATGTACAGAGACTAGCTTTCTCATGGGGAAAAAGTTAGCTTACAAAGCCTTTTTGGAAATTATATTTAGAAGCTTTGTTACATATAAGAAGTTGCAATTAGTGGAGAAACTATTGAAGAACTAATTTCTTTACTAAGGTGTGAGTAGTGAGATTTTTGAGTCATGTAGTGTGTTCTATTTTGAATTGAGTACAACCAGAAATAAGTTTTAATAACAAAATTCCGTTGATCTGATCCTCCAGTGACCTGGATGTTGGAGTAGATCTTTGTCTTTGGCGGATTCTGCTAATGTTCCATAATCAGAAATAAAAAAAAGTATTGTTAGACAAATTCACTTATTTATACTAAACAATTTTTACTTCGCCATACTCATGTTGTCACTAAAGTTATGTTGTTTTCTATTAGACATACTATATTACTTATAACCATAATTAGTAGGAATAACAATATATAAATACTCATGTATATCAGTGTACATATTAGTCATTGTCTTCTATATTTGTCACTTCAAATACATTTTCTAACACCAAGCTAGAAATTTATTTGGTCATGGAAATTTGGTTTTGTTGTAAAATCTCTCATTGTTCGGGATTCAATCGTTGACCTA
This sequence comes from Bromus sterilis, assembly GCA_950022295.1. Taxonomy (NCBI): domain Eukaryota; kingdom Viridiplantae; phylum Streptophyta; class Magnoliopsida; order Poales; family Poaceae; genus Bromus; species Bromus sterilis. Next base: position 33,781,188 of record OX465597.1, read on the forward strand.
AGAAAAACCAATATTACCATGTTACACAATGTATATAAGTTTCTTCACGGTGTCCTTAAATATCAACACATAAGGATCCGACAGATATCTTGTAGATGATTCTATAGTACGAGACAATTAATCTGAGGTGAAACTAATAAAAATCAAGACAATATAAAGTGTTTACTACTAATTTGTTCTTGAATCTTGTGTTTCACTCTCGGTTGGTGAGAGGGGGTCAATCAATAGGTTAGCATCTTCATGCTCTGAATTTTGTATCAAATTCATGTGGTCTCTAATATCCATGAGTATTTAGAGTCCAAATTTTAATAAATTATATTATGATCTCTCTCCAAACTCCAATTAGTTATTCCAAAATTTTGAACTGATGAAACATGGAATCGTTGCAGGCCACACATATATTAGTGTTAATACTACCTTGTCAGGATCTTGAACTCAAAATACCTCTTGGTTTCGATGTCGTATTGAATTTTCGCTTTAGCCAGTTACTTTGTGGCAATGCCATCAATCCATAGCTTCTTAGGAGTAACCATTTGAATCCAAGAATAGTTGCACTATTTTGGGATTAGGCACATTTCAATAAGGACATACAGTTCTTACTTTTGTGTGACAACTCTTCCTTCTAATGTTTTGATGTAGTCTTAGTTCTATTTCCCTGTTTTTAATGAGCAAAAATCTGATAAAAAATAAATGCCTGCTTAAATGCATTTAGATGCAAAAAGTGGGTTATAATTTGCTATTGAAGTCGATGCAAATAATGGAGGGATTCAAATACCGATACTAAGAAGTTTCACCATGTCGTAATTCTTCAAATATATTGTAATCTGGATATTTTTCTTGTAACCACATCGTTGAACTACTTACATTGACACATATGGTTGGTGTACGTGTTCGACTACATTCTTTGAAGTTTATAGTCTAGAGCGGCCACCATGGAATGCTAACTTTTTTTGTTGCTTTACCCATTTTTCTTCTTTTCAAGCGATTGCTAATATGCACATGTCAAATCAAAATACCACCCAGTTTAAGGACCTAACAAACAAGAACAATCATATTGTAGTCTGCAGTGACCGTCGTCGAGTTCGGCATCGTCAGTGAGATGTCCCTCGACTTGGCGCATGTGGGTGGTCAGATAGTCGCAGCCGCTCGCAGCAGCAACAATATCTGGTGGTCGTCGAGCTCGACGTCGTTGCTGGTGCCTTGTCAATGCTTTCATCAACGACACTGGACACTGAAATGCTCATTTTCCATGCTCTTACTAACGTTTAGTATTGCTTTAGCTTACTACTATCTTGTTTTTTAGTGTTGCATGTGTGAGCAAGCAATTATGCTTCTGCTCCAAAACACCCACCCCCATATTTTTCTCTTTGCTAACTAAAAAAGTACAGTAGCAAAAACTGCAAATATATCTCGCCTATTTTTTAGTCTCAATACTATGTACTTTGTTCATTGTGTTGAACAAGAACAATCATATGCTCACACCGCTCCTAATCATGTGTATTTTCTTTTTTATAATATTGACCCCCTCTTTACTGTGGGTCACGCTCCAGCACTGCCAAGGCATTAAGTGATTTCTTTGTTACCATTTATTCATTCTCAAGTTGTAAGAGAATATATTTTTCACATTACATAGTGAAGTGTATTTCCAGTTTCGTTAAATTTTGTTCAGCATTTGGTGCATTAGCATTTTCTCAACTAATTTGTTTTTTTCTCATAGATGAATAATCACCCAGATGAAAATCCAATTAGTTCTATTGACCATGTTTGCGTTATGGATCTACCGGACCCAGGTGTTAATCGGGAGCATCTACGGAAGAAGATAAAAAATGGGCAAGGATGGTATGCCAGAATGTTCGCCGATAAAAAGTCTGAGTACCTACAAAGGAGAGGTTGCCACGAATTGGCTCAGGCACGCCGCATTATCTCCCTCTGCCCTGACTTCTTATACATGCAATTGCTCGTTGAACAGCACTATATACACTTTTGTTGTGCATAGTATTTTATTTATTTATTATGGAGGATTGATGATGCATCTAATCCACCCACTACCATCAAATGTGCTCTATTTTCCTTTGATCTAGCATTTTATCTGATATAATTATAAATTATATGGTTTCATGGGTGTTGTACATATTCAGGTCCTTCGATCGGCCTATTATACGTGCAAGCTTGTGTTCATCTTTGACAAATTCCACCAAAACCTTGGTCGTACATGTGCTTTGATCCATTTTAATGTTGTTTTCTTGGACTTTAGTCCTTTGATTCTTGGGCATTTGACAAAAGCTTCACAAATTAAGCTCTTGTTAACGATTTCAGAGGTGAAGGCTAGCCTGCAGCTGTGGGTACAGAGGAGAAGGACGCTTTAGATCATTCTGAGAAGTTGTTGTGGTCGTCCTTGCTGCCACTATCAAAGATGACAGACAACATCTTCTCTCGTCTCTCAGTTCTTCCCCTTTGATTTTGATGAACTCTATCATGTTATTAGTGTTTAAAAATATTTTTATGATGGGATCATTGAATATTTAGTGATTTTCAATTCCTCGTCGTTGGTTTTGTTGATGCTTTTGAACAAGAAATGGCCTCTTTGTGATACATGTGCCTTCTATTTTCTTAAATGATCAGGTTGTATCCCCTTGAAATGCAAGAGTAATCATATGGGTTAGAACACCCTATTAATCGACCACAACATTTTGAGTTTCTTGATTTACAAAGGCATTGATGCTGAATCGTGTGGGAAAATACATTGGCAAGTAGACTCATAAGAGGCTATGAAAAATTTATCTTACAATGTAGTAAAATCTAATAGAGATTGGCTTGTCAGGAAGTGTTTACTCTTGAACAAAGACATTAGCATCAGGATCTCTAAGTGTGTTCTTATTTTTTTGTAGCAGATCATTTTGCTAGGTAGTTCTAGGCATGGTATGCTATAAACTTTATTTTTAAATAATACTGTACTCGATTCATACATAATGGTCACTAATGTTGTACGTGTGAACAGAGAAGACAATAATGATTTTGGATAAAACTATTTTGTAAGGTTCACTTCTACTAGCAATATTTTAGGATTGTAGAGGGAGAAACACTGTCAAATGTTCTCTGAGCAGTGACCACTCATATTTCAGGAATTCACAAGACCATCAAGATGGTCAAAACAAAGATTCATCCATCCATGAATGTGTGTCATTTTAATGAAAATGTTTACATGAATGTGTTTCCTGAAGAGAGGTTTGAAAGTTTGAAAGACATCCAAAGGTGACAACAACATATGTTTTGTAGATTAGATTTATGCTAGGATGTTATCTTTCTTAGATATGTTGTACCTCACATGGTTTGAGATGTATTTGTATTAGTCGAGACACACGGAAAAATTATCACCATCGTTTAAATTTACAGAAAATCATAAAAATGCATTGATGCTTCCTTGAGTCTGCTACTAATTGGATTGTAATGTGTTTTTAGTGGAAAGCTGTTGCAGCCTATCCTTGATTCAAGTTGGAGAATGAACCACTGTTGCAGCATATTTGATGAACTTTTATTTGCATACTCTTCTAATCAGATCCTATGAATATTTCACAAAATGATGTCCTTATCATCTCAACTAATCCTTATTCATTACACATATAGTATTTTCATTTATTCTTCGACAATATCACATTTCAAAAAAATTAAATTTTGTATGGTGAGTGTTAGTCATAACGTGCGTTGCACGTGCAAGCTTACTAGTTATTCCAAAATTTTGAACTGATGAAACATGGAATCGTTGCAGGCCACACATATATTAGTGTTAATACTACCTTGTCGGGATCTTGAACTCAAAATACCTCTTGGTTTCGATGTCGTATTGAATTTTCGCTTTAGCCAGTTACTTTAAAAGTTTGAACTTGTGAAGAAAGATGAACAAAATATATCTAATATTCACATGATTTGGTGAATATCATTTCCAGACCTTTTTTTTTGAAAAATAATTAACTGGACCTAGGTAACCCGCATGTCACCAATTTAAAACTTCACCACCACCACCACCACCAACAACAACAACCATTAATCCTTTATATTACTTAGAGCATCTCTAACCTATCCCTTATAATATAGAGGAGGTTGTGTTCGAGTATCTTTTAGCAAAGTATTTTTACTCCGCTAACAAAACGTTGTTTCTATCCGAATTCGTAAACTTCGTGGAGTGAAAAATGTTGAATACAAAATTGACACTTGATTCACTATGAACTACACAAAATTTAAACTAAAATTACTTAAAGTGAAACTAATGGGACTCGTTTTCGAGCCTCTTCCAGTACGATTCAGCGAGGCCACCCATGAGGTCCTCATAGTAGTCACCATCCTTGTTGTTGTTGAAGTCGAAGAGTTTGATGACTTCCGTCCACTTGGCCACATACTCCTCGTACAAACATTGGTCCGCCTCAATTCATTTTGGACTGCGCCAACGAAGGTTTGCTATGTACATCTCGTCGGTGCGGGCGGCTTTGAGACACTCACGGGCCTCCGAATCCGCCCGCGTAGTGGCCACCTGCGGGTTGACCGGCTTCTAGCGAGAGTTGGCCATCTGGGAAGTTCCACCGACCGGTGGCACCGTGCAGATGCACCACTTTAACGTCGTATGCACGTGTCGCCTGCTCCGCCAAGTGAAACGACCCGAGCCAATGTCGTTGGCCTGTTTCGCGTTGCCGATGATTTGGCCACCCATGTCCCTCATCGGTGTTATCGCATGTTGATGTATTTTGGCTGCATCCGCGGTCGAGATGGGTGGTGGAGAACGACGACAGCTAGGTTTGGCCATGTCGTGTGTGGGGAGGGGAGAGCATGGTTGATTGGTCAGCGGGGCCTTCTATTCAGCGCTAGGGCGGCTGGAGGTGTAAGGGGAGGGGTGAGGAATGAAGCGATCATGGTCCAACATATTTAGGCGTTGAGCGGGTCGAGGAGGATAAATTATCCTTTCTAATGGTTATAGGAGTTTCGTTAGGTGCTAGGCGGACCGAGAAGGATAAATTATCCTCCCCTAACGGTTATAGGAATTTGATTAGGTGCCGGTTAGAGGAGGATATGATCGACTAGAGATGCTCTTAGCATGACTGATAAATGATAATACAATCCGTCTTCTTACACAAGTTTGAATAGGAGATGAGAAAAGAAGAGAGCGAATTCAAAGTAGTGCCTAATATCTTCATTTTACGATTTTTTAGTCAATATATTTGCTACTGTGTCGATCTTATCTGTAATACCTAAATAGTTCATCCTCACTAACATATTTCTCTTGATATGTAAGCTATCTACATGTATTTTTTTCATTAACTCTTCGTGCACATGCTCCCATGAATTCCGCAAGCGCATGCATTCTATCACAAATAAATAATACTCCCTCCATTCCTAAATATAAGGTGGGTGTATAGTTTTTTTCAAAAATTCAAACTTAGTTAACTTTGAGTAGATTTGTAGATAAATATGTCGATATAAATTATATCAAAACAATATCATCAGATTCATCTTGAAACATATTTTCATATTGTATTTATTACATATCATAGATGTCGATATTTTTTGCTATAAATTTGGTCAAAGTTAAAGAAGTTTGACTTTTTAAGAAAAATTATACACCTTATATCAAGAAACGAAGGGAGTAATATTATGTATGCACCCAACCTTACGATTTATGACTGACTTTTTATATATACAAAATCAAATTATGTGTCACCTGATCACCTCACATTTTATTTTTCTATGCAACAATTTTTTAATGAATGCAAGTATGTAATTGTTATTAATGTTTTAGGTTTAGCTAAAGGTGGAGATGTCTTCACTATTTCTACTCAATGTTGTTTTCATTTCATATATATATATCCTTTAATCCATATATTATCAAGGTAATAAATTAACAAAACAAAAAATCAAACTTATTTTTAATTTCTTCATATAATTTTACTCTAAATAATGCTTTTTTCAAAAAGAATTTATAATAAAACTATACTATTTTCATTAATTTTATTATGTTTTAAAACATCAAATTATTTTTTAACAGTTCCCACAACAGCAAATCGCGGGATATCATCTAGTTGGATATAAATGCCACGCTCATACTAGTATTTTAAACAACTTTTGCGCTACTGCATGCATGTACATTGCTCTGCAAAAGGTTGAGAACAAATTTCGGAATACAAAGGTTCTCACCAAGCATTTCAGAACACCCACAACAATCTAGTCTAGGGAAAGAGCACCTCTCCATCCCAACTGGGAAGGGAAGGAACAGGTTGACGAACAATAACGATTTCAGCGGAAACCTACACCATGTACACATACAGCACACTCAAAAGACACCACCACCACCACCGGAGTCTCAACACCAGCAGCTAACCTCGGCGGCGCGTACGTCGTCGACTCATCGTCCTCTTATTGCCGCTACAGGTTAATCAGTGTACGTACCAACTACACGCTGCTACCACCATATACCTCACCACCCTAACTATACAACAACAACCACAATAACAATACAGTAGCAGTAATGCACACACACGCATGCAGCGTGATCACAAAATGCATGCAGATGAAGCTCATGGCGGCCGGGGCGGCCATGGTCGGCTACCAGATGAAGCTCATCTCGGCGTTGGCGCGCGCGGCGTCCTCGTCGTCGCGGGAGGGGGAGTGGACGTGCCGGCCCTCGTAGGTGGTGATCACCATGCGCGGGTCCTCCGCCAGCCGCTCCACCCGCTTCTTCACCCGGCACTTGTCCTGCGTGCACCGATAGTAGCTCCTGCACCGCAACACACAACACACACCATCTTATTCTGTCAGACCACACCCCATGAACACATTCCAAGCTCCATGAAATAATGCTATGCAACTATTTTCAGCAGTGCTACTATCATTCTGAATGTTCTACTCATATTTGCCACTGAATATTCAGAGAGCTGTGGACACGTAGTAGTAGGTGAAGTAGCGATGCTGGAAGAAATTCCCAATCATGGCCTGACAACACATGGAAGGAAAATAATATATGGGAGATGATAAAATCCCAGGCTAGCTGGCTGGTACCAGCATCATTCCTCGTCTCACCCCGAGGGCAAGGGGCATAGATTGACAAAGATGTGGTAATAATTGCAGAGTACACACAAAAATCTTGGGCCCTTTGCAAAGCTCAAATCCACCCCTTTCATCATCATCGTCGTCCCAGGGCCGGGACCCTTTACCCAACAGTAGAGATTCCTCTCCTCCCATACATAAGCCCAGCCAGATCAAAGCACGTAACCAGAACCAACTTCTAGATCGATTTGCATGCACTCTCAAACCACCAAGAAGATCGATTTGATGCTCCTGAATTTTTCAGAAATGGCATGCTTGTTTTCTTCGCCCTGGTTGGTTTGAGTACCGTTCAAAATTTCCAAGCTGCTGTTGCTAGCTTAGTAGAAACTAGAGCTAGGGAGATTCCCTGAGAATGAGGAAGGATGATTGCCAGGATTCGCCGGTTGATTGGAAAAGCCATGATGCTACGGGTGGTGTGTGAGCCAGAGATCGACATTGCCACAGGGTTGGGTTGGGTCTCTGAGTGGCATCATTGCACGGGGACGGGGCTAATCAGATTGGACTGGATGCTTGTCCCGTGCTACCTAGCTGTGGGTCAATGCTTTCGCACTGCCTGCCATGATCACCACCACACATGCATCCACCGATAACGATCCATCCATCCACAGGTTCACAAACGCTCATACTATCATGGAGATATATTGGACTATCATGTGGCATGCATGCATGCATTTGTATTGTTAGCTAGTAGTACTAACAAATCATTTCTGATAAATATACATGTTCTTATAAGTATGTTTTCAAATTAGACCATGCGTATACTCTAAATAACTAGGGATTTCTGATAAATATACTGGTGTTTTATTCTGTTTGTTGGATCATATAGTTGTTGCGGCCACACATGGATGAAAGGACGTTAGTGGGACTATTAGATGGTGCAATGAGCTTCTGACCTACTTGTCGTTACGATGCGACTCGATGGTCGTTTTCTCTACACGTACGGGGGTTCACTACATTGGACGCCCCACACATGTAGTAATTGACTACTCCATCTAAGAAAGCAAAGGGCAAAGGTTATCATCCGACCTAATCCAAATGTCACTGCAACTAAAGAGCTAATAGCTTGGAACAACAAGAACCAGCCTAGCTAGTGAATTACCAAATGGAGTAGGAGCATGTTTTGCAACGTTGTGTATTGGGACTATGAGCAAGCTATCTAGCTAGCTAGATATATATATATATGTGTGTGTGTGTGTGCGCTAATTAGTTGCGTTGATATTGCATTTAGGAGGTGTAGACAGCAAGGGGACCAAAGATAACAAAGCCATCTTAGGACCAGCTAGCTTTGCAAACACTTTTCCCCCTGGCTTTTGTCACTCAATGACTGGGACTTTAGGAAAAGTTAACTACTTGTACGAGTGTACAAAAGTTTGTGAGTGTTGGCTCTGTGGATCCCTGCTAGCAGAGGAGTACATGTAAAGTGAGTTTTTAGTTTCTTCATGTGAGAATGTCGTAGCTTTTCATGTATCTCTTCTTATTATTTCTAATATTCACTAAATTACCGACAACTTAAACTGCACCAAAATATTAATATAATTATAGTGAATATCATATAACTCTGCTCTAGGAAAATTTCACAGCTCAATTGATCATAAAATGTATGTAGAATTCATGGAATGAACTTCAGTTAGTATGGTAAGATAACATAAACCTTATTTGGAGCAAGAGGATCAAATTTACTAGATACACATTACATAAAATTGCATTTCACCATCTTTATTTTATTTTGTCATCAACGGGTTCACTATAAAAAATGATAGTAACGTAGTTCATACATTTTCCCTTCTAAAAACTTATGATATGCTAGTCTAGACATTCTGGAGTTCGTAGCTTCATGCAAACGTGAAACTATCTCGAAGAAATCAAACATGAACTTCAGTAACTCAATAGGTCTTTCAATTCCCCAAACATTATGTATCTAAAATATTTTGTATGCATCTCAAAGCATGTTTTAGGCTCTGTTTGAAAAAAAGAACATGTTTTTTTTGTGTGGAAAGACCATAAGAATTTTGGAGGATAGGATTCCTATCGCAAAAAGAAAATTGTGGTGTCGTATGGAACTAAGGAATCACTATCCTATATTCCTTTGAAGTTTCTATAGAATGGGCGATTCCGTGGGAAATTTCGAGAAACCAAACATGGCCCTTCTCCTTGTGTCTAAGCTTTTTTTTTTCCTGCATGACATCTAAATGACAGTTTTGTAGGACTAGTTCGCTTTTGGAATCAATTATACATGACATATCAATTTTGTGCTTTTGACCCTTCAGATTTTGAATTCATGTGTTCCTAATAGGGCCTTACTAATGATGATAAGAGTATTAAAAAATAACTAGCTTCACTAAAATGACCACAATATGTTGTCAATAATCAAGTTACATGGTGTCACTTAATCAGTTATTAATTACTTCAGGATACTCATATAGTATCCTTCTCGTAAAGCATGCATGCATCATACTCCCTCCGTTCCGTAATAGATGACTTCTAAATAGATGTATCTAGACTACATTTAGTTCAAGATACATCTATTTGTAAGTCATCTAATACGGAACGGAGGGAGTACTAGCTTACTAACAAGGGGGGATATTAGCATGCAACAACACAATAATGCCTATTATTAACAAGAACATAACGATCCATGAACACTATATGCATTAGGCTAACCCTAACAAGCGGCTTGTCTCTCTGTAGTAGCAAGAGAAAGGAAGGCGGAGGTCATAGTATTTTCCTTTTTTTTTTTTTGCATTTCCTAGTGTGTGGTAGTGCCCTTTGTTTGAAATGGTATTACATGAAACCTACTACAAAACAGTTCTAAAATTTACTTGGTGAAGACTTGTTAGGAAGTTATACGTGTTTTAAAGTTTTAAAACCGCCAAGAACAGTACTTTCCCAGAAAAATTACGTTCATATATATATATATATATATATAATTGCCAGGCACTAAACCTATTTATGCTTGACGTACATATTGCATTTTGGGATAAATTACTTTGTATCTAGATTCTATAAGTACTCACAAGTTGAATAACCAAGAAAAAAACCGTAGTCTTTGTTTTGTTAAATGGAAGCAAAATCCATACTACTTACAGCATGAAGCAATTAACTCTAAGCATGCATTTTTTTGTTAACTGATAATATTTAACCCTAATTAATCAAGTTGTGACTTGTGATGAGTCTAGCACCAAAATTGGACATCAGAAACAAAAACCTCTCAGATTTCAATTTGACGAGGCTGTTTGCTTCATAAAATCGTACATACACATGCACACATGCGAGGGCTGGAGAGGAGCTAGAGATGTGTACAGTACGTACCGTGGGTGCTGCGTGTTCTTGACGACCTTCTGGCCGTACTTGCGCCACTTGTAGCCGTCGTCGAGCACGTCGACGTCGCTCATGGTCTTGAAGCAGAACCTCGGCTCCCGCACCTTCCGCCGCGCCTTCGCCCCTCCTCCCCCTCCCCCCGCCGCCTTCTTCATCCTCACCGCGCCGACCCCCATCCCGGCAGCCGCCGGCGCCGCCGACCCATGTAACAAACGTCCGCCGCCTCCACTTCCACCCGCCGCCGCGCTGTTAACCCCCATGCCCACCACCGCGCCCTTCCCCCTCTGCCTTTCTCGATTACCCTCCTCGCAAGACCTAATTAAGCAAATAAGACAATTAGCATATCAAACATATGGATACAGTTGCAGGGGGAGAGAGAGAAGCAACTGGGAGGGAGATCGATTACTACGACCATGGATGTGGAGGTGATGACCTCGGAGGATGGACGACTCCGGCAGGTGCATGGAGGTGGTGAAGGGCGGGAGCGGCGGGGATGGTGGAGGAAGAGGAAGTGGTGGTCGTTGGGTGGTCTAGCACGAGGGGGCTGTAACCTAGGAGGCCATGGTGGTGGGAGAGGCCGCCGTTCGCCGGAGGATCGGAGGGCTGGAAGCTGAAGGTTATGGCGGTCGGGGTGCCGCCGGCGATCGTCGCGCTCGTGGAGGCTGCTTGCCCGTGGGCCAGCGCCATGGCCGCCCCCCCTGGTGATGGGAACATCATGTCGATCGATCTCTTTATCTGTCTAGAGCTTCGCTATGCTTGAGCGTTTTGCTTGGGTTGTGGACTTGTGTGGTGATATACTCATGTCGTAGGGACTTAGGGCCGACGACTGACGGGGAATGATTTGGTGAAAAGCTTATGTTCGGTGAAGGGTTTATTATCTTATCTAAAGCATCCTTTTATTTAGGTAATTAGGTCTGGCTAGGCATCAGTCAGACAGATGCATGGCATGGTTAAAAATGATGTACTCCCTCCAGTCTTTTTTACTCACCGTATAAGATTTGTCTGAAGTTAAATTTCATAGTTTCTAATCATATTTATATTAAAAATATGAACATCTATAGTACGGAAGTTATACAATATAAAAATTAAATTGATAATGCATATAATGATATTGATTTTAATTTTGAGTGTTGATATTTATTTTTATAAAGTCGATTGAATCTGCATAAATCTTATATGCAGAGTAGAATTGATCGATGGGAGTACACAAGATGAAAAGAGAGGAAGCAAACCTCAAGGTAAATCTGGTGGCTAAGCTGAGGTTTAAAATCACAACAATTTTCCCCTTATATTTACGATGCACTCGCCTACAACGTATGGAGAGTGTTTATTTGGAACATACGATCGAATTCTATCTATAAAAAAGGGAATTGCATAAATCACGACATTTGTGGCCGAGGTATCAAAAAACCACGACTCTAGAGGATTTTAACACAAAAAAATCACAACTCTATGACTAATTAGTAACAAAACACACGAATCCATTTGATTAGTTACGTAATAAGAAATATGATTCCCCTGTTGTGGGATGGCGAGGTAACTAATCAAAGTGATTTGCGTGTATTTGTTATCTCAGCACCATGACATTCAATTTGTTTGAAACCGCCTATAGATGTTGTTTTTTGTTATCTCAGCGCCAATTGTTGTGTATTTGTGCAATTTCCTAACAAAAAACTTATGAACTATATGTAGTGCTATTGTAATTCACTAAAAAAGGCAATTCAACTCTAGGGTTTTGATTAAGGTTTGGGATTTTCACTCATAGGCTCGTAGCCTGTAAGTTTATAGGGGGCACTTGTATCTTTACTCGGTAACGATAAGGAAAAACAGAGGTAAAAGAGTTGCAAGCCTAGTTAATTGAGAAGAAGAGTTTAGAAAAATAATACAAACGAAGGCATAGACAAAAGGGTTACTCTCACGGTAAATCACCCTCAAGTAGTGTTTGACGCCCACAATGGTCCAACTTCTTGTGTCGCTCTTGATGGTCAAAGGTAATGTGGTCATGTTGTTGAAGAATCAGAGTCCCCCTCGCACCAAAAACTTAGGAGATAAGCGTGGTGGTGGATCTTGACCGATCGTAGAGAGCTTGGGATGACAAGCTAGTGTTTGCCCATTAATCTACCAACAAAATTTGCATGATGGGACAATTTCATATGGTGCTTCCTCAGCTAAGCTAGAGGAACTAACTAGTCGTCGTGAGCTAACTCCGCCACTAGATAAGCCCAAAGAGTGAGTTAATGGCCTTTTGCGGATGCAAGTTATTCTAGAAGCACAAGCGTTGATTTTTGGTAGATTATTCCATGAATTAGTTTGAATTTCTTTAATGGTGATTTTTCCCACCCCCGGGCTCTCAAAGTTGAGTCTCCAATGTGTGTGGTGTGATTAGGTGTAAGTGTGAAGTACTACTTTTCAAGGTTATCACAATCACGATTCTATTTGTACGATTTTATGACTTTACAATCCAAACTGACCTTTATAAACCTATGATTTTTGTTTGAAGAATCACAATTTTAACCACCTTTGTATATTCTAAAATGAATTTCAGATTAATTGTTAAGAGTCTCCTGTCTGTTTCAGCTCTGATTGGATTTGAATCATCCGTGAATTCACTTCAGTGGCAAAATTGATTCATAGATATATAAGGTCTTGATTGTTTCAGCTTTGATTGGATTGAAATCACATGTGGATTGCTTCCGTGGCAAAGCTGATTCGCAAAATAAGCCTCGTCACCAAATTACATTTTGAGGTGTTTCAGCAAATTGCACTGAAAATAGCCTAAATTCAGATTCAGCTTCACTGGTTAAGCTATTCCAAATTCAGTTCTTTTGACAAAGATTTCTTCACTGATAAAACTGATTCGAAATAGCTAATTGCTTTAGATTTTAGATTCAGCTTCACTGTTAAAGATGAATCTAGCCCCTCAAGCTCGAACAAACAACGTGTCTCACAATTACTCTGAATTAACCGACTCAACTTTCTTGAATGTCTCACGCAACTGTACCTTTTTTCCCAGTAAAGGCGGGTAAGGTGTGTCCATATGTGTATGCCACGAGTAGGTATTAGCGTATACTACTTTCAACTCCCTTCGATCCATAATATATGTTGCTTATCTAGTATAAAATTTATACTATTTTAATACAAAATAAATAATATTTATTATGGATCTAACAATTAATGTAAGCTAGCCCTTTCCCACTTGGGCATGCCCTACAAGCGTCTCATCGCTCTGGTGTGCAAGTCTTCTGCACGGTGTTTAATCACGGGCCCAAACGTCAGTACTTCTACTTTCCTTTTAATTTGACAGTTCAAACGTCAGTACTTTGTTGCGTGCACGCAGCAAGAGCTAGAGGATGAGATTTTTTTAAAATTTATTCAACAAAAAAGAGCTAGAGGAAGAGGAGAAACACGACACCCGTATCCCAAACAGATCCACGGGTCAAATCTCCGTCGTCCGGGCCGGCCATCATCGACCATTGCCACCTTTGAACCCAAAGCTCCGGCGATCCCAAACAAGACCATTTCCCTCCTTTCTTGTACAAAAAGCTCACCTGCCCCTTCATCTTGGCAATCGATGGCAAAGTCTCTGGCGTCCTGATGCAAAAGGCCCCCCTTTTATAAAGCCGGACATTATTCTTGGTCTTTTGGACACACGTGATTCGCCTCTTTTTGTACCATGGGATCCATGCACGGCCGGCAGCATCGTGTACGTATATACCGAGTTGCAAGTACGTATTGCATTTTACAACATTGTATGCCCCTGTTTGGACACCATAAATTATGTGGGAAAATAAGAGAGTTTGTGTGTCCACTTAGTTTGAGAAAAAATACAGGAAGAAAACCAAATGTGGAGGTGGCGTTGAAAAGACAAGGGAGATGGAAAATGTGAAGGCGTTGGTGGTTTATATGAGATGCTAGAATTAATGCATGGTCATAACTCATAAGATAGCTAGGCCACATACATGAGTACTCAATAATGGAGCAGAGAGAGAGAGAAGAGAGAGGATGAGATGGAGAGGGGGCGTGCGAAAACGCAATATGCAAGAATTTTCTCGATGGAGGATCATGATATCGGGAGGACGACCAGAGAGACAGACATGTGCATGTGCACCCTAGCTACGCATGCATGCACGCTTTGATCCATCGAGCTAGCGAGCACTCGATCGTCTCATCTCCCATCCCACACGAGCGAGCGCCTTTTCCACAGTGCTCGCACGATGGAACCATCATGCCCGCCCTGCTTGCCTAGCTACCTCCATATACATCGATCTCTGCCTTTGCCACTCCGCTGCTCATCATGAGTCACCCATACACTATTGAGCAATGCACGATGTAGGATACGAAGGGAAAGACAGGAACATATCAGCAGATACGATCATAAGTTGAAACACCAAATTCAGTTTACAGATCGGTGCAAACGGAAAATGCAACATGAAATTCCACGGGGCAAAACAGATGCGCTAAATTCATACGGCATATTTACGTAATCGAAACTGAATGTTTTCCGTGATACAAACCTTGCCGAAACATCTGGTGCTGATGCGTGGACGGCCAGATCAAAGGAGCACGTCCAGCGCATGGAAGCACGTCCACCGTTCTACCAATGCCAGACAAGGCGCCATGGGCATGACCTTGCGCGGACCATTGGGGAGCGTTCGAAGTCCGTGCCAACAACCACGGTAGCTGCACTCACCGAATCCCACTGGGATTGCTCGCCGTAGTTTGGATCATAAGCAACGGCGAGGAAATGGGATGCGGCAGAGGGGAGCCGAACAAATGTGCGACGATAACCCTGAATATCCCTCCGCACCGTACATATAGCACACAGGGGAGGATTTTGCGGGCCGCTCGCAAAACTTTTACCAACCGTGCGAGATTTGACACATCTGTTCTGAACGAAAAATGTTCCCTTCCACCAAAAACTTCTTTCCTCAACCTCACTTTTTACATTTTTTCGATAAAGGACACATTTATTATATTAAAATGTAGCATCAAGCATCGTCGGAGCACACAAACACTTATAAAAGCTTAGTATTTAGTCACTGGAGGTCGTTGGGTAGTCGATAGACCGTCGAGGAAGAGGCGAAGCTCACGGCTTCTGATGAAGCGGGCGCACGCCGCCAGGTATTCTTCGTAGACAGCGTCGTAATGATCCCTGGCGACGGCGCATCATTCCTTTGCGCCCTCTTGGCCGAAACTACCTCAAAGTTGGCAGCACATAGTGCCTCCTTTGTGCGAGATAGCTTCATGGTTAACGACACAAGCTGTTCGCCGAACTTCTGCGATGCGTATCCACGTGCGGTTGACTTCTTCGTCGCTACCATTGTGGACGAAGAACCAACTGTGCACCCTGGAGCCGTCGGTCCCGCCATCGGCACTTCCTCTGCTCTATCCTCCATTTGCATCACGGCTGGGACCTGCTCCCGCACCAGACGCCCTAAAATTTCTCATCGGAGTTGGATAGTGAGCGCGACAGAGATAGAAATGACGGTGGCGAGAAAAAAAAATATGAGAGACGGAAACCCTAAAACATGCAGCGAGCTGTAGACACGGTGGCCGGAGAGGTGTTTTGCGGGTTGCCCGTGATTTTTTACGGACCGATAAAATATGATAATTTATTGTAATCCAAAACTTCACATACATCCATAAAAAAGACATGCATATATACAAGCCGACAGCGGGATAACGCATCTTTCAGTCGAGCGAAAAATTGGTCGTAGGAAGGGGCGGAGCCGATCTGCTTGTTGGATTTGGTATTGCGAGACTCTGACAACGTTGCAGTTGCACCTATACTTAATAACCAGGATAATTGACTGATGATACGATGAGCTGCATGCATGCATGATACTCCACTTGATGGGCTGTGACTATGGACGGATCACGAATGGATCTATTTAGGAGCTTGATTACAGTTAGGCGTGTGGCACGTGAGCTGATGATATGCTCTCGCACCGGACCGGATCTGGTAAATCATGCCAGCCATCGGCCATGCACGTAGTCATCGATCTCCAACCATCCATCATAGCTGGCCATGCATTTCCTCTTCATTGTACTGCATCTTACTGCTCGTTAATTAGTTTTTCAGTTATTATTATAAATGTACTTACCCAAGGATTATCTTATTTTTAGGGGTCCCAAGGAAAGGATTATCTTTGCCGGAGATCATTGCGAGCACGACGGAATGGGCGATGCAGGTCAGTGGTCAGATATATCTGCTGCCGGTCGGTGCACTGGTATGGACCCTGCCCATCGGCTATGGTGGCGATATTTCTCGATGTGAGAAAAACTTATTTAACGCTCGCGGGCGTGAGTTAGTGTGCCGAGACTCCGCTGAAGGCGTAAGGCATCTACTCGCAAAAAAGAAACGGCTTTGCTAATTCTCATGTGCTCTTACATGACAATTAGTTAAGTCACATGCAAGTTATTTTTTTTACGTTGCACATCATATATGTTTATCATGTTTTCTAAAACATATACGTGAAGCTTGCAACCTAGAGAGGTGGGCCGGCCCACTTAATATATTTTTTATGTTTTTTCCTATTTTTTTTTCTGTTTCGATTTTTTTTTGTTATTCTTTTGTTTCGTTTTTTCTTTTCTAGTTTCAGATTTTAATGCATTTTTATTTTGTTTGCGTTTTTTAGAACTTTCCACGATGTATGGTGAATATTTTATTAAATACTTAAAAATATATTTATTATGATGAACTAATTTTAAATATACATTGATTTGTTTATATAAGTTGAAAATATTTATGTAGAATGAACATTTTTAGTATTCATTATTTTTTTTATATTATTTGACAAGTATTTTTTAATAGTCACTGAACATTTTTTAAACATAGAATAAAGTTTTTTAGTACGAAATTGTTAAACAGCATGTACACACGAAATATCGAAGCTACATATGAATCCGCTGCCGTGTGATTTTCTGTTTTAAAAAACTGTACAAGAGTTGATTGAGGGCTGATTTAGATTGTTTGTCGTACGGGAGTTGAGCGCAGACTGTTTCAACTTTTTTGGTTGTTTTTTTTCGCTTTTATCCTGTGATGTTTATAGGTTGTCTTTTTTTCGTCGATGGTCCCCTCTGCTTTTTTGTTGATTTTTTTTCCAGTTGTAATTCAACCAACGAGTCACAACTGGTTTCAACTTTTTTTCAGTTTCAATCCACCAACGAGCCGCTACTAGGTCCGACTTATTTTTCTTAGTTGCAAATTCACCAACGAGTCGCAACTGGGTCCAATTTTTTTTCTCAGTTGCAAGACCACCAATGAGTCACAATTGTGTCCGATTTTTTTCTAAGTTGCAAGTTCTCCAACGAGTCGTAACTAGGCCCAATTTTTTTTTCTCAGTGGCAAGCCCACCAACGATTCGCAAGTGGGTCTGAGTTTTTTTCTCAGTTGCAAGTCCACCAATGAGTCGCAACTGAGTCCAATTATTTTGTAAGTTGCAAGTCCGCCAACGAGTCACAATTGGGTACGATTTTTTTTCTCAGTTGCAAGCCCACCAACGAATCGCAAGTGGGTCCGAGTTTTTTTCTCAGTTGCAAGTCCACCAACGAGTTGCAACTATGTACGATTTTTTTCTAAGTTTCAAGTCCGCCAACGAGTCGCAACTGAGTCCGATTTTTTTTCTCAATTGTAAGCTCACCAATGAATCGCAAGTGGATCTGAGTTTTTCCGCAGTTGCAAGTCCACCAGCGAGTCGCAACTGGGTCCATTTTTTTTCTGAGTTGCAAGTCCGCCAACTAGTCGCAACTGGTTCCGATTTTTTTGTCAGCTGCAAGCCCACCAACGAGTCGCAAGTGGGTCTGAGTTTTTTTCTCAGTTGCAAGTCCACCAACGAGTCACAGTTGGGTTCAATTTTTTTCTCAATTGCAAGTCCACCAACAAGTCGCAACTGGGTCCGTTTTTTTCTCAGTTGCAAGTCCACCAATGAGTCGCAACCGAGTCCAATTTTTTTCTCAGTTGCAAGCCCACCAACGAGTCGCAATTGGGTCCGACTTTTTTTCTCTGTTGCAACTCAACCAACGATTCGCAACTGCGTTTTTTTTCAGTTGCAAGTCCACCAACGAGTCGCAACTTGGTTTGACTTTTTTTTTTCTCAGTTGCAAGTTCACCAACGAGTCTCAACTGTTCCGACATTTACTTACAATTTTTAAAATCGACATTTTTACATTTATTGTAGTAAAATTTTTGTATGATAATGCTTTTTTTTCTTGTCCATTGGAGCCCATTAGATAACTATCAGTCTCAAATAAACAAATAAAAGCCTAATTAAAAAACATGCGGGCTGACGTCAGCGCATGTGACTTAACTAAGTCACATGCGCATGAGCCCTAGTCACTCCCAAAAAGAAAAGACACTTGATTGCACAGTTTGCCCTTGCCACTTTAGCTGCTGTTTTTTATGTTTTAATTTTTTTCAGTTTCGGAATTATTATTTTTTCTTTTTTTCTCTGAAAATATTGAGTATTTATTTGAAAAAATATTAATTTTTATTATATGTCATAAACAATTATTAATATATTTTTATATACATTCATTTTTTATATGATGAATATTTTTTTAATACATACTGAATAATTGTACAGAATATTGTTAATATATAGTACTAAACTTTTTTTATTTTATACTACTATTTTTAAATACAAATCAAACAATTTTAATATATCTTGAAAACATTTAGTATGCAATAAATTTTCTTAACATATTATAAAATTAATATTTTATATGATTAACAATTTTTATTATACACCGGATAAATTTCAATATATGATGTAAACAAAATAGCATTTAAAAATTAAAACTGACCAACAAACGGGGAAAAACATTTTGGTTTAAATGGGCCGGCCAATCGTGTGTGGCTTCAGCGAAGGCTGAACACACTGACCCTCATGAGCATCCTATCAAAATCGGTAATTAAGCTCTACTCTTTGCAAATAAACACTCCCACATTCTTCGCGGCTGACAAGTGAAGCACTGCATACACGTTATTTATCGCAATCTAAAATTTTCTTTTTTAGATTTTTTCAATGTTTTATTTCTTAAACTGCGCGTTCAAATCTTGAACCAGTTTCACCGCTGAATTTCTTACGTCGAGATCTTTTAAAATAGACCCATGTTAATAGGTTACAACAAACTTTACGAGTGCTTTTCGTGGAAGCAAATATCAACCTCCAGAAGAAGCAAATATATATATATATAAATATATATATATATATATATATATATATATATATATATATATATATATATATATATATAGTGAAGCTATTCATCACCCAGGGTACAGAATAATTTATTTTTCACCCGAGGTAATTTTACGAACCTTTCATAAAAAAATTATGTTTGTAATACAAATAATTACATTAATATGGATTTACTTCATAAATTTTGACATAAAAAATAAAAATATTGGTCATAAGATTAAAAAAATTACATTTTTTGTATATTTTACAACATCATTTTTACGTAACATAAAATATATTTTACGGCGATTATATTTTTTTACGTATGAAATAAGATAAAATTTATGAAATGTAAAATTACGATGAATTGATGTCAAAACAGAGGAGGGTGAAGAATAACTATTCCTCACCCAGGGTGACGAATAGTCAATCATATATATTTATATATATTTATATATATATATATCCCGTGAAAAAAAAAAGTGTGAGACATGATTGTACCTATCGCAGAATCAAATATGTGACTTCACGATAGGCGCAAATGTGCCTCTTGTAATTTTTTTTTTCATTTTCAAGAGGCACAGTTGTACCTCTAGTGGAAGCAAACCTATACAACCCTAAGTCGCGTCTCTCGTGTTTTTTCTTTTTTTAGAGGTATTGTCGTGCCTCTCACGGAAGCAAATCTATGTCTCCACAAGTGGCATGATTTTTCTTACATAAACCCCCCTCGCCCCCCCCCCCCCCCCCACACACACAAATTCAATTTATCCACGAAATTCTAAAAAAAGAATAACCCATCGAAGCCTCGAAAACACGTACAAAATATAAAAACAAAAATGATGCTCGGGGAGCCACAAGACACGTGACGCGATTTCAGTCCACCAAAAATGATCCTTGGGAGCCACAAGTATCATTACCCCGGCACGTGTGGTACGTGCTCGGATGTGATGGTGATGCCAGAACTGGTTCGGCCTGCTGGAACCTTTGTTTTTTTTTGCATTTCCGCACGTCTACTCGCTAGTTTGTTTCCTGTTTTTTAAGGGTAATTACATTTTTGTCCTTAATTGGCTTTTACTCATGGGTTTTGCCTTTAGTTTCTCATTCTTCTTAATTTTGCCTTTAGATTTTCCTCCTAAATTGAACTAACGCCCTTTGATAATTTGACCGCTAATTTTAAAATTCATATAAACTTAAAAAATCAAATAATATATTGAAATGTTCGAAAACATCATCTATATGTGCATGACAATTTGTTGAACAAGGGCATTCGGGTGACCTCTTATAAATACTACTCCCTCCAATCCATAATAAGTATCTTTCATCTAGTACGAAGTTTGTAGTAGCTTAGTACAAAATGAACGACACTTATTATGGATCGGAGAAAGTATATTTTTTAGTAATGCAAATGACAAGGATATATACAAAAGTAAAAAAAAACTGAAAATTTTGATATTTTATTTGTATTTGTTGAGCATATGAATTTTAAAAGAGGCGATCAGATGACATTCGAATGGCCTTGAAGGCAAATCTAAGGAAAAAATTGAGTAGATTCAACAACTTGGAATAAAACTCATGGACATGAATCAAATAGAGGCAAGAATGTAATTACTTTTTTTCTATATATTACTCCCTCCGATCCAAAATAAGTGTCGCTCATCTAGTACAAATTTTGTACTAGCTTAGTACAAAATGAGCGACACTTATTATGAATCGAAGGGAGTACCTTTTTTACAAAATTTTAAAAATATAATTATTTTAGCAAAAAATTAGTTATAGCACCATATTGTTATAGTCGTGTACGAAGAGGTTCTTTTTATTATCGACGTTGCCGAAGAATAGAGTTTATTGCGTAGAGAAACGAATAATGGCCTTTTCGTTGTTTATAGAGTTACCTAGCACGTTTTGGGCATGTTTGGGACTACTCCGCTCCACTTAAACGAGCTTTACTTCGCTAAATTCACTTTGGAGCAGGTTTATATAGAAGTTGTAGCGTTATCAAGGACTTTTTTTTATCATGTTTGGCTTCCATCTAGCTTCAACTTTAAAAATAGAAAATTTGGTGGAATAGATATTTGATTGGATGATAAAGGGGTATCTACTTACTGCTTGCAGTGGTGGGTAATTTTCTTCCAACTCTAATTTCTAGATTTTATCTGGAGCACCCCTGAAGAGCTTCACAAAAAACTGAGAATTGTACTCATATTCTAGTTCTTTTACGAAGCAGCATATCGTGAAGTTACCTTGTTTGGCTTTCTTTTGTTGGAACGGAGCTAGATTTTAGAGAGCGGAGCATCCCAGACCCTTTGGAATATGTGAAGATTTAGAAGCCAACAAGTACTAGAAGGGGCACACGACCGCTACACAAGCAGGTGGCGCAGCCACCCCAGGTCGCACCATGTGGTCGTGTGGTCCCGTGTTCACCGCTTTCCGTCGATTTCTTCGCTATAAATTCACATCTGCTCTAACAAATCACAGAAAATTTCCATAACAAATCATAGAGCCCTAATCAGAAGTCTGTTTTTGGTTTCAGAGAGTGGGATTCATCGTCGTTCTCATCACCAACCATTCTCCATCACAAATTGTGTGACGCTCACAACCGTGTGTGACTAATTTCTTCGTAGGCATGTGGAGATAGGTCGGAACTGGATGAAATTTCTTATGTAATTATTGTCAGATTTGTTAAGGCTTGATCCATAGTATCCACTATATTTTGAGATTGATGTTGTTATGATTCTGCTATGTTTACTGCTTGTCAGTAGGGCCTGAGTGTCGTGATTTCAGATCTGAACCTCTCTGTTTTCATGAATATATGTGAGGTATTGATCTTATCTTGTAGTTCGCCGCGAGGTGATGTGGCTGCAGTCGGTGGAAGTCAAGGAAGTTGCGGAAGAAGGTGCTGGCGGGGAGTCCGAATCCACGCTCAAAGTGAGCGAGGAAGACGACCCTCTCGCCAGCGCACGCGGTGGGCACGATCTCAGCGCCGACGATGCGCCACTGGACCTCAGCCGGCATCTTGCGGGCACGAACCAGAGCTTGGATATCGCCCGCGGTGACTTTTGCCCCCTTCCAGCACCCGTGGCTGGC
The DNA here is from genome assembly GCA_950022295.1 of Bromus sterilis. Classification (NCBI taxonomy): domain Eukaryota; kingdom Viridiplantae; phylum Streptophyta; class Magnoliopsida; order Poales; family Poaceae; genus Bromus; species Bromus sterilis. Next base: position 33,803,861 of record OX465597.1, read on the forward strand.
CTGAGAGGTGTCCCGCCAGGGAGCCATGGAGCTCGCGGGCGGAGCGAGAAGAGGGAGGAGATGCTAGTGGCGAGAAAATGCCGCGGCGGCGGAGCAGAACGCGAGCGCACGGCCGGAGCGGATCCCGTGCGCGGAGGCGGAGAGACGAGCGCGATGGAGAGCTTCAACTGGAGCGGCAATGGCGCGCGCGAGCAGCAGGAGATGGAGGAGGAAGACGACTTATGGGAGAAGGAAGGGGCACAGGCCCTCCCCTGTGGCTTATAAGGGCGGCGGGGGAGGGGAGTGGGATTCGGTTGCGGCCGTGTGGCCCGGTGTGGCCTAGCACACAGGAAGACCAACCGGCAGGCCGGCGCAAGAGATCCCAGCGTGGGAAGCGAGGCGTGCGACATGGGGGTCGAGGCCTGCAGTTATGTCATGTCGCATGTGGGTCGTGGGCCACGATCCATTGATTCCATCCCGGACAAATCGGAAGTAACCGTTGGAAGGCAATCGGCGAGGGATGCTATTCTTGAAGGGAATATGCCCGAGAGGCAATAATAAAGTGGTTATTATCTTATTCCATGTTTATGATAAATGTTTATTTTCATGCTATAATTGTGTTAACCGGAAACGTTAATACATGTGTGTTTAATAAACAAAGAAAAGGTTCCTAGTAATGCCTCTCTTTATACTAGCTTGTTGATTAACGGATGATCAAGGTTTCCTGGTCATGAACATTGGATGTTGTTAATAACAAGGTCATGTCATTGGAGAATGATGTGATGAACATACACCCACAGTAGTTATAGCAATACGATCATGTCATCAAGTTTCTATTGCTGTATCAAACTTTCACGAAGTAACTCTAATCCTTAGACCATGAGATCACGTCAATCACTGACACCGGAAGAGTACTTTGATTCCATCAAACGTCACACCGTAACAGGGTGATTATAAAGGTGTCGTTGGGTACTTGGAAAGTGTTAGTTGAGGCTCGTGGATCAAGAGTGGGATTTGTCCATCCAGATGACGGAGAGATATACTCTGGGCCCTCTCGGTGATATCACATTGACATCGCTTGCAAGCACGTGACTGGCTCACGAGGATGTTATATCACGGAACGAGTAAAGAGTACTTGTCGGTAACGAGATCGAACTAGGTATGGATGATACCAAATGATCGGATCTCGGACAAGTAAAATATCGCGAGACAAAAGGAATTGGTTACGGAGTAATGGTTCACACGATCACTAGTTCATCGTTGAGTAAGTGGGAGTCATCATGGATCTCCAGATCCCTCTGATGATTATTGATCGGAGAAGAGTCTCAGTCATGTCCATTTTATTCACGAACCGTAGGGTGACACACTTAAGGATTCGTTGACGCGTTTGAGTGGATACGGAACGCCGGAGAATATACAGGACAGCACATGGACTGTTTTGATAAAACTGCTGGAATAGTTTCGGTATATCAAAATAGTGCAAGGGGATAATTGTTAATGTGTTCATTGAATGAAGTGTTCATCAATGAAGTACTCATTGAATGAAGTGTTCATTAATTTGAGTGACATTAAACAAGATAATTAAAAGTGTTTTAATGTGATAAAACTCTTGGAATTTTGAGTGGAGAATTATGGAAGTTATGGGAATAATGTGTGACCCTTTGTTTTTGTGAGTGGAGAGTCCACCCACATGATGAGGGGAGAGGTGGGGGCACCTCTTGGGGCGTGCTACCCCTTGGGGGCTGCCTCCCCCTCCTATATATAGATGGGTGGAGACCCCTCTACACACTAATTCCTCCATCTCTCATATGCCCTTTGGTTGGCATCTTCCTCCCCTTGCTAGCTGATCCAGTTTCACGAGTACGGTGCTTAGGCGAAGCCCTGCTCAAGATCTTCTCTACCACCACCACCACTATGTTGTAGTGCTGCTGGAGTTCCCGAGGATCCACTACTTCCGCTGCCCAACTGGAGCAAGGGGCGGAGGTCGTCACTGATCTGTACGTGTGACCGACTACGGAGACGCTGCCCGTTCGTGGCGTCAAGTCTTCATCACGACCTTGAGGTTGGCGAGTGTTCGACTACATCACCCACGAGAATAGTTCTCGTTAAAGCTTTTGGTCTTCGAGGGTGAGTCCTTCTCAAACCGTTACAAGTGATCTTCTAGATGTGATCTTGGCTGTTACAACCGTAGGAAAATTTTTGTTTTCTATGCAACGAACCCATCAGTGGTATCAGAGCCTCGTCTATGCGTAGATGATTTGTACGGTTAGAACACATAGAGATGTGGGCGTTGATCCTCTAGTTGTTACCCTCTTTTGTGCACTTGTTCATATTGCGGCAATGTTGGATTGAAGCGGCCCTAAGCGCAGATTGCGTGTCACGCTTGACATACGGCTTGTACCGTATAAAGTGGCTTTGGGGGTGTCAGTTTCTCTAACATTAGTGATATGGCATTTGCAATGGAGGGCCCTGGAAAGGGATGAAAAGAAACAACTAGCGAATCAACGTTGTGGTTCTTGTCCGTAGGTAAGATCGGTTCTTTCCTAGGAAGCCCAAAACCACGTAAAATTTGCAAAGATAATTTAGAAGCGTCTAACTTGTTTTTGCAGGGCATGTGATGTGATATGGTCATTGTTACAAAATTGTTGTATGAAATGAGATTTATTGTAAACAACCGGCAGGAGCCATATGGTTGTGTTTTTCCTTTTTAAGGCCTGCGTGCTGTAGATATATCCATGAGATATATTGTAATGGAGAAGGACGACCATGGTGGTGGCGTCATGGACCTTGGTGCCGCGCCGGTGGCATGATGGAGATCATACCAAGACGCACAAAGATGGAGATCTATTGCGAGAAGGACCATATCATATCACATTATCAATGCATGTGATGTTTATCCTTTTATGCATCTTATTTTGCTTAGTTACGATCATGATCGCTGCGGTAGCATTATAAGATGATCCCTCTCACTTAATATCAAGATAATTATATGTTCTTCCTTAGTATGCACCGTTAAGAAAGTTCGTCGTTTCGAGACACCACGTGATGATCGGGTGTGATAGACTCTACGTTCGCATACAACGGGTGTTTTCAAGCCTAGCATGTACAGACATGGCCTTGAAACACATGCAAATACTAAGGTTCTACTTGACGAGCCTAGCATGTACAGACATGGCCTCGGAACATGGACCGAAAGGTTAAGCACGAGTCATATGGATGATATGATGAACCATATTGAGATGCTCGCCATTGCAGCTACACTGCCTCACGTGATGATCGGTCGTGGTGTAGTGAATTTGGTTCGTGTAATCACCAAAGACGACTCGAGGGATGTTGTTTTTGAGTGGGAGTTAGATGAACTCATTTTATCATGAACTAAATCAAAGTGAATTTGCATAGTTCGTTGTAGTCATTGGCATTTGTTTACTACCTTTGCGCTTAGCTATAATTGAGATAATAGAACTATAAAATTCTGGATATTTAACTTTACGGATTGGTACCGTATTGTTTGAGTGTCAATCTAAAGTTTAAAGTCTTATTGCAAACTTTAGCAAACCTTGCTTACTCCATGAAGTTTAATAATGTGTATTAAATCGAGAGTAACAATTCCAGTGTTAGTGTCTAAGTATCACACTTGCCTCCATGATCCTTGATATTCAAATGTTGTTTGTTATTATCAAGGTTATCTAGGAGCTGAAAGGATTGTTTCAGAAACTATCATGTGTGGAAGATATAGCGATATCTGAAACAATGTTTAGTTGCAATGTGATAGAGTAAAATTTAGTGAGAAACATGTTCTCATATTGTATGAGAATTTGTGAAGGTTGGAGACACTATGTGTCCTAATCTCTCAAAAAGGTTTTGGGAACTAATATTGTACTCACAGTTTGTCCCTATGAGCTATGGTAGTTTTGTCATGAAAGTTGTCATGATAGGATGAATGGAAGATGTAGGTAAAATGTTTACTACACTATAAGATTACTAAAGAATGGAATTTGGAAGAACACCAAACATTTGATGACGGTGATCTACATCAAAGTGAGAATCAAAGGGTGTTAGTATTTGACTAACACACTTTGGATTATGTGTCATATGAATGGTGCCACAAGTGATGTTGATAAATTCTTCTAAAAAAGAAAGGAATTGCTGAAAGAGGATCTGAAAAAATATTTTGGCAAAAAGAAAAAGGAAAAGACTGGAAATGTCCAGCTCGGGTATATAGATGATATACATGTTATGGGTATATTCATTGCTTGTTAAACAATGTGATTCTTGAGTATTGGATACTGATTGGTTGGTATGAAGTGTCATACGGAACAACGCAATACAAGAGTTGCAATGGCCTGAGTAACTAGCAAATGAATATGGGATGATTCTCATCAAAAACAAAATAAAGTGTTATTGTGTTTATCGTTGGAATTAAACCTAGCCTTCAAGATTTATTTGAATAATTGTTATTCTGTTCTGGTGTTATACGAACAATAGTTGTTCAAATTATCACCATATTCATAGAAGATGGATGAACTCTATAAATCTTGTTGGAGAAATCACATCCATAATAACTGATGCTAAACATGTCGCAAGACAAATGATTATAAGATCACTTATGAGTGACACCACCGTTTGAATCATATTGGAAAGAAACACATGAAGAAACTCCATGGTGATGGAATTTTGGAGTCTTTTGATTTTGAATCAATTGACGGTTGTGAGAAATTTCTAGAGATGATTGAAACACCGTTTAAATCATATTGGAAAGATAACATGAAGAAACTCCATGTTGGTGGAATTTTGGAGTCTTTTGATTTTGAATCAACTGACGCTTGTAAGAATTTCCTAGAAATGATTGAAACTCCGTTCATAGGCAAAGAAGGACGGACGACTAACTTATTGGACATTATACATGTTGATGTGTATAGTTCATTATGTGTAGCCGTGTGTGGTGGGTCTTATAACTTCATATACTTTAACCGAGGTTTTGAGTGGATATATGTGTATATTTACTTGATAAGGAAGAAGTATGAAATGTTTGAAAATGTTCAAATAAATTTCAAGATGAAGTGAAAATCATTGTAACGAGAAAATAAGAGTTTATGATTGGATCATAAAAGAAGATTTTGAGTTAAAAGTTTAGCAAATGCCTGAGAGTTTAGGAATCGTTCCAAAACTTGCATTTCCCGAAACACCATAGGAGTATGGAGTGTTCGAGAGATGTAATCAAACCTTGTTTGACATGGTAAGGATCAAATGTGTTATTTATAAAAATTGCCATTATATTTTAAGGATTAAGCTTTAGAGACTACCGCTTTTCACTGAAAAGAGCGCCATCGAGATCCGTTGAAATGACACCATATAAGTTATGGAATGGGATAAAATCCAATTTGTCTTTTCTTAAATTTTGGTATGCAAGGCATATGTAAAATGTTTACAACCAAAGTCGGATAAAATGCGTCTTTGTAAGTTATCCCAAAGTAACCGTTGGGTATTCCTCCATAACACTAAAGACAAAAGTGTTTTGTGGCTAAGTGCATCAAGTTTCTTGAGAAGGAATTTTTTGCGAAAAGTTAAGTAGGAGGACAGTAGAACTTCGATTAGGTTGTTGAACCTAAGCTTTATGTGCTAAGTGGCGCAGCGCCGGAAAGTGTCCCGGAAGCGGCCGCAATGCTCTTGGCTCCCGTGTCCCAAAGGTTGTGGTCACGGCGATCTAAGTTCCTATTGAACTGCGTAGTTCGGGTAATCGATCAAATAGTAAGATTTGAGATTGAATCATTGTTATTTGATAATAATGGACCGACTACATGCAAAGAAGCGATGATGGGCCCTGACTCCGTCAAAATGGCTAGGAGCTATAAAATCCGTGATATTTCCATACACGAGAAACCAAGTTTCTGAACTTGGAAGACCCTCTAGATACCGTGTTTGGATCTATAAAGAAACAGACGTGGATGTTCTCACATCTATGAAATATTCGACATATCGTTAAAATAGTTTACGATTATGTTCAAAGAGTTGGCTATGACAAGATTTGATCTTTCATAACGATATTTAGTCTGGACGGATTATTGTAGCAACCACTACATATGCTAATTTTTGTATATGGTAGTTGAACAAACGGAACAACGTTCTTCTAATAGAATGGTTACCTAGGACGTGTACAGGACACGGTCCAAAGGGTTCTGTTAATTCAAAGGATGCTAAAATAGCATGCAAATTTCAATGGTTGAAATAAGCATTCGCGGAGTTGGAATCTTCATCATGATGAAATTGTTAAAACGTTTAGTTTCATCAGAGACGGTGAAGATGCTTGCTTTTGCAAGAAATTAAGTGGGAGCGCTGAGACATATTTCTAATACATTATGTAGAAGACATATTGTTGATTGGAAATGATGTATCTTTTATTGACACGGGTGAAGTTTCATTGAAAATTTGATTTTAATGGAAGATTTGGGCAAAACCAGTATATTGGGCTAATATGGTCTATATAGATAGATTGAGGTGCTAATATGGTTGGGCCGAAGTACATATATGAAATATTGAATAAGTTCAATATGGAAACGATGAGAAAGGTTCTTGCCGCATGGAAAAGGTTGAAGCGAGATTCAAGTGTTTTGACACTTGGTGAGTAAAATCACATGAATGATTTGATCAATCATGTACACCATGATATGTACAATTCCAGAATGTCCTATGCTCTAAATGTTATGAGCATATACCAGAATGATTCATAAGATGATCATTGGACAATAGCAAAGATATCCTTACGTGCTTTGGAAGGACTAAGAATATATATTATGTATGTTGGACAATAGTTCATTGTAAAGTGTTACATTGATACTAGTTTTGTCGCAAGATACAATCTAAATTTATCTCAATTTTGGCGGTATATTAAGGTGGCAAAATGTAATGGAAGAAAGTTCCATGATAGATTTGGAATAGTTCCAAATGGATTTGGATGAGTTCCAAAGTTAAGACATTATAACGAATACTACAACGAAAGGCTAAGTATATGACTGCTCTAGCAGCAGCAAAGGAGGGCATTTGTGTCAAGAAGTTTGTTTGACAAACTAGGTGTAGTTCAAAACGGGCTAATACTATGAAGATCTATTGTATGACAATAGATTCAACATGTTTTGAGCTCAAGGGACTAAGGTCTCACCGGAGGACCAAATTTATGCAATGCCATCTCATTGGTGAATGAGTGATGCGTAGAGACGCAAAGAAATGCAAATACACACGGACCTGAAGTGTCAGATCTGGATATTAGGTTTACCACTAGCAATGCATATGGATAACACCTGAATGCCATAGGTGTTGGATGCGCAAGTACCAAACTAGATTATTGACTCTAGTGCAAGTGGGAGACTGAAGGGAATATGCCCGAGAGGCAATAATAAAGTGGTTATTATCTTATTCCATGTTTATGATAAATGTTTATTTTCATGCTATAATTGTGTTAACCGGAAACGTTAATACATGTGTGTTTAATAAACAAAGAAAAGGTTCCTAGTAATGCCTCTCTTTATACTAGCTTGTTGATTAACGGATGATCAAGGTTTCCTGGTCATGAACATTGGATGTTGTTAATAACAAGGTCATGTCATTGGAGAATGATGTGATGAACATACACCCACAATAGTTATAGCAATACGATCATGTCATCAAGTTTCTATTGCTGTATCAAACTTTCACGAAGTAACTCTAATCCTTAGACCATGAGATCACGTCAATCACTGACACCGGAAGAGTACTTTGATTCCATCAAACGTCACACCGTAACAGGGTGATTATAAAGGTGTCGTTGGGTACTTGGAAAGTGTTAGTTGAGGCTCGTGGATCAAGAGTGGGATTTTTCCATCCAGATGACGGAGAGATATACTCTGGGCCCTCTCGGTGATATCACATTGACATCGCTTGCAAGCACGTGACTGGCTCACGAGGATGTTATATCACGGAACGAGTAAAGAGTACTTGTCGGTAACGAGATCGAACTAGGTATGGATGATACCAAATGATCGGATCTCGGACAAGTAAAATATCGCGAGACAAAAGGAATTGGTTACGGAGTAATGGTTCACACGATCACTAGTTCATCGTTGAGTAAGTGGGAGTCATCATGGATCTCCAGATCCCTCTGATGATTATTGATCGGAGAAGAGTCTCAGTCATGTCCATTTTATTCACGAACCGTAGGGTGACACACTTAAGGATTCGTTGACGCGTTTGAGTGGATACGGAACGCCGGAGAATATACAGGACAGCACATGGACTGTTTTGATAAAACTGCTGGAATAGTTTCGGTATATCAAAATAGTGCAAGGGGATAATTGTTAATGTGTTCATTGAATGAAGTGTTCATCAATGAAGTACTCATTGAATGAAGTGTTCATTAATTTGAGTGACATTAAACAAGATAATTAAAAGTGTTTTAATGTGATAAAACTCTTGGAATTTTGAGTGGAGAATTATGGAAGTTATGGGAATAATGTGTGACCCTTTGTTTTTGTGAGTGGAGAGTCCACCCACATGATGAGGGGAGAGGTGGGGGCACCTCTTGGGGCGTGCTACCCCTTGGGGGCTGCCTCCCCCTCCTATATATAGATGGGTGGAGACCCCTCTACACACTAATTCCTCCATCTCTCATATGCCCTTTGGTTGGCATCTTCCTCCCCTTGCTAGCTGATCCAGTTTCACGAGTACGGTGCTTAGGCGAAGCCCTGCTCAAGATCTTCTCTACCACCACCACCACTATGTTGTAGTGCTGCTGGAGTTCCCGAGGATCCACTACTTCCGCTGCCCAACTGGAGCAAGGGGCGGAGGTCGTCACTGATCTGTACGTGTGACCGACTACGGAGACGCTGCCCGTTCGTGGCGTCAAGTCTTCATCACGACCTTGAGGTTGGCGAGTGTTCGACTACATCACCCACGAGAATAGTTCTCGTTAAAGCTTTTGGTCTTCGAGGGTGAGTCCTTCTCAAACCGTTACAAGTGATCTTCTAGATGTGATCTTGGCTGTTACAACCGTAGGAAATTTTTTGTTTTCTATGCAACGAACCCATCAATTCTCGTAAAGTGAAGGCAGAAATCAGAGATGATTCAAAACAGATCAGACGAAATCTTGGCCAGCCGAGTGTGAGCTTCGAGTCATCCGACGAACTCGGAATGACACACTTGATGAGGCCACAACATTCGGAAGATATTGAAAAAAGATTGAAAACTGCAAAGGCCCCGCGGTCAAATGACCATGGGACCTTTACAACTTTAGGGGCTACTGTCGGGGGATTGGTACCCGGGTAGGCTCACCCAAGCGGAAGCAACCTTTCAAGACAAGGGTGGACCGATTGGGCTGCAGCTGGGCCGAGCTAGGCAACCGTTCCGAATGCCAGCAGTCGGCCCAGGCGCAACCGATCCACCCTATTGTCATCAAGACCATCATCCGATTGGCCCGCAGCTGGGCCGAGGTGGGCGTTAGCACGGCCGATTGCCTAGAGCAATCGACCCTGCCAAGGGCCACCAGTCGGCCCAGGCGCAGTCGGTACAGCCTACCACCTCTGGAGAAGTTGACCCCGATACCAGTCGGAGATTCAAGTACGGGTTCATAAATGCGCAATCCCGAGAGATCGGGGTGGCAGAGAAGCCAAGCCACATCGAAGATCTGGCAGAGATACGGTGTCGACCTCTCCGCCGATTCCGCGGGCAGGACGACAGACCGCACCTCCTAGCGCCACTATTCATCATCATGACCTACAAGTCTACAACATGGGCCGCCACTCGTAGGGTCCGGATTAGCCGGAGAAGAGCAGTCAGTGGGACCCAGCCGATTAGAGGATGACGGCTGGGCCCAATCGGCAGTGAAGTTACCGATGTACCCCGGGCTCATGCTATAAGAGCCCGGGGTACCCCACCTGCGTGGGGGACGATCCGCTCATTTAGCACCATTACTCACATTCTCCTCAGTTCATTCACTGCTAGTAGTTACTCCTCAGGGAAGCAGGAGAGAGTCTTGCCCACGGCGGCGCTCACCTTCCCCTGAGAAGATAGAGAAGCAGTTATTGTAGTCCAGTTCATTGATACAGAAGAGACAAGCAGGAGTAGGGGTGTTATCTCTCCGGAGAGCCCCGAACCTGGGTACATCGTGGTGTCCTCCACCGTGTTTGTGCCCAACCCGATTCCGGCACCATCGACATCTTCTTCCTTGCGTCTTCCCCTCACTTTAGCCATCCCCATGGCATCTGACGTCACATATCGACGACATTTCCATTAGGACCCCACTCCCACGAGAGGGTAGGACAAAATATGTTATGCAAGTTCTTACCGCAAGCATGTATAGCTATCTATGGAATATTGCATACATATGATTGATGAATTGGAGCTATTGTCTATCGCTCTAGGTTATGATTGTTGCATATTGAATCTCACCCAAAGAACCATCACTTACTCCATGCCTACACTTTTATTTTATTGATTACTATTGCGAGTCAATCATGTTACTGTTGCTACTATCATTGTTGCTATCATATTACCCTGCTACTAATAAATTGATGCAAGGAAGTTATCTTTCAAGTGTGGTTGAATTAACAACTCAACTACTAAGTCTCGTTAATATTTTTTTTGTCTCCCCTTGCGGCGAACCAATAAATTTGGATTAAAATACTTCCCTCGAAGACTGTTACGGTCTCTACTGCTTGTCGGTCATCAATAATCCTTCGTAGAGTGCCCCACACTTCTCGCGATATTCTTCTCGGTGTGTCACCACATGCCTTCTATGGATTCTACCTAATGCTCGGTATTGGCCCTTTTCATATCCTCCCTAGAGCATGAGGCATCATGAACCATCTCATCCCAATGTACTCTGACCAACACAAATGTACAATGGCGATAACTGAGAGGATGTCACATTAGACAAGTTTTGCATGGTGATGGAGACACGATGATAAGTCAAGCTACAATGACAGTTGGGAAAGACACATCACCGATACATGGTTACCAGCGTGAAGGGGAATATATGACTTGGTTGAAACCCGAGACTTGGCCAAAATGTAAGCATGAGAAGGAAATCATTTGTGGTTCGACAAAGAACAACTTACTTTAGCTTGAATGGAGCAACTAATTCTTCGTGCAAGCCGATTGCGAAGTTTTGCCACTCAGTTTTTAGTACTAACGTCTTGCGGTAGTGAGAGTTTCTTAGTCACCTCTTTTAAGGAGCCTATGATTTACAAATCATCTCTTGCTATAACCCTTTCACAATTGGGTCATACCTTTTTTTGTGATTCTTTGCCTATTTTATAGTAGTGTCACTAGATCTACAAGCAGGTAGCCATATAGTAAAATTGTTGGGAGTGATTAGAACGAAAAAATGGCTTTTACTAGGTTGCCTGCTCACAGGCATAAGATCTTATCCTCACTTTTTTAATACAAAACTCTTGATATAATTGGATGAAGTTATTTCTCTACCGCCTTCAAATTATTAAAATCATAACAAAATCTATGAATATCGGAAGTGTTTCAAACAATATGAAAAGTTGAAAACACCGACTAGAGAACCTTTTTTAGAACCATGCATGAGAGTTGCATGCTCAAATTAGGTAGATTGAAATGAAGTACAACACCAAAGATGGCAGTTGATGGCTTCTCGCCCCTCGTTGTTTACCCCAAGTGGAAGGTTTGAGATGCAGTGCAGTAGCAAGTTTCCCTCGGTGAAGATACCAAGGTTATCAAACCAGTAGGACTCAGGAGATACAAGTAGGTGACAACGTCGCCAGAAATTGCTTCCTGACTAGGGTGTTGTCGTGGACCTGCACACAGCAACAAATAACTTTGCTCCCAACGAGTACAGATGAGTTTTCAATTCCTCCGGCCTTGTCATTTTACAAAGGATCAACGCAAGAGATAGAAGGTGCAAAGGAAAGTAAAAGCCAAAAGTAAATTGAGGGTGTGAACAATAATGTGAAGATGGACCAGGGTCCCGTGATTTTCACTAGTGATGTCTCTCTCGCAAAAGACGATAAAAGTGCTCGCGAGGTAAACAAATAACAGTTGGGCAATTGACAGGATTATGAAGACACCGCAATTCTAACTATGCTGCAAAGAAAGGAAGGGATCAAAAGCAATGGGCAGTACGCCAAGGTAAGTAGACCGAAATCCATCTGCATCTACTACGAATCATCCACCTTGAGATATCTATCCAGAACATCTCGCTGGTATTAAGTTGCGAATCCCACCCAAAGTGTAAACTCAAAGCAACAGACAACTGCATTAAAAGAACTTTGCGTAAAGTAAACAATCCTTGAACCCGCAGGTACAAGCACCGTTGTTTTATCCCTGGTGGCAACAGCAAATCCCCTAGTCTCATGTTTCTGTCACTCAAGCAAGACATCAAGGGGCTGAACCCACAATCGAGCATAACGCTCTCTCTTGGAGTTGCAAATAAAATACTTGGCCAAAGAAAATACCGCAACGGAGAACATGCAAGAATTTACTCAAGAACAAAATATAAAAGAGAAGAACCAAATATATTACTCATCACAATCTGAACATAGTCTCATAATCCATCAGATCCCAACAAACTCAGCATAGCAACAACAGAAATTACATAGATGCCTCGATCATGTGAGGCAGCTCACGAGGACTCGAAAGTGGAAGCACAAAAGGGGGAGAGATAGATCACATAGCTACTGGTCATGGACCCATGGTCCAAGGGAAAATACTCACGGTACATACGGGAGGCATCCATGGATATGGAGGGTCTCCCGGAGGGGGTAGCTTCTCCCGGCAGGGTGCCGGAGCAGCTTCTCCAGGCAGCCCCGATCTAGAAACGGCGGTGGCGGCGGAACAGAGGAGAGATCGCGAAAAAGGAGTCTGTATTAGGGGTTTCCACCCCGAGGGGTAAATATAGGCGAAGGGGGGGCGTCGAGGGGACCCACGAGGCAGTCAGGAGGGTCCCTGGCGCGGCCCAGGGTGGGGCCGCGCCACCTGCCCTCCTGGCTGCCTCGTGGTGGCCCCCCTTCCCTTTCTTGGTGATTCCGTAAGCTTCTGTTGTGCTGATATTTTATATATTTTTCCCGGAATTTTTGGAGCACTTTTAATGGCTGGAAAACCTGAAATACAAAAACAGCAGAAAACAGAAACTGGCAACTGGGTGCACTGAGTTAATAGGTTAGTCCAAATAGGTTCAAATGTCAGATCCCTCTGTTAGGTATGTGCTAGGGTTAGCTAGTGCCTTTGCATCATGTCAAAATTTCAAAAAGAAATCTTGGAAATCAAATTCAAAATCAAAATGGGAGAAGGAACACCCCCCAGTTGAATTAATTCAAAAGGCCAGATAAAAATATTTTCCAAAAATTCATGTTAGAGTTTTGAAAAGTCTTATAAATGAGTATGATCACATATCAAGTGATGTGGGACCCACCCCATGCTCATAGATTTTTCAAATATTCAAACAGTACCTTGGAATTAAAGAAATCCCCCTATTTGATTTAAAATTCAAATCATTTGAATTTTAAAAATGTTGAAATTTTATGAGTGGCTTGTCCATATTTTTATGAGGCCATGTAAAAGTTTTCAGCATTTAATAAAATGGTTTGGTATTTTTATCAGAGCGAAAACAAATTACAGAAAAAGAAAGAAAAGATTAAACAGAGAAAAAAAAGGAAAAGGGAACTTACCTGGTTTCAGCCCAACTAACTCCCCGCAGCCCACCTGGCCGGCCCAGCCCACCTGGAGGGGGTTACATGCGTCTTCTTCCCTCCAGGCAGGCAGGCACCTCGCCGGCGACCGCCGTGGGCAGGACAGGCAGCTGCCTGCCTGTCCCGCGCCTTATCCCTTCGCTGGAGACGCCGCGCAGCCGTCCTGATCCATTCCCCCCCTCCTCTTCGTCTTCCTCCTCCTCCTGCGCCCGATTCGTCGCCGCCCGAAGACCGCCGTGGAGCACGCCGTCGAGCCCACGTAGCCACAGTCGTCCCCGAGCCGTGCCGCCGTGTCCAGAAGAACCGCAGCAAGCTTCTTCATCGTTCCCCTCAAGCAATCGAGCCCGAGCGCCTCAGCAGACGACGCCAGCTTCACCGAGAAGTCGCCGGACCCGTGAGTCGCCGTCGTCAAATTCCTCGGCTACACAGCATCCCCGGCCTCACCGTCTTCTCCATTAGCTTCAGGGTGAGCTTCTTCACCTTTCCCCATAGTTCACAGCGTCTCGTTTACCCCACAACCGAATCCGCCATGGATCCCGAGCAAGCTCGCCGCCATGGTCGAACTGGAGCTCGCTTCAGTGCCTCTGGTGATGCACCCGTGCGTGCGTTTGGCACCTAGCCTTCCCAGCTTTCGAACGCACCCAAGATCACCTCAAACCGTGCTCCCTAGCCTAGGCTACGACCTCGCCGTTTCTCTGTTTCCGCCGGAGTCGTCGCCGTCGTCTCTTCCGACCACCTCGTGAACCCCCCGTTGCCTCCAGATGATGCGGAAGACGATGCTGAGTTGAATGGTGTCCTCCCCGTGCTCTCCCGTGGCCGTTTGGTCACTCCGGCGACCACGCCGCCGTGCCCGTGCCACCGGCGGCTAACCGCCGGGCATTTAAGCACTAACCCACCCCTAATCACACCCCTAACCCCACTGACCCCTGGGCCCTAGTGCCCCTAATCTAATCCAGGGGGTTAACTTAAACCGGGTTTAACCCTACAGAGGCTGACCAGTGGGGCCCCTTGTCAGTTTGACTCGGGTCAAACCCCCCTGACGCCAGCATGACAGCACAGTGACGCAATAAAGGAATTTCCAGAGATTTAATAAATTACAGAAATTCCAGAAAATACCCCAAACTTTGGAAATTCATAGAAAATTCATATTAACTCCAAATTGGACAAATAATATATGAAAAATGATCAGGAGAAAATTATCTTTCCAAATATGCAACTTCCAACTCTGTTTGAGTTGAATTTAAAATGTGATCAGTAGCATTTGCTATTTGATTTAAATGAAATTAAATCAAATTCAATTCAAATATTTTGGCAACTTGAACCATGGCAACATGCTACATTTCACTTACACATCAGAGGCATATCATACACATTTGAAGATAATTTAAAATGATCAAACTATATCACATATAACTTGGTTAATGTTGAATTCAAATGTGGAGTTTGAATTTGCATTTTAAATGCAATATATTCCACTTAAATGGAATTGCCTCACACATCAAAATTATACTTCAAGCTTTAACATTCCATCATGTGCTTGAGCATTGCATTCATATTGATTGCTACTTCGTGCTTTGTTTGCCGAGTAGAGGTGGAACCGGAGCAAGAGGTCACCCCCTTCGCTGAAGATCCAGAACCCGAATCTCGTCAGCAAGGCAAGCAAAACCCCATTGATCATGTCGATAAAATCCCACTTCCCTCTCATGTCTCGCTTATGCATTGTTTAGGATGATCACCATGCTTCGTTTCTACCGCATAGATGAACCCATTCCTTTGCATGACCTATCATTTTGTCACAGTAGTAAGCAAACCACAATCCTAGCAACTGTAGGAGTTGTTTGATATCATGTGGCCCCTGCAAATGTTACCGCTTATTGCATGCTTAGTATGATACCATGTTGTTACTGTGATGTGAGTCGGGATGGGAGTGATCATGTTGATGATGGTAGAAAAGTGTTGGTGAATCGACCCTAATACAAGGTGAACGATGAGAGGCTGTGTAGGAGTACACGGTGGGTTGTCTCGTTGAACACCGCCCTAAGTCCGAGTTCTTGTGTGGTGATCCAAGATGAAGAGTACAACCACACATTGGGCTCACTGACCCCTCTCAACTTATTAACTCATCCCTTTCGATGTCCAGATGTCGCAGTAGTTCGGAGTTCTGGTAGGCTTGTGGCCTGGATGCTAAGTGAGAGAACGGCTCACCCGAGACCGGCTTATGCACCACGCACACATCTCTTGGGTCCACTTCGGTAAACCGGCCGGGTTCACGATAGTGGTAGCCAACCCAAGTAGGCGGCTTTCTTGGACTAGATAGGCTATGAGGTAACAGTTGTGGTGAGCATCCTCGCTGGCACCCCTTGAATGGTGTCGAGATCAAAGGCGGTAAATGATGGTCATGTGTGTGTAGCGGTACACCCTTGCAAGGTTAACAAAACTATTCGAATAGCCGCGTCCGCGGTTATGGACTACTTGGAAAGCTTAGCTTGATTATTAGATAACTTGAACCGGATACTTCTAAAACACACCAAGATAAGTGTGAGTGCTATGGCGTGCTTTCTCGTGAGGAAGTCGAGAAAGGCACCATAGTGGTGTATTGGTTGGAGAAAGTAGTGGACTCGTGTACGCTTCTTACCTCAAGTCTGGTACTCGTAGTTCAGGATTAGCCAAGTCAAAGCTGGCATTTCTGCAAGTGAACCCCACCTCCTTTTACCTTGACACATGTGCATGAGTAGTATAGCTCCTATGTAAGTCTTGCTGAGTACTCCTTTGTACTCACGTTTGCTTAATCTATGTTTTAGATGACGCCACTGACCACGAAGGTGGCTTCTTCATCGAGCTGGACGACTGAAGTTAACTAGTCTAGTCCCAGTCAGCAGACTGGTTCCCTCGTGGAGGGCTTTATGTTTGAATAAGGCTTCTTAAGCCAATTTGTTAAACTTGTCTGTACTCAGACATAATTTGCTTCCGCTTTATGTTGTAATGTTGGATCACATGTATGTGATCTCTGTGTGTACTCTATAAGAGTTATAAATAAAATGTACACTTTGTAGAGAATTGCAATGGTACCTGCTGTTCATACAAGGCATGTGTGCTGCGTGTATGGTTATAACATGCATGTCTTGGTATGGGTTTTCGAGACCTTAGTTGTGTTCTGGCTGGCGGTCTTTCATACACCAAGTGGCCCTTAGATGTGCGCAGCTTGGGGCATCGCGATGCGATTGCTCGAGACTCCGTCTCGTGCACACTTTGTGGTATGATCGAGCCCGCCCTAGACCCCGACTAAGTGATCGGGCTGGAGTAAGTCTATGTAAGAGTTTTGAGATAGTCAATAGTATGGTTGAGGCGACTTGTCTTTGAATATGGGAGTTCACCACCCATATCATTAGACTTGTGTGCGGACGATGAGGACCCATCACAGTTGATCATCCGGCCTGGATGGGATGCCCCTCACGTACGATGCTTTCCGAGAATGTTCAGTGCTTGGCCTTGTCTGCTTAGACAAGTGGGTGCGGTTCTCGGCTCTCCATATGACTATGTCTTAACTGTACTTGCATACGCTAACCCCGGGTCCCGACAGACTTGGTATCAGAGCAGGACTGACTATAGGACTAGTAGCCTTGGCCGAAGTTGAGTCTAGCTTGCTATAGTTATATAGTTACTCTGGGTATATAAGGGAACAACGTAAGGCTTCTTTTTTTTCTCCTTACCCCCTTCGTTCTGAGTTCTGAGTCACCCTCATCTTGTTCTACGGGAAGATAGGACTAGGCTCTCATCTGTCTGTTTAGCACATCTCGTTGATTGCTTCCCTATAGCCGTAGGAAAGTTGTGTCAGGTTTTCCTAGCATTGTTATAATGCTGATTTCTTACATCGTATTATGTAAGTGCTGTTTTTCATGATTGAAAGAAATTATCATTTCTTACAATTACAGCCGTTATGCTGTCCGAGTCATTCCAGGTTTATCTCATAATCTGATGCATTTGCAAACTCCTTTCTATTTCAGATGGCAGATCTTCCCCCTCGGCAGATTGTTCGTTTGACCAGGTGCCTCGGTGTGCGTGGCCATCCCGCCACGTTGATCGAGATGATGTCCTATGTGGGATATCGATGGTACCTTGAGTACACCATCGAGGAGCAGTTCCACGACTTCAACCAGACGCAGTTCCACTGCATTGTCCGGATCTACCCGCACCACGTTGGAGTCACCCAGCCTATCCACTTTGGACATGGCATCGGCGTTACCGAGAACATGGCTGTGCAGGATGCTGCATATTCATGTATTACACTGTTGAGAGAGGAGCACACCATGCTGAGAGAGACTTCTTTCCGCTATATCCCTGCTGCACTTCCAGGAGAAGAGGGATATTACACCAGACTCTACTCAGATCACTCTGCAGAGGATCCAGCACTTCAGGTGACTGCTAGGTTTGCTAGTGACAGAGATCGTGATGCACGCGCTCTCCGTTTCGAGCTCCACGCCACCCGTGTTCGTCTGTATCGAGCACTGACGCTCTTGGCACCCTTTGTGAGCGTGGGATCAGTGGAGTACGATGCGATCTATCCAGTGAGGACCCAGATGCCTTCTCGAGTTGCTTGGCCCGAGATTGGAGGAATTTTTCCACCCCGTGGTCCTTTGCTTCCACCCTACACTGGACCTAGGCCCCATCCTTGCCCAAATGGATATCAGGGTCCACAAGCCTCCGTGTTTTCCGATGGTCACCTCCAGCTACCGGGATACGCGGGTAACTTTTATGAGGACTACTATGGAGATGGAGATGAGTGAGACCGCCTGTGGTCTTACTTAGTGAGGATGTAGTAGTATCTTAGTATATTGTAAGCAAGGTGTCTAAGTTCCAGAGGCTTAGATAAATAATGTATAGGAAGTCAGAGTGCCTCTGAAGGATGTATCATCTTCATCACGTTTGTATTAGCTTAGTGCTTGTACTAAAACGATGTATGGTTTGTATGACAGCTTGTGAATATATGGCTTGTATGCTTTTATCACCATGTTGTCAAGATGATTACTTCCTTTGCTCTGTAATCCTTCCAGTACTTCAATACCTTGATTAGACTCTTGAAATCAACTCTGTTTGACTTTGGATTTTTCACCTTCAGAATGTCTCAAGGTACACATGGCCAGATTGGTTGTAACCAAGGTCGTGGGAACAACCAGGAGGAAGACAACCTTCCACCCCCACCCACGATGGCACAAGTTCTGATGGAAGTGGAGAGGAACCGCCGTGACTCTCACCACCTGCTGGAAGTTATTGCACGCAACACCACTCAACAGCGCAATGAGCCGGTGTCCCTGAACGACTTCATCCGACTTCATCCCCCGGTTTTCAGTTACTCCACCGAGCCCCTTGACGCCGATGACTGGCTCCGCAGCATCGAGAGGAAGCTCCAAGCCGGCCATGTTGCAGATGGCGACAAGGTCAATTATGCCACCTATCACCTTGAAGGTGCAGCAAGCTCTTGGTGGGAGAATTTTCTGAATATGCGCCCCGTTGGACCACCTGCATCTTGGGAGGAATTCTGTACGTCCTTCCGCGAGCACCACATCCCCAAGGGTCTTATGGACCGCAAGCGTGAGGAGTTTTGTAACCTCACTCAAGGCAGAAGAACCGTGGACGAGTTTAGTCGTGAGTTCAACCGACTTGCTCGTTATGCAACTGAAGAAGTCTCCACCGACTCCAAGAAACAAGAGAGGTTCCGTCGTGGCCTCAACTCCGGACTCCGTCGCGAGCTCAACCTTCATGACTTTGCCACATTCCAGGTCCTTGTCAACAAGGCCATCAAGGCAGAGGACATGAACACCCCCAACGACTTTCGCAAACACCCCAGAGATGAAGGTTCATCCAGCTCTGGTTCCCAGAAACGCAAGATCTGGATCCCAAACAGCATGTTCCGCCAGAACAACCCACCGAGGCCATCCTATGTGGCGCCTCGTCCACCCACCCAGTTCCACCCAACTCCACCAAACAACCCAGCTCCACGCACTATTTTCCGAGCTTGCTACAAGTGTGGTCAGGCAGGCCACTACTCTCGCGAGTGTCCCCAGAACCAGCTCCAACACCAGAACGTTCCACCACGTGCCGGAGGCAACAACAACAACAACAATGGTCGTGGCAAGCCACCCCAGAAGGTCTACACCGCCAAACCCGCTCCTCCCGCCACTTGTGGACGTCTGAACCAGGTTGCCGCTGAAGAGACTGACGACACCACTGACGTCATTCTTGGTACGCTCCCAGTCAATTTTGTTCCTACTTCCGTTCTTTTCGACCCAGGAGCATCTCATTCATTCATGTCGGAAAGTTATGCACTTCGTCATGAGTTACCCTTTGTTGAATTGTCCACCCCGATGGTTATTCAAACTCCAGGGTCAAGATGGCAAACTAATAGAGTGAGCCATGGTAATCAAATTGCAATTGAGGGTTTAGTATTCCTTGCTTCACTCATAGCCCTCAAGTCTTCAGACATTGATGTCATCCTTGGAATGGATTGGCTATCAAGACAAAATGCCTATCTGGATTGCAAAGGCAAATCCGTGAAACTCACCCACCCTTCGGGAAAAACCATCAACTATACCTCATCCAGAACAAGAACCCAAGTGCATTCTTTGAATGTACTCCCCCTTCCCGAACTTGAAGATATTCCGGTGGTTCGTGACTTCCCGGATGTCTTTCCTGAAGAGCTGCCGGGCATGCCACCCGACAGATGTGTAGAATTTATAGTGGATCTTGTTCCAGGAACCGCACCAATTTCCAAACGCCCTTATAAAATGGCCCCGCATGAGTTAGCTGAGCTAAAAACCCAACTTGATGCTTCGTTGGCAAAAGGCTTCATCCGCCCTAGCTCATCGCCATGGGGTTGCCCCGTTCTGTTCGTAAAGAAGAAAGATGGAACAGAAAGGATGTGCGTAGACTATCGTCCGCTAAATTTAGCGACGATAAAGAACAAATACCCACTGCCCAGGATCAATGATCTTTATGATCAACTTGCAGGATCCTCCGTCTTCTCCAAGATGGATTTGAGATTAGGTTATCATCAGATCAGAATCCGAAACGAGGACATTCCCAAAACGGCTTTTACTACTCGTTATGGTCTTTACGAGTACACCGTCATGTCCTTTGGTTTAACCAATGCCCCCGCCACATTCTCACGCTTGATGAATTCGATCTTCATGGAGTACCTAGATAAATTTGTTGTGGTTTATCTTGATGATATTCTCATCTACTCGAAGAACGAAGAAGATCATGCCGAACACTTAAGGCTGGTATTGATGAAGCTTAGAGAGCATCGCCTGTACGCTAAATTCTCCAAGTGTGAATTCTGGCTACCAAAAGTGACCTACTTAGGCCACGTGATTTCTGCAAAAGGCATTGCTGTGAATCCCGAGAGAGTTCAGGCCGTCCTTGACTGGACTCCACCTGAATCGGTTAAGCAAGTTAGGAGTTTTCTTGGCCTAGCCAGCTATTGTCGTCGCTTCGTCGAGAACTTTTCTAAAGTTGCAAAGCCTCTAACTGAACTCCTCAAGAAAGATAAGAAATTCCAATGGACTCCCAAGTGCGAGGAAAGCTTTCAAGAGCTAAAAAGAAGATTGACTTCCGCACCCGTACTTGCACCTCCAGACACAAAAAGGGATTTCGAGATCTATTGTGACGCATCACGGCAAGGGTTAGGATGCATACTTCTGCAAGATCGACATGTGGTAGCTTATGCTTCACGCCAGTTGCGACCACATGAAGAGAACTATCCTACCCATGACCTTGAACTCGCTGTCGTAGTTCATGCCCTAACAACTTGGCGACATTACCTCCTTGGTAATCGTTGTGAGATTTATTCCGACCACCAAAGCCTCAAATATATTTTCACCCAGCCAGATCTTAATCTCAGGCAAAGACGCTGGATTGAGTTGATAAAAGATTACGACGTAGGAATTTCTTACACCCCAGGCAAAGCCAATGTCATCGCTGATGCACTAAGTCGTAAGTCGTACTGTAACAACCTCATGTTGCAGCAGTATCAACCACTTCTTCATGAGGACTTTCGCAAGCTCAATCTTGAAATTGTTCCTCATGACTATCTTTCTACCTTGGTGGCGAAACCAACTCTTGAGGATCAAATCATAGTTGCCCAAAGGCGTGCACGAGGTGTTCGCCGGATCAAGGAGAACATTGCTAGCGGAATTGCTAAATGTTTCTCCACAGATAACAAGGGAATGGTATTCTTTGAAAAACGTTTGGTAGTACCTAAGAATAAGGAACTAAGGCAACTCATCCTCAAAGAAGCCCATGACACACCCCTCTCAATTCATCCCGGTAGCACGAAAATGTACCGAGATCTACGCCAGAGATTTTGGTGGACTAGGATGAAGAGAGACATTGCTCAATTTGTTGCCGAATGTGATGTTTGTCGTCGCATTAAGGCAGAACATCAAAGACCTGCTGGTACACTTCAACCCTTGTCCATTCCTGAGTGGAAATGGGACAAAGTCGGTATGGACTTCATCACCGGCTTTCCAAGAACCCAGAAAGGAAACAATGCCATATTCGTTGTCATAGATAGGCTTTCCAAAGTTGCTCACTTCCTTCCGGTTCGCGAGTCTATAACTGCTAGCCAGTTAGCAGACTTGTACATCTCCAGAATTGTATCCCTTCATGGTGTTCCTTTGGAAATCAATTCTGATCGCGGTAGCCTTTTCACCTCTAGATTTTGGGGAAGCTTCCAACGTGCTTTGGGAACTCATCTCTCCTTTAGTACGGCTTTCCATCCTCAGTCTAGCGGTCAAGTCGAAAGGGTTAACCAGATTCTTGAAGACATGCTCAGAGCTTGTGTTATATCATTCGGGAAGAATTGGGAGAATTCTCTTCCATTTTCCGAATTTTCTTATAACAATAGTTTTCAATCTAGTCTGAACATGGCTCCTTTTGAACTCCTTTATGGACGACGATGTCGAACACCACTAAACTGGTCTGAAACCGGTGAAAGACAATTCTTTGGACCGGATATGATCAAGGAAGCAGAAGAGCAAGTTCGCATTGTTCGTGATCAATTGAAAGCAGCCCAGTCTCGTCAGAAAAGCTACTATGATCGTCATCATAGGCAAGAGAGCTACAATCTGGATGAGAAGGCTTACCTTCGGGTTACTCCTCTGAAGGGAACCCAACGTTTCGGTATCAAAGGCAAGTTGGCCCCACGTTACATCGGACCTTTCGGCATCTTAGCTAAACGTGGAGAAGTTGCCTACCAACTTGAACTACCCCCGCACCTTTCCCGAGTACACGATGTATTCCATGTGTCCCAACTCAGGCGTTGCTTCAAGGACCCCATCCGCGAAGTCGACCATGAAACGCTTGATCTCCAAGATGACCTTTCTTATCGAGAATACCCCGTTCGTATTCTTGATTCCGCAGAGCGTGTCACTCTTCGTCAGAAGATTAGGTTTCTGAAAGTGCAATGGTCACACCACTCTGAAAGAGAAGCCACGTGGGAAAGAGAAGACCGTTTCCTTACCGAGTACCCCTCCTTCCTCCCGCAGACTTCTGAATCTCGGGACGAGATTCTTTTGAGTGGGGGCGAGTTGTCAGATCCCTCTGTTAGGTATGTGCTAGGGTTAGCTAGTGCCTTTGCATCATGTCAAAATTTCAAAAAGAAATCTTGGAAATCAAATTCAAAATCAAAATGGGAGAAGGAACACCCCCCAGTTGAATTAATTCAAAAGGCCAGATAAAAATCTTTTCCAAAAATTCATGTTAGAGTTTTGAAAAGTCTTATAAATGAGTATGATCACATATCAAGTGATGTGGGACCCACCCCATGCTCATAGATTTTTCAAATATTCAAACAGTACCTTGGAATTAAAGAAATCCCCCTATTTGATTTAAAATTCAAATCATTTGAATTTTAAAAATGTTGAAATTTTATGAGTGGCTTGTCCATATTTTTATGAGGCCATGTAAAAGTTTTCAGCATTTAATAAAATGGTTTGGTATTTTTATCAGAGCCAAAACAAATTACAGAAAAAGAAAGGAAAGATTAAACAGAGAAAAAAAAGGAAAAGGGAACTTACCTGGTTTCAGCCCAGCTAACTCCCCGCAGCCCACCTGGCCGGCCCAGCCCACCTGGAGGGGGTTACATGCGTCTTCTTCCCTCCAGGCAGGCAGGCACCTCGCCGGCGACCGCCGTGGGCACGACAGGCAGCTGCCTGCCTGTCCCGCGCCTTATCCCTTCGCTGGAGACGCCGCGCAGCCGTCCTGATCCATTCCCCCCCTCCTCTTCGTCTTCCTCCTCCTCCTGCGCCCGATTCGTCGCCGCCCGAAGACCGCCGTGGAGCACGCCGTCGAGCCCACGTAGCCACAGTCGTCCCCGAGCCGTGCCGCCGTGTCCAGAAGAACCGCAACAAGCTTCTTCATCGTTCCCCTCAAGCAATCGAGCCCGAGCGCCTCAGCAGACGACGCCAGCTTCACCGAGAAGTCGCCGGACCCGTGAGTCGCCGTCGTCAAATTCCTCGGCTACACAGCATCCCCGGCCTCACCGTCTTCTCCATTAGCTTCAGGGTGAGCTTCTTCACCTTTCCCCATAGTTCACAGCGTCTCGTTTACCCCACAACCGAATCCGCCATGGATCCCGAGCAAGCTCGCCGCCATGGTCGAACTGGAGCTCGCTTCAGTGCCTCTGGTGATGCACCCGTGCGTGCGTTTGGCACCTAGCCTTCCCAGCTTTCGAACGCACCCAAGATCACCTCAAACCGTGCTCCCTAGCCTAGGCTACGACCTCGCCGTTTCTCTGTTTCCGCCGGAGTCGTCGCCGTCGTCTCTTCCGACCACCTCGTGAACCCCCGTTGCCTCCAGATGATGCGGAAGACGATGCTGAGTTGAATGGTGTCCTCCCCGTGCTCTCCCGTGGCCGTTTGGTCACTCCGGCGACCACGCCGCCGTGCCCGTGCCACCGGCGGCTAACCGCCGGGCATTTAAGCACTAACCCACCCCTAATCACACCCCTAACCCCACTGACCCCTGGGCCCTAGTGCCCCTAATCTAATCCAGGGGGTTAACTTAAACCGGGTTTAACCCTACAGAGGCTGACCAGTGGGGCCCCTTGTCAGTTTGACTCGGGTCAAACCCCCCTGACGCCAGCATGACAGCACAGTGACGCAATAAAGGAATTTCCAGAGATTTAATAAATTACAGAAATTCCAGAAAATACCCCAAACTTTGGAAATTCATAGAAAATTCATATTAACTCCAAATTGGACAAATAATATATGAAAAATGATCAGGAGAAAATTATCTTTCCAAATATGCAACTTCCAACTCTGTTTGAGTTGAATTTAAAATGTGATCAGTAGCATTTGCTATTTGATTTAAATGAAATTAAATCAAATTCAATTCAAATATTTTGGCAACTTGAACCATGGCAACATGCTACATTTCACTTACACATCAGAGGCATATCATACACATTTGAAGATAATTTAAAATGATCAAACTATATCACATATAACTTGGTTAATGTTGAATTCAAATGTGGAGTTTGAATTTGCATTTTAAATGCAATATATTCCACTTAAATGGAATTGCCTCACACATCAAAATTATACTTCAAGCTTTAACATTCCATCATGTGCTTGAGCATTGCATTCATATTGATTGCTACTTCGTGCTTTGTTTGCCGAGTAGAGGTGGAACCGGAGCAAGAGGTCACCCCCTTCGCTGAAGATCCAGAACCCGAATCTCGTCAGCAAGGCAAGCAAAACCCCATTGATCATGTCGATAAAATCCCACTTCCCTCTCATGTCTCGCTTATGCATTGTTTAGGATGATCACCATGCTTCGTTTCTACCGCATAGATGAACCCATTCCTTTGCATGACCTATCATTTTGTCACAGTAGTAAGCAAACCACAATCCTAGCAACTGTAGGAGTTGTTTGATATCATGTGGCCCCTGCAAATGTTACCGCTTATTGCATGCTTAGTATGATACCATGTTGTTACTGTGATGTGAGTCGGGATGGGAGTGATCATGTTGATGATGGTAGAAAAGTGTTGGTGAATCGACCCTAATACAAGGTGAACGATGAGAGGCTGTGTAGGAGTACACGGTGGGTTGTCTCGTTGAACACCGCCCTAAGTCCGAGTTCTTGTGTGGTGATCCAAGATGAAGAGTACAACCACACATTGGGCTCACTGACCCCTCTCAACTTATTAACTCATCCCTTTCGATGTCCAGATGTCGCAGTAGTTCGGAGTTCTGGTAGGCTTGTGGCCTGGATGCTAAGTGAGAGAACGGCTCACCCGAGACCGGCTTATGCACCACGCACACATCTCTTGGGTCCACTTCGGTAAACCGGCCGGGTTCACGATAGTGGTAGCCAACCCAAGTAGGCGGCTTTCTTGGACTAGATAGGCTATGAGGTAACAGTTGTGGTGAGCATCCTCGCTGGCACCCCTTGAATGGTGTCGAGATCAAAGGCGGTAAATGATGGTCATGTGTGTGTAGCGGTACACCCTTGCAAGGTTAACAAAACTATTCGAATAGCCGCGTCCGCGGTTATGGACTACTTGGAAAGCTTAGCTTGATTATTAGATAACTTGAACCGGATACTTCTAAAACACACCAAGATAAGTGTGAGTGCTATGGCGTGCTTTCTCGTGGGGAAGTCGAGAAAGGCACCATAGTGGTGTATTGGTTGGAGAAAGTAGTGGACTCGTGTACGCTTCTTACCTCAAGTCTGGTACTCGTAGTTCAGGATTAGCCAAGTCAAAGCTGGCATTTCTGCAAGTGAACCCCACCTCGTTTTACCTTGACACATGTGCATGAGTAGTATAGCTCCTATGTAAGTCTTGCTGAGTACGCCTTTGTACTCACGTTTGCTTAATCTATGTTTTAGATGACGCCACTGACCCCGAAGGTGGCTTCTTCATCGAGCTGGACGACTGAAGTTAACTAGTCTAGTCCCAGTCAGCAGACTGGTTCCCTCGTGGAGGGCTTTATGTTTGAATAAGGCTTCTTAAGCCAATTTGTTAAACTTGTCTGTACTCAGACATAATTTGCTTCCGCTTTATGTTGTAATGTTGGATCACATGTATGTGATCTCTGTGTGTACTCTATAAGAGTTATAAATAAAATGTACACTTTGTAGAGAATTGCAATGGTACCTGCTGTTCATACAAGGCATGTGTGTTGCGTGTATGGTTATAACATGCATGTCTTGGTATGGGTTTTCGAGACCTTAGTTGTGTTCTGGCTGGCGGTCTTTCATACACCAAGTGGCCCTTAGATGTGCGCAGCTTGGGGCATCGCGATGCGATTGCTCGAGACTCCGTCTCGTGCACACTTTGTGGTATGATCGAGCCCGCCCTAGACCCCGACTAAGTGATCGGGCTGGAGTAAGTCTATGTAAGAGTTTTGAGATAGTCAATAGTATGGTTGAGGCGACTTGTCTTTGAATATGGGAGTTCACCACCCATATCATTAGACTTGTGTGCGGACGATGAGGACCCATCAAAGTTGATCATCCGGCCTGGATGGGATGCCCCTCACGTACGATGCTTTCCGAGAATGTTCAGTGCTTGGCCTTGTCTGCTTAGACAAGTGGGTGCGGTTCTCGGCTCTCCATATGACTATGTCTTAACTGTACTTGCATACGCTAACCCCGGGTCCCGACATCAAAAGTGTTTGAAAGTTCAAGCAAAACATGGCAAAGTCACACAAAACATGCATGGAGCAAGCAGAAATTATAGATACGTTTGGGACGTATCAACATCCCCAAGCTTAATTCATGCTCGTCCTCGAGTAGGTAAATGATAACAAGCATAATTTCTGTGGTGACATGTCACACAACCATAAAAGGACTTTTAAGTAAAGCAATCAAAGCATGCAATTCAATTCAAGTCTTAGCAAGCAAGAGTCTATATTAGCATTGACACAAGCAACAAAAGAACAAAAGGTGCAAGAGCTCTCGCTGTCTGTGACTCGAATGTCTCCATATGGTGTTTGCGTGCAAGCAAGGGATAGGGAAATACGAGAGAGAGAATAAGGTTGTTGAGAACAACTATCTACTAAAGTTTCACACTTGGTCTCCTTTGGATTCTTATCTGAACTCGTCCCCAGACCACTAGCCAGGTACAAGTCAAACTGATCCACTCCCTTTCGATATTTTGAGCACTCATGCAATGGATGAGCGTGAGCAAGAAAGTTGACACCTAAAAGTCGTTCGTGGAGAGCTCAAACCTTTTGCATCCTTGGCATCATCTTTATTGGTTCTTGTTTGGATTTTCTCCGTGTGAGTTTTGGAGCTTGTGGTCTTCTTCATGAAAAGCTCTTGTTCATCGAAAACAGATTTCATATGCGTCTTCTCGTATGTTTTTCGATGTGGGAGATTTGTCGGGTCATCTCGGTTAGAGGTTTCACACCTCTATTTGTTTGACATTTCTCCCTTGCCACTTCTAAATATTTCCATCAAGCTTGAGTTTGCCTTAATCGGAGTTCATTTGCAGAAGTTTTGGCAATTCAGGGTTTGCCTGTTTCTTTGGAGTTCATCTGTTGTGTGGCCTAGGCTCCCTGGTTCTGCCAGGGCGGTAGTACTGCTCTTGGAGCAGTAGTACCGCGCCACGGTAGTACTGTGGGCGAGTACCGCACTCACTACCATAAGTCCACTGGACTTTGCGGTAGTGGGCACGGTACTGGCCCCCGGTAGTACCGTGGGTCGGTAGTACCGCTCCCAGCGCGGTAGTATCGTGCCACGATAGTACCGTGGGCAAGTACCGCACTCACTACCGTAAGTCCACTGGACTCTGCGGTAGTGGGCACGGTACTGGGCTTCGGTAGTACCGTGGGGCGGTAGTACCGCTCCCGGTGCGGTAGTACCGCACCACGGTAGTACCGCTCTCCGAGCGGTAGTACCGTGGTTGGTGGGCTGCCAACGGTTCCCAACGGCTGGATTCGTGGGGGACTATAAAAGGGGGTCTTCTTCTTCCTTTGTCCCCACCAGTTTTGTGCAAGCTCTTCCCCCCATTGTTGACCTCTTTGAGCTTGCTTACTCTCTTCCCCTCCTATGATTCTTGCTCCTTTTTGAGGGAAAAGAGAGAGGAGGTCTAGATCCACATTCTCCACCAAGTCAACTCTCCTCTTTGTGAGGGGAACCTTGTGGATCTAGATCTTGGAGTTCTTTGTGTTCTCCTTGTTCTTCCTCTCTTATTCCTCCATAGCTTTTGTTGCTTTGGTGGGATTTGAGAGTTGGGGACTTGAGCACTTCGTGTGCTCTTGCCATTGCATTTGGTGCATCGGTTTTGAGTTCTCTTCGAGGCTTCTTTGTAGTGAGTGAAGTTGAGAAGATATCTACTCTCGAGTGCATTGGCACTCTAGAGCTTGTACCTCGTAGGTGCGTTGGCACCTAGAGGCTTGTTTGTGCGGAGCTCAATCATTGTGGTGGAAAGCTTCGGGAAGCTACGGGAGCCTCCAATTCGGTTGTGGAGTTTGCCCCGAGCATTTGTACGGGTTCGGTGACCGCCCCCAAGGGTTTCCATTTGTACGGGTTCGGTGACCTCCCTCAAGTGTCCTAATAGTGGAATCACGGCATCTTGCATTGGTAAGAGTGTGAGGAGAAATAGGGTGGCCCTCGTTGGCTTCGTGTGAGCATTGTGCTCCTCACCCTCTCCAAACGGAGACGTACTTCTCGCAAGAGAAGGAACTTAGGTAGCAAATCCTTGTCTCCATCGGCTCCACTTGCGGTTATCTCTACCTTTACTTTGAGCAAGCTTATTACATTGTTTATCTTGTGCTTGCTCATATTATTGTACATTGCTTGTCCCATAGGTTGTTCTTCTAGACAACCTATTTACTTGTGCACCTACTTTGTGATAGCCATAGTGCTCTTGTCATATATCTTGTTATCACATAGTTGTTTATCTTGCTTAGTATAAGTTGTTGGTGCACATAGTTGAGCCTAGCTTATTTAGGTTTCTTGCTTGGCAAATTAAACGTTAAGTTTTATTCCGCATTTTTTCAAGACGAAACCGTAATTATTTTAAATGCCTATTCACCCCCCCTCTAGGCGACATCCACGTCCTTTCAAGCTCTCCAAGGGAACTAGTGGGGGTGAATCTAACTTGCTTGCTCAAGAAGACCTAGAGCTCGTTTGGGGAGGCTCATCATTGGAATATACAAGCCAAGTTCTATAGTGTGAAGGGTCCCCACATAGCTATATGCATGATGATGATCTCTATGGAGTACAAGGGATAGAAGATGAAGTACTAGTGTGGATCTCTCAAAAGGAATAGTAGTATGCCCCCTTCTCTTTTTTTTTCTTTTTCTCTTTTTTTTTGGTGGCCTCAATGGCTCTTTCTATTTAACTCTCATTTGTCCTCTTTGGGATCTTTTGATTTTGTCCTCTTTGGGATATTTTCCTCACTTTAGGGGCAATACTCTATATTTTACAAGAATATAGGAGATCTTTCACACTTTACAAAGGTACTCACATAAAGAAAATGTAACTATCATGATGCAAATGTATGCTTCTGCCAGGATAGCAGGATATGCAATGATACTAGCGCGTCATGTAGCAATGATTAGGGCCCAACTAGAAAGCGGCTCATCGATCAAGCAAGTAGCATGTATGACATGAAGATCAAGTCATGAGAAGGTGGATGTTGCATGGCAATGTATCTCGGAAAGGCTATGGAAATGCCTTGTAGGTAGGTATGGTGGCTGTTTTGAGAAAAGATATAAGGAGGCTTATGATGACAGAGCGTATCGTGCCAAGGGTTTGGATGCACCGGCGAAGTATGCGCCAACTCTCGAGGTGAGAAAGGGAAATGCACGGTACCGAAGAGGCTAGAAAAAGTATAGGTGGGTGGAAGTGTCAACTTTCGAATACTCACATTAGTCCGAAGAACTCATGCACTTATTATCGGTAACTCTCAATCTAATCAGGAGGTTCACAAAGAGACAGGTACCCCGAGGAGGAGTGTATGGGGGTTTGGTTATCCTTGCGCATCCTCGACTCATGGTACGTGAGTGTAGTCTAATATTCGAACCCTCCAGAGGTTAGTGATCCATCTAGTAGCTAGAGTTCTCAACAGGGGTTTTTGGTTTTCTAAAAACACACGGATTTCCCAAAATATGACATCTATCACTGATGACGGCTTCTCGCCCTTCGTTGGTAGGCCCCAAGTGGAAGGCGTGATGTGGTACAGCAACAAGTTTTCCCTCAGTAAAGATACCAATGTTTGTCTCCAGTAGGACTCCAGAGATGATAAGTAGGTGTCAGCGGCGCAACTGACGCGGACCTGCACACAGACACAGATAACTTTGCTCCCAACGAAGTTCAGAGAGGTTGTCAATCTCTCCGGTCTTGTTGTTCACAAATGATAAAACGCAAGGGGATAATGATAGCAACTTGAAAGTAAATGCAGAAAAGTAAATATAGCTTGGAAACAATAATGAGGATATGGACCGGGATACGTGATGTTCGCTAGTGATGTCTCTCTCCCAAAAGACGATAAAAATGCTATGCGAGGTAAACAAATTACAGAAAGGCAATTGACAGGATTAAGAACGCACCACAATGCTAACTATGCTACAAAAGAAAGGAAGAGGTTCAAAAGCACGGCAGTACGCCAAAGTAAGTAGACCGAAATCCATCTGCATCTACTACTAATCATCCACCTTGAGATATCTATCCAGAACATCTCGCTGGTATTAAGTTGCGAGCCCCACCCAAAGTGTAAACCCAAAGCAACAGACAACTGCATTAAAAAGAACTTTGCGTAAAGTAAACAATCCTTGTAACCGCGGTTACAAGCACCGTTGTTTTCCCCCTTGTGGCAACAACACATCCCCTAGACTCATGTTTTTGTCACTCAAGCATGTCATCGGGGAGGCATGAACCCACAATCTAGCACAACGCTCCCTCTTGGAGTCACTACCTACTACTTGGCCAAAGCAATAAACAGCAACGGAGAGCATGCAAGAATTACTTAGGAACAAAAATATAAGAGATAAAAACCAAATATATTACTCTATCACAATCTGAACATAATCTCATAATCCATCAGATCCGATCAAACTCAACATAGCAATAGCAGAAATATTACAAATGTTCCTCGATCATGTAGGGCAGCTCACGAGGTCTAAACAATGAAGATCAAAGAGGGGAGGAGAACATCACATAGCTACTGATCATGGACCCATGGTCCAAGGAAAACTACTCACGAGACATCCGGGGAGCATCCATGGTGGAGAGGAGACTCCCGGAGGTCAATCCTCCCTCCGGCAGGGTGCCGGGAAGAGGTCTTCTGGTGCTCCCGATCTTGGAAGCGCGGCGGCGGCGGAATAGAGGCGAGTTCGCGGAATAGGGTTCCTGTTCTGGAGTTTTCCTGTGACGGGGGATAAATAGGCGAAGGGGGGCAGCCAGAGGTGGACCAGGGGCCCCAGGCGCCCCCTGGCACGGCCAGGGGTGGGGCCGCGCCGGGTGGCTGCCTGGGCCCCCCTGGCCCCCCTCTGTCCCCTCCCGGGATTTTCTCGAAGCTTCCGTCACGCTGATTTTTTATCTGAATTTTACCGAATTTTTCTGGCATTTTTTATACGGGGGAAAACTGAAATAGAAAAACAGCAGAAAACAGGAACTGGCACTGAGGTGCACTGAGTTAATAGGTTAGTCCAAATATGATCAAAAATGTATGAAAGTGTATCTAGATCATAGCAATATCACACAAAACATGCATGGATCAAGCAGAAATTATCGATATGTTTTGGACGTATCAACATCCCCAAGCTTAATTCCTGCTCGTCCTTGAGTAGGTAAATGATAACAAGCAAAATTTCTGTGGTGACATGCTAGCAACCATAAAAGAACTTTGAAAAGTAAATCAATCAAGGTTAGAGATTCAATTCAAGTCATAACAGGCAAGAGTCTATATTAGCATTGAAATAAGTAACAAAAGAACAAAAGGTGCAAGAGCTCTCGCTGTCCGTGACTCGAATTTCTCCAAATGGTGTTTGCGTGCAAGAAAGGAGGATAGGGAATACGAGAAAAAAGTATTTTTGTTGAGAACTCAATCTACTAAAGTTTCACACTTGGTCCTCTTTGGAATCTTGTCTTGACTCGTCCCCAGACCACTAGCCAGGTACAAGTCAATTTGATCCACTCCTTTTCGATATTTTGAGCACTCATGCAATGGATGAGCGTAAGCACGAGAGTTGACACTTAGGATGGCAAAGAGAGAAATATGGTGGAGGAGGAAGACAAAAAGGATGAGAAAGGCTCACATCAATGAGGACAATCATTGGCAAGAGATGCCAAATGATAGATATGATGTGAGGAGTAGGGATTGCCATGCAATGGATGCACATACGAGCTAAGAAGCTCTCCAAACTATATGCATAAAGATCATCTCTATGGAGTACAAAGATATAGAGGGAGTACTAGTGTGGATCTCTCAAAAGGATAGTAGTGTTGCCCCTTTCTCTTTTTTTATTTCTTTTTCTCTTTTTTTTTTGGTGGCCTCAATGGATCTTTCTATTTAACTCTCAGTTGTCCTCTTTGGGATCTTTTAATGTGTCCACTTTGGGATCTTTTCCTCACTTAAGGGCAACACTCTATTTTACAAGAAGGTAAAGGAGATCTTTCACACTTCACAAGGTACTCAAAATCATAAAGAAGATGTAACTATCATGATGTATGCAAGGTATGTCGCTGCCAGTGTAGCAGGAACATGTATGCCATGAAGATCAAATCATGAAGAGGTGGAAGTTGCATGGCAATGTAACTCGGAAAGGCTATGGAAATGCCTTGATAGGTAGATATGGTGGCTGTTTTGAGGAAGGATAAAGGGAGGCTTATGATGACAGAGCGTATCATGCCAAGGGTTTGGATGTACCGGCGAAGGTGGACACCAACTCTCGGAGTGAGAATAAGGCAATGCACGGCACAAGAAAGGCTAGCAAAATATGGGAAGGTGGAAGTGTCAACTCTCAATACTTACATTAGTCCGAAGAACTCATGCACTTATTATCGGTAACTCTCAATCTAATGAGGAGGTTCACAAAGAGACGAGTACCCCGAGGAGGAGTGTATGGGGGTTTGGTTATCCTTGCGCATCCTCGACTCATGGTACGTGAGTGTACTCTAATATTCGACTCCTCAGAAGAGTAGTGATCTATCTAGTAGCTAGAGTTCTCAACTAGTTTTGTAGGTTTTGAAAATAAACACGGATTGCCCAAAATACGACACCTATCACTAATAGGCAAGAGCTCTTGACACCAAAATTCCAAACATTACTCACAACAATGCCTCAAAACTATTGCAAGCTACTACTAAAATTAAATAGCAACCTCAATTACCTACTTTCAAGACAAAACACAACTCAGTGCAACAACCAACTCTCTTAACAAGATAAACATGAAAACTAAA
Source organism: Bromus sterilis (assembly GCA_950022295.1). Lineage (NCBI taxonomy): Eukaryota > Viridiplantae > Streptophyta > Magnoliopsida > Poales > Poaceae > Bromus > Bromus sterilis. Next base: position 33,837,940 of record OX465597.1, read on the forward strand.
AAGAGTTGCAGCAACAAACTAAACAAAATCCAAATCTCTTGCTAAAGACAAACTAAGACTAAAACTAAACATGGCAGTAGCTATGAAAAGATAAAGAACACACAACAGCAAAAAGATAGGCAGGAAAAATCCTATGATGTGTTCTAGATTTTGAAAGTGGAGTGTGTTTCTCTCCCACACAAAGTAAGACGGGATCTAACTTGTTATGAACAGCAAGCAAAGCTAAAGAAAACTAAAAAAAAACCTAAGAGCGAGACGCTCCAAGCATAGCACATAACACATGAAGTGATAAAAATATAGTGAGACGAAGGACGAACTGATGATGGTTGATGGACAAGGGGATGCACGGGGAGCATACCCAAGCTTAGACGCTTGAGTCTCCTTGAATATTTATTGGGGATGCATGGGGGCATCCCCAAGCTTAAGCGCTTGACACTCCTGGATCTTCTTTCATCATCTTCCAACGCACACTTGAAAACTCCCTTCATACATAACTCATCATAAGCTGATTAGAGAGGTTAGTACCCTTAATAAGTAAAAAAATCTCCACTGCACATAAAGATAATCTTGAAGAGCTACTGTTTCTCAAGAGTGCCAAAAAGTTTTTGCAAAGAAAAAGCAAGCTTAAGGTTTGCAAAAGTAAGGAGAGACAAAATGTGGCAGAATCTGTGAAAAACAGAACAGAAGATAGTAAAGAATTTTTTAGGGGAACTTCTGCAACTCAAATAAAAAAACTCAGAACATACGGAAGTTTCGTAATTGTATAGATCATACTGTGTAAAAAATTCAGCTCAAAAAGATGAACTGGGATTTTTCTGGAATTTTTCTGGTCACGAGGACAGAATCTGTTTTCTGGACAGCATGTCACAACTTTTACTTCGCTTGCCGTAAGAGGCTATAACTTGGCACAAAGCTGAAAAGTAAAGATACAATGATGTTGCTACAGTAGTAAAAATAATCAAGACACAACAAAAGCAAAAATAAAAACCTAAATTCGTTGCGGGCTTCCTCCCTAAAGCGCTTCTTTAAAGCCATTAGCTAGGCATGATGCAAAAAGATCAAGTTGTATCAATTGAATCATTATCAAGATCATCAAAAAGCTCTTCAATTGTACAACTGGTCTTAAGAGGTCTTTCAAATAAAGGCCTAATGAAGATACTTCTAGGGAGAAAACCAAAAGGCGAAAAATGAATGGAAGACTCATTTATAAAATTATCAAAGAGAGGCATTTCTTCCAAAGTTTTCACGGTCTCAAATTCTTTGGCAATAGGTGGTTCCTTTTTAGGTCGGGAAACCTTAGGGACATAATTGAACTTAGGTTCCCTTCTTGCAGAAGTCTCTACCTTTTTGGTTTGATTGAGGAGAAAGTAGTTCCAGGAGTATTAATGATTTTCTCAATCTTATCTATCCTAGAAAGATCCGTATCACGGGATTTGATGACCTCCAAAGTTTTGATAATTTTAAGCATGGAGCTATCAAGCCTATTCAAATTCCCTTGAATCTTGCGATCCAACTCATTTATCCTAGCTATACTTGGTATTTCTAACTCTATCTTTTCAAGTTTCTTCATAATGTGAGATAGAGTCATATCTTCTTGTATGCTAGCAATAGGGAGTTGTCAGAACCCCAACTAGGGTAAGTGCTAGGGTTTGAGTTCACCTTTGCATCATGCAAAAATTCAAAAGAAAATTCAAAAATGGGGAAAAGAAAAGCCCTGAGAAATTAAATCAAATGGCCAGATAAAAAATATTTTTCCAAAAATCATTTGAGTATTTGGAAAATTCCTATAAATGATGCTGATCATTTTAAAAATGGTTTGGGAGCAATCCCATGCTCATGGAATTTTCTAATTTTCAAACAATGGCTTGGAAATTAAATAAATACCCTATTTGAATTAAAATTCAAATTATTTGAATTTTAAAAATGCTCAAATTTTATAAGTGGCTAGCTCTAGCTTTTATGAGGCCATATAAAAATATTGGCATTTAATAAAATGCCTAGCTATTTTAAATAGCGAGGTCAATCAATTTACAGAAAAAAAAGAGCAGAGAAAGCTTACCTCTCGCCCTAGGCGAGGCCCAGCCGGCCCAGCCCAGCTGGAGCCGTTGTCTTCTTGTCTAGGCAGCCAGGCAACTGCGTGCCCGGCATGCCCGTGGCCGTGGCCACCTCCTCCTGGCCACGCAGCCTTCCCCCCCTCTTCTCTCTTCGCCTAGGAGACGCTGGAGAGGCACCGCACCTTTCCCCCCCTTCTCCCTGGCAGCTCCCCCTCCTGCTCTTCCAATTTTCGAGCCACCCCGAGAGCCGCCGGAGCGTGACGCCATGGCCGCCGCGTCCAACAGCTTCCTCCCGCCAGTCCTTGCTGTCCAGGAGAACCGGCGACCTCGCAATCGTCCTCCCGTGCTAGCAAATCGAGCCGAAGCCCTCTAGAAGCGACGCCCGTGACCTCCTTCCCCAACTCCGGCCGCCGCGTGCCCTCGTCCGATTCTCCGACTGCAAGAAGCCCCCGTCCCCGGCGACCTTCCCTACGTGCTCGTGGTGAGCCCGTCATCATTTCCCCCCTGTTCGTTTTCCTCCCCGTGCCCTCTGTCTTCGTGCTCGCCAAGACCAGAAGCTCCGGCCGCCGCCTCCTTGTCGTAGCCATGGCCTGAGGCCTCCCCCTCGATCCCCTTATAGTCTAGCAGACGCGCGACATCTAGAGCTTCACGCCAGTGCCTTCCCCGCTCTCTCCCATGGCCTCGTGCCCATTTTTCATTGTCACCAGCCGCCGGCCGCCGCCATTGCCGTTGTGGCCAAGCCCCAGAGCCCCCCCGAGACCCCCCAATGGCACGAATGGGTGCGGGCGAGCGAGAGGATTCCCCCGGTGCTCTCGGTTGCCATCCCCGAGCCCCCGAGCCGATTCTGGTGGAGTTCCGGCGAGCTCCCAGTCGCCGGCGTCGAGCCCGCCATTAGGCCCCCTTAAACCTAAGCTAATCCCCCCTCCTCTCTATGACAGTGGGCCCAGTCCCTCTAATTAAACACGGTTAAATTTAAATAAAACGGGGTTAACCCCTGAGTCACTGACAAGGCTGGCCCACTGGTCAGAGCCCCCCCCCCCCACGTCAGCATGACCTCATGCTGACGCAATACGTCTTTTTCCTTTTTAAAATAATTCCTGAAATTACAGAAAATGGCCAAAACTTCAATAAATCATAGAAAATTCATATTAACTCCAAATTGGACAAATAATATGTCTAAAATTATCAGAAAAATACAAGGATTATGAATATGCAACTTGTTTCTATGTTTGACCATTTTAAAATGGGTGAACAGTAGCAAACATGCATATGGATCCTTTTCAAATTCAAATTTGGAGTGATTTTGCAAATGATTTTGCAACACCCTTAATTCCAATGGATTCATCCACACATCAGAAACATTACTTCAACTATACCACATCACTTCATGATCAACATTTTCAAATGAACTTTCATGCATTCAAATGCATTTGAAATTCATCGATAAATCAAATGGAGTTTGAATTTGCATTTCAAATGCAATATACTCCTTTTAAATGGAATGCTAAACACATCAGTACCATGAACATCACCATTACAATCTTGATCATATGCTTGTGCATTGTACATTATGTTGATCCTATGATTGTCATGTTGCTGATAGAAGTGGAGCCGGAACCCGAGATCACCCCCTTCGTTGAAGACCCCGTGACTGAACCTCGTCAGCAAGGAAAGCAAAACCCCATTGATCATGTCGATAAAATCCCACTTCCCTCTCATGTCTCGCTTATGCATTGTTTAGGATGATCACCATGATAACGTTTCTACTGCATAGTTGAACCCATATCCTTTGCATGACCTATCATCTTGTCACAGTAGTAAGCAAACCACAATCCTAGCAGATGTAGGAGTTGGTTGATATCATGTGGCCCCTGCAACTGTTACTGCTTATTGCATGCTTAGTGGTACAATGAGGTTGCTTTTGATGTGAGTCGGGATGATGGTAAACATGATGTTGATGAAAGTGAAATGTGTTGGTGAATCTACCCTAATACAAGGTGAACGATGAGAGGTTGTGTAGGAGTACACAATGGGTTGTCTCGTTGAACACCGCCCTAAGCCCGAGTTCTTGTGTGGTGATCCAAGACGAAGAGTACTACCACATGTTGGGCACATGGACCCCCGCTCAACCTACTAACTCACCCCTTCTCAGTTCAATGAGTCGCATTAGTTTGGAGTTCTGGTAGGTCTGTGGCATGGTCTGCGAAGTGGAAGAACGGCTATTCAGACCGGCTTGGGACACTGCACACATCTTCTGGGACCACATCGGTAAACTGGCCGGGTTCACGATGTGGATTCCAGCCCAGATAGGCGTCTCCATTGAATTTGAGTTGGCTGTGAGGTAAAAGTTGTGGAAATTATCCTCGCCGGCACCTCTTGAACGGTGTCGAATACAAAGGCGGTAACTGATAGTTTCATGTGTGTAGCAGTACACCCCTGCAGGGTTAATAAACTATTCGAATAGCCGCGTCTGTGGTAAGAGACTACTTAGAGAGCTGTGCTCGATTATTAGACAACTTGAACCGGATACTCCTAAAACACACCAAGATAAGTGTGAGTGCTATGGCGTGCTTCTCGTGGGGAAGTCGAGGAAGTAACCATAGTGGTGTAATTGGTTGAAGAGATGTAGTGGACTCGTGTACGCTTCTTACCTCAAGTCTGGTACTCGTAGTTCAGGACTAGCCAAGTCAAAGCTGGCACTTCTGCAAGTGAAACCCCACCTCCCTTTACCTTGATACATGTGCATGAGTAGTATAGTTCCTATGTAAGTCTTGCTGAGTACGATATTGTACTCACGTTTGCTTAATCTATGTTTTAGATGAACCCACCGACCCCGATGGTGGCTTCTACCCGAAGCTCGAAGATTGATGACTCAGACCAAGACCAAGCTAGTGTAGTCCCAGTCAGACGACTGGTTCCCTCGTGGAGGGCTTGTTTTTAGATAAGGCTTCTCTAAGCCATTTGTTAAACTTGTCTGTACTCAGACCTACTTTGCTTCCGCTTGTCTGTTGTAATGTTGGATCACATGCTTGTGATCTCTGTGTGCACTCTGTAAGAGTTATTAATAAAGATGTATACATTGTAGAGAATTGCAATGATACCTGCTGTTCATACAAGGCATGTGTGCTGCGTGTATGTTTATAACATGCATGTCTTTATATGGGTTTTCGAGACCTTAGTTGTGATCTGGCTGGCGGTCTTTCATACACCAAGTGGCCCTTAGATGTGCGCAGCTTGGGGCATCACGATGCGATTGCTCGAGACTCCGTCTCGTGCACACTTTGATGTATGATCGAGCCCGCCCTAGACCCCGACTAAGTGATCGGGCTGGAGTAAGTCTTTGTAAGGGTTATAATACAATCGATAGTATGGTTGAGGAGACTTGTCTATGAGTATGGGAGTTCACCACCCATATCATTTAGACTTGTGTGCGGACGATGAGGACCCATTTCAGTTGATCATCCGGCCTGGATGGGATGCCCCTCACGTTCGATGCTTTCCGAGAACGTTCTGTGCTTGGCCTTGTCTGCTTAGACAAGTGGGTACGGTTCTCGGCTCTCCATATGATTGTGTTGTAGCGAGGCTTGCATACGCTAACCCCGGGTCCCGACAGGAGATTTCCAACAAGATTTTCAATAACATTAAGAGACTCCCAAGTCGGAGCTTCTAGAAAATTCCCATTGATAGCAGTATCTAATATAAACCTATTCCAAGGAGCAATCCCAACATAAAAATTTCTAAGCAGGATAGTAGTGGATTGCTTCTTGGTGGCTCTTATTTGAGAATCATTAATTTTATACCAAGCATCTTTTAAACTTTCTCCACCTTTTTGTTTAAAGGTGAGAACCTCCGTCTCAACAAAGGAAAAAGGACCAGACATAATGAAAGCTAGTAAGATAAATAATTTTTTTGTAATTTTTGATAAAAGACACAAAGGTAAAAACTGAAAGATAAACTAACAAGACTGAAAAACAAAGGTAAAGGGTAGTGTGCAACTCCCCTAACTTAGCACTTGGAGTCCCCGGCAACGGCGCCAGAAATTGCTCTTGATGACGGCTTCTCGCCCTTCGTTGGTAGGCCCCAAGTGGAAGGCGTGATGCGGTACAGCAACAAGTTTTCCCTCAATAAAGATACCAAGGTTTGTCTCTAGTAGGACTCCAGAGATGATAAGTAGGTGTCAGCGGCGCAACTGACGCGGACCTACACACAGACACAGATAACTTTGCTCCCAACGAAGTTATCAATCTCTCCGGTCTTGTTGTTCACAAATGATAAAACGCAAGGGGATAATGATAGCAACTTGAAAGTAAATGCAGAAAACTAAATATAGCTTGGAAACAATAATGAGGATATGGACCGGGATACGTGATGTTCGCTAGTGATGTCTCTCTCCCAAAAGACGATAAAAATACTATGCGAGGTAAACAAATTACAGAAAGGCAATTGACAGGATTAAGAACGCACTGCAATGCTAACTATGCTACAAAAGAAAGGAAGAGGTTCAAAAGCACGGGCAGTACGCCAAAGTAAGTAGACCGAAATCCATCTGCATCTACTACTAATCATCCACCTTGAGATATCTATCCAGAACATCTTGTTGGTATTAAGTTGCGAGCCCCACCCAAATTGTAAACCCAAAGCAACAGACAACTTCATTAAAAAGAAATTTGCGTAAAGTAAACAATCCTTGTAACCGCGGTTACAAGCACCGTTGTTTTCCCCCTTGTGGCAACAGCACATCCCCTAGACTCATGTTTCTTTCACTCATGCATGTCATCGGGGAGGCATGAACCCACAATCTAGCACAACGCTCCCTCTTGGAGTCACTACCTACTACTTGGCCAAAGCAATAAATAGCAACGGAGAGCATGCAAGAATTACTTAGGAACAAAAATATAAGAGATAAAAACCAAATATATTCCTCTATCACAATTTGAACATAATCTCATAATCCATTAGATCCGATCAAACTCAACATAGCAATAGCAGAAATATTACAAAGGTGCCTCGATCATGTAGGGCAGCTCACGAGGTCTAAACAATGAAGATCAAAGAGGGGAGGAGAACATCACATAGCTACTGATCACGGACCGATGGTCCAAGGAAAACTACTCACGAGACATCCGGGGAGCATCCATGGTGGAGAGGAGACTCCTGGAGGTCAATCCTCCCTCCGGCAGGGTGCCAGGAAGAGGTCTTCTAGTGCTCCCGGTCTTGGAAGCGCGGCGGCGGCGGAACAGAGGCGAGTTCGCGGAATAGGGTTCCTGTTCTGGATTTTTCCCGTGACGGGGGATAAATAGGCGAAGGGGGCAGCCAGAGTGGACCAGGGGCCCCAGGCGCCCCCCTGGCGCGGCCAGGGGTGGGGCCGCGCCGGGTGGCCGCCTGGGCCCCCCTGGCCCCCCTCTGGCCCCTCCCGGGCTTTTCTCGAAGCTTCCGTCACGCTGATTTTTTATCTGAATTTTACCGAATTTTTCTGGCACTTTTTATATGGGGGAAAACTGAAATAGAAAAACAGGAGAAAACAGGAACTGGCACTGGGGTGCACTGAGTTAATAGGTTAGTCCAAATATGATCAAAAATGTATGAAAGTGTATCTAGATCATAGCAATATCACACAAAACATGCATGGAGCAAGCAGAAATTATCGATACGTTTTGGACGTATCAATCACTAATAGGCAAGAGCTCTTGACACCATAAGTTCAAACATTACTCTAGTCAATACCTCAAAACTATTGCAAGTTCCTACTACAAAGAGAACATCAACTTTAACTACCTACTTTCAGTCAAGAGTCAAGACACAGAACTCAGTGCAACAGGAAAAATCTCTAACAAGATAAAACATGCAACCTATAGAAAGTTCAACCTAAGACAAAAAGAAAAGCTCTAAAAAAACTAAAGCACTACAATTTAACAGAACAGCAGCTAAGAAAAGAAAAAGAACAGCTCACAGCTAAAAGAATAAGCATACAAATCCTATGAGGAGTTCTAGTTCAAGCGGAGCGTGAATCTCTCCCACACAAAAGAGTAAGTTGGGGTCTAACTTTTTACTACAGCAAACAAAGCAAAAGAAAACTAAAAACAAAACCTAAGAGCGAGACGCTCCAAGAATAGCACATAATGCATGAAGTGATAAAAATATAGTGCAACGAGAGACGAACTGATAATTGTTGATGAAGAAGGGGATGCACGGGGGCATCCCCAAGCTTAGACGCTTGAGTCTCCTTGAATATTTATTGGGGGTGCACATGCGCATCCCCTAGCTTGAGCGTTTGACCCTCCTGAATCTTCTTTCATCATCCTCCATCGCGCACTTGAAAACTTCCTTCATACATAACTCATTGTAGGCTGATTAGAGAGGTTAGTACCCTAATAAAATAATTTTCCTCTACTGAAAATAAATATTTCCAGGAAGAGATACTGTTTCCCAAGATTTCCAAAAGGCTTTTGCAAAGAAAAAGCAAGCTTAAGGTTTGCAAAATTGAAGAGAGACAAAACGTGGCAGAATCTGTGAAAAACAGAACATCAGATAGAAACGAATTTTTTAGGGGTACTTGTGCAACTCAAATCAAAAAACTCAAAACATACGGAAGTTTTGTAATTGTATAGAGCACGCTGTGTAAAAAATTCAGCTCAAAAATATGAACTGGGATTTTTCTCTGATTTTTCTAGTCACGAGGATAGAATTTGTTTTCTGGACAGCATGTCACAACTTTTACTTCCCTTGCCGTATGAGGCTAAACTTGGCACAAAGCTTGAAAAGTAAAGATACAATGATGTTGCTACAGTAGTAACAATCATCAAGACCACTAAGAACAGAACTGAAAGTGCAATCTTTCCCTTAAGCATATTTTGTTGTGTGATGACAATATACATATAGGGGACTAACTGTGTTTGCTAAGTGATACACAGGAAACTGTTAGTTCTCTTGACATCATCGTGTAGGGATCATGGGCTAAACTTCAACCGCTCTCAAGAATTCTACAAAACGATTGAAGATGACACTAAGTCCTCTTTACTATTAACTCTTGAGTCATAGGGATCCCCGCACTATTAAGAGGGGATCATATGGTTTAGTTAAAGTCTTGCTCAAGTCATAAGAACTATAACATGTAAAATACACATCTCTACAACCCATGGAAATCAATGTAGTTGTATAGGATATCCAATGCTCTTTAAAATGTATATCATCTGTGGTGGTCGGACCGTCCGGGTGTCAGGTCGGACCGTCCGGGTCTTTCCCGGACCGTCCGGGCTCCACTTCGGACCATCCGAAAAAGGGGCACCCGAGGTCGGTAGCTTATTCATCCATCTCGGACCGTCCGGGTGTCAGGTCGGACCGTCCGGGTCTTTCCCGGACCATCCGGGCTCCACCCCGGACCGTCCGAAAATGGGGCACCCGAGGTCAGTAACTTATTCGTCCATCTCGGACCGTCCGGGTTCCAGAGTGGACCGTCCGGGCTTGCCCCGGACCGTCCGACTTAAATCTCGGACGTCCAACATTCCTCTGGCTGCTCCTAACGGCTGGATTCGTGTGTGCTTATAAATAACCCCCTCCCACTTGGGGTTGGGGTTGACCACTTCATTTCAAAACACACAAGAACACAAAGTGCTCCCTCTTCCTTATCTCTACACCAAATCCAAGATCCCGGAGAGATTCGTGAGAGTCCTTGTCGGATCTTTCACCCCGTGTTAGATCCGTCCCTTCCCCATCTTCCGACCAAAGCAAATCGTGATTTGAGCAAGTCTTGAGCTTTTCCCATTGATCTTTTTACTCTTGGAGGTTGGAGACTCCTAGGCGGGTAGTTCTTCGGAGAGGAATCGACCATTGTGATTACCCCCGTTGAGTTTGTGAGGGTTTGGTGACCACCTTTAAGGTCAACCGGTAGTGGTTGGGAATCGCCTTCGTGGTGATATCTCAAGGGGAATAGAGTGAGCCTTTGTGGCGTTGGTGTGCCTTCGTGGTTTCACCCACTCTCTCCGAACGGTGAGTAGCTTCCCTCCAAGGAAGTGAACATCGGGATACATCGATGTCTCCGCGTCATTCGGTTATCCCTACTCCTTCCCCTTATTACTTGTGCTACCGTATTATTTGCCCCTCACTTGATTTTGTTTATTGTTCTTATTGTCAACCTTGTCTTTGCTAAATAGACCTTGCAATTGTTAGGCGCACTTTCGTTTTCCGCACTATTGCCTAAAAATTGCTAGGTAGTGATAAAATTTGTAATAAGACCTATTCACCCCCCCCCTCTAGGTCTATCTCGATCCTTTCAATTGGTATCAGAGCCTCGTGCTCTATTCTTGTGGCTTAACCGCCCTAGAGCGAGATGACCAAGAACGGCATCCCCGAAAGTTCGGGTGCCAATGTGGAGGAGGTCGCAATTGCTGCGGATGATGCGAGTTCGGAAGCCGAGAGATTGGCTACCGAACAAAGGGTCGCCGCACAAGCTGCGTTGCCTCCCTCCATGGGGCATGTTAGTTATGAGATTGAGGACCCCAAGTTGTTCACCTCCGGAGATATGGAAAAAGCCTTGCAAAAGGCTTTGGACAATCAAAGGAAGGAAATGGAAGCCTCCTTTGCTAGATTGAAGGCTTCACCTTCGGAGTCACAAACGTCAAGTGGTGCGGCCCCTAGGTCCCCACAAGCGACCTTTGTGCACCCCGGTTCCGAGGCTCCCTTGCAAAGAGGTGGTCCCTACCAATGGGACTATTCTTCTCCTAAGCTTGTGGAACCTAAGTATAATTTCAACGGCAATCCGCCGGTACTAACCGAGAACACTAACTTTTTGGATTGGAAAAGTCTTATGGCAGATTATCTTAGGTTTGTGTGCGAACCCATGTGGAACCTCATCGACTCCGGCAAAGTCTACTATCCCGTTGATCCGAACAACCTTACTCCAAGTGAAGTGTTTGATCAACATCTCAACCTTGCGGCTATTAGGTTCTTGAAGAGAGGAATGGATGAGTTGACACGTGCACCATTTCTTCATATCACCAATGCCAAGGAAATGTGGGATAGTCTTCTCATTGCCAAGTCCGGCACCGGGTCTCTTCAAATGACAAGATATGAGACCGCAAAGAATGCATTGCACAACCTTCACATGAAGAAAGATGAGACGCCCCAACAACTTCATATGCGTCTCAAGGTTCTCTTTGCTCATGTCCATTCCTTAACATGTGAAAAATCTTTGGATGCATATCAAATCACCAACCGTTACCTTGTGGACAAAATGTTGAATGCTCTCATGGTGTATTCTCATCAAATGGTTTGGGAATTGAGGCGTATGCCCGACTTCTTCAAGATGACACCGGATGATGTGATTGCCACCTTCTTGCAATATTAAGGGCACCTAAAGGAGTCCAAGAGACTTCTTGCCACATACGGTGGTCCGTCCTCAAACCTTGCCTTGAGGAGTTTGATGATGATGAGGAAGAAGATGAGTATGAAGACGATGATAACTCCGATGATACTCCCTCATATGATGATATTGCTCTCTTTGTGAAGAAGTTCACCAAAGGGGACTTCAAGGGAAGATTCCAAAAGAAGAAGACGAGAAACTGCTACAACTGTGAGAGACCGGGACACTTTGCGGAGGAGTGTCCATATGAGAAAAGAGAGGACAAACCTCGATTTCCTCGGAAGGATGTCGCCAAGAAGCTCCCAAAACCTCTAAACAACAAGTTCAAAAATAAAGCATTGTTGGCTCTTGAAGGGTCCGATCCCGAGGATGTAGGTGGTGTGGCCGGAGTTGCTCAAGATACACAAAAAACATTGAAGCTCCTCAACAAGGAAGGTGAAGTTGTAAACTACAACTACATGAGTGACTACGCCGGCAATGCACACAAGTGTCTCATGGCCAAGTTGGTTGACGATGACACTCCCTCCTCCTCGGCTAAGATCAAGGTAACTCCTATTGATGAGTCTTTCATGTTCTCTTCCGAACCTCATGATGAATTTCATGATGCGTAAAGTGATGATGCACATGCTATATGTGAAGATTTGTTGTTTGCCAAAGTGAACAAAATGATGAGCTCTCTCAAAGGCAACAAGCTCAAAATGTTTCAATTACTTATGGATGTGGTGGGTAAGCACTCCACAACCATTAAGGATCTTGAAATCCTCCTCACCGAGGAAAAGGAGAACTATACTCTCCTTGAGCGAAAAATTGACTTTGAGGAAGCTCGAAATGACAACTTATGCAAAGTTGTTCACGCATCAATCGACTTAAATGACAAGCATGTTGCCTCCTTGAAAAAGGCTAATGAAATATGTAAAGAGCTTGCTAATGATATGAGCAAACTTGTGGAGCTAAACACCTCCCTTTCTAAGGATGTTGAGGTACTCACATTGTCCCTCAAGACAAAAGATGAGGAACTCGCCACCATTAAGAAAAATCTCGAGGCCCACAAACTTGCCCATATAAAAACACTTACGAAGATGTCTCCTCCAACTATTGTGCATATTGATTCTTGTGCTACTAACTCTACCATTGATCAAGCATCACTCATTGAGGAGAACATAGCTCTTCATGCTCAACTAAAGAAGGGCCTCTTGACTTGTGCCCAAGGCGATAAAAACCTAAATGATGTATTAAGTCATCACAAGGAATCCTTTGCTAAGGAAGGACTTGGATTTGATCCAAGTACGAGTGTGACAAAGGATGTCACCCTTAGCAAGGAATCAACTCCCCAAAAGGTGATCTTTGTTCGTGAAGGGCACAAGGACAAAGGTAAGAAAATTGTTGATAAGGTTGGTGTTGGGAATGGGAAGGCCATTAGGGGCAAGCCCACTCCTACCAAGAAGAAGGAGAAAATGCCTCCATCCTATGTGCTCCGTAAGGCAAAGGATGGAGAGGTGTTTGCAAAATTCATTGGGCCCCGTAATGCTTTTCGTTTCTATACCATTTGGGTTCCAAAGACTCTTGTTACTAACCTTAGAGGTCCCATTGCAAAATGGGCACCTCTAACCAAAGCCTAAATCCATGTGTAGGATGCTATCTCCGGTGGAGTCAAATGGGTGATTGATAGTGGATGCACCAATCATATGACCGGAGAAAGCCGTTTGCTCAAGGACTTCATGGATGCAATTCAACCATACATGAGCATTGTCTTTGGTGGTGGTTCCAAGGGAAAGGTACTTGGGTTGGGCAAAGTGGCTATTACTAATGACATGTCTCTTGCAAATGTCATGCTTGTCCAATCCCTTCAATACAATTTGCTTTCCGTTCGTCAACTAGCTTCCGTTGGTTATGATACACTATTTGGTCTAACAAGTGTGAAAGTCTTTAGGAGAGATACTCTCGAAGTGGCCTTTGTTAGAGAGTTGGATGTCAACCTTTATACGGTTGATTTCTCGAAAGAGAGTACTTACCATGCAACTTGTCTAATGGCCAAGGCCGACAAGGGGTGGCTATGGCATCGCCGGCTAGCCCATGTCGGTATGAGAAATCTAAAAGATCTCCTAAAGGGTGAACACATCCTCGGACTAACAAACGTGTCTTTTGAGAAAGATCGTGTGTGTAGTGCATGCATAGCCAGGAAGCAACATCAAGCAAAGCATACCCCCAAGAATATCGTGTCAACGTCAAGGCCTTTAGAGCTCCTTCATGTGGATCTCTTTGGTCCTCCATCATGGGATAGTCTTGGTGGGAAGAAATATGGTCTCGTCATTGTTGATGATTATTCAAGATACACATGGTGTTCTTTCTCAAGTCCAAGGACGAGATGAAGGCCACCTTAATTGATTTTTCCAAGCAAGCACAAAGAAAATGCAACATGGCTATCTTGGCAATACGAAGTGACAATGGCTCCGAATTCAAGAACTACACCTTGGAAGAATTCTTGAGTGATGAGGGAATAGAACACCAATATTCCGCACCTTACACCCCTCAACAAAATGGTGTAGCCGAGAGGAAGAACCGTACTCTTGTGGAGATGGCCCGGTCCATGTTGGATGAGTACAAGTCACCATATAGCTTTTGGGCCGAAGCCATCAACACCGCATGTCATGCATCAAACCGACTCTTTCTTCGCAAGATCTTGATGAAGACCCCCTATGAGCTTCTAATCGGTCACAAGCCAAACGTTAAATACTTCCGAGTATTCGGTTGTAAGTGTTTCTTTCTCAATAAGAAAGACCGGTTAGCTAAGTTTCAATCCAAAACAATTGAGGGTATATTTGTTGGGTATGCTTTGAATTCTCACGCCTATAGGGTCTACAACAAATCCACCGGATGTGTTGTGGAAACTTGTGACGTGGAGTTTGATGAATTTAATGGCTCCCATGGGGAGCAAGTTGATCTAAGTGATGTAGGAAATAATGAAGATTCTTCTCAAGACATCTTGACTTTGGGAATTGGAGATCTTGTGCCCATTGCTCAAGTCCCTAGAGATGATGAGGTGAGTGATGGGCCAAGTGTTCCACCTCCACAAGCACCTCCTCCTACCACTCAAGATCCGATTGCTCATGATGAGCCAACTATCCAAGAAGAAGAACAAGACCCTTCACAACCCGATGTTGTTGCTCAACCACAAGTTGAGGGTGCGGTTGATCCACGTGATCAACTTGACCGCATTTTCTTTGGAGAAAATGATGAAATTGATGATGGCTCCGCCCTTGATGATGAACCAAATGTTTCCCATGAGCCCGAATGGGTAGAGCCTATTGAAACTCCAACTTCCATCATGTCATTGGTGGCTAGACGTGTTGATGTTGACAAGATCCTCACGGGATTGGGGCAAGGTATAGTTACTCGTCATCAACTTATGAAATTTTGCGCTCACTTCTCGTTTGTGTCTTGTATTGAACCACTTAGGGTTGAACAAGCACTTGTGGATGCGGATTGGCTCATTGCAATGCAAGATGAGCTCACTAGCTTCACCCGGAATGAAGTTTGGTCTCTCGTGGAGAGGTCTTCCGGTCATGATCATAACATCATTGGAACCAAGTGGATCTTCAAAAACAAGCAAGATGAATATGGTAATATCATTCGAAACAAGGCAAGGCTAGTGGCTCAAGGGTACTCCCAAGTTGAAGGCTTGGATTTTGATGAGACCTTTGCTCCCGTTGCTCGCCTTGAATCTATACGCATGTTTCTTGCTTATGCCGCATTCAATGGATTTCCCTTATTTCAAATGGATGTAAAAAGTGCTTTCCTTAATGGTCCTCTACAAGAGGATGTATATGTAGCTCAACCACCCGGCTTTTGTGACCCTCATCACAAGGACCGCGTGTACAAACTTCATAAGGCATTATATGGTCTTAAGCAAGCCCCTAGGGCTTGGTATGACCATCTTAGAAAGTTTTTACTCGAGGAAGGATTTGTGAGGGGTGTCATTGATGACACTCTTTTTACCAAGAGAACCAATGGTGAATTTCTCATATGCCAAATCTATGTAGATGACATCATATTTGGTTCTCCTAATCCATCTTTGTGCAAGTGGTTCTCGGAAACTATGACCAAGAACTTTGAGATGTCCATGATGGGGAGCTTGAAGTATTTCCTTGGATTTAAAATCGAGAAATTTGCCGGAGGAACCTTCATCTCTCAAACAAAGTACATTCAAGACATGCTCGTGAAGTTTGGTATGAAGGATGCCAAGCCATGCAAGACACCCATGCCAACCAAGGGATATCTAGATCAAGACCTTTCCGGTATTCCATTTGATGCTACTCTTTATCGTTCTATGATTGGGTCATTGCTTTACCTTTGTGCATCTAGACCGGATATTATGCTTAGCGTAGGAATGTGTGCAAGATATCAAGCCTCTCCCATGGAGAGTCATCATTTGGCGGTTAAGCGCATTCTTAGATACCTTGTTCATACTCCTTTGTTGGGCCTTTGGTACCCCAAGGAAGCCAAGTTTGATCTCTTGGGGTACACCGATGCGGATTGGGCCGGAGATAAGGTGGATCGGAAGTCAACATCCGGTTCATGCCAATTTCTTTGGCGCTCATTGGTAAGTTGGCATTCCAAGAAGCAAAATTGTGTCTCCCTCTCCACCGCTGAAGCCGAGTATGTGGCCGCCGCAAGTTGTGCTACTCAAGTTCTATGGATGAGGCAAACCTTGAAGGATTATGGCCTCACCTACAAGAAGGTACCCATCTTATGTGACAATGAAAGTGCTATCAAGATTGCCAACAACCCTTGTCAACATCCCCGCACCAAGCATATTGACATTCGTCATCACTTCATACGGGATAATATTCAAAAAGGTGATATTGTTCTTGCACATGTGGGCACCGACAATCAACTTGTCGATATCTTCACCAAGCCATTGGATTAAGCAAGGTTTTGCCAACTAAGGGGTGAACTTGGTATCTTGGAACGGTATAGCTTTACGGCTTAGGGGTATCTTGCTCTCATTCGTACACATTGCGCATACCCTGTCTAGATGTAGGCATGTATGTAGGGGGAGAAGATCAATTAATGAGTTCTCATCCCTCTACGTGATGCATAAATAGAAACAAACATCAACAATCCGCATGCTCACATCGGTGAATCCATGTGTAGCGGTTAAAGATGAAGTAGTGACTGTTGGACCCAAGATACATCTTCGCGGTGTCAACATCACATATACTCAAACATGGTGGCCACAGCCACCACCGACTCCTTCATAAACATCTTATGACAAATGGTTTCTTTTATGATCTTGTTATTGATTGTGTTATTATGATATCCCTTCATGCATCTATCTCAATATATATGCCATTCAGCTAGATCACCTCCATTTTACCGTCGTGCCTCCCATTAGTCTTCTTGTTTTTGCCCTCACACCACATGTCGGACGGTCCGGGCTATGGCCCGGACGGTTAGGAATAGCCGGAAATACTACTGATGTCCTGCACCACATTTCGGACGGTCCGGAACAGTGTCCGGACGGTCCGGGGTATCCCCGGACAGTCCGACCTGCACCCCGGTCTTCCGGCCTCTCACGCGTGCTGAGCTCTTCCGGGTCATCCGTATCGGTCGTCCGACCTACAGACCGGATCGTCCGGCCCTTCGTCGGACCGTCCGACTTACAGCCCGGTCGTCCGACGTGTCCGATCTATAAATGGCTCGGGCCGCGCCCCTAACCTCTTGTAGGCAGTTGTTTCCTCTTCTCCCCCACCATGGTCTCTGACCTAGCGCCGCCGCCGCACCTGTTGCAGCCTTCCCCGTCCGGCCCCGCCCTCCGGTGAGTTCACCAGCCCCATCCCCGGATTCCCCTCCTCCCGATCTACATTTTGACCAATCAATCTTGCATTTGGGGCAGATTGGCTTTGAGGAGGGTCTTTCTTGTGGCTCCCGGATTTGCGCATCATGCCTCCCAAGGGTGCTCAGGGTGGTGAGTTTCTCTTCCATTCCCGTGTTTTTTTCTGCTTGTGCTTCTCGCGGTAGTAATTTTGGTGTGTCATGGTCAAAGTCTTGTCATCTCGTTCGGTGGGTTGCATGGAACAGCCCCATGGATGTATCATATCCATTCATTTTCGGATGTCCGACTTTGCATCCGGTCGTCCGGGGTGCTGTCCCATGTGTCTCCCTTACTCCGATATCCTTACCGGTGCACACCCATTTTGTCTTACTATGGCTTATCACTCCCATGCACAGACACTCGCCGTCAAGGATCTGACGACTCTCAGGAGGGCCAGCGTCCTCGTCGCCGCCTTCGCCGCGGTGATGGGGCGGGCAGTAGTGATGTTTACTACGCTGGCCTCGACGATGACTTCCGGGACGATTTTGACGATGAAGAGCTTGTGCCTACGCGGCCCAAGCCCGGCACCCGGACGGAGTCTCTGCCTAACCGGCAGAGAGAGGCCTCTGCTTCCCCACCTGCTCCTTGTCGCGCATCTCCTACGCGGAAGGAACCACTTCCGGGCTTGGCTATCTCGGTGGATCCTCCGATTAGGCATGGCCGTAATCCGATTGACTACTTCCACATGGATGCCAAGGCCTACTCCAGGCTGCGGTGTGAGGACAATCAGTTCCATCTGGCTGCCACTTCTATGGATCCTCGCTTTCACACCCTTGTGCAGCAAGATATCTTTGCAACTGTCTGCCTGGAGCTCAATGCAATGACCCCTCAGAAGTTCCTCAACATGAGCTATTTTGAGCGCAGACCTGATGTGTTTCGCGACCTCATTCGCCTCATTGATGCAATGGGTCTCCGCCACGCACTGAATCTCAAGTGCGACTGGAACCATGCTGCCATCCTCCAGTTCTATGCCACGTGTTTCTTTGGTGGCGATGAAACACTCACTTGGAGGACCAACCACCAGACTATTAGGATTACCTATGATCAGTGGTGTCATGCTCTTGGGATGCCACGACATTTTGAGGGACTTCATCGGATTCACGCTCGCACCTCGGAGTTTACATCGATGCCCCTTGCATCCCTCATGGGGTGTCTCATGCGCACTCAGGATATGCCTCCGGGAACCAATGTGGATGCCAACAATTCATCCATATTTCAGCCTCAGTTCCGCCAGCTTTATGTGTCTCCTCCAGACGATTGTGCCCAAGCACGGTGAGAAAGCCATGGTACGCTCCTTTGCTATTGACCTCATGGCGGCTGCTAAAGATGTCTATGACTGTTTCGAGTCTGGCCGGGCTCTTCCCCCCATCGATGTGGCAGATTTCTTATGGCATGAGGTGTGGCTGCTCTCCATCCAGAAGAGGGTCCACTTCCCTCTTGCTCCCTATATCCAGCGAGTCATTGACGCGTTCTTCACCACGCCCATCCAGAAGTCTGTCATTCACAGTTAGTGGATTCCTAAGAAGGGGTCCTTTCTTGATACATGTGGTGCTCCTGCTCCCTTTGCTGCTGGTGCTTCCACCTCTGCTACTCCGCCTTCACGCACACCGATGGTTGAGCCGTTTCATACTATTGCCCGGTTTTTGGGCAAATCTCAGAAGGCCATTTTCAGCTTGTGCAAGTCCAATGCCACTGCCATTCACCAGCTTGAGACTCGGCGCATCTCTCAGGCCAATGCTCTCAAGGCCCGTCTTCGGACTCGCCCTGGTAGCCCTGTGAGTGGTGACGAGGAGCTTCCACGCTCTCCTTCGCATCAGGACTTTGACTTTCCCACCGAGACAGAGTATGCTGACTTCTTCTCTGATGTGGTGGCTGATCATGGTGGTGACCACGAGTAGTTGTTATTGGCTCTGTGTTCTGCCCCTTTTTGGTACTTGGTGCCAACGGGGGAGACACCTACCTATCCTAGGCATAGTTTTCATTATCGGGATATAACCCAAACTTTAGTGGTGATTTATGCTGCGTGGTTTTATGTATTAAGACATATGTGGTATGACCTTGGTGGTACTTGTATTAAACTTCATGGTTTATCTATCTTGCATGTCAAATGGTGTCCTGTGTCATGATGAGTGATATGTGTGTTACTATGGATCATATCTTCGCATTTGTTACTTCATCATGTACTATTGGGTCTTAAAACCACTACTCTCCCATATAAATTCGTATGGTTTATATGATCATGGGGGAGGCTTCCTCTTATGTGCTTTGCTTAAAATTTATGATCACCATGCACATGTTGAGGGGGAGCCTCCCTCAAATAAATGAAAATTTCTCTCCAAATCTTAAATATGAATATTTTTGAGCGCTATATGTGTATTGTCATCAACTACCAAAAAGGGGGAGATTGAAAGTGCAATCTTGCCCTTAAGCATATTTTGTTGTGTGATGACAATATACATATAGGGGACTAACTGTGTTTGCTAAGTGATACTCCCTCCGTAAAGTAATATAAGAGTGTTTAGATCTCTACTTTAGTAATCTAAATGCTCTTATATTTCTTTACGGAGGGAGTACACAGGAAACTGTTAGTTCTCTTGACATCATCGTGTAGGGATCATGGGCTAAACTTCAACCGCTCTCAAGAAGTCTACAAAACGATTGAAGATGACGCTAAGTCCTCTTTACTATTACCTCTTGAGTCATAGGGATCCCCGCACTATTAAGAGGGGATCATATGGTTTAGTTAAAGTCTTGCTCAAGTCATAAGAACTATAACATGTAAAATACACATCTCTACAACCCATGGAAATCAATGTAGTTTTATAGGATATCCAATGCTCTTTAAACTGTATATCATTTGTGGTGGTCGGACCGTCCGGGTCTTTCCCGGACCGTCCGGGCTCCACCTCGGACCGTCCGAAAAAGGGGCACCAGAGGTCAGTATCTTATTCATCCATCTCGGACCGTCCGGGTGTCAGGTCGGACCGTCCGGGTCTTTCCCGGACCGTCCGGGCTCCACCCCGGACCGTCCGAAAAAGGGGCACCCGAGGTCAGTAACTTATTCGTCCATCTCGGACCGTCCGGGTTCCAGAGTGGACCGTCCGGGCTTGCCCCGGACCGTCCGACTTAAATCTCGGACGTCCGACATTCCTCTGGCTGCTCCTAACGGCTGGATTTGTGTGTGCTTATAAATAACCCCCTCCCACTTGGGGTTGGGGTTGACCACTTCATTTCAAAACACACAAGAACACAAAGTGCTCCCTCTTCCTTATCTCTACACCAAATCCAAGATCCCGGAGAGATTCGTGAGAGTCCTTGTCGGATCTTTCACCCCCGTGTTAGATCCGTCCCTTCCCCATCTTCCGACCAAAGCAAATCGTGATTTGAGCAAGTCTTGAGCTTTTCCCATTTATCTTGTTACTCTTGGAGGTTGGAGACTCCTAGGCGGGTAGGAGTTCTTCGGAGAGGAATCGACCATTGTGATTACCCCCGTTGAGTTTGTGAGGTTTTGGTGACCACCTTTAAGGTCAACCGGTAGTGGTTGGGAATCGCCTTCGTGGTGATATCTCAAGGTGAATAGAGTGAGCCTTCGTGGCGTTGGTGTGCCTTCGTGGTTTCACCCACTCTCTCCGAACGGTGAGTAGCTTCCCTCCAAGGAAGTGAACATCGGGATACATCGCTGTCTCCGCGTCATTCGGTTATCCCTACTCCTTCCCCTTATTACTTGTGCTACCGTATTATTTGCCCCTCACTTGCTTTTGTTTATTGTGCTTATTGTCTACCTTGTCTTTGGTAAATAGACCTTGCAATTGTTAGGCGCACTTTCGTTTTCCGCACTATTGCCTAAAAATTGCTAAGTAGTGATAAAATTTGTAATAAGACCTATTCACCCCCCCCCTCTAGGTCTATCTCGATCCTTTCAAGAACAAAAGCAAAAAGAAAAACCTAAATTCGTTGCGGGCTGCCTCCCGAAAGTGCTTCTTTAGAGCCATTAGCTAGGCTTAAAGCAGAAGATCAAGTTGCATCTATTGAACCCTCATCATGGTCATCAAAAAGCTCTTCAATAGTACAACTAGACTTAATGGGTTTCTCAAATAAACGACGAATGAAAATGCTTCTTGGAATAAAATCAAAAGGAGGGAAATCAATTGGAGTTTCATTAAAGTTAAAGATAGGTGTCTCCTCCAAAGTTTTCACCGTTTCAACTCTCTTGGCACTGGGTGTGCTAGCTTTAGCTCGGGGAACCTTGGGTACGTAAACGAACTTAGGTTCCTTCTTTGCTGGAGTTTCATCCGAGGTAAAAGATAGTGTGCAACTTCCCTATCTTGTAGACTTGAGTCCCCGGCAAAGGCGCCAGAAATTTGCTTGATGGCTTCTCGCCCCTCGTTGGTTACCCCAAGTGGAAGGTTTGAGATGCAGTGCGGCAGCAAGTTTCCCTCGGTGAAGATACCAAGGTTATCGAACCAGTTGGACTCAGGACATACAAGTAGGTGACAACATCGCCAGAAATTGCTTCCTGACTAGGGTGTTGTCGTGGACCTGCACACAGCAACAAATAACTTTGCTCCCAACGAGTACAGAGGAGTTGTCAATTCCTCCGGCCTTGTCGTTTTACAAAGGATCAACGCAAGAGATAGAAGGTGCAAAGGAAAGTAAAAGCTGAAAGTAAATTGAGGGTGTGAACAATAATGTGAAGATGGACCAGGGTCCCGTGATTTTCACTAGTGATGTCTCTCTCCCAAAAGACGATAAAAGGGCTAGCAAGGTAAACAAATAAAAGTTGGGCAATTGACAGGATTATGAAGGCACCGCAATGCTAACTATGCTGCAAAGAAAGTAAGGGCTCAAAAGCAATGGGCAGTACGCCAAGGTAAGTAGACCGAAATCCATCTGCATCTACTACGAATCATCCACCTTGAGATATCTATCCAGAACATCTCACTGGTATTAAGTTGCGAATCCCACCCAAAGTGTAAACTCAAAGCAACAGACAACTGCATTAAAATAACTTTGCGTAAAGTAAACAATCCTTGCACCCGCAGGTACAAGCACCGTTGTTTTATCCCTGGTGGAAACAACACATCTCCTAGTCTCATGTTTTTGTCACTCAAGCTAGACATCAAGGGGCTGAACCCACAATCGAGCATAACGCTCTCTCTTGGAGTTGCAAATAAAATACTTGGCCAAAGAAAATACCGCAACGGAGAACATGCAAGAATTACTCAAGAACAAAATATAAAAGAGAAGAACCAAATATATTACTCATCACAATCTGAACATAGTCTCATAATCCATCAGATCCCAACAAACTCAGCATAGCAACAGAAGAAATTACATAGATGCCTCGATCATGTGAGGCAGCTCACGAGGACTCGAAAGTGGAAGCACAAAAGGGGGAGAGATAGATCACATAGCTACTGGTCATGGACCCATGGTCCAAGGGAAACTACTCACGGTACATACGGAAGGCGTCCATGGCTATGGAGGGTCTCCCGGAGGGGGTAGCTTCTCCCGGCAGGGTGCCGGAGCAGCTTATCCAGGCAGCCCTGATCTAGAAACGGCGGCGGCGGCAGAACAGAGGAGAGATCGCGAAAAAGGAGTCCGTATTAGGGGTTTCCACCCCGAGGGGTAAATATAGGCGAAGGGGGGCGTCAAGGAGACCCACGAGGCAGTCAGGAGGGTCCCTGGCGCGGCCCAGGGTGGGGCCGCGCCACCTGACCTCCTGGCTGCCTGGTGGTGGCCCCCCTTCCCTCTCTTGGTGATTCCGGAAGCTTCTGTTGCGCTGATTTTTTATATATTTTTCCCGGAATTTTTGGAGCACTTTTAATGGCCGGAAAACCTGAAATACAAAAACAGCAGAAAACAGAAACTGGCAACTGGGTGCACTGAGTTAATAGGTTAGTCCAAATAGGTTCAAAAGTGTATGAAAGTTCAAGCAAAACATGGCAAAGTCACACAAAACATGCATGGAGCAAGCAGAAATTATAGATACGTTTGGGACGTATCAGCAGTACCATTGATACATGCCATTGAAGGCATGAACCAAAATTAAAATCTCGATGTAAACAACCACATAAGACCTGGGATCTTGGCACAAGCTAGCAATCAACCTAGATAGAACACTAAAAACCCAAGAAAAGACAAGGACCACAAACATGCATGAAAGTGCATGCCATACACCAAAGGAGGTTGCAAAATTGATAACAACGTCCACAACAACAAAAGCACAACCCTACAAGATGACATCCACCAACAACCAAAAGTGAACCATACTTGTAGGAGCATGGACTCTAAGATGGACAATACTACGACATTATGACGAGCAACCAAATAAATGAAGAAGATAACCGCATAGCCACAAAAACATGCATCACCAAGTCTATCGCCACATATCAAGAGAAGGGGGAGATTCGAAGAAGAGGGATCAATCTGGAGGCATAAGGTAGGAGCCCAATGATTAAGGAGAGAATTGCACGCGTCAAAATTGACAAATGACCAACCCGATTAACCACGAGGCAACTAGATGAAGGGACACTAAAATCACGACCGAGATGAAATCTAAGAGCTAGATCCAACTTTCGGTGTTAGCGTCCACTCAGGCCTAGCCTAGGACTCGGCCTAGGTTTGGACGTTTATGTGCACATGGGCGGCCGACTACAAGCGGAGATCCCACTACATCCCAAAATCCCGGACTAGAAGGAGGAGGGATACTCTCCCTTATAAGGTGGACATGGCCTCCTCCCGTAGGCGAGGTGGTACTAGACCTGAGCAGGTACACCGACACATACAAAGGGGGTTCTAAGACCCCATCCCCATGGGAAGCCCCCCAGGAACGCATGTCACTGCTGGATCTGATACCCAATGTTAGCATCCACTCTGGCCCAAACCTAGGACTCGACCTACGTTTGGATGTTTATGCGCACGCGACCCAAGTACACGCGGAGAGCCCACTCCATAGCAAAATCCCGGACTGGAAGTAGGCCAGGGATACTCTCTGTAAGGCCCGATATGCGGTACTGTTCCAGATCTAGGTGTTTCCACCCAGATCCGGGGACGAAGCACATATCGGTCCCACCGCGACATATGACATAGCCATATGCCCCGGATTTCCAACATGATATCACAACATTACAGATACAAGGATACAACATCGCATACAATCGGCATACAACTGCCTTAATACAATACAACATCGGAAGATATATGTCTGAGTACAGACTACAATCAAATGCCTAATGGAAAAAAGAAAATCATCGATCCCCATAACCACACGGGTCCAGGCCCTCCGCCGGGATCCGCCTAACTAGTCGTCGTCGAGTCTCCACGTGAAACGTTGATCACCATACCTGTTGTCGATCAAGAACCATGAAAAGAGTTTGGGGGTAGTATCATGAGTACAGAAGTACTCAGCATCCAACTGTAGTGGTCATCTGACCCAGCAAGGACTTCATCACTCGTCATTCTAGGACAACTAGTAGTTTACGGTAAGGAAGGGGTAAGTGGTGAGGTTGTTGCCGCACTAGCATTTTTTAAGTGGCTAACGATCTAGAGAGTAAGTTAAGAAGCCAAGCATTCGATGAGGAATCGCCTCCAACAAGTCTTGCTATCAACTACTTACGCAAACATAACACCTATCCTATCCTTGTCCTCCTCTTCGCATCCCGACGAAGAAGAAGCAGTCAAGGCACACACACGTTGATAAAGTTATATTCAGATTATCTCAGTTGTTGTTGTCTATGAACAAGGAGTAGGTCTCAAGTCGTCCATAACCGTGGACAAGCCTTCTCGAAAAGTTTAACCCTGCAGGGGTGTACTGATACGTCCCAAACGTATCTATAATTTCCGCTTGCTCCATGCATGTTTTGCGTGACTTTTCCATGTTTTGCTTGAACTTTCATACACTTTTGAACCTATTTGGACTAACCTATTAACTCAGTGCACCCAGTTGCCAGTTTCTGTTTTCTGCTGTTTTTCTATTTCAGGTTTTCCGGCCATTAAAAGTGCTCCAAAAATTCTGGGAAAATATATAAAAAATCAGCGCAACAGAAGCTTCCGGAATCACCAAGAGAGGGAAGGGGGGCCCACCACCAGGCAGGCAGGAGGGAAGGTGGCGCGGCCCCACCCTGGGCCGCGCCAGGCACCCTCCTGACTGCCTCGTGGGTCCCCTCGACGCCCCCTTTGCCTATATTTACCCCTCGGGGTGGAAACCCCTAAGACGGACTCCTTTTTCGCGATCTCACCTCTGTTCCGCCGCCGTCGCCGTTTCAAGATCGGGGCTGCCTGGAGAAGCTGCTCCGGCACCCTGCCGGGAGAAGCTACCCCCTCCGGGAGACCCTCCATAGCCATGGACGCCTCCCATATGTACCGTGAGTAGTTTCCCTTGGACCATGGGTCCGTGACCAGTAGCTATGTGATCTATCTCTCCCCCTTTTGTGCTTCCACTTTCGAGTCCTCGTGAGCTGCCTCACATGATCGAGGCATCTATGTAATTTCTGCTGTTGCTATGCTGAGTTTGTTGGGATCTGATGGATTATGAGACTATGTTCAGATTGTGATGAGTAATATATTTGGTTCTTCTCTTTTATATTTTGTTCTTGAGTAAATTCTTGCATGTTCTCCGTTGCGGTATTTGCTTTGGCCAAGTATTTTATTTGCAACTCCAAGAGAGGTCGTTATGCTCGATTGTGGGTTCAGCCCCTTGATGTCTAGCTTGAGTGACAGAAACATGAGACTAGGGGAGGTGCTATTGCCACCAGGGATAAAACAACGGTGCTTGTACCTGCGGGTGCAAGGATTGTTTACTTTACGCAAATGTTCTTTTAATGCAGATGTCTGTTGCTTTGAGTTTACACTTTGGGTGGGATTCGCAACTTAATACCAGCGAGATGTTCTGGATAGATATCTCAAGGTGGATGATTCGTAGTAGATGCAGATGGATTTCGGTCTACTTACCTTGGCGTACTGCCCATTGCTTTTGAGCCCTTCCTTTCTTTGCAGCATAGTTAGCATTGTTGTGCCTTCATAATCCTGTCGATTGCCCAACTGTGATTTGTTTACCTCGCTAGCACTTTTATCGTCTTTTGGGAGAGAGACATCACTAGTGAAAATCACGGGACCCTGGTCCATCTTCACATTATTGTTCACACCCTCAATTTACTTTCATCTTTTACTTTTCTTTGCACCTTTTATCTCTTGCGTTGATCCTTTGTAAACGACAAGGCCGGAGGAATTGAAAAATCCTCTGTACTCGTTGGGAGCAAAGTTATTTGTTGTTGTGTGCAGGTCCACGACAACACCCTAGTCAGGAAGAAATTTCTGGCGACGTTGCCACCTACTTGTATCTCCTGAGTCCTACTGGTTCGATAACCTTGGTATCTTCACCGAGGGAAACTTGCTGCTGCATTGCATCTCAAACCTTCCACTTGGGGTAACCAACGAAGGGCGAGAAGCCATCAAGAAAATTTCTGGCGCCGTTGCCGGGGACTCAAGTCTACAAGATAGGGGAGTTGCACACTATCTTTTACCTTTGATGTTTAGTCTTTTTAGTTTACCTTTCAGTTTTTACTTTTGTGTCCTTAATCAAAAATACCAAAAATACCTATTACCCTTGTTGTGTGGTTAAGTATGTTAGGAGTTGGTACTATGAGGGAATCCGAAGTCTTGGATTTCCATCAAAGGAACGGGGAGAATATGAAGAAGGCATGGGACAGAATTTCTGAAGCATATAAGGCAAATATGCCTTGGTTACCTATAAGAATTGTGCTTAGAAATTTTTACTTTGGCCTTTTTAAGTGGTGTAAGCACTCTCTCGATCTTATAGCTGAAGGAGACTTTTTAGAGTGTGATGAAGCTAGAGCTCTTGAAATTATACATGGTTTATCTGGTTATTTTGTTTATGATGGTCTTAACACTGTTGTGGACAAAATTGCTACTATTGAGAAGAGACTTGAAACTCTAGACTTAAAAGAAGTAGAGAAGTTAAATCCCCCTAGAGAGGAGATTTTGGAAATACAAAATGACTGGGAGCCTTTTTTTAGGGTTGTTATCTCTAATCAAAACTTCCTTGCTTTTTGTGACATTGGATCTACAGTTTCTATAATGCCTAGCTTTATTTATGATTCTTTATACCTTGCAAGCATGGACAAATTTCCATCTTTCCATGAACATTCTAATGGTGATATTTCTGAGATCCAGGGAAGA
Source organism: Bromus sterilis (assembly GCA_950022295.1). NCBI lineage: Eukaryota > Viridiplantae > Streptophyta > Magnoliopsida > Poales > Poaceae > Bromus > Bromus sterilis. The sequence goes on from OX465597.1 coordinate 33,865,427, forward strand.
TTAAAAGACGTCCAGGTCATGTTTCTTAAAAGGAGTGTAGAGATTGACTTTGCCATCATGAAGGCCAACAAAGGAAATATAGTGCTCGGAAGGGACTTCCTCCGAGCCTTGAAAGGCTTCATTGATATAGGTAAAGGACAAATACGTTTGCGTGGTAAGGCAAAAGGTACGTACCTCTTCCCTCGGAAGAACAAGGATGAGCTTATTGAAAACCTTTTTAAAATCCTTGGTGAACCTTCCGATGATTTTGGAGAACTTTGATTTTCTGCTTTAAGCCTAGCTAATGGCTCTAAAGAAGCGCTTTCGGGAGGCAGCCCGCAACGAATTTAGGTTTTTCTTTTTGCTTTTGTTTTGTTCTTAGTGGTCTTGATGATTGTTACTACTGTAGCAACATCATTGTATCTTTACTTTTCAAGCTTTGTGCCAAGTTTAGCCTCATACGACAAGGGAAGTAAAAGTTGTGACATGCTGTCCATAAAACAGATTCTGTCCTCGTGACTAGAAAAATTAGAGAGAACTCCCAGTTCATCTTTTCGAGCTGAATTTTTTACACAGCGTGCTCTATAGAATTACGAAACTTCCGTATGTTCTGAGTTTTTTTATTTGAGTTGCAGAAGTACCCCCTAAAAAATTCGTTTCTATCTGTTGTTCTGTTTTTCGCAGATTCTGCCACGTTTTGTCTCTCTTCATTTTTTCAAACCTTAAGCTTGCTTTTTCTTTGCAAAAACCTTTTGGCAATCTTGGGAAACAGTAGCTCTTCTTGGAAATCTTTATTTGCAGTAGAGGAAAATTATTTTATTAGGGTACTAACCTCTCTAATCAGCCTACAATGAGTTATGTATGAAGGGAGTTTTCAAGTGCGCGATGGAGGATGATGAAAGAAGATTCCGGAGGGTCAAACGCTCAAGCTTGGGGATGCCCATGTGCACCCCCAATAAATATTCAAGGAGACTCAAGCGTCTAAGCTTGGGGATGCCCCCGTGCATCCCCTTCTTCATCAACAATTATCAGTTCGTCTCTCGTTGCACTATATTTTTATCACTTCATGCATTATGTGCTATTCTTGGAGCGTCTCGCTCTTAGGTTTTGTTTTTAGTTTTCTTTTGCTTTGTTTGTTGTAGTAACAAGTTAGACCCCAACTTACTCTTTTGTGTGGGAGAGATTCACGCTCCGCTTGAACTAGAACTCCTCATAGGATTCGCATGCTTATTCTTTTAGTTGTGAGCTGTTCTTTTTCTTTTCTTAGCTGCTGTCCTGTTTAGTTGTAGTGCTTTAGTTTTTTCTAGAGATTTTATTTTGTCTTAGGTTGAACTTTCTATAGGTTGCATGTTTTATCTTGTTAGAGAGTTTTCCTGTTGCACTGAGTTCTGTGGCTTGACTGAAAGTAGGTAGTTAAAGTTGTTGTTCTCTTTGTAGTAGTAACTTGCAATAGTTTTGAGGTATTGACTAGAGTAATGGTTAAACTTATGGTGTCAAGAGCTCTTGCCTATTAGTGATATATGTCGTATTTTGGGCAATCCGTGTGTTTTTAGAAAACCAAAAACCCCCGTTGAGAACTCTAGCTACTAGATGGATCACTAACCTCTGGAGGGTTCGAATATTAGAGTACACTCACGTACCATGAGTCGAGGATGCGCAAGGATAACCAAACCCCCATACACTCCTCCTCGGGGTACCTATCTCTTTGTGAACCTCCTGATTAGATTGAGAGTTACCGATAATAAGTGCATGAGTTCTTCGGACTAATGTGAGTATTCGAAAGTTGACACTTCCACCCACCTATACTTTTTCTAGCCTCTTCGGTACCATGAATTGCCCTTTCTCACCTCGAGAGTTGGCGCATACTTCGCCGGTGCATCCAAACCCTTGGAATGATACGCTCTGTCATCATAAGCCTCCTTATATATTTCCTCAAAACAGCCACCATACCTACCTACAAGGCATTTCCATAGCCTTTCCGAGATACATTGCCATGCAACATCCACCTTCTCATGACTTGATCCTCATGTCATACCTTTGCATCATGATAGTTACATTTTCTTTATGAGAGTACCTTTGTAAAGTGTGAAAGATCTCCTATATTCTTGTAAAATATAGAGTATTGCCCCTAAAGTGAGGAAAAGATCCCAAAGAGGACAAAATCAAAAGATCCGAAAGAGGACAAATGAGAGTTAAATAGAAAGAGCCATTGAAGCCACCAAAAAATAAAAAAAAGAGAAAAAAAATAAAAAGAGAGAAGGGGGCATACTACTATTCCTTTTGAGAGATCCACACTAGTACTTCATCTCCTATCCCTTGTACTCCATAGAGATCATCATCATGCATATAGCTATGTGGGGACCCTTCACACTATAGAACTTGGCTTGTATATTCCAATGATGAGCCTCCTCAAACGAGCTCTAGGTCTTCTTGAGCAAGCAAGTTAGATGCACCCCCACTAGTTCCCTTGGAGAGCTTTTAGCTCACATGTGCATCCGTTGTATGGCAATCCCTACTCATCACATAATATCTATCATATGGCCTTCTCTCGCCTATGATTGTCCTCATTGATGTGAGCCTTTCACACCTTTTTTGTCTTCCTCCTCAACCTTCTTTCTATTTCGCCTTTTAGGTGTCAACTTTCTTTCTCACGCTCATCCATTGCATGAGTGCTCAAAATATCGAAAGGGAGTGGATCAGTTTGAGTTGTACCTGGCTAGTGGTCTGGGGACGAGTCCAGATAAGAATCCAAAGGAGACCAAGTGTGAAACTTTAGTAGATAGTTGTTCTCAACAACCTTATTTTTTCTCTCGCATTTCCCTATCCCTTGCTTGCACGCAAACACCATCTGGAGACATTCGAGTCACGGACAGCGAGAGCTCTTGCACCTTTTGTTCTTTTGTTGCTTGTGTCAATGCTAATATAGACTCTTGCTTGTTAAGACTTGAATTGAATTGCATGCTTTGATTGCTTTACTTAAAAGTCCTTTTATGGTTGTGTGGCATGTCACCACAGAAATTATGCTTGTTATCATTTACCTACTCGAGGACGAGCGGGAATTAAGCTTGGGGATGTTGATACGTCCCAAACGTATCTATAATTTCTGCTTGCTCCATGCATGTTTTGTGTGTATTTGCCATGTTTTGCTTGAACTTTCATACACTTTTGAACCTATTTGGACTAACCTATTAACTCAGTGCACCCAGTTGCCAGTTTTCTGCTGTTTTTGTATTTCAGGTTTTCCGGCCATTAAAAGTGCTCCAAAAATTCCGGGAAAAATATATAAAAAATCAGCGCAACAGAAGCTTCCGGAATCACCAAGAGAGGGAAGGGGTGCCACCACCAGGCAGCCAGGAGGGCAGGTGGCGCGGCCCCACCCTGGGTCGCGTCAGGCACCCTCCTGACTGCCTCGTGGGTCCCCTCGATGCCCCCTTCGCCTATATTTACCCCTCGGGGTGGAAACCCCTAAGACGGACTCCTTTTTCGCGATCTCGCCTCTGTTCCGCCGCCGCCGCCGTTTCAAGATCGGAGCTGCCTGGAGAAGCTGCTCCGGCACCCTGCCGGGAGAAGCTACCCCCTCCGAGACACCCTCCATAGCCATGGACGCCTCTCGTATGTACCGTGAGTAGTTTCCCTTGGACCATGGGTCCGTGACCAGTAGCTATGTGATCTATCTCTCCCCCTTTTGTGCTTCCACTTTCGAGTCCTCGTGAGCTGCCTCACATGATCGAGGCATCTATGTAATTTCTGCTATTGCTATGCTAAGTTTGTTGGGATCTGATGGATTATGAGACTATGTTCAGATTGTGATGAGTAATATATTTGGTTCTTCTCTTTTATATTTTGTTCTTGAGTAAATTCTTGCATGTTCTCAGTTCCGGTATTTGCTTTGACCAAGTATTTTATTTGCAACTCCAAGAGAGAGCGTTATGCTCGATTGTGGGTTCAGCCCCTTGATGTCTAGCTTGAGTGACAGAAACATGAGACGAGGGGATGTGTTGTTGCCACCAGGGATAAAACAACGGTGCTTGTACCTACGGGTGCAAGGATTGTTTACTTTACGCAAAGTTCTTTTAATGCAGTTGTCTGTTGCTTTGAGTTTACACTTTGGGTGGGATTCGCAACTTAATACCAGCGAGATGTTCTGGATAGATATCTCAAGGTGGATGATTCGTAGTAGATGCAGATGGATTTCGGTCTACTTACCTTGGCGTACTGCCCATTGCTTTTGAGCCCTTCCTTTCTTTGCAGCATAGTTAGCATTGCGGTGCCTTCATAATCCTGTAAATTGCCCAACTATGATTTGTTTACCTCACTAGCACTTTTATCGTCTTTTGGGAGAGAGACGTCACTAGTGAAAATCACGGGACCCTGGTCCATCTTCTCATTATTGTTCACACCCTCAATTTACTTTCAGCTTTTACTTTTCTTTGCACCTTTTATCTATTGCGTTGATCCTTTGTAAACGACAAGGCCGGAGGAATTGACAACTCCTCTGTACTCGTTGGGAGCAAAGTTATTTGTTGTTGTGTGCAGGTCCACGACAACACCCTAGTCAGGAAGCAATTTCTGGCGACGTTGCCACCTACTTGTATCTCCTGAGTCCTACTGGTTCGATAACCTTGGTATCTTCACCGAGGGAAACTTGCTGCTGCACTGCATCTCAAACCTTCCACATGGGGTAACCAACGAGGGGCCAGAAGCCATCAAGAAAATTTCTGGCGCCGTTGCCGGGGACTCAAGTCTACAAGATAGGGGAGTTGCACACTATCTTTTACCTTTGCTGTTTAGTATTTTTAGTTTACCTTTCAGTTTTTACTTTTGTGTCCTTAATCAAAAATACCAAAAATACCTGTTACCCTTGTTGTGTGGTTAAGTATGTTAGGAGTTGGTACTATGAGGGAATCCAAAGTCTTGGATTTCCATCAAAGGAACGGGGAGAATATGAAGAAGGCATGGGACAGAATTTCTGAAGCACATAAGGCAAATATGCCTTGGTTACCTACAAGAATTGTGCTTAGAAATTTTTACTTTGGCCTTTTTAAGTGGTGTAAGCACTCTCTCGATCTTATAGCTGAAGGAGACTTTTTAGAGTGTGATGAAGCTAGAGCTCTTGAAATTATACATGGTTTATCTGGTTATTTTGTTTATGATGGTCTTAACACTGTTGTGGACAGAATTGCTACTATTGAGAAGAGACTTGATACTCTAGACTTAAAAGAAGTAGAGAAGTTAAATCCCCCTAGAGAGGAGATTTTGGAAATAGAAAATTACTGGGAGCCTTTTGTTAGGGTTGTTATCTCTAATCAAAACTTCCTTGCTTTTTGTGACATTGGATCTACAGTTTCTATAATGCCAAGCTTTATTTATGATTCTTTGTACCTTGCAAGCATGGACAAATTTCCATCTTTCCATGAACATTCTAATGGTGATATTTCTGAGATCCAGGGAAGATTAAAAGACGTCCAGGTCATGTTTCTTAAAAGGAGTGTGGAGATTGACTTTGCCATCATGAAGGCCAACAAAGGAAATATAGTGCTCGGAAGGGACTTCCTCCGAGCCATGAAAGGCTTCATTGATATAGGTAAAGGACAAATACGTTTGCGTGGTAAGGCAAAAGGTACGTACCTCTTCCTGTGGAAACCGGGTCCTCAGCCGGACATGGTGGGACAGCAAGGGAACTATGTCCTCACTGGTCCAGGGTGGTTTGTAAACAACTGGCAGCCGACCGGCACACACACGGTTTCAAATGGTAAATCAGCTTGGGCCACCACTAGAAATGTTTGAAGCTAGGTAGGGAAGAGAAGGGGACCCCATAAAATCCCACACGCGGTTAGGCACGCTCAGTCTTAAAACCAATACCCGGAACTCGGATCCTAGGTGACTCGAATGGAACAAAGCGTCGGGGCGGGATATCCTAGACCTTCCATCCTTCGTCGAATATAGTCAACATTATAATAATCATATCATCAACAACAATATAATAATGTGATAGCCCAAACCAAGGAGTAACAGGAGGTAACATCGTAGCATCCTAAGCATGCATATTAAGCAGGGGCTGAGCAACGAGCAATAGTAACATGGCAGTACATGGTTTGCTGGGAGGGGACATGGTTGTATCGGTTTTAAAGAGGCTGTAAACATGTGGTAGGATCAAACATCGAACCTATCCTAGACTAGCATTCAAACCCCTGGTTGAAATAGAATGGATCATAAGTAATGCATAGTCCTTGCCTGTTGATAAGTCGGGTTCCGAAGGTGTAGTTGATCGCAAGCTCGCAACATCTCCGAGAGGTACCCGCGGAAGCATACAAGACGATAAACACTGGAAATCAATCAACGAGCGAGCATCTATTACTACGAATCAAACACGAGCAAGCATAAACAAGAAGGCAACACGAGACATCGCACCTACCGTCGAGAGCGGTTACTAACAGGTTAAGTGAAGTACTCATCACACACGACGATACCGCACGTTTACATAGGTTCAAGTTGTTTAGCTACACAAGGTGAGCAGAGGTTATTAACATGGCATCTCACTCAAGCATGGCATAGCACACAAACATGGCAAGAGGTGAAACATAAGATAAATTATGTATGCTAGTCAATTTAAGTGAGGCACAACCTAAACATGGCATACCACTAAGTGCCCCACGACAGTTAAGTAATTGGTACTGTTCTGCCCTAAACCATATTTTATAATTTTTATTAGCAAGCAAGAGCAGCATAAACACAATCTACACAAAATTCTAGTCAAGTTACATATAAAGAACATTTTAATCAGAGCAACGGTTAAAAATTTATGGCAATTACAGTTTACAGTGGCAAGCGGTTGTAATTAGCAATAAAACAGCATGTAAACAAAGTCAAACATGGCAACAAGCAACATTTTATTAATCTACACAAAATTCTAAGCAACTTTCATGTTTTATGCGTCGCGATCCGAGCTACCGTTAAAAAGTTATAGCACTCGCAAAAAAACTACACAATCTGCCAAATAACAGATAAAAAAAACATAACAAAAAAAAGAGGGCCTCACCCTAACGGGCTCGACCCAAGTGGCCTAGGAGGGGCGGCTTGGTCCGGCTGGGCCTGGCTCGCCCTGGTGGGCCGCTGGGGCCTGCGGGCCTGGAGGAGGTGGCCGCCCAGCTTGGCCGTGGCGGCTCGCTCGCCTGCTCCCGAGCGGCGGCGGCGGGGCTTGACGCCGGCGAGCGTATAGGCAGGCACCGGCGAGGGGAGAGGAGCCAGGAGGGCCGCGGCGGTGCGGGAGGCCGGGACCCCACCGGATCTGGCGACGGCGGCCGTCCGGATGCGACGCGGTTCAAGGCGGAGGAGCCGGCGAGCTCGGGCCCGAGTTCATGGCGCGGCGGCGCTCTTGCTTCCCTGCAGAGGAGGAGAGGGAGGAGGTAAGGAAGAGGAGAGAAGCGAGCGCGGGGGAGGAGAGACGAGGGACGCGGGGGGGCGTGGTGGCGCCGGTCGACGGCTCGCCGGAGACGGAGGCGCTCGGCTGCGGCGACGCGGCTCCGCGGGCTGGACGCGGCCTGGAACGGCCCGGGGCGGTTGGGAGGTGGGAGGAGACCTCCAGGGGGCGATGTGGCACGATCTTGGCCATTGTTGCCCAGATCTGACGGTGGAGATCAGATCTGGCTAGGGTTTTTCGGATCTGGGGCTATTTTGGAGCAAATCTGTGAGTTAGGAGGGGGGTGGCTGCAAAATTTAGGCTAGGGAAACCCTAGAAAGGGGTGGGAGTGTGGTGGTCTTTATATAGCCCAGATGGCTGGCAGTTTGCAAAAACATCACCGGTTTTTCTCTCGCGCGCGCGGTGTTTACGTTTCTGACTGCCGGGGGTCCGCAGTACCTCCGATTCGGGTAAAACTTCGAACTGCGCGATCAGCGCGTCGAGCCGGTGGCGTTCACCTCGCGCTGGAACTGTTCCGAGAACACTTTCCAGCGCGCTATAAAAATAACCCGCTTAATTATTAAACGGGGTTTTTCGTTCCGTTGGCTACGGCTGGTCTCGTGCGGTTTCGCGACGGTGATCGGGTGAAACCTGGTGTCGCAAAGGTCGAGTGTCAGGGTGGCAAGGGTCGGTCTCCGTCCGATACGAGATAAGAGGGGGAAATAATCGTCGATCGATAAATCGGGGATGCAAACACCGCAACCAAATCAGACAATCAAACAATTCACACCGAAAACAAAAAATTTAATTTTTATGAAATCTGGGCTGTTACACTCTCCCTTATAAGGTGGACATGGCCTCCTCCCGTAGGCGAGGAGGTGGACATTAAGAGTATCCCTCCTCCACTACTGGAATCTGCTGGTTTGCCGTCAGCCATAGCTGACGGCAAAGGCCACTTTAACCGACGGCAAAGGCTTTGCCGTCAGCTTGCTGACGGCAAAGAGACTGGCCACGAATTTATCGGCAAACAGGTTCTTTGCCGTCAGCTGGAAATCGACCGACGGCAAAGCCTGTGCCGTCAGCTAGGGAGCCGAGGCTGACGGCATAAACCGTTGACGGCAACGACTTAAGCCCAGCCCCGTTAGGGGGTTAACGGCAGGCTTTGCCGTCAGCTGGAGTCCAGCTGACGGCAAAGCTGCTGCTTGTGGGCCATGCTTGCCAGGGGAGCTGCGATCAGTGCCACGTGGGGTCCTTTCCCTTTGCCGTCAGCCGCTGTCCAGCTGACGGCAAAGCTGACAACCTGGGACATTTGGTCGTCCCAGAGTTGCCAGATTTAACAGTTAGCTGCCACGTGTCCTTCTTTGCCGTCAGCCCACCGACGGCAAAGGCTTTGCCGTCAGTAAGCTGACGGCAAAGACTCTCTCTGTTTTTTTTTAATTTAATTTCTGTTAATTCCCTGCATTTTCAAACAACAATATAGATAACACAATTAATATTCTGCCAGGCCCTAAACAGCACCACAAGTGCATCACAAAGCATCGCAAAGCATCTAACAACATCACAAAGCATCACAATATAAATAACACAAAGTGCAAACAACAAAGATGGCATCACAAAGCATCGCAAAGAATCCCAAGTGCATCCGCAAGTACAAGTGCATTACAAAGTGCATTACAAAGCATCTAAGACTACAACTAGCTAGAGTCCCTGGAACATCCATCCATGTGACATGCTGCTTTATCAAAATCTGCATAATGAGAAGAAGAAAGAATTTAGCGCTAAGTAATTAGAAGAAGAAGAAGAACAAGAAGAAGAAGAAGAAGAAGAAGACAAGAACAAGAAGAAGAAGAAGAAGAAGAAGAAGAAGAAGGACACAAGAATAAGAAGAAGAAGAAGAAGAAGAAGAAAAAGATGGAGAAAAAGAAAGAAGAGAAAAAGGAAGAATAAGAAGATTTGTTTCTTCTTAATCTATCTTTTTCTCCTCTTTCTTCTTCTCTTATTTCTTCATCTCTTCTTTGTTCTTCTCTTCTGTTCTTCTCTTATGGTTTCTTTTGAAAATTTCTAAAGTAATTATGTCATTTTTGTGCTCTAATATCAACTAATTATGCTATTTTTTCCTAACTAGAATTTTCTAAGCTAACTACAGCATGGCATAGTCTAAGTTGAGCTAAGCATGTCATTTTTGAGCTCTAATATCAACTAATTATGCTATTTTTGGTGTTATCAAGTAATTATGTCATGTTTTTACCAAATAAGCAAAGTCTATGTCATTTTGTAGGTAAGTAAGCTAATTATGTAATTTTTTATGTAATTAAGCTAATTATGCAATTTTTTGCCTAACTAGAATTTACTAAGCTAACTAAAGCATGGCATAGTCTAAGTTGAGCTAAGCAATAAGAATAAGAAGGAGAGGAATAACTTACCAAATGCCAAGTCACGGAGGAGAAGCACCATCTCGGTTGGTCGCCGGGTTGGTAGGGCTCTGACCGGGAGAGGGATTGTGGGATGCGACTCTGGAATGATGCTGCAACAAGGCAAGAGTTGAAATATGTGGTTAGCATGGCAACATACAACGATATAAGTCCGTGCAAGGTTGGTCATTGAAAGGGAACTCACCGTTCCCACCGGAGAAGGCATCGGCGGAGGGGGTGGCAAACCTTGCTTCTCACACATAGCCTGCAAATTAGTTTTCGAGAAGTCAAAGAAATAGTCTTGTTGCTTCTCACACATAGCCTTGCTTCTCACACAACTGACTTACCGCAACGAAGTCGTGCATAGCCTTCGCATGGGCATTATTGCGTGCCCTCTCCTCCTCCAGCAGCCTCTGGGTATTCTGGTCCCTCTCCTCCAACAAGAGTCTGGTGGCCTCCCTCTCTTTCTCAAGTGCGGCCTGCAACCACTTCTCATCATCATCCATCCAGGGTCAAATGAACTAAAGAAATAATGAAGGAAAACTAACCTCGATGGCAAGGTCAACTGGCCTCGCGCGATGCCGTATTACAGGAGCCGAGCTAGTTTGCCTCGCCTTGATCTGAGAGAGAGACTCAGTGATAGGGACGAAGCCATCACACATGGCCAGCGTGCCATGACTCTTACCGCCACCAGAGATCATCAATGCCTCCCCATCCATAGGATTCAGGCTCGGGTCAAAGTCAGGGCCGCGCAGTTGTTTGACAACCTGAGAATAAGACGTCATCTTGTTGTAGGCAGACAGGCTTGTGTACGACGATGACCCGTCCGCCTCAGAATATGGTGTCGCCGTCTTGTACGAGCCCTTATGGGCCATGCCAAACGCGGCGTATCCCTGAGGCTCGGGCTGGTTATGGTGTTTGGCCTACAAGAAAAGGCAAAGAGTTAGTACAACAAAAATAATGCACAAATGAATTAATGATGAAAGAAAACAAGGCACACATACCCATTTTTTGGCGTATTGCTTGATGTTGGCATTTCCTTGGTGGTGTGGCACACCAACCAATTGGGCACGACGCTCCTTGGCCACATTGTGGGTGGTCAACCAAGCCTCTGTGCACCACTTGTCCACTATCATCTCCCAGCAATCCATCTTATCCGCCAACCATCTCGGGGGCACCTATGAATGAAACTAAGTATTGTAACTAGCCCTAACATAACTAATAAAGAATGTAACTAAGGAATCTACGTACCTCCATGTACTCGGTCTTATCAGGGAAAAGCTTTCGACATTCAGCCTTCGTCTTCGGCTCGTTTTGCTTGGCGTACCAATCTCGAACGGCCTGAACACGCATCTCATGCCTTGTGTTATTCAATAATCTCTTGCACTCTTTCTCGAGATTCTTCTTGGCCGCCTCCTCCGTCCCCTCCTCGACCCTATGGTAACTCTGCAATTATGCCATATATATGCACAGATGAATAGGAAATAACAAGATATAACATTGGATATTGTATACTTATTATTGGGTAAAATAATAGTTACCCAAAAATCAGCCAACACCTTGTCGGCCACGCTCGCGCAAACAACACCGTTCATGTGAGTGTTTTCCGGGAGCAGCGCGGCTTGGTAGTGCTCCCACTTGAGTCCTGGCTCGGGAACCATACCCTCCCCGGGCAACTGCACTAGCCTGGGAAAGTGCTCCCTAAGCAAAGCACCAAGGAGGCAGTTTGGATTCCAGGTATTCTCCGGGTAATTCCACCCCCTGCATAATGAGAAGGCAAAGACATTAGCTACTTGGTGGAAAATAATGATATAAGGTACACAATAGACATCAACTTACTTCTCGCCATCTGGCGAAATCAACGCCCTGTGCTGCAACTCTAATCGGTCTGGAACTCGTGTCATACCACGTTGGTAGACCGACTTGCTGGCAGACGGGCCCTCATCCTCCGCCTCAGCCCTCTCATCCTCCGCCTCAGCCCCCTCATCCTCCACCTCAACCTCAGCCTCCGCATCCGCCCCAGCCCCCTCACCGTCCCGCCCCCAACTCCCCCACTCCTCGTGTGAGGGTGTCGGCTCCTGGACGGGAGGATCCTGCATCGGTGTCTGCTCCTGGACGGGAGGATCCCGCACCGGTGACACCCTTGTCTGCAGGGATGAAGTGGCTGAGACTGAAGTAGCTGAGGGTGGTGGCGACTGGCTCCTATTAGGCAGCCTCCCTTTCCCGCGACCACGTCCTCTGCCTCTCTTCTTTCCTCCGCCTCTCCCACGGGGCTCCTCGGCAAAGCTCTGCAACAACTGTCTCCGTAGTTGGACAGGTGCTATCCTCAACTTATCCCCGCCTGCCATGTCTCACCACCTGCAACAATACATAGTTAAATACTTAGTACAAATTCAAAGACAATAATTAAATGAACAATAATAAATACATGAATAATTAAACAATTAATTAAATAATTAAACAGAAATGTTTGGATGCATACAAAGTACTAATAGTCGGGATCATCTGTCTCTTCTCCAAGGTCAACTGAAGCATAATCATCATCAGTATCATACGTGTCGTCATGAATGACATCGTCATCGGGTTCAGGGACATCATGTGGAAGGCCTTTTTGTAACCGATCAAGCATTGTTAGCTCATCCGGATTGGTAACCTCTTCTACTTCCACTTCTTCCTCATCATCACGTGATTCTTGTTCCTCCGTGTTCAGGGTGGACGTAGAGCAATTCCGGAGACGACGTCTCACACCACGTGATTCTTGGAAGAATTCTCCATCATATGTTATTGGGTCAATTTGAGGTTCATAATCCTCTTCGTTTGGTGGAGGTGGTCTAAGATGGGGCGGCACATCGTACACGACATACCAACCTTCCAGGTTCTTAACACTTTGACGACTGTATGGCAGATAGAAAACTTGGGTGGCCTGTTGAGCCACAATAAAGACATCATCACCGCTTAACTTCCTGTCTTGTCGGATTTCGACTAGCCCAACATGTTCATGAGCCCGTCTTGTCTTAGTAGGATCGAACCAATGACATTTGAACACAACAACATTTGGAGGATTTTCACCATAATAATGAAGTTCGTAAACTTCTTCAAGTCTTCCATAATACTCGACACCTCCCTCGCCTATAGCAGAGACACCGGAATTGGTTGTTTTTCGACCGGGCATTGAAAGCTCTTTGCTAGCAGTACGAAAGCGATACCCGTTGATGTCGTAATTCTGAAATGTCCGGACCTTAAAGTCAAAACCATTTGCTATTTGTCTCAATTCATCGTCGACTTGCTCATCTGAATTAGCTATTTTTTTGAACCAAGAGATGAAACCGGGATAGGCGTCTCCTGTCTTTTCAAGAAGTTCATACTCGAGAATGGATTCTTTTTCGATTGCAACACCATTCGAGAACTGTTCGACGTATCGACTGTATCAATTAATAACAGTTGTTAGACACAAAACTTGTTAAAAAGTTGCGAAACAATGTATCGAGGACTTACTCGATGTACGGCCGAACTTCAGTTAAGTTGTTCAATATATACATCGTTAGTGTGCGCCACTCCTCGACGCCCAGCAACTTTGATTTTCCCACACCAGAAGGAGCGAGCTTCCCTTTGAAGAGGCTGAGTTTGGATTCACGACGTTTGGGGTCGCCCACATTGTACCGAGGCTTTGGATTATGCAAGCTGTGCAAAGTGGCATCATAGTGTGCTGTTACGAAGTTTGCCGCCTCCTCGGTAATGAACGCCTCGGCCATCGATGCTTCAATTCTACGTTTATTTTTACATTTTGCTCTAAGTGTCTTCTGCATTCTTTCAGTTGCATAGCACCAACGATTTTGCACAGGGCCACCCAATCTTGCCTCGGTCGGGAGATGCAAAATCATGTGTTGCATCGGATTAAAGAAGCCCGGTGGAAAAATCTTCTCTAACTTGCAGAGCAACTCAGGCGCCAACTCTTCCATGTCATCTATCACGGCACGCGACAAATCTTTAGCACAAAGAACACGGAAGAAATAACTTAACTCTGCCAATACTAGCCATTCAGACTCTGGGATATAGCCGCGCAACATCACTGGCATTATCCGCTCAAGCCATATGTGCCAATCATGACTCTTGAGCCCAAAATTTTTCATTTTTTCAATGCTCGCTCCCCTCGCTAGATTCGCAGCATACCCATCAGGGAACAACAACTTTTGTTGCACCCACAAGAGGATTTCCCTTATTGCTCCCTTCTCGAGATTGTACCAGGCAGGTGGCTTGGACCAATTTTTTCTTCCTTTAGGTTGTCGCATGTTTAGTGATGGCCTATCACAAAGAGTCTCCTGGTCAACTCTAGCCTTTGTATTATCTTTGCCCTTATCAGTGCCGAAAAATGTGCCAAGAAGGGCCTCGGCGATATTCTTTTCAGTGTGCATCATGTCAATGTTGTGTGGTAGTAAGAGGTCTTCAAAGTAGGGGAGATCTCAGATGCATGGCTTGTGGGTCCAGGCGTGTTCCTCATTATAACCCAAGAAATACCCTGGACGGTTTGGATCAGGCTCCATAGATTTTAACTGTTCATGAATTTGTGTGCCCGTCAACGCAGGTGTTGCCGAGTGTTTGACAACTTTACCTTTCATGAAATTCTTCTTGTCTTTTCTGAATGGATGGTCCATAGGCAAGAACTGTCTATGCAAGTCAAAGCAGGAATACTTTCCACCCGCCGGCAACCAATGAAACTTAAGAGCTGCTTTGCATTGTGGGCATGGGAACCTTCCATGCACACACCAGGCAACGAAAAGCGCAAATGCCGGCAGATCATGCAACGAGTATTGGTACCAAACATACATTTGAAAGTTCTCTTTCTTAGCTGCGTCGTATGTGTTGACCCCATTCACCCAAGCTTCTTTCAAGTCATCCATCAGCGGTTGCATGTACACACTCATATTCTTCCCCGGATAGTTTGGCCCTGGAACTATCAACGTCAGAAATATGTGCTTTCTTTGCATAATGGACGATGGTGGAAGATTGAGCGGAATAACAAACACAGGCCAGCAACTATATTGGGTAGCCGTCATACCAAAAGGATTGAACCCATCGAGACCGATGGCGACTCGGCAATTCCTTGGCTCTTTAGCTTTTTCCGTATGTTTAGCATCAAATGCCTTCCATGCGTCACCATCCGAAGGGTGTACCAACATCGGATCTCCGTTTTCATCTAATTCTTTCCTAATTCCATGTTTGTGCCATGTCATCTGTTTTGCTGTTTCTTCGAGCATGTAAAGTCGTTGAAGTCTTGGTAGGATCGGCAGATACCGTAGAACACTCACAGGGATTTTTCTCTGCTTCTTCTCACCTTCACCGTTTTCTACCTCAACATATCTGGAGGACTTGCAAAATGGACAATATGTTTCGTCCACATACTCTTTCCTAAATAAGGCACATCCTTTCTCACAAGCATGTATCTGCTCATACGGCATCTTGAGTGCACTAAGGATTTTGTCTGACTCATATAGGTTTGAAGGCATAATATGACCTTCGGGTAGAAACCGCCCAAATAGGGTCATCATTGAGTCAAACAGGTCTCTACCAATGTTGAATTGGGCTTTCAGAGCCATTACTTGTGCGATGGCATCTAGCTGAGAAATCTTAGTGTGCTCGTGAAGAGGACGTTTTGAAGACTCCAACATGGCATAGAAGGCCTTTGCGGATTCCTCCATCTCTTCGTCCTTGTTCCGAGCATCATCAAAATCATTGACCATGTCTTCAATCCCTGTACCATAATCGTCGGTGCGCCGACGCAAAACTTCGTCTCTATTACGTTGGGCCGACTCACCATGAAATGTCCACAAGGTATAGCCTGGAGTAAAACCACGCATCTGCAGGTGTTTACCCATTACATCCTTTGTCTGTCGCGGATAATTCTTGCACTTAGTGCAGGGGCACCATGTTTTTGGCTGGCCTTTAGAAAATGCCGTTTGCAGGAATTCATAGGTTTTGCTCAACCATTCATCGGTCATGTCTTTCTGACTAGGGTGACCGGAGTACATCCATTCACGATCAGTCATTCTGTCAAGCTAGCTATATAGTATCCACATATGAACAATATAAATTATCAGTTCATCAAGTATGTCAAATTAATTATGGTCATTTTTTAATCATGGTTAAAACATTGGGATGCACGGCATGCACACCTACCAGCTACTAGGTAAAGATGGGTCCTAATCCCACCCGAGTATGTGTAGCTTGGGTCATTTTCCCATGCTCTGCTCCCGATCCAACGCAAAATTTCGGCAGCACCTCCCCGCTGTTCTCCTAATACACGTCTCGGAAACTAACCGAGAGGATGTGTACTCGGAGAACAACAAGGAGGCGCTGTCGAAACTCTGCATCGGATCCGGAACAAAGCATGGGAAAATGACCCAATCTACACATACCCGGGTTGTCCATGGACAACGTTGGACAATTCGAAAGAATCACCGTTATAAATATGCAAATGCATGCATAGTTATAACCGTAACCCTTTCGAACGGGAGACGCATATTGGTTACGCGAAGACTTTGCATTTCAATACTAAAACTACCTATCTAGATAGTGTCATCGGCACGAAGGCCAAAACAGAGCAATATAAAGGTGGAGAAGGAAGAGTTAACAAATACGCACTCGCGATAACTAATCTAACTAATACCAACATCTAGATAGTGTCATCGGCACGAAGGCCAAAACTGCACATTTAAATGCAATCAATCAAAACAAATACGCACTCGCGATAACTAATCTAACTAATACCAACATCTAATTGACAACTACAATATTAAACGTATAAAGCTAATTAATATCACTACTATAAAGCTACTAGTTCTTATTCTTCACATCTCTTCTTCTTTTTCTTTACTCTTCTCTTCTTCTATTTCTATTCTTCTTCTTATTTTCTTCTTTTCTTCATTATTCTCTCCTTCTTCCTCTTTTTCCTTTTCTTCTTATTCTCTTAATCTCCTTCTTCTTCCTTTTCCTTTTCTTCTTTTTCTTTTCATCTCCTTCTCCTCATTCTTCAATTATTATTCTTTTCTCCATCTCTTCATTCTTCCTCTTTTTCCTTTTCTTCTTATTCTCTTAATCTGCTTCTCCTTCTTCTTCCTTTTGCTTTTCTTCTTTTTCTCTTCATATCCTTCTCCTCATTCTTTTTTTTCTCTCAATCTCTTTCTCCTCTCTTTCTCTTCCTACTTCTACTAGCTAAGTACTAGCGTTCTTATTGTCTAAATACTAACTAATAATTCCTATTGTCTAAATACTAACTACTAACTAATTCATATATTCTTAATTACTAACTAAATCTTCTATCTACTTCTAAAAGATATAACTAATATACTAACTACTAACTAATTCATATAACAAATTAACTACTAATTGCTAACTAAATCTTCTATCTACTTCTAAAAGATATAACTAATATAATAAAAATCAACTAAAAAAGGAAAACTAATAAAAACAGAAGATAGTTCAACTAATAATACAAAAGAAAATAAAAATAAAAGGAGGAGGTGGCTCACCTGGCGGCAGCAAGCTAGGGCGGGCTCCGGCGGGGGAGTGGCGGGGGAGGGGGGCGGGGGTGGGCTCCGGCGGGGGAGGGGGCGGCCGGGGGGGCGGGGGTGGGCTTCGGCGGGGGAGGGGGCGGGGGCGGGCTCCGGCGGAGGTGGGCTCCGGCAAGGGCGGTCTCCGGCGAGGGCGGCGGCGGCGGTGTCGACGAGGAGGCGGCGGCGGCTGGGGCTCGGGCGGGGTGGGGTTGGCGGGTGGGGTGGGCGCGTGATAGAGAGAGAGGGCTGGGGGCCGGGGGTTATCTACTCAGGTCTTTGCCGTCAGCTAGCTAACGGCAAAGCCTGGGGCGGTTAGGCAGAGGTAGTAGGGGGGGCTGAGAAGCTGCCTACGCCGTCAGGCCACCTATGCCGTCAGCCTTAGTCTTCTATGCCGTCAGCCTGTTCTACGCCGTCAGTTTTTCACCTGGCTGAGGGCATAGAGCCTATGCCGTCAGCCCCGCGAAAAAGCTGACGGCAAAGCCAGAAACTGACGGCAAACTCTGTTTTTCCAGTAGTGCTCCTTTCGGTCTAGGATTTTGGGATGGAGTGGGTCGGCTCTCCACTTATATATAGTTGGGTCGTGTGTGCATAAACGTCCAAAGTAGGTTGAGGCCTGAGGTTGAGCTTGAGTGGACGCTACTAGTCAAACGCCGAGGAAAGAACGAGGTGTACCAAAAAGACGACGATGAAGCCACGGGTTCGTCATGGTTGAGAACGTCCAATGGGAGGCGAAGTGCCAAATCTAGGCATCTAGTAATGGGACACATGGATCCGACCAAGGAACGGCCAAGATTAAGAGGGGGCACCGCGACAATGCAATGAGGAACAACTGCCATATCCGAGGGGCATGACTAAGAGAAACATGATTGTTATATCCAATGAGGTACGGTTAGATGTGAACAAATGACCAATGGATGGGATGGCGACCACGAAGCCATAGATCAACGTGCCGCTAACCAGGAGGACCATGACTAAGTGGAGCAGAGCATCACCACAAAGCTCGGGAGAACCGTAACAAAGCCGGTCCATGGACACCGTCAGTCCTTGAGGATGAGAAGGACATGACGCAACAAGCTGGAGGTTGATTTTTAGGTGGATGTGTGGGGGAGCAACCTCATGGCCGACATAAGCCAGAGAACAGTTTAATCCTAATACTACGCCGACACTCGATAGTATTATACGGAGTATATACTCCCTTTGTATCGAAGTATAGGTCTTTAGAGTATACTAGTTGTAGTACAAAGACCTATATTTGGAACGGATGTAGTAGAACAAAATTGTTGCGTGAAAGATTTTTAACATCCCTCTATAGTTTATGCATGGCTCAAATAGAGAGCGCTTAGGCCATCTGAGGATGGGTGTGGCTGACATGCGGGCCAAATGCCTATATCTCCTTCATATTTTTTTTGAGCGGATGCATGCAATGCTTGGGTGCTGGATTGCTGGGCTTGCATGCATGCAGCGATTTTTTTAGTGGATGCATGCAGCATTTGATCGTTTAGTGCCGGTTTGCATGCACCATTAACAATTGTGTTTCATTATTAGCACGAAGCTAGAAAAGGTTTTCTATAAAGTGATCAGTCATCATTATATTATCTCTACTAGGTAACATTCAGAATTTGTGTATATTCATTGAAGTTAATTGACCCTGGTGTCACTGTACCAGCTCCATCCCTGTTAGCGATTGCATCTAATCACTAAAAGTCTAACTGTACTTTCACATTGCAAAAATTAAGAAAAATGTGCATACACTACTACATAGTATATATGGTATGTAGTACGCTTCATGCGTGGTGTATAAAAAATACAAATCCTTATATCAATTATTTTTATCCATGGGATAGGAATTCTTTTGTTTAGCCTACAAAACAACATATAATGTCTTGATCGTCCCTACAAAGGGAAATAGAAAAAAATGCATCAATTATTTAGAAGTAATTTAAAAAGAAAAATGGAGTCTATCGATTTCAGGAAAGTCGTTGGGCTGAAATTGGGCGATCATATCATCATATTCTTTCTTGCATTAAATTGGCACTCCCTCTTCACTGGCTTCGATGATATCCTACCGACGCCCTTGCCAATGATGTCATCGGCAAACGGTAGGGTCCCCTTCACCGACTCAGGCACACCGTGTAATCCGATCGCAAGTTAAAAATGAAAAGGCCCCTCACCTGCACCTATAGATCCTCAGGCTCGCCTTCTCATGTGATGTCACCGCCAACGATATCGTTTTAGACTCTGGCTCGCTTCAAACTTGGTCACACCATCTTCGTCATGCCTTGCTGACACTTGATGTGGTCCGTTTTCTACCTTTCTAGGCAAATTAAAAATAGTTGCTACAGCAACAACAACAAAAGACAGCTCATACACCAATTCTTCATAAAACACAACACGTGAATCTTTGTCCATCAAAAGCGTTGTGTACCGCTAGGCTCACCTAAATTCATTTATGAAGTACGCATCTATAATTGGGCGCGGGAGAGCCCACCACACCATCTAGTACGATTTGCACACGGCATTCAAATCCAATGGCAGCACAGTCCTAGAAGACTGCATCTGATGACAACTAGTTTTCATGCATTTTCCTTCGTCTCTTACCATTTTGTATTTTCGTTTGTTATGTGGGTTTTCTATGCTTCTGTCTTCTTGCTGTTCTTTCAAACACAAAACGGTATGCATTTTGATGCATGTTAGAGGAAAAAACAAACAAACAGTAGTGCAGAAACAAAGTGCTTCTCAGAGGCACAATTGAACATTTCCATCCCCACAGCGATATGGCATTAACCGTCGAGGTCTAAGCAAATTAAACGACCACCACAATAGAGCATGCTTACTCAAAGTCTAAACGGACAGAACCAGAAGTTGCAGAATACTACGATATGATATTGAGGTAGGTTACTGAATCGGAGGTCTAAGCACCACATAATTAACCAACAATGGCTCCAAGGTGACAGGCAACAATGGCATGGAGCCGTCCCGTCAGTCGTCCAGGAGACGCTCGCCCAGCTTGTAGGAGACGTAGGCGTCAATGCAGGCGTACTGGACCTGCGCGTCGTCAAGCTGGCGCCTCTCCCAGTTGCTCATGGTGACGTGCCGCGGCTTCTGCATGGTCAGCCCCAGCACCTCCTTGGTGTAGCCCTTGAGCCCCAGCCTCCTACCACTGCCAACTATGCCGAGGTAGCGATTGCAGCGGGCCTCCAGGTCCACCGGCGCGGCGCACACGAGGCCGTAGTCGTCGGCCAGCTTCGCGGCGTCTTCCCCGACGCCGATGCCGACGCACCGCACCGTGGGGTCGCCGAGAAGGCTCCGGATGGCCGCCGGGACGCGGTTGGCGTAGAACATCTGGAGGACCAGGCAGCTGGTGCCGACGCAGAGCTGCAGAATGGCGACCTTGGAGGTCGTCCATGACTGGTAGTTGGGCTTCCACTCGCAGTCGAGGCCGACGATGAGGCCGCGGCCGGCAGAGCCGTTCGAGGCGCGGACGTCGCGGACCCACTCGTCGGCGTCTTCGGTGTCGCTGGTGACCCTCGTGTCGATCGTGGCGGAGCCGAAGCGGACGGTGTGGCGCGTGGTGGTCATCTTCTCCGCCGCTCTGGAGCTGTGCAGGAGAGCTTTGTGTCGCGGTGATGGCTGTTCATGGCTAGGTCTCGCTTTATATAGTGTAACTATAATGTTGCTCCATCGACCTGCGTCTAGTAAATTTAAGACTCCATTTTGGAATTTGGATCGTCGATGCATAATCCGAGGAGTCGCCTGTTTAGCTTTCCAAGTGAAGCAATTCATCTTTTGGGGAATTGTGCTGCCTTTACTCGTGTGGTTTGGCTGGCAAATTTGACCAAAATCAATCAATTCCTAGGATTTCTACCTGCTAGTATATGCAATGGAGTATATTTTACAGCGGTGTCAAATTTCATGGTAATAGTTCATTTTTCTTGCCACAGTTTGCAGTACATTTGTTGCCGCATTCTTATTTTTGTTGCAACAAATTGTTGTTTATTGCCACAAAATCTGGTTTTGTGGTAATAATGTGCTGGAATGATTTTTTTGTGGCAATACCTATTTTTTGCTGCCCTGATTTACGTTCTTGTGGTGGTACTCTCGACTTTTACTGCAACACAATTTTTTCCATGAAATATAATGTAGGAGTACCATGTTTAGAATATGAAAATATAATCTATCATGTGTAAAAAATATCTTAGTGTCACTTGGCGAGGAACGAATACTTGTTGCCAATATACGTGAACTATAGAACCGTGCTTCGCATTTGCATCCGCTGGTGCACCTTGCTCAGAAATAAAAAGGAAATAGTTTCCCTTAATTAGATAAATCTCAAGTACCTCTCAAATATATTTGTAAAGGGCCACAATAAATGATATTTTGAAATTATTCAAAAAATAATTGGTTGGGCTGATAACCTATTTAGCCACACCCTTGGTTGGTTAAGGAAGACAAACCATGATCATTAGGCATTTTTTAAAAACTTTCTAAATAAAGATACCCCGTTCATTTCAAAATATTACTAATGTTGACAAGCCAAAACCTTCTATGTGTGATCAACTTAGCAGACAAAGATTTCTGATGTATGAATTTTGTGACATGTTTAAGAACTCATTTGCAGAATATTTTCATATCAAAATCTCTCATATCATATCCATTTAGTAATTTTCATTTCCATTTTGCATGATTTCTAGTTTTCATGCATTTGATATAGGTTATTGCATAATATTTTATTTTTATTAGTTTTTCCTTGATTTGGTTATCTTTGTAGGCCAACTGGAGCTCTTATGGACTTAACACAACAGAAGGGACCAAGTTGGCCCAAAACGGAGAAATTGCAAGCACACAATTTGGGATATTTAGAGTGTTTGATAAAATGAGGTTTTATAAAAAAAACACTGATCCAATACTGGAAGGTTATTGGGCTCATTCATACGATTGTAACGAGCCGAAGAATGCTCAATTATATGAAAAAAATAAAGACCAAAATATGAAACACCAAGTTTGGTCATACTGATGATTGTACTACCCGATTTCGACTGCGGACTTGGTTGTAACTTGTAGGATTCTTCATCAATTTCGTCTCCGTTTATACCCTCGAAATCCTTGGCCCTCAAGGAAGGTATTGCGGGAGATTGGGACTCTTCTAAGTCCCTTGGATCAAACGAGAGAAGACACGTCAATGGAGGGGACTCGTGGAGGCCCACTATATATACAACGCCCACCATGGTCGTCAGTCGTCACATATCCATACACATCTCCATTGTTGCACCAAGATCACCTCCACCATAGAGGAAGGGAGAAAGTAAGGAAGAAGGAAGAGGTGGTCTTTGTCATGTCTCTCTCCTTCCCCAACATGACTTGTGACTTGTCTTTAACCTTTATGTTCATAATATACATGTTCAAGTAATCGCCCTAGCTCTTGGGGATATGAATGAACCTTATTATTTTAGTAAACTGATTGCCAATGAATATTTGATCTTTGAAATGCAGTTGTCTTTGTTTGGACTTTTGCTGCAATTTTTATTATTTTAAAATGACAAACAAAATTGTGGTGGCTTTGTCTGTACTAAGATATTTTTTAAATGATTGACTTTTTTTATCATTTCTCCTAGAATGATAAAATAATTTGTTTTTATTTTATGGCAATACCTATTTGTAGTGTTACCCCAAATAATATTCCTATGTTGGTACTCTTGACTTTTACTGCAAAAAAATACTGTTATCGCAACACATACATCTTTTCCTATGATATACTTTTATTTTATTTACCGCCAATATTTTTATTTTTGGTGCAGCATTGTGTTTTCATTCAAACATAAATAATATCTACTACCACCGTATGATTTTGTTTTGCGCAAATCATTTATGTCGGAGAAGCAAATATAATGTACGATGTACACAAAATATTAGTATGAACCGGTGAAGCCAAGTACTTATTGTCATTATACATCAACTACATGCACCTGCAAATCTTAGTATGAACTGGTGAGGATAAGTACTTATTGCCAATATACGTCAACTACATGTGCATGCTTATGTGATGTCCACGCACCATTGTGTTTATTGCCGCCCATTGATGCGGCTCACTTAAAAAGAAAAAAGAAATAGTTTCTCTCCACCAAACAAATCTCAGGTTCATCTCTAATATATTTGTTGAGAGCCACAATTGAGTAATTTTAAAAAAAGCATTCAAACAAAGTAATTCATTGGTCTTATGGCATATTTAGCCACGACCTTTGGTTGGTTAAAGGAAGACAAACTAGGCTCATTAGGTAGTTACTAGGACAATGCCCATGCGTTGCAACAGGATATAAATGTGAGAAGAGATCTTTTCATCAAACTGATATGCAAGCATGCGTCCATCGCCTCCATGGCTATCAGATGGTCTCGTGATCCAACGGTGATTATGAACCACTCTCAACTCGAACCAAACGACACATTTTGCAATAGATCCTTTGTTGCAAAGGATCCTTTTATTGAGTTGCATGCACCAACCAGTTCAACCCAAAATCTTAAGCTGATGAGGAAAGGTGGACAATTCACTTATACCCCAACACTCCCCCTCACGTGCAGGCTCCCTCAGGGCCCATACGTGGATATTGAAGTGGGTTGTAATTATTTTAATTAACGCGCCCGCCAGGATTCGATCCTAGGACCTCCTGCTCTCATACCATATTGAGTTGCATGCACCAACCAGTTCAACCCAAAAGCTTAAGCTGATGAGGAAAGGTGGACAATTCACTTATACTCCAACACCTTTTTTGATTCTTATTGCAAGGCGACGCAATAGTGCCTTGCAGATGGTGAGAGAGATAAAAGGCGTTGATTTGGTGTAATAAACAAATGATTGAAGGCTTTGCAGCAGAACACCTATTGCAATGATCGGACCGTAACAAAGCGTATGTAGTAAAAGATGGCTATCTTGCGGATGCGAGCGATCGAGCGGCTCTCCTAGAACGTTTAAGGCCCGATATGCGGTACCGTTCCAAATCTAGATGTTTCCATCCAGATCCGGGGACGAAGCACATATCGGTCCCACCGCGACATATGACAGAGTCATATGCCCCGGATTTCCAACATGATATCACAACATTACAGATACAAAGATACAACATCTCATACAATCGGCATACAACTGCCTCAAATACAATACAACAACGGAAGATACATGTCTGAGTACAGACTACAACCAAATGCCTACTGGCAAAGAGAAAAACATCGATCCCCATAACCACACGGATCCAGGCCCTCCGCCGGGATCCGCCTAACTACCCGTCGTCGAGTCTCCACGTGAAACGTCGATCACCATACCTGTTGTTGATCAGAACCCTGAAAAGAGTTTGGGGGTAGGATCATGAGTACAGAAGTACTCAGCATCCAACTGTAGTGGTCCTCTGACCTAGCAAGGACTTCATCACTCGTCATTCTAGGACAACTAGTAGTTTACGGTAAGGAAGGGGTAATTGGTGAGGTTGCTGCCGCACTAGCATTTATGAAGTGGCTAACGATCTAGTGAGTAAGATAAGAAGATAAGCATTCGATGAGGAATCGCCTCCAACAAGTCTGCTATCCACCTACTACGCAAACATAACACCTATCCTATCCTTGTCCTCCTCTTCGCATCCCGACGAAGAAGAAGCAGTCAAGGCACACACACTTTGATCAAGTTATATTAAGATTATCTCAGTTGTTGTTGTCTATGAACAAGGAGTAGGTCTCAAGTCGTCCATAACCGTGGACAAGGCTTCTCGAAAAGATTTAACCCTGCAGGGGTCTACCAATCGCCCATTACAAGGCTCCGCACGCACGTCCATCTCTCTTAGTTGCTACCCATCACAGGCAACCATTTTATGATTTAGTTCTAAGAGATCCGAAACGACAGGTCCCTCTAACTAACAACGAACAAATCCGGGTGGCCCCCGGGGAGTCGACACCCAATCCAAAAGCTGGCCACGCTCTCGGACCGGACTCTTCCGTATGACGCAGGTCGGATTGTCGGTAATCACACATGGGAAACCGGGTCCTAGCTGATCGGGTGGACCAACAGAGAAACAAAGTCTCCACTGGCCCAAGTTGTTTAAAAATTGCGAGGGGATCCACCAAGCACACACATGGGGTTTTAAATGGTAAATTAGCTCGGGCCACCACTAGAAATGTTTGAAGCTAGATAGGTAAGAAAAGGGGACCCCATAAAATCCCACACGCGGTTAGGCACGCTCAGTCTTAAAACCAATACCCGGAACTCGGATCCTAGGTGACTCGAATGGAACAAAGCGTCGGGGCGGGATAGCCTAGACCTTCCATCCTTCGTCGAATATAGTCAACATTGTAATAATCATATCATCAACAACAATAATAATAATGTGATAGCCCAAACCAAAGGAGTAACAGGGTAACATCGTAGCATCCTAAGCATGCATATTAAGCAGGGGTTGAGCAACGAGCAAAGTAACATAGCAGTACAAGGTTTGCTGGGAGGGGACATGGTTGTATCGGTTTGAAAGAGGTTGTAAACATGTGGTAGGATCAAACGTCGAACCTAACCTAGACTAGCATGCAAACCGCTGGTTGAAATAGAATGGATCATAAGTAATGTATAGTTCTTGCCTGTTGATAAGTCAGGTTCCGAAGGTGTAGTTGATCGCAAGCTCGCATCGTCTCCGAGAGGTACCCGCGAAGCACACAAGACGGTAAACATTGGAAAGCAATCAACGAGCAAGCATCTATTACTACGAGGAAAACACGGGCAAGCATGAACAAGAAGCAACACAAGACATCGCACCTACCGTCGAGAGCGGTTACTAACAGGTTAAGTGGGGCATTCGTCTCACACGACAATACCGCACGTTTACGGTGGTTCAAATTGTTTAGCTACAGGTGATCAACCAACGTTTATTAACATGGCAAGGCACGGAAGCATGGCATAGCACACAAACATGGCAAGAGGTGAAGCAAAATAAACTATCTAATCTAGTCACTTTAAGTGGGGGGTAAAACATATACATGGCAAACTATTGCGGACCCCACGATAAATATTGCATTTGGTACTGTTTTTTCCTAAACAATATTTTATTATTTTTATTAGCAAGCAAGAACAACATAAACACAATCTACATGCAATTCTAATCAAGTTACATTTAAAGAACATTTTAAACAGAGCAACGGTTAAAAAGTTATTGCAATAACAGTTTACAGTGGCAGACAGTGTAATTAGCAAGCAAACAACATGTAAACAAGGTCAAACATGGGAAAGAATCACATTTTAATAAACTAGACACAATTCTAAGCAAGTTTCATGTTTTACGCGTCGCGATCCGGACTACCGTTAAAAAGTTACGGGCGCCGCAAAATATAATACAATCTGCAATTAATAAAAAAAACCTAGCAGCAGAAAAAAAACTAAACGGGCCGAATCTACTGGGCCCAACAGAAAAAATAGAAATAAAAAAAAGGAAAAAAAAGAGGGGCAGCTCACCGAGTGGGTTGCGGCCCACTGGCTGGAGTGGAGGCCGGCCCATGTCGTGGTGGCGGTTGGTGGGCAGCCGGATCGGGCTCGTCCCAATCCCGTGCGGGCGGCTGCGGGCGGCCGGCCGGTGGCGCTTCGGCCAGGCGGCGCGACGAGGCCGCAGGAGGCAGGGCCATGGGCGCGGCGGCGGCTCGGCGTCTGGATGCCGCCGGATCCCATGGCGCAGAGGGGTCGGCGACGAGGCTTGGGGCGGCGCGGGCTTCTGCTCGAGGTCCTGGCCATGGAGGGCGCCGGCTGCTGCGTGGTCCAGGGAAGAGGAGGAGGGGTGAGGGAAGGAGAGAGAGGAGGAGAAGGGAGGCGCGACACACCAGGGGAGGCTCGCCGGCGGCGCTCGCCGGTGCGAGGCGGCGGGCAGATCGGAGGCGGCGCGAGGCTTGCCCACGGGCAGAGGAGGGAGATGGAGGTTGGAGGTGAGAGGAGATGACGTGGCCAGATATGGGCCGTCGGATCGCGAGATCTGACGATCCAGATCGCAGGGGAGCAAAATTTCGGTATTTGGGGTCAAAATGGGCAGATCTGAGGGGGGTGGCTGCAAATTGTAGCTAGGGAAACCCTAGAAATGGGGTGGGAGTGTGGTGGTCTTTATATAGCCCCGGTGGCCGGAAGTTTGCAAAAACATCCCCGGTTTTTCTCTCCCGCGCGCGGTGCTCACGTTTCTGACCGCCGGGGGTCCGCAGGACCTCCGATTCGGGTAAAACTTCGAACTGTGCGATCAGCGCGTCGAGCCGGAGGCATTCACCTTGCGCTGGAACCGTCCCGAAAACACTTTCCGGCACGCTATAAAAATATCCCGTTTAATTATTAAACGGGGTTTTCGTTTCGTTGGCTTCGGCTGGTCTCGTGCGGTTTCCGCGACGGTGATCGGGTGAAACTCGTTGTCGCAAGGTCGAGTGTCAGGGTGGCAAGGGTCGGTCTTCGTCCGATACGAGATAAGAGGGGGGGAAATAATCGCCGATCGATAAATCGGGGATGCAAACACCGCAAACAAAGCAGTCAATCAAACAATTCACACCGAAAACAAAATTTTTATTTTTTGTGAAAACTGGGCTGTTACAATACAACACCACCAACAAGGGATCTCGTCCCGAGATCCAGGACGATCCGGGGGAGAGGGGGGAGAGAAAAGAGAGACGACGATCTTCAACACCACCAACAAGGGACTCTGCTCCATGTCGACGTCGAACTTCTGTAGAGATAAATTTTCCGCAGAGAGACGACATCGTCGGAAAACGAAACCGTCAGTGACAAGAGGAAGAACGATCGCGAAAACCAGATCAAGGGATAGTGATTTTCGACGCAAGTCGTAAAAACACCGGTAAAGGAGGGATGGCAATGGATGACCCAGATGATACCCAGAACTCGGAGAAGCTAAAGGTACTACAGGAATTCCCACCTGAGCTCGGAATCGAGACAATACGCTGCAAGCAAGGCATTGTAGTGATTCCGAAACTCCACACACTCGAGATCCTAAAGTTCGAAGGGGATAAGTCGAGAGTTAAAAACACTTACGACACTTGTCCTGACCAGAGCATGGGTAAGGAGTAAAAAGATTCCTACTCTCCGATAACTAACTTAGTAACTATAAAATAGTTTTTGTCTAGACTCGACTTCGGCCAGAGAAGGGATCCTACGGTCGGTAAGGCTCTGATACCAAGTTGTAAGGCCCGATATGCGATATTGTTCCAGATCCGGGGACGAAGCACATATCGGTCCCACCGCGACATATGACAGAGTCATATGCCCCGGATTTCCAACATGATATCACAACATTACAGATACAAAGATACAACATCTCATACAATCGGCATACAACTGCCTCAAATACAATACAACAGCGGAAGATACATGTCTGAGTACAGACTACAACCAAATGCCTACTGGCAAAGAGAAAAACATCGATCCCCATAACCACACGGGTCCAGGCCCTCCGCCGGGATCCGCCTAACTAGTCGTCGTCGAGTCTCCACGTGAAACGTCGATCACCATACCTGTTGTCGATCAGAACACTAAAAAGAGTTTGGGGTAGAATCATGAGTACAGAAGTACTCAGCATCCAACTGTAGTGGTCCTCTGACCCAACAAGGACTTCATCACTCGTCATTCTAGGACAACTAGTAGTTTACGGTAAGGAAGGGGTAAGTGGTGAGGTTGCTGCCGCACTAGCATTTATGAAGTGGCTAACGATCTAGAGAGTAAGATAAGACGCCAAGCATTCGATGAGGAATCGCCTCCAACAAGTCTGCTATCCACCTACTACGCAAACATAACACCTATCCTATCCTTGTCCTCCTCTTCGCATCCCGACGAACAAGAAGCAGTCAAGGCACACACACGTTGATCAAGTTATATTAAGATTATCTCAGTTGTTTTTGTCAATGAACAAGGAGTAGGTCTCAAGTCGTGCATAACCATGGACACGGCTTCTCGAAAAGATTTAACCCTGCAGGGGTGTACCAACTGCCCATTACAAGGCTCCGCACGCACATCCATCTCTCTTAGTTGCTTCCCATCACAGGCAACCATTTTATGATTTAGTTCCAAGAGATCTGAAACGACAGGTCCCTCTAACTAACAACGAACAAATCCGGGTGGCCCCCGGGGAGTCGACACCCAATCCCAAAAGCTGGCCACGCTCTCGGATCGGACTCTTCCGTATGACGCAGGTCGGATTGCCGGTAATCACATATGGGAAACCGGGTCCTAGCTGATCGGGTGGACCAACAGAGAAACAAAGTCTCCACTGGCCCAAGTTGTTTAAAAATTGCGAGGGGATCCACCAAGCACACACACGGGGTTTCAAATGGTAAATCAGCTCGGGCCACCACTAGAAATGTTTGAAGCTAGATAGGTAAGAAAAGGGGACCCCATAAAATCCCACACGCGGTTAGGCACGCTCAGTCTTAAAACCAATACCCGGAACTCGGATCCTAGGTGACTCGAATGGAACAAAGCGTCGGGGCGGGATTGCCTAGACCTTCCATCCTTCGTCGAATATAGTCAACATTGTAATAATCATATCATCAACAACAATAATAATAATGTGATAGCCCAAACCAAAGGAGTAACAGGGTAACATCGTAGCATCCTAAGCATGCATACTAAGCAGGGACTGAGTAACGAGCAAAGTAACATAGCAGTACAAGGTTTGCTGGGAGGGGACATGGTTGTATCGGTGTGAAAGAGGTTGTAAACATGTGGTAGGATCAAACGTCGAACCTAACCTAGACTAGCATGCAAACCGCTGGTTGAAATAGAATGGATCATAAGTAATGTATAGTCCTTGCCTGTTGATAAGTCGGGTTCCGAAGGTGTAGTTGATCGCAAGCTCGCATCGTCTCCGAGAGGTACCCGCGAAGCACACAAGACGGTAAACACTGGAAAGCAATCAACGAGCAAGCATCTATTACTACGAGGAAAACACGGGCAAGCATCAACAAGAAGCAACATGAGACATCGCACCTACCGTCGAGAGCGGTTACTAACAGGTTAAGTGGGGCATTCGTCTCACACGACGATACCGCAGGTTTACGGTGGTTCAAGTTGTTTAGCTACAGGTGATCAACCAACGTTTATTAACATGGCAAGGCACGGAAGCATGGCATATCACACAAACATGGCAAGAGGTGAAGCAAAATAAACTATCTAATCTAGTCACTTTAAGTGGGGGGTAAAACCTATACATGGCAAACTATTGCGGACCCCACGATAAATATTGCATTTGGTACTGTTTTGCCCTAAACAATATTTTATTATTTTTATTAGCAAGCAAGAACAGCATAAACACAATCTACATGCAATTCTAGTCAAGTTACATATAAAGAACATTTTAAACAGAGCAACGGTTAAAAAGTTATTGCAATAACAGTTTACAGTGGCAGGCAGTGTAATTAGCAAGCAAACAACATGTAAACAAGGTCAAACATGGGAAAGAAGCACATTTTAATAAACTAGACACAATTCTAAGCAAGTTCCATGTTTTACGCGTCGCGATCCGGACTACCGTTAAAAAGTTACGGGCGCCGCAAAATATAATACAATCTGCAATTAATAAAAAAAACCTAGCAGCATAAAAAAACTAAACGGGTCGAATCTACTGGGCCCAACAGAAAAAATAGAAATAAATAAAAAAATGAAAAAAAAGAGGGGCAGCTCACCGAGTGGGCTGCGGCCCACTGGCTGGAGTGGAGGCCGGCCCATGTCGTGGTGGCGGTTGGTGGGCAGCCGGATCGGGCACGTCCCGATCCCGTGCGGGCGGCTGCCGGCGGCCGGCCGGTGGCGCTCGGCACGACGAGGCCGCAGGAGGCAGGGCCATGGGCGCGGCGGCGGCTCGGCGTCTGGATCCCGCCGGATCCCGTGGCGCAGAGGGGTCGGCGGCGAGGCTTGGGGCGGCGCGGGCTTCTGCTCGAGGTCCTGGCCATGGAGGGCGCCGGCTGCTGCGTGGTCCAGGGAAGAGGAGGAGGGGTGAGGGAAGGAGAGAGAGGAGGAGAAGGGAGGCGCGGCACACCAGGGGAGGCTCGCCGGTGCGAGGCGGCGGGCAGATCGGGAGGCGGCGCGAGGCTTGCCCACGGGCAGAGGAGGGGGATGGAGGTTGGAGGTGAGAGGAGATGACGTGGCCAGATATGGGCCGTCGGATCGAGAGATCTGACGATCCGGATCGCATGGGAGCAAAATTTCGGGATTTGGGGTCAAAATGGGCATATCTGAGGGGGGTGGCTGCAAATTGTGGCTAGGGAAACCCTAGAAATGGGGTGGGAGTGTGGTGGTCTTTATATAGCCCCGGTGGCCGGCAGTTTGCAAAAACATCCCCGTTTTTTCTCTCGCGCACGCGGTGCTCACGTTTCTGACCGCCGGGGGTCCGCAGGACCTCCGATTCGGGTAAAACTTCGAACTGTGCGATCAGCGCGTCGAGCCGGAGGCATTCACCTCGCGCTGGAACCGTCCCGAAAACACTTTCCGGCACGCTATAAAAATATCTCGTTTAATTATTAAACGGGGTTTTCGTTCCGTTGGCTTCGGCTGGTCTCGTGCGGTTTCCGCGACGGTGATCGGGTGAAACCCGTTGTCGCAAGGTCGAGTGTCAGGGTGGCAAGGGTCGGTCTCCGTCCGATACGAGATAAGAGGGGGAAAAATAATCGTCGATCGATAAATCGGGGATGCAAACACCGCAAACAAAACAGTCAATCAAACAATTCACACCGAAAACAAAATTTTTATTTTTTGTGAAAACTGGGCTGTTACAGAACGACTATGCTATCAGTGGATAATTTAAACGCTATGAACGGATGACACGTAGCGTCGCTCTATAAATATTATAATATGTTAGCTTGTAACTTATTTATCTATAAATATTTATTAAATGATGCACGTGATTTATCTTATTTTTGGTTAAAAGTTTTATAAGTAAATTGAAATAAATTTTGTTCAGATGATAAGTAAATAATGTGGTTTCTTCATATGTGGAAGTGGATGAAAAATGAAATCTTAGATTTTTTAAGTAAAAAAATAGAGTAGATAAAGACAATATATCATTTGTATCACTTTTTATCCTTTTTATAGCGCAATCGATTAGCCAAAGCAAACTAATGTCGATAGATTACTGTGTTTTCTTTGTGGATATATGCTCATAGTTGGGACTAATTGTGGCATGCCCGTGCGTTGTAACGAAAAAGAAAAAATTACAGTGTACTAAAATTAATAAAAAGTTGATGTACTACAAACAAACACACAACCGTTTTAAAAAAATAGGACCATATGCTTTATTGGAAACAAAGATTAAGTACTTTTAGCGCTATTTCTTATTTCAATTATTTTTTTGTGGTATAATTAGGTACAGAAATTCAATTAGATCATTAGAGAATTAACTAAATATCATATAGGAAAAAATAATTTACAACTAATAATGATATAGCTATTTTTTTATTCTTCAAACAATATTTCTAATTGATCTAATTTTTTGCTGTTTTATTTATTTATTTATTTTATTCACGTAAATAACAGTAGCATTAATAATGAATTTAATATAATACAATTAGATACTATAAGAGAATTAATTAAAATTAATCTAGGCAGGAATAATGTACAACAAATTATCATATGGTCATTTTTTTATTCTCCAAAGAGTAATTCTGATTAATCCAAAAAATTAATCTATAATTTAAGAGCGCAAAATTACTTTATATTTTTAGGATCTATAGATTATTTTTATGTTATTTATTAACTACTGTGATTAATAATAATAATAAAAGCTAACAGGGCGGGCCAGCAGCTATCAATATGACAAAAATGTGCGAAACAGACCGTTGGCCCACCAAGCAGGCCGGCCCAAGAAGCTGAACCTAATGAAGAAATCATTTTTTTATTTCGGATTATCTGGACTGCGGGTTGATTACCTAAAAAGGAAGGGATTTTTTAGCAAAAATACTAAAACGGACTAAGAAAGCCACCTCTCTTTATTATTACTAACATAACAAAAAGGCCCATGCGTTGTAACGGGAAAATTGAAATTTTATGAGAATTATATTTTCAAATTCAACGCATGTATATGTAGGTCGAGGATGATATATGGAAATTTTAGGCATATTTAAACGAATGACAAACCTTTAAAAGAATAAACGCTTTTCCTTTTAAATTTAATATTAATCACATGTGTATATGTATTACAATATAATTGGTTTGTTCATCAAAACATCTAGCCGCATAGCACAATAAAATTGGAACTCGCCTCTCTTTTTTATTGTCATCACATTCACAATCAATATTTGTCGCGCGCGAGCACACACACATCTTTTGTATTGAGCCATTATATTTTTCTTTATTATGACAACCAACCTATATTGATATTTGGGCACATAATATTTTATTGATTTATTATGTTTCTCTGTTATTGTCACGTCCAATCAATATTTAGCGCATATTTTTTTGTTAGGCCCTTATATCTCTTTTTTATTGTCATAACCAACCATTGTAATAATACGGGGGACTAATTCCCTTTGTTTTTCTACTGGTTTCTTTATTTTTTAGGCTATTTTCTTTCTTTAGGAATCTAGGTGGCTTGCTTATTTTCAGTTGACCCGTACATATACATAAACTTGTACATAAAAGTTGATGTAAGATAATGATGTGAATAGAGGCGAGCCTTGCTTTAAGCACAAACATAGAAGTAGCCTGGTTTGAGGCCCAATGTAGCAACAGAAAAACAAACAAAGCGATGCGAGTTTCATATTGCGAACTAGCAGCCTGGACCGAGGCCCAATGTAGCAACAGAAAAAAAATAAAGCGTTTCCTCGGTTAAAACAGAATTGCGGGTTGATTTTCTACAAAGAGATGGGCTTTTTAGGAAAAATGATAAAACGGACTAAGAAAGCCACCTCCCTTTATTATTAAGTAAAGATGTCAAACCTTAAAAAAATGATATTCCATGCATTTCAAGACATAAGGTGTATTAACTTTTCTAAAAGACAAAATTTTATATGTTTTAGCAAGTCCTTAGAAAAGAATTTCAAAACCTATAATACCATATTAATATCTTTAACTCCATCATGGAATCAAATGTGTTTTAATCTTTAAATTATCTGGTAGTTTAGATGTTGGTATTTTATTCTAGGGATAAGTATATTATTAGTCCCTAAACTCTTTCAAAAGTATAGAATTGGTCCCTTAACTTTAAAAATTATAGAATTGGTCCCTTAACTTTGAAAATCGTTTACTTTTAGTCCCTCGTGCCGCTTCGACTGACTTTGTACTAACATGGAATTTAAGACATTATAACTGAACCTAAACCAAGCCTTCTCAGGCCATTAGAGATTTCAGCCGTCGGATGAAGCGTTTTGGTCATCCCTGGTTGTCCAGAGCATTGTTCTCTCCCGCATTGGCTAATCATGGGCCGAATGTCCCGGGCCGCTATTCTGCAGGCCGAATCGAAAGCATCTCGTTCAGTAACAACGGCTAACGTAGGATGCAGATCGAACGACCATTATTCTGTCGTGTGTCCTCATAGCCCCACGCCCCCACCCACGCCTTCGTGTACACAACCCGCTCCCCACCCCAGCCCCTCTTAGCCTTGGCTAGGGCAGACCTTGGTGCGCCAACGCTGCCGTCGTTGCAACGGAGAAACGTATAGATCGACGAAAATGGAGAAGATCACCAAGAATCATTGCGGAGTTGAGCGGATCACCAAGAATCATTGCGGAGTTTAGCGGATCACCAAGAATCATTCCGGAGTCGAGCGGCTCAGATCGCTGTCGTTCTAGGCTGAGCCTCCAATCTTGCAGGGGAAAATAGATCATGTCCATGGCAGATGGCGATGGCCGGTCACTTCCTCCATCCTGTACAGGTCCGTGTATGATCTTACCTCCTTCCGTGCATCCCTATTTCTATGAATCGCTTACTTTGTCTGGTCCTATGATGTTGAATGGGATAGAAAGATGAGAGGTTGAGCACCTGAATTACTAGGCGCCAATAGACAATTTCTTCATCCATGCCACACACACACACACATATATATATACATATATGTTCGGGCTCCCCCGACCTCGACCTCGAGCGGTGCGGGCCTCTCTCATGGTTGCAGCAGTGTCCCAGGCACGTCGTCATGAAGACATACACCATGCTTACGGCCTACATCCGCGCTGGCCATGCCGTCCTCTACATGTACAAGGAGAAACGAGCAGAAGAACATGGACGTCATATATCGTGTGTCTTTCACTCCATGAATTCCAAATCAGGTTACCCTATCAAGTTCAGTACAATATTTTAGTGTCGCTTCTAAAATGTCAATTTACTTGTCCTTCTTCAAACATGTAGTTGTACAATTCTACTACCTTAAATATATGTAATTTTTGTGCTCAGTTTGCACATAAATATTCAGAAAAAAGTTCAGTGTGTAATTCATAATTGAAATTTATGCTAATTATGCTTTAGTTTTGGTGGCCCTTGCCCCCTTTTCTGTATCTTCTCTCTTTTATGCATTCCTTTCCTAAGGTCAGCTTGCTGGCTAAAGTGATTTGCAAATCAAGCATAGCAAGAACACTGACCCATAAAGATGTAGTATCTTCAGTATTTAATTTGGATGTCACATTTTAACTTCTTGCCATAACCGTGGTGTGTGGTGATGCTAATATGTACCCTGTCTTTTCTGCCTCCCTTTTCAATTTTTCTTCGTGATCTGTTTGGAGGCCAAAGTGATTTGTAGCTAGAGCATTACTTGAGCACTAACCCAGGAAGTTGCATTGACTGATGCAAACTTGCTACTTATTGGAGGTTTGGAAGCGCGAGGACTGAATGCATAGCACATATAATCTTACTAAGCTCTTTCAAAATAAAAGGGAAAAACTTCTCTAAAATGAACTTTAACCTGTGCATTGTTTTGTATTTTACCTATGCATCTCAAATGGAAACCATTTGTCTCTGAACTCATTGATATATGTATTCATGTAATCCTAGATCGTTGGATGGACATACAGATTGGTTGGTCGTTGTGTGAGACGGGGAACTGGATCCTTCGTATTTGTATCTGAGTTCAAGGATGCAATTTACTCTTCATGTGGGTGATGGCCTCATGGTCCATCCTTCCGCAAACACAGGTGATCTGCGAGGCATATCGGAGTGGATCCAGCTGACACAGCGAACCAGGTCGATGCCTCCTCTAAGCGAAATTGCTGCACTGAGATTTCGGGGACGCAATTATTCTTCAGTTTTTGTGCACACATTCATGTGGGTGATATGTCCATCCTTTCACTGCCTCGATACAGGTACATGTATATATTCTTCGTCCCTTACCTCTTCATTCACCAATTCCACTCCGGCAACACAACATCCATCAACATGATGCTTGCCTTGGATTCCCTATTTTTCTTTGCATTTTATGTATAATTTCTCTTCCGCCAAACAATTACATTGTGCTGATATCATCTCAATAAAAAAAATTGTACATACATGCGTTCATAGTGGCGGTGGTCAATGATTTCGGCAGATCTTGGCAACTGGTGGTCAATTTTTGTAATACGGAATCTCATAATCTCGAATGGCTTTTGAAATCTGGAAAGGTAATTACTTATACTATAATTCCAGAGCTTATCCTTCACTGTTTTACCATCCATATTTTTACCCCACATGATTTATGAGATTGTATGTTTCTGTGTTATTCATACCACGGTGCTACTTGCTGTTGTATGGACTCAGAGGTATGATTATTACTACGTGAGTCTGTTCTCTGTATGCACCTTTTTCCTATCTAGGGGAAATTTATTTGATGCTTAGATGCCAATTGAAATGCATATTCCAATCATTGTGCTTGTATACATGACGTGTTTCGACATCCTAATCTACCCGTTCCAGAAAACCAAAACATAGTCATCATTGCTCGCCCCTCCAAGGTCAGTGGGATCCTCCTCAAGTAAGAACAACAATACTTTTAATGTTGAGATCAATAATTTGGGCCCATTTCTATTTTGATAGTGATTTTCTTATGAAATGAGCCAACAAACCTTTGCTATCTCTACTAGAAAGTGCAATACAAATAAAGTTGTAGTTTATTTTAGAGCTGTGTAAATTTATGGTTTTTTAATTGCTTCATTTGCAGTGTGCCTTTGATTGTGGATATAAAGAAAACAAGTACTTCCTCTAAAGTTGTACTAAACGCGCGTCAAATAATTTGGATCGTCGGGAGTACTATTTTATGAGAAAGTGTAGGTAATAATGAAATGGCATCATTCTTCAGAACTTAAGCACATATTTTTGTATCAACATAAATTCAGAGTATCAGGGCACGTTATTGCCCCTGCAACTGCTAGCATCTGGAAGTGTTTACTTGAATGTTCCTATCACCCTTCTTAGAAATCTATTAAAACAAAGCATCATCAGCGTCATTATGATTCAAAACTATACACTACTTGAGTACTTAGTTTTACTTCAAACATAATTTGGGATTTTTCATCGGAAGTGGTTTGGATTATATATTAATCAAGTTATACTTGAGTACTTGACAGTACCAACATCTTAACTTTAAGTTGCATTATATATTATCATAGATATTGTACTTTTTCTCATTGTGTGGATTGTTTTTCTCTAAATTATGTGAACAAACTTAGGACATTGTACCATTGTCTGAAGGTAATTCATCACGTACTACATGATCCAACATCTAATTTTCTCAATGTGATGCCAAGTGATCTCACATCAAATGTGGTTAAATCTGAAAAGCTAACATCCCCAAAATGTTTTTTGTCTCCAGGTAGTTGCAAAAAGGATAAGCATGCTCCCAGAATGTTGTGACATATAACACACTCATTTATGCTTGATGTGGAACAATTAAATTGATTACTAAAGTGCAAGGCCATGGCATTGGATAAGCCAAATTAGTCCTAAGATAAAATGGTATATATAAAGTTCGACAAGGCTGAGCCTCATTTTGGTTTTGGGGTCACACTATCCTCAATGATTTTGTACTTGATGAAAAGAGATGTATGTTCGAGTGTACTGCTTCGCAGTTGGGGATTGTAGAATATTTATTTGTTAGAATAAAACATAAAAGTTCCTACGGGCCATAAACAGTGGTAGAATCCATTGATACGGTTTAAATAATATATGTCCTTTTTACAGTATTTGTACTACCTACTTTTATTTTATAAGATACAATTTGTTTCTCCTCAAATTTAATGTTGTGATGTGAGCCTTTGCGAGGGAGCCCTTATAAGATACAAAGCATGTATACACCAATCCTCCTAATTGAAATCTCATACACTTGAGAAGTTCAGATGCAAAATCAACCAACTACAAGTTCATTAGACAAGATAAGGTTGATCCAAAATCCCATAGACACCACCCTTTGCAACCAATATGATTTCTCCCTTCAGAGACATGCCATCATTTTGAAATGTGAAATGATGGAGAGAAACACAAACTATACTAAAGCACGATACTTAAAAACATCACAAACAAATGTGTACAAATTAATTCATATGTCTAATGATTCCAAGATCCATAATAGATGGGCATGGCAACGCGTGCCACCAATGATCTAGTGTTATAAAAAAAAGAGATAAGCGGGGGAAGGTTGTGCGCTGTCTATGACCCTCACCACACTCCCCTTCGCCACTTATGACGTTGTCTCATTGATGGACAAGCAAAGCAGCAACACTGCATGTTTGTTCGTGCTGGCTGCGTCATATGCATGTCGTACTTTGTCGATGGTAGGCGGTGAGTGCCGTAGGTACCGCACAACCTTTCCTCTCTCCTTTTTATTTTTATTTTTAACAATCCGCACCGGTAGAAAATCATCTGAAGCGATACGAGGGATTAAAAGTAACCGATTTAAAAAATTAAGGAACCAATTATATACTTTTTAAAGTTGAGGGACCAATTTCATACTTTCGAAAATGTTTAAGGACCAAAAATATACTTATCCCTTTATTTTATCGAGACTTGTTAAAACATATAAAGTTCGTTTTTTTCCATAAAATACACCTTATATTCTAAAACAGTATAGTCAGGTTGGGTTGTTTTCTCTCTTTCTGTTTTATTTTCATTTTTCATCCACAAACTATGACCCGTTTCCTCCATTAATTACCTTTGATTCGGTTTCAGGTGTAGGCAGTGCGTGCCTTTCTTTTCTCACAGGTGACCCTCGGTATCAAACCCATGGAAAGAATTGCTAATTGAAAGGTGACTCTTGCAAGCATCTGTTCTCGTTAGCAGATCCAGTTTCCCGAACCAAAATAACACAGTTCTAGCGAAAAAATAAAGGTAAAATAGACCAGGGGTTACGGTCTTAATGTACAAATATATTTTTGCACTTTATATTTTATACTAATATTTGGCATGGGCCTGGTAGACACCGCTACTATATGTTGTCAACATGTATAGACGGCAGGTACATTCTAATAACCTCATGGACGACTAACATCCTGCATCGCGATTCTATTGTCCAACGAAGGCCCTTATCGTCTTGTGAGGTTACCTCGATTATGAATGATTTTTTTGGACCAAGGCATTGGACGTTGAAATGATCGATATGGTCAACTAGAGGAGGTGAATAGGTGACTAACAAATTTAAACTCATAATTACCAACTTTAGGGTTAAGACGATAAAGAAGATTCTCTAGTAATGCAACTAGATATACATCGTTAAGTGTCAAACAAGCTCAAACTCAAATGCTAGGCAACAATAACAATGGCAAGAAACAAGCATATATAAATGTAGTACAAGCAAAAGTGCGGGTAAAAAATAACCATAAGTGACAAGGGGACGCGATAATTTATCCCAAATCCTCCATGTTTGATGCATGGGCTTCTTTAGGGAGAGTTAGAGAGAGAGAGAGGATAAACTGTAGGTCTAGCAACATGTCAATGCAAATATGCCCACATTGCTCTCTTCTTTAACCCTAAT
This sequence comes from Bromus sterilis, assembly GCA_950022295.1. Lineage (NCBI taxonomy): Eukaryota > Viridiplantae > Streptophyta > Magnoliopsida > Poales > Poaceae > Bromus > Bromus sterilis. Next base: position 33,905,676 of record OX465597.1, read on the forward strand.
TCTCGGTTTCACCGTCTCATCGAGCATGAGGGGGACGACGTGATGACGGTCGACGGTCAAAGGGCAATGGTGCAAGGGACAAGGGCGGGGAGGAGAACGACGACTTCGATCTCATGCGAGAAGGGGGAAGGAGTGGCACCGCCCGAGGTTGAGCAAAGCCATGAGGCGCCGATGTTTTAAAGGCATTAAGCAGATTCAGAAGAAGGGTGAGATCATACTCCCTGCATCTTGGAGGAGTGGTGACGGTGTGACGGTGTGACGAGATGGGAAAGAGGAGGATGCGATTGGGGAGAGGGGCAAATATGAGGCAACCCAATCTTGGATGGCAAGAGGGTTTCGGGAAGATAAAATTAACCTTGGATCGGGGACTAAATTATAGGATTCCATTGTAGAGTTATCTCTCAACCATTACTATGGCAATAGACGATCAAGAGTAGCGAGGCTCTGAGAAACCCCCTTATTCGGCACTTATCAAGAAGAGAGATTCACGTCTCTATAAAAAAATCTTAATAAAAGTAAGCACACGTAATAAGATTTAATTGATTTTTTACAAAATTAAATATGAAAAGGAAACAGTAAAGGGTTTTCTAGAACAAAACATTAAATCTAGTGGTAAGATATAAAAATAGAAATTTAAAAGGAAAGAACGAAGAATATGAAGGAGAAAAAAACTCGGCCAGAGATATCGTAGCCCAATAGTCCATGGACGTTAAAGCTAGCACGACAACGGCCCACAGGGAGCTTAAAATTGTGGATGATCTCGTCGAACTGTATCACAAGGAGGAGATTCTGTGGCGTCAAAGGTCAAGGGTGGAATGGCTGGTTGGAGGAGATAAAAACACCAAATATTTTCACCTTAGGGCGACTATGAGACGCAGAAAGAATTTGGTGGCGTCTCTCCAAGCTGAGAATGGAGACATCATCACAAATATTGGGGAATTAGAGTCCATGACGACTGATTTTTACTCAAAACTTTACACTTCTGAAGGTGTTAGTAATATGGATTTAGTCCTCAATGCTATCTCCCCAAAAGTTACCTGCGAGATGAATGTGATGCTGACGGCTCAGTACTCGAAGGAGGAGGTGAAAATGACGTTGTTTCAAATGGCACCATCCAAAGCCCCGGGTCCGGATGGTTTCTCGGCGCATTTTTTCCAGAAACACTAGGCGATATGTGGGGATGAGGTTACGAAGACTGTTCTGAATATTGTGGAAGGAAAGGAAAGTGCAGCAAGCATTAATAACACTTTCATAGTGTTGATCCCGAAAGTCAAGAGTCCTTTGTTTCTCACACAGTTTAGACCGATCAGTCTGTGCAATGTTCTATACAAGATAGCTTCCAAAGTGGTAGCTAATCGTTTGAAAGTTGTGCTTCCTGATATTGTCTCTCAAGAGCAGTCTGCCTTTGTGCCTGGTCGTCACATCACGGATAATATAATTGTCGCATATGAGTGCCTGCACTTTATGAAAAGAAACAAGGCAATTAAGCATCGACATTGCGCTCTGAAGCTGGATATGATGAAGGCGTATGACAGGGTTGAGTGGAATTACCTGGAGGCAGTTATGCTCAGGTTGGCTTTTTCTGAGAGTTGGGTTACAAAAGTTATGGCAATGGTGAAGTTAGTTTCTTTCTCGGTGTTATTCAATGGGAAGAAGCTGGATGATTTTAAACCTTCAAGGGGCATTAGACAGGGAGATCCCATCTCCCCGTACCTTTTCCTGTTAGCAGCAGAGGGCCTTTCAGGCCTCCTCAAAACTAGAGATCAATCATCGCAATTGGGAGGAATTATGGTGGCGCCGTCGGCTCCACCAGTTAACCATCTTTTTTTTGCAGATGATAGCCTGCTGTTTTTCAAGGCGAATGGTGTGGGTGCGAATGAGGTGTCAAACCTTCTAAAAAATTATAGTGATGCGTCGGGACAACGGATCAATACGTCCAAATCTTCAATATATTTCAGCAAAGGTTGTCCAGAGACTATCAGAGAAGAAGTTAAAGGGATCCTTTCGGTTCAGAATGAGACACTAAATGAGAGATATTTGGGTATGCCCTCGGACATCGGGGCAGCCAAAATGGGGGGCTTTAAATATTTGAAGGATCGTGTATGGGGGAAAGTAAAAGGATACATTGAATCAACCATCTCATCTGCGGGGAAAGAGGTACTTGTGAAGTCGGTGGTGCAAGCTGTACCAGTGTATTCAATGTCATGCTTTAAATTACCAAGAGGCTTATGTGAACATCTAAACAGTATGATCAGGCAGTTCTTCTGGGGTAGCAAAGCTGGTCACCGCAAGCCACATTGGGTGGCCTGGAAAACTATGATGGAACCAAAGTGCCAGGGAGGACTGGGTTTCCGGGACTTTGAATTGTTCAATGTGGCGCTCCTAGCTCGCCAAGCATGGAGGCTGCTAATGAATCCGGAGTCTTTATGTGCAAGAGTGCTGAAGTCTATTTACTTCCCAGAGTCATCTATTTTGGAGGCGGTGTTGGGTAGCCATCCCAGTCAGATATGGAGGGCGATCATTGAAGGCCGTGATGCTCTGTCCTTAGGGCTTATCCGAAGAATTGGCACGGGATTGGAGACACACGCTTGGACTGATAATTGTTTGCCAAGGGAGACAAATCTCAAGCCCATTGTGCGGCTCCGAGCGAATTCCCCGGAGTTGGTTTCAGATTTTATTGATCAAGCCAATGTCTGTTGGAATGAGCCTCTCCTGCAGAACCATTTTTTGCAAGCTGATATTGTTGTCATTATGGGGATCCCGTTGAGCACCGTAACAATCAATGATCATTGGGCGTGGCATGCTGATCGTTCGGGGGAGTTCTCGGTGAGGTCGTGCTATCGAATGCTCGCTAATTTGAAGAAACAAAATGAGAACTTGCTGTCGGGAGTGGAATCTGTAGCTGATCCGCAACATGAGATGAAGGGTTGGACCACTCTATGGGATACAAAAGTTCCGTAAAAATTTCGGACTTTTCTGTGGCGACTAGCCAAACACTCTCTACCAACTGAAGATCTCAGGAAACACAGAAATATGGCAGTGGAGGACAAGTGCATCTTATGTGGTATTGAGGACTCTTGGAGGCACTCACTCTTGGAGTGTTCCATGAGCAGATGTGTGTGGGCTTTAGTTGATGAAGGATTGGTGGAGAAATTAGAGAACCTAATGCAAGGCTGTGGTGTAAGGCCCGATATGACGCAAGTCGTAAAAACACCAGCAAAAGGATGGATGGCAATGGATGACCCAGATGTAAACCAGAGTTGGAAGAACTAAAGGTACTACGGGATTTCCCACCTGAGCTCGGAATCGAGACAATACGCTGCAAGAAAAAAGCATTGTAACGGTTCCGAGACTCCACACACTCGAGATCCTAGAAGTTTGAAGGGGGTAAGGCAAGAATAAAACACTTACGACACTTGTCCTGACCAGAGCAAGGGTAAGGAGTAAAAAGATTCCTACTCTCCGATAACTAACTTAGTAACTACAAAATAGTTTTGTCTAGACTCGACTTCGGCCAGAGAGGGGATCCTACGGTCGGTAAGGCTCTGATACCAAGTTGTAAGGCCCGATATGCGGTACTGTTTCAGATTCGGACGTTTCCGCCCGAACCCGAGGACGAAGCACATATCGGTCCCACCGCGACATATGACAAAGCCATATGCCCCGGATTTCCAACATGATATCACAACATTACAGATACAAGGATACAACATCTCATACAATTGGCATACAACTGCCTCAAAAATAATACAACAGCGGAAGATACATGTCTGAATACAGACTACAAGCAAATGCCTAGTGGCAAAGAGAAAAGCATCGATCCCATAACCACACGGGTCCAGGCCCTCCGCCGGGATCCGCCTAACTAGTCGTCGTCGAGTCTCCACGTCAAACGTCGATCACCATACCGGTTGTCGATCACGAACCCTGAAAAAGAGTTTGGGGGTAGTATCATGAGTACAGAGGTACTCAGCATCCAACTGTAGTGGTCATCTGACCCAGCAAGGACTTCATCACTCGTCATTCTAGGACAACTAGTAGTTTACGGTAAGGAAGGGGTAAGTGGTGAGGTTGCTGCCGCACTAGCATTTATGAAGTGGCTAACGATCTAGAGAGTAAGATAAGAGGCCAAGCATTCGATGAGGAATCGCCTCCAACAAGTCTTGTTATCAACTACTTACGCAAACATAACACCTATCCTATCCTTGTCCTCCTCTTCGCATCCCGACGAAGAAGAAGCAGTCAAGGCACACGCACACGTTGATCAAGTTATATTAAGATATCTCAGTTGTTGTTGTCTATGAACAAGGAGTAGGTCTCAAGTCGTCCATAACCCTGCAGGGGTGTACCAACTGCCCATTACGAGGCTCCGCACGCACGTCCATCACTCTCAGTTGCTACCCATCACAGGCAACCATTTTATGATTTAGTTCCAAGAGATCCGAAACGACAGGTCCCTCTAGCTAACAACGAACAAATCCGGGTGGCCCCCGGGGAGTCGACACCCAATCCAAAAGCTGGCCACGCTCTCGGATCGGACTCTTCCGTATGGCCAAGGTCGGTAAGTCACACCTGAATATTCAGGGGACCCCTAGCTCACCAAGTGTGGACCAGCGAGAGAAACTATGTCTCCACTGGCCCGGGTTGTTCTAAAAGATATCTGCTAGGAGCGACCCGACAAGATATATATGCATGTTTTCAAATGGTAAATCAGCTTGGGCCACCTCTAGAAATGTTTGAAGCTAGATAGGTAAGAAAAGGGGACCCCATAAAATCCCACACGCGGTTAGGCACGCTCAGTCTTAAAACCAATACCCGGAACTCGGATCCTAGGTGACTCGAATGGAACAAAGCGTCGAGGCGGGATAGCCTAGACCTTCCATCCTTCGTCGAATATAGTCAACATTATAATAATCATATCATCAACAACAATAATAATAATGTGATATCCCAACCCAAGGAGTAACAGGGTAACATCGTAGCATCCTAAGCATGCATACTAAGCAGGGGCTGAGCAACGAGCAAAAGTAACATAGCAGTACAAGGTTTGCTGGGAGGGGACATGGCTGTATCGGTTTGTAAGAGGCTGTAAACATGTGGTAGGATCAAACATCGAACCTATCCTAGACTAGCATGCAAACCGCTGGTTGAAATAGAATGGATCATAAGTAATGCAAGTCCTTGCCTGTTGATAAGTCGGGTTCCGAAGGTGTAGTCGATCGCACACTCGCGTCGTCTCCGAGAGGTACCCGCGGGAGCACACAAGAAGTAAACACTGGAAAGCAATCAACGGGCAAGCATCTATTACTACGAGGCAAACACGACCAAGCATCAACAAGAAGTAACACGAGACATCGCACCTACCGTCGAGAGCGGTTACTAACGATTTAAGTGGGGTACTCGTCACACACGACGATACCGCACGTTTACGGTGGTTCAAGTTATTTAGCTACAGGTGATCACAAAGGTTGTTAACATGGCAACTCAAGCAAGCATGGCATATCACACAAACATGGCAAGAGGTGTAGCAAGAATAAACTATCTGATCTAGTCAATTTAAGTGGGGTGAAATCCTAGACATGCAAACTATTGCGGCCCCCACGATAAATATTGCATTTGGTACTGTTTTGCCTAAACAATATTTTATTATTTTTATTAGCAAGCAAGAACAGCAAAAACACAATCTACATGCAATTCTAGTCAAGTTACATATAAAGAACATTTTAAACAGAGCAACAGATAAAAAGTTATTGCAATTACAGTTTACAGTGGCAGGCAGTGTAATTAGCAGTCAAACAGCAGGTAAACAAAGTCAAACATAGCAACCAAGCACAAATTATTAAACTAGACACAATTCTAAGCAAGTTTCGTATTTAAATCGTCGTAATCGGAGCTACGGTTAAAAAGTTACGGCACTGCAAAAAAAACAATACAAACTGCCTAATTAAATAAAAAAAACCTAGCAGAACGGAAAAAAAATGCTAACCGGGCCGAATCTAGCTATTGGCCCAACAGGAAAAAAAAACAGAACTCAGTAAATAATAAAAAAAAAAGAAAAAAGGGGGCGCTCACCCCACTGGGCCGAATCTGGCCTGGGCCTGGAGGGGGCGGCCTGGGCTGCTGGCGCCTGGCCCAGCTGCGGTGGACGCGAGCGGAGGGGCTCGGGCAGCTCGTCCCTCCCGAGCTGGAGCGGCGGCGGCGGCCTTCGCCGGTGGCGCGCCGGCCACCGGTGCTGGAGGCGAGGAGGCGGGGCAGGGAGCGGCGTGCAGGCGTCGTGGGCGGCCGGAGGGAGCGGCGCCGGCGTCTTGCTCCCCGGGCGGCGCGGCGGCAGAGCTCCCGTGGCCGGAATCCATGGCCATGGCGGCTCCTGTCGGCGCGCATGGCGGCGGTCTGCGACGAGGGGAAAAGGGAGGTGAGAGGGAGGAGAAACAGATGGAGGAGAGGGAGCGCGGAGAGAGAGGTGGAGCGCCGGCGGTGAGCTCCGGTGGCCGGCCGGCCGGAGGCGGCGCCGTGGCTGCGGGAGCCCACGGGAGGAGACGGCGCCATGGGCAGGGGCACGCGGGCGTGGGAGTTGGCCAGATCTGGGCCGTTGGATCTCAGATCTGACGGTCCCAAAACTCATTGGGAAAAAATGTGAAATTGGGGCATTGCTAGGGGGTGGCTGCAAAATTGTGGCTAGGGAAACCCTAAAAATGGGTGGGAGTGTGGTGGTCTTTATATAGCATGGGTGGCTGGCAGTTTGCAAAAACATCATCGGTTTTTCTCTCGGGCGTCCGGTGCTCACGTTTCTGACCGCCGGGGGTCCGCAGTACCTCCGATTCGGGTAAAACTTCGAACTGCGCGATCAGTGCGTCGAGCCGGAGGCGTTCACCTCGCGCTGAAACCGTTCCGAAAACACTTTCCGGCACGCTATAAAATATATCCCGTTTAATTATTAAACGGGGTTTTTCGTTCTGTTGGCTGCGGCTGGTCTCGTGCGATTTTCGCGACGGTGATCGGGTGAAACCCGGTGTCGCAAAGGTCGAGTGTCAGGGTGGCAAGGGTCGGTCTCCGTCCGATACGAGAATACGGGGAGAAAATAATCGCCGATCGATAAATCGGGGATGCAAACACCGCAAACAAATCAGACAATCAAACAATTCACACCGAAAACAAATTTTTTAATTTTTGTGAAATCTGGGTTGTTACATGTGGTTATTCCATGCGCGGGACACGTTATCGCATGTGGAATTTACACTACTGGCGGTGACCTTGTGGGCAATATGGACGGCACGGAGGAAGGCTATTCATGAACAAATATTCCAGAGCCCGTTCGCTACACATGACTTTATAATGAGCTTCTTGAGGGAACTGGACGTGGTACACTCCATGGGTAATTCGTCGGTTCATGGGGCCAGAGACCTTGTAGCTCCTGCTCGAGCTCCCAGGAATCCTGGCAGGACATCCTGGAGGCCATCGAAGAAAGATGCTGTGATGATTAAGGTGGACGGAGGCTTGGCGAGAGATGGAAAAAGTGGTGCGGCAGTTGCTGTTTGTCGGAACAGAGATGGAGTGTACCTGGGCTTGATGCCCCACAAACGTAAGGGATCGAGATAGTCTTCGTGGGTAAGTTAACCCAATTTATTGATTCGACACAAGGGGAGCCAAAGAGTATTTATAAGCTTTGACAGTTGAGTTGTCAATTCAACCGCACCTGAAATATACTTGCTTGCAACAAAAGATAAGTGGTAAAGGTAAAGGTAATATGATAGTGATGATGACGACAGCAAAAGCAAACAGCAAAAGTAACAACTAATAACCAGCAGGATTGAAAACATTGTAGGCTAGGGAGATGGATGGTTGGACGCTGCATGGATGAGAGTGAACATGTAATAGATTCTAACACGGGGCAAGGCACATAGAAAAGCAATGATCATCTAGGCAAATATCAAACATTAGGCATGTATCCCGTAGGTAGTTGTGCGTGCTTGCAATAAGAACTTGCACAACATCTTTTGTCCTACCATCCCGCTACGAACGGGGCCAAAGGGAACTTATGGAGATTAAGGTGCTCCTGTCAAAGAGCACCGGAACAAAGCAATAAACTCAATGGATACATGAAATCCTCAAATTATGGACCATCCCCTTTGGTGTCCCAAGCTGTCACCTTTGGGATCGCCAGTTCCGGACCATAATAGGTGCATACAACTCATATATAGGATCAAGAACACAAATATATTCATGAAAACACATAGGGTTCAGATCTGAAAACATGGCACTCGGGCCCAAAGTGACAAGCATTAAGAGCAACAAGTTGAAGCAAAGAAAATAAACACCAATCTAGATGATAGGCAACATGCCCCCAACAATCTGACAAACTATTACATGATCAAACTCATCCAATCCCTACCATCCCCTTTGCCTACAACAGGGAATTACTCACACATATGAAGAGAAGTCATGGAGGAGGGATGGATTGGTGATGGTGATGACGATGGCGACGATCTCCCCTCTCCGGAGGCCAAATCAGCCTCCAGATTAGCCCTCCCGAAGAAGAACAGAGGGTGGCGGCGGCTCCGCGACAGAAACTGGGAAAACGACTTCTGTTCTGGGGTTTTCTCGTCACGAGAATAAATAGGAGCATCGGTAGGGCACCAGAGGAGGGGGAGGCGCCCAGGCGGCCAGAGGGCGCGGCCCCACCCTTGGCCGCGCCAGGGGGGCGCCTAGGGCCCCCAGGGCTCTCCTCTGTTCCCACTTCTGGCATCTGGCTCCTTCGGGTGCGTGGATTTTCTGTGAATTTTCCCGAAATTTTCTGCGATACCTACAAATCCATTTTCCTGCACACAATAAAACCATACAGGCAGCTCTGCTGAAAACAGCGTTAGTGCGGGTTAGTTTCGTCCAAATCATGCAAGAATGAGGGCAAAACAATAGCAAAAGTGTTTGGAAAAGTAGATACGTTTGAGACGTATCAACTCCCCCAAGCTTAGCATATTGCTTGTCCTCAAGCAATTCAGTTCAACGAACTGGAAACGACAAAGAAAACTTTGACAAACTCTTTTTGCTTCATTATATGTATATAAGCATGTACTACGAAAAGAGTTTAGCAAGTATTGAAACGATGCTATAAGGACAATGCACGAAGCAATTCTTCTTTCATGTGATCAATCACAAACAACTAAAAGTAAATAATATGCTACTGAAAATCAAGACAGGATCACAATGCACATAGCTTAAACATACTTGAGTGGAATTTCGCTAGCCTCCATGAGTGAAGCAAAACATAAATGCAGAAACTCCTCCGGAGTTTTAAAGGTGACTAGAACTCAGTATTTCAGACTAGCAATAACACAAGCATGCAGAAGACAATGTAATACTTTGGGACAATGCATGTTACACTAAGAATGACAATTATGCTTTCATAGTTGGTGCTTTGAAGAAAGAAGGGGAGACTCTCGAACCGTGGCTTTTGATGGCAAGGTTGAAAACCCGTGAAAGGAAGCAAAGACTAAACATGTGCCAGAGCTCTTGGTTTTGAAAACAGAGATAAAACTCTTTTGAGAGGTGTAACTTTCCAGTCAACGGTGAACGGTAAAGGTCTCTCAATATCTCCCATGCCAACCATATTAATGCCTTTTGCTTACACATATTCCCTTATCCATAAATCCCTTAATGGTCTACGGAACCTTTTATTTTGCCTCAAGGATGGAAGGAGGGTATCGTTCCATCTATCATAAGCAGCATTTGGTCCATTTCACTCCATCATCAAGTATGGGGGAGGTGTAACTCTCATTTATTTTCTTGACTAGTTAAAACTTCCGTCAAAATATTTTTGGCATGCAAGATACTGATTTCCCCTCACCGCACTATGAGCTTGTGAGGTTACAAAAGGGAAGCTTTTGAATAAATTTCGAGATGACACATGAAAGTCTAAGTTAGGAGTGGCCGGTAAATACCACATATAGGTAGGTATGGTGGACTCGAATGGAACAACTGGGTTTTGAAAAGGAGTTTGGAAGCACAAGCAGAATTCCGCTTAGTGCGAGCGAAGGCTAGCAAAATACTGGGAAGCGACCAACAAGAGAGCAATAACTGTCATAATCATGCAGAGTGACAAAACAACATTGAATCGAGCATGAAAGTGATATAACTATTCTGAAACAAAAAGATCATCAAGGCATAATAGACTTTTTAGTCATAAACATGTGTGAACATGTGCCAAGTCAATCCAAAAAATCTCCGAAGGGAAATACCACTTCAGTATGCCAAACCATGAACAATGCAATGCATGTAAATCATTTCAACAACACATTATGTACTCTAGCTATTTGAGACTAGCCACAAGGAAAGCATGAACACTGGGAAAGCATTGTAAACATAGCACTATGTCGCTACAAGCTGGTCTCTAGATCATAAATACAGGCATATGTACAAAAGTAGAAACAAGAAGTGTTCATACCGGTTTTCCTTGTTGCTTCCCTTCCGTCGATCTTCGTCATTACTGCCTTGTCACTCGCACGATCGAACGTGGGAAATATAATCAAATGCCATCACGGACTCGAGCTGAACTCTGAAAACAAAGCAAACTAAAGAGAGAAAAGAAAACTTTTTGGGTTTTTAAAAGGTTTAAACGAGAGCAAAAGAAAAGAGAAAATCTTTTTGTTGTTTTTGCAAAGAAAGAAGGAAAGAAGAACAAGCAAAAACTTCGAAAAGATCAAAGCGAACAAAAATAAAACGGATAATACAATGGAAAAGTGAGGAGGGTACGTACTCCCCCAAGCTTAGGCTTTTGGCCTAAGTTGGTAGTAGCTAATGTCCCCAGGAGCCTCCTGCTCCAGGGTGGTACTGGTGAGTCCAAGGGTCGTATGAGGCTTCCGGTGCGTACACCGAAGTCCTCGGATCCTCCCACGAAGAAGGATCCGCGCTCCAAGCAGAGGAAGGCCCTTCACCAAACTGGGTGAAGGTCTCCCCCTGGAAAGGTGGGAACTCACCATGCTCCTCCTCGTCGGGCACAACCCCCTCCATGGGGTTATGAAACTGATGCTGGACCACGAACTCATCGAACTGGGTAGCATCAAAGGACCATCCGTTCCTGCGAGAAAAATCGAACAAAAGAGGTGCAGGTAGACGGATCTTGCGTTCCGTGGTGGCTCCGAAACGCAAGATATAATCAAGGTTACCAAACTCGGAAGTCATGGTAACAAACTTATGCCTTTTCATAGCAGCAAGATCAAAACTTAAATAAGTAAAAGGCTTATCATCGGGGTGTGGGGTGCCATTAAGAGACTCTAGGATAAGTGTGGCGTAAACGCCACCAAATAAATCTCCCTTGTTACCGTTCATAGCAAGGCGTCGAGCAATTAAGGCACCCACATTATAATCAAACCTCCCTGAGAGGGCGGTTGCCAGGATAGCAATATCCAGCGCAGATATGTTGCTCGTGTTGTCACGAGCTAACACCCCTCTAGCAATATAGTACGCAAAATACCTGAGGTGTGGGAATAAGATGCTGGAGATCTTTGACCGATGAATATCCCTTGTATCCATGCTACAGAGAGAGTTGAAGACAGTTCTCAGCTCAGAGGGCTGAGAGCTCATCTTCGCCGTCAGTCCAACGTTCGGCACACCTATTATTTCACAAAACTTTTCCAAAGGCATGGTTTAAAGATCATTGTAAATTTTAAATTCAACAGAACCATTATCAGGGTTATATCTAAAACTGTTAATGAAACAGGAGGTGAGTTTTTGATACTGAGCAACACGGCACGTTGCGAGCCGCGTCAGACCTGCATTAGCACAAAGATTATAGAACTCCTCCTTAATTCCTGCAGCTTCAAGGAATTCGTCGCACGGGAAAGTCATTGCACGTGCTGGATTTGTGTCCTCAAACAATTCTAAGGGCACATGATCTTCGTTGTAGCTCACCCTAGCAGTCGAGGGTGAAGCTGCAGCTCTTGTAACTCGATCGGAGCGCTCGGGCCTTTTCTTCCCAAGCCACCCATTTGCTCTTCCTAGCAAACTCATTTCTGAAATTTTTGACAAATTACAAAAACAAGGATTTAAACGAAGTGAGTTAAGGCAAACTACTCAACCCACTTACCTAAGGCAAAAACTTGCACCAAAACTTGAAAAATAAACTTCTACACAAGCATGCTAGCTCATCTAAACAACACCAAGAACTACTAAATACTCACAAATGAAGCCACCAACCAAAAATCTATTTGGAGGAGTGGAGGAGTTACATACCAGGGAGTATTTGTCCAAAATCTCAGCTCAAATGATGGGTCGTAAAGAGAGATCGAAATTCTGGACGGAGAGCAGCAAGAACACAAGAACAAAGTGCGGAACTCGTGTTTTTGGAGAGAGAGGAAGGAGGAGGAAGAAGACTTACCTGGAGGTGGGGCCTGTGGTCCCCAGGCGCCCTATGGGCGCGGCCAGGGGGCAGGCCGCGCCAGCTGGCCGCCTGGGCCACTGGTGGCCCCCCTGGTCATCCCCAGGTGCCTCTGGGTCACTCCCGACATGGAAATTTTTATTTTTATTTTTCTGTAATTTTTCTGAAAACTTCACTGTTGAAAATTTCTCGGAGTTCAAAAAGCTGCAAAACTTTCTGAAGACTTAAAGTGGTGATTAGTATTGTGAAGCTTCAAAAACACAAAAACTTGGTACAACAAAGAGAATAAAAGCTAAAGCAAATGAAAACATAACAAGCTTAACTTTTTTACCTATATAAAACAAGCTCACTAGTAAGGTTGATCAAGTCTTACCAACAAACCGGTGATATATAGAACAAGAAGTCTCACCTCTTATGAAGTGATCATTGCACCTTTACTTTAATGGACATTGTCCCCACCATGATGGTTTTGTATTTGTGGTGCACATATAGTGGACAGTCCCATTCTCCAATCTTCACGGTCTCAACATTCTCTATAGAGTTAAGGCCATGCCTCTTGTCGATCTTCTTTGGAAAATACACCATGTGTTCTTTATCATCAACGTTGAAAGTGACCTTTCCTTTATTGCAATCAATAATAGCACCTGCGGTGTTAAGAAAAGGTCTACCAAGAATAATGGACATGCTCCCATCCTCGGGCATGTCAAGCACAACAAAATCTGTAAGGATCAAACAGTTAGCAACTTTAACGGGAACATCCTCACAAATACCAATGGGGACAGTTGTTGATTTGTCAGCCATCTGAAGGGAGATATCTGTAGGGATTAGTTTCTCTAAACAAAGCCTCTTGTAAAGAGAAAAAAGCATAACACTCACTCCTGCACCAAGATCACATAAAGCAGTTCTGACGTAATTATTCTTTATGGAGCAAGGAATGGTGGGTATACCTGGATCACCAAGCTTCTTAGGAATCTTGCCACTGAAAGAGTAGTTAGCAAGCATAGTAGATATTGCTTCATTAGGAACTTTTCTTTTATTAGTAACAATATCTTTCATATATTTCGAATAGGGAGGTAACTTAATAGCATCAGTCAAAGGGATTTGAAGAAAAAGAGGTTTCATCCATTCACAAAACTTATTGTAATGCTCTTCTTCTTTAGATTTGAGGGACTTACCTGGAAAGGGCATGGGTTTCTGTATCCATGGTTCTCTTTCCTTCCCATGTCTTCTTGCGATGAAGTCTTCTCTAGAGTACTTCTTGCGTTTATCAGGTATTTCTTCTTCTCGAACTTCGGGAGAATCATCCTTCTCCGTGTCCTTTTTTTCAGGCTCGGCACCGTCTTCTGTTTCAGCATCGGAGGCAGATATGCTGTTAGGATCAACAGCTGGCTTTTCACTTGTAATCGGGTCATCGGGATTGTCAGCCTCCTTGTGTTTCTTCTTCTTCTTTTTCTTCGAAGAGCTAACAGTCTCGTCTTCTTCTTGTACTTGAGAATTTTGCTCGATCCTCTTTGGAGGCCCCTCGGGATAGAGTGGGTCCTGGGTGTGTGTTCCACCCCTAGTTTTGATGCCATAAGCTTGTATGTCCTGTTTGGCATTATTAGAAAGCAAATCTTTTTGCACATTACAAATTTGTTCAAGCTGAGTTTGAACCATATGAAAATGCTTAACAAGACATTTAACATCATTAACTGTTCTTTCTAGAACACCACACAAACTTTTGATAGCAAGAGAGTTATCATCCAACTGACTTTGTATCCTCCTATTAAAATGATCTTGCTTAATAATAAAATTATCAAGCTCATCTAAGCATTGGTCGGGAGGCTTACCTTTAGGGATGTCACTTTCAGTAAAGTCTAATAGAGAGTGTACCTCTACCAAGGGAGGGTGAGTAGTAAGCTCACACAACTTCTCAATAGGCGGTAAATTCTTCACGTCTTCGGCTTTAATACCTTTCTCCTTTATAGACTTCTTTGCTTCTTGCATATCTTCGGGGCTCAGAACAAGCATGCCCCTCTTTTTCGGTGTTAGAAGTGGTTCAGGAACGGACCAATCTTCATAGTTCTTGGCAATTTTGCACATTAATTCTTCTGCATCGTCCAGTGTTATTTCCCTGAAAACACAACTAGCACAACTATCCAGATAGGATCTGCATTCATCGGTTAAACCAGCGTAAAATATATCAAGCAAACGTAAGGGATCGTCAGAAAACGCTGCTTGATGCCCCACAAACATAAGGGATCGAGATAGTCTTCGCGGGTAAGTTAACCCAATTTATTGATTCGACACAAGGGGAGCCAAAGAGTATTTATAAGCTTTGACAGTTGAGTTGACAATTCAACCGCACCTGAAATATACTTGCTTGCAACAAAAGATAAGTGGTAAAGGTAAAGGTAATATGATAGTGATGGTGACGACAGCAAAAGCAAACAGCAAAAGTAACAACTAATAACCAGCAGGATTGAAAACACTGTAAGCTAGGGAGATGGATGGTTGGGCGCTGCATGGATGAGAGTGAACATGTAATAGATTCTAACACGGGGCAAGGCACATAGAAAATCAATGATCATCTAGGCAAATATCAAACATTAGGCATGTATCCCGTAGGTAGTTGTGGGTGCTTGCAATAAGAACTTGCACAACATATTTTGTCCTACCATCCCGCTACGAACGGGGCCAAAGGGAACTTATGGAGATTAAGGTGCTCTTGTCAAAGAGCACCGGAACAAAGCAATAAACTCAATGGATACATGAAATCCTCAAATTATGGACCATCCCCTTTGGTGTCCCAAGCTGTCACCTTTGGGATCGCCGGTTCCGGACCATAATAGGTGCATACAACTCATAGATAGGATCAAGAACACAAATATATTCATGAAAACACATAGGGTTCAGATCTGAAAACATGGCACTCGGGCCCAAAGTGACAAGCATTAAGAGCAACAAGTTGAAGCAAAGAAGATAAACACCAATCTAGATGATAGGCAACATGCCCCAACAATCTGACGAACTATTACATGATCAAACTCATCCAATCCCTACCATCCCCTTTGGCTACAGCAGGGAATTACTCACAAATATGAAGAGAAGTCATGGAGGAGGGATGCATTGGTGACGGTGATGACGATGACGACGATCTCCCCTCTCCGGAGGCCAAATCAGCCTCCAGATTAGCCCTCCCGAAGAAGAACAGAGGGTGGCGGCGGCTCCGCGATGGAAACTGGGAAAACGACTTCTGTTCTGGGGTTTTCCCGTCACGAGAATAAATAGGAGCATCGGTAGGGCACCAGAGGAGGGGGGAGGCGCCCAGGCGGCCAGAGGGCGCGGCCCCACCCCTGGCCGCGCCAGGGGGCGCCTGGGTCCCCAGGGCTCTCCTCTGGTCCCACTTCTGGCATCTGGCTCCTTCGGGTGCGTGGATTTTCTGTGAATTTTCCCAGAATTTTCTGCGATACCTAAAAATCCATTTTCCTGCACACAATAAAACCATACAGGCAGCTCTGCTGAAAACAACGTTAGTCCGGGTTAGTTTCGTCCAAATCATGCAAGAATGAGGGCAAAACAATAGCAAAAGTGTTTGGAAAAATAGATACGTTTGAGACGTATCAGGACTCTTCATCTTTGGTTATTAAAGGCATCTCTAATCCGACAATTCTCGAAGCTATTGCAATCCGCGAAGGGCAAGCTCTTGCAGAGGATTTGGGTTTGAGGAACATACTGATTTCTACGGATTGCAAACCTTTGGTATCTGATATTGCCGAAGGGAGAGGTGGAGCTCACGGCGTCATAATCAAAGAGATCATTTGTCGAAAAGTTAATTTTATGTCCTGTGATTTTATGTGGGAGAGGAGAGTCTCCAATTTGGACGCCCACAACCTTGCAAAATTTTCTGCTGGCTTAGATAGGGGTCGCCACCTGTGGCTTATAAACCCGCATGATCCGTCCTGTATCACCCCTTTATTGAGTCAACTAGTAAGCTTGCACGTGCAACACACGTGTAATATTAAAGATTTTTTTATCCATTCTTATTGGTAGGACAATATTAAATAAAATAAGAATAAAAACTTTGGACTTTATGGCACGTTAGTTTTCTTTGTTCATGTCTACCAAAAAACCCTCGTATTCTTCCTTTTGAAATGCAATTGCAGTACCACTGCCTAATTATTCAAAAAAGCTACTAATATACGAATATAATATCAGTATTAGTTAAGAGTCTATTTAGTTGCAAAGTATTGGTTATGTGGGCCGAATCGAATGTGGCGGCGTCCGCACAGCCCCGCGCATCGTCGGACCTGATCCAAGAGAGGGTTGGCTGCCACCACCGCTCTGCACTGCCTGCGCCTCCACCAACCAAAGTTGTCGCAACTCTCGTCGGAGCCGCGCACTGCCACATAGGGCAAACCGGCAGGGCCGCCGCCGGCAAACCGACGGCCACGCCAAGATCCTTCGCTGCCCGTAAGACACGCACCACCGACACCCAGAAGAACGCCACGAAACCGCCAGATTGTGCGATCGCAGTCCGCGGCTCCTGCCCGAGCCACACGCCAACCGAACCCATATCTGGCCATAGGCCGGCAGGACCGCCACAACCCGAAAGGGCCGTCGCCGAGGAGGGATGTCGAGGCCATCCCCCACCAGCGGCGAGCTAGAGCCCGGCCGTCGTCGTGCCCATGGCCGCCTGGAACCCGCTGCGCCGGATCTAGAAAACCATCGCCAATGCAAGTCACGAACGCCAGCAAAAAAAAAACATCAGCGCCAACCAAAAAAAAACATCAGCGCCAGCTCGGCTCACGTGACGGCACGTGCGGACGCGCGTTGGCATCCGATGTGTGTCTGCCGCACGAACGAACACGAAGCAAAGCTGAGCGAGGAGGAGGAGAGAGAGAGAGAGAGGGCAACTGCCCGCACGGAGACACACAGCGAGAAATCGGGCGGCCACAACCACCGCCGCGTCGCCGGGGAGCCGCTAGCCGGGTTCCGCGGTGACCTCCCCCCGCCCGCCGCGTCTCCCTCGGCCGCGGCCCCGCCCCCGCTCCGGCGACAACCTCTCCGGTAGTCCACCCCCCGCGCCGTACCTCAGCGTCGCCGTCGACGCCTCAGTCCCTCCTGCCCCCCGCCCCCCGCCCCCGCCTCGCACGCGCGCTTCCGCCGTCGCCGTCGCCGTCCCCGTCCTTCCTCGCCGGGACATCGCGTTCCTGCCGTCTGCGACCCGTCCCGGCGTCTATCCATTGGGGGTTTGAGGTATGTTGATTCCTTCCATCCAGCGATTTAGTTAAAATCCCACTGGCCTTCACTATGTCGGGCGCCCGGCACGCCGTCTAGATCCGCCGTAACAGTAGCGAATCCACCTCAGCTTAACCTTCATTAGTCAATCAACTAACCGAGTCAGAGGGGCTTGATCCCCTTTCTCTGGTTTTAGTTTGGTCTCGAGTCCATTTTGCCCCTTGTCTGATCATCTGAATTTCCATTTTGGACGCGACATCTGTTAGTTGCCTCCGACCTCTGTTAGTCGCCGATTCTGTATTTCATTGTAGAGCATTATAGTAGTTTTTTAGTCCCATCGTTGCTCCCTTTCTATTGCAATTCTCTGCTTCGTTTGTGATATTATTTTTTTGAAGAAAAAAAAACTCAGACCAGATTGTCCCGCTAATGTTTTGGTCGCTCAATTGTTTTCAGAGTATTTTTTTTGCTAGAAAGAGGAATCATTTTCAGAGTGGTTCTCTTAGGTTGCTGACTATTTGAAATAGCAAAATATATACTAGTTTTCTGTGCAGCGAGTAGTGTTGGTATACATGCAGCAGTGAGCTATAATGTTTCCCTTTCAGCTTTCCTTTCTGTATTATCTTGTCTAAGCCTCTTTATGTTTTTGCAAGCGATGTTGCTTGCTGCCACCATTAGCAGGTGAACCGGAGCAGAATAACAATGCCCATATCTTATGAGATGGACGGGGGCCCTACTGTACTGCGGTTATATAAATGGAAAAGCTCGCAGCCCCGTATTGAACTATCGAAATTCCGGGAAGCTTTCATTTCTCCTAAGAGGCGCCTGTTTGGACTGCTCTCGGATCATGGTGAAGCTTTGTTGCTTTCCTTTATGCTCTCTTATTCCTCCGTTTATCATCATTATCTCATTATTATTATTATTTTGTTACAACCCAGGCGATCTTGTTTTGTCAACTATCAATGTCCAACCATCACAATTTGAATCACCTACGGCTCTCTCAGATAGTAGCTTGCCAGTGTTTGAGTGCTTTTCTTCTATTCCCAGAGTGAAGTCTTTAGCATGGGGACACTGCTGTGATGCTTCTAGTCAACTTGAGGCTCCAGCTTTCAGTGAGTTTCTTGTTTTATCTAGTGATGATTCTATCACAGTTCATGCGTTTTGTCATTCTTACAAAAGCACAGAAACAGTCAATTGTGATGCTGAGGAGTTGCATGGGGAGTGGAAAGAATGGTTTCCTACCGAGTGCTCAGTGTCTGAGGATGGCGAGTCAGATGCAAGGAACTGCTTTCGTTCTTTTCTGACTACAATCAGTGCATCTGTTTGCAATGGAAAATACCAAGCCAGATTTCCTCTGAAATCTTCATTGCCTCATTCTGCAGAGGTGGTATCATTTAGCATATATGACCTTACTATGTCCTTTCTGAAATTCTGGTTAAGCAATTGTACTATGAAGACTGGGATTGAAACTGCCAGTGGATCTCCAGAAGATCTTCCAAGTCATATAACTGTAGCTGAAGCATCATGCAGCTGTCAGTGGGAATGTTTAAAAGTTTTGCCTAGCTCTTCTGGTTATTTAATTGGTTTAGTCTTAACTCCTAATGAATCGGTAAGTTGCGAGGTCCATCAACGCAATGCGAAAGATATTTTGGTGGCTATCCTTGAGCTAAACCATTGGGGTATACAGTGGAACTTTGTGGTAGACCTTCAGACTGCATATGAGGATGTGGGGCCTAACCCACAGTGGGTTGATTTCCAAATGTCAGATATATTTCTTGTCTCCCTTAATGCAATGGGTTTGGTTGCCATTTGGAATGCGAAAACTGGTCACCCTATCACCTCGTTTAGTGTTCTTCATCGGTGCAGAATAGATCTGCCTTTGCCCACTGTAATAAACATAGATGGAGAAAGCACCTGTGTTGGGAATGTCGTTGGAAGAATGTTTAAGAGGTTAGTTTTGGCACCATATTCTCTACTTGTTGCTGCCATAGACGAGATTGGGGTAGGCTATGTGTTCTATGCCGACGATATCTTAAATTTGAAAGCCAATGCACATGAAAAGTTTGACCAGTCTTCTGTAAATCATTATGGTGATAATTTTGCTGCCTGGGAAACTGCTGGTCATGAGATCGGGAGTCAAACATTTTGCAGTCATCAGCCAATTCGACAAGGCTCACTTAATCCAGAAAAATCGGTATATGATTTTTCAGAAAGAGACGATGCTGGTGTTATCAGGGCTAGGAAAAGAAGAAAATACTGTAAATGTCATGAAAATCAAGTGGATAGCTGGCCAAGTGGTTTCAGCACTTTATCACAAATGAAAGATGTGGTAACTCATCCTTCCACAATGGCAGCTTCTAGTCATGTGCGAAGAGTAGTCCTTCCTCCATGCAGATTACAGGAGGATGTAATAAGCCTCTCACCATTTGGGCTGACAAGGATCTTTAGAAGTTGCAATGCAGAGGGAAATGAACATGTAAAAATTATTCACACGAAGTTGCTTATGGCTTCATGTTCACTTGACGAGAGAGATATTGATGCTGGTTTTCTGGACAAGAGCCTCTCATTTCAGAAGGATTCTTCTTATGCTGGTGAATCTGCTGTTTGCTCCTTCCAGGGATATTTGTATTTGATTTCACAGGATAGCCTTTCTGTTGTCCTTCCATCAGTGTCTGTATCGTCTTTTTCATCTCGTATCGGTGCCATTCAATTTTGGCAACCAGGTTTTTCTGGTGGTAGTGCATGCAATGCTCTGAATTTGTTGTCAGTAAATAGACCTCAAACAAGATTGGAGGCCTGGCAAATAGAGGTTTTGGATAAAGCATTGTTGTATGAAGGACCTTCATTAGCAGACAGGCTCTGCTGGGAGAATGGTGCGTTGTCATTCAGTTGGCTTTGTCTTTGTTTTTTCATCCTTTCTGTTGTTCTGCTATTCTCACTACGGTTAGCTCGAACAACCCAGTTCAGTATTTCAGTTACGGAGTGGCCTGTCCTATGCTGTGTCCTGCCACTCAAAACGTATTTCGCGGGCATGATCAATCATTTATTCACAAATGAAAGAAGATAACTCAATTTTGTTTGCTTCTACTTGTAAGCTCAAATGTCTATGCAGTAAACATTATATGCAAGATTGTGAATCAGTTTTGATCTAGTATATCGTGGAATTTCTTTAAGGTGTTAATGCCATGCATGCACATTATACCCCCCCCCCCCCCCATCTGGTTAATATTAATCAATACTGATCTAGGTGACTGGTCAATCAGCATTTGCTGGAATCATGCACCGTGCTGGTGTTACTCACAGTGATCAGCGTCAATAGCATGGCCAGTACCTGAACATGATGCATATTTATTAACATAAATTGTAATGCATTTTGCTCATATATGTTTCTGTGGCAACTATCCAACAAGCAATGATCTTCTTAATTTTTTTCAATCAATTTGTATTTTCCGAATTACATATGAAAGTATTTGAGTCCAATTGCTGAGAAAGATATGACTTCCTGGATGCTGATGATTTGGATGTTTTGTGCAGCTATTATACCTGTAGAGAAAAGCATAATGTGATCTAATGTTATTTATTGCATTGGCAGGATGGGACATGAAAATCTCTAGGCTGCGCTGGGTGCAATTGTCATTGCATTACACAAATATCAATGATCTGGAGCAGTAATAACCTCTATTTCTCTTGGACACTAATTTCTGTCATTTGTTATTACTCTAGCTTAAATTTATAGCTTTTTGTTACTCCCAAGTCCTTGTTTTCTTAGGTTTGTGTTAGGACATTAACGATTTTTTTAAAGTGGTTTATTATATTAATTTAGCAACATAAGAGTTATTACAATCGTTGTCGACCAGACACAGCACGCATGCCAGAACTGAGTCGATCAAAACAGCACTACTCACACCACTCCTACCATAACTAGCGAGAGCATGGGCAACCCTATTTAACGATGTAATTCGTGGTGATGTGTCTTGACGGTTTCGATGGATCATCACTATTGCTTGGAGCCCAAGTATTGGTTTTAAAGTAGAATTTTAGTATAGTGGAAACTGTCTCCATAGTTAAATGAACCCGTACAAAAATGATGAGACCAATAATCTATATTTGGACCTTTATGATCTATTTGGAGTTTGATTAAATATTCGATCCTTTAGGAATGAATTTGAATACCTAGATGAAAGGGTTCCGTTTATAAGAATTTCTTAGGTTTATTCCGAAGTTCCAAGGTGAAAATAGATGGTTGCATGTAACCCCCAAGTCCCAATGCACATTTTGTATGTACAAGTCTTGCCTCATTTTGTTTAATTTAATTTTCAGTTAATTCCTCACCTACCTTTTTTTTCGTGTGGAAGAATTCTTATAATTCTACTGATCTTTATGCACGATTTTCTAACATTAATCATTTCTAGATCATTAAATATGCTCGTGGAGGTCAACCTTGCAGA
This sequence comes from Bromus sterilis, assembly GCA_950022295.1. Taxonomy (NCBI): domain Eukaryota; kingdom Viridiplantae; phylum Streptophyta; class Magnoliopsida; order Poales; family Poaceae; genus Bromus; species Bromus sterilis. The sequence continues at coordinate 33,927,711 of OX465597.1, forward strand.
AGAAGGTGTTTTGCAACTGCTATTGGCATCTGTTTATCGGCTATTATGTAGCACAAGAAGTGATCATGAGGCTGCAGTGTCATCCAAGTATATTTCTTCTCTGATGAAGTATTTAGTATTGAGTTATAAGCCATATTCATAAATTAGGATTCTTCTATAAAAACAGTCCTCTCTTGGAAACTTGCTCTTCTCTATCTATTTAAGCTGTAATGTACGTACAAAAACTCAATTAGATATTTACATCAGTAAGTACTGGATAGGTACCCGAGAAATTAAGGAATTTGTTGCCTTTTGTCCTAGTAATGATATAAATATATATTCTTCTCTAATTTAGACAAACATGAAACCTTAAGCTCACTGCACTATTTTTTATTGGATTGAGTTCATTTTAAATCATACAAGAAGAATGTTTCATTTCAAGCTTTCATTATCTTCACCTGCTTCTGCAAGGAAATGGCATGAGCTGCATATTACTAGGTAAATTCATGAGCAAAGTATTAGCAGAACTTTCATTATCAAAGAATGTTTACACGTGGAATATCATAGAAGGCAGGAACTGCTTCGGATATACATTGTTTAATTAGATATAGTCTTATTTTATGGTCAAGAATAACTCTTGCACAGAAAGTGGGGTGGAAATTGTAATGGTATACACATAAGTAATTTAGACGTAACATAAACATGTTTCGACCTTTTGTCATCCTGCAAAACTTATACAGGAAACATAATTTAATGACTAGTGCAAGTGGGCTGAAATCTATGTCGTGGCGTGCAACTGAACTATAATGTGATGTTAATATGTTTTCAAACTGCAGTGGAACATATTAGAATTTAGAACATGCCACAAGGAGGCGTGGCTTATATTCTTTACACACTTTTTGAGTTGACCAAGCTTGCAATATGTCACATACTTCTAGCTTTTAGCTTCATGTAATTTGTAAGCTTACAGTGTGAAAACAGGTTAATGGTTTTAGCTGTCCGCTTTGCAACGAAAACAATCAAGGCTTATGGGCTGCTTAAGCAAAAGAAAGGTTACATCTCTTCTCCCACACACCACGCAAGCGCACACACACCCTTTGTTATCTGTGAGGTTTATTCCCTTTCCCTTTTCTTTTTCCCAGACATGCCAGACAATTCAGTAAAGCTTCATGAAATGGCTTTCCTTTTGGGAGTAATTAGAAGTATCCAGGGCCGAATCACCGCAAAGAACCAGAGTTCAATCCGGATGGTAAAATAGCTAGAGCTGTTTTGTACAATTAATTTATCTTCAAATGTTTATTTGCAGAAACAGTAGGGGAGACCCTACTGAAATATACTAATCAACCCTTATTTGGTATGTTATTCTTTGTAGCAAGGAGATGATAAAAACTTACTGAAAATTGGCAAAGAAGTAGTACAGAATGATTCTTCATCCCCAGTTGTTGTAATGGATGGTGCTTCATCAGGACTGTCAGGTGGTTTAGATGCTCATGACAGACAAGGATCAGCATCTACTGCGTTTGAGTTTGTTCCTGGTAACAGACTGTTAGCATTAACGCCAGTTGAATCCTCCCTTACTACTACTCATGACAATGACACTGATCCAAGAACCACTCAAGTTGGAAGACCGGTTACTCAAGGAAACATCAAGGATATGATGAACCGTTGGGAAATGAATAAGTTTGACTTGAAAACAGTAGTCGCAGAAGCACTACAATCTGGCCGACTACCGTTGGCAGTTCTCCAGCTGCAACTATTGCGCCAGAAGGAATCATGTTCTGGTGACGATTTTGATGACGCTTTCTCCGAAGTTCATGAAATAGGAAGATCCATTGTTTATGATCTGTTAATGAAGGTAATTTATTACCCTTAGCTTAAAAAAGTGTGCCCCCAATCATTTCCTGCTGTCTAACACGTAACATTTACAGGGTGAAACTGGACTGGCTGTAGCAACACTAGAAAGACTAGGAGATGACATAGAGTCGGACCTTAGACAACTCATGCAAGGTACTCTCAGAAGGTCACTTAGGCTACAAATTGCCGAGGAGATGAAACAGCGTGGTTACATGCGATCAAATGAGTGGAAGATGTTGGAGACCTTAGCACTGATTGAGGTTTGCTTTTGCACCCTGTTTTAGCTAATTGAAAAATTCTGTTCTTGCAATATATTTTGTTTCTGTAATGCCTTTCGTAGACATAGAAAGAAAATAAATGTTTACACGCTGTTTTTTTCTGTACTGATCAACCTTTTTCCTTTGTGGAAAAGCGTTTTTACCCAAGCAGCAGCTTCTGGGACACATATCTTGGCAGGGATAGCGTTATTCATGATGCTGCAAATATTGTTACACTTCCAGGGGAAGATAGACCAGTGCTAGCTCTCCATATCCGTAACCACCCTGCTATCGAATGTGGTGATGTTGATGGAGCTGTGCTTGGTTCTTGGGTGAATGTTAATGATTACACTGATTTAAAGGAGTTATCTCAAAGCAACCTTTCCGATGGATATTGGGCATGTGCTGCTGTATGGTGTGATGCTTGGGATCAAAGAACTGTGGACCGCGTAAGTCATGACTTGTCCTTTCACCTGTTAACTGGGGATTGCACCTTCTTTCTGAAAATAGCCATGTGCTGTAGCTCATCATCTATAAAAGTGCAAAGGATTTTCTTGTTATGTTAGCTCTTACTAGTTACTATTAATTATAAAATTAAGTGAGCACAGAAGAGTTTGTCACACTACTATTTGTGCCTAATTTTTTCCTTGCATTGTTCTCTTTTTTTTTTTGCATTGAAAATGTGTCTGATCTGCCATTTAATTAGTTGTGGCAATGTTTTTGGCCAGTTGAATAGATTACAGCACACTAAACTCTGAATTACTTATTTTCTTAAACTATGGAGTTAAGATAGTTATTATATGTTCTTTAGATAATCTTGGACCAGCCTTGTCATATGTCTGCTCAATCGGACCTCCCATGGGAATCCCAGTTTGAATATTTTGTTGCTCATGGTGATGTGGGGGAAGTCTGCAAACTCTTGGACATGATTCCTGACAGTGTACTTCTAGAAGGGATACTTAGCGTTAATGTGGACAATTCACGAGCTGGTTACAACAGTGTGTCTGACGTCAGCGTTCCTGATTATAAAATGTATATATGTGACTCAGAGGAGCTAGAACCTGTTTGTATGGAGGTACCACATGTCAAAGTATTCAGATCCTTGTCTAATGATGAATCAACATCATGGATGAGAATGCTAATGCAGAAACAACTGGCAAAGAAACACATCTTTATGAAAGAGTATTGGCAAAGTACTACTGAAATTATACCTGTACTTGCTCGAGCTGGCATACTTATGAATACAGGCCCTAAAAAAGAAGCTTCGATGCCATTTTGTGCTTCAGAGACGCCAGACGATGAACGTCAGCAGGCTTGTGAAAGAGCATTGCATAAACTAGTCATCCGTTTCTGTGTGCAATATGACTCTCCATACCTACTTGATCTCTACCTGGACAATTGCAATTTGTTTCTCGGGGAGGACACTATTCCTTTGCTCAAAGAAGCTGCAGTAAGTCATACTGCACCCCTTCAGTTTATGATATTTTGAGTTCTTTGTGCTCAGCTCTGATCAAACCTACCAAACTTGCCAATTTGGTGACCCCTAGCAGTGGAACCAGCTGGTTGTTGCAAATAAACTTACTTCTTTTTTTAGGATACACACTTGGTAATATGGTTGCTACATGATTAGTGTTTGGAGTTTGAGTTTTTATGATAAGTATGGCGGGTTCGCTACTCTTCAGTTTTCCCATGATTCCTGCATGCAAGTAATTGGTTTTACACTATTCTTTTGGAAAATATCAGAAAGTTCAAGTTGCCAAACATTCCATTTTCAGTGAGAATCTGTGTGCATGCTTGTCACCTGTTCCTTTATGGTTTTGGTGGCAAGTGACCAGTTGCCCCTTCTCTCTGCAAACTCTTCCTGTCTAATAGAGGATCAATTAAATCATTGTGATAAATTTCTACCTCCTATTGGGTAACAGACTAACAGTGTGGCATTTGCTATCCTGTATTTTAACACTTCCATGCCCGGTATCTATAATCTATAATCTATAATACCTAAATAGTTCATCCCCACTAACCTATTTATCTTGACATGCAAGCTATCCACATCATCTCAAGTAGGCCCACCATGTAAAAATTACTTTCCACCAACTCTTTATGCACATGCTCTCATTATATTTTGCATGCACATGCCACCTATCATAAATAAATATTAAACAAATCATGCACTCAACCTCACAATTAATAAACACTTTTTTTATTAAAAATTAAATTATAATTTACCTCGCATTTTATTTTTCTATGTGACAATTTTTTTATGAATGCATATTTGTAGCTGTTATCATTGTTTTAGGTTTAGTTAAGGGTGGGGATGTCTTCACCGTCTCTACTCAACGTTTTTTTCGTCTCATATCATCACACCTTATATTATCAAAGTAATAAATTAACAAAATAAAAAATCACATATATTTTTGGATTTTTCATCATTTTTTCTTAGATTTTTTACTCTAAACAATATTTTCTTTCAAAGATAATCAAATTATACTATGTTTCATAAATTTTCTCGTGTTTTAAAACATCAAAGTATTTGTTAACAGTTCCCGCAGCAACGCGCGGGGTATCATCTAGTTTTATAGACGAGCTACTACGCTGGTATACAAACTATTATTGGCCGACCTGCTTGGTCTATTTGCTGATACTTTAAACATGCTGTTATAATTTATGGTCAGTGGTAGACAAAGTACTCGTAATACTAACTTATGTTATAGATACAAGATTAAGCTGCTCAACTTGTTTTCCCAGTTTAACAAACATTAATCTGACTTGGTTGTTTTGTTGTGAAATTTCTCAGGGTGATTGCAAGTGGGCACAATGGTTACTCTTCTCCAGAGTCAAAGGCTATGAGTATGAGGCATCCTTTTCTAATGCCCGTTGGAATCTGTCACAGAAAATGGTTAACCACGGCAATCTAACTGCAATTGAGATAGACGAGATATTATATACTGTTGATGATATGGCTGAACGGATTGGGGAAATGGCTGCACTAGCTACCTTAATGTATGCTCCATCACCAATTCAAAAGTCCATATGCACCGGAAGTGTGAACAGAAATCGGGGATTGTCTTCTCAGTGCACATTAGAGAACCTAGGTCATTGTCTCCAGCAATTTCCAACACTATGGAAGACACTTCGTTCCACCTGTTTTGGACAAGATGGGTATGGCTGTCTAAATTATTCTCCAGCTAATGGTAATCAAAATGCAACTGTATTTCCTTCTTATTGGTTTTGAAGCCAACTACTCACATTGTCCTTTCCTAATAAAACAGAATAAATTCTTTTTCTTTTTCAGTTTCTGGAAAATCCTCAGTTTCAGAGTACTTGTGCTGGCGCTATAGCATTTTTTCCTCTGCTGGAGGAGACACTTCATTGTTGCAAATGCTCCCGTGTTGGTTCCCAAAGTCTATTAGAAGATTAATTCAACTATTTGAACAGGTTTTTTCCCCCTTCCTTTTGGATAGCATCTTGCAGCTAACATTTCTCAATTTCAGCATTGGGTTGTATTTTGCTCTGAATCATTAAGCATTTTAGTTCTACCCCATATGCCATTAGTTGACTTCATGTTCTTATGACGTAAGTACATGCGAATCCTTTCCTTCTGGAAACAAATCTTTTGGGATGTTCCAGCACTTCTGGTGGATCAGAAATTGTGGTTTTTTTCTTTCTTGCATCTTAGTTTTTCTCTGGAGGTATTTAACAGTAACCAGTCTTCCAAGAATATTACCACTACAGCACTGTTTTTGCGTTCCAATTTATGCCTAATTGCCCAAGGACAGTGGACTAAAATGAACAACATAAGCTATATGGCAAATGTGTCTTAGCCCCCTTTCAGTCGCTTCTATAACACTGTCTCTAAAAAACATCTCTTCTATACCAGTGTACTGTAGAAATGTTAGTTTAATAGTGTGTGATTATCGGTTACCATGAAGGAAGGCAGTATAAGATTTGAGACATGCAAGGCTAACTTACAAGCAGTAAGGGTATTTGAGATGCCAAACTTACCTGCCTCTTATATATTTTGTGCATATGTAAATCTTGACCTTCCAGCAGCATTGATAGTGGGATAATTCTTTTTCTTTTGATTGACCATAATCTGTGACCAGGGCCCTTTTGGAATGCAACTGCTATCGAGTGCACCATCATCTGAAGAGTTATTTACTCATGGTGTCACTGATTACATATACAATACCACTGGATATCGTGAAATCAATTCAGTGTCCTTAGAAGCATCCATTCAAAAAAGTGTAGAAGAAGAACTATATTCTTCCCTTGAGGTACATTCTATTTTGTAGGACTGTCCTTAATACATTATTGAAAACAAAATTCGTTGTTTTCTCTCTTGCGTCATTTTGCGCCATGTTAAGAATCACAGGATTTTATTTTGTTATCTTGAATGTATGCTAGTGCTCGTACTTGTACACTGATCAAGAATAGGGGATATACATTCTTGATCCTGGTAAGGACCAGTGCGGAGGTGCTCTATAAGCCTAACCCTGACAAACTTGAACCCCTCCAAATGAGCCGCTTTCAAGGATGCTTATCCATATAGCTTAAGCCCACCACCTATTGTGGATAAGCACAAACCTGAATGTTAACATATACTACTTCTTAAAGCCACACTGCATGCAATACTCTGGATTTAGGGCTATCGCCCATAGTCTTGGGTGTGTCCTCTCACTTTATTATAGTGTTTCTTTCAAAAACAGCATTTTCATTATTATTTAATTCCTCCTTCAGGAGAAAGACTTGAGGGTGGAGCATCATTTGCACCGTGGTCGAGCACTAGCAGCTTTCAGGCATCTTCTTGGTAAAAGAGCTTCGCAACTAAAATCAGCCAATGCAAGCCAAGTGATCTCTGCACAGTCTGATGTTCAAGCAGATGTACAACTGATCCTAGCCCCTTTAAGTAAAACTGAACGATCAGTTCTTCTATCGGTATGTTCATGTTCCTGACTTGTTTTTTTTCTCTCGAACAACAAATTATACTAGTATCCATCAAAACTTACTCTTTGAATAGACTAGTCACCATCATCATCATCATTCAGTTTTTGTTAACCTGATCACTAAGATTGATAAATATTGGGGAGTTTGGACTTCTAGTGAAGGTAGGGATGGGCATATGGATTACAAACTACTTTATATAGATAATACCCATTGGTCACTTAGAGGTGGCGATATTCCAAATCTTTTCCTCAATATGATAGGCCGAAGTTTAATTTTGTCCCAGTTTTAACTTTTGATACCATTTATACTACTATGCTGAATGCCCAAAATGGCAGACCATATAATCAAAATAAGCATCGGAAAGAAGTTCCATATACTATATGTTGATTTAGAAATTAGTTTCTCAGTTTCTACTCTAAATTCTAACGCTTTAGTTTCTTGGGTGTGCTGCAATATGTTATCACTTCTCCAGGTGGCTCCACTAGCTATTACAAACTTCGAGGACTCGACACTGGTTGCTTCCTGCATATTCCTGTTGGAACTATGTGGCATGTGTGCTAACATGCTCCGTCTAGATATTGCTGCTCTTCAGCGCATCTCTTCCTACTATAACTCCTCTCAGAAAAATAAACAAAGTGAGCTATCTTCACCAAGGAGCTCTGGGCTACATGTGCCCTCCCAGGGAGCTGATATTGCTCCTGCTCTTGCTCGAGCATTAGCTGAAGATTATGTCCAGTCTGATCATCTTCACGTTTTGGAACAGAAGCAAACCTCTAGTGCTCCTAAAAGGGAACAACCATCACAGCCTCTTACTGCTATGCTGGAGCACCTGGAACGAGCAAGTTTGCCATTATTAGACGAAGGTAAAACCTGCGGATTTTGGCTTTTGACTGGCATAGGTGATGCATCTCTTTACCGGTCGCAGCAAAATGAAGCCAGCCAACATTGGAATTTGGTTACAGAATTCTGTCAGGAGCACCATCTCCCATTAAGTACAAAATATTTGGCTTTACTAGCCAATGACAATGATTGGGTACTGACACACTTTTTCCTTGTCTTGTGGGTATGTTGTTTATTTAAGTCCCCCCACTGATGTGATCATGCTTTTGGCAGGTTGGTTTTCTAACAGAAGCCCAGAGAGCTGGTTTTCCAATTGAAGTTGTTATTGGAGTGGTATTTTTCTTATCATAAATAGTAGGCATTTTGTTGGTAATTCTAGCTGACAAAACACTATTCTCATCGCTTCTCCCTGGTGTTGTGTTCAGGCTTCTAAAGAGATAAAGGACTCAAGATTGAGGACTCATATACTAACAGTTCTGAAAAACACGTTATCAAATAGAAGGAAATCGTCTAGCAATATACCCTCAGGGAGTAGGGATCCATCTTTCTTGTCTGTTGATGGTGACAACCCCATGGAACTTTTCTGCATACTTGCCGTTTGTGAAAAGCAAAAGAACCCTGGGGAGGCACTTCTGAATAAAGCGAAACAAATGCAGTGGTCTTTGTTGGCGTTGATTGCTTCATGCTTTCCAGATGTAACTCTTCTCTCATGCTTAAGCGTTTGGCTTGAGATTACAGCTGCAAGGTAACACATTGGAGGCTCGATGCCCACGCCATTTTGCAAGATTCATTCTCTTCTTGTGTAATTTTGTTGCGTTGGCATTTATTTCTTGTCTTTAGGGAGTTGTCCTTGATCAAGGTGGATGATATTTCCTCTAAAGTAGCAAAGAATGTTGGATCTGCTGTTGAGGCCACAAATAAATTGCCAAGCATGAGTAGGAATGTTGAATATCGTTACAACAGGAAGAATCCAAAACGAAGACGGTTCTTAGAGGCCTCTCCAGATAGCTTCAAATCAAGTTATTCGCTGGACATCGCATCTGGGCCAAATGCTACTGCAACTTCCAACCCTTCCGATATTGATGCTCAGCAGGAAAGAAGAAAGCCCACCTCCGAAGAGACTGAAATTCCAGTTGATATTGATGAGAGGCTTTCGTCTTTATCAAGTATAGTAGCAGTGCTCTGTGAACAACAGCTGTTCCTACCATTACTTCGATCCTTCGAAATGTTTCTGCCATCCTGCTCACTTCTCCCCTTCATTCGTTCTCTTCAGGTTAGTAAAAACAGGCCATTCAGTTTACTAGTTTTGTATACCAACTAACATGAGCATTTTGTTTGTGTTACCTTGAAGGCATTTTGTCAAATGCGTTTGTCCGAGGCTTCTGCACATTTGACATCATTTTCAGTGAGGATAAAAGATGAAGCTTCTCAATCGAACTCGTTCAAAGAAGCGTCATCTATAACAGGATGGGTAGTTGCTACAGCTGTAAAAGCCGCAGATGCAGTACTCTCAACCTGTCCATCACTCTATGAGAAGAGGTGTTTGCTAGAGCTCCTTGCAGCGGTTGATTTTGCTGATGGTGGCTCTTCGTCAGCTTACTTCAGCCGAAGTTATTGGAAAATCAATTTGGCTGAACCGTCCTTATGCAAAGATGGTGATATCTACAAGTGGAATGATTCCATGGATGATGCTTCTCTCCTGGCAGCATTAGAGAAGGATGGCCGATGGGAGGAAGCTCGCACTTGGGCAAGGCAACTGGAGTCGGGTGGCATAGCTTGGGAATCTACTTTTGATCATGTGACAGAATCACAGGTTTGTAACTTTGTATCCTAGGTTTCTCTATGGCTCATAATTTAATTTCTACACTCAGTAATTTCCTATGATTTGTGCTGACATCCATCTGTCCATTGTCTCAGGCAGAAGCTATGGTTGCCGAATGGAAGGAGTTTCTCTGGGATATTCCACAAGAACGTGCAGCTTTGTGGGGCCACTGTCAGTCGCTTTTCATGAGATATTCTTTGCCACCTTTACAGGTACCATGTTTGATGAGTGAAATGCATTGAAATTTTATGTATGTGATCTCTTATCCTTATAAATTCTGTGTAATGGTAATACCCATTCAATTATATGTGCAGGCTGGATTATTTTTCCTTAAGCATGCCGAAGCGTTAGGGAAAGAGATACCAGCACGGGAGCTTCATGAAATACTCCTGCTATCTTTACAATGGCTTACTGGAACTATTACTAAATCCTCTCCGTAAGATTCCCTGTAATCTATATTGATGTATGCTCATTTGTATCTTCTCCTTACCGATATATACATTTTTTGCAGGGTATATCCTCTTCATCTTCTCCGGGAAATTGAGACTAGGGTTTGGCTCCTGGCTGTTGAGTCAGAGACTAAGGCTGATGGCGAATCTTCTGTTGTTTCTCAGAGTCTAGCTATTGGAAACAGTACCAGTATTATAGAACAGACTGCTGATGTCATCACAAAAATAGACAGTAGTATGAGTTTGCCAAGCATGAAGGCTCCAGAAAGAAATGGCACAAGGGACAATAACTTATCACGCCATCAACATTTGCAACTCTTTGAATATAACAGTGAAGCAACGACAACAACAAATAATGCAAGAGCAAAGCGAAGGGGAAAATCAAATCTACCACTTAGACGAGGTGTCACTGATAATATTGAAAGTAGCATCAATGAATCTGATGATAATTCTAAAGTTTTCTTTCGTTCTAAGATTGGCGAACAAGCAAGAAATTTACTATCTGAAGAGGAATTTGCAAAGATGGAAGCCTCTTTGTCTGGTTGGGAGCAACATGTCAGGCCTGCAGATATGGAGAAGGCTGTGCTCTCCTTATTAGAATTTGGGCAAATAACTGCAGCTAAGCAACTCCAACAAAAGTTATCTCCATCATATGTTCCGGAAGAACTTGTCCTTGTTGATGTTGCTTTAAGAGTTGCGAATAACGGCAGTGATGGACAGATCAGTTTATTGTCCTTTGACACAGAAGCCCTTTCAATACTTCAATCTCTCCAAATTGCAAGTGGCAGCAATATGATTGATCCATCACAGGTCTGTGTTCATTTTGCCAGGAGTTTCTGTTAAACAACAATGAGCACCAAATGTTAACAATGATTATTTACACTAGTTAAACATAAATAATTAATATTTCTGCTTGCAATTTTTCCTCTTCTGGACAAAGGCACAAAGAATAGCAATATCATCAACACGAAAATAGTGTAATGCATGTTTACATTTGCTCAGGTGTTCTATCCAGTGTACGGGTTCTGGGGTGGAGCTTCAGTTTAATTTTAGCATGTTGCATGCTAATCTAGATAGAATAAATACCTACCCCTGACATGATACAAGTACGTTACTTGTATTCTGAGAACAATCTTACTATGGACATGTAAAGACTAGGGTGGAGAGCCTTAATTTAATTTTTGGCATGCTGCGTGGAAATTTACATAGAATGAACTCAGGACAGGATGCAAGTGGTATACATAGCATTTGTGTTATGAATATGCTGGCTATGCACATGTAAAGAAACACCGTATATCTTCTCTAGTTTAATGGGCTTAACTGTTTAATTTGCCACAAAAGTTACATAAGGACAAAAGGCTAAAGCTTTTATCCAACTTTCCAACCATTTTTGTCTTGTAAATAAAGATTACACTATGGTTGTAGTTGAGTTAGCAATATCTTTATGTTGAGAATATACAAATAATTCTAACACATGTTGCAAGCTGGAAGCCGCACGCCATTTCTCTAGTCAATAAATGTCATAAACTGTTCAGACTAAATATTGGTGTGAATTTACAACATAGTTGCTTGGTACATCGAAAAAGTTCTCATTGCGTTGGAAACAGACTGTTCTCGTTAATGTTACACGTTGGCTTGAATACAAACTTTCTGGTTTTTACTAGTCTGGTGCCAAACAAAAAAAAAGTTGATTACTTTGTACGTCAGCCGAACAATCCTTGTGAGTATGAAGTCCCTAATCCAGGTGTGGAATTAAAAAATGTGACATTTAGTGCGAGGGACTTATGTCTAGGATCTGGTCTATAGTAGTCATTGCTTTGGTCCACAGTTGTAATGCCAGATTAGCTATTTTTGTATGATAAATTTTGTTGGTACATGTTGACTAGTGTACAATCCACCAATCAGAATGTTATTTCATCTCAGGCTATGGAGAAATTAGCCGTGAAATGTGGCGAGGGGCGCGGACGAGCTCTTATTAGGAGAATAATAGCGGTTGTGCAAACTGCAAAAATACTGGGACTCCCATTTTCTGAAGCATTTGAGAAACAGCCAATTGAACTTCTGCAGTTGCTTTCCCTGAAAGCTCAGGATTCTTTTGATGAAGCTAAATTTCTGGTGGAGACACACATCATGCCTGCATCTAGCATTGCAAGAATTCTTGCTGATTCCTTTCTAAAGGTCTGTTCACTTCACCATCATTTACTACTGCATCTTTGTTTTTGGAGGGGAAAACACGTATTATGTAACATATCTTGACTGATATACGTCTAATATTTGTAGGGACTTTTAGCTGCACATCGTGGAGGTTATCTGGACTCCCAAAAAGAAGAAGGCCCTGCACCGCTTTTGTGGAGATCAAGTGACTTCTTGAAGTGGGCAAAACTATGCCCATCAGAACCAGAAATTGGCCATGCTTTAATGCGTTTGGTCATGACTGGGCATGAAGTACCGCATGCTTGCGAGGTTGTGTGATCTTGTTCTTTTATTCTGCTTTCAATTTTTAATTTAATCAGACTTTGCAAGTATTCCTTCTGTCCCCTGGATTCGCTGTAACTGGCCTAGAGAGATGTAACTGAGGGATGTGTGGAGATGGTATGTCAGCTACATTGGGGATGCCAAAACTAGGGGTGCACCGAGGTTTCTCATGGTTCACTTGTCCTCCATTTTGGGTGTTAGGATAGTCTGGTGGGGTTGGCGAACAAGGCTAACTGTGGGAGGAGGGTGTGGTTATGGCAGATGAGTTGTGACGATGACATTACGTTTATGGGAGATACTTTGGCATTGGGGTGTTGAGCTACCAACACCAGGCAGATGTGTTGGAGGGTTTGAAGCACTGGTGCAGTTCTGATAATGCAGGCAGACAGGCTCGTTAGTGGTGCTGGTGTATGCAACTGTAGGGGGGATGAGGCACATAGACAAGTGAAGGACATGCTTCTGTGGGATGCTGGTAACCGCTATCGTGCTAATTTTGTAATATTTGTAGTTAAAGATAAGAGATGGTGAGGTTTAGGTGGTGATTTAGGGCTTTGAAGACCGGGACTGGGTGTCAGAAAACTTCAACCTTCCAGTTCTGCTTCCTTGTCCGGTAACCGGTGTTTTCTAAGCTCTGTCTGTATCCATTCTGCCGTGATTGAGCTAATATAATGAAATGAAGAACCTTATTCAAATGACTTCTACAGTGTCAACCAGAAGCTATACTTTTCTTATGTGCTGTGCATTAATATTTATTTCAGTGTTTCCAATGTTCCAGTTTGGTTTGAGATTCACTGATTTCTTGCTGTTCTTTACCATCTCTAAGTCCATTCCTAATGTTGCTGCAGGTTGAACTTCTTATAATGTCACATCACTTCTACATGTCATCTTCTTGTCTTGATGGTGTGGATGTTCTGGTCACATTTGCAGCTAACAGAGTGGATTCATATGTTTCAGAGGGAGAATTTTCTTGCTTAGCTCGCTTGATCACTGGAGTGAGCAATTTTCACTCCTTGAGCTTCATCCTTTCCATCCTTATAGAAAATGGGCAATTGGAGTTGCTACTTCAAAAATATTCTTCCACTGACACAGCCACAGTGGCACCTGCGTCAGTTCGAGGGTTTAGGATGGCTGTTATTACATCACTGAAACATTTTAACCCAAATGATGATGAGGCTCTCTCTCTGGTATCTCTCTCTCTCTCAAATCTGTAAATGTTTTCCTCTTGAGATTGGTAGTAGATTTAGGTCCAAAGACATGTTCAGTACATTCTGTAAAAAAAATTGTTAACCACGTAGACACTTAGTATCTTGATTACTTGATTGTGTTTTGTGTTGATTATTTTTCAAAGAATAGATAGAAACGCTCAACACAAATAAGTTAACCCAATATATACAAAATTTGGGCCAACCCTTTTTCAGGACCTATTGCTTTGCTGAAGCACAAAATCTGTTGATTTGCAGCATGTCATGACAGTTTCTCATTAGTACGGGGCAGAAATGAAATCTGTTGATTAGCTTGCCATGCCAGTTTTTCATTGGTATGGAACAGAAATGTACTGAGCAGTAGTAGCTTGTTTGGGGGCCAGAACCATCTGTGCAACTACCTGAAGAACGAAAATCTTACAAGAATTCACGATTTGGGTTCCCATCATACTGCGCTGTTTGCCTGTTTCCTTGCAACTTGGCTGTTATCATTATGAATTAATGAGATAGGTCTTTCTGCTGTTTCCTTACGCCCCCTTCAACATATGTGTCGAATGCAGGTATACAAGCACTTTGATATGAAACATGAGGCTGCTTCCCTCCTTGAGTCGCGTGCAGAGCAGTACATGGAGAGCTGGTTAGATCGGCATGATAAAGAACGGCGGAATGACGAGCTCCTTAAGGCTATGCATAACCTTGTACAGACGGCTGAGATTCTTTCAACTATTGACGCTGGCCAAAGGACACATCGTGCTTGCGCTCGTGCTTCTCTCCTATCTCTTCAGATCCGCATACCTGATCTTGTATGGATTGGTCTTACAGAAACCAATGCACGCCGGATTTTTGTGGATCAATCTAGGTTCCAGGAGGCCCTCATTGTTGCTGAAGCATACAGCATAAATCAGCCAATGGAATGGGCCCCGGTCTTCTGGAACCAGATGCTGAAACCTGACCTCATCGAGCTATTTGTGGCTGAATTTGTACTGGTTCAGCCCCTGCACCCACCAATGCTCGTGGAGCTTGCAAGATTTTACCGGGCAGAGGTTGCAGCCAGGGGCGACCAGTCACACTTCTCAGTGTGGCTTTCGCCTGGAGGCTTGCCTGCTGAGTGGGGAAAGCATCTCGGCAGATCATTCAGGAGCCTGCTGCGTCGAACGAGGGATATGAGGCTGAGGCTGCAGTTGGCAACTCTGGCGACAGGGTTCAGCGATGTCCTCGATGCCTGCAATGCAGTTCTGGACAAGGTCCCCGAGAATGCCGGGCCGCTAATACTGAGGAAGGGCCATGGGGGTGCATACCTCCCTCTCATGTAAATCATATCTTTTTTGTCTCCAAAGGGTGGATAAATCTTACAGGAGTGTATAGGACAACGGCAATGTTTCATGCTTTCTTTGGCCCAGTTGCATGTCAACGATTTCCCTTCTGATGAATTCTGTGATGCGGATGAGGCCACTGGGGCTTTCGGTTTGTATATAAAGCAGTTTGAGCCTATAGGTGGAAAGCCAATTTTGCAGCTTATTCGGCAGAGACGATTACGATTTTCCTGGCACGGCTGGTGACGCCGTTTCTCCCATGGACCATGATGTTTGTTTGTAATCTGTGCTACATTGTATATTTGTATCAACCCAAATTATGTAATTTTGTGCTTCTGGATTTTTATCTCTGGTCTGCGCCTTCTCCAAGCAGGGTTTTTGCCAAGTTTGTTCGTTTGCTGCCAGATGAAGTTTTTATATTTGACGTGCTGTTCTGCAACGGTCGGATCATGGCATGCTTGTGATGGTCACAGCCCATTCAACGGCCGTAAAGATTGATGCCAATCCCGGCGTGTCTTGCTCCTTGAAGCGACCGGCGGCCGCATGTGCCAGGCCCTGCTTAGGCGCTGTGGCTACCCGTAGGAAATGATCCACTGTCCGGTACCGACAAGAACCTTGTCTGCCTCCAACCGAACCCCTTCACGCGCTGCATCTTCGCCGTCTCTTTCAGCTGCTAGCTCGATGGTCGCCGGCGGCTAGAGACTCGCTGCGGCAATGTCTCCGGCCATACGGCCGCGCTGGTCGCTGATGCTCCCCTTCCCCTCTCGTCTCCCGCTGCCCTGCCAGCCCCGGCCGGCCGTCGCCGGCGTCTACTTCAACTTCCGATGTAATGGTACTTCAACCTTCCTCATCTGCTCGGTTCTTGTCGCATGCTCTTGCTGGTTCTTTGATTTCCTACTTCCTGTGCTGAGCGATGTGAAATCCAGTGTCAGAGAGGTGAGGGCAGGAAGGGGATCCTACGTTCGCGTGGATAGGGGACACCGTATGATCGTTTTTGCAAATCTTTGAGCCAGTTTTTGAAAAACGATTTGCCCGGTTCTAAAAAAAAAACAGGAACTATCTTTTTTAATCAAGGAAAAGTGGGAAATGGGAATTCTGGTTTTCCCTCCATAATGCTACCTTGTCAATAGAGCTTGCATTTTAGATTTCTTAGAAGCGTAGTTTGGTGCGGTGCTTAGAGCAACTCTAGCAGATGTGCTAAAATCTCGTACAACAAAGTCGATGTGACACTTCCCGTAAAATATTTTTTGGCGCTTTTACAGTACGAATTTCGTTCCGACGGAACAGTTGTGGTATAAATTTGCAATATAGTTCCTACGAATATAAAGAAAAAAGCAATCGGGTCCCTCTTGTCCTCAGTGGCCTCCCATCGGCCATGGCCGGTCGCCCGCCGACCGCGCCCGCGCCCATCATGACCGGGGCTGGCCGGGGCTCGCGCCTGCCGCGCTGGTCGCCCATGCCCGCCCGTGTTGTGGCTAGTCGTGCCCGCCGCCGTGGTGGTTCGCCCCGGTCGCCGCCGGCCAGGCCTCCAGGCCTCGCCCTGATTGTCGTCGTGGCTTCATCCGGCTCGCCGGCCATCCGTCGCCTCGCTTCGGCACTGGCGGGAAAGAACTTTTACGGAGCCAACCATATTGTGCTCCTCGCAATAATATGAAGGAAACTGCAAACAAATCCACAAAATGCCATATTTAGGTGTTGCGAGGTGAGTTTTGGCACTCCCCGCAAGAAGAAAATTATAGCGCATCTGTAAACCAGTCTCATAGTGCATATATCATACCCGCACATTCATGTTGGTCTGGGCCAAACTAAATTACGCACCTTCCAAATCGTCTACGAATCCACCACCTTGCAAATGCGCTTACGGGTGGTCATCCACCAATGCTCCGTGCCATCCTCAGGCCCAGGAGCCAACTCCACCGCGATCCGCAAGCTGTTGAAAACACACCACTAAATTTGTCGCGAGTAGCAGCACCGTATCAGGATGTCGAACATGGCGGGATATGGGGCGGCTCCACCCCCTCCCCCACTTCCACACCTAGATCTACACTTGCGACAATGGTATGTCATGCTCGTTCAAATTGCGAGTTTGATGCAGTGCTCGAAATCGGCATGGCGGCCTAAGAAGGTGGTCCTAGTGATGTGTCTGGCTACATGTTAGCTCATCATGCAAGTAGATCTAGGCCCCAACGTTGGTCTCTGTTGGTGATGGCAATGATTGTTGGGCACAAGGGATGGACGTTTCATCATCGTGCGATGGCGGTGGTATGAGGTACCGTTGGAATTCTATATGATAAGATTTTTATAGATTTTTTTGAGCCATTTGGTTCATAGGAATGGATTTATATTTTTACATAGGATTGGTTTATATTCTTCACATTAAAAAATATTCATATTAATGTGGCATGTGTGCTTGATAATTTTGAAGCCATATGATACAGTAGTTATTCGTCGGTGACAAAAACAAAGTTAAGTATGACGTTTGGAGGCAACATTTGGCGTTTGATTTGGTCAAACACCTCAAATTTTTCACTTGCAAAGTTGCATACACCATTTGGATGTAACAATGAAAACATAATTTTTTTTATAATTTTTTGGCATTTGTAAAATGCATTTTTGACACGAAGGAGCATGTACACCCTAGAACCGAATTAAATATTTTCTTATTATTATTACCTTATTATACTAATAATAAAAAATGTTACTGTACTTCAGTGAAAAAAAATGTTACAAACGTGGATGCACTTTATTACGGAAATCTCCTCCCTCCCACGTGTCCACTGACGTGGCTCCGCATGCAATTATTAACTCATCCTGGAACCTGGCCCTGCTGCTTTTCCCCTAGCAACAATCCCGATTCCGATCCGATCCCGCGGCCATTCCCACGCCCAAAACCCCAACCCAAATCCCATCCAACAGCTCTCGCAAACGCAACGGAAACTGACCCACACACACCCCCGCCGCAGATCGCCTGCTCCTCCTGCTCCACCGCGCGCCGCCGCAGCCAATGGCCGCCGCCGCCGACGCCGGGCCCGAGCTGCGGCGGAGCTCAAGCATCGACCGCATCCCGGCGGAGGCGCGCCGCATCCTGCACCGCCTCGCCGGCGAGCTCTGGGGCGCCGACGTCGACCCCGCCGCGCTCGTCGTGTCCCAGCTCAAGGGCGCCCTCACCAATGAGGTCTTCCGCATCACCTGGCCCGGCGGCGAGGGCGACCCGCGCAAGGTGCTCGTCCGCATCTACGGCCAGGGCGTCGAGGTCTTCTTCGACCGCGCCGACGAGGTCCGCACCTTCGAGTGCATGTCCCGCCACGGCCAGGGGCCCCGCCTCCTCGGCCGCTTCCCCCAGGGCCGCGTCGAGGAGTTCATCAACGCCAGGGTACGCCCTCATCACCCTCACATCCATTACCAATCACGCAATGGCTGGCTGTTCAATCCTTTACTCTTACTGTAATGCCATTTCTCCTTCTGATGTGGCTGGCGTTATTATCTGCTCAGACGCTCTCGGCGCCGGATCTGCGGGACCCGGAGATCTCCGGTCTGATTGCCCGGAAGCTACGGGAGTTTCACGAGCTCGACATGCCTGGACCCAGGGACAT
This sequence comes from Bromus sterilis, assembly GCA_950022295.1. NCBI lineage: Eukaryota > Viridiplantae > Streptophyta > Magnoliopsida > Poales > Poaceae > Bromus > Bromus sterilis. The sequence goes on from OX465597.1 coordinate 33,946,439, forward strand.
CTCGCTGTGGCAGAGGCTGAGGTAGGCTTGGTGATTCGTTCTTATGCTATGGCAGCAGATGTGCGTGATTGGGACCAGAGGCTAACTAACTGCAGGGCGTTGTGTGAATCAGGCGGTGGCTTGAGGAAGCTCGCAGCAGGTGCTCGGCCGAGGAGGTCAAGGAATTCCGTCTGGAGACGCTCGGCGATGAGATTGAGGGGCTGGAGAATGCGTTGTCCGGGGTCGATCAGAGGATTGTATTTGCCCATAATGATTTGCAGTATGGGAACATTATGATATATGAAGAGACCAGACAAGTGACCTTAATTGTAAGTACAGTTCTTACTGGCCTGACCTTGTTTATATGGATAGTATCATTAAATCTTTGTGAACCTGTATTTAGATACGAACCAGCACCTGGTTGCATATTTAGTGGAGCATAAAATAAAATAAAATCTCAATTATGGATAGTCGGCTTATAGTTGCTACTATTGCTGCTGCTTAGTGATTCTGTAGGAACAGGGACATCTTGTTTGCCCCTTTATTTCTTCTGTACCTGATTGCTCTCTTACTGATCTCTTGTATTCTCCAGGACTACGAGTATGCCAGTTTTAACCCTGTTGCATTCGACATTGCTAATCACTTCTGTGAGATGGCTGCTGATTATCATAGCGCTACACCGCACGTGATGGACTTCACGAAATATCCTGGTTGGTTTTGTATAACCAAATGTACCGAATTATAACAATGTCTCTTGTCTTGCGCTTTTGTATGATGCTCACTAGTTTGATACCCCTGTATCATTTCAGACATGGATGAACAACGGAGATTCCTTGAGGCTTACCTTAGTTCTTCAGGTAATTGGAGAGTTCACTGAAAATCTGATGGATACTTCAGGATGCACGCTAACACTACCATTTATACGTGGCTCGAGTGTGCTGTTCTGAAATGCTTGCTCTGTTTGTCAGGTGAAAACCCATCCGACGCAGAAGTCGAAACATTACTTGGCTTGATTGCAAAATACAGTCTCACAAGCCATCTCTTCTGGGGTCTCTGGGGAATAGTATCGGTAAGCTCTATATAACAAAGCAGTGGACATTTATCTAGTCAGTGGTAATAAATCTATCAAAGCTGACTGGGTTTTTCATTCATCCTCTGTGTCCACAGGGGCATGTGAACAAGAACATCGACTTCGAGTACAAGGAGTATGCGAGGCACCGATTCGACCAGTACTGGCATACGAAGCCTAGAATACTTGAAGACTGCAAGCCAACTAGCTGATCATGCCGGCACCTCATTCTTTTGTTCTAGCGTTATCGCCTCTCCCTGAGTAGCCGTGTCGTGTCCTGTGAATCTTGTTTATCAGCCAATTTGGACTGCAACTCGTTCGGGTCAATAGATTGTGTTCTGTAATTACGCCTGCACAGTCTTCTTTCCGTGTCACCTGGTACATGGTTCATGCCTCCTGGAACCTTTTGGTTTCGAAAGGCGATGCCGCGTGGAGATTGCACCTGTGGGTTGTGGTGTGAATTCTGAAACCAGATTGGCCAAAGGTTGCTCACTGATTCTGCCTCTGCCCTTGTCTTGGTTTGGAAAAACGGGATATGTGTTGGCTGTGCTGCATATTGCCATCAGTGGCGCGTGAAGCTGCTGCACGCTGGGAACTTGCCGGTCGTGATTCACTAGACCACTGGGGCCTTTGATTCGTGGTACCGCAGTATGGGAACTTGCCGATCGTGATTCACTAGACTACTGGGGCCTTTGATTCGTGGTACCGCAGTACATGGAGATCACAGTTTTTTACTCACATTGATAAGACCTGAAGGTTGATGATGCACATGGTGGAGTGGCAGCGAAAGGGATAAGAATGATGATGCACGAAATGAAAATTGAAAAAAAACTGCACCAGCCGGGAATCGAACCCGGGTCTGTACCGTGGCAGGGTACTATTCTACCACTAGACCACTGGTGCCTTCGATGGAATTATGTTCATGACTCCCGACACAATTGAACCAGGAACCACTGCTATCATATCGAGAAGTGTTCATGACTCCCGACACAATTGAATCAGGAACCACTACTATCATACTGAGAAGTTAAAATTGAAGGCACCAGTGGTCTAGTGGTAGAATAGTACCCTGCCACGGTACAGACCCGGGTTCGATTCCCGGCTGGTGCATTTTTCTTTTTCTCGCTGCCATTTTCTTTCAACTCTATTCCTAGATTTTTTTGAAGCACCCTAAAAAGCTTCACAAAAGATAGGAAGTTGTATCTCATATTATAGTTTTTGTATTGAGCAGCATATCGTGCATTTGGAGCTACTCTGTTGGGCCTATATATTTTAAAGCGGAGCTAAATTTCAAGGAAGGAACCAGTCCCAAATAAGCTCTAAGGATGCCGTCGGAGGAATACCCGTCAAGTAACCGCTCCCACATCAAATAAGACTAGAGGCTAATGCAGGATTCGCCGCACCCATTGTTTAGCATGTTACTGTACTCGGTTGTTTCATTTTGCTTTTATTTGCATTGACATGAGTTTTCATAATATTTTGATGGTATGTTATTCATACATAAATTGTGTTGGGTTACTATTGAAGATGATATTTGATCTGATAAAAGAGTGAAATTATTTGGTTTGTGGTTGTGATCTTTGGTGTCAGCCTATGTGAGCCCGTTGAGAGATCATATTGACACTAAACCGATGAAGCTCTCGCTGACATAGGTCAGGTCATGAAGTTCTCACTCACTCAACACGGCTCCCTGCTTTGCTCGCTCAATTAGTTTTTTTGCATGCTTGTCATTTTTTGCTCACTGTAGTGTTAGTTCTGAAAAATGTCTATTAGTTATTTGTTTAAAGACATTTTTAAATCAAAATATGTTCATGAATTTTAAAAGATTGAGCAAATTTAAAATACTATGAGTTTAATAAAAATATTCATAATTTATAAATACTAGATGATACCCCGCGCGTTGCTTCGGGAACTGCTAAGAAAAAATATTATTTTAATATATGTGAGAAAATTTGATGAAAAATCCAAAAATAAGTTTGATTTTTGTTTTGTTAATTTAGTTACTTCGCAATATATCGGCGCGATGATATGAGACGAAACAGTGAAGACGTATTCACCCTTGGTAAACATAGAACAATGCATAGAAATTATGGATGTGTATTTATTAAAAAAATGTCACATAGTAAAATAAAATGTAATGTAAGTCATAATTTGATTTTCTACAAAAAATTGCTTATAAATTGTGAGGTTGGGTGCATTTTTATATATTTGTGATAGGATGCATGCACATGCAAAGTTAATGGAAGTTTGTGCATGAATAATTAATGAAAGAATTTTTACATTGTGGATCTACTTGATGATGTGGATAGCTTGCATGTCAAGATAGATAGGTTGGTGGGGATGAACTATTTAGGTATTATAGATTTGTGAATCTTAAGCAATGTTCAATTTTTTTATTTCACAACTAAAAAAATGGTCTCATTCATATATTTTTAATACATTCATTATTTGTTTCATGATTTACAAAAAAAATGAACTTTCTTAAAGGCTCAACAAATAAAAAGAGAAAAAATAATCTAAACATAAAATATTAAATCCGATAAATAAAACATAGAAAAAAGATCAAGGTTGAAATAAGGGCTAGCGTAAGCGAGGCGGTGGGGCTTCGCCTAGCGCCTAGGTGGCGCTTAAGCGCACTAGGCCCAGCCTAGGTGGATATAAATTGTTGGCCATGAGGATGTATATAGGGCGTTACATATGTATCGATATTGATTTATAACATATAGGTGAATAAACAACTAGTTTTGTTATTGTAATATGGGCCATTTGAACTGTCTATTTAAGTGGATAGCTTCTTGTTTGCACTGCTTAGATTTTCGCTTTTACCTTAGGTGAGGCATTTGGTCATTACCTAGCGCCTAAGTGTGCCTAAGCGCTCCCTACATGTCGCTTTTTGTAATAGAGAAAGTAATATATTGTAAAACCATCTCAAAACTATAGAAGTCGGTGACACACCCCTTACAAATGGGGCCATAGCGACCTCCACAACCCAAGACGCACCAGGAGGCTCCAAATCGAAAATGTTAGTATCTGAATGTTCAATGTATTACAAAAACTGATTCCCATGTAGTTAAACAATATTTAACATTATATTTAACAAATGTTTAATGTGTATTTTAATAATATTTAATGTGTATCTAATTTTGTAATAATTTATAAAAAAATCAAGTGTATTTAATATAAAGGCTATATTAATTTAGAAAAACATGAATAGGAAAGACCTAAAAGAAAACTAAAAAGGAAACAAGCATAGAAAACACACACAAACCAAAAATAATTAAAAAAAAATATAAAAATAATAGAACAATGTGGAAAGTTTTTTAAAAAATGGCAAGAGATACTACAATAAGCGAGATAAAACATTGAAGTTGAAACAAGGTCGCACTTGATTGTTGTTGGGTCGGCGCGTATGACAACTTGATCCATCAATATACAACATGGAGAGTGACTCCACATCATTCGTGCGGCTTTAGTAACTTAGTAGAATAGATGATACCCTGCGGGTTGCTACGGAAACTTTAAACAAATAAATTAATATTTTAAAATATGAATAAATTTAGGAAACCTAGTGTAATTTTATTATTAAATATTTTTAAAGAAATATTATTAGGAGTAAAATCTAAGAAAATTTTATGAAAAATTTAAAAACTAGTGTGATTTGTTTATTAATGTATTACTTTGTGAATATGCCGGTGAGACAGTATATAAGACAAAAACAAAATTGAGTAGAGAGAATGGAGACATCATCCTTGACTAAACCTAAAACAATGATATCAACTACATATGTGCACTCATATAAAAAATAAAATGCGAGGTAACTGATATTTTGTTTTTTTTATAAAAAAATTGCTTATAAATTGTGACGCTTAGTGCATATTTTTTTATATTTGTGATAGGTTGCATGTGCATGCAGATTTAATGAAAACATGTGCATTAAAAGTTAGTGGAAAAGAGGTGGACCTATTTGATGATGTGGATAGCTTGCATGTTAAAAAAAATGTTAGTGAGGATAAACTATTTAGGTATTATAGATTATAGATTTGTCATTCTCGGTTTTTTATTGAGAAACGGGTAACTTTTTTTATTTGGAACCCATTCTTGGGCAACCAAACGAGGCCTTGAGAAAAGGAAATGAATACGTCCAAAGAAAAAAGAGAAAGAAAAAGGGAATGAAGATAACGCTGATTCGGGCCGTGTGGTCCGCCCAGCCCATCAACGCGCGGTGAGAGCATTAGGGTATATGATCATGGCTTCGCATCATCTTCTTCACATCTCCCTCCGCAGAAGTCTCCCGCCGTCGCCTCCTCCTATCCGAGCATCCTCTTCACACCTCCTTCGGCACCTCTCTCCTTCAGTTCCTTTGCGGAGTTGTAATTATCTAGAAGTTTATGTACTAGATAGAGGAAGGGGGAAGCAATGGCTAGCCGGTTTGTGAATCTCGCGTTGAGGCACAGGAACGGCCGCCAGGCTCCCTTCAGCATACACCGCATCAATCCGGCAGACTTATTTCATCCTCCAACCGGATCTCATCAAGTTATTCCCAAACAAGGTTCACCGGAAGTAGTAGAACCGGAGAGATTCCAGCTGCCTCCTGTCGCCATATCCTTCCAACACCCGCCGGAAGAAACCCTCTCAATGGATTTCATGGCCTTCGGCGCCAACCGGGACAAGATCGTCACCATGGACACCTTAGGATGCTCCTACCTTTACGACGCTCTCGAGCGCAGCATCAACACCAACATGCCCATGAAGCGTCCCGTCATACAACCCATGTCCGTTGCTCTCGGTGACCGCGGCCTCCTCGTTATGAGTAAATTCAATCACCAGTTCATGGCTCTGAACGACGACTGTCATCCCAATTCCAGGTATCTATCACCCCTGCCCAGTCCCTCGAGCCGCCTCCCTTCCCCACACACTCCTACGACTACGAGGACCAACAGAATTGGAATGTCAGCTCTTACAACCCCTATGAAATCAGCTCTTACAAATGCAATCCCTATGAAATCAGCTCTTACACGCTCGTTGGCGATACACAGTTCTTGGTGTCCACGGTCCGCGCCGGCACGTTTTGCTTCGATACAAGAAGCGGCAAGTGGAATAAGGTCGGCAACTGGGCGATGCCGTTCAGAGGCCGCGCCGAGTACGTCCCGGAGCACAACCTCTGGTTTGGCTTGTTTGGCGAGGATGGCCATCTCTGAGCATTTGACCTCAACGCTGCGTTGTCGAGCCCACCAACGCCACCACACCTACTTTGGATGAAAGAGCTGGTTTGGCCGGAATATTGGAAGCTCTGGTCGACCCACCTCCTGCCTCTCGGTTCCAGCAAACTCTGCGTTGCCAGGCTCTTCCTGACTTCAGATGATGAGGAAGAGGCACAAGGCATGTGGGACTATAAGCCGGACACGACGAATAATTTCGCGGTGCTCACGGGGGTGGAGGTGGTGTCTGATGAACAAGGGCTCCGGATCATCCATCACAAGTCCAATCGCTACGACTTCGGCCACAGCATGGCCAGTGTGCTGTGATGACACTTGCAGTTGCAGTGCTTGCATGTGAGTTTATTTATTACAGTATGTGAGAAATCTGCTCTATAGCACACACGCTGTTCTTTTCTATCATTTGCTCGCTCAGACACACTACAAAAAAAAGCTTGTCCTTTTAGCACTATGGAAAACACTTTCTTTGCTGGAACAGAAAGAATGCCTCAACTAACAAGTTCTTTGGCAAATACTATTAATGTACATTTACTAGCAGGGCATAACCGCAGCGTAGAAACGCCCGCTGTGAAGGTGTTAAAATTTCATGATCGATGTTTGCATGTGTTAAACCGCTGATATCTACCTTAACTTCTCTATCTTGACTGCTTTCCCCGAAAAGTATCAGCTTAGCCAGATAGTTCAGTCATTTCCTAGGGCTTGTTTCAGTGTTATGGGATTTATTTTTGCAACTGAACCTAGAAAAATAGAATTGCTTAAAAAGTAGCACAAGAAATCACTTCATTTCCACCTGGAATAGACAACGATTGTATGCGTCTTTTTTACGAATCTGATGGTTTACACATGTCAGCTCCAGAATATTCCATTCAAACAGCCACGGTTACTGCAGTCAAATATATCAGAAATTATAGGTAGCGACACTAAATATTTTGCCTGATAATGGCTAAATCTTTGCAATGCTCAATGTATTGAGCAAGATGAACCCTGGCATTGCACGAAACATACTATAAATACACAAAACTTAAAATCCAAACTCTTTGCAAAAAACATAAAATCCATACTATAAATACTTGCAGTGCTTGCATGTGAGTTTCTTCATGTCAGAAATGAGAAATCTGCTCTAGGCCTCTAGCACACCGTTCTTTTATATCCTTTGTTCGGACACGCTACAAAAAAGCTTGTCCTTTTAGCACTATATATGGAAAACGCTTTCTTTGCTGGAACAGAAAGAATGCCTCAACTAAGAAGTTCTTAGGCAAATATTAATGTACATTTACTAGCAGGGTATAAGCGCAGCGCAAGTGAACATATAGTTGCTACTCATTTGTTTGGTATTTTTGTCTGAATGATCAAGTAGAAAGGGTAGGATTGATAAGGGCAAATAGATAGTGAAATACAATGGTTCAGTACTATACTATACAGATAGATGGCACATAATTGTGAATAAGAACATACGAGGTACAGTGCGTAGCTAGTTGTGTGCATAATTGCTGATACGAAATAAAAAGAGGTAGAATTTGCGTTACATATATAGTTGGATAGTACTCCAGAGCAGAGGCGGAGCCAGGATTTAAACATGAGGGGGGCGAGAAACCAATGCTCTTAAAATAGATGAAATATCATGATGTATTAGGTGTTTACCGGGGTTCCTTTCATGTTTTGTGCTTCCAATTGTATCTTCTTTCACATTGTCTTGCAGTGATGCAACCATCTGGCCATCAGTATGCATATCAATAGAAATAGTTGGCATTATTATCTGCAACAGGTTGTTCCTTGGATGGATTCGCATTTTTTTCACTAGTAATATTGAAGCCTGAAGTCAATGCAACTAGTTTCTTGTCGTTGTTGGTGTCTTTCTCTTCATCTTTGACTACTGCATAGAAAAGAAACATGATTAATAGACTAATTCATTAACTGTCTTCATTCGAAATTATTTGTTGAGAAATTGATAATTAGAACAACACTAATCTAAAAATAAGATTATGATTCATAATGATTGATAGTTACTAGTACGCGTTGTTATGTTTTTCTATAACTCCCCTTTTAGTGAATTTTATGGAAAAACATTGATCTAATGAATAACAGTAATGATTTTTACCTGTACGAATATTCACGGCAAAGCTCTAATCTCATGAGTCACAATAATTATTTGTATCTGTACAAATCCTTATGATAAAACTCTGATCTAATAAGTAACGATAATGACTTCCACCTATATGAATCTTCATGGCAACGGATGGCGTCAGGGGCATGGTGAGAAAATGCGGAAACGGCAGCCGGCGACCAGCAGTCAATGGTAATGAAACTCATCGTAGCACACAGCCACGCATCGTGGAAACGCACGAGAGGGCAGAGACGGCGGCAGCCGGCGGCGACAAATGACGCCCTAGTGTAAATATCCTTCGACCTAGCACGTTTTGAGGTATGTCTATCTGCGGATCCATTGATTAGGACGGGGCAAACGCAAACCAAAAGCCATTTACGATCACGCGTACATTCACATATTATATGGGCTATTGGGCTTAAGTATTTAATATATTATATGGATTAATGACTTAATTAGCTCCGGTCAATTAACGTTTATACAGTAGTTATACCATGTGCTACCTGCTAAAAAACATTGAGGGGGGCGAGAGATTGGCAGGGGTCTAGCCCCTGCTAGCCCCCCCCCTGTCTCCGCCCCTGCTCCAGAGTAGCAGGTAAGGAAGAACAGCTTGTAGGGTTTTTCGATAGCTCGCTTTTAATTTTCTTCCTTGTCGTTCGATGAGAGGTTTGCATGGTTGCTACACATTAGATTTACTTGGTAGGTTTAACAGGTTTCACATTTCAGTAAAAAGAATACATAACTCGATAGGAAGTTTTGCTACACGTACATTAACGTAAATGTTAGGTCCTCACCCCAGTTAAATTAGGGGAGGGGGGGGGAGAGAGAAGTGTGTCGAGGGGAAGTTACCTAAGCTTTCGTAACTTGTTTGTAAGTGTAACTTATCAACCAAGGTAAAAGGAGCAACTCTTATTCACCATGCTAGTTGTGTGCATAATTGCTGATACGAAATAAGAATAGCTAGAATTCGCGTTATATACTTACATATATAGTTTTATGTATCTTGTGCTATCATCTTTCAGCAGTTGCACCAAAATTCATATGCTCCTGACTTTCATAGGGTTGAGTAAGGACCATGTACGACTTGAATTTTTTTTATGTTGTTCCGATTAAATGTAGCGTCATTGCGACAATTTCAAATGATTCAAAGTAACGGACACACTTCAACTCGAATATGCGTCGTTACCTTGGGATCAACTCTATTTAAACATGCCTCAAATAAATTGGAGATGTCATTAGGACGACACACATTGAAGGATAATTGTATTCTTCACCATAATAACATGGCTAGTTGGTACTATTTGAGAGAAAGATGTTATATTGATTTGTCCTAATCATAAAAATAACATTGTTCACTACCCTTCTATCTACATTTTACGAAGCTGTTATTAATCAATATCACTCCCTTTATGCATAAAACACATACAAACTTTTATTTAAAAGCGCCTTAATATTCCAAATATGCGGTGACTTTGGGATTAAATCAGTGTTAATCAAATCTACATACGTAGGTTTTATTGAGTATACACTTGACGTTGAAAGTTTCCACTCCAGGGTATCTAGCACATCAAACATGTTAACCCTCCATCAACTAATGCACAAGATGTAGCCATTCATCCCACTGTTTTTACACATGTGCCCGTCCGAATTAAATATTTAACGGGATAGAACTAAGTATTGTGTTAACGAACACGTTTTTACGCTAAAAATATATATATTATATAATGTTGGATACTGTAAGGTTAGCGGCGTTTCCCCTAGCCAGAATTCTCTCGGAATGTAGTAGTTTTTTCCGTTTCCAACAATGAATTGACTTCTATTAAAGAAGTCGATATTTGATCTCATCAGGCCCTTCAGAAAAGGAGTGTCAAAATCCTACGAGATGGCGAGTTTCCGTTCTCTAGAAAGGCCCTTGAACTTGGTTTCCGGTTTACAAGAAAACGAACGCCCGTGGATCGATATGTAAACATATGTGAAACGCGGTGGATCGAGTGGATTGCGTTGAATGGTGAAATACACTCGAACAACGTCAATTCAAACACTTAGAGGTTTAAACAAAAATACCTAGGAAGACCTTTGAAGTTTGAACTTGGTTTCCAGTTTACAAGAAAAAGAACGTGTGGATCGATCTGTAAACATATGTAGGGATTGCGTTGAATGGTAAAACGCATCCTAATTCAAACATTTTAAGGGTTTAAACAAAAATGCCCTAGCTATGTTTGTTTTCCTTTCCCCTGTGTGTGTGTGACGTTTCCTTTTCCTGTAAAGCTGCTAGGGGCGAGCGGCGGACCATCATGATCATGTCACGCGTGCGCCGTCCGTTTGACAAGTGCATGGCATGGCAGCGATCGTCCTCCACGGACGGACTGCCGCCGGGACAAAGTGACAACCATGGCAGGCATCAGATGGATGCGTGCCCCCTTGCTTGCTACGAATTTGGGAAGCGCATCAGCATTCAAACGGTAAGGAAAAACGAGGTCTGCAGGGCAACATCCATACCAACATTCTCCTTAAGTAAGGCAGGCAGATCAAGGTAGTACTCGCTATTTAGAGCACGACGATGAACAATCATTTTTTGTTATAACTTGGAACTAGAACGTGCATGTGTCAACACTCAACAGTGAACTCTTATTACGTGCTAGTATCAGAATTAATACCTAGTAGTACAAAACTGTTTTTAATTACATGACATCGAAGGCACCAGTGGTCTAGTGGTAGAATAGTACCCTGCCACGGTACAGACCCGGGTTCGATTCCCGGCTGGTGCAGTTTTTTTCCATTTTTTTCTTTGTTTTTGTTTTGCCCCTCCATTTCTCATTTCTGTTCTGCTCCATCGATATGGAAGAGAGGTAATTCAAATGTGAAAAAAACCCTAGAAAATCCATTGATTTGCTAACGGTGGATTTACACAATCATCTGGTCCAAAGCCTTGAGCTCTGAACTTTTGCAAACGTGTGTTCAGCAGGGCCAGTCCTCCATGAACTCAAAACTCGAGGTCCGGCACGACGACGTCGCCGCACTCCACCTCGGCGTCGGTGAGCGTGAGCGCCCGCTGCAGCTTCCTCCCGCAGAACACCTCCACCTCCGCCGCGTACGTCGCCGTCACCGGCTTGTGGTCCGACATCGTCATCTCCGACCTCCCGTACCCCACCAGCTTCACCCCCTTCCCGTGCCACAGCACCCGGTCGCACCACGCCGGCGTCCTCCTCCCGCCCCTCTGGTCGTCGCCGATGTACTTCCCCGTCCCTATCTCGTACTTGTACGTCGGCGCGAACTCCAGCTCCCCCTCGCTCCACCCCTCGAACACCCGACCCTTCTTCAGCTCCCGCTTCAGCTGAACACACACACACGCCATTAATCATCACAGCAAGCAGAGCATCGATCAGAGTCCATGGCGGACATGACGGAGAATGAAACTGCGTGGTACTTACCTGGTCTTTCTCGGCGAGCTTGGTCCAGTCCATGGCGGCGACCAGGCCGTGCGCTCGGTCGTACGGCACGTCGATCCGGTAGTTCAGGTCGCCCAGCCAGAAAATCCTCCTGCGGAACAACGTGTTCGTCAGTCTATCAGATCACCGGGCCATGGATGCATTGATCAATGCGGTCACTCACTCGTGGTCGTAGATGTCTCTGGGCAGCCCGAGGCCGCCGGGGCCGGCGAAGCGCGTGCGGCGGCGGATCTCCTGCACGTCGGCGTTGCGCTTGAGGAGGTTGCCGGGCCGCTCGCCGGCCGACAGGTGGGTGCACACGAAGCAGAACATGGTCTGGTAGATGGACATGCTCGCCGACACCGACCCCTTGTTGCCGATGTACCCCATGGCGCCCACGCCCACGGTGGACACCTTGATGTTCTGCACGCACCGCCGCAGCCCGCGCCGCACCCAGATGGTCAGGAACACGCCCACCATCTGCTTGCTCACGATCCGCACGAAGGGCGACCTGCCGCCGCCCTTCTTCTTGCCTTGCCCTTGACCCCGCGCCGCCGCGCCGGCGAGGTCCAGGTCCAGGTCAGGGACCATGGTCGGACCGTCGTCGGCGGCGACTCGGGACTTCATGAACGACCCGTGCGCGGAGAACGATCTAGTGGACTTGAACGACGTCGACGACGATAAGGACGAGGTGGCCATCAGGTCCAGCGGCTGCTCCGGCCATGCCAGCCCGATACGGTCCGTCTTGCTCATCGTCTTCAGGAGCGCCCGCTGCTGCGCCCTGGGCTGCTCGTCCTGGTCCTCCACGCCCCCGAACTTCCTGGGGGTGGCGGCGAGGAACTCCTCGGGGTGCACCGGGAAGCTGAAGGGCGCGTCGTCGTCGGTCTCGGTCTCGGTGTCGGTGCCGCCGGGGAAGAGCTCGTCGGAGCCGTCGCGGGTCGGAGTGGCCGGGTGGCTGCGGTACCTGTACCTGGGCCTGGAGCAGGACGGCTGCGTCCGCGTCAGCGTGTCGCGGATGAGCGCCTCCCACGCCAGCGCCGGCCGGACGTCCTCGGCGCCGAACACGTTGCCGGTGTTGAGCGGCACCACCTCCTGGAACCCGAGCACGTACATGTCGGCCTGCTCGCCGCCGCCGTCGGTGCCGAGCCACTCCGCGATGTCGAGGCCCTCCGGCGGCGCCACGCCGGCGGCGTTGTACGTGCCAATGCAGATCCTGCAGGATTCCATTCAGCACCATGCCAAGAAAATGTGCCGAACAAACAAACAAAACACTTGGATTGTATGTACCTGAGCTCCTTGGTGGTGATGTACTGCGCGCGCATCGTCTCCGAGTTCCGCCGCCGCAGCTTGAACGGCGCGGCGGCGTCCGGCTGGCTCTCGCCTACCGATTGTGAAAGATAAACAGAGCAAAAAGTCCTCAAAATTAAGTGGTGAGAGTACTAATCTACTACTTTTGACGGTGGAAATCTGGTAGTATCAGGTATGTTTCCCCAAAAGGGCTAAACAGTCCAAAGCTGCACTTTTCCCCGCTTTGAGGATCGGATAAGAACACCTCACCGATCAGCGGAACCACACACTCAACTTTGACAACACAAGAGTGACGTGAATCCGAGAGGTAAAACTGAGATGGATTAAAAATCTCACCGGCGATCTCCACGCCGCCGGCCTGCCGCCCCGCCTCGGCGCTGTCGCAGCCGAAGTTCTCCTCTGCGCGAGATGGAACGGAAAACAAGTATTACCTCCGATCCATATTAATGAACTCAACTTTATCTAGATTCGTATGTATCTAGTTAAGTATGTATCTAGACTAGATGCATATGGATAGGAGGGAGTAAGAAAAACGGTAAGAAGGGGAGGAAGGAGGTTGGGAATCCCTGACGACCGAAATTGGAAGCGAGAACTCGATGCTGCGCACCTTGGTCCCTGTCGTCGTCGTCGTCGTCGCCGTCGTCGTCGTCGGCGTTGAACTTGGCGTCCTTGCTCCTGAGGTTGAGCCACTTCTTGAGCACCACCTTGGGCCAGAACACCTGCGCCAGCACCAAATCAATCAATCGCCAAGAACTCCACACGCTCAATCATTGGGGCTCTGAGAAACAGCGGCGTCCCTCCCTCCCCTACCTCGTCCCCCGGCGTCCTCTGGTTCTCCGCCACCATCTCGCCGGGCTCCAATCCCTCGCCGCCAAAATCCACACCCCTCTCCTGCCACTACTTCTCCTTCTTCTTCCCTGGGCTGCGCTGTGCTGGTGCTGGTGCGGGCTCCCGTGAGCAGCTGCGACAACGATGCTCAGAGCTCAGACTTCAGACGGGACAAGAGCACATGGTGGTGGTGGTGGTGGTTCGAGAGCCAGAGTGCTAGACCGAATGGAATGGACAGCAGGTGGCGCCAAGCTAGCCGTGTACTTATAATGATGGGATGTTCATGTTCCATCGTCCATCCGGCCAAGGCCAGGCCACGCGTGTGTACTTGCTTGTTTTCCTTTCGGCGACACGGCCATTACCGCGCACTTACCGGCCTAATTACCCCAAACCTGTTGACCTTTGATCGATCATCACGGTGATGCCATGGTCTGTCTGTCTGTTGAAGAAATGATTCGTTATCTTAAAAGGAAAGGAACCCCTGTGAACCTATTAATTTTTGCACAATGATTCATTTTCCTGTTCATTTTGTGGCTGGGAGTTGGGCGTTTGAGATAGTGCAGAATAAGGCCGTGTCGTGTAGGGTGTAGACGACTTAAATCGGTTGGAACGGGATTAAGAATGGAGGAGCGATGTCGAATCTCTCGACCGTTACGTGTTTGTTGACTCACTGACGCGTGTTGTTCATTTGTGTCTGCCTGTTTTCTGTTCATGTGGTGAGGTCGTACGGAGTACATGCTGTGCTGGAGATCGGAGGAGAAGGTGTTCGTGTTCTTGGTGAGGTGGTTGCCACCAACGACAATCTACGCCTCATGATGAAGGGAATCAAGCGGGTCATCCCGCGACCAATTCGTTTTCTTGGAGGAAGATATCCATCACCGTAATCACTTTGAACCTATATGAGCATATTTTTCTTGATAAAGAGTGTCTTTATTATCTTAAAATATAGCATCGAGTCGATACAAAGCATGACCAGTAATATCCTGCCCTCGTATCTATAATACCTAATTAGTTCATCCCATTAACCTTTCTATCTTAACATGCAAGTTATCCACATCATCAAGTAGGTCCACCATGCAAAACTAATTTCCACCAAATCTTCATGTACATACTCCATTAATTCTCCATGCATCACAAATAAATGTTTAAAAAAATTATGCACTTAGCTCCACGATTTATAAACGATTTTTTTATACAAAATCAAATTATAAGTTACCTTGCATGTTATTTTTCTATTCGATAAAATTTCTATGAATGCACATCCGTAGTTGCTATCATTGTCCAACTCTTCATGCACATGCTCCCGTTCAATTCTCCATGCATCACAAAAATATATTTAAAAAGATTATGCACTTAGCTCCACGATTTATTTGAAGAAAATTAAATTATAAGTTATCTCGCATGTTATTTTTTTATGCGACAAATTTTCTATGAATGCACATCTGTGGTTGCTATCATGGTTTAAGGTTTAGTCGAGGGTGGAGATGCTTCCGCTGTCTCTACTCAACTTCTTTTCGACTCTTATCATCTCACCGATATATTGTCAAGGTAATAAATTAACAAAGAAAAAAATCAAACATATTTTTAGATTTTATCAAATTATCTTAGTTTTGTACTCTAGACAATATTTTTTCAAAAAAAAAACTATAATCAAATTATAATATGTTTTATAATTTTTCTCATGTTTTAAAATATTCAAGTATTTGTTAATAGTTTCCGCAGCAACGCGCGGGGTATCATTTAGTAACCAAAATGCACACAACCAAATACGTTCGATAAAAATATATTGATATATTGGCGGCAATAAAGTTCTGTAAGGTCAATACTATGCCTATATCGATGGAGATGATGTATCGATCCGAAGATTATGCTGCCACTCATGTTGGCTAAATATTTTCGTAACCACATGCTTCAACTACGTACACACTGCCTTGAATAGCAGTTGATACTCCGCTCTTTGTAGCGTAGACTATGCACAAAGAGAGTACGTACATCGGAAGATAACCTGCAGAGGAGAAACATTTTTGTCATAAAAACCCAAATTATTTCTACATAGTCAAAGCGATCATAGTAAAGCATAAACTCCCGCCCTTATTAGCACTCAAAGCCTATTTGAAATACCATCGAACCAATGATCAAAAATATTGGCAACACTTGTGGGCGGATACAAATTTGACGCTATTTGGATGATTGATCACGTCAAATGTCATGTGAGGTTATCTTTCGTTAGCACAACTCCCCTTGAAGATACCACATGATTTTTTTTGTGGAATATTCGATTTCCAAAATTTCTTATTACTACACACTGGTACCTTAGAATGCGTAAGCGGACGATACATAGAGTCAACTGTGAATGACCTAGATGTAATGAGGTTTCAGCGAAACTGTAAGAGCAAAGTTATACCCCCATGAGTTTTGGATATTGTTGGGCAAAACAGTAGAGGAACTAACAAGTTTTCTAGTATAAAACAGATGGTTAGGTTCCTGAAGTTATAGGTTGGCGATAAAGCTTCAACGAAGATTTACACTTTTACTGAAGCATATCCTCTGGAGTGAAGCTCATCACGGATGTCGACCCCTAAAAAGATAAAGAATCCTGAAGCACGTCTCATCGAAGAAGTCTCATCGAAGAAGATGACCAAGATGCCGCAAGACTTAGTTGTTTTTGCGTAGTTCTTTTTCACTTCTTTGAGTCGTAGGAAAAACCGTACTATCAAGAGGGGTTTAGTAAATGTACTCCGAAGGTTTTGATGAAAAGACTCAGATCGAATCCAAACCAGTGAGAAGCCAGAGTTGAGAAATCTCATGTGCACTAGGTAATACTTCACCAGTGAAGACTTAGTTCTTTCGGCTACTGAAGCAAAACCAAGTCCGTGAGTCAGCTTTACTTGGACCGCAAGTAAAGTTGCGCTTTGATTGGAAATATGACCGTTGGGGACAGGTGTCAAGCTGTCACATCGGGTCACTTCAGTCATTTCGCACCTAGGGATTGCCACCTATAAATACGCCACCCCCGCCCTCATTGGCGGGCGGCTGCTCCGAGATTATTTTTCCTTACAGTGAAGGAGAGAGAGCAACCCCACCGAAGCAAACCAAAAACCCATCCACCGAAGCATAAGTCCTATTGATCTGAGTTGATTCATTATGACTTAGGAAGAAGTTTGCTAGCCTTTTTATCTTGGAGAACTGCAATTCTCCTAGACGGTTAGAGAGTTGTTCTTCAGAGAGCGAAGAGTTATTGTCGCCTCGAAGTTCAGTTTGTCAAAGGTTTCGGTGATTTCCTCAATAATTAACCACGAGTGAAGAACTGACCAACCTCAAGGAGATTGGTGCAGTGGAGATACGGACGGAGAGAGGTTAGCTCCTGTGTTCAATCACAAGTCCCTCCAACCAGACGTAGCACTTTGCAGAGTGTGAACTGGTCGAACAAACATCGCCGAGTCAAGAGTTCGTTTTACTTTCCGCACTTACATTCAGTTTATCAATTGCTTCGGTGATTTGCTTCTATGCAATTGATTCGATGCTTTTGATTCGCTATGTTAAGCTTCAATCATGTTCTGCTTCAATGTTTACCTTTCTGTTGAAACTCTTCTGCTGTTAAGTTATGCTTCACTTCATAGTTTCATGCAAAAATTTGAAGTGATCATTCACCCCCTCCCCCTCTGATCACATACTTGGACTTACAATTGGTATCAGAGCTAGTCACTCTTTATTTGGATTAACCTCCTAGAGTGTTTTGCAAGTATGTCTTTCGCAGCCATTCGCTCCGGCGAACCCATACCCGTGTTCAATGGAAAGGAGTATCCATACTGGAAGGACAAGATGAAGAGAAATATTATGGCTATCAACTCAACTGCCTGGCAAGTTGTCTTGTATGGAGTTACAGTTGCAGATGAGAACGCCATCACTCCTGAAGAAGCGAAGCTGATTGATCTTGATTCTGAAGTTTGGGTTTTCATCACCAATCATTTGACACCAGAGAAGTATCATGAAGTGAAGAATATTCCTTCGGCTAAAGGTGTCTGGGACTATCTTGAGAAGATTGGTGAAGGTGTTTCTACCCAGAAGGATGCCAGAATTGATACACTTCAAAGAAAATTCTATCGATTCAAGAGAAATGAGGGTGAAAAAGTCAGCTCCATTTACAGCAGACTCACTGCTCTTGCAAATGAGTTGATCTCACTTGGTGCTGATGACATTACTCCTCACTCAATTGTTAGAACTCTGCTTCGCTCATTGGATGATCCGTTTGATCACATTGTGTTGATGATCAAGGAAAGGACTGATTTCATACGTCTTGTCGCCGCTGATGTTCTTGAGAGACTCAATACCTTTGAGATGGAAGAAGAAGAGAAACGTGACATAAATGGTTCTCGAAGGAGATCTCATGCCTTGAAAGCAAAAGCTTCGCGTCATTCTTCACCCGAAGTCAGTTCTGCTTCAGGTGTCGAATCAGATGATCCGGCAAGCATTGGAAAAGATTTAGCACTGATCATGAGACGCTTCAATCGCTTTCAGAGAAAAGGTTTTTCTTCACCCAAGAAGAGTTATTCTTCAAAAAGCTCAAGTCATTCTTCTCACCGTTCATCCTCAAGAAGCTCTCCATCAAACGATAATTGCTGCTACAAGTGCAAAAAACCAGGTCACTACATTGCTGATTGCCCTCTGTGGAAAGCTGAGAACAAATCGAAGCAATCACTCAGAGACTCTTCATCAAAGTCTCACAGATCCTCCAGAAGTCATGAGTCAAAGAGACATGATTCCAGTTCAAGAAGAGAAAAGAAGAAAGATTCTGATGATGATAAGAGGAAGAAGTATCATAAGAAGCATGAGGGTTCTTCATCGAAGACTCACTCGTCTCGTCGATGCAGCTCTCATCGTGCCAAGGCCTATCTCGTAAAGGAGATGAACTCTGAAGACGAAGCCTCTGGTTCCGAAGCTGAACAAGACTCTAGGTCTGCTTCTGGGTCCGAATCAGATGGTGTTGCTGGTTTGGCTTTCGCTTCGGCAGATGCTTCAACCAATGCTTCGAGCTCATTCTTCACCAACAACAGTAGTGAAGATGAAACTCCTGCATATTGCTTCATGGCCAAGGCAAATGTATCTTCATCCAAGTCAAACTATGATACTTCTGATTGTTCTTCGTATGAAAGTGACTCAAAGATAAGTTATGCTAAACTTGCTAAAATTGCTTCAATCCAACAAGATGAACTTGATTCTCTAAGAAAAACCATTAAGGAATCAGAAATGTTGTTGATCGATGAGATTGAGAAAGGTCAAACTTTAACTAATGAGCATGCTGCTCTGAAGGAGAAGTTTGAAGAATTATCCTCTCGGCATGATCTTCTTTCAGTTGATTACGAGAAGCTCACCTATGAATTTCTTCAGAGGAAAATGGCTCTCGAAAAACTGAAAGAGGCTCATGAAGAATTGGAAAATGTCAATCTCTCTCTCATGGCTCAACAAGGTTCTGAAGCAAATCATAAAACTGAATCACCTTGTTTGGATTGTTTGGAACGAAGCAAAACTGTTTCCAAAGGGAAAGCTCCTATTGTTATTGATGATACTAATGCCTCTGATGAGGAAAATCCTGTTGTTACCGAGGAACTCCTCAGGTTGAAAAACTTATTTGAAACAGGCATGTTCAAAAGTGTGCAAGGACACCAATATCTCTGTGATATCCTGAGGAAGGCTCTCCTTCACAGGAATCCCAGGAATGAAGGTGTTGGTTTTGAGAGAAAAATAAACCCTGATGGCACCTATTGGGAGCCTGAGCAGTATCCTAAGACTGTTTGGGTTCTAGCGAAGGAGAAACCCATTGATATTGCTAACCTTTCAGGTTTCGACTGCAAAATGAACAAAGTCATTGTGGATGAATCACTTGATTCAGACTACAAGCTCATGAAAGATGAACAGGGAAAAGTTTCAGCTGAGTATGTAGGTACTCCACCAAAGAATGGATTCTATAAGAGGCAGATATGGGTGCAGAAAGCACTTGTGGAAAAACTGCCTGCTAACCATTCTATGCAGGGAAAGTCTTCGGTACCACCGAATCATTTCTACTCTCTTGAGACGAGAAATGATCCATTGGTGCCCGAATCAAATCTTCCGCAGAAGCAATACTATCGTACTGTTCGCCATACGTATCGTCCTCATAATAATCATACTAAGATTGCATATGCTCATTCTTATACTAACCATTCGTAGAAGACTTACATTTATGGTGTGGTTGATGGTACACCGAAGCAATACACTCCTGTTCGATTCAATATTGCTTCAACCAGTGCTTCAACATCTTCTCAGTCACCTGCTCCTTTGTGGGTGGTTAAGAAGAACTAATTCTTCTGCAGGGCTATGTCTCCGGTGGATCCGAATGGGTCATGGATAGTGGTTATACAAATCATATGACCGGAGACAAGGAGTTATTCACCGAAGAAAAACTATCTCAATCTTCTCAGAAGTACATTACCTTCGGTGATAACAACAAAGGTAAAGTGTTAGGTTTGGGTAAGGTTGCCATATCGAAGGATAAGCACATTGACAAGGTTATGCTAGTCCAATCTCTTGGATATAATCTTATGTCTATTTCAAAATTATGCGATATGGGTATGCTTGTTCTATTTTCTGCTTCGCGTTGTTGATTTTTCTTTGGGCCTTGCTGTATCCACATGCTTAATGGCAAAAGCTTCATCTGGTTGGTTATGGCATCGAAGACTTGGTCATGCAGGGATGAGAAATCTTCATAACTTAGTGAAGAAGAATCACGTTATTGGTCTTAGCGAAGTAAAATTCGATAAGGATCGTCTCTGTAGTGCTTGTGAAGCTGGTAAAATAACGAAGAAACATCATTCAGCGAAGACCATCATGACTACCACTCGTCCTCTTGAATTGCTTCATATGGATCTTTTTGGTCCTCAAAATTATGCAAGCCTGGGAGGAAACAAATATGGTCTAGTTATTGTGGATGACTTCTCTCGTTATACTTGGGTTTTCTTCTTGGATGACAAGAGCAAAGTGGTTGAAATCTTCAAGTCATTCGCTAAGAGAGCTCAAACAGAATATGAATTATCACTGAAGCATATCCGAAGTGATAATGGAACTGAATTCAAAAATACTCATATTGAAGATTTTCTTGATGATCATGGTTTTTCTCATG
The DNA here is from genome assembly GCA_950022295.1 of Bromus sterilis. NCBI lineage: Eukaryota > Viridiplantae > Streptophyta > Magnoliopsida > Poales > Poaceae > Bromus > Bromus sterilis. Next base: position 33,967,527 of record OX465597.1, read on the forward strand.
AGTTCTCTGTTGCTTATACACCTCAACAGAATGGTGTAGTTGAAAGGAAGAATAGAACTCTTATAGAGATGGCCAGAACTATGCTTGCTGAATACAAGACTCCTATTAGGTTCTGGGCCGAAGCAATCAACACTGCATGTCACATTATCAACAAGGTTTACCTTCACAAATTCTTGAAGAAAACTTCACATGAGCTTATCACTGGTAACAAACCAAATGTCTCATATCTTAGGGTATTTGGTGCCCCATGCTTGATTAGAGATGTGAATCATAGCTCCAAATTTGCCCCTAAGGCACATGAAGGTTTTCTTTTAGGTTATGGCTCAAACTCTCACACTTACAGAGTCTATAACTCTCACTTTGGGAAAGTTATGGAAACTGTGAATGTAAGGTTTGATGAAACTAATGGCTCTCAAAAGGAGCATTTGCCTCATGATCTAGATGAACCTCCACTTGATGAAGTGATCAGGTCCATGGCTATTGGTGAGATTCGCCCTGTTGAAGCTAATCCACGTCAAGATGTTAGGGATGATGATGGTCCAATGTTCCCACACATAGCCCGGGGCGCTGGAGATCAACATCCTGAAGCAAATGATGAACAGGACGAAGAAGGTCAAGGGAACGAAGGAAATGCTAATCCTGAAGGAAATGCCGAAGCTGAAGGTGAAGCTGATCCCGAAGCTGATGCAGATCCTGAAGCAGAAGATGAGCCTGAAGCAAATGATACTACATTATCCCGAGTTCGAAGAAGAGTTGATGTGGATTCAATTCTCGAAGATATCAATCAACCAGGTCGTCCCACTACTCGATCTCGTACTCGTTTGGCTAACTTCTGTGGAAACCTTTCCTTTGTCTCCATGCTAGAGCCTTCAAAATATGATGAAGCCATGAAGGACCCTGATTGGTTATTGGCTATGATGGAAGAACTTCACCAATTTGAAAGGAACAAGGTCTGGTCACTTGTTGAAAGGCCAGATCCCACGAAGCACAATGTTATTGGCACAAAGTGGTTATTTCGTAACAAGCAAGATGAAGATGGTATTGTGGTAAGGAATAAGGCTAGATTGGTAGCACAAGGTTACACCCAAATCGAAGGCATTGATTTTGGTGAAACCTATGCTCCAGTAGCCCGTCTCGAATCCATTCGTGTCATGCTTGCTTTTGCTAACCACAAAAATATATTGCTATATCAAATGGATGTCAAGAGTGCTTTTCTTAATGGTGAAATAGAAGAAGAAGTGTATGTTATGCAGCCTCCAGGTTTTGAAGACTCAAAGAATCCTGATATGGTGTACAGGCTTCACAAATCTTTGTATGGACTGAAGCAAGCACCTCGTGCTTGGTATGAAACATGGAAGGATTTCCTCCTGGAGAAAGGCTTCAAACCAGGAACCACTGACCCCACTCTTTTCACTAGATCATATAACAATGATCTATTTGTGTGTCAGATATATGTAGATGATATTATTTTTGGCTGTACTAACACTGAAATCAGCGAAGAATTTGCGAGAATGATGTCGAAGAAATATGAGATGTCTATGATGGGTGAATTGAAGTTTTTCCTAGGACTTCAGATTCGCCAACAAAAGAATGGCACCTTTATTTCACAGGAGAAATACTTGAAGGATTGCCTAAAGAAGTTTGATCTTGCTGAATGCAAGACCATTAGAACTCCCATGCCTACAAATGGTTTTCTTGATGCAGATGAGAAAGGGAAACCCTTCGATCAGAAGAAATTTCAGTCTATGATAGGTTCACTCTTATATTTATGTGCATCTAGACCTGACATTATGCTATCAGTTTGTATTTGTGCTCGCTTTCAGGCAAATCCGAAGGAATCACATCATATTGCTGTGAAGCGAATTCTTCGATATCTAGCACATACTCCTTCTTTGGGACTTTGGTATCCCAAAGGTACTCAGTTTGATTTGATTGGATATTCTGATTCAGACTGGGCTGGTGATAGGGTTGACAGGAAATCTACCTCAGGCACTTGTCATTTTCTTGGTAGATCTCTTGTGTGTTGGGCTTCAAAGAAACAGAACTGTGTCTCAATATCTGCTGCTGAAGCTGAATACATTGCTGCTGGCTCATGCTGCACTCAAATACTTTGGCTTAAGCAGACGCTGAAAGATTATGGAATATTTGTGAAGAAAATCCCTCTGCTTTGTGACAATGAGAGTGCCATCAAGATTGCTCACAATCCTGTGCAACACTCTCGAACGAAGCATATTGATATTCATCATCATTTTCTTCGAGATCATGTTCAGCGCGAAGACATTGAGATTAGCCATGTAAGAACTGAGGATCAATTGGCAGATATATTCACGAAGCCATTGGACGAGAAAAGGTTTTGTGCATTGATATGTGAGCTAAATATCTTAGACTCACACAATGTTCAGTAAGATCGAAACTTTTCACTGTATATATATTCACCTTCGATGTGTATTACTTTGTTTAGTTTCGCTTGAGTTTTCCTTCGTCCAAGTTTAGCTTCGTTTGCCATTTGTTTTATGTTCTGTGTTGTCTTTATTTGTTCGTTTCTTTTGTCCCCTATACTTGTCACTTTTAGCTTCATTGTTGTTCTTCGAAGTGATAAGTTTCGGACCCTTCCTCTCCATTCTGGTTCACTTCCAATCTCCTCTATCTTGAATGATAAGCAAAATTGAAACGGAAAGCATATTGCTTCGAACATCATTGAGTTCCGAATCAAATGCTTCCAACTTTATCAAAGTTTTTGCTCTCGGTCAAGACTCATTCTTCGGCTGTTGAGTCCCCGTCTTTTTCGGGTCGTTGAGATTCGCTCTCGATACGCCACTTCATCTGAGCCGTTGAATCGGAAGAGACACTCGCTGAGAACCGTTCGATACGATCTGGCGACCGTTTCAGATCGGGCCTATTTAAGGCGTTCCCCCAGCGAACCGTTTCCCCCACGACTCATTCTCTCCCGGATTCTCCGCCTCCCTCATCGAGCACTCCGCAGAGCTCCCGTCCCCGACGACGACTGCGCTTCTTCACTGCCGGACCGCCGCCGCCGTGGACGTTCCCCGTCGACGAAGAGCTTGTCTCCGCACTCCGTCGCCGTAGCCGCTTCGCGTCACCAAGTTAGGGTACGCCAAGCTTCTTGGATCCAATCTTATCTACGAGTTCTTCATCTAGGGCTTGGATCTAAGTTCTGTTAGGTTTTTGTTTTCTGTTTATAGGACTGTTCTGATCCGTGCTGATCTTTGATCCTTGGGAAATATGTTCTTAACATCAAAGTGATCCCATCTTCTCAGGTCAGTTTTGAGATTCGATCTTTTCTGTGGTTTGGATTAGGTTAGGTCTTGTTCTCGAACTGGTTCTAGCCAAATCCATAAACAGAGTTGCATCTGATCTTAGATTGCTCTGGGTTCCTGTCAAAATTCTTTTGGTTTTGGTCGAAACTTCTGCCTGTGCTTATTCATTCCCTTTTCTTGTTCCCTCTTATCTATATTTCTGGTCACAGGATGTCTGACGAAGAGGCTGCTATGGGGAATGAGTCTCCCATTGTGGAAGGGCTCGAAAACTACACAGAGCCACCGAAGCAGAAAGGCAAAGGTGGCAAAACGAAGGAAGTCAATAATGCCCGAGGCATTCCCAAAGCCATTCGCCTCAAGATGGGCTATGACACTCCGCCTGAAGAAACAGATCATGACCGAAAGATTCGATTGCAAAGGATTCGACACTATTGGGCAATTAGGTGGTATAAGTACAAGAGTATCCCAAATTGGAAGTGGGCAATGCAATTTGCCTTCATCCCACCTTATCGGTACACCACTGCTATGTGTGGCCAATACAATGCTGCTAACAGGAAGAAGTATTACCCCGAAGCCTCCGGTTGTTCCTCACCCGAATTCACTCAAAACTCCGGATGACTATCCAGAAGAGCAAGAAAAACTTGCAATTTTGGTTGAGAAGAAAAGGATAAGAGAAGAGAAGAAGGCAAAAGCACTTGCTGCTGCAGGGCTAGATGAAGCCGAAGCATCAAAGCCTAAGAAGAGGCGAAAGTTTCGAAAACTTAGTAACTCACCCCCTCCTGCTTCAGAAGAAGAGGGTGATAACGAAGCTGATGACGAAGTTGATGCAGCTGCACAGCTTGAAGATTCGATTGATGAAGATCCTGCTAACGAAGCAGATGATGAATCTGAACACACTCCCATTCCCCCCAGTCCGAAGAGAAAATAGATTCGGAAGCCACTGAAGAATAAGGCTGGAGAGAAACCTTCTGCTCCTATAAGCGTTAAGATTCTAGATCCTACTGATCCTCCTGCTCCCAAGAAAAACATCGACTTAACGAACTTGGTGGTTGAGGCTCCCCTAGCTACTAAGCCACCTCGCCGCCTTGTTCCTGCTGAGCAAAGAACCAAGGAAAGGCATGACCCGAAGGTTAAGCCTGCTGCTAAGCCCGAAGCTAAAGCTCCTGAACAAGCCAAAGCTTCGAAGCCGAAGACAACTGTTGCCAAGCCTGGCCAGACTTATGCCCAGGTCGGCACCAAGAAGTTGTCTGAAGCTGAACTGCGTAAGCGTGACCGTGCTGAAGCTGAACGCCTTCATGCTGAAGCACAAGCCCAAGCTAAGGCTGAAGCTAAAGAGAAAGAAAGAGCAGATAGAGAAGCTGCAGAGCTGGAGAAGCAAAGGAAAGAGCTGGTTGAATCAAACCAGAGAGCTGAAGCGAAGCGCAAGCTTGCTGAAGCAAAAGCTCAAGAGGCTAAGGCTGCTGCCGAAGCCAAACAGCTAAGTGAAGCTGAAGCCAAGCGCCAAGCTCAATTGGATGTTCTTCGCACGAACAAAGCTGAGAAAATTACTAGAGCTGCTCAGAAAGAAGCTGCTGTTGACATGGCCCCTAAGGACATCCCTCCGAAGCCAGTCGCAGACCCAGTCCCTGAAGCTCATATTGAAGCTGAGCACAGTGAACACAATTTCCCAGATACAAGAGAAGGAGAACTTTGGGACTGTTTGAGCCTGAATCAGGCATTCTGCCAGCTTGCTGAAGCTGTTGATCCAAAGGTTGTGGATGTTGGGAATGTTTACATTTCACCAACACTTTCTGCTATGATTGAAACTTTATACAATCAGCTGAGGGATTTGCATGCTAGGGACAGATCTGAAACTGCTAAGATTCTGAAATTCAAGAAGAAAGCAGATGTTGAATCTGATGAGGATTTCAAGATCGAAGCCATAGCTGCTTCGAAGAAAATTGCTGATGTAAATGAGAAAACGAAGCAAAACATTCAAGTATATCAAGGCAAGATAAAGTCTGCAGTTGAAGAATGTTGCAAAACTCACAATGCTTCAGTCATGGCTCTTGACTCCAAGAAGCGCGAAGCCATGCTCAAGCAATTAGCTTCACCACTTCCCAAACTGCAACAGAGAAAGCGACGTCTTATTTCAGACACAGTCGAAGCTGATGAAGTGACCTCTCATCCGGCCAAGAAGGCCCCAAGGCAAGCATCACCCCCTCGATGCAAAATCATCAAACTTTCCAAACCAACTGCGAAGCCATCCGCCCCCGAATTCATTCCACCCCGTGTTCAAACTCCACCTCCTCCTCAACTCGCTCCTCAACCATCCTCCCATGACAACTTTGAGCCTGAGCCTTCTCCTCCTGCTCAAGACATTCCTGAAAAGGATTATTCTTCAGCTCACTCTGCTGAGGAGTCTGAAGAACTAGAAGGCGAAGCGAAAGACCATGCTGTTGAAGCCAATGCTGAAGCCGATGCAGATGCTGAAGCCGAAGCCAATGAATTGTCCATCATGACTCAACCGCAAGGGCGAGTCATAGCTGCTGGAAGGAACTGTATCCCCGCACAAGACACTCAACTGGACTCCATCTACCCTAGAGAGACTTTTCCCATATTCCTCGGAGATGGATCTTCTTCAAGACATGGTCCTGAATTCAATCTTGAAGTTCATCACCAGAAGCTTCGCTTCTTTGGCGCAAGTCCATATGATTCACCAAGGACTGCAGATGACCTTTGATTCTGGACATTTGAGCAACAAATCCTCTACACGAAGCTATACTGCCAGAAAGGTGTTCTGTTCAGACACAAGTACTTAGATATGCGAAGTCTATCTTCTGCAACGTGCTTCCAAAATATCATGGAAACCATCGAAGCACAGAACTTAACTGGCATGTTTGCCATGGAGACTCCATTCAATTCCGAGCTAGTGAAGCAATTCTATGCCACTCTCTATGTCTCTGGAAACCCTGATGATTCGAGCACATGGATTCTTGAATGGATGATTCAAGGAAAAGTGTTTAGGATGCATTCTGATGAATTTATGGATATAGTGAACATCCCAAGGCACACTGGAGAATTAGCAAAGGTTCATTTGCTGCCTGATCCCACTGAAGCTGAATTTGCTTCACTCATGGATCCCGAAGTCACTGGAGATCACATGCCTGACAACATTCGCCCGAAGCATCTGATATTCATATCGAAGACTTGGTTTTACATCTTGTCTAACTCACTGATGCCTCTCAGCTCTGCGAATGAAGAGTCCAACATTCATTATCATACACGTCATGCTCTGTTGAAGCTTTCTCATGGCCATGTGTTTGACTTCGAGGACTGTTTCCTTCGGTATATGGTTCAAGCTGCTGAATTAGTACATCAATTGAAGCCATATGCTCCCTGGCTGCAAGCCATTTCCAACCATGGACGCAGTGAAGATTTCATTGCGAAGCATCACCCGAAGCTGTTCTGCCCTCCAGTGCGCGATACTATGAATATCTTCAGAAAGCCTAATGATCATTTTGCCACTTATGTCGGAGTCAGACAGCATATAAATGAACGCAACATGTCGAAGAAGTTCCAGAAAGAAGTTTACCATTTTGAAGTTGGAATTCGTACCCAGCAAATGCTTGAAAACTTCATTGAAGGAAATCAGCGCCAAATGCAATATCTGTCAGATGAGATTAATAGAGTTGGAAACATAGCTTTAAACAACAACCAGTATTTGAAGGTTTTGAAGCGCCACTCTTGGAAAGGATTAAGGCAGTTCAATTCAGTGAAGAAACTCGAAGCTGAACGCATTTTCAAGGAGTATCCACATCTGCAGAAACATTTTTCCAGAAATGATTCGATCGACCGCCCCAACCCAAAGATTCCGTCGCTGGACAAGATTGATGAAGTTTTGTTTGTAAATCCAGCTGAACAGATTCGCCCCGATACCTTCTCTGATGAAGACTCCCACACCTCGAAGCAAGAAGATGATCCTCTCAACGACAGCGACCTTGATTTGCTTCAAGCGCCGATGGACTTCGATGAGCTGGAGTCACCGGCTTCGACCGAAGGAGATACTTCAGGAGATGCATCTTCTTCAGGCGAAGACAATTAGCAGGGTCCCCGGGTTGCAGCTAACGCGTAATTGCTCTTGATCTACCTCTCAACCTTTTGTCCAATTATTGTCAAAAAGGGGGAGAATGTAGCATCGATTGAGTTTAGATTCGCTGCGGGGTTAGGGATTTGATTCGATCTTTTGCGTGTTAAGTTACGACAAACCTTTCATTCACTTCGATTGGGTTGTAACTTAAGTTTTACTTCGGTTGTGAACTGCTACACCTTATGTGTTAATAACCCCCGTGCTTGCAAGTTGCCCTCGTACTTTTATCTTGCAGGTGGTTATTATCCTTTAAGTTCACAGGTCATTGGATGATTGCATATTCTTCAAGATAAATATTCCCTATATGCAATTGATTCACTAAGATATGTGTTAGGCTTCCCATCAATGATATTCTTCATCAAGCATTCACTTCGATTATAAATCTTCGATGCTTGCATTCAGGGGGAGTCAAAAGCTTCATATCTTAGAGTTTGCTCTCAACTCAACTCAAAATTCCATATCTTCTATCGATGCCTGTTTTGTCAACAATGGTCCAAAAAGGGGGAGATTGTAAGAGCAAAGTTATACCCCCATGAGTTTTGGATATTGTTGGGCAAAACAGTAGAGGAACTAACAAGTTTTCTAGTATAAAACATATGGTTAGGTTCCTGAAATTATAGGTTGGCGATAAAGATTCAACGAAGATTTACACTTTTACTGAAGCATATCCTCTGGAGTGAAGCTCATCACGGATGTCGACCCCTAAAAAGATAAGGAATCCTGAAGCACGTCTCATCGAAGAAGATGACCAAGATGCCGCAAGACTTAGTTGTTTTTGCGTAGTTCTTTTTCACTTCTTTGAGTCGTAGGAAAAACCGTACTATCAAGAGGGGTTTAGTAAATGTACTCCGAAGGTTTTGATGAAAAGACTCAGATCGAATCCAAACCAGTGAGAAGCCAGAGTTGAGAAATCTCATGTGCACTAGGTAATGCTTCACCAGCGAAGACTTAGTTCTTTTGGCTACTGAAGAAAAACCAAGTCCGTGAGTCAGCTTTACTTGGACCGCAAGTAAAGTTGCGCTTTGATTGGAAATATGACCGTTGGGGACAGGTGTCAAGCTGTCACATCGGGTCACTTCAGTCATTTCGCACCTAGGGATTGCCACCTATAAATACGCCACCCCCGCCCTCATTGGCGGGCGGCTGCTCCGAGATTATTTTTCCTTACAGTGAAGGAGAGAGAGCAACCCCACCGAAGCAAACCAAAAACCCATCCACCGAAGCATAAGTCCTATTGATCTGAGTTGATTCATTATGACTTAGGAAGAAGTTTGCTAGCCTTTTTATCTTGGAGAACTGCAATTCTCCTAGACGGTTAGAGAGTTGTTCTTCAGAGAGCGAAGAGTTATTGTCGCCTCGAAGTTCAGTTTGTCAAAGGTTTCGGTGATTTCCTCAATAATCAACCACGAGTGAAGAACTGACCAACCTCAAGGAGATTTGTGCAGTGGAGATACGGACGGAGAGAGGTTAGCTCCTGTGTTCAATCACAAGTCCCTCCAACCGGACGTAGCACTTTGCAGAGTGTGAACTGGTCGAACAAACATCGCCGAGTCAAGAGTTCGTTTTACTTTCCGCACTTACATTCAGTTTATCAATTGCTTCAGTGATCTACTTCTATGCAATTGATTCGATGCTTTTGATTCGCTATGTTAAGCTTCAATCATGTTCTGCTTCAATGTTTACCTTTCTGTTGAAACTCTTCTGCTGTTAAGTTATGCTTCACTTCATAGTTTCATGCAAAAATTTGAAGTGATCATTCCCCCCCTCCCCTTCTGATCACATACTTGGACTTACAGAAACACATCCCGACATCTAGCCGGGATAAAAGATTTTGCCATGACATAAGTTGGTGGCCAATCAAATATCACCTGAACGAATTATTCGATGGGATGAACTGAACATGAGAATTAATATTGTTCTTATCGTGAGCAATGTTATACATCTACAACGAGACTTCTTATATTGATCATACATGTTCGAACCGACGACTCGGTTACTAACCGATCAACAAAAATTGATCCAGGTGTGCGCCTCATACCGACTCTAAACGTCCGGACTGACTGGCATTCGTCATATTTAGTATAAATCTGGGGCGGATATAAGGAGGTCCGGGCGCACTCAACTTGTCGGCCAAGATAGCCCGTCCTATCTTAAATTACAACAAATCCCCCTCCCCCAACCTTGCTGCCAATTCACCCTTCTTCGTCTTCTTTGTTCTACCTTGTTCGCGACTTCCCTCCTCGAGCTTCGGCGGCACCCTGCGTCTGCGGCCGTACATACCCCACAGCACCTCCAGCACCGCCACAACACCCACCCCCTCTATTTCACCGCTACATACACTGTGGCCAGGCCATACACCGTCGCGGTACGCTCCCGCTTCTCTCAGTCTGCATCTTTTCATCTATGTGTTCGATACATTGTCCAACCAATTTTTTGAGGTGGTTTTGTAGGCAAAACGATGGATCCGAATGGTTTATCCGATTTGAAAAATGGACCGACACAACTTGATAAAGTAATGCACAATAATTTCTTTGATTCGTCGGATTTGGATAAAGAAATCGAGATGATGATGGCCATCGAACAGAAAATTAACTAGGAGGTCGAGCATGTCCTGAATTTCCAAGGACCCGATACGTGGTAGAAGAGTTTCTGGGTCTCTGTTTGTTGAAGAATGATTATCGTAACTGGGAAGGAACCCCCGATTAACCTTTTAAATTTGTGCACCATAATTTTTGTGGCGTATTTATGATTATCTTGTTCATTTTGTGGTTGGGAGTTCGGTGTTTGATAGTGTAGAATAAGGCCTGTAGAAGGATAGAGAGGGGTGTCGGGGACGTCGCGGGTCCAGCCGGCGTACGCCCGATCGGCGCGGGGCCAGGCAGTGTGACCCCAGCTGGCGCGGGGCCAGCCGGGGGTGTCGGGGACGTCGCGGGTCCAGGGGCGTCGCGGGGGCCAGGGCGGGCTGTAGTCGGTGGCGACGATGGTGGTGGAGGACTCCGATCTGAAGCAGGGGCTGCGACGGCCAGCGTGGGCGACGATCGGGCTAACGCGCGGAAGGCGGCCACTACGGGCCGCCGTGGCGGCGCGCGAAGCCGCCGTGTCGGTGAAGAAGCCGGCAGTTGCGCCGGAGTCGAAGTAGAGACGCAGTGGATCGACAACGGAGATAGGCGACGCAAACCGGTCTTAGATCGGAAAACCAAAAAAGATGCCGATCAAGACAACCGGCGGAGAGAAAAAGCCCCGATCAAGGGATTGGGAGAAAAGACTCTAGGGCAGCCGATCCACGGGATCGGCGAACGAACCCTAGTTACGGGCGGCGCGGCCCCCAGCACCGGCGATCAGGGATCGGCGCCGGGGGCGGCACGGGCGGAAGCGACAGCGGCGGCTAGGGTTTAGTACCGGTTAGGCTGATACCATGTAGAAGGATAGAGAGGGGTTTGATGAAATCGATGTTTATTGCTTGAATCTTGAAGGCATATATAGGAATACAATGATCTACTTGGAATACAAGTCAAGGTAGAAGAATCCTACGTTATCTATGTTTGCTAGTATAATCCATATACTCAACAAGGTCGTGTTACCGTGTAGGGTGTAGACGACTTGAATTGGTGTAGCGATGTCGAATCTCTCGACCGTTTCATGTTGTTGACTCACTGACGCGTGTTGTTCTCTGTGTGTTTTTTCTCTATTCATGTGCTTAGGTCGTACATGCTGTGCTGGAGATCGGAGAAGGTGTTGGTGTTCTTGGTGGTTGCCACCAACGACGATCTACGCCTCATGATGAAGGGAATCAAGTAGGTCACCCCGCAAGCAATTTGTTCACATTCATCATGGGGATGCCATGGTCTGTCTGTTGAAAAAAAAAATGATTATCTTAACGACATAACTGAAAATAAACCACCGGTTAAGAGGATCTTTAACATGTGATGATGTATCTTGGCCACATCTAAATTACTATTACATCGTTAAAAATAATCATTATATTGTACTGCATCATTTCAAAAAAATTAATTCAATAGATGATGTAAAACAAAGCATCATTTTACACCACCACCAAAACATTAGAACAATGCAAATTCGATTAATATGCATTTAAACATTATTTCAATACATATTTAAAAAACATAGTTTCGATGCTAGCATAATTCCAACAAAAGATACTACTACTCTAAAGGTTGTTCCAATCGATGTGGTCGACATCGGAGAGTCCCTCGTCCTCTGAACTGAGTTCAATCACATCGTTCGTCGTTCACGGGCCAACTTCATCCTTCTACTTCTTCTAATCCGGCTGCTCCTCCTCCTTCACCTCCTTCTTAGCCGTTGTTTCAAAACATCTAAACTAATACTTTGCATGCAAAAGGTGTTGATTTTCTGCTGCAAGCCTCGTCATCACGATGACGAAGGACGCACTGATCCAGGATGATTCGGATCTCGTTCTTTACGACGCGGTTGTCATGTTGGTTTCTCAACCGATAAACTCTAATTCAACATGAATTCTGACGTCCAAGAAGTTGAGGTTCCGCTTCGATCGATCGATACGCCAACACACCTTGTTGAAGGCGCGGGCGACCTCCTCCGGTGAGTCTCACGTGTCGAGCCAATACTGCATGCCGTCGATGGTGATCTCGATTGCGTACTATACGGATTCACGAAGGTGCACACCATGTAAGCCAGTGGAGATCCTCGGGCGGCTATCGAAAACGATAGAAAGCTACAGATCTACGATAGGGGAGGCGCAGAAAGGTCACGGTGCGGCAGATCTAACAACAGGGAGGCGCGGGGGAGGTGGATCTGTGGCAGGAGAGGCGTTGTGTTGGCGAGAATTAAAGGATTTGACGACGGCAAAGGGCGGCCAGGTGGCGTGAGATGAACTTTAAGCGTGCTATCATCGCAAGCAGAAACTTTTTTTACGTTTGCACACACTGCTAGATGATTCAACATCACAAATTATACCATATTTTTTACGCACGACGTATAATACGTCGTTTGTTGAAGATGTTCTAACCCATTAGATTTTATGGCGTATATATGTTCATCCTATTCATTTTGTGGCTGGGAGCTCGCCGTGTGATGACGTGGACGAGTTAGAGCATTCCTAGTGTTAGAGAAACTCTAGCAAATCCCTTAAATCTGCTTACTACAAAAGTCAGATTTCGCTCGCCCTATAACTGATATGTGATACAAAATCTCACTTGACACAATAGAAACGTCATCTCATACGCAATATTTAAGAGATGTCAACATAAATATTTGGTGGTTTACATTCATAGCTGGAACATTGCCAAAATACAGAAAGATAGGACAATATATAAAAACCAGAAACGCCGACGCCACCGATGCCAGATCAGTGGCCGCCTTGGAGGTGGAACTCGAACGTCGTTTGCATGAGAACGTATGAGAGGTCGTACTCCTCCCGTGCAGCTCCTTCGGGTGCGGGAGACGGCGCCGCGGGCGCAAGTTTACTCGGACCTCACCGGGTGTCGTCGTATTGTGACGGCAGATGCCATGGGCATGACAAAGAGAGGGAGAAAGATCCAAGGAGAGTGTCGATGGTGTCGGAATCAGGATTAGGCACAAGCACGGTGAGACACCACGATGTGCCCGGGATTGGGGCTCTCCGTAGAGATAACACCCCTACTCCTGCCGAGCTATACTGATGCAATAACTCGAGCTACAATCAATGCTCCTTGAGCTGTTTCAGAGGAAGGAGGGGAGGGCCTGAGGCTCTGCTCTCTCCTGCGTCTCTGTCGGTAGGTGAAGTGGAGTAAATGAGATCGTCCCATCTCACTGGAGGGATGCCCTGGGTTCTTATAGTGTGAGCTCAGGATACTAAGTTAACTACACAGTAGAGAGGGACCCAACTGTAAGCCTCTGGAACCTTGCTGGGCCCCGCCGACTGCAACCCGCCAGTTGCCTAGGCGTAGGCTTGCAACACACCTAGTTTGTCCTAAGCATCTTCTAGCTTGTATGTCTTGAGAGCTCTATGGGTAGGAAAACGACATGGGATGGGCTTTGTCTTGTCGGTCGTGCTGTCAGACCGGCGTGGGAGGGTACATCACGCGCCTGACAGGTCGGCGATGGGACATGTCTTCTCTGCCATGTGGATCTCTTGGGATCGATCATTTATGACCTCGAGCCGGGTGCACCGACCTGGACCTTGGTCAACTCTTGATTTTGGTGCTAGCTCGGAGCAGGCCGGATGCGCGTGGGCCGATTGCTCCGTGGAGGCCAGATGTGCCTGGGCCGATTGCTCACAGTCAATTGCCGGTTGCTCCCTGCTGAGCAATCGGCAACCCATCTGGATAGCTCGACCCAGGCGCTGATGATGGCTCTCTGGAGTTTGCACTTTGTTTTGGAAGGTTGTTTCTCCCGGGTGACCCTACCCGGGGGTCATTCCCCCGACACCGGGTCCACGGGAGGATGCGGGGGGGCACTAGGAGCTCGCCTCTTCATCGCGCCAAGTGCGCTTGGCCGCCAGGGAGCGGCTCCGTCCACCACGGGAGCTAGATCCTCCGGTTGCCATCGAAATTTGTCGCCGGAGATAGGAGGCAGGGAGAATGATGAGGCGGCGGGGAGGGGATGGAAGGCGAGATGACAACCCTATACCCCACCCCCGCCTCGTACATATAGCGCAAGGGAGGTGTTTTTGTGGGCTACCCACAAAAAAATTACAGACCGACCCAGAAATGACGGTTTTGTTCGAAAGCCCCCATACTCTAAAAAACCCGTATATATACAGGTCGGCGGTGGTATGGTGTATCTGCTAGAGTTGCTTTTATCCCTCAAACAGATGTCGCATACATCCATAAACAGGTGACGGGTATCAACCCCGGCAAATCCCATGGTCAGGGACTCTGGGTTAGTCATGAGAGGCACAGGTTGGACGATAGTTCGTCGGCAAACAGGAGGACACGTTCCTGCTCGACATTATTGATGAGGGAGATGCGATTGCAATGGATGCCGAGGCTGGAGTGCTCAAGGCTAGGGTTACAGATGATATTGGATCCTTGGACGGCGGACAAGCGGCACATGGGGCACGATTTACCCAGCTTCAGGCCCCCGGAGGGAAAACCTGTTGGATATATGCTCTAGAGGCAAATAATATATGATTATTCCAATATATCTAAGCAAGTTCATAACCAGTTTCATACCGTGCTAGAACTGTGTCAGTGAAACAATGATGCAGGTGTGGTATAGAAACCCCCGGAGTTCCTAGTTAGCCTCTACATCGATAACTAGTTCATGGTCAACATGATGGTCGTGGTTTCGCGATCATGGACAATTAAGTCTCTTGACTATGGGATCACCTCACTGGTTAAGTGACGTGATGAACATTACCCAAAGTAAGCATTACAGCATGATCAAATCTTGTGAAGGTTTAGTGTTGTAATTACAGAACGTGGTAGACCGTTCCTTTGACCGTGAGTACGTGCATAATTGCTATCTTCCCGGATGCTTTGACCTACATCCCACCACCTGACTGAAATATGCGGGTCATAACGGTTGTATCTTGGGTATTTCGTGGAGATATGTTGAGGAGTATTGTTACAAGAGCGGGATTTGTCAATCCATATAATGGATAGATACTCGGGGCCCACTCGGTGAGATTCCATCCATAAAGCTGCAGCGTGTGACTAGGTCACGGGGATGAATATCACGGGAACGAGTGAATGAGGATTAGTTCAGAACGAGGTTGAACCAGACATAGGATGTCATTGATCGAATCTCGGAACAATCCAGTATCGCTGACAAAGGGAATGCTATACGGCGTAAGGTCCAATCGGTGTTTGATATCCGGAATGCACAGGGGTCATTATGGGCATCCAGGTCCCGCTGATGATCATTGACCGTAACCTCATCTCGGTCATGACTGGAGTGTTCTCGGACCGTAGGGTAACACACTTAAGGGCTCGATGAAATCGGAGACCTTTTCGGAACCATCGGAGTAACCAGAGAATAAAGGAAACAACATCGGAGAAGTACCGTGTTGAACCGAACAAGTTCGGAGTGAACCGGAAGGTGTTCCGGAGCACCGGGAGATGGAATATTATGTTTTAGTTATTAATTAATTGAATTAATAATTAAAATCATTTTATTTCTAATTAATATGTGCAATGGGCCTTAGTGGAGAAAAAGGCCCATTAGGGGAAGAAATAAAAGGGAAAGAAAAAAAAGAAAAAAAGGGAGTGGGGGGGAGGCGCCATGGGCCCTAGGGCCCATGAGGGTAGCGCCCCCTCTCCCCCCTTGGTCGGCGCCCCCCCCCCCCCAAGCATGTGGGATAGTCCCACATTGCTAAGGGAGGGGGGTTGACTCCCTCCCCTACCCCTATATAAAGAGGGCCATGGTGCACATATTTAATTAAGCCAAAATACACAATAAATCGGATTAAATTAGTATTTACTCTGAACTGATATCGGTTTTCTCCGGTCTTCTCCCCTCCCTTGTCTCTTTCACGGTGGGCTCCCTAGTGTGAGCCTATAGTGGAATTGATGCTTCTCTGCTAGAATCGGAGGCCGTCGTGCTGCCGAAGCTCCGTCCGGAGATCTGCTTCTGCCACCTTCGCTGGATCGGAGAACGGAGGTCGTCATCGAGTCTCGTACGTGTGCGAGTACTAAGAGGTGCTACACGTGTGGCACTACACCCATCCGGGTGCTCAACACAGCCAGGGGGCTGTGAAACTTGATCGGCTACATCAACCACGTTTGCGGGAACGTTTCCCGCGCAACGGACTACACCCCGAGGTATGTTATTTCCGCACTCCTTTCCGTTACGGTAATACGGCTAGCTAGATCTTGGGTTATGGGAACGCTAGTTAGAAAAAATTGTGTTTTCTGCTGCGAACCCCAACAGTGGTATCATGAGCTAGGTCTATGCTTAGTATTACTGTACGGATAGAACACATCGGGGATGTGGGCGTTGATTGTATGATTGTTACCCTTCCACGTGTACTTGTTCACATCTGCGGCATTGTTTGATGAAGCGTCCCCCGACCGACCTTGCGCGTACGCTTACGCGAGAATGGTTCCACGCTTGACATACGGCTTGCACCGTATAAAGTGGCTGGGGGGTGTCTGTCTCTCTACTTTAGCGGATGTGGCATTTGCAACGGAGGGCCCCGTGCGGGGTGTAATAGAGACAATCGTATGGTTGACGTTGTGGTTGACTCATAGGTTAAAACATGTTTAACTATGAAAGCCCTAGCAGCCACATAAAACTTGCAATATTCAACTAGACCGTCTAAACCTTGTATTGCTAAGTGGGGGCTATCATTCGTTTGTTTGTGATGTAGCGATAGCTTTGCTATGTGTTACTAGTAAGTAGTAATCGTCATCATAAAACAAACTAAAATGGAGACACTGTAGACTTAGTGTTGCCATAGCTCAGACATCTTAAAACTTGCTAGTATAGGATACACGACGGTAGCATGTGATAATATGATCCCTTAACAAAGCCAAACACAAGTATTCTACCGAAGTGTGCACCGCCTGGAAGGTTCTCCCATATGGCTTGATACTCCGTACATACCGGAGTTGTCCTATATATTCAATGGAGTTCGCATGAGGTTGGATTCGGCAAGCCTGGCATATGCAGATATGGCCTTGCTGAGCAGCATATAACATGGAGGTTAATTTGGCGAGCCTAGCATATGCAGATATGGCCTCGGAATACTAGAGATCGAAAGATCGAGCATGAGTCATAGTACATATAAGATAATGTGATCGCACAAGTTGTTGTCTACCTTTGAAACTGACCCGTCGGCCGTGTGATATTTGAGGTCGGGCAATGAATCTGGATCATGTAATCACTAAAACTCCCTAGGGATGAATTGTTTTAGTGCGAGCTCATTTATAATATGATTATATGAACTCATTGTTGTGAACTAGTCTTAATTGTGTTCCTTGCAATTATGTTTGTAGAAAATGAATGCACTAGAGCAACGTGAACTATCTTTCTTCATGGAAGGTGAAAGACTTAGAGAAAATGGGTCAAACTTTGCTGACTGGTACTTACGCCTTAGGACGTCGCTCAAGAGAGCAAACATCTTGTTTACAATAGAAGTGCATGTGGAAGAACATCCGGACGATCATGTTGGCGATCAAGGGATACTTGATCATTATGCTCGCCGACAGAAATGCTCCGTAGTCAGGAATGTCATGATCTTCAGCATGTCAGAGGTTTTGGGCATACAGTTTCAGGACACTGGCTCATATGACATGATGGACACGCTAAAGACAATGTTCGTACATGAGTTCAGAGTTGCCAGTTTTGAGTTAGAAAGCAAGTTTCTATCTACAAAGATGGAAGAACGCACAAGACTTGGTAATCACTTGGACAGGGTGCATGAGATGTACCTGACCCTGGTGGAGGACTATGAATATTGGACAATGAACGAAAGCACCACAGAAGAGTTTGCAATAAACACGTTATTGCACTCACTCCCTCCGAGTTATGGTGATTATGTTCATACCTATGTCGGAAGAGGAGCTAATATGAGTCTCCAGAACTTCATGAATGATCTCTTGGCCGCGGACATTGCTCCTATCGAGGATGCAGAAGTCGTGGATGGAGAAGGTATATACTTGATATACTTTATAAATGTTTACTCCCTTATACAACATTTGTAGTAAATGAGTATCTGATACTTATTCTGTTTTATGAAAACAGGACCCGTCGTTGCATGGACGAGAAGAGGTGAAATCGAGGATTGATGGATATCAAGTCAGTTGATAGCCAACATGGATTCCGCCGAGACATCTATCATAGGAGATACTTAGAGTATTAGATAAATCTTATGTAATCATTATAGTATGAACACTTAGTTGTGTGTCTTACATCTCGCGAGACAAAGTTATTCATGTAATGAGACAAGTCAGTTGTTCCATCTTTATGAATAAAAGTGTGCTTATACTTTGATTACGTCTTGATTTATGATATGATAGAAAGCATTTATAATACTGCTATTATTGTCAAGAAATATTCAATGTTTAATGATAAAGTTGTCTTGATTATAACAAGTCAAAGATTTGATTGCATGAGGTGACTTCATAACTGATGAATTCATTAAATGTATGATCTATTAACTTGTGAGTTCATTATCGAATGAAAGTCATAACTTGATTGCATGAAATGGATTAGATACACGATCTATGAACCTCTGCAATAAATATAACCATGACAAGGTTCTAGCAAGTAGAACTTGTGCCAATCATTATACATAAATGATGTACTAAATGGGCACGTGAGTTATCATTAAAGACTTCATATGATTAATTGAAAGTTGTATTCAATTGAGATCATAAAACTGAGATTCAGGAATCACAGTGAGAAGTGAGAATACAAGGATACATATCACTACGCTATGATCTGAAGTGATAAGTATTGATATTGACATAATGGGAGACTTGTGGAAGTTGTACCACAAACTACGATGGAAGTTGAAAGTGCTAGACTATTTAAAAAAATCGTAGTCATACTAAACCGTAGTATGGTCTAAACGTCCTTTCCCCTAGCACTACAGTTATTGTCGAATAAGGTTGTTTAATTCTTTAAGTTAAAACACCCACTTCATGATTAGGAAACCATCCCGAATCTAATGAGACAAGATAGCTCCATAATTGGTGGTGTTACAAGGTTTCTTAAAAGAAAGAATTTCTTTGTAATAAAACTACAAGCAATTGAAATTACATATTCTCCCCGAATAGCAAAATGTGTGTTGCTTGATTAGTAGTGCGAGAAGAAGTCTCTCGACACGGATCCAATGGGAGATAATGGAAACTTTGACCGGGGTATTGAACCTTGCCTTCAGAATATCAGAGTATTGCAACGGAAGCATGTTCCGCTGTAATGACACTGTATAAGTAAGGATATGCCATAGATGATTGATCTTGGTATATGAATTGAAGCCATTGTTGAATTTAGAAGGTTGTCATGAATACGTTCTGTACAGAACAATAATCATGAGTCTTCTTAATAAAACAATAAAGAATAACATTGCTTGAGACACAAAGGAATGGTGGTAGCCTAGAACACGAGGAAAAATGAAATAATATTGAGTTACCTATAGGATGGATCACGTCTCGTGAAATAAATCGGTTATTTCATATTCTCGACAAACTGAAGAGTTATTGAGAATAATGTAATGGGCATAAGGCATTATTTGGTTATGACCAAAGTTCAATGGTGATTGACTACGGAAACGTAGGAATGCTTTAATCAATAAAATATTTCATTTACACTACGATGGACCATAGCCTGAAATTGCATCTCAGTCAAAATTTGGGATTTGAAAGAGAATTGCAATGGGCATGACGAAGGTTATTTCGTTAAAAGGATGAACTATAGTACCTCAAGACAGGAATCCTCAACCTTGATTTGATCAAGTGATTTTGTGATGACCAAAATATTGAGTGGGCCTGCAGTTTCATGAAACTGAGTGGGAGCTTTGAAGACTTCCCGGAAACTTGGTGAAAGGACGTGGATGTCTCCTAGAGGGGGGGGGGGGTGAATAGGCGCTTAAAAACAAATACGGTTTTGGCTTGAACAAATGCGGAATAAAACTTAACGTTTAATTTGCCAAGCAAGAAACCTAAATAAGCTAGGCTCAACTATGTGCACCAACAACTTATACTAAGCAAGATAAACAACTATGTGATAGCAAGATATATGACAAGATCACTATGGCTATCACAAAGTAGGTCCACAAGTAAATAGGTTGTCTAGAAGAACAACCTATGGGACAAGCAATGTACAATAATATGAGCAAGCACAAGATAAACAATGTAATAAGCTTGCTCAAAGTAAAGGTAGAGATAACCGCAAGTGGAGCCGATGGAGACAAAGATTTGTTACGGAAGTTCCTTCTCTTGCGAGAAGTACGTCTCCGTTTGGAGAGGGTGAGGAGCACAATGCTCACACGAAGCCAACGAGGGCCACCCTCTTTCTCCTCACGCTCTTACCAATGCAAGATGCCGTGATTCCACTATTAGGACACTTGAGGGTGGTCACCGAACCCGTATAAATGGCGACCCTTGGGGGCGGTCACCGAACCCGTACAAATGCTCGGGGCTATCTCCACAACCGAATTGGAGGCTCCCGTAGCGTCCCGAAGCTTTCCACCACAATGATTGAGCTCCGTAACAACAAGCCCCTAGGTGCCAACGCACCCACGAGGAACAAGCTCTAGAGTTCCAATGCACTCAAGAATAGATATCTTCACAACTTCACTCACTACAAAGAATCCTCGGAGAGAACTCAAACCGATGCACCAAATGCAATGGCAAGAGCACACGAAGTGCTCAAGTCCCCAACTCTCAAATCCCACCAAAGCAACAAAAGCTATGGAGGAATATGAGAGGAAGAACAAGGAGAACACCAAGAACTCCAAGATCTAGATCCACAAGGTTCCCCTCACTTAGAGGAGAGATGGCTTGGTGGAGAATGTGGATCTAGACCTCCTCTCTCTTTTCCCTCAAAAAGGAGCAAGAATCATAGGAGGGTAAGAGAGTAAGCAAGCTCAAAGAGGTCAACAATGGGGGGAAGAACTTGCACAAAACCGATGGAGACAAAGGAGGAAGAAGACCCCCTTTTATAGTCTCCCACGAATCCAGCCGTTGGAACCCGTTGGCAGCCCACCAACCACGGTACTACCGCTCAGAGAGCGGTACTACCGTGGTGCGGTACTACCGCAGTGGGTGCGGTACTACCGCGCTGCCGTAGTACCGCAGCCTAGTGCCGTGCCCACTACCACTTAGTCAGAACGCTTGCGGTAGTGGTTACGGTACTAGCCTGTCGTACTACCGTAGTGCGGTACTACCGCGCTGCCGTAGTACCGCAGCTTAGTGTCGTGCCCACTACCGCTCGGTCAGTACGCTTGCGGTAGTGGTTACGGTACTAGACTGCCGTACTACCGTAGCGCGGTACTACCGCAGTGGGTGCGGTACTACCGCATGAGCGGTACTACCGCACGCCAAGCGGTACTACCGCCCCAGCAGAACCAGGGAGCCCAGGCCACACAACAGATGAACTCCAAAGACATAGGCAAAACCCTGAACAGCCACAACTTCTGCAAATGAACTTCGATTAAGGCAAACTCAAGCTTGATGGAAAGCTAACAAACAGAGCTGCCTAATCACAACTGGAAATATTTAGAAGTGGCAAGGGAGAAATGTCAAACAAATAGAGGTGTGAAACCTCTAACCGAGACGACCCGGCAAATCTCCCACATCAAAAAACATACGAGAAGACGCATATGAAATCCGTTTTCGATGAACAAGAGCTTGTCATGAAGAAGACCACAAGCTCCAAAACTCACACGGAGAAAAGCCAAACAAGAACCAATAAAGATGAGGCCAAGGATGCAAAAGGTTTGAGCTCTCCACGAACGACTCGGCCTAGCCTATAACACGGTCTCCTAACAACTACCAAGAGACCGGTAAACTAGACACCTATCTAGTCAAACCTTTGTCTTGCGCATAATCCACTTGAGCTTGATGATGACGATCATGCCCGCCTCAAGTTGGAACATCTTCCTTGATTCCGCCGGCTCGATGAAGACTTGTAGATAGCTCCCCCATACTCCATTATGGGTGAGCCTCTTTTAGGCACATCTTCACACGACCATTATCACCAAATGGTCGGCAAGCTCCAAGCATACGATATCTCCGTGATGCTCCTCTTGACCTTGCACACATCTACTTGACCAATCTTTGGATAGCTCCATGAAGAACACTTTGGTCAACACGTAATATTCATCTTACAACCTTGAAGCCACCATATGATCTTCAAGCATTGCCTATGGGCAAACCTTAAAGTATAACTCAAGGAAACCATTAGTCCATAAAGATTGTCATCAATTACCAAAACCAAACATAAGGGCACATGCCCTTTCAATCTCCCCCATTTTGGTAATTGATGACAAACACAATAAGAGGGTTTATATGATGAATTATACTAATCATGCAAAGCAAGTATGCATGAGTAAGAGGGCAAATGCTTAAGAACAAAACAAAAGCATGAACCTCCTCAAACAAAACCCTCTAAACTCTTCTCCCCCTTTGGCATCGATTGCCAAAATGGGCAAAAAAAACTTAGAAGGCCGATATAGAATGTGTTCCTCCCAAAAGGGTGTATTTCTCAAGAAATGAGTGGAATAAAATACACATATCCAACGATATACGATGGGAGGAAAAACAAACTATATAGAGGATCCAAAGATTGCAAAAATATGAGATGGCACAAAGGCATAAGAAAAAGCAAGCAATCAAACGATCCAACATGCCAAAAGATTATAAGATATTATGATTTGAGCATAGGAGTGTTCTAAAGAAAATAGAGAAGTTCCTCAAGATTTGTGCACTATTTAGAATCTTTGTAGTATAATACAAAGTTCACAAAAATTGGATCATCACTCCCCCAAAATCGATAGAAACACAACACATGTGCAAGTGTGCAAAGATATGAGACAAAGTCTAGCACTTGCAACAAACCAATGGTTGAGAAAATAGCAAAAGAGATAATCGTAGGAATAGGCTCAACCAACAAGATGTGTGTGAGTCATGGTGAAGCACTTGATATGACTAGTATAAGGATGACTATTTAAGCGTCAACATAGTCTTGAAGAAATGAGACTCAAGATGCTCGACATGTCCTTCCAACATAAGTTACGAAGGTCACACACACAAACAACAAATGGGTTCACAAGGTTAAGTAAAATGCAAAGTGAAATCAAGACTTGTGACAACCCCATGGTGAAGATAGAAAATAATAGGCTCATCAAGACAAGCATGAGGACAACAATCTTCACCACCAAAAGAGTGCACCAATAAGAATAGAATTAAGACACGCACTCAACCACACACGCTTTCATGTAACCACCGAAGAATTTAACATAAAATAAAATAAAAAGGTGGACATGAAAGAACAAGGATATCCAATAAAAGTGTAACTTCTCGGGTGTACATGCTTCTTTTTGGATGTAATATACCTAGAATCTTATACACTTGAGATAGTTACAAAAGGAGAGAGCACGATATCCCAATGGAAGTCATAAATATACGAATAAGATCTTTGCTTGAAAGCATAGCCAATGGCTTAATATTATCTTATTGTATAAGGATGAAATCCACACAAACAACCATCAAAGTCATCACAACTAGCAACAAGGTATCAAGAGATAGTTGAGATGCTTTGAACAACGAAACAAGTATCGCAACCAATAATATATCTTGCAATTCTAGAACAAATCAAGAACCGCAACAATTGAAAATGAAGAATATCATGCCATGATGCAACCTACACAAGGTTGGAAGCAAGAAAAGTATGCATGAGGTAGATACTTGTTACCGAGATAGCATGGGAATGATGTAGTAGATAAAGTCTTCAATGATCGTCCTAGCATGACTCCTAAAGGCACATGGTGACACCACCTTCCTTAAATGAGACGATCCTCCAATGCATCTCCAAAGTTCCTACATCAACATTAACACACAAAATGGTACCCAAACTCATTGGGACCCAAGAGTTAGAGGAACAAACATACATAGGACAAACTCCACGGGGATAAGTGCATATGGACATGAAGATGCATTCCATGCACATATTAGCCAATAAAGAAGTGGATGGAGTTTAACATATATATATACGATCAAAGAAAGAAATCATGCATCGGAACAACACATAGAAAATATGCATGCACACGACTTTCAAGAACCAAAAGTGAATACAATTTTGACAAAACATCAAGTAAACCAAGATGGCACGCCAAAGGGTGACACAACATAAGGTTGTCCAAATTATATCAAAGGTCCAAATCAACACATGATAGGAGACAAGTAGAAATTAACACATGGTCAATTGCTACATTCACCAACAAATGTGAAGAGATACCAATTGAATCACAACCCAATCAACACATGATTGAATAGGGAAACAATTGAAAAGGATACCAAGTGACCATTAGATTCCAAAATAAGATTCCAATTGAAAATAAGATTTCAACATAAACTTGTCACTTGGATTATACCAAATAAAAGATTCATCAAGGAATGGGGTATCAATTGACACACCAATTGATAGAGAGCATGATATCAAAATAAAAGATATCAAAGAAGGAGATATCAAACTCTCAACAAGAGAGCACAATCCCAAACAAACTATGCCCTCAACAACTTTATGATGACATAAAGCACCAAAGAGGATATATATGCCTTCCAATAACACACACTTGATATGGATCATAAGATGCTAGCTCCCCCAAGAGATGTGCATTATATAGAATTTCCATTTGAAAACAAAATGCACACGATGGGATCATCACTTTCACTATATCTAGAGAAACACTAGACAAGATCACAAACACATGAACCACAAGTGGCTAGGAAGACACTAAGAGTTAAAACCACAATAAAATCTTGGCGAGTAATGAGGCAATTATATACAAGCCAATAGGTAAAGATGATCAATAATTTCTACCACATATAAGAGTACCAATTGTTAAGAACAAGAGGTATATGGAATTACTTCCGGGTGGTAGATATCATTAATATATATTATCACTTTCACAACAACAACCATAAGCACGTGGCAAAAGATAAGAATTGATCACAATGCTTACAAAGAGATTCTTGATAGCTTCAAGTATGCATCTAATCACGCAAGCAATGATTAGGAAAACTTGGAGCAAATGGTTCCCTCGTAGAAAATACAAGTGCATATTGGAGGGAAACCGTATCAAGAAAATCTCACACACTCAAGATCCATAAGATGAGAAATGAAGTCAATTTAAGCAAATTGGAACTTGAGGAGCAAACATGCCACCTAGAAACTAGATAATTTACAATATCAACTCTAAGTGGCAAAACCCCCAAATGTACACGTTTTATAGACGAGTAATATACACAAAGCATATTACTCCCCCATAACGTGATATCCCAAAATTTACAACTAGAGGCAAACAAATACCAACAAGAGATAATTAATGGATATTTTAGAATTTTAATTTCTCATGAGAACGACATACCACATAGTGACTAGATAATCTTATAATATCAATACTAGGTGGTATTTCTCATGTATACACATTTTAGGATCGTAAAGTGCACAAGGCACATCACTCCCCCAAAATGGGATGAACCATTAATTTCTCACAAGAGCCAACTAAGATAAAACCAATATGAAAAATAGGCTCAACCCAACAATCAAGCATACATGATGTGCAAACCAACATATACATAATTGGAAGCACAACATATACAAACACATGCAAGGTACAAAACCAAAACATGCAAAGGGCAAGTAACTTTCAATGTAAACAATTTTCAGTACAAGTTACCGTAAGGAGGCACATTGGATATAAGATAGACACAAGATAATCCAAATGACTTGGCTTGAGATAATGTGATTTAATGAAGGTCCCTTAATTCTTCATAATGTAGCCAAGTCTCCAATGCCCTCCAACACCACCTATTGATCAAGTTGGGGCTTGTTGGTCCCCAACCAAGTTGGGTCCTAAGAGGTTAGTCACAATAGGCTTGGCAACCCAAATGGTGCTTTTCTTGTCACCACTTTGAGTGCCAACAAATTTGGCAACCACATTGCCAAACTTATCCTTCCGAAGAGAATAAAAATCATCAACTATAATAGGGTTGGATAAGGTACCATTCGTGCATGAAGAAGAAAGATGACCCTTCTCGCGACATAAGTAGCAACACCTACTCTTTCCTTTCTTCATGATTGATTTCTCAACATGAAGATCATTTACTTGAGTCTTCTTGGGAAGTGGCTTCACTTCACCTTGCGGTTGAACTTGAGGCCTCTTCCCTAGTTGCTTGTCACAAATGGGCTTCTTCTTCTTCAGAGGGCAAGATCTAACATGGTGCCCTTCAAAATTGCACTTGAAACAAATAATCTTGGCTGAATTCTTGACTTGAGATTGGCCCTTCTTCTTGTTAAACATGGACTTCTTATTGTTGGAGTTGAATCCAAGTCCACCCTTGTCATTGGGGGATTTTTGTCCCCACAAAACCTTGTCAAGTGTAGACTTCCCTTCATGACCCTTTCCCAAGTCTTTCTTCAAAGAAGTGACTTGGGCCTTGAGCTCTTTGATTTCCTCTACATGGTTAGTAACAATACAAGTACTAGAGGAAGTAGAAGCATTGTTAGAGCAACAAGGCAAGGAAAGTAATTCATCACAAGATGTAGCAACATTATGAGTGGATGAATTACAAGGACTAGCACATGGCAATATAGCATATTGAGTAGAATTAGTGATAACGTCCACATGAGGAACTAATTTAGAATCCTTAGCCTCATGAGCTAACTTTAGCACATTATGGGAGACTAGAAGATCCTCATGAGAGCTTGAGAGCTTTTCATGATTTTCTTCCAATTTCCCATACTTGCTAGTTAGCAACTCAAGTTGAGCCTTTAGCTCAACATTCTCCTTTAGGATGGATGCTTCACAATAAATCGAGTTAGTAGGACAAGAATCATCAAGAATAACGGAAGGAGAAGAAGACATGGCAATCTCTTTCAAGTATGAAGCTTTTAGTTGAGCATGCGACTCGGTGAGTTTAATGAGCTCACCCTTAATGACCCGTGAGCCATTTCCGAGGTGCTCAAAATCCTCAAGGAGTTTAGCATGCGCAACCTCAAGCTTATTGTGTTTAGTTTTGATAGAATTAGCCACCTCAAGGGTTCTATCAAGAGATTCCTTTACTTTAGATAAATCTAAAGTAAAGGTCTCCTCAAGAGATTCCTTGGTGGTTTCTTCACACTCAAGAGCTTGAGATAGATCCGCAATTTCATTAGCGTAATCACGCTCATGGCTTTCCATTTTATCAATGGTGGCCTCATTCTCCTCAATATGAGCTTCCAACTCCTCAATGTATTTTTTGCCCTCAATGGCAATAGACATGATTTCCATGAAGTTGGAGCAAGCAATTTTATTCTTATGAAGAGCTTTAAAAATCATTTCTCCCTTGATTTTTAAGGAAGCGATATTAACATGCTCTTCAACATTATCTACATAATCACCATCACTAGATATGGGGGTCAAAGTAGGAGATACCTTTAACTCCTTCGCCATAAGGCAAAAATGAGTCACACGAGATGATGATGTAGGATCTCTTGAGGCACCATTCAAGACCACATCTTGTTCCATGGATTGTTGGTTTTCCTCTACATTGTTAGCACAATAACTAGAGGAAATAGAGGCATGGTTATCATGGAAACAAGATATAGCAAGCATATCATCATGAGATATATTCAAGTGATTTCTACATGATATGCATGGACTATAAACACAAGCATGTAAAACATTTATGGTGCTCGAATTGTTGAGGTCCATCAAGGAGGCATTGCAATAAGATAGTGATAAAGGGTTATCAACAAAAAGTTCACTATCATCATTGCAATGACTCAAACTACTCACCATTTCATTACCTTGTGGAAAATCACATGTTGGTGAAGTAGAAGAAGTTGAGAAAGCATCGCGACCGGAGGTGGAGGGAGAACAATCATCCCCACAAATCTTGGACACACCATATTTATCTTGAAGCTTTGTCCACAACTCATGAGCATCCCGAAACGGCATGAGTTGAAATATGTCTACATTACTCAAAGCATCAACAAGCACATTAGAAGCTTGACCATTGAGATAAGATTTTTTCTCATCCAACAAGGATAGGTTTTGAGTATCCTTTGGAGGAGAAAAACCCATATCTACAATTCGCTCCATACACGGGTCAATGCCCCGAAAATATTTAAGCATGTGAATTTTCCAAGCAACATAATTTGTGCCATCGAAACTAAGAGTGTCAATGAAACCTAAACCCCTAGTCGACATCTTTAATCTCAAGGCGGTGAAGCCCTATAAAGAGAGACGAGGCTCTGATACCAATTGAAAGGACGTGGATGTCGCCTAGAGGGGGGTGAATAGGCGCTTAAAAACAAATACGGTTTCGGCTTGAACAAATGCGGAATAAAACTTAACGTTTAATTTGCCAAGCAAGAAACCTAAATAAGCTAGGCTCAACTATGTGAACCAACAACTTATACTAAGCAAGATAAACAACTATGTGATAGCAAGATATATGACAAGATCACTATGGCTATCACAAAGTAGGTGCACAAGTAAATAGGTTGTCTAGAAGAACAACCTATGGGACAAGCAATGTACAATAATATGAGCAAGCACAAGATAAACAATGTAATAAGCTTGCTCAAAATAAAGGTAGAGATAACCGCAAATGGAGCCGATGGAGACAAGGATTTGTTACCGAAGTTCCTTCTCTTGCGAGAAGTACGTCTCCGTTTGGAGAGGGTGAGGAGCACAATGCTCACACGAAGCCAACGAGGGCCACTCTATTTCTCCTCACGCTCTTACCAATGCAAGATGCCGTGATTCCACTATTAGGACACTTGAGGGCGGTCACCGAACCCATACAAATGGCGACCCTTGGGGCGGTCACCGAACCCATACAAATGCTCGGGGCTATCTCCACAACCGAATTGGAGGCTCCCGTAGCGTCCCGAAGCTTTCCACCATAATGATTGAGCTCCGTAACAACAAGCCTCTAGGTGCCAACGCACCCACGAGGAACAAGATCTAGAGTGCCAATGCACTCAAGAGTAGATATCTTCACAACTTCACTCACTACAAAGAATCCTCGGAGAGAACTCAAACCGATGCACCAAATGCAATGGCAAGAGCACACGAAGTGATCAAGTCCCCAACTCTCAAATCCCACCAAAGCAACAAAAGCTATGGAGGAATATGAGAGGAAGAACAAGGAGAACACCAAGAACTCCAAGATCTAGATCCACAAGGTTCCCCTCACTTAGAGGAGAGATGGCTTGGTGGAGAATGTGGATCTAGACCTCCTCTCTCTTTTCCCTCAAAAAGGAGCAAGAATCATAGGAGGGTAAGAGAGTAAGCAAGCTCAAAGAGGTCAACAATGGGGGGAAGAACTTGCACAAAACCGGTGGAGACAAAGAAGGAAGAAGACCCCCTTTTATAGTCTCCCACGAATCCAGCCGTTGGAACCCGTTGGCATCCCACCAACCACGGTACTACCGCTTGGAGAGCGGTACTACCGTGGTGCGGTACTACCGCAGTGGGTGCGGTACTACCGCGCTGCCGTAGTACCGCAGCCTAGTGCCGTGCCCACTACCGCTTAGTCAGAACGCTTGCGGTAGTGGTTACGGTACTAGCCTGCCGTACTACCGTAGTGCGGTACTACCGCGCTGGGTGCGGTACTACCGCGCTGCCGTAGTACCGCAGCTTAGTGCCGTGCCCACTACCGCTCGGTCAGTACGCTTGCGGTAGTGGTTACGGTACTAGACTGCCGTACTACTGTAGCGCGGTACTACCGCAGTGGGTGCGGTACTACCGCAGTGGGTGCGGTACTATCGCCCCAGCAGAACCAGGGAGCCCAGGCCACACAACAGATGAACTCCAAAGACATAGGCAAAACCCTGAACAGCCACAACTTCTGCAAATGAACTTCGATTAAGGCAAACTCAAGCTTGATGGAAAGCTAACAAACAGAGCTGCCTAATCACAACTGGAAATATTTAGAAGTGGCAAGGGAGAAATGTCAAACAAATAGAGGTGTGAAACCTCTAACCGAGACGACCCGGCAAATCTCCCACATCAAAAAACATACGAGAAGACGCATATGAAATCCGTTTTCGATGAACAAGAGCTTGTCATGAAGAAGACCACAAGCTCCAAAACTCACACGGAGAAAAGCCAAACAAGAACCAATAAAGATGAGGCCAAGGATGCAAAAGGTTTGAGCTCTCCACGAACGACTCGGCCTAGCCTATAACACGGTCTCCTAACAACTACCAAGAGACCGGTAAACTAGACACCTATCTAGTCAAACCTTTGTCTTGCGCATAATCCACTTGAGCTTGATGATGACGATCATGCCCGCCTCAAGTTGGAACATCTTTCTTGATTCCGCCGGCTCGATGAAGACTTGTAGATAGCTCCCCCATACTCCATTATGGGTGAGCCTCTTTTAGGCACATCTTCACACGACCATTATCACCAAATGGTCGGCAAGCTCCAAGCATACGATATCTCCGTGATGCTCCTCTTGACCTTGCACACATCTACTTGACCAATCTTTGGATAGCTCCATGAAGAACACTTTGGTCAACACGTAATCTTCATCTTACAACCTTGAAGCCACCATATGATCTTCAAGCATTGCCTATGGGCAAACCTTAAAGTATAACTCAAGGAAACCATTAGTCCATAAAGATTGTCATCAATTACCAAAACCAAACATAAGGGCACATGCCCTTTCACTTGGAATGCAGAGGGCATTTTCTGAGTGGGATCTTTGGAAGCATTGTCATTATGTGAGACATAGTGAATAATAAAATGACTTGATGAAAGCTGAACCACAAATATATGAGTATATGATAGATATATTTGAGTGGGAGCGTGATCATTGTCTCAAACATATATGCATTGATATGTGTGAAGAATGATCTCATATGTATATATATGGATATGCATTGATTGTGTATATAAAGAATCGTCTTATATACATATGTGCATTATGATATATATAGAGCATAAGGCAAATAAAATACAAGATTGCAAGAATCTTCTTTTATGTGAAATACCAACACATTACACGTTGAAATCTATATGAGTAGATTAAGATACGAATAATGAAACGAAGTGAAGGTTGGAATAATCTTCTAACACAAGAAACATGTTCTTGTGGCTAGAAATTATATAATGGATGAAATCCAAATATCACAAGCAATGTCTTGATGGAAGAATAGAGATGCACCATGTACTAGACATGTGATCTTATATGTTCTTGACATATGATTCTACCATATAACATGCATTGTGAATCCAACAACAGAATGACTCAAAAGTTCTTGGAAGAAGAACAGATTCCGATGTGCTTTAGGAGTAAAACACAGAATCTAAATAAAGTCCATGCATTCAGTATATGAGGAATACCGAGGACTATTCTCTAAAATATAGAAAGGATAATAGACTTGAATGTAATGCAAGATTACAATTGCAAGCCATATTATGGGTCTATATGGAATTAGAGACATCACCAAAGACATGAAAGAAATGTGAGCAAAATTCACGGCACTACAAACATAATACTACTTAAAAAAGTAGACGTATGGATAAAAGTTTAGCGTTAGAAGTATTGGACTTCTGGTTGAGTGTATTTCCCAGTATATATGACTATGGACGAGTCTTCTAAAAACGGAACCAAGAGATCATTGGAGGATACTGTGAAATAATAGTCTCACTCTCCCGCGAAACTTATATCCAACCATTATATGATAATGAGTGGTATGTCAAAAGAGCTTTTGACCTGTACCAGTTGCAAAGGAAACATACGAATCTGAATTGGTGCAGTTCGTTGACGAAACCTCTTCCATGAGCATGCATGATCAATGAACACTTATGTGATAAGATGATTATGATCGGAAAAATGCGGATAGATTATTAGCACTCTAGTGCAAGTGGGAGACTATTGGATATATGCTCTAGAGGCAAATAATATATGATTATTCCAATATATCTAAGCAAGTTCATAACCAGTTTCATACCGTGCTAGAACTGTGTCAGTGAAACAATGATGCAGGTGTGGTATAGAAACCCCCAGAGTTCCTAGTTAGCCTCTACATCGATAACTAGTTCATGGTCAACATGATGGTCGTGGTTTCGCGATCATGGACAATTAAGTCTCTTGACTATGGGATCACCTCACTGGTTAAGTGACGTGATGAACATTACCCAAAGTAAGCATTACAACATGATCAAATCTTGTGAAGGTTCAGTGTTGTAATTACAGAACGTGGTAGACCGTTCCTTTGACCGTGAGTACGTGCATAATTGCTATCTTCCTGGATGCTTTGACCTACATCCCACCACCTGACTGAAATATGCGGGTCATAACAGTTGTATCTTGGGTATTCCGTGGAGATATGTTGAGGAGTATTGTTACAAGAGCGGTATTTGTCAATCCATATAATGGATAGATACTCGGGGCTCACTCGGTGAGATTCCATCCATAAAGCTGCAGCGTGTGACTAGGTCACGGGGATGAATATCATGGGAACGAGTGAATGAGGATTAGTTTAGAACGAGGTTGAACCAGACATAGGATGTCATTGATCGAATCTCGGAACAATCCAGTATCGCTGACAAAGGGAATGCTCTACGGCGTAAGGTCCAATCGGTGTTTGATATCCGGAATGCACAAGGGTCATTATGGGCATCCAGGTCCCGCTGATGATCATTGACCGTAGCCTCATCTCGGTCATGACTGGAGTGTTCTCGGACCGTAGGGTAACACACTTAAGGGCTCGATGAAATCGGAGACCTTTTCGGAACCATCGGAGTAACTAGAGAATAAAGGAAACAACATCGGAGAAGTACCGTGTTGAACCGAACAAGTTCGGAGTGAACCGGAAGGTGTTCCGGAGCACCGGGAGATGGAATATTATGTTTTATTTATTAATTAATTGAATTAATAATTAAAATCATTTTATTTCTAATTAATATGTGCAATGGGCCTTAGTGGAGAAAAAGGCCCATTAGGGGAAGAAATAAAATGGAAAAAGAAAAAGGAAAAAAGGGAGTGGGGGGGCGCCATGGGCCCTAAGGCCCATGAGGGTGGCGCCCCCTCTCCCCCCTTGGACGGCGCCCCCCCCTAGCATGTGGGATAGTCCCACATTGCTAAGGGAGGGGGGTTGACTCCCTCCCCTACCCCTATATAAAGAGGGCCATGGTGCACATATTTAATTAAGCCAAAATACACAATAAATCGGATTAAATTAGTATTTACTCTGAATTGATATCGGTTTTCTCCGGTCTTCTCCCCTCCCTTGTCTCTTTCACGGTGGGCTCCCTAGTGTGAGCCTATAGTGGAATTGATGCTTCTCTGCTAGAATCGGAGGCCGTCGTGCTGCCGAAGCTCCGTCCGGAGGTCTGCTTCCGCCACCTTCGCTGGATCGTAGAACGGAGGTCGTCATCGAGTCTCGTACGTGTGCGAGTAATACGAGGTGTTACACGTGTGGCACTACACCCATCCGGGTGCTCAACACAGCCAGGGGGCTGTGAAACTTGATCGGCTACATCAACCACGTTTGCGGGAACGTTTCCCGCGCAACGGACTACACCCCGAGGTATGTTATTTCCGCACTCCTTTCCGTTACGGTAATACGGCTAGCTAGATCTTGGGTTATGGGAACGCTAGTTAGAAAAATTTGTGTTTTCTGCTGTGAACCCCAACAAAACCCTACATGCTGCTTGTCTGATCTTGTATTGATGATGATGTACAGAGGTGCTGTGAGGGCTTTGGTGGAGAGAGATCTGTCTAGTCCTATGCGTGGGGTTGAGAGCTTGTGTCTTGAGTTGTCTAGAGAGGTGCCCCTACCTCGCTTTATATAGATAGCCAAGTAGGCTTTACAAGAGTCCTAGTCGACTACAAGTAAGAGTCCTTGGCTTGCGCCTCAAGTCTTCGGCTTCACGTCTTATTCCATCATGTCGGTGTCCATGAGTGGGCCCCTGGTGGGCCGCCAACCATGACATGCACCAGGTACCTTCACGTAGAGGAGTCGTGGGGTCACCCCCTCGTCAGTAGCCCCCGAGTGCCTGGGGGACTCGAAGAGTCGCGCAGGGATTCTAATCTGCCGTTGTGCGTGTCTCTTTGTCGTCTTCGAGTGAGCACTCGAACCTTTCGTGATCTTCTGTTGAGGATCCATACATCATTTGCTGATGAGAAGTCGAAGATGTCGTGAGTATGCTCCCGATGGGAGTATTTGGATGAAGCATCGAAATTTCAGTCCGGTTCGTCTTCGTATTTCATCGTCGGGTGGGGAGAAATTGCCCAGTCGAGCGGTCGTCGGGTGCGCGTCAGCGCTCCCGATGGGAGTAGCCCCCGAGGCTATGTGCGACTCATAGAGTCGCGCATAGGCTCAAGTTGTTTTTAAGCTAACCCCTTCGTTCTTGTCAACTGCGCGATTAGTGCTCGTCGGGTGCGCGTCAGCGCTCCCGATGGGAGTAGCCCCCGAGGCTATGTTTGACTGCTTGCAGTCGAGCATAGACTCAAGACTTCTTCGTCGTCGAGTAATTTTCATCCGAGGAAGTGCTCGACTCGGGTCTTGCGTCGTAGGCGTGAGTTGTTGTAGGGATCAGTCGTGGACGAGGAGGTTGGCCTCGCCGCGTCATGAGGGCGCCCAGCCCCCGAGCATCTGCTGAGAAGGAGAAAAAGGTGCAACTGTATTAAGATGTACTTGCGCGATATACAAAAGAATTGTAAGGTGCATGATTTGCAGACGTTGCGCTTTTGTCGAGTGGATAATATAGCAGCATACACGGTTTAAGCGTGTCTTTTTGTGAGTAGGACCTCCGGCAGCATACCCTTGCCGGGTAACAGGGACGCGATGCCAGACTTGTTGAACCCGGAGACAAGGGCGGCCTTTGGTACCCAGACTCACTACTTTGACGAATGCAAATAAACAGCATATAAACTGAGCATGATCCAAAGGATAATTTTGAGGCCCTCGAGGTTTGTGTGCAACTGCATAGTCATCTTTGGCGACTGATCGAGAATGTATAAAGGTTTTGGAATCATAGCATAAGAGTGTAAAAAAAACTTAGCTGTAGGATCAACGCGACGGAGGATGTCGAAGATGAGCAGTCGATGTGGCGAAACGGAGTCGATGTGATGGAGACTGTGACGTTCAGCCCCCGAGTCCGCGAGCCCCCGAGTCTGCGAGCCCCCGAGTCCGCGAGCCCCCGATTGTTGAGGTGGCGGAGTTGCGCAGCGAAGTCGTCGTGATGAATTTATCCGGCGAGTGACGAGAGGAATCGATGCGGCGATTCCTACGCGATGGAGCTCGGTACGGGAGATCCAATACAAAGGAGCTCGGCGCAGGATGTTTTGTGTGCTTGGAGTCGACGGTGCGGCGAGTGACCGAGAATGACTCGGCGCGCCTGGCGGAGTCGACATGACGAAGTTTCACGGCGTGTATCCGCACTGGAGCCGATGAAGTTGATGTCGTTGTTGATGTCGAAAAAGTGCCAGCCCCCGAGCATCGAGTGCGCGTCGTGATTCGTCCGTGGTTGATGTAGAGGACGGAGTCGATGCCGTGGCCGTGGTCGATGTCGCGCCCGAAGTCGATGTAGAGGACGGAGTCGATGTGGCGGACGGAGTCGATGCCTTGCCCGTAGACATGCGCAGCCTGATTCCGCAATCTGTTGCGGCGGCGGTTTCGACTGCGTTTTTTCGTCTTCTTCGATCTGGATCTTCATAGTGAACCATTGTTGATGTAGTCGCCGAGTCGTCGAGTTGTCGATTGCTCGTCGTGTGCTGTTGTTGTAGCGGCTTGAGTCAATGTATAAACATTGGTGAGTCATCCATGGCATGTCGAGTTGGAGTAGAAGCCTTGTGGGTCAATATTGAACCCGAATTCGCGATTGGAAATTCGTAATCTTGCGTAGATCCAAAAACGCGTTGCAGTGCGAGAGACGCTGACGGAGATCTAACCGTTGGAATTTTCTAAATTTTGTTGTGCTGATGAGGGATTGAATCCCGCATGCTTGCACCGGAGGGATCTTCAATTTGATGTCCGAGCTAATGTCAGCAATTTATTTTCTGGAGTTGCGCGGAGTTCCATCAGATTCCGAGAGTGCTTCAGTGCGCGAGTCGCTGACTTCGATTCAGCCGTTGGAATTTGCTGAAATTTTCACAGATTTTTGAAAATTAGATTTTGCATCTTTCCACCGAAGGGATCGTCGAGATGAGGTCCGAATCGCCATCGCGAGTGCCCGCAACACAGACGTTTTTTTGTCCTGTATGCTGCGCGTGAGCGGTTTTGTTGATGTCGATCTTCGAGTGACGCGATCGAAAAGTTTCTTGTTTTCTCTGTGAGATTGATGTAGATCTTGATGTAGTTGTTGAAGAAGCCCTTGAGTTGTGACTTGCTGAAGACGGGACCGCCGAGATCGTGATTCCAACCTGTGTAGTTCCCACAGACGACGCCAATTGATGGGGATCAACCCCGGCAAATCTCATGGTCAGGGACCCTGGGTTAGTCATGAGAGGCATAGGTTGGACGATAGCTCGTCGGCAAACAGGAGGACACGTTCCTGCTCAACATTATTGATGAGGGAGATGCGATTACAATGGATGTCGAGGCTGGAGTGCTCAAGGCTAGGGTTACAGATGATATTGGATCATTGGACGGCGGACAAGCGACACTTGGGGCACGATTTACCCAGCTTCAGGCCCCCGGAGGGAAAACCCTATATGTTGCTTGTCTGATTTTGTATTGATGATGATGTACAGAGGTGCCGTGAGGGCTTTGGTGGAGAGAGATCTGTCTAGTCCTATGCGTTGGGTTGAGAGCTTGTGTCTTGAGTTGTCTAGAGAGGTGCCCCTACCTCGCTTTATATAGATAGCCAGGTAGGGTTTACAAGAGTCCTAGTCGGCTACAAGTAAGAGTCCTTGTCTTGCGCCTCAAGTCTTCGGCTTCACGTCTTATTCCATCATGTCGGTGTCCACGAGTGGGCCCCTGGTGGGCCGCCAACCATGACACGCACCAGGTACCCTCACGTAGAGGAGTCGTGGGGTCACCCCCTCGTCAACAGGGGAACCAATCCGCGAACATTGATGCATCCATTCGTCAGCAATTTAACAAAAATCCGTTAAATTCGCACGAACTTCAACCGGATTTTATTTATCACACCAAAATTCTTTAAAATTCGGGTATAATGTACATAGCCGGACGATATATCATTCGTTGAACTATTTGAATACTTAAATAAAAACTAATTGGACTCCACGTCTGCTGCCATGCTGTCACCATTTACCCTCCTCTCCTTCGGTTGCTCCTCCTCGTCCTCCAAATCGTCGAAAATGGCGTCGATACTCTCCCTTTGCTCATTGAAGAGGCGACGGCTGGCTTGCACCTCGATCTTCGAATGAATAGAGTCAAGGGTCACCTTTTGTTTTGTAGTGGTGGGATTCGCCAAGGCGACTGCCTCGATGACGCGCATGTCTTGTATCTCCCGACAGAGATGACGGTGATGTGCTGGAGTAGGTTCGTACTCATCCTCCTCCTTGACGTCCTCCTCCATGTCATGCTCTGCCTTCTCCTCCTTCTCCTGCTCTACATCCTCCTCCTCCATGCGTTGGGTCTCCTCTTGCCCCGCTAGGAACTTCGCTCGCCTTGATGTAGTGAGCATCTTGTATGTGGTGATCTTAAAGGAGGACATGGATATTGGAGTGGCGCAGATGAGATTAAGCGTGGATGAAATGGCTACGGAGGCTCGTTGCTCCGCTTTACATAACCGCGTGTAGGAGGACGGGCGGACAGTCGACTTCAATGCCAATGGGGAGGTGTCGAGGGAATGACCCCCGGGTAGGGTCACCATGTCAACGTGGTCGCATTGAAGCAACGTCGCCGCTTCGAATCGGTCTCCTTGTGTCCCCAACATTGAACACACACATAGAACGGAGCGCTGACGTTATCCCATCACTTTGGAGTCATCTCATCGCGTCTACGGCATTAATGCTCTCACCGAGAACGAAACCCTGACTAGAGACCTCTAGCAGCGTCTCTCCGGCATTAAACGACAACGCCAACTGCTTCGCGTGTGGGAAGAATTTTTAGCGTAGAGGGAATTTGGGTGGGACCTAGGTGTCGGGTGTTTTGGATCCGATTTATGATAGAACGAACATGTGAACCATTCTGGGAGTGGATATAGGGCCACGTTGGATGAAAAAAGTGGCCCGAACATCCCACTTCGAACGAATACGAAAGGTTTGAGGATCGATGTTGGAGTTGACCTTAATTTCGTTGGAATAAGATTAAGCTCTAGTTCTTTTGGCCGATTCTGTAAGAATCGATCCCCTCTCTAGCTTCTCTTAGAATTTAGAATCCCCATTCGTTTTACAATCCTAACTATATAGGATTGCCAAAAAATATATGAGGTTAAGATTCAGAAAGAAGCCGAAGAGGAGGCAAATTCTTCTGGAATCGACCAAAGGAACTGGCCCAACAAATGGAGCGATGTCGAATCTCTTGACCTTATGTGCTGTTGACTCACTGATGCATGTCATGCTTTGTGTTTTTTCTGTTCATCTGCATAGGTAATCCATGTTCTGTTGTAGATCGGCGAAGAAGTTTGTGTTATTGGTGGTTGCCACCAACGACAATCATGCCTCATGATGAAGGGACTCAAGTATGTCATCCCTCAAGCAATTTATTTTCCTAGAGGAAAATATCCATCCCGTAATGACTATTGAAAATATAGTATTTTCTATCAGATTAATCCTTAAGTAGGTCATAAACATAATAAATAACAATATAAAAAAACCGTCAATTGAATTAACGGTTTGAAAAATATATTTAAAAAATACTAATTTAGAAAATCTTTTGCTCATACCGTTCAATTTTAATATGGATGGATGCATGTCTGAGAGAGAGGAGGGGAGCTGCCGCATGGGAACTCCTCTATGCGGCGTCGCTATGGAGTGTAGTCCTAGAATGAAAGCATATTTGCGGCAAGATAATACAACTAGCACATGAAACAGTAAAAAGGGATGAACTTGTGATACCCTCCCGTGGGTCAGGTTGAACCTGTATAGGCGGTTGCCGCGAAAGCAGCTTCCTCGGCGGCTTTGCGCTAAGCAGCGACGTCAACCATGGCATCGATGTAGAGGAAGTAGATGGAGCAGAGAACGAGGACGAACATCGAGCAGTCGTGAAGACACTCCCAAAAATCTTATCGTCCTTATCCCGATGCAGCATGTCAAAGGACTGGGTTTCAGAGGTCTACTCTCCTAGAAGATCGTGCACGCAATCGACATGAAGAAGTTAACCGAAAGCAACAACAATGGGAGGAAAGACAACGACGGAGGTTATGCGCAAAGAGGCAGAGAATGTATCGGCTAGAGTTGCCAACACCTCGAATATATAGGCCGCTAGGAAGTCATGGCCTGGGTTGAGGGCCATCTTCTCATGACCGAATCGCAACACCGACCATCCAATGTTTCGGATGGGTGATGTATCCAGCAATTGGTAATTAATCTCTGGTTAATTATTAGTTTTTAACCGATAAAAATAAAGTGCACACAACACATAGGTCTAAGATCGACTATTCGGCCTGACTCACTCACGAAAAACGATGTGCACGCGATGCGGTAAGACAAATAAAGAGAAGCGCGTGTGTACCATTACTCTCCTAAGGTTGCAATAGCTAGTAGAAGAGAACCATCTATAAAAGGATCTCAACTCAACTTCACTAACATATAGTACTAAGCTTTTCACCATATCACGATCCCCTCATGATCCTTAAGATTAATCAGAAATTATTGTTTATATGAACCCAAGACCCATCTATAATTCAACGATCACTTTGAACCCAAGTGAATCACATACTATATGCATGTGTGCCAGTGTGTGTCCCATTGTCTCATTCTCTTTCGCTGGCTACTGGCTAAAGCAAATCATATCACCGTGTTGCAAATCTTCGTGCGTTCTAAACGTGTCTCCCTGCGGTCATCATATCACCGTGTTGTGTCATGTGAAATGGACCCTTTTGAAGCCACCGGTTTGCAGATCCGTAAGCAATGATGGAGGGGGGACGTCGTAATCCTTGCGCATGATGATTCTAACCACGGCTCCACAGCGATCACTAAGACTTTTCTTCCCCCCTAATTGCTTCTTAAATCGCTCCTGTTCACGTTACTTTCTCGATCGCTTGCTTGGGCCCTACCGCTACCGATTAATCGCCATCAACATTACTCTCGCCTGCCCTAGGATATAGATGCTCAAAGAGGGGTGAAAGTGGCTAGGGCTTAGCTATGAATATTCTCCTCTTCTGTTCAGATTACCCCGTTCCACGATCAGAGCATCTCTAGCATATACGCTAAAATTGCATAGTGTAAAACCGATAAAATGATTTTTCATGTTTTGGGGTACGATTTTTGATTCGTCAAAAC
This sequence comes from Bromus sterilis, assembly GCA_950022295.1. Lineage (NCBI taxonomy): Eukaryota > Viridiplantae > Streptophyta > Magnoliopsida > Poales > Poaceae > Bromus > Bromus sterilis. Next base: position 34,007,945 of record OX465597.1, read on the forward strand.
AGATACGCTATAAGTTTACGACGAGATCCAAAAACAAAAATTAGATTACACTCGGATTTCCATCTTTACGGAAGCTTCATGGAAGGACGCCGGGGCTAGCCCAGCCGGTGGCTGACCTGGTTGCACCCGCCTGGTCGCCCCGGTGGCCGCTGGTCACGCTGGTGTCGATGATGGTGGGGGTACGAAGGCGGCGACGATGTGGCGAGAAGAAAGTTTTACGGAAACTAATCGTTTTTCGTGGGATAGAGAAACCTCAAATAAGTTTAACAACAACTCTCTTTACGGTGCATCAAGTTAATATGGACTGTTCGTTGGATAAGATTGGACGGTTCAGATCCAAATATAATACGCCGATGTCATCTGTTTCACGAAGAGATCCGAAGGGTATTTTCGGTAATAAAAATTATTTTGAACATATTCGGTTTTTCGCCCTCACAAAAAGAAGCAAGGATAGTTTATGTATGATTTTTTGATACTATAGTGAAACGAAGTATCCTCTCTTCATGTAATTTAAATTGTTGAATTATTCAAATGATACACCTTCCTTTCTGTATCATGATGTACCGTAAAATCTCTCTTAACAAAACGGCAGATATATGGACTGTGGGGTGATTTTTAGCGCTCCTCACACAATCTGGCCCTCGTCCGCCAAGATCCAAGATTCGTCCCCTCTTCGAATCCCGGGCATGATGTGGCGCCTCCTTTCGTCTCTCCAATCTGCCCCCATTCCCAGAACACGCAGCCTCCACGGGCTTGGTCTCCATCGCACAGCTCAGCCGTCTTCTTCACGGCGATGGCTACGCCTCCTCCACTTGCACCACCCAAGCTATAACCATGCAGAACAGATCGATGGGGTTCCATTAGACGGATCGGATTCCACATGCATTACCACACAAGCGTCCATCACCCAACAGACAGATCTACATCACAGACAATTTGCATCGTGATCTTTGGATTGCTGTTCTAGATGCCAAACCTAGACAGGTACGTGCATCACAGAAATAGGCGCCTAGGTCTAACCCGCCTTCTAAACAGTGCGTGATAAAGTGTACCACTATTTCGTGACAATTGACCGGAGGACGAACGGAACGGATAGCTTGGGACTGACGATAGGCCAATTACGTAGTCACAGCTTCACCATCGGTGAATGAATGTATGAATGAATGAAAGCTCTCTCGCATTTTGGAGAAGAAAAGGAAAGGCGAATGAAGATGTTGCCAAGGCGGCTAATAACAAGGGAACAATAAGGTGCAGTTTTGCTATTTCTGTGCGTCGATTATTCTACGGGAAGTCGGCATATCTCACCACCTTTCGATCAGTTTTTTGATTTTTTGCTGAATATTCAGAGCTTCATTAGTGAGTAAATGAATGCTCTCATGCATTTTGCGGGTAGTGTGTCATTGTTCAGTCTCTAGCCTGCTATGAAAAATTCAGTTCAGCAAGATAGCTCGAGCAAGGCACCGTCCTTGCACGTAATGCCGAAAATAATAGCACCGTCCTTGGATTAGTTATCACCATGACGGTTTTCCGCATTATTACCGGAAATAAGAAAGGCAGGCATGAAGATGTCAGTAACACAAAGTCGGCTAACGATAACATAATTAACAAACCCGCATAGAGGAAATTAAAACACAATGCAATATTTTTTCCCCATGGGTGCACGCTGTTTTCTCTACGGGAAATTTAGTCACCGCTAGCCTGAGAGGAAACTGTCTGTTAGTTAAGCAAAGCAGGCTAGCTAGATCAAGGCACCGTCCTCGTGTTTCAAAATAAGGGCACCGTCCTTGCAGTTACTAAAATAATAAGGCTACTGAAATCAGAAGCATATCACGATTTAGTAATCACCTTGTTGATATTGGCCCAAGCTCACGCTCCAAATATATAATTTAGTTCTCCCACTAAATATACTGTTTTTAGAACCTAAATATACTTTCTTCCCTCCCACTAAAATGTACCCTTTCTTCGCGTGCGCACCCCCGTATAAGCACCGCCGATTTTTTTTTTACCCGGGTACATACCCCTTTCCATTATTGGCATAATGAAAATATAGTACAACAAAGCACCGCCGATTAGTTCCACGTTTTTGTCACGGTGCTGATAAAGTTCCAAATCTCTTTTGTGAGCAGAGATAAACAATGCGATTCAGGAAAGCATAGCAAGGCTGTCTTCGCTTTGACAAACCGTCGCCGGAACTTGAAGCGTAGTACGTAGTACCTACCGGCCAGCCAACGAGACGCAACGGCGCACCGACGAACCGGTGTATTTTCTCCGGCGCTATCCTATGACCCCATCTAGGTCTGCTGTGATTTTCACTTCATTTGATTGACCTGGACACCCATTTTGCACCTCCAATGCATTGCACGACTAGTTTTTTTTTTTGAGGATATGCATTGCACGACTAGTTAGTCTTTCGGTGCGCTCGTGTGCTGTGTGAATTCTCAAGGGTTCATTGTATTGTAATTGACCTGCAATTTTCAGTTTATTGTAATCGACCGGCAAATTCTCGAGGGTTCGTGAGAAATCTCAAGGTCCGCGTCAAACCACATCGTCAAGAAAATTAGTGTTGTTAATAATCTGGCTAATCATCCACCTCATGTCATCGTCGGATATCGACATCAATTCAAACTGTTGAAAATGAGGTAAATGCTTCTCTACTTGCTAGATGTATTAGTGAATTCTCGAGGGTTCATTGTATTGTAATTGACCTGTAATTTTCAGTTTATTGTAAGTGACCAGCAATTTCTCGAGGGTTCGTCACGAATCTCAAGGTCCGTGTCAAACCACATTGTCAACAAAATTAGTGTTGTTAATAATCTGGCTAATCATCCATCTCAGGTCACCGTCATACATCGACATCATCCAAAAAGTTAAACATGAGGTAAATACTTCTCTACTCGCTAGATGGATTAGTTTTCATTTACACGGTTATCATCATCATTAGCCGGTCGGTAAGAAGACGGAGTGTTACGACTTATGAGCCGCTACTTGGACGAAGAAGACTCCTGGTTTTATTCGGTGGCGAATCTAAAGAAAAATCAAGAGTGAGATGAAACTATACAAACCAGGTACCATGGAAAAAAAGTATACAAAATATCTGTTGGGTTGAGAAAAATGTTGATGTACTGAATCTTCAGGCAATACGAGTATATGTTACTTCTTTTAGGCTGTGGCGCGGTGCTATGTGTTCGTTGGTTGATAGGTCGTGAGCTATTGGATCCGTTTGATTAACTAGTTCAATATAAGGACATTCTCCACAGTACGATGCTTCAGTGGTGGCGCCAGGATTTGCTGGCTGGGTATTCATCCCAAATTTGTTTACTCTAAAGGTAATATATGAACAAAATAGTGTTTGCAATTGGGGTTGGGGAGCCTCTCTCCCTCTCTAGTTGCGGAGCTTCATCATGTGTTTGCACTAGTGCTAGCTGCAGATTGCTCTCAACCTCAATGAAAAGAGGACTTGGTGTGGATGTAGAAGTTAATTTTTTTTGCCTTTGCAGATTTCTCCCACAATTCAAATAATCTAACATTCTTCTTTTTCATTTACATCACAATCATATAAACAAAGTAAAATCAGTGGCAATGTAGCATGGACAAACAAACAATTCAATGTTAGTTTACAAGCAATCACTAATCTTCATATTTGTGTAGTGAAATAACACCTTGGGAGGCTTTTTCCAGAAAAATACCTTGGCTCCGGCCGTCCGGGGACCGGGGAGCAGCCGAGCAGGGGAGGGCGGGAGGCAGGAGGGGTTGGAGGGCGGAGGGCGGAGGGCGGGAGGCCGGAGGGTGGAGGGCGGGACCGCGGGAGGCCGAGGACTGAGCCTGACGGAGCCGCGCCGCCGCAGAAGCCGGAGCCCGAATGCCAGAGGAGACATGAGAGGGCGGGGCCGGAGCCAGAGGGGAGGAGAGGGCAGGGGAGGGACCGAGGGAGAGGGCCGGCCGGCAGGCGGCAGGGGAGGGAGAGGGCGACGGGAGAGAGTCAGGAGCAGTGGCGGCGCGTGTGTGGGAAAGGGGATCGAATCGGGGATGGAGACGCTGGACTGCTGGAGCCTGGTGGAGGGAGGCTTTGTCGCTCGGGTCGGGTCGCGCAACCGCGCAAGTTACCAGACATCGGGCGCTTGTGTCTGATCAGATACGTAGCTGCAACTGCTAATATACCTAGTAATTTTTTTGACGTGGTTTTCTTGGGTATTCCAAAAAAGTCCCAAGACAACCCCCAGCCGCCACTCCGATGTTTGTTGCGAGTTTCTTTGCAGTATGATGCTTATTGCGAAGCTTTATTTGTAAGTAAGGATTTTTTTTATGATATAATGTCTGCTGCGAAACTTCTTTGTAACCTGATGCTTGTTGCAAAGCTTTTTTTCATATGACGAACGGGCAGCTTGGGACTGACAACAAGCCAATTACGTAGTCAGAGCTTCATCATCAGTGAATGAACGAATGAATGAGCTCTCTGTATATCAGGAAAGGTGGATGAAGATGTTGCCATGGCGGCTAATAACAACGGGACAATAAGGTGCAGTTTTGCTATATCTGTGCATTGATTATTCTACGGGAAATTGGTATATCACCGCCTTTCGATCGTGGTTTTTAGTTAGCAGAATATTCAGAGCTTCATTAGTGAATAAATGAAAGCTCTCATGCATTTTGCGGGTAGTGTGTCATTGTTCAGTCTCTAGCCTGCTACGAAAATTTCAGTTCAGAAAGATAGGTCGACCAATGGATATCCTTGCACATAATGTCGAAAATAATAGCACCGTGCTTAGATTAATTATCACTATGCGTTTCAAAAATAAGGGCATCGTCCTTGCAGTTACTAAAATAATAAGGCTACTAAAATCAGAAGCACATCACGATTTAGTAATCAGCTTGTTGATATTGGCCCAAGCTCACGCTCCAAATATATAATTTATTTCTCCCACTAAATATATATACTTACCCTTTTTCCTTTCCTCCCACTAAAATGTACTCCGTACCCTTTTTTCGCGTGCGCACGCCCGTCTAAGGCCTTGTACAATGCAAGATGCTTTGGAGAGTGCTTAGCAAAATAAACCGATCTTTTTTGTAGCACTAGTGCTTATTTCTATAGAAGAGGTGCCTAATTAAGCGTCTACCCTTTACATCTAAGCACCAGTGCTTAGAGAATAATCTGGTTTTTTCTCTAAGCACCTCTTATAAGCACCTTGCATTGTATATGATCTAAGTACCGCCGATTAGTTCCACGTTTTTTTCACGGATTCACGGTGCTGATCAGTTCTAGTACCAGTTTCTTCTGCCGGCAGAGATAAAGAATGCAATTCAGGAAAGCGTAGCAAGGCTGTCTTCCCTTTGACAAACCATGGGCGGAACTTGAAGCGTAGCATTTTCTTCGTAAACTAATATAAAATATTTTAAAACACAAAAATAATTTTGATCTAAAGTTTTTTGTATTACTTAAAAAAATACTTCTTCTGTTTCAAATTACTTGACATTGTTTAAGTTTAAGTTTGGTTCATAGTTGAACTAAAACAATGCCAAATAATTTAGAACCGAGGGAGTAGTATGTAGTATTTGCCAGCCCGTGGCCCGGCTTACCGCGAGGCGCAACGGTGCATCGACGAACCGGTGTATTTCTCCGACCGTATCCTATGACCCCATCTAGGTCTTTTGTAATTTTCACTTCATTTGATTGACCTAGAAACCCATTTTGCACCTCCATGCACTGCACGACTAGTTATTAGTCTTTCGGTGCGCTCGTGTGCTGTGTGAATTCTCGAGGGTTCATTGTATTGTAATTGACCTGTAATTTTCAGTTTATTGTAAGCGACCAACACATTCTCGAGGGTTCGTCACGAATCTCAAGGTCCATGTCAAAACACATTGTCGACAAAATTAGAGTTGTTAATAATCTTGCTAATCATCCACCACAGGTCACCGTCAGATATCGACATCAATTCAAAAAGTTGAACATGAGGTAAATGCTTCTCTACTTTCGCTAGTAGATGGATTAGTTTTCATTTACTCGGTTATCATCATCATTAGCCGGTCGGTAAGAAGACGGAGTGTTACGATTTATGAGCCGTTACTTGGGCGAATAAGACTCATGTGGTTTTCCTTTTAGTGATGTGGCCACACGCGAGCTGTCGTGGTCATATCAAAGGTATACCCTTAAGTATAACATATCAAGGAGTACCCTTAGCATCATGACTTCCCAAAGATACCTAAGAAACAAAATAAAACTACTGATTCACCAGGAACTTTGATAAATCACAGGAACACATGACACAACGTCTCCGAGTAACCCGTTACTTGGAAGAAGAGAGAGTCTCCGAGTAACTAGTTACTCGGAAGAGCATATTGACTCCGAGTAACTCACTACTCGAAAGAGGAGACTGACGAGCTGTTCACTACTCGGAAGAAGGAGGGAAGAGCAACGGGCGCGAGGCATTGAAGCCAAAGGCGTTACTCCTTCTTAATTAGCGATAGTGGATAGTCAGTTTCTTGTAATAATGATATGTGTTAAGCCTTATAATTAAACCCCGCCATTAGTGCATTGAAAGGGCGGGGGCGTACTCTATATAAGCCCGACGCCATGCCCGGGGAGGGGGAGGTACGCGCCCTTCATTCTTCAAACTCCAAGAAAGAACACCCCAGTCAGCCTGAGACAGGATTAATGTTTTTATGAGAGACCTAAATAATTTTCCTTGCGCCAACCTCTTGTAATACATATCTATATAGTTTCAATCATACTTCTATATCTATTGTCAGGATCGTATCCACGACACGAGCATATCATCACTTTTTTTACGGAGCAATTCAAGCATACCATCATTTTTTTAGCCAAGCATACCAACATCACTCATCACTGTCGATGGATGGGCCTGGAGGAGCGCCATTGGCCCATGGGTTTCCGCACGGTGTTGGGCTTTCGTTGCCATATCGGCCCACTGCAGCATCAGCCAGGTGGAGGCGTCTTCCAGTTTCGGCGCAGCGCAGCACCGCCGCCGCCAGAAGCATCGATCGCGCGGGAAATTTTCCCCAGGATCCCCGCCACTTCGCTCCAATTCCCAAATCCAAGCACCACCGCAACTAGATCTGCCAAACCCGAGCCCCCCCTATCCATGGCCACCGACGCCGCCGCAGCCGACGGCGAGCACATCGAGGCGATGGAGCAAGTTGAAGGGGAGGAGCGGGCGGCCGGAGCAGCCGCCGCCGCCGCCGCCGATGACGACGGCGTGCCCACCGAGGCGATGGAGCAAGTTGGTGGGGATGAGGCGGAGGCTGACGCCTCCGTTGACGACGAGGCGGCCGAGGCGATGGAGCAAGTTGGAGGGGACGAGGCGGAGGCGGCTGACGCCGCTGCCGACGACGAGGCGGCCGAGGCGATGGAGCAAGTCGGAGGGGACGAGGCGGCGGCTGACGCCGCTGCTGACGACGAGGCGGCCGAGGCGATGGAGCAAGATGAAGGGGAGGAGCGGGCGGAGGTCGAGGCGGAGGAAGAGGAGGAGGAGGAGGGAGACGCCAGCGCCGAAGCGCACATGGAGGCATCGGACCAGATTGAAGAGGAGGAGGTTCACGCGGTGGCGGAGGCGGAGGAGGATGCGGAGGTCCGGCCGCTGCAGACGGTGCTCCCGCTCGGAAGGGTGAAGAAGATCATGCGGGTCGACCGCGACATCAGGAAGGTGACCGCCGAGGCGTCGCTGCTCATCGCCGCGGCCACGGAGCTCTTCGTCGGCTCCCTCGCTACCGGCGCCCACACGGCCGCCTCCCAAGGCGGCCGCCGGGCGGTGCGCGCCGCGCACGTCCGGGCCGCGGTCCGCGCGCACCGCCCCACCGCCGACTTCCTCCTCGACTGCCTTCCAGCCGCGGAGGCGGCGCCTCGCGCCGCCCGCTCCGGATCCGACGGTGCCGCTGTCGTCAAGGAGGCAGCACCACCCAAGCCGCTGCCACGCGGGACCCGCCGCATCGACGGATTCTTCCTGAAGGTCACTTAGAGGTGTCTCTCTCCGTGTGCGCTTTATGAATGCCTGCTCTAGATGGTTAAATGTATTCCTACCCTGCCATGTGATGGAATTGGAACCTATGAATTTTATCAATCTAAGTATTCAGTTGTCTTCGATCTTGCACAGTGCACTGCTCATATCTTGCAAGGATCTGATATGCCACCATACCTTTATTTAAGCTGCTGTAGTGCGAATTCAGCAGTCATTTTGTCAGACAATTCGGCCGTCATTTAGCTCATAGTTCCCCTTATAGCGTGCATAATAACTCATGACATCAGTTTTCTAGGGCCTGTTTAGAACACATCATCTCCTTTACAATTTGGTATGCTGCTAAGAGTAGGAAGGAGTGCTGCCATCTAACAATGGACTAAGGGTGCTACTAATTTTATAATGTACCACTGTACAAGATTGTTAAGGCTATTACAGAGTACACACCACAGTTATTTGGTGGTTCATTCGGATCCATCCCTTTGCTACGGACCTGCTAACAAGAGAAACTGAACAATGTCAGTCCATATATTGCTGCCTATATTTATTGGTCTGCAAGAGTTAAAATTTGGTTTATATTTAGTGATTCGCTAGTTATTCGGCTGATGTGCACTGTCATAAGAATTTTCCTGAAACTGGATATTGCTAAAGCGTTTGTCTCCATTGGCTGGCCCTATTTGTTGAATGTCATGAAAGCTTTTGGTTTCGGGCAGCGCTGGTGTGATTTAATTGCGCTCATTTTGGGGTCTACTTCGTCAAGGATCCTGCTCAATGGCAAGCTGGGTTCCCCGTTCCAACACAGGCGAGGTTTGAGGCAGGGGTACCCACTGTCCCCCATGCTATTCATTCTGGCGATTGAACCCCTTCAGAGACTAATGGAACTCGCTACTGAAAGAGGAATCTTATCTTGCCCAAGCCCCAGAGCTGCCAAGCTTAGAGTGAGTGTGTATGCTGACGACGCAGCGGTTTTTGTGAATCCTATAAATCAAGAGATTAAGGCCATTAGACAGATCCTGAACTGCTTTGAGGAGGCGTCTGGGCTGAAGATTAACATCACCAAGTGCACGGCATACCCGATTCAGTGCGCCGGTATTAACCTGGCTGAGGTGCTAGAGGATTTTGGAGGATGCACGGAAAACCTGCCTTGCAAATATTTGGGGCTGCCGCTCAGCACCAGAAAGCTGCGCAAAGTGGAGGTGCAACCTCTCATTGACAAAGCAGCGGCTAAACTGAAACCTTGGAAAGGAAAGATGTTCACCAGACCTGGCAGACTGACACTTGTCAACTCGGTGCTCACGGCCATGGCGACGTATTTCCTGACCATTTTCCCCTTAAGTGGTTGGGCTGTGAAGAGGCTGGACAAGATCGGACGGAATTTTTTGTGGAACGGGGACGAGGCCGGCAATGGAGGCAAATGCTTGGTGAACTGGAAAGCCATCTGTGCCCCTAGAGCTAAGGGGGGCTTATGTATTAAGGACTTGGCCTGCTATGGGCGCTCTCTGAGACTAAGATGGCTTTGGTACGAGTGGCAAACTGGCAATCGGAGCAAAAGCCTTGGAAGGGCACCCCTGTCCCACGTGACGAGACCGACAGACAGCTCTTTGCGGCTTGCACTCAACTACTGCGCGCTTCTGGATGGATAAATGGCTTGATGGCAAGGCGCCGCGTGAGATCGCCCCGATGGCTTTTAACTGTCAAGGAGGAAAAACCTGACTGTTAAAGATGCATCAACTGATGGCAGATGGATGAAAGGGCTTGAGAGATTAGGAAGTGCTGATGAGCTTGATCAATTCATCGCCCTATGGGAGCTGGTCCAGGAGGTGCAGTTAACTAAGGACTGCGACAAATATCAGATGGAATATCTCTGGAGATGCCTGCTATTCGGTAAAGTCTGCTTACGGCTGTCAGTTCTTGGTCAGAATCCCTCAACCAAGTCTGGAGCTTGCATGGAGGGCAAAGACCGAGCAGAAAATCAAGTTCCACATTTGGTTACTGCTTAGGAATCGGAATTGGACCGCTGACAGGCTGCGTCGCAGGGGACTGCTCCACTCTCCGAACTGTGTTTTGTGTGACCAAGAGTTGGAGACTGCGGCTCACATTGTCCTGCATTGCCCGTTTGCTAAGGAGGTGTGGCAGGAATTGAGTGTTTCACACCCTGCTCTACTTCATGCTGCTAATTCTGCCTCAACTATCAGAGACTGGTGGAGTTGTCTGCACGAAGGACTGTCTGCTCGCGAGCGCAAGCTGCAGGTTACCACTGCTATGTACACTGTCTGGAATGTCTGGAAGGAGAGGAATGCTAGAACTTTCGAGAACCAGGCATCGACAACCAGGAGGGTGGCCAATATTGCTACAGTGGATTTTAACTGCTACTTTCAGACGTTGAGGAATTCATCTGAGGAGGATTTTTCTTTCTTTCTCTTTTTTCTGAGTTGTTTTCTGAGCAATATCTTGATCTTTCTATTACTGCAGGCAAGGTTTCCTTGCTGCAGGGAAGGATGTAATCCTCACGTTTTCCCCCTCTTCAATCTTAATGCAAAGCAGAGGCTCCTGCTAGTTCGGTCATAAGAATGCTCCAACAAGGTTGCCCTTAGGTAATGTCTCTGGTTAGGAAGCTAAGACGTGTCGGTCGGATGCAAAGAATCAGCTCACTTCCCTCTTGCCACGGGACACACTTGCATCACAAAATTTACATGAGTGTAATCCCACACATTTTGGGTGTTTGCATGGGAGACGAATCAATCAACAGATTAGGATCAGTTTCAAGGCTTACAGAAATGCTCTGCTCCTAGTTGCAGTTTGTTACGGTTTAAAGAGGATCATAACCAGTTTTAAGAAAACAAGATTAGAATGAGAAACTGAAAAATGAAATGGTTATTTCTGCGTAGGCTCATATAGCTGTGATGTGTCAAAGTTGATCCTCTATAATGCGTATATATTAAAAAATGTCAACATGGCTTATCTTATGTGTTAATTAAGTGCGTCGACAGCTGTAGAGTGTCTAGTTCTTCAGAAATCAGATGCCGAAGAAAGCTGTTTCGGTTAGAAGACTAACTATGGCCTCCAGAATTATAGCAGTTATATTAGGACATATGAATGTTGTGAATCACTGCATCCTAAACTCTCGGAAACTGATTACATATCCCACAGGGAAGACACTCATAAGCAGTTTCTGTATATATCAATACCAAAACCGTGCATCTGACATTGGCAAACATTGGCAAGCGAAGGTCAAGCCTAGCTGAATGCATTCTTCCCTCTGCATCTCATAACTTTGTGCAACCATGGGCTCCTTCTGTAGCTTCCTTCTGTCCTACCCTGAGGTTTTCCTAGCCATCCTTTGCTTCTTCTGCCTCACCCTCTTCCGCCTTGTCCGACACTGCCACGAGAGTGACCTCCCGGTGAACTGGCCTGTTGTTGGGATGCTTCCCTTCCTCGTGAGGAATTTTTACCACATTCATGACAGGGTCACCGATATGCTCCGTGAGGCGGGATGCACCTTCATGATGATTGGCCCGTGGTTCCTCAACATGAACTTCTTGGCGACCTGCGACCCAGCCACTGTCAACCACTGCTTCAGCACTAGCTTCAACAACTACCCAAAAGGCAGTGAGTTCGCCGAGATGTTTGACATCCTAGGTGATGGGCTCCTTGTGGCAGACTCTGAATCCTGGGAGTACCAGCGCCGTGCGGCGATGCAAATCTTTGCTAGCCGTGCCTTCCGGTCCTTCTCCATGTCCACCATCACGAGGAAGGCCGGCACAGTCTTGTTACCCTTCCTTGACCACATGGCCAAGCACGGGTCGCAGGTTGAGCTGGAAGGTGTCTTCATGAGGTTCTCACTTGACGTCTCGTACTCCACTGTGTTTGCAACTGACCTTGACTGCTTGTCTGTGTCTCGCCCAATCCCTGCGTTTGGCCAAGCCACAAAGGAAGCGGAGGAGGGAATGCTGTTCAGGCACGTCGTGCCACCAAGTTTGTGGAAGCTCTTGAGGACGCTCAACGTCGGCAGCGAGAAGAAGATGGCAAATGCAAGGGTGGTGATCGACCAATTCATCTATGAGGAAATCGCGAAGCGGAAGGCGCAAGCAAACAAGGAATGCCAGGGAGACGTGTTGTCCATGTACATGAACTGGCCCATGGATCCCAGCATGAGTGAGCAGCAGAAGACGCTGTTCCTGCGTGACACCGTGGTGGGGTTCATCTTCGCTGGGAAGGACCTCGTTGCAGTCACACTCACGTGGTTCTTCTACATGATGTGCAAGCACCCGCACGTCGAGGCGAAGATCCTCGAGGAGATCAAGGCCCTGCAGAGCACCACATGGCCAGGGAACCTCTCTGTCTTCGAGTGTGACATCCTCCGGCCTGCTATCTACCTGCAAGCTGCACTCCTCGAGACACTCAGGTGACATACTACCGCTTTCACCTTTGTCTAGCAACTCCCAACCATCCTACTAATCCATGAAGTGCATGTGTTTTAGGCTTTACCCAGCAACCCCGTTTGAGGAGAAGGAGACCCTCAACGACGATGTCCTCCCAAACGGTACCAAGGTGAGCAAGGGCACAAGGATCGTCTTCTCGCTGTACGCCATGGGGAGGATCGAAGGGATATGGGGCAAGGATTGCATGGAATTCAGACTGGAGCGGTGGATCTCGAAGAGCGGGCGCCTTCGGCACGAGCCGAGTTACAAGTTCCTGTCCTTCAATTCCGGGCCCAGGAGCTGCCTGGGGAAGGACCTTGGCCTCAGCAACATGAAGCTCGCAGCTGCTTCCATCATATACAACTTCAAGGTCGAGCTGGTGGAAGGCCATGCTGTGATGCCGGAGAGCGCTGTGATACTGCACACACGGAATGGGATGATGGTCAGGCTCAAGAGAAGGGAGCTGGCAGCTGCTTGATTTTTACTGCTATCTGTTTTCTTATACTTTGGTTATTTATGCGTATCGAACAGAACTAAATGCAGGATCCATGAGATGGAATGGAATAACTACATATAATCTGTTTGGAGTGTTAAGATTGTCACCATGTAACAAGCTATCTGTTCGTAGTGTTGAAACTGTCACCATGTCATGGGAACAAAATATTATATAGTGATTGGTCGTGTGATGATTCTTGTGAGTTATTTTCATGTAAAACTGTATACATTTACTTATAAATATGTACTGTATCTGATGTGCATCTGCCTATTAATAGTGCTTATGTCCCGTTGAGGGGGGCTCCTTGTGAAATTGAGTAAGAAAAGCAATTCTTGGACCTGCGCCTGTTGAGTTTTCTTCAGTTATTATGTGTGAATATATGACGCTCATTTTGTTTCAGAGGCGATTCATCAAATCATATATTTTCTTGGCCTTTAACAGTAGCATTGGCTTTGCCCCTGCTCATGTTTCCCTTGTACCATCAGTAGGTGCAACACTACCAAAAAGTTGATGGTCATCAGACTGGTCACTGAACACAGTTTACATCGAAGTTTTTATAGTGAAAGTGACGCTCAATTTCGTGTCTGATGAACCAGCACGTATTTCCATTTGGAATGATCCATCCAAAGTTCAGAAGTGGTATTTCATTTTCTAGCTAATTGCTTCAGAAGACCGAGAAGCATAATTGTTTTCCCTCTTCCTGGAGGGATTTGGTTTGGAGAGTTCAATCCCGTTTAAGTTTTTTTTTCTTCGAGACAATCAATCCCGCCGTGTAGTAGTAGTATCTCACGTTGGCAGAACTAATAGGACGGCCCATTACTCTCCTCAGTAAGTAACTTGGTGGGCCGCAGCGTCAGGTTCCACGGGCCGTTACTTGGGGGATCCGCTGGCTGGTAGGAGGACGACGGGGGACGAAAAGCGCTATGTTAGTTTAGTCCCACCTCGCCTAGCGAGGGAGGGAACGACCGGTTTATAAGCGCGGCTGCTGCAGTAGACTTGTCCCTTCGGGGACATCCGATAAAATTGGAACGATACAGAGAAGATTAGCATGGCCCCTGCGCAAGGATGACACGCACAAATCGAGAAATGGTCCAAATTTTTTTGAGATTTTGCGCGCCGGCCCTGATGCCTTTCTTTTAGCCCCTTCTGGATTCACGGACAGGCCCCTCACATGTTTACACTCTGTACACATATGTCCTTAGGCCGCGCTTGGTTCGTCGTATTTGGGCCTAATCCAGGTGTAAAATACGGAGCCTATTTATTTTTCCGATTGCATGCTTGGTTCGTCGTCTTATTTCTACACCTGATTTGTCTCTACCGGGTTTTCGCTGGTTTTGCTCCTGCTTTACACCCGGAAAATATACGGACCAACCGCGACCACTCTTCCGGTTGTATATTACCGGGCACCAGTAAAATGCAGTTGGAATTGTATACGCTTGTAAGATTCGGCGGCCCATCCAAGCGCAGCCTTATAGTTACAGCAAGCCCCCTCACGTCCCTGGAGCCTTTTTAGTACAGAAAAGTCCTTATATTTTCCTTTTTATTGGGATAGATCCTGTACAGATGCCAATTTTCAGGTCTTGCTAAGCTTAGCATATTCGTGATTATATGTACTATACAACAAAGAGAATTGATGCAGAATTTGTGGGATGGAATAAAAACCACAATGAGAGAGAGAGAGAAACGATGCAAAGAGACCATCTATTTTTATTAAACTTGTCACTTTCTCTTCTTTGAGGTTATAAAAATGTCATTTTCCTACTTGAAATCCATGGAATGGGATGGACAGAAAAAAAAATTTATACTGATGGGTGTTCCCATTACTTTATCACAGTATAAAACTGTAGCTCTTACAAGTACTGCGTATGTGCCTATTTTTTTGTGGGATATCAATATGTATCATTCTATCGGCAATGCCCGCTTCTGTTTGATAAACTTGTCTTTATAAAGTTCGATAAGAAAATCAATTCTTGTATGAGGTTCATTTTATTCAGATTTCTAAGAATGCATGACACTAATTTTTATTCGGATTTTTTTCCTTTTTGACGATTCATACATTTTCTTCGCTTTTGATAGATTTGAAAAAGAATCATTTTCTTGCTTCCACTAGGTCAATTTTTGTTCTTACCTTCAATATTTGTTGTTGTCCCTGCAATTTTCTTCGTCTTTGATAATAAATGTATTGGTGCAATTTTCGTTTTTTCTGGTGAACTAGTTCTATTAGCTTAGGTGTTTCTTTTCTCGTTGGTTAGCCTAGCACTTTTTTGGTGAAGACCACTATATTTGTTTCCATTACAAATGGCCCATACAAAAAGGATATGTAGTAGATCAAGGTGTTTTTTCTCAAAAAGATAGGTGGCGATAGATAGGGATCAACTAAGTGCAAGTCACCTGGTTTTTCGTTTTGGGTTGATCGAATGACCACAAACTTCTTTCGATCGATTCACTCAATTATTCTTTATAGGTGGATTTGGCCAAGCATTATGGTTAATTAATCTACCAAGAATTTGTATAGGGACCATGAGCTGCTCGAGTCCAATACTGCCAAGCCAACCTCTTTTGTACACGGATTACAAGCTGCTCTAGTGTAGCTAGTGTCGGTCAAGCCTTCTATTTTTTGAGTCTGAACTATAGGGAAAAAGCCTCACAACAATTACTTTATTAATTAAAACATACATAATTACAACATATACACTAATGCTAGAAACCAAAAGTTCCATAAGGTGACAATTTTTTTACAAGACCTTACTAAAGTGGCAAAAAATCAATATTCCAGTGAAGAACTACATCCTTATGCTTAACCTTAATCATGTGTGACAAAAGCAATACACCATGCATAAAACAACTTTTCCATGTTGCAAAGGTTGGCCACTACTTACTAAAGTCTTTTTCATTTAAGAAAAAATATTCCACCAAGCCAAGAAAACCATCTAAGTAAAAAAATATTGACCTAGTTCTTTCTGGCTTGAACATATCTCTCTCTTATAGCATGTCCCGCCATGAAATTTGAAAATAGTTCCAAGTACTAAATCTGAAATTACAGTGAAAAACAGGTGCACTCTGTTCTCTCTAGCACCAGTGGAATAAAGAACACAATTGGGACCCTCATTTATACTCTAGTGTCTTCTCTGTATCATGTCTATGGTCAGGGCCGGGCCGACAAAATCTGGGGCCCTGTGCGAAAATTTATAATAAGGCCCTATTTTATATGAAAAATTGAACTAATAAACTTCAAATTTAAAAGATGTGATATGCAATTTTTTTTGCTAATTTCTTCACAATTATACATATCTTTAAACTCGACTCTACGATAATCTAATTATGAAGATCAGACGCTGGTTAATGATCTTTTGTGTGTGTGTGTGTGGGGGGGGGGTAATGGCCCTTGTTTTCTTTGATGATCCAAACTTGACTCCTGTATCCTTCTGTCTACAAACTAAAAATTACCACTTAGTCCATCGATAGATCGGAAGCAAAGACGCCAGTAAGTCGAGAGATTCGAGAGTCGAGCACCAACCGCTGGAGGCTGAGCCGAAGCGGTGTTGGCGCTAGGTAGCCGCGGGCCGGCTAGGTCTAGCCGCCCGGGTGAGGCAAGGAGCCGTTTTTTTCTTCTGCGTGCACCCTTCTGTTCCAACATCCTGCAATTATTTTTGAAGAATCAAACGAGCGCTTTGTTGCAGTTTTCAGTACCTACTGCAAATAATCAAACCAAATACTATAGGTTTATTTTATTTTTTAGAGAAGTAACACATAACATACATGCACACAAATTGTGGGCCCTTAAATTTTTGGGGCCCTGTGCGGCTAGCACACTTGGCACATGTGCTAGCCCGGCCCTGTCTATGGTATCCAACTTATCTATTATGAGAACCTAAGAAAATACCTTAATCTTGAGATTACAAAAACTCCCGAGCTATTGCCTCATCGTCTACACCATGCTTGGGCCATCCTCTTCAGGTGTGAATGTAGAAAAGGAGGAAGCGGTGGACGCGGTGACCGGATTTGGAAGAGAAGAAGAAGAGCTATGGATAAGCACGACGAGGCGGGATGAAGAGATAGAGGATAGAAGGAAGGAGAGTTTGCCAGATGCGCACATGTCGAGGGACGAAACTAGGGTTATGCCCGTCGCCTCATGTGGGAGGAAGTAGAGAGTCAGCCGAGGGGTTTCGTCCAATGAATGAGGTACATGGGTGCTCATTCAGTCGAGCCAATTACACCCATGATCTAGAAAGAAAAACGACCGAATCCAGCCAAAATCTAGAGTTGGACCGTGCACTGCACCTTAATTAGAACAAAATGTAAGAGTCAACACTGGAAAAACATGACCAACAACAAATAAGGCATCCAACACAGTAAAATGATTTGATTGGAAGGTCTAGGATGTTCAGAAACGGAGAATGCCCTCATATGAAGAGTACTTTCGCATCCTTTATAGGAGAAATGATCATAGATTAATCGTCAATTTGGCAGCCAAGAAAAAAAAAAGCGGTGTTCCCATTTGTTGCAGAAGTTACTGTTCCATACAAGGTTGACATTGTGGCTTGATATCAAAATACAACTTGTCATGCCGTGTACCCTCTGAATCCATCACTCGTGAATCAATTCAGCATGGCGTCTAGGAATTAATGTTTCTCATCTTTCAAAATATTAATTTTGATAAAGTTCTTTTTTTATTTTGCAGGGGCAAAACATTCTAAGATTAACAAAACTAATCTCCATCCCTCGTCGTCTGCATCCGTACCAGCAACATGGATGCAGAATAATAAGAAACCAATTATTTTGCGAGTGATGATTTGATGATCTGCAAATTAGGTGGATTCACGTCACATTGGAAAGCAAGCTAGCTCGCCAAGATGCATATATATAGGGAAGGAGGAAGGGAGATTCATTCAGGTAACAGAAACACCAAAGTTCTTTCCTTAAAAGAACTCCCTCCTTTCTATACGTGTGTGTTTGTATTTTCACCGACTGTTTTATCGGCAGTGCTCGTATATATATATATATTGCTATTGGAAATTTCTTGGCCGTTGTTTGATTGTGCACATGCTTCAAGTTGAAGAGCTCATTTCTTCGCAAAAAAATAAAAATAAAAGAAGATGCTAGTTTTAACTAGAAAACATTTTTTTTCCATTTTTTGAGCTTGCTATGTGATTTTTCTGTTCTATATAATATAGGAGTGATGTGTGAGAGTCTAGAACGATCAATAAAAATATATCAAATAAATGGTTATTGTTGAACTATTAGAACCTGTAATGTATATGTGGCAAAGTACGAGCATTTTACTATACTTCTAGTAAAAAACATATATGCCTTTATATCTTGCAAATAAGATAGATCAAGGTCATCATCCTCTCCTCGCCGGCGCCATCGCAGCCGTCCTCTTGCTCTGCTCCCTTGCTCTCCAGTGCGGCCGCCAACGCCATTGATGGATCTGATTCTGCGGCTTAATTATCGATCTCTTGGTTAATCACAATCAGAAGCATGCCTGCGCATGTGTGTGCATAGATGGTTTTCGCGCCAAGTGTCATTCATTGACTTTTCCATGCATGGTACGGTACTGCTATATGCTGGCAGTTAATCTCAGCCGTTAATGTTCTGTGATGATCATGCGGATGTACGGTCGACAACCCTCTCGCTCTGATCCAATAGCCATTTCCGTTCGTTGTTGGCTAGCTGGTGGCATGTCTGATGTGTCACGCGTAATTTCATGTAAATTTCGTTGTAGTAAGCAGGTGCATGTGAAATCATGAAGTAAAGTTAAACAACAAACTTACATGTGCAAATTAAAGTACTCCCTCCAATCCATATTACTTGTACTAAAATAGATGTATCTAAATGCATTTTAGCGATAGATACATTAATTTTAGGATAAATAATATGGATCGGAGGAAGTACAAAAAATAATAATGAAATCGGAAAATCAACACGTCAAAATTACTTGTGTTTTTCACTCGGTAGATTTGCCAAGAATGTATTTGCAAGAAAAGGTCATGGTCAAGTTCAGTGGTTTAAGCCCAGTTCATGAAACCATGGATGTGACAGATGTGCATAGATAGATAGTGGACACTATGTAATTGGTGTCACTGGCAGGTATAGCTCACTGGGCAATATACAAGTAAGAGACAATATCAGGTGAAAACCACAGCTTCAGTGGAAGCTTGGAAACCTTAGTCCATGCTGTTAGATCTTAGGTGTGTGGACTAGATTCATTGTGTACTATTTGTAAAAACACGCCCGCTAGTAGCAGTGCATTTTTGCACACAACCCCTTAGTGCACACAACACGTCAGTGACGTTGGTTTTCACCCATGCTAATCCATACATGCTCTGCGTGTAACTTTTATATCCGAAATGAAACTAGTTGCGATCACCATGGGGTAATCAAGTACAAAAAATGATATTTTACCACTAAACACCCCATTTCGTAACAACACAACATGATAAGCAGACCAGCCAGAAATACACATGTACTTGTAGACGTATATACCACTTCATTACGAACAAACTAATTATACCTTCAAAATTTTTTCAAGAACAAGATCTGGACAGTACCCAAGCAGCTGCAGGCAAGATGCCACTGCCTCGTTCCCTCTCCTACTGCCTTTCGAAAGATGTGTTGATCTTGGAGGAGACAAACCAATGAACTACAAGACCTTGTCCCCTATGTTTACTTTGCCAACCTAGCCCAACCCAGTGAGGAGGAACCAATCGATGAGTTACAGGACAAAGGGGCAGGGGGAAAACAGAGAAGATGAACATTGCAAATCCTCATACCTGGAGACCTAGATCCAGTGCGACGTCGCTGGAAACGCTCGGAGGAGGACTGTCACGGTTGGCCGGACAATCGTCGAGGAGGAATCAGCCCTGCCGCTTGCTCCCCGCCGGCCCAATGCGGAAGAATTCTCGCTCAAGAGAACTGGCACGGTTGGACAAAGAATCGCCAGAGAGGAATCAGCCTTGCCGTTGGTCGCTCGCCGGCCAAGCGCAGAACGAGGGGATCCTGCTGTTGGAGGGAAGCATCGTCTCCTAACCCACTAGTGCAAAACAGGTCATTAGAACTGGTTCTAGGGTGCCTTTAGAACCGGTTTTTGAAACCGGTTCTAAAGGTTCGGTGCTAAAGGTTCGGTTCTAAAGGTCCCCACGAACCGGTTCTAAACCAGCTCCAGCCAGGCCACGTGGTTGCACGGCAGCGCGAGGGCTTGGGCACTGACGGGGATCAACCCCGGCAAATCCCATGGTCAGGGACCCTGTGTTAGTCATGAGAGGCACAGGTTGGACGATACCTCGTCGGCAAACAGGAGGACACGTTCCTGCTCGATATTATTGATGAGGGAGATGCGATTACAGTGGATGCCAAGGCTGGAGCGCTCAAGGCTAGGGTTACAGATGATATTGCATGCCTTTGGCGTCGCCCCTCCTAGCCCTTATATACTGGGCTAGGTCTCGGGGAGTTCATCTACGTTTACAGGTAAGCTTTCCTAACCCTAGCTTGCTCCGTACGACAGGTCTTCGTACTTTCCTTGTGAGTTGCAGACTCCTACGTCGGTGCCAATTAGCGGGCCAAGGCGGGTCCAGGCGGGTCTTCATGGGCCTTCTATCTTCAGGGACACCGGGTAGGCATATCCGTAGGAGTAGTGGGGTCACCCCCTCGTCAGTAGCCCCCGAGTGCCTGGGGGACTCGAAGAGTCGCGCAGGGACTCGAGTACATCCATTTGTCGGTCGTTTGTATGCGCGGTACAACCGCGGGTCGCTGGCAGTCTGGTGGCCATGACAAAACCTGTTTCGAGGGATGCTAAGCTGAAAGGGCCCAAGGAGTCGACTGGTCGAGCCTTGGTGAATTGCGCTAGTGGCAAATACCGCAGTAGCCCAATCAAACCCACGTCCCTCGACGTGAGCTTGGAACACTGGTGTCGAGCAAAAGTCCTGCCGCTTCAGGTCTTACGGTGTTCATTTGCCGCCAGTAATGTGCATAGCCTAAGGCGCGTCCGCCCGGATTTTTCTATCATGCGCAGCGCATGGAAAATGTTGGGAGTGAAATCGCTCTTCGGAAAGTCCCAGCCCGGCCGAACTTCGCAGCGGGGTCTTACCTACACGCTAATCTTGCGTGGCATCTGGGCACAGTGTGTCGTGTTCCAGGAATGTGTATTTTTGAGGCGCGGAGCCTAATAGTATTGCACCCTCTTGGAACAAAACATCAAGCGAGCTGTTCACTTATTCACCCGCGGGGCTTGTTTCGAGTGCTCCGGCGAGGGGTTCTTCGCGAGTGGTCACTCGAATGCCGTTTCGGCTTTTGAGGTGAGGGAGCACCTGAGACTCTTAGCGCCGTATGATCTTGGCGAATGCATGTTTGTCTTGTGTCGGGTTGAGGGAGCACCCGAGACTCTCGTGAGTGCGAGTGGTCACTCGAGCACATTGCTGACTTTTAGGCGGCTGCTCTTCTGAGGCTCGGTTTTGAGTGGGTACGCTCCCGATGGGAGTTTAAATATATTTGAAAAATGTGTTTTAAGAAATCATACTTGATGTCTGTTGGTATTCTTCGCCGCCTTGTCAGGATAACGATGCCTCTGTTTGATGGCTGTCAGGGATGCTCCGCCAGTGAATCGTCACGTCTTCATGACCGGTCATACTGATGACCGTTGTGGCGTGCGGCAGGCGCTGGTTGAGTTGACGATACGCGTGTTGGAAACGCGCGTGAATTGACGCATCTCACGCACAGTGCGTCCCATGGGAAAGCATCTTGGTCTTGGAATCTGAGACGTCTGCGACGTTTGGTCTTTGAATTGATTGTTGCTGTCGTCTTGGCTTCTCTGTGCTGGGGGATTTTTGTTCTATAAATAAGCCTTTCTCTTCCACAACGTTTCGCCTCTATCCAGCTTGCTGCTTTGCCTCTTCCTTCTTCTCTTCTTCCTCTCATGGCTCCCAGGCGAGGTGTTGGCCGTGGCCGTTTTCGTCGTGGACGTGGTGGCCGTACACCACGCTCATGCCGTGGTGGTCGCCATGGTACGGCGCCAATGCCTTCCTTCTCTCCCTTGGAGGAGGGATTCTGGCGCTATAATTTTCTTTTACGCGTTCGTGGTCAGAGCGCCAATGCGTTCTTTCATCTGTTTTTTCCGCCATTGTCTCTGAACGTGGCTTAGATGTCTTGCTTCTGCATCTTCAAGGGAGCTGTCGATCTCCTTCTTATGTTGACTTGGAGGTTGATAGCTCCCGCTTGATTTTTCTTGGCTCTGGTTGGAGTTTTTTTGCTCGGTGGTTGAATTTGCGAGATGGGGATATGCTCAGATGTCGTTTTGACAGTGAAAGCACTGTTACTGTCCGCGCGTTCGACCCGAGCAGCAACAACATGGATCCGCACTGGCAGGAGTCGAGCAGCACCAACTCCACAACTCCTACGCCTGCATCTTCTACAGCTCCGTCTTTTGGCGACTCCTCAGGTGGTGATGCCGTCTCCATCAACTCCGAAGAGGACATCGACGTTAAGCCGTCGATCAAGCGGGCGCGCCAAGCGACCTTGTAGAACTGGAGGCGGCCTCATCTTCGCCGGCAACTCGGAGAAGAAGCCGTGCAGCCGGAGAAGAAGGCGTGCAGCTGCAGCTGGAGAAGGAGCTGGTGGAGCAGGAGAAGAAGCTGGTGGAGCATCGACAAATAAGTCGAGCTTCACCCTTTTGTTATGTCATTGACATCCTCTGCTAGCTTCCTTTTTTTCCTTTGTCTGTGGTGATGCCCTTGTACTAGAGTCGATTACCCCTCATGGGCACACATGTAGAAGTCTTAATTCCTTGGGTAATTCCCTCTTGTAACAGGAGCTGCCTTCTATCCAAATGTAGTTGAGTCCTTTTATACCTTTATGGTTGAATTCAAGCTGTGGTTGAGATCTCGCTATAAACTGTGTTTTCGACTCCTGTGATGCCATGTCTTTGACTCCTTCTGATAGCGCAGAATGTCTTCGATTCCATCTGATAGCGCGAAATGTCTTCGACTCCATCTAATAGCGTGAAATGTCTTCGACTTCATCTGATAGCGTGAAATGTCTTCGACTTCATCTGATAGCGTGAAATGTCTTCGACTCCTCCCGTGATGCACTGACTGCAACTTTCTAGTGTGTTCTATCGGGTGCACGGCAGCGCTCCCGATGGGAGTAGCCCCCGAGGCTACGTTTGAGTTGTAGAGTCAAACGTAGGCTTAAAACTTTGCGTATTTCCTCGCAGTTCAACTCTGGAGTAGTCCCCGAGTCTTGGTTGTTTGTCGTCCGGGTGAAAACTTGAAGATTGCTAACTTGGTGTTTTTGAATAGGGTCGTAGCGTGTTTCGGGGAATGCTTATGCCTGAGCCTCCGAGTTTTTAAGGTGAGCTCGCGTAGGTGGCGATAGCATCTCTCGGGGGATTTTGCGCTTAAGCCCCCGAGTGCTTTGGTTAAGATTACGTAAGCGATGATAGCGTCTCTCGGGGGGATTTTGCTTAAGCCCCCGAGTGCCCTGGTTAAGATCGCGTAGGCGATAGCGTCTCTCAGGGGGATTTTATGCTTAAACCCCTGAGTGCTTTGGTTAAGATCGCGTAGGCGATAGCGTCTCTCGGGGGGATTTTATGCTTAATCCCCTGAGTGCTTTGGTTAAGATCCCGTAGGCGATAGCGTCTCTCGGGGGGATTTTATGCTTAAGCCCCCCGAGTGCTTTGGTTAAGATCGCGTAGGCGATAGCGTCTCTTGGGGGGATTTTATGCTTAAGCCCCAGAGTGCTTTGGTTAAGATCGCGTAGGCGATAGCGTGTGACGCCCCCAAAATCAATCCGTGTACAGTAATCATACACGCAGGGTACACGGCTGAGATTAGGGTGCCACGGTGAGAATATCACAGCACAACACTAAACACAAAAGGATAAACAAATATGTTACAATAGAGGGGGTCACGCGGACCCGAATACATAAGTCATACAAGCCATAATATCTGAGTACAGACATAGTTAGTCAAGTTTTGCCTTAAGAAGGCTAGCACAAATCACATCAGAGATACAGATCGAAAAGGCGAGGCCTCCTGCCTGGGATCCACCGAACTACTC
The DNA here is from genome assembly GCA_950022295.1 of Bromus sterilis. NCBI lineage: Eukaryota > Viridiplantae > Streptophyta > Magnoliopsida > Poales > Poaceae > Bromus > Bromus sterilis. The sequence goes on from OX465597.1 coordinate 34,031,884, forward strand.
CTGGTCAACGGGGAACTCGACGTCGTAGTAGGCGCCTCCGGGGTACTCCTGCTCCGGGGCTCCACCGTCGGCTGCAGCGGCCGATCAGGCAAAGCGAAAAAGGGGAAATAAAGCAAAGGTGAGTATCTAGCATACCCGCGAGTCTTACGTCCGCTACTAAGCATTATGCATTGTATCAACGGAAAGAAGAGGCTGTATATAGTGGACTGAAAGACAGAAATCCAGAGCAAGGGTAAGAAGCTAGGCTTATCGAAGACTAGCATCTTCCGACGATGTCTTGCAGCATGAGGTAAGAATCAACCAACAGTTTATATAAAGCATAAAGTAACAATGCAGCAGAAGTTGCTGCAGCATTGTATAATAATAAGTTGTAATAATTAGCAATGCCTCCGAGTTCACCTCCTCGACATCCCCGCGAGGAAGAAAACCCGGAACCATACAGTTTAATAATAATAGTTTCTAGTGGTAAGATCCAGCTTCAGCATAAAGCGTCCTGTTACCGTGGACACGGCTATTCGAATAGATTAATCTTCCCTGCAGGGGTGCACTTGTGTTACGCTACACGCACGGATCTCCAGGGTGGCGTGAACCTTGTTAGGGAACGCTCCACCGAGGCTATCCGACACTGCATAGTCCATCTTTCAAACTCAACAGAGAGGTCATCCGCTGGACTATATCCTATGTACGCGGGGCTTTGGACCCTAACCCCGACGTACTCCTGCACGGTGCGAGGCTGGCCGGTGAAGTTAAATCAAAGCAAATACAAATCACACTGCCGTGGAAAATAAGACAACACCACTTCCCGACGCAGGCCGCGGTACTGCTGACGTCTGAAGAGTCCTCGGACGACACTACGAAGCAGAGGAGCCCATAAACTCGTAATTCCCACGGGTAGGTAGTGCGTACATGGCGTATAGCCAACTCAAGACATTCACTGAACCATTTAGCATTTTAATTAACCTGCGTGACAACCGTTATCGTTGCCTCGACTTAACTGACCCGCGGACAACGACAGCAGCCAGGACCACCAGTACATCGGTGCCTGCCCTGTCGTCCCACCAAGTCACTGCGGTTACCAACAAGGTGAACCGCTCCTTAACTTTTCTCGCGTGTGCTCCTGGAGGAGCTCGACTTTCGTAGTTTGGTAACTCTCGCGGCCAACGATCAGGGGCCAAGCACACCGGTACACTGGTCGTACCCTCCCTGTCGTCCCGTCCCAATACCACTCGCGGGCACCGTTGGGTCGCCCGACTTCTTACCTTTAAGGACACCGATAGGTTCAAGTGCCTACCATTAAGTGAAAACCAGGAGGTATCACCCTCGATGGCACACTTAAAGAGGTTTGACAGAGACATCAGCGGAATGAACTAAAGAGGTAAACCTCATACCATCCCGGTGATGCTACGCTACTGAGTCGACGAGAGTGAAATACGAGTCCATTCCACTCGTAAGCAAAACTCGAAGCGACTCGGCAGAGTCTCGCCGTTGTAGGTTCCCTAGGGTGTCTGCATTGATCCGTACCTGTTGCAGTTGTAATATATCGTTCCCGCGATCACTCCCAAAGTGATCACGACCCTCTATTCTAAACCTAGCTAACAATGCGCAGGGTTTACTGCTGAATAATGCATAAGTAATAATAGGCAGCATAGGATTAAAGTAAGGTACATCAAGGGGCGACAAAAACAGGCTATGCAATTGAATAGGATTGCAATCGTAGCAGCAGCAGTAACAATTCCTAGTGCAAGAAATGTACGGAAAGATAGGCGATATCTGGGGAAGAGAATGGCTCTGCTTGCCTGGAAGCTCGACGGTAGGGGTACGGTCGTCGACGAAGTAGTCGATCACAGGGGCATCAGCAACGGACGTCGAGACTATCGTACAATAAGAGAGGGAGAAGAAACAATAAATACACAACAATAATAGCAATACAAATACAAGACATGGCAAACGCAATGTTAACGGTGTTCTAACGCAGTGTTCGGTGATTTGCTCGGAGCAGGAATTTATCCGGTGATGATTCAACAATACCGGGTGATTACCGGACAGATGATCCGGAGGGGAAGGTTCCATGTCTGCAGTGTTAGAGACATCTGACAGGCATGTGGATAGTGTATCCGTGTTAGTTGATCCATTCTGAACAACTTCCGTGTTCGGTATAAATTCATCCGGAGAGTTTTACGGTATCGGGCAATTATCGGACAGGCGCTGCCGAAGGGGGACGGTTCGATGTTCGGTAGGTTAGAGGGGTGTGGTGAAGGTATGGGTATCGTATTTGTATTCGGTGATCCGTTCTGAATAACTTTCGTATACAAAAGTTTTTCATCTGGACAACTTTTATCGGTACCGGGAATTATCGACAGACGGCCCGAAGGGGGGAATGTCGATGTCCGGTAAGTTTGAGGGGGGTGGTTGGTATATGGATGGCGTATTCGTATTCGGTATATTTTTCTGATCAATTTTCATGTATAAAGTTTTTGAATCTGACTTGCGGTTTAAAAGATATTGAATTTCCAAATTTAAATCAATTTCTAGATTTTCTTTTATTAATAAATCCTAACATTATCCATAGAGGGGTGGACCAGGTCAAACCTGACCAGTGGGTCCCACTGGTCAGCCTCACATGATTAATTATCCATTTTATTAATTTAAAATAGAGCCAGGGCCCACATGTCATTGACTAATTATTTAGCAGATTTATTTGATCTAAACTTTAATTAATGGTAGAGGACCTATTTGCAAATTCCAGAAACTTAGGAAGTTATCTGTGAACTTTTTATTTGCACATATGACCTCGGGCCTGATTCTACTAGCACATCATAGATTTTTGCATATTTGTTATTTTTCTAAGAATTAATCGGTGCATCTAATGGAGTTGGTGCAATGGAATAAAATGGACCTGGTTATGTCTACTTTCTGCACATATTATTTGTATCCACATAACACTTGTCTAGCTAGTTGTTTTTGGTGTTGTTTTAGGTGGTAGTCAGGACAACAGCAACTGAAGCTAGCAGCAACAATCGCAGTCAACAGCAAGGGCTTAAGCTTCAGGGGCCGCAGCAACTCATTGAGCGAAGCAGCAGGACATCAGTAGCAATCGAAAGCTTTGCAATCTACTGGCCACACACTAACGGCACACTGTAGGGGAACGCAACAGAAAACAAAAATTTTCGGTATAGCGAGCACGCCCAGGACCACTATGGAGACGCATACAAGGTTTTGATCTGATCGTTACCGACTCGTAGCGCAGCGGGAAGTAGAGTCGATGAAGATCGTCGGTGCAGATCCCCGCAGCTAGGATTTACAACCTCCCAACCGCGAGAATGTATTCCCTCGTGTGCCCCACGAACAGCGCTCCGGGAGGCGGTCGGACAGTCCCTCGGACGATGTCACGGACAGCCCTTCGGGAGGACCCTCGAAACTCGATCTGTAACTCGGACAGCCCTTCGGGAGGACCCTCGAAACTCGATCTGTAACTCGGACAGCCCTTCGGGAGGCACACTCGAACTAAGATCGAAACAACGACCTCTCTACCAAGTTGCACACATACGGTGTCAGCTATCCAGCAGGGCTTCGCCGTCCAGAACTAGTTCCTGCCGGAACCCAGACAGCCTTTCGGCTCTACGAAACTCTTTCGTGTGAGGGAGAGAAGAAGCCAGATAATTGCATGGCATGTGATGAGAACTCAAGTGAGAGCTTGGATCAAGGATATGGGGCTGCCCTCACACCTCTATTTATAGGAAACCCAAGGGGGCTTTCTTGGCTCCCAAGTCCTTCTAGAAGGCTTTCCAAAAATATCTCAAGTAGTACTTTTTACTATTCATGACACCACTTTTTCGCGTCCGAAAAATCCGAAAATATTTTTGTGGGTCTTAGAATAATTCCAACACCCACCAAAATGATTTTCGGCGCGTTCCGAAACAATTCCAGATTAGTGATTTTCATCTGCGAAAAGCAACCTAAGCATTTCCGGCAGCTCCGGAACATTTCTGGCAGCTCCGAAATATTTCCGAAAAAAATATTTTAATCTTTTCTCCAGAAAAATTCCAGAAGTTACCAGAACAATTCTGGCACTCTCCAAAATTACCAGGTGCTCTCCGAAACCTTTTCGGCTTAGTGGTTTACCCCGAAACAACTTTTCGGTTTTCTCTCTCGGAACTTTTCCGCCGTCTCCGAAACCTTTCCGGTGACTTTATCTCAGACTCCCTGTCTAGTATTCAACAGATAGATGACCCTTAAGCGTGTGACCCTGTAGGTTCGATGAAGTATAGACATGACCAGAACACTTTCCGATCAATGATCAATAGCGGAACCGAGGACATCCATATTGATCCCTATACCCATACGAAGAATTATTCGAGTGAACCTTTAGTTGCTGTGTGCTATTCCTGTTGCTTCGCGATATATTACAAATACCCGAGGTGAGACTTATTGGCATCCCCGTGAATCAACAACTTGTCCACTATGCCAGTTACCTCGTTCCTGGTATTGTTCTCTTTTCTCGTTCCCGCGTTCCGGCATCCCTGTGATCAAATCACACTGTGTCTGGCCAGACGATGGTGGATACCGTAACACCGAGAGGGCCCTAAGAATATCTCTCCAACGACGGAGGAGCAAATCCCAATCTCGAGCTACCTAGTTCCTTGTCATACTTTTCCGTGAACCCGCAAGCTGCCGTAATAGCCACCCTTTTACAGATGACGTTTAACAAAACCCCAAAGTTCACGAAGCAAGTACGAAGGAACTCGATACTCTCATGGTCTAAGGAATTATGCAAACGCACAACTTTCTCTGTGTTATTAACCATTAACTTGTGACGAATGTATCTCATAGCATAACATCAATTCGGGTCGATTCAACACAAATGTTCTTCTAACATTGTGCCCTCAACATTGCCGGCATAGACATGCCCATGATCAGGAAAACAGGATCATCATGCAATACATGAGCCAGTCTTAGAGGCATGACTAGGAATACATTTTACTGTTTATTATACCACACGTGCACATGAGTTTCCCTCCGAGCCTCGTGGATATTGCAGACTCGAGAATCATTGCAGTTATAGCATGGAACATAAACATTCATTACAAACTCGGAGATACAAAATAACTGTTATTACTGCCTCTAGGGCATATCTCCTACAGACTCCCACTTGCACTAGAGTCATAATCCAGTTACATGGCTTCCCTAACACCAATGGCTATCCGGTGCTGCTCATGCTTTGCTCGTGGTAGAGGCTTTGTCATCGGGTCTGACACGTTCAGATCCGTGTGAACTTTGCGTACTTTCACTAAACCCGCTTCGACATGATGTCGAATGAGTTTATATTTGCGTTCAATATGTCTTGTCTTATGGTGCGAACTTGGCTCCCTTGCCTGAGCCACGGCGCCACTATTATCACAATAGATCTCCACCGGGTCCAGAGCACTTGGAACCACACCAAGGTCTTCAAGAAATTGCTTGATCCATACCGCCTCTTTGGAGGCTTCTGAAGCAGCAACATATTCCGCCTCTGTCGTAGAATCCGCCACAGTCTTTTGTTTGGAACTTTTCCAATCAACTGCGCCGCCGTTCAATATGAAAACATAGCCTGATTGAGATTTGAAGTCATCTGGGTCAGTCATGAAGCCTGCATCAGTGTAACCACTTACAATGAGCTCTTCATCACCTCCGTACACAAGGAGTAAATCCTTGGTCCGTTTGAGGTACTTAAGAATACCCTTGACTGCGGCCCAGTGTTCCAATCCTGGATCACTTTGGTACCGGCTGCTAACACTTAGCGCATATGAAACGTCCGGTCTTGTACATAGCATGGCATACATAATAGAACCAACTGCCGAGGCATATGGAACATCATTCATTTGTACTCGCTCATCGAGAGTCCGAGGACACTGATTCTTGCAAAGCACTGTGCCAGGTGACATGGGGAGTAGGCCTTTCTTGGAGTTCTCCATGTTGAACCTTTTCAACACCTTGTCAATGTACGTGCTTTGGCTAAGCGCTATTAGGCGTCTTGATCTATCTCTATAGATCCTAATGCCCAATACATATGCCGCTTCGCCTAAGTCTTTCATTGAAAAACTCCTTTTCAATGAGTCTTTTATTTCGCTAAGGAAATTCACATCATTTCCAATCAACAATATGTCATCCACATACAAGATTAGAAATGCTTTTGCGCTCCCACTAAACTTCTTGTAAACACAAGATTCTTCGTCATTCCTGATGAAGCCAAACCGTTTGACTACTTCATCAAAATGAATGTTCCAGCTCCTTGATGCTTGCTTCAGACCATAAATGGCTTTCTGAAGCTTGCATACCTTTTTAGCATCCTTATGAATGACAAAACCTTCTGGCTGTATCATGTATACATCCTCTTTGAGGTTTCCATTTAGGAAAGCCGTTTTGACGTCCATCTGCCATATTTCATAGTCGAAATAAGCAGCAATTGCTAGTAATATCCGTACAGACCTAAGCATAGCTACTGGCGAGAACGTCTCGTCGTAGTCCACTCCTGGAACTTGCGTGAACCCTTTCGCGACAAGTCTAGCTTTGTGGATAGTAATGTTACCATCCGCGTCCGTCTTTCTTTTGAAAATCCATTTACAACCAATGGGCTTTACGCCTTCTGGAAGTTCTTCCAAGTTCCAAACTTGGTTTTCGTACATGGATTCCATCTCGGATTTCATGGCTCTGTGCCATTCCCTTGAGCTGGGGCCCGCCATCGCTTCTTTGTAGTGCGCAGGTTCATCGTCTTCAAGAATGAAGATTTCATCATGAAACCACTCAGGTGGCTGGACAGCCCTACCTGATCTACGCGGTTCAGTTACAACATTGTCTGAAGTTTTTGCATTATATGCGACAACTTCCGGCTCGGTTGTAGGGATAATTTGCGGAATTACTTCCGGTTCTTTAGCCATAGCAACGGTCGCCGAAGATTCACTAATCTCATTAAGTTGTACTGTCCTCCCACTTACTTCTTTGGCGAGAAACTCTTTCTCAAGAAAGACTCCGCTTTTAGCGACAAACACTTTGTGCTCGGAGGGTAGGTAGAAGGAATACCCAATTGTTTCTTTTGGATAACCTACAAAGTTACATTTGTCTGATCTGGGATCGAGTTTGGTTGGTTGTAAACGTTTTACAAGTACCTCACATCCCCAAATTTTAAGGTGCGACAAACTGGGTTTCTTCCCATTCCACATCTCATGTGGTGTCGTTTCAACAGACTTAGACGGTGCTCGGTTTAGTGTGTGAGCGGCAGTTTCTAGTGCGTGACCCCAAAAAGATATCGGCAGATCTGTAAGAGACATCATCGACCTTACCATGTCTAACAAGGTTCGGTTACGTCTTTCCGATACTCCATTTCGCTGTGGAGTTCCGGGAGGCGTAAGCTGTGAAACGATTCCACGGTCACTTAGATGTTGGCCAAACTCATGACTAAGGTATTCGCCTCCGCGATCAGACCGCAGAAACTTAATCTTTTTGTCACGATGATTTTCTACCTCATTCTGAAATTCCTTGAACTTTTCAAAGGTTTCTGACTTATGCTTCATCAAGTAGATGTAGCCATACCGACTTAAATCATCAGTAAAAGTCACGAAGTAGAAATACCCACCCCGTGCGGCTGTGCTCATTGGACCACATACATCACTATGTATTATTTCCAATAATTCACCCGCCCGTTCAGGATGACCCTTGAACGGCATCTTGGTCATTTTTCCCATTAGACAAGCTTCACATGTGTCAAATGATTCAAAATCAAAGGACGGTAAAACTCCATCTCTTTGGAGTCTTTGCATGCGTTTCTTTCCGATGTGGCCAAGCCGACAGTGCCACAAATAAGTGGTTGTGGTATCAACCTTCTTAAGGCGTTTAGCATTCATGTTAAAGACATCATTTTCACATTCAAGATTTAGTATGAAAAGGCCCCCAACAATGGGTGCAAATCCATAAAACATATCCTTACAATAAAGTGAACAACCATTGTTCTCAGACTTGTACGAATACCCATCGTGTACTAAACATGATCCAGAGATAATGTTTCTACACAATAGTGGAACAAAATAACATTTATTTAGCTCTAAGACAAATCCTGAAGGGAGACGTAGAGGCATAATGCCGACGGCTTGAGCGGCGATCCCAGCGCCGTTCCCGACGCGCATCATGACTTCATTCTTTGCTAGCTTGCGGACCTTCTGCAGTCCCTGTATCGAGTTGCAAATGTGAGCAACCGATCCGGTATCAAATACCCAAGACTTAGAATTTTCGCTAGCAAGCAAAACATCAATGACATTAACTTGTATAACAATTATACCTTTTCCGGTTTTCCCGGACTTCTTATCGGCCAGATACTTCTTGCAGTTTCTCTTCCAGTGTCCTGTGCCCTTGCAGTAGAAGCACTCAGTTTCATTCTTGGCTCCGCCCTTAGAGTTGCTTTGGGAGCCGGTCTTACCGGCACCCTTACCCTTCTTTGGCTTGCCTTTCTTTTTGAAACTGGCGGTTTTATTCACAAGCAACACTTGCTTGTGATTTTTCCGCAGTCCTTCTTCCACAGTTTTCAGCATGGCGAGCACCTCTTCTGGTGTTTTCTCCATCCCACTCATGTTGTAATTCATGACAAAACCGTTGTAAGACGGGGGGAGTGAAGAAAGCATCATGTCCATCATATGGGATGCTGGAATTGGAAATTCCAGGGTTTTAAGCCTTTCAGCATAGCCAATCATTTTGACTATGTGTTCGCCAACTGAACCGCCCTCAGCCATCTTTAAATTCATCAAGATATTCATGATATCAAAACGTTCAGACCTTGCGGTTTCCTTGTACAGAGCATCCAATTCCCGGATCATATCACGGGGTTTATGGAATTCAAAACGTTTTTGGAGCTCTGGACTCATGCAAGCTAGCATGAGGCACTGTACTGCGTTGTGATCATCATCCTGAGTGGCCCAGACATTTTGTTCATCTTCCGAGGCACCTGCCGCCGGTTTAGCTGGAAGAGCTTTTTCAAGCACATAGATTTTCTTAGCGCTCCTGAGGACAATCCTCAGGTTACGGACCCAGTCCGCATAGTTGTTTCCAGTCGCAGCTAACTTTTCTTTCTCTAACAATGGCCCCAAGTTGAAAGCGGTGTTGCGAGCCATTTGATCTACAACGGTAAACACAAGTTTCACTTAGACTTTGTTCATAATGATTTTTGCACTAGTGAATAAACAATTTTATTCTAAAGTGTGCTCCCACTTAAATCAATATCTCTCAAAATTGATTATGAGTGATTCAAGATCCAAATATCAATACAACGCCATAGAATCATCATCTCATGACGAGGATTTTGATTTGGTAGGCCAACTTGCCGATCACATCTCTATGTGACTCTTGTTCATCTTTCGATGCGTGTGTTCCGAGCTCAGGACGATCCTGCCATGAACGTCAAGACAACCAAGTGATCCTGCTGCGAGGTCTGACCTCACCCGCCTTACATTTCTCCAATCGTTCGTACCCATGCATCCATGGCGCACCCCGAGAGTATAGATGCTGTGACGGCGCTACACTTGGGAGAACACTAACTACTTGATATTTTAAGTGAGAGATCACCCTAATAAAAAGCGACTACCGCGCAATCAAGAAGGGTGCAACATAAGGGATAAACATCCCATGCAATTCATAATAGCATGATATGGTATAGCCCCTTCTGACGGAGAAGTCAAGTATTTCTTCGTCTTTGGCATTTGCGTCGGAGTTCACCTTCGCGAAGATTGCCACCACCTTGTCGATGCACCAAATAATATTGCTATCTTTATAGCAAATGAATAAGTGCATTACCTAAGGTTGACACGCAGGTCATTAAAGTGACAATCATATGGCTCCAGCCATCATGCCGAATCATGACACGCAGGTCATGTTAATAAATTTACATTATATAGTCATCTCATACATAATCGAATTAATATGAGCTTTGCTATACCACATCACATGCACATCCTGCAAAAACAAGTTAGACGCCTCTAAACCGGTTTATGCAAAATTTTATTTTACGTGGCTTCTAAGGTTTTGACTTAAACCGCAACTACCAACGTTTTATCATCAAGTATGATTATTCAAGTCACTAGATTAACATTGCGGGGTGTATGAAGCACGAGATAATAAAATCTCGAACCCCATACTGAACTTCGTCATACGCGTGATCCCCGTGCAGATCATATCTGCATTGCCCTTTAGTCTGCGAATTTCATCTTTCTTTTGACTATGGCGGAACCCAAAGAACTGATAGCACTTCGTTGATCAATCAGGATCGCGGATTGCCAGAACTTTGTAAAATTCCACCATGCTGTCTCGAGATCAGAAATACGCAAATTCTAGGGAAGCAACAAGAATATCGGGTAACAGATTTCATCTGCCACCCGCATAAATAATTTTCAGCAATAGATCTGATCTACTCCAAAATTATATTATGCAATACCCATACATCTCCATGTATTCTAGATCATAACATGCATCTACGCATAGCACGGCTCTGATACCACTGTAGGGGAACGCAACAGAAAACAAAAATTTTCGGTATAGCGAGCACGCCCAGGACCACTATGGAGACGCATACAAGGTTTTGATCTGATCGTTACCGACTCGTAGCGCAGCGGGAAGTAGAGTCGATGAAGATCGTCGGTGCAGATCCCCGCAGCTAGGATTTACAACCTCCCAACCGCGAGAATGTATTCCCTCGTGTGCCCCACGAACAGCGCTCCGGGAGGCGGTCGGACAGTCCCTCGGACGATGTCACGGACAGCCCTTCGGGAGGACCCTCGAAACTCGATCTGTAACTCGGACAGCCCTTCGGGAGGACCCTCGAAACTCGATCTGTAACTCGGACAGCCCTTCGGGAGGCACACTCGAACTAAGATCGAAACAACGACCTCTCTACCAAGTTGCACACATACGGTGTCAGCTATCCAGCAGGGCTTCGCCGTCCAGAACTAGTTCCTGCCGGAACCCAGACAGCCTTTCGGCTCTACGAAACTCTTTCGTGTGAGGGAGAGAAGAAGCCAGATAATTGCATGGCATGTGATGAGAACTCAAGTGAGAGCTTGGATCAAGGATATGGGGCTGCCCTCACACCTCTATTTATAGGAAACCCAAGGGGGCTTTCTTGGCTCCCAAGTCCTTCTAGAAGGCTTTCCAAAAATATCTCAAGTAGTACTTTTTACTATTCATGACACCACTTTTTCGCGTCCGAAAAATCCGAAAATATTTTTGTGGGTCTTAGAATAATTCCAACACCCACCAAAATGATTTTCGGCGCGTTCCGAAACAATTCCAGATTAGTGATTTTCATCTGCGAAAAGCAACCTAAGCATTTCCGGCAGCTCCGGAACATTTCTGGCAGCTCCGAAATATTTCCGAAAAAAATATTTTAATCTTTTCTCCAGAAAAATTCCAGAAGTTACCAGAACAATTCTGGCACTCTCCAAAATTACCAGGTGCTCTCCGAAACCTTTTCGGCTTAGTGGTTTACCCCGAAACAACTTTTCGGTTTTCTCTCTCGGAACTTTTCCGCCGTCTCCGAAACCTTTCCGGTGACTTTATCTCAGACTCCCTGTCTAGTATTCAACAGATAGATGACCCTTAAGCGTGTGACCCTGTAGGTTCGATGAAGTATAGACATGACCAGAACACTTTCCGATCAATGATCAATAGCGGAACCGAGGACATCCATATTGATCCCTATACCCATACGAAGAATTATTCGAGTGAACCTTTAGTTGCTGTGTGCTATTCCTGTTGCTTCGCGATATATTACAAATACCCGAGGTGAGACTTATTGGCATCCCCGTGAATCAACAACTTGTCCACTATGCCAGTTACCTCGTTCCTGGTATTGTTCTCTTTTCTCGTTCCCGCGTTCCGGCATCCCTGTGATCAAATCACACTGTGTCTGGCCAGACGATGGTGGATACCGTAACACCGAGAGGGCCCTAAGAATATCTCTCCAACGACGGAGGAGCAAATCCCAATCTCGAGCTACCTAGTTCCTTGTCATACTTTTCCGTGAACCCGCAAGCTGCCGTAATAGCCACCCTTTTACAGATGACGTTTAACAAAACCCCAAAGTTCACGAAGCAAGTACGAAGGAACTCGATACTCTCATGGTCTAAGGAATTATGCAAACGCACAACTTTCTCTGTGTTATTAACCATTAACTTGTGACGAATGTATCTCATAGCATAACATCAATTCGGGTCGATTCAACACAAATGTTCTTCTAACATTGTGCCCTCAACATTGCCGGCATAGACATGCCCATGATCAGGAAAACAGGATCATCATGCAATACATGAGCCAGTCTTAGAGGCATGACTAGGAATACATTTTACTGTTTATTATACCACACGTGCACATGAGTTTCCCTCCGAGCCTCGTGGATATTGCAGACTCGAGAATCATTGCAGTTATAGCATGGAACATAAACATTCATTACAAACTCGGAGATACAAAATAACTGTTATTACTGCCTCTAGGGCATATCTCCTACACACACGCCATACACACCCACACCGCACACATACACAGCACACGGGCATGGCCATGGCCGTGGCTGGCAGCGGCAACCAGCAGGGCAGGGGAAAGGCCAAGGGCGTGGGATGTTGTGGCCATGGCCACGCGGGCGCGCGCAGCCGCCGCCGTAGGCAAGCTGCAGCAGCGCTGTGGGTTACAGGGGGCGGCACCTAAGGCAGCCAGGAGAAGCTGGTCGTGCACGGGGCTGGGCGCGACCATGTGCGAGGCAGAGCGTGGTGAGCAGCGCAGGGAGCACGTGCTCACCGGTGGCCAGTACAGGGGAACGACGACGATCAAACCAAGGAATCCGGCGACCAAACTGACGACAGTGAGTTGGAATCGAACGAGGGACTCGCTACATATCTCCTGGCGCTTTCGGTGGACGCAGAGGACGGCAACGACGAGGTGCTGGCAGTGGTCGGAGCGTGGGCTGGATGGGGGCGTCGATTTTGTGCACAAAAATTATCATGGAAAGAAAGGAAAAACGCAGGAGCTCATGGTGAACTCGTAGGGGGGGGGCAACGTGCTCGAGGGATCCCGCGGTGACGACGAATTCTTCGTCGACGCCGGCGGCGGTGGCAGGAGAACCAACACGATTCCGGCGAGGAAGTGGCTGCCGGCTCGAACGGATGGTAGGGAACGACGAGGACGTCGACAAGGTACCATCTGGACACGGTCTTGGAGCTCGACGAGGAGGTTGGCTGCGGCGAAGCACGGTGGACGTCCATGGCGGTGGCGGCTCGGGTGTGGTTCAGATCGAGAGGGCAAGGAGGGGAATGGCGGCCTAGGGTTATGAGGGGGGTGGTGATCTTATCCTCGCGGAAGTGCACTGTAGCGACGCGATAGGGGCCTGGTTCGGCGGCGACGGCTAGCCGTCGGGCGCGCCATGCCCTCGGTCGGTTGTACAGGGAGAAAGGAAGAGATGAGAGAGGGGTGGGCTGGGTTGGGCCTAGCCCTGAGCGTTAGATAGGTTAGCTGTATTTTCTTTTTCTTTTTCTTTTCTGTTTTTATTCTTTTGTATTTATTTTAATAGCTTAGGCATTTTTGTAAAATGTGTTAAGTGGCCCATAATTAATGTTACACCTAAGGTCAGTGCCACAAATAGTTTGGGCCATTTTAAAAGTCATTTAATATTTGAACTAAATATTAAATGGTTAATAGGGGGTTTTTGGCTACTGTTTATAATTGTTTGCATTTGATTATTAGTGATTTTATAAAGGTGGTTTCATAATTTTTAGGCAAAGTTTATTTGCCACATGGTTTTTAATATTCAACCAAAAGCATTTGAACTTTGATTGATCTCAAATCATACCAACATGGTCCAAAGAACAACAACATGGTCCAAAGAACAATAATAAATAACAACAACCATCCCAACATGGTCCAAAGATTATTAGTGATTTTATAAAGGTGGTTTCATAATTTTTAGGCAAAGTTTATTTGCCACATGGTTTTTAATATTCAACCAAAAGCATTTGAACTTTGATTGATCTCAAATCAAAGGGCATTTGATTTGAGCTTGGACTGTAGTTGATTCATGATGATAAAGGTCCATGACCTCATTGCTTTCAACAATATCAAAGGGGAATTTGAATTTGAACTGAACCAAGGTGATCAAAGCAAAATTTTGATCAAGGCCATTTTGAGCAACAAAGGTTATCAACAGTGATTAGCAACAGTAATCCTGATTACTGTAGGTGATTACTGTATCGTGACACCCGGGGTGTTACATAGCGTCTCTCGGGGGGGGGGGGGGTTATGCTTAAGCCCCCGAGTGCTTTGGTTAAGATCGCGTAGGCGATAGCATCTCTCGGGGGGATTTTATGCTTAAGCCCCCGAGTGCTTTGAGATGGCATTATTTGGGCAACATTTATCTTATTGCGGTCGAGCGGCTACATGAGTTGCCAGTCATGTCTGACCGATGGGGATTATGGATAGAACAGTCGCAGGTTTGCTACGTTCCATGGGTTACCCACGTCCTCGTCCGTCTTCGGGTTCTTCAGCCTGTAGGCGCCACCTCCGATGACTTCTGAGACTATAAATGGTCCTTCCCATTGGGGGGCAAGTTTATGGACCTTCTCTTGTATCAGCCGTAGGACTAGGTCACCTTTGTTGAAGGTTCTAGTGCGTAAGCGACTGCTTTGGTAGGTGCGTAGCTTGTCCTGTTACCCCTCTGATTTTGCCAGGGCTGTATCTCTTGCTTCGTCAGCTGTATCTTTGTCATCTTGTAATGCTTCTTCTGCTTCTTCTTCTTCATACCCGGTGACCCGAGGTGCTCCGAACTTGAGGTCATGTGGTAGTACTGCCTCTGCCCCGTACACCATGAAGAAGGGTGTGTACTGGGTCGCGGCGTTTGGTGTAGTTTGTAGGCTCCATAGTACCGCGGGGAGTTCTTCTACCCAGTTGCCGGCGGCTTGCTCGAGTGGTGCGAGGAGCCGCTTCTTGATTCCCCCGCATGCAAGGCCGTTTGCTTTTTCTACTTGGCCGTTGGACTGCGGGTGCGCGAGTGATGCATAATTGATTTTGATGCCCAGTTCTTCGCAAAAGTTCTGGAATTCTGCGACTGTGAAGTTCGTGCCGTTGTCCGTGATGATGTTGTGTGGCACTCCGAACCTGAAGATGATTGATTTGATGAAGTTGACAGCCGTGAGGGCTGTGGAGCTGGTGATGGGCACTGCTTCGATCCATTTAGTGAACTTGTCGACTGCGACGAGCAGGTGTGTCCTTCCACCCTTTGATGATTTCTTGAGTGGGACCACCATGTCGAGTCCCCAGGTGGCGAACGGCCAGGATAGTGGTATGGTCTTGAGCTTTGAGGCGGGGGCGTGTGGCCTGTTGGCGAATTTCTGGCAAGCGACACAACGTCGCACGATTTCCTCTGCGTTTTTCATGGCTGTGGGCCAATAGAACCCGGCTCGGAATGCTTTGGACACGAGTACTCGACTGCTCGCATGGTGCCCGCAGGTGCCTTCGTGGATTTCGAGCAGTAGGGCTTTGTCGTCCTCTTCGTCGATGCACCTTTGGAGTATCTGGGTGATGCTGCGCTTGTATAGTTGTTTGTTGATCACTGTGAACGCCTTGGATCGTCGGCTGATGCGTCGTGCTTTGGCCACGTCTTGAGGTAGTGTACCTTCGATTAGGAATCAGAGGAACGGTTTTGCCCAGACAGGTCCTTCGAGCTCTGTCGGAGCTGTGCTGTCGGGTGTGCTGGTGCTTGTGCCTTCTGATGGGCTTGCTGCTGCCACCTGCGCCAGGTCTGTTGCGTCCTCGCCGTCCACGACTGCTTCAGGTGCTGCTGCCTGTACCTTGATGGATCTCTGGCTGATGCTTTCGAGAAAATTCCGGGTGGTATTGGTCCTCGGGTCGAACCAATGTTCGCGAGTTCGTCAGCTTCTGTGTTGTTGGCCCTGGTGATGTAGTTGAGCTCCCAACCGTCGAAACTTCCTTCGAGTGCGTTGTAGAGCTTCTGGTAGGCCGCCATGTTGTCAGCTATTGCGTCGCAGTTTCTCATCGTCTGCTGGACGACGAGATTGGAGTCCCCATAGATTATGAGGCGAGTGGCTCCGCACGTTTTGGCCATGCGCATGCCATGGAGGAGTGCCTCGTATTCTGCTTCGTTGTTGGAGGCGTGACTGAAGTTGATCTGGAAGACCTATTTTAGCTTTGTTCCTTTAGGGGAGATGAACACAACTCCTGCCCCGGCTCCTTGTTGTCTCTTGGACCCATCGAAGAACATTGACCATGAATTTGATAGGTCTGGGGGGCTTGGTGTCTGAAATTCCGTCCACTCGACCAGGAAATATGGAAGTACTTGGGTTTTGATGGCTGTAGGGTGCTTGAACTGCAGGTCCCGTGGGCTGAGCTCAATGTTCCACTCGGCGACTCGTCCAGTCGCTCCAGGGTTGTTGAGTATGTCAGCGAGTGGTGCGCTGCTCACGATTGTGATAGGGTGCTCGTCGAAGTAGTGGGACACCTTTCTTGAGGTCATGATGACGACCAGTAGTAGCTTCTGATAATGCGGGTACCGCTGCTGGGATTTGGTCAGGAGCATGCTGAGGTAGTAGATTGGTCTCTGGATGCTATGGACCTTGCCTTCTTCTGTGCGTTCGACAACGAGCGATGTGCTTACTACACTGTTGCGTGCTGCCACGTAGAGGTATAGCTTCTCTCGTTCCTTGAGTACCGCCAGGATTGGTGGGGTCGAGAGTGTCTTTTTCAGGTCCGCGAATGCTTGGCGGGCTTCCTCCGTCCACTCGAATTTCTCTCCTTTCCTGAGCAGCTGATAGAAAGGCAGCGTGCGTTCTCCCAGCCTGCTGATGAAGCGGCTTAGGGCTGCGAGTTTTCCAGTGAGCTGCTGTACTCCTTTGACGTCGGTTGGTTATTGCATTTGGGCGATGGCTTGGACTTTCTCAGGGTTTGCCTCGATTCCTCTGGCAGAGACCATATAGCCGAGCAGTTTCCCCGCCGGTTCGCCGAATGCGCACTTCTTTGGGTTGAGTTTGATTCTGTATTTGTTGAGCGCTGCGAAGGTTTCGCGCAGGTCATCGAGTAGTGTGGCTGCTTTGTAGGTCTTGATGACGATGTCGTCCACATAGACTTGCACATTTCTTCCGATTTGCTCTTTCAGGCAGGCCTGCATCATTCGCTGGTATGTGGCGCCTGCGTTCTTGAGCCCGAAGGGCATGGTCCTGTAGCAGAATACGCCATAGGGGGTGATGAACGATGTGTGCTCTTCGTCTTCTTCCTTCATCCTGATCTGGTTGTATCCTGAGTAGGCATCAAGAAAGGTGAGTAGATCGCACCCTGCTGTCGAGTTGATTATCTGATCGATTATAGGCAGGGGGAAGTGGTCCTTCGGGCAATGCTTGTTGACTGGTCCGTAGTCGATACACATGCGCAGCACGTTCGTGTCTTTCTTGGGTACCAGCACTGGGTTGGCTATCCAGGTGGCTTTCTTCGTTTCTCGGATGAACTGGGCGTCGAGTAACCGGTTGACTTCCTCTCCGATTGCTCTGCGCTTGGGTTTCCGAGAATCATCTCAGAGCTTGCTTCACCGGCTTCGTGTTTTGCTTGATGTGTAGGGCGTGCTCCGCGAATTCGCGTGGTATTCCAGGCATGTCGGCTGGGCACCAGGCTAATATTTCCCACTCATCTCGAAGGAAAGCGACGAGAGCCGTTGCCTGCTCCTCTGGTAGGTGGGCGTACACGCGGACTGTTTTGTCTGGGTCCGTCGGGTGCACTTGGTGAGTGACTGTGTCGCTGTCGATGCTGAAGTCGCGTCCGTACTCCTTAGATTCGCTTCGGCTCACCAATGGGAAGGTATTCTTGTCCGACACCATGGCTATTTCTCTGAGTTCTTGTTCGGCTCCGAATGTGTTGGAGATTTTGTGGAAGTCACGGTCACATTGATCTGATTTGATGAAGCTTCCGTTGATCGTGAGGACTCCCGTTGATCCTGGCATCTTGAGCTTGAGGTAGGCGTAGTGTGGAACCGCCATGAACTGCGCGAATGCTGGCCGTCCCAATATGGCGTGATACTGCGATTGCCAGTCGAGTACTTTGAACTCGAGGACGTGCTTTGCGAAGTTGCGTCGGTTGCCGAAGACTACTTCAAGTTCGACGACTCCGAGGGATGTGGCTGCTTCTCCTGGGACTACCCCGTGTAACACGGTGCTCGATTTCTTCCATACTGATCGTGGGATCGTCATCTTTTGCAGGGTGCTGGCGAAGATGATATTCATGCTGCTACCTCCGTCCATGAAGACCCTATCCATGTCGTACCCTCCGATTTGTGCATCGAGCACCAGGGGCGCGTGCCCCGGTCTTGGGACTGCGGGTGGATGGTCGTCCTATGAGAACGTGATGCTGGTCTCCGCATCATGTAGCTGGTAGACTTCGACTATATTTATGCTCTTGGCTGCTCTAGCTTGCAGGGTGTAGGCGTCGCGTTGTGCTTGCGGCACCCTTCCCTCTTGGATCATGAGCGCCAGTCCTTGCAGCGGGCTGTGACGTCCTTCCGGGCTTGAGGGCGGCGATTGTTCGGGTCACTGGTTGCGCTTGTTTTCTTTCTGCTTCTCCTTCTTGAGGTCGTCGGCTAGCTCGTTGAACAGGTGGCAGTCTCCCAAAGTGTGACCTGACCTGACGCGTCCCCAGTCATCCTCGAAGTTGTGGATCGTGCAGGGTCCTGCTAGCTGCTCTATAACCGTGAGCTTGCTAGATCTGGCGTGCCTCTTCCTTCTTGAGATTCTGAAGATTTGCTCGTGATCCTCCGGGTGTTCGTGAAAGCGAGGGTTGGTTTCGATTCCTCGACTCATATCTTGGTTCTTGATGAGGTTGGCGAATTCATCTGGCCTTCGATCTGGGTCATAGTACTCACCCACCGGTGTCTCAGAGTCGCTGTCCTGGCTGGCGGCAGGTGCTCGTGCGACGGCGTGTCGTCGAGTGGCCGTCGGTTGCACGGCTGCGTGACGTGGCTCGTTCAGTGGGGCCTCGCCGTAGATCTCCCGTGCGTGCCTTTTGGGTCGTCGATTCCTTCTTCCTTGGCGATGGTTCTGCTGATCGCTGGTTTCGATCTCGTAGTCATCGTCTTGATGTGCGGCGGGTGCCCGGGCGGCGGTGGGTTGTCGAAAGATTTGCGAGTCCTCCGCTGCGCGTCGCGGTTCGTCGATTGGAATTCCTTCGTAGAGGCATCTCGCCGTTCTTCTGGGTCGTCGATTCCTTCGCTGCTGACACTGCACTTGGCCGTTACCGTAGTATCGGTCTTGGCACAGCTGTAGCCCGAGCGATCTTGATGGGGTGGCAGAGATGTTCTCCGTGATCTTGAATCCTTCGAGTGGGCTAGATCTGGTCCTTCCCTTGAGTTGTGGCTTGCTGAAGACGGGACCGCCGAGATCGTGATCCCAACCTGTGTAGTTCCCACAGACGGCGCCAATTGACGGGGATCAACCCCGGGAAATCCCATGGTCAGGGACCCTGGGTTAGTCATGAGAGGCACAGGTTGTACGATAGCTCGTCGGCAAACAGGAGGACACGTTCCTGCTCGATATTATTGATGAGGGAGATGCGATTACAATGGATGCCAAGGCTGGAGCGCTCAAGGCTAGGGTTACAGATGATATTGCATGCCTTTGGCGTCGCCCCTCCTAGCCCTTATATACTGGGCTAGGTCTCGGGGAGTTCATCTACGTTTACAGGTAAGCTGTCCTAACCCTAGCTTGCTCCATACGACAAGTCTTCGTACTTTCCTTGTGAGTTGCAGACTCCTACGTCGGTGCCAATTAGCGGGCCAAGGCGGGTCCAGGCGGGTCTTCATGGGCCTTCTATCTTCAGGGACACCGGGTAGGCCTATCCGTAGGAGTCGTGGGGTCACCCCCTCGTCAGGCACCTTTAGCACCGGTTGGTAACATAAACCGGTTCTAAAGGTTTCGTGGTTTAAGTGTCAGTTTGTTATTTTATTTTGGGTTTAATAGTTTTGTTTTTGAATTATTAATTAAAGGTTCTCCGCAATCTTATTATTTAATGAAGATGATCAATATATGAATATATCAAGCGGTTCCTGCATCATACACTTAAGATGTGTATTTCGGTACATATGCTTCACAACATCTCATACACACAGACAATATAGTCTAAATATATCGATCACATCTCATATATATAGGACAATATATAATTTAATTTCAATAAGAACAAGTACGAAAGCCATTATATCCAACATAAAGATTTTTCCTAGTATAACTTCGATAACCTAATTTGTTCAGATACACTACTACTAAATATATATAGGATATAATTCTTTGAATTCACTCCTAATATATAGGATCTAATCAAACACGCGAAGGTAACAGGAAATAAACCAAAAAAGGAAGTCCATATTCTCCACGATAGAGGATAGAGAACAACATGTCTCCAGGTTTTGGCTTCTTCTGGACCACTATCTTTAACCATGCTTTAATTTTGACACAACCATCTGATCCACTTTCAGTGTAGTAATCATGTTGGAAAGGTTCTGTCCAAGGCCGTGCACAAACAATTGTAACTTCGGCTTTAAATCCCAGCATCCATTTAGGCGTACAAGTTTGAGGTATCTTCTGTTGAAGAACATACATATTAGTAGCATAGTTAGCAATGAGTATAATTAATAAAATGTCTTTTTGAATAAGATATAGGCTACTGAGATAGAATGATAAAAATCATACCAGGCTAGGCCATTTAAGCATATAGTCCTCCAACTTAAGGACAAATGGCACATATGCTCCAAAAGGACGGCCAACCCTTAAATAGTTCGCATACGAAGGTACCAATTTAATAACTTCGATAAATGCATATTGTTCATTCATACTTAGGTCGAAGCCATTGTTATAGAAGGTACAATCAAAAATATCTTGTACTTCTTCCGTGGCAAGAACATAAGCTGGCAATTATAAATGAGTTGTCAAACATTTGGAAGCAAAGAAAAATAAGTTGTAGAAGTAACAAAATTGTTGTTTAACAAACTCACATGAACATCGAACTGGAATCATGTCGCCTAGTTCAATCGAAATTTATCATCACGAAAAACATTGGATCCTCGACGGCGGCGTCCAAGATCAAATGCTATTTTTATATTATCATGAAATGCATATGTCTTGCATAATGCATCCCATTTTGAACAGCCAAAGAATGTGGCATTTGGTTGATTAAAGATCTTAACCTTAAGAACGAAATGTTTCGTCTTAATGTTAAATTCTTTACTAATAGTTTCATCGAAATCTTGAATATTGATCTTGTAACAAACGTGGCGTCTTGCAAAGCAAGGGATGCACTAGTTGAATTAGAAAAAAATGATACGTTATAAACATAAACTTAAGTCATGCATGCATGCACCATAACAAGAACATGTCGTGCAAATTACATACCGTAACATTTTGGAACCAGGACCTAAGCGTGATGAAGAAGTATGTGTATGCTTCATCAAACAAGGGATCGTTGCATCGACCCGAGTCGTCTTGACAAATCTCGCACTTGGATGAGACATACTATGTGTTCATAATTATAAAATTAATTCAAAGTAATAAAAATATAATGAAAATTATAAAAATATATGAGAAGTAATACAAATTGTGCCTCATTGGCCCATCTCCAGTATGTAATTTAATCATCGACATTCTAGAAAGTAAGAAAATAGTGATGAACCATAATATATATGAATGCAACAATTATATCACTAATACATATATCAAGTAATCTAGCAAATTAATAACATCAACAATTTATTAATGGCATCTAGCAAAAATTCTACAAAAATTTCATCTAGGCACCGGCGGCAAGTACGTTCGACCATGGCGGCCACGTACGGCCATGGCCACGACGGCGGGCCAGGGAGGTCGACCATCTACGGCCATGGCAGACACTACGACCATGGCCACGGCGACTACGGCGCGCCGGCGGCAAGTTCGACCACGGCGGCGCGCATTCGACCACTACGGACCATGGCCACGGCGGCGAAGAGGTGGACGTACGCTGGAGAGGGCGACGGTGACGGCAACGGGGAAGGCGACGGCGGCGAGCAGCAGCCTGGCGGCGTGGACGGCGACGGCGACGGCGGCGTCGGCGAGGAAGAGCAGCAGTCTGGCGGCGTGGTGTGACGAATTGAAGCGGTGGGCGGAACTGACGCCAAGTGCTGATATATATACCATGGACCTTTAGCACCGGTTTGTAGCAGAAACCGGTGCTAATGGACCTTTAGAACCGGTTTCAGCCACAAACCGGTTCTAAAGGTCACCAATTTCATCCATTTATCGAAAAAAATACACGCGGGAAGGGGAGGGACCTTTAGCAGCGGTTCGTGGTTGAAACCGGTTCTAAATCTTTATTTTTTAGATTTATATTTGCTTTCCAAATTCAAGGTCATTTAGCTCAAAATAAATCATTAAATGCATGAAAAATAGCAAATGAAGTCAGAAAGGGTTGAAATTTTAGTATGTGGCTTTGAATGGTGCATATTGAATGCAAAAAAAGTCTTGAGTTGAAATAATTTTAGAAAAATGAAATGTCTTTGTAACATATGAGTTTTCGTTTGAAACCCTTATACTTTGAAAGAGATGGTCCAGTTTGTACACGAAGTGCATCCAGTTTTTGCCGTAATCTTCTCAACTTTTGCACACATGTTATGTGGGTCAAATGATGATACCTTGCCAAGTTTCAACCTTTTCTGAGTTCAGTTGTAGTGCTTTCCAAATTCAAGGTCATTTAGCTCAAAATAAATCATTAAATGCATGAAAAATAGCAAATGAAGTCAGAAAGGGTTGAAATTTTAGTATGTGACTTTGAATGGTGCATATTGAATGTAAAAAAAGTCTTGAGTTGAAATAAGTTTAGAAAAATAAAATATCTTTGTAACAGATGAGTTTTCGTTTGAAACCCTTATACTTTGAAAGAGATGGTCCAGTTTGTACACGAAGTGCATCCAGTTTTTGTCGTAATCCTCTCAACTTTTGCACACATGTTATGTGGGTCAAATGATGATACCTTGCCAAATTTTAACCTTTTCTGGGGGCATATGTCCTGGTTCCAGCCATGAACCGGGACCATTAATGCACCTCGCTCCTGGCCCACAAGCATTAGTTCTGGTTTGTGGCTCGACCTCGGACTAAAGTCACGCCCACAAGCATTAGTCCAATTTCAGGGTCATTTAGCTCAAATAAATCATTAAATGCATGAAAAAGAGCAAATGGTGGCGGCGACGCGGCAAACTTAAAACATTCCACAAACTTAACATCTCAAACCTAGAACATAAAAAAACTACTCCTCCTCGTCGTCGGAGAAATCGTCTTCGGTGTCGGAGCTGATGTCATCCTCCAGCGCTATCCAGCGGGGGTCACCGAGGGGCCAGTTGGCGGCGACTCTCGCCAGTTCCTCCTCCGCCATCGCCTTGGCCGCCCGCCGCTCCTTTCGCCATTCATGACGCTCCTGTAGCCGCTCCGCGCTCTCGGCCGCCAGCCTCGTCCAGTGTTCCGCCTCCTCCGAGGCTTCACGGGGATGGCTCGCGTACCAATCCTGCACGGCACGCTGGTCCTGCTCCGAGGTGAGGCCGAGCACCGCTCGTCGACGATGGAGGCGGTGGTCCTCTTCAGTGAGGAGGAGCGGCGGATCTGCCATGTCCTCCGCCTCTTCCAAGCTGCGACAGTGGCGGTTATTCATCTCCGCGCGCGGGTGATACGTCCAAAACGTATCTATAATTTCTGCTTGCTCCATGCATGTTTTGTGTGATATTGCTATATTCTAGATACACTTTCATACACTTTTGATCATATTTGGACTAACCTATTAACTCAGTGCACCCCAGTGCCAGTTCCTGTTTTCTGCTGTTTTTCTATTTCAGTTTTCCCCCATACAAAAAGTGCCAGAAAAATTCGGAAAAATTCAGCTAAAAAATCAGCGTGACGGAAGCTTCGAGAAGAGCCCGGGAGGGGCCAGAGGGGAGCCAGGGGGCCCAGGCGGCCACCCGGCGCGGCCCCACCCCTGGTCGCGCCAGGGGGGCGCCTGGGGCCCCTGGCCCACCTCTGGCTTCCCCCTTTCGCCTATTTATCCCCCGTCACGGGAAAACTCCAGAAAAAGAACCCTATTCCGCGAACTCGCCTCTGTTCCGCCGCCGTCGCGCTTCCGAAGATCGGGAGCACCAGAAGACCTCTTCCCCGCACCCTGCCGGAGGAGGATTGACCTCCGGGAGTCTCCTCTCCACCATGGATGCTCCCCTGATGTCTCGTGAGTAGTTTTCCTTGGACCATGGGTCCGTGATCAGTAGCTATGTGATGTTCTCCTCCCCTCTTTGATCTTCATTGTTTAGACCTCGTGAGCTGCCCAACATGATCGAGGCACCTTTGTAATATTTCTGCTATTTCTATGTTGAGTTTGATAGGATCTGATGGATTATGAGATTATGTTCAGATTGTGATTGAGTAATATATTTGGTTTTTATCTCTTATATTTTTGTTCCTAAGTAATTCTTGCATGTTCCCCGTTGCTGTTTATTGCTTTGGCCAAGTAGTAGGTAGTGACTCCAAGAGGGAGCGTTGTGCTAGATTGTGGGTTCATGCCCCCCGATGACATGCTTGAGTGACAGAAACATGAGTGTAGGGGATGTGCTGTTGCCACAAGGGGGAAAACAACGGTGCTTGTAACCGCGGTTACAAGGATTGTTTACTTTACGCAGAGTTCTTTTTAATGCAGTTGTCTGTTGCTTTGGGTTTACACTTTGGGTGGGGCTCGCAACTTAATACCAGCGAGATGTTCTGGATAGATATCTCAAGGTGGATGATTAGTAATAGATGCAGATGGATTTCGGTCTACTTACCTTGGCGTACTGCCTGTGCTTTTGAACCTCTTCCTTTCTTTTGTAGCATAGTTAGCATTGCGGTGCGTTCATAATCTTGTCAATTGCCTTTCTGTAATTTGTTTACCTCGCATAGAAATTTTATCGTCTTTTGGGAGAGAGACATCACTAGCGAACATCACGTATCCCGGTCCATATCCTTATCATTGTTTCCATATTATATTTACTTTTCTGCATTTACTTTCAAGTTGCTATTATTATCCCTTGCGTTTTATCCTTTGTAAACAATAAGACCGGAGAGATTGACAACCTCTCTGAACTTCGTTGGGAACAAAGTTATCTGTGTCTGTGTGCAGGTCCGCGTCATTTGCGCCGCTGACACCTACTTTTCATCTGTGGAGTCCTACTGGAGACAAACCTTGGTATCTTTACCGAGGGAAATTTGCTGCTGTGCTGCATCACGCCTTCCACTTGGGGCTCGCCAACGAAGGGCGAGAAGACTACACCCATCAACCCTCGCGCCATCAAGCAAATTTCTGGCGCCGTTGCCGGGGACTCCGAGTGCTAAGATAGGGGAGTTGCACACTACCCTTTACCTTTGTTTTTTAGTCTTGTTAGTTTACCTTTCAGTTTTTATCTCAGTGTCCTTTATGAAAAACCACAAAAATAGTTGCTACCTTTTGCCTTTGTCTTGATTTGCCTATTTATGCTATCCTCACCATGAGTGATGAACCACCCAAATATGGTAGGATGGGCATGTTTCACTTGGATCGTCTTCGATCAATTTGTGCTCGCGCTAAAAAACCAACCGACTTGGTTGAGGGAAAATCATTGGATGAGCATGCTCATTATACGCGGCACCGCCTATCTCAGAAAGGGAAACACTTATGGGATCAAATACATGTTTCTTATTGCCATGCTAAACTTTTGTGCCACATTTATGATTTTACTTGCTGTTCTAATATAGATCATAAACACCTCCCTTTCCAATGTGAGTTTAATGAAAATGAGATCTTATCTTCTTATGCTAAAGGTGTTTATGATTACTTTGATGTTGAAAAGATTGAAGAGTTTGTTGCTTTTAAAGGTGCCTATGAGATTGCTTCTTTGATTGAAAAATATCATGATACTATTTTCGAGTCTGAAAACTTTGCAGTTCTTGCTTATTGCTTCGAGAATTATACTTCCGATTCTTATATTGAGGATTTTAAAAATAAAATGTTTGCTGTCCAAGAAGAGGCCAATTATTGCATTGAGGAGGAATCCCATGATTCCGAGGACTCACTTGAAATATCCCTTTCTGAAAATTTTGATACTTGCTTTGTTGATGGCCAAGATGCCACTATGGATGATGCTGAAAAAAATGAACTCTCTATAGTTCCTTATGTTAAGCATGAAATTGTTGCTATTGCACCCACACTTGATTGTCCTATTATCCTTTTGAAATCTCCAACTCCGGAGAACTTTGCTCTTATCAAGGCTCAATGTGATGGGTTGCATTTATCTTATAATCCTAAAGACCGTGTTGAAAACAATACACGTGAACAACATGATTTATGTGATAGTTATATTCTTGATGTTGTTCATGATACTACTGAAAATTATTTTGAGAGAGGGAAGTTTGGTTGTAGAAAATTCCATATTACTAAAACTCCTCTCTTTATGTTGAAAGTTTTGAAGATGTTCCTGTTCCACCTTTCTATGCATGTCACTTTGTGCTTCTTTGACTTATTTTATTACAAGATGCCTATGCATAGGAAGTGGGTTCGGCTTAAATGTATTTCATATTTGCTTCTTGATGCTCTCTTTTGCTTCAAATCCTTATTCTTATGAGAGCACCTTTTAAAATCTTTATGCCTAGCTAATGGCTTTAAAGAAGCGCTTTCGGGAGGCAGCCCGCAACGAATTTAGGTTTTTATTTTTGATTTTGTTGTGTCTTGATGATTGTTACTTCTGTAGCAACATCATTGTATCTTTATTTTTCAGCTTTGTGCCAAGTTATAGCCTCTTACGGCAAGGGAAGTAAAAGTTGTGAGATGCTGTCCAGAAAACAGATTTTGTCCTTGTGACCAGAAAAATTCCATAAAAATACCAGTTCATCCTTTTGAGCTGAAATTTTTACACAGTATGCTCTATACAATTACGAAACTTCCGTATGTTCTGAGTTTTTTTATTTGAGTTGCAAAAGTACCCCTAAAGAATTCTTTACTATCTGCTGTTATGTTTTTCACAGATTCTGCCACATTTTGTCTCTCCTAACTTTTGCAAACCTCAAGCTTGCTTTTTTATTTGCAAAAACTTTTTGGCACTCTTGAGAAACAGTAGCTCTTCAAGAATATCTTTATATCCAGTGGAATTTATTTATTTATTAAGGGTACTAACCTCTCTAATCAGCTTATGATGAGTTATGTATGAAGGGAGTTTTCAAGTGTGCGATGGAAGATGATGAAAGAAGATCCAGGAGTGTCAAGCGCTCAAGCTTGGGGATTCCCTCATGCATCCCCAATAAATATTCAAGGGGACTCAAGCATCTAAGCTTGGGGATGCCCCCGTGCATACCCTTCTCCATCAACAATCATCAGTTCGTCCTTCGTCTCACTATATTTTTATCACTTCATGCGTTATGTGCTATGCTTGGAGCGTCTCGCTCTTAGGTTTTATTTTTATTTAGCTTTGCTTGCTGTTCAAAACAAGTTAGATCCTTTCTTACTTTGTGTGGGAGAGAAACACGCTCCACTTTCAAAATCTAGAACACATCATAGGATTTTTCCTGCTTATCTTCTTGCTGTTGTGTGTTCTTTATCTTTTCATAGCTACTACCATGTTTAGTCTTAGTTTTAGTTTGTCTTTAGCAAGAGCCTTGGATTTTGTTTTAGTTTGTTGCTGGAACTCTCTTTAGTTTTCATGTTTATCTTGTTAAGAGAGTTGGTTGTTGCACTGAGTTGTGTCTTGTCTTGAAAGTAGGTAATTGAGGTTGCTATTTAATTTTAGTAGTAGCTTGCAATAGTTTTGAGGTATTGATGTGAGTAATGTTTGAACTTTTGGTGTCAAGAGCTCTTGCCTATTAGTGATAGGTGTCGTATTTTGGGCAATCCGTGTTTATTTTCAAAACTAGTTGAGAACTCTAGCTACTAGATGGATCACTACTCTTCTGAGGAGTCGAATATTAGAGTACACTCACGTACCATGAGTCGAGGATGCGCAAGGATAACCAAACCCCCATACACTCCTCCTCGGGGTACTTGTCTCTTTGTGAACCTCCTTACTAGATTGAGAGTTACCGATAATAAGTGCATGAGTTCTTCGGACTAATGTAAAGTATTGAGAGTTGACACTTCCACCTTCCCATATTTTGCTAGCCTTTCCCGTACCGTGCATTGCCTTCTTCTCACTCCGAGAGTTGGCGTCCACCTTCGTCGGTACTTCCAAACCCTTGGCATGATACGCTCTGTCATCATAAGCCTCGTTATATCTTCCCTCAAAACAGCCACCATACCTACCTATCAAGGCATTTCCATAGCCTTTCCGAGTTACATTGCCATGCAACATCCACCTCTTCATGACTTGATCTTCATGTCATACATGTTCCTGCTACACTGGCAGCGACATACATTGCATACATCATGATAGTTACATCTTCTTTATGATTTTGAGTACCTTGTAAAGTGTGAAAGATTTCCTATACCTTCTTGTAAAATACAGTGTTGCCCTTAAGTGAGGAAAAGATCCCAAAGTGGACACATTAAAAGATCCCAAAGAGGACAAATGAGTTTTAAATAGAAAGAGCCATTGAGGCCACAAATAAATACAAAAAAAAATAGAAAAAAGAGAAAAAGAAATAAAAAGAGAGAAAGGGGCAACACTACTATCCTTTTTGAGAGATCCACACTAGTACTCCCTTTATATCCTTGTACTCCATAGAGATGATCATTATGCATATAGCTATGTGGGGACCTTCACACTTTAGAACTTGGCTTGCATATTCCAAGGATGAGCCTCCTCAAATGAGCTCTAGGTCTTCATGAGCAAGCAAGTTAGATGCACCCCAACTAGTTCCATTGGAGAGCTTCCTAGCTCGTATGTGCATCCGTTGCATGGCAATCCCTACTCCTCACATCATATCTATCATTTGGCATCTCTTGCCTATGATTGTCCTCATTGATGTGAGCCTTTCTCATCCCTTTTGTCTTCCTCCTCCACCATATTTCTCTCTTTGCCATCCTAAGTGCCAACTCTCGTTCTTACGCTCATCCATTGCATGAGTGCTCAAAATATCGAAAAGGAGTGGATCAAATTGACTTGTACCTTGCTAGTGGTCTGGGGACGAGTCAAGATAAGATTCCAAAGAAGACCAAGTGTGAAACTTTAGTAGATTGAGTTCTCAACACAAAAATACTTTTTTCTCGTATTCCCTATCCCCCTTCTTGCACGCAAACACCATTTGGAGACATTCGAGTCACGGACAGTGAGAGCTCTTGCACCTTTTGTTCTTTTGTTACTTGTTTCAATGTTAATATATACTCTTGCATGCTATGACTTGAATTTAATCTCTAACCTTGATTGCTTTCCTTTTCAAAGTTCTTTTATGGTTGCTAGCATGTCACCACAGAAATTATATTGTTATCATTTACCTACTCGAGGACGAGCAGGAATTAAGCTTGGGGATGTTGATACGTCCAAAACGTATCTATAATTTCTGCTTGCTCCATGCATGTTTTGTGTGATATTGCTATGATATAGATACACTTTCATACACTTTTGATCATATTTGGACTAACCTATTAACTCAGTGCACCCCCAGTGCCAGTTCCTGTTTTTTGCTGTTTTTCTATTTCAGTTTTCCCCCATACAAAAAGTGCCAGAAAAATTCGGGAAAATTCAGATACAAAATCAGCATGACGGAAGCTTTGAGAAGAGCCCGGGAGGGGCCAGAGGGGAGCCAGGGGGGCCCAGGCGGCCACCCGGCGCGGCCCCACCGCTGGCCGCGCCAGGGGGGTGCCTGGGGCCCCTGGCCCACCTCTAGCTGCCCCCTTTCGCCTATTTATCCCCCGTCACGGGAAAACTCCAGAAAAAGAACCCTATTCCGCGAACTCGCCTCTGTTCCGCCGCCGCCGCGCTTCCGAAGATCGGGAGCACCAGAAGACCTCTTCCCGGCACCCTGTCGGAGGGAGGATTGACCTCCGGGAGTCTCCTCTCCACCATGGATGCTCCCCGGATGTCTCGTGAGTAGTTTTCCTTGGACCATGGGTCCGTGATCAGTAGCTATGTGATGTTCTCCTCCCCTCTTTGATCTTCATTGTTTAGACCTCGTGAGCTGCCCAACATGATCGAGGCACCTTTGTAATATTTCTGCTATTGCTATGTTGAGTTTGATAGGATCTGATGGATTATGAGATTATGTTCAGATTGTGATTGAGTAATATATTTGGTTTTTATCTCTTATATTTTTGTTCCTAAGTAATTCTTGCATGTTCCCCGTTGCTGTTTATTGCTTTGGCCAAGTAGTAGGTAGTGACTCCAAGAGGGAGCGTTGTGCTAGATTGTGGGTTCATGCCCCCCGATGTCATGCTTGAGTGACAGAAACATGAGTCTAGGGGATGTGTTGTTGCCACAAGGGGGAAAACAATGGTGCTTGTTACCGCGGTTACAAGGATTGTTTACTTTACGCAGAGTTCTTTTTAATGCAGTTGTTTGTTGCTTTGGGTTTACACTTTGGGTGGGGCTCGCAACTTAATACCAGCGAGATGTTCTGGATAGATATCTCAAGGTGGATGATTAGTAGTAGATGCAGATGGATTTCGGTCTACTTACCTTGGCGTACTGCCTGTGCTTTTGAACCTCTTCCTTTCTTTTGTAGCATAGTTAGCATTGCGGTGCGTTCATAATCTTGTCAATTGCCTTTCTGTAATTTGTTTACCTCGCATAGAAATTTTATCGTCTTTTGGGAGAGAGACATCACTACCGAACATCACGTATCCCGGTCCATATCCATATCATTGTTTCCACATTATATTTACTTTTCTGCATTTACTTTCAAGTTTCTATTATTATCCCTTGCGTTTTATCCTTTGTAAACAATAAGACCGGAGAGATTGACAACCTCTCTGAACTTCGTTGGGAACAAAGTTATCTGTGTCTGTGTGCAGGTCCGCGTCAGTTGCGCCGCTGACACCTACTTATCATCTGTGGAGTCCTACTGGAGACAAACCTTGGTATCTTTACCGAGGGAAATTTGCTGCTGTGCTGCATCACGCCTTCCACTTGGGGCTCACCAACGAAGGGCGAGAAGACTACACCCGTCAACCCTCGCGCCATCAGCGGGTGGCCGAGCCTCCACGCCGCAACGTCGTACGCGCGGGCGGCTAAATATGCATGTCAGAACCTGCCGAGACACACACGCTCGTTGTTGGCGTAAGTGATCACCGCCATTAATGTGCCGTCCGAGCGCTCGCGGACGCCGTGGTAGCTTGGTCGGCGGCGGCGAGGCGGCATGGTGGCGGTGGCGCGGAAGGGGAAAGAGTGCACGAGAAAAGAACTAGTGGCGACTGGTGTTGCGTGGAGTCCTCTTCCACACGCTTTTAACCGTACACGATTTTGAATCCAACCAATCAGGAAGAAGCACACGGATCGCGTGTTTCTTTCAAGCGCTTGTGAGTCGTTGGATCAGGCTTCTGAGCCGTTGGATCTAACCAATCAGGAAGAATCACACGGATCGCGTGTTTCTTTCAAGCGCTTATGAGTCGTTGGATCAGGCTTCTGAGCCGTTGGATCCAACCATCAGGAAGAAGCACACGGATTTTAGTATGTGGCTTTGAATGTTGCATGTTGGATGAAAAAAAGTCTTGAGTTGAAATAAGTTTAGAAAAATGAAATGACTTTGAAACACATGTGTTTTCGTCTGAAACCCTCGTACTTTAAAAGAGATGGTCCAGTTTGTACACGAAGTGCATCCAGTTTTTGTCGTAACCCTCTCAACTTTTGCACACATGTTATGGTAAAATGATGATACCATGCCAAGTTTCAACCTTTTCTGAGTTCAAAAAATAGCAAATGAAGTCAGAAAGGTCTTTAGCACCGGTTTCAACCACAAACCGGTACTTTAAGCGCTTTGTTTCTTTCAGCTCACCTCGACCAATCAGGAAGAAGCACACGGATCGCGTTTTTCTTTCAAGCGCTTTGTGAGTCGTTGGATCAGGCTTGTCAGCCGTTGGATCAGGCTTGTCGTTGCCTATATATAGCCCACCTCTCGGACATGTTCGACACTCATTTCATCGGCCGAATACAAATCATTCGGATTTGCCTGGTTGCGGTCTGACGGTGCTTTTGATATGCGGGCACTCACGAGAGCCACACCGTCGGGCTGTAACCAGGCGAAACCGTGTGTTTTGTTGATCTTATATATATCTAGTGAGAAATCTTTCACTTCATCGACCAAATACAAACCATTCGGATGTTCGACGCTGCATTTGATATGCTTGCACTCATGAGCCACCGTCGGGCTGTATGCAGGCGAAATCGTATGTTTTGTTGATCTTACATATATCTAGCTAGAAATCTTTCACTTCATATCGACCAAATACAAATCATTCAGCTGTATGCAGAGGAAACCTTGTGTTTTATTTGGTTGGAAAAAAAGTATAGCAATTTCATTATAGGATGTCAACGGAAAATTACTCCACACTCTGTACACCATAAAGGACAATTTCGGTTAAGCCCTGATTGGTTGTCAAATCTAGCAATCTGCCCACCAATCAAGGTTCAACCGAAATTGCATTTATAGTATACATCATATAGATGAATCACTCGTGGACAACCTTTATTAAACTTGCTATGCTACGGTAAGTGGACATTAACCCGTGCTTATAAACCGGTCGAACTCGTCTTCGGTTAGCGAGGTGGTACTAAACTTAGTGCACCTTTAGAACCGGTTTGTACTACCAACCGGTTCTAATGCTGCTAGGTGGCCCGCACGCCGAACGACAACCTGATAATGCTGGAAGTAGTGCTCAGAAGAGTTTGTCCGAGAGCAACAATTTGAAAGCTATGATCACTGCAGGCTCAAAAGGCAGTTTCATTAATATTTCGCAAATGACTGCCTGGACGCACAATGATGGAATCTTTTAAAAACCGAGTAAATCAGGTTTTTAACAAGGCTCGTGATAATGCTGGAAGTAGTGCTCAGAAGAGTTTGTCCGGGAGAAACAATTTGAAAGCTATGATCACTGCAGGCTCAAAAGGCAGTTTCATTAATATTTCGCAAATGACTGCCTGGACGCACAATGATGGAATCTTTTAAAAACCGAGTAAATCAGGTTTTTAACAAGGCTCGTGATATTGCTGGAAGTAGTGCTCAGAAGAGTTTGTCCGAGAGAAACAATTTGAAAGCTATGATCACTGCAGTCTCAAAAGACAGTTTCATTAATATTTCACAAATGACTGCCTGGACTCACAATGATGGAATCTTTTAAAAACCGAGTAAATCAGGTTCTTATAACAAGGCTCGTGATAATGTTGGAAGTAGTGCTCAGAAGAGTTTGTCCGAGAGCAACAATTTGAAAGCTATGATCACTGCAGGCTCAAAAGACAGTTTCATTAATATTTTGCAAAATGACTGTCTGGACGCACAATGATGGAATCTTTTAAAAACCGATTAAATCAGGTTCTTAACAAGGCTCGTGATAATGCTGGAAGTAGTGCTCAGAAGAGTTTGTCCGAGAGCAACAATTTGAAAGCTATGATCACTGCAGGCTCAAAAGACAGTTTCATTAATATTTCGCAAATGACTGCCTGGACGCACAATGATGGAATCTTTTAAAAACCGAGTAAATCAGGTTCTTAACAAGGCTCGTGATAATGCTGGAAGTAGTGCTCAGAAGAGTTTGTCCGAGAGCAACAATTTGAAAGCTATGATCCATTGGATCCGGCTTGTGAGCCGTTGGATCAGGCTCGCCTCCACCAATCAGGAAGAAGCACACGGATCGTGTGTTTCTTTCAAGCGCTTGTGAGTCGTTGGATCAGGCTTGTCGTCTAAAACCCTTGATGGTCCAGTTTGAACTTGCTAAAACTGTTGAGAGTGCTACGACAAAAAATTATAGCAATTTCATTATAGGGTGTCAATAGAAGATTACTCCACACCCTGTACACCGTAAAGGCAATTTTTGGTTAGCCCCTACTTAGTGGGCAAATCTAGCTACTCTGCAGACAAGAGAGGTCCAGCTGAAATGCCCGTATTAGATTTCGCAATCTCATACGGGGTTTCAACTGGACCCCGCCTCGTCGGCAAATCTAGCAAATCTGTCCATCAATCAAGGTTCAACCGAAATTTGCTCTACAGTATACAGGATATAGTTAAATCTCTCATGGACAACCTTTATTGAACTTGTTATGCTGTGATAAGTCCACTCTAACCCGTGCTTATAAACCGGTCGAACTCCTCTTCGATTAGCGAGGTGGTACTAAACTTAGTGAACCTTTAGAACCGGTTCTAGGTACCAACCGGTTCTACTGCTGCTAGGTGGCCCGGCAACCTTCCACCACATCTTTAGAACCGGTTGGTAGTAAAAAACAGTTCTAAAGGTGCACTGGCAGCCACCAATGGGCTCGGGGACCACCACACGAACCGGTTCTAAAGCCCAGAGCCACGAACCGGTTTTATTGGGCCAGTAGAACCGGTTC
Source organism: Bromus sterilis (assembly GCA_950022295.1). Lineage (NCBI taxonomy): Eukaryota > Viridiplantae > Streptophyta > Magnoliopsida > Poales > Poaceae > Bromus > Bromus sterilis. The sequence continues at coordinate 34,066,412 of OX465597.1, forward strand.
GTGTTCGAACCATGACCTTTGTTCATATCCAAATGCCTGTTTTGTACTAGTGACCCTAGCTTCTCACTGGAAAGGAGGAACTCGAATTGGGATTAACATACCGCCTGGGGGAAAGGCACGGGACGTCTCAACATCAGGATAATTCTGTGCCGATGTAGAAGTACATAATTACTTTTGAGGATCAGTTTGCAATTTGTACACCTTCTCATCTCGCAGCGTACATTTTCTATCTAACGGTACAGGTTCAAGTTTCTAGATTTCCATGGAATGCACGGTTTCCACTAGATATGTTCTCTACAAGTAATACATGCAAAATCATGATGATAAGCTCGTGTCTACACAAGCGAGGATCGCTGAGCGAAAATGTCAACTGCTAATTAACTTTGTCGTGCGTTTGGGACAAATGGGCATACACCGTTACCTGAGTGGATTTTTTTTGGTTGGAAAAGAGTTTATGTATATACATTCATAGGTCCGCTGCATCATTTTGATATGCCACCCACTAGTACGGTTGAAGAACTACCTAACCTTGGATGAGAACTGACACTACACTAGCTCAAATAACTTTTCTGAACGAAAACTTGTTATTTGTTGTTTTCGTCGATTGTCATGTTGAACTCTTTACTATATATACTGACCATGTCACTATTGATTTAATTAGGATCCTATTTCCTACACTATCAGCAAACAAATGGAGCAATTACCATTATGTGCCACGACTTATATATGTGCATGTAAGTTAATTTTCTTTTGTCAATTATGTCAAGTGTGCCACATAATTATGCAATTAGCTTGATAGCACGAGGAGCTTGTTCTAGCTTATGTCATTCTTACATGGATGGATGGATGTAATGCCCATTCTTATATGTGGGTTCCTATATTTTTCACCCAACAAGAATATTTAATTAAAAAAATTAGATGACAGTGGCTAAATCCAACAATTCTCGTTACCTTCGACATAGAATGCTAGGACCTATAGATCCATCCAACCGATCATCAAAGTAGCGACCTTGCCGCCGTGATCTGGTACAATACTCACCATGAATGTTCCTTCAGCTAGAGTGCATAATGTCGTGTCCCTGACCTTAAGTGACACTAGACCGGCTCTAGCATTATGAAGGCCCTAATGCGGCTTTAGCAGTATGAAGGCCTTAATGCAAACTAGATACAATGGACCTAACAAGTGTAACGAAAATACTTATAACAATATTTTTTTTAGATAAAGGGCTTTATTACTCAAAAGGTTTAAGCAAGTACACCCGGCCTCTGCATAACTAAGATGCACACAGCCGCAAGTCACCAAAAGAAAAAAGAAAAAAGAAAAGAGCGCACGACAAGTTACAAATGAAGAACTATCGCCACTCAAGGTAGATCTAAGCGTAGATCACGCGGCCACCCATGTTGGATAAAAATATCCCTCGCCACCGCTTCCAGTCATGCACACGCCTCCAGGAAAAGGCCTCGATATTCCACCCGTTGTAAGATGGACCACAAATAGAGAATACCCGTGCATCGATAAAAAACCTGCAAACAAGTGAAATCTTTACCCAAAAAGATCTTGTCATTTCTACATATCCGGAGCGACCATATTACGACGAGCACTCCTACCCTAAGAATGGTTTTAAGCTTATTATCTATCCTGTTAAGCCAATTGCCAAAGATATTAGCAACGGATGTGGGTTGATATAAGTTTGAAGCCATTTGGATAGCTGACCAAATAGAGCGTGCAACCTTACAAGTGAAGAAAGGATGTTTTATTGTCTCATCATGAGCACATGAAACACATTTCTTACTCCCTTGCCAGTTGCGCTTGACAAGATTATCTTTCGTTAGAATGACACCTTTTCGAAGATACCATGCAAAGACATTAATCTTTAGAGGTATCTTTATTTGCCATATTTTATAATTATTATCGACTGGTATTTCAGGTTGGACAAGCGCCCTATACATAGAATCCACAGAGAATTTTCCATTCCTATTGAGATTCCATCGAAACTCATCGTGGCCTTGTGACAGTTGCACTCCCGCTAACCGTTCTAGCAAGGCATTCCAAGACGCTAGTCTAGGACCGATTAAGTCTCTCCTGAATTCAACATTAGGGGGTGACTCTTGCATGATCGTGGCCAACGTATCTCCCTTATGTCGCACAATGTTATATAGGGCCGGATATTGTTTTCGGAGTGTGGCATTTTCTAGCCATATATCCTCCAAAAATCTTATCTCCGACCCATCCTTAATCTTGAAAACCCCAAAGCGATAAAAGTCTTTCTTTGTCGCCATGAGACCAGCCAAAAAATGCGAATCTCCAGGCTTCCATACAATCTGAGATAACGGTTTTGTGCCGATGTATTTTCGCTTAAGGAGCGTTTGCCAGACACCATCCGAAGTCAGTAGCTTATATAGCCACTTACCGAGAAGAGCAGAGTTCTTGACCTAAAGGTCATGAATACCCAACCCCCCTTGGTCCTTCGGACGGCAAACGACATTCCACCTGGTGAGTCGATACTTCTTCTTCTCGTTATCCCCTTGCCAAAAGAATCTCGATCGGAAATAATCCAATCTATGTAAGACCCCTTTAGGTAACTGAAAGAATGATATCATATACAATACCATATTGGTTAAAACTGAATTTATGAGTACCAATCTTCCACCCAGGGACAACAACTTCCCTTTCCAGCTAGCTAGCCTTTTTTGCAAACGTTCTTCGACGTGCTTCCATTCCGCATTAGTCAGTTTTCTATAATGTATGGGTATCCCCAAATACTTAATAGGGAATTGAACTTGCTCGCATCCGAATATCTCGGCATATTGAGCTGCTGCATCCTGGGCCTCGCCGAAACAAAACAATTCACTTTTATGAAAGTTAATCTTCAATCCAGATAACTGCTCGAATGTTGATAATATTAATTTCATATTCACTGCTTTATCTAGATCATGTTCCATAAAAAGAATTGTGTCGTCCGCATATTGAAGAATAGATAATCCCCCATCCACTAGGTGTGGGACTACTCCCTCAATTTGGCCGTCTAGCTTGGCGCGTTCAATCATGATCGCTAACATATCAGTCACAATATTAAACAATATGGGCGATAAATGATCACCTTGCCTTAATCCCTTTTTGGTTTGGAAGAAGCGTCTGATATCATCATTGATGTTAACGGCATCACTTCCTCCCGAAACACAACTATGGATCAAAGCACACCACTCCTCTGAAAAACCTTTCATTCTCAGAGTTTGTTGGAGGAACGACCACTTCACTTTATCATAAGCCTTTTCAAAGTCAATTTTCAAAATGACTCCGTTAAGTTTTTTAGTGTGCATCTCATGAACGGTCTCGTGTAAAACCACTACTCCGTCGATGATATTCCTACCTTGCATAAAAGTCGTTTATGTAGGTTTAACCACATGATCAGTCACCGAATTTAATCTAATGGTTGCGACCTTCGTGAAAATTTTGAAGCTAACGTTAAGGAGGCATATTGGTCGATACTGTTGTATCCTTTCTGCCTCCAAAACCTTAGGTAGCAACACAATTTCGCCAAAGTTAAGAAGAAACAATTCAAGTTGTCCAATATGCCAACATTGGAACAACTGAATAAGGTCTGTCTTATTGGCATCCCAAAAGTGTTGATAAAACTCAGCAGGAAAGCCATCTGGCCCAGGAGCCTTATTATGCTCCATTTGGAAAACCGCCTTTTTAATCTCCTCTTTAGTGAAGGGGGAATTTAAAAAGGTATTCTCCTCATTAGAGACCTGGGGTATGTCTTCCGTCCGAGTCTCATCCATGGACAAGATATCTTCAGCTGGAGCGTCGAACAGTCCTTTATAGTAGCTTGTAATATAAGCCTTAAGTTGTTCATGACCTTCAATCATACCTTCATTCTGGTTTAGAGCATGAATACTTTTTTTCCTATGTCTGCCATTGGCAACATTCTGGAAATATTTCGTATTAGCATCTCCCTTCAGAATGAAGTTAGATTTTGATCTTTGGTAGCATCTGAGATCTTCCTCCCGCAACATTCGTGCCGCCTCCGCATTGGATTGGCTTTTAAGCTCAATCTCCTGCTGGGTTAGCACTCGTGTTTCTTCCGCACAGTCAAGCTCGTCAATGATGGTGCACAAACGCTCCTTCTCTTTTTTTAGAATCCCGGTTGTGTGCCTAGCCCATCCACGAAGATATTTACGCAAGTTACGGATTTTTGCGTTCCATCTTTGAACATGACTATTACCCGGAATCGGAGCTGACCACACCCTTTTAACCATATCATCGAAACCATCCCGCAGCAACCATCCCAGCTCAAATTTAAAGCGGTGTCGCTTGTTTGGTTCAATGTTCCGGTTGATAAGAGTAGAGGGGCGTGATCCGATAGATCCTCAATACGTTCAAGGGCGCGTACTGTTACTAATGGGTATTTGTCTTCCCAATCAGTGCTCATCGGTACACGATCCAATTTCTCGTATGTCGGTTCAGGTAGACTATTCGCCCAGGTGAATCGTCTACCTGTCATATGTACCTCTCTCAAGTCCAAACTATCAATGACATCATTGAACAAGAAAGGCCAATGATTATCGAATCTCCCCTTGCTTTTCTCATGTGGGAACCGTAGTAAATTAAAATCTCCACCTATTAGGATAGGATGGGGATCATTATTCGCTAGGTTCACCAGTTCACGCAGAAAAGCAGCCTTACGCTCCTCCTGAACGGCACCATAGACGGCTACCAGACTCCATATGAATCCATCAGCTTTGTTACGAATGTGGAATTTTATATGAAATTCCCCACTCGTATAAGGTAAAACTTCCATGGAGTCTGAAAGTACACCAAGCAGAATGCCGCCAGATCTACCACGAGGAGGGATAGAGTGCCAAGTAAAATCCATGCCTCCTGAAAGGCGATCTAGAAAACTTACTGGAAAATCCCTCCTCCCGGTTTCCGAAATAACCAAAAAATATATTTTATGATCCCGAACATATTGAGCAATATTCAAATGCTTAGCCAAGTCACCAAGCCTCTGCTATTCATGAAGATGCCGATCATCGGGAAACAATTGGATTTTTGGCTGTTTCGGGGATCTATTCATTTTTTGTTTCTTTTTGTCTTTGGCGAATATGTATTTTCGGCCGGAAGCATGCGGATCATAAATAGATCCTAGCTCCACCTAATCCATACCCAGCTTCTGAAGGGGTCGTTGCATAGAAAACAAAAATTTTCCTACGGTTGTAACAGCCAAGATCACATCTAGAAGATCACTTGTAACGGTTTGAGAAGGACTCACCCTCGAAGACCAAAAGCTTTAACGAGAACTATTCTCGTGGGTGATGTAGTCGAACACTCGCCGACCTCAAGGTCGTGATGAAGACTTGACGCCACGAACGGGCAGCGTCTCCGTAGTCGGTCACACGTACAGATCAGTGACGACCTCCGCCCCTTGCTCCAGTTGGGCAGCGGAAGTAGTGGATCCTCGGGAACTCCAGCAGCACTACAACATAGTGGTGGTGGTGGTAGAGAAGATCTTGAGAAGGGCTTCGCCTAAGCACCGTACTCGTGAAACTGGATCAGCTAGCAAGGGGAGGAAGATGCCAACCAAAGGGCATATGAGAGATGGAGGAATGAGTGAGTAGAGGGGGTCTCCACCTCCTCCTTTTATAGGAGAGGGGGGGGGCAGCCAGCCCAAGGGGTTGAGCACGCCCCAAGGGTGCCCCCACCTCTTCCCTATTGATGGTAATGGAGTCTCTACTCACAAAAACCAAAAGCCACTATTATGCCCTTCAATCTCCACTCAAAATTCCAAGAGACTTTGCATTAAAACACTTTTAATACACTTGGTTTAATGCCACTCAACTTAATGAACACTTCATTAAATTAGTACTTCATTTATGAACAATTCACTTAATGAACACATTAACAATTATCCCCTTGCACTATTTCGATATTTCGAAACTATTTCGGCAGTTTTATCGAAACAGTCCCTGTGCTGTCCTGTGCTGTCCAGTATTTTCTCCTGCGTTTCGTATCCACTTAAAACACGTCGGCAAACCTTAAGTGTGTCACCCTACGGTTCGTGAACAAAGTGGACATGACCGAGACACTTCTCTGATCAATAATCATCAGCGGGATCTGGAGATCCATAATGACTCCCACTTATTCAACGATGAACAAGTGATCGTGTGAACCATTACTCCATAACCAATTCCTTTTGTCTCGCGATATTTTACTTGTCCGAGATCCGATCATTTGGTATCATCCATACCTAGTTTGATCTCGTTACCGACAAGTACTCTTTACTCGTTCCGTGATATAACATCCTCGTGAGCCAGTCACGTGCTTGCAAGCGATGTCAATGTGATATCACCGAGAGGGCCCAGAGTATATCTCTCCGTCATCTGGATGGACAAATCCCACTCTTGATCCACGAGCCTCAACTAACACTTTCCAAGTACCCAACGACACCTTTATAATCACCCTGTTACGGTGTGACGTTTGATGGAATCAAAGTACTCTTCCGGTGTCAGTGATTGACGTGATCTCATGGTCTAAGGATTAGAGTTACTTCGTGAAAGTTTGATACAGCAATAGAAACTTGATGACATGATCGTATTGCTATAACTACTGTGGGTGTATGTTCATCACATCATTCTCCAATGACATGACCTTGTTATTAACAACATCCAATGTTCATGACCAGGAAACCTTGATCATCCGTTAATCAACAAGCTAGTATAAAGAGAGGCATTACTAGGAACCCTTTCTCTGTTTATTAAACACACATGTATTAACGTTTCCGGTTAACACAATTATAGCATGAAAATAAACATTTATCATAAACATGGAATAAGATAATAACCACTTTATTATTGCCTCTCGGGCATATTCCCTTCAGCTTCGTCATCTCACCCACAAGATGTGATAGAAGTTGTCCATCAATAGTGGCATTCGGCTCCTCATCTAGGGGTGTGGTGACCGACCTACTAGATGCACCTGGATAGACCTCTAATCGGTCATACTCCATATGCTTCAAGGCGTTGGTCGAGACAACAAACTCATTAACATTTCTACCTAGGTTGACTACTACTATGGCTAGGTTGGATAGCTTAGAACCAGAAAACGATAAAAATGAATCACTAATTTTGAACGTACCTATGGCTGTGGAGTTCGTCATTGCCGCCTTGCGCCGCATTGTCTTAGAGAGCATTCTCGTCCGGCGCCGCAGACTCCCCGTGACGACGGTTGTGCAGGGAAGGCGGTGATGGCGGAGAAGTTAATAGGTTTAGTTGGGTTGCCTTCCCTGTTAACCGCGCCAACCCCCACAAGTCTAGGGGATCAATTGTAGCTTTTCGATAAATAAGGATGTCGATCCCAACGAGGAGCAGAAGGTGTTGATAAGTGAAACTGGATAAGGAAAGACTGCAAACACTCAAAGGTAAATATTTAGGGGTTTTTGGTTTAAGCAACAGAAAAGTAAAAGACGGGCAAAGTAAACAGGGTAACTGAGGAGTAGCAAGTGGCCCAATCCTTTTACAAGGATAAGCCTAAGAACTGAACTTATAAAGGCTAAAGCGTTCTCGAGAAAACACGGGAGAGATAGTCTAGTCACTTTCACCATACTCTGCCAAGTAATATGTATTGTGTGATAAGTATTGGTGGGTGGATCAATGCTAGTACACCTTCTAGACTAAGATAAGTGTACTCTTATGATTACACACCTTGCAAGCATCCGCAAATACAAGGTAGTAATTAAGGCATAAGCCTAACCACAGCATTACGATCAAGGATCCATAACTCCCTTGTGCGAAAGTCTGCGAACTGGGGTTCAGCTTTCTGTCACTCCGGCAACCCACCATAAGCATCCTTTGTGCACAATGTTTCCCTCTAGGCCCATTAAAGGTGAAGTGTTATGTGTTCGACTCACATAACACCACTAGAGAAATAACAACACAACTTAAGTATCACACAGCACATAATACTTCAACATCATATGACTACTAACAACTAGACTGCTCCCATGTTCTCAAGAACTAAAGTAACTACTCACAAGACATAAAAGAGATCATGATCAGAGGTGATAAATAGGTGATGAACAATCTGGACAACATAATATTTCTCCAACAAAACTCAATAGCATTCACCACAAAGTAGTAATCAACACCAACAGAGTAGAGGGGATAGATAGTTCGGATTACAACACAAGTTGCAATTGTGAGATGAGATTGGATGTAGATGGAGATGGTGCTGATGTTGGGGATGATGTTGATGATGATCTCGATGATGCCCGTGACGATGATGATGATGATGATGGCGACGATCTCCCCTTCCGGGAGGTGATCTCCCCGGCGGAATCTCTCCGCCGGAGATTGGTTTTCTCCTCCGTAGGTTTCCGCACTGTGGGAGCGGCGTCTCGCGAAAGCAGCTCCTGTTTAGGGGTTTCTACCCCCAAGGGGTTATATAGGCGAAAGGGGGCACCGAGAGGGGCCACCAGGCACCCAAGAGGGTGCCTGGCGCGGCCAGGAAGGGGGCCCGCTCCAGGAACCCTTCTGGCTGCCTGGTGGGTCCCCTCACCTTCTCCTTCGGTGACTCCCAGTAATTTGGCATAAAAATGCTCCCCGTAAAATTTCATCGCATTTGGACTTGATCTGCTTCAGCAACTTGGTTTCCACTTCTTCACCGCTGAATCCTGGTTCTGCTGTTTCGGCACCGGAAAGTTGTAAACTGTGTAAAATAAGCCAAAACAACATAAGAACAACACTTTAAAGTGGAAAATATCAATGAATAAGGTGAAATCACAATATAAAATAGTGATGCTTTTTGGACGTATCAACTCCCCCAAGCTTAGACCTCGCTTGTCCTCAAGCGATTACTGAGCTCGGTAAACCTGTCCACAAGTTTAGAGAGTGAAGTGTCGATAAAAAGAATACGAACAAGAAGCATCAAGATTCCTCACCAAACTTAAGCATCCTCAACAGCAACCTCAACTCATAAGGTCCTTATAAGAAGTAGTAACAATTATAACAAAGTAGGACCTGGAAAACTCATCAAATCATGACAAACATAGCCTTGGTCAAGGAACAACTAATAGCTTTTACTTTTGCTCTTTCTCTTTTGATTAAACAGTTGAAACTTTTGAAAGAACATGCTATTAGTCAAGAAGTGCACATGCCAACACAAAGGAAGATGTCTACTAAGCATAAGCTTTTGCAAACAACTTACTTATCAAAAGATAATGTCAACGAAGATGTGACATGCTAGATCTCAATGCAACTTTATATGCAAGCATCTTTATTAACACCAAGTGTCTGCTCTCTCTTTTTAGAAAGGAAGGAAGAAGGAAGGACTGACTCAACACAAAATGAAGATAAACCCCGTGCAAAAGGGTAAGAAGGGAAAACTCATGTGCCATCTCTAGATCAAACAGAATAAAAACAAGCTTTTGGGAGGTGCATGATCCGTCAACGAATGCTGATAGATAACTCACTCACTTCATGATTTGGACAAGTTTCGAGGAACGGCTCCCATGTGGGGACGATCACATCCCCTTGGATTCCTTTGTTTATCACTCGAAAAAGGGCGAAGGAACTTGTGTGTTTAGTATTTATATTTTACGAGCTGGGCACTCATGCCAGTCCCTTCTCGTATTACGGGTTTGCAGATTAGACATGCAATCCCAAGATACAACTTGTCCAAATTAAGAAGATCATGGGTTACCCACCACTTCCTCATGAGCTGAATCAGTGGCACAAAATAGAAGATTTTGAACATCTAAAGATAGCACATAAATTATATACTTTAGGAGTGGTAGTGGAATACCACAAGTAGGTAGGTATGGTGGACTCAAGTGGAAGATGTTGGTTTCAGGGTATGGAAGTACAAGCAGAATTCCGCTTGGTACAGAGTTTTGGCTAGCAAATCTTTGAGAGAGCAGACAAATGATGACAACTTAGATACAAGTAGTACAAAGCATAAACATTAAGACTAACATGAAACATCAAGTTGTCTTCCTTGTCAACATAACACTTCAAGCATAATAACACAAAGGTTTTGGCTATGTCGCTACTTTGAGAAAAACATGCTTGTTGTTATGACCAAAGCTATACTTGCCAAGATTAAATAAAGTTTTCGAAGCCATACCTGATATAAGGTCAAAACTCCCCATAAGAATCATCTCATGATGTCGATTGCGTGAAGAGAATACCAAGTGTAGCGAAGAAACCAATAAACTTCTCATTAATATTCCTTCATAGATGACTCCGAACTCACTGATACAAAGCTCTCCACAAAAGGAGTGATAGACCTCAAAGCAACACCTATTTCATAAAGTGACCTCCCTAAACATGATAAGACTCTACTTGACTCCTAAAGACAAAGACAAAAGATAAAAGATACCAGGCAGTCCCCCAAGCTTGGAACAAGCCAAGGGGATGCCATTACCCGAGGAGTTTTACTCCTCCTCTTCCTGCTCCTGGTTGTTGGGGATGAACATGCTTTCCCTGGCGAAGCGCTTCCACGGTAAAGGTTCTCCAGTCTCGAAGGTCATCTCAGTCTCTGGGATCCTGCACTCAGTAGCCAAACCCATACGTGAGAACTTGAGTTCATACTCACAGTTCTGGTTCTTGAAGATCATAGATTTGTGTTTGTAGTGCGTAGAGCTTGTCTTCTAATGTACACAAACTCGACAACATCCCCTTTGTCTCCTTCTTGTGGAAAGTCTTCAACTCGTTCATCATGTCGAAGTTGTCTTCAACACTACGCTCCACCATCTTCTTGTACTTGAAAACCTCTTGTTCCATCTTCTTCAGCCGATCTTCGGTGCTCCCCCCTTTGACTGGCCCCTTCAGATCTTCCTTGCGGAGGACACCGTCCTCAACATGAAGGACCTGAGGATGCTTCCTCACCTCTGCGAGGTAAGGGTTGATGACGTTGACGACGAACTTTTCCTTGGGGGAACTTGGAGAAGCCATGGCACCTAAATCTGCTAAAAGTTTTCCTAGCAGAAACAACCGAAAGTGAAAACACACGAAATCGCGAGGTACGGTGCCGGGACGATCCGGGCAAATATATAGCAAAAATTTCTGCAACAGAAGGAAGGTTCCGAGTCTAGGTGGAGTCGGAGGCGGTGTCCAGGGGAGTCAGGAGGGTGCCCGGCGCGGCCTGAAGGGGGGGCCGCGCCAGGGGGCCTCCTGGCCTCCCTGGAGCTCCACTCCGGCTCCAATAAGGCTTGGAATTTCCCTAATTTTGCAAAAACTTTGAAAAATAAACTTTTATTGACGTTCGCGGTGTTTTCTTACCATAATTCATACCTTTCCCGATTCTGCTCCTGCCGGAATCTGAAACTGGGCTGATTGTAAAACTTTATGTGCGGTCCTTTCACCAGCATGATGTCCTCCATAGGGACTGTCGTGACATTGTCGAAGAATGTCTTGTTGCTCGTGTTCCGGTATACACCTTCTTACGATCCCGTCCGCACCTTCTTTATAAAGATGTGGATCATCCCAAAAGTAGTGCCTCAAATCCGTGAAGAATTTCTTCCTCTTCTGAAATGTAAAACCTGGAGGCAAAAACTTTGCAACGATAAAATTAGCATAATCTGCAAACCAAGGATCGGAATGAGATTGTACTTTTACAACAGCAAGCTGTTCATCTGGAAAACTGTCGTTGACCGGAATAGGATCGTGCGGGATATCTTCCATCCTTGAAAGATTATCCGCCACCGGGTTGTCTTCTCCTTTTCTATCGACAATCTGCAAATCAAATTCTTGAAGAAGGAGTACCCACCTAATGAGTCTTAGTTTGGCATCCTTTTTCTGCATAAGATACTTAATGGCAGCATGATCAGTATGAATAATAACTTTAGAATCAACAATATACTGCCTAAACTTATCACAAGCAAACACCACTGCCAAGAATTCCTTCTCGGTAGTAGCATAATTCTTTTGAGCACTATCAAGTGTTTTGCTGGCATAGTGGATGACATTCAACTTCTTGTCAACCCTTTGTCCTAAAACAGCTCCAACAGCAAAACCACTAGCATCACACATAATTTCAAAGGGCAAATTCCAGTCAGGTGGTTGTACTATAGGAGCGGTTATCAAGGCTTTCTTAAGAACTTCAAAAGCTTCCTTACAATCTTCATCAAATACAAAAGGAACATCCTTCTGGAGAAGATTGGTGAGGGGTTTCGAGGTCTTAGAAAAGTCCTTAATAAATCTTCTATAGAAACCAGCATGACCTAGAAAACTACGAATACCTTTGATGTCCCTTGGATAGGGCATCCTTTCAATAGCTTCAATTTTTGCCTTGTCCACTTCAATTCCCCTTGCGGAAATCTTGTGTCCAAGAACTATCCCTTCGTTAACCATGAAATGGCACTTCTCCCAGTTGAGCACCAAATTTGTTTCTTCACATCTCTGCAAAACTTTATTAAGATTGTGGAGACAGTGGTCAAAGGAGATTCCATAGACGGAAAAGTCGTCCATGAAAACTTCTACAATCTCCTCACAGAAACCATGAAATATTGCAGACATACACCTCTGAAAAGTAGCAGGTGCATTACATAAACCAAAAGGCATACGCCTATAAGCATAAGTACCGTAGGGACACGTGAAAGTGGTCTTCTCTTGATCCGCGGTGTTAACGTGAATCTGGGAGAAGCCAGAATACCCATCAAGATAGCAGAAGTGGGTGTTTTTAGACAACCGCTCGAGCATCTGATCAATAAAGGGCAAAGGATAATGGTCCTTCCGGGTGGCCTTGTTTAACTTCCTGAAATCAATACACATTCTATATCCAATAATGGTCCTCTGAGGTATTAGTTCATTTTTATCATTAGGGACAACAGTCATACCTCCCTTTTTTTGAACACAATGAACGGGACTTACCCACTTACTATCAGCTATAGGATAGATGATACCTGCGGCTAGAAGTTTGAGAACCTCTGTCCTAACCACGTCCTTCATCGTTGGGTTCAACCGTCGTTGGTGATCAACAACCGGTTTAGCATCGGGCTCAAGATTGATAGTATGTTGGCAAATGGATGGACTAATACCCTTGAGATCATCAAGAGTATAGCCAATAGCACCTCGGTGTCTGCGAAGTGTCTCCAATGATCGCTCTTCTTCATACCCTGAAAGGTTAGAATTGATAATAACATGATATACTTTCTTTTCATCTAAATAAGCATACTTGAGCGTATCGGGTAGTGGTTTTAAGTCGAACACCGGGTCTTCTTTTGGTTGCAAGAGGATTCCTAAAGGTTCAACCGGTAGGTTGCGCTTCAGGATAGCAGGTTGTCTTAAAAATATGTCGTCTAGTTCATTCCTTTCCTGCATATGTATATCATTCTCGTGGTCCTCCATAAATTGCTGCAAAGTATCGTTAGGAGGAATAGCAATGGAAGCAATTTCTTCAATAATTTTGTCATTACTTGACAAGTCAGTACCACGAGGCTGCTTAGAAAACTTAGAGAAATTGAATTCATACGGCTCACCATTAAATTCAACAGAAACTCTACCTTTCTTGCAATCTATTATAGCTCCACAAGTGCTGAGGAAGGGCCTACCAAAGAAAATAGGGCAAAAACTATCTTGCACTGAACCAAGTACAAGAAAGTCTGTAGGATATTTTACCTTCCCGCAGAGTACTTCAACATCTCTTACAATCCCAACTGGAGAGATTGTTTGTTTATTTTCAAGATGGATGGTGACATCTATGTCCTCGATCTCACACGGTTGAATCTCGTGCATGATTTCTTGATAAAGTGTGAAGGGGATAGCGCTGACGCTGGATCCCAAATCACATAGCCCATAGTAATTATGATCTCCTATCTTGACAGATACAACAGGTGTACCTGAAATTGGGCCTTTGTTCCTGGCTGTGACAATGTTAGTGGCAACAGCACAAAAACTAATAGTGGAACCTTCAATATCACTTGTTACCAGATCCTTGACCATTGCAACTTGAGGCTGGACCTTGATCGTGTCCTCAGGTCTGTCAGTGGTCCTTCCATTTTTATTTAAAATACCTGTAACAAAAGAGTGCTCCTTTATCCTGGAGGGATAAGGAGGCTGTTCATACACAACTGCAGGTAAAAAAGGATCAGTAACATTAATCTCAATGGTTGACTCCTTGAAAGGTTTATGATGTTGACTCATTTCCAGTAGATTTGTTTGGTTGTAGGGATACTTTGAAATCTGTTGGTGCTTTTCTCAGCAGTCCAAGGGTTGGTTCACTTTTGGTCATGCTACCTTTGCTTTGCTCTTATTTTTGGGATATATTTGGCATGACACTAATTTTTTTATCGTGGATCCCTAGTTATAAGACGCTTCATCAACTCGCAACCGAGGGACTCATCAGTGAGGACCCCCCTCCGTCCCAAGTTTCTAGCTAGTCCATCAAGTCGCAATTGTTTTTTTAGTTTCCTTCGAGATTCTCCCATTGCAAGTCGCTTCATCAACTCACAACTAGCTAGGAATCATCGAGGGAGTACCCCCCGCGGTTGCAAGTCATCAACTCGTAATTGTTTTTTTTCTCATTTTTTGTATTTTTTTGTAGTTACATCGGGGATCCCCCAATTACAATCTGCTCATCAACTCACAAACGAGGACACATCAGAGAGGGCCCCTAGTTGTAAGTCCGCCCATCAACTCGCAACTAGTTTTTTTTTGTAGTTTTTTATCGAGATCCCCCAGTTAAAAGTCGCTTCATCAACTCGCAACAGAGGACCCCTTAGTTGCATGTCAGTTCATCGGCTCGCAACTAGGGTTTGCTAGTCTTTGTGTATTTTTTTATCACACCCCCCAGTTTAGGGACACTGCATCAACTCGTAGCCGGACTCATAGGTTTTTTTGCGGTCCTAATTGCAATGCCATTAAGTAACTCACAACTAGTCTAACATTTTATATTTTTTTAATTATTTTGTGTTTTTTCCTCAGTTGCAAGACCAACAACTAAGTCGCAACCGGCCTTACTTTTTTTATTGTTTTTGCTCGATCAAGTTGCAAGTGAACAACCAATTTTTTTGCAAGGTGGGGGGGGGGGCACCCCTCAGTCGCTAGTCATTTTCACCACCACCACCGCAAACTGGTTTTTGTGTTTTTTGTTCATAAATCACGTTTAGGCTAACTGACTCCCCGGTTGCAAGCCGGTCCATCAAATTGCACCTTGTATTTTTCGTGTTATGTCATCTCATTTCTTTTTGTGTTTTTTCATTTTTTTTGTAGTCTTCATCGTGATCCCCTAGTTACAAGCCGTTTCATCAACTCGCAATAGGGGACTCTCCTAGTTGCAAGTCGGTTCATCAACTCGTAACTAGGTGTTGATAGTGTTTTTGTGTTTTTTTATCAAATCCTCCAGTTGCAAGCCGCTTCATCAACTCACAACGGGATCCATAGGGTTATTTGTCATGGGGACCCCCAATTGCAAGATGGTTTTCATCAACTCGTATTTGGGGGTTCTGATAGTTTTTTTTCTTCTGTTTTTTGTATCATAAATCAAAACTTAGGTGGATTTTTTTCTTACAGCGAGATGTATGGGGGATTTTTTCAAAGAAAAAGCCCCTGAAAAACAACGAACACATATAACTTGCTAATGTCAATTGCAAGTTGTTCCATATGGATAAGGATTTTATTGTAAAAGAAGACTATCCTCATTCTCCCCTTTGTCGTTTCTTTCTCCACCAACACGACAGGGTGGAGGTTTTGCGAGTGGACAGGGAGGGAAGGGAAGATGTTGTACTGAAGTTTTTTTCCTTTGACGATCAAGGTAGACACGTGTATAACAACGGCTACGTAGCTCATATTAAAAGCCCAGTCTATCTATTTCTATTTTTTTGGCCAAATCAATTTGTCTGGACAACCGAAAACCAAGCCCACGACAACAAAAATCAAAAACCAAGCCCCTGACATAAAAATAGACAACGAGAATGAAATCATTGCAACATGCAACTCAACGGACGGTCGCATTTCCATCCTTGATATGCAAATTTGGATTATTTTATTTTACCTATTTTTAATTTTGCTCATGTATTTATTTATAAAATTTCTAATGTGTATTTTCAAACAAAAATACCTTCTAAAAATGTTCATTATCCTTTGCGTGACAACAACGGCCACAAGGCCCGGTTAAAATGGACGGACAACTCAGTTTTCACAACGACAGGAAAAAGAGGAAAAAGAATGACGGGCTAATCAGCGTACCAGAATAACGATTAGAAAAAAGAGAAAAGAGAATGAGGAAAAACGGAACTGTTTTTTATGGTGATGTATTTAGATGTGCCTTAGATAAACATTTTTACTAATTTTACTAGATAAATCCAGAAAAAACCTAGAAGTAGAAAATGGGACAAAATAATCTTCACAAGAAAAAAAAGAGAAAAAATAAACGATATCATTTAGATGTGCAATAAGGGCACGTCTAGATGCAGCCTAGACAAATTTAAACTAAGATCACATGAAAAAAATTCAAACGGAAGAAATATTTTATACTTTTTCCGTTTTAAATTAGATGATTACCCTTTATTCATCTCTACTATTAAAGGGCTAGGGGACGTCGTTGTGATGGTTCGACCATCCTCTCTCGTACGCATCTCACCCTACGATCAATGTTTGCACGTTCCCATCCCGCCTCCTTTCGCATCCTTCTCGCGTGGGTTAAAAGCAGAACAAACAACTGGACACTAGGAATAACCGCGATTCACGCACGCCCCACCCCCCTCTCCACACGCCCTCTCGCTCCCAATCTCATCTCCCTCTCTCTCCCTGGATCTCACGAGAGAAAAAGCTGCCCCCACCCACCACCACTCTTCTGCCATGATGACCTATCGTTCTCCATCACCGTCTGATGCTCGTCTCAGGCGACGACAATGCCCGAGTGGATGAGTGGCCGCATACTCCGTCCTCTCCGCGCCGGTGTTGTGGGTGGGATGGCAGCAAGACAGCGGAGCGCAACTGCTGAAGAACCGTTGTGGGGCGCAGGTGAGCAAGATGCGCGCCGACGTCGCTGCGTTGCTCCGCGACGGCTGCAAGGACACCGCCTGCATCAGGGTACGTTTCTTCTCAACGCCCTCATCTGTTAACCCTACCACATATGTTTCTGCTTTGCTCTGTACCCGCGCACCCTCGTCCGTTCATCTGTTCCAACGGAGATTTGGGGTCCCCGGCGTTTCTTCGTTCTAGGTATGCGTTCAGGATTCCAGTTGGTCTTATCTGCTGAATCCCGTGACTGGTGGCGAATCCAGACATCACCAGCGAATCCATGGTAGGAAGGCTTGGGCAGGTAGAACCAGGGAGCATATTTCAGACGCACTAACATTTTCATTGATGTAGGAGCTCATAAACGAGTAGGCTAATCCATTCATCTTCCTCATCTTTATCGAAGGGCTCGAGTGGATCAAGTTGTAGTAGAAGATTGAGGGAAGCAAGTTACTAAATAGTACTAGCAGGGTAATCTGATTCGGTTCCAATATTTGCAGATGAACAGCTCCTCTAAATATGTTGTGGTCTCCTGATCGTCTTACTAGGGAGTGAAATAAGGTCAAATCTTGCATGTTCTGAGTTCTGTACTCCGAGGTACTTAGGTCAAAGAGTTTATCTTGTCATTGTTTTATTTTTTTCTTCAACACATGCAAATCATCGTTGAATGTTTTGTAATATATTAATTCATTGTAAACAGCTGAACAATACATCCAGCTATATTTGAATGCCAATATACATACATGTATATCATTGTTGTGTATATCTTTACTATTGGCAGTGTTAATTTGATGATGTAGAATACTTTTCTGTAGTTCAAATTATGGGTCAAAGATATAATGACACTGTCTTTTGCAGTTTCAAATGAGATTGTTGTGTACTGCTGGGGTTATCCTTTAGTCAAGTAGTTTAAGTTGATAATACTTCTGTGTTGTATATTATAATAAGCTTCTCATATGTATGATTTCCCAAAATTAAAAAAAATTGTTGCTTACCATCTTGCTGGTGCTTCCAATCGAATGCAATTTAAAATATTTTGATTGCTATGTGGCATGCCTTATAGGATGATATAGGGCAGGTTAAGCACAAGGGAAAAATTAATACTCCATCCGTCCCATAATTCTTCTCATGGTTTTAGTTCAAATTTGATCATACATGTGTTGTCATTTAGTACCAACATGTGTGAATAGTACAATTAATTGGAAGAAGTTCCATCGATAAGTGTTTTTATTTATGTTTCTTCTGGTCACAAAATTGTTATCTTTGTCAAGGTTGAAGAATAAGGAGGGACAAACTTGCCATAACACTATATACGTGTGTCTTTCATTATTCGTAAATAAGAAATTCAATGCGCCACCATCTCTTGAGGTAGGTAGTAATCATTGTATTTTCAAATTAGATATACAATACACATCATCTCTCTGGGTATGTGAGGACCTTCCCATAGGTTTGCAAAAGTTGTAAAAGATGTGTAATGATAAGGTGAGATGACACATCTTAGCGACGATACTACAAAGTCACATTTTTTTCTAAGAATGGGTGGTTAAGGAGACATGAGGATTGTTGAGGAGGAAAGAAATGGGAGAGAGTCGATATTTCTTGCTATAGGAATGGATATTACGGGCGTCATGTTTGACATAAATCTTTAAAATTATAAGCACTTACTATCTCTGTCCATTAATATAAGACGTTATAGCTAGCTAAATTAACTTGTCAAAATGTCTTATATTAAAAAACGGAGGGCAACGGCTGATCGCTAAGATGTATCATCTTAGCGACAACACTACAAAGTCACATTTTTTTCTAAGAATGTGTGGTTAAGGAGACAAGAGGATTGTTGAGGAGGAAAGAAATGGGAGAGATTCGATATTTATTGCTGTAGGAATGGATATTACGTGCGTCATGTTTGACATAAATCTTCGCCATTATAAGCACTTAAATTTTTCTGTTATTTCGTAGCAAAGCACGGGAACTCAGCTAGTATATGTAATTTGGAACGAAGGGACTATATATGTATAGAGGAAACCCATGTACATTATACTTTCGAGCAACGGAATACGTACGTATTCATGTCTAGCTAGTGCCTACTGCATCATCTTGTCTCTTGTGCATCTTCACCTTGAGCCCGTCCTTCATGTGGAGTATGATGGACAGCTTGGGTCTCGCTGCAGCGGCACCGGCGGCGACTACCATCCTGAACCGCGGCACGACGGCGGCAACAACGGCCTTCATCTGCGTGAACGCCAGGTCCCTGCCGAGGCACGTCCGGGGACCCACGTTGAACGCGACAAACTTGTATGACGGCTCGTGCCGGAGCCGCCCCGCCGCCGTCAGCCACCGCTCCGGCTGGAATTCCAGGCAGTCCTTGCCCCACACCGCCTCCATACGCCCCATTGAGTAGAACGACACAATCACCCGCCGCGACGTAGACACCGCCGGGCCGCTCGGCAGAGTGTCTGGCCGCGCCGCAGCCTTGTGCTCGAACGGCACCGGCGGGTACAGCCGGAGCGACTCCAACAGCGCCGCGTGCAGGTACACCAGGCCCTTCAGATCGGCAGCTTCAGACGACGGGTTGTCATGGAGCTCGGCGAGGATCTTGGCCTCCACGTCGGGGTGGTTGGAGAGCAACCAGAAAAACCATGTCAAGGCGGAGCTCGTCGTGTCGCGGCCAGCGATCATCAGGTTCAGCGTCGTGTCGCGCAAGAACCGATTGAACTCATTTCCGTCCTTGCCTACTTCGTCTTGGCATGCAAGGTACAACGTGAGAAGGTCAGCGGCGTCTGTCTCGTCGGCGTTGGTGTCGGCACTGGTGGCGCGCTCTCGCCGGAGCGAGATGAACTCGGCGATGGACGCGTCGAGCACCTGCCGAGCTTTGGCCATCCGCTTGTGGTGGCCGATGTTTAGGTAGGTCTGGAGCCTCAGCCAGGGTATGGGCGTCACGTGCCTGTAGAACAGCACCGCCTCGGCCTCGTCCATGGCCGTGGCGAATGGTACTCGCGGGAAGTCGGCGGCGAGGCAGCCGGGGTCGACACCGAACACGAACATCGCTGTGAGGTCGAACGTCAGGCGCATGAACACGTCCTGAAGGTCGACGACGGCCGATGTGGCGGTGAAGCCGTTCAGGAGCGGCACGAGGGCCTCGCCGAGCTTGCGCGCGGTGCTCGCGGCGACGGCGGCGCGGAACCTCGCGTCCGAGAGCAGCGAGTGCGCCTTGCGCCGCTGGAACGCCCACGACTCGCCGTCGGCGTTGAAGATGCCGTCGCCGAGCACGTCGAACAGGGCCGCGAAATCGTCGCCCTTGGGGTAGTTGCCGAAGTTGGCCGTGAAGACGTGCGCCACGTCCGCCGGGTTGGCCGTGATAAGGACGTCCACGGGCGAGCCCCAGAGGCCCCTGACGACGAGCGACATCCCCGGCGCCACGCGCAGGAACTCCGTGACCCACTCGTGCACGCGCCCGGCGTTGACGCTCATCGCCGGCACCGTGCCGACCACCGGCCAGCTCGTCGGCAGCCCGTCCCGGCGGCGAAACCTGAAGAAGAACAAGAAGAGGAAGCAAGCCAGCGACGCCATGATCTCCGGATAATACTTGCCGAGGAAGCTGAAGCCTCGAACCCACCATGGCACGCCCTCCATGTCTTTTGCTACCAAAGAGCGACCATGCATATCGAATGAAATCACCATCAGCAAGCAGATTATAAAGGGCATTTTAGCATGGTAGCATATATGTAAAAAAAATAACTTAAATTATAGAGGTAGTACTATATGTATAAAGGGCATTTTAGCATCGGACTAGTCTACTTCAAGGGTACAGTTGAATTGACTGCTCTCCTAATCTCTCGTGATCTCTTCCTCTCGGCTCGATTCATGGGTCCCAAAGGCCCACACCATCGTCTCAAATATGTCCCACACTGGGCAGGGAGGACGGACATGCGTGCGTGAATCGTTTGGCACCATGCACATGACCCACCGCTTTCTCCCTCGTGGAGGCCAGGGTACGTCCTTCTCCAACTCTTGTTGGGTTGCATGGAATTTGGAAGGATTTGAAGGGGATTCAAAGGGATATCCCGTGCAAGTCGAATTTCTCTTCAGTTCACTTGTGATGTGGAGTAACCGAACAAGCATTGATGTGTCTTTTTGCGTTGAAGTCGCTCTCTATATGTACCTCATTTTCAAACAATAATACTTCCTCCATCCGAAAATACTTGTCGAAAAAATAAAAATAAATGTATCTAATACGAAAATACTATACGTCCATTCCTTCGACAAGTATTTTTTGCATAGAATTTCGACAGGGTCTGACATGATGGACCATACGATGAGTGCGAGATAGTTGCTGCTTTGTTTGTTTTTAATGGTCACCGGAGGGAGAGAGTCCCGACCTGAATATATTTCTCAAAGTAGCCAAAATGTCATGTGTTTGATCCAGTTAATAAGGAAAATCAGATCGAAAACCTAAACAGGTTGATCCCATTTATAAATAAAACCAGATCAAAAACTTAACAAATGGACCCCGTTTATGAGGGAAACTGGACCAAAAACCACATAAGTGGCAAGATTACATAAGGAGAGAACATATGAATGCCCCAAAGAATGCACTACCTAGCTAGCAAAACGAAAGACCAACACCATGAAAGACAAGTGGAAGTGGTGCGTCGTCGAGGCTCATAATACCAACACTAAACAACTATCCTAACGCATCACACCGGCATGTGTACCGATAATTTTGGCACAACACAGGATCAACACCAATCAACGAGTGATCCATCACGAACCTTGATTAGAAAAGCTGCCACAAGAAGCCAATAAGATTAGCAAGGTGGGGAGGCATGCGTCGTCGTTGAGCAAAGATGAGCCAAGATGACACCAAGAGCATGAAGTTCGCCATAACACACGATAACCATGAGAGGGTCTTGAGCAAGCAGAGCAAAGGACGACCAACCATCAAGGGAAAGGGGGGATGAATGACGACAAAGAAATCCCCAATGACACCTTCAAGAAGGTAAACGACGTCCTAAGACAACTCCATCATAAAGCTTTCGCCTAGAGCACAATCGGTTAAATTCCCAGAGAACAACTATGCCGTAGAGCTACGAATCCATACCGAAAGACAAGAGTAGCACATGAGCCACACCATTCAGAAGGTAAGCGACACCGGAGTAGCGCCGCCGTGGTCAGCTAACGTAGGTCAGCGGGGATTTCTCCCGTAACACATTCATCAATGGATTTTTCCCGTTACTGCTTTGCCGTGTTGGTGGTTTTGGTGATTTCTTTTTTCTGGGGTAAAGGGAATTTATTCCTTAGGTAATAGGGTTACAATCTTCTAGCAGAAGATCCTCCACACACAGAGGTCCACGTCCCAACCAAACAGCAGTACAACGTTCGGTCCAGCTATAATTTATCAGACTATCTGCTACCCTATTTTGGGTTTTTCTAAGTTTCAATGGAATAAACTCCGCTTCAGACTTGAGATGTTGAACTTCTCGCCGCCAGATGATCAGTTGCAAGCTTCCACAGTGCGGATTCAATGTCATCTATTTTTCTTCTTGATTTTTTTCTATTGTAGTTTGGTTGGAGTTTTTTTTGCAGGGTAATTTGAGAGCTTTATTCAAACAAAAGCATTCGCTGGACAATCAGCCAGAAGGTTGGTCACCAGGAAGCTAGGAGTCTCATCAAGCCAACTTTCTGTTACTGTCAAGGTGCTAGCACGCTTCGCACAAAGATGGGCAGGAATATTGGCTGTTCTAAGTACATGTTGAACATCAAAAAATAAAAAGTTTCTAACTAGCTCTCCAATTTCAAGAAGGACAGGTGCCACAATTGAATGAGAATCATGGCGAGTATTCCAGAGCATCACCAGCTCCAGGCATTCCACTTCTATTATCACATGCGAGTAGCCCCGGAGGTTTGCAAACCTTGCGCCTTCTCGCAATGACAGAGCCTCAGCAACAAGAGGGTCAGAGATACCCAGCTGCGGCTTGCACCATGCGCCAAGAAACTTGGTACTGGATCTAGCCACCCCTCCTGCTCCACCATAGTTGTCATCGAAGTTTAAGCCACCATCTATATTGATTTTGATTAGATTTCCTTCCGGGGGCCTCCACCCATGTCCCGGCATAACTTTAGTTGCATTGGGGGGCAACTCAAGTATCGCCATTGCTTCCCTTGTTAACTTCATCGAGGCGTCTCGATCCAGCCCCTCATTATCATGCTTAATCCGATTGCGAGAGTGCCAAATAGCCCACATGATGGTGACCACTTTAGCTCTTACCGGATTACTGAATCGATTGTCACATAAAATATCACGTGCCCACGAATCTGGATGTAGCCGTGGCAGCTTTAAATCAAACCAGACCGCAACCTCCTTCCAGAACCTCTGTGCATGTGAACATTCTATTAGTGCATGCTGTAAACTTTCATCCATCGCCTTGCAGACATTGCAACGGCTTATTTCTGCTATATGTCGCCGCCGTAGAGTTGCTTTCTTCTGGTAAGATACCTCTCAAAACTCTCCACCAGAAGACTCGAACCTTAGGCACAACCTGAAGCTTCCAAAGTGCTGACCACAATTCTTGTTCAGTCGTTGAGGAGCCGGTAGCCGTCCCTTCCTCTAGAGACAAACGCTCTTTTTGAGTCATTAAGGTGCGGTACGCCGATTTGACCAAATAGTTGCCAGATTTTTCGAACGCCCATGCATAGAAATCATCTCCACCTCCACGCCTGAGTGGGATATTCAGAATTGCTTCAGCGTCAGGTGTGATGAAAGTGTCCCGAACCAGCTCGTGATTCCAGGAGCCATTGTCTAGATCAATTAAGTCCGAGACCATCTCTACCGTTGTATCAGCTGGTCTCAACACAGGCTTCATTGAGATGGTCCCCGGGATCCATTTTTCAGTCCAAACACGGGTAGACATGCCGTCACCAATACACTTGATCAGCCCAGCCTCAAGCGCCACCCTTCCGGCAATAATAGCCCTCCATGTTGCCGAAGAAGATCGGGGTACTGCTGCTTGCATAAAATCTGAATCTGGAAAATACCGACCCTTCAGGACTCTAGCACAGAGAGATTCTGGAGCCATCATCAATCGCCATCCTTGTTTCCCGAGAAGTGATAGGTTGAATTGGTGTAGATCTCTAAAACCCATACCACCCTTGCACTTGGCCGTGGACAACTCTTTCCAAGAGACCCAATGCATTGCTTTTTTGTCAAGAGAACTTCCCCAAAAGTAATTAGCCATTGGAGAAGAGATACTCTTACATACTTTCTTGGTTAAAAGAAACGTGCTCATGCTGTATGTAGGTATAGCCTGCACCACTGATTTCAACAATGTTTCTCTTCCAGCACAAGCAAACAGTTTCTCAGACCAGCCTTGGACTTTGGCGCGCACACTCTCGCCAATATGATCAAACGTGCCACTTGTGATGCGCCCAACTGCTGTAGGGAGGCCGAGATATCTTTCACTGAAAGCCTCAACTTGGATATCAAGGCCCCTCTTCATAGCATCTTTCACCGGCTGCGGTGTGTTTGAACTAAAGAAGATTGAGCTTTTCTCCTTATTCACCCGTTGCCCAGAGCTTGCACCATAGATATGTAGGATTTTATTAAGCCGTGCTGCACTCTGGGTTTTAGCAGCCATGAATATTAGACTGTCGTCCGCAAATAACAGGTGGCTCACCCATGGTGACCTGTAACTTACTCTGACTCCTCTATCAATGTATCCTCCTCCATAGTATTTCAACAGACAAGAAAACCCTTCTGCACACAGAAGAAATAAGTAAGGCGACATGGGATCCCCTTGACGAAGTCCTCTTGAGGGAGAGAAAAAAGGCAACAAGTCCCCATTCATTCTTATTGCGAAACGCACTGATGTAACACACTTCATAATCAGCCGAACAAAGGTGATAGTAAAGCCAAGTCGGAGTAGAATCGCCTCCAAGAAGTGCCACTCAACTCTGTCGTAGGCCTTAATCATGTCCAGTTTAACCGCACAGGAGTAGTTCTTCCCTTTCTTTCTCCTTCTCATAGAATGAACACTCTCATGTGCGACCAACACGTTGTCTGTTATAAGACGGCCGGGAACAAAAGAACTTTGTTCCTTGCTAACAATGTCACCCATATGTTCTCTCATTCGGTTAGTCACTGTCTTGGCACCAATTTTGTAGAGAACCGGACAAAGAGCAATAGGGCGATATTGTAAAATAGACTGGGGGTGCCGTACTTTCGGAATAAGGGTGATGGAGGTATCGTTTCTTCTGGCCGGAAGCTCACCGCCATTCAAGAAATCCAGTACAGCCTGGGTTACATCCTCCTTGAGTACATCCCAGTGGCGTTGATAGAAACCAGCAGTAAACCCATCGACGCCTGGGGCTTTAGACGGTGCCATTTGGAAGAGCGCTATCCTCACCTCGGCTGGTTCAAAGGGTTTATCCAAAGCAGTGTTCATCTCGGTATTAACTTTGAGGGGGACGTGATGAAGAAGAGGCGCAGGGTCATGGAACTCCTATGATGTATAAAGTTGGTGATAAAAATTCTGGACCTCGTTTCTATCTTCATCCCCACTTGTGCATATAGACCCGTCTTCCTTACGGAGCCCAGCAATATTGTTTATTCTCCGTCGTTGCTTGGCTTGAGCATGGAAATAGCCCGTGTTTCGATCTCCCTCCCGCAGCCAAGGAACGCGAGATCGTTGCCTCATCCAGATTTCCTCCTGATGGAGTGCTTCCCGAAGTTTCCTAACAGTGCATCTTTCCTCCGCGGACGGCCCACACCCAACTGAAGCCACTCGAAGCCTGTCAAGTCTCTTCTGAAGTTGCCAAACTTTGCGGGACATGCACCCAAATTCTCGAGCCCCCCACGGCATCAGCACCTCTTGCAAGTGCTTGAGGGACTGCGCCACACCTTGCAGCCCAGGTACGCGGGCTTGAGCACGCCACGTCGTGCTAACCAGTTGATCATAATCAGCATGCGTCTGCCAAACATTCTCGTATCGGAATGGCTTCCTAGACCGAGAGCTTGTGGTCACAGCTTTCTTCATCTCCATTGCAACGAAACAATGATCAGATTCAATAGCACTCAAGTGCCGAACCCGAGTATGTGGAAATCGTTGCCGGAATTCCTCATTGGCAAAAACTCTATCAAGACGTGCCTTTACATTCGCTTCCCCAGTCTGTCTATTATCCCATGTGAAGGGAGTGCCCGACCAGCCGAGGTCTTGTAGAGAGATGTCATCTATCACTTCACGGAAGACTCGCTTTTGGCTCTCAGGCCTCGCGGCTCTACTGAAATGCTCAGACCCATAGAGAGTTTCATTAAAGTCTCCAGCACACAACCATGCATCATGCGATATTGCATGCAAAGTACGAAGGAACCTCCAACTGTGATGGCGGTCTTCAGCTCGAGGTGCCCCATAAAAACCAGTAAACCTCCACTCAGGCGAGTTTTGGTCCTTGTCTTTCACCGAAACATCAATGTGGCAACTGCTGAAATTTTTTAGATTCACTGTAACTTCCATGGACCAGAAGAGGCCTAACCCGCCACTCAGGCCTTCACTGTCCACTCCCAAACAGCCAGTAAAACCCAAAGAATGCTTCAAATCCTCAACTCTTTTACCCCTAATTTTAGTTTCCAAGACCAACAGTAGGGAGGGCCCTTCTTGCCTCACAATATTGCGAAGCTCGCGAACTGTCTCGGGGTTCCCAATCCCCCGACAGTTCCATACAAGTATACTCATTGATCCCGACGGGGATGTTCTCCAGCCTCCGCCAATTCAGCATCATCAGTCATATCACCATCTTCAAACTGCAGCGATTTCTTCTTCTTCGGGTCACGTGTCTCTCCTCCCACCTTGCTCGGGGAGTTGAGAACATCGTTTATTTTAATTCACTGCAGGTCTGTCTCCATTTATGAAGACGTCAATGGGTGGGTTCTTTCATTAGATGAAGATGACTCGCCCACCTTCTTCTTCTCCACATAGGTTCCGGTAGAATTAGCATTGAACTGAAAAATCGCATCCCTGACATAACCAGAATTAACCCGTGGAACAATAGTCACGCGACGAGTATCTTTGGTAGTCGGTTTTCCAGCACCAGGAGCCTTGGGATATTTCATTGTTACTTTCTCCTTGGCCGGGGCAGCTGCCGACGCAGTCGGACCCGGTTTCTTCTTTGATTTCGGAAGTCTAATCTTGGAATCATACTCCAGTGAGCCATCCGCTTTCCTGGGTAGCGGGTTTTGGCAGTGAGTATCCGGGTGCCCCATTCTTCCGCACGCAAAGCAAAAGTATGGTAATCGCTCATAGACGACACCATACCTATCAATCTTCTTCCTACGGAGAGAATTAAAAAGGACAACCCTCCTCAGCGGTTCATGCACATCCACCATGACTTTAGCTCTCATACTTTGGCCCCACCCTTTGCTAGTTCCCGTAAGATCAAGTCTAATGAGCTCACCAATTTGGGATGCCACAACCTTTGCTCTCTCCTCATTCAACCAGTTAAAGGGAAGATCATGAACCCTAATCCACATAGGGATCTTATCAAACTTCACCTCATGCGGTCTCATGCTCCAGTCAAAACTGCTAAGCACCACCGCGTGTTTGCCGATCATCCATGGCGAGCTATCTGAGATCCGATCAAAGTCCACTTTCAAATCCATAGTCGCCACGAAGATATTGTCTCCCATAGCTTTGAACTTAAGGCCCTTAGGGTTGCCCCACGCTGGCCTCAAAGCACTGTTAATGGTCTGCACGTGAAAATCCGCCGTCGACAGAACCTTGCCTGCAAAGGAGAACCCAGTCTTCTCCGCTGCATCGTCCAGATCATCCATGATGGTGATTCGTTTCTCCGCATCCGTCAAATTCAGAGAGTTCAGCCTCTCCGCCATGCCGGCTGCGCTAGTCTTCCCTGCTTCATCTCCTTCCTCCTCACGCCGTCCGTCATCGCGCCCTGATCCCAGCATCCCCTGAGCACCGGGGTGGAGATCGGTTGGAGGTCCTGGACGCCGGCGGAGAGAACTTGCGCCTCAGAGATCCACGATCGCCTTTGCGCCGCCGCCGCACTCCAAAACCTAAAAACGGTTCGGGACGAAAAACCCTTTGGTTGGAGTTGCTCGTGTCCCCAGCTTATGTGTCGTTGTGTAGAGTACTAGTTAGTGGCCCGTGCATTGTCACGAAAATAGTTAAAATATATGTGGTGGCATTTGATTGAAAATGGTTATGTGTAGTTTTGTACCATGTTACTATACATGTTATTTTCTTTGTTAGTCATGCTTTTATGATTTGTTTTCTCCTAACGCAGTATTATTTGTCCAATATTTACCTATTTTTATTATGCACAAAATTATCCAAATTCCCAAACTTTCTTGCCTCAAAATTGCAAAAAATATGCACAAAATTATCCAAACTGTTGCTAAAGGCTACCAACCAACAACAAGAAGAACAAAAAATTAAGTAATGATGATATTATGAAGGAACAATGCAACAGTCTGCATTACCATTACAGACCTTCAACGCCAAGAGTATGTCTTCAATGAAAGAGTACCCCGTAGCTCCTCCCACACTAGTAGAAAAAGCCCCATTTATCCCGGTTTCAGAGACCCATTTGTCCCGGTTCCGAAACTGGGACTAAAGGGTCGTAACTAAAGCCCAATACCTTTAGTCTCGATTCGCCTACGAACCGGGACAGATGGGGCTCCACGTGGGCTGCTGTGGTGCGCTGGGGCGGAGGACCTTTAGTCCCGGTTGGTAACACGAACCGATACTAAAGGCCTCCACGGGAAAAAACAATCATTCAATTTTTTTTCCTCTTCTTTTTTTCTATTTTTAAAGAATTTTATTATTTCCATTATTTGACCAGTTTTTTCCACTCCCTTTTTTTCTATATTTTCACAATTTCTATTATTTGAGTTATTTGACCACTTTAGTCTCTAACTACACTTAATTTTTAGTCAAATTACTTAGTCATAGTCAAATTTCCCGACCGGTCACCCATCCTCAGACTACTCCAGCAATAACACACTTAACTTCTGAGTTTCTTCTGTTCCCACTTCCAACTACACCGTTCTTCTGTTCCCACTTCCAACTACACCGCACACACGTTGTTGATATTACTATCATATCAATCATATTAACCTCTTGATCACAATATACACTTCTAATTTTTTTATTCCAAATAATTATTTTAATAAACAAAAATAATGAAATAAAAATAAATAAAAATAATTGTTTTAATTGTTTTTTCAAAATCTTAAATCTGAAATTTTCATATTTCCCTCAATAGTATAGTAGGAAAACCCTTATTTCATTTCCCTCTCCACCCCTTGTAACTTCCCCCTCCCTACTCCCTCTCCTTATGTACAGTTGACACTTGCTTGTTTCCTTTAATATAGAAGGTAGTGGGGGGTTCCCCCTACTGTCATAAACCCTAAAAAAACCGTTATTTCATATTTCCCAACTTTAAATTTCTATCCCAACTTCTTTTGAATTATTTTTATCCCAACTTTTTTTGAATTAATTTTTTATAGGTCAAACCATTCCTATGTTTTAGTCCCACATGGGGGAAGGGGAGGGGGTGGAGCCCCTCCTTGGCCTATATAAGGAGGGGTGGGGGTGCATTTTTCTACACAACATTGAGTTTCTCTCTCTCTCTCTCTCTCTCTCTCTCTCTCTTTCTCCGACCTAGAGCGGACTCCCCTGGTTTGGAGTTTGCACCTGGTTGAGGGTTTCACCATCATCCGGACGCCGTCGCGCTGCCGAAATCGGGATCCGGATCAATCTTCTTTCCGCTGATCTTCTGGTTCGGAGCCCGGAGGGACGTCAGTTGCACCGTACGTGTGTAATCCCGCGAGGCACTACACGTGTGGTGCTACTTCATCGTCGGAGGTTCTTCAACACGACAGGGAGGTCGTAGGATCAGAGTCTACGCCAACCACGTTCGAGGAACGTTTCCCTCTTTCGGTCTTCAAAGGAATGAACACCGATTCCTTCTGTTACATACATTAGCATAGCATAGATCTTGGGTTTGGGACTCGTAGGTAGGAAATTTTTTGTTTTCTGCGCCGATCCCCAACAGTTTCGCCTAGAGCACAACCGGTTAAATTCCTAGAGAACAACTAAGGAATAGAGTTGTGAATCCGTATCGAAAGACAAGAGTAGCACATGAGCCACACCCTCAAGAAGGTAAGTGACACCAGAGTAGCGTCGTTGTGGTCAACTGACGTAGGTCATCGGGGATTTTTCCCGTAACACATTCGTCAACAGATTTCTCGCATTGCAGATTTGTCGTGCTTGTGGTTTTGGTGATTTATTTTTTGTGGGGTAAAGGGAATTTATTGTTGGATATGTGCCCTAGAGACAAATTAATAAAGATATTTGTCACATATCCGTTTTATTCATAATACATTTTATACTGTGTTATAACTGTATTACTTGGAAATACTAATACAGGTGTAGTATAAAACATGGTCCGTAGTTTAACTCGGGTAAACTATCTCATTGGGCAATTGATTGATCAAGCTTTCCTGATCATGGCGACACTTAAGTCCATTGACAATGAGGTCATATCGTTAAGGGGAATGATGTGATGGACGTACACCCACCTAAGGTATTGCAATGTGATCGAGTCACATAGTTCAGCGTTGCTATGACTTTGTAACGTATGGCTTAGTCCTTAGACCGTAATGATCATACATAATTATCATCTATGAGGAGACTTTGATTTGTATCCCACCGCCTGACTGAAATATGCTGGCTATAACGGTGCACTTTGGGTATTCCGAAATAGATGGTTGATGAGTATGTTAATAGATCAGAGCGGGATTTGTCAGTCCTTGTGATAGGACAGGTACTCTGGGCCCACTCGGTGATATTGCATCAACACCTTGCAAGGACGTGACTAGGTCACAAGAGATGCAATGATCATGGACGAGAGAAGTTGTTTGTTGTGAACGAGATGTTGAACACGGTATGTAGGATACCAACGATCAAACCTCGGACAAACAAAGTACAGCAGCACAAAGGGATTACGTTGTATCGTTAACGGTTTCCAAAAGCGATCGAAGTTCATTCGATGGAAGCGCAGGGGCTGTCAAGGATTGTAACCAGGTCCAACTGACTGGTCATTGGTCAATGAGAAGAGTCTCGACCATGTCTACTGTTTCCCGGACCGTTAGGGTGTTACACTTAAGGGAAATCGATGCATAGGACAGTTACGGGATCAATCGGTGAAATAGGAGAAATCACCGGAATAGTTTCGGAGGAGGACGAAATGGTTTTCGGACATTTTGAATAGTTCAAAATAAAGTTTAATTGTTTTAATAATGTTTTATTATTTAATTATCTGAATTAAATATTTAAAACATATTAAATAAATTAAATTTTTTTGGGAAAAGGCTAAATGGGCCCATGGGGCCCATTAAGGGAGGAGGGGGTCTCCCCCCTTGGGCTTGGCGCCAAGGGTGGGCCCATCCCCCCTATGGCCGGCGCACTCCCCCCCCTTGGGAGTTTAGTCCCACATGGGGGAGGGGAGGAGGATCACACCCCCCTTGGCCTATATAAGGAGGGTAGCCCCCCTTTTTCCAACACACCAATATCTCCTTCTTCCTCCTTCTCCTTCCCGGAAGTGGACTCCCCTTGTTTGGAGTCTGCACCTGGATTGAAGTTCTCCACCATAAGGAAGGCCGTCATTCTGCTGGAGTCGAGATCCGTAGCCGTCTTTCTTCCGCTGCTCGCCTGGTTCGGGGCCCGGGAAGAACATCGATTGTACCGTACGTGTATAATCTCTTCGAGGCACTACACCTGTGGTGCTACTTCGTCGCTTGAGGTTTACCAGGAGTCATCCTCGCCGGTGGTGGTCTTCTACACGACAGGGAGTCGTAGTTCTGAGTCTACGCCAACCACATTCGCAAGAACGTTTCCCTCTTTCGGTCTTCAAAGGTATGAACACCGATTCCCTCCGTTACTTTACATCGCCATAGCATAGATCTTGGGTTCGGGTACCGTAGGTATGAAAAATTTGTGTTTTCTGCCCGGTATCCCAACAGTGGTATCATGAGCTAGCTATGCGTAGATGCATTGTATGGGTAGAACACATCTAGGATGTGGGCATCGAATCTTCATTCGTTACCCTCCCACGTGTACTCATTTAGCGTTGTGGCAATGTTTGATGAAGGGGCCACCGACCGACCTTACGCGTTTAGGCGAGACTGGTTCCATGCTTGACATATGGCTTGTACCATATAAAGTGGCTGGGGGGGGTGTCTGTCTCTCTGCATTAGCGATGCGAAGATGTTTGCAACGGAGGGCCCCGACAGGGGTGTAATAGAGACGGATGGGAGACGGTGTTGTGGCATGTTTTTCGCAGGATAGAAACGGTTCTCTCTCTCGAAACCCCTAGCAGCCACGTAAAACTTGCACAAGATAAAGTAGAAAGGCGTTTAACTTTGCTTTGCATGAAGGGGGGTCATAGGTTGTATGATTTACAATTTTACTTCCTGTTTTATGCTAGTATGCTAGATATATCGACGGTAGCACGAAACAGGACCATCTCTCACAATACCAACATTGTGTTCTCCCTTGGTGGGCACCGCCTGGAAGGTTCTCCCATATGGCTTGATGCTCCGTACATACCGGAGTTGTCCTACATATTAAACGGAGTTCGCATGAGGTTGGGTTCGGCAAGCCTGGCATATGCAGATATGGCCTTGCTGAACAGCTAACATCAAGGTTCGATTGGCAGGCTTGACGTATGTAGATGCGGGCCTGGAACACAGGAGACCGAAAGGTCGAGCACGAGTCACATGCCTGATGTGATTGGCTTAGAGGCCTACCTGGTTCGCATACTGATGGCCGTGACGATCGGGGGAGGTATGGGGGCTGGGATTGTGTAAACACTTAATTAAATTGAGAGGTGTTTATCTAAGTGGGAGCTTTCTAGAATTTTGAGATTAAATTGAAACTCCACATTATGAACAAAAGTCTAAATATGTATCCTTGTGAATCAACCTTGTAGATGGCAGCACCTCGCCCCTCGTTCAACTTAGGATCATTCCTAGAGAAAGATAAGCTAAAAACAGATGGGACAAACTTCACCAGCTGGTTCCGCACCCTGAGGATTCTCCTCGTTCCCCTCAAGATGGCATACGTACTAGAGGACGCGTTAGGTGACGCACCAGCAGATGATGCTAGTCAGGACGAGAAGAATGTCTATCTCTCCAGGACTGATGATTACAACCTTGTCCAGAGTGGCATGCTCTACTCCATGGAGGCTGAGCTGCAGAAACGCTTTGAGAGGATGGGTGCATATGAGATTATCACCGACCTCAAGGCGGTCTTCGCACCTCAAGCCAGGGCTGAACGGTACGAGGCTTCTGAAGCCTTCTTCTCAGCAAAGATGGACGAGCACGGCAGCGTGAGTGAGCACGTAGTCAAAATGTCTGGCTACGTTCAGCGCTTGAATGCTCTGGAATGCCAGATTCCAGATGAACTTGCTGTTGATAGGGTATTGCAGTCACTCCCCCCTAGCTACAAAGGCTTTGTGCTGAACTACAACATGCAGGGGATGACCAAAACCCCTTCTGAGTTGTTCGCCATGCTGAAGAGCTCCGAGGTTGAGATCAAGAAAGAGAACGTCGTCTTCATGGTCAACAAGACCACTGACTTCAAGAAGTCAAGCAGGCGGGAGAAGGCCAAGAGAGGTGGCCCCAAGAGGGATGGAAAGTCAGTTGCCGCTCCTCCCAAGGCACCCAAGCCTAAACCCGGAGTGGAGTGCTTCTACTGCAAGGGTGAAGGTCACTGGAAACGCAACTGCCCCAATTACCTAAAGGACAAGAAGGATGGCAAGGTCGCCAAGAGAGACGAAGGTATATTTGATATACATATTGTCGATCTTCTCTTGACAAGCGCTGGGAACACATCCTGGATATTTGATACAGGATCTGTCTCTCATATTTCTAATTCCATTCAGGGACTAAGGAATAGGAGACGCTTGCTCAAAGATGAAGTGACGATGCGCGTGGGGAATGGCTGTCAGATTGAAGTCTTGGCGGTCGGCACGAAGCATCTTAGTCTCCCTTCGGGATTGGTTTTAGTTCTGAATAATTGCTACTATGTACCCGCGTTGAGTGTGAACATCATTAGTGGCTCTTGCTTGAAGCGAGACCGCTATTCTTTTAAGTCTGGTACAATTGGTTGTTCGATTTATAAGGATGAAATGTTTTATGTTCACGCACCGGAGTTACATGGTTTATTCGTACTTGATCTCGATGGTGACGTGTGTCACATTAACAATATTGAGGCCAAAAGATTGAAGAATGATGAAGATCACATGAAGATGTGGCATTGCCGACTTGGTCATATTGGTATAAAACGCATGGAGAAGCTCCATAAGGATGGACTTCTAGAGTCATTGGATTTTGGATCCCTTGATACATGTGAACAATGCCTCATGGGCAAAATGACAAGGACTCCATTCAATGGCATAATGGAGCGTGCGTATGTCTTATTGGGCATCATACACTCGGATGTATGTGGACCCATGAACGTCCCCACTCGCAATGGTCTTCGTTACTTCGTGACCTTTACTAATGACTTGAGTAGATATGGGTATATTTACTTGATGAAGCACAAGTCTGAAACCTTTGAAAAGTTCAAGGAATTTCAGAATGAGGTCGAAAATCAACTCGGAAAGAAAATCAAGCACCTTCGATCGGATCGTGGTGGCGAGTATTTGAGTCACGAGTTTGGCAATCATCTGAAGTCTTGTGGCATAGTACCACAGCTTACGCCGAGAGGCACACCTCAGAGAAACGGTGTGGCTGAGCGACGTAATCGAACCCTATTGGATAGCGTACGATCGATGATGTCTCATACTGATTTGCCTGTGTCATTCTGGGGGTATGCATTAGAAACTGCCGTTCATATTCTTAATAGGGCACCATCCAAATCCGTAAAGACAACACCATTTGAAGAATGGCATGGCACAAAACCTAAGTTGTCTCACCTGAAGATTTGGGGTTGTGAGGCTTATGTTAGAAAACTACAGCCTGACAAACTTGAATCCAAGGCGTATAAGTGCATCTTTGTGGGCTATCCCAAGGAAACTTGTGGATACACATTCTACAACAAGTCTGACAGAAAAACATTTGTTGCCAAGACGGGACACTTTCTTGAGAAGGAGTTTCTCGCGAAAGAGTTGAGTGGGAGGAAAATAGACCTCGATGAAGTAACTGACCAATCACTCCAATTGGAAGAAACGGCTACGGAAATTGTTCTGGAACCATCTTCCATAGTAGGAGCTGAAGAGAATGGCCAGAACGACATTCATAACGATCATGACATTGATGATGATCATGATGTGAATGAAGAGGAACCTTTTATGCCCCGTAGGTCATCAAGAGTCCGTCAACCTACTGAGTTTTACGGACAGCTTGTGAATGCAATCTCGGCTGACGAGTCGGATGAACCTACAAGTTACAAAGAAGAAATGGAGGGACCCGAGTCTGAGAAATGGCTTGAAGCCATGAAATCCGACATAGACTCCATGTACACCAACAAAGTATGGACTTTGGTGGATATTCCCGAGGACCGCAAGGCCGTCGAGAATAAATGGATTTTCAAGAAAAAGACCGACGCAGACGGAAACGTATCTGTCTACAAAGCTCGACTTGTCGCGAAGGGTTTCCGACAAATTCAAGGAGTTGGCTACGAGGAGACATTCTCTCCTGTAGCGATGATAAAGTCTATTCGGATCCTACTAGCAATAGCTGCATATCATGATTACGAGATATGGCAGATGGATGTGAAAACTGCATTCCTAAATGGCAATATTGAGGAAGAGTTGTATATGATGCAACCAGAGGGGTTTGTCGATCCAAGGAACGCTGGTAAGGTGTGCAAGCTTCAACGGTCCATCTATGTGTTGAAGCAAGCATCTCGGAGCTGGAATCTTCGATTTGATGAGGTCATTAAAGCTTTTGGATTTTTCCAAAACGTCGAAGAGTTCTGCGTCTATAAGAAACTGAGTGGGAGCTCTGTAGCATTCCTTGTGTTATATGTAGATGACATATTACTAATAGGGAACGATAAGAAATTCTTAGAGGAAGTGAAGGAATATCTGAATGGACAATTTTCCATGAAGGACCTAGGTGAAGCTGCGTACATATTAGGGATTAAGATCTATAGAGATAGACCTAATCGACGGTTGGCCTTGAGTCAGAACACTTATATTGACAAGATATTGAAAAGGTTCAAAATGGATGACTCCAAGAGAGGTCTCTTGCCAGTTATAAAAGGTGTCAAATTAAGCGTGACTCAATGCCCAACCACAACAAAAGAGAAGGAGGAGATTTCCTCAAATCCCTATGCCTCAGCCATAGGATCTCTCATGTATGCTATGTTATGTACTAGACCAGATTTAGCGCTGGCCATTAGTATGACTAATCGCTACCAGAGTAACCCGGGAATGGCTCATTGGACAGCAGTAAAGAACATCCTTAAGTACTTAAGAAGAACCAAGGATCTCTTCCTCGTTTATGGAGGAGTTGATGAGGAGCTCACCTTAAAAGGTTACGTTGACGCAAGCCTCGGCTCAGATCTAGATGACTCGAAATCCCAGACGGGATATGTTTTCATGTTGAACGGTGGCGCAATTAGCTGGAGGAGCGGCAAACAGTCAGTCGTCGCTCAATCTACAATGGAGTCGGAGTATATTGCCGCTTGCGAAGCGTCAAACGAGGCGCTGTGGCTGAAGAAGTTCGTAATCGAGCTTGGCGTCTTTCCCAGTTGCACTGGCCCCGTGGAATCTTTTGCGACAACACGGGTGCCATTGCTAACGTGAAGGAGCCAAGAACTCACTCTACAGCCAAGCACATCCTCCGAAAGTTCCATGTGACGCGAGACTACGTCAGGGATGGACACACTAGGGTTCACAAGATACATACGGATCTGAACGCAGCAGACCCGATGACTAAACCTCTTCCATAGGGCAAGTTTGAAGAACACCGAGAGACCATTGGCGTTAGATACATACCTGATGTAAACTAGTGTAATTTGTACTCTAGTGCAAGTGGGAGACTGTTGGATATGTGCCCTAGAGACAAATTAATAAAGATATTTGTCACATATCCGTTTTGTTCATAATACGTTTTATATTGTGCTATAACTGTATTACTTGGAAATACTAATACAGGTGTAGTATAAAACATGGTCCGTAGTTTAACTCGGGTAAACTATCTCATTGGGCAATTGATTGATCAAGCTTTCCTGATCATGGTGACACGTAAGTCCATTGACAATGAGGTCATATCGTTAAGGGGAATGATGTGATGGACGTACACCCACCTAAAGTATTGCAATGTGATCGAGTCACATAGTTCAGCGTTGCTATGACTTTGTAACGTATGGCTTAGTCCTTAGACCGTAATGATCATACGTAATTATCATCTATGAGGAGACTTTGATTTGTATCCCACCGCCTGACTGAAATATGCTGGCTATAACGGTGCACTTTGGGTATTCCGAAATAGATGGTTGATGAGTATATTAATAGATCAGAGCGGGATTTGTCAGTCCTTGTGACAGGACAGGTACTCTGGGCCCACTCGGTGATATTGCATCAACACCTTGCAAGGACGTGACTAGGTCACAAGAGATGCAATGATCATGGACGAGAGAAGTTGTTTGTTGTGAACGAGATGTGAACACGGTATGTAGGATACCAACGATCAAACCTCGGACAAACAAAGTACCGCAGCACAAAGGGATTACATCGTATCGTTAACGGTTTCCAAAAGCGATCGAAGTTCATTTGATGGAAGCGCAGGGGCTGTCAAGGATTGTAACCAGGTCCAACTGACTAGTCATTGGTCAATGAGAAGAGTCTCGACCATGTCTGCTGTTTCCCGGACCGTTAGGGTGTTACACTTAAGGGCAATCGATGCATAGGACAGTTACGGGATCAATCGGTGAAATAGGAGAAATCACCGGAATAGTTCCGGAGGAGGACGGAATGGTTTCCGGACATTTTGAATAGTTCAAAATAAAGTTTAATTGTTTTAATAATGTTTTATTATTTAATTATCTGAATTAAATATTTAAAACATATTAAAAAAATTAAAAAAAGGGAAAAAGGCTAAATGGGCCATGGGGCCCATTAAGGGAGGAGGGGGTCTCCCCCCTTGGGCTTGGCGCCAAGGGTGGGGCCCATCCCCCCCTATGGTCGGCGCACTCCCCCCCTTGGGAGTTTAGTCCCACATGGGGGAGGGGAGGAGGAACACACCCCCCCTTGGCCTATATAAGGAGGGGTAGCCCCCCCCCTTTTTCCAACACACCAATATCTCCTTCTTCCTCCTTCTCCTTCCAGGAAGTGGACTCCCCTTGTTTGGAGTCTGCACCTGGATTGGAGTTCTCCACCATAAGGCAGGCCGTCGTTCTGCTGGAGTCGGGATCCGTAGCGTCTTTCTTCCGCTGCTCGCCTGGTTCGGGGCCCGGGAGGAACATCGATTGTACCGTACGTGTATAATCTCTTCGAGGCACTACACCTGTGGTGCTACTTCGTCGCTGGAGGTTTACCGGGAGTCATCCTCGCCGGTGGTGGTCTTCTACACGACAGGGAGGTCGTAGTTATGAGTCTACGCCAACCACGTTCGCAAGAACGTTTCCCTCTTTCGGTCTTCAAAGGTATGAACACTGATTCCCTCCGTTACTTTACATCGCCATAGCATAGATCTTGGGTTCGGGTACCGTAGGTATGAAAATTTTGTGTTTTCTGCCCCGTATCCCAACATTTATTACTTAGGTAATAGGGTTACAATCTCCTGGCAGAAGATCCTCCACACATAGAGGTCCACGTCCCAGCCAAATGGCAATACAAAGTTTGGTTCGGCTATAATTTACCAGACTATATGCTACCATATTCTGGGTACTACTAAGTTTTAATGGAATAAACTCCGCTTCAGACTTGAGATGTTGAACTTCTCGCCGCCAGATGATCAGTTGCAAGCTTCCACAATGCAGATTCATTATCGTCTATTTTTTTCTTGGATTTATTCTGTTGTAGTTTGGTTGAAGTTGCTCGTGTCCCCAGCCACGAAAATAATTAAAATATATGTGGTGGCATTTGATTGAAAATGGTTATGTGTAGTTTTGTACCATGTTATTATACATGTTATTTTCTTTGCTAGTCATGCTTTTATGATTTGTTTTCTCCTAACGCACTATTATTTGTTCAATATTTTCAATTTTTATTATGCACAAAATTATCCAAATTCCCAAACTTTCTTGCCTGAGGGCCTCTTTGGATTGAAGGGAATTTGTAGTAATTCTGGAGGATTTCAAACCATAGGAATTTTTCCTATGGATTGTCTTTGGATCATAGGATTGACACCATCAAATTCCTAAGGAATCTAATCCTATGCCTCTATTCCATAGGAATATCAACATGAGCTCCAAGCTCTTTTTATTTTTACTTTGAGAAGTCCAATGCACTCACACTCTATCTCTCTCTCCTCATTCCTACAAAATTCCTGTGTTTGTTTCTTGCGCACTATCCAAATACATCTCTTGTAAAATTCCTGTATTTTGAAATCCTGTAGGAATTGAAGTGCATGCCATCTTAATCCTTTGTTTTTTTTCTATTCCTATGTTTTGAAAATCCTGCAATCCAAAGAGGCCCTGAAAATTGCAAAAAATATGCACAAAATTATTCAAATTGTTACTAAAGGCTACCAACCAACAACAAGAAGAACAAAAAATTAAGTAATGATGATCGATACTAGAAAGGAACAATGCAACAGTCTACATTACCATTACAGACCCTAAACGCCAAGTGTATGTCTTCAATGAACGAGTACCCTGTAGCTCCTCCCAGCAGCTCTACAACATACATGTCACAAATCTTCAGACCTGGCTATGTGGGGACTTCTTTAACTGGATTAATAGCCTGCTCCCACAATTTTTCACAAACATAGCTCTTCAAATTTTCATGTGTTATGGCGCTCCTGTAACAACTAGCATGCAAGTCTACATGTAGAACCTTGACATTTTTCTTCATCATGATTTGTTAAGATTATAGATTCACTATATACTCTATATTGGTAAGGGAGAGCTGAAAGCACGTGCTGGGCAAGAAGATCACTCATTACATAACATAACTAAGTGGCCTTGTTGCAAAAATCTACAATAAAAGCCAATAAGTCGGTATGAATCAGTATTGCAAGTTTCGCAAAATCACAAGTACACAAAGGAAATGGATGAACAACTTCAAATAGTGTAGTAGAAACTACTCACAAGGGGTATGCGAAGGCAATGCCAAATTTTTTTATTCAATAGATACTCCATCTAAGTACTGTAGTTATAAGGAGAAAATAAATCAAAACTATCCACCATAGGTCAAACCATTTGAAACATATATGAAATAATAGGGCGCATGTCATCCATGTTAATCCAAAATCAAGATTAGTTCTGCTTACAAGCAAGAAGTTCATGTGTTCAGAATTGATCCAACTCAATACTCGACACATGACAATATGAAAGGTGATCGTCAAGTAAATTAGATTTACTAAGTGGTGCTCCACTCCTTTGATCTTAAGCTCGTATTTTATTCCTCTTGTGCACACAGCTACTAAAACAATTAAGCCAAAATAATAAAAATGATTAAAGATTAAATAATTTTGGTTGTTTCAAAAACATGAACAATTTCTTTCTAACCAGAGGAACCTCCTTGTTCAGTAATCAGTGAACTTGTAAAACTTCATACATACACCTACGAACAATAGCAAGATCGAAAGATGTAACCAGAGATAATGTCAAGCTGGTTGGGTATGGAGATGATGGCAATGCATCATGATTTATATGAGTATATGATTTCGTCACCACCAATTCAAGACATTCAGAACTCAGAGATAATGTTGAGATGTTTGGTGGTCGTAGATGATGGTAAAGACAAAAAAGAATGAAGTGAAACTTACGCTCATCGGAAAGCAAATGAAGATCATGAAGATTGACTTGAACTCGATTTCTCCAAGGAAAAGGGTTTGGTTTAGGAAAATGCAAAACGAGATGTTCGGACCGAATCATTGAGTGGTGACGGCCATGTGTGGCCTTGGGATTTTTTTAGGCTAACATGTGTAGCTGGCCACTGGTAGTTTGCCATCATGAACTGTGGTCGCGGGGTTGTGATACTGTGTTGCATTTTTTGTAGGCTGTCATGTGTAGCCAATCATGAATTGTGGCATGGTTGTTGGCATAACCGCTGGCATGGATTTTAGCCACTGACAACTGACAAGACTCTTGGCATGAATTTTGATCACTGGCATTGACCGTTGGTATTGTTATTTAATTTGTGCAAGCGAAAAGATAACCGGTTGACTACAACAACTAGGTAGGCACATACGTGTCCGAACAATGATCTGCATCCAATCCAAGCGAATATAACGCGAACGAAATCAGGATCCGTTTGAAGCGTCAAATTACTTAGTCGTAGTCAAACTTCCCGACCGGTCACCCATCCTCAGACTACTCCAACAATAACACACTTAACTTCTGAGTTTCTTCTGTTCCCACTTCCAACTACACCGTTCTTCTGTTCCCACTTCCAACTACACCGCGCACACGTTGTTGATATTACTATCATATCAATCATATTAACCTCTTAATCACAATATACACTTCTAATTTTTTTTAATTCCAAATAATTATTGTAATAAACAAAAGTAATGAACTAATAATAAATAACAATAATTGTTTTTAATCGTTTTTTCAAAATCTTAAATCTGAAATTTTTCATATTTCCCTCAATAGTATAGTAGGAAAACCCTTATTTCATATTTTCCAACTTTAAATTTCTATCCCAACTTCTTTTGAATTATTTTTATCCCAACTTTTTTTGACTTAATTTTTTATCAGTTTCTTTTATTTTTTTCAATGTTGAAAAGGCGATCCACGAGGGGGAGGTGTAAATTTCAGGGTCATTTAACACAAAAAAATCATTAAATGCATTAAAAATAGCCAATGAAGTTAGAAAGGGTTGAAATTTGAGGATGTGGCTTTGAATGGTGCATATTGAATGCACAAAAAGTCTGGACTTGAAATAAGTTAAAAAAAGGAATGCCTTTGTAATAGATGAGTTTTCTTCCAAAACCCTCAAACTTCGAAGGAGATGATCCAGTTTGTATACGAAGCGCATCCAGTTTTTGCCGTAAGCCTCTCAACCTTTTAGCACATGCTATGTGGGTGAAATGATGATACCATGCCAAGTTTCAACCTTTTCAGAATTTATTTGTACTGCTTTTCAATTTCAGGATCATTTAGCGCAAAAAAGCATTAAATGCATCAAAAATAGCAAACAAAGTTTGAAAGGGTTAAAATTTGAGGGTGTGACTTTGAATGGTGCATATTGAAAGCACAAAAAGTCTGGAGTTGAAATAATTTAAAAAAGAAATTCCTTTATAACAAGTGAGTTTTCATCTGAAACCCTCATACTTCGAAGGAGATGGTCCAATTTGTGCACGAAGTGCATCCAATTTTTGCCGTAACCCTCTCAACTTTTTAGGACATGCTATTTGGGTGAAATGATGACAC
This sequence comes from Bromus sterilis, assembly GCA_950022295.1. NCBI lineage: Eukaryota > Viridiplantae > Streptophyta > Magnoliopsida > Poales > Poaceae > Bromus > Bromus sterilis. Next base: position 34,108,939 of record OX465597.1, read on the forward strand.
CATGTCAAGTTTCAACTTTTTCGGAGTTCATTTGTATTGCTTTTCAATTTCAGGGTCATTTAGCGCAAAAAAACATTAAATGGATGAAAAATAGCAAATAAAGTTAGAAAGGGGTGAAATTTGAGGATGTGAATTTTAATGGTGCATATTGAATGCACAAAAAGTCTGGAATTGAAATAAGAAAAAAATGCCTTTGTAGGAGATGAATTTTCTTCCAAAACCCTCGTACTTCGATGGAGATGGTCCAGTTTGTACACGAAGTGCATCCAGTTTTTGCCGTAATCCTCTCAACTTCTTAGCACATGCTATGTGGGTGAAATGATGACACCATGCCAAGTTTCAACCTTTTCAGAGTTCATTTGTACTGCTTTTCAATCTCAGGGTCATTCAGCGCAAAAAAGCATTAAATGCATGAAAATACCAAATAGAGTTAGAAAGGGTTGACATTTGATGATGTGACTTTGACTGGTGCATATTGAATGCATAAAAAGTCTAGATTTGAAATAAGTTAAAAAATGTCTTTGTAACAGATGAGTTTTCTTTCAAAACCCTCATACTTCGAAGAAGATGGTCCACTTTGTACACGAAGTGCATCCAATTTTTGCCGTACTCCTCTCAACTTTTTCGGACATGCTATTGTTGGGATACGGGGCAGAAAACACAAATTTTTCATACCTACGGTACCCGAACCCAAGATCTATGCTATGGCGATGTAAAGTAACGGAGGGAATCGGTGTTCATACCTTTGAAGACCGAAAGAGGGAAACGTTCTTGCGAACGTGGCTGGCGTAGACTCGGAACTACGACCTCCCTGTCGTGTAGAAGACCACCACCGGCAAGGATGACTCCCGGTAAACCTCCAGCGACGAAGTAGCACCACAGGTGTAGTGCCTCGAAGAGATTATACACGTACGTTACAATCGATGTTCCTCCCGGGCCCCGAACCAGGCGAGCAGCGGAAGAAAGACGGCTACGGATCCCGACTCCAGCAGAACGGCGGCCTGCCTTATGGTGGAGAACTCCAATCCTGGTGCAGACTCCAAACAAGGGGAGTCCACTTCCGAGAAGGAGAAGGAGGAAGAAGGAGATATTGGTGTGTTGGAAAAAGGGGGGGTCTACCCCTCCTTATATAGGCCAAGGGGGGTGCTATCCTCCTCCCCTCCCCCATGTGGGACTAAACTCCCAAGGGGGGGGGAGTGCGCCGGCCAAGGGGGTGGTGGGCCCCACCCTTGGCGCCAAGCCTAAGGGGGGAGACCCCCCTCCTCCCTTAATGGGCCCCATGGGCCCATATAGCCTTTTTCCCATTTTTTAATTTATTTAATATGTTTTAAATATTTAATTCAGATAATTAAATAATAAAACATTATTAAAACAATTAAACTTTATTTTGAACTATTCAAATGTCCGGAAACTATTCCGTCCTCCTCCGGAACTATTCCGGTGATTCCTCCTATTTCACTGATTGATCCTGTAACTGTCCTATGCATCGATTGCCCTTAAGTGTAACACCCTAACGGTCCGGGAAACAGCAGACATGGTCGAGACTCTTCTCATTGACCAATGACCAGTCAGTTGGACCTGGTTACAATCCTTGACAGCCCCTGCGCTTCCATCGAATGAACTTCGATCGCTTTTGGAAACCGTTAACGATACGACGTAATCCCTTTGTGCTGCGGTACTTTGTTTGTCCGAGGTTTGATCGTCGGTATCCTACATAACGTGTTCACATCTCGTTCACAACAAACAACTTCTCTCGTCCATGATCATTGCATCTCTTGTGACCTAGTCACGTCCTTGCAAGGTGTTGATGCAATATCACCGAGTGGGCCCAGAGTACCTGTCCTGTTCACAAGGACTGACAAATCCCGCTCTGATCTATTAACATACTCATCAACCATCTATTTCGGAATACCCAAAGTGCACCGTTATAGCCAGCATATTTCAGTCAGGCGGTGGGATACAAATCAAAGTCTTCTCATAGATGACAATTACGTATGATCATTACGGTCTAAGGACTAAGCCATATGTTACAAAGTCATAGCAACGCTGAACTATGTGACTCGATCACATTGCAATACTTTAGGTGGGTGTACGTCCATCACATCATTCCCCTTAACGATATGACCTCATTGTCAATGGACTTAAGTGTCGCCATGATCAGGAAAGCTTGATCAATCAATTGACCAATGAGATAGTTTACCCGAGTTAAACTACGAACCATGTTTTATACTACACCTGCATTAGTATTTCCAAGTAATACAGTTATAGCACAGTATAAAACGTATTATGAACAAAACGTATATGTGACAAATATCTTTATTAATTTGTCTCTAGGGCACATATCCAACAGCTATGTGGTGAAATGATGACACCATGCCAAGTTTCAACCTTTTCAGAGTTTATTTGTACTGCTTTTCAATTTCAGGCTCATTTAGCGCAAAAAAGCATTAAATGCATGAAAAATAGCAAAAAAAGTTAGAAAGGGTTGAAATTTGAGGATGTGACTTTGAATGATGCATATTAAATGCGCAAAATCTGTGGAGTTGAAATAAGTTAAAAAAAGGAAATGCCTTGTAACAGATGAGTTTTCATCCAAAACCCTCATAAAGAGTTAAACAGAATCTGGTTTTGATTAAAACATCTATTTAAAGTATCCTAAAAATTCCCAAATTGAACATACTGATAATACCTACTAATATTAAACAAGAGGAAAAACAATCACTCAAAATCAATTTTAAACTAAAGTTATTCACAAACTAGTGATTCACACAAATTTCAAAAGAATTTAAATTTAAACTACTTCCTCCGATCCATATTACTTGTCCTAAAGTTGATGTATCTATCACTAAAATGCATCTAGATACATCCATTTTAAGACAAGTAATATGGATCGGAGGGAGTATTTAAAATTTTAATCTACTTGCACTAACATAAAGTTTATAATTTTTTTGACCTAAAGCAAAAAGATTCATTAAAAAACTCTAAAAATTCTAACAGTTAGTCAAAATCTAAAAATAGAAACTCTTCTGTTTAAAAAAATAGATCTTTAGTCCCGGTTGGTGGCTGGAACCGGGACTAAAGGTCTTACCTTTAGTACCGGTTCAAGCCACCAACCGGGACTAAAGGTTGCGACACCCTTTAGTCCCGGTTCGTTGCTGAAACCGGGACTAAAGGCCCGAGACGAACCAGGACTGATGCCCCACGAGGCCAGGTCGGCCCCCTGGGCGCACGAACCGGGACGTATGCCCCCATGGGTCCCGGTTCGTGACTGAACCGGGACTAATGGCTGGCCAAGCCTGAACCAAAGCTCTGTTTTCTACTAGTGTCAACAGCTCTACAACATACATGTCACAAATCTTCAGACCTGACTATGTGGGGACTTCTTTAACTGGATTAATAGCCTGCTCCCACAAATTTTCACAAACACAGCTCTTCAAATTTTCACGTGTTATGGCGCTCCTGTAACAAGTAGCATGCAAGTCAATATGTAGAACCTTGCCATTTTTCTTCACCATGATTTATTAAGATTATAGATTCACTCTATAGTGTATATTTGTAAGGGAGAGCTGTAAGCACGTGCTGGGCAAGAAGATCACTCATTACATAACATAACTAAGTGGCCTTGTTGCAAAAATCTACAATAAAAGCCAATAATTCGGTATGAATCAGTATTGTAAGTTCCGCAGAATCACGAGTACACAAAGGAAATGGATGAACAACTTCAAATAGTGTAGTAGAAACTACTCACAAGGGGTATGAGAAGGCAGTGCCAATTTTTTTATTCAATAGATACTCCATCTAAGTACTTTAGTTATCAGGAGAACATAAACCAAAACTATCCACCATAGGTCAAACCATTTGACACATATATGAAATAATAGGGCGCATGTCATCCATGTTAATCCAAAATCAAGATTAGTTCTGCTTACAAGCAAGAAGTTCATGTGTTCAGAATTGATCCAACTTGATACTCAACACATGACAATATGAAAGGTGATCGTCAAGTAAATTAGATTTACTAAGTGGTGCTCCACTCCTTTGATCTTAAGCTCGTATTTTATTCCTCTTGTGCACACAGCTACTAAAACAATTAAGCCAAAATAATAAAAATGATTAAAGATTAAATAATTTTGGTTGTTTCAAAAACATGAACAATTTCTTTCTAACCAGAGGAACCTCCTTGTTCAGTAATCAGTGAACTTGTAAAACTTCATACATACACCTACGAACAATAGCAAGATCGAAAGATGTAACCAGAGATAATGTCAACTGGTTGGGTATGGAGATGATGGCAATGCATCATGATTTATATGAGTATATGATTTCATCACCACCAATTCAAGACATTCAGAACTCAGAGATAATGTTGAGATGTTTGGTGGTCATAGATGATGGTAAAGACAAAAAAGAATGAAGTGAAACTTACGCTCATCGGAAAGCAAATGAAGATCATGAAGATTGACTTGAACTCGATTTCTCCAAGGAAAAGGGTTTGGTTTAGGAAAATGCAAAACGAGATGTTCGGACCGAATCATTGAGTGGTGACGGCCATGTGTGGCCTTGGGATTTTATTAGGCTGACATGTGTAGCTGGCCACTGGTAGTTTTCCGTCATGAACTGTGGTCGTGGGGTTGTGATATTGTGTTGCATTTTTTGTAGGCTGTCATGTGTAGCCTATCATGAATTGTGGCATGGAATGTTGCGAGCACGAAAAACTGACTGAAATTCATCCCAAGTGATGAATTCTCCGACTGGCAGTGAATGCTTGTGGGTGCTCCACCACTGAGCAGCGGCGCCTTTCAGGTGATAGGACGCAAAGTTCACATAGTCGGCTGGATCGACATTAGCATAATCCAGCTCGTGAGTGATGTCGCGAAGCCAGTCATCAGCATCCAACGGCTGAACAGAGTTGCGAAACATAGTGGGGTTGAGGCGGGTGAAGTCGTGCAGAGTCACTGTGGCATGCTGATGGTGGTGCCCATGTTGGTTCGGCTGAGGGAACTGAGCCATGACATTCTCCATGAACTGACGGTTCAGCTCGAACTGCTGCATCATCCCGGCCATGTAATCTGGCGGCGGAGGTGGGTCGTTGGCACCACGACCACGACCACGACGACCAGCCATCTTGCTAGAATTTAACAAGGGTATTTCAGCGATGCAAATTTAACGAGATACAGGAAACAAGCACAAGGTAAAGCGACAACAAAGAGGAGGCGCGGAGATATAGGAGTAGTCATATAAGATATACACATCCACACACAGAGTCAACCAAAAATCGGGCAGCGTAACGTCGTAGAAATTAAGGAAAAAAGACACACTAGGCGGCGCGCAGACCGCGGTAAGGATTACACGACGCAACATAGATTCCACTATGTCAATCACGCCGCAAGAAAACTGTTGGCCACAGGAGTTAATGCCAGAGAACGCGCGGCCTGCCCAGAATGAGAATGGGATCCGCGGTCCGGGACCTGGGGTAGAACTCCTGCGACACGACTCAATCAATGGGGAAGCACCAGAACGCCGGGTGGAATCAAAAGAACGTGATCCTAATGTCAGAGTTGGTAAAACTTACCAGCAAGGATAAGAGAGCAGAGTCCCAGAGCATAGGTAAGGAGGAAAGGATCTTAATACCATAGATATCACACGTAGTGACATCGATGTGGGCCCGTAAGCCAAATATTAAGTTAGCAAAATAGTTTTTCAAAGTCTAGACTCAACTTCGACCAAGTAGTGGTGGGGTGGATTCCTACAGGCAGTCGGCTCTGATACCAACTTGTGACGCCCCCAAAATAAATCCGTGTACAGTAATCATACACGCAGGGTACACGGCTGAGATTAGGGTGCCACGGTGAGAATATCACAGCACAACACTAAACACAAAAAGATAAACCAATATGTTACAATACCAGGGATCACGAGGATCCGAATACATAAGTCATACAAGCCATAATATCTGAGTACAGACATAGTTAGTCAAGTTTTGTCTTAAGAAGGCTAGCACAAGAAATTCCAGAATACGCGTACCTCCGTGTCACTCCCATGCGAGGCACTCACAGCTTCGGGATCAAAGGCAAGTTAGCTCCTTGCTACATTGGGCCGTTCCGTATCCTGTCCAGGAGTGGACCAGTGGCATACCTCTTGGAGTTGCCGTCAAACCTCTCCCAAGTGCACGATGTATTCCACGTGTCGCAACTCCAACGCTGCTTCAAGGACCCTATTCATGAAGTGGAACATGATCTGATTGAATTGCAACAGGACTTGACTTATCAAGAACATCCGAGCCGCATTCTCGATCAGTATGAACGCCAAACCCGCAACAAGACAACTAAGTTCCTCAAAGTTCAGTGGTCGAATCATTCTGAAGATGAAGCCACTTGGGAACGCGAAGATAGTCTTCATGAAGAATACCCCGACCTTTTCCCCTCTACCACTTAGATTCTCGGGACGAGAATTCTTGTAGTGGGGGAGATTTGTAACACCCCTGGAGTATGTAACAGTAATCCTTTTGCTAATGACAATTACTGTTGCTAAATCATGCCATGATCAAATTTGAATCAAATCAAATCCAAAATGCCTTTTGTTGATATTAAAAATAATGTTGCAAATGAAACTTGTCCAAAAATTATGCAACCACTTTTCTTAAATCACAAATAATCAGTGGGCTATGCCCATGTGGTTATGGTATTTTATTATGCCACTAGAAAAATCAAACAATTCAAACAACTAGCAAAACAACACCAATTAATAGTTGCAACACAAAAACAAATAGCAAAACATTTTTGAAAAGCCCCAAACTTTTTGTGGTATGCTTACATGGTGTAATACAATTATACAAACCATTTTCATGTTGAACAAAATTATATAGGTAGCAAAATAAATTAAATACAAACAGTAAAGGAAAAGGGAAAAATAACAAAATAAATAAAACCCTAAACTACGCCTGGGGGCAAAGCCCACCAGGCCAACCCCCCTGTTCCCCTAGGGCTGAGCCCACCCCGACTCACCTCCCTCCCCTGTTCCTCATCCATGCCGTGGCACGCATCCGCCGGTGCCACATCGATGGACACCGTCGTGCCGCGCATTGGTCGGTTCCCCGCCGGCGTTAAGAGGACCCCCTGCGCCGCTCTAACCCTAGCCCGCCCTGCAGTCCCCCCCCCCCGTCTCCTAGATCTCGTCCCTGCCGCCCGCGTCGTCTTCTACCCCCGGCCCCGACCTTCTCGTTGACGCGCCGCGGCGGACCGCGTGGCCAACGGCCTCCCCGCGCCTTGTGAAGCTGTCCGGCAGCCCCTCCCCTCGGTCTACCCCTCCCCCTCGAGCTGTCCATCGTCTCCGGGATCGCCTGCATCACCGAAATCGAGCCCGCCTTCCCCGCCAGCCGCCGTCGTCTCCCCGTCGATTCCGCCACCATCTTCGCGTCCCCGAGCTCACAACCTCCACTGCGCGCTCCGCTGTAAGCCCGCGGTCATTTCCCCCTTACTCGCGCGTGAATTCGAGCACCGTAGCCCCGTTCTCCGCTGAGCTTGCTACGGCCGCTGCCGCGACAAACCCTACCGCCATTCTAGCCCTTCCCGGCGACCAACTCGCGACGCAGCAGACGCGTGAGGCTCACCCCGTTCCATTCCCTCCAACGGTGCACGATTTGACCCCCTGGAGCGAGCTCTAGCTCGAGCTCGCCGGAGCTCTGCCTCGCCGGCGAGAGCACGGGCTCGACCCACCTCCTCTGGCTCACTGACTTGCGGGCCCCGCTTTTCTAATCCTCTGTTAGGGCGCCAGTTAGTTAAGCCACTGCTAAAACTAAACCGTTAGGCTAATAACCGCACCCCCTGGACATATGACACATGGGGCACCCCCCCCACTTAAACCCTCATTTGTTTAAACCAAATAACTGTTAGATAAATAAGTCACTGACTAGTGGGCCCCCTTGCCAATTTAAATAAATAAAACTGTCTACTTAACTAACACTCACTTACACATGGGCCCCCCATGTCAGAATTATTAATAAAATGTTTTTTGTTTATCTCAGTCTATGACATGTGGGTCCACCGGATTATTAGAATTAGATAAATCATTTTTATTAAACAGAGGCTGACCAGTGGGACCCACTGGTCAGGTTTGACCAGTCAAATTGTACTGTTCTGGAGAATGTTAGATTTAATTAATAAAAGAAATTCCAGAAAATGATTTAAATTGATTAAAACTCTGAATTTGAATATCTTTTAAACCGTAGGTCAGATTCAAAAACTTTATACATCAAATTTGATCAGAAAAATATAACGAATACGAATACGCTATATGTATACCAACCATACCCCTCTAACGCACCGAACATCGAACCGTCCCCCTCCGGACCGACTGTCCGATGATTTGTCCAGTACTGTTAAAGTATCCAGATGAATTTATTCTGAACACGAAAGTTGTTCAGAATGGATCAACTAGCACGGATACATCTTTCACAAGCTAAAGGATTTGATTTGATTCAAATTTGATCATGGCATGATTTAGCAACAGTAATTGTCATTAGCAAAAGGATTACTGTTACATACTCCAGGGGTGTTACAAATCTGCCCCACTACAAGAATTCTCGTCCCGAGAATCTAAGTGGTAGAGGGGAAAAGGTCGGGGTATTCTTCATGAAGACGATCTTCGCGTTCCCAAGTGGCTTCATCTTCAGAATGATTCGACCACTGAACTTTGAGGAACTTAGTTGTCTTGTTGCGGGTTTGGCGTTCAGACTGATCGAGAATGCGGCTCGGATGTTCTTGATAAGTCAAGTCCTGTTGCAATTCAATCAGATCATGTTCCACTTCACGAATAGGGTCCTTGAAGCAGCGTTGGAGTTGCGACACGTGGAATACATCGTGCACTTGGGAGAGGTTTGACGGCAACTCCAAGAGGTATGCCACTGGTCCACTCCTGGACAGGATACGGAACGGCCCAATGTAGCAAGGAGCTAACTTGCCTTTGATCCCGAAGCTGTGAGTGCCTCACATGGGAGTGACACGGAGGTACTACTGTTCAGCCTGCACGCTCGGATCTCCAGGGTGGCGGGAACCTTGTTAGGGGACGCTCCACCAAAGCTATCCGACACGGCGCAGCCCATCCTAGGCTCAGCAGAGAGGCCATCCGCTGGACTAAATCCTATGCGCCAAGGGGTCTAGGACCCTCACCCTTGCACGCTCCTGCACGGTGCGAGGCTGGCCAGGAAGCAAAAGCAAACACCACTCGCGAGTAAAGAAGACACACAACTTCCCGGCAATCAGACCGCGATACTGCTGACGTCTGAAGAGCTTTCGAATGAACTACAACGCAGGGAGCCCATAACTCCTTATCCCACGTGAATGTAGTGCGTACAGACCAACGGTCCTCTCAAGTCATCCACCAAACCATTTAGCATTTTATTAACTTGCGGGACAACCGTTATCGCTGCCTCGACTTAACTGACCCGCGGACAACGACAGCAGTCAGGACCACCAGTACATCGGTGCCTGCCCTGTCGTCCCACCAAGTCTCTGTGGTTAGCAACAAGGTGAACCGTCTCCTTACCTTGTCTCGCGTGTGCTCCTGGAGGAGATCGACTTTCATGGTTTGGTAACTCTCGCGGCCAACGATCAGGGGCCAAGCACACCGATACACTGGTCGTACCCTCCCTGTCGTCCCGTCGCAATACCACTCGCGGGCACCGTTGGGTCGCCCGAATTCTTACCTTTCAGGACAACCGTTGCTCAAGTACCTAGAGCGGCTATACGGAGTCAGCAATGAGTGGAGTACAAGGATTACTCCTTGATAGCTCACACTTGATGGTGGCTCGGCAGAGCCGAGCTAGGGGGCCTGAGGCGGTGTCTGCATTGTATCGTACCTGTGCAGTTGTAATAAGTTGTATCCGCGTCACTCCCCTGAGTGATCACGGCCCGCTATCTAATCCTAGCTAACAATGCCCAGGGCTCACTGTTGAATATAATATATAAAATAGGCAGCATAGGATAAAGGAAGGTACATCAAGGGGCGACAAAAACAGGCTATGCAATTGAATAGGATTGTAATCGTAGCAGCACCAGTAATGCCTAGCGCAAGAAAAGTACGGAAAGATAGGCGATATCTAGGAAAGAGAATGGCTCTGCTTGCCTAAAAGCTCGACGGTAGGGGTGGGGTCGTCGACGAAGTAGTCGTACCCAGCAGCGGTGTAGTCGACAGCAGCAGCGGGGTCTAACGGAGAATAAGGGGGGAGAAACAATAAATACACAACAATAATAGCAATACAAATACAAGACATGGCAAACACAGTGTTGGCGGTGTTCTAACGCAGTGCAATGCATTATGCTCGGAGCGGGAATTCATCCGGGGATGAACTGCCAGCTCCGGGTATTTATCGGTCAGGGTGTCCGGAGGGGGAAGGTAGCATGCCGGAAGTGTCGTGGACATCCGACAAACATTTCAAAGATATATCCGTGCTAGTTGATCCATTCTGAACAACTTTCGTGTTCAGAATAAATTCATCCGGATACTTTAGCAGTACCGGACAAATCATCGAACAGTCGGTCCGGAGGGGGACGGTTCGATGTTCGGTGCGTTAGAGGGGTATGGTTGGTATACAGATAGCGTATTCGTATTCGTTATATTTTTCTGATCAAATTTGATGTATAAAGTTTTTGAATCTGACCTACGGTTTAAAAGATATTCAAATTCAGAGTTTTAATCAATTTAAATCATTTTCTGGAATTTCTTTTATTAATTAAATCTAACATTCTCCAGAACAGTACAATTTGACTGGTCAAACCTGACCAGTGGGTCCCACTGGTCAGCCTCTGTTTAATAAAAATGATTTATCTAATTCTAATAATACGTTGGACCCACATGTCATAGACTGAGATAAACAAAAACATTTTATTAATAATTCTGACATGGGGGGCTCATGTGTAAGTGAGTGTTAGTTAAATAGAAAGTTTTATTTATTTAAACTGGCAAGGGGGTCCACTAGTCAGTGACTTATTTATCTAACAGTTATTTGGTTTAAACAAATGGGGGTTTTAGTGGCGGGGGGTGCCCCATGTGTCATATGTCCAGGGGGTGGGCTTATTAGCCTAACGGTTTAGTTTTAGCAGTGGCTTAACTAACTGGCACCCTAACAGAGGATTAGCAAAGCGGGGCCCGCAAGTCAGTGAGCCAGAGGAGGTGGGTCGAGCCCGTGCTCTCGCCGGCGAGGCAGAGCTCCGGCGAGCTCGAGCTAGAGCTCGCTCCAGGGGGTCAAATCGCGCTCCATTGGCGGGAATGGAACGGGGTGGGCCTCACGCGTCTGCTGCGGCGCGAGTTGGTCGCCGGGAAGGGCTAGAACGGCGGCAGGGTTTGTCGCAGCGGCGGCCGGAGCAAGCTCAGTGGAGAACGGGGCTACGGTGCTCGAATTCGCGTGCGAGTAAGGGGGAAATGACCGCGGGCTTACATCGGAGCGCACAGTGGAGGTCGTGAGCTCGGGGACGTGAAGACGGTGGCGGAATCGACGGGGAGACGACGACGGCTGGTGGGGAAGGCGAGCTCGATTCCGGTGATGCAGGAGATCCCGGAGACGATGGACAGCTCGAGGGGTAGGGATAGACCGAGGGGGGCTGCTGAACAGCTTCACAGGGCGCGGGGAGGCCGTTGGCCACGCGGGCCGCCGCGGCGCGTCGACGGGAAGGTCGGGGCCGAGGGTAGAAGACGACGCGGGCGACAGGGACGAGATCTAGGAGACGGGAGGGGGGGGGGGGGGCGACTGCAGGGCGGGCTAGGGTTAGGGCGGCGCAGGGGGTCCTCTTAACGCCGGCGGGGAACCGGCCGATGCGTGGCACGACGGTGTCCATCGCTGTGGCAACGGCGGATGCGTGACACGGCATGGATGAGGAACAGGGGAGGGAGGTGAGTCGGGGTGGGCTCAGCCCAAGGGGAACAGGGGGGTTGGCCTGGTGGGCTTTGCCCCCAGGCGTAGTTTAGGGTTTTATTTATTTTTTTTCTTTTTCCTTTTCCTTTACTGTTTGTATTTAATTTATTTTGCTACCTATATAATTTTGTTCAACATGAAAATGGTTTGTATAATTGTATTACAACATGTAAGCATACCACAAAAAGTTTGGGGCTTTTCAAAAATGTTTTGCTATTTGTTTTTGTGTTGCAACTATTAATTGGTGCTGTTTTGCTAGTTGTTTGAATTGTTTGATTTTTCCAGTGGCATAATAAAATACCATAACCACATGGGCATAGCCCACTGATTATTCGTGATTTAAGAAAAGTGGTTGCATAATTTTTGGACAAGTTTCATTTGCAACATTATTTTTAATATCAACAAAAGGCATTTTAAATTTGATTTGATTCAAATTTGATCATGACATAATTTAGCAACAATAATTGTCATTAGCAAAAGGATTACTGTTACATACTTCCGGGGTGTTACAAGCGAAAAGATAACCGGTTGACTGCAACAACTAGGTAGGCGCAATGATTTGCATCCAATCCAAGCGAATATAACGCGAACGAAATCAGGATCCGTTTGAAGCGAGCAGTTGGAGTTAACCTTACACGCAGGATACTGTAAAAAAAAAACCTTACACGCAGGATGTTTAGATATAGAAGGCGATGCTCAACGGTTGCCTGTCTTCATGCAATGTTGCAAAAACTGATAACGTTGGCGATTGTAGCTAGTAGCTACACATGCAGGGCATGGATTCACAACCATGTTGGATGGATCATTCGTCGCCATTCTGTCCAGCTACCATTTCTGTTTTTCAATTCATCTTTTTTTTACGGGAATCATCTTTTTTTTTCTGGTAGAATCATCTTATTTGCATATACACATTAACAGCATCGCAAAAAAAATTATACACACGTAAACAGTACCATCCTGTCATATGGCTAGTACTTTTTTACAAAACATAATCCTCACTGATTATTAGGGGAAGTAGTAACTAACATCCAGAGACCATATGTACATGTATTATACAGTTATATATGCATATGTACATGTACGTACATTAGACTTGCGAGCATCGCTCGCATACATACGTATCCCTAGCTAGCTAGCTAGCTAGCTAGTATCTACTGCATCATCTTGTCTCTTGTGCACCTTCACCTTGAGCCCGTCCTTCATGTGGAGTATGATGGATAGCTTGGGCCTCGCCGCGGCCGCACCGACGGTGACCTCCATCTTGAACCGTGGCACGACGGCGGCAACGACGGCCTTCATCTGCGCGAACGCCAGGTCCCTGCCGAGGCACGTCCGGGGCCCCACGTTGAACGCCACAAACTTGTACGACGGCTCGTGCCTGAGCTGCCCCGCCGCCGTTAGCCACCGCTCCGGCCGGAACTCCAGGCAGTCCTTGCCCCATACCGCCTCCATGCGCCCCATCGAGTAGAACGACACGATCACCCGCCGCGACGTCGACACTGCCGGGCCGCTCGGCAGAGTGTCTGGCTGCGCCGCGGCCTTGTGCTCGAACGGCACCGGCGGGTACAGCCGGAGAGACTCGGACAGTGCCGCGTGCAGGTAGACCAACCGCTTCAGATCGGCGGCGGTGGGGTGGTGGCCGACGCCTCCAGACGACAATTTGTCACGGACCTCGGCGAGGATCTTGGCCTCCACGTCGGGGTGGTTGGAGAGCAGCCAGAAGAACCATGTCAGGGCGGAGCTCGTCGTGTCGCGGCCAGCGATCATCAGGTTCAGCGTCGTGTCGCGCAAGAACCTATCGAACTCGTTCCCGTCCTTGCCTACTTCGTCTTGGCATGCAAGGTACAACGTGAGAAGATCAGCGGCGTCGGTCTCATCGGCGTTGGCGGCGCGCTCTCGCCGGAGCGAGATGAACTCGGCGATGGACGCGTCGAGCACCTGCCGAGCTTTAGCCATCTTCTTGTGGTGGCCGATGTTGAGGTAGGTCTGTAGCCTCAGCCAGGGTATGGGCGTCACGTGCCTGTAAAACAGCACCGCCTCGGCCTCGTCCATGGCCGCGGCGAAGGGCACTCGCGGAAAGTCGGCGGCGAGGCAGCCGGGGTCGACACCGAACACGAGCATCGCCGTGAGGTCGAACGTCAGCCGCATGAACACGTCCTGCAGGTCGACGACCGCGGCGCCGGCAGCAAGACCGTCGAGGAGCGGCACGAGCCCCTCGCCGAGCTTGCGCGCGGTGCTCGCCGCGACAGCGGCGCGGAACCTCGCGTCCGAGAGCAGCGCATGCGCCTTGCGCCGCTGGAACGACCAGGACTCGCCGTCGGAGTTGAAGATGCCGTCGCCGAGCACGTCGAACAGGACCGCGAACTCGTCGCCCTTGGGGTAGTTGCCGAAGTTGGACGTGAAGACGTGGGCCACGTCGGCCGGGTTGGCCGTGAGAAGGACATCCACCGGCGAGCCCCACGGGCCCCTGACGACGTGCGACATCCCCGGCGCCACCCGCAGGAAGTCCGTGACCCACTCGTGCACGCGCGCGGCGTTGACGGTGATCGCCGGCACAGCGCCGACCACCGGCCAATTCGTCGGGAGCCCGTCCCGGCGGCGAAACCTGTAGATCAACAAGAAGAGGAAGCAAACCAGCGACGCCATGATCTCCGGGTAATACTTGCCGAGGAAGCCTCGGACGCACCACCATGACACGGCCTCCATTTCTTTCGCCTTGTTTACGCTATAGCCGCAAAGCGAGCCAGGCTTTATTATATAGTGGGTTGTGAGGTGAGGGGTTTGGGTTTAGGTGGAGAGATTTGGTGCACGGCAATGCAGCTGATCGAGCTCTGATAATGATGTGCATGCCCAGAGAAGAGAAGAGATCCAGGAGAGGAGCTACCAAGAGACCATATTGAATGAAATCAAATCGCCATCAACAGATTATATAGGAGTATGTATAAAGGGCTTATTTTACCTATAAAGGGCTTATTTTTACCTAGTCCGCTTCAATGGTGCACATGAATTGACCGCCCTCCAAATCTCTCTTCTCTCTCGTGATCTCTTCGGCTCGATGGGTCGACGTCGCCATCGGCTCATACGTCCCGATCTCTCTTTCTTTCTGGCAGTGGCACTGGCAGGCAGCAGGGAGGAGAGGACGAGTGTGCTGCGTGCGTCAATCTTTTGGCGCTATGCATGACCCACCGCTATCTCACTCGTCGTGCCCGGGATACCGTCTTCTTCTCGATGCGTCTCTTTGCGCTGCTGAGGTCGCTTTGTGTATATATAGTGTCGATTTTGCTCGCGCTGTGTGTTTTTGCTTAGAGCATTTTAAGCGGTTCGGCCCTTTCAAGACGTTTTTTCAACGAATTTATCGCCTTTTGGGGTGTCGTCGGTGAAATTTTTGGCGTGGGGCGATCCGTTTCCCAGCCGCGAACCCAGGTGGGAAAAACCCGAATGGCCAAATTCAACGACATTTATTGAATTTGAACGAAATATAGGCGATTTCATAGATATTTGGGCAGATTACATAAAACATAAGTAAAAAAACTCAGTCGCTCGTTCTTCTATTCATCACTATTTTACATCATAATTCACCTCTATTCATTGATATATTTCATATTATGATGGTATTCTTATAATAGTTTTGCTCATTTTACATAGTTTACAATTTTTCGGTGCCGAAACAGCAGACGCAGAAATCAGCAGAGAAAAGTGCACACAGAGTGGGCATATTAACACATCTCCAAATGACCTGAAAATCACGGGGAAGCACTTTCTGGAAATATGACGAAGACTAGCCAAAGGGCAGCCGGAGGGGGGCCACCAGGCCTCTAAGCGCCCTGGTGGCGCGACCCTCCCCCTAGGCCGCGCCAGGTGGCCGCCTGGGGGTGGGTCCCACCTCTGGGGCTCCCCTTTGGCCTATATGACCCTCGTGACCTAAAAATTCCCGAACGAGAAGAGTTTTCAGAGTTTCGCCGTCGCTCCGTGGCGAAAACCGGCCTACAGAGAAGAAAATACCTTTTCGGCGGGCAGATTCCGCCGGGGAGAACTACTCCCGGAGGGGGAGATCCTCCTCCTCATCATCACCATCGTCACGGGCATCATCGAGATCAGCATCACCATCATCCTCATCATCGGCACCATCTCCATCCCATCTCATCTCACCATTGCAATCCGAGTTGTAATTTGCACTATTCATCCCTCTACTTTACAGGTGTTGATTACTCTTTTGTGGTGAATGCTATTAAGTTTTGTTGGATAATTATTGTTATGATCAGATTGTTCACCATATATTTATCACCTCTGATCATGATCTTTTTTATGTTTTGTTAGTAGTTCCTTTAGTTCTTGAGAACATGGGAAAAGTCTAGTTGTTAGTAGTCATATGATATTGGAGTAATATGTGTTGTTTGATATTTAAGTTGTGGTGTTATTCTTCTAGTGGTGTTATGTGAACGTCGACTACATAAGACTTCGCCTTTTTAAGGACCTAGAGGAATACATTGTGTAAATGATGCTTATGGTAGATTGCCGGAGTGACAGAAATCTAAACCCCAATTCACACACTTTTGCACGAGGGAGTGCTGAATCCTAAAGTTTATAGTTATGGTTAGGCTTTGCCTTAATTTCTCTCTTGTATTTGCGGATGTTTGCAAGAGATTTAATCATAAGAGTGTACTTATATTAGTTTAGAAGGTGCACTAGCATAGGTCGACCCACATAACACTTATCAAGACAAAACATAGTACTAGACGGAATATGACGAAATCACTTGACTATTTTTCCCGTGTGTCCTCAAGAACGTTTTAGCCTTTATAAGTTTGATCCCTCGGCTTATCCTTTGTTCAAAAGGATTGGACCACTTGCTACACCTCGGCACCATTTACTTTACTTGCTTTTATTTCCCTGTTGCTTATACCAGAAAACCCATAAAAAGTTACCTTTTAGTACTTGCAGTTATTCCTTTCTCACGATCACTTGTCAGTACCTTTTGCTCCTCGTTGGGTTCGACACTCTTACTTATCGAAAAGTCTACGATAGATCCCCTACACTTGTGGGTCATCATCCAACACTAAGATGGCGGCTATAGCCTATTTCCTACTAGTGTAAAGGTCAACGGCCATGGCCTCCTGCTCCTCCTTCATGGCGACCAATGGCTCCTTCTTCGACCTGACCAGCCGGCTGAGGAGGCCGTGGGGAGGAGAAGGGGCGCGACGACCTTCGTTGATGATGAGGCCACCGACACGGCGTCTCTAGCGGCTCGGGCTTGACAAGGATGAGCGGCGACGACGCTGCCCCAAAAGAGTGGGATCCCGAGACGGACGTCGTCGTGTCCATGCGCCTCGGCAACCACGGCGAGCTCCCGCCGCTGTGCGAGAGAGACGGCGATGAGTGCTCGCGGCGGCGCGAGCGCGAGAGAGCCGACGCCAGGCACGCCAGTAGCGGCTGGTTGCCTCCCTTGATGTGCTCGAGGAGGGCAGAGAGGGTTTGGTCGGGCACGCCTCACCATATGCGGCGGCCATTGGAGTTCTGACGCCCGGACGGTGATGGCGCGAGAGTTGACGGGTGTAGTCTTCTCGCCCTTCGTTGGTGAGCCCCAAGTGGAAGGCGTGATGTAGCACAGCAGAAAATTTCCCTCAGTAAAGATACCAAGGTTTGTCTCCAGTAGGACTCCAGAGATGATAAGTAGGTGTCAGCGGCGCAACTGACGCGGACCTGCACACAGACACAAATAACTTTGTTCCCAACGAAGTTCAGAGAGGTTGTCAATCTCTCCGGTCTTGTTGTTCACAAAGGATCAAACACAAGGGATAATGATAGCAACTGAAAGTAAAAGCAGAAAAGTAAATGAGCGTGGAAACAGTAATGAGGATATGGACCGGGATAAGTGATGTTCACTAGTGATGTCTCTCTCCCAAAATACGATAAAACTGCTATGCGAGGTAAACAAATTACAGAAGGGCAATTGAAAGGATTATGAACGCACCGCAATGCTAACTATGCTACAAAATAAAGGAAGAGGCTCAAAAGCACGGGCAGTACGCCAAAATA
Organism: Bromus sterilis; assembly: GCA_950022295.1. Taxonomy (NCBI): domain Eukaryota; kingdom Viridiplantae; phylum Streptophyta; class Magnoliopsida; order Poales; family Poaceae; genus Bromus; species Bromus sterilis. The sequence goes on from OX465597.1 coordinate 34,126,883, forward strand.
AGTAGACCGAAATCCAACTGCATCAACTACTAATCATCCACCTTGAGATATCTATCCAGAACATCTCGCTGGTATTAAGTTGTGAGCCCCACCCAAAGTGTAAACCCAAAGCAACATACAACTACATTAAAAAGCACTTTGCGTAAAGTAAACAATCCTTGCAACCGCGGTTACAAGCACCGTTGTTTTCCCCCTTGTGGCAACAACACATCCCCTAGAATCATGTTTCTGTCACTCAAGCGTGTCATCGGGGGGCATGAACCCACAATCGAGCATAACGTTCCCTCTTGGGGTTACCTACTACTTGGCCAAAGCGATAAAAAGCAACGGAGAACATGCAATAATTACTTAGGAACAAAAATATAAGAGAAAAAAACCAAATATATTACTCAATCACAATCTGAACATAATCTCATAATCCATCAGATCCCATCAAACTCAGCATAGCAACAGCAGAAAGATTACAAAAGTGCCTCGATCATGTAGGGCAGCTCACGAGGTCTAAACCATGAAGAACAAAGAGGGGAGGAGAACATCACATAGCTACTGATCACGGACCCATGGTCCAAGGAAAACTACTCACGAGACATCCGGGAAGCATCCATGGCGGAGAGGAGACTCCCGGAGATCAACCCTCCCTCCGGCAGGGTGCCGGGAAGAGGTCTTCTGGTGCTCCCGATCTCGGAAGCGCGGCGGCGGCGGAACAGAGGCGAGATCGCAAAAAAAGGTTCTCGCCTCGGAAGTTTCCCGTGACGGAGAATATATAGGCGAACGGGGGCAGCCAGAGGTGGACCAGGGGCCCCAGGCGCCCCCCTGGCGCGGCCAGGGGTGGGGCCGCGCCGGGTGGCCGCCTGGGCCACCCCTGGCTCCCCTCTGGACCCACTCGGGCTCTTCGCGAAGCTTTCTGTACGCTGATTTTTCCTATATTTTTCCCGGAATTTTTCTGGCACTTTTTATATGGGGGCAAACTGAAATAGAAAAACAGCAGAAAACAGGAACTGGCACTGTGGTGCACTGAGTTAATAGGTTAGTCCAAATATGATCAAAAGTGTATGAAAGTGTATCTAGATCATAGCAATATCACACAAAACATGCATGGAGCAAGCAGAAATTATAGATACGTTTTGGACGTATCAACATCCCCAAGCTTAATTCCTGCTCGTCCTCGAGTAGGTAAATGATAACGGCATAATTTCTGTGGTGACATGCTAGCAACCATATAAGAACTTTGAAAAGTAAAGCAATCAAGGTTAGAAACTCAATTCAAGTCATAACAAGCAATAGTCTATATTAGCATTGAAACAAGTAACAAAAGAACATTAGGTGCAAGAGCTCTCGCTGTCCGTGACTCGAATGTCTCCAAATGGTGTTTGCGTGCAAGAAGGGGGATAGGGAATACGAGAAAAACAATTCATTTGTTGAGAACTCAATCTACTAAAGTTTCACACTCGGTCTTTTTCTGGAATCTTATCTTGACTCGTCCCCAGACCACTAGTCAGGTACAAGTCAATTTGATCCACTTTTTTTTAATATTTTGAGCACTCATGCAATGGATGAGCGTAAGCACGAGAGTTGACACTTAGGATGGCAAAGAGAGAAGTACGGAGGAGGAAGACAAAAAGGATGAGAAAGGCTCACATCAATGAGGACAATCATAGGCAAGAGATGCCAAATGATAGATATGATGTGAGGAGTAGGGATTGCCATGCAACGGATGCACATACGAGCTAGGAAGCTCTCCAATGGAACTAGTGGCGGTGCATCTAACTTGCTCGCTCATGAAGACCTAGAGCTCGTTTGAGGAGGCTCATCCTTGGAATATGCAAGCCAAGTTCTATAGTGTGAAGGTCCCCACATAGCTATATGCATAATGATCATCTCTATGGAGTACAAGGATATAAATGGAGTACTAGTGTGGATCTCTGAAAAGGATAGTAGTGTTGCCCCTTTCTCTCTTTTAATTTCTTTTTTTCTCTTTTTTCTATTTTTTGTATTTTTTTGTGGCCTCAATGGCTCTTTCTATTTAACTCTCATTTGTCCTCTTTGGGATCTTTTATTGTGTCCCCTTTGGGATCTTTTCCTCACTTAAGGGCAACACTCTATTTTACAAGAAGGTAAAGGAGATCTTTCACACTTTACAAGGTACTCAAAATCATACAGAAGATGCAACTATCATGATGTATGCAATGTATGTCGCTGCCAGTGTAGCAGGAACATGTATGACATGAAGATCAAGTCATGAAGAGGTGGATGTTGCATGGCAATATATCTCGGAAAGGCTATGGAAATGCCTTGATAGGTAGGTATGGTGGTTGTTTTGAGGAAAGATATAAGGAGGTTTATGATGATAGAGCCTATCATGCCAAGGGTTTGGATGTACCGGCGAAGGTGGACACCAACTCTCGGAGTGAGAAGAAGGCAATGCACGACACGGGAGAGGCTAGCAAAATATGGGAAGGTGGAAGTGTCAACTTTCAATACATACATTAGTCCGAAGAACTCATGCACTTATTATCGGTAACTCTCAAACTAAAAAGGAGGTTCACAAAGAGACAAGTACCCCGAGGAGGAGTGTATGGGGGTTTGGTTATCCTTGCGCATCCTCGACTCATGGTACGTGAGTGTTCTCTAATATTCGATCCCTCCAAAGATTAGTGATCCATCTAGTAGCTAGAGTTCTCAACTAGTTTTGTAGGTTTTGAAAATACACACGGATTGCCCAAAATACGACACCTATCACTAATAGGCTAGAGCTCTTGACACCAAAAGTTCAAACATTACTCACAACAATACCTCAAAACTATTGCAAGTTACTACTAGAATTTAATAGCAACCTCAATTACCTACTTTCAAGACAAGACACAACTCAGTGCAACAACCAACTCTCTTTAACAAGATAAACATGGAAACTAAAAAGAGTTCCAGCAAAAAACTAAACAAAAGCCAAGGCTCTTGCTAAAGACAAACTAAGACTAAGACTAAACATGGCAGCAGCTACGAAAAGATAAAGTACACACAACAGCAAAAAGATAAGCAGGAAAAATCCTATGATGTGTTCTAGATTTTGAAAGTGGAGCGTGTTTCTCTCCCACACAAAGTAAGACGGGATCTAAATTGTTATGAACATCAAGCAAAGCTAAAGAAAACTAAAAATAAAACCTAAGAGCGAGACGCTCCAAGTATAGCACATAACGCATGAAGTGATAAAAATATAGTGAGACGAAGGACGAACTGATGATTGTTGATGGAGAAGGGGATGCACGGGGGCATCCCCAAGCTTAGACGCTTGAGTCTCCTTGAATATTTATTGGGGATGCATGGGGGCATCCCCAAGCTTGAGCGCTTGACTGTAACAGCCCAGATTTCACAAAAATTAAAAAATTTGTTTTCGGTGTGAATTGTTTGATTGTCTGAGTTGTTTGCAGTGTTTGCTTCACCGAAATAATAATCGGTGAATATTTCTCCCCCTTATTCTCGTATCGGATGGAGACCGACCCTTGCCACCTCGACACTCGACCTTTGCGACACCGGGTTTCGCCCGATCACCGTCGCGAAGACCGCACGAGACCAGCCGCAGCCAACGGAACGAAAAACCCCGTTTAATAATTAAACGTGTTATTTTTATAGCGCGCCGGAAAATTTTGTCGGAATGTCACCGCAGTGAGGTACGATCGAAGAGCTCGACGCGCTGAGCGCGTGGTTCGAGATTTCGTCGGAATCGGAGTCCGTACGGAGTCTCGGCGGTCACGAACGCGATCACCGGACACGCGAGAGGGGTACCGAGGGCGTTTGCGTCAACTGGCCAGCCAACCAGCCCTATATAAAGACCACCTGCCTCCCACACCCAATTAGGGTTTACCCTAATGGAAATTTGCAGCCACCCCCCTCACAAACCTCCAGATCTGCGAAAAAACCCCCCCTCCAGCCGGAAACCCTAGCCCCATCAGATCCAGACCGTCAGATCTGGGATCTGACGGCCCAGATCTGTCCAACCGCAGCTCCAACCGATCCGGGCCCCGCAGGGCCCTGGATCCGCGCCGCCAGCCCGCTCCGGGCCGATCTGGGCCGCGCCTCGCCCGCCCTCGTGCTCCCGTGGAGGAGCCACGGCCACGCTCCACTCCGGCCGCCGGAGCGCGCCGCCGGCCGGCCACCGCGCGCCGGGCCGCCTCCCTCTCCTCCTTCCCTGCCGCGCCCTTCCTCCTCCCCTCCGTCTCGCCTCACCTCCTCTCCTCCCTCGCCTGCAGGAACCAGGACGCCGGCGCCGCCTTCCGCCATGGCCCGAGCCGAGAGGAGCTCGGCCGCCGCCACCAGGGGCCTCGCCATCGCCGGATCCGGCGGGATCCGCGAGGGCCCGCGCCGCCGCGCCCGATCCGCCCCTCCTCCGTGCCTCCCCGCGCTCGCCCGCCTCGCCGGAGACGGCACGGCGCCGCCGCCGCTGGCTCCCGTCCGATCGGGACGAGGAGGCCGGCCAGCCCTCCTCCAACCGCCGGCCAGGTGGGCCCGATCCAGGCCTCCAAGGCCCAGCCGAGCCACAGCCCAGCGCCAGGCTGACTTGGGCCGAGCCCACTAGGGGTGAGGCCGGCTCCTTTTTTTTTCTGTTGTATTTTCCATTTTTCAGATTTTACTAAGCCTGGAAAATATTGCTTGCTGATTCAATTTTGCAACGTTATTTCCCGTTAATCCGTAGCTCCGATGACGTTGCCCCCAAAACGAAAATTGCTTAGAATTATGTGTACTTTAATCCGTCTTTTGTGAGTTAATTGTTTTGAGGTTGTTTAGATATAGTTTTTGCTGTTCAAACAGGGCATCAGGCCGTAAAACTGCTACTTTTCCTGTTTAGATGCTGCTGTTATTATTTTGTTGCAACTTTGCATGATGATTGTAACCAATCCGTGAGGCCTATTGCATTGATTCCTTTTGCGTTGCGTTAAGCAATGTTTCTACTTCAGTTTCATGCATTCAAATTCCATAATTGCCTGCTGCATCATGTTTATATTTTTCTCCAAAGTACCTATCATGATGTTGTTGTGCTGCTATTGCCTGAAACTGTTATTTTGTTGCAACTTCGGATGACGATTGCTTCGCAACCGTTCATCGGAATTGAGTGATTCCAATTGCATTTTGTTAAGCATGATGTCTACTTTCATCCCATGTATTGCTATGTCATGTTGCTGCACTTTTGCATATAGATTTACCCCTGTTTATACAGCATGTGTGCATAAATTGTTTTGCTCGTATCTTTTTAACCGTAACTCCGTTTGGGGTGTTCTTTATATGTAACTTGGTTAGTTTTTCGTGTTCTTTGTGTTTGTGCTATTGTTTGCTGTTGTTAACCAAGATAAAATGTGGTTTAGGGCAGAACAGTACCAAATCTTTTAATCATCGTGCGGCACTTAGTGTTATGCCATGTTTAGGTTGTTCCTCATTTAAATTGACTAGCATAGATAGTTTACTTTGTGCTTCATCTCTTGCCATGTTTGTGTGCTATGCCATGCTTGCTTGAGTTGCCATGTTAATAACCGTTGTTTGGTCACCTGAAGCTAAACAACTTGAACCACCGTAAACGTGCGGTATCGTCGTGTGTGACGAGTACTCCAGTTAAATCGTTAGTAACCGCTCTCGACGGTAGGTGCGATGTCTCGTGTTACTTCTTGTTGATGCTTGCTCGTGTTTGCTCCGTAGTAATAGTGATGCACCGTTGATTGCTTTCCAGTGTTTACCCTCTTGTGTGCTTCCGCGGGTACCTCTCGGAGACGATGCGAGCTTGCGATCAACTACACCTTCGGAACCCGACTTATCAACAGGCAAGGACTTGCATTACTTATGATCCATTCTATTTCAACCAGCGGTTTGCATGCTAGAATAGGTTAGGCGATGTCTGATCCTACCACATGTTTACAGCCTTTTTCAAACCGATACAGCCATGTCCCTTCCCAGCAAACCTTGTACTGCTATGTTACTATTGCTCGTTGCTCAGCCCCTGCTTAGTATGCATGCTTAGGATGCTACGATGTTACCCTGTTACTCCTTGGGTTGGGATATCACCTGATTATTATATTATTATTGTTGATGGTATGATTATTATTATAATGTTGACTATATTCGACGAAGGATGGAAGGTCTAGGCTATCCCGCCACGACGCTTTGTTCCATTCGAGTCACCTAGGATCCGAGTTCCGGGTATTGGTTTTAAGACTGAGCGTGCCTAACCGCGTGTGGGATTTTATGGGGTCCCCTCTTCTTACCTACCTAGCTTCAAACATTTCTAGTGGTGGCCCAAGCTGATTTACCATTTGAAAACGTGTGTGTGTCTGTTGGGTCGCTCCTGGCAGATATTATTTAAAACAACCAGGGCCAGGAGGACATAGTTTCTTGGCTGGCCCACCTTGTCCGGCTGAGGACCCGGTTATCCCAATGTGCGATGAACCGGCTATCCAAACCCGAGACAGACGGTAGAGACCAGATCGAGAGAGCGGCCGGCTCCTGAGCTGGATGTCGACTCACCGGGGGCCACCCGGATTTGTTCGTTGTTAGTTAGAGGGACCTGTCGTTTCGGATCTCTTGGAACTAAATCATAAAATGGTTGCCTATAATGGGTAGCAACTGAGAGTGATGGACGTGCGTGCGGAGCCTCGTAATGGGCAGTTGGTACACCCCTGCAGGGTTAAATCTTTTCGAGAAGCCGAGTCCACGGTTATGGACGACTTGAGACCTACTCCTTGTTCATAGACAACAACAACTGAGATAATCTTTATTATAACTTGATCAACGTGTGTGTGCCTTGACTGCTTCTTCTTCGTCGGGATGCGAAGAGGAGGACAAGGATAGGATAGGTGTTATGCTTGCGTAGTAGGTGGATAGCAAGACTTGTTGGAGGCGATTCCTCATCGAATGCTTGGCTTCTTACCTTACTCTCTAGATCGTTAGCCACTTCATAAATGCTAGTGCGGCAGCAACCTCACCACTTACCCCTTCCTTACCGTAAACTACTAGTTGTCCTAGGATGACGAGTGATGAAGTCCTTGCTGGGTCAGATGACCACTACAGTTGGATGCTGAGTACCTCTGTACTCATGATACTACCCCCAAAATCTTTTCAGGGTTCTGATCGACAACAGGTATGGTGGTCGACGTTTCACGTGGAGACTCGACGACGACTAGTTAGGCGGATCCCGGCGGACGGCCTGGACCCGTGTGGTTATGGGATCGTTGTTTTTCTCTTTGCCAGTAGGCATTTGCTTGTAGTCTGTACTCAGACATGTATCTTCCGCTGTTGTATTATATTTGAGGCAGTTGTATGCCGATTGTATGAGATGTTGTATCCTGTATCTGTAATGTTGTGATATCATGTTGGAAATCCGGGGCATATGGCTTTGTCATATGTCGCGGTGGGACCGATATGTGCTTCGTCCTCGGGTTCGGGCGGAAACGTCCGAATCTGAAACAGTACCGCATATCGGGCCTTACATTGACACTCCTGGATCTTCTTTCATCATCTTCCATCGCACACTTGAAAACTCCCTTCATACATAACTCATCGTAAGCTGATTAGAGAGGTTAGTACCCTTAATAAAATAATTTTTCCCCATTGGATATAAAGATATTCTTGAGGAGCTACTGTTTATCAAGAGTGAAAAAAAGTTTTTGCAAAGAAAAAGCAAGCTTAAGGTTTGCAAAAGTTAGGAGAGACAAAACGTGGCAGAATCTGTGAAAAACAGAACAGCAGGTAGTAAAGAATTTTTTAGGGGCACTTCTGCAACTCAAATCAAAAAACTCAGAACATACGGAAGTTTCACAATTGTATAGATCACGCGTCAAAAATATTCAGATCAAAAAGATGATCTGGTAGTTTGATTCAAATTTTTCTGTCAAGGGACAGAATCTGTTTTCTGGACAACACGTCACAACTTTTGCTTCCCTTATCATAAGAGGCTATAACTTGGCACAAAGCTGAAAAATAAAGATACAATGATGTTGCTACAGTAGTAACAAACATCAAGACACAACAAAAGCAAAAAGAAAAACCTAAATTCGTTGCGGGCTGCCTCCCGAAAGCGCTTCTTTAAAGCCATTAGCTAGGCATAAACATTATAGAAGATGCTCTCACAAGAATAAGAATTTTTTGAAGCAAAAGAGAGCATCAAGAAGAAAATATGAAACACATTTAAGCCTAACCCACTTTCTATGCATAGGCATCTTGTAAGAAAATAAATCAAAGAAGCACAAAGTGACATGCATAGAAAGGTGGAAAAAGAACAACTTCAAAACTTCCAACATGAAGAGAGGTATTTTAGTAATATGGAAGTTTCTACAACTAAGCTTTCCTCTCTCAAAGTAATTTTCAGTAGCATCATGAACAACATCAAGAATATAATTATCACATAAATCATGTTGTTCATGACCTACAAGCACACGTGTATTGTTTTCAACACGGTTTTTGGGATGATAAGATAGATGCAACCCATCACATTGAGCCTTGATAAGTGCAAAATTCTCCGGAATAGTTGGAGATTTCAAAAGGACAATAGGGCAATCAATTTTGGGTGCAACAACAATAATTTCATGCTTAACATAAGGAACTATAGCAAGTTCATCTTCATAGGCATCATCCATAGTGGCATCATGGCCATCAACAAAGCAAGTATCAAAATCATCAGAAAGGGAAGTATCAAGTGAGTCCTCGGAATCATAAGATTCCTCTTCATAGAAATCATTAGCCTCTTCTTGGGCAGCAAGCATTCTATTTTTAAAATCCTCAATATAAGCATTGGAAGTATAATTCTCAAAGCAATAAGCAAGAACAACAAAGTTTTCAGACTTATGAATAGTATCGTAATACTTTTCAATCAAAGAAGCAATCTCATAAGCACCTTTAAAAGCAACAAACTCTTTAATCTTTTCAACATCAAAGTAATCATAAACACCTTTGGCATAAGAAGATAGGATATCATTTTCATTAAACTCACATTGGAAAGGAAGGTGTTTACGCTCTATATTAGAGCAGCAAGTAAAATCATAAATGTGGCATAAAAACTCGGCATAGCAATAAGAAGTTTGTATTTGGTCCCATAAGTTTTTCCCTTTCTCAGATAGGCCGTGCCGCGTATAATGAGCATGCTCATCCAATGATTTTCCATCAACCAAGTCGGTTGGGTTTTTAGCGCGAGCACAAATTGATCGAAGACGAGCCAAGTGAAACATATCCATCCTACCATATTTGGGTGGTCCCACACCCATGGTGAAGATAGCATTAGTAGGTATTTTTGGTATTTTTTATTAAGGACACAAAAGTAAAAACTGAAAGGTAAACTAACAAGACTAAAAAAAACAAAGGTAAAGGGTAGTGTGCAACTCCCCTATCTTAGCACTCGGAGTCCCCAGCAACGGCGCCAGAAATTTGCTTGATGGCGCGAGAGTTGACGCGTGTAGTCTTCTCGCCCTTCGTTGGTGAGCCCCAAGTGGAAGGCGTGATGTAGCACAGCAGCAAATTTCCCTCAGTAAAGATACCAAGGTTTGTCTCCAGTAGGACTCCAGAGATGATAAGTAGGTGTCAGCGGCGCAACTGACGCGGACCTGCACACAGACACAAATAAATTTGTTCCCAACGAAGTTCAGAGAGGTTGTCAATCTCTCCGGTCTTGTTGTTCACAAAGGATCAAACACAAGGGATAATGATAGCAACTGAAAGTAAAAGCAGAAAATTAAATGAGCGTGTAGATAGTAAATAGGATATGAACCGGGATACGTGATGTTCACTAGTGATGTCTCTCTCCCAAAAGACGATAAAACTGCTATGCGAGGTAAACAAATTACAGAAGGGCAATTGACAGGATTATGAACGCACCGCAATGCTAACTATGCTACAAAAGAAAGGAAGATGCTCAAAAGCACGGGCAGTACGCCAAAATAAGTAGACTGAAATCCAACTGCATCTACTACTAATCATCCACCTTGAGATATCTATCCAGAACATCTCACTGGTATTAAGTTGCGAGCCCCACCCAAAGTGTAAACCCAAAGCAACACACAACTGCATTAAAAAGCACTTTGCGTAAAGTAAACAATCCTTGCAACCGCGGTTACAAGCACCGTTGTTTTCCCCCTTGTGGCAACAGCACATCCCCTAGACTCATGTTTCTGTCACTCAAGCGTGTCATTGGGGGGATGAACCCACAATCGAGCATAACGTTCCCTCTTGGGGTTACTACCTACTACTTGGCCAAAGCAATAAACAGCAACGGAGAACATGCAAGAATTACTTAGGAACAAAAATATAAGAGAAAAAAACCAAATATATTACTCAATCACAATCTGAACATAATGTCATAATCCATCAGATCCCATCAAACTCAGCATAGCAACAACAGAAAGATTACAAAAGTGCCTCTATCATGTAGGGCAGCTCACGAGGTCTAAACCATGAAGAACAAAGAGGGGAGGAGAACATCACATAGCTACTGATCGCGGACCCATGGTCCAAGGAAAATTACTCACGAGACATCCGGGAAGCATCCATGGTGGAGAGGAGACTCCCGGAGGTCAACCCTCCCTCCGGCAGGGTGACGGAGAATATATAGGCGAAGGGGGGCAGCCAGAGGTGGACCAGGGGCCCCAGGCGCCCCCCTGGCGCGACCAGGGGTGGGGCCGCGCCGGGTGGCCGCCTGGGCCACCCCTGGCTCCCCTCTGGCCCCACTCGGGCTCTTCGCGAAGCTTCCTGTACGGAGATTTTTTCTATATTTTTTCCGGAATTTTTTTGGCACTTTTTATATGAGGGAAAACTGAAATAGAAAAACAGCAGAAAACAGTAACTGGCACTGTGGTGCACTGAGTTAATAGGTTAGTCCAAATATGATCAAAAGTGTATGAAAGTGTATCTAGATCATAGCAATATCACACAAAACATGCATGGAGCAAGCAGAAATTATAGATACGTTTTGGACGTATCAGACGGCGGCGGACCGCCGTTGGTGGACTCCAGCTGCTCGGCGTGGCGGTGCTCGAAGTACGTCGTCCACAAGTCGTGGTTGTTCACCGCGAACTTTGGCTCGTCGCGCGCCATCGTCGGCATCCTAGGTGACATGGTATACAATGTACAAAGAAAGAAATTCTAGGGGTTTACGTTCATGACAACCATGCCAATATCAGGTGAGTTGATACCCAGACAACTCCTATGGTTGATTTAACAGCAAGCGAAAGCCATATGATGCTTATTACAATATAGTGCTCAAGAAGATCAAGGTGAAGGCATGTGTAACATGAAGAACTTCATCATTTGCTCCAGTTCATGTTGATAATGACGTTGTTGTACAGTTGTGACCGTGTGTAAGGTATGATAAGATGTGGTAATATTACCACATATGGTACAAGATAAGAAGACCTTGGTGCATGTATGCTATCAAACACCGAGCACTTCATCACTAGAGCCATATTCAGGCTACCAAACGCGAGGCACAAATCGATTTTCTCATGCAGGCAAAACCAATGTAGGAAACGAGATGAAGAACATAGTTTTTGCCCTGTCTCGCCTTAGCCACGCCTAACTAAGCCACACATACGAAGGGGCAAAAAATAATGCAAGCTACCAAACATGTCGTTGGTGATTCTTGTCTTGTTTTCTGGTTTTGGTAAAGTTTGGCTGGTTTTATAGTGTCATTGGTCTTCCCTTGTTTCAACACGTATCATAATATTTTTTGTGCATCAATAAAATTAGAACTTTAAATCTAGTGTCATTTGGTTCCTTCTTGTTTCAAAGTGCATATTCACGTTTTGTTTGTTTCGAAATCTGCTTTCGTAGCTAGAATATCTGTCAATTCAACCTCATCGATTGTTTTTTTTGCGAGGTAAAAGGAGTTCTAATCATTATATAGAGGTTTATAATCTGCTAACACAAGATCGGCAAGAAATGGGGATGGCCATTGCAACCAACAAGCGGTGCTGACTTCGAATGCCCTATTTCGTATTGATTGTGCTGAAAGAATTTTACTGCCGAATCAAATCGGTAAGTGAAACAGTAAAATAATACCTTTCGTCACTATGTGAATCACCTTCCATCTGCAGTACCACCTGATTTTTTCACTGAAACGATTTAATCCAGTAACAAACCTACTCCACGAGTTCCCACCGGATAAATTTACTACCATCACAAACATCAGAGCAGCCATGAAAAAGGGAGAGGAGGGAGAATTTGCTCGCCTCAGTTCCTTAATCGAACCGGCCCTCGAAAAGATATGCTTTAGAGCATCTCTAGCACATTCCTTAAAACAGGCTAAACCTTAAAAAATCCACTAATTTATAATTTTTTATAGAAAAAACATCCCGAATAGAATCCTTATTGCGCTTTAGCCCTTTAGAACTTTTACATGCCTTTCCAAATCCACCACCGCGATTCATCCAATCCCACGCTGATTCCTCGCCGTCGGCGACAGATCCGCTACCGCAGGGCCCCGATGTGACGCGGGATGTGGTCTTCCGGTCACAGCAACGACGAGGAGCGCCGCGCCATCGTCGCCGCAACGCGAAAGCGGAGTGCCCGCCGTTATACGAACCGAGGCCTCGAGCCGCCGCAGTCCCTCCTCCACCGCGGGACAGAGGAGTACGACAGAAAGCGGGCCGTGCAGTGCTTCTCCGATGCGGGGAGCTCTTTCGGCGCAAGGAGTTCAGGCTCGCGGTTTTCGCCGCTCGGCGCCATGAAGATGGAGTCATAGGACACGCCGCCTCTCCACGACGTGAAGAGAGTGCTGGAGGAGGAGCCCCCGCGCGACAGCGGCGTCATTGGGCCGGGGGACTTCCTCGTTGGGCCTGAAGTGTACAAGATGAAGGAAACCATCGTCGCTCGCACCGCGCGAGAGGAGGAGGAGGAGGAGGCGCGCCGCCGGCGAGAGGAGGAGATTAACTCCATCCTCTACGAGCAGGGGCTCACCGCTGCACGCGAATTTGAGGAGAATCAGGTGGGATGGCGCCGCGAAGCCGTCGAACAAGACAAGGTCTACGTCAACCTCTTCTCGGACGACGACGAGTGAGCTCCGCCACTACCGCAGCCTCGCCGCCGCACCCAGAGGGCTCTGAGAGCTCCGTTTTGGTTAGTTTAGGGTTAGGAGCGATATGATTATCTAGGGTATGTAAAATGATGATGAACTATGTTATGTAATCGTTGATCAAAATTTTCTATCTAGTATTATGTGTTCTTCATTTCTCTCGTGAAAACTTTTTTCAAATTTTATGGGTTCATATGAGGGGTCTGTTCGGTCGCAGCCGATTTCAATCCTTAAAGCACATAGTTCTCGATCCTTACCCCGTTTTAACAGTTTACGGTTTAAAAAAAATCCGCTAGAGATGCTTTAGATACCAATTATCATGCTCGCACAAGTAATTTAAGAAAAAGACTATGATTTGTTATGGTTTTAAAGGGGAACGAGAACCATGTGGTCATAAATAAAGCTTAGTCATAAAGTATTATTTTTATAGGTAATTGTTTAGTTTAAAAAGATCTCACATAATGATATGCTCATTACAGAGGGGAGTCGTAGTTTACATATTTCCTTCGAGCCATAATAAATACTCCCTCTGTTTCTTGATATAAGGTGCCTAAGGATTTAAGAAAAAATGCAAAACATATAACATATTGGTATTATACCACCCGTCTAGAAAAATATACCTACGGAAAGAGATAGAACAGATGGTCTCTTTTTTATAATTGGATGATTCAAACTGTTTTATCCTGATTTTTTCTAGGAAAATATCAGTCCAATTTAGCATTATACATAAGCGTTAATTTCCGTGCAAAAACCTTAGTCACCTTATATCAAAAAACGGAGGGAGTATCGTTTAGATAGTACAAAATGAACGATATTTATAGTCGACAGTGGTAAAAAGAATCTACAGTAAACAGTCAAAGACTTAAGGTAGACGGCGAGCTATGTGAGCCGTCGGATTTTGTTGCCTCGCTAGATCTGCACCACACGTTAACTGAACCTAGATGTGAGAAATGCAGTAACCTGACACACAGGCCGCTGCTCCCTGTTGGCCTCTGCACCGCCGCCTCCAGCAGCAGGTAGAAGAAGCGGGCGCCGGACATCGCGGGGCTCATCGGCAGACGTGCGCACAGCCGCCCTGATTTTTGGTTGAAGCAGCCGACACGTCGTCTTCCCCACCGGCCACCCCGCCGGTGGTAGCACAGTTGCGCGGACGCTTCCATCCAGTCGCCGCCTCGCTGGGTTTGTCTTCCTGTTTTTTCTCTGAAATCTGAACTCGGGAGGTCATAGCAGTTAGTCATTTCTAAGATTGTTGTGCTTCGATCGCTCAATAGGTTAAAAATACTTCAATAGGTTGAAAATTGGAAATATTTTATGGGCTATAAAGCGCCGATCTGCTAACTGGAAATATTTCAACAGGTTGAAAATTCACTAGTTTACCACTGATGGCTTCGATCTGGATCTTCAGTAGAGGATATAGTGTGATGTTTCTGCATTATACGGGTCTAAGTTGAGGTATTTTATAGATAAATAGTTGATGTCTAAATTTGTACTCGGTAGACCTGGGATGCTCAGCTATTTTGCTTGCTGAAATGCTGATTCTGTAAATAAGATTTGATAGTTTTCACAGCTGTTGGCTTAGTTGCCGATTGTATATTCAAAAATGTGTTTTGTTTTGTAAGTCATCCTTGCAGCAGTACTTCTTTTTTATTACCTGATTAAACAATTTCAGAGCATATGCCATTGCACTAGTATATTTTGTAGAGGCAAAAGTATTTTACCGCGATATCCAGTTGAGCTATTAAATAAAAAGGACATCAGAGACAGAGAACAGAACCACATTACACACATATACTCATATCACAGTACCATTGTAGTATAATACCAAATACGTGTGCCTGAAGTAGGTCGAGGTTCTCCCTTATCCCAATGCTTATCGGTCTATTCCATTGTGATTGCAATATGTTAATTTTCACTTCTTTTTCTCAGGTGTTAACAGTTAACACTAACTGCCATATCTATTCTATTTTTTGTACTAAATATTTTCATTTGTTGAGCAACCTCACATATTTCATTTCATTTGGTAATAAAATACTACCTCTGTATCAAAATGTAAGACGTATTTTGCTTTTGCATAGAGCATAAAAAACATCTTACATTTTGTTATGGAGGAAGTATCATTCATCCCTTATTTAGAAGATTCATCTAGTAGGAACTAACATTGAATATTTTATTCGGCTTGGGGTATTATGGGATCTGTTTTACTATGTACAAGATCTTACACTTTTGTACAGCATAATTTTGTTTGTGTGTTTTCAACACTTTGTTGCTTCTATGACAAAACAGTTCTGTGTGTTATTTTGGTTAAATGTATGGCATGCAGATGATTGTATTCTTAAGTGATCTACTTATATTAGGAAAACGAATTGGCATTATCTATTCTTCAGTTTTGTCATGGACCCCAACATGAAGCAGTTTCAAGAGGCTCTGGTTGACATTGAAACTGATGCAGAGCAACTTCTTCTGGCTAGGCATGGGGTATGAATGTGTTACTCACTTATTCGGTTGTTTTTATCATATATCAGTGCTGATATCTTATGGTATTTTCTTCTGTGAGGATCAGCTTGTGGAAAATGACAAGATGAGGAATGCTAACAGGGAGGCGTTAACAGCCCTCCGGAAAAGAGCCAGGACAACCAAAAGTAGTGTTCCATCTCCCTTTGACGTCATAATGAAAGAAATGGAGGGAACTTCAAGCAAGCAGCTGGTAAAGGAGATACGCCCGACATGTGGAAACCACGACCCTGAACTTACCTGGCTAATGTTTCCCGGATCTGATATTTTTGCCCGTGATCCGTTTCATGCAACACACACTATTCTGGAAGAAGGTATCTTTCCTTTTTTTTATCTGGATCTACGAATTCAGTGCATTTTGTTCCTATTAAAGTAGGTTTGATGCACACAAAACTTCAAAATCCAGGATTGTCTGTCATGCTTCATTGTTTCAAGTTTATTCAAAAGTCTATTGAATTGCTCTTGTTCATCACATGGTTTCCTTAACTGGTGTAAATTAAGTAGTGATCTGTTTCTGTACTTGTGTCGTAATTGCATTTCCTATGCATGCAAACTTTTAAAGTAACTGTTACAGAAGCTCAGGGTTAGCAAGCAAACTTAGTTCATTACTAATGATTATGCAATTCCTTATCGCATTTCACAATGTTGCAGATCAAGAACGCCTAGACTTTGACACCAAGAAGCTGCAGAGCTTTGTGAAGGAGAAGTCGTTTCTGATCTCTGAGAAAGGCGCCCTCGCTGACAAGATCAGCCCTGGAATCGTGAAATCCCTTGTCAGCCTCACAGATAAACCTAATAAGTAGGCACATTACAGGAGGCAATGCCTGGCCCGCCAAAATTTACACCCGAACTATTTGATGGGTTCAGCAACTGAAATGTTGTTTCTGCAGACATGTTGTTCGGTTTAGACCACGCCTCAATTTTAATTCCACTGCAGTACAACTGAAATGTTCTGTTCCGTTTGCTCACAGGTGCAGTGCAGGACAGGACGACAGCATCATCGGCAAGGCAAGCAAATGAAATGGCTATGAAGACGAAGCGATTCACATGAGAAAGGGCTTTCGGTAGATGTCGAACATCTCGGAGGAGCAGAGCTGAGGCTCCTGCACGCTGCTGGAGGTGATCATCTTGCGGACAAAGGAGCCGATCCTCCCAGGGAGGAGGCTGCGGCCGCTACCCTGGCCGTCGCGGATCGTCGCCCTCATCGCGCTAAGCAGCCGCCCGTACGTTGTCCCTGGCTCGGACTCCACGGCCTTGATGAAGCTGTCCGTCATGGCGCCAATAGCAGAGGAATCGGGGAACCCCTGCGCATATGGTATTGACATGAATAAAAAATTCAGAGACCGACCATGGGCGAAGCAGAGGCACAGTTTACAGTGGACACGCGTACGTACACTCGAATCTGCCGATTTCTGGTCGTCGTTGCAGCCGCTGATGGAGATGGCGAGGCCGCCGCTGGTGCATTTGGGCTTGGCCGGTTGCCGGATGTGGTTCTCCCACTGCCAGTACCCGGTTCTTGGATGGAGATCACAGCCAGGAAGATTGGTCGTCAAGATGAGACCAGATCACAGCACGCTCTGCTGCTACTACGGAGTAGTAAGTAAAAAGACATGTTGCAGTGCAGGCAGCACGTAGGTACCTGGAGAGGCGGCAGAGGTAGCGGAGGTCGAGGATGGTGCCGCTGTGGCAGGTGTCGATGATGGCGTGGAGCTTGACGCCGGGGCCGAGCGGGCGGACGATGGTGTCGTTGATCTCGTCGTCCAGGATCTTGCCCTTGTCCTCGAAGTCCAGCGGGCAGAGCGCCTCGTTGTACCCGTCCACCTCGTCGCCGACCGTGTCCAGCTTCTGCACGCCGTGGCCGGAGAATTGGAACACCAGGGAGTCGCCGGCGTCGCATCCCTCCACGAGCCACCGCATCGCGAGGAGCAGGTTCTCCCTCGTCGGCACTCTGTACGGATCGTCGCCGTTCTCCTCTGGCACAAGCACAAACACATCAATCATCAGATCAGATGATCAGATACACTTGTTCACTTCTGACTTGTTTGTCCAGAGTTTGGTGGATGGATTCTTGGATCGCTACCGGTGAGGATGAGGATGCAGTCGCCGGGGAAGCCGAACTTGTCGCAGAGGAGGTTCCGCATGCACTGGACGTCCTTGACCGTGCCCTTGAGCTCGTAGTCGCTGCCCGTGTAGCTGACGCCGACGAGCACGGCGCGCTTCTTGCCGCGGGGCACCGGGTAGCTGGCCGGAAGCTGGCGCCTGGTGGTGTTTGCCGTCCGGCGCGGCGGCGACGACGGGGGCGCGAGCGCAAGGGCGTTGCCCACGCTGCGGTGCCGCTCGACGCTCGTCACGCGGCGGCAGAGCGCGCACCGGACGCTGGAGCTCGAACCCGCCGCCGCCGGGGCCAGGATGCTCGCGCCGCAGTGGCTGCACCACGACGTCATCCTCGGCGGCCCCGTGTTGCCCATGGCCGCGGATGAAGCTGCTGAGCTCGTCGTCGCTGAACTATGACGCGCGCGCGCGAGCAGCACAGGCGCAAATGATTTTCTTCTTGCTGTCCGTAGAGATTGAGATGCTGAAAGCTGGGGCCATTCAGCGTTGAGAGTGGCAATATGCCAACATGGGGATGGGAGGCAACGCGACGCTTCCTTTATTCCAAGAGCACTGGTTAGGATGAAAATACGATTCTTGTCATTTCAGGGTGGCCCAGGCAGAATACGATTCTTGTGTAGCACCAATCCAACCTTCTTGTCAACATTGTCTTTTGGTCCAGTTGTGTTATGTTAGGTATGTTTTCATCCGTTTGGGTCTTCTCATACCCGAAAACGTGACTCAACGGTGCGACGCAAACTGATCAAGGTCCGTTTTTTGGTTCATCGCGATTCATTTGCGGATCAAATTTGAAGCGCATCTGGGTTCCGTGGACAAAACGTAGACTATCCACGCGTCTGCTCGTGTTCACGTCGGCCTCGCGTGGCAACCACACATGCGTCGTCTCGCCTTCCCCATCGGAGCATGGATAGAACCTGGGTAGCTCATAGTGCCCCTATCGCGCTTCACCTATGTCTTTGTCGTGCTTCATCCGCAGGTCTTCTCGCAGAGTTC
The DNA here is from genome assembly GCA_950022295.1 of Bromus sterilis. Lineage (NCBI taxonomy): Eukaryota > Viridiplantae > Streptophyta > Magnoliopsida > Poales > Poaceae > Bromus > Bromus sterilis. The sequence continues at coordinate 34,145,532 of OX465597.1, forward strand.
GTCGTAAGGTCGTAGACTGCGATACAAGCCCCTATGTTCGAACTAGGCCACTAGGGTTTTGGAAGGTTTCCCTCTGGACAAATCTCTTCGACAGCCTCGTTGTGTGCGACATGGCGACCACCGTTGCTGGGTTCTAGGGAGCGAGGTGGTGGCCGGTGAGGAGTGGGACGAGGACTGTGGGGGGGGGGGGTCCAATAAAAAAGGACCGGTCAACACGGCATGGAGTGATAGTATGTTGGTGTTACGAGGTTTGGATGAGCTCCAGTGGATTGGTCCTCGGATCAGACCCCCCTAAGGAACCAACCCTACCATTTATATAGATGCATTGGTCCTCTTCAAACGAAAATGTTGGCGGGAAGTGTTGCCACACAGCAACAGTTCAAAGGTGGACATGAGGTGCTCTTATCCTGACTAAAGTGTTCTTCACTCCTCGAAAAACCACCGCCCATGACTCTATCTCACTTCAATCTTCCCTCGCACGCTTCGATCCTTGCGCTCCGTGTCGGGGGGGGGGGGGATGGATCAAGACCATAACCCGACATATAGAAGACCCATGCCGACTCACTTGATGGAGGCCTAGAAGGAGACCCGGTTTTTGGCCGGGTCGTGCTGAACGAGAAGCCCGAAGACCCTAGAAGGAATAGGACTTACCGTGGTAAACAAGGAAACTGCTTGTAACTAGAATAGGATTCTAGCTCGTGTAGAAGTCGGATTCATGTAAACCTAGGGACCCGACGCCTATATAAGCTGGTACCCTTGGGCCCCAAAAGGACAACTCAACTTAGATCTTCTCGAGGCATAGGTAGCGATTCCGCATCTTTGTATTCGAGAAGTCGACACCCAATAATAGAAAAGAAGGAGTAGGTATTTACCTTACGAGGGGCTGAAATCTGGGTAAAATCTCGTATCTTGTGATCTCGCCGACTCTCTACTCGTATTCATCTCGCAGCAAAGGCCTCACGCTAAGTCTTCCAATGAGGACAAGTGCCGTGACTTTCCCATGACAGTTGGCGCCCACCGTGGGGCCTGCGCACGCAGACGCCGTAATTCTGGAGGGAGCTCTGCGAGATATGCAAGGTTTCGTCGTCGGCCGGATCACCAGAAGCAAGCGAGGGAAGCTCCGCATCGACAACACCACCTGGGCTCCGGAGACCGATTCCGTCGAGTTGGCTCATCGGATCCCGGTTGACTCCATCCACCCCCTCAAAAGATCGAACGGATCCTAGCCGGAACCAGATTGCGATAACCCTAGAGAAGCAACAAGCCGGACCCGAACCGAATCTCGACATGTCTTCGTCGGAGTCGTCCGTCGATATTCAGAGCCGACACGATCCGCCGAAATCTCGGCGCACGACGACTCGGCAGAACACTCTGATGCCGACTCATGCTCTGGCGAAGCAAAGCATTTTGATACCAAGTCCATCAGCCCAATCATAAGTAACCGACTCAGGCCTGCGCCAAAAGAGTACGATCCAGATTATCCCTGCTTTGGGACACCGTACCATTCCATCGCAAGTCCCCGTACCGTCTCCACTCATAATTTCGTTGGATTCGCCCAAGGATCTCCAGTACCAGAGCATTCGGTCGAGACCATGGAAGGAGAGAACGTTTCACAATTCCCAGAAAGAGTCTCTTTTTCAGACGAAGAAGACAACAACAAAATAAGAACAACAAGTCTTTTAAAGAAACCCAACACGAAGGAGTTCAATAAAATCTTCCTGACTCGACCAAACTTAGGATTCCAATTAACAAAAGTCCGGATCGTGTCACTAAAGAAAGCCCAGATCCCATGGAAATCCTAAAGGGACCCAAGACCGGTACGACTAGGGAAAACCGAGTCGGGCACAACGAGGAAATAGGAAAACACCAGAAGAAGGTGACCCGGGGGCAAAGGGTGTAAGCATAAGAGCACCAAAACCTTGTGGAAACACGCACCCGCTTTTTACGGGAGGCGCAACCGAATGAAGACCACAAGACTATTGGTCATGTGCTCGGACCAATAACCCCCGTGCTAAAACGTGTAAAAGAAGTGGGAGGGGATCTTCAAGAACTCGTCGACACTATCATCAGATACGCCGAGTCGGACGAAGCCAAATACAGAGGAGTCTGGGACCAAAGTCGAACCAATATTGGAAAACAAAAATTCGATCGAAACTCGATTGAAGATACTAGCACCGCCCCCCGTAAGCAAGGAAACTTTATAAGACCGGACAAAAGAACTCGTATGCATAATTACGAGAAAGCTTTAGAAGATCCCTGCCCAAATCACTCTAAACCGGGTCGCCCTGCAAATTACCCTTGGGATCAATGCAATTACATGCTCGCATTCAAACGGCAATGGAGCAAAGACAATGAACGAATGAACCCACCCAGGGAAATCTCAGCTGGCTTCTACAGCCAAAGGACGTCAGATCCAAGAAAACTCAGGCCCGTGTATTATGGAGTCGGTCCGGGACACCACACACCGAGGGATTGGTAAAAAAAGCAATACGACAAAGCTCTCCTATGGTAAGTACAAGTTTTCCCAGTGAAACCTGTTGTCTAGTTAATAGGCGAGAGCCGGCAATCACGTGCTCATTCAAACAAAAGAACTCACAGAGCTGTGAGATAATGCACAACTCCGTCACTATTATGTCTAAATAGACTAGGAATGTCCCTGGGAAACTTGTTAAAAAACATAAACAAACACACAAGAGTCGACTACTGCAAGCCGACCCTTCTTTTTTTCCGTTACTCTACATTCTCACATTGCATTACATTTTTTGCATTACATTCTTGCATTCACCATCTGGAGTCCTGGAGGGCTTGATCATCCCTCTTATTGGAACCAGGCATGTATATTGTTGTATTTAGAGACCTTGGGGACAACTGGGGACTCGGCGGATACGTGTATCTTGACATATATATCGCTTTTATTTAGGGACCTTGGGGGCTTGAAGTTTGTCGACTTCAGCTTGACAACTGGGGACTCGGCATATATATGAAAAGTACCTACTATGGCATTGGTCTGTATAGCTGCTGCAAACTCGCACTAATATGACCTACGTGAACCATTCTAGTTTCAAACATGAGCTGGCTCTACTAAGTCGCCTCTTGAAATTTGATTCTATTACAGGAAACACTAGAAACAGTCATGCAATGCCTGCTTACCAAGAAGTTTCGGCTTACACGCACGAAAGTGACCAACATCTCTTTTCCACAGGTCAGATTGAAGCCTCTTATTCAGAAGTCGGCTGATCCATAACTTGTGTTGTTAAATAATGTTGTAACAGTCACGCGTACGCCCGATCTTCTACGAGCCTTTATAGTTTCTGCATGCATAAACACATTTTCACATGTTTCGATTGTTTATTTTTCTTGCATACATAGAACATATGCATTATCAAAACTGTGCTAATAGTCGGCACTTGAAAGTCACACATATGATCTACAATGACTCGGAATACATATCAATTGTTTATAACCGACTCATGGGGGCTGCATGCAATTTTTCTGACTTAGGCATTTTTGCGCTATACCAGTGTATAGATGTTTGTAGCCACACACAAATATGTAAACCGGATGATACCATGACAAAGTCAGGATACACCGGCTCCCAGGAGGAGGACACGGTAAAAACTAAAGCTTGTCAAAGGAATCACTGGTATACGCCATGCATTCGGTCGATTTCTGATAAAAGAGAAAAACCGGCATCATCAAGAAGGATAGAACAAATTTTTTTAAAACAAAGAAGCTGGCATCCATCATTCAAAAGGATAAGAAAGCAGCAAGTAGCTCAATATTACATCAGCCAACACTGTGGCATTTCACAATGTTTTCCAGTTCATATTCCCTTCACCAAAAACAGAGCCAGAATACTTCAAATTGCTTCCTTCTTGCTGTACCAAAGTCTTATGTTTTTGAAACTTCATAAGTTTAACCATTTTTTTGAGCTTTCCAGAGGTTCTGCACCTTTTTCGATACTTCAATTTTTTTTCAAAAGTGAAGTTGTGACAAAAATTCCAGAAAAAATAGAATAAAAATTTCCATAAAAAAGAGACACAGAGGCACCTGGGTCCAGGCGGGCAGGTGGCGCGGCCTGGCCCCTGGGCGCGCCCACAGGACGTCTGGGCCCACCTGTTGCCCTCTCCAGGTAAGTCTTCTTCCTCTCTCTCTTTCTCACTCCAAAAATCCCGAGTTTGCTACTAGAACACGTGTGCTTACTTTTCTTGGTGGCGAATTTCGGTCTCTCTCTACAACCCATCATTTGCATTGAGATTGTAAGTGACTCCTCCACCCCTCCAATTAGAATTTTGATTGGTAGTCTTATTTATGATTATTTAGGATTTCTTGGTGTTGTTCATGTGAGCTTGCATGCATGTTTAGAAATTTATTTTTGAAGTTTTGATGCAAGTTTATGCCTTGGGGAAGTGAGTAGAGCAGTTTGCCTCAATTTATTTTGCTTAAATTTTCATTTTATGTGACTTGCCAAAAATTCCAGAAATGAGTTTGTTTGGAAAAGCCAAAGGGTGGCTTGGGAAGAAGAAACCCGAGCCCACCGATAGATTAACTAGAGCTTCAGCTTCACCCTCTACTGCAAGGCCAAGTTATAATGATGATATCGTGCCACCGAAGTTGCTCCATGAGACGAACACGGCGCGTGCCATGACGTACCCGTGTCCAGGTTTCCTTATGGCGGCAGGTATTAAGGATGAGTTTGATAACCTTTGTGCAGCTGCAGGTTTGAAGCGTCTTGTGACGCGCCGAGTGCCACGATATCCAAATCTCACTTACTATTTTGTAAACTGGTTTAGATATAATGATAAAACTTCCACGATTGAATTCAGAATATATGAGGAAGTTTTAACCATGTCTTTGGCAGATTTCTGTGATGTTATAGGTGTGTTGGAATGTTGGGAAGACGACCAGGATAAATGTTCAGCCCTCCGCGCTGAAATCCCTCTTCAACTCTCTTTGCAGCGAGGACCCGAGATACATTCATCGGGGGAAGATTTACAGCATCTTGTTCCCCCACATCAGGTATTTTGCATATTATATTGCTCGAGGGGTGTTAGCTCGTGACAACACGAGCAACATTTCGGCTTCGGATATTGCTATCTTGGCAGCCGCCCTCTTAGGAGATAACACGTATAATATTGGTTCTTTGATTGCTCGCCACCTCGTCGCTAACAGCGGCAAGGGACCTCAGTTTGGTGGCATTTATGCCACACTTATCCTTGAGCGTCTTGAGCGCACTGTACATGCTAATGATGTGCCTTTTCCTTTCTTAAGCTTTGATCTTACTGCTATGAAGATGCATGAGTTTGTTACTAGGACTTCTGAGTTTGGTAACCTTGTTTATATCATGAGGTTTGGCGAGTTTAATACTCGCGAGATCCGTCTACCTGCACCACTTTTGTTTGATTATGCTAGCAGGAACGGATGGTCCTTCACCGCGACTCAGCTGGACGAGTTCGTGATCCAGTAGCAGTTCCATAACCCCATGGAGGGGGTCGCTCCCGAGGAAGATGAGCCAGAGGAGATTCCGCCTCCCCAGGAGGAGCCTGTTTCCCAGTGGGGCGAGGGTCCTTCTTCCTGGAGTGCGGAGCCTTCTTCTTGGGAGGACGGCAGGACGTCGGTCTATGCGCCCGAGGCCCCGTACGACCCATGGACGTACCAGTAGACGAGCCCGACTTAGGCCAAAAGCCTAAGCTTGGGGGAGTACATATCCTTCTCCCCTTTCATTGTATCATCCAAGGTGTTCGCCTTAATCTTTTAGAAGTTTTTTCCTGTTCTTCTTTGTTCTTTCTTAATTTACAAAAACAATAAAAATATTTCTCCTTTCTTTTGCTTTCGATTAACCTTTGAAAATCCCCAAAGTATTTCCTTTCTCTCTTTAGTTTGCTTTGTTTGCAGAGTCCAGCTCACGTCCATGGATGCAATTGCACTTGAGTATATCTTTCTACGTTCGATCATGCATGTGACAAGGAAAATGACGAATATCGACGGAAGGGATGCAACAAGGAAAGCCGGTATGAACTCTTTTTGTTTCTACTTTTTTACATATGCCTGTACTTATGATCTAGAGACCAGATTGTAGCGACATAGTGCTATGTTTACAATGCTTTCCCAGTAGTTCATGCTTTCTTTGTGACTAGTCTCAAATAGCTGGAGTGCATAATGTGTTATTGAAATGATTTACATGCATTGCATTGTTCATGGTTTTGCATATTGAAGTGGTATTTCCCTTCGGAGAATTTTTGGATTGAGTTGGCACATGCTTACACATGTTTTTGACTAGAAGTCTATCAAGCCTTGATGATCTTTTTATTTCAGAATATTTATATCACTTTCATGCCTGATTCAATGTTACTTTGTCGCTCTGCATGATTATGACCGCTATTGCTCTCTAGTTGGTCGCTTCCCAGTCTTTTGCTAGCCTTCACTTGTACTAAGCGGACTACTTCTTGTGCATCCAAAACCCTTGAAACCAGTTGCACCATATGAGTCCATCATACCTTCCTATATATGGTATTTACCGGCGATCCTAACGGAGACTTTCTTGTACCACCTCAAAACTTTTCAAATGCACTTCTCTTTTTGTATCCGTACAAGCTCATGGAGCGTTAGGGGAAATCAATATCTTCCATGCTCTAAATGTTTTACTCCTTGACAAAGTGAATCTAGTCAAATTTATGAGGCATAGGCCGGTCTGGAGAATGCCCAGTTCTCACTTGTTTCACAATTTATAAAAACTTGCACTTTCCCTCCATACTTGATGACGGAATGAAATGGAACTCATGTTGGCCACAAACTGCTAATGATTGGTGGAAGGAGATTTACAATCTTCCCTTCCATACTTGAGGCAGGATAAAGGGCACCACACAATCATTGATGGCCATGGACCGTTTATGATTGATGGAAAGGGAACACAAGTGTAAGCGTATCACAAAAAGCATGGGAACCACCGTTAATATGGTTAGTATGGAAGATATTGACAACCTTTACCATTTACCGTTGACTGGAAAGTTACACTCCCAAAAGCATTTTATCTCTGTTTTCAAAACCACGAGCTCTGGTACTTGTTTAGTCTTTGCTTCCAGCCACGGGTTTTCAATCTTTCTATCAAAAGCCACGGTTCGAGAGTCTCCACCTTTTCCTTCAAAGCACCAACTATTGAGAGCATAATTGTCATTCTGAGCGTAATGTGCATTGTCCCAAAGTACCACATTGTCTTCTGCATGATTGTGATATTGCTTGTTCTGAAATATTTATTTCTAGTCTCCTTTAAAACTCCAAAGGAGCTTCTGCATTTATGTTTTGCTTCACTCATGGAGGCTAGCGAGATACCACTCTAGTATGTTAAAGTCATGTGCATTGTGATCTTGTCTTCATTTTTAGTAGCATATTATTCATTCTTGGTTGTTTCAAACTCTTCACATGAATGAAGGATTGCTTCATGCATTGTCTTTGTAGCATTATTCAAATACTTGCTAGACTTGTTCATAGTACATGCTTATATACATCTAATGAAGACAAATAGTTTGTCAAAGTTTTCTTTGTCGCGTCTGATGATAGCAAGGAAGATACTTCTCCCGCTTCTCGTTGGTTACCCCAAGTGGAAGGTGAGATGTAGCGTAGCAGCAGAATTTCCCCTACGTAGAGGATAGGGTTTGTCTCCCGTAGGACTCGCAGAGATACAAGTATGTGGTAAAGTGAACAATGGCGCCGAGGTTGCTAAATTTGTTGGATATATGCCCTAGAGGCAATAATAAAGTGTGTTATTATTCATGTTCATAATTAATGTTTATATTTCTGTGCTATAATTGCAATGATCCTGACTATGAGATTCAGAAGAAAACTCATATGCATGTGTGGAAATGTAAACAACAAGAGTTCCTGGTTTTGCCTCTAAGACCAGCCCATGTGCTTATTGATGATTATGTTTTCTTAATCATGGACATTGTTCTTGTAACAAGGATGTCAATAGCAATGAGAGCATATTGTTAGCAGAACAATGATGTTGAACCGACCCCAGTGTTAAATGATATACTTAGAGTACTCATCGAAAACAACGTTATAAGTCATATCATAAAATGTTATTATATACATAGTTCCTTAGACCATGAGAATGTCAAGTTGCTTCACACAAGAAGATGTGCTTTGGTTCTTAGATGAATCTTCCCGTAAATGGGAAGTAGTAAAATAAGTTCTGGGTGCATTGGACAGTGTGTCTAGTAACGGTGATAGTTCGAGATTGGGATTTGCTCCTTCACGATGAAGAGATATAGACTCAGGGCCCACTCGGTATAACGGTATCCATTCTCGTCTGTCCAGACACTTTGTGATTCAATCACGGGGATACCGGTATACGTAATGAGGAATGAAGACAAACGAGCAATGAGGATAACTGATGGCTTGTGATCAAGAAGTTGTTTCACATGGGTGCCAAACTTCTCTCCTCTAACTTTGTCATATATCGCGAAGCAAAGGGAATAGTATACGATAAACATTAAGGTTCACTCGAAGTATTTTCGTGTATGTGTGGGAATCAACATGGGTGTCCATGGCTCCGCTGTTGATTATTGACGAATGACTGTAAGTCTGAAAGCGTTCCGAGTCATGTCCACATAAATACCGAACCTATTGGGTCACACACTTAAAGTGCAGTAATCTGTTAGAATACTAGGATGATTGAAGGTTTAGTGGAAGCAAGTAAAGAGCAAAGAATATGTCTAAGATACTTTGGAATTGTTTCAGATAACTTTAGTTCATATGAAATTGGTAATGGGAAAGTTTACGATCAACCGGAATAGTTTCGGTGATCGGTGGACAGCTTAAACAATATGTTGTGTTCACCGGACATATTAACCTTAGCCCGGATTGTTCCGAGACCTATTTAGATGGCTCCGGAACATTTGTTAGAGGTCCTGGAAGGTCCTGGAAGTGTTCCAGAAGTGTCCGGAATGTCCCGAAACGGTCCCGGTAGGTCCCGGAAGGTCCTGGAAGCTTCTAGAAGGTCACGGAAGGTTCCGGGCAGTACCACCCACTAGACCCACCCCTAGCTTGGGGGGCAAGCCACCTAGGCTTCCCTGGCCGTCCAGGAGGTGGGGGGGGATCCTACTCCAAGTAGGATTCCCCAATCCTATTATGGAAGGAGTCCTAGTGGGAAAGTCCTAGGAGGTTTGGAGTCCAAGTTGGACTCCCCACCCCCTAGGCCGGCGCACCAAGCCCCTTGGCCACCTATATAAGGTGAGCCAAGGGGGGGGGGAGACACACAAGCCCCTGCGCCCCCTTGCCCTAGTTGCTAGTTGCTCCACTTTTAGACCACGGTTTAGATTCTAATCTAGATCGGATCTCGCTAGGGTTTTCTCTCTCTAGTTTTCTCGGAGGCGTTCTTCTCTGGACGGCGGAGCGCTGCCGGATTTCTGTGCCGGACATGTGGATACCGGTGGAGAGATCATAGCTTTGATCTTACTTCGAGGATCATCTTCTTCTTCCTCGGAGAACTGTTCGAGGGAATCGACGAGGAGATCCGTTCGTGGGAGAGATCGTGGGACGGATCGTGAGATCTTCTTCAACTCGCATCACCAACTCTTCTTCCACTGCAATTGTTGGTGAGCATTATCCTAAACCTTGTATGCAATCTATCATGGATGATCTTGGGTTCTTAACTTGTAGGCACGAAATTTTTGTTTTCTACTACGTTTCCCAACAAAATTCGCCTGGACCTTCACACAAAACAAATAACTTCGCTCCCAACGAGTACATAGAAGTTGTCAATTCCTCCGGCCTTGCTGTTTACAAAGGATCAACGCAAGAGATAATAATAGTGGCAACGAAAAGTAAGAACTGAAAGTAAATTGAAAGTGTAAACAATGATGGAAATATGGTCCGGGGTCCCGTTATGTTCACTAGTGATGTCTCTCTCCCAAAAGACGATAAAAGTGCTAGCGAGGTAAAGAAATCACAACTGGGCAATTGACAGGATTATAAACGCACCGCAATGCTAACTATGCTACAAAAGAAAGGAATAGGGTCAAAAGAAATGGGCAGTACGCCAAGGTAAGTAGACCAAAATCCATCTGCATCTACTATGAATCATCCACCTTGAGATATCTATCTAGAACATCTCGCTGGTATTAATTTGCGAATCCCACCCAAAGTGTAAACTCAAAGCAACAGACAACTACATTAAAATAACTATGAGTAAAGTAAACAATCCTTGCGCCCGCAAGTACAAGCATCATTGTTTTATCCCTAGTGGCAACAACACATCCCCTAGTCTCATGTTTCTGTCACTCAAGCTAGACATCAAGGGGCTGAACCCACAATCAAGCATAACGCTCCCTCTTGGAGTTGCAACAAATCACTTGGCCAAAGTAAAATACGGCAACGGAGAACATGCAAGAATTTACTAAAGAACACAAATATAAAAGAGAACCAAATATATTACTCATCACAATCTGAACATAATCTCATAATCCATCAGATCCCAGCAAACTCAGCATAGCAACATAGAAAACTACAAAAGTGCCTCAATCATGTGAGGCAGCTCACGAGGTCTCGAAAGTGGAAGCACAAAGAGGGGAGGAGTACATCACATAGCTACTGGTCACGGACCCATGGTCCAAGGGGGACTACTCATGGCACATCCGGGAGGCGTCCATGGCGATGGATGGTCTCCCGGAGGGGATTCCTCCTTCCGGCAGGGTGCCGGAGCAGCTTCTCCTGGCAGCCCGAATCTTGAAACGGCGGCTACGGCGGAACAGAGAGGAGAACAAGAATAGCAGATCGATATTAGGGGTTTCCATCACGGGGGGTAAATATAGGCGAAGGGGGGGGGACCGAGAGGGGCCACAGGGCAGCCAAGAGGCCTCCTGGCAAGGCCTACGGCGGGGCCGCGCCAGGGACCCTCCTGGGCCCCTGGTGGGTCCACCCCATCCTCTCTTGATTATTCGGGAAGCTTCCGGGTCGCTGATTTTTTATTGGATTTTTCCGGAATTTATTTGGCACTTTTAATGGCCGGAAAACCTGAAATACAAAAACAACAGAAAACAGGAACTGGCAACTGGGTGCACTGAGTTAATAGGCTAGTCCAAATATGATAAAAAGTGTATGAAAGTTCAAGCAAAACATGGCAAAGTCACACAAATCATGCATGGAGCAAGCAGAAATTATAGATACGTTTGGGACGTATCAACATCCCCAAGCTTAATTCCTGCTCATCTTCGAGTAGGGAAATGATAACAAGCATAATTTCTGTGGCGACATGCCACACAACCATATAAGGACTTTTAAGTAAGGCAATCAAAGCATGCAATTCAATTCAAGTCTTAACAAGCAAGAGTCTATATTAGCATTGACACAAGTAACAAAAGAACAAAAGGTGCAAGAGCTCTCGCTGTTCGTGACTCGAATGTCTCCAGATGGTGTTTGCGTGCAAGAAAGGGGATAGGGAATACGAGATAAAAAATAGTTTTCTTGAGAACTCAATATACTAAAGTTTCACACTTAGTCTCCTTTGGATTCTTATCTTGACTCGTCCCCAGACCACTAGTCAGGTACAAGTCAAACTGATCCACTCATTTTCGATATTTTGAGCACTCATGCAATGGATGAGCGTGAGCAAGAAAGTTGACACCTAAAAGGCGAAACAGAAAGAAGGTGGAGGAGGAAGACAAAAAGGGTGTGAAAGGCTCACATAAATGAGGACAATCATAGGCGAGAGAAGTCCATATGATAGATATGATGTGAGGAGTAGGGATTGCCATGCAACGGATGCACATGTGAGCTAAAAGATCTCAAAGGGAACTAGTAGGGGTGCATCTAACTTGCTTGCTCAAGAAGACCTAGAGCTCGTTTGAGGAGGCTCATCATTGGAATATACAAGCCAAGTTCTATAGTGTGAAGGGTCCACACATAGCTATATGCATGTATGATGATCTCTATAGAGTACAAGAGATAGAGGATGAAGTACAAGTGTGGATCTCTCAAAAGAAATAGTAGTGTGCCCCCTTCTCTCTTTTTATTTTATTTTTCTTTTTTTGTATTTTTTTGGTGGCCTCAATGGCTCTTTCCATTTCTCTCATTTTTCCTCTTTGGGATATTTTGATTTTGTCCTCTTTGGGATCTTTTCCTCACTTTAGGGGCAACACTCTATATTTTACAAGAATATAGGAGATATTTCACACTTTACAAGGGTACTCACATAAAGAAGATGTAATTATCATGATGCAAATGTATGCCTCTGCCAGGGTAGCAGGATATGCAATGATACTAGCACGTCATGTAGCAATGATTAGGGAAAAGCCCAACTAGCATGCGTCTCATCGATCAAGCAAGTAGCATGTATGACATGAAGATCAAGTCATGAGAAGGTGGATGTTGCATGGCAATGTATCTCGGAAAGGCTATGGAAATGCCTTGATAGGTAGGTATGGTGGCTGTTTTGAGGAAGGATATAAGGAGGTTTATGATGACAGAGTGTATCGTGCCAAGGGTTTGGATGTACCGGCGAAGGTGGATGCCAACTCTCGGAGTGAGAAGGAGGCAATGCACGACACATGAGAGGCTAGAAAAATATGGGAAGGTGGAAGTGTCAACTTTCGAATACTCACATTAGTCCGAAGAACTCATGCACTTATTATCGGTAACTCTCAATCTAATTAGGAGGTTCACAAAGAGACAAGTACCCCGAGGAGGAGTGTATGGGGGTTTGGTTATCCTTGCGCATCCTCGACTCATGGTACGTGAGTGTACTCTAATATTCGAACCCTTCAGAGGTTAGTGATCCATCTAGTCGCTAGAGTTCTCAACAGGGTTTTTGGTTTTCGAAAATAACACACGGATTGCCCAAAAGAAGACATCTATCACTAATAGGCTCGAGCTCTTGACACCAAAAGTTCATACATTGCTCTAGTCAATACTTCAAAACTATTGCAAGTTACTACTACAAAGAGAATATCAACTTCAACTACCTACTTTCTAGTCAAGACACAAAACTCAGTGCAACAGGAAAACTCTCTAACAAGATAAAACATGAAACCTATAGAAAGTTCAACTTAAGATAAAAGAAAATCTTTAGAATAAAACTAAAGCACAATAATTAAACAGGGTAGCAGCTAAGAAAAGAAAAAGAACAACTCACAGCTAAGAGAATAAGCATGCAAATCCTATGAGGAGTTATAGTTCAAGCGGAGCGTGTTTCCCTCCCACACAAAAGAAATCTGGGGTCTAAGTTGTTATGAACAGAAAACAAAGCAAAAACAAACCTAAGAAAAGTAAAGAGCGAGACGCTCCAAGCATAGCACATAACGCTTGAAGTGATAAAAATATAGTGCAACGAGGGACGAACTGATAATTGTTGATGAAGAAGGGGATGCACGGGGGCATCCCCAAGCTTAGACGCTTGAGTCTCCTTGAACATTTATTGGGGATGCATGGGCATCCCCAAGCTTGAGCGTTTGACACTCCAGGATCTTCTTTCATCATCTTTCGTCGCACACTCGAGAACTCACTTCATACATAACTCATCATAAGCGTATTAGAGAGGTTAGTACCCTATTAAAATAATTTTTCCCTTACTGAAAATAAAGATATTCTTGAAGAGATACTGTTTCTCAAGATTTCCAAAAAGTTTTTGCAAATAAAAAGCAAACTTAAGGTTTGCAAAAGTAAAGAGAGACAAAACGTGGCAGAATCTGTGAAAAACAGAACAACAGGCAGTAAAGAATTTTTTAGGGATACTTCTGCAACTCAAATCAAAAAAATCAGAACACACAGAAGTTCCGTGATTGTGTAGAGCACTCTGTGTAAAAAATTCAGCTCAAAAGGATGAACTGGGATTTTTCTATGATTTTTCCCGTCACGAGGACAAAATCTGTTTTCTGGACAGCATGTCACGACTTTCATTTCCCTTGTCATATGAGGCAATACTTGGCACAAAGCTTGAAAAATAAAGATACAATGATGATGCTACAGTAGGAAAAATCATCAAGAGGACTAAAAACAGAAGAAAAAAACAAATTGGGTTGCCTCCCTACAAGCGCTTTCTTTTACGCCTTTAAGCTAGGCTAAAGTTTGTAGAAGATGCTCTCACAAGAGAATAAGAGTTGAAGCAAAGGAGAACATCAAGAAATAAATATGAAACACATTTAAGCCTAACCCACTTCCTATGCATAGGCATCTTGTAAGAAAATAAATCAAAGAAGCACAAAGAAACCAGCATAGGAAGGTGGAACAAGAACAACTTTAAAACTTTCAACATAAAGAGAGGTGTTTTAGTAATATGGAAGTTTCTACAACCAAACTTTCCTCTCTCAAAGTAATTTTCAGTAGAATCATGAACAACATCAAGAATATAACTATCACATAAATCATATTGTTCATGACCTACAAGCACACGTGTATAGTTTTCAACACGGTCTTTAGTAAAATAAGATAAATGCATTCCATCACATTGAGCCTTGATAAGAGCACAATTCTCCGGAATATGAGTTGGAGATTTCAAAAGGATAATAGGACAATCAAGTGTGGGTGCAATAGCAAAAATTTCATGCTTAACATGAGGAACTATAGCAAGTTCATCTCCGTAAGCATCATCCATATTAGCATCACGGCCATAAGCGTAGAAGGCATCAACTTCATCAAAAAGGGATATTTCAAAAGAATCCATAGGATCATAATACTCATCTAAGGTAAGATTCAAAGAGTTATTCTCATTAGAAGGTAGACATGGATAGATCCATTCTTCCTCCTTTTGTTCGTCACTCTCCTCCTCTTTTTCATCCAAGGGGCTTTCAGGTTCAGCAATTTCTTCTTTCATAGGGTCCTGCAAATCATTAGTCTCTTCCTTTGGGGGAGAGATTCTCTCAAGATGATCAGTAATATAATAATTTTCATCGTAATTTTCCAAACAATAGTTAAGTATAGCAAGACTCTTAGATTTGTAAGGGGCATCATCAATATTTTTAGGAAGGGAAGTAATTTCATAGGCACCCTTATAAGCAACGAACTCTTCTATTTCCTCTGCATCATAAAAATCATAGTTTCTCTTAGCATAAGAAGCTAAGGTTTCATCATCACTGTACTCACATTGGAAAGCAAGGTGTTTGTGCCTCATAAAGCAACAAGATTCATCCCTGCAAAAATATATATTATATATTGAGAAAAAGTTTCTAGCATACTCATACAATTGATGTATTTGTTTCCATAAGTGTATCCCATTTTGAGACAAGTGGTGTTCCTTGTACCACTTTTGTTGATCCTCAGTGAATCCTCCATACCAATAAGATCTAGTTTCAAAGAAGTCAAACATTGATTGGCAAGTAAGGAACTAGACATACTATTTTTATTTTTTTATTTTTGATAAAAGACACAAAGGTAAAAACTGAAAGGTAAACTAACAAGACTAAAAAGCAAAGATAAAAGATAGTGTGCAACTCCCCTATATTGTAGACTGGAGTCCCCGGCAACGGCGCCAGAAATTGCTTGATGCTAGCAAGGAAGATACTTCTCTCGCTTCTTGTTGGTTACCCCAAGTGGAAGGTCAGATGTAGCGTAGCAGCAGAATTTCCCCTATGTAGAGCATATGGTTTGTCTCCCGTAGGACTTGCAGAGATACAAGTAGGTGGTAAAGTGAACAATGGCGCCGAGGTTGCTAACTTCGCCTGGACCTGCACAAACAGCAAATAACTTTTCTCCCAACGAGTACAGAGGAGTTGTTTCCTCCGGCCTTGCTGTTTACAAAGGATCAACGCAAGAGATAATAATAGTGGCAACGGAAAGTAAGAACTGTAAGTAAATTGAAAGTGTAAACAATGATGGAAATATGGACCGGGGTCCCGTGATGTTCACTAGTGATGTCTCTCTCCCAAAAGACGATAAAAGTGCTAGCGAGGTAAACAAATCACAGCTGGGCAATTGACAGGATTATAAATGCACCGCAATGCTAACTATGCTACAAAAGAAAGGAAGAGGCTCAAAAGCAATGGGCAGTACGCCAAGGTAAGTAGACCAAAATCCATCTGCATCTACTACGAATCATCCACCTTGAGATATCTATCCAGAACATCTCGCTGGTATTAAGTTGCGAATCCCACCCAAAGTGTAAATTCAAAGCAACATATGCAGTAAACAATCCTTGCACCCGCAAGTACAAGCACCGTTGTTTTATACCTAGTGGCAACATCACATCCCCTAGTCTCATGTTTCTGTCACTCAAGCTAGACATCAAGGGGCTGAACCCACAATCAAGCATAACGCTCCCTCTTGGAGTTGCAACAAATGACTTGGCCAAAGTAAAATACGGCAACGGAGAACATGAAAGAATTTACTAAAGAACACAAATATAAAAGAGAACCAAATATATCACTTATCACAATCTGAACATAATCTCATAATCCATCAGATCCCAGCAAACTCAGCATAGCAACATAGAAAACTACAAAAGTGCCTCGATCATGTGAGGCAGCTCACGAGGTCTCAAAAGTGGAAGCACAAAGAGGGGAGGAGTACATCACATAGCTACTAGTCACGGACCCATGGTACAAGGGGGACTACTCACGGCACATCCGGGAGGCGTCCATGGCGATGGATGGTCTCCCGGAGGGGATTCCTCCTTCCGGCAGGGTGCCGGAGCAGCTTCTCCTGGCAGCCCCGATCTGGAAACGGCGGCGGCGGCGGAACAGAGAGGAGAACGGGAATAGCAGATCGATACTAGGGGTTTCCGTCATGGGGGGTAAATATAGGCGAAGGGGGGCACCGAGAGGGGCCACAGGGCAGCCAGGAGACCTCCTGGCGCGACCTAGGGCGGGGCCGCGCCAGGGACCCTCCTGGAGCCCTGGTGGGTCCACCCCCTCTCTCTTGATTATTCGGAAAGCTTCCGGGTCGCTGATTTTTTATTGGATTTTTCCGGAATTTATTTGACACTTTTAATGGCCGGAAAACCTGAAATACAAAAACAGCAGAAAACAGGAAGTGACAACTGGGTGCACTGAGTTAATAGGTTAGTCCAAATATGTTAAAAAGTGTATGAAAGTTCAAGAAAAACATGGCAAAGTCACACAAATCATGCATGGAGCAAGCAGAAATTATAGATACGTTTGGGACGTATCAGCGTCGAGTTCTTTGTACTGAATTTCTTGAGGACAAGAAATATGCTAAGCTTGGGGGAGTTGATACGTCTCAAACGTATCGACTATTCCAAACACGTTTGCTATTGTTTTGGCCTCATTCTTGCCTGATTTGAATGAAGCTAACCCGGACTAACGCTGTTTTCAGCAGAGCTGCCTATATGGTTTTCTTGTGTGCAGGAAAAAGGATGTTTAGGTGTCCCGGAAAATTCCAATAAAAATAGAGAAAATCCACGGACAAGGAGGAGCCGGATGCCAGAAGATGGGCCAGAGGGGGGCCACCCCTGGCCCAGGCGCCCTGCTGGAGCGGCATAGCCCCTGTCCACGCCAGAGTTTGCTTGGAGGGGGCCCAACTCCTCTGGTGCCATACCTCGGCTCCTATTTTTACCTGATACGGAGAAACCCAGAACAGAAATCGTTTTCCCAATTCTTGTCGCGGAGCGGCCGCCACCCTCTGTTCTTCTTTCGGAGAGCTAATCTGGAGGCTATTTTGGCCTCCGGTGAGGGGAAATCGTCGCCATCGTCATCACCATCGCCACTCCATCAGCCTTCCATGGCTCCCCCTTTTCATGTGTGAGTACTTCCCTGCTGTAGGCGAAGGGGATGGTAGGGATTGGATGAGTTAGATCATGTAATAGTTCGTCAGATTGTTGGGGGCATGTTGCCTATCATCAACTATGGTGTTTATCATATTTTCTATTACTTGTTTCTCTTCATGCTTGTCACTTTGGGCCCGAGTGCCATGATTTCAGATCTGAACCGTTTATGTTTTCATGAATATATTTGTGTTTTTGATCCTATCAATGAGTTGTATGCACCTATTATAGTCCGGAACCGTCGATCCCAATGGTGACATCTTGGGACACCAAAGGGGATGGACTATAATTTGAGGGTTCCATGTATCCATTGATTGTTAGTGCTTTGTTCCGGTGCTCTTTGACAGGAGCAACTTAATTTCCATAAGTTCCTTTTGGCCCCGTTGGTAGCGGGATGCTAGGACAAAAGATGTTGTGCAAAGTTCTTATTGCAAACACGCACAACTACCTTGGTATACATGCCTAATGTTTGATATTTTCCTAGATGATCATTACTTTTCTATGTGCCTTGCCCCAAGTTAATTACATGTTATCTCTTATCCATGAAGCGCCCAACCATCCATTACCCTAGCCTACAGTGTTTTAATTCTGCTTGTTACTAGTTGCTTTACTTTTGTTGTTTTACTTTAGTTGCTTTTCCACCACTATTTTCGTTGCCACCATCACTTCCATATCACTGTTACTATTAATAAATTGTTGCCAAGCAAGTATCTTTTAGGCGCGGTTGAATTGACAACTCAAATGTTAAAGCTTATAAACATTCTTTGGCTCCCCTTGTGTCGAATCAAAAAACTGGGTTATCTTACCCGCAAAGACTGTTGCGATCCCCTACACTTGTGGGTCATCACATTGCAGGTATTTACCAATATTTAAAGTTCTCGGAAAATTCGGGAAAAATATATAAAAAATCTGCGCAAAAGAAGACTCCAGAAGCCCGAAGGGCGGCCAGAGGGGGGCCACCCCCCTCCCAGACGTCCAGCTGGCGCGGCCAGGGGGTAGGCTGCACCAGGGACCCGATTGGTGGGGTGGGACCCCCCTGGTGGCCCCCTTCGGCATATATTTACCTCTCGTCCCAAAAACCCTCGAGAGGACCTAGGTGACGCGATTTTCACCACTGTTCCGCCGCCGCCGGGATCCCAAGATCGGGATCGCCAGAAGACCATGTTCCGGCACCCTGCGGGAGGGAGGATTGATCTCTGGGAGCTTCTCCACCACCATGAGCGCTTCCCATATGTGCCGTGATTAGTCCACCTTGGACCATGTGTCCATGACCAGTAGTTATGTGATGTTTTCTGTCCAATATTGTGCCTCAATTCTTAGCCCTTGTGAGTTCCTTACATGAGATCCGATGGATTATGAGATTATGTTCAGATTGTGATGAGTAATATATTTGGTTTAACTTTTTATGTTTTAGTTCTTGAGTAATCCTTGCATGTTCTCTGTTACTTTTTATTGCTTTGGCCAAGCAGTAGATAGTGACTCCAAGAGGGAGCGTTATGCATGATTGTGGGTTCATGCCCCCCGATGTCTAGCTTGAAGTGACAGAAACATGAGACTAGGGGATGTGTTGTTGCCACCAGGGAGAAACCAACGATGCTTGTAACTACGGTTGCAAGGATTGTTTACCTTACACATACTTTGTTAATGCAGTTGCCTATTGCTTTGATCCTACAGTTTGGCCGGGGTTCGCATCTTAATACCAGCGAGATCTTCTAGATAGATATCTCAAGGTGGATGATTAGTGAGTAGATGTTGATGAATAAATGATACGTCCAAAGTGCACCACTATTTAATATAGTAATTCACCTCTATTTATTGATATCTTTCATGTTATGATGCTATTCTTATGTTGTGTTGGCTTGTTTTACACAGTTTGCAACTTTCTGATGCCGAAGCAGCAGACACAGGATTCAACGGTAAAAAGTGGACGCTGAGTTGCTGAAGCAGAAGACCTCCAAATTACCTGAAAATCGACGGAGGTCATTTTCCAGAAGGATGACGAGGACACGCAAAACAGGAGCAAGAGGGGGGCCACAAGGTACCCAGGCGGCCACCTGGCACGGCCCCCACCTGGTCCGCACCGGGAGGGCGCCTGGACACCTGGGGCCACTCCCGGTTCCCCCCTCTGGCCTATATAGCACTCGTCGTCCGAAAACCCTAAAGGAGGAGGAGTTTCGCGAGTTCCGCCGCCGCTCCATGGCAGAAACCTACAGAGAAGAAAAGACATCTCCGGCAGGAAGATTCCGCTAGGGAGAACACCTCACAGAAGGGGAGATCATCGCCATCGTCATCACCATCGTCACGGGCATAATCGAGATCATCATCAACATCATCCCCATCATCAGCACCATCTCCATCTTCATCCCATCTCACCTCACAAGTTCAACTTGTGTTGTAATCCGTACTATCTATCCACTCTACTCTGCCAGTGTTGATTGCTACCGTGTGATGAATGCAATTGAGTTTTGTTGGAGAAATATCATTGTGTCCAGATTGTTTATCATCTATTTATCCCCTCTGATCATGATCTCTTTTATGTCTTGTGAGTAGTTGATACGTCCCAAACGTATCGATAATTTCTGCATGCTCCATGCATGTTTTGTGTGATATTGCTATGATCTAGATACACTTTCATACACTTTTGATCATATTTGGACTAACCTATTAACTCAGTGCACCCCAGTGCCAGTTTCTGTTTTCTGCTGTTTTTCTATTTCAGTTTTCCCCAATATTAAAAGTGCTCCAAAAATCCGGGAAAAATTAGATAAAAAATCAGCGTAACGGAAGCTTCCAGAGTCCCGATGGAGGACCGGGGGGCCACCACCAGGGACCCAGGCGGCCACCTGGCGCGGCCTAGGGTCTGTCCACGCCAGGGGGGCGCTTGGACCCCTGATGGCCCCCCTGACTGCCCCCTTCTCCTATATACTCTCCGTCACGGGAAACTTCCGAGGCGAGAACCCTTTTTCGCGATCTCGCCTCTGTTCCGCCGCCGCCGCGCTTCCGGGATCGGGAGCACCAGAAGAGCTCTTCCCGGCACCCTGCCGGAGGGAGGGTTGACCTCCGGGAGTCTCCTCTCCACCATGGATGCTTCCCGGATGTCTCGTGAGTAGTTTTCCTTGGACCATGGGTCCGTGATCAGTAGCTATGTGATGTTCTCCTCCCCTCGTTGTTCTTCATGGTTTAGACCTCGTGAGCTGCCCTACATGATCGAGGCACATATGTAATCTTCCTGCTGTTGCTATGCAGAGTTTGATGGGATCTGATTGATTATGATATTATGTTAAGATTGTGATAGAGTTATATAATTGGTACTTATCTTTAATATTTTTGTTCCTAAGTAATTCTTGCATGTTCTCCATTGCTTTTTATTCCTTTGGCCAAGTAGTAGGTAGTAACTCCAAGAGGGAACGTTATGCTCGATTATGGTTTCATGCCCCCTGATGACACACTTGGGTAACAGAAACATGAGTCTAGGGGATATGCTGTTGCCACAAGGGGGAAAACAACGGTGCTTGTAACCGCGGTTGCAAGGATTGTTTACTTTACGCAAAGTGCTTTTTAATGCAGTTGTGTGTTGCTTTGGGTTTACACTTTGGGTGGGGCTCGCAACTTAATACCAGCGAGATGTTCTGGATAGATATCTCAAGGTGGATGATTAGTAGTAGATGCAGTTGGATTTCGGTCTACTTATTTTGGCGTACTACCCGTGCTTTTGAGCCTCTTCCTTTATTTTGTAGCATAGTTAGCATTGCGGTGCGTTCATAATCCTTTCAATTGCCCTTCTGTAATTTGTTTACCTCGCATAGCAGTTTTATCGTCTTTTGGGAGAGAGACATCACTAGTGAACATCACGTATCCCGGTCCATATCCTCATTACTGTTTCCATGCTCATTTACTTTTCTGCTTTTACTTTCAGTTGCTATCATTATCCCTTGTGTTTGATCCTTTGTGAACAACAAGACCGGAGAGATTGACAAACTCTCTGAACTTCGTTGGGAACAAAGTTATTTGTGTTTGTGTGCAGGTCCGCGTCAGTTGCGCCGCTGACACCTACTTATCATCTCTGGAGTCCTATTGGAGACAAACCTTGGTATCTTTACTGAGGGAAATTTGCTGCTGTGCTACATCACGCCTTCCACTTGGGGCTCACCAACGAAGGGCGAGAAGACTACACCCGTCAACTCTCGCGCCATCACCGTCCGGGCGTCAGAACTCCAATGGCCGCCGCATATGGTGAGGCGTGCCCGACCAAACCCTCTCCGCCCTCCTCGAGCACATCAAGGGAGGCAACCAGCCGCTACTGGCGTGCCCGACGTCGGCTCTCTCGCGCTCGCGCCGCCGCGAGCACACATCGCCGTCTCTCGGGATCCCACTCTTTTGGGGCAGCGTCGTCGCCGCTCGTCCTTGTCAAGCCCGAGCCGCTAGAGACGCCGTGTCTGTGGCCTCATCATCAACGAAGGTCGTCGCGCCCCTTCTCCTCCCCACGGCCTCCTCAGCCGGCTGGTCAGGTCGAAGAAGGAGCCATTGGTCGCCATGAAGGAGGAGCAGGAGGCCATGGCCGTTGACCTTTACACTAGTAGGAAATAGGCTATAGCCGCCATCTTAGTGTTGGATGATGACCCACAAGTGTAGGGGATCTATCGTAGACTTTTCGATAAGTAAGAGTGTCGAACCCAACGAGGAGCAAAAGGTACTGACAAGTGATCGTGAGAAAGGAATAACTGCAAGTACTAAAAGGTAACTTTTTATGGGTTTTCTGGTATAAGCAACAGGGAAATAAAAGAAAGTAAAGTAAATGGTGCCGAGGTGTAGCAAGTGGTCCAATCCTTTTGTACAAAGGATAAGCCGAGGGATCAAACTTATAAAGGCTAAAACGTTCTTGAGGACACACGGGAAAAATAGTCAAGTGATTTTATACATTTTACCTTTACTTGTAAGTCTTGTTAGTTTACCTTTTTTTTATCTTTGTGTCTTATATAAAATTTACAAAAAAATCTGCCACACTTGCTGCTACTATGGGTTCCACTGAAAACACCAAGTTGTGTGACTTCATTAGTCACAACAACAAAGACCTTATCTACACTCCTATTGCCACACCTGCCACTTCAGCTACCTCTTATGAAATTAAACCTCCTCTGCTAAACCTTGTTATGAGAGATCAATTCTCTGGTGCTGGAGATGATGCTGCTTTACACTTAAATAATTTTGTTGAGTTATGTGATATGCAAAAGTATAAAGAAGTAGAAGGTGATGTTGTTAAGCTCAAGATTTTTCGTTTCTCTTTGAGGGACGGAGCTAAAATCTGGTTTCAATCTTTCACAAGGAATAGCATAGGTTCTTGGGATAAGTGCAAAGATGCTTTTATTGGGAAGTATTACCCACCTGCTAAAATTATCCAATTGAGGAGTAACATTATGAATTTTAGGCAATTGGATAATTTACACGTTGCCCAAGTTTGGGAACGTATGAAATCTCTTGTTAAGAAATGCCCTACACATGGTTTGACTACCTGGATGGTTATCTAGACTTTTTATGCAGGCTTGAACTTTACCTCACGGAACCTGTTAGATTGGGCCGCGGGAGGAACCTTTATGTCAACTACACTCGGCGCTGCCACAAAACTTCTCGATGAGATGATGACCAACTATTCCCAATGGCACACCGAACGCGCTCCAATAGGTAGGAAGGTAAACTCTGTCGAGGAGATTACCTACCTAAATGAAAAAGTTGACTTAATTATGTCTCTACTTACCAAGAAACCCTCTATTGATCCTCATGATATTCCTTTAAATTCTTTGGTTGCTCAGGAACAAGTAGATGTGAACTTCATTGCTATAAACAACTTTAACAACAATGCTTATAGGGGCAATTTTGCTAGCAATCCTAGACCGTTTCCATCCAACTATGGAAACAACAACACCTACCCTAGCAACAAGAACCCCACTTCTGAACTAGAAAACATGCTTAGACACTTTATCACTACCCAAAAAGCCTTCAACAAGAATGTAGAAGAGAAATTAGCTAAGTTAGATAATCTCTCTTTGAAGGTAGATAGCCTAGCCCTTGATGTTGAGATGCTAAAAATTAGAACCTCTCCCCTTGAGGAGAGTAAGGCCACTCCTATTAATGCTATCCAATTACAAATCAATGAAAATATTAGGATGATGGCTAAAATTATAGAAAGATGGGCTAGAGAAAAAGAGGAAGAGGATAGAATTAAGAGCCTTCCTACACACCACACTGTTGCTACTATCAAAATTGTTGTGGACACCGAAACCATTAGCACCCAATGCACTCCTGGTCCCATTGGACCTATTAATGGTGATTCTAATACCTCAACCGTAGAAGAAGAAACTCCTATGAACATAGAGGGTTTCAAGCAAGTGATCCTAGATGACACTACTACCACCTTTGATAGTAGTGATATTGATTTTGATAGTTGCACCCTCTCAGAAGTTATTAGCTTGCTACACAAAATGTCTAGAGACGCCCACACTAGCACACTTAATCTTGCCTTCACGGAGCATATCACAAATGATCTCATCAAAGCTAGGGAGGAGAAGCTTAGGATAGAATCCTCCATACCTAGGAAGCTAGATGATGGTTGCGACCCTATGATAAAAATTAAATTAAATAACTTCTCTTGCTATGCTTTATGTGACGTTCGAGCTAGTACCTCCGTCATGCCCAAAAGAATGTATGATATGTTTGAATTGAAACCTTTTGATTCTTGTTCTTTTGGTGTTCGTCTTCTTGATTCTTCCGTAAAGAAACCTTTGGGGAAGATCGACAATGTTCTTATCATTTTCAATGACAACTATGTTCCCGTTGATTTTATTATTATGAATATAGAGTGTGAACCTTTATGTCCAATTATTTTGGGACGTCCTTTTCTTCGCACCGTTGGTGCCGTTATTGACATGAAAGAGGGGAATATAAAATTTCAATTCCCTCTCAAAAAGGGGATGGAACACTTCCATAGAAAGAAAATCAAGTTACCATTTGAGTCGGTGACACGGGCTAGCTATTCTCTTTCTCATGATAAAACTTGATTCTTCTTTTGCCTTATGCCTAGCATAAAGGCGTAAAAGAAAGCGCTTGTTGGGAGGCAGCCCAAGATGTTTTTACTTCTGTTTTTAGTGGTCTTGATGATTGTTATTACTGTAGCAACATCATTGTATCTTTATTTTAAAGCTTTGTGCCAAGTTATAGCCTCATATGACAAGGGAAGCAAAAGTTGTGACATGCTGTCCAGAAAACAGATTCTGTCTTCTTGACGGAAAATTCGGAACAAATCACCCATTCATCTTTTTGAGCTGTATTTTTTACACAGCGTGCTTTATACAATTGCGGAACTTTCGTATGTTCTGAGTTTTTTTATTGAGTTGAAGAAGTGCCCCAAAAATATTATTTACTACCTGTTGTTCTGTTTTTCACAGATTCTGCCACATTTTTCCTCTCCTTACTTTTGCAAACCTTAAGCTTGCTTTTTCTTTGCAAAAACCTTTTGGAAATTTTGAGAAACAGTAGCTCTTCAAGAATATATTTATATCCAGTGGGGATTTTTTTTATTAAGGGTACTAACCTCTCTAATCAGCTTATGATGAGTTATGTATGAAGGGAGTTTTCAAGTGTGCAATGGAAGATGATGAAAGAAGATCCGGGAGTGTCAAGCGCTGATACGGTGAGGATAGTTCTCACTCCTCGTTGGTTACCCCAAGTGGAAGGTGAGATGTAGCGTAGCAGCAAATTTCCCGTATGTAGAGGATCGGGCTTGTCTCCCGTAGGACTCGCAGAGATACAACAAGGTGGTAAAGTGAACAATTGCGCCGTTCACAACCGAGGGTTGCTAACTTCACCTGGACCTGCACACAGATACAAATAACTTTGCTCCCAACGAGTACAGAGGAGTTGTCAATTCCTCCGGCCTTGCTGTTTAGAAATGATCAATGCAAGAGATAATAATAGTGGCAACTGAAAGTAAAGACTGAAAGTAAATTGAGGGTGTAAACAATAATGTGAAGATGGACCGGGGTCCCGTGATTTTCACTAGTGATGTCTCTCTCCCAAAACACGATAAAAGTGCTAGCGAGGTAAACAAATCACAGTTGGGAAATTGACAGGATTATGAAGGCACCGCAATGCTAACTATGCTGCAAAGAAAGGAAGGGCTCAAAAGCAATGGGCAGTACGCCAAAGTAAGTAGACCGAAATCCATCTGCATCTACTACGAATCATCCACCTTGAGATATCTATCCAGAACATCTCGCTGGTATTAAGTTGCGAATCCCACCCAAAGTGTAAACTCAATGCAACATACAACTGCATTAAAAGAACTATGCGTAAAGTAAACAATACTTGCACCCGCAGGTATCAGCACCATTGTTTTATCCCAGGTGGCAACAACACATCCCCTAGTCTCATGTTTCTGTCACTCAAGCTAGACATCGAGGGGCTGAACCCACAATCGAGCATAACTCTCTCTCTTGGAGTTGCAAATAAAATACTTGGCCAAAGAAAATACCGCAACGGAGAACATGCAAGAATTTACTCAAGAAAAAAATATAAAAGAGAAGAACCAAATATATTACGAATCACAATCTGAACATAGTCTCATAATCCATCAGATCCCAACAAAATCAGCATAGCAACAACAGAAATTAAATAGATGCCTCGATCATGTGAGGCAGCTCACGAGGACTCGAAAGCGGAAGCACAAAAGAGGGAGAGATAGATCACATAGCTACTGGTCACGGACCGATGGTCCAAGGGAAACTACTCACGGTACATACGGGAGGCGTCCATGGCTATGGAGGGTCTCCCGGAGGGGGTAGCTTCTCCCGACAGGGTGCCGGAGCAGCTTCTCCAGGCAGCCCCGATCTAGAAATGGTGGCGGCGGCGGAACAGAGACGAGATCGCGAAAAAGGAGTCCGTCTTAGGGGTTTCCACCCCGAGGGGTAAATATAGGAGAAGGGGGTGTCGAGGGGATCCACCAGGCAGCCAGGAGGTCTCCTGGCGCGACCTAGGGTGGGGCCGCGCCAGGGGCCCTCCTGGCCTCCTGGTGGTGGCCCTCCTCCGCTCCTTTGGTGTTTCCGGAAGCTTCCGTGACGCTGATTTTTATCTGATTTTTCCGGATTTTTTGGAGCACTTTTAATGGCCGGAAAACCTGAAATACAAAAACAGCCGAAAACAGCAACTGGCAACTGGGTGCACTGAGTTAGTAGGTTAGTCCAAATAGGTTCAAAAGTGTATGAAAGTTCAAGCAAAACATGGCAAAGTCACACAAAACATGCATGGAACAAGCAGAAATTATAGATACGTTTGGGACGTATCTACATCCCAAGCTTAATTCCTGCTCGTCCTCGAGTAGGTAAATGATAACAAGCATAATTTATGTGGTGACATGCCACACAACCATAAAAGGAATTTTAAGTAAAGCAATCAAAGCATGCAATTCAATTCAAGTCTTAACAATCAAGAGTTTATATTAGTATTGACACAAGCAACAAAAGAACAAAAGGTGCAAGAGCTCTTGCTGTCCGTGACTCGAATGTCTCCAGATGGTGTTTGCGTGCAAGCAAGGGATAGGGAAATACGAGAGAAAAAGTAAGGTTGTTGAGAACAACTATCTACTAAAGTTTCACACTTAGTCTCCTTTGGATTCTTATCTGGACTCGTCCCCAGACCACTAGTCAGGTACAAGTCAAACTGATCCACTCCCTTTCGATATTTTGAGCACGCATGCAATGGATGAGCGTGAGCAAGAAAGTTGACACCTAAAAGGCGAAACAGAAAGAAGGTGGAGGAGGAAGACAAAAAGGGTGTGAAAGGCTCACATAAATGAGGACAATCATAGGCGAGAGAAGTCCATATGATAGATATGATGTGAGGAGTAGGGATTGCCATGCAACGGATGCACATGTGAGCTAAAAGATCTCAAAGGGAACTAGTAGGGGTGCATCTAACTTGCTTGCTCAAGAAGACCTAGAGCTCGTTTGAGGAGGCTCATCATTGGAATATACAAGCCAAGTTCTATAGTGTAAAGGGTCCCCACATAGCTATATGCATGATGATGATGTCTATGGAGTACAAGGGATATGAGATGAAGTACTAGTGTGGATCTCTCAAAAGGAATAGTATTATGCCCCCTTCTCTCTTTTTATTTTCTTTTCTCTTTTTCTCTTTTTTTGTATTTTTTTGGTGGCCTCAATGGCTCTTTCTATTTAACTCTCATTTGTCCTCTTTGGGATCTTTTGATTTTGTCCTCTTTGGGATCTTTTCCTCACTTTAGGGGCAATACTCTATATTTTACAAGAATATAGGAGATCTTTCACACTTTACAAAGGTACTCACATAAAGAAAATGTAACTATCATGATGCAAATGTATGCCTCTGCCAGGATAGCAGGATATGCAATGATACTAGCGCGTCATGTAGCAATGATTAGGGCAAGGCCCAACTAACATGCGGCTCATCGATCAAGCAAGTAGCATGTATGACATGAAGATCAAGTCATGAGAAGGTGGATGTTGCATGGCAATGTATCTCGGAAAGGCTATGGAAATGCCTTGTAGGTAGGTATGGTGGCTGTTTTGAGGAAAGATATAAGGAGGCTTATGGTGACAGAGCGTATCATGCCAAGGGTTTGGATGTACCGGCGAAGGTGAACGCTAACTCTCGGAGTGAGAAGAGAGCAATGCACGGCACCAGAGAGGCTAGAAAAAGTATAGGTGGGTGGAAGTGTCAACTTTCGAATACTCACATTAGTCCGAAGAACTCATGCACTTATTATCGGTAACTCTCAATCTAATCAGGAGGTTCACAAAGAGACAGGTACCCCGAGGAGGAGTGTATGGGGGTTTGGTTATCCTTGCGCATCCTCGACTCATGGTACGTGAGTGTACTCTAATATTCGAACCCTTCAGAGGTTAGTGATCCATCTAGTAGCTAGAGTTCACAACAGGGGGTTTTGGTTTTCGAAAAACACACGGATTGCCCAAAATACGACATCTATCACTAATAGGCAAGAGCTCTTGACACCATAAGTTCAAACATTACTCTAATCAATACCTCAAAACTATTGCAAGTTACTACTACAAAGAGAAAAGCAACTTCAACTACCTACTTCTAATCAAGACGCAAAACTCAATGCAACAGGCAAACTCTCTAACAAGATAAAACATGCAATCTATAGATAGTTCAACCTAAAACAAAAGAAAAGCTCTAGAAAAACTAAAGCACTACAACTAAACAGAGCATCAACTAAGAAAAGAAAAAGAACAACTCACAGCTGAAAGAATAAGCATGCAAATCCTATGAGGAGTTCTAGTTCAAGCGGAGCGTGTAATTCTCCCACACAAAAGAAAGTAATCTGGGATCTAACTTGTTACTACAGCAAACAAATCAAAAGAAAACTAAAAACAAAACCTAAGCGCGAGACGCTCCAAGAAAAGCACATAACGCATGAAGTGATAAAAATATAGTGCAACGAGAGACGAACTGATAATTATCGATGAAGAAGGGGATGCACGGGGGCATCCCCAAGCTTAGACGCTTGAGTCTCCTTGAATATTTGTTGGGGGTGAACATGGGCATCCCCAAGCTTGAGCGTTTGACACTCCTGAATCTTCTTTCATCATCCTCCATCGCGCACTTGAAAACTCCCTTCATACATAACTCATTGTAGGCTGATTAGAGAGGTTAGTACCCTAATAAAATAATTTTCCTCTACTGCAAATAAAGATAAACTTGAATAGCTACTGTTTCCCAAGATTGCCAATAGGTTTTTGCAAAGAAAAAGCAAGCTTAAGGTTTGCAAAAGTGAAGAGAGACAAAACGTGGCAGAATCTGTGAAAAACAGAAGAGCAGATAGAAACGAATTTTTTAGGGATACTTCTGCAACTCAAATAAAAAAACTCAGAACATACGGAAGTTTCTTAATTGTATAGAGCATGCTTTGTAAAAAATTAAGCTCAAAAAGATGAACTGGGATTTTTCTCTGATTTTTCTAATCACGAGGACAGAATCTGTTTTCTGGACAGCATGTCACAACTTTTACTTCCCTTGCCGTATGAGGCTAAACTTGGCACAAAGCTTGAAAACAAAAGATACAATGATGTTGCTACAGTAGTAACAATCATCAAGACCACTAAGAACAGAACAAAAACAAAAAGAAAAACCTAAATTCATTGCGGGCTGCCTCCCGAAAGCGCTTCTTTAGAGCCATTAGCTTGGC
Organism: Bromus sterilis; assembly: GCA_950022295.1. Taxonomy (NCBI): domain Eukaryota; kingdom Viridiplantae; phylum Streptophyta; class Magnoliopsida; order Poales; family Poaceae; genus Bromus; species Bromus sterilis. The sequence goes on from OX465597.1 coordinate 34,175,477, forward strand.
TTAAAGCAGAAGATCAAGTTTTTTCAAGAGAATAACTAGCCCGTGTGACGGACTCAAAATGTACCTTAATCTTTTTCCTAGGGAAATGTTCCATCCCTTTCTTTAGAGGGAATGTGAATTTGATAGTTCCCTCTTTCATGTCAATGATAGCACCAACTGTGCGAAGAAAAGGACGTCCCAAAATAATTGGACAAGAAGGTTCACATTCAATGTCCATAATAGTGAAATCAACGGGAACATAATTGTCATTGACAATGATAAGAACATCGTCGATCTTCCCCAAAGGTTTCTTTACGGAAGAATCAACAAGACGAACACCAAAAGAACAAGAATCAAAAGGTTTCAATTCAAGCATATCATACATTCTTCTGGGCATAACAGAGGTACTTGCTCCAACATCACAAAGAGCATAACAAGAGAAGTTATTCAATTTAATTTTTATCATAGGATCCCAACCATCTTCTAGCTTCCTAGGTATGGAGGCTTCTAGTCTAAGCTTCTCCTCCCTAACTTTGATTAGAGCATTGGTGATATGCTCTGTGAAGGCAAGATTGAGTGTGCTAGTGTGGGGGTCTCTAGACATCTTGTGTACGAAACCAATAACTTCAGGTAAAGTGCAGTTGTCAAAGTCTAGGTCACTACTATCTATCAAGGAGGTAATGATATAATTTAGGTTCACTTGTTTGAAATCCTCTATGTTCATAGAGGTTTCTTCATCTATGGTTGAGGTGGTAGCATCACCATTGATAGGTCTAGTGGGACTAGGGGTGTGATGGGTGCTAATAGTTTGGACATCCTCAACTACTTGGATAGTAGCTACTGTGTGGTAGGTAGGAAGACTCTTAATTCTCTCTTCTTCCTCCTTTTCTCTAGCCCATCTCTCTTTGAGTTTAGCCATCATCCTAATATTTTCATTGAGTTGTAACTGGATAGCATTAGTAGGAGTGACCTTACTCTCCTCAAGGGGAGAGGTTCTAATTTTTAACATCTCAACATCAAGGGGTAAGTTGTCTACCTTCAAACAAAGATTATCTAATTTAACTAGTTTTTCTTCCACATTCTTGTTGAAGGCTTTCTGGGTAGTGATAAAGTCTCTAAGCATACTCTCTAAGTCTGAAGTGGAGTTTCTGGTGGTAGGATAAGTGTTGTTCCCGTAGTTGTTGGATGGGAAAGGCCTAGGATTGTTGCTACCAAAGTTACTCCTATAAGCATTATTGTTGAAGTTGTTTCTAGAGACAAAATTAACATCTACTTGCTCCTGAGCAACCAAAGAATTTAAAGGAACGTCTTGAGGATCAATAGAAGGTTGCTTGGTAAGTAGAGACATGATAAGGTCAACCTTTTCATTTAAAGAGGAGATCTCCTCGACAGAGTTTACCTTCTTACCGGTTGGAGATCTCTCGGTGTGCCATTGCGAGTAGTTCAGCATCATCTCATCAAGTAGCTTTGTGGCGGCACCAAGCGTGGTTTACATAAAAGTTCCTCCCGCGGCCGAATCTAACAGGTTCCGCGAGGTGAAGTTCAAGCCTGCATAAAAAGTCTGGATAACCATCCAGGTAATCAGTCCATGTGTGGGGCAGTTCTTGACAAGCGTCTTCATACGTTCCATAGCCTGGGCAACGTGTTCATTATCCAATTGCCTGAAATTCATAATGTTACTCCGCAATTGAATAATTTTAGCAGGGGGATAGTACTTCCCTATAAAAGCATCTTTGCATTTACTCCAAGAATCGATACTGTTCTTGGGAAAATATTGTAGCCACTCCTTAGCTCTTCCTCTCAAAGAGAAAGGAAAAAGCTTCAGCTTGACGATGTCTCCATCTACTTCCTTGTACTTCTGCATGTCGCAGAGCTCGATAAAGTTGTTTAGGTGTAAGGCAACATCTTCTCCTGCTCCTGAGAATTGATCTTTCATGACAAGGTTAAGCAGAGCGGGTTTAATCTCATAAGAAGGTGCCGAAGTGGCAGGTGGAGCAATAGGAGTGCAGATAAAGTCACTGTTGTTGTGACTAGTGAAGTCACACAACTTAGTGTTTTCATTGGAACCCATAGTAGCAGCAGGTATTTTTGGTATTTTTGATTAAGGACAGAAAAGTAAAAACTGAAAGGTAAACTAACAAGACTAAAAAGCAAAGATAAAAGATAGTGTACAACTCCCCTATCTTGTAGACTGGAGTCCCCGGCAACGGCGCCAGAAATTAGCTTGATACGGTGAGGATAGTTCTCACTCCTCGTTGGTTACCCCAAGTGGAAGGTGAGATGTAGCGTAGCAGCAAATTTCCCCTATGTATAGGATAGGGTTTGTCTCCCGTAGGACTCACAGAGATACAAGAAGCTGGTAAAGTGAACAATGGCGCCTTTCACAACCGAGGGTTTCTAACTTCACCTGGACCTTCACACAGATACAAATAACTTTGCTCCCAACGAGTACATAGGAGTTGTCAATTCCTCCAACCTTGCTGTTTACAAAGGATCAATGCAAGAGATAATAATAGTGGCAATTGAAAGTAAAGACTGAAAGTAAATTGAGGGTGTAAACAATGATATGAAGATGGACCGGGGTCCCGTGATTTTCACTAGTGATGTCTCTCTCCCAAAAGACGATAAAAGTGCTAGAGAGGTAAACAAATCACAGTTGGGAAATTGACAGGATTATGAAGGCACCACAATGCTAACTATGTTGCAAAGAAAGGAAGGGCTCAAAAGAAATGGGCAGTACGCCAAAGTAAGTAGACCGAAATCCATCTGCATCTACTATGAATCATCCACCTTGAGATATCTATCCAGAACATCTCGCTGGTATTAAGTTGCGAATCCCACCCAAAGTGTAAACTCAAAGCAACAGACAACTGCATTAAAAGAACTATGCGTAAAGTAAACAATCCTTGAACCCGCAGGTACAAGCACCGTTGTTTTATCCCTGGTGGCAACAACACATCCCCTAGTCTCATGTTTCTGTCACTCAAGCTAGACATCGAGGGGCTGAACCCACAATCGAGCATAACGCTCTCTCTTGGAGTTGCAAATAAAATACTTGGCCAAAGCAAATACCGCAACGGAGAACATGCAAAAATTTACTCAAGAACAAAATATAAAAGAGAAGAACCAAATATATTACTCATTACAATCTGAACATAGTCTCATAATCCATCAGATCCCAACAAACTCAGCATAGCAACAACAGAAATTACATAGATGCCTCACTCATGTGAGGCGGCTCACGAGGACTCGAAAGTGGAAGCACAAAAGGGGGAGAGATAGATCACATAGCTACTGGTCACGGACCCATGGTCCAAGGGAAACTACTCACGGTACATACGGGAGGCGTCCATGGCTATGGAGGGTCTCCCGGAGGGGGTAGCTTCTCCCGGCAGGGTGCCGGAGCAGCTTCTCTAGGCAGCCCCGATCTAGAAACGGCGGCGGCGGCGGAACAGAGGTGAGATCGCGAAAGAGGAGTCCGTATTAGGGGTTTCCACCCCGAGGGGTAAATATAGGCGAAGGGGGCGTCGAGGGTACCCACGAGGCAGTCAGGAGGGTCCCTGGCGCGGCCCAGGGTGGGGCCGCGCCACCTGCCCTCCTGGCTGCCTAGTGGTGGCCCCCCTTCCCTCTCTTGGTGATTCCGGAAGCTTCTGTTGCGCTGATTTTTTATATATTTTTCCCGAAATTTTTGGAGCACTTTTAATGGCCGGAAAACCTGAAATACAAAAACAGCAGAAAACAGAAACTGGCAACTGGGTGCACTGAGTTAATAGGTTAGTCCAAATAGGTTCAAAAGTGTATGAAAGTTCAAGCAAAACATGGAAAAGTCACACAAAACATGCATGGAACAAGCATAAATTATAGATACGTTTGGGATGTATCAAGCGCTCAAGCTTGGGGATGCCCCCATGCATCCCAATAAATATTCAAGGAGACTCAAGCGTCTAAGCTTGGGGATGTTGTCGTGGGAAAGTCACGACAGTTGTCCGTCGAGTCGGACTTGATTATGGGGCATTTGCTACGAGTGTACGAGGAGGAAGAAAATCACACACACACAGAGACGCAATTTATGCAGCTTTGGGACCCGGGGAACATCGTCCGGTAAAAACCCTACATGCTGTTTGTGGCTAGGTCTTATTCCTTTGCTCACGGAGAGTCGTCGGCGTGTCGCAGGCTCTCATATAGTTGTGTCTCGTTGTCTCAGGTTTAGATGACCCGAGACTAATCTCTAATCTAGAGCTTGTTGTGGTCTATTGAGTCTCTTCCCTCTTTGGGGCGCCTTACCCCTCCTTATATAGGTGGAGGGGGGAGTCTTACATGTAGAGTCCTAGTAGGATACAAACTAGTCTCTTTTTTTATTACAAGTAGAATATCAATCCGAGTCCTACTCTAAGTCTTGTAGCTTTTCGTATCTTCCGAGTTAGGTGGACTCCGTCTTGATTCCTTCGTCCTTCTTTCATCTCCGCGATCCGTCTCTTGTCATCCGACCGACTTTGTCTGCAAGCCGGGTCTAGCCGTGGGATATTCCCCTGACATTAGCCCCCAAGTTTAGCTTGGACGCAATCTTGGCGTGGTCTTCATTTTTCCTATGCTTTTCCTTGGCAATGAGATTGTCGTAGAAGATAACGCTAGGTGCGCGTCCATGGTAAACTTCCAATATAATGAGTAGTTAGGATAAAGACCGGGTCTGGAGGCCAAACCATTAAGCCGGCTAGTTCCACTGATTCATGTCAATGGACCCGATATGATTCAATTTTTAGCTCTTCCACGTTTGAGTTCAATGTTGCTTTTTGCTCTTCCGTGTCTTGTCAAAAGAACTCGGGAAAAAATTTACAGGCAATTTTATGTCCATATCAACTGTAGCCCCCAAGCTCTGAGTTTATCACCTCGTGATGACTTGGAGTTTCGTATATAAAACAACCATGCTGGTGTAGCCCCCAAGTGTTGGGTTGTCTTGCCTGCAACAACCTAGGACTTGTACTTGTAAAATTTGCTTTGAAGTAGTGTAGCCCCCAAGTGTCGGGTTGTCTTGCCTGCAGCAACCCGGGACTTACAATTTCTTGCTTGTTTTCTGAAGTCAGCAAGTATTATATGCCAAAGCCAGTAGTTCTTGTTGAAGCCGACAAATGTTTGCTTGCTGATAAAAACCGATGAATGCGAATTTGCTGAATCCGGTAGATATGATATGATATGATGGGTTGTGTTCCCAACTTCCAAATAGACTGGCCCTTCGAGTGCTGGAATATGTTTCCTTCAGCAACCCGTAATAATGTGTGCCAACTCCAAGTCAGTATGAGCATCTGAATGTGGCGAGATCCGGTGCGATGAAAGTCGATTTATATATTTTATATGGCTAGAGCCAGTGCGACGAGTGTCGACTTATATATATGGCGAGAGCCGGTGCGACCGAAGTGGACTTTATGTATGGCGAGAGCCGTTGCGACCGAAGTCGACTTTTATATGGCGAGAGCCGTTGCGACCGAAGTCGAATTTTATATGGCGAGAGCCGTTGCGACCGAAGTCGACTTTTATATGGCGAGAGCCATTGCGACCGAAGTCGACTTATATATGGCGAGAGCCGGTGCGACCGAAGTCGACTTATATATGGCGAGAGCCGTTGCGACTGAAGTCGACTTTATATATATGGCTAGAGTCGTTGCGACCGAAGTCGACTTTATATATATGGCGAGAGCCGTTGCGACCGAAGTCGACTTGATATTTATGGCGAGAGCCGGTGCGACGGAAGTCGACTTTATATATATGTACAAGATGCAATAATGTTTGGATGCAGAATGTTGATGACCCTCAACTGTAGGGGATCGTTTGTAGCGTTTTCGATAAATACGAGTGTCAAACCAAACGAGGAGAAGAAGGTATTGGTAAGTGACTTTGGTAAAGAAATAGCTGCAGGAACTGAAAGATAACTTTTTAGGGGTTTTCGATATAAGAAACAAAAGTTAAAAGCAAACAAAGTAAAAGGCACTGAGGAGCAAACAAGTGGCCCAATCCTTTTGAGAAAAGGATAGTCCTAGCAACTGAACTTATAAAAGCCAAAGCGTTCTTGAGAACACACGGGAGAAATAGTCACGTGCTTTCGCCATATTCCGCATCGGTACTATGTGCTGTGTTGATAAGTGTTGAGTGGGTGGATCTATGCTAGTGCACCCTCTAGACTAAGATAGGTGCACTCTTATGATTAAACACCTTGAAAGCATCCGCAAATACAAGATAGTAATTAAGGCAAACGCCTAACCATAGCAATATGATCGATGATCTAGTGTTCCCTTGTGCAAAAGCGTGCGAACTGGGGTTTAGGTTTCTGTCACTCCGGCAACCCACCTTAAGCATTCTTTATACACAATGCACTCCCCTAGGTCCTTAATAAGGCGAAGTGTTGAGTGTTCGACTCACACAACACCACTAGGAAAATAACAACACAACTTAAATATCAAACAACACATATTACTTCAACATCATATGACTACTAACAACTAGACTTCTCCCATGTCCTCAAGAACTAAAGTAACTACTCATAAGACATAAAAGAGATCATGATCAGAGGGGATAAATAGATGATAAACAATCTGGACACAATGATATTTCTCCAACAAAACTCAATATCATTCATCACACGGCGGTAATCAACACGGGTAGAGTAGAGAGGATAGATTGTACGGATTACAACACAAGTTGAACTTGTGAGGTGAGATTGGATGGTGGTGGAGATGGTGCTGATGTTGGGGATGATTTTCATGATGATTTCGATGATGCCCGTGACGATGGTGATGATCTCCCCTTCCAGGAGGGTTTCTCCCCGGCGGAATCTGCCCGCCGGAGATGTCTTTTCTCCTCTGTAGGTTTCTGCCACGGAGCGGCGGCGGAACTCACAAAAAAACTCTCTTTTTAGGGGTTTTGGACGATGTATGATATATAGGCCAGAGGGGGGGAGCCGGGATTGGCCCCAGGGGTCCAGGCTCCCTCCCGGCGCGGCTAGGGTGGGGGCCGCGCCAGGTGGCCGCCTGGGCACCCTGTGGCCCCCCTCTGGCCCCTCTTTGTCATGTCTTCGTCATTCTTCTGAAAAACACCCTCCGTGGATTTTAGCCAATTTGGAGGTGTTCTTCTTCAGCAACTCAGCGTCCACTTTTTACCGCTGAAACCTGCGTATGCTTCTTCGGCATCGGAAAGTTGCAAATCGTGTAAAATAAGCCAAAACAACATAAGAATAGCATCATAACATGAAATATATCAATGAATAGGAAAGAGTTACTATATAAAATAGTGATGCATTTTGGACATATCAAATGTAATGCAGGCTAGTAGAAGTCGACTTTAAACCTCATCTTCTCGCGTTGAGAGAGATTATTGGTTTGAAAAGTTGAACATCTCTATAGAGCCGGCTTTCCAGTAACTAGCGTGCCCGTCTCTTAGGACTAAAATCGATAGATGGTTTATGTAAACCTCGAAGTTTAGACCAACCGGTTGCGCGTTAGTCAAGGAAGCTCGAAACTATACAGGCCGAGTGGTGTGGCCAAGTCGTGTGTATGCGAGGATATTGTCGGGACGTAAGGGTTGATGGGAGCCATCCAACCCCCCCCTTTATCCTTAGTTAAACAAACACAAGTTTTTACATGTATATGCCGAGTTCTCTGGCGGGAGTCGATGAGTATCATCGGGCTCCCCGAGTCGTCTGACAAAGCAGTATACATGCTCAGAGCCGACAGATGTTTGATCAAGCCCACAGGTCTCTGAGAATTTTAGTGATGCAGTATACAATGTAATATGATGTAATATGTAATGTGAGAAGATTATGCAATATGATGCATGTATGATGCAATATGATGCAGTATGTATGAAAGATTATGCAATGTGAGTGTGGCGAAAGCCTGGTGCGATGAAGATCGACTTATGGATGCATAAGATGTAATGCATCATGATATGAAAAGGTGCAATGCATAATGATGCAATGCATAAAGTGACAAATTCTGGGTTCCAGAAGTGTTGAGTCTTACCGAGGTTTCTTGTGAAGCCGGTAATTTGTAATGATCATGGATCCATTAAAGAGCCATAATTTCAAATGAACCGGAACACATTGAGGAGCCGGAATTTTTGATGAGTCGGGAATCGCTTGAGGATCCAGAATTTTAAATGAGTCGGAACTCAAGAAGGAGCCGGAATTTGAATGAACCGGAATTCACGAAGGGAGCCGTGATTTTCAATAAACCGGAACTCACGAAGGGAGCCAATTTTTTTCCAATGAACCGGAATCTGAGCCGGGATTTTACCAATGATCCAGAACTCAATGAAAGAGTCAGAATTTTTTCAACGAACCGGAATCTAAGCCGGGATTTTACCATTGAAATCAATGGGCCAAAATTTGTGATGGCCAATTATAATCCGTCGTTGAAACATAATATATTTCAATCTTCGATAGATCCTGTAGGAGGTGTAGCCTCCGAGTCTTGAGTCGACTCGAGGAGTTGGCTGGAGACTCCATGTATTGATCTGATGATGCAGTAGAAATCCGTAAACCGTCGAGATCGTGATGAGGTTATACTTGATTGCGGCATTGTAAACCGGCTTGTGTATGGACGTCAAGTGCAACGACATAAGCCGGTTGATGAGTGGTCGCCGTGGGCTGGAAGCTGAGCGAGGGCGACGTAGGTTTGGATGAAATTTGCTGGTCTTGATTTCTTGTACTCTGCTTGCCAATTGCTCTTATAAGCAAGCTGGTGGATGGATTGCCTTTTGAGGTGTACGCATGTGATACTATCCGAAGCTAATCTTTTAAGCAAATTGATCTTCCAGATGTGTATAACCGAGTTGCCGGGTGTCGTAAAACCGCGCGGACGGAAGAGTCGAGTATGACGATGGGGAGTCGGCGTTGCTGGAGACCAAAGAACCGGAGCGGCGTCGGAGTCGGCGCACGCAAGGCTTGGTGTTGTGGCCGTGCTGATGGCCTGGAGGCTGTGATCGGTGAAGTTGGCGAGTAAATTTGGCGTGGACGCGAACGTCGAGCTTGAGGCCGTCGTGGATGTGATCCTCGAGGATGGCGTTGTAAGTCGGTGATGGTTCGACATTTGTCTTCGAGGTAATTAATCGTCTTGTAAATTGACAACGAACACACGCATGATCGTGAGTCGGGTGTGACACTGGAAACCGGTGCAGCCGAGAGTCGATCACAGCGCTGAGAGCCGGCGCATACATGATAGCCGAGTGTTATGTTGGCTGCCGGTACGGATATAATAGCCGGACACGGCGTTGGAAGCCGGCACAGATGTGGCCATCGAGTGTGGCACCCTAAGTCGACACAGATATGATCATCGTGCACCGTGCTGTTAGCCGGCATGTTGATGTGGATAGATCCATAGAATGACCAGTTATTTTGCAATGCTTGTACGACGAAGCTCAACGCGGCAAACTTTGTACGGTGAAGTTCAACGCCGCCTGATAATCACAAATCAATCTATCTGAGGAATTGTCCATGTCGTGGATCATTGCGGTCGAAAAAAACCCTTTCAATCTCCACGTATGGTATTGTCTTCTCACCGGATTAGTACTGGTAGCTTGATTCGGACTAGTACCGCTTGTACTAGTTTTTTTTTGAGGCATTGACCGTATATTTTCTATTTCTCAAAAAAATAAGTACAATGGTATGTTACAAAAGGAGGGGGTAAAACTCTAGGCTAGTTAGCCAATTCCAGTTTTGTGGAACATTGTCAAAGTAGGAAAATCTAGGTTAGCTGCCTCAAAAAATCAGTCAAGATTGACTGCAATCCAGTCCAAGAGTTCTTGTCTGAATTTATCATTTATTCTGTGTTGGAGGAGAGAGAGGTCATGAGCCAAATTCCTCCTCCAGCCTTGAACCGTTGCTCTTTCACTTCTGAAAATCAAACCATTCCTCTGGTTCCAAATGTGCCAGTATCCCATAATTATGATTTCCAGGCCAAAGTGTTGTGGAACATGCTCAAGTGCCAGCCAGGTTTCTTTCAGTATGAATGTACCTTTTTGTTTGAAGGGAACCAATGTGATCCAGCATTTAAAGGAAAAGTTGCAGTCCCAGAACAAGTGAAGGGAGGTTCTGGGTCATTTGATGAGCAACAGGCACAGTCATATCTGGGAAGATAAAAGTTCTTTCTTTGGAGAAATGTGCTTAAGCCTAGCTGCACATTTTCAGAGCTTTTTGGTTAATCCATTTGCAGTGTCTTCAACCATGAGCTTCTTGTATACTGTGATTGAGGAGAATTTCAGTTTCCATGACTCAGCCATAAATCTCTGTTGTTTGAGTTGTGCTGCAGAAGATGTGAGGTTTGCTGAAGTTGGCTCCATGCTTCAATAGACAGAGGTGTATGAAACAACTCATCCCAGTTGGAGGCATCTCTGGCTTTTTCGATAGAAATGCTATTGTCCTTGGCAAATGAGAGGAGTTCAGGGAATTCATCAGAGAGGCACTTGTCTGTCCATTTGTCATACCAGAGAGATACATTGTTCCCTTGCCCAAGTTGAATTTTAGCATGCTGCTTGTAAGTTTGAAGGAGAGGGATATGATATTTCCACCAGAAAGAACCTGTGGATTGCCCCAAGGGTGGGTTTTCACTGTAAGAAGTTTCCCATAAGAGCATGACCCAAGGAATGTCATCTTTGTTGAGGAATTTGTGAATATTCTTAATGAGGAGAACTTTGTTGTGTGTGGCAATATCAATAATACCTAGAACTCCCTTGTCTTTGGGTTTACAAAATTTTTGCCAAGAGATGATTGGAGATCCACACCGGTCAACTCCATATTTCCTCCAAAAGAAAGATCTGAGGTACTTGTTGATTTGATTGATAACACCAGCTGACAGCATGAGTGTGCACATATAGAATGTGGAAAGTGCTGAGAAGATGTGCTTGATCAGCATCATTCTTCCATCATAGGAAAACATTGTGGAGGATCCAGAGAGCCTTCTGTCAATTCTTTGCATTAGATTCAGGAAATGCTCAATTTTTGGTTTGTGGATGCCCATTGGAAGACCAAGATAGGTGACGAGGGGGTGACCCCACGACTCCTCTACGTAAGGGTACCTGGTGCGCGTCAAGACTGGCGGCCCACTAGAACACTCGTAAACCGATGTGAAACCCAAGACTTGAGGCGCAAGACAAGGACTCCTACTTGTAGTCGACTAGGACTCATGTAAACCCTATCTGGCTATCTATATAAAGCGAGGCAGGGGCACCTCTCTAGACAACTCATCAAATAATCTCAACCCCACGCATAGAACTAGACAAATATCTCTCATCGAAAGCCCTCACGGCACCTCTGTACATCATCATCAATACAAGATCAGACAAGCAACATGTAGGGTTTTCCCTCCGGGGGCCTGAAGCTGGGTAAATCGTGCCCCCATGTGTCGCTTGTCACCTCCGAATCATACCAACGCGCAGGCCACGTCGCTCTCTTTCCTCCTACACGAAACCTAAGGTACCTAACCCTAGGATTTGTCGAGGCCGATCCTCGTCAATTGGCGCCGTCTGTGGGAAAGACATGCGCGTTGGAATCACGTTTCGGCGGCTCCAATCTACATCGACAATCGGCGATCCGTCGACTTTGGAAGGACCTATTCAAGTTGGGTTCATTGCAATCTCGGCTTCTTTAACAACTACATCAAGATCTACGTCAAGCTCACGGAGAAAACAAGAAAATTTTCGAGCGCGTCACTCGAAGATCGACATCAACAAAAGCGCTCACGCGCAGCCTACAGGACAGAAAAACGTCTGTCTTGCGGGCACTTGCGACAGCGACTCGGAGCACATCTCGACGATACCTTCGGCGAAAAGATGCGAAATCCAATTTTCGAAAATCTGTGAAAATTTCAGCAAATTACAACGGCTGGATCTCCTTCGGCGACTCCCGCACTGAAGCACTCTCGGAATCTGAAGGAACTTCGCGCGACTCCAGCACAAATATTCCTGACACTGGCTCAAACGTCAACTTGAAGATCCTCCGGTGAAAGCATGCGGAATTCAATCCCCCATCAGCACAAAAATTTTCAGAAAATTCCAACGGTTAGATCTCCGTCGGCGGCTCTCGCACTGCAACGCTTTTTTGGATCTATGCGAGATCGCGAATTTCCAATCGCGAATTTGGGTTCAATTTTGACCCACAAGGCTTCTACTCCAACTCGACATGCCATGGATGACTCGCCAATGTTTCTACATCGACTAGAGGCGCTACAACGACATCACACGACGAGCAATCGACAACTCAACGACTTGACGACTCGGCGACTACATCAACAATGATTCACTATGAAGATCCAGATCGAAGAAAAAAAACGCAGTCGAAACCGTCGCCGCAACAGATCGCAAAATCAGGCTGCGCACGTCTACGTGAAGCACTCGAAGATCGATCCTCACGTTCCAATCCCAACTGGAAATATCTTGTCCGCGGCCGCGGCGTCGACTCTGTCCTCTACATCAACTCTGGGCGCAGCATCAACCACGGCCGCGGCGTCGACTCCGTCCACTACATCGACTCCGGGTGCGACATCGACCACGGCCGTGGCATTGACTTCGTCCTCTACATCAACCACGGGCAAGGCATCGACTATGTCCTCCACATCGATTACGGCCTCGACATCAACTCCGGCCGTGACATCGACTCGCGCCGCTACAACGACATCACCCAATGAACAATTTACGGATCCCGGATGGAGCAGATGAATCACGACGCGCACTTGATGCACGGGGGATGGCGTTTTTCGGCATCAACAACGACATCAACTTCATCGGCTCCAGTGCGGATACACGCCGCGAAACTTCATCACGTCGACTCCGCCCGGCGCGTCGAGTCCTTCTCGGTCACTCGCCGCACCGTCGATGACAATCACACAAATTATCCTGCGTCGAGCTCCTTTGTATGAGCTCCCCCGTACCGAGCTCCATCGCGCAGGTATCGTCGCCTCGACTCCCTTCGGCACCTCATCGTGTACCTTCATCATGCCGTGTGACCCCACCGCCTTCAACACCCGGGGACTCACACTTCAACGACAAAAACTTCAAGACTACATCTGACCAGCGGACACCTGTGCCGAGTTCCTTCGTGCGGGTTTCCCCCGTGCCGAGCTCCATCGTGTAGGCGTACCTTCATCATGCCGTGTGACCCCACCGCCTTCAACACCCGGGGACTCACACTTCAACGACAAAAACTTCAAGACTACATCTGACCAGCGGACACCTGTGCCGAGTTCCTTCGTGCGGGTTTCCCCCGTGCCGAGCTCCATCGTGTAGGCGCTACCACACCGCTCGCTCGACTACCGGTCAATCTACATCAACACACATCAACTCCGTCCAACGCGTCGAGTCCTTTCATCACTCGCCGGTCAACTTCATCACGATGACTTCGCTGCGTAACCCCGCCGCCTCAACACTCGGGGGCTCACGGACTCGGGGAAGGATCCCAGTTGACAGTTCAGAGTGCTGGTGAGGGAATGCAAGTTGTTTTCTGGCACATTGATGGGAACCAGAGATGGTTTGTGGAAATTTACTTTCAGACCAGTGTATTTTGTAAAGTAATGCAACAAAATTTTGATCTATTCCAATTGTGTCTTTTCAGCAGGCATAATCAATAGTGTGTCATCAGCATACTGAATAATTGGAAAATGGGGTCCTGAAGAAATCATTAGGGTCCTCTCAATGAGTTGCTCTAGCATAGCCTCATTGCATATGGATTGAAGGAGGTCAGTTGCCAGTACAAATAGAAGTGGTGAGTGGGGGTTACCTTGTCTGACTCCTCTCTTGCAATGGAAGGTTTTTCCTGGGATACCATTGAGTAAGATTGATGGTGTGCCAGAACTGAATATCATCCTCATCCACTTGCACCAAACTTCTTCAAATCCTTTTGCTTTCAAGATTTCCAGGATGGTTTCATGTTTAATCATGTCAAAAGCTTTCTCAAAGTCCAGACCACCGTTGGTTTTTTGGATGCATGGCATAAATGCCAATATTCATAAGCTCAAGCCACACAGTCCCGAAGGGATCAGTTTGGTATTAGCACTAGTGTTTTGGCTCCGATAATGTCGATGGAATCAGCTTTCACATGATGCAACGGCTGGTGAGGTCTGATCCATGCCTCGGGAAAAAACTGGTATGGTTGAGAAAATCCGCAGCGAATCAACAATTTGACGGATTAACTTAACGGAAACAGCAGCAGCCCTGCGGAATAATTTGACGTGGTCGTATGAGTCGACAAAGAAAACGGAGACGGACCGTGACAAGCCGGCGAGCGCGACAAAGGCGTCTCGTTACAGAAGTGTAGAGACGGCTGGCGAGGGCGGTCACAGGAAGCCGGCGCACGGCGCTGGAGTCGGCCAGCGAGAGCGGCCACGGGGAGCCGGCGCAGTGCTGGGAGTCGACCGGCGAGAGCGGCGACTGTACATAAAGGTGGAGTTCGGTTGAATTTGAGCATGCGTTTTGCTGTCTCCGAATTCGATCCGGAGCTGGTATACTTTTGCATATGTGCACTAGTACTCCTTATCCGTCAGCCCGCGCCAGGTTGACATGTAACGTGGAATAGCTCATCCATCAGGCTGTGTTGTTCAAAAGTTGGAGCATTGGCGTTCGAGGCGTAGCCGGCCTCTGTGTCACTGTGGGCAGGGCAGGCGAGCTGTGCGGCGTATACCCTAGCCCAAGTCGGATGAGTAGGAAAGCCGAGTCGTAACTGTGGCAGGGACGACCAGATATCGGGAACCGTCACAACTCTCAAGACGGCTTAGATGCGAGAGTCCATGGGCTGAAAACTCGAGCATGCGATATATATTTTTCTTTGATCCGGCTCCAGGAGTGATGTGTTGGAATCGGGCGTAGTAATATTAATCCATCAGCCAAGTAACAATAGCGTCGGTTTGTACCCGTAAACGGGAACGTGAAAGTCGACCAGCACTGGATTCGGCGGTAGGCGTCGGAATTTTTTAGCAAAGCCCGAACTTGGCCGGCTCATCTGATGGAGCGTACGGAGCCGTCAATTTTGCTGAAGGGAATCTGAAACCTTGATTACGGCGAGTCGATCTCGAAATCCTAAGTTGAGTTATCGATGTAGATCTGTTCGTGCCGGTTCTTCATCGTCCGGTCAATCACGATCTTCTCGATCCCTGTGAGGACCTCCTCGAAGATGACAACACCCTTGTGCGTAGGCCCCACGGTGGGCGCCAACTGTCGTAGGAGAGTCACGGAAGTTGTCCGTAGAGTCGGACTTGATTATGTGGACTTTGCTACGAGTGTACGAGGAGGAAGAAAATCACACACAGAAAGAGAGACGCGATTTATACAGCTTCGGGCATCGGGGAACATCGTCCGGTAAAAACCCTACATGTTGTTTGTGGCTAGGTCTTATTCCTTTGCTCACGGAGAGTCGCCAGCGTGTCGCCGGCTCTCCTATAGTTGTGTCTAGTTGTCTCAGGTTTAGATGACCCGAGACTAATCTCTAATCTAGAGTTTGTTGTGGTCTATTGAGTCTCTGCCCTCTTTGGGGCGCCTTACCCCTCCTTATATAGGTGGAAGGGTGAGGCTTACATGTAGAGTCCTAGTAGGATACAAACTAGTCTTTTTTTTTATTACAAGTAGAATATCAATTCGAGTCCTACTTTAAGTCTTGTAGCTTTGTGTATCTTCCGAGTTAGGTGGACTCCGTCTTGATTCCTTCGTCCGGCTTTCATCTCCGCGAGCCAACTCTTTTCATCCGACCGGCTTTGTCTCCAAGCTGGGTCTAGCCGTGGGATATTCCCCTGGGAGATGCCTCCATGCATCCCCTTCTCCATCAACAATCATCAGTTCGTCCTTCGTCTCACTATATTTTATCACTTCATGGGTTATGTGCTATGCTTGGAGCGTCCCGCTCTTAGGTTTTATTTTTAGTTTTCTTTAGCTTTGCTTGCTATTCATAACAAGTTAGATCCCAGCTTACTTTGTGTAGGAGAGAAACACGCTCCACTCTCAAAATCTAGAACACATCATAGGATTCTTCATGCTTATCTTTTTGCTGTTGTGTGTTCTTTATCTTTTTGTAGCTACTGCCATGTTTAGTTTTAGTCTTAGTTTGTCTTTAGAAAGAGCCTTGGCTTTTGTTTAGTTTGTTGCTGGAACTCTCTTTAGTTTTCATGTTTATCTTGTTAATAGAGTTTGTTGTTGCACTGAGTTGTGTCTTGTCTTGAAAGTAGGTAATTGAGGTTGCTATTTAATTTTAGTAGTAACTTGCAATAGTTTTGAGGTATTGTTGTGAGTAATGTTTGAACTTTTGGTGTCAAGAGCTCTAGCCTATTAGTGATAGGTGTCGTATTTTGGGCAATCCGTGTGTATTTTCAAAACCTACAAAACTAGTTGAGAACTCTAGCCTAGTGGTGATCCATATGAATTTAACTTTTCTAAGTTCTCTAAGAAGCCTAGTGGTACTAATTTACCTAGTGATGATAAAATTATTGAAGATATTGCTTCCATTGCTATTCCTCCTAATGATCCTTTGCAGCAATATATGGAAGACCACGAGAATGATATGCATATGCAAGAGAGAAATGAGTTATACAAAATATTCACAAGACAAACTGCTATCTTGAAGCACAACCTTCCGGTTGAACCTTTAGGAATCCTAGCACAACCGAAAGAAGACCCGGTGTTTGACCTCAAACCACTTCCCGATACGCTCAAGTACGCCTATTTAGATGAAAATAAAATATATCTTGTTATTATCAATGCTAACCTTTCAGGATTTGAAGAAGAGCGATTATTGGAGACACTTCGCAGACACCGTGGTGCCCTTGCTATACCCTTGATGACCTTAAGGGGATTAGTCCATCGATTTGCCAACACACTATCAATCTCGAGCCCGATGCTAAACCAGTTGTTGATCATCAATGACGGTTGAACCCAAGGATGAAAGACGTGGTTAGGACTGAGATTCTCAAGCTTCTAGCCGCAGGTATCATCTATCCTATAGCTGATAGTAGGTGGGTAAGTCTAGTTCATTGTGTTCCCAAAGGAGGTATGACGGTTGTTCCTAATGATAAAAATGAACTAATACCTCAAAGAGTTGTTATTGGATACAGAATGTGCATTGATTACAGGAAGTTGAACAAAGAAACCAGGAAGGACCACTACTCGCTGCCTTTCGTCGATCAGATGTTGGAGAGGTTGTCCAAAAACACACACTTTTCTATCTTGACGGGTACTCTGGCTTCTCTCAAATTCATGTTAATACTGCCGATCAAGAGAAGACCACTTTCACGTGTACTTACGGTACTTATGCTTATATGCGTATGCCTTTTCGTTTATGCAATGCACCTGCTACTTTTCAAAGATGCATGCCTGCTATTTTTCATGGTTTCCGTGAGAAGATTGTGGAAGTCTTCATGGACGATTTCTCCGTCTATGGAACTTCCTTTGACCACTGTCTCCACAATCTTAATAAGGTTTTGCAGATACGCGAGGATACAAATTTAGTCCTAAACTGGGAAAAGTGTCACTTCATGGTTAACGAAGGCATCGTTCTTGGTCACAAGATTTCCGAGAGGGGAATTGAAGTGGACAAGGAAAAGAATGAAGCTATTGAAAGGATGCCCTATCCAAGGGACATTAAAGTATCTTATGGCGAAGAAGGATGCCAAACCAAGACTCATCAGGTGGGTACTCCTTCTTCAAGAATTTGATTTACATATTGTTGATAGGAAAGGAGCAGACAATCCGATGGCGGACAATCTTTCAAGAATGGAAGATATACCGCATGACCCCATCCCAGTCAACGACAGTTTTCCAGACGAACAACTTGCCGTTGTAAAAGTACAATCTCTTTCCGACCCTTGGTTTGCAGATTATGCTAATTTTATCATTGCAAAGTATTTGCCTCCAGGTTTAACATTTCAAAAAAGGAAGAAGTTCTTCCACGATTTGAGGCACTACTTTTGGGATGACGCTCATCTTTTCAAAGAAGGTCTAGACGGGATCGTGAGAAGATGCATACCGGAGCATGAGTAGAAAGGCATTCTCAGACAATGCCACGATAGTCCCTATGGAGGACATCATGCCGGTGAGAGGACCGCACATAAGGTTCTCCAATCAGGGTTTTTTTGGCCTACTCTCTTTAAAACATGCTAGAAATTATGTTTTATCTTGCGATACGTGTCAGAGAGTTGGTAATATTAGTAGGAGGAATGAGATGCCTATGAATACCCTCTAGTGATTGAGCCACTTGATTGCTGGGGTTTTGATTTTATGGTTCCTTTTCCTCCCTCGCACAAGTACA
Source organism: Bromus sterilis (assembly GCA_950022295.1). NCBI lineage: Eukaryota > Viridiplantae > Streptophyta > Magnoliopsida > Poales > Poaceae > Bromus > Bromus sterilis. The sequence continues at coordinate 34,193,721 of OX465597.1, forward strand.
CTCATATTTTAGTGGTTGTTGATTATGTAACCAAGTGGGTTGAAGCAATCCCCACCGAGAGTGTTGATCACAAAACATCCTTCAAAATTCTCAAAGATGTAATGTTTCCTAGGTTTGGTGTACCTAGGTACCTCATGACTGATGGAGGATCACACTTCACACACGGAGCTTTTAGAAAAGCTCTGGCCAAGTACGATGTCAATCATAGAATTGCTTCACTGTACCATCCTCAAACTCGTGGGCAAGTTGAGCTCACCAATAGAGAGATCAAGTTGATCTTGCAAAATATAGTTAACAGTTCTAGGAAGGACTGGTCAAAGAAGTTAGGAGATGCTTTGTGGGCATATAGAACTGCTTAAAAATCCATGGGCATGTCTCCCTTTAAGATTGTCTATGGCAAGGCTTTCCATTTGCCATTAGAATTAGAACACAAAGCTTTCTGGGCTGTTAGAGAGCTTAATGCCGACTCAAAGTTGGCTGGTGAAAAGCGTCTCATGAACTTGACTTCTTTAGATTAATTGAGAAGTGAAGCTTACGAGAGTGCTAAAATGTTTAAGGAAAAAGTAAAGAAGTGGCATGATATAAGGATTCTGAAACGTGAATTTAATGTTGGTGGTAAAGTTTTGTTGTTTAGATCACGTTTCAGGTTTTCTCCAGGTAAACGACTTTCCAGATGGGAAGGGCCATTTCATATTGAAGAAGTATACCGCTCCGGTGCAATCAAGATTAACAATTTTGATGGCACCAAACCTCAAGTTGTGAATGGGCAAACACTCAAGCATTACATGGCGGGAGACCCCGTCAATGTTGATATAAATTTAATACACACAACAACTCATGAAGAATATGTTACAGCCCTGTTTCAGACGCCAGAGGAACAATATAAGAAAAGGTATGTAGTACGGTAAGGAAACATCGCGAACCGCCATAAAAGTTCCATATTGAAATTTTGTAAAATTAGGAAAATTCAAAGCCTGATTGGAGCCGGAGAGGAGCTCCAGGGGGCCCAGGGGCCCCCCTGGCGCGGCCTACCTCCTGGCCGCGTCGGGAAGCCGTCTGGGCACCCTGGAGTCCGTCTCCAACCCCACTTTGGCTCGTTGCCTTCCTTTTTTTGCAGAATTTTTTGCTATATATTTTCCCGGATAGTCCCGACACCGTATCTCGCGATTCCGTGTGTTTTCTTTTTGATCTGTTTCTGCCAGGAAAAATTTCATCTAGACCTACGTGCCATGGCTTCCCCAACTTCCCCCAAGGACAAGTTCGTCGTCAACGTCATCAACCCCTACCTCGCTGAGGTGTTGAAGCACCCTCAAACCGTTCAGTTGGAGGATGGTGTTCGCCACCAAGAAGATCTAAAGGAACATGTCAAGGAGGGGACCATCAAGGACAGGCTAGAAGAAGTGGAGCAAGAAGTCTTCAAGTACAAAAAGATGGTTGAGCGCGGTGTTGAAGCCAACTTCGACCTCATCAACGAGCTGAAGACGTTCCACAAGAAGGAGATGAGGGGGATGTGGTCAAGCATCACTGCAGCAGAAGAAAGAATTGATGAGCTTCAAGGGCAGATTTATGATCTGCGTAACCAGAACTGTGAGTATGAACTAAAGTTTATGCGCATGGGTTTAGGTGCTGGAAGCAAGATCTTGGAGACTGAAGCCTCTCATGAGACGGGAGAACCTCTTCCATGGAAGCGCTTTGTCCAGGACTAGGTGATCAACAACAACAGGAATGAGGAGTGAAATCTCCTCGGGTAATGGCATCCCCTTGGCTTGTTCCAAGCTTGGGGGAGTGCCCGGTATCTTTATCTTTATCTTAGTCTTTTAGAGTCAAGTAGAGTCGTATCATGTCTAGGGAATTTATTATATGAAATAGGTTTTTGCATTGAGGTCTATCACTCCTTCTGTGGAGAGTTTGTATCCGTGAGTGTGGATTCGTCTAGATGGAATATTAATGAGAAGTCTATTGGTTCCTTAGCTGCACTCGATATTCTTTTCACGCAATCGGCCTTATATGCTGATTCTTATGGGGAGTATTGACCTTATATCAGGTATGGGCTTTGAAAACTTTATTTAATTTTGGCAAACATAGCTTTGGTCATGACAAAATGCATGTTTTCTCAAGTAGTGACATAGCCAAAACCTTTATGTTATTATGCTTGAAGTGTTATCTTGACAAGGAAGACAACTTGATGTGTTATGCTTACCTTAATATTTATGCTTTGTATGTTTTGCATCTAAGTTAGCATCATTTGTCTATTCTCTCAAAGCCTTTGCTAGTCAAACTCTTTGCCTAGCAGATTTTTGCTTGTGCATCCATACCCTGAAACCAATATCTTCCATATGAGTCCACCATACCTTCCTATTCGTGGTATTTCCCTACCACTCCTAAAAGTATAGAGTTTATGTGTCATCCTTAAATGTTCAAAATCTTCTGTTTTGTGCCTCTTGTTTAGCTCATGAGGAAGTAGTAGGTAATTCATAATCTTCTTAAGTTGGACAAGTTTTACCCCGGGATTGCATGTCTAATCTGCAAACCCATAATATGAGGAGGAACTGGCATGAGCCGCCCAGTCGTAAGATAATACAACAAACAAACCCTCCTTCACGCTTGGTCTATGAGAAATCAGAAACTATGGCAGTGATAAACAAAGGAGATTAAGGGGATGTTATCGTCCCCACTTGGGAGCCGTTCCTCGAAACTTGTCCAGTTTGAGAAGTAATTGAGCTATCTATTAGCATTCGTTGACAAACTATGCACCTCCCAAAATTTATTTTCATTCTAATTTATTTAAGGATAGCACATGAGTTTTCCCTGCTTGCTTATAACAAGTCCTATCTTTTACTTTTATGTTGAGTCAATTTTCCTACTTCCTTCTTTTCCCAAATAGAACAGAGACTTGATGTTGATGAGGATTCATCCATATAATGTTGCATTAAGTTTTGCCATGCCACATCCTTGTTGACATTATCTTTTGATAAGTAAGTTGTTTGCGAAAGCTTATGCCAAGAAAACATATTCCTTTGTGTTAGCATTTGCTCTTCATGACTAATAACATGTTCTTTGAAAATCTTAAAATTGTTTCATTATAAGGAGAAAGAGCAAAAGTAAAAAGTTATTGGTTGTCCTTTGAGCAAGGATATGTTTGCCATAATTTGATGAGTTTTCTCAGCCCTACTTTTGATTATAATTGTTAATACTTTCTCATAAGGGCATTATGAGTTGAGGTTGCTATTGAGGATGCTTGAGTTTGGTGAAGAAATCATGATGCTTCTTGTCCGTAATCTATTTATCGACACTTCAGTCTCTAAACTTGTGGACAGGTTTACCGAGCTCAGTATTCTCTTGGGGACAAGCGATGTCTAAGCTTGGGGGAGTTGATACGTCAAAATTGCATCACTATTTTATATAGTAATTCACCCCTATTCATTGATATATTTCATGTTATGATGTTATCCTTATGTTGTTTTGGCTTTTTTTTACACAGTTTGCAACTTTCCGATGCTGAAGCAGCAGACGCATGATTCAGCGGTAAAAAGTGGACGCTGAGTTGCTGAAGCAGAAGACCTCCAAATTACCTGAAAATCGACGGAGGTCATTTTCCAGAAGGATGACGAGGACACGCAAAACATGAGCCAGAGGGAGGGCACAAGGTGCCCAGGCGGCCACCTGGCGCGGCCCCCACCTGGGCCGCACCAGGAGGGCGCTTGGATACCTGGGGCCACTCCCGGTTCCCCCCTCTGGACTATATATCACTCGTCGTCCGAAAACCCTAAAGGAGGAGGAGTTTCGCGAGTTCCTCCGTCGCTCCGTGGAGGAAACCTACAGAGAAGAAAAGACATCTCCGGCGGGCAGATTCCGCCGGGGAGAACACCTCTCGGAAGGGGAGATCGTCGCCATCGTCATCACCATCGTCACGAGCATCACCGAGATCATCATCAACATCATCCCCATCATTAGCACCATCTCCATCTTCATCCCATCTCACCTCACAAGTTCAACTTGTGTTGTAATCCGTACTATCTATCCTCTCTACTCTGCAAGTGTTAATTGTTACCGTGTGTTCAATGCTATTGATTTTTTTTGGAGAAATATCATTGTATCCAGATTTTTATCATCTATGTATCCCCTCTGATCATGATCTCTTTTATGTCTTGTGAGTAGTTACTTTAGTTCTTGAGGACATGGGAGAAGTCTAGTTGCTAGTAGTCATATGATGTTGAAGTAATATGTGTTGTTTGATATTTAAGTTGTGTTGTTATTTTCCTAGTGGTGTTGTTCGAGTCGAACACTCAACACTTCACCTTATTAAGGACCTAGGGGAATGCATTGTGTATAAAGAATGCTTAAGGTGGGTTGCCGGAGTGACAGAAACATGGACCCCTGTTTGCACGTTTTTGCACAAGGTAACAATGGATCATCGATCGTATTGCTATGGTTAGGCTTTTGCCTTAATTACTATCTTGTATTTGCGGATGTTTGGAAGAGGTTTAATCATAAGAGTGTACTTATTTTAGTCTAGAGGGTGTACTAGCATAGATCCACCCACTCAACACTTATCAACACAACACATAGTAACGATGCGGAATATGGCGAAAGCACGTGACTATTTCTCCCATGTGTCCTCAATAATACCTTTAGCCTTTATAAGTTCAGTTCCTAGGCTTACCCTTTGCTCAAAATGATCGGACCACTTTTTACTCCTCGGTGCCTTTTAATTTGCTCGCTTTTACCTTCTTGTTGCTTATATCGAAAATTCCTAAAAAGTTATTTTTCAGTGCCTGCGGTTATTTCTTTGCCAAAGTCATTTACCAATACCTTCTGCTACTCGTTGGGTTCGACACTCTTATTTATCAAAAACGCTACAAACGATCCCCTATAGTTGAGGGTCATCAATAAATGATCTACTTGTCCTTGCGTACTGCCCATATGATTGAGCCTCTAGCTTTTTTGTAGCAAAATTAGCATTGCGATGCGTTCATAACTCTGTCAATTGCCCAGTTGTAATTTGTTCACCCAGCATAGTTATTTATCGTATTTTGGGAGAGAGAAATCACTAGTGAAGATCATGGGACTCGTTCCATATTTCCACCATAGTTTACACCGCAACAATTTACTGCTTTTATTTCGTTTTCGTTGCAATCACCGCTACTATTTCCACTTGTGTTTTGATCCTTTGTAAACAACAAGACCGGAGATATTGGCAACCTCTCTGTACTCGTTGTGAGCAAAGTTATGTGTTGCTGTGTGCAGGTCCAGGTCAAGTGAGTAACTTATCTCATACGGCGCCTTGCTCGTTTGACCACCTACTTGTATCTCTTGGAGACCTACTGGTCGATTAAACATTGGTATCTTCACTGAGGAAAAAAATTTGTTGTCTACTTCTCAACCTTCAACTTGGGGTACCCAACGAGGAGCGCATCATCAACTCTCGCGCCATCAACAGTTGATACAAACACCCATCCTCTATAACAGTGAGAATGCCAACATTTGTAAATAATGAACCGCTAGCCTTACTTCACAATCGCCCAGAGTTACAAAATTGTGTGCTATGATATGGTATAACACAAACAAGTGAATTTTTTTACCATGTCTTCCTAGTAGGCGCTCGTTTTGCAATTGACACTCATTTGAAATTACACTTGACAACCCTGAAAATAAAATATAAAATAAAACACAGCTGATAACCCATTCGATTGTTTGTGGATAATCGGCATTGTTTCCACGACAACTATTAAATTAAATGAATGAACTAGGGGTGATGTCGGTAGCTATCACCAACGGATTGCTTCGAAAAACTATGGGTTATAATAGTCGTTTGTCCCTCTCACAAAGGCTATGCGGTCATCTTCGCGGTCAACTCTCCTTATCTTTGATGCGAACCACATTACTCAAGTCTCCATTACACGTGCAGTTGGTCGTCGTCTTGGGGACGCGGTCGTGCATGCGTTGTGAGTCAGTTCTGGTGCTCTCTGACAGGAGCAGCTTAATCTCCAATAGTCCTTTATTGGCTCCGCAGCAAAGAGGGAGGTAGGACAAAAGATGTTGTGCAAGTTCTCATGGAAAGCACGTACAACTACCTTTGGGATACATTCCTAATGTTTAATATATGCTTAGATGATTATACCTTTCGTGTGTCGTGCCCCATTTTATGTCTACTACATGATCTATCTTATTCATGCAACACCCAATCATCCATCCATCAGCCTACAGTGTTTTAATTCTACTAGTTACTAGTTGCTCTCATTTGTTGCTTTACTACCACTGTTTCTATCACCACCGCTACCACCGTCATATCGTTGCTACTAATAAATTGTTGCCAAGCGGGTATCGTTGCTACTAATCATTCAAAGGTAAAAAACAGGGGAGGCTAATGAAAAGTCACAAGGTCATATTATACTTGATTATAAAGAGGCTAATAAAAAGTTTCAAGTCATATTGTATTGAATTGTAGAAAAGAGGCATATTTATACATAATGAGTGAAGATTTATTCTGTCGTATCTCTGGCAATGCTAACCTCATGATAAGTTTTTCTTAAGCACTTGCTAAAGACACTTAATATAGTCGCCTCTCTTAACAACTACAAGCTTCTTCATCCGATCAGTTACCTCAATCTTTTCTACCGAGGATGTAGTTGTGTCAATAATCTTGTGCCATGGTTTGTTTTCCACCAAACAATGTGAAATGGTCTCCAAGTTCACTGTGCTCCATGAGTACTGGACTATCCAGTTCTCCATCAATGGTGTTGTTCACCCATTTCCCCAGAGCATTAAGCGTATCGCTTCCGAAATTATTACAGCCGAGGGAGACAGTGGGCTAGATTCCAGAACGTGAATTCCCTTCTTACTTCAGCATAGCTCTCCATGTTTTCCCAAGCTGACGATGCAGTGGATAAAAGCTGGTTTACCCACGTTTATGTTATATCCACCTATGTCCAAGTTGGAGCTACTGAAAGGCATCTTAAATAGCCCCTTTGTAAGCGTGAGATAGTAACGGAACTGAGCTCAGGGTCTCGGAAAAAGGCCCAAAATGATAAAATATATAATAATTACTATCCTATTATCTATTACACACATGAATGAATTTTCTAATCAACAACTCATAACTTTGACCATGATTTCCTACCTATAATATGTCTATTACTAATCTCAATACATATGAACAAAAGTCTTCCACAAGATAAAATGGTGTGATACAGTTTATACAACTCAATCCATATTTAATTATGTATAATACGTTTTTATTTCATACAATGGTAGTGGACTTATATAGAAATGATGATAATAAGCACATTTTATAAATTCATATCAAATAATAAAATTTACATATGGAAATAAATTAGAATGCACATAGTTTTATATTTGTTAACGATTACTCTAAGCATTTGTTGCTAGATAAATTTGACAAAACTATATCTTCAAAATGATATTATTAGCTCAATTTATATTATAAAACTTTCTATACATATGCTAACTTAATCATATACTAGAAAGCACTATAACTTAATGATATTTGTTGGATCGTATTTCTTGCAGATCTTTAACATAAATAGTACAATTTATGTATTGTAGAAAAAATAATTCTAGCTCAAAATTTTGTTACAAAATATAGTTTTACTATTTTTCAGTGATATTTAGTACGAAACACAAAACACGCCAAGTATGTCGTGTGGTTAAACTATGCCAACAAAAAAATATGCTTATAAGAAAACAAGCTAATAATAAAATCTAGATAAGTAAAAAATTAGTAAAGAATGTACTTATTATGTTCGCTCCAGGCCCCAAATTTTATTGGATCAGCCCTGATTGGGCTTGAGGCGAAAATATAACTGTACCAAAATAACTTAGTGATACCAAACACCTATATCAAAAATTAAACAAAATGAGTGTTTTAATAGCTTGTTAAGAAAATAATATTGTGGTTAAGTAGTGCTTATTTCCATTTCTATTTATGCTTGTAGATTAATGCGTCATTTGGTACATTATCCTTACGTATAAGGTTGACAAGGTTGACATTGTTGCTTGATATCAAAATATAATTGATGGTTGTCATGCCATGTGCACTGTGAATCCTTTTCTCGGCTTTTAGACAATTTATTATCGGAATGGTCTAAGATTAAGAGGAGTAGTCTGTATTAAGTGTCGTTACCTTGAATGTAAAAAGTCAAGATATATATACATCTACCCAACGGATCAGCAAATGAATGACCTTGCCACCATGTTCCAGTATAATCTTCACGATAAACATTCCTTGGCTTGGAGTATATAGTTTGTGTCCCCGACCTTAAGTGGCATCTTCGCAAGCTTTGGCTGCATTTTTGATCTAATCCTTAAGCATAGTCTCGATCTTAACTTCAATGGCATTTATCATTTTACCGTGGCTAACCTTAAGATTTGAAACCTCGAGAGTAAAAACATTTGATGGTGGATTCTACACAAGAGAGATAAATGCATAAAGTTGATAATGGATTTACAGCTGACAAATTTGATAAACAGTAATCACCTTACATTACATATTCATCTAAGACAATGATGAGAAGAAAAAAAATTGTTTCGAGGTAAACTACGGGATAAAACCCACATCATTTTTTATAAATGAGAAAATTAATATTATATAGAGTAGTTTCAAAGAAGTAATTATATAAAGATGTGGTACATTACACCACCTTTTAAAAGTTAAAAAGGGTAATATTAATTAATTGTTAATCCAGATTAAACAACAACCTTCTGTCGCGTTAATTGAAGCCCAAACGACCGTCACCAGTTTTTTTTCTCGGCCGATATTGAAAACCGTTGGGTTACCGGATATTTAGGTCGACTTAGAAAAATTGCAATACCGTCCAAAATAAGTATTTAAACATCTAGCTTATTGTCAAATAGGGTTGTATGCATGTAAAAAAAAAAGTATGCATGTACGAGAATAATTGTCCTATGGCCAGATGGCATCAAGCCCAACCCACCACCCTGCAGCTAGCTGGAACGATTTCCATCTTTCGCAATCTATATTTTTTTGAGTTATTCACACTTAAAACTATAAACAATTGTGCACCAGATCAAACTCGCAGGCTTCGTAAAACTAGTAAACGTGCACGTGCAACACAAGTCTTTTTGAACAAACACAATATATTAAATTTAAAAAACACAATTTATTTGTAAGTATGAATTTCAATGTAAAATGCATAATCTTTGATTCCCAACTTGTACAATAATTTATATTATTATTTCTTGTTAATCAACGTGTCTTTCTTATCATCTACAAAAAATTCATGACCCTTGATTAAAAGACCACACACTTTTCCTGGTGTATAGTGCTTCAAACGGTGATAAACCAATCAAGAATTATAACTACCTCGTTGGAAACTAAAAATTATTTAGAAGATTCATCACGATTATCCATGCATTCAAGTATAATGACAGACAAAAATGGCACACGGTACAAGCTAAGGAGTCGTTTTAGTACCAGCAAACTCCAGTCAAGAACTATATTACAATGAAGTGTTGGTCTCAATATATAGTGAGAAGAGGGCACTATGGTTTCTTGAAAAAAAGATGGCATTGTCACAATATAGAGATGTCTAGACTATCATGATTAAGTTGTAAACCAAGACAATTTTTTTGCTAGTGGGACCAAATATCGGTCACCCTATCCGATACTCCTATTGCACCACAAGTGTCATGCATGTCTGAAAGCAGGAAAAATGACTTACTTTATTATGAAAAAAATCCTAATAAAATGTATAATGATAAATTGCATAATTATACTTGTTATTCAATGGACAAAAGGATCAATACGCCAAATTGGAACAGTAACTTGAGTACTATGCATTTCTTGAAGGGCTCAACATTCTGAAATTTTGACAATATGACAAATATCCTCTTAGCTTGTAGAAATAATGATATAAAGATAAATAATGGAAATGATCACAAAAAGCTTCACAAATAATGTTCACAAAAGTATATGTAGCTCAGTAATTAATATAGTAGGTAGTAGTGTAAACACTACGTGCCTATCTTTCTAGAGACGATCGTGATAGGATTCTTAGAACAAGATGCGGTGCATGTACAATTATATTTATAATATTTGAATGGGTAAGACAAAAATATAACTTTCCTTAATATTTTGAATCCTTTTTCACACATATATTAGTCTAAAAACATACAAAAGGCAAGAATAGAAAGGCATGTGCATTGACTTTTTTTAGTTTCACCAAAAAAGGCCAGTTACGAGGCCCTAGGTTTTTTTACCCTAGCTGGATGCATGAGATAGTAATCATCAACTATTTACATATGTTACTGGACTGCAATATGCATTGGAACTTATAATAATAACCGTTGGATGCACAAGAAACTGAAAAAAAAAAACATCACATCAAGTATTTTCACATAAATTGATAAATCATGGAGAATACAAACTAATAAACCATAAATCTCATTGTCCTCTTCTTCTACAGAAAAATATTAATTATAGATCCAAATTTCACAGTCCTAATGCCTGATTTATGCCTCTTAAGGAAAAAGCTACAAACCCGAAAAACAACATTTCAAAATATTGATACCTACTCGAAATGACCCATTGGTGGCATCATATATACAATGTGTGGAGAATTATATTTACATTAAAAATAAATAAATAATAGTATTTAAAGGTATATATGAACCTGCCTCAAAGAACATAATAACTGGCTAGGTTGGATCTTTGTTTAATCCCTGGCATGCCCATTTTGCAAAAATGGAGCAGCCAATATTATCCACCTATAAGAAATAAAACATTCAAGTTAGTGGGGTGAGCACATATGAAATATGTCCACGAGCGAATTGACACACAAGACTGATGTGTGAATATATTATACATGTAAGACTGATAAAATATTCCTCAAAATAGTTACCTCCCAAATCATCATCTAATGGTCATCACAAGCATCTGCAACAACTATCTTAGTCCTTTCATGCATTTATCTACTTGGAACGACAATTTAAATGGTGACTCCTAAAGCTTGACGATTATATTGGTTGTCAGTATCATACTTCTTACCATCATCACACAAATCAATATTGGCTATGCATAAGAATAAATTTGAAACAACACACCACATTTATCGGCTATGAATGTATATCACAAGAAAATTAGGGATGGAAGGACAAAAATATATTTCAAATGAGAGCCCCAAAGGTGGTAAGAACCGATAGCTGATAAAAATGGATAAAGATGTAATCCTTTTCTAGATGGGAGCGGTGTTGTGGTATTGCAACATTGGGAAACACTGAACATAATTGAAGTCATCCCTTGCCTTTCTGAGTGTTTATGAAGACCTATAACAGATCATATATACCTCAATACCTCATGACGCGGTTTTGGAACAATTTGGTATAAGGCACGACATGTTGTTGTTCTATCGAAATGATAGTGTCGACCATCATCCATTCAAAATTATTACACAAACTAAATTACTTGCTTTTTTAAGAACCGAAAGTCTAAGCAAACAACTAAATGAATGAAAGGGACAATTAATTTTCTTACAATGGATCATCATTACTTGTACTCTCCTACCACTCTAAAATAAACAGAAACAAGAATGAGCAAAATAGTTATATAGAGTGGTTTAAAAAAGTACAGTAACTATATAGAGTAATTACCCAGGGATCCACTAAAGTACGCCCTTTTTCAATCAAAAGTTTGAAAGTATAATTTTTTCTTCTTCTTTGAATCAATTGTTAATCCAGAATAAACAACAATGTCCCGTCACGTAAATTCAGGCCCACCCGATCCGAGACACATATACTTTGTACTCTCCTACCATCCGTGGATGCACCAATACTTGCACTTGTGAATGATTTACCATGCATATATACACACGCGACATGCATCACCAACAATCAGTGAATTTATGATTTACCATGCAAAAAAACATTGTTGTGTCCATCGTCAACAATCACTGAATGATTTACCATGCAAAAAGCAGATAAAAAAACAAGAATTTAAGAGGGGGGGGGGGGGGGTATCGGACGAACGAAAAAGAAACACCACAGAAGAGAAAGAAACATAAACATGTAGCCATGCATGATCTAAAAGGTCTATTAGCCATAGTTTAGACAGGAACTCAGCTAGGGCTGCAAATGTACTGATTAGTTTTGTTAATCTTAGAATGTTCTGTACACTACTGTCAAAATTTACATTTTTAAAGGCTCTAAGAATAAACATACACCCCCTCTTCGACTGGAAGGGGGCAGTGCCCCCCCCCCTCTCAAACAGACACTCTCACCATACTGTATTTATTCAACAACGATTAATTAAGATTGAGTATATGTATGTTACAATCATCATTTATATCATATAATCATATACACATGGTATATTAACACCTTATTAAATAATTAAATCTACATTTTTTTATGTTTTGTTTTGTATAATATTTTTCTTGATAATGTGATATATATTGTTAAAAGTGTTTTTGTTACATTTGTTAGATCCATTGTATCTAGTTCGCATCAGGGCCTTCACAATGCTAGAGCCGGTCTAGTGCCACTTAAGGTCAGGGACACAACATTATGCACTCTAGCTCAAGGAACATTCATGGTAAGGATTGTACCAGATCATGGCGGCAAGGTCATTACTTTGATGATCCGTTGGATGGATCTATACATCCTGCCATTTTATGTCGAAGGTAACGAGAATTGTTGGATTTATCCTCCATCATCTATTTTTTTTATTAAATATTCATGTTTGGGTGAAAAATATAGGAGCCCACGTAAGAATGGGCATTACATCCATCCATCCATGTAAGAATGACATGAGTTGGAACAAGCTCCTCATGCTATCAAGCTAATTGCATAATTATGTGGCACACTTGACATAATTGACAAAAGAAAAATAACTTACATGCACATATATAAGTTGTGGCACATAATGGTAATTTCTCCATTTGTTTGTTGATAGTGTAGGAAATACGATCCTAATTAAATCAATAGTTTTATTAGAAATGGAATTAAATCAATAGTGGCATGGTGAGTATATAGTAAAGAGTTCAACATGACAATCAACGAAAACAACAAATATGCTTGTTTGCGTCCCAAGGTGTTATGTGCTCCTATAGCTAGATTACATTTGAAAACGAAAAGAGGAAAGAACCATCACGTCTATTATATTATTAGCATAAATAACAAGTTTTCGTTCAGAATAGTTATTTGAGCTAGTGTAGCGTCAGATCTCATCCAAGGATAGGTAGTTCTTCAGACCTACTTGTGAGTTGCGTATCAAAAATGATGCAACGGACCTACGAATGTACGGAGTATACAATACATAAACTCTTTTCCAGCCAAATATTTTTCAAGCTCAAAAAATAGAAAAATCTTGTTTTCTAGTTAAAACTAGCATCTTCTTGATTGTGGATTATGTATCTAGTATATGTTATATTATCACCGTCCAGTAATGCATGGAGATTCGCATGGAGACAAAATAGTTTGTACTCCACGAGCTGTGTTTTACTTTGTGATCGTCTCTTACTTGGTTTATGTCCTTAATGTGGGTGAGTATGGGTGTGTAACTTATCTGTAAGTTTTGCGGAATATTCATTATATTGATCTCAACCTCAAAGGGGATGTTTATATAGAGGTACAATACTTGGGGTCCAAGAAACATACTAGAGATATAGATGGACTACAAGTTAAAGTACGGATGCTATAACCGAATATACTCTAACATCCCCTCGCAGGATCAACGTGGGGTTCGACAACGTTGAGACTGAATCAAATATTTGTAAAGGGTTGAGTAGCAAGTCCTTTGCTGAAAATGTCTGCAAACTGAGCCGTCGATGGAACATGAAGAACACGGACTTGACCCAAAGCAACCTTCTCTCGGACGAAGTGGATATCAATCTCGATGTGTTTGGTGCGCCGATGCTGAACAGGATTCCCAGACATTTAAATGGCTGAGATGTTGTCACAATAAACAATAGTAGCCTGCTCAATAGGACATCGAAGCTCTGACAATAACTGACGAAGCCAAACCGTTTCAGCAACTACATGTGCCACAACACGGTACTCAGCCTCAGCAGTTGAGCGGGAGACCGTAACATGTCTTTTAGAGGACCAAGAAATCAAGTTGTTACCAAGGAAAACACAAAATCCAGATGTGGACCTACGAGTATCGGGACAACCAACCCAGTCTGCATCAGTATAAGCTTTCAAGGAAGTGGGAGATGAGGGGTTGATATGAAGGCCATGATCGAGATTGCCTTTAACATAGCGAAGAATACGTTTGACATGGTGGTAATGTGGAATGCGTGGATCATGCATGTATAGACAAGCTTGTTGAACAGGAAAAGATATTTCAGGTCGAGTGAGAGTGAGGTATTGAAGTGCGCCAGTAAGACTGCGATAAAGAGTAGCATCGGAAAAAGGGTCACCATCAGCAGAAAGTTTGGAAGGTGTATCAACAGGAGTTCGAGAGGGCATGCAGTCTAGCATACTAGCGCGGTTAAGAAGATCAAGATTATATTGACGTTGAGAGAGAAAAAGAACAGAAGAGTCACGAACAACGGCAATACCCAAAAAATGATGAAGAAGACCAAGATCAGTCATGGAAAATTCAGAACATAGAAGAGTAATATTGTGATCTAAGAAAGTTTGAGAAGAAGAAGTAAGAACAATATCATCAACATAAAGAAGCAAATATGAATTATTATTATTATTACTATGATAAATGAAGAGAGATGTATCGGAGAGAGAAGGAACAAAACAAATATTTTGAATAAAGGAAGAAAAACGCTGAAACCAAGCACGAGGTGCTTGTTTTAAACCGTAAAGATATTTTTGAAGAAGACAAACGTGATCGGGGTGATTTTTATCTTCAAAACCTAGAGGTTGTTGACAGAACACAGTTTTTGGGAAAGAACCATTTAGAAAAGCATTTTTAACTTCTAATTGGTGAATAGGCCAAGCGGAAGAGACAACAATGCTAAGAACAGTACGAATGGTACTAGATTTAACCACAGGAGAGAAAGTTTCATCGTAGTCAATGTCGTGTTGTTGGGAATAACCACGACAGACCCAACGAGCTTTATAACGAGAAAGTCGACCGTCAGAGTGATTTTTTTTGCGAAAAAACCATTTTCCAGAAACAATGTTGGCGTTGGAAGGTCGAGGGACTAGTTGCCAAATGTTATTTTCAATAAGAGCACGAAATTCCTCTTGCATAGTAGCAGCCCAATTGGGATCAAGAAGGGCTGATTTATAAGTCTTGGGAAGAGAAGATAGAGAGATTTCAGCATGAAGATTAAGACGTTGAGTAGGTAAACGAAAACCAGATTTACCACGAGTTCTCATGGTGTGATCATTTTGTGGTGCAGTAGTGGGTATAGCGCGAGGGGGAGGTGGTAGGGAAGGGGTAGCTGTCGTGCCCGTGGTTTGGGTTGGTTGTGCTGCGGGGGCAGGAGGCACGGCAGGCTGGGTGGTGTCAGGGGCTGCTGGCGCAGAAGTGTGTCGCGTCTTTGTCTTTTTAGTTTTTTCCTTTTCAGTTTGAAATATAAAGAAAAAAATTTAGCACACCCCATTTTCATGCATGGATGTATAAATCTCAAAGCAAAATGCATTCCAATAGATCGTGTGGATATAACATGTATCCACTTGTGTAGATACATATGCATTTGCACATCTTCTTTTCTTCTTATTTTTTTGCAGGGAAGCATGAGCATCTTCCCCTTCAAACAACGACCAAGAAATTTCCAATAGCAATATATATGTACGAGCACTACCAATAAAACAGTCGGTGAAAATACAAACACTGACACATACAGAAAGGAGGGAGTTCTTTTAAGGAAAGAACTTTGGTGTTTCTGTTACCTGAATGAATCTCGCTTCTTCGTTCCCTATATATGCATCTTCGAGAACTAGCTTGCTTTCCTATGTGATGTGAATCCACCTAATTTGCAGATCATCAAATCATCACTGGCAAAACAATTGGTTGCTTATTATTCTGCATCCATGTTGCTCGTACAGATGCAAACGACAAGGGATGGAGATTAGTTTAGTTAATCTTAGAATATTTTGCTCCTGAAAAATAAATAAAAAACTTTATCAGAATTAATATTTTGAAAGATGAGAAACATTATTTCCTAGACGTAATGTTGAATTGATTCACAAGTGATGAATTCAGAGGGTACACGGCATAACAAGTTGTATTTTGATATCAAGCCACAATGTCAACCTTGTCTGGAACAGTAACTTCTGCAACAAATGGGAACTCAACTTTTTTGGCTACCAAATTGCCGATTATTCTATGAGTATTTATCCTATAAAGGATGCGGAAGTATTCTTCATATGAGGGCATTCTCCATTTCTGAACATCCTGGACCGTCCAATCGAATCATTTTACTGGGTTGGATGCCTTATTTGTCGTTGGTCATGTTTTTACAGTCTTGACTCACTTTTTATTCTAATTAAGGTGCAGGATGCATGGGTCCAACTCTAGGTTTTGGATGGATCCAGTCATTTTTTTTTCTGGATCATGGGTGTAATTTGCTCGACCCAGTGAACACTCATGCGCCTCATTCATTGGAAGAAACCCCTCAGCTGACTCTCTATTTCCTCCCTTGTGAGGCGACAGGCATAACCCTAGTTTCGTCCATCGACATGTGCGCATCTGGCACACTCTCCTTCCTTCTACCCTCTCTCTCTTCATCTCGCGCCGCCATGCTTATCCATAGCTCTTCCTGTTCTCTTCCAGATCCGGTCACCGCCTCCACCGCTTCCTCCTTTTCTACATTCACACCTGAAGAGGATGGTCCAAGCATGGTGTAGGCGATGAGGCAATAGCTCGGGAGTTGTTGTAATCTCAAGATCAAGGTATTTTTCTTGGGTTCTCATAATGGTTAAGTTGACATGATACAAAGAAGACACTGGAGTATAAATGAGGGTAGCAATTGTGTTCTTTATTCCGCTGGTTCTAGAGAGGGCAGAGTTCGCCTGTTTTTTAGTGTAATTTCAGTTTTAGGACTTGGAACTATTTTCAAATTTCATGGCGGGACATGCTATGAGAGAGAAAAATGTTCAAGCCGGAAAGAACTTTGCCGATTTGTTTTACTTAGATGGTTTTCTTGGCTTGGTGGAATATTTTTCTTAAATGCAAAAGACTTTAGTAAGTAGTGGACAACCTTTGCAACATGAAAAAGTTGTTTTGTGCATGGTGTATTGCTTTTGTCACACATGATTAAGGTTAAGCATAAGGATGCAGTTCTTCACTGTATTGATTTGTTGCCACCTTAGCAAGGTATTGTAAAAAAATGTCACCATATGGAACTTTTGGTTTCTAGCATTGGTGTATATTATGTAATTATGTATGTTTTTAATTAATAAATTAATTGTTGTGAGGCTTTTTTTCCTATAGTTCAGACTAAAAAAATAAAAGGCTTGACCGACACTAGCTACACTAGAGCAGCTTGTAATCCGTGTACAAAAGAGGTTGGCTTGGCATTATTGGACTCAAGCAGCTCATGGTCCCTATACAAATGCTTGATCGATTAATTAACCATAATGCTTGGCCAAATCCACCTATAAAGAATAACTAAGCGAATCGATCGAAAGAAGTTTGTGGTCATTCGATCAACCCAAAAAGAAAAACCAGGTAATATGCACTTAGTTAATCCCTATCTATCCCCACCTATTTTTTTGAGAAAAACACCTTGATCTACTACATATTCGTTTTGTATGGGCCATTTGTAATGGAAAAAATATAGTGGTCTTCACCAAAAAAAATAGTAGGCTAACCAACAAGAAAAGAAACACCTAAGCTAATAGAACTAGTTCACCAGAAGAAAAAAAATGAAAATTGCACCAATACATTTATAATCAAAGACAAAAAAAATGCAGGGACAACAACAAATATTGAAGGTGAGAACAAAAATTGACCTAGTGGAAGCAAGAAAATGATTCTTTTTTCAAATCTATCAAAAGCGAAGAAAACGTATGAATAGTCAAAAAGGAAAAAAATCCGAATAAAAATTAGTGTCATGTATTCTTAGAAATCTGAATAAAATGAACCTCATACAAGAATTGGTTTTCTTATCTAACTTTACAAAGACAAGTCTATCAAACAGAAGCGGGCATTGCCGGTAGAATATGAATATCATACCTGATTTTCACTAGTTCCATGGCCAATGTATATGGATTCTCAAAGAAAGTTAATTGAGATTGGGCCAAGGGGGGGTGATGGCCCACCTTGGCCCTCACTAAGCTCTGACAATGTGTGCAGGTGAAATAACCTGGTGCACAATGAACAGTGTTATCAATTTTCGCTATGTTGCATGAAGACATGCGACAGTTGAGCGCCACACTCTCTTAGTCTTAACATCTAGGCACATAGCATAAATCAATGTTCCCATCGACTCAATGTCGCGGTAAGGTTAATTTCTTTCGAAAAAAGGAGGATGACTCTTGGACTCTACATCAGGGCGATACATGCAGTCATTTTATAACTATTCACCAAAACCACACAAACTATGAAGCCACCATCTTGGTAGCAACTGTCGATACTCATATCCACATGATGAAGGGGTGCAGATTGTCGAAGCCGCATTACTTAGACCTCACACCAAAGTACAACATCTAAAACTGGAGGCCTCAACCAAGCCGAATTGCCTGATCTGGATCGCACACCGGTCCGGTACACTCTTAGCGAGCAACCATGTGCTTGATGCAGAGGTCATCGCCACTGTCTTCCACTGATCCATCTTCAGGTCAGTACTGAAATATCAAATTTGCTGAGGTTGGCATCGACGCCACCACACCGCCAGACGACGGCACCTCCCTACGTGCGTCCATCATGACTCACATTCATCGCCAAGGCCCTGTTGTGCCACGTCGTCGGCATACGATCGATTGACCTAGGGTTTCCCCTGGAGATAACTGATGGAGGTGTATAGCTACTCCACGACAATACCTTCAAGAAGGGAACGACACAGAAGAGCATCATCATCGCATCCTCGGTATAGCCGAAACCAGGGTTTTCACCCGGATCTGCTCGATGAACCTCCATCTTGCATCCTGTGCACGGACTGCCACCGATTGCCTCTGCCACAAAACAAGCAAGCCACTTTGGGCAGGTCAGATCTGACCAGAGGACCGACGACTCCTGCAGCCGGCAAATCCATCCTTGCCCTCCATGCCGCTATCACCGCCGATCCAAGGTGTAGCAGCGTTGCCGCCCCAGGTGCAGCAACACCGCCACCAGCCATGACGCCGCCGTTCCTCAGGCTGAAGACCAACACCGGCTGCGCCTGGAGGGTCACCGTTCAGCTGGTGGACCCACTCGTGCGACATACCGTTGAAAATTAAGAAAAATTGCGTGAACATCGAATTTTTTGCATAAAGGAAAAGTCCACACAAAGTGTGTAAAATCATCGAGAATAACAAGATAATATTTAAAACCAAAAATACTGGAAATAGGGGATGTCCAAAGGTCACAATGTAGTAATTCGAACGGATAAGTACTTCGAGAACTAGATGAACTAAACGGGAGACGAACATGTTTGCCTAATTGACAGGACTCACAAAGCGAGGAAATATGAGAATCTTTATTACAAGGTACTATAAATTCACTAAGAAGAGACGATAAAACAACATTATTTGGATGGTCAAGTCGACGATGCCACAAGTCTACCGAAGCCATCATAGATGTTGGTGGCGCGGCAGCAGGGACACCATGAAGAGAATATAAATCAGCGGAGCTATTGAAGCGTGCGATCTCGGCCTTGGTCGGGTAATCCTTCACAGATAAACCGAAAACATCAAATTCAACAGAAAAAAGATTGTCACGAGTAAATTGATGAACATAAATCAAAATTTTAATGAGAGCTGGGGCAACAAGAACATCACGAAGAAGAAGGAGTTTGGTGGAGGAGGGTAGCTGAGTTTGGCCAATGCAAAAAATTGGAATAGTGGAGCCATCACCAAGTGTAATAGACGGGAAAGGAGATGTGATGCAAGATGACAGTGAATTACTAGATGCAGACATGTGACTAGAAGCACCGGAATCGAAGATCCAATCCGTACCTGAGGTTCCCTGAGAAGGAAAATTGTTCATGGCCTGCAGAAAGGCGGCTTGATCCCAGCTCGGTGCTTCGGTTGAGGTAGGTGCAGGAACCAGTGCAGGCTGGTACGGTGGCGTAGGCAGCAAAGCAGGCAACGGCGTGTAGTAGCTGGCGTCAGAGTAGGGCGGTGACGGGGCGTATGTCGGAGGAGCTTACGTCAGGGCAGCATGGTAGGCGTGCGTCGGCTGGCGAGGCGCAAGGAGCCCAGGGGCACCGGTAGGAGGGCGAACGCCGGGCTGTCAGGCGCTAGTGTAGGCGGGTGGGGCACCATATGGGGACGGTGCTGCCCAGGGCATGGCCCAACCGCCCAAGCCTGAACCATACCGGTACAAGGATCTTTAGACGGACGCCAGCTAAGAGGCGTAGGTGGCGGGGCAGGGCTGGAAGGCGGCACTGATGGTGGTGTAGAGCGCGGAGGCCGGTACACGGGATTTTTGCCGTGGTAGTTTGTACTAGGGCGCCAGCCGGGAGGAGGTTGCATTGGAGGCACTGTCATCTGTACCGGGGCAGCAGGTTGCGCCGAGTGCCCTGCCGCGGGAGGAGGCGGAGCCGCGACAGGAGGAGGCGGCGGCCGTGGTGATGCGGTGAAGACGTGGGGACGCGCCTCCTTGCGGGCTAACGCATCGTCGGCGCAGTGGAGCAGGGAGCGGACCTCGGCGAAGGTAGGTCGGGGCCGCATCATGGGGGTGCAGGAGACTTGCTTCTCGAACCGGTCGCTGAGCCCCTGGAGAAGGATGTTGAGGAGCTGGCGATCGACAACGGGATCGCTGAGTTCACGGAGCTCGTCGGCCATCGTTTGGATGCGTTGGCAGTAGACACTGAGAGAGGAGGACCCCTGGACGGTGTTGCGGAGTTCGTGTTGAGGTTGTTCACCCGAGCGTCGATGTTGTCCTGCAACAATTGACGAAGGGCCGCCCACAGGGCGGCGGCGGTGGAAGACTCCCGGAAGACGAGATTGAATATCCCGGTGGACACCCGTGTGTAGATCCATTGGATGATGGTGAGACCATCCTTGACCCAGAGAGGATCGTTGAGGCGCGGGACGGAGTCGGCGGCGACGTGGGCGCTCAGATTGCAGCGGCTAAGGTGGACGTCAAAAAGATGATGCCAATGGTAGTAGTTGTGGGCTGCTACGTCTAAGGTGATGGGGATGAACGGAGTAACATCTGAGATTGTATCGGCAAAGGAGATTGGAGTGGCCACTGTGAGGGTAGAGGTGGAGGCTAGGGCTAAGGAGGAAGAGGAGGAGGCATTGGCGATTGTTTTGGAGGCGGCTAGGGCTGCGCGCCGCTCGAAGTAGCCGGGCGGCAGTGGCGGCGGCGGTGCGGGTGGGTTGGTCATACCCTAGGATCGATAACTAATACCATGTAAGTTTTGCGGAATATTCATTGTATTGATCTCAACCTCAAACGGGATGTTACATCAAGGTACAATACTTGGGGTCCAAGAAACATACTAGAGATAAAGATGGACTACAAGTTAAAGTACGAAAGCTATAACCGAATATACTCTAACATTATCTAATCCAACTATACTAGTGCGGCTAGCACCTGTGTGCACTGTGTAACATATAAAACATGTACACTTTGATCTTTATGTCATTTCCTTGTGTGTCGCGTCGTTGTCTTTTTAGTTTTTGCCTTTTCAGTTTGAAATATAAACAAAAAAATTAGCACAACCCATTTTGATGCATGGATGTATAAATCTCAAAGCAAAATGCATTTCAATAGATCTTGTGGATATAACATGTATCCACTTGTGTAGATACATATGCATTTGCACGTCTTCTTTTCTTCTTATTTTTTTGCAGGGAAGCATGAGCATCTTCAACTTCAAACAACGACCAAGAAATTTCCAATAGCAATATATATATATATATATATATATATATATATATATATATATATATATATATATATACATATATATATATATACGAGCACTACCAATAAAACAGTCGGTGAAAATACAAACACTGACACATACAGAAAGGAGGGAGTTCTTTTAAGGAAAGAACTTTGGTATTTCTATTACCTGAATGAATCTCGCTTCTTCGTTCCCTATATATGCATCTTCGAGAACTAGCTTGCTTTCCTATGTGATGTGAATCCACCTAATTTGCAGATCATCAAATCATCACTGGCAAAACAATTGGTTGCTTATTATTCTGCATCCATGTTGCTCGTACAGACGCAAACGACAAGGGATGGAGATTAGTTTTGTTAATCTTAGAATATTTTGCTCCTGAAAAATAAATAAATAACTTTATTAGAATTAATATTTTGAAAGATGAGAAACATTATTTCCTAGACGTAATGTTGAATTGATTCACAAGTGATGAATTCAGAGGGTACACCGCATAAGTTGTATTTTGATATTAAGCCACAATGTCAACCTTGTATGGAACAGTAACTTCTGCAACAAATGGGAACTCAACTTTTTTGGCTACCAAATTGCCGATTATTCTATGAGTATTTATCCTATAAAGGATACGGAAGTATTATTCATATGAGGGCATTCTCCATTTCTGAACATCCTGGACCGTCCAATTGAATCATTTTACTGGGTTGGATGCCTTATTTGTCGTTGGTCATGTTTTTACAGTGTTGATCTTACTTTTTATTCTAATTAAGGTGCAGGATGCATGGGTCCAACTCTAGGTTTTGGATGGATCCAGTCATTTTTTTCTGGATCATGGGTGTAATTTTCTCGACCCAGTGAACACTCATGCGCCTCATTCATTGGAAGAAACCCCTCAGCTGACTCTCTATTTCCTCCCTCGTGAGGCGACGGGCATAACCCTAGTTTCGTCCATCGACATGTGCGCATCTGGCACACTCTCCTTCCTTCTATCCTCTCTCTCTTCATCTCGCGCCGCCATGCTTATCCATAACTCTTCCTGCTCTCTTCCAGATCCGGTCACCGCCTCCACCGCTTCCTCCTTTTCTACATTCACACCTGAAGAGGATGGTCCAAGCATGGTGTAGGCGATGAGGCAATAGCTCGGGAGTTGCTGTAATCTCAAGATCAAGGTATTTTTCTTGGGTTCTCATAATAGTTAAGTTGAATACCATAGACATGATACAAAGAAGACACTGGAGTATAAATGAGGATAGCAATTGTGTTCTTTATTCCGCTGGTTCTAGAGAGGGCAGAGTTCGCCTGTTTTTTAGTGTAATTTCAGTTTTAGGACTTGGAACTATTTTCAAATTTCATGGCGGGACATGCTATGAGAAAGAAAAATGTTCAAGCCGGAAAGAACTTTGCCGGGTTTTTTACTTAGATGGTTTTCTTGGCTTGGTGGAATATTTTTCTTAAATGCAAAAGACTTTAGTAAGTAGTGGACAACCTTTGCAACATGAAAAAGTTGTTTTGTACATGGTGTATTGCTTTTGTCACACATGATTAAGGTTAAGCATAAGGATGCAATTCTTCACTGTATTGATTTGTTGCCACCTTAGTAAGGTATTGTAAAAAAAATGTCACCTTATGGAACTTTTGGTTTCTAGCATTGGTGTATATTATGTAATTATGTATGTTTTTAATTAATAAATTAATTGTGGTGAGGCTTTTTTTCCTATAGTTCAGACTCAAAAAATAAAAGGCTTGACCGACACTAGCTACACTAGAGCAGCTTGTAATCCGTGTACAAAAGAGGTTGGCTTGGCATTATTGGACTCAAGCAGCTCATGGTCCCTATACAAATGCTTGGTCGATTAATTAACCATAATGCTTGGCCAAATCCACCTATAAAGAATAACTGAGCGAATCGATCGAAAGAAGTTTGTGGTCATTCGATCAACCCAAAAAGAAAAACTAGGTAATATGCACTTAGTTAATCCCTATCTATCCCCACCTATTTTTTTGAGAAAAACACCTTGATCTACTACATATTCGTTTTGTATGGGCCATTTGTAATGGAAAAAATATAGTGGTCTTCACCAAAAAAAAGTAGGCTAACCAACAAGAAAAGAAACACCTAAGCTAATAGAACTAGTTCACCAGAAAAAAATGAAAATTGCACCAATACATTTATAATCAAAGACAAAAAAATGCAAGGACAACAACAAATATTGAAGGTGAGAACAAAAATTGACCTAGTGGAAGCAAGAAAATGATTCTTTTTTCAAATCTATCAAAAGCGAAGAAAACGTATGAATAGTCAAAAAGGAAAAAATCCGAATAAAAATTAGTGTCATGCATTCTTAGAAATCTGAATAAAATGAACCTCATACAAGAATTGGTTTTCTTATCGAACTTTACAAAGACAAGTCTATCAAACAGAAGCGGACATTGCCGATAGAATATGAATATCATACCTGATTTTCACTAGTTCCATGGCCAATGTATATGGATTCTCAAAGAAAGTTAATTGAGATTGGGCCAAGGGGGGGGGGGGGGGTGATGGCCCACCTTGGCCCTCACTAAGCTCTGACAATGTGTGCAGGTGCAATAAACTGGTGCACAATGACCAGTCTTATCAATTTTCGCTATGTTGCATGAAGACATGCGACAGTTGAGCGCCACACTCTCTTAGTCTTAACATCTAGGCACATAGCATAAATCAATGTTCCCATCGACTCAATGTCGCGGTAAGGTTAATTTCTTTCGAAAAAAGGAGGATGACTCTTGGACTCTACATCAGGGCGATACATGCAGTCATTTTATAACTATTCACCAAAACCACACAAACTATGAAGCCACCATCTTGGTAGCAACTGTCGATACTCATATCCACATGATGAAGGGGTGCAGATTGTCGAAGCCGCATTACTTAGACCTCACACCAAAGTACAACATCTAAAACCGGAGGCCTCAACCAAGCCGAATTGCCTGATTTGGATCACACACCGGCCCGGTACACTCTTAGCGAGCAACCATGTGCTTGATGCAGATGTCGTCGCCACTGTCTTCCACCGATCCATCTTCAGGGCAGTACTGAAATATCAAATTTGCTGAGGTTGGCATCGACGCCACCACACCGCCAGACGACGGCACCTCCCTACGTGCGTCCATCATGACACACATTCATCGCCAAGGCCCTGCTGTGCCATGTCGTCGGCATACGATCGATTGACCTAGGGTTTCCCCTGGAGATAACTGATGGAGGTGTATAGCTACTCCACGACAATACCTTCAAGAAGGGAACGACACAGAAGAGCATCATCATCGCATCCTCGGTATAGCCGAAACCAGGGTTTTCACCCGGATCTGCTTGATGAACCTCCATCTTGCATCGTGTGCACGGACTGCCACCGATTGCCTCCGCCACAAAACAAGCAAGCCACTCTAGGCAGGTCAGATCTGACCAGAGGACCGACGACTCCTGCAGCCGGCAAATCCATCATTGCCCTCCATGCCGCTATCACCGCCGATCCAAGGTGTAGCAGCGTTGCCGCCCCAGGTGCGGCAACACCGCCACCAGCCATGACGCCGCCGTTCCTCAGGCTGAAGACCAACACCGGCTGCGCCTGGAGGGTCACCGTTCAGCTGGTGGACGACAGGGTCATACTCGTTCAAGATTGGGCCACCTTCGCCGCCGTCCACAAGATCAAGATCGGATACATGGTGACTTTCAAGCTGCTCACTCCCGACATGCTCAAAGTCATCGTGTTCAATCATGATGGCCTATGTCGTGACCGTTTAGGAGCTCCAAGAGTGGTTTTTGTAAGTGGTTTGTTATGATGAGAACATATATGTTGTACTGTCGTACTTATGTGCTATCTACCGTACTTTGTTAGATGCTAATATAATGTATGTGTGTCATGTTTTATCTGTGTGCTGTTTGCCTAGTCTACTGGTAATCTCATCATCTCCATAAAGAGATTATCAGACTATATGCGACACAGTTAACCAAACAGCATGCATGACTTGCATTTCCGCATCGTGCAAAGAACAACCAAACAACGTACATTTCGTTTCGCCAGAGCCAGATTAGAGGATATATACACAATCAATCAACATGCGAATGTTGGTTTTTGTCTGCATTTGCTCGACCATGCTCCACTGAAAAACAACCTTGAGCCTGGTTTCCTCAAGCAGGCCCGGTGTGAAAAACAACCAAACACTTCCATAGTAATACTGGTACGTATCCCTAGCTAGCTAGTACCTACCGCATCGTCTTGTCTCTTGTGCACCCTCACCTTAAGCCCGTCCTGCATGTGAAGTATGACGGACAGCTTGGGTCTCACCGCGGCGGCACCTGCCACGACCTCCACCCTGAACCGAGGCAGGACGGCGGCAACAACAGCCTTCATCTGCGTGTACGCCAGGTTCCTGCCGAGGCACGTCCGGGGACCCACGTTGAACGCCATGAACTTGTACGACGGCTCGTGCCGGAGCTGCCCCGCTGCCGTGAGCCACCGCTCCGGCCGGAACTCTAGGCAATCCTTGCCCCACACCGCCTCCATGCGTCCCATCGAGTACAACGACACGATCACCTGCCGCGACGGCCACACCGACAGGCCGCTCGGCAGCGTGTCTGGCTGAGTGGCGGCCTTGTGCTCGAACGGCACCGGCGGGTACAGCCGGAGTGACTCCGACAGCGCCGCGTGCAGGTAGACCAGGCGCTTCAGATCGGCAGCTCCGGACGCCGGGTTGTCATGGATCTCGGCGAGGATCTTGGCCTCCACGTCGGGGTGGTTGGAGAGAAGCCAGAAGAACCATGTCAGGGCGGAGCTCGTGGTGTCGCGGCCAGCGATCATGAAGTTGAGCGTCGTGTCGCGCAAGAACCGATCGAACTCCTTTCCGTCCTTGCCTACTTCTTCTTGGCATGCAAGGTACAACGTGAGAAGGTCAGCGGCGTCGGTCTCGTCGGCGTTGGCCGCGCGCTCTCGCCGGAGCGAGATGAACTCGGCGATAGACGCGTCGAGCACCTGCCGAGCTTTGGCCATCTTCTTGTGGTGGCCGATGTTGAGGTAGCTCTGGAGCCTCAGCCAAGGCACAGGCCTCACGTGCCTGTAGAACAGCACCTCCTCGGCCTCGTCCAAGGCCGTGGCGAATGGCACTCGTGGGAAGTCGGCGGCGAGGCAGCCGGGGTCGACACCGAACACGAACATGGCAGTGAGGTCGAACGTCAGGCGCATGAACACGTCCTGCAGGTCGACGACGCCGGCGACGGCAGCGAGGCCGTCGAGGAGCGGCACGAGCCCCTCGCCGAGCTTACGAGCTGTGTTCGCGGCGACGGCGGAGCGGAACCTTGCGTGTGAGAGCAGCGCGTGCGCCTTGCGCCGCTGGAAAGCCCAGGACTCGCCGTCGGCGTTGAAGATGCCGTCACCGAGCACGTCGAAAACGGCCGCGAACTCGTCGCCCTTGGGGTAGTTGCCGAATTTGGCGGTGAAGACGTGCGCCACGTCCGCCGGGTTGGCCGTGAGAAGCATCTCCACCGGCGCGCCCCAGGGGCCGGTGATGACGTGCGACATCCCCGGCGCCGCGCGCAGGAACTCTGTGACCCAGTCATGCGCTCTCCAGGCGTTGACGCTGATCGCCGGCAGAGTGCCGACCAGCGGCCAGCTCGTTGGCAGCCCGTCCCGGCGGCGAAACCTGAAGAAGAACAAGAAGAGGAAGCAAGCCAGCGACGCCATGAACTCCGGATAATACTTGCCGAGGAAGCCTGCGACGCGCCATAAGGACACTGCCTCCATTTCTTTCTCTTTACGTTGTTTAATTTACGCTATAGGTGAAGTGTATAAACTTTGGTGAAGCCGAGCGGGAGTTTTTGTAGGTGACCCCGCCCAGGATTATCTTGGTTACGAACTTACAATCATGCAAGCCACTAAGAGCACATGATTTTCTCAACAACAAAAGAAAACAAAAGAAATCATGATTTGTCCAAAATCAAAACGAAGAGATCAGGATTTTCTCAAGGAAAAAACCCGAAGAAATCAGGAGAGATATGCAGTGAGATTAGGAGAGATTACAATAAAAGTCTCTGAAGTGATGAGGAGGTATACAGAGAGATAACAGCTCATGTAATCAACTGTATTTATACAATAGCTAAATAGCAGGCTACTGCAAATATTTATTGGTTTGTTCAAAGAATGTGTCTAGATCTCAATCGACTAAGACTTAACAAAGTCTCAGTCAAATGGTAGAGCATATAAAAGAATAACTTTTGTGCATGAATCTTCACACACGATCTCACGAATATAGCATTGACTGAGACTTCGTTAAGTCTTAGTCGACTAAGATTTGAAATAATACCAATGCCACTAATTCATTCTTCCATCGATTTTTTTTATTAATTCCTTTAACTAATATGTCGATTTTATTTCTATCTGTTTCAAATTTAATAAACATATGATATGTATTCATATTTTAGTAATATCCGATCTGAGTTCTAATCTGATAACATTCGTAGTTCTAATCTGATAACCTCTGTAGATCGTATTCACATTCGTATTTATTTTTTAAATGTAAAAATAAAAATGATAAAAGCACTATTGATTCTCATTCGATTTATTTTCACCCTTAGTTTTTTCTCTGAGTGAGCGGTGAAGAGTGGCGGGTTTTTCAAAATGAAGAGTTTTTTTCGAGCGGTGGAAAGTGGAGATGCAACAGGTTAGATAACGATTTGTTGAATCATGGAGAGTGGCGAGTTTTTCATAGTTTTTCCTGAGCGGTGGAAAGTGGAGATCCAATAATAGGTTAGACAACGATTTGTTGATTCTTGTTGTTCAGTTTTTGTTTTGTTATATTAGATCATTTTACTAGTAGATTTTTTTTTGACTATAGGGTTGATGAGATTGCACCTTATCAACACAACAAACTATTTTACTACATTCGTTTAAAAGTATTTAACGTGGTTTTAGTTAAAATTTGAATTAAAATTATTCAAGCATATCCGAACGAAGGGAATAGCTGAGTAACAACTTGACGATGCCACCAATTTACAAGGAACGACATTCTTTATTGCATTCATCATATCCTCAAATGATACTAATACAATACAACGGCAATACTGACATTATTGCATACACGACACTGATACATCATCAAAGCATAATCTCTCTACTACTACGTGATAATCTCTTATCTCTCGATCGACCTCTCTTTTAAGCAGTAATCACCAACAACGGATATAATCCAACGGCTGAGATTGCTCCACCCACCTCCGTGAGGCCGTGAAGCATGAACAACACGAGCGTGACAGCCTAGACCCAAATCTCCAGCGCGCACCGGTACATCTCCTTCTCCGGGACCGGCACGTCGACGGTGACGAGCCCGGTGTCGGCGTCGTAGCCGAACTCCACGTCGCCCGAGTCGACGAAGCATTTCACCGGCCTCCGCGAGCAGTACGCTCCGAACAGGCCGCAGCCGCGTACCCTGAGCGCCACGACGGCGTTGTTGTCCCCGTCCCTCTTGACGGTGCATTCCTCGACGGCGCCGCCGGCGTTGAACATGTGGAGGAGCCCGATGGGCGCGAACGAGACGTCCGGCGCGACGGCGCGGATGGGGCAGACGTGAAACAGCTCGTACTCAAGCCTCTTGAGCGTCACCGGCAGCGTGGCGCCCCGGGGCAGCCGCACGAGCTCCCCCGCCTGGTGGGAGTACACCACGGCGTCGCCGCCCCAGTCGCCGGCGCCGGCGACCTGGGCGATGCCGTCCACGTCGTCCGTGCGCACCGAGCCGGTGAGCGTGCCGGGCGCATCGTCGTGGATCCTCGTCTTCTTGGTGACGCGGCACCAGCCCGCGCCCTGGCAGTTGAAGACCCCCACCACGCCGGCGCACTTGTTCACGTTCCATATCTTGAGCAAGCTGAGAAGAAATTGAGAGGGTCTCAGCACCGGGAGAAGAATTTGGAAGAGTTTCCTCAAGAGGATTTGAACGAACGAACGATGATGGTTACCTTGCACCATCGCGCGCCGGGTCGGAGAAGAGGCAGTCACGCGTGGGGCGGCCGGGGAGCTGCGCGCGGAGCACGGAGCCGTCGGGGAGCACGAGCTTCTTGAGAAGGTCGAAGTTGTGGTTCCCCGGCTTGTCGCTGACGTAAATCGGGCAGCCGCCGATGGCCCTGGCGGCGCCGTGGTACTCGGCCGCCGGGTGCAGGCTCTGTCAAACCCATCGATCAGAATTCAGATGAAACAGTAGTAGTACGTAAGAAACAATTAATGAAACGTGATGAGAAAGAAAGACGTGTACATACATGGAACATGTCCCAGTCGGGGTTCATGAACTCGCCGAGGAAGAGGGTGTTGTAAGCGACGGAGGAGATGTGGACGGTGTGGGAGGCGGGGTCGCGCGGGTAGAAGTCGTCGGAGGCGCGGACGACGGCGGTCTGCTTGGCGGTGTAGAGGGTGTCGGTGTTGTGGCACATGCAGGAGATGCAGCCGTTGTCGGGGAAGTTGCGGGCGACGGAGGCCTCGAGGGCGCGGTGGTAGGCGCGGGTGAGGGCGACGCGGCCGCCGTGGCCGGCGCCGAGGGTCTCCATGATGTTCTGGACGTCGACCTTGACGCCGTCGACGCCGCATGCGGCGAGGTAGGCGTGGAGTTCGTCGTAGAAGGTGTGGACCTTGCGCGGGTGCACGAGGCCGAGGCCGAGCACGGAGAGGGAGTCCATGACGATGTCCGGCTGGTTTCCCGTGACCCCGGGGGACTGCACGGGGTAGGCCAGGGCCGTGTCGTAGTGCTCCATCCCGGCCGCCGACGGCTTGACGCCGCCCCAGTAGCCGGCCATGGCGTGCCAGACGTAGACGGACTTGACGCCGTGCTCCGTCTTGGTCTCGTCCACCAGCCGCTTCAGCCCGGGGGTGTCGTCATTCTCGCTCTGGAACTTGGTGTTCTCCTTGATGCCGGTGAGCCTGCTGGCGAACTGCGCCCCTTCCTGGACGGTGACGCCGGGGTCGTCCTTGGCGTTCTCGCCGCCGATCTGCTGCCATCCGTCGTCGATGATGAGGAACCGCGGCGGCGCGCCGCCGTCCGCCAGGCTGCGGAGCCCCTGCTTGACGCCGTCCGCCGTCACGTCCGTGTAGAAGGCGTCCCACGTGCACCACCCGAACCAGTCCACGAACGACGGCACCTAATCCGCAAGCGCACAAACCAATCAGACACGATGGATTTCTCCAAAGCTAATCGATCAGATCCCATCGAACAGGATAGAAAATTGTATTACTGCTACTAACTAACTAACTAACCATTTTCTTCTCCCTGTGGTGGAACGTCTGCATGTGCTTCTCAACGGCCCTGCATTTCATTTCCAGACAAGTGAGTGAAATTTAAACAGTCTAAGTTCAGATTTTGAAATTTTGGTCGAGACATGGAGGAAGAAGAGGAGGAGGACGTACTTGACGGCCTGGGTGATGGTGTGGAAGGGGTTGGTGCCGGCGTGGATGTAGACGCTGTTCAAGCCCTGCTCCGTCTGCACCGCTTTATCCCCTGCTCTCACAAAATTCAGAAACGATCCCAGTGCAAAAATAACCACGAATTTCTCCCGGCAAGATTGAAAATGCATGTTAAAAATGGTTAATTACCGCTCTCGATGCAGATCTCGAGCTGGTCGCGGTCGTTGCCCTGGAGCACGGTGCGGAACTGGCCCTCCAGCAGCGGCAGCATCACCACGTACACCGGTTCGCTGTCGTCGTTGCCGGCGGCGGCAGGGACCTCGATGATGACAAATTGGGTCTCCAGCGGCACGTCGCGCCCGGAGGTGCCCATCCGCTGCGTCATCCACCACAGCTTGAACCGGAACAGGCACATGAATCGGCAGTCCCTGCACCAGCAATTCCACTGAAATGTAAGCTCAAAAAAATAATATCTGCATCCGTCCGTCGTGCTTGCTGCACACAAACTATTTTCATTTTTTGTGGGAACAAATCGACTGCCGCATCTCCTTCACAAACGTGATTTTTTTGTTGGTAAGAAAAAAACTACTAACAAATTCCTCCTGAAAAAAACTGTACTAGGATCTTTTCAGAAGAAATAAACTGCAGTAATTAAAATTACTCAGAAACCAACATCCTGAAGAACAGCAAATAGATAAAAAAAGGCGGGAAAAGGAGGAAAAGAAAAGCCATTTTCTCCTTCCTTCCCCACACATTCTCGCTGTCTCGCTGTCGAATAGCCATAGCACATAGAGTACATTCTAGACTTTGCTTTGGCCGCTATCTCCTTTTCTCAGCAGTCACGGACAAAGAAACTGAGCTGTGTAACCTCAAGTCAAGAGGAACGCGGACACTCACCGGAGAGTTCCGAAGGTGAAGACGTGGTGGCTCTTGGCCTCGCCGGCCGTGGCGCCGACGAAGGCCCCGTCGACGAGCCCCGCCCCGGAGGCGTGCGCCGCGGCGATGTTGTCCGGCACGCCGGACAGCACCGTCCGGCCGCGCACCTCCAGCCGCCCGTCGCTCACCGTGATCTGCGGCGTCACCGTCATCTCCGGTAACTGAATTCAAAAAACCACCTTCTGCAGAACCAGAACGGCAAGCGAGACGGCCGGCGTTAGCGTCAGCGAACGACTAAAACAGAAAATTCAGATGAATCACAAGCAGAGACGCTAATCAATCGTGGAGGACGCGTACCTTGCTTAATCTGATACGCGTGAAGAGATAACGGGGGATGGTAGTATATGACAGAGTAAAGAGAGGGTGCTTTGCGTGGGGGTAACTGATAAGCTGAATTAGTAGTCGTAATTAGAAAGCACTAGGACTAATCTAATGGCGGTGCGGTGCCCTCGCCGTCGCCGGAGAGGGGGATGAAGGGAGGGAGGAAGGGACGGGGAGGAGGAGGGGTTTATATAGTCGGGGAGACGGTGACGCGGCACACGCGGCCCATGTTCATTTGGGGAGGACGGACAAAGGCAATAGCTGGAGAATTCACATGTTTCTACTCTTAAAATTACTCCATGATTTTTTTGTCCTGTGACTGTGAGGTTTCTTTGTGTGGAAGATTGCATCGCAAATGGTCCAGTTGCTGCTGGTGTGGAGGGTCTGAGGTGTCCCAGATCGATGTGTTTCTTCCGTAGAAGAAAGTTCGTCGTGTAAACTATGCCACACTTGGTTTGTTGATGTGTATTTGCTGTTGCTGATCCAGCGGAACAAATGACACATGCAGTCTTGGTCTATGGACCCTAGGGCATCTTCAAAGGTGTGATTCATTTGTCGATTTTGATCCGTCGCTCTTCGTTTGGGTCGGTATGTACGAAAATCATGAT
Organism: Bromus sterilis; assembly: GCA_950022295.1. Taxonomy (NCBI): domain Eukaryota; kingdom Viridiplantae; phylum Streptophyta; class Magnoliopsida; order Poales; family Poaceae; genus Bromus; species Bromus sterilis. The sequence goes on from OX465597.1 coordinate 34,226,940, forward strand.
TCAGCGGGGCGCTGTAAATGTGTAGGTGTCCGGTTTTTTATCCGGCGCGATCCATTTCTGGCTTAAATTTACGGTCGATTTGGGTCCAATGAAAACGCAACGGAGGCGAGGTGGACGCCCTCCTTTGTCCCTCTTACCCCCCTGACCCGTCTGTTTGCCTCACAACCAAACCCGCTCCCGGCGCCCCCGATTCGATGTTCCCTCTGCATCGTCGTCGCCGCCGCACCCCCCCCCCCCCCTCGTTCCCCACCCACCTCCACTATTTGCACCGCCACCCGCAACGGCCGCTGTCACCCCAGCCACCCCGAGTGCATGCCATGGTTGGACTGAGGAGGATGCCGGAGAGAGGAGGATACTGCTGGGAGGAGGACGCCGGAGTGAGGAGTACCAATGCTGACACTTTCGACGGCCGGAACGCGCTGCGGGCGCTGCTTCCTCGACATGAACACGTCGGCATCTCGTCAGCCTCTTCGTCAAGCTTGCCTGCCTAAAAGATGTTCGGTCAATTGCCCGCCCCGTGTGAGGTACAAATTCGATCATGATAGATGGTGCAGATGGATTTTTGTACAACAATTCCATCGAGTCATCCACGTCGGAGGAGTCATCTGATGATGATACCGATATTTTGGTTGCTACACTTCTCGTGAATGATCATTTTGTGAGTCAGTGGCAAAAATTTAGAGGTTCAATACCGGGGCATCCACGTTGAATCAAAAGTTTGAAACAGAGAGCGTGGCGATCTTGTGTTGTATGAATACTACTTTCAGACTAAGCCAATGTTCCCTCCGAGGCTCTTCTAGTGACGCTTCCAGATTTGTAGATGGTTGTTTAACCGTATTCGAGAGGGAATGATAGAATATGATGATTATTTCAAATGCAAGTATGATTGTAATGGAAAGATTGGGTTCTTCTCTTATCAGAAATGCACAACAGTTGTTCGGATGCTTGCATATGGAGTTCCCCGTGACCTAGTTGATGAGTATGTGTGCATGAGCGAGTCCACTTGTCTGGAGGCATTGTACAAATTCTGCAAGGTTGTGGTTCAGGTGTTTGGTGTCGAGTACTTGCGACAACCAAATAGTGAGGATACAACTCAGTTGTTGGAAGTCAATGCTGCTAGAGGCTTCCTGAGCATGCTTGGTAGCATTGATTGTACGCATTGAGAGTGGAAGAACTTCCCATTTTCTTGGCAAGGGATGTATAAGGGACATGCCGATGGTAATACGTGATCCTCGAGGCTCTGGCATCAGAACTAGCAGTATAAGGGTGACAATGTTCTGCCTAACGGTCCACTAACATCATATGAAAACTTTCTCCAGTTTGATCATGATTTGCGTGATCGGGAAACCCAACGTGTAGTTGCAGAACGATTTGGTTGAGCATATGTGGAATCACGTAGAAGTTCAGTAGAATGTGTTCCCTTTTATATGACACAATGTAGTGTTTGTAATAAAATGATTTGATACAATTAATGATTGATTCCTATGGTTTGTAATAATATTGTGTGCTACAATGAATGATTTTATGGTTTGTAATAATATTGTGTGCTGCAATGTATGGTATATAAAAAACTATAGCAAAGATACCAATGTTTAGCTCTCGTGAATGGCCTTTCGAGAGTGATACCTATCTCTTCCAGGGAGATGTTGTTTACCTCCTTGAAAGAGAACGATCGGCACAATGAGAAGCTCTCTATGAGAGCTACATTTTTTTAGCTTTTCTATAACACAATATGGCCACCGGTGACCCCCCCCCCCCCTTTTAAACACCACAAAGCGTCCCTCCGACAGCGAGGTGGGACTAAATTTGGGTCACACCCGCACCGTTGGACAAAGCGACCTGACTCGGGCGGACATGGGTTGGACATGGCATAGCAGGTCCTCCGGCAGGGTTTTTTTATAAATCGGGATGGCATAGCAGGTCCAAACGGCCGAAATAACCGATAGTTTTTGTATGTAACTTATATGTGGGACTGTTTGAGGTGGCTGAAGCGTGTCGTTATGCCGAATCCGATCGACATGGTTTTTGTTGGACGAATCCTAAACTCTCCACACACTCGCTCTCACTTTCGTCGCTTCCGCTTCCTCACTCAACTTCTATGGCCCGTTCCGGCAGCGAATCCGATCATGAGTCGGATCCGGCGGATTGAGAAGCCTTCTTGAAGGAGGAAAACAGAGGCCGCATCGGTGCGTTGGACATGAAGGACCTCACACTTTGTATCGTCATCGAGCGGAGCAAGGTCGACACCTATGGCAATAACTCCTTTGAAACGTTCATTTTCTCAATCTGTCGTCGTAATGCGGCAGACGACGCCGATCCATCTCGCTCGACATCGCAGACCCACCGTCAACCGAGATCGCGTCCCCCTACCCCTTGGCCCGGTGACCATGAGGGGAAGAGGTCGAAGAAATGGTGTTTTGCACCGCATGTATCCTCCTTTTTAGTTAATTTTATTTTTAAATGAACAGTTTGATAGACTATGCTGCTATAAACTGTATTTTAGGTTTGAAATTATGTATTACCTCCGATCCATATTAATGGACTCAATTTTGTCTAGATTCGTATGTATCTAGTTAAGTATTTAGACTAGATGCATATGTATCTAGATAAACTTAAGTCCATTAATATGGATCGGAGGGAGTAATATGATCTATATCCATGCAGTTTATTTATATCATTTATCTATGTTTTGTATGATCAGTGTAGTTTAGTATACGTACATGATTCGTATAAATTAGAGGTGAACGTTTAAAAGATTCGACGGTGGATGAAAACGAAAATGAGCAACTTGGTCTCGGCAACAGTATAAAAGATCAAATTAGTCCAATCCCTTTGTAGATGACCTTATCCCCGTGCTGTACCCGATGACGTAGATATCTTTTGTGCCGCTCAAGCATTTCATTTTCCATGTTTCAGATTTTTTGCAATCATGAAGGATGGAGGACGCCTGAAGACGTGGGCGAGCACAAAGATCACTAAATATGTTTTTTTTTTTTCTGGCAAAAAAGTATGTTTATGTTTTTTTCATAAAAGAGACAAATGTTTATCTTTCTAGTTTTTGGGTCCTTTGTGTATTTTTTGTGGACGCAGCCGTATTATCTCTATATACATATATCCATTTTCATTCTTCATTTTATGTTCTCCTTACATTTTAATGTATATGTGTCGACGTCATATGTTTTCAGAAACAAATAAACGATATGTTAATCAGAATGCATTTCATATGATTATTTTCATTCCCGACGAGTAAGAATACCACAGAGAGACGTCGCGATACAATTGCACCTGAACATTATTACTGGTCAAAAATACGAATTTCAGATTTTGTAGAAGAAATGCCCCCACGCAAAAACAAAACAAAATATCTGGGTCCGATCGGAGGCATTGTTTGTTTGTGCAAGTGACTAGGAGATGTCCAAATTCCATGGATCAACAATGGATTGTTACGTTTGAAGTCACTACGCAAGCAAACAACAGACCACTACTACGAGGCTCACATGCGCCGGTGTTGACTGACTGAATGCTGTCGTGTGTTTATCTGCCCATATACCTCGTCCACGGAGGCTACGTACGATCTTTTTTGAGGGAAATCGAAGTTTTATTTCATAATTACAGGGTTACAATTCAGATGCAAAGGTTTCTTGATACAAAGGAATTCTTATGTAGACACACAACGATGCTACATTTCGTATCATTATATCTTGTCATGCAATTTGCATCCTTATGCTGTTTTCTTAGAAACTTCTAAGAAAAAAACTTTCTAAAGGTATCTTGAATGCTTATCTTCAAATTTTCCGCATTCGTCTGAATCGAACTGATCGGATTACTTTTAACATTTAACACGGCCTTCTATCCATCCACGGTTCGGTTCGCACAATCGTTTTCTCACAAGCGAGAATATGCTTGATGTTGTTGACTTCGATATGAAATTCACATATGTGTTACCTGACTGGGAAGGATCATTGGCGATGCTAACATTCTTGCTGATAGCATGGCTCAATCCAATGGAATTAGTATCCCGAGGGCATTGTTGAGGAAATTCATAACTGATAGTTGCTCGATTTACTAGCGAGTAGGGGATTAAGCGGCTAATCGAGCAGTTAATTAGCCACTTAATGGATTAACCAATCAAAATTATCAATTTATCGGCTCCTTAGTGACCTTATGAGCAGCGATTAATCGGCAAGTGAAGTGGTTAATTGGATGAATTCTTAAACAAGGCCCAAGGGTATGTTCTACCTAGGAGTTGTTGGATATGCATGTCGGCATGGTGTTCTTCCACCCTTCAGTCAAATCAGGTACCATATGAACAAGTTCGCCACTAATAAATATCCTAACATTGTTGCAGAATTATTCAATCTCGCACATTTTAGTATTAGTGTTACGGCTGAGAGGGCATTTAAAGCTCTGAAAAATAGACTAAAGATCCTAGATCGGAAGTCATTTCATCATTTTCCCATCCAAGTTAGGATTGTTCTTGCATGTTACATTCTCCATAATTGGATCTTAGAATGGGGTTGTAATGCCGAACAAGGCATATGTGACGGTAGATGATGTTAATAACAACGACCGTGATGTTGAGGCACATGACGATGAACCTTGAAAGAGAAAAGGGTTGAAGTGGGCAATGTGGATACATAGAGGTAACACAAGAATATGATGATGATGATGATGATGATGATGATGATGATGATGATGAAGGAAAAAACCAACAGAAAAAGAATAAACCCCTAGTTCAGGATCGATGAACTACCCTCTATTGAGTCATAAGACTGTTAATTTATACTCCTACAATTTGTTAATAGTTAGGATAAACTATCATTTATTTACTAGCTAGGACTAAAACACTGTTTATTTCGTTTAACATATGTAGTGTAATATGTGGTAAGATCACCACTAATGAGAAGGGATGACCACATCATATGGCATGCACAATAAAACATTATATAGTTAATAAGGGATGACAACAATATAGACCATGCATAACCACACGTCACGTAGTTCATCACAGTGTGACGTAGAACACCAAACGCCATGGGAATTTTGGTGCCCTAATGCAGCTAAGCCATATGGAGCTTATCAAACTATGTGCATAACATAGTTTTTAGGTTGTATTCACTCAGGCAGACCTCATTCATCCACAAATACAACAAAAACAATATTTATAGGTAAATGATGTAGCCAAAAAGGTCCAATATTACATGATATCTACGACCACCCTGCCAGTACATGAAGTAGCCAGTTGATACATGTATCAATAAGTTTCCCCTTCTCAGGTAGAGGCCAAATATATCTCATCTTGTTCCATAGATTCATGGCATAGCTGCAAGTAACGAATGTATGAAATGATCATTTTTCCTTAAAGGCATATTCGACGTCGATCCTTAAAATAAACACAATATTTGTTTGCGAACTGGCACCGATCAGTCCATGGACAGGGATACACAAGCCGACCATCCAGTCATATCCTCTAAACACTCGCTCCGCTGTTTTGTTAATATGCAAAACTGAAAATAATTATAAAAAATAAAATAATTCATTCTTAAATAATATGCAAATATCCCTCGTACAACAGTAGTTCTAATACAAATATTACATCCGAGATAACTGGATTTTACAAGTTTCTTGAATTCATGATTTCGGTTACAATGATAGTCGCACTAGTAGAAAACAGGGCTTTGGTTCAGACCTGGCCAGCCCATTAGTCCCGGTTCAGTCACGAACCGGGACCCATGGGGGCATACGTCCCGGTTCGTGCGCCCAGGGCGCCGGCTGGGCCTCGTGGGGCACTGGTCCCGGTTCGTCTGGACCTATTAGTCCCGGTTCCAGACACGAACCGGGACATATGGGCCTCCATCCATTGGTCCCGGTTCGTAGCTGAAACCGCGACTAAAGGTTGGCCATTAGTCCCGGTTCCAGCTACGAACCGGGACCAATGGATGACGCTTCGTCCCGAGGCGGTTTCTTTTCCCATGCGCGTGCGGCCTCCGACCATTGGTCCCGGTTCGTAGCTGGAACCGGGACTAAAGGATACCTGTAGTCCCGGTTCCAGCTACGAACCGGGACCAATGACAGCGCTTCGTCTTCCGCGCGCGCCCGACGAGCTTCCCATGCGCGTGCGACGCGCGTTGGGAAGCTCGTCGGGCGCGCGCCCGACGAGCTTCTCAGGCTATAAGTAGACGAAGGCCGGGAGCACTTCATCCGACTCATCTCATCTCATCTTCCCTTCTCATCCCTCTCGCGCCCGACGAACTTCTCGCCGCCATGTCGGGGTCGCCGCTACGATGGCCGTCCGACTCCGACACCCCGTCGGACGAGGACAATTCCGAAAGGCGCAAGTTTTGGGACCCGCCTCCGAAGCGGTGGCCTCGACAGCGCGGGCGATGATTGCGCGCCGCCGATGACAGCCCGCCCCCCGCCGACGACGACAGTTTGCCGCCCGCCGACGACCCGCTGGAACGGCTGGAGGCGCAGGAACTTCGTCGTGCCGATCGTGCGGAGAAGTCCCGCGCGAACCTGGCCAAGGCGAGGGCCAAGAAGAAGGAGAAGAAGAGGGCCGAGATGACGGCGCGTGTGGAGGCGAAAGTCGCGTCGGAGGAGGCCACCAAGAGGGCGGCGCCCAACGACGACGATGAGGGCGCCGGGACCTCCGCCAAGAAGCAAAAGATCGAGTAGTTTAGCTCTAGTCGTTAGATTAGACGCTTCTAGCTTCGATCTTCTGTAATAAATATTATGAATTATATATATTTTTTTGGTTTGTTAATCGTGATTGTTTTTTTAATAATTGTTTGGAATTCAAAAAATTAAATCATGTGATATCAAGACCTAAGGGTTATAATGATTGATATCTTACTATTGTTAGGAAAACAACTAAGTGCAGACTTGGAAACTAGGGGAGATAGAACCTGAAAGTTAAGCGTGCTCGGGCTGGAGTAGTGAGAGGATGGGTGACCCGGGCTGGAGTAGTGAGAGGATGGGTGACCGGCCGGGAAGTTAGATGATTTGGAATGAGTGTTGATTAATCCATATTAGAGATTAGAGATTAGAGATTAAATTATGAAGCAGTGAGGAGGGGTGATTAGATATTAAATTGTCAAATAATTCAAAGATTCGAAAATAAAAAAAATCCATTTTTTTTTCAAAAAAAACAAATTTCGAAAAAATTCCTTTAGTCCCGGTTTTTAACCCCCGCTCCAGCCGGCTTCCACATGGAGGCCCATCTGTCCCGGTTCGTAAGCGAACCGGGACTAAACGTCATGGGCTTTAGTAACGACCCTTTAGTCCCGGTTCCAGAACCGGAACAGAAGGCCCTATGAAACCGGGACAAATGGGCCTTTTTCTACTAGTGTCGACTCACAAAACCCACATGTTGTCTCACATACTGTGTCCCTTGAGCTTCATCCAATAATGTATTAACCTAAATGACCTGCATTCACTTTTGTGGTATAGCATGACAGTGTCTAGGCTGGGTTGAGATCGTCTGCAGTACTGTATGGTGTTGTAGTGCCTATGACATGTAGGGTCAGGCCCTACATGACAGCGAATGTACAGTAGAATGTGCTACTGCAGAGGATCCTAACCCGTCTAGGCTATACAACGTGATGATTATCAAGGTACAACATTGAGTGAATGTATTAATTGACCAACATATAGAGCAAGAAGAAATAAAACTTACGATCTTCATAGTTAACGCGCCCCGTGATTGCTTTCCTTCACTTGTGCAATCACATCGCAATACTTCATGACGGAATTGGTGATGGTGTACTACCGATGGGCTAGCGACTTCACAATACGTTCTTGGATCACATGAAAGTCGCTACAAGCGATATGATTTAGCTCATGAAACAAACAATTCAAGTTTTGCTAAAAGGTCGAGGGCCCAATGACCAACCAGAGTACATTGCATAGCAAGTCATCCTCCATCATCGACTACCCTGGCATCATGGTTACTATACAAAATGATGAGAAGGTCAAAGAAAATCTTAATGAAATTTGATCCAACACATATAGGGCGTGGTATCCACCATGAACGGTGTTAGCAACGGGCTGGAGGGTAACTCGCTGCAGACAAATCCGAGATGGACAAAGGCGTAGTTCAAGGTGTGCATGCGCGTGGGTGGGGATTGTGGACGCCCATCAATGTGTAGCTGGCGACCGACGGCGATGTTGAACGAGGAAGGTGCGGATACAAATCACACAATAAGCGGGGACAAAATAATATAAAAGGGGTTTGAGAGAGGATTTGAGTGGACCGAGGGCGTGAGAGTCCTACTCTCTCCTTCCAAAAATAGTTGTCTTAAGCTTAATAAAACTTTTTACTAATGTTAGTACAAAGTTGAGACAACTAATTTTAGACGAAGGGAGTACTTGGCAAAGGTCCGAACTTCAACAAACCTCCCACCAATTTGAGTTTGATTTATGAAAGAAACGGATGCGTCCACAAACAAATACATAACTGCGTTGGATAACAAGCTACATCTGAACAACTCAAGTCAAACATTTACAGATCATTTAAAAATTCATGTTGAAGATGTCTTAATGCCACAAACTGAACATATGGCATATTTGGCTGGTGACGGTGAAACTCGCGAATACCCTTATGGATGCCTTTCACGCGACAATTGAGCAATATATTGGTACCACAAGAAGTAATATAATGTAAACCGCTAATTAACTGGTACCCCTGCTATGATGAGTAGCTACTATGAGCTTTGGTATCTTTATTAGAGTACTTTGTACTCCTTCTGTTTTAAATTTAAATGACTTTCATTTATTTACATGTGTATCTAAATATGTACATAAATAAAAGTCATCTAATTTAGAACAGATGAAGTATTATGTTTTGGTCTATAATGTTTCAAGACCATATGGTATTCAATTATTTGTGAGTAAAATCGTCGGGGGGAGCATCTCTTTAGCTAACAAAACTATTGAGTCGCTACTCGATTGATCAATTGCTTTTGTACCTCGATTAACCAGTCGACGAATAAGAGGGTGACGATGGATGAATTCATACATGTGCGGAGAGGACAAGCAACGGGGCTACACGTCGGCTAAGAGCATGGTTAATAGTAGAGCCAAGTGCTGGCTATATAGCCTATCTTATAGCCGGCTTGTACAATAGTTAGTGACAAAAGTGTACTACTTTTATTACATATGGCCCACATTTCACTCTCACAAACTGCCTAGGAGCACGTGCTAGAGCTGGCTATTAGGTAAGAGCCCGCTTACCTTCTCTCTCTTCTTCTCTCTCATCCACCTAAGCAAAAGTATATTATTTTATCTCTTATAGCCTGCTGACTCACCCTTATTGTACTTGCTCTAAGTGTGGCAGCTAATAATTGCACTCCGCCTGACTTTCTTCTAGGCGGCTATGATTGTGTGTTGATTGATTGCCACTGTATGATTGCATCTACTGTGCTGTTCGTTCTTTTCACTTGTCCTAAGTCTGCTGGATTCACATTATTTGGTGGACGTGTGACTGTGATCGATCTTCCCGTGATTGCGCCGGTATAACACATATGATGCTTTTCCATACCACCATACCAGGTCAAGTATATATACCCAATCATGCAGCTAGCGTGTCGCGCTGATGAACAGCACGGCTAAGTACTACTACTTACCACCTCGTGAGGAAATTGCAGTTTTCACCAGCCTCTTCTCCATTCGTTGCGCAAACCACCATACCTACGTATTTTTTGCACTCTCCACCACATTTACGCCTAATTCGTTGCAACCCCAACTAATCAACTTTAACTGGTAAACTGATGGCTAGGTCCCACATGAAAATGGTTCATGCTTAGGAGTGCGAGGAGGGTATGAAGACATCGGGTTGTATTCTTACTTTACTCTTGGTCTGAACTACCAAGCACATAATTCCCAGCAAGAATGATTTTGATAATGGCAATATGGCAAACTTGAATGTTATAATTTGCATCTATATTTTGGTGGCTGCATCTATATTTTGGTGTTTCAGAATGATGTTTGTAATGGCTACATTATGGCATAACATTGGATGCAAAACATGATGGATAGCTACAATTCAACATATGCTAGTCATCGTTTTTGGTCTTATTTTTTATATAACATGTACCGGAGGCTCTCATGTATTGTGATGTTGTTAATTAATTAAAATGTAATGTCTATTGTCTGCTCAATTATCATTGTAAGGCTGCACCACGCTCAGCTTATTATGTGTGACCTAGCTGTCAGTTTTGATGTCAAAGTTGATAATCGGCTATTTAGAATGAGTAGTAACAGATTACTGGTATACATGGTGGAGAGTGCAAAAGATATGAAAACCTGGTGGTTTGCGCAACGAATGGAGAAGAGCATGGTGAAAACTACAATTCCCTCCCACCTCGTCTCATAATATAAAACGTCTTTTAAGCTAGTTTAGCTTGCAAAAACATCTTACATTATGGATCTGAGGAAGTACGTATCTGCGAGAAGATACGTGACACGCCTCTCTACTCTCAATCCGCGAGCAGGGCGCAAGGACAATCAGTGCACGTTATAGATAGATCCAGGTCCTGTGGACAAGTTGCTTTGGCTGAGGCTGGTCCGCGTCGGATCGAATGGATCGTCGGCGGAAACGTCCGATCCGCCGAGTTCCGGCTTCGCTTCGTACGTCCTCGAACCAGATTATTATTCCCGTCGTCTTTTGCCGCCATAGCCCGTCTGTTCTGGTGACGGGTGAAGTTTGCTGTTTTGGTGACGGATCAAGTCAGAGCAAGACGACGCAGGGATCAGCCAATGAATCGAGTCACTCCCATGAACATGCATGCGATAATGCCGTGCACCTCGACCTCGTTGGTCCAAGGAGCACGCTCGTGTTGCAATAGGGAGCACCTACAGTACTATTCAGCAGGCGTCTGAAAAGAAAAAAGCATGCAGCAGTCAAATTTTGATTTAAATCTCAACAGTCGGATCAAATGCCGACGGTCCATCATTCATCTTCCACCTTCAACCAACCGATACCGTCTTCCTCCTCCCATCAAGTTAATGAGAGGATTCATGGGCGTTCTACTAGGCCCTACTCACGTGTTACAAAACAGCCTGTTATCGGATGATTTTGTGTTTTGATGATCCCTACCTTATTGACTGCAGAAGTATCCAAGTAAACCCGAGCTCATATAAGCTCGGTATAAACAGTAAAATTCAAAAAAAATCAAAAGAATCTAAAAATTTTTGTGGCGAATGTCAAATGCTCGCTAATATCAATCATTTGTCAAATGTTAGCCACAAAATAACTCAGATTTTTTATTTTTTTAAATTGTTTTCGATTTTACTATTCACCGAGCTCATATGAGCTCAGTTTCAATTGCTCTGTGTCCTAATGTGGACACTTCTTTCTCCCAGTATCAAACTTAATGTGGACGCCATCTTTTGATCTGATTCCAGTTTGGAAGCACTTCATGTGGTATCGTGTGATTTAGATGGCATGTTTATAGCCACATCCTGCTCATTCAAATAGTTTGCCTGGACGTACACGTGCCATCAATGGTAGCTTTGACACTGTTGGTCTACGACTAGCCGAAGAACAGGAATCTTTTCTATTGTGGATGAAGGCGATTCCACTGAGACCGTGCAGTAGCGCGCTTCGGGAGCGGCAGAGACATATGATTGCCGAAAGTTAATGACAATTTTCGGCAGGGCGGTTATTATTACTCTCTTCATTTCTAGATATAAGGTGTATAAGTTTTGAGAAAAAAAATTAAAATATAGGGTGTATTGCATTGTAGCATTCATCTAGACATTTTTTTTAGAGATTTGATCATGTTTTCTTATATCTTGCAAACATCTTTATTTTCTAACGTCAAGTTAGATGTAATCTCGTCCAAACTTAGTGATTTTTTTTTCAATGTGTGTTTTTTAATTTTCATGCCAAAAACTATACATCTTATATCTAGGAACGGAAAAAATATTATTTTTACGGGGAGGGCGATAATTAATAACCGTGTTTGGGAAGCAAGTGCATGAGCTAAGCTAAGCGCTAAGCTCGGTTTGGTTTCTTTTACATGATGAAAGGACAGAAGGTTTGGCATTATCATCCACCTTCCTATTCTCGTACGTAAAAGAAGTGATTGTTATATGAGTAAAGTCGCCAAAGTTTACAAAGAAGATTTGCTCATCTTAGTTGTCCTCACACGCTGTTGGGCAGATGGAAAGAGAGGCCAAACGACGTGTCCTGGACGATAGTTTTAGGGGGGCAGGTGTGCGGTGTGCCAAGCAAACCAGTCACCGTCAAGATCTCTCTCAACCCCAACATTTTGCTTTTGTCTCTCTGCCGGTGAATGGACGCACTGCATCAGCATAGCGTCGGGCGGCTACATGCATGTCTTGTTGCTCATTTAATTTGTTGCGAGGACATGGACGTGCATGCAGCTCCCGGAAAGGAGAGGATGCTTCGAGAAACCCCGAAAGATCTGGTGATCGATCCCCGCATCCCGGGCTTATCAAGACATGTTCGTGCTGGAAGCCTGCAAGTAAGGAGCGCGACGCCACAGTACCAAAGCGTCGTTGGTTTAGTACCAGAAGGCAGTGCGCGCTTCGCCGCGCCGTTTATGTTCCTTGATTATTATAGTTTTTATTGTATGTGCTATATTTTTAGTTGTAAAAAATATTTAATGTAATGTGGTGTTTGGATGATCCTTTTACCGTACGATTATGGGACAACTTCTATTAAGTGCACATACATGAAAAGGTTAACTATGTAGTTGACCACGTGTGCTATGATGATGCTACACATATCATAGGTGACGCTTTCTTCTTGCCAATCAAGGCTTACACCATCCAATCATTTATCAAAGAGATGCATCCATTGGGAGATGTCACCACATAGTCAAAATCTTGTATCCAGTTTTAAATTAAAGATCTCAACTAAATGAGGAGGTTTCAAAATTAAACATTTTCGTAAAAATTGGTCCTTGAAACACCAATTAATCTTGTCTAGATCTGATGTTAAATGGAATATCATGTTGTTGTTGTGTATGTCGTGGTTGAAAATTGTTGTAGTGGCATCTACCGTATGAGCCGAATCGACTGATCGCGAAATCAATAATTGTGTACGGCAATAACGTTTTGATTGTAAGCTCACAACAAATTTACTATAGCATGAACATACAAGTCATATTAAATTTAACATTCAATTTTTTCAAAAAAGATACATGTTGACAATATTTTTATGTTGCGCATTTCAACTTAAAAAAAACGATATATTTAATAAAAAAATATAGGCAAAGAGTTGACTAAGTCAAATTTGACTACTTAATTGAATTTCATGGCTGATAATTTAAAGGCACAACCAAGAGGTTTGACCAAGTTAAAATTGACTACTCAATTGATTCCCATGCCTTTTACCCCTAGGAAATTTAGTATATTAAAGATCCCTATAATACTACTTCCTTCAATCGAAAGTACTTTATAACTCATATAAATTATGTATCTAGCGCTAACATAATGATTGATACATCTATTTAAACGATAGACAATTCCAATCGAAGAAAGCACTGAAATTTCTTGTGTGTGTCTCTGTGTGTGTGTATGTTTTCACAATTCCTAATCAATTACCTTGGTTTCTTTGTGTTCTAAATTAATTTTATTTTAATTTATTTATCAAATTTCTCATCAAATATAAGGTAAATCAGGTGCACGTTCTGATAATATTTATGGACAGATAAAACACATAATTATCTATACATGTTAATAAAGGACGAACTATTTCTCCGAAATTTTCGTTCGTCGTGGGACCCACTAGGTTATTCTTTCGTCCCCCCGTTAGGGTTTTACCTCCTCTCTCGGCGAGATCCTGGCGATCGCCGCCGTCTTGAGTAGTTATCTCCTCCCATCGGGTTTTCGCTGCTGGTCTTGGGGAGCGGTCGCTCGCGATCGCCGAGACCCCCGCAGCCACCGCGGTGTTGGATCTGTCACAAACTACCCGTTTTTTTCTCTCGGGCTAGGGTTTTTTCAGTCATGGAAAGGAAGCCTGACTGGGTCAGGAACTAAGGGAGATGATCTGGAGAAGATGATGGCGGAACTTGGGCTGGCGGAAGATGACCTGGACGATCTGATCGTGGAGGATCAGCAGGACCTCCCAGAAGAGCTAGCGCGATGGCTAGCTGATGACGAGAGAGTTGACTAGTGCAACACCTCTCCTCGTTGGTTACCCCAAGTGGAAGGTGAGATGTAGGATAACGGCAAATTTCCCTCGGTGAAGAGACCAAGGTTTGTCTTCAGTAGGACTCCGGAGATGATAAGTAGGTGGCAAGAAAGCAATGGCACCGTTTGAGACAAAAGTTGCTTCCTTGACCTGGACCTGCACACAACACAAATAACTTTGCTCCCAAGGAGTACAGAGAGGTTGTCAATCTCTCTGGCCTTGTTGTTTACAAAGGCAACAGATAATAATGATAATGAGAGAACTAGAAAGTAAAATCAAGAAAGTAAATGATCGTGTAAACATTGATGAGAATATGGACCGGGGTCCCGTGATGTTCACTAGTGATGTCTCTCTCCCAAAAGATGATAAAACTGCTATGCGAGGTAAACAAATTACAGCTAGGAAATTGACAGGAGTATAAACGCACCGCAATGCTAACTCTGCTACAAAGAAAGGAAGAGACTCAAAAGCATGGGCAGTACGCCAAAATAAGTAGACCGAAATCCAACTGCATCTACTACTAATCATCCACCTTGAGATATCTATCCAGAACATCTCGCTGGTATTAAGTTGTGAGCCCCACCCAAAGTGTAAACCCAAAGCAACAGACAACTGCATTAAAAAGCACTTTGCGTTGCAACCGCGGTTACAAGCACCGTTGTTTTCCCCCTTGTGGCAACAACACATCCCCTAGACTCATGTTTCTGTCACTCAAGCGTGTCATCGGGGGGCATGAACCCACACTCGAGCATAACGTTCTCTCTTGGAGTTACTACCTACTACTTGGCCAAAGCAATAAACAGCAACGGAGAACATAAAAGAATTACTTAGGAACAAAAATATAAAAGATAAGAACCAAATATATTACTCAATCACAATCTGAACATAATCTCAAAATCCATCAGATCCCAGCAAACTCAACATAGCAACAGCAGAAAGATTACATATGTGCCTCGATCATGTAGGGCACCTCACGAGGACTAAACCATGAAGAACAAAGAGGGGAGGAGAACATCACATAGCTACTGATCACAGACCCATGGTCCAAGGAAAACTACTCACGGCACATCCGGGAAGCGTCCATGGTGAAGGGGAAGCTCCCGAAGGTCGATCCTCCCTCCGGCAGGGTGACGGGAAGAGGTCTGCTGGCGCTCACAATCTTGGAAGCGCGGCGGCGGCGGAACAGAGGAGAGATCGCGAAAAAGGGTTCTGTCCTCGGGGGTTTCGCGTCACGAAGAATATATAGGCGAAGGGGGCAGCCAGGTGTCCAGGCGGCCACCCGGCGCGGACCCACCCTAGGCCGCTCCACCTGACCGCCTGGGCACAAGGTGGGGGCCCTCCGGCCCTCCTTCGGGACTCTGGAAGCTTCCGTTGCGCTGATTTGTTATCTGATTTTTCCCGGATTTTTTGAACACTTTTAATATGGGGGAAAACTGAAATAGAAAAACAGCAGAAAACAGAAACTGGCACTGGGGTGCACTGAGTTAATAGGTTATTCCAAATATGATCAAAAGTGTATGAAAGTGTATCTATATCATAGCAATATCACACAAAACATGCATGGAGCAAGCAGAAATTATAGATACGTTTGGGACGTATCAACATCCTCAAGCTTAATTCCTTCTCATCCTCGAGTAGGTAAATGATAACAAGCATAATTCCTGTGGTGACATGCTAGCAACCATATAAGAACTTTGAAAGTAAAGAAATCAAGGTATGTGATTCAATTCAATTCATAACATGCAAGTGTCTATATTAGCATTGAAACAAGTAACAAAAGAACATTAGGTGCAAGAGCTCTCGTTGTGCGTGCAAGAAGGGGGATAGGGAATACGAGAAAAAAGTATTTTTGTTGAGAACTCAATCTACTAAAGTTTCACACTTAGTCTTCTTTGGAATCTTATCTTGACTCGTCCCCAGACCACTAGCCAGGTACAAGTCAATTTGATCCACTCATTTTCGATATTTTGAGCACTCATGCAATGGATAAGCGTAAGCACGAGAGTTCACACTTAGGATGGCAAAGAGAGAAATAAGGTGGAGAAGGAAGACAAAAAGGTGAGAAAGGCTCACATCAATGAGGACAATCATAGGCGAGAAGGCCAAATGATAGATATGATGTGAGGAGTAGGGATTGCCATGCAACGAATGCACATATGAGCTAAGAAAAGCTCTCCAATGGAACTAGTGGGGGTGCATCCAACTTGCTCGCTCATGAAGACCTATAGCTCTTTTGAAGAGGCTCATCCTGTGAATATGCAAGCCAAGTTCTATAGTGTGAAGGTCCCCACATAGTTATATGCATGTATGATCATCTCTATAGAGTACAAGGATAAGAGGGATTACTAGTGCGGATCTTTCAAAAGGATAGTAGTGTTGCCCCTTTCTCTCTTTTTTATTTCTTTTTCTCTTTTTTATATATTTTTATATTTTTTTGGTGGCCTCAATGACTCTTTCTATTTAACTCTCATGTTTCCTCTTTGGGATCTTTTATTTTGTCCACTTTGGGATCTTTTCCTCACTTAAGGGCAACACTCTATTTTAAAAGATGGTATAGAAGATCTTTCACACTTTACAAGGTACTCAAACATAAAGAAGATGTAGCTATCATGATGTATGCAATGTATGCCTCTGCCAGTGTAGCAGGAACATGTAAGACGTGAAGATCAAGTCATGAAGAGGTGGAAGTTGCATGGCAATATATCTCGGAAAGGCTATGGAAATGCCTTGATAGGTAGGTGATAACCCTCAACTATAGGGGATCGAGATAGTCTTCGCGGGCAAGATAACCCAATTTATTGATTCAACACTTGGGGACACAAAGAATACGTACAGGCTTTGACAATTGAGTTGTCAATTCAACCGCACCTGAAATAAACACTTGCTTGCACAAAGGTATTAGTAACAACTGTGATACGGTGGTATTAGTGGTGGTGATAATAGTGGTGATGGTGGTGGTGAAACAGCAAAAGTAAACAACTAGTAACCAGCAGGAAAGAAAACATTGTAGGCTAGGGAGATGGATGGTTGGGCGCTGCTTGGATGAGAACTAACATGTAATAGATTCTAACACGGGCAAGGCTCACAAAAAAGAAAGGATCATCTAGGCAAATATCAAACATCAGGCGTGTATCCCAGGGTAGTTGTACGTGCTTGCAATAAGAACTTTGCACAAGATCTTTTGTCCTACCCTCCCGCTACAAACGGGGCCAAAAGGAACTTAGGGAGATTAAGGTACTCCTTTCAAAGAGCACCGGAAGAAAGCATTAACACTTCATTGATACACGAAATCCTCAAATTATAGTCCATCCCCTTTGGTGTCCTAAGCTGTCACCATTGGGATCGCCGGTTCCGGACTATAATAGGTGCATACAGCTCATAGATAGGATCAATAACACCACAAACTCAAGAAACAAAAGGGTGATCAGATCTGAAATCATGGCACTCGGGCCCAAAGTGACAAGCATTAAGAGCAACAAGTTGTAACAGAGATGATAAACACCAAGTAGATGATAGGCAACATGCCCCCAACAATCTAATTGAACTATTACATGATCTAACTCATCCAATCCCTACCATCCCCTTTGCCTACAGCAAGGAATTACTCACACATGAGAGAGGAATTCATGGAGGGGTGATGGAGAGGCGATGATGATGACGATGGCGATGATTTCCCCTCACAGGAGGCCAAAGCAGCCTCCAGATTAGCTCTCCCGGAGAAGAACAGAGGGTTGCGGCGGCTCCGCGACGTAGATTGGGAAAGCGACTTCTATTCTGGGGTTTCTGCGTCGGGAGAATAAATAGGGCCAAAGTAGGGCACCGGGGGACGTGGGACCAAGCCAGGAGGGCAGGTGGCGCGGCCCCTGGCTGCCCTGTGGCCCCCCTTTGGACTTGCGGAAGCTTCCGGAACGCTGATTTTTTATATATATTTTTGGGATTTTTCTAGCGTACCTAAATATCCAGAAACCTGCACAAAATAAAATAGCACTGGTAGCTCTGCTGAAAACAGCGTCAGCCCGGGTTAGTTTCGTTCAAATCATGCAAGAATGAAGCCAAAACAATAGAAAAAGTGTTTGGAAAAGTAGATACGTTTGAGACATATCAATAGGTATGGTGGCTGTTTTGAGGAAAAATATAGGGAGGTTTATGATGATAGAGTGTATCATGCCAAGGGTTTGGATGTAACGGTGAAGGTGGACGCCAACTCTCGGAGTGAGAAGAAGGCAACACACGGTACGGAAGTGACTAGAAAATATGAGGAGGTGGAAGTGTCAACTTTCAGTACTTACATTAGTCCGAAGAACTCACGCACTTATTATCGGTAACTCTCAATCTAATAAGGAGGTTCACAAAGAGACAATTACCCAGAGGAAGAGTGTATGGGGTTTTGGTTATCCTTGCGCATCCTCGACTCATGGTACGTGAGTGTACTCTAATATCCGATCCCTCAGAAGATTAGCGATCAATCTAGTAGCTAAAGTTTTCAACTAGTTTGTAGGTTTTGAAAATAAACACGGATTGCCCAAAATACGACAGCTATCACTAATAGGCTAGAGCTCTTGACACCAAAAGTTCAAACATTACTCACAACAATACCTCAAAACTATTGCAAGTTACTACAAAAATTAAATAGCAACCTCAATTACCTACTTTTAGGACAGGACACAATTCAGTGCAACAACCAACTCTATTAACAAGATATACATGAAAACTAAAGAGAGTTCCAGCTACAAACTAAACAAAAGCCAAGGCTCTTGCTAAAGACAAACTAAGACTAAAACTAAACATGGCAGTAGCTACGAAAAGATAAAGAACACACAACGGCAAAAAGATAAGCATGAAAAATCCTATGATGTGTTCTAGATTGGAGTGGAGCGTGTTTCTCTCCCACACAAAGTAAGTTGGGGTCTAAATTGTTATGAACAGCAAGCAAATATAAATAAAACTAAAAAGTAAACCTAAGAGCGAGACGCTCCAAGCATAGCACAGAACGCATGAAGTGATAAAAATATAGTGAGACAAAGGACGAACTGATGATTGTTGATGGAGAAGGGGATGCACGGGGGCATCCCCAAGCTTAGACGCTTGAGTCTCCTTGAATATTTATTGGTGATGCATGGGGGCATCCCCAAGCTTGAGCGCTTGACACTCCCGGATCTTCTTTCATCATCTTCCATCGCACACTTGAAAACTCCCTTCATACAAAACTCGTCATAAGCTGATTAGAGAGGTTAGTACCCTTAATAAAATAGTGTTTTACCACTGGATATAAAGATATTATTGAAGAGCTACTATTTCTCAAGATTTACAAAAGGTTTTTGCAAAGAAAAAGCAAGATTAAGGTTTGCAAAAGTAAGGAGAGGCAAAACGTGGCAGATTCTGTGAAAAACAGAACAACAGGTAGTAGAGAATTTTTTCGGGGCACTTCTGCAACTCAAATAAAAAAACTCAGAACATAAAAAAAGTTTAAAAATTGCATAGAGCATGTTGTGTAAAAATTTCAGTTCAAAAAGATGAACTGGTGATTTGTTCCGATTTTTTCCGTCATGAAGACAGAATCTGTTTTCTGGACAGCATGTCAGAACTTTTGCTTCCCTTATCATAAGAGGCTATAACTTGGCACAAAGATTGAAAATAAAGATACAATGATGTTGCTACAGTAGTAACAATCATCAAGACCACTAAAAACAGAAATAAAAACACCTTAGATTGCCTCCCAACAAGCGCTTTCTTTTACGCCTTTAAGCTAGGCATACAGCAAAAGAAGAATCAAGTTTTATCAAGAGAGAGAGAATAGCTAGGCCGTGTAACGGACTCGAAAGGTAACTTGATTTTCTTTCTAGGGAAGTGTTCCATCCCCTTTTTGAGAGGGAATTGAAATTTAATGTTCTCCTCTTTCATGTCAATAACAGCACCAACAGTGCAAAGAAAAAGACGTCCCAAAATAATTGGACATAAAGGTTCACACTCTATATCCATGATAATAAAATCAACAGGAACATAATTGTCATTGACAATGATAAGAACATCGTCGATCTTCCCCAAAGGTTTCTTTACGGAAGAATCAACAAAGCGAACAACAAAAGAACAAGATTCAAAAGGTTTCAATTCAAACATGTCATACATTCTTTTGGGCATGACGGAGGTACTATCTCCAACGTCACATAACGCATAGCAAGAGAAGTTATTTAATTATTTTTGTTCATATGGTCTCAACCATCATCTAGCTTCCTAGGTATGGAGGCTTCTATTCTAAGCTTCTCCTCCCTAGCTTTGATGAGAGCATTTGTGATATGCTCCATGAAGGCAAGATTGAGTGTGCTAGTGTGGGGGTCTCTAGACATTTTGTGTAGCAAGCTAATAACTTCTGAGATGGTGCAACTATCAAAATCAATATCACTACTATCAAAGGTGGTAGTAGTGTCATCTAGGCTCACTTGTTTGAAACCCTCTATGTTCATAGGGGTCTCTTCTTCTATGTTTGAGGTATTAGCATCACCATTAATAGGTCCAATGGGACTAGGAGTGCATTGGGTGCTAATAGTTTGAGTGTCCTCAGCTATTTGGATAGTGGCAACTATGTGGTGTCTAGGAAGGCTCTTAATTCTACCCTCTTCCTCTTTTTCTCTAGCCCATATTTCTTTAAGTTTAGCCATCATCCTAATATTTTCATTGATTTGTAATTGGATAGCATTAATAGGAGTGGTCTTCCTCTCCTCAAGGGGAGAGGTTCCAATTTTTAGCATCCCAACATCAAGGGCTAGGCTATCTACCTTCAAAGAGAGATTATCTAACTTAGCTAATTTCTCTTCTACGTTCTTGTTGAAGGCTTTTTGGGTAGTTATAAAGTCTCTAAGCATGTTTTGTAGTTCAGAAGTGGGGTTCTTGTTGTTAGGATAGGTGTTGTTGTTCCCATAGTTGGATGGAAACGGTCTAGGATTGCTAGCAAAGTTGCCCCTATAAGCATTGTTATTAAAGTTGTTTCTAGAAATAAAGTTCACATCTACTTGTTCCTGAGCAACCAAAGAATTTAAAGGAACATCATGAGGATCAATAGAGGGTTGCTTGGTAAGTAGAGACATAATCGGGTCAACTTTTTTCATTTAGGGAGGTAATCCCCTTGACAGAGTTTACCTTCCTACCTGTTGGAGCGCGCTCGATGTGCCATAGAGAATAGTTGGTCATCATCTCTTCGAGAAGTTTTTTAGCAGCACCAAGTGGAGTTGACATAAAGGTTCCTCCCGCGGCCGAATCTAACAGTTTCCGCGAGGTGAAGTTCAAGCCTGCATAAAAAGTCTGGATAACCATCCAGATAGTCAAACCATGTGTACGTCATTTCTTAACAAGAGATTTCATACGTTCCCAAGCTTGGGCAACGTGTTCATTATCCACTTGCTTAAAATTCATAGTGTTACTTCTCAATTTGATAATTTTAGTAAGTGGGTAATACTTCCCAATAAAAGCATCTTTGCACTTATCCCAAGAATCTATGTTATTCCTAGGCAAAGATTGAAACCAGATTTTAGCTCCTTCCCTCAAAGAGAAAGGAAAAGGCTTGAGCTTAACAACATCACCTTCTACTTCTTTATACTTTTGCATACCACATAACTCAACAAAATTATTTAAGTGTAAAGCAGCATAATCTCCAGCACCAGAGAATTGATCTCTCATAACAAGGTTTAGCAAAGCAGGTTTAATTTCATAAGAGGTAGCTGAAGTGGCAGGTGTGGCAATAGGAGTGCAGATAAAGTCTTTGTTGTTGTGACTAGTGAAGTCACACAACTTGGTGTTTTCAGTGGAACCCATAGTAGGAGCAAGTGTGGCAGATTTTTTTTGTAATTTTTGATATAAGACACACAGATAAAAACTGAAAGGTAAACAAACAAGACTAAAAAGTAAAAGGTAGTGGGCAACTCCCCTATCTTAGCACTCGGCGTCCCAGGCAACGGCGCCAGAAATTCACTTGATGACGAGAGAGTTGACTAGTGCAACACCTCTCCTCGTTGGTTACCCCAAGTAGAAGGTGAGCTGTAGGATAACGACAAATTTCCCTCGGTGAAGATACCAAGGTTTGTCTCCAGTAGGACTCCGGAGATGATAAGTAGGTGGCAAGAAAGCAATGGCACCATTTGAGACAAAAGTTGCTTCCTTGACCTGGACCTGCACACAACACAAATAACTTTGCTCCCAACTAGTACAGAGAGGTTGTCAATCTCTCCGGCCTTGTTGTTTACAAAGGATCAACGCAACAGATAATAATGATAATGATAGAAACTAGAAAGTAAAAGCAAGAAAGTAAATGAGCGTGTAAACAGTGATGAGAATATGGACCGGGGTCCCGTGATGTTCACTAGTGATGTCTGTAAGAGCAAGTTTTTCCCCCGAAGGTTTTGGACATTGTTGGACAAAGCAGAAGTGGAACTAATATTGTTTTCGAGTATAAACAGATACTTAGATTCCGAAAGAATGGAGTTTGCAAGTTGAAGGTCGAAGGACAACTCTCTGCAGCAAAGCTGCAGTCATCTACCGAAACCTTTGAAGGAAGACGACCCCTAAAAATGTAGTCGAAGAAAAAGACTCTCTCGAGTAAAAGCGCAACGAGGAGAAAGTTGAAGCTGGTCGAAGACTTAGTCTTTTTACTAGTTTCTCTTTATTTTCTTGAGTCGTAAGAAAAACCGTACTATCAAGAGGGGTTTGCTAGTTGAGATCTTAGTCGAAGTGAATTTGCTCTACTCAACCTAAACCCACAAAAGCCTACCGAGAGAAATCTTACTGAGTTGAGTGAATAGCTCGAAGGCAAAGTCATCGCACTTCGTGCCTTCGAGAGAGAACTCGTTCGGTAAGTCAGCTTACTTGTTCCTCAAGTAAAGTTGCGCAATGATTGGAATCCGACCGTTGTAGACACGCGTCAAGCTGTCGCATCGGGTCACTTCAGTCATTTTACCCATCGGGATCGCCAACTATAAATACCCCGCACCTACCCGCCATTTCGGGTCGGCTGCTCCACTGAAGATTCTAAGACAGAAGTCTGTGAGCATCCCAAGAGAGATCCATCTAGAGAAAACCAAAACCCAAGTCTGAGCTGAGTTGAGCAATTCACAGAGACTTAGGTCGAGATTAGCCGATCTTTTTATCTTGGAGAACTGCAAGTCTCCTAGACGGTTAGGCGTCGCCTGTCAAGCAGTCGAAGAGTAATTGTCGCTGCCGAAGGAAGTTTGTAAAGGTCTCGGAGATGTCCTGAATCATCTACCACGAGTGAAAACTGGACAAGCTCGAGGAGTTTGTTGCAGTGGAGCATAGGACGGAGAGAGTTTTGCTCCAGGTGTTCAATCACCAGTCCCTCCAACCAGACGTAGCACTTTGCAGAGTGTGAACTGGTTTACCAAACATTGTCGTGTCAGGCTCGTTTTCGTTCTAGCATTTACATTAAGTATTTACTCATTGCCTGTTTGTCTTCGATGTTTTCCTTCGCTCCCAATCCTTTCGAGCCATGCATTACTTTCGATATTGTATTTCCTTCGAGATGCCATTAGTACTTCGTAGTTTGCATGAATTCCTTCTAAGTTCCATAGAATTTTTAGAAGTGATCATTCACCCCCTCCCCCTCTGATCATTCTTGAGCTTTCAATTGGTATCAGAGCAAGGCACTCCCTACGCTCTGCGTATTTTGGTGTAACAACCTGGAGTGTTGTCAAGAATGTCGTTTGCAGCTGTTCGCTCGGGGGAACCAATTCCTATCTTCAATGGGAAGGACTATCCCTATTGGAAGGACAAAATGAAGAGGAATATCATGGCTATCAACTCTGCCGCTTGGGAAGTTTTCAAGAATGGTGTAACTGTCAAAGACAAAAATGCTATCACTCCTGAAGAGGAAAAGAAGATAGAGCTAGATGCTGAAGTCTGGGTCTTTATTACAAATCATCTGATTCAAGAGAAATATCATGAGGTCAAGAATATTTCTTCGGCCAAAGGTGTTTGGGACTATCTCGAGAAGATTGGTGAAGGTGTCTCTACTCAGAAAGATGCTCGTATTGACACCCTTCGTAGCACGTTCTATCGTTTCAAGAGGCACGAGGGAGGAAAAGTTAGCTCCATATACAACAGACTCACTGCGCTGTCAAATGAACTGATTTCCCTCGGTGCCGAAGACATTACCAATCGGATTATTGTCAGAACTTTGCTCCGTTCCCTTGATGATTCCTTCGATCACATTGTGCTGATGATTAAGGAAAGGACTGATTTCAAGGATCTAGTTGCCGCTGATATTCTTGAGAGACTCAATACCTTCGAGATGGAAGAAGATGAAAAACGAGATGTTAATGGGACTCGAAGAAAATCTCATGCACTAAAGGCCAGAGCTTCACATCACTCCTCTCCTAAAGCTAGTACTGAATCTGGTTGTGCCTCAGATGACCCCGAGAACATTGGAAAAGATCTAGCACTGATAATGACAAGATTCAACCGCTTTCAGAGAAGGAACTCCTCTTCACCGAAGAAAAACTACTCTTCAAGACATTCGAGCAATTCATCACAGCATCGATCATCATCCAGAAACTCTTCAGCGAAAGATAACTGTTTCTACAAGTGCAAGAAGCCAGGTCACTTCATTGCTGATTGTCCTCTCTGGGAAATTGAACATAGATCAAAGCATTCTCACAGCAACTCTTCGAGCAAGTCTCACAGATCGAGCAAAAACTATGAGTCGAAGAGATATGATTTGAAGTCCAGAAAAGACAAGAAAGACGGTTCTGATGATGACAAGAAGAAGAAGTATCACAAGCATCGAGAGAGTTCTTCCTCGAAATCACATTCCTCTCGACGAAAGAATTCCCACCGTGCCAAAGCCTATCTGGGTAAAGAGATGAACTCTGAAGATGAAGCATCCGGTTCCGAAGCTGAATCAAACCCAAGATCTGGTTCTGGTTCTGGTTCAGAATCTGATGGTGTTGCTGGTTTAGCATTTGCTTCGAGCAAGACTTCAAGTTCATTCTTCACCAACCAAAGCAGCGAAGATGAATCTCCAGCTTACTGCTTCATGGCCAAGGCTAAGGTATCCTCATCAAAGAATTCCTACGATACTTCTGATGGATCTGCTTATGAAAGTAACTCTAGGATAAGCTATGCTAAACTTGCCAAAATTGCTTCTATCCAACAAGATGAGCTAGATTCTCTAAGTGAAACTATTCAAAAATCTGAGACTTTGTTGATTGATGAGATTGAGAAAGATCAAACTTTGACGAATGAGCATGCTGCTCTGAAGGAAAAGTATGATGAGCTTTCCTCTCGGCATGATCTTCTCTCAGTGGACTACGAGAAGCTAACCTATGAATTCCTTCAAAGGAAAATGGCTCTCGAGAAACTGAGAGAGGCTAATGAAGAGTTGGAAAGTGTCAATCTCACGCTCATGACTCAACAAGGCTCAGAAGCTAAAAATGAATCTACTTCTCCATGCTTAACTTGTTTGGAACGAAGTAAAATTGAGTCTATTTCTGAGAGATCGAAAGGAAAGCAACCTATTGTTATTGATGATACTAACCCCTCGAACAAGGAAACCATTACCGAGGAACTCCTCAGGTTGAGAAATTTATTTGAAACAGGCATGTTCAAAAGTGTGCAGGGACACAAGTACCTATGTGATATCCTACGAAAGGCTCTTCTTCACAGGAATCCTCGAAACGAAGGAGTTGGCTTCGAAAGGAAAATCAATCCTGATGGAACCTACTGGGAACCCGAGCAGTATCCTAAAACTTTCTGGGTTCTTGCGAAAGAAAAACCCATTGACATTGCTAAT
This sequence comes from Bromus sterilis, assembly GCA_950022295.1. Lineage (NCBI taxonomy): Eukaryota > Viridiplantae > Streptophyta > Magnoliopsida > Poales > Poaceae > Bromus > Bromus sterilis. The sequence goes on from OX465597.1 coordinate 34,252,892, forward strand.
CTTTCAGGTTTCTGTTGAAAAATTGACAAAGCTATTGTTGATGAATCACTTGATTCTGACTACAAGCTTGTCAAAGATCAGGAAGGAAAGGTGTTGGCTGAATTCGTTGGTACTCCTCCGAAGAATGGTTTCTATAAGAGACAGATTTGGGTTCGCAAATCTCTCGTAGAAAAACTTACCCCTAATCATTCTATGCAGGGAAAATCCTCGGTACCACCGAATCACTACTATTCTCTCGAGGATAGAAATGAACCCTAGGTGCCTGCCTCAAATGTTCCCCAGAAGGAATACTATCGTGTCGATAGAAATGTTTATTGTCATCGTAACAATAACACCAAAATTGATGTTAACCATCAATACTCTAACCCCTCGTCGAGGAACTATATTTATGGTGTGCTTGATGGTCCAGATCGACAATGCAATCATGTTCGCTATAATATTGCTGCCCCATCTAGCTCTTCCATGCCTTCTAAGTCACCTGCTCGTTTGTGGGTGGTTAAGAAGAAATAATTCTTCTGCAGGGCTATGTCTCCGGTGGATCCGAATGGGTCATGGATAGTGGATGTACAAATCATATGACCGGAGACAAAGATTTTTTCACCGAAGACAAACTTACTGAATCTTCACAGAGATACATTACCTTCGGTGACAACAACAAAGGAAAAGTACTTGGTTTGGGTAAGGTTGCTATATCGAAGGATAAACATATTGATAAGGTTATGCTTGTTCAATCACTTGGATATAATCTTATGTCTATCTCAAAACTTTGTGATATGGGTATGCTTGTACTGTTTTCTGCTTCTCGTTGTGTTGTCTTTTCATAGGATGATTATTCATTCGTGTTTGAAGGATATCGCAAAGGTGATCTTTATATCGTTGATTTTTCTTCAGGACCTGCAGTGTCCACATGTTTAATGGCCAAAGCCACTTCCGGTTGGTTATGGCACCGAAGACTTGGTCATGCAGGAATGAAAAATCTTCAAACTCTTATCTCGAAGAAGAACATCGTTGGAATTGACAATGTGAAATTCGATAAAGATCGTCTATGCAGTGCCTATGAAGCGGGAAAGATTGCCAAGAAACATCACTCAGCAAAAACTATAATGACTACTACTCGTCCTCTTGAATTATTTCATATGGATTTGTTCGGTCCTCAAAATTATGCTAGTCTTGGAGGTAACAAGTATGGTCTGGTTATTGTTGATGATTTCTCTCGATATACTTGGGTTTTCTTTCTAGATGACAAGAGCAAGGTTGTTGAAATTTTCAAAACTTTCGCAAAGAGAGCTCAGACTGAATATGAATTATCTCTCAAGCATATCAGAAGTGATAATGGTACAGAATTCAAAAACACTCATATCGAAGAATTTCTTGATGAATATGGCTTTACTCATGAATTCTCGGCTGCTTATACACCGCAACAAAATGGTGTGGTCGAGAGAAAGAATCGAACACTTATTGAAATGGCCAGAACAATGCTTGCTGAATACAAGACTCCTATCAGGTTCTGGGCCGAAGCAATCAATACTGCATGTCATATCATCAACAAGGTTTATCTGCACAAATTTCTGAAGAAAACTTCACATGAACTCATCACTGGTAAAAAGCCAAATTTTTCATATCTCAGGGTTTTTGGTGCTCCATGTTGTCACAACCCCAAGTTAGGTATGTGCTAGGTTAAGCATAGGCCTTTGCATCATGATAAAAATTTAAAAAGAAATCAAATTGGGAGAGAGAACACCCCCAGATGAATTTAATTCAAATGGCCAGATAAAAAGTTGCTCCAAAAATTCCTTTTGCATTTTTGAAAAGTCCCATAAATGAGTGGGATCACATATAAAGTGATGTGGTAGCAATCCCATGCTCATGGATTTTTCAAATATTCAAAACAGGAGCTTGAAATTAATTTAAAACCCTATTTGAATTAAAGTTCAAATTATTTGAATTTTAAAAGTGCTCAAATTTTATAAGTGGCTAGCTCTATATATATTGAGGCCACATAAAAGATTTGAGCATTTATAAAAATACCTAGCTATTTATTTGCTAAGCAAAACAAATATACAGAAAAGAAAAAGAAAACAGAAAAGGAAAAGGGGCCTACCTGGGATTCAGCCCAACTTGTTCCCCATCCGGCCCAGGCCCACCTACCTCCCGTGTCGTCTTCTTCAAGCAGCTCGCTGTCGAGCCGAGGGCGTGGTCGACGCCACCTCGACGTCCAGGGACTTCCAGGCCGCCCCGTGCCCTTTCTTTGTGTCCTGGAGGATCGCCTCGCAGCCGTGACCCCTTTCCCCCTCTCCAGCGCCATCTTTACTCCCTCCCTCGCTCGATTTCGCCATGGACAGAGAGATCGCCGGAGCACACCGCCATGGCAGACGCGGCCACCGTGCCCTAGAGACCGAACCAGCGTGTCCCCCGTGCTCCTCATCGACGACTTCGTCACCCTGCAGAAGCTGGCGAGCCAATTCGGCCCCGAGACAACGCAAGCCTCCTCAACTCGCCGCCGGCAGCCGAAGATCGTCGACGTCGATTCGCCGCCGTTGAGGTCTCCCCGAGCCCACTGGCTGCATCATCGTGCTCGTGGTGAGCTCTTGATCCTTTCCCCTAAACCCACGGCGCCCCGTTCATCCCCTAGCCACCTCTTCCATGTCGCCGGAAACAGAGCCGCCACGCTGCTCGTCGGCGGGCACCCGTAAAGCAAGCGAGCCTCCAAGCCTGTCCGTCGTCTCCGACTTGTTCCTACGCGTCTAATGCACTAGTGCTTGGCCCTTTTGGTGCCCTGTGACGACGATTGCATGTTCACCGGGCTCCTGTTGCCGCCGGTGAGGTCGCCATCGTCGCCTTGGTCACCCCCGAGGCCGCCCGCGTGCACCAGATGACGCACGAGAGCACGGGCTACGCTCCCGTGGTCTCAACGCATCGAATGATGCACGGGAGCAGCAGATCCAAGCAGCGCCGCCGCGCACAAGACGCCGGCGGCTAGCCGCCGGCCGATTAGGCTTAATCCCCATCCTAATCCCCCCTTGTGTCCATGACAGGTGGGCCCAGGGCCCTCTATTTAAGCGCAGTTTATTTTTAACCACGGGATTAACCCCCTAGCCACTGACAGCCTGACCCCACCTGTCAGCAGCCCCCCCCCCACGTCTTCCCTGCGTCAGCATGACGCCACAATTGGTTAAATCAATTTATTTAATTCAGAAAATTCCAGAAAATAGATTAAACTTTGAAATTCAATAACTTTTTAATCCTAACTCCAAATCGGACAAATAATATGTCTAAAATTATCAGAAAAATACAAGGATTATGAATATGCAACTTGTTTCTATGTTTGACCATTTTAAAATGGGTGAACAATAGCAAACATGCATATGGATCCTTTTCAAATTCAAATTTGAAGTGAATTTGCAAATGACTTTGCAACACACTTCTTTTGAATGAATTCATCCACACATCAGAGACTTTACCTCATCTTTACAACATCACATCATGATCAACCTTTTCAAATAAATTTTCATGCATTCAAATGTATTTGAAATTCATCGATAAATCAAATGGAGTTTGAATTTGCATTTCAAATGCAATATACTCCTTTTAAATAGAATGCTCAACACATCAGCACCATGAACATCACCATTACAATCTTATTCATGTGATTGTGCATTGTACATTATGTTGATCCTATGATTGTCTTGTTGCTGATAGACGTGCAACCGGAATCGGAGGCCACCCCCTTCGTTGAAGACATCGTTATCGAAACCTCGTCAGCAAGGCAAGCAAACCCCCATTGATCATGTCGATAAAATCCCACTTCCCTCTCATGTCTCACTTATGCATTGTATAGGATGATTACCATGCTACGTTTCTACCGCATAGATGAACCCATTCCTTTGCATGACCTATCATTTTGTCACAGTAGTAAGCAAACCACAATCCTAGCAAATGTAGGAGTTGATTGATATCATGTGACCCCTGCAATTGTTACTGCTTATTGCATGCTTAGAGTGATACCATGATGATACTGTTATGTGAGTCGGGATGGTAGTGATCATGTTGATGATGGTAGAAAAGTGTTGGTGAATCGACCCTAATACAAGGTGAACGATGAGAGGCTGTGTAGGAGTACACGGTGGGTTGTCTCGTTGAACACCGCCCTAAGTCCGAGTTCTTGTGTGGTGATCCAAGATGAAGAGTACAACCACACATTGGGCTCACTGACCCCTCTCAGCTTACTAACTCATCCCCTTCGATGTCCAGATGTCGCAGTAGTTCGGATTTCTGTAGGTATTGTGGCCTGGTAGCCAAGTGAGAGAACGGCTCATCCGAGACCGGCTTTGGCACCACGCACACATCGTCTGGGTCCACTTCGGTAAACCGGCCGGGTTCACGATAGTGGAAGACAACCCAGATAGGCGGCTTTCATGGACTAGATCGGCTATGAGGTAACAGTTGTGGTGGCATCCCCGCTGTCATATCTTGAACGGTGACACGCAAAAGGCGGTAACCGATGACACGTGTGTGTAGCGGTACACCCCTGCAGGGTTAACAAAACTATTCGAATAGCCGCGTCCGCGGTTAAGGACTGCTTGGAAAGCTTAGCTTGATTATTAGACAACTTGAACTGGATACTTCTAAAATACACCAAGATAAGTGTGAGTGCTATGGCGTGCTTTCTCGTGGGTAAGTCGAGGAAGTAACCATAGTGGTGTATTGGTTGAAGAGATGTAGTGGACTCGTGTACGCTTCTTACCTCAAGTCTGGTACTCGTAGTTCAGGACTAGACAAGTCAAAGCTGGCACTTCTGCAAGTGAAACCCCACCTCCCTTTACCTTGATAGATGTGCATGAGTAGTATAGCTCCTATGTAAGTCTTGCTGAGTACGATTTTGTACTCACGTTTGCTTAATCTATGTTTTAGATGAACCCACCGACCCCGATGCTGACTTCTAACCGAAGCTCGAAGAATGAAGACTCAGACCAAGACCAAGCTAGTGTAGTCCCAGTCAGACGACTGGTTCCCTCTTGGAGGGCTTGTTTTTAGATAAGGCTTCTCTAAGCCATTTGTTAAACTTGTCTGTACTGAGACCTACTTTGCTTCCGCATGTTTGATGTAATGTTGGATCACAAACTTGTGATCTCTGTGTGCACTCTGTAAGAGTTATTAATAAAGATGTATACATTGTAGAGAATTGCAATGATACCTGCTGTTCATACTAGACATGTGTGTTGCGTGTATGTTTATAACATGCATGTCTTTGTATGGATTTTCGAGACCTTAGTTGTGATCAGGCTGGCGGTTTTTTATACACCAAGTGGCCCTTAGATGTGCGCAGCTTGGGGCATCGCGATGCGATTGCTCGAGACTCCGTCTCGTGCACACTTTGATGTATGATCGAGCCCGCCCTAGACCCCGACTAAGTGATCGGGCTGGAGTAAGTCTATGTAAGGGTTATAATACAATCGATAGTATGGTTGAGGCGACTTGTCTATGAGTATGGGAGTTCACCACCCATATCATTTAGACTTGTGTGCGGACGATGAGGACCCATTTCAGTTGATCATCCGGCCTGGATGGGATGCCCCTCACGTTCGATGCTTTCCGAGAACATTCTATGCTTGGCCTTGTCTGCTTAGACAAGTGGGTACGGTTCTCTCAGCTCTCCATATGATTGTGTTGTAGCGAGGCTTGCATATGCTAACCCCGGGTCCCGACACATGTTATATCAGAGATATGAATCACATCTCCAAGTTTGCCCCAAAGGCTCACGAAGGTTTTCTCCTAGGTTATGGTTCGAATTCTCACACTTACAGAGTTTACAACTCTCATCTTGGCAAAGTTGTAGAAACTGTAAATGTTCGATTTGATGAAACTAACGGCTCTCAAAAGGAGCAATTACCTCTTAACCTGGATGAACCACCTTTGGATGAAGTTATCAGGTACATGGCTATTGGAGATATTCGACCTGTCGAAGGAAATGCACGTCAAGCCAACAAGGATGATGATGGTCCAATGTTCCCACACATAGCCTGGGGCGCTGGAGATCAACATCCTGAAGCAAATGATGTACAGGTCGAAGGAGATCGCATAAACGAAGAAAATGTCCAACCCGAAGGAGAAGCTGAACCCGAAGGAAATGATCCCGAAGGACAAGCTAATCCCGAAGGTCAAGCTGATCCCGAAGAACAACCAGATCCACAAGATGATGAAGGAGTTTTACCTCGTGTTCGAAGAAGAGTGGACGTCGACTCAATTCTCGAAGAGATTCGTTTACCAGGTCGTCCCACCACTCGTTCTCGTACTCGATTAGCTAACTTCTGTGGAAATTTTTCGTTTGTATCCATGCTAGAACCATCGAAATTTGATGAAGCCATGAAGGACTCAGACTGGATGACTGCAATGCTCGAAGAACTTAATCAGTTCGAGAGAATTAAAGTCTGGTCCCTTGTTGATAGACCTGATCCCAAGAAGCATAATATCATTGGTACGAAGTGGATTTTTCGCAACAAGCAAGATGAAGATGACATTGTGGTAAGGAATAAAGCTCGATTGGTTGCTCAAGGCTACACCCAAATCGAAGGTATTGATTTCGGTGAGACTTATGCTCTAGTTGCTCGACTTGAATCCATTCGTGTCATGCTTGCTTTTGCCAATTACAATGGTATATTGCTATATCAAATGGATGTCAAAAGTGCATTTCTTAACGGTTAAATCGAAGAAGAAGTATATGTTATGCAGCCACCAGGTTTTGAAGACCCAAAGAATCCTGATAAGGTGTACAGATTGCACAAGGCCCTATATGGGTTAAAGCAAGCACCTCGTGCTTGGTATGAAACACTGAAGGATTTTCTTCTGAAGAAGGGCTTGAAACCAGGAACAACTAACCCGACTCTTTTTACTCGTGCATACAAAAATGATCTTTTTGTGTGTCAAATTTATGTCGATGATATTATTTTTGGCTGCACTAACCCTGATATTAGCGAAGAATTTGCTCGTATGATGTCGAAGAAATATGAAATGTCCATGATGGGTGAATTGAAGTTATTTCTCAGGCTTCAAATCCGTCAACAGAAGAATGGGACTTTCATCTCTCAAGAGAAGTATCTCAGAGATTGCCTGAAGAAATTTGATCTTGTCAGTTGCAAAACTATCAAGACTCCAATGCCTACGAATGTTCATCTGGATGCAGATGAGAAGGGCAAACCTTCCGATCAGAAGAAATATCGCTCGATGATCGGTTCGCTTCTTTATCTTTGTGCATCTAGACCTGACATTATGCTATCAGTTTGTATGTGTGCTCGTTTTCAGGAAAACCCGAAAGAATCACATCATGTTGCTGTCAAGCGTATTCTTCGATATCTGGCTCATACACCAACTTTGGGACTTTGGTATCCCAAGGGTGCCCAGTTTGATCTCGTTGGATATTATGATTTTGACTGGGCTGGTGATCGAGTCGATCGGAAATCTACCTCAGGCACATGTCATTTTCTCGGTAGATCTCTTGTCTGTTGGGCTTCAAAGAAACAGAATTACGTATCTATTTCTACGGCTGAAGCCGAGTATATTGCTGCCGGTTCATGCTGCACTCAGATTCTGTGGCTCAAGCAAACGCTGAAAGATTATGGTATTCTTGTGAAGAAAATTCCATTGCTATGTGATAACGAGAGTGCTATCAAGATTGCCCATAACCCTGTGCAACACTCTCGAACGAAGCATATTGACATTCGTCATCATTTTCTTCGAGATCATGTTCAGCGGGAAGATATTGTTATCAGCCATGTACGCACCGAAGATCAATTGGCTGATATCTTTACGAAGCCTTTGGATGAGAAAAGGTTCTGTGCACTAAGGTGTGAGTTAAACATATTGGACTCACGCAATGTGCAGTAAGATCATAACTATCGGTACTATGTGTTATACGTTTTTCTTTCTATGTTGTTTACTTACGTTAATTTTCTATCGTGTTTCTTTTTTGTTTGTTTTTGTTCGTTTGGTGTTGTCCTATACACTTACCACTCCGAGTTGTATCACTGTTTTCCCCTCGGATTGATTAAGCATCGGACCCTGTTTTCCCTCTATTCTATCCCTACCCCATCATTTCTTTTCTCTCGTGAACATGTATATTTGTACTCGATTAAGATTCCCTTCGAATGTCATTGATTCCGAAGGTAAATCTATCGAACGTTTATCTACTTTTATACTCGATGTTCGATGAGTTTGGTCTCGGACGTGGAGCAACTTTCTTTCGGTTCGTTGGGATTTTCCCGCGATTACCGCCACAAAATCCGTCCGTTGAATGCGGAGAGACGTGAAATCTGCGCCGTTGGATCAGATCTGACAGTTATGTCAGACCCCTCCCTTATAAATACTGATCCACCCCACCGGTTCAGTACTCGCAATTCCCTCGAATTCATCTCTCCGCTCCCGAAGTTCTCTCTCGCACGCCGCCGTGCTGCTCGTCGCCGTCGACTCCCTCGCCGCTTTGCTGCCGGAAGGAAGCTGTCGGAGACCTTCTCGTCGACGAGGAACTTCATCCGCGTCGCCGTAGTCGCCGCACATCACCAAGTTAGGGTATGTGTGGCTCTGGACGCGATTCCAATCTCATCTGTTCATCGTATCCAGATTTGTTCTTGATTTTTCTCTCATTTTATTAGGACTTTTTGATCCTTTTGGATCATTGAATCTTGGGAAATCTGTTTCTAGCGTTTTCTGTCGATTCCCCATCTGAGCTAGGTAAGAAATCCCTCGGATTCTCTCACTTAGACAATTTCCTCAGAAGCGTATCGATGGGTTTGCACTTGTGCACTTATTTCACTCAAGTTCTTCGCTAGATTTGCACCCGATGGAAATCTAGCCTAGCACTTTCATGAAAACTTGCATCAAGACAAATTTCTCGATATGTTTACTGCATTCAAAATGTTTTTCCTCAAAAATCGCTGGTACTTGTTCACAACCTCCCTATATTCCTCGTACCTATCTTTTTCGCAGGAAAATGTCTGGGCTCGAAGGAAATGTCAGAGCTCCCAAGCGCGTGGGAGGCCGAACAAGAATCACCAACAACTCTGAAGGTCTTTCAGAGGAATTGATAATAGAAAAGAAGTTGAGAACGCCGTCAGGTTCTGAGGATGAACGCAAGAGAGAAAATCGTCTGCAAGAAATTCGAAGACTTCAAGCACTTCGTTGGTATGAATACAAGTGTCTTATGCCTCGCTGGGAGAGGTTGTTTGCTTTGAAAAATCCTTGGTCTGATGTCAAATCGTTAAGGCCCAAGTGGACGAAAGATAATCGACCACCTCCTCCAGCTGATGCTCATCCATCCTCTCTGAAAACGCCTGCCGACTTTCAAGATCTGGTTGATGCTCGGGAAGCTCGAGCACGAAAACGCAAAGAGGCTAAAGCAAGAAAGGAGGCTGCTGCTGCTGAAGGTGCCGAGGAAGTTGGCCCAAGTGCCAAACCGAAAGCTGGCAAGAAATCAGCCAAGCGAAAGAAAAAGGTGGTAATTGTCTCGCCACCAGATGCGAGCTCCGAAGATGAATTCAATTCTGATGATCAAGACCATGGCACTGAGGCTGATGTCGAGGACATTCCTCAGAAGAAGAAGCCGAGCAGTTAAGGCATTAGGATCCAGGAGCCCGCTGCACAGGCTCCTCGTGCAATGATTGATATGACCGGTTTGGTCACTGATTCGCCCATTTCATCTGCTCCACCAGTTCGTGCTCGCAGGGCAAAACCTTCGGCCAAATCAAAGGGAAAGCAAGCTCAAGTTGCTGAGGATGATGAAACACTTGTTCAACGAAAAGAAAGGCTGGCAAAACAAAAAGAACAAGAAGTAAAAGACTTGACAAATTCCAAGCTCCTGAACTTTCACAGTCAGCCCGAGCATAAAAAGGCCCAGGTTGCTCAACAGCTTGGCATTTTAAATCTGGTCAGTGAAAAGTATCGACGACAGATTGCGGAAGGCACTATTCCTAGTGCTCCGAAGGAAAAGGTTGTGGCCCCTAGCGCCACCGAGCAAGTAGTGACTCCCACAGTCACGAAGGAAAAGGATGCAGCTGCAAGTGCTGCGAAGAAAATCGCTGAGGCCCCAAGTGCCTCGAAGGATAAAGCTGCAGCCCCTAGTGCCGTAACAAAACCCATTGCTGCTGCCAAGGCCGCCAAGGAGGCCGAGAAGAAAGCCAAAGAAGCTAGGCAGAAGGCTCAGGCTGTTCCAGTTCCTCGAGCCGCACCAGCTCCTGCACCTGCCCCTGCTACACCTGTTGTTTCCGGCCCTCGTGCCGATGAAGAGAGCTCCAACGAAGGAGATTCTAGTGCCCATGCTCCTTGGGATGCTGCTAATATTTCACATATACTCTGGAAGATGGCTACCACACCGAGCAAAGTCACTGCCGAGGATGATGTCCCTGCTGAGATCCAAGAGCATGTTGCTCGATACATGATTCGCTGGGAAGGGTATCTCACCCAGGATCGCAAGGACAAGGAGCAAGTGAAATTTTACTCCAGGCAACTTCAAGAAGAAACCGAGGACATTGAGTCCCGAAAGTTTTTTAAATCCAAGATTGCCACCGTTGAAGCATCCAGAAGGGCTCAGAAGGAAAACCTGACCGCTGTGTACGAAAAGGTTCGACAAATTGTGTCTGCCGTATGCAAAGAGCACAATGATGCCCTGTACAAGAGACAATCTCGTAAGAGAAAGTCTGCTGCCCCAACCTCTGTGCGTGGGACGCCAGAGATCGAAAAGAATGCCAAGAAGGCCAAGTCTTCCGAGGTCGTTGCTGCATCAGCACGACAAGAAACTGCACCAAACCCCACCAAGCAACCCACTCCTCCTCGTGAGAAAACTCCACCCCCTCGCCAAGCCACTCCTCCACCTCACCAAGCCACTCCTCCACCTCGGCAACAAACACCTCCACCTCATCAACCATCACCACCAAAAGCCTCGTCGCCATCACCAAAACCATCATCACCACCGCACATCATTCCATCAACCACCCCAGCCATCGAGACCCAAGCCCAAGCAGAGACCGAGCAACTTGCTCAGGTCGAGCAAGAAACTCAAGCCCCCATCTCCTATGCTCAGAAAGATTACTCCTCTGCCCAGACTCTGCATGAAGGAGAAGACGCTGATGTTGATATCACAACAGTTTCTTCTCTTCAAGATGTTGTTAAAGAAAATAGTTCTGGAGATGGCAGTTCTAGTGACAGTTCCTCCTCCTCATCATCAAATTACTCGAACAAAGAAATGATTGATTCTTTTGCACAACTGGACGAAAATTTGGAGGCCATGGAAACTGAGGAGGCCACCCAAAATTCCCCTGCCGACGAAGGAGTTGCCGTCAAAGCATAGGCCGAGGAAAATGCTCCTGCAGCCATCCCAGCTCAGGACATTGTAAATGTTCCTTCTTCAATTCCCCGTCCTGCTGAGCCAGTTTTCCAGATACCGGATAATGCTGCCGATGTTTTTCCTGTTGATGAGCTGCTCCATTCTGCTCATCCGAAAGAAATGCTGCCCCTATTCCGCTCAGATGTTCCTCGAGGAGGCCCCATCTTCAAAAGGCGTGAACACAAGCCATTTTTCTTCAGGACCAATCCCTACGAGAAGCCCAGAAGTGCATATTATCTTCGGTTTTGGACCCAAGAGCAAGCCATATACTACACCCGTGTGTTGTACAACAAGGCAAGAGTTTTCCAACATCAATATCTTGATATGCCTTCGGTATACTCCACTTCTTGTTTCGAGAATGTTGCCGAAACAATTAATGGTCTTCACGCTCACAAGATGTTTGCTCTCGATTGTGGCTACAATCCCGAGCTTATCAAGCAATTTTATCAACTCTCTATGTCACTGGTGATCCCGAGAACTCAAAGACGTGGAAATTTGATTATATGATCCAAGGCCAAGTATTCCATATGACTATCGACCAATTTCTGGCCATCATCAATTTACCTCGGTTCGAAGGATTACGACACAAGCTTCATGACTTACCTGCTCCAACTCCTACTGAATTTTCTACGCTCATGAATCCAGATGTCGTAGGAGATAACTACCCAGCTGAGCCGAAGCCAAGACACTTAGTATTTGAAGCAAAGGCATGGTTTTATATTCTTTCGAAGACCTTGATGCCAATGCTCAATGTGCACGATGATTTTCCTATTCCCAATGATGTGCAACTTGCTCTGTTGAAATTAGTCCATGGTCATCCTTTCGATTTTGAAGACTACTTCATCAGAACTTTGGTGTCTTGTGTTGATGATCACGATTCCCACAAGCCGTATGCACCATGGCTGATGGCTATCTGCAATTACTCTCGGGACGTGCCATTCCCCGTGTCAATTTTCCCGAATATTTTCACTCCACCAGTTAGGGAAGTATTGCAGATTGTTCCTCGACCCAACGATCAATATGCCGAGCACACTGGCATCCACGCCCATTTAACTGAGCGTAATGTTTGCTCGAAGTTTATCAAGCCAGTGCATCACATGGAAGTTTCTCTTCGGTCCCAGCAAATGCTTCAACATCACATCGACCAAGATTTCATTCAGAAGCAAGCATTGATGGACGAGATAAATCATTTGCGCAATATTACCATGAACAACAATCAGATGCTGCGTGAATGCCTTCGCCGTGATTGGAAAGGACTGCGGAAATTCAATTCACTCGGTCAACTTCAACGATGTGGCTTCGAAGAATATCCTCCCCATCTGATCAGGAATTGGACCAATGATGATCGAGTAGATCGCCTGGATCCCAATATCCCTCGGCTACCGAAGAACAGAGATGTGCTTAGTGTCGATGACTATTATCACATCACTTTGAACACCTTCTCCTCCGACTCCGAGAAAGATGAAGCCCCTCAACGCCAACCGAGAGTTTACACTCCACTTCCTCGAAGCCCCAGGACCCCGCCGGAATCGCAGCTGGAATCTTCTGGAGATCACCACTCCTTCCGCACGAAGACCACTCCTCCAGGCGCTCGCCCAATTCGTCGTGCTGCAACGCTCGCCGAATCTTCTCGTTGTCGCCGAAGCCATCCAAGCGAGTAGGGATTTCTTTCGACCCTATTCTCTCGACTTTTTGTACGTTGTGACAAAAAGGGGGAGATGTAGTGGCATCGAAGAAATTAGTTTGCCTTCGGGGTTAAGGGCTTTGCTTTTCGTTCGATAGACTTTTGAACTTTGAGGTTTCTGAGTAGATTCAACAAACTTTCGATTCATATTCGATCTGGTTGTAACTAACTCTAAGTAGGTCTGTGAACTGCTATCCTTTTCGTAAGATATCTATCTGCTGCTTGCGATACTTAACCTTTTTGCAGGAAGTTATCTTTCATATAAGTTCACAGGTCATTCGAGGAGATTGCATATTTCTTATTAGATATTATCTGGAATGCAATTTCACTCGCTAAGATTATTGATGTTTTTCCCTCGATTCTACTTGTCAAATATGCACTTCACAGGAAACTCTTATCCTCCGTGCATACATCAAAGGGGAGTATTTCATCGATCTTAGCACTGGTTTATCATCGAAAACTCAAAAAAAATTCCATTATTTATCGATGCCTGTTTTGTCAACAATCGTCCAAAAAGGGGGAGATTGTAAGAGCAAGTTTTGCCCCCGAAGGTTTTGGACATTGTTGGACAAAGCAGAAGTGGAACTAATATTGTTTTCGAGTATAAACAGATACTTGGATTCCGAAAGAATGGAGTTTGCAAGTTGAAGGTCGAAGGACAACTCTCTGCAGCAAAGCTGCAGTCATCTACCGAAACCTTTGAAGGAAGACGACCCCTAAAAATGTAGTCGAAGAAAAAGACTCTCTCGAGTAAAAGCGCAACGAGGAGAAAGTTGAAGCTGGTCGAAGACTTGGTATTTTTACTAGTTTCTCTTTATTTTCTTGAGTCGTAAGAAAAACCGTACTATCAAGAGGGGGTTGCTAGTTGAGATCTTAGTCGAAGTGAATTTGCTCTGCTCAGCCTAAACCCACAAAAGCCTACCGAGAGAAATCTTACTGAGTCGAGTGAATAGCTCGAAGGCAAAGTCATCGCACTTCGTGCCTTCGAGAGAGAACTCGTTCGGTAAGTCAGCTTACTTGTTCCTCAAGTAAAGTTGCGCAATGATTGGAATCCGACTGTTGTAGACACACGTCAAGCTGTCGCATCGGGTCACTTCAGTCATTTTACCCATCGGGATCGCCAACTATAAATACCCCGCACCTACCCGACATTTCGGGTCGGCTGCTCCACTGAAGATTCTAAGACAGAAGTCTATGAGCATCCCAAGAGAGATCCATCTAGAGAAAACCAAAACCCAAGTCTGAGCTGAGTTGAGCAATTCACAGAGACTTAGGTCGAGATTAGCCGATCTTTTTATCTTGGAGAACTGCAAGTCTCCTAGACGGTTAGGCGTCGCCTGTCAAGCAGTCGAAGAGTAATTGTCGCTGCTGAAGGAAGTTTGTAAAGGTCTCGGAGATGTCCTGAATCATCTACCACGAGTGAAAACTGGACAAGCTCAAGGAGTTTGTTGCAGTGGAGAATAGGACGGAGAGAGTTTTGCTCCAGGTGTTCAATCACCAGTCCCTCCAACCAGACGTAGCACTTTGCAGAGTGTGAACTGGTTTACCAAACATCGTCGTGTCAGGCTCGTTTTCTTTCTAGCATTTACATTAAGTATTTACTCGTTGCCTGTTTGTCTTTGATGTTTTCCTTCGCTCCCAATCCTTTCGATCCATGCATTACCTTCGATACTGTATTTTCTTCGAGATGCCATTAGTCCTTCGTAGTTTGCATGAATTCCTTCTAAGTTCCATAGAATTTTTAGAAGTGATCATTCACCCCCTCCCCCTTTGATCATTCTTGAGCTTTCAATGTCTCTCTCCCAAAAGACGATAAAACTGCTATGCGAGATAAAAAATTACAGCTGGGCAATTGACAGGAGTATAAACGCACCGCAATGATAACTATGCTACAAAGAAAGGAAGAGGCTCAAAAGCATTGGCAGTACGCCAAAATAAGTAGACCGAAATCCAACTGCATCTACTACTAATCATCCACCTTGAGATATATATCTAGAACATATCGCTGGTATTAAGTTGCGAGCCCCACCCAAAGTGTAAACCCAAAGCAACAGACAACTGCATTAAAAAGCACTTTGCGTAAAGTAAACAATCCTTGCAACCGCGGTTACAAGCACCGTTGTTGATGAGGGGGTGACCCCATGACTCCTACGGATGAGCCTACCTGGTGTCCATGAAGGCAGAAGGCCCACGAAGATACAACCTCGGCCCACTAGATGTCACCGACGTAGGAGTCCGCGACTAACAAGGAAGGTGCGACGGCCTGCCGTACGGAGCAAGCTAGGGTTAGGAAATCTTACCTGTAAACGTAGATGAACTCCCCGAGACCTAGCCCAGTATATAAGGGCTCGGAGGGGCGACGGCAAAGACATCGAATATCACATGTAACCCTAGCCTTGAGCGCTCCAGCTTTGGCCTCCACGGTAATCGCATCTCCCCCATTAATAATATCGAGCAGGAGCGAGCCTTCCTGTTTGCCGACGAACTATCATCCAGCCTGTGTATCTCATGACTAACCCAGGGTCCTTGACCATGGGATTTGCCGGGGTTGATCCCCGTCAATTGGCGCCGTCTGTGGGAACCGCGCAGGTTGGGAACGCGATCTCGGCGGCCTCATCATCATCAGCATTCATCGACTCGATGGCTCCGGCAAGATCCAACCTGTTCGAGTCCCTCGGATTCACGGCCCACCTCCCGGCCCTCAAGACAGTCTTCACCAATCTACACTCCGGCGTCAATCTGATCTTCGGAGCGTATCAGATCTAGATCAACCATTGGGGTACCCTTCGCCTCATCGACGGCACCCGTGCGCCCACGACAACACCTGCAGCAACGACCGGAGCAGACGCTGCCGGCACGGCCAACCTATCTGGCGGTCGTATCTACCCACCCAACTCACGGCTCCACGCCACTCACGACCGCTCGAGTGAAGTCGCAGCACGGAGAAGAACGATCGCACGCATCATCAAGGAGACGGCAAGGACACCATCGCAGGTGTTCATGGCAGAAGTTGGCGCATCAGCGTCAGACAACAACGGGCGAGTCGACGACCCGAGCACTCGTCAAGACACCCCAACCACCAACAGGGCGGCAGATCCCGGCAACACCAGTCAGATGGTCGTACAGCTAGGAGAACCGGGGACCATACCAAAGAAAGTCCCGGTGGAACAAGGGCCCAGCGATCAAAAAAGCAGTCGGCCGCTGAGCAGCAAACAGCAAGCACCCGCCAAGGCAGCCAGCCATCACGCAGCAGGCAGCAAACCCCGGTTACAGCGGCGGGCGGACCACCCAAAGAAAAAATATACTTGTCTAAGGAATCAATGGCAATGGTAAAGGAAGCAGTCGCCCACGGCAGGTTACTACCATCAGATGCCTCAAGAGACGAGCTAAGGGCATACAACAAGCTAGCGGGTGATTTAACCCAGCAGACGAGACAGTGGCGCCTAGCCATGGAGAAGCAAGCAAAAGCGGAACCCGAAAGGAAAAGCAGTCGCAGACAATCTCCCAGAAGTGACTCGCCAGGCCACGACTCCCCCATCCGCAATAGATCGAAACTCAACAACCTGCGGAAGACAGAAAGGGCGAGAGTAGTGCGGAAACTGGAAGATGACTTCAGATCAGAGGAGGACAACGACGAAGAGAAGCCCCTCACTCCGGCAGAAGCACTCATAAGCGCCGAGGACTACCTGTCCCGTGCCCAGAAAAGCAGAAAAAGCAAAAAGGATCGCTACACTTCTATAGCTTTGCAGATAATGAAGGACGCTATCGACGCCTCGGTACCCAAGAAATCCAGCGCAAAGCGGCAGACTCGCGAGCGGACACCAGACAGGGACCCCAGTTCACCGGACGACGACGACGACGACAGCAATGACGACAGGCGCAGGCGCCCCGACAAGTCCAAGAAACACGACAGCGACGACAACAACAGGCGCCGCAGCACTCGGCGAGATGCGCGAGACGACATCATGCAGAACAGAGTCAACCGCAGCAGGCGAAGACGTGTAGTACGCGAGGAGTACTCGGATGAAGAGGCTTCCGACGAGGAAATCGAGCCATGTGGATCACTCTGCTTCACACGTGCCATACGTGAGACGCGTATGCCAAACGGGTTCAAACTGAACTCCACGACACTAAAGTATAACGGACTCGAGGAGCCGGAGGCATGGCTCGACGACTACCTAACGACAGTCAAGTTTCAAAGAGGAACCAACGTCACGGCAATGCAGTACGTGCAGCTCATGCTCGAGAGCTCCGCTCGACATTGGCTGAAAAACCTTCGGCGCGGATCCATCAGCTCTTGGAGCCAGTTCCGAGGAGCCTTCATAGAAAACTTCAAATCCACATACAAGCGACCATCCTCACTCGAGGAGCTGCGGGCATGCAAACAAGGAACAAGGGAGGCCCTGCGAGCATACATCCAGCGATGGACGATACTCAAGAATTCAGCGGAAGACATCTCAGACGAAAGTGCGATCGACGCATTCAGGCGAGGTCTTCAGCGCGTTGAATTCAAGGAGCAGCTCAGGCAGATGAAAGTCCGATCACTCGCACGGCTATTAGAACTAGCCAAGAGCTGGGCAGACGGAGAAGACTCCGTTCGTAACGAAACAGAAACCCACACTGCACGATCAGAGTACCACTACGAATACAACGGAGATAGAGGAGACGACAGAAGAAGAAAGCGACCCAGACGGAACTTCTACAACGACAGAGGACCTGACATGGTCGCCGCCGGCTTCTCGGACGATCGGAACGGGAGGCACCGCGATGACAATAGACCACAGCGACGAGACAACCCAGAAGACGAGCCCCAGACTCAGAGACGAGAATGGAGGACAAGGTAGCCACGCGACGGCACTCGCGCATTCCGCTCCGCCAAAGAACAACTCGATGGACCGTGCTCCATACACGGATTCAGAAACGAGCGAGGAGAGCTCAGATCATCCCACACCCTCAGGAATTGCAGAAGCTTCAACGAGCTGGCTGAGGAGAAAAGCCGCTCCGCGACCACAACACCACGACCACTCGCAAGCATAGCAGTTGGGCCAGTCGCCCACGATGCGCCACCAGCCCCCCTCTGCCAACAAGACAGGTGGCCGTCATCCAGGAACGGCAAAGGACACCAGAAGAAGAAAACCAGTACCCAGAAGCCCACGGGAGGATCTACATGATACAAGAAGGCAGACCTTCCAACAGGCAGCAGAAACAAATCACCAGACAAGTCTTCCTAGCAACCTCCGCACACCCGGTCGTCCCGGAGTACCTGCGCGGGTCGGAGACAGAAATCTCCTTCTCCCGGGACGACCACCCGCCAGTCGTTCCCCAGCCAGGGCACGCCGCGCTAGTACTCGAAGCCAGAATCGTAAATTACGACATGTCGCGAGTATTCATGGACAGCGGAAGCGGGATCAATATCATCTCCACCCGAACACTCGACGACATGCTCATCCAAAACAACGCACTCAAGTCCTCAGGCACAACCTTCGTACCAGGAAAAGCAGTCTACCCCCTCGGAAGGATAAGCCTGGAGGTAGTCTTTGGGAACGCGACAAACTTCCGCAAGGAAACACTTGACTTTGAAGTGGTCGACTGGAAGTCGCAATACCATGCAATCCTCGGGCGACCAGCTTTCGCTCGCTTCATGGTCGTACCCCACTACGCCTACCTCAAGCTGAAGATGTCAGGCCCAAACGGGGTCATCACAATCAGTGGCAGTTTCGTCAGATCCGACCGCTGCGACAAAGAATTCCACAAGATAGCAGAAGCATTCGTAGCCCATCAAGGCAGCAGTCCCATGGGACTCGCAAAAGAAGCGCTCCCATAGAAGGAAAGGAACATCGCCCGAAGAAACCCGGCACTGGGAGACAAAGCTACCAGGCCCTTAAAGGCCACTACATCATCGCTCTAAGCAAAAGGGACCTGTCCTCAACAGAGCCCTCCTACTCTTTGTAAGGGACATCAAGAAAGATATTACATAAATATTTTTCCCAAAAATTTCTTGGCACTCGGGGGCTCGCCGAAGCAACCACCCCCCGAGGCGTCTTCCGCAATCGCGGCACATTAACCTGGCACTCGGGAGCTCGCCAAAGCAGCCACCCCCCGAGGCGTCTTCCGCAATCGCGGCACATTAACCTGGCACTCGGGGGCTCGCCAAAGCAGCCACCCCCCGAGGCGTCCTCCGCAATCGCGGCACACTAAACCTGGCACTCGGGGGCTTGCCGAAGCAGCCACCCTCCGAGGCGTCCTCCGCAATCGTGGCACACTAAACCCGGCACTCGGGGGCTCGCCGAAGCAACCACCCGCCGAGGCGTCCTCCGCAATCGCGGCACACTAAACCTGGCACTCGGGGGCTCGCCGAATCATCCACCCCCCGAGGCGTCCTCCGCAATCGCGGCGCATTAACTTGACACTCGGGGGCTCGCCGAAGCAGCCACCCCCCGAGGCGTCCTCCGCAATCGCGGCACACTAAACCTGGCACTCGGGGGCTCGCCGAATCAGCCACCCCTCGAGGCGTCCTCCGCAATCGCAGCACACTAAACCTGGCACTCGGGGGCTCGCCGAATCAGCCACCCCCCGAGGTGTCCTCCGCAATCGCGGCTCATTAACTTGGCACTCGGGGGCTCGCCGAATCAGCCACCCCCCGAGGCGTCCTCCGCAATCGCGGCGCATTAACTTGGCACTCGGGGGCTCGCCAAATCAGCCACCCCCCGAGGCGTCCTCCGCAATCGTGACACATTAACTTGGCACTAGGGGGCTCGCCAAATCAGCCACCCCCCGAGGCGTCCTCCGCAATCGCGGCACATTAACTTGGTACTCAGGGGCTTGCCGAAGCAGCCACCCTCCGAGACGTCCTCCGCAACTGCGGCACATCAACTTGGCACTTGGGGGCTCGCCGAAGCAGCCACCCCCCGAGGCGCCCCTCGCAACTAGAAATGCAGACAACCCTCCAAGACAGCACATATACAACCAAAAAGAAGCATATACAATGAAGGGAAGCACCTAATCTCTAGGCTCCAACTTCGCCTTAATAAGTGCACCCAGATGGCGGTCGTTCTCTTCGCAAACTCGCCTCACAACCTGGCGCGCATGACTATCTACAACCACATAGTGCTCATTCATCGGATGATCCCTACCACCTAGAGGACCCGCCACCACCTGAGCAAAATCCACCCCTGGCCAATGACTATGGACCAAGCCCAAAGCAGCTCGGGCTCCAGCACGAATCTGATGATCCATCACTCGACGTAACTCGGCAGGCTGAGAAAATATGCGACAAAGCCTCTCAAGGGACGAAGGAACCACCTCCAACGGATAGAACTCAGCATGGATACCGCTCAATACCCGCTGGCAGTAGCTGAGAGCTTCTGGTACCCGCTCAACTCGGCGACGAAGCAAAGCAAATGCTCGAGCACGAGCCCCATCTGCCCAAAAGGGATTGCTCGCCTGCACACTAGGATCATCAAGCCGCGACATCTCCGACTGAACGTCCCTCTCTTCATCCGGAGTTCTCCCTGCCAGCACTTCGAAAGTCAAACACTACGATCAAGACAGAGACAGCAAAAACCCACCAAGAGGAATCAAGCAACCAAGCATAGTCAAGACTCACCCCGCAGGAGGTCGGACAACTTCACCACCCACGAAGCAAGGCCCTCAACCACGGACTCGGCACGCTCGCGACGAGTACGCTGAACGGCCACGGATCCCTTCAGTCGGACAACATCCCACTCAGCGTCCTTCAGCCGCAAGCAAACGGACTCATACGCACCCTCGCGAGCGTCATCCTTCAGCGAACTCCACGGACGAAGAACGCCCGGAGTGGCCTACCGCAGGATGAACAAAACAAATCAAAAACAGTAAAAGGAACAGCCAAGCAGTCACTCAGATAAAAGTAGCAAAGATCAAACCATCACAACGGAGTCATGAATTACAGACAAAGTTTCAAAGCGGCGCAACACTACTGTGCCTCCCCCTCACCTACGATAGGGGGACCCTAAGCATCTACAACTTGTTGCAGGCGACGAGCCAGCCTATCGGCTCGGTCGTCCTGCTCACCAGAATAGTGCGGGATGATCTCAACCAAGGAATCATCAAAGGAAACCCCATGCCCTATAAGGACGACCAGGGCCGTGGAAGAACCACTCACCATGCTCTCCGCCACCAGTTCCACCATATATTTCCCATCCGGGCAGAACGCGGCAACCCGAGCACCCAGGCCATCAGGCACCTTTGTACCCTCCGGCATAAGGTGCTCATGCGCAAGACCCACAAGATTGGAAGCCCAGGCGCAGACGTCCTCGACCACTGCAACGGCATCTGCAACAGCATCAACAGCACCTTGGAGAATCCCAGACCCCGACGCGGCAGCCTCCATCGGCTTCGCACTTACAGCAGCTGCACCAAGCAAAGAAACTTCATCACGGGAAGACAGTAGAAACAGCAATGGTGGAATACCAAACTTACACACAAGGGAGCCCGCCAAGGCGCGAAGATTAGGCACCTTCGACTGCTTCCACCCGCGCACGCGCGTCCTCAGCCTGGCGAAGGCGAACCAGCTCCTCATGTTGACCATGCAACTCCGCCTCCTTGGAAGCCAAGGCATCCTTGAGAACGGAAACCGTCTTTTCCGCCTTTTCGGCTTGTTTCTCGGCAGCCTGGCGACGGCCTACAAGAAAAGACAGTACTCAGAACAAAAGACGAAGAGCCCAATAGCTCAGCAACGCAAAAATAAAACTCACCATCCATAGCAGATAAGGCATCCTTGGCAGAATCATGGGCCCGTTGCCAACGCTCAACATCAAGAACCAAACACTCACAGTGCTGGAAAACAGGCTGCAAGAACCAGGCAATCGGGTGTTAATTAAATACAAGACTACAAGCAACTGCAAATAGTTACTTCTAGCCTCGGGGGCTACTCCCATCGGAGCACTGTCGTGCCCCCGATGATAAAACAACACAGACACGAATCGTCTTACCAGCTTGGAGACATGGTCGAAAGCACGGGCTTTGTCTTCAATCGCCAGATCAAGACGGCCAAAGTACGGAGGACCAAGTTCAGACGGCCTGGGCTCAGGAGCAGCAGCACCAGGCGCCGCAGAAGAAGGTACAACGGGAACTACACCCGCAGTCGAAACGACAGGAGTCGCCGCCGGTCCAGATTGGCCAGCGGCAGCCGAGAGGTCCTCAAGATGCTTGGCTGCCGCTCCAGAACTCGTCGACTTCAGATCATTAGCAGCTGCGCTGGTGCATGAAGCAGTCGGCGCAAGCGCAGCACTACAAAATAAAGCATTATGAGACGCAAGAATAAGGAACAAGGAACGGGCACAAATCGAGCAGACTCTTACCCAACATGCACAGCACGAGGACGCCCCAGCCTCCCAAGCCTGGCCCTCTTGGGAGGAGGGGCCGGAGCAGCAGCCGAAGGGGAAGGCCCAGCAACAGGAGCATCAGGAGGGACTTCATCACCTAACGCAGCATGATCTTCAGCACCCAAAGGGCGCGAGCGCTTCACACGAAAAGGACTCGAGTCTTCACTATCTCCAGTCTCCACTAGCACAATCTCAGCATTAACAGCTGGAGCAGCATTATCAGCTGTGGAAGCATCAGGCTCTTCAAGAATATCGGCAGCCTCCGGCTGCGGAGGATTACACGTCACCGGAGCATGACCCTGCAAGGCAAGCAATGTCAACAACAAAACAAAACTAGGTACTCGTTCAGGCAAATGAATGAACACAGGCACCAACCGGCGGCGGGGAATGATCAGAAGCATATGGACGGACAAGATGCATCCCGCAAATGCTCGAGCACTTGGTCACTTGCTGGATACGAGCCAGCAAAACATCAGGTTCTAGCTCTTCAGGCGAGCATCTCGTCGAGTCACCGAGTCCCTCGTACTGCCACATAGGGCGAGCTCGATGCTGCAACGGCTGAACCCGCCTCCCCACAAAAACAGAGATAAGCTGACCACCAGTCAAGTTATCCTTTAACACATAAATCCTCTCCAAAAACGGAGTCAGCTCGGACGACTCCACCTCAGTCTAAGAATGAGACCACGAAGGCTGTCTGGCCACCCGCGTACCCGGATTGAAAGAAGCAAGACCAAATTGCTCACCAACAACGAAGTGATCCTTCAGATAAAACCAGCCTCTTCGCCAGCCACTAACGGAATCGATCTTCTACAAGTCAAAATATGAGTGTTTATCCCCAATAGAGATACCTACTCGACCCACGGCGTACTCACAGTTCGTCCTTTTTACATTAAAAAGGCGCCTCCAAAGTCCCCAATAGGGGTAAATCCCCAGGAAGGCCTCGCGAAGAGTGATGAAACACGCAATGTGCAAAATCCCATTGGGAGTCAGATCATGCAACTGGAGCCGATAGGAATACAGCAAGCCCTGAACGAAAGGATGCAGCGGAAGGGAAAACCCACGGTGGAAGAAAGCCTGGAAGCATACCCGCTCGTCCGCCGCCGGCGATGGAATCGACTCATCACCAGGAAGACGGACATCGCCCGCCACCACCATGCCATCAGCAACCAGCACATCCAGATCTCCGGCCCCGAACGAGGACCGCTCCCACTTGCCGAACATCTTGGCCGACTCGACAGCAGCACGGGGGCACTTTGACATAGATCTCACGGTAGCACGCAGAAGAAAAAAGACGAAAGCTCAGGAACACGAAGGAAGCAGAGAAAGAAGAGGAAGGAAATGGCTGGGTAAAACATACAATTTACCCAGCCACATGGTATTTAACTCCAAGAGCATAGCAAGACGGGCCACCATGCAACCTTTTTTGCCCAGTAAAACGTGGCACGACCCCATACAGAGGAGAAAAGTATGGAAAATCCAACCGACACAGTAACAACACCGCCCACTACGCGCGCAAAAAGAGGACCATGATCGCGCGACGCGAAAATTTCGGCGGGACATCGCCAAGTCATTTCCCACGACAGACCGCAGCGGTCAAAAAAATTGCAGAAGACCACGCCAATGTCATATCACAGCAAGGCGTACTGAGTACGCCATCAAGGCCCCCAGATTCCACCTCTCAGATCTTTTTCCCGATGAAGAAAAAATATCTTACTCCCATCGGGAGAGTACATCATAAGAGTCCCAGGTGCTCCCTCACCTAAAGGTCAGCCATGTGCTCGAGTGACCACTCGCACTTATGAGAGTCTCGGGTACTCCCTCAACCCGACATAAGACAAACATGCATTCACCAAGACCATACGGCGCTAAGAGTCTCAGGTGCTCCCTCACCTCAAGAGCCGAAACGGCATTCGAGTGATTACTCGCGAAAAACTCCCCGACTGAGCACTCGAAACAAAGCTCCTCGGGTGAATGAGTGAACAACTCGCTTGATGTTTTGTTCCAAGCGGGTGCAATGCTATAAGGCTCCGCGCCTCAAAAACACACATTCCTGGATCACGATACACTGTGCCCAGATGCCACGCAAGATTAACGTGTAGGTAAGACCCCGCTGCGAAGTACGACCGGGCTGGGACTTGCCGAAGAGCGATTTCACTCCCAACCTTTCCCATGCGCTGCGCATGATAGAAAAGCCGGGCGGACGCGCCTTAGGATGTACACATTACTGGCGGCAAATGAACACAGTAAGACCTGAAGCGGTCGGACTTTTGCTCGACACCAGTGTTCCAAGATCACGTCGAGGGACGTGGGTATGATTGGGCTACTGTGGTATTTTCCCTAGTGCAATTCACCAAGGCTCGACCCATCGACTCCTTGGGCCCTTTCAGCTTAACATCCCTCGAAACAGGTTTTGTCATGGCCACCAGACTGCCAGCGACCCGCGGATGAACCGCGCATACCAATAACCGACGAATGAATGTACTCGAGTCCCCGCGCGACTCTCCGAGTCCCCCAGGCACTCGGGGGCTACTGACGAGGGGGTGACCCCACGACTCCTACGGATGAGCCTACCTGGTGTCCATGAAGGCAGAAGGCCCACGAAGATACAGCCTTGGCCCACTAGTTGGCACCGACGTAGGAGTCCGCGACTAACAAGGAAGGTGCAAAGGCCTGCCGTACGAAGCAAGCTAGGGTTAGGAAAGCTTGCCTGTAAACGTAGATGAACTCCCCGAGACCTAGCCCAGTATATAAGGGCTAGGAGGGGCGACGCCAAAGACATCGAGTATCACCTGTAACCCTAGCCTTGAGCGCTCCAGCCTTGGCCTCCACTGTAATCGCATCTCCCCCATTAATAATATCGAGCAGGAGCGAGCCTTCCTGTTTGCCGACGAGCTATCGTACAACCTATGCATCTCATGACTAGCCCAGGGTCCCTGACCATGGGATTTTCCGGGGTTGATCCCCGTCAGTTGTTTTCCCCCTTATGGCAACAGCACATCCCCTAGACTCATGTTTCTGTCACTCAAGCGTGTCATCGGGGGCATTAACCAAGAATCGAGCATAACGTTCCCTCTTTGAGTTACTACCTACTACTTGACCAAAGCAATAAACAGCAACGGAGAACATGCAAGAATTACTTAGGAAAAAAAAGATTAAGAACCAAATATATTACTCAATCACAATCTGAACATAATCTCATAATCCATCAGATCCCAGCAAACTCAGCATAGCAACAGCAGAAATATTACATATGTTCCTCGATCATGTAGGGTAGCTCACGAGGACTAAACCATGAAGAACAAAGAGGGGATGAGAACATCACATAGCTACTGATCACGGACCCATGGTCCAAACAAAACTACTCACAGCACATCCTGGAAGCGTCCATGGTGAAGGGGAAGCTCCCGGAGGTCGATCCTCCCTCCGGCAGGGTGCCGGGAAGAGGTCTGCTGGCGCTCCCGATCTTGGAAGCGCGGCGGCGGCGGAACAGAGGCGAGATCGCAAAAATGGGTTATGTCCTCGGGGGTTTCGCGTTACGGAGAATATATAAGCGAAGGGGGTCAGCCAGGGGGGCGGCCACCCGCCGCGGCCCCACCCTAGGCCGCGCCACCTGGCCGCCTGGGCACCAGGTGGGGCCCCTCCGGCCCTCCTTCGGGACTCTGGAAGCTTCCGTTGCGCTGATTTTTTATCTGATTTTTCCTGGATTTTTTGAGCACTTTTAATATGGGGGGAAACTGAAATAGAAAAATAGCAAAAAACAGAAACTGGCACTGGGGTGCACTGAGTTAATAGGTTAGTCCAAATATGATCAAAAGTGTATGAAAGTGTATCTAGATCATAGCAATATCACACAAAACATGCATGGAGCAAGCAGAAATTATAGATACGTTTGGGACGTATCACTAGCCATCGCTAGGGTTCATAAGCCGAAGTCTTATAGCCAATATTGGTTCTTCAAAACCATGAGTGCGGCGTGGGATTTGGCAAAACCGGTCAACATCAGGCCTTTAAACAGCAACCTCTACACCCTGCAATTTGCGTGTTTGGGCGACTGGGAAAGAGTAATGGAGGAGGGCCCCTGGAATTTTCGAGGATTTGCAGTGGTCATTGCTCCATATGATGGCCTCACAAAACCCACGTCGATCGTCCTGAACACCATTGAATTGTGGGCTCAAATCCATGATTTTCCGGATGTCCTTTTCCCTCTCCTGGAACCACTGGCCGGGAAGCTGGGAAAGTTCGTCTATGCTGAGCCAAATTCTCAGGATTTTGAAGGAAACTTCTGCAGAGTCAAGATCCAGATCGACGTGGAGAAGCCTTTAAAGAATGATGTCTCTCTGATCAAGGGAGGTAGGAGGAAGATTTTCTATGTCAAATACGAGCGCCTGCCAGATTGGTGTGCTGTTTGCGGGCATCTCGGCCACCTCTTCAAGGAACATAGTGATGGGGTTCACCCACCTTCGGCCCTTGTCTTCAGAAACCTCCGCGCCGAGTGGTTCAAGGGTGCGGGCCCTGGTCCAGGAAAGAGCTACAAGAATAACAATGTCAAGGTGAAGGCACCAAGTACTAGCCCCATCCAAGCTTCTCCACCTATCAAGGTTGCGGCTTCCTAGACTGCTACGAACGCTGATATGGAGGATGCATAACTCAACAGGAAGAGAGACGCTAAAACGGCCTCCGCAGCAAACCCGGATGCTTTAGCTTTAATGGCGGTTGATCAAGACAAAGAGACGAAGGAAACCTCTAACCTTATCCCTCCTAGCCCGCCTCCAAAACAAGACCAAAAGAGATCAAAACCAAAAACAGGAGGAAACACAGACCCAAAGAACACAATTGCATCATCGGCGGGCTCGCTCGACGGGCGCCGCCGCGCACAATGAATCTCATAAGTTGGAACTGTCGCGGTTTGGGTAATCCCACGAAAGTTCGGGAGGTTCGTGAGCTCACGAACAAATTTACCCCGTCCGTTTTGTGCTTAGTTGAAACTCAAATAAAAAGCACGCGGGCGGAGCTTTTAGCTAGTTCTATTGGTTTTGATAAGTCTTTTGTTGTTAGTAGTACGGATCGAAGTGGGGGCATTGTAATTTTCTGCCATGATTCAATAAATCTCGAGGTTCAGGGTTCGTCCAGATATCACATTGATGCTATAGTCTCCGATCTCGGGGAAGACCGCTGGAAGCTGACGTGTGTGTACGGGGAAGCTTAGGTCCCCCAACGCCATGTGACAAGGGGGTGACCCCACGACTCCTACGTGTGAGGCTACCTGGTGCGTATGAAGACAGAAGGCCCACTGGGAAGCTACGACAAGCCCACGATTGGCCCAACCAAGCACCGACGTAGGAGTCCGCGACTAACATGGAAGGTGCAACTTGGCGTACAAGGCAGGACTAGAATTAGGAAACTACCTATGTAACCTAGCACGGACTCCCCGGGACTTAGCCTAGTATATAAAGGCTAGGAGGGAAACGTCCAGGACATCTCAATACGAATCTACTCATCCTTTCCTTGCGAGAACTCGCCTTGCCCTCCATTGTAATCGCCCCCTCATGTAATAATATCGAGCAGGAAGTGCTTCTCCTGTTAGCTGACGAGTATTGTCCAACCTGTGCCATCTCTATGACTAACCCAGGGTCCCTGACCATGGGATTTTCCGGGGTTGATCCCCGTCACCATCACACATGGAATACCCTCAAGGATCTAGCTGCATCTTCAAGCTTACCTTGGGTCACTATTGGGGATTTCAACGAGGTTCTCCATTTGTCTGAACATGATGGTGTCGGACAGCGAAGCCAAGCTCAAATTGATTCTTTTCGGGATGCTCTCGATATATGCGGCCTCGGGGATCTAGGGCACGTCGGTACCCCTTGGACTTTCGAGAAACGAGTTGTAGGTGGTTCCTACCCTAGGGTCCGGCTGGACAGGGCCTATGCGGATGTGGCGTGGTCTGCCTTGTTCCCCTACTCATGTGTGGAACATCTGACGGCGGCGTGTTCCGATCATTGTCCCATAATGTTGAAACTTTCTGAAGAGGAACCGACTCACAGGAAAGAGCGGAGTTTTAGATACGTGATAATGTGGGAGTCACACCCAGATCAGAAGCCTTTCTTACAGGACTATGTTCGGCAATGTTAGGAGGGAGATAAAAATGCTGAAAATCGAGCTGCAAGCTTTGAGACAAATCCCGGACAGAACTGGTCCATCCCACCGTGAGCATAAAATAAGAGACTGCCTTGTGGAGCTTTACAACAGGGAAGAAGGAAACAGAGGTATAGAGTGGAGTGGCTAGCTTGTGGGGACAAGAACACGAAATTCTTCCACCTGAGAGCGTCTATGCGGCGCAGAAAAAATCTGATCAAATCTCTGCAAAATGAGACACGGGATGTAATCTCAGATATCTCTCAGCTTGAGGACATGACAAGGTTGTTCTATGCTGATTTGTACACGTCTGAAGGATTCCAAGGCATGCATGAGGTTCTGGACCACGTCCCCACAAAGGTGACAGCCGAGATGAACAATGCACTACCTGCCCCTTACACCGAGAAGGAAGTAAAGACAGCTCTCTTCCAAATGTTCCTGTCAAAAGCCCCGGGACTGGATGGGTTCCCCACCCACTTCTTTCAGAAGCATTGGGACATTTATGGAGAAGAGGTGACTCGAGTTGTTATTCGCATAGTCAGTGGCACGGAAAGTGCTAGAGCGATAAACAAAACAATTCTTGTGCTCATCCCCAAGGTGAAGAATCCCACATCACTCGCTCAATTCCGCCCCATAAGCTTGTGCAACGTCTTATAAAAAATTGCTTCCAAGGTAATTGCCAACCGTCTAAAAGATATTCTCCCAGACATTATCTCGGTGGAACAATCTGCCTTCGTTCCCGGTAGGCTCATAACGGATAACATCACGGTCTCTTATGAATGCCTCCACTTCATGAAAAGGAATAAGGCGGTGAAGCACCACCATTGTGCTTTGAAGCTCGACATGATGAAAGCATACGATAGAGTTGAGTGGTCTTATCTTGAGGCAGTTATGTTGAAGTTGGGATTTGCGAGTAGATGGGTTTCTATACTCATGGACATGATGAGATCTGTCACCTTTTCGGTGCTCTTTAATGGGAAAAAACTAGAGGAGTTCAGTCCTTCGAGAGGAATAAGGCAGGGAGATCCAATCTCCCCCTACCTTTTCTTGTTAGCAGCGGAGGGCCTTTCAGGCCTTTTAAAATCGAAAGATGAATCATCGCAGTTGTATGGTCTTCAGTTGGCGCCTTGATGGTACGATTTCTCGCCCCCTCATTGGTTACCCAAAGTGGAAGGTTGAGATGTAGATAGCAGCAATTTCCCTCGGTGAATATACCAAGGTTCGTTTACAACAGGACTCCAGCAATGATAAGTAGGTGGTTCGGCAAGTGATGCGTCGTCTGAAAAGAATCACTTGCTTCTCCTGGACCTGCACACACAACAAATAACTTTTCTCCCAACGAGTTCAGAGAGGTTGTCAATCCCTCCGGCCTTGTTGTTTACAAAGGGTCAAACGCACGGGATAATAATGATAGTGATAGCAACGGAAAATTAAATAAATAGTAGGTGTAAACAGTGTTGAAAATATGGACCGGGGTCCTATGATGTTCACTAGTGATGTCTCTCTCCCAAAAGACGATAAAATATCCATGTGAGGTAAACAAATTACAGCTTGGCAATTGACAGGATTATGTGCGCAAACCAATGCTAACTATGCTATAAAGAAAGGAAGAGGCTCAAAAGCATGGGCGGTACGCCAAGACAAGTAGACCGAAATCCATCTGCATCTACCTACTAATCATCCACCTTGAGATATCTATCCATAACATATCGCTGGTATTAAGTTGTGAATCCCACCCAAAGTGTAAACTCAAAGCAACAGACAACTGTATTAAAGAACTTTGCGTAAAGTAAACAATCCTTGCACCCGCAAGTACAAGCACTGTTGTTTTCTCCCTTGTGGCATCAGCACATCCCCTAGACTCATGTTTATGTCACTCAAGCTAGTCATTAGAAGGCATGAACCCACAATCATGCATAACGCTCCCTCTTGGAGTCACTACCTACTACTTGGACAAAGCAATAAACAACAACGGAGAACATGCAAGAATTACTCAAGAACATAAATATAAAAGAGGAGAATCAAATATATTACTCAAAGACAATCTGAACATAGTCTCATAATCCATCGGATCCCAGCAAACTCAGCATAGCAACAGTAGAAAGATTACATATGTGCCTCGATCATGTAGGGCAGCTCACGAGGTCTAAACCATGAAGAACAAAGAGGGGAGGAGAACATCACATAGCTACTGATCATAGAACCATGGTCCAAGGTGGACTACTCACGGTTCATCCGGGGAGCATCCATGGTGGTGGAGAAGCTCCCGGAGGTGGTTCCTCCCTCCGACAGGGTGCCGGGAAGAGGTCTCCTGGTGCTCCCGATCTTGGAAGCGCGGCAGCGGCGGAACAGAGGAGAGATCGCGAAAAAGGGTTCCTGTCTCGGGGGTTTTGCGTCACGGAGAATATATGGGCGAAGGGGGGGCAGCCAGCGGGGCCACCAGGGGTCCAGGCGGCCCCCTGGCGCGGGCCCACCCTAGGACGCGCCGGGAGGGCGCCTGGGGCCCTGGTGGGTCCCCTCTGCCCCCCCCCCCCCCCCTCGGTGATTCCCGAAGCTTCCGAAGCGCTGATTTTTTATTGGATTTTTCCCGAATTTTTGGAGCACTTTTAATATGGGGGAAACCTGAAATAGGAAAACAGCAGAAAACAGGAACTCACACTGGGGTGCACTGAGTTAATAAGTTAGTCCAAATATGATCAAAAGTGTATGGAAGTTCATCAATAACATAGAAATATCACACAAAAGAGGCATGGAGCAAGCAGAAATTATATATACGTTTTGGACGTATCAACATCCCCAAGCTTAATTCCTGCTCGTCCTCGAGTAGGTAAATGATAACAAACATAATTTCTGTGGTGACATGCTAAAAACCATATAAGAAATTTTAAGTAAAGCAATCAAGGCATGTAATTCAATTCAAGTCATAACAGGCAAGAGTCTATATTTAGCATTGAAACAAGCAACATAAGAACATAAAGGTGCAAGAGCTCTCGCTGTCCGTGACTCGAATGTCTCCAAATGGTGTTTGCGTGCAAGAAAGGGGATAGGGATATACGAGAAAAAAATATTTTTGTGTTGATAACTCAATCTACTAAAGTTTCACACTTGGTCTTCTTTGGAATCTTATCTTGACTCATCCCCAGACCAATAGTCAGTTACAAGTCAAAATGATCCACTCCTTTTCGACATTTTGAGAACTCATGCAATGGATGAGCGTAAGCAAGGAAAGTTGACACTTAGGATGGTAAAGAGAGAAAGAATGAAGGAGGGGGAAGACAAAAAAAGGTGTGAAAGGCTCACATCAATAAGGACAATCATAGGCGAGAGAAAGCCAAATGATAGATATGATGTGAGGAGTAGGGATTGCCATTCAACGGATTCACATATGAGCTAAAGTAAGTTATCCAATGGTACTAGTGGGGGTGCATCCAACTTGCTTGCTCAAGAAGACCTAGAGCTCATTTGAGGAGGCTCATCATTGGAATATACAAGCCAAGTTCTATAGTGTGAAGGTCCCCACATAGCTATATGCATGAATGATAATCTCTATGGAGTACAAGATATAAGAGGGAGTACGAGTACGGATCTCTCAAAAGGAATAGTAGTGTGCCCCTTTCTCTCTTTTTATTACTTTTTCTCTTTTTTCTATTTTTTTGTATTTTTTGGTGGCCTCAATGGCTCTTTTTATTTCTCTCATTTCTCCTCTTTGGGATCTTTTGATTTTGTCCTCTTTGGGATCTTTTCCTCACTTTAGGGGCAACACTCTATATATTACAAGAAGTATAGAAGATCTTTCACACTTTACAAAAGTACTCAACATAAAGAAAATGAAACTATCATGATGTATGCAAATGTATGCCTCTGCCAGGGTAGCAGGATATGCAATGATACTAGCGCGTCATGTAGCAATGATTAGGGCAAGGCCCAACTAGCATGCGGCTCATCGATCAAGCAAGTAGCATGTATGACATGAAGATCAAGTCATGAGAAGGTGGATGTTGCATGGCAATGTATCTCGGAAAGGCTATGGAAATGCCTTGATAGGTAGGTATGGTGGATGTTTTGAGGAAGGATATAATGAGGTTTATGATGACAGAGCATATCGTTCCAAGGGTTTGGATGTACCGTCGAAGGTGGACGCCAACTCTCGGAGTGAGAAGAAGGCAATGCACGGCACAGGAGAGGCTAGAAAAATATGGGAAGGTGGAAATGTCAACTTTCGAATACTCACATTAGTCCGAAGAACTCATGCACTTATTATCGGTAACTCTCAATCTAATAAAGAGGTTTCACAAAGAGACATGTACCCCGACGAGGAGTGTATGGGGGTTTGGTTATCCTTGCGCTTCCTCAACTCATGGTACGTGAGTGTACTCTAATATTCGATCCCTCCAAAGAGTAGTGATCCATCTAGTAGCTAAAGTTCTCAACTAATTTTGTAAGTTTTGAAAATAAACATGGATTGCCCAAAATGCGACATCTATCACTAATAGGCTAAAGCTCTTGACACCAAAAGTCCAAACATTACTCAAAGAAATACCTCAAAACTATTGCAAGTTACTACTACAATTGAATAGCAACCTCAATTACCTACTTCAAGTCAAGACACAAAACTCAATGCAACAGGCAAACTCTCTAAACAAGATAAACATGAAAACTCAAGAGAGTTCAAGCAACAAACTAAACAAAAGCTCTTAAAAATATAAGCATGAAAACTAAGAGATAAACATGGCAGTAGCTATGAAAAGATAAAGAACACACACAGCAAAGATAAGCATGAAAAATCCTATGTTGTGTTCTAGATTTTTAAAGTGGAGCGTGTTTCTCTCCCACACAAAGAAAGTTGGGTTCTAACTTGTTATGAACAGCAAGCAAATCTAAAGAAAACTAGAAATAAAACCTAAGAGTGAGACGCTCCAAGCATAGCACATAACGCATGAAGTGATAAAAATATAGTGAAACGAAAGACGAACTGATAATTGTTGATGGAGAAGGGGATGCACGGGAGCATCCCCAAGCTTAGACACTTGAGTCTCCTTGAATATTTCTTGGGGATGCATGGGGGCATCCCCAAGCTTGAGCGCTTGACACTCCTGAATCTTCTTTCATCATCTTCCCTCGCACACTTGAAAACTCCCTTCATACATAACTCAACATAATCTGATCAGCGAGGTTAGTACCCATCATAAAATATATTTTTCTCTACTGGAAATAAGGATATTTTTGAAGATCTACTGTTTCTCAAGATTGCCAAAAAGTTTTTTGCAAATAAAAAGCAAGCTTAAGGTTTGCAAAACGAAGAAAAGGCAAAACAGGACAGAATCTGTGAAAAACACACCAGCAGGTAGTAAAGAATTTTTTAGGGATACTTCTGCAAATCAAATCAAAAAACTTAGAACATACGAAAGTTCCGTGATTGTATATATCACGCTGTGTAAAAATTTCAGCTCAAAAAGATGAACTGGGATTTTTCTATGATTTTTTCCGTCACGAGGACAGAATCTGTTTTCTGGACAGCATGTCACAACTTTCAGTTCCCTTGTCATATGAGGCTATAATTGGCACAAAGCTTGAAAAGTAAAGATACAATGATGTTGCTACAGTAGTAACAATCATCAATACCACTAAAAACAGAAGAAAAACATCTTGGGTTGCCTCCCAACAAGCGCTTTCTTTTACGCCTTTAAGCTAGGCATAAGGATTATAGAAGATGCTCTCACAAGAATAAGAATTTTGAAGCAAAGGAGAGCATCAAGAAGCAAATATTAAACGCATTTAAGCCTGACCCACTTCCTATGGATAGGCAATTTATAAGAAAATAAATCAAAGAAGCAAAAATAAACCAGCATAGGAAGGTGGAACAAGAACATCTTCAAAACTTTCAACATAAAGAGAGGAGTTTTAGTAATATGGAAGTTTCTACAACCAAACTTCCCTCTCTCAAAATAATTTTCAGTAGTATCATGAACAACATCAAGAATATAACTATCACATAAATCATGTTGTTCATGACCTACAAGCACACGTGTATAGTTTTCAACACGATCTTTAGGATTGTAAGATAAATGCAACCCATCACATTGAGCCTTGATAAGAGCACACTTCTCCTGAATATGAGTTGGAGATTTCAAAAGGATAATAGGACAATCAAGTGTGGGTGCAATAGCAAAAAATTCATGCTTAACATGAGGAACTATAGCAAATTCATCTCCGTAAGCATCATCCATAGTGGCATCACGGCCATAAGCATAGAAGGCATCAACTTCATCAAAAAGGGATATTTCAAAAGAATCCATGGGATCATAACACTCATATAAGGTAAGAGTCAAAGAGTTACTCTCATTAGAAGGTAGACGTGGATGGCTCCATTCTTCCTCCTTTTTTTCATCCAAGGAGCTTTCAGGTTCAACAATTTCTTCTTCCATAGAGTCCTGCAAATCATTAGTCTCTTCCTTTGGGGGAGAGATTCTCTCAAGATGATCAGTAATATAATAATTTGCATCATAATTTTCCAAACAATAGTTAAGTATAGTAGACTCTCAGATTTGTAAGGGGCATTATCGGTATTTTTAATAAGAGAAGTAATTTCATAGGCACCCTTATAAGCAACAAATTTTATTCTATTTCCTCTGCATCATAAAAATCATATTTTCTCTTAGCATAAGAAGCTAAGGTTTCATCATCATTGTACTCACATTGGAAAGCAAGGTGTTTATGCCTCATAAAGCAACAAGATTTCATCCCTGCATAAAGATATATTATATATTGAGCACAAGTTTCTAGCATACTCATATAACTGATGTATTTGTTTCCATAAGTGTATCCCCTTTTGAGACAAGCGGTGTTCCTTGTACCACTTTTGTTGATCATCGGTGAATCCTCCATGCCAATAAGATCTGGTTTCAAAGAAGTCAGACATTGATTGGCAAGTAAGGAACTAGACATACTATTTCTTTTTTGGATTTTTGATAAAGGACACGAAGATAAAAACTGAAAGGTATACTAGCAAGACTAAAAAGCAAAGATAAAAGATAGTGTGCAACTCCCCTATCTTGAAGTGCGGAGTCCCCGGCAACGGCGCCAGAAATTGCTTTTGATGGTACGATTTCTCGCCCCCTCGTTGGTTACCCAAAGTGGAAGGTTGAGATGTAGATAGCAGCAATTTCCCTCGGTAAAGATACCAAGGTTCGTTTACAGCAGGACTCCAGCAACGATAAGTAGGTGGTTCGGCAAGTGATGCGCCATCTGAAAAGAATCACTTGCTTCTCCTGGACCTGCACACACAACAGATAACTTTTCTCCCAACGAGTTCAGAGAGGTTATCAATCCCTCCGGCCTTGTTGTTTACAAAGGGTCAAACGCACGGGATAATAATGATAGTGATAGCAACGAAAAAGTAAATAAAGCAGTAAATAAATAGTAGGTGTAAACAGTGTTGAAAATATGGACCGGGGTCCAATGATGTTCACTAGTGATGTCTCTCTCCCAAAAGACGATAAAATAGCCATGCGAGGTCAAACAAATTACAGCTGGGCAATTGACAGGATTATGTGCGCAAACCAATGCTAACTATGCTATAAAGAAAGGAAGAGGCTCAAAAGCATGGGTGATGGCTTCTCGCCCCTCGTTGGTTACCCCAAGTGGAAGGTTTGAGATGCAGTGCAGCAGCAAGTTTCCCTCGGTGAAGATACCAAGGTTATCGAACCAGTAGGACTCAGGAGATACAAGTAGGTGGCAACGTCGCCAGAAATTGCTTCCTGACTAGGGTGTTGTCGTGGACCTGCACACAGCAACAAATAACTTTGCTCTCAACGAGTACAGAGGAGTTGTCAATTCCTCCGGCCTTGTCGTTTACAAAGGATCAACGCAAGAGATAAAAGGTGAAAAGGAAAGTAAAAGCTGAAAGTAAATTGAGGGTGTGAACAATAATGTGAAGATGGACCGGGGTCCCGTGATTTTCACTAGTGATGTCTCTCTCCCAAAAGACGATAAAAGTGCTAGCGAGGTAAACAAATCACAGTTGGGCAATTGACAGGATTATGAAGGCACCGCAATGTAACTATGCTGCAAAGAAAGGAAGGGCTCAAAAGCAATGGGCAGTACGCCAAGGTAAGTAGACCGAAATCCATCTGCATCTACTACGAATCATCCACCTTGAGATATCTATCCAGAACATCTCGCTGGTATTAAGTTGTGAATCCCACCCAAAGTGTAAACTCAAAGCAACAGACAACTGCATTAAAAGAACTTTGCGTAAAGTAAACAATCCTTGCACCCGCAGATACAAGCACCATTGTTTTATCCCTGGTGGCAACAGCACATCCCCTAGTCTCATGTTTCTGTCACTCAAGCTAGACATCAAGGGGCTGAACCCACAATCGAGCATAACGCTCTCTCTTGGAGTTACAAATAAAATACTTGGCCAAAGCAAATACATTCATGAGGGGTCGAAATTGTTGCATAACAAGAATTTGGCATGAGGTGTGGCTCTTCTCCCTCACGAAGCGCGGCCACTTCCCGCTGGCACCCTACATTCAGTGGGTGATTGACCACTTCTCCACTGTTCCGATTCAGAAGCCCGTGGTTCACCAAGAATGGGTGTCCAAGAAAGGTTCTGCTCTCTATGCTGG
Source organism: Bromus sterilis (assembly GCA_950022295.1). Classification (NCBI taxonomy): domain Eukaryota; kingdom Viridiplantae; phylum Streptophyta; class Magnoliopsida; order Poales; family Poaceae; genus Bromus; species Bromus sterilis. Next base: position 34,290,077 of record OX465597.1, read on the forward strand.
GGCCACTCGTCCTTCTGCTACTACTGCCTCCACCTCTTGTGGGTCACGCCGTGCCAAGCCCATGGTGGAACCCCTTCGTCGCATTGCTCGATTTCTGGGCAAGTCTCAACAGGCGATCTTCAAGGCCTGCACTACCCAAGCCACTGCTACTCACGATCTTGAGGCTCGCCGTATCACTCAGGCTAATGCACTTCGGGCCCGTCTGCATGCCCGCCCCGGGAGCCCTGTGAGTGCTGATGAGGAGCCCCCTTCCGCTCCTCGGGCTGCTGACTACGGCTTACCGACGGCTGCGGACTTCCCCGAGTTATTTACTGACGAGCTCGACGATCATGATGACGAGGAGTAGTTGTCCGTGCCGTGTTCGTGGTTCCTCCCCTTTTTGGTACTTGTTGCCAAAGGGGGAGAAATCTCCTATCATAGTCATTTGTTACCTTGGTGGTGATCTATGCTAGTTAAAACCTATGTATTAAGACCTTATATTGTGGTAGGATTCATATGGTATCTTGCGTGGCTATATTCCTAGTATCATGATTATATGCATGGCCGTGCTAATGTGATATTGGTGTGTATGCTCTATTGTGTCAAGATAACCTTGACTAGTACCTCCTCCCACCATGCTCTGAATTGTCTTAATCTATTATGTCACATCATTTAAATTCATGAATTTATGTGTTGAAAGAAATCCCCTCACATGTGCCTTGCTTAATGCCAAGATCACTATGCACATGTTGAGGGGAGCCTTCAAACAAATGATCACTTCTCTCCAAATCTGAAATGTGCATATTATTTTGAGAGCTATATGTGTATTGTCATCAACTACCAAAAAGGGGGAAATTGAAAATGCAATCTTGCCCTCAAGCATATTTTGTTGTTGACGACATTATACATATAGGGAACTAACTACGTTTGCTAAGTGATACACAGGAATTGTTAGTCTCCTTGATGTCATCATGTAGGGATCATGAGGGATCATCTAAGTTATTCTCAAGAAGCATACACAAGAACAGAAGATGACGTTAAGTCCTCTTTATCATTTGTTTCTTGAGTCATAGAGATCCCCGCACTATTAAGAGGGGATCATAAGGATGGGTTCAAGTTTTGCTCAGACCATGAACTACTGAAACACATTAAAATCCATTTATCTGCAACCAATGAAAATCTGTTAGAAATGTAGGAAATTGAAACATAAAAGTTATGTGCCTTTGTTGTGTATGTCGGACCGTCCGATATGAAGGTCGGACCGTCCGGGCTCAGCCCGGACCGTCCGGACTCTATCCCGGACCGTCCGACATACTATGCAAAAAGGTCAGTACTTATTTCCTTATTTGTCGGACCGACCGGAGCGCAGCCCAGACCGTCCGGGTTCGGTCCCGGACCGTCCGACCTACGGTGCAAAAGGTCAGTAGCATTACCTCTACAGGTCGGACCGTCCGGTGTATTGGTCGGACCGTCCGACATGTGAGTGCTATGGTGTCCAAGTGCTGACCTCATCGGTCGACCGGACTACAGGTCGGACCGTCCGGGCTTTGCCCGGACCGTCCGACATATAGCCCGGACCGTCCGGCGCCCTTATGACTGCATCAAAACGGCTAGTTCTTGGGGATCTATAAATACCCCCTACCCACTTCGGATTAGGGTTGACCACTTCACTTATTTCACTCAAGAACACAAAGTGCTCCCTCTCTCTCATCTCCTACACTCAAACCAAGATCCCGGAAAGATTTGTGAGAGTTCTTGTCAGATCTTTCACCACGTGATAGATCTGTCCCTTCCCCATCTTCCGACCAAAGAAAATCGTGATTTGAGCAAGCATTGAGCCCTTCCCCATTGATCTTGTTACTCTTGGAGGTTGGAGACTCCTAGGCGGGTAGGAGTTCTTCGAAGAGGAATGGACCATTGTGATTACCCCCGTTGAGTTTGTGAGGGTTTGGTGACCACCTTTAAGGTCAACCGGTAGTGGTTGGGAATCGCCTTCGTGGTGATATCTCAAGGGAAATAGAGTGAGCCTTCGTGGCGTTGGTGTGCCTTCGTGGTTTCACCCACTCTTCGAACGGTGACTAGCTTCCCTCCAAGGAAGTGAACATCGGGATACATCGTTGTCTCCGCATCATTCGGTTATCCCTACTCTTTCCCCTTATTACTTGTGCTACCGTATTATTCCCCCCTCACTTGCTTTTGTTATTGTGCTTATTGTTTATCGTGTCTTTGCTAAATAGACCTTGCAATTGTTAGGCACACCTTTATCTTCCGCACTATTGCCTAAAAATTGCTAAGTAATGATAAAATTTGTAATAAGACCTATTCACCCCCCCCCTCTAGGTCTATCTCGATCCTTTTAGTAAGCCCTCTCTCTGGCGGAAGACCTGGGACTAAGGAAGATCATCATTTCATGCGACTGCAAGGGAGTTGTTGAGGACATCGCATCGGGTTCTGGAGGAACGCACAGCACGGTTGCGATGGAAATTCAGAGGAGAAGAGAAGCCTTTGATCAATGTGAGATCATTTTCGATGGCCGTCACCTGAACCATGAAGCTGATAGCCTGGCAAAATTCGCTGCTAATCTAGATCATGGTCGCCACCTGTGGCTGACCGTTCCTTTTGATACTGTATACCTTTAAATTTGCCCAGGCTGTAATATAGGTTTAGTTCCACTAAAAAAACATAAAATCAAACACTCTAGATCTAAAATATCCCATATTCATATCCTCACAAATATGAGGAGGGGGGAAGGAAAGGAATTAAATTCCATTGTTGTGCCTCGGCCTGTGCGAAGGAAAAAAATAAAAGAAACAATATAAAGGGTTTGTTTGGGACCGCTCCGCTCCTTAAAATCTAGCTCTGCTCCAAGAAACGTAAGACAAACAGGATAACTCCACGATATGCGCTTCGCAAAAAAACTAGAATCTGGGTTACAACTTCCATTTTTTTGTGAAGCTCCTCAGGGGGTGCTCGAGATAAAATCTGGAAGTTGAAGTTGGGAGGAAATTACCCACCACTGCCACCAGTAAGTGGATACCCCTTCATCATCCAATCAAATAGAGTTATTTCACCAATTTTTTTATTCTTGAAGCTGGAGCTAGATGGAAGCCAAACATAATAATAAATTCTTTGATAAAACTACAACTTCTATATAAAGCTGCTCGAAAGTGAATTTAGCAAAGGAAAGGAATTAAATTCCATTGTTGTGCCTCGGCCTGTGCGAAGGAAAAAAATAAAAGAAACAATATAAACTCAGGGCTGAAGAAGGAATTAAACTCTGCGCTACCAAGGAAGGAAAAATATTATAAAAAGGAATAAATTCTACTGCTGCCTCTGATGAAGCCAAGGGGAGAGAGGACAACGTAAATATAAATGGGCCGGTTCATGCATGCTCGGGCGCGCTGCATGCAGCCAATCAGACTTTGCATGTTGACTAATTCCCTCAAAAAGAAAAAGGAAATCATGCGTAGGAAAAGACAACCAATTTATTTGAATCACTTCTGTTCACAAATTTTTATTTGCATGATTTTTTGACTAAAATTACAGTGCAATTACATAAAACAAAGCATTCCGCTTCTTGCATCCATGAAAAAATCATTTTACAATTTGGTCTTTAGATACAAACATAAGGTATATTAAGTATATAGTTGCAACAAAAAAATCATACCACCGTCATCACCGACCGCACTCTCTAAACTGAACGTGCATACCACTAAAATATATCTAGATACATTCGTTGAGCTGCAAGTAATACGGGTGAGCATAGTAACATTTTTATGCATGATCAGTCATAAAAATTGACGATGGTAAATAAAGGAAGCACCTATGAAATATAGCACATGAAAATTATTTGGCCGCATTTGTCTTGAATTATGCAGAAAATCTGAGCGGAAAGACTACTTCATGACTATTCTCGATTAAAAAATTGTCGAACTAGTTGGTAATCGAGAGATCACTAATGATGACAACTTCATCATCACTCCACACCTGAATACCATAGAAATGTTGCACATCTTTATTGTCGTTGAACCGGTCGATAATCGACGAGGCTACCAATAACGACAACTCCATCACCGCTCTACACCCAGGTACCGTGGGCATGCTGCAACTTTTCCATGACGACATTGTCCTACTAAAAGGTTGTGCTACATATTTTATTCTTCAGAGATGCAATGTTGGAGACATTCATACATGGACGACTAGGAAAATAGAAGGGGGGAGGAGTGGATGATAATGAGTATTCCGCTACATGGACTGCGACAAGATTGTCCAAAATGCATCTCATGTGAAGGCTCCCGACAAGTTCAATGATAATGGTCTTCAATGGCGCTTATGTTTTTTCCCGTTGCAACGCACGGGCATATTTGCTAGTTATCTAATAATGTAGGAGGGTGGATTTCTTCATCCGTTATACCATTTTTCAGAAAATCCCCTCATATTTCATGTAATCAACCCGCAATCTTAACTTATAGAAAAAAAAATTGCGGTGAAAAATGTTTTGTGTGTTACACATCGGTAGCGAGCGAACGAACGGCGCAGCCTGCGTCTGTGTCTGTGTCTGTGTCTGATGATGATGATGTCCCGCGCTCGGTTGGGCCTATCGGCGCTCTCTCTTGGGCCTTCTCCCAGCTCCAGCACAATCAACCGAGGTTCTTTCAAAAGGAAAGAAAAACAACTACGAATCTTTGATGTTGAATTTGTCCCGCCTCACATTTTCAAATCGATTCACACCGGTTAATATACTAGCCACACTAAAAATCAACAAACAGATTGAGAACACCCTACGAATTGGGGTGAAGCAATTAAACGGATGGGGATTGTTGGCTTAAAAGAAAGAAAGATAGTGGACTTGGTTAATTAAAGAAGAGATTTGTGGGCTCGACCTACTTGATGGCCCAATCTAATGTGAAGGTGTCACACGTTTTAATTTTTATGCTTTTTGAAAGATCTAATGTTAGAAATCATTCATGCATTCTAAAATATTTGTTTAGTTTTAATAAAACTGTTCACGTAATAAACTAATGTTCACATAAATTAAAAATGCTCACCTTTTTCTCAAAACAAATTCATGTCACTCAAAAATTATTCATATCCTAATATTCAAAATTTTAAAAATATTCATGCTTTTTCAAAAAATTCAATATGATTTATAAAGTATTTATGTATTTTAGAAAGAAAGTTGATGCATTTAAAATAAAAAATCATAATTTAAAAGTAAGTGGGCGTATGGGATGATGTAGGGCGTAGCTCGGAAAGTGGAGCCGTCACGTCCAGCTCGACGAGATTAGCTTTCAAACTACTAGAGATTTATTTACAATGATAGTTGTGTGTGCGATGATCGAGATTATCACATTCAAATTCATCTCATCAGACGCATTGCAATCAGTTGCATACCTCGGTCATGGTCGATGAAGACGGGAAGGAGGATAAGTAATAACACAGTTCAGAAGGGGTTTTGAGAAAGCATATTGTGTTAAAAGCATGCGATTCTTTTTTTCCGTTGCAACACGGGCATATTTGCTAGTACAATATTTATATTATGTCACAATACACGAGGATTATCCTATTAATTTTAGATTGTATACTAAACCAACGGCACAATTTTGAGATGGAGAGTGTATGTTTGTTGTCCTAAAGAGAGTCATCATTTAGGTTGATGAAAGTGACTTCACGTCGCCTCAACCTGAGCACATCTGGTTTGCTCTTCGTTTTCTTTGGTGAGAGCATCTACAAACCCGCAGACCCATTTCAAATACCCTGGGCGCTGATGTTCCCACAATATTGGCCATGATAGGAATAAGGCGGAGTATATATGATGATTCTCTAGATTAATGATGAAGTGCCAGATGTTTTCAAATAGATGCCCCGGTCAATCTGTAACCAGAAAATCCATCCATAAAGAAATATAAAAGCACTACTATGGTAGATGAGATACGTATAAGAATTCAACAAGCCCAGGAGAATGACTTCCAGGTGCATTGTTGTAATTCCCTTGATGATAATGAGTACAGTTTTGATCCCAGTAATTGCCGCTGAATGGGTTATCTGTATGGATTTCCTCTGTAATTTATGGAATTCGATTGTAGCCCCTGGACTGGAAGCTTTTAAGAGGAAATAGTCAACTGCTCTCAGTCTCTTACAAAGATTGAACAACTGTCTCGGGAGAGACAACAATCGACAGATGAAACCCTTCGATAAAAACTTGTACATGCAGTAGCAACTGTGATTACATGATGAACTTAAACCGATCTGCTACCACCAACATTACAAGTTACCTTCCGAATCCCTCATCAACCGATAAATAACCAATCCTCCAGCCCTCCTCAGATATCACTTTTGTGCCCAGATTATCAGAATGATGCCGAGAGTAATAGTAGTAGCGGTAGTGAAAATAGCCGCCTGCACTTACCAATTTTTTTGATACATTAGGGAAAAAATACTGTAACCTGACTATGCCAGCAAGCTTATCAGGGTAGAAAATGAAAAACGGCAAATGAGTGCGTATAGTTGCCAGCATGACCACTGTTTAGTAATTGAAACATAAGGACCAACACTCGCTGTAACCAAACTATAAGATCAGCTTTGTCAAGGGGAATGTTAAACGACATGCATAAAAAAATAACTTTCTACAGGATTACTCTTTGCTTCATGTAACTAGATATGGATTATTTTTTAGACTACTTTCTAGCTATGAATTGTTTTTCCTTTCAAGCTACATTAACTATAATAGTAACATGTTTAGGATTTACTGTGGAAGGAAAACCCACCGCAATAGCAGAGGCAGCAAGGCCCGGGCGTTCTCGGGGATCCCTATTGTAGTACTTGCAGCAGTAAAGAGTCGTTGCATAGTACCAAAGCAACGGACACAAGAAACCTAAAAGAAATCTGCAAACGAAACATGTTTCATATTTACGAGATGCAGAATTTAAGATTCAAACTGATGTTTATGTTGATGGTAAAGAATTCTTACGAGGACCATCCTATTCCACAACCAAAGCAAGGAAGCCTTCTCTCAAACTTTGCCAAGTGTGGGTTCTCTTCATCTCTGAGAAGGGTGTACTTGCCAAGACACCCTTGACAATGGCAATGTTCATCCGAGCTTGCTGCGGGATGCCAAGTGTGATTTAGATTAAGAAGTAATCTTAAAACAGAACTAAAAGCATGCATATTATGATCAAGCTAAAGCCCTAATAAACAGATGAGAAAATGTAAAGTCCGAATCATAATTAGGTTGCATGTCGCTGATGTTTATACACTGTAATGCTACCACAAATGCCAACATCATGTAATAGGTGTTACTGGGGAAACAGTTTTTTATTTTACAATGACAGACTAAGGATAGGAATATCGTGCGAATAAGAAAACAGATTTCTTTTAACAAGGATTGTGTGCTCCTGCAGTAAGCTATCTAGCGGCAAAGGAAAACTTAAGTTCAACTCAAAAGATAGATACAGAGTTAGAAAAGTAGTTACCTTCCCCCATTTAATCTAGAGGTGTTTAGGGAAGATGCAACCAAACTGCTTTGGAGATTGGTCCTTTGTTGGAATCAGGTCAACAAGTTTGGTCCGAAGGATAAAACACAACAGTCTGTGGCTTGGCACATGAATCCTGCAAGTGTGTCAGAATGGTCATCTTGATGTGCATCAGAGAGAGAAAAAGATATACATGTGTAATTTCTGTATTAAAGCCCATATGAGTCTAGTTGGTAGGGACAAATGTTGTGAGCAATTGCAAGCAATCTTTCATGGTAGTAAGCAGCAGGTGTCTAAAATTCCAAACATTAGCATACAGAAGTCTGCTGTACTTCCCAGGTTCTAAACAACGGCAGTAAATCCAAGCGTATAAATCATCATGAGCTACTTTTTTGTTGTTGGTGTTCTGAACTCTGATATTGGAAACTCTCTCATTAGCATAACAAATCTAGACTACTTCCACCTAAGTGAAATAAGCTGCGGCGGCACTACGGGGTCGTCTCATATCGGTCTCGCGCGCTGAGGAAGAAGCAGAGGCAGCAGCTAAGCTAGGCAGACCATGTACAGGTGGGTGGACTAGACTAGCGAGGTCACCTACCAGTCCACCACGCAGCAGACGGTCAAATCGGCAACTACCTCGGCGGGGAATCTGGTTTCGGCGTCCGGCCGCCACACAGCGAGACGAACTCGCACATCAATCAATCCAGATGATCCAATCGGGATAGGATAGGATAGGATAGGGATCCTTACCGGCAAGAAAAGAAGCCGATTCGAAGTCCAGCACCAGCAGGTCCGCGTCGGCGTCGGCGCGGAGAATCGCGTGGGTGGGCGGGGAGAAGAGAGCGGCGGAGGGGGTGGGGTGGAGAGCAGCAGAGCGGCACTAGAGAAGAAGAGGCGAGAGGGGGGAGGGGAGGGGGAAGAAGCACTAGGGGAAAGAAGAGCGGAGACAGGGGGAGGAGGTCCAATGGGTGGGGTTGTTCTTGTTCGTATGCGTCAATGCGTGTGGACACCGGTACCGGCGGTGCGGGACTCGTCCCGTCCCGTGCACCTACCGCCACGCTATGTTGAGGATTGAGACACACGAGGGGCGGCCCTTTTTAACGCACGGATAATGACTCGTCCCTCTTTGTCGACAAAACACACAAGAGAGAAGAGACCCCGTCAACCAAATATACACCACCATCGGTACATTTCTAGACGTGGTTTTCATAACTTTCATTTTTTTGGTATAAAGCTCAAAACAACACTTTTTTATTTAGTACTAATATAAAAGGGACCGATGCCACTCTCTCTCGTGGATTGGAAGAACCGTGTGCCACCTTTCATCGCTCGGCGGTTCGGGTATCACCGGCCAAACGGACGGGTTAGGGAATGTCGGGAACAAGCTCCAAACACCTTTGCTTTGATGTCGATACGGATCTCTCCATAGCTTCAACAACCACGATCTTCGAAGATGGACAACATAGCTTTAACGACGCAAAATAAAAGTGTGATTCTGTTATCTTGGTCTCTCGGTTTCGAAAGATACTACCCTCCTGAGATGTATTTGGGTAAGTTTTCTCATTTAATCATTTGTAAGAGCATCTCTAGCAGATCCCTCAAATGTCATATTTAAGAAGAAACAATTCATTTGGGGGAATTAAGCAGTACTCCCTCCGTAAAGAAATATAAGAGCGTTTAGATATCTATTTTAGCAGATCCCTCAAGAAGTATAATGCCATAAATATGATTATTATTTTTCTTCAAGGATGGGAGAGCATCATATGTCCTAAAGGCCAAATGTGCCTTCGAGGACACCGTCTACATGGCTTTCCACCCAACTACCCAGAGTGTGGGGATGGTTCTAGGGGTTTCGGCATAGCATATCACAAACACGCATCGATATATATTTTTATGTTTTTCTAATGTAAAAGTGGCACTTCTAGCACCGGTTTATTTCCCCACACACACAAAAAAACAATTTTCGTAAAAGGAACAAGTCTTAAGCGTAGGGGAAAAGAGCACTGCTACACACACGACAGTTTTTGGACGGTTTTTTCATGATGCTACCCATCAAGCCGCACATGCATACAGTAAAAATGGATAACACCGTTGATTGAAGCGTGGTTCGGAGTTCGGCTGGAGACCGTCGTCTGCCCAGTAGTTTCGGGGGAAAAAAGGATCACACGCATCCCATTTTCTCATCCCCCGGGTACACAAAAATACTGCCCTCCCGAGATGAGCGAAAGTACCCTGCAAAAAATAAAAGATGAGCAAAAGTAATAGGGTTTTTTTCTAGTCTGGTCATTTGTAATTTCGTATAAATTCTGAACACCTTTCAGTGGATGTGTCCAGCCCTGTGCTCTCGACAGAAAAAACTGAGTGCATTTACACAATCTGTTTTAGATGGGACTTGTTCAGGAGAAGGCATGGCTAGGGGGCAGCACACATGCTCAGATACCAACCGAGACTGGAACCATTTTCGTATCTGAGCGTGGTTGCGCAGGAGAGCACGTTATAGAGGGGCGCCGATGACAGGTTACACAGCTGGCTACGGGAAGCTGGGCAAGCGAACAAGACAAGGCAACCTTGTGCTTGCCCGCAACTACAAAATGGCTAAGATAAGATAAGATAATGACATGGTTGGTTCATGTGGGGAGGCTGTCCAACTAATTATTCAGGCACTTGCCGATTCAGATTTTAGGCTGCATTCAGATTTAATGCAAGGTGTATTTTATGGGTGTAATAACAAGCTGGTGGAATAAGACAGTTTTTTTCTTCTATTTTCTATAAACGAGTAACATACTAAACCAAGCAATGGGATTTTCTAAGCATTGCCTTTGCTTTTTCTACAGCAACTTCCACAAATGTGATTTTATGAAGAAATTTCTCAAGCTATGTAAACATTTGTCAATGTTTAACCCTACAAATTTCAGTTTTTTTATTTTACTATTCATTAAGAAGCATTTGAGTTCGAGTGCATTTACACCAATGTTGGACGATGCTTTTACAGGTCTCTTGCCAATTTTCTACGCCGAAAAAATATATTAAATCAAGAGTGCAGATTTACGATTGTCAGGAATCTCAAGGGGGATTTCTTTGAATGCTTCAGTCAGATCGAGCAACAAAGATGCTTATTGTCTGCACTATTTCACACGGAGGTGATTGCACAGTACTATAATCGGCTACTAGTTCTGAAGAAAATATTGTCAATTCAGCATCAGCATCAGGAAAGGGCTGCTTGTATGGTGACAACAAGTCAACAACGGCCAACGGCGTGAAAACACCATCTTATTTCATTATTGACAACATCAGATTACAAACTAGACTCCATGCTCTGCTTAGTACTAGAAACAACTCGCTTTCCTGATATCAGAAACGAGTTTATACTGAACAGCTACACTACTTTGATCAAGCACATGCCATGAGACGCTTCTAATCTTCTAAATATATCTGAACATTGCAGAAGGCACACCAAAAGGACAAAAAATATACTCACTAGAACAGTGACACAATCCTACAAATTAGAAATTATGAGATGCAATTCTTCACCACTCTATAGCAATTCATCGCCTGAATCTTCTGTTCCATGTCATTCCTGCCCTCTGGGAACGATCTTGTACTTGCCAGTCAATTGTTGCTGCAGCAGCACATACCAGAAATCCAACCAAAAGTTTCAAATCAGATTTCTGAATTAAGTTTCTGCTAATCCAGTCTGAAACGAGGCAATGGCAAGAGAAATGCAAAGATTTTTACCTTCTCCCAGATCTTGGTGTGCTCCCCGCAGAAGGCGGCGACGACGCCGCCGGCGCCCTTCCCCTCGCGGTACTCGATGCAGAGGCCGCCGCTGAGGCCGCAGGAGACGTGGAACCCGAGGGCGCACTTGGGCTGGGAGCACTCGAGCGCGCAGCCCCTGCTGCTCTCGCAGATGTAGCAGCGCCCGGCGAACCGGCGGCCGGGCACCAGGGAGCAGTCGACGGCCTCGCGCCCGTCGGGGTCCCGGAAGAACACCTCCGGCACCAGCAGCGCGCACGCGATGTGCGCCCACGCGCCGTCCGTCGTGCGCTTCATGGCGCCGCCCCTCGCCGGGCAGAGGCGGCATGGCGGGCGCGCCGGCTTGCCCTTCTTGGCCTTAGCGGCGGGCGTGTCGGAGTCGGAGCAGAGCGAGCAGAACCAGTCGCCGTCCGGGATGGACTGGGCCAGCGGGCTGCCGTAGCACGTGGCGTGCACCATGAGGTCGCACCCGTCGCAGAACACGATGGGGTCCGACGGGTCGCCGTCGGTGCTCCGGCACACCGCGCAGAGGATGCCGTCGTCCTCTTCTTCCCCGAGAGCGTCTTGCTTTCGCTCACCAAGCGATTCTTCTTCGTCCTCCTTCGTGTGCTCATGTTCGCCTGACGGTGCTGCCGCTTTAGGATCAATCGCGTGGTCGAATTCCTTGAACTCTGCAGCTTGACCTTCAGATTTTATGCCATTGACGGCATCGGAGAGCTTCTTGCGACGCAGATCACTCGTCTGCTCGAATTTCTTGAGCGCTTCGGCTTGACCTTCAGACTGTTTAGCATCGACTGCATTGGAGAGCTTCTTGCATTGCACATCACTGGTGTGCTCGAATTTCTCGAGCACTTCGACTTGAGCTTCAGATTGCATGACACTGACGACATCGGAGAGTTTCTTGCATTGGACATCACTCGTTTGCTCGAATTTCTCGAGCACTTCGACTTGAGCTTCAGATTGCATGCTACTGACCACATCGAAGAGCTTCTTGCAGTGCAGATCACTCGTTTGCTCAAATTTCTTGAGCACTTCGACTTCAACTTCAGATTGTTTGGGACTGGCGACATCAGAGAGCTTCTTGCAGTGCAGATCACTGGTTTGCTCGAATTTCTTGAGCACTTCGTCTTGAACTTCAGATTGCTTGGGACTGACGACATCAGAGAGATTCTTGCAGTGCAGCAGATCAGTCGTTTGCTCGAATTTCTCGAGTTCTTCGGCCTGGACTTCAGATTGCATGACATTGATGACATCGGAGAGCCTCTTGCAGTGCAGATCACTGGCTCTTTTTGCAGTGTTTGCTCTGCGGGATTTCGGGTACACTTGAACCTTGGACCCTTCAGCGCTGCCTCCTCCGCCATTTGCCACTCCAGGATTGATGCTCCCATCCGACTTCATGGATGGAGATGGAGGAGGCGGCATGAACTGCGACATCACGCGCTTATTGGCCGGTAGGCAGACCGGGACCAGAGCAGAGGCTTCCTCCGCAGGCGACTGCCACGGAACGAGCTTCTTGGCCGGGACGAAGGGGGCGGTGGCGGCGCTCTTCGGGCACGACGGCACCAGGACGCGCTGCTTGGTGGGGACGGTGGGAGGAGCAGCGGCACACTCCGGGGCCGACGATGCCTGGAGGGGCTTATTGGCGGGGACGGTGGGAGGAGCAGTGGCACACTCCGGTGGCGACGGTGCCTGGACGGGCTTCTTGGCCGGGACGGTGGGGGAAGGAGCGGCGTGCTCCAGGGGCGACGGGGACTGGACTCGCTTCTTGGCCGGGACGGTGGGGGAAGGAGCGGCGTGCTCCAAGGGCGACGGGGACTGAACTCGCTTCTTGGCTGGGACGGTGGGAGAAGGAGCGGCGTGCTCCAGGGGCGACTGGGCCTGGACGCGCTCCTTCGCAGGGACAGATGGAGCACCGGCGACGGCGCTCTTCGTACCCGGCGGCAGCTGGACGTGGTTCTTCACCGGGGCAGGGAAAGGAGCAGCAGCGTACCTCGGGGGCGACGGCGCGTGAACGCGCTTTTTGGCCGGGACGGTGGGGGTAGGAGCGGCGCGCACCAGGGGAGACGGGGCCTGGACACGTTTCTTCGCCGGGGCGGACGGGGTGCCGTTGACGACGCCGTCCGGGAGCGGCGGCACCGCGACGTGCTTCTTCACCGGGGCGAGGGGAGGCTTCTTGGACGAGGCGGCAGGAGGAGGAGCGGCGTCCTCGGGCGGAGGCTGATGCTCGCGGAGGCGCTTCTTGGCCGGAAGACGCGCCGGCGAGACGGGATCCGGCGGTGGCGCATACGCGCGCTTCTTCGCCGGAAGGCAGACTGGGGCAGGCGCCGCCTCCGGCAGCGGCGGGAACCCGCGCTTCTTGGCCGGCAGGGGCATGCAGGGCGCCGACCCGAGGTTGGAGCCGACGAACTTGAACCGCTTCGACGGCGGCAAATCGCGGATGCTGGCGGCGGCGGCGTCCCGGGCGATCTCCATGGACGGGGCGGCGAGATTTGGATTGGATCGGTGATCTAGCTGTGGGGGAGATTTCGCGGGGCGCGGGATGAATTTTCCAGCGGAGGGAAGAAGGGGCTTAAATCATCCCGGCGCAGGTGAAAATATTTCGGGATTGGAAATTTGGAATCGAGAGCAGCGCGCGAGGATTTGGAGAAACGGTTTTGGATTTCGGATCGTTGGGGGGAAGAGAGACGAAATGGTGGAAGGGAACGCGATGGCGCCTCGAGATTTTTTGGGGGTTGAGTTTTCGAATCCGGCGGCGAAAGCCGAAATGGAAACGAACGCCATGGCGAATTGGCGATGCTGTTCGCGCGGAAATTTTGGTTTCCATTTGAGGACGAAGCGAAACTGTGTGGCGGCGTGGCGTGGCGCGGAGAGAAAATTTTTCTTCTTCTCTTTTTGAGGCCGTGGCGCGGAGCGAAATGTGGGTTGCGCGGGTCGGGCTAGGAATTTTCTTCGTGCCGGCAGTTCTTCCCTCCTGGGCCGGTACAACTGGGCCTTTTGGATTTCCCCTAAAAACATATGTTTCTCTTCAAAAAGATTTGTTACAACGTCTTCAACGCTGGTTTTAAAATGAACATTGTATGTATTCATAAACTGGTCTGGATCAATCTACCGACACTGATACAAAAACCGATCATCCTATCGCATCCTTTAGACGTTTACCTAGCTCCGGTTTAGACAAAAAATAACCCAATTTAAAATAAATAGCGATGAACAAATTAGCGTTCCGAAAATGAATGTTCATTGTTTTTACATGTTCAGTCAAAAATATGTCAGCCCCGGGTTTGCAGAGTTCAGTCGCCCACAATGGTCGCCGCCTCCGCCTCGTCTTCCACCAGAGCAACCGACATTCTCTTCAAAATCCGCATGTAGGATTTTTGCGCGATCACCGCCGCATCAGGATCCAAGTCAGTCATTTTCAATGTGAGCAATCTGGTATCGACCCTTTGCTTTTTTATGGTGATCTTCTTTTCGGTCGTCGACATGAAGATGATAAACCTATGCGCCGTCTTTTCCACTTTGATATTATTGCGCTTGATGCATGTCTCCTTTTTGGTCAAGATGTCCTTAAATCTCTTTGTCATCTTGGCAGTGGTTCCTTATCGCTTTTCTTCTTTTCCTCTCACTTCTTGCTACGACCCCCCCCCCCCTCTAATGTTGGGTCTATTGGATCACCCACATCCTCATCATCGTCGGTGGTCTTGAAGCTATTAGCAATGCTTGCAAGCCGTTTAGGTTGACCATTTAGCTTCAACTAGCAATGCATGAGGACGATACTTTTTTCCTTCACCTTCAAATGTAAGTAAGTTGCAAGCACATGGATAGGAAAACAAGACATTTTTATCAACATTATGTCCGACAAAGTGACCAACAAATGGAGCATCTGACTAACAATTTGCATATCCGGCCTATATCATGGTTCGATAAAAGGTTGAGCTACCAATGAAGGTGACAAGTACTCGCCTTGAGCTTGACAAAATATATCGTGAGGTAAAAGGAATGTTGGATATGACACGTTGTTATGCTTTGTCTTGTGACTCTGCGCACACATAAGAGTTGACACGTTCTGCTAGGATCCTCTACCTACTGATTAAATCGGTTGTCATCCAAGTTGTGTCTATGTGTATGTGAACCTATGGGTCGCTCGCATAAGGGCATGAGCACATTCGGATGCCATTCGAGTGGAAATTGTGTGTGGAGTTCGGATGAGCCTCAAGTATTGAGCCCACTTCGTACGTTTATAAAAGTTGAAATTTACGGATGTTGCGGCCACCACTGCCGATTGCGTCCTCGACGATCTCCATGAGTGGGAAGGCGAGATTAGGTTGGTGATCTGGCTATGGGGAAGGTTTCACAGGACGCGGGATGAATTTCCAACGGAGGGAAGAAGGGGCGCTTAAATGATTTTGGCAGAGGCATTAATATTTAGGGATTGGAATCGAGAGGAGAGTGCGAGGATCTGGATAAACTATTTTGGAGAACCAAAGTGGAAGGGAACGCGATGACGTCTCGTGTTTTTTGGGTTTGAGTTCTCGAATCCGGCGCGAAAGCCAAAATGGAAACAAATGCCATGGCGGTGTTGTTTGCGCGGAAATTGCTTCCATATGACGAAGCGAAACTGGGTGTCGTCGTGGCGCGGAGCTGATAACCCACAACTGCAGGTGATCGACATAGTCTTCGCGGGTAAGAATAACCTAATTTATAGATTCGACTCAAGGGGAGCCAAAGAATACCCACAAGCTTTGACAGTGGAGTTGTCAATTCAACCACACATGAGATACACTTACTTGCAACAATATATTAATAGTAACTGCGATATGGAAGTGATGGTGGCAACGGAAATAGTGGCGGTGAAACGGCGAAAGTAAAACAGCAAAAGATAACAACTAGTAATCAGCAGAATTAAAAACACTGTAGGCTAGGGAGATGGATGGTTGGGTGCTGCATGGATGAGATACATCATGTATTTAACTTGGGGCAAGGCACACAGAAAAGCAATTATCATCTAGGCATATATCAAACATTAGGCATGTACTCCACAGGTAGTTGTACGTGCTTGCAATAAGAACTTGCACAACATCTTTTGTCCTACCATCCTGCTACGAACGGGGCCAAAAGGAACTTATGGAGATTAAGGTGCTTCTGTCAAAGAGCACCGGAACAAAGCATTAACAATCAATGGATACAAGGAATACTCAAACTATAGTCCATCCCCTTTAGTGTCCCAAGCTGTCACCTTTGGGATCGCCGGTTCCGGACTATAACAAGTGCATACAACTCGTAGATAGGATCAAGAACACAAATATATTCATGCAAACACATAGGGTTCAGATCTGAAAACATGGCACTCGGGCCCAAAGTGACAAGCATTAAGAGCAACAAGTTGAAGCAAAGATGATAAACACCAATCTAGATGATAGGCAACATGCCCCCAGCAATCTGATAAACTATTACATGATCTAGCTCATCCAATCCCTACCATCCCCTTTGCCTACAGCAGGGAATTACTCACACATGGAAGGAGAAGTCATGGAGGGAGAATGGAGTGGTGATGATGATGACGATGGCGATGATCTCCCCTCACCGGAGGCCAAAACATCCTCAAGATTAGCCCTCATGGAGAAGAACAGAGGGTGGCGGCGGCTCCGTGGCGAGAATTGGGAAAACGACTTCTGTTCTGGGGTTTTCTCGCCACGGGAATAAATAGGGGCAAAGTAGGGCACCAGAGGGGGGAGGACCCTCCCAGACAGCCTCCTGGCGCGACCAGGGGTGGGGCCGCGCCAGCAGGGCGCCTGGGACCCCCCTGGCTGCCCTCTGGCCCCACTTCTGGTATATTTGTCCTTCGGGTGCGTGGATTTTTTGTGATTTTTCCTGCAATTTTCTGAGACACCTAAAAATCCATTTTCCTGCACACAATAAAACCATACAGACAGCTCTGCTGAAAACATCGTTAGTCCGGGTTAGTTTCATCCAAATCATGCAAGAATGTGGGCAAAACAATAGCAAAAGTGTTTGGAAAAGTAGATACGTTTGAGACGTATCAGGAGCGAAATGGTTGCGGGGCGGGGCTGATACGTCCCAAACGTATCTATAATTTCTGCTTGCTCCATGCATGTTTTGTGTGATATTTCTATGTTTTTGATACACTTTCATATCTTTTTATAACATATTTTGGAACTAGCCTATTAATGGTTGCAAGAGTGCACAAGTTCTTGTTTTTCTACTTTATGTGCACGAATTACTTGGATAAAGGAAAAATCACAAAAAGAACCCTTGTAAGAGTTGGACTCTAACTTTCCCGAAATTTGTCCCCGCCAACGCTAGAATACGGTCTCAAACAGAAAAACTTAAAACTACAAAGTTGTAGGGAATTTCTTTTCTGGTGGATCTAGACATAAAATTCAGCCCAATCGGAGTTCGGATGCTCCCTCCAGGTCCGAAATACCGAAGACGTAATCTGGATGACGGGAATCCGAGAGTCTATATAAAGAGAGGAAACCTAGGTCAAAGGGCACCACGAAATTTCCTCCCCCTTGGCAGCCGTCTTGAGGGGGAGATCAATCTCCACGGCAGCACCATCTCCAAGGAAGAAGAAGGGGGCCAAGGGCCGCTGCCCCCAAGGGTCGTGGCCACCGCCGTGGCCGTGGCCGCCGCCGTTGCCATCTCCTTCCGGATGCACCTCTCCATCAACAACTCTCTCTCTCTCACCATGTCCATGTGTGAGTAGTTCCCCTCGGGGCTAAGGCTTGTATCTTGATCTATGTAGTTTCTCTCTCTCTCCCATGATGTGATATTTGTTGTGATCATAGGCTATGTTAATCTAGGGTGATCCTTGATGTTTCCCCTTCTTCTATATATTGGATTTGATGTACTCACTTGGTCCTATCTAGTATAATCCTCGAGACCATGGTGACAGCGGTCTATTGGACATGGGTTAGAAGAATATTTTCATGAGTGATTTCCTCTTTTGTGTGTAGATTGAAGATTGAGAGTCTCTTGGTGCTTGTCTTTGACTATCCTTGAGATATGTTGTGGTGATTGTGGTAATCTCTTTGGATGGCCGCGGTGACATTGGGAAATCCATAGATTGAGAACTACAAACTTTGAGGTGTGCTTTTGTAGCCCTACATAATTCTCATCCTCTCTTGAACACAAAGGAATGACCTCCGAGTGCGTCTCCATTGCATGTGTTATGGGAAATATCATGTGATTAGACTATGTTAATGTTGTTGGGAGTTGCCACTAGTGAAAGTATGAAACCTAGGCCTTGTTTCCACCATTGTTACACCGTTTGTGCTCACTTTTATTACATGTTTGCTTGCTGCACTTTTTATTACAGATTTATATTACCTTGTTTTGCCACACCTATCACCCATATTTTATCATCTCTTCGCCGAACTAGTGCACCTATGCAACTCCTAGTTGTATTTGGTGTGTTGGGACACAAGAGACTTCTTGTATCTTAATTGCAGGGTTGCTTGAGAGAGATCATCTTCAACCTCTACTTCCCTGAGTTCGATAAACCTTAGGTCATCCACTTGAGGGAAATTGCTGTTGTCCTACAAACCTCTGCGCTTGGAGGCCCAACATAGTCTACAAGAATAGAACCGTGCGTAGACATCAAGCTATTTCTGGTGCCGTTGCCGGGGAAGTAAGTGTTTGAAGTTATATCTTTAGATCTTCCAATTAAATCTTTTTCGTTTCTCGTTTTTATTTTCACTAGTTAGGCTTTATGGAAAACAACAAAAATATTATGAGAGAGCTTTATGAGCTCTACCTTGAGTTGGGACATGAAGTGTTTGAAGAGAAAATCAAAAAGCATATGGAGATTTATTATTTGCATAACACTCATGATAGCAGTAATGTTATTTGCATGTCTTCTTTGAATACTTTTGATACTAATGATATGCAAAGCCATAAGCTTGGGGATGCTACATTTTATGAAGATGATCTTTTTAGCCCCCCAAGTTTTGATGAGGAAATTTATTTTGCTGATACTTTGAATCCTATCTATGATGATTATTGTGATGACACTTATGCTATAAAGAATGAATGTTTGTAAGCATATCATGATAAGAATGATTCATGTGATAGCTATTTTCTTGAGTTTGCTCCCACTATTACTAATGAGAAGGATTTTGCTTATGTGGAGAGTAACAAATTTTCTATGCTTGTGTATCATGATAAGAATTTTGTATGTGATACATATATTGTTGAGTTTATTCATGATCCCACTGAAAATTATTATGATATGGGAACATATGCTTATATATATTTCAATAATATCAAGTTCCCTCTCTTTATGTTGAAGGTTTTGAAGTTGCACTTATTTTGCCTTCCTATGCTAATATCTTTATGCTTCAATGATTTATTTCTCTACAAGATACCTTTGCATAGGAAGCGTGTTAGACTTAAATGTGTGTGGTATTTGCTTCTTGATGCTCTCTTTTGTTCTTCAACTCTTATTCCTACGAGAGCATCATTAAAATCTTAAGCCTATCTTTATGGCTATAAAGAAAGAGCTCTAGGGAGACAACCCTTGTTATCTTTACTTTGAGTTTTTAATTTCTGTTTTTAGTGGTCTTGATGATTGTTACTACTGTAGAAATATCATTGTATCTTTACTTTTCAAGCTTTGTGCCAAGTTTAGCCTCAGATTGCAAGAAAGGTCAAAAGTTGGTACATACTATCCAGAAACAGATTCTGTCTGCTTGACGGAAAAATTCGGGATAAATCACCAGATCATCTTTTTGATCTGAATATTTTTGACAGCATGCTACATACAATTATCTTTCAGGCGTATGTTCAGAGGTTTTTTGATTTGAGTTGCAGAAGTATCCCTAAAAAATTCATTTCTACCTGCTGTTATGTTTTTCACAGATTCTGCCACGTTTTGTCTCTCCTAACTTTTGCAAACCTTAAGCTTGATTTTTCTTTGCAAAAACCGTTTGGAAATCTTGAGAAACAGTAGCTCTTCAATAATATCTTTATATCCAGTGGGAAAAAAATTATTTATTAAGGTTGCTAACCTCTCTAATCGGCTTATGATGAGTTATGTATGAAGGGAGTTTTCAAGTGTGCGATGGAAGATGATGAAAGAATATTCGGGAGTGTCAAGTGCTCAAGCTTGGGGATGCCCCCGTGCATCCCCAACAAATATTCAAGGAGACTCAAGTGTCTAAGCTTGGGGATGCCCCTGTGCATCCCCTTCTCCATCAACAATCATCAGTTCGTCCTTCGTCTCACTATATTTTTATCACTTCATGTGTTATGTGCTATGCTTGGAGCGTCTCGTTCTTAGGTTTTATTTTTAGTTTCTTTAGCTTTGCTTGCTGTTCATACAAGTTAGATCCCATCTTACTTTGTGTGGGAGAGAAACACACTCCACTTTCAAAATCTAGAACACATCATAGGATTTTCCATGCCTATCTTTTTGTTGTTGTGTGTTCTTTATCTTTTTATAGCTACTGCCATGTTTAGTTTTAGTTTTAGTTTGTCTTTATCAAGAGCCTTGGCTTTTGTTTAGTTTATTGCTGGAACTCTCTTTAGTTTTCATGTTTATCTTTTCAAGAGAGTTGGTTGTTGCACTGAGTTGTGTCTTGTTTGAGAGTAGGTAATTGAGGTTGCTATTGAATTTTAGTAGTAACTTGCAATAGTTTTGAGGTCTTAATGTGAGTAATGTTTGAACTTTTGGTGTCAAGAGCTCTAGCCCATTAGTGATAGATGTCGTATTTTGGGCAATCTGTGTTTATTTTCAAAAACCTACAAAACTAGTTGAGAACTCTAGCTACTAGATGGATCGCTAATCTTTGGAGGGATCGGATATTAGAGTACACTCACGTACCATGAGTCGAGGATGCGCAAGGATAACCAAACCCCCATACACTCCTCCTCAGGATACTTGTCTCTTTGTGAAACCTCCTTATTAGATTGAGAGTTACCGATAATAAGTGCATGAGTTCTTCGGACTAATGTAAGTATTGAAAGTTGACACTTCCACCTCCTCATATTTGCTAGCCTCTCCTGTGCCGTGCATTGCCTTCTTTTCACTCCGAGAGTTGGCGTCCACCTTTGCCGGTACATCCAAACCCTTGGCATGATACGCTCTGTCATCATAAACCTCCTTATATCTTTCCTCAAAACAACCACCATACCTACCTATCAAGGCATTTCCATAGCCTTTCCGGGATACATTTCCATGCAACATCCACCTCTTCATGACTTGATCTTCATGGCATACATGTTCCTGCTACACTGGAAAAGGCATACATTGCATACATCATGATAGCTACATCTTCTTTATGGTTTGAGTACCTTGTAAGTGTGAAAGATCTTCTATACCCTCTTGTAAATTAGAGTGTTGCCCTTAAGTGAGGAAAAGATCCCAAAGTGGACAAAATAAAAGATCCCACAGAGGACAAATGAGAGTTAAATAGAAAGAGCCATTGAGGACACCAAAAAATACAAAAAAATAGAAAAAAGAGAAAAATAAAAATAAAAAGAGAGAAGGGGGCACACTACTATTCCTTTTGAGAGATCCACACTAGTACTTCATCCTCTATCCCTTGTACTCCATAGAGATCATCATCATGCATATAGCTATGTGGGGACCTTCACACTATAGAACTTGGCTTGTATATTCCAATGATGTGCCTCCTCAAATGAGATCTAGGTCTTCTTGAGCAAGCAAGTTAGGTGCACCCCCACTAGTTCCCTTGGAGAGATTTTAGCTCACATGTGCATCCGTTGCATGGCAATCCCTACTCCTCACATCATATCTATCATTTGACTTTCTCTCGCCGATGATTGTCCTCATTGATGTGAGCCTTTCACACATTTTTTGTCTTCCTCCTACACCATATTCTCTCTTTGCCATCCTAAGTGTCAAGTTTCTTGCTTACGCTCATCCATTGCATGAGTGCTCAAAATGTCGAAAAGGAGTGGATCATTTTGACTTGTACCTGGCTAGTGGTCTGGGGATGACAAGATAAGATTTCAAAGGAGACCAAGTGTGAAACTTTAGTAGATTGAGTTCTCAACAAAATTATACCTTTTCTCGTATTCTCATATCCCTTTCTTGCACTCAAACACCATTTGGAGACATTCGAGTCACGGAAAACGAGAGCTCTTGCACCTTTATGTTCTTATGTTGCTTGTTTCAATGCTAATATAGACTCTTGCTTGTTAAGACTTGAATTGAATTGCATGCTTTGACTGCTTTACTTTCAAAGTTCTTATATGGTTCCTAGCATGTCACCACAGAAATTATGCTTGTTATGATTTACCTACTCGAGGACGAGCAGAAATTAAGCTTGGGGATGTTGATACGTCCCAAACGTATCTATAATTTCTGCTTGCTCCATGCATGTTTTGTGTGATATTGCTATGATTTTGATACACTTTCATATCTTTTTATAACATATTTTGGAACGAACCTATTAATGGTTGCAAGAGTGCACAAGTTATTGTTTTTCTACTTTATGTGCAGGAATTACTTAGATAAAGGAAAAATCACAAAAAGAAGCCTTGTAAGAGTTGGACTCTAACTTTCCCGAAATTTGTCCCCACCAGACAGGTTTTAAAGAACGCATCGAAAACGCTAGAATACGGCCTCAAACGAAAAACTTAAAACTACAAAGTTGTAGGGAATTTTTTTTCCGATGGATCTAGACATAAAATTAGGCCCAATCGGAGTTCGGATGCTCCCTCCAGGTCCGAAATACCGAAGACGTAATCTGGATGACGGGAATCCGAGAGTCTATATAAAGAGAGAAAACCTAGGTCAAAGGGTGACGAGGGGGTGACCCCACGACTCCTACAGATAGGCCTACCCGGTGTCCCTGAAGATAGAAGGCCCAAGAAGACCCGCCTGGACCCGCCTTGGCCCACTAATTGGCACCGACGTAGGAGTCTGCGACTCACAGGGAAGGTGCGAAGACCTGTCGTACGGAGCAAGCTAGGGTTAGGAAAGCTTACCTGTAAACGTAGATGAACTCCCCGAGACCTAGCCCAGTATATAAGGGCTAGGAGGGGCGACGCCAAAGGCATCCAATATCATTTGTAACCCTAGCCTTGAGCGCTCCAGCCTTGGCATTCACTGTAATCGCATCTCCCTCATCAATAATATCGAGCAGGAACGTGTCCTCCTGTTTGCCGACGAGCTATCGTCCAACCTGTGCCTCTCATGACTAACCCAGGGTCCCTGACCATGGGATTTGCCGGGGTTGATCCCCGTCAATTGGCGCCGTCTGTGGGAACTACACAGGTTGGGATCACGATCTCGGCGGTCCCATATTCAGCAAACCACAACTCAAGGGCAAGGACCAGATCTAGCCCACTCGAAGGATTCAAGATCACGGCGAACATCTCTGCCACCCCATCAAGATCGCTCGGGCTACAGTTGTGCCAGGACCGATACTACGGTAACGGCCAAGTGCAGCGTCAATAGCGAAGGAATCGACGACCCAGAAGAACGGCGAGAGGCCTCTACGAAGGAATTCCACTCGACGAACCGTGTAAGGCCCGATATGCGGTACTGTTCCAGATCTAGATGTTTCCATCCAGATCCGGGGACAAAGCACATATCGGTCCCACCGCGACATATGACAATGCCATATGCCCCGGATTTCCAACATTATATCACAACATTACAGATACAAGATACAACATCTCATACAATCGGCATACAACTGCCTCAAATACAATACAACAGCGGAAAATACATGTCTGAGTACAGACTACAATCAAATGCCTAGTGGAAAAGAGAAAAACATCGATCCCATAACCACACGGGTCCAGGCCCTCCGCCGGGATCCGCCTAACTAGTCGTCGTCGAGTCTCCACGTGAAACGTCGGTCACCATACCTGTTGTCGATCAAGAAGCCTGAAAAGAGTTTGGGGGTAGTATCATGAGTACAGAGGTACTCAGCATCCAACTGTAGTGGTCATCTGACCCAGCAAGGACTTCATCACTCGTCATTCTAGGACAACTAGTAGTTTACGGTAAGGAAGGGGTAAGTGGTGAGGTTGCTGCCGCACTAGCATTTATGAAGTAGCTAACGATCTAGAGAGTAAGGTAAGAAGCCAAGCATTCGATGAGGAATCGCCTCCAACAAGTCTTGCTATCAACTACTAACGCAAACATAACACCTTTCCTATCCTTGTCCTCCTCTTCGCATCCCGACGAAGAAGAAGCAGTCAAGGCACACACACACGTTGATCAAGTTATACTAAGATCAACTCAGTTGTTGTTGTCTATGAACAAGGAGTAGGTCTCAAGTCGTCCATAACCGTGGACACGGCTTCTCGAAAAGATTTAACCCTGCAGGGGTGTACCAACTGCCCATTACAAGGCTCCGCACGCACGCCCATCTCTCTCAGTTGCTACCCATCACAGGCAACCATTTTATGATTTAGTTCCAAGAGATCCGAAACGACAGGTCCCTCTAACTAACAACGAACAAATCCGGGTGGCCCCCGGTGAGTCGACATCCAACTCAAAAGCCGGCCGCGCTCTCGAATCGGCCTCTACCGTCTGGATGAGGTCGGGTTAGTTTCCCAAACAGATGTGGCCAACCCCCTAGCTCCCTGGGGTGGACCAACAAGAGAAACCATGTCCCCGCTGGCCCGGGTTGTTTGAAAACTGCTGGCGTACGACCAGCACACACACGGTTTCAAAAGGTAAAATCAGCTTAGGCCACCACTAGAAATGATTGAAGCTAGGTAGGTAAGAAAAGGGGACCCCATAAAATCCCACACGCGGTTAGGCACGCTCAGTCTTAAAACCAGTACCCGGAACTCGGATCCTAGGTGACTCGAATGGAACAAAGCGTCGGGGCGGGATAGCCTAGACCTTCCATCCTTCGTTGAATATAGTCAACATTATAATAATCATATCATCAACAACAATATAATAATGTGATATCCCAAACCAAAGAGTAACAGGGTAACATCGTAGCATCCTAAGCATGCATACTAAGCAAGGGCTGAGCAACGAGCAATAGTAACATAGCAATACAAGGTTTGCTGGGAAGGGACATGGCTGTATCGGTTTAAAAGAGGTTGTAAACATGTGGTAGGATCAAACATCGAACCTAACCTAGACTAGCATGCAAACCGCTGGTTGAAATAGAATGGATCATAAGTAATGTATAGTCCTTGCCTGTTGATAAGTCGGGTTCCGAAGGTGTAGTCGATCGCAAGCTCGCATCGTCTCCGAGAGGTACCCGCGGAAGCACACAAGACGATAAACACTGGAAATCAATCAACGAGCAAGCATCTATTACTACGAGGCAAACACGATCAAGCATCAACAAGAAGGAAAGACAAGACATCGCACCTACCGTCGAGAGCGGTTATTAACAATTTAAGTGGAGTACTCGTCACACACGACGATACCACACATTTACGGTGGTTCAAGTTGCTTAGATACAGATGATCAACAAATTTTGTTAACATGGAAACTCAAGCAAGCATGACATAGCACACAAACATGTCAAGAGGTGAAGCACAAAGTAAACTATCTATGCTAGTCAATTTAAGTGAGGCACAACCTAAACATGGCATAACACTAAGTGCCGCACGATGATTAAAGGATTTGGTACTGTTCTGTCCTAAACCATATTTTAGGTTGGTTAACAGCAGCAAACAATAGCATAAACACAAAGTACACGAAAAACTAATCAAGTTACATATAAGGCACACTCCAAACGGAGTTACGGTTAAAAAGATACAAGCAAAACAAGTTACGGGCACAATCTGCCAACATCACGAAGCACACTTTGGAGCAATGCATAAACAGGATAATCAATGCAAACATGCTCACAAATGAATTTAAATTAAAGTAGACATGACTGGGAAGGCATGGCAAAAAGAATCATGCAAAAAGGCATCATGGATCAAAAGATATTAAGCAAACAACATGGCATCGCAAAGTAACAGACTTAGTGAAAATCAGAGGTGGCTGTCAACAACGGCAGCATAGCAACTTTGGAGCAGAATAACTATATTACCAGGATTGCTAAGATGAAGATGCAATACATGTAGTGAAATTAGACATGATGCTTAACAATATGCAATTGGAATCACTCAATTCCGATAAACGGTCGCGACACACTCGTCGACCGAAGTTGCAACAAAATAACAGTTTCAGCAACAACATCACAATAACATCAGGGTCACCACTTTGGAGCAAGATTTAATATAGCTAAATCACCCAAACATGAGAAGTTAAAGCATGGAAATGAACTACACATGATGCTTAACACATAGGAAAAATAATTAATGCAATAGGCTTCATGGACGAGTCACAATCATCATGCAAAGTTGCAATAAAATAATAGCAGCAGCACTTAACAGGAAAAATTAGCAATTAACGGCCTGATGCCCTGTTTAGCACACAATTACACAATCAAGATGACCTCAAAAGTGAAATTCTCACAAAAGATGAATTAAAGTACACCTGAAACTAAGCAACTTTCATTTTGGGGGCACGTTCATCGGAGCTACTGTTTAAGCGTTATTAACGGTGCAAAATCGAATCAGTAGCAAAATTTATCACCACTTAGTGAAAAATTCTGGCCCCAGAAAAAAAACGGATCTCGGGCCTCACCACTCGGGCCTCGGTCCAACTTGGCCGGATCTGGCTAGCAGGCCGAATCTGGCCGGCCTGGGCTGCTCGGGCTGGGGCGGTGTTGGGCCCAGGTGGGGGCGCTGGGCCGCGGCGGCCTGGTAGGCCGGCCCACCTGGTCACGGTGGCGGCTAGATCGGGAGCTCGGCCTCCTCCCGATCCCGACAGCGGCGGCGGCGGCTCGCGCAGCCCGGTGGCGCGCCGGCCACCGGCGGCGGGGGGCGGCGAAGGCGGCTGGAAGGAGGCACAGAGGAGGGCTCCTGGCGGCGGGGCGGGCTCCGGCTTGGCCGACGGCGAGCTCGTGGCCGGGAGGGCCACGACCATGGCGCGGGTGGTGCCTCCTTGCTGCACAGAGAGAGAGAGAGAGAGAGAGAGGTGAGAGGGAGAAGGAAGAAGAGAGGAGAGAGGAGAGGAGAGAGGAGGGGACCGGCGGCCTGCTGGCTGCTCGCCGGAAGCGGGCGGCGCGGCGGCCTGGCCGGAGCGCGGAGGTGAGCCCACGGGCACGGTTGCGGGTGAGGAGAGAGGAAGACGCAGGGGCTGACGTGGCACTCATCTGGGCCGTTGGATTGCGAGATCTGAAGGTCCAGATCGCAGGGGAGCACAATTTCGGGATTTTTGGATCAATTGGGCAGATCTGAGCAAACTCAGGGGGGTGGCTGCAATTGTGTGGCTAGGGAAACCCTAGAAATGGGGTGGGAGTGTGGTGGTCTTTATATAGCCCCGGTGGCTGGCAGCTTGCAAAGACATCCCCGATTTTTCTCTCTCTCGCGCGGTACTCACGTTTCTGACCGCCGGGGGTCCGCAGTACCTCCGATTCGGGTAAAACTTCAAACTGCGCGACCAGTGCGTCGAGCCGGCGGTGTTCACCTCGCGTTGGAACCGTTCCGAGAATACTTTCCGGCGCGCTATAAAAATATCCCGTTTAATTATTAAACGGGGTTTTCGTTCCGTTGGCTGTGGCTGGTCTCGTGCGGTTTTCGCGACGGTGATTGGGTGAAACCCGGTGTCGCAAAGGTCGTGTGTCAGGGTGGCAAGGGTCGGTCTCCGTCCGATACGAGATAAGAGGGGGTAAAATAATCGTCGATCGATAAATCGGGGATGCAAACACCGCAAACAAATCAGACAATCAAACAATTCACACCGAAAACAAAATTTTTAATTTTTGTGAAAACTGGGTTGTTACAAACCGCGACGCGCAGCGGAGGACTCGCAAATCTTTCAACAACCCACCGCCGCCCGGGCACCCGCCGCACATCAAGACGATGACTACGAGATCGAAACCAGCGATCAGCAGAACCATCGCCAAGGAGGAAGGAATCGACGACCCAAAAGGCGCGCACGGGAGATCTACGACGAGGCCCCACTGAACGAGCCACGTCACGCAGCCGTGCAACCGACGGCCACTCGACAACACGCCGTCGCACGAGCACCTGCCGCCAGCCAGGACAACGACTCCGAGACACCGGTGGGCGAGTACTATGACCCAGATCGAAGGCCATATGAATTCGCCAACCTCACCAAGAACCAAGATATGAGTCGAGGAATCGAAACCGACCCTCGCTTCCACGAACACCCGGAGGATAACGAGCAAATCTTCAGAATCTCAAGAAGGAAGAGGCACGCCGGATCTAGCAAACTCACGGTTAGAGAGCAGCTAGCAGGACCCTGCACGATCCACAGCTTCAAGGATGACTGGGGACGTGTCAGGTCAGGTCACACTTTGGGAGACTGCCGCCTGTTCAACGAGCTAGCCGACGACCTCAAGAAGGAGAAGCAGAAAGAAGACAAGCGCAACCGGCGACCTGAGGAATCGCCGCCCTCAAGCCTGGAAGGACGTCACAGCCCGATGCAAGGACAGGTGCTCATGATCCAAGAGGGAAGGGTTCCACAAGCACAACGCGACGCCTACGCCCTGCAAGCTAGAGCAGCCGAGAGCATAAATATAGTCGAAGTCTACCAGCTACATGATACGGAGACCAGCATCACGTTCTCACAGGACGATCATCCACCCGCAGTCCCAAGAGCGGGGCACGCGCCCCTGGTGCTCGATGCACAAATCGGAGGGTACGATATGGATAGGGTCTTCATGGACGGAGGCAGCAACATGAATATCATCTTCGCCAGCACCCTGCAAAAGATGCTGATCCCACGATCAGTATGGAAGAAATCGAGCACCGCGTTACACGGGGTAGTCCCAGGAGAAGCAGCCACATCCCTCGGAGTCGTCGAACTTGAAGTTGTCTTCGGCAACCGACGCAACTTCGCAAAGCACGTCCTCGAGTTCGAAGTACTCGACTGGCAATCGCAGTATCACGCCATATTGGGACGGCCAGCATTCGCGCAGTTCATGGCAGTTCCACACTACGCCTACCTCAAGCTCAAGATGCTAGGATCAACGGGAGTCCTCACGATCATCGGAAGCTTCATCAAATCAGATCAATGTGACCGTGACTTTCACAAAATCTCCGACACATTCGGAGCCGAACAAGAACTCGGAGAAATAGCCATGGTGACGAACAAGAGTACCTTCCCCTTGGTGAGCCAAAGCGAATCTAAGGAGTACAGACGCGACTTCAGCATCGACAGCGACACAGTCACTCACCAAGTGCACCCGACGGACCTGGACAAAACAGTCCGCGTGTACGCCCACCTAGAAGAGGAGCAGGCGACGGATCTCGTCGCTTTCCTTCGAGATGAGTGGGAAATATTCGCCTGGTGCCCAGCCGACATGCTTGGAATACCACGCGAATTCGCGGAGCACGCCCTACGCATCAAGCAAAACACAAAGCCGGTGAAGCAAGCTCTGAGACGATTCTCGGAGCCCAAGCGCAGAGCAATCGGAGAGGAAGTCAACCTGGTTACTCGACGCCTAGTTCATCCGAGAAACGAAGAAAGCCACCTGGATAGCCAACCCAGTGCTAGTGCCCAAGAAAGACACGAACGTGCTGCGCATGTGTGTCGACTACGGACCAGTCAACAAACATTGCCCGAAGGACCACTTCCCCCTGCCTAGAATCGATCAGATAATCGACTCGACAGCAGGGTGCGATCTACTTTCCTTTCTTGATGCCTACTCAGGATACAACCAGATCAGGATGAAGGAAGAAGACGAAGAGCACACATCGTTCATCACCCCCTATGGCGTATTCTGCTACAGGACCATGCCCTTCGGGCTCAAGAACGCAGGTGCCACATACCAGCGAATGATGCAGGCCTGCCTGAAAGAGCAAATCTGAAGAAATGTGCAAGTCTATGTGGACGACATCGTCATCAAGACCTAAAAGCAGCCACACTACTCGATGACCTGCGCGAAACCTTCGCAGCGCTCAACAGATACAGAATCAAACTCAACCCAAAGAAGTGCACATTCGGCGTACCGGCGGGGAAGCTGCTCGGCTATATGGTCTCTGCCCGAGGAATCGAGGCAAACCCTGAGAAAGTCCAAGACATCACCCGAATGCAAGAACCAACGGACGTCAAAGGAGTACAGCGGCTCACTGGAAAACTCGCAGCCCTAAGCCGCTTCATCAGCAGGCTGGGAGAACGCACGCTGCCTTTCTATCAGCTGCTCAGGAAAGGAGAGAAATTCGAGTGGACGGAGGAAGCCCGCCAAGAATTCGCGGACCTGAAAAAGACACTCTCGACCCCACCAATCCTGGCGGTACCCAAGGAACGAGAGAATCTATACCTCTACGTGGCAGCACGTAACAGTGTAGTAAGCACAGCGCTCGTCGTCGAACGCACAGAAGAAGGCAAGGTCCAGAGCATCCAGAGACCAATCTACTACCTCAGCATGCTCCTGACCAAATCCCAGCAGCAGTACCCGCATTATCAGAAACTACTACTGGCCGTCATCATGACCTCAAGAAAGGTGTCCTACTACTTCGACGAGCACCCTATCACAATCGTGAGCAGCGCACCACTCGCTGACATACTCAACAACCCTGGAGCAACTGGACGAGTCGCCGAGTGGAACATTGAGCTCAGCCCACGAGACCTGCAGTTCAAGCACCCAACAACCATCAAAGCCCAAGTACTCCCAGATTTCCTGGTCGAGTGGACGGAGGTTCAGACACCCGGCCCCCCAGACCTATCAAATTCATGGTCAATGTTCTTTGATGGGTCCAAGAGACAACAAGGAGCCGGGGCAGGAGTTGTGCTCATCTCCCCTAAAGGAACAAAGCTAAAATATGTCCTCCAGATCAACTTCAGTCACGCCTCCAACAACGAAGCAGAATACGAGGCACTCCTCCATGGCATGTGCATGGCCAAAACGTGCGGAGCCACTGGCCTCATAATCTACGGGGACTCCAATCTCGTCGTCCAGCAGACGATGAGAAACTGCGACACAATAGCCGACAACATGGCGGCCTACCAGAAGCTCTACAACGCACTCGAAGGAAGTTTCGATGGCTGCGAGCTCAACTACATCACCAAGGCCAACAACACAGAAGCTGACGAACTCACGAACATTGGTTCGACCCGAGGACCAATACCACCCGGCGTTTTTCTCGAAAGCATCAGCCAGAGATCCATCAAGGTACAGGCAGCAGCACCTGAAGCAGTCGCGGACGGCGAGGACGCAACAGACCTGGCGCAGGTGGCAGCAGCAAGCCCATCAGAAGGCACAAGCACCAGCACACCCGACAGCACAGCTCTGACAGAGCTCGAAGGACCTATCTGGGCAAAACCGTTCCTCCGATTCCTAATCGAAGGCACGCTACCGCAAGACTTAGCCGAAGCACGACGCATCAGCCGACGATCCAAGGCGTTCACGGTGATCAACAAACAGCTATACAAACGCAGCATCACCCAGATACTCCAAAGGTGCATCAACGAAGAGGACGGCAAAGCCCTACTGCTCGAAATCCACAAAGGCACCTGCGGGCACCATGAGAGCAGTCGAGTACTCGTGTCCAAAGCATTCTGAGCTGGGTTCTATTGGCCCACAACCCTGAAAAACGCAGAGGAAATCGTGCGACGTTGTGTCGCCTGCCAGAAATTCGCCAACAGGCCACACGCTCCCGCCTCAGAGCTCAAGAACATACCACTATCCTGGCCGTTTTCCACCTGGGGACTCAACATGGTAGGACCACTCAAGATATCATCAAAGGGCGGAAGGACACACCTTCTCGTCGCAGTCGACAAGTTCACTAAATGGATCGAAGCAGTGCCCATCACCAGCTCCACAGCCCTCAAGGCTGTCAACTTCATCAAATCGATCGTCTTCAGGTTCGGAGTGCCACACAATATCATCACGGACAACGGCACGAACTTCACAGCCGCAGAATTCCAGAACTTTTGCGAAGAATTGGGCATCAAAATCAATTATGCATCAGTCGCGCACCCGCAGTCCAACGGCCAAGTGGAAAAAGCAAACGGCCTTGTATGCGGGGGAATCAAGAAGCGGCTCCTCGCACCACTCGAGCAAGCCGCCGGCAACTGGTTAGAAGAACTTCCCGCGGTACTATGGAGCCTACGAACTACACCAAACACCGTGACCCAGTACACACCCTTCTTCATGGTGTACGGGGCAGAGGCAGTACTACCACATGACCTCAAGTTCGGAGCACCTCGGGTCACCGGGTACGAAGAAGAAGAAGCAGAAGAAGCATTACAAGATGACAAAGATACAACTGACGAAGCAAGAGATACAGCCCTGGAAAAATCAGAGGGGTACCAGTACAAGCTACGCACCTACCAAAGCAGACGCCTGCGCACTAGAACCTTCAACAACGGTGACCTAGTCCTACGACTGATACAAGAGAAGGTCCATAAACTTGCCCCCCAATGGGAAGGACCATTTATAGTCTCAGAAGTCATCGGAGGTGGCGCATACAGGCTGAAGAACCCGAAGACAGACGAGGACGCGGGCAACCCATAGAACGTAGCAAACTTGCGATTGTTCTATCCATAGTCCCAATCGGTCAGACATGACCGGCAACTCATGTAGCCGCTCGACCGCAATAAAATAAATGTTGCCCAAATACGGCCATCTCAAAGCACTTGGGGGCTCGAGCACACACTCCCCCTGAGAGACGCTATCATCGCCTACGCGATCTTAACCAAAGCACTCGGGGGCTTAAGCATAAAATCCCCCTGAGAGACGCTATTGCCTACGCGATATTAACCAAAGAACTCGGGGGATTAAGCATAAAACCCCCCGAGAGACGCTATCGCCACTCAAGCGATCTTAACCAAAGCACTCGGGGGCTTAAGCATAAAATCCCCCCGAGAGACGCTATCGCCTACGCGATCTTAACCAAAGCACTCGGGGGCTTAAGCATAAAATCCCCCCGAGAGACGCTATCGCCACTCAACCGATCTTAACCAAAGCACTCGGGGGCTTAAGCATAAAATCCCCCCCGAGAGACGCTATCGCCACTCAAGCGATCTTAACCAAAGCACTCGGGGGCTTAAGCATAAAATCCCCCCGAGAGACGCTATCGCCTACACGATCTTAACCAAAGCACTCGGGGGCTTAAGCATAAAGTCTCCCCGAGAGACGCTATCATCGCTTACGCGATCTTAACCAAAGCACTCGGGGGCTTAAGCGCAAAATCCCCCCGAGACACGCTACGGTCCTATTCAAAAAACACCAAGTTAGCAATCTCCAAGTCTTCACCCGGACGACAAACAACCAAGACTCGGGGATTACTCCAGAGTTGAACCACGAGGAAATACGCAAAGTTTTAAAGCCTACGTTTGACTCTACAACTCAAACGTAGCCTCGGGGGCTACTCCCATCGGGAGCGCTGTCGCGCACCCGATAGAACACACTAGAAAGTTAAAGACAATGCACCACGGGAGGAGTCAAAGACATTTCACGCTATCAGATGGAGTCGAAGACATTTCACGCTATCAGATGGAGTCGAAGACATTTCGCGCTATCAGATGGAATCGACGACATTCTGCGCTATCAGAAGGAGTCGAAGACAGTGCATCACAGGAGTCGAAAACACAGTTTATTGCAAGATCTCAACCACAGTCTGAAGTCAAACATAAAGGTACAAAAGGACTCAACTACATTTGGATAGAAGGCAGCTCCTGTTACAAGAGGGAATTACCCAAGGAATTAAGACTTCTACATGTGTGCCCATGAGGGGTAATCGACTCTAGTACAAGGGCATCAACACAGACAAAGGAAAAAAGGAAGCTAGCAAAGGATGTCAATGACATAACAAAAGGGTGAAGCTCGACTTATTCGTTGATGCTCCACCAGCTTCTTCTCCTGCTCCACCAGCTTCTTCTCCAGCTGCAGCTGCACGCCTTCTTCTCCGGCTGCACAGCTTCTTCCCCGAGTTGCCGGCGAAGATGAGGTCGCCTCCAGTTCTACAAGGTCGCTTGGCGCGCCCGCTTGATCGACGGCTTGACGTCGATGTCCTCTTCGGAGCTGATGGAGACGGCATCACCACCCGAGGAGTCGCCAGAAGACAGAGTTGTAGAAGACGCAGGCGTAGGACTCCTCAACCTTGTGGAGCTGTCGCTGCTCGACTCCTGCCAGTGCGAATCCATGCTGTTGCCGCTCGGGTCGAACGCGTGGACAGTGACAATGCTTCCGCCGTCAAAACGACAGCTGAGCGTATCACCATCTCGCAAATTCAACCGCCGAGCAAACAAACTCCAACCAGAGCCAAGAAAAATCAAGCGGGAGCTATCAACCTCCAAGTCAACATAAGAAGGAGATCGACAGCTCCCTTGAAGATGCATAAGCAAGCCATCTAAGCCACGTTCAGAGACAATGGCGGAAAAAGAAGAGGGAAGAAGGACGCGATTGGCGCTCTGGCCACGAACGCGTAAAAGAAAATCATAGCGCCAGAATCCCTCCTCCAAGGGAGAGGAGGAAGGCATTGGCGCTGTACCATGGCGACCACCACGGCATGAGCATGATGTACGGCCACCACGGCCACGGCCAACACCTCACCGGGGATCCATGAGAGGAAGAAGAGAAGAAGGAAGAGGCAAAGCAGCAAGCTGGATAGAGGCGAAACGTTGTGGAAGAGAAAGGCTTATTTATAGAACAAAAATCTCCCAGCACAGAGAAGCCAAGACGACAGCAGCAATTAATTCAAAGACCAAACGTCGCAGACGTCTCAGATTCCAAGACCAAGATGCTTTCCCACGAGACGCACTGTGCGTGAGACGCGTCAATTCACGCGCATTTCCAACGCGCGTATTGGAAACTCAACCAGCGCCTGCCGCACGCCACAACGGTCATCATTATGACCGGTCATGAAGATGTGACGGTTCACTGGCGGAGCATCCCTGACAGCCATCAAACAGAGGCATCGTTATCCTGACAAGCGGCGAAGAATACCAACAGACATCAAAAATGATTTCTTAAACACATTTTTCAAATATATTTAAACTCCCATCGGGAGCGTACCCACTCAAAACCGAGCCTCAGGTGAGCAGCCGCCTAAAAGTCAGCAATGTGCTCGAGTGACCACTCGCACTCACGAGAGTCTCGGGTGCTCCCTCAACCCGACACAAGACAAACATGCATTCTCCAAGATCATACGACGCTAAGAGTCTCAGGTGCTCCCTCACCTCAAGAGCCGAAACGGCATTCGAGTGACCACTCACGAAGAACCCCTCGCCGGAGCACTCGAAACAAGCTCCGCGGGTGAATAAGTGAACAGCTCGCTTGATGTTTTGTTCCAAGCGGGTGCAATACTATTAGGCCCCGCGCCTCAAAAATACACATTCCTGGAACACGACACACTGTGCCCAGAGGCCACGCAAGATTAGCGTGTAGGTAAGACCCCGCTGTGAAGTTCGGCCGGGCTGAGACTTGCCGAAGAGCGATTTCACTCCCAACCTTTTCCATGCGCTGTGCATGATAGAAAAAGCCAGGCGGACGCGCCTTAGGCTATGCACATTACTGGCGGCAAATGAACACCGTAAGACCTGAAGTGACAGGACTTTTGCTCGACACCAGTGTTCCAAGCTCACGTCGAGGGACGTGGGTTTGATTGGGCTACTGCGATATTTGCCACTAGCGCAATTCACCAAGGCTCGACCAGTCGACTCCTTGGGCCCTTTCAGCTTAGCATCCCTCGAAACAGGTTTTGTCATGGCCACCAGACTGCCAGCGACCCGCGGTTGTACCACACATACAAATGACCGACAAATGGATATACTCGAGTCCCTGCGCGACTCTTCGAGTCCCCCAGGCACTCGGGGGCTACTGACGAGGGGGTGACCCCACGACTCCTACAGATAGGCTTACCCGGTGTCCCTTAAGATAGAAGGCCCATGAAGACCCGCCTGGACCCGCCTTGGCCCACTAATTGGCACCGACGTAGGAGTCTGTTACTCACAGGGAAGGTGTGAAGACCTGTTGTACGGAGCAAGCTAGGGTTAGGAAAGCTTACCTGTAAACGTAGATGAACTCCCCGAGACCTAGCCCAGTATATAAGGGCTAGGAGGGGCGACGCCAAAGGCATCCAATCTCATCTGTAACCCTAGCCTTGAGCGCTCCAGCCTTGACATCCACTGTAATCGCATCTCGCTCATCAATAATATCGAGCAGGAACGTGTCCTCCTGTTTGCCGACGAGCTATCGTCCAACCTGTGCCTCTCATGACTAACCCAGGGTCCCTGACCATGGGATTTGCCGGGGTTGATCCCCGTCAAAGGGCACCACGAAATTTCCTCCCCCTTGGAAGCCGTCTTGAGGGGGAGATCAATCTCCACAGCAGCACCATCTCCAAGGAAGAAGAAGGGGCCAAGGTCCGCTGCCCCCAGGGCCGTGGCCACCGCCGTGGCCGTGGCCGTGGGCGCCGCCGCCGCCGTGGCCGCCACCGTTGCCGTCTCCTTCATCTCCTTCGGGCTGCACCTCTCCATCAACAACTCTCCCTCTCACCATGTCCATGTGTGAGTAGTTCCCCTCGGGGCTAAGGCTTGTATCTTGATCTATGTGGTTTCTCTCTCTCTC
Source organism: Bromus sterilis (assembly GCA_950022295.1). NCBI lineage: Eukaryota > Viridiplantae > Streptophyta > Magnoliopsida > Poales > Poaceae > Bromus > Bromus sterilis. The sequence goes on from OX465597.1 coordinate 34,326,846, forward strand.
CCATGATGTGATCTTTGTTGTGATCATAGGCTATGTTAATCTAGGGTGATCCATGATGTTTCCCCTTCTTCTATATATTGGATTTGATGTACTCACTTGATCCTATCTATTATAATCCCCGAGACCATGGTGACATCGGTCTATTGGACATCGGTTAGAAGAATATTTTCATGAGTGATTTCATCTTTTGTGTGTGGATTGAAGATTGAGAGTCTCTTGGTGCTTGTCTTTGACTATCCTTGAGATATGTTGTGGTGATTGTGGTACTCTCTTTGGATGGCCGCGGTGACATTGGGAAATCCATAGATTGAGAACTACAAACTTTGAGGTGTGCTTTTGTAGCCCTACATAATTCTCATCCTCTCTTGACCACAAAGGAATGACCTCCGAGTGCGTCTCCATTGCATGTTTTATGGGAAATATCATGTTATTAGACTATGTTAATGTTGTTGGGAGTTGCCACTAGTGAAAGTATGAATCCTAGGCCTTGTTTCCACCATTGTTACATCGTTTGTGCTCACTTTTATTACATGTTTGCTTGCTGCACTTTTTATTATAGATTTGTATTACCTTGTTTTGCCACACCTATCACCCATATTTTATCATCTCTTCGCCGAACTAGTGCACCTATACAACTCCTAGTTGTATTTGGTGTGTTGGGGACACAAGAGACTTCTTGTATCTTAATTGCAGGATTGCTTGAGAGAGACCATCTTGAACCTCTACTTCCCTGAGTTCGATAAACCTTAGGTCATCCACTTGAGGGAAATTGCTTCTGTCCTACAAACCTCTGCGCTTGGAGGCCCAACATAGTCTACAAGAATAGAACCATGCGTAGACATCAGGGGCGGGCTGGGAATTTCGTGCCTGCTCAACTCTTCCTCCGGGGCCAATACAATTGGGCCCTTTTCTAACAGCCCAGGAGTGGCACATGTTTCATTCATGTGTTTTGAGCACTTGCCATGGCTTGTATCTTGTTTCCATCTTGCATGTGAGTAGGGTGATGGTGTTGTTCATTTTGTCAAATGGGCATGCATCATTTTGTGATAGTGTATTTTTGCACGTAACCTCTCACGGTGTTGCACATGGTGCTATTCTTTCCATTCCTTCCCTTTGTTGTTGCGATCCGATGACCGTAGATTGCTGGTAGCGTAGTCTTGTATTTTATTTCATTGCTTGCTATAGATTGCATTAATGCATCATACCATGACATGCCATTTGCATCTATTCAATTTAAGGAATCACATCTCGAGGTCTATCTTCGTGAGTGGGCAATTCTTTTTCCTGTCATGTTGTAGTCTTTTGCATATGCCATGATCATGCATCGTAACAACTTCAACATAAGGATCCTTCGGATCCATTAACCCCTACCTAATGCGTATGAAGGTTTTCGGTAGCATTGCACCCTTGCTCCTCCATGCTTCAATTAAACTTTCTCATTCTTATGTTCATGCCATGCTATTGAAATGACATGCATCATACTTGATCGTGCTTGTTTGTTTATTACTTGCTCGTGATTGCTCCGTGGTGATAGTGGTATCTCCGTTGATTGATTTCTAGTGTTTACTTCTTGTGTGCTCCCACGTATATTCTCAGAGACGATTGATGTCTACGCACGCTTCTATTCTTGTAGACTATGTTGGGCCTCCAAGCGCAGAGGTTTGTAGGACAGCAACAATTTCCCTCAAGTGGATGACCTAAGGTTTATCAAACTCAGGGAAGTAGAGGTTCAAGATGGTCTCTCTCAAGCAACCCTGTAATTAAGATACAGGAAGTCTCTTGTGTCCCCAACACACCAAATACAACTAGGAGTTGTATAGGTGCACTAGTTCGACGAAGAGATGGTAAAATATGGGTGATAGGTGTGGCAAAACAAGGTAATATAAATCTGTAATAAAAAGTGCAGCAAGCAAACATGTGACAAAAGTGAGCACAAACGGTGTAACAATGGTGGAAACAAGGCCTATGCTTCATACTTTCACTAGTGGCAACTCCCAACAACATTAACATAATCTAATCACATGATATTTCCCATAAAACATGCAATGGAGACGTACTCGGAGGTCATTCCTTTGTGGTCAAGAGAGGACGAGAATTGTGTAGGGCTACAAAAGCACACATCAGAGTTCGTAGTTCTCATCTATGGATTTCCCAATGTCACCGCGGCCATCCAAAGAGCGTACCACAATCACCACAACATATCTAAAGGATAGTCAAAGACAAGCACCAAGAGACTCTCAATCTTCAATCCACACACAAAAGAGGAAATCACTCATGAAAATATTCTTCTAACCCATGTCCAATAGACCGCTTTCACCATGGTCTCGGGGATTATACTAGATAAGATCAAGTGAGTACATCAATCCAATACATAGACGAAGGGGAACACATCATGGGCTCATCCTAGATTAACATAGCCTATGATCACAATCAAGATCACATCATGGGAGAGAGAGAAGACCACATAGCTACTGGTAGAAACCTCAGCCCCGGGGAGGAACTACTCCCGCATCATGGAGGGAGGAAGAAACATCGACGGAGATGAATCCGGGGCACTTCCCCGTCCCGGCAGGGTGCCGGCACAGGAATTCTGGTCCCCCATAACTTGGTGGCAATGGTGGCGGAGATCGGAATTGCTTCTAGAGAAAAGGGTTCTGCCCTCGAGGGTTTCGGGACGAGAGAGGTATATAGGCTAAGGGGGGCAGCCAGAGGTGGACCAGGGGCCCCAGGCGCCCCCCTGGCGCGGCCTAGGGGGTGGCCGCGCCAGGTGGCCGCCTGGGCCACCCCTGGCTCCCCTCTGGCTCCACTCTGGCTCTTCCCGAAGCTTCATGTACGCTGATTTTTTCTATATTTTTCCCGGAATTTTTCTGGCACTTTAAGTAATGGGAAAACCTGAAATACAAAAACAGCAGAAAAAAGGAACTGGCACTAGGGTGCACTGAGTTAATAGGTTAGTCCAAATATGATCAAAAGTGTATGGAAGTGCATCAATATCATAGCAATATCACACAAAAAAATGCATGGAGCAAGCATAAATTATAGATACGTTTTGGACGTATCAACATCCCGAAGCTTAATTCATGCTCGTCCTCGAGTAGGTAAATGATAACAAGCATAATTTCTGTAGTGACATGCTACCAACCATATAAGAACTTTTAAGTAAAGCAATCAAGGCATGTAATTCAATTCCAGTCATAACAGGCAAGAGTCTATATTAGCATTGAAACAAGCAACATAAGAACATAAAGGTGCAAGAGCTCTCTCTGTCCGTGACTCGAATGTCTCCAAATGGTGTTTGCGTGCAAGAAAGGGGAAAGGGATATACGAGAGATTAAAACATAGTTTTTATTGTTGAGAATTTAATCTACTAAAGTTTCACACTTGGTCTTCTTTGGAATCTTATCTTGACTCATCCCCAGACCACTAGCCAGGTACATGAAAACTTCAACGGTCCATTTATGGGTTGAAGCAAGCATCTCGGAGCTGGAATCTTTGTTTTGATGAGGTGATCAAAGCTTTTGGATTTGTCCAAAAAGAAGAAGAATTCTGTGTTTATAAGAAAGCGAGTGGGAGCCCTGTGTCATTCCTAGTACTATATGTGGATGACATATTATTGATAGGGAATGATGTGAAATTGCTAGAGGGGGTAAAGGAATATTTGAATGGAAAATTTTCCATGAAGGACCTAGGTGAAGCTGCATACATATTAGGCATTAAAATCTATAGAGATAGATCAAGACGCCTATTAGCATTGAGTCAGAGAACTTAACCTGAGAAGATATTGAAGAGGTTCAATATGGATAACGCCAAGAGAGGCCTCTTGACCGTTATGAAAGGAAGTAAATTGAGTGTGACTCAATGCCCAGCAACAACAAAAGAAAGGGAGGAAATGTCCTCAAAGCCCTATGCCTCAACCATAGGTTCTATCATGTATGCTACGCTGTGTACTCGACCAGATGTGGCCCTGGCGGTTAGTCTGACTAATCATTTCCAAAGTAATCCTGGAATGGATCATTGGATTGTAGTGAATAAACGTCCTTAAGTACTTATGAAGAACTAAGGTTCTGGTTCTTGTCTATGGAGGATGTGAAGAAGAGCTCGCCGTAACAGGTTACGTCGATGCCAGTCTTGGTACCGATCCCGATGACTCAAAATCCCAGACGGGATACGTGTTTATGTTGAATGGTGGTACGATTAGCTGGAGGAGCGGCAAGCAGTCAGTCGTCGCCCAATCTACGATGGAGTCGGAGTATATTGCCGCTTGCGAAGCGTCAAACGAAGCGCATTGGCTGAAGAAGTTCGTCATCGAGCTTGGCGTATTCCCTAGTTGCACTAACCCTGTTAGCATTTATTGCGATAATACGGGTGCCATTGTTAACGCAAGGGAGCCGAGGACTCACTCTACAGCCAAGCATATTCTCCGGCGTTTCCATGTGACGCGGGAGTACGTCAAGGATGGTCATACTAGGATTTGCAAAATACATACGGATCTGAATCCGTCAGACCCAATGACTAAACCTCTTCCACAAGCCAAGTTTGAACAACACCGAGAGACTATTGGTGTTAGATACATACCTGATGTAAACTAGTGTAATTTGTACTCTAGTGCAAGTGGGAGACTGTTGGATATGTGCTCTAGAGGCAAATTAATAAAGATATTTGTCACATATCTGTTTGTTCATAATACGTTATATATTGTGCTAGAACTGTATTAAGCGGAAACATCAATACACGTGTGATATATAACAACCTGGTCCCTAGTTAAACTCAGGCATACTAGCTCATTGGGAAATTGATGATCAAGGTTTCCTGATCATGAGAACATAATAGTCTATTGACAATGAGGTCATATCATTGGGAGAATGATGTGATGGACACACACCCACCTTAAGCATTGCAGTGTGATCAAGTCACATAAGTTCAGCATTGCGATGACTTAATAACATAGTGACTGAATCCTTAGACCGTGATGATCATACATAATTGTTATCTATTAGGATGCTTTGAGTGCATTAACCGTTACACTGAAACATGGTAACTGAAAAGGTGTATCTTGGGTATTCCGAAGTAGATACGTTGAGGAGTATGAAATAGATCAGAGCGGGATTTGTCAATCCGAGTGACGGACAGGTACTCTGGGCCCACTCGGTGGTGTTGCATCAATAGCTTGCAAGCAAGTGACTAGGTCACAAGAGATGTAATATTCACAGACGAGTAAACATGTTATGTCGGAGACGAGGAAGAACTAGGTATTGGATACCGACGATCATACCTCGGACAAACATAGTACCGAAGCACAAAGGGATCAAGTCATATTGTTAACGGTTCAACAACGATGAAGTTTATTCGATGGAAGCGTAGGGGCACATCAAGGATTGTAACCAGATCCCACATGATGGTCATTGGTCAGAGAGTGTCCCGATCATGTCTACTGTTTCCCGGACCGTAGGGTGTCACACTTAAGGGCGATCGATGCATTAAGGATTGATTCGGGATCATCGGTGAAAAGAGAGAAAACACCGGAAATGTACCGGGAGGTGCCGGAAGCCGTTCCGGATATTTTGAAAGGTTCAAAATAATATATATTAATGTTTAAATATGTTTTATTATTTAATTGACAGAATTAAATATTAAAAATGATTTAAATAATTAATTAAAAAGATGAAAAGGTGTTTGGGCCTTAAAAGGCCCATGAGGGGAAGGGGAGCCTCCCCCCTTGGGCTTGGCGCCAAGGGAGGGGCCCATCCCCCCTCCTAGCCGTACCACTCCCCCCCTTGGGGGTTTAGTCCCACATGGGGGAAGGGGAGGGGGTGGAGCCCCTCCTTGGCCTATATAAGGAGGGGTGGGTGTGCCTTTTTCAACATAATATTGAGTTTCTCTCTCTCTCTTTCTCCGACCTAGAGCGGACTCCCCTGGTTTGGAGTTTGCACCTGGTTGGGGGTTTCACCATCATCCGTACGCCGTCGCGCTGCCGAAATCGGGATCCAGATCAATCTTCTTTCCGCCGCTCTTCTGGTTCGGAGCCCGGAGGGACGTCGATTGCACCGTACGTGTGTAATCTCGCGAGGCACTACACGTGTGGTGCTACTTCATCGTCGGAGGTTCTTCAACACGACAGGGAGGTCGTAGGATCAGAGTCTACGCCAACCACGTTTGAGGAACGTTTCCCTCTTTCGGTCTTCAAAGGTATGAACACCGATTCCTTCCGTTACATACATCAGCATAGCATAGATCTTGTGTTCGGGACTCGTAGGTAGGAATTTTTTTTTTCTGCGCCGATCCCTAACAAAAAAGGGTGTGAAAGGCTGACATCAACGAGGACAATCATAGGCGAGAGAAATCCAAATGATAGATATGATGTGAGGAGTAGGGATTGCCATGCAACAGATGCACATATGAGCTAAAGTAAGATCTCCAATGGAACTAGTGGGGGTGCATCCAACTTGCTTGCTCAAGAAGACCTAGAACTCGATTGAGGAGGCTCATCATTGGAATATACAAGTCAAGTTCTATAGTGTGAAGGTCCCCACATAGCTATATGCATGAATGATAATCTCTATGGAGTACAAGATATAAGATGGAGTACGAGTGTTGTAAGGCCCGATATGCGGTACTGTTCCAGATCTAGATGTTTCCATCCAGATCCGGGGACGAAGCACATATCGGTCCCACCGCGACATATGACGAAGTCATATGCCCCGGATTTCCAACATGATATCACAACATTACAGATACAAGGATACAACATCTCATACAATCAGCATACAACTGCCTCAAATACAATACAACAACGGAAGATATATGTCTGGGTACAGACTACAAGCAAATGCCTAGTGGAAAAGAGAAAAACATCGATCCACATAACCACACGGGTCCAGGCCCTCCGCCGGGATCCGCCTAACTAGTCGTCGTCGAGTCTCCACGTGAAACATCGATCACCGTACCTATTGTCAATCAATAACCCTGAAAAGAGTTTGGGGGTAGTATCATGAGTACAAAAGTACTCAGCATCCAACTGTAGTGGTCAACTGACCGAGCAAGGACTTCATCACTCGTCATTCTAGGACAACTAGTAGTTTACGGTAAGGATGGGGTAAGTGGCGAGGTTGCTGCCGCACTAGCATTTATGAAGTGGCTAACGATCTAGAGAGTAAGATAAGAAGCCAAGCATTCGATGAGGAATCGCCTCCAACAAGTCTGCTACCAACTACTTATGCAAGCATAACACCTATCCTATCCTTGTCCTCCTCTTCGCATCCCGACGAAGAAGAAGCAGTCAAGGCACACACACGTTGATCAAGTTACATTAAGATTGTCTCAGTTGTTGTTGTCTATGAACAAGGAGTAGGTCTCAAGTCGTCCATAACCGTGGACACGGCTTCTCGAAAAGATTTAACCCTGCAGGGGTGTACCAACTGCCCATTACAAGGCTTCGCACGCACGCCCATATGTCTCAGTTGCTACCCATTATAGGCAACCATTTTATGATTTAGTTCCGAGAGATCCGAAATGATAGGTCCCTCTAACTAACAACGAACAAATCCGGGTGGCCCCCGGCGAGTCGACAACCAACTCAAAAGCCGGTCGCGCTCTCGAATCGGTCTCTACCGTCTGTTGCAGGTTTGGATAGCCGGTTAATCACACACGGGAAACCGGGTCCTCAGCCGGACAATGTGGGCCAGCAAGGGAACTATGTCCTCACTGGTCCAGGTTGGTTTGAAAACTACTGGCGGCCGACCAGCACACACACGGTTTCAAAAGGTAAATCAGCTTGGGCCACCACTGTAAATGTTTGAAGCTAGGTAGGTAAGAAAAGGGGACCCCGTAAAATCCCAAACACGGTTAGGCACGCTCAGTCTTAAAACCAATACCCGAAACTCGGATCCTAGGTGACTCAAATGGAACAAAGCGTCGGTGCGGGATAGCCTAGACCTTCCATCCTTCGTCGAATATAGTCAACATTTATAATAATCAATATCATCAACAACAATATAATAATGTGATATCCCAAACCAAGGAGTGACAGGAGGTAACATCGTAGCATCCTAAGCATGCATACTAAGCAGGGGCTGAGCAACGAGCAATAGTAACATAGCAGTACATGGTTTGCTGGGAGGGGACATGGCTGTATCGGTTTGAAAGAGGCTGTAAACACGTGGTAGGATCAAACATCGAACCTATCCTATACTAGCATACAAACCGCTGGTTGAAATAGAATGGATCATAAGTAATGTATAGTCCTTGCCTGTTGATAAGTCGGGTTTTGAAGGTTTAGTTGTTCGCAAGCTCGCATCGTCTCCGAGAGGTACCCGCGGAAGCACACAAGACGGTAAACACTGGAAAGCAATCGACGAGCAAGCATCTATTACTACGAAGCAAACAAGAGCAAGCATCAACAAGAATGCAACACGAGACAAAGCACAGCATCGCACCTACCGTCGAGAGCGGTTACTAACAGGTCAAGTGGAGTACTCGTCACACACGACGATACCGCACATTTATGGTGGTTCAAGTTGTTTAGCTACAGGTGATCAACAAAGTTGTTAACATGGCAAAGCACAGAAGCATGGCATAGCACACAAACATGGCAAGAGGTGAAGCATAAATAAACTATCTATGCTAGTCAATTTAAGTGGAGGTAAAACCTATACATGGCAAACTATTGCGGACCCCACGATATTTATTGAATTTGGTCATGTTTTGTCATAATTTTTTATTATTATTTTTATTAGCAAGCAAGAACAGCATAAACACAACCTACACGCAATTCTAGTCAAGTTACATATAAGAAACATTTTTAAACAGAGCAACAGTTAAAAAGTTATGGCAGTTACAGTTTACAGTGGCAGGCAGTTCTAATTAGCAGGTAAACAACATGTAAACAAAGTCAAACATGGCAAAGGAGCACATTTCATTAATCTACACAACATTCTAAGCAACTTTCATGTTTAAATCGTCGCGATCCGAACTACCGTTAAAAAGATACAAGCATCGCAAGAAATAAATAAATCTGCCAATTTAATACACAGAAAAGAGCTAAAACAGCTCGTGGGCCGAAACTGCTACTATCAGGCCCAAACAGGGGCGGCGCAAGATAAAAAACAATGCCTACGGGCGTTATGCAGTACACGGGCCGGCCCAACTTGGTGCAGCAGGAAAAAAAACGGGGGCGCTCACCGTGTGGGCCTTGGGCCGCAAGGTCACGTGGTGCTGCGGGCGCGCCTGCTGGGCCGTGGGGTGCCATGGGCCGGCTCGGGCTGGCAGGCCAGCTGCGGTCCGGTGGCGAGCGAGCGGGGCGACCTCGCCCTCGTCTCCCGATCCAGGACGCCGCCGGCGGCCTTCCGGCGCGGTGGCGTGGCGCGGTGGGGTCCGGCGAGTGGTCGCTGGCAGCGCAGGGCAAAGGGGAGGGGCGGATCTGGCCCCGGCGGCGGCCTGCGGCGGTCCGAAGGCACGCCGGCCATGGCGCCTTGGCTCAAGCTCGATGAGCCTGCCAATGGCGGCGGAGGCCGTATTGTGGAGGAACAGAGAGGGCATGAGGGAGAGGGAAGAGAAGAGAGGGAGAGAGGAGAGGGGCACGCAGAGGAGCGGCTGCTGGCTGCGGCGGCTGGAGGCGGCGGCTCCACGGTGCGGTCGGCGTGGAGGTTGAGGATAGAGGTAGGTGGGTGGAGGCTGGGTTGATCTGGGCCGTTGGATCGGCCGATCCAATGGTCTAGATCGCATGGGGCTAGAATTTGGGCGAAAATTGGGCAAAATTGCTAATTTCGGGGCAAAGTGGAGGGGGTGGCTGCAATTTTGTGGCTAAGGAAACCCTAGAAAGGGGTGGGAGTGTGGTGGTCTTTATATAGCCCAGGTGGCTGGCAGTTTTCAAAAACATCCCCGGTTTTTCTCTCGCGCGCGCGGTGTTTACGTTTCTGACTGTCGGGGGTACGCAGTACCTCCGATTCGGGTAAAACTTCGAACTGCGCGATCAGCGCGTCAAGCCGGCGGCGTTCACCTCGCGCTGGAACCGTTCCGAGAACACTTTCCGGCGTGCTATAAAACTATCCAGTTTAATTATTAAACAGGTTTTTTGTTCCGTTGGCTGCGGCTGGTCTCGTGCGGTTTTCGCGACGGTGATCAGGTTAAACCTGGTGTCGCAAAGGTCGAGTGTCAGGGTGGCAAGGGTAAGGAGTAAAAAGATCCTACTCTCCGATAACTAACTTAGTAACTACAAAATAGTTTTTGTCTAGACTCGACCCCGGCCAAAAAAGGGATCCTACGGTCGGTAAGGCTATATACCAAGTTGTAAGGCCCGATATTCGGTACTGTTCCAGATCTAGATGTTTCCATCCAGATCCGGGGACGAAGCATATATCGGTCCCACCGCGACATATGACGAAGTCATATGCCTCGGATTTCCAACATGATATCACAACATTACAGATACAAGGATACAACATCTCATACAATCGGCATACAAATGCCTCAAATACAATACAACAGCGGAAGATACATGTTTGGGTACAGACTACAAGCAAATGCCTAGTGTCAAAGAGAAAAACATCGATCCCCATAACCACATGGGTCCAGGCCCTCCGCCGGGATCCTCCTGACTAGTCGTCGTCGAGTCTCCACGTGAAAAGTCGATCACCGCACCTGTTGTCGATCAAGAACCCTGAAAAGAGTTTGGGGGTAGTATCATGAGTACAGAAGTACTCAGCATCCAACTGTAGTGGTCAACTGACCCAGCAAGGACTTCATCACTCGTCATTCTAGGAAAACTAGTAGTTTACGGTAAGGATGGGGTAATTGGTGAGGATACTTCTTCTTGGGCATAACGTGCTAGACGAGTGAACTCAGTCCTATACTCATGAACAAACATCTTTCCTTGGGTCAGATTGCAAAATTCTTCTCTCTTGCGGTCCATCACCTGATCCGGAATATGGTAACCTCGGAAGTCATCACAGAACTCTTGCCAAGTCACCACGTGACCAACTGGTTGCATTGCCACGAAGTTCTCCCACCACTGAAGAGCAGCACCTTCTAGAAAATATGCCGCGAACAGCACACGATCACCTGGAGCAACATGGGTTGTCTCAAGCTTACGCTCGAGGGAACGAAACCAATCATCGGCATCAAGGGGCTCGGAAGGACATCAGAAAACTGGTGGGTTGAGGAGAATGAAGTCCTGGATGGTGAAAACACTATGATGCTGACGAGAAGTGTTCTGCTCAATACGCTCTAGAAGACGTGTCTGATCACGAAGATTCTGTTCAGCCTCCATCATGATTTCTACCGTTGAGGTTGGTGGTGGAGGTTCTTCACCGTCTATGTTACCGGAACTGGGATCAACACCTTGATTTGCACCTGACATTCTGTGTGATAAGAATCAACAATCAAAATAAGATTTAGGACACAAATCTATGCTAAGATAGAAGACTATAATGCAATAGCATCAAAGCCACAAACGGACATCATAACGGCTGTACCGGGATGGAAATTGAGACAACCTACAGAATAACGGACATCACTTCCACAGAAACACTATGGAATGATGGCTCAGAAAGACCACAACACTCCTACAGCTACAAAGAAGCAATCAACGAGATGTCCTAGTAAAGACATAGATGAGCCTAGTCCTATCTTCACGTAGAATAAGATGAGGATGACTCAGAACTCAAATCGATGAGGGTAAGGAGAAAAAAGAAGTCTTACGTTGTTCCCTTATACCCAAATAGCTATATAACTATAGAATGCTAGACTCGACATCGGCCAATGGTTTGATAATCCTACAGGCAGTCCTGCTCTGATACCAAGTCTGTCGGGACCCGGGGTTAGCGTATGTAATTCCGGTCACAATGCAATCACATGGAGAGCCGAGAGCCGTACCCACTTGTCTAAGCAGACAAGGCCAAGCACAGATCACTCTCGGTAAGCATCGAACGTGAGGGGCATCCCATCCAGGCCGGATGATCAACTGAGATGGGTCCTCATCGTCCGCTCACAAGTCTAAATGCTCATGGGTGGTGAATCCCATACTCATAGACAAGGCACCTCAACCATGTTATCGATTGAATCATAACCCTTACATAGACTTACTCCAGCCCGATCACTTAGTCGGGATCTCGGGCGGGCTCGATCATACAACAAAGTGTGCCACGCGACAGAGTCACGAGCAATCGCATCGCGATGCCCCAAGCTGCGCACATCTAAGGGCCACTTGATATATAAAAGACCGCTGGCAAGAACACAACTAAGCTATCGAACCCCACACTAAGACATGCATGTTATAATCATACACACATCATACATGTCCAGTGTAAACAACAGGTAATTACAACATGAACTCTACAAACTCATAGTCTTTATAACTTCTACTAAACAGAGCAGACATAGTAGTTGTATTACAAGCAGAGATCACATGTCTGTGATCCAACATTACATCAAACATCAACGGAAGCAAATTATGTCTTAGTACAGACAAGTTTAACAAATGGCTTAAGAAGCCTGAAAGAAAAGTACAACGACCCTCCAGAGGGCACAGGCTGCTGCCTGGAACTATACGACTTGGTCCACGTCGAGCTCGAGGTAGAGGCCACCATCAGGGTCAGTGGTCTCGTCTCTAAAACATAGAATAAGCAAACGTGAGTACAAAGTCGTACTCAGCAAGACTTACATAGGAACTAAACTACTCATGCACATGTATCAAGGCAAAGGGAGGTGGGGTTTCACTTGCAGAAATGCCAGCTTTGACTTGGCTAGTCCTGTACTACGAATACCAGAATGAGGTAAGGAGCGTACACGAGTCCAAGTAACAGTCTCCAACCAATACACCACTATGGTTACTTCCCCGACTTCCCCACGAGGAAGCACACCATAGCACTCACACTTATCTTGGTAAGTTTTAAGATTAACCATTCAAGTTGTCTATGATCAAGTAAAGGTCTCCAAGTAGTCCATAACCGCGGACACGGCTATTCGAATAGTTCATTAACCCTGCAGGGGTGTACTGCTACACACACGCCTCATCAGTTACTGCCTGGGGATGGACCCTTCAAGTGAGTACTGGCGAGGATGCTGCCACGACACTTCACTCACGGCACCATCTCTAGTCCTAGGGAGTCGCCTATTTGAGTTGGGACCACGATCGGAATCCGACCGATTTTTCCGATGCGGACTCAAACGTTGTGTGACCGCCATCAAGCTCAACTCGATCATGATCACTTGATTCAACGTGCCCACAACCTACGCCAACCACTTACCTTGGTTCCACCTGCTTGAGATCGTTAAAGGGCGAACTACTTGCGACTCCTGGACAGGTCCGGGGTGAGGTACTAGGCCGAGAGGGGTCAGTGAGCCCAATGTGTGGTCGCACTCTTAGTCTTGGATAACAACACAAGAACTCGGGCCTAAGGCAGTGTTCAACGAGACAACCCACTGTGTACTCCTACACAGCCTCTCATCGTTCACCTTTGTTTAGGGTAGATTCACCAACACGTTACCACCATCATTCACATGATCACTACCATCCCGACTCACAGATCAAAGTAGCCTCAGGTAACAACTCTAAGCAATGCAATAAGCTGTAACAGTTGCAGGGGCCACAAGATAACAACCAACTCCTACATCTGCTAGGATTGTGGTTTGCTTACTACTGTGACAAAATGATAGGTCATGCAAAGGAGTGGGTTCCACTAGCGGTACAACGTATCATGGTGACATCCTAAACATGCATTTGCGAGAATGAGAGGGAACTGGGATTTTATCGACATGATCAAAGAGGGGGTGCTTGCCTTGCTGACGATCACGATGTAACACTCTTCTGACGTGAGGTCGAACTCGTCTCTGAGATCAACTCTACCGAGAAGAAGCAATCACCGAAGCACTGTAAGTAAAGCACAATCAAGATAATACAATGCACAATCAATATGTAAAACAAAGCATGGCAAGGTGCTGAGGTGACCTATGTTTAAATTGCAACATGTTAATTGAAGTTGATTTGAAAAGTGAATTCAAATTCAAACTCCAAATGTTATTCAATTTAGGTCAACTTGCATTTGCTAATGTTGGTACTTTGTAAACCAAGTGATCATATGTGTGAAATGCTTCTGAAGTACAAGTGAAGTGTGGTGCATTTCAATGGTTGAAGTTGGAATAGCTTTTGAATTGAATTTGAAATAATTCCAATTAATTCAAATAGCAAATGCTACTGATCACATTTTAATATCAATTCAAACATAGCTGAAAGTTGGAAATTTGGATAGAGAAATTTCTCCTGATCATTTTTCATATATTACACTTTGAATTTGGAGTTATAGTTTAAAAGATATTCAATTTCAAAGTTTTGCTTATTTTCTGGAATTTACTGAATAAATAAATTATTAAGGATTTACTGCGTCAGCTTTGCATCATGCTGACGTCAGGGGGTTTGACCAGTCAGCTGACAGTGTGGCCCCACCTGTCAGCCTCACTGGGGGTTAATTAACTCTGTTTAATTTTAAACCAATTTGATTAGGGCTCTAGGCCCAGCGTCAGTGAGAGGAGAGAGGGGATTAGCAGGGGGGTTAGCTGGGGCTAATGGCGTGGGTCGCCGGACTCACTGTAGCCGGCCGGAGTTCACGCCGGAGAGGGGAAACGGGCACGGGGGAGGAGCGGGGAGGAACTGGGACGAAGCCCTCGTTGTCGCGCATCGTGTAGGGCTAGTGGGGGCTCAAGCGGAGGCCTGTGGCCACGACTTCGACGACGGAGCAGCGACCGGAGCCTCTGTCCATGGTGAAGACGGCAACCGAGGCGACGGGGAGAGCCACGAGAGGGGGAACGAAGCTTCGAGCTCACCTGAGCACGATGGAGCGGACGTAGGGGGCGGGGGAAGCAGTACGGCGGCGAATTTGAGCCCAAGGTCGACGGCGGCCGGCGACGAGGAGTTGAGGCGAGGGGCGACTCCCGGGAGTCTCGGCTTCGATTGGGGGCACAGCTCGAGGAAGACGAGGGCGTGGGAGCTCCTGGACAGCTTGGCTGCTCGAGAGGAGGCCGGTGGCCACGCGCGGGCACGGTGGCGCTCCGGCTAGGTCTCGGGTCGCGGTGAGATTGAGCGGGAGAGGCAGAGAGAGTGACCGGGGAGAGAGAGGAGTGGCCTGGGGTCTTCCAGGCGTCGCGGTGGCACGAGGAGAAGGCAGGGGAAGGGCCTAGGTGGCCTCGGTGGCGTGGACGACGGCAAGCTCGCCACCGAGCTGCTTGCCGCGGAGGAGGAAGACGACAACGCGTCTGGTGGGCTGGGCCGAGGCAAAAAGGTAAGTGGGCCTCGCCCTGGGCGCAAGGTAAGGCTCTGCCTTTTGTTTTCTGTTTAATTTGTTTGCCCTTAAAATAAATAGTCAGGGCATTTTATAAAATCCCAAATTATTTTTATAAACCATAGGTGACTTATTATTAGTCAACCCCAAGTTTTGGGAATTTTTTAAATTCAAATTATTTGAATCTCAATTCAAATAGGCATTTGATTTAATTTCCAAGCCACTATTTGGATTATTGAAAAATCTATGAGCATGGGATTAATCCCAAATCACTTTTAAAATGATCACACTCATTTTTTGGATTTTTCAACACATCCAAAAGAATTTTGGAAAAAGATTTATTTCTGGCCTTTTTATTTAATTCATTTAGGGCTTTTCTTTTCCCCAATTCTTTTTCTTTTGCAAATTTTTTCATGATGCAAAAATGCAAACTTAGAAAAGCACAAACCTAAATTAGGGTTCTGACAGCGGGATAGCCTAGACCTTCCATCCTTTGTCGAATATATAGTCAACATTATAATAATCATATCATCAACAACAATATAATAATGTGATATCCCAAAACCAAGGACTAACAGGGTAACATCGTAGCATCCTAAGCATGCATACTAAGCAGGGGCTGAGCAACGAGCAATAGTAACATAGCAGTACAAGGTTTTCTAGAAAGGGACATGACTGTATAGGTTTAAAAGAGGCTGTAAACATGTGGTGGGATCAAACATCGAACCTAACCTAGACTAGCATGCAAACCGCTGGTTCAAATAGAATGGATCATAAGTAATGCATAGTCCTTGCCTGTTGATAAGTCGGGTTCCGAAGGTGTAGTTGATCGTAAGCTCGCATCGTCTCCGAGAGGTACCCGCGGAAGCACACAAGACGATAAACACTGGAAAGCAATCAACGCGCAAGCATCTATTACTACGAGGAATACACGAGCAAGCATCAACAAGAAGGCAACACGAGAAATCGCACCTACCGTCGAGAGCGGTTACTAACAGGTTAAGTGGAGTACTCGTCACACACGACGATACCGCACATTTACAAGGGTTCAAGTTGTTTAGCTACAGGTGATCAACAAAGTTGTTAACATGGCAAAGCACAGAAGCATGGCATAGCACACAAACATGGCAAGAGGTGAAGCATAAATAAACTATCTATGCTAGTCAATTTAAGTGGGGGTAAAACCTATACATGGCAAACTATTACGGACCCCGTGATATTTATTGAATTTGGTACTGTTTTGTCCTAAACATAATTTTATTATTTTTATTAGCAAGCAAGAACAACATAAACACAACCTACACGCAATTCTAGTCAAGTTACATATAAGAAACATTTTTAAACAGAGCAACGGTTAAAAAGTTATGGCAGTTACAGTTTACAGTGGCAAGCAGTTGTAATTAGCAGGTAAACAACATGTAAACAAAGTCAAACATGGCAAAGGAGCACATTTTTTTAATCTACACAAAATTCTAAGCAACTTTCATGTTTAAATCGTCGCGATCCGAACTACCGTTAAAAAGATACAAGCATCGCAAGAAATAAATAAATCTGCCAATTTAATAAACAGAAAAAGAGCTAAAACAGCTCCTGGGCCGAAACTGCTACTATTGGGCCCAAACAGGGGCGGTGCAAGATAAAAAAAACAATGCCTACGGGCGTGATACTGTACACGGACCGACCCAACTTGGTGCAGCAGGAAAAAAAATGGGGGCGCTCACTGTGTGGGCCTTGGGCCGCAAGGGCGCGTGGTGCTGCGGGCGCGCCTGCTGGGCCGTGGGGCGCCATGGGCCGGCTCGGGCTGGCAGGCTAGCTGCGGTCCGGTGGCGAGAGAGCGGGGCGACCTCGCCCTCGTCTCCCGATCCAAGACGCCGACGGCGGCTTTCCGACGCGATGGGGTCCGGCGAGTGGTGGCTGGCGGCGCAGGGTGAAGTTGAGGGGCGGATCCGGCCCCGGTGGCGGCCTGCGGCGGTCCGAAGGCACGCCAGCCATGGCGCCTCGGGTCGAGCTCGATGAGCCTGCCAATGGCGGCGGCGGCCGTCCTGTGGAGGAACAGAGAGGGCGTGAGGGAGAGGGAAGAGAAGAGAGGGAGAGAGGAGAGGGGCACACAAAGGTGGCGACCTCGCGGCTGTTGTCGGCGGCGGCTCCACGGTGCGTTCGGCGTGGAGGTTGAGGATAGAGGTAGGTGGGTGGAGGCTGGGTTGATCTGGGCCGTTGGATCGGCCGATCCAACGGTCCAAATCGCATGGGGCTAGAATTTGGGCGAAAATTGGGCAAAATTGCTAAATTGGGGGCAAAGTGGAGGGGTGGCTGCAATTTTGTGGCTAGGGAAACCCTAGAAAGGGGTGGGAGTGTGGCGGTCTTTATATAGCCCAGGTGGCTGACAGTTTGCAAAAACATCCCCGGTTTTTCTCTCGTGCGCGCGGTGTTTACGTTTCTGACCGCCGGGGGTCCGCAGTACCTCCGATTCGGGTAAAACTTCAAACTGCGCGATCAGCGCGTCGAGCCGGCGACGTTCACATCACGCTGGAACCGTTCTGAGAACACTTTCCGGCGCGCTATAAAAATATCCCGTTTAATTATTAAACAGGTTTTTTGTTCCGTTGGCTGCGGCTGGTCTCGTGCGGTTTTCGCGACGGTGATCGGGTGAAACCCGGTGTCGCAAAGGTCGAGTGTCAGGGTGGCAAGGGTCGGTCTCCGTCCGATATGAGATAAGTGGGGGAAAAATAATCGTCGATCGATAAATCGGGAATGCGAACACCGCAAACAAATCAGACAATCAAACAATTCATACCGAAAACAAAAATTTTAATTTTTGTGAAATCTGGGCTGTTACAATACAACACCACCAACAAGGGATCTCGTCTCGAGATCCAGGAAGATCCGGGGGATATGGGGGAAGAGAAAAGAGACACGACGTTCTTCAACACCACCAACAAGGTACTCTGCTTCATGTCGAACGACGAACTCCGTCGAGAAAACTTTCAGCAGGGAGATGGCGACGTCGCAGAACGAAACCATCGAGAGATCAAGAGAAAGAACAATAGCGAGAAACGACGTTCAAGGGAAGCATTCTCATGTAAATCATGAGGACACTGGGCAAGAGGACTGAAGTCAACAGACGACCAAGACGTTATCCGAAGTTGGAGAAGCTAAAGATACTACAGGATTTCCCAAACCTGAGATTGGAATCAAGACAATACGCTGCAAGAAAGGCATTGTAATGGTTCCGATACTCCACACACTCGAGATCCTAAAGTTTGAAGGGGATAAGACGAGAATTTAAAACACTTACGACACTTGTCCTGACCAGAGCAAAGGTAAGGAGTAAAAATATCCTACTCTCCGATAACTAACTTAGTAACTACAAAATAGTTTTTTTCTAGACTCGACTCCGGCCAGAAAAGGGATCCTACGGTCGGTAAGGCTCTGATACCAAGTTGTAAGGGCCGATATGCGGTACTGTTCCAGATCTAGATGTTTCCATCCAGATCCGGGGACGAAGCACATATCGGTCCCACCGCAACATATGACGAAGTCATATGCCCCGGATTTCCAACATGATATCACAACATTACAGATACAAGGATACAACATCTCATACAATTGGCATACAACTGCCTCAAATACAACACAGCAGCGGAAGATACATGTCTGGGTACAGACTACAAGCAAATGCCTAGTGGCAAAGAGAAAACATCGATCCCCATAACCACACGGGTCCAGGCCCTCCGCCGGGATCCGCCTAACTAGTCGTCGTCGAGTCTCCACGTGAAACGTCGATCACCGTACCTGTTGTCGATCAAGAACCCTGAAAAGAGTTTGGGGGTAGTATCATGAGTACAGAAGTACTCAGCATCCAACTGTAGTGGTCAACTGACCCAGCAAGGACTTCATCACTCGTCATTCTAGGACAACTAGTAGTTTACGGTAAGGATGGGGTAAGTGGTGAGGTTGCTGCCGCACTAGCATTTATGAAGTGGCTAACGATCTAGAGAGTAAGATAAGAAGCCAAGCATTCGATGAGGAATCGCCTCCAACGAGTCTGCTACCAACTACTTACGCAAGCATAACACCTATCCTATCCTTGTCCTCCTCTTCGCATCCCGACGAAGAAGAAGGAGTCAAGGCACACACACGTTGATCAAGTTATATTAAGATTGTCTCAAATGTTGTTGTCTATGAACAAGGAGTAGGTCTCAAGTCGTCCATAACCGTGGACACGGCTTCTCGAAAAGATTTAACCCTGCAGGGGTGTACCAACTGCCCATTACAAGGCTCCGCACGCACGCCCATCTCTCTCTGTTGCTACCCATTAAAGGCAACCATTTTATGATTTTAGTTCCGAGAGATCCGAAACGACAGGTCCCTCTAACTAAAAACGAACAAATCCGGGTGGCCCCCGGTGAGTCGACACCCAAGTCAAAAGCCGACCGCGCTCTCGAATCGGTCTCTACCGTCTGTCGCAGGTTTGGATAGCCGGTTAATAACAAATCGGAAACCGGGTCCTCATCCAGACAAGGTGGGCCAGCAAGGGAACTATGTCCTCACTGGTCCAGGTTGGTTTGAAAACTACTGGCGGTCGACCAGCACACACACGGTTTCAAAAGGTAAATCTGCTTCGGCCACCACTTGAAATGTTTGAAGCTAGGTAGGTAAGAAAAGTGGACCCCATAAAATCCCACACGCGGTTAGGCACGCTCAGTCTTAAAACCAATACCTGGAACTCGGATCCTAGGTGACTCGAATGGAAAAAAGCGTCGGGGCGGGATAGCCTAGACCTTCCATCCTTCGTCGAATATAGTCAACATTTATAATAATCAATATCATCAACAACAATATAATAATGTGATATCCCAAACCAAGGAGTGACAGGAGGTAACATCGTAGCATCCTAAGCATGCATACTAAGCAGGGGCTGAGGAACGAGCAATAGTAACATAGCAGTACATGGTTTGCTGGGAGGGGACATGGCTGTATCGGTTTGAAAGAGGCTGTAAACATGTGGTAGGATCAAACATCGAACCTATCCTATACTAGCTTGCAAACCGCTGGTTGAAATAGAATGGATCATAAGTAATGTATAGTCCTTGCCTGTTGATAAGTCGGGTTCCGAAGGTGTAGTTGATCGCAAGCTCACATCGTCTCCGAGAGGTACCCGCGGAAGCACACAAGAAGGTAAACACTGGAAAGCAATCGACAAGCAAGCATCTATTACTACGAAGCAAACACGAGCAAGCATCAACAAGAAGGCAACAAGAGACAAAGCACAACATCGCACCTACCGTCGAGAGCGGTTACTAACAGGTTAAGTGGAGTACTCGTCACACACGACGATACCGCACGTTTACGGTGGTTCAAGTTGTTTAGCTACAGGTGATCAACAAATTTGTTAACTTGGAAAAGCACAGAAGCATGGCATAGCACACAAACATGGCAAGAGGTGAAGCATAAATAAACTATCTATGCTAGTCAATTTAAGTGGGGGTAAAACCTATACATGGCAAACTATTGCGGACCCCACGATATTTATTGAATTTGGTACTGTTTTGTCCTAAACATAATTTTATTATTTTTATTAGCAAGCAAGAACAGCATAAACACAACCTACACGCAATTCTAGTCAAGTTACATATAAGAAACATTTTTAAGCAGAGCAACGGTTAAAAAGTTATGGCAGTTACAGTTTACAGTGGCAAGCAGTTGTAATCAGCAGGTAAACAACATGTAAACAAAGTCAAACATGGAAAAGGAGCACATTTTATTAATCTACACAAAATTCTAAGCAACTTTCATGTTTAAATCGCCGCGATCCGAACTACCTTTAAAAAGATACAAGCATCGCAAGAAATAAATAAATCTGCCAATTTAATAAACAGAAAAAGAGCTAAAACAGCTCCTGGGCCGAAACTCCTACTATTGGGCCCAAACAGGGGCGGCGCAAGATAAAAAAAACAATGCCTACGGGCGTGATACAGTACACGGGCCGGCCCAACTTGGCGCAGCACGGAAAAAAATGGGGGCGCTCACCGTGTGGGCCTTGGGCCGCAAGGGCGCGTGGTCCAGCAGGCGCGCCTGCTGGGCCGTGGGGCGCCATGGGCCGGCTCGGGCTGGCAGGCCATCTGCGGTCTGGTGGCAAGCGAGCGGGGCGACCTCGCCCTCGTCTCCCGATCCAGGACGCGCGACGGCCTTCCGGCGCGGTGGCGTGGCGCGATGGGGTCCGGCAAGTGGTGGCTGGCAGCGCAGGGCGAAGGGGAGGGGCGGATCCGGCCCCGGCGGCGGCCTGCGGCGGTCCGAAGGCACGTCGGCCATGGCGCCTCGGCTCGAGCTCCATGAGCCTGCCAATGGCGGCTGCGGCCGTCCTGTGGAGGAACAGAGAGGGCGTGACGGAGAGGGAAGAGAAGAGAGGGAGAGAGGAGAGGGGCACGCAGAGGAGGCGACCTGGCGAAGGGGCGGCTGCTGCCGGCGGAGGCCGGAGGCGGCGGCTCCACGGTGCGGTCGGCGTGGAGGTTAATGATAGAGGTAGGTGGGTGAAGGTTGGGTTGATCTGGGCCGTTTGATCGGCCGATCCAACGGTCCAGATCGCATGGGGCTAGAATTTGGGCGAAAATTGAAAAAAAATGCTAAATTGGGGGCAAAGTGGAGGGGGTGGCTGCAATTTTGTGGCTAGGGAAACCCTAGAAAGGGGTAGGAGTGTGGTGGTCTTTATATAGCCCAGGTGGCTGACAGTTTGCAAAAACATCCTCGGTTTTTCTCTCGCGCGCGCGGTGTTTACGTTTCTGACCGCCGGGGGTCCGCAGTACCTCCGATTCGGGTAAAACTTTGAACTGCGTAATCAGTGCGTCGAGCCGGCGGCGTTCACCTCGCGTTGGAACCGTTCCGAGAACACTTTCCGGTGCGCTATAAAAATATCCCGTTTAATTATTAAACGGGGTTTTCGTTCCGTTGGCTGCGGCTGGTCTCGTGCGGTTTTGGCGACGGTGATCGGGTGAAACCCGGTGTCGCAAAGGTCTAGTGTTAGGGTGGCAAGGGTCGGTCTCCGTCCGATACGAGATAAGAGGGGGAAAAATAATCGCCGATCGATAAATCGGGGATGCAAACACCACAAACAAATCAGACAATCAAACAATTCACACCGAAAACAAAATTTTTAATTTTTGTGAAATCTGGGCTGTTACAAGTGTGGATCTCTCAAAAGGAATAGTAGTGTGCCCCTTCTCTCTTTTTATTTCTTTTTCTCTTTTTTCTATTTTTTGTAATTTTTTTTGGCCTCAATGGATCTTTCTATTTAACTCTCATTTGTCCTCTTTGGGATCTTTTGATTTTGTCCTCTTTGGGACCTTTTACTCACTTAGGGGCAACACTCTATATATTACAAGAAGCATAGACGATCTTTCACACTTTACAAAAGTACTCAACATAAAGAAAATGAAACTATCATGAAGTATGCAAATGTATGCCTCTTGCAGTGTAGCAGGATATGCAATGATACTAGCGCGTCATGTAGCAATGATTAGGGCAAGGCCCAACTATCATGCGACTCATCGATCAAGTAAAAGCATGTATGACATGAAAATCAAGTCATGAGAAGGTGGATGTTGCATGGCAATGTATCTCGGAAAGGCTATGGAAATGCCTTGATAGGTAGGTATGGTGGCTGTTTTGAGGAAGGATATAATGAGGCTTATGATGACAGAGCGTATCGTGCAAAGGATTTGGATGCACCGGCGAAGTATGCGCCAACTCTCGAGGTGAGAAAGGGCAATGCACGGTACCGAAGAGGCTAGAAAAATATGGGAAGGTGGAAGTGTCAACTTTTGAATACTCACATTAGTCCGAAGAACTCATGCACTTATTATCGGTAACTCTCAATCTAATTAGGAGGTTCACAAAGAGACAAGTACGCCGAGGAGGAGTGTATGGGGGTTTGGTTATCCTTGCGCATCCTCGACTTAAGAATAGCATTGATAGTACGTGAGTGTACTCTAATATTCGATCCCTCCAAAGATTAGTGATCCATCTAGTAGCTAAAGTTCTCAACTAATTTTGTAGCTTTTTCGAAAATAAACACGGATTGCCCAAAATAGGACATCTATCACTAATAGGCTAAAGCTCTTGACACCAAAAGTTCAAACATTACTCATAGCAATACCTCAAAACTATTGCAAATTACTACTACAGTTGAATAGCAACCTAAATTACTTACTTCAAGTCAAGACACACAACTCAGTGCAACATGCAAACTCTCTAGACAAGATAAACATGAAAACTCGAGAGATTCCAGCAACAAACTAAACAAAAGCTCTTAAAAAGATAAGCATGAAAACTAAGAGCTAAACATGACAGCAGCTACGAAAAAGATAAAGAACACACACAACAAAGATAAGCATGAAAATCCTATGTTGTGTTCTAGGGTGAAGTGGAGCGTGTTTCTCTCCCACACAAAGAAATCTGGGTTCTAACTTGTTATGAACAGCAAGCAAAGCTAAAGAAAACTAAAAAGGAAATAAAGAGCAAGACGCTCCAAGCATATCACATAATGCATGAAGTGATAAAAATATAGTGGAACGAAAGACGAACTGATAATTGTTGATGGAGAAGGGGATGCATGGGGGCATCCCCAAGCTTAGATGCTTGAATATTCTTGAATATTTCTTGGGGGTGCACGGGGGCATCCCCAAGCTTGAGCGTTTGACCCTCATGAATTTTCCTTTATCATCTTCGCTCGCACACTTGAAAACTCCCTTCATACATAACTCATCATAATCTGATTAGCGAGGTTAGTACCCACAATAAAATAATTTTTCTCTACCGAAAATAAGGATATTCTTGAAGATCTACTGTTTCTCAAGATCGCCAAAAAGTTTTTGCAAAGAAAAAGCAGCTTATGGTTTGCAAAACGAAAAAGGCAAAACAGGACAGAATCTGTGAAAAACAGACCAGTAGGTAGTAAAATTTTTTTGGGGCACTTCTGCAACTCAAATAAAAAAACTCATAACAGACGCTCGAAATCCAATTATATAGAGCACGTTTAAAAAAAAAGCAGATCAAAAAGATGATCTGGTGATTTTATTCGAAATTTTCTGTCCAAGGAAAGAACCTGTTTTCTGGACAACATGTCACAACTTTTGATATTTCTTGCAATCACAGGCTAAAATTGGCACAAAGCTTGAAAATAAAGATACAATGATGTTGCTACAGTAGTAACAATCATCAAGACCACTAAAAACAGAAGTAAAAAACTCGAAATAAAGATAACAAGGGTTGTCTCCCTAGAGCTCTTTCTTTATAGCCATAAAGATAGGCTTAAGATTTTAATGATGCTCTCGTAGGAATAAAAGTTGAAGAACAAAAAAGAGCAGCAAGAAGCAAATATCAAACACATTTAAGTGTAACATGCTTCCTATGCAAAGGGATCTTATAGAGAAATAATTCATTGAAGCATAAAGATATTAGCATAGGAGGCCAAAATAAGTGCAACTTCAAAACCTTCAACATAAAGAGAGGGAACTTGATATTATTGAAATATCTATAAGCATATGTTCCCCTCTCGTAATAATTTTCCGTGGGATCATGAATAAACTCAACAATATAAGTATCACATTTTTTTATCATGATCCACAAGCATAGAAAATGTATTACTCCCCACATAAGCAAAATCCTTCTCGTTTGTAATAGTGGGAGCAAACTCAAGAAAATAGCTATGACATGAATCATTCTTATCATGATACACTTGTAAACATTTATTCTTTGTAGCATAAGTGTCATCACAATAATCATCATAGATAGGAGGCAAAGTATCATCAAAATAAATTTCCTCATCAAAACTTGGGGGGCTAAAAAGATCATCTTCATAAAACATAGCATCCCCAAGCTTATAACTTTGCATATCATTAGCATCAAAAGTATTCAAAGAATACATACTAGTAACATTGCAATTATGAAGAGTATGCAAATAAATTTCCATAGGTTTTTTGATTTTCTCTTCAAACACTTCATGACCCAATTCAAGGTAGAGCTCATAAAGCTCTCTCATTTATTTTTTATTTTCCATAAGCCTAACTAGTGAAAATAAAAAAACAAGAAACGAAAAGATTTAATTGCAAGATCTAGAGATATACCTTCAAATGCTTACCTCCCCGGCAACGACGCCAGAATAGCTTGATTTCTACGCACACTTCTATATTTGTAGACTATGTTGGGCTTCCAAGCGCAGAGGTTTGTAGGACAACAACAATTTCCCTCAAGTGGATGACCTAAGGTTTATCGAACTCAGGGAAGTAGAGGTTGAAGATGGTCTCTCTCAAGCAACCCTGCAATTAAGATACAAGAAGTCTCTTGTGTACCCAACACACCTAATACAACTAGGAGTTGTATAGGTGCACTAGTTCGGCAAAGAGATGGTAAAATATGGGTGATATGTGTGGCAAAGCAAGGTAATATAAATCTGTAATAAAAAGTGCAGCAAGCAAACATGTGACAAAAGTGAGCACAAACGGTGTAACAATGGTGGAAACAAGGCATATGCTTCATACTTTCACTAGTGGCAACTCCCAACAACATTAACATAGTCTAATCACATGATATTCCCCATAAAAAATGCAATGGAGACGTACTCGGAGGTCATTCCTTTGTGGTCAAGAGAGGACGAGAATTGTGTAGGGCTACAAAAGCACACCTCAGAGTTCGTAGTTCTCATCTATGGATTTCCCAATGTCACCGCGGCCATCCAACGAGAGTATCACAATCACCACAACATATCTAAAGGATAGTCAAAGACAAGCACCAAGAGACTCTCAATCTTCAATCCACACACAAAAGAGGAAATCACTCATGAAAATATTCTTCTAACCCATGTCCAATAGACCGCTGTCACCATGGTCTCGGGTATTATACTAGATAAGATCAAGTGAGTACATCAATCCAATACATAGACGAAGGGGAACACATCATGGGCTCATCCTAGATTAACATAGCCTATGATCACAATCAAGATCACAACATGGGAGAGAGAGAAGACCACATAGCTACTGGTAGAAACCTCAACCCCGGGGAGGAACTACTCCTGCATCATGGAGGGAGGAAGCAACGTCGATGGAGATGAATCCGGGGGCACTTCCCCGTCCCGGCAGGGTGCCGGCACAGGAACTCTGGTCCCCTGAAACTTGGTGGCGATGGCGGCGGAGATTGGAATTGCTTCTAGAGAAAAGGGTTCTGTCCTCAAGGGTTTCGGGATGAGAGAGATATATAGGCGAAGGGGGGCAGCTAGAGATGGACCAGGTGCCCCAGGCGCCCCCCTGGCGTGTCCTAGGGGGTGGTCGCGCCAGGTGGCCGCCTGGGCTACCCCTGGCTCCCCTATGGCCCCACTATGGCTCTTTCCGAAGCTTCCTGTACGCTGATTTTTCCTATATTTTTCCCAGAATTTTTCTGGCACTTTAAGTAATGGGAAAACCTGAAATACAAAAACAACAGAAAACTGGAACTGACACTGGGGTGCACTGAGTTAATAGGTTAGTCCAAATATGATCAAAAGTGTATGGAAGTGCATCAATATCATAGTAATATCACACAAAAGATGCATGGAGCAAGCAGAAATTATAGATACGTTTTGGACGTATCAACGATGCGAGTTTGCGATCGACTACACCTTCGGAACCCGACTTATTAATAGACAAGGACTATACATTACTTATGATCCATTCTATTATAACCAGCGGTTTGCATTCTAGTACAGGATAGGTTCAATGTTTGATCCTACCTTGTACTGTTATGTTGCCATTGCTCGTTGCTCAGCCCCTGCTTAATATGCATGCTTAGGATGCTACGAATGTTATCCTGTTACTCCTTGGATTGGGCTATCACATTATTATATTGTTGTGGATGATATGATTATTATAATGTTGACTATATTCGACGAATGATGGAAGTTCTAGGCTATCCCGCCTCGATGCTTTGTTCCATTCGAGTCACCTAGGTCCCGAGTTCCGGGTATTGTGTTTCTTGACGAGCGTGCCTAATCGTGTGTGGGATTCTATGGGGTCCCCTTGTCTTACCTATCTAGCTTCAAACAATTCTAGTGGTGGCCCGAACTGATTTACTATTTGCAACCGTGTGTGTGCTTGGTTGGTACCCCAGCAGTTTTTAAAACAAACCGGGCCAGTGGGGACATGTTTCCATTGTTGGTCCACCTGATCAGCTAGGACCCGACCTCATGTGAGAATTCACCGGTAATCCGACCTGTGTCATACGGAAGAGTCCGATCCGAGAGCGTGGCCTGTTCTTGGGTTGGGTGTCGACTCCCCGGGGCCCACCCGGAATTGTGCGATGTTAGTTAGAGGGACTCTGACGTTCGGAGTTTTAGGCGTTTACCCAGCCAAGTCGAAACCGGGCGTACATGCGAAGCCTATGATGGGCAATTGGTACACCCCTGCAGGGTTAAATCTTTTGAAAAGCCGTGTCCGCGGTTATGGACGACTTGAGACATACTCCTTGTTCATAGAATAACATCAACTTAATCATGTTTTAAAATTTGCCAACATGTGAGTTGCCTTGATTGCTCTTCTTCGTCCGGAGGGACAAAGAGGGGACAAGGTTGTGTTATGTTTTGCGTAAGTAGGTGGATAGAGACCTATTGATGCGATCATCAACGAGTTATTGGATCTTCCCTTACTCTAACTAGATCGTTAGCCACTCATATATTCTAGTGCGGCTGCAACCTCAACCACTATCCTTTCCCTATCGTGATAAGTTAGTTATATTGTATTGATATATACTCACCCCTTGCATTTTCTTTCACGCTATGTACAAACGATTGGGCCCTAAGACTACTACTTCGACACGAGCACCGGCAAGTACTTCGTGGAGGTCCCGCCGGAGGAGGAGGACGACGACTTCATTCAGTAGACCAACAGTTGGGTTTTCGATGATCCGCGGGTGGACGACATGTTTCGTGTGCAGCCCTCTCTAGGGCCATTTGGATCTTGACTGTACCCGGTCGTGTGTGTCTTCTTCATGATGTTATGATGTACTGTTGGATCTTATGATCTCTGAGATGTTGTAATATACCAGTGGCGAGTGTATGCCCTGGACATATGTATTCTATGTCTTAGTTATTGTTCATACTTCATTTACCTGTTGTCGAGAACCCGATAGCGATATGAGTGCGAGTATCGTGCATCGGTGGCCACTTATGTGCTTCTATCTCAGGTCGGACGCGAAAGCTACTAACTCGAGATAGCATCGCATCGGGGGCCTTACAACTTGGTATCAGAGCCTTACCGACTGTAGGATCCCATTACTGGCCGAAGTCGAGTCTAGAAACTATTTTGTAGTTACTAAGGAAAAATCGGAGAGTACAAACTCTTTCTTTTTGTTCTTACCCCACCCTCCCACCCCCTTTTTCCGCGAGGATGTGTGATACGTCCAAAACGTATCTATAATTTTTGCTTGCTCCATGCCTCTTTTGTGTGATATTTCTATGTTATTGATGAACTTCCTATAACAACCCAGATTTCACTAAAATAATTTTTTTTGTTTTCGGTGTGAATTTTTTGATTGTCTGATTTGTTTGCGGTGTTTGCATCCCCGATTTATCGATCGGCGATTATTTTTTCCCCTCTTATCTCGTATCGGACGGAGACCGACCCTTTCCACCCTGACAACCGACCTTTGCGACACCGGGTTTCACCCGATCACCGTCGCGAAAACCGCACGAGACCAGCCGCAGCCAACGGAACGAAAACCCCATTTAATAATTAAACGGGTTATTTTTATAGCGCGCCAGAAAGTATTCTCGGAACGGTTCCAGCGCGAGGTGAACGCCTCCGGCTCGACGCGCTGATTGCGCAGTTCGAATTTTTACCCGAATCAGAGGTCCTGCGGACACCCGGCGGTCAGAAACGTAAACACCGCGCGCGCGAGAGAAAAACCGGGGATGTTTTTGCAAATTGCCAGCCACCGGGGCTATATAAAGACCACCACACTCCCACCCCTTTCTAGGATTTCCGTAGCCACAAAATTGCAGCCACCCCCCTCACAATAGCCTCAATTTTCGCAATTAACCCATTTTGCCAAAAAAATCTAGCTCCATGCGATCTGGACCGTTGGATCGGCCGATCCAACAGCCCAGGGAGCTCCCCAGCCTCCAACCTCCTCCCGCGCTCCCGTGGACGCAGCCGCCGCTTGAGGGGCTCGCGCCGCCGCCTCCGGCCAGCCAGCCGCCGCGCGCGCCTTCCTCCCTCCTCTCCCTTCTCCTCCCCACACCCTCTTCTCCCCTAACCGCGTCATTCCCTCTCTCCAGGCCCCGCCGGAGCCGCCGCCATGGAAGAGTCGCCTGAGCTCGGGCTCGAGCCATCACCTCGCCGCGCCGGGCGCCCGCGCTCCCTCCGGCCGGATCCCGCATCCCCCACCCCTGCGTCACCTCTGGATCAGCCTCGGCCACCTCCACCTCGCCCCACGCCTCCTCTCGCCGGCGGCCGGCTGGGCAGCCGCGCCGGCGCCGCCATGGCAAGTCCCAAGCGGGACGGGGACGAGCGCAGCCCCGAGCCGCCGCCCGACTGGCCCTCCAGCGCCTGGGCCCGCGAGGCCACCAGCAGCCCACGGCCTGCCAGATCCAGCCCGCCTCCTCTGGCCTGTTGGGCCGCAACCCATAAGGTTGTTATTTTTTTCCTATCCCCTGCGATTTTTGCTAAGTCCTGAGAATTATGCTGCCGATCCCATTTTGTAATGCGATTTCCCGTTGACTCGTAGGTCGGAATGAAGTGATTCTTTTTTTGTTTGGTTGTACGTTGTGTGCTCTAGAGTTCATCTTTAGGAAGTTATTTATTTTGGGTTCATATTGATGGTGCAAATATGTGTATAAGTAGGCACCAAACTGTTAACTATTGCTAAATTCTGTTAAGTGCTACTGCTGTTATTTTGTTCAAACTTTGGGTGATGATTGTGACAAATCCATGAGGCCTATTGCATTGATTCTTTTTCCTATGTGTTAAGCATCATGTGTACTTCATTTCCATGCTTTAACTTGTCATGTTTGGGTGCTTTAGCTATATTAAATCTTGCTCCAAAGTGGTGACCCTGATGTTAATGTGCTGCTGTGCTGAAAACTGTTATTTTGTTGCAACTTCGGTCGACGAGTGTGTCGCGACCGTTTATCGGAATTGAGTGATTCCAATTGCATATTGTGAAGCATCATGTCTACTTCCATTATATGTATTGCATTGTCATGATATGCTTGCTGGTCGTATAGTTATTGAGCTCCAAAGTTGCTATGCTGCTGTTTTTGACAGCCACCTCTGTTTTTCTCTAAGTCTGTAACGTTCCGATGCCATGTTGCATGCTTAATATCTTTTGATCTATGATGCCTATTTGCATGAATCTTTTTGCCATGCCTTCCCTGTCATGTCTACTTTAGTTCCATATTATTTGTGAGCATGTTTGCATAGATTATCCTGTTTATGCATTGTTTTAAAGTGTGCTTCGTGATGTTGGCAGATTGTGCCCAAACTTGTTTTGCTTGTATCTTTTTAACCGTAACTCCGTTTGGAGTGTGCCTTATATGTAACTTGATTAGTTTTTCGTGTACTTTGTGTTTATGCTATTGTTTTCTGTTGTTAACCAACCTAAAATACGGTTTAGGACAGAACAGCACCAAATCTTTTAATCATCGTGCGACACTTAGTGTTATGCCATGTTTAGGTTGTGCCTCACTTAAATTGACTAGCATAGATAGTTTCCTTTATGCTTCACCTCTTGCCATGTTTGTGTGCTATGAAATGCTTGCTTGATTTTCCATGTTAACAACCTTTGTTGATCACCTGTAGCTAAACAACTTGAACCCTTGTAATGTGCGGTATCGTCGTGTGTGACGAGTACTCCACTTAACCTGTTAGTAACCGCTCTCGACGGTAGGTGCGATTTATCGTGTTGCCTTCTTGTTGATTCTTGCTCGTGTCTTCCTCGTAGTAATAGATGCTTGCTCGTTGATTGCTTTCTAGTGTTTATCGTCTTGTGTGCTTCCGCGGGTACCTCTCGGAGACGATGCGAGCTTGCGATCAACTACACCTTCGGAACCGGAATTATCAACAGGCAAGGACTATGCATTACTTATGATCCATTCTATTTCAACCAGCGGTTTGCATGCTAGTCTAGGTTAGGTTCGATGTTTGATCCCACCACATGTTTACAACTTCTTTTAAACCGATACAGCCATGTCCCTTCCTAGCAAACCTTGTACTGCTATGTTACTATTGCTTGTTGCTCAGCCCCTGCTTAGTATGCATGCTTAGGATGCTACGATGTTACCCTGTTACTCCTTGGTTTTGGGATATCACATTATTATATTGTTGTTGATGATATGAATATTATAATGTTGACTATATATTCGACGAAGGATGGAAGGTCTAGGCTATCCCGCCCCGACGCTTTGTTCCATTCGAGTCACCTAGGATCCGAGTTCCGGGTATTGGTTTTAAGACTGAGCGTGCCTAACCGTGTGTGTGATTTTATGGGGTCCCCTTTTCTTACCTACCTAGCTTCAAACATTTCTAGTGGTGGCCCAAGCTGATTTACCATTTGAAACCGTGTGTGTGCTGGTCAGCTGCCAGTAGTTTTTAAACCAACCCGGACCAGTGAGGACATAGTTCCCTTGCTGGCCCATCATGACCGGCTGAGGACCCGGTTTCCCATGTGTGATTAACCGGCAATCCAAACCTGGAGTCATATGGTAGAGACCGATTCGAGAGCGCGACCGACTTTTGAGTTGGATGTCGACTCACCGGGGGCCACCCGGATTTGTCGTTGTTAGTTAGAGGGACTTGTCGTTTCGGATCTCTTGGAACTAAATCATAAAATGGTTGCCTGTCATGGGTAGCAACTGAGAGAGATGGGCGTGCGTGCGGAGCCTTGTAATGGGCAGTTGGTACACCCATGCAGGGTTAAATCTTTTTGAGAAGCCGTGTCCACGGTTATGGACGACTTGAGACCTACTCCTTGTTCATAGACAACAACAAATGAGATAATCTTAATATAAATTGATCAACGTGTGTGTGCCTTGACTGCTTCTTCTTCGTCGAGATGCGAAGAGGAGGAAAAGGATAGGATAGGTGTTATGTTTGCGTAAGTAGTTGATAGCAAGACTTGTTGGAGGCGATTCCTCATCGAATGTTTGGCTTCTTATCTTACTCTCT
Organism: Bromus sterilis; assembly: GCA_950022295.1. Taxonomy (NCBI): domain Eukaryota; kingdom Viridiplantae; phylum Streptophyta; class Magnoliopsida; order Poales; family Poaceae; genus Bromus; species Bromus sterilis. The sequence continues at coordinate 34,359,301 of OX465597.1, forward strand.
AGATCGTTAGCCACTTCATAAATGCTAGTGCGGCAGCAACCTCACCACTTACCACATCCTTACCGTAAACTACTAGTTGTCCTAGAATGACGAGTGATGAAGTCCTTGTTGGGTCAGTTGACCACTACAGTTGGATGCTGAGTATTTATGTACTCATGATACTACCCCCAAACTCTTTTCAGGGTTCTTGATCGACAACAGGTATGGTGATGGACATTTCACGTGGAGACTCGACGACGACTAGTTAGGCGGATCCCAGCGGAGGGCCTGGACCCGTGTGGTTATGGGGATCGATGTTTTTCTCTTTGCCACTAGGCATTTGATTGTAGTCTATACTCAGACATGTATCTTCCGCTGTTGTATTGTATTTAAGGCAGTTGTATGCCGATTGTATGAGATGTTGTATCCTTGTATCTGTAATGTTGTGATATCATGTTGGAAATCCGGGGCATATGGCTTTGTCATATGTCGCGGTGGGACCGATATGTGCTTCGTCCCCGGATCTGGGTGGGAACACCTAGATCTGGAACAGTACCGCATATCGGGCCTTACACTTCCCTACACTTTTGTTCATATTTGGACTAACCTATTAACTCAGTGCACCCCAGTGCCAGTTCCTGTTTTCTGCTGTTTTTTCTATTTCAGGTTTCCCCTTATTAAAAGTACCAGAAAGATTCCGGGAAAAATATAGGAAAAATCAGCGTATCGGAAGCTTCGCGAAGAGACCGAGAGGGCCCAGAGGGGAGCCAGGGGGGCCCAGGCGGCCAGAGGGCGCGGCCCCACCCCTGGCCGTGCCAGGGGGCACCTGGAGCCTCTGGCCCACCTCTGGCTGCCCCATTCGCATATTTATTCCCCGTGACGAGAAACCCTCGGGGAAGGAACCCTTTTTTGCGATCTCTCCTCTGTTCCGCCGCCGCCGCGCTTCCAAGATCGGGAGCACCAGAAGACCTCTTCCCGGCACCATGCCGGAGGGAGGAATCACCTCCGGGAGCTTCTCCACCACCATGGATGCTTCCCAGATAAACCGTGAGTAGTCCAACTTGGACCATGGGTCTATGATCAGTAGCTATGTGATGTTCTCCTCCCCTCTTTGTTCTTCATGGATTAGGCCTTGTGAGTGATACGTCCCAAACGTATCTATAATTTCTGCTTGCTCCATGCATTTTTTGTGTGACTTTGCCATGATTTGCTTGAACTTTCATACACTTTTGAGCATATTTGGACTAATCTATTAACCCAGTGCACCCAGCTGCCAGTTGCTGTTTTCTGCTGTTTCTGTATTTCAGGTTTTCCGGCCATTAAAAGTGCTCCAAAAAATCCGGAAAAATTAGATAAAAAATCAACGACCCAGAAGCTTCCGGAATAACCAAGGCAGTGGAGGGGGGCCACCACCAGGAGACCAGGAGGGTCCCTGGCGCGGCCCCACCCTAGGCCGCGTCAGGAGGCCTCCTGGCTGCCTGGTGGGTCCCCTCGACACCCCCTCCGCCTATATTTAGCCCTCGGGGTGGAAACCCCTAATATCGATCTATTTTTCGCGATCTCGCCTCTATACCGCCGCCACCACCATTTCTAGATCGGGGATGCCTGGAGAAGCTGCCCCGGCACCCTGCCGGGAGGAGGAACCACCTCCGGGAGACCATCCATAGCCATGGAGGCCTCCCGTATGTACCGTGAGTAGTTTCCCTTGGACCATGGGTCCGTGATCAGTGGCTATGTGATGTTCCTCTCCCCTCTTTGTGCCTCCACTTTCGAGAACTCGTGAGCTACCTCACATGATCGAGGCACCTTTGTAATTTCCTGCCGTTGCTATGCTGAGTTTGTTGGGATCTGATGGATTATGAGACTATGTTCAGATTGTGATGAGTAATATAGTTTTCTCTTCTCTTTTATATTTTGTTCTTGAGTAAATTCTTGCATGTTCTCCGTTGCCGTATTTTACTTTGACCAAGTGATTGGTTGCAAATCCAAGAGTGAGCGTTATGCTTGATTGTGGGTTCAGCCCCTTGATGTCTAGCTTGAGTGACAGAAACATGAGACTAGGGGATGTGATGTTGCCACCAGGGATAAAACAACGGTGCTTGTATCCGCGGATGCAAGGATTGTTTACTTTATGGAAAGTTCTTTTAATGCAGTTGTCTGTTGCTTTGGATTTACACTTTGGGTGGGATTCACAACTTAATACCAGCGAGATGTTCTGGATAGATATCTCAAGGTGGATGATTCGTAGTAGATGTAGATGGATTTCGGTCTACTTACCTTGGCGTACTGCCCATTGCTTTTGAGCCCTTCCTTTCTTTGCAGCATAGTTAGCATTGCAGTGCCTTCATAATCCTTTCAATTGCCCAACTGTTATTTGTTTACCTCGCTAGCACTTTTATCGTCTTTTGGGAGAGAGACATCCCTAGTGAAAATCACAGGACCCCGGTCCATCTTCACATTACTATTTACTTTCAGTCTTTACTTTCTAGTTGCTATCACTATCATTATCTCTTGCGTTAATCCTTTGTAAACAACAAGGCCAGAGGAATTGAAAACTCCTCTGTACTCGTTGGGAGCAAAGTTATTTGTATCTGTGTGCAGGTCCAGGTGAAGTTAGCAACCCTAGGTTGTGAACGGCGCCATTGTTCACTTTACTACCTTCTTGTATTTCTGCGAGTCATACGGGAGAAAAACCCTATCCTCTGTATAGGGGAAATTTGCTGCTACGCTACATATCACTTTCCACTTGGGGTAACCAACGAGGAGTGAGAGATCCTCACCGTATCAAGCCAATTTCTGGCGCCGTTGCCGGGGACTCCAGTCTACAAGATAGGGGAGTTGCACACTATCTTTTATCTTTGCTTTTTAGTCTTGTTAGTTTACCTTTTAGTTTTTACTTTTGTGTCCCTTATAAAAAATAATAAAATACCTACTGCTACTATGGGTTCCAATGAAAACACCAAGTTGTGTGACTTCACTAGTCATAACAACAGTGACTTTATCTGCACTCCTATTGCCCCACCTGCTACTTCAGCACCTTCTTATGATATTAAACCTGCTTTGCTGAACCTTGTTATGAAAGATCAATTCTCTGGTGCTAGAGATGCTGTTGCTTTGCACTTAAATAATTTTATTGAGCTTTGTGATATGCAAAAGTACAAAGAAGTAGATGGTGAAATTGTTAAGCTTAAGCTTTTTTCCTTTCTCTTTGAGGGATGAAGCTAAAATCTGGTTTCAATCCTTGCCTAAGAATAGCATAGATTCTTGGGATAAGTGCAAGGATGCTTTTATCGGGAAATACTATCCCCCTGCTAAAATTATTCAATTGAGGAGTAACATTATGAATTTCAGGAAATTGGATAATGAACACGTTGCCCAAGCTTGGGGATGTATGAAGACGCTTGTCAAGAACTGCCCTACACATGGACTGACTACCTGGATGGTTATCCAGACTTTTTATGCAGGCTTGAACTTGACCTCGCAGAACCTGTTAGATTCGGCCGCTGGAGGAACTTTTATGTCAACCACACTTGGTGCTTCCACAAAGCTACTTGATGAGATGATGCTGAACTACTCTCAGTGGCACACCAAAAGATCTCCAACTGGTAAGAAGGTAAATTCTGTCGAGGATATGTCCTCTCTAAATGAAAAGGTTGACCTTATCATGTCTCTACTTACCAAGCAAGCTCCTATTGATCCTCAGGATGTTCCTTTAAATTCTTTGGTTGCTCAAGAACAAATAGATGTGAACTTTATCTCTAGAAACAACTTCAACAATAATGCTTATAGGAGTAATTTTGGTAGAAACAATCCTAGGCCTTTACCATCCAACAACTATGGGAAGAACAACACTTATCCTAGCACCAAAAACTCCACCTCTGAACTAGAGAGTATGCTTAGAGACTTTATCACTACCCAAAAAGCCTTCAACCAGAATGTGGAAGAAAAACTAGCTAAATTAGATAATCTTTGTTTGAAGGTAGACAACTTAGCCCTTGATGTTGAGATGTTAAAAATTAAAACCTCTCCCCTTGAGGAGAGTAAGGTCACTCCTATTAATGCTATCCAGTTACAAATCAATGAAAATATTAGGATGATGGCTAAACTCAAAGAAAGATGGGCTAGAGAAAAAGAGGAAGAGGATATAATTAAGAGATTTCCTACCTACCACACAGTAGCCACTATCCAAGTAGTTGAGGATGTCCAAACAGTTAGCACCCATCACACCCCTAGTCCCGCTGGACCTATCAATGGTGACGCTACCTCCTCAACCATAGATGAAGAAACCTCTATGAACATAGAGGCTTTCAAACAAGTGAGCCTAAATGATATCACTACCTCCTTGATAGATAGTAGTGACCTAGACTTTGACAACTGCACTTTACCTGAAGTTATTGGTTTCCTACACAAGATGTCTAGAGACCCCCACACTAGCACACTTAATCTTGCCTTCACAGAGCATATCACCAATGCTCTAATCAAAGTTAGGGAGGATAAGCTTAGACTAGAAGCCTCCATACCTAGGAAGCTAGAAGATGGTTGGGATCATATGATAAAAATAAAAATAAATAACTTCTCTTGTTATGCTATTTGTGATGTTGGAGCAAGTACCTCTGTTATGCCCAAAAGAATGTATGATATGCTTGAATTGAAACCTTTTGATCCTTCTTCTTTTGGTGTTCGTCTTGTTGATTCTTCCATAAAGAAAACTTTGGGGAATATCGACAATGTTCTTATCATTGTCAATGAAAATTATGTTCCCGTTGATTTCACTATTATGGACATTGAGTGTGAGCCCTCTTGTCCAATTATTTTGGGACGTCCTTTTCTTCGCACAGTTGGTGCTGTTATTGACATGAAAGAAGGGATTATAAAATTCTAATTCCCTCTCAAGAAAGGAATGGAACACTTACCTAGGAAAAAGATTAAGTTACCTTTTGAGTCCTTCACACGGGCTAGTTATTCTCTTGAAAATACTTGATCTTCTGCTTTAAGCCTAGCTAATGGCTCTAAAGAAGCGCTTTCGGGAGGCAGTCCGCAACGAATTTAGGTTTTTATTTTTGCTTTTCTTCTGTTTTTAGTGGTCTTGATTATTTTTACTACTGTAGCAACATCATTGTATCTTTAATTTTCAAGCTTTGTGCCTTTTATAGCCTCATACGACAAGGGAAGTGAAAGTTGTGACATGCTGTCCAGAAAACAGATTCTGTCCTCGTGACTAGAAAAATCATGGAAAAATCCCGGTTCATATTTTTGACCTGAATTGTTTACACAGTGTGCTCTATACAATTACGAAACTTGCGTATGTTCTGAGTTTTCTGATTTGAGTTGCAGAAGTACCACTAAAAAATTCGTTTTTATCTGCTGTTCTGTTTTTCACAGATTCTGGCAGGTTTTGTCTCTCTCTACTTTTGCAAAATCTTAAGCTTGCTTTTTATTTGCAAAAAACTTTTTGGCAATCTTGAGAAACATTAGATCTTCAAGTTTATCTTTATTTCCAGTAGAGGAAAAATTATTTTAATAGGGTACTAACCTCTCTAATCAGTCTACAATGAGTTATGTATGAAGGGAGTTTTCAAGTGCACGATGAAAGATGATGAAAGAAGATCTTGGAGTGTCAAAAGCTGAAGATTGGGGATGCCCCCATGCATCCCCAAGAAATATTCAAGGAGACTCAAGCGTCTAAGCTTGGGGATGCCCCCGTGCATCCCCTTCTCCATCAACAATTATCAGTTCGTCCCTCGCTGCATTATATTTTTATCACTTCATGCGTTATGTGTTATGCTTGGAGCGTCTCGCTCTTTACTTTTCTTAGGTTTGTTTTTGCTTTGTTTGCTATAGTAACAAGTTAGACCCCAGCCTACTCTTTTGTGTGGGAGAATTACACGCTCCGCTTGAACTAGAACTCCTCATAGGATTTGCATGCTTATTCTGTTAGCTGTGAGTTGTTCTTTTTCTTTTCTTAGCTGCTGCTCTGTTTAGTTCTAGTGCTTTAGTTTTTCTAGATGTTTTTCTTTTGTTTTGGGTTGAACTTTCTATAGGTTGCATGTTTTATCTTGTTAGAGAGTTTGCCTGTTGCACTGAATTTTGTGTCTTGACTAGAAGTAGGTAGTTGAAGTTGCTTCTCTCTTTGTCGTAGTAACTTGCAATAGTTTTGAGGTATTGACTAGAGTAATGTTTGAAATTTTGGTGTCAAGAGCTCGAGCCTATTAGTGATAGATTTCGTATTTTGGGCAATCCGTGTGTTTTTCGAAAACCAAAAACCCCTATTGAGAACACTAGCTACTAGATGGATCACTAACCTCTGGAGGGTTCGAATATTAGAGTACACTCACGTACCATGAGTCGAGGATGCGCAAGGATAACCAAACCCCCATACACTCCTCCTCGGGGTACTTGTCTCTTTGTGAACCTCCTGACTAGATTGAGAGTTACCGATAATAAGTGCATGAGTTCTTCAGACTAATGTGAGTATTCGAAAGTTGACACTTCCACCCACCTATACTTTTTCTAGCCTCTTCGGTACTGTGCATTTCCCTTTCTCACATTGAGAGTTGGCGCATACTTCGCCGGTGCATCCAAACCCTTGGCACGATACACTCTGTCATCATAAGCCTCCTTATATCTTACCTCAAAACAGCCACCATACCTACCTACAAGGCAGTTCCATAGCCTTTCCGAGATACATTGCCATGCAACATCCACCTTCTCATGACTTGATCCTCATGTCATACATTTGCATCATGATAGTTATATGTTCTTTATGTGAGTACCTTTGTAAAGTGTGAAAGATCTCCTATATTCTTGTAAAATATAGAGTTTTGCCCCTAAAGTGAGGAAAAGATCCCAAAGAGGACAAAATCAAAAGATCCCAAAGAGGAAAAATGAGAGTTAAACATAAATAGCCATTGAGGCCACCAAAAAAATACAAAAAAATAGAAAAAAGAGAAAAATAAAAATAAAAAGAGAGAAGGGGGCACACTACTATTCCTTTTTGAGAGATCCACACTAGTACTTCATCCTCTATCCCTTGTACTCCATAGAGATCATCATCATGCATATAGCTATGTGGGGACCTTCACACTATAGAACTTGGCTTGTATATTCCAATGATGAGCCTCCTCAAACGAGCTCTAGGTCTTCTTGAGCAAGCAAGTTAGATGCACCCCCACTAGTTCCCTTGGAGAGATTTTAGCTCACATGTGCATCCGTTGCATGGCAATCCCTACTCCTCACATCATATCTATCATATGGTCTTCTCTCGTCTATGATTGTCCTCATTGATGTGAGCCTTTCACACCTTTTTTGTCTTCCTCCTCCACCTTCTTTCTGTTTCGCCTTTTAGGTGTCAACTTTCTTGCTCACGCTCATCCATTGCATGAGTGCTCAAAATATCAAAAGGGAGTGCATCAGTTTGACTTGTACCTAGCTAGTGGTCTGGGGACAAGTCAAGATAAGAATCCAAAGGATACTAAGTGTGAAACTTTAGTAGATAGTTGTTCTCAACAACCTTACTTTTTTATCTCGTATTTCCCTATCCCCTGCTTGCACGCAAACACCATATGGAGACATTTGAGTCACAAACATCGAGAGCTCTTGCACCTTTTGTTCTTTTGTTGCTTGTTTCAATGCTAATATAGACTCTTGCTTGTTAAGACTTGAATTGAATTGCATGCTTTGATTGCTTTACTTACAAAATTCTTATATGGTTGTGTGGCATGTCACCACAGAAATTATGCTTGTTATCATTTACCTACTCGAGGACGAGCAGGAATTAAGCTTGGGGATGTTGATACGTCCCAAATGTATCTATAATTTCTGCTTGCTCCATGCATGTTTTGCGTGACTTTGCCATGATTTGCTTGAACTTTCATACACTTTTGAGCATATTTGGACTAATCTATTAACCCAGTGCACCCAGTTGCCAGTTGTTGTTTTCTGCTGTTTTTGTATTTCAGGTTTTCCGGCCATTAAAAGTGCTCCAAAAAATCCGGAAAAATCAAATAAAAAACCAGCGACCCGGAAGCTTCCGGAATAACCAAGGCAACGGAGGGGGGCCACCACCAGGAGACCAGGAGGGTCCCTGGCGCGGCCCCACCCTAGGCCGCGCCAGGAGGCCTCCTGGATGCCTGGTGGGTCCCCTCGACACCCCCTCCGCCTATATTTATCCCTCGGGGTGGAAACCCCTAATATCGATCTCTTTTCTGCGATCTCGCCTCTGTACCGCCGCCACCACCGTTTCTAGATCGGGGCTGCCTGGAGAAGCTGCCCCGGCACCCTGCCGGGAGGAGGAACCACCTCCGGGAGACCATCCATAGCTATGGACGCCTCTCGTATTTACCGTGAGTAGTTTCCCTTGGACAATGGGTCCGTGATCAGTAGCTATGTGATGTTCCTCTCCCCTCTTTGTGCCTCCACTTTCGAGACCTCGTGAGCTACCTCACATGATCGAGGCACCTTTGTAATTTTTTGCTGTTGCTATGCTGAGTTTGTTGGGATCTGATGGATTATGAGACTATGTTCAGATTGTGATGAGTAATATATTTGGTTCATCTCTTTTATATATTTTCTTGAGTAAATTCTTGCATGTTATTCGTTGCCGTATTTTACTTTGGCCAAGTGATTTATTGCAACTCCAAGAGGGAGCGTTATGCTTGATTGTGGGTTCAGCCCCTTGATGTCTAGCTTGAGTGACAGAAACACGAGACTAGGGGATGTGATGTTGCCACCGGGGATAAAACAACGGTGCTTGTATCCGCGGATGCAAGGATTGTTTACTTTACGCAAAGTTCTTTTAATGCAGTTGTCTGTTGCTTTGGATTTACACTTTGGGTGGGATTCACAACTTAATACCAGCGAGATGTTCTGGATAGATATCTCAAGGTGGATGATTCGTAGTAGATGTAGATGGATTTCAGTCTACTTACCTTGGCGTACTGCCCATTTCTTTTGAGCCCTTCCTTTCTTTGCAGCATAGTTAGCATTGCGGTGCCTTCATAATCCTGTCCATTGCCCAACTGTTATTTGTTTACCTCGCTAGCACTTTTATCGTCTTTTGGGAGAGAGACATCACTAGTGAAAATCACGGGACCCCGGTCCATCTTCACATTACTGTTTACTTTCAGTCTTTACTTTCCAGTTACTATAACTATCATTATCTCTTGCGTTAATCCTTTGTAAACAGCAAGGCCGGAGGAATTGACAACTCCTCTGTACTCGTTGGGAGCAAAGTTATTTGTATCTGTGTGCAGGTCCAGGTGAAGTTAGCAACCCTAGGTTGTGAATGGTGCCATTTTTCACTTTACCACCTTCTTGTATTTCTGCGAGTCCTACGGGAGACAAACCCTATCCTCTGTATAGGGGAAATTTGTTGCTACGCTACATCTAACCTTCCACTTGGGGTAACCGACGAGGAGTGAGAGATCCTCACCGTATCAGTGAGGTGCCCTACATGATCGAGGCACTTATGTAATCTTTCTGTTGTTGCTATGTTGAGTTTGCTGGGATCCGATGGATTATGAGATTATGTTCAGATTGTGATTGAGTTATATATTTGATTCTTCTCTTTTATATTTATGTTCTTGAGTAATTCTTGCATGTTCTCTGTTGCTGTTTATTGCTTTGGCCAAGTAGTAGGTAGTGACTCCAAGAGGGAGCGTTATGCATGATTGTGGGTTCATGCCCCCCGACGACTAGCTTGAGTGACAGAAACATGAGTCTAGGGGATGTGCTGTTGCCGCAAGGGGAAAACAACGGTGCTTGTACTTGCGGGTGCAAGGATTGTTTACTTTACACAAAGTTCTTTAATGCAGTTGTCTGTTGCTTTGATTTTACACTTTGGGTGGGATTCACAACTTAATACCAGCGAGATGTTGTGGATAGATATCTCAAGTTGGATGATTAGTAGGTAGATGCAGATGGATTTCGGTCTACTTGTCTTGGCGTACTACCCGTGCTTTTGAGCCTCTTCCTTTCTGTTTAGCATAATTAGCATTGGTTTGCGCACATAATCCTGTCAATTTCCCAGCTGTAATTTGTTTACCTCGCATGGCTATTTTATCTTCTTTTGGGAGAGAGATATCACTAGTGAACATCATAGTACTCTGGTCCATATTTCCAACACTGTTTACACCTTCAATTTACTTTCATTATTTACTTTTCCGTAGCTATCACTATCATTATTATCCCGTGCGTTTTATCCTTTGTAAACAACAAGGCTGGAGGAATTGACAAATCCTCTGTTCTCGTTGGGAGCAAAGCTATCTGTTGTGTGTGCAGGTCCAGGTGAAGTAAGCAACCTTAGGTTGTAAACGGCGCCATTGTTCACTTCACCACCTACTTGTATCTGTTGGAGTCCTGCTGGTTCGATACTTCAAACCTTAGCATCTTCGCTAAGGGAAACTTGCTGCTACACTACATCTCACCTTCCACTTGGGGTAACCAACGAGGGACAAGAAGTTATCTCGTGTATCAAGCAAATTTTTGCGCCGTTGCCGGGGACTCCACTCTTCAAGATAGGGGAGTTGCACACTATCTTATATCTTTGCTTTTTAGTCTTGTTAGTTTACCTTTCAGTTTTTGCTTTAGTGTCTTTTATCAAAAATCAAAAAAATAGTTAACTTGCTTGTTGCTGCTATGGGTTCCTCTGAGAACACCAAGTTGTGTGACTTTTCTAGTCACAACAACAGTGACTTTATCTGCACTCCTATTGCTACACGTGCTACTTCAACACCTTCTTATGAGATTAAACTTGCTTTGCTGAACCTTGTTATGAAAGATCAATTCTCCGGTGCTAGAGATGTTGCTGCTTTGCATTTAAATAATTTTATTGAGCTTTGTGATATGCAAAAGTACAAAGAAGTAGATGGTGATATTGTTAAGCTTAAGCTTTTTCCTTTCTCCTTGAGGGATGAAGCTAAAATCTGGTTTCAATCCTTGCCTAAGAATAGCATAGATTCTTGGGATAAGTGCAAGGATGCTTTTATTGGGAAGTACTACCCCCCTGCTAAGATTATCCAGTTGAGGAGCTTTATTATGAATTTTAAACAATTGGATAATGAACACGTTGCCCAAGCTTGGGAACACATGAAATCTCTTGTTAAGAAATGCCCTACTCATGGTTTGACTACTTGGATGGTTATCCATACTTTTTATGCAGGCTTGAACTTTACCTCGCGGAACTTGCTAGATTCGGCCGCGGGAGGAACCTTTATGTCAACTACACTTGGTGCTGCCACAAAACTTCTCGATGAGATGATGACCAACTATTCCCAATTGCACACCGAAAGAGCTCCAACAGGTAGGAAGGTAAACTCTGTCGAGGAGATCTCCTCCTAAATGAAAAGGTTGACTTGATTATGCTCTACTTACCAAGCAATCTCCTATTGATCCTCAAAATGTTCCTTTAAATTCTTTGATTGCTCAAGATCAAGTAGATGTGAACTTTATCTCTAGAAACAACTTCAACAACAATGCTTATAGGAGTAATTTTGGTAGAAATCCTAGATCGTTCCCCTCCAAAAACTATGGGAACAACAACACTTATCCTAGCACCAAAAACTCCACTTCTGAATTAGAGAGTATGCTTAAAGACTTTATCACTACCCAAAAAGCCTTCAACAAGAGTGTAGAGGAAAAACTAGACAAACTAGATAACCTCTCTTCGAAGGTAGACAATTTAGCCCACGAAGTAGAATTGCTTAAGATTAGAACTTCTCCCCTTGAGGAGAGGAAGGTCACTCCTATGAATGCTATCCAATTGCAAATTAATGAAAACATTAGGATGATGGCTAAACTTAAAGAGAGATGGGCTAGAGAAAAGGAGGAAGAAGATAGGATTAAGAGCCTTCCTACACACCATACTGTTGCTACTATCCAAGTGATTGAGGATATCCAAACTCTTAGCACCCAATGCTCCCCTAGTCCCATAGGACCTATTAATGGTGATGCTATGACCTCAACCGTAGAAGACGAAATTCCTATGACTATAGAAGCTACCGAACAGGTGAGCCTAAAGGACACCACTAATACTCTACTTGATAGTAGTGACCTTGATTTTGATAATTGCACCCTTTCTGAAGTTATTCGTTTCCTTCACAAGATATCTAGAGACCCCCACACTAGCACACTTAATCTTGCCTTCACGGAGCATATCACTAATGCTCTCATCAAAGCTAGGGAGGAGAAGCTTAGGGTAGAAGCCTCCATACCTAGAAAGCTAGAAGATGGTTGGGATCCTATGATTAAAATTAAGTTGAATAACTTTTCTTGCTATGCTTTATGTGATGTTGGAGCTAGTACTTTCGTTATGCCCAAAAGAATGTAGGATATATTTGAATTGAAACCTTTTGATGCTTGTTCTTTTGGTGTTCGTCTTGTCGATTCTTCCGTAAAGAAACCTTTGGGGAAGATAGATGATGTTCTTCTCATTGTCAATTACAATTATGTTCCCGTTGATTTTACTATTATGGACATTGAATGTGAACCTTCTTGTCCAATTATTTTGGGACGTCCTTTTCTTCGCACCGTGGGTACTATTATTGATATGAAAGAAGGGATTATAAAATTCCAATTCCCTCTAAAGAAAGGGATGGAACACTTCCCTAGGAAAAAGATTAAGTTGCCTTTTGAGTCCGTCACTGTGACACCCTGGATTTTGGAACTTTCTTTTTCCAAAAAGTTTTCGGATTTATTTCTGGATTTGCGATTGGATTTGATTTTGATCACCTCGTTGAACTTGAAAATTGAGCATATTTTCTTTCCATGCTTAAGTGACCCTTGAATTCAAGCCTTTCCAATGCCATTCCATGAACCCATCTCATCCAAGCCACCATTTGATGCAAGCCATATATTCCTTTTTTCCATTAAAAGGGATATTCCAATTATTTGAGGTTTGTGAAGCAACCCCTATTTATATTGCTCCATAAATCACCAAATAATTCCCACATGTCATTGACATCATATCTTGCCAAATTCTCCAAAAACATTTCATAGCCCAAGTGGATTTTTCCTCTAGAAAAATTCATTTGTTTGTGGGGGCAGATTGGAGCTTTGTGAAGGGAGTACCACTTATATTGATCCATTGCTGGTAAAACTTTTTGTGCAATCTCATATGATCATATGATTGATCTCCACAAAATTCCACCACCATTTGATTAGCCAAACTCGCACAATAAATTCCCAAAGTTGGATGCAGCAAGGGGGCATTCTGAAGCAAGTGCGTGATAGGGGATCCCATTTGCCTTGAAACTTTTGGAGCATGATCCTACCACCATATAACTCGACCAAACCAGATTTGAGCCAAATCCCATTACCCATGTGAGTGCATTGTCATGTTTAAGTTTCTGGTCAGTGGACCACATTGTGAAGCAAGTGCTAGCTATGTGTGTCCAATGGCTATGAAAATTTATACACATGTGCACTACGCCAAATAACCAAGATACACCAATTTTCAGCCAAATCAAAAAATCCAGTGAGATGCTAGCCTCACCAGTGCATTTTGACCCATTTGGTTCTTTACAAAGGAAGTACCAAAAATATTGCTCCAAATGATGTGAAACTTGGTGTACATACTCATCCCAATGTATTTTTGAGCTCTGCAAAATATCATGCTTAGGGGAACTATGTACAAGCCACACCACAATACAAACACCTTCTGCCACCATGGTGCATTTGCAAAGGATGTACCATGTACAATTATTATTTTGAGTCCAAACTTTCCAGATCACTAGTCCCTTGTACCCCTAGCCCAGAAGGCATCTTGGTCCTATCCAAATCCACCCCATGTGAGCTTTGCTTCCGCTCAAAGTTTGCTGCATCAAACTGTTGATTGAGATAGAGATCACCACAGTGCGTCTATTGACCATCCAGCTGTACCCATGTGCAGCACTCGAAGGACTTCACTGTGCACAGCTTTGGCCACGATAGAACTCCCCCAGTTGCACCCTCCCCTTTGGTGGCCATGCTCTTGGATGCACACGGCGTGCTCTGGCCGCGCTCCGCGCGTGCCCGTCACGTCCACCTCGTGCTACAGAGCTCCCCTGTCCTCTTCTCCATGTCCTGCCGCGCCACCCGGCTTTGCCGAGCACGCCTGCGCCACGTCCCCGTCTCGAACCCCCTCGAACACGCCAGCTAGCTCTCGCCATGGCCGCCGTTCTCTTGTCTCGGCCCCGAGCTCAGATTCCGAGCTCCCCCTATATAATGGAGTGCCCCGAGCACTCCAGAGCATGCCCAACTCCTCTCCACCCCTCCTAGCCCACTTCCCCTCTTCAAATTTGCAGCCGACGCTTCTCCTCCGCCGCCTCTGACCTCCACGGCCGCCGCTACCCTCCTCCAAAATTCGAGTAGCACGGGCCCTCCCCCTCCTCCTAGCCGCGCCCGGCGTCATCCCCTTGCAGCAGCCCCCCTGGTGCCGCGTCTCCTCCGGCCTGGACCCTGCAGCCGGCCCAGCCCGCGCTAGCCACGACCACTGCTGCCGCGCCCCGCCGCGGCGTGTCCGCTGCTGGCCGCCCCGCGTGGCGTTGCAGCTGCCGGCGACAGTGTCGGGTGAGCCGCACCCCGCCCCCCCCCCCCACGCGGCCGGCCTCCGCTTCATCCCTCGCTGGTGCCGCGCGTGGCCGAGGCCGCTCCCCTGTTCCAGCGTCGCGGAGGTAGAAGAAAGGCAGGGGAGGAGAGAGAGATGGAGCTGACGGGCGGGTCCCGCCTGTAAGCGGCCCGGCCCGACTGACAGCGGGCCCCGGACTGATTAAGTGAAGGCGCCTCCTGCCTTATGCGTCTTCCCGCAGGGAAGGCGTACTTCGCGCTTCGTCTGACCAGAATACGTTTTCACCACTCGAAAGCGTATTTCACTTCTGCTTCAGCCCAAAGTGTGCTTTCACTGTTCTGAAAGCGCATTTCCACCAAAACCAGCCCCCCGATACGGTTTTGCGAATATCTCCGCAACCGTAAGTCCAAACGCGGTGATTCTTTTTGCGTTGTCTTCATATCGAGCTCCTCTTCAGTTTGGCATAAGTTTTGTGCCATGTTTTTATGTTGTTATTTGCTGGTAAAGCAAAAGATGGCGTTTGACCTTTTGCATGTTGCTTGTTATGAAATATTTTGTAGGGTTCTGCTTGTGTTGAAGATCCGGGAGTGTTCCACACTCCTCTGGTGAAAGGCAAGCCACAATACCCTTTGCACCTTTGCAAAGCTTTGACGTGTCTTTAAAAATTGCTTTACCGTGATGTGCTTATATCGTTGACCGTGATCATGTTGCCATGCTATGATTGATGTTATCATTTCCATGCTATCCTTGATATTCTACTACTATATTATGTTTTGCCATGTTACATCCATGCTATGCTTTGATCACATCATTGCCATGTTATGTCATCAACCATCGTAATCACCACATACTAACACCATGTCAAGTTGATCATGTTATCTCTATGCTAGTTCATGTTATGCCTGATTTATGCTTAACTGCATTCATAATGTTGCCATGTTAAATAACTTAATCTTTGTAACACGGATAAGTTCACCATCTAAAATGTGTTTGATCATATCTGAAACTGTCATGTTAATATGCTGTGCATTGTTATGATCTGATACTCATGTTGGACCTGATGCTTGTGTTCACTGTTGGAGATATGCTTCGTGACAAGTTGATCAGGTGCCACCGAACCGGAATTATCCGTGCAGCCACATTTGCTTGTATGGGCGGGCCTTGATTCGGTCTGCCGGTGGGTTCTCTTACTTGTATCACCAGGTAGGGGGGGCTACCGCACGCGCTGCCCTGATCAGGCAGGCGGCGGTAGTCCTGACAGCCAGTGTTGTTATGAGCTCAGTCCTCGTTGGGACAGTATTTGCCACAAGGTGGCCGAGTGGTTCTGGTGGTAACATGGACACCTAACCACAGGGCTACCCAAGACGGAATGTCGGTGATACGGCAAGAGGGACACTCGGTATATCGGTCTCGTTGGAGATGTCCTAGTTCACTCCTGCGGTGCGAGTTCCAAGGATCCTGTGGGACAAGTACCGGGGTGCTGGATGGAGGAAGAACTCCATAGTGTGGGTAACGTGCACAAACTCTGCAGAGTCAAAATCTATTCGAATAGTCGCGTCCTCGGTCATGGGACACAGTTCATACTAGGTCACACCATATGATCAACTTGAGTACGATGGTAAGTTTGTGGTAAGTGGATGTTTATGCAATAAGTGGATTGGTTGGGTGGTAACAAGGGACACCTAACCCGTTGAATGGTCGTGCGATGACCCGTTCGGTCACGCGACGACCCGAGGAAGTGATTGGTCACGAAGTGACCCGGTGCTTGAGTCTATAAGGACTCCGAGGTAAGCCACGTGATCGGGCGACGATCATGTGGGGTCCATTGTGTGTGCATTAGTCTTAATACCGTTAATATGCTTGATGATTATCTGCTTGCATGATATTGCTGCTCACCTATTTAATTCACTAATATACCTTAACCTGTTGCCATGTTATTGTTTTGCCTTGTGGCATGGTTGTTGTGAGCTTGCAAGTACATTCAATGTACTGACCTGGCGTGTTATGCCAGATTTGCAGGTCGTGCTTTGGATGCGTAGGACGACGTTCCCGATGTTTGCGAGCTAGGAGGTGTCCCAGTCAGTGTCCCTGTGGATTGGAGTTCGTCATCTCCGTTATTGTTCTGCTGCCGTCGATATTCCGCTGCTAGAGTTATGCTGCTGCTTAGTGTAGAGCTGAGGCTAGCCTGAGGAGCAAGTTGTGTCTCCGCTAGCTTTGTAATAGACCTCGTGTACTCCTATCTTCGGTAATAGAAAGTTGTTCAGTTCTATACCAATCAGTGCCGTGTTCCAGAAGACTTGATCTCTGGGCTGGTGCACGGGGCGTTCCGGTCCTCTAAGCCGGGGTGCCACAGTCACACGGGCTAGTTATTTTCTTGAAAAGACTTGATCTATTTTGCATTAGGCCTAGCTAATGGCCTTAAAGAAGCGCTTTCGGGAGGTAGCCCGCAACGAATCTAGGTTTTCCATTTTGTTTTTCTTCTGTTTTTAGGGGTCTTTATGATTGTTAATACTGTATCAACATCATTGTATCTTTACTTTTCAAGCTTTGTGCCTTTTATAGCCTCATACGACAAGGGAAGTGAAAGTTGTGACATGCTGTCCAGAAAACAGATTCTGTCCTCGTGACTAGAAAAATCAGAAAAAAATCCCAGTTCATCTTTTTAAGCTGAATTTTTTACACATCATGTTCTATACAATTACAAAACTTTTGTATGTTTTGAGTTTTTTGATTTGAGTTGCTGAAGTATCCCTAAAAAATTCTTTTCTACCTGTTGGTCTGTTTTTCAAATATTCTGTCCTGTTTTGCCTTTTCTTCGTTTTGGAAACCTTAAGCTTGCTTTTTCTTTGCAAAAACTTTTTGGAAATCTTGAGAAACAGTAGCTCTTCAAGATTATCTTTATTTCCAGTAGAGAAAAAATTATTTTATTATGGGTACTAACCTCGCTAATCAGATGATGATGAGTTATGTATGAAGGGAGTTTTCAAGTGTGCGAGGGAAGATGATGAAAGAAGATTAAGAAGTGTCAAGCGTTCAAGCTTGGGGATGCCCCCATTAATCCCCAAGAAATATCAAGGAGACTCAAGCGTCTAAGATTGGGGATGCCCCCGTGCATCCTCTTCTCCATCGACAATTATCAGTTCGTCTCTCGTTTCACTATATTTTTATCACTTCATGTGTTATGTGCTATGCTTGGAGCGTCTCGCTCTTAGGTTTTATTTTCAGTTTTCTTTAGCTTTGCTTGCTGTTCATAACAAGTTAGAACCCATGTTTCTTTGTGTGGAAGAGAAACACGCTCCACTTCCAAAATTTAAAACACAACATAGGATTTTTCATGCTTATCTTTGTTGTGTGTGTTCTTTATCTTTTCGTAGCTGCTGTCATGTTTTGCTCTTAGTTTTCATGCTTGTCTTTTTAAAGAGCTTTGGTTTAGTTTGTTGCTTGAACTCTCTTGAGTTTTCATGTTTATCTTGTTTAGAGAGTTTGCCTGTTGCACTGAGTTTTGTGTCTTGACTTGAAGTAGGTAATTGAGGTTGCTATTCTTTTTGTAGTAGTAACTTGCAAAAGTTTTGAGGTGTTGTTTTGAGTAATGTTTGGACTTTTGGTGTCAAGAGATTTAGCCTATTGGGAAATCCGTGTTTATTTTCAAAACCGACAAATTAGTTGAGAACTCTAGCTACTAGATGGATCACTACTCTTCTGAGGGGTCGAATATTAGAGGACACTCACGTACCATGAGTCGAGGATGCGCAAGGATAACCAAACCCCCATACACTCCTCCTCGGGGTACTTGTCTCTTTGTGAACCCCCTTATTAGATTGAGAGTTACCGATAATAAGTGCATGAGTTCTTCGGGCTAATGTGAGTATTCGAAAGTTGACACTTACACCTTCCCATATTTTTCTAGCCTCTCCTGTGTCGTGCATTGCTTCCTTCTCACTCTGTCGGAACCTCAACTAGGGTAAGTTCTAGGATTTGAGTGCCCCTTTTTGCATCATGTGAAAATTTCAAAAGAAATTCAAAAATGGGGAAAAGAAAAGCCCTAGAGAATTTAATTCAAATGGCCAGATAAAAAGTTGCTCCAAAAATCACTATGATATTTTTGAAAATTCCTAGAAATAAGTGAGATCACATATAAAGTGGAGTGGGTCCCACTCAAGGCTCACTGATTTTTAAAATATATTATAAGTGCCTTGGAAATTAAATAATACCCCTATTTGATTTGAAATTCAAATTATTTGAATTTCATAAATCCCCAAACTTTGTGAGTGGCTAGCTACATGTCTAGGAAGGCCACATAAAATATTTGGGCATTTACAAAAATGCTTTGTTATTTATTTCAAAGCCAAACAAAGAAGCGAAAAGGAAAAACAGAGAAGAAAAAGGGAAAAGAGAGCCAGCCCACCCCCACAGGCCGCAGGCCCAACTTAACCTTTCCCCGGCCCAAGCCCACCTGGGCTTGTCGTCTTCTTCCCCTTCCCCCTAAGCTGCTCGCTGTCGAGCCGGGGGCACGCCATGGGTGCCACCGCGACAGCCCCGCCACCTACATTTCTCCCCTGCCCTCTCCTCGCACCACGAGGACGCCCAGAAGCCCCCACACTCTCTCCCCCTCTCGCTGCACGCTCTCCCCCTCTCCCTCTCGCAATTTCTTCGCCGACAGGGAACCCGCCGGAGCACCGCCGTAGTAAGCACGTGGCCGATGAGCTCCTCAGCCCCCGACACCTTGTCCAGCACGCGCAACGCACTCGTCTCCGTCCCCGAGCCGAAGATCGCGAGCCCGGAGACACTGGAGCCGCCGATTTCTTCAACGTCGCCTCGTCGGAGCCGCGGGAGCTCGCCGAGAAATACATCGCCACCGAGCCCTCCCCGCCGTAGCCGTCAGCGCCATTGACTCCGGGGTGAGCTCCCCATGTTTTCCACCCTATCCACAGCCTTTCCCGTGCCAGATTTCGTCTTCTCACCGTCGACAGTAGTCCGTCCACCGCCATTGCCGTCGTGGCCGAGCTCCAAAGCCTCCTCTTGACGCCCCAATGGCACGAATGGATGCGCCGGCTCACGGGCTACACGCCCATACTCTCCACACCCCTCCCCGTACCCTAAAACTCTACTCCGGCGAAGCTTCGGCGACTCCCCGGCGAGCTCCACCATTAGAGCTAACCTAACCCCCCACTAAACCTAACCCTAGTCTATGACAATGGGGCCAGACCCCCTAACCCCTCTGCTTAATTAAATTAAAACAAGGATTAACCCCACTGTGGCTGACAAGCAGGCCCCACGGGTCAGAGGCCCCCTACGTCAGCATGAGGTCATGCTAACACAGTAAAGGGGTTTTTCTAATTAAAAGAAATGAAAGAAATTGCAGAAAATGTGTTAAACTTCAATAAATCGTATTAAATTCATTTGAACTCCAAATTTAACAAATAATATATGAAAAATGATCAGCATAAAATAATCTATCCAAATATACAACTTTCAACTATGTTTGAGTTGAATTTTAAATGGGACCAGTAACTTTTGCTATTTGGTTTAAATGGAATTAATTCAAATGCTTTTCCACTTTGAACCAGTACAATGTAAACTTGGTCACTTGTACATCAGAGACATATTACACACATGATCACATGGTTTTTAAAGAACAAACAATAGCAATTGCAATTTGGTTAAGTTGAAATTCATATGTGGAGTTTGAATTTGCATTTCAAATGCAATACACTTCATTTAAATCAAATGTACCACAAACCAACACCATTTACATCATGGACAACATTATCATGTGATTGTGCATTTAAATTCAATGTTGCCCCCCTTTGTTGATGATTGTTCCGGTGACAGACGTTCCGAGACGGTGATCACCCCCGAAGAAGAAGACCACCGTTAAACCCCGTGTATCGTCAGCAAGGCAAGCAAACCCCATTGATCATGTCTATAAAATCCCAATTCCCTCTCAGTCTCGCTTATGCATGATTAGGGGATCACCTTGTTATCGATTCTACCGCATAGTCGAACGCATATCCGATGCATGACCTATCATCTTGTCACAGTAGTAAGCAAACCACAATCCTAGCTGACATAGGAGTTGATTGATATCATGTGGCCCCTGCAACTGTTACTGCTTATTGCATGCTTAGAGTTTACAATGAGGATGCTTTTGATGTGAGTCGGGATGATAGTGAACATGGTGTTGATGAAAGTGAAACGGTGTTGGTGAATCTACCCTAATACAAGGTGAACGATGAGAGGCTGTGTAGGAGTACACAGTGGGTTGTCTCGTTGAACACCGCATTAAGCCCGAGTTCTTGTATGGTAATCCGAGACAAAGAGTACAACCACACATTGGGCTCACCGACCCCTCTCGACCTAGTAACTCACCCCGATCCAAGTCCTGGAGTCACACCTAGTTCGGGATTTCCATTCGGAATATGCATAGAAAGATAAAGGAAATGAAATGTTGCATTCATGGTAGGGCTTGTAGAACATGGCTTGTCAAGCGGATAACCATCCGTCGAGGTGGGCTTTTCAGTCGTACCTACATGGTTTGAGTCCTGGCTGGAAGCTCGGCCGGAACTCCAGTTGGGTTTGGAACTCAGACAGTTGACTCCTTGGACTAGAACGGAGTTGTGGGCGAAGTGTTGTGCTGAACATCCTCGCCGACACCCCTTGATTGGTGCCGAGACCTGGCGGTAACTGATGGTCATGTGTGTGTAGCGGTACACCCCTGCAGGGTTAACAAAACTATTCGAATAGTCGCGTCCGCGGTAATGGACTACTTGGAAAGTTGTGCTTGATTATTAGACAACTTGAATGGATACTCTAAAACTCGCAAGATAAGTGTGAGTGCTATGGCGTGCTTTCTCGTGGGGAAGTCGAGAAAGCATCCATAGTGGTGTATTGGTTGGAGACTTGGTAGTGGACTCGTGTACGCTTCTTACCTCAAGTCTGGTACTCGTAGTTCAGGACTAGCCAAGTCAAAGCTGGCACTTCTGCATTGTTAAACCCCACCTCCCTTTACCTTGAAACTTGAGCATGAGTAGTATAGTTCTGATGTAAGTCTTGCTGAGTACGACTTTGTACTCACGTTTGCTTATTCTATGTTTTAGATGGAAACCCAGACCCCGATGGAGTCACCTTCCTGAAGCTCGACGTTGACTAAGCTAGTATAGTTCCAGACAGCAGTCTGGTCCCTCGTGGAAGGGCATGTATGTTTTCAGGGCTTCTCTAAGCCATTTTTAAACTTGTCTGTACTCAGACCTAATTTGCTTCTGTTGTATGATGTAATGTTGATCACAGACATGTGATCTTTGTATACTCTATGTGTAAGTCAACAAAGAAGTACTTTGTAGAGTTATGTGATGATACCTGCTGTTCATACTAGACATGTGTGCTGCGTGTATGATTATAACATGCATGTCTTAGTATGGGTTTTCGAGACCTTAGTTGTGATCTGGCTGGCGGTCTTTCATACACCAAGTGGCCCTTAGATGTGCGCAGCTTGGGGCATCGTGATGCGATTTCTCGTGACTCTGTCACGTGCACACTTTGTTGTATGATCGAGCCCGCCCTAGACCCCGACTAAGTGATCGGGCTGGAGTTTGTTTATGTAAGGGTTATGATTCAATCGACAACATGGTTGAGGCGACTTGTCTATGAGTATGGGATTTCACCACCCATAATCAGTTAGACTTGTGAGCGGGCGATGAGGACCCATCTCAGTTGATCATCCAGCCTGGATGGGATGCCCCTCATGTACGATGCTTTCCGAGAGTGTTCTATGCTTGGCCTTGTCTGCTTAGACAAGTGGGTACGGCTCTCAGCTCTCCATGTGATTGAGTTGTGACTGGAATTACATACGCATACCCCGGGTCCCGACAGACTTGGTATCAGAGCAGGACTGTCTGTAGGACTATCAAACCCTTGGTCGAGGTCGAGTCTAGCATTCTATAGTTATATAGTTACTTGAGTATAAAAGGAACAACGTAAGGCTTCTTTTTCTCCTTACCATCATCGATCTGAGTTCATGAGTCACCCTCACCTTTTCTACGGGAAGATAGGACTAGGCTCATATATGTCTTACTAGAACATCTCGTTGATTGCTTCCTTGTAGCCGTAGGATTGTTGTGGTCGTCCAGAGTCTCCGTATTCTAAGTTCCTTGGGAAAGTTCTGTCCAATCTCCTCAAGGTTGTTTCCTTTTCCATCCCGGTGTAGCCGTTATGCTGCCCGATTTATTCTGTGTTTCTAAGAATCTTTGCCTTTGCATTACAATCTTTTCCTTCTAGTCATGTCCTCTTATCTTTGATTCCATCGTAAAACCTGTTCTGATTGTTGATTTTTATCACACAGGATGTCAGGTGGAACTCGTAGTGTTGTCCTTCGGAATCGAGACCGTGATCGGAATCGAAGTGATGATGATCCTCCTCCACCGCCTTCTGCAGCGGAAATCACGATGGAAGCTGAACGGAATCGACGTGATCAAACACGCCTTCTGGAGCTCATCGAGAAGAATACCGCTTGTCAACGCAATGTGGTTGTCAGCATTCCGGATTTCATCCCCCTCATGCCACCGATATTTCGATGTTCCTCCGAGCCCCTTGAAGCCGATGATTGGCTCCGTTCCATCGAGCGTAAGCTTGAGACGGCGCATGTTGCTCCCAATGATCGTGTAATGTTTGCGGTATACTTCCTGGAAGGTGCTGCTGTTGAATGGTGGGAGAACTATGTTGCAATGCAACCTGATGGTCACGTAGTGACTTGGCAGCAATTCCGTGATGCCTTCCGAGGGTACCACGTTCTGGATGAGATGATGGAAAGAAAGAAGGAAGAGTTTTGCAATCTAACTCAGGGAGATAGGTCCATCCACGAGTATATGACCGAGTTCAACCATCTTGCTCGTTATGCCCAAGAGGAGATATCCACTGATGCCAAGAAGTAAGAAAGGTTCCGCAAGGGACTTAACCCTGTTATTCGTCATGATCTAAATCTTCATGAGTTTGTCAACTTTGAGGATTTAGTCAATAGATCCTTCAGAGCGGAGTATGGCAATGAGGTGTTCGAAGAGTCTCGCAAGCATGCTCGTGAGTTTGCTCCATCTTCTAGTTCGGCCCCTCAGAAACGCCGGATATGGATTCCAACTAGTGCCATTCCTTCACACCTTTTTGCAAGGCCATCCTATATGGTGCCTCAACCTCCTCCACCAAACATGAATCCCAACCACTATGGTAGTGAACCTGCCATCCTTGCTCCACCCCCTGACACCAGAGTTTGCTACAAGTGTGGTCAGCCTGGCCACATCGCACGGAAATGTTCATTGTCGGTGAAAGTTGATCCTCGTACAAGACATGATGCCACCCCACCCAAGTCTTCCAAAGCTAAGTCTTCACAGAAATCAAC
This sequence comes from Bromus sterilis, assembly GCA_950022295.1. NCBI lineage: Eukaryota > Viridiplantae > Streptophyta > Magnoliopsida > Poales > Poaceae > Bromus > Bromus sterilis. The sequence continues at coordinate 34,383,207 of OX465597.1, forward strand.
CTCCAACTCCTTGCAAGCAAATTCCTTAGCCACTGTTGGTGGTTGTGTGAACCAAATCTCAGTTGAGGAAGCTATTGATACTTCTGACGTTGTCCTTGGTACACTCCCAGTCAATCATGTTCCCGCCTCCGTTCTTTTCGATCCAGGAGCTTCTCATTCATTCATGTCGGAGATTTATGCACTTCGTCATGAGTTCCCCTTTGAAGAAATGTTTTCTCCAATGATCATTCAAACTCCTGGTTCAAAATGGCAAACTAATAGAGTAAGCCATGGCAATCAAATTGCAATTGAGGGTTTAGTATTCCTTGCCTCTCTTATAGCCCTCAAGTCATCAGACATTGATGTCATCCTAGGAATGGATTGGTTATCAAGACAGAATGCTTTCCTTGATTGTACAGCCAAGTCAGTTAAACTTACACATCCTTGAGGCCAGACCATTGACTACACCCCACCCAGTTCTAGGATCCAGATGCATACTTTGAATGTGCTTCCCCTTCCTGACCTTGAAGATATTCCGGTGGTTCGTGACTTCCCGGATGTCTTTCCCGAAGAACTTCCAGGGATGCCCCCGGACAGATGTGTAGAAATCATTGTAGATCTTGCCCCAGGAACCGCCCCAATTTCCAGACGCCCATACAAAATGGCCCCACGTGAGTTAGCTGAGCTTAAAATCCAACTTGAATCTTTGTTGGCAAAAGGTTTCATCCGCCCTAGCTCATCTCCATGGGGTTGCCCCGTTCTGTTCGTAACGAAGAAAGATGGAACAGAAAGGATGTGCGTAGACTATCGCCCGCTAAATCTAGCGACGATAAAGAACAAGTACCCACTGCCCAGGATCAATGATCTTTATGATCAACTTGTTGGATCCTCTGTCTTCTCCAAGATGGATTTGAGATTAGGCTATCATCAAATCAAAATCCGAAACGAGGACATTCCAAAAACGGCTTTCACTACTCGTTATGGTCTTTACGAGTACACTGTCATGTCCTTCGGTCTAACCAATACCCCCGCCACTTTCTCGTGCATGATGAACTCGATCTTCATGGAATACTTAGATAAATTTGTTGTAGTTTATCTTGATGACATTCTCATCTACTCGAAGAACGAAGAAGAACATGACGAACATCTTAGGCTGGTATTGATGAAACTTAGAGAGCATCGCCTTTATGCTAAATTCTCCAAGTGTGAATTTTGGCTACCAAAAGTGACCTACTTAGGCCACGTGATTTCTGCAAAAGGCATTGCTGTGAATCCCGAGAGAGTTCAGGCCGTCCTTGACTGGACTCCACCTGAATCGATTAAGCAAGTTAGGAGTTTTCTTGGCTTAGCAAGCTATTGCCGCCGCTTCATCGAGAACTTTTCTAAAGTTGCAAAGCCTCTAACTGAACTCCTCAAGAAAGATAAGAAATTCGAATGGACTCCCAAGTGCGAGGAAGGCTTTCAAGAGCTAAAGAGAAGATTGACTTCTGCACCCGTACTTGCGCCTCCAGACACCAAAAGGGATTTCGAGACCTATTGTGATGCTTCACGGCAAGGGTTAGGATGCATACTTATGCAAGATAGACATGTGGTAGCTTATGCTTCACGCCAGTTGCGTCCACATGACGAGAACTATCCTACCCATGATCTTGAACTCGCTGCCGTAGTTCATGCCCTGACAACTTGGCGACATTACCTCCTTGGTAATCGTTGTGAGATCTATTCCGACCACCAAAGCCTCAAATACATTTTCACCCAGCCAGATCCTAATCTCAGGCAAAGACGCTGGATTGAGTTGATAAAAGATTATGACTTAGGAATTTCTTACACCCCAGGCAAAGCCAATGTCATGGCTGATGCACTAAGTCGTAAGTCGTATTGTAACAACCTCATGTTACAACAGTATTGATACGTCCAAAACGTATCTATAATTTCTGCTTGCTCCATGCATGTTTTGTGTGATATTGCTATGATCTAGATACACTTTCATACACTTTTGATCATATTTGGACTAACCTATTAACTCAGTGCACCCCAGTGCCAGTTCCTGTTTTCTGCTGTTTTTCTATTTCAGTTTTCCCCCATATAAAAAGTGCCAGAAAAATTCTGGGAAAAATACAAGAAAAATCAGCGTACAGGAAACTTCGAGAAGAGCCCGGGAGGGGCCAGAGGGGAGACAGGGGGGCCAGGCGGCCACCCGGCGCGGCCCCACCCCTTTCCTCGCCAGGGGGATCTTGGGGCCCCTGGTCCACCTCTGGCTGCCCCCCTTCGCCTATTTATTCTCCGTCACGGGAAAACTCCAGAGGAGGAACCCTATTCCGCAAACTCGCCTCTGTTCCGCCGCCGCTGCGCTTCCGAGATCGGGAGCACCAGAAGACCTCTTCCCGGCACCCTGCCGGAGGGAGGATTGACCTCCGGGAGTCTCCTCTCCACCATGGATGCTCCCCGGATGTCTCGTGAGTAGTTTTCCTTGGACCATGGGTCCGTGATCAGTAGCTATGTGATGTTCTGTTCCCCTCTTTGATCTTCATTGTTTAGACCTCGTGAGCTGCCCTACATGATCGTGGCACCTTTGTAATATTTCTGCTGTTGCTATGCTGAGTTTGGAGGGATCTGATGGATTATGAGATTATGTTCAGATTGTGATAGAGTAATATATTTGGTTTTTATCTCTTATATTTTTATTCCTAAGTAATTCTTGCATGTTCTCCGTGGTTGTTTATTGCTTTGGCCAAGTAGTAGGTAGTGACTCCAAGAGGGAACGTTGTGCTAGATTGTGGGTTCATGCCCCCCGATGACACGCTTGAGTGACAGAAACATGAGTCTAGGGGATGTGCTGTTGCCACAAGGGGGAAAACAATGGTGCTTGTAACCGCGATTACAAGGATTGTTTACTTTACGCAAAGTTCTTTTTAATGCAGTTGTCTGTTGCTTTGGGTTTACACTTTGGGTGGGGCTCGCAACTTAATACCGGCGAGATGTTCTGGATAGATATCTCAAGGTGGATGATTAGTAGTAGATGCAGATGGATTTCGGTCTACTTATTTTGGCGTACTGCCCGTGCTTTTGAGCCTCTTCCTTTCCTTTGTAGCATAGTTAGCATTGCGGTGCGTTCATAATCCTGTCAATTGTCCTTCTGTAATTTGTTTACCTCGCATAGCAGTTTTATCGGCTTTTGGCTGAGAAACATCACTAGTGAACATCACGTATCCCGGTCCATATCCTCATTACTATTTCCAAGCTATATTTACTCTACTGCTTTTACTTGCTATCATTATCCCTTGCGTTTTATCCTTTGTGAACAACAAGACCGGAGAGATTGACAACCTCTCTTAACTTCGTTGGGAACAAAGTTATCTGTGTCTGTGTGCAGGTCCGCGTCAGTTGCGCCGTTGACACCTACTTATCATCTCTGGAGTCCTACTGGAGACAAACCTTGGTATCTTCACCGAGGGAAAACTGCTGCTGCACTACATCTCAAACCTTCCACTTGGGGTAACCAACGAAGGGCGAGAAGCCATCAAGTATCAACCACTTCTTGATGAGGAATTTCGAAAGCTCAACCTTGAGATTGCTCCTCGTGGATCTCTTTTCAACTTGGTGGCGAAACCAACCCTTGAGGATCAGATCATAGTTGCCCAAAGGCGTGCACGTGGTGTTCGCCGGATCAAGGAGAACATTGCTAGCGGAGTTGCTAAATGTTTCTCCACAGATAGAAAAGGAACGATATTCTTTGAAAATCGTTTGGTAGTACCTAAGAATAGAGATCTACGGCAACTCATCCTCAAAGAAGCCCATGACACACCCCTCTCGATTCATCCCGGTAGCACAAAAATGTACCGAGATCTACGCCAGAGATTTTGGTGGACTAGGATGAAGAGAGACATTGCTCGATATGTTGCCGAATGTGATGTTTGTCGTCGCATTAAGGCCAAACACCAAAGACCTCCTGGTACACTTCAACCTTTGCCTATTACCGAGTGGAAATGGGACAAAGTCGGTATGGACTTCATCACCGGCTTTCCAAAAACCCAGAAAGGAAATGATGCCATCTTCGTTGTCATTGACAGACTTTCCAAAGTTGCTCACTTCCTCCCTGTTCGCGAGTCTATAACTGCCAGTCAGTTGGCGGACTTGTACGTCTCTAGAATTGTGTCTCTTCACGGTGTTCCTTTGGTAATCAATTCTGATCGTGGTAGCCTTTTCACCTCTAGATTCTGGGGAAGCTTTCAGAATGCTATGGGAACTCATCTCTTCTTTAGCACAGCTTTCCATCCTCAGTCTAGAGGTCAAGTTGAAAGGGTTAATCAAATATTGGAAGACATGATCAGAGCTTGTGTTATCTTATTCGGAAAGAATTGGGAGAAGTCTCTTCCATTTGCCGAATTTGCTTATAACAACAGTTTCCAATCTAGTCTAAACATGGCTCCTTTTGAACTCCTCTATGGACGACGATGTCGAACACCCCTAAACTGGTCAGAAATCGGTGAAAGACAATTATTTGGACCGGATATGATCAAGGAAGCAGAAGAGCAAGTTCGCATTGTTCGTGATCGATTGAAAGCCGCCCAGTCTCGTCAGAAAAGCTACTAAGATCGTCATCATAGGCAAGAAAGCTACAATCTGGATGAGAAGGCTTACCTTCGGGTTACTCCTCTGAAGGGGGCCCAAAGATTCGGTATCAAAGTCAAGTTGGCCCCACGTTACATCGAACCTTTCCGCATTCTCGCTAAATGTGGAGGAGTTGCCTACCAACTTGAACTACCTCCGCACCTTTGCCGAGTACATGATGTATTCCAGGTGTCACAACTCAGGCGTTGCTTCAAGGACCCCATCCGCGAAGTCGACCATGAAACGCTTGATCTCCAAGATGACCTTTCTTATCGAGAGTACCCTGTTCGTATTCTTGATTCAGCAGAGCGTGTCACTCGTCGTCAGAAGATCAAGTTCCTGAAAGTGCAATGGTCACATCACTCCGTGAAAGAAGCCACATGGGAAAGAGAAAACCGCCTCCGTGTTGAGTACCCCTCCTTCCTCCCGACGACTTCTGAATCTCGGGACGAGATTCTTTTGAGTGGGGGCGAGTTGTCAGAACCTCAACTAGGGTAAGTGCTAGGATTTGAGTGCCCCTTTGCATCATGTGAAAAATTCAAAAGAAATTCAAAAATGGGAAAAAGAAAAGCCCTAGAGAATTTAATTCAAATGGCCAGATAAAAAGTTGCTCCAAAAATCACTATGATATTTTTGAAAAGTCCTAGAAATAAGTGAGATCATATATAAAGTGGAGTGGGTCCCACTCAAGGCTCACTGATTTTTCAAATATATTATAAGTGCCTTGGAAATTAAATAATACCCCTATTTGATTTGAAATTCAAATTATTTGAATTTCATAAATCCCCAAACTTTGTGAGTGGCTAGCTACATGTCTAGGAAGGCCACATAAAATAGTTGGGAATTTACAAAAATGCTTTGCTATTTATTTCAAAGCCAAACAAAGAATAGAAAAGGAAAAACAGAGAAGAAAAAGGAAAAAGAAAGCCAGCCCACCCCCACAGGCCGCAGGCCCAACTTAACCTTTCCCCGGCCCAAGCCCACCTGGGCTTGTCGTCTTCTTCCCCTTCCCCCTAAGCTGCTCGCTGTCGAGCCGGGGGCACGCCGTGGGTGCCACCGCGACAGCCCCGCCGCCTATGTCTCTCCCCTGCCCTCTCCTCGCGCCACGAGGACGCCCAGAAGCCCCCGCACTCTCTCCCCCTCTCGCTGCACGCTCTCCCCCTCTCCCTCTCGCAATTTCTTCGCCGACAAGGAACCCGCCGGAGCACCGCCGTAGTAAGCACGTGGCCGACGAGCTCCTCAGCCCTGACACCTTGTCCAGTACGCGCAACACACTCGTCTCCGTCCCCGAGCCGAAGATCACGAGCCCGGAGACACTGGAGCCACCGATTTCTTCAACGTCGCCTCGCCGGAGTCGCGAGAGCTCGCCGAGAAATACGTCGCCAGCGAGCCCTCCCCGCCGTAGCCGTCAGCGCCATTGACTCCGGGGTGAGCTCCCCATCTTTCCCCCCTATCCCCAGCCTTTCCCGTGCCAGATTTCGTCTTCTCACCGTCGACAGTAGTCCGGCCGCCGCCATTGCCGTCGTGGCCGAGCTCCAAAGCCTCCTCTTGACGCCCCAATGGCACGAATGGATGCGCCAGCTCACAGGCTACACGCCCATACTCTCCACACCCCTCCCCGTACCCTAAAACTCTACTCCGGCGAAGCTCCGGCGACTCCCCGGCGAGCTCCACCATTAGAGCTAACCTAACCCCCCACTAAACCTAACCCTAGTCTATGACAATGGGGCCAGACCCCCTAACCCCTCTGCTTAATTAAATTAAAACAAGGATTAACCCCACTGTGGCTGACAAGCAGGCCCCACGGGTCAGAGGCCCCCTACGTCAGCATGAGGTCATGCTAACACAGTAAAGGGGTTTTTCTAATTAAAAGAAATGAAAGAAATTGCAGAAAATGTGTTAAACTTCAATAAATCGTATTAAATTCATTTGAACTCCAAATTTAACAAATAATATATGAAAAATGATCAGCATAAAATAATCTATCCAAATATACAACTTTCAACTATGTTTGAGTTGAATTTTAAATGGGACCAGTAACTTTTGCTATTTGGTTTAAATGGAATTAATTCAAATGCTTTTCCACTTTGAACCAGTACAATGTAAACTTGGTCACTTGTACATCAGAGACATATTACACACATGATCACATGGTTTTTAAAGAACAAACAATAGCAATTGCAATTTGGTTAAGTTGAAATTCATATGTGGAGTTTGAATTTGCATTTCAAATGCAATACACTTCATTTAAATCAAATGTACCACAAACCAACACCATTTACATCATGGACAACATTATCATGTGATTGTGCATTTAAATTCAATGTTGCCCCCCTTTGTTGATGATTGTTCCGGTGACAGACGTTCCGAGACGGTGATCACCCCCGAAGAAGAAGACCACCGTTAAACCCCGTGTATCGTCAGCAAGGCAAGCAAACCCCATTGATCATGTCTATAAAATCCCAATTCCCTCTCAGTCTCGCTTATGCATGATTAGGAGATCACCTTGTTATCAATTCTACCGCATAGTCGAACGCATATCCGATGCATGACCTATCATCTTGTCACAGTAGTAAGCAAACCACAATCCTAGCTGACATAGGAGTTGATTGATATCATGTGGCCCCTGCAACTGTTACTGCTTATTGCATGCTTAGAGTTTACAATGAGGATGCTTTTGATGTGAGTCGGGATGATAGTGAACATGGTGTTGGTGAAAGTGAAACTGTGTTGGTGAATCTACCCTAATACAAGGTGAACGATTAGAGGCTGTGTAGGAGTACACAGTGGGTTGTCTCGTTGAACACCGCCTTAAGCCCGAGTTCTTGTATGGTAATCTGAGACAAAGAGTACAACCACACATTGGGCTCACTGACCCCTCTCGACCTAGTAACTCACCCCGATCCAAGTCCAGGAGTCACACCTAGTTCGGGATTTCCATTCGACATATGCATATAAAGATAAAGGAAATGAAATGTGGCATTCATGGTAGGGCTTGTAGAACATGGCTTGTCAAGCGGAGAACCATCCGTCGAGGTGGGCTTGTCAGTCGTGCCTACATGGTTTGAGTCCTGGCTGGATGCTTGGCCGGAACTCCAGTTGGGTTTGGAACTCAGACAGTTGACTCCTTGGACTAGAACGGAGTTGTGGGCGAAGTGTTGTGCTGAACATCCTCGCCGACACCCCTTGAATGGTGCCGAGACCTGGCGGTAACTGATGGTCATGTGTGTGTAGCGGTACACCCCTGCAGGGTTAACAAAACTATTCGAATAGCTGCGTCCGCGGTAATGGACTACTTGGAAAGTTGTGCTTGATTATTAGACAACTTGAATGGATACTCTAAAACTCGCAAGATAAGCGTGAGTGCTATGGCGCTTTCTCGTGGGGAAGTCGAGAAAGTATCCATAGTGGTGTATTGGTTGGAGACTTGGTAGTGGACTCGTGTACGCTTCTTACCTCAAGTCTGGTACTCGTAGTTCAGGACTAGCCAAGTCAAAGCTGGCACTTCTGCATTGTTGAACCCCACCTCCCTTTACCTTGAAACTTGAGCATGAGTAGTATAGTTCTGATGTAAGTCTTGCTGAGTACGACTTTGTACTCACGTTTGTTTATTCTATGTTTTAGATGGAAACCCAGACCCTGATGGAGTCACCTTCCTGAAGCTCGACGTTGACTAAGCTAGTATAGTTCCAGATGTTGGATATATGCTCTAGAGGCAAATAATATATGATTATTCCAATATATCTAAGCAAGTTCATAACCAGTTTCATACCGTGCTAGAACTGCATCAGTGAAACAATGATGCAGGTGTGGTATAGAAACACCCAGAGTTCCTAGTTAGCCTCTACATCGATAACTAGTTCATGGTCAACATGATGGTCGTGGTCTCGCGATCATGGACAATTAAGTCTCTTGACTATGAGGTCACCTCACGGGTTAAGTGACGTGATGAACATTACCCAAAGTAAGCATTACAGCATGATCAAATCTTATGAAGGTTCAGTGTTGTAATTACAGAACATGGTAGACCGTTCCTTTGATCGTGAGTACGTGCATAATCACTGTCTTCCCGGATGCTTTGACTTACATCCCACCACCTGACTGAAATATGCGGGTCATAACGGTTGTATCTTTGGTATTTCGTGGAGATACGTTGAGGAGTATTGTTTACAAGAGCGGGATTTGTCAATCCATATAATGGATAGATACTCGGGGCCCACTCGGTGAGATTCCATCCATGAAGCTGCGCAGCGTGTGACTAGGTCACGGGGATGAATATCACGGGAACGAGTGAATGAGGATTTAGTTCGGAACGAGGTTGAACCAGACATAGGATGTCATTGATCGAATCTCGGAACAATCCAGTATCGCTGACAAAGGGAATGCTATACGGCGTAAGGTCCAATCGGTGTTGATATCCGGAATGCACAGGGGTCATTATGGGCATCCAGGTCCCGCTGATGATCATTGACTGTTGCCTCTGCTCGGTCATGACTGGAGTGTTCTCGGACCGTAGGGTAACACACTTAAGGGCTCGATGAAATCGGAGACCTTTTCGGAACCATCGGAGCAACCAGGGAATAAAGGAGACAATATCGGAGGAGTACCGTATTGAACCGAAACAAGTTCGGAGTGAGCCGGAAGAGTTTCCGGAGCACCGGGAGATGAGATAATATGTTTTAGTTATTAATTAATTGAATTAATAATTAAAATCATTTTATTTCTAATTAATATGTGCTATGGGCCTTAGTGGAGAAAAAGGCCCATTAAGGAATTAAAGGGAAAAGAAAAAAAAGAAAAGAAAAAGGGGGGGAGGCGCCATGGGCCCTAGGGCCCATGAGGGGTGCGCCCCCTCTCCCCCCTTGGCCGGCCACCCCCTAGCAAAGGGTTTAGTCCCACATTGCTAGGGGAGGTGGGTTGACTCCCTTCCCCAGCCTATATAAAGACAGGAAGGGTGCACATAATTAATACACAGAAATTCATGAGAAAATAAATATAACTCCGAATTGAGATCGGTTTTCTCCGGTCTCCTCCCCTCTCTGGTCTCTTCCACGGTGGGCTCCCTAGTGTGAGCCTGTAGTGGAATTGAGACCTCTCTGCTAGAATCGGAGGCCGTCGTGCTGCCGAAGCTCCGTCCGGAGGTCTGCTTCCGCCCCCTCCGCTGGATCGGAGAACGGAGGTCGTCATTGAGTCTCGTATGTGTGCGAGTACTACGAGGTGCTGCACGTGTGGCACTACACCCATCCGGGTGCTCAACACAGCCAGGGGGCTGTGAAACTTGATCGGCTACATCAACCACGTTTGCGGGAACGTTTCCCGCGCAACGGACTACACCCCGAGGTATGTTATTTCCGCACTACTGTCCGTTACGATAATACGGCTAGCTAGATCTTGGGTTAAGGGAACGCTAGTTAGAAAAATTTGTGTTTTCTCCTGCGAACCCCAACAGTGGTATCAGAGCTAGGTCTATGCTTAGTATTACTGTACGGATAGAACACATCGGGGATGTGGGCGTTGATTGTATGATTGTTACCCTCTCACGTGTACTTGTTCACATCTGCGGCATTGTTTGATGAAGCGGCCCCCGACCGACTTTACGCGTACTCTTACGCGAGACTGGTTCCACGCTTGACATACGGCTTGTACCGTATAAAGTGGCTAGGGGGGTGTCTGTCTCTCTACTTTAGCGGATGTGGCATTTGCAACGGAGGGCCCCGTGCGGGGTGTAATAGAGACAATCGTATGGTTAACGTTGTGGTTGACTCGTAGGTTAAAACCTGTTTAACTATGAAAGCCCTAGCAGCCACGTAAAACTTGCAATATACAACTAGATCGTCTAAACCTTGTATTGCAAAGTGGGGGCTATCGTTTGTTTGTTTGTGATGTAGTGATAGCTTTGCTATGTGTTACTAGTGAGTAGTAATCGTCATCATAAAACAAACTAAAATGGAGACACTGTAGACTTAGTGTTGCCATAGCCCAGACATCTTAAAACTTGCTAGTATAAGATACACGACGGTAGCATGTGATAAGATGATCCCTTAACAAAGCCAAACACAAGTATTCTACCGAAGTGTGCACCACCTGGAAGGTTCTCCCATATGGCCTGATGCTCCGTACATACCGGAGTTTTCCTACATATTCAATGGAGTTCGCATGAGGTTGGGTTCGGCAAGCCTGGCATATGAAAATATGGCCTTGCTGAGCAGCATATAACATGGAGGTTAATTTGGCGAGCCTAGCATATGCAGATATGGCCTCGGAATACTAGAGATCGAAAGATCGAGCATGAGTCACAGTATATATAAGATAATGTGATCGCACAAGTTGTTGACTACCTTTGAAACTGACTCGTCGGCCGTGTGATATTCGAGGTCGGGCAGTGAATCTGGATCATGTAATCACTAAAACTTCTTAGGGATGAAATGTTTTAGTGCGAGCTCATATGATTATATGAACTCATTGTTGTGAACTAGTCTTAATTGTGTTCCTTGCAATTATGTTTGTAGAAAATGGATAATACCCAGTACCTTGAAATGGTTTCCTTCTTACATGGTGAAAGACTTAAAGAAAATGGGTCAAACTTCATTAGTTGGTACTTACGCCTTAGAGCCGTGCTCAAGAGAATCAACCTTTCATTCTTAACTAAAAGGCACGTGGGAAACCCTCCAGAAAACGACATGGATGCACAAGCGGCGATTGATTATCATTATCGTCGTAGGACATATGCCATAGCTAAGGGTATCATAGAAACCAGCATTCCGCAACCTTTGCGTGAGGAGTATGCTGATTTGGATACATACGATATGATCGATGAGCTGAAGTCATCAAACTTGCATCAGTTTAGAGTTGCCAGATTTGAGTTAGAAAGTGAGTTTCTCTCTACAAAGCTGGAAGAAGGCTCTTGCCTGAAAGCACACTTGGCCAAGATGCATGAGATACATCTGAGCCTCGTAGATGACTTTGACTATGATACCACACATGAGTCTGCGATATACACGGTGTTACACTCGCTTCCACCGAGCTATACAGACCATGGCTATGGCTATGTCGGCAGAGATGAAAGCCTCGAGTTCTCTGACTTCATGGATAGACTTCAGTACCTGGAGGTCGAACCCATTGAAGGAGAAGTTGTCGATGGAGAAGGTATATACTTGATATACTTTATAAATGTTTACTCCCTTATACAACAAGTGCAGTAAATGAGTATTTGATACTTATTCTGTTTTATGAAAACAGGACCTGCCGTTGCATGGACGGGAAGAGGTGAAATCGAGGATTGATGGATATCAAGTCAGTTGATGGCCAGCATGGATTCCACCGAGACATCTATCATAGGAGATACTTAGAGTATTAGATAAATCTTATGTAATCATTATAGTATGAACACTTAGTTGTGTGTCTTGCATCTCGCGAGACAAAGTTATTCATGTAATGAGACAAGTCAGTTGTTCCATCTCTATGAATAAAAGTGTGCTTATACTTTGATTACGTCTTGATTTATGATATGATAGAAAGCATTTATAATACTACTATTATTGTCAAGAAATATTCAATGTTTAATGATAAAGTTGTCTTGATTATAACAAGTCAAAGATCTGATTGCATGAGGTGACTTCATAACTGATGAATTCATTAAATGTATGATCTATTAACTTGTGAGTTCATTATCGAATGAAGAATCATAACTTGATTGCATGAGATGGATTAGATACACGATCTATGAACCTCTGCAATAAATATAATCATGACAAGGTTCTAGCAAGTAGAACTTGTGCCAATCATTATACATAAATGATGTAGAATGGACATATGAGTTATCATTAAAGACTTCATATGATTAATTGAAAGTTGTATTCAATTGAGATCATAAAACTGAGATTCGGGAATCACAGTAAGAAGTGAGAATACAAGGATACATATCACTACGTTACGATCCGGAGTGAAAAGTATTGATATTGACATAATGGGAGACTTGTGGAAGTTGTACCACAAACTACGATGGAAGTTGAAAGTGCTAGACTACTTAAACCATTCGTAGTCATACTAAACCGTAGTATGGTCTAAACGTTCTTTCCCCTAGCACTATAGTTATTGTTGAATAAGTTGTTAATTCATTAAGTTAAAACACTCACTTCATGAATAGGAAACCATCCTGGTTTTAACGAGACATGATAGCTCCATAACTGATGGTGTTATAAGGTTTCTTAAAAGAAAGAATTTCTTTGTAATAGAACTACGAGCAATTGAAATTACATATTCTCCCCGAATAGCAAAATTTGTGTTGCTTAATTGGTAATACGAGAAAAGTATCTCGACACAGATCCAATGGGAGATAATGAAAACTTTGACCGGGGTATTGGACCTTGCCTTCAGAATATCAGACTATTGCAACGGAAGCATGTTCCGTTGTAATGACACTGCATAAGGAAGGATATGCCAAAGATGATTGATCTTGGTATATGAGTTGAAGCCATTGTTGAATTTAGAAGGTTATCATGAATACGTTCTGTACAGAACAATAATCATGAGTCTTCTTAGTAAAACAATAGGGAATAATATTGCTTGAAGACACAAAGGAATGATGGTAGCCTAGAACACGAGGAGAAATGAAATAATATTGAGTTACATTAAGGATGGCTCACGTCCCGTGAAATAAATCGGTTATTTCATATTCTCGACAAACTGGAGAGTTATTGAGAATAATGCAATGGACATAAGGCATTATTTGGTTATGACCAAAGTTCAATGGTGATTGACTACGGAAACGTAGGAATGCTTTAATCAATAAAATATTTCATTTACACTACGATGGACCATAGCCTGAAATTGCATCTCAGTCAAATTTAGATTTGAAAGGGAATTGTAATGGGCAAGACGAAGGTTACTTCGTTAAAAGGATGGACTATAGTACCTCAAGACAGGAACCCTCAACCTTGATTTGATCAAGTGATTTTGTGATGACCAAAATATTGAGTGGGCCTGCAGTTTCATGAAACTGAGTGGGAGCTTTGAAGACTTCCCTGAAACTTGGAATGCAGAGGGCATTTTCTGAGTGGGAGCTTTGGAAGCATTGTCATTATGTGAGACATAGTGAAACAATAAAATGACTTGATGAAAGCTGAACCACAAATATATGAGTATATGATGGATATATTTGAGTGGGAGCATGATCATTGTCTCAAACATATATGCATTGATATGTGTGAAGAATGATCTCATATGTATATATATGGATATGCATTGATTGTGTATATAGAGAATCGTCTCATATACATATGTGCATTATGATATATATAGAGCATAAGGCAAATAAAATACAAGATTGCAAGAATCTTCTTTTATATGAAATACCAACACATTACACGTTGAAATCTATATGAGTAGATTAAGATACGGATAATGAAACGAAGTGAAAGTTGGAATAATCTTCTAGACAAGAAACAGGTTCTTGTGGATAGAAATTATATAATGGATGAAATCCAAATATCACAGGCAATGTCTTGATGGAAGAATAGAGATGCACCATGTACTGGACTTGTGATCTCATATGTTCTTGACATATGATTCTACCATATAACATGCATTGTGAATCCAACAAACAGAATGACTCAAAAGTTCTTGGTAGAAGAACAGATTCCGATGTGCTTTAGGAGTAAAACACAGAATCTGAATAAAGTCCATGCATTCAGTATAGAGAGGCATACTGAGGACTATTCTCTAAAATATAAAAAGGATAATAGACTTGAATGTAATGCAAGATTACAATTGCAAGCCATATTATGGGTCTATATGGAATTAGAGACATCACCAAAGACATGAAAGAAATGTGAGCAAAATTCACGGTACTACAAACATAATACTACTTAAGAAAGTAGACGTATGGATAAAAGTTTAGCGTTAGAAGTATTGGACTTCTGGCTGAGTGTATTTCCCAGTATATATGACTATGGATGAGTCTTCTTAAAGACTGAACCAAGAGATCATTGGAGGATACTGTGAAATAATAGTCTCACTCTCCCGCGAAACTTATATCCAACCATTATATGATAATGAGTGGTATGTCAAAAGAGTTTTTTGACCTGTACCAGTTGCAAAGGAAACATACGAATCTGAATTGGTGCAGTTCGTTGACGAACCCTCTTCCATGAGCATGCATGATCAATGAAACACTTATGTGATAAGATGATTATGATCGGAAAAATGCGGCTAGATTATTAGCACTCTAGTGCAAGTGGGAGACTGTTGGATATATGCTCCAGAGGCAAATAATATATGATTATTCCAATATATCTAAGCAAGTTCATAACCAGTTTCATACCGTGCTAGAACTGCATCAGTGAAACAATGATGCAGGTGTGGTATAGAAACACCCAGAGTTCCTAGTTAGCCTCTACATCGATAACTAGTTCATGGTCAACATGATGGTCGTGGTTTCGCGATCATGGACAATTAAGTCTCTTGACTATGAGGTCACCTCACGGGTTAAGTGACGTGATGAACATTACCCAAAGTAAGCATTACAGCATGATCAAATCTTATGAAGGTTCAGTGTTGTAATTACAGAACGTGGTAGACCGTTCCTTTGACCGTGAGTACGTGCATAATCACTGTCTTCCCGGATGCTTTGACTTACATCCCACCACCTGACTGAAATATGCGGGTCATAACGGTTGTATCTTAGATATTCCGTGGAGATACGTTGAGGAGTATTGTTTACAAGAGCGGGATTTGTCAATCCATATAATGGATAGATACTCGGGGCCCACTCGGTGAGATTCCATCCATGAAGCTGTGCAGCGTGTGACTAGGTCACGGGGATGAATATCACGGGAACGAGTGAATGAGGATTTAGTTCGGAATGAGGTTGAACCAGACATAGGATGTCATTGATCGAATCTCGGAACAATCCAGTATCGCTGACAAAGGGAATGCTATACGGCGTAAGGTCCAATCGGTGTTGATATCCGGAATGCACAGGGGTCATTATGGGCATCCAGGTCCCGCTGATGATCATTGACTGTTGCCTCTGCTCGGTCATGACTGGAGTGTTCTCGGACCGTAGGGTAACACACTTAAGGGCTCGATGAAATCGGAGACCTTTTCGGAACCATCGGAGCAACCAGGGAATAAAGGAGACAATATCGGAGGAGTACCGTATTGAACCGAAACAAGTTCGGAGTGAGCCGGAAGAGTTTCCGGAGCACCGGGAGATGAGATAATATGTTTTAGTTATTAATTAATTGAATTAATAATTAAAATCATTTTATTTCTAATTAATATATGTGCTATGGGCCTTAGTGGAGAAAAAGGCCCATTAAGGAATTAAAGGGAAAAGAAAAAAAAAGAAAAGGGGGGGAGGCGCCATGGGCCCTAGGGCCCATGAGGGGTGCGCCCCCTCTCCCCCCTTGGCCGGCCACCCCCTAGCAAAGGGTTTAGTCCCACATTGCTAGGGGAGGTGGGTTGACTCCCTTCCCCAGCCTATATAAAGACAGGCAGGGTGCACATAATTAATACACAGAAATTCGTGAGAAAATAAATATAACTCCGAATTGAGATCGGTTTTCTCCGGTCTCCTCCCCTCTCTGGTCTCTTCCACAGTGGGCTCCCTAGTGTAAGCCTGTAGTGGAATTGAGACCTCTCTGCTAGAATCGGAGGCCGTCGTGCTGCCGAAGCTCCGTCCGGAGGTCTGCTTCCGCCCCCTCCGCTGGATCGGAGAACGGAGGTCGTCATCGAGTCTCGTATGTGTGCGAGTACTACGAGGTGCTGCACGTGTGGCACTACACCCATCCGGGTGCTCAACATAGCCAGGGGGCTGTGAAACTTGATCGGCTACATCAACCACGTTTGCGGGAACGTTTCCCGCGCAACGGACTACACCCCGAGGTATGTTATTTCCGCACTACTGTCCGTTACGATAATACGGCTAGCTAGATCTTGGGTTAAGGGAACGCTAGTTAGAAAAATTTGTGTTTTCTCCTGCGAACCCCAACACCAGACAACAGTCTGGTCCCTCGTGGAAGGGCATGTATGTTTTCAGGGCTTCTCTAAGCCATTTGTTAAACTTGTCTGTACTCAGACCTAATTTGCTTCCGTTGTATGATGTAATGTTGATCACAGACATGTGATCTTTTTATACTCTACGTGTAAGTCAATAAATAAGTACTTTGTAGAGTTATGTGATGATACCTGCTGTTCATACTAGACATGTGTGCTGCGTGTATGATTATAACATGCATGTCTTAGTATGGGTTTTCGAGACCTTAGTTGTGATCTGGCTGGCGGTCTTTTATACACCAAGTGGCCCTTAGATGTGCGCAGCTTGGGGCATCGCGATGTGATTTCACGTGACTCTGTCACGTGCACACTTTGTTGTATGATCGAGCCCGCCCTAGACCCCGACTAAGTGATCGGGCTGGAGTTTGTTTATGTAAGGGTTATGATTCAATCGACAACATGGTTGAGGCGACTTGTCTATGAGTATGGGATTTCACCACCCATAATCAGTTAGACATGTAAGCGGGCGATGAGGACCCATCTCAGTTGATCATCCAGCCTGGATGGGATGCCCCTCACGTACGATGCTTTCCGAGAGTGTTCTGTGCTTGGCCTTGTCTGCTTAGACAAGTGGGTACGGCTCTCGGCTCTCCATGTGATTGAGTTGTGACTGGAATTACATACGCATACCCTGGGTCCCGACACACTCCGAGAGTTAGCGTCTGATAACCCACAAGTGTAGGGGATCGCAACAGTCTTCGCGGGTAAGAATAACCCAATTTTTTGATTCGACACAAGGGGAGCCAAAGAATAGTTATAAGCCTTAGCAGTTGAGTTGTCAATTCAACCACACCTGAAAAAGCACTAGACAAGATATAAGTAGCAACGGTGTGTTGACGGGTGTAGTCTTTAAGACTTCCCCAATCACCAACACCACAAAGTAGTAACAAAGTAGTAGGAGCAGCAAAGAAAGTAAACGTAACAACGACGGCAATGAAGGTGAAAGATGGACCGGGGTTCAAGGTTTCACTAGTGGTACCTCTCAAGAAAAATAACAAGGTGCTGGGTGCACAAATTACAGTTGGGAAATTGAGAGAATTGCACCAACTCTAGCCAAAGAACAAACTAGAGCATCCTAGTCTAAGAACCAAACGTAGGCATGTGTTCCGTATGTAGTTGTACGTGCTTGCAATAAGAACTTTGCACAACATCTTTCGTCCTACCATCCCGCTACGAACGGGGACACTTAAGGAACTTATGGAGATTAAGGTGCTCCCGCGAAGGAGCACCGGAACAAAGCATTAACACTCTATGAACACATGTGATCCTCAAATTATAGCCCATCCCCTTTGGTGTCCCAAGTTGTCACCACTGGGATCGCCGGTTCCGGACTATAATAGGTGCATACAACCGTAGATAAGATCTAGAACAACAATTATGATCATGCAACCATAACGTGCTCAGATATGAGATCATGCTACTCGTGCACTAGTAACAAGCATTAAGAACAACAAATTGCAGCAACAATAATTCATAAACCTCTTAGGACTAAACAAGGTAACAATTCATCGGATCCCAACAAACACAACACCAATTACATCATATGGATCTCAATCATGTAGGGCAGCTCATGAGAACATTGTATTGAGGATCTAGGGGGAGATAATACCACATAGCTACTGCCAAGAACCCGTAGTCCAAGGAGGAACTACTCAAGAAGCAACATGGGGGAAGAAGAGTCGATGAAGATGGCCCCGGGGGCCAAGGCCCTCCCCGGCAGGGTGCCGAAGCAGGATCCTGGTGACCCCCGAAGCTAGTTTTCGATGGCGGCGGAGATCGGAATCGCTTCTGGAAAAAGTACTTCGATATTAGGGATTTCCTCCTCGGGGGTAAAAATAGGGGCCAAAGGGGGCACCGAGAGGGGCCACCAGGCAGCCAGGAGGGTGCCTAGCGCGGCCTAGGGCTGGGCCGCGCCATGGACCCTTCTGGATTCCTGGTGGTGGCCCTACCTTCCTTCCTTGGTGTTTCCGGAGGCTTCCGGGATGCTGATTTTTTATATAATTTTTCCGGAATTTTTGGAGCACTTTTACTGGCCGGAAAACCTGAAATACAAAAACAGCAAAAAACAGGAACTGGCAACTGGGTGCACTGAGTTAATAGGTTAGTCCAAATATGCTCAAAAGTGTATGAAAGTTCAAGCAAAACATGGCAAAGTCACACAAAACATGCATGGCACAAGCAGAAATTATATATACGTTTGGGACGTATCAGCGTCGAACTTCGCCGGTACATCCAAACCCTTGGCACGATATGCTTTGTCATCATAAACCTCCTTATATTCTTCCTCAAAACAGCCACCATACCTACCTATCAAGGCATTTCCATAGCCTTTCCGAGATATATTGCCATGCAACATCCATCTTCTCATGACTTGATCTTCATGTCATACATGCTACTTGCTTGATCGATGAGCCGCATGCTAGTTGGGCCTTTCCCTAATCATTGCTACGTGACGCGCTAGTATCATTGCATATCCTGCTACACCGTCAGAGGCATACATTTTCATACATCATGATAGTTACATCTTCTTTATGATTTGAGTACTTTGTAAAGTGTGAAAGATCTTCTATACTTTTTTTAATATATAGAGTGTTGCCCCTAAAGTGAGGAAAAGATCCCAAAGTGGACAAATCGAAAGATCCCAAAGTGGACAAAATTAAAAGATCCCAAAGAGAAAAAATGAGAGAACTAGAAAGAGTCGTTGAGGCCACCAAAAAATACAAAAAATAGAAAAAAAGAGAACAATAAAATAAAAAGAGAGAAGGGGGCACACTACTATTCCTTTTGAGAGATCCATACTCGTACTCCCTCTTATATCTTGTACTCCATAGAGATTATCATTCATGCATATAGCTATGTGGGGACCTTCACACTATAGAACTTGGCTTGTATATTCCAATGATGAGCCTCCTCAAATGAGCTCTAGTTCTTCTTGAGCAAGAAAGTTGGATGCACCCCCACTAGTTCCATTGAAGAGCTTTTAGCTCATATGTGCATCCGTTGCATGGCAATCCCTACTCCTCAAATCATATCTATCATTTGGCTTTTTGTCGCCTATGATTGTCCTCATTGATGTGAGCCTTTCACACCCTTTTTTGTCTTCCTCCTCCACCTTTTTCTATCTTTGCCATCCTAAGTGTCAACTTTCTTGCTTACGCTCATCCATTGCATGAGTGCTCAAAATGTCGAAAAGGAGTGGATCATTTTGACTTGTACCTGGCTAGTGGTCTGGGGATGAGTCAAGATAAGATTCCAAACAAGACTAAGTGTGAAACTTTAGTAGATTGAGTTCTCAACATAAAAATACTTTTTTCTCGTATATCCCTATACCCTTTCTTGCACGCAAACACCATTTGGAGACATTCAAGTCACGGGCAGCGAGAGCTCTTGCACCTTTATGTTCTTATGTTGCTTATTTCAATGCCAAATATAGACTCTTGCCTGTTATGACTTGAATTGAATTACATGCCTTGATTGCTTTACTTAAAAGTTCTTTTATGGTTGTTAGCATGTCACCACAGAAATTATGCTTGTTATCATTTACCTACTCGAGGACGAGCAGGAATTAAGCTTGGGGATGTTGATACGTCCAAAACGTATCTATAATTTCTGCTTTCTCCATGCCTCTTTTGTGTGATATTGCTATGTTATTGATGAACTTCCATACACTTTTGATCATATTTGGACTAACCTATTAACTTAGTGCACCCCAGTGCCAGTTCCTGTTTTCTGCTGTTTTTTCTATTTCAGGTTTCCCCCTTATTAAAAGTACCAGAAAAAATCCGGGAAAAATATAGGAAAAATCAGCGTACCGGAAGCTTCGCGAAGAGCCCGAGAGGGGCCAGAGGAGAGCCAGGGGGCCCCAGGCGGCCAGAGGGCGCGGCCCCACCGCTGGCCGCGCCAGGGGTGGAGCCTGGAGCCCCTGGTCCACCTTTGGCTGCCCCCTTTCGCCTATTTATTCCCCGTGACGATAAACCCTCGGGGACGGAACCCTTTTTCGCGATCTCTCCTCTGTTCCGCCACCGCCACGCTTCCAAGATCGGGAGCACCAGAAGACCTCTTCCCGGCACCCTGCCGGAGGGAGGAATCACCTCCGGGAGCTTCTCCACCACCATGGATGCTTCCCGGATGAACCGTGAGTAGTCCACCTTGGACCATGGGTCTATGATCAGTAGCTATGTGATGTTCTCCTCCCCTCTTTGTTCTTCATGGATTAGACCTCGTGAGCTGCCCTACATGATCGAGGCACTTATGTAATCTTTCTGCTGTTGCTATGTTGAGTTTGCTGGGATTCGATGGATTATGAGATTATGTTCAGATTGTGATTGAGTTATATATTTGATTCTTCTCTTTTATATTTATGTTCTTGAGTAATTCTTGCATGTTCTCCGTTGCTGTTTATTGCTTTGGCCAAGTAGTAGGTAGTGACTCCAAGAGGGAGAGTTATGCATGATTGTGGGTTCATGCCCCCCGATGACTAGCTTGAGTGACAAAAACATGAGTCTAGGGGATGTGCTGTGCCACAAGGGGGAAAACAACGGTGCTTGTACTTGCGGGTGCAAGGATTGTTTACTTTACGCAAAGTTCTTTAATGCAGTTGTCTGTTGCTTTGAGTTTACACTTTGGGTGGGATTCACAACTTAATACCAGCGAGATGTTCTGGATAGATATCTCAAGGTGGATGATTAGTAGGTAGATGCAGATGGATTTCGGTCTACTTGTCTTGGCGTACTGCCCGTGCTTTTGAGCCTCTTCCTTTCTGTTTAGCATAATTAGCATTGGTTTGCGCACATAATCCTGTCAATTGCCAGCTGTAATTTGTTTACCTCGATGGGCTATTTTATCGTCTTTTGGGAGAGAGACATCACTAGTGAACATCATAGTACTCTGGTCCATATTTCCAACACTGTTTACACCTTCAATTTACTTTCAGTATTTACTTTTCCGTAGCTATCACTATCATTATTATCCCGTGCGTTTTATCCTTTGTAAACAACAAGGCCGGAGGAATTGACAACTCCTTTGTACTCGTTGGGAGCAAAGCTATCTGTTGTGTGTGCAGGTCCAGGTGAAGTAAGCAACCTTAGGTTGTAAACGGCGCCATTGTTCACTTCACCACCTACTTGTATATGTTGGAGTCCTACTGGTTCGATACTTCAAACCTTAGCATCTTCGCTAAGGGAAATTTGCTGCTACGCTACATCTCACCTTCCACTTGGGGTAACCAACGAGGGACGAGAAGTTATCTCGTGTATCAAAGTGAAACGATGTTTTTCTCTTTGCCACTAGGCATTTGATTGTAGTCTGTACTCAGACATATATCTTCCGCTGTTGTATTGTATTAAGGCAGTTGTATGCCGATTGTATGAGTTGTTGTATCCTTGTAGATGTAATGTTGTGATATCATGTTGAAATCCGAGATATGTTGTGAGAGGAATTATCCCACACATGACTTGGAGCTTGCAGCAGTTGTGCACGCCTTGATCACTTGGCGGGGAGGAAGGTGGATGTGTTCACCGATCACAAAAGTCTGAAGTACTTGTTCACTCAGCCAAACCTGAACTTGAGGCAAAGAAGATGGCTTGAAACCATTACTGAGTACACAGTTGATATTCAGTACACGCTTAGGAAGGCCAATGTCATAGCTGATGCGCTGAGCCGCAAGGGCGATTGCAATAATATTCAGGTGCAGAAGATCCACCCTGATTTGTGTGAGTCCTTTCGCAGGCTCAATCTCAAGCTAGTTCTAGCAGGCTACCTTGCCAACCTTGTGGTAGATCCCACTATCCATGAGAATATCTGTGAAGCTCAGTCTGACATCTCAATGATTCAAAAGATCAAACAGGGTATTGCGGCCTCAGTGCCCAAGTACGGTTGCTTTTCAGTGCATAATGACGACACCGTGTTCTTCGAGGAGAGAGTTGTTGTTCCCAAGGAGGGAGATCTCAGAGAGGTCATCATGAAGGAGGCCCATGATTCCAAGCTATCAATTCACCCTAGCAACACAAAGATGTATCAAGATCTCAAGCAAAGCTTTTGGTGTACTCGTATGAAGCGGGATGTTGCCCGTTTTGTGTCTCAGTGTGATGTGTGCAGGAGAGTGAAGGCACAACACCAAAAGCCTGCAGGGCTACTCCAGCCACTTGAGATTCCGGAGTGGAAATGGGATCACATAGAGATGGGTTTCATCACAGGCTTCCCTTTGTCGCAGAAGAAAAACAATGCCATCTTTGTTGTCATTGACAATCTTTCCAAAGTTGCCCACTTCTTTCTAGTGAAGGACTCATTTCAGCACAACAAAAAGACATGTCTCTCAATATTCATGCTTTCAAGTTAGTTTTCATTTCCCTAAAAAGACATGTGTCTCTCAAAAAATATTAGTTACGCATCTTCAACGCAGATCTTTAAACGACGGTCCAACTTTGATCCAAACCAAAATTATCTAATTTGAAATGAATAGTAATAAACAAGTTAATGTTTGATCACAACCAAAAAATATGTTTCATCATATTTACATGCCCAACCATAGATAAGTCACCCCAACCATTCGGGCAAGGAAACTGCCCTCCGTCTTGTTGGTTGTCCGTGCCCCTTCGAGTTTAGTCGACCCCTAAATAAAATCGAGCTTTAATGTACCTTAAAAAGGTTAGGCTTGGGACAACACAACATTTATATAGCTAGAGATCGAGACCGGTCGTAAGATTTTAAGAGCCTGGGATGAAACTAAAGGCTAGGGTCATTTAGATCTTTTACAATGAAACTATCTTAGTTAGTATCATGTATGTTAATTAATAAAAAAATAAATTATCATTAAAAAAATAGAGAGTTCAGTTATGCTACTATGTATCGTGTATGGTAATAAAAAAACCCTTTTTATGATATCATACATTGTGAAAGACCACGTCGTTGCGCTGTTTTCAGATCTACCATTATCATACATTGTAAATATAATATCATACACTATTATCATATGTATGACTCTAACTTATGATAACATCTATTGCACGAGGTTTTAGAGCATATCCCTAGGACCTATTTCCACTTTCTGTTTGATCCATAAATTGAGTAAACGGGGCTAATAGAGGACGACTAATAATCTCTTGATCGTTAAGCTTTGCGATACACCCCATCATGATAAACAAGAAGTGACAGTAGGGTTTTATCTCTTAGAAAAGCATGAACTTGGGTAATTTTATGTTTCTGTTATCATCGACTCTAAATCACCGCACACGGGATACCATGTCGAGAGATCTGTCGAAATCATCTTCGACACATTGCAATTAGCAACAAACATGGTTAAACATCGCATCAAGGTAGATTCATTGCATTACCCTTAGTAACTTGAAATTATTGTCTGCTTGTAAAGTGGCACATGTATTATAGTAGTTCAACATTAATTATGTTTGATGTATAACATTGGTGAGAACGGGTATTTCTACTTTATTTATTGAAAAACGTCTAGCAACGATGATCCCGACAAACTTCAACCTGAATTCTCGCACAGAAACAAAAATATGTTTATGCTTCATATAAAATAATAAAAATATACTCCCTCTGTACCGATTTACACGTGGCATCCAGAACCAAGAAGGTAGGATCAAACAACCAAGTGTAGGTCTAACGGGTGTACCGAGTTACCGGTAAACTGAAGGAGAGAAAGTCGGGGAGGCCGAGACCCTGAGCCTGGCTGGTGACTGCATCGGTCATGGCTGGTCACACAGACCATAATCAGTCGCCGCCGTCGCGGATTGGGGCTGGCGATCGTAGGGGCAAGATGGGGGAGGTCTGGATCCTCGGCGGTTTGGTGAAGCTCGTCGTAGGCGGGCTCCTGGGAAGGCTGGGGTCGATGGACTGAGGGAGCTTGGCGTTAGTGGCCACAGCACCGCAAGCGGCGACACCCCTCCGCCTTCTCCCTTCCGCAAGTGCCGCTGCCGCTCCGCCGACTCCCTTCTGCCGCACACGGACCCCCCCCCCTCTGCCCTTTCCTCTGTGTACGCGGCGGCGTGCCTTCTCTTCTCTGCAGCCAAAAAAACTCGCAACATATGTCTTACAATACATACGCCCGCGACCGCCACGCGCTCGGCCAACACTTCGAGCAAACGACAGCGCATCCACCATAAACCGTCACAAACGTTTTCTCGCTGGATAACAGGACCCACATGAAAGAAGCAGTGGACCGAGTCACAATCAACTTCACAAATGCTACAGTGTCTCAATTGCTTCCCATGGATTTTACCTCTAGGAGCTTCAGTAAATTAGAGGATGTGTATGCTCCATGAGTATTTGGGCGCAAATAATTTGGGTCTTTTTGGCGTGAGTGGGCTGGTAGAGAAAAATATCAACACAATACAGTACAGAGCGGTGGATGAATTTAAACATACTTTTTCCTTCTTCTTCCGGACTTTGGTAATTCCGTGAGCAGCAACGTCGCCTCACCCTTGGGCAAACCTCGAACCAATCATAATCGAGAAGCAGAATAGCCCTCTCCCGGAGATCAACGTCGCAAGAATAGGGAAAAAAAAAATCGACGTCGTTGTCTACGGCGACTCTTGCTTGCTGGGCAGCGACGGATTTTCGATGGGTCGTCGTTGTTAACCGGTAGCTGTGAATTGCGCACTTATGCAAATGGTGCGTCTTATCTTGGGTGAAAAACCACCACCACTGACTCCGTTTACTCTGACAGTGAAGTCGCTCGCTAGCACGACCACGAGTGCTTGTCCCCGATATTTTCCTTTAAATGCCAGTTATACTTTCTAGACTCGTACTCCTTCCGTTTTGAATTATTTAACATAGTTTTAATTCAAATTTGATTTAAATTTAAACTAAAGTCGTATAAAATAATTTGGAGCAGAGGAAATAGTCAATAACTAGGATGCATGGCAGAGTCCCGCATACGTATATAAAAAACATGGAGTGAGATCGAACAGAACTAAATTGTTAGAACAGAATTAGTTGAAAACCCATCCGTGGTGAAATGATCAATAGGATTATGGTATCCCCTGCTCTTCAAAGATCAAACCCCATGTATAACGCTTAACTATCTTAAAGATGAATATTCTTTCAATGGGAGACCATAATCCTACTAATCATTCCACCACGGATGGGTTTGATCTTTAAATAGTTAAGCAACCGTGTAATTTATAGCAAACTAAGGCATATCCATCCGTGGTGAAATGATTAGTAGGATTTTCATTGATAACAAGACGTCCGTGATGATTTCGTTAAATCTGAAGACTCATGAAATCAATATCCATTTTTCAAAAGTACTCGTAAAGATAGGGTGTACATGTATGCATTCATAGGGATACTTACAACTAACCGGATCTATTTGGAGCCGCATTGAGCATCGATTTACATCCCTATCAACAACCAACCACCATCGTCTCCGTGTCAGAAAAAATCTAACATCATCTCCTCAGTCTTAAAATACATAGGAGAAACTTCAGTTACATGTGGCTAAAACTAAAACATGCATAACATCATTTTTTAAGTTATGCGGTAAATATTAGAAGAGTTTTCTCGCAAAATGTATATTAGAAGAGTTGGTGAGTGTACTAAGCATTGCTAAGATAATTTTTAATAAGAATTATCTTCATAATATTTATATTTTTTTACATGAAATTATTGTAGCTAGATTTAATTTTCAAAATACATAAAAGTACTCACAGGTGTGTACTATTATATAAATTACACGTTTTTTATAGAAAGACGGTAAGGGAACCTCCTACAGTTAATAGGTGCAACAAACCTAAATTGTAAGTACCGTGCCTTAAACCTGTGTGGGTGGGAAGGCATCAGCCCCTTCCCACCTATAGGCTATGCCTTAGTCTGCTGTAAATTACACGTTCATAAAACGACTCTTATGAATATATATATCTTAACAAAACTTACATTACACCATATTGAGATACTTAGCCTTCTGTTGAGGTTCACCAAGGGTGAAGCATTCCACCAACTCCTATAGGATCAATTCCAACATCTCAATGCCAGTTACCTGCACTAAAAAAGGATGACTTGTGTCCAAACACCATTTAGCTATAAAAACGAAGAACATCATTGCACGTGAAATTAATTGAACCAGTAATAAACCTATTTTTATGTATCAATTTTTTTTATCATGACGTGATCAACTACTTCCTTTAGCATTTTCATCCACTACACTAGATTGTTGAAAAAGTTGTGGAACACATACCATCGTGAATAGAGGGAAAGATAATAAAGGACAACACATCGCCGTGTGGCAGACTAAGGCATAGCCTAGTGGTGGGAAGGCACTCCCACCCACTTAGGTTCAAGGCATGGTACTTGTAATTTGGGGTTTGTTGCACCTATTAAACTGTGAAGGGTTCCCTTACAGTCTTTCTATAAAAAAACACATCGCCATGTGGGAGTGGTGATCCAACCCACGATGAAAAGTGTGTTGCGACATCATGCGGGAAGCTTTCATTTGTCCAAGAAGCATTGTTTGGAGCCTTACGGATGGACTAGAACTGGTGTGTTACTGGACATGTAAACCGAATCGTCGTGTAGTTGAATTGCCTGTAGGTTATTGAGGCCATAAAGATGGGAGGGGTCTCATCTAAATCTTTAACAACGAGTGTTGATGATTGTAGAAATTTTATCAATGAAGTTTGCAGTGATGTCTTATGAACATCGCCAAAGAGATGTCAATCAAGTAAGGGATGCCAACCAAGTCGGTCACGAGCTAGCTAAAATGACATTTCACGGTAATATCTCATCTAACTTGGGTAATGACTGTGTGCATCGTATTGATGTAGAGTCCGGAAGAAAATATATTACTTGGGTGATAACCCCCTACCGATAAACATCCTAGATGTAAAGATTTTCGACATTATGTATACACCCATGCATTGCAACGGGTCTACATATATTTTTAGCAGAGTAGAAGAATCATATATTTTTTGCTAAGAAATAGACAATTATATTTTGTCTATAAACATATATTTTTGCACTATTTTAAATTATAAAATAGGTATGTGCTCGTGATTGATTTAATTTTTTGGGTTACCAAAGATAAAAGATCAATTCTTTTGGAGTAGTTGTTTACATACCATCATTAATTCTTTCCATAAAACCGTGTAGAAATCATTGAAAAAGTGAGTCATGCATAGAAAGGTTGAACGAAGAGGTGTTGTAAGAAAACTCTAACGTAATAGGAAGTGTCAATTCGGTTCCCGGGTGCATCTGAATCCGGGGAAACAAAAATAAGAAAATGAAAATAAAAAAGCTTAAAAGATTCAATTTTTTTTGTGATGAAAGATGCTTACGTCCGAGATGTTCGTGTAAATTTTGAAGAAGTTCAGATATCTGGAGAGCTCGCGGCAAAAAAGATAAATTTGCAGTTTTTTTAAACGCTACTATTCATGTATTATTTCGGACTGAATTTGTTTTTTTTTGCTGTGAGCTTCGTAGATATCCAAAAAAAACTTAAATTTTACACAAACATCTAGACCCTAAGCATCTTTCACCATAATAAAATGTAGTTTTTTTTAAGTTTTTTTCATATGATTTTTTAAAAGATTCTTGTGCAAGAGCGTATGAGCCTGAGTTTAGATTTGAATATCCCAACGTAATACTACTATACAATCTTAGGTTTTATGTAAGTAGTACTAAGACAATGGCCACGCTTTGCAACAAAAAATATATATTGTACTAGGAAGTTTCATACTACTATACAACCTTAGGTTTTATGAAATCTTACATTTTTTCTAAAGAGAGTATATAAATTGATAGAGATATGCAATAGCGAGTGAGGATTTTTGGAGCTCGAGCACCATGACTTTCATTTTTTAAATTCGTCTTTTTAGTTTTTAAAAAAGAACTGAAAAGGTTTGTACAAGTAAAAAAGGATCTGAGGTGTATGTGTGTAAATTTTTAGAATGAAATACCTTGAAATGTGATCTACACAAAAAAAAAAATTCATGCAATAAAGCTTTTATCTCTAATTAAACTCCGTAAAAACACACTATAAGTTTAGCATTACCGATATTAAAATCAATAATGCTAAACGTACGGATGGTTTACAGGCTAATTACAGGCCCTTCGCAAATTTTCTCAGCCCCCCCTGAATTTCCGGTGTGGTGGCCCGCCTCACCTTCCTTTTACCCAATCACTCCTCGCCATGTCAGCATGTAAACAAGCTTAGCCTGTGCTGCCGGCGACACCTTGACCAGACCAACCCCGTCCGAACTTCCTCATCCCCACCCGCCCCTCGATTTCTCCTCACACTCCACACTCCGCCCCGCGCTGATCCCGGCGGGGGCCGTAACCGCCGGCGGCGACTGCTGCGAACGTGCTCTTCCACACCATCTCCCAACGACTCCTGGACCGAGTCTCGCCGCCGCAGCTTGACTCAACGCCGCCGTGAAACCCTAGCCACCGCCCCTCGATTACTCTCCGACATCCACATCGGCGGCGGCACGAGCCGATACGAGATCCAGGCGGCGCCGTGTCGACTGGGTTTCCGGCTGATCACGGTGGAGAGGTGAGCCCCCCGCGTCCTCGTAACTCCTACTATACGCGTGCTACATCGATCGATTTCAACTCCTGTTGGGGAGTTTGGCGTTTGATTTTGGCGATTGAAGGAATGATCCTAGGTTATCTGGTTCCGACCGGCGATTCCGGGGTGTTTTTTTTGGCGATTTAAGAATTGCTCCGAGGCCAGGCCGTCTAGTTCTGATCACGATTCTCGTTGCGGAAGGCGACGCCTTGATTTGGGGGGTTTGGTAGGGTTTGGGGGTTGTATATTTTTTGTACTGTGTCTTTTTGATTGATGGAGCGTTAGTGTGATTCCATGGCTCTTCCAAACGCTATGATGCATGTATTTGCAACAATTAATTGTTTCGTATATGTAACAAGGATTGTACTCCCTCCGTTCCAAATTAGATGACTTCCATTTGTATACATGTCTACAAATGGATGTCGTCTAATTTGGAATGGAGGGAATATTATTGAATAACATATCTTGAGGTCGTTCCAAAGGATGTGCATAAAAATTTGTTGATATCCAAGTTCCGATGACAATTGCAGTTTAAAAGCGTGCCATATTTTCTTATAATAGTTTCCCTGAAGCTCCCAAAAGTTTACTGATTTTGCTAAAATGACAGGGAGTTGTGATCAAGATTGCTGATAGTCGATGCCGCAGTTAATACAGCGGTCGAACTCACATATATGTAGATATGCATTTGTTTCAATTATAATTTCCAGAAAATGTAGTACATGCAGATCATCTGCGGGGTTGGTGATCTGAGTTTACCTGCTGCTGTGCTGCAGCTGTAGTTTATATGTAGAATGTAGATTTTCCTGACTACAGAGCTTCCATGATGAATTATTCAATAGACACTCCTCCTCGACTCCTTCTAGTCTATTAATTTTAATATCTTATGTCTTTACTTCTGCTACGAGGCACCAAGATCTGTTATTTCCTCTTCTGCCTATCGAATTCAGTTTATGATGCTCTGATGTTACTGCAGTTGAGTTTGGATCTCTACATCAGCTGAAGCTATTGGAGCAGCATGTCCGCGAAGGAAACAAGGTATTATTATATATGATAACTTATCAGAATCTTCTGAACTATCCATATGTGCATTCAGTTAGTTTATTTACATACGAAGTTCTACAGTCACTCGACGTAGTGTTGGGATATTCATGTTTCGATCTGATCTTGAGCTCAGTAGTGTTCAATCTGCTTGATAACAATGCACTTAAAGCACTGTGCATAATATTTCTTTTTCTTCTGTACCTCTGTTCACAAATTTTGACTTGGACCACATTTATCATCTCATATTGAAATCAGCATATTGAAGTGAACTGTAATATCATCTCATCAAGCAGCATTTCTATCCTTATGAACATTCTCTGATTGATCTGATTACTGTAATTGCTATTCCATGTTAGCTATTTTTTTGGTGAATGGTAATTGTGAATAGTGGATAGTTGTTTTCATGAAACTAACCTGTAGGACATCATCTAACTTGTTTCCCTAAGGATTAAGGTTTTCCTTATGGAGCTTGGTTATCTTTTTTACTCCTATTTCCTTTTATCAAAACCCAGTTAAATGAGCATTGCTGGATGTATGTACTGATGTAATCTCTACATATCCGAAGCATGTTATTTGACTTAGACATGGCTTGGGTGCCTTGGTTGTGAAACTAGTTGAACGCTTCCACAAAGATGTATCAAGAATTTGGTGTTTTATTACCATTTGTGTCATTGATGCATATTGTACACTGATACACATAAGTTACTCATTTCAGGCTCGTAGAAGCTAATTCCATTGGGATGACAGATTGGGCTAATATTCAGACTGATATTGTTGGTCTAATCATAAAGAAGCTTGGCATTACTGACTACATCCGATTCCGTGCTGTATGCACCTCATGGAACCATATCTGCAAGGATGTATCCAACCCTCCAAGGGTAGACCCATGGCTGATGCTCCCCACCAAGTCGCTTGATGGTGCTAAATTCTTTAGCGTACCTGAAAAAAAGAGTCAAACCATCCATATCCCGAGTACTTCCACGATCTTCGGCTCCATGTGGACTCCGGTTGGTTCATCCCATGGTTGGCTTATCTTCTTTAGCCCGACACATGGAACCATCCAGTTGGTTAATCCCATCAGCAGCGCACAGTTCCAACTCCCTTCAGTCGGAAGGAGGCACATCTCCAAGGCCATGTTGCTTGAGATGAGTGAGAGCAACTTCATTGTCGCTGTCATCTATGGCGACCAGAAAGGATATAAAGTGACACGTAAAGGAAGCAAAAGCTGGTCATTTGTTGATTCAAAGCACATTCTGGTGGATGTCTTCAAGCACAGAAGGCAACTTTACACCATTGACATATATGGTACAGTTGAGGTGTGGGCAGAGCCTCCCCGTTCATGGCCGGACGATGATCTCCCCCCGGTGGAACCGCATATGCATAACCTCGTCCACTACCATCAGCGGAAATTTAATTGTCTGGTGGAGACCCCAGCTGGCGATCTCATAAGGGTTAAGCGCCAATCTCAGAACAAGTTTGCGCTGTGGGTCCTAGACAGGGCGACCTCTTCCTTTGAGAGCACTAGCGACATTGGGGAATTCGGGCTGTTTGTCAGCCACTACAGCTCGTTCTGTTTTCCGGCTAAGGATCACCCGTACCTGAAGGCAAACTGCGTCTACTTCATCGACGGCTACAACAACCTGTGCGCCTTCAACCTCGAGCACGGGACCAAGGAGCTCGTAGAAGCCCTTGAAAATGCCCCTGCCCACAGCCATCAAGACATGTATGCGCGGCCGCGTGTGGAACCATATCTATGGTTAATCCCTTCACTGAAATGATTAAAATGTGTGCGAAGCTGGAACTTCTGTGTACATATATCCTAGAACTGGTATGTAATGGTAGACCCCCAAACCTAATAAACCTCTGAACTCCCTAATAACTAGTCAAGTATTGGACGTATTCCTGGTAGTACTTTTGTGGCACAACCAGATGACTGAAGTTTGAAAAGCCCGTCGTTGCGTGTGTTTGTTGTATATATATATGTAACTGGCGTGTTTCTGGACAACGTCGTATTATTACAGGTTTTGTTTTGCCATTCTTCCTCGTCCCAGGTGCCAGTGATACATGGGAAGTACATTTGGGCGACAAAATCTGGAATCTCGATTAGGGTATGGACAGTGATGCTACCTTGAATGTGTCAAATAGGATAGATGATGAAATGATTTGAGGAATTAATCGTAAGAAGATTCTTCTTTTTATTTTATTTTAAAAGATGATTTCTTAGCAACAGTACTTTCAGCACATGTTCAGGAATGTTTTTATGATTAAGTCTTTTTTTTTATCCTGAAAATAAAAACATCTTAGCAAATAGCAACCACTATACATGCCTTTAAACTCTGATAACCTTCAGTTGGTCGAGAATTCAAGGATGAGGACTGAGGAGCGTTAACGTGAGCCTTTCTCTGATCCGAGACGCGTGAAGCGCGATTGCTGATTCTCCTGGCTTCTTCCCGTGCGCTTTCCGAGCAGGTTCACCAACTCTGGCTGTACAAAGCCACCCGCATCCCAACTCAACCCAACCCAACGCGTCAACACGTGCATCACTCGCCCCCTTTCTCAGGCAAATCACCACCTCGAGCTCGCCACCGCATGGAGTCCACGGCCGCGACGTCCCACCCGGTGGCGAGGGACGCGCCGCCGCGCCCGCCGCCGCAGACGGCGCAGCTGGGGTCCGGCCCACCGCCGCAGCGCGTCCGGTGGGCGCGGTGGGCGCTCTGGGCCGTCGTCTTCCTCGTCCTCACCGCGAGCTTCGCGTGGGGCGTGTACCAGTCGCGGAACCGGCCGCGGAACCTCGCCTTCGTCGTCGTCACATACTACCTCCTCGCCGTGCTCTACTGCTGCCTCGGCAAGCTGAGCCTCCTCCGCCGCGACGACCCGGCGGTGGCGGCGGAGCGGCAGCGGGTCCGGCTCGCCGTCTGGTGCGTCTCCCTCATGTTCGCCAACATCATCGCGGCGCGCATCGCCGACGACATGCCCGGCCTCGGGCTCCGGATCGCCGTCTGGGTCGTCCTCGGCGCCGGCATCGGCGTCGCCTTCTACTTCTTCTTCCTACGCGAGGGCCCCCCCGAGGCCCCCGGGCAACAACGGCAGGAGATGGCGCTCCACCAGGTGTCGCCGGAGCAGAGGGTCTGAATCTGATGAGCTCTGGAGTCGATTGCGCCATGGAAGTAGTACTAGTACTAGTAGCCATTGCTTCATTTTTCTTTAGGTATCTAAGCTTTGATCTTGTGAAACTTATTTTCTGTAAGCTGCTGTGTGGCTGTCAGTCCTCAGTCGACGGTGAGCAGTTGTTTTCTGTTGCTGTAAAGTTTGACCGGTGGTTGTGTCTGTCTATTCGACCACGTCTTCCAAAACTGCTGATTTTTTTTGAGTTCAAAAAAAAAAAAACCTGCTGATTTTTCGTTGCGTCGCATTCTCTGTTATCTCTTTCTACGGGCACACAACATGGTGACATCGAGCAAGTGGCACAACTAGGATTTTAGCCTAAAAAACAACATAAGATGCGTTGAAATGAAAATGTCGCTACGGAGTACATGCTCAGCTCAAACGTCGCGGTTATGCAAATTTGGTTTCGGAAGATGCGGTGTGAGTGTCTCAAATTGGACATCCAAATATCCCTGGACAAATTTAGGGAAGCCAGTCATCCAATTCGATGTATCAAATAAAGCCTATACATTACTTTTCACATAACAAAAGAACAAAAAAGTAACATTGGCATATATGTAACTAATAGACGATAGGGATGGCTTTTTTTATAGTGCTCAATGGTTATCTTCTCTAGTAGATTTTTTTTTGTAAATGTGATACTTTTATCTGTGAATTATCTATGTGTTCCCATTCTTTTTCTTTTCTTTTGATGGTATTGCTTTTCTATCATGTACTAGTTCGTTACTCTTCCATTTTTTTATTTGTTTCTAATACATATCGAGTCAACTCATGTTGCTGTATGAGAAGTTTGTTTTCGAGTTAATACGATGGATGAGTATGTGTAGTCTTCTTCTACATACTTTGTATTCATATAAGGTTGTTCAAGTTTCATCTTTTTCCTTAAGGATTTTCATAAGCGGACTTGGATTTTTGTTACATTTTAATTTTAGTTGGTTCCAAACAAGCTAGCGAAAATTCAAATTTAGGGTTGTTGTTGCGATTGGGTTGCTTTGCGTGGTATCATGGATAATGGGTCTTCTACGGTGACGGATCCAACCCTTTGGGCCGAACCTTGGGCCTTAACCAAGACACACCCTACTGCTACGTACATAGTGGTAGCGCGGGTTCTGTACCTCGCGCTATTACTATGGTCTGCCACCGGGCGGGGGGAGGGGATGGGGACCACTTGGTAGTAGCTCTGGTTTATCGTGCACACGTCGCTACTAACTTAGCATCTGTAGCGCGGTACCTTAACCCCCGCTGGTATTAAGTAGCAGTAGCACACTCGAGCAACCCCACGCCACTATTAAGTGGTCTCCTATAGGGTTTTTTCTACTAGTGCAAATGACAAAATTATAGTCGGTTTACTTTTCCTTGATCGTACAATTTTTTAAAATTTCAAGAGCATTTTTTTAATATTTTAAAATTTGAGAACACTTTTTTGAAAACAATACCCTTATTTTTTTAAAATTCAATGAATATTTTTAAAATTCGAAACAAAAAATTTAAATATGAATATTTTTTTAAAATTGATAATTTTGTAAACATTTAAAAGTTATGAACATTAAAAAAACTAAAAAAAGAGGGTAAAGATTGGTAACGAAAACAAAGTAAAAACCTGGATTCCTAGACTATTCGCTCGTGCACTCCTGTATGTGGGAAACCACAATTTGGCGCAACCTGAGTTATATAGCATCGAACCCATTTGCCCAACTTGACACAATGTGCGTCATATAGGACAACGTTTGCGGCCGCTGGGGCGTTTTATGGCATAATGGTGAGAGGTATTGGGCATATCCACCGGAAATTCGCTTTGGCTCTCGGGCTTCATGGCACCCTTTAAAATCTGAACTTGAAAATTCATCAAAATTTATATTTTTACATTTCAAAAAATTCTGAAAAAAATACTGATATACATGAAGCCATAAATCAAAGTGCGTAAATTTTCAGGACAAAATTCGTTGAAATGAGGGCTATATAAAAAAGACAAATTCATGACTTGGGAGGATGAATAGTACACATGATACTATTCATCTTCTGAGGCCATGAATTTGTCTTTTTTGCACAACCCTCATTTCAACGAATTTTGACCTGAAAATTTACACACTTATGATTTATGACTTCGTGTATATCTGTATTTTTTTTAGAATTTTTTGAAATGTAAAAATACGAATTTTGGTTTTTGGAAAAAACCAGGCTCCATGGAGCCCGGGAGCCAAAATGACCGCTGGGAACCAAATGTTTTGTTGACAGATTTGTTCAAGAACTTGCTATTGTTAATGCAAAGCAACATGTGATAACGACGGGAGCGAGGCCCGCTGCTGCTGGGAGACATGTGGGATCGGCTTCAAAACTGAGCAAGAAAGGGAAAAGAACCCTCTGGAGCAGACCTTCACCTGGTTACTGCAAAATCAAGGCGGAAGGAGGTTTTAGCGCGGATGGAGCTACTTGCGCGGCGGCTGCAGTGTGCCGAGATGACCAAGGGCGCTTTGTTGGGTCCTCATCTCTGGTTATCCGAGGGCTAACTCTTCCAGCAACAGTTGAGGCGGTGGCGTGTTGGGAAGCTTTGGCGCTGGCTCACCTCACTAGCATCGTTATTGCATGTGACGCTAAGGAAGTGGTGGCGGCTATTGATCTCAAGAACGGAGGGATTTATGACACTCTTGTCAGGGAAATCAATCTTCGAAGGCAAAAATTTCAAGACTGCAACGTCATCTATGAAGGCCGAGCCTCGAATTTGGATGCTCATAACACCACAAAATTCGCTTGTAATCTTCCTCCAGGACGCCATGTTTGGTGGAGCACCACACTAACAGTGTGATGCAATAGTTAGTAACACAAATGTTGAAACTGAACCCCAAATGTTGTAGATGATCACTTTCAGGCTGGCGCAACAAAGGAGAAGAGGCAGCGGTTTCCCTTCGACGGTTCTTCTATTTAGGGCGTTTCTTAGGGATTTTTTTCTCTAATCCAGTCAAAAAAATTCACGAGTTTCTTCTTGTTTTTCTATTTTTTGTTTCTCATAGGGAAATATTCTTTACCGTGGGCGTCACACGTACGGGCTGACGTATCCCACAACATGTTGATTCCGGCATACACACAAACACCTTCCGATCAGTAAATAGTAGCAGGGTCTAGACACCCATGTTGATTCCGACATACACACACAAATATTTATCGAATATTTTGTTGCTTATACAATTACTTGTGATATGTGATATTTAACAAAACCTAAGGCAAGACTTATGTTAGTATCTGTGTAAAGAAACAAATTGATCACAATACCTAAGTTATCATCGTTGCCGGTTTTATTCTTATTTCTCGTTCTAGTATCCTAGAGCTCCCAAAGAGTATCTCTTCATTATTAAAGGAAAAAAATCTCAGTCTTGAACTATTGGGGTACCTGGACATACTTTTCTGATAAACCCTAAAGTTGTTGTATAATCACTTAGTTACGGGTAACATTTGACAATCCTTTTTGTGTCCTTGCCATCTTCATTTTCTCCTCGCACCCTCCTTCGAACTATTGCGTCATCGCTTGACGACAATGCTAGTTTCAAAACACAGACATAATTCATGTACTTGAAGGACCCAAGTTTCTCATGTACCTTCACTATTGTATCATGCAGCAATATCTCCCGTCCAAGAGAGTTATCCATTGATGTAAAGATCTCAGGTCCTATATGGAATGGTAATTGGCAATCCATCAAGAGCTTTTCAATTCTTTCTCATAGTTGCTCCTTGCCGAACAGTATCTATGCATGCTAATGTTTTTGGGGTACACTAGTAGCCAAAAGGTCCAATGGGCAACAACTGAAAAATCTTTGATATCTAGAAATCTGAGCATGTATTATTTATTCCAAAATCATGATGTCATCTGATCCTCCTTGGTATAATAATAATAACTTCAAAAATGAAGGAAGATCGTCCCTTCCACTGACTTCAGACCATCATAGCATCTTACCGTCATCGTGGAATAGTACCTTTTAGAGCACTACGTCTAGTTTGCCTAGCTATGCTCAGTTGGTAGGCGAAGGAGGAGACAGGGAGTAAAGGGGTGATTTGTCAGCATCGTGGCAAAGGAAGAGGACGAAAAGTTTGATGGCTCCCTCATAAGGAAGGATAGGAGATGAAGATCTTACAAGGGAGAATACATCAGTCCTTATTGTTGCCATGTACTACAAACAAGAATTATCATGTTCTACGAATAGGAATTGTCATGTCCTATGAACAAGAATTGACATGCAGTACAAACATGAATTACTAAACTAAAGTTGCCATCGTGAAATACTAAAAATTGTCATGACATATAATTGTCATGGTCATGGTACTAAAATTTCCATAGTCAGAAACTAAAATTGCCGTCCCTCCTCCCGCCGTCACACTTCGATATGCGCCGGAGAAATCTTCTCAACACATCTGTATCACGGGAACCTGCCATGCCATGCATCATAACTCCCCAACCCCCCTCCCGACCGACGGATATCTACTCGACGCAACTCTTCGAGGTGCTTGCCGATAAACGAAAAGTATCTGAAAAACAATGGTAGCCTTAAATCTAAGCAAAAAATAGACGAAACAAATCATGGAAAATTTAGTGTAAACACCATAGCAATTTCAGTATAAACAACATGACAACTTTTCGTTCAAAAAAAGTTATCGAAACATGTCAATATGAGGTCTAGTTTCGAAGATCTCGCCGCGACGAATTTAATGGTACAAACAGAATTTTGAAGGGATTAGAAATAAAACATTTCAAAGTTTGAAAATACCAAAAGATTCCGCTGACTATACCATGCAAGTGGGGGAGTGCAGAGGGCTGCCACGCAACCGCCGCTCAAAATGTGCGGCCCGATGGCGGTTCCACCCGATACTTGGCTGAATCTGACGTGGCCACGCCACCTTGCATTAAAATTAGTGCACGCAAACGAATGATAGAACGAGCGTTCGGGCCAAAGATGGTTGTGCCTAATGTCAGACACTTATCATGTTGAAATGAAAATGTCGCTACATGCCTCTTAGCTCAAAGGTCATGGTTATGCACATTTGGTTTCAGAAGCTGTGGTATGAGTGCATCTCAAATTGGACATCCAAATGCCCGTTGACAGTTTTAGGGAAGCCGGTCATCCAATTCGATGTATGAAATAAAGCCTATACATTATTTTTCACATAACAAAAGAACAAAAAGTTACATTGCCTAGTCTACTTCGATAGAATCTCGAACATAAAGACCAATGACGCATGTTCCTCCGCCATGACAGTTGTATCTTATCCTTATTTTAAAATGCAGTATTGGTGGAAATGACTGGTGTCTCTTTCTTTAGTCATCAATCCTTTTTATTTTACTTGTTTCATTTGTTTAGTACCTTAGTTATCTTTAATTTTTTTAATCTTTTTATTTTGGTTTTCATTCTTTTGTCTTGCCATTTCATTCATCTAACATTTTATTTTTTGGATCATTTTCTAGTCCTGTTTTCGTGTTGCTCACTATATCATTTCACTTGTTTCTCTTATCATCGAGTCGCATTCTCTCAGCAGATTTTGTTCCTCCTCGGTCCCTTCAGTCGTCATTATCTTTTTATTAATCAATGAGGTAATTTTATCTGTGAATTGTAATTAAGCAAGCATGGTTTCTCATTGTCAATGTGCTGCCATTCCTTTTCTTTTTCTAATATTACTTTTCTGTCATGTCCTTACTCTTCCATTTTTTATATTTGTTTCTAATGCATATCACAATTGATGTTGCTATATGAGAAGAATGTTTCGGGTTAATACAATGGATGAGTAGGTGTGGTCTACTTCTACATGCTTTGTATTCATACAAGATGTTCAAGTTTCATCTTTTTCCTTAGTTAAGGATTTTCATAAGGGGACTTGGATTTTTGTTACATTTTAATTCCCGGTGCTTCCAGAAAAGCTATCAAAAATTCATATTTAGGGGTTTTGTTGCGATTGGGTTGCTTTGTGTCGGTGTCATGGATAATGGGTCTCCTACTATGACGGAGTCGACCCTTTGGGCTAGACCTTGGGCCTTACGAACGACAAGCTTGATGGACCACTATATGAAGCCCAGGAGCCAAAGATGGAAGATCTACTATTGTCGTGGAGGACAAGATGATAGAATTATAGTCAGTTTAGTTTTCCTTGACTGTACCTAAAGGTGAAAGTCCAAGTATGTGATCAGAGGGGGAGGGGGTGAATGATCACTTCAAATTTTCGCATGAAACTATGAAGTGAAGCATAACTTAGCAGCAGAAGGAATTCAACAGAAAGGTAAACAGTGAAGCAGAACTATAGTGAATCATAACATAGCGAGTCAAAAGCATCGAATCAAATGCATTGAATCAAATCACAGAAGCAATTGAAATACTGAATGTAAGTGCGGAATGTAAAACGAACTCTTGACTCGGCGATGTTTGTTCGACCAGTTCACACTCTGCAAAGTGCTACGTCTGGTTGGAGGGACTTGTGATTGAACACAGGAGCTAACCTCTCTCCGTCCGTATCTCCACTACACCAATCTCCT
Source organism: Bromus sterilis (assembly GCA_950022295.1). NCBI lineage: Eukaryota > Viridiplantae > Streptophyta > Magnoliopsida > Poales > Poaceae > Bromus > Bromus sterilis. Next base: position 34,423,088 of record OX465597.1, read on the forward strand.
TGAGCTTGGTTAGTTCTTCACTCGTGGTTGATTATTGAGAAAATCACCGAAACCTTTGACAAACTGGACTTCGAGGCGAAAATTACTCTTCGCTCTCTAAAGAACAACACTCTAACCGTCTAGGAGAATTGCAGTTCTCCAAGATAACAAGGCTAGCAAACTTCTTCCTAAGTCATAGCGAATCAACTCAGCTCAATAGGACTTATGCTTCGGTGGATGGGTTTTTGGTTTGCTTCGGTGGGGTTGCTCTCTCTCTTTACTGTCGGAAAACATTCTTGGAGCAGCCACCCGCCAATGAGGGCGGGGGTGGTCTATTTATAGGTGGCGATCCCTAGGTGCGAAATGACTGAAGTGAACCGATGCGACAGCTTGACACCTGTCCGTAACGGTCGGATTTCTAATCAATGCGCAACTTTACTCGCGGAACAAGTAAAGATGACTCACGGACTTGGTTATGCTTCAGGAGCCGAAAGAACAAAGTCTTCGCTGGTGAATCATTACCTAGTGCACATGAGATTTCTCATCTCTGGATTCTCATAGGTTTGGATTCGATCTGAGTCTTTTCACCAAAACCTTCAGAGTACATTTACTAAATCCCTCTTGATAGTACGATTTTTCCTACGACTCAAAGAAGTGAATAATAACTACGCAAAAACTACTAAGTCTTGCGCCATCTTGGTCATCTCCTTCGATGAGACGTGCTTCAGGATTCCTTATCTTTTTGGGGGTCAACATCCGAGATGAGCTTCGCTCCAGGGGATATGCGTCAGTAAATATGTAAATAATCGTTGAAGCTTTAGCACCAACCTATAACTTCAGGAACCTAACCATCTGTTTTACACTAGAAAACTTGTTAGTTCCTCTACTGTTTTTGTCCAACAATATCCAAAACTCATGGGGGCATAACTTTGCTCTTACAATCTCCCCCTTTTTGGACTATTGTTGACAAAACAGGCATCGATAAAGAATATGGAATTTTAAGTTGAGTTGAGTTGAGAGCAAACTCTAAGATATGAAGCATTTGACTCCCCCTTGAATGCAAGCATCGAAGATTTATATAAGCGAAGTGAATGCTTGATGGAGGATATCTTTGATGGGGAGCTTGACACATATCTTAGTGAATCAATTGCATTTAAAAGATATTAGTCTTGAAGAATATGCAATCATCCAATGACCTGTGAACTTAATGAGAATAACCACTTGCAAGACAAAATATACGAGAGAAACTTGCAAGCACGGGGGTGATTAACACATAACATGTAGCAGTTCACAGACGAAGTAAAATTTAAGTTACAACCCAATCGAAGCGAATGGAAAGTTTTTTGTAACTTAACACACAAAAGATCGAATCTAAACACCCTTAAACCCCGCAGCAAATCTAAACTCAATCGATGCTACATTCTCCCCCTTTTTGTCAATGATTGGACAAAAGGTTGAGAGGTAGATCAAGAGTATTTACTCGTTGGCTGCAACCCGGGGACCCTGCTGACGTTCTTCGCGAGAAGAAGATGCATCTCCAGAAGTGTCTCCTTCGGCTGAGGCAGGTGACTCCATTTCTTCAATGTCCAGTGGCGCCTGCAACAAGTCAAGGTCATTGTCGTTGAGAGGGTCATCTTCTTGCTTCGACGTGTGAGATTCTTCGTCAGAGAGAGTGTCAGGGCGAATCTGCTCAGCTGGGTTGACGAATAGAACTTCATCAATCTTCTCCAGTGAAGGAACCTTCGGGTTGGGGCGATCTATCGAATCATTTCTTGAGAAATGGCGTTGAAGATGTGGATACTCCTTGTAAATTCGGGCATCTTCAAGCTTCTTGACTGAGTTGAATTTCCTAAAACCTTTCCATGAGTGGCGCTTCAAAACTTTCATGTACTGATTGTTGTTCAGAGCAATGTTGCCAACTCTATTGATCTCATCGGAAAGATGTTGCATTTGGCGTTGATTGCCTTCAATTAAGTTTTCCAGCATCTGTTGCGACCGAATCCCAACTTCAAAGTGATAGACTTCCTTCTGGAAAGACTTCGACATGTTTCGTTCATTGACATGCTGTCTGACTCCTACATATGTGGCAAATGGATCATTTGGCCTTCTGAATATATTCATTGTATCGCGCACAGGAGGACAGAACAACTTCGGGTGATGCTTGACAACAAAGTCTTCACTGCGCCCATAGTTGCATATGGCTTGGAGCCAGGGAGCATAAGGCTTCAATTGATGAACCAGTTCAGCAACTTGAACCATATAGCTAAGAAAACAATCCTCAAAGTCAAACACATGACCATGAGTGAGCTTCAGCAGAGCATGACGTACATGGTAGTGAATGTTGGACTCATCATTTGCAGTGCTGAGAGGCATCAAAGAATTAGACATGATATAAAACCAAGTCTTTGAAATGAAAACCAGATGCTTCGGGCGAATATTTTCTATCATGTGATCTCCAGTGACTTCAGGATCCAGTAATGAAGCAAATTCAGCTTCAATAGGATCAGGCATCAAGTGAACCTTTGCAAGTTTGCCAGTGTGCCGAGGGATATTTACGATTTCCATGAACTCATCAGAATGCATGCGAAATACTTTTCCTTGAATCATCCACTCCAGCACCCAAGTGGCAGTATCATCAGGATTTCGAGATACATATAGTGTGGCATAAAATTTCTTGATCAATTCAGAGTTGAATGGCGTCTCCATGGCAAAAAGGCTTGTCAGATTCTGTGCTTCGATAGTTTCCATGATGTTCTGGAAGCACGTTGCAGAAGATAGGATTTGCATGTCCAAATACTTGTGCCTGAACAAAACACCCTTCTGGCAGTACAACTTCGTGTACAGAATCTGCTGTTCAGCAGTCCATAAGCGAAGGTCATCGGCAATCCTGGGCGAATCATAAGGACTGGTTGCAAAGAAGCGAAGCTTTTGGCGATGAGCTTCGAGATCGAATTCTGGCCCATGTCTTGTTGAAGTACCATCTCCCAGAAAAATTGGAAAGGTTTCGCGTGGGTAGATGGAATCCAGTTGAGTGTCCTCGGAAGGTGTGCAATGGGGCGCTTGCCTTCGAGCAACTATGGCTCGTTCTTGGGGTTGAGTCATGATAGCCAATTCATTTGCTTCAGCAGCATCTGCATTGGCTTCGGGCTCTTCTGAAACAGCTTGATCTTTGGCTTCGCCTTCTTGTTCTTCGGACTCATCCGCAGAGTGAGCTGAAGAGTAATCTCTTGATGGAACTGGCCTGTCTTGAGCCTGTCTTGAAGGCAGTGGCTGGAAGTTGTCATGGTGTAATGGTTGTGGAGCGGGTTGAGGTGGAGGTGGAGCACGGGGTGGAACAGCTTCGGGAGCAGGTGGATTTGCGGTTGGAGTGGGGAGGGTGATGATCTTGCATCGAGGGGCGAAGCGCGCCTTGGGATCTTCTTGGTGGGATGAGAGTTAACCTCATCAGCTTCGTTAGCACCATCAGTGATAAGATGGCGCTTCCTTGGCTGCAACTGGGGAAGTGGAGAAGTGAGTTGCTTGAGTATAGCTTCACGCTTCTTGGAATCAAGAGCCATGACTGAAGCATTATGCGTCTTGCAACATTCTTCGATGGCAGATTTGATCTTGCCTTGAAATACTTGAATATTTTGCTTCGTCTTCTCATTGACATCAGCAATTTTCTTCGAAGCAGCTTCGGCTTCGGCCTTGAAGTCTTCATCAGATTCAGCATCAGCCTTGTTCTTGAACTTCAGAATCTTGGCTGACTCAGATCTGTCCCTTGCATGCAAATCCCTTAGTTGATTGTACAAAGTTTCAATCATTGCAGAGAGTGTTGGTGAGATGTATACATTCCCAACATCAACTGTTACAGGATCAATAGCTTCGGCGAGCTTGCAGAAAGCCTGATGCAGGCTCAAACAATCCCATAGTTCACCGTCTCGTGCATCAGGGAAGTTGTGGTGACTATGTTCAGCTTCTTCATGAGCTTCGGGGGCAGGAGCTGTGGCTCGCTTCGGAGTAACATCCTGTAACACCCTCAGTTTTTGTAACAGTAATCACTCTGACTGTTGAATATTACTGTTACTAATCCTGGTTGCTAATCCTGCCTTGATCAAACCTTGCCTCTGATCATATTCAAACCATGGTGGTTGATATTCAAAACCATATGCCCAATGCACCTTGATCTTTTGGAATCAAATCAAAGTTCAAAACTCCTTTTGGTGAATATTAAAAATATGTGACAATTAAAACTTTGCCCAAAAATTGTGAAACCAATTTTGTAAAATGCTACAAATCAATAGAACCATGTTGGACCAACTTGGGTATTTTTGTGAGCCATGAATTAATCCAAACAATTCCGATAGTAGCCTAAAAATCCCACCTTGAGCATTTAATAAAGAAAATAAATAGCAAATGGATTTATATTGCCACCAAACTTTTTGTATAACCTACATGGGACACAACTATAATTTAGAAACCCCTAACGTGATTTGTAAAAATGTAAAACATTAAAAACAACAAAACAGAAAAGATAGAAAAAAAGATAAAACGAAAAAGGGTAAGATTATCCCTCGCCCTAGGCGAGGCCCACACGACCCACTCCCCTCCCCCTTGTCTTCTTCCCCAACCACCCCCTCACCTGCTCCCGTACGGCCGAGCCCGCCGTCGACGCTGGCGAGCCGGTCCCGCCCCCACCTACTCCCTCCCGTCGCGGAGACGATAAGGGCGACCACCCCCTACCCGGAGACACTGCCAGATCCATTTCCTCCTCCTCCTCGTGTTGCCCTCGTCGGGGGAAGAAGCTCCCGAGCCCGCCGTCGCCCCCGCCGTGCACTGCCGCGGCCAACGGCCACGAGCGCCTCCACCGCCGTGTCCAGGAGCCGCCCCTCCGTCGTCTTCATCGTCTACACCAGCCAATCGGGCCTGGGGAGCACCGCAGTCGTCGCCCGCTTCCTCTTCTCCCGCTCCGGCCGCCGCGACCTCGACGACGATTCCGGCCACCCAGCGTCGTCATCGAGCCCATTGCCAACGCCTACACCTCGTTGGTGAGCACCTGAGCCGCCGACAACCCTCCGTTGCGGCCCGATAAGTCCGTAGAGGCCGCCCCTCTTTTGCTCACTCCGGCCACCGTCGTTCGACGTCGTAGCCGTGCTCCCGAGCCGTTCTAGCGCGCGCTTGTTGCCCCGTCGAGCTTCCAGTGGGCCGTGAAGTCCATCCCACCCCTTGGCGCGCTCGTATTTCGCCCCCTGTAGAAGCTGCCATTGGAGCCGGGAGCAACCTCGCCATTTTTGAGCACGCGCTCACCTCCGTGCCCCCCCGCCTGCGCTACCACCATAGACAGACGCGGTTCGTCCCAAGGAACGCGTAGGACGAAACGGCGCCGCAAATGGTGGCCGGAGTCGAGCAAACGCTCAACTCCGGCGAGCTCCACCTCGCCGGCGGCAGCCTCTATCGCCGACAAGCGGGCCCCGCCCGGCCAGATGGCTAATTAGCCACTAAACCAGTGTTAAGATTTAACCCCCCACACACAGCCAATGACACCTGGGCCCTACCCCTATTTAATCATTTTAATTAAGTTATACTAACGCTGTGCCTATGACTATTGGGCCCCACTGGTTATTAGATTAACTAAAACTGTTAGGGTTAATCTGTTACAATGAGAAGTGGGTCCCAGCCTATTAAGTTAATATAACTGTTTAACTTAAAAATGAGTTAACTTTGAGAGTATGACATGTGGCCCCCATTGGGAATTTAATTAAATTAAATGATTTATGTTGCTTCAGTGTATGACATGTAGGCCCCACCTGTCAGGCACTGTTTGGATAATGTTTTGGATAATGTTGATATAATAATAAAAGAAATTCAGAGATTCTTTTTAAATGATTTAAACTTTGAATTTGAATATCTTTTAAACCGTAACTCAGATTCAAAAACTTTATACATGAAAACTAATCAGAAAAATTTAACAAATACAGATACGCTATCCGTATGTCTACCACACCCCCCTAACACAACGAACATCGAACATTCCCCCTCCGGACCGGCTGTCCGATGATTTGTCCGATACCGTAAAACTCTCCGGATGAATTTATTCTGAACACGAAAGTTGTTCAGAATGGATCAACTAACAATGATACACCCTTCACATATTTGTCGTATGTCCATGACACCTTCGGCATCATACCTTCCTCCTCGGGACACCCTGTCCGATAGTCACCCGAAGTTGGCAGTTCATCCCCGGATGAATTCTCGCTCCGAGCAACGTGTATTGCACTGCGTTAGAACACCGTTAGCTTTGCATCTGTCATGTCATGCATCTCTTTGTATATGCTTGCTGTGTATTTACTGTTTCTTCCCCCCTTAATCTCCGGTAGACCCCGCTGCTGCCGTCGACTACACCGCTGCTGAGTACGACTACTTCGTCGACGACCCTGCCTCTACTGCCGAGCTTCCAGGCAAGCAGAGCCATTCTCTTCCCCAGATATCACCTACCTTTTCCGTACTTTTCTTGCACTAGGCATTGTTACTGCTGCTGCTACATTACAATCCCATTCCATTGCATAGCCTGTTTTTTTCGCCCCTTGATTTACCTTCCTTGATCCTATGCTGCCTTTTATATAAATTATATTTAGCAGTAAACCCTGCGCACTGTTAGTCAATAGGATTAGATAGCGGGTTGTGTTCACTCTGGGAATGAATGCGGATACGATCCATTACAACTGCTACAGGTACGTTTCAGAGCAGACACTGACTCAGCCCCCTACGTCGGATTTGCCGAGCCACCTCAAGTGTGAGCGATCGAGGAGAAATCCCCGTACTCCACTCGTGGTCGACTCTGTATATCCGTATTAGGGTACTGAACCACGGTTGTCCTTACAGGTAAGGAGTCGGGTGACGCCACGGTGCCCGCGCAGGGTATCTTAGCGGAACGACAGGCCAGGTGTATTGCACCGGTGTGCGGCAGGCCTGGTACTGTTCGTGGCCGACAGTTATCCTGTTGTACGAAAGTTGAGCTCTTCGGAGAAAACGAGAGAAAAGGTAAGGAGACGGTTCACCTTGTTGGTAACCGCACGAGTTGGTGGGACGACAGGGCAGGCATCGACGTTACTGGTGGTCCTGGCTGTTGTCGTTGTCCGCGACTCACCGAGAAAGGGGCAACGATAACGGTTGTCCCGACAGATAATAATAAAATGACTTAACGGTTTAGGTGGATGACTTGAGTGGGTCGACGTGCCCTATACGCACTACCTCCACGTGGGATTACGGTGTGGGCCCTCCGCGTTGTGGTCTCGTTCGAAAGCTCTGAAAGACGTCCAGTTCATCATTGTGGTTAGGTCGATCCGCATCCTGGAAGAGTTGCGTGGAACCACCTGGCACACAATGACCCGGAGGGTGAGGGGCGACGGTCCAAGACCCCCTTGCGCTTAGGACTGTAGACCGGCGGGGACCTCTCTGATGAGCCGTAGGATGGGCCTCGGCGTGTCGGATAGCCTCGGTGGGGTGTTCCCTAACAAGGTGTACGCCACCCTGGAGATCCGAGCGTGTAGGGTAACAGTAGTGCAGCCTCTGCAGGGAAGATAATCTATTCGAATAGCCGTGTCCACGGTAACAGGACACTTTATGCTGAAGCCAGATCCTACCACTACAAACTACTACTATTAAACTGTTGGTTCGGGGTTTTCTTCCTCGCGGGGATGTCGAGGAAGGGAACTCAGAGGCATTATTATTATTAAATATTACAACTTACTATTATACAATGCTGCAGCAACTTATGCTGCATTGTTATTACATTCATGCTATTGAACTGTTGGCTGATTCTTACCTCATGCTGCAAGACTCGTTGGAAGATGCTAGTCTTCGATAGGCCTAGCTTCTTACCCTTTTTCTGATTTCTATCTTGCAGTCCACTATATATATCCTCCCCTTTCCATTTGATACAATGCATAAATGCTTAGTAGCGGACTTAAGACTCGCGGGTATGCTAGATACTCACCTTTGCTTTATTTCCCCCTTTTCGTTTTGCCTGATCGTCCGCTGCAGCCGACATTGGAGCCCAGGAGCAGGAGTCCCCCGGAGGCGACTACTCCGACGTCGAGTTCCCGTTGACCAGGATTTTTTCGGTGGATCCCAGGCAGGAGGCCTCGCCTTTTCGATCTGTACCTCTGATTTTATTTGTGCTAGCCTTCTTAAGGGAAAACTTGGCTAATTATGTCTGTACTCAGATTTTATGATTGTCTAACTTATGTATTCGGATCCTCGTGATCCCTCGTTTGTAATATCAGTTTTATCTTATTTGAGTCTAGTGTTGTGCTGTGATATTATCATCGTGGCACCCTGATTTCGGTCGTGTACCATGCGTGTATGATTACTGTACACGGCTTGATTTTTGGGGCGTCACAAGTTGGTATCAGAGCCGACTGCCTGTTGGAAGCCACCCACCCACTACCTGGTCGAAGTTGAATCTAGACTTTGAAAAACTATTTTTGCTAACTTAATGTTTGGCTTATGGGCCCACATCGATGTCACTACGTGTGATATCTATGGTATTAGGATCCTTTTCTCCTTACCTATGCTCTGGGAATCTGCTCTCTTATCCTTGCTGGTAAGTTTTACAAACTCTGACATTAGGATCACGTTCTCTTGATTCCACCCGGCGTTCTGGTGCTACCCCATTGATTGAGTCGTGTCGCAGGAGTTCTACCCCAGGTCCTGGACCGCGGATCCCATTCTCATTCTGGGCAGGCCGCGCGTTCTCTGGCATTTACTCATGTGGCCAACAGTTTTCTTGCGGCGTGATTGACATAGTGGAATCTATGTCGCGTCGTGTAATCCTTACCGCGGTCTGCGCGCCGCCTACTGAGTCCTTTTTCCTTAATTTCTACGATGTTACGCTGTCCGATTTTGACCGACTGTGTGCAATGATATGTATGTCTTTAGGACTACTATTGTGTATCTACCGCACTTCTCGTTCATTGCTCGTGCTGCATCATGTATAACTCCTTATCCTCGCTAATGCTTTTTCTGAACTAACCCCTGCTGTTCAGGCAGGATGACAGACGATCCCTCACCTCCGCCTTATTTGGCCGCAATACTGCAACAGTTTGATCTGAACCGTCAGTTTATGGACAGAGTAATGGCCCAGCTTCCAAACCAGAATGCCCAAATCACTCTGCAGGAGTTCGTTCACCTCAACCCGATCACCTTCCACGACTCCGCAAATCCTATGGATGCTGATGATTGGCTCCGTGAAATTGCCGTTTAGATGGAGTCAGCTGCTGTTGCCCCGACTGCTATGTCACCTATGCGACGTATCATCTGAGAGGTCCCGCTGCTCAATGGTGGGAAAGACACAAGCTCGCGCTGCCTGAGGGAACTGTAACCACTTGGCAAGAATTTCAGTCGGCCTTCCGTGCATGGCACATTCCCCAAGGACTGATGCACCAGAAGAAGGAGGAGTTCCTCAAACTCCGACAGGGCAAGACAACTGTTGTTGAATATCATAGAAAACTCCTTGAACTATCCCGCTATGCCGTGGATGACGTCGATACTGACGCACGCAAGCAGGAGAAATTTCGTAAAGGACTGAATCCAGATATAAAGCTCGCACTTGTTCTTCATGACTGTGCAGACTTTGCGACACTAGTCAGCAAAGCTTTCCGAGTCGAAACTCCTCTGACTAGACATAAAGAATCGCTCAAGCGTGCTCAAGATGCTGGCCCATCTTCGGGTCGGCCTGTTAAGAATCTTCGAGTCTGGCTCCCGCACAATGTTCATCATCGGCCAGCTCCAACACCGAGGCCGTCTTATGTTTCCCCTCGCCTGCCTCCGCCACCAAGACAACTGCCGATTCAGACTATACAACCAGGGCACCTTGCTCCCGACTGCCGTCTGATTTCTCCTCAGAGTGCAACACCTCCCCCCGCTAGTCGTAAGAGGAGCTGTCGAAACCGTCATTCCAGAGGCAAGTGTGCCAAGATGTCAGCCGTTAATTGTGCCCAAGCCACCCATGTCAAGATGGAAGAAGCTCGTGAGTCCCCAAGAATGGTGATGGGTACCCTTCTCGTCAATTCAGTACCAGCTTCTGTTCTCTTTGATTCCGGAGCGACGCATTCATTTATGTCACAACCGTTTGCTCAGCTGTATGGGTTAGCTATGGAACCCTTGGCCACTCCTTTAGCGGTAAATGCTGTTGGATCTCAGAGTCGTGCCACCATGATGAGCCCCGATACCACCATTGCAATTGTGGGTCTGTTGTTCCCTGCCCCTCTTATTGTCCTCAAGTCGTCCAACATTGATGTCATCCTCGGTATGGATTGGTTGGCGGCACATGATGCACATATCCATTGTGCCACTAAGACAGTTCAGCTCACGCACCCTTCTGGCAAGAAGATTCTGTACTCGGCCCGAACAGCTCAGCATGCCGAAGGCCAGATATATGCTCTGAATGCTTTGAATACCTCACCTCTTGAAGGGATCGAGAACGTTCCAATTGTTCGCGATTTTCTCGACGTCTTCCCAGAAGAACTACCGGGAATACCCCCGATCAGAGATGTCGAATTCGTCATCGACTTGAAGCCTGGCACCGTCCCTATTGCTAAGCGCCCTTATAAGATGTCGCCTCACCACCTCCTTGAACTGAAGAAGGAGATCGACATGGCACTCCACAAAGGTTTCATCCGTCCTAGTTCCTCTGCTTGGGGAGCACCTTCGCTCTTTGTCAAGAAGAGCGATGGGACGAATTGTTTGGTCTAAGATTACCGACCTATCAACCAGGCCACAATACAGAACAAGTATCCGCTTCCTCAGATCAACGATCTGTACGATCAACTGGCTGGATCTACGGTGTTTTCGAAACTCGACTTGAGGTTGGGTTACCATCAGATTCGGGTCCGCGAAGAGGACATCCCGAAGACCGCCTTCATTACTTGTTATGGTTCATACGAGTACACCGTCATGTCCTTTGGTCTGACCAATGCCCCAGCCACTTTCTCTCGGTTGATGAACTATATATTCATGGAATACCTCGACAAGTTCGTCGTGGTTTATCTGGATGATATCTTGGTATACTCCAAGAATGAAGAAGAACATGCTGAACACCTTCGTCTTATACTGGAAAAGCTTCGAGAGCACAAACTCTATGCTAAGTATTCTAAGTGTGAATTCTGGCTTCCCGAAGTAACTTACCTTGGTCATGTGATTTCCAAGGATGGCGTTGCCGTCACCCCAGAACGTATCCAGGCTATTGTTGACTTGACTCCTCCCAAGACCGTCAAGCAAGTCAGAAGTTTCCTCGGCCTCGCTAGTTATTGCCGCCGTTTCATCGAGAACTTCTCCAAGATTGCCAAGCCTCTGACTAGTCTGCTTCACAAAGGCGTCAAGTTTGAGTGGACAGATAAATGTCAGGAAAGTTTTCAAGCTCTCAAGGACAAGCTCACTTCTCCAGCAGTGCTTGCTCCGCCTGATACTCAAAAGGACTTCGTGATATACTGTGACGCGTCTCTTCAAGGATTAGGTTGTGTCCTAATGCAAGAGCGCCGCGTGATTGCTTATGGCTCTCGTCAGTTGCGATCTCACGAAGATAATTATCCAACGCATGATCTCGAATTGGCAGCAATAATTTATGCATTGAAGCTGTGGCGACATTACCTCGTTGGTAATCGTTGCGAGATCTACATCGATCACCAAAGCCTGAAGTACTTGTTTACTCAGCCAGACCTGAATCTCCGCCAACAAAGATGGCTCGAGACAATAGCCGATTTCAACATGGATATTCATTACACCCCTGGCAAAGCTAATGTGATGGCCGATGCTTTGAGCCGTAAAGCTTACTGTAGTGAACTTGAGGTTCAACTAGAACAACCGCCTCTGTATGAAGAGTTTCAAAAGCTGAACCTCGAGATTGTTCCTCAAGGTTATGTAAATAACATGGTTATCGAACCGGATCTCGTCAAATCCGTCAAGACGATACAGTTTTATGATGATTTCGTAGACAAGATTAAGCGCAATATCGCAAATGGAAGACCCACACCCTTCACCATTGATAGCAAAGGTGCGGTGTTCTACGAGAACCGTTTAGTGGTTACTCACAGCAAGGGCAGGCATGAGAACCTGTATATGACCCCGAAGGTCGTGAAAGCGGCTCACGATACCCCGTTGTCCATTCACCCTGGAAGCACCAAGATGTACCAAGACATTCGTCAGCAATTCTGGTGGCCTAACATGAAGCAAGACATTGCCCGATATGTTTCTGAATGTGACGTTTGCCGTCGCGTCAAGGGTGAACATCAAAAGCCCGCTGGGACTCTGCAACCACCTGAAATTCCTATATGGAAGGGGGACAAAGTTCAGATGGACTTCGTCACCGGTTTTCCCCGATCACAGAAAGGTAACGATGCTATCTTTGTCGTCATCGACCGGTTCTCCAAGGTTTCTCACTTTATACTAGTCAAGGAGAAGGTCACGGCTGCTCAGTTAGCGGAATTGTATATCGCCCAAATCGTGTCGCTCCACGGTATTCCGTTGGAGATCAGTTTAGATCGTGGCAGCCTTTTCACCTCAAGATATTGGCGGAGTTTCCAAGAAGCTTTGGGGACTATTCTGCATCCCAGCACCTCTTATCACCCCCAGTCACAAGGACAAGTTGAACGAGTCAATCAAGTGCTGGAAGACATGCTTCGAGCTTGCGTTATTTCCTTCAGTAAGAAATGGGAGGAATCTCTTCCGTTGGTCGAGTTCTCGTATAACAATAGCTACCACGCTAGTCTGAAGATGGCACCCTATGAAGTTCTCTATGGGCGTAAGTGCCGGACCCCTCTGAGTTGGTCAAAAACTGGGGAACGTGCACTCATTGGCCCGGATATTATTCAGCAAGCTGAAGATCAAGTTCACGTCATTCGTGAACATTTGAAGGCCGCTCAGTCCCGCCAGAAGAGCAACTATGACCGCAAACACCGGGAAATGGCGTATCAACCTGGTGAATACGCTTACCTCCGTGTCACTCCCATGAGGGGCACTCATCGCTTTGGTATCAAGGGCAAGTTGGCTCCTCGCTACGTTGGCCCGTTCCGTATCCTTTCCAGGAGTGGACCCGTGGCATACCGATTGGAATTGCCGCCGAACCTCTCCCAAGTCCACGATGTCTTCCATGTGTCGCAACTCCGTCGCTGCTTCAAGGACCCCATCCGCGAAGTGGAGCATGATATGATCGAGCTGCAACAAGACTTGACTTATCAAGAGCATCTGAGCCGCATTCTCGACCAATCTGAACGTCGAACCCGCAACAAGACTGTCAAGTTCCTCAAGGTACAGTGGTCGAATCATTCTGAAGATGAAGCCACTTGGGAACGCGAAGATCGCCTTCGCGAGGAATACCCCGATCTTTTCCTCGCTATCACTTAAATTCTCGGGACGAGAATTCTTGTAGTGGGGGAGATTTGTAACACCCTCAGTTTTTGTAACAGTAATCACTCTGACTATTGAATATTACTGTTGCTAATCCTGCCTTGATCAAACCTTGCCTCTGATCATATTCAAACCATGGTGGTTGATATTCAAAACCATATGCCCAATGCACCTTGATCTTTTGGAATCAAATAAAAGTTCAAAACTCCTTTTGGTGAATATTAAAAATATGTGACAATTAAAACTTTGCCCAAAAATTGTGAAACCAATTTTGTAAAATGCGACAAATCAATAGAACCATGTTGGACCAACTTGGGTATTTTTGTGAGCCATGAATTAATCCAAAAAATTCCAACAGTAGCCTAAAAATCCCACCTTAAGCATTTAATAAATAAAATAAATAGCAAATGGATTTATATTGCCCACAAACTTTTTGTATAACCTACATGGGATACAACTATAATTTAGAAACCCCTAACATGATTTCTAAAAATGTAAAACATTAAAAACAAATACAAAATAGAAAAGATAGAAAACAAAAGAAAAGATAAAATGAAAAGGGGTAAGATTATCCCTCGCCCTAGGCGAGGCCCACACGGCCCACTTCCCTCCCCCCTTGTCTTCTTCCCCAACCACCCCCGTCACCTGCTCCCGTACGACCGAGCCCGCCGTCGACGCTGGCGAGTCGGTCCCGCCCCTACCTACTCCCTCCCGTCGCGGAGACGATAAGGGAGACCACCCCCTACCCGGAGACACGGCCAGATCCATTTCCCCCTCCTCCTCGTGTTGCCCTCGTCGGGGGAAGAAGCTCCCGAGCCCGCCGTCGCCCCCGCCGTGCGCTGCCGCCGCCAACGGCCACGAGCGCCTCCACCGTCGTGTCCAGGAGCCGCCCCTCCGTCGTCTTCATCGTCTACACCAGCCAATCGAGCCTGGGGAGCACCGCAGTCGTCGCCCGCTTCCTCTTCTCCTGCTCCGGCCGCCGCGACCTCGACGACGATTTCGGCCACCCAACGTCGTCATCGAGCCCATTGCCACCGCCTACACCTCGCTGGTGAGCACCTGAGCCGCCGACAACCCCCCGGTGCGGCCCGATAAGTCCGTAGAGGCCGCCCCTATTTTGCTCACTCCGTCCGCCGCCGTTTGACGTCGTAGCCGTGCTCCCGAGCTGTTCTAGCGCGCGCTTGTTGCCCCGTCGAGCTTCTAGTGGGCCGTGGAGTCCATCCCACCCCTTGGCGCGCTCGGATTTCGCCCCCTGTAGAACCTGCCATTGGAGCCGGGAGCAACCCCGCCATTTTTGAGCAGACGCTCACCTCCGTGCCCCCCCGCCTGCGCTACCACCATAGACGGACGCGGTTCGGCCCCAGGAACGCGTAGGACGAAACGACGCCGCAAATGGTGGCCGGAGTCGAGCAAACGCTCAACTCCGGCGAGCTCCACCTCGCCGGCGGCAGCCTCTGTCGCCGACAAGCGGGCCCCGCCCGGTCTGATGGCTAATTAGCCACTAAACCAGTGTTAAGATTTAACCCCCCACACACAGCCAATGACACCTGGGCCCTACCCCTATTTAATCATTTTAATTAAGTTATACTAACGCTGTGCCTATGACTATTGGGCCCCACTGGTTATTAGATTAACTAAAACTGTTAGGGTTAATCTGTTACAATGAGAAGTGGGTCCCAGCCTATTAAGTTAATATAACTGTTTAGCTTAAAATGTTTTAACTTTGAGAGTATGACATGTGGCCCCCATTGGGAATTTAATTAAATTAAATGATTTAAGTTGCTTCTGTGTATGACATGTAGGCCCCACCTGTCAGGCACTGTTTGGATAATGTTGATATAATAATAAAAGATATTCAGAATTTCTTTTTAAATGATTTAAACTTTGAATTTGAATATCTTTTAAACCGTAACTCAGATTCAAAAACTTTATACATGACAATTGATCAAAAAAATATAAAAAATACAGATACGCTATCCTTATGTCTACCACACCCCCCTAACACAACGAACATCGAACATTCCCCCTCCGGACCGGCTGTCCGATGATTTGTCCGATACCGTAAAACTCTCCGGATGAATTTATTCTGAACACGAAAGTTGTTCAGAATGGATCAACTAACACGGATACACCCTTCAAATGTTTGTCGTATGTCCATGACACCTTCGGCATCATACCTCCCCCCTCCGGACACCCTGTCCGATAATCACCCGAAGCTGGCAGTTCATCCCCGGATGAATTCCCGCTCCGAGCAACGTGTATTGCACTGCGTTAGAACACCGTTAGCTTTGCATCTGTCATGTCTTGCATCTGTTTGTATATGCTTGCTGTGTATTTACTGTTTCTTCCCCCCTTAATCTCCGGTAGACCCCGCTGCTGCCGTCGACTACACCGCTGCTGAGTACGACTACTTCGTCGACGACCCTGCCTCTACTGCCGAGCTTCCAAGCAAGCAGAGCCATTCTCTTCCCCAGATATCGCGTACCTTTTCCGTAATTTTCTTGCACTAGGCATTGTTACTGCTGTTGCTACGTTACAATCCCATTCCATTGCATAGCCTGTTTTTGTCGCCCCTTGATGTACCTTATATTCAGCAGTAAACCATGCGCACTGTTAGTCAACAGGATTAGATAGCGGGTTGTGTTCACTCTGGGAGTGAATGCGGATACGATCCATTACAACTGCTACAGGTACGGTTCAGAGCAGACACCGACTCAGCCCCCTACGTCGGATCTGCCGAGCCACCTCAAGTGTGACTGATCGAGGAGAAATCCCCGTACTCCACTCGTGGTCGACTCTGTATATCCATCTTAGGGTACTGAACCACGGTTGTCCTTACAGGTAAGGAGTCGGGTGACCCCACGGTGCCCGCGCAGGATATCTTAGCGGAACGATAGGCCAGGTGTTTTCCACCGGTGTGCGGCGGGCCTGGTACTGTTCGTGGCCGACAGTTATCCTGTTGTACGAAAGTCGAGCTCTTCGGAGCAAACGCGAGACAAGGTAAGGAGACGGTTCACCTTGTTGGTAACCGCACGAGTTGGTGGGACGACAGGGCAGGCACCGACGTTACTGGTGGTCCTGGCTGCTGTCGTTGTCCGTGACTAACCGAGAAAGGGGCAACGATAACGGTTGTCCCGACAGATAATAATAAAATGACTTAACGGTTCAGGTGGATGACTTGAGTGGGTCGACGCGCCCTATACGCACTACCTCCACGTGGGATTACGGTGTGGGCCCTCCGCGTTGTGGTCTCGTTCGAAAGCTCTGAAAGACGTCTAGTTCATCATTGTGGTTAGGTCGATCCGCATCCTGGAAGAGTTGCGTGGAATCACCTGGCACACAACGACCTGGAGGGTGAGGGGCGACTGTCCAAGACCCCCTTGCGCTTAGGACTGTAGACCGGCGGGGACCTCTCTGATGAGCCGTAGGATGGGTCTCGGCGTGTCGGATAGCCTCGGTGGGGTGTTCCCTAACAAGGTGTACGCCACCCTGGAGATCCAAGCGTTTAGGGTAACAGTAGTGCAGCCCCTGCAGGGAAGATAATCTATTCGAATAGCCGTGTCCACGGTAACAGGACACTTTATGTTGAAGCCAGATCCTACCACTACAAACTACTACTATTAAACTGTTGGTTCCGGGTTTTCTTCCTCGCGGGGATGTCGAGGAAGGGAACTCAGAGGCATTATTATTATTTAATATTACAACTTACTATTATACAATGCTGCAGCAACTTCTGCTGCGTTGTTATTACATTCATGCTATTGAACTGTTGGTTGATTCTTACCTCATGCTGCAAGACTCGTTGGAAGATGCTAGTCTTCGATAGGCCTAGCTTCTTACCCTTATTCTGATTTCTATCTTGCAGTTCACTATATATAGCCTCCCCTTTCCATTTGATACAATGCATAAATGCTTAGTAGCGGACGTAAGACTCGCGGGTATGCTAGATACTCACCTTTTCTTTATTTCCCCCTTTTCATTTTGCCTGATCGGCCGCTGCAGCCGCCGTTGGAGCCCAGGAGCAGGAGTCCCCCGGAGGCGACTACTCCGACGTCGAGTTCCCGTTGACCAGGAGTTTTTCGGCGGATCCCAGGCAGGAGGCCTCGCCTTTTCGATCTGTACCTCTGATGTTATTTGTGCTATCCTTCTTAAGGAAAAACTTGGCTAATTATGTCTGTACTCAGATATTATGATTGTCTAACTGATGTATTCGGATCCGCGTGATCCCTGGTTTGTAATACCAGTTTTATCTTATTTGAGTCTAGTGTTGTGCTGTGATATTATCATCGTGGCACCCTGATTTCGATCGTGTACTCTGCGTGTATGATTACTGTACACGGCTTGATTTTGGGGGCGTCACACATCCTTTGGAGTCATGTCCACAACAACTTCCTTTTGAAGAGCTCTAGCAGCTTTCTCTGCTTGTTTCGTTCTGAAGGTATTAAGTGTTGCCTTGCGCTTGGCTTCGGCTTCACTAAGCTGTTTGGCTTCGGCAGTAACCTTAGATTATTTCTTTTGCACTTCGGCGAGCTTGCGCTTTGCTTCAGTTTTCTGATTGGCTTCAACCAGATCTTTCCTTTGCTTCTCAAACAAGGCAGCATCTCTGTCAGCCTCTTTCTTCTCTTGAGCTTCTTTATCATCCTTAGCTTGGGCTTGTGCTGCAGAGTTAAGTCGTTCAGCTTCAGCACGGTCTATCTTGCGCAGTTCAACTTCAGACAGCTTCTTGGTGCCAACCTGGGCATAAGTTTGGCCAGGCTTTGCAACAGTGGATTTTTTCTTCGAAGCTTTGGCAGTCTCGGGAGCAGTGTAACGCCCCGGCCACACCCACCGGTTACCGGCGTACGCCTGGCGGGATCTAGACTGTCCCCACAGACCAACACTAGTCTTTCCTACGCACTTTGTCCTCACTCATGCGCACCCGGGAACAACTTCCCGGTCGGTCACCCATCCTCAAATCGCTCCAAGCCAAGCACGCTTAACTTTATAGTTCTTTGGATCTGGGCTCCCGGAAAAGAAGGTGCACCTTGTTGATATGAGTAGTCTATCATTCCTATTAAGCCGGGATGTCACATACACCCCCACTCAAAGGAACCGATGTCCTCATCGGCCCACAGGAACGTTCCCTCTTGGCACACGTCTGTGCGTCCAGTGCCGACACATGTCCCACATGTTCGCGCACTGACCCACACACGCCCGTATAACCGCAAGGGTCGGCTCTAATACCATTTGTAACGCCCCGGCCACACCCACCGGTTCCCGGCGTATGCCTGGCGGGATCTAGACCGTCCCCATAGACCAACACTAGTCTTTCCTATGCACTTTGTCCTCACTCATGCGCACCCGGGAACAACTTCCCGGTCGGTCACCCATCCTCAAATTGCTCCAAGCCAAGCACGCTTAACTTTGGAGTTCTTTGGATCTGGGCTCCCGGAAAAGAAGGTGCACCTTGTTGATATGAGTAGTCTATCATTCCTATTAAGCCAGGATGTCACAACCAGTTGCTTCGGGCTGACCACCAGGCTTTGGCTTTGGGTCATGCCTTTCCTTTGTTCTCTGTTCTGCAGTAACCAGGCGGCGAGGTGGCTTTGAAGCCAAAGGATCCTGAACCACCAAATTGGTTAAATCAATTCTTGGCCTAGGAGCAGGAGGATCAGTGGGATCTTGAATTCTCACGTCTTTTGAAGCAGGCGGTTTCTCTCCAGCCTTTTTCTTCAGAGCCTTCTGAAGCTTTGGCCTCTTGGGACTTGGAGCAACTGGGGTGTGCTCGGACTCGTCATCGGCATCTTCAGCAGGATCCTCATCAATGTAGTCCTCAAGCTGTGCAGCAGCATCATCTTCATCATCTGCAGCCTGCTCACTGTCTTCATCTGAGACAGCAGGAGGTGGTGAAGCACTCAATTTTCTCAGCCTGCGTCTCTTAGGCTTCGATGCGCCAGCTTCATCATGGCCTCCAGCAGATTGTGCTTTGGCCTTCTTCTCTTCTCTGAGTCTTTTCTTCTCAGCAAGAATAGCGAGTCTCTTTTGCTCCCCGGGGTAATCATCTGGCGTCTTGATAGAATTGGGGTGAGGGACAGCGGGTGGCTTCGGGTAGTATTTCTTTCGATTCGCAGCATTGTACTGAGAACAAAGAGTAGTAGTGTACCGGTATGGTGGGCTGAAAGCAAACTGCATTGCCCACTTCCAATCTGGAACACTCTTGTACTTGTACCATCTAATCGCCCAGTAGCGGCGAATCTTTTGCAGGCGAATCTTTCGCATGTGATTAGTTTCCTCGGGAGGTGTGTCATATCCCATCTTTATACGAATGGCTTCGGGAATTCCTCGGGCATTATTGACTTCTTTTGTCTTGCCTCCTTTGCCTTTCTGCTTTGGGGGCTTAGGGAGATCCTCAAGCCCTTCGACAATAGGTGATTCATTCCCAATGGCGGCCTCTTCATCAGACATCCTGTGAACAGAATAGTAGAAAAGAGGGAATAGGATAGTAATTAATAAGCACAGGCAAAGGCTTCGACTGAAAACCAATTTTGACAAGAATTCAGGGCAAACTAAGACCAGATGCATATCTGTCGTTGGATTAGGCTAGAATGAAATCAAGAACAAGTTCTAACTCAGTCCAAACACAAACAGATCTAATCTCAACACTGACCTGAATAGATGGGATACTTTGATGCTACAAACAAGTTTCCCGAAGAGCAAGGATCAACACGGATCATAACAACCCTAGAAAACAGAAAATAAACCTCAAGAACTTAGATCCAACTGCAATGGAGAAGAACACGGGAGGGAAGTTGGATCGGAGAGTGATGGCTTCTCGCCCCCTTCGTTGGTTACCCCAAGTGGAAGGTTGAGATGTAGTGCAGCAGCAGTTTTCCCTCGGTGAAGATACCAAGGTTTGTCTCCAGCAGGACTCCAGAGATGATAAGTAGGTGTCAGCGGCGCAACTGACGCGGACCTGCACACAGACACAGATAACTTTGTTCCCAACGAAGTTCAGAGAGGTTGTTAATCTCTCCGGTCTTGTTGTTTACAAAGGATAAAACGCAAGGGATAATGATGGCAACTTGAAAGTAAATGCAGAAAAGTAAATATAGCATGGAAACAGTGATAAGGATATGGACCGGGACACGTGAAGTTCGCTAGTGATGTCTCTCTCCCAAAAGATGATAAAATTGCTATGCGAGGTAAACAAATTACAGAAAGGCAATTGACAGGATTATGAACGCACCGCAATGCTAACTATGCTACAAAATAAAGGAAGAGGTTCAAAAGCACAGGAAGTACGCCAAGGTAAGTAGACCGAAATCCATCTGCATCTACTACTAATCATCCACCTTGAGATATCTATCCAGAACATCTCGCTGCTATTAAGTTGCGAGCCCCACCCAAAGTGTAAACCCAAAGAAACAGAAGAACTCTGCGTAAAGTAAACAATCCTTGTAACCGCGGTTACAAGCACCGTTGTTTTCCCCCTTGTGGCAACAACACATCCCCTATACTCATGTTTCTGTCACTCAAGCGTGTCATCGGGGGGCATGAACCCACAATCTAGCACAACGCTCCCTCTTGGAGTCACTACCTACTACTTGGCCAAAGAAATAGACAGCAACGGAGAACATGCAAGAATTACTTAGGAACAAAAATATAAGAGATAAAAACCAAATATATTACTCTATCACAATCTGAACATAATCTCATAATCCATCAGATCCTATCAAATTCAACATAGCAATAGCAGAAATATTACAAAGGTGCCTCGATCATGTTGGGCAGCTCACGAGGTCTAAACAATGAAGATCAAAGAGGGGAGGAGAACATCACATAACTACTGATCACGGACCCATGGTCCAAGGAAAACTACCCACGAGACATCCGGGGAGCATCCATGGTGGAGAGGAGACTCCCAGAGGTCAATCCTCCCTCCGGTAGGGTGCCGGGAAGAGGTCTTCTGGTGCTCCCGATCTTCGGAAGCGCGGCGGCGGCGGAACAGAGGCGAGTTCGCAGAATAGGGTTCTGCTTCTGGAGTTTTCCCGTGACGGGGGATAAATAGGCGAAAGGTGGCAGCCAGAGGTGGGTCAGGGGCCCCAGGCGCCCCCCTGGCGCGGCCAGGGGTGGGGCCGCGCCGGGTGGCCGCCTGGGCCCCCCTGGCTCCCCTCTGGCCCCTCCCGGGCTCTTCTCGAAGCTTCCGTCACGCTGATTTTTTATCTGAATTTTCCCGATTTTTTCTGGCACTTTTTATATGGGAGAAAACTGAAATAGAAAAAACAGCAGAAAACAGGAACTGGCAGTGGGGTGCAATGAGTTAATAGGTTAGTCCAAATATGATCAAAAATGTATGAAAGTGTAGATCATAGCAATATCACACAAAACATGCATGGAGCAAGCAGAAATTATAGATACGTTTTGGACGTATCAACATGTAACAACCCAAAAGTGATTTTACTATTTGTGATGTAATTTTTTCTTTGTCAAATGGCTATAAAACTTCTTGGGTTGCAAGATGGTGTAAAATGATGTGGTGATCTTGAGTGTAGTCCATGTTGGAGCTCATTTGAATTTGAATTCAACCCATCCTTATGCTTCAAGAAGGGTACTGTTGCATTTTTCAATGCTTCATATCTTTTTCCCTAAGCTCCAATTTTTGCATAGCCAAATCTCTCTCACTCCCAAGCTTTTTCAAAACCTTGCTTTGAATTTTAGCTCCCGGGAAAATTGAGTTGTAGTTCAAAAGCAATTTGAATTTAAATCAACTCCCAAGATTTTACTTGCACGAAAAATCAGCAATATTCAGGGAGGAATTTTGGTGTTGGATTGAAGTTTTTCTTTTGTCCCTTTCTCTCGGAAAAACTCTTGGAAGTTCTGTTATTTGATTAATAGAAAGTCCCTGTGTTTTTTTCTCTTCTTTTCTTTTCCCTGGAGCAAAGGAAGCAGTCCAGCCCACTTGGGCCGGTCGAATCCAGCCCAACAGGGGGCAGCGCTCCCTTGTTTTTTTTCTCCTTCCTCCCTCTCTCAGCCAGCCGGGCCCGCCTGTCATCCCCCTCCTCTCACCTTTTTCCCCCACGCACATGGCATGGCCATGGAGGAGAGGACCTCCTGGAGCCACGTCTCCCTCCTTCCCCCCCTTTATCTAGCCCCTCCTGGGCCTCTCCCGAAACCCTAGCCCCTTCCTCCTCCCTTGCGCCGCCACCCCTCTCCTCCTTCCTCTCAGCCCACGCTGAAGACGCCATGGACAGGAGGTCCAAGGCCTGAAATTTTTCTCCCGCACGGGTCACCCTCGTCGAGACGCCGGCGACCACTTCCCCGAGCCGTACGACTACAGCAGGCCCGCTGTGAGCCGTGACGCCTTCCCCTTCCCCTGTTTCTCGCGAGTAGGACGTAGGCGCCGTGCGTGTGCCGCCGTGGCCGCCATGAATTTCGAGGTAGAGTAGGGCCCTATAGGCTGCGAGGCGAGGCGATTTCAGCGCAAAAACGGGACCTTGGTAGTCCCATCTACGCCGGGGAGCACTTCGGCGAGTCCCCGGGCCAGCGTAGGCGACGCGGTTGTCGCCGGAAGTACGCCGCCGCGGCTGGTCTGAAGAATCCGAGTTAGCCGTCCTGTGCAGTTCCGTCAGGTTCAGGGGTCTGCGGTTTCGCCTGGGGTTGGAACCGCGAGGTGCGGGGTTCGATTCCTGCTGGGATTGAATTAACCCAGGTTTTTTTGCTTCTTCTTGCGTTAGCCATGGAGACCACCTTGGGCCTGGCCCGTTAGCGCTCGCGCGCCCAGGCAGAGGGAGCAGCAGATGGGCCGAGCTCCCAGCGCGGCTAGCCAGCAGCTTGGGCCAAATCCACCCGAGGCTGGCCCCTAGTGGCCTGTCCTCTGTTTCCTTTTTTTTCTTTTTTTTCTTCAATTCAAATCCTTTAGGGTTTTTGCTGTTGTTTGTTTTCAACACCGTGGGCGCATGCCATATATCAAAATAGGGTAGAAAAATCCACTGAGCGTGATGGTCACCTCTGATTCATGTTTCGAGCAAACATAAATTATCAACTATGGAAGGAAGTTAAGCCCATATGTGACCATGCCACTTGGTGTTGCCCCATTTTTTTTTGGGCCTATCAAAGTCGTCTGGTTATCCGTCTTCCAATTTCCCGCAAGTGTTTCAAATCCTTGTTCCCTCGATACTTCCTTCTAGTGCCAAATTCATCGGCACTTCTCCGTCTCCGGAATCGATAAATTCTTTCACGATGTTTATTACTGTTAACTTGTTGTTATTGTTCCATGCCATGACATGTTGCCGTGCTATTTACACCAAGGTTAAGGCTATGACCAAAGCCATAAAATTTAAGTAATTGCATATGCAGTTGTTGACGTGTCGTCAACACCTCCATTTAAATTTGATTATATAGGGTCACACCATGTCTAATTAACTTGATCATCACATCCATGCTTGAGTTTTGTTGATCTCGTTGTTTACTTGTGTGCTTTTCCTTGCCGGTACCTTACGTTAGCGTCTGAGACCGCCGAGGAGACTTACGTGGAGATTTCCGACACCGAGCCCGAGGACCCTGCTGCGTCTGCTTCGACGACCGTTTACCCAGGCAAGGGGAAGATTCATACCATTACTTGATACCTTTCTTCCTACCTACTTAGTTGTAGCCTAGAACGTTTGTTTGACCCTATCCACTTTGAGTATGCCACCTTCAAAAATCCAAACAACCATGATCCCCACATCCCAGCAAAACTTTGTATTGCTACGTTACCGCTGCTCAGCCATTGCTTAGTATGAGTAGGAAAACTTTCTGCTTACCCTATTGCTATGGTTTGGGATATCATGTTATTTAAAGAAGTTGGTTGATATTTATTATAATTATGATGTTAAGTTTATACTTGAAAAAAGATGGGAGACCAGGCTGTTCCCGCCAGGTGTTTTGTTCCATTTGAGTCACCTAAGCCCCGAGTTCCGGTATTGTGTTTCTTGACGAGCGTGCCTAATCGTGTGTGAGATTCTATGGGGTCCCCTTGTCTTACCTACCTAGCTTCATACAGTTCTAGTGGTGGCCCGAGCTGCTTTAATTTTGCATGTGTGTGTGCTGGTGGTGCCCCAGTTGTTTACAAACCACCTTGGGCCAGGAGGACTTGTGCCTTGGCTGGCCCACCTTTGACCGGCGAGGGCCCGGCCCTCATGTGAGGTTTAACCAGTAACCCAAACCCTGTTGATACGGAAGAGGCCGATCTGAGAGCGTGGCCAGCTTTTGGATTGGATGTTGACTCCCCGGGGCCCACCCGGAATTGTGCGTTGTTAGTTAGAGGGACTCTGACGTACCGGAGTTTCAGGCGCTTACCTAGCCAAATGGAAACCGGGCGTACATGCGAAGCCTATGATGGGCAGTTGGTACACCCCTGCAGGGTTAAATCTTTTCGAAAATCCGTGTCCACAGTTAAGGACGACTTGAGACCTACTCCTTGTTCATAGACTAACATCAATTTGAATCAATTAAAAACTTGCCTACCGTGTGAGTGCCTTGGTTGCTTTTCTTCGTCCAGGGGGACCGAGAGAAGATCCAGGTCGTGTTATGCTTGCCGTAAGTAGGTGGATAGCAGACTTATGACACGATGTCACGTGTGTTTCTTGGATCTTACCTCTACTCTAGTAGAACGATAGCCACCATATATGCTAGTGCGGCTGCAACCTTACCTTTACCTTATCTTACCGTAGTAAGTCAGTTATCCTGTAATGATATAATCTCACCCCGTTTTACTTTTGTGCTTTTACTGTTTTGCCTGATCGGCCGCTGCAGTGGAGTACTTCCTTGACCCGAGCTCTGGACGATACTTTGTGGAGGTGCCTCCGGAGGATGACGATGAGTTCAACCTTGTTCAGTAGATCCTTCAGTTGGGCGTCGACGATCCGTGGGTGGACCTTTTATGTGCAGCCCTCTCTAGGGAAATTTGGATTTTGACCGTACTCGGTCGTGTTTGTTTTCCGCTTGTCGCATGATGTACTGTTGGGTCCACGGACCTCTGAGATGATGTAATAATTATCCAATGGCGATGTATGCCTTGGACCTTATATTTATGTCTTAGTTAAAGTTCTTGTTCTTATACTTGTTGTTGAGAATCCGGCAGCAACACGAGTGCATGTGTCGTGAGTCGGTGGATCTTTATGCGCTACTAACTTGAGCGGGACGCGAAAGCGTCTAACTCGAGTTAGCACCGCATCGAGGGCCTTACAACTTGGTATCAGAGCAGGACTGACTGTAGGACCCCTTACTGGCCGAAGTTGAGTCTAGAAACTATTTTGTAGTTACTAAGGAAAAATCGGAGAGTAGGAACTCTTTCTTTTACTTCTTACCCCACCCTACCACCCCTTTTCCGTGAGGAAGTGAAACGTTGTTTTCTCTCTGCAACTTATCCCCTTTCAAAAACAAATCTAGGTTCTCCTTTACATGAGGCTCCGATTCCTCTATAATTTTTTCTAGTGACGAGATGTGTTGGCGTCTTTGAGACCACTGAGCCGCCACTTGGGGTTGACTGTTCTACCTCGCTTACGGCGTACCCCAGGTGAAACGTCCATACAGGATTGGCGGGCATCCTATGGTAATATGGATGTGGTGTCTTTTCCCCTATGGACGACCGTGATGGCGGGCCGCTCAGGGCAGATGTCTCATTGTTCAGGTTTCCAACCGCTCGTATATATTGTTTTGTGCTCGGTAGCAGACTATTATCTTGGATTCGGATGATCTTGGTTTGGGGATTCCAGTAGCACCTAGCTTTCGACTTTCCGGGTTAACCTTGGTGGAATTTCAGCCTTCGGCTTTCTCATACCTCGTGAGGAAGTTTTGTTGTCAATATTACTTTATCTTCTGGTTACATCAATGTTTCGACCATGTTCTCATAAGTGTTCCTATATACAGGATGCCAAGAGAGAACATGCCGCCGCCAGAGAACCCTATCCTTGGGGAGGCTGTAGCCGCAGTGGCTCAGGGCACAGCTGCGATCCTACAGATGCTGCAGAACCAGAATGCTCAGAGGAGTGATCGACCACAGTACACCACATTGCAACAGTTCCTCGCGATCAACCCCCCCAGGTTCTCTGAGGCTCGAGACCCGCTGGAGGCGAATGACTGGATCGCAGAGATCAAGAAGCACTTCAATGCAAACACCGTCAGACCTGTCGACTACGTCACCTTCGCCTCCTTCCAGCTTCAGGGTGCAGCAGCCAGCTGGTACGATACCTACAAGGCCAACAAGGGCGATGCTATCATCACGTGTGCAGACTTCGTCGCAGACTTCAGAGCAGCGCATATTCCGAGTGGCCTGATGGACAGGAAGCGTGAGGAGTTCTTGGCTCTGAGACAAGGTGACAGGTCAGTTCAGGAGTACAACCTGGCCTTCGTCAGGCTAGCCAGGTACGCTCCAGAGGAGGTCAGCACAGAGGCTAAGAAGATTGCGAGGTTCCGTGGAGGTCTCAGCACAAAGATCAAGTACACGCTCACTCAGTGCAGTCCCACGCTGTTCTCACAGTTCGTGGATCAGGCTATCCGCCAGGAGTCAGCCAGAGCAGAGTGGGATGCAGACAGGAAGCGCCAACGTGAGCACAGTTCCGCAGTGATGATCCACAAGAAGGCAAAGACTTGGGTTACAGAGGCACCACCGCAGAGGCAGCAGCACCAGCAGAGGGGGGCACTTGTCCGCACTTTTGCCCGCCCTCCCGTCCCAGTTCAGCAGGGGCCTCGCTCTACACCACCACACGCGAGGCCACCCAAGCCGCAGCAGCAGCCCAGGCCGGGCGTGATTTGCTACAAGTGCAGAGAGCCAGGGCACACGTCTCCCAACTGCACCGATCCACGCTTTGCTCGGCTTCCACCGCCTCCACCTCGCACTACTCCGAGCACCGCGATGGTGAAGGCTCAGCCACGTGCAGTTCGGGTGAACAACGTGATGCTCTCAGATGCTCAGCAGTCTTCAGAGATCGTTCTTGGTAGGTTGCTTGTGTGTTCAGTTCCCGCGACAGTTTTGTTCGATTCCGGAGCTTCCCACTCTTTTGTGTCCAGAGCTTTTGTTGAGCGTGCTGAGCTACATCCGCAAGGGTTAACTCAGCAGCTATCTGTTGCTTCTCCGGCTTTCAAGACGAATACGTCTGCCTTTGTCCCAGATGTGGAGATTCATATCCAGGGACTTCTCTTCTCATCTTCGTTGATCGTGTTGACCCGTTCCGACATTGATGTCATTTTGGGCATGGATTGTCTTGTGCAGCACAAGGCCAATATTGATTGTCCGACCAGATCTATCAAGTTGACTCGTGATTCAGGCGCAAAAGTCTTGTACACTGGTGGCTCTGTGGAAGGACCAGCACAGTTGTACGCGTTGAACGCAGGAGTTGCGCCTTTGCTCGAAGAGGTCAGAGTTGTCTGTGAGTTCCCAGACGTCTTTCCGGAGGAGTTGCCAGGAATTCCCCCAGTTCGAGCTATTGAGTTCGTTATTGAGCTAGAGCCTGGTACCCAGCCGATTTCTCGGCATCCGTACAAGATGTGTTCGAAGGAGTTGATTGAGCTCAAGAAGCAGTTGACAGAGTTGGAGGCAGGCAGTTTTATCCGCGCGAGCACTTCCCCTTGGGGTGCACCGGCTTTGTTTGTCCAGAAGAAGGATGGGACTAGCCTCTTGGTCCAGGACTATCGCGGTATCAACAAGAAGACCATCAAGAACAAGTACCCTTTACCCCGCATCAATGATCTGTTTGAGAAGTTAAATGGGGCTAAGGTGTTTTCCAAGCTTGACTTGAGGATGGGGTATCATCAAATCCATGTTCGTGAAGAGGATATTCCCAAGACCGCGTTCAGCACCCGTTATGGGCTGTATGAGTTCACAGTCATGACTTTTGGGTTCTCAAATGCCCCTCCGACATTCATGAGAGCTATGAACTATTTGTTCCAAGATTGGCTTGATGTGTTTGTGATCCTCTACCTCGACGACATTCTTGTCTATTCCAAGTCAGAGGCTGAGCATGAGGAACATTTGCGCTTGGTGCTGCAGAAGTTAAGAGAGCACCGGTATTACGCCAAGTTCTCCAAATGTGAGTTTTGGCTGGACAAAGTCAATTTTCTGGGCCATGTAATCTCCGCTGAGGGAATTGCGGTTGACCCAGAGCGAGTCCGCACTATTCAAGAGTGGGCTCCGCCGAAGAACGTGAAGCAGCTAAGGAGTTTTCTCGGCCTCGCCAGTTATTGCAGGAGGTTTGTGCAAAATTTCTCCAAAATAGCCAAGCCAATGACGGAATTGTTGTGCAAGGACAAGCGGTACACTTGGTCACCAGCATGCCAGTCAGCCTTCGAGGAGTTGAAAGAGAAGCTGACCACAACACCAATTCTCACGCCGCCAGACGAGTCACAACCTTTCCAGGTGTTTTGTGATGCCCCTTTGCAAGGTCTGCGCGGAGTTTTGATGCAAGGCAGGAATATCGTGGCTTATACCTCACGGCAGTTGAAGACAAGTGAGAGGAATTACCCCATGCACGACTTGGAGCTTGCAGAAATTGTGCACGCTTTGGTCACTTGGCGACACCTCCTCTTAGGGAGGAAGGTGGATGTGTTCTTGGACCACAAGAGTCTGAAGTATTTGTTCACTCAGCCAAATCTGAACTTGAGGCAAAGAAGGTGGCTTGAAACCATTACTGAGTACACAATTGATATTCAGTACAGTCCTGGGAAGGCGAATGTCATAGCTGATGCGCTGAGCCGCAAGGGCGATTGCAATAATATCCAGGTTTAGAAGATCCACCCTGATTTGTGTGAGTCCTTTCGAAGGCTCAATCTCGAGCTAGTTCCAGCAGGCTATCTTGCCAACCTTGTGGTAGAGCCCACTATCCATGAGAAGATTCGTGAAGCTCAGTCTGGCAGCTCAATGATTCAGAAGATCAAACAGGGTATTGCCGCTCTTGACACCAAAAGTTCAAACATTACTCACATCAATACCTCAAAACTATTGCAAGCTACTACTAAAATTAAATAGCAACCTCAATTACCTACTTTCAAGACAAGACAAAACTCAGTGCAACAACCAACTCTCTTAACAAGATAAACATGAAAACTAAAAAGAGTTCCAGCAACAAACTAAACAAAAGCCAAGGCTCTTGCTAAAGACAAACTAAAACTAAAACTAAACATGGCAGTAGCTATGAAAAGGTAAAGAACACACAACAACAAAAAGATAGGCATGAAGAATCCTATGATGTGTTCTAGATTTTGAAAGTGGAGCGTGTTTCTCTCCCACACAAAGTAAGACATGATCTAACTTGTTATGAACAGCAAGAAAAGCTAAAGAAACTAAAAATAAAACCTAAGAGCGAGACGCTCCAAGCATAGCACATAACGCATGAAGTGATAAAAATATAGTGAGACGAAGGACGAACTGATGATTGTTGATGGAGAAGGGATGCACGGGGGCATCCCCAAGCTTAGACGCTTGAGTGTCCTTGAATATTTATTGGGATGCATGGGGGCATCCCCAAGCTTGAGCGCTTGACACTCCTGGATCTTCTTTCATCATCTTCTATCGCACACTTGAAAACTCCCTTCATACATAACTCATCATAAGCGGATTAGAGAGGTTAGTACGCTTAATAAATAATTTTTCTCCACTGGATATAAAGATATTCTTGAAAAGCTACTTTTTATCAAGAGTGCCAAAAAGTTTTTGCAAAGAAAAAGCAAGCTTAAGGTTTGCAAAAGTTAGGAGAGACAAAACCTGGCAGAATCTGTGAAAAACAGAACAGCAGATAGTAAAGAATTTTTTAGGGGCACTTCTGCAACTCAAATAAAAAAACTCAGAACATACGGAAGTTTATTAATTGTATAGAGCATACTGTGTAAAAAATTCATCTCAAAAATATGAACTGGGATTTTTCTGGAATTTTTCTGGTCACGAGGACAGAATCTGTTTTCTGGACAGCATGTCACAACTTTTACTTCCCTTGCCGTAAGAGGCTATAACTTGGCACAAAGCTGAAAAATAAAGAGACAATGATGTTGATACAGTAGTAACAATCATCAAGACACAACAAAAGCAAAAAATAAAACACCTAAATTCGTTGCGGGCTGCCTCCCGAAAGCGCTTCTTTAAAGCCATTAGCTAGTCATGATGCAAAAGAAGAATCAAGTTTTATCAAGAGAAATAGAATAACTAGCCCGTGTAACGGACTCAAAAGGTAACTTGATTTTCTTTCTAGGGAAGTGTTCCATCCCCTTTTTGAATGGGAATTGGAATTTTATATTCCCCTCTTTCATGTCAATAACCGCACCAACGGTGCGAAGAAAAGGACGTCCCAAAATAATTGGACATAAAGGTTCACACTCTATATCCAGAACAATAAAATCAACGGGAACATAGTTGTCATTGACAATGATAAGAACATCATCAATCTTCCCTAAAGGTTTCTTTACGGAAGAATCATTAAGACGAACACCAAAAGAACAAGGCTCAAAAGGTTTCAATTCAAACATATAAAATATTCTTTTGGGCATAACGGAGGTACTAGCTCCAACATCACATAAAGCATAGCAAGAGAAGTTATTTAATTTAATTTTGATCATAGGGTCCCAACCATCATCTAGCTTCCTAGGTATGGAGGCTTCTACTCTAAGCTTCTCCTCCCTAGCTTTGATGAGAGCATTTGTGATATGCTCCGTGAAGGCAAGATTAAGTGTGCTAGTGTGGGGGTCTCTAGACATTTTGTGTAGTAAGCTAATAACTTCTGAGAGGGTACAACTATCAAAATCAATATCACTACTATCAAAGGTGGTAGTAGTGTCATCTAGGCTCACTTGTTTGAAACCCTCTATGTTCATAGGAGTTTCTTTATCTATGGTTGAGGTATTAGCATCACCATTAATAGGTCCAACGGGACTAGGAGTGCATTGGGTGCTAATAGTTTGAGTGTCCTCAACAATTTGGATAGTGGAAACTGTGTGGTGTGTAGGAAGGCTCTTAATTCTATCCTCTTCCTCTTTTTCTCTAGCCCATCTTTCTTTAAGTTTAGCCATCATCCTAATGTTTTCATTGATTTGTAACTGGATAGCATTAATAGGAGTGGCCTTATTCTCCTCAAGGTGGGAGGTTCTAATTTTGAGCATCTCAATGTCAAGGGCTAAGCTTTCTACCTTCAAAGAGAGATTATCTATTTTAGATAATTTCTCTTCTACATTTTTGTTGAAGGCTTTTTGGGTAGTGATAAAGTCTCTAAGCATGCTTTCTAATTCAGAAGAGGGGTTCTTGTTGCTAGGGTAGGTGTTGTTGTTCCCATAGTTGGATGGAAACGGTCTAGGATTGCTAGCAAAATTTCCCCTATAAGCATTGTTGTTGAAGTTGTTTCTAGCAAAAAGTTCACATCTACTTGTTCTTGAGCAACCAGAGAATTTAAAGAAACATCATGAGGATCAATAGAGGGTTGCTTGGTAAGTAGAGACATAATTAAGTCAACTTTTTCATTGAGGGAGGTAATTTCCTCGACAGAATTTACCTTCCTACCTGTTGGAGCGCGTTCGGTGTGCTATTGGGAATAATTAGTCATCATTTCATCGAGAAGCTTCGTGGCAGCACCAAGTGTACTTGACATAAAGGTTCCTCCCGCGACCAAATCTAACAGGTTCCGCGAGGTAAAGTTCAAGCCCGCATAAAAAGTCTGGATAACCATCCAAGTAGTCAAACCATGTGTAGGGCATTTCTTAAAAAGAGATTTCATTCGTTCCCAAGCTTGGGCAACGTGTTCATTATCCAATTGCTTAAAATTCATAATATTACTCCGCAATTGGATAATCTTAGCAGGAGGGTAGTACTTCCCTATAAAAGCATCTTTGCACTTATCCCAAGAATCTATGCTATTTCTAGGCAAAGATTGAAACCAGATTTTAGCATCTCCCCTTAAAGAGAAAGGAAAGATCTTGAGCTTAACAACATCACGTTCTACTTCTTTATAATTTTTCATATCACAT
The DNA here is from genome assembly GCA_950022295.1 of Bromus sterilis. NCBI lineage: Eukaryota > Viridiplantae > Streptophyta > Magnoliopsida > Poales > Poaceae > Bromus > Bromus sterilis. The sequence goes on from OX465597.1 coordinate 34,455,410, forward strand.
AATTCAACAAAATAATTCAAGTGTAAAGCAGCATCATCTCCAGCACCAGAGAATTGATCTCTCATAACAAGGTTTAGCAAAGCAGGTTTAATTTCATAAAAGGTAGCTGAAGTGGCAGGTGTGGCAATGGGAGTGCAGATAAAGTCTTGGTTGTTGTGACTAGTGAAGTCACACAACTTGGTGTTTTCAGTGGAACCCATAGTAGCAACAAGTGTGGCAGATTTTTTTTTGTAGTTTTTGATAAAAGACACAAAGATAAAATCTGAAAGATAAACTAACAAGACTAAAAAACAAAGGTAAAGGGTAGTGAGCAACTCCCCTATCTTAGCACTCGGAGTCCCCGGCAACGGCGCCAGAAAACTTTGCTTGATGGCTTCTCGCCCCCTTCGTTGGTTACCCCAAGTGGAAGGTTGAGATGTAGTGCAGCATCAGTTTTCCCTCGATGAAGATACCAAGGTTTGTCTCCATCAGGACTCCAGAGATGATAAGTAGGTGTCAGCGGCGCAACTGACGCGGACCTGCACACAGACACAGATAACTTTGTTCCCAACGAAGTTCAGAGAGGTTGTCAATCTCTCCGGTCTTGTCGTTTACAAAGGATAAAACGCAAGGGATAATGATAGAAACTTGAAAGTAAATGCAGAAAAGTAAATATAGCGTGGAAACAGTGATAAGGATATGGACCGGGATACGTGCAGTTCGCTAGTGATGTCTTTCTCCCAAAAGACGATAAAATTTCTATGCGAGGTAAACAAATTACAGAAAGGCAATTGACAGGATTATGAACGCACCGCAATGCTAACTATGCTACAAAAGAAAGGAAGAGGTTCAAAAGCACATGCAGTACGCCAAGGTAAGTAGACCAAAATCCATCTGCATCTACTACTAATCATCCACCTTGAGATATCTATCCAGAACATCTCGCTGGTATTAAGTTGCGAGCCCCACCCAAAGTGTAAACCCAAAGCAACAGACAACTGCATTAAAAAGAACTCTGCGTAAAGTAAACAATCCTTGTAACCACGGTTACAAGCACCGTTGTTTCCCCCTTGTGGAAACAACACATCCCCTAGACTCATGTTTCTGTCACTCAAGCGTGTCATCGGGGGGCATGAACCCACAATCTAGCACAACGCTCCCTCTTGGAGTCACTACCTACTACTTGGCCAAAGCAATAAACAGCAACGGAGAACATGCAAGAATTACTTAGGAACAAAAATATAAGAGATAAAAACCAAATATATTACTCTATCACAATCTGAACATAATCTCATAATCCATCAGATCCTATCAAACTCAACATAGCAATAGCAGGAATATTACAAAGGTTCCTCGATCATGTTTGGCAGCTCACGAGGTCTAACAATGAAGATCAAAGAGGGGAGGAGAACATCACATAGCTACTGATCACGGACCCATGGTCCAAGGAAAACTACTCACGAGACATCCGGGGAGCATCCATGGTGGAGAGGAGACTCTCGGAGGTCAATCCTCCCTCCGGCAGGGTGCCAGGAAGAGGTCTTCTGGTGCTCCCGATCTTCGGAAGCGCGGCGGCGGCGGAACAGAGGAGAGTTCGCGGAATAGGGTTCTGCTTCTGGAGTTTTCCCGTGACGGGGGATAAATAGGCGAAACGGGGCAGCCAGAGGTGGGCCAGGCGCCCGAGGCGCCCCCCTGGCGCGGCCAGGGGTGGGGCCGCGCCGGGTGGCCGCCTGGGCCCCCCTGGCTCCCCTCTGGCCCCTCCCGGGCTCTTCTCGAAGCTTCCGTCACGCTGATTTTTTATCTGAATTTTTCGGGCACTTTTTATATGGGGGAAAACTGAAATAGAAAAACAGCAAAAAACAGGAACTGGCACTGGGGTGCACTGAGTTAATAGGTTAGTCCAAATATGATAAAAAATGTATGAAAGTGTATCTAGATCATAGCAATATCACACAAAACATGCATGGAGGAAGCAGAAATTATAGATACGTTTTGGACGTATCAGAGAGCCCATCGTACCCTAACTCGGTGACGCGGATCGGCTATGGCGACGGAGGACGGTGAAGTGCGCTTCGTCGGCGGGGAACGTCCACGGCGGCGACTGTCCGACAGTAAAGCGGCGCGGTCGTCGTCGGAGGCGAGAGCTCTGAGGCGTGCTCGAGGAGGGAGAAGAGGAGCGGAGGAGACGAATGAGCTGGGGGCGGTTCGCAGGGGATGGGTTTGCCTTATATAGTGGCCGATCTGAAACGGTTATCAGATCACATCGGACGGCTCCCTGCGAGTGTCTCTTCCGATTCAACGGTGGGGATGAAGTGGAGGTTCGCGAGCGAAACTCATCGGACCGGAAAAGACGGGGACTCAACGGTCGAAGAATAATTCGATAAAGTTGGGAGCATTTGATTCGGAACTCAATGATGTTCGAAGCAATATGCTTTTAGTTTCAAATGTGCTTAACCATTCAAGATAGAATAGATTGGGAGCGAATCGGAATGGAGGGGATATGGTCCGAAACTTAGCACTTCGAAGAAAAACAACAACGAAACTAAAAGTGATAAGCACAGGGGACAAACGAAACGAATAAAAACCAACACAAAACTGAACGCAAATGGAAAATGAAGCTAAACACATAAACATGGACGAAGGAAAACTTAAGAGAAACTAAATAAAAAAACACACAACAAAGGTGAATATGTACAGGGGAAAAGTTTCGATCTTACTGAACATTGTGTGAGTCTAGGATGTTGAGCTCACATCTCAATGCACAGAACCTTTTCTCGTCCAATGGCTTCGTGAAAATATCTGCCAATTGATCTTCAGTTCTAACATGACTGATCTCAATGTCTTCGCGCTGAACATGATCTCGAAGAAAATGGTGGCGAATATCGATATGCTTCGTTCGAGAGTGTTGCACAGGATTGTGTGCAATTTTGATAGCACTCTCATTATCACAAAGCAAAGGGATTTTCTTCACATAAATACCATAATCCTTCAGCGTCTGCTTAAGCCAAAGTATCTGAGTGCAGCATGATCCAGCAGCAATGTATTCGGCTTCAACAGTAGATATTGAGACACAGTTTTGTTTCTTTGAAGCCCAACACACAAGAGATCTACCAAGAAAATGACAAGTGCCTGAGGTAGATTTCCTGTCAACTCTATCACCAGCCTAGTCTGAATCAGAATATCCAATCAAGTCAAATTGAGTTCCTTTGGGATACCAAAGTCCCAATGAAGGAGTATGTGCTAGATACCGAAGAATTCGCTTTACTGCAGTATGATGGGATTCCTTCGGATTGGCCTGAAAACGAGCACAAATACAAACTAATAGCATAATATCAGGTCTAGATGCTGATACGTCCCAAACGTATCTATAATTTCTGCTTGCTCCATGCATGTTTTATGTGACGTTGCCATGTTTTGCTTGAACTTTCATACACTTTTGAGTATATTTGGACTAATCTATTAACCCAGTGCACCCAACTGCCAGTTGTTGTTTTATGCTGTTTTTGTATTTCAGGTTTTCCGGCCATTAAAAGTGCTCCTAAAAATCCGGAAAAATCAGATAAAAAATCAGCGACCCGGAAGCTTCCGAAATCACCAAGGTAGCGGAGGGGGCCATCACCAGGAGACCAGAAGGGTCCCTGGCGCGGCCCCACCCTAGGCCGCGCCAGGAGGCCTCCTGGCTGCCTGGTGGGTCCCCTTGACACCCCCCTCCGCCTATATTTAGCCCTCGGTGTGGAAACCCCTAATATCGATCTCTTTTCCGCAAACTCGCCTCTGTACCGCCGCCGCCGCCGTTTCAAGATCGGGGCTTCCTAGAGAATCTACCCCGGCACCCTGCCGGGAGGAGGAACCCCCTCCGGGAGACCATCCATAGCCATGGACGCCTCCCGGATGTGCCGTGAGTAGTCCCCCTTGGACCATGGGTCCGTGACCAGTAGCTATGTGATGTACCTCTCCCCTCTTTGTGCTTCCACTTTCGAGACCTCGTGAGCTGCCTCACATGATCGAGGTACTTTTGTAATTTCTGCTGTTGCTATGCTGAGTTTGCTTGGATCTGATGGATTATGAGACTATGTTCAGATTGTGATGAGTAATATATTTGTTTCTTCTCTTTTATATTTTGTTCTTGAGTAAATTCTTGCATGTTCTCCGTTGCAGTATTTTGCTTTGGCCAAGTAGTTTGCTTGATTATGGGTTCAACCCCCTGATGTCTAGCTTGAGTGAAAGAAACATGAGACTAGGGGATGTGTTGTTGCCACCAGGGATAAAACAACGGTGCTTGTACCCGCGGGTGCAAGGATTGTTTACTTTATGCAAAGTTCTTTTAATGCAGTTGTCTGTTGCTTTGAGTTTACACTTTGGGTGGGATTCACAACTTAATACCAGCGAGATGTTCTGGATAGATATCTCAAGGTGGATGATTCGTAGTAGATGCAGTTGGATTTCGGTCTACTTACCTTGGCGTACTTCCCATTGCTTTTGAGCCCTTCCTTTCTTTGCAGCATAGTTAGCATTGCGGTGCCTTCATAATTCTGTCAATTGCCCAGCTGTGATTTTTTTACCTAGCTAGCACTTTTATCGTCTTTTTGGAGAGAGACATCACTAGTGAAAATCACGGGACCTCGGTCCATCTTCACATTATTGTTTACACCCTTAGTTTACTTTTAGTCTTTACTTTCAGTTCCACTTTTATCTCTTGGGTTGATCCTTTGTAAACAGCAAGGACAGAGGAATTGACAACTCCTCTGTACTCGTTGGGAGCAAAGTTATTTGTATCTGTGTGCAGGTCCACGTCAAGCGCCGTGACACCTACTTGTATCTCTTGGAGTCCTACTAGTTCGATACTCAACCTTAGCATCTTTGCTAAGGGAAACTTGCTGCTACACTACATCTCACCTTCCACTTGGGGTAACCAACGAGAAGAGTTGCCACTCTGTATCAAGCGAATTTCCGGCGTCGTTGCCGGGGACTCCAGTCTACAAGATAGGGGAGTTGCACATTATCTTTTATCTTTGCTTTTTATTCTTGTTAGTTTACCTTTCAGTTTTTTACGTTTGTGTCCCTTATCAAAAATACCAAAAATACATGTTACCTTGTCAGTAGTTACCACTATGGCTGGTCCTTTTGCCTTTGGTGAGGCAGAAGAAATTACCTTTACTCAAAGAGGTGGTGAAAGTTTGAAAGATGTTGGTATAGAATTAATGATTCTCAAAAAAGAGCCACCAAGAAGCAATCCACTACTATCTTGCTTAGAAATTTTTATGTTGGGATCACTTCTTGGAATAGGTTTCTTTTAGACACTGCTATCAATGGGAACTTCATAGAGGCCCCAGTTTGGGAAGCCCTTAATTTATTGAAAATCTTGTTGGAAGTCTCCTAGTTGTTAGTATTAAGGAGGACATTACTTTAGCTCACATTATGAGAAAACTTGAAAAAATAGAGCCAGAGATGCCAAGTATCGATAGGGTGAATGAGTTGGATCGTAAGATTCAAGGTAATTTGAATAGGCTAGATAACTCCATGCAGAAAATTGTCAAAACTTTGGAGACTATTAAATACCTTGATGAGAAGTCTTCTAGGATAGAAAAGATTGAGGAAGTTATTGAAACTCTAGGAACTACCTTTTCCTCAATCAAAACCAAAAAGGATGAAACTCCGGCAAAGAAGGAACCTAAGTTCGTTTACGTCCCCAAGGTTCCTCGAGCTAAAGCAAACACACCCATTGCCAAGAGAGTTGAAACAGTGAAGACTTTGGAGGAGACACCTATCTTTAACTTTAATGAAACTCCAATTGATTTCCCTCCTTTTGATTTTATTCCAAGAAGAATTTTCATTCGTCCTTTATTTGAGAAACCTATTAAGACTAGTTGTACTATTGAAGAGATTTTTGATGATCATGATGATGGTTCAATGGATACAACTTGATCTTCTGCTTTAAGCCTAGCTAATGGCTCTAAAGAAGCGCTTTCGGGAGGCAGCCCGCAACGAATTTAGGTTTTTATTTTTGCTTTTCTTCTGTTCTTAGTGGCCTTGATGATTGTTACTACTGTAGCAACATCATTGTATCTTTACTTTTCAAGCTTTGTGCCAAGTTTAGCCTCAGATTGCAAGAAAGGTCAAAAGTTGGTACATGCTGTACAGAAACAGGTTCTCTCTGCTTGACGGAAAAATTCGGGATAAATCACCAGATCATAATTTTGATCTGAATTTTTTTGACAGCAGGCTCCATTCAATTACCTTTCAGGCGTCTGTTCAGAGTTTTTTTATTTTAGTTGTATAAGTACCTCGAAAAAAATTCTTTTCTCCCTGTTGTTCTGTTTTTCTCAGCTTCTGCCCCGGTTTTTCTTTTCGCAGTTTTGCAATCCTTAAGCTTGCTTTTTCTTTGAAAAATCTTTTGGGCAGGCAAGAGAAACAATAGCTCTTCCTGGAAATATTTATTTGCAGTAGAGGAAAATTATTTTAGTAGGGCACTAACCCCTCTAATCAGTCTACAATGAGTTATGTATGAAGGGAGTTTTCAAGTGCGCGATGGAAGATGATGAAAGAAGATCTTGGAGTGTAAAACGCGCAAGCTTGGGGATGCCCATGTCCATCCCCAATAAATATTCAAGGATACTCAAGCGTCTAAGCTTGGGGATGCCCCCGTGCATCCCCTTCTTCATCAACAATTATCAGTTCGTCCCTCGTTGCACTATATTTTTATCACTTCATGCGTTGTGTGCTATGCTTGGAGCGTCTCGCTCTTTACTTTTCTAGGTTTGTTTTTGCTTTTTTTTCTGTAGTAACAAGTTAGACCCCATCTTACTCTTTTGTGTGGGAGAGATACATGCTCCGCTTGAACTAGAACTCCTCATAGGATTTGCATGCTTATTCTTTTAGCTGTGAGTTGTTCTTTTTCTTTTCTTAGTTGTTGCTCTGTTTAGTTGTAGTGCTTTAGTTTTTCTAGAGCTTTTATTTTGTTTTAGGTTGAACTTTCTATAGGTTGCATGTTTTATCTTGTTAGAGAGTTTGCCTGTTGCACTGTGTTTTGTGTCTTGACTAGAAGTAGGTAGTTGAAGTTGCTATTCTCTTTGTAGTAGTAAATTGACTAGAGTAATGTTTGAACTTTTGGTGTCAAGAGCTCGAGCCTATTATTGATAGATGTCGTATTTTGGGAAATCCGTGTGTTTTTCGAAAACCAAAAACCCTTGTTGAGAACTCTAGCTACTAGATGGATCACTAACCTCTAGAGGGTTCGAATATTAGAGTACACTCATGTACCATGAGTCGAGGATGCGCAAGGATATCAAACCCCCATACACTCCTCCTCGGGGTACTTGTCTCTTTGTGAACCTCCTGATTAGATTGAGAGTTACCGATAATAAGTGCATGAGTTCTTCGGACTAATGTGAGTATTCTAAAGTTGACACTTCTACCCACTTATACTTTTTCTAGCCTCTTCGGTACCGTGCATTGCCCTTTCTCACCTTGAGAGTTGGCGCATACTTCGCCGGTGCATCCAAACCCTTGGCACGATATGCTCTGTCATCATAAGCCTCCTTATATCTTTCCTCAAAACAGCCACCATACCTACCTACAAGGCATTTCCATAGCCTTTCCGAGATACATTGCCATGCAACATCCACCTTCTCACGACTTGATCCTCATGTCATAGATGCTACTTGCTTGATCGATGAGCCGCATGCTAGTTGGGCCTTGCCCTAATCATTGCTACATGACGCGCTAGTATCATTGCATATCCTGCTATCCTGGCAGAGGCATACATTTGCATCATGATAGTTATATCTTCTTTATGTGAGTACTTTTGTAAAGTGTGAAAGATCTCCTATATTCTTGTAAAATATAGAGTGTTGCCCCTAAAGTGAGAAAAAGATCCCAAAGAGGACAAAATCGAAAGATCCCAAAGAGGACAAATGAGATTTAAATAGAAAGAGCCATTCAGGCCACCAAAAAAATAGAAAAAAAAGATAAAAAGAAAAATAAAAAGAGAGAAGGGGGCACACTACTATTCCTTTTGAGAGATCCACACTAGTACTTCATCCTCTATCCCTTGTACTCCATAGAGATCACCATCATGCATATAGCTATGTGGGGACCTTCACACTATAGAACTTGGCTTGTATATTCCAATGATGAGCCTCCTCAAACGAGCTTTAGGTCTTCTTGAGCAAGCAAGTTAGATGCACCCCCACTAGTCCCCTTGGAGATCTTTTAGTACACATGTGCATCCGTTGCATGGAAATCCCTACTCCTCACATCATATCTATCATATGGCCTTCTCTCGCCTATGATTGTCCTCATTGATGTAAGCCTTTCAGACCTTTTTATCTTCCTCCTCCACCTTCTTTCTGTTTCGCCTTTTAGGTGTCAAATTTCTTGCTCACGCTCATCCATTGCATGAGTGCTCAAAATATCGAAAGGGAGTGGATCAGTTTGACTTGTACCTGGCTAGTGGTCTGGGGACGAGTCAAGATAAGAATCCAAAGGAGACCAAGTGTGAAACTTTAGTAGATAGTTGTTAACAACCTTTTTTTCTCTCTTTTTTCCCAGTCCCCTGCTTGCACGCAAACACCATCTAGAGACATTCGAGTCACGGACAGCGAGAGCTCTTGCACCTTTTGTTCTTTTGTTGCTTGTGTCAATGCTAACATAGACTCTTGCCTGTTAAGACTTGAATTGAATTGCATGCTTTGATTGCTTTACTTAAAAGTCCTTATATGGTTGTGTGGCATGTCACCATAGAAATTATGCTTGTTATCATTTACCTACTCGAGGACGAGCAGGAATTAAGCTTGGGGATGTTGATACGTCCCAAACGTATCTATAATTTCTGCTTGCTCCATGCATGTTTTGTGTGAATTTTCCATGTTTTGCTTGAACTTTCATACACTTTTGAGCATATTTGGACTAATCTATTAACCCAGTGCACCCAGCTGCCAGTTGCTGTTTTCTGCTGTTTTTGTATTTCAGGTTTTCCGGCCATTAAAAGTGCTCCAAAAATCCGGAAAAAACAGATAAAAAATCACCGACCCGGAAGCTTTCGGAATCACCAAGGTAGCGGAGGGGGGCCACCACCAGGAGACCAGGAGGGTCCCTGGCGCGGCCCCACCCTAGGCCGCGCCAGGAGGCCTCCTAGCTGCCTGGTGGGTCCCCTTGACACCCCTCTCCGCCTATATTTAGCCCTCGGGGTGGAAACCCCTAATATCGATCTCTTTTCCGCGAACTCGCCTCTGTACCGCCGCTGCCTCCGTTTCAAGATCGGGGCTGCCTGGAGAAGCTGCCCCGGCACCCTGCCGGGAGGAGGAACCCCCTCCGGGAGACCATCCATAGCCATGGATGCCTCCCGGATGTGCCGTGAGTAGTCCCCCTTGGACCATGGGTCCGTGACCAGTAGCTATGTGATGTATCTCTCCCCTCTTTGTGCTTCCACTTTCGAGACCTCGTGAGCTGCCTCACATGATCGAGGCACTTTTGTATTTTCTGTTGTTGCTATGCTGAGTTTGCTCGGATCTGATGGATTATGAGACTATGTTCAGATTGTGATGAGTAATATATTTGGTTCTTCTCTTTTATATTTTGTCCTTGAGTAAATTCTTGCATGTTCTCCGTTGCAGTATTTTTCTTTGGCCAAGTAGTTTGTTTGCAACTCCAAGAGGGAGCGTTATGCTTGATTGTGGGTTCAGCCCCCTGATGTCTAGCTTGAGTGACATAAACATGAGACTAGGGGATGTGTTGTTGCCACCAGGGATAAAACAACGGTGCTTGTACCCGCGGGTGCAAGGATTGTTTACTTTACGCAAAGTTCTTTTAATGCAGTTGTCTGTTGCTTTGAGTTTACACTTTGGGTGGGATTCATAACTTAATACCAACGAGATGTTCTGGATAGATATCTCAAGGTGGATGATTCGTAGTAGATGCGGTTGGATTTCGGTCTACTTACCTTGGCGTACTGCCCATTGCTTTTGAGCCCTTCCTTTCTTTGCAGCATAGTTTGCATTGCGGTGCCTTCATAATTATGTAAATTGCCCAGCTGTGATTTGTTTACCTGGCTAGCACTTTTATCGTCTTTTGGGAGAGAGACATCACTAGTGAAAATCACGGGACCTCGGTCCATCTTCACATTATTGTTTACACCCTTAGTTTACTTTTAGTCTTTACTTTCAGGTCCACTTTTATCTCTTGCGTTGATCCTTTGTAAACAGCAAGGCCGGAGGAATTGACAACTCCTCTGTACTCGTTGGGAGCAAAGTTATTTGTATCTGTGTGCAGGTCCACGTCAAGCGCCGTGACACCTACTTGTATCTCTTGGAGTCCTACTGGTTTGATACTCAACCTTAGCATCTTTGCTAAGGGAAACTTGCTGCTACACTGCATCTCACCTTCCACTTGGGGTAACCAACGAGGAGAGTTGCCACTCTGTATCAGATGCACATAAGTATAAGAGTGAACCTATCATAGACCGATACTTCTTCTGATCGAAGGGTTTCCCTTTCTCAGCAGCATCAAGAAAACCATTGGTTGGCATAGGAGTTCTGATAGTCTTGCATTCAGTAAGATCAAATTTCTTCAGGCAATCCTTCAAATATTTTTCTTGTGAAATAAAGGTGCCATTCTTCTGTTGGCGAATCTGAAGTCCAAGGAAAAACTTCAATTCTCCCATCATGGACATCTCATATTTCTTCGACATCATCCTTGCAAATTCTTCGCTAATTTCAGTGTGAGTGCAGCCAAAAATAATATCATCTACATATATCTGACACACGAATAGATCATTGTTATATGATCGAGTGAAAAAAGTGGGGTCAGTGGTTCCAGGTTTGAAGCCTTTCTTCAGGGGGAAATCCTTCAATGTTTCATACCAAGCACGAGGTGCTTGCTTCAGTCCATACAAAGCTTTGTGAAGCCTGTACACCATACCAGGATTCTTCGAGTCTTCAAAACCTGGTGGCTGCATAACATACACTTCTTCTTCTATCTCACCATTAAGAATAGCACTTTTGACATCCATTTGATATAGCAATATATTTTTGTGGTTAGCAAAAGCAAGCATGACACGAATGGATTCGAGACGGGCTACTGGAGCATAGGTTTCACCAAAATCAATGCCTTCGATTTGGGTGTACCCTTGTGCTACCAGTCTAGCCTTATTTCTTACCACAATACCATCTTCATCTTGCTTGTTGCGAAATATCCACTTAGTGCCAATAATATTGTGCTTCGTGGGATCAGGCCTGTCAACAAGTGACCAAACTTTGTTTCTTTCAAACTGGTGAAGTTCTTCCATCATAGCCAATAACCAGTCTGGATCCTTCATGGCTTCATCAAATTTTGAAGACTCTATCATGGAAACAAAAGAAAAACTTCCACAGAATTTAGCCAAACGAGTACGAGATCGAGTAGTGGGATGACCTGGTTGATGAATGTCTTCGAGGATCGAATCAACATCAACTCTTCTTCGAACTCGTGATAATGTAGTATCATTTGCTTCAGGCTCAGCTTCAGCTTCAGGATTTGCTTCACCTTCATCTTCAGCATTTCCTTCAGGATTAGCATTTTCTTCATTCCCTTGCCCTTCTTCGTCCTGTTCACCATTAGCTTCAGGATGTTGATCTCCAACGCCCCGGGCTATGTGTGGGAACATTGGATCATCATCATCCCTATTAGCTTGACGAGTATTTGCTTCATCAAGTGGAGGTTCATCTAGATCATGAGGCAAATGCTCTTTTTGAGAGCCATTAGTTTCATCAAACCTCACATTTACAGTTTCCATAACTTTCCCAAAGTGAGAGTTATACACTCTGTAAGTGTGAAAGTTTGAGCCATAACCTAAAAGAAAACCTCCATGTGCCTTAGGGGCAAATTTGGAGCTATGATTCATATTTCTAATAAAGCAAGGAGCACCAAATACCCTAAGATACGAAACATTTGGTTTGTTACCAGTGATAAGCTCATGTGAAGTTTTCTTCAGAAATTTGTGAAGGTAAACCTTGTTGATGATATGACATGCTGTGTTAATTGCTTCGGCCCAGAACCTAATAGGATTCTTGTATTCATCAAGCATAGTTCTGGCCATTTCAATAAGAGTTCTATTCTTCCTTTCAACTACACCATTCTGTTGAGGTGTATAAGCAGCAGAGAACTCATGAGTAAAGCCATGATCATCATGAAATTCTTCAATATGAGTATTTTTGAATTCAGTTCCATTATCACTTCGGATATGCTTCAGAGATAATTCATATTCTGTTTGAGCTCTCTTAGCGAATGACTTTAAGATTTCAACAACTTTTCTCTTGTCATCCAAAAAGAAAACCCAAGTGTAACGAGAAAAGTCATCAACAATAACAAGACCATATTTGTTTCCTCCCAGACTTGCATAGTTTTGAGGACCAAAAAGATTCATATGAAGCAATTCAAGAGGACGAGTGGTAGTCATGATAGTCTTCGCTGAATGATGTTTCTTCGTGATTTTACCAGCTTCACAAGCATTGCAGAGACGATCCTTATCGAATTTTACTTCGCTAAGACCAATTACATGCTTCTTCTTCACTAGGTTATGAAGATTTCTCATCCCTGCATGACCAAGTCTTCGATGCCATAACCAACCGGATGAAGCTTTTGCCATTAAGCATGTGGATACGGAAGGGCCCGAAGAAAAATCAACAATGTATAAATATCCTTTTCGGTAACCCTCAAAGACAAACGTACAGCCGATGCCGCCATCCGGCTATATGTGTGAAATGGTCGTCCCCATCGGCTGCGGCATCATGGCCTGGGTCGACCTCTGGAACGGCATGCTCCTCACCGACGTGCTCGCCGACCACACCCCCTGCAGCCTGCTCCGCTACGTCTCCCTTCCGGAGCCAAGGCAGCCGTCAAACTGGCTCCCTCTCCCCCTCGACATTGGAGCCTGCTTTCGGGACATTGTCCGTGTCCAAGACTCTGGCATCATCAGGTTCGTCGACCTACAGGTCCACGCCGATCCCAGCATCGCTTGCTCACAAACCCCTACCGGGTGGACGGTGGTCACATGGACCTTGGAGGGCCTCCATGAGATGGGCGATTTGCGTTTCCGGCAGGAGCACGTACTCCATTCTCGTAATATCGACAACTACCACTTGCCACAGTCTCTCTTCGTTTCCGACCCCATTCTCAGCTCCCACAGAGATGGCATCTTGTACCTCAGGACCTATGTCGACAACGCAACCAACCGGAACCTGCGAGTCATCGCTGTTAACATCAAGGAGAAGAAGCTTTTGACGGTGGAGGAATTCAATTTGCAAAGACCAAGCACCTACATGCGCACTACCATCTCCAGCTCTCTCATGCCCCCAGTTATGCGTGGGACTCTCTCAAATTCAATTGAGATGTAGAATGTGACATGAGTTGGAGTTTTATCATATGAGGTTAACTAAAAATATGTTCATATATTAAAACCGACCCCTTTAACTTGGTGGCCACAAACACAAAGATCTCCTTTCTGCAAATTTCTTTTTCTTAACATGGTTGTTACTACTACATTCTTTTTTTTTATAACGTTACTACTACATTCAAGACCTAGAATATGTCGTTGTAGACTTATCGCATTGCCACGCTGTGTTAGCTGTGATTTTTAAAAGAGAACTGCAAGGGTTTATTTTTCATACCAAAACTCCTTTTTGTGCAGTTTCAAAGGAGAATATGAAACGACCACCGCCGGTGTCTCCACGATCCTCATGCAAGAAGCCTGTCATCTCTAACCTAGAGGAAAGAGACGGTGATGTCGGGGATCCAATGGAGATGGACTCATAAGAAATTCATGTGCTACAGGACCCTATTTATTCGATGTGTTTTCGATACATGCTCTGCACCATGAAATGATTTATGGAAAGAATGCAAACGGGTGGAAAGAAACATTGGATGACTATCGTATAAACAACGTCAGATGTATAGCAGCATTATAGGAGTAGGTGGTTCAATTTGTTTGGACAACTACCTATTCATCTATAATAGGATAGTTTAGTGGTGATGTGTGGCACCGGGTTTTCGCTTCGTAGTTCTCGTTTCGATATCGGACGAGAACAACAGATTTCCTGCTGCTGCATGAGCCCGACTTGGTGACTACTCGAGGCTATGGGTTCAAGAGTGTGGGCGCCAAACAGAGCAGCAAACAAAATGTACTAGATAGAACGGCGCGCTCCGCTGCGCCCGGCTATAATCGCGTTATTTATATGTAACTTCAGATAAACTGTTATAACACAATTTTTAAACTTGTCTGCTTCAGTCTTGGTCGTGTTAGATACTCCCTCTATTTAAAAATAGATGACTTTTATTTACGTACAAGTCTAGATAGATATGTAGACATATATAACTCATGTAATTTGAAATAGAGGGATTAGTTAGCATTTAGCAACTATTTATGTGTACACCTACTTTTTTTAGCATACCGGTTGTTGCCTAACTTTAGTGTTAGCACTTATAGATGAAATGAACGGGTTTATGCGAGCGCATGGATTAGTGGCATAATAATGTCACACCCATATACACCAGGCATTACTATTACTCGTCATTTACTTCTTGTTTTGATTTAACTCTACACGAAGCTGAGTTATTTTAAGCTTTTAGCTTCACACCAGGTCAAAGCCGCATAAGGCGAGGCATGAAAGGGCTACTCTCTCTTTTGCGTTCACTTTCAGACCCGCAACCTCTTCCCGCGATCTTTGTCCCTTTCTTGTCTGCGCTCATCAACCAATCACCCACCATCAACCCTGCCCCACAGCTCGGGCGGCCTCCGTACTTCACCGACAACCCGGTCTACATCATAAGTGTCGCAGGTCGGTCCTTAGATTTCCGGGGTCCGAAGCGAAACTAAAGCACGACCCTTTAATATAATCATCAAACTAAAATACATGCCCTTTAATATAATCATCAAAATAAACAATGTATAAATACAAAAAATTGTATAAGTAAATATTTAAATGCATCAAAAAATATTAATTCCAAGTAACTTATAAGTATTATCTAAGACAAAAAATAACAATCTTAGATGTACAATCACCATTTATGTTTTTACTGTGGAAATAAAATTATTTTTTGAGAAAATCTAGCGGACACGGTGTGATATACTCTCCGTGACTTGACCTCTTTCTTCACCAATTGAGGGGCGAAGATGAGGCTAATTCAGCCAAGATGCCTGTGAGATCAAGGATTGATCGCTGGAGGTTGCACACATGCGATCAAGCCAAACTATGGCTATCACTTTATGTATCAAATTATGCTCACGATGCCGCATGATGAACTCAACTTTTGATATGATGAACCGACAACGAAGAAAATTCTATGAGTCAAATTGGATAGTTAAAATTATAATATATTTATATGAGCATTTAAGACCAATGTTTGATATATAACATGTACGCCACTAAATAAAGTCAGTAAAATAATTATCCATCAATGTTTAACATTAAATCAACTATTATATGTTGCTAAATAGAGTTAATACAATAATCAGCCTTTAAGTTTTAACATGAAATCAAATATAAATATATATATGAATTGATATCAAGCATTTTAGTTTCATTATACATCATCAGTTGAAAATGCTTTTATTTGATCATGATGACCCAACGCCTCAGCTTAGTGTGACCCAGCACCTCAGCTTTGTGATCCAACACTATTAGCCCGAGGCTTGCTAAATAAGATAATATTGTTTACATGGTCCCACATGTCATTGATGCATTGCAGCAAGTGCCCTCAGGGCTCTCCATTTCATCCAAGCATAAACTAGTAGAAGATTTTTGTTTTATTTGAAATGAAAAGGGGCAAGGCCCGGTTCAAAATGACTGCCTTGGATCCTTTCACAAGAAGCCTGGTTGGCACCGCGCTGCAATGGACCTTAGGAGGTGTCCATCTATATTGCGATGGTCGCCCGTCGCGATGCAATGGGCATCCAGAACCGCAGATTTCTGTTGTGATGGTCATCCTCGTGCTGCAATGGACGTCCAAAGTTGCAGGCTGATGTTATGATTTTCGCCCGCTGTGCTGCAATGTAGGTGGTCCTGTTTGTTAGGCTTGCTATCTATGAGGCTTTCGACATCGTCTAGAGCTGCAAGCTAGTGCTACCATGGAGAACAACATGCTGCTTCATGCGTTTGCAAGCTGAGAATGACTCTACATCTCTACAAAAAAAAACAGAAGATCGTGGTAAATCCGTTAGCACAAATGATTTTAAACGCTAAGTAACGGTTACGTCAAATCAATCCAATTAAAGGGCTGGTGAGGCGGCTGATCCCAACTCAGGATTAGCCGGCTGACACCTAGCAGGCCCCATATAAAAAAGGTGGAACTTTTGATAAAAGCCGGACACGACACGTAATCTTAGAGTTGTAATTTCAAAAAAGTAACCCCTCTTGTGTGTACAACCTTGTGTAACATATAAACACTCTTCTTCTTCACTAATGAAATATGTCAAAGCTTTTGCCATTTCTTTCAACACAACAAAAAAATCATGGTCATGGCATGACCAAATCAAATGGCTACGTCATAAGCATAAAAATTCTCCTTGAGACTAAGCCGGTTGAATTATTCAGAAACATTATTTGTAGCTATCACTAGGTCATCCCATGACCATATCTGACTGAGGAGGCGGAAGCATTCAGACCCGCTTGCTGATTTCCCTCAACCGTGGGCATATTCGCTGCCCAACCGCTTCTCCGTGCAATAACCATGAGTCCATGACCATATATAAAGGCCAACGTTGCTGGTGACACAGAAACGCCCTCGCAGTGCAGTCCGCCGCCCACTCCAGGTACGCCCAACATTGTTTTAACCAAAACCCTAGCTGCTAGCCGGATCCCCTCCCTCCCTCCCTCCCGTCATCGATTCCCCATTTCTCAACCCATCTGCCCTCCTCCCAACCTCGAATCCCCACCCAATTCTCAACCCATCTGCATCCTCGGATCCCCTCCCTCCCGTCCCCACGCAATTCTCAACCCCTCTGCATCCTCGGATCCCACTCCGGTGGAATGGGAATGGACGATACACTCCCTCCACCCTCGCTTCCCCTCCCCCCTATCCCGACCTGGCGGCGCCGATGGAGCTCGAGGCTGGGATGGAGATCGTCCACGCCGGCGTCGCCAAGCTCAAGCGTGTGCTCGCAGGCGAATCCGGGGAAGCGTTCACGCTCATCGAGAACATCATCATCTATACGTAATAACCTTTCTTATTTATATATTATTTCTTTCTTCTGCGCCCCTTTTTGGGGTTGATTGCATCCCAGATCTGTTGTTGCAGGGTAATCTAAAACCTATGCTTCCAGACGCCCTCCTACAACGCGTACCTCTACACTTACTATAAGGACACTCTTCAGGATTATGTCAAATCCGTAGCACGTGCTCTGTTTATATGTTGTTTGTTGTGTAATTGTATCTACTATTCTTAAGAAGTTGGTCCCCACTACTACCAATTCTCTCTACATGCACACTATCCACCTCATCATGTATACCACATCAATTCTTTCTACATGCACACTATCCACCTCATCATGCATGCCACATCAGCGTTTAATTCCTCAAGCATCTGCAAAAAAACATTACTGACTATTATCTCTACATGCACACTATCCACTTCACCATGCAGGCCACATCCGCTTTCAATCTTTTATATTTAAATAGCTAAGCACCCACTAACTACTACCAATTCTCTCTACATGCACACTACCCACCTCATCATGCATGCCACATCAATTTTCTCTACATGCACACAATCCACCTCATCATGCATGCCACATCAACGTTTAATTTCTCAAGCATCTAAAAAAATAAGTAATAGGTATTATTTCTACATGCACACTATCCACCTCATCATGCATGCCACATCAACTTTCAATCTTTCATCTTTTATATCTAAATAGCTATCACTCACTAACTATTTTAGAAGACATGCAACTATGTCACTCATCACTCCACTAAGCTTTAGAAATTAATTAAATGCGTGCATGTGTCTTTCATGCACAAGTTTATTATTCCACACTTTTGCGATTTTTTTTATCTTTCTACCCGTAACTCAGTGCACATATAATGTGACGAAACAATGCAACATACCATTAGTTTCAATATTCATATTCATACAAGAAAATTTCATCAAAATATAATGCAACCAGTTCCCGCGGCAACGCGCGGAGTGTCAACTAGTTACGTATGGAGACAAGTTCAGTTTACCCCCTAAACTTGTACTTCATAGTACTAAATTTTGATTTGGCTCAGAATACCACACCTCAAACTCACAAAACCTATGCTTCCAGACTGATTCAACTTTGTTTTTTGTTCAATGATAACAATGTTTTTGTTGTATTTTGATTGGCTCGATTTCATGGATTTTATTTTATGTTCGCATGTGCCTTCTTCTCATGTTAATACAAAGGGCCTAGAAGGAGTTTTTTTTTGTGTGGAGTTTGTCGCCCTTGTTACGTCATTTGAGCGTTTCATCTAGTTGTTTTTTCAAAACTACAACATATCACATTTTTTCGGGCGAGTATTTTTCTGATATCAGTGAATCTTGTTTGTCGATGCCCAGGTTACGCCCACGATTGTTGAGTTTTTTTTCTGCTTTCTATTCGCAAATCGGTTGTGTGGTTCCGGGAACCAAACAAGTCTAGTCAAACGAAATTTTGGCCCGGGGAGAAAATTAATTTTTTTACTAAATTTTTATACTTATCTAGATCTTATTGTTAACATGTTACTGTGTTAAAAGTATAATTTTCTATTGTCGGCATAATTTAACCACATGATAATATTAATAAATATTAGTTGATGTGTTTTATGTTTATACTGAATATTATAGAAAGATAGTTAAATATATTTTCTAACAACATTGTAAGCTAGAACTATTTTCTACAATACATAAATTATACTATTTATGGTAAATATTTGTAACAATACGACACAGTAAATATCACAATAGTGATTTCTAGTAGTATATGATTAAGAAAGCATGTATATAGAAAGTTTTAGAATAAAAATTGAAGCAATGATATCATTTTTAATCATTTTTGTGATTTAAATTCGTCTAGGAAGAGACAAATTTTAATAAAAATGTTTGTGAAGAATGTCAAAAAATTGATGCAAATTTTTAGGTGTAAAACTTAAGCGGTTTGACCTGTGCAAAAAAGGCAAATCAAACATCAAACGTTGCCTCAAAATATAGCAAAATGTCACATTTGATTTATTTTTTCACCGACGAAGCACTATTGTGTCGTATGGTTTTAAAATTGCCAAGCATTTATTTTAATAGATATAGTATTAATATTTTATTTCGTGTAATGGATAATAGCATAATGATTAGTATATACTTTATCATTTTAGGTCCTTATTTTCTTGGGGCCTTGAGCGATCACCCTTTTTGCCCGGCAATGGGTCATTTCCCGGGAACCAATATGGGGTGGTTCTGCGGTGTTGTTAGTTATTTTTGTTTATCTGTTTATGTAATTTTCTCCGTGTGTTGCGCTGGAAAAATTGGTTATAGTATAGTAACTAATTTGCATTAACATTAACATCTTCCGTACGTTTTGCAACATGTCCAGGTGCGCTCTTGTCGAGATGATCGTGAAGGGGAGCAAGATGACCTTTCAGAAATTGGTCTACAAGAACCCGAACGACGTGATCGACCCCACGATGTTGGAGCAGACAAAGGCGGTGGTCCGAAGGCTGCAACAGATATCAAGGGAGTTGCTAATGCGCACTCACGCGGTCCAGCGATCGGTTTTCGACATGCTCCATTAGGAAACTATGTGAGGATGAAGAGGGGAGGGATTAGGCAGGTTTAGGTCGTGGTAGAGCGCTGCGTGTGTGAGGATCGCTCGCTTCAGCGAGCGAGTGCGAACAAGTGAACTCACAAATAATATCACATCATGGAAAATTAATGTAAAAGCATAAACATAAAAAATGTAATCTTAACTAATTAACATACAATATTTAAATAAATCATGTATATGTGATTATATGATCTATTTGTCTGAAGACATTGTCGTGAAGCTTAGTTGTTCTAGGACGTGTTGTGACGTTACTACGCATTGTTGTTGACCTTGGTGAGGATCATGAATGGTTTATCGGCGCAAGGAAGAAGGCTTGACTCACGGGCGTCCAGGAACCTGTCTTTTTGGAGATGTATCCAAACTAGGTCACCCGGTTGGAACGTGATTGGCTTCTTGTGGATGTTCATCTTGTGTGCATGGGCTTGAATTTGTTTCTCGATAGTTGCCTTTGTATCTTCGTGAAGCCTCTTGAAAAAACTTGTCCTTGCGCTAGCGTTCATGTTGGCACGTTCTTGGAGTGGTAAAGGTAGGATTTCAATGAGAATAATGGATTGAGCCCATAGACGGCCTCGAATGGCGACCGCTTCGTGGTGAAGTGCATGGCACGGTTGTAGATGAACTCCGCCACGGAGATGTGATCTTCCCACTCCTTGATGTTCTTCTTGATGAGCGTCGTGTTTACATAAACCGGTTAACTCAAGATCTACTTTGTAAAAACACTTTCTCACTACTTTTTATTATCCAATCATGTACTTTAATCAATGTCTTGTCTATAAAACCAGGTGAAAGCATGTTTTATAAATGAACGAACTAATAGAGAGAATTCCTTCTATGACACTACTCATAAATTTGATGTGTTATGTGACACTCTCAACTTTTTGCTTCCTTTTATGGCCACTTGTGTAAAATTTATGTCTCATATGACACTCTAGCGTATTTTTAGAACTTACGGTGTCAACTTTCACATACAAAGTCACTTCTGCCCCTAATGCAATGTGTGGCAAAAATACAAGAAATATTGTTGTACTATGTAATATGGAACCGTGCATGTAGATTCATAATGACTGAAACGCTAATTCAAAAAAAATAAAAAAAATACAGGGGATATGGCATCAAAATACAGGGGAGGTTCTGCTGATTTTTTGAATTTTTTTGAATTAGTGTTTTAGTTATTATGAATCTACATGCACGGTTCCATATTACATGGTATAATAATATTTCTTGTATTTTTGTCACACATTGCACCAGGGGCAAAAGTGACTTTATATGTAAAAAGTTGACACCATTAGTTCTAAAAATACACTAAACTGTCATGTGAGGCATAAATTTTACACAAATGGACATAGAAGAAAGCAAAAAATTTAGAGTGTCACATAAGGTATCAGAAGAAATTCTCTCGAACTAATACCGGCCGGTGCAAAGACTCGAGAAGAAAGTGGTGAGTGCGCGGACTTTTTCAAATGTTTAAATATAGGTCATAAATCGACGAATTACTGCAGATGAGGTAAAAGCCAGAATTCAAAAGTCAAAAGTTAACCACGGTTTAGCCAAAGGTACAGGAAGAGTCAGACGCGCTTGTTAAACTTTTTTTAACAGTGAGTCGCCATCCCGGGGCGTATGCAGCTTGCAGCTACGACCATAGTACTTCACAAGGAAACAGCGGCTCAAATCGAGCTCAAGGCAAGAAAGAACCAGTCGGAGCAGTGGTCCTCCGTCCACGCCGGCAGCCGTCTCAAATGGAGCCGGCGACGTACGGGCCTTTCCCGCTCTTGCAAAATCAAGAACCGCTGTCGCTGCCGCCGCCGCAGACCGTACACCTGGGCCAGGCGCGACGGCGCTGCGGCGGCTGGTGCGCCGGGGCACGCCGCGCGTACGCGGTGATCGTCCTGCTCTTCGTCACCGCCGGCTTCGCGTGGGCGGTGCATCGGACGCGCCGCAGCCCGCGCGACCTCGCGTTCGTGATCACAGCCTACTACCTTGCCGCGGTGCTTTGCTGCTGCGCCAGGAAGCTCCAGCTCCTCCGTCTCGACGACGACCCGTCGCCGTCGGCGGCCACCGAGCAGCGGCGCGCCACGCTCGCCGTGTGGGCGGTGTCAGCGCTCTATGTCGCCGCCTGCTTCGCGTGGGCGGTGTACCGCACGCACCGCAGTCCGCGCGCGCTGTCGTTCGTGATCGCCATCTACTACCTCGTCGCCGTGCTCCAGTGCTGCCTCTGGAAGCTCCAGCTCCTGCGGCTCGAGGAACACCCGGCGGCGGTGCACGAGCGGCGTCGGACCAGGGTCGCGGCGTGGGCGGTCTCGTTGGCGCTGAGCGGCACGGTTGCGCTGTCTGTCGCGGACGGGATGCCGAACCTGGCGCTGAAACTAACTGTGTTTGTGCTCACCGCCGTGGCCATGGGCCTGGTGTTCTACTTCATTTTCAGTCGCGTGGATTTGGAGTACGGATGTGCTCAATCGGCCGCCGGCCGCCGGCCGGAGAGGCCTTTGCACGAGCAATCGCCGGAGCAGGGGGCCTAAGCTACGCTGAGTATTGTATATTACATGTGTAGTGTGAAAAATCGTGAAAACAATGTTTTCGTTCTTTTACCATGGTTGGTGACTTTAAGAACCGTTAAATCAAATCAACTTAACGATGGAAATAAAAAAAAGCAAGAAAAAATTAAAAAATTACTTAAAAGTACCGAAAATAATGATTTATCCGTAAAAATAATATTACCTTCGATTCATATTAATGGACTTAACTTTGTTAGATTCGTATGTATCTAGTTAAGTATTTAAACTAGATGCATGTGTATCTAGACAAACTTAAGTCCATTAATATGGATCGGAGGGAGTAATATTATGAAAGTGACTAGGGCTCATGCGCATGTGAAAAATCACATGCGCTCATGTCAGCCCGCATGTTTTTTAACTAGCCTTTTATTTGTTTTTTTGAGGCTCATAGTTATCTAATGGGCTCCAATGGACAAGAAAAAAAGCACTATCATATAAAAAATACTACAATAAATGTAAAAAAATATCAATTTTAAAAATTATAAGTATATGTGGGAACAGTTGCGACTCGTTGGTGAACTTGCAACTGAGAAAAAAAAAGTCAAACCAAGTTACGACTCGTTGGTGAACTTGCAATTGGAAAAAAAACGCAGTTGCGACTCTTTGGTTGACTTACAACTGAGAAAAAAAGTCGGACCCAGTTGCGACTCATTGGTGGGCTTGCAACTGAGAAAAAAAAAATCGTACTCGGTTGCGACTCGTTGGTGGACTTGCAACTGAGAAAAAATTGGACCCAGTTGCGGCTCGTTGGTGGACTTGCAACTGAGAAGAAAAAATCGGACCCAGTTGCGACTCGTTGGTGGACTTGCAACTTGTGACGCCCCCAAAATCAGACCGTGTACAGTAATCATATACACAGGGTACACGACTGAGATTAGAGTGCCACGGTGATAATATCACAGCACAACACTAAACACAAAAGGATAAACAAATATATTACAATAGAGGGGGTCACGCGGACCCGAATATATAAGTCATACAAGCCATAATATCTGAGTACAGACATAGTTAGTCATGTTTTGCCTTAAGAAGGCTAGCACAAATCACATCAGAGATACAGATCGAAAAGGCGAGGCCTCCTGCCTGGGATCCACAGAACTACTCCTGGTCAACGGGGAACTCGACGTCGTAGTAGGCGCCTCCGGGGTACTCCTTCTCCTGAGCTCCAACGTCGGCTGCAGCGGCCGATCAGGCAAAACAATAAAGGAAATAAAGCAGGTGAGTATCTAGCATACCCGCGAGTCTTACGTCCGCTACTAAGCATTATGCATTGTGTCAACGGAAAGAAGAGGCTGTATATAGTGGACTGAAAGTCAGAAATTCAGAGCAAGGGTAAGAAGCTAGGCCTAACGAAGACTAGCATCTTCCGACGATGTCTTGCAGCATGAGGTAAGAATCAGCTAACAGTTTATATAAAGCATAAAGTAACAATGCAGCAGAAGTTGCTGCAGCATTGTATAATAATAAGTTGTAATAATTAACAATGCCTCCGAGTTCACCTCCTCGACATCCCCGCGAGGAAGAGAACCCGGAACCATACAGTTTAATAATAGTTTCTAGTGGTAAGATCCAGCTTCAGCATAAAGCGTCTTGTTACCGTGGAAACGGCTATTCGAATAGATTAATCTTCCCTGCAGGGGTTCACTTGTGTTACGCTACACGCACGGATCTGCAGGGTGGCGGGAACCTTGTCAGGGAACGCTCCACCAAGGCTATCCGACACTTCATAGCCCATCTTTTAAACTCAACAGAGAGGTCATCCGCCGGTCTAAATCCTAAGTACGCCGAGCCTTGGACCCCAACCCGAACGTACTCCTGCACGGTGCGTGGCTGGCCGGTGAAGTTGAAGCAAATCCAAATAAGACACCACCGCTCGAGCAAATAAGACAACACCACTTCCCGGCGCAGGCCGCGGTACTACTGACGTCTGAAGAGTCCTCGGACGACACTACGAAGCAGAGGAGCCCATAAACTCGTAATTCCCACGGGTAGGTAGTGCGTACATGGCATATAGCCAACTTAAGACATTCACTGAACCATTTAGTATTTTAATTAACCTGCGTGACAACCGTTATCGTTGCCTCGACTTAACCGACCCGCGGACAACGACAGCAGCCAGGACCACCAGTACATCGGTGCCTGCCCTGTCGTCCCACCAAGTCACTGCGGTTACCAACAAGGTGAACCGTCTCCTTACCTTGTCTCGCCTATGCTCCTGAAGGAGCTCAAATTTCGTGGGTTGGTAACTCTCGCGGCCAACGATCAGGGGCCAAGCACACCGGTACACTGGTCGTACCCCCCCCCCCTGTCGTCCCGTCACAATACCTCTCGCGGGCACCGTTGGGTCGCCCGACTTCTTACCTGAAGGACAACCGTTTACAGGACCCTATGGCGGCAAGACAAAGTCAGCCTCGAGGGGAGTACCAGGATTACTCCTGGATAGCTCACACTTGAGGTGACTAGGCATAACCCAGGTAGGGGCCCTAGACGGTGTCTGCATTGTACCGTACCTGTGCAGTTAATATATGTATCCGCGTTCACTCCCCTGAGTTATCACGGCCCTCTATCTAAATCCTAGCTAACAATGCGCAGGGCTCACTGCTGAATAATGCATAATAAAAATAATAGGCAGCATAGGATAAAGGAAGGCACATCAAGGGGTGACAAAATCAGGCTATGCAATTGAATAGGATTGTAATCGTAGCAGCAGCAGTAACAATGCCTAGTGCAAGAAATGTACGGAAAGATAGGCGATATCTGGGGAAGAGAATGGCTCTGCTTGCCTGCAAGCTCGACGGTAGTAGTAGGGTCGTCGACGACGTAGTCATACTCAGCAGCGGTGTAGTCGACGGCAGCAGCGGGGTCTACCGGAGATTAAGGGGGGAAGAAACAGTAAATACACAGCAAGCATATACAAACAGATGCATGACATGATAGATGAAATGTTAACGGTATTCTAGCGCAGTGCAATGCACGTTGCTCGGAGCGGGAATTCATCTGGGTATGAACTACCGGCTCTGGATGATTACCGGACAGGGTGTCCGGAGGGGGAAGGATCAAGCCGGAGGTGTCGTGGTTACCGGAACAACATAAGGGGGTGTATCCGTGCTATTTGAACCATTCCGGACAACTTTCGTGTTCGGAATAAATTCATCCGGGCACTCTAACAGTACCGGACAATTTATCGGACAGACGGTCCGGAGGGGGAATGTTCGATGTTCGTTGTGTTAGAGGGGTGTGGTAGACATACGGATAGCGTATTCGTATTCGTTATATTTTTCTGATCAACTTTCATGTATAAAGTTTTTGAATCCGAGTTATGGTTTAAAAGTTATTGAATTTCAAAGTTTAAATCAATTTTAAATGATTTCCTGGATTTCTTTTATTATTTATTAAACATTATCCAAAACATTATCCATAACATTATCCAGAACAGTGCTGACATGTGGGACCCACATGTCAGCCTCTGTTATTTATAAAACATTTAATTAAATTGGAAAATTACCCTGGACCCACATGTCATACACTGGTTAATTGACTAATTCATTTAATTAACTTAATTACAGGTGGGGCCCATGTGTCATTGACACGGTGGCTAATTAGCCATTTTAATTATAATAAAAAATACCAAGGGCCCACATGTAAGTCAGAGGGGGGGTTGTTAGCCTCTGTTTATTATTAAACAGAGGGGTTAAGGGGGTGCGGGGCCCGTTGTCAGTGGGCAGGGGGTGGTTAGGGGGGGTTAACCCACCTGACGTGGAGGGCCCACCGGGCAGTCACACCACGCCGGAGCCGACGAGGCCGTGCCGCCGGCGACGAGCTGGCGCTCGCCACAGGCCATGGGATGGGGCGTGGAGGGGCTCGTTCGGCGTGGGCGACTAAGGCGCGTCGAATGGTGGTGGTGGCCTCGCCGGAAGGTGACCGGAGCGACGACGGCGACGTGCGCAGCGGCGGAGCCGAACGGGGCGAGGAAGACGACGACGTTCTAGCGCACGGGAACGAAGGGGAGATAGCGCGTTCGACTACTGGGAGCAGCGCGAGTGCAGTGACGCGCTTGGCCTGCCATACGCGGGCTCCAGGCCACGGCGGCGACCTCGCGGACGGCGACGAGCTTCGGCTCCAATGGTGGAGCGGGAGAGGAGGGGAGCGAGCGCATGGGGATGTGGCCGAGCTCACCAGGAGCGCGTAGAGGAGGGCAGTAGGCTCGGGGGAGGCTCGACGACGCGGGAATTCGACGGCGATGTCGCGGCGGCGCCGGAGGGGAACGGTGTCGTAGTCGTCGTTGCTGGGCCCCGCGGTTCGATTCCTTGCGGATGTCGACGAAGACGACGTTGGCGGGGCGCTAGGACACGGTGGCCGGCCTCCTCGTCGCCGTTGGCCGCGGGAACCACGACGGGGCGGCCACGGCAGCACCCGGTGCCGCGCGTGAGAGGAGGAAAAGAGCGTGGGAGAGGGAGAGGAGTGAGCAGGGGTCAAGGGGCAGGTGGATGGCCTCGGACTTATCCAGAGGGGGGCAGGTGAGGAGGAGAGGGAGCAGGTGAGGGGGAGGGGCCGGCATGGCCACGGCTATGGCGCCCTGTCCACGCGACAGGGGAGGGGGGGTAGGTGGGCAGGAGGAGGAGGAAGGGTGTCGGGACCCGGGGTTAGCGTATGCAAGTACAGTTAAGACATAGTCATATGGAGAGCCGAGAACCGCACCCACTTGTCTAAGCAGACAAGGCCAAGCACTGAACATTCTCGGAGAGCATCGTACGTGAGGGGCATCCCATCCAGGCCGGATGATCAACTGTAATGGGTCCTCATCGTACGCACACAAGTCTACTGATATGGGTGGTGAACTCCCATATTCAAAGACAAGTCGCCTCAACCATACTATCGACTATCTCTAGACTCTTACATAGACTTACTCCAGCCCGATCACTTAGTCGGGGTCTAGGGCGGGCTCGATCATACCACAAAGTGTGCCCGAGACCGAGTCTCGAACAATCGCATCGCGATGCCCCAAGCTGCGCACATCTAAGGGCCACTTGGTGTATGAAAGACCGCCAGCCAGAACACAACTAAGGTCTCGAAAACCCATACAAAGACATGCATATTATAAACATACACGCATCACACATGCCTTGTATGAACAGCAGGTACCATTGCAATTCTCTACAAAGTGTACATTTTATTTATAACTCTTATAGAGTACACACAGAGATCACATACATGTGATCCAACATTACAACGCAGAACGGAAGCAAATTATGTCTGAGTACAGACAAGTTTAACAAATTGGCTTAAGAAGCCTTATTCAAACATAAAGCCCTCCACGAGGGAACCAGTCTGCTGACTGGGACTAGACTAGCTTAACTTCAGTCGTCCAGCTCGATGAAGAAGCCACCTTCGGGGTCAGTGGCGTCATCTAAAACATATATTAAGCAAACGTGAGTACAAAGGCGTACTCAGCAAGACTTACATAGGAGCTATACTACTCATGCACATGTATCAAGGTAAAGGGAGGTGGGGTTCACTTGCAGAAGTGCCAGCTTTGACTTGGCTAGTCCTGAACTACGAGTACCAGACTTTGAGGTAAGAAGCGTACACGAGTCCACTACTTTCACCAACCAATTACACCACTATGGTGCCTTCCTCGACTTCCCCACGAGAAAGCACGCCATAGCACTCACACTTATCTTGGTGTGTTTTAGAAGTATCCGGTTCAAGTTATCTAATAATCAAGCTAAGCTTTCCAAGTAGTCCATAACCGCGGACGCGGCTATTCGAATAGT
The DNA here is from genome assembly GCA_950022295.1 of Bromus sterilis. Lineage (NCBI taxonomy): Eukaryota > Viridiplantae > Streptophyta > Magnoliopsida > Poales > Poaceae > Bromus > Bromus sterilis. The sequence goes on from OX465597.1 coordinate 34,483,501, forward strand.
TTTGATAACCTTGCAAGGGGGTACCGCTACACACACATGATCATCATTTACCGCCTTTGATCTCGACACCATTCAAGGGGTGCCAGCGAGGATGCTCACCACAACTGTTGCCTCATAGCCTATCTAGTCTAAGAAAGCCGCCTACTTGGGTTGGCTACCACAATTGTGAACCCGGCTGGTTTACCGAAGTGGACCCAAGCGATGTGTGCGTGGTGCATAAGCCGGTCTCGGGTGAGCCGTTCTCTCACTTAGCATCCAGGCCACAAGCCTACCAGAACTCCGAACTACTGCGACATCTGGACATCGAAAGGGATGAGTTAATAAGTCGAGAGGGGTCAGTGAGCCCAATGTGTGGTTGTACTCTTCATCTTGGATCACCACACAAGAACTCGGACTTAGGGCGGTGTTCAACGAGACAACCCACCGTGTACTCCTACACAGCCTCTCATCGTTCACCTTGTATTAGGGTCGATTCACCAACACTTTTCTACCATCATCAACATGATCACTACCATCCCGACTCACATCACAGTAACAACATGGTATCATACTAAGCATGCAATAAGCGATAACATTTGCAGGGGCCACATGATATCAAACAACTCCTACAGTTGCTAGGATTGTGGTTTGCTTACTACTGTGACAAAAGATAGGTCATGCAAAGGAATGGGTTCATCTATGCGGTAGAAACGAAGCATGGTGATCATCCTATACAATGCATAAGCGAGACATGAGAGGGAAGTGGGATTTTATCGACATGATCAATGGGGGTTTGCTTGCCTTGCTGACGAGATTCGGGTTCTGTATCTTCAGCAAAGGGGGTGACCTCTTGCTCCGGTTCAACCTCTACTCGACAAGCAAAGTACAAAGTAGCAATCAAAATGAATGCAATGCTCAAGCACATGATAGAATGTTGAAGCTTGAAGTATAAGTGTTGATGTGTGAGACAATTCCATTTAAGTGGAATATATTGCATTTTTAAAATGCAAATTCAAATTCCACATTTGAATTCAACCTTAACCAAGCTATACATGATATAGTTTGATCAATTTGAATTACTTCAAATGTGTATGATATGCCTCTGAAGTGTGGTTGATTTGCAACATAAATCCATGGTCCAAGTGGCAAAATCATTTGGTTTGAATTTGAAATAAATTCAAATAAAGAAAATGATATATGCTACTGGTCCCATTTTAAATTCAACTCAAACAGAGTTGAAAGTTGCATATTTGGAAAGATAATTTTCTCCTGATCATTTTTCATATATTATTTGTCCAATTTGGAGTTAATATGAATTTTCTATGAATTTCTAAAGTTTGGGGTATTTTCTGGAATTTCTGGATTTAATTAAAACGATTTAAGGTATTACTGCGTCAGCCTGGCGCAGTGCTGACGTCAGGGGGGAGTTGACCCGAGTCAAACTGACAATGGGCCCCACTGGTCAGCCTCTGTGGGTTTAATCCCCTGTTAGTTTAACACTAACAGTGCGATTAGGGGCTGGGGGCACGGGCGTGTAGCTGGGGCTCGTCCTCATCGGCTAGGGCTAGCTGGGGCTCGCCGGGAGGCCTCTGGCTACGGCAACCCCAACATCGGCGGCGACCGGAGCACGGTGCTCGTCGGGAAAAGGTTCCAGGGCACGGGAGAAAGAACGGGGAGCACTGGGAGGTGCCTCTTCGTCTTGCGCATCGCCTGGCGTAGGAGGGGTTCAAAGGCACGGTCTGTGGCGACGACAGCGTCAACCGCGGCGGCGGTCCGGCCACTGTCCTCGCTGGAACTACGCGAGAGGGCAAGAGAGGAGGTGGGGAAGGGGGCAAACTGACGAGCGGCTCACCCTGGATCGAATGGAGAGGACGGCGGGGTCAGGGGTCTCTCGACGGCGACGAATTTGGAGCTCCTTCTCTCGGCGGCCAGCGGCGGATCCTTGGGGCTGGCGTCGTCCTTGGTGCAGTTTGGTTTGATTGCTTGATCGTGAAGACGTAGTCGACGCCGCTGGAGAGACTGGACAAGGTGCAGCGGCGTGAGGAGCACGGTGGCCGCGTGCGGGCACGACGGCGGCGAGGTCGAGCTCTCGGTTCCTCACGGGATCGCACGGGAGAGAAGGAAAAGAGGGTTCCAGAGGGGGGGAAAAGAACTGGGAGCTTCCCAGGCGTGCGTGGCGAGAGAGAGAAGGAGGGGGAAGGCCTAGAAGGCGCGGCATCGTCGTGGCGTCGTCGCCGCGCTCCCGGCTCCAGCGAACTGCTTGGAGCCGCGGGGAGGAAGACGACACGGGAGGGTCCTGGTGGGCTGGGCCGGCCAGGTAAGTGGGCCTCGCCTGAGGCAATAGGTAAGCTCTGCCTGCCTTTTTCTTTTTATTCTTTTCTGTTTCATTTGTTTTGCCTAGATTAAAATTAGCTAGGCATTTTTAATAAATGTCCAAATACTTTTATAAATCCTAGGTGACCAGTAGCTAGTCACATAAATAATTTGGACATTTTTGAAATTCAAAACATTTGAATTTCAATTCAAATAGGGGTAAACTTTAATTTCCAGAGCACCTTTTGAATATTAGAAAATTCCATGTGCATGGGATTGATCCCAAACCATTTTTAAAATGATCAGCACCATTTATAAGAATTTTCCAAATGTTCAAATGATTTTTGGAAAAAGATTTTTATCTGGCCATTTGATTTAATTTCTCAGGGCTTTTCTATTCCCCATTTTTGATTTTGAATTTGAAATTTTTGCATGAATGCAAGGTAGCACTTGATCCTAGCACATACCTAACTTGGGGTTGTGACAACTCGCCCCCACTCAAAAGAATCTCGTCCCGAGATTCAGAAGTCTGCGGGAGGAAGGTGGGGTACTCAGCACTGAGACGGTCTTCTCTTTCCCACGTGGCTTCTCTTTCAGAGTGGTGTGACCATTGCACTTTCAGAAACCTAATCTTCTGACGACGAGTGACACGCTCTGCGGAATCAAGAATACGAACGGGGTATTCTCGATAAGAAAGGTCATCTTGGAGATCAAGCGTTTCATGGTCGACTTCGCGGATGGGGTCCTTGAAGCAACGCCTGAGTTGGGACACATGGAATACATCATGTACTCGGGAGAGGTGCGGAGGTAGTTCAAGTTGGTAGGAAACTTCTCCACGTTTAGCAATAATGCGGAAAGGTCCGATGTAACGTGGGGCCAACTTGCCTTTGATACCGAAACGTTGGGTTCCCTTCAGAGGAGTAACCCGAAGGTAAGCCTTTTCATCCAGATTGTAGCTTTCTTGCCTATGATGACGATCATAGTAGCTTTTCTGACGAGACTGGGCTGCTTTCAATTGATCACGAACAATGCGAACTTGATCTTCTGCTTCCTTGATCATATCTGGTCCAAAGAATTGTCTTTCACCGGTTTCAGACCAGTTTAGTGGTGTTCGACATCGTCGGCCATACAGAAGTTCAAAAGGAGCCATGTTCAGACTAGATTGAAAACTATTGTTATAAGCAAATTCGGCATATGGAAGAGAATTCTCCCAATTCTTTCCGAATGAGATAACACAAGCTCTGAGCATGTCTTCAAGAATTTGGTTAACCCTTTCGACTTGACCGCTAGACTGAGGATGGAAAGCTGTACTAAAGGAGAGATGAGTTCCCATAGCACGTTGGAAGCTTCCCCAAAATCTAGAGGTGAAAAGGCTACCGCGATCAGAATTGATTTCCAAAGGAACACCGTGAAGTGATACAATTCTGGAGATGTACAAGTCCGCTAACTGACTAGCAGTTATAGACTCGCGAACCGGAAGGAAGTGAGCAACTTTGGAAAGCCTATCTATGACAACGAAGATGGCATTGTTTCCTTTCTGGGTTCTTGGAAAGCCTGTGATGAAGTCCATACCGACTTTGTCCCATTTCCACTTGGGAATAGACAAAGGTTGAAGTGTACCAGCAGGTCTTTGATGTTCTGCTTTAATGCGACGACAAGCATCACATTCGGCAACAAATTGAGCAATGTCTCTCTTCATCCTAGTCCACCAAAATCTCTGGCGTAGATCTCGGTACATTTTCGTGCTACCGGGATGAATTGAGAGGGGTGTGTCATGGGCTTCTTTGAGGATGAGTTGCCTTAGTTCCTTATTCTTAGGTACTACCAAACGATTTTCGAAGAATACCGTTCCTTTGCTATCTGTGGAGAAACATTTAGCAACTCCGCTAGCAATGTTCTCCTTGATCCGGCGAACACCTCGTGCACGCCTTTGGGCAACTATAATTTGATCCTCAAGAGTTGGTTTCGCCACCAAGGTTGAAAGATAGCCATGAGGAACAATTTCAAGGTTGAGCTTGCGAAAGTCCTCATGAAGAAGTGGTTGATACTGCTGTAACATGAGGTTGTTACAGTACGACTTACGACTTAGTGCATCAGCCATGACATTGGCTTTGCCTGGGGTGTAAGAAATTGCTACGTCGTAATCTTTTATCAACTCAATCCAGCGTCTTTGCCTGAGATTAAGATCTGGCTGGGTGAAAATATATTTGAGGCTTTGGTGGTCGGAATAAATCTCACAACGATTACAAAGGAGGTAATGTCGCCAAGTTGTTAGAGCATGAACTACGGCAGCGAGTTCAAGGTCATGGGTAGGATAGTTCTCTTCATGTGGCCGCAACTGGCGTGAAGCATAAGCTACCACATGTCGATCTTGCAGAAGTATGCATCCTAACCCTTGCCGTGATGCATCACAATAGATCTCAAAATCTCTTTTGGTGTCTGGAGGTGCAAGCACGGGTGCAGAAGTCAATCTTCTTTTTAGCTCTTGAAAGCTTTCCTCGCACTTGGGAGTCCATAAGAATTTCTTATCTTTCTTGAGGAGTTCAGTTAGAGGCTTTGCAACTTTAGAAAAGTTCTCGACGAAGCGACGACAATAGCTGGCTAGGCCAAGAAAACTTCTAACTTGCTTAACCGATTCAGGTGGAGTCCAGTCAAGGACGGCCTGAACTCTCTCAGGATTCACAGCAATGCCTTTTGCAGAAATCACGTGGCCTAAGTAGGTCACTTCTGGTAGCCAGAATTCACACTTGGAGAATTTAGCGTACAGGCGATGCTCTCTAAGTTTCATCAATACCAGCCTTAAGTGTTCGGCATGATCTTTTTCGTTCTTCGAGTAGATGAGAATATCATCGAGATAAACCACAACAAATTTATCTAGGTACTCCATGAAGATCGAATTCATCAAGCGTGAGAATGTGGCGGGGGCATTGGTTAAACCAAAGGACATGACGGTATACTCGTAAAGACCATAACGAGTAGTAAAAGCCGTTTTGGGAATGTCCTCGTTTCGGATTCTGATCTGATGATAACCTAATCTCAAATCCATCTTGGAGAAGACGGCGGATCCTGCAAGTTGATCATAAAGATCATTGATCCTGGGCAGTGGGTATTTGTTCTTTATCGTCGCTAAATTTAGCGGGCGATAGTCTACGCACATCCTTTCTGTTCCATCTTTCTTCTTTACGAACAGAACGGGGCAACCCCATGGCGATGAGCTAGGGCGGATGAAGCCTTTTGCCAACGAAGCATCCAGTTGGGTTTTTAGCTCAGCTAACTCATGTGGGGCCATTTTATATGGGCGTTTGGAAATTGGTGCGGTTCCTGGAACAAGATCCACTATAAACTCTACACATCTGTCGGGTGGCATGCCCGGCAGCTCTTCAGGAAAGACATCCGGGAAGTCACTAACCACCGGAATATCTTCAAGTTCGGGAAGGGGAAGTACATTCAAGGAATGCACTTGGGTTCTTGTTCTGGGTGAGGTATAGCTAATGGTTTTGCCTGAAGGGTGGGTGAGTTTCACGGATTTGCCTTTGCAATCCAGATAGGCATTTTGTCTTGATAGCCAATCCATGCCAAGGATGACATCAATGTCTGAAGACTTGAGGGCTATGAGTGAAGCAAGGAATACTAAACCCTCAATTGCTATTTGATTACCATGGCTCACTCTATTAGTTTGCCATCTTGACCCTGGAGTTTGAATAACCATCGGGGTGGACAATTCAACAAAGGGTAACTCATGACGAAGTGCATAACTTTCCGACATGAATGAATGAGATGCTCCTGGGTCGAAAAGAACGGAAGTAGGAACAAAATTGACTGGGAGCGTACCAAGAATGACGTCAGTGGTGTCGTCAGTCTCTTCGGCGGCAATCTGGTTCAGACGCCCACGAGTGGCGGGAGGAGCGGTTTGGCGGTGAAGACCTTCTGGGGTGGCTTGCCACGACCATTGTTGTTGTTGTTGCCTCCGGCACGTGGTGGAGCGTGCTGGTGCTGGACTTGGTTCTGGGGGCACTCGCGAGAGTAGTGACCTGCCTGACCACACTTGTAACAAGCTCCGAAAACAGTGCGTGGAGCTGGGTTGTTTGGTGGAGCTGGGTGGAACTGGGTGGTTGGACGAGGCGCCGTATAGGATGGCCTCGGGGGGTTGTTCTGGCGGAACATGCTATTGGGAATCCAGATCTTGCGCTTCTGAGAGCCAGAATTGGATGAACCTTCCTCTCTAGGGTGTTTGCGAAAGTCATTGGGGGTGTTCATGTCCTCTGCCTTGATGGCCTTGTTGACAAGGACCTGAAAAGTGGCAAAGTCATGAAGATTGAGCTCGCGGCGGAGTCCACTATTGAGGCCACGACGGAACCTCTCTTGTTTCTTGGAGTCGGTGGAGACTTCTTCAGTTGCATAACGAGCAAGTCGGTTGAACTCACGACTAAACTCGTCCACGGTTCTTCTGCCTTGAGTGAGGTTACAGAACTCCTCACGCTTGCGGTCCATGAGACCTTTGGGAATGTGGTGCTCGCGGAAAGAGGTGCAGAATTCCTCCCAAGATGCAGGTGGTCCAACTGGGCGCATAATCAGGAAGTTCTCCCACCAAGAGCTTGCTGCATTTTCAAGGTGATAGGTGGCATAGTTGACCTTGTCGCCATCTGCAACATGGCCGTCTTGGAGCTTCCTCTCGGTGCTGCGAAGCCAGTCATCGGCGTCAAGGGGCTCGGTGGAGTAACTGAATACCGGGGGATGAAGCCGGATGAAGTCGTTCAGAGACACCAGCTCATTACGCTGCTGAGTGGTATTGCGTGCGATGACTTCCAGCAGGTGGTGAGAGTCACGGTGGTTCCTCTCGACCTCCATCAGAACTTGGGCCATCGTGGGTGGGGGTGGAAGGTTGTCCTCCTCCTGGTGGTTCCCACGACCTTGGTTACGACCAACCTGGCCACGGGTTCCTTGAGACATCCTGAAGGTGAAAAATCCAAAGTCAAACAGAGTTGATTGAAGAGTCTAATCAAGGTATTGAAGTACTGGAAGGATTACAGAGCAAAGGAAGTAATCATCTTGACAACATGGTGATAAAAGCATACAAGCCATATATTCACAAGCTGTCATACAAGCCATACATCGTTTTAGTACAAGCACTAAGCTAATACAAACGTGATGAAGATGATACATCCTTCAGAGGCACTCTGACTTCCTATACATTATTTATCTAAGCCTCTGGAACTTAGACACCTTGCTTACAATATACTAGGATACTACTACATCCTCACTAAGTAAGACCACAGGCGGTCTCACTCATCTCCATCTCCATAGTAATCTTCATAAAAATTACCCGCGTATCCCGGTAGCTGGAGGTGACCATCGGAAAACACGGAGGCTTGTGGACCCTGATATCCATTTGGGCAAGGATGGGGCCTAGGTCCAGTGTAGGGTGGAAGCAAAGGACCACGGGGTGGAAAAACTCCTCCAATCTCGGGCCAAGCAACTCGAGAAGGCATCTGGGTCCTCACTGGATAGATCGCATCGTACTCAACTGATCCCACGCTCACAAAGGGTGCCAAGAGTGTCAGTGCTCGGTAAAGACGAACACGAGTAGCGTGGAGCTCAAAACGGAGAGCACGTGCATCACGGTCTCTGTCACTAGCAAACCTAGCAGTAATCTGAAGTGTTGGATCCTCTGCAGAGTGATCTGAGTAGAGTCCGGTGTAATATCCCTCTTCTCCTGGAAGTGCAGCTGGGATATAGCGGAAAGAAGTCTCTCTCAGCAAAGTGTGCTCCTCTCTCAGCAGTGTGATACATGAGTATGCAGCATCCTGCACAGCCATGTTCTCGGTAACGCCGATGCCATGTCCAAACTGGATAGGCTGGGTGACTCCAACGTGGTGTGGGTAGATCCGGACAATGCAGTGAAACTGCGTCTGGTTGAAGTCATGGAACTGCTCCTCGATGGTGTACTCAGGGTACCATCGGTATCCCACATAGGACATCATCTCGATCAACGTGGCGGGGTGGCCACGCACACCGAGGCACCTGGTCAAACGAACAATCTGCCGAGGGGGAAGATCTGCCATCTGAAACAGAAAGCAGGAGTTTGCAAATGCATCAGATTATATGATAAACCTGGAATGACTCGGACAGCATAACGGCTGTAATTGTAAGAAATGACAATTTCTTTCAATATGCAAACAGCACTTACATACGATGTAATGAAACAGGGAGCAAAACCACTCTAATAAACCGACCACAACTTTCCTACGGCTATAAGGAAGCAATCAACGAGATGTTCTAGTCAGACAGAGGAGAGCCTAGTCCTATCTTCCCGTAGAGTAAGATGAGGGTGACTCAGAACTCAGAACGAAGGGGGTAAGGAGAAAAATGAAGCCTTACGTTGTTCCCTTATATACCCAGAGTAACTATATAACTATAGCAAGCTAGACTCGACTTCGGCCAAGGCTACTAGTCCTACAGTCAGTCCTGCTCTGATACCAAGTCTGTCGGGACCCGGGGTTAGCGTATGCAAGTACAGTTAAGACATAGTCATATGGAGAGCCGAGAACCGCACCCACTTGTCTAAGCAGACAAGGCCAAGCACTGAACATTCTCGGAGAGCATCGTACGTGAGGGGCATCCCATCCAGGCCGGATGATCAACTGTAATGGGTCCTCATCGTACGCACACAAGTCTACTGATATGGGTGGTGAACTCCCATATTCAAAGACAAGTCGCCTCAACCATACTATCGACTATCTCTAGACTCTTACATAGACTTACTCCAGCCCGATCACTTAGTCGGGGTCTTGGGCGGGCTCGATCATACCACAAAGTGTGCCCGAGACCGAGTCTCGAACAATCGCATCGCGATGCCCCAAGCTGCGCACATCTAAGGGCCACTTGGTGTATGAAAGACCGCCAGCCAGAACACAACTAAGGTCTCGAAAACCCATACAAAGACATGCATATTATAAACATACACGCATCACACATGCCTTGTATGAACAGCAGGTACCATTGCAATTCTCTACAAAGTGTACATTTTATTTATAACTCTTATAGAGTACACACAGAGATCACATACATGTGATCCAACATTACAACGCAGAACGGAAGCAAATTATGTCTGAGTACAGAAAAGTTTAACAAATTGGCTTAAGAAGCCTTATTCAAACATAAAGCCCTCCACGAGGGAACCAGTCTGCTGACTGGGACTAGACTAGCTTAACTTCAGTCGTCCAGCTCGATGAAGAAGCCACCTTCGGGGTCAGTGGCGTCATCTAAAACATATATTAAGCAAACGTGAGTACAAAGGCGTACTCAGCAAGACTTACATAGGAGCTATACTACTCATGCACATGTATCAAGGTAAAGGGAGGTGGGGTTCACTTGCAGAAGTGCCAGCTTTGACTTGGCTAGTCCTGAACTACGAGTACCAGACTTTGAGGTAAGAAGCGTACACGAGTCCACTACTTTCACCAACCAATTACACCACTATGGTTCCTTCCTCGACTTCCCCACGAGAAAGCACGCCATAGCACTCACACTTATCTTGGTGTGTTTTAGAAGTATCCGGTTCAAGTTATCTAATAATCAAGCTAAGCTTTCCAAGTAGTCCATAACCGCGGACGCGGCTATTCGAATAGTTTTGATAACCTTGCAAGGGGGTACCGCTACACACACATGATCATCATTTACCGCCTTTGATCTCGACACCATTCAAGGGGTGCCAGCGAGGATGCTCACCACAACTGTTGCCTCATAGCCTATCTAGTCCAAGAAAGCCGCCTACTTGGGTTGGCTACCACAATCGTGAACCCGGCCGGTTTACCGAAGTGGACCCAAGCGATGTGTGCGTGGTGCATAAGCCGGTCTCGGGTGAGCCGTTCTCTCACTTAGCATCCAGGCCACAAGCCTACCAGAACTCCGAACTACTGCGACATCTGGACATCGAAAGGGATGAGTTAATAAGTCGAGAGGGGTCAGTGAGCCCAATGTGTGGTTGTACTCTTCATCTTGGATCACCACACAAGAACTCGGACTTAGGGCGGTGTTCAACGAGACAACCCACCGTGTACTCCTACACAGCCTCTCATCGTTCACCTTGTATTAGGGTCGATTCACCAACACTTTTCTACCATCATCAACATGATCACTACCATCCCGACTCACATCACAGTAACAACATGGTATCATACTAAGCATGCAATAAGCGATAACATTTGCAGGGGCCACATGATATCAAACAACTCCTACAGTTGCTAGGATTGTGGTTTGCTTACTACTGTGACAAAAGATAGGTCATGCAAAGGAATGGGTTCATCTATGCGGGAGAAACGAAGCATGGTGATCATCCTATACAATGCATAAGCGAGACATGAGAGGGAAGTGGGATTTTATCGACATGATCAATGGGGGTTTGCTTGCCTTGCTGACGAGATTCGGGTTCTGTATCTTCAGCGAAGAGGGTGACCTCTTGCTCCGGTTCAACCTCTACTCGACAAGCAAAGTACAAAGTAGCAATCAAAATGAATGCAATGCTCAAGCACATGATAGAATGTTGAAGCTTGAAGTATAAGTGTTGATGTGTGAGACAATTCCATTTAAGTGGAATATATTGCATTTTTAAAATGCAAATTCAAATTCCACATTTGAATTCAACCTTAACCAAGCTATACATGATATAGTTTGATCAATTTGAATTACTTCAAATGTGTATGATATGCCTCTGAAGTGTGGTTGATTTGCAACATAAATCCATGGTCCAAGTGGCAAAATCATTTGGTTTGAATTTGAAATAAATTCAAATAAAGCAAATGATATATGCTACTGGTCCCATTTTAAATTCAACTCAAACAGAGTTGAAAGTTGCATATTTGGAAAGATAATTTTCTCCTGATCATTTTTCATATATTATTTGTCCAATTTGGAGTTAATATGAATTTTCTATGAATTTCCAAAGTTTGGGGTATTTTCTGGAATTTCTGGATTTAATTAAAACGATTTAAGGTATTACTGCGTCAGCCTGGCGCAGTGCTGACGTCAGGGGGGAGTTGACCCGAGTCAAACTGACAATGGGCCCCACTGGTCAGCCTCTGTGGGTTTAATCCCCTGTTAGTTTAACACTAACAGTGCGATTAGGGGCTGGGGGCACGGGCGTGTAGTTGGGGCTCGTCCTCATCGGCTAGGGCTAGCTGGGGCTCGCCGGGAGGCCTCTGGCTACGGCAACCCCAACATCGGCGGCGACCGGAGCACGGTGCTCGTCGGGAAAAGGTTTCAGGGCACGGGAGAAAGAACGGGGAGCACTGGGAGGTGCCTCTTCGTCTTGCGCATCGCCTGGCGTAGGAGGGGTTCAAAGGCACGGTCTGTGGCGACGACAGCGTCAACCGCGGCGGCGGTCTGGCCACTGTCCTCGCCGGAACTACGCGAGAGGGCAAGAGAGGAGGTGGGGAAGGGGGCAAACTGACGAGCGGCTCACCCTGGATCGAATGGAGAGGACGGCGGGGTCAGGGGTCTCTCGACGGCGACGAATTTGGAGCTCCTTCTCTCGGCGGCCAGCGGCGGATCCTTGGGGCTGGCGTCGTCCTTGGTGCAGTTTGGTTTGATTGCTTGATCGTGAAGACGTAGTCGACGCCGCTGGAGAGACTGGACAAGGTGCAGCGGCGTGAGGAGCACGGTGGCCGCGTGCGGGCACGACGGCGGCGAGGTCGAGCTCTCGGTTCCTCACGGGATCGCACGGGAGAGAAGGAAAAGAGGGTTCCAGAGGGGGGAAAAGAACTGGGAGCTTCCCAGGCGTGCGTGGCGAGAGAGAGAAGGAGGGGGAAGGCCTAGAAGGCGCGGCATCGTCGTGGCGTCGTCGCCGCGCTCCCGGCTCCAGCGAACTGCTTGGAGCCGCGGGGAGGAAGACGACACGGGAGGGTCCTGGTGGGCTGGGCCGGCCAGGTAAGTGGGCCTCGCCTGAGGCAACAGGTAAGCTCTGCCTGCCTTTTTCTTTTTATTCTTTTCTGTTTCATTTGTTTTGCCTAGATTAAAATTAGCTAGGCATTTTTAATAAATGTCCAAATACTTTTATAAATCCTAGGTGACCAGTAGCTAGTCACATAAATAATTTGGACATTTTTGAAATTCAAAACATTTGAATTTCAATTCAAATAGGGGTAAACTTTAATTTCCAGAGCACCTTTTGAATATTAGAAAATTCCATGTGCATGGGATTGATCCCAAACCATTTTTAAAATGATCACCACCATTTATAAGAATTTAACAAATGTTCAAATGATTTTTGGAAAAAGATTTTTATCTGGCCATTTGATTTAATTTCTCAGGGCTTTTCTATTCCCCATTTTTGATTTTGACTTTGAAATTTTTGCATGAATGCAAGGTAGCACTTGATCCTAGCACATACCTAACTTGGGGTTGTGACAAAGGGGGGTGGGCCAGGTGGGCCATGTGCCCAGGGCGTAGGTTAGTTGTTTTGTTTTCTGTTTTTATTTTCCTTTTTTTATTCTGTACTTGTATTTGTTTTATTAACCTAGGCATTTTTGAAAAAGGTTATTAGGGTTTGTAAATTAGGTTTACATATTACTAAGGTGCCACAAATTTTTTTGTAGTAAAATAAAATCATTAGGTATTTCTTTTAATTATTAAATGCCCAAAGTAGGGGTTTTAACCTACTGTTTGAATTGTTTAGAGTTTTCTGTAATTCAAAATTTACCAAAGTTGGTCCAACATGATTATAATGATTTTAGGCAATTTACAAAAATAGTTTCATGATTTTTGGAACAACTTTAATTGAGCACTTTTGTTTTAATGTTTATACAAAGTAGTTTCAACTAGGGTATAGTTTCTTAATGAGGAAGATGCATTGGGATTAGGGTTTTGATTTCCAACCAGCATGGTTTGAAAAGAACAGAAGCAAAGTTTGACTAAGGACAGGGGATAACAGTGATTATCATACAGTGATGGTCAACAGTGATGATGATTACTGTTACAGCAACTGAGGGTGTTACAAATCTCCCCCACTACAAGAATTCTCGTCCCGAGAATTTAAGTGGTAGCGAGGAAAAGATCGGGGTATTCATCGCGAAGGCGATCTTCGCGTTCCCAAGTGGCTTCATCTTCAGAATGATTCGACCACTGAACTTTGAGGAACTTGGTTGTCTTGTTGCGGGTTTTGCGTTCAGACTGATCGAGAATGCGGCTCGGATGTTCCCGATAAGTCAAGTCTTGTTGCAGCTCGATTATCTCATGCTCCACTTCGCGGATAGGGTCCTTGAAGGAGCGACGGAGTTGCGACACGTGGAATACATCATGGACTTGGGAGAGGTTCGGCGGCAATTCCAACCGGTATGCCACGGGTCCACTCCTGGAAAGGATACGGAACGGGCCAATGTAGCGAGGAGCCAACTTGCCCTTGATACCGAAGCGATGAGTGCCCCTCATGGGAGTGACACGGAGGTAAGCGTATTCGCCAGGTTGATAGACCATTTCCTTGTGCTTGCGATCATAGTTGCTCTTCTGACGGGACTGAGCAGCTTTCAGGTGTTCACGGATAACGCGAACCTGATCCTCGGCATGCTGAATAACGTCCGGACCAATGAGAGTTCGTTCTCCAGTTTCTGACCAATTCAGAGGGGTTTGACACTTACGTCCATAGAGGACTTCAAAGGGTGCCATCTTCAGACTGGCTTGGTAGCTATTGTTGTACGAGAATTCAGCAAATGGAAGAGATTCCTCCCATTTCTTACCGAATGAGATGACACAAGCTCGGAGCATATCTTCAAGCACTTGGTTGACTCGTTCGACCTGTCCTTGCGACTGGGGGTGATAAGCGGTGCTGAAATTTAGATGAGTTCCCATAGCTTCTTGGAAACTATCCCAAAATCTTGAGGTGAAGATGTTGCCACGGTTCGAACTGATCTCCAGCGGAATACCATGGAGGGACACAATCCTGGAAACATAAAAGTCTGCTAACTGACTAGCAGAGATCGTCTCCTTGACTGGCAGAAAGTGGGCAACCTTGGAGAATCGGTCGATGACGACAAAGATGGCATCATGACCCTTCTGTGATCGGGGAAAACCGGTGACGAAGTCCATCTCGATCTTGTCCCACTTCCATTCAGGAATAGAGAGTGGTTGTAGAGTTCCGGCAGGTCTTTGATGTTCTGCCTTGACGCGGCGGCAAACGTCACATTCAGAAACATATCGGGCAATGTCTTGCTTCATGTTAGGCCACCAGAATTGCTGACGAATGTCTTGGTACATCTTGGTGCTTCCAGGATGAATGGACAACGGGGTATCGTGGGCCGCTCTCATGACCTTCGGGGTCATATCCAGGTTCTCATGCCTGCCCTTGCTATGAGTAACCACTAAACGGTTCTGGTAGTACGCCGCACCTTTGCTATCAACGGTGAAGGGTGAGGGTCTCCCATTAGCGATATCGCGCTTAATCTTGTGTACGAAATCATCATAAAACTGTATACCCTTGACGGATCTGACGAGATCCGGTTCGATAACCAGGTTATTTGCATAACCTTGAGGAACAATCTCGAGGTTCAACTTTTGAAACTCTTCATACAGAAGTGGTTGTTGTACTTGAACTTCAAGTTCACTACAGTAAGCTTTACGGCTCAAAGCATCGGCCATCACATTAGCCTTGCCAGGGGTGTAATGAATATCCATGTTGAAATCGGCTATTGTCTCGAGCCATCTTTGTTGGCGGAGATTCAGGTCGGGCTGAGTAAACAAGTACTTCAGGCTTTGGTGGTCGGTGTAGATCTCGCAACGATTACCAACGAGGTAATGTCGCCACAGCTTCAATGCATAAATTACTGCTGCCAATTCGAGATCGTGTGTTGGATATTTGTCTTCGTGAGCACGCAACTGATGAGAGCCATAAGAAATCACTTTGCGCTCTTGCAATAGGACACAGCCTAATCCTTGACGAGACGCGTCGCAATATATCACGAAGTCCTTCTGAGTATCAGGGGGAGCGAGCACCGGGGGAGAAGTTAGCTTGTCCTTGAGTGCTTGAAAACTTTCTTGGCATTTATCTGTCCACTCAAACTTGACGCCTTTGTGAAGCAGATTAGTCAGAGGCCTGGCAATCTTGGAGAAATTCTCGACGAAACGGCGGCAATAGCTAGCGAGCCCGAGGAAACTGCGGACTTGCTTGACGGTCTTGGGAGGAGTCCAGTCAAGAATAGCCTGGATACGTTCGGGGGTGACGGCAATGCCATCCTTGGAAATCACATGTCCAAGGTAGGTTACTTTGGGAAGCCAGAATTCACCCTTAGAATACTTAGCGTAGAGTTTGTGTTCTCGAAGCTTCTCCAGTATAAGACGAAGATGTTCAGCATGTTCTTCTTCATTCTTGGAATATATCAATATATCATCCAGATAAACCACGACGAAATGGTCGAGGTACTCCATGAAAATATAATTCATCAATCTGGAGAAGGTGGCTGGAGCATTGGTTAAGCCAAAGGACATGACAGTATACTCGTATGAACCATAGCGAGTAATGAAAGCAGTCTTCGGAATGTCCTCATCACGGACTCGGATTTGGTGATAACCCAACCTCAAGTCGAGTTTAGAAAACACCTTGGATCCGGCAAGTTGATCATACAGATCGTTGATCCGGGGAAGTGGGTATTTACTCTGGATGGTGGCTTGGTTAATGGGCCGATAATCTTGGACCAATCGGTTTGTCCCATCGCTCTTCTTGACAAAAGCCGAAGGTGCTCCCCAAGCTGAGGAACTGGGGCGAATGAATCCTTTCTGAAGTGCCTTGTCGATTTCCTCCTTAAGTTCAAGGAGTTCATGTGGCGGCATCTTGTAAGGACGCTTGGCGATAGGAACAGTGCCCGGCTTCAAGTCGATGACGAATTCAACTTCTCTGATCGGGGGTATTCCCGGCAGTTCTTCGGGGAAGACGTCGGGAAAATCGCGAACGACTGGAACGTTCTCGATGCCTTCGAGGGGGGCGGCATTCGAAGCATTCATCATAAATATCTGTGTTTCAGCATTACGGGTAACTCGGGTGGTGTGGTTAACAATCTCGCCGGAGGGGTGAAAAAGTTGGACAGACTTGGTGCCACAATAAAGTGCGGCATCGTGGAATTTCAACCAGTCCATTCCCAGAATTAGGTCTATGGTGGAAGACATCAGGACTATGGGGGAAGCATGGAATTCAATTCCCTCAATTTCAACGATGGTTTCGGGCACGATCTTGGTGGTTCGGCATTGGCCTATCGGGGTGCGAACAACCATCGGTGGGTTCATCTTTTCAAATGCGAAGTTATGCGACAATGCAAATGCTTCCGACATGAATGAATGCGATGCTCCTGTATCAAACAAAACGGTAGAAGGTACGGAATTAACGAGAAGGGTACCCATCACGGTAGCGGGTTGTTTCTGAGCTTCTTCAACATTGACGTGGTTAGCATGTCCACGAGCATAAGCGGCAGACCCAGTATTATAGTTGGGGGTCCTGTTGTTGCCACGACCATTTCCACGGCCAGCGGGGTGGACTACCAGTTGCTTCTGTTTCTGGGGGCACTCTCTGGAAAAATGCCCAGGTTGGCGGCACGTGAAGCATAATCCATCCTGAGGACGGAGGGGTGTAGCATTGGGTGGTGCAGGCAGAGCTCTTGGCAACTGCGGTGGCGGAGGCAGACGGGGTGCAGCATAAGACGGCCTTGGAGCAGGGACAGGTGAATGGGTCACACTGGTAGGGAGCCAAATACGACGCTTCTGCGTTGCGCCCGAAGATGAGCCAACGTCACGATAACGCTTCAGAGAGGTCTTGTGTTCCATCTGGGCAGTCTTGACGGTGATAGCCTTGTTCACCATGGTGGCGAAGTTGGAGAAATCATGAACGGCAAGAGCGAGCCTGAGGTCCGGGTTGAGGCCACGACGGAACTTCTGCTGCCTGCGTGCATCGGTGGTGATCTCTCCTTCCGCATAGCGAGAGAGGTTGAGGAACTCGCGCTGGTAGGCTTCTACAGTCATGTCGCCCTGAGTGAGGTTACGGAATTCTTCCGCCTTACGATCCATGATCCCCTGAGGAATGTAGCGGGCGCGGAAGGCAGACTGAAATTCATCCCAAGTGATGACTTCTCGAACTGGCAAGGAACGCTTGTGGGTGCTCCACCACTGAGCAGCGGCGCCTTTCAGATGATAAGACGCAAAGTTCACATAGTCGGCTGGATCAACATTAGCAGACTCCAGCTCGTGAGTGATGTCGCGAAGCCAGTCATCAGCATCCAACGGCTGAACAGTGTTGCGGAACATAGTGGGGTTGAGGCGGGTGAAGTCGTGCAGAGTCACGGTGGCATGCTGATGGTGGTGCCCATTCTGATTCGGCTGGGGGAACTGAGCCATGATATTCTGCATGAACTGACGGTTCATCTCGAACTGCTGCATCATCGCGGCCATGTAATCCGGCGGCGGAGGTGGGTCGTTGGCACCACGACCACGACCAGCCATCCTGCTAGAATTTAACAGGGGTATTTCAGCGATGAAAATTAAACGAGAAACCGAAATCAAGCCTGAAGTAAAATGACAACGAAAGGGAGGCGCAGATATGTATAGGAGTAGTCATATAAGACATACACATTCGCACACAGAGTCAATCGAAAATCGGGCAGCGTAACGTCGTAGAAATTAAGGAAAAAGGAGTCACTAGGCGGCGCGCAGACCGCGGTTAGGATTACACGACGCGACATAGATTCCACTATGTCAATCACGCCGCAAGAAAACTGTTGGCCACAGGAGTTGATGCCAGAGAACGCGCGGCCTGCCCAGAATGAGAATGGGATCCGCGGTCTGGGATCTGGCGTACGACGCCTGCGACACGACTCAATCAATGGGGGAAGCACCAAAAACGTCGGGTGGAGTCAAGAGAACGTGATCCTAATGTCAGCTTTGGTAAAACTTACCAGCAAGGATAAGAGAGCAGATTCCCAGAGCATAGGTAAGGAGAAAAGGATCCTAATACCATAGATATCACACGTAGTAACATCGATGTGGGCCCGTAAGCCAAATATTAAGTTAGCAAAATATTTTTCAAAGTCTAGACTCAACATCGACCAGGTAGTGGTGGGGTGGCTTCCTACAGGCAGTCGGCTCTGATACCAACTTGTGACGCCCCCAAAATCAGACCGTGTACAGTAATCATACACACAGGGTACACGACTGAGATTAGAGTGCCACGGTGATAATATCACAGCACAACACTAAACACAAAAGGATAAACAAATATATTACAATAGAGGGGGTCACGTGGACCCGAATATATAAGTCATACAAGCCATAATATCTGAGTACAGACATAGTTAGTCAAGTTTTGCCTTAAGAAGGCTAGCACAAATCACATCAGAGATACAGATCGAAAAGGCGAGGCCTCCTGCCTGGGATCCACAGAACTACTCCTGGTCAACCGGGAACTCGACGTCGTAGTAGGCGCCTCCGGGGTACTCCTGCTCCTGAGCTCCAACGTCGGCTGCAACGGCCGACCAGGCAAAACAATAAAGGAAATAAAGCAGGTGAGTATCTAGCATACCCGCGAGTCTTACGTCCGCTACTAAGCATTATGCATTGTGTCAACGGAAAGAAGAGGCTGTATATAGTGGACTGAAAGTCAGAAATTCAGAGCAAGGGTAAGAAGCTAGGCCTAACGAAGACTAGCATCTTTCGACGATGTCTTGCAGCATGAGGTAAGAATCAGCCAACAGTTTATATAAAGCATAAAGTAACAATGCAGCAGAAGTTGCTGCAGCATTGTATAATAATAAGTTGTAATAATTAACAATGCCTCCGAGTTCACCTCCTCGACATCCCCGCGAGGAAGAGAACCCGGAACCATACAGTTTAATAATAGTTTCTAGTGGTAAGATCCAGCTTCAGCATAAAGCGTCCTGTTACCGTGGAAACGGCTATTCGAATAGATTAATCTTCCCTGCAGGGGTGCACTTGTGTTACGCTACACGCACGGATCTCCAGGGTGGCGGGAACCTTGTCAGGGAACGCTCCACCAAGGCTATCCGACACTTCATAGCCCATCTTTCAAACTCAACAGAGAGGTCATCCGCCGGTCTAAATCCTAAGTACGCCGAGCCTTGGACCCCAACCCGAACGTACTCCTGCACGGTGCGTGGCTGGCCGGTGAAGTTGAAGAAAATCCAAATAAGACACCACCGCTCGAGCAAATAAGACAACACCACTTCCCGGCGCAGGCCGCGGTACTGCTGACGTCTGAAGAGTCCTCGGACGACACTACGAAGAAGAGGAGCCCATAAACTCGTAATTCCCACGGGTAGGTAGTGCGTACATGGCATATAGCCAACTTAAGACATTCACTGAACCATTTAGTATTTTAATTAACCTGCGTGACAACCGTTATCGTTGCCTCGACTTAACCGACCCGCGGACAACGACAGCAGGTAGGACCACCAGTACATCGGTGCCTGCCCTGTCGTCCCACCAAGTCACTGCGGTTACCAACAAGGTGAACCATCTCCTTACCTTGTCTCGCGTGTGCTCCTGGAGGAGCTCGACTTTCGTGGGTTGGTAACTCTCGCGGCCAACGATCAGGGGCCAAGCACACCGGTACACTGGTCGTACCCCCCCTGTCGTCCCGTCGCAATACCTCTCGCGGGCACCGTTGGGTCGCCCGACTTCTTACCTGAAGGACAACCGTTTACAGGACCCTATGGCGGGAAGACAAAGTCAGCCTCGAGGGGAGTACCAGGATTACTCCTGGATAGCTCACACTTGAGGTGACTAGGCATAACCCAGGTAGAGGCCCTAGACGGTGTCTGCATTGTACCGTACCTGTGCAGTTATTAATATATGTATCCGCGTTCACTCCCCTGGGTGATCACGGCCCTCTATCTAAATCCTAGCTAACAATGCGCAGGGCTCACTGCTGAATAATGCATAATAAAAATAATAGGCAGCATAGGATAAAGGAAGGCACATCAAGGGGCGACAAAATCAGGCTATGCAATTGAATAGGATTGTAATCGTAGCAGCAGCAGTAACAATGCCTAGTGCAAGAAATGTACGGAAAGATAGGCGATATCTGGGGAAGAGAATGGCTCTGCTTGCCTGCAAGCTCGACGGTAGTAGTAGGGTCGTCGACGACGTAGTCGTACTCAGCAGCGGGGTCTACCGGAGATTAAGGGGGGAAGAAACAGTAAATACACAGCAAACATATACAAACAGATGCATGACATGATAGATGAAATGTTAACGGTATTATAACGCAGTGCAATGCACGTTGCTCGGAGCGGGAATTCATCTGGGTATGAACTACCGGCTCCGGATGATTACCGGACAGGGTGTCCGGAGGGGGAAGGATCAAGCCGGAGGTGTCGTGGTTACCGGAACAACATAAGGGGGGTGTGTCCGTGCTATTTGAACCATTCCGGACAACTTTCGTGTTCGGAATAAATTCATCCGGGCACTCTAACAGTACCGGACAATTTATCGGACAGTCGGTCCGGAGGGGGAATGTTCGATGTTCGTTGTGTTAGAGGGGTGTGGTAGACATACGGATAGCGTATTCGTATTCGTTATATTTTTCTGATCAACTTTCATGTATAAAGTTTTTGAATCCGAGTTATGGTTTAAAAGTTATTGAATTTCAAAGTTTAAATCAATTTTAAATGATTTCCTGGATTTCTTTTATTATTTATTAAACATTATTCAAAACATTATCCATAACATTATCCAGAACAGTGCTGACATGTGGGACCCACATGTCAGCCTCTATTATTTATAAAACATTTAATTAAATTGGAAAATTACCCTGGACCCACATGTCATACACTGGTTAATTGACTAATTCATTTAATTAACTTAATTACAGGTGGCCCATGTGTCATTGACACGGTGGCTAATTAGCCATTTTAATTATAATAAAAAATACCAAGGGCCCACATGTAAGTCAGAGGGGGGGGTTGTTAGCCTCTGTTTATTATTAAACAGAGGGATTAAGTGGGTGCGGGGCCCGTTGTCAGTGGGCACGGGGTGGTTAGGGGGGGGTTAACCCACCTGACGTGGAGGGCCCCCGGGCAGTCACACCACGCCGGAGCCGACGAGGCCGTGCCGCCGGCGACGAGCTGGCGCTCGCCACAGGCCATGGGATGGGGCGTGGAGGGGCTCGTTCGGCGTGGGCGACTAAGGCGCGTCGAATGGTGGTGGTGGCCTCGCCGGAAGGTGACCGGAGCGACGACGGCGACGTGCGCAGCGGCGGAGCCGAACGGGGCGAGGAAGACGACGACGTTCTAGCGCACGGGAACGAAGGGGAGATAGCGCGTTCGACTACTGGGAGCAGCGCGAGTGCAGTGACGCGCTTGGCCTTCCATACGCGAGCTCCAGGCCACGGCGGCGACCTCGCGGACGGCGACGAGCTTCGGCTCCAATGGTGGAGCGGGCTACGGCGGGAGAGGAGGGGAGCGAGCGCATGGGGATGTGGCCGAGCTCACCAGGAGCGCGTAGAGGAGGGCAGTAGGCTCGGGGGAGGCTCGACGACGCGGGAATTCGACGGCGATGTCGCGGCGGCGCCGGAGGGGAACGGTGTCGTAGTCGTCGCTGCTGGGCCCCGCGGTTCGATTCCTTGCGGATGTCGACGAAGACGACGTTGGCGGGGCGCTAGGACACGGTGGCCGGCCTCCTCGTCGCCGTTGGCCGCGGGAACCACGACGGGGCGGCCACGGCAGCACCCGGTGCCGCGCGTGAGAGGAGGAAAAGAGCGTGGGGAGAGGGAGAGGAGTGAGCAGGGGTCAAGGGGCAGGTGGATGGCCTCGGACTTATCCAGAGGGGGGCAGGTGAGGAGGAGAGGGAGCAGGTGAGGGGGAGGGGCCGGCATGGCCACGGCCATGGCGCCCTGTCCACGCGACAGGGGAGGGGGGGGTAGGTGGGGAGGAGGAGGAGGAAGGGGGGTGGGCCAGGTGGGCCATGTGCCCAGGGCGTAGGTTAGTTGTTTTGTTTTCTGTTTTTATTTTCCTTTTTTTATTCTGTACTTGTATTTGTTTTATTAACCTAGGCATTTTTGAAAAAGGTTATTAGGGTTTGTAAATTAGGTTTACATATTACTAAGGTGCCACAAAAATTTTTGTAGTAAAATAAAATCATTAGGTATTTCTTTTAATTATTAAATGCCCAAAGTAGGGGTTTTAATCTACTGTTTGAATTGTTTAGAGTTTTCTGTAACTTCAAAATTTACCAAAGTTGGTCCAACATGATTATAATGATTTTAGGCAATTTACAAAAATAGTTTCATGATTTTTGGAACAACTTTAATTGAGCACTTTTGTTTTAATGTTTATACAAAGTAGTTTTAACTAGGGTATAGTTTCTTAATGAGGAAGATGCATTGGGATTAGGGTTTTGATTTCCAACCAGCATGGTTTGAAAAGAACAGAAGCAAAGTTTGACTAGGACAGGGGATAACAGTGATTATCATACAATGATGATGTTTAATGTTACAGCAACTGAGGGTGTTACACAACTGAGAAAAAAAATCGGACCCAGTTGCGACTCGTTGGCGGACTTGCAACTTAGAAAAAAAAATGGACCCAGTTGCGACTCATTGATGGACTTGCAACTGCGAAAAAACTCAGACCCACTTGCGAATCATTGGTGACCTTGCAACTTAGAAAAAAAACGGACCCAGTTGCGACTTGTTGGCGGACTTGCAACTTAGAAAAAAATCGAACACGGTTGCGACTCGTTGGTGGACTTGCAACTGAGAAAAAAAATCGAACATAGTTGCGGCTCGTTGGTGGACTTGCAACTGAGAAAAAAAATCAGACCCAGTTGCGACTCGTTGGTGGACTTGCAACTGAGAAAAAAAATCGAACTTAGTTGCGGCTCGTTGGTGGACTTTTAACTGGAAAAAAATCTCGAACCCACTTGCCACTCGTTGATGGGCTTGCAACTGAGAAAAAAAAATAGGACCTAGTTACGACTTGTTGGCGGACTTGCAACTTAGAAAATAATCGGACTCAGTTGCAACTCGTTTGTGGACTTGCAACTGAGGAAAAAACTCAAACCCACTTGCGAATCGTTGGTGGGCTTGCAACTGAGGAAAAAAATCGGACCCAGTTGTGACTCGTTGGCGGACTTGCAACTTAGAAAAAAAATCGGACACAATTGCGACTCGTTGATGGTCTTGCAACTGAAAAAACAAATTGGACCCAATTGCGACTCGTTGATGGATTTGCAACTAAGAAAAATAAGCCGGACCTAGTAGCAACTCGTTGGTGGATTGAAACTGAGAAAAAAATTGAAACCAGATACGACTCGTTGGTGGAATTACAACTGAGAAAAAAATCAACAAAAAAGCAAAGAGAACCGTCGACGAAAAAAAGACAACCTATAAACATCACATGATAAAAGAAAAAAAAAAGCAACCAAAAAATTTGAAACAGTTTGCGCTCAACTCCCGTACGACAAACAATTTAAATCAACCGTCAAATCAACTCTTGTACAGTTTTTGAAAACAGAAAATCAGACGGCAACGGATTCATATGTAGCTTCGATATTCCGTGTGTACATGCGTTTTAACAATTTCGTATTAAAAACTTTATTCTGCGTTTAAAAAATGTTCAGTGACTATTAAAAAATATTTTTAAAATAATATAAAAAACTAGTGAATACTAAAAATGTTCATTGTACATAAATATTTTCAACTTATATAAACAAATCAATGTATATTTTAAAAATAGTTCAGCATAATAAATTTGTTTTTAAGTATTTAACAAAATATTCAACATATATCACGAAAAATTATAAAAATGCAAACAAAATAAAAATGCATTAAAATCTGAAACTAGAAAAGAAAAAACGAAACAAAAGAATAATCAAAAAAATCGAAACAGAAAAAATAGAAAAAAACATTAAAAATATATTAAGTGGGCTGACCCACCTATTTAGGCTGCAAGAACGTACATGTTTTAGAACCATCAAAAAAACGTACATGTTTTAGAAAAACAAGATAAGCATATTTGGTTTGCAACTTAAGAGAGAAAAACAACTTGCATGTGACTTAACTAACTCTCATGTACATGAGAATTAGCAAAGCCGTAATATTATTTTACTCCCTCCGTTCATTAAAGAGTGTATTTTCAATTTTGTTTAAAAGTCAAACATTTTAACTTTGATCATGTTTATAAAAAAATACATCAACATTTATACCACCAAATTAGTATCGTTAGATTCGTTTTAAAGTATATTTTTATTATATGATTATTTGATTTCATAAGTATTATTATATTTTTGTGTAAATTCGGTCAAAGTTTAAAATAATTTGAATCTTCACAAAATTAAAAATACACTCTTTCAAGCACGAAGGAAGTATTTATCTATTATTAATCAACGGATAAATATAGTATTAGCGAGGATACTTGAAAGTAATTAGAAATACTCGCCAATTACCGAAGAAGCGCTTAATTTTTTTTTCTTTCAAAACTTTGGGTTTAGGCCGTAATTTTGAAAGAGTAATCCCTTATGGGTCTACAACTTTGTGTTGCATATAAACACTCTTCTTCTTCACTAATGAGATATGTCAAAGCTTTTGCCATTTCTTTCAACAACAAAAAATCATGGTCATGGCATGACCAAGTGAGATGGCTACAGCATAAGCATAAAAAATCTCCTTGAGACTAAGCCGGTTGAATTATTCAGAAACATTATTTGTAGCTATCGCTAGGTCATCCTATGACCATATCTGAGGGCAGGAGGCGGAAGCATTCAGACGCGCTTGCTGATTTCCCTCAACTCAACCAACGGTGGACATAGTCGCTGCCCAACTGCTTCTCCGTGCAATCACCATGACCATATATCAAGGCCAACGCTGCTGGCAATCACCATGACCATATATAAACGCCCTCGCAGCGCAGTCCAGAGTCCACTCCACGTACGCCGCCCACCGACAGAGGTACAGCAGGTGCGCCATTAAGCTCACTCACCACGAGCGACCTTGCCTGCCGGTGCCGGTCATGGAACCCGCCGCGGAGACCTCCATCCTCATCCCGCGAGACCCGCCGCTTCCGTCGAAGACGGTGCAGCCGGAGCACCAAGGGTCGCCGCCGCCGCAGCCCGGGTGCGGATGGGCGTTCCGGGCGTTCTGGGCGATCCTCTCGCTCGTCACCGGCGGGCTAGCGTGGGGGTTGTACGGCGCGCCCCACACCGCGCACGGCCTGGGGCTCGTGATCATGTACTACTACCCCGTCTACTTCTGCCTCTGGGGGCTCTACGTCTGCCTCAGGAGGCACGAGCTGCTGCGGCGCGACGACGACCCGGCGGCGCAGCCGGAGCGCCGTGCGGCCAGGCTCGGCGTGTGGGCAGCCTGGCTGGTGCTTTGCGGCATGATCGTGCTGAGCGTTTCGGGTGCGACGACGGACATGGAGCTAAAGTTCGCCTTGATCGGGCTCGGCTGGGTAACCATCCCGTTCGCCTGTTACTTCTTGTACGCCGCCCATAGGGCGCGTGCGGAGGCCGGGAGCTGGCCGGAGAAGGGTCTCCGGGAGGAGGGGTCCCCGGCGCACAGGGTTTGAACTTTGAACTCGTGCTTGCGTGAAGCAGTCGCTGTTCATATTTTTATTAATCTTGTGACCTTTGTTTCTTGAAACTTTTTTTTTAGGAATGTTTCTTGAAACTTTGTTGGTGTCTGTATAATGTACTAATCGTTGCGTCTATTTGTAAAGTTTGGCTGCTGATTTTTCGTTTCATTTCGTCAACTCTTTCCACGATCAAACAATGATCAGTGACACCGCCTTGTGGCAACAACGTACTTCAATACGACACGCGGAAACATCTTGTTGCAAAAATGTGTTTCCTTTCTCGTACTTACCTCCGTTTCTTTTTTACTTTGCATATAAAATTTACTTAAAGTCACACTTCGTAAAGATTGACAAATTTTATAGCAAAAATTATCAGCATTCATAATATAAACTAATCGTTGCGTCTATTTTGTAAAGTTTGGATGCTGATTTTTCGTGTCATTCCGCCAACTCTTTCCTCGGCCAAACAATAATCAGTGACACCGTGAAAATATATTGTTGCCCAAGCGTACACTGTTCGGGCATGTGTCCGCGAGATGTACGCTCTATCATCACCCTCGGCCTTTGGAAGTTGTGGAAGCACCGCAACGCGATTGCTTTTTATGGAGCAACTCCGGCGGTAGACCAGGTCATCAACAAACTAATGGTGAAGAGTCGAGTGTGGAAGCAGACTGGTGTGCTTAAGGGCGACATGGAGGCGTTCTTTAGCGCTCTAGCTAGGTGGGATAGGAGAGAGTAGTCTATGTTGTGTATTGGGGTGGTGGTCGTAGTCCGCATGTGGACTATCAACGGAAGTTTGTAACTTTTGGGCTTCTTGCCCTCCCTTCTTTATAAATTGATACGCATGCTTGTGCGTATTCGAGAAAAATGTATTTCCTTTCTCATAAGTTTTAATTTGTCCCGCAAACGTCCTCTTCAATTTTCATTAAAAAATCACCGTAAAAGTCTATCTCAATGTTGAAAGTATATCAACATGGAAGAAAATAAACTGGAAGATGTTTATCTAGCCTACTACTGCCTCGTGGAGTTCTACGCCTGCCTCAAGAGACGTGAGCACTTGCAGCGCAACGACAACCAAACGGTAACAAGTTAGGTTCGCGGTGTAGGCATCCTCGTTGTTGTTGGGTGCATGATAGTGCCGCGGCTCACATTGTTGTTTACCTACCCAATACCGAAATTATCGCCGCAAGTCCCATTGTGGGTACTTGCCAGCCTTTCTTGTCGCCGCTTATTTGCCCACGGCAATGCCCATGTGGACGCCAAAAGTTGACAAAAAAGGATCTCTGTGAGGTGTCCCCAAAGCAAAGGGGTTGGGATTTGATCTATAAGTGGATAGCGATGACAATGGGGTGGGTTTGGATGGGAAGGTGCAGCTAAACTAGATCCATACACATATCAAAGAGCCCATCCAATCCCACCCACGAAAGTATCCGGGGGTCACATGCATGGTCCATACCCATATCCATTGGATATCCAACAATATTACGGGTATTCATATCCATGTAACATTGAAAACAATAACCATAATGATATGCACATATCAACAATAACAATAACGATAAAAGGTCACATAACATAGAGGAAAACATAAATTAACAACTTTACATACATCACAACTACAAATAACAAACCACAATGTGGTCAATACTTAATGGTAGAAAGGAAATTAGGATAGGTTATATGACACTAAAAGATCACATAACATAGAGGGAAATGCAAATTAACAGCTTTACATACATCACAACTACAAATAACAAACCACAATATGGTCAATACTTAATGGTAGAAAGGAAATTAGGATACGTTATATGACATCTATCACTACCATGTGAGTCTCGCTTGCCAGATGAGTATCCATTTGGTATCCATGTATAAAGTTCTAACCATACCCATCCCATGATTTGCATGTATCCATCCAAAAATACATGGGAAAAATTGTCCTTTAGGATAACCATGGATACCCAGATCCATCCCTAATTCCAACTAGTAAATGTCTTTCCCTGCAGAAAACTAATATTGTGTTCACTTGTATGTTATAGACAATATGTAATAACAAATAGTACTCCCACATTACAAACTCATATATGTGAATCACCCAATTCCCATTCATCCAATGCGTCTACATCAATTTACTCACACATTGCTAGGGAATCATGATGTGTGTGATGGAGAACACGATGTTGTTGGAGAAGAACCCTCTCGGAGATGAATTATGTCTCCAGAAATCATTTGAAGCGATGATCGGTGGAGACGATGAGCTCTATCATTAAATTCACGATCAACTCCCCTTAAAATTGTGTCAAACTATATTGGGTTGCATAACTAGTAACTGATTATCACCTGCCAGTGTGTTATATGTAATGTCTTTGCGGTTCATTTCACTAAGATATAACCAAACTAAAACAACAAATATCGAAGAAATATGTGGTGCCAATAGCAGTGCACCTCATTCTCATCTTTCCCTTTGTTTTGGTAGTGGAACTCATTGGCCCAATCCCTTGGCTATTTTCTTGTCACATTTGGAATTTCAGTAGGTGTGTTCCTCCATATAAGATTAGCATACTCTGGATGATCAATGAAAGGATTTCGATTGTGCTGGTAAATGCTGCAAACTCTATCGTTTCGAAGCTTCTCTGATCGCGATGGTGGATCTAGTTCATTCCATTGTAGAAGAGCTGAAAGGAGACCCATCCATCCTCCTTTCTTAAATAAACAAGCAGTAGATATTTGTCATCACACAAGAAGTGATGCGATATTATTTGATACAAAATAATGAATGAAATTATCATGTATGCAACTAATAATTTACATGTTTTGCATCAGGAAAATATCTCTCTTATGTATATCAATACCAATTAAAAAAGGCACCACTATCTTGTATCCCAATGGTCTTGTCCATCCATCTAATTAAGTATAATTCTTTTCCTTTAGTTGGACCCTGTGAAATTCCTAATTCATTTTTCAATAATCTCTTAATGTGCACTTTTTACATTTAGGAATATTTCTTGGTTTGTTTCATAACTTTTGCAATTAAAATGTCCGGCAATAGATGATCATCTTCGTTATCCAAATTTTTCAATAATCTCTTAATGTGCACTTTTTACACTTAGGAATATTTCTTGGTTTGTTTCATAACTTTTGCAATTAAAATGTCCGGCAATAGATGATCATGTTCGTTATCCAAATGTAAGCACCAACTTTCTGTAACTCCCCGCCGCAACTCAGAGACTTGAGGTTATAAATTTCTATGAAGTGAGACACAATGAGAGAATTTTTTTCACTCGAGACACAATGAGAGTTGAAATTGTATGCATGTTTCACTTCACAATTTTTGTTTTTGGAGATGCATTTTTTTGTCATTTTTCTCAAAGAAAATTAACTTTATTATGCAGGTCTTGTGATGTTCTATGCTTTGCTAAAGTTCAAGAGCTTTTAAATATGAGATGTGTGGACCAAGGCAATAAGAATATTCTAACCAAGGTTTTATTCAACCTTTCGTTGAGTTTTTGCATGACTTGTGAGCAAACACGAGTTACACGAGGATAATTATATGTGCTTAATATTAGCGAAAGAGTGGCAAGAACTACACAAATCTTGACGGTATAACTGACGGGGCGTAACAAAGTGGCTCCCAGGTGCAGGGATAAACAATACATTTGGAAACATTAGCTAAATACTTCCTCCATACCATATTATCAAATGGATGTATATTAACTATCGGTTAAATGGATACATCCATTTGAGCGACAGTTAATATGGGCGGAGGGAGTATATATCAAGTTATTTTTTATGCAGAGATAAAATTGCGTATTGATTTTAAAACAAGAATTCATGAGGAGAGTTACTGTTTTCTTATATATTAATATTGAGTTACTTGTGTTTTCATGTCTTATTTGGTTTAGTCTTTGGTTTAACACTTTAATATGTTGGTGAGATGTGCCTTCCACGTGCACGTGTGTATTTCAAATCTACAATAGTTCATTTGTGTTTTACCTGATTGCTATACATTTTCTAAAATGCAACACAAATAGTCCAGTACTTTGGCAGAAGAAGTATTATAAGTTTTTTTATGGGAAAGTATTACAAGTTTATAACTAGAATACAAAGTTCATTGTAGTACTACCTCCATTTTTACAAAAAAAAAAGACGTTTTGGAATTGTATTATAATTCTGACTACTTATATCTTCTTTAATACTCGTGCGGATACCTACAAATTGTAGATGTAGATTTGTCTCGAAAGGCAAACTTAGAGTTTACTTTATGAACTATTTTGAAGAGATGATTGGTGACAATACTAGAAATTTACCTCAGATAGTAAAACAATGTTATGAAAAATACACCAAATGTACGAACTACTTACGAATATTAGGCGAATCCGAAAGTTCCAAATGTGGAGCTGCATCTTTTTGTCCAGATCCATAGGTTACCGCCATGTACATCAGGGACCTAGCTACATCTCCACGCACCTGACGAAAGTTAAAGAAGAAGAAAACAGAAACATGAGACCGGCTTTCCGCAGAAGAGACCTGAGAGTATCCATATGTCAAAATTGCTACAAGTCTAACATTGGTGTTTGTTGATAGCTAAATTTGGCAGCTGAAGATTATCTCCCAATTTCCCACAAAAAAAAGAAAGATTACCTCCCAATTGAAGATTGCTCAGGATTCAGTATTGTTCACACACAGCAGCTATCATGAATGATTGAAAGGAGAGACGCAGAGGGAACCGGTTTTGCACGGTTTTTATTTATTACTCCCTCCTTACCGAAATATATGTAGTTGGAGTGTATTAGTGAAGTATCAAGAAAGCCAGAAGATTTATGTTCAGATTTTGACTTTTGAGCTGAATCAGGTGAAAACGAAATGTAGCCAAATCGGTCTCCTGATCGTTCAAAACATGGAAGGACAGATCACC
The DNA here is from genome assembly GCA_950022295.1 of Bromus sterilis. Classification (NCBI taxonomy): domain Eukaryota; kingdom Viridiplantae; phylum Streptophyta; class Magnoliopsida; order Poales; family Poaceae; genus Bromus; species Bromus sterilis. Next base: position 34,514,263 of record OX465597.1, read on the forward strand.
CTGTAAATGTATAGCTAAGGCCTGTGTAGAGGGACACCAACATCGCCAAAAACAAATCTAGCACTATTTTTATTCTTACACACTGTTTTTCTTTCGTTCGTTTCCCCATCGCCTGCCTCTGTTTTTGCCTGCACTAAGCCAATCCTACGCTTATCGCAAAAAAAAGCCAATCCTACGTTGCTGCACCAGCAAACAGGACCTAGACATCACTTGGGTTCAGTATTTTGCTGATCTGTTTGCTGCGGCACAAGAAAGGACCAGCTAAATCGCTGATCTGGAAGTGTCGCTGCGCAAACTATTTTGCGTGTCAGCAGCATTCCTGTGCATCTGAACCTTCAATCCCAATTTCAGAATAAGTCTTATGGCACATTAGTGCAGTTCTCAGTTCTTGCAGCTGAACAAAATGCTAGAGATCAAAATTTCAGTATTCTATTCATAATAAAATATTATATGTCATATAAAATGTGAACCAAATGTGGATGAACAATCTGGATAACACATGTGTGTTTCATTAATTCCTCCTAAAGATTTTTCAAACCTGAAAAGGAGGTGCCCATCTTTCGTTATCTGTTTCGGTGTCAGGTGCAGCTTCACGATTTGCTGGCCTCGCACATTTCTTAGACGTCGCAGCACATCCTCCATAATACTTGTTCCCCCTGGACGAATTCACTGAAACAAGATTTGTATATTCAGATGAACATTTGTTTCTTCTCAAACAACAAACTGAACCATTAAATCTGTCACTGATGGAGCACTTTCATCATACTGAAAGAGGAGAATTCTCGCTAATGGATTACTTTGGATCCGTTATATAAAAGCCAACTGACCATTGACATCCGCAGGACGAATGTTGTGCAGATCGGTGAGAGAAGGACGACGAGTTAGCCCGTACGATCGCGGCCAGAGGTGTTCTCCTACACAGGCAAAATGCACACAATATGGGCTAGGAAAGATCGAACACCAAAGAAAACATGTCTTGATAAGTGAAGCAAAATTTCACAATGCAAGTATGCTACTCACTGTTCCATCCGTCCGGCTTGCCTGACAAGATCTTCGGCACAGCTCTCTGCGAGTATATTTCAATCCTAGAACAAGCAACCGGAGCTTAAATCATGTGAGTAACCATACAAAATGATGTGTTAGACTGTTAGAGATCGCCTTACACTTCAGAGGACGCTTCTGGGTGGTCCGCATCAGCTGCATCGAGAATCTTGAGCGCCTCCCACACCTACTGAAGATGCATCCATCCTTTGTAATTCTTGTTTGATTCCAAGTTTCCAACTCACATGTAAATTGCAGCAACAGCAATTGATCACAAAAGCAAATAGCTAGAGACAAACCAACATCTTTGTAACGCAGCGAGGAGTGAGGCGAGACGACGGCGCCGAGCTCCGCCATCAGCCCGTCACCGGACAAGCCCTCCAAGCCCCCGTAGTATCCCCGGACGTCTTCGCAGGGATACGGGGGGCTCAGCTTCAGACGCTCCTCGACGGAGGAGGCATGGGCGGGGATGATCTCCGGAGTACAGAGCGCGAGCACGAGAGCAACCGCGGCGGAGGTGAGCGCGCGGAGGCACCGTGACAACCATGGCCGGCGGGTGGAGCGCAAGAGTCGTCCTCGTGAGGACAAGATAGACCGGGGTGGTTCGCGGATAGCGTTCTTGCCGCATCGAGGGAGGATTGGGCGAGAGACAGAAGAGGAGCGGATTGTTGTAAGGGGGAGCCTTCTGGCAGCAGTAGAGGCGGCAACGGCGGGGAAGGCCAGCATTCCTTCGTTGCCGCCGCCGGCCGCGGCGAAGTGGTGGTGGTGTGGGCAGTAGCGGAGCTAGCGAACTAAATCAGGGTGGGCCCATAGTAAAACTGTTCATACAATTACTAATTTACTATCCGTTTGAGATTTTTCTAAGCCTTGAAACAAAGTGTTGATCAATCCCCGGGTGGGCCGTGGACCACCCGGCCACCCCCCTATATCCGCCACTGGTGTGCGGTGTGCAGCTGCTCAAATTTCCTCTATCTACCTAGAAAATGTCCAAACTTTCCGTCGACAGCCATTCGTTACGAGCTCATATGAACTTGGATAAACAATAAAACTTTTTTTAAGTAAAACAGATAAAAAAGCTGATATTTTTTAGCAAGGAACATTGATGTTTTTTCTACAAACAGATATTTTTTTAGAATGAAATCCTATTTGTGAAGGTGTGAAAAAAAGCTAAATGAATGCTACAAAATGAGTTGTTGGAAGTATTGCGAGGCGCCCGGCAGAACAAATACGACATCTCATATCGCAAATTCTTTTTGCGGTACGAGATGTAGTATTGTTCCGCGCCAAATGCCACGCGGTACCGCAAATCATACCACAAATGCAGATATTGTACAGAATTCATACAAACTGAATGAAAGAGTAGCATATGTGATGATAAAACATTACAGAACATATGACATAAATAGAGTTTAAAAGCACACAAAGGCAATAGGTTTCATAGTCGAACGCAACCAAAATGAATCATGATCATCAAGAATCAACATGGTCATTGTTCGGATGAACAACATCATTCTGAATGTGTGAAGCTTAAAGCACCATCACCATGTCCATCCTCACCAATAGAAGCAGCACCTCCATCACCCTCTTGTGCAGCAGCAGAAGTAGCAACATCAGTAGCATCACCAGCAGCAGCACCAACACCAAGATCAACATCCTCACCTTCTCGGAAAGCATCACCGCTCCTCATTATAACATTTTGAAGGTTCATTCTTCGGCGGCACATAATCTCCAGCCTTTTCAACTCCTAAGGTCCTCTTATGCGGGGATCCATGATCTCAGGATCCATCATCATTAACCGGTCCTCCGCAGCAGTGATCTCATTCTTTCTCTTTTGCTCCTCTAGAGCAATCTTTCTTTCCTTATAGGCACATTTTCTTGCCCATTTTTCCTCTTTGTACTTCTCTCTGTTCTCGAGCATCTCAATCTTGGTGGCCAAATTTTTGGATAATGTACTTTCTTTGACCTTCACAATTCACTGATTTGATCTTTCATTGTGATAACCTCGGTGACCTCCTCACCCTATATTTCTCCTTTTTATATCCATGGCATGCCCTTGTTTCTTTCACCCTTTGGTGTATCATCACTATATTCATCATCCTCCAAGTTTACAAGTGATCATTTCTTAAGAGGAGATTCATTGTCCCTTAAGCTCCATTTATCACTATCCTTGAGCAAAAGCCAGCAATGGCCAAGGGTGAATGACTTTCCCTTGAAACTCAGGCTTTGCTTGAACAACTCATTGGCAATCCGATCCTACATCGAGCATGAAAGGGTGAGCACAACTAGTGAATCAATGGGCAAACACATAAATGGGTGAAAATTGCATAATCATCGATTGTGGATCCACTTGGAGGGACATTTTTCACTTGGGACAAACATCCACTCCGTCGGCTAGAAGTTTTCTTGATTATGATCCATCGACCTTGAAGTGATTTCAAAGAATGGGTTGATCAAGTTGGGCTAAGCTTGTGGTACTTTGCTTCAATCCTTTGTTAATATTTCTTCCTATTTTGATTTTTCCCTGTGACCGTGTTGAGAGATACACTCTCCCATGCACGAATTAGGCAAATGTCCTACACTTCCGTCTAGTTTCCGGTCATTTTCGCGAAATGGCTTGGAGTACCATGAACCTCTTCTTCATCTACTTCTTCCACTTCATCGTTGTCTCCATCACCCCAGACCTCAATCTTCCGATTTGTGGTTCGTGTCACATCACAATGAGGCGCACTCAGATCCATCGCGTTTGCATCCAACATATCAAAATATGATTGCGTGCTACAATAGTGTATTCTAAATGATAAAAAGAGGTACAAAGAGGTGTAGGAATTCATAGTCAACAGAAAAAGGTACAAGGTTTACCTTTGGGGCATTTGGGCGAACACATCGTAGTCACCTGTCGACTCTTATGTTTCAGACGAACGAAGCAACGACGACGACAGTGCCCTGACCAAAGTCTTCTTGACCTTCCTCATCGGGTCGTCGACTGCTTGGATGACATAGTTGCCCTGCCGCTTCCATTTTGCGATGACGGTGGCGGAATGAACAAAGATGGCGGTCGTGGGAACCAGAGGGGCAGAGATTTGTCGATTGAGTTACTGTGTCAAGTCTAGGATCTATACCGATGGCAGCACACACCAGAAAGGTGAGAAACAAGAGAGCGACGAGGAAATTGCGCTGGTGGTGGGGGACGGGAGGAGCGGAAATGGTAAAATTTCACTCCCGTCAAGTTGCGAAAAGATATACGGAAAGCGGCAAACTGGTTTGAAAAAATGGGAGATAAGGGGTCCACGGGACGCTTTTTACCGCTCCCCGCAAAAAAAGTATCAACGGATATGTGGTATCTATTTAAGTTTTTTCTCTCGCTTTGTACAATATATTGACGGTTATTTTGCGGGGTTAGTGGTTTTTGTCGGATATGCTAGAGGAGTCGTTTTGAGGAAGCAAGAATTCTTTATGGAGCATCTTTTAAAGTTTTTGCCTTTATTTTGTGCGTAGGGAACATAATAAAGTTGCGCATGCTATGGCGCAGCACGCTTTGCGTGCGTCCTGTTCGTTTTCGGTTTGGGCACAGGATGCCCCTGGCTTTGTAGCCGGCTTGGTGGCCACCGATTTGGTGCCTCCAGTGTGAGTGAAGTGAAATATATGCAAATATTTTCCTTCCCCGCTCAGCTTACCAAACTCCAGCGTCGATTCGCCGGCCTCTCTCCCCAAATCCGATCCCAATCAATTCCCAACAGAGACGAGGATGGCCGTGGTATTCGGTGGCGGCGGAGCTGGTGACCCAAGGTGCAAAGATCTGGGTAGTTTTTGGTCATCTTGTGGGAGAGAGGAAGGATCCGCTCAGTAGCAATGGAGTTTCCGGGGCTGTTCTTGCTGAAATCCGCATGTCAGTGCCTCGTAAGCCAAGCCACGTCAAGTGCCGGCAAAGAGATTGCCTTGCAAGAAGGCGTGGTGAATGACGCCAAGTTCCTGTCGGAAGAGCTCGATGAGATGCACAAGTTCCTCCTCAACGTGGGGAGGGACGAGGCCGGCGAGGTGGCGGAGGCGGGGTCAAGCCATGATGTGAAGGAAGCAAGGGATTGGGTTGTCAAAATCCGGGACATGGCTTCCGACATCGAGGACTGCCTCCGGGCTCTAGGCCCTCATGGGGTGGAGAGTTTGTCCTTGCAGAATTTCGGGTGGGCAACCCTGGCGTCGCGGCACTCCGTCGCCGACGAGCTCAAGGACTTGGTGTCCCAAGTGAACCGCTTGACCGAGAGAAAAGAGCGCTATCAACGCGCCGGCGGCAGAGGGGCGAGGACGCCGGCGGTCTGGAAGGAGGACGCACGGCTGGTCGTGCCAGATATCGACTGGAGGGTCGATCTCGGCCAGCTGCTTGCTCGGCTGGACGAGTCACTCGTGGTGATCGCGGTCTGGATGATGAAAGATCCCGCCGCCGCCGCTGCTGGCGGACCAAGGGCCGTTTCCCTCATCGGCGAGGTCTTCGACGACGCCCAAGGATTCCAGTGTCGTGCATGGGTCACGGCGACACACCCCATCAGTGTCACCGAGTTCGTCCGTGCCTTGGTGAGGCAGCTCCTTGCAAATGATTCGTCGCCGGCGGCCTCGCTCGGTGCGCTTGGCAACACTGAGACTATGGGGACGGAGGAGCTGATGAAGGCGGCAGCACACCTCCTTGGCGAGAAGAGGTACCTCGTCGTCGTCGAAGATGTATGTTCCAGGCCTGTATGGGACTGGATCAAGATCTTCTTCCCGGACCACAGGAATGGCAGCCGTCTCATAGTGACATCTCCAAGAGCAGATGTGGCGAGGCACTGCGCTAGCAGGCCGACCAGATCGTTCATGCTTGAACGAGTTCTAGATGATGATGCAAGGGTCTACGTCTCTTCCGACCGGGTATCAACTCTGTCTAAACTCTCCTCCTTTTTCAGTTTCTTTGATTTGCCTCTCGGCATTTATTTTGTTTCCAATTGCCAAAACATATGACAGCATACATTTATGAAGAGATTTACTATTGATGCCATGCTCAAAACAACATAAAGGATTTAATGGATCATAAAAAATTATTGTTGCGCTACTTTTTGAGATCAAAGGTTGAAAAATCATATTCCACTAGGAGCTTTAAACGATGTAGATTAAGTCCCTGAGATGGTTTGCTGAAAAAGGTTTTCGCTTTGTATTACAAAGCGGACATCACCACATTACAACCGAGCATATTGATACAAACGCACTTCACACTCATATCCAACACACATTCAAGGCTAGATACAAAGTTGTCGGGCACTGGCACACTACTCCAACGATTCACGTGAACCGCGAAGATGTGAAGACGGACACGATAAAGCATGAACTTCAAGGCGGTGCATCAAAAAAGGGTACGACACCAGAGTGCCGCCAGATCCAGAGGATCGAGTTTCACCCGGACCATACGAAGAAGAGGGAGCAACCACGACGAAGCCTTCGAGAAGGTTGCGACGTTCACGAACACCGCTGTCGCCGGTCTAGCAAAGAACGACCAGGTTATGCACCCCCAAGCCCACACACCTCTGCCATCACACTACGCCGATCACCAACAACCATACCACCCACGTGGTCAAGATTGACTGCTTTCATCCGCGATATGCGCTCCGCCCAAGAACACCACACCTCTTGCCGCCAAGGTGGCCGTTGCATCCAAACCACCCCAATACCAGCTAAAGTGACCGACTTTGGTCTGAGGGGACCCTGATGACCGACAAAATCTCATCCCACATCCCATCTTGAACTGCGTCGGAGCTTCCACCGCACACAAATAGACGAGAAATGAGGAGAAGGGAGAGCGGAAACATCCATGACCGACACACCCCGTGTTGCCGATGGGCAGCCCCACAATACTAGAAAAATCCTTATTTGTGGCGCACGTTTTTGGAATTCTGTGGCGCATATATATTTATTTTTCTGTGGCGATATGCGCCACAATATGCGCCACACAAATCTCAAATTTTTGTGGCGCATATTGAAATATACGCCAATAGCACAATATGTGCCACATAAATTGGAGATTTATGTGGCGCATGTAGCAATATGCACCACATTTTTTTCTTTCTATGGAGCATATTGGAATATGCGCCACATAATTTTTGTTTGAATTTCAAAAAAAATTGGGTCTGATTTAGATGGTGGGGGAGGCTAGGTCGGAGGTGGGTGGAGGAGGGGGTCGCCGGATATGGTGGAGGAGGGGGAGGTGGTGGTGGATCGGAGGAGCGGGTCGCCAGAGAATGTCGCCGAAGGAGGTCACTGGAGGTGGTGGAGGAGGCCATGGCCGGAGTTGGAGGAGGAGAGGAGGTCGCCGGGTTGGTGGAGGAGGCCATGGACGGAGGTGGATGAGGAGGTCGATGGAGGTGGTGGAGGAGGGCATGGCCAGAGGTGGTGGAGTAGGAGGTCATCGTCGTCGTTGTCGGAGGTCGCTAGGGTGGTGGAGGAGGCCATGGCCGTAGGTGAAGGAGGAGGTCACCGGAGGAGTGGATGAGAGGAGAAGTAGAGGAGAGGAGGAGTAACAGAGGAGGAGGAGGGAGTGAGTGAGAGGAGGGAAGGAGCTAGTAAAGGGGAAAATAGAGGGAATATCCAGATCTAGATCTGTTTATGAATCCAGCTCTGTGTTTGACTTTCTGTGGCGCATATGTCTATATGCGCCACATAATTATCAAATTTATGGCGCATATTCACATATGCGCCACAAAATTTTCACCACCCAAGCGTGGTGATGGCCCCCACGAAACTTTAGTGGCGCATGTGCCTTTATGCGCCATAAAAAGCCATAATTCAGTGGCGCATATTTTTTTATGCGCCACCGAATTCCAAAATTTCTGTTGCGGATGGGTTTATATGGGCCACAAAAATATCTTTGTGGAGCACACACTTTTATATGCTACATAATTCATTCCTATCTATAGCTAGTTTCCTAGTAGTGCTAGCGTCGGTGCATCCCATCCCTCCCACCAAGCTCCCCTACCGCCCACCACGGTGGTTGAAGAAGATCCGCGCAAGGCCACCAACGCACGCTCGTCGATCGTCTAGGGGACCCGAAGACCGCCCCCACCACCAATACCGCTTGCCGGGAGGCCAGTCCACACCGCTCGTCAACGACCTACCCTCGAAGCCGGCTATGACCCAACGAGCACGCCCCGCCAAGAACGATGTCACTGCACCGCCGCCCCTACTAGCCAGAAGCCGAAGTAAGGGCGGTCACCCGTAGCGGGTGACCTGCACCCCTGACCGGGATGGACCTGGATCCGCCACTTCCGCCCAGAGCATCCACCGTTGAGTCGTCCTGCTAGCGTGCACCACCGCCCGATCTGGATCCCGCCGCAGATGCCGCAGGGACAACACCGGTGAAAGGATAGGGATGTCAACTAGAGGGAGGTGAATAGGTGATTAACAACTTTTAACTCTTCTTAACAAAATAAGGCTTAACACAAAGTAGATTCTCTATATATGTAACCAGATGAGCAACCTATATGCTAAGACTAAATAAAAGCAAGCATATAAGATAAAGGATATAAGCAATGAAAGCAACAAGAAAATAAAGGGGATCAAACCGCAAGTGGACACAAGGATGTGTTTGACCGAAGTTCCTTCTCTTGCGAGAAGTACGTCTCCGTTGGAGAGGTGTGGAGGCACAATGCTCCCCAAGAAGTCACTACGACAACCCTAATCTCCTACACTCCCTCACACAATGTGAGGTTCCATGTATCCACTAACAATGCCTTGAAGACGCATACGAAACCTTTACAACCAAGGATGGGGTCACTCCACAATAAGTTGGATACTCCCACCAACACCACTAAGCTTCACCACAATGGAATGTGGCTCCGAGGTCACCTCAAGCCCTTGGAAAGCACCAAGCTTCAAGAGTACCAAGTTCCACTACAAAATGGATGGGTAACAAGATTCTCTTTGCATGAAAGTGTAGATCTAGGTCTCTTTCCTCAATCCCTATCAAATCAACAAGTTTAGTTGGCTAGAAAAGGAGATCGGACAATATTGAGATTTGGTCATTAATGAATGAGAGAGAGGGGCAAGAGGTAGGGCACAAAGAGAAAAAAAAGCTTCCTTTATATTGTGCCCCACAAAATCCAATTGTAATGTGAAGAATACATAACGGGTGCAATCTGTTGGTGCAACCAGTACTACCATCCAAGCAGGGAAGACCCACTGCAACAGGGAAACCCTAGCCGAGGCTAGGTGGCGGCGGCGACAATGCTCGATCGGTACAACCTCTCGACACGCGCGGTAATACCAAATTAATTCTTTAAATTAATCCACAAATACAACCGGAGCGCCACCGGCTAGCCACCGCTGCTCAGCAGAACGGGAGGCCCTACGCACCCGATAGTACCCCAGTAATTCTGCTCCCTACCAGGGGCAGTACTATGGGTTTACTGACCCACACTACCGGTGCCTGGCTGGTTGTCCAGCAAGCTAGACAGAGCGGTACAACCGGCCTATGAGAACGGTACAACCGGCCACAACCTTCCAGGTACTCGAGGTTGAATTCCTCACCCTTCATTGAATTCAGAAGACATCATGGGTGGTTATTTGATACGCTCAATGATCCACACATCTAAGTATTTACGCGAAACCCTTTAGTAGTGCGAGACTCCAACACACAAGGGAGAAATAAGTTAGATAGGCCGTTTTTTAACTTTTCCAAATAAAAAGGTCATTAATCATCGTGTATACCACGTAAATATACACATGTAGCTAATTCACACTCGCCTAAAAAAAGCTAATTCACACGATTAATCCACAAGTGTGGAAAATGCTCTTTCAACCGGTCCTCCACCAGGCCTCCCACCATCGCCCCGAGGGCGGGCCGCCGCACCGCTGGGTCCTGCCGCAGCCCGGCGCCCCTCACTCGACCGGCCGCCCCGCACCAGCCATGGATCCGGGCTTCACGCGACGGCGGCGCTGGGCAGCGGAGAGGGAGGAGGAAGGGGAGGGGAGGTGGCGGGCTAGGGTTCCCCTTACGGCGCTCGCGGGAGCGCCGCGGGAGGGGTGAGGGGAAAGGGGACAAAACTCAGGTACTGTCCCCTGACATGTTTTAACCAGATAAAAAACGGATACTAAACGTCGTGGATCGTTCAACAAAAATTGCGAGAGTTTGTTAATGTTCATCGGCTCCGAGGTTGCGTTGAAGGTAGGAACCACACATGGTTACATGCTAGATGGAAGGGTCCTGATCCAGATATGTACTGAGATCCCAGAACTATGGCAGAGAGGCAGGGATGCTTTGGGAGAAATTCGCAGAGGGATATTCATCTATGCCACCCACTGGGTTCGTTTGGTTCATTCGGTTTGCTATCTGGTCAATCAACAACTTAGAACCACTGAAGATGGGGGTATTTAACAGCGTGGCACCCACGCTTACAGATCACACATGCCACACCCATCCAACCACTCATTGATTGGGCTTCTTATTCCGCATTGGATGGCGATGGTCTTCGATCGGTTGGTAGGTGGTGTGGACTCCGGAGTGGCTCTTGCCTTCCGAGTGACCATTGGCTCCTGAGTGATGCTGGCTCCGAGTATTGTTGGCTTCTGAGTGGCATTGGTGAGCACTGACACGGAACATTGGGCCCGTGACATCTCCTTTAGGGATCTTCCAATGCATTGTTTTCTTAGCACATTATCATAAGAGCTATAAAAATTATCGTTGAGCTTTAGCAAGAATGTAGATGTTTGTCTCCTCAAAGTACTAGAATTTGTTTCTAATTATCTACTCTTCACTTCTCCTGTAGTCGTACCATGTTGTCTATGTGGAAACAAGTTTCCTGACTTATTGCCAAATATGTCTTCTTTGCAGGGTGTTACTACTAATGGACTTAGTGTGGTTATACAAATAGAGCCCTACTCTGAGTTCATCGGCAGGAAGGAGGATGTTGCTGAACTAACTAGATGGATATCAGAAAATGTTACTGAGCCCTGGCCGATTTCAGTGTATGGGCCCAGTGGTATTGGGAAGAGCACCCTTGTCAGGAAAGTAGTATACGAAAGCCCAGATCTCAGTAGTGAGATCCAAATGCGAGCCTGGATCACCATGGTGCATCCTTTCAATCAGGAGGAGTTCCTGTGCAGCATAATTTCACAGTTTCAGGCATGCTTTTCCCCAGGAAGGAGCAAACAATCCAAAATTAATATCCAGAACATGTCACACGATGAGTTGGTGACTGAGATTTCTCAGCTCATGGAAGACGGCGGGAGATCTGTGGTGATCGTTGATGGGCTGTCAGCACAAGAAGAATGGGATCAGGTGAAGTCGTGCTTATGGAATGATGGAGACGTCGGTGCTACCTGCACTATTATAGTTACTACTACGAATGCTGCAGCCGCTCAACATTTTTCCGGGAATAGCAACAATGTGTATACACTGAGCCCCCTTGATAGTGCTCATGTCTGTCAGTTGTTTTATCAGACGGTATGTTCCTCCCAAGCATGAAAAATGAATATGATTCTAGATTGGCAAGTCAGATCGAAATGTGTAGTATTAAGAACAAATGAAACACATGACTGAAATTCTAGACTCATGCCAAGCTGGGCTGTAGGCTTGGTGAAAAACCTAGTACAGCTTTACCGTAAACACTTATGTTATGAAAAGTAAAGCATGACTTCAGTAAAAGCATACACATTTAAGTTAGGAAAAGTGAAGCATGATTGCAGTCAGCATTTTATTTATGCAGATAGTTATGGATTTTTATTGGTCTATGTCAACCAGGCCATGCAGTTATGTTGGTGGATGACCAAAGATAAACTCAGACTATAGTTTTTAGAATTACTTAGACACCTTCATAGTTACAAGGCTGCATATGTGACTCTTAACAATTTTTTCATTTCTTCCCCTAATCTTTAGTGTTAGCATTAGCATGACAACTTTGTTGCTACAACATTAGTTCAGGTAGTAAATCACTTGTGCTGTTCTGTCACTGTCGCTTTTTCTACATATAAGAATGATTTATTTATTTTTGCACTCATTGCAATATCAGTATTCCATACTAAAGCTTTTATGGCTACGAACAGGTATTCCAGCGTGATGGACTAATTGAGTTGTGTGGACCAATGGTAGATCATGCTAATCACATCATAGAAAAATGTGATGGGAACCTTCTCGCAATCAGGATTATAAGTGGACTTCTTGGCATGAAAAAACGAAAATCTACAGAATGGGAGAAACTGCTAAATTGTCTTACCTCAATGTTAAAAGACAACCCTGAACTTGGGGTTGTTAGTGCAGCAGCAAAAATGAGTTATGATGATTTACCATCCCATATGAGATACTTGCTCCAATATCTTAGCATTTTCCCCAGAGGCTGCAACTTAATGCGCAGAAGATTGGCAAGGGCATGGATAGCAGAAACCTACTGTAGGAATGTAAGAGGATATGGTACTGAAGAAGTTGAGAAGATCTTTAATGAGCTTGTTATGACAAGTATGATTCATCCATCGAAGCAACCAGGGATAACTAGTGGAGGAATAAATGGCTGCACTGTTGATGATGTGTTTCAGCAGCTCGGGGCTGCAGATGCCAAATTGGGGGATTTTATCTGCATCCTCGACGAGCACCCTTTGGACACCAACCCAACAAACTCCAAAATCAGACATCTATTTATTACAAGTGGCTGGAAAAGACATGATGATGAACAGATTGGTGAGTTCAAGAAATTAGATCTCTCTTGTGCTCGATCACTAACAGTTTGTGGGGAGTGGAATTCTTGTTTCATTTCAGCAAGGATGAAGTTGCTAAGGGTGCTTGATTTGGAAGACACTGAAGGTCTAATGGAGCATCATGACCTTGAACAGATTGGGGAATTCCGGCATCTCAAGTGTCTGGGTCTCAAGAACACTGGAATTGCACATCTTCCCAAGTCCTTGGGTAAGTTGCTAGGCCTCGAGGAGTTGGACATCCGGGGCACATACATCGCTAAGCTGCCATCTACAGTCATCCATCTTACAAGGCTGCACCGTCTCCATGGTGGTACAGTGGCTGCACGCAATGCCCAGCTAGATTTTGTCAGTGAAATCACTAAAGATTGTCCTGAGATTATCCAAAATGGTGCTTCATCTGCTTTCTGCGTGTGTTTGCTATGTCTATTTAAGAGGAAGAAACCATATGGCGTGCGTGTCCCAAAGAAGATGGGACAACTGAAGTCTCTTTCAACTCTGGGGATCATTGATGTTGTGGGAAGTCGGAGTGTTATGAAGGAGCTACAGAAGCTAACACAGTTACAGAAATTAGGAGTGACTGGCGTCACAAAACACAACATCAAGCATCTCTGCTCTACTCTTGAGCGTCTTCACCAACTGCGGTCACTGATGGTTGACTCTAGTGATTCACTCAGCAGACTAGACACTGTCTGCTCACCCCCACACCGTCTGGAAACACTGAAACTATATGGCAGCCTTGGTACGCTCCCAAGGTGGATCAAGACCCTTCATAATCTCCACAAGCTATGCCTACGCACAACACTGCTGGATAGGGTTTCTGTACAGACCATTGCAAAGCTACCCAACTTGATCGTGCTACGCCTTTTGGATAAATCAGTTGTGGTGGAGGCGATGGAATTTGGAAGCGACGCGTTTCCAAAGCTTGAGCTTCTGCATATTGATGGGTTAGAAAATCTCATGGCATTATCATTTCAAGGAGGAGCAGCCCCAAACTTAGAGATACTGCAAGTTGATAACTGCAACTTTGTAAGCGAGGATGGCTTGCGTCAATTTCACGACCTACCAAGGGTCAAAAAGGTTTTGCTGGATGGTGTGCTTGTGCAGAAACGACCTCGACATCACAGAGGTTCTTGGGGGTCAGCAGCGGCAGGCGCAGACCCTTTTGATATGCCCGGGAAGGGTGCGTCTGTTGAGCAGCTGCGCAAATGGAGAGAACAAGCCCTGGTTCTAAACGCAAAACGACGATTAAGGTATACTCTTAACTTGAAGAAGGAAGCAGAGGAAGAGAAAGCAAAGGAAGAGATGACACGAAAAATTAGAGCTCAAATGGTAGCAATGCAAGCTGTGTTCCGCTTTAGGGAAGCAGGGCGGGGAAATTCTGAGATTTAAGAATAGGCGGGGCGGAAGAGAGCAGCAGCCGCACCCCACCCCACCCTTCCTATGTGTTGTTTTACTAGTTTCTATGTGTTTGGTTTGTAATCATGGAGATCATTTTGTAATTTTGGTATTGTAATCATGGTTTAAAAAGCAACCGCATTTCTACAGAACTGCATTTTTGGTGTTGAAAGCAATGTTGAACGGTTTGGCAATGATGGTGCCATTGGCATAGTGCCTGTTTGCTGACTGGCTCTACCTCTAACCGTGCATCCCGTTAGTTTCGCGTTTCATTGTGGCTCCCACCATGCCTCTCATGGCCTCCCCTGCTTTGAGGATTTATTTGTAGATATCTATTGATTAGTTGAGGAGATATATAGAGAGATCTAGGGATTTGATTCGTTACTGTTTGTCATGTTGTCATGGCTCAGTGATTCTTGTACTGTAACGTTCCTGTTCATTGTGTTTGCAAGGAACTTTGCCTTACTAAAGTTCTACCTGGTGAATGGCGAATGCTAACACAACTTTTCATTCTGTTTGCCAAGGAAGTTTGCCTTCGATGGGTGGTTACAGAAGAGTTAAATGCACCAGCGGTCCTAATTCTCTTCCCGAAGTGTCATTTGGGTCCTAATTCTTTCAAAATGCATATATAAGTCCCAAATCTTTTGTAAGTGGTTCAAATGAGGTCCTATTTTTGTCTGACCTCAGCCTATGACATGTAGGCCCCACATCTCAGGTTGACCAGTCAACATTCACTGTTTTAGATAAGGTTGCAATTGTTTAATAAAAGAAATTCTAGAATTGGTTAAAACTAAAGAAATTCATATCTTTTAATCCGTAAGTCAGATGAAAATATTTTATACATGAAAGTTGCTCAGCAAAATACAATAAATATGACTACGCTATCCACATACCCATCACCCACCTCTAACATAACGAACATGAAACATTCCCCCTCCGTATTGCTTGTTGGGTAATCACCCGGAGCCGGTAAAACATCCGCGGATGATTTCCCGCTCCGAGCAATACACCTATTATTGCATTACAATACCACCAACACTGATTGTAGAGTGTTGGTGCTATTCTAATGCAGTACTAGATGTATTGCTCAGAGCAGGAAATCATTTGGGGATGTTTTACCGACTCCGGGTGATTACAGGACAGGCAATACAGAGGGGGAATGTTCCATGTTCGATATGTTAGAGGAGGTGGTGGGTATGTGGGTAGCGTATTCCTATTTATTATATTTTTTGAGAAACTTTCATGTATAAAATATTTTCATCTGACTTACGGATTAAAATATATGAATTTCTATAGCTTTAACCAATTTCTAGAATTTATTTTATTAAACAATTGCAACATTATCTAAAACAGTGAATGTTGACTGGTGAACCTGACATGTGGGGCCTACATGTCATAGGCTGAGGTCAGATAAAAATAGGACCTCACTTGAACCACTTACAAATGATTTAGGACTTAGATATGCATTTTGAAAGATTTAGGACCTAAATAACACCGCGGGGAAAGAATTAGGACCGCCAATGCATTTAACTCGGTTACAGAACTCCGATAAAAGGATCTGATATTTCTAGGAGGGATCCTTTTCAGTTCAGCATCGAACAGTAGTTCTGATGAAAATTTTTAGTGTTGTGCTGCAGTGCCTAACTGCCCATTGGTGCCTCTTGATCAGTTCTGGAAGATAATTATCAGTAATGCTCTGTGTAAGTATTTCTGTACTATAAAATGTGAATCATGATATGCAGCCATGCCGACCGCGGCCCCACCGAGGTCACTTTTGGCGCCGCCACGTGTCGCGCGTTGACTGCGTCCTGCACGAAGCAAAAACCGTGGTTGTGCAAGCTGTGGCTTGGACTGTGGCTCGGGCTGTGGCTGAAAACTATGGCTGTGGCTCGAACTGTGGCTGAAAATTGTGGTTGTGGCGCGGGCAGTGACTGAAAACTGTGGTTGTGGCTCGGAATGTGGCTGAATATTATGGTTGTGGCTAAAAATTGTGGCTGTAGCTCGGACTGTGGCTGAAAATTGTGGTTGTGGCAGGGGTTGTGGCTCGGACTGTGGCTGCGCGTGTGGTTGTGGTTGTGCGTCCGAAAGGTGCCACGTGTCAAACACGAGAGGACTAAGGAAAACCCCCAAAACACACTAGAACGTGACACTTGGCGTGCTCGAAACACTCGCGAGTGACCTCCGCAAGAAATACCCTCTAACTAGTGATTCTACTCTCACCAACCTTCGTCACGATAAAAACTCAGAGTTAAGCATTGTAGGCCCTGAAACTCATATAAAAATAAATCCCTAGCCCAACTAAAAATTAAATATTGTTCATTCAAGGCCCAACACTTTGTAGCCCAACGCTGTTCTCCATTTTCTTTAAAGACTATCTCCAAAATCACTAGTTTAAGGGTACTCGTTGCAACGAGCACCGCGTTTCCTCCGCGCGCGCCAATTGGCGCGCTATGGCGCTTTTCCATTTTTCCTGTTTTTTAGAGGCACGAGTGCCTCTCGCGGAGGCACGATAGTGCCTCTCGTAGAGCCACGATGGTGCCTCTCACGGAGGCACGATAGTGCCTTTTCACGTTTTTCTATTTTTCTTGTTTTAGAGGCACGAGTGCCTCAAAAAAGGAGGCACGAGCGCCTCAAAAAAGAGGCACGAGCGCCTCAAAAAAGGAGGCATGAGTGCCTCGTTTTTCTGTTTTTCCTGTTTTTAGAGGCACGAGTGCCTCCAAAAAAGAGGCACGGTGCCTAAAAAAAGAGGCACGAGTGCCTCGCTTTTCTGTTTTTTCTGTTTTTAGAGGCACGAGTGCCTCAAAAAAAGAGGCACGAGGCATGACTCATTCCTCCCGCGGAGGTAAGGTCGTGCCTCTTTTTTTTCGAATTTTTTTTTGATTTTTTTTTCGCCAAAACGTATAGAAAAAACGTGCGAAAACCAGGAAAGTCGAAAAAATCACCGAAAAAACCAATTTTAAACATAAAAAACGCGTACACAAAAATAAAAAAACCGAAATCCCAAGGGAACGCTGTGAGCGCGACACGTGGCGCTGTTCGCTGGGACGGGGCGCAAACAAGTACTCTAGAACTAGTTGCTCTCGACTATCTCAGGGTGAGTTATTGGCAGAAGAAGAAAGAAAATTCACAAGGAAATAAAAGGGATTCTCGAGGAAGAAAGGAGGACCCCAGAAGCTGTCTGATCCAGCCGTGCATAGCGGGATAGTCGGCAAGTCACTTTCCGAATTATCTTCTTAGAAGCTTCAAGTTGTTCCAAGTTTTAGTTTTGAATCGATGGTTGATTCTGAAAATTAGGCATTCCCTTGTTTACTACTCTCAAGATATATCCATTTCAGCGACAGTTAATATGAAACGGAAGAGATACTAAATTCGGTCTCTTTTTATGAAATTCCCGCGGTCATTGACGAACCTAATAGATTCTTGATAATCGTATTTCGCCCTCAGAATTCTAAGATGATTTTCATATGTGTCACCATGACCCATAAATTGTGGACCTTGGTAGAACATCATAATAATATTCAGGGACACCATAAATATCTGCATGACACATGGTTTTCCTAATTACGTAATTGATAGAACTAAATCATTTCAACCATACTACTCTATCTTTTTTTTTTGAGGAAAATACTACTCTGTCTGATGGACAACTACCGATCTTGGTTTACCATATTGTCCGCGGAAAATATGGATACAAGGTGGTTGGTTCGTTTATCCGGGACTACAATGGAAGGGCACTCAAAACTTGGGTACCATAGATAATCCTTGGCCGGTTATGCTCCGAGGATTTGACCTGAGTGATGTTGCCTTTCCTGGTAGAAACTCTAAAGGATAGAGTAGATAAAAAGACAAATTTCAAATAAACTATTTTAAATCTTAAGTTTTTTTAAGAGATTTATGCAACTTTATTGACCAATAATTACCGGGATACAAGTCTGATCATGTGGATGAACTAACCAAAGATGTCGACCCAATGAGAGGCTAACAGAAAACTGGCCTAACAAAGATGCTTCTACAGAAGACGATCTACTTTCAGATATAAAAATGCAAGAATTAAAACTAGATAAACGACTATGAATCTCCTTGATGATAGCAGCTTGATTTCCTCCACCTTTCTCATTGATCTCCTTGATTGTTCGCTTGTTCTCACATGAAATGACCACATCTGGAATCAACAGATCCGCAGCAAGAGTCAAACCTTCTCTACATGCGATAGTATCAAGGGAATTCATGTCTCGAATTCCTTCGAGAACCAGAGAAGAAGACCTCACATACTTCCCATGTTCATCTCTGCAAACTGTAGCCACGACACTTACACCATTCTCCTCCAGCGTGTGACATGTCGTGATCTGGTACTGTCCACTTGGGGGAGGGACCCAAGGTACAGGTTGTACCCTGGCTGAGCCACTCTGGGCACTGGTAATTCTCACTGCTGGCATAGGTTTATTAAGAACATCCAACTCTCTAATGAAGTGTTTGATGAATAAATGAGTTGCCAGGGGAGATTTTCGGATTGATTCATGAATAAGTTTCCTTCTTGCCGACGAAATTGCCCACAGTGTCACCACTGCCTCAGTGAACTGGTTCCGGGAAGAAGCCTCGTGGACATGAAATATCCAATGCCGCGCGCTGGGTTCTTTAACTCGCTCATAACTTCAACCAGTTTCGGATCAGCCAATGCTCAAACACATCGTGAGGCCGAGCACTCAAGTAGAGAATGTACCCAGGAGTCAGTGTTGCCGCATAAAGGACAGTTGTCCACCATAGACTATTCAAGTGCTTACGGACGTTCAAAAGCCTTAAGTGTGTTTCCAAACAAGGACTGTCGAGGTGTCAGCTTAAACCGGGATCGTTGGTTGCCATTGGATGTTACTGGCCCAGCGCAAATAAAACATTTTTCTATAGCACGCAATTTAAAATTACCGCCATCGTAAGCTATTGGGCCGGCCCAACTAAAACTTTGTTTGTTTTTCCATAACGCGCGACTTAAAATTACATATAAAGCGAAGAGTTCAACCTGACATTGTTGGACCACTGGTACCCATTTACTGCAGGTCTGTTTGTGATAAACCAAAAGTGTGAACATATTTAACCAGACGTTGCGTTGAGAAGTGCGAACAATTTTGAAACCTGAACAAAATTTTAGAATGCAAATTTTCTTTTAGAAAATGTCCGCACTTTAATTTTTTGTTCCCATATTAACAAAAGAATGTTATGTCTAAAAAAAATCTGGTTTTGAAATAAAAATTTCACTTTAAAATTTTTATGGGTTTAAAAAAGTGTTCATGTATTTATAAAATTTGTTAGTTTTTCAAAAACTATTCTCACTTTAAAAATCATCGGCAATTTAAAAACTGGTTCATGTTTTCGAAATTTCTTTGTCTTTAAAAAATATGTTCATAATTCCTAAAATTGTTCACATATGTATTTTTTTTCTTTAAGAATATTTGGATTTTAAAAATGTTGAATTTTTTAGGAAAATGTTTCTATTTTTTTGAAATGATTTAATTTTTTCGAATCTAGATGTTGCAGTGTGTGGATAAAAATAAAAATAAATGCTTCATGCCAGTTCCAGGATCAGGCGTGCATCTGCCGCCTGGGTGATATCTGAGCCCCTATGCCGGTACCTGTGCCGCCACAGGACGTCACGGATGCACACGCACCGCCGCGGTCGTGTGATGCGGCTTTCACCACCACCACAGCATGACCTCCGCCACAGGTCGCACCTGCTTCTAGGCGGCGAAAACTACAGATCCGCAAGTCCCCGTCACCACCAGTACCTGCGGCTGATCCAAGGAGGTGCCGCCTCCAGGTCCAGGAGCGGGCGTGTCGTCGCCACCATCACAACTGACCATGCTTGTTTCGGAAGGCTACGATCGGGAGGTGGTCCGGTCCATTCTCGGGATTACGTGGGTGTTCATGACGCCCCCAACCCCAAGGTGGAGACGCTGTCACCCTACATCGATGCCCAGCAGTTGCCACCATCGACGCAGCAGCCGGGAACCCCCTGCTCCGCAACAACCCTACTTGACGAGATTAGTGTCGTAGGTGTCGCCGCCCTTCATTGACCTCAGCGGCAACAATGACGTCGAGTAGTCACCAATGAGGACCACTGGAGAACACCAGTGAGGTCCACTGCTATCTAGTTTAGGGTTTTTTAAAACAAATGTACAATTATGTATTTGAAGCTTTTGGAAAAAAAATGAAAAAATTATGTCTTGTGCTGTCGTTGATTCCCCCATGATCTAGATGGTTACGGTTCGAACATTTGGACCGTTGGGGCGATCCAAACGGATAAAAATATCCTAAATATGCGTTCGTTTGGATCGCTCCCTTGAAGTTGGCAAGTTATTTGTTTGTGCACTAGATTTATAGAATTTTTTCATGCACTTCAACTCCTGTGCTTTTTCTGTGCACAATCATGTACCTTGCAATCATGCACTAGATTCAAGTGGTGATTTATTCCTATGTTTTTCCTATTTTACATTGTAAAATTTATTTTAAATCAAAGAAGCCTTCAAATATCTCTATTTCCACTATATTTATAAAAAAAATCTATCCCGTTCATTCCATGTTTTTCATGTGCATAATCAGACACCCTTGCAATCTTGTACGATACAAGTCATCAAGTGCCGATTTTATTCCTGTGCCTTTTCTTTTTCTGGTTTTCTTTGTTCCGTTCTTTTGTTTTCTCCAATTTTCTTTGGTTTTTTATTTTTATTTTGTAACACATGTCTAATTTTACATGCACATTGTACATTTTTATAAATATTACATAATTTTTATACACTTTAGCATTTTATGAATATCTGATTATTATTTTAAAAATATATATGTTTTGATGTCTACCTTTTTGTCATAAGATGTAGTACATTCCTTGTATATCTATAACATTTTGTATATACGTTTAATATTATTCAAATACATAATTATCAAAAAAATCAAACAAGGGTTTTGAATATACATTTTCAAATACGTGATAAACTTTTTCAGATACATGTGGAAACAATTTTTTTGAATGATACAATTTAATTTTAGAATTGTTTTTAAATATTTCTTTACATTGTATAGTTTTTTATTTTAAATATCACAAATTTTTTTTGAAACATGTTTAATTTTTAATACAAGATACATTTTTTTTCAATGTTACACAATTTTTTTGTGAATTACATAACCATCTCTTTACATTGTATAATTTTTTTCAAAAATGATAAGTAATTTCTTGGAGGCACGTGAACACTTTTGAAATGTCATATACATTTCTATTGAATGGTATAAACATTTACTAAAAGTTGAACGGATTTTTTTTAAAATGCAATATCAACAATTTTTTAAATAACTAACTTCTTATCATATATGTATTTAGTATTTCTAAAGATATAGAAAATTTAAAAAATAAAAAAAGGACATGTGTGGATGTCAAAGTAATGAAACCACATGAGTATTGACCAGGCATATTCCTGACACCCTATAGGCGAGTTTGGCTTTCATCTCACCAAAGATAAGACATGTTTCTCGAAAGAAAAAAACAAAGATAAGACATAGACTTGCCCAAAGATTGAAACAATACATGTGAGACGGATCATGATCTCGTGTAATGTTGATTAGAACCTACCCGAACTAGTTTAAATGAGGTTTAATCAAACAATTTTTACGAAAGATAGAAAACCATCATGGCTTTTTTTTATTTAAAAAACTCTCAAAGGAATCTTGGAGTGTCTAATCTCTATGAAATTTTCTATGCAAGTTATTCGATTTGTACGATTGAAAACCATAGACATTTTTCTTTATAATTGATTTGGGTTAGATTTATAAGAGAATTACCATCCACTCTAACCTTTTTAAAAGAAACCTATATTTTTTCTGCGCAAAATCAAGAACCCTTGCAATCCTTTAGGATTCAAGTGGCACTTTATTTCAAAAATTTTTATCATTTTTCATTTCAAAATTCCTATGAATCAAAGAGGCCTTCAAATATCTCAATATGGTTAGAAAAATCTGTTTGTCAAAAAGGGGGAAATCTGCCCCAAGATGACATGTGGGCCCCACCAAAGCCACGGCACAGCAGTTCCGGAAGCCCCATCTCTAGAACTTTCTCCATCACCTCCCCACCGCACCGCGCTCGTTCCACAAACATTCAGAAGTTTCCATCAGCTTCCAGACTCTCTGCCTCCGGCGACCTACATAAACTCCCTCCTCCCGTCACATTCCACAGGATCAACGAACAATCCAACGAGATCGATCGAGGTCGAGATTAGCGAGAGATCGAGAATGGAGGGCAGAGTGTTCGGGCTGGAGACCCCGATGATGATGGCGCTGCAGCACCTGCTGGACATCCCGGAGGGCGAGGCCGGCGGAGCCGGTGCCGCCGGCGGCGAGAAGCAGGGCCCGACGCGCGCCTACGTCCGCGACGCGCGCGCCATGGCGGCCACCCCGGCCGACGTGAAAGAGCTGCCGGGCGCGTACGCGTTCGTGGTGGACATGCCGGGGGTCGGGTCCGGCGACATCAAGGTGCAGGTGGAGGAGGAGCGGGTGCTTGTGATCAGCGGCGAGCGGCGGAGGGAGGAGAAGGAGGACGGCAAGTACCTGCGGATGGAGCGCCGCATGGGCAAGCTGATGCGCAAGTTCGTGCTGCCGGACAACGCCGACATGGAGAAGATCTCCGCCGTGTGCCGCGACGGCGTGCTCACCGTCTCCGTGGAGAAGCTGCCGCCGCCCGAGCCCAAGAAGCCCAAGACCATCCAGGTCCAGGTCTCCTGAAGAAATGCATGGTGTGCACCTGGAATCGAAGCAGAGAGCGAGTAGGTACTGGGTAGTGAGTTTCCGGTGGTGAGTGATGGAGTGTCTGCCTGTTCGTTCTGCTAGTAGTGTATTGTCTGTTTGTTCGTTTGATGTTCTGTTAATGGAAATGCGGATGTTCTCCTGCTGTTTTGCCTGAATAAAACTTGGGAATCTTGGAAAATTTCAAGAAGTGCGTTCGGTGTTTAGATCTTTTCTAAAACTGCGCTTGTAATTGATTTGAAACAGACGCCATAGCATGTGGATTCAGAAAACTAGGTGAAATCTTCGGCAGGGAGAATTTTTTACAAATAAAAAGTTTTCTCCGCTTTATAGATAAAGTCCTGACCATATAATAACCACGATTCGGATACAAATACATGTCATCAACCCACATAATACAGGCAAGATATAAAATTCAAGGCAAGATATAAAATGACGAGCACTTCACAACGAGATGATGCCTACTAGAAGGGCATGCAGGGCCGGCCCATAGGCCGGGGCAACGGGGTGACCGTCCTGGGCCCGCGGAAGATAGGGGCCTAGCCCAGGTAGTAGTTCAATGTATAAATTGTATCTGTTCGGTAAAAATAAAAAATAAATTTTTTAGCCAAAGTCTACCAGCCCATCACGTACGTAACTAGAGTAGTTGCTGCTACAACACGTACCATACATCCAAACTCCATCGATACCCCTCAATAAGAAAAAAAAAATCCAAACTCCATCGATCTAACTCGTCCAATCAATTGCAGCGTCGCCTTTTCAGCCACATCTCTCTCGCTCGTCTCCTCCCCCAAATTCCCCAATCCACGCAGCACCACCGCTACCACGATGTACATTTCCAAATTCGAGGCGAGGAGGCCGCCGCTTCCCATGTATTGATTAATGGAGACCAACGGTGCTACTTCCTTATCCAATCATCAACGTCTCCCCGAATGAGTTCATCCTCAGTGTCTCTCATTCCTCTAATCCGGTAGTACCGTTGTCGATTCGTTGTTAAATAGATTGGCTCCCCTGCATCTCACGTCTCACATCTCCAATTCTTCTCTTCTTCTTCTTCTACAGACTTATTATTCAAAGATTTGTTGAATCTGAGAAAGTGCAGGGCAGGGAGCACGAGAAGATTCAACACTCGAGAGATGAGAGTGAGGGCAGAGAGTGAGTGTTGCGGACTTGTCTTGGTTGCAGAGTGCGGCCAGATTTTGGAAGCTACATCAACAAGTCAACATCGAGTTGCACATATCCAGGTGCTTTTGTTCCTTGTATAATTTTTTCTCTAATTTGTTTAGTGACATGTCATCTAGAAAAATGTCTATCTAGTATTCACTTGACAGTTATTTTAGAACGAATAGTTCTTCTGGGAACTCTTTGCAACTAGCCATGGTAAGTGTTGAAGAGCAATAAATTGAGAATTTAAATAAAGATTATGTTACCAACGAGGTTTTTTTTGCTGATAAATTGATGAAATGATTATCTCTTTATGCCACTTCGAAGAGTGATCCTTTGAAGAACTATATTGTTTCCATTCTATTATGATGTAGGCTTCTGGATCATTACAAATAAATAATTTGTGGTTTGTGTTTTATTGTTCCTGTTCAAAGAACAACGATTTATGATATGTATTGATTATTATATTGCTTGTGAAATAAGATACATGCCAATTTTCTATTTGCCTACAGGGCCCCATTTTATCGTCTCGCCCCAGGGCCCCAGAAATCTGTGGACCGGCCCTGAGGGCATGACCACATAGCCGTCATCGTCCAATCCCGAAGATCGAGTTTTGACTTAGAGTAAGACGGAAGGAGGAAGACTGTTGCGATGAAGCCTTCCTAAGCGTACGACAACTGCCGCCCTTGTCGACCAGACCAGGGCTGGACAGGTGATATACCAGGTGTCCATCTTTCTTCGTCAAACATACGCTTCGTCAATAATCTGCAACCACGCCACCCGTATGGCCATGGTTGCATGTCCGCACCTGAGACGCATGCTCCGCCCACGAATGCCACATCATTCGCCGCCTAGGCCGCTGCCTGATATACAAACACCCCATAACCAGCCAAAGAGACCGACTTTGGTTCAATAATGGCCCATGGCCGACGAAACCGTAACCCACATCTCGTCTTCAACATCATCGGAGCTGCCGCGCACACAAACGAATAGGGAGTGGAGAGGAAGAGGAGCAGACGCATCCATGACCGGCACACCCCGTGCCGGCCATGAACAACCCTATCATTGGAGCCGCCCATCTCTCCCACAAGCTCACCACGACTCTACCGCAGCGATCGAACGCGCAAGGCCACCAATGAAGGACCGGTCACCGGCCAAGGGACCTCGGAGACCGTCGCCCACCACCGTGCAGAGAGAAATATTCTGCGTGTCTTGGCGTTTTGATCTGCCACATGTCAATTTTTTTAGGGAATAAAAAATTTGGGAAGACGAATCAATTTAAGGTTTCCTCCAGCGATCTACACTTTTTTTGTAGAAAGAAACTTCAGACAACTATACACACCAAATTCAGTTACAAGAACGAGAAGAGGTATGAGAAAATTTCAGATAAGAAGATATAGGCATGTGTTGTGTTCCGAACTAATTTTCATATTTACTTTTGATGGAACGCAAAATAAAGCAGCTTTTTTTTTAATTTGAAGCTCTGGTTTTTTTCAAATTTAATTACTTTTGATAGAAAACAAAATAAAGCAGAATGCTTTGTAGGGGGGGGGGGGGTAAAAGTGTAATTCTTTAATACGACAATATAATGTATTTTGATTTGAATCCTTCTATGGATATTGATACGAAATTGACCATCTAATCGTATCCCCTAATAATCCATCCTTCACTTTTCCTAAGCACCGATGTGACGCCCCCAAAATCAGTCCGTGTACAGTAATCATACACGCAAGGTACACGATCGAGATTAGGGACTCACAGTGAGATATCACAACACAACTCTACAAATAAAATAATACAAGCTGTTTAATACAAGCCAGGGGCCACGAGGGCTCAAATACAACAGCTCGAGAGCACAAAATCAGCGGAAGCAAATAGTATCTGAGTACAGACACAAGGATACAAGGTTGCCTTAAGAAGGCTAGCACAAATAACAACAGATCGAAAAGGCGAGGCCTCCTGCCTGGGAACCTCCAAACTAATCCTGGTCAAAGGGGAACTCGACGTCGTAGAAGGCATCGGGAATCTTCATGTTGCGGCGGTCGACATCGGGGATCTCCTACTCCTGGACTCCAACGTCGACTGCAGCGGCCGATCAGGCAAAACAGTAAAGGAAATAAAGCAGGGTGAGTATCTAGTATACCCGCGAGTCTTACGTCCTCTACTAAGCATTATGCATTGTATCAACGGAAAGAAGAGGCTGTATATAGTGGACTGGAAGACAGAAATCCAGAGCAAGGGTAAGAAGCTAGGCCTAACGAAGAGTAGCATCTTCCGACGATGTCTTGCAGCATGAGGTAAGGATCAGCCAACAGTTATATAAAGCATAAAGTAACAATGCAGCAGAAGTTGCTGCAGCATTGTATAATAGTAAGTTGTAATAATTAGCAATGCCTCCAAGTTCACCTCCTCGACATCCCCACGAGGAAGAAAACCCGGAACCATACAGTTTAATAATAATAGTTTGTAGTGGTAAGATCCAGCTTCAGCATAAAGCGTCCTGTTACCGTGGACACGACTATTCGAATAGATTAATCTTCCCTGCAGGGGTGCACTTGTGTTACGCTACACGCACGGATCTCCAGGGTGGCGGGAACCTTGTTAGGGAACGCTCCACCGAGGCTATCCGACACTTCATAGCCCATCTTTCAAACTCAACAGAGAGGTCATCCGCCGGTCTAAATCCTAAATACGCTGGGCCTTGGACCCCAACCCGAACGTACTCCTGCATGGTGCGTGACTGGCCGGTGAAGTTAAAGCAAATCCAAATAAGACACCACCGCGCGAGCAAATAAGACAACACCACTTCCCGGCAATCAGCCCGCAGTACTGCTGACGTCTGAAGAGTCCTCGGACGACACTACGAAGCAGAGGAGCCCATAACTCGTAATTCCCACGGGTAGGTAGTGCGTACATGGCATATAGCCAACTCAAGACATCCACTGAACCATTTAGCAGTTTAATTAACCTGCGTGACAACCGTTGTCGTTGCCTCGACTTAACTGACCCGCGGACAACGACAGCAGCCAGGACCACCAGTACATCGGTGCCTGCCCTGTCGTCCCACCAAGTCACTGCGGTTACCAACAAGGTGAACCGTCTCCTTGCCTTGTCTCGCGTGTGCTCCTGGAGAAGCTCGACTTTCGTAGTTTGGTAACTCTCACGGCCAACGATCAGGGGCCAAGCACACCGGTACACTGGTCGTACCCTCCCTGTCGTCCCGTCGCAATACCACTCGCGGGCACCGTTGGGTCGCCCGACTTCTTACCTTTAAGGACACCAGTTAGTTCGAGTTCCTACCATTAAGTGAAACCAGGAGGTATCACCCTCGATGGCACACTTAAAATTTTTTTGACAGAGACATGAGCGGAATGAACTAAAGAGGTAAACCTTGTATCATCCCGGTGATGCTACGCTACTGAGCCGACGAGAGTGAAATACGAGTCCATTCCATTCGTAAGCCAAACTCGAAGCGACTCGGCAGAGTCTCGCCGTTGTAGGTTCCCTAGGGCGTCTGCATTGATCCGTACCTGTTGCAGTTGTAATATATCGTTCCCGCGATCACTCCCAAAGTGATCACGAACCTCTATTCTAAACCTAGCTAACAATGCACAGGGTTTACTGCTGAATAATGCATAAGTAATAATAGGCAACATAGGATTAAAGGAAGGTACATCAAGGGGCGACAAAAACAGGCTATGCAATTGAATAGAATTGTAATCGTAGCAGCAGCAGTAACAATGCCTAGTGCAAGAAATGTACGGAAAGATAGGCGATATCTGGGGAAGAGAATGACTCTTCTTGCCTGGAAGCTCGACGGTAGGGGTAGGGTCGTCGACGAAGTAGTCGTACTTAGCAGCGGTGTAGTCGACGGCAACAGCGGGGTCTACCGGAGATTAAGGGGGGGGGGGGGGGAAGAAACAGTAAATACACAACAAGCATATACAAACAGATGCATGACATGACAGATGAAATGTTAACGGTGTCCTAACGCAGTGCAATGCACGTTGCTCGGAGCGGGAATTCATCCGGGGATGAACTGCCAGCTCCGGGTATTTATCGGTCAGGGTGTCCGGAAGGGGGGAGGTATCATGCCGGAGGTGTCGTGGACATCCGACACATGTGTGGGTGGTGTATCCGGGTTAGTTGATCTATTCCGAACAACTTTCGTGTTCGAAATAAATTCATCCGGAGGGTTTATCGGTATCGGGCAATTATCGGACTAACGGTATCGGAGGGGGACGGTTCAATGTTCGGCATGTTAGAGGGGTGTGGTGGGGGTATGGGTATCGTATCCGAACTCGGTGATCCGTTCTGAGCAACTTTCGTATACAAAAGTTTTACATCCGGGCAACGTATATCGGTACCGGGAATTATCGACAGACGGCCCGAAAGGGGGGAATGTCGATGTTCGGTACGTTAGAGGGGGGTGGTAGACTTACGGATAGCGTATTCGTATTAGTTATATTTTTTTGATCAATTTTCATGTATAAAGTTTTTCGATCCGAGTTACGGTTTAAAAGATATTGATTTCTGAAGTTTAAATCATTTTAAAAGATTTTCTTAATTTTCTTTTATTAATAAAAACCCAACATTATCCACAACCTTATCCAAAACAGTGCTGGGTGGACCCACATGTCATACACAGAAGCAATTTAAATCAATTTAATTTATTAAAAAGCCTGGGGGTCCACATGTCATAGGCTATTTATTTAGCAGTTTTATTTAATCTAAATTCGAATTAATGGGAGAGGACCTATTTGCAAAATCCAGGAACTTAGGGAGTTATCTGCGAACTCAAATCGTTTTATCTGCACAGGCTTAACTCTACTAGCTCATCATAGATTCTTGCACATTTGTCATTTTTCTACGAATTAATCGGTGCATCGTTTGGAATTGGTCCAATGGAACAAATTGAAGCTGGTTAGACCAACTACTTGCATATATTAATTTTACAAATTTTAAAATTTACTTTGATCTATTTTTGCTGCTGTCCAAAGGAGTACTTTGTAGTGTTAGCTACTACCAACCAGTGGTATTCTTCAGTTGCACTCAACAGCACGTAGCAGCAGCAGTTTCAGCAAAACAAATTTGCAGCAACAACACGGCTTCAGCAAATCGAAACGGCCGACGGCGGCGGCCGGAGCCAGCCGTGGCTGTCACGCACACTCATGAGACACACAAGAGCACGCACACACGCTGCACACACATGTACGCCACACGCACATCACACTCACGTACGCACACACCATGGCCAAGCCATGTCCACGACCGTGGCCAGTGCGGCCACAGCAGGCAGCAGGGTGAGCGGGGCGAGCTAGGGCGCGGCTACGCGTGGCTGGGCACGCACGGCGCGGCCCGGGTGCGACCACAGGCGCCAGCGGCGCACATGAGCGCGGCCAGGGGACGGTGAGCGCAAGCTACAGCGAGATCGTGAGGCGACGACGGATGGATTCTCCAGGTGCGATTCGAAACGGGGGAGAGGGGGAGTCCGGGTGAGAATCTCACAGTGAGCTCAGGGGCGCGGTCGAGGAAGCCGGGACGGACCGGAGCAGCAGCACGACGGCGGTGGCCGCGGTGGCCGTGGGGGGGAGATGTTGACGATGGCGTCGATTCCGCGCTCCAGAGCTTCGATCCATGGGTGAGGTGGAAGGATTACTCGTCTGCGAAGCTCCAGGACATACTAGCGGGGCTCAGGGACGACGGTGGCCGCAGGATCGATGACGGCACGGCGACGGGAAGCACACTGGCGGTCCGGGAAAGAAGAAAGGAGAGTGGAAGGGGAAAGGGGTCCTGGTCCTGGTGGGGGGTAGGGTTGGTCGAGGGGGACGGTTGGGCGTTCTTATTGTCGAGGGGGTGAGCCGCTGTCCAGCAGCCAGGAGGGGCCGTCTTGGCGTCTTGGCGTGGCTACAGCCATGGCGCCACGGTGCGTGCCATGGGGAGCAGTAAGAGGGAGAAAGAAAGGGGAGAGTGGGATGGGCCTGGCTAAAATTGCTTAGGGCGCTAGATAGTAATAGGTTTTATTTTCTAATTTCTTTTGTTCCGGTTTTTCTTTCTATTTTCTTTTATATTTTTTTTACTTTAATTGTCCATCATTTGATCTTATAAAAAGGTGTAACCAATACCAATATTCATGTTACAGCACATAGTGATGCCACAAAAAGTTTGGCACATTTTAAAAATTGATTTGAATCCCATTTAAATATTAAACGGTCACTTGGTGTTGATTTGCTACTGTTTTGGTTTAACTACACTAGTAAAACATTTTAATAAAACCCCATTTCATTTTTAATATGACCCACTAATATTTAGGCATTTAATAAAATTGTTTGCATAATTTTAGGGCAAGGTTTTATTTCCACTTGGTTTTGGAATTTTTCTTTGGGTTGAATTCGAATAGGCCATGGTCAAAGGTGATCATCACATGCCTAATCATGGTGACATAGCAACAGTAAAAGTGATTACTGTAGTGTGACACCCGGGTGTTACAACCGACGCTTAAAACAATTATAATTTATTTATATATTACTCCCTCCGTTTTGAAATAAATGTCTTAACTTCAGTACAACTTTGTAAGTTAATACAAAGTTGAGACACTTATTTCATAACGGAGGAAGTAATTCATAATAATATGTTAGTTCAAATAAAAAATGCATTGATTTCAATAAGCTGCAAAAATTAATCAAATTTAATAAAAATAAAACTCTCCTTAGAATGGGCACAGGTTGTTCCACACAAGTTGGTCCCTCAGCTTCATTTAACAAGCAACAATACATCAATGTAAGCATGCCATCATTTCTTCAATACAATACGGCGTTCAAGCTATACAATGCGATGACCATCAATTTTAGCGTTAAATGGATCAATGAATTAATTAGCATATAGAGCAAGAATGAACAATAACTTACAACCTCCATAACTGTGATTCTCAATTGCATCATATTTCCCCTTTAACTAGCTACACAATGGTACTTGGTTACGGAGTTGGAGATAGCGTACCACCGATGGACTAACAACTTCGCATTGTGGCCATGGATCATATGCAAATCGTAGTATACGTTGTAATTTTTCTTATGAAATGAAGAATGCACGCTTTACTAAAAGTTTGTGTCTGCTTGTTTTATCCCAACAAAATTCACAGACACAGACAACCACGCATCACACAACAACTCATTCTTAATAATTAAGTATGTTGCCATCGTGATATAGGAACAATGAGAATATCGAAAAAAATCAATAGCATTTTATCGAACACCTATCCGACATGGTATCTATCATGGACGATGATGGCAAGGAAGTGAATTGTACTTAGATGTGGACATATCCAAAGTGAGTGGCGACACATTACTATGCTGCTGAATTCTGCAGAGATTCGACGATATTGAGCGGCGGCTGGAGAATACATCGGCAATTGAATGAGAAGGATGCGGATGCAGAGCAATTAAGGGGAGTAGGGGTGGAGTGGAAAAAACTGACCCGGAAGGGGGATTTAAGTTTGCAAGGGGTGTCTGAGTCCTACGAGACGATGGTCTGGACTCCCACATTGGCCACGGACATGCGGGCTGTCGTCCCATGGACAGTTACATGACCAGATGGAATGACAAAATAAGTTCGTACAACACGGTCAGAATAGTTGCGGGAGGTTTGAGGGTCGGTGTTGGAGAGGCCCTATCAAGGTTTGAAGGAGCCACCGCTCGTCCAAGTCAAGCCTAAGCCGCAAGAGACACCGCTCCGTCGGCGCAACCGCGGCGATGGCCTGGTCATTAACGAGGGACGTCGTGTCCCTTCCCCTCCCCGCAACCACCTGATACGTCCCAAACGTATCTATAATTTATGCTTGCTCCATGCATGATTTGTGTGAATTTTCCATGTTTTGCTTGAACTTTCATACACTTTTGATCATATTTGGACTAACCTATTAACTCAGTGCACCCAGTTGTCACTTCCTGTTTTCTGCTGTTTTTATATTTCAGGTTTTCCGGCCATTAAAAGTGCCAAATAAATTCCAAAAAAATTATATAAAAAATCAGCGTCCCGGAATCTTCCCGAAGAACCAAGGAAGGAAGGGAGTGGACCCACCAGGTCCCCAAGAGGGTCCCTGGCGCGGCCCAGCCCTAGAGCGCGCCGGGCACCCTCCTGCCTGCCCTATGGCCCCCCTCGGTGCCCCCTTGGCCTATATTAGTGCCCGCGGAGAAAACCCATAGGATCGATCTGCAATTCCCGTTCTCCTCTCTGTACAGCCGCCGCCGCCATTTCAAGATCGGGGCTGCCAGGAAAAGCTGCCCCGGCACCCTGCCGGAAGGAGGAACCCCCTCCGGGAGACCATCCATCACCATGGGCGCCTCCCGGATGTGCTGTGAGTAGTCCCCCTTGGACCATGGGTCCATGACCAGTAGCTATGTGATGTTCTCCTCCCCTCTTTGTGCTTCCACTTTCGAGACCTCTTGAGCTGCCTCACATGATCGAGGCACCTTTGTAATTTTCTGTGTTGCTATGCTGAGTTTGCTTGGATCTGATGGATTATGAGACTATGTTCAGATTGTGATGAGTAATATATTTGGTTCTCTTTTATATTTGTGTTCTTTAGTTAATTCTTGCATGTTCTCCGTTGCCATATTTTGCTTTGGCCAAGTGATTTGTTGCAACTCTAAGAGGGAGCGTTATGCTTGATTGTGGCTTCAGCCCCCTGATTTCTAGTTTGAGTGACAGAAACAAGAGACTAGGGGATGAGTTGTTGGCACCAGGGATAAAACAACGGTGTTTGTACCTGCGGGTGCAAGGATTGTTTACTTTACGCAAAGTTCTTTTAATGCAGATGTCTGTTGCTTTGAGTTTACACTTTGGGTGGGATTCACAACTTAATACCAGCGAGATGTTCTGGATAGATATCTCAAGGTGGATGATTCGTAGTAGATGCAGATGGATTTCGGTCTACTTACCTTGGCGTATTGCCCATTGCTTTTGAGCCTCTTTGAAAGTCCAAGTATGTGATCAAAGGGGGGGGGTTGAATGATCACTTCAATATTTTCTACTGAAACTATTGAAGTGAAGCATAAGAAGTGCAGAATAGCGAAGAATAACTGGAAGCGAAACTAAATGCAGTGAATCAAAACACATTGAAGCATAACAGTGAAGCAAATGCAATACTGAAGGTAAATGCTTGAAGTAAAACGAACTGGGACTCGGCGATGTTTGTTCGACCAGTTCACGCTCTGCAAAGCGCTACGTCTGGTTGGAGGGACTGGTGATTGAACACCTGGAGCAAATCTCTCTCTGTCCGTTGCTCCACTGCATCAAACTCCTTGAGCTTGATCAGTTCTTCACTCGTGGTTGATTATTTGAGGAAATCACCGAAACCTTTGACAAACTGGACTTCGAGGCGACAATTACTCTTCGCTCTCTGAAGAACAACTCTCTAAGAGAATTGCAGTTCTCCAAGATAAAAAGGCTAGCAAGCTTTCACCTAAGTCATCTCGAATCTACTCAGATCAATGGGACTTAGGTTAAAGTATCTGGATTTTGGGTTTTGCTTCGGTGGGGTTTTGGGGTGCTCTCTTCAGTCTCTCTTGGAATGATCTCAGAGCAGCCACTCGCAAATGGAGGAGGGGCCGGCATATTTATAGTTGGCGATCCCGAGGTGCAGAATGACCAAACTGACCCGAGGTGACAGCTTGACACGTGTCCACAACGGTCGGATTTGTCATCAATGCGCAACTTTACTTGAGGAACAAGTAAAGCTGACTCACGGACTGGGTTCTGCTTCAGAAGCCAAAGAACGAAGTCTTTGCTACCAAAGCTTAACTTAGTACACATGAGATTTCTTCACTCAGGCTTCTCACTTGGTCTGGATTTGATCTGAGCAATTCTCAATGACTTCGGTGTCCACAAACTAAATACCCCTCTTGATAGTACGGTTTGTCCTATGACTCAAGCAACAGAAAAAGAACTACACAAAAACATCTAAGTCTTGCGCCGTCTTCTTCATTTCCTTCAATGAGTAGAGCTTCAGGACACCTTCATTTTTGGGGGTCATCCTTCGTGATTAAGCTTCGCTCCGTGGGTTATGCTTCGATAACTTGAAGACCTTCCCTGAAGCTTTATCACATGGCTTGTCCTTCAGGAACCTAAGCAACTGTTTATACTAGAAAACATTGTCAGTTCCTCTACTGTTTTGTCCAACAATATCCAAAACACACGGGGGCAAAACTTTGCTCTTACACTCTTCCTTTCTTTTGTAGCATTGTTAGCATTGCGGTGTGTTTATAATCCTGTCAATTGCCTAGCTGTGATTTGTATACCTCGCTAGCACTTTTATCATCTTTTGGGAGAGAGACATCACTAGTGAACGTCATGGAATCCCGATCCATATTTCCACCATTGTTTACACACTCAATTTACTTTCAGTCTTTACTTTCTGTTGTCACTATTATTATCTCTTGCGTTGATCCTTTGTAAATAGCAAGGCCGGAGGAATTGACAACTCCTTTGTACACGTTGGGAGCAAAGTTACTTGTTGTGTGTGTGCAGGTCCACGTCAAGCGCCGTGACACCTTCTTGTATTTCTGCGAGTCCTACTGGAGACAAACCTTGGTATCTTCACCGAGGGAAGTTTTCTGCTACGCTACATCTCACCTTACACTTGGGGTAACCAACGAGAAGTGAGAGGACTATCTTCCTCATCGTATCAAGAAATTGCTGGCGCCGTTGCCGGGGAACTCCAGTCTACAAGATATGGGAGTTGCACGCTATCTTTTATCTTTGCTTTTTAGTCTTGTTAGTTTACCTTTCAGTTTTTTACTTTTGTGTTCCTTATCAAAAATACCAAAAATACCTGCTGCTACTATGGGTTCCAATGAAAACACCAAGTTGTGTGACTTCACTAGTCACAACAATAGTGAATTTATCTGCACTCCTATTGCTCCACCTGCCACTTCAGCACCTTCTTATGAAATTAAACCTGCTTTGCTGAATCTTGTTATGAAAGATCAATTCTCAAGTGCTGGAGAGGATGCTGCCTTGCACTTAAATAATTTTGTTGAGCTTTGTGATATGCAAAAGTACAAGGAAGTAGATGGAGACATGGTCAAGCTGAAGCTTTTTTCCTTTCTCCTTGAGAGGAAGAGCCAAGGAGTGGCTGCAATCCTTACCTAAGAATAGCATTGATTCTTGGGACAAGTGTAAGGATGATTTTATTGGGAAGTACTACCCCCCTGCTAAAATTATCCAGTTGAGAAGTAACATTATGAATTTTAGGCAATTGGATAATGAACATGTTGCCCAAGCTTGGGAACGTATGAAATCTCTTGTTAAGAACTGCCCTACACATGGTTTGACTACTTGGATGGTTATCCAGACTTTTTATGCAGGCTTAAACTTTACCTCGCGGAATCTGCTAGACTCAGCCGCGGGAGGAACTTTTATGTCAACCACACTTGCTGTTGCCACGAAGCTACTTGATGATATGATGCTGAACTACTCTCAGTGGCACACCGAACGATCTCCAACTGGTAAGAAGGTAAATTTTGTCGAGGAGATCTCCTCTCTTAATGAAAAGGTTGACTTGATCATGTCTCTACTTACCAAGCAAGCTCCTATTGATCCTCAGGATGTTCCTTTAAATTCCTTGGTTGCTCAAGAAAAAGTAGATGTGAACTTTATCTCTAGAAACAACTTCAACAATAATGCTTATAGGAGTAATTTGGGTAGCAACAATCCTAGACCTTTCCCATCCAACAACTATGGGAACAACAACACTTACCCTAGCACCAAAAACTCCACTTCTGAACTAGAGAGTATGCTTAAAGACTTTATCACTACCCAAAAAGCCTTCAACAAGAGTGTAGAAGAGAAATTAGACAAAATAGATATCCTCTCTTCGAAGGTAGACAGCATAGCCCATGATGTTGAGATGCTTAAGATTAGAACTTCTCCTCCCGAGGAGAGGAAAACCACTCCTATGAACGCTATCCAAGTGCAAAGTAATGAAAACATTAGGATGTTGGGAAAACTTAAAGAGAGATGGGCTAGAGAAAAGGAGGAAGAAGAGAGAGTTAAGAGCCTTCCTACCTACCACACCGTAGCTACTATCCAAGTTGAGGATGTCCAAACTATTAGCACCATCACACCCCTAGTCCACCTGTACCTATCAATGGTGATGCTACCACCTCAACCGTAGATGAAGAAACCTCTATGAACATAGAGGCTTTCAAACAAGTGAGCCTTAATGATATCACTACCTCCTTGATAGATATTAGTGATCTAGACTTTTACAATTGCACCTTACATGAAGTTATTGGTTTCCTACACAAGATGTCTAGAGACCCCCACACTAGCACACTTAATCTTGCCTTCACAGAGCATAGCACCAATGCTCTAATCAAAGTTAGGGAGGAGAATGTTAGACTAGAAGCCTCCATACCTAGGAAGCTAGAAGATGGTTGGGATCCTATGATAAAAATCAAATTGAATAACTTCTCTTGCTTTGCTCTTTGTGATGTTGAAGCTAGTACCTCTGTTATGCCCAAAAGAATGTATGATATGCTTGAATTGAAACCTTTTGATCCTTGTTCTTTTGGTGTTCGTCTTGTCGATTCTTCCGTAAAGAAACCTTTGGGGAAGATCGATGATGTTCTTATCATTGTCAATGACAATTATGTCCCCGTTGATTTTACTATTATGGACATTGAGTGTGAGCCCTCTTGTCCAATTATTTTGGGACGTCCCTTTCTTCGCACCGTTGGTGCTGTTATTGACATGAAAGAGGGGAATATCAAATTCCAATTCCCTCTCAAGAAAGGGATGGAACACTTCCCTAGGAAAAAGATTAAGTTTCGCTTTGAGTCCGTCACACGGGCTAGTTATTTTCTTGATAAAACATAATCTTTTGCCTTATGCCTAGCTTAAAGGCGTAAAAGAAAGCGCTTGTTGGGAGGCAACCCAAGATGTTTTTACTTCTGTTTTTAGTGGTATTGATGATTGTTACTACTGTAGCAACATCATTGTATCTTTATTTTTCAAGCTTTGTGCCTTTTATAGCCTCATATGACAAGGGAAGTGAAAGTTGTGACATGCTGTCCAAAAAACAGAT
The DNA here is from genome assembly GCA_950022295.1 of Bromus sterilis. NCBI lineage: Eukaryota > Viridiplantae > Streptophyta > Magnoliopsida > Poales > Poaceae > Bromus > Bromus sterilis. The sequence goes on from OX465597.1 coordinate 34,551,428, forward strand.
TATGTCCTCGTGACGGGAAAAATCATAGAAAATCACCAGTTCATATTTTTGAGCTGAATTTTTTTACAAAGCGTGCTCTATACAATCACGGAACTTTCGTATGTTCTGAGTTTTTTGATTTGAGTTGCATAAGTGCCCCTAAAAAATATTTACTACCTGATGTTCTGTTTTTCACAGATTCTGCCACGTTTTGTCTCTCCTAACTTTTGCAAACCTTAAGCTTGTTTTTTCTTTGTAAAAACCTTTTGGAAATCTTGAGAAACAGTAGCCCTTACTGAAAATCTTTATTTTCAGTAAAGGAAAATTATTTTAATAGGCTACTAACCTCTCTAATCAGTTTACAATGAGTTATGTATGAAAGGAGTTTTCAAGTGTGCGATGGAAGATGATGAAAGAAGATCCTGGAGTGTCAAATGCTCAAGATTGGGGATGCCCCCATGCACCCCAATAAATATTCAAGGATACTCAAGCGTCTAAGCTTGGGGCTGCCCCCGTGAATCCCCTTCTTCATCAACAATTATCAGTTCGTCCCTCGTTGCAATATATTTTTATCACTTCATGCGTTATGTGCTATGCTTGGAGCGTCTCGCTCTTTACTTTTCTTAGGTTTGTTTTTGCATTGTTTGCTGTAGTAACAAGTTAGACCCCAGCTTTCTTTTGTGTGGGAGAGAAACACGCTCCGCTTGAACTAGAACTCCTCATAGGATTTGCATGCTTATTTCCTTAGCTGTGAGTTGTTCTTTTTCTTTTCTTAGATGCTGCCCTGTTTAGTTGTAGTGCTTTAGTTTTCTTCTAGAGCTTTTCTTTTGTCTCAGGTTTAACTTTCTATAGGTTGCATGTTTATCTTGTTTAGAGAGTTTGCCTGTTGCACTGAGTTTTATGTCTTGACTAGAAAGTAGGTAGTTGAAGTTGCTATTCTCTTTGTAGTAGTAACTTGCAATAATTTTGAGGTATTGACTAGAGTAATGTTTCAACTTATGGTGTCAAGAGATTTAGCCTATTAGTGATAGATGTCGTATTTTGGTCAATCCGTGTGATTTTCGAAAACCAAAACCCCTGTTGATAACTCTAGCTTCTAGATGGATCACTAACCTCTGGAGGGTTCGAATATTACAGTACACTCATGTACCATGAGTCGAGGATGCGCAAGGATAACCAAACCCCCATACACTCCTCCTCGGGGTACTTGTCTCTTTTTGAACCTCCTGATTAGATTGAGAGTTACCGATAATAAGTGCATGAGTTCTTCGGAATAATGTGAGCATTCGAAAGTTGACACTTCCACCTCCCATATTTTTCTAGCCTCTCTTGTGACGTGCATTGCCTCCTTCTCACTCCGAGAGTTGGCGCCCACCTTCGCCGGTACATCCAAACCCTTGGCATGATACGCTCTGTCATCATAAACCTCCTTATATCTTTCCTCAAAATAGCCACCATACCTACCTATCAAGGCATTTCCACAGCCTTTCCGAGATACATTGCCATGCAACATCCACCTTCTCATGACTTGATCTTCATGTCATACATGCTACTTGCTTGATCGATGAGCCGCATGCTAGTTGGGCCTTGCCCTAATCATTGCTACATGACGCGCTAGTATCATTGCATATCCTTCTATCCTGGCAGAGGCATACATTTGCATTATGATAGTTACATCTTCTTTATGTGAGTACCCTTGTAAAGTGTGAAAGATCTCCTATATTCTTGTAAAATAGAGTGTTGCCCCTTAAGTGAGGAAAACATCCCAAAGAGGACAAAATCAAAAGATCCCAAAGAGGACAAATGAGAGTTAAATAGAAAGAGCCATTGAGGCCACCAAAAAATACAAAAAATAGAAAAAAGAGAAAAATAAAAAAAATAAAAAGAGAGAAGGGGGCGCACTACTATTCCTTTTGAGAGATCCACACTAGTACCTCATCCTCTATCCCTTGTACTCCATAGAGATCATCATACATGCATATAGCTATGTGGGGACCCTTCACAATATAGAACTTGACTTGTATATTCCAATGATGAGCCTCCTCAAACGAGCTCTAGGTCTTCTTGAGCAAGCAAGTTAGATGCACCCCCACTAGTTCCCTTGGAGAGCTTTTAGCTCACATGTGCATCCGTTGCATGGAAATCCCTACTCCTCACATCATATCTATCATATGGCCTTCTCTCGCCTATGGTTGTCCTCATTGATGTGAGCCTTTCACACCTTTTTGTCTTCCTCCACCACCTTCTTTCTGTTTCTCCTTTTAGGTGTCAACTTTCTTGCTCACGCTCATCCATTGCATGAGTGCTCAAAATATCGCAAGGGAGTGGATCAGTTTGACTTGTACCTGGCTAGTGGTCTGGGGACTAGTCAAGATAAGAATCCAAAGGAGACTAAGTGTGAAACTTTAGTAGATAGTAGTTCTCAACAACTTTTTCTCTCTCTTTTTCCCAGTCCCCTGCTTGCACGCAAACACCATCTGGAGACATTCGAGTCACGGACAGCGAGAGCTCTTGCACCCTTTGTTCTTTTGTTGCTTGTGTCAATGCTAATATAGACTCTTGCTTGTTAAGACTTGTATTGAATTACATGCTTTGATTGCTTTACTTAAAAGTCCTTATATGGTTGTGTGGCATGTCGCCACAGAAATTATGCTTGTTATCATTTCCCTACTCGAGGACGAGCAGGAATTAAGCTTGGGGATGTTGATACGTCCCTAACATACCTATCATTTCTGCTTGCTCCATGCATGATTTGTGTGACTTTGCCATGTTTTGCTTGAACTTTCATACACTTTTGATCATATTTGGACTAACCTATTAACTTAGTGCACCCAGTTGCTAGTTCATGTTTCTGCTGTTTTTATATTTCAAGTTTTCCGACCATTAAAAGTGTCAAATAAATTCCGGAAAAAATTATATAAAAAATTAGCGTCCCGGAAGCTTCCCGAAGAACCAAGGAAGTAAGGGAGTGGACCCACCAGGGCCCCAGGAGGGTCCCTGGCGCGGCCCAGCCCTAGGGCGCGCCGGGCACCCTCCTGGTTGCCATGTGGCCCCCCTCGGTGCACCCCTTGGCCTATATTTAGTGCCCGCGGAGGAAACCCCTAATATCGATCTGCTATTCCCGTTCTCCTCTCTGTACTTCCGCCACCGCCGCCGTTTCAAGATCGGGGCTTCTAGGAGAAGCTGCCCCGGCACCCTGCCGAAAAGAGGAACCCCCTCCGGGAGACCATCCATCACCATGGACGCCTCCCGGATGTGTTGTGAGTAGTCCCCCGTGGACCATGGGTCCATGACCAGTAGCTATGTGATGTTCTCCTCCCCTCTTTGTGCTTCCACTTTAAAGACCTCATAAGCTGCCTCACATGATCGAGGTACCTTTGTAATTTTCTGTGTTGCTATGCTGAGCTTGCTGGGATCTGATAGATTATGAGACTATGTTCAGATTGTGATGAGTAATATATTTGTCTCTTTTATACTTGTGTTATTTAGTTAATTCTTGCATGTTCTCCGTTGCCGTATTTTTCTTTGGCCAAGTGATTTGTTGCAACTCCAAGAGGAAGCGTTATGCTTGATTGTGGGTTCAGCCCCCTGATGTCTAGCTTGAGTGACAGAAACATGAGACTAGGGGATGTGTTGTTTCCACCAGGGAAAAAACAACGGTGCTTGTACCTACGGGTGCAAGGATTGTTTACTTTACGCAAAGTTCTTTTAATGCAGTTGTTTGTTGCTTTGAGTTTACACTTTGGGTGGGATTCACAACTTAATACCAGCGAGATGTTCTGGATAGATATCTCAAGGTGGATGATTCTTAGTAGATGCAGATGGATTTCGGTCTACTTACCTTCCTATACTGCCCATTGCTTTTGAGCCTCTTCCTTTATTTTGTAGCATAGTTAGCATTGCGGTGCGTTTATAATCCTGTCAATTGCCCAGCTGTGATTTTTTTACCTCGCTAGCACTTTTATCGTCTTTTGGGAGAGAGACATCAGTAGTGAACGTCATGGGATCCCGGTCCATATTTCCACCATTGCTTACACCTTCAATTTACTTTCAGTCTTTAGTTTTCTGTTGAAACTATTATTATCTCTTGCGTTGATCCTTTGTAAACAGCAAGGTCGGAGGAATTGACAACTCCTTTGTACACGTTGGGAGCAAAGTTACTTGTTGTGTGTGCAGGTCCACGTCAAGCGCCATGACGCCTTGTTGTATTTCTGCGAGTCCTACTGAAGACAAACCTTGGTATCTTCACCGAGGAAAATTTGCTGCTACGCTACATCTCACCTTCCACTTGGGGTAACCAACGAGAAGTGAGAGAACTATCTTCCTCACCGTATCACTCCTCTGTACTCGTTGGGAGCAAAGTTACTTGTTGTGTGTGCAGGTCCACGTCAAGCGCTGTGACACCTTCTTGTATTTCTGTGAGTCTTTGATGTGCGAGGTAATGATAGTGATTTATCGCCCTTCGTCGGTGAGCCCCAAGTGGAAGGCGTGATGTAGCACAACAGAAAATTTCCCTCGGTGAAGATACCAAGGTTTGTCTCCAGTAGGACTCCGGAGATGATAAGTAGGTGTCAACGGCGCAACTGACGCGGACCTGCACACAGACACGATAACTTTGTTCCCAACGAAGTTCAGAGAGGTTGTCAATCTCTCCGGTCTTGTTGTTCACAAAGGATCAAACACAAGGGATAATGATAGCAATTGAAAGTAAAAGCAGAAAAGTAAATGAGCGTGTAAACAGTGATGAAGATATGGACCGGGATACGTGATGTTCACTAGTGATGTCTCTCTCCCAAAAGACGATAAAATTGCTATGCGAGGTAAACAAATTACAGAAAGGCAATTGACAGGATTATGAACGAACCGCAATGCTAACTATGCTACAAAAGAAAGGACGAGGCTCAAAAGCATGGGCAGTACGCCAAAATAAGTAGACCGAAATCCAACTGCATCTACTACTAATCATCCACCTTGAGATATCTATCCAGAACATCTCGCTAGTATTAAGTTGCGAGCCCCACCCAAAGTGTAAACCCAAAGCAACAGACAACTGCATTAAAAAGAACTTTGCGTAAAGTAAACAATCCTTGTAACCGCGGTTACAAGCACCGTTGTTTTCCCCTTTGTGGCAACAACAAATCCCCTAGACTCATGTTTCTGTCACTCAAGCGTGTCATCGGGGGGCATGAACCCACAATCGAGAAAAACGTTCCCTCTTGGAGTCACTACCTACTACTTGGCCAAAGCAATAAACAGCAACAAAGAACATGCAAGAATTACTTAGGAAAAAAAATATAAGAGACAATAACCAAATATATTACTCAATCACAATCTGAACATAATCTCATAATCCATCAGATCCTATCAAACTCAACATAGCAATATTAGAAAGATTACAAAAGTGCCTCGATCATGTAGGGCAGCTCACGAGGTCTAAACCATGAAGAACAAAGAGGGGAGGAGAACATCACATAGCTACTGATCACGGACCCATGGTCCAAGGAAAACTACTCACAAGACATCCGGGGAGCATCCATGTTGGAGAGGAGACTCCCGGAGGTCAATCCTCCCTCCGGCAGGGTGTCGGGAAGAGGTCTTCTGGTGCTCCCGATCTGGGAAGCGCGGCGGCGGCGGAATAGAGGCGAGTTTGCGAAATAGGGTTCTTCTTCTGGAGTTTCCCCGTGACGGAGAATAAATAGGCGAAGGGGCACAACCAGAGGTGGACCAGGGGCCTAGGCGCCCCCCTGGCGCGGCCAGGGGTGGGGCCGTGCCGGGTGGCTGCCTGGGCGCCCTGGCTCCCCTCTGGCCCCTTCCGGGCTCTTCGCGAAGCTTCCTGTACGCTGATTTTTCTTGTATTTTTCCGGAGTTTTTCTGGCACTTTTTATATGGGGAAAAACTGAAATAGAAAAACAGCAGAAAACAGGAACTGGCACTGGGGTGCACTGAGTTAATAGGTTAGTCCAAATATGATCAAAAGTGTATGAAAGTGTATCTAGATCATAGCAATATCACACAAAACATGAATGGAGCAAGCAGAAATTATAGATACATTTTGGACGTATCAACATCCCCAAGCTTAATTCCTGCTCGTCCTCGAGTAGGTAAATGATAACAGCATAATTTCTGTGGTGACATGCTAGCAACCATAAAAGAACTGTGAAAAGTAAAGCAATCAAGGTTAGAGATTCAATTCAAGTCATCACATGCAAGAGTCTATATTAGCATTGAGACAAGTAACAAAAGAACATTAGGTGCAAGAGCTCTCGCTGTCCGTGACTCGAATGTTTGCAAATGGTGTTTGCGTGCAAGAAGGGGGATAGGGAATACGAGAAAAAGTATTTTTTTGTTGAGAACTCAATCTACTAAAGTTTCACACTTGGTCTTCTTTGGAATCTTATCTTGACTCGTCCCCAGACCACTAGCCAGGTACAAGTCAATTTGATCCACTCCTTTTTGATATTTTGAGCACTCATGCAATGTATGAGCGTAAGCACGAGAGTTGACACTTAGGATGACAAAGAGAGAAATATGGTGGAGGAGGAAGACAAAAAGGATAAGAAAGGCTTACATCAATGAGGACAATCATAGGCAAGAGATGCCAAATGATAGATATGATGTGAGGAGTAGGGATTGCCATGCAACGGATGCACATACGAGCTAAGAAGCTCTCCAATGGAACTAGTGGGGGTGCATCTAACTTGCTCGCTCATGAAGACCTAGAGCTCGTTTGAGGAGGCTCATCCTTGGAATATGCAAGCCAAGTTCTATAGTGTGAAGGTCCCCACATAGCTATATGCATAAAGATCATCTCTATGGAGTACAAGAATATAAAGGGAGTACTAGTGTGGATCTCTCAAAAGGATAGTAGTGTTGCCCCTTTCTCTCTTTTTATTTCTTTTTCTCTTTTTCTATTTTTTTTGTATTTTTTTGTGGCCTCAATGGCTCTTTCTATTTAACTCTCATTTTTCCTCTTTGGGATCTTTTAATGTGTCCACTTTGGGATCTTTTCCTCACTTAAGGGAAACACTCTATTTTACAAGAAGGTAAAGGAGATCTTTCACACTTTACAAGGTACTCAAAATCATAAAGAAGATGTAACTATCATGATGTATGCAATGTATGCCGCTGCCAGTGTAGCAGGAACATGTATGACATGAAGATCAAGTCATGAAGAGGTGGATGTTGCATGGCAATATAACTCGGAAAGGCTATGGAAATTCCTTGATAGGTAGGTATGGTGGCTGTTTTGAGGAAAGATATAAGGAGGTTTATGATGATAGAGCGTATCATGCCAAGGGTTTGGATGTACCGGTGAAGGTGGTCACCAACTCTCGGAGTGAGAAGAAGGCAATGCACGGCACGGGAGAGGCTAGCAAAATATGGGAAGGTGGAAGTGTCAACTTTCAATACTTACATTAGTCCGAAGAAATCATGCAGTTATTATCGGTAACTCTCAATCTAATAAGGAGGTTCACAAAGAGACAAATACCCCGAGGAGGAGTGTATGGGGGTTTGGTTATCCTTGCGCATCCTCGACTCATGGTACGTGAGTGTTCTCGAATATTCGACTCCTCAGAAGAGTAGTGATCCATCTAGTAGCTAGAGTTCTCAACTAGTTTTTTAGGTTTTGAAAATAAACACGGATTTCCCAAAATATGACATCTATCACTAATAGTCTAGAGCTCTTGACACCAAAAGTTCAAACATTACTCACATCAATACCTCAAAACTATTGCAAGCTACTACTTGAATTAAATAGCAACCTCAATTACCTACTTTCAAGACAAGACACAACTCAGTACAACAACCAACTCTCTTTAACAAGATAAACATGAAAAATAAAAAGAGTTCTAGCAACAGACTAAACAAAATCCAAGGCTCTTGCTAAAGACAAACTAAGACTAAAACTAAACATGGCAGTAGCTATGAAAAGATAAAGAACACACAACAACAAAAAGATAAGCAGGAAAAATCCTATGATGTGTTCTAAATTTTGAAAGTTGAGCGCGTTTCTCTCCCACACAAAGTAATACGGGATCTAACTTGTTATGAACAGCAAGCAAAGCTAAAGAAAACTAAAAATAAAACCTAAGAGCGAGACGCTCCAAGCATAGCACATAACACATGAAGTGATAAAAATATAGTGAGACGAAGGACGAACTGATGATTGTTGATGGAGAAGGGGATGCAAGGGGGCATCCCCAAGCTTAGACGCTTGAGTCTCCTTGAATATTTATTGGGGATGCATGGGGGCATCCCCAAGCTTGAGCGCTTGACACTCCTGGATCTTCTTTCATCATCTTCCATCACACACTTGAAAACTCCCTTCATACATAACTCATCATAAGCTGATTAGAGAGGTCATTACCCTTAATAAATAAATTTCCCCACTGGATATAAAGATATTCTTGAAGAGCTACTGTTTCTCAAGAGTGCCAAAAAGTTTTTTCAAAGAAAAAGCAAGCTTAAGGTTTGCAAAAGTTAGGAGAGACAAAACGTGGAAGAATCTGTGAAAAACAGAACAGCATATATTAAATAATTTGTTAGGGGAACTTCTGCCACTCAAATAAAAAAACTCAGAACATACGGAAGTTTCGTAATTGTATAGAGAATACTGTGTAAAAATTTCAGCCCAAAAGGATGAACTGGTATTTTTATGGAATTTTTCTGGTCAGGAGGACAGAATCTGTTTTCTGGACAGCATGTCACAACTTTTACTTCCCTTGCCGTAAGAGGCTATAACTTGGCACAAAGTTGAAAATAAAGATACAATGATGTTGCTACAGTAGTAACAATCATCAAGACACAACAGAAGCAAAAATAACAACCTAAATTCGTTGCGGGCTGCCTCCCGAAAGCGCTTTCTTTTATGCCTTTAAGCTAGGCATGATGAAAAAGAAGAATCAAGGGTATCCAAGATCAGAATCATAAAAACCTTCAAATTGATTTTCAATAAGCTCATTCCTCTTCTTACTAGGAAATAGATACTTACCTTTCGCCATACCGCGTAAGCGTATGTGCCTATTACCAATATCAATGAAGCCTTTCATAGCACGGAGGAAGTCTCTTCCGAGCACAATGTTACTTTGGTTTGGCTCCATGATGAAGAAATCCATTGGTGCAATCCTATGAAGGAATGCAACTTGGACTTCTTTTACCTTTCCTTTAATCTCTAAAATATCTCCATTAGAATGTTCATGATAAGATGATAATTTATCCATATCTAGTTTCAAAGAATCATAAACTATTTTTGGCATAGTAGAAACTGTGGATCCAATATCACAAAGAGCAATGAAGTCTTGGTTAGAGATGCTAATCCTAACAAAGGGCTCCCAGTCATCATCTATCTCCAACATTTCTTTCTTTTTGGACTTAAGTTCCTCTACTTTACTCAAGTCTAGAGCATCCAATCTTTTTTCAATAGTGGCAAGTCTATCTATGACAGTATCAACACTACGATCATAAACAAAATAACTAGATAGACTATGCAAAATATCAAAAGCTCTATCTTCATCACACTCTAGAAAATCTCCTTCAGCTATAATATCAAGAGAGTGTTTACACCACTTAAAAAGACCATGGTAAAAATTTCTAAGCACAATTTTTATAGGTATCCAAGGCATAATCCTTTTATGTGCTTGAGAGATTCTGTCCCATGCCTTCTTCATATTTTCTCCGTCTCTTTGACGGAAATCGAGAACTTCCGATTCCGGCAAAGCACCTAGTCCTAACATGTTCATCTAAACAAGGAGGACTACTAACAGCAAGATAAATAATTTTTTTGTAAATTTTGATAAAAGACACAAAGATAAAAACTGAAAGGTAAACTAACAAGACTAAAAAACAAAGGTAAAGGGTAGTGTGCAACTCCCCTATTTTAGCACTCGGAGTCCCCGGCAACGGAGCCAGAAATTTGGCTTGATGTGCGAGGTAATAATAGTGATTTCTCGCCCTTCGTTGGTGAGCCCCAAGTGGAAGGCGTGATGTCGCACAACAACAAATTTCCCTCGGTGAAGATACCAAGGTTTGTCTCCAGTAGGACTCCGGAGATGATAAGTAGGGTTCAGCGGCGCAACTGACACGGACCTGCACACAGACACGATAACTTTGTTCCCAACGAAGTTCAGAGAGGTTGTCAATCTCTCCGGTCTTGTTGTTCACAAAGGATCAAACACAAGGGATAATGATAGCAATTGAAAGTAAAAGCAGAAAAGTAAATGAGCGTGTAAACAGTGATGAAGATATGGACCGGGATACGTGATGTTCACTAGTGATGTCTCTCTCCCAAAAGACGATAAAATTTCTATGCGAGGTAAACAAATTACAGAAAGGCAATTGACAGGATTATGAACGCACCACAATGCTAACTATGCTACAAAAGAAAGGACGAGGCTTAAAAGCATGGGCAGTACGCCAAAATAAGTAGACCGAAACCCAACTGCATCTACTACTAATCATCCACCTTGAGATATCTATCCAGAACATCTCGCTGGTATTAAGTTGCGAGCCCCACCCAAAGTGTAAACCCAAAGCAATAGACAACTGCATTAAAAAGAACTTTGCGTAAAGTAAACAATCCTTGTAACCGCGGTTACAAGCACCATTGTTTTCCCCCTTGTGGCAACAACACATCCCCTAGACTCATGTTTCTTTCACTCAAGCGTGTCATCGGGGGGCATGAACCCACAATCGAGCAAAACGTTCCCTCTTGGAGTCACTACCTACTACTTGGACAAAGCAATAAACAGCAACGGAGAACATGCAAGAATTACTTAGGAACAAAAATATAAGAGATAAGAACCAAATATATTACTCAATCACAATCTGAACATAATCTCATAATCCATCAGATCCTATCAAACTCAACATAGCAATATTAGAAATATTACAAAAGTGCCTCGATCATGTAGGGCAGCTCACGAGGTCTAAACCATGAAGAACAAAGAGGGGAGGAGAACATCACATAGCTACTGATCACGGACTCATGGTCCAAGGAAAACTACTCAAGAGACATCCGGGGAGCATCCATGGTGGAGAGGAGAATCCCGGAGGTCAATCCTCCCTCCGGCAGGGTGCCGGGAAGAGGTCTTCTGGTGCTCCCGATCTTGGAAGCGTGGCGGCGGCGGAACAGAGGCGAGTTTGCGAAATAGGGTTCTTCTTCTGGAGTTTCCCCGTGACGGAGAATAAATAGGCGAAGGGGGGCAGCTAGAGGTGGACCAGGGGCCCCAGGCGCCCCCCTGGCGCGGCCAGGGGTGGGGCCGCGCCGGGTGGCCGCCTGGGCCCCCTGGCTCCCCTCTGGCCCCTCCTGGGCTCTTCGCGAAGCTTCCTGTACGCTGATTTTTCCTGTATTTTTCCCGGAATTTTTCTGGCACTTTTTATATGGGAAAAACTGAAATAGAAAAACAACAGAAAACAAGAACTGGCACTGGGGTGCACTGAGTTAATAGGTTAGTCCAAATATGATCAAAAGTGTATGAAAGTGTATCTAGATCATAGCAATATCACACAAAACATGCATGGAGCAAGCAGAAATTATAGATATGTTTTGGACGTATTAGTCTTACTGGAGACAAACCTTGGTATCTTCACCGAGGGAAATTTGCTGCTACGCTACATCTCACCTTCCACTTGGGGTAACCAACGAGAAGTGAGAGAACTATCTTCCTCACCGTATCACCACCTGCGCCTAGTGAAGCCAAAGAAGGAGTCGGAGGTCATCATGAAGAAGGAACACGAGTCCATGCCCGCCGACCTCGACGACGCATTCGCCTGGTCGAAAGAAGACCACGTGCGGGAGGATATGAAGCGCCATCGCCGCGCTCTACAGGAGATCGCCGAGCGTCGTGATCCTCGACGACAATGAGGAGGAGGTTGCTACGCCGAGAAAGCCGTTCCACGGTGGCGGCGGTCCAGGTCAGGGCTACAGCAGCAGCGCCGCTCCAAATAATGAGTCACCAAGTGGCGATGACGATGACGGTGCGGCTACACCGTGTTATACGACCTCCTCAACATGCGCTAGGAGTTGTTTTTAATGTTTTATTAATTTCCCAAAATATCAATGAAATCGTCTATATTTCGTCCAAACTGATTGGATTTCGTTGAGTTTGGGCGTTTGATTTTTTTGCCTTGTTGTTGCGTTCGCAGTTGAGAAATGGATCGCCCCACGCCGGAAATATCGTTGACAACTCCCCAAAAGGCGCTAATTTCACTCGAAAAATGACGTTTGAGAACCGAACGGCTGAAGATGCCCTAACACCGAGGCTCACAATTTAGCAAAGCACATACTCCCTCCGTTTCTAGATATAAGGTGTATAATTTTTTTTAAAAGTTCAAAATATAGGGTGTATTTCATTGTAGCACTCATCTAGACAATTTTTTTTAGAGATCTGATCATGTTTTCTTATCTCTTGCAAATCCCTCTATTTTCTCACATCAATTAGCTAGATGTAATCCCATCCAAACTTAGTGTAATTATTTCTCAATGTGTGTTCTTTAATTTCCGTGCTAAAAACAATACACCTTATATCTAGGATCAGAGGGAGTATTATTTTAGGAGTTGATTGTTGTAACAACTCGGGATTTTCACCCAAATAAAAAAATGTTTGTTGCTTTATTTTGTTGATTACTAGAATTCTTTGCAGTATTTGCTTCGCTGAATTATTAATCGGTGAATATTCTCCCCCTCTCTTTCTCGTATCGGATGCAGGACCGAACCTTTTTCCCTTGGAACACAACCTTGCGACACCGGGTTTCACCCGAGCACCGTCGCAACTTCCGGCACAAGACCAGCCATAGCCATCGGAACGAAAAAACCCCATTTAATAATTAAATGGATTATTTTATTGAACGCCGGAAAATGTTCTCGAAACGGTATCGAAGTGAGGTACGACTGACGGGCTCGCCGCGTTGAGTGCGTGGTTCGAAATTTCGCCCGAATCAGAGATCGTATGCACTCCCAGCGGTCAGAAACGTGGAGTACCGAACGCGAGAGAGAATACCCGGGGGTGTTTGCGTAAACCTACCATCCGGGCCAGCCTATATAAAGACCACCACTCTCCCTAGCCCTTCTAGAGTTTCCCCTAAGAAAAATTGCAGCCACCCCCTCCTAAAGCCCCAAATTCTCTCCCGAAATCCTAACCAGCTCCCAATTTCAGCCATCAGATCTCAGATCTGTGGCTCAGATCGCGCCACACAACGCCCACCAGCTCCTCCACCAACCTCCAGCCACCGGTCCGATCTGGGCCCCGCTGGCCCGCTGCCGTCCGCCACCGGGCTTGGAAGCCCGCGCCACCTCCCCGGTCGGCGCACCGCAGCCGCCTCCTAGCCGCGCGTCGGGTGAGCTCCGTCCTCTCCTCCCGCGCCATCCTCCTCTAACCCTCTCTGACGAGGGGGTGACCCCACGACTCCTACATGTGAGGCTACCTGGTGCGTATGAAGACAGAAGGCCCGTTGGGGAGCTGCGAGAAGCCCACGATTGGCCCAACCAAGCACCGACGTAGGAGTCCGCGACTAACATGGAAGGTGCAACTTGGCGTACAAGGCAGGACTAGGATTAGGAAACTTCCTATGTAACCTAGCACGGACTCTCCGAGACCTAGCCTAGTATATAAAGGCTGGGAGGGGAGACGTTTATCTCATATCAATACGCATCTACTCATCCTAGCCTTGCATGAACTCGCCTTGGCCTCCACTGTAATCGCCCCCTCAAGCAATAATATCGAGCAGGAAGTGCTTCTACTGTTAGCCGACGAGTATCGTCCAACTTGTGCCATCCCTATGACAAACCCAAGGTCCCTGACCATGGGATTTGCCGGGGTTGATCCCCGTCAATTGGCGCCGACCGTGGGGACTACGCAGGTTGGAATCACGATCTCGGCGGTCCCGATCTCAGCAGACCAAGACTCAAGGACTAGAACCAGATCTAGTCCGCTCGAGGAATTCGAGATCACCACAAGCATCTCCATCATCTCGCCAAGATCATCCACCCTGCGGCCTAGCCAAGTCCAGCACCTCGACGACTGTCAGATCCATCGACGACGGAAGAGAACTCGACGACCCAGCAGACAAGCAGAAGGAGGCTACTCTAGAATCCCACTCGAGGAGTCGCGACGCGTGGCCGAAGGCTCGCCCATCATTCGACGACCCGCCGCCACCCAAACTCCCGCCACACGCCAAGACAGCGACTCCGAGACCCAGTCCGGAGACTACTACGATCCGGATCGAAGGCCATACGAATTCGCCAACTTCATTCGCAATCAATCACTCAGCGACGGGATAGAACTCGACCCATGACTCCACAGCCGAGCAGAAGACCCCTCGCAGATCTTCCAAATCTCAAGGAGAAGAAGGCACGCCGGCTCCAGCAAACTCACAGCTAAAGAGAAACTGGAAGGACCCTGCGTGATCCACTGTTTCGAAGACAGCCGAGGACATCTCAGAGCAAGCCACACCCTGGGAGATTGCCGCCTATTCGCCGAACTCTCCAACAGCCTCAAAGAGGAGAAGTAGAGTGAAGCCAAACACACTCAAAGAAGCACGCAGTCACCCAAACCAAGTGCAGAGGAGCAATACCCCGTGTCCCAGGGACGAATCTTCATGATCCAAGAAGGAAGACCCTCGAAAGCAAAGCAAGACGCCTACACCCTGCAAGCCGAAGCAGCCGAAGGCCTAAAGATAACTGAAACCTACCAACTGAGTGGCGCTGAAACCAGCATCACCTTATCACAGAGCGACCACCCACCTGCAGTCCCGAGACCTGGGCATGCACCCCTGGTCCTCGAAGCCCAGATCGGAGGATACGACATGGACAGAATCTTCATGGACGGAGGCAACAGTCTAAACATAATCTTCGCCAGCACTCTACGCAAGATGTTCATCCCACGGTCAGTGCGGAAGAAGTCAGGAACCACAGTATACGGCATAGTCCCGGGCGAGGCAGCCACCTCCATCGGAGCAATACAGCTTGATGTGATCTTCGGCAGCAAGCGCAACTTCGCAAAGCAGGCACTTGAGTTCGAAGTGCTCGACTGGCAGTCGCAATATCATGCCATACTTGGGAGACCGGCGTTCGCACAGTTCATGGTGGTTCCACGTTATGCATATCTCAAGCTCAAGATACCAGGACCCGCATGAATCATCACAGTCAAGGGAAGCTTCATCAAATCGGACTAGTGCGACCGCGACTTCCACAAAGTCTCCGACACATTCAGAGCCCAACAACAACTCAAAGAAATAGCCATGGTGACGGACAAAAGCATATTTCCACTAGTAAACAGAAGCGAGACAAAGGAATTCGGTCGCGACTTCAGCGTCGACAGCGACACGACTACACACCAAGTACACCCGACAGACCCAGAAAAGACAGTCCGCGTATATGCCCACCTTCCAGAAGAGCAAGCAACCGACCTCATAACTTTCCTTCGTGAAGAGTGGAAATTTTTCACCTGGTGCTCAGCCGACATGCCCGGGATACCACGAGAATTCGCGGAACACGCACTTCACATCAAGCCAAACACGAAGCCAGTAAAACAGGCACTGCGACGGTTTTTAGAGCCCAAACGAAGAGAAATCGGAGAAGAAGTCAATCGACTACTCGACGCACAGTCCATCAGAGAAACAAAGAAAGCAACATGGATAGCAAACCCAGTCCTAGTCCCTAAAAACGACACCGAGGTACTGAGGATGTGTGTCGACTATGGGCCTATCAACAAGCACTGCCCAAAAGACCACCTCCCCCTGCCAAGAATCGATCAAATAATCGGCTCCACAGCAGGATGCGATCCCCTCTCCTTCCTCGACGCATACTCAGGACACAATCAGATCAGGACGACAGAAAAATATGAAGAGCAGACTTCGTTCACCACCCTCCACGGAGTACCCAGCTCTCAAAAAATGCTCTTTGGTCTAAACAATGCCGGAGCAACATACCAGCGAATGATGAAAGCATGCGAGATACCAGATTGGCGGAAGCATCCAAGTTTACGTAGATGAGATCGTCACCACAACAAAAGAACTCGCACCAGAAGCAGCCGCAGAAGACGACAACACAAGCGAACCAGCGCAAGTGGCAGCAGCGAACCCAATGGCTAATGAAGAGGGCAACAACGCAGTCGAGGAGCCAGAGCCAGCCGCACCCGAAGACCCCTCTTGGAGAGAACCGCTACTCAGATTCCTGATACAGGATACTCTACCACAAGACGTCACAGAAGCCCGACGCATAAGTCGACGATCCAAAGCATTCACAGTAATCAACAGGAAGCTCTACAAGCGCAGCATTTCCCAGGTCCTATGAAAATGCATAAACGAGGAAGACGACAAAGCCCTACTACTGGAGAATCATGACGACACCTGCAGGCACCATGCCAGTAGTCGAGCACTCGTGGCGAAAGCCTTTCGAGCAGGATCCTATTGGCAAACCACCATGAGAAATGCAGAGGATATTGTACGGTGTTGCATCGCGTGCCAAAAATTCGCCAGCAGGCCGCACGCCCCAGCATCAGAACTCAAAACCATACCACTATCATGGCCATTCGCCACATGGGGACTCGACATGGTAGGCCCACTCAAGAAATCATCAAAAGGAGGAAGAACACACCTATTGGTCGCAGTCGACAAATTCACCAAATGGATTGAGGCAGTACCAATCACCAGCTCAACAGCCCTCACGGCAGTCAACTTCATCAAATCAATCATCTTCAGATTCGGAGTACCACACAACATCATCACAGACAATGGTACAAACTTCACAGCAGCAGAATTCCAAAATTTCTGCCAGGAGTTGGGCATCAAAATAAACTACGCATCAGTCGCACACTGATACGTCCAAAACGTATCTATAATTTCTGCTTGCTCCATGCATGCTTTGTGTGATATTGCTATGATCTAGATACACTTTCATACACTTTTGATCATATTTCGACTAACCTATTAACTCAGTGCACCACAGTGCCAGTTCCTGTTTTCTGCTGTTTTTCTATTTCAGTTTTCCCCCATATAAAAAGTGCCAGAAAAATTCCGGGAAAAATATACGAAAAATCAGCGTACAGGAAGCTTCGCGAAGAGCCCGAGTGGGGCCAGAGGGGAGCCAGGGGTGCCCCAGGCGCCCCCCCTGGCGCGCCCCCCCCATTCGCCTATATATTCTCCGTCACGGGAAACTTCCGAAGGGAGAACCCTTTTTCGCGATCTCTCCTCTGTTCCGCCGCCGCCACGCTTCCGAGATCGGGAGCACCATAAGACCTCTTCCCGGCACCCTGCCGGAGGGAGGGCCTACCTCCGGGAGTCTCCTCTCCACCATGGATGCTCCCCGGATGTCTCGTGAGTAGTTTTCCTTGGACCATGGGTCCGTGATCAGTAGCTATGTGATGTTCTCCTCCACTCTTTGTTCTTCATGGTTTAGACCTCGTGAGATGCCCTACATGATCGAGGCACTTTTGTAATCTTTCTGCTGTTGCTATGCTGAGTTTGATGGGATCTGATGGATTATGAGATTATGTTCAGATTGTGATTGAGTAATATATATGGTTTTTATCTCTTATATTTTTGTTCCTAAGTAATTCTTGCATGTTCTGCGTTGCTGTTTATTGCTTTGGCCAAGTAGTAGGTACTAACCCCAAGAGGGAACGTTATGCTCGATTGTGGGTTCATGCCCCCCGATGACACGCTTGAGTGACAGAAACATGAGTCTAGGGGATGTGTTGTTGCCACAAGGGGGAAAACAACGGTGCTTGTAACCGCGGTTGCAAGGATTGTTTACTTTACGAAAAGTGCTTTTTAATGCAGTTGTCTGTTGCTTTGGGTTTACACTTTGGGTGGGGCTCGCAACTTAATACCAGCGAGTTGTTCTGGATAGATATCTCAAGGTGGATGATTAGTAGTAGATGCAGTTGGATTTCGGTCTACTTATTTTGGCGTACTGCCCGTGCTTTTGAGCCTCTTCCTTTCTTTTGTAGCATAGTTAGCATTGCGGTGCGTTCATAATCATGTCAATTGCCCTTCTGTAATTTGTTTACCTCGCATAGCAGTTTTATCGTGTTTTGGGAGAGAGACATCACTAGTGAACATCACGTATCCCGGTCCATATCCTCATTATTGTTTCCACGCTCATTTACTTTTCTGCTTTTACTTTCAGTTGCTATCATTATCCCTTGTGTTTAATGCTTTGTGAACAACAAGACCGGAGAGAATTACAACGTCTCTGAACTTGGTTGGGAATAAAGTTATTTGTGTCTGTGTGCAGGTCCGTGTCAGTTGCGCCGCTGACACCTACTTATCATCTCTGGAGTCCTACTGGAGACAAACCTTGGTATCTTTACTGAGGGAAATTTGCTGCTGTGCTACATCACGCCTTCCACTTGGGGCTCACCAACGAAGGGCGAGAAGACTACACCCGTCAACTCTCGCGCCATCACACACCCGCAGTCCAATGGCCAAGTGGAGAAAGCAAACATCTTAGTATGCGGAGGAATACAGAAACGAATCCTGGCACCACTCGAGCAAACCGCAGGCAACTGGATAGAAGATCTCCCCGCAGTTCTAAGGAGCCTACGCACCACCCAGAACAGCTCAACCCAATATACACCCTTCTTCTCGGTATACGGGGCAGAAGCAGTGATACCACACGACCTAAAATTCGGAGCACCCAGAATCTCAGGGTACGAAGAAGAAGAGGCAGAAGAAGCACCGCAGAATGACAAAGACGTAGTAGACGAAGCCCAAGACACGGCCATCACAAGATCAGAAGGGTACCAGGACAAGCTGCGTACATATCAAAGCAGCCGCCTGCGGACCAGATCGTTCAACAAAGGAGACCTTGTGCTACGGCTAATACAGGAAAAAGTGCACAAACTTGCCCCACAATGGGAAGGGCCGTTCATCATCACGGAAGTCATAGGAGGAGGAGCATACAGACTGGCGAATCCGAAGACCAATGAGGACGTGGGAAATCCATGGAACGTAGCGAACCTACGCTTGTTCTACCCATAAGTATCCAAGGCGTTATCAAAACATCAGCAGCAGCACTGATCGGCAACTCATGTAAAAACTCAAAGGAATAAAGCAATGTTGCCCAAAACATCTTACAAGCACTCGGGGGCTCGAGCCTAGAACTCCCCCCGAGAGACGCTATCTTCGCGAACACGACTTTTACTTACAAGCACTCGGGGGCTCGAGCCTAGAACTCCCCCCGAGAGACGCTATCTTCGCGAACGCGACTTTTACTTAAGAGCACTCGGGGGCTCGAGTCTAGAACTCCCCCCGAGAGACGCTATCTTCGCAAATGCGACTTTTACTTACAAGCACTCGGGGGCTCGAGCCTAGAACTCCCCCCGAGAGACGCTATCTTCTCGAACGCGACTTTTACTTACGAGCACTCGGGGCTCGAGCCTAGAACTCCCCCCGAGAGACGCTATCTTCGCGAACGCGACTTTTACTTACAAAGCACTCGGGGGCTCGAGCCTAGAACTCCCCTCGAGAAACGATATCCTCGCAAACGCGACTGTTACTTAAGACCCGGGGGCTCAGCCATAAAACTCCCCTGAAAGATGTCATCCTGGCTAAAAACGCGACTCTCGCCAAACAAAGTTGCATCGAAAAGCAAACGATTCTTTAGTATTCAACCGATCGCAAGCGATCGCCTAAAGACTCGGGGCTACTCCCATCAGGAGCGCTGACGCGCACCCGATATAAACTTGGAAAAATTCAACGACAAGCTACAAACTAGTAAGTCAACAATTCATAAAGCCTACGCTTGATTCTGCGAATCAAACGCAGCCTCGGGGGCTACTCCCATTGGGAGCGCTAGCGCGCACCCGAGAAGAAATTTCTCATTATAAAGGAGTCGAAGACATTCTCATTACAAAGGAGTCGAAGACATTCTCATTACAAAGAAATCGAAACGACAGTTTGCCGCTACAGAAGGACCTATGGAACTACAAGCTGGGCTACATTTCAACTTCTACATGTGTGCTCATGCTGAGATAATTGGCACTTTCGTGCCACAGCCTGGCGGGCATCATCACAGACAAAGTAGCAGCCCAGAAGAAGAAGAGGCTCGCCGTCCTCCAGTTCTACAAGGTGCCTCGCCTACTGCCGCTGCCGCTTGACGATTTGCTTGACGTCCAGTTCTTCCTTAGAACAAGAAGAGAAAACACCATCGCCCGAGGGATCAGACGAAGACGAAGACGCGGGAGAAGCAGGCGAACCACCACTCGAGCCTTCAGAATCGCTGCTGCTCGTCTCCTCACAGTACGGATCCAGACGGTTGCCACCAGCATCAAACGCACGGATAATAACAGTATGTCCGCCGTCAAAGCGACAAGAAAGACTGTCCCCGCTGCGCAGATTCAGCCGACGAGAAAACGTCCTCCAGCCAGAACCAAGAAAGATCAAGGACGAAGCATCAACTTCCAGCTCCACCCAATAAGAAGAACGAGAGCTCCCGTGAAGACGGAGCCAGAAAACCCTTCAAGTTACGCTCAGAAGAAATGGAGGCAAACGAAAAGGGAAGAGGAATCCGGGCAGCATCCCGGCCAAGAACAGGCAAAAGAAAGTCATAGTGCCAAAAACTCTCCTCCATGGAGGAAGAGGAAGAAAGCACCAACGTGTCACCATGGCGTGCACCTCGTGAAGAACGAGGAGTGCGGCCACCAAGACCACGACGACCACGACTTCGCCCAGCCACACCTCTACCACGCTTGGGCGCCATATGAAAAAGAAGAAGAAGAAGAAGAGAAAGATGCGAAGAATGGATGCCAAGGACGGGCAACCAAAGGAAGCATTTATAGCTCAATCCAAGGGAAAATGAGGAAAAACACACAGAAGTCCAGACGGCGTCATCATTGCATCCAAGACCAAAACAGGATCGAGCATTACGAATTCCAAGACAAAGATGCCTTCACACGGTCAGCATCATTTACAGGACGCGTCAAGTCTCGCCGGTTCCCCAGGCGAAGCCTTGGAAACCCAATGGGCAACAGGCAGCACGACGTCCAAACCATCATTATGACGGTCCAGAAGACGCGACGGATCAAGAAATCAAACATCATCACAGGTCATCCAACAGTATGGCAGCGCGACATCTCAAAAAGGACGGATCAAGATAAAAACCGTTGGCCAAAAACCAAAAGATTTCAAAAGCCAGCTATACGCCCAAATTTTCTCACTCTACAAAATTCTTACTCCCATCGGAAGTACCTATATTTGAGTTCGAGTGCTCCCTCACCCCGAAGGCAAAACGTGCTCGAGTGATCACTCGCACAGGCAGAAAAACATACTCTCAGAGTTTGGGTGCTCCCTCACCCCGAACACAATAAATAATTCGAGTGACTACTCGCGAAAAGATTCAGCCATTTAGCAAACATGACTTACTCGCACAAGATACGTCCAAAACGTATCTATAATTTCTGCTTGCTCCATGCATGTTTTGTGTGATATTGCTATGATCTAGATGCACTTTCATACACTTTTGATCATATTTGGACTAACCTATTAACTCAGTGCACCACAGTGCCAGTTCCTGTTTTCTGCCTTTTTTCTATTTCAGTTTTCCCCCATATAAAAAGTGCCAGAAAAATTCCGGGGAAAATATAGGAAAAATATGCGTACAGGAAGCTTCGCGAAGAGCCCGAGTGGGGCCAGAGGGGAGCCAGGGGTGGCCCAGGCGGCCACCCGGCGCGGCCCCACCCCTGGCCGCACCAGGGGGGCGCCTGGGGGCCCTGGTCCACCTCTGGCTGCCCCCCTTCGCCTATATATTCTCCGTCACGGGAAACTTCAGAAAGGAGAACCCTTTTTTGCGATCTCGCCTCTGTTTCGTCGCCGCCGCGCTTCCGAGATCGGGGCACCAGAAGACCTCTTCCCGACAAACTGCCGGAGGGATGGTTGACCTCCGAGAGTCTCCTCTCCACCATGGATGCTCCCCGGATGTCTCGTGAGTAGTTTTCCTTGGACCATGGGTCCGTGATCAGTAGCTATGTGATGTTCTCCTCCACTCTTTGTTCTTCATGGTTTAGACCTCGTGAGCTGCCCTACATGATCGAGGAACTTTTGTAATCTTTCTGCTATTGCTATGCTGAGTTTGATGGGATCTGATGGATTATGAGATTTTGTTCAGATTGTGATAGAGTAATATATTTGGTTTTTATCTCTTATATTTTTGTTCCTAAGTAATTCTTGGATGTTCTCCGTTGTTGTTTATTGCTTTGGCCAAGTAGTAGGTAGTAACCCCAAGAGGGAACGTTATGCTCGATTGTGGGTTCATGCCCCCCGATGACACGCTTGAGTGACAGAAGCATGAGTCTAGGGGATGTGCTGTTGCCACAAGGGGGAAAACAACGGTGCTTGTAACCGCGGTTGCAAGGATTGTTTACTTTACGCAAAGTGTTTTTTAATGCAGTTGTGTGTTGCTTTGGGTTTACACTTTGGGTGGGGCTCGCAACTTAATATCCGCGAGATGTTTTGGATAGATATCTCAAGGTGGATGATTAGTAGTAGATGCAGTTGGATTTCGGTCTACTTATTTTGGCGTACTGCCCGTGCTTTTGAGCCTCTTCCTTTCTTTTGTAGCATAGTTAGCATTGCGGTGCGTTCATAATCCTGTCAATTGCCCTTCTGTAATTTTTTTACCTTGCATAGCAGTTTTATCGTCTTTTGGGAGAGAGACATCACTAGTGAACATCACGTATCCCGGTCCATATCCTCATTACTGTTTCCACGCTCATTTACTTTTCTGCTTTTACTTTCAGTTGCTATCATTATCCTTTGTGTTTGATCCTTTGTGAACAACAAGACCGGAGAGATTGACAACCTCTCTGAACTTCGTTGGGAACAAAGTTATTTGTGTCTGTGTGTAGGTCCGCGTCAGTAGCGCCGCTGACACCTACTTATCATCTCTGGAGTCCTACTGGAGACAAACCTTGGTATCTTTACTGAGGGAAATTTGATGCTGTGCTGCATCACGCCTTCCACTTGGGGCTCACCAACGAAGGGCGAGAAGACTACACCCGTCAACTCTCGCGACATCAAAGCAAATTTCTGGCGCCGTTGCCGGGGACTCCGAGTGCTAAGATAGGGGAGTTGCACACTACCCTTTATATTTGGTTTTTAGTCTTGTTAGTTTACCTTTCAGTTTTTATCTTTGTGTCTTTTATCAAAAATCACAAAAAAATCTGCCACACTTGCTGCTGCTATGGGTTCCACTGAAAACACCAAGTTGTGTGACTTCACTAGTCACAACAACCAAGACTTTATCTGCACCCCCATTGCCACACCTGCCACTTCAGCTACCTCTTATGAAATTAAATCTACCTTGCTAAACCTTGTTATGAGAGATTAATTCTCTGGTGCTGGAGATGATGCTGCTTTACACTTGAACAATTTTATTGAATTATGTGATATGCAAAAGTATAAAGAAGTAGAAGGTGATATTGTTAAGCTCAAGCTCTTTCCTTTCTCTTTAAGGGGAGACGCTAAAATCTGGTTTCAATCTTTGCCTAGGAAAAGCATAGATTCTTGGGATAAGTGCAAATATGCTTTTATAGGGAAGTACTACCCACCTGCTAAAATTATCCAATTAAGGAGTAACATTATGAATTTTAAGCAATTGGATAATGAACACGTTGCCCAAGCTTGGGAACGAATGAAATCTCTTGTTAATAAATGCCCTACACATGGTTTGACTACCTGGATGGTTATCCAGACTTTTTATGCAGGCTTGAACTTTACCTCGCGGAACCTGTTAGATTCGGCCGCGGGAGGAACCTTTATGTCAACTACACTTGGTTCTGCCACGAAGCTTCTCGATGAGATGATGACCAATTATTCCCAATGGCACACCGAACGCGCTCCAACAGGTAGGAAGGTAAACTCTGTCGAGGAAATTACCTCCCTCAATGAAAAAGTTGACTTAATTATGTCTCTACTTACCAAGCAACCCTCTATTGATCCTCATGATGTCCCTTTAAATTCTTCGGTTGCCCAAGAACAAGTAGATGTGAACTTCATTGCTAGAAACAACTTCAACAACAATGCTTATAGGGGTAATTTTTCTAGCAATCCTAGACTGTTTCCATCCAACTATGGGAACAACAACACCTACCCTAGCAACAACTCCTATAATCCTGCTTATACGAAAAGAGACCTACCTAGCTATGAGAAATTGGTAGAAATAGAGAAAGCTACTAAGAACTATATGCACACCCAGTTTGAACAAAACAAAGCCTTCTCTAAGCCAATAGGTGAGCATACTGCCATTCTGCAAAACATTAGTGAACAGCTTGATAGCCTGAACAGTGAGATTTCTAATCTCCAAGCTAGACTTACCGCCACCGAAACCCATGTTTCGAATATGTCCCACACCCAATCTACTTTGATAAATCAAATGGTAGCCAAACCGGAAGTTATCCCTATGGAAGAGGATAGAATTAAGAGCCTTCCTACACACCACACAGTTGCCACTATCCAAATTGTTGAGGACACCCAGACTATTAGCACCCAATGCACTCCTAGTCCCGTTGGACCTATTAATGGTGATGCTAATACCTCAACCAAAGATGAAGAAACTCCTATGAACATAGAGGGTTTCAAACAAGTGAGCCTAGACGACACTACTACCACCTTTGATAGTAGTGATATTGATTTTGATAGTTGCACCCTCTCAGAAGTTATTAGCTTTCTACACAAAATGTCTAGAGACCCCCACACTAGCACACTTAATCTGTCCTTCACGGAGCATATCACAAATGCTCTCATCAAAGCTAGGGAGGATAAGCTTAGAGTAGAAGCCTCCATACCTAGGAAGCTAGATGATGGTTGGGACCCTATGATCAAAATTAAATTAAATAAATTCTCTTGCTATGCTTTATGTGATGTTGGAGCTAGTACCTCCGTTATGCCCAAAAGAATATTTGATATGTTTGAATTGAAGCCCTTTGAGCCTTTTTTGTTTGGTGTTCGTCTTGTTGATTCTTCCGTAAATAAACCTTTGGGGAAGATCGACGATGTTCTTATCATTGTCAATGACAACTATGTTCCCGTTGATTTTATTGTTATGGATATAGAGTGTGAATCTTTGTGTCCAATTATTTTGAGACGTCCTTTTCTTCGCACCGTTGGTGCGGTTATTGACATGAAAGAGGGGAATATAAAGTTCCAATTCCCATTCAAAAAGGGGATGGAAAACTTCCCTATAAAGAAAATCAAGTTACCTTTTGAGTCCGTTACACGGGCTAGTTATTCTCTTTCTCTTGATAAAACTTGATTCTTCTTTTGCATTATGCCTAGCTTAAAGGCATAAAAGAAAGCTCTTTCGGGAGGCAGCCCACAACGAATTTAGGTTTTTCTTTTTGGTTTTGTTGTGTCTTGATGTTTCTTACTACTGTAGTAACATCATTGTATCTTTATTTTTCAAACTTTGTGCCAAGTTTAGCCTCATACGGCAAGGGAAGTAAAAGTTGTGACATGCTGTCCAGAAAACAGATTCTGTCCTCGTGACTAGAAAAATTCCACAAAAATCCCAGTTCATCTTTTTGATCTGAATTTTTTTGACAGCGTTCTCTATACAATTTTGAAACTTCCGTATGTTCTGAGTTTTTTGATTTGAGTTGCAGAAGTGCCCCTAAAATGTTTTTTACTACCTGCTGTTCTGTTTTTCACAGATTCTGCCACATTTTGTCTCTCCTAACTTTTGCAAACCTTAAGCTTGCTTTTTCTTTGCAAAAACTTTTTGGCACTCTTGAGAAACAGTAGCTCTTCAAGAATATCTTTATATCCAGTGGGGAAATTTTATTTTATTAAGGGTACTAACCTCTCTAATCAGTTTATGATGAGTTATGTATGAAGGGACTTTTCAAGTGTGCGATGGAAGATGATGAAAGAAGATCCAGGAGTGTCAAGCGCTCAAGCTTGGGGATGCCCCCATGCATCCCCAATAAATATTCAAGGAGACTCAAGCATCTAAGCTTGGGGATGCCCCCGTGCATCCCCTTCTCCATCAACAATCATCAGTTCGTCCTTCGTCTCACTATATTTTTATCACTTCATGCGTTATGTGCTATGCTTGGAGCGTCTCGCTCTTAGGTTTTATTTTTAGTTTTTTTTAGCTTTGCTTGCTTTTCATAACAAGTTAGATCCCGTCTTACTTTGTGTGGGAGAGAAACACGCTCCACTTTCAAAATCTAGAACACATCATAGGATTTTTCCTGCCTATCTTTCTCTTGTGTGTGTTCTTTATCTTTTCGTAGCTACTGCCATGTTTAGTCTTAGTCTTAGTTTGTCTTTAGCAAGAGCCTTGGCTTTTGTTTAGTTTGTTGCTGGAACTCTTTTTAGTTTTCATGTTTATCTTGTTAAAGAGAGTTGGTTGTTGCACTGAGTTGTGTCTTGTCTTGAAAGTAGGTAATTGAGGTTGCTATTTAATTCTAGTAGTAACTTGCAATAGTTTTGAGGTATTGTTGTGAGTAATGTTTGAACTTTTGGTGTCAAGAGCTCTAGCCTATTACTGATGGTGTCGTATTTTGGTCAATCCGTGTGTATTTTCAAAACCTACAAAACTAGTTGAGAACTCTAGCTACTAGATGGATCACTAATCTTTGGAGGGATCGAATATTAGAGAACACTCACTTACCATGAGTCGAGGATGCGCAAGGATAACCAAACCCCCATACACTCCTCCTCGGGGTACTTGTCTCTTTGTGAACCTCCTTATTAGATTGAGAGTTACCAATAATAAGTGCATGAGTTCTTCGGACTAATGTAAGTATTGAAAGTTGACACTTCCACCTTCCCATATTTTGCTAGCCTCTCCCGTGCCGTGCATTGCCTTCTTCTCACTCCGAGAGTTGGTGTCCACCTTCGCCGGTACATCCAAACCCTTGGCATGATATGCTCTGTCATCATAAACCTCCTTATATCTTCCTAAAAACAACCACCATACCTACCTATCAAGGCATTTCCATAGCCTTTCCGAGATATATTGCCATGCAACTTCCACCTCTTCTTGACTTGATCTTCATGTCATACATGTTCCTGCTACACTGGCAGCGACATACATTGCATACATCATGTTAGTTACATCTTCTTTATGATTTTGAGTACCTTGTAAAGTGTGAAAGATCTCCTTTACCTTCTTGTAAAATAGAGTGTTGCCCTTAAGTGAGGAAAAGATCCCAAAGTGGACACAATAAAAGATCCCAAAGAGGACAAATGAGAGTTAAATAGAAAGAGCCATTGAGGCCACAAAAAAAAAGATAAAAAGAAATAAAAAGAGAGAAAGGGGAAACACTACTATCCTTTTGAGAGATCCACACTAGTACTCCCTTTATATCCTTGTACTCCATAGAGATGATCATTATGCATATAGCTATGTGGGGACCTTCACACTATAGAACTTGGCTTGCATATTCGAAGGATGAGCCTCCTCAAACGAGCTCTAGGTCTTCATGAGCGAGCAAGTTAGATGCCCCCACTAGTTCCATTGGAGAGCTTCCTAGCTCGTATGTGCATCCGTTGCATGGCAATCCCTACTCCTCACATCATATCTATCATTTGGCATCTCTTGCCTATGATTGTCCTCATTGATGTGAGCCTTTCTCCTCCTTTTTTGTCCTCCTCCTCCGTACTTCTCTCTTTGCCATCCTAAGTGTCAACTCTCGTGCTTACGCTCATCCATTGCATGAGTGCTCAAAATATTGAAAAAGGAGTGGATCAAATTGACTTGTACCTGGCTAGTGGTCTGGGGACGAGTCAAGATAAGATTCCCGAAAAAGACCGAGTGTGAAACTTTAGTAGATTGAGTTCTCAACAAATAAATGTTTTTCTCGTATTACTTATCCCCCTTCTTGCACGCAAACACCATTTGGAGACATTCGAGTCACGGACAGCGAGAGCTCTTCCACCATTTGTTCTTTTGTTACTTGTTTCAATGCTAATATAGACTCTTGCATGTTATGACTTGAATTGAGTTTCTAACCTTGATTGCTTTACTTTTCAAAGTTATTTTATGGTTGCTAGCATGTCACCACAGAAATTATGTCGTTATCATTTACCTACTCGAGGACGAGCAGGAATTAAGCTTGGGGATGTTGATACGTCCAAAACGTATCTATAATTTCTGCTTGCTCCATGCATGTTTTGTGTGATATTGCTATGATCTAGATACACTTTCATACACTTTTGATCATATTTGGACTAACCTATTAACTCAGTGCACCACAGTGCCAGTTCCTGTTTTCTGTTGTTTTTCTATTTCAGTTTTCCCCCATATAAAAAAGTGCCAGAAAAATTCCGGGAAAAATATAGGAAAAATAAGCGTACAGGAAGCTTCGC
The DNA here is from genome assembly GCA_950022295.1 of Bromus sterilis. Lineage (NCBI taxonomy): Eukaryota > Viridiplantae > Streptophyta > Magnoliopsida > Poales > Poaceae > Bromus > Bromus sterilis. The sequence goes on from OX465597.1 coordinate 34,579,718, forward strand.
GAAGAGCCCGAGTGGGGCCAGAGGGGAGCCAGGGGTGGCCCAGGCGGCCACCCGGCGCGGCCCCACCGCTGGCCGCGCCAGGGGGCGCCTGGGGCCCCTGGTCCACCTCTGGCTGCCCCCCTTTGCCTATATATTCTCCGTCACGGGAAACTTCAGAAAGGAGAACCCTTTTTCGCGATCTCGCCTCTGTTCCGCCGCCGCCGCGCTTCCGAGATCGGGGGCACCAGAAGACCTCTTCCCGGCACCCTGCCGGAGGGAGGGTTGTCCTCCGGGAGTCTCCTCTCCACCATTGATGCTCCTTGGATGTCTCGTGAGTAGTTTTCCTTGGACCATGGGTCCGTGATCATTAGCTATGTGATGTTCTCCTCCCCTCTTTGTTCTTCATGGTTTAGACCTCGTGAGCTGCCCTACATGATCGAGGCACTTTTGTAATCTTTCTGCTATTGCTATGCTGAGTTTGATGGGATCTGATGGATTATGAGCTTATGTTCAGATTGTGATTGAGTAATATATTTGGTTTTTATCTCTTATATTTTTGTTCCTAAGTAATTCTTGGATGTTCTCCATTGCTGTTTATTGCTTTGGCCAAGTAGTAGGTAGTAACCCCAAGAGGGAACGTTATGCTCGATTGTGGGTTCATGCCCCCCGATGACACGTTTGAGTGACAGAAACATGAGTCTAGGGGATGTGCTGTTGCCACAAGGGGGAAAACAACGGTGCTTGTAACCGCGGTTGCAAGGATTGTTTACTTTACGCAAAGTGCTTTTTAATGCAGTTGTCTGTTGCTTTGGGTTTACACTTTAGGTGGGGCTCGCAACTTAATACCAGCGAGATGTTCTGGATAGATATCTCAAGGTGGATGATTAGTAGTAGATGCAGTTGGATTTCGGTCTACTTATTTTGGCGTACTGCCCGTGCTTTTGAGCCTCTTCCTTTCTTTTGTAGCATAGTTAGCATTGCGGTGCGTTCATAATCCTGTCAATTGCCCTTCTGTAATTTTTTTACCTTGCATAGCAGTTTTATCTTCTTTTGGGAGAGAGACATCACTAGTGAACATCACGTATCCCGGTCCATATCCTCATTACTGTTTCCACACTCATTTACTTTTATGCTTTTACTTTCAGTTGCTATCATTATCCTTTGTGTTTGATCCTTTGTGAACAACAAGACCGGAGAGATTGACACCTCTCTGAACTTCGTTGGAACAAAGTTATTTGTGTCTGTGTGCAGGTCCGCATCAGTAGTGCCGCTGACACCTACTTGTCATCTCTGGAGTCCTACTGGAGACAAACCTTGGTATCTTTACTTAGGGAAATTTGCTGCTGTGCTGCATCACGCCTTCCACTTGGGGCTCACCAACGAAGGGCGAGAAGACTGCACCCGTCAACTCTCGCGACATCAGCACTTTCGGCGACAATACGAGTGGGTGTCTTCTTATTTTCCTCGCCTGAGTTCACTATAAAACTCCGCGAGTGACGACTAAAACAGCTCACTTGATTATTTATTCCAAGTGGGTGCATCGCTAAATTAGGCTTCGTGCCTCTACAAAAAATAACTATGCCTGGGCTACGACACATTGTACCCAGATGCCACGCAAGCTTAGCGTGTAGGTAAGACCCCGCTGCGCAGAACGGCCGGGCCGGGACTTGCCGCAGAGCGATTTCACTCCCGACCTTTTCCATGCGCTCGCATGGTGGAAAGAGCCGAGCGGACGCGCTCAGGCTATGTGCTTAGACTGGCGGCAATGTGCTTAGACTGGCGGAAATTGATCCTATAAGACCTGCAGCGGCATGACTTTGCTTGACACCAGTGTTCCAAGTTCACGTCGAGGGACGTGGGCTTGATTGGGCTACTGTGGTATTTGTCACTAGCACAATTCACCAAGGCTCGACCAGTCGACTCCTTGGGCCCTTTCAGCTTAGCAATCCCTCGAAACAGATACTGTCATGGCTCAGAACTGCCAGCGACCCGTGGTGATGCCACGCTTACAAGCAACAAAGGCGCAGATGAATTCGAGTCCCTGCGCGACTCTTTGAGTCCCCCAGGCACTCGGGGGCTACTGACGAGGGGGTGACCCCACGACTCCTACATGTGAGGCTACCTGGTGCGTATGAAGACAGAAGGCCCATTGGGGAGCTGCGGGAAGCCCACGATTGGCCCAACCAAGCACCGACGTAGGAGTCCGCGACTAACATGGAAGGTGCAACTTGGCGTACAAGGCAGGACTAGCATTAGGAAACTACCTATGTAACCTAGCACGGACTCCCCGAGACCTAGCCTAGTATATAAAGGCTGGGAGGGGAGACGTCTATCTCATCTCAATACGCATCGACTCATCCTAGCCTTGCGTGAACTCGCCTTGGCCTCCACTTTAATCGCCCCCTCAAGCAATAATATCGAGCAGGAAGTGCTTCTCCTGTTAGCCGACGAGTATCGTCCAATCTATGCCATCCCTATGACTAACCCAGGGTCCCTGACCATGGGATTTTTCGGGGTTGATCCCCGTCACTCTCCCTCCTCCTTCCTTTCCCTGTAGGAGCCGGCCGCCGCTGAAGCCGCCATGGGCGCCGCCCGTCCGAGCTCGCCGCGGCCACCCGAGCACGCCCCCTCGCCGTGTTGCCCCCGAGCCGCCACCACCGGCCCGATATGGCATCCCCGTCGTCGGATCCGGTGCCTCCGCCCTTAGCCGACCTCCTTATACGTCCCAAACGTATCTATAAATTCTGCTTGCTCCATGCATGTTTTGTGTGACTTTGCCATGTTTTGCTTGAACTTTCATACACTTTTGAGCATATTTGGACTCATCTATTAACCCAGTGCACCTAGCTGCCAGTTGTTCTTTTCTGCTGTTTTTGTATTTCAGGTTTTCCGGCCATTAAGAGTGCTCCAAAAAATCCAGAAAAATCAGATAAAAAATCAGCGACCCGGAAGCTTCCGGAATAACCAAGGCATCGGAGGGGGGCCACCACCAAGAGACCAGGAAGGTCCCTGGCACGGCCCCACCCTAGGCCGCGCCAGGAGGCCTCCTGGCTTCCTGGTGGGTCCCCTCGACACCCCCCTCCGCCTATATTTAGCCCTCGGGGTGGAAACCCCTAATATCAATCTCTTTTCCGCGATCTCTCCTCTGTACCGCCGCCGCTTCAAGATCGGGGTTGCCTGGAGAAGCTGCTCCGGCACCCTTCCGGGAGAAGCTACCCCCTCTGGGAGACAATCCATAGCCATGGACACCTCCCGTATGTACCGTGAGTAGTTCCCCTTGGACCATGGGTCCGTGACCAATAGCTATGTGATGTTCCTCTCCCCTCTTTGTGCCTCCACTTTCGAGACCTCGTGAGCTGCCTCACATGATCGAGGCACCTTTGTAATTTTCTGCTGTTGCTATGCTGAGTTTGTTGGGATCTGATGGATTATGAGACTATGTTCAGATTGTGATGAATAGTATATTTGGATTCTTCTCTTTTATATCTTGTTCTTGAGTAAATTCTTGCATGTTCTCCGTTGCCGTATTTTACTTTGGCCAAGTATTTTGTTGCAACTCCAAGAGGGAGCGTTATGCTTGATTGTGGGTTCAGCCCCTTGATGTCTAGCTTAAGTGACAGAAACATAAGACTAGGGGATGTGCTGTTGCCACCAGGGATAAAACAACGGTGCTTGTATCCGCGGATGCAAGGATTGTTTACTTTACGCAAAGTTCTTTTAATGCAGTTGTCTGTTGCTTTGGATTTACACTTTGTGTGGGATTCACAACTTAATACTAGCGAGATGTTCTGGATAGATATCTCAAGGTGGATGATTCGTAGTAGATGCAGTTGGATTTAGGTCTACTTACCTTGGCGTACTGCCCATTGCTTTTGAGCCCTTCCTTTCTTTGCAGCATAGTTAGCATTGCGGTTCCTTCATAATCCTGTCAATTGCCCAACTGTGATTTGTTTACCTCACTAGCACTTTTATCGTCTTTTGGGAGCGAGACATCACTAGTGAAAATCACGGGACTGTCAGAACCCTCTGTTAGGTAATGTGCTAGGATCAATTTCACTTTGCATTCATGAAAGAAATCTTGGAAATCAAAATCAGAAGCAAAATGGGAGAAGGAACCCCCCCAGATGAATTAATTCAAAAGGCCAGATAAAAATCTTCTCCAAAAATTCATGTTAGATTTTTGAAAAGTCTTATAAATGAGTGTGATCACATTTCAAGTGATGTGGGACCCACCCCATGCTCATAGATTTTTCAAATATTCAAACAGTGCCTTGGAATTAATCAAATACCCCTATTTGATTTAAAATTCAAATCAGTTGAATTTTAAAAATGTTGAAACTTTATAAGTGGCTAGTCTATATTGTTATGGGGCCACATAAAAATTTTCAGCATTTAATAAAATGTTTAGCTATTTTATTTAGCTAAACAGAACAAATGTCAGAAAAGAAAAACAGAAAAGGGATCAGAAAGACTTACCAGACGCCCAGGCGAAGCCGGCCCATCCAGCCCACCCGGCCCAAAGGGGCAGCGGGGTCTTCTTCCCCACCCCGCGCCTCCAGGCTACTCGGTGGAATGCCACCGAGCCAGCCGTGGACGCCACCTCGACGCCTTCGAGCTTCCAGGCCTCCCCGTGGCCTCTTCTCGCACCTGGAGACGCCCTGGAGCACGCCACGTCCATTCCCCTCTCCACGAGCTCCCTCCCTTCCTCTCTCGCCTGATTCATCGTCGCCCGAGAAGAACGCCGGAGCGCCGTCGAGCCCCCGCGTAGCCATCGACGCCGAGAAGCCCCCGGAGCTTGTCCATCGTCTTCCTCGTCGTCATCTTCATCGACCTGCAGAAGAAGGCGAGCCCGGAGCCCTCCTAGCCAACTGAATCGAACTCGAGCCGCCGTCGGACCCGCAAGAACTCTCCGACGAATTCGTCATCATCACGCCGCCGTTCACCTCACCGTCTGCGCTGCTGAGTTCCTGGTGAGCTCACGACCGAAACCCCTCCTTTTCCCCCTTTGATTGCTTCCCCTAGCCGGATCCGCCATGGGAACCCGAGCACCTCGCCGCCATGGTCATCACTCTCCTCGCTCCAGTGCCCGTCGTGAAGCCCCAGTGCACGCGTTTGACTCCTGCGTGTGCTAGCGTTCGAACGCGCCCCGAATCGACTCAATCCGTGCACTGCAACGACAACTGCGACCTCGCCGCCATTCTGTTGCCGCCGGAGTCGTCACCGCCGTCGATTCAGAGCTCCCCGTGAACCCCTGATGCTTCCAGACGACGCGGACGAAGTTGCTGCGCCCGTTGATGTCCTCCCCGTAGCCTCCCGTGGCCCCTAGCCCATTCCGGCGAGTCGCCGCCATGACCAGGTCGCCGGCGTTTAGCCGCCGGCGGGTTAGCCCAAATCCCCCCCGTTAATCACCCAACTAATGACCCCCTAGGTCACTGACCAGTGGGCCCAGTGGCTTAATTAAGCCACTGGATTGAATTAACCCAGCGGATTAAATCATCCAGCCACTGACAGGTGGGACCCCCTTGTCAGCCCCCCCTGACGCCAGCTTGACGTCAGCCTGACGCATTAAATCGATTTAATGAATTTCCAGAGATTAATTGATTTAAAGAATTCCAGAAATTCCAGAAAATACCCCAAACTTTGGAAATTCATAGAAAATTCATATTAACTCCAAATTGGACAAATAATATATGAAAAATGATCAGGAGAAAATTATCTTTCCAAATATGCAACTTTCCACTATGTTGGAGTTGATTTTAAAATGGGACCAGTAGCATATGTCATTTGGTTTAATTGAAATTAATTCAAATTCAAATCAAATGCTTTTGCAACTTGGACCATGGAATTATGCTACATTTCAACCACACTTCAGAGGCATATCATACACAATTCCAAAAGGTTCAAAATGATCAAACAATGTCACATGCAACTTGGCTAAGTTGAATTCAAATGTGGAGTTTGAATTTGCACTTCAATTTGCAATATACTCCATTTAAATGGAATTGCTTCACACATCAAAGCATATACATCAAGATTCAAACTTCCATCATGTGTTTGTGCATCATATTTACTTTGCTACTTTGCTTGTTGTTTTTCGAGTAGAGGTGGAACCGGAGCAGGAGGCTGCCCCCTTCGTTGAAGACCCAGAACCCGAACCTCGTCAGCAAGGCAAGCAAACCCCCATTGATCATGTCGATAAAATCCCACTTCCCTCTCATGTCTCGCTTATGCATTGTTTAGGATGATCACCATGATTCGTTTCTACCGCATAGATGAACCCATTCCTTTGCATGACCTATGATTTTGTCACAGTAGTAAGCAAACCACAATCCTAGCAAATGTAGGAGTTGTTTGATATCATGTGGCCCCTGCAAATTTTTATCGCTTATTGCATGCTTAGTATGATACCATGATGTTACTGTGATGTGAGTAGGGATGGTAGTGATCATGTTGATGTTGGTAGAAAAGTGTTGGTGAATCTACCCTAATACAAGGTGAACGATGAGAGGTTGTGTAGGAGTACACGGTGGGTTGTCTCGTTGAACACCGCCCTAAGCCCGAGTTCTTGTGTGGTGATCCAAGATGAAGAGTACAACCACACATTGGGCTCACTGACCCCTCTCAACTTACTAACTCATCCCTTTCGATGTCCAGATGTCGCAATAGTTCGGAGTTCTGGTAGGTCTGTGGCCTGGCTGCTAAGTGAGAGAACGGCTCATCCGAGACCGGCTTATGCACCACGCACACATCACTTGGGTCCACTTCGGTAAACCGGCCGGGTTCACGATAGTGGTAACCAACCCAAGTAGGCGGCTTTCTCGGACTAGATCGGCTATGAGGTAACAGTTGTGGTGAGCATCCTCGCTGGTACCCCTTGAATGGTGTCGAGATCAAAGGCGGTAAATGATGGTCATGTGTGTGTAGCGGTACACCCCTGCAGGATTAACAAAACTATTCGAATAGCCGCTTCCGCGGTTATGGACTGCTTGGAAAGCTTAGCTTGATTATTAGACAACTTGAACTGGATACTTCTAAAACACACCAAGATAAGTGTGAGTGCTATGGCGTGCTTTCTCGTGGGCAAGTCGAGGAAGGCACCATAGTTGTGTAATTGGTTGGAGAAAGTAGTGGACTCGTGTACGCTTCTTACCTCAAAGTCTGGTACTCGTAGTTCAGGATTAGCCAAGTCAAAGCTGGCACTTCTGCAAGTGAAACCCCACCTACCTTTACCTTGATACATATGCATGAGTAGTATAGCTCCTATGTAAGTCTTGCTGAGTACGACTTTGTACTCACGTTTTCTTAATCTATGTTTTAGATGATGCCACTGACCCCGAAGGTGGCTTCTTCATCGAGCTGGACGACTGAAGACCAACTAGTCTAGTCCCAGTCAGACGACTGGTTCCCTCGTGGAGGGCTTGTGTTTAAATAAGGCTTCTTAAGCCATTTGTTAAACTTGTCTGTACTCAGACATAATTTTATTCCGCTTGTGTTGTAATGTTGGATCACATGTTTGTGATCTCTGTGTGCACTCTATAAGAGTTATCAATAAAATTGTATACTTTGTAGAGAATTGCAATGATACCTACTGTTCATTCAAGGCATGTGTGCTGCATGTATGTTTATAACATGCATGTCGTTGTATGGGTTTTCGAGACCTTAGTTGTGATCTGGCTGGCGGTCTTTCATACACCAAGTGGTCCTTAGATGTGCGCAGCTTGGGGCATCGCGATGCGATTGTTCAAGACCCCGTCTCGTGCACACTTTGTGGTATGATCGAGCCCGCCCTAGACCCCGACTAAGTGATCGGGCTGGAGTAAGTCTATGTAAGAGTTTTGAGATAGTCGATAGTATGGTTGAGGCGACTTGTCTTTGAATATGGGAGTTCACCACCCATATCATTAGACTTGTGGGCGGATGATGAGGACCCATCTCAGTTGATCATCCGGCCTGGATGGGATGCCCCTCACGTACGATGCTTTCCGAGAACGTTCTGTTCTTGGCCTTGTCTGCTTAGACAAGTGGGTACGGTTCTCGGCTCTCCATATGAATATGTCTTGGCTATACTTGCATACGCTAACCCCGGGTCCCGACAGACTTGGTATCAGAGCAGGACTGACTGTAGGACTAGTAGCCTTGGCCGAAGTCGAGTCTAGCTTTCTATAGTTATATAGTTACTCTGGGAATATAAGGGAACAACGTAAGGCTTCTTTTTCTCCTTACCCCTTCGTTCTGAGTTCTGAGTCACCCTCATCTTATTCTATGGGAAGATAGGACTAGGCTCTCCTCTGTCTGATTAGAACATCTCGTTGATTGCTTCCTCATAGCCGTAGGAAAGTTGTGATCGGTTTGTTAGAGTGGTTATGCTCCCTGTTTTATTGCATTGTATGTAAGTGCTGTTTTTCATGATTGGAAGAAATTGTCATTTCTTACAATTACAGCCGTTATGCTGTCCGAGTCATTCCAGGTTTATCTCATAATCTGATGCATTTGCAAACTCCTTCTTTCTATTTCAGATGGCAGATCTTCCCCCTCGGCAGATTGTTCGTTTGACCAGGTGCCTCGGTGTGCGTGGCCATCCCGCCACGTTGATCGAAATGATGTCCTATGTGGGATATCGGTGGTACCCTGAGTACACCGTCGAGGAGCAGTTTCACGACTTCAACCAGACACAGTTCCACTGCATTGTCAGGATCTACCCGCACCACGTTGGAGTCACTCAGCCTATCCACTTTGGACATGGCATTGGCGTTACCGAGAACATGGCTGTGCAGGATGCTGCATACTCATGTATGACACTGCTGAGAGAGGAGCACACTTTGCTGAGAGAGACCTCTTTCCGCTATATCCCTGCTGCACTTCCAGGAGAAGAGGGATATTACACCGGACTCTACTCAGATCACTATGCAGAGGATCCAGCACTCCAGGTGACTGCTAGGTTTGCTAGTGATCGAGATCGTGATGCACGCGCTCTCCGTTTCGAGCTCCAGGCCACCCGTGTTCGTCTATATCGAGCACTGCCACTTTTGGCCCCCTTTGTGAGCGTGGGATCAGTTGAGTTTGACGCTATCTACCCAGTGAGGACTCAGATGCCTTCTCGAGTTGCTTGGCCCGAGATTGGAGGCATTTTTCCACCCCGTGGTCCTTTGCTTCCACCCTACGCTGGACCTAGGCCCCATCCTTGCCCAAATGGATATCAGGGTCCACAAGCCTCCGTGTTTTCCGATGGTCACCTCCACCTACCGGGATACGCGGGTAACTTTTATGAGGACTACTATGGAGATGGAGATGAGTGAGACCGCCTATGGTCTTACTTAGTGATGAGGTAGTAGTATCTTAGTATATTGTATGCAAGGTATCTAAGTTCCAGAGGCTTAGATAAATAATGTATAGGAAGTCAGAGTGCCTCTGAAGGATGTATCATCTTCATCACGTTTGTATTAGCTTGGTGCTTGTACTAAAACGATGTATGGTTTGTATGACAGCTTGTGAATATATGGCTTGTATGCTTTATCACCATGTTGTCAAGATGATTACTTCCTTTGCTCTGTAATCCTTCCAGTACTTCAATACCTTGATTAGATTCTTCAATCAACTCTTTTTGACTTTGGTTTTCACCTTCAGGATATCTCAAGGAACCCGTGGCCAGATTGGTCGTAACCAAGGTCGTGGGAATGACCAGGAGGAAGGCAACCTTCCACCCCCACCCACGATGGCTCAGGTTCTGATGGAGGTTCAGAGGAACCGCCGAGACTCTCACCATCTGCTGGAAGTCATTGCTCGCAACACCACTCAGCAACGCAACGAGTTGGTGTCCCTGAACGACTTCATCCGACTTCATCCCCCGGTTTTCAGTTACTCCACCGAGCCCCTTGACGCCGATGACTGGCTTCGCAGCATCGAAAGGAAGCTCCAAGCAGGCCGTGTTGCAAATGGCGACAGGGTCAGCTATGCCACCTATCACCTTGAAGGTGCAGCTAGCTCTTGGTGGGAGAACTTTCTGAATATGCGCCCCGTTGGATCGCCTGCATCTTGGGAGGAATTCTGCACGTCTTTCCGTGAGCACCACATTCCCAAGGGTCTTATGGACCGCAAGCGTGAGGAGTTCTGCAACCTCACCCAAGGCATAAGGACCGTTGACGAGTTTAGTCGTGAGTTCAACCGACTTGCTCGTTATGCAACTGAAGAAGTCTCCACCGACTCCAAGAAGCAAGAGAGGTTCCGTCGTGGCCTCAACACTGGACTCCGTCGTGAGCTCAATCTTCATGACTTTGCCACATTCCAGGTCCTTTTCAACAAGGCCATCAAGGCCGAGGACATGAACACCCCCAACGATTTTCGCAAACATCCCAGAGACGACAGTTCATCCAGTTCTGGCTCCCAGAAGCGCAAGATCTGGATCCCAAACAGTATGTTCCGCCAGAACAACCCACCGAGGCCATCCTATGTGGCGCCTCGTCCTCCAACCCAGTTCCACCCAGCTCCACCAAACAACCCAACTCCACGAACTGTTTTCGGAGCCTGTTACAAGTGTGGTCAGGCAGGCCACTATTCTCGTGAGTGTCCCCAGAACCAGATCCAGAACCAGAATGCTCCACCCCGTGCTGGAGGCAACAACAACAATGGTCATGGCAAGCCACCCCAGAAGGTCTACACCGCCAAACCCGCTCCTCCTGCCACTCGTGGACGTGTGAACCAGATCGCCGCCGAAAAGACTGACGACACCACTGACGTCATTCTTGGTACGCTCCCAGTCAATTATGTTCCTACTTCCGTTCTTTTCGACCCAGGAGCATCTCATTCATTCATGTCGGAAAGTTATGCACTTCGTCATGAGTTAACCTTTGTTGAATTGTCCACCCCAATGATTATTCAAACTCCAGGGTCAAGATGGCAAACTAATAGAGTAAGCCATGGTAATCAGATTGCGATTGAGGGTTTAGTATTCCTTGCTTCACTCATAGCCCTCAAGTCTTCATATATTGATGTCATCCTTGGCATGGATTGGCTATCAAGACAGAATGCCTACCTAGATTGCAAAGGCAAATCCGTGAAACTCACCCACCCTTTAGGCAAAACGGTCAACTATACCTCACCCAGAACAAGAACCCAAGTGCATTCCTTGAATGTACTTCCCCTTCCCGAACTTGAATATATTCCGGTGGTTCGTGACTTCCCGGATGTCTTTCCTGAAGAGCTGCCGGGCATGCCACCCGACAGATGTGTAGAGTTTATAGTGGATCTTGCCCCAGGAACCGCACCAATTTCTAGACGCCCATACAAAATGGCCCCACGTGAGTTAGCTGAGCTTAAAACCCAACTGGAAGCTTTGTTGGAGAAAGGCTTCATCCGCCCTAGCTCATCGCCATGGGGTTGCCCCGTTCTGTTCGTAACGAAGAAAGATGGAACAGAAAGGATGTGCGTAGACTATCGCCCGCTAAATTTAGCAACGATAAAGAACAAGTACCCATTGCCCAGGATCAATGATCTTTATGATCAACTTGCAGGATCCTCTGTCTTCTCCAAGATGGATTTGAGATTAGGTTATCATCAAATCAAAATCCGAAACGAGGACATTCCCAAAACGGCTTTTACTACTCGTTATGGTCTTTACGAGTATACCGTCACGTCCTTTGGTTTAACCAATGCCCCCGCCACTTTCTCACGCATGATGAACTCGATCTTCATGGAGTATTTGGACCAGTTCGTCGTGGTTTACCTCGATGACATTCTCATCTACTCGAAGAACGAAGAAGAACATGCCGAACACCTAAGGCTGGTATTGATGAAACTTAGAGAGCATCGCCTGTATGCTAAATTCTCCAAGTGTGAATTCTGGCTACCAGAAGTGACCTACTTAGGCCACGTGATTTCTGCAAAAGGCATTGCTGTGAATCCCAAGAGAGTTCAGGCCGTCCTTGACTGGACTCCACCTGAATCGGTTAAGCAAGTTAGGAGTTTTCTTGGCCTAGCCAGCTATTGCCGACGCTTCGTCGAGAACTTTTCTAAAGTTGCAAAGCCTCTAACTGAACTCCTCAAGAAAGATAAGAAATTCCTATGGACTCCCAAGTGCGAGGAAAGCTTTCAAGAGCTAAAAAGAAGATTGACTTCTGCACCTGTACTTGCACCTCCAGACACTAAAAAGGATTTCGAAATCTATTGTGACGCATCATGGCAAGGGTTAGGATGCATACTTCTGCAAGATCGACATGTGGTAGCTTATGCTTCACGCCAGTTGCGGCCACATGAAGAGAACTATCCTACCCATGACCTTGAACTCGCTGCCGTAGTTCATGCCCTAACAACTTGGCGACATTACCTCCTTGGTAATCGTTGTGAGATCTATTCCGACCACCAAAGCCTCAAATATATTTTCACCCAGCCAGATCTTAATCTCAGGCAAAGACGCTGGATTGAGTTGATAAAAGATTACGACGTAGGAATTTCTTACACCCCAGGCAAAGCCAATGTCATGGCTGATGCACTAAGTCGTAAGTCGTATTGTAACAACCTCATGTTACAACAGTATCAACCACTTCTTCATGAGGAATTTCGCAAGCTCAATCTTGAGATTGTTCCTCATGGCTATCTTTCTACCTTGGTGGCGAAACCAACTCTTGAGGATCAAATCATAGTTGCCCAAAGGCGTGCACGAGGTGTTCGCCGGATCAAGGAGAACATTGCTAGCGGAGTTGCTAAATGTTTCTCCACGGATAGCAAGGGAACGGTATTCTTTGAAAATCGTTTGGTAGTACCTAAGAATAAGGAACTAAGGCAACTCATTCTCAAGGAAGCCCATGACACACCCCTCTCAATTCATCCCGGTAGCACAAAAATGTACCGAGATCTACGCCAGAGATTTTGGTGGACTAGGATGAAGAGAGACATTGCTCAATTTGTTGCCGAATGTGATGTTTGTCGTCGCATTAAGGCAGAACATCAAAGACCTGCTGGTACACTTCAACCTTTGTCTATTCCCGAGTGGAAATGGGACAAAGTCGGTATGGACTTCATCACCGGCTTTCCAAGAACCCAGAAAGGAAACAATGCCATCTTCGTTGTCATAGATAGGCTTTCCAAAGTTGCTCACTTCCTTCCGGTTCGCGAGTCTATAACTGCTAGCCAGTTAGCGGACTTGTACATACCTAGAATTGTATCCCTTCATGGTGTTCCTTTGGAAATCAATTCTGATCGCGGTAGCCTTTTCACCTCTAGATTTTGGGGAAGCTTTCAGAATGCTATGGGAACTCATCTCTCCTTTAGTACAGCTTTCCATCCTCAGTCTAGCGGTCAAGTCGAAAGGGTTAACCAAATTCTTGAAGACATGCTCAGAGCTTGTGTTATCTCATTCGGAAAGAATTGGGAGAAGTATCTTCCATTCTCCGAATTTGCTTATAACAATAGTTTTCAATCTAGTCTGAACATGGCTCCTTTTGAACTCCTTTATGGATGACGATGTCGAACACCTTTAAACTGGCCAGAAACCGGTGAAAGACAATTCTTTGGACCGGATATGATCAAGGAAGCAGAAGAGCAAGTTCGCATTGTTCGTGATCAATTGAAAGCAGCCCAGTCTCGTCAGAAAAGCTACTATGATCGTCATCATAGGCAAGAGAGCTACAATCTGGATGAGAAAGCTTACTTTCGGGTTACTCCTCTGAAGGGAACCCAACGTTTCGGTATCAAAGGCAAGTTGGCCCCATGTTACATCGGACCTTTCCGCATTATTGCTAAACGTGGAGAAGTTGCCTACCAACTTGAACTACCTCCGCACCTCTCCCGAGTACATGATGTATTCCATGTGTCCCAACTCAGGCGTTGCTTCAAGGACCGTATCCGCGAAGTCGACCATGAAACGCTTGATCTCCATTTCATCGTCTTTTGGGAGAGAGACATCACTAGTGAAAATCACGGGACTGTCAGAACCCTCTGTTAGGTAATGTGCTAGGATCAATTTCACTTTGCATTCATGAAAGAAATCTTGGAAATCAAAATCAAAAGAAAAATGGGAGAAGGAACCCCCCCCCAGATGAATTAATTCAAAAGGCCAGATAAAAATCTTCTCCAAAAATTCATGTTAGATTTTTGAAAAGTCTTATAAATGAGTGTGATCACATTTCAAGTGATGTGGGACCCACCCCATGCTCATAGATTTTTCAAATATTCAAACAGTGCCTTGGAATTAATCAAATACCCCTATTTGATTTAAAATTCAAATCAGTTGAATTTTAAAAATGTTGAAACTTTATAAGTGGCTAGTCTATATTGTTATGGGGCCACATAAAAAATTTCAGCATTTAATAAAATGTTTAGCTATTTTATTTAGCTAAACAGAACAAATGTCAGAAAAGAAAAACAGAAAAGGGATCAGAAAGACTTACCAGACACCCAGGCGAAGCCGGCCCATCCAGCCCACCCGGCCCAAAGGGGCAGCGGGGTCTTCTTCCCCACCCCGCGCCTCCAAGCTGCTCGGTGGAATGCCACTGAGCCAGCCGTGGACGCCACCTCGACGCATTCGAGCTTCCAGGCCTCCCCGTGGCCTCTTCTCGCACCTGGAGACGCCCTGGAGCACGCCACGTCCATTCCCCCCCTCCACGAGCTCCCTCCCTTCCTCTCTCGCCTGATTCATCGTCGCCCGAGAAGAACGCCGGAGCGCCGTCGAGCCCCCGCGTAGCCATCGACGCCGAGAAGCCCCCGGAGCTTGTCCATCGTCTTCCTCGTCGTCGTCTTCATCGACCTGCAGAAGAAGGCGAGCCCGGAGCCCTCCTAGCCACCTGAATCGAACTCGAGCCGCCGTCGGACCCGCAAGAACTCTCCGACGAATTCGTCATCATCACGCCGTCGTTCACCTCACCGTCTGCGCTTCTGAGTTCCTGGTGAGCTCACGACCGAAACCCCTCCTTTTCCCCCTTCGATTGCTTCCTCTAGCCGGATCCGCCATGGGAACCCGAGCACCTCGCCGCCATGGTCGTCGCTCTCCTCGCTCCAGTGCTCGTCGTGAAGCCCCAGTGCACGCGTTTGACTCCTGCGTGTGCTAGCGTTCGAACGCGCCCCGAATCGACTCAATCCGTGCACTGCAACGACAACTGCGACCTCGCCGCCGTTCTGTTGCCGCCGGAGTCGTCTCCGCCGTCGATTCAGAGCTCCCCGTGAACCCCTGATGCATCCAGACGACGCGGACGAAGTTGATGCGCCCGTTGATGTCCTCCCCGTAGCCTCCCGTGGCCCCTAGCCCATTCCGGCGAGTCGCCGCCGTGACCAGGTCGCCGGCGTTTAGCCGCCGGCGGGTTAGCCCAAATCCCCCCCGTTAATCACCCAACTAATGACCCCCTAGGTCACTGACCAGTGGGCCCAGTGGCTTAATTGAGCCACTGGATTGAATTAACCCAGCGGATTAAATCATCCAGCCACTGACAGGTGGGACCCCCTTGTCAGCCCACCCTGACGCCATCTTGACGTCAGCCTGACGCATTAAATCGATTTAATGAATTTCCAGAGATTAATTGATTTAAAGAATTCCAGAAAATACCCCAAACTTTGGAAATTCATAGAAAATTCATATTAACTCCAAATTGGACAAATAATATATGAAAAATGATCAGGAGAAAATTATCTTTCCAAATATGCAACTTTCAACTATGTTGGAGTTGATTTTAAAATGGGACCAGTAGCATATGTCATTTGGTTTAATTGAAATTAATTCAAATTCAAATCAAATGCTTTTGCAACTTGGACCATGGAATTATGCTACATTTCAACCACACTTCAGAGGCATATCATACACAATTCCATTCAAAATGATCAAACAATGTCACATGCAACTTGGCTAAGTTGAATTCAAATGTGGAGTTTGAATTTGCAGTTCAATTTGCAATATACTCCATTTAAATGGAATTGCTTCACACATCAAAGCATATACATCAAGATTCAAACTTCCATCATGTGTTTGTGCATCATATTTACTTTGCTACTTTGCTTGTTGTTTGTCGAGTAGAGGTGGAACCGGAGCAGGAGGCTGCCCCCTTCGTTGAAGACCCAGAACCCGAACCTCGTCAGCAAGGCAAGCAAACCCCCATTGATCATGTCGATAAAATCCCACTTTCCTCTCATGTCTCACTTATGCATTGTTTAGGATGATCACCATGATTCGTTTCTACCGCATAGATGAACCCATTCCTTTGCATGACCTATCATTTTGTCACAGTAGTAAGCAAACCACAATCCTAGCAAATGTAGGAGTTGTTTGATATCTTGTGGCCCCTGCAAATGTTTATCGCTTATTGCATGCTTAGTATGATACCATGATGTTACTGTGATGTGAGTCGGGATGGTAGTGATCATGTTGATGTTGGTAGAAAAGTGTTGGTGAATCTACCCTAATACAAGGTGAACGATGAGAGGCTGTGTAGGAGTACACGGTGGGTTGTCTCGTTGAACACCGCCCTAAGCCCGAGTTCTTGTGTGGTGATCCAAGATGAAGAGTATAACCACACATTGGGCTCACTGACCCCTCTCAACTTACTAACTCATCCATTTCGATGTCCAGATGTCGCAATAGTTCGGAGTTCTGGTAGGTCTGTGGCCTGGCTGCTAAGTGAGAGAACGGCTCATCCGAGACCGGCTTATGAACCACGCACACATCACTTGGGTCCACTTCGGTAAACCGGCCGGGTTCACGATAGTGGTAACCAACCCAAGTAGGCGGCTTTCTCGGACTAGATCGGCTATGAGGTAACATTTGTGGTGAGCATCCTCGCTGGCAACCCTTGAATGGTGTCGAGATCAAAGGAGGTAAATGATGGTCATGTGTGTGTAGCGGTACACCCCTGCAGGGTTAACAAAACTATTCGAATAGCCGCGTCCACGGTTATGGACTGCTTGGAAAGCTTAGCTTGATTATTAGACAATTGAACTGGATACTTCTAAAACACACCAAGATAAGTGTGAGTGCTATGGCGTGCTTTCTCGTCGGGAAGTCGAGGAAGGCACCATAGTTGTGTAATTGGTTGGAGAAAGTAGTGGACTCGTGTACGCTTCTTACCTCAAAGTCTGGTACTCGTAGTTCAGGATTAGCCAAGTCAAAGCTGGCACTTCTGCAAGTGAAACCCCACCTACCTTTACCTTGATACATATGCATGAGTAGTATAGCTCCTATGTAAGTCTTACTGAGTACGACTTTGTACTCACGTTTGCTTAATCTATGTTTTAGATGATGCCACTGACCCCGAAGGTGGCTTCTTCATCGAGTTGGACGACTGAAGACCAACTAGTCTAGTCCCAGTCAGACGACTGGTTCCCTCGTGGAGGGCTTGTGTTTAAATAAGGCTTCTTAAGCCATTTGTTAAACTTGTCTGTACTCAGACATAATTTGCTTCCGCTTGTGTTGTAATGTTGGATCACATGTTTGTGATCTCTGTGTGCACTCTATAAGAGTTATCAATAAAATTGTATACTTTGTAGAGAATTGCAATGATACCTACTGTTCATACAAGGCATGTGTGATGCATGTATGTTTATAACATGCATGTCGTTGTATGGGTTTTCGAGACCTTAGTTGTGATCTGGCTGGCGGTCTTTCATACACCAAGTGGCCCTTAGATGTGCGCAGCTTGGGGCATCGCGATGCGATTGTTCGAGACTCCGTCTCGTGCACACTTTGTGGTATGATCGAGCCCGCCCTAGACCCCGACTAAGTGATCGGGCTGGAGTAAGTCTATGTAAGAGTTTGGAGATAGTCGATAGTATGGTTGAGGCGGCTTGTCTTTGAATATGGGAGTTCACCACCCATATCATTAGACTTGTGTGCGGACGATGAGGACCCATCTCAGTTGATCATCCGGCCTGGATGGGATGCCCCTCACGTACGATGCTTTCCGAGAACGTTCTGTGCTTGGCCTTGTCTGCTTAGACAAGTGGGTACGGTTCTCGGCTCTCCATATGACTATGTCTTGGCTGTACTTGCATACGCTAACCCCGGGTCCCGACAGGGACCCTGGTCCATCTTCGCATTACTGTTTACTTTCAGTCTTTACTTTTCAGTTGTTATCACTATCATTATTATCTCCTGCGTTAATCCTTTGTAAACAGCAAGGCCGGAGGAATTGACAACTCCTCTGTATTCATTGGGAGCAAAGTTATTTGTATCTGTGTGCAGGTCCAGGTGAAGTTCGCGACCTCGGTTGTGAACGGCGCCATTGTTCACTTTACCACCTTCTTGTATTTCTGCGAGTCCTACGGGAGACAAACCCTATCCTCTACATAGGGGAAATTTGCTGCTACGCTACATCTCACCTTCCACTTGGGGTAACCAACGAGGAGTGAGAACTATCCTCACCGTATCAAGCCAATTTCTGGCGCCGTTGCCGGGGACTCCAGTCTACAAGATAGGGGAGTTGCACACTATCTTTTATCTTTGGTTTTTAGTCTTGTTAGTTTACCTTTCAGTTTTTACTTTTGTGTCCCTTATCAAAAATACCAAAAATACCTGTTACCTTGTCAGTAGTTACCACTATGGCTGGTCCTTTTGCCTTTGTTGAGGCAGAAGTACTTACCTTTACTCAAAGAGGTGGTGAAAGTTTGAAAGATGCTTGGTATAGAATTAATGATTCTCAAAAAAGAGCCACCAAGAAGCAATCCACTACTATCTTGCTTAGAAATTTTTATGTTGGGATCACTTCTTGTAGATTTCTTTTAGACACTGCTATCAATGGGAACTTCATAGAGACCCCAGTTTGGGAAGCCCTTAACGTTATTGAAAATCTTGTTGGAAGTCTCCCAGTTGTTAGTATTAAGGAGGACATTACTTTAGCTCACATTATGAGAAAACTTGAAAAATAGAGCTAGAGATGCCAAGTATCGATAGGGTGAATGAGTTGGATCGTAAAATTCAAGGAATTTGAATAGGTTAGATCACTCCATGCAGAAAATTATCAAAACTTTGGAGACTATCAAATCCCTTGATGAGAAGTCTTCTAGGATAGAAAAGATTGAGGAAGTTATTGAAACTCTAGGAACTACCTTTTCCTCAATCAAAACCAAAAAGGATGAAACTCCGGCAAAGAAGGAACCTAAGTTCGTTTACGTCCCAAAGGTTCCTCGAGCTAAAGCAAACACACCCATTGCCAAGAGAGTTGAAACAGTGAAAACTTTGGAGGAAACACCTATCTTTAACTTTAATGAAACTCCAATTGATTTCCCTCCTTTTGGATTTATTCCAAGAAGCATTTTCATTTGTCCTTTATTTGAGAAACCTATTAAGACTAGTTGTACTATTGAAGAGCTTTTTGATGATCGTGATGATGGTTCAATGGATACAACTTGATCTTTTGCTTTAAGCCTAGCTAATGGCTTTAAAGAAGCGCTTTCGGGAGGCAACCCGCAACGAATTTAGGTTTTCTTTTTGATTTTCTTATGTTTTTAGTGGCTTGATGATTGTTACTACTGTAGCAACATCATTGTATCTTTACTTTTCAAGCTTTGTGCCTTTTATAGCCTCATACGACAAGGGAAGTGAAAGTTGTGACATGCTGTCCAGAAAACAGATTCTGTCCTCGTGACTAGAAAAATCATGGAAAAATCCCAGTTCATCTTTTTTTGCTGAAATTTTTACACATCATGCTCTATACAATTAAGAAACTTGTGTATGTTCTGAGTTTTTTTATTTGAGTTGCATAAGTACCCCTAAAAAATCGTTTCTACCTGCTGGTCTGTTTTTCACAGATTCTGTCCTGTTTTGCCTTTTCTTCATTTTGCAAACCTTAATCTTGCTTTTTCTTTGCAAAAACTTTTTGAAAATCTTGAGAAACAGTATATCTTCAAGATTATCTTTATTTCCAGTAGAGAAAAAATTATTTTAATTGGGTACTAACCTCTCTAATCAGTCTACAATGAGTTATGTATGAAGGGAGTTTTCAAGTGTGCGATGGAAGATGATGAAAGAAGATCCTGGAGTGTCAAACGCTCAAGCTTGGGGATGCCCATGTGCACCCCCAATAAATATTCAAGGAGACTCAAGCGTCTAAGCTTGGGGATGCCCCCGTGCATCCCCTTCTTCATCAACAATTATCAGTTCATCCCTCGCTGCACTATATTTTTATCACTTCATGCGTTATGTGCTATACTTGGAGCGTCTCGCTCTTTACTTTTCTAGGTTTTTTTTTGCTTTGTTTTCTGCAGTAACAAGTTAGATCCTAGCTTACTCTTTTGTGTGGGAGAATTACATGCTCCGCTTGAACTAGAAGTCCTCATAGGATTTGCATGCTTATTTCTTTTAGCTGTGAGTTGTTCTTTTTCTTTTCCTAGCTGCTACTCTGTTTAGTTGTAGTGCTTTAGTTTTTTTCTAGAGCTTTTCTTTTGTTTTAGGTTGAACTTTCTATAGGCTGCATGTTTTATCTTGTTAGAGAGTTTGCCTGTTGCACTGAGTTTTGTGTCTTAACTAGAACTAGGTAGTTGAAGTTGTTATTCTCTTTGTAGTAGTAACTTGCAATAGTTTTGAGGTATTGACTAGAGTAATGTTTGGACCTTTGGTGTCAAGAGCTCGAGCCTATTAGTGATAGATGTCGTATTTTGGGAAATCCGTGTGTTTTTCGAAAACCAAAAACCCATGTTGAGAACTCTAGCTACTAGATGGATCACTAACCTTTGGAGGGTTCGAATATTAGAGTACACTCACGTACCATGAGTCGAGGATGCGCAAGGATAACCAAACCCCCATACACTCCTCCTCAGGGTACTTGTCTCTTCGTGAACCTCCTGATTAGGTTGAGAGTTACCGATAATAACTGCATGAGTTCTTCAGACTAATGTGAGTATTCGAAAGTTGACACTTCCACCAACCTATACTTTTTCTAGCCTCTTCGGTACCGTGCATTGCCCTTTCTCACCTTGAGAGTTGGCGCATACTTCGCCGGTGCATCCGAACCCTTGGCACGATACGCTCTGACAACTCTATCATCATAAGCCTCCTTATATCTTTCCTCAAAACAGCCACCATACCTACCTACAAGGAATTTCCATAGCCTTTCCGAGATACATTGCCATGCAACATCCATCTTTTCATGACTTGATCCTCATGTCATACCTTTGCATCATGATAGTTATATCTTCTTTATATGAGTACCTTTGTAAAGTGTGAAAGATCTCTTATATTCTTGTAAAATATAGAGTGTTGCTCCTAAAGTGAGGAAAAGATCCCAAAGAGGACAAAATCAAAAGATCCCAAAGAGGACAAATGAGAGTTAAATAGAAAGAGCCATTGAGGCCACCAAAAAATACAAAAAAATAGAAAAAAGAGAAAAAGAAAAATAAGAAGATAGAAGGGGGCACAATACTATTCTTTTTGAGAGATCCACACTAGTACTTCATCCTCTATCCTGTGTACTCCATAGAGATCATCATTCATGCATATAGCTATGTGGGGACCTTCACACTATAGAACTTGGCTTGTATATTCCAATGATGAGCCTCCTCAAACGAGCTCTAGGTCTTCTTGAGCAAGCAAGTTAGATGCACCCCCACTAGTTCCCTTGGAGAGCTTTTAGCTCACATGTGCATCCGTTGCATGGAAATCCCTACTACTGACATCATATCTATCATATGGCCTTCTCTCTCGCCTATGATTGTCCTCATTGATGTGAGCCTTTCACACCTTTTTTGTCTTCCTCCTCCACCTTCTTTCTGTTTCGCCTTTTAGGTGTCAAATTTCTTGCTCACGCTCATCCATTTCATGAGTGCTCAAAATATCGAAAGGGAGTGGATCGGTTTGACTTGTACCTGGCTAGTGGTCTGGGGACGAGTCAAGATAAGAATCCAAAGGAGACTAAGTGTGAAACTTTAGTAGATAATTGTTCTCAACAACCTTTTTTCTCTCTTTTTCCCAGTCCCCTGCTTGCACGCAAACACCATCTGGAGACATTCGAGTCACGGACGGCGAGAGCTCTTGCACCTTTTGTTCTTTTGTTACTTGTGTCAATGCTAATATAGACTCTTGCCTGTTATGACTTGAATTGAATTGCATGCTTTGATTGCTTTACTTACAAAGTTCTTATATGGTTGTGTGCATGTCACCACAGAAATTATGCTTGTTACCATTTACCTACTCGAGGACGAGCAGGAATTAAGCTTGGGGATGTTGATACGTCCCAAACGTATTTATAATTTCTGCTTGCTCCATGCATGTTTTGTGTGACTTTGCCATGTTTTGCTTGAACTTTCATACACTTTTGAGCATATTTGGACTAATCTATTAATCCAATGCACCCAGCTGCCAGTTGATGTTTTCTGCTGTTTTTGTATTTCAGGTTTTCCGGCCATTAAAAGTGCTCCAAAAATCCAGAAAAATCAGATAAAAAATCAGCGACCCGGAAGCTTCCGGAATAACCAAGGCAGCGGAGGGGGGCCACCACCAGGAGAATAGGAGGTCCCTGGCGCGGTGTATGGCCCGATATGCGGTACTGTTCCAGATCTAGGTGTTTCCACCCAGATCCGGGGACGAAGCACATATCGGTCCCACTGCGACATATGACAAAGCCATATGCCCCGGATTTCCAACATGATATCACAACATTACAGATACAAGGATACAACATCTCATACAATCGGCATATAACTGCCTCAAATACTATACAACAGCGGAAGATACATGTCTGGGTACAGACTACAAGCAAATGCCTACTGGCAAAGAGAAAAAAACATTGATCCCCATAACCACACGGGTCTAGGCCCTCCGGCAGGATCCTCCTAACTAGTCGTCGTCGAGTCTCCACGTGAAACGTCGATCACCATACCTGTTGCCGATCAAGAACCCTGAAAATAATTTGGGGTAGTATCTTGAGTATAGAGGTACTCGGCATCCAACTGTAGTGGTCATCTGACCCAGCAAGGACTTCATCACTCGTCATTCTAGGACAACTAGTAGTTTACGGTAAGGATGGGGTAAGTGGTGAGGTTGCTGCCGCATTAGCATTTATGAAGTGGCTAACGATCTAGAGAGTAAGATAAGAAGCCAAGCATTCGATGAGGAATCACCTCCAACAAGTCTTGCTATCAACTACTTACGCAATCATAACACCTATCCTATCCTTGTCCTCCTCTTCGCATCCCGACGGAGAAGAAGAAGTCAAGGAACACACACACACATTGATCAAATTATTTTAAGATTATCTCAGTTGTTGTTGTCTATGAACAAGGAGTAGGTCTCAAGTCGCCCATAACCGTGGACACGGCTTCTCGAAAAGACTTAACCCTGCAGGGGTGTACCAACTGCCCATTACAAGGCTCCGCACGCACGCCCATCTCTCTCAGTTGCTACCCATTATAGGCAACCATTTTATGATTTAGTTCCGAGAGATCCGAAACGACAGGTCCTTCTAACTAACAACGAACAAATCCGGGTAGCCCCCGGGGAGTCGACACACAATCCAAAAGCCGGCCACGCTCTCTGATCGGACTCTTCCGTATTACGCAGGTCGGATAGCCGGTTAATCACACATGGGAAACCGGGTCCTAGCTGATCGGGTGGACCAACAGAGAAACCATGTCTCCACTGGTCCAAGTTGTTTTAAAACAGCTGGGGGTCCAACCAAGCACACACACGGTTTTCAAATGGTAAAATCAGCTTGGGCCACCACTAGAAATGTTTGAACCTAGGTAGGTAAGAAAAGGGGACCCATAAAATCCCACACGCGGTTAGGCACGCTCAGTCTTAAAACCAATACCCGGAATTCGGGTCCTAGGTGACTCGAATGGAACAAAGCGTCGGGGCGGGATAGCCTAGACCTTCCATCCTTCGTCGAATATAGTCAACATTTATAATAATCATATCATCAACAACAATATAATAATGTGATAGCCCAAACCAAGGAGTAACAGGGTAACATCATAGCATCCTAAGCATGCATACTAAGCAGGGGCTGAGCAACGAGCAATAGTAACATAGCGGTACATGGTTTGCTGGGAGGGGACATGGCTGTATCGGTTTGAAAGAGGCTGTAAACATGTGGTAGGATCAAACATCGAACCTAACCTAGACTAGCATGCAAACCGCTGGTTGAAATAGAATGGATCATAAGTAATGTATAGTCCTTGCCTGTTGATAAGTCGGGTTCCGAAGGTGTAGTTGATCGCAAGCTCGCATCGTCTCTGAGAGGTACCCGCGGAAGCACACAAGAAGGAAACACTAGAAAAGGCAATCGACGAGCAAGCATCTATTACTACGAAGCAAACACGAGCAAGCATCAACAAGAAGGCAACACGAGACATCGCACCTACCGTCGAGAGCGGTTACTAACAGGTTAAGTGGAGTATTCGTCACACACGACGATACCACACATTTACAAGGGTTCAAGTTGTTTAGCTACAGGTGATCAACAAAGGTTGTTAACATGGCATCTCACTCAAGCATGGCATAGCACACAAACATTTCAAGAGGTGAAGCATAAGATAAACTATCTATGCTAGTCAATTTAAGTGAGGCACAACCTAAACACGGCATACCACTAAGTGCTCCACGACAATTAAAGGATTTGGTACTGTTCTGTCCTAAACCATATTTTAGGTTGGTTAACAACATCAAACAATAGCATAAACACAAAGTACACGAAAAACTAATCAAGTTACATATAAAGAACACTCCAAACGGAGTTACGGTTAAAAAGATACAAGCAAAACAAGTTTGGAACACAATCTGCCAACATCACGAAGCACACTTTAGAGCAACGCATAAACAGGATAATGAATGCAAACATGCTCACAATGATATGCAATTAAAGTAGACATGGCAGGGAAGGCATGGCAAAAGGAATCATGCAAAAAGGCATCATGAACAACTAGTTATAGCCCATGCATAATGCAATAAAACATTACTGGTCAAGGACTTAGTGAAAATAATGAAAATAGGGCAGAAACTGTTATTTTTATGCTGTATAAAAAGGGGTATAACTATATGCAAAAGTACATCAACATGACATAGCAATATATGAGCATGAACTAGACATGATGATGATTAGGTACAAACAAGAATCAAGGTCATAGGCATCACAGATCAAAAGATATTAAGCAAACAACATGGCACCGGAACGTTACAGACTTAGAGAAAAACAGAGGTGGCTGTCAAAAACAGCGGGATAGCAACTTTTGAGCTCAATAACTATATGACCAGCAAGCATATCATGACAATGCAATACATATAATGGAAGTAGACATGATGCTTAACAGTATGCAAAAAGAATCAATGCAATAGGCCTCATGGATGAGTCACAATCATCAAGCAAACTTGCAATAAAATAACAACAGCATCACATAACAACAATTAGTAGCAGTTTAACGGCCTGATGCCCACTTCAACACAGATTAACAACATCAAGATGGCATCAAATCAAAATGCTCACACAAGATGGATTGAAGTACACACAATTCTAAGCAATTTTCCTTTTGGGCGCACGTTCATCCGGGCTACGGTTTAATCGCAAAACTGCTCGCAAAACTGAAACAACAGCAATAATACTAAAACTTAGCAATAATTTAGAAAAAGAAAAAGACAAACAGAAAAAAAAGGTTCGGGCTCCCACCCATGGGCTCAGCCCATCTGCTGGTAGGAGGCCGGCTCGGGCTGGTTAGGTGGGCCGCGCTGGGGCTGCGGCTTGCTGGGCCACGGTGGCGCCTCGGCCCACGTGGCAGTGGTTGCTGGTCCAGCCGGGCGAACCGAGCGGGACGCTTGTCCCTGCCGGCGAGCTGATGGTGCGAGAGTTGACGGGTGTAGTCTTCTCGCCCTTCGTTGGTGAGCCCCAAGTTGAAGGCGTGATGTAGCACAGCAGCAAATTTCCCTCAGTAAAGATACCAAGGTTTGTCTCCAGTAGGACGCCAGAGATGATAAGTAGGTGTCAGCGGCGCAACTGACGCGGACCTGCACACAGACACAAATAACTTTGTTCCCAACGAAGTTCAGAGAGGTTGTCAATCTCTCCGGTCTTGTTGTTCACAAAGGATCAAACACAAGGGATAATGATAGCAACTGAAAGTAAAAGCAGAAAAGTAAATGAGCGTGGAAACAGTAATGAGGATATGGACCGGGATACATGATGTTCACTAGTGATGTCTCTCTCCCAAAAGACGATAAAACTGCTATGCAAGGTAAACAAATTACAGAAGGGCAATTGACAGGATTATGAACGCACCGCAATGCTAACTATGCTACAAAAGAAAGGAAGAGGCTCAAAAGCACGGGAAGTACGCCAAGATAAGTAGACCGAAATCCAACTTCATCTACTACTAATCACCCACCTTGAGATATCTATCCAGAACATCTCGCTAGTATTAAGTTGCGAGCCCCACCCAAAGTGTAAACCCAAAGCAACAGACAACTGCATTAAAAAGCACTTTGCGTAAAGTAAACAATCCTTGCAACCGCGGTTACAAGCACCGTTGTTTTCCCCCTTGTGGCAACAACACATCCCCTAGACTCATGTTTCTGTCACTCAAGCGTGTCATCGAGGGGCATGAACCCACAATCGAGCATATCGTTCCCTCTTGGGGTTACTACCTACTACTTGGCCAAAGCAATAAACAGCAACGGAGAACATGCAAGAATTACTTAGGAACAAAAATATAAGAGATAAAAACCAAATATATTACTCAATCACAATCTGAACATAATCTCATAATCCATCAGATCCCATCAAACTCAGCATAGCAACAGCAGAAAGATTAAAAAAGTGCCTCGATCATGTAGGGCAGCTCACGAGGTCTAAACCATGAAGAACAAAGAGGGGAGGAGAACATCACATAGCTACTGATCACGGACCCATGGTCCAAGGAAAACTACTCACGAGACATCCGGGGAGCATCCGTGGTGGAGAGGAGACTCCCGGAGGTCGGTCCTCCCTCCGGCAGGGTGCCGGGAAGAGGTCTTCTGGTGCTCCCGATCTCGGAACCGCGGCGACGGCGGAACAGAGGAGAGATCGCGAAAAAAGGGTTCTCGCTCCGGAAGTTTCCCGTGACGGAGAATATATAGGCGAAGGGGGGCAGCCAGAGGTGGACCAAGGGCCCCAGGCGCCCCCTGGCGCGGCCAGGGGTGGGGCCTCGCCGGGTGGCCGCTTGGGCCACCCCTGGCTCCCCTCTGGCCCCAGTCTGGCTCTTCGTGAAGCTTCCTGTATGCTGAATTTTCCTATATTTTTCCCAGAATTTTTCTGGCACTTTTTATATGGGGGAAAACTGAAATAGAAAAACAGCAGAAAACAGGAACTGGCACTGTGGTGCACTGAGTTAATAGGTTAGTCCAAATATGATCAAAATTGTATGAAAGTGTATCTAGATCATAGCAATATCACACAAAACATGCATGGAGCAAGCAGAAATGATAGATACGTTTTGGACGTATCAACATCCCCAAGCTTAATTCCTGCTCGTCCTCGAGTAGGTAAATGATAACGGCATAATTTCTGTGGTGACATGCTAGCAACCATATAAGAACTTTGAAAAGTAAAGAAATCAAGGTTAGAAACTCAATTCAAGTCATAACAAGAAAGAGTCTATATTAGCATTGAAACAAGTAACAAAAGAACATTAGGTGTAAGAGCTCTTGCTGTCCGTGACTCGAATGTCTCTAAATGGTGTTTGCGTGCAAGAAGGGGAATAGGGAATACAAGAAAAACAATTTATTTGTTGAGAACTCAATCTACTAAAGTTTCACACTCGGTCTTTTTCTGGAATCTTATCTTGACTCGTCCCCAGACCACTAGCCAGGTACAAGTCAATTTGATCCACTCCTTTTTCAATATTTTGAGCACTCATGCAATGGATGAGCGTAAGCACGAGAGTTGACACTTAGGATGGCAAAGAGAGAAGTACGGAGGAGGAAGACAAAAAGGATGAGAAAGGCTCACATCAATGAGGACAATCATAGGCAAGAGATGCCAAATGATAGATATGATGTGAGGAGTAGGAATTGCCATGCAACGGATGCACATACGAGCTAGGAAGCTCTCCAATGGAACTAGTGGGGGTGCATCTAACTTGCTCGCTCATGAAGACCTAGAGCTCGTTTGAGGAGGCTCATCCTTGGAATATGCAAACCAAGTTCTATAGTGTGAAGGTCCCCACATAACTATATGCATAATGATCATCTCTATGGAGTACAAGGATATAAAGGGAGTACTAGTTTGGATCTCTCAAAAGGATCGTAGTGTTGCCCCTTTCTCTCTTTTTATTTCTTTTTCTCTTTTTTCTATTTTTTATATTTTTTTGTGGCCTCAATGGCTCTTTCTATCTAACTCTCATTTGTCCTCTTTGGGATCTTTTATTGTGTCCACTTTGGGATCTTTTCCATAAAGAAGATGTAACTATCATGATGTATGCAATGTATGTCGCTGCCAGTGTAGCAGGAACATGTATGACATGAAGATCAAGTCATGAAGAGGTGGATGTTGCATGGCAATATATCTCGGAAAGGCTATGGAAATGCCTTTATAGGTAGGTATGTTGGCTGTTTTGAGGAAAGATATAAGGAGGTTAATGATGACAGAGCGTATCATGCAAAGGGTTTGGATGTACCGGCGAAGGTGGACACCAACTCTCGGAGTGAGAAGAAGCGGCAATGCACGGCACGGGAGAGGCTAGCAAAATATGGGAAGGTGGAAGTGTCAACTTTCAATACTTACATTAGAAAGAAGAACTCATGCACTTATTATCGGTAACTCTCAATCTAAAAAGGAGGTTCACAAAGAGACAAGTACCCCGAGGAGGAGTGTATGGGGGTTTGGTTATCCTTGCGCATCCTCGACTCATGGTACGTGAGTGTTCTCTAATATTCGATCCCTCCAAAGATTAGTGATCCATCTAGTAGCTAGAGTTCTCAACTAGTTTTGTAGGTTTTGAAAATACACACGGATTTCCCAAAATACGACACCTATCACTAATAGGCTAGAGCTCTTGACACAAAAAGTTCAAACATTACTCACAACAATACCTCAAAACTATTGCAAGTTACTACTAGAATTAAATAGCAACCTCAATTACCTACTTTCAAGACAAGACACAACTCAGTGCAACAACCAACTCTCTTTAACAAGATAAACATGAAAACTAAAAAGAGTTCCAGCAACAAACTAAACAAAAGCCA
Organism: Bromus sterilis; assembly: GCA_950022295.1. Taxonomy (NCBI): domain Eukaryota; kingdom Viridiplantae; phylum Streptophyta; class Magnoliopsida; order Poales; family Poaceae; genus Bromus; species Bromus sterilis. Next base: position 34,608,810 of record OX465597.1, read on the forward strand.
AGGCTCTTGCTAAAGACAAACTAAGACTAAAACTAAACATGGCAGTAGCTACGAAAAGATAAAGAACACACAACAGCAAAAAGATAGGCAAAAAAATCCTATGATGTGTTCTAGATTTTGAAGGTGGAGCGTGTTTCTCTCCCACACAAAGTAAGACGGGATCTAAATTGTTATGAACAGAAAGCAAAGCTAAAGAAAACTAAAAATAAAACCTAAGAGCGAGACGCTCCAAGCATAGCACATAACGCATGAAGTGATAAAAATATAGTGAGACGAAGGACGAACTGATGATTGTTGATGGATAAGGGGATGCACGGGGGCATCCCCAAGCTTAGATGCTTGAGTCTCCTTGAATATTTATTGGGGATGCATGGGGGCATCCCCAAGCTTGAGCGCTTGACACTCCTGGATCTTCTTTCATCATCTTCCATCGCACACTTGAAAACTCCCTTCATACATAACTCATCATAAGCTGATTAGAGAGGTTAGTACCCTTAATAAAATAATTTTTCCCCACTGGATATAAAGATATTCTTGAAGAGCTACTGTTTCTCAAGAGTGTCGAAAAGTTTTTGCAAAGAAAAATCAAGCTTAAGGTTTGCAAAAGTTAGGAGAGACAAAACGTGGCAGAATCTGTGAAAAACAGAACAGCGGGTAGTAAAGAATTATTTTTAGGGTCACTTCTGCAACTCAAATCAAAAAACTCATAACATACGGAAGTTTCACAATTGTATAAAGCACGCGGTCAAAACAATTCAGATCAAAAAGATGATCTGGTGATTTGATTCGAATTTTTCTGTCAAGGGACAGAATCTGTTTTCTGGACAGCACGTCACAACTTTTGCTTCCCTTATCATAAGAAGCTATAACTTGGCACAAAGCTGAAAAATAAAGATACAATGATGTTTCTACAGTAGTAAAAAACATCAAGACACAACAAAAAGCAAAAAAGAAACCTAAATTCGTTGCGGGCTGCCTCCCGAAAGCGCTTTCTTTTATGCCTTTAAGCTAGGCATAATGCAAAAGAAGAATCAAGTTTTATCAAGAGAAAGAGAATAATTAGCCCGTGTAACGGACTCAAAAGGTAACTTGATTTTCTTTCTAGGGAAGTGTTCCATCCCCTTTTTGAATGGGAATTGGAATTTTATATTCCCCTCTTTCATGTCAATAACCGCACCAGCGGTGCGAAGAAAAGGACGTCCCAAAATAATTGGACACAAAGGTTCACACTCTGTATCCATAATAATAAAATCAACGGGAACATAGTTGTCATTGACAATGATAAGAACATCGTCGATCTTCCCCAAAGGTTTCTTTACGGAAGAATCAACAAGACGAACACCAAAAGAACAAGGCTCAAAGGGCTTCAATTCAAACATATCAAATATTCTTTTGGGCATAGCGGAGGTACTAGCTCCAACATCACATAAGGCATAGCAAGAGAAGTTATTTAATTTAATTTTGATCATAGGGTCCCAACCATCATCTATCTTCCTAGGTATGGAGGCTTCTACTCTAAGCTTCTCCTCCCTAGCTTTGATGAGAGCATTTGTGATATGCTCTGTGAAGGCAAGATTAAGTGTGCTAGTGTGGGGGTCTCTAGACATTTTATGTAGCAAGCTAATAACTTCTGAGAGGGTGCAACTATCAAAATCAATATCGCTACTATCAAAGGTGGTAGTAGTGTTGTCTAGGCTCACTTGTTTGAAACCCTCTATGTTCATAGGAGTTTCTTCATCTTTGGTTGAGGTATTAGCATCACCATTAATAGGTCCAACGGGACTAGGAGTGCATTGGGTGCTAATACTTTGGGTGTACTCAACAATTTGGATAGTGGCAACTGTGTGGTGTGTAGGAAGGCTTTTAATTCTATCCTCTTCCTCTTTTTCTCTAGCCCACCTTTCTTTAAGTTTAGCCATCATCCTAATATTTTCATTAATTTGTAATTGGGTAGCATTAATAGGATTGGCCTTATTCTCCTCAAGTGGAGAGGTTCTAATTTTAAGCATCTCAATATCAAGGGCTAAGCTTTCTACCTTCAAAGAGAGATTATCTAATTTAGCTAATTTCTCCTCTACATTTTTGTTGAAGGCTTTTTGGGTAGTGATAAAGTCTCTAAGCATGTTTTCCAATTCAGAAGAGGGGTTCTTGTTGCTAGGGTAGGTGTTGTTGTTCCCATAGTTGGATGGAAACGGTCTAGGATTGCTAGCAAAATTACCCCTATAAGCATTGTTGTTGAAGTTATTTCTAGCAATAAAATTCACATCTACTTGTTCTTGGGCAACCAAAGAATTTAAAGGGACATCATGAGGATCAATAGAGGGTTGCTTGGTAAGTAGAGACATAATTAATTCAACTTTTTCATTTAGGGAGGTAACTTCCTCGACAGAGTTTACCTTCCTACCTGTTGGAGCGCGTTCAGTGTGCCATTGGGAATAATTGGTCATCATCTCATCGAGAAGCTTCGTGGCAGCACCAAGTGTAGTTGACATAAAGGTTCCTCCCGCGGCCGAATCTAACAGGTTCCGCGAGGTAAAGTTCAAGTCTGCATAAAAAGTCTGGATAACCATCCAGGTAGTCAAACCATGTGTAGGGAATTTCTTAACAAGATATTTCATTCGTTCCCAAGCTTGGGCAACGTGTTCATTATCCAATTTCTTAAAATTCATAATGTTACTCCTTAATTGGATAATTTTAGCAGGTGGGTAGTACTTCCCTATAAAAGCATATTTGCACTTATCCCAAGAATCTATGCTATTCCTAGGCAAAGATTGAAACCAAATTTTAGCTTCTCCCCTTAAAGAGAAAGGAAAGAGCTTGAGCTTAACAATATCACCTTCTACTTCTTTATACTTTTGCATATCACATAATTCAACAAAATTGTTCGAGTGTAAAGCAGCATCATCTCCAGCACCAGAGAATTGATCTCTCATAACAAGGTTTAGCAAGGCAGGTTTAATTTCATAAGAGGTAGCTGAAGTGGCAGGTGTGGCAATGGGGGTGCAGATAAAGTCTTGGTTGTTGTGACTAGTGAAGTCACACAACTTGGTGTTTTCAGTGGAACCCATAGCAGCAGCAAGTGTGGCAGATTTTTTTGTGATTTTTGATAAAAGACACAAAGATAAAAACTGAAAGGTAAACTAACAAGACTAAAAAAACAAAGGTAAAGGGTAGTGTGCAACTCCCCTATCTTAGCACTCGGAATCCCCGGCAACGGCGCCAGAAATTTGCTTGATGGCGCGAGAGTTGACGGGTGTAGTCTTCTCGCCCTTCGTTGGTGAGCCCCAAGTGGAAGGCGTGATGTAGCACTGAAGAAAATTTCCCTTAGTAAAGATACCGAGGTTTGTCTCCAGTAGGACTCCAGAGATGATAAGTAGGTGTCAGCGGCGCAACTGACGCGGACCTGCACACAGACACAAATAACTTTGTTCCCAACGAAGTTCAGAGAGGTTGTCAATCTCTCCGGTCTTGTTGTTCACAAAGGATCAAACACAAGGGATAATGATAGCAACTGAAAGTAAAAGCAGAAAAGTAAATGAGCGTGGAAACAGTAATGAGGATATGGACCGGGATACGTGATGTTCACTTGTGATGTCTCTCTCCCAAAAGACGATAAAACTGCTATGCGAGGTAAACAAATTACAGAAGGGCAATTGACAGGATTATGAACGCACCGCAATGCTAACTATGCTACAAAAGAAAGGAAGAGGCTCAAAAGCACGGGAAGTACGCCAAAATAAGTAGACCGAAATCCAACTGCATCTACTACTAATCATCCACCTTGAGATATCTATCCAGAACATCTCGCTGGTATTAAGTTGCGAGCCCCACCCAAAGTGTAAACCCAAAGCAACAGACAACTGCATTAAAAAGCACTTTGCGTAAAGTAAACAATCCTTGCAACCGCGGTTACAAGCACCGTTGTTTTCCCCCTTGTGGCAACAGCAAATCCCCTAGACTCATGTTTCTGTCACTCAAGCGTGTCATCGAGGGGCATGAACCCACAATCGAGCATAACGTTCCCTCTTGGGGTTACTACCTACTACTTGGCCAAAGCAATAAACAGCAATGGAGAACATGCAAGAATTACTTAGGAACAAAAATATAAGAGATAAAAACCAAATATATTACTCAATCACAATCTGAACATAATCTCATAATCCATCAGATCCCATCAAACTCAGCATAGCAATAGCAGAAAGATTACAAAAGTGCCTCGATCATGTAGTGAAGCTCACGAGGTCTAAACCATGAAGAACAAAGAGGGGAGGAGAACATCACATAGCTACTGATCACGGACCCATGGTCCAAGTAAAACTACTCACGAGACATCCGGGGAGCATCCATAGTGGAGAGGAGACTCCCGGAGGTTGGTCCTCCCTCCGGCAGGGTGCCGGGATGAGGTCTTCTGGTGCTCCCGATCTTGGAAGCGCGGCGGCGGCGGAATAGAGGAGAGATCGCGAAAAAGGGGTTCTCGCTCTGGAAGTTTCCCGTGATGGAGAATATATAGGCGAAGGGGGCAGCCAGATGTGGACCAGGGGCCCCAGGAGCCCCCCTGGCGCGGCCAGGGGTGGAGCCGCGCCGGGTGGCCGCCTGGGCCACCCCTGTCTCCCCTCTGGCCCTACTCGGGCTCTTCGCGAAGCTTCCTGTACGCTGATTTTTCCTATATTTTTCCCGGAATTTTTCTGGCACTTTTTATATGTGGGAAAACTGAAATAGAAAAACAGCAGAAAACAGGAACTGGCACTGTGGAGCACTGAGTTAATAGGTTAGTACAAATATGATCAAAAGTGTACGAAAGTGTATCTAGATCATAGAAATATCACACAAAACATGCATGGAGCAAGCAGAAATTATAGATACGTTTTGGACATATCACGAACGCAGGGCAACGACGGCGCGGTGGCCGGTGACCCTCCGGCGTGGCGGCACAGCGAGGCATGCGGGGACGGTGGAGGTGGCCCGTGCGAGGCCGGCGACGACCGGATCCAGGCCGGAGAGGGCCATGGCGGCCGGGAAGACCATGGCGGCTCGGCGGCCCGCCGTCCATGGCGAACGGCGGAGGGAGGCGACGCGCGACGCGTCCTGCAGCAGAGAGAGGGGTGAGGGGAGCAGGAGAGAAGAAGGGAGAGGGGCGGCTCATGGAGAGGCTCACCGGAGGCCGCGGGGGTCGGCTTTCTCGCCGGGGTGGCGGCGGCGGTGCAGCCACGGGAGGAGGTGGGAGGTGGAGAGGAGAGCGAAGAGGCAGGGGCCGACGTGGCACATCCAGGGCCATCAGATCGGTCGATCTGACGGTCCAGAACCCATTGGGCTGGATCCCAGATCTGGATTTAGGGTTTGGTGCGAAAATTTGGGGCTATTGGACAAATCTGGGCAAAACAGAGAGGATGGATGAAATTTTGTGGCTAGGGAAACCCTAGAAAGGGGTGGGGGAGTGGTGGTGTTTATATAGCCAGGTGGCTGGCAGTTTGCAAAAACATCCCCGGTTGTTCTCTCTCGCGCGCGGTGTTTACGTTTCTGACCGCCGGGGGTCCGCAGGACATCCGATTCGGGTAAAACTTCGAACTGCGCGATCAGCGCGTCGAGCCAGCGGCGTTCACCTCGCGTTGGAAATGTTCTGAGAACACTTTCCTGCGCGCTATAAAAATATCCCGTTTAATTATTAAACGGGGTTTTCGTTCCGTTGGCTACGGTTGGTCTCGTGCAGTTTTCGCGACGGTGATCGGGTGAAACCCGGTTTCGCAAAGGTCGAGTGTCGGGGTGGAAAGGGTCTGTCTCAGTCCGGTACGAGATAAGAGGGGGAAAATAATCGCCGATCGATAAATCGGGGATGCAAACACTGCAAACAAATCAGACAATCAAACAATTCACGCCGAAAACAAATTTTTTTATTTTTTGTGAAATCTGGGTTGTTACAATACAACACCACCAACAAGCGATCTCGTCCCTAGATCCTAGACGATCCGGGGGAGAGGGGAAGGGGGAAAGAAGAGAGCCGACGATCTTAAACACCACCAACAAGGGACTCTGCTCCATGTCGAACGACGAACTCCGTCGAGAAACTTTCCGCAGAGAGACGACATCGTTGAAAATACAAAACCGTCGGTGTCAAGAGGAGGAACGACAGTTAAAACCTGATCAAAGGGATAGTGATTTTCGACGCAAGTCGTGAAAACACCGGGAAAAAGGAGGGAGGGCAAAGGACGACCCAGATGATATCCGAAACCGGAGAAGCTAAAGGTACTACAGGAATTCCCACCTGAGCTCAGAATCGAGACAATACGCTGCAAGCAAGGCATTGTAACGGTACCGAAACTCCACACACTCGAGACCCTAGAGTTTGAAGGGGATAAGGCGAGAGTAAAACACTTACGACACTTGTCCTGACCAGAACAAGGGTAAGGAGTAAAAAGATTCCTACTCTCCGATAACTAACTTAGTAACTACAAAATAGTTTTTTTCTAGACTCGACTTCGGCCAGAAAAGGGATCCTACGGTCGGTAAGGCTCTGATACCAAGTTGTAAGGCCCGATATGCGGTACTGTTCCAGATCTAGGTGTTTCCACCCAGATCCGTGGACGAAGCACATATCGGTCCCACCGCAACATATGACAAAGCCATATGCCCCCAACATGATATCACAACATTACAGATACAAGGATACAACATCTCATACAATCGGCATACTGTGACACCCCCAAAATCAGACCGTGTACAGTAATCATACACGCAAGGTACACGATCGAGATCAGGGACTGACGGTGAGATATCACAACACAACTCTACAAATAAAATAATACAAGCTGTTTATTACAAGCCAGGGGACACAAGGGCTCGAATACAACAGCTCGAGAGCACAAAGTCAGCGGAAGCAAAAGTATCTGAGTACAGACACAAGGGTACAAGGTTGCCTTAAGAAGGCTAGCACAAATATCAACAACGATCGAAAAGGCAAGGCCTCCTGCCTGGGAACCTCCAAACTACTCCAGGTCAAAGGGGAACTCGACGTCGTAGAAGGCATCGGGGATCTTCACGTTGCGGTGGTCGGCATCAGGGATCTCCTGCTCCTGGACTCCAAGGCTCCAACGTCGACTACAGCGGCCGATCAGGCAAAACAGTAAAGGAAATAAAGCAGGTGAGTATCTAGTATACCCGCGAGTCTTACGTCCGCTACTAAGCATTATGCATTGTATCAACGGAAAGAAGAGGCTGTATATAGTGGACTGTAAGATAGAAATCCAGAGCAAAAGTAAGAAGCTAGGCCTAACGAAGACTAGCATCTTCCGACGATGTCTTGCAGCATGAGGAGAGAATCAGCCAACAGTTTATATAAAGCAATAAAGTAACAATGAAGCAGAAGTTGCTGCAACATTGTATAATATAAGTTGTAATGATCAATAATAATAATGCCTCCGAGTTCCCCTCCTCGACTTCCTGGGAGGAAGAAGACCCGGAACCATACAGTTTAATAGTAATAGTTTCTGGTGGTAAGATCCAGCTTCAGCATAAAGCGTCCTGTTACCGTGGACACGGCTATTCGAATAGATTAAACTCCCTGCAGGGGTGCACTACTGTTCAGCCTGCACGCTTGGATCTCCAGGGTGGCGTGAACCTTGTTAGGGAACGCCCCACCGAGGCTATCTGACACGATGCAGCCCATCCTAGGCTCAGCAGAGAGGCCATCCGCCGGACTATATCCTATGCGCCAAGGGGTCTAGGTTCCTCACCCTTGCACGCTCCTGCACGGTGCGAGTCTGGCCGGTGAAGCAAAAGCAAATCCAAACACACCTGCTGCAGCAAAAAGACAAGACCACTTCCCGGCGATCAGGCCGCAGTACTGGTGACGTCTGAAGAGCTTTCGGACGAACTACGACGCGGAGGGCCCACACCGTAATCCCACGTGTAGTGCATACAGACCAACGGGTCTCTCAAGTCATCCGCCGAACCATTTAGCATTTTAATATTATCTCGCAGACAACCGTTATCGCTGTCTGACTAACAACACAACGGACAACGAACAGCAACAAGGCCCACCGGTAACGTCGGGGCCTGCCCTGTCGTCCCGTCAAAACATGCGGTTACCGACAAGGTGAACCGTCTCCTTACCTTGTCTCGCGTGTGCTCTTGATAGAGCTCGACTTTTTCGTGGTTTGGTAACTCTCTCAAGATACGAGCAGGGGCCAAGCACGCCAGTAACGTCGGTCGTACCCTCCCTGTCGCTCCCGACAATATACCGCTCGCGGGCACCGTTGGGTCGCCCGACTCTTACCTTTAAGGACACCAGTTGATTCGAGTGCCTACCATTAAGTGAAACCAGGACGAATCACCCTCGATGGCACACTTAACGAGGTTCGACAGAGACATCAGCGGAATGAACTAAAGAGGTAAACCTCGTATCATCCCGGTGATGCTACGCTACTGAGCCGACGAGAGTGAATTACGAGTTAGTCCCCTCGTAAGTCAAACTCGAAGCGACTTGGCAGAGTCTCGCCGTTGTAGGTTCCCTAGGGCGTCTGCATTGATCCGTACCTGTTGCAGTTGTATATATTCTTGTATCCGCGTCACTCCCCTGAGTGGTCACGACCCGCTATCTAAGCCTAGCTAACAATGCGCAGGGCTCACTGCTAAATATAATGCATAATTATAATAGGCAGCATTGGATAAAGGAGGTACATCAAGGGCGACAAAATCAGGCTATGCAATTGAATAGGATTGTAACGTAGCAGCAGCAGTAACAATGCCTAGTGCAAGAAAGTACGGAAAGTTAGGCGATATCTGGGGAAGAGAATGGCTCTGCTTGCCTGGTAACTCGACGGTAGGGGTACACGGTCGTCGACGAAGTAGTCGATCAAAGGGGGAAGCATCGGCAGCGGTCATCGGGACTACCGGACAAAAGAGAGGGGGGAAGAAACAATAAATACGCAATCATAATAGCAATACAAACATACGACATAGCAGATATAAGACAACGAGGCTCTAACACAGTGAAGTGCACGTTGCTCGGAGCGGGAATTCATCCGGGGATGAAATACTGGCTCCGGGTGATTACCGGACAGGGCGACCGAAGGGGGAAGATATCATGCCGGAGGTGTCGTGGACATCCGACAAAGCTAAGGGGGGTGTATCCGTGTTAGTTGAACCGTTCCGGACAACTTTCGTGTTCGGGATAAAATCATCCGGCAGGTTTTTACCGGCACCGGGAATTTTCGACAGACAGCCCGAAGGGGGAAATGTCGATGATCGGTGTGTTAGGGGTGAGGTAGACATACGGATAGCGTATCAGTATTCGTTATATTTTTCTGATCAATTTTGATGTATAAAGTTTTTCGATCCGAGTTACGGTTTAAAAGATATTGAATTTCTAATATTTAAATGATTTTTGGAATTTTTGGAATTTCTTTTATTATTAAAATCAACAATATCCAAAAGATTATCCAGAACAGAACCACTGACATGTGGGGCCAGTGGGGCATAGTCAACAGTTGACCAGTCAAGGTTGATGAGTCAACAGGGTCAAGGTGGGGGCCAGGTGTCATCGGCTCATTTCTGGATTTCTCTGGAATTTGGCTAAGTCTGGGAATTTTTGTCTTCAACATCAATTAGCAGTTTTCGGAAGGCTACGGTTTTGGTTCTACTCCTCTAATGAATTAGTGCCCAACATCAACTTTCATCCATTGTCCGTGATCTCGGATCCGGTATGGATGGCACCTACGATATAGTTCATCTGCTTAACTATCACTGGGTATGAAAAGTGCTACGGCATGTTAATTTCAGAAATTGTTAAATTTAGCAAACTTGGACCGATGACCGTATCAAATCTATAGCTCTAATGGAGTTGCGACCTTTATAAGTTTTGTTATACATCACGCGCACCATCATGACATGCCTTCAGATGGCATGACAGATGTCTGTATCATGTTCATCCACGGCGCTAAAGTGGCCATCGGGGTAACTCTGTCTGCAGTTTATTATAAATCCGTATTTCGCGATTTTTGATAGATTTAATCCGCACATTTTCGGGGGTTGGTTCAATGTAACAAAACGAAGCTCGTTACATGTACTTTCTACACATATACTTTTCATCAATGGTGGATTTGATTTGCGCTGCATTTTGTTGCTGTTTTTGCGGCTGTCCATAGTGGTATCCAGTAGCATCCAACAATAGCAGTTAGCAGTAGAGTAAATTCAGAGGAGCAGCACAACAGCGACATCAGTCAGCAGGGGCTCGGGGTGCAACGGTCGGCCAGAACACCACGGGCTGCGGCGGGGGTTGCGGGGAACGCGGCTAGAGGCGCGGCCAGCACGGGGGCGAGCGCGGCCAGGGCGTGGGGGCGGCCAGGAAGGCACACCCGGGCGCGGCCAGAGGGCAGTCGGCGCAGCGAGCGCGCGACCGCGCGCGGCTGGGCACGCACGGCGGCGGGCGGAGCCATGACCCGGAGGTCAGGTGCTAAGGGCGCAAGCGCTGCTCAAAAGGGAAGGGGAGGGGGAAGGCTCACAGGGGGAGCAGGGATGCCAGGGCTCGGGGGGAGCGTCGGAGGAGCGGTGGAAGGGGCGCTTGCCGTGGTGGCCGTGGCGGAGAGGCGTAGGCCACGGCGGCGCCGAGCACCGCGGCCACCATGGCCAAGGTTGGCCTGGGTCGCACACGGAGGAGGAGGTCGTCGGGTCTATGCGGTGGAGGAGGTGCTTCGTCACGAGCGGGTTCCGGGGTGGCGCGGCATGAAGGCCGTGGCAGCTGGGGCTCGTCGGAGTTGGCCGGGTCGACGGCGCCCAGGCGGGAGAGGGGGCGGGGCCAAAAGGGCTGGCGGCGGCGGCCAGATGGAGGAGGGGGTTCGGGAGGGGGATCGGGGAGGGAGGAGACGACATCGAGGGAGAGATGGGGATCGAGCCGGCTCGGGCTAGGTCTAGGCGCCAGCGTGGGCTGTTAGGTCGGCCTGGGCCGGCTGGGCACTAGGCCCAGTTGGCTTGGGCCGCTTTCTTCGTTTTTTTTATTTAATTATTTATTATTTACTTTATTTAATTATTTTAGCTAGCATTATAATTTTGTAAAATATAGGACTGGCTCTAACAAGTGCGACAAAAGGTTTGGACTTTAAACGAAATCATTTAGTATTTTATCTAAATATTAAACCAGTAAAATGGACTTTTTAGGCTACTATTCGAATTGTTTAAAATATTAAAGTGTTATAATAAATGCCCCAGGTTGTTTTAACACTGCCCACTGACTTTTAGGGATTTAGCAAAATTGATTGCACAATTTTTGTTGCAACTTTATTTTTCACATTTATTTGAAATTTTTATCTGAGTGGAAATTTAAACGAGGCATGATCAAGCATGGCTAATCACAGTTACTGGACTTTCAACAGAGTGATTACTGTTCCACCAAGGTGAGTACTGTAGCGTGACAACCGGGGTGTTACACATACAACTGCCTCAAATACAATACAACAGCGGAAGATACATGTCTGGGTACAGACTACAAGCAAATGCCTACTGGCTAAGAGAAAAAAACATCGATCGCCATAACCACACGGGTCTAGGCCCTCCGCCGGGATCCGCCTAACTAGTCGTCGTCGAGTCTCCACGTGAAACGTCGATCACCATACCTGTTGCCGATCAAGAACCCTGAAAAGAGTTTGGGGGTAATATCATGAGTACAGAGGTACTCAGCATCCAACTATAGTGGTCATCTGACCCAACAAGGACTTCATCACTCGTCATACTAGGACAACTAGTAGTTGACGGTAAGGATGGGGTAAGTGGTGAGGTTGCTGCCGCACTAGCATTTATGAAGTGGCTAACGATCTAGAGAGTAAGATAAGAAGCAAAGCATTCGATGAGGAATCGCCTCCAACAAGTCTTGCTATCAACTACTTACGCAATCATAACACCTATCCTATCCTTGTCCTCCTCTTCGCATCCCGACGAAGAAGAAGCAGTCAAGGCACACACACATTGATCAAATTATTTTAAGATTATCTCAGTTGTTGTTGTCTATGAACAAGGAGTAGGTCTCAAGTCGTCCATAACTGTGGACACGGCTTCTCGAAAAGATTTAACCCTGCAGGGGTGTACCAACTACCCATTACAAGGCTCCGCACGCACGCCCATCTCTCTCAGTTGCTACCCATTATAGGCAACCATTATATGATTTAGTTCCGAGAGATCCGAAACAACAGGCCCCTTCAACTAACAACGAACAATCCGGGTGGCCCCCGGGGAGTCGACACCCAATCCAAAAGTCGGCCACGCTCTCGGATCGGACTCTTCCGTATGACGCAGGTCGGATAGCCGGTTAATCAGACATGGGAAACCAGGTCCTAGCTGATCAGGTGGACCAACAGAGAAACCATGTCTCCACTGGCCCAAGTTGTTTTAAAACAGCTGGGGGCCCTGATACGTCCCAAACGTATCTATAATTTCTGCTTGATCCATGCATGTTTTGTGTGACTTTTCCATGTTTTGCTTGAACTTTCATACACTTTTGAACCTATTTGGACTAACCTATTAACTCAGTGCACCCATTTTCCAGTTTCTGTTTTTTGTTGTTTTTGTATTTCAGGTTTTCTGGCCATTAAAAGTGCTCCAAAACTTCCGGGAAAAATATATAAAAAATCAGCGCAACAGAAGCTTCCGGAATCACCAAGAGAGGGAAGGGGGGCCACCACCAGGCAGCCAGGAGGGCAAGTGGCGCGGCCCCACCTTGGGCCGCGCCAGGCACCCTCTTGACTGCCTTGTGGGTCCCCTCGACGCCCCCCTTCGCCTATATTTACCCCTCGGGGTGTAAACCCCTAATACGGACTCCTTTTTCGCGATCTCTCCTATGTTCCGCCGCCGCCGCCGTTTCTAGATCGGGGCTTCCTGGCGAAGCTTCTCCGGCACCCTGTCGGGAGAAGCTACCCCCTCCGGGACACCCTCCATAGCCATGGACGCCTCCCGTATGTACCGTGAGTAGTTTCCCTTGGACCATGGGTCCGTGACCAGTAGCTATGTGATCTATCTCTCCCCCTTTTGTTCTTCCACTTTCGAGTCCTCGTGAGCTACCTCACATGATCGAGGCATCAATGTAATTTCTGTTGTTGCTATGCTGATACGCTCAAAACGTATCTATAATTTCTGCTTGCTCCATGCATGTTTTGTGTGATATTTCTATGATCTAGATACACTTTCATACACTTTTGATCATATTTGGACTAACCTCTTAACTCAGTGCACCACAGTGCCAGTTCCTGTTTTCTGCTGTTTTTCTATTTCAGTCTTCCCCCATATGAAAAGTGCCAGAAAAATTCCGGGAAAAATATAGGAAAAATCAGCGTACAGGAAGCTTCGCGAAGAGCCCGAGTGGGGCCAGAGGGGAGCCAGGGGTGGCCCAGGCGGCCACCCGGCGCGGCCCCACCCCTAGCCGCGCCAGGGGGGCACCTGGGCCCCTGGTCCACCTCTGGCTGGCCCCCCTTCGCCTATATATTCTCCGTCACGGGAAACTTCCGAAAGGAGAACCCTTTTTCGCGATCTCTCCTCTGTTCCGCAGCCGCCGCGCTTCCGAGATCGGGAGCACCAGAAGACCTCTTCCCGGCACCCTGCCGGAGGGAGGACCGACCTCCGGGAGTCTCCTCTCCACCATGGATGCTCCCCGAATGTCTCGTGAGTAGTTTTCCTTGGACCATGGGTCCGTGATCAGTAGCTATGTGATGTTCTCCTCCCCTCTTTGTTCTTCATGGTTTAGACCTCGTGAGCTGCCCTACATGATCGAGGCACTTTTGTAATCTTTCTGCTGTTGCTATGCTGAGTTTGATGGGATCTGATGGATTATGAGATTATGTTCAGATTGTGATTGAGTAATATATTTTGTTTGTATCTCTTATATTTTTGTTCCTAAGTAATTCTTGCATGTTCTCCGTTGTTGTTTATTGCTTTGGCCAAGTAGTAGGTAGCAACCCCAAGAGGGAACGTTATGCTCGACTGTGGGTTCATGCCCCTCGATGACACGCTTGAGTGACAGAAACATGAGTCTAGGGGATGTGCTGTTGCCACAAGGGGGAAAACAACGGTTCTTGTAACCGCGGTTGCAAGGATTGTTTACTTTACGCAAAGTGCTTTTTAATGCAGTTGTCTGTTGCTTTGGGTTTACACTTTAGGTGGGGCTCGCAACTTAATACCAGCGAGATGTTCTGGATAGATATCTCAATGTGGATGATTAGTAGTAGATGCAGTTGGATTTCGATCTACTTATTTTTGGTGTACAGCCCGTGCTTTTGAGCCTCTTCCTTTCTTTTGTAGCATAGTTAGCATTGCGGTGCGTTCATAATCCTGTCAATTTCCCTTATGTAATTTGTTTACCTCGCATAGCATTTTTCTCGTCTTTTGGGAGAGAGACATCACTAGTGAACATCACGTATCCCAGTCCATATCCTCATTACTGTTTCCACGCTCATTTACTTTTCTTCTTTTACTTTCAGTTGCTATCATTATCCCTTGTGTTTGATCCTTTGTGAACAACAAGACCGGAGAGATTGACAACCTCTCTGAACTTCGTTGGGAACAAAGTTATTTGTGTCTGTGTGCAGGTCTGCGTCAGTTGCGCCGCTGACACCTACTTATCATCTCTGGAGTCCTACTGGAGACAAACCTTGGTATCTTTACTGAGGGAAATTTGCTGCTGTGCTACATCACGCCTTCCACTTGGGGCTCACCAACAAAGGGCGAGAAGACTACACCCGTCAACTCTCGCGCCATCAAGCAAATTTCTGGCGCCGTTGTCGGGGACTCCGAGTGCTAAGATAGGGGAGTGGCACACTACCCTTTACCTTTGTTTTTTAGTCTTGTTAGTTTACCTTTCAGTTTTTATCTTTGTGTCTTATTTAAAAAATCACAAAAAAATTATTTATCTTGCTAGTGGTTGTCATTATGTCTGTCCCTTTTTCCTTTGTTGAGACAGAGGTTCTCACCTTTAAACAAAAAGGTGGTGAAAGTTTAAAAGATGCTTGGTATAGAATTAATGATTCTCAAAAAAGAGCCACCAAGAAGCAATCCACTACTATCCTGCTTAGAAATTTTTATGTCGGGATTACTCCTTGGAATAGGTTTATATTAGATACTGCTATCAATGGGAATTTCCTAGAAGCCCCGATTTGGGAGTCTCTTAATGTTATTGAAAATCTTGTTGGAAATCTCCCTATTGCTAGCATACAGGAAGATATAACTCTAGCTCACATTAAGAAACTTGAAAAGATAGAGTTAGAAATACCAAGTATAACTAGGATAAATGAGTTGGATCGCAAGATTCAAGGGAATTTGAATAGGCTTGATAGCTCCATGCTTAAAATTATTAAAACTTTGGAGGTCATCAAATCCCGTGATACGGATCTTTCTAGGATTGATAAGATTGAGGAAATCATTAATACCCTAGGAACTACTTTTACCTCAATCAAACCAAAAAAGGTAGAGACTTCAGCAAGAAGGGAACCTAAGTTCAATTATGTCCCTAGAGTACCCCGACCT
The DNA here is from genome assembly GCA_950022295.1 of Bromus sterilis. Taxonomy (NCBI): domain Eukaryota; kingdom Viridiplantae; phylum Streptophyta; class Magnoliopsida; order Poales; family Poaceae; genus Bromus; species Bromus sterilis. Next base: position 34,624,305 of record OX465597.1, read on the forward strand.
AAAAATAAACCAACCATTGCTAAAGAAGTTGAAACCGTGAAAACTTTGGAAGAAATACCTCTCTCTGATGATTTTATAAATGAATCTTCCATTGATTTTCCGCCTTTTGGTTCTCTCCCTAGAAGTATCTTCATTAGGCCTTTATTTGAAAGACCTCTCAAGACTAGTTGTACAATTGAAGAGCTTTTTGATGATTTTAATAATGATTCGATTGATACAACTTGATCTTTTGAATTATGCCTAGCTTAAAGGCATAAAAGAAAGCGCTTTCGGGAGGCAGCCCGCAACGAATTTAGGTTTCTTTTTGCTTTTTGTTGTGTCTTGATGTTTGTTACTACTGTAGCAACAACATTGTATCTTTATTTTTCAGCTTTGTGCCAAGTTATAACCTCTTATGATAAGGGAAGCAAAAGTTGTGACGTGCTGTCCAGAAAACAGATTCTGTCCCTTGACAGAAAAATTCGAATCAAATCACCAGATCATCTTTTTGATCTGAATTTTTTTGACAGCGTGCTCTATACAATCGTGAAACTTCCGTATGTTCTGAGTTTTTTTATTTGAGTTGCAGAAGTGCCCCTAAAAATGCTTTACTATCTGCTGTTATGTTTTTCACAGATTCTGCCACGTTTTGTCTCTCCTAACTTTTGCAAACCTTAAGCTTGCTTTTTCTTTGCAAAAACTTTTTGGCACTCTTGAGAAACAGTAGATCTTCAATAATATCTTTATATCCAGTGGGAAAAATTATTTTATTAAGGGTACTAACCTCTCTAATCAGCTTATGATGAGTTATGTATGAAGGGAGTTTTCAAGTGTGCGATGGAAGATGATGAAAGAAGATCCAGGAGTGTCAAGCTCTCAAGCTTGGGGATGCCCCCATGCATCCCCAATAAATATTCAAGGAGACTCAAGCGTCTAAGCTTGGGGATGCCCCCGTGCATCCCCTTCTCCATCAACAATCATCAGTTCGTCCTTCGTCTCACTATATTTTTATCACTTCATGCGTTATGTGCTATGCTTGGAGCGTCTCGCTCTTAGGTTTTATTTTTAGTTTTCTTTAGCTTTGCTTGCTGTTCATAACAATTTAGATCCCATCTTACTTTGTGTGGGAGAGAAACACGCTCCACTTTCAAATTCTAGAACACGTCATAGGATTTTTCCTGCTTATCTTTTTGCTGTTGTGTGTTCTTTATCTTTTCGTAGCTGCTGCCATGTTTAGTTTTAGTCTTAGTTTGTATTTAGCAAGAGCCTTGGTGAAAGGACGTGGATGTCGCCTAGAGGGGGGTGAATAGGCGATTAAAATAATTACGGTTTAGGCTTGAACAAATACGGAATAAAACTTAACGTTTAATTTGCGAAGCAAGAAACCTAAATAAGCTAGGCTCAACTATGTGCACCAACAACTTAAACTAAGCGGTATAAACAACTATGTGATAGCAATATATATATAACAAGAACACTATGTCTATCACAAAGTGAGTGCACAAGTAAATAGGTTGACTAGATAAGCAACTAGGAGAGCAACCTATGGGACAAGCAATGCAACAACAATATGAGCAAGCACAAGATAAACAAGGTAATAAGCTTGCTCAAAGTAAAGGTAGAGATAACCGCAAGTGGAGCCGATGGAGACAAGGATTTATTACCGAAGTTCCTTCTCTTGTAAGAAGTACGTCTCCGTTTGGAGAGGGTGTGGAACACAATGCTCACACGAAGCCAACGAGGGCCACCCTATTTCTCCTCACGCTCTCACCAATGCAAGATGCCGTGATTCCACTATGGGACACTTGAGGGCGGTCACCGAACCCGTACAAATGGTAACCCTTGAGGGCGGTCACCGTACCCGTACAAATTCTCGGGGCAATCTCCACAACCTAATTGGAGGCTCCCGTAGCGTCCGGAGCTTTACACCACAATGATTGAGCTCCGCAACAACACCAAGCCTCTAGGGTCCAAAGCCCCCTAGTAACAAGCTCTAGAGTACCAAAGCACTCAAGAGTAACAATCTTCTCAATACTGAAATTCACTTACTACTACCACGAATCCTCGGAGAGAACTCAACCCAATGCACCAAATGCAAATGGCAAGAACAAACAAAGTGCTCAAATCCCTCACTCTCAAATCCCACCAAAGCAACAAAAGCTATGGAGGAATATGAGAGGAAGAACAAGCAGAAACACCAAGAACTCCAAGATCTAACAACAAATATCCCTTCACTTAGAGGGGAAACTCAAATTGGTTTGGTGGAAGAGTAGATCGGGTGAATCTCCTCCAATCCCCAAAAGATCAACAAGTTTGGGTCGCTAGGGGTGGAGAGACCAAGCTTTTTGAGGTCTAGAAATGGAGGAAGAAGCTTGGGGAAGATTGGGGTTGGAAGGAGGAAGAAGGAGGGTATAAATACCCCTTCCACGGATCCAATCGTTGGCAGCCGGCCAACCTCGGGCACCCGGAGTAAAGGAACCGGGCACCCGGACCATCCAGAGACATTTGGCCAGGGGACCGGGCACCCGGGGGTCCAATACCCCGGGTACCCGGACTGTTCAGGAAGTTTACTGCCTACCCCGGGTACCCGGGGGTCCAAGACCCCGGGTGCCGCGAATACCCAGAGACAGCCCATCTCAGGAAACGAAAACATGCGTAACTTTTTCATACGAACTCCGATTTTGATGATCTTGGGCTTGTTTTAAATCTATGGAAAAGCTCTAGGTCCTCACATACAAAACCACCCAAAATCAACAAAAAGAAATGTTGCAAATCAAGGAAGGGTTAAAATGCCAACAAGGTAGAAGGTGAAACCTTCACAAGATAAGAGCCGACAAAAACACCAACATCGAAAACACAAAAGTAGATGTATATGAAACCCATTTTCAATGAAGAAGAGCTTGTAATGAATACGAACTCAAGCTCCATCACTCACAAAGAGAAAAACCAAACAAGAACCAATAAAGATGATGCCAAGGATGCAAAGGTTTGAGCTCTCCACGAACAATGCGTCCTAGCCTATAACCCGGTCTCCTAACTACCACCATGAGACCGGTAAACTAGAAACCTATAAAGGTCAAACCTTTCTCTTGCGCATAATCCACTTGAGCTTGATGATCATGATCATGCCCACCTCAAGTTGGAACATCTTTCTTGATTGCGTCGGCTCGATGAAGAGAAGTAGATTGCTGCCCCATACTCCATTATGGGTGAGCCTAGTTTAGGCACATCTTGATGGCCATCACCACTTGATGCCATCCTCTCTCTTGGGCTATATGAAATCTTCCTTTTGATGCAAACCCATGGAAAGATTCCTAACCTCACATAGAAACACCACACACATAGAAAATGGGTTAGTACACAAAGCATAATGGACAATGCTTACCATACCGTGAGATCACATGATCCCACAAGGTACATCTTCTATAATTTGTGTGTTGATCAACTCGATTCCATTCTTCGCACTTTGTCTTGATCAAACATGAGTCTTTCCAACGCTCCTCATTAAGATGATGTCTTGAAGGTAAACATGAATGTTTACACAACCTCCTTCTTCAAGACATGCTTGCAAAATGCTCAACTCTCACATGACCAATCTTTGGATAACTCCATGAATAACACCTTGGTCATCACATGATCTTCTCCTTTAAACCTTGAAGGCAACATATGATCTTCAAGAACTGCCTATGGAAAAACCATAAAGTAGAACTCAAGCAAACCGTTAGTCCATATAGAATTGTCATTAATTACCAAAACCAAACATGAGGGCACATGCACTTTCAATCTCCCCCATTTTGGTAATTGATGACAATCACATCAAGAGGGTTTATATAATGAATTAAGTAAATCATGCAAAGAAAATATGCATGAGCATGAAGGCGAATACTTAAGAACAAAACCAAAGTACGAACCTCCTCAAACTAAACCCTCTAAACTTCTCCCCCATTGGCATCTATTGCCAACCAATGGGCGGAAAAACATAGAAAGCCAATGTAGCATGTTTTCCTCCCAACAAGGGTGTATTTATCAAGATATGAGTGGAATAAAATACACACAACCCAATATGCATAGTTGGTTGGAAAACAAACTATATTGAGGATCCAAAGATTGCAAAAAGATGATATGGCACAAAGGGATGACACAAAAAAAGAAGGTAATCAAAGGATCCAACAAGCCAAATGAATATAAGATATTATGATTTGAGCATAGGAGTGTTCTAAATAAAAAATAGAGAAGTTCCCCAAGATTTGTTCACTATTTAGAATCTTTGTATTATAATACAAAGTTCAAAAAAATTGGATCATCACTCCCCCAAAATCAATAGAAACACAACACAAGTGCAAGTGTACAAAGATATGAGACAAAGTCTAGCACTTGCAACATACCAATGGTTGAGCAAATAGCCAAAGAGACAATCATAGGAATGGGCTCAACCAACAAGATGTGTGTGAGTCATGGCAAAGCACTTGATACGACTAATATAAGGATGACCATTAAGCATCAACATAGTCTTGAAGAAATGATACTCAAGGTGCTAGACATGTCCTTCTAACCTAAGTTAAGAAGGTCACACACACACAAAAATGGGTTCAAAAACTTGATTAATAAATTTCAAAGAACATTCAAGACTTGTGAAAACCCCATGATGAAGATATAAAATGATTGGCTCATTGAGACAAGCATGAGAACAACAATCTTCAGCACCAAAAGAATGCACAAAGGTGAATACCAAAAAAAGGCAGAACCATCTAACACCGTGTGCACGGGGGTCATGGTCCGTGGGCACAGGGGCCCCGTGCGCACGGTACACCCCGTGGGCACAGGGTACTCTGAGGAAAATCGCGCCAGTTTCCATGGATGGAGGAAGCTGGATGACAAAGAATCCTTACCTCTCCCCTAAATGGAAACCACACAATTTCCTCCGAGCCTCGTCGCACAAGAGTCCCTCCACATAATGTAAAGGTATTCATCAAAGAATTATGACATGCACTCAAAGACACAGGCTTTCATGTATCCACTAAAGAATTAATCACTAATAATAAAAGGTGGACATGAAAAAAAGAGGATATCCACTAGATGTAACTTTCTCATGTATACGAGATTCTAGGTAGATGAATATCCACAAAGAAGCATGTACACAAGAAATAGTTACAAAAGAGAAGAAACAAGATATCCAAATGAAAATCATGAATATACCAATAAGATCTTTTCTTGAAAGCATAGCGCATGGCTTAATATTGTCTTATTGTATATTAATGAAATCCACACACACAACCATCAAAGTCATCACAACTAGCAATAAATAAGAGATAGTTGGGATGCTTTGAACAAGGAAACAAGTATCGCAACACAAGAATATATCTTGCAATTATAGAACATTCAAGAACCGCAAAAATTGCAAATGAAGAATCTCATGCCATGGTTCAACCTACACATGGTTGAATGCAAGAAATGTATGCATGAGGTAGATACTTGTTACCGGGATAGCATGGGAATGATGTAGTAGATAGAGCTTCATCGATCGTCCTAGCTTGACTCCAAAAAAAACATGGTGTCAACACCTTCCATGGAAAAGACGATCCTCCAATGCATCTCCAAAGTTCCTAGAACATCATTAAGAAACAAAATGGTACCCAAACTCATTGGGACCAAAGAGTTAGAGGAACAAAAATACATAGGACAAACTCCACAAGAATAAGTGCATATGGACATGAAGATGAATTCCATGTACATATTAGCCAATAAAGAGGTGGATGGAGTTTAACCTATATATATGATCAAAGAAAGACATCGTGCATCGGACCAACACATAGCAAATATGCATGCACAAGACTTTCAAGAACCAAAAGGAAATACAATTTGGACAAAACACCAAGTAAACCAAGATGGTACCCCAAAGAGTGACACACCATAAGGTTGTCCGAATTATATCAAAGGTCCAAATCAACATATGATAGAATACAAGTAGCAATTAACATATGGTCAATTTCTACACTCACCAACGAATGAGAAGAAATACCAATTGAATCCCAACCCAATCAACACATGATTGAATAGGAAAACCATTGAAAAGGATACCAAGTGAACATAAGATTCCAATTGAAGATAAGATTCCAAAATAAACTTGTCACTTGAAGTATACCAAATAAAGGATACGTCAAGGAATGGGGTATCAATTGACACACCAATTGATAGAGAGCATGATAACAAAATGAAAGATATCAAAGAAAGAGATATCACACTCTCAATAAGAGAGCATGATTCCAAACAAACTATGCCCTCAACAAATTTATGATGACACAAAGCACCAAAGAGAATATGCCTTCCAATAACACACACTTGATATGGACCATAAGATTCTAGCACCCCCAAGAGATGTGCATTACATAGAATTTTCATTCGAATACAAAATGCACACAATGGGATCACCACTTTCACTAAATCCAGAGAAACACTAGACAAGATCACGAAAACAAATGATCCACAAGTGGCAAGGAAGACAATGACAGTTAAAACCATAAAAAAATATTGGCGAGTAATAAGGCAATTATAAACAAGCCAATATGTAAAGATGATCAATAATTTCTACCACATATAAGAGTACCAATTGTTAGACAAGAGGTATATGGAGTTACTTTCCGGTGGAAGATAGCAATAATATATGTATTATCATCTTCACAACAACAACCATAAGCATGTGAAAAGATAAGAATTGAGCACCATGCTTACAAAGAGATTCTTGTTAGCTTCAAGTATGCATCCAATCATGCAAGCAATGACTATAAAAACTTGGAGCAAATGGTTCCCACATAGGAAATACAAGTACATGTTGGAGGGAAACCGTAACAAGAAAATCTCACACACTCAAGAGCCATAAGATGAGAAATAAAACAACTAAGAAAATTGGAACTTGAGGAGCAAACATGCCACCTAGGAACTAGATAATTTATAATATCAAGTCTAAGTGGCACAAACCCCAAGTGTACACATTTTATAGGCGTGTAATATACACAAAGCATATTACTCCCCCATAATGTGATATCCCAAAATTTACAACTAGAGGCAAACAAATACCAACAAGATATAATTAATGGACATTTTCGAATTTGAATTTCTCATGAGTACAACATACCACATAGAGACTAGATAATCTTGTAATATCAATACTAGGTGGTATTCCTCATGTATACACATTTTAGGATTGTGAAGTGCACAAGGCACACCACTCCCCCAAAATGGGATGATCCATTAATCTCTCACAAGAGCCAACTAAGATAGAACCAATATGAAAAAAAAGGCTCAACACAACATTCACACATACATGATGGGCAAACCAACATACACAAAATTGATTACTCAAGATACGTAAATTGGAAGCACAACATATACAACCACATGCTAGGTACAAAACCAAAACATGCAAAGGGACAAGTAACTTTCAATGTAAACAAATTAAGTACAAGTTACCGTAAGGAGGCACATTGGATATAAGATAGACACAAGATAATCCAAATGACTTGGCTTGAGATAATGTGATTAATGAAGGTCCCTTGGTTCTTCATGATTTAGCCAAGTCTACAATGCCATCCACCAACACCTATTGATCAAGTTTGAGTTTGTTGGTCCCCAACCAAGTTGGGTCCTAAGAGATTAGTCACAATAGGCTTGGCAACCCAAATGGTTCTTTTCTTGACACCACTTTGAGTACCAACAAATTTGGCAACCACATTTCCAACCTTATCCTTCCAAAGAGAATAAACATCATCAACTATAATAGGGTTGGATAAGGTACCATTAGTGCATGAAGAAGCAAGATGACCCTTATCATGACATAAGTAGCAACATCTACTCTTTTCTTTCTTCCTAGTTGATTTCTCAACATGAAGATCATTGACTTGAGTCTTCTTGGGAAGTGGCTTCACTTCACCTTGCGGTTGAACTTGATGCCTCTTCCCTAGTTGCTTGTCACTAAGGGGCTTCTTCTTCAAAGGGCAAGATCTAACATGATGCCCTTCAACCTTGCACTTGAAGCAAATAATCTTGGCTGAATTCTTGACATGTGGTTGGCCCTTCTTCTTGTTGATCATGGACTTCTTATTGTTGGAGTTGAATCCAAGTCCACCCTTGTCATTGGGGGATTTTTTCCCACACAACACCTTGTAAAGTGTGGACTTCCCTTCATGACCCTTTTCCAAGTCTTTCTTCAAAGAAGTGACTTGGGCTTTGAGCTCTTTGATTTCATGTACATGGTTAGTAACAACACAAGTACTAGAGGAAGTAGAAGCTTCGTTGTTAGAGCAACAAGGCAAGGAAAGTAATTCATCACAAGATGTAGCAACATTATGAGTGGATGAATTACAAGGACTAGCACAAGGCAATATAGCATATTGAGTAGAAGTAGTGCTAATGTCCACATGAGGAACTAACTTAGAGACCTTAGCCTCATGAGCTAACTTTAGCACATTATGGGAGACTAAAAGATCATCATGAGAGCTTGAGAGCTTTTCATGACTTTCTTCCAATTTCCCATACTTGCTAGTTAGCAACTCCAATTGAGCCTTTAGCTCAACATTCTCCTTTAGTATGGATGCTTCACAATAAATAGAGTTAGTAGCACAAGCATTATCAAGAATAACGGAAGGAGAAGACAACATGGCAAGCTCTTTTGAATAAGAAGTTTTTAGTTGAGCATGTGACTCGGTGAGTTTGATGAGCTCGCCCTTAATGACCCGTGAGCGATTTTCGAGGTGCCCAAAATCCTCAAGGAGTTTAGCATGCACAACTTCAAGCTTATCATTTTTAGTTTTGATAACATTAGTCATCTCAAGGGCTCTATCATGGGATTCCTTTATTCTAGATAACTCTAGAGCAAAAGTCTCCTCAAGAGATTCCTTGGTAGTTTGTTCTACTTCGAGAGCTTGAGATAGTTCCGCAATCTCATTAGCGTAATCACGCTCAAGGCTTCCCATTTTCTCAATGGTATCCTCATTCTCCTCGATATGAGCTTCCAACTCCTCAATGTAATTCTTGCCCACAATGGCAATAGCCATGATTTCCGTGAAGTTGGAACGAGCAATTTTATTCTTATGAAGAGCTTTATAAACAATTTCTCCCTTAATTTTTAAGGAAGCAATATCATCATTATCTTCAACATTTTCTATATTATCATTATCTACATCATCACCAACACTAGACATATAGGGTTTCAAAGTAGGAGATACCTTTGACTCCTTAGACATAAGACAAAAATGAGTAACATGTGATGATGATGTAGGATCCCTTGAGGCACCATTCATGGCCACATCTTGATCCATAGACCGTTGGTTTTCCTCTACATTGTTAGCACAATAGCTAGAGGAAATAGAAGCATTTATATCATGGCAACAAGATATAACAAGCATATCATCATGAGATTTATTCAAGTGATTTCTACATGATATGCATGGACTATCAACACAAGCATGTAAAACCTCTAAGTTGCTCGAAATGTTAAAGTCCAAATATGAAGCATTGCAATAAGATAGTGTCAAAGGGTTATTAACAATAAGCTCACTATCATCAAAGCAATGACTAACACTACTCACCATTTCATTACCTTGTGGCAAACCACATGTTGGTGAAGTAGAAGAAGTTGAGAAAAATACGCGGTCGGAGGTGGAGGGAGAAAAATCATCCCCACAAATCATGGACACACCATATTTATCTTGAAGCTTTGTCCACAACTCATGAGCATCCCGAAACGACATGAGTTGAGATATATCTACATTACTTAAAGCATCAACAAGAACATTAGAAGCTTGAGCATTGAGATAAGAGTTTTTCTCATCCTCTAAGGATAGGTTTTGAGTATCCTTTGGAGGAGAAAAACCCATATCTACAATTCGCTCCAAACACGGGTCAATGACCCGGAGATAATTAAGCATGCGAAATTTCCAAGCATCAAAATTTGTGCCATCGAAACTAAGAGTGTCAGTAAAACCTAATCCCCTAGTCGACATCTTTACTCTCAAGGCAGTGAAGCCCTATAATGAGAGATCAAGCTCTGATACCAATTGAAAGGACGTGGATGTCGCCTAGAGAGGGGTGAATAGGCGCTTAAAATAATTACGGTTTAGGCTTGAAAAAATACGGAATAAAACTTGACGTTTAATTTGCCCAGCAAGAAACCTAAATAAGCTAGGCTCAACTATGTGCACCAACAACTTAAACTAAGAAATATAAACAACTATGTGATAGCAATATATATAACAAGAACACTATGGCTATCACAAAGTGAGTGCACAAGTAAATAGGTTGACTAGATAAGCAACTAGGAGAGCAACCTATGGGACAAGCAATGCAACAACAATATGAGCAAGCACAAGATAAACAAGGTAATAAGCTTGCTCAAAGTAAAGGTAGAGATAACCGCAAGTGGAGCTGATGGAGACAAGGATTTGTTACCGAAGTTCCTTCTCTTGCGAGAAGTACGTCTCCGTTTGGAGAGGGTGTGGAACACAATGCTCACACGAAGCCAACGAGGGCCACCCTATTTCTCCTCACGCTCTCACCAATGCAAGATGTCGTGATTCCACTATGGGACACTTGAGGGCGGTCACCGAACCCGTACAAATGGTAACCCTTGAGGGCGGTCACCGTACCCATACAAATTCTCGGGGCAATCTCCACAACCTAATTGGAGGCTCCCGTAGCGTCCGGAGCTTTACACCACAATGATTGAGCTCCGCAACAACACCAAGCCTCTAGGGTCCAAAGCCCCCTAGTAACAAGCTCTAGAGTACCAAAGCACTCAAGAGTAACAATCTTCTCAATACTGAAATTCACTTACTACTACCACGAATCCTCGGAGAGAACTCAACCCAATGCACCAAATGCAAATGGCAAGAACAAACAAAGTGCTCAAATCCCTCACTCTCAAATCCCACCAAAGCAACAAAAGCTATGGAGGAATATGAGAGGAAGAACAAGCAGAAACACCAAGAACTCCAAGATCTAACAACAAATCTCCCTTCACTTAGAGGGGAAACTCAAATTGGTTTGGTGGAAGAGTAGATCGGGTGAATCTCCTCCAATCCCCAAAAGATCAACAAGTTTGGGTCGCTAGGGGTGGAGAGACCAAGCTTTTTGAGGTCTAGCAATGGAGGAAGAAGCTTGGGGAAGATTGGGGTTGGAAGGAGGAAGAAGGAGGGTATAAATACCCCTTCCACGGATCCAACCGTTGGCAGCCGGCCAACCTCGGGCACCCGGAGTAAAGGAACCGGGCACCCGAACCATCCAGAGACATTTGGCCAGGGGACCGGGCACCCGGGGGTCCAATACCCCGGGTACCCGGACTGTTCAGGAAGTTTACTGCCTAGCCCAGGTACCCGGGGGTCCAAGACCCCGGGTGCGTGGAATACCTAGAGACAGCCCATCTCAGGAAACGAAAACATGCGTAACTTTTTCATACGAACTCCGATTTTAATGATCTTGGGCTTGTTTTAAAGCTATTGAAAAGCTCTAGGTCCTCACATAGAAAACCACCCAAGATCAACAAAAATAAATGTTGCAAATCAAGGAAAGATTAAAATTCCAACAAGGTAGAAGGTGAAACCTTCATAAGATAAGAGCCGACAAAAACACCAACATCGAAAACACAAAAGTAGATGTATATGAAAGCCATTTTCAATGAAGAAGAGCTTGTAATGAATACGAACTCAAGCTCGATTACTCACAAAGAGAAAAACCAAACAAGAACCTATAAAGACGATGCCAAGGATGCAAAGGTTCGAGCTCTCCACGAACAATGCGGCCTAGCCTATAACCCGGTCTCCTAACTACCACCATGATACCGGTAAACTAGAAACCTATATAGGTCAAACCTTTCTCTTGCGCATAATCCACTTGAGCTTGATGATCATGATCATGCCCACCTCAAGTTGGAACATCTTTCTTGATTGCGTCGGGTCGACGAAGAGAAGTAGATTGCTCCCCCGTACTCCATTATGGGTGAGCCTAGTTTAGGCACATCTTGATGGCCATCACCACTTGATGCCATCCTCTCTCTCGGGCTATATGAAATCTTCCTTTTGATGCAAGCCCATGGAAAGATTCCTAACCTCACATAGAAAAACCACACACATTGAAAATGGGTTAGTACACAAAGCATAATGGACAATGCTTACCATACCGTGAGATCACATGATCCCACAAGGTACATCTTCTATACTTTGTGTGTTGATCAACTCGATTCCATTCTTCGCACTTTGTCTTGATCAAACATGAGTCTTTCCAACACTCCTCATTAAGATGATGTCTTGAAGGTAAACATGAATGTTTACACAACATCCTTCTTCAAGACATGCTTGCAATATGCTCAACTCTCACATGACCAATCTTTGGATAACTCCATGAATAACACCTTGGTCATCACATGATCTTCTCCTTTCAACCTTGAAGCCAACATATGATCTTCAAGAACTGCCTATGGAAAAACCTTAAAGTAGAACTCAAGAAAACCATTAGTCCATATAGATTGTCATTAATTACCAAAACCAAACATGAGGGCACATGCACTTTCACTTGGCTTTTGTTTAGTTTGTTGTTGGAACTCTTTTTAGTTTTCATGTTTATCTTGTTAAAGAGAGTTGGTTGTTGCACTGAGTTGTGTCTTGTCTTGAAAGTAGGTAATTGAGGTTGCTATTTAATTCTAGTAGTAACTTGCAATAGTTTTGAGGTATTGTTGTGAGTAATGTTTGAACTTTTGGTGTCAAGAGCTCTAGCCTATTAGTGATAGGTGTCGTATTTTGGGCAATCCGTGTGTATTTTCAAAACCTACGAAACTAGTTGAGAACTCTAGCTACTAGATGGATCACTAATCTTTGGAGGGATCGAATATTAGAGAACACTCACGTACCATGTGTCGAGGATGCGCAAGGATAACAAAACCCCCATACACTCCTCCTCGGGGTACTTGTCTCTTTGTGAACCTCCTTTTTAGATTGAGAGTTACCGATAATAAGTGCATGAGTTCTTCGGACTAATGTAAGTATTGAAAGTTGACACTTCCACCTTCCCATATTTTGCTAGCCTCTCTCGTGCCGTGCATTGCCTTCTTCTCACTCCGAGAGTTGGTGTCCACCTTCGCCGGTACATCCAAACCCTTGGCATGATACGCTCTGTCATCATAAACCTCCTTATATCTTTCCTCAAAACAGCCACCATACCTACCTATCAAGGCATTTCCATAGCCTTTCCGAGATATATTGCCATGCAACATCCACCTCTTCATGACTTGATCTTCATGTCATACATGTTCCTGCTACACTGGCAGCGACATACATTGCATACATCATGATAGTTACATCTTCTTTATGATTTTGAGTACCTTGTAAAGTGTGAAAGATCTCCTTTACCTTCTTGTAAAATAGAGTGTTTCCCTTAAGTGAGGAAAATATCCCAAAGTGGACACAATAAAAGATCCCAAAGAGGACAAATGAGAGTTAAATAGAAAGAGCCATTGAGGCCACAAAAAATACAAAAAAGAGAAAAAGAGAAAAAGAAATAAAAAGAGAGAAAGGTGAAACACTACTATCCTTTTGAGAAATCCACACTAGTAATCCTTTCATATCCTTGTACTCCATAGAGATGATCATTATGCATATAGCTATGTGGGGACCTTCACACTATAGAACTTGGCTTGCATATTCCAAGGATGAGCCTCCTCAAACGAGCTCTAGGTCTTCATGAGCGAGCAAGTTAGATGCACCCCCACTAGTTCCATTGGAGAGCTTCCTATCTCGTATGTGCATCCGTTGCATGGCAATCCCTACTCCTCGCATCATATCTATCATTTGGCATCTCTTGCCTATGATTGTCCTCACTGATGTGAGCCTTTCTCCTCCTTTTTTGTCCTCCTCCTCCGTACTTCTCTCTTTGCCATCCTAAGTGTCAACTCTCGTGCTTACGCTCATCCATTGCATGAGTGCTCAAAATATTGAAAAAGGAGTGGATCAAATTGACTTGTACCTGGCTAGTGGTCTGGGGACGAGTCAAGATAAGATTCCAGAAAAAGACTGACTGTGAAACTTTAGTAGATTGAGTTCTCAACAAAAAAATTGGTTTTCTCGTATTCCCTATCCCCCTTCTTGCACGCAAACGCCATTTGGAGACATTCGAGTCACGGACAGCGAGAGCTCTTGCACCTAATGTTCTTTTGTTACTTGTTTCAATGCTAATATATACTCTTGCTTGTTATGACTTGAATTGAGTTTCTAACCTTGATTGCTTTACTTTTCAAAGTTCTTATATGTTTTCTAGCATGTCACCACAGAAATTATGCCGTTATCATTTACCTACTCGAGGACGAGCAGGAATTAAGCTTGGGGATGTTGATACGTCCAAAACGTATCTATAATTTCGGCTTGCTCCATGCATGTTTTGTGTGATATTGCTATGATCTAGATACACTTTCATACACTTTTGATCATATTTGGACTAACCTATGAACTCAGTGCACCACAGTGCCAATTCCTTTTTTTTGCTATTTTTCTATTTCAGTTTTCCCCCATACAAAAAGTGCCAAAAAAATTCCGGGAAAAATATAGGAAAAATCAGCGTATAGGAAGCTTCGCGAAGAGCCCGAGTGGGGCCAGAGGGGAGCTAGGGGTGGCCCAGGCGGCCACCCGGCGCGGCCCCACCCCTGGTCGCGCTAGGGGGGCGCCTGGGGCCCCTCGTCCACCTCTGGCTGCCCCCCTTCGCCTATATATTCTCCGTCACGGGAAACTTCCGAAAGGAGAACCCTTTTTCGCGATCTCTCCTCTGTTCCGCCGCCGCCGCGCTTCCGAGATCGGGAGCACCAGAAGACCTCTTCCCGGCACCCTGCCGGAGGGAGGACCGACCTCCGGGAGTCTCCTCTCCACCATGGATACTCCCCGGATGTCTCGTGAGTAGTTTTCCTTGGACCATGGGTCCGTGATCAGTAGCTATGTGATGTTCTCCTCCCCTCTTTGTTCTTCATGGTTTAGACCTCGTGAGCTGCCCTACATGATCGCGGCACTTTTGTAATCTTTCTGCTGTTGCTATGCTGAGTTTGATGGGATCTGATGGATTATGAGATTATGTTCAGATTTTGATTGAGTAATATATTTGGTTTTTATCTCTTATATTTTTGTTCCTAAGTAGTTCTTGCATGTTCTCCATTGATGTTTATTGCTTTGGCCAAGTAGTAGGTAGCAACCCCAAGAGGGAACGTTATGCTCGATTGTGGGTTCATGCCCCCCGATGACACGCTTGAGTGACAGAAACATGAGTCTAGGGGATGTGTTGTTGCCACAAGGGGAAAAACAACGGTGCTTGTAACCGCGGTTGCAAGGATTGTTTACTTTACGCAAAGTGCTTTTTAATGTAGTTGTCTGTTGCTTTGTGTTTACACTTTGGGTGGGGCTCGCAAGTTAATACCAGCGAGATGTTCTGGATAGATATCTCAAGGCGGATGATTAGTAGTAGATGCAGTTGGATTTCGGTCTACTTATTTTGGCGTACTGCCCGTGCTTTTGAGCCTCTTCCTTTCTTTTGTAGCATAGTTAGCATTGCGCTGCGTTCATAATCCTGTCAATTTCCCTTCTGTAATTTGTTTACCTCGCATAGCAGTTTTATCGTCTTTTGGGAGAGAGACATCAATAGTGAACATCACGTATCCCAGTCCATATCCTCATTACTGTTTCCACGGTCATTTACTTTTCTGATTTTACTTTCAGTTGCTATCATTATCCCTTGTGTTTGATCCTTTGTGAACAACAAGACCAGAGAGATTGACAACCTCTCTGAACTTCGTTGGGAACAAAGTTATTTGTGTCTGTGTGCAGGTCCGCGTCAGTTGCGCCGCTGACACCTACTTATCATCTCTGGAGTCCTACTGGAGACAAACCTTGGTATCTTTACTGGGGGAATTTTTTTGTTGTGCTACATCACGCCTTCCACTTGGGGCCCACCAACGAAGGGCGAGAAGACTACACCCATCAACTCCCGCGCCATCATATGCTGAGTTTGTTGGGATCTGATGGATTATGAGACTATGTTCAGATTGTGATGAGTAATATATTTGGTTCTTCTCTTTTATATTTAGTTCTTGAGTAAATTCTTGCATGTTCTCCGTTGCGGTATTTGCTTTGGCCAATTTTTTTATTTGCAACTCCAAGAGAGAGCGTTATGCTCAATTGTGGGTCCAGCCCCTTGATGTCTAGCTTGAGTGACAGAAACATGAGACTAGGGATGTGTTGTTGCCACCAGGGATAAAACAACGGTGCTTGTACCTGCGGGTGCAAGGATTGTTTACTTTACGCAAAGTTCTTTTAATGCAGTTGTTTGTTGCTTTGAGTTTACACTTTGGGTGGGATTCGCAACTTAATACCAGCGAGATGTTCTGGATAGATATCTCAAGGTGGATGATTCGTAGTAGAGGCAGATGGATTTCGGTCTACTTACCTTGGCGTACTGCCCATTGCTTTTGAGACCTTCCTTTCTTTGCAGCATAGTTAGCATTGTGGTGCCTTCATAATCCTGTCAATTGCCCAACTGTGATTTGTTTACCTCGCTAGCACTTTTATCGTCTTTTGGGAGAGAGACATCACTAGTAAAAATCACGGGACCCTGGTCCATCTTCATATCACTGTTTACACCCTTATTACTTTCAGTCTTTACTTTCAGTTGCCACTATTATTATCTCTTGCGTTGATCCTTTGTAAACAGCAAGGCCGGAGGAATTGACAACTCCTCTGTACTCGTTGGGAGCAAAGTTATTTGTATCTATGTGCAGGTCCAGGTGAAGCTAGCACCTCGGCGCCATTGTTCACTTTACCACCTTCTTGTATCCTTCGGAGTCCTACGGGAGACAAACCTTGGTATCTTTGCCAAGGGAAAACTTGCCGATGCACTATATCTCACCCTGCACTTGGGGTAATCAACCAGGGCTTGAAGAGTATTAACACTCTCTTGCCATCAGCAAGTTTTCTGGTGCCGTTGCCGGGGACTCCAGTCTATAAGATAGGGGAGTTGCACACTATCTTTTATCTTTGATTTTGTCTTGTTAGTTTATCTTTCAGTTTTTGCTTCAGTGTCCTTTATCAAAAATCAAAAAAATAAATAGTATGTCTAGTTCCTTACTTGCCAATCAATGTCTGACTTCTTTGAAACTAGATCTTATTGGCATGGAGGATTCACCAAGGATCAACAAAAGTGGTACAAGGAACACCGCTTGTCTCAAAAGGGGATACACTTATGGAAGCAAATACATCAGTTGTATGAGTATGCTAGAAACTTGTGCTCAATATATAATATATCTTTCTGCAGGGATGAATCTTGTTGCTTTATGAGACGCAAACACCTTGCTTTCCAATGTGAGTACAATTATGATGAAACCTTAGCTTCTTATGCTAAGAGAAACTATGATATTTATGATGCAGAGGAAATAGAAGAATTTGTTGCTTATAAGGGTGCCTATGAAATTACTTCTCTTCTTAATAATATTGATGATGCCCCTTAAAAATCTGAGAGTCTTGCTATACTTAACTATTGTTTGGAAAATTACGATGCAAATTATTATATTACTGATCATCTTGAGAGAATCTCTCCCCCAAAGGAAGAGACTAATGTTTTGCAGGACTCTATGGAAGAAGAGATTGATGAACCTGAAAGCTCCTTGGATGAAAAAGAGGAGGAGAGTGACGAACAAAAGGAGGAAGAATGGAGCCATCCATGTCTACCTTCTAATGAGAGTAACTCTTTGAATCTTACCTTATATGAGTGTTATGATCCTATGGATTCTTTTGAAATATCCCTTTTTGATGAAGTTGATGCCTTCTATGCTTATGGCCGTGATGCCACTATGGATGATGCTTACGGAGATGAACTTTCTATAGTTCCTCATGTTAAGCATGAAATTTTTGCTATTGCACCCACACTTGATTGCCATATTATCCTTTTGAAACCTCCAACTCCTGAGAATTTTTCCCTTATCAAGGCTCAATGTGATGGGTTGCATTTATCTTATAATCCTAAAGACCGTGTTGAAAACTATACACGTGTGCTTGTAGGTCATGAACAACATGATTTATGTGATAGTTATATTCTTGATGTTGTTCATGATGCTACTGAAAATTACTTTGAGAGAGGAAATTTTGGTTGTAGAAACTTCCATGTTACAAAAACACCTCTCTTCATGTTGAAAGTTTTGAAGTTGTTCTTGTTCTACCTTCCTATGCATGTCACTTTGTGCTTCGTTGATTTATTTTCTTACAAGATGCCTATGCATAGGAAGTGGGTTAGGCTTAAATGTGTTTCACATTTGCTTCTTGATGCTCTCTTTTGCTTCAATTCTTATTCTCTTGTGACCATCTTTCATAATCTTTAAGCCTAGCTAATGGCTCTAAAGAAGCGCTTTCGGGAGGCAGCCCGCAATGAATTTAGGTTTTTATTTTTTTCTTTTGTTCTGTTCTTTGTGGTCTTGATGATTGTTACTACTGTAGCAACATCATTGTATCTTTACTTTTCAAGCTTTGTGCCAAGTTTAGCCTCATACGGCAAGGGAAGTAAAAGTTGTGACATGCTGTCCAGAAAACAGATTCTGTCCTCGTGACTAGAAAAATCAGAGAAAAATCCCAGTTCGTCTTTTTGAGCTGAATTTTTTACAAAGTGTGATCTATACAATTACGAAACTTCCGTATGTTCAATGTTGTTTTATTTGAGTTGAATAAGTACCCCTAAAAAATTCGTTTCTATCTTATGTTCTGTTTTTCACAGATTCTGCCGCGTTTTGTCTCTCTTCACTTTTGCAAAACCTTAAGCTCGCTTTTTCTTTGCAAAAACCTTTTGGAAATCTTGGGAAACAGTAGCTCTTCCTGGAAATCTTTATTTGCAGTAGAGAAAAATTATTTTATTAGGGTACTAACCTCTCTAATCAGCCTACAATGAGTTATGTATGAAGGAAGTTTTCAAGTGCGCGATGGAGGATGATGACAGAAGATTCAGGAGGGTCAAACGCTCAAGCTTGGGGATGCCCATGTGCACCCCCAATAAATATTCAAGGAGACTCAAGCGTCTAAGCTTGGGGATGCCCCCGTGCATCCCCTTCTTCATCAACAATTATCAGTTCGTCTCTCGTTGCACTATATTTTTATCAATCCATGCGTTATGTCCTATTGTTGGAGCGTCTCGCTCTTAGGTTTTGTTTTTAGTTTTCTTTTTCTTTGTTTGTGGTAGTAACAAGTTAGACCCCAACTTACTCTTTTGTGTGGGAGAGATTCACGCTCCGCTTGAACTAGAACCCCTCATAGGATTTGCATGCTTATTCTTTTAGCTGTGAGCTGTTCTTTTTCTTTTCTTAGTTGTTGTTCTGTTTAGTCGTAGTGCTTTAGTTTTTCTAGAGCTTTTATTTTTGTCTTAGGTTGAACTTTCTATAGGTTGCATGTTTTATCTTGCTAGAGAGTTTGCCTGTTGCACTGAGTTGTGTGTCTTGACTGAAAGTAGGTAGTTAAAGTTGTTGTTCTCTTTGTAGTAGTAACTTGCAATAGTTTTGAGGTATTGACTAGAGTAATGTTTGAACTTATGGTGTCAAGAGCTCTTGCCTATTAGTGATAGATGTCGTATTTTGGGCAATCCGTGTGTTTTTCGAAAACCAAAAACCCCTGTTGAGAACTCTATCTACTAGAGGGATCACTATCCTCTGGAGGGTTCAAATATTATAGTACACTCACGTACCATGAGTCGAGGATGCGCAAGGATAACCAAACCCCCATACACTCCTCCTCGGGGTACCTGTCTCTTTTTGAACCTCCTGATTAGATTGAGAGTTACCGATAATAAGTGCATGAGTTCTTCGGACTAATGTGAGTATTCGAAAGTTGACACTTCCAACCACCTATACTTTTTCTAGCCTCTTCGGTACCGTGCATTGCCCTTTCTCACCTCGAGAGTTGGCGCATACTTCGCCGGTGCATCCAAACCCTTGGCATGATACGCTCTGTCATCATAAGCCTCCTTATATCTTTCCTCAAAACAGCCACCATACCTACCTACAAGGCATTTCCATAGCCTTTCCGAGATACATTGTCATGCAACATCCACCTTCTCATGACTTGATCTTCATGTCATACTTGCTACTTGCTTGATCGATGAGCCGCATGCTAGTTGGGCCTTGCCCTAATCATTGCTACATGACGCGCTAGTATCATTGCATATCCTGCTCTCCTGGCAGAGGCATACATTTGCATCATGATAGTTATATCTTCTTTATGTGAGTACCTTTGTAAAGTGTGAGCCCACCAAAAAAATAAAAAAAGAAGAAAAAGAGAAAAAAAAAGAGAGAAGGGGGCATACTACTATTCCTTTTGAGAGATCCACACTAGTACTTCATCTCCTATCCCTTGTACTCCATAGAGATCATCATCATGCATAAAGCTATGTGGGGACCCTTCACACTATAGAACTTGGCTTGTATATTCCAATGATGAGCCTCCTCAAACAAGCTCTAGGTCTTCTTGAGCAAGCAAGTTAGATGCACCCCCACTAGTTCCCTTGGAGAGCTTCTAGCTCACATGTGCATCCGTTGTATGGCAATCCCTACTCCTCACATCATATCTATCATATGGCCTTCTCTCGCCTATGATTGTCCTCATTGATGTGAGCCTTTCACACCCTTTTGTCTTCCTCCTCCACCTTCTTTCTGTTTCGCCTTTTAGGTGTCAACTTTCTTGCTCACGCTCATCTATTGCATGAGTGCTCAAAATATCGAAAGGGAGTGGATCAGTTTAACTTGTACCTAGCTAGTGGTCTGGGGACGAGTCCAGATAAGAATCCAAAGGAGACCAAGTGTGAAACTTTAGTAGATAGTTATTCTCAACAACCTTATTTTTTCTCTCATATTTCCCTATCCCTTGCTTGCACGCAAACACCATCTGGAGACATTCGAGTCACGGACAGCGAGAGCTCTTGCACCTTTTGTTCGTTTGTTGCTTGTCTCAATGCTAATATAGACTCTTGCTTGTTAAGACTTGAATTGAATTGCATGCTTTGATTGCTTTATTAAAAGTCCTTTTATGGTTGTGTGGCATGTCACCACAGAAATTATGCTTGTTATCATTTACCTACTCGAGGACGAGCAGGAAGCTTGGGGATGTTGATACGTCCCAAACGTATCTATAATTTCTGCTTGTTCCATGCATGTTTTGTGTCACTTTGCCATGTTTTGCATGAACTTTCATACACTTTTGAACCTATTTGGACTAACCTATTAACTCAGTGCACCCAGTTGCCAGTTTCTGTTTTCTGTTGTTTTTGTATTTCAGGTTTTCCGGCCATTAAAAGTGCTCCAAAAATTCCGGGAAAAATATATAAAAAATCAGCGCAACAGAAGCTTCCGGAATCACCAAGAGAGGGAAGGGGGCTACCACCAGGCAGCCAGGAGGGCAGGTGGCGCGGCCCCACCCTGGGCCACGCCAGGCACCCTCCTGACTGCGTCGTGGGTCCCCTCGACGCCCCCCTTCGCCTATATTTACCCCTCGGGGTGGAAACCCCTAATACGGACTCCTTTTTCGTGATCTCGCCTCTGTTCCGCCGCCGCCGCCGTTTCTAGATCGGGGCTGCCTGGAGAAGCTGCTCCGGCACCCTGCCGGGAGAAGCTACCCCTCCGGGAGACCCTCCATAGCCATGGACGCCTCCCGTATGTACCGTGAGTAGTTTCCCTTGGACCATGGGTCCGTGACCAGTAGCTATGTGATCTATCTCTCCCCCTTTTGTGCTTCCACTTTCGAGTCCTCGTGAGCTGCCTCACATGATCGAGGCATCTATGTAATTAATGTTGTTGCTATGCTGAGTTTGTTGGGATCTGATGGATTATGAGACTATGTTCAGATTGTGATGAGTAATATATTTGGTTCTTCTCTTTTATATTTTGTTCTTAAGTAAATTCTTGCATGTTCTACGTTGCGGTATTTGCTTTGGTCAAGTATTTTATTTGCAACTCCAAGAGAGAGCGTTATGCTCGATTGTGGGTTCAGCCCCTTGATGTCTAGCTTGAGTGACAGAAACATGAGACTAGGGGATGTGTTGTTGCCACCAGGGATAAAACAACGGTGCTTGTACCTGCGGGTGCAAGGATTGTTTACTTTACGCAAAGTTCTTTTAATGAAGTTGTCTGTTGCTTTAAGTTGACACTTTGGGTGGGATTCGCAACTTAATACAAGCGAGATGTTCTGGATAGATATCTCAAGGTGCATGATTCGTAGTAGATGCAGATGGATTTCGGTCTACTTACCTTGGCGTATTGCCCATTGCTTTTGAGCCCTTCCTTTCTTTGAAGCATAGTTAGCATTGCGGTGCCTTCATAATCCTGTCAATTGCCCAACTGTGATTTGTTTACCTCGCTAGCACTTTTATCGTCTTTTGGGAGAGAGACATCACTAGTGAAAATCACGGGACCCTGGTCCATCTTCATATCACTGTTTACACCGTTATTACTTTCAGTCTTTACTTTGAGTTGCCACTATTATGATCTCTTGCGTTGATCCTTTGTAAACAGCAAGGCCGGAGGAATTGACAACTCCTCTGTACTCGTTGGGAGCAAAGTTATTTGTATCTGTGTGCAGGTCCAGGTGAAGCTAGCAACCTCGGCTCCATTTTTCACTTTACCACCTTCTTGTATCCTTCGGAGTCCTACGGGAGACAAACCTTGGTATCTTTGCCAAGCTAAAACTTGCCGCTGCACTATATCTCACCCTGCACTTGGGGTAATCACCGAGGGCTTGAAGAGTATTAACACTCTCTTGCTATCAGGCCCAACCAAGCACACACACGGTTTTCAAATGGTAAAATCAGCTTGGGCTACCACTAGAAATGTTTGAACCTAGGTAGGTAAGAAAAGGGGACCCCATAAAATCCCACACGCGGTTAGGCACGCTCAGTCTTAAAACCAATACCCGGAACTCGGGTCCTAGGTGAATCGAATGGAACAAAGCGTCGGGGCGGGATATCCTAGACCTTCCATCCTTCGTCGAATATAGTCAACATTTATAATAATCATATCATCAACAACAATATAATAATGTGATAGCCCATACCAAGGAGTAACAGGGTAACATCGTCGCATCCTAAGCATCCATACTAAGCAGGGGCTAAGCAACGAGCAATAGTAACATAGCGGTACATGGTTTGCTGGAAGGGGACATGGATGTATCGGTTTAAAAGAGGTTGTAAACATGTGCTAGGATCAAACATCGAACCTAACCTAGACTAGCATGCAAACCGCTGGTTGAAATAGAATGGATCATAAGTAATGTATAGTCCTTGCCTGTTTATAAGTCGGGTTCCGAAGGTGTAGTTGATCGCAAGCTCGTATCGTCTCCGAGAGGTACCCGCGGAAGCACACAAGAAGGAAACACTGGAAAAGGCAATCGACGAGCAAGAATCTATTACTACGAAGCAAACACGAGCAAGCATCAATAAGAAGGCAACACGAGACATCGCACCTACCGTCGAGCGCGGTTACTAACAGGTTAAGTGGAGTATTCGTCACACACGACGATACCGCACATTTACAAGGGTTCAAGTTGTTTAGCTACAGGTGATCAACAAAGGTTGTTTAAATGGAATCTCACTCAAGAATGGCATAGCACACAAACATGTCAAGAGGTGAAGCATAAGATAAACTATCTATGCTAGTCAATTTAAGTGAGGCACAACCTAAACACGACATAACACTAAGTGCTCCACGACAATTAAAGGATTTGGTACTGTTCTGTCCGAAACCATATTTTAGGTTGGTTAACAACAGCAAACAATAGCATAAACACAAAGTACACGAAAAACTAATCAAGTTACATATAAAGAACACTCCAAACGGAGTTACGGTTAAAAAGATACAAGCAAAACAAGTTTGGAACACAATCTGCCAACATCACGAAGCACACTTTAGAGCAACGCATAAACAGGATAATGAATGCAAACATGCTCACAATGATATGCAATTAAAGTAGACATGGCAGGGAAGGCATGGAAAAAGGAATCATGCAAAAAGGCATCATGAACAACTAGTTATAGCCCATGCATAATGCAATAATACATTACTGGTCAACGACTTAGTGAAAATAATGAAAATAGGGCAGAAACTGTTATTTTTATGCTGTATAAACAGGGGTATAACTATATGCAAAAGTACATCAACATGACATAGCAATATATGAGCATGAAATAGACATGATGGTGATCAGGTACAAAAAAGAATCAAGGTCATAGGCATCACAGATCAAAAGATATTAAGCAAACAACATGGCATCGGAACGTTACAGACTTAGAGAAAAACAGAGGTGGATGTCAAAAACAGCGGGATAGCAACTTTGGAGCTCAATAACTATATGACCAGCAAGCATATCATGACAATGCAATACATATAATGGAAGTGGACATGATGCTTAATAGTATGCAAAAAGAATCAATGCAATAGGCCTCATGGATGAGTCACAATCATCAAGCAAACTTGCAATAAAATAACAACAGCATCACATAACAGCAATTAGTAGCAGTTTAACGGCCTGATGCCCACTTCAACACAGATTAACAACATCAAGATGGCCTCAAATCAAAATGCTCACACAAGATGGATTGAAGTACACACAATTCTAAGCAAATTTCCTTTTGGGCGCACGTTCATCCGGGCTACGGTTTAATCGCAAACCTACTCGCAAAACTGAAACAGCAGCAATAATACTCAGACTTAGCAATAATTTAGAAAAAGAAAAAGACACACAGAAAAAAAGGTTCGGGCTCCCACCCATGGGCTCAGCCCATCTGCTGGAAGGAGGCCAGCTCGGGCTGGTTAGGTGGGTCGCGCTGGGGCTGCGGCTTGCTGGGCCACGATGGCGCCTCGGCCCACGTGGCAGTGGTTGCTGGTCCAGCCGGGCAAACCGAGCGGGACGCTCGTCCCTGCCGGCGAGCGCAGGGCAACGATGGCGCGCTGGCCGGTGACCCTCCGGCGCGGCGGCATAGCGAGGCATGCGGGGACGGTGAAGGCGGCCCGTGCAAGGGCGGAGACGACCGGATCCAGGCCGGAGAGGGCCATGGCGACCGGGATGACCATGGCGGCTCGGCGGCCCGCCGTCCATGGCGAACGGCGGAGGGAGGCGACGCGCGACGCGTCCTGCAGCAGAGAGAGGGGTGAGGGAAGCAGGAGAGAAGAAGGGAGAGGGGCGGCTCATGGAGGTGCTCACCGGAGGCCGCGGGCGACGGCTTGCTCGCCGGGGTGGTGGCGGCGGTGTAGCCACGGGAGGAGGTGGGAGGTGGAGAGGAGAGAGAAGAGGCAGGGGCCGACGTGGCACATCCAGGGCCATCAGATCGGTCGATCTGACGGTCCAGAACCCATTGGGCTGGATCCCAGATCTGGATTTAGGGTTTGGTGCGAAAATTTGGGGCTATTGGACAAATCTGGGCAAAACAGAGGGGGGTGGCTGCAATTTTGTGGCTACGGAAACCCTAGAAAGGGGTGGGGGAGTGGTGGTGTTTATATAGCCAGGTGGATGGCAGTTTGCAAAAACATCCCCAGTTTTTCTCTCTCGCGCGCGGTGTTTACGTTTCTGACCGCCAGGGGTCCGCAGGACATCCGATTCGGGTAAAACTTCAAACTGCGCGATCAGCGCGTCGAGCCGGCGGCGTTCACCTCACGTTGGAAACTTCCTGAGAACTCTTTCCGGCGCGCTATAAAAATATCCCGTTTAATTATTAAAAGGGGTTTTCGTTCCGTTGGCTACGGTTGGTCTCGTGCAGTTTTCGCGACGGTGATCGGGTGAAACCCGGTGTCACAAAGGTCGAGTGTCGGGGTGGAAAGGGTATGTCTCAGTCCGGTACGACATAAGAGGGGGGAAATAATCGCCGATCGATAAATCGGGGATGCAAACACCGCAAACAAATCAGACAATCAAACAATTCACGCCGAAAACATTTTTTTATTTTTTGTGAAATCTGGGTTGTTACAATACAACACCACCAAGCGATCTCGTCCCTAGATCCTGGACGATCCGGGGGAGAGGGGAAGGGGGAAAGAAGAGAGTCAACGATCTTCAACACCACCAACAAGGTACTCTGCTCCATGTCGAACGACGAACTCCGTCGAGAAACTTTCCGCAGAGAGACGACATCGTTGAAAATACGAAACCGTCGGTGTCAAGAGGAGGATCGACAGTTAAAACCTGATCAAAGGGATAGTGATTTTCTACGCAAGTCGTGAAAACACCGGGCAAAAGGAGGGAGGGCAAAGGACGACCCAGATGATATCCGAAACCGGAGAAGCTAAAGGTACTACAGGAATTTCCACGGAGCTCGAAATCGAGAATACGCTGCAAGCAAGGCATTGTAACGGTTCCGAAACTCCACACACTCGGGACCCTAGAGTTTGAAGGGGATAAGGCGAGAATAAAACACTTACGACACTTGTCCTGACCAAAACAAGGGTAAGGAGTAAAAAGATTCCTACTCTCCAATAACTAACTTAGTAACTACAAAATAGTTTTTTCTAGACTCGACTTCGGCCAAAAAATGGATCCTACGGTCGGTAAGGCTCTGATACCAAGTTGTAAGGCCCGATATGCGGTACTGTTACAGATCTAGGTGTTTCCACCCAGATCCGGGGATGAAGCACATATCGGTCCCACTCCCACCGCAACATATGACAAAGCCATATGCCCCCAACATGATATCACAACATTATAGATACAAGGATACAACATCTCATACAATCGGCATACATTTGCCTCAAATACAATACAACAGCGGAAGATACATGTCTGGGTACAGACTACAAGAAAATGCCTACTGGCAAAGAGAAAAAAACATCGATCCCCATAACCACACGGGTCTAGGCCCTCCGTCGGGATCCGCCTAACTAGTCGTCGTCGAGTCTCCACGTGAAACGTCGATCACCATACCTGTTGCCGATCAAGAACCCTGAAAAGAGTTTGGGGGTAGTATCATGAGTACAGAGGTACTCAGCATCCAACTATAGTGGTCATCTGACCCAACAAGGACTTCATCACTCGTCATTCTAGGACAACTAGTAGTTTACGGTAAGGATGGGGTAAGTGGTGAGGTTGATGCCGCACTAGCATTTATGAAGTGGCTAACGATCTAGAGAGTAAGATAAGAAGCCAAGCATTCGATGAGGAATCGCCTCCCACAAGTCTTTCTATCAACTACTTACGCAATCATAACACCTATCCTATCCTTGTCCTCCTCTTCGCATCCCGACGAAGAAGAAGCAGTCAAGGCACACACACATTGATCGATTTATTTTAAGATTATCTCAATTGTTGTTGTCTATGAACAAGGAGTAGGTCTCAAGTCGTCCATAACCGTGGACATGGCTTCTCGAAAAGATTTAACCCTGCAGGGGTGTACCAACTGCCCATTACAAGGCTCCCCACGCACGCCCATCTCTCTCAGTTGCTACCCATTATAGGCAACCATTTTATGATTTAGTTCCGAGAGATCCGAAACGACAGGTCCCTCTAACTAACAACGAACAAATCCGGGTGGCCCCCGGGGAGTCGACACCCAATCCAAAAGAAGGCCACGCTCTCGGATCGGACTCTTCTGTATGACGCAGGTCGGATAGCCGGTTAATCTCACATGGGAAACCGGGTCCTAGCTGATCGGGTGGACCAACAGAGAAACCATGTCTCCACTAGCCCAAGTTGTTTTAAAACAGCTGGGGGCCCTTATACGTCCCAAACGTATCTATAATTTCTGCTTGTTCCATGCATGTTTTGTGTGACTTTGCCATGTTTTGCTTGAACTTTCATACACTTTTGAACCTATTTGGACTAACCTATTAACTCAGTGCACCCAGTTGCCAGTTTCTGTTTTCTGCTGTTTTCGTATTTCAGTTTTTCCGGCCATTAAAAGTGCTCCAAAACTTCCGGGAAAAATATATAAAAAATCAGCGCAACAGAAGCTTCCGAAATCACCAAGAGAGGGAAGGGGGGCCACCACCAGGCAGCCAGGAGGGCAGGTGGCGGGACCCCACCCTGGGCCGCGCCAGGGACCCTCCTAACTGCCTCGTGGGTCCCCTCGACGCCCCCCCTTCTCCTATATTTACCCCTCGGGGTGTAAACCCCTAATACAGACTCCTTTTTCGCGATCTCGCCTCTGTTCTGCCGCCGCCGCCGTTTCTAGATCGGGGCTGTCTGGAGAAGCTGCTCTGGCACCCTGCCGGGAGAAGCTACCCCCTCCGGGAGACCCTCCATAGCCATGGACGCCTCCCGTATGTACCGTGAGTAGTTTCCCTTGGACCATGGGTCCGTGACCAGTAGCTATGTGATCTATCTCTCCCCTTTTGTGCTTCCACTTTCGAGTCCTCGTGAGCTGCCTCACATGATCGAGGCATATATGTAATTTTTGCTGTTGCTATGCTGAGTTTGTTGGGATCTGATGGATTATGAGACTATCTTCAGATTGTGATGAGTAATATATTTGGTTCTTCTCTTTTATATTTAGTTCTTGAGTAAATTCTTGCATGTTCTCCGTTGCGGTATTTGCTTTGGCCAAGTATTTTATTTGCAACTCCAAGAGAGAGCATTATGCTCGATTGTGGGTTCAGCCCCTTGATGTCTAGCTTGAGTGACAGAAACATGAGACTAGGGGATGTGCTGTTGCCACCAGGGATAAAACAACGGTGCTTGTACCTGCGGGTGCAAGGATTGTTTACTTTACGCAAAGTTCTTTTAATGCAGTTGTCTGTTGCTTTAAGTTTACACTTTGGGTGGGATTCGCAACTTAATACCAGCGAGATGTTCTGGATAGATATCTCAAGGTGGATGATTCGTAGTAGATGAAGATGGATTTCGGTCTACTTACCTTGGCGTACTGCCCATTGCTTTTGAGCCCTTCCTTTCTTTGCAGCATAGTTAGCATTGCGGTGCCTTCATAATCCTGCCAATTGCCCAACTGTGATTTGTTTACCTCGCTAGCACTTTTATCGTCTTTTGGGAGAGAGACATCACTAGTGAAAATCACGGGACCCTGGTCCATCTTCATATCACTGTTTACACCCTTATTACTTTCAGTCTTTACTTTTGGTTGCCACTATTATTATCTCTTGTGTTGATCCTTTGTAAACAGCAAGGCCGGAGGAATTGACAACTCCTCTGTACTCGTTGGGAGCAAAGTTATTTGTATCTATGTGCAGGTCCAGGTGAAGCTAGCACCTCGGCGCCATTGTTCACTTTACCACCTTCTTGTATCCTTCGGAGTCCTACGGGAGACAAACCTTGGTATCTTTGCCAAGGGAAAACTTGCCGATGCACTATATCTCACCCTGCACTTGGGGTAATCAACCAGGGCTTGAAGAGTATTAACACTCTCTTGCCATCAGCAAGTTTTCTGGTGCCGTTGCCGGGGACTCCAGTCTATAAGATAGGGGAGTTGCACACTATCTTTTATCTTTGATTTTGTCTTGTTAGTTTATCTTTCAGTTTTTGCTTCAGTGTCCTTTATCAAAAATCAAAAAAATAAATAGTATGTCTAGTTCCTTACTTGCCAATCAATGTCTGACTTCTTTGAAACTAGATCTTATTGGCATGGAGGATTCACCAAGGATCAACAAAAGTGGTACAAGGAACACTGCTTGTCTCAAAAGGGGATACACTTATGGAAGCAAATACATCAGTTGTATGAGTATGCTAGAAACTTGTGCTCAATATATAATATATCTTTCTGCAGGGATGAATCTTGTTGCTTTATGAGATGCAAACACCTTGCTTTCCAATGTGAGTACAATTATGATGAAACCTTAGCTTCTTATGCTAAGAGAAACTATGATATTTATGATGCAGAGGAAATAGAAGAATTTGTTGCTTATAAGGGTGCCTATGAAATTACTTCTCTTCTTAATAATATTGATGATGCCCCTTAAAAATCTGAGAGTCTTGCTATACTTAACTATTGTTTGGAAAATTACGATGCAAATTATTATATTACTGATCATCTTGAGAGAATCTCTCCCCCAAAGGAAGAGACTAATGTTTTGCAGGACTCTATGGAAGAAGAGATTGATGAACCTGAAAGCTCCTTGGATGAAAAAGAGGAGGAGAGTGACGAACAAAAGGAGGAAGAATGGAGCCATCCATGTCTACCTTCTAATGAGAGTAACTCTTTGAATCTTACCTTATATGAGTGTTATGATCCTATGGATTCTTTTGAAATATCCCTTTTTGATGAAGTTGATGCCTTCTATGCTTATGGCCGTGATGCCACTATGGATGATGCTTACGGAGATGAACTTTCTATAGTTCCTCATGTTAAGCATGAAATTTTTGCTATTGCACCCACACTTGATTGCCATATTATCCTTTTGAAACCTCCAACTCCTGAGAATTTTTCCCTTATCAAGGCTCAATGTGATGGGTTGCATTTATCTTATAATCCTAAAGACCATGTTGAAAACTATACACGTGTGCTTGTAGGTCATGAACAACATGATTTATGTGATAGTTATATTCTTGATGTTGTTCATGATGCTACTGAAAATTACTTTGAGAGAGGAAATTTTGGTTGTAGAAACTTCCATGTTACAAAAACACCTCTCTTCATGTTGAAAGTTTTGAAGTTGTTCTTGTTCTACCTTCCTATGCATGTCACTTTGTGCTTCGTTGATTTATTTTCTTACAAGATGCCTATGCATAGGAAGTGGGTTAGGCTTAAATGTGTTTCACATTTGCTTCTTGATGCTCTCTTTTGCTTCAATTCTTATTCTCTTGTGACCATCTTTCATAATCTTTAAGCCTAGCTAATGGCTCTAAAGAAGCGCTTTCGGGAGGCAGCCCACAACGAATTTAGGTTTTTATTTTTTCTTTTGTTCTGTTATTAGTGGTCTTGATGATTGTTACTATTGTAGCAACATCATTGTATCTTTACTTTTCAAGCTTTGTGCCAAGTTTAGCCTCATACGACAAGGGAAGTAAAAGTTGTGACATGTTGTCCAGAAAACAGATTCTGTCCTTGTGACTAGAAAAATCAGAGAAAATCCCTGTTCGTCTTTTTTAGCTGATTTTTTTACACAGCATGCTCTATACAATTACGAAACTTCCTTATGTTCTGAGTTTTTTTATTTGAGTTGCAGAAGTACCCCTAAAAAATTCGTTTCTATCTGCTGTTTTGTTTTTCACAGATTCTGCCACGTTTTGTCTCTCTTCACTTTTGCAAACCTTAAGCTTGCTTTTTCTTTGCAAAAACCTTTTGGAAATCTTGGGAAACAGTAGCTATTCCTGGAAATATTTATTTGCAGTAGAGGAAAATTATTTTATTAGGGTACTAACCTCTCTAATCAGCCTACAATGAGTTATGTATGAAGGGAGTTTTCAAGTGCGCGATGGAGGATGATGAAAAAGATTCAGGAGGGTCAAACGCTCAAGCTTGGGGATGCCCATGTGCACCCCCAATAAATATTCAAGGAGACTCAAGCGTCTAAGCTTGGGGATGCCCCCGTGCATCCCCTTCTTCATCAACAATTATCAGTTCATCTCTCGTTGCACTATATTTTTATCAATTCATGCGTTATGTGCTATTCTTGGAGCGTCTCGCTCTTAGGTTTTGTTTTTAGTTTTCTTTTGCTTTGTTTGCGGTAGTAACAAGTTAGACCCCAACTTACTCTTTTGTGTGGGAGAGATTCACGCTCCGCTTGAACTAGAACTCCTCATAGGATTTGCATGCTTATTCTTTTAGCTGTGAGTTGTTCTTTTTCTTTTCTTAGCTGTTGTTCTGTTTAGTCGTAGTGCTTTAGTTTTTATAGAGCTTTTCTTTTTGTCTTAGGTTGAACTTTATATAGGTTGCATATTTTATCTTGTTAGAGAGTTTGCCTATTGCACTGAGTTCTGTGTCTTGACTGAAAGTAGGTAGTTAAAGTTGTTGTTCTCTTTGTAGTAGTAACTTGCAATAGTTTTGAGGTATTGACTAGAGTAATGTTTGAACTTATGGTGTCAAGAGCTCTTGCCTATTAGTGATAGATGTCATATTTTGGGCAATCCGTGTGTTTTTTCGAAAACCAAAAACCCCTGTTGAGAACTCTAGCTACTAGATGTATCACTAACCTCTGGAGGGTTCGAATATTAGAGTACACTCACGTACCATGAGTCGAGGATGCGCAAGGATAACCAAACCCCCATACACTCCTCCTCGGGGTACCTGTCTCTTTTTGAACTCCTGATTAGATTGAGAGTTACCGATAATAAGTGCATGAGTTCTTCGGACTAATGTGAGTATTCGAAAGTTGACACTTCCACCCACCTATACTTTTTCTAGCCTCTTCGGTACCGTGCATTGCCCTTTCTCACCTCGAGAGTTGGCGCATACTTCGCCGGTGCATCCAAACCCTTGGCATGATACGCT
Source organism: Bromus sterilis (assembly GCA_950022295.1). NCBI lineage: Eukaryota > Viridiplantae > Streptophyta > Magnoliopsida > Poales > Poaceae > Bromus > Bromus sterilis. Next base: position 34,656,684 of record OX465597.1, read on the forward strand.
CTGTCATCATAAGCCTCCTTATATCTTTCCTCAAAACAGCCACCATACCTACCTACAAGGCATTTCCATAGCCTTTCCGAGATACATTGCCATGCAACATCCACCTTCTCATGACTTGATCTTCATGTCATACATGCTACTTGCTTGATCGATGAGCCGCATGCTAGTTGGGCCTTCCCCTAATCATTGTTGCATGACGCGCTAGTATCATTGCATATCCTGCTATCCTGGCAGAAGCGTACATTTGCATCATGATAGTTACATTTTCTTTATGTGAGTACCTTTGTAAAGTGTGAAAGATCTCCTATATTCTTGTAAAATATAGAGTATTGCCCCTAAAGTGAGGAAAATATCCCAAAGAGGACAAAATCAAAAGATCCCAAACAGGACAAATGAGAGTTAAATAGAAAGAGCCATTGAGGCCACCAAAAAATAAAAAAAGGAGAAAAAGAGAAAAAAAATAAAAAGACAGAAGGGGGCATACTACTATTCCTTTTGAGAGATCCACACTAGTACTTCATCTCCTATCCCTTGTATTCCATAGAGATCATCATCATGCATATAGCTATGTGGGGACCCTTCACACTATAGAACTTGGCTTGTATATTCCAATGATGAGCCTCCTCAAACAAGCTATAGGTCTTCTTGAGCAAGCAAGTTAGATGCTCCCCCACTAGTTCCCTGGGAAAGCTTCTAGCTCACATGTGCATCCGGTGTATGGCAATCCCTACTCCTCACATCATATCTATCATATGGCCTTCTCTTGCCTATGGTTGTCCTCATTGATGTGAGCCTTTCACACCCTTTTGTCTTCCTCCTCCACCTTCTTTCTGTTTCGCCTTTTAGGTGTCAACTTTCTTGATCACGCTCATCCATTGCATGAGTGCTCAAAATATCGAAAGGGAGTGGATCAGTTTGACTTGTACCTGGCTAGTGGTCTGGGGACGGGTCCAGATCAGAATCCAAAGGAGACCAAGTGTGAAACTTTAGTAGATAGTTGTTCTCAACAACCTTATTTTTTCTCTCGTATTTCCCTATCCCTTGCTTGCACGCAAACACCATCTGGAGACATTCGAGTCACGGACAGCGAGATCTCTTGCACCTTTTGTTCTTTTGTTGCTTGTCTCAATGCTAATATAGACTCTTGCTTGTTAAGACTTGAATTGAATTTCATGCTTTGATTGCTTTATTAAAAGTCCTTTTATGGTTGTGTGGCATGTCACCAAAGAAATTATGCTTGTTATCATTTACCTACTCGAGGACGAGCAGGAATTAAGCTTGGGGATGTTGATACGTCCCAAACGTATCTATAATTTCTGCTTGTTCCATGCATGTTTTGTTTGACTTTGCCATGTTTTGCATGAACTTTCATACACTTTTGAACCTATTTGGACTAACCTATTAACTCAGTGCACCCAGTTGCCAGTTTCTGTTTTCTGTTGTTTTTGTATTTCAGGTTTTCCGGCCATTAAAAGTGCTCCAAAAATTCCGGGAAAAATATATAAAAAATCAGCGCAACAGAAGCTTCCGGAATCACCAAGATAGGAAGGGGGGCCACCACCAGGCAGCCAGGAGGGCAGGTGGTGCGGCCCCACCCTGGGCCGCGCCAGGCACCCTCCTGACTGCCTTGTGGGTCCCCTCGACGCTATATTTACCCCTCGGGGTGGAAACCCCTAATACGGACTCCTTTTCCGCGATCTCACCTCTGTTCCGCCGCCGCCGCCGTTTCTAGATCGGGGCTGCCTGGAGAAGCTGCTCCGGCACCCTGCCGGGAGAAGCTACCCCCTCCGGGAGACCCTCCATAGCCATGGACGCCTCCCGTATGTACCGTGAGTAGTTTCCCTTGGACCATGGGTCCGTGACCAGTAGCTATGTGATCTATCTCTCCCCCTTTTGTGCTTCCACTTTCGATTCCTCGTGAGCTTCCTCACATGATCGAGACATCTATGTAATTTATGTTGTTGCTATGCTGAGTTTGTTGGGATCTGATGGATTATGAGACTATCTTCAGATTGTCATGAGTAATATATTTGGTTCTTCTCTTTTATATTTTGTTCTTGAGTAAATTCTTGCATGTTCTCCGTTACGGTATTTGCTTTGGTCAAGTATTTTATTTGCAACTCCAAGAGAGAGCGTTATGCTCGATTGTGGGTTCAGCCCCTTGATGTCTAGCTTGAGTGACAGAAACATGAGACTAGGGAATGTGTTGTTTCCACCAGGGATAAAACAATGGTGCTTGTACCTGCTGCTTGGTGTGCGAGGTGATGATAGTAATTTCTCGCCCTTCGTTGGTAAACCCCAAGAGGAAGGTATGATGTAGCACAGCAGAAAATTTCCCTCAGTGAAGATACCAAGGTTTGTCTCCAGTAGGACTCCGAAGATGATAAGTAGGTGTCAGCGGTGCAACTGACGCGGACCTGCACACAGACGCAAATAACTTTGTTCCCAACGAAGTTCAGAGAGGTTGTCAATCTCTCCGGTCTTGTTGTTCACAAAGGAACAAACACAAGGGATAATGATAGCAACTGAAAGTAAAAAACAGAAAAGTAAATGAGTGTGGAAACAGTGATGAAGATATGGACCGGGATACGTGATGTTCACTAGTGATGTCTCTCTCCCAAAAGACGATAAAACTGCTATGCGAGGTGAAAAAATTACAGAAGGGCAATTGACAGGATTATGAACGCACCGCAATGCTAACTATGCTACAAAAGAAAGGAAGAGGCTCAAAAGCATGGGCAGAACGCCAAAATAAGTAGACCGAAATCCAACTGCAAATACTACTAATCATCCACCTTGAGATATCTATCCAGAACATCTCGCTGGTATTAAGTTGCGAGCCCCACCCAAAGTGTAAACCCAAAGCAACAAACAACTGCATTAAAAAGCACTTTGCATAAAGTAAATAATCCTTGCAACCGCGGTTACAAGCACCGTTGTTTTCCCCCTTGTGGCAACAGCACATCCCCTAGACTCATGTTTCTGTCACTCAAGCGTGTCATCAGGGGGCATGAACCCACAATCGAGCATAACGTTCCCTCTTGGGGTTACTACCTACTACTTGGCCAAAGCAATAAACAGCAACGGAGAACATGCAAGAATTACTTAAGAACAAAAAAATAAGAGATAAGAACCAAATATATTACTCAATCACAATCTGAACATAATCTCATAATCCATCAGATCCCATCAAACTCAGCATAGCAACAGCAGAAAGATTACAAAAGTGCCTCGATCATGTAAGGCAGCTCACGAGGTCTAAACCATGAAGTACAAAGAGGGGAGGAGAACATCACATAGCTACTGATCACGAACCCATGGTCCAAAGGAGACTACTCACGGCACATCCGGGAAGTATCCATGGTGGAGAGGAGACTCCCGGAGGTCGGCCCTCCCTTCGTCAGGGTGCCGGGAAGAGGTCTGCTGGTGCTCCCGATCTCGGAAGCGCGGCGGCGGCGGAACAGAGGCGAGATCGTGAAAAAGGGTTCTTCTTCTGAGGGTTTCTCGTCACGGAGAATATATAGGCGAAGGGGGGCAGCCAGGGGGGCCACCAGGGGTCCAGGCGGCCCCCTGGCGCGGCCAGCCTCTAGGGCGCGCCACCAGGGCGCCTGGGCCCCTGGTGGGGGCCCTCTGGCCCCACTCAGGTTCTTCCGGAAGGTTCTTCTGCGCTGATTTTTTATCTGATTTTTCCCGAATTTTTGGAGCACTTTTTATATGGGGGAAAACTGAAATAGAAAAACAGCAGAAAACAGGAATTGGCACTGTGGTGCACTGAGTTAATAGGTTAGTCCAAATATGATCAAAAGTGTATGAAAGTGTATCTAGATCATAGCAATATCACACAAAACATGCATGGAGCAAGCAGAAATTATAGATACATTTTGGACGTATCAACATCCCCAAGCTTAATTCCTGCTCGTCCTCGAGTAGGTAAATGATAAAAGCATAATTTCTGTGGTGACATGCTAGCAACCATATAAGAACTTTGAAAAGTAAAGCAATCAAGGTTAGAGATTCAATTCAAGACATAACATGCAAGAGTCTATATTAGCATTGAAACAAGTACCAAAAAAACATTAGGTGCAAGAGCTCTTGTTTTCCGTGACTCGAATGTCTCCAAATGGTGTTTGCGTGCAAGAAGGGGAATAGGGAATATGAGAAAAAATATTTATTTGTTGAGAACTCAATCTACTAAAGTTTCACACTTGGTCTTTTTCTGGAATCTTATCTTGACTCATCCCTAGACCACTAGCCAGGTACAAGTCAATTTAATCCACTCCTTTTTCAATATTTTGAGCACTCATGCAATGGATGAGCGTAAGCACGAGAGTTGACACTTAGCACTACTGAAAAACATAATTTGCCGTCAGCCTTTGGCTTTGCCGTCAGCTATTTCACGGGGCTGACGGCAAAGAGGCTTTGCCCACAGCCAAACAGAAAGCTGACGGCATAGACCCGGCTGACGGCATAGAAAACCTATGCCGTTCGCTCTATCTAAGCCATCATCCAGCTGACGGCAAAGACGAAAAAGACTGACGGCATAGGTCGGCTAACGGCATAGGGAACTTACCTGGCCCACGTTCGATCACTGCTTAACGGGAGCCAGCTATGCCGTCAGCCAGCTGACGGCAAAGCCTAACGTGTGGCTATGCCGTCAGCTGGCTGACGGCATAGCCTGGTAGTTATCCCCCCGTGGCACGACCTAGCCGGCCCTATCCTATCTCTCTCACCTCTCTCACCTAGCTCTTGCGACCCGCCGCCGTCTTCGACCCGCGCCCGCCCAAACTCGCCGCCGCCGCCCCGCGCCAGCCCCGCCGCGACCACGCGACGTGGCCCCGCAGCAGGCCCGCCCTGAGCCGCCGCCATCGCCCCGCCCCCGAGGCCTCCCCTCCCAGACCCTCCACCATCGCCGCCCCTGGGCTGTGGTCGCCGTCCTGGCCGAGACCCTCCACCGCCACCGCTCATCAGGCCGTCCCCTCCCCAGTAAGACAGTCTCCCTCCCCTACTCCTCTCTCTTCCTCCCCCGATCCCTAACCCGAGATCCACAGGTGACTCGCGCCGTGTTTGCCCACGCCGCCGTCCGTGAGCCGCAGAAGTTGACCGTAGGCCTGTCGTCGCCATACTCAGGTGAGAACTGACCTCCTCTGATTTTTATTTTATTTTGCAATTTTTAGGCTTGGAGACCACTAGTCCACAGATGTAGAATCGACCGTTTGAACAAATGAACCACTAGTACATCATGTCTGCTAGTTGCATTCCAATAGTTTCTTGACTATAATGAAACATAAAGAAAACAATATGGAATGCAATCAATTAACAAGAAATAGTTACATAGATGTTCCATTGCATTACCTTTGTTAAGAAATAGCATTACCTTTGTTACTTCTGTTAAAAAATAGCATTACCTTTGTTGCATTTAGTTACAAAGTAGTGCATTAGTAGAAGCTTAATGTTACTTATAATATTTGCATCCACACTTCAAGTGACACACGCAAGACAAAAACTGACCGATCTCTACTAGAAAAACATGGCAACCAAAAAAGAATGGACAAACAGAAGAGTCACCAGGGAAACCAGTGGTAATCATAAACTATAAAAAATCTCATACATCATGTTGATCCAAATTCAAATTTATTTTTCTTAGTCATTATGTGACTTGGGGAAGCAACAGAGACAATGCCTACAAGTCTAGAAGTCTAGCAACTATGACAATGCTTAATTATGTTAGTATTAGTTTGAAAAAGAATAGTAATTTTGTTAATCATGTCATCTCCTCCCCCTCCTTTATATTGCTTTGTTCCGGCCTTCGTGACGATGACACTATCTAGATAGGTAGTTTTAGTATTGAAATGCAAAGTCTTCATGTAACCAATATGCGTCTCCCGTTCGAAAGGGGTACAGTTATAACTATGCATGCATTTGCATATTTATAACGGTGATTCTTTTGAATTGTCCAACGTTATCCATGGACAGCCCGGGTATGTGTAGATTGGGTCATTTTCCCATGCTTTGTTCCGGATCCGATGCAGAGTTTCGACAGCGCCTCCTTGTTGTTCGCCGAGTACACATCCTCTCGATTAGTTTCTGAGACGTGTATTAGGAGAACAGCGGGGAGGTGCTGCCGAAATTTTGCGTTGGATCGGGAGCAGAGCATGGGAAAATGACCCAATCTACACATACTCGTGTGGGATTAGGACCCATCTTTACCTAGTAGCTGGGAGGTGTGCATGTCGTGCATCCCAATGTTTTAACCATGATTAAAAAATGACCATAATTAATTTGACATACTTGATGAACTGATAATTTATATTGTTCATATGTGGATACTATAGAGCTAGCTTGACAGAATGACTGATCGTGAATGGATGTACTCCGGTCACCATAGTCAGAAAGACATGACCAATGAATGGTTGAGCAAAACCTATGAATTCCTGCAAACGGCATTTTCTAAAGGCCAGCCAAAAACATGGTGCCCCTGCACTAAGTGCAAGAATTATTCGCGACAGACAAAGGATGTAATGGGTAAACACCTGCAGATGCGTGGTTTTACTCCCGACTATACCTTGTGGACATTTCATGGTGAGTCGGCCCAACGTAACAGAGACGAGGTGTTGCGTCGGTGCACCGACGATTATGGTACAGGGATTGAAGACATGGTGAATGATTTTGATGATGCTCGGAACAAGGACGAAGAGATGGAGGAATCCGCAAAGGCCTTCTATGCCATGTTGGAGTCTTCAAAACGTCCTCTTCACGAGCACACTAAGATTTCTCAGCTAGATGCCATCGCACAAGTAATGGCTCTGAAAGCCCAATTCAACATTGGAAGAGACCTATTTGACTCAATGATGACCCTATTTGGGCGGTTTCTACCCGAAGGTCATATTATGCCTTCAAACCTATATGAGTCAGACAAAATCCTTAGTGCACTCAAGATGCCATATGAGCAGATACATGCTTGTGAGAAAGGATGTGCCTTATTTAGGAAAGAGTATGCGGACGAAATATATTGTCCATTTTGCAAGTCCTCCAGATATGTTGAGGTAGAAAACGGTGAAGGTGAGAAGAAACAGAGCAAAATCCCTGTGAGTGTTCTACGGTATCTGCCGATCCTACCAAGACTTCAACGACTTTACATGATCGAAGAAACAGCAAAACAGATGACATGGCACAAACATGGAATTAGGAAAGAATTAGATGAAAACGGAGATCCGATGTTGGTACACCCTTCGGATGGTGACGCATGGAAGGCATTTGATCGTAAACATACGGAAAAAGCTAAAGAGCCAAGGAATTGCCGAATCGCCATCGGTCTCGATGGGTTCAATCCTTTTGGTATGATGGCTACCCAATATAGTTGTTGGCCTGTGTTTGTTATTCCGCTCAATCTTCCACCATCATCCATTATGCAAAGAAAGCACATATTTCTGACGTTGATAGTTCCAGGGCCAAACTATCCGGGGAAGAATATGAGTGTGTACATGCAACCGCTGATGGATGACTTGAAAGAAGCTTGGGTGAATGGGGTCAACACATACGACGCAGCTAAGAAAGAGAACTTTCAAATGTATGTTTGGTACCAATACTCGTTGCATGATCTGCCGGCATTTGCGCTTTTCGTTGCCTGGTCTGTGCATGGAAAATTCCCATGCCCACAATGCAAAGCAGCTCTTAAGTTTCATTGGTTGCCGGCGGGTGGAAAGTATTCCTGCTTTGACTTGCATAGACAGTTCTTGCCTATGGACCATCCATTCAGAAAAGAAAAGAAGAATTTCATGAAAGGTAGAGTTGTCAAACACTCGGCAACACCTGCGTTGACAGGCACACAAATTCATGAAAAGTTAAAATCTATGGAGCCTGATCCAAACCGTCCAGGGTATTTCTTGGGTTATAATGAGGAACACGCCTGGACCCACAAGCCATGCATCTGGGATCTCCCCTACTTCGAAGACCTCTTACTACCACACAACATTGACATGATGCACACTGAAAAGAATATCGCCGAGGCCCTTCTTGGCACATTTTTTGGCACTGATAAGGGCAAAGATAATACAAAGGCTAGAGTTGACCAGGAGACTCTTTGTGATAGGCCATCACTAAACATGCGACAACCGAAAGGAAGAAAAAATTGGTCCAAGCCACCTGCCTGGTACAATCTTGAGAAGGGAGCAATAAGGGAAATCCTCTTGTGGGTGCAACAAAAGTTGTTGTTCCCTGATGGGTATGCTGCGAATCTAGCGAGGGGAGCGACCATTGAAAAAATGAACAAATTTGGGCTCAAGAGTCATGATTGGCACATATGGCTTGAGCGGATAAATGTCGGTGATGTTGCGCGGCTATATCCCAGAGTCTGAATGGCTAGTATTGGCAGAGTTAAGTTATTTCTTCCGTGTTCTTTGTGCTAAAGAGTTGTCGCGTGCCGTGATAGATGACATGGAAGAGTTGGCGCCTGAGTTGCTCTGCAAGTTAGAGAAGATTTTTCCATCGGGCTTTTTTAATCCGATGCAACACATGATTTTGCATCTCCCGACCGAGGCAAGATTGGGTGGCCCTGTGCAAAATCGTTGGTGCTACGCAACTGAAAGAATGCAGAAGACACTTAGAGCAAAATGTAAAAATAAACGTAGAATTGAAGCATCGATGGCCGAGGCGTTCATTACCGAGGAGGCGGCAAACTTCGTAACAGCACACTATGATGCCACTTTGCACAGCTTGCATAATCCAAAGCCTCGGTACAATGTGGGCGACCCCAAACGACGTGAATCCAAACTCAGCCTCTTCAAAGGGAAGCTCGCTTTTTCTAGTGTGGGAAAATCAAAGTTGCTAGGCGTCGAGGAGTGGCGCACGCTAAGGATGTATATATTGAACAACTTAACAGAAGTTTGGTCGTACATCGAGTAAGTCCTCGATACATTGTTTCGCAACTTTTAACAAGTTTTGTGTCTAACAACTGTTATTAATTGATACAGTCGATACGTCGAACAGTTCTCGAATGGTGTTGCAATCGAAAAAGAATCCATTCTCGAGTATGAACTTCTTGAAAAGACAGGAGGCGGCTATCCCGGTTTCATCTCTTGGTTCAAAAAAATAGCTAGTTCAGATGAGCAAGTCGACGATGAATTGAGAAAAATAGCAAATGGTTTTGACTTTAAGGTCCGGACATTTCAGAAGTACGACATCAACGGGTATCTCTTTCGTACTGCTAGCAAAGAGCTTTCAATGCCCGGTCGAAAAACAACCAATTCCGGTGTCTCTGCTATAGGCGAGGGAGGTGTCGAGTATTATGGAAGACTTGAAGAAGTTTACGAACTTCATTATTATGGTGAAAATCCTCCAAATGTTGTTGTGTTCAAATGTCATTGGTTTGATCCTACTAAGACAAGACGGACTCATGAACATGTTGGGCTAGTCGAAATCCGACAAGACAGGAAGTTAAGCGGTGATGATGTCTTTATTGTGGCTCAACAGGCCACCCAAGTTTTTTATCTGCCATACAGTCGTCAAAGTGTTAAGAACCTGGAAGGTTGGTATGTCGTGTACGATGTGCCGCCCCATCTTAGACCACCTCCACAGAACGAAGAGGATTATGAACCTCAAATTGACCCAATAACATATGATGGAGAATTCTTCCAAGAATCACGTGGTGTGAGACGTCGTCTCCGGAACTGCTCTACGTCCACCCTGAACACGAAGGAACAAGAATCACGTGATGATGAGGAAGAAGTGGAAGTAGAAGAGGTTACCAATCCGGATGAGCAATCAATGCTTGATCGGTTACAAAAAGGCCTTCCACATGATGTCCCTGAACCCGATGACGATGTCATTCATGATGACACGTGTGATACTGATGATGATTATGCTTCAGTTGACCATGGAGAAGAGACAGATGATCCCGACTATTAGTACTTTGTATGCATCCAAACATTGTTGTTTAATTATTTAATTAATTGTTTAATTATTCATGTATTTATTATTGTTCATTTAATTATTGTCTTTGAATTTGTACTAAGTATTTAACTATGTATTGTTGCAGGTGGTGAGACATGGCAGGCGGGGATAAGTTGAGGATAGCACCTGGGAAGCTACGGAGACAGTTGTTGCAGAGCTTTACCGAGGAGCCCCGTGGGAGAGGCGGAGGAAAGAAGAGAGGCAGAGGACATGGTCGCGGGAGAGGGAGGCTGCCTAATAGGAGCCAGTCGCCGCCACCCTCGGCTACTTCGGTCTCAGCCACTTCACCCCTGCAGACAAGGGTGTCACCGGTGCGGGATCCTCCCGTCCAGGAGCGGACACCGATGCAGGATCCTCCCGTCCAGGAGCCGACACCCTCACACGAGGAGTGGGGGAGTTGGGGTGCTGGGGCGGATGTGGAGGCTGAGGTTGAGGTAGAGGATGAGGGGGCTGAGGCGAAGGATGAGAGGGCTGAGGCGGAGGATGAGGGCCCGTCTGCCAGCAAGTCGGTCTACCAACGTGGTATGACACGAGTTCCAGACCGATTGGAGTTGCAACACAGGGCGTTGATTTCACCAGATGGAGAGAAGTAAGTTGATGTCTATTGTGTACCTTATATCATTATTTTCCACCAAGTAGCTAATGTCTTTGCCTTCTCATTATGCAGGGGGTGGAATTACCCGGAGAATACCCGGAATCCAAACTGCCTCCTTGGTGCTTTGCTTAGGGAGCACTTTCCCGGGATAGTGCAGTTGCCCGGGGAGGGTATGGTTCCTGAGCCAGGACTCAAGTGGGAGCACTACCAAGCCGCGCTGCTCCCGGAAAACACTCACGTGAACGGTGTTGTTTGCGCGAGCGTGGCCGACAAGGTGTTGGCTGATTTTTGGGTAACTATTATTTTACCCAATAAAAAGTATACAATATCCAATGTTATATCTTGTTATTTCCTATTCATCTGTGCATATATATGGCATAATTGCAGAGTTACCATAGGGTCGAGGAGGGGACGGAGGAGGCGGCCAAGAAGAACCTCGAGAAAGAGTTCAAGAGATTATTGAATAACACGAGGCATGAGATGCGTGTTCAGGCCGTTCGAGATTGGTACGCCAAGCAAAACGAGCTGAAGACGAAGGCTAATGTCGAAAGCTTTTCCCTGATAAGACCGAGTACATGGAGGTACGTAGATTCCTTAGTTACATTCTTTATTAGTTTTGTTAGGGATAGTTACAATACTTAGTTTCATTCATAGGTGCCCCCGAGATGGTTGGCCGATAAGATGGATTGTTGGGAGATGATAGTGGACAAGTGGTGCACAGAGGCTTGGTTGACCACCCACAATGTGGCCAAGGAGCGTCGTGCCCAATTGGTTGGTGTGGCACACCACCAAGGAAATGCCAACATCAAGCAATACGCCAAAAAATGGGTATGTGTGCCTTGTTTTCTTTCATCATTAATTCATTTGTGCATGATTTTTGTTGTACTAACTCTTTGCCTTTTCTTGTAGGCCAAACACCATAACCAGCCCGAGCCTCAGGGATACGCCGCGTTTGGCATGGCCCATAAGGGCTCGTACAATACGACAACACCATATTCTGAGGGGGACGGGACGTCGGCGTACACAAGCCTGTCCGCCTACAACAAGATGACGTCTTATTATGAGGTTGTCAAACAACTGCGCGGCCCTGACTTTGACCCGAGCCTGAATCCTATGGATGCGAAGGCGTTGATGATCTCTGGTGGCGGTAAGAGTCATGGCACGGTGGCCATGTGTGATGGCTTCGTCCCTATCACTGAGACTCTATCTCAGATCAAGGCGAGGCAAACGAGCTCGACTCCTGTAATACGGCAACGCGCGAGGCCAGTTGATCTTGCCATCGAGGTTAGTTTTCCTTCATTATTTATTTAGTTCATTTGACCCTGGATGGATGATGATGAGAAGTGGTTGCAGGCCGCACTTGAGAAGGAGAGGGAGGCCACCAGACTCTTGTTGGAGGAGAGGGACCGGAATACACAGAGGCTGCTGGAGGAGGAGAGGGCACGCAATAATGCCCATGCGAAGGCCATGCACGACTTCGTTGCGGTAAGTCAGTTGTGTGAGAAGCAAGGCTATGTGTGAGAAGCAACAAGACTATTTCTTTGACTTCTCGAAAACTAATTTGCAGGCTATGTGTGAGAAGCAAGGTTTGCCACCCCCTCCGCCGATGCCTTCTCCGGTGGGAACGGTGAGTTCCCTTTCAATGACCAACCTTGCACGGTCTTATATCATTGTATGTTGCCATGCTAACCACATATTTCAACTCTTGCCTTGTTGCAGCATCATTCCAGAGTCGCATCCCACAATCCCTCTCCCGGTGAGAGCCCTACCAACCCGGCGACCAACCGAGATGGTGCTTCTCCTCCGTGACTTGGCATTTGGTAAGTTATTCCTCTCCTTCTTATTCTTATTGTTTAGCTCAACTTAGACTATGCCATGCTTTAGTTAGCTTAGTAAATTCTAGTTAGGCAAAAAATTGCATAATTAGCTTAATTACATAAAAAAATTACATAATTAGCTTACTTACCACAAAAATGACATAGACTTTGCTTATTTGGTACAAACATGACATAATTACTTGATAACACCAAAAATAGCATAATTAGTTGATATTAGAGCTCAAAAATGACATAATTACTTTAGAAAGTTTCAAAAGAAACCAGAAGAGAAGAACAAAGAAGAGATGAAGAAATAAGAGAAGAAGAAAGAGGATAAAAAGATAGATTCAGAAGAAACAAATCCTCTTATTCTTCCTTTTTCTCTTCTTTCTTTTTCTCCATCTTCTTCTTCTTCTTCTTGTTCTTCTTCTTCTTCTTCTAATTGCTTATCGCTAAATTCTTTCTTCTTCTCATTATGCAGATTTTGATAAAGCAGCATGGCACATGGATGGATGCTCCAGGGACTCTACTTGTAGTCTTAGATGCTTTGTAATGCACTTTGTAATGCACTTGTACTTGCGGATGCACTTGTGATTCTTTGTGATGCTTTGTGATGCACTTTGTGATGCCATCTTGTTGTTTGCACTTTAGTTACTTTATGATGCACTTGTGGTGCTTTTTAGGGCCTGGCAGAAATATATATTGTGTTATTTATATTGTTGTTTGAAAATGCAGGGAATTAACAGAAATTAAATATAAAAAAACAGAGAGGGCCTTTGCCGTCAGCTTACTAACGGCAAAGCCTTTGCCGTCGGTGGGCTGACGGCAAAGAAGGACACGTGGCAGCAGCCTGTTCAATCTGGCAACTCTGGGACGACCAAATGTCCCAGGTTATCAGCTTTGCCGTCAGCTGGCCCGTGGCTGACGGCAAACAGGGGACCCACGTGGCAGTGGTTGCAGCTTCCCTGGCAAGTATGGCCCACCAGCAGCAGCAACCGTTGACGTCAGCTATGGGCCAGCTGACGGCAAAGCCTGCCGTTAACCCTCTAACGGGGCTGGGCTTACGACGTTGCCGTCAAGGCTCTATGCCGTCAGCCTTGGCCCCATAGCTGACGGCAAAGGCTTTGCTGTCGGTCGAATTCCAGCTGACGGCAAAGAACCTGTTTGCCGATAAAATCGTGGCCAGACTCTTTGCCAACAGCAAACTGACGGCAAAGCCTTTGCCGTCAGTTAAAGTGGCCTTTGCCGTCAGCTATGGCTGACGGCAAACCAGCAGATTCCAGTAGTGTAGGATGTCAAAGAGAGAAGTACGGAGGAGGAGGAAGACAAAAAAGAATGAGAAAGGCTCACATCAATGAGGACAATCATAGGCAAGAGATGCCAAATGATAGATATGATGTGAGGAGTAGGGATTGCCATGCAACGGATGCACATATGAGCTAAGAAGCTCTCCAATGGAACTAGTGGGGGTGCATCTAACTTGCTCGCTCAAGAAGACCTAGAGCTCGTTTGACGAGGCTCATCCTTGGAATATGCAAGCCAAGTTCTATAGTGTGAAGGTCCCCACATAGCTATATGCATAATGATCATCTCTATGGAGTACAAGGATATAGAGGGAGTACTAGTGTGGATCTCTCAAAAGGATAGTAGTGTTGCCCCTTTCTCTCTTTTTATTTCTTTTTCTCTTTTTTCTAGTTTTTTGTATTTTTTTGTGGCCTCAATGGCTCTTTCTATTTAACTCTCATTTGTCCTCTTTGGGATCTTTTAATGTGTCCACTTTGGGATCTTTTCCTCACTTAAGGGCAACACTCTATTTTACAAGAAGGTATAGGAAATCTTCACACTTTACAAGGTACTCAAAATCATAAAGAAGATGTAGCTATCATGATGTATGCAATGTATGTCGCTGCCAGTGTAGCAGGAACATGTATGACATGAAGATCAAGTCATGAAGAGGTGGATGTTGCATGGCAATATATCTCGGAAAGGCTATGGAAATGCCTTGATAGGTAGGTATGGTGGCTGTTTTGAGGAAAGATATAAGGAGGCTTATGATGAAAGAGTGTATCATGCCAAGGGTTTGGATGTACCGGCGAAGGTGGACACCAACTCTCGGAGTGAGAAGAAGGCAATGCACGGCACGTGAGAGGCTAGCAAAATATGGGAAGGTGGAAGTGTCAACTTTCAATACTTACATTAGTCCGAAGAACTCATGCACTTATTATCGGTAACTCTCAATCTAATAAGGAGGTTCACAAAGAGACAAGTACCCCGAGGAGGAGTGTATGGGGGTTTGGTTATCCTTGCGCATCCTCGACTCATGGTACGTGAGTGTACTCTAATATTCGATCCCTCCAAAGATTAGTGATCCATCTAGTAGTTAGAGTTCTCAACTAGTTTTTTGTAGGTTTTGAAAATACACATGGATTGCCCAAAATACGACACCTATCACTAATAGGATAGAGCTCTTGACACCAAAAGTTCAGACATTACTCACATCAATACCTCAAAACTATTGCAAGTTACTACTAGAATTAAATAGAAACCTCAATTACCTACTTTCAAGACAAGACACAACTCAGTGCAACAACCAACTCTCTTAACAAGATAAACATGAAAACTAAAGAGAGTTCCAGCAACAAACTAAACAAAAGACAAGGCTCTTGCTAAAGAAAAAGTAAGACTAAAACTAAACATGGCAGCAGCTACGAAAAGATAAAGAACACACAACAGCAAAAAGATAAGCAGGAAAAATCCTATGATGTGTTCTAGATTAGAGTGGAGCGTGTTTCTCTCCCACACAAAGCAAGATGGGGTCTAACTTGTTATGACCAGCAAGCAAAACTAAAGAAAACTAAAAATAAAACCTAAGAGAGAGACGCTCCAAGCATAGCACATAACGCATGAAGTGATAAAAATATAGTGAGACGAAGGACGAACTGATGATTGTTGATGGAGAAGGCGATGCATGGGGGCATCCCCAAGCTTAGACGCTTGAGTCTCCTTGAATATTTATTGGGGATGCATGGCGGCATCCCCAAGCTTGAGCGCTTGACACTCCTGGAATTTCTTTCATTATCTTCCATCGCACACTTGAAAACTCCCTTCATACATAACTCATCATAAGCTGATTAGAGAGTTTAGTACCCTTAATAAAATATTTTTCCCCACTGGATATAAAGATATTCTTGAAAAGCTACTGTTTCTCAAGAGTGCCAAAAAGTTTTTGCAAAGAAAAAGCAAGCTTAAGGTTTGCAAAAGTGAAGAGAGGTAAAATGTGGCAGAATCTGTGAAAAACAGAACAGCAGGTAGTAGAGAATTTTTTCGGGGCACTTATGCAACTCAAATCAAAAAACTCAGAACATACGAAAGTTTCACAATTGTATAGGGCATGCTGTCAAAAAAATTCAGATCAAAAAGATGATCTGGTGATTTTATTAGAATTTTTCTGTCAAGGGACAGAATCTGTTTTCTGGACAGCATGTCACAACTTTTGCTTCCCTTATCATAAGAGGCTATAACTTGGCACAAAGTTGAAAAATAAAGATACAATGATGTTGCTACAGTAGTAACAAACATCAAGACACAACAAAAGCAAAAAGAAACCTAATTCGTTGTGGGCTACCTCCTAAAAGCGCTTTCTTTTATGCCTTTAAGCTAGGCATGATGCAAAAGAAGAATCAAGGATCTCCAAGATCAGAATCATAAAAACCTTCAAATTGATTTTCAATAAGCTCATTCTTATTCTTCCTGGGGAAGAGGTACTTACCTTTCTCCATACCGCGTAAGCGTATGTGCCCGTTACCAATATCAATGAAGCCTTTCATAGCACGGAGGAAGTCTCTTCCGAGCACAATGTTACTTTGGTTTGGCTCCATGATAAAGAAATCCATTGGTGCAGTCCTTTGAAGGAATGAAACTTGGAATTCTTTTACCTTTCCTTTAATCTCTGAAATATCCCCGTTAGAATGTTCATGATAAGATGATAATTTATCCATATCTAGCTTCAAAGAATCATAAATTATTTTTGGCATAGTAGAAACTGTGGATCCAATATCACAAAGAGCAAGGAAGCCTTGGTTAGAGAGGCTAATCCTAAAAAATGGCTCCCAATCATCATCTATCTCCAACATTTCTTTCTTGTTGGACTTAAGTTCCTCTACTTTCCTCAAGTCTAGAGCATCCAATCTTTTTTCAATAGTGGCAAGTCTATCTATGACAGTATCAATACTACGATCATAAACAAAATAACTAGATAGACTATGCAAAATCTCAAGAGCTCTAACTTCATCACACTCTAGAAAATCTCCTTCAGCTATAATATCAAGAGAGTGTTTACACCACTTAAAAAGACCATGGTAAAAATTTCTAAGCACAATTTTTATAGGTATCCAAGGCATAATTTTTTTATGTGCTTCAGAAATTCTGTCCCATGCATTCTTCATATTTTCTCCATCTCTTTGACGGAAATCGAGAACTTCCGATTCCCGCAAAGCATCTAGCCCTAACATGTTCATCTAAAACAAGGAGGACGACTAACAGCAATATAAACAAAAAATTGTGATTTTTGACAAAGGACACAAAGATAAAAACTGAAAGGTAAACTAACAAGACTAAAAAACAAAGGTAAAGGGTAGTGTGCAACTCCCCTATCTTAGCACTCGGAGTCCCCGGCAACGGCGCCAGAAATTCTTTGCTTGGTGTGCAAGGTGATGATAGTAATTTCTCGCCCTTCGTTGGTAAACCCCAAGAGGAAGGTATGATGTAGCACAGCAGAAAATTTCCCTCAGTGAAGATACCAAGGTTTGTCTCCAGTAGGACTACGGAGATGATAAGTAGGTGTCAGCGGCGCAACTGACGCGGACCTGCACACAGACGCAAATAACTTTGTTCCCAACGAAGTTCAGAGAGGTTGTCAATCTCTCCGGTCTTGTTGTTCACAAAGGATCAAACACAAGGGATAATGATAGCAACTGAAAGTAAAAGCAGAAAAGTAAATGAGCATGGAAACAGTAATGAGGATATGGACTGGGATACGTGATGTTCACTAGTGATGTCTCTCTCCCAAAAGACGATAAAACTTCTATGCGAGGTAAACAAATTACAGAAGGGCAATTGACAGGATTATGAACGCACCGCAATGCTAACTATGCTACAAAAGAAAGGAAGAGGCTCAAAAGCATGGGCAGAACGCCAAAATAAGTAGAGCGAAATCCAACTGCATCTACTACTAATCATCCACCTTGAGATATCTATCCAGAACATCTCGCTGGTATTAAGTTGCGAGCCCCACCCAAAGTGTAAACCCAAAGCAACAGACAACTGCATTAAAAAGCACTTTGCATAAAGTAAACAATCCTTGCAACCGCGGTTACAAGCACCGTTGTTTTCCCCCTTGTGGCAACAGCACATCCCCTAGACTCATGTTTCTGTCACTCAAGCGTGTCATCAGGGGGCATGAACCCACAATCGAGCATAACGTTCCCTCTTGGGGTTACTACCTACTACTTGGCCAAAGCAATAAACAGCAACGGAGTACATGCAAGAATTACTTAAGAACAAAAATATAAGAGATAAGAACCAAATATATTACTCAATCACAATCTGAACATAATCTCATAATCCATCAGATCCCATCAAACTCAGCATAGCAACAGCAGAAAGATTACAAAAGTGCCTCGATCATGTAGGGCAGCTCACGAGGTCTAAACCATGAAGAACAAAGAGGGGAGGAGAACATCACATAGCTACTGATCACGGACCCATGGTCCAAAGGAGACTACTCACGGCACATCCGGGAAGCATCCATGGTGGAGAGGAGACTCCCGGAGGTCGGCCCTCTCTCCGGCAGGGTGCCCCCTGGCGCGGCCAGCCCCTAGGGCGCGCCACCAGGGCGCCTGGGCCCCTGGTGGTGGCCCTCTGGCCCCACTCAGGTTCTTCCGGAAGGTTCTTTTGCGCTGATTTTTTATCTGATTTTTCCCGAATTTTTGGAGCACTTTTTATATGGGGGAAAACTGAAATAGAAAAACAGCAGAAAATAGGAACTGGCACTGTGGTGCACTGAGTTAATAGGTTAGTACAAATATGATCAAAATTGTATGAAACTGTATCTAGATCATAGCAATATCACACAAAACATGCATGGAGCAAGCTGAAATTATAGATACGTTTTGGACGTATCACCTGCGGGTGCAAGGATTGTTTACTTTACGCAAAGTACTTTTAATGAAGTTGGCTGTTGCTTTGAGTTTACACTTTGGGTGGGATTCGAAACTTAATACCAGCGAGATGTTCTGGATAGATATATCAAGGTGGATGATTTGTAGTAGATGCAGATGGATTTCGGTCTACTTACCTTGGCGTATTGCCCATTGCTTTTGAGCCCTTCCTTTCTTTGCAGCATAGTTAGCATTGTGGTGCCTTCATAATCCTGTCAATTGCCCAACTGTGATTTGTTTACCTCGCTAGCACTTTTATCGTCTTTTGGGAGAGAGACATCACTAGTGAAAATCACGGGACCCTGGTCCATCTTCATATCACTGTTTACACCCTTATTACTTTCAGTCTTTACTTTCAGTTGCCACTATTATTATCTCTTGCGTTGATCCTTTGTAAACAACCAAGGACGGAGGAATTGACAACTTCTCTGTACTCGTTGGGAGCAAAGTTATTTGTATATGTGTGCAGGTCCAGGTGAAGCTAGCAACCTCGGCGCCATTGTTCACTTTACCACCTTCTTGTATCCTTCGGAGTCCTACGGGAGACAAACCTTGGTATCTTTGCCAAGGGAAAACTTGCCGCTGCACTATATCTCACCCTGCACTTGGTGTAATCAACGAGGGCTTGAAGAGTATTAACACTCTCTTCCATTAGGCCCAACCAAGCACACACACGGTTTTCAAATGATAAAATCAGCTTGGGCCACCACTAGAAATGTTTGAACCTAGGTAGGTAAGAAAAGGGGACCCCATAAAATCCCACACGCGGTTAGGCACGCTCAGTCTTAAAACCAATACCCGCTACTCGGGTCCTAGGTGACTCGAATGGAACAAAGCGTCGGGGCGGGATAGCCTAGACCTTCCATCCTTCGTCGAATATAGTCAACATTTATAATAATCATATCATCAACAACAATATAATAATGTGATAGCCCAAACCAAGGAGTAACAGGGTAACATCGTAGCATCCTAAGCATGCATACTAAGCAGGGGCTGAGCAACGAGCAATAGTAACATAGCGGTACATGGTTTGATGGGAGCGGACATGGCTGTATCGGTTTAAAAGAGGCTATAAACATGTGGTAGGATCAAACATAGAACCTAACAAGACTAGCATGCAAACCGCTGGTTGAAATAGAATGGATCATAAGTAATGTATAGTCCTTGCCTGTTGATAAGTCGGGTTCCGAAGGTGTAGTTGATCGCAAGCTCGCATCGTCTCCGAGAGGTACCCGCGGAAGCACACAAGAAGGAAACACTGGAAAAGGCAATCGACGAGCAAGCATCTATTACTACGAAGAAAACACGAGCAAGCATCAACAAGAAGGCAACACGAGACATCGCACCTACCGTCGAGAGCGGTTACTAACAGGTTAAGTGGAGTATTCGTCACACACGACGATACCGCACATTTACAAGGGTTCAAGTTGTTTAGCTACAGGTGATCAACAAAGGTTGTTAACATGGCATCTCACTCAATCATGGCATAGCACACAAACATGTCAAGAGGTGAAGCATAAGATAAACTATCTATGCTAGTCAATTTAAGTGAGGCACAACCTAAACACGGCATACCACTAAGTGTTCCACGACAATTAAAGGATTTGGTACTGTTCTGTCCTAAACCATATTTTAGGTTGGTTAACAACAGCAAACAATAGCATAAACACAAATTACACGAAAAACTAATCAAGTTACATATAAAGAACACTCCAAACGGAGTTACGGTTAAAAAGATACAAGCAAAACAAGTTTGGAACACAATCTGCCAACATCACGAAGCACACTTTAGAGCAACGCATAAACAGGATAATGAATGCAAACATGCTCATATATCTGATATGCAATTAACGTAGACATGGCAGGGAAGGCATGGAAAAATAAATCATGCAAAAAGGCATCATGAACAACTAGTTATAGCCCATGCATAATGCAATAAAACATTACTGGTCAAGGACTTAGTGAAAATAATGAAAACAGGGCAGAAACTGTTATTTTTATGCTGTATAAACAGGGGTATAACTATATGCAAAAGTACATAAACATGACATAGCAATATATGAGCATGAACTAGACATGATGGTGATCAGGTACAAACAAGAATCAAGGTCATAGGCATCACAGATCAAAAGATATTAAGCAAGCAACATGGCATCGGAACGTTACAGACTTAGAGAAAAACAGAGGTGGCTGTCAAAAACAGCGTGATAGCAACTTTGGAGCTCAATAACTATATGACCAGCAAGCATATCATGAAAATGCAATACATATAATGGAAGTAGACATGATGCTTAACAGTATGCAAAAGAATCAATGCAATAGGCCTCATGGATGAGTCACAATCATCAAGAAAACTTGCAATAAAATAACAACAGCATCACATAACAGCAATTAGTAGCAGTTTAACGGCCTGATGCCCACTTCAACACAGATTAACAACATCAAGATGGCCTCAAATCAAAATTCTCACACAAAATGGATTGAAGTACACACAATTCTAAGCAATTTTCCTTTTGGGCGCACGTTCATCCGGGCTACGGTTTAATCGCAAAACTACTCGCAAAACTGAAACAACAGCAATAATACTCAGACTTAGCAATAATTTAGAAAAATAAAAAGACACACAGAAAAAAAAAGTTCGGGCTCCCACCCATGGGCTCAGCCCATCTGCTGGAAGGAGGCCGGCTCGGGCTGGTTAGGTGGGCCGCGCTGGGGCTGCGGCTTGCTAGGCCACGGTGGCGCCTCGGCCCACGTGGCAGTGGTTGCTGGTCCAACCGGGCGAACCGAGCGGGACGCTCGTCCCTGCCGGCGAGCGCAGGGCAACGACGGCGCGCTGGCCGGTGACCCTCCGGCGCGGCGGCACAGCGAGGCATGCGGGGACGATGGAGGCGGCCCGTGCGAGGCCGGCGACGACCGGATCCAGGCCGGAGAGGGCCATGACGGCCGGGACGACCATGGCGGCTCGGCGGCCCGCCGGCCATGGCGAACGGCAGAGGGAGGAGACGCGCGACGCGTCCTGCAACAGAGAGAGGGGTGAGGGGAGCAGGAGAGAAGAAGGGAGAGGGCGGCTCATGGAGGTGCTCACCGGAGGCCGCGGGCGACGGCTTGCTCGCCGGGGTGGCGGCGGCGGTGCAGCCACGGGAGGAGGTGGGAGGTGGAGAGGAGAGAGAAGAGGCAGGGGCCGACGTGGCACAACCAGGGCCGTCAGATCGGTCGATCTGACGGTCCAGAACCCATTGGGCTGGATCCCAGATCTGGATTTAGGGATTGGTGCAAAAATTTGGGGCTATTGGACAAATCTGGGCAAAACAGAGGGGGGTGGCTGCAATTTTGTGGCTAGGGAAACCCTAGAAAGGGGTGGGGGAGTGGTGGTGTTTATATAGCCAGGTGGCTGGCAGTTTGCAAAAACATCCCCGGTTTTTCTCTCTCGCGCGCGGTGTTTACGTTTTTGACCGCCGGGGGTCCGCAGGACATCCGATTCGGGTAAAACTTCGAACTACGCGATCAGCACGTCGAGCCGGCGGCGTTCACCTCGCGTTGGAAACGTTCTGAGAACACTTTCCGGTGCGCTATAAAAATATCCCGTTTAATTATTAAACGGGGTTTTCGTTCTGTTGGCTATGGTTGGTCTCGTGCAGTTTTCGCGACGGTGATCGGGTGAAACCCGGTGTCGCAAAGGTCGAGTGTCGGGGTGGCAAGGGTCGGTCTCCGTCCGCTATGAGATAAGAGGGGGGAAATAATCGCCGATCGATAAATCGGGGATGCAAACACCGCAAACAAAGGAGACAATCAAACAATTCACGCCGAAAACAATTTTTTTTTATTTTTGTGAAATCTGGGTTGTTACACGCGGCCCCACCCTAGGCCGCGCCAGGAGGCCTCCTGGCTGCCTGATGGGTCCCCTCGACACCCCCCTCCGCCTATATTTAGCCCTCGGGGTGGAAATCCCTAATATCGATCTCTTTTCCGCGATCTCGCCTTTGTACCGCCGCCGCTTCAAGATCGGGGCTGCCTAGAGAAGCTACTCCGGAACCCTGCCGGGAGAAGCTACCCCCTCCGGGAGACTATCCATAGCCATGGACACCTCCCGTATGTACCGTGAGTAGTTCCCCTTGGACCATGGGTCCGTGACCAGTAGCTATGTGATGTTCCTCTCCCCTCTTTGTGCCTCCACTTTCGAGACCTCGTGAGCTGCCTCACATGATCGAGGCACCTTTGTAATTTTCTGCCGTTGCTATGCTAAGTTTGTTGGGATCTGATGGATTATGAGAGTATGTTTAGAATGTGATGAGTAATATATTTGGATTCTTCTCTTTTATATTTTGTTCTTGAGTAAATTCTTGCATGTTCTCCGTTGCCGTATTTTACTTTGGCCAAGTATTTTGTTGCAACTCCAAGAGGGAGCATTATGCTTGATTGTGGGTTCAACCCCTTGATTTCTAGCTTGAGTGACAGAAACATGAGACTAGGGGATGTGTTGTTGCCACCAGGGATAAAACAACGGTGCTTGTATCCGCGGATGCAAGGATTGTTTACTTTACGCAAAGTTCTTTTAATGCAGTTGTCTGTTGCTTTGGATTTACACTTTGGGTGGCATTCGCAACTTAATACCAGCGAGATGTTCTGGATAGATATCTCAAGGTGGATGATTCGTAGTAGATGCAGTTGGATTTCGGTCTACTTACCTTGGCGTACTGCCCATTGCTTTTGAGCCCTTCCTTTCTTTGTGGCATAGTTAGCATTGCGGTGCCTTCATAATCCTGTCAATTGCCCAACTATGATTTGTTTACCTCGCTAGCACTTTTATCTTCTTTTGGGAGAGAGACATCACTAGTGAAAATCACGGGACCCCGGTCCATCTTCACATTACTGTTTACTTTCAGTCTTTACTTTTCAGTTGCTATCACTATCATTATTATCTCTTGCGTTAATCCTTTGTAAACAGTAAGGCCGGAGGAATTGACAACTCCTCTGTACTCATTGGGAGCAAAGTTATTTGTATCTGTGTGCAGGTCCAGGTGAAGTTAGCAACCTCGGTTGTGAACGACGCCATTGTTCACTTTACCTCCTTCTTGTATTTCTGCGAGTCCTACGGGAGACAAACCCTATCCTCTACATAGGGGAAATTTGCTGCTACGCTACATCTCACCTTCCACTTGGGGTAACCAACGAGGAGTGAGAACTAACCTCACCGTATCACCTCCCCGAGCCTTTCCGGAGCCCTGGCACCGCCCTCGCCGGCGAGCAGCGCGGCGCCGCCACGGCCACGGCTGGCCCGAGCCGCCGCCGCCCGGCTGGGCCTCTCCGGACAGGTGGGTCGGCCCATCTCCCTCGCCCGGCTCAAACCGCCAGCCGCCTCCACGCGGCCTCCTGGGCCAAGGCCCATGGTGAGGCCCGCGCCGCACCCTTATTTTTTTCCAAGTGTTTGTCTTTTCAGTTATTTCTGCTAAGTCTGTAAATACTGTTGTTGTGATCTGTTTTGCAACGTAATTTGCGAGTAATCTGTAGGTCGTATGACTTGGCGCCCAAAATGAAAAGTGCTCAGTTTTGTGTGCTCTAACTTTTTGCTTTAGTGAGTTAATTGATTTGAGGCCATCTAGATGTTGTTAATCACTGTTGAAGTGGGCACCAGATTGGTAACTGCTGCTACTTTCTGTTAATTGCTGCTGGTGTTATTTTCTTGCAAGTTTGATTGATGATTGTGTCGCATCCATGAGGCCTATGCTATTGATTCTTTCTTGTATTTGTTAAGCATCATGTGTACTTAAATTCTATGTTTTCCCTTGTCATGTTTGCCTGATGTAGCTATATTAATTCTTGCTCCAAAGTGGTGACCTGGATAACATGTGCTGCTGTTTATGTTTAGTTGCAACTTTAATGCCTTATAATTAGTGATCCATGCTTCATATGCAGTAGCTCCAATTTAATTATTTGCTCCTTGTTATGTGTACTTTGGTTCCATGCTTTTCTTTGCCATGATATGGTTTCTGTTCCTATAGTTGTCAAGCTTCCAAAGTGCAACCCTGCTGTTTGCTGTCACATGCCCTGTTTTTCACTAAGTCCCTAGACGAGTAGTATTTTCTTGCATTTTGCATGAGCTACCATTACTTGTTCCTGATGCTCATATACATGTAACTTTGTTGCCGTGCCTTCCTTGTCATGCCTACTGTTAATCCATGTCATTTTGGTGCATGTTTTCTTTCAGTAGCTAATTGTTTCATTGCTCTAAAGTATGCTCCCTGATGTTAACAGCATGTATCCGTAACTTGTGATGCTTGTATCTTTTTAACCGTAACTCCGTTTGGAGTGTTCTTTACATGTAACTTGACTAGAATTTCATGTACTTTGTTTTTATGCTATTCTTTGATGTTTTTAACCAACCTAAAATATGGTTTAGGGCAGAACAGTGTCAAATGCTTTAATCATCGTGGGGCACTTAGTGGAATGCCATGTTTAGGTTGTGCCTCACTTAAATTGACTAGCATAGATAGTTTATCCTATGCTTCACCTCTTGTCATGATTGTGTGATATGCCATGCTTGAGTGAGATACCATGTTAATAACCTTTGCTCATTTTGTGTAGCTAAACAACTTGAACCTTTCTAAATGTGCGGTATCGTCGTGTGTGACGAGTACCTCACTTAACCTGTTAGTAACCACCCTCGACGATAGATGCGATGCCGTAGTGCGTTTCTCATGTTTCCTTCTTGATGATGCTTGCTCCTGATTGCTTCGTAGTAATAGATTCTTGCTCGTCGATTGCCTTTTCCAGTGTTTCCTTCTTGTGTGCTCCCGCGGTTATTCTCGGAGATGTTGCGAGCTTGTGATCGACTACACCTTCGGTTTCGTCTTCTCATCAGGTAAGGGGGAGCATATATAATGCTTATAAATTTCAGCTCACTCGCGCCTAGGTGTAGGATAGAACGATTGCTTGATCCTACCACTTAATATTCATGCCTCTCAAATAAACCCAAACATCCATGTTCTCCACATCCCAGCAAACCTTGTTCGGCTATGTTACTATTGCTCGTTGCTCAGCCACTGCTTAGTATGCATGCTAGGATGATATCAACTGTTATCCTGTTACTCCTTGGATTGGGCTATCACATTATTATATTGTTGTGGATGATATAGTTATTATAATGTTGACTATACTCGACAAAGGATGTGAGGTCTAGGCTATCCCGCTCCGACGCTTTGTTCCATTCGAGTCACCTAGGACCCGAGTTCCGGGTATTGTGTCCTTTGACGAGCGTGCCTAACCGCGTGTGGGATGCTATGGGGTCCCCTCTTCTTACCTACCTAGATCCAAACATTTCTAGTGGTGGCCCAAGCTGATTTACCATTTGAAAACATGTGTGTGACTGGTGAGCTCCCAGCAGATTTAAAACAACTTGGGCTAGCGGAGACATGGTTTCTCCTGTTGGTCCACCCCATGGAGATAGGAGGCTGCCCACATGGTTTGGGTAGCTAACCCGACCTCGTCCAGACGATAGAGGCCAATTTGAGAGCACAACCGGCTTTTGAGTTGGATGTCGACTCACCGGGGGCCACCCGGATTTGTGCGTTGTTAGTTAGAGGGACCCGACGTCCGGATCTCTCGGAACAACTCTTCAATGAGTGTCTTTAACGGACCCGACTGAGAGAGATGGGCGTGCGTGCGGAGCCTTGTAATGGGCAGTTGGTACACCCTTGCAGGTTTAAATCTTTTCGAGAAGTCGTGTTCACGGTAATGGACGACTTGAGACCTACTTCTTGTTCATAGACAACAACAACTGAGATAATCTTAATAACTTGATCAATGTGTGTGTGCCTTGATTGCTTCTTCTTCGCCGGGATGCGAAGGGGAGGAAAAGGATAGGATAGGTGTTATGTTTGCATAAGTGCTGATAGCAAGACTTGTTGGAGGCGATTCCTCATCGAATGATTGGTTCTCATCTTACTCTAAATAGACCGTTAGCCACTCATATATTGCTAGTGCGATTGCAACCTCACCACTACCCCCTTCTTACCCGTGAGAAGTTAGTTACAAGATTTGTTGATATAGCTCACCCCTTCTTTTCTCTTTTACGCACGTTATGCAAACGATCTTGAACTTCAGAGGAGCTCGGTGACCCCTCTTCTGGACGCCTTCACGGAGACTCGACGACGACTAGTTAGGCGGATCCCGGTGGAGAGTCTGGACCCGTGTGGTTACGGGAATGGTGTGTTTTACCTTTTCCACTAGGCATTTGAATGTAGTCTGTACTCAGACATGTATCTTCCGATGATATATAGTATTAAGGCAGTTGTATGCCGATTGTATGAGATGTTGTATCCTTGTAGTTGTAATGTTGTGATATCATGTTGTAAATCCGGGGCATATGGCATTGTCAGATGTCGCGATGGGACAGATATGTGTTTTGTCCCCGGATCTGGATGGAAACATCTAGATCTGGAACAGTACCGCATATCGGGCCTTACAATTGTCATGTTTGGTTAAGCCATCTCATAGTCTCCTATTTATTTCTGTAAATATTAAGGCGACGTAATAAAGCTTTATGAAATTGTTTTTAAAAAACTTCAACTTCTTTACAAGAATCCTATGTTTTTTCTGCACAATCAAACACCCTTGGATTCAAGTGGCACTTTATTTCTTCTTCTTTTTTAGAAAGTGGCACCTTATTTCTTTGTTGTCCTATTTCTGCATTTTTAAATCCCTATGATTTTTTTGAAAGTAAATCTCTATGAATCAAAGAGGCCTTCATCAAATATCTCAATTTGAAAAATATGTTT
The DNA here is from genome assembly GCA_950022295.1 of Bromus sterilis. Lineage (NCBI taxonomy): Eukaryota > Viridiplantae > Streptophyta > Magnoliopsida > Poales > Poaceae > Bromus > Bromus sterilis. The sequence continues at coordinate 34,684,036 of OX465597.1, forward strand.
GTCAAAAAGGGGGAAATCTGCCCCAAGATGACATGTGGGCCCCAAAGCCACGGCACAACCGTTCCGGAAGCCCGATCTCTTCTAGAACTTTCTCCATCACCTCCCCACCGCACCGCTGGGCGCTGGTTCCACAAACTTTCAGAAGTTTCCATCACCTTCCAGACTTCAGACTCCCCGCCTACGGCGACCTACATAAACTCCCTCCTCCCGTCGCATTCCACAGAATCAACGAGCAATCCAACTTAATCCAATCCAACGAGATCGATCGAGGCCGAGATTAGCGAGAGAGCGAGAATGGAGGGCAGAATGTTCGGGCTGGAGACCCCGCTGATGATGGCGCTGCAGCACCTGCTGGACATCCCGGACGGCGAGGCAGGCGGAGCCGGTGCCGCCGGCGGCGAGAAGCAGGGCCCGACTCGCGCCTACGTCCGCGACGCGCGCGCCATGGCGGCCACCCCGGCCGACGTGAAGGAGCTGCCGGGCGCGTACGCCTTCGTGGTGGACATGCCGGGGCTCGGGTCCGGCGACATCAAGGTGCAGGTGGAGGAGGAGCGGGTGCTTGTGATCAGCGGCGAGCGGCGGAGGGAGGAGAAGGAGGACGCCAAGTACCTGCGGATGGAGCGCCGCATGGGCAAGCTGATGCGCAAGTTCGTGCTGCCGGAGAACGCGGACATGGAGAAGGTCTCCGCCGTGTGCCGCGACGGCGTGCTCACCGTCTCCGTCGAGAAGCTGCCGCCGCCCGAGCCCAAGAAGCCCAAGACCATCCAGGTCCAGGTCGCCTGAAGGTCGAATCGAAGAGAGAGTGAGTGGGTAGTGAGTTTCCGGTGATGAGTGATGGAGTGTCTTGTCTGTTCGTTCTGCTAGTAGTGTGGCTATCTGAGAGGGTGTGTGCTATCTGTTGGTTCGCACTGGTGATCGTTTGATGTTTTGTTAATGGAAATGTGGATGTTCTCCTGCTTTGCCTGAATAAAACATGGGAATCTTGGAAAAAATTAAGAACTGCTTTCTGAGTTTTGATTTTTTTTAACTGCGCTTGTAATTGATATGGATTCCAAAAAATAGGTGAAATCTTCAGCAGGGAGAAAAATCCTGCGTGTCTTGTTCGTTTTGCTCTGCCGCATGTGGACTTTTCTGACGAGAGAGTAAAAACGTCGGGAAGAAGAACCAATTTAAGGTTTCCTCCCGCTCTCCCTTTGTGCCAGAAAAAAAAGAACTTCAGGCAACTATCAACACCAAATTCGGTTAGGTATGAGGAAATATCATACGGAGTATAAGCAGATTTGGGCAAGTGTTGTATTCTGAACTAATTTACAAATCTATTTATTTTCGACAGAGCGCAAATAAAGCAGAACTGACTTGTGCGGGGGATAAAAGAGTGGTTTTTATGCAACAAACTTCTTTACTCCGACAGAACCTGTTTGGACAAAGCGTCCGGGCTTTGTTACAAAGTATTTTCAGCATTACCTACAAAATATTTTCGACGTATCAACCAGACTAAACGCCATACATCACAGAGCTCACAGACACCACAGAGACAGATAAATCAGCTTAATCTTCAAATCTGGGCAAGTTCACTACTGGGTACACAATCAAAATTTTGTGTTGCATTTCCGACGTGTCGAGCAGAACTGGGCACGAAGTTCACTACTGGGTACACAATCAAAAATTTATGTTGCATTTCCTACATGTCGAGCAGAACTGGGCACGAAGTTCACTACTGGGTACACAATCAAAATTTTGTGTTGCATGTCAAGCAGACCGGAAGCCATACATCTCGAGGGAAAATGAAATTGCATCTCAAGAGAACAGACGAGTTACACAGTATCTGCATCAGAATCGGAATCGCCGCCCTCCGGTCTGGACAGTGGGCTGTTGAGGTTCTTCGCGTACAGATCCTTGCCCGTTATCTTGTCCCGCACATTGGTCGACATGTACGGCGACACGCAGCCCTTGACCTGCATTGGCGACAGAAAGAAGGTTAAGATGGATGCAAACGGAGTTCCCATTTCACAGTGCAACAGGGTTAGTAGTTGCATCTAAAACAAATTATGCTCCAGGCCAACAGTCTGTGATCCAACCACATGGCGTATGTGGTCAGCAACCGTCAAACAGAAAAAAAAACAGTGCGTGATCCAAACTTAACTGGCTGCAATGCAGTTGATGTGTTACCCATGCGATTCAGCTTGATTCTCTCATAGCATTAAAAGCATCAACTATACGGTTTAATTGTCATCAATACGCATGTGAAGCGTACAATATAGAACTAACGCAATTTGCTACATAAATAGTCAAGTTCAGACTAAAAATGGTTGATATATTCAAAATTTGATTATGGTAGAGAGGACATGACAAACTGTAATGCTTTATTTCTTTCTGAATTAGCAAATATTTTGTTTGAATTTGTTTAAAGAGAGATCCTTAAAAGTGCCCGTTTAGCTTGATAAAGTATCGCCAGGGGAAGAAGGTTACCTGCAGAATAGATCTCGGTATCTCGATGAGCCCCTGTAGCAACAGATCTACGTTTTGAAGATGTTCAATAGCAACAGGAGTGATAACATATAACAAGCCTCTTTGCACATCGACGCCTCTGACAATACCTGGGCAGGTTTATATACCATTATCAATGTTTACACATTCAATATAGGGGTAGGTACTTAATACAAATATGTGAGCATAGGGGAGAGAGAGAGAGAGTACCAAGCCCCACACACCAAGGAACTGCATGGGCTATCGCAGGTGTATCACAACTACTTGCCAAGCCAACTATAGTTGCATTCAGACTACGCCATATCTCAGTACGGGGTACCTAAACAGAAAGAACAATATGCACAATATAATTTTCTCTGTTGCTGTTCAGTTCTTTCAAAAACCTAGAAGCAAAATCACAGGCTCTTCCAGTTTTCACATTCCGCCCTACTTTATCACCAACGCAAAATAAAACCCAAGGAAGATTTTCAGCATATAAGTACACCATAACCTTAATAATGCCCTAAATTTTGAATCTTGGTTAAAAATCAAACTAGCAACTCAAGAAGCTGACAAGTAACTAACTAATTTTATCTAGTTATGATCGTACTTTAACTGGGTTCACAAGGGTATCTACTGTCTAGTCAAGAATTATTTGCTTGCAATTTATTTGACTACCCTTGCATGCTTAGTCGGCACCTTATCTTTCTCTGCGGAGTACTGCTTGACTCAATTTACACCTCACAACCTTCAGCTAACTCAGAGGTTCTACTCAGGTCAAACAACGCATTTGTGGCATGGCATAACTAATCCTGAAAGCAGACACCATGGTCATGCAAGGATTTCCCAGCCCAGTGCTCACTACGAAAGTGTCAAAAATTTGTTACCAAAGTATAATTACTGACGTGCTGATGCATGTATTTCTTGCAATAAGCCAAAAAAGGGTTCAAATTAAAAGAAGTGAAAAAAAAGTGAGCCAGATTATGTCGCAGAGCATAGTTAACGGGAAAGACAACTAACCTCGCAATGAAGATGCATAATTGTAACATCTGAAAATGATATTTCATAGGGTGGCAGTGAGGCTAGGGCATAAGCAAGCTCTTTGTTTGTTGCTAGTGATATGTCACTTGGAAAGCATTGTTTAAAGTACTCCACAAGCCGCCGTTCACGGATTCCACCCCCATCTTTCCGCTTTAACAATCTTGGCAATTCAAATACATCATTAATATATTTTTCTCAAAAATAAATAAACAGTGACTTTATGAAGAATATGAGCCTACAAGTATGAATAATTAATCTGATGCTGGAATGGGAGCTTACTCATCAAAGAAGAGCAAGACAATAGTAACGAAGATAAATAGTTGCACAAGTAACAACATTGATGAGCGGGCGAAATATACTACTCTGTATCTTTCAACATACTCCCTCCGTCCCAAAATAAGTGTCCCAACTTTGTACTAACTTTAGGAACGGAGAAAGTATTAGACTAAATTTGATAGGGGGGAGATAAATATTTTTCCACTTATAATTAAAATGGGTAGTTCCTAATCCCATGGGTTGGAGCAGACAACAGCGCCCACCGCAATCGACTGGTATGGTCATAGGGACAAAGTATGGCAAATTCAGTACTAATTGTTCATTTCATGTCTGTAAATTTAACCCCATGTATTTCTATTTAGTACAAGAGACCAAAAGTTGTTGTTTGCTACTAGTCAATAACAATATTCAATTATTCATCAAAGTTTTTGCCTTTGCGAAAACTGTCCAGGAGCTATAGTAGTCATTAAACAAGGAGATGGGCATCAAAGATGTTCCTGGGACTCAAACCAAGGTACTCAGGGAGGTTAAAGAGCCTCAACCGCTAAGCCACTATCATGTCCCTGTATTCATCATCAAATCAATGTGAAGTTTCATGGTAGTAAGACTAAACCGAGGTGGGCAGGGAGGCTGAACAGACTCCCTAACACCAGGCCACTGGCCTTCTCCATATTCATCGAAACACTAGGAAAACTATTGGACTGTCTTTTAGCTACTCAACTTGGTAACAGTATTGACATTTACTTGAGCATTAAACTGATAAAAATGAAATTTACTCACGATTTAGATAAGGAATCACGACTTGCAGCATCAATTGTAAGCACTTTAGGTTCTGTTTCCCCTCCTTCTAACCAAAACATTCCATCAGGGAGATTCTTTCTCTGCATTCTGGTGTGTATCGGAACAACAATTGTGGGACAGATATACCTTAGCATCTCTACAAGCATATCAAAACCAGTACCTGCATTAAGATGAAAACAAAGGGTCTTCAGAACAGTGAACACCGAACAATTAAAACACGTATACTCCCTCCGTCCCATAATTCTTGTCGTGGTTTAACCACGACAAGAATTATGGGACGGAGGGAGTACGTTGTAATGTGATAAAACGGAGCTGGGCAACTTAGGAGGATCATTAATATAAACCTTTCACCCATCCAGGAGTGTTGACAATTAAAGGAAGCACTTCATTCCCAGGACATCGATATTTTTCAACGAAGTAAGTATACAAGAGAAATACAGAGTTCAGATATGATTCTGGATCCCCTTTTGAAGATATATCCCCGTAGAAGCAGCACCTGATGGGTTTTACATAAAACAAATGCAGAAATTAGAAAGGAAACTGAGTTCAAAAATATACTAAACTCAACATGTTTGTTCAGCAGATCTAAGAGGATGCCTAGAGATCCAAATAGAAAATGACAGATTCAACGACTCTGAAACCTTCTATAGTGATTGAAAGGGATATGTTATATGCACAAATAACAATAATAACACGAAACATGAATTAAAAAGTATATTTGGTAGAGTAACTGATATATAATATCAATTTCGTGTTATTTGTAAAACATTTCGCAGTGATGGTCAAAAGGAATGTTTGGCTGGTTGAAATCTTATAACAACAGCGAGTATGTTCTTGAGGTTTTTGTTGGTTAAGTTGTCCCTTTATTCCGAAGCACTTAAAGCACAAAACCTGTCTCTTAAGCATCAATTCTCATGCGACTTAAAACATTGCAGTGCAGTTCCAAAAAAGTCAGCACAAGGAGGCGAGGAACTACTCCCTCTAGAATAAAACAATTTAATGCCACACCTAAACTTTCACAACAAGAACTTACTAAGCAGTAAACACAGATTCCTAAACTCAAGAAGCCCAAGTGGTAATCGCCCTTAAACATTTGACAAGCTAACAAGAAGAAAGAGCGAGAATGTCACACCTTTCGGCCTCCCGCAGAACCGGATTCCGCATATCTGCATAGAACAATAACCAACATGTCAGCATGGCCACTAACACCTACGGAACTAGCATACCTACCAACATTTAATCCCCACTATCGCTATGCAACTAGTCTGCACCTGCGATAGCTTCATCCACGATGTGCAGAGAGAGGCACCCCGACGGCGAGAACTCCGGCTGCCCCACGTCGGTGTCCAGGTACCCGACCCTGCCGTATCTGCAAAACAGCACGAGATGCCAGCAGTTAGATAGATAACAAAGCATGGTAATAGTGCGGAAGCAGTCGTCGTTATTTGGATTCGGGTGATCACCTGGGGAGCAGCTTGTTGAGGAGGAGGCGGGTGAAGGTCGACTTGCCGCTATTGGAGGGGCCGCACACGAGGACGACCGGAGGCGAGAGGTCGGAGGAGATGACGTCGATGGCCGAGGCCCAGTCCTCAGGTACTAGCACTTCCAGCGCCTGCTCCGGCGGAGGCGTGGCGGGAGCGGGGCCGGGGCTTTTGGGGCTGGCGCACGGGCTTGGCACGGGGCATGGAGCGCCGGTGGCCGGGGATGCTGGGGGAGGTGACGAGTCGAGCTTCCTCTGTTTCGACCGCCGGCGGTGCTTCATTGCCGCGCCGCTGGGATGGCGAGGGGGTAGAGGGTGGGCGAGGAGAGGAGAGGTTCTTCGGCTGTGGTTAGAGGGCGAGGAAGGGGAGGAGCCGGACGGCGAGCAGGCGGCGGCGGCGGCAGGGTGCGGAAGCGCAGAGAAACTTGGGGGTTGGGAAGCAACGCGCCTACAGTCTGTACCTTGTACAGAAAATTTAGGTGCCTAGGTGGAGAAGACGCCGCCGCCCGCCGAGATGCTGCCTAGGTGGACCGGCGTTGGGGGTGGCCGGGTGGGGGGGCACGGGAACGGGGACGGGGACGGCGGCGTCTCAGGCTCAGGCTCTCAGCCTCCTAGCGGCAGCGGTAGGGGCCTAGGCGGCAGCACGGCTTAGGTTAATCGGGGTTAGGGAACAGGGGGGACTGGACGACTGGGGGTGGGGATTGGGATTGGGCCGTTGGGGTGGGCCTTGGGTGGGCTTCGGCCAGTTCGGTTAACTGAGAATTACCCCTAAAAAAAGTTAACTGAGAATTACTAGACAATACCCCTCGCGTTGGTGCGGGATGTTACCCCTAAAAAAAGTTAACTGAGAATTACTAGACAATACCCCTCGCGTTGGTGCGGGATGTTAGTGTGATAAAAAGTTTAAGTGATAAAGACATTTTAAGGAAAAAAGGAAGTTAGAAAATAAATATGCGCAAATAATGTAATTTTGTAATCAACTTTCTCAGTATGACCAGTTTGTGGCAAAAAAAATCTTAGTATTTTATTTGATGATTAAAAGAATTTTGTTCTTCTCTATGGCAAAGAAAATAATGCAACCCATGTACAGCTAATACAAAACTATTACGTAGCAAATATTTTATCTAAATATGTATATTAGTGGGGACATGAAGAATCATATTTTGCATGGAGGATGTTGGAAGCCTATATGTTGCATGTCTCACGGTTGCATGCAGAGTGCATGACGTAGTGAAAATTGATAATGTGGCATCATGCTGACGTGGACAATGTGCATGTTAAGAGAATTGGTAATAATGAGGAGCAACTTCTTAAAAATGGTAGATATGTTTCTAAAAAAACTGAGAATTATATTGAACCGACCGAAAGGAGTTAATTACACCCATTATATAACAACTTGCTCAAAGTTAACAGATTCATACACAAACTTAAAAACTGTCGTGGTTGTAAATCTGACAATGAGTATAGGGGTATGAAGGGAGCTAAATGAATCTGTACGTAGAGTGAGTTGACGCAAGAGGATTATACAGGTTAGGCCTCTCCTTGGAGATAAAAACCTTAGTCCTGTCCCAGGCTTACTGGGGTGTTCTTTCTTCAGAATACTGAGAAGGGGAAAAGTGTGCGCGTGCCCATGCCAAAGGGGAGGGGGTGGCTTATGTAGAGTGCGCCCCTGCCTCCTTAATACCTTGGCTTAAATGGGTCTTAATTACAGGATTAAATACGTACTTAAATACAAAACGGTCTGCCCATTACTACTAATAAAAGAGGAGGAAAACGCCCGCAGCATTAAATGCCTCCCGTCCGTTGCGTTTCCCATCTTCCGAGTAGGGGGGCCTCGCCGACTACTTCCGAGTATCGGTCTACTCGGATCTTGCTACGCTTCCGAGTAGTCGCTTACTTGAAAACGACTCCTGGTCCTCGAATAACATGTTACTCGGAGATCGCCAATGCTTCGTGTTTTGCTTGATATGCTTTGGGGAAACCAGGGGCTTAAGGATACCCCTGGGTTTCCCTCACTTAGGGGTATGCCTTTAGTATTACCACGACAGTAGCCCCCAAGCGCTTTCGGGTGCTCGTAAGTGAGGTGACTGACGTTTGTTAGTCTTTCTGAGGAATGTGAAGATTGAACTCAGTAAGAGGCCCGGAAGGGCTTTATTGATGTTCGAACTTTTCCCTTGAGCGTAAGTTGGGCAGGTTAGCGGAAAAATTTGGCGACACTCAAACGTCTCTCGGAGGAGGTGGACTGAGGCCTCGGAAGGCGTGTCTCGAAGTAAAAAGGCCTTAAACTCCATATGAACCAAATTTGTAAAGTTCAATGCCCTAGGACATCGTGCCAAGTCCTAGGCCATGCCACGTGGGACATTGATTCTTTACCCCCTGCACCGGGTCTTACTGGTGGCCTGGCATTCTACGTCAGAGACGGGCCACCAGCGAGCTAGTTGCTCGGATTTCTACCCGAGTAACCGTGTGCGAGATTCTTCGTTTCGCGGGGAACCTTCGAGTGGTTCTCTTCGTGGTGCCTCCGAGTGGCAGATTACTCGGACGTTGCGGGAGCTTTGCGATTTCTTCCGAGTGATGGCGTACTCGGAGAGTTTGATCGATGTGCGTTGTGCTTCGCATCTTCCGAGTAGTTGGGTGTCGATTCCAAACTTCGGGTTGAAAATAGATTTGGTTTTTCCCCAAAAGATCTTATCTTGTCAGAGAATCTTCTTACCCAGATGAGTGGGCGCACTGTTTGGGTTCGTCTCCTCGATTCCCGCGGCGGTTTCATAGGGTAATAATAATTAACTGTCCGCGGGGGAAGTGGGAGGGATTATGGGGAAGTGGGCGGTTTTTATGGGGAAGAGCAACCGGCAAGCCCATTAGTGGGGTACGGATCTGACGCGAGGCGGTTGCTATCTTGAGCTATAAATGGGGGCCCCTGCCTTGCGGTTTGGAAGATCTCCACTCATTTTCCCCGCGCGGCCGTTCCCGCTTCTCTCTCCTGCTCCGCTTCTTCCTCTGCCTGCTGAATCTCGCCGTCGAGACATCTCCGCCGGCCGCTCGAGGTCCAACCTGGGAGGTCGTCATTCCTACTGCCCTTCTTCCGCCGCCGTGACCATGTCTGCGGGGGAGTGGCTGCCTTCGATTGTGACGGAAGACATGCTGCTGGGGTACCAGGACGCCGGCCTGGTTCCCCGGGAGGGTTGCCGTCTTCCCGCGGCGGGGGAAGACGAGCCCGCACCGCGGGATGGTGAGAGGGTAATATTACTTTCGCATGTGGATTGCGGCTTTTCTCTTCCCCCACATCCCTTCTTCTTGGACTTCTTGGCTTTTACGGGCGCTCAGCTTCACCACGTCGTTCCCAACGCGGTTACCCTTCTCTCCAGCTTTTTCACTCTTTGCGAGGGCTTTTTAGGCATAGAGCCTCATTGGCATCTCTTCCGTAGCATATACGCCATCAAGCCTCAGAAGGCGAAAAATTCTGGGGAGGGCGGCGGCGTGGAGTTTAATCATCTTTGTGGCGGTCTGTTTTTGGCCAAAAAGCAAGGAGTGCAGTATTTTGCTTCTTGTGTTCCTGATTCTGTCAAGAACTGGCAGAATAGTTGGTTTTACTGCAAAGTGGCCGAGGGAACGGGGGTGCGTACCTTGCCTCCTTACTCGGACGTTAGGCTGACTAACTCTCAGGGCTGGAACCCCCGGATCACCAATGCTGATAAGGAGCAAGTGCTCCCCCTGATGTGTGAAGTCATCAGGTTGAAGAAGAATGGTTTGGACGCCATAGATCTGATAGCTGCTTTCGTGATTCGAAAGATCCAGCCGCTCCAGGCCCGAGCTCGGGGGATGTGGACGTACTCCGGGTTGCAGGACGACACCCGTTACAGTAACACCGAGATGCCCTTGGATGAGTTTGAACTTCAGATGAAGATAATAACAAGCGTGACTCAGGGGCTTCAGGCAACTGGCCGAGTGAGGCCCCTTGGCGTCGATAATCCTCCCACCTTGGTATGCCGAGTTGTACGTTTCTTGAATGTGTTTCCTTTGTTGGATTTAACTCGGACCTCCTTGTTTTGTTGCTTAGGATTTTACCCAGTTCCGCTGCCCTATTCCTCTGGCTCCGCGGCATCCTGCCGAGGAAGACGAAGATAGTACTGCTGGCGCGGGGGTCGGAGTTGAGGTGGGAGAGGAGCTGGAGTCTGAGGTGGCTCGGGCTCAAGCAGCGTTCGAGCAGCGCTCAAAGAACAACCAGGATCGCGAGTCGGCGCGGGAGGGGCTTACTCGGACCCGAAAGAGGGCTCACACTCCGAGTGGTGAGGAAGACGTCGGGAAGCTTCCTCCCTTGGGCCTCAGCTCTGGGAAGGTAGCGCACATGAAGAAGAAGAAACTTGTCACTCTTGGGGGCCGAGAGGCTAATCCCGCAGGAGGCGATGCTGCTGAAAGGGCCAAGGGGGCTGGATCTAGTTCGGCCAGGGTTGCTCCCCCGAGGCGTAGCTTGAAGACCGTGCACCCGTAATGTTGTTGCTTAACGCGTGCCTTCAAGGCCCTGTTAGTTTCTCAGACTCATCTTTAGCTGTTCTTTTTGTAGTGTTTGTCCGAGTGGTTCCGAGACGTTGCCCGGTATCGAGGAGGATCCCGAGGCTGAAGCTATGGAGGACGCTAGCACTTGTGAGGTGACTGATTTTCCTGGGATGGGTGCTATTCCAGAAGATACTGCGACTGTTGGTGAGAATTCGTCGTTGTTTTCTTTGTTGAGGCGTTTGTTGCTGTCGTCTTTCGCTTTTAACTGTTTGTTGTTTCTGCTGCAGACATGGATGTTGACCCTGCTGTTGATCCTCTTGAGGTGACTGCTCCTGAGGGAACGGTAGCCTCAGGGTCTGGTTCCCTAGTTGCCGCACCCGATGCTCCAGTTGGGGAGGCTGTCGAGGGAACCCCTGTCGCCTCGGCGGCTGTTCGGGGGAGTGAGCCTGCTAGTTCGGGGGCCATCCCCGTCGGGGCCCCAGTGGAGAGTGTTGTCATTGGCGGATTGAAGGAGTCTTTGGTCAAGGCGACTCAGTTTGAGTTGCGGCTGCGGGAGCTGGCGTCTGAGGCTGAGCTGGTGAAGTCCAACATGCACGTAAGTACTTACGTAAGTTTTCCTACCCACTGGGTGTAGCCCCCAGGGCTCCGAGTAGCTTTGCGAAGTTATTCGGAGTCTTTTGGTAGGAGGTTTGCATTTTGATGAACTTCCAGTGGGAGCACTTTTTAGTGCACCCGCTGGGTGTAGCCCCCAAGGCTCCGAGTAACTTTGTGGAGTTATTCGGAGTCTTTTGGTAGGAGGTTTTTATTTTGATGAACTTCCAGTGGGAGCACTTCTTAGTGTACCCGCTGGGTGTAGCCCCCAAGGCTCCGAGTAACTTTGCGGAGTTATTCGGAGTCTTTTGATATGAGGTTTTTATTTTGATGAACTTCCAGTGGGAGCACTTCTTAGTGTACCCGCTGGGTGTAGCCCCCAAGGCTCCGAGTAACTTTGTGGAGTTATTCGGAGTCTTTTGATAGGAGGTTTTTATTTTGATTATGGTATTCCTCCTGTATTCGTAGGAGGCATGCAAGCTTGGGTCGGCCTTCGTGAAGTTGCAGGGGGAAAGTGATGCCACCAAAAGTGCATACGAAGCGCTTCTTAAAGAGCATGGCAAACTGAAGAAACATCATGCTGAGGATAATGGTAACAGTTCTTGAGTGTCCAAACTGCCATCGTTCTTCCTGTTGTTCTTGCGTCTGACGTTTTGCTTGCAGATGCGGCGAAGAAGGCCTTTGACGCAAAAGTAAAGGAGAACGATGATTTTGTGGCCAAGATGAAGAAGGAAATAGACCAGGTTGAGAAGAGAGCCAAGGCTCACAAAGCGTTGGAGACCAGTCTCCATTACTATAAGCAGGCGGTGAAGGAGAATGAAGCTTGCATCTCCAGGCCGGAGTCTGACTTGGAAAAGCTTTCCGAGCTGCGTGCCGAGGATGCGAAGAAACATGAAGCCGAGTTGGAAAACACTCGGAAAGCAGTGAAGGCAGCTGAAGAGTATTGCGCTGGGCGGTTCGCCGTTTTCAGTGAGACCTTGTCTGGTGAGTATTTTACTGTCCGGGCTGTGCTAAGGAGTTGTGGTCCGTTCTTAGATTATTTACCCGTCTGCTCTATTGGTGCAGCGTATGGTACAGATCCAGATGCCGAGCGGGCGCGCATGGCTGACTTTGCTGAAATCATGAAGAGAGATAACTATTCTCCAATTACCACATAATTTGCTTTGGCTCGGGGGTTGCTGACCATGAGGTGCGCCAAAGCGAAGAAATTTGCTGAGGAGGTTATGGGTGCTACTCTGGCTTTGAAGAGCAAGATGTCGCCTGAAGAAGAGAGCAGAGTGAAGTTGGATACTGTTGTACCCGTTCTGCAGGAGGCTCCACACCAGGTGGCTCGGTGGAAACGCTCAGCAGCGCGGAGCGGTGCGAATTATGCACTGGCTTTGACCAAGGCGCATTTTCCGGAGCGGGTCCATAATCTTGAGCGAGTTGGTGGTGGAGATCCGAAAGAAGGTCCAAGCTGCACCTCCTTCTTGCCACGCTATGCTGAGACTGCTAGCCGAATCGCACCGATGCCCGATCTTGATTTCTTCGTTGAGTCAACTGGTGTAACCAGTGAGTCGGACGAGGCGGGCGAGGAATGAATGGATTGTCTTACAAAACAGTTGCTTGATATTTGCCTCGGTATGCCGAGTGGGTTTGTAATAAGGTGCACTTTGTGGTTGTGTCGTCACGCTCCGTCGTTTGGGTGATGAACTTGTGCTCTGTTTCTCTGCTTGGAATGAATTTTTCTTCCGACTTGCCTTTGTGAAGGTTCGAAGTTTTTATGAGTCTAAGCAGCCTCCCAACCTCTTTAGGCTTGAGAGTACTTAAAAATTTCCTATTGAAGATCTTGTATACAAGGTCCTCAATGCAGATGATGTTGTGCTTCCTCAAGCCTTTGGGGCGTTGGTGAGTACTTAACATTAGTTTTCTAAGTTCTCGTCCGAGCTGCGCACAGCTCGGATGGAAAACCTGATTGATAGTGTTCGTCCGAGCTGCTCGCAGCTCGGAAGAAAACCTGCTCTTATAGCTTTAAGCATCCCCCAAGCCTCCTGAGGCTTGAGAATACTTAGAATTTTTTTTTCTATTGAAGATCTTGTATACAAGGTCCTCAATGCAGATGATGTTGTGCTTCCTCAAGCCTTTGGGGCGTTGGTGAGTACTTAACATTAGTTTTCTAAGTTCTCGTCCGAGCTGCGCACAACTCGGATGGAGAACCTGATTGATAGTGTTCGTCCGAGCTGCTCGCAGCTCGGAAGAAAACCTGCTTTTATAGCTTTAAGCAGCCCCCAAGCCTCTTTAGGCTTGAGATTACTTAGGAAATTTTTCTATTGAAGATCTTGTATACAAGGTCCTCAATGCAGATGATGTTGTGCTTCCTCATGCCTTTGGGCGTTGGTGAGCACTTAACATTAGTTTTCTAAGTTCTCGTCCGAGCTGCGCATAGCTCGGATGGAGAACCTGATTGATAGTGTTCGTCCGAGCTGCTCGCAACTCAGAAGAAAACCTGCTTTTATAGCTTTAAGCATCCCCCAAGCCTCTTTAGGCTTGAGAATACTTAGGAAATTTTTCTATTGAAGATCTTGTATACAAGGTCCTCAATGCAGATGATGTTGTGCTTCCTCAAGCCTTTGGGGCATTGGTGAGCACTTATCATTAGTTTTCTAAGTTCTCGTCCGAGCTGCGCACAGCTTGGATGGAGAACCTGATTGATAGTGTTCGTCTGAGCTGCTCGCAGCTCGGAAGAAAACCTGTTTTTATAGCTTTAAGCATCCCCCAAGCCTCCTGAGGCTTGAGAATACTTAGAAATTTTTTCTATTGAAGATCTTGTATACAAGGTCCTCAATGCAGATGATGTTGTGCTTCCTCAAGCCTTTGGGGCGTTGGTGAGCACTTAACATTAGTTTTCTAAGTTCTCGTCCGAGCTGCGCACAGCTCGGATGGAGAACCTGATTGATAGTGTTCGTCCGAGCTGCTCGCAGCTCGGAAGAAAACCTGTTTTTATAGCTTTAAGCAGCCCCCAAGCCTCTTTAGGCTTCAGAATACTTAGGAAATTTTTTCTATTGAAGATCTTGTATACAAGGTCCTCAATGCAGATGATGTTGTGCTTCCTCAAGCCTTTGGGGCGTTGGTGAGCACTTATCATTAGTTTTCTAAGTTCTCGTCCGAGCTGCGCACAGCTCGGATGGAGAACCTGATTGATAGTGTTCGTCCGAGCTGCTCGCATCTCGGAAGAAAATCTGTTTTTATGTAATGAAAACGGATGGAATAAGGCGCGCTAGTCATACAAGTAATTTTTATTCATATCTTACAATCTTGCTCATGCATAGAATCGGCGCAGTAACTGGGCGTTCCAGGCATGAGGCTCATCTATCTTATTGGTTACATCGTACAGGTGATAGGCCCCATTGTGCAGTACTCTGGAGATGATAAACGGGCCTTCCCATGGGGGAGCTAATTTGTGATCCGAAGTTTGCTTGATGCGAAGTACCATGTCACCTTCTTGGAAGGAGCGGGCTCGGACGTGTCGGTCGTGATATCGGCGAAGGTCTTGCTGATAAAACGTCGAGCGGTTGAGAGCTAAATTTCGTTCCTCTTCCAGGAGGTCGACGCCGTCTTGCCGTGCTTCTTCGGCTTCAGCTTCTGTGTACTGGCTTATACGGGGTGCATTGTGCTTGAGGTCACTCGGAAGGATTGCTTCTGAGCCGTAGACGAGGAAAAAGGGGGTTGACCGAGTTGAGCGATTGGGAGTTGTGCGCAATCCCCACAAGACTGAAGGGAGCTCATCAACCCAGGCGCCCGCTGCTTCCTTTAGTTCCCGGAGGAGCCGAGGCTTGATTCCTTTGAGTATTAGTCCGTTGGCTCGTTCGACTTGGCCATTGGACTGTGGGTGTGCGACTGAGGCGAAGTTGATCTGGATGCCATTGGACCAACAGAATTTCTTGAATTCAGCTGAGTTGAAGTTCGATCCATTATCAGTAATGATGTCATGCGGGACGCCGAACCGATGGATGATGCCCTGCATGAAACTAACTGCTGTAGCGGATTCTTGGGTCTTGATAGGCTTTGCTTCTATCCATTTTGTAAACTTGTCTACGGCGACCAGAATGTGGGTGAAGCCATGCTTGCCCATTCGGAGTGGTCCAATCATATCCAATCCCCATACTGCAAATGGCCAGGCTAGGGGGATGGTCTTCAGCTCGGAAGCTGGTTTGCGAGGCTGGTTGGCATAAAACTGGCAGCCCTCGCAATGGTCCACGATGTACCGGGCATCGCTGAGGGCGCCGGGCCAGAAGAAACCAGCTCGGAAAGCTTTTGCCACTAACGTTCGACTTGAAGCATGATGGCCACAATCTCCCGAGTGGATTTCTTGCAGTATGCAGCGGCCTTCTTCCTCAGAGATGCATCGCTGGGGGACATGAGTGATGCTGTTCCTGTACAGCTCTCCGTTGATCTCCGAGTAGGACTTGGACTTGCGGACTATCTGTTTGGCTTCTACCTCGTCGTCGGGCAACTCTTGTTTTTGCAGATAGTCAAGGATTGGGCGTGTCCACTCGGGGGGAATGACTTCCACATCAAACACCATGTCAACTACTGCGGGTATGTCTTCTTTGCCGGGGATGTTCTTGTCGGGAAGCATGTTTGGATCT
Source organism: Bromus sterilis (assembly GCA_950022295.1). Lineage (NCBI taxonomy): Eukaryota > Viridiplantae > Streptophyta > Magnoliopsida > Poales > Poaceae > Bromus > Bromus sterilis. Next base: position 34,699,816 of record OX465597.1, read on the forward strand.
GCCTCCAGGAAGGGATCTTATTTGACTGTAGGGGAATGTAGGTGTTCCAGATAGATCCCTAGTGGGATCTGTCCGTGGGTGGAACCCAATTTGGCAAGGTCGTCTGCTGCCTGATTCTTAACCCTTGGGATGTGATGGAGCTCCAGCCCATCACATTTTTTCTCCAATTTTCTCACTGCTACACAGCAGGTTGTCATTGCTGGGCTTCGGATGTCCCACTCTTTCATTACTTGGTTGATTACCAAGTCTGAATCTTCGAATACCATAAGTTCCTGACTCCGAGTGAGATAGCCATTCGCATGCCATACAGAAGAGCTTCATATTCTGCCTCGTTGTTTGTTGCTGGGAAATGGATTTGGAGGACGTATCGCATCTCATCCTTTCTAGGTGAGACTAGTACCACCCCTGCCCCTGCGCCATGTAGCATCTTGGAGCCATCAAAGAACATTGTCCAATGTTCTGGTGTTGGCTGTGGGGGGTGTTGGACTTCAATCCACTCGGCTAGGAATTCCACCGGTGCTTGTGACTTGATTGCTTTCTTAGCTTGGTAATTGAGGTCAAAGGGGAGTAGGTCCAAACTCCATTTTGCTATTCTGCCTGTTGAATATCTGTTGTTCATAATTTCTGCCAGGGGGGCTTCAGAGACCACTGTGATGTAATGATCCTGAAAGTAATGTGCGAGCTTCTGAGACGCCAGGTAAATCCCCATTGCTATCTTCTGGTAGTGAGGGTATCTCTGCTTGGATGGTGTGAGGACTTCGGAGATGTAGTACACCGGTCTTTGCACCTTCTGTGCTTTTCCTTCTTCTTCTCTCTCCACCACTATGGCTATGCTGACGACTCTACTTGTGGCAGGGATATACAGCAAGAGCGGCTCTTTTTCCTGGGGTGCTGCCAGGACTGGCCGAGTTGACAATTGTTTCTTGAGCTCTTCGAAAGCTATTTGAGCCTCTTCCGTCCAGACGAAATTCGGCGATTTTTTCATCAGTTGGTAGAGAGGTAGGGCTTTCTCTCCCAATCTGGAAATAAACCGACTGAGTGCTGCGAGGCAGCCTGTTAACTTTTGGACGTCTCGGAGCTGCTTGGGGGGGTTTCATGTTCTGAATTGCCACGATTTTTTTCCGGGTTGGCTTCTATCCCTCGCTCGGAGACCATGAATCCGAGTAGCTTCCCTGCTGGCACGCCGAAAATGCACTTTTAAGGATTAAGCCTGATGCTGTAGGCTCGGAGGCTCTGGAAAGTTTCTGCTAGGTCTGCTAGCAAACTACTCCCTTTAGCCGATTTGATTACGATGTCGTCCACGTAGACTTCCACGTTCCTGCCGATCTGCCAGCTCAGACAATTCTGCATCATGCGCTGGTACGTGGCGCCTGCGTTCCTTAGTCCGAATGGCATCGTGATGTAACAAAAACATCTGAATGGGGTTATAAACGCCGTTTTGAGTTCGTCTCGTTCATATAGTCGGATTTGGTGGTAACCCGAGTATGCATCGAGGAAACATAATCTCTCGCAACCTGGTGTGGAGTCCACAATCTGGTCAATACGAGGAAGAGGGAAATGGTCTTTGGGACAAACTTTATTGATATGGCGAAAATCGACACAAGTTCTCCAAGATTTATACTTCTTCGGAACCATTACAGGATTTGCTAACCACTTGGAGTGGAAGATTTCCCTAATGAATCCGGCTGCTAATAGTCTAGCTATTTCCTGCCCGATGGCCTTCCTTTTCTCAGAGGAAAACCGTCGAAGGGACTCTTTTACCGGTCTTGCCTTCGGATCTACATGCAACTTGTGCTCGGCCAACTCCCTTGGGACTCCAGGCATGTCGGAGGGCTTCCACGCGAAAATGTCCCAATTCTCACGGAGGAAGTTGACGAGCTCGAGTTCCTATTGGGGATCCAGATCGATAGCGATGTTGGTGTACTTGCCTTCATCTATTGGGTGTATTTGCACCCTCTTGGTTTCTCCGGCCGACTCGAATGACGATGTCTTCTTTGGCTGTAGCAACTCGGACGAGTCGACGACCTTCTTGTATTCGGCCAATTCGACCTCGGCCATCTGCTGATCAGCTATCAGGGAGCCTTTCTGCAGCAGGTCTTCAGCTTGCTTGTAGTCTCCTGAGACAGTGATCGCGCCGTGAGGACCGGGCATCTTGAGCTTCAGGTAGACGTAACAGGGGATGGCCATAAATTTTGCGTAGGCCGGCCTCCCGAGTAAAGCGTGATACGCACTCGGGAAGTCCACTACTTCAAAGGTGATCCTTTCTTTCCGGAAGTTACTCGGAGTACCGAAGACCACATTGAGGGAGATCATTCTGAGTGAGTACGCTTTTTTCCCCGGGATTATCCCATGAAATTCCAGGTAGTTTTTGCGGAGTTTGGACATCGGGATGTTTATGCTCTTTAGAGTGCTTGCATACAGGATGTTAATTCCGCTGCCTCCGTCCATCAAGACATTCCTGATCCTGAAGTTACCATTTTCCGTTTCTAGCAAAGGGTCCACAATCAGGGCGTGTATTCCCGGGTGAGGAATGTGAGGAGGGTGGTCCGACTGGTCAAAAGTGATGGGGACGTCGGCCCACTTCATGTAACTCGGAACTGCCGGAGCCGCCGAGTTGACTTCTCTGAACCTTATTTTTTCCACCCTCTTCGATTCTCGTCCTGCGAAGATGACCAACACTCCGTCCTCCCGCGGGAAACCTTCGTTGTCCAGTTCCGGGCTGGGTGCTTTCTTCTTCCCGGTCTCCTTGTCTTGCTGGGGGTCTGTTCTTGCATTCTGGGCTGCTCTCTTGATTAGGCGGCACTGCCGGGCTTTATGCTTTGGGATAACCACCTTTCCCTCGGCATCGCGGGTGGTGTGGAGAGGACATGGCTGATCCAGAACTTCATCATCGTTGGACGGTTTTTTCTGCCTCGGTTGCCACTCCCTTCGTGCTTGACCCTTGCCATGAAGGCCCGAAGCATTTGCTGCTGCCACCAGCTCTGCGTCTGTTGGGGTGTCCTCCGCCTTTCTCTTGTTGTTTGCGGTCTTCTGCTTCGGGTTCGGTGCCGAGCTGCCACCTCCTCTATGCTGCTGATTCTTCTGCCGTATTTCTTCCTCGCCGTTGGCGTACTTGTTTGCTATCTCCATCATCTTCCCGAGTGAGGTGATGTGTGGTGACCTTGCCATCTTGAGACTTAATTCCTTGTACTTGACCCCCTGCTTAAAAGCGTGAATGGCCTGGAACTCGGAGACTCCTTCGACCGAGTTGTGGAGTGTGATCCACCTCTGGATGTAGTCCCGAATTGTCTCGGTGTTGCCCTGGACGCACAGTTGCAGCTCGGTCAGGCCTCCGGGCCTCTTGTAGGTCCCCTCAAAATTCTTGATGAATACTCTTTCGAGGTCTTCCTAAACCCAAATGCTACTTGGGGGTAGCTGATTCATCCACGCCCGAGCCGAGCCCTCTAACATCAACGGTAGGTGCATCATGGCTATCTCGTCACCGCCCCCTCCGATCTGCACGGCTATTCTGTAATCATCCAGCCATGTTTGGGGTTTAGCATCACCTCGGTATTTTTCCACCCCCTGGGCTATCCTGAAGTGTGGCGGAATGGGGGTAGACCGAATCCTTTCGCTGAAGCAGACCGGTCCTGTGGCCATTGAGGGCCGAGCCTGATCCTGACGATGAGTTCTGGCGCGGTCGACTCGGGTCTGAACAAGATGGCTTCGGGCGTCGTCTTCAATGTCGAGATAATGGTCGTCTCGGTGCCGCGGGAACTCCTCCCTCCGAGGTGCGGGCCGACCCATCCCACGGGCTTCTGTTCTTCTGAGGTCTTCATGCCGATATTGCTCTTCGCGGTGATCTCCTCGAGGTTCATGTCCTCGCCGAGGCGAACTATTTCTGTTCCTCCGTGCTTCCCCATAGGGCGTGTGTACTGACAGTGACGTCCTTGCAGGGGGAACTTGGGAATGGATTCGCTGCTGTGATTGGCTGACAACAGCGTTTTGATCGACTGCGGCTTGCAAGAGGAACGCCAAGTGCTGAATTTCTTCCGCTGCCGATCCACTGGGGTGCAGAGAGTTTGCGATCCGAGTTGCCGCTATGAGATTTTCGATTGGGGTGCCCATAGCTCGGAAAGGTTCTCGACCTGGGCCCCGCAGTTGACGACTGGTTCTGTTTTGTCTGAGCCGAGCTACTTCCCGAGATTGGCGCTCGAGAGTGTTTTCCAGCTCGGCCAGACGCTCCCGCTCAGCCAAATTGGTTAGCCTGGCTGCCTCCAGGCCTCGCCCTTCTGGAGTGCTCGTGTCAATTGGGGTATTAAGAAGTCGCTCGGCCGCTTCCTCCTCTTCTCGCTCCTCCCGGGTAGGTGGACGAGGTTGCCGACTTGAATCTCCGAGCTCCAACCTTCGGAAGGCTGAAACACGTCGGGTCGGCTCCCGAGTGCCAGCCTTGGATGGACTGTTCGGTTCCTCTCGGGCGTTAGTGTCCCGAGCTGGAGATGGTTGGGAGGGCAGAGTCTCGGCCATACATACTTCCGCAACCGCGACAGGGGTGCCGCTGCTGCCTTCTTGCTCGGCGCCTGACTCGGGGTCAGACGCTGCCATGCCTTCTTCCTCAACCAAGTCGAACAGAGGCAAGAGAGAAGCCGTGGAGCCTTCTCTTGCGATCAGTTCGCCCAAGGCCTTGTGGGCTGACTCCACCGAGTTAATGACTGCCACCCAGACCTTGACCGAATTTCCACGATGGTGAGCGCGCGGACGGCCCGAGCGCTTCTTCTTGTGGCGAACAGATAGTAGTGCGGGCGCTTGACGATGAGCCGACAGCTGGAGGCGCAGGGCCCCCGATTCGTCAGCTCGGAAGTGGACGCTGCCCCTTGAGGGCAGCAATTGTGCCTGGAGCGGGGAATCCACTAGCCAAGCCGAATCGTCAGCTATGAAAGCTAACGATCCAAAACAGAAAACCTCTCCGACGATGAGCTCAGAGCCGCGAGTCGACGAAAAGGGTGAGGGAAATGCCATCTCTACGATCGCTGATCAACTCAGCCCTAAGGTGGGCGCCAACTGTCGTGGTTGCAAATCTGACAATGAGTATAGGGGTATGAAGGGAGCTAAATGAATCTTTACGTAGAGTGGGTTGACGCAAGAGGATTATACAGGTTAGGCCTCTCCTTGGAGATAAAAACCTTAGTCCTGTCCCAGGCTTACTGGGGTGTTCTTTCTTCAAAATACTGAGAAGGGGAAAAGTGTGCGCGTGCCCATGCCAAAAGGGAGGGGGTGGCTTATATAGAGTGCGCCCCTGCCTCCTTAATACCTTGGCTTAAATGGGTCTTAATTACAGGATTAAATACGTACTTAAATACAAAACGGTCTGCCCATTACTACTAATAAAAGAGGAGGAAAACGCCCGCAGCATTAAATGCCTCCCGTCCGTTGCGTTTCCCATCTTCCGAGTAGGGGGGGCTCGCCGACTACTTCCGAGTATCGGTCTACTCGGATCTTGCTACGCTTCCGAGTAGTCGCTTACTTGAAAACGACTCCTGGTCCTCGAATAACATGTTACTCGGAGATCGTCAATGCTTCGTGTTTTGCTTGATGTGCTTTGGGGAAACCCGGGGCTTAAGGATACCCCTGGGTTTCCCTCGCTTAGGGGTATGCCTTTAGTATTACCACGACAAAAACCTCGCAAAATTCATACACAAACTTGTTTTATTGGAACAATTGACTACAAAACAATCCGATTTGCACATGCGATATGCCACATCGAAATGGGGCGCATGGCAGGCTTTGTGCGTTTTACAAATAAATTTGGTCAACTGTGACGAGTAAGGATGAAAAGACCAGTCACCACCCTTAAAGCCTAACGAAACATAGAAAGAAACACCGTTGCAAGGAGATGGCGAGGTGGGTCAACACATACCATACACCGACATGATCTTGCTCACAGCCCGTATGACCGGTCACTTGCCGCCTGCCTCGCCTTCGTCGGGTTCAAAGTGACGCACAATCGATCACCTCTGAGAGCTTCTCATTAAATATTTCCATCAGCACGCTTGATCGAGAACCCGTACACGCTAATAATTCACCTCTCAATTTTATTTTGTAAAAACGCATAAAGCGTGCCGTGTGCCTCCATTATAACGTGGCATGCCGCGACGTTGATTTAGGATCAGTTATTTTGGGTGGCTTAAAAAGTAAACCGCTTCTCCCTAGCTTAAAAAATAAGACGCCTCCTAAATTTGTTGAGGCTTCTAGATTAGTTACTATACCATAATTAGTGTATAAACCTTAACAAATACGAAAGATGGCTTATGGAAAAAAATAGGGAGAGGCGGCTTATTTGTTAAGCCGCCCAAAAAACGGACCCTTATGTTGATTTGTAGTCAATTGTTACAGTAAACAAGTTTTTATATGAATTTTATGGGATTTATAAGTTTATGTATGAATCTGTTAATTTCGAATAAGTTGTTGTACTGCGGATGTAATTAACTCATTTGGTTTGGTTATTAGCCTAGCTAACCGATTTTTCTGTACAAAGTTAAAAACCAAAATTTCGGTTTGTTCAGCTTCGGTTTCGATTTAGTTTCCAGTTAGTCGGTTTTTATGCCCAAACCTACCTACAGAGGCCCGTGAGGCCGTGACCAGCCCAGTATCAACAACCTGCGCCGCAAAGCCCCGTAGCAACTAGTTAGTTAGAGAACGCTCCCAAGTTTAACTAAGATCATCCCAAAAGCGTGTTACGGGTCGTTCTAAACGTTTTTTTAGATTTTTTTAATTATTTTTATGTACGTATTTTCACTATTCAGATTGGTTTTCTGGGTTTTTTGGTTTCCGTGTGATTTTTCTTACATTTTGATTAAAAAAAATATTTTTTTAATAAAAAAGAGATTCACGATCGTGCATCTCGAGGAGGCACGAGTCTACTTCCACAAGCGGTACACCGTGTGTCTATGAAAAAAAGCACTATGAATGCCTCTAAAAAAGACATAATCGTGCTTCGCGTGGACGCACAAATGTGCTTCCGCGAAAGGCACGCCGCGTGCCTAAAAAAAAAGAAGCACGCGACTGCCTCTAAAAAAGAGGCGCACCCCCGCCCCTCCGCCCCCTAAAAAAGGCACGAACGTGCTTTGCATGGAGGCACCAATATGCTTCCGCGGAAGTCACGCCGTGTGCCTCTAAACAAATAGGTATTTTTTTATTTCTGGTCTTCTGAGTTTTTTCTAATTTTTTGTTTTCTAATTTTTTCAATAATTTTTATTAACGCCTATAAGGCTATGACAGACCAAATATTTTGACCAATTCTGAAAGAATCGATCTTCTTTCCATCTTTTTCCAAAACATTTATCTCATTTTTTTAACAAGCTTATCTAGTTAGGATCTAATTAACTATGATTGTAAAACAAATAAGAATTCTAAATTCTATAAGAAGCTAGGAAGGGGTCGATTCTTCCAATAATCTGCCAAAAGAGTTGATCCAACATAGGATCTATCTTTAAAAATCTTAACAAGAGATATTCACGCGAGCACTGAGACTGTGGTGGTCCTGGCTTGAGTGGAAGAATCCCACAAAGCTTTGGGTCACTATGGCAAACCCATGCAGCGAGGTGGACATGAAACTCTTCTATACCTCCATGGTCATCACCAACGGAAATGGGGGAAAGACGTCGTTCCGGGAGGCACCTTGGGTGCAGGTGAAATCACATATGTGCTCATCTTCACGTATTCCGCTCATAAAAGGTGGACCGTTCGGGAGTCTTTGATGGACAACGCATGGGTGCGTAAGATCATGCCTACTTCAACCTTCTCCCTGGACAACATTGTTCATTTTATTGACCTTTGGATTCACCTTGAGCGTGTTGAACTACTAAAGGAGGTGGAGGATGATATAGTTTGAAAGATCCATCCTAGCAGCGAGTACTCGGTGGCTTCGATATATAAGGCCCAATTCTTGGAATCTACACTCACCACCATGAATAGTGTTGTCTGGAAGGTGCGGCCCCTTTGAAGATGAAGTTCTTCGCCTGGCTTGCCCTTCACGTGAAACATTGGACGGCTGATAGGCTACATAAGCGCGTGTGGGAAAAGTGTGGTCTCCGCCCTCTTTGCAAACTCGCAAACGAGACGGCGTCCCATCTCTTTTTTCAAGTATCATTTCACTATGCACGTGTGAAGGATGGTGAAGGACTATATCGGTTTGGGCGACATGGACATTAAAAGATGGTCGGCATTAGGTTCTATCAAGAGATGGTGGATGGACATGTTATGTCCGGGCATCATATATATAACGTAAGACTAGGGCAACCTTTACCATGCTAGTTACCTGGATCATTTGAAACGAGAGGAATGTGAAGGTTTTTAGGAAGAAATTGACACCTTCATTCTACATCCTCCAACTCATCCATATGCAGGCAAGAAGGCTCTGGATCACGGCAAGAGCCAGACACTTGAGTGAGATTATAGCGTGAGAATAATCCGAGAACCCCATGCCTATGATGTTTGTAATTTGTTTCGCACACTTTCTTGAACGAGGCAAATCTTTTGCCCGGATTCAAAAATAATAATGCCCGGAGAATTAAGACCAGAATTTTGAAGATTCTTTTATGTTTTTGATAAAAAAAATTGAATCAATGCCTCCCTACTTGGATAAAGGATGAGCCATGTCATCCTTCAAATAAAACCACTCTTTACCCCCCCCCCCAAAAGAAAGCAGGGTTGTTTTATTCTGCATTCAGTAAAAAACTAAATTAATTTAAAGATTAGTTCAGAATACAGTATGTGCCCATATCTGCTTATCTGAAATTTCCCAGTACCTCTTCTTGTTTTGTAACCAAATTTGCTGTCAATAGTGCCTGAAGTTTTTTTGCTGGCACAAAACCGTAGATTTTTGGAGGAGCCCTTCTTCTTCCCGAAGTTTCTTTCTTTCCTCATAAGACCTTGTACAACGCAACTGCTTAGGCAGGTGCTTCAACAAATAAACCAAGTTTTTTTTTCATGATCGCTGAGCACAGGTGCTTAGAAGCAGAGACAGAAGCAAAGTCTAGCTTCCGGTGTTAGCAGGTGCTTGACCATCCGTTAGACCGCAGTTAGTATTTTTTTGCCTTAGTTAAATCAATTTGAGCATCGGTACAAGCACCAACAATGTAGTAGTAAAAAAATATAGAAGCAACGCCTGGCTCTCCCTTTAAGCACCGGTTTATAGACATCAGCCATTGTACAAGGCCTAACAGACATACATGTGGACATGTTTGCCAAATGACACGTGTCAACATGCAACCACCACCAGTGAAAGAATGTGCTTACACGGTTTTAATTTCTTTTTTCGTTTTTGTTTTTTTTTAGTTTTTCCTAATTTTCATTTATTTTATTTTATTTTATTATTACAACCTATAACATAGGATCTATCTCTAAATATCTTGATATGACAAATTGTTGGTTAATGTTTGCCAAACTAAGACCAGAGTTTTCGACTCGAGAATTTTTATTAAACTAGTAAGCGTGCACGTGCAACGCACGTTTCAAACGATGCATATATAGTTCTTGTGAGTATGAATTATCTAAATTTGTATTTTATAAAATTTTGGCAATAAAAGAAAGCATGACCATTTAAAAATTGATGCACAATAATGTGCAGTTCTAAAGCACACCACCAGTTCACACATGTAACTCTGGTAGTTCAAAAACCTAACATTAGGTGAACATGAGCAACCATGCATGTGCAAGGCAAGTTAGACGTATAAGATATATCAAACACAAAAAAAACATCTCTGGCTTCAATTTCAACCTAAAAAATGTAAGGTATATTTTGTCTAGTGAGGTTAAAAATTGTCACACAACATGAAATGTTTTCTTTAGATTAGTTCCCATATATCAAATACTATATGTGTCAATAGAAGCAATAATTTGGTATTTCAGCACACTATTATAAAATAAAATAAAATAACAAAGATACATTGATTGATAACTATATAAATTGATGTATAATATTTCTATAGCATATCAAAGGAACTACAAAAAAATAGCAGTTACAGTTTAAACCCTCAACTCAAAAGCCGACAGAATAAAGACTTCTTTTTTTCAATTGACAGAATAAAGACTTGGGCAAAACAAATGGACAACTATACATACCTACTATCTGTCAATGTAATGTTCTCCATTCTAGCAGAATTACCCATGATTTTCATGGCTTCATCGCAAGCGTCCAGAAGTTTTGACAATAAAAGGCCCTTTGCTCCATCCAATTTTTTTGCCAACATAGATGGTGGAAAGCAAAGAGTCCAAGAGTATGACATCCTCGGGATCTATGACCAAATGTACACGGACAACAACAACAACACCTTCTCTATCTTGAAAAGAAAAAACTACGATCCCTTCTCTTACAATAAAACAAAATATGTATGCACGCACTCGCTCAACAACTTCGATGATATGCAAAAGAACTGATCAATATAAAACTTGCAGTTCATGGAAGGCCTTCAAAACAAATATTATGAAAGAAAATTCTCTAATTTAACCTTGTGAACAATTATTACACTAAAAATGAAGAATAAATAAAAATGGAAAAAACTTTGACGACACTACACACATTGAGTTTTCACCCATAACAATGAAGCCAAAGATAGTGATCTGCATCTGCATCTCAAATGATGCATGCTCATAAAGAAAAATAATTAGTATTCTATAGCTTCAAACATCATTAGTAAGTAGAGCAAGGAGTGGACTAAGTAAGTCATAATCGGCATGCATGGTTATCTCTTTTCTTCATGAGGTCAACATTCCGCTCCATTGTTTTGCCAAACATGGACGATAGAGATTTCATCAACATGGATGATTGCTACCAAAGAAAGATTTTGTACACTCCGTTTCATTGATTCGCTAGTAGTTAAGGTATCTTAATTTTTAAGAATTCGAATGTTTTTTCTTATAATGCACGTCGTCATGGTGAATCAAAGATTTGGTGCACTTCCCTTTCATGGAAGTTGTACAAATATAAAAGGGCATGGAAGGTACACATGATTTTTTTTGTGTGTGTGTGTGGGGGGGGGGGGGTACCCAACAAGGAGGTCCCTTGTCTGTCTATCTATATTTTAGAAAGGATCACACATACCAGTGTAAAATAAAAGTAAAGCACAATTGGTTGCAATACAATCATTGTTAATAACATTCGCTTCTATCAGCTTTCCAGCATATGAAGATATGCATATATTCTTCAGGTCTCTAAGTATGATCTGCCTAATTCACTAACATGGTTACTAAGAGCAGACAACTGAAAATAATTGAAACAAACTCCCTCCCCCCTAAAAAGACAGGGATAAGCTTAGTATACATGTATATAGTGCTTTTTAACTGCTAAGTTCCTGTATTTTGGTGGCTTGTCCCTCCCTAACAAAGATGATTGCTACCAAAGAAATATTTTGTACACTCCATTTCATTGATTCGCTAGTAGTTAAGGTATCTTAAGTTTTAAGAATTCGAATGTTTTTTCTTATAATGCACGTCGTCATGGTGAATCAAAGATTTGGTGCACTTCCCTTTCATGGAAGTTGTACAAATATAAAAGGGCATGGAAGGTACACATGATTTTTTTTTGGGGGGGGGGTACCCAACAAGGAGGTCCCTTGCCTGTCTATCTATAGTTTAGAAAGGATCACACATACCAGTGTAAAATAAAAGTAAAGCACAATTGGTTGCAATACAATCATTGTTAATAACATTCGCTTCTATCAGCTTTCCAGCATATGAAGATATGCATATATTCTTCAGGTCTCTAAGTATGATCTGCCTAATTCACTAACATGGTTACTAAGAGCAGACAACTGAAAATAATTGAAACAAACTCCCCCCCCCCTAAAAAGACAGGGATAAGCTTAGTATACATGTATATAGTGCTTTTTAACTGCTAAGTTGTTGTATTTTGGTGGCTTGGCCCTCCCTAACAAAGCTTAACAAACATTCGGCCCCCTTCATTTAATTTTCCTGGCTCCCCCTCTGCTAAAAGGAGCATAACCTGGAGCAAGATTAACACATAGAAAGAAAACGGGTTTACTATTACCTTGCACATATCATAACTCACAGTTTTCTAGGATAAAATTGCCAAATAAAAATCCTAATTGCATATCCCTAATCCTTATACTGAGAACATATCACATTGTTCAAAATTTATTGTGCAGAACATAATTTTGTGTGAACTTCAAGTGGGAGAGGATAAAAACCGAGAGTATGAAATAAATCTGGTTCTCAAAACTTCTCGTTCGTTCACACAAGCAGCAGAAGCTTGTGCACATTAAGTCTTATATTAGGTAATAGTGCAACAATGCCTGGAGTAGTAGTAACAAAATGTAGAAACCTCATGCAAATATCTCTCACTTATCAGAAGATCTATGTAGCTCTATACACAAATTAAGGTAGCATTTCATAATTGCAGCACTCCGTTCTGAATCATTAACTTAAGGAAAACGTTCGTCCATGAGTACAAAAATATTGTATCTTTGAAAGAATAACAAGAGAATAATAAATCATCCTTATTTTATTATATCAGTGTCCATAATTAATCCGTTCATTTGGAGCTTATATTACTAATTCTTCTACTCACACACTAAAGAGTAAAGACCACTATAAATAGGTGGGACAGACATTAAGCAGCTCCAGCTAAAAAGCCGGCAGGCAATGAGCATGAAAAAGTTTACTTACATACTGAGAACTGCAAAAAACACAATAGAAGCCCTTCGATGTTGTTATGTCAATAAAACCTGTCTTTAGAGTTACACTCCCAGGTATCCAGTCTGCACATGTGAAGGAAACATGCATCATACTCCAGCTCGCTCCCTGAGTTGAGATTTGACTTGTACTGTTTGAAGTTGGAACCAATCCCAGCTGTGGAGCTGATTCCATGAATTGTTTAGTGTTGATTTGTCTGTACTGAGAAACCAAATTATAGAACAGTATGATAAATAGAATAAAAACAACATATACATAAGAAATAATGCAGACCAATTATGTGTTTATAAACCAGAACTAAACGGACAATAGAATGGACAAAGAATTCATGCAGAAGGGTTCACGACATTCAGTTGCATCAGTAATTAATCCCACCATGAAGGTAAGCCAGAAACAAAGAAGACATAAGGGAAGAGTAAAGAAACCCGGCTTACGTTATCCGTTTCCGTTCTGGACGTGGCTGGAGCACACATGTTGGCGTAGCTGTGCGGCGGCGGAATGGCAGTGCTTGGCCGGCGGCGCCACGTGACCAGCAGGTGGGGGGCGTGGGATGGTAGCCCCTCTAGCGTCGTCCAGGCAGGCGTTCGGCGCTGGGCGCGACAGAGGAGGACGGCGAGTCGGCGACCAGTGGGCAGCAAGAGGCGCAGATGAGGAGGAGGGAGGCGCGTGGCTGAGCAATGGAGGAGGGGGAGATGGAGGCCACGGATGGGCGGATGGGCGGAGGCGACGGCCGTTGTCCGGAGGGAGGTGCAGAGGAGGAGGGGCAAGCGCGTGCCTTGGATGGGCGGTGTATGGGAGGCGGGGATGGGCGGCGGCGGAGGGGCGGGGAAGGGGCGGCGGGGGAGTGCCAGAGATGGGGCCGCGGGGTCAGTGTCAGGGGAGTTCGCTCGAGGGGAGGGAATCAAATTAGGGTGCGAACCGTTTTTTGTTGCGGGATAGAGGAGTTTGGTGTTGTGCCATACAACATGGGAGTAATCTGGTTCATTAGATTGATAGTATTGGACGTACGAGATCAATTGGTCCAGCACCTCTGGTGCTTTTTATATTAGTAGTAGATAAGACCACTATTACAATCTTAATGTTAAAAAGATCATCTATGAAATACATTATAAAAAAGCGTACACTGGCGACATTCGCCAAACGACACGTGTCAACATACAATCACCACCAGTGACGACACGTAGTGACATGGCAACATGCCACCACCATCGCGCGGTGACATGGCAACCTATCGCCAGACAATGGCGGCATATGTCATATGTCGCCTGAGCGAGCCATTAATGTATGATGGGTTTTTAACGATATTTTGTATATGTGATCTTTTTTAACATTAAAGCGGTGATAATGATCTTTTTAACAAAAGATCTCGACTCGGTGCCAATGAGGCGCCTGCGGTGTCTTCATTAAATATTAAGACTCGCCAAATCAGCTTTCGAAAGTGCTTATAAAGATAAAATATGTGTGTGTACGTTTATAGCGATGAATGTATATATGTATTTCTGAGCGTCTATGTCTATACCGTCTTTTAAAAAAAAAGTGTGCATAAAAAATCACTCTTTAGCCCCCACACAAATCAGGGTTGTTTAATTCTGCGTTCAGTCGAAAACTAAGTGAATTTAAAAATTACTCCTCGTTTTGTCAGATAGTGATCTTGGAGTAGTTCAGAATACAGCGTGTGCCCATATCTGCTTATCTGAAATTTCCTCGTACCACTTCTCGTTTTGTCACCGAATTTGCTGTCAATAGTCGACTGAAGTTTCTTCCTGGCACAAAACTGCAGACTGAAGAAGGAAATCTTAAAATGATTCTTCTCCCCGAAGTTTTTTTTTCCCTCATAAAAGACAGACATGTAGCAGATCAAAACGCCAAGACACGCAGGATTTTTCTCCCGGCTACAGATTTCACCTCATTGTTTGAAATCCACATGTTCTGGGTCCAGTTTCCTATTAATTACATGTGCAGTTAAAGAAAGGAACACCGAATGCAGTTCTTGAATTTCTCGAAGATTCGACTGTTTTATTCAGGCAAAGCATCAGCATTTCCATTAACGAAACATCAAACCATCACTAGTGCGCAAGAACAGACAGTACACACCCTCTCAGATAACCATACTAATAGCAGGTGAAATTCAGAAGACAAGACATTCCATCACTCATCACCAGGAACTCACACTCTGCTTCGATTCGACGTTCAGGCGACCTGGACCTGGATGGTCTTGGGCTTCTTGGGCTCCGGCGGCGGCAGCTTCTCGACGGAGACGGTGAGCACGCCGTCGCGGCACACGGCGGAGATCTTCTCCATGTCGGCGTTGTCCGGCAGCACGAACTTGCGCATCAGCTTGCCCATGCGGCGCTCCATCCGCAGGTACTTGGCGTCCTCCTTCTCCTCCCTCCGCCGCTCGCCGCTGATCACAAGCACCCGCTCCTCCTCCACCTGCACCTTGATGTCGCCGGACCCCAGCCCCGGCATGTCCACCACGAACGCGTACGCGCCCGGCAGCTCCTTCACGTCCGCCGGGGTGGCCGCCATGGCGCGCGCGTCGCGGACGTAGGCGCGCGTCGGGCCCTGCTTCTCGCCGCCAGCAGCACCGGCGCCGCCGGCCTCGCCCTCCGGGATGTCCAGTAGGTGCTGCAGCGCCATCATCATCGGGGTCTCCAGCCCGATCATTCTGCCCTCCATTCTCGCTCGCTCGCTCGCTAATCTCGGCCTCGATCGATCTCGTTGGATTGGGTTAAGTTGGATTGCTCGTTGATTCTGTGGAATGTGACGGGGAGGAGGGAGTTTATGTAGGTCGCCGGAGGCGGGGAGTCTGGAAGCTGATGGAAACTTCTGAAAGTTTGTGGAACGAGCACGGTGCGGTGGGGAGGTGATGGAGAAAGTTCTAGAGATCAGGCTTCCGGAACTGTTGTGCCGTGGCTCTGGGCCCACATGTCATCTTGGGGCAGATTTCCCCTTTTTGACAAACAGTATTTTTTTGGAACAGATTTTCTTTTTGTGTCAACACAAACTCCCTCCGTCCCCCGTGCCGCTCCCGGGCAGAACCCTAAAGCGTCGCCGTCATTCCCTCATCCCCGCCTCCCCACTCCCTCGCTGCCGCCCAGGAATGACGCCAGGTAAAGCCCGAGCGCGCGTCCTCGGCGGCGGGGTTCCCCCCTCCTCTCCAGACTCCTGGCGACGCGAGACGGCCAGATCTGTGGCGGAGATCCTCTCGGCGGCGTGGGTGTCGCGTGCCGGCAGAGGTGGCCCTAGCGGCGTGGCTCGGCTTCGGGCGGCGCGGGGCGTGTCGGCGGCGGTGCCCCTGCATCGGGCGACGCGGGGTTGTTTCTGGCGCGTGGCGTGGCCCCGCTCGGCTGGGTGCGGGGGCTGCATCTTGTCCGCGCATGTGGCGCCGTGGTGGGTCCTTAACCGGCGACGGGACGGCCAGCTAGCGGCGCCCCTTGCGAGCTGCAGCATCGTGCCAGATCTGGCGCGTCGTGTCGGCGTCCTGCTGGTGCAGCGGGTGGTTGGCTCACGGCGGGGAGCGTGCCGACCGACCTTTGGATCTACTCGAGGGGTGCAGCGGGATGGTGGATGCAAGCGGTGCGCTGGATTCGACGATGGCGGCGGCGCGTGCGCAACCATGGAGGCGGTGGCGCTGCGAGGCTTGGCTAGGCAGGCCCTGGCGAGCAGCGGGCGTCTGACCACCTCCGTGTGAGCTGCCGACGGTGATACCTCGGTGAAGTTGGCGTTGAAGTGTGGTCAGGGGTGCGGGTCAGATCCGTTTGGGTGGCAGTTCCTAGGTGTGGGTGAAGGCCGTCGTGGCGGAGCTGGTCCTCGCATCGCTTGGGGGTTGTTGCGGTCCCGAGTGTGTTGAAGGTGGTGGCTTGAGGCGTGGCTCTCTCGGCTGTGAGGTGTGGCTTCGACGGCAAGTGTCTGCGGTGTCAGCGGTACGAGGCATCTTTCGGGGCTGGCCGGGATCTTGGAGGCGTGGAGATGTGTAATGCTACGGATGAAAATCATGTTCGGCCTTGGTCAGACCGGCGTCGATGGCACCCGTGGGTGTCATGCCCTTCCTGAAGGCGTCGCCGAGTGTAGTGACATTTACCACGTCACCTCGTATCGGCAGACATCTCGGGGGTGAAAGCCTTGATTCGCAGGATCAACATGATGGTGGCGTCTTCTAACGCAGTTTCTCTGTTGGGAGCATCGTGCTAGGAGATAAGAGGCCCTATGTTGTCCTCCTCCAGCATGCACCGCTGCCTGATTCGTTCTTCTCTGTCGCTATGTACGGTCGTCGCTGGCTCTTTCAAGGAAGCTGGAGCTGCTGTTCTTCGTAGGTCACCGGTGTCGGTCGAGACGCGGCGAGGCTATCGCTGTCGGGTAGGCTCTTGTTTGTCGTAGTTGTTTGGTCATGTGTGGTTGTTCTTGTTCGAGTAGGTGTGGAGTTGTGATGCACTCGTTGTTCGCAGCGAGAGGTAGATGTTGTTGTATGTTCTACTTCTCTCCTTCTATAAAGCTAAGGTACGCAATTTGCGTACCCTAAAAAAACAGTTTTTTCTAACTATATTGAGATATTTGAAGGCCTCTTTGATTCATAGGGATTTACTTTAAAAAAAAGATTCATGGGGATTTTAAAATGCATAAATAGGAAAACAAAGAAATAAAGGGCCACTTTCGAAAAAAAAGTAGAAGAAATAAAGGGCCACTTGAATCCAAGGGTGCTTGATTGTGCAGAAAAACATAGGATTCTTGTAAAGAAGTTGAAGTTTTTTTAAAGACAAATTCATAAAGCTTTATTGCGACACCTTAATATTTACAGAAATAAATAGGAGACTATGGGATGACTTAACCAAACATGACAGTCAACTCCTAAAGATAATATGTTCTTTGCTAAATTGTGAGCCTCGGTGTTAGGCCATCTCCGGCCATTCGGTTCTCAAAGGTTGTTTTTCGGGTGAAATTAGCGCCTCTTGGGGCGTCGCCGGCGATATTTCTGGCGTGGGGCGATCAATTTCTCAGCCGCGAACGCAACAACAAGACCAAAAAAATCAAACACCCTAACTCGACGAAATTCAATCAATTTGAACGAAATATAGGCGATTTCATTGATATTTTGGTGGATTAATAAAACGTTAAAAATAACTCCTAGCGCATGCTGAGGAGATCGTAGAACACGGTGTAGTCGCGCCATCGTCGTCGTTGTCGTTCGGCGACTCGTTCTTCGGAGCGGCGCTGCTGTTGTAGCCCTGACCTAGACCACCGCCATCGTGGAACGGGTTTCTCGGCATACCGACCTCCTCCTCGTTGTCGGCGAGGATCACGACGCTCGTCAATCTCCTGTAGAGCGTGGTGCTGGTGCTCCATATCCTCCCGCACGTGGTCTTTTGAGGGCGTCGTCGAGGTCGGTGGGCATGGCCTCGTGTGCGATGTCTCCTGCGGCTCGGGCTTGACTGGGATGAGCGATGGCTCCGTCAAACCTTGATAGGGCCTCTCCAACACCGACCCTCATACCCCCCGCAACCGTTCAGACCGTGTTGTACGAATTTGTTTTGTCATTCAGGGCCTGTTCAAGACGTAGGGAAGAAAAACGGAGGATTGGACTGAAACAGAGGAAATGAAAGGAACGGAAGTACAAAACAGAGGGCAACAAGATAGCAGAGTTGGCGTTCGGGATACGGTAAAAGTAGTCCAAGGAAATCAACCAGCATAGGTCCCATCTGGGCGTGTACGTGGGTACTAGCATGCATAGATTAACCCATCCTGGTTTCCAGCTTTTTTCCTTCGACTGTCTCGGGCATACGCGAAAACATGGGGTGTGGGTGGATGTTTATTTTCCCCTAATGACTTAAAAGCGCAGCTGCGCTCTCCGGATCAATCGAGCGCATCCGCTACCTGACAAATATTATCACTACTGCATGCGGATGAAGTTGCTATCCGACAAAGATTATCCCTATTGCATGGGCGAATGACCCTACGCGGGCATGCAAGTGTGACGTCACTCATTTATTCCGTTTCATTTTTTTAAAGCTATAACTTTTGAACCAAGCGTTGAAACGAAGATCTGTTTTCACCGTTAAATTTTTCGCGACGAGATCTTCAAAACTAGATCTCTTATGGACATCTTTCAACGATTTTTATAAAAAAGCAACTTTAGTGTTAAATACGAGCAACTTTCGCACATTATACGTACTGATGAATTTATCAAGCAACTATATCATCGGTCACTTATAGATCATGGCAAATAATTTTCATCATATATATGCAATTAAGCATCATATGTAGGTAAATTTGGTGATGAAAATGTATTTTTTGGCACCAATTTGCATTGAGGACAGTTACTTGGTTTTGCTAGAATAGTTGTCTGGTTTTTGCAAGGACAGTTCCTTGGTTTGCTATGATAGTTGCTTAGTTTTATTATGATAGTTGTTTGGTTTTATTAGGACAATTGATTAGTTTGCTGTGATTATTTTGCATTGTCTTTTTTGATATTTTAGTTGCTTGAATTTACTAAGACAGTTGCTTGTTTTTGCTAGGACAGTTGCTTGCTTTTTTCTATAACATTTTTTGCATTGTGTTTTTTCTAATATAGTTGCTTGAATTCTTTAGAACAGTCGTGTTTTTTTGCTAGGGCCAATTACTTTGGATGTTGCTACAATTATATTATAGGCAATTGATCATCAACGATAGACAACTGACCCTCAACAGTAGACAACTGAATAACCATGATACGTGCAAACATGCCATTGTTTGCAACTAATTCGTGTGTACCTTTTTCATGTACTGGTACGTGATGTATTCTAGAAAGTTGCTTATATTTTCTAGAAAGTTGCTAGTAAATCGTGTTTTAGTAATATAGTTGCTTACATTTTCTAGAAAATTGCTTGGATTTTTTAGGGTAGTAACTTGGATGAGGCGTGCCACAGTCCTAATTGCATCTTGTCATAGTGTAGATGCTAACTTTTTTTCGGACAATTGCTTAGATTTGTTCGAATAGTAGATTTGTTTTGCTATGACAATTTTTTATTTTGTTAATTATAATGTAGTTGCTTGAATTTTTTGATAATTGCTTGATTTTAATAGGATAGTTTCTTAGTTTTGCATGTCCATGTTCTACTCTATCTCGCCAATGATCGGACCTTCACTCTTGGACAATTTTTGCATTGTGGCTTGGTCATACAGTTGCTTGATTTTTAAGGAAAGTTTGTTGGTTTTGATAGGAGAGTTCCTTAGTTTTTCTAATTCAATTTTGTAAAAGTGTTTTCTTATAATGAAGTTGCTTGAATTTGCTTGATTTTAATATGAGTGTTGCTTAGTTTTGCTAGGAAAATTTTCTATTGTGTTTCTTATAATCTAGTTGCTTGAATTTGCTAGGAAAGTTGCTTGGTTTTGATAGGGGAGTTCTTTAGTTTTGATTAGAAAAATTCGTATTGTTTTTTTATAATATAGTTGCTTGCATTGATAAGACAGCTGCTCAGTTTTTGCTAGGACATGTGTTTGTTTTTGCTATGATAGTTTCTTGTTTTTTCTATTTTTTCATTATGTTTTTAGTAATAGTGTTTCTTGGATCTTATAAGATAGTTTTTTGCTAGGGATAGTTGTTTTGGATCTTCCTCGAACATTTATAGGCAACTGATTATTAATGCTGGGAAATTAGGCATCCATGATAGGCAAGTTGAGATAATTCTAATAAAATTTATTGATGCACATAACACAATAAAGTTACTTGTATTTAGCACTAAAATGCATCCATGTTTGGTAGGCCGGCCGGTTGCTTGGTTTTTGCTAGGATAGTTGTTTGGCTTTGCTAGGACAGTTGCTTTGTTTTATTATGACAGTTGCTTGGTTTTTGTTAGGATAGTTGTTTGGCTTTTGCTAGGAGAGTTGCTTTGTTTTATTATGACAGTTGCTTGGTTTTTGCTAGGATAGTTGCTTGGCTTTGCTAGGAGAGTTGCTTTGTTTTATTGTGACAGTTGCTTGGTTT
This sequence comes from Bromus sterilis, assembly GCA_950022295.1. Lineage (NCBI taxonomy): Eukaryota > Viridiplantae > Streptophyta > Magnoliopsida > Poales > Poaceae > Bromus > Bromus sterilis. The sequence continues at coordinate 34,720,466 of OX465597.1, forward strand.
TTGCTAGGATAGTTGCTTGGCTTTTGTTAGGACAGTTGCTTTGTTTTATTATGACAGTTGCTTGGTTTTTGCTAGGATAGTTGCTTGGCTTTGCTAGGACAATTGCTTTGTTTTATTATGACAGATGCTTGGTTTTTGCTAGGATGGTTGCTTGGCTTTGCTAGGCCAGTTGCTTTGTTTTATTATGACAGTTGCTTGGTTTTTGCTAGGATAGTTGCTTGGCTTTGCTAGGAGAGTTGCTTTGTTTTATTATGACAGTTGCTTGGTTTTTGCTAGGATAGTTGCTTCGATTTTCTAGGACAGTTGCTTTGTTTTATTATGACAGTTGCTTAGTTTTTGCTAGGATAGTTGTTTGATTTTGCTAGGACAGTTGCTTTGTTTTATGAAAGTTGCTTGGTTTTTGCGAGGATAGTTGTTTGATTTTTGGTAATATTGTTACTTGAATTTTATAACATTTTTTTGCTCATATAGTTGTTTTGGATCTTGCTAGAAACATTATTATAGGCAACTGATAATCAATGTTGGGAAACTAGGCAACCATGATAGGGAAGTTGAGACAATATTAATAAATTTCTTGGTTTTACACAAACCAAGCTGATAGGAAGTCATACTAGACAAATAAAAAGAGTTGCTTACTTATAGCACTAAAGTTGCCTACATACCACACAAAGTTGCTCAAAAATAAAATTTCGTTGAAAACTATGCATATGGGATCTAGTTTTGAATAACTCGTCGTGAGAAACCCAACGGTGAAAACGGATTTGAATTTCGATACTCGATTCAAAAGTTATAGCTTTTGTAACTTTTGAAATCAACAATAAATGCACGTACATAAGGATGGAAAGGGATGAATTCTTTCCTTTTCTAGAGATGGAAACAACGCAGGAGTAGTACTTTCTTTATTGGGAAAGGCCGCTCAGTACAACCGTTGTGCGCGCGGGCGCTCCCTAGTCGTGTCCTTATTTTCCAGAGAAAACACAGGTTGGAGAAACTTTCCACAGGAATGGTAACGAAAGATTCCTTTGTACCGAACGGAGCTAATGGTAGAAATTCCACCGGAACAGTTTTCCTTTGGTTTTCCTCCAGTTTTCCTACGTCCCGAACAAGCCCTCAATATGGTCATGCAAATGTCCGTGGGCCGACAGCCCGCATGTCCGTGGCAAATGTGGGAGTCCAGACCATCGCCTCGTAGGACTCAGACACCCCTTGCAACTTAAACCGCCTTCCGGGTCAGTTTTTTTTTCACTCCACCCCTTCTCCCCTTAATTGCTCTGCATCTGCATCCTTCTCATTCAACTGTCGATGTATTCTCCATCCGCCGCTCAAATCATCAAACCTCTGCAGAATTCAGTAGCATAGTAATGTGTCGCCACCCACTTTGGATATGTCCGCAGCCAAGTACAATTAGCTTCCTTGCTATCATCGTCCATGATAGATACCATGTCGGATAGGTGTTCGATCAAATGTTATTGATTTTTTTTAGATATTCTCATTGTTCCTAGATCACGATGGAAACATACTTAATTATTAAGAATGAGTTGTTGTGTGATGCGTAGTTGTCAGTGTGTGAATTTTGTTGGGATAAAACAAGCAAACACGAACTTTTAGTAAAGTGTGCATTCTTCGTTTCATTAGCAAAACCACAACGTATGCTACGATTGACACATGATCCATGACCACAACACGAAGTTGTTAGTCCATCGATGGTATGCTATCTCCAACTTCGTCAACAAGTACCATTGTGTAGCTAGTCAAAGGAGAAATATGATGCAATCGAGAATCACAGCTATGGAGATTGCAAGTTATTGTTCATTCTTGCTCTAGATGCTAATCAATTCATTGATCCATTCAATGCTAAAATTGATGATCATCACATTGTATAGCTTGAACGCGCTACCGTATTGTATTGAAGAAATGATGACATGCTTATATTGATGTATTGTTGCTTGTTAAATGAAGCCGAGGGACCAACTTGTGTGGAACAACGTCCATTCTAAGGAGAGTTTTATTTTTATTAAATTTGATTAATTCACAATTTATTAAAATCAATGTATTTTTATTTGAACTAACATATTATTAGGGATTACTTTCTCCGTTATGAAATAAGTGTCTCAACTTTGTACTAACTTACAAAATTGTACTAGAGTTAAGACATTTATTTCAGAACGAAAAGAGTAATATATAAATAAATTATAATTATTTTAAGCGTCGATGCTTAGGAAAAGTGAAGGATGGATTATTAGGGATACGACTAAAATACATTATATTGTCATATTAAAGAACTAGAAATATACCCCGCGCGTTGCAGCGGGAATTACTTTAAAATTATATAATGTAAATAAAGAAGTATAAAAAATATGATACATTAAGTTGTCTACATAAAATGTATAATTTAATTTGTCATAATCAATATAGTAAATTTATTCGACACAAAACATAAATGCATTAAAAATTATTAGTGTGGACAATAAAATAATTAAAAGATGATTGATGTGGAGTTTGCATATAGAGATTAATAATTATATTAGTGGAGATGACATGGACAGTTGATTGGCTAAGAAAGTGGATGTATAGATATTTTGCATGTGAGATAAACAACTTAAATAATTCTATAGTGAAGATGACATGGACAATTAATTGGCTAAGAAAAAAGATGATGTGAATAACTTGTATGTAAAGATATACAATTTAAATGATCTATAGTAAGATTTTGCATTATAAGAGATATAGATCACTCTTTTAACCCCCCACAAACCAGTCTGCTTTATTTTGTGTTCTATCAAAAGTAATTAAATTTGAAAAAATCAGAGCTTCAAATTTGAAAAAAAATCTGCTTTATTTTGCGTTCCATCATAAGTAAATAAATTCGAAAATCAGTTCAGAATACAACACGTGCCTAAATCTTCTTATCTGAAATTTCCTCGTACCTCTTCTCGTTCTTGTAACTGAATTTGGTGTGTATAGTTCTCTGAAGTTTCTTTCTACAACAAAAGTACAGATCGCTGGAGGAAACCTTGAATTGATTCTTGTTCAGATGTTTTTAATCCCTAAAAAAATACGACATTTCTCCCTGCCGAAGATTTCACCTAATTTTCTGAACCCACATGTTATGGCTTCAGTTCCAGATCAATTACAAGCGCAGTTTTAGAAAGATCTATACACCGAACGCACTTCTTGAAATTTTCCAAGATTCGCAAGTTTATTAAGAAAACAAAGCAGGAGAACATCCGCATTTCCATTAAGTAAACATCAAACGATCACCAGTGCGAGCGAACAAACGATACACAGCTTCTCAGATAACCATATTACTAGCAGAACGAACACTCCATCACTCTCTGCTTCGATTCAAGGTGCACAGCATCCATTTCTTCAGGAGACCTGGACCTGGATGGTCTTGGGCTTCTTGGGCTCGGGCGGAGGCAGCTTCTCGACGGAGACGGTGAGCACGCCGTCGCGGCACACGGCGGAGATCTTCTCCATGTCGGCGTTCTCGGGCAGCACGAACTTGCGCATCAGCTTGCCCATGCGGCGCTCCATCCGCAGGTACTTGGCGTCCTCCTTCTCCTCCCTCCGCCGCTCGCCGCTGATCACAAGCACCCGCTCCTCCTCCACCTGCACCTTGATGTCCCCGGACCCCAGCCCCGGCATGTCCACCACGAACGCGTACGCGCCCGGCAGCTCCTTCACGTCGGCCGGGGTGGCCGCCATGGCGCGCGCGTCGCGGACGTAGGCGCGCGTCGGGCCCTGCTTCTCTCCGTCCGGGATGTCCAGCAGGTGCTGCAGCGCCATCATCATTGGGGTCTCCAGCCCGAACACTCTGCCCTCCATTCTCGCTCTCTCGCTCGCTAATCTCGGCCTCGATCGATCTTGTTGGATTGGACTAAGTTGGATTGTTCGTTGATTCTGTGGAATGCAGCGGGAGGAGGAACCGAGGAAGTTTATGTAGGTCGCCGGAGGCAGAGAGTCTGGAAGCTCATGGAAACTTCTGAATGTTTGTGGAACCAGCGCCCAGCGGTGGGAAGGTGATGCAGAAAGTTCTAGAGATCGGGCTTCCGGAACTGTTGTGCCGTGGCTTTGGGGCCCACATGTCATCTTGGGGCAGATTTCCCCCTTTTTGACAAACAGATTTTTCTAACCATATTGAGATATTTGAAGGCCTCTTTGATTCATAGAGATTTACTTTCAAAAATAATTATAAGGATTTAAAAACACAGAAATAGGAAAACAAAGAAATAAAAGGTCACTTTCGAAAAAAGTAGAAGAAATAAAGTGCCACTTGAATCCAAGGGTGATTGATTGTGCAGAAAAAACATAGGATTCTTTTAAAGAAGTTGAAGTTTTTTTAAAGACAAATTCATAAAGCTTTATTACATCACCTTAATATTTACAGAATAAACAGGAGACTATGGGATGGCTTAACCAAACATGACAGCCAACTCCTAAAGATAATATGTTCTTTGCTAAATTATGAGCCTCGGTGTTAGGACATCTCGAGCCGTTTTGTTCTCAAAGGTTATTTTTGGGTGAAATTAGCGCCTTTTGGGGCGTCGCCGGCGATATTTCTGGCATGGGGTGATCCGTTTTACAGCCGCGAATGCAATGACAAGGCAAAAAAATCAAACATCCAAATTCGACGAAACTCAATCAATTTGAACGAAATATAGGCAATTTCATTGATATTTTTACGGATTAATAAAACATTGCAAACAACTCCTAGCACATGTTGCGGAGGTCGTAGAACACGGTGTAGTCGCGCCCTCGTCGTCGCCGCCGCTCGGCGACTCGTTCTTCGGAGCGGCGCTACTGTTGTGGCCCTGACCTGGACCGTCGCCATCGTGGAACGTCTTTCTCGGCGTAGCGACCTCCTCCTCGTTGTCGTCGAGGATCATGACGCTCGGCGATCTCCTATAAAGCGCGGCGCTGGCGCTCCATATCCTCCCGCACGTGGTCTTCGTCCCACCAGGCGAGGGCGTCGTCGAGGTTGGCGGGCATGGCCTCGTCTTCCTTCTTCATCACAACCGTCGACTCCTTATTCGGCTTCACTAGGTGCAGGTGGCTGCGGGGAGGGGAAGGGACGCGACCTCCCTCGTTAATGACCAGGCCACCGATGCGATTGCGCCGACGGAGCGACGTCTCCTGCTGCTCGGGCTTGACTGGGACGAGCGATGGCTCCCTCAAACCTTGATAGGGCCTCTCCAACACCGACCCTCAGATCTCCCGCAACCGTCCAGACCGTGTTGTACGAACTTGTTTTGTCATTCAATATGGTCATGTAACTATCCGTGGGCCGACAGCGCGCATGTCTGTGGCGAATGTGGGAGTCCAGACCATCGCCTCGTAGGACTCAGACACCCCTTGCAAACTTAAATCCCCCTCCCGGGTCAGTTTTTTTTTTCACTCCACACCTGCTCCCCTTAATTGCTCTGCATCTGTATCCTTCTCATTCAATTGTCGATGTATTCTTTAGCCGCCGCTCAACATCGTCGAACCTCTGCAGAATTCAGCACCATAGTAATGCGTCACCACCCACTTTGGATATGTTCGCAGCCAAATACAATTCGCTTCCTTGCTATCATCGTCCGATAGATACCATCTCGGATAGGTGTTCGATCAAATGTTATTGATTTTTGTTCGATATTCTCATTGGTCGTAGATCACGGTGGAAACATACTTAATTATTAAGAATGAGTTGTTGTGTGATGCGTGGTTGTCCGTGTCTGCGAATTTTGTTGGGATAAAACAAGCAGACATGAACTTTTAGTAAAGCGTGCATTCTTCGTTTCATAAGCAAAACCATAACGTATACTACGATTTGCACATGATCCATGATCACAATGCGAAGTTAGTAGTCCATCGGTGGTACGCTATCTCCAACTCCGTCAGCAAGTACCATTGTGTAGCTAGTCAAAGGGGAAATATGATGCAATCGAGAATCACAACTATGGAGATTGTAAGTTATTGTTCATTTTCTCTCTATATGCTAATCAATTCATTGATTCATTCAATGCTAAAATTGATAGTCATCACATTGTATAGCTTGAACGCTATTGTATCTATAATACTATAATAGATCATCCCCACTATCTTATCTATCTCAACATGCAAGCATGTCACCTCATCAAAGGCCCACCACAATATGCATGAGAACAAGTTCTTCATGATTAGTTGATTTCATACACACATCCATTTAATGACACATGCAACCTCCCTCAACATGCATGAATTTTTTACTTATTATATTACATCACTTTTAACATGCATACATGTCACATCATCAAAGACTCACCACAATATACATGAGAATAAGTTCTTCTATATTAGTTGATCTCATGCATACATCAATATAATGACACATGCCAACTCACTCAACACACATGGATTTTTTCCATTATATTACATTACTTATATTTAATAAATATTTTTAATTATATAATAATAAAATATAATACATAAAATATATTTTTATACTTTAGTTTATATATATTAATTCAACTATTTATGTTTCATGCAATCAGTCATTCAAAATATATTGCAACTGATTCCCGCAGCAACGCGCGCGGTATCATCTAGTTGAAGAAATGATGACATGCTTATATTGATGTATTGTTGCTTGTTCAATGAAGCCGAGGGACCAATTTGTGTGGAACAGCCTGTGCCCATTCTAAGGAGAGTTTTATTTTATTAAATTTGATTAATTCTTGCAGCTTATTGAAATCAATGCATTTTTATTTGAACTAACATACTATTATGAATTACTTCCTCCGTTATGAAATAAGTGTCTCAACTTTGTACTAACTTACAAAGTTGTATTAGGGTTAAGACATTTATTTCGGAACGAAGAGAGTAATATATAAATAAATTATAATTATTTTAAGCGTTGGTGCTTAGGAAAAGTGAAGGATGGATTATTAGGGGATACAATTACATGGTCGGTTTCGTATCAATATCCATAGACGGATTCGAATCAAAATACATTATATTGTCGTATTAAAGAATCACTCTTTTACCCCCCCCCCCCCCCCACACACACACACACAAACCAGTTTGCTTTATTTTGTGTTCTATCAAAAGTAATTAAATTTGAAAAAACCAGAGCTTCAAATTTGAAAAAAAAAACAAAGTTGCTTTATTTTGGGTTCCATCAAAAGTAAATATGAAAATTAGTTCAGAATACAACACGTGCCTAAATCTTCTTATCTGGATTTTTCCCATACCTCTTCTCGTTCTTGTAACTGAATTTGGTGTGTATAGTTGTCTGAAGTTTTTTTTCTACAACAAAAGTGCAGATCGTTGGAAGAAACCTTAAAATGATTCGTCTTCCCAAAGTTTTTATTCCTTAAAAAGAGTCGACGTGTGGCAGATCAGAACGCCAAGACACGAGAATATTTCTCTCTGTGCGGTGGTGAGCGACGGTCTCTGAGGTCCTTTGCCGCTGGCTGGTTCTTCATTGGTGGCCTTGCGCGGGGCGGCTTCGATCGCTGTGGTGGAGTCGTAGAGAGCTTGTGGGAGGGATGGGCCGTTCCAATGATAGGGTTGTTCATCGCTGATACGGAGTGTGTCGATCGTGGATGCGTCCGCTCCTCATTCTTTCCACTCCTTATTCTTTTGTGTGCGGCGGCGGCTCCGATAATGTTTAAGATGGAATGTGGGTTACGGTTTCATCGGTCGTGGGCCATCATCGAACCAGAGTCGGTCTTTTTGGCTGGTCATGGGGATGTCTGTATGTCGGGCAACGGCCTAGACAGCGAAGGCATGGCGTTCGTGGGTGGAGTGTGCGTCTTAGATGCGGACATGTAACCATGGCCATACGAGTGGCGTGGTTGCAGATGATTGACAAAGCGTTGGTTAGATGGAAGAAGGTTCAGCCCTAGTCTGATCGATCAGTGCTGCAGGCTGCAGTTGTCGTACGCTTCTGAAGGCTCGCGGTGGTCTTCTTCCTTTCATCTTACTCAAGGTCAAAACTCGATCTTTGAGATTGGGCGGAGTGCTTGGCATTTTATATCTTGCCTTGGATATGTGTATTATATGGGTTGATGACATATATTTGTATCCGAATCATGGTTATTATGCGGTGAGGACTTTATCTAAAGCGGAGGAAACTTTTTTTTGTAAAAACTTCTCCCTGCCGAAGATTTCACCTAATTTTCTGAATCCACATGCTATGGCGTCGGTTTCAAATCAATCACAGACGCAGTTTTAGAAAAGATCTAAACACCGAACGCACTTCTTGAAATTTTCCAAGATTCACAAGTTTTATTCAGGCAAAGCAGGAGAAAATCCGCATTTCCATTAACAGAACATCAAACGAACAAAGAGACAGTACACAGCTTCTCAGATAACCATACTACTAGCAGAACGAATTTCCATCACTCTCACACCATCCATCTCCTCAGGCGACCTGGACCTGGATGGTCTTGGGCTTCTTGGGCTCGGGCGGCGGCAGCTTCTCGACGGAGACGGTGAGCACGCCGTCGCGGCACACGGCGGAGATCTTCTCCATGTCGGCGTTGTCCGGCAGCACGAACTTGCGCATCAGCTTGCCCATGCGGCGCTCCATCCGCAGGTACTTGCCGTCCTCCTTCTCCTCCCTCCGCCGCTCGCCGCTGATCACAAGCACTCTCTCCTCCTCCACCTGCACCTTGATGTCGCCGGACCCCAGCCCCGGCATGTCCACCACGAACGCGTACGCGCCCGGCAGCTCCTTCACGTCGGCCGGGGTGACCGCCATGGCGCGCGCGTCGCGGACGTAGGCGCGCGTCGGACCCTGCTTCTCGCCGCCAGCAGCACCGGCGCCGCCTGCCTCGCCGTCCGGGATGTCCAGGAGGTGCTGCAGCGCCATCATCATCGGGTTCTCCAGCCCGAACATTCTGCCCTCCATTCTCGCTCGCTAATCTCACTCGTTGGATTGGACTAAGTTGGATTGTTGGTTGATTCTGCAGAATGCGATGGGAGGAGGGAGTTTATGTAGGTCGCCGGAGGGGGAAGTCTGGAAGGTGACGGAAACTTCTGAAAGTGTGTGGAACGAGCGCGGTGCGGTGGGGAGGTGACGGAGAAAGTTCTAGAGATTGGACCTGCGGAACTGTTGTGCGGTGACTTTGGGGCCCACATGTCATTCGAGGTAGATTTTTCTTTTCTGAAAATAGATATTTTATAAACATATAGCGATATTTTGAAGGCCTCTTTAAAATGCAGAAAGAGAAAAACATAGGAATAAAGTGCCACTTGAATCCTACAGGATTGCAAGGGTGTCTGATTGTGCAGCAAAAATATTCTTTTAAAATGGTTGGAGCATAATGGTTTTTATTTATTTACAAATCTAGTGCAAATGAATTGTAAAAAAATTATGAGTTAAATTAGTTAGTTAGCCTTGAGTATGAATTTTGAAACCCCTCATAACTTTGTTGTTGCACCCCACATACTTGGTGAAATCACATAAATGTTAGACCTCTAAGACATAAATCCAACTTGAAGTTACTAGAAAATCTTAGACGAGTCACGAGTGTAACCGTTGCAAACAAAAATTTCAATAAAACTCAAATTATGTTGATCCTCAAACCAATGAACTCCAGAATAGATCATTTGGTTGTTATGTGCCACATATATGTTCAAAGGTGGGGTATTAGGTGAAAAGAATCATGTGTGAAATAGGTGGAGATTAGGCAATGCTTGAGCATTCATAGAGAAATTATCAAAGGTGGCACTTGATAAATCAAAATGCAATTGAAATAAATGCAAGGGGTGCCTCAAAAATGTTTCCGAGATTTTTCATGCACATAAAATATGTCTCATTACATCAAATAGGAGTCTCACACATAGGTGATCAAATGAATTGCAACATGAAGATGAAAGGAAAGGGGGTTATTGCATATTGGATGTTACAACCCTCTGTCCCTTCGTCCTCGACGCCACTCCTGTCGCGACCGGCCACCTCATTCGGTGGTTCCCGCCATAGTAGCCGAGCCAAAGACTCTCATTGACCGCCGCCAAATTTTTGTGGCGATGCGACTCACTCTCCTGGCCGCACGGATTGCACTGGGCTATGCCATCGCTCCCCAAGAGCAAACCTCGCTCCCTCCCCTCCCAAGCCACCTGGCGACGCCAACGTCAAGAGGTCGTCGCGAGAGATGACGGTGGTTGCTTCACAGTCGAAGAAGTTGAAGGCCACAACGACAGCTGATGTGGTTGCTCCTCTGATGGTACCCTCCCACTCTCCTCTTTTGCCCCGCCGTCCTCACACGTCGCGACAGCCACCGGTGTGGTCATCATGTTCAACGAAATATCTCAACCGGCATCGGGGAGGAGGAAGCAACACATCGAGATGCAAGCACAAGTGATGGCAGTGAAGGCAATGAAATTTGAGTGGTTATGCATTGTTCTGTGATGGTGGTGTGCTTGTATGAACTATGCTTTTCTTGGTGTTGTGTTACACTTGCACTATGCCTATGCTTCGAATTTGATGTGTGGATTTGTTGTTCAATTAACTATGTTGTTGATTATGTGTATGGTGATCTTACGAAGTTTAAATTATATAGATAATTCATGTTTTGTTTCAATATGTATGCAATTGTGAAGAACATACTTGGTGCCCTATTTTACATCATAGTATGTTATGACAAAAAAAAGGATGCCCTAAAATTGTTTTTTTTTCTATTATACATCATGTGTTGAAGATGCTCTTAAACAACCATGATTGAAGATTGAAGATGCTCTAACATGGTCAGGAGTAAGATTGAGATAAATGTCAGTCACCTCCAAATAACAAAGATGTGTAATAGCAAGAATATATCATCCTTGTAAAACAAAGAATAAAAGCACAAACGATTTTATTATTATGGATGTCGTGGTAAGATCTCAGTTGTCTCCTCTTTTAAAAAGAATTTATCAAAATTGTAAGCCGGGCAGTGAAAAAAATGGCGCAAACCAAGTCACTGATATTTACAGGTTACAGGATCAAATATCTCTGAGCGGACTATCATGAAGACTGCGCCGACTTCCCGGTGCTGCGTCCTCTGAATCCGACCACGCTCAGCTTACTTCCTACCTTATTCAGTGCGTCCCCCTTCCCGCCCTCCGGCCTAGCTCTGCTGCTCTTCCCCTTCCCGACCTTCACGCCGCCCTTGCTGCTACCAGCTCTCACCGGCTTGGCCTTTCCGGCCTCTGCAGGCCTGGCCTTTGGCGGGTTCTTAGACGGTGAGTGCTTCCTGGACGAAGAAGGTTGGCTCTTGGTCGACGAGCGCTTTCTGGTCGAAGTTGTGTCCTTGACGGCAACCTTTGGTGACCTTCTCGACAGTGTGACTCCCCTTTTGTTACCCTTCTGGCTAGCAACCCTCGGAGCATCTGAACTCCTTGCCGACCTTGAAGAAGTCCTTCCTTTGGTGCTTGGGTTTTGAGGGTTGGCGGAATCCCTCCTGACATTGCTAGTTGTCAGCGATTCTAAGCTCTCGTTTTTCTTCATGGCGTCTTCGATCCTTGCCGCTAAAGCCACATCTTTCTTTGCGACAAGGCTTGTAACTTTCCCTGCAGCAGGCAGGAAATGACAATACACGAGTATCATCAACATGAAAGGTGGGAACATGCTTCTTTATCCAAAGACTGCCCAGTTACAATTACAGTCCACAAATCAGTTAGATTGCCAGAATATCATATCTTTGTTTGACCATCTCCCATCATCTCATTTCTAAACCCTTTTTTTTTGCATACCACTGTTTTACATAGTACTAAAATTTAATCACAAGTTCCAAACTACTGCCATCTCTTTCTCCAAATTTGCAAATCATGATTAGAATCTACTAGTATTAAGAAGATAAGTATAACTTGATGAAATAAGTATTTTAAGAAGAGATCCAGGTCAAGAGCATGCATGCAACTTTTATTCATATGTAAGGTTAAGAAGAGATCATAACGTATGCAGTATTGCAGTGCAATACGGGATCAAGGTGATAACAGAAAATGGATGTGTGTCTGTTACAGCAAACAAGTGATTAATACCTTTGGCTCCCATGCGTGCCGTTCTCCCTGTTCTGTGGAGATAATCAATCTATAATGCCAAATTTTACTAGAATAAGAATCCTTGAGGTGTGAATTTATTCACAAACGAAATTATAAAAGAATAACACATACAGAGTTTTTTGGGAAGTCAAACATGATCACATGGTCAACCTCCAAGTCTAGTCCTCTAGCTGCAAGATCGGTGCAGACCAATGTTGGGCAATCCCCCTCTTCATTCCGGAACTTGTTTAGATTCTCAACTCTACAGACAGTTAAAGCTAGAAACTGTCAGCATAATTCAAGTACATTTTTATAGTGAATTTTCCTCTTCTTTTGTGGATAGCTTGGTAAATTATTATTAGCAGCCTAATCAAGATTGTAAGAACAGTAAACACCTAAAATACACATTCTTATCACCCAAAAAAACACCTACAGATTAGTTCATAAAATAAATCAGTTGGTATACTACCACCATACCTACATAAATGGCTTTACATAGAAACTTGATGTGCTAGCCCAGAATCAAATTTTGTTGTCTTACAGGCCATATAAGTGAACATAACTTATTAAGAAATCCGTCTATACAAAATTAAGCATACTCAGATCTTGTGCTTCAATGATGTATGTGTGGTGATGTGTTTACTGATAAATATAAATATCATAAAGCATGATAGGCATAACTAGTCAGTCAGGCCAGTGACTAATAGGATCTTGAAAATTTCCAGTCAAATGATTGTACTCACTGCATCCCCTTCTAAGGTGGAAAAACGAAATTGAGAGTTGGAACCATTACCAAGTTACATGAGAGCTATAATCTACATTTTGTTAAAAAAATTATATCATAAGTCAGGAACACGTTAGGCAACTGACAGACCTCTCCTCCGCAGGGACCTCTCCGTGGTAGTTCACAGTAGATATATGATTTTCAGTTAGAAAATGGTCCACTGCACGACTTGAATTCAAAGTGTTGCAAAACACCATAACTTTGTTTCCTTTTGCTAAACTTGGCTCAAGAACCTGCAAGAACAAAACCCTTTAGTATCTTGTGCATTTGGCATAATAAATAGCAAGGAATTGCCATCAAGTGTACACTACTGATTCCGGAGAAAAATTGTAATAATTTGAGAAAGTGCTGGTATGAGATCTTATAAGATAATTTTGAAACAAAATGTATATCGCAGGTCTGTTTATCTTAGCTCTTGGTTTGGGCTTTTGGCTATTTCCTGTGTGCCTTTTGAAAATCGACCCAAATGTAAGAACCAGACATGCCATTACAAAGTGTGCTTTGCGTTTGTGTGACAAAAGTTATTTGTATGACTTGATTTGTAGAAACTGAGTTTATAGGGCAGGATTAGCTCGTGAGGATGAGGTTGACGCTTAAACAAGAGAGGGCACGGCAAAATGAACGAACAATCCAAATAGTTCTTTGCTAGCTTTGACAGACTACCCCCTATGGGTTTATGTCGTACCAAGTTCAACTCATCTCTAAGACTCCTAACTTAGTACAGCTCATTAAGATAACTCTAGGATTTTTAGCAGAGTAAGACTTGTTCAGATAAAAAGGGTTAATCCTGATTGGCCTATCGCACATAGGATATTGGCTTTGCAGGACTAACCGAGTCCGACTGATTTTGGCTGAGTTGTTCATGACCATGACTCGGACCTTGTAGCAGGTGGGAGAGTGAGGCTCCCTTGTGGGCCCTTCTGGTACCCCAAGCACAAAATGGTTCTAATGCTGACTGGCACGTGCAGACCACAGGTCCAAGAAGCCAAGGTGTTGTTTTAACAGAAGTTCGATCACCTAAGGGATCAAACTCTCCGCATGCAGTATTATCTGTACTACTTGATTGAATGACATTTATTGATATCAAGTAGCCAATTGTTGACCCCATTAACTTGTACTAAGAACTAGATAAGCAAATGGAGAATTTAATGGGCATAACTCCAGCTTGCACCAAGACATGTGTGTGCACTTATGCGCATAAAAAGAGGACGAGAAGAGAAACAGAGCTCAATAAACCTGCAGGAGCGCCTCGAGTTTGTTTTCTGAACCAGAAAGTTTCATGAAGTCATGCCGTGCAGTTGCAATTCTCTTTTGAAAAGTTGATGTCCGTAAATGCTCAATACCATCAAATTCCTCATCGATCAGCTTTTGTACTCCCTGAAGTAGAAGTGTGGTCAATAAAGGATATTAAAGGTTCACAAATCATGGATAGGAAAATACCAAGGCCTTGAGCATCTGTACTATATAATCTGAACTAGCTGAAAAGATGGTTCTTGAGAAAAATAGGAGAAATTTGTTTTAGAATACAACATGCAAGATCTTTGAAGGTAAGACAACAGCATATCATATTTATTAAGCTATATAGGATTTGTTGGACATTTGATTAAATTAAAACCTTGGTCATGGTAGCAGACACCAATATCGTTTGGAACCCTTGATCACCAGCCTTTGAAGCACGATTCTTCAAAGGAGCAAGAAACTTCCGTATGTCTTCTCCAAAGCCTTGATCAAACATTGTATCTGCCTCATCCAGAACCTACAATCAGATAAATCGACTTATTCCAAGTGATAAATTATGGCATCAACAAAAAAAATGCATGATAGTAATTCTTTGCTCATAGCTCAGGAACACACCAGATATTTAATGTCACCGTAAACAATATTGCCCTCCTTTATATGATCAAGGATCCTTCCAGGTGTCCCAACAACCATGTCAACAGGCATGTTCAATGAATCTTCCTGGGGTTTTAGACGAGTGCCTCCACTAACCATCGTTGACCGAAAGCGTGCATGATGACTTATGGACTTTGCAACACGGAAGACCTGACAATTTAGATCATCACACAGACGACACAGTCAATGACACAAATATCAAATCTGGTTCTAAAAAAACTTTGAAAGTGCTGCAAACCTGCTCGGTCAGCTCCCTTGTTGGGCATAAAACTACAGCTCTTGGCCGCCTTGGCTTCATTGACATACCCAGCGTCGCTTCATCATGACGCAGTAGCTACAGAAATCAGAGACCTACCATGCTTACTGAATCCTTTGGGTAAAACTTAGGAAGTATGTCTTCATTCACAAGGAATAATCAGTTGAAGATGTAATCAACTTTAAATATGGCGAGAGAAAACACTGATTTCGCCTGATTGGCCTCCACCGTTACTTTTTTCCGATAAAAAGTGGACCCAGGGCATGAGCCTGACTACCAAAGGAGGGAGGGGGCTATGCAAGACGAAGCTAGACACATTCTCATTCCACAACTTCTGCAAGATGCAGAAAGACCCACAGGGTTTTAAATATCCCACGGACCCCCAGAAATTTCCTATATATTACTGATCCAGTTTTTCTTTAAATCTTCAAGTTTACCTAAACTTGATTGGAATTATTATAGGTTTAGGCACAAACTATATGCCTTATCCAGTTGCTAATCTTAGACTACCTTCCATTTTCTTTGAGACTTCTCAGCTAATTAGCACCACTTTCATATTAATTTAACACTAAATTTGCTCACTCATGTAATGGTGTCGAATGCTAAGCAGCAAGCATGACCATTAAACTGGCCTTCTCTGTAATTTGGATGATGCTTCTACCACTGGCTTGAAATGAGCCTCTTCGATACGAGGTATGCACAGTTCTGAGTTCCCTTACTCGATCATGAGACCATGACACGCTCTATGAGTTATTTTTCTCTAGCGTGGAAATGGAACAAAATGCACCCCAGGTTCACCGGAGATATGCTGCAACTTTGCTCCTCACAACGTGGCTCTTTGTTCTAGTAGTAATTAGTAACATCGGTGCAAATATACCTTTGCTAATGTGAAAAGATGAGTCGGTCCAAGTACCTGAACGAGAGGCAACAGGTAGGCGAGCGTCTTCCCGGAGCCCGTGTGCGAGCCAAGCACGACACTGGTGCCGGCGAGCACAGCAGGCACGCCGACGCACTGGATCTCGGTGGGCTTCGAGATGCCTGCCTCCCGCATAGCGGCCAGCACCTCCTTCTCAAGCCCGAGCTCCTCGAAGGTCTCCACCTCGACACTCATCTGCTGCTGCTGCTGCTGCGAGCCCCTCTCCCCGCCCCTGGCCCGCTCTCTCAGCGGCTTCGAAGGGCCGGGGGGCGACGAGTCCTTGAGGTGGCGGAGGCGGAGGCGCTCGAGGAGGAGCTCGTGGCGGGGAGGGGCCGCGGGGGCGGCGAGGGCGGGGGAAGAAGGGGGGACGGCGGTGGAGAGGGCGGCGCGGAGGACGCGGAGGCGGAGAGGGGAGGGGCGGGAGAGGAGGAGGCACCGCCCGGCGGCGGCCATCGCCATTGCGGCGGCGAGGGTTTAGATTGGAGGGGTTTTGCGAGCGGAGTGGGAGGGTGAGGGGGAAGGGGAGGTCGCGGCGGATAAGGAGAGAGAGCGACGCAGTGCGAGCCTGCGAGGTATAAACGGTCTGCTCTCTGCGGCGGCTGAGCGGGTTTGTGCTGCTGATGAACGAAGAAGGATGCTGCCCGCCCCTGCTGAATCGGGGAAAATATCAGGTGATATCGAGCTCTTCATGCTTTTATGATACGGATTTTTAGGGACCTTGCATCCTAAATCGGATGGCTTCTAAGCTTCCTTTAGTTTGGAGGAATATCATAGGAATTTTGTAGGATATGATTCTTATAGGAATTTTTCCTTTAGAGCCATTTGATTCATAGGAATGGATTCCTATTCCTACATAGGATTGGTTCCTATCCTTCACATTTCAAAGGAAAATAAAAATAAACCTAGACTCAATGAAAAATTTCCTTTGGTGTGAACCAAATGACATCTCTTTTCCTATCCCTACTCATAGGATTGGAGATACATGTCATCTCAATCCTACAAATTTCCTATTCCTATGATAATCCTATCCTATGAACCAAAGGAGGCCTAAAAGCTTTGGAATTTTATGCAAAGAAATTTCTTAAAAAAAATGCACAACTACAACAGCTCTTCAGGAGCGTTAGATATGAGATCCAACGATCGAGATGCTCATATCATTGGAGCACCTATAAGCCTCTGTATCACCTGATACTCTCCCGTTGAATTTGTCAGCCAACTTCAAGGCGTGATCTAAACGGATCCAGTTTTGTTAGTTTGGATTATTAATGATTCCATGTGCGGTCTATGTTCAGCTCTTTTGGGTCGCTGCATTCAACGGTGAGGAGTGATGCATTTGGATAGAAACTGATTTTTAGTTTCACCTCGCTAACCAAGGAGCACGCAGAGGTGTTTATAAGGAGGTGGTTTAGATTTGTTGTCCGTGGTGATATTATAGCAAAATCAGAAACATACCCTCATGTGAATGGTTATGCTTTGGTGGCACTATATATCTTTTTTGGGGGTAAACGATCGAAAATATACATTTGTTCACCTTCAAATAAGACATGTATATCACCATATCCTGGTTGTTCACTGGGGCACATTGTTGTCTTAATTAGTTATTTTCCCATAAAATCGTTGTTTACATTAGTATCTATAGTACCTAGATAGTTCATTGTCACTAATCTATTTATTTTAACATGCAAGTTATCCACATTATTAAATAGGTTCACCATATTTTTTTAAAAATCACTCAACCTCACGATTTAGAACTGGTTTTTTTTATAAAAAATCAAATTATGAGTTACCTCATATTTTTTTCTATGTGCCAACTTTTTTTTATGAATGCATATATGTAGTTGCTATCAATGTTTTGAGTTTACCCAAGGGTGATGTCTCCACTGTCTCTACTCAATGTTGTTTTCATTTCATATCGTCTTGATGATATATTGTCAATGTAATAAATTAACAAAACAAAATTCACACTCATTTTTAGATTTTTCATTAATTTTCTTAGATTTTTAACAATATTTTATTTTAAAAATAATTTATAATCAAATTATACTATGTTTCATAATTTATTTTTATTTTTTAAGACATTAAATTATTTGTTAATAGTTCCCCAGCAACGCTTGGGGTATCATCTAGCTATAGCAAAGCATGTGAAAAACTATGTATTAGTGATGTGTATCCGTTCACACTAATATTATAGCAAAAGAATAAAAAATTATAGCAAAGACATGATTGGTCAATGGCACAGGAATACGCCCGAGAAGAGCCTCAACATCTTCAAGCAGGTGAAGAAATTCACCTCCTTGAAGACACAGATTATCCCCTAGGAGAATTCCCCCGTCTACAAAAATTGGTGGTTTTGCTATAAAACCAACGTGGACACCAATTCTTTGTCCCCCTTATAAACACCTTGACGGGGATCAAACCCGGCATATCCCATGGTCAGGGACCCTGAGTTAGTCATGAGAGGCGCAGGTTGGACGATAACTCGTCGGCAAACAAGGAGGCTCGCTCCTGCTCGATATTATTGATTGGGGAGATGCGATTACAGAGGAAGCCGAGGCTGGAGCGCTCAGGGCTAGGGCTACAGGTGAGATTCGATGTCCTTGGTGTCGCCCCTCCTAGCCCTTATATACCAGGCTAGATCTCGGGGAGTTCATCTACGTGTACAGGTAAACTTTCCTAACCCTAGCTTGCTCCGTACGGCAGGTCTTCGCACCTTCTTTGTGAGTTGAGGACTTCTACGTCGGTGCCATCTAGTGGGCCTAGGCCGTATCTTCATGGGCCTTCTGCCTTCACGGACACTAGGTAGATTCATCCGTAAGAGTCGTGGGGTCACCCCCTCGTCAGTAGCCCCCGAGTGCCTGGGGGACTCGAAGAGTCGCGCAGGGGCTCGAGTACATTCATGTGTCGTTTATTAATATGCACGGTTCATCCGTGGGTCGCTGGCAGTCTGGTGGCCATGACAAAACCTGTTTCGAGGGATGCTAAGCTGAAAGGGCCCAAGGAGTCGACGGGTCGAGCCTTGGCGAATTGCACTAGGGCAAATACCACAGTAGCCCAATCAAACCCACGTCCCTCGACGTGAGCTTGGAACACTGGTGTCGAGCAAAAGTCCGGCCGCTTCAGGTCTTATGGTGTTCATTTACCGCCAGTAATGTGTGTAGCCTAAGGCGCGTCCGCCCGGCTTATCTATCATGCTCTGCGCATGGGAAAGGTTGGAAGTGAAATCGCTCTTCGGCAAGTCCCAGCCCGGCCGTACTTCGCAGCGGGGTCTTACCTACACGCTAATCTTGCGTGGCTTCTGGGCACAGTGTATCGTGTTCCAGGAATGTGTGTTTTTGAGGAGCGAAGCCTTATAGTATTGCACCCGCTTGGAACAAAACATCAAGCGAGCCGCTCACTCTTTTACCCGAGGAGCTTTGTTTCGAGTGCTCAGTCGGGGGGTTATTCACGAGTAACCACTCGAATGCCATTTTCGGCTCTTCAGGTGAGGGAGCACCCGAGACTCGTAGCGCCGTATGGTCTTGGCGAGTGCTTGTTTGTCATACGTCGGGTTGAGGGAGCACCCGAGACTCTCATTGGTGCGAGTGTTCACTCGAGCACGTGGTTGACTTTTAGGTGAGGGAGCACCCGAGACTCTTATGATGTACACTCCCGATGGGAGTAAGATGTTTTTTCTTCCTTGGGAAAAAGATCTGGAAAGATGGAATCTCTGGGCCTTGATGGCGTACTGAGTACGCCTTGCTGTTTGGTTTTCTTCGCCGCTCGTCAGGGATAGTGATGCCTCTGTTTGATGGCTGTCAGTGATGCGCTGCCAGTGAACCGTCACGTCTCGAGGACCGGTCATAATGATGGCCGTTTGTGGCGTGCGGCAGGCTCCGGTTGAGTTTCCCATACGTGCGTTGGAAACGCGCGCGAATTGACGCGCCCTGCGTACAGTGCTTCCCGTGGGAAATCATCTTCGTCTTGGAGTTCGAGACGGCTGGTACGATTGGTCTTTGAATTAATTGCCACCGTCGTTTTGGCTTCTCCGTGCTTTGATGATAGCTGTTCTATAAATAGGCCTTTCTCTTCCATGCTTCTATCCAACTCGCTGCTTCACCTCTTTCTTCATCTCTTCTTCCGCTCATGGTTCCTAGGCGAGGTGTTGGCCGTGGCCGTGGTCGTCGTGGCCGTGGTGGCCGCACACCACGCTCATGTCGTGGAGGTCGTCATGGTACGGTGCTAGTGCCTTCCTCCTCTCCCTTGGAGGAGGGATTTTGGCGCTATGATTTTATTTTGCGTATTCGTGGCCAAAGTGCCAATCGCATCCTTCTTCCCTCTGCTTTTTCTGCCATTGTCTCTGAACGTGGCTTGGATGGCTTGCTTCTGCACCTTCAGGGGAGCTGTCGATCTCCTTCTTATGTTGAGTTGGAGGTTGATAGCTCTCGCTTGATTTTTCTTGGCTCTGGTTGGGGTTTTTTTGCTCGGCGGTTGAATTTGCGAGATGGTGATATGCTCAGTTGTCGCTTTGACGGTGAGAGCACTGTCATTGTCCGCGCATTCGATCCGAGTGGCAATAGCATTGATCCGCATGGGCAGGAGTCGAGCAGCGACAGCTCCATGAAGTCGAGGAGTCCTTCACCTGCGTCTTCAACTGCTTCTTCCTCCGAGGATTCTTTTGGTGGTGGTGGTGAGCCGTCTTCAACTGCTTCCTCCTCTACCTCTGAAGAAGACCTCGACATCAAGCCACTGGTTAAACGAGAGCGGCAGGCGACCTTGTAGAACTGGAGGCGGTGGCGTCATCTTCGCCGTCAGTTTGGGCGGAGCTGGAGAAGAAGATAGAGGAGCAGGAGAAGAAACTGGTGGAGCAGCTTCCCCAGTGGCTCCCCAAATAAGTCGAGCTTCACCTTTTGTTTTGTCATTGACATCATGAGCCTGCTGCTTCCATCCCTACTTTGTCTGTGATGATGCTCTTGTACTAGGGTTGATTACCCCTCATGGGCACACATGTTGAAGTCATAGTTCCTTGGGTGATTTCCTCTTGTAACAGGAGCTGCCTTCTATCCAAATGTAGTTGAGTCCTTTTTGTATTGAAGATGATATCTATGATGTAAACCATGCTTTATCCTTTGTGTATATTTGAGCCTTTATGCCATCGAGAACTGTGTCTTCACCATCAGGAGTTGTCTTTGAATCCTTTTTGGAACTGAGAGTTACGTTCGAGTCTTTTGCGGCTGGGAGCTGTCTTCGGGTTCATCTTGTACTTGGTACTGTGGGTTTTTATCGGGTGCGCGACAGCGCTCCCGATGGGAGTAGCCCCCGAGTCTTTAGGTGATCGTTGGCGATCGGGTGAAGACTAGATGAACTTGTGCTTCCTCCAAAGTTTTTTCAAAAGTGTCTGGATGCCATGGGAGTGTTGATGGTTGTCTCTCGGGTGGGATTTGTGTTCGAGACCCCGAGTGCTTCGTGAAGGAGGTCATGTAGGCGATAGCGTTGGTCAGGTTTTTTTTATTCTTAAGCCCCCGAGTGCTTCGATTAATATCGCGCGTGCGATGGAGTTGCTCGGGGGTTTTTCTCTTCAGCCCCCCGAGTGCTTCGATTAGGATCGCGTGGGCGATAGAGTTGCTCGGGGGGGGGGGGAGTTTCCTCTTCAGCCCCCGAGTGTTTCGATTAAGATCGCAAGTGCGATAACAGTTGCTCGGGGGGAGTTTCCTCTTCAGCCCCCGAGTGCGTTGATTAAGATCGCGTGTGCGATAGCAGTTGCTCGGGGGGGGGGGAGTTTCCTATTCAACCCCCGAGTGCTTTGATTAAGATCGCGAGTGCGATAGCAGTTGCTCGGGGGGGGGGGAGTTTCCTCTTCAGCCCCCGAGTGGTTTGATTAAGATCGCGAGTGCGATAGCAGTTGCTCGGGGGGGAGTTCCCTCTTCAGCCCCCGAGTGCTTTGATTAAGATCGTGAGTGCGATAGCATTTGCTCGGGGGGGAGTTTCCTCTTCAGCCCCCGAGGGCTTTGATTAAGATCGCGAGTGCGATAGCAGTTTCTCGGGGGGGAGTTCCCTCTTCAGCCCCCGAGTGCTTTGATTAAGATCGCGAGTGCGATAGCAGTTGCTCGGGGGGGGGGGGGAGTTTCCTCTTCAGCCCCCGAGTGCTTTGATTAAGATCGCGAGTGCGATAGCAGTTGCTCAGGGGGGAGTTTCCTCTTCAGCCCCCGAGTGCTTTGAGATGGCAGTATTTGGGCGACACTTATTTTATTGTTGTCAAGCGATTTACATGAGTTGCCAGTCATGTCCGACCGATAGGGGCAATGGATAGAATAGCCGCAAGTTTGCTACGTTCCATGGGTTGCCCACGTCCTCGTCTGTCTTTGGGTTCTTCAGTCTGTAGGCGCCGCCTCCAATGACTTCTGAGATTATGAATGGTCCTTCCCATTGGGGGGCAAGTTTGTGGACCTTCTCTTGTATTAGTCGTAGGACTAGGTCACCTTTGTTGAAGGTTCTGGTGCGCAGTCGACTGCTTTGATAGGTACGCAGTTTGTCTTGGTACCCTTCTGATTTTTCCAGGGTTGTGTCTCTTGCTTCATCAGTCGTATCTTTGTCGTCTCGTAATGCTTCTTCTGCTTCTTCTTCCTCGTATCCGGTGACCCGGGGTGTTCCAAACTTGAGGTCATGTGGTAGGACTGCCTCTGCCCCGTACACCATGAAGAAGGGTGTGTATTGGGTTGCAGTGTTTGGCGTGGTTCGTAAGCTCCACAGGACCGCGGGGAGTTCTTCTACCCAGTTGCCGGCGGCTTGCTCGAGTGGTGCGAGGAGCCGTTTCTTGATTCCTCCACAGACAAGGCAGTTTGCTTTTTCCACCTGGCCGTTAGACTGTGGGTGCGCGACTGATGCATAATTGATTTTGATGCCCAGTTCTTCACAGAAGTTCTGAAATTCTGCGGCCGTGAAGTTCATGCCGTTGTCCGTGATGATGTTGTGTGGCACTCCGAATCTGAAGATGATCGATTTGATGAAGTTTACAGCCGTGAGAGCTGTAGCGCCGGTGATGGGCACTGCTTCGATCCACTTGGTGAACTTGTCGACTGCGACGAGCAGGTGTATTCTTCCGCCCTTTGATGATTTCTTTAGTGGGCCCACCATGTCGAGTCCCCAGGTGGCGAACGGCCAGGATAGTGGTATGGTCTTGAGCTCTGATGCGGGAGCGTGTGGCCTGTTGGAGAATTTTTGACAGGCGACGCAATGTCGCACGATTTCCTCTGCGTTTTTCATGGCTGTGGGCCAGTAGAATCCAGCTCGGAATGCTTTTGACACGAGCACTCGACTGCTCGCATGGTGCCCGCAGGTGCC
Organism: Bromus sterilis; assembly: GCA_950022295.1. Taxonomy (NCBI): domain Eukaryota; kingdom Viridiplantae; phylum Streptophyta; class Magnoliopsida; order Poales; family Poaceae; genus Bromus; species Bromus sterilis. Next base: position 34,743,620 of record OX465597.1, read on the forward strand.
TTCGTGGATTTCTAGTAATAAGGCTTTGCCGTCCTCTTCGTCAATGCACCTTTGGAGTATCTGGGTGACGCTGCGCTTATATAGTTGTCTGTTGATCACAGTGAATGCCTTGGATCGTCGGCTAATGCGTCGTGCTTCGGCCACGTCTTGTGGTAGCGTGCATTCGATTAGGAATCGGAGGAACGGTTTTGTCCAGACAGGTCCTTCGAACTCTGTCAGGGCTGTGCTGTCGGATGCACTGGTGCTTGTTTCTTCTGATGGTGTTGCTGCTGCCACCTGTGTTATTTCTGATGCGTCTTCGCCGTCCACTGTCGCTTCAGGTGTTGCTGCCTGCACCTTGATGGTTCTTTGGTTGATGCTTTCGAGAAAACCGCCAGGTGGGACAGGCGCCCAGGTCGAACCGATGTTCGCGAGCTCGTCCGCTTCTGTGTTGTTGTCCCTGGTGATGTAGTTGAGCTCGCAACCGTCGAAATTTCCTTCGAGTTCGTTGTAGAGCTTCTGGTATGCCGCCATGTTGTCGGCTATTGCGTTGTAGTTTCTCATCGTCTGCTGGACGACGAGATTGGAGTCCCCGTAAATTATGAGGCGAGTGGCTCCGCATGTTTTGGCCATGCGCATGCAATGTAGGAGTGCCTCGTATTCTGCTTCGTTGTTGGAAGCGTGACTGAAGTTGATCTGGAGGACGTATTTCAGCTTTGTTCCTTTGGGGGAAATGAGTACGACTCCTGCCCCAACTCCTTGTTGTCTCTTGGACCCATCAAAGAACATTGACCATGAGCTTGATAGGTCTGGGGGGCCTGGTGTTTGAACCTCCGTCCACTCAACCAGAAAGTTTGGGAGTACTTGGGATTTGATGGCTGTTGGGTGCTTGTACTGCAGGTCTCGTGGGCTGAGCTCGATGTTCCACTCGGCGACTCGCCCGGTTGCTCCAGGGTTGTTTAGTATGTCAGCGAGTGGTGCGCTGCTCACGATTGTGATAGGGTGCTCGTCGAAGTATTGGGACACCTTTCTTGAAGTCATGACGATGGCTAGTAGTATCTTCTGATAGTGCGGGTACCGCTGCTGGGATTTGGTCAGGAGCATGCTGAGGTAGTAGATTGGTCTCTGAATGCTCTGGACCTTGCCTTCTTCTGCGCGTTCGACGACGAGCGCCGTGCTTACTATACTGCTGCGTGCTGCCACGTAGAGGTATAGCTTCTCTCGTTCCTTGGGTATCGCCAGGATTGGTGGAGTTGAGAGTGTCTTTTTCAGGTCCGCAAATGCTTGGCGGGCTTCCTCCGTCCACTCGAATTTCTTTCCTTTCCTGAGAAGTTGATAGAAAGGCAGCGTGCGTTCTCCAAGCCTGCTGATGAAGCGGCTGAGAGCTGCGAGTTTTCCAGTGAGCTGTTGTACTCCTTTGACGTCGGTTGGTTCTTGAATGCGGGTGATGGCTTGGACTTTCTCGGGATTTGCCTCGATTCCACGGGCAGAGACCATGTAGCCCAACAGTTTTCCCGCCGGTACGCCGAATGCGCACTTCTTTGGGTTGAGTTTGATTCTGTATTTGTTGAGCGCTGCGAAGGTTTCGCGCAGGTCGTCGAGTAGTGTGGCTACTTTGTAGGTCTTAATGACGATGTCGTCCACGTAGACTTGTACGTTTCTTCCTATTTGCTCCTTTAGGCAGGCCTGCATCATTCGTTGGTAAGTGGCGCCTGCGTTTTTGAGCCCGAAGGGCATGGTCCTGTAGCAAAATACTCCATAGGGGGTGATGAACGATGTGTGCTCTTCGTCTTCTTCCTTCATCCTGATCTGGTTGTATCCTGAGTAAGCGTCCAGAAAGGAGAGTAGGTTGCACCCTACTGTTGAGTCGATTATCTGATCGATTCTAGGCAGGGGGAGTGGTCCTTCGGGCAATGTTTGTTGACTGGTCCATAGTCGACGCACATGCTCAGCACGGTCATGTCTTTCTTTGGCACCAGCACTGGGTTTGCTATCCAGGTGGCTTTCTTCGTTTCTCGGATGAACTGAGCGTCGAGTAACCGGTTGACTTCCTCTCCGATTGCTCTGCGCTTGGGCTCCGAGAATCGTCTCAGCGCTTGCTTCACTGGCCTCGTGTTTGGCTTGATGCGTAGGGCGTGTTCCGCGAATTCGCGTGGTATCCCAGGCATGTCGGCTGGGCACCAGGCGAATATTTCCCACTCTTCTCGAAGGAAGGCGATGAGAGCCGCTGCCTGCTCCTCTGGTAGGTGGGCGTACACGCGTACTGTTTTGTCCGGGTCCGTCGGGTGCACTTGGTAAGTGACTGTGTCGCTGTCGATGCTAAAGTCGCGTCCGTACTCCCTGGATTCGCTTCGGTTCACCAATGGGAAGGTGCTCTTGTCCGTCACTATGGCTATTTCTCTGAGTTCTTGTTTGGCTCCGAATGTGTCGGAGATCCTGTGGAAGTCACGATCACATTGATCTGATTTTATGAAGCTTCCGTTGATCGTGAGGACTCCTGATGATCCTGGCATCTTGAGCTTGAGGTAGGTGTAGTGTGGGACCGCCATGAATTGCGCGAATGCTGGCCGTCCCAATATGGCGTGATACTGTGATTGCCAGTTGAGTACCTCGAACTCGAGGACGTGCTTTGCGAAGTTACGACGGTTGCCAAAGACGACTTCGAGTTCGATGACTCCGAGCGATGTGACTGCTTCTCCTGGGACTACCCCGTGCAACTCGGTGCTTGATTTTTTCCATACTGATCGTGGGATCAACATCTTTTGCAGGGTATTGGCGAAGATGATGTTCATGCTGCTGCCTCCATCCATGAAGATCCGGTCCATGTCGTATCCTCCGATTTGTGCATCTAGCACTAAGGGTGCATGCCCCGGTCTTGGGACTGCGGGTGGATGGTCGTCCTGTGAGAACGTGATGCTGGTCTCCGTTCCATGTAGCAGGTAGACGTCGACTGTGTTTATGCTCTCAGCTGCTCTGGCCTGCAGGGTTTGGGTGTCGCGTTGTGTTTGCGGTATCCTTCCTTCTTGGATCATGAGAACCTGTGCTCGCGACGGGCTGTGACGTCCTTCCGGGCTTGAGGTCGGCGCTTGCTCGGGTCGTTGGTTGCGTCTGTCTTCTTTCTGCTTCTCCTTCTTGAGGTCGTCGGCTAGCTCGTTGAACGGACGGCAGTCTCTCAAAGTGTGACTTGACCTGACGCGTCCCCAGTCATCCTCGAAGCTATGGATCGTGCAGGGTCCTGCTAGCTGCTCTCTGGCCGTGAGTTTGCTAGATTCGACGTGCCTCTTCCTTCTTGAGATTCTGAAGATCTGCTCATGATCCTCCGGGTGCTCGTGGAAGCGAGGATCGGTTTCGATTCCTCGACTCATGTCTTGGTTCTTGATGAGGTTGGCGAATTCATCCGGCCTTCGATCTGGGTCGTAGTACTCGCCAACAGGTGTCTCGGAGTCGCTGTCTTGGTTGGCGGCGGATGCCCGTGCGTGCCTTTTGGGTCGTCGATTCCTTCTGCCTTGGCGGTGGTTCTGCTGATCGTTAGATTCAATCTCGTAGTCGTCGTCTCGATGTGCGGCGGGTGCCCGGGCGGTGGAGGGTTGTCGGAAGATTTGCGAGTCCCCCGCTGCGCGTCGCAGTTCGTCGAGTGGGATTCCTTCGTAAAGGCCCCTCGCCGTTCTTCTGGGTCGTCGACTCCTTCGGCGCCGGCGCTGTACTTGGCCGTTACCGTAGTATCGGTCCTGGCGTGACTGCAGCTCGAGTGGTCTTGTTGGGGTGGCGAGGATGTCCGCCGTGATCTTGAATCCTTCGAGTGGGCTAGGTCCGGTTCTTGCCCTTGAGTTGTGGCTTGCTGAAGATGGGACCGCCGAGATCGTGATCTCAACCCGCGTAGTCCCCACAGACGGCGCCAATTGACGGGGATCAACCCCGGAAAATCCCATGGTCAGGGACCCTGGGTTAGTCATGAGAGGCGCAGGTTCGACGATAACTCGTCGGCAAACAAGGAGGCTCGCTCCTGCTCGATATTATTGATTGGGGAGATGCGATTACAGAGGAAGCCGAGGCTGGAGCGCTCAGGGCTAGGGCTACAAGTGATATTCGATGTCCTTGGTGTCGCCCCTCCTAGCCCTTATATACCAGGCTAGGTCTCGGGGAGTTCATCTACGTGTACAGGTAAACTTTCCTAACCCTAGCTTGCTCCGTACGGCAGGTCTTCGCACCTTCCTTGTGAGTCGAGGACTTCTACGTCGGTGCCATCTAGTGGGCCTAGGCCGTATCTTCATGGTCTTTCTGCCTTCACGGACACCAGGTAGATTCATCCGTAGGAGTCGTGGGGTCACCCCCTCGTCACACCTCAGTGAGGTCCTCGTGGTAGGACTAAAAATGGGTCCCTGTCCAAGTGGGTTATGTTTGGGTCGCAGACAGCCGGGTCAGGGAGGACATTGAGGGCATCTGATGCGCGTCCACATGGACCCAAAACTGCCTCAGACTTGGGCTGGAAATGGGTCGCGTCGGGCCAAAAAGCAGACACTGGTTCGTTTTGGACATCCCGTTGGGCCGCGATGTTGTTCTCGAGGACCCAAATTGAGATCGGTGGACCAATTGCGAACATTTGGGTCGCGTCTTTGGAGTTGCCCCGGTGAAGGAAGGTACCTTGAAAATGAACACCATAAAATGTTCGTGGACCGCATCGGTACATGTCTGCGAGTGTGATACGAGAGTCAGACATTCAACCGTATGCATTAAATCCGGATAGAAAAGTGTGTCAAAGTAATTTAAAATATATACTCCCTTCGATCCATAATAAATGTCGCTTGGATCGAAGGGAGTAGTATATGGTTGTTGGTTGTTGGAAAGAAAGAGAAAGGAGAGAGGGATCACGTGCTTTCTTTTGGTTGGGCATGCAATATCCAAACTTCTGCAATGTTTCCCTTAGTTTAGTACTCCTTCCGATCCATAATAAATATTGTTTATCTAATACAAAGTTTGTATAAGCTTAGTACAAAATGAGCGATACTTATTATGGATCTAAGGGAGTATATATTTGCGGGGAAACGAACGTGCGAACAGGTCTGTAGACCGATATGACAAAAGTGACCCGAACCTTTACGAAAGATTTGAAGGATCACGTTCAAGATGCCCTCATTTTCTCGTGATGTTTTTTAATTCCATCGTGATGGTTTATATTAAAGATGAGTTTGTTCTATGGCCTTCACCTTCCACCAATTCCTTCTATCTGGTTTTTACTTTCTCTCTTAAAATACCAAAATAAACCTATGGCCTTCACTTCTCATCAACCTCTTCTATCTGCTTTACTCCTTTCCATAAATCTTTACTATTAAAGGAGGGTTGGTGCCCCGTAAAAAAGGAGAGTTGGTAGGTTCCCTCACCTCTTTTTCCCATATTTTTCTCCTCACGATCCTTTTAACATTTGGTTTTTGTCATTCATTTTGGCAAATTCAACCGATGTCGCACAAATAAAAATCAACATAAATAAACTAATTTGGAATCTTCATTATTAAAGAGAAGTTTGTTTATGAATTTCACCTCCCACCGACCCCTCCTATTTTTTTCTACTCCCTCTCCTGAAAAATTGAAACAAACATACGCATGGCCTCTACCTTCCACCAACCCCTTCCATCCGGTTTTTTAATCCCTTCTTTTAAATCTCTACTATTAAAAGAGAGTTAGTAGGTTCGCCTCACCTCTTTTTTTGGTCTTTTTATCCTCATGACCCCTTTCACCTTTGATTTTTTTGGTAAACTCGACCGATATCGCACAAATAAAAACTAACTCAAATATACTATTTTGGAATAATGTTAACCAAATCGATACTTCCGTTTTTAGACTCGGGCAACGCCCTTTCCATTTTCACAACAAAATGAAAATAAATTGTCGACAAAGCCCCTTTCCATTTCATAACAAAATGAAAATACAATGTTTGCCAAAAAAATCACAAGGGGGAAGGAAAGGGGTGAACGAGACTAGTACCTCCAGGAAACCCACTGCCTTCACCTCGTTGTCGAGAATATGAAGGTTATGGGGGAAAAAACCTGGGGCACAAATCACAAACTATCTTATTACAAACCATAGGGCACACATCGGTTCAAACAAGTATCAAGTATCCCACAAATTATTTCATCACATGGGCATACCAAGAGACCACCTAACGCACAACATCCACTCAATCTTCACTGGCTTGATCTATCAATGTTGTGCATGTCCTCACCAAGTCCATAATTCCTCCGCGAATGGCTTCCACGCCACCTCGAAGTCACTTCGCGTCATCCTCTTTTTGCAAACCTGCCTAGTATATAAGTAAAAAAAACAATGGATAACACAATCTCAAAAGGGTTCTTGATCATTTTTAAGTTAAAGGGGGCTCGGTTTCGAGCTAGCCAAATTGCCCATGTCACACCAACCTAGACGACAATATAGAAAGATTCGTCGCCTGGCAGGATTTTGTAGCACCAAGCATAACACTGCCAGTTGTTGTTCTGACAAAATTCAGTCCCCGTAACCACTCCAATCGACCTCCATACCACATGAGCCACAAACATTCAAAGAACAAGTGTTGAGTAGTTTCAGTTTTCCTGCGAAACGAACAACAAGGATTACCACACCATTTTCTAGATCTCATAACTTGTCTTATTAGACTAACATCTTGAAAAAACTATCACAAAAAAATTGAATTTTCAAAGGGATTTTATCAGACCAAACCCAATGTAAATGGCAACCATGAAGCAGCCTTTCCATCCATCCGTACATCAATTTGGTGGTAAATCTCACCTTTTTGTGCGAGCCCCAAAATACCTTATCAAGTTCATGTGTAAGCCCTTGGTCAGAATCAATCTTCTTCAGCTCAGCCCATTGTTGAGCTTGCACAAGATTTGATCTTCTTCTACAAAAACTATGTTGATGCACCTCCTTAATGCGATTGAGGTTACAATCTTGTCCATTACATATCTCAAACAACTGAGGAATTTGTTCAACAAAAGGGCGTGAACCCCAACATCATCCTTCCATAATCTAGCAATATTGCCATCACGGATCTTAATTTTCTTCCCAACATATAAACATATCTCACTCTCAACAAATCTTTCCAACAAGGCATATAGAAAATCTAGGTTTTACAGTGGCAATAGCTTTATTTTGGAGATATCTAGCCCTCACAATATCCAACCACATACCAAATTGACTTGCGTTTTATTTTCTCAAGCCTTTGACACCTAAACCCTCCTTATCTTTACATCGATGGATTATAGACCATTTTCACAAGATGATATCTACTTTTATTATAGCCACATTGTCAGAAGAATCTTCTCCTGTGCTTGTCTAGTTTCTCAATGAACGACATGTTCATCAACCACATGAACATATGATACGAGGAAATTTGTGACAAAGCAGCATTAAGAAGAGTATGCCTCCCCCCATAGAAGCTGCATTACCAACCCAGGGTACCTAACCATGGGATTTGCCGAGGTCCATCCTCATCATCTAGCCTCTTAATGTGCTTACCCTCAACAAAATCTCAATCAGTTGTTTTCATAGTAGTGAAACTAACAAGTATCCTTAGATAGTGTATAGGAAAATTTCCAATATCACAATCAAAAGAATATGCAGTTGCTTAATCACCTCATAATCCCATCCAATAATTAAGATTTCACTAATTATCAAGTTTGACTTCCAGGCCTGACATCATTTCAATTATATACAACAACATCTTAAGGTTGACAATTTTTTCAATGTCATGTTCCAAAAGAATTACCATATCATTAGCACACTGTAACACCGTGGCACCATTAGGAATCACATCAGGAATCATTCCCCTCAATAAATCATTATTTTCCCCTCAATACCATTATACAAGATGCTTCTAATCCATCCACACTAGGTTTCACTATACCCTCTAAGTTCATGACATTCTGGTAGGAAATGCTAGTTAACTTTGTTGTACACTTTCTCAAAATATAGTTTGAACACAATACTACTTGTTTTCTCCACACGTGCGTAATTTAGCAATTCACACAATGAAAGGATACCATCCATAATGTTTTCGCCCTTCACAAATGTATTCTGTGATGGGCTTATTAGCTTATTAGCAACACATGAAACCCTCTGATCTAAAACCTTAGTCACCAATTTCTATGGACACCTCAAAAAATAAATTGGAAAAAACTATTGTATCTTTTCCGCACCACAAACTTTAGGAAGCAGAGTAATAATGTTGCAGTTCAAGTGCTGAATGTCAAGCTTACCTTTATGAAATGCATCAAACGAGTCATGATATCATGCTTAACAAAATCCCAACAACATTGATAGATTTTTACCGGCATTATCCTGGACATGTGCTCTACTAACATTCATATAAAATAGTTCCTCTCTAACTCCCTCCTCAGTAAATTTTTAGTTAACATCTTGTTATTCACCCTGTAAAGTTTTTACTCAGTATCCCAAGTCCCAGGGTCGACATGAAACATGTTTCTAGGAGCAGGACCAAATAGGGCCTTATAAAAACCAGTTGCATGCAACAGTAGATCATTAATATCCTCTATTTCAACATCATCACTTCCTTCACGAGCTTCAACAGGCAAAAGTTAGCGAGACTGTTGATAGATTCAACTATAATAGTGACCCTGGTCACATCGAGCGGTCGTTAGGAAACAAACAACATTTCACGACTAAATTTATGTACAAGCATTTAAAAAAAATGTTGATTGTGACTACAAATGGATCTGAAGAGCAAAGTTACATCTGAAAATACATATATTTCTTGTTCTAAAAAAATATACATATATTTTTTCGACAACTCTTTCAAGATGTCGTTCTCACTAGAGATGCCATGAAACTCAGAAAATGGACCGCTAATCCTAAACGTTCCTTTTATGATGATAGATAAACTTCTCAACACCTACTTTTCTTATGTTCGATGGCCAGGGTGGCCTGGGGTACTGCTAGGTTTTTATTTGCTATTAAATTATGCCCTAATAACTTATGACAATTTTGCTCCCGTGCTATATCTTCTTACCTCATGATAAAATATATTTCACTATTAACCTTGCTGCTTATGTTGGGATCGTTTTTGAAACTAGATGATGCCCCGCACGTTGCTGTGAAAATTTGTCGTGAATTTCGAAGTAACATCCACATATCTAAGAAGATAATAATTTGTATAAGTAATAAGGTTGATTCCATATGTAAGTACTAATTAAAAAAACTACAGATTGATAGTGTAGAGCTTGAATGAAACTATAGTTTTTAGTCCTTGTCGGGTGTATGACTTCAACAAATTAAATTAATGTTGTATTTATAGAATTCAGATTGCATGGTAGATAAATATTGTGTATAAGAAATGTAAATCTATTCATATTGTAGGAAAATATTCTCAGTGCAAAAAATTATTTGAAACAAATTAGGAAATTATTGGAAAAAATATAAGTAACCAGACCTGTATGCTATCTTCTCTTTCTTCTTCGATAGAATACATGTATGGGCAGTGGGAGAACCAAAGCATCAAAAAGGAGGCTACGGGGAGAACCTGCTACTGAGAAGGGAGGCAACGTGGAGGGTATGAAAATGTCCTGACCAACACCCACGGCATCAGCAGGTGATATGTGTCAAATTTCAAGGTCATTGGCGATGGTAGATCACAACAATGAACTCAGTTGCTCTACATATACTTCTTCGGGAATGTTGATCAATTTTCAAAATATCACCAAGAGGGGGTCCCCATTGTTTTGTAGCCAAGTGAGATGCAAGGTACAAAAAAAGATCTCTGGTGTACATTTGCGTGGTTCATATGATCATATCTGGTTCCATGCAGAATGAAAAGAAAAAATCATGGATCTTTGTTTTGGGTTAACACCACATAACTTCAGTTTACATTATATCCGCAGCATGAGTAGTTATAAAAGATCAATGTAAAAAACAACGCTTACGACTGAACGAAGTAAACAAAAAAATGTAAAATATATATATATATATGTTTAAGACTGAACCAAGCAAACAAACAAAAAAAGCCAGGACAAACCCAGTAACAATAGAAATAAAAATGCGCCTTAGGTCTGAACCAATCAATGGATGAAGCACTGATACTTGATAAATCATGTGGAGCTTTGCAACATACTACAAAACCGGTAGAAGAAAAAAATACAGAGTTTAGAAGTATAGAATTGACACTTTCCCTTGAAAAATTAAGTACAACGGCTGAGGAATTTACGGGGGTGGAAGGAGTAGCTTTAGACCCTTGTTTATGGTCTGCGAGTTGTTCAGTAACCGATGTGGGAGGACAACATGCAACACAGGAAAGGGGAGCAGGTGTGAGAGAGTGTCGTGCAGGTAAGTGATGGTACGAGAGTTAGCGGGTATAGCTTTGCTTCTCGCCCCTTGCTGGTTACCCAAAGTGGAAGGTTTGAGATGTAGACAACAACAAATTTTCCTCGGTGAAGATACCAAGTGTGACACCCTGGTTTTTTTCCCTTTTTATTTGCATTTGATTTCTTCTGATTTTCTGGATTTGGATTTTATTTGCCTGAGTTGCAAACTCTTTTGGCCTTGCTCACTAGGGTCCAAATTTTATTTTGGACCAAGTGACCCCTAGACCCTCCTTCCCCATAGCCATGATCAAGTCATGATCATTCATGACCTTGCCCAATTTTTATTAAGCCAAAAAAATTCCTTTTCTCTAAAGAAATTGCTCTATTTCCCCCTCCTAGATGAAGCTAACCTCACTTCTACCTACCCATTTGCCTTGAAACTTTTTGTGCTGAACAATGGAGTCATGGCACATGATCCCATGCAATGAGATGAGCAAGTTCAATGCAAAAATTCTCCTATAGAAATTATTTTGCAATTCTGGTCAGTATAGCACTTTATACAGCAAGTACCCTGTAGACTTATCTGTTGGTCCTGAAATTTTGAACACCGCTAGTCCTTCCTAAGTGTAGCTTGCACACAAAAATTCAGCACCAGACTCCCAGCCATTTGCTCTACAGAACCTGCCAAAGTTTGATGCAGAAACAGTAAATTGAACCTCACATCCACATCTGACCAAACTAACTGCACCCAGGCGCCCAGATCAACTCCTGGACGTTCACTGCACCTGCCAGACACGTTTGCACAGCAGTGGCAGCCCCCAGTGCACGAGTGCACGGGGTGAGCATGCTCACTGCCGGCCAAACTCGCGCTCTGGCCATGCCCGTGGCCTGGCCGCCAGAGGCACCTCGCACACCGAGCGCCCTGAGCCGCGTCTCCTTGTCCACGAGCTCTGCAGAGCCTTCGCACGACACCTCACCCAGCCCAGCGCCACGCAGCCCGCCGGAAGCTCGCCGTCGCCGCACTGTTCGTCCGCCGCAGACCCACGGGCCGCCTCTGTACCAGCACGCTTGCCGCCCTAGCCGTGGCTGCTTCCGCGCATCGTGCTCCACCCCTGCAAGCCTGCACAACACCTCTTTGCCGCTCACGCCGCTGCTAGCCATCTGTCCCGGCAATCCAGAGCCGCAGAGCTGCCGCCGACGACCAGTCCTGTCGCCCCAGCAACGCAGAGCTTCAGGATAAGCCTGCCCCCGCTGCAGCGACGCCACCGCCTCCGCAAACCTCGCCGAAGCTCCCTTATCCCCTCGGCAGTTCGTCCGGCCCCATTGCTGCTCGGTCCGACGACGCCCGCACGTGAACCCCGGTGAGCTCTAGAAATTGGAGCCCCGGCTCGTCTCAGACCACACCTACCACCCCCACCTCACTCGAATTGCGCGCAAGCAAGGAAGAAGCCCGCCAGGGAGGCCCTGGCACGAGATCCTCACCGGAGCTCGCCGGAAGGAGCTCCACCGTCGCCCCCCTTCCTTTGGTGCTCCCAGGGCACAACCCCCTCTGTCCTTAGCCTTCTTTCTCTCTGGCGTAGCTAACCCGCCGCTCGCCGTGGTCCATCTTGCAGAGTAGCTTGACCCCGACGACCTCCTCCCGCCGCCGTCCACTGGAGGAGAAGACCCCCTCGCCGTACGGCCACCATTCGCCAAGCTACGGGTACGGGCAGAGCCTCCTCACCCAACCCCTTCCAGCCGTGCACTCCTCCGTCGCCGGGGAGGCCTCGCCGCCGGTGAACTCCGTCACCGGAGCCCGCCCTGCTCTGTTCTGCTCCTCCCCTTCTAAACCTGCCAGGGCTGGCCCACTGTCAGCCTCACAGGCCAGCCCGAAGCGGTACGAGTGGAGGTGTATTCTCCAGAATACGCCTTCGACGTGGCCACCCCCAGGAAAATCAATGAAATTCATTTTTTAATTATTTAAAAATGGATCTTGACCAAACTTTGACCATGAATAACTCCTAAACCACAAGGCCAAATGAGTTGATTCTTTTTGCTAAATTTTTGTCTTGATCTCCTCTTTAAGTTGACAAAGTTTGGGGGCTTGAATCCCCTTGTAGGTCCACTGGACAGAGAGATGATGCATTGGACCTAAATTGCTTTGCCACTTTTATTGTATTGCAGAAGTTGACCAGGAGCTTGCAAGATACCAGGAGTTCCAGGACACTCCACTTGATCAAGGCAAGCCACAATATTCTGGTCATGAGGAGCTTGAGTTGGATTTTGTCCATTTGAAGCCTTAACTTGGTTTTTATGCTTGATTTAATTTGCTAATTAAATTGTTATTGCCTTGCCAAGTGAAATATTGATTCATACCATGTTACCGTATTGCATGCTCATGTTAAGATAAAAATGTTGTTATACTCACACACTTAATCTGAACGTTGACCAAGTGCCACCGAACCGAGCTCTTTTTCGTGCAGCCACATTTTCCTGTGCGGGCAGGCCTTGATGCGGTCTACCGGTGGGCATCCCTTACGCGTATTCACCAAAGTGGGAGGGCTACGCGCGGCAGTTGCCTTGGCCGGGTAAACGGCGGTAGCCTTGACAGCTAGCATGGTTATGGGTACCCGTCCCCGTTTGGGACAAGTTTGGGCCACGCGATGGTTGGAGCCATGCGATGGTCAGTGTCGGGATGACACCGGGCTACCCAGGACATGACTTGTGTAAGTATGTCGGTGATGCGGTAAGGGGGACACGTGGTATACCGGTCTCGTTGGAGATGTCTAGCTCACTACTCACGGGGCTGGTTCCAAGGATCCTGTGGGACAGGTTCCGGGGGTTTTGAGCGGAGGAGAAACTCCATGTGTGGTGAAAATGCACAAACTCTGCAGAGTCAAAATCTATTCGAATAGCCGCGTCCTCGGTCATGGGACACAGTTCGTACTAGGTCACACAAGGTCAACAAGAATTTGGCAATAATAATCTTAAAATGTTGAAATGGTTGAACCGTTTTGTAAGTGGTCATGAGGTGACCCGGTATCGAGTCGGGAGGACTCGAAGGTAAGACTCGTGGTCACGTGGTGATCGTAAGTTGTGGACTATGCACTAAAGTTTAATTTGCCATGCACTCATACTCACCATGTTTATAATCATGCCTTGTTCATATGTGCTCTTTATGTCTTGATTATTGTGTGCTTGCAAGTACATTCAATGTACTGACCTGGCGTGTCATGCCAGATGCAGGAGAAGCTGCACCGGAAGAGTTGATTGTGCCGTACTTCGCGAACTAGGCCGTGTCCCAGCAGTGTCTCGGTGGAATGGAGCTCCATCACCTCGTCGTTCCGCTGCCGTAGTGTTCTTCGTCAAAGCGAGGCTCGAGATGTGCCATAAATAATGTACATAGAGTTGCTGCGCACCCTGTGCCGCCATGCCTCAAAGTAGTTTGTATCCTCGAACTGTTGTATCCGCATGTATCATAAATGAAGCGGTCGTTTCTATACCAATGTGTTGAACATTGCCAGAAGACTTGATCTCTGGGCTGGCAATGTAAGGTAAACCGGTCGCTCTGAGCCGGGGTGCCACAACGATTGGTATCAGAGCCGCGCTGACTGTAGGACACGCTAGTTAGGCCGTGCGCTAGAACGGTAGTTTAGAAGCTTGCTTGATCCTTGCAACTTGATTGCTGCATACATGGCATATAGATGCATTGATTTTATTACTAATGGCTAACCTTGTGAGTGTAGATGGCACCTGTTCCTTTTCCCTTTGAGTACGACCCGTCACCGTCAAGCTTTCCGGCGCTGCTCCGTCGAGTTTGGCTTCGGCTGTACCCTCAGAGAGAAGACCCGGTGTTCCAGGTGTACCGTGAGAAGCTGGCTGACTTCGTGCACGAGTATCGAGCTGAGGTGTTCCTGTTCACGAGCTCCATGGTTGGCAGCCTTTCTCGTTCTGCGAAGGGAGGGCCCACTTCCACACCTGAGCAGGCCGTCTTCTATGCTTCCATGGCTGCTCTCGTCGACTTGCGTCAGCAGGAAGTCGGGATGCAGACTCACCCGGGTCTTTCTCATTACCCCACCATGACCCCCACGGGCCATGTTCTGTTTCCACCAGACTCAGCATGCGACCGTCCGGACGTCCATCTCTCTCGCTACGTGGTCACGCAGTATGAGTTGATCGTCAGCCTTGCGGAGGAGTTGGCTCTTTCCCGGGAGGCGCTCGCATCCCTGAGTAATGACCAGTCACCACCTCCCCCACCTTCTCCACCTGTTCCGGCGCCAGCTCCACCCACTACTCTCACCCCGCAGACTCCTTCAGTGCCTCCTGATGTCCCGGTTGTCACTCGACGCGAGACCACAGAGGAGTGGTCCACATTGGTTGCCACCCCAGCTGCTCCGATGCTTAGTCCGCACCCTTCTCCTTCTGCTGAGGAGAAGCCTCCTCGTAAGCGTCGTTTCATTGGTTCTTCCTCTCGTAGCACGATTCACGTGATTAGCTCCGGCTCCGAGGACAACTCCGATGACTCCGACGACCGTCGCGACTAGAGTAAAGTCGAGCAGCGGGATGTTATGTTTACTGTTATGTAATGCACGTTGTCAACTGCCGTGTGAGCAGTTCTAGTTATGCTACCTATGTTAGTCGCCATGTATGCAGTCATGATGTGATGTATGAGTGTGAGGTTTCTTCGCTTCTTATTTAGAGTTCTGTTGTTAATGCTTTCCGTCCCGTTGCTATGATATAGGTGACTCGGACGAACCCTTGCTCGCTTTTTCAGCTGACGGCACCACGCCTGGTTCTGAGCTGATACTTGATCGGCCGTCCGGGGTGGATGCCTCCTTTCTTTTTCTCACACTGCCCCCGAGTTCTGAGCTGTTTTGCGGCCGTCTCGGGCAGCTGTTGAGTTTCTTTTCTTACAGTGGAGTCCCTATGCTCTGAGCTGATTTTCGGCCGACTTAGAGGACCTCCGCTTTCTTTTTCTCACACTGCCCCCGAGTTCTGAGCTGTTTTGCGGCCGTCTCGGGCAGCTGTTGAGTTTCTTTTCTTACAGTGGAGTCCCTATGCTCTGAGCTGATTTTCGGCCGACTTAGAGGACCTCCGCTTTCTTTTTCTCACACTGCCCCCGAGTTCTGAGCTGTTTTGCGGCCGTCTCGGTCAGCTGTCGAGTTTCTTTTCGCAGTAGAGACCCTATGCTCTGAGCTGATTTTCGGCCGACTTAGGAGGATCGCTGCTCTTTTCTTATCACTGTTGTTCCAAGTTCTGAGATGTTTTGCAGCCGTCTTGAGCAAGGGGTGAGCTACCCCAGCAAATGCCCCAGATCCGAGTTTTCAAGACCGTTCGGGTGGCCGCTGGATTCTTTTGCCTTTTTGCAAGGGATTCGGATAGTCACTGCCCACCGCCTCTCGGAGTTTTTGAGTTCCTTCTTGTGTTGCCGTCACTTCGCCTATTTTTCCCCTTGCGGTTTCTCATGAGTGTGGTGCTCTATGTTGGGAACATTTATAGGATGCGGCATGGTGAAGGCAGCCAATCTGGTGATGACGACACCCCTCGTCGTCGATCCGCCAGGCAAGCTGGATTGTCACCCGAGCATCTACCACCTCATCCGCCACAAGCACCAACCCCAGACCAGATCATGAGAATGTTTGAAGAAAGGAGGAATCAGGATCTCATGGAACTGCTGAGAGGAATGCAAAATATTGTGGGACAGAATCAGAATCAAGGGTCACGCTCCAAGCTGTCAGATTTTCAGCGCGCCCGTCCACCAGACTTTAGCGAAGCCACAGACCCCCTTGAGGCAGATGATTGGTGGAGGACTATGGAAAAGAAACTAGAGATAGCACGCTGTGATGAGGAAGACAAGGTCCCTTTTGCTACCCACTACCTTGAGGGTTCCGCCGCCATCTAGTGGGACAACACCAAGGCTGTGTGGCCCGCAGGAGAAGACATCACATGGGAAAGGTTCAAGGAGAAGTTCCGCACCTATCACATTCCTTCCGGAGTGTTGAAGACCAAGCAGAGGGAATTCCTTGCTCTCACCCAAGGCAACATGACAGTGAGCGAGTACCTGAACAAGTTCAACCATCTGCCAAGGTACTCCATCCATGACGTGAGCACTGAAGAAAGGAAGGTGGACCGCTTCCTTGGAGGACTTAGTCCCACTCTTCGCTGTCATCTCAGCATGCTGGACTTTCCAGACTTCCAGACTTTGGTCAACAAGGCACTCATTGCAGAACGTGAGTACAAGTCTGTCATCGAGCTCAAGGCGGCATATGATGACCGCAAGAGGAAGTATGAAGCAAAGAAGGCCCCATATGAACCCTCCGCTCAGAAGCCACGTGTGGTACAGGCCGCTCCCCAACCCGCCCCAACAAACTTCAAGACCTCCTGGAACAATGGCAATGCCGCAACTAACAAGCCGGCAGCCCAAGGGAAGCCCTTTGTCAGCAACCAAGTGAGGGAGGATTGTATGCGGAACGGTACCTGTTTCAACTGCGGGAAGCCAGGACACTACGCCAAGCAGTGCCCCAACAAGACGGGGAAACCGGCACCGCAAGTCAACAACATGGGAGGCCAGAACAACTACCGCCAGGCCCGAGTCAACCACATCTCGGCCGAAGAAGCCCGCGAGTCCCCCGACGTATTCGTTGGTATGTTTCCTATAAATAACATACCCACGGCTATTCTATTTGATTCTGGGGCAACCGATTCGTTTCTTTCACGGGGCTTTGCCACCCAAAACAATTTTTCCATTTCTTTTCTGGATGCACCGGTAGTGGTCAAAACCCCTGGAGGAATGCTCAGGGCAAGCACGGTATGCAAGGATCTGGAAATAGAGATATATGGGGTCGAGTTCCCGGCCTCTCTGATGCTGCTGGAATTAAAAGGGATTGATGCAATAATCGGCGTTGATTGGCTCACCCAACATGACGTTCATCTCGCCTTCAAGACCAGAATAGTGATTTTGGTAAACCCAGAAGGGAAAGCAACCCGATTCACTGCCGTGGGAATGCCACGCAAGAAGGAGGTAGCCGTGTGTCAGGTCACCACAACAGAGATGAGCAAGATACCAGTGGTCGGGGAATTTCCAGATGTATTTCCAGAAGAGTTGCCAGGAATGCCACCAGACAGAGAACTGGAGTTTGATATTGAGATTGTCCCCGGTACAGCCCCAATATACAAGAAGTACTACCGAATGCCATCCACCGAACTGGTGGAGTTGAAGAAGCAGCTGGATGAACTATTATGAAAGGGGTATATCCGCCCCAGCACCTCACCATGGGGATCGCCCGTATTGTTCGTCAAGAAGAAGGATGGTACTCTGCGGATGTGTGTTGACTACCGCCCGCTAAATGAAGTCACCATCAAGAACAAGTACCCGCTGCCCCGCATTGATGATTTGTTTGATCAACTGAAGGGAGCCCAAGTGTTCTCTAAGATAGATCTTCGCACCGGCTATTATCAGTTGAAGATCCGGAAGGAAGATATTCCCAAGACGGCATTCACCACCCGATATGGCCTATATGAATTCACGGTCATGTCGTTTGGGTTGACGAATGCCCCAGCTTACTTCATGGGGATGATGAACAAAGTCTTCATGGATTTCTTGGACAAATTTGTGGTGGTGTTCATTGATGACATACTCATATACTCCAAAAATGAAGAAGAGAATGAGCAACATCTCCGTGTTATACTGGGACGACTGCGAGCTCACCGCCTTTACGCCAAGTTCAGCAAATGCGAGTTTTGGCTAAGGGAGGTAGGATTTTTGGGGCACATCCTGACAGCACAAGGTGTGGTAGTGGATCCCAGCAAGGCTACTATCGCCGATTCATTGAAGGCTTCTCCAAGATAGCCAAGCCGTTGACTGAGCTGTTGAAGAAGAATCAGAAATTGGTCTGGACCAAGGCATGTGATGACAATTTTGAACAACTGAAGGCAAGATTAACCTCCGCCCCCGTCTTTACCCTGCCAGATATCCACAAAGGGTTTGATGTGTACTGCGATGCCTCCAGGCTCGGTCTTGGGTGCGTACTGATGCAAGAAGGAAAGGTGGTAGCATATGCCTCCCGGCAGCTACGCCCACATGAGGTCAACTACCCCACTCATGACCTGGAGCTAGCCGCTGTGGTGGATGCCTTGAAGATATGGAGGCATTATCTCATCGGCCAGCGTTGCGAAGTGTATACCGACCACAAAAGCCTCAAATATATCTTCACCCAACCCGACCTCAACCTTCGGCAAAGAAGATGGCTCGAGTTGGTCAAGGACTATGACCTCGGGATAAACTATCACCCAGGGAAGGCCAACGTGGTGGCAGATGCTCTCAGCCGGAAGCCGAGTTCAGTGAACGCACTCTGGGGAAGGCTGCACCCAGAGCTGCGCAAGGAAGTCATTCAACTCAACCTAGTGTTGTGTGACTCAAGGACCACCAAAACTCTGGAGGTCACACCAACCCTTGTCGCAGAAGTCAAGGAAGCTCAAACCCAAGATGCGGAAGTTCGCATCATCAAGGAGAAGATCCTTCAAGGAAAAGCTGAACACTTTCACACGGATGAACAAGAAGTGTTGTGGTTCAAAGGCTGAATCTGTGTACCCGACCAGAACAACCTAAGGCAACAAATATTGCAAGAGGCACACGAGTCAGCATACTCCATCCACCCGGGAGGTACCAAGATGTACAAAGACGTGAAGGCCATATTCTGGTGGCCCGGGCTGCGAAAGGATATCGCCTACTACGTTGCCTGCTGCGACATCTGCAACAGAGTTAAAGTGGAGCATCGGAAGCCCGCGGGACTGTTGCAACCCCTGCAAGTTCCGCAATGGAAGTGGGATGACATCTGCATAGACTTTGTCATGGGACTTCCAAGGTCCGCCAGGGGCCACGACTCCATCTGGGTAATCGTGGACATGGTCACCAAGGTGGCCCACTTCATCCCAGTGAAAACCACCTACCGAGCCAACCAATTGGCAGAGCTGTACATGTCCCGAATCGTCAGTCTGCACGGCATACCAAAGACAATCACCTCAGATAGAGGGTCCACATTCACATCTGCATTCTGGCAACGTCTTCACCAAGCCTTGGGGACCGCATTGAAGCATAGTACCGCTTATCACCCGCATACGGATGGTCAGACGTAGCGGGTAAACCAAATACTAGAAGACATGCTCAGGGCATGCGTATTGGCCCACGGCTCTAAGTGGGAGGACTGCCTACCATATGCGGAATTCTCGTACAATAACAGCTATCAGGCCAGCCTCAAGATGTCACCCTTTGAAGCATTGTATGGACGGAAGTGCCGTACCCCCTTAAACTGGTCCCAGACATGGGACAGTCATATATTCGGCACCGACCTAATGCTTGAGGCAGAAAAACAAGTCAAGGAAATTCAAGACCGCCTGAAAGTCACCAAGTCCCGACAAAAGAGCTACTATGACAACAAGCATCGCGAAGTGAACTTTGAACCCGGTGATTTCGTGTACCTCCAAGTAACCCCAATGAAAGGGGTGAGAAGATTCAACACCCGAGGAAAACTTGCTCCAAGATACATCGCGCCATTCCCAATAGTGGCTAAAAAGGGAAAGGTGGCATACCAGCTGGAACTACCACCTGAGATGTCCGACGTCCATGACGTGTTCCACATATCTCAGCTACGCAAGTGCATCACACCACCAGTAAAGAAAGTGGATGTGCAGGAGTTAGAACTGACACAAGACCTGACCTATGAAGACAAACCTGTAAAATTTTTGGGTGAGATGGAAAGGACCACCCGCAGTAAAGTGATACGGTTCTATAAGGTATTATGGGATCACCACACTGAGGCAGAAGCTACCTGGGAAAGAGAAGAATTTCTGAGATCCGCATATCCTTATCTGTTCCCTGAGAAACCAAATCTTGAGGACGATATTTACCCTAAGGGGGGTAGGTTTGTGACACCCTGGTTTTTGGCCCTTTTTATTTGCATTTGATTTCTTCTGATTTTCTGGATTTGGATTTTATTTGCCTGAGTTGCAAACTCTTTTGGCCTTGCTCACTAGGGTACAAATTTTATTTTGGACCAAGTGACCCCTAGACCCTCCTTCCCCATAGCCATGATCAAGTCATGATCATTCATGACCTTGCCCAATTTTTATTAAGCCAAAAAAATTCCTTTTCTCTAAAGGAAATTGCTCTATTTCCCCCTCCTGGATGAAGCTAACCTCACTTCTACCTACCCATTTGCCTTGAAAATTTTTGTGCTGAACAATGGAGACATGGCACATGATCCCATGCAATGAGATGAGCAAGTTCAGTGCAAAAATTCTCCTATAGAAATTATTTTGCAATTCTGGTCAGTATAGCACTTTGTACAGCAAGTACCCTATAGACTTATCTGTTGGTCCTGAAATTTTGAACACTGCTAGTCCTTCCTAAGTGTAGCTTGCACACAAAAATTCAGCACCAGACTCCCAGCCATTTGCTCTACAGAACCTGCCAAAGTTTGATGCAGAAACAGTAAATTGAACCTCACATCCACATCTGACCAAACTAACTGCACCCAGGCGCCCAGATCAACTCCTGGACGTTCACTGCACCTGCCAGACACGTTTGCACAGCAGTGGCAGCCCCCAGTGCACGAGTGCACGGGGTGAGCATGCTCACTGCCAGTCAAACTCGCGCTCTGGCCATGCCCGTGGCAGTGCCCGTGGCCTGGCCGCCAGAGGCACCTCGCACACCGAGCGCCCTGAGCCGCGTCTCCTTGTCCACGAGCTCTGCAGAGCCTCCGCACGACACCTCACCCAGCCCAGCGCCACGCAGCCCGCCGGAAGCTCGCCATCGCCGCACTGTTCGTCCGCCGCAGACCCACGGGCCACCACTGTACCAGCACGCTTGCCGCCCTAGCCGTGGCTGCTTCCGCGCATCGTGCTCCACCCCTGCAAGCCTGCACAACACCTCTTTGCCCCTCGCGCCGCTGCTAGCCATTTGTCCCTGCAATCCAGAGCCGCAGAGCTGCCACCGACGACCAGTCCCGTCGCCCCAGCAACGCAGAGCTTCAGGATAAGCCTGCCCCCGCTGCAGCGACGCCACCGCCTCCGCAAACCTCGCCGAAGCCCCCTTATCCCCTCGGCAGTTTGCCTGGCGCCATTGCTGCTCGGTCCGACGACGCCCGCACGTGAACCCCGGTGAGCTCTAGAAATTGGAGCCCCGGCTCTTCTCAGACCACACCTACCACCCCCACCTCACTCGAATTGCGCGCAAGCAAGGAAGAAGCCCGCCGAGGAGGCCCTGGCATGAGATCCTCACCGGAGCTCGCCGGAAGGAGCTCCACCGTCGCCCCCCTTCCTCTGGTGCTCCCACGGCACAACCCCCTCTGTCCTTAGCCTTCTTTCTCTCTGGCGTAGCTAACCCGCCGCTCGCCGTGGTCCATCTTGCAGAGTAGCTTGACCCCGACGACCTCCTCCCGCCGCCGTCCACTGGAGGAGAAGACCCCCTCGCCGTCCGGCCACCATTCGCCAAGCTACGGGTACGGGCAGAGCCTCCTCACCCAGCCCCTTCCAGCCGTGCACTCCTCCGTCGCCGGGGAGGCCTCGCCACCGGTGAACTCCGTCACCGGAGCCCGCCCTGCTCTGTTCTGCTCCTGCCCTTCTAAACCTGCCAGGGCTGGCCCACTGGCAGCCTCACAGGCCAGCCCGAAGCGGTACGAGTGGAGGCGTATTCTCCAGAATACGCCTTCGACGTGTCCACCCCCAGGAAAATCAATGAAATTCATTTTTTAATTATTTAAAAATGGATTTTGACCAAACTTTGACCATGAATAACTCCTAAACCACAAGGCCAAATGAGTTGATTCTTTTTGCTAAATTTTTGTCTTGATCTCCTCTTTAAGTTGGCAAAGTTTGGGGGCTTGACTCCCCTTGTAGGTCCACTGGACAGAGAGATGATGCATTGGACCTAAATTGCTTTGCCACTTTTATTGTATTGCAGAAGTTGACCAGGAGCTTGCAAGATACCAGGAGTTCCAGGACACTCCACTTGATCAAGGCAAGCCACAATATTCTGGTCATGAGGAGCTTGAGTTGGATTTTGTCCATTTGAAGCCTTAACTTGGTTTTTATGCTTGATTTAATTTGCTAATTAAATTGTTACTGCCTTGCCAAGTGAAATATTGATTCATACCATGTTACCGTATTGCATGCTCATGTTAAGATAAAAATGTTGTTATACTCACACACTTAATCTGAACGTTGACCAAGTGCCACCGAACCGAGCTCTTTTTCGTGCAGCCACATTTTCCTATGCGGGCAGGCCTTGATGCGGTCTACCGGTGGGCATCCCCTACGCGTATTCACCAAAGTGGGAGGGCTACGCGCGGCAGTTGCCTTGGCCGGGTAAACGGCGGTAGCCTTGACAGCTAGCATGGTTATGGGTACCCGTCCCCGTTTGGGACAAGTTTGGGCCACACGATGGTTGGAGCCATGCGATGGTCAGTGTCGGGATGACACCGGGCTACCCAGGACATGACTTGTGTAAGTATGTCGGTGATGCGGTAAGGGGGACACGCGGTATACCGGTCTCGTTGGAGATGTCTAGCTCACTACTCACGGGGCTGGTTCCAAGGATCCTGTGGGACAGGTTCCGGGGGTATTGAGCGGAGGAGAAACTCCATGTGTGGTGAAAGTGCACAAACTCTGCAGAGTCAAAATCTATTCGAATAGCCGCGTCCTCGGTCATGGGACACAGTTCGTACTAGGTCACACAAGGTCAACAAGAATTTGGCAATAATAATCTTAAAATGTTGAAATGGTTGAACCATTTGGTAAGTGGTCATGAGGTGACCTGGTATCGAGTCGGGAGGACTCGAAGGTAAGACTCGTGGTCACGTGGTGATCGTAAGTTGTGGACTATGCACTAAAGTTTAATTTGCCATGCACTCGTACTCACCATGTTTATAATCATGCCTTGTTCATATGTGCTCTTTATGTCTTGATTATTGTGTGCTTGCAAGTACATTCAATGTACTGACCTGGCGTGTCATGCCAGATGCAGGAGAAGCTGCACCGGAAGAGTTGATTGTGCCGTACTTCGCGAACTAGGCCGTGTCCCAGCAGTGTCCCGGTGGAATGGAGCTCCATCACCCCGTCGTTCCGCTGCCGTAGTGTTCTTCGTCAAAGCGAGGCTCGAGATGTGCCATAAATAATGTACATAGAGTTGCTGCGCACCCTGTGCCGCCATGCCTCGAAGTAGTTTGTATCCTCGAACTGTTGTATCCGCATGTATCATAAATGAAGCGGTCGTTTCTATACCAATGTGTTGAACATTGCCAGAAGACTTGATCTCTGGGCTGGCAATGTAAAGTAAACCGGTCGCTCTGAGCCGGGGTGCCACACCAAGGTTTGTCTCCAGTAGGACTCCGACAACGAAAGGAAGGTGACAACAGCGCTAGGCGGTTGACGTGGACCTTCACACACAACAGATAACTTTGCTCCCAACGAGTTCAGAGAGGTTGTCAATCCCTCCGGCCTTGTTGTTTACAAAGGATAAAACGCACGGTATAATAATGATAGTGATAGCAACGGAAAAGTAAATAAAGCAGGAAATAAATAGTGGGCGTAAACAGTATTGGAAATATGGACCGGAGTCCCATGATGTTCACTAGTGATGTCTCTCTCCCAAAAGACGATAAAATATCCATGCGAGGTAAACAAATTACAGCTGGGCAATTGACAGGATTATGTGCGCAAACCAATGCTAACTATGTTATAAAGAAAGGAAGAGGCTCAAAAGCATGGGCGGTACGCCAAGACAAGTAGACCGAAATCCATCTGCATCTACCTACTAATCATCCACCTTGAGATATCTATCCAGAACATCTCGTTGGTATTAAGTTGCGAATCTCACCCGAAGTGTAAACTCAAAGCAACAGACAACTGCATTAAAGAACTTTGTGTAAAGTAAACAATCCTTGCACCCGTAAGTACAAGCACCGTTGTTTTCTCCCTTGTGGCAACAACACATCCCCTAGACTCATGTTTCTGTCACTCAAGCTAGTCATCAGGGGTCATGAACCCACAATCATGCATAACGCTCCCTCTTGGAGTCACTACCTACTACTTGGCCAAAGCAATAAACAACAAGAGAGAATATGCAAGAATTACTCTAGAACATAAATATAAAAGAGGAGAATCAAATATATTACTCAAACACAATCTGAACATAGTCTCATAATCCATCAGATCCCAGCAAACTCAGCATAGCAACAGCAGAAAGATTACATATGTGACTCGATCATGTAGGGCAGCTCACGAGGTCTAAACCATAAAGAACAAAGAGGGGAGGAGAACATCACATAGCTACTTATCATAGACCCATGGTCCAAGGTGGACTACTTACGGTTCATCCGGAAAGCATCCATGGTGGTGGAGAAGCTCCCGGAGGTGGTTCCTCCCTCCGGCAGGGTGCCGGGAAGAGGTCTCCTGGTGCTCCCGATCTTGGAAGCGCGGCAGCGGCGGAACAGAGGAGAGATCGCGAAAAAGGGTTCTCGTTTCGGGGGTCTCGTGTCACGGAGAATATATGGGCGAAGGGGGGCAGCCAGGGGGGCCACCAGGGGTCTAGGCTCCCCCTGGCGCGACCCCACCCTAGGGCGCGCCGGAAGGGCGCCTGGGGCCCTGGTGGGTCCCCTCTGCCCCCCCTCGGTGATTCCCGAAGCTTCCGAAGCGCTGATTTTTTATTGGATTTTTCCCGAATTTTTGGAGCACTTTTAATAAGGGGGAAACCTGAAATAGAAAAACAACAGAAAACAGGAACTGGCACTGGGGTGCACTGAGTTAATAAGTTAGTCCAAATATGATCAAAAGTGTATGAAAGTGTATCAATACCATAGCAATATCACACAAAAGAAGCATGGAGCAAGCAGAAATTATAGATACGTTTTGGACGTATCAACATCCCCAAGCTTAATTCCTGCTCGTCCTCGAGTAGGTAAATGATAAAAACATAATTTCTGTGGTGACATGCTACCAACCATATAAGAACTTTTAAGTAAATCAATCAAGGCATGTAATCCAATTCAAGTCATAACAGGCAAGAGTCTATATTAGCATTGAAACAAGCAACATAAGAACATAAAGGTGCAAGAGCTCTCGATGTCCGTGACTCGAATGTCTCCAAATGGTGTTTGCGTGCAAGAAAGGGGATAGGGATTACGAGGGAAAAAGGTATTTTTGTGTTGAGAACTCAATCTACTAAAGTTTCACACTTGGTCTTCTTTGGAATCTTATATTGACTCATCCCTAGACCACTAGCCAGGCAGAAGTCAAAATGATCCACTCCTTTTCGATATTTTGAGCACTCATGCAATGGATGAGCGTAAGCAAGGAAAGTTGACACTTAGGATGGCAAAGAGAGAAAGAATGAAGGAGGGGGAAGACAAAAAGGTGTGAAAGGCTCACATCAATGAGGACAATCATAGGAGAGAGAAAGCCAAATGATAGATATGATGTGAGGAGTAGGGATTGCCATGCAACGGATGCACATATGAGCTAAGGTAAGCTCTCCAATGGAACTAGTGGGGGTGCATCCAAATTGCTTGCTCAAGAAGACCTAGAGCTCATTTGAGGAGGCTCATCATTGGAATATACAAGCCAAGTTCTATAGTGTGAAGGTCCCCACATAGCTATATGCATGAATGATAATCTCTATGATGTACAAGATATAAGATGGAGTACGAATGTGGATCTCTCAAAGGGAATAGTAGTGTGCCCCCTTCTCTCTTTTTATTTCTTTTTCTCTTTTTTCTATTTTTTCTATTTTTTTGGTGGCCTCAATGGCTCTTTCTATTTCTCTCATTTGTCCTCTTTGGGATCTTTTGATTTTGTCCTCTTTGGGATCTTTTCTTCACTTTAGGGGAAACACTCTATATATTACAAAAAGTATAGAAGATCTTTCACACTTTACAAAAGTACTCAACATAAAGAAAATGAAACTATCATGATGAATGCAAATGTATGCCTCTGTCGGTGTAGAAGGATATGCAATGATACTAGCGCGTCATGTAGCAATGATTAGGGCAAGGCCCAACTAGCATGCGACTCATCGATCAAGCAAGTCGCATGTATGACATGAATATCAAGTCATGAGAAGGTGGATCTTGCATGGCAATGTATCTCGGAAAGGCTATGGAAATGCCTTGATAGGTGGGTATGGTGTCTGTTTTGAGGAAGGATATGATGAGGTTTATGATGACAGAGAGTATCGTGCCAAGGGTTTGGATGTACCGGCGAAGGTTACGCCAACTCTCGGAGTGAGAAGAAAGAAATGCACGGCACATGAAAGGCTAGAAAAATATGGAAAGGTGGAAGTGTCAACTTTCAAATACTCACATTAGTCCGAGGATCTCATGCACTTATTATCGGTAACTCTCAATCTAATAGGAGGTCCTCAAAGAGACAAGTACCCCGAGGAGGAGTGTATGGGGGTTTGGTTATCCTTGCGCATCCTCGACTCATGGTACGTGAGTGTACTCTAATATTCGATCCCTCCAAAGATTAGTGATCCATCTAGTAGCTAAAGTTCTCAACTAATTTTGTAAGTTTTGAAAATAGACACGGATTTCCCAAAATACGACATCTATCACTAACAGGCTAAAGCTCTTGACACCAAAATTCCAAAAATTACTCAAGACAATACCTCAAAACTATTTCAAGTTACTACTACAATTGAATAGCAACCTCAATTACCTACTCCAAGTCAAGACACAAAACTCAGTGCAACAGGCAAACTCTCTAAACAAGACAAACATGAAAACTCAAGAGAGTTCCAGCAACAAACTAAACAAAAGCTCTTTAAAAATATAAGCATGAAAATTAAGAGCTAAACATGACAGTAGCTATGAAAAAGATAAAGAACACACACAACAAAGATAAGCATGAAAATCCTATGTTGTGTTCTAGGGTGAAGTGGAGCGTGTTTCTCTCCCACACAAACAAAGCTGGGTTCTAACTTGTTATGAACAGAAAACAAAGCTAAAGAAAACTAAAAAGGAAATAAAGAGCAAGATGCTCCAAGCATAGCACATAACACATGAAGTGATAAAAATATAGTGAAACGAAAGACGAACTGATAATTATTGATGGTGAAGGGGATGCACGGGGGCATCCCCAAGCTTAGACGCTTGAGTCTCCTTGAATATTTCTTGGGTATGCATGGGGGCATCCCCAAGCTTGAGCGTTTGACCCTCCTGAATCTTCTTTTATCATCTTCCCTCGCACACTTGAAAACTCCCTTCATACATAACTCATCATAATCTGATTAGCGAGGTTAGTACCCATAATAAAATATATTTTTCTCTACTGGAAATAAGGATATTCTTGAAGAGATATTGTTTCTCAAGATTTCGAAAAATATTTTGCAAAGAAAAAGCAAGCTTAAGGTTTGAAAAATGAAGAAAAGGCAAAACAGGACAGAATCTGTGAAAAACAGACCAGCAGGTAGTAAAGAATTTTTTAGGGATACTTCTGCAACTCAAATAAAAAAACTCAGAACATACGAAAGTTACGTGATTGTATAGATCACGCCGTGTAAACATTTCAGCTCAAAAAGATGAACTGGGATTTTTCTATGATTTTTTCCGTCACGAGGACAGAATATTTTTTTCTGGACAGCATGTCACAACTTTCACTTCCCTTGTCATATGAGGCTATAATTGGCACAAAGCTTGAAAAGTAAAGATACAATGATGTTGCTACAGTAGTAACAATCATCAAGACCACTAAAACAGAAGAAAAACAAAAAGGAAATCCTAAATTCGTTGCGGGCTGCCTCCCGAAAGCGCTTCTTTAAAGCCATTAGCTAGGCTTAAAGATTATAGAAGATGCTCTCACAAGAATAAGAATTTTGGAGCAAAAGAGAGCATCAAGAAGCAAATATGAAACACATTTAAGCCTAACCCACTTCCTATGCATAGGCATCTTGTAAGAAAATAAATCAAAGAAGCACAAAGTTACATGCATAGGAAGGTTGAAAAAGAACAACTTCAAAACTTTCAACATGAAGAGAGGTGTTTTAGTAATATGGAAGTTTCTACAACCAAACTTCCCTCTCTCGAAATAAGTTTCAGTAGTATCATGAACAACATCAAGAATATAACTATCACATAAATCATGTTGTTCATGACCTGCAAGCACACGTGTATAGTTTTCAACACGGTCTTTAGGATCATAAGATAAATGCAACCCGTCACATTTATGTTTAATAAGGACAAAAATCTCCGGAATATTTGGAGATTTCAAAAGGATAATAGGAAAATCAAGTGTGGGTGCAATAGAAACAATTTCATGCTTAACATGAGGAACTATAGAAAGTTCATCTCCGTAAGCATCATCCATAGTGGCATCATGGCCATAAGCATAGAAGGCATCAACTTCATCAAAAAGGAATATTTCAAAAGAATCCATAGGATCATAACACTCATATAAGGTAAGATTGAAAGAGTTACTCTCATTGGAAGGTAGATATGGATGGCTCCGTTCTTCCTCCTTTTGTTCGTCACTCTCCTCCTCTTTTTCATCCAAGGAGCTTTAGGTTTCATCAATTTCTTCTTTCATAGAGTCCTGCAAAACATTAGTCTCTTCCTTTGGGGGAGAGATTCTCTCAAGATGACCAGTAATATAATAATTTGCATCATAATTTTCCAAACAATAGTTAAGTATAGCAAGACTCTCAGATTTGTAAGGGGCATCATTAATATTTCTAAGAAGAGAAGTAATTTCATAGGCACCCCTATAAGCAACAAATTCTTCTATTGGCTCAGCATCATAAAAATCATAGTTTCCCTTAGCATAAGAAGCTAAGGTTTCATCATCATTGTACTCACATTGGAAAGAAAGGTGTGTGTGCCTCATAAAGCAACAAGATTCATCCCTGCAGAAAGATATATTATATATTGAGCACAAGTTTCTAGCATACTCATACAACTGGTGTATTTGTTTCCATAAGTGTATCCCTTTTGAGACAAGCGGTGTTCCTTGTACCAATTTTTTTGATCCTCGGTGAATCCTCCATGCCAATAAGATCTGGTTTCAAAGAAGTTAGACATTGATTGGCAAGTAAGGAACTAGACATACTATTTTTTTTGGATTTTTGATAAAGGACACAAAGACAAAAACTGAAAGGTAAAATAACAAGACTAAAAAGTAAAGGTAAAAGATAGTGTGCAACTCCTCTATCTTGAAGAGCGGAGTCCCCGACAATGGCGCCAGAAATTTCTTTTGATGATACGAGAGTTAGCGGGTATAGCTTTGCTTCTCGCCCCTCGCTGGTTACCCAAAGTGGAAGGTTTGAGATGTAGACATCAGCAAATTTCCCTCGATGAAGATACCAAGGTTTGTCTCCAGTAGGACTCCGGCAACGACAGGAAGGTGACAACGGCGCTAGGCGGTTGACGTGGACCTGCACACACAACAGATAACTTTGTTCCCAACGAGTTCAGAGAGGTTGTCAATCCCTCCGGCCTTGTTGTTTACAAAGTATAAAACGCACGGGATAATAATGATAGTGATAGCAATGGAAAAGTAAATAAAGCAGGAAATAAATAGTGGGTGTAAACAGTATTGGAAATATGGACCGGGGTCCCATGATGTTCACTAGTGATGTCTCTCTCCCAAAAGACGATAAAATAGCCATGCGAGGTAAACAAATTACAACTGGGCAATTGACAAGATTATGTGCGCAAAACAATGCTAACTATGTTATAAAGAAAGGAAGAGGCTCAAAAGCATGGGCGGTACGCCAAGACAAGTAGACCAAAATCCATCTGCATCTACCTACTAATCATCCACCTTGAGATATCTATCCAGAACATCTCGCTGGTATTAAGTTGTGAATCCCACCCAAAGTGTAAACTCAAAGCAACAGACGACTGCATTAAAGAACTTTGTGTAAAGTAAACAATCCTTGCACCCGCGGTAAAAAGTGGACGCTGAGTTGTTGAAGAAGAATACCTCCAAATTACCTGAAAATCGACAGGGGTTATTTTCTAGAAGATTAACGAAGACTCGCCGAAGAGGGGACAAAGGGGAGCCACAGGAGCCCCAGGCGACCACCTGGCGCGGGCCCACCCCTGGCCGCGACGGGGGGGCACCTGGAGCCCTGGGATCACTCCCGGCTCCCCCCTCTGGCCTATATACTCCTTGTTACGCAAAAACCCTAAAAAGAGAAGCTTTCACGGAGTTCCACCACCGCTCCGTGGCGGAAACCTACAAAGAAGAAAAGGGCTCTCCGGCGGGTAGATTCCGTCGAGGAGATCACCTTCCGGAAGGGGAGATCATCGCCATCGTCATCATCATCGTCACGGGCATCATCAAGATCATCATCAACATCATCCCCAACATCAGCACCATCTCCACCACCATCCAATCTCACCTCACAAGTTTATCTTGTGTTGTAATTCGTACTATCTATCCTCTCTACTCTACCGGTGTTGATTACTACTTTGTGGTGAATGCTATTGAGTTTTGTTGGAGAAATATCATTATGTACAGATTGTTTATCATATATTTATCACCTCTGATCATGATCTCTTTTATGTCTTATGAGTATTTACTTTAGTTCTTGAGGACATGGGAGAAGTCTAGTTGTTAGTAGTCAGATGATGTTGAAGTAATTTGTGTTGTTTGATATTTAAGTTGTGTTGTTATTTTCCTAGTGGTGTTGTGTGAGTCGAACACTCAACACTTCGGCTTATTAAGGACCTAGGGGAATACATTGTCTATAAAGAATGCTTATGGTGGGTTGCCGGAGTGACAGTAACCTGAACCCCAGTTTGCACACTTTTGCACAAGGGATTAATGGATCCTTGATCTTATTGCTGTGGTTAGGCTTTGCCTTAATTTCTATCTTGTATTTTCGGATGCTTGCAAGTTGTTTAATCATAAGAGTGCACTTATCTTAGTCTAGAAGGTGTGCTAGCATAGATCCACCCACTCAACACTTATCAGCACAACACTTGTTATCGATACGGAGTATGGCGAAAGCACATGACTACCTCTCCATGTGTCCTCAAGAACGCTTTAGTCTTTATAAGTTCAGTTGTCAAGCTTATCCTTTGCTCAAAAGGATTGGGCCACTTGCTTCTCCTTAGTGCTATTTACTTTGCTTGCTTTTATCTTATTGTTGCTTATATCGAAAACCCCTAAAAAGTTATCTTTCAGTGCTTGCAGTTATTCCTTGTCCAAAATCACTTATCAATACCTTTCGCTCCTCGTTGGGTTCGACACTCTTACTTATCGAAAACGCTGCAATAGATCCCTTTACGTTGAGGGCCATCAAGTAACGTTTTCTGGCGCCGTTGCCGGGGAGCATAGCGCTATTGGTAAGTGAAGCTGGTAAGGAAATTTTATATTGTTATTTTTATTTTGCTATTGTTGTTCTTTGTCCGTATGGACAACCTAGCTATTGAATCGTTGCTTGTGGGGAAACACCCCACATCTGTGGTGGTTGTACCTCCCCCTACTGAAATTATGCCTGATAAAATACCAGCTGGTGTTATCGATTGTGTGTTGGCTAATCGTTATGCAGGAGACAGACATCCCAGTGAACACTTGTTATATTTATCATAACTATGTTCACTATTTAAGCTTGCAGGTGTATCAAAGGAGTTTGTCATGAAGAAATTGTTCTCTGTATCGCTTATAGATAAAGCTTCAGATTGGTATAAGCTTCTCGATAACTCTCATTTGCTTGATTGGCATGAGCTTATGTCTCTCTTTTATACCAAGTTTTATCATCTTCATGAAATTCATCGAGACAGGAATTGTATCTATAAATTTAGGTCTCGTCACGGAGAAAGCATCGCTCAAGCTTGGGGGAGATTGAAATCTCTAATGCTCAAATGTCCTATTCATGAGCTTCCCAAGAAAACTATACTTACAAATTTTTATGCTAGACTTTCTCGTCAGGATAAGGAGATGTTGGATGCCTCCTCTAGTGGGGTATTTCAGACAAAAAGCATTGAAGAAAGATGGGATCTCCTTGAAAGGATCCAGAAGAATACCGAAGATTGGGAATTAGATAAAGGTATTGAATCCACTATAAATTATGAGCATGATTATATAGAGAGCTATGTGAAAACTGATTACTTTAATACCTTTTGCTCTAAGATTGGTCTTGATTCCCATCTGATGATTGATTTTTGTAAGGACTTTGCCTCTCATATCGACTCTTCTAAGAAGAAGAGGAATCAGCATCATAAATCCTTCAAATAATTACCTATTGATATTCATGTTGCTGACCCTATTGTGCTTGCAGTTATATATGAAAAGCCCCCTTTTCCCGTAAGAACAAGGGAGCACTCTTTTGTGACAGGCATAATGAATAAGAGTGAGAGAAGAATTGATGAGCCTGAGGACCAGATGAAGGTCGATCCTCGAGTTGCATTGGTTAAGGATCTTATTACTAATGATGCTTTAGATTCCAATATAAATTTTTGTGCTGTTTCCAGTAACCTTGTCACAGCTAAGAATAAGGGCCCAATTTCAGGTACTCCAGTAGTATCTGTCAAAATAGGAGATCATAATTATAATGGGTTATGCGATTTGGGATCGAGTGCTAGTGCTATCCTGTATTCACTTTATCAAGAGATCATGGGTGAAATTTCACCTTGTGAACTTGAAGAAGTTGATGTTACTATTCATCTTGCAAACAGAGCAACTATCTCTCCTATCGGAATTGTGAGAGACGTTGAAGTTTTATGCGGAAAGGTAAAATATCCTACCGACTTTCTAGTACTTGGTTCATTAAGGGATAATTTTTGTCCTATTATTTTCGGTAGACCTTTTCTCAGAACCTGTGGAGCTATAATAGATTGCAAGAAAGGTAATTTTTTTGTTGAATTCAATGGTGAGCCCTATGAATTTAATTTTTCTAAGTTCTCTAAGCAGCCTCGTGGTACTGATTTGCTTAGTAACGATAAGATTATTGAAGATATTGATACGTCCAAAACGTATCTATAATTTCTGCTTACTCCATGCATGTTTTGTGTGATATTGCTATGATCTAGATACACTTTCATACACTTTTGATCATATTTGGACTAACCTATTAACTCAGTGCACCCCAGTGCCAGTTCCGTTTTCTGCTGTTTTTCTATTTCAGTTTTCCCCCATATAAAAAGTGCCAGAAAAATTCCGGGAAAAATACAGGAAAAATCAGCGTACAGGAAGCTTCGCGAAGAGCCCGAGAGGGGCCAGAGGGCCCAGGCGGCCACCCGGCACGGTCCCACCCCTGGCCGCGCCAGGGGGGGCGCCTGGGGCCCCTGGTCCACCTCTGGCTGCCCCCCTTCGCCTATTTATTCTCCGTCACGGGGAAACTCCGAGGACAGAACCCTATTTTGCAATCTCGCCTCTGTTGCGCCGTCAGTACACCTTTTCTTGTACGGGATGGCTTATTAAAGTGTTAGGCTCAAACGTATCTACTTTTCCAAACACTTTTGCTATTGTTTTACCCTCATTCTTGCATGATTTGGACGAAATTAACCCAGACTGACGCTGTTTTCAGCAGAGCTGCCTGTGTGGTTTTATTGTGTGCAGGAAAGTGGATTTTTAGACATCCCGGAAAATTCCCAGAAAATTATCAGAAAATCCACGCACCCGATGGAGCCAGGAGCCAGAAGTGGGACCATAGGGGAGCCCTGGGGGCCCCAGGCGCCCCCCTGGCGCGGCCAGGGGTGGGGCCGCGCCCTCAGGCCGCCTGGGCTGCTCCCCCCTCCTCTAGTGCCCTACCGAGGCTCCTATTTATCCCAGAGACGAGAAAACCCCAGAACAGAAGTCGTTTTCCTAGTTTCCGTCGCGGAGCCGCCGCCACCCTCTGTTCTTCTTCGGGAGGGCTAATCTGGAGGCTGATTTGGCCTCCGGAGAGGGGAGATCATCGCCATCGTCATCACCATCACCACTCCATCCATCCTCCATGACTTCTCTTCACATGTGTGAGTAATTCCCTGCTGTAGGCAAAGGGGATGGTAGGGATTGGATGAGTTTAAATCATGTAATAGTTCATCAGATTGTTGGGGGCATGTTGCCTATCATCTAGATTGGTGTTTATCTTCTTTGCTACAACTTATTGTTCTTAATTCTTGTCACTTTGGGCCCGAGTGCCATGTTTTCAGATCTGAATCCTATGTGTTTTCATGAATATATTTGTGTTCTAGATCCTATCTATGAGTTGTATGCACCTATGGTCCGGAACCGGCGATCCCAAAGGTGACAGCTTGGGACACCAAAGGGGATGGTCCATGATTTGAGGATTCCATGTATCCATTGAGTTTATTGCTTTGTTCCGGTGCTCTTTGACAGGAGTACCTTAATCTCCATAAGTTCCTTTTGGCCCCGTTCGTAGCGGGATGGTAGGACAAAAGATGTTGTGCAAGTTCTTATTGCAAGCACGCACAACTACCTACGGGAT
Source organism: Bromus sterilis (assembly GCA_950022295.1). NCBI lineage: Eukaryota > Viridiplantae > Streptophyta > Magnoliopsida > Poales > Poaceae > Bromus > Bromus sterilis. The sequence continues at coordinate 34,778,309 of OX465597.1, forward strand.
ACATGCCTAATGTTTGATATTTTCCTAGATGATCATAGCTTTGATGTGTGCCTTGCCCCGTGTTAGAATCTATTATATGTTTACTCTCATCCATGCAGCGCCCGACCATCCATCTCCCTAGCCTACAGTGTTTTCAATCCTGTTGGTTATTAGTTGTTACTTTTTGCTATTTACTTTTGCTGTTGCTATCATCACTATCACATCACCGTTACCACTTATCTATTGTTGCAAGCAAGTATATTTCAGGTGCGGTTGAATTGACAACTCAACTGTCAAAGCTTATAAATACTCTTTGGCTCCCCGTGTGTCGAATCAATAAATTGGGTTAACTTACCCGCGAAGACTATCTCGATCCCTTACGCCTGTGGGGCATCAAGCAACGTTTTCTGGCGCCGTTGCCGGGGAGAAGAGAAATATTTACAAGTCTACTCGAAGTATCCTGCCTGCTGCATATCATCCTCTATGGGTAAGAAAGGAGACCCCAAGGTTCCGATCTTACCATCTCGTACAAGAAAAGGTACTGTTCTGAACACTAGTGCTACACTTGATTCACCTTCTGTTATGAGTAAGTTTACTTCACCACCACTACCTGATGCTTCTATTGAGTCTGTTACTATGTCCTATACTTTTGATGATGCTTCCACTACTCTTGATGATGCTACTTTTCTTGGTCGCCATATTGAAACTCAAACTGCTAAGGCTGCAGCAAAATCCAAGACCAAGACCCCTACTACCTATATTCCTACCTGCAAAACCTTTTGTTACCCGAGCTTAGATGAACTCAGGGAGAGAATCCTTGATGTTGATTATGTTACTCTTGATGATGATTTTTGCAGGGAACTCAGAGAGTGTGTCGACTCTGACCCTGGAGCTGTTAAGGAGCTGCTCAAAAAGCACTCCATGAAGAACAAAGTTATTCCTGATCCTCAATTTGCCACATCTCCTATATGCATCACTGATCCTGATTATGATTTCTTTGTTGATCTTTCACTTATATCTACATTCAAGGCTGACCCCTTTTATGGCAGAGAAAATGATGATGCTATAGCACACTTGACCAAACTCGCTGAGTTAAGCAACCTATTCACTACTGATGAGAGGATACAAAACTTCTATGTGGCCAAGCTTTTCGCTTTTTCTTTGAAGAAGGACGCTAAATCATGGTACGATGCACTACCCTATGGTTCCATTAAAAGTCCTCAGGACTTAGTCAAATTCTTTGTTGATAAATATTTCCCAGCTCATCTGCAACATGCTGCTTTGCAAAGAATCTATAACTTTAAACAATTGCAGGATGAGCACCTCCCTAAAGCTTGGGGGAGGTTTTGTGATTTAATTAAGATTATGCCGGGACATGGAGTTCCCAAGAATGAATTGCTTGATATATTTTACGCTGGTTTAACCGATGAATCCAGAACCTATCTGGATAGTTGTGCTAGTTTTTTTTTCAGGGAAAGAACACCGGACGATGCAGAAGAGCTAATGTGCAAAATTTCCAAGAACTATGAAGATTGGTCCGTCCCTGAACCACTTCTACCACCAAAAAAGAGGGGCATGCTTGTTTTGAATCCCGAAGATATGCAAGAAGCAAAGAAGTCTATAAAGGAGAAAGGTATTAAAGCCGAAGACGTGAAGAATTTACCGCCTATTGAGAAGTTGTGTGAGCCTACTACTCACCCTACCTTGGTAGATGTACACTCTCTATTAGACTTTACTGAAAGTGACATCCCTAGAGGTAAGCCTCCCGACCAATGCTTAGATGAGCTTGATAATTTTATTGTTAAGCAAGACCATTTTAATAGGAAGTTACAAAGTCAGTTGCATGATAATTCTCTTGCTATCAAAAGTTTATGTGATGTTCTAGAGAGAACAGTTAATGATGTTAAATGTCTTGTTAAGCATTTTCATATGGTTCAAACTCAGCTTGAACAAATTTCTAATGTGCAAAAAGATTTGCTTGCTAATAATGCCAAACAGGACATACAAGCTTATGGAATCAAAACAAGGGGTGGAATACACACCCGGGACCCACTTTATCCTGAGGGGCACCCGAAGAGGATCGAGCAAGATTCTCAGGTACAAGAAGAAGACGAGGATGTTAGCTCTCCAAAGAAGAAAAAGAAGAAGAAGAAACACAAGGAGGCTGACAATCCCGATGATCCTATTACAAGTAAAAAGCCAGCTGTTGATCCTAACAGCATATCTACCTCTGATGCTGAAACAGAAGACGATGTCGAGCCTGAAGAAAAAGACGCCGAGAGGGATGATCCACCCAAGGTAAGAGAAGAAGAAGCACCCGCTAAACGCAAGAGGTACTCTAAAGAAGACTTCATCGCAAGAAAACATGGGAAGGAAAGAGAACCATGGATACAGAAACCCATGCCCTTTCCAGGTAAGTCCCTCAAATCCAAAGAAGAAGAGCATTATAATAAATCTTGTGAATGGATGAAAGCTCTTTTTCTTCAAATTCCTTTGACTGATGCTATTAAGTTACCTCCTTATTCGAAATATATGAAAGATATTGTTACTAATAAAAGAAAAGTTCCTGATGAGGCAATATCTACTATGCTTGCTAACTACTCTTTCAGTGGCAAGATTCCTAAGAAGCTCAGTGACCCAGGTATACCCACCATTCCTTGCTCCATAAATAATAATTACGTCAGAACTGCTTTATGTGATCTTGGTGCAGGAGTGAGTGTTATGCCTTTCTCTCTTTACAAAAGGCTTTGTTTAGAGAAACTAATCCCTACAGATATCTCCCTTCAGATGGCTGACAAGTCAACAGCTGTCCCAATAGGTATTTGTGAGGATGTACCCGTTGAAGTTGCTAACTGTTTGATCCTTACAGATTTTGTTGTGCTTGACATGCCCGAGGATGGGAGCATGTCCATTATCCTTGGTAGACCTTTTCTTAACACCACAGGTGCTATTATTGATTGCAATAAAGGAAAGGTCACCTTCAACGTTGATGACAAAGAACACACGGTGTATTTTCCAAAGACGATCGACAAGAGGCATGGCCTTAACTCTATAGAGAATATCGAGACCGTGAAGATTGGAGAATGGGACTGTCCACTACATGTGCACCACAAGTACAAAACCATTATGGTGGGGACAATGTCCATTAAAGTAAAGGTGCAATGATCACTTCATAAGAGGGGAGACTTCTTGTTCTATATATCGCCGGTTTGTTGGTAAGACTTGATCAACCTTACTAGTGAGCTTGTTTTATATAGGTAAAAAGTCAAGCGTGTTATGTTTTCATTTGCTTTAGCTTTCATTCTCTTTGTTGTACCAAGTTTTTATGTTTTTGAAGCTTCACAAAATTAATCACCACTTTTAAGTTTTCAGAAAGTTTTGCAGCTTTTTGAACTCCGAGAAATTTTCAACAGTGAAGTTTTCAGAAAAATTCCAGAAAAATAAAAATAAAAATTTCCATGCCGGGAGTGACCCAGACGCACCTAGGGCTGACCAGGGGGGGCCACCAGTGGCCCAGGCGGCCAGCTGGCGCGGCCTGCCCCCTGGTCGCGCCCACAGGGCGCCTGGGGCCCACAGGCCCCACTTCCAGGTATGTCTTCTTCCTCCTCCTTCTTCTCTCTCCAAAAACGCGAGTTCTGCACTTTGTTCTTGCGTTCTTGCTGTTCTTGGAGGAAATTTTCGATTTCTCTACAGCCCACCATTCAAGCTGAAATTTTGAGCAAATAGTCCCTGGTATGTAACTCCTTCACCCCTCCAATTAGATTTTTGATTGGTGGCTTCATTTGTGAGTATTTAGTAGCTCTTGGTGCTGTTTATATGAGCTTGCATGCATGTGTAGAATTTTATTTTCCAAGTTTTGTTTCAAGTTTATGCCTTAGGTAAGTGAGTTGAGTAGTTTGCCTTAACTCACTTTGTTTAAATCCTTGTTTTTTGTAATTTGTCAAAAATTCAGAAATGAGTTTGCTAGGAAGAGCAAAGGGGTGGCTTGGGAAGAAGAGGCCCGAGCGCTCCGATCGAGTTACAAGAGCTGCAGCTTCACCCTCAACTGCTAGGGTGAGCTACAACGAAGATCATGTGCCCTTGGAGTTGTTGGAGAACACAAATCAAGCACGTGCAATGACTTTCCCGTGCGATGTATTCCTTGAAGCTGCAGGAATTAGGGAGGAGTTCTATAATCTTTGTGCTAATGCAGGTTCGACGCGGCTCGCAACGTGCCGTGTTACCAAGTATCAAAAACTCACCTCCTGTTTCATTAACAGTTTTAGATATAACCTTGACGCTGGTTCTGTTGAGTTTAAAATTTACAATGATCTTTTGACCGTGCCTTTGGAAAGGTTTTGTGAAATAATAGGTGAGCCGAACGTGGGACAGACGACGAAGATGAGATCTCAGCCCTCCGAGCTGAGAACCATCTTCAACTTGCTCTGTAGCATGGATACAAGGGATATTCATCGGTCAAAGATCTCCAGCATCTTATTCCCACACCTCAGGTATTTTGCGTATTTTATTGCTAGAGGGGTGTTAGCTCGTGACAACACGAGCAACATATCTGCGCCGGATATTGCTATCCTGGCAACCGCCCTTTTAGGGAGGTTTGATTATAATGTGGGTGCCTTAATTGCTCGACGCCTTGCTATGAACGGTAACAAGGGAGACTTATTTGGTGGCGTTTACGCCACACTTATCCTAGAGTCTCTTAATGGCACCCCACACCCCGATGATAAGCCTTTTACTTATTTAAGTTTTGATCTTGCTGCTATGAAAAGGCATAAGTTTGTTACCATGACTTCCGAGTTTGGTAACCTTGATTATATCTTGCGTTTCGGAGCTACCACGGAACGCAAGATCCGTCTACCCGCACCTCTTTTGTTTGATTTTTCTTGCAGGAACGGATGGTCCTTTGATGTTATCCAGTTCGATGAGTTCATGGTCCAGCATCAGTTTCATAACCCTATGGAGGGGGTTGTGCCTGACGAGGAGGAGCATGGTGAGTTCCCACCTTTCCAGGGGGAGACCTTCACCCAGTTTGGTGAAGGGTCTTCCTCTGCTTGGAGCGCGGATCCTTCTTCGTGGGAGGAGCCGAGGACTTCGGTGTACGCACCGGAAGCCTCATACGACCCTTGGACTCACCCGTACTACCCTGGAGCAGGAGGCTCCTGTGGACATTAGCTACTACCAACTTAGGCCAAAAGCCTAAGCTTGGGGGAGTACGTGCCCTTCTCTCTTTTCCATTGTATTATCCGTCTTATTTTTATTCTCTTTGATCCTTTTCGAAGCTTTTGCCCGTTTTCTCTTTCTTTCTTTCTTTCTTTCTTTGAAAAACCCAAAAATATTTCCTTTCTCTCTTTAGTTTGCTTTGTTTTCAGAGATCAGCTCGAGTCTGTGATGGCATTTGATTATATTTCCTACGTTCGATCGTGCAAGTGACCAGGCAGTAATGACGAAGATCGACGGAAGGGAAGCAACAAGGAAAACCGGTATGAACTCTTCTTGTTTCTACTTTTGTACATATGCATGTACTTATGATCTAGAGACCAGCTTGTAGCGACATAGTGCTATGTTTACAATGCTTTCCCAGTGTTCATGCTTTCCTTGTGGCTAGTCTCAAACAGCTAGAGTACATAATGTGTTGTTGAAATGATTTACATGCATTGCATTGTTCATGGTTTGGCATACTGAAGTGGTATTTCCCTTCGGAGAATTTTTGGATTGACTTGGCACATGTTCACACATGCTTACGACTAAAAAGTCTACTTTTGCCTTGATGATCTTTTTGTTTCAGAATATTTATATCACTTTCATGCCCGATTCAATGTTGCTTTGTCGCTCTGCATGATTATGACAGTTATTGCTCTCTAGTTGGTCGCTTCCCAGTCTTTTGCTAGCCTTCGCTCGCACCAAGCGGATTTCTGCTTGTGCTTCCAAACTCCTTTTTCAAACCCAGTTGTTCCATTTGAGTCCACCATACCTACCTATATGTGGTATTTACCGGCCACTCCTAACTTAGACTTTCTTGTGCCATCTCGAAATTTATTCAAAAAGTTTCCCTTTTTGTAACCGTACAATCTCATGGTGCGGTGAAGGGGAATCAGTATCTTTCATGCCAAAAATATTTTGACGGAAGTTTTAACTAGTCAAAACAGAAAAAAAATATGAGAGTTACACCTCCCCCATACTTGATGATGGAGTGAAATGGACCAAATGCTGCTTATGATAGGTGGAACGATACCCTCCTTCCATCCTTGAGGCAAAATAAAGGTTCCATAGACCATCGAAGATTTATGGAAAAGGGAATATATGTAAGCAAAAGGCATTATATATGGTTGGCATGGGAGATATTGAGAGACCTTTACCGTTCACCGTTGACTGGAAAGTTGCACTTCTCAAAATTGTTTTATCTCTGTTTTCAAAACCAAGAGCTCTGGCACATGTTTAGTCTTTGCTTCCTTTCACGGGTTTTCAACCTTGCCATCAAAAGCCACGGTTCGAGAGTCTCCCCTTCTTTCTTCAAAGCACCAACTCTGAGAGCATAATTGTCATTCTTAGTGTAACATGCATTGTCCCAAAGTATTACATTGTCTTCTGCATGCTTGTGTTATTGCTAGTTTGAAATACTGAGTTCTAGTCACCTTTAAAACTCCGGAGGAGTTTCTGCATTTATGTTTTGCTTCACTTATGGAGGCTAGCGAAATGCCACTCAAGTATGTTCAAGCTATGTGCATTGTGATCCTGTCTTGATTTTCAGTAGCTTATTATTTACTTTTAGTTGTTTGTGACTGATCACATGAAAGAAGAATTGCTTCGTGCATTGTCCTTATAGCATTGTTTCATTACTTGCTAAACTCTTTTCGTAGTACATGCTTATATACATCTAATGAAGCAAAAGAGTTTGTCAAAGTTTTCTTTGTCGCATCCAGTTCGTTGAACTAAATTGCTTGAGGACAAGCAATATGCTAAGCTTGGGGGAGTTGGTACGTCTCAAACGTATCTACTTTTCCAAACACTTTTGCTATTGTTTTACCCTCATTCTTACATGATTTGGACGAAACTAACCCGGACTGACGCTGTTTTCAGCAGAGCTGCCTGTGTGGTTTTATTGTGTGCAGGAAATTGGATTTTTAGACATCCCGGAAAATTCCCAGAAAATTATCAGAAAATCCACGCACCCGATGGAGCCAGGAGCCAGAAGTGGGACCAGAGGGGAGCCCTGGGGGCCCCAGGCGCCCCCCCTGGCGCGGCCAGGGGTGGGGTCGCGCCCTCAGGCCGCCTGGGCTGCTCCCCCCTCCTCTGGTGCCCTACCGAGGCTCCTATTTATCCCCGAGACGAGAAAACCCCAGAACAGAAGTCGTTTTCCCAATTTCCGTCGCGGAGCCGCCGCCACCCTCTGTTCTTCTTCGGGAGGGCTAATCTGGAGGCTGATTTGGCCTCCGGAGAGGGGAGATCATCGCCATCGTCATCACCATCACCACTCCATCCATCCTCCATGACTTCTCTTCACATGTGTGAGTAATTCCCTGCTGTAGGCAAAGGGGATGGTAGGGATTGGGTGAGTTTAAATCATGTAATAGTTCATCAGATTGTTGGGGGCATGTTGCCTATCATCTAGATTGGTGTTTATCTTCTTTGCTACAACTTGTTGTTCTTAATGTTTGTCACTTTGGGCCCGAGTGCCATGTTTTCAGATCTGAATCCTATGTGTTTTCATGAATATATTTGTGTTCTAGATCCTATCTATGAGTTGTATGCACCTATTATGGTCCGGAACCGGCGATCCCAACGGTGACAGCTTGGGACACCAAAGGGGCTGGTCCATGATTTGAGTATTCCATGTATCCATTGAGTTTATTGCTTTGTTCCGTTGCTCTTTGACAGGAGTACCTTAATCTCCATAAGTTCCTTTTGGCCCCGTTCGTAGCGGGATGGTAGGACAAAAGATGTTGTGCAAGTTCTTATTGCAAGCACGCACAACTACCTACGGGATACATGCCTAATGTTTGATATTTGCCTAGATGATCATAGCTTTTCTGTGTGCCTTGCCCCGTGTTAGAATCTATTATATGTTTACTCTCATCCATGCAGCGCCCGACCATCCATCTCCCTAACCTACAGTGTTTTCAATCCAGCTGGTTATTAGTTGTTACTTTTTTCTATTTACTTTTGTTGTTGCTATCATCACTATCACATCACCGTTACCACTTATCTATTGTTGCAAGCAAGTATATTTCAGGTGCGGTTGAATTGACAACTCAACTGTCAAAGCTTATAAATACTCTTTGGCTCCCGTGTGTCGAATCAATAAATTGGGTTAACTTACCCGCGAAGACGATCTCGATCCCTTACGCCTGTGGGGCATCAAGCAGAGTTTTCTGATGGCTTCTCGCCCCCTTCGTTGGTTACCCCAAGTGGAGGGTTGAGATGTACTGCAGCAACAGTTTTCCCTTGGTGAAGATACCAAGGTTTGTCTCCAGCAGGACTCCAGAGATGATAAGTAGGTGTCAGCGGCGCAACTGACGTGGACCTGCACACAGACACAAATAACTTTGTTCCCAACGAAGTTGAGAGAGGTTGTCAATCTCTCCGGTCTTGTTGTTTACAAAGGATAAAACGCAAGGGATAATAATAGCAGCTTAAAAGTAAATGCAGAAAAGTAAATATAGCTTGGAAACAGTGATAAGGATATGGACCGCGATACTAATGTTCGCTAGTGATGTCTCTCTCTCAAAAGACGATAAAATTGCTATGCGAGGTAAACAAATTACAGAAAGGCAATTGACAGGATTAAGAATGCACCGCAATGCTAACTATGCTACAAAAGAAAGGAAGAGGTTCAAAAGCACAGGCAGTACGCCAAGGTAAGTAGACCGAAATCCATCTGCATCTACTACTAATCATCCACCTTGAGATATCTATCCAGAACATCTCGCTGGTATTAAGTTGCGAGCCCCACCCAAAGTGTAAACCCAAATCAACACACAACTGCATTAAAAAGAACTATGCGTAAAGTAAACAATCCTTGTAACCGCGGTTACAAACACCGTTGTTTCCCCCCTTGTGGCAACAGCACATCCCCTAGACTCATGTTTCTGTCACTCAAGCGTGTCATCGGTGGGCATGAACCCACAATCTAGCACAACGCTCCCTCTTGGAGTCACTACCTACTACTTGGCCAAAGCAATAAACAGCAACGGGGAACATGCAAGAATTACTTAGGAACAAAAATATAAGAGATAAAAACCAAATAAATTACTCTATCACAATCTGAACATAATCTCATAATCCATCATATCCTATCAAACTCAACATAGCAATAGCAGAAAAATTACAAAGGTTCCTCGATCATGTTGGGCAGCTCACGAGGTCTAAACAATGAAGATCAAAGAGGGGAGGATAACATCACATAGCTACTGATCACGGACCCATGGTCCAAGGAAAACTACTCACGAGACTTCCGGGGAGCATCCATGGTGGAGAGGAGACTCCCGGATGTCAATCCTCCCTTCGGCAGGGTGCCGGGAAGAGGTCTTCTGGTGCTCCCAATCTTCGGAAGCGCGGCGGCGGCGGAACAGAGGCGAGTTCGCGGAATAGGGTTCTCCTTTGGGGTTTTCCCGTGACGGGGGATAAATAGGCGAAAGGGGGCAGCCAGAGGTGGGCCAGGGGCCCCAGGCGCCCCCCTGGCGCGAACAGGGGTGGGGCCGCGCCGGGTGGCCGCCTGGGCCCCCCTGGATCCCCTCTGGCCCCTCCCGGGCTCTTCTCGAAGCTTCCGTCACGCCGATTTTTTATCTGAATTTTCCCGAATTTTTCTGGCACTTTTTATATGGGGGAAAACTGATATAGAAAAATAGCAGAAAACAGGAACTGGCACTGGGGTGCACTGAGTTAATAGGTTAGTCCAAATATGATAAAAAGTGTATGAAAGTGTATCTAGATCATAGCAATATCACACAAAACATGCATGGAGCAAGCAGAAATTATAGATACGTTTTGGACGTATCAACATCCCCAAGCTTAATTCCTGCTCGTCCTCGAGTAGGTAAATGATAACAACATAATTTCTGTGGTGACATGCTAGCAACCATATAAGAACTTTGAAAAGTAAAGCAATCATGGTTAGAGATTCAATTCAAGTCATAACATGCAAGAGTCTATATTAGCATTGAAACAAGTAACAAAAGAACAATAGGTGCAAGAGCTCTCGCTGTCCGTGACTCGAATGTCTCCAAATGGTGTTTGCGTGCAAGAAGGGGGATAGGGAATACGAGAAAAAAGTATTTTTGTGTTGAGAACTCAATCTACTAAATTTTCACACTTGGTCTTCTTTGGAATCTTATCTTGACTCGTCCCGAGACCACTAGCCAGGTACAAGTCAATTTGATCCACTCCTTTTCGATATTTCGAGCACTCATGCAATGGATGAGCGTAAGCACGAGAGTTGACACTTAGGATGGCAGAGAGAGAAATATGGTGGAGGAGGAAGACAAAAAGGATGAGAAAGGCTCACATCAATGAGGACAATCATAGGCAAGAGATGCCAAATGATAGATATGATGTGAGGAGTAGGGATTGCCATGCAACAGATGCACATACGAGCTAGGAAGCTCTCCAATGGAACTAGTGGGGGTGCATCTAACTTGCTCGCTCATGAAGACCTAGAGCTCTTTTGAGGAGGCTCATCCTTGGAATATGCAAGCCAAGTTCTATAGTGTGAAGGTCCCCACATAGCTATATGCATAATGATCATCTCTATGGAGTACAAAGATATAAAGGGAGTACTAGTTTGGATCTCTCAAAAGGATAGTAGTGTTGCCCCTTTCTCTCTTTTTATTTCTTTTTCTCTTTTTTCTATTTTTTTGTATTTTTGGTGGCCTCAATGGCTCTTTCTATGTAACTCTCATTTCTCCTCTTTGGGATCTTTTAATGTGTCCACTTTGGGATATTTTACTCACTTAAGGGCAACACTCTATTTTACAAGAGGGTAAAGGAGATCTTTCACACTTTACAAGGTACTTAAAATCATAAAGAAGATGTAACTCTCATGATGTATGCAATGTATGTCGCTGCCAGTGTAGCAGGAACATGTATGACATGAAGATCAAGTCATGAAGAGGTGGAAGTTGCATGGCAATGTAACTCGGAAAGGCTATGGAAATGCCTTGATAGGTAGGTATGGTGGCTGTTTTGAGGAAAGATATAAGGAGGCTTATGATGACAGAGCGTATCATGCCAAGGGTTTGGATGTACCGGCGAAGGTGGACACCAACTCTCGGAGTGAGAAGAAGGCAATGCACGGCACGGGAAAGGCTAGCAAAATATGGGAAGGTGGAAGTGTCAACTCTCAATACTTACATTAGTCCGAAGAACTCATGCACTTATTATCGGTAACTCTCAATCTAATAAGGAGGTTCACAAAGAGACAAGTACCCCGAGGAGGAGTGTATGGGGGTTTGGTTATCCTTGCGCATCCTCGACTCATGGTACGTGAGTGTTCTCTAATATTCGACTCCTCGGAAGAGTAGTGATCCATCTAGTAGCTAGAGTTCTCAACTAGTTTTGTAGGTTTTGAAAATAAACACGGATTGCCCAAAATACGACACCTATCACTAATAGGCAAGAGCTCTTGATACCAAAAGTTCAAACATTACTCACATCAATACCTCAAAACTATTGCAAGCTACTACTAAAATTAAATAGCAACCTCAATTACCTACTTTCAAGACAAGACACAACTCAGTGCAACAACCAACTCTCTTTAACAAGATAAACATGAAAACTAAAAAGAGTTCCAGAAACAAACTAAACAAAAGCCAAGGCTCTTGCTAAAGACAAACTAAAACTAAGACTAAACATGGCAGTAGCTATGAAAAGATAAAGAACACACAACAGCAAGAAGATAGGCATGAAAAATCCTATGATGTGTTCTAGATTTTGAAAGTGGAGCGTGTTTCTCTCCCACACAAAGTAAGACAGGACCTAACTTGTTATGAAAAGCAAACAAAGCTAAAGAAACTAAAATCAAACCTAAGAGCGAGATGCTCCAAGCATAGCACATAACGCATGAAGTGATAAAAATATAGTGAGACGAAGGACGAACTGATGATTGTTGATGGAGAAGGGGATGCACGGGGGCATCCACAAGCTTAGACGCTTGAGTATCCTTGAATATTTATTCGGGATGCATGGGGGCATCCCCAAGCTTGAGCGCTTGAAACTCCTGGATCTTCTTTCATCATCTTCCATCGCACACTTGAAAACTCCCTCCATACATAACTCATCATAATCTGATTAGAGAGGTTAGTACCCTTAATAAATAATTTTTCTCCACTGGATATAAAGACAATCTTGAAGAGCTACTATTTCTCAAGAGTGCCAAAAAGTTTTTGCAAAGAAAAAGCAAGCTTAAGGTTTGCAAAAGTAAGGAGAGACAAAACGTGGCAGAATCTGTGAAAAACAGAACAGAAGATAGTAAAGAATTTTTTAGGGGTACTTCTGCAACTCAAATCAAAAAACTCAGAACATACGGAAGTTTCGTAATTGTATAGAGCATAATGTGTAAAAATGTCAGCTCAAAAAGATGAACTGGGATTTTTCTGGAATTTTTCTGGTCACGAGGACAGAATCTGTTTTCTGGAGAGCATGTCACAACTTTTACTTCCCTTCCCGTAAGAGGCTATAACTTGGCACAAAGCTGAAAAATAAAGATACAATGATGTTGCTACAGAATTAACAATCATCAAGACACAACAAAAGCAAAAAGAAAAACCTAAATTCGTTGCGGGCTGCCTCCCGAAAGCGCTTCTTTAAAGCCGCGTAACGCAAAAGAAGAATCAAGTTTTATCAAGAGAAAGATAATAACTAGCCCGAGTAACGGACTCAAAAGGTAACTTGATTTTATTTCTAGGGAAGTGTTCCATCCCCTTTTTAATGGGAATTGGAATTTTATATTCCCCTCTTTCATGTCAATAACTGCACCAATAGTGCGAAGAAAAGGACGTCCCAAAATAATTGGATATAAAGGTTCACACTCTATATCCATAACAATAAAATCAACGGGAACATAGTTGTCATTGACAATGATAAGAACATCGTAGATCTTCCCTAAAGGTTTCTTTACGGAAGAATCAACAAGACGAACACCAAAAGAACAAGGCTCAAAAGGTTTCAATTCAAACATATCAAATATTCTTTTGGGCATAACAGAGGTACTAGCTCCAACAGCACATAAAGCATAGCAAGAGAAGTTATTCAATTTAATTTTGATCATAGGGTCCCAACCATCCTCTAGCTTCCTAGGTATGGAGGCTTCTACTCTAAGCTTCTCCTCCCTAGCTTTGATGAGAGCATTTGTGATATGCTCCGTGAAGGCAAGATTAAGTGTGCTAGTGTGGGGGTCTCTAGACATTTTGTGTAGTAAACTGATAACTTCTGAGAGGGTACAACTATCAAAATCAATATCACTACTATCAAAGGTGGTAGTAGTGTCATCTAGGCTCACTTGTTTGAAACCCTCTATGTTCATAGGAGTTTCTTTATCTATAGTTGAGGTATTAGCATCACCATTAATAGGTCCAACAGGACTAGGAGTGCATTGGGTGCTAATAGTTTGGGTATCCTCAACAATTTGGATAGTGGCAACTGTGTGGTGTGTAGGAAGGCTCTTAATTCTATCCTCTTCCTCTTTTTCTCTAGCCCATCTTTCTTTAAATTTAGCCATCATCCTAATGTTTTCATTGATTTGTAACTGGATAGCATTAATAGGAGTGGCCTTATTCTCCTCAAGGGGGGGGGAGGTTCTAATTTTGAGCATCTCAATATCAAGGGCTAAGCTTTCTACCTTCAAAGAGAGATTATCTATTTTAGATAATTTCTCTTCTACGTTTTTGTTGAAGGCTTTTTGGGTAGTGATAAAGCCTCTAAGCATGCTTTCTAATTCAGAAGAGGGGTTCTTGTTGCTAGGGTAGGTGTTGTTGTTCCCATAGTTGGATGGAAACGGTCTAGGATTGCTAGCAAAATTTCCCCTATAAGCATTGTTGTTGAAGTTGTTTCTAGCAATAAAGTTCACATCTACTTGTTCTTGAGCAACCAAAGAATTTAAAGGAACATCATGAGGATCAATAGAGGGTTGCTTGGTAAGTAGAGACATAATTAAATCAACTTTTTCATTGAGGGAGGTAATTTCCTCGACAGAGTTTACCTTCCTACCTGTTGGAGCGTGTTCGGTGTGCCATTGCAAATAATTGGTCATCATTTCATCGAGAAGCTTTGTGGCAGCACCAAGTGTAGTTGACATAAAGGTTCCTCCCGCGGCTGAATCTAACAGGTTCCGCGAGGTAAAGTTCAAGCCTGCATAAAAAGTCTGGATAACCACCCAGGTATTCAAACCATGTGTAGGGCATTTATTAACAAGAGATTTCATTCGTTCCCAAGCTTGGGCAACGTGTTCATTATCCAATTGCTCAATTGGATAATCTTAGCAGGAGGGTAGTACTTCCCTATAAAAGCATCTTTGCACTTATCCCAAGAATCTATGCTATTTCTAGGCAAAGATTGAAACCAGATTTTAGCATCTCCCCTTAAAGAGAAAGGAAAGAGCTTAAGCTTAACAACATCACCTTCTACTTCTTTATACTTTTGCATATCACATAATTCAACAAAATTATTCAAGTGTAAAGCAGCATCATCTCCAGCACCAGAGAATTGATCTCTCATAACAAGGTTTAGCAAAGCAGGTTTAATTTCATAAGAGGTAGCTGAAGTGGCAGGTGTGGCAATGGGAGTGCAGATAAAGTCTTGGTTGTTGTGACTAGTGAAGTCACACAACTTGGTGTTTTCAGTGGAACCCATTGTAGCAGCAAGTGTGGCAGATTTTTTGTAGTTTTTGATAAAAGACACAAAGATAAAAACTGAAAGGTAAACTAATAAGACTAAAAACAAAGGTAAAGGGTAGTGTGCAATTCCCCTATCTTAGCACTTGGAGTCCCCGACAACGGCGCCAAAAAACTTTGCTTGATGGCTTCTCGCCCCCTTCGTTGGTTACCCCAATTGGAGGGTTGAGATGTAGTGCAGCAGCAGTTTTCCCTCGGTGAAGATACCAAGGTTTGTCTCCAGCAGGACTCCAGAGATGATAAGTAGGTGTCAGCGGCGCAACTGACGCGGACCTGCACACAGACACAGATAACTTTGTTCCCAACAAAGTTCAGAGAGGTTGTCAATCTCTCCGGTCTTGTTGTTTACAAAGGATAAAACACAAAGGATAATAATAGCAGGTTGAAAGTAAATGCAGAAAAGTAAATATAGCATGGAAACAGTGATAAGGATATGGACCGGGATACGTGATGTTCGCTAGTGATGTCTCTCTCCCAAAAGACGATAAAATTGCTATGCGAGGTAAACAAATTACAGAAAGGCAATTGACAGGATTAAGAATGCACCGCAATGCTAACTATGCTACAAAAGAAAGGAAGAGGTTCAAAAGCACAGGCAGTACGCCAAGGTAAGTAGACCGAAATCCATCTGCATCTACTACTAATCATCCACCTTGAGATATCTATCCAGAACATCTCGCTGGTATTAAGTTGCGAGCCCCACCCAAAGTGTAAACCCAAAGCAACAGACAACTGCATTAAAAAGAACTCTGTGTAAAGTAAACAATCCTTGTAACCGCGGTTACAAGCACCGTTGTTTTCCCCCTTGTGGCAACAGCGACTCATGTTTCTGTCACTTAAGCGTGTCATCAGGGGGCATGAACCCACAATCTAGCACAACGCTCCCTCTTGGAGTCACTACCTACTACTTGGCCAAAGCAATAAACAGCAACGGGGAACATGCAAGAATTACTTAGGAACAAAAATATAAGAGATAAAAACCAAATATATTACTCTATCACAATCTGAACATAATCTCATAATCCATCAGATCCTATCAAACTCAACATAGCAATAGCAGAAATATTACAAAGGTGCCTCGATCATGTTGGGCAGCTCACGAGGTCTAAACAATGAAGATCAAAGAGGGGAGGAGAACATCACATAGCTACTGATCACGGACCCATGGTCCAAGGAAAACTACTCACGAGACATCCGGGAGCATCCATGGTGGAGAGGAGACTCTCGGAGGTCAATCCTCCCTCCGGCAGGGTGCCGGGAAGAGGTCTTCTGGTGCTCCCGATCTTCGGAAGCGCGGCGGCGGCGGAACAGAGGCGAGTTCGCGGAATAGGGTTCTCCTTTCAGGGTTTTCCCGTGACAGGGGATAAATAGGCGAAAGGGGGCAGCCAGAGGTGGGCCAGGGGCCCCAGGCGCCCCCCTGGCGCGGCCAGGGGTGGGGCCGCGCCGGGTGGCCGCCTGGTGTGACGCCCCCAAAATCAGACCGTGTACAGTAATCATACACGCAAGGTACACGATCGAGATCAGGGACTCACGGTGAGATATCACAACACAACTCTACAAATAAAATAATACAAGCTGTTTAATACAAGCCATGGGCCACGAGGGCTCGAATACAACAGCTCGAGAGCACAAAGTCAGCGGAAGCAATAGTATCTGAGTACAGACACAATGATACAAGGTTGCCTTAAGAAGTCTAGCACAAAATCAACACCGATCAAAAAGGCGAGGCCTCCTGCCTGGGAACCTCCAAACTACTCTTGGTCAAAGGGGATCTTCATGTTGCGGTGGTCGGCAGCGGGGATCTCCTGCTCATGGACTCCAACGTCGACTGCAGCGGCCGATCAGGCAAAACAGTAAAGGAAATAAAGCAGGGTGAGTATCTAGTATACCCGCGAGACTTACGTCCGCTACTAAGCATTATGCATTGTATCAACGGAAAGAAGAGGCTGTATATAGTGGACTGAAAGACATAAATCCAGAGCAAAGGTAAGAAGCTAGGCCTAACGAAGACTAGCATCTTCCGGCGATGTCTTGCAGCATGAGGACAGAATAGCCAACAGTTTATATAAAACATAATGTAACAATGCAGCAGAAGTTGCTGCAGCATTGTATAATAATAAGTTGTAATAATTAGCAATGCCTCCGAGTTCACCTCCTCGACATACCAGCGAGGAAGAAAACCCGGAACCATACAGTTTAATAATAATAGTTTGTAGTGGTAAGATCCAGCTTCAGCATAAAGCGTCCTGTTACCGTGGACACGGCTATTCAAATAGATTAATCTTGCCTGCAGGGGTGCATTTGTGTTACACTACACGCACGGATCTCCAGGGTGGCGGGAACCTTGTTAGGGAACGCTCCACCGAGGCTATCCGACACTTCATAGCCCATCTTTCAAACTCAACAGAGAGGTCATCCGCCGGACTATATCCTATGTACGCGGGGCTTTGGACCCTAACCCCGACGTACTCCTGCACGGTGCGAGGCTGGCCGGTGAAGTTAAAGCAAATCCAAATAAGACACCACCACGCGAGCAAATAAGACAACACCACTTCCCGGCGCAGGCCGCGGTACTGCTGACGTCTGAAGAGTCCTCGGACGACACTACGAAGCACAGGAGCCCATAACTCGTAATTCCCACGGGTAGGTAGTGCGTACATGGCATAAAGCCAACTCAAGACATTCACTGAACCATTTAGCATTTTAATTAACCTGCGTGACAACCGTTATCATTGCCTCGACTTAACTGGCCCGCGGACAACGACATCAGCCAGGACCACCAGTACATCGGTGCCTGCCCCGTCGTCCCACCAAGTCACTGCGGTTACCAACAAGGTGAACCGTCTCCTTACCTTGTCTCGCGTGTGCTCCTGGGGGAGCTCGACTTTCGTGGTTTGGTAACTCTCACGGCCAACGATCAGGGGCCAAGCACACCGGTACACTGGTCGTAACCTCCCTGTCGTCCCGTCGCAATACCACTCGCGGGCACCGTTGGGTCGCCCGACTTCTTACCTTTAAGGACACCAGTTGGTTCGAGTTCCTACCATTAAGTGAAACCAGGAGGTATCACCCTCGATGGCACACTTAAGGAGGTTTGACAGAGACATCAGCGGAATGAACTAAAGAGGAATATTCTCATATCACCCCGGTGGTGCCGAGACACCAGCGGAATGAACTAAAGAGGAATACGCTTGTATCATCCCAGTGATGCTACGCCACTGAGCCGACGAGAGTGAAATACGAGTCCATTCCACCCGTAAGCCAAACTCGAAGCGACTCGGCAGAGTCTCGCCGTTGTAGGTTCCCTAGGGTGTCTGCATTGATCCGTACCTGTTGCAGTTGTAATATATCGTTCCTGCGATCACTCACAAAGTGATCACGACCCTCTATTCTAAACCTAGCTAACAATGCGCAGGGTTTACTGCTGAATAAAGCATAAGTAATAATAGGCAGCATAGGATTAAAGGAAGGTACATCAAGGGGCTACAATGACAGGCTATGCAATTGAATAGGTAAGCACGTAGCAGCAGCAGTAACAATGCCTAGTGCAAGAAATGTACGGAAAGATAGGCGATATCTAAGGAAGAGAATGGCTCTGCTTGCCTGGAAGCTCGGCAGTAGAGGCAGGGTCGTCGATGAAGTAGTCGTACTCAGCAGCGGTGTAGTCGACGTCAGCAGCGGGGTCTACCGGAGATTAGGGGGGGAAGAAACAGTAAATACACAGCAAACATATACAAACAGATGCATGTCATGACAGATGAAATGTTAACGGTGTTCTAACGCAGTGCAATGCACGTTGCTCGGAACGGAAATTCATCTGAGGATGAACTACCGGCTCCGGGTGATTACCGGACAGGGTGTCTGGAGGGGGGAGATATCATGCCGGAGGTGTCGTGGACATCCGACACATGTGTGGGTGGTGTATCCGGGTTAGTTGATCTATTCCGAACAACTTTCGTCTTCGGGATAAATTCATCCGGCAGGTTTTTACCGGCACCGGGAATTATCGACAAACAGCCCGGAGGGGGGGAATGTCGATGATCGGTGTGTTAGGGGGGTGAGGTAGACGTACGGATAGCGTATCCGTATTCGTTATATTTTTCTGATCAATTTTGATATACGAATTATTTTCATCGGAGTTACGGTTTAAAAGATATTGAATTTCTAATATTTAAATCATTTAAATCAATTTTCTGAAAAAAATATATTATTAAAATCCAACCTTATCCAGAACAGGAACTTTGACTGGTCAACCCTGACATGTGGGTCCCACATGTCATAGAAAGTGCTATTAAATCATTTTATTTATTTTAAACAGTACAGGGGTCCACTTGTCATGGACACAGGTTTTAATTAACTTATTTAAATTGCCAAGGATTCACTTAATAGCCATGGGCCCACATGTCATATATACATAGCCCACTAATTATCACTAACCTAATTAACTAGCCTATACTAGCACTAACAAGCCGGCCCTAATAACACGTACGCACACACACCACGCACACACACAGCCGGCCATGGTCGTGGCCAACGCAGCAACGGGGGGTGGGGGCGACCAGCAGTAAGAGTGGCCAGCGTCGCCGGCGTATGCCCGGGCGTAGCCGGAAGCAGCGGCTCGCAACAGCAGCAGCGCCAGCGAGCTCCGGCCATGGCGGCCTCAGCCAGAGCAACAACGAGCAGCGGTGGCGGCACAACGCGGGGACATCTAACGGCGACCGAATCAAACGGAGGAAGGGGGGATCCGGGGAGAAGCTCACATCGAAACTCGCCGGCGAGGTTTGGAGGTGCGGGCGGACTGGAGAGCTCGTGGCGGAGCAGGCCGAGCGGCGGCCGTGGCGACCCCGTCGAAGGAGGACGGCGATTTCCACGGCGTGAGGGCGTCTCATCCCACCCAGGTGGTCGAGGAGGATGGAGAGGACGAAGGAGCGCCTCCTGGATGAGCTCCCTCTCGCAAGGGATGCCGGTGGCCACGGCGCTTGGAAGGGGCGGCCATGGCAGAAAAACGGCGGCGAAGGGGGATCTTGGGGAAGGGGGGAGGAAGTAACGGGGAGGGTGCGCAAGGAGGGGCAGCGCGAGACCTTATCCATCGAGGAGAGAGGGGCGAAGCAGGTGGGGTGGGGGCATGGCTAACAGTGGCCATGGCCCTGTTGCCGTGCGGGGTGGGGGGAACAGGGGAGGGGGAGCAGTTGGAGAAGAAGGGGGGGGGCGGGGTGGGCCAGGCTGGGTGGAGGGGAGTGGGCCTCGCCCAGTGGCGGGGTTTAGTTTTTTTTTTGTTTCTTTTAATTTTTCTTTTCTGTTTGTATTTAGTTTAGCTAGGTTTTGATTTTTCTAAAATGTTATAATTGCACCTATATTAGTGTTACACTTTAACATGATGCCACAAAAAGTTTAGCCCACAATAAAATTCATCTAGATTTTATTCAATGCACAAAATATTAAATGGAGCTAATTTTGCTACTGTTTATATTTTTCTGCATTATTTAAATAAGTTAATTAAATGTCATTTATCTTTTTATATGACCTACTGATTATTAGGTATTTAATAAAAATGGTTTCATAATTTTTAGTGCATTTAAAAATTACCACATGTTTATTAAAATTATCATGGCAACTTAATAATTCCCAAACATTTAGTTTTATTTCATATTACTATACCATTTTAATAAAACACCATTGCTATATTATCATGGCCTAAGATTGCTAGGCATTTTATTTAATATGTTTCATTAACTTTGGTTTAACTATGATTTCCATTTATATATTAATTTTCAAAACAATCGTGATAACCCCACAAAATTGGTTCCATCATTAGCATTGACTTGTGATTATTCAAATGGCTAGTTGGATTTGGTTTAACCATGGTCAAGTTGATTGACATGCATCCACAATCCTTGGAGCAAAGTTTTATAATTTACCCAATTTGAAAATTTTATCCGGGTTGGAAATTGACAGGGCTATGATCAAAGGTGATCATGGCTTGATCATCAACAGTAATGATCACTAACAGTGGAATCACTGTAGTGATTACTGTACTGGATCTGAGGGTGTTACAAATCTCCACCACTACAAAGAATTCTCGTCCCGAGAATTAAAAGTAGTGTAAGGGGTAGAGTTTCGGTTTTGCCTTCTAACAAATCTCCTGGTTCTTGTTGTCCTACTCGAAGAATTTAATCCTTCATGTTGAGGTCTTCATCTCTTTGCATCGGTGCATCTCGATGGATTTTCATCCTTTCCTCGGGGCTTTATCGCACTTACGAACAGGTTAAGAGATAAAGCTTAAGGGGGGCGGATTGATACAAGATCAATCGAATGGGGTTGCTCAAGGGTATGGGGGTACAAATCCTTCCGAGTTTAACATCAGGGAAGTAGATCGAGAGAAATTAAAGAAGGCATATGAAGTTTCAAGCGGATAGACAACCATTCGACATCGATGATGGATGATGAAAAGGGGTTCAGAGCATCAGGCATAAGCACTGAGTCTGATATCGGTTGGAATATCACAAGGTAGAGGACAAGAGTCAGGTTTCGGTCCTGTGGAACTATGGGTTATGGGCCCCATTGAACCAGGGTGGTGACATTCAATGCGATCAAGTTGAAAGGTATGACGGAGATCAACTTGTAAACTATGTCGGCAACAACAGCAGTGCCAAGGGCGAGGGACGAAGAGAACCATTTTCCTGCTCGTTAAGACGAGGCGGACCAATAGGCAAAGTTCTCGTCCATCGGTGGTCACCGAAAGGTCATCAACAATCGTAACAGGTTGTACGGACAAAGTAGTACACCGAAGTGTTTACATAAGCAGGGAATTTCACTGCTTAGATAAGATACATTACAAGAAAGGTTAAACAGACCAATGGAAAGGAAAATGTGATGATACACAAGTATCAGGTGTATATCTTTCCCAAGGGAAAGCAGAGCACGATGTACACGACCAAGTTGTATTGGCAGGGAGCCAAAGGAGGTTGTCGATGATAACACAAATCATCGAATGGCAAGGATGGTATTTCACACGATGAATCCAATTGACACATGGAAGAAGCCATGTAAGATTATTCGGATAATAATCCACGAAAAGGTCGGATGGTTCGCAAAGGATCCGATGTGAGTATCGGCACTCAATCGGGAGGAGAAAGAATTCAAAGGCATCGAGTGATAGAAGCATCGGAATAATTCGAGGCTTAAGAACAAGGGGATCGTGTTTTCCTGATCGGGAGGTGGATGCAATCATCCACACAGAATTATCGGTGGCAGGGGATTGCAAAGGTGATGAACACGCAGGTTCTCGGGAATTTATCAGAGAGTAATCGTCGGGATCTTCAGGTGAATCAGGCGATCATCGGGAAGGCAGTGCTATCCGGAAGGAAGGAGGTACGAGAACCTAAAGTCAGCGTTAATAAAACTTACCAGCAAGGATAAGAGATCAGAGTCCCAGAGCATAGGTACGGAGAAAAAGATCCTAATACCATAGATATCACACGTAGTGACATCGATGTGGGCCCGTGAGCCAAACATTAAGTTAGCAAAATAGTTTTGCAAAGTCTAGACTCGACTTCGACCGAGGAGTGGTTAGGGGCTTCCTACAGGCAGTCGGCTCTGATACCAACTTGTGACGCCCCCAAAATCAGACCGTGTACAGTAATCATACACGCAAGGTACACGATCGAGATCAGGGACTCACGGTGAGATATCACAACACAACTCTACAAATAAAATAATACAAGCTGTTTAATACAAGCCAGGAGCCACGAGGGCTCGAATACAACAGCTTGAGAGCACAAAGTCAGCGGAAGCAATAGTATCTGAGTACAGACACAATGATACAAGGTTGCCTTAAGAAGGCTAGCAAAAAATCAACACCGATCGAAAAGGCGAGGCCTCCTGCCTGGGAAACTCCAAACTACTCTTGGTCAAAGGGGAACTCGACGTCGTAGGAGGCATCGGGGATCTTCATGTTGCGGTGGTCGGCAGCGGGGATCTCCTGCTCCTGGACTCCAACGTCGATTGCAGCGGCCGATCAGGCAAAACAGTAAAGGAAATAAAGCAGGGTGAGTATCTAGTATACCCGCGAGACTTACGTCCGCTACTAAGCATTATGCATTGTATCAACGGAAAGAAGAGGCTGTATATAGTGGACTGAAAGACAGAAATCCAGAGCAAAGGTAAGAAGCTAGGCCTAACAAAGACTAGCATCTTCCGGCGATGTCTTGCAGCATGAGGAGAGAATAGCCAACAGTTTATATAAAACATAAAGTAACAATGCAGCAGAAGTTGCTGCAGCATTGTATAATAATAAGTTGTAATAATTAGCAATGCCTCCGAGTTCACCTCCTCGACATCCCAGCGAGGAAGAAAACCCGGAATCATACAGTTTAATAATAATAGTTTGTAGTGGTAAGATCCAGCTTCAGCATAAAGCGTCCTGTTACCGTGGACACGGCTATTCGAATAGATTAATCTTCCCTGCAGGGGTGCACTTGTGTTACACTACACGCACGGATCTCCAGGGTGGCGGGAACCTTGTTAGGGAACGCTCCACCGAGGCTATCCGACACTTCATAGCCCATCTTTCAAACTCAACAGAGAGGTCATCCGCCGGACTATATCCTATGTACGCGGGGCTTTGGACCCTAACCCCGACGTACTCCTGCACGGTGCGAGGCTGGCCGGTGAAGTTAAAGCAAATCCAAATAAGACACCACCGCGCGAGCAAATAAGACAATACCACTTCCCGGCGCAGGCCGCGGTACTGCTGACGTCTGAAGAGTCCTCGGACGACACTACGAAGCACAGGAGCCCATAACTCGTAATTCCCACGGGTAGGTAGTGCGTACATGGCATAAAGCCAACTCAAGAAATTCACTGAACCATTTAGCATTTTAATTAACCTGCGTGACAACCGTTATCGTTGCCTCGACTTAACTGACCCGCGGACAACGACAGCAGCCAGGACCACCAGTACATCGGTGCCTGCCCCGTCGTCCCACCAAGTCACTACGGTTACCAACAAGGTGAACCGTCTCCTTACCTTGTCTCGCGTGTGCTCCTGGGGGAGCTCGACTTTCGTGGTTTGGTAACTCTCGTGGCCAACGATCAGGGGCCAAGCACACCGGTACACTGGTCGTACCCTCCCTGTCGTCCCGTCGCAATACCACTCGCGGGCACCGTTGGGTCGCCCGACTTCTTACCTTTTAAGGACAACAGTTGGTTCGAGTTCCTACCATTAAGTGAAACCCGGAGGTATCACCCTCGATGGCTGTAACGCCCTCAGATCTTGTAACAGTAATCACTATTGTTGGAACAGTAATCCTTTTGCTTAAGCTCAAATCACTGTGCTTGATCCTTGCCTTCATCAAAACTTTAAAACTTGATCACATTCAAACCATGGTGGTTGTTGTTAAAAGTTATGTGCCAGGTGAACCTTGAACATTTGAAAGAAAACCCAAGTCCAGGCCCCTTTGGTTTTTTTTGCTATTGCATTAATATTAAAAACCAAGTGCCAAATAAACTTTGCTCAAAAATTGTCCGACCACTTTTATAAATTCAAAAATATTCAGTGGATCACTTCCATGTGTGTATTGGAATTTATTGTGCTATTAAATAAATGGAACAAATAAAAACAGTAGCTCCAATGGCCACTTTAATCCTTTATCATATAAATAAAATACAGAGTGATTTTATAAAATCCTCATATTCTCTGTAGCCTTTGTATATTAAATAACAATAATTATGGAGCAATTTTCATGTTTAGCAAAATTGTCTAAGCAGTTAAATCAAATGCAAAAGAAAATACAGAAAAAGAATAAATAAATAAAATGAAAAACTACGTAACCCTCTCTTGGGGCGAGGCCCACCCCGGCCAGCCCACCCTCTCTCTCTTCCTCTCTCCCACCTGCCCCCGTCCCCATCCCGCACTGTGGCGCCATGGCCATGGCAGAGAGGCCACGCCATGGTCCTCTTCTACCTGCCCCCTCCCCCTCCTGGAGGATAAGGCCGCAGCCCCGAACCCTCCCCTGGCCACTTCCCCCTCACGCCATCTCTCTCCCTCCCTCCTACTCCTCTCCCACGAGCCGTTCTTCCCCGCGCTGCACCACCGCGGTCGTCGCCGCCACCTCGCCGTGGTTCTCGTGGCCAACAGCCACCTCGTCGCCCGGGAGGATGTCCAGAGGGAGCGTGGAGCCCCGCTAGGTCGTTTCCCCCCATCGAGATCGAGCCGAAGACCACCTTGGACGCCGAATCGGGCCGCGCCCCTCCCCACGACCGCCGTTGTCTTCGCCGGAATTGGCGCACTCATGCCTCCCCCGCGTCCCCCTGTGCACGCCAAATCCTTCCCCCTGTGAGCCCCCTTTGATTCCCCTCCTCCCTTAGCCGTTTAGCCGCTGTAGCCCCCTCCACCCGTCGCGCTCCAGCGCCGGGGCCGCTATGGCCGGACCTGTGCTCACCGCGCCCAGCCTAACGCCGCTCGCGTGCGCGCGTGCCCTCGCACGGCCGCGCCGCCACCGGCCAGGGAGGCTGCTGGCCTCCCGCGCTCCCGTCATGCCCCCCCCTCGCCGGAGTGCCTCCCCGCCGTGGCCGTCGTGCCTCTGTCTCCGGCGTGGGCACGGTCTGGACAGTGGGTTGACCCCCCTCACTGACCAGTGGGGCCCCTAGCATGATTAGCCCCTAATTAACCTGTGATTTAAACAAAATAAAAACTGTTAGCTAGTATGTGCATGACATGTGGACCCCCCCTATAATTAGCAGTTAAATAAAATGCTTTAATTTGACAATGTCAATGACATGTGGGTCCAACCGCTTAATAAGTTTTTAAAATAAGTAATTAACTCTGTGCCTATGACAGCAGGGCCCCACTTCTGTTAAATAAAAAAAATGTTTTATTATATGTGAGGCTGACATGTGGGACCCACTGGTTAGTAGGTCCCACCTCTCAGGTTTGACCAGTCAAACTAGTTATGGATAATGTTTCTATTTTAATAATAAAATAAATTCAGAGAAATGATTTAAAATGCTTTAAAACTTCAGAAATTAATACCTTTTAAACCGTAACTCGGATCGAAAACTTTATACATGAAAATTGATCAGAAAAATACAACGAATACGAATACGCTATCAGCATGTCAACCACCCCCCTCCAACACAACGAACATCGGCATCCCCCCTCCGGGCCGTCTGTCCGGTAATCGTCCGGAGCCGGTAAAATTGCCGGTTAAAATTCTCGTTTCGTCTGCAACGTGTATCACTGCGTTAGTTCACCCCTAACACTACGTTAGTTCACCCCTAACACTGCGTTTGTCATCTCTTGTATTTGTATTGATATTATTTCCGTGTATTTATTGTTTCTTCCCCCTTCTCTTATCGTCCGGTAGTCCCGACGTCCGCTGCCGATGCCCCTGTGATCGACTACTTCGTCGACGATCGTACCTCTACCGTCGAGCTTCCAGGCAAGCAGAGCCATTCTCTTCCCCAGATATCGCCTATCTTTCCGTACATTTCTTGCACTAGGCATTGCTGCTAATGCTACGTTACAATCCTATTCAATTGCATAGCTTATCATCGAGCTCTTCGGAGCAAACGCGAGACAAGGTAAGGAGACGGTTCACCTTGTTGGTAACCGCACGAGTTGGTGGGACGTCTGGGCAGGCACCGATGTTACTGGTGGTCCTGACTGCTGTCGTTGTCCGCGACTCATTCAATAAGGGGCAACGATAACGGTTGTCTCGACAGAAAATTAATAAAATGCTTAACGGGTCCGGCAGATGACTTGAGTAGCCTTTTGGCTTGTACGCACTACCTATACGTGGGATTACGGTGTGGGCCCTCCGCGTTGTGGTCTCGTTCGAAAGCTCTGAAAGACGTCTAGTTCAGCATTGTGGCGCGGTCGGATCCGCATCCATGATAGAGTTGCGTGGTATCCACCGTCCTCACAACGACCCGGAGAGCGAGGGGTGATAGGCCCATGACCCCCTTGCACTTAGGGCTGTAGACCGGCGGGGACCTCTCTGATGAGCCGTAGGATGGGCCTCGGCGTGTCGGATAGCCTCGGTGGGGTGTTCCCTAACAAGGTGTACGCCACCCTGGAGATCCGAGCGTGTAGTATGACACTAGTACACCCCAGCAGGGAGTTTAATCTATTCGAATAGCCGTGTCCACGGTAACAGGACGCTTTATGCTGAAGCCAAACTCTACCACTACAAACTACTACTATTAAACTGTTGGTTCCGGGTTTTCTTCCTCGCGGGGATGCCGAGGAGGGGAACTCGGAGGCATTGCTAAGTATTACAACTTATTATTATACAATGCTGCAGCAACTTCTGCTGCATTGTTACTTTATGCTTTATATTAACTGTTGGCTGATTCTTACCTCATGCTGCAAGACTCGTCGGAAGATGCTAGTCTTCGATAGGACTAGCTTCTTACCCTTATTCTGATTTCTATCTTGCAGTCCACTATATACAGCCTCTTCTTTCCGTTGATACAATGCATAATGCTTAGTAGCGGACGTAAGACTCGCGGGTATGCTAGATACTCACCTTTGCTTTATTTCCCCCTTTTCGCTTTGCCTGATTGGCCGCCGTAGCCGACGTTGGAGCCCAGGAGCAGGAGTACCCTGGAGGCGACTACTACGACGTCGAGTTCCCCGTCGACCAGGAGTAGTTCGGTGGATCCAAGGCAGGAGGCCTCGCCTTTTCGATTTGTACCTCTGATGTTATTTGGGCTAGCCTTCTTAAGGCAAAACTTGAGTAACTATGTCTGTACTCAGATATTTGGTTTGTATGACTTATGTATTCGGATCCTCGTGATCCCTGGTTTTGTAACATATTTGTTTATCCTTTTGTGTTTAGTGTTGTGCTGTGATATTCTCATCGTGGCACCCTAATCTCAGCCGTGTACCCTGCGTGTATGATTACTGTACACGGATTGATTTTGGTGGCGTCACAAGTTGGTATCAGAGCCGACTGCCTGTAGGAATCCACCCCACCACTACTTGGTCGAAGTTGAGTCTAGACTTTGAAAAACTATTTTGCTAACTTAATATTTGGCTTACGGGCCCACATCGATGTCACTACGTGTGATATCTATGGTATTAGGATCCTTTTCTCCTTACCTATGCTCTCGGAATCTGCTCTCTTATCCTTGCTGGTAAGTTTTACAAACTCTGACATTAGGATCACGTTCTCTTGATTCCACCCGGCATTCTGGTGCTACCCCATTGATTGAGTCGTGTCGCAAGAGTTCTACCCCAGGTCCCGGACCGCGGATCCCATTCTCATTCTGGGCAGGCCGCGCGTCCTCTGGCATTAACTCCTGTGGACAACAGTTTTCTTGCGGCGTGATTGACATAGTGGAATCTATGTCGCGTCGTGTAATCTTTACCGCGGTCTGCGCGCCGCCTACTGAGTCCTTTTTCCTTAATTTCTACGACGTTACGCTGTCCGATTTTGACCGACTGTGTGCAATGATTTGTATGTCTTTATGACTACTATTGTGTATCTACCGCACTTCTCGTTCATTGCTCGTACTGCATCGAGTATGACTCCTTATCCTTGCATATACTTTGCCTGAACTAACCCTTGCTGTTCAGGCAGGATGGCAGACGATCCCCCACCTCCGCCTTATTTGGCCACAATGATGCAACAGTTTGAACTGAACCGTGAGCAGTTTGATCTGAACCGTTAGTTCATGGCCGGAGTAATGGCCCAGTTTCCAAACCAGAATGCCCCAATCACACTGCTACAGTTCGTACGCCTCAACCCGTCTGTTTTCCGCAACTCTACCAATCCGATGGATGCCGATGATTGGCTCCGTGACATCCTGTTTGAGATGGAGTCAGCTAAGGTTTCCCCGACCAGTTATGTTACGTTTGCGGCATTTCATCTGAAGGGTTCAGCCGCTCAATGGTGGGAAAGCCACAGGCGTGTGCTGCCTGCTAGGACTGTGACCACTTGGCAAGAATTCCAGTTAGCCTTCCGTGCATGGCACATTCGTCGAGGTCTAATGGACCAGAAGAAGGAGGATTTTCTCAAACTTAGACAAGGCACGACAACTGTTGTTGAATATCATAGGAGATTCCTTGAACTATCTCGCTATGCTGAGGATTACGTCGACACCGACGCTCGCAAGAAGCAGAAATTCCGTGAAGGATTGCATCCCAATATGAAGCTCGCACTAGCTGCTAGTGATTTCGCAGACTTTGCGACGCTCGTCAGCAAGGCTTTCCAAGTGGAAACTGCTCTGTCTTATCACCAGGAATCCCTCAAGCGTACTCGCGATGTTGGCCCATCCTCGGGAAGACCCACTCAGAAACTTCGAGTCTATATCCCACACAATGTCCACCACCGACCTGCCCCAGCGCCAAGGCCGTTTTATATTGCACCTCGTCTGCCTCCGCCTCCAAGCCAGCTAACGATTCCAAGGGAACAACCCAATATTATGGCTCCTCCCCAAAATAATGGCCTATGCCACAAGTGTGGACAACCAGGTCACCGTGCTGTCAACTGTCGCCCGGTTCAGCCTCAGAATGCACCATGTCCCCCTGGTAGTCGTAAGAAGAGCGGTCGAAATCGTCGTTTCAGGGACTGTAAGGACAAGACGTCTGCTGTTAGTTGTGCTCACGTCACCCATGCCAAGATGGAAGAAGCTCGTGAGTCCCCAAGAATGGTAGTGGGTACCCTTCTCGTCAATTCAGTGCCAGCTTCTGTTCTCTTTGATTCCGGCGCATCGCATTCATTTATGTCCCAACCGTTTGCTCAACTACATGGGTTAGCTATGGAACCCTTGGCCACTCCTTTAGCGGTAAATGCCGTTGGATCTCAGAGTCGTGCCACCATGATGAGCCCCGATACCACCATTGCAATTGTGGGTCTGTTGTTCCCGGCTCCTCTTATTATCCTCAAGTCGTCCAACATTGATGCCATCCTCGGTATGGATTGGTTGGGGGCACATGATGCCCATATCCATTGTGCCACTAAGACAGTTCAGCTCACGCACCCTTCTGGCAAGAAGATTCTGTACTCGGCCAGAACAGCTCAACATGCCGAAGGCCAGATATATGCTCTGAATGCTTTGAATACCTCACCTCTTGAAGGGATCGAGAACGTTCCATTTGTTCGCGATTTTCTCGACGTCTTCCCAGAAGAACTGCCGGGAATACCCCCGATCAGAGATGTCGAGTTCGTCATCGACTTGAAGCCTGGCACCGTCCCTATTGCTAAGCGCCCTTATAAGATGCCGCCTCACCACCTCGTTGAACTAAAGAAGGAGATCGACATGGCACTCCTCAAAGGTTTCATTCGTCCAAGTTCCTATGCTTGGGGAGCACCTTCGCTCTTTGTCAAGAAGAGCGATGGGACGAACCGTTTGGTCCAAGATTACCGACCTATCAACCAGGCCACAATACAGAACAAGTATCCACTTCCTCAGATCAACGATCTGTACGATCAACTTGCTGGATCTACGGTGTTTTCGAAACTTGACTTGAGGTTGGGTTACCATCCGATCCGGGTCCGCGAAGAAGACATCCCGAAGACCGCTTTCATTACTCGCTATGGTTCATACGAGTACACCGTCATGTCCTTTGGCCTGACAAACGCTCCAGCCACCTTCTCACGATTGATGAACTATATATTCATGGAATACCTGGACAAGTTTGTCGTGGTTTATCTGGATGATATCTTGGTATACTCCAAGAATGAAGAGGAACATGCTGAACATCTTCGTCTTATACTGGAAAAGCTTCGAGAATACAAACTCTATGCTAAGTATTCCAAGTGTGAGTTCTGGCTTCCCGAAGTAACCTACCTTGGTCATGTGATTTCCATGGATGGCATTGCCGTCACCCCAGAACGTATCCAGGCTATTCTTGACTGGACCCCTCCCAAGACCGTCAAGCAAGTCAGAAGTTTCCTCGGCCTCGCTAGTTATTTCCGCTGTTTCGTCGAGAACTTCTCCAAGATTGCCAAGCCTCTGACTAGTCTGCTTCACAAAGGCGTCAAGTTTGAGTGGACAGATAAATGTCAAGAAAGTTTTCAAGCTCTCAAGGACAAGCTCACTTCTCCACCAGTGCTTGCTCCGCCTGATACTCAGAAGGACTTTGTGATATATTGTGACGCGTCTCGTCAAGGATTAGGTTGTGTCCTAATGCAAGAGCGCCGCGTGATTGGTTATGGCTCTCGTCAGTTGCGATCTCACGAAGATAATTATCCAACGCATGATCTCGAATTGGCAGCAGTAATTTATGCATTGAAGCTGTGGCGACATTACCTCGTTGGTAAT
This sequence comes from Bromus sterilis, assembly GCA_950022295.1. Lineage (NCBI taxonomy): Eukaryota > Viridiplantae > Streptophyta > Magnoliopsida > Poales > Poaceae > Bromus > Bromus sterilis. The sequence continues at coordinate 34,809,439 of OX465597.1, forward strand.
CGTTGCGAGATCTACACCGATCACCAAAGCCTGAAGTACTTGTTTACTCATCCAGACCTGAATCTCCGCCAACAAAGATGGCTCGAGACAATAGCCGATTTCAACATGGATATTCATTACACCCCTGGCAAGGCTAATGTGATGGCCGATGCTTTGAGCCGTAAAGCTTACTGTAGTGAACTTGAGGTTCAACTAGAACAACCACCTCTGTATGAAGAGTTTCAAAAGCTGAACCTCGAGATTGTTCCTCAAGGTTATGCAAATAACCTGGTTATCGAACCGGACCTCGTCAAATCCGTCAAGGGTATACAATTTTATGATGATTTCGTACACAAGATTAAGCGCGATATCGCCAATGGGTGACCCTCACCCTTCACCATTGATAGCAAAGGTGCGGCATTCTACCAGAACCGTTTAGTGGTTACTCACAGCAAGGGCAGGCATGAGAACCTGGATATGACCCCGAAGGTCATGAAAGCGGCTCACGATACCCCGTTGTCCATTCATCCTGGAAGCACCAAGATGTACCAAGACATTCGCCAGCAATTCTGGTGGCCTAACATGAAGCAAGACATTGCCCGGTATGTTTCTGAATGTGACGTTTGTCGTCGCGTCAAGGGGGAACATCAAAAACCCGCTGGAACTCTACAACCACCTGAAATCCCTGTATGGAAGTGGGACAAAGTTCAGATGGACTTCGTCACCGGTTTTCCACAATCACAGAAAGGTAACGATGCTATCTTTGTCGTCATCGACCGGTTCTCCAAGGTTGCTCACTTTATACCAGTCAAGGAGAAGATCACGGCTGCCCAGTTAGCGGAATTGTATATCGCCCAAATCGTGTCGCTCCACGGTATTCCGATGGAGATCAGTTCAGATCGTGGCAGCCTTTTCACCTCAAGATATTGGCGGAGTTTCCAAGAAGCTTTGGGGACTATTCTGCATCTCAGCACCGCTTATCACCCCCAGTCACAAGGCCAAGTTGAACGAGTCAATCAAGTGTTGGAAAACATGCTTCGAGCTTACGTTATTTCCTTCGGTAAGAAATGGGAGGAATCTCTTCCGTTGGTCGAGTTCTCGTATAACAATATCTACCACGCTAGTCTGAAGATGGCACCCTATGAAGTTCTCTATGGGCGTAAGTGTCGGACCCCTCTGAGTTGGTCAGAAACTGGGGAACACGCACTCATTAGCCCGGATATTATTCAGCAAGTTGAAGATCAAGTTCACGTCATCCGTGAACATTTGAAGGCCGCTCAGTCCCGCCAGAAGAGCAACTATGACCGCAAACACCGAGAAATGGAGTATCAACCTGGTGAATACGCCTACCTCCGTGTCACTCCCATGAGGGGCACTCATCGCTTCGGTATCAAGGGCAAGTTGGGCCCTCGCTATGTTGGCCCGTTCCGTATCCACTCCAGGAGTGGACCCGTGGCATACCGATTGGAATTGCCGCCGAACCTCTCCCAAGTCCACGATGTCTTCCACGTGTCGCAACTCCGTCGCTACTTCAAGGACCCTATTCGTGAAGTGGAACATGATATGATTGAGCTGCAACAGGACTTGACTTATCAAGAACATCCGAGCCGCATTCTTGATCAGTCTGACCGTCGAACCCGCAACAAGACCGTCAAGTTCCTCAAAGTCCAGTGGTCGAATCATTCTGAAGATGAAGCCACTTGGGAGCGCGAAGATCGTCTTCGTGAAGAATACCCCGATCTTTTTCCCGCTACCACTTACATTCTCTGGACGAGAATTCTTGTAGTGGGGGAGATTTGTAACGCCCTCAGATCTTGTAACAGTAATCACTATTGTTGGAACAGTAATCCTTTTGCTTAAGCTCAAATCACTGTGCTTGATCCTTGCCTTGATCAAAACTTTAAAACTTGATCACATTCAAACCATGGTGGTTGTTGTTAAAAGTTATGTGCTAGGTGAACCTTGAAAATTTGAAAGCAAACCCAAGTCCAGACCCCTTTGGTTTTTTTTGCTATTGCATTAATATTAAAAACCAAGTGCCAAATAAACTTTGCCCAAAAATTGTCCGGCCACTTTTATAAATTCAAAAATATTCAGTGGATCACTTCCATGTGTGTATTGGAATTTATTGTGCTATTAAATAAATGGAACAAATAAAAACAGTAGCTCCAATGGCCACTTTAATCCTTTATCATATAAATAAAATACAGAGTGATTTTATAAAATCCTCATATTCTCTGTAGCCTTTGTATATTAAATAACAATAATTATGGAGCAATTTTCATGTTTAGCAAAATTGTCTAAGCAGTTAAATCAAATGCAAAAGAAAATACAGAAAAAGAATAAATAAATAAAATGAAAAACTACCTAACCCTCGCTTGGGGCGAGGCCCACTCCAGCCAGCCCACCCTCTCTCTCTTCCTCACTCCCAACTACCCCCGTCCCCATCCCGCACTGTGGTGCCATGGCCATGGCAGAGAGGTCACTCCATGGTCCTCTTCTACCTGCCCCCTCCCCCTCCTGGAGGATAAGGCCGCGGCCCCGAACCCTCCCCTGGCCACTTCCCCCTCACGCCATCTCCCTCCCTCCCTCCTACTCCTCTCCCACGAGCCGTTCTTCCCCGCGCCGCACCACCGCGGTCGTCGCCGCCACCTCGCCGTGGTTCTCGTGGCCAACAGCCACCTCGTCGCCCGGGAGGATGTCTAGAGGGAGCGTGGAGCCCCGCTAGGTCGTTTCCCCCATCGAGATCGAGCCGAAGACCACCTTGGACGCCGAATCAGGCCGCGCCCCTCCCCACGGCCGCCTCTGTCGTCGCCGGAATTGGCGCACTTCGGCCTCCCCCGCGCCCCCCTGTGCACGCCAAATCCTTCCCCCTGTGAGCCCCCTTCGATTCCCCTCCTCCCTTAGCCGTTTAGCCGTTGTAGCCCCCTCCTCCCGTCGCGCTCCGGCGCCGGGGTCGCCATGGCCGGACCTGTGCTCACCGCGCCCAGCCTGACGCCGCTCGCGTGCGCGCGTGCCCCCGCACGGCCGCGCCGCCACCGGCTAGGGAGGCTGCTGGCCTCCCGCGCTCCCGTCATGCCCCCCCCCCTCGCCGGAGTGCCTCCCCGCCGTGGCCGTCGTGCCTCTGTCGCCGGTGTGGGCACGGTCTGGACAGTGGGTTGACCCCCCCTCACTGACCATTGGGGCCCCTAGCGTGATTAGCCCCTAATTAACCTGTGATTTATACAAAATAAAAACTGTTAGCTAGTATGTGCATGACATGTGGACCCCCCCTATAATTAGCAGTTAAATAAAATGCTTTAATTTGACAATGTCAATGACATGTGGGTCCAACAGCTTAATAAGTTTTTAAAATAAGTAATTAACTCTGTGCCTATGACAGCAGGGCCCCACTTCTGTTAAATAAAAAAAATGTTTTATTATATGTGAGGCTGACATGTGGGACCCACTGGTCAGTAGGTCCCACCTGTCAGGTTTGACCAGTCAAACCAGTTATGGATAATGTTTCTGTTTTAATAATAAAATAAATTCAGAGAAATGATTTAAAATGCTTTAAAACTTCAGAAATTAATATCTTTTAAACCGTAACTCGGATCGAAAAACTTTATACATGAAAATTGATCAGAAAAATACAATGAATACGAATACGCTATCCGCATGTCAACCACCCCCCTCCAACACAACGAACATCGGCATCCCCCCTCCGGGCCGTCTGTCCGGTAATCGTCCGGAGCCGGTAAAATTGCCGGTTAAAATTCTCGTTTCGTCTGCAACGTGTATCACTGTGTTAGTTCACCCCTAACACTGCGTTTGTCATCTCTTGTATTTGTATTGATATTATTGCCGTGTATTTATTGTTTCTTCCCCTTCTCTTATCGTCCGGTAGTCCCGACGTCCGCTGCTGATGCCCCTGTGATCGACTACTTCGTCGACGATCGTACCTCTACCGTCGAGCTTCCAGGAAAGCAGAGCCATTCTCTTCCCCAGATATCGCCTATCTTTCCGTACATTTCTTGCACTAGGCATTGCTGCTACTGCTACGTTACAATCCTATTCAATTGCATAGCTTATCATTGTCGCCCCTTGATTACCTTTCCGCTATCCTATGCTGCCCTATATATATATATATATGTCTTATAATCAGCAGTTAGCCCTGCGCCTTGTTAGTTAATAGGATTAGATAGCGGGCCATGATTACTCTGGCAGTGATCGTGGAAAACGATACATTATAAACTGCTACAGGTACGGTTCAGAGCAGACACCGTCTCAGGCCCCTACCCCGGCTCTGCCGAGCCACATCAAGTGTGAGCTATCGAGGAGTAATCCTTGTACTCCACTCGTTGCTGACTCTGTATAGCCGTCTTAGGGTACTGAACCACGGTTGTCCTTACAGGTAAGGAGTCGGGTGACCCCATGGTGCCCGCGCAGGGTATATTAGCAGAACGACAGGTCAGGTGTATTCCACCGGTGTGCGGCCGGCCTGGTACTGTTCGTGCCCGACAGGTATCCTGTTGTACGAAAGTCGAGCTCTTCGGAGCAAACGCGAGACAAGGTAAGGAGACGGTTCACCTTGTTGGTAACCGCACGAGTTGGTGGGACGTCAGGGCAGGCACCGATGTTACTGGTGGTCCTGACTGCTGTCGTTGTCCGCGACTCATTCAATAAGGGGCAACGATAACGGTTGTCTCGACAGAAAATTAATAAAATGCTTAACGGGTTCGGCGGATGACTTGAGTAGCCTTTTGGCTTGTACGCACTACCTATACGTGGGATTACGGTGTGGGACCTCCGCGTTGTGGTCTCGTTCGAAAGCTCTGAAAGACGTCCAGTTCAGCATTGTGGCGCGGTCGGATCCGCATCCATGATAGAGTTGTGTGGTATCCACCGTCCTCACAACGACCCGGAGAGTGAGGGGTGATAGGCCCATGACCCCCTTGCACTTGGGGCTGTCGACCGGCGGGGACCTCTCTGATGAGCCGTAGGATGGACCTCGGCGTGTCGGATAGCCTCGGTGGGGTGTTCCCTAACAAGGTGTACGCCACCCTGGAGATCCGAGCGTGTAGTATGACACCAGTGCACCCCAGCAGGGAGTTTAATCTATTCGAATAGCCGTGTCCACGGTAACAGGACGCTTTATGCTGAAGCCAGACTCTACCACTACAAACTACTACTATTAAACTGTTGGTTCCTGGTTTTCTTCCTCGTGGGGATGCCGAGGAGAGGAACTCGGAGGCATTGCTAAGTATTACAACTTATTATTATACAATGCTGCAGCAACTTCTGTTGCATTGTTACTTTACGCTTTATATTAACTATTGGCTGATTCTTACCTCATGCTGCAAGACTCGTCGGAAGATGCTAGTCTTCGATAGGCCTAGCTTCTTACCCTTATTCTGATTTCTATCTTGCAGTCCACTATATACAGCCTCTTCTTTCCGTTGATACAATGCATAATGCTTAGTAGCGGACGTAAGACTCGCGGGTATGCTAGATACTCACCTTTGCTTTATTTCCCCCTTTCGCTTTGCCTGATCGGCCGCTGCAGCCGAAGTTGGAGCCCAGGAGCATGAGTACCCTGGAGGCGACTACTACGACGTCGAGTTCCCCGTCGACCAGGAGTAGTTCGGTGGATCCCAGGCAGGAGGCCTCGCCTTTTCGATTTGTACCTCTGATGTTATTTGTGCTAGCCTTCTTAAGGCAAAACTTGACTAACTATGTCTGTACTCGGATATTTGGTTTGTATGACTTATGTATTTGGATCCTCGTGATCCCTGGTTTTGTAACATATTTGTTTATCCTTTTGTGTTTAGTGTTGTGCTGTGATATTCTCATCGTGGCACCCTAATCTCAGCCGTGTACCCTGCGTGTATGATTATTGTACACGGATTGATTTTGGGGGCGTCACAAGTTGGTATCAGAACCGACTGCCTTTAGGAAGCCACCCCACCACTACTTGGTCGAAGTTGAGTCTAGACTTTGAAAAACTATTTTGCTAACTTAATATTTGGCTTACGGGCCCACATCGATGTCACTACGTGTGATATCTATGGTATTAGGATCCTTTTCTCCTTACCTATGCTCTGGGAATCTGCTCTCTTATCCTTGCTGGTAATTTTTACAAACTCTGACATTAGGATCACGTTCTCTTGATTCCACCCGGCGTTCTGGTGCTACCCCATTGATTGAGTCGTGTCGCAGGAGTTCTACCCCAGGTCCCAGACCGCGGATCCCATTCTCATTCTGGGCAGGCCGCGCGTCCTCTGGCATTAACTCCTGTGGCCAACAGTTTTCTTGCGGCGTGATTGACATAGTGGAATCTATGTCGCGTCGTGTAATCTTTACCGCGGTCTGCGCACCGCCTACTGAGTCCTTTTTCCTTAATTTCTACGACGTTACGCTGTCCGATTTTGACCGACTGTGTGCAATGATTTGTATGTCTTTATGACTACTATTGTGTATCTACCGCACTTCTCGTTCATTGCTCGTACTGCATCGAGTATGACTCCTTATCCTTGCATATACTTTGTCTGAACTAACCCTTGCTGTTCAGGCAGGATGGCAGATGATCCCCCACCTCCGCCTTATTTGGCCGCAATGATGCAACAGTTTGAACTGAACCGTGAGCAGTTTGATCTGAACCGTTAGTTCATGGCCGGAGTAATGGCCCAGTTTCCAAACCAGAATGCCCCAATCACACTGCTAGAGTTCGTACGCCTCAACCCATCTGTTTTCCGCAACTCTACCAATCCGATGGATGTCGATGATTGGCTCCGTGACATCCTGTTTGAGATGGAGTCAGCTAAGGTTGCCCCGACCAGTTATGTTACGTTTGCGACATTTCATCTGAAGGGTTCAGCCGCTCAATGGTGGGAAAGCCACAGGCGTGTGCTGCCTGCTGGGACTGTGACCACTTGGCAAGAATTCCAGTTAGCCTTCCATGCATGGCACATTCCTCGAGGTCTAATGGACCAGAAGAAGGAGGATTTTCTCAAACTTAGACAAGGCACGACAACTGTTGTTGAATATCATAGGAGATTCCTTGAACTATCTCGCTATGCTGAGGATTACGTCGACAATGACGCTCGCAAGAAGCAGAAATTCCGTGAAGGATTGCATCCCAATATGAAGCTCGCACTAGCTGCTAGTGATTTCGCAGACTTTGCGACGCTCGTCAGCAAGGCTTTCCAAGTGGAAACTGCTCTGGCTTATCACCAGGAATCCCTCAAGCGTACTCGCGATGTTGGCCCATCCTCGGGAAGACCCACTCAGAAACTTCGAGTCTATATCCCACACAATGTCCACCACCGACCTGCCCCAGCGCCAAGGCCGTCTTATATTGCACCTCGTTTGCCTCCGCCTCCAAGCCAGCTAACGATTCCAAGGGAACAACCCAATATTATGGCTCCTCCCCAGAATAATGGCCTATGCCACAAGTGTGGACAACCAGGTCACCGTGCTGTCAACTGTCGCCCGGTTCAGCCTCAGAATGCACCATGTCCCCCTGGTAGTCGTAAGAAGAGCGGTCGAAATCGTCGTTTCAGGGACTGTAAGGACAAGACGTCTGCTGTTAGTTGTGCTCACGTCACCCGTGCCAAGATGGAAGAAGCTCGTGAGTCCCCAAGAGTGGTAGTGGGTACCCTTCTCGTCAATTCAGTGCCAGCTTCTGTTCTCTTTGATTCCGGCGCGTCGCATTCATTTATGTCCCAACCGTTTGCTCAACTGCATGGGTTAGCTATGGAACCCTTGGCCACTCCTTTAGCGGTAAATGCCGTTGGATCTCAGAGTCGTGCCACCATGATGAGCCCCGATACCACCATTGCAATTGTGGGTCTGTTGTTCCCGGATCCTCTTATTATCCTCAAGTCGTCCAACATTGATGTCATCCTCGGTATGGATTGGTTGGGGGCACATGATGCCCATATCCACTGTGCCACTAAGACAGTTCAGCTCACGCACCCTTCTGGCAAGAAGATTCTGTACTCGGCCCGAACAACTCAACATGCCGAAGGCCAGATATATGCTCTGAATGCTTTGAATACCTCACCTCTTGAAGGGATCGAGAACGTTCCAGTTGTTCGCGATTTTCTTGACGTCTTCCCAGAAGAACTGCCGGGAATACCCCCGATCAGAGATGTCGAGTTCGTCATCGACTTGAAGCCTGGCACCGTCCCTATTGCTAAGCGCCCTTATAAGATGCCGCCTCACCACCTCCTTGAACTGAAGAAGGAGATCGACATGGCACTCCTCAAAGGTTTCATTCGTCCAAGTTCCTCTTCTTGGGGAGCACCTTCGCTCTTTGTCAAGAAGAGCGATGGGACGAACCGTTTGGTCCAAGATTAACGACCTATCAACCAGGCCACAATACAGAACAAGTATCCACTTCCTCGGATCAACGATCTGTACGATCAACTTGCTGGATCTACGGTGTTTTCGAAACTCGACTTGAGGTTGGGTTACCATCAGATCCGGGTCCGCGAAGAAGACATCCCGAAGACCGCTTTCATTACTCGCTATGGTTCATACGAGTACACCGTCATGTCCTTTGGCCTGACCAACGCTCCAGCCACCTTCTCACGATTGATGAACTATATATTCATGGAATACCTCGACAAGTTTGTCGTGGTTTATCTGGATGATATCTTGGTATACTCCAAGAATGAAGAGGAACATGTTGAACATCTTCATCTTATACTGGAAAAGCTTCGAGAACACAAACTCTATGCTAAGTATTCCAAGTGTGAGTTCTGGCTTCCCGAAGTAACCTACCTTGGTCATGTGATTTCCAAGGATGGTGTTGCCGTCACCCCAGAACGTATCCAGGCTATTCTTGACTGGACCCCTCCCAAGACCGTCAAGCAAGTCAGAAGTTTCCTCGGCCTCGCTAGTTATTGCCGCCGTTTCGTCGAGAACTTCTCCAAACCGACGAGAGTGAAATACGAGTCCATTCCACCCGTAAGCCAAACTCGAAGCGACTCGGCAGAGTCTCGCCGTTGTAGGTTCCCTAGGGTGTCTGCATTGATCCCTACCTGTTGCAGTTGTAATATATCGTTCCCGCGATCACTCCCAAAGTGATCACGACCCTCTATTCTAAACCTAGCTAACAATGCGCAGGGTTTACTGCTGAATAAAGCATAAGTAATAATAGGCAGCATAGGATTAAAGGAAGGTACATCAAGGGGCTACAATGATAGGCTATGCAATTGAATAGGTAAGCACGTAGCAGCAGCAGTAACAATGCCTAGTGCAAGAAATGTACGGAAAGATAGGCGATATCTGGGGAAGAGAATGGCTCTGCTTGCCTGGAAGCTCGGCAGTAGAGGCAGGGTCGTCGACGAAGTAGTCGTACTCAGCAGCGGTGTAGTCGACGGCAGCAGCGGGGTCTACCGGGATTAAGGGAGGAAGAAACAGTAAATACACAGCAAACATATACAAACAGATGCATGTCATGACAGATGAAATGTTAACGGTGTTCTAACGCAGTGCAATGCACGTTGCTCGGAACGGAAATTCATCTGAGGATGAACTACTGGCTCCGGGTGATTACCGGACACGGTGTCTGGAGGGGGAGATATCATGCCGGAGGTGTCGTGGACACCCGACACATGTGTGGGTGGTGTATCCGGGTTAGTTGATCTATTCCGAACAACTTTCGTCTTCGGGATAAATTCATCCGGTAGGTTTTTACCGGCACCGGGAATTATCGGCAGACAACCCGGAGGGGGGGAATGTCGATGATCGGTGTGTTAGGGGGGTGGGGTAGACATACGGATAGCGTATCCGTATTCGTTATATTTTTCTGATCAATTTTGATATACGAATTATTTTCATCGGAGTTACGGTTTAAAAGATATTGAATTTCTAATGTTTAAATAATTTAAATCAATTTTCTGAATTTTTATTATTATTAAAGTCCAACCTTATCCAGAACAGGAACTTTGGCTGGTCAACCCTGACATGAGGGTCCCACATGTCATAGAAAGTGCTATTAAATCATTTTATTTATTTTAAACAGTACAGGGTCCACTTGTCATGGACACAGGTCTTAATTAACTTATTTAAATTGCCAAGGATTCACTTAATAGCCATGGGCCCACATCTCATATATACATAGCCCACTAATTATCACTAACCTAATTAACTAGCCTAAACTAGCACTAACAAGCCGGCCCTAATAACACGTACGCACACACACCACGCACACACACAGCCGGCCATGGTCGTGGCCAACGCAGCAACGGGGGGTGGGGGCGACCAGCAGTAAGAGTGGCCAGCGGCGCCGGCGCATGGCCGGGCGTAGCCGGAAGCAGCGGCTCGCAACAGCAGCAGCGCCAGCGAGATCCGGCCATGGCGGCCTCAGCCAGAGCAACAACAACGAGCAGCGGTGGCGGCACAACGCGGGGACAGCTAATGGCGACCGAATCAAACGGAGGAAGGGGGGTCCGAGGAGAAGCTCACATCGAAACTCGCCGACGAGGTTTGGAGGTGCGGGCGGACTGGAGAGCTCGCGGCGGAGCAGGCCGAGCGGCGGCCGTGGCGACCCCGTCGAAGGAGGCCGGCGATTTCCACGGCGTGAGGGCCTCTCAGCCCACCCAGGTGGTCGAGGAGGATGGAGAGGACAAAGGCACGCCTCCCAGATGAGCTCCCTCTCGCAAGGGATGCCGGTGGCCACGGCGCTTGGAAGGGGCGGCCATGGCAGAAAAACGACGGCGATGGGGGATCTTGGGGAAGGGGGGAGGAAGTAACGGGGAGGGTGCGCAAGGAGGGGCAGCGCGAGACCTTATCCATCGAGGAGAGAGGGGCGAAGCAGGTGGGGTGGGGGCATGGCCAACAGTGGCCATGGCCCTGTTGCCGCGCGGGGTGGGGGGGACAGGGGAGGGGGAGCAGTTGGAGAAGAAGGGGGCGGGGTGGGCCAGGCTGGAGGGAGGGGAGTGAGCCTCGCCCAGTGGAGGGGTTCAGTTTTTTTTTCTTTTAATTTTTCTTTTCTGTTTGTATTTAGTTTAGCTAGGTTTTTATTTTTGTAAAATGTTATAATTGCACCTATATTAGTGTTACACTTTAACATGATGCCACAAAAAGTTTAGCCCACAATAAAATTCATCTAGATTTTATTCAATGCACAAAATACTAAATGGAGCTAATCTTGCTACTGTTTATATTTTTCTGCATTATTTAAATAAGTTAATTAAATGTCATTTATCTTTTTATATGACCTACTGATTATTAGGTATTTAATAAAAATGGTTTCATAATTTTTAGTGCATTTAAAAATTACCACATGTTTATTAAAATTATCATGGCAACTTAATAATTCCCAAACATTTATTTTTATTCCATATTACTATACCATTTTAATAAAACAACCATTGCTATATTATCATGGCCTAAGATTGCTAGGCATTTTATTTAATATGTTTCATTAACTTTGGTTTAACTATGATTTCCATTTATATATTAATTTTCAAAACAATCGTGATAACCCCACAACATTGGTTCCATCATTAGCATTGACTTGTGATTATTCAAATGGCTAGTTGGATTTGGTTTAACCATGGTCTAGTTGATTGACATGCATCCACAATCCTTGGAGCAAAGTTTTATAATTTACCCAATTTGAAAATTTTATCCGGGTTGGAAATTGACAGAGCTATGATCAAAGGTGATCATGGCTTGATCATCAACAGTAATGATCACTAACAGTGGAATCACTGTAGTGATTACTGTACTGGATCTGAGGGTGTTACACCTGGGACCCCCTAGCTCCCCTCTGGCCCCTCCCGGACTCTTCTCGAAGCTTCCGTCACGCTGATTTTTTATCTGAATTTTCCCGAATTTTTCTGGCATTTTTATATGGGCGAAAATTGAAATAGAAAAACAGCAGAAAAAAGGAACTGACACTGGGGTGCACTGAGTTAAATGGTTAGTCCAAATATGATAAAAAATGTATGAAAGTGTATCTAGATCATAGCAATATCACACAAAACATGCATGGAGCAAGCAGAAATTATAGATACGTTTTGGACGTATCAACATCCCCAAGCTTAATTCCTGCTCGTCCTCAAGTAGGTAAATGATAACAACATAATTTCTGTGGTGACATGCTAGCAACCATATAAGAACTTTGAAAAGTAAAGCAATCAAGGTTAGAGATTCAATTCAAGTCATAACAAGCAAGAGTCTATATTAGCATTGAAACAAGTAACAAAAGAACAATAGGTGCAAGAGCTCTCGCTGTCCGTGACTCAAATGTCTCCAAATGGTGTTTGCGTGCAAGAAGGGGGATAGGGAATACGAGAAAAAAGTATTTTTGTGTTGAGAACTCAATCTACTAAAGTTTCACACTTGGTCTTCTTTGGAATCTTATCTTGACTCGTCCCCAGACCACTAGCCAGGTACAAGTCAATTTGATCCACTCCTTTTCGATATTTCGAGCACTCATGCAATGGATGAGCGTAAGCACGAGAGTTGACACTTAGGATGGCAAAGAGAGAAATATGGTGGAGGAGGAAGACAAAAAGGATGAGAAAGGCTCACATCAATGAGGACAATCATAGGCAAGAGATGCCAAATGATAGATATGATGTGAGGAGTAGGGATTGCCATGCAACGGATGCACATACGAGCTAGGAAGCTCTCCAATGGAACTAGTGGGGTGCATCTAACTTGCTCGCTCATGAAGACCTAGAGCTCTTTTGAGGAGGCTCATCCTTGGAATATGCAAGCCAAGTTCTAAAGTGTGAAGGTCCCCACATAGCTATATGCATAGTGATCATCTCTATGGAGTACAAAGATATAAAGGGAGTACTAGTGTGGATCTATCAAAAGGATAGTAGTGTTGCCCCTTTCTCTCTTTTTATTTCTTTTTCTATTTTTTCCATTTTTATTATTTTTGGTGGCCTCAATGGCTCTTTCTATTTAACTCTCATTTGTCCTCTATGGGATCTTTTATTGTGTCCACTTTGGGATATTTTCCTCACTTAAGGGCAACACTCTATTTTACAAGAAGGTAAAGGAGATCTTTCACACTTTACAAGGTACTCAAAATCATAAAAAGATGTAACTATCATGATGTATGCAATGTATGTCGCTGCCAGTGTAGCAGGAACATGTATGACATGAAGATCAAGTCATGAAGAGGTGGATGTTGCATGGCAATGTAACTCGGAAAGGCTACGGAAATGCCTTGATTGGTAGGTATAGTGGCTGTTTTGAGGAAAGATATAAGGAGGCTTATGATGACAGAGCGTATCACGCCAAGGGTTTTGATGTACCGGCGAAGGTGGACACCAACTCTCGGAGTGAGAAGAAGGCAATGCACGACACGGGAAAGGCTAGCAAAATAAGGGAAGGTGGAAGTGTCAACTCTCAATACTTACATTAGTCCGAAGAACTCATGCACTTATTATCGGTAACTCTCAATCTAATAAGGAGGTTCACAAAGAGACAAGTACCCCGAGGAGGAGTGTATGGGGGTTTGGTTATCCTTGCGCATCCTCGACTCATGGTACGTGAGTGTTCTCTAATATTCGACTCCTCAGAAGAGTAGTGATCCATGTAGTAGCTAGAGTTCTCAACTAGTTTTGTAGGTTTTGAAAATAAACACGGATTTCCCAAAATACGACACCTATCACTAATAGGAAAGAGCTCTTGACACCAAAAGTTCAAACATTACTCACATCAATACCTCAAAACTATTGCAAGCTACTACTAAAATTAAATAGCAACCTCAATTACCTACTTTCAAGACAAGACACAACTCAGTGCAACAACCAACTCTCTTTAACAAGATAAACATGAAAACTAAAAAGAGTTCCAGCAACAAACTAAACAAAAGCCAAGGCTTTTGCTAAAGACAAACTAAAACTAAGACTAAACATTGCAGTAGCTATGAAAAGATAAAGAACACATAACAACAAGAAGGTAGGCATGAAAAATCCTATGATGTGTTCTAGATTTTGAAAGTGGAGTGTGATTCTCTCCCACAAAAAGTAAGACAGGACCTAACTTGTTATGAACAGCAAGCAAAGCTAAAGAAACTAAAAACAAACCTAAGAGTGAGATGCTCCAAGCATAGCACATAACGCATGAAGTGATAAAAATATAGTGAGACGAAGAACGAACTGATGATTGTTGATGGAGAAGGGGATGCACGGGGTCATCCCCAAGCTTAGACGCTTGAGTATCCTTGAATATTTATTGGGGATGCATGGGGGCATCCCCAAGCTTGAGCGCTTGACACTCCTGGATCTTCTTTCATCATCTTCCATCGCACACTTGAAAACTCCCTTCATGCATAACTCATCATCAGCTGATTAGAGAGGTTAGTACCCTTAATAAATTATTTTTCTCCACTGGATATAAAGATAATCTTGAAGAGCTACTGTTTATCAAGAGTGACAAAAAGTTTTTGCAAAGAAAAAGCAAGCTTAAGGTTTGCAAAAGTAAGGAGAGACAAAACGTGGCAGAATCTGTGAAAAACAGAACAACAGATAGTAAAGAATTTTTTAGGGGTACTTCTGCAACTCAAATAAAAAAACTCAGAACATACGGAAGTTTCGTAATTGTATAGAGCATACTGTGTAAAAATTTCAGCTCAAAAATATGAACTGGGATTTTTCTGGACTTTTTCTGGTCATGAGGACAGAATCTGTTTTCTGGACAGCATGTCACAACTTTTACTTCCCTTGCCGTAAGAGGCTATAACTTGGCACAAAGCTGAAAAATAAAGATAAAATGATGTTGCTACAGAAGTAACAATCATCAAGACACAACAAAAGCAAAAAGAAAAACCTAAATTCGTTGCGGGCTGCCTCCCGAAAGCGCTTCTTTAAAGCCCAACGAAGTTCAGAGAGGTTGTCAATCTCTCCGGTCTTGTTGTTTACAAAGGATAAAACGCAAGGGATAATAATAGCAGCTTAAAAGCAAATGCATAAAAGTAAATATAGCGTGGAAACAGTGATAAGGATATGGACCGGGATACGTGATGTTCGCTAGTGATGTCTCTCTCCCAAAAGACGATAAAATTGCTATGCGAGGTAAAAAAATTACAGAAAGGCAATTGACAGGATTAAGAACGCACCGCAATGCTAACTATGCTACAAAAGAAAGGAAGAGGTTCAAAAGCACAGGCAGTACGCCAAGGTAAGTAGACCGAAATCCATCTGCATCTACTACTAATCATCCACCTTGAGATATCTATCCAGAACATCTCGCTGGTATTAAGTTGCAAGCCCCACCCAAAGTGTAAACCCAAAGCAACAGACAACTGCATTAAAAGAACTCTGCATAAAGTAAACAATCCTTGTAACCGCGGTTACAAGCACCGTTGTTTTCCCCCTTGTGGCAACAGCACATCCCCTAGACTCATGTTTCTGTCACTCAAGCGTGTCATCGGGGGGCATGAACCCACAATCTAGCACAACACTCCCACTTGGAGTCACTACCTACTACTTGGCCAAAGCAATAAACAGCAAAGGGGAACATGCAAGAATTACTTAGGAACAAAAATATAAGAGATAAAAACCAAATATATTACTCTATCACAATCTGAACATAATCTCATAATCCAATAGATCCTACCAAACTCAACATAGCAATAGCAGAAATATTACAAAGGTGCCTCGATCATGTTGGGCAGCTCACGAGGTCTAAACAATGAAGATCAAAGAGGGGAGGAGAACATCACATAGCTACTGATCACGGACCCATGGTCCAAGGAAAACTACTCACGAGACATCCGGGGAGCATCCATGGTGAAGAGGAGACTCCCGGAGGTCAATCCTCCCTCCGGCAGGGAGTCGGGAAGAGGTCTTCTGGTGCTCCCGATCTTCGGAAGCGCGGCGGCGACGGAACAGAGGCGAGTTCGCGGAATAGGGTTCTTCTTTCGGGGTTTTCCCGTGACGGGGGATAAATAGGCGAAAGGGGCAGCCAGAGGTGGGCCAGGGGCCCCAGGCGCCCCCCTGGCGCGGCCAGGGGTGGGGCCGCGCCGGGTGGCCGCCTGGGCCCCCTGGCTCCCCTCTGGCCCCTCCTGGCCTCTTCTCGAAGCTTCCGTCACGCTGATTTTTTATCTGAATTTTCCCGAATTTTTCTGGCACTTTTTATATGGGAGAAAACTGAAATAGAAAAACAGCAGAAAACGGAACTGGCACTGGGGTGCACTGAGTTAATAGGTTAGTCCAAATATGATCAAAAATGTATGAAAGTGTATCTAGATCATACCAATATCACACAAAACATGCATGGAGCAAGCAGAAATTATAGATACGTTTTGGACGTATCACCGCTGCGCTTCCGAGATCGGGAGCACCAGAAGACCTCTTCCCGGCACCCTGCCGGAGGGAGGGCCGACCTCCGGGAGTCTCCTCTCCACCATGGATGCTCCCCGGATGTCTCGTGAGTAGTTTCCCTTGGACCATGGGTCCGTGATTAGTAGCTATGTGATGTTCTCTTCCCCTCTTTGTTCTTCATGGTTTAGACCTCGTGAGCTGCCCTACATGATCGAGGCACTTTTGTAATCTTTCTGCTATTGCTATGCTGAGTTTGATGGGATCTGATGGATTATGAGATTATGTTCAGATTGTGATAGAGTAATATATTTGGTTTTTATCTCTTATATTTTTGTTCCTAAGTAATTCTTGCATGTTCTCCGTTGTTGTTTATTGCTTTGGCCAAGTAGTAGGTAGTGACTCCAAGAGGGAACGTTATGCTCGATTGTGGGTTCATGCCCCCCGATGACACGCTTGAGTGACAGAAACATGAGTCTAGGGGATGTGCTGTTGCCCCAAGGGGGAAAAAACGGTGCTTGTAACCGCGGTTGCAAGGATTGTTTACTTTACGCAAAGTTCTTTTTAATGCAGGTGTCTGTTGCTTTGGGTTTACACTTTGGGTGGGGCTCGCATCTTAATACCAGCGAGATGTTGTGGATAGATATCTCAAGGTGGATGATTAGTAGTAGATGCAGTTGGATTTCGGTCTACTTATTTTGGCGTACTGTCCGTGCTTTTGAGCCTCTTCCTTTCTTTTGTAGCATAGTTAGCATTGCGGTGCGTTCATAATCCTGTCAATTGCCCTTCTGTAATTTGTTTACCTCGCATAGCAGTTTTATCGTCTTTTGGGAGAGAGACATCACTAGCGAACATCACGTATCCTGGTCCATATCCTTATTACTGTTTCCGTGCTATCTTTACTTTTCTGCTTTTACTTTCAATTGCTATCATTATCCCTTGTGTTTTACCCTTTGTGAACAACAAGACCGGAGAGCTTGACAACCTCTCTGAACTTAGTTGGGAACAAAGTTATCTGTGTCTGTGTGCAGGTCCACGTCAGTTGCGTCGCTGACACCTACTTATCATCTCTGGAGTCCTACTGGAGACAAACCTTGGTATCTTCACCGACGGAAACTTGCTGCTGCGCTACATCTCAAACCTTCCACTTGGGGTAACCAACGAGGGTCGAGAAGCCATCAAGCGAATTTCTGGCGCCGTTGCCAGGGACTCCGAGTGCTAAGATAGGGGAGTTGCACACTACCCTTTACCTTTGTTTTTTTAGTCTTTTTAGTTTACCTTTTAGTTTTTATCTTTGTGTCTTATATCAAAAAAAAGTATGTCTAGTTCCTTACTTGCCAATCAATGTCTAACTTCTTTGAAACTAGATCTTATTGGCATGGAGGATTCACCGAGGATCAACAAGAATATTACAAGGAATACCGCTTATCTCAAAAAGGGATACACTTATGGAGACTCATACATCAATCGTATGAGTATGCTAAAAACTTGTGCTCAATATATAATATATCTTTCTGCAGGGATGAATCTTGTTGCTTTATGACGCACAAACACCTTGCTTTCCAATGTGAGTACAATGAGGATGAAACCTTAGCTTCTTATGCTAAGGGAAATTATGATTTTTATGATGCAGAACAAATAGAAGAATTTGTTGCTTTTAAGGGTGCCTATGAAATTACTTCTTTTCTTGAAAATATTGATGACGCCCCTTACAAATCTGAGAGTCTTGCTATACTTAACTATTGTTTGGAAAATTATGATGCAAATTATTATATTACTGATCATCTTGAGAGAATGTCTCCCCCAAAGGAAGAGACTAATGTTTTGCAGGACTCTATAGAAGAAGAAATTACTGAACCTGCAAGCTCTTTGGATGAAGAAGAGGAGGAGAGTGGCGAACAAAAGGAGGAAGAATGGAGCCATCCATGTCTACCTTCTAATGAGAGTAACTCTTTGACTCTTACCGTATATGAGTATTATGATCCTATGGATTCTTTTGAAATATCCCTTTTTGATGAAGTTGATGCCTTCTATGCTTATGGCCTTGATGCCACTATGGATGATGCTTACGGAGATGAACCTTCTATAGTTCCTCATGTTAAGCATGAAATTTTTGCTATCGCACCCACACTTGAGTGTCCTATTATCCTTTTAAAATCTACAACTCCGTAGAATTTTCCTCTTATCAAAGCTCAATGTGATGGGTTGAATTTATCTTATGATCCTAAAAACCGTGTTGAAAACAATACACGTGTGCTTGTAGGTCATGAACAATATGATTTATATGATAGTTATATTCTTGATGTTGTTCATGATACTACTGAAAATTACTTTGAGAGAGGAAAGTTTGGTTATAGAAACTTCCATGTGACAAAAACACCTCTCTCTACACTGAAACTTTCGAAGTTGTTCTTGTTCCACCTTCCTATGCATGTCACTTTGAGCTTCTTTGATTTATTTTATTACAAGATGCCTATGCATAGGAAGTGGGTTAGGCTTAAATGTGTTTCAAATTTTCTTCTTGATGCTCTCTTTTGCTAAAATTCCCATTCTCTTGTGAGACCATCTTTTATAATCTTTAAGCCTAGCTGAAGGCATAAAAGAAAGCGCTTTCGGGAGGCAGCCCGCAACGAATTTAGGTTTTTCTTTTTGCTTTTGTTGTGTCTTGATGTTTGTTACTACTTTAGCGACGTCTTTGTATCTTTATTTTTCAGCTTTGTGCCAAGTTATAGCCTCTTATGATAAGGGAAGCAAAAGTTGTGACATGTTGTCCAGAAAACAGATTCTGTCCCTTGACAGAAAAAAATTCGAATAAAATCACCAGGTCATCTTTTTGATCTGAATTTTTTGACAGCATGCTCTATACAATTGTGAAACTTTCGTACGTTCTGAGTTTTTTTATTTGAGTTGCAGAAGTGCCCCGAAAAAATTCTTTACTACCTGCTGTTCTGTTTTTCACAGATTCTGCCACGTTTTGTCTCTCCTAACTTTTGCAAACCTTAAGCTTGCTTTTTATTTGCAAAAAACTTTTTGGCACTCTTGAGAAACAGTAGCTCTTCAAGAATATCTTTATATCCAGTGGGGAAAAATTATTTTATTAAGGGTACTAACCTCTCTAATCAGCTTATGATGAGTTATGTATGAAGGGAGTTTTCAAGTGTGCGATGGAAGATGATGAAAGAAGATTCAGGAGTGTCAAGCGCTCAAGCTTGGGGATGCCCCCATGCATCCCCAATAAATATTCAAGGAGACTCAAGCGTCTAAGCTTGGGGATGCCCCCGTGCATCCCCTTCTCCATCAACAATCATCAGTTCGTCCTTCGTCTCACTATATTTTTATCACTTCATGCGTTATGTGCTATGCTTGGAGCGTCTCGCTCTTAGGTTTTATTTTTAGTTTTATTTAGCTTTGCTTGCTGTTCATAACAAGTTAGACCCCGTCTTACTTTGTGTGGGAGAGAAACACGCTCCACTTTCAAAATTAAGAACACATCATAGGATTTTTCCTGCTTATCTCTTTGCTGTTGTGTGTTCTTTATCTTTTCATAGCTACTGTCATGTTTAGTTTTAGTCTTAGTTTGTCTTTAACAAGAGCCTTGGATTTTGTTTAGTTTGTTGCTGGAACTATTTTTAGTTTTCATGTTTATCTTTTTAAAGAGAGTTGGTTGTTGCACTGAGTTGTGTCTTGTCTTGAAAGTAGGTAATTGAGGTTGCTATTTAATTTTAGTAGTAACTTGCAATAGTTTTGAGGTATTGGTATGAGTAATGTTTGAACTTTTGGTGTCAAGAGCTCTAGCCTATTAGTGATAGGTGTCGTATTTTGGGCAATCCGTGTGTATTTTCAAAACCTACAAAACTAGTTGAGAACTCTAGCTACTAGATGGATCACTACTCTTCTGAGGGGTCGAATATTAGAGTACACTCACGTACCATGAGTCGAGGATGCGCAAGGATAACCAAACCCCATACACTCCTCCTCGGGGTACTTGTCTCTTTGTGAACCTCCTTATTAGATTGAGAGTTACCGATAATAAGTGCATGAGTTCTTCGGACTAATGTAAGTATTGAAAGTTGACACTTCCACCTTCCCATATTTTGCTAGCCTCTCCCGTGCCGTGCATTGCCTTCTCCTAACTCCGAGAGTTGGTGTCCACCTTCGCCGGTACATCCAAACCCTTGGCATGATACGCTCTGTCATCATAAGCCTCCTTATATCTTTCCTCAAAACATCCACCATACCTACCTATCAAGGCATTTCCATAGCCTTTCCGAGTTACATTGCCATGCAACTTCCACCTCTTCATGACTTGATCTTCATGTCATATATGTTCCTGCTACACGGGCAGCGACATACATTGCATACATCATGATAGTTACATCTTCTTTATGATTTTGAGTACCTTGTAAAGTGTGAAAGATTTCCTTTACCTTCTTGTAAAATAGAGTGTTGCCATTAAGTGAGGAAAAGATCCCAAAGTGGACACAATAAAAGATCCAAAGAGGACAAATGAGAGTTAAATAGAAAGAGCCATTAAGGCCACAAAAAAATACAAAAAAAGAGAAAAAAGAGAAAAATAAATAAAAAGAGAGAAAGGGGCAACACTACTATCCTTTCGAGAGATCCACACTAGTACTCCCTCTATATCCTTGTACTCCATAGAGATGATCATTATGCATATAGCTATGTGGGGACCTTCACACTATAGAACTTGGCTTGCATATTCCAAGGATGAGCCTCCTCAAACGAGCTCTAGGTCTTCATGAGCGAGAAAGTTAGATGCACCCCCACTAGTTCCATTGGAGAGCTTCTTAGCTCGTATGTGCATCCGTTGCATGGCAATCCCTACTCCTCACATCATATCTATCGTTTGGCATCTCTTGCCTATGATTGTCCTCATTGATGTGAGCCTTTCTCATCCTTTTTGTCTTCCTCCTCCGTACTTCTCTCTTTGCCATCCAAAGTTTCAACTCTCGTGCTTACGCTCATCCATTGCATGAGTGCTCAAAATATCGAAAAGGAGTGGATCAAATTGACTTGTACCTGGCTAGTGGTCTGGGGATGAGTCAAGATAAGATTCCAAAAAGGACCAAGTGTGAAACTTTAGTAGATTGAGTTCTCAACACAAAAAATACTTTTTCTCGTATTCCCTATCCCCCTTCTTGCACGCAAACACCATTTGGAGACATTCGAGTCACGGACAGCGAGAGCTCTTGCACCTAATGTTCTTTTGTTACTTGTTTCAATGCTAATATAGACTCTTGCATGTTATGACTTGAATTGAATCTCTAACCTTGATTGTTTTACTTTTCAAAGTTCTTTTATGGTTGCTATCATGTCACCACAGAAATTATGCTGTTATCATTTACCTACTCGAGGACGAGCAGGAATTAAGCTTGGGGATGTTGATACGTCCAAAACGTATCTATAATTTCTGCTTACTCCATGCATGTTTTGTGTGATATTGCTATGATCTAGATACACTTTCATACACTTTTGATCATATTTGGACTAACCTATTAACTCAGTGCACCCCAGTGTCAGTTCCTGTTTTCTGCAGTTTTTCTATTTCAGTTTTCCCCCATATAAAAAGTGCCAGAATAATTCCGGGAAAAATACAGGAAAAATCAGCGTATAGGAAGCTTCGCGAAGAGCCCGAGAGGGGCCAGAGGGGAGACAGAGGGGCCCAGGCGGCCACCCGGCGCGGCCCCACCCCTGGCCGCGCCAGGGGGGCGCCTGGGGCCCCTGGTCCACCTCTGGCTGCCCCCCTTCGCCTATTTATTCTCCGTCACGGGGAAACTCCGAGGACAGAACCCTATTTTGCAATCTCGCCTCTGTTCCGCCGCCGCCGCGCTTCCGAGATCGGGAGCACCAGAAGACCTCTTCCCGGCACCCTGCCGGAGGGAGGGCCGACCTCCGGGAGTCTCCTCTCCACCATGGATGCTCCCCGGATGTCTCGTGAGTAGTTTCCCTTGGACCATGGGTCCGTGATCAGTAGCTATGTGATGTTCTCCTCCCCTCTTTGTTCTTCATGGTTTAGACCTCGTGAGCTGCCCTACATGATCGAGGCACTTTTGTAATCTTTCTGCTATTGCTATGCTGAGTTTCATGGGATCTGATGGATTATGAGATTATGTTCAGATTGTGATAGAGTAATATATTTGGTTTTTATCTCTTATATTTTTGTTCCTAAGTAATTCTTGCATGTTCTCCGTTGTTGTTTATTGCTTTGGCCAAGTAGTAGGTAGTGACTCCAAGAGGGAACGTTATGCTCGATTGTGGGTTCATGCCCCCCGATGACACGCTTGAGTGACAGAAACATGAGTCTAGGGGATGTGTTGTTTCCACAAGGGGGAAAACAACGGTGCTTGTAACCGCGGTTGCAAGGATTGTTTACTTTACGCAAAGTTCTTTTTAATGCAGTTGTCTGTTGCTTTGGGTTTACACTTTGGGTGGGGCTCGCAACTTAATACCAGCGAGATGTTCTGGATAGATATCTCAAGGTGGATGATTAGTAGTAGATGTAGTTGGATTTCGGTCTACTTATTTTGGCGTACTGCCCGTGCTTTTGAGCCTCTTCCTTTCTTTTGTAGCATAGTTAGCATTGCGGTGCATTCATAATCCTGTCAATTGCCCTTCTGTAATTTGTTTACCTCGCATAGCAGTTTTATCGTCTTTTGGGAGAGAGACATCACTAGCGAACATCACGTATCCCGGTCCATATCCTTATTACTGTTTCCACGCTATCTTTACTTTTCTGCTTTTACTTTCAATTGCTATCATTATCCCTTGTGTTTTACCCTTTGTGAACAACAAGACCGGAGAGCTTGACAACCTCTCTAAACTTCGTTGGGAACAAAGTTATCTGTGTCTGTGTGCAGGTCCACGTCAGTTGCGCCGCTGACACCTACTTATCATCTCTGGAGTCCTACTGGAGACAAACCTTGGTATCTTCACCGAGGGAAACTTGCTGCTGCGCTACATCTCAAACCTTCCACTTGGGGTAACCAACGAGGGCCGAGAAGCCATCATATATTGCTTCCATTGCTATTCCTCCAAACGATCCTTTGCAGCAATATATGGAGGACCACGAGAATGATTTGCATATGCAGGAGAGGAATGAGCTGGACGAAATATTCTTAAGACAACCAGCTATCTTAAAGCACAACCTTCCAGTTGAGCCTTTGGGAATTTTATCGAAACCAAAAGAATATCCAGTGTTTGATCTAAAACCTCTTCCCGATTCGCTCAAATATGCTTATTTAGATGAAAAAAAAGTATATCCTGTTATTGTCAATTCTAACCTTTTAGGGTATGAAGAAGAGCGTCTATTAGAAGTACTTCGCAAACATCGAGGTGCAATTGGCTATACCCTTTATGACCTTAAGGGGATTAGTCCTTCTATTTGTCAACATACCATCAACCTTGAGCGTGATGCTAAACCAGTCGTTGATCATCAACGACGGTTGAATCCGAAAATGATGGATGTTGTAAGGACTGAGATTCTCAAGCTTCTAGCCGCAGGTATTATCTACCATATAGCTGATAGTAAGTGGGTAAGCCTTGTGTTCCAAAGAAAGGAGGAACGACTGTGGTTCCTAATGATAAGAATGAACTAATACCTCAGAGAATTATTATTGGATATAGAATGTGTATTGATTACAGGAAGCTGAACAAGGCAACCAGGAAGGACCACTACCTGTTGCCGTTCATCGACCAAATGCTTGAAAGGTTATCTAAAAATACTCACTTTTGTTATCTCGATGGTTATTCTGGCTTCTCTCAAATTTATGTTAACACTGTTGATCAAGAGAAGACCACTTTTACTTGTCCCTATGGTACTTATGCTTACAGACGTATGCCTTTTGGTTTATGTAATGCCCCTGCTACTTTTTAAAGGTGTATGTCTGCTATCTTTCATGGTTTTTGCGAAGAAATTGTGGAGGTATTCATGGACGATTTCTCCGTCTATGGAACCTCTTTTGACCATTGTCTCCACAACTTTAATAAAGTTTTGCAGAGATGTGAGGAGACAAATCTGGTGCCCAACTGGGAGAAGTGCCACTTTATGGTCAACGAGGGAATTGTTCTTGGCCACAAGATTTCCAAGAGGGTAATTGAGGCGGAAAGGGCCAAGATCGAAGCAATTGAAAGGATGCCCTACCCAAGGGACATCAAAGGTATTCGTAGTTTTCTCGGTCATGCTGGTTTCTATAGAAGATTTATTAAAGACTTTTCTAAGACTTCGAGACCCCTCACTAATCTTCTCCAGAAGGACGTTCCTTTTGTTTTTTATGAAGATTGTAAGGAAACCTTCGAAGTTCTTAAGAAAGATTTAATAACTGCTCCTATAGTACAACCACCTGATTAGAATTTACCTTTTGAAATTATGTGTGATGCTAGTGATTTTGCTGTTGGAGCTTCTTTAGGACAGAGGGTTGATAAGAAGTTGAATGTTATATCTTATGCTAGCAAAACCCTTGATAGTGCTCAAAAGAATTATGCTACTACTGAGAAGGAATTCTTAGCAGTAGTGTTTGCTTGTGATAAGTTTAGGCAGTATATTGTTGATTCTAAGATTGTTGTTCATACTAACCATGCTGCCATTAAGTATCTTATGGAGAAGAAGGATGCCAAACCAAGACTCATCCAATGGGTACTCCTTCAAGAATTTGATTTGCAGATTGTCGATAGGAAAGGAGCAGACAATCCGGTGGCGGATAATCTTTCAAGGATGGAAGATATACCGCATGATCCCATTCCAGTCAACGACAGTTTTCTAGATGAACACCTAGCTGTTGTAAAAGTACAATCTCTATCCGATCCTTGGTTTGCAGATTATGCTAACTTTATCGTTGGAAAGTTTTTTCCTCCAGGTTTAACATTTCAGCAAAGGAAGAAGTTCTTTCATGATTTGAGGCATTACTTTTGGGATGACCCACATCTTTTCAAAGAAGGTCCAGATGGGATCGTGAGAAGATGCATAACGGAACACGAGCAGAAGGACATTCTCAAACAATGTTACGATATTCCATATGGAGGACATCATGCTGGTGAGAGGACCGCACATAAGGTTCTTCAATCAGGTTTTTATTGGCCTACTCTCTTTAAGGATGCTAGAAATTATGTTTTATCTTGTGATAAGTGTCAGAGAGTTGGTAATATTAGTAGAAGGAATGAGATGCCTATGAATTACTCTCTAGTGATTGAGCCTTTTGATTGCTGGGGTTTTGATTTTATGGGTCCTTTTCCTTCCTCGCACAAGTAGACTCACATTTTAGTTGCTTTTGATTATGTAACCAAGTGGGTAGAAGCAATCCCCACTGAAAGTGCTGATCACAAAACATCTTTGAAAATGCACAAGGATGTAATTTTTCCTAGGTTTGGAGTACCCAGGTATCTCATGACTGATGGGGGTTCACACTTTACACATGGAGCTTTTAGAAAAGCTTTAGCCAAGCACGATGTCAATCATAGGATTTCTTCACCGTACCACCCTCAAACTAGTGGGCAAGTTGAGCTCACCAATAGAGAGATCAAGTTGATCTTATTGATCTTACTGAAGACAGTCAATAGAAATAGAAAAGATTGGTCAAATAAGTTAGGAGATGCTTTGTGGGCGTATAGAACTTCTTACAAAAACCCCATGGGCATGTCTCCCTATAAGATGGTCTATGGCAAGGCTTGTCATTTGCCATTAGAACTAGAACACAAAGCTTTCTGGGCTATCAGAGAGCTTAATGCTGACCTGAAATTAGCTGGTGAAAAGCGTCTCATGAACTTGACTTCTCTAGATGAGTGGAGAAGTGAAGCGTACGAGGGCGCTAAAATGTTCAAGGAAAAGGTAAAGAAGTGGCACGATAGGAGGATTCTGAAACGTGAATTTAATGTTGGTGATAAAGTTTTGTTGTTTAGATCCCGTTTTAGGTTTTCTCCAGGTAAACTACTTTCCAGGTGGGAAGGGCCATTTCATATTGAGGAAGTCTACCGCTCGGGTGCAATCAAGATTAACAATTTCGAAGGCACCAAACCTCAAGTGGTGAATGGGAAAAGACTTAAGGATTACATAGCAGGAGACCCTGTCAATGTTGACGTGGATTTGGTATACACAGCAACTCATGAAGAACATGTTGCAATCCTGTTTCAGACACCAGCAGAAACAGAATAAGGAAAGGTATGTATTACGGTAAGGAAACATCGTGAAACCGCCATAAAAGTTCCAGATTATGAGTTTTTGCGAAGTATAGAAAATTTGAGGCCGAAGTGGAGCCGGAGACCAGCTTCAGGGGGCCCAGGCGCCCCCCTGGCGCGGCCCCACCCCTGGCCGCGCCGGGAGGCCGCCTTGGCACCCCGGAGTCCGTCTCCGACCCCGCTTTGGCTCGTTACCTTCCTTTCTGTGCAGAATTTTTTGCTATATATTTGCCCGGATCGTTCCGGCAACGTATCTCGCGATTTCGTGTGTTTTCTTTTCGAGTTGTTTCTGCCAGGAAAGCTTTCAGCTAGACCTAGGTGCCATGGCTTCCCTAAGTTCCCCGAAGGACAAGTTCGTCGTCAACGTCATCAACCCTTACCTCGCCGAGGTGAAGAAGCACCCCCAAATCCTTCGTGTGGAGGATGGTGACCTCCACAAGGAGGATATTAAGGGACCAGTCAAGGAGGGGAGCACTGAGGAGCGGCTGAAGGAGGTGGAACATGAGGTCTTGAAGTTCAAGAAGATGGTGGAGCATGGTGTTGAAGCTAACTTCGACATCATGAACGAGATAGAGGCTTCCCACAAGAAGGAGATGAAGGAGATGTGGTCAAGTTTGGCCGCACTAGAAGAAGAAGTTTATGGGCTCCAAGCACAGATCTATGATCTGCAGAACCAGAACTGTGAGTATGAACTAAAGTTTATGCGCATGGGTTTGGGTGCTGAGTGCAGGATCCTGGAGACGGGAATGTCCTTTGAGACTGGAGAACAGCTGCCATGGAAGCGCTTCGCCAAGGAGTACGTGACCGACAAGAACAAGAATGAGGAGTAAATCTCCTTGGGTAATGGCATCCCCTTAGCTTGTTCCAAGCTTGGGGGAGTGCCCGATATTTTTATCTTTATCTATGTCTTTTAGAGTCAAGTAGAGTCGTATCATGTCTAGGGAAGTTATCTTATAAAATAGGTGTTTGCTTTGAGGTCTATCACTCCTTTTTGGAGAGTTATGTATCCGTGAGTGTGGAGTCGTCTATGATGGAATATTCATGAGAAGTCTATTGATCCCTTCGCTGCACTCGGTATTCTCTTCACGCAATCAACCTCATAATGATTCTTATGGGGAGTATTGACCTTATATCAGGTATGGCTTTGAAAACTTTATTTAATCTTGGCAAACATAGCTTTGGTCATAACAACAAGCATGTTATTTTTTCTCAAAGTAGCGACATAGCCAAACCCTCTTTGTTATTATGCTTGTAGTGTTATGTTGACAAGGAAGACAACTTGATGTGCTATGCTTGTTTTAATGTTTATGCTTTATATTTCTTTGCATCCAAGTCATTATCAATTGTCTGTTCTCTCAAAGCCTTTGCTAGACAAACCTCTGTACTAAGCGGAATTCTGCTTGTACATCCATACCCTGAAACCAGTATCTTCCATATGAGTCCACCATACATTCCTATTCGTGGTATCCCACTATCACTCCTAAAGCATAGAATTTTTTTGTTATCCTTAGATGTTCAAAATCTTCTATTTTGTGCCCCTGTTTTAGCTCATGAGGAAGTAGTAGTTAACTCATGATCTTCTTAAGTTGGACAAGTTTTACCCCGGGATTGCATGTCTAATCTGCAAAACCCTAATACGAGGAGGGACCGGCATGAGTGCGCCCAGCTCACAAAAGATAATACAACAAACAAACCCTCCTTCACGCTTTGTTCATGAGAAATCAGAAAACTTTGGCAGTGATAAACAAAGGAGATTGCGGGGATGTGATCGTCCTCGTTTGGGAGCCGTTCCTCGAAACTTGTCCAATCTGAGAAGCAATTGAGTTATCTATTAGCATTCGTTGACAAATCATGCACCTCTCAAAACTTGTTTTCATTCTGTTTGATTTAAGGATAGCACTTGAGTTTTCCCTGCTTGCCTTTAACAAGGCTTTTTCCTTTACTTTTATGTTGAGTCAGTTTTCCCTACTTCCTCCTTTCCCAAAGAGAACAGACACTTGATGCTGATGAAGATTCATCCATATAATGCTGCATTAAATTTTTGCCTTGCCATATCATTGTTGACATTATCTCTTGATAAGTAAGTTGTTTGCAGAAGCAATTGCCAAACAAACATCTTCCTTTGTGTTAGCATTTGCACTTCATGACTAATAGCTTATTCTTTCAAAAAGTTCCAAATTGTCTCTTCAAAATATAAAGAGAAAGAGCAAAGGTAAAAGCTATTAGTTGTCCCTTGACCAAAGGACTTGTTTGCCATGATTTGATGAGTTTCCTTAGCCCTACTTTTGATTATAATTGTTATTACTCTTTCATAAGGGCTTTATGAGTTGAAGGTTGCTGTTGAGGATATTTGAGTTTGGTGAAAAGATTACGATGCTTCTTGTCCGTATTTTATTTATCGACACTTCGCTCTCTAAACTTGTGGACAGGTTTACCGAGCTCAGTTTTCGCTTGGGGACAAGCGAGGTCTAAGCTTGGGGGAGTTGATACGTCCAAAAAGCATCACTATTTTATATTGTAATTCATCCTTATTCATTGATATATTTCACATTACGATGATGTTCTTATGTTGTTTTGGCTTATTTTACACAGTTTGCAACTTTCCGGTGCCGAAGCAGCAGACGCAGGATTCAGCGGTAAAAAGTGGACGCCGAGTTGCTGAAGAAGAATACCTCCAAATTACCTGAAAATCGACGGGGGGTATTTTCCAGAAGATTAACGAAGACTCGCCGAAGAGGGGCCAGAGGGGGGCCACAGGAGCCCCAGACGACCACCTGGCGCGGCCCCACCCCTGGCCGGCCGGGAGGGCGCCTGGAGTCCCGGGGCCACTCCCGGCTCCCCCATCTGGCCTATATACTCCTCATTACACGTAAACCCTAAAAAGAGAAGCTTTCACGGAGTTCCGCCGTCGCTCCGTGGCGGAAACCTACAGAGAAGAAAAGGGCTCTTCGACGGACAGATTCCGCCGAGGAGATCACCTCCCGGAAGGGGAGATCATCGCCATCGTCATCATCATCGTCACGGGCATCATCGAGATCATCATCAACATCATCCCCAACATCAACACCATCTCCACCACCATCCAATCTCACCTCATAAGTTTATCTTGTGTTGTAATCCGTACTTTCTATCCTCTCTACTCTACCGATGTTGATTACTACTTTGTGGTGAATGCTATTGAGTTTTGTTGGAGAAATATCATTATGTCCAGATTGTTTATCATATATTTATCACCTCTGATCATGATCTCTTTTATGTCTTGTGAGTAGTTACTTTAGTTCTTGAGGACATGGGAGAAGTCTAGTTGTTAGTAGTCATATGATGTTGAAGTAATTTGTGTTGTTTGATATTTAAGTTGTGTTGTTATTTTCCTAATGGTGTTGTGTGAGTCGAACACTCAACACTTCGCCTTATTAAGGACCTAGGGGAATAAATTGTGTATAAAGAATGCTTATGGTGGGTTGCCGGAGTGACAGAAACCTGAACCCCAGTTTGCACACTTTTGCACAAGGGATTAATGGATCCTTGATCTTATTGCTGTGGTTAGGCTTTCCCATAATTTCTATCTTGTATTTGTGGATGCTTGCAAGTTGTTTAATCATAAGAGTGCACTTATCTTAGTCTAGAAGGTGTGCTAGCATAGATCCACCCACTCAACACTTATCAGCACAACACTTGTTATCGATACGGAGTATGGCGAAAGCACATGACTACCTCTCCATGTGTCCTCAAGAACGCTTTAGTCTTTATAAGTTCAGTTGTCAGGCTTATCCTTTGCTCAAAAGGATAGGGCCACTTACTTCTCCTCAGTGCTATTTACTTTGCTTGCTTTTATCTTATTGTTGCTTATATCGAAAACCCCTAAAAAGTTATCTTTCAGTGCTTGCAGTTATTCCTTGTCCAAAATCACGTATCAATACCTTTCGCTCCCCGTTGGGTTCAACACTCTTACTTATCGAAAATGCTGCAATAGATCCCTTTACGTTGAGGGCCATCAGGCCCTGGTGGGTCCCCTCTG
This sequence comes from Bromus sterilis, assembly GCA_950022295.1. Taxonomy (NCBI): domain Eukaryota; kingdom Viridiplantae; phylum Streptophyta; class Magnoliopsida; order Poales; family Poaceae; genus Bromus; species Bromus sterilis. The sequence goes on from OX465597.1 coordinate 34,839,904, forward strand.
GCCCCCCCTCGGTGATTCCCGAAGCTTCCGAAGCGTTGATTTTTTATTGGATTTTTCCCGAATTTTTGGAGCACTTTTAATAAGGGGGAAACCTGAAATAGAAAAATAGCAGAAAACAGGAACTGGCACTGGGGTGCACTGAGTTAATAAGTTAGTCCAAATATGATCAAAAGTGTATGAAAGTGTATCAATACCATAGCAATATCACACAAAAGAAGCATGAAGCAAGCAAAAATTATAGATACGTTTTGGACGCATCAGTAAGGCAGGCAGATGCGTGGACAGGAAGTTGTGGAGAAGAAGGAAGCTTAGCAGATCTGCTGCTTAAAGGGATATGAAATGCGTCAATTACCTCTACACGAGGAGGAGAAGGAGATCCACCTGATTCTGCTGGGAAAAAATTTAGTGGGATCTGTTAGAGATTGGAGAAGAAGAAGAGGTAGAGGGGCTACCATGGAGAACACATGAGGCTGTGATGGAGAATCATTGTGGTAAAATGAAAGTGCTACCCTGGTCAATGGAGAAGAAAGGAAGCGCATGAGACGCTGCGATGGGGAAGGTGATTTTTTTGTTTGCGACATGACACTGCTTGGTCGCTGCCACAGGGAAGACGAAAGAAGAGATACCTCGGGAACCCTTCGACAAAAAAGAAAAGGCCAGGCAACGGTGCGAGTTGCGACAGGAAACAGAGAGAAGGAATGAAGCGTTGCCTTTCACTTAGCGGTGGCATCTATGTGTAAATTTTGTGAATTCTTGGTCGGACGGCTGCAGACTGTTGATCTATACTTCATCAACGGTTAGAACAATTCAGATGACGTGGCTCACTGAGGTTGTAGAGAAATTAAATAGTGGGGAGCTCCTATTTAGATGTAGTAGATTTGCCAAGGATTATGTCATTGAGTTTTTGCCCGTGGTGGATGTTTTGATTGCGAGCATCTACGATGTTCTTTTAACGATGTTTCACTTTTTTCCTTTCTCTGTCTCCTAAACCGATTGTGTATTTTCGTTATGTTCTAATATGGAAATAGACTAGCCTGTTAAAAAATGATTTCGCGCCATATTTTCTCTCTCATCCTGCTATCGAGACCAATCAGGTGCCCTGTCTATTTTTTTTGCGATAATGGTGCCCTGTCTATTAAATCAACCGTGTATTTTCCTTATGTTTTACTCCCTCCGTTAGTGATCTACAACGTCTTATATTAGTTTACAAAAATAATAATATAAAATTAGCCCGTTAAAAATGATTTTACACCATAGTGTTCACCAAAACAATTAGGTGCCTTTGGGCAGAATATCTGGATCACTTGCGTGTGTGAATCAATCAGTGGCCGTGTTGTCATCGCTGACTTTCCTCCACTCTCCCCTGTCCAATCCTTTTTGCATCCCCTCTCTCTCTCTCTACATAGCCTCCTTCCATCGCCCAGGCTGACCTAAAGCCGTCCATTCCGTCCGTCGTCTCCATGCTCTAGGACAACAAGCACCTACGCCCCCACCGGCGGCCGCATCTCAGGTGACCGCCGATCCCCACCCCCTCCCCTTCCCAGATCGCTCCAGCCCAGCTTCGCTTTCCCGATTCGGTTGGTTTTGGGGATTTTCGTTAGGTCTAAAGCTCTCGATTCGATCCCGACGCTTGTTCTCTTGTTAAATTCGCCTGCTCCTGTGCGCGGGACTGCGGGAGCACGAGCAGTTGCGTCGAAGGTGGGAGGATTTGAGCCGAGCGCGCGAGAGCGGGGAACACCGCGAGCGAATTCCGCGTCCCAATTATTTTGGGGAAGCCGAATTTTCCGGAGATTAGGGTTGGCGCCGTGATGCGTCGGTTGATGATGATAGTATAGCTTTTTTTTTTGGGTGTGTGACTCATATGGCGGTGTGTTTTGCGCAGAGAACTTTGGGGATGTCGACTCCTTCAAGGAAGAGGCTGATGAGGGACTTCAAGCGGCTGATGCAGGACCCCCCTGCGGGCATAAGCGGGGCGCCGCAGGACAACAACATAATGCTGTGGAATGCTGTGATTTTTGGGTATGATGCTAGGTTACATGGTTGCACAGTTCATTCTTTTTCCTCTTCAATGTTTTTGGGTCACGGTGTGCTCATGTGTTTGCTAATGTTGATTTGCAGCCCCGACGACAGCCCATGGGACGGAGGTTAGTTGATCTGAGTGTGTCTGCGAGCTGCCTAGCTCTTTCAGTGATGTTTTGGGACTCACTTGGTTTTGGTTGTTCTTGAACTGATGGAAATTTATGTTTTGTACCTGCGCTTGAGGTTTCATATCTAAACAATTGATCTCATTTACATATTCTGCTGCCGTTGGTGATGGAAGATTAATACCAAACATACTAATATTGATCAAGTGATATGGAACGCCATAATCTACTGGTTGACAGAACAAAAATATGACCATTATGTGAACTTGCCCCCTCACTGTCAAATTCCTCACACCAGCAAACACAGTGGTAAATCACAAATTGGAATTAACATGGACAGGGAAAAACAAACCACGATGCCCATGATGTAAACCACGATATATGGACAGGGGAATTAACATGGCCCTCACTCCATATTCAAGTATATGTAAAGTACCTGCTGATACCAATGATATAAACCACGATAAATAAATAAATAATGTCACCCATTTTGAAATTGCTGCGATTACTAATGTTGGTGTCTACACCAATGTTTTAAATCAGAATTCCGCGCCAAAGGAATGCTTATCTTGGGGGATGTCGGTGGTGCATGTGGTGGCGTTGGCCCCTACATAGCTGCATGGTCGTATCTGGTTCTTGTGAATTTAATATGGGCTGGCCAATGGACGGTGCAGATGAACGAGGTTGTGTATGGCCCAATTCGGCTTTGCCTGGGTTCCTACAGGCTAGGTGGCACAGCCACCAAAGATTCGCAACATGTTTGTGGTTCTGACCTGGATATCTTGTGTTGTAATGTTGGGAGTTCGACATACAGAATGATGTGGCGATGCGGGGTGCAATCTGACATGGAAATTGGGATGCACCATGATGGTTATGTGCCAACAAACCTCATGATGGATACCCTGACGTTGTATTTTGTCGTTGCCACTGCTGTCCATGCACTCCTCTCCTGATGCCGCTGGAATGGTGTCTACCTATTGTAATAGGAAAATAATAAATGGTCATACAACATAAGTCATATACGTCAGCGTGGAATTTTAAAAGATACAAATGACCAGAGTCAGAACCCAGTTTCTTCAGAATAATTCAACTAAATCACTTAGACATATGGTATCACAGTGTTGAACAGAGAAAAAGAGGTATTTTCATGGGCTTTCTCATAAGTTAAGCATATAATATAAGTAGACTTTCTTATGAGGGTGAGTTCCAAATTTAGCATGTTGTGTTGGTAAAAGGTACTCCCTCCGTCCCATAATATAGTAACGTTTTTTGAGCTAGTCTAACTCAAAAAACGTTACTACATTATGGGACGGAGGGAGTACCTATATAGAATGAAAGAGTTATGGCTAGCTATGGCAAATAGCTTGAGCTATTTGAAGCTATAGCAGCTGTTGCCACAAGAGGGGAATATTGACATATCGCTTAGATATTAGGGTCCACAAAAACCGTAGCTCAGCTATCACTAGCCATTTAGAACCTTCCCCAATAGACCGAAAATACTAAATTTGAGAACGAGTCAAGGTTTGCCTCAGTGCAGTAACTAGTATCACGTGCACTAGATTGCTCATACATTGCTTATAATATCCTTGTTATTTTAGTTCCGATTGCATATTTTGGTTTCTTTTTTTCCATTTTGTGCTGAGTTGTATACCATTGTCAGGTACGTTTAAGCTGACTCTCCAGTTTAATGAAGAATATCCTAATAAGCCACCAACAGTTCGGTTTATTTCTCGGATGTTTCACCCTAACAGTAAGTTGTTTCATCTCATCTTTAAATACCTGTGTACACAGGAAATGGTAGACTAAATTGATCTGTCATACATTTCTAATTGAAAGAGTAGTCTGGCACGTATTTCTAATGGAAAGATTGATCTGTCATGTAGAGCTGAGTGTTTCTAATTTGTAAAGCTATGCATATGCTTTTTGAAAAAATAGAGCCTACTTGTTTCGTTTGCCCTTAGTTTTTTTGTTCCTTCTGTTTCAGAGACTTGAACTATTAAGTGGTGTCCTGTTTTTTTGGTTACCTGCTTTATAGATGTACACTTTTTGGTTGTGCTGTGATGCCTGTGAAGGCTTGATATTGATTTTATGCTGTGAATACATATTTTCTGATTACCTTGAGCAAGTGTGCTGCAGCCTTCAGAGCATACTTTGAGTGCATGCATAACTTAGGATTTTGAACTGATGAAACTCTGGTTCTTTCTACTCTGCTGATAGAAAGCCAAGAACAAGGATACTAATGTTATACTCTCCACTTTTATTTGCCATCGTGACCTTTTTCTTATGGCCTGCAGTTTATGCTGATGGAAGCATATGCTTGGATATCCTGCAGAATCAGTGGAGCCCAATATATGATGTAGCTGCTATACTTACATCCATCCAGGTACAAGAAATAAGCAGCTCAGATTATTTATGCAACGTTTTGCAGTGCCAGCTTGTTGCTTAATTACTATTCCCTCTGTAAACTAATATAAGATGTTTATCTAAAACATCTTATATTAGTTTACGGAGGGAGTAGAGCATAACAACAACAACAAAGCCTTCCAGTCCCAAACAAGTTGGGGTAGGCTAGAGTTGAAACCCATATGATATCGAAACCAAGTCATGGTTCTGGTACGTGGATTGCTAACTTCCACGCACCCCTATCCATAGCCAAATCTTTGGTGATATGCCAGTCCTTCAGATCTCTCTTCACGGACTCCTCCCATGTCAAGTTTGGTCTCCCCCGACCTCTCTTGACATTATCAGCACAACTTAACCGTCCGCTATGCATTGGCGCTTAATTACTAGAGCATGATATTTTAAAATTCATGACATGCTATCAAGTTTTGAATCTGTTCAAGTCTTGACTCGGGGCATATTTGGGTAGCTCTTCAATGCTATGTATATTTTGAACACACTTGCTCTACATATCTGTATGGTAATTACGATGTTTTTCTGTGGTCGAGTGTAACTGTGTAAGTTCCAATTATAAGATATTCTAGCAAGTCATGCGTAGCAAGCAACCAAGAACCAATTGTTTGAGCATGTGGGAATCAATTAAATGAGTGCAGCCAACCTATTGTTTGTTCAAAACCATGAACTGTAGGACTAGCAGCAAGTACAGGTTGTTGATCCAACACAATTGATACATCAAGCTTTAATACACGGACACGTCAAACTCCATAGTAAGCAACCGGTGGAGGCCACACCTTGAGGATGGCATTGGCAGGGGCACCGGCAACCCGCGGTGGAGATTCTGGTCGGCGACCACCACTCTCGCGAATCAGGTCGTTGATGAGGATGGGGTATGTGCCACTGCTCGCTCATCAGCCTGCCCTGCTGCCGCTCGCCCATTAGCTCGCCCTGCCGCTTGCACCCTTGCTGCAGACAAAGAAGAAAGGACAGGCCAGAGCGAGAGGTGAGAGGAAATCCCAGTGAGAAATAGAAGATGAGGCATTGACCTAACGCCGTCGCTCACCAAGTGACACATTTTGCTGTCGCTCACCGAGTGCTGTGCACTGCCGCAGCTAGGTATTGGTGAGAGATGCAGGATCAGGGTGGGCTGGGTTATTACGGAAGGAGAGAGTGGGAGTGATAGGAGAAAAATGTTGAGAGGGTGAGGGAATTGCGTGTCCGCGAGTGGGTTGCTCTCATCTGGCATTTTTCCGCGGCTATCGTCAACGAGCATATAGAGAGTAGTATTCCTCAAATTGTGTCGACCTTATCCCCGTGGACCTGCTATCCTTCCTTCCAAATGAGTGATATCGCACCAAAAGTGTCTGTCCCTGCCCCTTGCATGGATAATCACCAAACCAAAAAACATGACCTAAAATCTTACCTAATCGTCTTCAAAGTCATACTTGACCTTGTCCACCGGAATCCAGTATAGATTCATCAAAGGCCGTACAATTCAGGACTGTCTTGCTTGGAGTTTTAAATTTCTTCGTCAGCCTCACCATTAGTCTAAAGGGAGATTGTAGTGCTCAAACTAGTCTTTGGAAAAGCCTTACCTTGGAGCACTGCATCATTATTACTATGCTTGAGGCCTATGGGTTTGTTAGCCGCTGGATTAGATGGATCAAGTCCCTCGGTTCTGGTACTTCTGCTATCCTGCTCGTTCAACATATTAAAGGTCTCAAAACTTTTTCTAAATTCTTTACCAGGTGTGCTCACTGAAGTTATTGCTAAATTTAGTCTTGGAGAAGACAATAAATGAGTATTGGTTGTAGCTAGGACTTAGTTGTAGCAAATATATCTCTTTAGTCTATGCAAATTTTTGAAATGTGAGAGATTACATGAAAACCATGCCGCATTTCCAATCGGGATGACTCTGCATGTCTCTGTTGGAGGCAATGGTGTTGGTTATGGTTGCGCTGAACTAACCTGGGCTTTGTACCATTTTGCAGTCGCTGCTGTGTGATCCTAACCCGAATTCACCTGCCAACTCAGAAGCTGCCCGCATGTTCAGTGAGAACAAGCGAGAGTACAACCGCAAAGTGCGGGAGATTGTCGAGCAGAGCTGGACGGCAGACTAACGAGTTGAGCTCACCATGTGGCCCCATGCGATTGCGGTACCAAAATGTTGTGGCTGAACCCCGTTGTTACCACATGAAACAGCAACTTGTTTGTTGCATCATTTGGCTGGACGGTTGGAGATTGCTGTGTCATGGCCTGTGCCTATACTGTCTGTATCTGGAATATAAACATTTTGTAACATCTTTTGTGAGTTGTAATGTTGTATCATATCGCATTGATTCTGAACTGGGGCACATATCTGCACTCACTAAGATAAGCAGTGTAAAAGTTCTAAAAAATCATGAAAACAATGCACGGTCTTCATATCATGAGCATTGACCAGATGGATTTTTTTTTGTTGAGGGCACATCGACACACATCACTCTGTTGGACCATTTTATAACATTACAGTATTATTTCATTATTTATTTCATATTTTTAATAAAATTTAAACTGTTAATTTTGCCTATTATTGTTAATAGTATTATTTTGTTAGTAAACTACAGAGAATAGAAGCATCCAAAGAACATTGCTCTTGATTGTTTGATGATCGATGGTATGCTGATAATTCACATTGTCAATGTCCCATGACTAGCCACCTTTTCCAACACAAAATTACACTTAACTATAGTTTGTTTCTCATATGATTTCATAATAGATAACTAGGTACCTATTTGTACATAGCCCCTTTTGCCCTATAATGATAAATCACGGTTGTTCAGTGTCATGTATGTTGATTGATAGTAGTCGCCCCACCTGCTACCAATGTGTGGCTTGCGTCTAGCGTTTTCGGGAATGGGGGGAAGGAGGCAATTGGTGGGAGAAATTGTGATTAACGCTCGCTTCCTTTTTGGTGGCAGCATGTGCATGGGGCAGCGTCGGCGCCTTTGCTTCCTATTGCGTTTTGTGGCAACAACGTGTGTGTGACCGGCAGTTTTGGTGGTTCCATCGCCCGGGGAGGGGTTTGTGTTGCTCCATCTTTCTCCACTTCGCTCCTCTACATCGTCTTCCTCCGCTGCTTTGTATGGTTTGCCGCTCTTTCTTATTTTTTTCGTTGCTCTGACTGGTTTGGTGGTGGTCTGAGATGCCGGGTGTCGTCGGAGGTGGCAGGTGCACACCTTACAGTTATGGAGACAAGGACGAAGGCGGCATGTTCAACCATGAGCCTCTTTATTTTCTTAATGTGTGGTGCACAGTTCAACGGGAAGCCTCTCATACTTGCAAAATCATCAAATGTGTCCTTGCACTACAACATCAGATCGACAAGACTAATATGCAAAATATTGCAAAAAATAATCAATCGATTGAGCAGCTCCTTTGAGAACTAAATAAACTAATTTTTACTTGTTTTGCATCTTTTAGTTCGTGGCATGAAATTTTAGACGTTGAGTCCTCAGTTGGACTTCTACGGAGCGTTACCATTTAAGCTAATAGAGTGAGATCATTTTCTTTCCACACCTTAATTTTATGAATGCCCTCAAAATCCCCTTGAGCTAATTCCAGATTGCATCTTATAATATTTTTTTGCATTCGTGAATACTAATGTTGTACACTCTAATTTAGATTGCCTCCTGAAATTAACACTCAATCAACTTATTATCCAGTATGCTAATAAAACTCAGTTTGTGAGTACATCAGTAGTTGTCCTTCATACATGTACTGCTCAAAAGCTTACTTATGTTTTCGTAATGGTTCATCTCAACAACAATACATTCTTCTCAAAAGTCGGTTGCAAATAAGTTCATTAGAGTATTGACTATAGACCAGCTAAGAATATTCCCGAAATATATGATTATGTGTCTCTGGTTGTCCTACATATCTTTCTTCATAAGGCAGTCATATTTAGTTCTTTAAAACTATACACATAGATTTCCCTACAAATGTTTGGCAGGTTAAGATAGGGAAAATAATTGCTAAATAAATGTTCGAGATGATTTGTTGTAGGATAGATCTACAGGATCTTAAATGGTTTGAGCTTGAGATCGTTTAGTTATTATGTATGGACTCTGCCTGGCGAACACTTTGTAAGGAAGATTCTTTGAAGTTAATCAGATTTCTACACTTGGAAGAGAGTTACCCCCTGAAAGAACAATGAAGCTAAAAATATTTACGAACATTTGCTTATTTTGTAAGTAGAGTACGACCAATATTTGAAAAATATTTTTGCTTGCATCTTCAAGAGATGTGTTACATTAATCTTAAATCGTTACCATTTACACTAGGGCTAAAGGCTATATGTAATACTCTTTCGGTTATCTAGGAAGGAGATTTTGAAATAGCTTCAGCAACTTAATCGTAATCTAGGTTCCGGTTAAAGGAATTGTGTCTGAAGCGTAGGTTTATACATTAAGAGAAGGTAAAAAATATGTTATCTTTCGATGAGAATCACCAAAAAATTGTTTATTTTCATGGAAGATGTAACTATTCTGATTAGAAGACTAGCCTACTTATTCATAATTGGTGGTATCTATTTGTCAAGATTTACCAACTACAATCCCAACAACAATTCAGACTCTATTTATTGTATTATCATGCAACCTGAGACTTTTGGTTAGCCGTCATGAATTCCCACCTTTTGCTTCATCCCTTTTATCTTCCCTTTTTAAGGCATCCATTGATCTCTTTGGGTTCTGATTTTTTTTACATTTATCTCTTTAAGTTCTGAAATTGTCTGGCTCTGTATTTGTCAAAAAAATCTCAGATTTTTTGTTCGATGTCATCGGCTGATTAGTATTGGTTCTACGGAAATTATCAAAGCTACCAAAGGGGTAAGCATATGGTGAAAGCATCATGTATTGTGGAAGATCCAATCATGACAATTTTATTTGTGTTTTTTCAGTATACTAAGAAGTGGATTCACGTTTTAGTTTTCACACTAGATAGCGATTAGCCTTGCATGTTAAGTTCCTGGAGTCTTGGTGCATGGATAAGAAGTCTTGGTGACTTAAAACACATTATTAGGTGTGCAAGTGAAGTCCTTGAAATTTCTGAGTTCAATTAGGCTATCATTAAATGCTTGCATGACATGTTATTTTAAATTCATACTCCTACTAGTGAGCTGTGTTGGTTGTTATCACATTTTGAAGGAAATCCAAATGTGGCAATTGTTTGTCTTGCCTATGATGGTTAAAGTGAATTTACTTGAATTTGCACCTCGCTTGGAAAAGTTGCTTATTTAAGTTTTTTGTTTGCTCTTTTATTATTGTTTTCTCATTAATGCCAGGGTTGTAGATGGCGGAGAATCATCATTCAACATGGGGCTTTCACGATAAACGGTTGTAGAAGGTGGAGAATCAGCATATCAACAAGGGGCTTTCACGATAAACGGTTGTTGAAGGTGGAGAATCAGCATATCAACAAGGGGCTTTCATGACAAACGGTGCAGATGTACTACAACAATGTTATTTCTGCAAAATTAGTGTGAAGTGTTCTTCCTACGAAATTAATGTAAAATGTTGCATTTCTGGTGATATCTTTGATATAGTTTGTGTTTTATGCTCAGGCGAGCAAGCTTTCTTCTTCTTCTATTAAGTTCATCTTGCTCAATGTGCTACGTCTATTGTCCGCATTAGGTGTTTAGTGAAACATGCTATAGGAATCGTCGACACGAATCACCGACACAATAAAGCGTGTAAACCCAAATAATTTATCATTGATCTGTCGATCAATATAAGAACATTAGAAAGAAAAATCGCGCGACAAATCGCGCGAATCTGCTTCTAGTAAAGGTCATAGCTAGACTATCTCTAGTTATGAACCTATTCATTAATAAAATTATTACTCACGTTAATAAAATATTTTTGTTGCCTCAAATGCAGAGTCCATATATGTAGTAGTGAAATATTAGAATTTATCATATAACTATGATATAAATATACCATAACAAATTATATTCAGAAATTCATCCTACATATAGTTATGTTCTAAATGATGAATTATATGTCGGTTTGGAGGAGTGCTTCTAATACGTCGATTAATGCATAGTGTTATGCATACCATGTTGTCTCCTTGGGTTCCTAGTTGTCCAAGATGCTTAATTAAACTTTCTAAATACCATATGATATTCTAGTATCCAGTGTGTTATCATAAGAATGTTTTCTTAATGATGTTCTTATATGTGTCCGTGTTGTTTGAGTGATACTATAGAAATTTCAGTGATCATTAAATATTGCAAAGATCAAAATTTTAAGGAACCTTTCTGGGTTCATTAAGATCACTCTCCTTAGAATTTTTTTTATTATAAGAAAAGGTAAACATAAGCAACCTAGGGTTAGTTTGTTTTCCTAGTATGTAGTAAATAAACAAATTTATTGTTTGTTTGATGATAAATAGTGTGTGTCTATTGACATAGCCAATGAACTATTACTAGCCACCCCCGCTAATGCAAAATATCTGTTAATTATAATTTTTAAGGTTTACAATAAGTAACGCAGAACCTATTTATTTATGTATATAGGATCCTTAGGTCTATAAATGAAATTAAATTGTTGTTGAGCATGATGTCCTTTTTTTATCATCAACACACAAACTATATGGAAGAAACATGCATTAACTTTTCTTATATATTTATGCATTCAATATTATTTATTTGTTGTCATGTGTAATTGCAATTAATGTGTTAGTTCATAGAAAAACTGACCAGTACATTTTAGTCCATACATAGTGATAACATTTGAGAATTCATGACATGTCTAGGCTATGGATAAATATAAAATTAACTATTAAGGAAAATTGTAAGATGGTCTGTCAGTGTACATGGCACCTAGTTCAAAGAAACCCTTCATTAAAAAGCATGTTGCATTAATCAATTATATGGGAAAGAGAATAACATAATACATAACCATTGAAGATGATTCTGTTATTTAAATAGGAAGACAATAATACACAACAACCAAGTAAAGACTTTTCTAATGTTGCAAAGCCACACAACATATTGTCACTCTTATACTATTACATCGATGTTTTTTCCATAACAAATAACATATATTAATTGTTTGCACCTGAGCTAGAACCACTGTATTCATCCATTTTGGTACTAGTAGAATTATTATCCCCAAGAATAGTAATGATTGGATGTCCAACTACATGGGAAGATCAATCTTGTAGTCTTTTCTTGTTTTCCTTGGCATGAAAACTCTTGTGACCACCGTAGGCTTGAGGATTCGTGAATGTGCGATCACAAGTCTCGCATGTGTACATACGTGAAGTTGTAGAAGCATGCGAAATATCATTATAAAAAATGTCATTTGTACCAACTAGAGGAGTCTTATCTTCTCTTGGTACAAGTGAGGATGTCGTGAATGGAGAAACCATCAAAGTCCCCTCATATTGAGTTCTGCTGCTTCTGTTGTCATTGTTGTTGTTGATGCTGTTGTTGTATGGAAAACTCTCCTGTGGAACGTTCTGTTGCTGCTGAATAATATTTTGTGTGAAATGGTGATTTTTAGGAGAACATATAAATCCATACGGAAGGGGGTTTACCTCGGGGACATGCTCAGTGGGTGTATCAAAGAATGAATCATCGCCCAAAGCTCCAATAGTGTTAACTTGGGAATGCACATTAGAAGTTGGATTTGTTTGAAGGAAGGATGGAGACTCCAGGGACGAGATCTGCATCTGCTGAGATGAATCAAAGTAATACCGAGAAGGGTTTGTGTGGAACTCTTTGTTCGCGAACATTTCTTGTTTGTCCTGAAGGAGTTTCCTATTGCTAGTCTGGGATGTGATGGTATTGACCATGGATATATGATTAGGAAATGTATTGGGAAGTTGTGGTGGTAACGGTGCTAGGTCTACATTTAATTCCATCACGGCCGACTCTGGTGGCGCATGAATGGGTGAGGGGTTCCCTATGGAAGGTGACTCAGATGGTGGGGGTTCATGGTAAAAAATCTCATTAAAATTTGGCATGGCTGTCGTGCCTCTCAATATTTCATGTAGGGGGGAAATGTAGCTCTCACTTTCAATAGGTCTAACTTTTTTTGGAGATGAGCCATTAGGATCCATAGCTATTAGGAAGATCGAGAATTTCTAGAAGAATCTACTGAGAATACAAATGCATACACTATGGTATTTTTTCATGCTTATGAAGGACATTGTGATGATATATATATAAGGATCTTAAAAAACTATAGACGTGCATTGAATCCTATAATATTTAATAATAAAATATCAAGAAGATCTGAATTTAATCATTCTTATTCATATATCATCTAAAAGATATGAGATATAATTTTGTCTAATAATTAATGATATCTTCTAAGATCTTTTAGTGGTAGATTTGATCATGCGATTGCTTTCCATAAAACTTGTCATTAATGGACTCAATCAAAATTGAATTATGCCATTATTCATTGAATCTGAATTTTAATCATCTATATTCATGTAACATCAAGGAGATACGAGATATCTTTTTAATAATCAAAGAGATCTTCCAGGATCTCTTATTGGTAAATTCGGCGTTGCCACCAATTTTCATAAAACATGGAATCAAATAATCTGTAATATACGGTATGATTTTTTAAGCATGAGTGATTCGTCCTAGGCAGTACAATTTATTTATTGTAAGCAATACACATACTTTTTATTGTCAGCAGTACAAAACTCATATTTCATAGAAGTACAAGATAAATGTCGAGGAGAATTGAGTTATATGGAAATAATTTACGGATAGTACAATTTATGTATTTTGAGCAGTACAACTTTTTTATTACCTGGTAGTACGAAACATATAATTTACAGAAGTACATGATACATGTCGAGAGAGTTCTGTGGAAGCAATTTATGGGTAGTACAAATTATTCATTTTAAGTTGTACAAAACTATTTTATTGCCGGGAAGTACGAAACTCATATTTCAAAGAAGTATAAGAGTCTGTTTTCTCGAAACAGAAAATAATCTTGGTATTTCGAATATTTTTCAAAAATCGTGAAGAATTGGAAAAAACTTAAAAAATGAAAATGTTACACAATTTCCGTAGCTTTCAACGCCATATCAATTGCATCATTTCAAGGTCCAAAAACCGTTCGTGCTGATATTTTTAATAGAGTTGAATGTCGTGTTTCTAAAACTGTGCAAAAATCATGACTATTTTTTCTAAAATAAAACAAAGAAAAATTACGAAATTTTAGTACGTTTCTAACGATATATCATTTGCTTCATTCCGGCAAGTGGTTAAAAATTATTCTCAAATTATTGTTCATCTATTTTGAATTAATCTCGGTATTTTTAAAACTTCTAAAAAATTATGCAGAATTTGGAAAACCTTAATACACGTTTTTATATAGAAATTTCAGTACCTTGCCAATGCCATATTGTTTGTATCATTTTGAGGTCAAAAAATTGTTCGTGACCATCTTTTTATAGATCTGAATTCTAATGTTTCAAAAGTGTTAAAAATAGTGCAGAATTTGAAAAAACTTAAAACATGAAGAAGTTAAGAAAGTTCAGTACCTTTCCAACGGTATTTCGTTTGCTCCATTCGAACAAGTGGTTAAAGAATCACATTCAAAAAACTTATAGATCATTCAAAAAATACCATGCAATTTATATATTGAGTTTTTATACAAGTGGTTCAATAATATTTGTTAAACAATTTAAATACCATGCAATTTTTATATTGAGTGTTTTAACATGCAAATATTTGCATCAAGATGTTCTTTAAATTTTGTTGTATGTATGTATTGTTGTTGTTTGAGTGATATTGGACAAAATTTGGGTCGTTATGCAATACTAAAAAACCATAATTACAACGATAATTTAGGTTTGCATTGATACAATTAGCTTACTTTCTACCTTAAAAAATAAACAAATCACCTAGTGCAAGATAGTTTTTTTCCTAGTACTTAGAAACAAACCCGACAATGAAAACATTGCTCTTGTTTTCTCAATAAGTAAGTCATGAGGGCATTATTGCCATGGTGAGTGGGGCTAACCACCCGTGCCACCACAAAAGAACTCTTGATTTTTTTTCCACATATGGGTTTGCAATAGCTATTCATGTACCTATGTTCCCACATTAGTTCCATAGGTTTTAGGCGATATAGAATGGTATTTATGTGTCATTCTACTTTATTGCATCTATGATAACATCTATATAGGAAACATGTATTACTTTTAATCTTTTTATTTTGTTTATTTGAGATTGCTTGTATCTAGCTATATCAAATTTATATGCTAGCTCGATGAAAAAAATGATGAGTAGGTATCAGTCCTCATGTTTTAGTTAAGTATCCACGTAAGAGCTAGACTACCACAAATAATCAAACTACTTATTTAAGAAAAGATGGTAAGATTCCTTCACACTTTATATGATAAACTTTTTAATTTTTCAAGTTAAATAACGATAAAACGTGGAAGAAACTTACAACTTACGTAGCTCTAATGAACCTTCATTGAAAAGCATGGTTACTTCATAATTAAAAATAACATCACACACAACAATCTACGAGTCCAATACTTACATAAGGAAATAATGATAAAACATCTCGCTGACTAGGGGAGGGATACTGGGGAGGCCAGGGCAGCGGGGGAGCTCGTCGGCACAGGAGGACGGGGACTACACATCTCACTGAGTGGGAAACCACGGTCCCTATTGTGCTCGAGCAGAGGTGACGCTCCCTACGATGCTCGACGCCAGCGTGAGGTGAGGCACGATGAGAGGCGAGTTGGTGAGGCGGATCCGACGCTAATGGGTCAGATCCCACGGGATCTGGGACAAGGAGGGGCATGGCTACGAGAAGCATCAAGGAACACCGTTCGACGACGGTGCTGCTCATCGGGCGCGTGGGGCTCACTTTGGCTCATCAAAGCATCTTCCATGGGGGGGGAGCGAGTATGGATGAGGTTGGTAGGGCGACTTCTCCGGTTGAGGAGGGACAAGGGAGGGCGGCATCAGTGTCTCTTTGCTCCGCCATTAGAGGTTGTGGTCGCTGATGAGAGGGAGGAAGGGGGAGAGAGAAGGGATGAGAGACGGGGGCAAAATTGTCCAAGAAATGTCTCTTAGATGGTCAAAGGCCTAAAATGAGACACACAAAATGTAACAATTCTAATCTCCCAAATACGTGAGTCAGCATAGACCAAAATATACACTCCATCAAATTATAGTATGAACTAATTATAGCCATTGAAATTTAGCGATAATTACTAACTATCTTCACAATTGACAAATCAAATACTCTATTCACATATATTAATAAGGTTAATATATATTTCCTATCACAACCTAAGAAGGACATATTTTGTAATAGGATTGTATTAATTTCTCTGGATAGCAGAAGGAAGTAGAAATATTGCCTAGTTTTTCATCCACAAACTCCTGCGTTTTCATCTTTTTATTCATAGGGCTCTTAGGATCAGATTCAGCTAACACTAAAGATTTCTCCGGTCTATAATATTTTTGTCAGGATTTGCTCCACTTCGAAATAGTGTAATAGAAATAACCCCTAAGTGTTGCCTCAACAACTGGAGGGATTTCCTCCACAAATCAACATCCAATTCTCACCCAAATAGAATCATTACTATGTAAAAGTGGATTTATCAAATTCTAAGACCACACCCACTAAGAGAAAACACACGCAATATTCCTTTCAGGCATTTTCTCTAGTGGGACATTACCCACCTTAACCCAAATAATCTCTAGAACACCTTTGGATCCTACTAAATCAGACCAGGAATGGAGCTCAACCACCGCACCACAAGATTTTAAGTTCATATGATCATTATAGCAAGCCTTAGCCACTTCTCGGCTATTGGGGAAGCACATCACAAAGATATCATTCCCAATCGAGCGAGCAGTAAAACGTTAAGTTCTACCAAAATATTCATAAAAATATTATCCGATCTATCGGCCAGTAGTTTTCTCCTCAACCGCACATATTACTATACCATTAGATCCCTTTTTTAGTTTTTAGAAGTGCATGAATCATGTATTTAATAAAAACATTGCCCTCTAGCCTAGAAATCCAAAATAGAAGCCATATATTCCCACGGTAAAATTCACAACACCCAGATGCGAGACGACCAAGATTGCTACAACGCTCGCAAAATGCTAACAAGCAACTAACATGCATATGGGCACTGGATTTGCAAATGGGGTAAAGTAGCATGAATACTGGAAGGCGTCACCTGAGCAGGCGTCATGTGCCTGAGTTGATGTTGAAGAGGAGGATTAGCTTCGGGATGAGTTTCCCACCACCAGATCCACTGGATGCGGAGGCTTATCCACCGACACTACATCGGATCTGACCGTCGCAGTGTCCCAATGGGCAGTATCCTCAACTATCGTGGTGGTGTTGGAGGTGTGGTCGACGTCGTCCTCAACCGTGGTTGAAACGCCATGCGCCGCACCCCCTCCGTTTGGAACCGAAGCTCTCACGACGGTTTGCCGTCTCTTCCTTGCTTCCCATCGTCCCCCATCGTCAGATTGCAAGGAGGGGAGACGATCACCTCCGTAGATGACCTCGAGTCGCCGCCACGCTTGCCCTCCCACCATAGGAAGATGGGGAGGTTTCGGATCTGGATCTGGTGGGATGTGGAGAAGTGGGCGAAGGACTCGCCTGGGTCAAGGACAGGACTCCCCACGGGTTTTATAGGCCGCTCTATCACCTGAAGCGAGGTAACCGTGGGATCACCACCCACGTGTCGAGCATCGTGCATAGCGGCCCCAGCGGAACCCGCTCCCCGAATGCCATCGGTACGGATGCAGCACGGTGGACCGCCATGTAGCGCCCTAGGATCTGTTGTTCAACGTGCCAGGGTCACCCGCCTCTCTCGTGGCTCCGGCAAGGCTGTCGACACGAACCCCCCCCCCCCCCCCCGGCACTCCACCCATTCGTCCTCCTGTGACGAATGCGCGTCCACCATCACCCCACGACCGTCAATCAAGACCAACGAAGCACATCGATGTAGAGGAGGAGAATATCGTCGACGAGCTCAATGCGCCGAGTGGAGTGGAAGTCGGAGGTGAAGAGGACGCGCCAACGAGGATCGTGGGCGCTGGTTGGCGTGCCTGAACGCGCTCCAAATTTCTATCAGTAGTTCTCCAAATCTAAGTCTCGCTAGATCAAACGATACCAATAATTTTTTGTTCCATATGATCAACTCGTGCATGGATTTGCATGAAAAACATGAGGAAACAAGGAAATAGCAATAAAAACAATAAAAACATATTCAGAAAAGAATGTTCTATTCTTTCCCACCACATAAAAGATTCCAATCTTATGCTTTTTTATTGATCATTTTATTCCTAGAAGTTAATAAGCCATAACAAATTTCTCCACTTTTTGGGTAGAACGTTTCTTCCTTCATCCATTTTTCCGCTAGTAGAAATAGTTGTCCCAAGAGTCGTATCCATGGGATGTTCGGCTAACTGGGAAGATTAACTATGTAGCCTTTTATTATTTTCATTGCTATGGAAACTCATATGACCACCGTAGTCTTGATATGAGTAGAACGTCCGATTGCATATTTTGCATGCGTACTTACGTAAGCTCGTAAAATCATGCACAATAGCACTATCAGTGTTGCCATTTTGGACACCTATAGGACTATTGTATTCTCTCGATCCATGTGACGATGTCATGAATGGAGAAGGAGTAGTTACACCTTGAGTTGCATCATGTGTTAGCGTCCCAAGTGGTATATTTTATAGCTCCTGTATAGTAATTGGTGTGAACGCGTGAAAAAATTTATGAGAACAAATAAATTGTGATGGTAGTGAGTTTAGCTTAGAGACGCGCCTGATGGGGATCTCAAATATTGGACCATCATTTGTTGCTCCAATAGTGTTAAGGTGGGCATGAACAACTGCAATGGGGTCTCCTTGCAGTAAAGATGTGAAGGATGGAGACTCCATGGACATGATCCTCCTTTGAGCTGACGAACCAAAGTAATTTCTAATAGGATTTGAAAGGAAATCTTGGTGCGAGAATATTTTTGGCTGGTACCAAAAAATTCCCTATGGTTGGACTGAGAACTAAGGGTATTGACACTGGATAATGGTGTAAATTGTGCATTGGGCAAACTTGGAGGAGTGTTGATAGGGATACATTGGTTTGGTATGGCTTCAGGGGTGATCTGTGACCGATGGCATGGTAATATTCATGTGGTGGATGAGTGGTAGTTGGGGTGTTCTCCAGCCAAGTTGAATCGGATGATTGAGAATTAAGGGGGACACAATCATTTAACAACGACATAATAGTTATACCTCTCAGGGCTTCGTGTAAGGGGGAAATGTTGGACTCACATATTTACAAGATTTGAATTTTCTAAGATAGGAGACATTAGGATCCATAGCTCCTAGAAAAATCAAGAGATTTTATAAGAAAGTTATGGAAAGTAGAGATGTATATGGTATGATAGTGTTTGATTCTTATGAGGGATATTATAGGAAGAATATGACATATATATTTATAGGGATCTTGCATATCTATGAACGTGCATGTACTCATGTATTATTCAATGTTGTCATTAAATAGAACATATGGATTTTAATTATTTCTCCTCGAAATGATTAAGAACTAGAGCTTCTATTTAATGACAACATCTTATAATACATGAGTCCATGCACGTTCAAAGATATGTAAGATCCCTTTAAATATATACCTAATATGCCTCCTATAATATCCCTCATAAGTATTAAACACTAGCAATACCATTACATCTCTACTTTCCATACGTTTCTTCTAAAAGCTCTTGATTTTTTTACGAGCTATGGATCCTAATGGATGTTATCCTAGCGAAGTATAATCTTCCGAAATTAAGCCCGACATCTCCATCTTACATGAAGCCCTGAGAGGAACAACTATTATGTTGATGTTGACTGATTGTGTCCCTCATAATTCTCAATCATCCAATTTATACTACTGGAATTCTCTTGTTCGCCGTTTGCCATGGCGGACGGCAAACATATGATCGGCCGTCGGCAAAGAGGTTTGCCGTCTGTCCTCGGACGGCACAACTCTTGTAAGCCGTTTCTTCGGCAAAGGGATGCTTTGCCGTCTGCACAAAATCGACGAATGGCAAAGTTCTTTGCCGACAACATAACGGCAAGCAGTCGACAGAGCGAGCATGACGACAAACATGATCCCCTCCGTCAGGCCGTTAACGGCGAGGTGTGCCGTCTAGAGACAGACGGCAAAGGATGGTGATGTCATCAGCTAGGGAACCTCACTTCAGACTGTTGGCCGTCTTTGTCATCTGCCTGGCAGAGGGCATAGGACACCAGTTTGCCGTCTGCCAGGGAAATGTAGATGGCATACTGACCAAATGGTCACCCAGCCTGTTGCCAGATTGCACAGCTGGGTGCCACGTGTCCCCTTTGCCGACCACCAGCAGATGGCAAAGGGCTATGCCGTCCGCCAGCAGACGGCAAAGAGCCTGGATAGCCTCTGTTTTTTTGTTTTCTTTTAAATCGCTGCATTTGACAAAAATATAGCAATATATATAGACATATAGATGTTCTCCAACAGCAGTATAAGCACCCACACATGTTGATCAACCAAAACTATGCATATATGTTCATCAATCCCATACTCTCATATATAGTCTCAAACACACAAGTGATCAAACACATGTTCTCCAAACACAATATATATAGTACATAGTAAACCAGCAACTATCAAACACACAAGTGACCAAAACAGTTTATAAAACTAAGCTACAAGTCCAAATGCAGCACTCCATCATAGCATGACTCCCTTGAAGCAAGTCTGCAAAATGAGGCTAAGAAAGTTATAAGAAGAACAAGTAGAAGAAGAAGTAAAATGAGAAGGAGAAGAAGAATAAGAAGAAGAAGAAGAAGGAGAAGATCTTCTCCTTCTTCTTCTTCTTCTTTTGAGCAAATAAAGCTAACATAAGCAATGGTGATCAAATTAAGCTAGATTTAGCATATTTTGAGGAAATTAAGCTAACTTTAGCATTTTTGAGCAACTAAGCAAACTTTAGCAATTGTTGAGCCAATTTAAGCTAGCTTTAGCATTTTTTTGACCCAATTAAACTAACTTTAACATTTTGTGAGCAAACTAAGTTGACTATGTTAGTTTTTGAAGTAACTAAGCTAAATATGTACTTTTGTGTAAGATAGGCAAAGTATGGCATTTTTCGAATAAATATAGGATTTTAGAAGCTAAATATACACTTTCAAACCAACTAAGCATTTATAAAGCAAAATATACAATACAACTTACCGGAGTGTAGCCATCGAGGCTAAGGTGGCTGAGAAGCATCAGTCGGGTTGCCCGAGGTTGACGGGGGAGAAGGGTCATGGGATGTATCCCGAGAGTTATGATGCACGAAAAGATCAACTAGCGGTTAGCACGACTCCACTCAATATGGTATTTATGATCATTGAAAGATACTCACCGTCCCCACAGGAGAAATGATCGGCATCGGTGGAGCGGCCTCATCAGTCTTCTCGCACACAGTCTACACATTTTTTTCCACGAGTCAATCATATTAGTTACTAATATAAACAAACATTATAACATGCATTCTTTGGGTGAATATGAACAAGTGACTTACCACGATGAGCTCGTACAAGGCCCGGTTCGACGCATCGTGGCGTGCCGCGACCTCCTCAAGAGCCTTCACCGTCCTCTCCTCCGCCAACCGCTCTCTCTCTCTCTGCTGCCTTCTCCTCCGCCAACCGCTCCTCCTCGAGTAGCCGCTGGGTATTTTGTCGCTCTCTCTCAAGAGCTTCCTGCAACCCCACTCCTGTAGTTAGCACTATAATATTCGATGAGAGAACACAAGAATGCAAGAGTCCTTATGGATAACCTCGATAGCGAGATCGACAGGCCGCGCACGAGTCCTTATAGCAGGAAAAGAGCTCGTTTGACGCGCCTTGATCTCAGGAAGAGTCCTATTGCACCAAATCAACTTATCTCCAATGGCCATGGCGCCTTCCGCCACCAGAGATCATCACCAGCTCCGGGTCAATAGGCTTCCCAACCGGGGTATAATCCTGCCCGTGCTTCTCCTTCGCCACCTCAGTATAAGCCTTCTTCTTACTATAGGCGGCAACATTGGTGAAAGTCGAAGGAGTGGCAATATCCGACTCTAAGAGTGCCTTGGATTTCTTGTACGATGTTGTATGGGCCATGCCATAATTGTCGAACACCCCAAGCGCCTCTGTTTTATTATGCTCCGCCTAAAAGACAAATCAAAGCACAATATTAGTAAATGACTAAGTTGTGGGTGCGTAAAAGACAATATTAGCAAAGCACACATACCCATTTTTGCCCGTAAACAGCTAAGTTGCGGCTGCCTTGATGGTGTGGCACACCAACCATCTGGGAGCGACGGTCCTTGGCATTGTTGTGGACGGCCAACCAGGCTTCTGAGCACCACTGGTCCACAATGACCTCCCAACAATCCATCTTATCCACACACCATCTCGGCGGCGCCTAAGTTAGTAAACAGGAAGATTAACTATTATAGGCCTAGCTAGCTAGGAATCAAACCAAGGAAACTAGAAGACGCAAGAAGGGGTTACCATCATGTACTGGTCCCTCGTCAGATACTTCTTGCGGCACTCCTTCTTTCTACGCTTAAGGCCACGCTTGGCTTAGTAGTCACAGACCGCCTGCACTCGCATCTCGTGCCTTATGTTCTGCAAGAGGCGTGTGCACTCTTGGATGAGCACCTTTCCCTCCTCCTCCTCCATGGACTCTTCGACCTTGTAATAGACATGCAATTAATAGCACGAGACAACACTGGTGATTGCACCAACTAGCTAGCTATTCTCAAGTTCTCATTTTGCTCCAACAGATCCAAGCTTCCCTTTGAAAAGGCTGAGGTTGGATTGACGCTGTTCAGGGTCGCCAGTATTGTACCGAGGCTTTGGATTATGCAAATGGAGATTTTTGGCTTCATAGTGTGCTGTTACGAAGTTTGTCGCCTCCTCGGTAATCAATGCCTCGACCATGGATGCTTCAATTCTACATTTATTTTTACATTTTGCTCGAAGCGTCTTCTTCATTCTCTCGGTTGAATAGCACCAACGGTTTTGCACAGGGCCACCCAATCTTTCCTCGGTCGGGAGATGCAATATCAAATGCCACATCGGATTAAAAAAACCCGATGGAAAGATCTTCTCTAACTTGCAGAGCAACTCCGCCACCATCTTTTCCATTTCTTCTAGCACGCCATCGGATAGTTCTTTAGCACAAAGAACACAGAAGAAATAGCTCAGTTATACCAGTACTAGCCATTCTTCCCCGGGGATATAGCCGCGCAACATCACCGGCATTACCCGCTCAAGCCATATGTGCCAATCATGACTCTTGAGCCCAAATATTTTCAATTTTCCAGGACTCGCTCCCCTCCTTAGATTCGCTGCATACCCATCGGGGAACATCAAACGGTTTTGCACCCACAAGAGAATTTCCCTCATATGCCCCCTTTCATGATTGAACCAGGCCCTTGGCTTCGACCAATTCTTATTTCCTTTCGGATGTCGCATGTTCTGTAAAGGTCTATCACATAGAGTCTCCTGGTCGACTCTAGCTTTAGGATTATCCTTTGACTTCCCATCTATGCCAAAAAATGTACCAAATAGGGCCTCGTCGATATTCTTTTCAGTGTTCATCACGTCAATGTTGTGTGGAAGTTCGAGGTGTTTGAAGTAGGGGAGATCCGAGAAGCATGTCTCGTGAGTCCAGGCGTGTTCCGAATTATATCCCTTGAAATACCCAGGACGTTCTGGATCAGGCTCGAGAGAGTTCAACTGAGCCAGGACCTGTTCACCCATCATCGTAGGTGCTGCCAGGTTTTTGACAGCTTTGCCTTTGATGATGTTCTTCTTGTCTTTTCTGAAAGGATGCTTAGGAGGCAGAAACTGTCTATGCAAGTCAAAGAAGGAATACTTGCCACCCGCCTTCAGCCAATGAAACTGAAGAGTAGCCTTGCATGTTGGGCATACAAACCTTCCATGAACACACATGCCAGAGAAAAGCGCATACGCCGGCAGGTGATGCATCGAGTACTCGTACCACACATGCATTGTGAAGGTTTTTTGCTAGCTGCATCGTATGTCTTGAACCCTTCATCCCAAGCTTGTTGCAATTCCTCCTTAAGTGGTTGCATGTACACATCCATATTCTTCCCCAGATATTTGGGCCCTGGTATTATCAATGTCAGGAACATGTTCTTACTTTTCATAATCTCTGAGGGGGGTGGGGGGGGGAGATTGAGTGGCATGACAAATACAGGCCAACAACTATATGACACTGCCATCAGACCGAAAGGATTGAACCCATCCGTGCCGACGGCGATTCGGCAATGCCTTGGCTCCTTAGTTTTTTCCGAATGTTTTTCATCGAAGTGCTTCCATGCTAAACCATCCAATGGGTGAGTCAACATCGGCTTCCCATCTGCATCAAATTCCGTTCTCTTCCCATATTTGTGCCAAGTCATCTGCCTGGCTGTCTCTTCCATCATGTAAAGGCGTTGAATTCTTGGTATCACTGGAAGATACCGAAGACCATTTACTGGTATTTTGATCCGCGTCTTCTCACCTTGACCATTGTCTACCACAACATACCTAGATGACTTACATTTGGGACAATAGTCTTCGTCCGCATAGTCTTTCCTAAATAAAGCACATCCATTATCACAAGCATGTATCTGGTCATAGGGCATCTTAAGTAACTTGAGGATCTTATCCGATTGGTACAGGTTTGCAGGCATAACATGATCTTTTGGTAGAAACCTCCCAAATAGGGTCATGATCGCATTGTAGCATTCTGTGCCCAAGTTGAATTGTGCCTTCAGAGCCATCACTTGTGCGATGGCATCGAGCTGGCAAAGCTCAGTGTGAGCATGGAGAGGACGTTTTGAAGACTCCAACATCTCATAGAAGGCCTTCGCAATTTCCTCCATCTCATCTTTCTCATCCCGCGCATCGTTAAAGTCCTGCACCATGTCTTCGATCCCGTTTCCGTACTGGTCCGTGCGCTGGCGGACCACCTCCTCTCTCCTGTGTACGACAGACTCGCCATGGATGGTCCACACTGTATAATCAGGCTTAAAACCCCACTTCTGCAAGTGTTTATCCATATCCACCTCTGTCACCTATTTATAGTTGTCGCCCTAACACAGGGGAACTAGGTTTTTCTCTGACCATTTTCAAACGCCGCTCTCAGAAACTCCTTGGTTTTCATTGCCCATTCAGTGGTCATCTCTTTCTCATTAGGGCGACCGGTGTACATCCAGGCACGATCATTGCTCATCTTGTCGCTAGCTAGCTACTAAACAACAAATATACAAGTTTGTCAATTTTATTACGCCCACTTTTTATTGTTTTTATCATACATAGCTACGGCATATGCAATTAACCTACACACTAATAGGTAAATATAGGTCCTAATCCCACCCGAGTATGTGTAGATTGGATTCGTTTTCCCATGCTCTACTCCCGACCCGACGCAGAATTTCGGCAGCACCTCCCCGCTGTTCTCCAAATACACGTCTCGACAACAAGCCGAGAGGTTGTGTATCCGGAGAACAACAGGGAGGCGCTGAGGAAATTCCGCGTCAGATCAGGACCAGAGCATGGAAAAACGACCCAATCTACACATACTCGGGCTGTCCATGGATAACGTTTGACAATTCGAAAGAATCACTATTATACATATGCAAATGAATGCATATTTATAACTGTAACCCTTTCGAACGGGAGACACATACTGGTTACACGACTGTATTTACCTAGCTAGTGTCATCGGCACGAAGGCCGGAACAGAGCAAAGGAAGGGGGAAGAGGATAGAGGACATTTTGTACTCACCCTCGAACGTAGGGGCGATCGTCGAACACGAGACCCTCGACGGCGATGCTCGAGGTGAAGGGGAAACAACTGCATATTTAATTTCAGAAAATCAACACAAACACTACTACCGGTAATTGAGCTAAGTAACACTAACATGTATTTACCAACTACATTATCTACTTTCTTATTCATCGGAAGGAGCGACACATCTTCGCGCACCTCCATCTTCACCAGCAAAGAGGGCCCGGCGGGAGTGGTGGGTTGCGGTGGCAGCGGTTCCATCGTCGTCCTCCTACTTCTCTGCTCCCTCCCCTTCCTTCTCCTCCCTCCCCCTCCTTCTCCTTATCCTTCTCCTCCTCCTCCTTCTCTCCTCTTCCTCTTTATTTTTCTTTTACATTTTATTTATATTTTATTTTATTTTTTCCTTTACATTTCAATTTACTCTACATTTTCTCTTTACCTTCCTTTAAATTTCTGCATCTTCTAATTCTTTTTTCACCTAAATAACTAAATTGATCTAATACTAGCAATTAACAAAAAACAATTAAAAACAGATATAATACTAACTAACTAAAATCCTAGTAATTAACAAATATAATACTAACTAACTAAAGTCCTAAAACTAACTAACTAAAATCCTAACACTAACTAACTAAAATCCTAACACTAACAAAAAACAGAAAACAAAAAAATTAAACAGAGAGAGGAGGAGGGGCTCACCGGAGTGGGGGTGCGGATGGCGTAGGTGGGCGGTGGCGGGACATCGGGGTGGCGGAGGGGAGCGGCACCGCAGCCGGCGACGGGCGGGCGTCGGGCGGGTGTGGGGGCAGGGGGAGGGGCCGGGCGGGTTGGGTGCGGGTGGCGGAGGGTTGCGGTGACGGCCCGGGCGGGGCAAAGTTCGGTGACGGCGAGGGCGGGGGCGGAGTCTGGTGATGGCGGTGGCGACGAGGAGTGCGAGAGAGAGAGAGAGAGAGAGAGATGGAGATAGTGGGGGGGAGAGAGAAGGGGGTACGACGGATAGGTTAACGGCCCGCGGTATGCCGTCTGCCAGCCTTTGCCGTCTATGTTAACAGACGGCATACTACGGGGCCGTTAGCCAGATCGAGCGCAACCCTGAGTGGCCCCACAAGTGACCTTTGTCGTCTGCCCTTGGACGACAACGGATCCTTTGCCGTCTACTGGGAGGAACGCATACGGCAAAGTGACTCTTTGCCATCTGTCACATTTTGCCGTCTGTATTTAGGTCAGCTGTCGGCAGATGACCTCTTTGCCGTCTGCCCCGACACAAAATAGACGGCAAAGTGGTTGCTACATGGAAAACTAAGGAATTCCAGTAGTGTTAGTTTGGTTAGGGAACACCCCAACTACCACTCATCCACCGCATGAATATACCATGCCATCAGTCACAAATTGTCCCCTGATGCCATACCAAACCAATGTATCCCTATAAACACTTCCTCCAAATTTGCCCAATGCACAATTTACATCATTATCCAGTGTCAACACACATAGTTATCAGTCCAACCATAGGGAAAATTTTGGTAACCATCCAGAAATATTCTCGCACCAAGATTTCCTTTCAAACCCTGTTAGGATCTACTTTGGTTCGTCAGATGAAAGGAGGATCTTGTCCATGGAGTCTCCATCCTTCACATCATTACTGCAAGGAGACCTCATTGCAGTTGTTCATGCCGACCTTAAAACTATTGGAGCAATAAATGATGGTCCAATATTCCAGATCCCCATCAGGCGCGTCTCTAAGGTAAACTCACTACCATCACAATTTATTTGTTCTCATAATTTTTGTCACGCGTTCACACATATCACTATACGGGACGCTAACACGTTATGCAACTCAAGGTGTAACTACTCCTTCTACATTCATGACATTGTCACATGGATCGAGAGAACAAAATAGTCCTACAGGTGTCCAAGATGGCAACACTAGTAGTGCTACTATGCATGATTGTACGAATTTATGTAAGTACACATGCAAAATATGCAATTGGATGTTCTACTCATATCAAGATTATGGTGGACATTTGAGTTTCCGTAGCAAAGAAAATAAGAAAAGGCTACAAATGTTATCTTCCCAGTTAGCCGGACATCCCATGGATACGACTCTTGGGACAAATATTTCTACTAGCAATGAAATGGATGAAGGCAAAAAGGTTCTACCCAAGTGGATAAATTTATTATGGTTTATTTACTTATAGAAATAAAATGGTCAATAAACAAAGCATAAGATTGGAATAATTTATGTGGTGTGAAAGAATAGAACATTCTTTTTTTGAATATGCTTTTATCGTTATTTACTTATGTAAGTATTGGGTCCGTAGATGATTGTGTGGTGTTATTTTCAATTATGAAGTAATCATGCTTTCATTGAAGGTTTATTAGAGCTAGGCAAGTTGTAAGTTTTTTGCCACATTTATTTTTCTTTAACTTGAATGAAAATAATAATAATCAAAAGTTCATCATATAAAGTGTGAAGAAATCTTACCATATTTTCCCAATGCTCCCCGCCATGCGCGCAAATCCGTTGGAGGCAAAGGAGGAGGAAACCTCTACCGCTTCAGCGGCCAGTTGTTGCTCGCGCTGATGCAGCCGCTCCTATCGTCCCTCCTTGAAGAGGATGGATTCCGTGTAGATATCCTCCTTGCACTTCTTGGCTACTGCCTCTTCTTCCGCAGCTGCAATAGTCTGTGACAATGCCTTAGCAACCTCGCGCTACTCCTCCTGCTCTAGGAAGGCAATGTAGCGCTCGTAGTTGTCGTCGCCGCCACTAGGAGGCGCCTGGATGAGACACGACGGTGCTTCCGCCCTTTCAGCGATGTAGGTGATACATGCCAAGCAGGTCAAGCGGTGGGTGCGCTCGACACACTCGACGTGCATCGTGTGAAGGGTGTTGATGGTAAGAGGTGGGGGTCGTGAAACCGAAAAGTTTCAGCCTTGCTCCACATCGGGGAGTGCATCGCGCCTGCGGTACTAGTGGATCTTGCCAGTGGGAGGAGCCCTCTGCCAGAGGAGGTACTGGGCGATGGTACATTAGAGCCATAGTCGATTTGGGGGAAGAGGAAGAAACAAGGGTATGTGAATGTGGTTCCTGAGTCATATGTTTTGGCGACCAGGCGGGAAGCTTCCACGGTTGCGCAGGAGGTTGTGCGGGAACTTACGCCTAATCGACTGCACTTCAAGCAGATGCATGGACATCGCAAACGATCGTCAGTGTTCGTGTGTGGACTAGAGGTCATCAGTGGGTACACTCGGACAAAACACACAGGAAGACGACCGACCAATGCGTGGCATACAACCGCCCTTATTCAATCGTGTGTGATGTTTCTATATTGCAGACGGTCGTATCTTAGCACTAGTACATAACATAGCATTAGTACCGGTTCGTAAGGGCCTTTAGTACCGGTTCTGAAATTGGTACTAACGCCTCGACACTAAAGGTCCAATTCCTTTAGTACCGGTTCACTTCGAACCGGTACTAAAGTTATTGGATCTCTGCCACGTGGTCACAATCCAGAGACGAGGGCTTGGGGGGCTTTAGTACCTGTTTGTACTACAAACCGGCACTAAAGGTTTAGGGTTTTAGTGGTTTATTGATTCTTTGGTTTAGGGGTTTAATGGTTTATTGATTCTTGGGTTTAGGATTTACTGTTTATTTTTTAAATTCACAAATATTTTACACTATTACATATTGTACAATGCATATACATGTAGAATATCTCGTGGAACCAATTATACATATATCATAGTAGTAGAATTTCTCGTACCACACACACACACACACACACACACACACACACACACACACATATATATATATATATATATATATATATATATATATAGCCGGTCTATTCTGACAACATTCCGAACTCCAACAGAAAGCTATGCGCACTTCTTCTATATATGGTTACGAACCACATTCGAGGTAATGGAGAACTGCATCAACGGTGTAGCGTTTCCGACTAGTTTTGATTGTTTTCATTAGTTGATCTTGCGCCCATGATGATCCGCGATGATGTATTGTGTGCTAAAACACGAAATTTCGCGAAAGAATCACCGGAATCGATGTAGGTAGCGGAATCGTCTCGGTTCTTCGTTCCGAGCAGTGCCCTGCCATCGTTTTCGCGGGGATCACGCTCAATTACGTCGCAAATTCATTCTGTTTGTAAGATTGCGAATATGTTTGTGTTAATCCGCGACGAATTGAGTTGCTAATTCGTTCAATTTGTTGGTTAATTCGGCGAATTTTTGCACGTGGGCGAAGAACTCTGCCTCTCGGTCGCGCGACGCGTTTGACTTTGATGCGCGATTGCTTGTTGTGATGCAGTGCGTTTCTACCGTTGGCGTTTTGTTGCGCAAATTGCGGAGAGGAACTAGGCATATCGAGTTGTTAGTTATCAATTTTGGTTTTGACTGCGCACGCTCAACCAGCTGCAATTATTTGCCAATATGAGCTGCATTTGATCACTTTCCAGCACTGCATTTGACAATCCTCCGAACTGCATTAGTTTTTGATTTTGCATCTTTTTTTTATTGGCGTCAGTTGTGTATATATATGGCTGGGTCCATTGCCACCCGTCATATCTTATTCGCGGCGGCCAGCAGATAGTCCCCTCCCCTCCCCGCACCCCACCCTTGTGTTCCCATCAGATCCGTGTTCTCCCCCCCCAACCATATCCTTTTTTCCCCTAGCAAAATGGATTGCTCGTGCGGCTTCTTGGCAAGGATGGAGCCCATGCTGGAGACCTGCGTGTTCTCTGAAGGTTTGGTTCTGAATCACAAGCAGCGGCACAACGCTCTCTGTTCCCTTCTGTACTCTCCATTCATTGGATTCAGAGCTCCATTCGTCCACCAAATGACCCACGTTGATGTCAATGATTCATGGGTATTTATGATTCAGCGCTCGTTGTTTGTGTGTATTTATCTGTAGCTTAATATTTGTAGCAGGATTCAGTTTTCTGTAGAAACATTTTTGTTTTTCAGCTGCACTAGTGAACTGCTTTCGCATAGATTCATCGTATTTCCCATATATTTTTGTCTTTTCTGTTCTGTGTGTAGTTCAGCCCCATCTGATTAATGTAGTAGTGTTAGTTTATGAAGAAACACATTTTTCGCAGCAGCAGTAGTGAACTGCTTTCATATAGATCTTTATATTATGAAGATTTCAGCAGAATTTAGTTTCTGAAGAAGCATTTTTAATTTTTTTTGTTAGTTTAAGTGAACTGCTTTCATATACAGGGTTTTATATTCTTGAAGAAACATTTTTCAGAGCAGCACTAGTGAACTGCTTTTATATATATCTTTCAGCAGAATTAGTTTGTGAAGAAGCATTTTTTAATATTTTTTGTGTAATTTAAGCGAACTGCTTTTTATATAGAGTTTTATTATGAAGATTGTAAACAACAACATCTGTTGAATATTTCTTGTGTTATACTTTATTTATAATTTTTTGTTGTTGTTTTGCAGAAATTTCCTTCTGGTCTAGTCAAGGTTTCAGAAAGTTGTGTTAACCTGGTCTTTGTTAGCAAGAATGGGTATCATAATGTTGACGTCATGTACTCTGTCGGCTCTGATGATTGTTTGGTTCTCAAAGATGGCAGGAAGGAATTGTTGGAGGAATCTGGTCTTCAGGCTGGGGACGTTGTCATGGCTATGTTTTATAGCATGCAAATTGTTTGGAAATCAAGTTAAATTTGCTTTAGATCAGTTCTGTTGTATTTTTAGCAGCTGCATGAAAACATTTTGTTGTAATAATGTGCCATACTGTGTGGCATCTAGTTATCATGTAAGTTTGAACGACGAACATTCTTTTTGTGCCCTTTTTTTTTGGAAAAGGCAGTGAAACATTATATTAATATTGTCCACTTTCTGCTGAGAATGGCATGCGTTTTCTGCTTGATATGTTACCTTATTTTTCGACAAGATTTATAAGCGAACTGCTTTCAGAGAGAGTTTTTTATGTATAAGATAGTAGACTAGAGTTGGAGTGAACAAGAGTAGAAGTGAACAGCAGTTGAAGAGATATACAGAATGGAAGCACCCACATAGCTTCATTTTTCCAAGCAGACCACACACGGAACTACAGTTCTAATAAAAGAGGACTGCATCAACCTTTGTATGTGAACCACTTCGATAACACATTCATCAATAGCAGTACAGAATAATTCTATTCAATACGCATTGCGTGCAATGATAAACTTCAGCGCCTTAGAATAACACATTGTTTTCTCTATCTAGATGATAATTTTTTACGTAAAAGTAATTGATTTCTTTCTACTTGCAACAAAATAAGAGTCAAGATTGATCATAAAGGACAAATTTTGTGCCATGTTTGACATCAGCGCATTACTAAAACAAAGGACCTTAGATTTTTCTGAGGGGTGAATAAGTGTTTTGAAAATAATTATGTTTTAATTCTAATTTTAATTATGAAAAATAATTAGGTGTTTTTTACAAGTCCAAACTTAAATGAACTTGGCTTAGTTAAGTATAACAATGAGCTAAAAACACAAAGATAGGAAATGCTATGAAGATATGTAAGCGAGAAAATTTGCACACAAGATAAATGCATTAGCTTTACTGAAACTCGAATGCTACAAAAAAATAGATCCTCTAGTTTTTAACTTTGAGACTAAAGAATTAGCATTTTAAAGTTTTGTAAATAAAAAAGTGTTAGGTCACTTTGAAATATTATTTGGATATTATATACATATTTGCAAAATATTTATACCTATAACACTATCTAGATGAATCTTGGGATGGAGAGGTAGGAGTGGAAAGCTAGGAGGGAGATTACGACTCAAATGATTTTTTTGAAAGTTGGTCTACAAAAGCCCTTTGAACTCAACACAATGAGTGTTAGTTCTCTCTTGACAAATAGCATTTGATTGAAGTTATTTTCAGTGACTACTGGGATCGGAGGGGGTTGATGCACCCATTTTACATCGTTTCTTATCCCTAGTTTTTCACCGTAGTCATAGGATTTTTTTGATAATTACCGCGTTCACACACCCCTTCAGCCTATTTTCACCTGAATCCCAAAGGATACAGATATCACGAGCATTGATTAAATAACACTTATTGTCTTGGTGGAAATCATTCTAGTTGACATCATAATAATCCTCCATATGAAGAGATAATCAATTGCGAAGAAACCTAGCCACACATACTTACCACGAGGAGAAGACAACATGTAGTACGGTCATCGCCTTCTCGCTTTGCTCCTTGTACAATACAACACCGCATCCCCATGACCAAATATTGCTTGCCCTTGTGTCCGGACCTTGCAGCCAACAAAAAGCAATGCTACAACTGCGATATAGCAGAAGTAAACTCACCTTAGGGAGAAAATCAGAGGAGAAATAGGTAGAAGGGTGACTTGCCTCCAATGTATCGACAATTTTTAAATGATTCATGCTAGTTTTCTATCAATTCAACATACTTTGGGGACACTTTAATAAAGTTTCTAGACTCAGATCCCACTGCCATTTTTTATTTCCTGGTGTTCCTCTATTTTCAGAAAAATTACCGGTAAAAGTTTCGAGAAAAATCAAATAAAAATAGGTCTAGAAGATCATACACGGAGAGACTTGGGGGCCAAATCTTGGCACCAGGGGGGTACCCCTAGTCTTGAGGCACCCTAGGGCTTAGGGCTATGGGGTGCCTTTTGTATCTTTGTAGCCCCTTGAACTATATTATACCCCAAAATTTTAGACCTAATTATAAATAAAAAATTGTTCTCCGCCTCCACATCGAGTTTTCGGGGCAATCTTTCTTTTCATCCCTGATCCAGTACACTTCAAGAGGGGGAACCCATATCCATCTTCATCAACATAACTTTACGTGCTCTAGTATGAGTTGTGAGTAGTCCACCCATGTACACTAAGGGTTCATGGAAGTAGCCTAAGTTTTAATCTCTCAATCTCGATATGTTTCTATCTTCAATCTTCACAATGTGCCATATGCATCATTCCTTTGCCTCACGATATATGTTGTTGAGCTCAAGGTGAGTACTTGGCATCCTTGTTGGTTGCTTGACCTCTCTTCTCCAAACCATGATACACTTTTACGAATGAGGTTAACACTTACCCTAAGTTGCATGGACATAGTTTACAAATTTTATCACTCAAGAGGGCCGAAGAATATCTCTCTCAACCATCTCTCACAACATGTCCCATGACTCGCCTGAAAGGTACCTTTATGAATACGTAGTTATGAACTAGAGTTTGATAGACCCTAAGTGAGGTTCTCCTTATGCTAGGATCTTGCAAGGACATCAAGTCCGGGACATGGCATATACCTTATTCTTGAGACTAATAGATGAAAATATCACATCACATATGAAAGAGGGTATGCCCAACTCGCTGACCCCCATCCCCGAGGCCATGCTATTGGATTATCATCTCTATGCCCAAGACTACTGAAACATAGTCATCAACCGACTCGAATAATAGTCAACTAGGGACTATTACACCAATCATCATATACATATATTCTTACATACAAGGCACATACTCGTTGATATATATCAGTGTTGGTATTCAAGGACAGTACAAATAACTCATGAATACATAGGGAATTAACATTATCACATGATTCCCTCTAGGGCATATTACTAACATAAACTAAATCTTGGCCTTTTTAAAAAAGGATTTTTAATAAACACATAAATACCTTTAAAAATAATATTTTAAGGTAAAAGGTATTATATATAGTAGAACTCTAAAATTATTTTTAATGAATTATTATGTGGAAAAAACAAATGTGTTTAGGTAAGACCTGAATTTCTCTTGTATATATTACAACTCTAAAACCACATTTTTTTGTATTACTAAGAGATAATTGGATAAATGGCAAGAATGAGACCTCCTAAATGATCAAAGATAGGATATCCTAGATAATGATGTATGCTTGGATCCCTAGTGATGAACTCCTCTAAAAAGGTGGAATTGTATGCCTCTCAAATCTCCTTATCTACCAAAGTATTGTAAATTTGCAAGAAAAAGTTGTCAAAATAGAATTGATGTATACATAATAGTAGCCTTATAATGGATAGCTATCATAGATAACTTGATGGATCTAGCGGATCATAAATTTCATGTGTGTATCAGATGTTGCCTACTTCTATGTTCTACTACTTGAGTACCTACAAAAACAATTCACGGTTAATTGACATATCAAGCAGATATAATGAAAACTTCAATATTCCATTTTGGTATCATGACTGACGCGTCTATATATATCACAATGGAATATGGCTTATCTTCCTGGGAAGAGCATGCATTAGTTTCACTACGCGTCCCACAAGCACAAAATCTTGCAAGCATACTTTGTGTAGAACATCAAATCTGTAGTCAAAAAGGAAATATAGCCATGTTTCACTTGGAAAATCATGTCATGGAGAGGCTTCAAGCCATGGATATGAATGTTTAATAAGAACATGATTGAGGTGTATAAGAAGGGAAGAAGATGTTGGTCTACCTACCAAAGAGAATAATGTTGTATTAGATTTATATAGGGTTTGAATGATGAAGGAAATATATATATCAAAAAATGTATCTCTCTCTGTCTCTCAAATATCCATTAGCAATAATAGTTTGGATGCATAAGGAAGTTGAAAAACTATTTTTTTTAAGTTGAGAGCGTAAAGGCGCATTGCTTGTTTAGAAGGCACATACAATTTTCTATCAACGTAAATGGTGTTTTTATCTTCCATAAGAATAGAATACGGGGTGACTCATGATTCACAAATCATACCATAT
Organism: Bromus sterilis; assembly: GCA_950022295.1. Classification (NCBI taxonomy): domain Eukaryota; kingdom Viridiplantae; phylum Streptophyta; class Magnoliopsida; order Poales; family Poaceae; genus Bromus; species Bromus sterilis. The sequence continues at coordinate 34,875,091 of OX465597.1, forward strand.
ATTATACATGAGTTGATGCCATGTTTTGTGAAAACTTGTGGCAAGATTTAATTTACCAATAAGAGATCCTCGATGATATATTTAATTATTAAACAATTTATATCCTACATCTCCTTGATATTGCATGAATATCAACTATTAAAATCTATATTTTATGAATAATGTCATAATTAACCATTATTTGACTCCATTAATAACAAGTTTTATGGAAACTAGTAGCATGATTGGATTTTCCAATAAGAGATCCTAGAAGATCTCATTGATGATTAGATAAATTTATATCTCATATATTCTAGATAATGTATGAATGAGAATGATTAAAATCAAGATCTTCTAGATTATTTCGTAATTAAATATTATAGGAGTCCATATACGTCTATAGTTTTGTAAGATCCTTACATATATCGTCTTATGCAATACCCTTCATAAGCATCAAACAATATCATAGTGTATGCATTTATAGTCTCAATAGGTTCTTTCAGAAATTATCAATATTGCTAATAGCTATGGATCCTAATGGCTCATCTCCAAAAAAATTTAGACCTATTGAAAGTGAGTCCTACATTTCGCCCTTGCATGAAGCATTGAGAGGCACAACACCGATGCCAAATACGAATGGTATTTTAGCACCGAATCCCCACCATATGATTCATCTTCCATAGGGAACCCCTCACCCATTCATGCGCCACCAGAGTCAATTGTGATGGAATTCAATGATAGTTTCATAATTCCATATCAAATGAATGTTGACATAGCACCGTTACCACCACTACTTCCTAATAAAGTTATTAATTCTTTATCCTTGGTCAATACCATCACATCCCAACCCAACAATAGGGAACTCCTCCATGATAAACAAGAAATGTTTTGGCACGAATACTCCCGCACACACCCTTCTTTGAATTACTTCGAATTATATCAATAGATACAGTTCTCATCCCTGGAGTCTCTATCTTTCCTTAAAAAAATCCAATTTCTAATGTCCATTCCCAAGTAAACACAGTTGGAGCTTTGGGCAATGGTTCATTCTTTTATACACCCACCGGGCATGTCCCGAGGTACCCTTCCATTTGTATTTCTTAGTTCTCCTTAAAATATTCACCATTTCACACCAAATACTATCCAACAAAAATAGAATATACAACATGAGAAGTTTCATACAACATAGAAGCAACATCGACAAGAATAGAATTACCAGAACTCAATATGGGGAACCTTTGATGGTTTCTCTATTAAAAACATCCTCACCTGTACCATGAGAAGATAAGACTCCTCTAGATGGTAGAAATGAACTTTTTGATAATGATATTTTGCACGATTCAACGAACTCATGTATGTACACATGCGAGATTTGTGATCGCACATTCACGAATCCTCAAGCCTACGATGAGCACATGAGTTTTCATGCCAAACAAAAGATGAAAAAATATTACAAGATTGATCTTCCCATGTAGTTGGATATTAAATGATTACTATTCTTGGGAAAAATATTTTTAATAGTACCAAAATGGATGAATACAGTGCTTCTAGCTTTCGTGGAATCAATTAATAAATGTTACTTGTTATCAAAACAATAACATCAATATAATAGTATAAGGGTGACAATATGTTGTGTGTGTGCAACATTAGAAAAGTATTTACTGGGTTGTTGTGTGTTTTTGTATCCCTATTAAGAAAACAGTATCATCTTCAATGAATATGTATTATGTTATTCTCTTTCTCATATAATTGATGAATGCATTACGCTTTTTAATAAAGGTTTACTTGGACTAAGGGGCATGTAAAGTGACAAACCATCTTAACCATTTCCCTTAATGATTAATTTTATAAATACTTATAGTCTAGATATAACTTGTTATCACTCTTATCGACTAAAATGTACTAATCATAAAAATATGAAATAGAACATTAATTACACATGGCTAAAAATAAAAAATATTGAATACATAAATATATAAAAAATGCATGTTTCTTCCATATATGTTGTGTCTAGATGATAGAAAAAAGAACATCATGGTCAACAACAATTTAATTTCATTAATAGACCTAAGGATCCTATGTACCCAAATAAGTTTTGCGTTACTTATTGTAAATAGGTTTTGATACAATTAACATATATTTTCCGGGCAGATAGTCACAGTTCACTGGCTATGTGAATAGTCACACAGTATTTAATTATCGAACAAACTATAAAAATGATTTTTAGGTGTTTATTTTCTATGTACTAGGATATAAAAAACCTAACCCTAGGTTGCTTATGTTTACCTTGCAATATAATATAAATAAAATTTATAAGGAAATTGATCTTAATGCACCCACAAAGGATCCTTGAAATTTTCATCTTTGCAATATTCCATGATCAACCAAATTTGTATTGTACGACTCAACCAATTTTCATCGGCACGCAACACATATGGAAGAAACATGCATTAACATTTGTTATATATTTATGTATTCAATATTATTTATTTTTAGCCATGTGTAAATAATGTGATATTTCATAGAAAAATTGATTAGGACATTTTAGTCCATAGACTCAAAACATTTGAGAGTACATGTCATATCTAGACTATCAGTAATTATAAAATGGGAAATGGTTAAGACAATTTGTCACTTTACATGGACCCTAGTTCAAGTAAACCTTTATTAAAAATCATGAAGCATTTATCAATTATATGAGAAAGAGAATAACATCATACATAACCATTGAAGAAGATTATATTATTTAAACAGGGAGACAACAACAAAGTAAATACTTTTCTAATTTTGAACACCCACACAACATATTGCCACTCTTATAATATTATATCGATGTTTTTGTTTCCATAACAAATGACATTTATTAATTGTTTCCACCTGAGCTAGAACCATTGTATTCATCCATTTTGGTACTATTAAAAATATTTTTCCGAATAATAGTAATCAGTGAATGCCCAGCTACATGGGAGGATCAATCTTGTAGTATTTCCTTCTTTTCTTTGGCATCAAAATTCATGTGAGCCTTGTAGGCTTGAGGATTCATGAATGTGCGATATCGAGTCTGGCACGTGCACATACATGAGTTCATATAATAATTCAAAATATCATTATGAAAAAGGTCATTTGTACCAACTAGAGGAGTCTTAACTTCTCTTGGTAAAAGAGAGGATGTTGTGAATGGAGAAACTGTCAAACATACCCCCATATCGAGTTATGTTGCTTCTGTTGTTATTGATATTGCACCTTCTTCTATATGGAATCCTCTCATGTGGTATATTCTGTTGCTGATGAATAGTATTCGGGGTGAAATGGTGAATGTTTTCAGAAGAATAAAGAAATCCAGATGGAAGGGAGTTTACCTCGGGGACATGCCTGGTGAGGGAATAAAAGAATGAACCATTCCCCAAAGCTAAAACTGTGTTAAGTTGGTAATGTATATTAGAAATTGGATTTGTTTTGAAGGAAGGATGGATACTTCAAGGACAAGAATTGCATCTGTTGAGATGAGTCAAAGTAATTCAAAGAGGGTTTGTGCGTAAGTCTTTGTGCCTACACATTTCTTGTTTGTCATTAAGGAGTTCCCTATTGTTGGGTTGGGATGTGATGGTATTGAACAAGGTTAACTAATTAATAACTGTCTTAGGAAGTTGTAGTGGTAACGATGCTAGGTCGACATTCATTTGATATGGAATGATGGAACTATCATTGAATTCCATCACGGTCTACTCTGGTGGCGCATGAATGAGTGAGGGGTTCCCTATGGAAGGTCAATCATATGGTGGGGATTCGGGGGCTAAAATATCATTATAATTTGGCATGGTTGCCGTGCCTCTCAATGCTTCATGTAAGCGGGAAATGTAGGACTCCATTTCAATAGGTCTAACTTTTTTTGGAGATGAGCCATTAGGATCCATAGCTATTAGCAAGATTGAGAATTTCTAGAAGAAGATATTGAAAATATAGATGCGTACACTATGATTTTGTTTGATGCTTATGAAGGATATTGCGTAAGGTGATATATATAATGTTCTTACAAAACTATATACGTGCATGAACTCCTATAATATTTAATTATGAAATAATCAAGAAAATATGGATTTTAATCATTCTTATTCATACATTATGTAGAAGATATGAGATATAAATTTTTCTAATCATCAACTAGATCTTCTAGGATCTCTTATTGGTAAATCAAATCATGCCACTCGTTTCCATAAACCTTGTCATTAATGGACTCAATTGAAGTGAAATTATGAAATTGTTCATAAATCTGGATTTTAATCGTTGATATTAATGCAATATAAAGGAGATATGGGATATAACCTTGTTTAATAATTAAAGTGATCTTCTAGGATCTCTTATTAGTAAATTCAGTATTGCCACCAGTTTTCATAAAACATGGCATCAACTCATTTGTAATATATGGTATGATTTTTAAAGCATGAGTCACCCACATGTTCTCTTCGTTTGGAAGATAACAACACTATTTATGTTAATATAAAATTGTATGTGCCTTCTAAACAAGTAATGTGTGTCTAGTCTCTCAGCATTCAACATTAGTTTTTCAACTTCCTTGTGCATCCAAAAATTTATTGCTATTGGATATTAGAGAGAGAGAAGAATATATATATATATAGGGTGGGTCTATTCTGCTAACACCCTTAAGAGTGTTATTCTACTAACAATCCTCTTATTCTGCTAACACCTAAGTAAATGGAAAAAACGCCCAACGAAACCGCGCACGCCAAATTAAACAACTGAGAGCCCACCCATCCAAATCCCCCACCTACCCCACTCGCCCTCTCCTTCGTTACCCCCAAGACTACCACAACCCCTCGTACAGCGCTGCTCACCCTCACCCCCCACGGTGGCGCCCAACCGTCCACTGCCCGCGCACCACCCAACCTGTAGCCCATGTTGCCCAAGCCACCGTCCACCTTTCAGTCGGTCGGCACCAGATCCGGCGGCGGTGGCCGCGTCCCTCCCGACCCCCAGAGCCACCGCGTGCAGGCCGCGGATCTGTAACAGCCCATATTTCACAAAAAATAAATTTTTTGTTTTCGGTGTGAATTGTTTGATTATCTGATTTGTTTGCGGTGTTTTCATCCCCGATTTATCGATCGGCGATTATTTTCCCCCCTCTTATCTCGTACCGGACGGAGACCAACCCTTGCCACCCTGACACTCGAAACTTGCGACACCGGGTTTCGCCCGATCACCGTCGCGAAAACCGCACGAGGCCAGCCGCAGCCAACGGAACGAAAAACCACGTTTAATAATTAAACGGGTTATTTTTATAGCGCGCCGGAAAGTGTTCTCGAAACGGTTCCAACGCGAGGTGAATGCCGCCGGCTCGACGCGCTGATCGCGAGTTCAAAGTTTTACCCGAATCGGAGGTCCTGCGGACCCACGGCGGTCAGAAACGTAAACACCGCGTGCGCGAGAGAAAAACCGGGGATGTTTTTGCAAACTGCCAGCCATCTGGGCTATATAAACACCACCACTACCCCACCCCTTTCTAGGGTTTCCCTAGCCACAAAATTGCAGCCACCCCCTCCACTTTGCCCCAAAAATTGCCCCATTTTCGCAACCCTAGCCCAGATCTAGAAAATTTCACCCAAACGCTCTAGACCGTCAGATCTGGCGATCCGGCGGCCTAGATCGCGCCACGTCACCCCTTCTCTCTCCTCTCTCCCCAGCCCGTGGAGCTCCACCGCGCCGCCGCCGCCTCCTGCCCATGGAGCCGCCATCGGCCGCAACTCCGGCAGCCGTCGCGCCTCCTCTCCTTCCTCCCGCGCCCCCTTTCTCCTCCTTCCTCCCACTCACGCCGCCTCTCCTCCCGCAGCCGAGCCGCCACCGCGTCGCCATGGGCCGGCGAGCCTGAGCTCGTCTGAGCAGGAGCCGCCTCGCCGCCTTCCTCAACGCCGGCGGCCAGCCTCCGTCCCCGATCTGGCTGGCCGGCCACCAGATCCGCGCCGTCGCACCCTCCTTGTGGGCCGGCCCAGTTCGCCAAGCGCCCCAGCCCAGCAGCCGCGGCCCAGTCCAAAGCCACCCAGCCAGATGGGCTCGGCCCATGGTGAGCCTGAGCCCAGCCCCTCCCCCTTTTTTTATTCATCTGTTTTTTTTTCCTCAGTGGTTTTTCTGCTAAGTCTGGAAAATATGTGCTGCTGATTCAATTTTGCGAGTAGATTAGCGAGTAAACCGTAGCTCGGAGCACGTTGCGCCCAAAAGGAATTTTGTTTAGTTTTGTGTGTACTTCAATCCATCTTTTGTGAGCATTTTGATTTGAGGTCATATTGATGGTGCAAATCTGTGTTGAAGTGGGCATCAGGCCTTTAATTGCTATTATTTCCTGTTAGTGTGTTGCTGTAATTATTTTATTGCAAGTTTGCATGATGATTGTGACACATCCATGAGGCCTATTGCATTGATTCTTTTTGCATACTGTTAAGCATCATGTCTACTTCCATTACGTGTATTTCATTGTCATGTTAGCATTCCTGGTCATAGTTATTTTTAGTTCCAAAGTTGCTATGCCGCTGTTGTTGACAGCCACCTCTGTTTTTCACTAAGTCTGTAACGTTCCGATGCCATGTTGCTTGCTTAATATCTTTTGATCTGTAATGCCTATGACCTTGATTCTTGTTTGTACCTGATCATCATCATGTCTACTTCATGCCCATGTATTGCTATGTCATTTTGCTGCACATTTGCATATAGATTTACTCCTGTTTGTACAGCATAGGGATCATCATCATGCATATAGCTATGTGGGGACCCTTCACACTATAGAACTTGGCTTGTATATTCCAATGATGAGCCTCCTCAAACGAGCTCTAGGTCTTCTTGAGCAAGCAAGTTAGATGCACCCCCACTAGTTCCCTTGGAGAGCTTTTAGCTCACATGTGCATCCGTTGTATGGCAATCCCTACTCCTCACATCATATCTATCATATGGCCTTCTCTCGCCTATGATTGTCCTCATTGATGTGAGCCTTTCACACCTTTTTGTCTTCCTCCACCACCTTCTTTCTTATTCGCCTTTTAGGTGTCAACTTTCTTGCTCACGCTCATCCATTGCATGAGTACTCAAAATATCGAAAGGGAGTGGATCAGTTTGACTTGTACCTGGCTAGTGGTCTGGGGACGAGTCCAGATAAGAATCCAAAGGAGACCAAGTGTGAAACTTTAGTAGATAGTTGTTCTCAACAACCTTATTTTTTCTCTCGTATTTCCCTATCCCTTGCTTGCACGCAAACACCATCTAGAGACATTCGAGTCACGGACAGCGAGAGCTCTTGCACCTTTTGTTCTTTTGTTGCTTGTGTCAATGCTAATATAGACTCTTTCTTGTTAAGACTTGAATTGAATTGCATGCTTTGATTGCTTTACTTAAAAGTCCTTTTATGGTTGTGTGGCATGTCACCACAGAAATTATGCTTGTTATCATTTACCTACTCGAGGACGAGCAGGAATTAAGCTTGGGGATGTTGATACGTCCCAAACGTATCTATAATTTCTGCTTGCTCCATGCATGTTTTGTGTGACTTTGCCATGTTTTGCTTGAACTTTCATACACTTTTGAACCTATTTGGACTAACCTATTAACTCAGTGCACCCAGTTGCCAGTTTCTGTTTTCTGCTGTTTTCGTATTTCAGGTTTTCCTGTCATTAAAAGTGCTCCAAATTTTTTGGGAAAAATATATAAAAAATCAGCGCAACAGAAGCTTCCGGAATCACCAAGAGAGGGAAGGGGGGCAACCACCAGGCAGCCAGGAGGGCAGGTGGCGCGGCCCCACCCTGGGCCGCGCCAGGGACCCTCCTGACTGCCTCGTGGGTCCCCTCGACGCACCCCTTCGCCTATATTTACCCCTCGGGGTGGAAACCCCTAATACGGACTCCTCTTTCGCGATATCACCTCTGTTCCGCCGCCGCCATTTTTAGATCGGGGCTGCCTGGAGAAGCTGCTCCGGCACCCTGCCGGGAGAAGCTACCCCCTCCGGGAGACCCTCCATAGCCATGGACGCCTCCTGTATGTACCGTGAGTAGTTTCCCTGGACCATGGGTCCGTGTCCAGTAGCTATGTGATCTATCTCTCCCCCTTTTGTGCTTCCACTTTCGAGTCCTCGTGAGCTGCCTCACATGATCGAGGCATCTATGTAATTTCTGTTGTTGCTATGCTGAGTTTGTTGGGATCTGATGGATTATGAGACTATGTTCAGATTGTGTTGAGTAATATATTTGGTTCTTCTCTTTTATATTTTGTTCTTGAGTAAATTCTTGCATGTTCTCCGTTGCGGTGTTTGCTTTGGCTAAGTATTTTATTTGCAACTCCAAGAGAGAGCGTTATGCTCGATTGTGGGTTCAGCCCCTTGATGTCTAGCTTGAGTGACAGAAACATGAGACTAGGGGATGTGCTATTGCCACCAGGGATAAAACAACGGTGCTTGTACCCGCGGGTGCAAGGATTGTTTACTTTACGCAAAGTTCTTTTAATGCAGTTGTCTGTTTCTTTGAGTTTACACTTTGTGTACCAAGGTACCTCATGACAGATGGAGGGTCACACTTCACGCATGGAGCTTTTAGGAAAGCTCTAGCCAAGTACGATGTCAATCATAGAATTGCATCACCGTAGCACCCTCAAACTAGTGGGCAAGTTGAGCTCACCAATAGAGAGATCAAGCTATTCTTACAGAAAACAGTGAACAGTTCTAGAAAGGACTGGTCAAAGAAGTTAAGAGATGATTTGTGCGCGTATAGAACTGCTTACAAGAACCCCATGGGCATGTCTCCGTATAAGATGGTCTATGGCAAAGCTTGCCATTTGCCATTAGAGTTAGAACACAAAGCTTTCTGGGCTGTCAGAGAGCTGAATGCTGACCTAAAGTTAGCTGGTGAAAAGCGTCTCATGAACTTGACTTCTCTAGATGAGTGGAGAAGTGAAGCTTACGAGAGTGCTAAAATGTTAAAGACAAAAGTTAAAGAAGTGGCACGATAAAAGGATTCTGAAACGTGAATTTAATGTTGGTGATAAAGTTTTGTTGTTTAGATCTCGTTTCAGGTTTTCTCCAGGTAAACTACTTTCCAGATGGGAAGGACCTTTTCATATCGAAGAAGTATATCGGTCCGGTGCAATCAAGATTAATAATTTTGAAGGAACCAAACCTCAAGTTGTGAATGGACAAAGACTCAAACATTACATGGCAGGTGATCCTATCAATGTGGATGTGAATATGATATACACAACAGCTCATGAAGAACATGTTGCAGCCCAGTTTCAGACACCGGCAGGAGCAGAATAAGAAAAGGTATGTATTACGGTAAGGAAACATCGCGAATGTCAATAAAATTTTACTTTTCAAGGTTTTTGCAAAATTATGAAAATTTCAAGCCCAAGTGGAGCCGGAGAGGAGTTCCAGGGGGGCAGGAGGCCTCTCGGCGCGCCCCCTCCTGGCCGCGCCAGGCACCCTCCTGGGTGCCATGGACTCCGACTCCGACTCCACTTTGTCTTGAAACCTTCCTTCTATTGCATAAATTTTTGCTATATATTTGCCCGGATAGTCCCGGCACCGTATATCTCGATTTCGCGTGTTTTCTTTCTCGGTCTGTTTCTGCCAGGAAAAATTTCAGTAGATCTAGGTGCCATGGCTTCCCCAAGTTCCCCCAAGGACAAGTTCTTCGTCAATGTCATCAACCCTTACCTCACAGAGGTGAGGAAGAACCCCCAGGTCCTTCATGTGGAGGATGGTGTCCTTCACAAGGAAGATCTGAAAGGACCAGTCAAGGAAGGGAGCACCGAGGAGCGGCTGAAGGAGATGGAACATGAAGTCTTCAAGTTCAAGAAGATCGTGGAGCGTGGTGTTGAAGCTAACTTCAACTTCATGAACGAGTTAGAGGCTTCCCACAAGAAGGAGATGAAGGAGATGTGGTCAAGTTTGGCCCCACTAGAAGATAAAGTTTATGAGCTTCAAGCACAGATCTATGATCTGTAGAACCAGAACTGTGAGTATGAACTTAAGTTCTTACGCATAGGTTTGGGTGCTGAGTGCAGGATCCTGGAGACTGGAATGTCCTTCGAGACTGGAGAACCTTTGCCTTGGAAGCACTTCACCAAGGAATACGTGAACAACCACAACAAGATGAGGAGTAAATCTCCTTGGGTAATGGCACCCCCTCAGCTTGTTCCAAGCTTGGGGGAGTGCCCGGTATCTTTATCTTTATCTTTAGGAGTCAAGTAGAGTCGTATCATGTCTAGGGAAGTTACTTTATGAAATAGGTGTTGCATTGAGGTCTATCACTCCTTTTGTGGAGAGTTTTGTATCCGTGAGTGTGGAGTTGTCTATGAAGGAATATTAATGAGAAGTCTATTGGTTTCTTCGCTGCACTCGGTATTCTCTTCATGCAATCGACATTATAAGTTGATTCTTATGGGGAGTATTGACCTTATATCAGTTATGGCTTCGAAAACTTTATTTAATCTTGGCAAGTATAGCTTTGGTCATAATAACAAGCATGTTTTTCTCAAAGTAGCGACATAGCCAAAACCTTTGTGTTATTATGCTTAAAGTGTTATGTTGACAAGGAAGACAACTTGATGTTCCATGCTAGTTTTAATGTTTATGCTTTGTATTGCTTGCATCTAAGTCATCATCAATTGTCTGGTCTCTCAAAGCCTTGCTAGCCAACACTCTGTACCAAGCAGAATTCTGCTTGTATTCCCATACCCTGAAACCAACATCTTCCACTTGAGTCCACCATACCTTCCTATTCGTGGTATTCCACTACCACTCCTAAAGTATATAATTTATGTGCTATCTTTAGATGTTCAAATTCTTCTGTTTTGTGACTCTGATTCAGCTCATGAGGAAGTGGTGGGTAACCGATGATCTTCTTAGTTTGGACAAGTTTTTTTTGGGATCGGCGCAGAAAACAAAAAATTTCCGACCCAAGATCTATGCTATGATATGCTATGCTGATGTATGTAATAGAAGGAATCAGTGTTCATACCTTTGAAGACCGAAAGAGGGAAACGTTCCTCGAACGTGGTTGGCGTAGACTCTGATCCTATGACCTCCCTGTCGTGTTGAAGAATCTCCAACGATGAAGTAGCACCACACGTGTAGTGCCTCGCGGGATTACACACGTACGGTGCAACCGACGTCCCTCCGGGCTCCGAACCAGAAGAGCAGCGGAAAGAAGATTGATCCGGATCCCGATTCCGACAGCGCGATGGATTCCGAATGATGGTGAAACCCCCAACCAGGTGCAAACTCCAAACCAGGGGAGTCCGCTCTAGGTCGGAGAAAGAGAGAGAGAGAAACTCAATGTTGTGTTGAAAAAGGCACCCCACCCCTCCTTATATAGGCCAAGGAGGGGCTCCACCCCCTCCCCTTCCCCCATGTGGGACTAAACCCCCAAGGGGGGGAGTGGTGCGGCTAAGTACCGTAAGGACACATGAAAGTGGTCTTCTCCTGATCCGCAGTGTTGACATGAATCTGAGAGAAGCCAGAATACCCATCAAGATAGCAAAAGTGGGTGTTTTTAGACAACCGCTCAAGCATCTGATCAATAAAGGGCAGAGGATAATGGTCCTGCCTGGTGGCCTTGTTCAACTTCCTGAAATTAATACACGTTCTATATCCAATAATAGTTCACTGAGGTATTAGTTCATTTTTATCATTAGGAACAACAGTCATACCTCCCTTCTTAGGAACACAATGAACTGGACTTACCCACTTACTATCAGCTATAGGATAGATGATACCTGCGGCTAGAAGTTTGAGAACCTCCGTCCTAACCACATCCATCATCTTTGGGTTCAACCGTCGTTGATGATCAACAACCGGTTTAGCATCGGGCTCGAGATTGATAGTATGTTGGCAAATGGATGGACTGATACCCTTGAGATCGTCAAGAGTATAGCCAATAGCACCTCAGTGTCTGCGGAGTGTCTCCAATAATCGTTCTTCTTCAAATCCTGAAAGGTTAGAATTGATAATAACAGGATATATTTTATTTTCATCTAAATAAGCATACTTGAGCGTATCGGTAAGTGGTTTGAGATCGAACACCGGGTCTTCTTTTGGTTGCGAGAGGATTCCTAAAGGTTCAACCAGGAGGTTGTGCTTCAGGATAGGATTTTGTCTTAAAAATATGTCTTCTAGCTCATTCCTCTCCTGCATACGCATGTCATTCTCGTGGTCTTCCATAAATTGCTGCAAAGTATCGTCAGGAGGAATATCAATAGAAGCAATTTATTCAATAATGTTGTCAGTACTAGACAAATCAGTACCACGAGGCTGCTTAGAAAACTTAGAGAAGTTAAATTCATACGGATCACCGTCGAATTCAACTGAAACTTTACCTTTCTTGCAATCTATTATAGCTCCACAAGTGCTGAGGAAGGGCCTACCAAAGATAATAGGGCAAAAACTATCTTGCACTGAACCAAGTACGAGAAAGTCAGTAGGATATTTTACCTTCCCGCAGAGAATTTCAACATCTCTCACAATCCGAACTGGAGAGATTGTTTGTTTATTTTCAAGATGAATCGTGACATCTATGTCTTCCATCTCACACGGCTGAATCTCGTGCATGATCTCTTGATAAAGTGAGAAAGGAATAGCGCTGATACTGGATCCCAAATCACATAGCCCATAGTAGTTATGATTTCCTATTTTTACAGATACAACTGGTGTACCTGAAATTGGGCCTTTGTTCTTGGCTGTGACAATGTTAGTGGAAACAACACTAAAACTAATAATAGATTCTTCAATATCATTGGTTACCATATCCTTAACCATTGCAACTTGAGGCTTGACCTTGATCAGGACCTCAGGTTCATCAGTGGTCCTTCCATTTTTGTGTAGTATACCTGTAACAAAAGAGTGCTCCTATATCCTTGCGGGATAAGGAGGCTGTTCATACACAACTGTAGGTAAAATAGGATCGGTAACATTAATCTCAATAGGTGACTCATTGAAAGGTTTATGATATTGACTCTCCTTCTTCTTAGAAGAATCAACATGAGAAGCAACGTCTTTGCAAAAGTCAATCATTAGTTGGGAATCAAGACCAATTTTAGAGAAAAAGGTATTAAAGTAATCAGTTTTCACATAACTCTCAATGTAGTCATGCTCATAATTTATAGCGGGTTCAATACCTTTATCAATTTCCCAGTCTTCAGTGTTCTTCTGGATCCTTTCAATAAGATCCCATTTTTCTTCTATACTTCTGGTCTGGAATACCCCACTAGAGGAGGCATCCAACATTTCCTTTTCCTGACGAGAAAGTCTGGAATAAAAATTTGTAAGTATAATTTCCTTGGGGAGCTCATGCTTGGGGCATTTGAGAATCAGGGACTTCATTCTCCCCCAAGCTTGAACGATGCTCTCTCCGTTGCGAGACCAAAAGTTGTAGATGTAGTTCTTGTCTTGGTGAATTTCACGAAGAGGATAAAACTTTGCATAAAAGAGAGACATAAGCTCTTTCCATTCAAGCAAATCAGAGATATCGAGTAGCTTATACCAATCTGAAGCTTTATCTTTAAGTCATACGGAGAATAGTTTCTTCATGACGAACTCCATCGTTACACCTGCAAGCTTAAATAAAGAACATAATTGTGACAAATATAGCAGGTGTTCTCCCGGATGTCCTTCTCCTATATAACGATTAGCCAAGACATAATCAATAATACCAGTTGGTATTTTATAGGGCACAATTTCAGAAGGGGTAGGAGTGACCACCACAGTCGTGGGGCGGCTCCTCACTAGCAACGAACCAATAGTAGAGGGGTCCATAAGGACTGAGGGTAGCAACAGCAAAAATAAAAACAACAACACAAAGTAAAGGTTTCCTTACCGGCTTCACTTACCAATAGCGCTACACTCCCCGGCAACGGCGCCAGAAAAGCTCGTTGATGGCGGTGAAATTGATAGGCTTAGTTGGGATGCCTCCCCTGTCAACCGCGCCAATAAACGATTCTTGATGATCCACAAGTCTAGGGGATCAATTGTAGATTTTTGATAAAAAGGATGTCGATCCCAGCGAGGAGAAGAAGGTATTGACAAGTGATCCTGGATAAGGAAAGATATGCAAACACTAAAAGATAAATATTTAGGGATTTTTTGTTTAAGCAACAGAAAGGTAAAAGACAAGCAAAGTAAACAGGGTAACTGAGGAGTAACAAGTGGCCCGATCCTTTTGAGCAAAGGATAGGTCTGGCAACTGAACTTATAAAGGATGAAACGTTCTTGAGGACACACGGGAGAGATAGTCATGTTACTTTCACCATATTCCGCCAAGTAGTATGTATTGTGTCGATAAGTGTCGGTGGGTGGATCAATGCTAGTACACCTTCTAGACTAAGATAAGTGTACTCTTATGATTACACACCCTGCAAGCATCTGCAAATACAAGGTAGTAATTAAGGCATAAGCCTAACCACAACATTACGATCGAGGATCCATAACTCCCTTGTGCAAAAGTGTGCGAACTGGGGTTCAGGTTTCTGTCACTCCAGCAACCCACCATAAGCATCCTTTGTACACAATGTATTACCCTAGGTCCTTAATAAGGCGAAGTGTTGGGTGTTCGACTCACACAACACCACTAGGAAAATAACAACACGACTTAAATATCAATCAACACATAATACTTCAACATCATATGACTACTAACAACTAGACTTCTCCCATGTCCTCAAGAACTAAAGTAACTACTCACAAGACATAAAAGAGATCATGATCAGAGGTGATAGATGGGTGGCAAAAAATATGGACACAATGATATTTCTCCAACAAAACTCAGTAGCATTCACCACAAAGTAGTAATCAACACCAACAGAGTAGAGAGGATAGATAGTACAGATTACAACACAAGTTGCGATTGTGAGATGAGATAGGATGGAGATGAAGATGGTGCTGATGTTGGGGACGATGTTGATGATGATCTCGATGATTCCCGTGACGATGATGATGACGATGGCGATGATCTCCCCTTCCGGGAGGTGGTCTCCCCGGCGGAATCTGCCCGCCGGAGATGGCCTTTTCTTCTCTGTAGGTTTTCCCCACGAGGTGGCGGCGAAACTCCGAAACTCCTCCCTTTTTAGGGTTTTTACCTCAGGGGGATAATATAGGCCAGAGGGGGCACCGAGGTGGGCCACCAGGCATCTAGGAGGGTGCCTGGCGCGCCCTAGGGGGGTGCCAGGGACCCTTCTGGAGCCCTGGTGGGTCCCCTCTGGTCAATCTTTGGTCTCCTCCGGTGAATCTCGAAAATAATGATCCACGTCAAATTTCATCAAATTTGGAGTTGACCTAATTCAGCAACTTGATGTCCACTTTTCACTGCTGAATTCTGCTTCTGCTGCTTCGGCACTGGAAAGTTGCAAACTGTGTAAAACAAGCCAAAACAACATAAGAACAGTACTTTAAAGTGGAATATATCAATGAATAGGGTTAAATTACAATATAAAACAGTGGTGCATTTTGGACGTATCAACTTGGCACATGCATATACATGTTTAAGACTGAAAATTATATCAAGCCTTGATGATCTTTAATTTTCAGAATGGTGATATCACTTTCATGCTCGATTCAATGTTGTTTTGTCTCTTTGCATGATTATGACTGTTATTGCTCTCTAGTTGGTCGCTTCCCTTTTTTTGCTAGCCTTCACTTGTACTAAGCGGAATGACTGCTTACGCATCCAAAATACTTAAAACTAGTTAAGCCATGAGAGTCCACTATATCTTCCTATATATTCTATTCACTTTCCATTTCTAGAGAATACTTTTATGTATCACCTCTAAACTTTCAAATAAACTTCCCTTTTTTACCCGTATAAGCTCATGGAGAGGTGGGTAGTCAGTATCTTCCATGCTAAAGATATTTTACTCAATAACAAAGTTTATTCTTATCAAATTTATGAGGTAGAGACTGGTTGGAGAATGCACAGTTCTAAATGGTTTACAAAAAATATCTTACAGTCCCCCAGTTGGTTAAATGTATTGGAGGGCACCCGCGGATGCGGCTTGCCATGGATTGTGTTTGTTTGGTGGTGGGGGAGTGTAAGCATAATAAAATTGTAGATGTACATTTCCATCCCCTGTTTCAACCAATATAAATGACTTGGGTAGTAACTGAATTTTGTAGTTATTGTAATTAGTAGTTAGTAATCTATTTTGCATTGTCATTGAATTTTGTAGTTATTGTTATTGGTAGTTAGTAAGAAGTAGCTAGGAGGTGAATAAGAAAAAAAGTAGGAGGTAAAGTAAAAGAAGAATAGGAAAAATAAAAAGAATTTATAGTTAGTAATCATGTACCCTCTCCGTTCATAAATATATGATGTTTTAGATTCCTATTTTAGGGATCTAAAACGTCTTATATTAGTTTACTGAGGAGTAGTTAGTAATATGTTTTGCATTGCCATGCATCTATCTATTTTAACATTGCTATATATATTCTTCTCCCTGTCTCTAATATCCATTGGAATTAATTTTTTGGATGCACAAGGAAGTTGAAAAACTAATTTTGAATATTGATGACTAGACACACATTACTTGTTTAGAAGGCACATACAATTTTCTATCAACATAAATACTGTTTTTATCTTTTCTCTTCCAAAAGAAGAGAACATGCGGGCGACTCATGCTTAAAAAATCATACCATATATTACAAATGAGTTGATGCCATGTTTTATGAAAACTGGTGGCAATACTGAATTTACTAATAAGAGATCCTAGAAGATCACTTTAATTATTAAATAAGGTTATATCCCATATCTCCTTTATATTGCATGAATGTCAACGATTAAAATTCAGATTTATGAACAATTTCATAATTTCACTTTAATTGAGTCCATTAATGACAAGGTTTATGGAAACGAGTGGCATGATTTGATTTGCCAATAAGAGATCCTAGAAGATCTAGTTGATGATTAGACAAATTTATATCTCATATCTTCTAGATAATGTATGAATAAGAATGATTAAAATACATATTTTCTTGATTATTTCATAATTAAATATTATAGGAGTTCATGCACGTATATAGTTTTGTAAGAACATTATATATATCACCTTACGCAATATCCTTCATAAGCATCAAAAAAATCATAGTGTATGCATCTATATTTTCAATATCTTCTTCTAGAAATTCCCAATCTTTCTAATAGCTCTCGATCCTAATGGCTCATCTCCAAAAAAAGTTAGACCTATTGAAATCGAGTCCTACATTTCCCGCTTACAGGAAGCATTGAGAGGCACAACCATGCCAAATTACAATGATATTTTAGCCCCCGAATCCCCACCATATGATTCACCTTCCATAGGGAACCCCTCACTCATTCATGCGCCACCAGAGTAGACCGTGATGGAATTCAATGATAGTTCCATCATTCCATATCAAATGAATGTAGACCTAGCATCGTTACCACTACAACTTCCTAATACATTTATTAATTATTTAACCTTGGTGAATACCATCACATCCCAACCCAGCAATAGGGAACTCCTTCATGACAAACCGTCTTTGACTTACTTCGACTGATATGAATAGATGCAATTCTCTTCCTTGAAGTGTCCATCCTTCCTTCAAAACAAATCAAATTTCTAAGATACATTACCAACTTAACACAATTGTAGCTTTGGGGAATGGTTCATTCTTTTATACTCCCACCAAGCATGTCCCCGAGGTAAACTCCCTTCCATCTAGATTTCTTTATTCTTCTAAAAAGATTCGCCATTTCACCCCGAATACTATTCATCAGCAACATAATATACCACATGAGAGGCTTCCATATAGTAGTAGGAGCATCATCAACAACAACAGAAGCAACATAACTCGATATGGGGGTATGTTTGACAATTTCTACATTCACAACATCCTCACTTGTACCAAGAGAAGATAAGACTCCTCTAGTTGGTACAAATGACCTTTTTCATAATGATAATTTGAATTATTCTATGAACTCATGTATGTGCACGTGCCAGACTCGATATCGCACATTCATGAATCCTCAAGCCTACAGTGGTCACATGAATTTTGATGCCAAAGAAAAGAAGAAAAGACTACAAGATTGATCCTCCCATGTAGTTGGGCATTCACTGATTACTATTCTTGGGAAAAAATATTTCTAATAGTACCAAAATGGCTGAATACAGTGGTTCTAGCTTAGGTGGAAACAATTAATAAACATTATTTGTTATGGAAACAAAAAAATTAATATAATAGTATAAGAGTGGCAATATGTTGTGTGGTGTGCAAAATTAGAGAAGTATTTACTTTGTTGTTTTCTCCTTGTTTAAATAATAGAATCGTCTTCAATGGTTATGTATTATGTTATTATCTTTCTCATATAATTGATGAATGCTTCATGATTTTTAATAAAGGTTTACTTGAACTAGGGTCCATGTAAACTGACAAACTGTCTTAACCATTTCCCATTTTATAATTACTAATAGTCTAGATATGACATGTACTCTCAAATGTTATGAGTCTATGGACTAAAATGTCCTAATCAATTTTTCTATGAAATATCACATTATTTACACATGGCTAAAAATAAATAATATTGAATACATAAATATATAACAAAAGTTAATGCATGTTTCTTCCATATGTGTTGTGTGCTGATGAAAATTGGTTGAGTGGTACAAATACAAATTTGGTTGATCATGGAATATTGCAAAGATGAAAATTTCAAGGATCCTTTGTGGGTGCATTAAGATCACTTTCCTTATAAATTTTGTGTATATTATAATGCAAGGTAAACAAAAGAAACCTAGGGTTAGGTTTTTTATATCCTAGTACATAGAAAATAAACAACTAAAAATCATTATAATTGTTTGTTCGATAATTAAATACTGTGTGACTATTCACATAGCTAGTGAACTGTGACTAGCCACCCGAAAAATATATGTTAATTGTATCAAAACCTATTTACAATAAGTAACGCAAAACCTATTTGGGTACATAAGATCCTTATGGCTATTAATGAAATTAAATTGTCGTTGACCATGATGTTCTTTTTTATCATCTAGGCACAACATATATGGAAGAAACATGCATTTTTATATATTTATGTATTCAATCTTTTTTATTTTTAGCCATGTCTAATTAATGTGCTATTTTATATTTTTACGATTAGTACATTTTAGTCCATAAGAGTGATAACATTTGAGAATACAGGTTATATCTAGACTATCTGTATTTATAAAATTAATCATTACTTGAAATGGTTAAGATGGTTTGTCACTTTATATGCCCCTTAGTCCAAGTAAACCTTTATTAAAAAGCATAATGCATTCATCAATTATATGAGAAAGAGACTAACATAATACATATTCATCGAAGATGATTCTGTCTTTTTAATAGGGAGACAAAAAAACACAACAACCAAGTAAATACTTTTCTAATGTTGCACACACACAACATATTGTCACCCTTATACTATTATATTGATGTTATTGTTTTGATAAAAAGTAACATTTATTAATTGATTCCACCAAAGCTAGAAGAACTGTATTCATCCATTTTTGTACTAATAAATATTTTTCCCAAGAATAGTAATCATTGAATGTCCAACTACATGGGAAGATCAATCTTGTAATATTTTTTATTCTTTTGTGTGGCATGAAAACTCATGTGATCATCGTAGGCTTGAGGATTCGTGAATGTGCGAACACAAATCTCGCATGTGTACATACATGAGTTTGTTGAATCGTGCAAAATATCATTATCAAAAAGTTCAATTGTACCATCTAGAGGAGTCTTATCTTCTCATGGTACAGGTGAGGATGTTTTAATAGATAAACCATCAAAGGTTCCCCATATTGAGTTCTGGTAATTCTATTCTTGTTGATGTTGCTTCTATGTTGTATGAAACCTCTCATGTTGTATATTCTATTGCTGTTGGATAGTATTCGGTGTGAAATGGTGAATATTTTCAGGAGAACTAAGAAATCCAAATGGAAGGGTACCTCGGGACATGCCCGATGGGTGTATACAAGAATGAACCATTGCCCAAAGCTCCAACTGTGTTTACTTGGGAATGCACATTAGAAATTGGATATTTTTAGGGAAAGATAGAGACTCCAGGGATGAGAACTGTATCTGTTGAGATAATTCGAAGTAATTCAAAGAAGGGTGTGTGCGGGAGTATTCGTGCCAAAACATTTCTTCTTTATCATGGAGGAGTTCCTTGTTGTTGGGTTGGGATGTGATGGTATTGACCAAGGATAAATAATTAATAACTTTATTAGGAAGTAGTGGTGGTAACGGTGCTATGTCAACATTCATTTGATATGGAATTATGAAACTATCATTGAATTCCATCACAATTGACTCTGGTGGCGCATGAATGGGTGAGGGGTTCCCTATGGAATATGGATCATATGGTGGGGGTTCCGGTGCTAAAATACCATTCAAATTTGGCATCGGTGTTGTGCCTCTCAATGCTTCATGTAAGGGCGAAATGTAGGACTCACTTTCAATAGGTCTAACTTTTTTTGGAGATGAGCCATTAGGATCCATAGCTATTAGCAATATTGAGAATTTCTGAAAGAACCTATTGATACTATAAATGCATACACTATGATATTGTTTGATGCTTATGAAGGGTATTGCATAAGATGATATATATAAGGATCTTACAAAACTATAGACGTACATGGACTCCTATAATATTTTATTATGAAATAATCTAGAAGATCTGGATTTTAATCATTCTTATTCATCATTATCTTGAATTGATGAGATATAAATTTATCTAATCATCAATGAGATCTTCTAGGATCTCTTATTGGCAAATCCGATCATGTTACTAGTTTCCATCAAACTTGTTATTAATGGAGTCAAATAATGGTTAATTATGACATTATTCATAAAATCTAGATTTTAATAGTTGATATTCATGCAATATAAAGGATATATAGGATATAAAGTGTTTAATAATTAAATATATCATCGAGGAACTCTTATTGGTAAATTAAATCTTGCCACAAGTTTTCACAAAACATGGCATCAACTCATGTATAATATATGGTGTGATTTGTGAAGCATGAGTCACCCCGTAATCTATTCTTATGGAAGATAAAAGCACCATTTACGTTGATAGAAAATTGTATGTGCCTTCTAAACAAGCAATGCGCCTTTACTCTCTCAACTTAAAAAAATAGTTTTTCAACTTCCTTATGTATCCAAACTATTATTGCTAATGGATATTTGAGAGATAGAGAGAGATACATTTTTTGATATATATATTTCCTTCATCATTCAAACCCTATATAAATCTAACACAACATTATGCTCTTAGGTAGGTAGACCAATGTCTTCTTCGCTTCTTATATATACACCTCAGTCATGTTCTTATTCAACATTCATATCCATGGCTTGAAGCCTCTCCATGACATGTTTTTCCAAGTGAAACATGGCTATATTTCCTTTTTTACTACAGATTTTGATGTTCTACACAAAGTATGCTTGCAAGATTTCATGCTTGTGGGACGCGTAGTGAAACTAATGCATGCTCTTCCCAGGAAGATAAGACATATTCCATTGTGATATATAGACGCGTAAGTCATGATACCAAAATGGAATATTGAAGTTTTCATTATATCTGCTTGATATGTCAATTAACCGTGAATTGTTTATGTAGGTACTCAAGTAGTAGAACATAGAAGTAGGCAACATCTGATACACACATGATTAGTAATACAAGTTTGCTATGATAGCTATCCATTATAAGGCTACTATTATGTATACATCAATTCTATTTTGACAACTTTTTCTTGCAAATTTACAATAGTTTGGTAGATAAGGAGATTTGAGAGGCATACAATTCCACCTTTTTAGAGGAGTTCATCACTAGGGATCCAAGCATACATCCTTATCTAGGATATCCTATCTTTGATCATTTAGGAGGTCTCATTCTTGCCATTTATCCAATTATCTCTTAGTAATACAAAAAAATGTGGTTTTAGAGGTGTAATATATACAAGAGAAATTCAGGTCTTAACTAAACATATTTGTTTTTTCCACATAATAATTAATTAAAAATAAATTTAGAGTTCTACTATATATAAGACCTTTTACCTTAAAATATTATTTTTAAGGTGTTTATTTGTTTATTAAAAATCCTTTTTTAAAAAGGCAAAGATTTAGTTTATGTTAGTAATATGCCTAGAAGCAATCATGTGATAATGCTAATTCCCTATGTATTCATGAGTTATTTGTACTGTCCTTGAATACAACCACTGATATTTATCAACGAGTATGTGCCTTGTTTGTAAGAATATATGTATATGATGATTGGTGTAATAGTCCCTAGTTGACTATTATACGATTCGGTTGATGACTATGTTTCAGTACTCATGGGCATAGAGATGCTAATCCAATAGCATGGCCTCGGGGATGGGGGTCAGCGAGTTGGACATACCCTATTTCATATGTGATGAGATATTGTCATCTATTAGTCTCAAGAATAAGGTATATGCCATGTCCCGGACTTGATGTCCTTGCAAGATCCCGGCATAAGGAGAACCTCACTTAGGGTCTATCAAACTCTAATTCGTAACTACGTAGTCATAAAGGTACCATTCAGGAGAGTCATGGGACATGTTGTGAGAGATGGTTGAGAGAGATATTCTTCGGCCCTCATGAGTGATAAAATTTGTAAACTATGTCCATGCAACTTAGGTTAAGTGTTAACCTCATTCATAAAAGTGTATCATGGTTTTGGGAAGAGAGGTCGAGCAACCAACAAGGATGCCAAGTACTCACCTTGAGCTCAACAACATATATCGTGACGCAAAGGAATGATGCATATGGCACATTATCAAGATTGAAGATAGAAACATATCGAGATGGATAGATTAAAACTTAGGCTACTGCCATGAACCCTTAGTGTACATGGGTGGACTACTCACAACTCATACTAGAGCACGTGAAGTTATGTTGATGAAGATGGATATGGGTTCCCCCTCTGGAAGTGTACTGGATCAGGGCTGAAAAGAAAGATTGCCCCGAAAACTCGATGTGGAGGCGGAGAACAATTTTTTATTTATAATTAGGTCTAAAATTTTGGGGTATAATATAGATCAAGGGGCTACAAAGATACCAAAGGCACCCCATAGCCCTAAGCCCTAGGGTGCCTCAGGACTAGGGGTACCCCCTGGTGCCAAGATTTGGCCCCCAAGTCTCTCCGTGTGTGATCTTCTAGATCTTTTTTTTTCTCGAACCTTTTACCAATAATTTTTCTGAAAATAGAGAAACATCAGAAAATAAAAATGGCAGTGGGCTCTGAATTAATATGTAGTCGAGAAACTTTATTAAAGTGTTCCCAAAGTATGTTGAATTGATAGAAACCTAGCATGGATCATTTAAAAATTGTCGATACATTGGAGGCAAGTCACCCTTCTACCTATTTCTCCTCTGATTTTATCCCTAAGGTGAGTTTACTTCTGCTATATCATAGATGTAGCATTGCTTTTTGTTGTCTGCAAGGTCCGGACACAAGGGGAAGCATTATTTGGTCATGGGGATGCAGTGTTGTATTGTAGAAGGAGCAATGCGAGAAGGCGATGATCGTACTGCATGTTGTCTTCTCCTCGTGGTAAGTATGTGTGGCTAGGTCTATTCACAATTGATTATCTCTTCATATGGAGGATTATTATGATGTCAACTAGAATGATTTCCACCAAGACAATAGGTGTTATTTAATCAATTCTCATGATCTCCCATTCCTTTGGGATTCAGGTGAAAATAGGCTGAAGGGGTGTGTGAACGCGGTAATTATCAAAAAATCCTATGACTACGGTGAAAAAACTAGGGATAAGAAACGATGTAAATTGCATGCATCAACCCCCTCCGATCCCATTAGTCAGTGAAAATAACTTCAATCAAATGTTATTTTTCGAGAGAGAACTAACACTCCTTCTGTTGAGTTCAAAGGGCTTTTGTAGACCAACTTTCAAACAAATCATTTGAGTCATAATCTCCCTCCTAGCTTTCTACTCCTACTTCTCCATCCCAAGATTCATCTAGATAGTGTTATAGGTATAAATATTTTGCAAATATGTATATAATATCCAAATAATATTTCAAAGTGACCTAATTATCACTTTTTTTATTTACAAAACTTTAAAATGCTAATTCTTCCGTCTCAAAGTTAAAAACTAGAGGATCTATTTTTTTGTAGCATTCGTGTTTGAGTAAAGCTAATGCATTTATCTTGTGTGCAAATTTTCTCGCTTACATATCTTCATAGCATTTCCTATCTTTGCATTTTTAGCTCATTGTTATACTTAACTAAGCCAAGTTCATTGAAGTTTGAACATGTAAAAAACACCTAATTATTTTTAATAATTAAAATTATAATTAAAACATAATTATTTCTGAAACACTTATTCACTCCTCAGAAAAATCTAAGGTCCTTTCTTTTAGTAATGCGCTGATGTCAAACATGGCACAAAGTTTGTCCTTTATGATCAATCTTGACTCTTATTTTGTTGCAAGTAGAAAGAAATCGATTAATTTTACGTAACACTTTATCATCTAGATAGATAAAATAATGTGTTATTCTAAGGCGTTGAAGTTTATCATTGCACACAATACATATTGAATAGAATTATTCTGTACTACTATTGATGAAATTAACTCCATGGGAAATCACATTCTACATTAAAGGCCCGTGCCTTAAATTTCTGGGTGGATGAAGAATCAAATTTTGAATCCGATTTAGATGATTATACTAGTTTAAGATTAATATATCTTATTCCGGGATTAAACGGAGGACGCAACATCCATGTCTCGAGGAATCAAATTTCCATAACATCACTTCATAACACTTTGAATGCCATGAACTAAAATTATAATATAGGAAAATTCGTGGGACACCTAGGTGCCTAGACACCTTATAACATGCATGTATGCCTACATTTCATGTTGGGTATTGGAATTTGATAAATAAATTTTGAAATGGAAAATTATAAAATTCATAATAGTGAAATCGTAATGGGTACATCATCTATTGTCAAGATTATCAATTCATTCTTATTCCATAATAGTGAAATCGTAATGAAATTCAGAATCTTATTATTGTGTTTTTCTTTTGAAGTGAGTTAGTGTTAAGAATTATTTACCTAATAACTACATTTATGGATTTAATATTTAAAGTGGATATAAAAATTTGAGTGAAGAAATATTTCATGTCAACCTTATTGTTTCCCGGTCAAGTAAAATCTTTATCAATAGTACTACTACCAATGATGTAAATAATACCACACTATTTAGGAAGTTGTCATAAACTAGGTGAAGAAGAAGCTCTAATTTTTTTAGCACCGTTCATGTGGTTTTTATTAGGTAATTTACTACTATTTGGAAGGTTTAACCCATCATCAAATTGTTCAAGTGGTATAAATAATGCATTCATTGCTGAAGCTAAGATTTCAATAGATAATATATTCGTATGCATCATTGTGCATTTCTCTTGGCCTCCATTTCAAAAAGTCATTCGATTTTTTGCATATGGCCATACCTTTTGGATAAATTGTGTGCATACAGTTCATAGTGGTTGAATAATAATGGTTAAACAATTTAAATACCATACACTCTTTTATATTGAGTGTTTTAACATTAAAATATTTGCATCAGAATGTTCTGTAAATACTTGTTGTATGTGCTATTGTTGTTTGAGTGAAATTGGATTTTTTTGGGTCATCTTGCAATACTAGAAAACAAAAACTTCTACGATAATTTGGGTTTGCATTGATACAATTATCTTACTTTATACCTAAATAAAATTATAAATAAATCACCTAGTGTAAGATAACACAAATTGCTACTACTTAGAAACAAACCCGACATAGAAAACATTGCTCTTGTTTTCTCAATAAGTAAGCCATGAGGGCATTATTCCTATAGTGAGTGGCCAACGGCTTACCACCCCTGCCACCACAAAATAACACTTGATTTTCTTTCACATATGGGTTCGCAACACGCGTTCATGTACCTAGGTTTTCATATCAGTTCCATAGGTTTTAGGTGATATAGAATGGTGGTTCTATGTCATTCTACTTTATTGCATCGATGATAACAGATGTAGAAGAAACATGTATTAGTTTTATCTTTCTATCTTGTTTATTTGAGATTGCTTGTATCTAGCTATATCAAATGTATATGCTAGCTTGATGAAAAAGATGATGAGTATGTATCAGTCCTCATGTTTCGGTTAAGTATCCATGTAAGAGCTAAGACTACCACAAATAATCAAACTACTCATTTAAGAAAAGATGGTAAGATTCCTTCACACTTTATATGATTAACTATTTCAAAAAACATATTCAAGTTAAAGAACGATAAAACGTGGTAGAAACTTACAACTTACCTAACTCAAATGAACCTTCATTGAAAAGCATGGTTACTTCATAATTAAAAATAACATCACACACAATCATCTACGAGTCCAATACTTACATAAGGAAATAACGATAAAACATCTCACTGACTAAGGGAGGGATATTGGGGTGGCCAGGGCAGCGGGAGAGCTCGTCGGCGCAGGAGGACGAGGACAAAACATCTCGCGGACTGGGAAACCACGGTCCCTATCATGCTCGAGCAGAGGTGATGCGCCCGATGGTGCTCGACGCCAGCGTGAGGTGAGGCACGGTGAAAGGCGAGTTGGTGAAGCGGATCTGGCACAAATGGGTCAGATCCCACCGGATCTGGTTGAGGACAAGGAGGGGCATGACTAGGAGTAGCATCGAGGCACACCATTCGACGATTGAGCTGCTCATCGGACGCGCGGGGCTCACTGCGGTCCATCGAGGCATCTTCCATGGGGGGCGAGTATGGAGGAGGTAGGGCGACTTCTCCGGTGGAGGAGGGACAAGGGAGGGCGGCATCAGCGGCTCGAGAGGGCATGTGAGATGGGGGCAAAATTGCCCAAAAAATGTCTCTTAGATGGTCAAAGGCCTAAAATGAAACACACAAAATGTAATAATTCTAACCTCCCTAATACTTGAGTCAGCATAGACAAAAATATACGGTCCGTCAAATTATAGTATGAACTAATTATA
The DNA here is from genome assembly GCA_950022295.1 of Bromus sterilis. NCBI lineage: Eukaryota > Viridiplantae > Streptophyta > Magnoliopsida > Poales > Poaceae > Bromus > Bromus sterilis. Next base: position 34,902,142 of record OX465597.1, read on the forward strand.
GCCATTGAGATATAGCGATAATTACTAACTATCTTCACAATTGACAAATCAAATACTCTATTCACACATATATTAATAAGGTTAATATACGTTTCCTATCACAACCTAAGAAGGACATATTTTTTAATAGGATTATATTCATATCTCTGTGTAGCAGAAGGAAGTAGAAATATTGCCAAGTTTTCATCCACAAACTCCTGGTTTTCATTTTTTTATTCATAGGGCTCTTAGGATCAGATTCAGCTAACACTAAAGATATCTCATATCTGTAATTTTTTGTCAGGATTTGACCCACTTCGAAATAGAAGTCATAGAAATAACCCCTAAGTGTTGCCTCAGCAACCGAAGGGATTTCCTCCACAATTCAGCATTCAATTTTCACCCAAATAGAATCATTATTGTGTAAAAGTGGATTTATCAAATTCTAAGACCACACCCACTAAAAGAAAACACACGAAAAATTCCTTTCAGACCTTTTCTCTAGTGGGACATTACCCACCTTAACCCAAGCAATATCTAGTACACCTTTGGATCCTACTACATCAGATCAGGAAGAGAGCTCAACCACCGCATCACAAGATTTCAAGTTCATATGATCATTATAGTAAGCCTTAGCCACTTCTCGGCTATTGGGGAAGCACATAGATATCATCCCAATCGAGCGAGCAGTAAAACACTAAGTTCTACTAAGATAGTCATAAAAATACTATTCGATCTACCGACCAATAGTTTTATCATCACGCATATTACTATACTATTAGATCACTTTTTCAGTTTTTAGTAGTGCATGAATCATTAAAACATTGTCCTCTAGCCTAGAAATCTAAAATAGGATCCATACATTCCCACGGTAAAATTCACAACACCCAGATGCAAGACAACCAAGCTTGCTATAGCGCTCACAGAATGCTAAGAATCTACTAACACGCCGATGGGCACTAGATTTGCAAATGGGGCAAGTAGCATGAATACTGGAAGCTGTCACCTGAGCAGGCGCCGTGCGCCTGAGTTGATGTTGAAGAGGGGGATTAGCTTCACGACGAGATTACATGTTCCCACCGCCAGATCCAGTGGATGCGGGGCTTATCCACGCACACCGCACCGGATCTGACCGTCGCAGTGTCCCAACGAGCAGTATCTTCAACTATAGTGGTGGTCTTGGAGGCGAGGTCGACGTCGTCCTCATTGCGCTTCCATGGATAGCGACCTCAATCGCGGTTGAAACGCCCTACGCCGCACCCCATCCATTTGGAACTGAAGCCCTCGCGACGGTCTGGCGTGGCTTCCTTGCTTCACACCGTCCCCCCTCGTCGGACTACAAGGAGGGGAGGCGACCACCTCCGTGGATGACCTCGAGTCGCCGCCACGGTTGCCCTCCCACCACGGGAATGATGGTGATGATTTGGATCTAGATCTAAGGGAGGCGGACGAGAAGTGGGTGAAGGAGTCTCCTAGGTCAAGGAGATGAGCGCACACGGGTTTTATAGGTCGCTCATTATCGCCTGAAGCGGGGCAACCGTCGGATCACCACCCACGTGTCGAGCATCGCGCATGGCGAGCCCAGCGGGGCCCGCTCCCAGAATGACATCGGTGCGCATGCAACAAGGTGGAACACCATGTAGCACCCTAGCATTTGTTGTCCAACATGGCAGGTTCTCCCGGCTCTCCTCTGGCTCCGGTGAGGTTGTCGATGGTTGCTGACACGAGCATAATGACAGGGAGTTGAATGATGTCCCCTCCCCCGCACGCGCTCCACCTGCTCGTCCTCCTGTGACGAATGTGCGTCCATCATCACTCCACGATCGTTAATCAAGACCAATCGAAACACATCATTGCAGAGGAGGAGCATCTCGTCGACGAGCTCAATGCATCGCGCTGAGTGAAATTCGAAGGCGAAGAGGACGTGCCAACGGGGATCGGGGACGCTGGTCGGCGTGCCCGAACTCGCTCCAAGTTTCCATGTGCAGTTCTCCAAATTTAAGTCTCTCTAGATCAAGCAATATCACATAATTTTTTGGTCGATATGACCAACTCATGCATGGATTTTCCTGAATTTGAATGGATTAATGAGGACTTTGTGTTTGTAGACGCTCTAAAAGAACTAGAAGTACCCTCGCCGGTTCACTGCGCACTGATGCGGATCTGAGGCAGACGCCGAATGACAGACGACGAGGTGGTCGTTGCGTCCACGGAGGAGTCGCTGACCACTCCGCTGCTCGAGCTAGCCTCCGCCGCGACCCGTCGGTGGAGGTGTAGCTGTACCGGCGGTGCGCCGGCCCGGCCAAGGTCTTCCGGTCGGCCCTGAGGGGCCCTCGCCGCGACCGCCTCGACGTGCGCGGCATCCAGGCAGACCACGGCCTCCGCGCGCTCTTCACCTTCAAGCCCGAGGTCTCCCGTCGGGGGCCTCCGGATCCGGCCCGATCCGGCGGCCGGCCACTCCGCGGTGCCCTTCCGCGGCGCCGCCATCGCCCTGGACGGCGAGCCCAAGGTAAGCGACCTGATCTCTCCCGTTTTTGCATTTCGCACCTTGTCGTGCGCAAAGGTGTGGACTGCGACTTGTTGGACGCAAAGTTTCTGCGCAAATGTGACTACTGGCTGGGTCATGTTACTTCTTCTGCTGGGAGATTAACTCTCCTCAATGCAAATTTGAAACCTTATGTTGAGCCCATTCCATACCTATCAACTCCTTTGACACTTATTCGGGTAGTCTTCGACCAACATTAGTTATCAATGTTAGATAAAAAGCTAAGATCATGCAAATGCTAATCGGATCTTCATCTAATTTACACAAATACAATTTGATATAAGGAGGAAATTTAAAGCAGTAGAATTAACCTCCGTTTGATAAGGCCATCGAGTCGATGTCGTCGATCAATGAAAGTAACGGTGTAGTCGATCACAACTCCGTCACCTCGTCGGAGCAAGGTAAAGATCTTTACGTCAATGGCAGCACCTCCAGATTGGTTTGGAGTGAATTTTGGGAGACAAATGACTAGTGCGATGGACCAATGTACGTGCTAGTCTGCCCCTTATATATTGTGATGCCTTGACCATGAGACCTTTACCATATTAGTGTCATTTAGCCCCCCAATCAAGGGCTGGATTAGTTAATTGCCATTTAATTAGTAGTAATCCCGAAATTAGTTCAGAGACCACATTTAATTATGGTAATTAACGATTTGACCATTTAATCACCTAATAATTCTAACATTCTCCCACTTGATCGAATGGTCAAAATCATTAGTCCATACCTTCAACAAAGCACCATACCAAGGTAATGTATTCACAATAATGAATAATTATTATTGGAACCCCATTATCTATAGCATAATACTCCGTCTCAACATGGATAATTTTTTTATGGTTGGGAGTTTGTATGTGCATGCGGCCATACTCCCTACTTATGGTCCTAGTAGTTTGTTTCTTTACTAATCATCATGTGCACTTGAGCGAAACAAACTTTCTTATTGTCCAGATGAAGGTTTGAGATTTCATTTATATAGTTATCCCAACACTTAAGAGGCCTTGAGTTATACTTATGCTAGCAAAATTAATGTTAAGCCTTTAGTTAGGGGATCAACTATCATGAACTTAGTACATATATGCTGAATTTAATATTTGATCTTGGACAATACCTTTCACAACATGATACTCACTAATGTGCAGATTTCTTATCGCACAAATTAATTAGTTATGTATTGTACCAGTCTAAGTACGTCTGGAAGCCATAAGTCTTGCCTGGTTGTATCACAACCCAACTAAAACTCAAAATTGCATTGTAATCACCTTAGACAGTAGACTTAGTGGTGGAACACATTTTTTTAATGTAGGTATACCATGAAGTACAAATGTGAAATATTAGCTCCCACTCATCTTAACATACATGTAATATTTCCCTTCTTATTTATTGCTCACGTGATATACCAACTATAGTTTCACATTGACCTTTTGTATATAGCTCCCACTGATGCAAACACTCTACAAATAATTAGAGTGTTTGACGATCGTGAAAGTCGGATAAAAATAACAACAAAAGGCTTTGTTCTTCTAGAACATAGGCCGCTGCAAATAATAGCCATGAAAATAATAAATGAGTAATACACTTACAAGTACTAAGAAAAGGATCACAATTATTATTATTTTTGCTTATTCATTCCAAATCTCAAGTGCTATGAATAATTCATTTATTAGTTTTCTTTACTTATTTCCCTCAGTATAGCCAATAGTGTGATTTATAACAAATAAGAGTAGATGAAGGTGTCTCTTAATGAGAGTGTTTAATTCCCCCCCTTCAAACATGGCTTAAATGGTAGTTTCGTCATATCGATGAGCACTCATAATACACATTCAAGGATTCACAAGAGACAACACAGCCAGAACCATCATGAAAACTCTTTATAACACGATATTTTAAAAAAAACAAATAGGTCCATCATCTAATAGAGAAACAACATAATGTCCCTCCTTATTCTAGGATCATAAGAGTATATTATTAAGATGGAGGATAAAACAAAAAAACTTTAACACCTAAGGAGATATTCAAATGCTTGAACATCAATCTCATTGTCACTAGAAAATCTATGACTTTGATCCATTATCCTTTGAAGTGTCCTCACGAAATGGAATCCCTGAAATGAGTTTGAAATGTGCAAGTGGCACTTGAGTCAACTCACCATTATTTAGGGAGGAAATAAGTAAATTAATTATTGATAGATGGGAAATTGTGTCATTACCCTTCTTAGCAAGCCATGCTTTAAATCCATCACATTCTTTCATGACATGGCCTTCTTCCTTACAGAAATGACACTTCGGTCCCTTAGGAGCTTTAGGGATGGCCTTGGTGCCAGAAATCCCTGGCTTGTTTGCATAAATGTTAGAGAAGTGCAACTTCTTCTTAGCTTTCCATTCACCTTGAGACTTTCGTTTTCCTGAGTCTATGGACGTAAGATGAGCATAATCTAATTTTTCAACTTTAAGTCGCTCCTCTTCCTGAACGCACCTAGCTGTGAGCTCACCCATGGTCCATTTCTCTTGTTGTAGCTGATCTTAAAAGGACCATACTCCATAGGGAGAGAAGTCATAATGAAGTGAACCAGAAAGCCCTCAGAAATCTCCATGTCCATGCCCTTTAATTTTGCGTCCATATCATTCATAGCCATGATATGTTCTCTCACACCGCTTGCACCATCATACTTAGTGGTGAGCATTCTCATGATCAGTGTACTAGCATAAACTTTTGTGGAGCCTTTAAATTGATCCTCCACCAATGCCAAATAAGTCTTAGCACATTCGGAATCAGGGATTGCTCCCCTAATCCCAAGAGTAATTGTGCCTTTCATGATCATGAGGGACAAACGATTTGAGCGCTCCCACTTCTCCTTATTAGCCTCATATACCTTAGTTTTCTCAGCAAGGTTTTCATCATCAGAGGACAAGGGAACTGGATCTTTCTCCCTAAGTGCATAATCAAGATCCAAGATCCCAAGGTGAATCAAAATCTGCTCCTTCCATGCAGCAAAATCAGTCCCATTGAGATGCTCAATTGGTAGATGTGAACTTTATTGCTAGAAACAAATTCAACAACAATGCTTATAGGGGTAATTTTGCTAGCAATCCTAGACCGTTTCCATCCAACTATGGGAACAACAACACCTACCCTAGCAACAAGAACCCCTCTTCTGAATTGGAAAACATGCTTAGAGACTTTATCACTACCCAAAAAGCCTTCAACAAAAATGTAGAGGAGAAATTAGCTAAATTAGATAATCTCTCTTTGAAGTTAGAAAGCTTAGCCCTTGATATTGAGATGCTTAAAATTAGAACCTCTCCCCTTGAGGAGAATAAGGCCACTCCTATTAATGCTATCCAATTACAAATTAATGAAAATATTAGGATGATGGCTAAACTTAAAGAAAGGTGGGCTAGAGAAAAAGAGGAAGAATATAGAATTAAGAGCCTTCCTACACACCACACAGTTGCCACTATCCAAATTGTTGAGGGCACCCAAACTATTAGCACCCAATGCACTCCTAGTCCCGTTGGACCTATTAATGGTGATGCTAATACCTCAACCAAAGATGAAGAAACTCCTATGAACATAGAGGGTTTCAAACAAGTGAGCCTAGACGACACTACTACCACCTTTGATAGTAGTGATATTGATTCTGATAGTTGCACCCTCTCAGAAGTTATTAGCTTGCTACACAAAATGTCTAGAGACCCCCACACTAGCACACTTAATCTTGCCTTCACGGAGCATATCACAAATGCTCTCATCAAAGCTAGGGAGGAGAAGCTTAGAGTAGAAGCCTCCATACCTAGGAAGCTAGATGATGGTTGGGACCCTATGATCAAAATTAAATTAAATAACTTCTCTTGCTATGCCTTATGTGATGTTGGAGCTAGTACCTCCGTTATGCCCAAAAGAATATTTGATATGTTTGAATTGAAGCCCTTTGAGCCTTGTTCTTTTGGTGTTCGTCTTGTTGATTCTTCCGTAAAGAAACCTTTGCGGAAGATCGACGATGTTCTTATCATTGCCAATGGAAACTATGTTCCCGTTGATTTTATTGTTATGGATATAGAGTGTGAACCTTTGTGTCCAATTATTTTGGGACGTCCTTTTCTTCGCACCGTTGGTGCGGTTATTGACATGAAAGAGGGGAATATAAAATTCCAATTCCCATTCAAAAATGGGATGGAACACTTCCCTAGAAAGAAAATCAAGTTACCTTTTGAGTCCGTTACACGGGCTAATTATTCTCTTTCTCTTGATAAAACTTGATTCTTCTTTTGCATCATGCCTAGATTAAAGGCATAAAAGAAAGCGCTTTCGGGAGGCAGCCCGCAATGAATTTAGGTTTCTTTTTGCTTTTTGTTGTGTCTTGATGTTTGTTACTACTGTAGCAACATCATTGTATCTTTATTTTTCAGCTTTGTGCCAAGTTATAGCCTCTTATGATAAGGGAAGCAAAAGTTGTGACGTGCTGTCCAGAAAACAGATTTTGTACCTTGACAGAAAAATTTGAATCAAATCACCAGATCATCTTTTTGATCTGAATTTTTTTTACAGCGTGCTCTATACAATTATGAAACTTCCGTATGTTCTGAATTTTTTGATTTGAGTTGCAGAAGTACCCCTAAAAAATTCTTTACTACCTGCTGTTCTGTTTTTCACAGATTCTGCCACGTTTTGTCTCTCCTAAATTTTGCAAACCTTAAGCTTGCTTTTTCTTTGCAAAAATCTTTTGGCAATCTTGAGAAACAGTAGCTCTTCAAGAATATCTTTATATCCAGTGGGGAAAAATTATTTATTAAGGGTACTAACCTCTCTAATCAGCTTATGCTGAGTTATGTATGAAGGGAGTTGTCAAGTGTGCGATGGAAGATGATGAAAGAAGATTTAGGAGTGTCAAGTGCTCAAGCTTAGGGATGCCCCCATGCATCCCAAATAAATATTCAAGGAGACTCAAGCTTCTAAGCTTGGGGATTCCCCCGTGCATCCCCTTCTCCATCAACAATCATCATTTCGTCCTTCGTCTCACTATATTTTTATCACTTCATGTGTTATGTGCTATGCTTGGAGCGTCTCGCTCTTAGGTTTTTATTTTTAGTTTTCTTTAGCTTTGCTTGCTGTTCATAACAAGTTAGATCCCGTCTTACTTTGTGTGGAAGAGAAACACGCTCCACTTTCAAAATCTAGAACACATCATAGGATTTTTCCTGCCTATCTTTTTGTTGTTGTGTGTTCTTTATCTTTTCGTAGCTACTGCCATGTTTAGTTTTAGTCTTAGTTTGTCTTTAGCAAGAGCCTTGGATTTTGTTTAGTTTGTTGCTGGAACTCTTTTTAGTTTTCATGTTTATCTTGTTAAAGAGAGTTGGTTGTTGCATGAGTTGTGTCTTGTCTTGAAAGTAGGTAATTGAGGTTGCTATTTAAATTCTAGTAGTAACTTGCAATAGTTTTGAGGTATTGTTGTGAGTAATGTTTGAAATTTTGGTGTCAAGAGCTCTAGCCTATTAGTGATAGGTGTCGTATTTTGGGCAATCCGTGTGTATTTTCAAAACCTAAAAAACTAGTTGAGAACTCTAACTACTAGATGGATCACTAATCTTTGGAGGGATCGAATATTAGAGAACACTCACGTACCATGAGTCGAGGATGCGTCAGGATAACCAAACCCCCATACACTCCTCCTCGGGGTACTTGTCTCTTTGTGAACCTCCTTTTTAGATTGAGAGTTACCGATAATAAGTGCATGAGTTCTTCGGACTAATGTAAGTATTGAAAGTTGACACTTCCACCTTCCCATATTTTGCTAGCCTCTCCCGTGCCGTGCATTGCCTTCTTCTCACCTCGAGAGTTGGTGTCCACCTTCGCGGGTACATCCAAACCCTTGGCATGATACGCTCTGTCATCATAAACCTCCTTATATCTTTCCTCAAAACGGCCACCATACCTACCTATCAAGGCATTTCCATAGCCTTTCCGAGATATATTGCCATGCAACATCCACCTCTTCATGACTTGATCTTCATGTCATACATGTTCCTGCTACACTGGCAGCGACATACATTTCATACATCATGATAGTTACATCTTCTTTATGATTTTGAGTACCTTGTAAAGTGTGAAAGATCTCCTTTACCTTCTTGTAAAATAGAGTGTTGCCCTTAAGTGAGGAAAAGATCCCAAAGTGGACACAATAAAAGATCCCAAAGAGGACAAATGAGAGTTAAATAGAAAGAGCCATTGAGGCCACAAAAAAATACAAAAAATAGAAAAAAGAGAAAAAAGAAATAAAAAGAGAGAAAGGGGCAACACTACTATCCTTTTGAGAGATCCACACTAGTACTCCCTTTATATCCTTGTACTCCATAGAGATGATCATTATGCATATAGCTATGTGGGGACCTTCACACTATAGAACTTGGCTTGCATATTCCAAGGATGAGCCTACTCAAACGAGCTCTAGGTATTCATGAGCGAGCAAGTTAGATGCACCCCCACTAGTTCCATTGGAGAGCTCCCTAGCTCGTATGTGCATCCGTTGCATGGCAATCCCTACTCCTCACATCATATCTATCATTTGGCATCTCTTGCCTATGATTGTCCTCATTGATGTGATCCTTTGTCATCCTTTTTGTCTTCCTCCTACGCACTTCTCTCTTTGCCATCCTGATGGCGCGAGAGTTGACGGGTGTAGTCTTCTCGCCCTTCGTTGGTGAGCCCCAAGTGGAAAGCGTGATGTAGCACAGCAGCAAATTTCCCTCAGTAAAGATACCAAGGTTTGTCTCTAGTAGGACTCCAGAGATGATAAGTAGGTGTCAGCGGCGCAACTGACGCGGACCTGCACACAGACACAAATAACTTTGTTCCCAACGAAGTTCAGAGAGGTTGTCAATCTCTCCGGTCTTGTTGTTCACAAAGGATCAAACACAAGGGATAATGATAGCAACTGGAAGTAAAAGCAGAAAAGTAAATGAGCGTGGAAAAAGTAATGAGGATATGGACCGGGATACGTGATGTTCACTAGTGATGTCTCTCTCCCAAAATACGATAAAACTGCTATGCGAGGTAAACAAATTACAGAAGGGCAATTGACAGGATTATGAACGCACCGCAATGCTAACTATGCTACAAAAGAAAGGAAGAGGCTCAAAAGCACGGGCAGTACGCCAAAATAAGTAGACCGAAATCCAACTGCATCTACTACTAATCATCCACCTTGAGATATCTATCCAGAACATCTCGCTGGTATTAAGTTGCAAGCCCCACCCAAAGTGTAAACCCAAAGCAACAGACAACTGCATTAAAAAGCACTTTGCGTAAAGTAAACAATCCTTGCAACCGCGGTTACAAGTACCGTTGTTTTCCCTCTTGTGGCAACAACACATCCCCTAGACTCATGTTTCTGTCACTCAAGCGTGTCATCGGGGGGCATGAACCCACAATCGAGCATAACGTTCCCTCTTGGGGTTACTACCTACTACTTGGCCAAAGCAATAAACAGAAACGGAGAACATGCAAGAATTACTTAGGAACAAAAATATAAGAGATAAAAACCAAATATATTACTCAATCACAATCTGAACATAATTTCATAATCCATCAGATCCCATCAAACTCAGCATAGCAACAACAGAAAGATTACAAAAGTGCCTCGATCATGTAGGGCAGCTCACGAGGTCTAAACCATGAAGAACAAAGTGGGGAGGAGAACATCACATAGCTACTGATCACGGACCCATGGTCCAAGGAAAATTACTCACGAGACATCCGGGGAGCATCCATGGTGGAGAGGAGACTCCCGGAGGTCGGCCCTCCCTCCGGCAGGGTTCCTGGAAGAGGTCTTCTGGTGCTCCCGATCTCGGAAGCGCGGCGGAGGCAGAACAGAGGAGAGATCGCGAAAAAGGGTTCTCTCCTCGGAGGTTTCCCGTGACAGAGAATATATAGGCGAAGGGGGCAGCCAGAGGTGGACCAGGGGCCCCAGGCGCCCCCCTGGCGCGGCCAGGGGTGGGGCCGCGCCGGGTGGCCGCCTGGGCCACCCCTGGCTCCCCTCTGGCCCCACTCGGGCTCTTCGCAAAGCTTCCTGTACGCTGATTTTTCCTATATTTTTCCCGGAAATTTTCTCGCACTTTTTATATGTGGGAAAACTGAAATACAAAAACAGCAGAAAACAGGAACTGGCACTGTGGTGCACTGAGTTAATAGGTTAGTCCAAATATGATCAAAAGTGTATGAAAGTGTATCTAGATCATAGCAATATCACACAAAACATGCACGAAGCAAGCAGAAATTATAGATACGTTTTGGACGTATCGACATCCCCAAGCTTAATTCCTGCTCGTCCTCGAGTAGGTAAATGATAACGGCATAATTTCTGTGGTGACATGCTAGCAACCATATAAGAACTTTGAAAAGTAACGCAATCAAGGTTAGAAACTCAATTCAAGTCATAACAAGCAAGAGTCTATATTAGCATTGAAACAAGTAACAAAAGAACATTAGGTGCAAGAGCTCTCGCTGTCCGTGACTCGAATGTCTCCAAATGGTGTTTGCGTGCAAGAAGGGGGATAGGGAATACGAGAAAAACAATTTATTTGTTGAGAACTCAATCTACTAAAGTTTCACACTCGGTCTTTTTCTGGAATCTTATTGTAACACCCTCAGTTGCTTGTAACAGTAACCATCCTTACTGTTGATCATCACTGTAGTTTAATCACTAATGATCCCCCTTGTCCTTGATGAAACTTTGTGTTGAGCTTAATCAAAACCTTGATGTGAGTGATCAACAACCAAGGCTCTTTTCATGATCACTTGGATTCAAAATCATAAGTCAAAACCTTGTCAAATCTAGCTTTGAAAATGGTGGCAAATTAAACCTTGCTCAAAAATCATGATACCATTTTTGTAAATTGCCTAAAATCATTATAATCATGTTGGACCAACTTTGGTAATTTTTGAAGTTTTGGAAAATCTCAAACAATTATAACAGTAGCTTGTAAGGTCCTTTTTAATCATAAAATATTTAAAAGAAATACCCACTGAGTTTTAAAATGCACCAAACCTTTTGTGTCACCTACATGTGACATACCCCTAATTTAGAAACCACTGGCACCTTTTATAAAAATGTTTTAGCATTTAAATTAATTGTTTCTAGCAGTATCAGAAAAGAAAAAAAGGGCAAATAAAAGAAAACGGTTTAAATCTCGCCCAGAGCGCCAGGCCCACTCCTTCTCCTTCTTCCCCGCCGTGCACTGCTCACCCCCTCCCATGGCGCCTCGGCTCAGTACGTGTTCGACGTGGCTCCACTCACGAGTTGACAACCAGCTGCTCCAGTGCTCGCAGGATCGGTTAAGTGCTCCCTCCTCTTCCCCGTGGCGAGCCCTAGCCCCATTTCCCCCTCTGCACTGCTCGCCATCAACTTCCACCTCCCGCCCGACGCAGCCATGGCTACGGGCTCGTGAACACCCGCGGCCACACTGCTCCCCAGCCCCAACCAGACTGTCCCCGAGCCCCGCCGTCGACGTCCTCGTCTCTGGAAAGAAGAAGACGAGTCGTAGACCTCTACAGCAAGCACACCGTCATCGTCTTCCTCCTCCAGCCGACGAGATCGCCGTGGGATTGTCGCCGCCTCACACCTCCAACGAGCAGCCTGCCAGCCCCTACGCCCTCTGGGTGAGCACCGCTGCCTCTCCCATGTACTCGCGCCCGCCCGATTAGCCCCACGCAGAAACCCCTCTTTCGCACGCTCCGGCAGCCGCCATTGTTGACGATGCCGAGCTCACAGGCCCTCCTAGCGCGCGCTTTTGGCACCGTTGTACTCCCCGTGCATTGTAGGCTCGATTCCATCCTTTTGCGCGCTCGGATTCGCCACGGTTTGCAAGACGCCATAGGAGCCCGACGCCGCCGCCCGCCATACCTCGTCGTCGAGCTCGTTCCGGCCACCCCCCCTGACGCCGCCAAGACCACCACTCGACGCGCGGCGACCCCAGATTTCGAACGGACCCGGGGACGCCCCTCCCGTGACCCATGTTGAGCACGGGCTCAACCTCGTCGCCGGACATCGTCGCCGGCGAGGCCTTGTGACCCTGCCCGATGCCCCCCCTCGTCAGACACGTCATTAGGGGCTAATAGCCCACTGACAGTCGGGCCCCACCCCCTGCTAATTATCTCTGTTAGGACAAATAGAAAAATTAACCTTTAGATTAATATGTCTCACTGACAGTGGCCCCCTGGCCATTTAACTTATTAAACATATTTATTTAGCTCTGGAGTCACTAACCACTGGGCCCCCTTGTCAAGTTTTATTTATTAAAAAGATTTATAAAAATTACAGTGACTTACATGTGGGCCCCGAGGTTTTTCTGATTTATTTAAATGTTTTATAAATAAACAGAGGCTGACATGTGGGTCCCACATGTCAGGCACTTGTGGATAATGTTTTGGATAATGTTGGAATTTAATAATAAAAAGAAATTCTTTTTAAATGATTTAAACTTTGAAATTCAATATCTTTTAAACCGTAACTCAGATTCAAAAACTTTATACATGAAAATTGATCAGAAAAATATCACGAATACGAATACGCTATCCATATGTCTACCACACCCCTCTAACACAACAAACATCGAACCGTCCCCCTCCGGACCGTCTGTCCGATGATTTGTCCGGTACTGTTAAAGTATCCGGATGAATTTATTTAGAACACGAAAGTTGTTCGGAATAGATCATCTAACCCGGATACACCACCCACACATGTGTCGGATGTCCACGACACCTCCGTCATGATATCTCCCCCCTCCGGACACCTTGTCCGATAATCACCCGGAGCTGGCCATTCATCCCCGGATGAATTTCCGTTCTGAGCAACGTGCATTGCACTGCATTAGAACACCGTTAACTTTTCATCTGTCATGTCATGCATCTGTTTGTATATGCTTGCTTTGTATTTACTGTTTCTCCCCCCCCTTAATCTCCGGTAGACCCCGCTGCTGCCGTCGACTACACCGCCGTCGGGTACGACTACTTCATCGACGACCCTACTGCTACCGTCGAGCTTTCAGGCAAGCAGAGCCATTCTCTTCCCCAGATATCGCCTATCTTTCCGTACATTCCTTGCACTAGGCATTGTTACTGCTGCTGCTATGTTACAATCCTATTCAATTGCATAGCCTGTTTTGTCGCCCCTTGATGTACCTCCTTTATCCTATGCTGCCTATTATTATCATTATGCATTATTCAGCAGTGAGCCCTGCGCATTGTTAGCTAGGATTAGATAGAGGGCCGTGATCACTCAGGGGAGTGAATGCGGGTACAAATATTATAACTGCACAGGTACGGTACAATGCAGACACCGCCTTAGGTCCCCTAGCTCGGCTGTGCCGAGCCACCATCAAGTGTCAGCTATCAAGGAGTAATCCTTGTACTCCACTCGTTGCTGACTCTGTATAGCCGCTCTATGTACCTGAGGAACGGTTGTCCTTAAAGGTAAGAAGTCGGGCGACCCAACGGTGCCTGCGAGAGGTATTGCGACGGGACGACGGGGAGGGTACGACCAGTGTACCGGTGTGCTTGGCCCCTGATCGTTGGCCGCGAGAGTTACCAAACCACGAAAGTTGAGCTCCTCCAGGAGCACACGCGAGACAAGGTAAGGAGATGGTTCAGCTTTTTGGTAACCGCAGTGACTTGGTGGGACGACGGGGAAGGCACCGATGTACTGGTGGTCCTGGCTGCTGCCGTTGTCCGCGGGTCAGTTAAGTCGATCGAGGCAACGATAACGGTTGTCACGCAGGTTAATTAAAATGTTAAATGGTTCAGTGAATGTCTTGAGTTGGCTATATGCCATGTACGCACTACCTACCCGTGGGAATTACGAGTCTATGGGCTGCTCTGCTTCATAGTGTCGTCCGAGGACTCTTCAGACGTCAGCAGTACCGCGGCCTGCGCCGGGAAGTGGTGTTGTCTTATTTGCCGCGGCGGTGTGATGTGTATTTTGCTTTGATTTAACTTCACCGGCCAGCCTCGCACCGTGCAGGAGTACGTCGGGGTTAGGGTCCAAAGCCCCGCGTACATAGGATATAGTCCGGCGGATGACCTTTCTGTTGAGTTTGAAAGATGGGCTATGAAGTGTCGGATAGCCTCGGTGGAGCGTTCCCTAACAAGGTTCCCGCCACCCTGGAGATCCGTGCGTGTAGTGTAACACAAGTGCACCCCTGCAGGGAAGATTAATCTATTCGAATAGCCGTGTCCACGGTAACAGGACGCTTTATGCTGAAGCTGGATCTTACCACTACAAACTATTATTATTAAACTGTATGGTTCCGGGTTTTCTTCCTCGCGGGGATGTCGAGGAGGTGAACTCGGAGCCATTGCTAATTATTACAACTTATTATTATACAATGCTGCAGCAACTTCTGCTGCATTGTTACTTTATGCTTTATATAAACTGTTGGCTGATTCTTACCTCATGCTGCAAGACATCGTCGGAAGATGCTAGTCTTCGATAGGCCTAGCTTCTTACCCTTATTCTGATTTCTATCTTGCAGTCCACTATATACAGCCTCTTCTTTCCGTAGATACAATGCATAATGCTTAGTAGCGGACGTAAGACTCGCGGGTATGCTAGATACTCACCTTTGCTTTATTTCCCTTTTTTCGCTTTGCCTGATCGGCCGCTGCAGCCGACGTTGGAGCCCAGGAGAAGGAGTACCCCGGAGGCGACTACTACGACGTCGAGTTCCCCGTTGACCAGGAGTAGTTCGGTGGATCCCAGCCAGGAGGCCTCGCCTTTTCGTTCTGTATCTCTGATGTGATTTGTGCTAGCCTTCTTAAGGCAAAACTTGACTAACTATGTCTGTACTCAGATATTATGGCTTTATGACTTATGTATTCGAATCCTCGTGATCCCTGGTATTGTAACAAATTTGTTTATTCTTTTGTGTTTAGTGTTGTGCTATGATATTCTCACCATGGCACCCTAATCTTAGCCGTCTACCCTGCGTGTATGATTACTGTACACGGGTTGAT
The DNA here is from genome assembly GCA_950022295.1 of Bromus sterilis. Taxonomy (NCBI): domain Eukaryota; kingdom Viridiplantae; phylum Streptophyta; class Magnoliopsida; order Poales; family Poaceae; genus Bromus; species Bromus sterilis. Next base: position 34,917,671 of record OX465597.1, read on the forward strand.
TTTTGGGGCGTCACAAGTTGGTATCAGAGACGACTGCCTGTAGGAAGCCATCCCACCACTACTTGGTCGAAGTTGAGTCTAGACTTTGAAAAACTATTTTGCTAACTTAATATTTGGCTTACGGGCCCACATCGATGTCACTACGTGTGATATCTATGGTATTAGGATCCTTTTCTCCTTACCTATGCTCTGGGACTCTGCTCTCTTATCATTGCTGGTAAGTTTTACAAACTCTGACATTAGGATCACGTTCTCTTGATTACACCCGACGTTTTGGTGCTTCCCCATTGATTGAGTCGTGTCACAGGAGTTCTACCCCAGGTCCCGGACCGCGGATCCCATTCTCATTCTGGGCAGGCCGCGCGTCCTCTGGCATTAACTTCTGTGGCCAACAGTTTTCTTGCGGCGTGATTGACATAGTGGAATCTATGTCGCGTCGTGTAATCCTTACCGCGGTGTGCGCGCCGCCTAGTGAGTCCTTTTTCCTTAATTTCTACGACGTTACGCTGCCCGATTTTCGATTGACCCTGTGTGTAAATGTGTATGTCTTATATGACTACTCCTTTATATATCCGCGCCTCCTCTTCGTTGTCGTCTTACTTCAGGCTTGATTCCGTTATCTCGTTAAATTTTCATCGCTGAAATACCCCTGTTAAATTCTAGCAGGATGGCTGGTCGTGGTCGTGGACGTGGTCGTGCTGCCAACGACCCACCTCCGCCGCCAGATTACATGGTCGGGATGATGCAGCAGTTCGAGCTGAACCGTCAGTTCATGGAGAATGTCATGGCTCAGTTTCCACAGCCGAATGAGAATGGGCACCACCATCAGAATGCCACCGTGACTCTGCACGACTTCACCCGCCTCAACCCCACTATGTTCCGCAACACTGTTCAGCCGTTGGATGCTGATGACTGGCTTCGCGACATCACTCACGAGCTGGAGTTTGCTAATGTCGATCCAGCCGACTATGTGAACTTTGCGTCTGATCATCTCAAAGGCGCCGCTGCTCAGTGGTGGAGCACCCACAAGTGTTCACTGCCAGTTGGAGAAGTCATCACATGGGATGAATTTCAGTCCGCCTTTCGCGCCCGCTACATTCCTCAGGGGATCATGGATCGTAAGGCGGAAGAATTCCGCAACCTCACTCAGGGCGACATGACTGTTGAAGCCTATCAGCGCGAGTTCCTCAACCTCTCTCGCTATGCGGAAGAAGAGATCACCACTGATGCTCGCAGGCAGCAGAAGTTCCGTCGTGGCCTCAACCCAGACCTCAGGCTCGCTCTTGCCGTTCATGATTTCGCTAACTTCACCACCATGGTGAACAAGGCTATCACCGTCGAGACTGCCCAGATGGAGCACAAGAACTCTCTGAAGCGTTATCGTGATGTTGGCTCATCTTCGGGCGCAACGCAGAAGCGTCGTATCTGGCTCCCTTTCAGTGTGACCCATTCAGCTGTCCCTGCTCCAAGGCCGTCTTATGCTGCACCCCGTCTGCCTCCGCCACCGTAGATGCCAAGAGCTCTGCCTGCACCACCCAATGCTACCCCCCTTCGTCCTCAGGATGGATTATGCTTCACGTGCCGCCAACCTGGGCATTTTTCCAGGGAGTGCCCCCAGAAATAGAAGCAACTGGTAGTTCACCCCGCTGGCCGCGGAAATGGTCGTGGCAACAACAGGACCCCCAACTATAATACTGGGTCTCCTGCTTATGCTCGTGGACATGCTAACAACGTCAATGTTGAAGAAGCTCAGCAACAACCCGCTTCCGTGATGGGTACCCTTCTCGTTAATTCCATACCTGCTACTGTTTTATTTGATACAGGAGCATCGCATTCATTCATGTCGGAAGCATTTGCATTTTCGCATAACTTCAAGTACGAAACGATGAAACCCCCGATGGTTGTTCGCACCCCGATAGGCCAATGCCGAACCACCATACTTGTGCCAAACACCACCATTGAAATCGAAGGAGTTGAATTCTTTGCTTCGCCCATCCTCCTGAAGTCTTCCACCATAGACCTCATTCTGGGAATGGATTGGTTGAAATTTCACGATGCCGCACTTTATTGTGGCACCAAGTCTGTACAACCTTTTCACCCCTCCGGCGAGATTGTTAACCACACCACCCGAGTTAGCCGTAATGCTGAAACACAAATCTTTATGATGAATGCTTTGAATATCTCACCTCTGGAAGGAATTGAGAACGTTCCGGTCGTTCGCGATTTTCCTGACGTCTTCCCAGAAGAACTGCCGGGAATACCCCCGATCAGAGAAGTTGAATTCGTCATCGACTTGAAGCCAGGCGCTGTTCCTATTGCCAAGCGCCCTTACAAGATGCCCCCACATGAACACCTTGAACTTAAGGAGGAAATCGACAAGGCACTTCAGAAGGGATTCATTCGCCCCAGTTCCTCAGCTTGGGAAGCACCTTCGCTTTTTGTCAAGAAGAGCGATGGGACAAACCGATTGGTCCAAGATTATCGGCCTATTAACCAAGCCACCATCCAGAACAAATACCCACTTTCCCGGATCAAGGATCTGTATGATCAACTTGCCGGATCCAAGGTGTTTTCTAAACTCGACTTGAGGTTGGCTAATCACCAAATCCGAGTCCGTGATGAGGACATTCCGAAGACTGCCTTCATTACTCGCTATGGTTCATACGAGTACACCGTGATGTCCTTTGGCTTAACCAATGCTCCAGCCACCTTCTCCAGATTGATGAATTATATTTTCATGGAGTACCTCGACAAGTTCGTCGTGGTTTATCTGGATGATATATTGATATATTCCAAGAATGAAGAAGAACATGCTGAACATCTTCGTCTTATACTGGAGAAGCTTCGAGAACACAAACTCTAAGCTAAGTATTCTAAGTGTGAGTTCTGGCTTCCCGAAGTAACCTACCTTGGACATGTGATTTCCAAGGATGGCATTGCCGTCACCCCAGAACGTATCCAGGCGATTCTTGACTGGACTCCTCCCAAGACTGTCAAGCAAGTCCGCAGTTTCCTCGGGCTCGCTAGCTATTGCCGCTGTTTCGTCGAGAATTTCTCCAAGATTGCCAGGCCTCTGACTAATCTTCTTCACAAAGGCGTAAAGTTTGAGTGGACAGATAAATGTCAAGAAAGTTTCCAAGCGCTCAAGGACAAGCTAACTTCTCCCCCGGTGCTCGCTCCCCCTGATACTCAGAAGGACTTCCTGATATATTGCGACGCGTCTCGTCAAGGATTAGGCTGTGTCCTAATGCAAGAGCGCAAAGTGATTGCTTATGGCTCTCGTCAGTTGCGTGCTCACGAAGACAAATATCCAACACATGATCTCGAATTGGCAGCAGTAATTTATGCATTGAAGCTGTGGCGACATTACCTCGTCGGTAATCGTTGCGAGGTCTACACCGATCACAAAAGTCTGAAGTACCTGTTTACTCAGCGAGATCTGAATCTTCGTCAACAACGATGGCTCAAGACAATAGCCGACTTCAACATGGATATTTCGTATACCCCGAGCAAGGCTAACGTGATGGCCGATGCCTTGATCCGCAAAGCTTACTGTTCTGAACTTGAGGTTCAGGTGCAGCAACCACTTCTGTATGAAGAGTTTCGCAAGTTGAACCTCGAGATGGTTCCTCAAGGTTACGTTAACAACCTGGTTCTCGAGTCAAAACTCGACGCCCTCATCAAGAGTAGGCAGCCTCTTGACGCTGACATTGTGAAGATCAAGCAAGACATCGCAGAAGGAAAGCCCTCCTCTTTTACCATTGATGCCAATGATGGTGATACTGTGTACTTCAAGGGCCGCTTAGTAGTTCCTGTGAGCTCGGCCATCATTAACTGTGGTCCGGATATCATGGAAGAAGCCCATAATTCTCCCTTGTCAATCCACCCTGGCAGTACCAAGATGTCTAAAGACCTTCGTCAGCGGTACTGGTGGCCTTACATGAAGCAAGACATCGCCCGCTATGTTTCTCACTGTGACGTTTGCAGTCGCGTCAAGGCCGGACATCAAAAACCTGCTGGCTGGTTGCAACCACTCCCTCCTCCTGATTGGAAGTGGGACAAAGTCGAGATGGACTTCGTCACCGGTTTTCTTAAGTCACAGAAAGGTAACGATGCCATCTTTGTCATCATCGACCCATTCTCCAAGATTGCTCACTTCCTGCCGGTCAAGGAGACGATCACTGCTAGTCAGTTAGCACACTTGTACGTCTCCCGGATTGTGTCACTCCACGGTATTCTGTTGGAGATCATTTCAGACCGTGGCAGCCTTTTCACCTCACGATACTGGAATAGTTTCATGTAAGCCTACGGGACTCGTCTGTCTCTCAGCACCGCTTATCACCCCCAGTCGCAAGGCCAAGTTGAACGAGTCAATCAAGTGCTGGAAGACATGCTTCGCGCTTGTGTCCTTTCATTCGGCATGAAATGGGAGGAATCTCTCCCGTACGCGGAATTCTCGTACAACAATAGCTATCAGGCTAGCTTGAAGATGGCCCCCTTCGAAGTTCTATACGGACGTAAGTGTCGAACCCCCCTGAATTGGTCAGGAACTGGGGAACGACCCTACTTCGGACCGGATCTTGTTCAACAAGCTGAAGATCAGGTTCGCATTGTGCAAGAAAATCTCAAGGCCGCCCAGTCTCGTCAGAAGAGCAACTATGAACGCAAACACCGGGAAATGGAGTATCAACCTGGTGAATACGCTTACCTCCGTGCCACTCCCATGAGGGGCACTCATCGCTTTGGTATCAAGGGCAAGTTGGCTCCTCGCTACATTGGTCCGTTCCGTATCCTTTCCAGGAGTGGACCCGTGGCATACCGGTTGGAATTGCCGCTGAACCTCTCCCAAGTCCACGATGTCTTCCACGTGTCTCAACTCCGTCGCTGCTTCAAGTATCCTATCCGCGAAGTGGAACATGATATGATTGAGCTGCAGCAAGACTTGACTTATCGAGAACATCCGAGCCGCATTCTCGATCAGTCTGAGCGTCGAACCCGCAACAAGACCGTCAAGTTCCTCAAGGTTCAGTGGTCGAATCATTCTGAAGATGAAGCCACTTGGGAACGCGAAGATCGTCTTCGCGATGAATACCCCGATCTTTTCCTCGCTACCACTTAAATTCTCGGGACGAGAATTCTTGTAGTGGGGGAGATTTTTAACACCCTCAGTTGCTTGTAACAGTAACCATCCTTACTGTTGATCATCACTGTAGTTTAATCACTAATGATCCCCCTTGTCCTTGATGAAACTTTGTGTTGAGCTTAATCAAAACCTTGATGTGAGTGATCAACAACCAAGGCTCTTTTCATGATCACTTGGATTCAAAATCATAAGTCAAAACCTTGTCAAATGTAGCTATGAAAATGGTGGCAAATTAAACCTTGCTCAAAAATCATGATACCATTTTTGTAAATTGCCTAAAATCATTATAATCATGTTGGACCAACTTTGGTAATTTTTGAAGTTTTGGAAAATCTCAAACAATTATAACAGTAGCTTGTAAGGTCCTTTTTAATCATAAAATATTTAAAAGAAATACCCACTGAGTTTTAAAATGGACCAAACCTTTTGTGTCACCTACATGTGACATACCCCTAATTTAGAAACCACTGGCACCTTTTATAAAAATGTTTTAGCATTTAAATTAATTGTTTCTAGCGGTATCAGAAAAGAAAAAAAGGGCAAATAAAAGAAAACGGTTTAAATCTCGCCCAGAGCGCCAGGCCCACTCCTTCTCCTTCTTCCCCGCCGTGCACTGCTCACCCCCTCCCATGGCGCCTCGGCTCAGTACGTGTTCGACGTGGCTCCACTCACGAGTCGACTACCAGCTGCTCCAGTGCTCGCAAGATCAGTTAAGTGCTCCCTCCTCTTCCCCGTGGACAAGCCCTAGCCCCATTTCCCCCTCTGCGCTGCTCGCCATCGACTTCCACCTCCCGTCCGACGCAGCCATGGCCACGGGCTCGTGAACACCCGCGGACACACTGCTCCGCAGCCCCAACCAGACTGTCCCTGAGCCCCGCCGTCGATGTCCTCGTCTCTGGAAAGAAGAAGACGAGCCGTGGACCTCTACAGCAAGCACACCGTCATCGTCTTCCTCATCCAGCCGATGAGATCGCCGTGGGATTGCCGCCACCTCACACCTCCAACGAGAAGCCTGCCAGCCCCTACGCCCTCTGGGTGAGCACCGCTGCCTCTCCCATGTACTCGCGCCCGCTCGATTAGCCCCACGCAGAAACCCCTCTTTCGCACGCTCCGGCAGCCGCCATTGTTGACGATGCCGAGCTCACAGGCCCTCCTAGCGCGCGCTTTTGGCACCGTTGTACTCCCCGTGCATCGTAGGCTCGATTCCATCCTTTTGCGCGCTCGGATTCGCCATTGTTCGCAAGACACCATAGGAGCCCGACGCCGCCGCCCGCCATACCTCGTCGTCGAGGTCGTTCCGGCTACCCCCCCTGACGCCGCCAAGACCACCACTCGACGCGCGGCGACCCCGGATTTCGAGCGGACTCGGGGACGCCCCTCCCATGACCCATGTTGAGCACGAGCTCAACCTCGTCGCCGGCCATCGTCGCCGGCGAGGCCTTGTGACCCTGCCCGATGCCCCCCCCCTCATCAGACACGTCATTAGGGGCTAATAGCCCACTGACAGTCGGGCCCCACCCCCTGCTAATTATCTCTGTTAGGACAAATAGAAAAATTAACCTTTAGATTAATATGTCTCACTGACAGTGGCCCCCTGGCCATTTAACTTATTAAACATATTTATTTAGCTCTGGAGTCACTGACCACTGGGCCCCCTTGTCAAGTTTTATTTATTAAAAAGATTTATAAAAATTACAGTGACTTACATGTGGGCCCCGAGGTTTTTCTGATTTATTTAAATGTTTTATAAATAAACAGAGGCTGACATGTGGGTCCCACATGTCAGGCACTTGTGGGTAATGTTTTGGATAATGTTGGAATTTAATAATAAAAAGAAATTCTTTTTAAATGATTTAAACTTTGAAATTCAATATCTTTTAAACCGTAACTCAGATTCAAAAACTTTATACATGAAAATTGATCAGAAAAATATCACGAATACGAATACGCTATCCATATGTCTACCACATTCTTCTAACACAACAAACATCGAACCGTCCCCCTCCAGACCGTCTGTCCGATGATTTGTCTGGTACTGTTAAAGTATCTGGATGAATTTATTTAGAACACGAAAGTTGTTCGGAATAGATCAACTAACCCGGATTCACCACCCACACATGTGTCGGATGTCCACGACACCTCCGGCATGATATATCCCCCCTCCGGACACCTTGTCCGATAATCACCCGAGCTGGCCGTTCATCCCCGGATGAATTTCCGTTCCGAGCAACGTGCATTGCACTGCGTTAGAACACCGTTAACTTTTCATCTGTCATGTCATGCATCTGTTTGTATATGCTTGCTTTGTATTTACTGTTTCTCCCGCCCCTTAATCTCCGGTAGACCCCGCTGCTGCCGTCGACTACACCGCCGCCGGGTACGACTACTTCGTCGACGACCCTACTGCTACCGTCGAGCTTCCAGGAAAGCAGAGCCATTCTCTTCCCCAGATATCGCCTATCTTTCCGTACATTCCTTGCACTAGGCATTGTTACTGCTGCTGCTACGTTACAATCCTATTCAATTGCATAGCCTGTTTTGTCGCCCCTGGATGTACCTCCTTTATCCTATGCTGCCTATTATTATTATGCATTATTCAGCAGTGAGCCCTGCGCATTGTTAGCTAGGATTAGATAGAGGGCCGTGATCACTCAGGGGAGTGAATGCGGGTACAAATATTATAACTGCACAGGTACGGTACAATGCAGACACCGCCTTAGGTCCCCTAGCTCGGCTCAGCCGAGCCACCATCAAGTGTGAGCTATCAAGGAGTAATCCTTGGACTCCACTCATTGCTGACTCTGTATAGCCGCTCTATGTACCTGAGCAACGGTTGTCCTTAAAGGTAAGAAGTCGGGCGACCCAACGGTGCCCGCGAGAGGTATTGCGACGGTACGACAGGGAGGGTATGACCAGTGTACCGGTGTGCTTGGCCCCTGTTCGTTGGCCGCGAGAGTTACCAAACCACGAAAGTCGAGCTCCTCCAGGAGCACACGCGAGACAAGGTAAGGAGACGGTTCACCTTGTTGGTAACCGCAGTGACTTGGTGGGACGACGGGGCAGGCACCGATGTACTGGTGGTCCTGGCTGCTGCCGTTGTCCGCGGGTCAGTTAAGTCGAGGCAATGATAACGGTTGTCACGCAGGTAAATTAAAATGTTAAATGGCTCAGTGAATGTCTTGAGTAGGCTATATGCCATGTACGCACTACCTACCCATGGGAATTACGAGTTTATGGGCTCCTCTGCTTCATAGTGTCGTCCGAGGACTCTTCAGACGTTAGCAGTACCGCGGCCTGCGCCGGGAAGTGGTGTTGTCTTATTTGCCGCGGCGGTGTGATGTGTATTTTGTTTTGATTTAACTTCACCGGCCAGCCTCGCACCATGCAGGAGTACGTCAGGGTTAGGGTCCAAAGCCCCGCGTACATAGGATATAGTCCGGCGGATGACCTCTCTGTTGAGTTTGAAAGATGGGCTATGAAGTGTCGGATAGCCTCGGTGGAGCGTTCCCTAACAAGGTTCCCGCCACCCTGGAGATCCGTGCGTGTAGTGTAACACAAGTGCACCCCTGCAGGGAAGATTAATCTATTCGAATAGCCGTGTCCACGGTAACAGGACGCTTTATGCTGAAGCTGGATCTTACCACTACAAACTATTATTATTAAACTGTATGGTTCCGGGTTTTCTTCCTCGCGGGGATGTCGAGGAGGTGAACTCGGAGGCATTGGTAATTATTACAACTTATTATTATACAATGCTGCAGCAACTTCTGCTGCATTGTTACTTTATGCTTTATATAAACTGTTGGCTGATTCTTACCTCATGGTGCAAGACATCGTCGGAAGATGCTAGTCTTTGATAGGCCTATCTTCTTACCCTTATTCTGATTTCTATCTTGCAGTCCACTATATACAGCCTCTTCTTTCCGTTGATACAATGCATAATGCTTAGTAGCGGACGTAAGACTCGCGGGTATGCTAGATACTCACCTTTGATTATTTCCATTGTTTCGCTTTGCCTGATCGGCCGCTGCAGCCGACGTTGGAGCCCAGGAGCAGGAGTACCCCGGAGGCGACTACTACGACGTCGAGTTCCCCGTTGACCAGGAGTAGTTCGGTGGATCCCAGGTAGGAGGCCTCGCCTTTTCTTTCTGTATCTCTAATGTGATTTGTGCTAGCCTTCTTAAGGCAAAACTTGACTAACTATGTTTGTACTCAGATATTATGGCTTGTATGACTTATGTATTCGGATCCTCGTGATCCCTGGTATTGTAACAAATTTGTTTATTCTTTTGTGTTTAGTGTTGTCCTGTGATATTCTCACCGTGGCACCCTAATCTCAGCCGTGTTCCCTGCGTGTATGATTACTGTACACGGGTTGATTTTGGGGGCGTCACACTTATCTTGACTCGTCCCCAGACCACTAGCAAGGTACAAGTCAATTTGATCCACTCCTTTTTCAATATTTTGAGCACTCATGCAATGGATAAGCGTAAGCACGAGAGTTGACACTTAGGATGGCAAAGAGAGAAGTACAGAGGAGGAAGACAAAAAGGATGACAAAGGCTCACATCAATGAGGACAATCATAGGCAAGAGATGCCAAATGATAGATATGATGTGAGGAGTAGGGATTGCCATGCAACGGATGCACATACGAGCTAGGAAGCTCTCCAATGGAACTAGTGGGGGTGCATCTAACTTGCTCGCTCATGAAGACCTAGAGCTCGTTTGAGGAGGCTCATCCTTGGAATATGCAAGCCAAGTTCTATAGTGTGAAGGTCCCCACATAGCTATATGCATAATGATTATCTCTATGGAGCACAAGGATATAAGGGGAGTACTAGTGTGGATCTCTCAAAAGGATAGTAGTGTTGCCCCTTTCTCTCTTTTTATTTCTTTTTTCTCTTTTTTCTATTTTTTTTAATTTTTTTGTGGCCTCAATGGCTCTTTCTATTTAACTCTCATTTGTCCTCTTTTGGATCTTTTATTGTGTCCACTTTGGGATCTTTTCCTCACTTAAGGGCAACACTCTATTTTACAAGAAGGTAAAGGAGATCTTTCACACTTTAAAAGGTACTCAAAATCATAAAGAAGATGTAACTATCATGATGTATGCAATGTATGTCGCTGCCAGTGTAGCAGGAACATGTATGACATGAAGATCAAGTCATGAAGAGGTGGATGTTGCATGGAGATATATCTCGGAAAGGCTATGGAAATACCTTGATAGGTAGGTATGGTGGCTGTTTTGAGGAAAGATATAAGGACGTTTATGAGGACAGAGCGTATCATGCCAAGGGTTTGGATGTACCGGCGAAGGTGGATACCAACTCTCGGAGTGAGAAGAAGGAAATGCACGGCACGGGAGAGGCTAGCAAAATATGGGAAGGTGGAATTGTCAACTTTCAATACTTACATTAGTCTGAAGAACTCATGCACTTATTATCGGTAACTCTCAATCTAAAAAGGAGGTTCACAAAGAGACAAGTACCCCGAGGAGGAGTGTATGGGGGTTTGGTTAGCCTTGCGCATCCTCGACTCATGGTACGTGAGTGTTCTCTAATATTCGATCCCTCCAAAGATTAGTGATCCATCTAGTAGCTAGAGTTCTCAACTAGTTTTTTAGGTTTTGAAAATACACACGGATTGCCCAAAATACGACACCAATCACTAATAGGCTAGATCTCTTGACACCAAAAGTTCAAACATTACTCACAACAATACCTCAAAACTATTGCAAGTTACTACTAGAATTTAAATAGCAACCTCAATTACCTACTTTCAAGACAAGACACAACTCAGTGCAACAACCAACTCTCTTTAACAAGATAAACATGAAAACTAAAAAGAGTTCCAGCAACAAACTAAACAAAAGCCAAGGCTCTTGCTAAAGAAAAACTAAGACTAAAACTAAACATGGCAGTAGCTACGAAAAGATAAAGAACACACAACAACAAAAAGATAGGCAGGAAAAATCTTATGATGTGTTCTAGATTTTGAAAGTGGAGCGTGTTTCTCTCCCACACAAAGTAAGACGGGATCTAACTTGTTATGAACAGCAAGCAAAGCTAAAGAAAACTAAAAATAAAACCTAAGAGCGAGACGCTCCAAGCATAGCACATAACGCATGAAGTGATAAAAAATATAGTGAGACGAAGGACGAACTGATGATTGTTGATGGAGAAGGGGATGCACGGGGGCATCCCCAAGCTTAGACGCTTGAGTCTCCTTGAATATTTATTGGGGATGCATGGGGGCATCCCCAAGCTTGAGCGCTTGACACTCCTGGATCTTCTTTCATCATCTTCCATCGCACACTTGAAAACTCCCTTCATACATAACTCATCATAAGCTGATTAGAGAGGTTAGTACCCTTAATAAAATAATTTTTCCCCACTGGATATAAAGATATTCTTGAAGAGCTACTGTTTCTCAAGAGTGCCAAAAAGTTTTTGCAAAGAAAAAACAAGCTTAAGGTTTGCAAAAATTAGGAGAGACAAAACGTGGCAGAATCTGTGAAAAACAGAACAGCAGGTAGTAAAGAATTTTTTAGGGGCGCTTCTGCAACTCAAATAAAAAAACTCAGAACATACGGAAGTTTCACAATTGTATAGATCACGCTGTAAAAATAATTCAGATCAAAAAGATGATCTGGTGATTTGATTCGAATTTTTCTGTCAAGGGACAGAATCTGTTTTCTGGACAGCACATCACAACTTTTGCTTCCCTTATCATAAGAGGCTATAACTTGGCACAAAGCTGAAAAATAAAGATACAATGATGTTGCTACAGTAGTAACAAACATCAAGAAACAACAAAAAGCAAAAAGAAACCTAAATTCATTGCGGGCTGCCTCCCGAAAGCGCTTTATTTCATGCCTTTAAGCTAGGCATAATGCAAAAGAAGAATCAAGTTTTATCAAGAGAAAGAGAATAATTAGCCCGTGTAACGGACTCAAAAGGTAACTTGATTTTCTTTCTAGTGAAGTGTTCCATCCCCTTTTTGAATGGGAATTGGAATTTTATATTCCCCTCTTTCATGTCAATAACCGCACCAATGGTGCGAAGAAAAGGACATCCCAAAATAATTGGACACAAAGGTTCACACTCTATATCATAACAATAAAATCAACGGGAACATAGTTGTCATTGACAATGATAAGAACATCGTCGATCTTCCCCAAAGGTTTCTTTACGGAAGAATCAACAAGACGAACACCAAAAGAACAAGGCTCAAAGGGCTTCAATTCAAACATATCAAATATTCTTTTGGGCATAACGGAGGTACTAGCTCCAACATCACATAAGGCATAGCAAGAGAAGTTATTTAATTTAATTTTGATCATAGGGTCCCAACCATCATCTAGCTTCCTAGGTATGGAGGCTTCTACTCTAAGCTTCTCCTCCCTAGCTTTGATGAGAGCATTTGTGATATGCTCCGTGAAGGCAAGATTAAGTGTGCTAGTGTGGGGGTCTCTAGACATTTTGTGTAGCAAGCTAATAACTTCTGAGAGGGTGTAACTATCAAAATCAATATCACTACTATCAAAGGTGGTAGTAGTGTCGTCTAGGCTCACTTTTTTGAAACCCTCTTTGTTCATAGGAGTTTCTTCATCTTTGGTTGAGGTATTAGCATCACCATTAATAGGTCCAACGGGACTAGGAGTGCATTGGGTGCTAATAGTTTGGGTGTCCTCAACAATTAGGATAGTGGCAACTGTGTGGTGTGTAGGAAGGCTCTTAATTCTATCCTCTTCCATATGGATAACTTCCGGTTTGGCTGCCATTTGATTTATCAAAGTAGATTGGGTGTGGGACATATTCGAAACATGGGTTTCTGTGGCGGTGCAGAATGGCAGTATGCTCACCTATTTGTTTAGAGAAGGCTTTGTTTTGTTCAAACTGGGTGTGCATATAGTTCTTAGTAGCTTTCTCTATTTCTACCAATTTCTCATAGCTAGGTAGGTCTCTTTTCGTATAAGCAGGATTATAGGAGGTGTTTCTAGGGTAGGTGTTGTTGTTCCCATAGTTGGATGGAAACGGTCTAGGATTGCTAGCAAAATTACCCCTATAAGCATTGTTGTTGAAGTTGTTTCTAGCAATAAAGTTCACATCTACTTGTTCTTGGGCAACCAAAGAATTTAAAGGGACATCATGAGGATCAATAGAGGGTTGCTTGGTAAGTAGGGACATAATTAAGTCAACTTTTTCATTTAGGGAGGTAACTTCCTCGACAGAGTTTACCTTCCTACCTGTTGGAGCGCGTTCGGTGTGCCATTGGGAATAATTGGTCATCATCTCATCGAGAAGCTTCGTGGCAGCACCAAGTGTAGTTGACATAAAGGTTCCTCCCGCGGCCGAATCTAACAGGTTCCGCGAGGTAAAGTTCAAGCCTGCATAAAAAGTCTGGATAACCATCCAGGTAGTCAAACCATGTGTAGGGCATTTCTTAACAAGAGATTTCATTCGTTCCCAAGCTTGGGCAACGTGTTCATTATCCAATTGCTTAAAATTCATAATGTTACTCCTTAATTGGATAATTTTAGCAGGTGGGTAGTACTTTCCTATAAAAGCATCTTTGCACTTATCCCAAGAATTTATTCTATTCCTAGGCAATGATTGAAACCAGATTTTAGCGTCTCCCCTTAAAGAGAAAGGAAAGAGCTTGATCTTAACAATATCACCTTCTACTTGTTTATACTTTTGCATATCACATAATTCAACAAAATTGTTCAAGTGTAAAGCAGCATCATCTCCAGCACCAGAGAATCTATCTCTCATAACAAGGTTTAGCAAGGCAGGTTTAATTTCATAAGAGGTAGCTGAAGTGGCAGGTGTGGAAATGGGAGTGCAGATAAAGTCTTGGTTGTTGTGACTAGTGAAGTCACACAACTTGGTGTTTTCAGAGGAACCCATAGCAGCAGCAAGTGTGGCAGATTTTTTTTTGTGATTTTTGATAAAAGACACAAAGATAAAAACTGAAAGGTAAACTAACAAGACTAAAAAACAAAGGTAAAGGGTAGTGTGCAACTCCCCTATCTTAGCACTCGGAGTCCCCGGCAACGGCGCCAGAAATTTGCTTGATGGCGCGAGAGTTGACGGGTGTAGTCTTCTCACCCTTCGTTGGTGAGCCCCAAGTGGAAGGCGTGATGTAGCACATCAGCAAATTACCCTCAGTAAAGATACCAAGGTTTGTCTCCAGTAGGACTCCAGAGATGATAAGTAGGTGTCAGCGGCGCAACTGACGCGGACCTGCACACAGAAACAAATAACTTTGTTCCCAACGAAGTTCAGAGAGGTTGTCAATCTCTCCGGTCTTGTTGTTCACAAAGGATCAAACACAAGGGATAATGATAGCAAATGGAAGTAAAAGCAGAAAAGTAAATGAGCGTGGAAACAGTAATGAGGATATGGACCGGGATACGTGATGTTCACTAGTGATGTCTCTCTCCCAAAAGACGATAAAACTGCTATGCGAGGTAAACAAATTACAGAAGGGCAATTGACAGGATTATGAACGCACCGCAATGCTAACTATTCTACAAAAGAAAGGAAGAGGCTCAAAAGCACGGGCAGTACGCCAAAATAAGTAGACCGAAATCCAACTGCATCTACTACTAATCATCCACCTTGAGATATCTATCCAGAACATCTCGCTGGTATTAAGTTGCGAGCCCCACCCAAAGTGTAAACCCAAAGCAACAGACAACTGCATTAAAAAGCACTTTGCGTAAAGAAAACAATCCTTGCAACCGCGGTTACAAGCACCGTTGTTTTCCCCCTTGTGTCAACAACACATCCCCTAGACTCATGTTTCTGTCACTCAAGCGTGTCATCGGGGGGCATGAACCCACAATCGAGCATAATGTTCCCTCTTGGGGGTTACTACCTACTACTTTGCCAAAGCAATAAACAACAACGGAGAACATGCAAGAATTACTTAGGAACAAAAATATAAGAGATAAAAACCAAATATATTACTCAATCACAATCTGAACATAATCTCATAATCCATCAGATCCCATCAAACTCAGCATAGCAACAGCAGAAAGATTACAAAAGTGCCTCAATCATGTAGGGCAGCTCATGAGGTCTAAACCATGAAGAACAAAGAGGGGAGGAGAACATCACATAGCTACTGATCACGGACCCATGGTCCAAGGAAAACTACTCAGGAGACATCCGGGGAGAATCCATGGTGGAGAGGAGACTCCCGGAGGTCAGCCCTCCCTCCGGCAGGGTGCCTAGAAGAGTTCTTCTGGTGCTCCCGATCTCGGAAGCGCGGCGGTGGCGGAACAGAGGAGAGATCGCGAAAAAAGGGTTCTCTCCTCGGAGGTTTCCCGTGACGGAGAATATATAGGCGAAGGGGGGCAGCCAGAGGTGGACCAGGGGCCCCAGGCGCCCCCCTGGCGCGGCCAGGGGTGGGGCCGCGCCGGGTGGCCTCCTGGGCCACCCTGGCTCCCCTCTGGCCCCACTCGGGCTCTTCGCGAAGCTTCCTGTACACTGATTTTTCCTATATTTTTCCCGGAATTTTTCTGGCACTTTTTATATGGGGGAAATGTGACGCCCCCAAAATCAATCCGTGTACAGTAATCATACACGCAGGGTACACGGCTGAGATTAGGGTGCCACGGTGATAATACCACAGCACAACACTAAACACAAAAGGATAAACAAATATGTTACAATAGAGGGGGTCACGCGGACCCGAATACATAAGTCATACAAGCCATAATATCTGAGTACAGACATAGTTAGTCAAGTTTTGCCTTAAGAAGGCTAGCACAAATCACATCAGAGATACAGATCGAAAAGGCGAGGCCTCCTTCCTGGGATCCACCGAACTACTCCTGGTCAACGGGGAACTCGACGTCGTAGTAGGCGCCTCCGGGGTACTCCTTCTCCTGGGCTCCAACGTCGGCTGCAGCGGCCGATCAGACAAAACAGTAAAGGAAACAAAGAAGGTGAGTATCTAGTATACCCGCGAGTCTTACGTCCGCTACTAAGCATTATGCATTGTATGAACGGAAAGAAGAGGCTGTATATAGTGGACGGAAAGACAGAAATCCAGAGCAAGGGTAAGAAGCTAGGCCTAACGAAGACTAGCATCTTCCGACGATGTCTTGCAGCATGAAGTAAGAATCAGCCAACAGTTTATATAAAGCATAAAGTAACAATGCAGCAGAAGTTGCTGCAGCATTGTATAACAATAAGTTGTAATAATTAGCAATGCCTCCGAGATCACCTCCTCGATATCCCCGCGAGGAAGAAAACTCGGAACCATACAGTTTAATAATAATAGTTTGTAGTGGTAAGATCCAGCTTCAGCATAAAGCGTCATGTTACCGTGGACACGGCTATCCAAATAGATTAATCTTCCCTGCAGGGGTGCACTTGTGGTACGCTACACGCACGGATCTCTAGGGTGGCGGGAACCTTGTTAGGGAACGCTCCACCGAGGCTATCCGACACTTCATAGCCCATCTTTCAAACTCAACAGAGAGGCCATCCGCCGGTCTAAATCCTAAGTAATCAGGGCCTTGGACCCCAACCCTGACGTACTCCTGCACGGTGTGTGGGTGGCCGGGAAGCCGTAACAAAAACAACACAGCTCGAGCAAAGAAGACAGTGCACTTCCCGGCAATCAGCCCGCGGTACTGCTGACGTCTGAAGAGTCCTCGGACGACACTACGAAGCAGAGGAGCCCATAAACTCGTAATTCCCACGGGTAGGTAGTGCGTACATGGCATATAGCCAACTCAAGACATTCACTGAACCATTTAGCATTTTAATTAACCTGTGTGACAACCGTTATCGTTGCCTCGACTTAACTGATCCGCGGACAACGACAGCAGCCAGGACCACCAGTACATCGGTGCTTTCCCTGTCGTCCCACCAAGTCACTGCGGTTACCAACAAGGTGAACCGTCTCCTTACCTTGTCTTGCGTGTGCTCCTGGAGGAGCTCGACTTTCGTGGTTTGGTAACTCTCGCGGCCAACGATCAGGGGCCAAGCACACCGGTACACTGGTCGTACCCTCCCTGTCGTCCCGTCGCAATACCTCTCGCGGGCACTGTTGGGTCGCCCGACTTCTTACCTTTAGGACAACCGTTACTCAGGTACCTAGAGCGGCTATACAGAATCAACAACGAGTGGAGTACAAGGATTACTCCTTGATAGCTCACAGTTGATGGTGGCTCGGCAGAGCCGAGCTAGGGGGCCTCAGGCGGTGTCTGCATTGTACCGTACCTGTGCAGTTATAATAAATGTATCCGCGTTCACTCCCCGGAGTGATCACGGCCCTCTATCTAATCCTAGCTAACAATGCGCAGGGCTCACTGTTGAATAATGCATAATAATAATAGGCAGCATAGGATAAAGGAGGTGCATCAAGGGGCGACAAAACAGGCTATGCAATTGAATAGGATTGCAACGTAGCAGCAGCAGTAACAATACCTAGTGCAAGAAATGTACGGAAAGATAGGCGATATCTGGGGAAGAGAATGGCTCTGCTTGCCTGGAAGCTCGACGGTAGCAGTAGGGTCGTCGACGAAGTAGTCGTACTCAGCAGCGGTGTAGTCGGCGGCAGCAGCAGGGTCTACCGGAGATTAAGGGGGGAGGAAACAGTAAATACACAGCAATAATATACAAACATATGCATGACATGACAGATGAAATGTTAACGGTGTTCTAACGCAGTGCAATGCACGTTGCTCGGAACGGGAATTCATCTAAGGATGAACTACCGGCTCCGGGTGATTACCGGACAGGGTGTCCGGAGGGGGAAGGATCAAGCCGGAGGTGTCGTGGGTACCGGACAAACATAAGGGGGGTGTATCCGTGCAAGTTGATCTATTCTGGGAAACATTCGTGTTCGGAATAAATTCATCCGGGCACTCTAACAGTACCGGACAGTTTATCGGACAGTCGGTCCGGAGGGGGACGGTTCGATGTTCGTTGTGTTAGAGGGGTGTAATAGACATACGGATAGCGTATTCGTATTCGTTATATTTTTTTGATCAATTTTCATGTATAAAGTTTTTGAATCTGAGTTACGGTTTAAAAGTTATTGAATTTCAAAGTTTTAAATCATTTAAATGATTTTCTGAATTTCTTTTATTATTTATTCAACATTATCTATAACATTATCCAGAATAGGGCCTGACATGTGGGACCCACATGTCAGCCTCTGTATTTTCTTTAAATATTTTTAATGAATAAAAACTGACAGTGGGGCCAAGTGGTCAGTGACACATAAGCTAAATAACTAGTTTAAATTAATTTAAATGGGCAGGGGCCCACATGTCATTGACAGTGGGGGGTTTAATTTTTCTATCAAGCTAATCAGTGGGATTAGCCGGGGGGGACCCACATGTAAGTGGCCCACGGGGGGATTAGCTTAACGCTAATCACACCTCTGACTAGGGGGCCCCGCATGGCAGCCACCCAGGGGGCTCACCGGCGACTGGCCGGCGGCGAGGTTGACCGCGCCGTCAACACAGGCCACGGGAGGGGGCGCGGCTTGCTCCATTCGACGCAGCAGACTACGGGGAGGACTTTGGTGGCGGTGCGGTGGCTGGGGTCGACGGAATCTTCGACGGCGACGAGGGAGGCGGTGACCGAGAAAACGCGATGACGGAGCCGACGAACTAGCGCGGGAACTCGGGCACAAGGTGGCGCATTTAACCATTGGGAGGTGCGGGAGCAATATGACGCAGGCGGTGCGCCAAACGTGCGATCTAGGCCACGGCTACGAGCTCGCCGGCGGAAGCGCGGCCACGGCCCTAATGGTGAAGTGGACTACGGTGCACGACTTGCTCGTCGGGGAGTTGGGGGAGGCGTAGAAGCTCACCAGGAGTGCAGTGCAGGTGACGGCGTGCTCGATGGAGGCTCGGCGGCGGCGAATCGCGACTGCGACTCAACGGCGGCGGGGAAAAGGGAACTTGGGCGTGCGCTTGCTGTGGACAGCGTCGGCTCGATTTCCTGCGGTGGACGACGAAGACGACGTCGGCGAACGGCTTGGACAAGGCGGCGTGGCGACGCGAGCTCACTGGACGTGTGAGCTCACGGCCATGGCGACGGCGGCTCGGGTGGGAACTTTCCCCGACGACTGCGAGGAATGGAGGAGGGGCGTGTCCAGGGGGTAGCTGGGGGTGCCCTTATCGCGTCAGAGGCACAGGGGAGGTGGGGGCGGCCGGCAGAGGCGCCAGCCACAACGGGCTCTCCACGGCGACGGAGCAGGTGAGGGTGGTTGGGGTGGGGGAGAGAGAAGAGAGGAGTGGGCAGCTGGGCCGGGGGTGGGCCTCGCCTAGGGCGAGGTTTAGTTGTTTTGTATTTTCTTTTGCTTTTTGTTTTTTGTCTTTTTTGTTTGTATTTTAATTTAGTGCCTTTTGCATTTTTGTAAAATGTGTAACCTGGCCCATAATTAGTATTGTATATCATTAGAGTGCTACAAAAAGTTTGGGGTCAAAAGAAATATATTTAGTATTTCTTTTAAATTACCGAATGACAATTGGTGCTGTTTTGGCTGGTGTTTGAATTGTTTGAATTTTTTTAGAGGCCTAATAAAATACCATAACCACATGGGCATAACCCACTAATTATTTGTGATTTAATAAAAGTGGTTGTATAATTTTTGGGCAAGTTTTATTTGCAACATTATTTTTAATATCAACAAAAAGGCATTTTGGATTTGATTTCATTCAAATTTGATCATGGCATGATTTAGCAACAGTAATTGGTCCACAGTAAAAGTGATTACTGTTACTGACAACTGAGGGTGTTACAAATCTCCCCCACTACAAAAATTCTCATCCCGAGAATTTAAGTGGTAGCGAGGAAAAGATCGGGGTATTCATCGCGAAGGCGATCTTCGCGTTCCCAAGTGGCTTCATCTTCAGAATGATTCGACCACTGAACCTTGAGAAACTTGACGGTCTTGTTGCGGGTTCAACGTTCAGACTGATCAAGAATGCGGCTCGGATGTTCCCGATAAGTCAAGTCTTGTTGCAGCTCGATCATATCATGCTCCACTTTGCGGATAGGATCCTTCAAGCAGCGACGGAGTTGCGACACGTGGAAGACATCGTGGACTTGGGAGAGGTTCGGCGTCAATTCCAAACGGTTTGCCACGGGTCCACTCCTGGAAAGGATACGGAACGGCCCAATGTAGTGAGGAGCCAACTTGCCCTTGATACCGAAGCGATGAGTGCCCCTCATGGGAGTGACACGGAGGTAAGCGTATTCGCCAGGTTGATAGACCATTTCCTTGTGCTTGCGATCATAGTTGCTCTTCTGACGGGACTGAGCAGCTTTCAGGTGTTCACGGATAACGCGAACCTGATCTTCGGCATGCTTAATAACGTCCGGACCAATGAGAGTTCGTTCTCCAGTTTCTGACCAATTCAGAGGGGTTCGACACTTATGTCCATAGAGGACTTCAAAGGGTTCCATCTTCAGACTAGCTTGATAGCTATTGTTGTATTAGAATTCAGCAAATGGAAGAGATTCCTCCCATTTCTTAACGAATGAGATGACACAAGCTCGAAGCATATCTTCAAGCACTTGGTTGACTCGTTCGACCTGTCCTTGCGACTGGGGGTGATAAGCGGTGCTGAAATTTAGATGAGTTCCCATAGCTTCTTGGAAACTATCCCAGAATCTTGAGGTGAAAATGTTGCCACGGTCAGAACTGATCTCCAGCGGAATACCATGGAGGGACACAATTCTGGAAACATACAAGTCTGCTAACTGACTAGCAGAGATCGTCTCCTTGACTGGCAGAAAGTGCGCAACCTTGGAGAATCGGTCGATGACGACAAAGATGGCATCATGACCCTTCTGTGATCGGGGAAAACCGGTGACGAAGTCCATCTCGATCTTGTCCCACTTCCATTCAGGAATAGAGAGTGGTTGTAGAGTTCCAGCAGGTCTTTGATGTTCTGCCTTGACGCGACGGCAAACGTCACATTCAGAAACATACCGGGCAATGTCTTGCTTCATGTTAGGCCACCAGAATTGCTGACGAATGTCTTGGTACATCTTGGTGCTTCCAGGATGAATGGACAACGGGGTATCGTGAGCCGCTCTCATGACCTTCGGGGTCATATCCAGGTTCTCATGCCTGCCCTTGCTGTGAGTAACCACTAAACGGTTCTGGTAGAACACCGCACCTTTGCCATCAATGATGAAGGATGAGGGTCTCCCATTGGCGAAATCGCGCTTAATCTTGTGTACGAAATCATCATAAAATTGTATACCCTTGACGGATTTGACGAGATCCGGTTCGATAACCAGGTTATTTGCATAACCTTGAGGAACAATCTCGAGGTTTAACTTTTGAAAATCTTCATACAGAGGTGGTTGGTCTAGTTGCACCTCAAGTTCACTACAGTAAGCTTTACGGCTCAAAGCGTCGGCCATCACATTAACCTTGCCAGGGGTGTAATGAATATCCATGTTGAAATCGGCTATTGTCTCGAGCCATCTTTGTTGGCGGAGATTCAGGTCGGGCTGAGTAAACAAGTACTTCAGGCTTTGGTGGTCGGTGTAGATCTCGCAACAGTTACCAATGAGGTAATGTCGCCACAGTTTCAATGCATAAATTACTGCTACCAATTCGAGATCATGTGTTGGATATTTGTCTTCGTGAGCACGCCACTGACGAGAGCCATAAGCAATCACTTTGCGCTCTTGCATTAGGACACAGCCTAATCCTTGACGAGACGCGTCGCAATATATCACGAAGTCCTTCTGAGTATCAGGGGGAGCGAGCACCGGGGGAGAAGTTAACTTGTCCTTGAGCGCTTGGAAACTTTCTTGACATTTATCTGTCCACTCAAACTTTACGCCTTTGTGAAGCATATTAGTCAGAGGCCTGGCAATCTTGGAGAAATTCTCGACGAAACGGCGGCAATAGCTAGCGAGCCCAAGGAAACTGCGGACTTGCTTGACGGTCTTGGGAGGAGTCCAGTCAAGAATAGCCTGGATACGTTCTGGGGTGACGGCAATGCCATCCTTGGAAATCACATGTCCAAGGTAGGTTACTTCGGGAAGCCAGAACTCACACTTAGAATACTTAGCGTAGAGTTTGTGTTCTCGAAGCTTCTCCAGTATAAGACGAAGATGTTCAGCATGTTCTTCTTCATGCTTGGAATATATCAATATATCATCCAGATAAACCATGACGAACTGGTCGAGGTACTCCATGAAAATATAATTCATCAATCTGGAGAAGGTGGCTGGAGCATTGGTTAAGCCAAAGGACACGACAGTGTACTCGTATGAACCATAGCGAGTAATGAAGGCAGTCTTCGGAATGTCCTCATCACGGACTCGGATTTGGTGACAACCCAACCTCAAGTCGAGTTTAGAGAACACCTTGGATCCGGCAAGTTGATCATACAGATCGTTGATCC
Source organism: Bromus sterilis (assembly GCA_950022295.1). Classification (NCBI taxonomy): domain Eukaryota; kingdom Viridiplantae; phylum Streptophyta; class Magnoliopsida; order Poales; family Poaceae; genus Bromus; species Bromus sterilis. The sequence continues at coordinate 34,940,229 of OX465597.1, forward strand.
GAGGGAGTGGGTATTTGTTCTGGATGGTGGCTTGGTTAATGGGCCGATAATCTTGGACCAATCGGTTTTTCCCATCGCTCTTCGTGACAAAATGCGAAGGTGCTCCCCAAGCTGAGGAACTGGGGCGAATGAATCCTTTCTGAAGTGCCTTGTCGATTTCCTCCTTAAGTTCAAGGAGTTCATGTGGCGGCATCTTGTAAGGACGCTTGGAAATAGGGGTGGTGCCAGGCTTCAAGTCGATGACAAATTCAACTTCTCTGATCGGGGGTATTCCCGGCAGTTCTTCTGGGAAAACGTCGGGAAAATCGCGAACGACTGGAACGTTCTCGATGCCTTCGAGGGGGGCGGCATTCAAAGCATTCATCAAAAATACCTGTGTTTCAGCATTATGGGTAACTCGGGTGGTGTGGTTAACAATCTCGCCGGAGGGGTGAAAAAGTTGGACAGACTTGGTGCCACAATAGAGTGCGGCATCGTGAAATTTCAACCAATCCATGCCCAGTATTAGGTCTATGGTGGAGGTTTTCAGGATGATGGGGGACACAAGGAATATAATCCCTGCGACGTCAATGGTGACATCGCGTACCATCATGGAGGTTTGGCAACGGCCTCCAGGGGTGCGGACAACCATCGGTGGGTTCATCTTCTCAAACGTAATGTTACGCGATAATGCAAATGCTTCCGACATGAATGAATGTGATGCTCCTAAATCAAATAAAACAGTAGCAGGTGCGGAATTAACGAGAAGGGTACCCATCACGGTAGCGGGTTGTTCCTGGGCTTCTTCCACATTAATGTTGTAAGCATGTCCAGGAGCATGAGCAGCAGACCCAGTATTATAGTTGGGGCTCCTGTTGTTGCCACGACCATTTCCACGGCCAGCGGGGTGAACTACCAGTTGCTTCTGCTTCTGGGGGCACTCCCTGGAAAAATGCCCAGGTTGGCGGCACGTGAAGCATAATCCATCCTGAGGACGAAGGGGGGTAGCATTGGGTGGTGCAGGCAGAGCTCTTGGCATCTGCGGTGGCGGAGGCAGACGGGGTGCAGCATAAGACGACCTTGGAGCAGGGACAGCTGAATGGGTCACACTGGTAGGGAGCCAGATACGACGCTTCTGCGTTGCGCCCGAAGATGAGCCAACGTCACGATAACGCTTCAGAGAGTTCTTGTGCTCCATTGAGGCAGTCTCGACGGTGATAGCCTTGTTCAGCATGGTGGCGAAGTTGGCGAAATCATGAACGGCAAGAGCGAGCCTGAGGTCTGGGTTGAGGCCTCGACGGAACTTCTGCTGCCTGCGAGCATCAGTGGTGATCTCTCCTTCCGCATAGCGAGAGAGGTTGAGGAACTCGCGCTGATAGGCTTCAACAGTCATGTCGCCCTGAGTGAGGTTGCGGAATTCTTCCGCCTTACGATCCATGATCCCCTGAGGAATGTAGCGGGCGCGGAAGGCAGACTGAAATTCATCCCAAGTGATGAATTCTCCGACTGGCAGTGAACGCTTGTGGGTGCTCCACCACTGAGCAGCGGCGCCATTCAGGTGATAAGACGCAAAGTTCACATAATCGGCTGGATCGACATTAGCAGATTCCAGCTCGTGCGTGATGTCGCGAAGCCAGTCATCAGCATCCAACGGCTGAACAGTGTTGCGGAACATAGTGGGCTTGAGGCGGGTGAAGTCGTGCAGAGTCACGGTGGCATGCTGATGGTGGTGCCCATTCTGATTCTGCTGGGGGAACTGAGCCATGACATTCTCCATGAACTGACGGTTCAGCTCGAACTGCTGCATCATCGCGGCCATGTAATCCGGCGGCGGAGGTGGGTCGTTGGCACCACGACCACGACCACGACCACGACCAGCCATCCTGCTAGAATTTAACAGGGGTACTTCAGCGATGAAAATTTAACAAGATACCGGAATCAAGCCTGAAGTAAAAACGACAACGAAGAGGAGGCGCGGATATATATAGGAGTAGTCATATAAGACATACACATTTACACACAGAGTCAATTGAAAATCGGGTAGCGTAACGTCGTAGAAATTAAGGAAAAAGGGCTCACTAGGCGGCGCGCAGACCGCGGTAAGGATTACACGATGCGACATAGATTCCACTATGTCAATCACACCGCAAGAAAACTGTTGGCCACAGGAGTTAATGCCAGAGAACGCGCGGCCTGCCCAGAATGAGAATGGGATCCGCGGTCCGGGACCTGGGGTATGACTCCTGCGACACGACTCAATAAATAGGGGAAGCACCAAAATGCCGGGTGTAATCAAGAGAACGTGATCGTAATGTCAGATTTTGTAAAACTTACCAGCAAGGAAAAGAAAGAAGATTCCCAAAGCATAGGTAAGGAGAAAAGGATCCTAATACCATAGATATCACACGTAGTGACATCAATGTGGGCCCGTAAGCCAAATATTAAGTTAGCAAAATAGTTTTTCAAAGTCTAGACTCAACATCGATCAAGTAGTGGTGGGGTGGCTTCCTACAGGCAGTCGGCTCTGATACCAACTTGTGACGCCCCCAAAATCAATCCGTGTACAGTAATCATACACGCAGGGTACACGGCTTAGATTAGGGTGCCACGGTGATAATACCACAGCACAACAATAAACACAAAAGGATAAAAAAATATGTTACAATAGAGAGGGTCACGTGGACCCGAATACATAAGTCATACAAGCCATAATATCTGAGTACAGACATAGTTAGTCAAGTTTTGCCTTAAGAAGGCTAGCACAAATCACATCAGAGATACAGATCGAAAAGGCGAGGCCTCCTGCCTGGGATCCACCGAACTACTCCTGGTCAACGGGGAACTCGACGTCGTAGTAGGCGCCTCCGGGGTACTCCTGCTCCTGGGCTCCAACGTCGGCTGCAGCGGCCGATCAGGCAAAACAGTAAAGGAAATAAAGCAGGTGAGTATCTAGTATACCCGCGAGTCTTACGTCCGCTACTAAGCATTATGCATTGTATCAACGGAAAGAAGAAGCTGTATATAGTGGACTGAAAGACAGAAATCCAGAGCAAGGGTAAGAAGCTAGGCCTAACGAAGACTACCATCTTTCGACGATGTCTTGCAGCATGAGGTAAGAATCAGCCAACAGTTTATATAAAGCATAAAGTAACAATGCAGCAGAAGTTGCTGCAGCATTGTATAACAATAAGTTGTAATAATTAGCAATGCCTCCGAGATCACCTCCTCGACATCCCCGCGAGGAAGAAAACTCGGAACCATACAGTTTAATAATAATAGTTTGTAGTGGTAAGATCCAGCTTCAGCATAAAGCGTCCTGTTACCGTGGACATGGCTATCCGAATAGATTAATCTTCCCTGCAGGGGTGCACTTGTGTTACGCTACACGCACGGATCTCCAGGGTGGCGGGAACCTTGTTAGGGAACGCTCCACCGAGGCTATCCGACACTTCATAGCCCATCTTTCAAACTCAACAGAGAGGCCATCCGCTGGTCTAAATCCTAAGTACTCAGGGCCTTGGACCCCAACCCTGACGTACTTCTGCACGGTGCGTGGGTGGCCGGGAAGCCGTAACAAAAACAACACAGCTCGAGCAAAGAAGTCAGCGCACTTCCCGGCAATCAGCCCGCGGTACTGCTGACGTCTAAAGAGTCCTCGGACGACACTACGAAGCAGAGGAGCCCATCAACTCGTAATTCCCATGGGTAGGTAGTGCGTACATGGCATATAGCCAACTCAAGACATTCACTGAACCATTTAGCATTTTAATTAACCTGCGTGACAACCGTTATCGTTGCCTCGACTTAACTGACCCGCGGACAACGACAGCAGCCAGGACCACCAGTACATCGGTGCCTGCCCTGTCGTCCCACCAATCACTGCGGTTACCAACAAGGTGAACCGTCTCCTTACCTTGTCTCGCGTGTGCTCCTGGAGGAGCTTGACTTTCGTGGTTTGGTAACTCTCGCGGCCAACGATCAGGGGCCAAGCACACCGGTACACTGGTCGTACCCTCCCTGTCGTCCCGTCGCAATACCTCTCGCGGGCACCGTTGGGTCGCCCGACTTCTTACATTTAGGACAACCGTTACTCAGGTACCTAGAGCGGCTATACAGAATCAACAACGAGTGGAGTACAAGGATTACTCCTTGATAGCTCACACTTGATGGTGGCTCGGCAGAGCCGAGCTAGGGGGCCTCAGGCGGTGTCGGCATTGTACCGTACCTGTGCAGTTATAATAACTGTATCCGCGTTCACTCCCCGGAGTGATCACGACCCTCTATCTAATCCTAGCTAACAATGCGCAGGGCTCACTTCTGAATAATGCATAATAATAATAATAATAGGCAGCATAGGATAAAGGAGGTGCATCAAGGGGCGACAAAACAGGCTATGAAATTGAATAGGATTGCAACGTAGTAGCAGCAGTAACAAGGCCTAGTGCAAGAAATGTACGGAAAGATAGGCGATATCTGGGGAAGAGAATGGCTCTGCTTGCCTGGAAGCTCGACGGTAGCAGTAGGGTCTTCGACGAAGTAGTCGTACTCAGCAGCGGTGTAGTCGGCGGCAGCAACGGGGTCTACCGGAGATTAAGGGGGGAGGAAACAGTAAATACACATCAATAATATACAAACATATGCATGACATGATAGATGAAATGTTAACGGTGTTCTAACGCAGTGCAATGCACGTTGCTCGGAACGGAAATTCATTTGAGGATGAACTACCGGCTCCGGGTGATTACCGGACAGGGTGTCCGAAGGGGGAAGGATCAAGCCGGAGGTGTCGTGGGTACCGGACAAACGTAAGGGGGGTGTATCTGTGCTAGTTGATCTATTCTGGGAAACATTCGTGTTCGGAATAAATTCATCCGGGCACTCTAACAGTACCGGACAGTTTATCGGACAGTCGGTCCGGAGGGGGACGGTTCGATGTTCGTTGTGTTAGAGGGGTGTAATAGACATACGGATAGCGTATTCGTATTCGTTATATTTTTCTGTATAAAGTTTTTGAATCTGAGTTACGGTTTAAAAGTTATTGAATTTCAAAGTTTTAAATCATTTAAACGATTTTCTGAATTTCTTTTATTATTTATTCAACATTATCTATAACATTATCCAGAATAGGGCCTGACATGTGGGACCCACATGTCAGCCTCTGTATTTTCTTTAAATCTTTTTAATCAATAAAAACTGACAGTGGGGCCCAGTGGTCAGTGACACATAAGCTAAATAACTAGTTTAAATTAATTTAAATGGGCAGGGGCCCACATGTCATTGACAGTGGGGGCTTTAATTTTTCTATCAAGCTAATCAGTAGGATTAGCCGGGGGGGACCCACATGTAAGTGGCCCACGGGGGGATTAGCTTAACGCTAATCACACCTCTAACGAGGGGGCCCCGCATGGCAGCCACCTAGGGGGCTCACCGGCGACTGGCCGGCGGCGAGGTTGACCGCGCCGTCAACACAGGCCACGGGAGGGGGCGCGGCTTGCTCCATTCGACGCAGCAGACTACGGGGAGGACTTTGGTGACGGTGCGGTGGCTGGGGGTCAACGGAATCGTCGACGGCGACGAGGGAGGCGACGACCGAGAAAACGCGATGACGGAGCCGACGAACTAGCGCGGGAACTCGGGCACAAGGTGGCGCATTCGACCATTGGGAGGTGCGGGAGCAATATGACGCGGGCGGCGCGCCAAACGTGTGATCTAGGCCACGGCTACGAGCTCGCCGGCGGAAGCGCGGCCACGGCTCTAATGGTGAAGTGGACTACGGTGCACGACTTGCTCGTCGGGGAGTTGGGGAGGCGTAGAAGCTCACCAGGAGTGCAGTGCAGGTGACGGCGTGCTCGATGGAGGCTCGGCGGCGGCGAATCGCGACTGCGACTCAACGGCGGCGGGGAAAAGGGAACTTGGGCGTGCGCTTGCTGTGGACGGCGTCAGCTTGATTTCCTGCGGTGGACGACGAAGACGACATCAGCGAACGGCTTGGACAAGGCAGCGTGGCGACGCGAGCTCACTGGCCGCGTGAGCTCACGGCCATGGCGACGGCGGCTCGGGTGGGAACTTTCCCCGACGACTGCGAGGAATGGAGGAGGGGCGTGTCCAGGGGGTAGCTGGGGGTGCCCTTATCGCGTCAGAGGCACAGGGGAGGTGGGGGCGGCCGGCAGAGGCGCCAGCCACAGCGGGCTCTCCACGGCGACGGAGCAGGTGAGGGTGGTTGGGGTGGGGGAGAGAGAAGAGAGGAGTGGGAGGCTGGGCCGGGGGTGGGCCTCGCCTAGGGCGAGGTTTAGTTGTTTTGTATTTTCTTTTGCTTTTTGTTTTCTGTCTTTTTTGTTTGTATTTTAATTTAGTGTCTTTTGCATTTTTTATAAAATGTGTAACCTGGCCCATAATTAGTATTGTATATCATTAGAGTGCTACAAAAAGTTTGGGGTCAAAAGAAATAGATTTAGTATTTCTTTTAAATAACCGAATGACAATTGGTGTTGTTTGTGCAGGTGTTTGAATTGTTTGAATTTTTTTAGAGGCATAATAAAATACCATAACCACATGGGCATAACCCACTGATTATTTGTGATTTAATAAAAGTGGTTGTATAATTTTTGGGCAAGTTTTATTTGCAACATTATTTTTAATATCAACAAAAAGGCATTTTGGATTTGATGTGATTCAAATTTGATCATGGCATGATTTAGCAACAGTAATTGGTCCACAGTAAAAGTGATTACTGTTACAGACAACTGAGGGTGTTACAGGAAAACTGAAATAGAAAAACAGCAGAAAACAGGAACTGGTACTGTGGTGCACTGAGTTAATAGGTTAGTCCAAATATGATCAAAAGTGTATGAAGTGTATCTAGATCATAGCAATATCACACAAAACATGCATGGAGCAAGCTGAAATTATGGATACGTTTTGGACGTATCACATCCTAAGGGTCAACTCTCGTGCTTACGCTCATCCATTGCATGAGTGCTCAAAATATTGAAAAAGGAGTGGATCAAATTGACTTGTACCTGACTAGTGGTCTGGGGACGAGTCAAGATAAGATTCCAGAAAAAGACCGAGTGTGAAACTTTTGTAGATTGAGTTCTCAACAAATAAATTGTTTTTCTCGTATTTGTCGGGACCCGGGGTTAGCGTATGCAAGTACAGTTAAGACATAGTCATATGGAGAGCCGAGAACCGCACCCACTTGTCTAAGCAGACAAGGCCAAGCACTGAACATTCTCGGAAAGCATCGTACGTGAGGGGCATCCCATCCAGGCCGGATGATCAACTGAAATGGGTCCTCATCGTCCGCACACAAGTCTAATGATATGGGTGGTGAACTCCCATATTCAAAGACAAGTCGCCTCGACCATACTATCGACTATCTCAAAACTCTTACATAGACTTACTCCAGCCCGATCACTTAGTCGGGGTCTAGGGCGGGCTCGATCATACCACAAAGTGTGCACGAGACGGAGTCTCGAGCAATCGCATCGCGATGCCCCAAGCTGCGCACATCTAAGGGCCACTTGGTGTATGAAAGACCACCAGCCAGAACACAACTAAGGTCTCGAAAACCCATACAAAACATGCATGTTATAAACATACACGCAGCACACATGCCTTGTATGAACAGCAGGTACCATTGCAATTCTCTACAAAGTGTACATTTTATTTATAACTCTTATAGAGTACACACAGAGATCACATACATGTGATCCAACATTACAACACAGAGCGGAAGCAAATTATGTCTGGGTATAGACAAGTTTAACAAATGGCTTAAGAAGCCTTTTTAAACACAAAGCCCTCCACGAGGGAACCAGTCTACTGACTGGGACTAGACTAGCTTAACTTCAGTCGTCCAGCTCGATGAAGAAGCCACCTTCGGGGTCAGTAGAGTCATCTAAAACATAGATTAAGAAAACGTGAGTACAAAGTCGTACTCAGCAAGACTTACATAGGAGCTATACTACTCATGCACATGTATCAAGGTAAAGGGAGGTGGGGTTCACTTGCAGAAATGCCAGCTTTGACTTGGCTAGTCCTGAACTACGAGTACCAGACTTTGGGGTAAGAAGCGTACACGAGTCCACTACTTTCTCCAACCAATACACCACTATGATGCCTTCCTCGACTTCCCCACGAAGAAGCACGCCATAGCACTCACACTTATCTTGGTGTGTTTTAGAAGTATCCATTTCAAGTTATCTAATAATCAAGCTAAGCTTTCCAAGCAGTCCATAACCGCGGACGCGGCTATTTGAATAGTTTTGTTAACCTTGCAAGGGTGTACCGCTACACACACATGATCATCAGTTACCGCCTTTGATCTCGACACCATTCAAGGGGTGCCAGCGAGGATGCTCACCACAACTGTTACCTCATAGCTGATCTAGTCCAAGAAAGCCGCCTACTTAGGTTGGTTACCACAATCGTGAACCCGGCCGGTTTACCGAAGTGGACCCAAGCGATGTGTGCGTGGTGCATAAGCCGGTCTCGGGTGAGCCGTTCTCTCACTTAGCATCCAGGCCATAAGCCTACCAGAACTCCGAACTACTGCGACATCTGGACATCGAAAGGGATGAGTTAATAGGTTGAGAGGGGTCAGTGAGCCCAATGTGTGGTTGTACTCTTCATCTTGGATCACCACACAAGAACTCGGACTTAGGGCGGTGTTCAACGAGACAACCCACCGTGTACTCCTACACAGCCTCTCATCGTTCACCTTGTATTAGGGTCGATTCACCAACACTTTTCTATCATCATCAACATGATCATTCCCATCCCGACTCACATCACAGTAACAACATGGTATCACAATAAGCATGCAATAAGCAGTAACATTGCAGGGGCCACATGATATCATTCAACTCCTATATTTGCTAGGATTGTGGTTTGCTTACTACTGTGACAAAAGATAGGTCATGCAAAGGAATGGGTTCATCTATGCGGTAGAATCGTAACATGGTGATCATCCTAAACAATGCATAAGCGAGACATGAGAGGGAAGTGGGATTTTATCGACATGATCAATGGGGGTTCGCTTGCCTTGCTGACGAGGTTCGGTTTCTGGATCTTCAGCGAAGGGGGTGACCTCTTGCTCTCGTTCCACCTCTACTCGACAAACAAAGCACGAAGTAGCAATCAATATGAATGCAATGCTCAAGCACATGAATGAATGTTGAAACTTGAAGTATAAGTTTTGATGTGTGAGGCAATTCCATTTAAGTGGAGTATATTGCATTTGAAATGCAAATTCAAAATCCACATTTGAATTCAACTTAGCCAAGTTGTAGGTGACATAGTTTGATCATTTTGAATCATCTTCACTTGCATAAGATGTGCTTCTGATGTATGGGTGAATCATAATATAATTCCATGGTCCAAAGTGCAAAATCATTTGGTTTGAATTTGAATTAAATTCAAATAAAGCAAATGAATTATGCTACTGGTCCCATTTTAAATTCAACTCAAACAGAGTTGAAAGTTGCATATTTGGAAAGATAATTTTCTCCTGATCATTTTTCATATATTGTTTGTCCAATTTGGAGTTAATATGAATTTTCTATGAATTTCCAAAGTTTGGGGTATTTTCTGGATTTTCTGGAATTATTTTAATTCAAATAATCTCTGGAAATTCATTAATTCGATTTACTGCGTCAGGCTGACGTCAAGCTGGCGTCAGGGGGGGGGCTGACAAGGGGGTCCCACCTGTCATTGACTGGGTTCACTTAACCCGTGGGTTAAGTTAATCCAGTGGCTTAATTAAGCCACTGGGCCCACTGGTCAGTGACCCAGGGGTCACTAATTAGGTGATTAACCGGGGGGGGTTAACACTGACTCGCCGGCGGCTTGACGCCGGCGACTGGAGTCGCTGCGGCGCTGCACGGGGAGGACGATTCCGGCCTCGGGAGGGGAAACGGAGGGCACCAACTTGCTCCTGGAGGTCTTCCGCGTCTTCTGGAGGCATCGGGGGTCCACGGGGAGCTCTGTATCGACGACGACGATGACTCCGGCGGCAGCAGAACCACGGCGAGGTCGTAGACGACGCTACCGTGCACGGATCGGGCTGAATTCACTCGCGTTCGAAAGCTATCATGCTTAGGAGCCAAACGCACGCGCTGGCTGGGTCGAAGGGGCATAGGGGCGACCTCGAGCTCATCCATGGCGGCGACAAGCTTCGGCATCCATGGCGGATCCGGCTAGAGCGAGTAAAGGAGGGGGAAAGGTGAGGGTTTTCGTTCGCAAGCTCACCCTGAAACTGTCTGGAGTGGTGGCTTGCTCGGGGAGGCGCTGGAGTTGCCGGAATTCGAACTCGATCCACGGCGGCCGGCGATGAAGACGATGAAGCTAGCGAGCTCGGGGAGGCATCCGGCTCCGATTCCTTCTGCAGTTCGATGAAGACGACGACGGCGAAGCGATTGGACACCTTGGCTTGACTCCTTGACGTCGATGGCCACGAGTTCTTGCGACGGCGAGCGGCGGCGCTCTCGGTGGAGGAAGAAATCGGCGAAGGAGGAGGAAGGAGTCGCGCTGGAGGGGAGGAATGGATCAGGACGGAAGAGAGGCGTCTCCAGGCGCGAGAAGGGGCCACGGGGAGGCCTGGGAGCTCTCGGCAGCGACGTGGCGTCCACGGCTGGCTCGGTGGCATTCCACCGAGCAGCTTGGAGGCGCGGGGTGGGGAAGAAGACTCCCCTGCCCCTGGTGGGCCGGCTGGGCTGGGTGGGCCGTCTTCGCCTAGGCGCCAGGTAAGTCTTTTTCCTATTCTGTTTAATCTTTCCTTTCTGTTTTTCTGTAATTTGTTCTGTTTAGCTAAAATAAATAGCTAAACATTTTATTAAATGCTGAAAACTTTTATGTGGCCTCATAATAATATAAACTAGCCACTCATAAACTTTCAACATTTTTAAAATTCAAATGATTTGAATTTTAAATCAAAAAGGGGTATTTCTTTAATTCCAAGGTACTGTTTGAATATTTGAAAAATCGATGAGCATGGGGTGGGTCCCACATCACTTGATATGTGATCACACTCATTTATAAGACTTTTCAAAACTCTAACATGAATTTTTGGAAAATATTTTTATCTGGCCTTTTGAATTAATTCATCTGGGGGGTGTTCCTTCTCCCATTTTGATTTTGAATTTGATTTCCAAGATTTCTTTTTGAAATTTTGGCATGGTGCAAAGGCACTAGCTAACCCTAGCACATACCTAACAGAGGGATCTGACAGTATTCCCTATCCCCCTTCTTGCACGCAAACACCATTTGGAGACATTCGAGTCACGGACAGCGAGAGCTCTTGCACCTAATGTTCTTTTGTTACTTGTTTCAATGCTAATATAGATTCTTGCTTGTTATGACTTCAATTGAGTTTCTAACCTTGATTGCTTTACTTTTCAAAGTTATTATATGGTTGCTAGCATGTCACCACAGAAATTATGTCGTTATCATTTACCTACTCGAGGACGAGCGGGAATTAAGCTTGGGGATGTTGATACGTCCAAAACGTATCTATAATTTCTGCTTGCTCCATGCATGTTTTGTGTGATATTGCTATGATCTAGATACACTTTCATACACTTTTGATCATATTTGGACTAACCTATTAACTCAGTGCACCACAGTGCCAGTTCCTGTTTTCTGATGTTTTTCTATTTCAGTTTTCCCCCATATAAAAAGTGCCAAAAAAATTCTGGGAAAAATATAGGAAAAATCAGCGTACAGGAAGCTTCGCGAAGAGCCTGAGTGGGGCCAGACGGGAGCCAGGGGTGGCCCAGGCGGCCACCCGGCGCGGCCCCACCCCTGGCCGCGCCAGGGGGCGCCTGGGGCCCCTGGTCCACCTCTGGCTGCCCCCGTTCGCCTATATATTCTCCGTCACGGGAAACTTCCAGAGAGGACAACCCTTTTTCGCGATCTCTCCTCTGTTCCGCCGCCTCCGCGCTTCCGAGATCGGGAGCACCAGAAGACCTCTTCCCGGCACCCTGCCGGAGGGAGGACCGACCTCCGGGAGTCTCCTCTCCACCATGGATGCTCCCCGGATGTCTCGTGAGTAGTTTTCCTTGGACCATGGGCCCGTGATCAGTAGGTATGTGATGTTCTCCTCCCCTCTTTGTTCTTCATGGTTTAGACCTCGTGAGCTTCCTTACATGATCGAGGCAATTTTGTAATCTTTCTGTTGTTGCTATGCTGAGTTTGATGGGATCTGATGGATTATGAGATTATGTTCAGATTGTGATTGAGTAATATAGTTGGTTTTTATCTCTTATATTTTTGTTCCTAAGTAATTCTTGCATGTTCTCCGTTGATGTTTATTTATTTGGCCAAGTAGTAGGTAGTAACCCCAATAGGGAACGTTATTCTCGATTGTGGGTTCATGCCCCCCGATGACACGCTTGAGTGACAGAAACATGAGTCTAGGGGATGTGCTGTTGCCACAAGGGGGAAAACAACGGTTCTTGTAACCGCGGTTGCAAGGATTGTTTACTTTACGCAAAGTGATTTTTAATGCAGTTGTCTGTTGCTTTGGGTTTACACTTTGGGTGGGGCTCGCAACTTAATACCAGCGAGATGTTCTGGATAGATATCTCAAGGTGGATGATTAGTAGTAGATGCAGTTGAATTTCGGTCTACTTATTTTGGCGTACTGCCCGTGCTTTTGAGCCTCTTCCTTTCTTTTGTAGCATAGTTAGCATTGCGGTGCGTTCATAATCCTGTCAATTGCCCTTCTGTAATTTGTTTACCTCGCATAGCAGTTTTATCGTCTTTTGGGAGAGAGACATCACTAGTGAACATCACGTATCCCGGTCCATATCCTCATTATTGTTTCCACGCTCATTTACTTTTCTGCTTTTACTTTTAGTTGCTATCATTATCCCTTGTGTTTGATCCTTTGTGAACAACAAGACTGGAGAGATTGACAACCTCTCTGAACTTCGTTGGGAACAAAGTTATTTGTGTCTGTGTGCAGGTCCGTGTCAGTTGCGCCGCTGACACCTACTTATCATCTCTGGATTCCAACTGGAGACAAACCTTGGTATCTTTACTGAGGGAAATTTGCTGTTGTGCTACATCACGCCTTCCACTTGGGGCTCACCAACGAAGGGCGAGAAGACTACACCCGTCAACTCTCGCGCCATCATCCCCTACCACTCCTATAAGTATAGAATTTATTTGTTATCCTTAAATGTTCAAAATCTTCTGTTTTGTGCCTCTTGTTTAGCTCATGAGGAAGTAGTAGGTAATTCATGATCCTCTTAAGTTGGACAAGTTTTACCCCGGGATTGCATGTCTAATCTGCAAACCCATAATACGAGGAGGAACTGGCATGGGTGCGCCCAGCTCGAAAGATAATATAACAAACAAACCCTCCTTCACGCTTGGTCTATGAGAAATCAGAAACTTTGGCAGTGATAAACAAAGGAGATTAAGGGGATGTGATCGTCCCCACTTGGGAGCCGTTCCTCGAAACTTGTCCATCTTGAGAATAATTGAGCTATCTATTAGCATTCGTTGACAAACTATGCACTGCCCCAAAATCTTTTTTTATTCTGTTTGATTTTAGGATAGCACATGAGTTTTCCCTGCTTGCCCTTAACAAGGCCTTTCATCCACCTTCATGTTGAGTCAGTTGTCCCACTTCCTTATTTTCTCTAAGAGAACAAACATTTTATGTTGATGAGGATTCATCCATATAAAGCTACATTAAGTTTTGCCATGCCACATCCTTGTTGACATTATCTTTTGATAAGTAAGTTGTTTGCGAAAGCTTTTGCCAAGCAAGCATCTTCCTTTGTGTTAGCATTTGCACTTCATGACTAATAACATGTTCTTTCAAAAGCTTCAAATTGTTTCATTAAAAAGAAAGAACAAGAGTAAAAGTTATTAGTTGTCCTTTGACCAAGGATATGTTTGCCATAATTTGATGAGTTTCCTCAGCCCTACTTTTGATTATAATTGTTATTACTTTCTCATAAGGGCCTTATGCGTTGAGGTTGCCGTTTAGGATGCTTAAGTTTGATGAAGAAACCTTGATGCTTCTTGTCCGTATTCTATTTATCGACACTTCACTCTCTAAACTTGTGGACAGGTTTACCGAGCTCAGTATTCGCTTGGGGACAAGCGAGATCTAAGCTTGGGGGAGTTGATACGTCCAAAATACATCACTATTTTATATAGTAAATCTTTCTTATTCATTGATATATTTCATGATATGATGCTATTCTTATGTTGTTTTGGCTTATTTTACACAGTTTGCAACTTTCCGGTGCCGAAGCAGTAGACGCAGGATTCGGCGGTAAAAAGTGGACGCTGAGTTGCTGAAGAAGAATACCTCCAAATTACCTGAAAATCGACGGAGGGTATTTTCCAGAAGGATCACGAAGACACGCAAAAGGGCGACCAGAGGGGGGCCACAGGGTGCCTAGGCGGCCACCTGGAGCGGCCCCCACCCTGGCCGCGCCGGGAGGGCGCCTAGACCCATGGGATGTAACACCCTCAGTTGTCTGTAACAGTAATCCTTTTGCTAATGACAATTACTGTTGCTAAATCATGCCATGATCAAATTTGAATCAAATCAAATCCAAAATACCTTTTTGTTGATATTAAAAATAAATGTACAAATAAAACTTGTCCAAAAATTATACAACCAATTTTATTAAATCACAAATAATCAGTGGGTCATGCCCATGTGGTTATGGTATTTTATTATGCCTTTGAAAAATTCAAACAATTCAAACACCAAGCAAAACAACACATTTGACAATTGAATATTATAAAGAAATAGTAAATGGTTTTATTTTAAGCCTAAACTTTTTGTGGTACTCTGGAAATATACACTCCTAATTATGGACCAGGTTACACATTTTACAAAAACTTTAAAGAAATTAAACCCAATACAAAAGGAAAAGAACAGAATGCAAAAAAGAAAATAAAATTGAAAAAAATCACTAAAACTCGCCCGGGGCAAAGGCCCACCTCAGCCCAGCCCACCCCTCCCCTTGTCTTCTTCCCCCAACCACTCCCCCACCTGCCCCGTACGGCGCCGGGCTCGCCGACGACGCTGGCAAGCTGGGCCCGCCTCTACCTTCTCCCTCCCGATGGTGACGCGATAAGGCCACCCCGGCCGACCCCCTGGACGACCTCCCCCTCCATTTCCCCTCCTCCTCTTCTCGCAGTCGTCGGGGAAAAATTCCACCGAGCTGCCATGGCCGCCGTGGTGAGCAACCGTTGCCATTGACTCCCCCGTGCGACAACAACGTGTCTGGCGTGTGTGCGGTGGTCGACTTCGTCTGCGTGTGCGGGGAATTGCGGCAGGATCGACTACAACGAGCGCGGCGTCTTCTTCTCCTTCTTCGGCTCCGGCGAGATCCCCGACCGATTCCGGCCACCTCAGCCCCTCCCCGAGCCCGCTGCCAACACCGACGCGTTCGTGGTGAGTACCAAGGTCATCGCCAACTGTCCGTAGGTGATCGTTAGGTCCCAACGCGAAACCCCCCTTTTAGTTGCTCCGGCCGCCGCCGCTCGTCGTCGTAGCCGTGCTCCCAAGCCACGCTAGCTCACACTTTTGGCACCCGCGAGTTCCTAGAGCTCAGTAGGTTCGAGTCCACCCTATAGCGCGCTCGATTTTTTCCCGTGTCGTGATCCGCCATTGGATCCCGAGACCCCCTCCGCCATTTTTGACCTTGCGCTCACCCCCGTTCGTCCCAGCCCCTGAAAATGCTGCCAATGGACGCGTGAGGTATCCCCGGTTCGAACAAGCCCGGCCATGTCTGCTCCCGTGCCCTGCAGAGTGATCCCGCTCAACCTCGTCGGCTTTGGCCGTCGCCGGCGAGCTCCACGGTCACGGCCATGCGGCCCCCATCTGTCAGCTGCTTAGTTAAGCTTTAATCCCCCTCTATGTGTCACCTACAGATGGGCCCAACCCCCCCCTTAATCCTTTTGTTTAAATAAAGCGAGACCAAACCTTCCCCCCCCTATGACATGTGGGCCCCTGCCCTTTGAGATTAATTAAAATGTTTAACTAACCCTGTGTCTATTAAATCTAGGTCCCACCTATCAGTAATGGAATTAAATTAAATAGAAATAGGATCAGTCCATGACATGTGGGCGAGTGCCTATTTATATTTATTAAAATGTTTTATAAATAAACAAATGCTGACATGTGGGTCCCACATGTCAGGCACTGTTGTGGATAATGTTTTGGATAATGTTGGAATTTAATAATAAAAGAAATTCAGAAAATCATTTAAATGATTTAAAACTTTGAAATTCAATAACTTTTAAACCGTAAGTCAGATTCAAAAACTTTATACATGAAAATTGATCAGAAAAATATAACGAATATGAATACGCTATCAGTATGTCTATCACACCCCTCTAACACAACGAACATCGAACCGTCCCCCTCCGTACCGGAAGTCGATAAATTGTCCGGTACTGCTAAAGTACCCGGATGAATTTATTTCGAACACGAAAGTTGTTCGGAATAGATCAACTAACCCGGATACACCACCCACCCATGTTTCGGATGTCCACGACACCTCCTGCATGATATCTCCCCCTCCAGACACCCTGTCCGGTCATCGCCCGGAGCTGACAGTTCAACCCCGGATGAATTCCCGTCCCGAGCATAATACCTTGCACTGTGTTAGAACACCGTTAACATTTCATCTGTCATGTCATGCATCTGTTTGTATATGCTTGCTTTGTATTTACTGTTTCTCCCCCCCCTTAATCTCCGGTAGACCCCACTGCTGCCGCCGACTACACCGCTGCTGAGTACGACTACTTCGTCGACGACCCTACCCCTACCGTCGAGCTTCCAGGCAAGCAGAGCCATTCTCTTCCCCAGATATCGCCTATGTTTCCGTACTTTTATTGCACTAGGAATTGTTACTGCTGCTGCTATGATACAATCCTATTCAATTGCATAGCTTGTTGGTAACCGCAGTGACTTGGTGGGACGACAGGGCAGGCACCAATGTACTGGTGGTCCTGGCTGCTGTCGTTGTCCGCGGGTCAGTTAAGTCGAGGCGACGATAACGGTTGTCCCGCAAGTTAATAAAATGACTAATGGTTCAGTGAATGTCTTGAGTTGGCTACATGCCATGTACGCACTACCTACCTGTGGGAATTACGAGTTATGGGCTCCTCTGCTTCGTAGTGTCGTCCGAGGACTCTTCAGACGTCAGCAGTACTGCGGGCTGATTGCCGGGAAGTGGCATTGTCTTATTTGCTCGCGCGGTGGTGTCTTATTTGGATTTGCTTCAACTTCACCGACCAGCCACGCACCGTGCAGGAGTACGTTCGGGTTGGGGTCCAAGGCTCAGCGTACTTAGGATTTAGACCGGCGGATGGCCTCTTTGTTGAGTTTGAAAGATGGGCTACGAAGTGTCGGATAGCCTCGGTGGAGCGTTCCCTAACAAGGTTCCCGCCACCCTGGAGATCCGTGCGTGTAGTGTAACACAAGTGCACCCCTGCAGGGAAGATTAATCTATTCGAATAGCCGTGTCCACGGTAACAGGACACTTTATGCTGAAGCTGGATCTTACCACTACAAACTATTACTATTAAGCTGTATGGTTCCGGGTTTGCTTCCTTGCAGGGGAGTCGAGGAGGGAACTCGGAGGCATTGTTAATTATTACAACTTATTATTATACAATGCTGCAACAACTTCTGCTGCATTGTTACTTTATGCTTTATATAAACTGTTGGCTGGTTCTTACCTCATGCAGGAAGACATCGTCGGAAGATGCTAGTCTTCGATAGGCCTAGCTTCTTACCCTTATTCTGATTTCTATCTTGCAGTCCACTATATACAGCCTCTTCTTTCCGTTGATACAATGCATAATGCTTAGTAGCGGACGTAAGACTCGCGGGTATGCTAGATACTCACCTTTGCTTTATTTCCCCTTTTTCGCTTTGCCTGATCGGCCGCTGCAGCCGACGTTAGAGCCCAGGAGCAGGAGTACCCCGGAGGCGACTACTACGACGTCAAGTTCCCCGTTGACCAGCAGTAGTTCGGTGGATCCCAGGCAGGAGGCCTCGCCTTTTCGTCCTGTATCTCTGATGTCTTTTGTGCTAGCCTTCTTAAGGCAAAACTTGACTAACTACGTCTGTACTCAGATATTATGGCTTGTATGACTTATGTATTCGGATCCTCGTGATCCCTGGTATTGTAACATATTTGTTTATCCTTTTGTGTTTAGTGTTGTGCTGTGATATTCTCACCGTGGCACCCTAATCTCAGTCGTGTACCCTGCGTGTATGATTACTGTACACGGATTGATTTTGGGGGCGTCACAAGTTGGTATCAGAGCCGACTACCTGTAGGAAGCCACCCCACCACTACTTGGTCGATGTTGAGTCTAGACTTTGAAAAACTATTTTGCTAACTTAATATTTGGCTTACGGGCCCACATCGATGTCACTACGTGTGATATCTATGGTCTTAGGATCCTTTTCTCCTTACCTATGCTCTGGGACTCTACTCTCTTATCCTTGCTGGTAAGTTTTACAAACTCTGACATTAGGATCACGTTCTCTTGATTCCACCCGGCGTTTTGGTGCTTCCCCATTGATTGAGTCGTATCGCAGGAGTTCTACCCCAGGTCCCGGACCGCGGATCCCATTCTCATTCTGGGCAGGCCGCGCGTCCTCTGGCATTAACTCCTGTGGCCAACAGTGTTCTTGCGGCGTGATTGACATAGTGGAATCTATGTCGCGTCGTGTAATCCTTACCGCGGTCTGCGCGCCGCCTAGTGAGTCCTTTTTCCTTAATTTCTACGACGTTACGCTGCCCGATTTTCGATTGACTCCGTGTGTAAATGTGTATGTCTTATATGACTACTCCTATATATATCCGCGCCTCCTCTTCGTTGTCGCTTTACTTCAAGCTTGATTCCGGTATCTCTTTAAATTTTCATCGCTGAAATACCCCTGTTAAATTCTAGCAGGATGGCTGGTCGTGGTGGTCGTGGTCATGGTCGTGGTGCCAACGACCCACCTCTGCCGCCGGATTACATGGCTGCGATGATGCAGCAGTTCGAGCTGAACCTTCAGTTCATGGAGAATGTCATGGCTCAGTTCCCCCAACCGAATCAGAATGGTCACCACCATCAGCATGCCACCGTGACTCTGCACGACTTCACCCGCCTCAACCCCACTATGTTCCGCAACACTGTTTAGCCGTTGGATGCTGATGACTGGCTTAGCGACATCACGCACGAGCTGTAGTCTGCTAATGTCGATCCAGCCGACTATGTGAACTTTGCGTCTTATCATCTGAAAGGCGCCGCTGCTCAGTGGTGGAGCACCCACAAGCGTTCACTGCCAGTTGGAGAAGTCATCACCTTGGATGAATTTCAGTCGGCCTTTCGCGCCCGCTACATTCCTCAGAGGATCATGGATCGTAAGGCGGAAGAATTCCGCAACCTCACTCAGGGCGACATGACTGTTGAAGCCTATCAGCGCGAGTTCATCAACCTCTCTCGCTATGCGGAAGAAGAGATCACCACTGATGCTCGCAGGCAGCAGAAGTTCCGTCGTGGCCTCAATCCAGACCTCAGGCTCGCTCTTGCCGTTCATGATTTTGCTAACTTCGCCACCATGGTGAACAAGGCTATCACTGTCGAGACTGCCCAGATAGAGCACAAGAACTCTCTGAAGCGTTATCGTGACGTTGGCTCATCTTCGGGCGCAACGCAGAAGCGTCGTATCTAGCTCCCTACCAGTGTGACCCATTCACTTGTCCCTGCTCCAAGGCCGTCTTATGCTGCACCCCGTCTGCCTCCGCCACCGCAGATGCCAAGAGCTCTGCCTGCACCACCCAATGCTACACCCCTTCGTCCTCAGGATGGATAATGCTTCACGTGCCGCCAACCTGGGAATTTTTCCAGGGAGTGCCCCCAGAAACAGAAGCAACTGGTAGTTCACCCCGCTGGCCGCGGAAATGGTCGTGGCAACAACCGGACCCCCAACTATAATACTGGGTCTGCTGCTTATGCTCGTGGACATGCTAACAACATCAATGTTGAAGAAGCTCAGCAACAACCCGCTACCGTGATGGGTACCCTTCTCGTTAATTCCGTACCTGCTACTGTTTTATTTGATACAGGAGCGTCGCATTCATTCTTGTCGGAAGCATTTGCATTGTCGCATAACTTCACGCTAGAAAAGATGAACCCACCGATGGTTGTCCGCACCCCGATAGCTAGGCCAATGTCAAACCACCAAGATAGTGCCCGGAACCATTGTTGAAATTGAAGGGATTGAATTCCTTGCTTCCCCCATCGTTCTGAAGTCTTCCACCATAGACCTCATTCTGGGAATGGATTGGTTGAAATTTCACGATGCCGCACTCTATTGTGGCACCAAGTCTGTCCAACTTTTTCACCCCTCCGGTGAGATTGTTAACCACACCACCCGAGTTACCCGTAATGTTGAAACACGGATATTTATGATGAATGCTTTGAATGCCGCCCCCCTCGAAGGCATCGAGAACGTTCCAGTCGTTTGCGATTTTCCCGACGTCTTCCCAGAAGAGCTGCCGGGAATACCCCCGATCAGAGAAGTCGAATTTGTCATCGACTTGAAGCCCGGCACCACCCCTATTGCCAAACGTCCTTACAAGATGCCGCCACATGAACTCCTTGAACTTAAGGAGGAAATCGACAACGCACTTCAGAAAGGATTCATTTGCCCCAGTTCCTCTGCTTGGGGAGCACCTTCGCTTTTTGGCAAGAAGAGCGATGGGACAAACCGATTGGTCCAAGATTATTGGCCCATTAGCCAAGCCACCATCCAGAACAAATACCCACTTCCCCGGATCAACGATCTGTATGATCAACTTGCCGGATCCAAGGTGTTTTCTAAACTCGACTTGAGGTTGGGTTAACACCAAATCCGAGTCCGTGATGAGGACATTCCGAAGACTGCATTCATTACTCGCTATGGTTCGTACGAGTACACCGTCATGTACTTTGGCTTAACCAATGCTCCAGCCACCTTCTCCAGATTGATGAATTATATTTTCATGGAGTACCTCGACAAGTTCGTCGTGGTTTATCTGGATGAAATATTGATATATTCCAATAATGAAGAAGAACATGCTGAACATCTTCGTCTTATATTGGAGAAGCTTCGAGAACACAAACTCTACGCTAAGTATTCTAAGTGTGAGTTCTGGCTTCCCGAAGTAACCTACCTTGGACATGTGATTTCCAAGGATGGCATTGCCGTCACCCCAGAACGTATCCAGGCTATTCTTGACTGGACTCCTCCCAAGACCGTCAAGAAGTCCGTAGTTTCCTCGGGCTCGCTAGCTATTGTCGTCGTTTCGTCGAGAATTTCTCCAAGATTTCCAGGCCTCTGACTAATCTTCTTCACAAAGGCGTCAAGTTCGAGTGGACAGATAAATGTCAAGAAAGTTTCCAAGCGCTCAAGGACAAGCTAACTTCTCCTCCGGAGCTCGCTCCCCTGATAGTCAGAAGGACTTCGTGATATATTGCGACGCGTCTCGTCAAGGATTAGGCTGTGTCCTAATGCAAGAGCGCAAAGTGATTGCTTATGGCTCTCGTCAGTTGCGTGCTCACGAAGACAAGTATCCAACATATGATCTCGAATTGGCAGCAGTAATTTATGCATTGAAGCTATGGCGACATTACCTCGTCGGTAATCGTTGCGAGGTCTACACTGACCACCAAAGTCTGAAGTACCTGTTTACTCAGCCAGATCTGAATCTTCGTCAACAACGATGGCTCGAGACAATAGCCGATTTCAATATGGATATTTCGTATACCCCTGGCAAGGCTAACGTGATGGACGATGCCTTGAGCTGCAAAGCTTACTGTTCTGAACTTGAAGTTCAGGTACAACAACCACATCTGTATGAAGAGCTTCGCAAGCTGAACCTCAAGATTGTTCCTCAAGGTTACGTCAATAACTTGGTTCTCGAGTCAAAACTCGACGCCCTCATCAAGAGTAGACAACCTCTTCACGCTGACATTGTGAATATCAAGCAAGACATCGCAGAAGTAAAGCCCTCCTCTTTTACCATTGATGCCAATGATGGTGATACTGTGTACTTCAAGGGCCGCTTAGTAGTTCCTGTGAGCCCGACCATCATTAACTGTGGTCCGGATATCATGGAAGAAGCCCATAATTCTCCCTTGTCAATCCACCCTGGCAATACCAAGATGTATAAAGACCTTCGTCAACGGTACTGGTGGCCTTACATGAAGAAAGACATCGCCCGCTATGTTTCTCACTCTGACGTTTGCAGTCGCGTCAAGGCCGGACATCAAAACCCTGCTGGCTGGTTGCAACCAGTCCCTCCTCCTGATTGGAAGTGGGACAAAGTTGAAATGGACTTCGTCACCTGTTTTCCAAAGTCACAGAAGGGTAACGATGCCATCTTTGTCGTCATCGACCGATTCTCCAAGATTTCTCACTTCCTGCCAGTCAAGCAGACGATCACTGCTAGTCAGTTGGCAAATATCTCCCGGATTGTGTCACTCCACGCTATTCCGCTGGAGATCAGTTCAGACCGTGGCAGCCTTTTCACCTCACGATACTGGAAGAGTTTCATGGAATCCTTCGGGACTCGTCTGTCTCTCAGCATCGCTTATCACCCCCAGTCGCAAGGCCAAGTTGAACAAGTCAATCAAGTGTTGGAAGACATGCTTCGCACTTGTGTCCTTTCATTCGGCATGAAATGGGAAGAAGCTCTCCCATACGCGGAATTCTCGTACAACAATAGCTATCAGGCTTGCTTAAAGATGGCCCCCTTCGAAGTTCTATACGGACGTAAATGTCGAACCACCCTGAATTGGTCAGGAACTGGGGAACGACCCTACTTCGGACCGGATCTTCTCCAACAAGCTGAAGATCAGGTTCGCGTTGTGCAAGAAAATCTCAAGGCTGCTCAGTCCCTCCAGAAGAGCAACTATGACCGCAAACACCGGGAAATGGAGTATCAACCTGGTGAATACTCTTACCTCTGTGTCACTCCCATGAGGGGCACTCATCGCTTCGGTATCAAGGGAAAGTTGGCTCCTCGCTACATTGGCCCGTTCCGTATCCTTTCCAGGAGTGGACCCGTGGCATACCGATTGGAATTGCCGCCGAACCTCTCCCAAGTCCACGATGTATTCCACGTGTCGCAACTCCGTCGCTGCTTCAAGGACCCTATCCGCGAGGTGGAGCATGATATGATCGAGCTGCAACAAGACTTGACTTATCGGGAACATCTGAGCCGCATTCTCGATCAGTCTGAACGTCGAACCCGCAACAAGACCGTCAAGTTCCTCAAAGTCCATTGGTCGAATCATTCTGAAGATGAAGCCACCTGGGAACGCGAAGATCGCCTTCGCGATGAATACCCCGATCTTTTCCTCTCTACCACTTAAATTCTCGGGACGAGAAGTCTTGTAGTGGGGGAGATTTGTAACACCCTCAGTTGTCTATAACAGTAATCCTTTTGCTAATGACAATTACTGTTGCTAAATCATGCCATGATCAAATTTGAATCAAATCAAATCCAAAATGCCTTTTTGTTGATATTAAAAATAATTGTTGCAAATAAAACTTGTCCAAAAATTATACAACCAATTTTATTAAATCATTAATAATCAGTGGGTCATGCCCATGTGGTTATGGTATTTTATTATGCCTCTAAAAAATTCAAACAATTCAAACACCAAGCAAAACAGCACCATTTGACGATTGAATATTATAAAGAAATAGTAAATGGTTTTATTTTAAGCCTAAACTTTTTGTGGCACTCTGGAAATATACACTCCTAATTATGGACCAGGTTACACATTTTACAAAAATGTTAAAGCAATTGAACCCAATACAAAAGTAAAAGAACAGAATGCAAAAAAGAAAAGCAAATTGAAAAAAATCACTAAAACTCGCCCGGGGCAAAGACCCACCTCAGCCCAGCCCACCCCCTCCCCTTGTCTTCTTCCCCCAACCACTCCCCCACCGGCCCCGTACGGCGCCGGGCTCGCCGACGACGCTGGCAAGCTGGCCCCGCCTCTACCTGCTCCCTCCCGACGCCGACGCGATAAGGCCACCCCGGCCGACCCCCTAGACAACCTCCCCCTCCATTTCCCCTCCTCTTCTCGCAGTCGTCGGGGAAAAATCCCGCCGAGCCGCCATGGCCGCCGTGGTGAGCAACCGTGGCCATTGACTCCCCCGTGCGACAACAACGTGTCTGGCGTGTGTGCGGTGGTCGACTTTGTCTGCGTGCGCGGGGAATTGCGGCAGGATCGACTACAACGAGCGCGGCGTCTTCTTCTCCTTCTTCGGCTCCGGCGAGATCCCTGACCGATTCCGGCCACCTCAGCCCCTCCCCGAGCCTGCTGCCAACACCGACGCGTTCGTGGTGAGTACCTAGGTCATCGCCAACTGTCCGTAGGTGCTCGTTAGGTCCCAGCGCGAAACCCCCCTTTTAGTTGCTCCGGCCGCCGCCGCTCATCGTCGTAGCCGTGCTCCCAAGCCACGCTAGCTCACACTTTTGGCACCCGAGAGTTCCTAGAGCTCCGTAGGTTCGAGTCCACCCTATAGCGCGCTCGATTTCGTCCCGTGTCGTGATCTTCTATTTGAGCCCGAGACCCCCTCCGCCATTTTTGACCTTGCGCTCACCCCCGTTCGTCCCAGCCCCTGAAACCCCCGCCAATGGACGCATGAGGTATCCCCGGTTCGAACAAGCCCGGCCATGTCTGCTCCCGTGCCATGCAGCGTGATCCCGCTAAACCTCGTCGGCGTTGGCCGTCGCCGGCGAGCTCCATGGTCACGGCCATACGGCCCCCATCTGTCAGCTGCTTAGTTAAGCCTTAATCCCCCTCTGTGTGTCACCTACAGATGGGCCCAGCCCCCCCCTTAATCCTTTTGTTTAAATAAACCGAGACCAAACCTCCCCCCCCCTATGACATGTGGGCCCCTGCCCTTTGAGATTAAGTAAAATGTTTAACTAACCCTGTGTCTATTACAGCTAGGTCCCACCTGTCAGTAATGGAATTAAATTAAATAGAAATAGGATTAGTCCATGACATGTGGGCCAGTGCCTATTTTGATTTATTGAAATGTTTTATAAATAAACAAAGGCTGACATGTGGGTCCCACATGTCAGGCACTGTTGTGGATAATGTTTTGGATAATGTTGGAATTTAATAATAAAAGAAATTCAGAAAATCATTTAAATGATTTAAAACTTTGAAATTCAATAACTTTTAAACCGTAACTCAGATTCAAAAACTTTATACATGAAAATTCATCAGAAAAATATAACAAATACGAATACGCTATCCGTATGTCTATCACACCCCTCTAACACAACGAACATCGAACCGTCCCCCTCCGGACCGGCAGTCTGATAAATTGTCCGGTGCTGCTAAAGTACCCGGATGAATTTATTTCGAACACGAAAGTTGTTCGGAATAGATCAACTAACCCGGTTACACCACCCACCCATGTGTCGGATGTCCACGACACCTCCGGCATGATATCTCCCCCTCCAGACACCCTGTTCGGTAATCGCCCGGAGCTGACAGTTCATCCCCGGATGAATTCCCGTCCCGAGCATAATACCTTGCACTGCGTTAGAACACCGTTAACATTTCATCTTTTATGTCATGCATCTGTTTGTATATGCTTGCTTTGTAGTTACTGTTCCCCCCCCCCTTAATCTCCGGTAGACCCCGCTGCTCCCGCCGACTACACCGCTGCTGAGTACGACTACTTCGACGACGACCCTACCCCTACCGTCGAGCTTCCAGGCAAGCAGAGCCATTCTCTTCCCCAGATATCGCCTATCTTTCTGCTTTATGTACTTTTCTTGAAATAGGCATTGTTACTGCTGCTACTACGTTACAATCCTATTCAATTGCATAGCCTGTTTTTGTCGCCCCTTGAAGTACCTTCCTTTACCCTATGCTTCCATTATAAATATACATTATATTCAGCAGTGAGCCCTGCGCATTGTTAGCTAGGATTAGATAGCGGGCCGTGATCACTCAGGGGAGTGAACGCGGATACAATTATTATAACTGCACAGGTACGATACAAGGCAGACACCGCCTCAGGCCCCTACCCCGGCTCTGTCGAGCCACCATCAAGTGTGAGCTATCAAGGAGTAATCCTTGTACTCCAGTCGTTGCTGACTCTGTATAGCCGCTCTAGGTACCTGAGCAACGGTTGTCCTTCAGGTAAGAAGTCGGGCGACCCAATGGTGCCCGCGAGAGGTATTGCGACGGGACGACAGGGAGGGTTCGACCAGTGTACTGGTGTGCTTGTCCCCAGATCGTTGGCCGCGAGAGTTACCAAACCACGAAAGTCGAGCTCCTCCAGGAGCACACGCGAGACAAGGTAAGGAGACGGTTCACCTTGTTGGTAACCGCAGAGACTTGGTGGGACGACAGGGCAGGCACCGATGTACTGGTGGTCCTGCCTGCTGTCGTTGTCCGCGGGTCAGTTAAGTCGAGGCAACGATAACGGTTGTCCCGCAAGTTAATAAAATGACTAATGGTTCAGTGAATGTCTTGAGTTGGCTACATGCCATGTACGCACTACCTACCCGTGGGAATTACGAGTTATGGGCTCCTCTGCTTCGTAGTGTCGTCCGAGGACTCTTCAGACGTTAGCAGTACTGCGGGCTGATTGCCGGGAAGTGGTGTTGTCTTATTTTCTCGCGCGGTGGTGTCTTATTTGGATTTGCTTCAACTTCACCAGCCAGCCACGCACCGTGCAGGAGTACGTTCGGGTTGGGGTCCAAGGCCCGGCGTACTTAGGATTTAGACCGGCGGATGGCCTCTCTGTTGAGTATGATAGATGGGCTACGAAGTGTCGGATAGCCTCGGTGGAGCGTTCCCTAACAAGGTTCCCGCCACCCCGGAGATCCGTGCATGTAGTGTAACACAAGTGCACCCCTGCAGGGAAGATTAATCTATGCTGAAGCTGGATCTTACCACTACAAACTATTACTATTAAACTGTATGGTTCCGGGTTTGCTTCCTCGCAGGGGAGTCGAGGAGGGAACTCGGAGGCATTGTTAATTATTACAACTTATTATTATACAATGTTGCAGCAACTTCTGCTGCATTGTTACTTTATGCTTTATATAAACTGTTGGCTGATTCTTACCTCATGCTGCAAGACATCGTCGGAAGATGCTAGTCTTCGATAGGCCTAGCTTCTTACCCTTATTCTGATTTCTATCTTGCAGTCTACTATATACAGCCTCTTGTTTCCGTTGATACAATGCATAATGCTTAATAGCGGACGTAAGACTCGCGGGTATGCTAGATACTCACCTTTGCTTTATTTCCCCTTTTTCGATTTGCCTGATCGGCCGCTGCAGCCGACGTTGGAGCCCAGGATCAGGAATACCCCGGAGGCGACTACTATGACGTCGAGTTCCCCGTTGACCAGGAGTAGTTCGGTGGATCCCAGGCAAGAGGCCTCGCCTTTTCGTTATGTATCTCTGATGTCTTTTGTGCTAGCCTTCTTAAGGCAAAACTTGACTAACTACGTCTGTACTCAGATATTATGGCTTGTATGACTTATGTATTCGGATCCTCGTGATCTCTGGTATTGTAACATATTTGTTTATCCTTTTGTGTTTAGTGTTGTGCTGTGATATTCTCACTGTGGCACCCTAATCTCAGCCGTGTACCCTGCGTGTATGATTACTGTACACGGATTGATTTTGGGGGCGTCACATGGGACCACTCCCGGTTCCCCCCTCTAGCCTATATAACACACATCTTCCAGAAACCCTAAGGAGGAGGGCGTTTACGGAGTTCCGCCGCCACTCCGTGGCGGAAACCTACAGAGAAGAAAAGCCATCTCTAGCGGGTAGATTCCGCTGGGGAGATCACCTCCCGGAAGGGGAGATCATCGCCATCGTCACGGGCATCATCGAGATCATCATCAACATCATCCCCATCATCAACACCATCTCCACCTCCATCCAATCTCATCTCACAATTGCAACTTGTGTTGTAATCCGTACTATCTATCCTCTCTACTCTATCGGTGTTGATTACTACTTTGTGGTGAATGCTATTGAGTTTTGTTGGAGAAATAACATTGTGTCCAGATTGCTTATCATATATTTATCCCCACTGATCATGATCTCTTTTATGTCTTGTGAGTAGTTACTTTAGTTCTTGAGGACATGGGAGAAGTCTAGTTGTTAGTAGTCATATGATGTTAAAGTAATATGTGTTGTTTGATATTTAAGTTGTGTTGTTATTTTCCTAGTGGTG
The DNA here is from genome assembly GCA_950022295.1 of Bromus sterilis. Classification (NCBI taxonomy): domain Eukaryota; kingdom Viridiplantae; phylum Streptophyta; class Magnoliopsida; order Poales; family Poaceae; genus Bromus; species Bromus sterilis. Next base: position 34,968,480 of record OX465597.1, read on the forward strand.
TTGTGTGAGTCGAACACTCAACACTTTGCCTTATCAAGGACCTAGGGGAATACATTGTGTACAAAGAATGCTTACGGTGGGTTGCCGGAGTGATAGAAACCTAAACCCTAGTTTGCACGCTTTTGCACAAGGGAACAATGGATCACCGATCGTATTGCTATGGTTAGGCTTCTGCCTTAATTACTATCCTGTATTTGCGGATGCTTGCAAGGTGTTTAATCATAAGAGTGCACTTATCTTAGTCTAGAGGGTGTACTAGCATAGATCCACCCACTCAACACTTATCAACACAGCACATAGTGCCAATACGGAGTATGGCGAAAGCACATGACTACCTCTCCCGTGTGTCCTCAAGAACACTTTAGCCTTTATAAGTTCAGTTGCTAGGCCTCTCCTTTGCTCAGAAAGGATTGGGCCACTCGTTACTCTCTAGTGCCTTTTACTTTGCTCGTTTTTACTTTCCTGTTGCTTATACCAAGAAAACCCCTAAAAAGTTATCTTTCAGTGCTTGCAGTTATCTCCTTGCCAAAGTCACTTGCTATTACCTTCTGCTCCTCGTTGGGTTCGACACTCTTACTTATCGAAAACGCTGCAATAGATCCCTTACGGTTGTGGGTCATCAGAGCCTGAAGCTGGGTAAATCGTGCCCCATGTGTCGCCTGTCCGCCGTCCGAGGAAATATCTCATCTGTAACCCTAGCCTTGAGCGCTCCAGCCTTGGCATCCACTGTAATCACATCATCCCTATCAATAATATCGAGAAGGAGTGTGCCTCCCTGTTTGCCGACGAGCTATCGTCCAACCTGTGCCTCACATGACTAACCCAGGGTCCCTGACCATGGGATTTGCCGGGGTTGATCCCCGTCAGGCACTAATATTTATATGGGCCATGATACCTGACCATGAAAAAAATGTAGTGTTGAAGTATTCCAAGTCTATCTAACTCACCAAACTCAGTCCATAAAGTTAACTGAAGTCACTTATTTGCTGCAAAAACACACAAAAAAGGTGGAATAAGTGTTATATTTACTCATCACAGCTGTTAATTACCTCTTATGTTAGAGATTATCATGTGAAATTCAGACAATTTAGTTAGTTTTGATCAATTGCAAGACTTTTCCTGCTTTGGACCACGTATTTGTTGTAACTTCTCATTAATGTGTTCCTACTTTTGCCTAGAATGTGGTTTACTCCTTGTAAAGTTTTCCCGATTTGAAGAAATAAATGATGGTATTCCTGCATACTACTGGCAACGAACCCCAGTAGACCTCCCACTTCTTCCATCAAGGTTTGCAAGACAAAAACCAACATCACCTCCCAAATTAACTCCCACATCATAGAAAATCTAGTAGTACTATGTATGTGAAACAATCGTAAAACTAAAAGGTAAATAACCTTTACAGATTATCCTAGCTCATTTTTAAGCAAACCAGAGACTAATCAGGACACCAATCTTGCGATCTAGGAAGAGCATGACAAAGCAAAACGTAAGTGGATGTTGATTTGGGGTTGCTCACCTCTTCCCGTGCACTCGCACGGTCACGCTCATGCCGAACCAAAATTCAATCCAAATCTCAAACGATGCCGTCACAAGCAGCCCAAGAACGACCAGCCACTGCAGAGTCTGCAGCTCCGTCGCGGTGAGTACCCACAACTCCGTCACGATGACGCACGCAGCGCCGCCCATAACCTAGGCTGCCGCCGCAAAGCAAGCCGCCCCAACTGCCCCAACGACCACCATAGCGTCGATACATGCCGCCGAGCAGCAAGCACGCCCGGGCAGACCCATGACTTCACACCGAGCCAAATCGCTGAGCATCGCGCCGCTGTCTTCTCTGTGTTTTTTTAACACAGTACAACTCTGACGCTCACATTCATGAGTATACAATCACCCCTATGACGCACACACACACACCCTACCTCTATAAGCATCTTCGCAATACTGAGCCGGTACATCATCTTGAGATTAACGAGAGCACCATTGTCAAATCTGGGATTTAAACTTTGGTGGACTGGGGATACAACCATCAACCTAACCAACTCAACCACAGGTTGATTCGCTGTCTTCTCTGTGTTTTTTGCCGTGGATACTTTGGAACCGCTGGCAGTTTTTTTAGCCAGAAAGAAATCTGTTCCCCAATTACGGAAGCGGGGTAAGCTTGACGCGTAAACGTAAAATTATTATCATACCGATGTAATTTTACAGCCTGGCATTCGTGAGCTTTTTTTTCTCAAATGCAAAACCATTTCCGGTTGTGGGTGCAATTGGGCTCGTTCGACCGACCATGGTGATGAATTACTTATTCTTCACCCTGGGCTACTAATAGAGCTTCTATATATAAGTATGATACTAGGAAACATGCCCGTGCGTTGCAACGGAAGAAAAAAAAATCATATTCTTCTAACACAATGAACTCGATTCAAGATCCCTCCACATCTCTACATTATATATTTGTACATAGTGTCTAAATCGTGTTGTTGCTTTTTTTCCGCTTTCATCATCTATGATTGCGGTGTGCACCTGATAGCAATGCTTTCAATGTGATAAACTCTAATGTGATAGTGTCGATCACCGCGGACACACACCTATTATTGAATCACGTCATTACAAGTGAATCTCTATTCTTTAATATCATTGACTTGGACGTGGTGTCTCGCTTGCCGAGCTACGACCTAAATAATCCCCCTACGCCCACACATTCTATTTATAAATGCATCAACATTCTTTCTAGAATACATAAATACATTTTAAATTACATGAACTTTTTTCAAAAGAGCATAAATATTTTTACGCATGTGAACACTTTTTTTAAATGACATAAATTTGTTTTGATAGGATAAGCAATTTTTAAATTAGATGAACATTAGTTTAATATGTGAACACTTTTCTTAAGATTGAGCAAACATTTTAAAGTGTATAAATACTTTTTAATAATAAATCTTCCAAAAGGTACATAAAAATTAAAAGTGCTAAGGTTACATATACGTGCACACATCCATTTTTTTCTTGATAATTGGTATTTTTTCTTTCTGGCACATCCAAATTTAATTCGTTCTTTTAATTTATTTTCTTCCTATGAGGAAGGATGGAGTTTATTCCTTTGATTTTCTCCTTATTGAGGAAAGTGCATGTCCTATATGTAGGCCCATAATACTTTTTTAGTTATATTCCCTTTTTTTAATTAAATAAATTAATGCACATGCATTGCAACAGGATATATATTCTTATGTCTACCTGTGATTTATCTTTCCACATTAATAGTTTTTTATAAAATTCTTCCTGTGATTTACCTTCACACATTAAGGGGTTTTGTCAGAGGTTTTTGGAAGAGGATCTAGTGATTTTGGTGAATTAATATTATTTATTGTTGCATGAGAAAGACACACGAAGGTAGATGAACAAAACGGATGATGAATGAAGGAACATTGCATTAATTTTAAGTAGTAGAGATTTTTTTTTATAAATGCGCAACATTCTTTCTAAAATACATGAATACATTTGAAATTATATGAACTTTTTTTAAAGAGCATGAACATTTTTAAGCATGTGAATCTTTTTTTAATGAAATTACATTTTAAATTATATGAACTTTTTTTAAAGAGCATGAATATTTTTAAGCATGTGAACAGTTTTTTTTAAATGGCATGATTTTTTTGTGAGGGTGATCATTTTCTAAATTGGATGAACGTTAGTTTAATACATGAACACTTTTCTTAAAACTATGCAAACATTTTAAAGTGGACTAATATATGTTAAATTAAAATTACATTTTCAAAAAAGCACAAAAAAAGTGATCAGGTTACGTGTACGCGCGTGCATCTAATTTTAGCCAACTTTAAAATTTTACCATATATTTTTAGCCAATATTGAAAACCACATGAGGAGAGAGGATTTGGGCATTGAAACATGATAATGGGCCGAGAGACTAAAGCCGAGTAGAAGATGTGAGGCCCAAGCTAGATTGCAAGCTGAGAGTTGTTTTTTTAAACCTGTGGATTGCGGGTTAATTAGCATAAAAGGGAGGGACTTTTTTGCAAAAAAAGCCAAAACGGACTAAGAAAGCCACCTCCCTTTATTATTAGGTATAGATATATATATTCTTCTCTCTCTCTCTCTCTCTCTCTCTAATATCCATTAGCAATAATTTTTTGGATGCACAAGGAAGTTGAAAAACTAATTTTGAATGTTGAGAGACTAGACACACATTCCTTGTTGAGAAAGCACATTAAATTTTGTATCAACATAAATAGTGTTTTTATCTTCCAAAAGAAGAGAACATGCGGGTGACTCATGCTTAAAAAACCATACCATATATTACAAATGGGTTGATGCCATGTTTTATGAAAACTGGTGGCAATACTGAATTTACTAATAAGAGATCCTAGAATATCACTTTAATTATTAAACAAGGTTATATCCCATATCTCCTTTATATTGCATGAATATCAATGATTTAAATCCAGATTTATGAACAATTTCATAATTTCACTTTAATTGAGTCCATTAATGACAAGGTTTATGGAAACGAGTGGCATGATTTGATTTACAAATAAGAGATCCTAGAAGATCTAGGTTATGATCAGACAAATTTATATCTCATATCTTCTAGATAATGTATGAATAAGAATGATTAAAATCCATATTTTCTTTATTATTTCATAATTAAATATTATAGGAGTTCATGCACGTATATAGTTTTGTAAGAACATTATATATATCACCTTACGCAATATCCTTCATAAGCATCAAACAAAATCATAGTATATGCATCTATATTTTCAATATCTTCTTCTAGAAATTCTCAATCTTGCTAATAGCTATGGATCCTAATGGCTCATCTCCAAAAAAAGTTAGACCTATTGAAATCGAGTCCTACATTTCCTGCTTACATGAAGCATTGAGAGGCACGAAAACCATGCCAAATTATAATGATATTTTAGCCCCCTAATCCCCACCATATGATTCACCTTCCATAGGGAACCCCTCACTCATTCATGCGCCACCAGAGTAGACCGTGATGGAATTCGATGATAGTTCCATCATTCCATATCAAATGAATGTAGACCTAGCATCGTTAACACTACAACTTCCTAATACAGTTATTAATTATTTAACCTTGGTCAATACCATCACATCCCAACCCAGCAATAGGGAACTCCTTCATGACAAACAAGAAATGTTTAGGCACAAAGACTTGCGCACAAACCGTCTTTGAATTACTTCGACTGATATGAACAGATGCAATTCTCTTCCTTGAAGTGTCCATCCTTCCTTCAAAACAAATCCAATTTCTAATATACATTACCAACTTAACACAGTTGTAGCTTTGGGGAATGGTTCATTCTTTTATACTCCCACCAGGCATGTCCCCGAGGTAAACTCCCTTCCATCTGGATTTCTTTATTCTTCTGAAAACATTCACCATTTCACCCCGAATACTATTCATCAGCAACAGAATATACCACATGAGAGGCTTCCATATAGTAGCAGGAGCAACATCAACAACAACAGAAGCAACATAACTTGATATGGGGGTATGTTTGACAATTTCTCCATTCACAACATCCTCACTTGTACCAAGAGAAGATAAGACTCCTCTAGTTGGTACAAATGACCTTTTTCATAATGATATTTTGAATTATTCTATGAACTCATGTATGTGCACGTGCGAGACTCGATATCGCACATTCAAGAATCCTCAAGCCTACAGTGGTCACATGAATTTTGATGCCAAAGAAGAAAAGACTACAAGATTGATCGTCCCATGTAGCTGGGCATTCACTGATTACTATTCTTGGGAAAAATATTTCTAATAGTACCAAAATGGATGAATACAGTGGTTCTAGCTCAGGTGGGAACAATTAATAAATGGTATTCGTTATGGAAACAAAAAACATCAATATAATAGTATAAGAGTGGCAATATGTTCTGTGGGTGTGCTAAATTAGAAAAGTATTTACTTTGTTGTTGTCTCCCTGTTTAAATAATAGAATCGTCTTCAATGGTTATGTATTATGTTATTCTCTTTCTCATATAATTGATGAATGCTTCATGATTTTTAATAAAGGTTTACTTGAACTAGGGTCCATGTAAAGTGACAAACTATCTTAACCATTTCCCATTTTGTAATTACTGATAGTCTAGATATGACATGTACTCTCAAATGTTATGAGTCTATGGACTAAAATGTCCTAATCAATTTTCTATGAAATATTACATTATTTACACATGGCTAAAAATAATTAATATTGAATACATAAATATATAACAAAAGTTAATGCATATTTCTTCCATATGTGTTGTGTGCTGATGAAAATTGGTTGAGTGGTACAATACAAATTTGGTTGATCATGGAATATTGCAACGATGAAAATTTCAAGGATCCTTTGTGGGTGCATTAAGATCACTTTCCTTATAAATTTTATGTATATTATAATGCAAGGTAAACATAAGCAACCTACGGTTAGGTTTTTTATACCCTAGTACATAGAAAATAAACAACTAAAAATCATTTTTATTGTTTGTTCGATAATTAAATAGTTTGTGACTATTCACATAGCCAGTGAACTGTGACTAGCCACCCGGAAAATATATGTTAATTGTATCAAAACCTATTTACAATAAGTAACGCAAAACCTATTTGGGTACATAGGATCCTTAGGTCTATTAATGAAATTAAATTGTTGTTGACCATGATGTTTTTTTTATCATCTATACACAACATATATGGAAGAAACATGCATTTTTATATATATTTATGTATTCAATATTTTTATTTTTATCCATGTGTAACTAATGTGCTATTTCGTATTGTTACGATTAGTACATTTTAGTCGATAAGAGTGATAACATTTGAGAGTACAGGTTATATCTAGACTATCAGTATTTATAAAATTAATCGTTAAGGGAAATGGTTAAGATGGTTTGGCATTTTACATGCCCCTTAGTCCAAGTAAACCTTTATTAAAAAGCGTAATGCATTCATCAATTATACGAGAAAGAGAATAACATAATACATATTCATTGAAGATGATTCTGTTTTTTTAATAGGGAGACAAAAACACACAACAACCAAGTAAATACTTTTCTAATGTTGCACACACACAACATATTGTCACCCTTATACTATTATATTGATGTTATTGTTTTGATAACAAGTAACATTTATTAATTGATTCCACCAAAGGTAGAAGCACTGTATTCATCCATTTTGGTACTATTAAAAATATTCTTCCCAAGAATAGTAATCATTGAATGTCCAACTACATGGGATGATCAATCTTGTAATATTTTTCTTCTTTTATTTGGCATGAAAACTCATGTGATCATCGTAGGCTTGAGGATTCATGAATGTGCGATCACAAATCTCACATGTGTACATACATGAATTCGTTGAATCATGCAAAATATCATTATCAAAAAGGGCATTTGTACCATCTAGAGGAGTCTTATCTTCTCATGGTATAGGTGAGGATGTTCTGAATAGAGAAACCGTCAAAGGTTCTCCATATTGAGTTCTGGTAATTATATTCTTGTTGATGTTGCTTCTATGTTGTATGGAACCTCTCATGTTGTATATTCTATTGTTGTTGGATAGTATTAGGTGTGAAATGGTGAATATTTTCAGGAGAATTAAGAAATCCAAATGGAAGTGTACGTCGGGACATGCCCGATGGGTGTATAAAAGAATGAACCATTGCCCAAAGCTCCAACTGTGTTAACTTGGGAATGCACATTAGAAATTAGATATTTTTAAGGAAAGATAGAGACTCCAGGGATGAGAACTGCATCTGTTGAGTTAATTCGAGGTAATTCAAAGAAGGGTGTGTGTGGGAGTATTCGTGCCAAAACATTTCTTGTTTATGATGAAGGAGTTCCCTGTTGTTGGGTTGGGATGTGATGGTATTGTCCAAGGATAATGAATTAATAACTTTATTAGGAAGTAGTGGTGGTAACGGTGCTATGTCAACATTTATTTGATAGGGAATTATGAAACTATCATTGAATTCCATCACAATTGACTCTGGTGGCGCATGAATGGGTGAGGGGTTCCCTATGGAAGATGAATCATATGGTGGGGATTCTGGTGCTAAAATACCATTCAAATTTGGCATCGGTGTTGTGCCTCTCAATGCTTCATGTAAGGGCTAAATGTAGGGCTCACTTTCAATAGGTCTAACTTTTTTTGGAGATGAGCCATTAGGATCCATAGCTATTAGCAATATTGAGAATTTCTGAAAGAAACTATTGAGACTATAGATGCATACACTATGATATTGTTTGATGCTTATGAAGGGTATTGCATAAGATGATATTATAAGGATCTTACAAAACTATAGACGTACATGGATTCCTATAATATTTAATTATGAAATAATCTAGAAGATCTGGATTTTAATCATTCTTCTTCATACATTATCTAGAATATATGAGATATAAATTTATCTAATCATCAATGAGATCTTCTAGGATCTCTTATTGGAAAATCCGATCATGCTACTAGTTTCCATAAAACTTGTTATTAATGGAGTCAAGTAAAGGTTAATTATGACATTATTCATAAAATCTAGATTTTAATAGTTGATATTCATGCAATATCAAGGAGATATAGGATATAAGTTATTTAATAATTAAATATATCATCGAGGATCTCTTATTGGTAAATTCAATCTTTCCACCAGTTTTCACAAAACATGGCATCAACTCATGTATAATATATGGTGTGATTTATGAAGCATGAGTCACCCCGTATTCTATTCTTATGGAAGATAAAAGCACCATTTACGTTGATAGAAAATTCTATGTGCATTCTAAACAAGCAATGCGCCTTTACTCTCTCAACTTAAAAAAATAGTTTTTCAACTTCCTTATGCATCCAAACTATTATTGCTAATGGATATTTGAGAGACAGAGAGAGATAAAAATTTTGATATATATATTTCCTTCATCATTCAAACCCTATATATATCTAACACAACATTATGCTCTTAGGTAGGTAGACCAACGTCTTCTTCCCTTCTTATACACCTCAATCATGTTCTTATTCAACATTCATATCCATGGCTTCAAGCCTCTCCATGACATGATTTTCCAAGTGAATCATGGCTATATTTCCTTTTTGACTACAGATTTTGATGTTCTACACAAAGTATACTTGAAAGATTTCATGCTTGTGGGACGCGTAGTAAAACTAATGCATGCTCTTCCTAGGAAGATAAGATATATTCCATTGTGATATATAGACACGTCAGTCATGATACCAAAATGGAATATTGAAGTTTTCATTATATCTGCTTGATATGTCAATTAACCGTGAATTGTATCTGTAGGTACTCAAGCAGTAGAACATAGAAGTAGCTAGGCAACATCTGATACACACATGAAATTTACGATCTGCTAGATCCATCAAGTTTGCTATGATAGCTATCCATTATAAGGCTACTATCATGTATACATCAATTCTATTTTGACAACTTTTTCTTGCAAATTTACAATACTTTGGTAGATAAGGAGATTTGAGAGGCATACAATTCCACCTTTTTAGAGGAGTTCATCACTAGGGATCCAAGCATATATCATTATCTAGGATATCCTATCTTTGATCGTTTAGGAGGTCTCATTCTTTCCATTTATCCAATTATCTCTTAGTAATAAAAAATTGTGGTTTTAGAGGTGTAATATATACAAGAGAAATTCAGGTCTTAACTAAACATATTTCTTTTTTCCACATAATAATTCATTAAAATAATTTTAGAGTTCTACTATATATAAGACCTTTCACCTTAAAATATTATTTTAAAGGTATTTATGTGTTTATTAAAAATCCTTTTTTTAAAGGCCAAGATTTAGTTTATGTTAGTAATATGCCCTAGAGATAATGATGTGATAATGCTAATTCCCTATGTATTCATGAGTTATTTGTACTGTCCTTGAATACCAACACTGATATTTATCAACGAGGTATATGCCATGTCCCGGACTTGATGTCCTTGCAAGATCCCGGCATAAGGAGAACCTCACTTAAGGTCTATCAAACTCTAATTCGTAACTACATAGTCATAAAGGTACCTTTCAGGCGAGTCATGGGACATGTTGTGAGAGACGGTTGAGAGAGATATTCTTCGGCCCTCTTGAGTGATCAAATTTGTAAACTATGTCCACGCAACTTAGGTTAAGTGTTAACCTCATTCGTAAAGGTGTATCATGGTTTGGAGAAGAGAGGTCGAGCAACCAACAAGGATGACAAGTACTCACCTTGAGCTCAACAACATATATTGTGAGGCAAAGGAATGATGCATATGGCACATTGTCAAGATTGAAGATAGAAACATATCGAGATGGAGAGATTAAAACTTAGGCTACTGACATGAACCCTTATTGTGCATGGGTGGACTACTCACAACTCATACTAGAGCACGTGAAGTTATGTTGATGAAGATGGATATGGGTTCCCCCTCTGGAAGTGTACTGGATCAGGGCTGAAAAGAAAGATTGCCCCGAAAACTCGATGTGGAGGCGGAGAACATTTTTTTTGATAATTAGGTCTAAAGTTTTGGGGTATAATATAGATCAAGGGGCTACAAAGATACCAAAGGCACCCCATAGCCCTAGGCCCTAGGGTGCCTCAGGACTAGGGGTACCCCCCAGTGCCAAGATTTGGCCCCCAAGTCTCTCCGTGTGTGATCTTCTAGATCTATTTTTCTTTGATTTTTCTCGAACCTTTTACCGGTAATTTTTCTGAAAATAGAGAAACACCAGGAAATAAAAATGGCAGTGGGCTCTGAATTAATATGTAGTCGAGAAACTTTATTAAAGTGTGCCCAAAGTTTGTTGAATTGATAGAAAACTAGCATGAATCATTTAAAATTTGTCGATACATTGGAGGCAAGTCACCCTTCACCTATTTCTCCTCTGATTTCAACCCTAAGGCGAGTTTACTTCTGGTATATCGCATTTGTAGCATTGCTTTTGTTGTCTGCAAGGTCCGGACACAAGGGAAAGCAATATTTGGTCATGGGGATGCGGTGTTGTATTGTACAAGGAGCAATGCGAGAAGGCGATGACCGTACTTCATGTTGTCTTCTCCTCGTGGTAAGTATGTGTGTGGCTAGGTTTCTTCGCAGTTGATTATCTCTTCATATGGAGGATTATTATGATGTCAACTAGAATGATTTCCACCAAGACAATAGGTGTTATTTAATCAATGCTCATGATCTCTAATTCCTTTGGGATTCAGGTGAAAATAGGCTGAAAAGGAGTGTGAACGCGGTAATTATCAAAAAATCCTATGACTATGGTGAAAAAACTAGGGATAAGAAACGATGTAAAATGCGTGCCTCAACCCCCTCCGATCCCATTAGTCACTGAAAATAACTTCAATCAAATGTTATTTTTCGAAAGAGAACTAACACTCCTTGTGTTGAGTTCAAAGGGATTTTGTAGACCAACTTTCAAACAAATCATTTGAGTCGTAATCTCCCTCCTAGCTTTCCACTCCTACCTCTCCATCCCAAGATTCATCTAGATAGTGTTATAGTTATAAATATTTTACAAATATGTATATAATATCCAAATAATATTTCAAAGTGACCTAATTATCACTTTTTTATTTAGAAAACTTTAAAATGCTAATTCTTTAGTCTCAAAGTTAAAAACTAGAGGATCTATTTTTTTGTAGCATTCGTGTTTGAGTAAAGCTAATTCATTTATCTTGTGTGCAATTTTTCTCGCTTACATATCTTCATAGCATTTCCCATCTTTGCATTAGGTTTTTAAAACTTGTAAAAAACACCTAATTATTTTTCATAATTAAAATTAGAAATAAACATAATTATTTTTGAAACACTTATTCACCCCTCAGAAAAATCTAAGGTCCTTTGTTTTAGTAATGCGCTGATTTCAAACATGCACAAAATTTGTCCTTTATGATCAATCTTGACTCTTATTTTGTTGCAAGTAGAAAGAAATCAATTACTTTTACTTAAAACTTTATCATCTAGATAGAGAAAAATGTGTTATTCTAAGGCGCTGAAGTTTATCATTGCACACAATGCGTATTGAATAGAATTATTCTGTACTACTATTTATGAAATTAACTCCATGGGAAATCACATTCTACATTAAAGGCCCGTGCCTTAAATTTCTGGGTGGATGAAGAATCAAATTTTGTATCCAATTTAGATGATTATACTAGTTTAAGAGTAATATATCTTATTCCGGGATTAAACGGAGGACGCATCATCCATGTCTCGAGGAATCAAATTCCCATAACATCACTTCATAACACTTTGAATGCCGTGAAAAAAAATTATAATATAGGAAAATTTGTGGGACACCTAGGTGCTTGGACACCTTATAACATGCATGTACGCCTACATTTCATGCTGGGTATTGGAATTTGATAAATAAATTTTGAAATGTAAACTCAATAGAAAAATTATAAAATTCATAATAGTGAAATCGTAATGGGTACATCATCTATTGTCAAGATTATCAATTCATTATTATTCCATAATAGTGAAATCGTAATGAAATTCATAATCTTATTATTGCGTTTTTCTCTTGAAGTGAGTTAGTGTTAAGAATTATTTACCTAATAACTACATTTATGGATTATCATATTCAAAGTGCATATAAAAAATTGTGTGAAGAAATATTTCATGTCAACCTTATTTTTTCCCGGTCAAGTAAAATCTTTATCAATAGTACTACTACCAATGATGTAAATAATACCATACTATTTAGGAAGTTGTCATAAACTAGGTGAAGAAGAAGCTCTAATTTTGTTAGCACCGTTCATGAGGTTTTTATTAAGAAATTTACTACTATTTGGAAGGTTTAACCCATCATCAAGTTGTTCAAGTGGTATAAACAATGCATTCATTGCTGAACCTAAGATTTCAATAGATAATATATTCGTATGCATCATTGTGTATTTCTCTTGGCCTCCATTTCAAAAAGTCATTGGATTTTTTGCATATGGCCATACATTTTGGATAAATTGTGTGCATACGGTTCATAGTGGTTGAATAATAATGGTTAAACAAATTAAATATCATACACTCTTTTATATTGAGTGTTTTAACATTAAAATATTTGCATCAGGATGTTCTGTAAATACTTGTTGTATGTGTTGTTGTTGTTTGAGTGAAATTGGTTTTTTTTGGGTCATATTGCAATACTAAAAACGATAATTTGGGTTTGCATCGATACAATTACCTTGCTTTTTACCTAAATAAAATTATAAATAAATCACCCAGTGTAAGATAACACAAATTCCTAGTACTTAGAAACAAACCCGACAAAGAAAACATTGCTCTTGTTTTCTCAATAAGTAAGCCATGAGGGCATTATTCCTATAGTGAGTGGCCAACGGCTAACCACCCCTGCCACCACAAAATAACACTTTGATTTTTTTTCACATATGGGCTCGCAACAGGTATCCATGTACCTAGGTTTTCATATCGGTTCCATAGGTTTTAGGTGATATAGAATGGTGATTCTATGTCATTCTACTTTATTGCATCTATGATAACTTATATAGAAGAAACATGTATTAGTTTTATCTTTCTATCTTGTTTAGTTGAGATTGCTTGTATCTAGCTATATCGAATGTATATGCTAGCTTGATGAAAAATATGATGAGTATGTATCGGTCCTCATGTTTCGGTTAAGTATCCATGTAAGAGCTAAGACTACCACAAATAATCAAACTAATCATTTAAGAAAAGATGGCAAGATTCCTTCACACTTTATATGATTAACTATTTCAAAAAAAAATTCAAGTTAAAGAACGATAAAATGTGGCACAAACTTACAACTTACCTAGCTCAAATGAACCTTCATTGAAAAGCATGGTTACTTCATAATTAAAAATAACATCACACACAATCATCTACGAGTCCAATACTTACATAAGGAAATAACGATAAAACATCTCGCTGACTAAGGGAGGGATATTGGGGAGGCCTGGGCAGCGGGGGAGCTCGTCAGCGCAGGAGGACGAGGACAAAACATCTCACGGACTGGGAAACCGCGGTCCCTATCGTGCTCGAGCAGAGGTGATGCGCCCGATGGTGCTCGACGCCAGCGTGAGGTGAGGCACGGTGAAAGGCGAGTTGGTGAAGCGGATCCGGCGCTAATGGGTCAGATCCCACGGGATCTGGTTGAGGACAAGGAGGGGCATGACTAGGAGGAGCATCGAGGCACACCGTTCGACGATGGTGCTGCTCATCGGACGCGCGGGGCTCACTGCGGCTCATCGAGGCATCTTCCATGGGGGGCGAGTATGGAGGAGAGAGGTAGGGCGACTTCTCCGGTGGAGGAGGGACAAGGGAGGGCGACATCAGCGGCTCGAGAGGGCATGTGAGATGGGGGCTAAATGGTCCAAAAAATGTCTCTTACATGGTCAAAGGCCTAAAATGAAACACACAAAATGTAATAATTCTAACCTCCCGAATACGTAAGTCAGCATAGACAAAAATATACGCTCCGTAAAATTATAGTATGAACTAATTATAGCCATTGAGATATAGCCATAATTACTAACTATCTTCACAATTGACAAATCAAATACTCTATTCACACATATATTAATAAGGTTAATATACATTTCCTATCACAACCTAGGAAGGACATATTTTTTAATAGGATTATATTCATTTCTCTGTGTAGCAGAAGGAAGTAGAAATATTGCCAAGTTTTCATCCACAAACTCTTGCGTTTTCATCTTTTTATTCACAGGGCTCTTAGGATCAGATTCAGCTAACACTAAAGATTTCTCCTGTCTGTAATTTTTTGTCAGGATTTGACCCACTTCGAAATAGAAGTCATAGAAATAACCCTTAAGTGTTGCCTCAGCAACCGGAGGGATTTCCTCCACAATCCAACATTCAATTCTCACCCAAATAGAATCATTATTGTGTAAAAGTGGATTTATCAAATTCTAAGACCACACCCACTAAAAGAAAACACACGCAAAATTCCTTTCAGACCTTTTCTCTAGTGGGACATTACCCACCTTAACCCAAGCAATATCTAGAACACCTTTGGATCCTACTACATCAGATCAGGAAGAGAGCTCAACCACCGCATCACAAGATTTCAAGTCCATATGATCATTATAGTAAGCCTTAGCCACTTATCAGCTATTGGGGAAGCACATGGATATCATTCCCAATCAAGCGAGCAGTAAAACACTAAGTTCTACCAAGATAGTCATAAAAATACTATTCGATCTACCGACTAGTAGTTTTCTCCTCACACATATTACTATACTATTAGATCGCCTTTTCAGTTTTTAGCAGTGCATGAATCATAAAAACATTGTCCTCAAGCCTAGAAATCTAAAATAGGAGCCATACATTCCCACGGTAAAATTCACAACGCCCAGATGCGAGACAACCAAGCTTCCTATAGCGCTCACAGAATGCTAACAAGCAACTAACATGCATATGGGCACTAGATTTGCAAATGGGGAAAAGTAGCATGAATACTGGAAGGTGTCACCTGAGTAGGCGTCGTGCGCCTGAGTTGATGTTGAAGAGGGGGATTAGCTTCACGACGAGTTTGCATGTTCCCACCGCCAGATCCAGTGGATGCGGGGGCTTATCCACGCACACCGCATCGGATCTGAACGTCGCAGTGTCCCAACGAGCAGTATCCTCAACTATAGAGGTGGTGTTGGAGGTGTGGTCGACGTCGTCCTCATTGCGCTTCCATGGATAGCGACCTCGATCACAGTTGAAACGCCCTACGCCGGGCCCCATCCATTTGGAACTAAAGCCCTCGCGACGGTTTGTTGTGGCTTCCTTGCTTCACACCGTCCCCCCTCGTCGGACTGCAAGGAGGGGAGGCGACCACCTTCGTGGATGACCTCGAGTCGCCGCCACGGTTTCCCTCCCACCACGGGAAGGATGGCGAGGATTTGGATCTAGATCTAAGGGAGGCGGACGAGAAGTGGGCGAAGGAGTCTCCTAGGTCAAGGAGATGAGCGCATGCGGGTTTTATAGGCCGCTCATTATCGCCTGAAGCGGGGCAACCGTCGGATCACCACCCACGTGTCGAGCATCGCGCATGGCGAGCCCAGCGGGGCCCGCTCCCAGAATGACATCGGTGTGCATGCAACGCGGTGGACCACCATGTAGCACCCTAGCATTTGTTGTCCAACGTGGCAGGTTGTCCCGACTCTCCCTGGCTCCGGCGAGGCTTTCGATGGCTGCCGACACGAGCATAATGACAGGCGCGCTCGCTCCATACCCGCTCGTCCTCCTGTGACGAATGTGTGTCCATCATCACCCCACGATCGTTAATCAAGACCAATCGAAGCACATCATTGCAGAGGAGGAGGATCTTGCCGACGAGCTCAATGCGCCGCGCAGAGTGTAAGTCGAAGGCGAAGAGGACACTTCAACGGGGATCGGGGGCGCTGGTCGGCGTGCCCGAACTCGCTCCAAGTTTCCATGTGCAGTTCTCCAAATTTAAGTCTCGCTAGATCAAGCAATATCACATAAATTTTTGTTCGATATGACCAACTCGTGCATGGATTTGCCTGAATTCAAATGGATTAATGAGGACGCTGTGGTTGTAGACGCTCTAAAAGAACTGGCACTACCTTCAGTCCTTGACACTCGAAGCGGATCCGAATGGCTGACGACGAGGTGGTCGTCGCGTCCGCGGAGGAGTCGCTCACCACTCCGCTGCTCGAGCTAGCCGCCGCCGTGAGCCCCCGCGACCCGTCGGTGGAGGTGCGGCTGTACCGGCGGGGCGCCGGCCCGGCCAAGGTCTTCCGGTCGGCCCTGAGGGGCCCTCACCGCGACCGCCTCGACGTGCGCGGCATCCAGGCAGAGCACGGCCTCCGCGCGCTCTTCGCCTTCAAGCCCTGAATAATCATCTTCTGGAATGTTGTGCAGTTTGCATCAACACGAATAGTAGACTCAAATGGTCAAAATGTTGGTATGGCTGACGATTGTTTTTTCATTCCAGTATGCAAGTTCCACAATCAAATACAGGACTACCTCTCCCAACATCCTTTCCTGCCCTGTTACCCGTTCTTCTCCTTGCTGGAAGGGAGTGCCATGGGCTGCTCAAGCTGCTAAGTTTGGGCATGCTTGGAGAGTTGGTGATGGTAAACTTGTGAAATTTTGGGAAGATTAGTGGTTTGGAGATTTTAGTTTAGCTGTCATGTTTTGGGAGTTATACACCATCTCTAGTGAGCAAGCAATTAGTGTTGCTGAAGCCTGGGATGGAGTCAATCTCAAACTGACTTTCAGGAGGTGTGTGGATGGGGGACTTCATAACCAATGGCTTGATCTTCTTGGGGTTGCTAGATCCATTGAGTTAAATAGTGAGAAAAAGATTCGCTTGTTTGGAAATTAGATTCTAAGGGGGTGTATTTCCTTGCCAATAACAAACTGCTCACTAGAGATAATCTGGGCAAGAGACAACATGTCGAAGACCCCTCCTGCATATTTTGCACTGAGGTGGAAACTTGCTCGCATTTATTTTTTGATTGTGTTGTTGCCAAAGAATTGTGGCGCAGGATGGATGCACCTGATTACTGGTTGTAGTCCTGCCCCCAGCTTTGAACACATTGCAGGGCTCTCGAGTAGCAATAGGACTCATGTATAGTGGATAACACTGCGATTCTTTGGGCTTTCTGGAACTGCAGAAATAATCTCTGTTTTAATGGTGTCCCCCTGGGGTTGGTTTGCAGGGCCTGCTGGGAAACGTGGCCGGTTCGTGCAATCTATGGAAGGTTCTGCATTCAGGGGCAGGTCTTGCAAGACTGGAGGCGTGTATCAAGGGGGTTTGGGAGCTTGCCCGACAGCCGCCGCTTCTGCTCTGTCCGGATCCTCGTTAACTAAAACCCCTGTCTTCTCCGGTGGCTGGCTGCAGGCTTGTGGCGGCAAGGTGGAGATGGGAGAGAGCTTCTGCTCAGTTTCGCTGCAACTCTGAATTTTATCAGTCCTATTCCTGGTGTGTAGCCCCTGGGTGAAGACTTCAGCTGTGGCTGTTTGTCCTTGGCACTAGCCAAGCTTTTGGTTTATCTCTTAGACTGGGTTTTGGCGTGTGTGCCTACCCGTTGAATGATCTCTGAACGTTGGTTGTGTTGCTTGCTTCATTTTCAATAAAATGGAGCTGGGGCCAGGCCCTTTTCCTCTAAAAAAACATTACCACCACGTGTATCACAGCAATTACTAACAGAACACCAAGATACATTACCACCACGTCTGTCACAGCAAGTTAGTGAAACAAAGTTTATACAGAACCTCATAAAAACGGCTTTCAGATATTTCACGCACAGACAACCAAATAGGATCAGTAGAGCTGAGATATATATTGCCTGTGGAGCCAAATGATATCACTGGACCTTTTCTATGAACTTCCACTACTAGGGAATACCCTTATAGTGGCGTC
Organism: Bromus sterilis; assembly: GCA_950022295.1. Lineage (NCBI taxonomy): Eukaryota > Viridiplantae > Streptophyta > Magnoliopsida > Poales > Poaceae > Bromus > Bromus sterilis. The sequence continues at coordinate 34,986,897 of OX465597.1, forward strand.
ATTTTCTTTGTGTTTAGTGGCGCATTATGGATGCGCCACTAACTACAAGCCACTAATAAGGGCTTAGAGGTGGCGCATTCTAGATGCGCCACCCCTAAGGCCCTTAGGCGTGGCGCATCTCAGAATGCGCCACCTATAAGCTCTTAGGGGTGACGCATTCTGAAATGCGCCACGCCTAAGGTTCCTTAGGGATGGCGCATTCCCAGTGCGCCACTAAAGCCAGACAAAATGCGCCACTAAATGGGTTACAGAAAACAAAACAAAAAGAATTACAGAAAAGAATAAAAACATTACAGATATTTTTATTATATTACAGAAATTCAAAAGACAATATTACAATGAGCCCAACAATTATTGATACAAAAGATTTGCATTATAATTCTTATTACAAAGATTTACAAGATTATATCCATCATCATCCTGCACAAAAAATGCCTACATATAGGCACAAGCAACATATATATATTGTGGACAGAGATACAGTGACTTGCTATGAGCAAGTCACCAGTGAACAGTACGATGACATTCTCTCTCTCAACACCATTCGATCGAGAATCAACGGATAGATCTCATAAACAGTGCGCAGCTACAGTACATGTCTAATGTACGTTCACTACAGAGACCTCATATAAAACGGAGGCACGACCCCATACAAAACTGAGGCACGACTTCTTATAAAACGGAGGCACGATGTGACGCCCCCAAAATCAGACCGTGTACAGTAATCATACACGCAAGGTACACGATCGAGATCAGGGACTCACGGTGAGATATCACAACACAACTCTACAAGTAAAAATAATACAAGTTGTTTAATACAAGCCAGGGCCACGAAGGCTCGAATACAACAGCTCGAGAGCACAAAGTCAGCGGAAGCAATAGTATCTGAGTACAGACACAAGGATACAAGGTTGCCTTAAGAAGGCTAGCACAAATATCAACAACGATAAAAAAGGCAAGGCCTCCTGCCTGGGAACCTCCAAACTACTCCTGGTCAAAGGGGGACTCGACGTCATAGAAGGCATCGGGGATCTTCACGTTGCGGTGGTCGACATCGGGGATCTCCTGCTCCTGGACTCCAAGGCTCCAACGTCGACTGCAGCGGCCGATCAGGCAAAACAGTAAAGGAAATAAAGCAGGTGAGTATCTAATATACCCGCGAGTCTTACGTCTGCTACTAAGCATTATGCATTTGTATCAACGGAAAGGGGAGGTTGTATATAGTGGACTGAAAGATAGAAATCAGAATAAGGGTAAGAAGCTAGGCCTATCGAAGACTAGCATCTTCTGACGATGTCTTGCAGCATGAGGTAAGAATCAGCCAACAGTTTATATAAAGCATAAAGTAACAATGCAGCAGAAGTTGCTGCAACATTATATAATAATAAGTTGTAATAATTAACAATGCCTCCGAGTTCACCTCCTCGACATCCCCGCGAGGAAGAAAACCCGAAACCATACAGTTTAATAATAATAGTTTCTAGTGGTAAGATCCAGCTTCAGCATAAAGCGTCCTGTTACCGTGGACACGGCTATTCGAATAGATTAATCTTCCCTGCAGGGGTGCACTGGCGTGACTCTACGACGCTCGGATCTCCAGGGTGGCGGGAACCTTGTTAGGGAACGCTCCACCAAAGCTATCCGACTCAAAGTAGCCCATCCTTCGGCAATCAACAGAGAGGTCATCCGCCGGACTATATCCTATGTACGCCGGGCTTTGGACCCTAACCCGAACGTACTCCTGCACGGTGCGTGACTGGCCGGTGAAGAAAAATCAAAGCAAATACAAACACACCTGCTGCAGCAAAGAGAAGACAACACCACTTCCCGGCAATCAGCCCGCGGTACTGCTGACGTCTGAAGACCCTCGAACGAGACTACGATGCATGGGAGCCCACACTCCGTATCCCACGTGTAGGTAGTGCGTACAAGCCAAAAGGCTACTCAAGACATCCGCCGAACCATTTAGCATTTTAATTAACCTGCGTGACAACCGTTATCGTTGCCTCGACTTAACCGACCCGCGGTCAACGACAGAAGTCAGGACCACCAGTACATCGGTGCCTGCCTTGTCGTCCCACCAAGTCACTGCGGTTACCTACAAGGTGAACCGTCTCCTTACCTTGTCTCGCGTGTGCTCTTGGTAGAGCTCGACTTTCGTGGTTTGGTAACTCTCGCGAGATACGAACAGGGGCCAAGCACGCCAGTAACGTCGGTCGTACCCTCCCTGTCGTTCCCGACAATATACCTCTCGCGGGCACCGTTGGGTCACCCGACTTTCTTACCTTTAAGGACAACCGCTGTCCAGGACCCTATGGCGGCAAGACAAAGTCAGCCTCAAGTGGAGTACAAGGATTACTCCTGGATAGCCCACACTGGAGGTGACTAGGCATAACCCAGATAGGGGCCTTTGGCGGTGTCTGCTTTGTTCCGTACCTGTGCAGTTGTATATATTGTATCCGTGTTCACTCCCCTGAGTGATCACGGCCCGCTATCTAGTCCTAGCTAACAATGCGCAGGGTTCACTGCTGAATAATGCATAAATATAATAGGCAGCATAGGATAAAGGAGGTACATCAAGGGGCGACAAAATCAGGCTATGCAATTGAATAGGATTGTAATCGTAGCAGCATCAGTAACAATGCCTAGTGCAAGAAATGTACGGAAAGATAGGCGATATCTGGGGAAGAGAATGGCTCTGCTTGCCTGGAAGCTCGACGGTAGGGGTAGGGTCGTCGACTAAGTAGTCATACCCGGCAGCAGTGTAGTCGGCGGTAGCAGCGGGGTCTACCGGAGATTAAGGGGGGAGGAAACAGTAAATACACAGCAATAACATACAAACATATGCATGACATGACATATGAAATGTTAACGCTGTTCTAACGCAGTGCAAAGTACGTTGCTCGGAGCGGGAATTCATCCGGGGATGAACTGCCAGCTCCGGGTGATTACCGGACAGGGTGTCCGGGAGGAGGGTTCATGCCGGAGGTGTCGTGGGTACCGGACAATCACAAGGGGGGTGTATCCGTGTTAGTTGAACCATTCCGGACAACTTTCGTGTTCGGAATAAATTCATCCGGGTACTTTTTATCGGTACCGGGAATTATCGACAGACAACCCGGAGGGGGGGATGTCGATGATCGGTGTGTTAGGGGGGTGGGATAGCCATATGGATAGCGTATCCGTATTCGTTATATTTTTGATCAATTTTCATGTATAAACTATTCTCATCAGAATTACGGATTAAAAGATATTGAATTTCAAAGTTTTAATCAATTTAAAAGAATTTCTGGAATTTCTTTTAATATTTAAATCAACATTATCCATAAGGGGTTGACTGGTCAAACAGACCAGTGGGTCCTATCTGTCATAGACACAGCTCTAATAAATTCATTTTATTTATTCAGATAATAAAGGGGGACCCACGTGTCATTGACTGTATTTTATTATATAACATTTTATTGGGTTTTAATCGCCGGGGTCCCACATGTAAGTCACACAGGGACTTTTATCTTAACCAGTATTTAAACTAAACCCATTTTAGTTAATTAGGGGGGGGGTGGGCCCAGGCTGTCAGTCACAGGGGGGTTATCTTAGGCGCTAATAAAAAAACCAGGCCAGTGGTGCCCTCGCCGGCGAGGCTGATGCCGGCGACGGGCGAGGCACGAACGGGGCGAGCTGCATGGGGCGGGCACGGGCGGCGCGTGTGGGGGGGTGGCCTCCGACGCCAGGGGAGGCGAGGTGCGAGGCCAGCGGGAGGGAGCCCGAGCATGCAGCAATGGTGACCTCGGCCACGGGCCGGAATTGGGCGGGGTGGGGTGGCGCGTCGGGGTGACGAATTCCCGAGGGAAGCAGAGGGGAATGGAGGTGTGGCTCACCGAGAACGCGAAGGAGGGCACGGCGAGCACAAGGGTGGCCGGGGGGCGCTGAATCGGGCGGCGGGGCTGGCGGCCGTGGCGGTGAGGACGGCGGCGATTCGCTAACAGCAGTGGCTCCCGGCTCGTTTCCGCAGGCGCAGGCGAGGTGGACGAGGACGGCGGTCCTCTTGGACATGCCGGAGCGGTGCGGAGGGCTCAGTGGCCGCGGGTGTTCTCGAGCTTGTGTCCATGGCGGCGCCGGCTGCAGAGAGGAACGAGGAAGGAGGGGGCTAATGGTGTTCGGCTCGATCTAGGGCTACAGGGAGGGGCACCGGGCCGATCTTATCCACGTTCGCGAGTACTGTAGCGACACCGAGGTCGAGCGGGTTCGGCGGGGACAGCTTCGATTGCCACGGCGCCATGGGGATCAGGGGAACAGTGAGCACGAGGAAGAAGGGGATGGGGTGTGAGCTGGGCCAGAGGGGAACTTGCTCAGGGCGAGGTATAGGGGTTTCCCCCCTTTTATTTTTATTTTCTGTTTCTTTTGCTTTATATTTTATTTGTCTGCTATTTTATTTTTGTAAAATGTGTAACATGATCCAAAATTAGTGATGCACCTTTTAACAGTGCAACAAAAAGTTTTGTGCCCATATAAAATCAATTGCAATTTTTATTCTATTTAAAAAGGGAGAAAATGGCTATTTTGCTATTATTTGATTGGTTTAAAATATTTAAACATTGTAATAAATTACCATAGCTATTTTAATAGGACCTACTGAATATTTGACATTTTATAAAATTGGTTGCAATAATTCTGGATTAAGTTTTATTTCCACTTTGTTTTTAATTCTATGAAAAGGGGTTTTAATATTATTCGATTTGAATATGATCAAGGAAAGATTAATCATGGTGATTTATCATTAATAACAGGTGATCACTGTAGCTTGACAACGAGGGTGTTACAAATCTCCCCCACTACAAAGAATTCTCGTCCCGAGAATTAAAATGTAGTGGAAGGGGTAAAGCTTTGGTTCGGTATTCTAACGAATCTTTTCGTGCTTGTTGTCCTTCTCGAAGAAGTCAATCCTTCATGATGTTTTCTTCATTCCTTTGCATCGGTGCATCTCGATGAGTTTTCATCCTTTCCTCGGGGGCTTCATCGCACTTACGAACAGGGTAAGAGGTAAGGCTTAAGGGGGTAGGATCGATACAAGGTTAATCAAATGGGGTTGCTCAAGGTTATGGGGTACAAAGTCCTTCCGAGTTTAACATCAGGGAAGTACATCGTGAGAAGTTTCAAGCGGTTGGGCACGTATTCGATGTCGATTACGGAAGATGGGAAAAGGGCCCCGATCATCAAACACAAGCACTGAGTCTGATATCGGACGGAATATCACAAGGTAGAGGACAAGAGTCAGGTTTCGGTCCTGTGGAACTGTGGGTTATGGGCCCACAGAAGGTAAGAAGGGTGGCGACATTCCATGCGAGCACGAGGCAAGGTTTTTCAGAGAACAACTTGTCAACTATGTCGGCAACATCATCAGTGCCAAGGGCGAGGGACGAAGAGAACCATTTTCCTGCTCGTTAAGACGAGGCGGACCAATTGGCAAAGTTCTCGTCCATCGGTGGTCACCGAAAAGTCAGCAACAATCGTAACTGGTTGTACAGACAATGTAGCACACCAAAATGTTTACATAAGCAGGGAATTTCACTGCTTAGATAAGATACATTACAAGAAAGGTTAAACAGACCAATGGAAAAGAAATTGTGATGATACACAAGTATCAGGTGTACATCTTTCCCAAGGGAAAGCAGAGCACGATATACACGACCAAGTTGTACTGGCACGGAGACAAGGGAGGTTGTCGACGATAACGCAAATCATCGAGGGGCATGGAGGGTATTTCACACGATGAATCCAATTGACACATGGAAGAAGCCATGTAAGATTATTCGGATAATAATCCACCAAAGGTCGGGTGGTTCGCAAAGAATCTGGTGTGAGTATCGGCACTCAACCAGAAGGAGAAAGAATGCAAAGGCATCAGATGATGGAAGCATCAGAATAATTTGATGCTTAAGTACAAGGGAATTATGACTTTCAGATCGGGAGGTGGATGCAATTATCCACACGGACTTATCGGTTGCATGGGATTGCAAAGGCGATGAACACGTAGGATCTCGGGAATTGATCAGAGAGTAATCGTCGAAATCTTCAGTTGGATCAGGCGATCATCGAGAATGTAGAGCTCTCCGGGAGGAAGGAGGTATGTGAACCTAAGTCAGAGTTATTAAAAATTTACCAGCAAGGATAAGAGAGCAGAGTCCCAGAGCATAGGTACGGAGAAAAAGATCCTAATACCAAAGATATCACACGTAGTGACATCGATGTGGGCCCGTAAGCCAAACATTAAGTTAGCAAGTAGTTTTGCAAATACTAGACTCGTCTTCGACCAAGGAGTTGGATGGGGTGTCCTACAGGCAGTCAGCTCTGATACCAACTTGTGACGCCCCCAAAACCAGACCGTGTACAGTAATCATACACGCAAGGTACACGATCGAGATCAGGGACTCACGGTGAGATATCACAACACAACTCTACAAGTAAAAATAATACAAGCTGTTTAATGCAAGACAGGGGCCACGAGGGCTCGAATACAACAGCTCGAGAGCACAAAGTCAGCGGAAGCAATAGTATCTGAGTATAGACACAAGGATACAAGGTTGCCTTAAGAAGGCTAGCACAAATATCAACAACGATAAAAAAGGCAAGGCCTCCTGCCTGGGAACCTCCAAACTACTCCTGGTCAAAGGGGGACTCGACGTCGTAGAAGGCATCGGGGATCTTCACGTTGCGGTGGTCGGCATCGGGGATCTCCTGCTCCTGAACTCCAAGGCTCCAACGTCGACTGCAGCGGCCGATCAGGCAAAACAGTAAAGGAAATAAAGCAGGTAAGTATCTAATATACCCGCGAGTCTTACGTCCGCTACTAAGCATTATGCATTTGTATCAACGGAAAGGGGAGGTTGTATATAGTGGACTGAAAGATAGAAATCAGAATAAGGGTAAGAAGCTAGGCCTATCGAAGACTAGCATCTTCTGACGATGTCTTGCAGGATGAGGTAAGAATCAGCCAACAGTTTATATAAAGCATAAAGTAACAATGCAGCAGAAGTTGCTGCAGCATTGTATAATAATAAGTTGTAATAATTAACAATGCCTCCGAGTTCACATCCTCGACATCCCCGCGAGGAAGAAAACCCGGAACCATACAGTTTAATAATAATAGTTTCTAGTGGTAAGATCCAGCTTCAGCATAAAGCGTCCTGTTACCGTGGACACGGCTATTCGAATAGATTAATCTTCCCTGCAGGGGTGCACTGGCGTGACTCTACGACGCTCGGATCTCCAGGGTGGCGGGAACCTTGTTAGGGAACGCTCCACCAAAGCTATCCGACAGAAAGTAGCCCATCCTTCGGCAATCAACAGAGAGGTCATCCGCCGGACTATATCCTATGTACGCCGGGCTTTGGACCCTAACCCGAACGTACTCCTGCACGGTGCGTGACTGGCCGGTGAAGAAAAATCAAAGCAAATACAAACACACCTGCTGCAGCAAAGAGAAGACAACACCACTTCCCGGCAATCAGCCCGCGGTACTGCTGACGTCTGAAGACCCTCGAACGAGACTACGATGCATGGGAGCCCACACTCCTTATCCCACGTGTAGGTAGTGCGTACCAGCCAAAAGGCTACTCAAGACATCCGCCGAACCATTTAGCATTTTAATTAACCTGCGTGACAACCATTATCGTTGCCTCGACTTAACCGACCCGCGGTCAACGACAGCAGTCAGGACCACCAGTACATCGGTGCCTGCCCTGTCGTCCCACCAAGTCACTGCGGTTACCAACAAGGTGAACCGTCTCCTTACCTTGTCTCGCGTGTGCTCTTGGTAGAGCTCGACTTTCGTGGTTTGGTAACTCTCGCGAGATACGAACAGGGGCCAAGCACGCCAGTAACGTCGGTCGTACCCTCCCTGTCGTTCCCGACAATATACCTCTCGCGGGCACCGTTGGGTCACCCGACTTTCTTACCTTTAAGGACAACCGTTGTCCAGGACCCTATGGCGGCAAGACAAAGTCAGCCTCGAGTGGAGTACAAGGATTACTCCTGGATAGCCCACACTGGAGGTGACTAGGCATAACCCAGATAGGGGCCTTTGGCGGTGTCTACTTTGTTCCGTACCTGTGCAGTTGTATATATTGTATCCGTGTTCACTCCCCTGAGTGATCACGGCCCGCTATCTAGTCCTAGCTAACAATGCGCAGGGTTCACTGCTGAATAATGCATAAATATAATAGGCAGCATAGGATAAAGGAGGTACATCAAGAGGCGACAAAATCAGGCTATGCAATTGAATAGGATTGTAATCGTAGCAGCAGCAGTAACAATGCCTAGTGCAAGAAATGTACGGAAAGATAGGCGATATCTGGGGAAGAGAATGGCTCTGCTTGCCTAGAAGCTCGAAGGTAGGGGTAGGGTCGTCGACGAAGTAGTCGTACCCGGCAGCAGTGTAGTCGGCGGTAGCAGCGGGGTCTACCGGAGATTAAGGGGGAAGGAAACAGTAAATACACAGCAATAACATAAAAACATATGCATGACATGACGGATGAAATGTTAACGGAGTTCTAACGCAGTGCAAAGTACGTTGCTCGGAGCGGGAATTCATCCGGGGATGAACTGCCAGCTCCGGGTGATTACCGGACAGGGTGTCCGGGAGGAGGGTTCATGCCGGAGGTGTCGTGGGTACCGGACAATCACAAGGGGGGTGTATCCGTGTTAGTTGAACCATTCCGGACAACTTTCGTGTTCGGAATAAATTCATCCGGGTACTTTTTATCGGTACCGGGAATTATCGACAGACAACCCGGAGGGGGGGAATGTCGATGATCGGTGTGTTAGGGGGGTGGGATAGACATATGGATAGCGTATCCGTATTCGTTATATTTTTGATCAATTTTCATGTATAAACTATTCTCATCAGAATTACGGATTAAAAGATATTGAATTTCAAAGTTTTAATCAATTTAAAAGAATTTCTGGAATTTCTTTTAATATTTAAATCAACATTATCCATAAGGGGTTGACTGGTCAAACAGACCAGTGGGTCCTATCTGTCATAGACACAGCTCTAATAAATTCATTTTATTTATTCAGATAATAAAGGGGGACCCACGTGTCATTGACTGTATTTTATTATATAACATTTTATTGGGTTTTAATCGCCGGGGTCCCACATGTAAGTCACACAGGGACTTTTATCTTAACCAGTATTTAAACTAAACCCATTTTAGTTAATTAGGGGTGGTGGGCCCAGGCCGTCAGTGACAGGGGGGTTATCTTAGGCGCTAATAAAAAAAAACAGGCCAGTGGTGCCCTCGCCGGCGAGGCTGATGCCGACGACGGGTGAGGCACGAACGGGGCGAGCTGCAGGGGGCGGGCACGGGCGGCGCGTGTGGGGGGGTGTGGCCTCCGACGCCAGGGGAGGCGAGGTGCGAGGCCAGCGGGAGGGAGCCCGAGCATGCAGCAATGGTGACCTCGGCCACGGGCCGGAATTGGGCGGGGTGGGGTGGCGCGTCGGGGTGACGAATTCCCGAGGGAAGCAAAGGGGAATGGAGGTGTGGCTCACCGAGAACGCGAAGGAGGGCACGACGAGCACAAGGGTGGCCGGGGGGCGCTGAATCGGGCGGCGGGGCTGGCGGCCGTGGCGGTGAGGACGGCGGCGATTCGCTAACAGCAGTGGCTCCCGGCTCGTTTCCGCAGGCGCAGGCGAGGTGGACGAGGACGGCGGTCCTCCTGGACATGCCGGAGCAGCGCGGAGGGCTCAGTGGCCGCGGGTGTTATCGAGCTTGTGTCCATGGCGGCGCCGGCTGCAGAGAGGAACGAGGAAGGAGGGGGCTAATGGTGTTCGGCTCGATCTAGGGCTGCAGGGAGGGGCACCGGGCCGATCTTATCCACGTTCGCGAGTACTGTAGCGACACCGAGGTCGAGCGGGTTCGGCGGGGACAGCTTCGATTGCCATGGCGCCATGGGGATCAGGGGAACAGTGAGCACGAGGAAGAAGGGGATGGGGTGTGGGCTGGGCAAGAGGGGAACTTGCTCAAGGCGAGGTATAGGGGTTTCCCCCCTTTTTTATATTTTCTGTTTCTTTTGCTTTATATTTTATTTGTCTGCTATTTTATTTTTTTTAAATGTGTAACATGATCCAAAATTAGTGATGCACCTTTTAACAGTGCAACAAAAAGTTTTGTGCCCATATAAAATCAATTGCAATTTTTATTCTATTTAAAAAAGGAAGAAAATGGCTATTTTGCTATTATTTGATTTGTAATAAATTACCATAGCTATTTTAGTAGGACCTACTGAATATTTGACATTTTATAAAATTGGTTGCAATAATTCTGGATTAAGTTTTATTTCCACTTTGTTTTTAATTCTATGAAAAGGGGTTTTAATATTATTCGATTTGAATATGATCAAGGAAAGATTAATCATGGTGATTTATCATTAATAACAGGTGATCACTGTAACTTGACAACGAGGGTGTTACACACGACCTCATACAAAATGGAGGCACGTCCACAAGGTCGTGCCTCCGTTTTGTATGAGGTCGTTCCCCCGTTTTATATGAAGTCGGTGCCTCCGCGAGATGCACTATAGTACTACACACAGATCCTGTAGTGAGCGTAGTGTAGCTGCGCACTGTTTATGAGATCTATCCGTTGATTCTCGATCGAATGGTGTGAAAAGAGAGAATGTCACCGTACTGTTCACTGATGACTTGCCCACAGCAAGTCACTGGATCTCTGTCCATATATTGTAGAACAGTACATATTCTAGCAATGCACTAAACAGTGCATAAAAATATTGATAAGAAAAGCATCTTGTCAATGCACTAAAAATATTGACCCTATCTTAAAACAATTCTTATCAAATTATCTATCTCTCTCACTCTATAGCTCTCTCTCTATCTATCTTAAAACAGTGACCCTAAGAAATTTTTCAAAGGCTTAACTTCATTCATGCTAGACTAAACACTACTAGGAATTGAAACTTACACAATCAGCAATGCATACACAGCCCGACACACATTTGGTGCACAAACCCCATGCCAACACAAAATCAATAAAATCAATGATGTTCAATTTAGAAATTAATTCATGCACTAAAATGGGGTGACTTTGAGAAGTAAAGATCAAGTGCTTCTGTTGCAGTTTTTCAAATATCATTTATAACATCTCAAGTTTATTTTTTTGCCAAACCAGATATTGGCAACACATAACAGACAATAAATAAATAAATGTTTGACTATATGCATCAAATCAAAATTTGTACAATGTTTGACTATATAATTGAAGATGACCAATTCAGAATGTATTTTTATTTATACTAGCAATTGTACATGGCACATAACCAATTTCACTTCAAAAAATCAACAGCAATAATCCTAGCAATAATCAAAATCAAAAAAAATAATCCTAGCAATAATTGATGGCAGAGAAGAAATAAATGGAGGGGGGCACTAGCAAGTTCATGGCAGAGAAGAAAGCAGGGGGCAGGGATGGAGATGGAGGCATCGAGGGGCTCACCTCGGGGGCGTCGGGGTGGCGGCTCCGGTGGCGTCGTGGGGATCCGATGGCGGCGAGCGGCTCCTCCGCGGTGGCTCGAACGGCGGGGGCGGGGCCGGGTCCGACTGGTGGTGGCCGTCGGCGAGGAGAGGGGGGCCTCCTCCGTTGGTGCGGGGCGGCTCCGGTGGCGCGGGGCGGCTTGGGTGGCGGCGGTTAGGGCTTCGGTGCGGCGGCGCTAGGGCTCGAATGGGGGGCTCGAGCGAATGGGTACTGTGCACGAGCAAGGGGAGGGGGTCGTGGAGGTTAAGGCTTAGGGGTGGCGCATTCTGCAAGTCAGTGGTGGCACATTGTTGAAATGCGCCACCCCTAAGCTCTTATGGGTGGCGCATTACAACAATGCGCCACCCCTAAGAACCCCACCCTAAGCTCTTAGGGGTGGCGCATTTTGGAAATGCGCCACTTATAAGGTTCTTAGGGGTGGCGCATTATACAGAATGCGCCACGTATAAGCTCATCCAGGCCGGCCCACTCTTAGGCGTGGCGCACTGGAAAATAATGCGCCACCCAGACCTTAGGGGTGGAGCATTATTTTCCAGTGCGCCACCCCTAACAGATGGTGGCGCATGGCTTATTATATTCTCCACTAATAAGCTTTCTATGTATAGCTATTTCCCTAGTAGTGTAAATATTACTCCCTCCGATCCATAATAAGTGTCGCTCATCTAGTACAAAGTTTATACTAGCTTAGTACAAAACTCGCGACACTTATTATGGACCGGAGGGAGTATAAAAAATAAAATAAAAATACGCAGTTCATTCCGGTCTGTGTTGCGGTTCACTTTCTTCGCGCGAACTGCGAAGTTCTGATAATTAATCAAAAAACACGTGCAGTGCTCTCTGTCGACAGATGCGGTGCGGTTGCCCGGCCAATGCAGTTCGCTTCGCTGATTTTCGTTCGCGAAAAACAGAGTTCCGCGTTTTTAGTAAAATCGATGTAACTTTTAAACCATAAAGAGTTATACAAATTACTTTATATGTAAATGGAGCGCCTCGACGATAGCTATCCAATGATGTATCAATTGCATCGATCGGACAGACGAATCAAAAGAATCTACGCAAAAACGCCCGCTGCCCTACACGAGGGCAGAACACGGTTTTTGAAATTACTTCAAAACCGTGAAGAATCTCGGAAAATGTTAATTATATGAATTATTCTCCTACTCAATACGAATCCAATGGTTTATCATAAGCATCGTTCCGACAAACGGTTTAGGAGAAATCGCAGAATAAACTTCCGTTGTGAAAGTGGGCCACCACACTGTTTTCAAAACTGCTCTTAATCCGTGAGGAATTGGAAGAAGTATTCAACATAGAAAAGATGTTCCTTTTCCATATGAATCCAACGGTGTATCATACTATCAATTCCGATGAACGGTTAAAAAGTTAGAGCAAACATAGTGCATGTGGTTATGTTTCACCTGAGCTGCAGTGCTTTTGAGTCAGCAGTGCAGTTCTCATTAGCGTCCGATGCAGTGCGAAAGTGTTAGCAGAATAGTTATTCTGTTAATATTAGCATAATAGTTATTCTGCTAATATTAGCATAATAGACGGGCTAATATAGGGTTAGACTATTCATCGTCCAGGGTGAGGAATTCTTATTCCTCACCCCACCCATCTCTCACACACCACAACAACTCAACGCATGGAAGGTAAAATTACAACCATAGGAAACCAATCCGTAATTTATACCTTAGGCAGCATGCACATGTGATGTAATCTTAGAGTTTGGATGGCAATGCAATTGTAATCTTACGGAGCAAAGATGGACACCAGACATGCACCCACTCCACATAGGTAAATTACCCTGCATGCAATATAATTTTTAGGCAAGAGAGAATAGGTAAATTACCCCTATCTACTAGATGGGTTGTATGGCATCATATTTGTCTCTATCATCGTTCCTTTTTTCAATTTATCCCTTTATATTCTTTTAAGAAGAAATCTTTTATTACATTCCTATACTTGTAAGAAATTGGAATCAAAAAAAAATTGCAGGGAGGAAAGAAATTTTGAATATAACGGAAACAAGAAACACGTTCTACTGATTCAGCTGAGAGCGGATCTAAGGAATTTTGCAGACAAAGTAAAAAAATTGGAAACAAGAGTATCGTCGACACATGGTCCAATAATTGAATGTATTGTCAACATAGGAATTACTTGTGGAACGATATGCAAATGTAAAATTGAAGCGGCATATTCAAAACTATTCTATAACATTATTTTTGTTACGGGATGCTGAAGCCTGAAGGCCGTCTCGTCATGGTCCTTGGTAGATGACTCATTCTTATCTCAAGACTCTATCTCATCAGAGGATCAAGGGCATAGTAAATTGCTGAGTTAGGATGAACAATGACCACATGTCGCTTTGTTTCTTCAGATCTAAATGCATGAGGTGGGATATTCACCAAGGCATTTCTTCATGACAAGCTCTGAGTTTTGAAGCACTGCAATAGCTGAGTTACCATTCTGAAAATTGTGTGTAAAGTAAAATAGTTAAAGAAATTCACCATGTTATTAGTTGGATGTCACATAGAAGTCCATGGGACTTAAAGTGAAACATGGTGAAAACATCAGTACCATGACTCAATTGGTGATATGGTGTAAGCCTAAAGAAACTCTGTGACATTTGATTAATCCAACAAAAATCACGACTATTATCATTACTCATAATCTCCAAATCTGAACCTAAAAAAGGATTGCATATCAAATACAAATCAGAACAATTGAAAAGTCTACGTCTGTATAAACTTATAAAATGTATCTTGTAGTTCAGGGAAGTGTCATTAGTCGACCTAGCTTTTAGTTGTTGTGAATAGATTTGTTTTCATTAAAATTGACAGTTTACCAGTAATTCAAAAGGCAATATAAAAACCCATGACCCACTTATGTCAAATCAAGCTATTACTACTGGTGCTAAATAAGCTAGTGATGAACTTATTCCTGAAAAATGCGAGAACTGTGACTGAAATAACTTTCCAACGTAAAACAACTTTCGACGATTGACCTTCACAACTGAACGTAATTGAATGTTTCTAGTTGCCTAAACATTAATCAAGATATTACTAGTGGTGCTAAATAAGCTAGTGATGAACTGATTCCTGAAAAATGCGAGAACTATGACTGAAATAATTTTCCAACGTAAAACAATTTTCGACGATTGACCTTCACAACTCAACGTAATTGAATGTATCTAGTTGCCTAAACATTTGACGCAGATGAATGAACGATGCATGTGCACCGAAAATAAATTGGATTTGGCATCTAGTAAGCCGTCACTATGGGTGCTTCTACATAGAAACACAATGAAAGACCAATCAGATCGGAGCTTGAATCTCAGATAAGCAGAGATGAATCTTATGGAAAACAACTTTCTATTGTGCTTGAAGATGTAAGAATGAAGTGTACATTATTCTGAGAAAAAATATGGGATATTATTTAATCAGAAGTAAAATTTAGAGATGCAAGTAAGCGAGCTAAAAAAATAGAAGACAGTGGCAAGTGAGCATCATTGAAGAATAAATGAAGTGACTGATGAACGGAGCAGAAAAGACTAAGGTGAGCTAATAGAGCTTTCTTGAACTGAATTTTCTTTGGTTGCTTCCGTTATATTTTCCATAAGCTTGTAGTTGAAGAAAATTTTGACGGATATCATCCATGCTAATTATTTTGAGGTAGGTATACTGGATTACAAAGTTGAAACATTATTTACACCTTCACATGTTTTTTCACTTCTTTAGTTCCTAGTTATGTTCTGCAACTCTATGTTACCCTCTGAGATGAACCGATATAGTTGGAAGATTTTGTGGAACAATATTGGTGAATTCTTATGTCAAAGAATTGCAACAAAAACAAGAGCTGCACATTTGTTAGCTGAAAGGGCACTAATATTTATATGGGCCATGATACCTGACCATGAAAAAAATATAGTGTTGAAGTATTCCAAGTCTATCTAACTCACCAAACTCAGTCCATAAAGTTAACTGAAGTCACTTCTTTGCTGCAAAAAACACACAAAAAAGGTGGAATAAGTGTTATATTTACTCATCACAGCTGCTAATTACCTCTTATGTTAGAGATTATCATGTGAAATTCAGACAATTTAGTTAGTTTTGATCAATTGCTAGACTTTTCCTGCTTTGAACCACGTATTTGTTGTAACTTCTCATTAATGTGTTCCTACTTTTGCCCAGAATGTGGTTTACTCCTTGTAGAGTTTTCCCTATTTGAAGAAATAAATGATGGTATTCCTGCATACTACTGGAAACGAACCCCAGTAGACCTCCCACTTCTTCCATCAAGGTTTGCAAGACAAAAACCAACATCACCTCCCAAATTAACTCCCACACCATAGAAAATCTAGTAGTACTATGTATGTGAAACAATCGTAAAACTAAAAGGTAAATAACCTTTACAGATTATTCTAGCTCGTTTTTAAGCAAACCAGAGACTAATGAGGACACCAATCTTGCGATTTAGGAAGAGCATGACAAAGCAAAACGTCAGTGGATGTTGATTTGGGGTTGCTCACCTCTTCCCGTGCACTCGCACGGTCACGCTCATGCCAAACCAAAATTCAATCCAAATCTCAAACGATGCCGTCACGAAGCAGCCCAAGAACGATCATCCACTGCAGAGTCCGCAGCTCCATCGCGGTGAGTACCCACAACTCCGTCACGATGACGCACGTAGCGCCGCCCATAACCTAGGAAGCCGCCGCAAAGCAAGCCGCCCCAACTGCCCCAGCGACCACCACAACGTCGATACATGCCGCCGAGCAGCAAGCACGCCCGGGCAGACCCAGGACTTCACACCGAGCCAAATCACTGAGCATCGCGCCGCTTCCTTCTCTGTGTTGTTTGCCATGGAAACTTTGGAACCGCTGGCAGTTTCTTTTAGCCAGAAAGAAATCTGTTCCCCGATTATGTAAGCGGGGTAAGCTTGACGCGTAAACGTAAAATTATTATCATACCGATGTAATTTTACAGCCTGGCATTCGTGACCTTTTTTTCTCAAATGCAAAACCATGTCTGGTTGTGGGTGCAATTGGGCTCGTCCGACCAACCAGGGTGATGAATTACTTATTCTTCACCCTGGGCTACTAATAGAGCTTCTATATATAAGTACTAGATAGGGGGGCGCGGCTTGCCGCGCGTTGCCTGCTCAACGGCTGGAAAGAACGAATTAACCAGCGGCTATAATAATCGAGTAAAACTTTGTCATGGAACGTTGCTATAAGGGAAAATCCATTTCATAGGAGGACATAAGAGAAATACATGGGCTGCTACATTTGCAGTTCCAAACAAAAGTAGCCATACATTGTTGTTTACTTTTATACAATAAGGGTTGCGTTGAAAAGATCCGAACCGATACTAAACAAAGGAAAAATAGTACAACAGCACGGTGGCACAAAGGTTCAACTGGTACGATAGATAACTCTAAATAGAAGGAAAATGCATATGGTGATCAGGTTATGAGAAGCAGAAGTCTTTGTCCCGAAAATTGCAATGGCATGTGATATCTACATAAAAGAACATAGACAGTGGTTAAAAGGTGTTACAGTGTGTAGTTGGTACAGAAGATGATTTTTAAAACTAATTTACCTTTGCCCGTAGTTTTAATCCTAGAAATTAAGCTCAATCCCACTGCTTAATTTTTTTCATGTCCTGACGGTCTGGTTTTCTGGGGGAGGAGTAAACAATAAAAAAAATGTATAATAAAGTTACAAAAGTTTATAGCACAGCAGAAAAGGGCATTACTCATCTAGTGCTTCTTCATCTGTCATCGGTGAAGGGATATGGTGAAGGGATATGTTTAGCAGAAGCATCCTACGGGAGATGATAAATATGAGAAAGAGCATATTAATATTCTTTTGTATGGAATACGGTATGCATGATGGAGAAATGTTAGGGAGAATTTTAAAATAATATCGTTATTGGCTAAATAAAAAGAAGCAACTGGGCTGGACCTTGGAATCCATAAAACGACGTGGGCCTTGTATGGGCTGACTAATCAGCGGAATCAGTAAATTACGTTATTGGCTAAATAAAAAGAAGCAAGTTTAATTAAGATTAAGTACTAACTCCACAAATATTCGCTTGTATGTGATAGGATAATTAAAACTGAACCTTTGGAACGAAGGGGAGCCTCTGTATGGCAGCAGAACGAGGCTGGAGGATGTGACAACAGAAGCTTCTTTAAAAGAAAAAGGAACCCAAACTATCTGGCGTAATAATTTGAAAGGATATTTTATCTATTGAGTTAGGAGCTGTGCAATAGAAATTGCAGTCAGGTGTCAGGATATATAAGAGTCAGAGTAGTATCCAGAGGGGGTCACATTTGGAATAAGGAAAACGTGTATTTATAAGAGGCAGCTGGATCAGCAAGGGCATCATCGTTTGGATCAGTCGGTGCTCTGAGTGGATCATCAACTTGTGGTAATGACCATATGTAAGCTAGCACACACACGTGACAGTTCTAAAAGTGCAATGACATGAGATCCGGAACATACCAGGCTCTTGGAAGCTGGATCAGGAAGGGCATAATCGTTTGGATCAGTCGGTGCTCTGAGTGGATCATCAGCCGGTGGTAATGACCATATGTAAACTAGCACACACACGCGACAGTTCTAAAAGTGCAATGACATGAGATCCTGTGAGAACCCAGAAATAATTTCCAGACCCTCCTGTGTTTAATTGTCAACCCCAGGATCATTGTTGACAACACAGCGAAATGCTATCATTGCAGAGTACAAAAATGTAGTACAAGTAGCATAACTTGCCATAAGGTATAGATATAAATTTATTACAATCAGGAAACAGCGGAAAGTAAAATGCGTAGCGACTCCATCTCAGCCACAGGCAGTCGATGTAGTCCACGTGACCTCACTCCTATGGATCGCCATAGTAGTCATAATCATCTCCTTCGTCTTCATGGAAGTCTGTTCAATAAAATTATTGCCATGAGTACATTTCGTACTCAACATGCCTCCTGGGAAAGGCCCTAGTAACTACATGAGGCTTCAAAGGAAGGCTGTATGGTTCTTTTGCACAAAAGCTAATTTTGTTTCAAAAAGCATAATAATTTGATAAGCGGTTTTAGATGAAAACAACATTTTCTCCATCATAACTTTCAACAAGGTGAGAATCCTCGATCCACTCACATCCTTCATAGGTTCCAAGAATAGGGGCAAAGAGGGAATAAGCAAGACAGGTTCCCGTATGTCAAGAAAGATTCATGTACCGTCCATGACCGTGGACTCGGCTATTCGAATAGTTTTACACTCTGTAGAGGTTGTACCCTTTACCCACACGACACAATCTCGTCTTGTTGCCACCAGCCGTCGCTGGCGTAGTACACTATTTTGTATACCGGCAGGGAGATTGCGACGAGGTCTTTCATTAGACCCACCCTTACTATGACATGCCCACTAGGTTTCACAAGGTAGTAACCGCAGTTCATAGTCCTTGCCCCCTTTTGTGCCGAGGATACTCCTAGCAAGGCAGCTATCCCATCTGCGGTACGACGATGCCGATAATAAGGATGAACTAACTAATTAAGCAAGCCAGTGCCCATATAGCATGTGGTTATACGGTTGTCACAATCTTAAAATCCAAGACTTATTGGGCCTCATGCGGCACGGACGACGGATTGCCCCCTCCACCTCGTGAAGGGCAGCCAATCTCTCCTTCAATCCTTGATCCAGCTGTCGCCCGCGCTAGTATTTAGATGGTAAGTTTCACCCAGAGTAGAAGAAAGTAGAGGAAGTCAAAAATGGCCAACCGGCCTAGCTTAGCAAGCTCAGTAACAAGTTTCACATGTTAATGATCCGAAGATCATTCAGATAAGCACCTATAGAATAATTAGCATGGCTAAGTATTTCTACTCTGCTAGATTACTATATAGTTCTACTCAGGTGTCAAGTAAAAAGGCGACAAGCGGATAGGGTAATGTGTCAACCGACACGCTAGCTACGAGATAAAATAGCATGCATATAATGGTTGCAAAATACAATGCAATTTTGTAAAACATAGGATAAACATGATCAAAGAGGGAGGCATGCCTTCGTTGTTGAGACCATCTTCGGTTACTTGAATCTTTCCATGTCCAACATCGTCACTCCCTACTCATCGTAACGATAGCAAATGAAAACAAATAAATACCAAAGCAAAAGTAAATCCAAATAACATTCCAAATAGATTAAGGTTGGATGGACAAGATATTGATCAAGATGGAGATTCCAAAATGAGGTAGTGTGATAGGGGTAGGAGACAGGGTTCAACGAGTGATAGGGTTTAGGTTGACATGGCTAAGGAAGGTTTGGCGATCAAGACTAACATTCTAATAGGAACTATGATACAAACACTAGTAGTGCCCACTACACATCCTGACTAACTATATAGGAAACTACTATATAACAACACAATGGCATCAACACACATCGAATGAAATAGCATGACGAAGATAAAAGTTAGCCACAAATAAATATTTATAATGGCTAATAGCATCAAAACATATACATCACATATATACTAATTTAAAAGCATGTATTCTATAAGATAACCAAACCATTAATATAAACCAAACTAATTAAACAATCAAACATCATTCAACGACACGAATTGAATGGATCTAGGTATAGCCCTAAAACACTATTAGAATAGGAGCATCCGCAATATATCGAACCAATTCATTTGTCAAACAATTAAATAGAGACTATACAACACATGTAACACATAGATGAACAACTATTCTAGACATGATATGATTAAGAGTAATAATCAACCACAAATAAATATTTAGATGATTCTAAATATTTATAATGGTTAACATAAAGCATAATCAAAGATCAAGCATACAACTATTACCAAGAATTTCTAAAAACAAGCGTCAACCCAAAACTAAGGTGAAACATAATTAAACAACTAAATACCAACTAAATAACAAGCGTCAACTACCACATGGTTATAATAACAAAACAAGTTGTTCATGTTAAGCATAAAATAAATTGGCAACTCAACTAACATGAAAGTTAAACTATTCTAACCATATGATGAACTATTGCAACACACATGAAACGCTCTTAATACTAACACGCGGCAAGTTAAACATATATGAGGAACACAAGGTACCCCCAAAATCAATCCGTGTACAGTAATCATACACGCAGGGTACACGGCTGAGATTAGGGTGCCACGGTGAGAATATCACAACACAACACTAAACACAAAAGGATAAACAAATATGTTACAAAACCAGGGATCACGAGGATCCGAATACATAAGTCATACAAGCCATAATAACTGAGTACAGACATAGTTAGTCAAGTTCTTCCTTAAGAAGGCTAGCACAAATGACATCAGGGATACAGATCGAAAAGGCGAGGCCTCCTGCCTGGGATCCACCGAACTACTCCTGGTCGACGGGGAACTCGACGTCGTAGTAGTCGCCTCCGGGGTACTCCTGCTCCTGGGCTCCAACGTCGACTGCAGCGGCCGATCAGGCAAAGCGAAAAAGGGAAATAAAGCAAAGGTGAGTATCTAGCATACCCACGAGTCTTACGTCCGCTACTAAGCAAATATGAATTGTATCAAATGGAAAGGGGAGGCTATATAGGGTGGAATGCAAGATAGAAGTCAGAATAAGGGTAAGAAGCTAGGCCTAACGAAGACTAGCATCTTCCGACGAGTCTTGCAGCATGAGGAGAGAATAGCCAACAGTTCATATAAAGCATAAAGTAACAATGCAGCAGAAGTTGCTGCAGCATTGTATAATAGTAAGTTGTAATAATTAACAATGCCTCTGAGATCCCTTCCTCGACATCCCCACGAGGAAGAAAACCCGAAAAAATATAGTTTAATAATAATAGTTTGTAGTGGTAAGATCCAGCTTCAGCATAAAGCGTCCTGTTACCGTGGACACGGCTATTCGAATAGATTAAACTCCCTGCAGGGGTGCACTACTGTTCAGCCTGCACGCTCGGATCTCCAGGGTGGCGGGAACCTTGTTAGGGAACGCTCCACCAAGACTATCCGACACAGTGCAGCCCATCCTAGGCTTAACAGAGAGGCCATCCGCCGGACTAAATCCTATGCGCCAAGGGGTCTAGGGCCCTCACCCTTGCACGCTCCTGCACGGTGCGAGGCTGGCCGGGAAGCAAAAGCAAACACCACTCGCGAGTAAAGAAGACACACAACTTCCCGGCAATCAGACCGCGATACTGCTGACGTCTGAAGAGCTTTCGAATGAACTACGACGCAGGGGAGCCCATAACTCCTTATCCCACGTGAAGGTAGTGCTTACAGACCAACGGGCCTCTCAAGTCATCCACCGAACCATTTAGCATTTTATTAACTTGCGAGACAACCGTTATCGTTGCCTCGACTTAACTGACCCGCGGACAACGACTGCAGTCAGGACCACCAGTACATCAGTTCCTGCACCGTCGTCCCACCAAGTCTCTGCGGTTACCAACAAGGTGAACCGACTCCTTACCTTGTCTCGCGTGTGCTCCTGGAGGAACTCGAATTTCATGGTTTGGTAACTCTCGCGGCCAACGATCAGGGGCCAAGCACACCGGTACACTGGTCGTACCCTCCCCGTCGTCCCGTCGCAATACCTCTCGCAGGCACCGTTGGGTCGCCCGACTTCTTACCTTTACGGACAACCGATGCTCAAGTACCTAGAGCAGCTATACATAGTCAGCAACGATTGGAGTACAAGGACTACTCCTTGATAGCTCACACTTGATGGTGTCTGCATTGTACCGTACCTGTGCAGTTATAATATTTGTATCCGCGTTCACTCCCCTGAGTGATCACGGCCCTCTATCTAATCCTAGCTAACAATGCGCATGGCTCACTATTGAATATAATATATATAATAGGAAGCATAGGATAAAGTAAGGTACATCAAGGGGCGACAAAAACAGGCTATGCAATTGAATAGGATTGTAACGTAGCATCAGCAGTAACAATGCCTAGTGCAAGAAAAGTACGGAAAGATAGGCGATATCTGGGGAAGAGAATGGCTCTGCTTGCCTGGAAGCTCGACGGTAGGGGTAGGGTCGTCGACGAAGTAGTCGTACTCGGCAGCGGTGTAGTCAACAGCAGCAGCGGGGTCTACCGGAGATTAAGGGGGGAGAAACAGTAAATATAAAACAAGCATATACAAACAGATGCATGACATGACAGAGGCAATGCTAACGGTGTTTTAACGCAGTGCAATGCACGTTGCTCGGAGCGGGAATTCATCCGGGGATGAACTGCCATCTCCGGTTGATTACCGGACAGGGTGTCCGGAGGGGGGAGGTATCATGCCGGAGGTGTTGTGGACATCCGACACATGTGTGGGTGGTGTATCCGGGTTAGTTGATCTATTCCGAACAACTTTTTTGTTCGAAATAAATTCATCCGGGTACTTTAGCAGTACCGGACAATTTATCGGACAATCGGTCCGCAGGGGGGCGGTTCGATGTTTGGTATGTTAGAGGGGGTGGTAGACCAACGGATAGCGTATCCGTATTCATTGTATTTTTCTGATCAATTTTCATGTATAAAGTTTTTGAATCTGACTTACAATTTAAAAGATATTGAATTTTAAAGTTTAAATCATTTTCTAGATTTATTTTATTTTTTAAATAAACATTATCCACAGAGGGGTTGACTGGTCAAACCTGATCAGTGGGTCCCACTGGTCAGCCTCTGTTTAATAAAAATGATTTATCTAATGCTAATAATCCAGTGGACCCACATGTCATAGACTGAGATAAACAAAAACATTTTATTAATAATTCTGACATGGGGGGCCCATGTGTAAGTGAGTGTTAGTTAAATAGACAATTTTATTTACTTAAACTGGCAAGGGGGCCCACTAGTCAGTGACCTATTTATCTAACAGTTATTTGGTTTAAACAAATGGGGTTGGGGGTGGCCCACATGTCATGGACCCAGGGGTGCTAATACTGGGGGGATTAGTTTAATAGGGGGTTACCCCTAATTACATATCGCCGGACCCACCAGGCAGTGGGCTTGCCCACTGGCCAGCCCAGCGTGGGCACGGCGGCGAGCCAGAGCACGCCGGCGAGGCTGGAGTCGCCCACCGGCGACCATTTGGCGCGCAGCCGGTTGGGATCGAATGGGGGGGTCGTCGCACGTCGACCGGGGTGGTTGGGGGAGGCTGGGGAGGGCCGTGCTCGCCGGAATCACGCTCGCGGCGGCGGCCGGAGCGCGAGCAGACGGGGTCGGCGGTACGGCGCACGAATTCGCAACGATGGATTTAGGGGAGGTAGCGCAGCTCACAGTGAACGTGCACGGGAGCAAGGCGGGCTCGGGGGCGAGGCGGGGTGGCCGGAATCGACGCGAATCAACGACGGCCGAGGCGGAGCTTCAGGCGAGGGGCGGCGGCTATGGAGCTTCTCCTCTCAATTCCTCTCGCAGGGGGATGTAGCGGAAGGCGAGCGACCTCCAGAACACGGTGGTGCGGTCAGTCTTTGCCGCTGGCCACGTCGGCGCCGGAGCCGTGGCCGCGGGCGCGCGGTCCTCCACGGAAGCAGGGAGAGAGCAAGGCTCAGGGGGGTGCGACGCGAGGAGGAAGAAGGGGGCGGCTAGGGTTACGCGCAGGGGGTGGGGGCGGCCTCTTATCCCCATGGCGAGCCGGCGGATGAGGGGCACGGCGACAACCGTGGCCGTGGCACCGGCGGATGGGTGCCACGCCATGGCGTGCGTACGGGAGGAGAGGGATGAGTGGGGTTGGTGGGTTGGGTGGGCTTGTGGCCCAGGGGGGAGGGAAATGGGCTGGGCCAGTGAAGGGGAGGGGGTTAGATAGGTTTTTCTTTTTCTTTTGTTTTTCTCCTTTTCTTTTTATGTTATTTCTATTTTGTATTTGTTTTACTAACCTATGCATTTTTATAAATTGTGGAATGTGTCCGATAATTTAGTAATCACCATAGGTTACTGCCACAAAAAGGTTGGGCAATATTAAAGGTCATTTAATATTTAAATTAAATATTAAATTATTAATATGGGGTCTTTAGCTACTGTTTTAAATTATTTGAATTAATTTAGAGATTAATAAAATCCCCAAATAGGTGTGACATGCTCCTCTGAATATTAGTGATTTAATAAAAGTGGAAGCACAATTTTTGGACAAGGTTTATTTTGCACCTTGGTTTTAATATTCCACCAAAGGCATTTTGAACTTTGATTTGATTTCAAATAGAAATAGTTTGGACTTTGTTTTGATCCATGATGATCAATGCCCAAGGTTCACATTGCATTCAACAATAACAAAGGGAAATTGAATTTGAGCTGAACCAAGTTGATCAAACAAAAATTTTGAACAGTAGTGATCAACAGTAATGGTGATTACTGTTCACTGACAGTGAGAGTGTTACAAATCTCCCCCACTACAAGAATTCTCGTCCCGAGAATTTAAGCGGTAGAGAGGAAAAGATCGGGGTATTCATCGCGAAGACTATCTTCGCGTTCCCAAGTGGCTTCATCTTCAGAATGATTCGACCACTGAACCTTGAGGAACTTGACGGTCTTGTTGCGGGTTCGACGTTCAGACTGATCAAGAATGCGGCTCGGATGTTCTTGATAAGTCAAGTCCTGTTGCAGCTCAATCATATAATGTTCCACTTCTCGAATAGGGTCCTTGAAGCAACGTCGGAGTTGCGACACGTGGAAGACATCGTGGACTTGAGAGAGGTTTGGCGGAAATTCCAACCGGTATGCCACGGGTCCACTCCTGGAAAGAATACGGAACGGGCCAATTTAGCGAGGAGCTAACTTGCCTTTGATCCCGAAGCGGTGAGTGCCTCTCATGGGAGTGACACGGAGGTACGCGTATTCACCAGGTTGATAGACCATTTCCTTGTGCTTGCGGTCATAGTTGCTTTTCTGGCAGGACTGAGCAGCTTTCAAATGTTCAAGGATAACGCGAACCTGATCTTCGGCATGTTGAATAATGTCCGGACCAACGAGATTTCATTCCCCAGTTTCTGACCAATTCAGAGGGGTTCGATACTTAAGTCCATAGAGAACTTCAAAGGGGGCCATCTTCAGACTAGCCTGATAGCTATTGTTGTAAGAGAATTCAGAAAACGGAAGAGATTCCTCCCATTTCTTGCCGAAGGAGATGACACAAGCCCGGAGCATATCTTCAAGCACTTGATTGACTCGTTCAACTTGTCCTTGCGACTGGGGGTGATAAGCGGTGCAGAAATTCAGGTGGGTGCCCATAGCTTCTTGGAAACTATCCCAAAATCTTGAGGTGAAAATGCTGCCACGGTCTGAACTGATCTCCAACGGAATGCCATGGAGGGACACAATTCCGGAAACATACAAGTCTGCTAACTGGCTAGCATAGATAGTCTCCTTGACTGGCAGAAAGTGGGCAACCTTGGAGAAGCGGTCGATGACGACAAAGATAGCATCGTGGCCTTTCTGCGATCTGGGAAAACCAGTGACGAAGTCCATCTCGATCTTGTCCCACTTCCATTCAGGAATAGAGAGTGGTTGCAGAGTTCCAGCAGGTCTTTGATGTTTTGCTTTCACGCGACGGCAAACGTCACACTCGTCAACATATCGAGCGATGTCTTGCTTCATATTAGACCACCAGTACCACTGACAAAGGTCTTGGTACATCTTGGTACTACCAGGGTGAATCGACAAAGGAGTATCATGAGCTTCTTTCATGATGCGCGGGGTCAAGTTTAGATTGGGCTTACTCCTAGGGACCACTAAACGGTTCTTGAAATACAACGTTCCATCACCAGCAACAGTGAAGCATGATGGATTTCCTCTAGCGATATACTTCTTGATCTTCTCGACATCAGAGTCACAGGTTTGTATCCACTTGATGGTGCTATCGAGGTCCGGCTCAACAACAAGGTTATTCACATATCCCTGTGGAACAATCTCAAGATTCAGCTTGCGTAGCTCTTGATACGTCCAAAACGTATCTATAATTTCTGCTTTCTCCATGCATGTTTTGTGTGATATTGCTATGATCTAGATACACTTTCATACACTTTTGATCATATTTGGACTATCCTATTAACTCAGTGCACCACAGTGCCAGTTCCTGTTTTCTGCTGTTTTTCTATTTCAGTTTTCCCCCATATAAAAAGTGCCAGAAAAATTCTGGGAAAAATATAGGAAAAATCAGCGTACAGGAAGCTTCGCGAAGAGCCCGAGTGGGGCCAGAGGGGAGCCAGGGGTGGTCCAGGCGGCCACCCGGCGCGGCCACCCCCTGGGCCGCGCCAGGGGGGCGCCTGGGGCCCCTGGTCCACCTCTGGCTGCCCCCTTCGCCTATATATTCCCAGTGACGTGAAACCCTCGAGGACAGAACCCTTTTTCGCGATCTCGCCTCTGTTCCGCCGCCGCCGCGCTTCCGAGATCGGGAGCACCAGAAGACCTCTTCCCGGCACCCTGCCGGAGGGAGGGTTGACCTCCGGGAGTCTCCTCTCCACCATGGATGCTTCCCGGATGTCTTGTGAGCAGTTTTCCTTGGACCATGGGTCCGTGATCAGTAGCTATGTGATGTTCTCCTCCCCTCTTTGTTCTTCATGGTTTAGACCTCGTGAGCTGCCCTACATGATCGAGGCACTTTTGTAATCTTTCTGCTGTTGCTATGCTGAGTTTGATGGGATCTGATGGATTATGAGATTATGTTCAGATTGTGATTGAGTAATATATTTGGTTCTTATCTCTTATATTTTTGTTCCTAAGTAATTCTTGCATGTTCTCCGTTGCTGTTTATTGCTTTGGCCAAGTAGTAGGTAGTAACCCCAAGAGGGAACGTTTTGCTCGATTGTGGGTTCATGCCCCCCGATGACACGCTTGAGTGACAGAAACATGAGTCTAGGGGATGTGCTGTTGCCACAAGGGGGAAAACAACGGTGCTTGTAACCGCGGTTGCAAGGATTGTTTACTTTAAGCAAAGTGCTTTTTAATGCAGTTGTCTGTTGCTTTGGGTTTACACTTTGGGTGGGGCTCGCAACTTAATACCAGCGAGATGTTCTGGATAGATATCTCAAGGTGGATGATTAGTAGTAGATGCAGTTGGATTTCGGTCTACTTATTTTGGCGTACTGCCCATGCTTTTGAGCCTCTTCCTTTATTTTGTAGCATAGTTAGCATTGCGGTGCATTCATAATCCTGTCAATTACCCTTCTGTAATTTGTTCACCTCACATAGCAGTTTTATCGTCTTTTGGGAGAGAGACATCACTAGTGAACATCACGTATCCCGGTCCATATCCTCATTACTGTTTACACGCTCATTTACTTTTCTGCTTTTACTTTCAATTGCTATCATTATCCCTTGCGTTTGATCCTTTGTGAACAACAAGACCGGAGAGATTGACAACCTCTCTGAACTTCGTTGGGAACAAAGTTATTTGTGTCTGTGTGCAGGTCCGCGTCAGTTGCTCCGCTGACACCTACTTATCATCTCTGGAGTCCTACTGGAGACAAACCTTGGTATCTTTACTGAGGGAAATTTGCTGCTGTGCTACATCACGCCTTCCACTTGGGGTTTAACAACGAAGGGCGAGTAATCACTATCATTACCTCGCACATCAGCTCTTCATACAGAAGTGGCTGATGTACTTCAACTTCAATTTCGCTACAGTATGCTTTGCGACTCAAGGCATCAGCCATCACATTAGCTTTGCCAGGGGTGTAATGAATATCCATGTTGAAATAGGCTATTGTCTCGAGCCATCTTTGTTGGCGAAGATTCAGATCTGGCTGAGTAAACAAGTATTTCAGGCTTTGGTGGTCGGTGTAGATTTCACAACGATTACCAACGAGGTAATGTCGCCACAACTTCAATGCATAAATTACCGCTGCCAACTCGATATCATGTGTTGGATAGTTTTCTTCATGAGAACGCAACTGACGAGAACCATAAGCAATCACTTTGCGCTCTTGCATTAGGACACAGCCTAATCCTTGACGAGACGCGTTGCAATATATCATGAAGTCCTTCCGGGTATCCGGGGGAGCAAGCACCGGAGGAGAAGTAAGCTTGTCCTTGAGAGCTTGGAAACTTTCCTGACATTTGTCTGTCCACTCAAACTTGACACCTTTGTGAAGCAGAATTGTCAGAGGCTTGGCAATCTTGGAGAAGTTCTCGACGAAACGGCGGCAATAACTGGCGAGTCCGAGGAAACTTCTGACTTGCTTGACAGTCTTGGGGGGAGTCCAATCCAGGATAGCCTGAATACGTTCTGGATGGACGGCAATGCCATCCTTGGAAATCACGTGACCAAGGTAGGTCACTTCGGGAAGCCAGAACTCACACTTAGAATACTTAGCGTAGAGTTTCTGTTCTCGAAGCTTTTCCAGTATAAGACAAAGATGTTCAGCATGCTCTTCTTCATTCTTGGAGCATATCAAGATATCATCCAGGTAAACCACGACGAACTTGTCGAGGTATTCCATGAATATATAGTTCATCAATCGGGAAAAGGTGGCTGGGGTATTTGTCAAGCCAAAGGACATGACGGTGTACTCGTATGAACCATAACGAGTAATGAAGGCGGTCTTCGGAACATCCTCTTCACGGACCCGGATCTGATGGTAACCCAACCTCAAGTCGAGTTTCGAGAACACCGTAGATCCAGCAAGTTGATCATACAGATCGTTGATCCGAGGAAGTGGGTACTTGTTCTGTATTGTTGCCTGGTTGATAGGTCGGTAATCTTGGACTAAACGGTTCGTGCCATCACTCTTCTTGACAAAGAGCGAAGGTGCTCCCCAAGCTGAGGAACTGGGGCGAATGAATCCTTTCTGAAGTGCCTTGTCGATTTCCTCCTTAAGCTCAAGGAGTTCATGTGGCGGCATCTTGTAAGGACGCTTGGCTATAGGAACAGTGCCTGGCTTCAAGTCGATGAGGAATTCGACCTCTCTAGCCGGGGGTATTCCCGGCAGTTCTTCTGGGAAGACGTCGGGAAATTTGCGAATGATTGGAACGTTCTCAATTCCTTCAAGTGGCGAAGCGTTCAATGCATTCAGAGCATATATACGAGCTTCGGCATTCAGCGACACTATGGAAGTATGGTTCACAACCTTGCTGGAGGGGTGAAAGAGTCGGACGACTTTGTTGCCACAATAAAGTGCAGCATCATGAGCTTTCAGCCAATCCATTCCCAAGATAAGGTCTATAGTGGAGGTCTTCAGAATATGGGGGAAGACAAGGAACTCAATCCTTTCGATCTCGACGGTGATGTTGGGAGCCATCATGTCAACGTGACACTTGCCACCGGGGGTACTAACAGCTAAGGGAGTGCGCATCTTTTCGTGGTGTATGCCATGCTTAAATGCAAATGCCCCGGACATAAATGAATGCGATGCTCCTGTATCAAATAAAACAGTAGCAGGTATTGAGTTAACGAGGAGAGTACCCATCACTGTAGCGGGCTGTGCCTGAGCTTCTTCAAGACCAATGGTGTAGGCATGCCCACGAGCATGAGAAGCAGACCCAGTATTATAGTTGGGGGTCCTGTTGTTGCCACGACCATTTCCGCGACAGTAGGGTGAACTACCAGTTGCTTCTATTTCTGGGGGCACTCTCTAGAAAAATGACCAGGCTGGCGGCACGTGAAGCATAATCCATCCTGAGGACGAAGGGGTGCAGCATTGGGTGGTGGAGGCAGAGCTCTTGGCATCTGCGGTGGCGGAGGCAGACGGGGTGCAGCATAAGACGGCCTCGGAGTAGGGGCAGGTGAATGGGTCACACTGTGACGGAGCCAGATGCGACGCTTCTGTGTTGCGCCCGAAGATGACCCAACGTCACGATAGCGTTTCTGCGTGTCCTTGAACTCCATCTGGGCAGTCTCGATGGTGATAGCCTTGTTCACCATGGTGGCGAAATTGGCAAAATCATGAACGGAAAGAGCGAGCCTGAGGTCTGCATTGAGTCCACGACGGAACTTCTGCTGTCTGCGAGCATCAGTGGTGATCTCTTCTTCCGCATAGTGAGAGAGGTTGAGGAACTCGCGCTGATAGGCTTCAACAGTCATGTTGCCCTGAGTGAGGTTGCGGAATTCTTCCTGCTTACGGTCCATGATCCTCTGAGGAATGTAGCGGGCGCGGAAGGCAGACTGAAATTCATCCCAAGTGATGACTTCTCCGAATGGCAGTGAACTCTTGTGGGTGCTCCACCACTTAGCAGCGGCGCCTTTTAGGTGATAGGACGCAAAGTTCACATAGTCGGCTGGATCGACATTAGCAGACTCCAGCTCATGAGTGATGCCGCGAATCCAGTCATCAGCATCCAACGGCTGAACAGTGTTGCGGAACATAGTGGGGTTGAGGCGGGTGAAGTCGTGCAGAGTCACGGTGGCATGTTGATGGTGGTGCCCATTCTGATTCGGCTGGGGGAACTGAGCCATGACATTTTCCATGAACTGACGGTTCAGCTCGAACTGCTGCATCATCCCGGCCGTGTAAACTGGTGGCGGAGGTGGGTCGTTGGCAGCACGACCACTTCCACGACCACGACCACCACGACCAGCCATCCTGCTAGAATTTAACAGGGGTATTTCAGTTATGCAAATTTAACGAGATACCGGAATCAAGCCTGAAGTAAAGCGACAACGAAGAGGAGGCACGGATATATAGGAGTAGTCATATAAGACATACACATTCACACACGGAGTAAATCGAAAATCGGGCAGTGTAATGTCATAGAAATTAAGGAAAAAGGACTCACTAGGCGGCGCGCAGGCCGCGGTAAGGATTACACGACGCGACATCAGTTCCACTATGTCAATCACGCCGCAAGAAAACTGTTGGCCACAGGAGTTAATGCCAGAGAACGCGCGGCCTTCCCAGAATGAGAATGGGGTCCGCGGGCCGGGACTTGGGGTAGAACTCCTGCGACACGACTCAATCAATGGGGAAGCACCAAAATGTCGGGTGGAATCAAGAGAACGTGAGCCTAATGTCAGAGTTAGTAAAACTTACCAGCAAGGATAAGAGAGTAGATTCCCAGAGCATAGGTAAGGAGAAAAGGATCCTAATACCATAGATATCACACGTAGTGACATCGATGTGAGCCCGTAAGCCAAATATTAAGTTAGCAAAATAGTTTTTCAAAGTCTAGACTCAACTTCGACCAAGTAGTGGTGGGGTGGCTTCCTACAGGCAGTCGGCTTTGATACCAACTTGTGACGCCCCCAAAATCAATCCGTGTACAGTAATCATACACGCAGGGTACACGGCTGAGATTAGGGTGCCACGGTGAGAATATCACAGCACAACACTAAACACAAAAGGATAAACAAATATGTTACAAAACCAGGGATCACGAGGATCCGAATACATAAGTCATACAAGCCATAATAACTGAGTACAGACATAGTTAGTCAAGTCTTTTGCCTTAAGAAGGCTAGCACAAATGACATCAGGGATACAGATCGAAAAGGCGAGGCCTCCTGCCTGGGATCCACCGAACTACTCCTGGTCGACGGGGAAATCAACGTCGTAGTAGTCGCCTCCGGGGTACTCCTGCTCCTGGGTTCCAACGTCGACTGCAGCGGTCGATCAGGCAAAGCAAAAAAGGGAAATAAAGCAAAGGTGAGTATCTAGCATACCCGCGAGTCTTACATCCGCTACTAAGCAAATATGAATTGTATCAAATGGAAAGGGGAGGCTATATAGGGTGGAATGCAAGATAGAAGTCAGAATAAGGGTAAGAAGCTAGGCCTAACAAAGACTAGCATCTTCCGACGAGTCTTGCAGCATGAGGAGAGAATAGCCAACAGTTCATATAAAGCATAAAGTAACAATGCAGCAGAAGTTGCTGCAGCATTGTATAATAGTAAGTTGTAATAATTAACAATGCCTCCGAGATCCCCTCCTCGACATCCCCGCGTGGAAGAAAACCCGGAACCATACATTTTAATAATAATAGTTTGTAGTGGTAAGATCCAGCTTCAGCATAAAGCGTCCTGTTACCGTGGACACGGCTATTCGAATAGATTAAACTCCCTGCAGGGGTGCACTACTGTTCAGCCTGCACGCTCGGATCTCCAGGGTGGCGGGAACCTTGTTAGGGAACGCTCCACCAAGACTATCCGACACGGCGCAGCCCATCCTAGGCTCAACAGAGAGGCCATCCGCCGGACTAAATCCTATGCGCCAAGGGGTCTAGGACCCTCACCCTTGCACGCTCCTGCACGGTGCGAGGCTGGCCGGGAAGCAAAAGCAAACACCACTCGCGAGTAAAGAAGACACACAACTTCCCGGCAATCAGACCGCGATACTGCTGACGTCTGAAGAGCTTTCGAATGAACTACGATGCAGGGGAGCCCATAACTCCTTATCCCACGTGAAGGTGGTGCGTACAGACCAACGAGCCTCTCAAGTCATCCACCGAACCATTTAGCATTTTATTAACTTGCGAGACAACCGTTATCGTTGCCTCGACTTAACTGACCCGCGGACAACGATAGCAGTCAGGACCACCAGTACATCGGTGCCTGCCCTGTCGTCCCACCAAGTCTCTGCGGTTACCAACAAGGTGAACCGACTCCTTACCTTGTCTCGTGTGTGCTCCTGGAGGAACTCGAATTTCGTGGTTTGCTAACTCTCGCGGCCAACGATCAGGGGCTAAGCACACCGGTACACTGGTCGTACCCTCCCTGCCGTCCCGTCGCAATACCTCTCGCAGGCACCATTGGGTCGCCCGACTTCTTACCTTTAAGGACAACCGATGCTCAAGTACCTAGAGAGGATATACAGAGTCAGCAACGAGTGGAGTACAAGGACTACTCCTTGATAGCTCACACTTGATGGTGGCTCGGCAGAGCCGAGGTAGGGGCCTGAGGAAGTGTCTGCATTATACCGTACCTGTGCAGTTATAATATTTGTATCCGCGTTCACTCCCCTGAGTGATCACGGCCCTCTATCTAATCCTAGCTAACAATGCGCAGGGCTCACTGCTGAATATAATATATATAATAGGCAGCATAGGATAAATTAAGGTACATCAAGGGGCGACAAAAACAGGCTATGCAATTGAATAGGATTGTAACGTAGCAGCAGAAGTAACAATGCCTAGTGCAAGAAAAGTACGGAAAGATAGGCGATATCTGGGGAAGAGAATGGCTCTGCTTGCCTGGAAGCTCGACGGTAGGGGTAGGGTTGTCGACGAAGTAGTCGTACTCGGCAGCGGTGTAGTCAACAGCAGCAGCGGGGTCTACCGGAGATTAAGGGGGGAGAAACAGTAAATATAAAACAAGCATATACAAACAGATGCATGACATGACAGAGGCAATGCTAACGGTGTTCTAACGCAGTGCAATGCACGTTGCTCGGAGCGGGAATTCATGCGGGGATGAACTGCCAGCTCCGGGTGATTACCGGACAGGGTGTTCGGAGGGGGGAGGTATCATGTCGGAGGTGTCGTGGACATCCGACACATGTGTGGGTGGTGTATCCGGGTTAGTTGATCTATTCCGAACAACTTTTGTGTTCGATATATATTCATCCGGGTACTTTAGCAGTACCGGACAATTTATCGGACAATCGGTCCAGAGGGGGACGGTTCGATGATCGGTATGTTAGAGGGGGTGGTAGACCAACGGATAGCGTATCCGTATTCAATGTATTTTTCTGATCAATTTTCATGTATACAGTTTTTGAATTTGACTTGCGGTTTAAAAGATATTGAATTTTAAAGTTTAAATCATTTTAAATCGTTTTCTGGATTTATTTTATCTTTTAAATAAACATTATCCATAGAGGGGTTGACTGGTCAAACCTGATCAGTGGGTCCCATTGGTCAGCCTCTGTTTAATAAAAATGATTTATCGAATGCTAATAATCCAGTGGACCCACATGTCATAGACAGAGATAAACAAAAACATTTTATTAATAATTCTGACATGGGGGGCCCATGTGTAAGTGAGTGTTAGTTAAATAGACAGTTTTATTTACTTAAACTGGCAAGGGGGCCCACTAGTCAGTGACCTATTTATCTAACAGTTATTTGGTTTAAACAAATGGGGTTTAAGTGGGGGGGTGGCCCACATGTCATGGACCCAGGGGTGCTAATACTGGGGGGGATTAGTCTAATAGGGGGTTACCCCTAATTACATATTGCCGGATCCACCAGGAAGTGGGCTTGCCCACTGGCCAGCCCAGCGCGGGCACGGCGGCGAGCCAGAGCACGCCGGCGAGGCTGGAGTCGCCCACCGGCGACCATTTGGCGCGCAGCCGGTTGGGATCGAATGGGGGGGGTCGTCGCGCGTCGGCCGGGGTGGTTGGGGGAGGCTGGGGAGGGCCGTGCTCGCCGGAATCATGCTCGCGGCGGCGGCCGGAGCGCGAGCAGACGGGGTCGGCGGTACGGCGCACGAGTTCGCAACGGGGGAGTTAGGGGAGGTAGCGCAGCTCACAGTGAACATGCAGGGGAGCAAGGCGGGCTCGGGGGTGAGGCGGGGTGGCCGGAATCAACAGCGGCCGAGGCGGAGCTTCAGGCGAGGGGCGGCGGCTGTGGAGCTTCTCCTCTCAATTCCTCTCACAGGGGGATGTAGCCGAAGGCGAGCGACCTCCAGGACACGGTGGTGCGGTCAGTCTTTGCCGCTGGCCACGTCGGCGCCGGAGCCGTGGATGCGGGCGCGCGGTCCTCCACGGCAGCAGGGAGAGAGCGAGGCTCAGGGGGGTGCGACGCGAGGAGGAAGAAGGGGGCGGCTAGGGTTACGCGCAGGGGGTGGGGTGGCCTCTTATCCCCATGGCGAGCCGGCGGAAGAGGGGCACGGCGACGACCGTGGCCGTGGCACCAGCGGGTGGGTGCCACGCCAGGGCGTGCGTACGGGAGGAGAGGGATGAGTGGGGTTGGTGGGTTGGGTGGGCTTGTGGCCCGGGGAGGAGGGAAATGGGCTGGGCCAGTGAAGGGGAGGGGGTTAGATAGGTTTTTCTTTTTCTTTTGTTTTTCTCCTTTTCTTTTTCTGTTATTTCTATTTTTTATTTGTTTTACTAACCTAGGCTTTTTTAAAATTGTGGAATGTGTCCCATAATTTAGTAATCACCATAGGTTACTGCCACAAAAAGGTTGGGCAATATTAAAGGTCATTTAATATTTAAATTAAATATTAAATTATTAATATGGGGTCTTTAGCTACTGTTTTAAATTATTTGAATTAATTTAGAGATTAATAAAATCCCCAAATAGGTGTGACATGCTCCACTGAATATTAGTGATTTAATAAAAGTGGAAGCACAATTTTTGGACAAGGTTTATTTTGCACCTTGGTTTTAATATTCCACCAAAGGCATTTTGAACTTTGATTTGATTTCAAATAGAAATGGTTTGGACTTTGTTTTGATCCATGATGATCAATGCCCAAGGTTCACATTGCATCCAACAATAACAAAGGGGAATTGAATTTGAGCTGAACCAAGTTGATCAAACAAAAATTTTGAACAGTAGTGATCAACAGTAATGGTGATTACTGTTCACTGACAGTGAGAGTGTTACATATAACACATAGAACAAACTAAGACATAAAAGATCACTATCATGACATGATTCCTAGGCTTAGGCATACCACAAATTAAACATAAGATAAACAAGATATGATGATAAGCATGAAGATGGTCATCACTCAATCAAGATGCTATGGTACCAATACAATACAACTCATGAGTGTAACATAACTAAGTTTATAACAACTAACATGAACATCAAGCATAGTAATATCACACAACTCTAATATATAGTTATGACATGTAAGAACATGGAAGCATAGCATTATCACACAACACTAGCATGCTAGTTATGAAAAATAAACATATGAAGGTAGCATACTAAGCATGTGGGAGAGTAAACAAATAAATCATGACAACAAGCAGATCAAAATGTAATATACAAGTATGAATAACAAGATGACATGCATTTCTACCCACACATCTTACACGTGCAAAGACATAAGATACACAGCTAAGCATCATACAAGATACAAATTGGTACACCCACACTATTTATACTACTTATACAATCATACAACATCATGGAATGATATTAATCTAGCAAGAGAAATTCTACTTATAAAACATGAGATCCAACATGTATATCTACCAAGCAAGGCAAACCATAACCATGCATGTCGGGACCCGGGGTTAGCGTATGCAAGTCCCACTACGACATAGTCATACGGAGAGCCGAGAACCATACCCACTTGTCTAAGCAGACAAGGCCAAGCACGGAACGTCCTCGGAAAGCATCGTACGTGAGGGGCATCCCATTTAGGCCGGATGATCAACTAAGATGGGTCCTCATCGTCCGCACACAAGTCTAATGATATGGGTGGTGAATCCCATATTCACAGACAAGTCGCCTCAACCATACTATCGACTATCTCATAACCCTTACATAGACTTACTCCATCCCGATCACTTAGTCGGGATCTCGGGCAGGCTCAATCATACAACAAAGTGTGCCACGTGACAGAGTCACGAGCAATCGCATCGCGATGCCCCAAGCTGCGCACATCTAAGGGCCACTTGGTGTATAAAAGACCGCCGGCAAGAACACAACTAAGCTATCGAACCCCACACTAAGACATGCATGTTATAATCATACACGCAACATACATGTCCTGTGTAAACAGCAGGTAATCACAACATGAACTCTACAAACTCAGTCTTTATAACTTCTGCTAAACAGAGCAGACATAGTAGTTGTATTACAAGCAGAGATCACATGACTGTGATCCAACATTACATCAAACATCAACGGAAGCAAATTATGTCTTAGTAAAGACAAGTTTAACAAATGGCTTAAGAAGCCTGAAAGAAAATAAAACGACCCTCCAGAGGGCACAGGCTGCTGCCTGGAACTATACGACTTCGTCCACGTCGAGCTCGAGGTAGAGACCACCATCAGGGTCAGTGGTCTCGTCTCTAAAACATAGAATAAGAAAACGTGAGTACAAAGTCGTACTCAGCAAGACTTACATAGGAACTATACTACTCATGCACATGTATCAAGGCAAAGGGAGGTGGGGTTTCACTTGCAAAAGTGCCAGCTTTGACTTGGCTAATCCTGAACTACGAGTACCAGAGAGAGGTAAGAACGTACACGAGTCCAAGTAACAGTCTCCAACCAATACACCACTATGGTTACTTCCCCGACTTCCCCACGAGGAAGCACGCCATAGCACTCACACTTATCTTGGCAAGTTTTATAAGTA
The DNA here is from genome assembly GCA_950022295.1 of Bromus sterilis. Taxonomy (NCBI): domain Eukaryota; kingdom Viridiplantae; phylum Streptophyta; class Magnoliopsida; order Poales; family Poaceae; genus Bromus; species Bromus sterilis. The sequence goes on from OX465597.1 coordinate 35,024,651, forward strand.
TCCGGTTCAATTTGCCTATGATCAAGTAAAGGTCTCCAAGTAGTCCATAACCGCGGACACGGCTATTCGAATAGTTCATTAACCCTGCAGGGGTGTACTGCTACACACACGCCTCATCAGTTACCGCCTGGGGATGGACCCTTCAAGTGAGTACCGGCGAGGATGCTGCCACGACACTTCACTCACGGCACCATCTCTAGTCCTAGGGAGTCGCCTATTTTAGTTGGGACCATGATCGGAATCCAGCCGATTTTTCCGATGCGGACTCAAACGTTGTGTGACCGCCATCAAGCTCAAATCGATCATGATCACTTGATTCAACGTGCCCACAACCTACGCCAACCACTTACCTTGGTTCCACCTGCTTGAGATCGTTAAAGGGCGAACTACTTGCGACTCCTGGACTGGTCCGGGGTGAGGTACTAGGCCGAGAGGGGTCAGTGAGCCCAATGTGTGGTCGTACTCTTAGTCTTGGATAACAACACAAGAACTCGGGCCTAAGACAGTGTTCAACGAGACAACCCACTGTGTACTCCTACACAACCTCTCATCGTTCACCTTTGTTTAGGGTAGATTCACCAACACGTTACCACCATCATTCACATGATCACTACATCCCGACTCACATCAAAGTAGCCTCAGGTAACAACTCTAAGCATGCAATAAGCTGTAACAGTTGCAGGGGCCACATGATATCAACCAACTCCTACATCTGCTAGGATTGTGGTTTGCTTACTACTGTGACAAAATGATAGGTCATGCAAAGGAATAGGTTCAACTAGCGGTAGAACGTATCATGGTGACATCCTAAACATGCATTTGCGAGAATGAGAGGGAACTGGGATTTTATAGACATGATCAAAGAGGGGGCTGCTTGCCTTGCTGACGATCACGATGTAACACTCTTCTGACGTGAGGTTGAACTCGTCTCCGAGATCAACTCTACCGAGAAGAAGCAATCACCGAAGCACTGGAAGTAAAGCACAATCAAGATAGTACAATGCACAATCAATATGTAAAACAAGGCATGGCAAGGTGATGATGTGACCTATGTTTGAATTGCCACATGTTAATTGAAGTTGATTTGAAAAGTGAATTCAAATTCAAACTCCAAATGTTATTCAATTTAGTTCAACTTGCATTTGCTAAAGTTTGTTCATTGTAAACCAAGTGATCATATGTGTGAAATGCTTCTGAAGTACAAGTGAAGTGTGGTGCATTTCAAAGTTTGAAGTTGGAATAGAAATTGAATTCATTTTGAATTAAATCCAATTAAATCACATAGAAAAAGCTACTGATCCTTTTTTTAAGATCAACTCCAACATAGCTGAAAGTTGGAAATTTGGATAGAGGATTTTCTCCTGATCATTTTTCATATATTACACTTTGAATTTGGAGTTATAGTTTAAAAGTTATTCAATTTCAAAGTTTAGGCTATTTTCTGGAATTTACTGAATAAATTAATTGATTTTGTATTTACTGCGTCATCACTAGGTCATGCTGACGCCAGGGGTTTGACCAGTCAACTGACAGGGCGGCCCCACCTGTCAGCCTCACTGGGGTTAATTAGCTCTGTTTAAAATTAAACCAATTTTATTAGGGCTCTGGGCCCAGCGTCAGTGAGAGGAGAGAGGGGATTAGCAGGGGGTTAGCTGGGGCTAATGGCGCGGGTCGTCGGAGGCCACTGTTGCCGGCCGGAGTGCTCGCCGGAGAGAGGGAAACGGGCACGGGAGAGGGAAAGGGGGGCACGGGCAGGTTGCTCGCGACGTCGTGCGTCGGCTGCGGCTACTGGGGGTTCAAGGAGGCGCTCGGGGCCACGGTAACGACGAAGGGAAGCGGCGGCCGGAGCTCCTGGTCATGGCGAAATGGCACGGAGAGCACCGGGAGAAGCACAGATGGGGGGGAAATGGAGCTGGGAGCTCACCAGAGACGATGGAGAGGACGTAGGGGGCGGGGGAAGCAGTACGGCGGCGAATTCGACTTGGAGGTCGTCGGCGGCCGGCGGCAAATCGAAGACACGGGCGATGCCAGGGGAGCTCCTCGGGTTCGATTCGTCTTGCAGCTCGAAGGAGTCGAGGGCGCTGGACCTTCTGGACAAGGTGGCGGGGAAGGGGAAGGCCGGTGGCCACGCGCGGGCACGACGGCGGCGAGGATGAGCTCTCGGGCTTGCGCGGAAAACAGCGAGAGAGGGAGAGGGATGAACTGGGAGAGGGGAAGAATGACTTGGGGGCTTCTAGGCGTCGTCCAGCGCGAAGGAGAAGAGGGGGGAAGAGCAGGAGGTGGCAAGGAGGTGGAGGGCATGCTCGCCACGCAGCGCACGGCACTGCTGCCTCTCCTTCTGGCAAGAGGAGGAAGACGACAGGGGAGGAGATGGGTCGGGCCAGGTGGGCTTTCGCCCGTGGGCGCAAGGTAAGCTCTTTTCTGTCTTTCTTTTCTTATTTTCTTTTCTGTTATTTGTTTTGCCCCTTTAAAATAATTAGCTAGGGCATTTATAAAAATCCCCAATCATTTTTATAAAACCTAGGTGACTCTATAGAAGTCAACCCCAAGTTTTGGGAATTTTTGAAATTCAATTTATTTGAATTTCAATTCAAATAGGCAATTGTTTTAATTTCCAAGCCACTATTTGGATTATTGAAAAATCTATGAGCATGGGATTAATCCCAAATCACTTTTAAAATGATCACACTCATTTTTAGGATTTTTCAACATATCCAAAAGAATTTTGGAAAAGATTTATTTCTGGCCTTTTTATTTAAATGCTTTGGGGCTTTTCTTTTCCCCAATTCCTTTTCTTTTGCAATTTTTTTTCAAGATGCAAAAATGCAAGTTTAGAAAAGCACAAACATAAATTAGGGTTCTGACAACTCGCCCCCACTCAAAAGAAGCTCGTCCCGAGATTCAGAAGTCGTCGGGAGGAAGGTGGGGTACTCAGCTCGTAGACGATCCTCTCGTTCCCAGGTGGCTTCTTTCTCTGAATGATGTGACCACTGCACTTTGAGGAATCTGATCTTCTGACGTCTGGTGCTACGCTCGGCTTCATCAAGAATACGTACAGGGTACTCTCGATATGAAAGGTTAACTTGGAGATCAAGCGTTTCGTGGTCTACTTCGCGAATGGGGTCCTTGAAGCAACGCCTGAGTTGAGAGACGTGGAAGACATCATGAACCTGGGAGAGGTGAGGGGGTAGTTCCAATTGGTAGGCAACTTCTCCACGTTTAGCGAGAATGCGAAAGGGACCGATGTAACGTGGGGCCAACTTGCCTTTGATACCGAAGCGATGGGTACCTTTCAGAGGAGTAACCCGAAGGTAAGCCTTCTCATCCAGATTATAGCTTTCTTCCCTATGATGACAATCATAATAGCTTTTCTGACGAGACTGGGTTGTTTTCAACTTCTCACGAACAATGCGAACTTGCTCTTCTACATCCTGAATCATATCCGGTCCAAAGAATTGTCTTTCACCGGTTTCTGACCAGTTTAGGGGTGTTCGACATTTCCGTCCATAGAGAAATTCAAAAGGAGCCATGCCCAAACTAGATTGGAAACTATTGTTATACGCAAATTCGGCAAAAGGAAGAGAATTCTCCTATTTCTTTCCAAAAGAGATAACACAAGCTCTGAGCATGTCTTCGAGAATTTGATTGACCCTTTCTACTTGACCACTTGACTGCGGGTGATAAGCGGTGCTAAAGGAGAGGTGGGTTCCCATAGCATTCTGGAAACTTTCCCAAAATCGAGAAGTGAAAAGACTACCACAGTCTGAATTGATTTCCAAAGGAACACCGTGAAGTGACACGATTCGGGAGACATACAAGTCCGCTAACTGGATAGCAGTTATAGACTCTCGAACTGGAAGGAAGTGAGCAACTTTGGAAAGTCTATCTATGACAACGAAGATAGCATCATTTCCTTTCTGGGTTTTTGGAAAGCCAGTGATGAAGTCCATACTGACTTTATCCCATTTCCACTCGGGGATAGGCAAAGGTCTAAGAGTACCAGCAGGTCTTTGATGTTCTGCCTTAATGCGACGACAAACATCACATTCAGCAATGAACTGAGCAATTTCTCTCTTCATCCTAGTCCACCAAAATCTCTGGCGTAGATCTCGGTACATTTTTGTGCTACCGGGATGAATCGAGAGGGGTGTGTCATGGGCTTCTTTGAGGATGAGTTGCCTTAGTTCCCTATTCTTAGGTACTACCAAACGATTTTCAAAGAATACCGTTCTTTGCTATCTGTGGAGAAACATTTAGCAACTCCGCTAGCAATGTTCTCCTTGATCCGGCGAACACCTCGTGCATGCCTTTGGGCAACTATGATTTGATCCTAAAGGGTTGGTTTCGCCACCAAGTTGAAAAGAGATCCACGAGGAACAATCTCGAGATTAAGCTTTCGAAATTCCTCATGAAGAAGTGGTTGATACTGTTGTAACATGAGGTTGTTACAATACGACTTACGACTTAGTGCATCAGCCATGACATTGGCTTTGCCTGGGGTGCAAGAAATTCCTAAGTCATAATCTTTTATCAACTCAATCCAGCGTCTTTGCCTGAGATTAAGATCTGGCTGGGTGAATATATATTTGAGGCTTTGGTGGTCGGAATAGATCTCACAACGATTACCAAGGAGGTAATGTCGCCAAGTTGTTAGGGCATGAACTACGGCAGCGAGTTCAAGATCATGGGTAGGATAGTTCTCTTCATGTGGCCGCAACTGGCGTGAAGCATAAGCTACCACATGTCGATCTTGCAGAAGTATGCATCCTAACCCTTGCCGTGAGGCATCACAATAGATCTCGAAATCCTTTTTGGTGTCTGGAGGCGCAAGTACGGGTGCAGAAGTCAATCTTCTTTTTAGCTCTTGAAAGCTTTCCTCGCACTTGGGAGTCCATTCGAATTTCTTCTCTTTCTTGAGGAGTTCAGTCAGAGGCTTTGCAACTTTAGAAAAGTTCTCGACGAAGCGGCGACAATAGCTTGCTAAGCCAAGAAAACTCCTAACTTGCTTAACCGATTCAGGTGGAGTCCAGTCAAGGACGGCCTGAATTCTCTCGGGATTGACAGCAATGCCTTTTGCAAAAATCACGTGGCCTAAGTACGTCACTTCTGGTAGCCAGAATTCACACTTGGAGAACTTGGCATATAGGCGATGCTCTCGAAGTTTCATCAATACCAGCCTAAGATGTTCTGCGTGATCTTCTTCGTTCTTCGAGTAGATGAGGATATCATCAAGATAAACTACAACAAATTTATCTAGGTACTCCATGAAGATCGAATTCATCAAGCGCGAGAATGTGGAGGGGGCATTGGTTAAACCGAAGGACATGACGGTGTACTCATAAAGACCATAACGAGTAGTAAAAGCCGTTTTGGGAATGTCCTCGTTTCTAATTTTGATTTGCGGATAACCTAATCTCAAATCCATCTTGGAGAAGACAGAGGATCCTACAAGTTGATCATAAAGATCATTGATCCTGGGCAATGGGTACTTGTTCTTTATCATCGCTAGATTTAGTGGGCGATAGTCTGCGCACATCCTTTCTGTTCCATCTTTCTTCGTTACGAACAGAACGGGGCAACCCCATGGCGATGAGCTAGGGCGGATGAAGCCTTTTTCCAACGAAGCTTCAAGTTGGATTTTGAGCTCAGCTAACTCACGTGGGGCCATTCTATATGGGCATCTGGATATTGGGGCGGTTCCTGGGATAAGATCTACCACAAACTCTACAGATCTGTCAGGTGGTATTCCTGGCAGCTCTTCTGGAAAGACATCCGGGAAGTCACGAACCACCGGAATATCTTCAAGGTCTGGAAGAGGAAGCACATTTAAAGAATGCACCTGGGTTTTAGAGATTGGTGAGGTGTACTTGATTGTCTGGCCTGATGGATGGGTTAGTTTCACTGACTTGGCTTTACAATCAAGGACAGCATTCTGTCTTGATAACCAATCCATACCTAAGATCACATCAATGTCTGAAGACTTGAGGGCTATAAGTGAGGCAATGAATACTAAACCCTCAATTGCAATTTCATTCTCATGACTCACCATGGTGGTGTGCCATCTGGATCCGGGGGCTTGCACAACTAAGGGGGTGGATAACATCGAAAAAGAGATGTCATGTGACAGTGCAAAGTCCTGGGATATGAATGAGTGAGATGCTCCTGGGTCCAAAAGAACCGAAGCTGGGGTGGAATTGACAGGAAGGGTTCCGAGTACAACATCGGTTGACTTGTGGGAATCTAGAATGGATACATGATTCACATAACCATGTTCATAAACAGGAGGCTTGACATTGGAAGTCTTGGGTGGTGGCTTACCACGACGAAAAGTTTGCTTTGGATTAGGTGTGGTGGCTACATGATTTTGGGGACACTCTCGAACATTGTGGCCTGATTGTCCACATTGGAAACAAACACCACGTGGAATGGAAGGAACTTGAGAACTTGATTGTCCAACAAAATTCCAAGGAGGAAGATTGGGTTGAGGTGGACGATATATGGTGGTTGATGGTCTAGAAGCACTTACAGCACGACTGACGTCACTGAAGGGAATCCAAACACGGCGTTTCCGAGAAAATGGGCCAGAAGATTGTGCAAACTCACGATCACGCTTGCGAGACTCTTCATACAACTCATTTCCATACTCGGCCTTGAAGGATTTGTCGACCAAGTCCCTGAAGTTGACGAACTCGTGAAGATTCAGGTCATGACGAAGGACGGGGCTAAGTCCCTTGCGGAACCTTGCTTGTTTCTTGGCGTCAGTGGATACTTCTTCTTGGGCATAACATGCTAGACGAGTGAACTCAGTCCTATACTCATGAACAGTCATCTTTCCTTGGGTCAGATTGCAAAATTCTTCTCTCTTGCGCTCCATCAGCTGATCCGGAATATGATATCCTCGGAAGTCATCACAGAACTCTTGCCAAGTCACCACGTGACCAACTTGTTGCATTGCCACGAAGTTCTCCCACCACTGAAGAGCAGCACCTTCCAGAAAGTATGCCGCGAATAGCACACGATCACCGGGAGCAACATGGGCTGTCTCAAGCTTACGCTCGAGGAAACGAAGCCAATCATCGGCATCAAGGGGCTCGGAAGGACATCAGAATACTGGCGGGTTGAGGAGAATGAAGTCCTGGATGGTGACAACACTATGATGCTGAAAAGAAGTGTTCTGCTCAATACGCTCGAGAAGACGTGTCTGATCACGACGATTCTGTTCAGCCTCCATCATGAATTCTGCCGCTGAGGGTGGTGGTGGAGGTTCTTCACCGTCTATGTAACCAGAACTGGGATCAACACCTTGATTTGCACCTGACATTCTGTGTGATAAGAATCAACAATCAGAATAGGATCTAGGACACAATTCTATGCTAAGATAGAAGACTATAACACAATAGCATCAAAGCCACAAACGGACAGCATAACGGCTGCACCGGGATGGAAATTGAGACAACCTACAGAATAACGGACATCACTTCCACAGAAACACTATGGAATGATGGCTCAGAAGGACCACAACACTCCTACAGCTACAAAGAAGCTATCAACGAGATGTCCTAGTAAAGACATAGATGAGCCTAGTCCTATCTTCCCGTAGAATAAGATGAGGATGACTCAGAACTCAGATCGATGAGGATAAGGAGAAAAAAGAAGTCTTATGTTGTTCCCTTATACCCAAAGTAACTATATAACTATAGAATGCTAGACTCGACATCGGCCAATGGTTTGATAATCCTACAGAAAATCCTGCTCTGATACCAAGTCTGTCGGGACCCGGGGTTAGCGTATGCAAGTCCCGCTACGACATAGTCATATGGAGAGCCGAGAACCGTACCCACTTGTCTAAGCAGACAAGGCCAAGCACAGAACGTTCTCGGAAAGCATCGTACGCGAGGGGCATCCCATTCAGGCCGGATGATCAACTGAGATGGGTCCTCATCGTCCGCACACAAGTCTAATGATATGGGTGGTGAATCCCATATTCACAGACAAGTCGCCTCAACCATACTATCGACTATCTCATAACCCTTACATATACTTACTCCAGCCCGATCACTTAGTCGGGATCTCGGGCAGGCTCAATCATACAACAAAGTGTGCCACGTGACAGAGTCACGAGCAATCGCATCGCGATGCCCCAAGCTGCGCACATCTAAGGGCCACTTGGTGTATAAAAGACCGCCGGCAAGAACACAACTAAGCTATCAAACCCCACACTAAGACATGCATGTTATAATCATACACGCAACATACATGTCCAGTGTAAACAGCAGGTAATCACAACATGAACTCTACAAACTCAGTCTTTATAACTTCTGCTAAACAGAGCAGACATAGTAGTTGTATTACAAGCAGAGATCACATGACTGTGATCCAACATTACATCAAACATCAACGGAAGCAAATTATGTCTTAGTAAAGACAAGTTTAACAAATGGCTTAAGAAGCCTGAAAGAAAATACAACGACCCTCCAGAGGGCACAGGCTGCTGCCTGGAACTATACGACTTGGTCCACGTCGAGCTCGAGGTAGAGGCCACCATCAGGGTCAGTGGTCTCGTCTCTAAAACATAGAATAAGCAAACGTGAGTACAAAGTCGTACTCAGCAAGACTTACATAGGAACTATACTACTCATGCACATGTATCAAGGAAAAGGGAGGTGGGTTTTCACTTGCAAAAGTGCCAGCTTTGACTTGGCTAATCCTGAACTACGAGTACCAGAGAGAGGTAAGAACGTACACGAGTCAAAGTAACAGTCTCCAACTAATACACCACTATGGTTACTTCCCCGACTTCCCCACGAGGAAGCACGCCATAGCACTCACACTTATCTTGGCAAGTTTTATAAGTATCCGGTTCAATTTGTCTATGATCAAGTAAAGGTCTCCAAGTAGTCCATAACCGCGGACACGGCTATTCGAATAGTTCACTAACCCTGCAGGGGTGTACTGCTGCACACACGCCTCATCAGTTACCGCCTGGGGATGGACCCTTCAAGTGAGTACCGGCGAGGATGCTGCCACGACACTTCACTCACGGCACCATCTCTAGTCCTAGGGAGTCGCCTATTTGAGTTGGGACCTTGATCGGAATCCGGCCGATTTTTTCGATGCGGACTCAAACGTTGTGTGACCGCCATCAAGCTCAACTCGATCAGGATCACTTGATTCAACGTGCCCACAACCTACGCCAACCACTTACCTTGGTTGCACCTGCTTGAGATCGTTAAAGGGCGAACTACTTGCGACTCCTGGACTGATCCGGGGTGAGGTACTAGGCCGAGAGGGGTCAGTGAGCCCAATGTGTGGTCGTACTCTTAGTCTTGGATAACAACACAAGAACACGGGCCTAAGGCAGTGTTCAACGAGACAACCCACTATGTACTCCTACACAGCCTCTCATCGTTCACCTTTGTTTAGGGTAGATTCACCAACACGTTACCACCATCATTCACATGATCACTACCATCCCGATTCACATCAAAGTAGCCTCAGGTAACAACTCTAAGCATGCAATAAGCTATAACAGATGCTTGCCTTGCTGACGATCACGATGTAACACTCTTCTGACGTGAGGTTGAACTCATCTCCGAGATCAACTCTACCGAGAAGAAGCAATCACCGAAGCACTGGAAGTAAAGCACAATCAAGATAGTACAATGCACAATCAATATTTAAAACAAAGCATGGCAAGGTGCTGATGTGACCTATGTTTGAATTGCCACAAGTTAATTGAAGTTGATTTGAAACGTGAATTCAAATTCAAACTCCAAATGTTATTCAATTTAGTTCAACTTGCATTTGCTAAAGTTTGTTCATTGTAAACCAAGTGATCATATGTGTGAAATGCTTCTGAAGTACAAGTGAAGTGTGGTGCATTTCAAAGTTTGAAGTTGGAATAGCAATTGAATTCATTTTGAATTAAACCCAATTAAGTCACATATCAAAAGCTACTGATCCCTTTTTAAGATCAACTCCAACATAGCTAAAAATTGGAAATTTGGATAGAGGATTTTCTCCTGATCATTTTTCATATATTACACTTTGAATTTGGAGTTATAGTTTAAAAGTTATTCAATTTCAAAGTTTAGGCTATTTTCTGGAATTTACTGAATAAATTAATTGATTTTGTATTTACTGCGTCATCACTAGGTCATGCTGACGCCAGGGGTTTGACCAGTCAACTGACAGGGCGGCCCCACCTGTCAGCCTCACTGGGGTTAATTAGCTCTGTTTAAAACTAAACCAATTTGATTAGGGCTCTGGGCCCAGCGTCAGTGAGAGGAGAGAGGGGATTAGCAGGGGGTTAGCTGGGGTTAATGGCGCGGGTCGCCGGAGGCCACTGTTGCCGGCCGGAGTGCTCGCCGGAGAGAGGGAAACGGGCACGGGAGAGGGAAAGGGGGGCACGGGCAGGTTGCTCGCGACGTCGCGCGTCGGCTGCGGCTACTGGGGGTTCAAGGAGGCGCTCGGGGCCACGGTAACGACGAAGGGAAGCGGCGGCCGGAGCTCCTGGTCATGGAGAAATGGCACGGAGAGCACGGGGAGAAGCACAGATGGGGGGGGGGAAATGGAGCTGGGAGCTCACCAGAGACGATGGAGAGGACGTAGGGGGCGGGGGAAGCAGTACGGCGGCGAATTCGACTTGGAGGTCGTCGGCGGCCGGTGGCAAATCGAAGACACGGGCGACGCCTGGGGAGCTCCTCGGGTTCGATTCGTCTTGCAGTTCGAAGGAGTCGAGGGCGCTGGACCTTCTGGACAAGGTGGCGGGGAAGGGGAAGGCCGGTGGCCACGCGTGGGCACGACGGCGGCGAGGATGAGCTCTCGGGCTTGCGCGGAAAACGGCGAGAGAGGGAGAGGGATGAACTGGGAGAGGGGAAGAAGGACTTGGGGGGCTTCTGGGCGTCGTCCAGCGCGAAGGAGAAGAGGGGGGAAGAGCAGGAGGTGGCAAGGAGGTGGAGGGCATGCTCGCCACGCAGCGCACGGCGCTGCTGCCTCTCCTTCTGGCAAGAGGAGGAAGACGACAGGGGAGGAGATGGGCCGGGCCAGGTGGGCTTTCGCCCGTGGGCGCAAGGTAAGCTCTTTTCTGTCTTTCTTTTCTTATTTTCTTTTCTGTTATTTGTTTTGCCCCTTTAAAATAATTAGCTAGGGCATTTATAAAAATCCCCAATCATTTTTATAAAACCTAGGTGACTCTATAGAAGTCAACCCCAAGTTTTGGGAATTTTTGAAATTCAATTTATTTGAATTTAATTCAAATAGGCAATTGTTTTAATTTCCAAGCCACTATTTGGATTATTGAAAAATCTATGAGCATGGGATTAATCCCAAATCACTTTTAAAATGATCACACTCATTTTTAGGATTTTTCAACATATCCAAAAGAATTTTGGAAAAGATTTATTTCTGGCCTTTTTATTTAAATGCTTTGGGGCTTTTCTTTTCCCCAATTCCTTTTCTTTTGCAATTTTTTTTCAAGATGCAAAAATGCAAGTTTAGAAAAACACAAACCTAAATTAGGGTTCTGACAATGCACTTATAATACGAACTAGAATTTGTAACACAAAACAAGATACAATCAAAACATGAATTTGACTATGAGCAAGTGCCAACATGGCATGGTAGTTAACAATAAATGAAAACACATTATAGTTAACAGGATGTAATAAGCTATGTTCTAAAGCACTAGAATAATTATAAATAACAATAAAAAATAGTAACCAAGACATAATGCATCCAACCATGTAGACTTGGATAATAAATATCTACAAAACAAGAGAATAACTAGCCAATAATGTGTTATGCAACAAAGAACCACGATCTATTTGCTATCACACAAGAAATCATTTCATAACATCTAGCATAAAGAAACTATGCAACAATACTTACACAAAAATATATAAATATCCACATAGAAATGACATGATTTAGAATTAATAAATCAAACATGTGACATAAGCGAATATGAATATGCAAATCATATTCAAATAAAGCGAGCAATGCTAATAGTAATTCTATGGAATTATAAGCATGGCAGACATTTACTAACTTTGTACATGCATAAGCGAGGACTACAGAATATATCTAACATTATCAACATTATACAATTTAAAACTAGTAAATCAATCATGTGACATGTATAAAAATAAACATGTAAACAATCTAAGAAATCATCATGATGAGTAAAAATAAAAATAATCGAGACATGAAGTATTCCATGATTTGATAAATAAAGCAAAACCTAGAATAATCCTATGAAATTATAAACATAGCGAACATTCACAAATAATGTATGCGTGCAAACTAAATGATTTATAAATAAGATAACAACACGATACAACATACAAAACTATAATTAACAAATAAAAACCTTCTAGTAATTTAGTCAAACACATCTTATTCATAGAATTATATAATCATTAGGAGTAACTCCTAGGCATATAAAAAACATATAAAAAATCATACTAACACAAAAGTTCTTCGATTAACTATTATACATGGTAATAATGCACAAAAACTAACAAACAAACATATTACACTATTACATGATGCAAGATATTATCACAAGAAATCAGACTAAATATATTATTCTAATTAACACGAACGACTAAATGAAATCTATTCTAAACAAAATATTTTCCGATCTAGAAAACTAATTCCACCAATAGGTCTCTATGCTCATAGGGATAATTTGATCTATTTCACACCGAAATCATCCAAAGAACATGAACATAAACTAGAAGAACATGATCATGCCATTAAATAAAACATCTGGTTCATGTGACGGTGGAATTCGTGATCATCTATGAAGATAAGCTAGAACATGATGTCTAGAAGATAGTGTGTTTGGTTTTGAGAGTGTGTGCAGAACGAATTGGACAGAAACTCACTGTGTTCTACGAATCGACGCGAAGAACTCGATGAACTAGAAAATTGTACGCGTAGCTTTAGCTTAAGAGTACGAGCACCACATAGCATCTCTGGATAAAGTTTAAGAACGAAAGTGGAGGAGTAGGAGAGAGACGCGTGAGGTTCACCTCAGCTCCTCTTTTTATAGGCTGTGGAGGGAGATCGAAATGTCAATGCCAACTATTGACATTCGGTGCACCAGATGGGCTGGGATAATTAAGCCAACGAAATGGAATTTTAATTCCCTGAATGGACTTGTGGTTGAATGGGGAATAAGTTTTGTATTGATGACTAATAGAAACGGCGCAAGATTTGATGGGGCAAGGGAGAAGAAGAAGAGACAGAACATGGAGTTTCTTCTCTGTGTACGCGTACGTGATGTGGGTGTGCGGGAGGTGAAAGATGAGGACGGTCACCTGGGCTGCTCTCTCTAACATGGGCCTTGCGCCTTTTTCGTTAGGTGTTGGCTAGAGAATGAAAAGGAAAAAGAATAGAAAGAAAAGGTGAGTGATAGATGGCCAATTGGTCCTTGGGTTGAGTGAAAAGGAATTTAATCAGATTTTCCTAAATGAAAATATGAAAAGAAAAGAAATAGAAGAACAACAAAAATCAAATAAAGTTCTAAAAAAACAAATGCGCATAATTTAATATGCCAAAGACAAGAAAAATATTCGGCGAAAAGAGAACAATTAATAAAACTCAAATTTAATTTACGTTGGCATTATTTCAAATTTAATCCTTGGAATTATAAAAATATAATTTAAGTTTTTATTAACCGAATAAAACAAACGAATTTTTCTGGCCCTACTTTTTGAAAATAATTTTTTTTAAACATTCCGAGCATCGGGATGTTACAGATCTGGAACATATCAGGCTCTTGGCAGCTAGATCAAGAAGGGCATGATTGTTTGGATCAGCCGATGCATTGGCAGATAATGCAGGCATGTCACCTTTGAAAAGTACCTGTTGAGACTTTGGTTTCAAGCCAGCCACTACGCCCCTGTAAAGTAAGCGCTGAGCACATGAAACATAATGGTGCATCATAAACATGTAAGAAAAAGGGTAGGGTGAGTTGTATTGACCCAATCACAGATGGTTTTGTGACAGAAGGAGGCGACACCGGTCTAGGCAGAGAAGGATGATGGTACATAGAAAACGGTTGTGGCCAGTAAGATAAAGCCAGAAAAAAGAACGTTTGATCGATGCAAAAATACACAAATGTTAAGGAAAGGGATGAACCTCAGGAGTCCCAGAAATGGAGAGTGAGGCACCGGATGTACCCTCCTGTGCACAGCTTGGTGCATTAGGAAGAGCACTTGGAGAAAGTGGCAGATCATGAGGAAAAGAGCTAGAGATAGTTGCCCCAGTTGATTAGTACAATAGAAGAAATAATGATGAAAGAAGGCAGTGTAAAAAAAGGAATGTGAACCGTAGAAAAGAAAAGGATCATATCCTTCAGTACTTGAAGCAAACAACGAAAAAAAGGGATCATCTCCATATCATCATCCACAGAGAGAAGAGACTAAATATAAGAAAAGTCTGAAGCATACGTGAGCATACATGGTTAAACATATATGGATGGGCATTTCGAGAGAACAATCAGCTAACCAAGGACTAAAGCCAACGAGGAAGAAGAACAAGTTTCCCACGAAATCCATATAAAGCCATCTACCTGAACCAAAAAAGGCTACACCTGAAATGCTCTTGTCGTGGGAAGCTCTACATCCTCATCTGTGTGTGTGTGTGTGTGTGCAGCCTACACTCCTCTTGCCCAGTCCGGCAACTATGTGATACCACTCATTGACATACAAAATAGCACCTTCAGACTGCAGCAAGAAGACAACACAGTCACACATCTCACAGACCAGAAAAACATAAGGTAGCACGTTGTAAGAATTAATTTCACATATACAAAAGATATAAAAATCATCCAAACTGGTCACATGCATAAATATGAATTTGATTTTATCAGTTATATTGTTAAGCAACAGAATATCTTCTCAATCCAGTAGATATTGTTAAGCAACAGAAAATGTTCCAGTTAAGTCCTACTAAGAAGAAAGTTCAGATGGCTGCCAAAAGTATTGCACTGATCTAGAGGATATAAAAATAAAGATAACTGCCCTAAATGTATATGTTTAAAAAATACACGTGTCGTTTGCACAACAGTAACAGTGGAAGGTGACCTAAACAACAAAAACCTACAGAAGAAATTATTAAGACATTTTCATACTCTTATAAGTAAACCGTGTCAATTTGTGTGAGATTTTTTTTAATCCAGACATAAACTATGTATATATGTAGCCAACAAAAACTACATAAGGCACCTATCTAACAAGGTCATATCCCAAGCTGACAGCTAAATTACTTAGCACACACCAACATGAACCTGAGCCTGAAAGTGGAGCTTTAACATCGAAAATATCAAATCTAAGACCTTTAAATTAGCATATCCCACAAAAGAACTTCTAAAATTAGCTTATCCCTAATATTTCCTATGGCACATTTGTAACCAACCAATCATGGCCTAGCAAAACCAAAATGACAATATATGTATGCTCCAGTAATACATGATATATCTAGGATCTTAGAATACAAAAAGCATGTGCATTCCAACTATCTTTATTTTATATGACGCACAATAATTTTATTAATAAAAGAAAGCTTGAAGCAACTATCTGTACCCAAGGATGATCATTCCAATCAACTCTCCACATATAAATCAGAGAACAATTGGACTGAGTAAAAGGTGGGCTTTGGCTCACTTGTGAAAGCAGCTTGCTAGGCGATGTTAAATAACTCAAAACCAATCCATTGGGTCTGCGCTAACACATTTAAATCTTAATTATACGGAGTAGTCATTCTAATTAGCAATCCACAACTACAAAACCAAGAAAAACCTTACTGATCCTCACAGGCATGAATCATTAGCAAAAAGGGGAACGTGACTTGAGAAAGATACACATATTGACATATAGAGTGAGAGACATGAGATCCTCACAGTAGAACCACCATGTTCAACAACATGCAGCTCTGACTTGCCACTCGACTGGTGGACATGACACCGAGCTCTCACTGCATCAACGACTTTGTTGCTTTGCTGTATGGAGTACTGAAAAAGAGATCAAAACTGTTTGTATATGCCACCACATACTTGTCACGACGGTAAATGTGCAAATTTACTTCATACCAAACAAAAGGCATCAGGGTATGAGTATGCAGAACAGATATATGTAGCATTGAAAATATAAGGGAAAACACAATCTAGAAGAAAGTGATATCGCTATTTGATCTGTTAGATATATTTTCTTTTCAGTACTGGGTGTATCAAAATATGTCAATGTCTTCATTAGGTATAAGACCTATAGTCCAGGATTTGATAAAACAATAAATATTACTTTATACGTATATATACTTACTAACCATATGTAGAAATCAGTTTTCATTTTTCAGGAAATAGCTATTGGACTGCAGGTATGAATTTGAACATATCTAGTAAAGTTTAAATATAAACAACATCACGAAGCAACAAACTATAACTGCATAAGCCAGAAAAGGGAAATAAAAAAGGCACTATCAAATGGAAACATCTGGAGTCATGAAGCTTGGGGCTGAACCTGTTTTGTATGCCAAGGACGGCAGCAACGGTATTGGAGAAATTCATGGGATGATAGCCCTCACACCTTTACTGATCACAAGAAAGCACACGATTACAGATTAAATGATTACCAGCAAAAATCATATAAATGTAACAAAAAATTGTTTTTCACAATTTCTAGGGACATAGTTAGGCATGGATGCAAATCCACTATCCAGTGGTCACCCAAGATTTTAGCACCTCTAAAATAATTGAGAAAAAAATGAGAACCAGTAGGTTTACCATGATGTGGAAGTAGACTAATTCTGAATGCATTCCCAGATGGGGAGACTATTTATATGGGTAATCTACACACTATACTGAATGTGCTGATACGAATTAATTTCACAAAATGGAGTGGTTTGCCAAAACTAAATCCTGGGATAAAAATATTTGTGGCATTATATGAAACTAACTGGAGGGGAACTGTATATATAAATGAAGTAACATTATAAATGAAGTAACATATTTACAAAAGGAAACTGCTGTTGTACACGATTATTTTCTAAGAATACCTTCATAGCCGCCATATACTGGATCTTCAGGAAATAAAAAAGATGTGTCGGCAGATATAAATAAGGTGGCGTACAGGTAAAAGGAAGCGAGGGGATGGATCCTCACCTTGGTTCCTTAAGTCCGACCATGGCGGCGCCCTCTGGTGCGGTCTGTTGTAGGCTCGTGCTCTCCATCTAGTCCAGTTGTTGAGCGACGAGAAGGAGGCTGAGCGGCACATCCATGACGGATGGAGAGACGACCGCCGATGAGGAAGCCGAGCGCCGCAGCCGCGGAGTTCAGTAGCGCTGCAGGCCATCGACGAGGAGAGGCCGGAGGAGGAGAAGGGGCGGAAGAGGCCGAAGGAGGAGTAGGGGCGGGAGCGCGGCGGCAGCAGGAGGCCACACCGCGAGGTGGAGAGGATGCGGGTGTGAGGAGGCTAGGTTTCGCCGGCGGCGAGGGCAGTGAGAGCACGAGGAGGCGGCTAGGTTTTCACGTGTGGCGGGGGCGGGGGCGGGTGCGGGGGCGGGGGCGACGAACGACTGCGGGAGCGGGATCGAGTAGCGGCTTTGTTTTACAAGCGCTTTTATACCACCGAGCCTATGGAGATCCGAGGGCCAACACCAAGACACGTCAACGAAAAGATCAGATCTAACGGCCACAAATCCAATTGCCCTGAGAGAGCCCCAGCCCCGCACGAATCATCTATAGGGATGATACTAGGAAACATGCCCGTGCGTTGCAACGGAAGAAAAAAATCATATTCTTCTAACACAATAAACTCGACTCAAGATTCCTCCACATCTCTACATTATATATTTGTACATAGTGTCTAAATCGTGTTGTTGCTTTTTTTCCCGCTTTCATCAGCTATGATTGCGGTGTGCACCTGATAGCAATGCTTTTAATGTGATAAACTGTAATGTGATAGTGTCGATCACCGCGGACACACACCTATCATTGAATCACGTCATTACAAGTGAATCTCTATTCTTTAATCTCGTTGAGTTGGACATGGCGTCTCGCTTCCCGAGCTACGACCTAAATAATCCCCCTACGCCCACACATTCTTTTTATAAATGCATCAACATTCTTTCTAGAATACATAAATACATTTTAAATTACATGAACTTTTTTCAAAAGAGCATAAATATTTTTAAGCATGTGAACACTTTTTTTAATTGTCATAAATTTGTTTTGAGAGGATAAGCAATTTTTAAATTAGATGGAAATTAGTTTAATATGTGAACACTTTTCTTAAGAATGAGCAAGCATTTAAAAGTGTATAAATACATTTTAATAATAAATCTTCCAAAAGGTACATAAAAATTAAAAGTGCTAAGGTTACATATGCGTGCACACATCCATTTTTTCTTGATAATTGGTATTTTTTTTCTTTCTGGCACAACGAAATTTAATTCGTTCTTTTAATTTATTTTCTTCCTATGAGGAAGGATGGAGTTTATTCCTTTGATTTTCTCCTTATTGAGGAAAGTGCATGTGCTATATGTAGGCCCATAATACTTTTTTAGTTATATTCCCTTTGTTTTTAATTAAATAAATTAATGCACATGCATTGCAACAGGATATATATTCTTATGTCTACCTGTGATTTATCTTTCCACATTAATACTTTTTTATAAAATTCTGCCTGTGATTTACCTTCACACATTAAGGGGTTTTGTCAGAGGTTTTTGGAAGAGGATCTAGTGATTTTGGTGAATTGATATTATTTATTGTTGCATGAGAAAGACACATGAAGGTAGATGAACAAAACAAATGATGAATGAAGGAACATTGCATTAATTTTAAGTAGTAGACATATTTTTTTATATAAATGTGCCATTCTTTCTAAAATACATGAATACATTTGAAATTATATGAACTTTTTTTAAAGAGCATGAACATTTTTAAGCATGTGAATCTTTTTTTAATGACATTACATTTTAAATTATATGAACTTTTTTTTAAAGAGCATGAATATTTTTAAGCATGTGAATAGTTTTTTTTAAATGACATGATTTTTTTGTGAGGGGGGTCATTTTTAAAATTAGATGAATGTTAGTTTAATACATGAACACTTTTCTTAAAACTATGCAAACATTTTAAAGTGGACTAATAAATTTTAAATTAAAATTATATTTTCAAAAAAGCACAAAAAAAGTGATCAGGTTACGTGTACACGCGTGCATCTATTTTTAGCCAACTTTAAAATTTACCATATATTCTTAGCCAATATTGAAAACCAAGCTGAGAGTTGTTGTTTTTTGGAAACCTGTGGATTGCAGGTTAATTAGCATAAAAGGGTGGGAATTTTTTGCAAAAAAGCAAGAACGGACTAAAAAGGCCACCTCCCTTTATTATTAGGTATAGATATATATATTCTTCTCTCTCTATCTCTAATATCCATTAGCAATAATTTTTTGGATGCACAAGGAAGTTGAAATACTAATTTTGAATGTTGAGAGACTAGACACACATTACCTGTTGAGAAAGCACATTCAATTTTCTATCAACATAAATAGTGTTTTTATCTTCCAAAAGAAGAGAACATGCGGGTGACTCATGCTTAAAAAACCATACCATATATTACAAATGAGTTGATGCCATGATTTATGAAAACTGGTGGCAATACTGAATTTACTAATAAGAGATCCTAGAATATCACTTTAATTATTAAACAAGGTTATATCCCATATATATGATTAAAATCCGGATTTATGAACAATTTCATAATTTCACTTTAATTGAGTCCATTAATGACAAGGTTTATGGAAATGAGTGGCATGATTTGATTTACAAATAAGAGATCCTAGAAGATCTAGTTGATGATTAGACAAATTTATATCTCATATATTCTAGATAATGTATGAATAAGAATGATTAAAATCCATATTTTCTTGATTATTTCATTATTAAATATTATAGGAATTCATGCACGTATATAGTTTTGTAATAACATTATATATATCACCTTACGCAATATCCTTCATAAGAATCAAACAAAATCATAGTGTATGCATCTATATTTTCAATATCTTCTTCTAGAAATTCTCAATCTTGCTAATAGCTATGTATCCTAATGGCTCATCTCCAAAAAAATTTAGACCTATTGAAATCGAGTCCTACATTTCCTGCTTACATGAAGCATTGAGAGGCACGACAACCATGCCAAATTATAATGATATTTTAGCCCCCTAATCCCCCACCATGTGATTCACCTTCCATAGAGAACCCCTCACTCATTCATGCGCCACCAGAGTAGACCGCGATGGAATTCGGTGATAGTTTCATCATTCCATATCAAATGAATGTAGACCTAGCATCGTTACCACTACAACTTCCTAATACAGTTATTAATTATTTAACCTTGGTCAATACCATCACATCCCAACCCAGCAATAGGGAACTCCTTCATGACAAACAAGAAATGTTTAGGCACAAAGACTTGCGCAAAAACCGTCTTTGAATTACTTCGACTGATCTGAACAGATACAATTCTCTTCCTTGAAGTGTCCATCCTTCCTTCAAAACAAATCCAATTTCTAATATACATTACCAACTTAACACAGTTGTAGCTTTGGGGAATGGTTCATTCTTTTATACTCCCACCAGGCATGTCCTCGAGGTAAACTCCCTTCCATCTGGATTTCTTTATTCTTCTGAAAACATTCACCATTTCACCCCGAATACTATTCATCAGCAACAGAATATACCACATGAGAGGCTTCCATATAGTAGCAGGAGCAACATCAACAACAACAGAAGCAACATAACTTGATATGGGGGTATGTTTGACAATTTCTCCATTCACAACATCCTCACTTGTACAAAGAGAAGATAAGACTCCTCTAGTTGGTACAAATGACCTTTTTCATAATGATATTTTGAATTATTCTATAAACTCATGTATGTGCACGTGCCAGACTCGATATCGCACATTCAAGAATCCTCAAGCCTATAGTGGTCACATGAATTTTGATGCCAAAGAAAAGAAGAAAAGACTACAAGAATTATCCTCCTATGTAGCTGGGCATTCACTGATTACTATTCTTGCGAAAAATATTTCTAATAGTACCAAAATGGATGAATACAGTGGTTCTAGCTCAGGTGGGAACAATTAATAAATGTTATTCGTTATGGAAACAAAAGAATCAATATAATAGTATAAGAGTGGCAATATGTTCTGTGGGTGTGCAAAATTAGAAAAGTATTTACTTTGTTGTTGTCTCCCTGTTTAAATAATAGAATCGTCTTCAATGGTTATGTATTATGTTATTCTCTTTCTCATATAATTGATGAATGCTTCATGATTTTTAATAAAGGTTTACTTGAACTAGGGTCCATGTAAAGTGACAAACTGTCTTAACCATTTCCCATTTTATAATTACTGATAGTCTAGATATGACATGTACTCTCAAATGTTATGAGTCTATGGACTAAAATGTCCTAATCAATTTTCTATGAAATATTACATTATTTACACATGGCTACAAATAAATAATATTGAATACATAAATATATAACAAAAGTTAATGCATATTTCTTCCATATGTGTTGTGTGCTGATGAAAATTGGTTGAGTGGTACAATACAAATTTGGTTGATCATGGAATATTGCAAAGATGAAAATTTCAAGGATCCTTTGTGGGTGCATTAAGATCACTTTCCTTATAAATTTTATGTATATTATAATGCTAGGTAAACATAAGCAACCTAGGGTTAGGTTTTTTATATCCTAGTACATAGAAAATAAACAACTAAAAATCATTTTTGTTGTTTGTTCGATAATTAAATAGTTTGTGACTATTCACATAGCCAGTGAACTGTGACTAGCCACCCGGAAAATATCTGTTAATTGTATCAAAACCTATTTACAATAAGTAACGCAAAACCTATTTGGGTACATAGGATCCTTAGGTCTATTAATGAAATTAAATTGTTGTTGACCATGATGTTCTTTTTTTTATCATCTACACACAACATATATGGAAGAAACATGCATTTTTATATATATTTATGTATTCAATATTTTTTATTTTTAGCTATGTGTAATTAATGTGCTATTTCGTATTGTTATGATTAGTACATTTTAGTCGATAAGAGTGATAACATTTGAGAGTACAAGTTATATCTAGACTATCAGTATTTATAAAATTAATCATTAAGGGAAATGGTTAAGATGGTTTGGCACTTTACATGCCCCTTAGTCCAAGTAAACCTTTATTAAAAAGCATAATGCATTCATCAATTATACGAGAAAGAGAATAACATAATACATTTTCATTGAAGATGATTCTGTTTTTTTAATAGGAGACAAAAACACACAACAACCAAGTAAATACTTTTCTAATGTTGCACACACACAACATATTTTCACCCTTATACTATTATATTGATGTTATTGTTTTGATAACAAGTAACATTTATTAATTGATTCCACCAAAGCTAGAAGCACTGTATTCATCCATTCTGGTACTATTAAAAATATTTTTCCCAAGAATAGTAATCATTGAATGTCCAACTACATGGGAAGATCAATCTTGTAATATTTTTCTTCTTTTATTTGGCATGAAAACTCATGTGATCATCGTAGGCTTGAGGATTCATGAATGTGCGATCACAAATCTCACATGTGTACATACATGAATTCGTTGAATCGTGCAAAATATCATTATCAAAAAGGGCATTTGTACCGTCTAGAGGAGTCTTATGTTCTCATGGTATAGGTGAGGATGTTCTGAATAGAGAAACCGTCAAAGGTTCCCCATATTGAGTTCTGGTAATTCTATTCTTGTTGATGTTGCTTCTATGCTGTATGAAACCTCTCATGTTGTATATTCTATTGTTGTTGGATAGTATTAGGTGTGAAATGGTGAATATTTTCAGGAGAATTAAGAAATCCAAATGGAAGTGTACCTCGGGACATGCCCGATGGGTGTATAAAAGAATGAACCAATTGCCCAAAGCTCCAACTGTGTTAACTTGGGAATGCACATTAGAAATTGGATATTTTTAAGGAAAGATAGAGACTCTAGGGATGAGAACTGCATCTATTGAGGTAATTCAAAGTAATTCAAAGAAGGGTGTGTGCGGGAGTATTCGTGCCAAAACATTTCTTGTTTATGATGAAGGAGTTCCCTGTTGTTGGGTTGGGATGTGATGGTATTGTCCAAGGATAAAGAATTGATAACTTTATTAGGAAGTAGTGGTGGTAACGGTGCTATGTCAACATTTAGTTGGTTGGGAATTATGAAACTATCATTGAATTCCATCACAATTGACTCTGGTGGCGCATGAATGGGTGAGGGGTTCCCTATGGAAGATGAATCATATGGTGGGGATTCTGGTGCTAAAATACCATTCAAATTTTGCATCGGTGTTGTGCCTCTCAATGCTTCATGTAAGGGCTAAATGTAGGACCCAGTTTCAATAGGTCTAACTTTTTTTGGAGATGAGCCATTAGGATCCATAGCTATTAGCAATATTGAGAATTTCTGAAAGAAACTATTGAGACTATAGATGCATACACTATGATATTGTTTGATGCTTATGAAGGGTATTGCATAAGATGATATATATAAGCATCTTACAAAACTATAGACGTACATGGATTCCTATAATATTTAATTATGAAATAATCTAGAAGATCTAGATTTTAATCATTCTTATTCATACATTATCTAGAATATATGAGATATAAATTTATCTAATCATCAATGAGATCTTCTAGGATCTCTTATTGGCAAATCCGATCATGCTACTAGTTTCCATAAAACTTGTTATTAATGGAGTCAACTAAAGGTTAATTATGACATTATTCATAAAATCTAGATTGTAATAGTTGACATTCATGCAATATCAAGGAGATATAGGATATAAGTTATTTAATAATTAAATATATCATCGAGGATCTCTTATTGGTAAATTCAATCTTTCCACTAGTTTTCACAAAACATGGCATCAACTCATGTATAATACTAGAAATATACCCCGCGCGTTGCAACGGGTATTTCTTGAAAAACTATGTAATGTAAATAAAAATTAAAAAAGTATGATCTATTAAGTTGTCTAAGTAAACATGCTAAATTCAATTTATCATAGTCGAGATACTAAATTTATTCAAAAATGAAACATGTGTGTATTAAAAATTATTAGCATGAACAATAAAATGATTAAAAAATGGTTGATGTGGACTTTGCATATAAAGATTAATAAATATTTTAGTGGAGATGATATGGACAATTGATTGGTTAAGGGTATGGATGATGTGGATAGCTTGCATGTGAAGATGGACACTTTTAATGATAGTGTAGATGACCTTGACAATTGATTGGCTAAGGAGATGGATGATGTGGATAGCTTGCATGTTAAGATAGACACCTTAAATGCATATTAGTGGGGTTTTGTCTTATAAGAGATATAAATATGGTGTGATTTATGAAGCATGAGTCACCCCGTATTCTATTCTTATGGAAGATAAAAGCACCATTTACGTTGATAGAAAATTCTATGTGCCTTCTAAACAAGCAATGCGCCTTTACTCTCTCAACTTTAAAAAATAGTTTTTCAACTTCCTTATGCATCCAAACTATTATTGCTAATGGATATTTGAGATATAGAGAGAGATAAATTTTTTGATATATATATTTCCTTCATCATTCAAACCCTATATAAATCTAACACAACATTAGGCTCTTAGGTAGGTAGACCAACGTCTTCTTCCCATCTTATACACCTCAATCATGTTCTTATTCAACATTCATATCCATGGCTTCAAGCCTCTCCATGACATGATTTTCCAAGTGAATCATGGCTATATTTCCTTTTTGACTACAGATTTTGATGTTCTACACAAAGTATACTTGCAAGATTTCATGCTTGTGGGACGCGTAGTAAAACTAATGCATGCTCTTCCCAGGAAGATAAGACATATTCCATTGTGATATATAGACACGTCAGTCATGATACCAAAATGGAATATTGAAGTTTTCATTATATCTGCTTGATATGTCAATTAACTATGAATTGTTTATGTAGGTACTCAAGCAGTAGAACATAGAAGTAGGCAACATCTGATACACACATGAAATTTACGATCTGCTAGATCCATCAAGTTTGCTATGATAGCTATCCATTATAGGGAAACTCCAAACGGAGCACGCGGGCATATGCACCCACTAATTCAAAAATCCAAAAAAATGCAAAGCAATTCCAAAAAATCCGAAATTTTGTGGAACGCAACATACTCATGCAAGTGACATTCGTGCAAAATTTCAGGGTATTTCGACATTTGATTTTTGAAAACCAACGTAACACGAAATTCTTGATGAATAGTGTCGTTTTCCAAAAACCCTCACAGTCCCAAAATTTGTCATTTTTGAATTGGATTACTCGAATGTTCAAACTTCACGAAACTTGCCATGGACTTCGCACACATGACCATCTTGCATCATACAAAAATCCAAATTTTTTGGTTTTGTTTACTTTTTAAAAAACTGTTTTCAATAATAATAGGTGCATATGCCCGCGCTATCAAAAAAGCCACTCTCTCCATTATAAGGCTACTATCATGTATACATCAATTCTATTTTGACAACTTTTTCTTGCAAATTTACAATACTATGGTAGATAAGGAGATTTGAGAGGCATACAATTCCACCTTTTTAGAGGAGTTCATCACTAGGGATCCAAGCATACATCATTATCTAGGATATCCTATCTTTGATCATTTAGGAGGTCTCATTCTTGCCATTTATCCAATTATCTCTTAGTAATAAAAAAATTGTGGTTTTAGAGGTGTAATATATACAAGAGAAATTCAGGCCTTAACTAAACATATTTCTTTTTTCCACATAATAATTCATTAAAAATAATTTTAGAGTTCTACTATATATAAGACCTTTCACCATAAAATATTATTTTAAAGGTATTTATGTGTTTTTTAAAAATCCTTTTTTAAAAAGGCCAAGATTTAGTTTATGTTAGTAATATGCCCTAGAGCTAATGATGTGATAATGCTAATTCCCTATGTATTCATGAGTTATTTGTACTGTCCTTGAATACCAACACTGATATTTATCAACGAGGTATATGCCATGTCCCGGACTTGATGTCCTTGCAAGATCCAGGCATAAGGAGAACCTCACTTAGGGTCTATCAAACTCTAATTCGTAACTACGTAGTCATAAAGGTACCTTTCAGGCGAGTCATGGGACATGTTGTGAGAGATGGTTGAGAGAGATATTCTTCGGCCCTCTTGAGTGATCAAATTTGTAAACTATGTCCATGCAACTTAGGTTAAGTGTTAACCTCATTCGTAAAAGTGTATCATGGTTTGGAGAAGAGAGGTCGAGCAACCAACAAGGATGACAAGTACTCACCTTGATCTCAACAACATATATTGTGAGGAAAAGGAATGATGCATATGGCACATTGTCAAGATTGAAGATAGAAACATATCGAGATGGAGAGATTAAAACTTAGGCTTCTGACATGAACCCTTATTGTACATGGGTGGACTACTCACAACTCCTACTAGAGCACGTGAAGTTATGTTGATGAAGATGGATATGGGTTCCCCCTTTGGAAGTTTACTGGATCAGGGCTGAAAAGAAATATTGCCCCGAAAACTCGATATGGAGGTGGAGAACATTTTTTTTTATAATTAGGTCTAAAGTTTTGGGTTATAATATAGATCAAGGGGCTACAAAGATACCAAAGGCACCCCATAGCCCTAGGCCCTAGGGTGCCTCAGGACTAGGGGTACCCCCTAGTGCCAAGATCTATTTTTCTTTGATTTTTTCGAACCTTTTACCGATAATTTTTCTGAAAATAGAGAAACACCAGGAAATAAAAATGGCAGTGGCCTCTGAATTAATATGTAGTCGAGAAACTTTATTAAAGTGTGCCCAAAGTTTGTTGAATTGATAGAAAACAAGCATGAATCATTTAAAAATTGTCGATACATTGGAGGCAAGTCACCCTTCTACCTATTTCTCCTCTGATTTTTCCCCTAAGGTGAGTTTACTTCTGGTATATCGCATTTGTAGCATTGCTTTTGTTGTCTGCAAGGTCCGGACACAAGGGGAAGCAATATTTGGTCATGGGGATGCGGTGTTGTATTGTACAAGGAGCAATGCGAGAAGGTGATGACCGTACTTCATGTTGTCTTCTCCTCGTGGTAAGTATGTGTGGCTAGGTTTCTTCGCAATTGATTATCTCTTCATATGGAGGATTATTATGATGTCAACTAGAATGAATTCCACCAAGACAATAGGTGTTATTTAATCAATGCTCATGATCTCTGATTCCTTTGGGATTCAGGTGAAAATAGGCTGAAGGGGAGTGTGAACGCGCTAATTATCAAAAAAATCCTATGACTACGGTGAAAAAACTAAGCCAAGTTCATTTAAGTTTGAACTTGTAAAAAACACCTAATTATTTTTCATAAATAAAATTAGAAATAAACATAATTATTTTTGAAACACTTATTCACCCCTCAGAAAAATCTAAGGTCCTTTGTTTTAGTAATGCGCTGATGTCAAACATGGCACAAAGTTTGTCCTTTATGATCAATCTTGACTCTTATTTTCTTGCAAGTAGAAAGAAATCAATTACTTTTACGTAAAACTTTATCATCTAGATAGAGAAAAATGTGTTATTCTAAGGTGCTGAAGTTTATCATTGCACACAATGCGTATTGAATAGAATTATTCTGTACTACTATTGATGAAATTAACTCCATGGGAAATCACATTCTACATTAAAGGCCTGTGGCTTAAATTTCTGGGTGGATGAAGAATCAAAAATTTTATCCAATTTCGATGATTATACTAGTTTAAGAGTAATATATCTTATTCCGGGATTAAACGGAGGACGCATCATCCATGTCTCGAGGAATCAAATTTCCATAACATCACTTCATAACACTTTGAATGTCATGAAAGAAAATTATAATATAGCCAAATTCGTGGGACACCTAGGTGCTTGGACACCTTATAACATGCATGTACGCTTACATTTCATGCTGGGTATTGGAATTTGATAAATAAATTTCGAAATGTAAATTCAATGGAAAAATTATAAAATGCATAATAGTGAAATCGTAATGGGTACATCATCTATTGTCAAGATTATCAATTCATTCTTATTCCATAATAATGAAATCGTAATGAAATTCATAATCTTATTATTGCGTTTTTCTCTTGAAGTGAGTTAGTGTTAAGAATTATTTACCTAATAACTACATTTATGGATTATCGTATTTAAAGTGCATATAAAAATTGTGTGAAGAAATATTTCATGTCAACCTTATTGTTTCCCGGTCAAGTAAAATCTTTATCAATAGTACTACTACCAATGATGTAAATAATACCACACTATGTAGGAAGTAGTCATAAACTAGGTGAAGAAGAAGCTCTAATTTTTTTAGCACCATTCATGTGGTTTTTATTAAGAAATTTACTACTATTTGGAAGGTTTAACCCATCATCAAGTTGTTCAAGTGGTATAAACAATGCATTCATTGCTGAACCTAAGATTTCAATAGATAATATATTTGTATGCATCATTGTGTATTTCTCTTGGCCTCCATTTCAAAAAGTCATTGGATTTTTTGCATATGGCCATACATTTTGGATGGATAAATTGTGTGCATACGGTTCATAGTGGTTGAATAATAATGGTTAAACAATTTAAATATCATACACTCTTTTATATTGAGTGTTTTAACATTCAAATATTTGCATCAGGATGTTCTGTAAATACTTGGTGTATGTGTTGTTGTTGTTTGAGTGAAATTGGTTTTTTTGGGTCATATTGCAATACTAAAAAAACGATAATTTGGGTTTGCATCGATACAATTACCTTGTTTTTTACCTAAATAAAATTATAAATAAATCACCTAGTGTAAGATAACACAAATTCCTAGTACTTAGAAACAAACCCGACAAAGAAAACATTGCTCTTGTTTTCTCAATAAGTAAGCCATGAGGGCATTATTCCTATAGTGAGTGGCCAACGGCTAACCACCGATGCCACCACAAAATAACACTTTGATTTCACATATGGGCTCGCAACAGGTATCCATGTACCTAGGTTTTCATATCAGTTCCATAGGTTTTAGGTGATATAGAATGGTGGTTCTATGTCATTCTACATTATTGCATCTATGATAACTTATATAGAAGAAACATGTATTAGTTTTATCTTTCTATCTTGTTTATTTGAGATTGCTTGTATCTAGCTATATCAAATGTATATGCTAGCTTGATGAAAAATATGATATGTATCGGTCCTCATGTTTCGGTTAAGTATCCATGTAAGAGCTAAGACTACCACAAATAATCAAACTACTCATTTAAGAAAAGATGGCAAGATTCCTTCACACTTTATATGATTAACTATTTCAAAAAAAATTATTCAAGTTAAAGAACGATAAAATGTGGCAGAAACTTACAACTTACCTAGCTCAAATGAACCTTCATTGAAAAGCATGGTTACTTCATAATTAAAAATAACATCGCACACAATCATCTACAAGTCCAATACTTACATAAGGAAATAACGATAAAACATCTCGCTGACTAAGGGAGGGATATTGGGGAGGCCAGGGCAAAGGGGAGCTCGTCGGCGCAGGAGGACAAGGACAAAACATCTCACGGACTGGGAAACTGCGGCCCCAATCGTGCTCGAGCAGAGGTGATGCGCCCGATGGTGCTTGACGCCAACTTGAGGTGAGGCACGGTGAAAGGCGAGTTGGTGAAGCGGATCCGACGCTAATGGGTCAGATCCCACGGGATCTGGTTGAGGACAAGGAGGGCATGACTAGGAGGAGCATCGAGGCACACCGTTCGACGATGGTGCTGCTCATCGGACGCGCGGGGCTCACTGCGGCTCATCGAGGCATCTTCCATGGGGGGGCGAGTATGGAGGAGAGAGGTAGGGCGAATTCTCCGGTGGAGGAGGGACAAGGGAGGGCGGCATCAGCGGCTCGAGAGGGCATGTGAGATGGGGGCAAAATGGTCCAAAAATGTCTCTTAGATGGTCAAAGGCCTAAAATGAAACACACAAAATGTAATAATTCTAACCTCCCCAATACGCGTAAGTCAACATAGACAAAAATATACGCTCCGTCAAATTATAGTATGAACTAATTATAGCCATTGAGATATAGCCATAATTACTAACTATCTTCACAATTGACAAATCAAATACTCTATTCACACATATATTAATAAGGTTAATATACATTTCCTATCACAACCTAGGAAGGACATATTTTTAATAGGATTATATTCATTTCTTTGTGTAGCAGAAGGAAGTTGAAATATTGCCAAGTTTTCATCCACAAACTCATGTGTTTTCACCTTTTTATTCACAGGGCTCTTAGGATCAGATTCAGCTAACACTAAAGATTTCTCCTGTCTGTATTTTTTTGTCAGGATTTGACCCACTTCGAAATAGAAGTCATAGAAATAACCCCTAAGTGTTGCCTCAGCAACCGGAGGGATTTCCTCCACAATCCAACATTCAATTCTCACCCAAATAGAACCATTATTGTGTAAAAGTGGATTTATCAAATTCTAAGACCACACCCACTAAAAGAAAACACACGCAAAATTCCTTTCAGACCTTTTCTCCAGTGCGACATTACCCACCTTAACCCAAGCAATATCTAGAACACCTTTGGATCCTACTACATCAGATCAGGAAGAGAGCTCAACCACCGCATCACAAGATTTCAAGTTCATATGATCATTATAGTAAGCCTTAGCCACTTCTCGGCTATTGGGGAAGTACATGGATATCATTCCCAATCAAGCAAGCAGTAAAACACTAAGTTCTACCAAGATAGTCATAAAAATACTATTCGATCTACCGACTAGTAGTTTTCTCCTCACACATATTACTATACTATTAGATCGCTTTTTCAGTTTTTAGCAGTGCATGAATCATTAAAACATTGTCCTCAAGCCTACAAATCTAAAATAGGAGCCATACATTCCCACGGTAAAATTCACAACGCCCAGATGCGAGACAACCAAGCTTGCTATAGCGCTCACAGAATGCTAACAAGCTACTAACATGCATATGGGCACTAGATTTGCAAATGGGGAAAAGTAACATGAATACTGGAAGGTGTCACCTGAGCAGGCGTCGTGCGCCTGAGTTGATGTTGAAGAGGAGGATTAGCTTCACGACGAGTTTGCATGTTCCCACCGCCAGATCCAGTGGATGCGGGGGCTTATCCACGCACACCGCATCGGATCTAAACGTCGTAGTGTCCCAACGAGCAGTCTTCTCAACTATAGAGGTGGTGTTGGAGGTGTGGTCGACGTCGTCCTCATTGCGCTTCCATGGATATCGACCTCGATCGCGGTTGAAACGCCCTACGCCGCGCCCCATCCATTTGGAACTAAAGCCCTCGCGACGGTTTGCTCTGGCTTCCTTGCTTCACACCGTCCCCCCCTCGTCGGACTGCAAGGAGGGGAGGCGACCACCTCCGTGGATGACCTCGAGTCGCCGCCACGGTTGCCCTCCCACCACGGGAAGGATGGCGAGGATTTGGATCTAGATCTAAGGGAGGCGGACGAGAAGTGGGCGAAGGAGTCTCCTAGGTCAAGGAGATGAGCGCACACGGGTTTTATAGGCCGCTCATTATCGCCTGAAGCGGGGCAACCGTCGGATCACCACCCACGTGTCGAGCATCGCGCATGGCGAGCCCAGCGGGACCCGCTCCCAGAATGACATCGGTGTGCATGCAACGCGGTGGACCACCATGTAGCACCCTAGCATTTGTTGTCCAACGTGGCAGGTTGTCCCGGCTCTCCCTGGCTCCGGCGAGGCTGTCGATGGCTGCCGACACGAGCATAATGACAGGCGCGCGCGCTCCATACCCGCTCGTCCTCCTGTGACGAATGTGCGTCCATCATCACCCCACGATCGTTAATCAAGACCAATCGAAGCACATCATTGCAGAGGAGGAGGATCTTGCCGACGAGCTCAATGCGCCGCGCAGAGTGTAAGTCGAAGGCGAAGAGGACACTTCAACGGGGATCGGGGGCGCTGGTCGGCGTGCCCGAACTCGCTCCAAGTTTCCATGTGCAGTTCTCCAAATTTAAGTCTCGCTAGATCAAGCAATATCACATAAATTTTTGTTCGATATGACCAACTCGTGCATGGATTTGCCTGAATTCGAATGGATCAATGAGGACGCTGTGGTTGTAGACGCTCTAAAAGAACTGGCACTACCTTCAGTCCTTGACACTCGAAGCGGATCCGAATGGCTGACGACGAGGTGGTCGTCGCGTCCGCGGAGGAGTCGCTCACCACTCCGCTGCTCGAGCTAGCCGCCGCCGTGAGCCCCCGCGACCCGTCGGTGGAGGTGCGGCTGTACCGGCGGGGCGCCGGCCCGGCCAAGGTCTTCCGGTCGGCCCTGAGGGGCCCTCGCCGCGACCGCCTCGACGTGCGCGGCATCCAGGCAGAGCACGGCCTCCGCGCGCTCTTCGCCTTCAAGCCCGAGGTCTCCCGTCGGGGCCTCCGGATCCGGCCCGACCCGGCGGCCGGCCACTCCGCCGTGCCCTTTCGCGACGGCGCCGCCATCGCCCTGGACGGCGAGCCCAAGGTAAGCGAGCTGATCTCTCCCGTTTTTGCGCTTCGCACCTTGCCGTGCGTGGATGGATATCGCACAAGGTTTGATTCTCTCGTCGCGCAGGTGTCTTGGACCAAGCCTGCATCGATGATCGCCGCCGGCCTGCTCGTGCCGGCGGTGATGGCAGCGTTAGCTTTCAACGGTGTCCCGGAGTCGCTACGGTCTTCGAGTGTTGTCAACGCCGTCTTCTCGCCGTGGATCCTCGCCAGCGTGGTCATCATCTTCGTCCGTCTTAGGATGCGGCCACAGGCTCCTCCTCCATGAACGGAGCCGAGCTACTGTACTGTAAATTGTAATAGCTCTGCTCTGTCCTACCCAGAAGCTCCTCTTCTCTCTTTTCTCTTCAGAAATTGTGTGCAACAGAGACAAAATCCCTGAATAATCATCTTCTGGAATGCTGTGCAGTTTGCATCAACACGAATAGTCAAAATGTTGGTATGGCTGACGATTGTTTTTTCATTCCAGTATGCAAGTTCCATAATCAAATACAGGACTACCTCTCCCAACATCCTTTCCTGCCCTGTTACCCGTTCTTCTCCTTGCTGGAAGGGAGTGCCATGGGCTGCTCAAGCTGCTAAGTTTGGGCATGCTTGGAGAGTTGGTGATGGTAAACTTGTGAAATTTTGGGAAGATTAGTGGTTTGGAGATTGTAGTTTAGCTGTCATGTTTTGGGAGTTATACACCATCTCTAGTGAGCAAGCAATTAGTGTTGCTGAAGCCTGGGATGGAGTCAATCTCAAACTGACTTTCAGAAGGTGTGTGGATGGGGGACTTCATAACCAATGGCTTGATCTTCTTGGGGTTGCTAGATCCATTGAGTTAAATAGTGAGAAAAAGATTCGCTTGTTTGGAAATTAGATTCTAAGGGGGTGTATTTCCTTGCCAATAACAAACTGCTCACTAGAGATAATCTGGGCAAGAGACAACATGTCGAAGACCCCTCCTGCATATTTTGCACTGAGGTGGAAACTTGCTCGCATTTATTTTTTTATTGTGTTGTTGCCAAAGAATTGTGGCGCAGGATGGATAACACTGCGATTCTTTGGGCTTTCTGGAACTGCAGAAATAATCTCTGTTTTAATGGTGTCCCCCTGGGGTTGGTTTGCAGGGCCTGCTGGGAAACGTGGCCGGTTCGTGCAATCTATGGAAGGTTCTGCATTCAGGGGCAGGTCTTGCAAGACTGGAGGCGTGTATCAAGGGGGTTTGGGAGCTTGCCCGACAGCCGCCGCTTCTGCTCTGTCCGGATCCTCGTTAACTAAAACCCCTGTCTTCTCCGGTGGCTGGCTGCAGGCTTGTGGCGGCAAGGTGGAGATGGGAGAGAGCTTCTGCTCAGTTTCGCTGCAACTCTGAATTTTATCAGTCCTATTCCTGGTGTGTAGCCCCTGGGTGAAGACTTCAGCTGTGGCTGTTTGTCCTTGGCACTAGCCAAGCTTTTGGTTTATCTCTTAGACTGGGTTTTGGCGTGTGTGCCTACCCGTTGAATGATCTCTGAACGTTGGTTGTGTTGCTTGCTTCATTTTCAAATAATGGAGCTGGG
Source organism: Bromus sterilis (assembly GCA_950022295.1). Lineage (NCBI taxonomy): Eukaryota > Viridiplantae > Streptophyta > Magnoliopsida > Poales > Poaceae > Bromus > Bromus sterilis. The sequence continues at coordinate 35,058,880 of OX465597.1, forward strand.
GCCAGGCCCTTTTCCTCTAAAAAAACATTACCACCAAGAACACCAAGATACATTACCACCACGTCTGTCACAGCAAGTTAGTGAAACAAAGTTTATACAGATCCTCATAAAAACGGCTTTCAGATATTTCACGCACAGACAACCAAATAGGATCAGTAGAGCTGAGATATATATTGCCTGTGGAGCCAAATGATATCACTGAACCAAAACAAAACTAGCGCAAAGAGTTAAGTTTTAGTCGCTATCATCTTCGTCTTCCCGCGCTTCATGCTGGGCGACAACGTTTTCTATGAACTTCCACTACTAGGGAATACCCTTATAGTGGCGTCCTTTTTTTGTGTTTAGTGACGCATTATGGATGCGCCACTAACTACAAGCCACTAATAAGGGCTTAGAGGTGGCGCATTCTGGATGCGCCACCCCTAAGGCCCTTAGGCGTGGCGCATCTTAGAATGCACCACCTATAATCTCTTAGGGGTGGCGCATTCTGAAATGTGTCACGCCTAAGGTTCCTTAGGGGTGGCGCATTCCCAGTGCGCCACTAAAGCTAGACAAAATGTGCCACTAAATGGGTTACAGAAAACAAAAAAAAGAATTACAGAAAATAATAAAAACATTACAGATATTTTTATTATATTACAGAAATTCAAAAGACAATATTACAATGAGCCCAACAATTATTGATACAAAAGAATTGCATTATAATTCTTATTACAAAGATTTACAAGATTACATCCATCATCATCCTGCACAAAAAATGCCTACATATAGGCACAAGCAACATATATATATTTTGGACAGAGATCAAGTGACTTGCTGTGGGCAAGTCACCAGTGAACAGTACGGTGACATTCTCTCTCTCCACACCATTCGATCGAGAATCAACGGATAGATCTCATAAACAGTACGCAGCTACAGTACATGTCTAAAGTACGTTCACTATAGGATCTGACCTCATACAAAACGGAGGCACGACTACATAAAAAACGGAGGCACGTCCTCATACAAAACGGAGGCACGACCCCATACAAAATTGAGGCACGACTTCTTATAAAACGGAGGCACGACCTCATACAAGGACGTGCCTCCGTTTTGTATGAGGGCGTGCCTCCGTTTTATAGGAAGTCGTGCCTTAGTTTTGTATGAGGTCGTGCCTCCGTTTTATATGAGGTCATGCCTCCGTTTTGTACGAGGTCGTGCCCCCGTTTTATATGAAGTCGGTGCCTCCGCGAGATGCACTATAGTACTACACACAGATCCTGTAGTGAGCGTACTGTAGCTGCGCACTGTTTATGAGATCTATCCGTTGATTCTCGATCGAATGGTGTGAAAAGAGAGAATGTCACCGCACTGTTCACTGGTGACTTGCCCACAACAAGTCACTGGATCGCTGTCCATATATTGTAGAACAGTACATATTCTAGCAATGCACTAAACAGTGCATAAAAATATTGATAAGAAAAGCATTTTGTCAATGCACTAAAAACAGTGACCCTATCTTAAAAAAATTCTTATCAAATTATCTATCTCTCTCACTCTATAGCTCTCTCTCTCTATCTATCTTAAAACAGTGACCCTAAGAAAAATTTCAAAGGCTTAACTTCATTCATGCTAGACTAAACACTACTAGGAATTGAAACTTACACAATCAGCAATGCATACACAGCCGGACACACATTTGGTTTACAAACCCTATGCCAACACAAAATCAATAAAATCAATGATGTTCAATTTAGAAATTAATTCATGCACTAAAATGGGGTGACTTTGAGAAGTAAAGATCAAGTGCTTCCGTTGTAGTTTTTCAAATATCATTTATAACATCTCAAGTTTATTTTTTTCCAAACCAGATATTGGCAACACATAACAGACAATAAATAAATAAATGTTTGACTATATGCATCAAATCAAAATTTGTACAATGTTTGACTATATAATTGAAGATGACCAATTCAGAATTTGTATTTTTATTTATACTAGCAATTGTACATGGCACATAACCAATTTCACTTCAAAAAATCAACAGCAATAATCCTAGCAATAATCAAAATCAACAACAATAATCCTAGCAATAATTCATGGAAGAGAAGAAAGAAATGGAGGGGGAACTAGCAAGTTCATGGCAGAGAAGAAAGCAGGGGGCATGGATGGAGATGGAGGCGTCGAGGGGGCTCACCTCGGGGGCGTCGGGGTGACGGCTCCGGTGGCATTGAGGGGATCCGGTGGCAGCGAGCGGCTCCTCCGCGGTGGCTCGAACGGCGGGGGCGGGGGCGGGGGCGGCTCTGGTGGTGGCCGTCGGCGAGGAGAGGGGGGCCTCCTCCGTTAACGCGGGGGCGGCTCCGGTGGCGGCGGCTAGGGCTCCGGTGCGGCGGTGCTAGGGCTCGAATGGGGGGCTCGAGCGAATTGGTACTGTGCACGAGCAAGGGGAGGGGGCCGTGGAGGTTAAGGCTTAGGGGTGGCGCATTCTGCAAGTCAGTGGTGGCGCATTGTTGAAATGCGCCACCCCTAAGCTCTTATGGGTGGCGCGTTACCACAATGCGCCACCCCTAAGAACCTTATGGGTGGCGCATTTACAAAATGCGCCACCCCTAAGCTCTTAGGGGTGGCGCATTTTGGAAATGCGCCACTTATAAGGTTCTTAGGGTGGCGCATTATACCGAATGCGCCACGTATAAGCTCATCCAGGCTGGCCCACTCTTAGGGGTGGCGCACTGGGAAATAATGCGCCACCCATAAGACCGGTGGCGCATTATTTTCCAGTGCGCCACCCGTAACAGATGGTGGCGCATGGCTTATTATATGCCACTAATAAGCTTTCATGTATAGCTATTTCCCTAGCATTGTAAATATTACTCCCTCCGATTCATAATAAGTGTCGCTCATCTAGTACAAAGTTTATACTAGCTTAGTACAAAACTCGCGACACTTATAATGGACCGGAGGGAGTATAAAAAATAAAATAAAAATACGCAGTTCATTCCGGTCTGTGTTGCGGTTCAATTTCTTCGCGCGAACTGCGAAGTTCTGATAATTAATCAAAAAACACGTGCAGTGCTCTCTGTCGACAGATGCGGTGTGGTTGCCCGGCCAATGTAGTTCGCTTCGCTGATTTTCGTTCGCGAAAAACGGAGTTCCGCGTTTTTAGTAAAATCGATGTAACTTTTAAACCATAAAGAGTTAGACAAAGTACTTTATATATAAATGGAGCGCCTCGACGATAGCTATCCAATGTTGTATCAATTGCATCGATCGGACAGACGAATCAAAAGAATTTACGCAAAAACGCCCGCTGCCCTACACGAGTGCAGAACACGGTTTTTTGAAATTACTTCAAAACCGTGAAGAATCTCGGAAAATGTTAATTATATGAATTATTCTCCTACTCAATACGAATCCCATGGTTTATCATACGCATCATTTCGACAAACGGTTTAGGAGAAATCGCAAAAAAAACTTTCGTTGTGAAAGTGGGTCACCACACCGTTTTCAAAACTGTTCTTAATCCGTGAGGAATTGGAAGAAGTATTCAACATAGAAAAGATGTTCCTTTTCCATATGAATCCAACAGTGTATCATACTCTCAATTCCGATGAACGGTTAAAAAGTTAGAGCAAAAATACTGCATGCGGTTATGTTTCACATGAGCTGCAGCGCTTTTGAGTGCGAAAGTGTTAGCAGAATAGTTATTCTGCTGATATTAGCATAATAGACGGGCTGATATAGGGTTAGACTATTCATTGTCCAGGGTGAGGAATTCTTATTCATCACCCCACCCATCTCTCATGCACCACAACAACTCAACGCATGGAAGGTAAAATTACGACCATAGGAAACCAATCCGTAATTTATACCTTAGGCAGCATGCACATGTGATGTAATCTTGGAGTTTGGATGGCAATGCAATTGTAATCTTACGCAGCAAAGATGGACACCAGACACGCACCCACTCCACATAGGTAAATTACCCTGCATGCAATATAATTTTTAGGCAAGAGAGAATAGGTAAATTACCCCTATCTACTAGATGGGCTGTATGGCATCATATTTGTCTCTATCATCGTTCCTTTTTTCAAATTTTCCCTTTATATTCTTTTAAAAAGAAATCTTTTATTACATTCCTATACTGGTAAGAAATTGGAATCAATTTTTTTTTGCGGGGAGGAAAGAAATTTGGAATATAACGGAAACAAGAAACACGTTCTACTGATTCAGCTGAGAGTGGATCTAAGGAATTTTGCAGACAAAGTAAAAAAATTGGAAACAAGAGTATCGTCGACACATGGTCCAATAATTGAATGTATTGTCAACATAGGAATTACTTGTGGAACGATATGCAAATGTAAAATTGAAGCGGCATATTCAAAACTATTCTGTAACATTATTTTTGTTACGGGATGCTGAAGCCTGAAGGTCGTCTCGTCATGGTCCTTGGTAGATGACTCACTCTTATCTCAAGACTCTATCTCATCAGAGGGATCAAGGGCATAGTAAATTGTTGAGTTAGGATGAACAATGACCACATGTCGCTTTGTTTCTTCAGATCTAAATGCATGAGGTGGGATATTCACCAAGGCATTTCTTCATGACAAGCTCTGAGTTTTGAAGCAGTGCAATAGTTGAGTTACCATTCTGAAAATTGTGTGGAAAGTAAAATGGTTAAAGAAATTCACCATGTTATTAGTTGGATGTCACATAGAAGTCCATGGGACTTAAAGTGAAACATGGTGAAAACATCAGTACCATGACTCAATTGGTGATATGGTGTAAGCCTAAAGAAACTATGTGACATTTGATTACTCCAACAAAAATCATGACTATTATCATTATTCATAATCTCTGAATCTGAACCTAAAAAAGGATTGCATATCGAATACAAATCAGAACAATTGAAAAGTCTACGGCTGTATAAACTTATAAAATGTATCTTGTAGTTCAGGGAAGTGTCATTAGTCAACCTAGCTTTTAGTTGTTGTGAATAGATTTGTTTTCATTAAAATTGACAGTTTACCAGTAATTCAAAAGGCAATATAAAAACCCATGACTCACTTATGTCAAATCTAGCTATTACTAGTGGTGCTAAATAAGCTAGTGATGAACTGATTCCTGAAAAATGCGAGAACTGTGACTGAAATAACTTTCCAACGTAAAACAACTCTCGTCGATTGACCTTCACAACTGAACGTAATTGAATGTATCTAGTTGCCTAAACATTTGACGCAGATGAAAAACGATGCATGTGCACCGAAAATAAATTGGATTTGGCATCTAGTAAGCCGTCACTATGGGAGCTTCTACATAGAAACACAATGAAAGACCAATCAGATCGGAGCTTGAATCTCAGATAAGCAGAGCTGAATCTTATGGGAAACAACTTTCTGTTGTGCTTGAAGATGCAAGAATGAAGTGTACATTATTCTGAGAAAAAATATGGGATATTATTTAATCAGAAGTAAAATTTAGAGATGCAAGTAAGCGAGCTAAAAAAATAGAAGACAGTGGCAAGTGAGCGGCATTGAAGAATAAATGAATTGACTGATGAATGGAGCATAAAATACTAAAGTGAGCTAATAGAGCTTTCTTGAACTGAATTTTCTTTGGTTGCTTCCGTTATATTTTCCATAAGCTTGTAGTTGAAGAAAATTTTGACGGATATCATCCAAGCTAATTATTTTGAGGTAGGTATATTGGATTACAAAGTTGAAACATTATTTACACCTTCACATGTTTTTTCACTTCTTTAGTTCCTAGTTATGTTCTGCAACTCTATGTTACCCTCTGAGATGAACCGATATAGTTGGAAGATTTTGTGGAACAATATTGGTGAATTCTTATGTCAAAGAATTGCAACAACAATTAGAGCTACACATTTGTTAGCTGAAAGGGCACTAATATTTATATGGGCCATGATACCTGACCATGAAAAAAATGTAGTGTTGAAGTATTACAAGTCTATCTAACTCACCAAACTCAGTCCATAAAGTTAACTGAAGTCACTTATTTGCTGCAAAAACAAACAAAAAAGGTGGAATAAGTGTTATATTTACTCATCACAGCTGCTAATTAGCTCTGATGTTAGAGATTATCATGTGAAATTTAGACAATTTAGTTAGTTTTGATCAATTGCTAGACTTTTCCTGCTTTGAACCACGTATTTGTTGTAACTTCTCATTAATGTGTTCCTACTTTTGCCCAGAATGTGGTTTACTCCTTGTAGAGTTTTCCCGATTTGAAGCAATAAATGATGGTATTCCTGCATACTACTGGCAACGAACCCCAGTAGACCTCCCACTTCTTCCATCAAGGTTTGCAAGGCAAAAACCAACATCACCTCCCAAATTAACTCCCACACCATAGAAAATCTAGTAGTACTATGTATGTGAAACAATCGTAAAACTAAAAGGTAAATAACCTTTACAGATTATTCTAGCTCGTTTTTAAGCAAACCAGAAACTAATCAGGACACCAATCTTGCTATTTAGGAAGAGCATGACAAAGCAAAGCGTAAGTGGATGTTGATTTGGGGTTGCTCACCTCTTCTCGTGCACTCGCACGGTCACGCTCACGCCGAACCAAAATTCAATCCAAATCTCAAACAATGCCGTCATGAAGCAGCCCAAGAACGACCAGCCACTGCAGAGTCCGCGGCTCCGTCGCGATGAGTACCCACAACTCCGTCATGATGACGCACGCAGCGCCGCCCATAACCTAGGCAGCCGCCGCAAAGCAAGCCGCCCCAACTGCCCCAGCGACCACCACAGCGTTGATACATGCCACCGAGAAGCAAGCATGCCCGGGCAGACCCATGACTTCACACCGAGCCAAATCGCTGAGCATCGCGCCGCTGCCTTCTTTGTGTTGTTTGCCGTGGATACTTTGGAACCGCTGGCAGCTTTTTTTAGCCAGAAAGAAATATGTTCCCTGATTACGGAAGCGGGGTAAGCTTGATGCGTAAACGTAAAATTATTATCATACCGATGTAATTTTACAGCCTGGCATTCGAGACCTTTTTTTTTCTCAAATGCAAAACCATGTCCAGTTGTGGGTGCAATTGGGCTCGTTCGACCGACCAGGGTGATGAATTACTTATTCTTCACCCTGGGCTACTAATAGAGCTTCTATATATAAGTATGATACTAGGAAACATGCCCGTGCGTTGCAACGGAAAAAAAAATCATATTCTTCTAACACAATGAACTCGACTCAAGATCCCTCCACATCTCTACATTGTATATTTGTACATAGTGTCTAAATCGTGTTGTTGCTTTTTTCCCGCTTTCATCAGCTATGATTGAGGTGTGCACCTGATAGCAATGCTTTTAATGTGATAAACTCTAATGTGATAGTGTCGATCACCGCGGACACACACCTATCATTGAATCACGTCATTACAAGTGAATCTCTATTCTTTAATCTCGTTGAGTTGGACGTGGCGTCTCGCTTCCCGAGCTACGACCTAAATAATCCCCGTACGCCCACACATTCTTTTTATAAATACATCAACATTCTTTCTAGAATACATGAATACATTTTAAATTACATGAACTTTTTTAAAAGAGCATAAATATTTTTAAGCATGTGAACAATTTTTTTAAATGATATAAATTTGTTTTGAGAGGATAAGAAATTTTTAAATTAGATGAAAATTAGTTTAATATGTCAACACTTTTCTTAAGATTGAGAAAATATTTTAAAGTGTATAAATACTTTTTAATAATAAATCTTCCAAAAGGTACATAAGAATTAAAAGTGCTAAGGTTACATATACGTGCACACATCCATTTTTTTCTTGATAATTGGTATTTTTTTATTTCTGGCACATCAAAATTTAATTCGTTCTTTTAATTTATTTTCTTCCTATGAGGAAGGATGGAGTTTATTCCTTTGATTTTCTCCTTATTGAGGAAAGTGCATGTCCTATATGTAGGCCCATAATACTTTTTTAGTTATATTCCCTTTGTTTTTAATTAAATTAATTAATGCACATGCATTGCAACTTGATATATATTCTTATGTCTACCTGTGATTTATCTTTCCACATTAATACTTTTTTATAAAATTCTGCCTATGATTTACCTTCACACATTAAGGGGTTTTGTCAGAGGTTTTTGGAAGAGGATCTAGTGATTTTGCTGAATTAATATTATTTATTGTTGCATGAGAAAGACACACGAAGGTAGATGAACAAAACGGATGATGAATGCGCAACATTCTTTCTAAAATACATGAATACATTTGAAATTATATGAACTTTTTTTTAAAGAGCATGAACATTTTTAAGCATGTGAATCTTTTTTTAATGACATTACATTTTAAATTATATGAACTTTTTTTAAAGAGCATGAATATTTTTAAGCATCTGAATAGTTTTTTTTAAATGACATGATTTTTTTGTGAGGGTGATTATTTTTTAAATTAGATGAATGTTAGTTTAATACATAACACCTTTCTTAAAACTCTGCAAACATTTTAAAGTGGACTAATAAATTTTAAATTAAAATTGTATTTTAAAAAAAGCACAAAAAAGGTGATCAGGTTACGTGTACGCGCGTGCATCTATTTTTAGGCAACTTTAAAATTTTACCATATATTTTTAGCCAATTTTGAAAACCACATGAGGAGAGAGGATTTGGGCGTTGAAACATGATAATGGGTCGAGAGACTAAAGCCCAGTAGAAGATGTAAGGCCCAAGTTAGATTGCAAGCTGAGAGTTGTTTTTTTTTTGGAAACCTGTGGATTGCGGGTTAATTAGCATAAAAGAGAGGGACTTTTTTGCAAAAAAGAAAAAACGGACTAAGAAAGCCACCTCCCTTTATTATTAGGTATATATATATATTCTTCTCTCTCTCTCTCTAATATCCATTAGCAATAATTTTTTGGATGCACAAGGAAGTTGAAAAACTAATTTTGAATGTTGAGAGACTAGACACACATTACTTGTTGAGAAAGCACATTCCATTTTCTATCAACATAAATAGTGTTTTTATCTTCCAAAAGAAGAGAACATGCGGGTGACTCATGTTTAAAAACCCATACCATATATTACAAATGAGTTGATGCCATGTTTTATGAAAACTGGTGGCAATACTGAATTTACTAATAAGAGATCCTAGAATATCACTTTAATTATTAAACAAGGTTATATCCCATATCTCCTTTATATTGCATGAATATCAATGATTAAAATCCAGATTTATGAACAATTTCATAATTTCACTTTAATTGAGTCCATTAATGACAAGGTTTATGGAAACGAGTGGCATGATTTGATTTACAAATAAGAGATCCTAGAAGCTCTAGTTGATGATTAGACAAATTTATATCTCATATCTTCTAGATAATGTATGAATAAGAATGGTTAAAATCCATATTTTCTTGATTATTTCATTATTAAATATTATAGGAGTTCATGCACTTATATAGTTTTGTAAGAACATTATATATATCACCTTACGCAATATTCTTCATAAGCATCAAACAAAATCATAGTGTATGCATCTATATTTTCAATATCTTCTTCTAGAAATTCTCAATCTTGCTAATAGCTATGGATCCTAATGGCTCATCTCCAAAAAAAGTTAGACCTATTGAAACCGAGTCCTACATTTCCTGCTTACATGAAGCATTGAGAGGCACGACAACCATGCCAAATTATAATGATATTTTAGCCCCCTAATCCCCGCCATATGATTCACCTTCCATAGGGAACCCCTCACTCATTCATGCGCCACCAGAGTAGACCGTGATGGAATTCGATGATAGTTCCATCATTCCATATCAAATGAATGTAGACCTAGCATCGTTACCACTACAACTTCCTAATACAGTTATTAATTATTTAACCTTGGTCAATACCATCACATCACAACCCAGCAATAGGGAACTCCTTCATGAAAAAAAATAAATGTTTAGGCACAAAGACTTGCGCACAAACCGTCTTTGAATTACTTCGACTGATCTGAACAGATGCTATTCTCTTCCTTGAAGTGTCCATCCTTCCTTCAAAACAAATCCAATTTCTAATATACATTACCAACTTAACACCGTTGTAGCTTTGGGGAATGGTTCATTCTTTTATACTCCCACCAGGCATGTCCCCGAGGTAAACTCCCTTCCATCTGGATTTCTTTATTCTTCTGAAAACATTCACCATTTCACCCCGAATACTATTCATCAGCAACAGAATATACCACATGAGAGGCTTCCATATAGTAGCAGGAGCAACATCAACAACAACAGAAGCAACATAACTTGATATGGGGGTATGTTTGACAATTTCTCCATTCACAACATCCTCACTTGTACCAAGAGAAGATAAGACTCCTCTAGTTGGTACAAATGACCTTTTTCATAATGATATTTTGAATTATTCTATGAACTCATGTATGTGCACGTGCCAGACTCGATATCGCACATTCAAGAATCCTCAAGCCTACAGTGGTCACATGAATTTTGATGCCAAAGAAAAGAAGAAAAGACTACAAGATTGATCCTCCCATGTAGCTGGGCATTCACTGATTACTATTCTTGGGAAAAATATTTCTAATAGTACCAAAATGGATGAATATAGTGGTTCCAGCTCAGATGGGAACAATTAATAAATGTTATTCGTAATGGAAACAAAAAACATCAATATAATAGTATAAGAGTGGCAATATGGTCTGTGGGTGTGAAAAAATAGAAAAGTATTTACTTTGTTGTTGTCTCCCTGCTTAAATAATAGAATCGTCTTCAATGGTTATGTATTATGTTATTCTCTTTCTCATATAATTGATGAATGCTTCATGATTTTTAATAAAGGTTTACTTTAACTAGGATCCATGTAAAGTGACAAACTGTCTTAACCATTTCCCATTTTATAATTACTGATAGTCTAGATATGACATGTACTCTCAAATGTTATGAGTCTATGGACTAAAATGTCCTAATCAATTTTCTATGAAATATTACATTATTTACACATGGCTAAAAATAAATAATATTGAATACATAAATATATAGCAAAAGTTAATGCATATTTCTTCCATATGTGATGTGTGCTGATGAAAATTGGTGAGTGGTACAATACAAATTTGGTTGATCATGGAATATTGCAAAGATGAAAATTTCAAGGATCCTTTGTGGGTGCATTAAGATCACTTTCCTTATAAATTTTATGTATATTATAATGCAAGGTAAACATAAGCAAACTAGGGTTAGGTTTTTTTATATCCTAGTACATAGAAAATAAACAACTAAAAATCATTTTTATTGTTTGTTCGATAATTAAATAGTGTGTGACTATTCACATAGCCAGTGAACTGTGACTAGTCACCCGGAAAATATCTGTTAATTGTATCAAAACCTATTTACAATAAGTAACGCAAAACCTATTTGGGTACATAGGATCCTTAGGTCTATTAATGAAATTAAATTGTTGTTGACCATGATGTTCTTTTTTTATCATCTACACACAACATATATGGAAGAAACATGCATTTTTATATATATTTATGTATTCAATATTTTTTTTTATCCATGTGTAATTAATGTGCTATTTCGTATTGTTACGATTAGTACATTTTAGTCGATAAGAGTGATAACATTTGAGAGTACAAGTTATATCTAGACCATCAGTATTTATAAAATTAATCATTAAGACAAATGGTTAAGATGGTTTGACACTTTACATGCCCCTTAGTCCAAGTAAACCTTTATTAAAAAGCATAATGCATTCATCAATTATACGAGAAAGAGAATAACATAATACATATTCATTGAAGATGATTCTATTTTTTTAATAGGGAGACAAAAACACACAACAACCAAGTAAATACTTTTCTAATGTTGCACACACACAACATATTGTCACCCTTATACTATTATATTGATGTTATTGTTTTGATAACAAGTAACATTTATTAATTGATTCCACCAAAGCTAGAAGCACTGTATTCATCCATTTTGGTACTATTAAAAATATTTTTCCCAAGAATAGTAATCATTGAATGTCCAACTACATGGGAAGATCAATCTTGTAATATTTTTCTTCTTTTATTTGGCATGAAAACTCATATGATCATCGTAGGCTTGAGGATTCATGAATGTGCGATCACAAATCTCACATGTGTACATACATGAATTCGTTGAATCGTGCAAAATATCATTATCAAAAAGGGCATTTGTACCATCTAGAGGAGTCTTATGTTCTCATGGTATAGGTGAGGATGTTCTGAATAGAGAAACCGTCAAAGGTTCCCCATATTGAGTTCTGGTAATTCTATTCTTGTTGATGTTGCTTCTATGCTGTATGAAACCTCTCATGTTGTATATTCTATTGTTGTTGGATAGTATTAGGTGTGAAATGGTGAATATTTTCAAGAGAATTAAGAAATCCAAATGGAAGTGTACCTCGGGACATGCCCGATGGGTGTATAAAAGAATGAACCATTGCCCAAAGCTCCAACTGTGTTAACTTGGGAATCCACATTATAAATTGGATATTTTTAAGGAAAGATAGAGACTCTAGGGATGAGAACTGCATCTGTTGAGGTAATTCGAAGTAATTCAAAGAAGGGTGTGTGCGGGAGTATTCGTGCCAAAACATTTCTTGTTTATGATGAAGGAGTTCCCTGTTGTTGGGTTGGGATGTGATGGTATTGTCCAAGGATAAAGAATTGATAACTTTATTAGGAAGTGGTGGTGGTAACGGTGCTATGTCAACATTTATTTGATTGGGAATTATGAAACTATCATTGAATTCCATCACAATTGACTCTGGTGGCGCATGAATGGGTGAGGGGTTCCCTATGGAAGATGAATCATATGGTGGGGATTCTGGTGCTAAAATACCATTCAAATTTGGCATCGGTGTTGTGCCTCTCAATGCTTCATGTAAGGGCTAAATGTAGGACTCAGTTTGAACAGGTCTAACTTTTTTGGAGATGATCCATTAGGATCCATAGCTATTAGCAATATTGAGAATTTCTTAAAGAAACTATTGAGACTATAGATGCATACACTATGATATTGTTTGATGCTTATGAAGGGTATTGCATAAGATGATATATATAAGGATCTTACAAAACTATAGACGTACCTGAACTCCTATAATATTTAATTATGAAATAATCTAGAAGATTTGGATTTTAATCATTCTTATTCATACATTATCTAGAATATATGAGATATAAATTTATCTAATCATCAATGAGATCTTCTAGGATCTCTTATTGGCAAATCTGATCATACTACTAGTTTCCATAAAACTTGTTATTAATGGAGTCAAGTAAAGGTTAATTATGACATTATTCATAAAATCTAGATTTTAATAGTTGATATTCATGCAATATCAAGGAGATATAGGATATAAGTTATTTAATAATTAAATATATCATCGAGGATCTCTTATTGGTAAATTCAATCTTTCCACCAGTTTTCACAAAACATGGCATCAACTCATGTATAATATCTGGTGTGATTTATAAAGCATGAGTCACCCCGTATTCTATTCTTATGGAAGATAAAAGCACCATTTACGTTGATCGAAAATTCTATGTGCTTTCTAAACAAGCAATGCGCCTTTACTCTCTCAACTTAAAAAAATAGTTTTTCAACTTCCTTATGCATCCAAACTATTATTGCTAATGGATATTTGAGAGACAGAGAGAGATAAAAAATTTGATATATATATTTCCTTCATCATTCAAACCCTATATAAATCTAACACAACATTATGCTCTTAGGTAGGTAGACCAACGTCTTCTTCCCTTCTTATACACCTCAATCATGTTCTTATTCAACATTCATATCCATGGCTTCAAGCCTCTCCATGACATGATTTTCCAAGTGAATCATGGCTATATTTCCTTTTTGACTACAGATTTTGATGTTCTACACAAAGTATACTTGCAAGATTTCATGCTTGTGGGACGCGTAGTAAAACTAATGCATGCTCTTCCCAGGAAGATAAGACATATTCCATTGTGATATATAGACACGTCAGTCATGATACCAAAATGGAATATTGAAGGTTTCATTATATCTGCTTGATATGTCAATTAACTGTGAATTATTTCTGTAGGTACTCAAGCAGTAGAACATAGAAGTAGGCAACATCTGATACACACATGAAATTTACGATCTGCTAGATCCATCAAGTTTGCTATGATAGCTATCCATTATAAGGCTACTATCATGTATACATCAATTCTATTTTGAAAACTTTTTCTTGCAAATTTACAATACTTTGGTAGATAAGGAGATTTGAGAGGCATACAATTCCACCTTTTTAGAGGAGTTCATCACTAGGGATCCAAGCATACATCATTATCTAGGATATCCTATCTTTGATCATTTATGAGGTCTCATTCTTGCCATTTATCCAATTATCTCATAGTAATAAAAAAATTGTGGTTTTAGAGGTGTAATATATACAAGAGAAATTCAGGTCTTAACTAAACATATTTATTTTTTCCACATAATAATTCATTAAAAATAATTTTAGAGTTCTACTATATATAAGACCTTTCACCTTAAAATATTATTTTAAAGGTATTTATGTGTTTATTAAAAAACGTTTTTAAAAAGGCCAAGATTTAGTTTATGTTAGTAATATGCCCTAGAGGTAATGATGTGATAATGCTAATTCCCTACGTATTCATGAGTTATTTGTACTGTCCTTGAATACCAACACTGATATTTATCAACGAGGTATATGCCATGTCCCGGACTTGATGTCCTTGCAAGATCCTGGCATAAGGAGAACCTCACTTAGGGTCTATCAAACTCTAATTCGTAACTACGTAGTCATAAAGGTACCTTTCAGGCGAGTCATGGGACATGTTGTGTGTGACGCCCCCAAAATCAATCCGTGTACAGTAATCATACGCGCAGGGTACACGGCTGAGATTAGGGTGCCACGGTGATAATATCACAGCACAACACTAAACACAAAAGGATAAACAAATATGTTACAATAGAGGGGGTCACGCGGACCCGAATACATAAGTCATACAAGCCATAATATCTGAGTACAGACATAGTTAGTCAAGTTTTGCCTTAAGAAGGCTAGCACAAATCACATCAGAGATACAGATCGAAAAGGCAAGGCCTCCTGCCTGGGATCCACCGAACTACTCCTGGTCAACGGGGAACTCGACGTCGTAGTAGGCGCCTCCGGGGTACTCCTGCTCCTGGGCTCCAACGTCGGCTGCAGCGGCCGATCAGGCAAAACAGTAAAGGAAATAAAGCAGGTGAGTATCTAGTATACCCGCGAGTCTTACGTCCGCTACTAAGCATTATGCATTGTATCAACGGAAAGAAGAGGCTGTATATAGTGGACTGAAAGACAGAAATCCAGAGCAAGGGTAAGAATCTAGGCCTAACGAAGACTAGCATCTTCCGACGATGTCTTTCAGCATGAGGTAAGAATCAGCCAACAGTTATATAAAGCGTAAAGTAACAATGCAGCAGGAGTTGTTGCAGCATTGTATAATAATAAGTTGTAATAATTAGCAACGCATCCGAGATCCCCTCCTCGACATCCCCGCGAGGAAGAAAACCCGGAACCATACAGTTTAATAATGATAGTTTCTAGTGGTAAGATCCAGCTTCAGCATAAAGCGTCCTGTTACCGTGGACACGGCTATCCGAATAGATTAATCTTCCCTGCAGGGGTGCACTTGTGTTACGCTACACGCACGGATCTCCAGGGTGGCGGGAACCTTGTTAGGGAACGCTCCACCGAGGCTATCCGACACTTCATAGCCCATCTTGCAAACTCAACAGAGAGGTCATCCGTCGGACTATATCCTATGTACGCGGGGCTTTGGACCCTAACCCCGACGTACTCCTGCACGGTGCGAGGCTGGCCGGTGAAGTTAAATCAAAGCAAATACAAATCACACTGCCGCGGCAAATAAGACAACACCACTTCCCGGCACAGGCCGCGGTACTGCTGACATCTGAAGAGTCCTCGGACGACACTACGAAGCAGAGGAGCCCATAACTCGTAATTCCCACGGGTAGGTAGTGCGTACATGGCATATAGCCAACTCAAGACATTCACTGAACCATTTAGCATTTTAATTAACCTGCGTGACAACCGTTATCGTTGCCTCGACTTAACTGACCCGCGGACAACGACAGCAGCCAGGACCACCAGTACATCGGTGCCTGCCCCGTCGTCCCACCAAGTCACTGCGGTTACCAACAAGGTGAACCGTCTCCTTACCTTGTCTCGCGTGTGCTCCTGGAGGAGCTCGACTTTCGTGGGCTGGTAACTCTCGCGGCCAACGATCAGGGGCCAAGCACACCGGTACACTGGTCGTACCCTCCCTGTCGTCCCGTCGCAATACCTCTCGCGGGCACCGCTGGGTCGCCCGACTTCTTACCTGAAGGACAACCGTTTACAGGACCCTATGGCGGCAAGACAAAGTCAGCCTCGAGTGGAGTACAAGGATAACTCCTTGATAGCTCACACTTGAGGTGACTAGGCATAACCCAGATAGGGGCCTTTGGCGGTGTCTGCTTTGTACCGTACCTGTGCAGTTATAATATTTGTATCCGCGTTCACCCCCCCTGAGTGATCACGGCCCTCTATCTAATCCTAGCTAACAATGCGCAGGGCTCACTGCTGAATAATGCATAATAATAATAGGCAGCATAGGATAAAGGAAGGCACATCAAGGAGCGACAAAATCAGGCTATGCAATTGAATAGGATTGTAATCGTAGCAGCAGCAGTAACAATGCCTAGTGCAAGAAATGTACGAAAAGATAGGCAATATCTGGGGAAGAGAATGGCTCTGCTTGCCTGCAAGCTCGACGGTAGTAGTAGGGGCGTCGACGACGTAGTCGTACTCAGCAGCGGTGTAGTCGACGGCAGCAGCGGGGTCTACCGGAGATTAAGGGGGGGAAGAAACAGTAAATACACAGCAAGCATATACAACAGATGCACGACATGATAGATGAAATGTTAACGGTGTTCTAACGCAGTGCAATGCACATTGCTCGGAACGGAAATTCATCTGAGGATGAACTACCGGCTCCGGGTGATTATCGGACAAGGTGTCCGGAGGGGGGAGATATCATGCCGAAGGTGTCATGGACATCCGACACATGTGTGGGTGGTGTATCCGGGTTAGTTGATCTATTCCGAACAACTTCCGTGTTCGAAATAAATTCATCCGGGTACTCTAACAGTACCGGACAGTTTAACGGTTATCAAGCAATCTATCGGACAGTGCCCCCGGAGGGGGGAACAGTTCGATGATCGGTATGTTAGAGGGGTGTGGTGAGGATATGGGTATCGTATCTGTAATCGTTGATCCGTTCTGAGTAACTTTCGTATACAAAGTATTTTGATCCGGGCAATTTTTATCGGTACGGGGAATTATCGACAGACAGCCCGAAGGGGGGAATGTCGATGTTTGGTACGTTAGAGGGGGGTGGTAGACATACGGATAGCGTATCCGTATTCATTATATTTTTCTGATCAATTTTCATGTATAAAGTTTTTGAATCCGAGTTACGGTTTAAAAGTTATTGAATTTCAAAGTTTTAAATCATTTAAAAAAAATCTGGAATTTCTTTTATTATTTAAATAGCAAAATTATCCAAAACCTTATCCAAAACAGTGCTGACAGGGTGGACCCACGTGTCATACACAGAGGCATTTATCTCATTTTATTTAAATCAAAATTATCAGAGGGCCCACATGTCAGCCTAACAGAAGTAAATTCATTTGGTTAAATGATTAGCTTACAGGTGGGACCCATATGTCATAGGGTATAGTTTAATTAAACATGTTTTATTTTATTAAAAGGGCATGGGCCCATATGTCATACACTTGTTTACTAATCAGGGGGGGTTATTTGGAGGGGGGGGTTAATTTGACAGGGATTAGAGGTTAATCCCACCCGGTGGGCCCCAGTGGTCAGTGGCACATGGCCACCAACGCGCAGCCGAGGCCATGGCCGTGGCCGGCGAAGAGCGCGGCAAGGCCGGTCTGCCCAGGGGAGCGAGGGTGGGGGCCGGCAGTTGGCGCGGCGAGGGCGAGGCGAGCCGCGGGCATGCATGGGGGGGTCGGGCAAGAGGAGGCTAGCGTCTCAGCCATGGCGGCTCCGGTGGCCAGAGCGCGGCCACATCAGCGCAGCAGGCGAGCGGGCTATGGTGCAGGGGCGCGACCAGGGCGCGGGAGGGATCCAGGGGCGGGCTGGTCCGCGGCAAGGCGTGGCGTGGCGGGAACGCGACCCGAGCGTGGCAAGACGAGCTCGAAAGCTCGAGCTCCCGTCAATGGAGCTCCGGGCCGGGGCACGACCCTACGGCGGCGAATCGAACGGGGAACAAGGGGGATTCGACAGGGGTGCTCACGACGGGTTGCAGGGGGTTGGCAGCGCGCTCGGGGAGGGGCTGGCCGGCCGGAATTTGAAGGAGATCGCCGGCGGGCAGAAGGTTGAAGACGACGACGTAGCGCTCCGGGCTGTGGCTCCAAGCTCAATTCCTACCGCAGGCAGACGAGGACGACGGTGGTGGGGCTCCAGGACACGCTGGCTGGGCCGGAGGTGGCCGTTGGCCACGAGCACGACGGCGCGGTGGCGCGGCACCCACGGGCGAGCAGCGAGAGAGGCAGAGGAGAGCGAGGGGGAAGATGGGGAAGTGGGCAGGGGGCAGTTGGGGGAGGGGGTCGGCCTGGGTCTTATCCATGGGGGGGCAGGTGGAGGAGGGGAGGGAGCAGGTGAGAGGGGGGCCGGCGGCATGGCCGTGCGGCCATGGCCGTGCCGCCACGGGGGGGGGGGGGGGGGAGCAGGTGAGGGAGAGAGAAAAGAGAGGGGTGGGCTGGGCCCTGGGGTGGGCCTCGCCTGGGGCGAGGCTTAGGGGTTTTTTTTTCGATTTTTCTTGTTTTGTTTTACTTTTCTTTTGTTTAAATGTATTTGGCTATTGTTTCATTTTTGGTAAAATATGAAACATGCACCAAAATTAGTGATGCACTTTATAGCAATGCCACAAAAAGTTTTGTGCCCAAATAAAATCAATTGCATTTTTGTTTTATTTAAAAGGTATTAAATGCCACTGTTTTGACACTGTTTTTATTTGTTTAACATTTTTAAACCTGGTAATAAAATCCCATATCACTTTTAATAAAGCCTACTGATTTTTAGGCATTTTATAAAAATGGTTTCATAAATTTTGGATCAACTTTATTTTCCACTTGTTTATTATAATTCCATGGTAATTTTAATATTTTTCAAGCCATTGTTTTTATTTCATATTACTAAATTACTTTAATAAAATATCCATTACTACATTATCATGGCCTAAGATTGCTAGGCATTTTATTTAATATGCTCTACAAATCTTTGGTTTGGCAAAGATTTTCATTTCCATATTAAAGTTTATGGCAATTTGGATAATCCAACCTTATGGGTTTCATGATTATCATGGACTTGAGATTATGCAAATGACTAAGGTGGTTTTGGTTTAACCATGATCAAATGAGGGACAGGAATCCACAAGTCTTGGAGAGAATTTATAATTTACCCAATTTGAAAATTTTATCTGGGATGGAAATTGACAGAGCTATGATCAAAGGTGATCATGGCTTGATCATCAACAGTAATGATCACAAACAGTGGAATCACTGTAGTGATTACTGTACTGGATCTGAGGGTGTTACATTGTGAGAGATGGTTGAGAGAGATATTCTTCGGCCCTCTTGAGTAATCAAATTTGTAAACTATGTCCATGCAACTTAGGTTAAGTGTTAACCTCATTCGTAAAAGTGTATCATGGTTTGGAGAAGAGAGGTCGAGCAACCAAAAAGGATGACAAGTACTCACCTTGAGCTCAACAACATATATTGTGAGGCTAAGGAATGATGCATATGGCACATTGTCAATATTGAAGATATAAACATATCGAGATGGAGAGATTAAAACTTAGGCTACTGACATGAACCCTTATTGTACATGGGTGGACTACTCACAACTCATACTAGAGCACGTGAAGTTATGTTGATGAAGATGGATATGGGTCCCCCCTCTGGAAGTGTATTGGATCAGGGCCGAAAAGAAAGATTGCCCCGAAAACTCGATGTGGAGGCGGAGAACATTTTTTTTGATAATTAGGTCTAAAGTTTTGGGGTATAATATAGATCAAGCTACAAAGATACCAAAGGCACCCCATAGCCCTAGGCCCTAGGGTGCCTCAGGACTAGGGGTACCCCCTAGTGCCAAGATTTGGCCCCCAAGTCTCTCCGTGTGTGATCTTCTAGATCTATTTTTCTTTGATTTTTCTCGAACCTTTTACCGGTAATTTTTCTGAAAATAGAGAAACACCAGGAAATAAAAATGGCAGTGGCCTCTGAACTAATATGTAGTCGAGAAACTTTATTAAAGTGTGCCCAAAGTTTGCTGACTTGATAGAAAACTAGCATGAATCATTTAAAAATTGTCGATACATTGGAGGCAAGTCACCCTTCTACCTATTTATCCTATGATTTTCCCCCTAAGGTGAGTTTACTTCTGGTATATCGCATTTGTAGCATTGCTTTTGTTGTCTGCAAGGTCTGGACACAAGGGGAAGCAATATTTGGTCATGGGGATGCGGTGTTGTATTGTACAAGGAGCAATGCGAGAAGGTGATGACCGTACTTCATGTTGTCTTCTCCTCGTGGTAAGTATGTGTGGCTAGGTTTCTTCGCAATTGATTATCTCTTCATATGGAGGATTATTATGATGTCAACTAGAATGATTTCCACCAAGACAATAGGTTTTATTTAATCAATGCTCATGATTTCTGAT
Organism: Bromus sterilis; assembly: GCA_950022295.1. Taxonomy (NCBI): domain Eukaryota; kingdom Viridiplantae; phylum Streptophyta; class Magnoliopsida; order Poales; family Poaceae; genus Bromus; species Bromus sterilis. The sequence continues at coordinate 35,079,660 of OX465597.1, forward strand.
TCCTTTGGGATTCAGGTGAAAATAGGCTGAAGGGGAGTGTGAACGCGGTAATTATCAAAAACATCCTATGACTATGGTGAAAAAAATAGGGATAATAAACGATGTAAAATGCGTGCCTCAACCCCCTCAGATCTCATTAGTCACTGAAAATAACTTCAATCAAATGTTATTTTTCGAGAGAGAACTAACACTCCTTGTGTTGAGTTCAAAGGGCTTTTGTAGACCAACTTTCAAACAAATCATTTGAGTCGTAATCTCCCTCCTAGCTTTCCACTCCTACCTCTCCATCCCAAGATTCATCTAGATAGTGTTATAGGTATACATATTTTGCAAATATTTATATAATATCCAAATAATATTTCAAAGTGACCTAATTATCACTTTTTTATTTAGAAAACTAAAATGCTAAACTTAAAAACTAGAGGATCTATTTTTTTTGTTGCATTCGTGTTTGAATAAAGCTAATGCATTTATCTTGTGTGCAAATTTTCTCGCTTACATATCTTCATAGCATTTCCTATCTTTGCATTTTTAGCTCATTGTTATACTTAACTAAGCCAAGTTCATTTAAGTTTGAACTTGCAAAAAACACCTAATTATTTTTCATAATTAAAATTAGAAATAAACATAAATATTTTTGAAACACTTATTCACCCCTCAGAAAAATCTAAGGTCCTTTGTTTTAGTAATGCGCTGATGTCAAACATGGCACAAAGTTTGTCCTTTATGATCAATCTTGACTCTTATTTTGTTGCAAGTAGAAAGAAATCTATTACTTTTACGTAAAACTTTATCATCTAGATAGAGAAAAAAATGTTATTCTAAGGCGCTGAAGTTTATCATTGCACACAATGCGTATTGAATAGAATTATTCTGTACTACTATTGATGAAACTAGATGATGTCCCGCACGTTGTTGCGGAACTTTTTTGCAAAAAAAATCAGTGAAAATGTTTGGTTAAATGAAGCATGTATATTTGATACAATAACTTTTGAACTAATATATGAATTTAATATAAATATTATAGTAAAATAAAAATTCCCATGCATGCATGTTGCATGTGGGTTTTTATTATGCATGGTGGCATATTGATGTGGGTCTTTCTCATGCATGTTGGATGATGAGGTGGCATGCTTGCTTGTGTAGAAAAATATGCTAGTGGAGGGTGATGTGGCATGCATGATGAGGTGGAGTGTGTGCACGTTGAGAGAATTGGTAGTAGTGGGGAGCAACTTCTTAAGAATGTAAGATGTAAGATGTAGGATTAACTCCATGGGAAATCACATTCTACATTAAAGGCCCATGCCTTAAATTTCTGGGTGGATGAAGAATCAAATTTTGTATCCAATTTAGATGATTATACTAGTTTAAGAGTAATATATCTTATTCCGGGATTAAACGGAGGACGCATCATCCATGTCTCGAGGAATCAAATTTCCATAACATCACTTCATAACACTTTGAATGCCATGAACAAAAATTAAAATATAGGCAAATTCGTGGGACACCAAGGTGCTTGGACACCTTATAACATGCATGTACGCCTACATTTCATGCTGGGTATTGGAATTTGATAAATAAATTTCAAAATGTAAACTCAATGGAAAAATTATAAAATTCATAATAGTGAAATCGTAATGGGTACATCATCTATTGTCAAGATTATCAATTCATTCTTATTCCATAATAGTGAAATCGTAATGAAATTCATAATCTTATTATTGCGTTTTTCTCTTGAAGTGAGTTAGTGTTAAGAATTATTTACCTAATAACTACATTTATGGATTATCATATTTAAAGTGCATATAAAAAATTGTGTGAAGAAATATTTCATGTCAACCTTATTGTTTCCCGGTCAAGTAAAATCTTTATCAATAGTACTACTACCAATGATGTAAATAATACCACACTATTTAGGAAGTTGTCATAAACTAGGTGAAGAAGAAGCTCTAATTTTTTTAGCACCGTTCATTTGGTTTTTATTAAGAAATTTACTACTATTTGGCAGGTTTAACCCATCATCAAGTTGTTCAAGTGGTATAAACAATGCATTCATTGTTGAACCTAAGATTTCAATAGATAATATATTCGTATGCATCATTGTGTATTTCTCTTGGCCTCCATTTCAAAAAGTCATTGGATTTTTTGCATATGGCCATACATTTTGGATAAATTGTGTGCATACGGTTCATAGTGGTTGAATAATAATGGTTAAACAATTTAAAGATCATACACTCTTTTATATTGAGTGTTTTAACATTAAAATATTTGCATCAGAATGTTCTATAAATACTTGTTGTATGTGCTGTTGTTGTTTGAGTGAAATTGGTTTTTTTGGGTCATATTGCAATACTAAAAAACGATAATTTGGGTTTGCATCGATACAATTACCTTGCTTTTTACCTAAATAAAATTATAAATAAATCACCTAGTGTAAGATAACACAAATTCCTAGTACTTAGAAACAAACCCGACAAAGAAAACATTGCTCTTGTTTTCTCAGTAAGTAAGCCATGAGGGCATTATTCCTATAGTGAGTGGCCAACGGCTAACCACCGCTGCCACCACAAAATAACACTTTGATTTTTTTTCACATATGGGCTCGCAACATGTATCCATGTACCTAGGTTTTCATATCAGTTCCATAGGTTTTAGGTGATATAGAATGGTGGTTCTATGTCATTCTATTTTATTGCATCTATGATAACTTATATAGAAGAAACATGTATTAGTTTTATCTTTCTATCTTGTTTATTTGATATTGCTTGTATCTAGCTATATCAAATGTATATGCTATCTTGATGAAAAATATGATGAGTATGTATCGGTCCTCATGTTTCGGTTAAGTATCCATGTAAGAGCTAAGACTACCACAAATAATCAAACTACTCATTTAAGAAAAGATGGCAAGATTCCTTCACACTTTATATGATTAACTTTTTCAAAAAAAAAATTCAAGTTAAAGAATGATAAAATGTGGCATAAACTTACAACTTACCTAGCTCAAATGAACCTTCATTTAAAAGCATGGTTACTTCATAATTAAAAATAACATCACATACAATCATCTACGAGTCCAATACTTACATAAGGAAATAACGATAAAACATCTCGCTGACTAAGGGAGGGATATTGGGGAGGCCAGGGCAGTGGGGGAGCTCGTCGGCGCAGGAGGACGAGGACAAAACATCTCACAGACTGGGAAACCGCGGTCCCTATTGTGCTCGAGCAGAGGTGATGTGCCCGATGGTGCTCACGCCGGCGTGAGGTGAGGCACGGTGAAAGGCGAGTTGGTGAAGCGGATCCGGCGCTAATGGGTCAGATCCCACGGGATCTGGTTGAGGACAAGGAGGGGCATGACTAGGAGGAGCATCGAGGCACACCGTTCGACGATGGTGCTGCTCATCGGACTCGCGGGGCTCACTGCGGCTCATCGAGGCATCTTCAATGGGGGGCGAGTATGGAGGAGATAGGTAGGGCGACTTCTCCGGTGGAGGAGGGACAAGGGAGGGCGTCATCAGCGGCTTGAGAGGGCATGTGAGATGGGGGCAAAATGGTCCAAAAATGTCTCTTAGATGGTCAAAGGCCTAAATTGAAACACACAAAATGTAATAATTCTAACCTCCGGAATACGTAAGTCAGCATAGACAAAAATATACGCTCCGTCAAATTATAGTATGAACTAATTATAGCCATTAAGATATAGCCATAATTACTAACTATCTTCACAATTGACAAATCAAATACTCTATTCACACATATATTAATAAGGTTAATATACATTTCCTATCACAACCTAGGAAGGACATATTTTTAATAGGATTATATTCATTTCTCTGTGTAGCAGAAGGAAGTAGAAATATTGCCAAGTTTTCATCCACAAACTCCTGCGTTTTCGTCTTTTCATTCACAGGGCTCTTAGGATCAGATTCAGCTAACACTAAAGATTTCTCCTGTCTGTAATTTTTTGTCAGGATTTGACCCACTTCGAAATAGAAGTCATAGAAATAACCCCTAAGTGTTGCCTCAGCAACCGGAGGGATTTCCTCCACAATCCAACATTCAATTCTCACCCAAATAGAATCATTATTGTGTAAAAGTGGATTTATCAAATTCTAAGACCACACCCACTAAAAGAAAACACACGCAAAATTCCTTTCAGACCTTTTCTCTAGTGGGACATTACCCACCTTAACCCAAGCAATAGCTAGAACACCTTTGGATCCTACTACATCAGATCAGGAAGAGAGCTCAACCACCGCATCACAAGATTTCAAGTTCATATGATCATTATAGTAAGCTTTAGCCACTTCTCGGCTATTAGGGAAGCACATGGATATCATTCCCAATCAAGCGAGCAGTAAAACACTAAGTTCTACCAAGATAGTCATAAAAATACTATTCGATCTACCGACTAGTAGTTTTCACCTCACACATATTACTATACTATTAGATCGCTTTTTTAGTTTTTAGCAGTGCATGAATCATAAAAACATTGTCCTGAAGCCTAGAAATCTAAAATAGGAGCCTTACATTCCCACGGTAAAATTCACAACGCTAAGATGCGAGACAACCAAGCTTGTTATAGCGCTCACAGAATTGCAAATGGGGCAAAGTAGCATGAATACTGGAAGGTGTCACCTGAGCAGGCGTCGTGCGCCTGAGTTGATGTTGAAGAGGAGGATTAGCTTCATGACGAGTTTGCATGTTCCCACCGCCAGATCCAATGGATGCGGGGGCTTATCCACGCACATCGCATCGGATCTGAACGTCGCAGTGTCCCAACGAGAAGTATCCTCAACTATAGAGGTTGTGTTGGAGGTGTGGTCGACATCGTCCTCATTGCGCTTCCATGGATAGCGACCTCGATCACGGTTGAAATGCCCTACGCCGCGCCCCATCCATTTGGAACTATAGCCCTCGCGACGGTTTGCTATGGCTTCCTTGCTTCACACCGTCCCCCCTCGTCGGACTGCAAGGAGGGGAGGCGACCACCTCCGTGGATGACCTCGAGTCGCCGCCACGGTTGCCCTCCCACCACGGGAAGGATGGCGAGGATTTGGATCTAGATCTAAGGGAGGCGGACGAGAAGTGGGAGGAGTCTCCTAGGTCAAGGAGATGAGCGCACACAGGTTTTATAGGCCGCTCATTATCGCCTGAAGCGGGGCAACCGTCGGATCACCACCCACGTGTCGAGCATCGCGCATGGCGAGCCCAGCGGGGCCCGCTCCCAGAATGACATCGGTGTGCATGCAACGTGGTGGACCACCATGTAGCACCCTAGCATTTGTTGTCCAACGTGGCAGGTTGTCCCGGCTCTCCCTGGCTCCGGCGAGGCTGTCGATGGCCGCCAACACGAGCATACCACACCCGCTCGTCCTCCTGTGACGAATGTGCGTCCATCATCACCCCACAATCGTTAATGAAGACCAATCGAAGCACATCATTGTAGAGGAGGAGGATCTTGCCGACGAGCTCAATGCGCCGCGCAGAGTGTAAGTCGGAGGCGAAGAGGACGCTTCAACGGGGATCGGGGGCACTGGTTGGCGTGCCCGAACTCGCTCCAAGTTTCCATGTGCAGTTCTCCAAATTTAAGTCTCTCTAGATCGAAGCAATATCGATAAATTTTTGTTCGATATGACCAACTCATGCATGGATTTTCCTGAATTCGAATGGATTAATGAGGACGCTGTGGTTGTAGTGATACGTCCAAAACGTATCTATAATTTCTGCTTGCTCCATGCATGTTTTGTGTGATATTGCTATGATCTAGATACACTTTCATACACTTTTGATCATATTTGGACTAACCTATTAACTCAGTGCACCACAGTGCCAGTTCCTGTTTTCTGCTGTTTTTCTATTTCAGTTTTCCCCCATATAAAAAGTGCTCCAAAAATTCGGGAAAATCAGATAAAAAATCAGCGCAGAAGAACCTTCCGGAAGGACCTGAGTGAGGCCAGAGGGCCACCACCAGGGGCCCAGGCGCCCTGGTGGCGCGCCCCAGGGGGCGCCTGGACCCCTGGTGGCCCCCTCGGTGCCCCCTTTGGCTCCTATTTATTCTCCTGTCGCGGAAACCCTGATTCCAGACCCCTTTTCTCCAGAAGCAATTCCGATCTCCGTCGCCATCGCCATCAAGTTTCGGGGGGACAGAATTCCTGTGCCGGCACCCTGCCGGGACGGGGAAGTGCCCCCGGAATCATCTCCATCGCCGTTGCTTCCCTCCTCCATGAAGCGGGAGTAGTTCTCCCTCGGGGCTGAGGTTTTTACCAGTAGCTATGTGTTCTTCTCTCTCTCCCATGATGTGATCTTCGTTGTGATCATAGGCTATGTTAATCTAGGGTGATCCCATGATATTTCCCCTTCCTCTATGTATTGGATTGATGTACTCAATTGATCTTATCTAGTATAATCTCCGAGACCAAGGTGACAGCGGTCTATTGGACATGGGCTAGAAGAATATTATCATGAGTGATTTCCTCTTTTGTGTGTGGATTAAAGATTGAGAGTCTCTTGGTGCATGTCTTTGACTATCCTTTAGATGTGTTGTGGTGATTGTGGTACTCTCTTTGGATGGCCGCGGTGACATTGGAAAATCCATAGATTGAGAACTACGAACTCTGAGGTGTGCTTTTGTAGCCCTACACAATTCTCGTCTTCTTTTGACCACAAAGGAATGACCTCCGAGTACGTCTCCATTGCATGTTTTATGGGAATTATCATGTGATTAGACTATGTTAATGTTGTTGAGAGTTGCCACTAGTGAAAGTATGAAGCCTAGGCCTTGTTTACATCATTGTTACACCGTTTGCACTCACTTTTCTTGTTTCTTTGCTGCACTTTTTATTACAGATTTATATTACTTCGTTTTATCACACTAATCACCCATATTTTACCATCTCTTCGCCGAACTAGTGCACCTATACAACTCCTAGTTGTATTAGGTGTGTTGGGGACACAAGAGACTTCTTGTATCTTAATTGCAGGGTTGCTTGAGAGAGACCATCTTCAACCTCTACTTATCTGAGTTTGATAAACCTTAGGTCATCCACTTGAGGGAAATTGCTGCTGTCCTACAAACCTCTGCGCTTGGAGACCCAACATAGTCTACAAGAATAGAAGCGTGCGTAGACATCATGTAGACGCTCTAAAAGAAGCGGATCCGAATGGCTGACGACGAGGTGGTCGTCGCGTCCGCGGAGGAGTCGCTGACCACTCCGCTGCTCGAGCTAGCCGCCGCCGTGAGCCCCCGCGACCCGTCGGTGGAGGTGCGGCTGTACCGGCGCGACGCCGGCCCGGCCAAGGTCTTCCGGTCGGCCCTGAGGGGCCCTCACCGCGACCGCCTCGACGTGCGCGGCATCCAGGCAGAGCACGGCCTCCGCGCGCTCTTCGCCTTCAAGCCCTGAATAATCATCTTCTGGAATGTTGTGCAGTTTGCATCAACACGAATAGTAGACTCAAATGGTCAAAATGTTGGTATGGCTGACGATTGTTTTTTCATTCCAGTATGCAAGTTCCACAATCAAATACAGGACTACCTCTCCCAACATCCTTTCCTGCCCTGTTACCCGTTCTTCTCCTTGCTGGAAGGGAGTGCCATGGGCTGCTCAAGCTGCTAAGTTTGGGCATGCTTGGAGAGTTGGTGATGGTAAACTTGTGAAATTTTGGGAAGATTAGTGGTTTGGAGATTGTAGTTTAGCTGTCATGTTTTGGGAGTTATACACCATCTCTAGTGAGCAAGCAATTAGTGTTGCTGAAGCCTGGGATGGAGTCAATCTCAAACTGACTTTCAGGAGGTGTGTGGATGGGGGACTTCATAACCAATGGCTTGATCTTCTTGGGGTTGCTAGATCCATTGAGTTAAATAGTGAGAAAAAGATTCGCTTGTTTGGAAATTAGATTCTAAGGGGGTGTATTTCCTTGCCAATAACAAACTGCTCACTAGAGATAATCTGGGGAAGAGACAACATGTCGAAGACCCCTCCTGCATATTTTGCACTGAGGTGGAAACTTGCTCGCATTTATTTTTTGATTGTGTTGTTGCCAAAGAATTGTGGCGCAGGATGGATAACACTGCGATTCTTTGGGCTTTCTGGAACTGCAGAAATAATCTCTGTTTTAATGGTGTCCCCCTGGGGTTGGTTTGCAGGGCCTGCTGGGAAACGTGGCCGGTTCGTGCAATCTATGGAAGGTTCTGCATTCAGGGGCAGGTCTTGCAAGACTGGAGGCGTGTATCAAGGGGGTTTGGGAGCTTGCCCGACAGCCGCCGCTTCTGCTCTGTCCGGATCCTCGTTAACTAAAACCCCTGTCTTCTCCGGTGGCTGGCTGCAGGCTTGTGGCGGCAAGGTGGAGATGGGAGAGAGCTTCTGCTCAGTTTCGCTGCAACTCTGAATGTTATCAGTCCTATTCCTGGTGTGTAGCCCCTGTTGAAGACATGGAGAGAACATGCAAGCTTAGTGAGCCTGGGTGGAGGTAGCAGCCATGTGCAGGTTGTCCACTAAAGTTTATTTTAATGCCTTACTCAAAAATAAATTTATTATTTTGCTTCCTATATTCAGAGGTTGTGCTTGATTCTTTGATTTTATTTTTGCAAAGATCTACTTGCAGTTCATGTCTACCACATGTGTATATGATGACTACATTTATCCTTGAAGGCATTGGGAGTTCTTGAAGGGAATAGATACAAATGGTCTATGAAATGGTAAGGCAAAGGTGTGTGCTTTTTTGGCCATTATTACCTTTAACTGAAGTTCTGTTGTGTTGTCGTATTCAAAATTATTGTGTTGCCATATTCAAAACTATAGTTCTTTGCTTGCAGTATCTTGAAGGGAGAATATTTTGATAGTTATTTCTTGATGATTTTAAAATTTCATTGGGCTACCAACGTGAATTTAGAGTACTGGTTTGTTTTGTGGGAATTCTCTCTCTTTGCCTAGAACATGTGTTTTATGGCTGATGTAAATTCCATCTTTTTAGGTGCTTGTCAAGTTTAGGTGGAAAGCTTGACATTGAGGAGGCACATAGGTTTGCTTATTCTATTTTTGGGTTGGCCCATGAGAGGGAGACCAAAGAAACTTCACGTTTCAGGTGCACAAACTTCAATTGGTTTCAGGTGCACATCCTCTTTCCCTTGTGTTTCTCTCCCTTCTAATCTATAGCATTACACATATTGGTAAATATAGTTATTTATTTATGGCAGTTGCGATAGTCAAAGCATATACATGCTTGGTTTTACTTCAGTTAGTGGCTGGCACTCTGTAATTACTAATAACTAATTCGTATAAAATATACCTGAAGAAAGTGTGTCCTTGTTTTGTGCAGATAACTATTTCGTGTTACATACTTTCTTTATCACTTGCTCGATGTCCGGTTAATCGATGTACAGAATAAGAATAAGAAGCATTAAGATTAGTGATTACTTCTCAGCAAATTGATTTTTGAGACACCAAAGAGAATTTATTAGGGAGATATATAAAACGCGTGTGAATATAACAATGTGCAGTAATTGGTGAGGGGCATTACGTTCAGAACCTGAATAAAGAAGATATTCTTCTGAATGATCCTTGATTTTTCCTGGAAGGCTAGCTTGATTATTGATCTAATTATCAGGATATGTAGTTATTCTCCTCTTTTCCCTTCTGTTTACATTGTCAAATATCTGGTAGATGATGAATGGATGCGTGATCGACTGGTATGTTCCTTTTTTTTGAATGATTGTTCCTTCTTTTTAGTATTTCACCAGAAACTCTGCTTGCATTGATTGTTTGAAGTTTTTGTATTGTAGTATCCTTGTGAAATTTTGCACTGGCCGGTATTGTTCTCTAGAGTGTCGGTGGCTTTTCATGTAGAGAATCCCAGGTCATATTTTGCGTTACATTTGTATCCTGCATTATTATTTAGAATCAAATGACTGTGGCATGGTGAATTGTACATACTCAGGCCTCGGGTACTAAGTGAAGCAAAAGTGCATTACTAAACAAAATTGTCAGACCAGCGATTCTTTCAGTTTTTCACAAAGGATATGTGATTGAACCTGTACTGAACTGAAATTGTATAAACTTTCTCTGTACTTGAATAGCACGTTCAGTTTATTTTGCCATGTAGGTTGTGATCCTCACTGTAAATTTGATAGCACTTGCTAATCTTCAGTGTATCAGCACTTCATGTTCATGTTTTGATATGAAATTAAGCACCCACCAATTAGTATGATTTTTTGGGGCACTATGTGCACATTGTTGAAGTAATAACTTCAGTTAACTAATTTCCCATTGCGCTTACGCATTCGCCTGCATGCATAATTGTGAACTACCATTTCAGACCTCGACTATTGAGGAACAACCTAGCTATTAGTTCTTAAGAAATAATATCCTGATGTAAAACAAAACATTTTAAACTATCCTGTTAAGATACTATTTTTTATGAAAACATATTTAATTAGTAATGAATACATACTCTGTCTTTCCGATGAAACTAGAGGGATTTTGCTTACTTTGTATCAACACTTATAATTTAACTGGCAACACTATTTCTTTAAAATTGTGTTAATTTACTAAAATATATATGTAGTTATTACAATTTATTACACTTATATTTCACTTCTTCAACATAGAGGAAAGACAACTTGCCCAGATGATTTCATTAGAGAAACTCTGGCTTGTTTTTAACAGGAGGCTTGTTGCCCAGATGATTGATTCGGTGGTTAATTGCAGCTGGCTTTCCTACTGTTGTAACTAATAATTCAAGGAGTGGATAACCAACCAGATGGAGCATTGGAGCTTTGCAGCAACGACCAGGCAGCTACCAAGCAACCAGTGTCGAGTGGAGCAGCAGCTAGAAGCGGCTGCTAGGCAGAGAAGATTTCTGGGTGATGACGATGAATGAACAAATTCAGTACATCTCAGTTCACCAAGGAAAAAGAAAGAGGATATGGGATACATCCATCGATAACCATATGTTCTTGTAAATTACTATTTGTATGGATGATTCATCTAACAGGCAATGCAATCCTTTGCCTCGGATCTTTCTGTTTGCTCTATCACCAGACAAAACCTGGGAGCAATGGGTTGACAAGTGAATGCACATGTACCATGGATTTCAGTTAAGTGTTTCTGTGTATCTGTGCATCACAAAAAGAGCGAAATAAAGAATAAGAAGTCACTTTATGTCACCGAGAGTACACACATTCGTAAATTATGACCAAGTTTGCTTTGTGTGGAACTGTAGATATTGGATAATCAACCCAAAGTAAGAATCTAAGAAAGCCATAGTAAGTTGAGAATTACTATAATCAACCCAAAGTAAGAATCTAAGAAAGCCATAGTAAGTTGAGAATTACTAAAACTTTCCACCTGCAGACCAAAGGACAGGGGGTTTTGCCATAACATGAGAATCATTTCATTGTCTTGCAAACCAAAATTTAAAAGACCCGTAGCAACGCACGGGCAGTCTACTAGTCACAGCAAGTTACTAACAAAACACCAAGATACATTACCACCACGTATGTCACAGAAAGTTAGTGAAACAAAGTTTATACAGAACCTCATAAAAACGGCTTTCAGATATTTCACGCACAGAAAACCAAATAGGATCGGTAGAGCTGAGATATATGTTGCCTGTGGAGCCAAATGATATCACTGAACCAAAACAAAACTAGCAGAAAGAGTAAGTTTTAGTCGCTATCATCTTCGTCTTCCCGCGCTTCATGCTGGGCGACTACCTTCTCTATGAACTTCCTGCGAACGCCTTCTATGACATTGTTACGGGATGAATCGCCACCACCCTGCCCATCGTTCAGTACTGGGTCTGAATGGCAGAGTGCTAACGCAACAGCTGCAATAAACAGAATGAAAGTTTAGCTTAAAGACTGGAAGCCCGTGTGTGACACTTAACGATTATGTAATTGATCATCTGTTTGAAGGTAGGCTCGCATCAATTCAGTGTAACATAAATAATCAAGAAAAAATATTGTTGTTTCTTGTTCACATGGCAGGCTCAATTTGATGGTAACATCAATGCATAACAGTAAATTAGGCACATGTCTAAAAATCTGTTCCCTCGATTTGTGTTTTCTTTTGCCATATGATGCAAGGAAAACATACATCAAGACCATTATCTAGCACTATAGACATGCCTATCGTAATGAACGTGTTTTCCCACAGAAGGAAAACTTGAACTAAGACAAGGGAAACTGATTGTGTGGTATAACTTACATTCAGGTGTGGATTTCTTTCCACCAAACTTCTGTAGGCCGACATAAGTCCCTTTGACAGAATGACAGCACTGTTGTTGTACACCAGTATTGTAGGAACGTTCCTATCTAGGTAGTTGGGAATACGGTCCGTGGAATAATTTTAACAAACTTGGTTTCTGGGTATTTTGTAGCAAGTTCCTCCAGGCAAGTGTGAAGCAACCCACATTCTAGTATCCTGCATAAGAACCAATGAAGTCTCAGATAATGAACAGCTCAAGGTAATTTATTTCTATAGTCTTTTCTGTGTTATAAGCACATTTGGGAAACAGTTAAACAACATATAAAACAGAAGCACTGCAAATGTCCCATAGAAGCGCAGAAAAAAAAGTACATGCTAAAGTGCTAATGTCCTAAAATCCCACAGTTTCCTTTTTTTTGCGGGTAAATCCCACATATTTCAGTCACAATGAATATAAATCAGAATATGAGCAAAGGACTTAGGACATGTGGAGAGCATGTGGGATAAATTCAAGTAGAAAAGAAGAGGGAAAATATCTTGGTGTGGTATGGTTTGTCTAAGTTAAGCAATACTTCTTTATCTGATTTGACATGGTACATTCAGAAATCACATGAATAAATGGTCAAATCCTGCAGGACAGCTATTTCAACACAATTAAATCTCTAGATAACAAATTCCAAGAACCATAGTAGATGGTACTCATTTTCAAGCTGTCATAGTTATTTTTCTGCCTTTTATCAACGCGGCCAGATATGTATAGTACTATAGTTAGAAAGTTAGTCATGAATAAAGTTCTACATGCCCATAACAAAATTAGCTGCTTTTGTGCCGTTTTTGGCACCATAGGCTCGATATGAGTAGAACGTCTGATTGGATATTTTGCATGTGTACTTACGTATGCCTGCAAACATCTTGCTGGTGTTGTTAAAGACTACAAGAAGTTCAATGCTGAGTTTCAGCACTGCATATATGATATTGAGGAGGAGATGAATTTATAAGTGCGTGGAATGAAATGCTTGACTAATCGCTACAAGGAGTTATGTGGAATGTTTATCCAAATAATTGTTCGAGCCTCAGAGTCTGATGAATCATACTTGATGGTTGCTAATTATGCAGAGAAATTGGCTGAAGATGTGGAGAAATGTCTAAAAATAGATCTAATCCGGATATAGGTAACTTCCTTTGTTTACAAGGTATGTTATTTAGTTTTATAATCTCAATAAGCTAAAACATCTATTTACTTTTATAGTTGCAGAACCAAGCAATAACGCATCGACAACTTCAGAACAAAATGAGAGGCTTGCCAAGCCAAAAGGAATGAAGGTTAAGGAGAAGACAACTCGAGGATTAACTAGACATCTAGATATAGGTAACTCCATTGTCTCTCAAGGTATGAAAGCCTAGTTTAATTATCTCATCAAACTAACCTATATTTACTTCTCTAGTTGCAGGCCCAAACATGAACTCATCTACAAGTTCAAAACAAAATGAGGAGTTTGGCTATCCAAAAGGTATCAAGGTCAAGAAGAAGACCATTCGAGGATCAAGTAGACCCATTTATATGGGTGTCCATTTTTATAATCCTACCAAACTGAAAATATATTTATATAAGCCAACAGACTAACCATTTTGGAAGGGGTTAATGAAGATGAAAGTAACTTTCTTCCCTCGGCTGAAGTTTCTAGTTGGTAATGGAAATAGTACTAGATTCTGGGAGGATACATGGCTAGGGGATACACCTCCTAGAAGGATTATGTTGCCACAGTATTAAATTCGCTACCACTTAATATTCAGTTTAGGAGATCTCTCGTAGGAGAACGTTGGGATGCATGCTTGAAACTTGTCCGTAGGTTGATGGACGTTCAACTTTCAGATGAGACTGATACAATTCACTGGAGTTTAACTACAAAGGGAGTCTTCTGAGTTAAATCCATGTATATAGACTTAATTGACACCAGGCCATTGTCGAGGTCATTACACTTTTTGAAGATTAAAGTTCCACTTCGGATAAAAATCTTTATGTGGTTCGTTCACAAAGGAGTTATTCTCACCAAAGACAATCTAGTCAAAAGAAGTTGGGTTGGTAATACTAGATGTTGCTTTTGCGATCATAATGAATCGATTAAACACCTCTTTCTCGAGTGTTCTCTTGCGAAATTATTATGGTGATCAATACATATCGCTTTCAACATAAACACTCCTACTAGCATTCACACGTTATTTGGGACGTGGCTTAATGGAGTGAACAGTCACATAGCCAAACATATTCGGATAGGGATATGTGCTTTACTTTGGGCTATCTGGAATGGAAAAAAATTCACGATTTTTTGCAGGTTATCTTCAAAGCTACAACTTGGATCCATATGTAGTAGTTACTAATTCATGCAGACTTCAGGGAGCTTTTGGCTATTGGGTACAACCGTTGGAAGATGATAGCACGGGCTATCTTCAGCCTATTTGGATGGCGAGCTAATAATAGACTAAGTGTGTAGGCATCGTAGTCTATATTTTATCGTCGCATGTGACACTTATCCTTTGGGTTCTGTTTTAGCTCGGACTATGAGCATTTCAAGACCTTGAGACTTTGTTACTCGTATTATTTCAATAATATGGCTGCATGGATCGATTGATGCAGAGGTCAGGGGTTCTCCTCCTTTTCCAAAAAAATTATAGTTGCGGGAATAAACATTGACTCGTCTACAAGTTCAAAACAACCTCATGGCACCTCAACGGTAAAATAAATTCACATTTCATCTCATATACATACTTAAGTTAAACAAATTGTTCTCGTCCTTTTCATAGATTTGGAGGTTTTCACAAATCAGATGCCCACATATGTACCACAATGCAACCCACTCCTAAATCCTATGGTGATGTATGGACAAGACCAAGAACTACTGGCTGAATTGCAACATTATAATGGCTTAATGGTAAAATAACCTACACTCGGATTTCAATCTTATCATTTTAAAGCTTTATGGACGCTGACCTTTCTTGCAACTTTGCACAGGGTCATTTTGGAGTTTCGGCAAATAACATGTATTCTTATTTAAAACAATGCAACTCAGCTCTAAACGTCTCATTGCAACCGTCCGTTCATATGATGGGAGGACACTCAGTTTCGAATGCCTCACTACAGTCGTCCCTTGGTACGATGACAAGACACCCGGTGTCGAATGTCTCACTACAGTCGTCCATTGGTGCGATGATAGGACAACCAGCTCTGAATGCATCATTACAACAACCCATTGATACGATGACAGGACACCTAGCTCTAAATGCCTCATTGCACCCTGTAACAGCCCAGGATCTCAATAGGAATGATAGACTACTCATATCAACAAGGTGCACCTTCTTTTCCGGAAGCTCAGCTCCAAGGAACTCCCAAGTTAAGTGTGCTTGTCTTAGAGTAGTCTTGGGATGGGTGACCGACCGGGAAGTTGATCCCGGGTGCGCACAAGTGAGGACAAAGTGTGCAGAAAAGACTAGTGTTGGTTTGTGAGGACAGTCTAGATCCCAGGCGCACCGACCATGGAATTTGTGGTTAACCGATTGGGAGTGGTCGGGGCGTTACAGCTGGTATCAGAGCCGACCCTGGCGGTTACACGGTGTGTGTGTGTCAGTCGGTGAGGCTTACATGGGGTACATGTTGGATGCCTGCAACTGGCGCGCACAAACGTGTGCCAAATGGGAACGTTCCTGCTGGGCCGACGGGGACGTCGGTTCCTTTGCGAGGTGGTGTATGTAACAGCCCATGATCTCAATAGGAATGATAGATTACTCATATCAACAAGGTGCACCTTCTTTTCCGAAAGCCCAACTCCAAGGAACTCCCAAGTTAAGTGTGCTTGGCTTGGAGTAGTCTTGGGATGGGTGACCGACCGGGAAGTTCATCCCGTGTGCGCAGGAGTGAGGATAAAGTGTGCAGAAAATACTAGTGTTGGTTTGTGAGGACATTCTAGATTCCAGGCGCATCGTGTTGGATATATGCTCTAGAGGCAAATAATGTATGATTATTCCAATATATCTAAGCAAGTTCATAACAAGTTTCATACCATGCTAGAACTGCGTTAGTGAAACAATGATGCAGGTGTGGTATAGAAAACCCCAGAGTTCCTAGTTAGCCTCTACATCGATAACTAGTTCATGGTCAACATGATGGTCGTGGTTTCGCGATCATGGACAATTAAGTCTCTTGACTATGAGGTCACCTCACTGCTTAAGTGACGTGATGAACATTACCCAAAGTAAGCATTACAGCATGATCAAATCTTATGAAGGTTCAGTGTTGTAATTACAGAACGTGGTAGACCGTTCCTTTGACCGTGAGTACGTGCATAATTACTATCTTCCCGGATGCTTTGACTTACATCCCACCACCTGACTGAAATATGAGGGTCATAACGGTTGTATCTTGGGTATTCCGTGGAGATATGTTGAGGAGTATTGTTACAAGAGCGGGATTTGTCAATCCATATAATGGATAGATACTCGGGGCCCACTCGGTGAGATTCCATCCATAAAGCTGCAGCGTGTGACTAGGTCACAGGGATGAATATCACGGGAACGAGTGAATGAGGATTAGTTCAGATCGAGGTTGAACCAGACATAGGATGTCATTGATCGAATCTCGGAACAATCCAGTATCGTTGACAAAGGGAATGCTATACGGCGTAAGGTCCAATCGGTGTTTGATATCCGGAATGCACAGGGGTCATTATGGGCATCCAGGTCCCGCTGATGATCATTGACCATAGCCTCATCTCGGTCATGACTGGAGTGTTCTCGGACCGTAGGGTAACGCACTTAAGGGCTCGATGAAATCGGAGACCTTTTCGGAACCATCGGAGTAACCAGAGAATAAAGGAAACAATATCGAAGAAGTACTGTGTTGAACCGAAACAAGTTCGGAGTGAACCGGAAGGTGTTCCGGAGCACCGGGAGATGGAATATTATGTTTTAGTTATTAATTAATTGAATTAATAATTATAATCATTTTATTTCTAATTAATATGTGCAATGGGCCTTAGTGGAGAAAAAGGCCCATTAGGGGAAATAAAAGGGAAAAAGAAAAAAGAAAAGAGGGGGGAGGCGCCATGGGCCCTAGGGCCCATGAGGGGTGCGCCCCCTCCCCCCCCCTTGGCCGGCCACCCCCCTTAGCAAAGGGACTTTAGTACCACATTGCTAAGGGAGAGGGGTTGACTCCCTCCCCTCTGCCTATATATAGATGGGCAGGGTGCACATATTTAATACACAGAAATTCGTGAGAAATTAAATATTACTCCGAATTGAGATCGGTTTTCTCCGGTCTTCTCACCTCCCTTGTCTCTTTCACGGTGGGCTCCCTAGGGTGAGCCTATAGTGGAATTGAGGCTTCTCTGCTAGAATCGGAGGCCGTCGTGCTGCCGAAGCTCCGTCCGGAGGTCTGCTTCCGCCACCTTCGCTGGATCGGAGAACGGAGGTCGTCATCGAGTCTCGTACGTGTGCGAGTACTACGAGGTGCTACACGTGTGGCACTACACCCATCCGGGTGCTCAACACAGACAGGGGGCTGTGAAACTTGATCGGCTACATCAACCAAGTTTGCGGGAACGTTTCCCGCGCAACGGACTACACCCCGAGGTATGTTATTTCCGCAATCCTTTCCGTTACGGTAATACGGCTAGCTAGATCTTGGGTTATGGGAACGCTAGTTAGAAAAAATTTGTGTTTTCTGCTGCGAACCCCAACAGTGGTATCATGAGTTAGGTCTATGCTTAGTATTGCTGTACGGATAGAACACATCGGGGATGTGGGCGTTGATTGTATGATTGTTACCCTCCCACGTGTACTTGTTCACATCTGCGGCATTGTTTGATGAAGCATCCCCCGACCGACTTTACGCGTACACTTACGCGAGACTGGTTCCACGCTTGACATGCGGCTTGTACCGTATAAAGTGGCTGGGGGGTGTCTGTCTCTTTACTTTAGCGGATGTGGCATTTGCAACGGAGGGCCCCATGCGGGGTGTAATAGAGACAATCGTATGGTTGACGTTGTGGTTGACTCGTAGGTTAAAACCTGTTTAACTATGAAAGCCCTAGCAGCCACGTAAAACTTGCAATATACAACTAGACCGTCTAAACCTTGTATTGCTAAGTGGGGGCTATCGTTTGTTTTGTTTGTGATGTAGTGATAGCTTTGCTATGTGTTACTAGTAAGTAGTAATCGTCATCATAAAACAAACTAAAATGGAGACACTGTAGACTTAGTGTTGCCATAGCTCAGATGTCTTAAAACTTGCTAGTATAGGATACATGACGGTAGCATGTGATAAGATGATCCCTTAACAAATCCAAACACAAGTATTCTACCGAAGTGTGCACCGCCTGGAAGGTTCTCCCATATGGCTTGATGCTCCGTACATACCGGAGTTGTCCTACATATTAAATGGAGTTCGCATGAGGTTGGGTTCGGCAAGCCTGGCATATGCAGATATGGCCTTGCTGAGCAGCATATAACATGGAGGTTAATTTGGCGAGCCTAGCATATGCAGATATGGCCTCGGAATACTAGAGATCGAAAGATCGAGCATGAGTCACAGTACATATAAGATAATGTGATCGCACAAGTTGTTGTCTACCTTTGAAACTGACCCGTCGGCCGTGTGATATTCGAGGTCGGGCAGTGAATCTGGATCATGTAATCACTAAAACTTCCTAGGGATGAATTGTTTTAGTGCGAGCTCATCTATAATATGATTATATGAACTCATTGTTGTGAACTAGTCTTAATTGTGTTCCTTGCAATTATGTTTGTAGAAAATGGATAGTACCCAGTACCTTGAAATGGTTTCCTTCTTACATGGTGAAAGACTTAAAGAAAATGGGTCAAACTTCATTAGTTGGTACTTACGCCTTAGAGCCGTGCTCAAGAGAATCAACCTTTCATTCTTAACTAAAAGGCATGTGGGAAACCCTCCAGCAAACGACATGGATGCACAAGCGGCGATTGATTATCAGTATCGTCGAAGGACATATGCCATAGCTAAGGGTATCATAGAAACCAGCATTCCGCAACATTTGCGTGAGGAATATGCTGATTTGGATACATATGATATGATCGATGAGCTGAAGTCATCAAACTTGCATCAGTTTAGAGTTGCCAGATTTGAGTTAGAAAGTGAGTTTCTCTCTACAAAGATGGAAGAAGGCTCTTGCCTGAAGGCACACTTGGCCAAGATGCATGAGATACATCTGAGCCTCATAGATGACTTTGACTATGAGACCACACATGAGTCTGCGATATACACGGTGTTACACTCGCTTCCACCGAGCTATACAGACCATGTCCATGGCTATGTCGGCAGAGGTGAAAGCCTCGAGTTCTCTGACTTCATGGATAGACTTCAGTACCTCGAGGTTGAACCCATTGAAGGAGAAGTTGTTGATGGAGAAGGTATATACTTGATATACTTTATAAATGTTTATTCCCTTATACAACATTTGCAGTAAATGAGTATCTGATACTTATTCAGTTTTATGAAAACAGGACCTGCCGTTGCATGGACGGGAAGAGGTGAAATCGAGGATTGATGGATATCAAGTCAGTTGATGGCCAGCATGGATTCCGCCGAGACATCTATCATAGGAGATACTTAGAGTATTAGATAAATCTTATGTAATCATTATAGTATGAACACTTAGTTGTGTGTCTTGCATCTCGCGAGAAAAAGTTATTCATGTAATGAGACAAGTCAGTTGTTCCATCTTTATGAATAAAAGTGTGCTTATACTTTGATTACGTCTTGATTTATGATATGATAGAAATCATTTATAATACTACTATTATTGTCAAGAAATATTAAATGTTTAATGATAAAGTTGTCTTGATTATAACAAGTCAAAGATTTGATTGCATGAGATGACTTCATAACTGATGAATTCATTAAATGTATGATCTATTAACTTGTGAGTTCATTATCGAATGAAAATCATAACTTGATTGCATGAGATGGATTAGATAAACGATCTATGAACCTCTGCAATAAATATAACCATGACAAGGTTCTAGCAAGTAGAACTTGTGCCAATCATTGTACATAAATGATGTACTAAATGGGCACGTGAGTTATCATTAAAGACTTCATATGATTAATTGAAAGTTGTATTCAATTGAGATCATAAAACTGAGATTCAGGAATCACAGTGAGAAGTGAGAATACAAGGATACATATCACTACGCTACGATTCGAAGTGATAAGTATTGATATTGACATAATGGGAGACTTGTGGAAGTTGTACCACAAACTACGATGGAAGTTGAAAGTGCTAGACTACTTAAACCATTCGTAGTCATACTAAACCGTAGTATGGTCTAAACGTTCTTTCCCCTAGCACTATAGTTATTGTCGAATAAGGTTGTTTAATTCATTAAGTTAAAACACCCACTTCATGAATAGGAAACCATCCTGGATCTAAACGAGACATGATAGCTCCATAACTGATGGTGTTATAAGGTTTCTTAAAAGAAAGAATTTCTTTGTAATAAAACTACAAGAAATTGAAATTTCATATTCTCCCCGAATAGCAAAATTGTGTGTTGCTTGATTGGTAATGCGAGAAGAAGTCTCTCGACACGGATCCAATGGGAGATAATGGAAACTTTGACCGGGGTATTGGATCTTGCCTTCAGAATATCAGAGTATTGCAACGGAAGCGTGTTCCGCTGTAATGACGCTATATAAGGAAGGATATGCCAAAGATGATTGATCTTGGTATATGAGTTGAAGCCATTGTTGAATTTAGAAGGTTGTCATGAATACGTTCTGTACAGAACAATAATCATGAGTCTTCTTAATAAAACAATAGGGAATAACATTGCTTGAAACACAAAGAAATGATGGTAGCCTAAAACACGAGAAGAAATGAAATAATATTGAGTTACATATAGGATGGCTCACGTCCTGTGAAATAAATCGGTTATTTCAAATTCTCGACAAACTGGAGAGTTATTGAGAATAATGTAATGGGCATAAGGCATTATTTGGTTATGACCAAAGTTCAATGGTGATTGACTACAGAAACGTAGGAATGCTTTAATCAATAAACTATTTCATTTACACTACGATGGACCATAGCCTGAAATTGCATCTCAATCAAATTTGGGATTTCAAAGAGAATAGCAATGGGCATGACGAAGGTTACTTCGTTAAAAGGATGGACTATAGTACCTCAAGACAGGAACCCTCAACCTTGATTTGATCAAGTGATTTTTGTGATGACCAAAATATTGAGTGGGCCTGCAGTTTCATGAAACTGAGTGGGAGCTTTGAAGACTTCCCGGAAACTTGGAATGCAGAGGGCATTTTCTGAGTGGGAGCTTTGGAAGCATTGTCCTTATGTGAGACATAGTGAACAATAAAATGACTTGATGAGAGCTGAACCACAAATATATGAGTATATGATGGATATATTTGAGTGGGAGCATGATCATTGTCTCAAACATATATGCATTGATATGTGTGAAGAATGATCTCATATGTATATATGTGGATATGCATTGATTGTGTATATAGAGAATCGTCTTATATACATATGTGCATTATGATATATATAAAGCATAAGGCAAATAAAATACAAGATTGCAAGAATCTTCTTTTATGTGAAATACCTACACATTACACGTTGAAATCTATATGAGTAAACTAAGATACGTATAATGAAACGAAGTGAAGGTTGGAATAATCTTCTAAGACAAGAAACAGGTTCTTGTGGCTAGAAATTATATAATGGATGAAATCCAAATATCACAAGCAATGTCTTGATGGAAGAATAGAGATGCACCATGTACTGGACATGTGATCTTATATGTTCTTGACATATGATTCTACCATATAACATGCATTGTGAATCCAACAACAGAATGAATCAAAAGTTCTTGGAAGAAGAACAGATTCCGATGTGCTTTAGGAGTAAAACACAGAATCTGAATAAAGTCCATGCATTCATTATATGAGGAATACTGAGGACTATTCTCTAAAATATAGAAAGGATAATAGACTTGAATGTAATGCAAGATTACAATTGCAAGCCATATTATGGGTCTATATGGAATTAGAGACATCACCAAATACATGAAAGAAATGTGAGCAAAATTCACGGTACTACAAACATAATACTACTTAAGAAAGTAGACGTATGGATAAAAGTTTAGCGTTAGAAGTATTGGACTTCTGGTTGAGTGTATTTTCCAGTATATATGATTATGGATGAGTCTTCTAAAGACTGAACCAAGAGATCATTGGAGGATACTGTGAAATAATAGTCTCACTCTCCCGCGAAACTTATATCCAACCATTATATGATAATGAGTGGTATGTCAAAAGAGTTTTTGACCTATACCAGTTGCAAAGGAAACATACGAATCTGAATTGGTGTAGTTCGTTGACGAACCCTCTTCCATGAGCATGCATGATCAATGGACACTTATGTGATAAGATGATTATGATCGAAAAAAATGCGGCTAGATTATTAGCACTCTAGTGCAAGTGGGAGACTGTTGGATATATGCTCTAGAGGCAAATAATATATGATTATTCCAATATATCTAAGCAAGTTCATAACCAGTTTCATACCGTGCTAGAACTGCGTCAGTGAAACAATGATGCAGGTGTGGTATAGAAAACCCCAGAGTTCCTAGTTAGCCTCTACATCGATAAATAGTTCATGGTCAACATGATGGTCGTGGTTTCGCGATCATGGACAATTAAGTCTCTTGACTATGAGGTCACCTCACTGTTTAAGTGACGTGATGAACATTACCCAAAGTAAGCATTACAGCATAATCAAATCTTATGAAGGTTCAGTGTTGTAATTACAGAACGTGGTAGACCGTTCCTTTGACCGTGAGTACGTGCATAATTACTATCTTCCCGGATGCTTTGACTTACATCCCACCACCTGACTGAAATATGCGGGTCATAACGGTTGTATCTTGGGTATTCCGTGGAGATATGTTGAGGAGTATTGTTACAAGAGCGGGATTTGTCAATCCATATAATGGATAGATACTCGGGGCCCACTCGGTGAGATTCCATCCATAAAGCTGCAGCGTGTGACTAGGTCACGGGGATGAATATCACGGGAACGAGTGAATGAGGATTAGTTCAGAACGAGGTTGAACCAGACATAGGATGTCATTGATCGAATCTCGGAACAATCCAGTATCGTTGACAAAGGGAATGCTATACGACGTAAGGTCCAATCGGTGATTGATATCCGGAATGCACAGGGGTCATTATGGGCATCCAGGTCCCGCTGATGATCATTGACCGTAGCCTCATCTCGGTCATGACTGGAGTGTTCTCGGACCGTAGGGTAACACACTTAAGGGCTCGATGAAATCGGAGACCTTTTCGGAACCATCGGAGTAACCAGAGAATAAAGGAAACAATATCGGAGAAGTACCGTGTTGAACCGAAACAAGTTTAGAGTGAACCGGAAGGTGTTTCGGAGCACCGGGAGATGGAATATTATGTTTTAGTTATTAATTAATTGAATTAATAATTAAAATCATTTTATTTCTAATTAATATGTGCAATGGGCCTTAGTGGAGAAAAAGGCCCATTAGGGGAAATAAAAGGGAAAAAGAAAAAAGAAAAGAGGGGGGAGGCGCCATGGGCCCCCTCCCCCCCCTTGGCCGGCCACCCCCCTTAGCAAAGGGACTTTAGTCCCACATTGCTAAGGGAGAGGGGTTGACTCCCTCCCCTCTGCCTATATATAGATGGGCAGGGTGCACATATTTAATACACAGAAATTCGTGAGAAATTAAATATTACTCCGAATTGAGATCGGTTTTCTCCGGTCTTCTCCCCTCCCTTGTCTCTTTCACGGTGGGCTCCCTAGTGTGAGCCTATAGTGGAATTGAGGCTTCTCTGCTAGAATCGGAGGCCGTCGTGCTGCCGAAGCTCCGTCCGGAGGTCTGCTTCCGCCACCTTCGCTGGATCGGAGAACGGAGGTCGTCATCGAGTCTCGTATGTGTGCGAGTACTACGAGGTGCTACACGTGTGGCACTACACCCATCCGGGTGCTCAACACAGCCAGGGGGCTGTGAAACTTGATCGGCTACATCAACCACGTTTGCGGGAACGTTTCCCGCGCAACGGACTACACCCCGAGGTATGTTATTTCCACAATCCTTTCCGTTATGGTAATACGGCTAGCTAGATCTTCGGTTATGGGAACGCTAGTTAGAAAAAAATTGTGTTTTCTGCTGCGAATCCCAACACATCGACCATAGAATTGATGGTTAACCGGTTGGGAGTGGTCGGGGCGTTACACACCCGTCCGTTGGTACAATGATAGGACACCCAACTCAAAATGCCTCACTGCAGTCATCCGTTGGTATGATGAAAGGACAGAATCAAGGCTTCTTCCAACAACAAAAGCCTACTTAATCTACCGTCGTTGTTACAGAAGCTCGTGTTTTTTCTTGTTATCTTACTAAAAACTTGTAAGCATATTCGTGGATTGATGAGGACTCTATGTATATCGGTCGAATATGAAGTTACAGACTCAGGTTCTGGATAGTTAGTTTTATATATGAAGTGTTAGTTGATTCACAGTGAGCTTGCATATAAATCAAATTGGGTCAGACTAAAGCATGGTTTTTGTTCAAAAGCTCAGTTCTTGCATCACACCTACTCAATGACAATTGAACGACGTACCTTTTTCATGGACAAGTGTCGTGACAGATAGAGGATGTCGCGCTGCAGGGGAGGCGTGCAGCTCACCGAGGTGCGTTGCCTCGGGAGAGGGAGGCCATGGCCGCAGGCACGCCGCGCAGATGGATGACGAGCGTTGCGCCGGAAAAGGCACACGGCGCAGCTCAACGACGACCGCCGCACCGGGCGAGGAAGGCCTCCCAGCTCGACGAAGAGCGCCACACCGGGCGAGGAAGGCCGCTCAGCTCGACGACGAGCGCCATGAAGCGCACCTCTTCCAGCCATCATCGTTGTTCTTTGCTGTTGTGAGCAAAGTGACTGGATAAGGAAGGAAACGGATGAGAGGATGATTTTTTATGGTTTTTTTAAAGGGAATGGCGGTTTTTTAAAAAGAAAAACGGGGCTGAGAAAAGGAGACGCTGGATGAGCGCCACGTACACGGGAGCACCGTCCCTGTCCGGGAAGGGGAACGAGGAGCGGAGAAGGGGAGAGTTCCGCTGACAGGTGGGTCCCACTCGAGCTGGACACCACCGCACGTGGGGATCGGGTCCGCTGGTCATTCAGAGAGAAGCTTGAGCGACGGCTACGCTCTGATCGCGTATAACGGAAGCCGAGAAGAAGCGGGGACATCGTGGGCGGCGGCGAGGCGATGACGGTTGGCCCTCTCGCCAACGACGCCATCTTCGGAGGCGGCGGCGGCACGGTGAGCTCCTCCTCCTCCTCCTACTCCTCGTCTGCCCTTGCCCTCTTCTCCTCCGATTTGCTCTACCTGTTTGCGGCGCTGAGATTTTTTCTGTAAGGGAAGTGATATGTTTTTGTTGGTCCAATGTGGGGATTGGAGGTTAGTGTTCTTCACGGAGCGGCTTCTGTGTCAATTTTCTTTTAACTTCTGTAGCGTGATTGTAAATGGAGTGAGATTAGACTGGTTTTTTATGGACTGATAAGTGATATGGTCACCTCAGAACCACACATTAAACATTCTTGTCATCTAAGTTCAGTTCCCTATCAATAACAAATTACATAGAAGTGGATCTGAAATACAGTACAGTATAAGAAACACAAAAGACATAGTAAGCACTCCTCAACCTGTTATCAATTTGTTGGAGACTAGAATCTCTCTTCGGCCCAAGTGACATGCCATGAAACATGCAGCACATTGACGCTATAAAACTAACTACTGTGACGCCTTCTCAATTTTATTTCCCCTTTTTTGCAGTGGGAGACAATATTGAACAATGCTGATGTTGGTTCTTCTGAAGCCGCTGTTGACATATTTGAAGGGGTAGCTGTCATTTCACCAAGGTGGAAAATATGGACCATTTATGTTACTATTAGAAACTCAACATGAGTTCTCAATGATTATCTTGTTTTTGTTTACCCCGCAAAAAATAACAATTTTTTGGCTATGCAGAGGACTATATACTGTTGAGCTTCATCTTTCATTCCTGCGACTCCGTGGACAAGCTAATGATATTTTCATAATCAAATATAGTAGCATCGTTCGCCTCTTTATTTTACCAAAGGTTAATTCTGCATGGCAGGGTGTAGGGGTAAGGCTGGCCTCTTATAATCCCTACCTAGACCCCACCTAGTGTGGGGGCTTTTGGATCTGTCCTTCCTTGTGATGCTAGATATATAAATAATTCTATTGCATAGTTGTGCTTTGCAGCCAAATGATCTTATGACCTTTGTGGTTGTCACTCTTGATCCACCAGTTCGTAAAGGAAAAACATTGTACCCTCACATTGTCATTCAGGTTATGTGCAGCAAATTTTGCTCGTAATGTTTGGTTTGTCAACTTGGTTACAGTGTTTGTTTTGCTGGACAATATAGCATTTGTTTGACTCTTTCCCTTATTCTTTGACAGTTTCCAACAGAGGTAATGGTCGAAACAGATTTGAACTTAAGCAGTGATCTTCTGGACGGAAAATACAAAGATAGGTTGGAGGAATCTTATATGGTGAACATTCTGTTACTTTGAAACATTACTTTCTTATTGCGAAACTCTTTTATTTCTGTTTATTTTCTCAAAATGGAACTGAATATCATGCTGAAATCATAAAATATACATGACAATGTGCAGAGGCAATTTGTTAGTACAGAAAACTCCACCAAGAGTGTTCTGTATGGTCGAGATAGAAAGAGATTCTTAGAGCCACCAGCGACTTCTTTCTGTTAGAAAAATGAATCCCCCTTTTGTGCTTTGTTAAGAATCGCAAAACATTTCATCAAACTTGAATTGGATTTAAACTAGTCCATGCTGGCAATTTCCTTTGTTTCCAAAGGAACGTCATTTAAAAAAAACTTGTATATGGAAATAATAACACCCACATGGTTTTGAGATGGATTATGCCCATTTATTCCCAAATGTGCCTATACGGAAAGGGTAAATTTAATGGATATTTATGGGAAGGCTTATTACCAAATAATTCCATTACTCTCAACTCTCAAGTCTCTGAGGTTTATAAATTGGCATTTACTTTTCTGTACTAGTTTGTGATCCGAAGGGTCTAGGGGCGTTGGTACCAGCAGGGGCGGGGCCTACCATTTAGTTGGGTCGTGCTGTAATTTTGGGTGTCACCCATCTTTGGGCTTGTACAAGCTCTTCTTTCTATCAATGCATCGAGGCGCAAGGCTTTTGTGTTTTCTCGAAAAGAACTCTCAAGTCTGAACATGTCCACTGTATACGAGGTTTATAAAGTGGCCCTTCCTTTTTTGAACTGACAGTTTCTTTGGGTCGGGTAACACCTATTGTGATAAATCAACTAACTTGCACAAGTGTTCAATTCATCCTTAGGGTCCAATGCATGAGGTGTTCACCGAAGTCCTCGGTGGCCTATCTGGTGCCAAAGTCTCAACACCGGGTTCTTTCAGAACTTGCCTAGATGGATATGCAGTTAAAACATCACTCAAATCTGAACATGGATTGTTGTATCCACATGAAAAAGGTTTCTTCTTTCTGCCAAACCCCCCTATGATTATTCCATATGAAGAGGTATCACTTTTTCCTTATGCTAGAAACTGATACCATCCATTTGTGCATTGCTGAAATGATATATATATTATTTACTACTGTTTGTTGTAGATTGAGTTTGTTGGGTTTGGACGTTACTGTCGCGAGGGTGCCAGGAAATCATCTTGCTATTTTGACGTCCTTGTCAAGCGAAAAAATGGCCAAGAGCATATCTTCAGAAATATTGAAAGGAATGAATACCGTAACCTTTTCAGCTTCTTCAAGTATGTGCCTTTCTGTTGGCTTCAACATCCTTCTTTTTATACATGTAAGAGTTAAGGGTATCTTCATTTTGATATGGGAAATTTTCAGTGGAAAGCACTTGAAAACAGTACACCTTGGAGATGGTCAAGCCGGGGACGAGCAGAGTGATGAGGAGGTAGATTGCCTCATGCTGGCATATTGCTTGATGCTGACTTGTTAATCTTGTCGCTAAGTCCTTCCATATACTTGTGTTATTTATTGCTTCATGTCAGGACGAAAAAAATGATTTGCATATGGATGGAGGATCTTCTATTGATGATTCTAGCGGGGACGAATCAGAATCTAGTGAAAGTGAGGGTGAAAAAGAGGTAGTAATTATATTTATTGTTTGCTCTCGCGAGCCTTAAGTGTGAAACTACTATGATAATGATCCCTTGCTTCTTCTTCTTCTTTTCCATTTGTAGAAATCATTCAAAAAGGAAGCCAGTAGTTCAAAGCCACCTGCAAAAAGGGAAAGGCCTAAGGTCATGGACGACGAAGGTTCAGAGAAAAGGAAGTGGAAGAAGAAAAGACGTCATAATGTCCCAAATATATTAATAGCATCATTCATGAAATTTTCAATTGCTGAGCGAGCAGTAAGTTACTCTTACATAATCAATGAGTATTACGCCGAATAATGCTAGAGTGATTTTGAGTAACAATCGAGAAGCCCTGTTTAGAAAAAATGAAATCCCCATTTCGAATGCAAATGCACCATCAGTTCTGAATCTCAACTGTTGAACAAAGTAGGTTTCTCCTTCAGTAACATGCAAATACTAAAAATAGTGTCATGCTAAAATTTGTGGTGCCAAGGGGAGCAAAAATTCTACCATTGGAGATAACAAAAATGTCTACAAATAGTTTCACACCCCGGTGCTTTTCTCGCCAATATAAAGCTGTATATCGTTTTCCCCTCTCAGTTTTTCTGTTAAGCACTATTCATTGAGCCAGAACTTGAGTTCTGTCTAGATTACCAGAGATGAGTTCTATCTAGAAGCTTATCTGTTGTTTCTCGGTGCAGCGTCTGAAGAAAGAAAACCCTGATTTGCGCACAGTCGAGATTGCAATGAAGCTTGGACAGACGTGGCAAAATATGTCAGGTGATTGCTCCCATCCATGACTGCCGCCCATCTGTCGCATCCGCAAAGACGGTATTAATTCGATAACACTCACGGTTTGCCCTGTCTCTGTCGAGCAGATGAAGCAAAGCAGCCTTACATCCAGGCAGTAATACGCGAGAGAAAACGCTTCGAGAAGAAGAAACGCAGGACGTACCGTTGGCACAGCATGAACTTATCAGGTAGGTAGTGGAGTATATATCTGTTGGTTACTGATGCAGTTTGGGCTTTGAAAAAATCATGCGTCCTAGCTTTTAAACTCGAGCTGATCACTGTTTTCCCGACGTGCTTTTTCAGAGAAAGAAATCAAGATCACTTTCGGAGAGGAGGGAAGTTCAGTATCACATGCGCGAAACTGCACAATAAACGGAACATAACAGTGTTGGTTCTGTTTTAAGTATGGTGTCTGATGACAGAGATTGGGTTATGGCATATGTCAATATGCCATACACATTTGAGCAATTGAACAGGACATCATTACTATTGTACCAATGCACTATAAAAATAAAGTGGTTGTATGAAATCAAAGTATTCGCGGGGTTGGGATCCTCTGCAGTAGCGTGCGACGTGCAGTATGGTCGCTGCCATATGGACCCGCTTCTTAGAGGTGCTTTGCTTCACTGGTTTCATTTCATATGCGTGGGCGTGGCCTGAAATGAAGAGTCATTTCTCATCTTCCCCACGATGCACCGCCAAATCTTTCCTAGTTTGCAATGGGGACGTGACGTGTGTAGACGGTTGCTTCAGTGATCTCATGCCTGGCCTACGAGACCAAAGGAGCCGTCCTTTTCATATCTCTCCCATGATACACCTTGATCTCCTTCCTTCTTAGAGAATCTCTACGGTTTCATGCATACGACTGCAAATCCTCAGCGATTTTTCTGTGTCTCAGACAAATAATTGAAGTCTCCATAAACCCTAAAAAAAAAAAGACAAATAATTGAAGGGCGCCTATATAATGTGCCCCGTTCCACTCGCATTATCATCTCACCTTCTCACCTTCTTCCCCACTCCGAAGCAAGGAGGAAGAGCTCTTGGTGTGGCCATGGCGGCCACATTTCGAGGAGCAGGCGCGGGGCCAGGTGTTTTCCTCGGAGCGCCTCCGGTTTTCCGGCCGGAGTGTCCGAGCAGCTGCATGCGCGTGCGCGGTTCTCTCCGGCAAAGGTGGCGGCAATGCTTCTCTTCCACTCTAGCAACGGCCATGTCTCGCTCGCCGGCGATGTGGCCGTTGGTAGAGTAGGAGACGAGCGTGCCCGCCTGTTCCCCGCACCGGCATGGCATATTGAAGTTGCCACGAACATACCATGCATGAAAGCAGCCAAAAGGGCTGCCAACAGCTGGGAGGTTGTTGGAAATTAGATAGCTGACGCCTGACGATGTCGTGCTCCCACATATTCGGCGGGCCGCATGTAGAGATCTCGCTTGGTGATACTATCCATAGAAATTATCTCACCGAGCAGGACTTCTAGTTGTTAGATTTGCTCTTATGTATTAACCCTGAAAGAGTATCTCGCAAAGATATAAAACCGTGAAAGAGCATCTCCAGTAATGTGAAAACTTTCTCAAAAAATCTTAGAAGATAGTCTATATTGTCAGTTAACAGCTGCTGATGTCGTTTTCAGTTCCATCGGAGTCGTAGCTATCCTACCTAACAAACTAGACCAAAGTCGCAGCTTGGTTTATTTCATGGTAAGAGTTTAACTGACGAAAACTACAGCTACGACATTGCGGGAAGGCGTGCAAAGAGTGCTGGCATGGCAACGCTCGCAACTCGAATGTGCCCTGTTTTTTCCGGTTTTCGGCTAGCTTTGTAAACACTGAATAAACAAGAGAAGGAACGGAAATATTGTAAACTGAACACAGTACAAATCATCGTCTCTCTCGTTCTTTTTTTTTTTATCTCACGTGAGCTCGAGCTAGGACTGACAAGTGGCAACAAAGCCGTGAATTTAGGTCCTCTATGATTTTTGAATGAAAAGGGGTGCCCCCGTTTCCATCTTTTATTGATGCAACCACGCAAGACAGGTTCCAGGTTCAAGTGTTTCATCACATGAAACATAAAGTAAACTTAAACATCCAACATGCCCAACACAACAAACTTTGCAGCACCTAATCAACAAGGAGCTATACCCTGCTTCCCTTCCTTTGTCAATTTGTGTCTCGACGATACAGAGGATGGTAGGGGGTATTTATTCGCGATATCCTAAAGCTCTGGAACTGCCACGGTGTTGCCCACACTACGACAGTTTCGGCATATGATTTCCATAGCGCTCGGCGACCCTTCAAGTTGAAGCAAGTCGATTTTGCATCAAAAAATTTGTCAACAACATTCTTCTGGACCAATCCTTTGTCCACTATCGTAGATGTTTTAGACCACTTTGGATCTAAGGCTTGGGGGCACCGACGTGATCTGCATCATTCGCGATATCCTGAAGCTCTCGAACTGCCACGGTGTTGCCCACACTACGACAGTTTCAGCATATGATTTCCATAGCGCTCGGCGACCCTTCAAGTTGAAGCACGTCGATTTTGCATCAAATTTTTTGTCAACATCATTCTTCTAGACCAATCCTTTGTCCACTATCGTAGATGTTTTAGACCACTTTGGATCTAAGGCTTGGGGGCACCGACGTGGTCTGCATCATGTTGCTTGCATGCTGAACCATCACTTGGCTACTAGAGCCATCCAGCATAGTGATCTATAGGTCAAGTTCCTGGAACCTTTTCCGTTTGGCATCGACTTCAAAGATATCTACATCCATATCGGACATCTTTAGATTTTACATTCACATTAGTACCACGTCCTCGACGGGCGCTTCGGGTACCACTAGTAGAAAACAGGGCTTTGGTTCAGACCTGGCCAACCCATTAGTCCCGGTTCAGTCACGAACCGGGACCCATGGGGGCATACGTCCCGGTTCGTGCGCCCAGGGCGCCGGCCGGACCTCGTGGGGCACTGGTCCCGGTTCGTCTGGACCTATTAGTCCCGGTTCCAGACACGAACCGGGACGTATGGGCCTCCATCCATTGGTCCCGGTTCGTAGCTGAAACCGGGACTAAAGGTTGGCCATTAGTCCCGGTTCCAGCTACGAACCGGGAACAATGGATGGCGCTTCGTCTTCCCGCGCTTCGTCTTCCCACGCTTCGTCCCGAGGCGGTTTCTTTTCCCATGCGCGTGCGGCCTCCAACCATTGGTCCCGGTTCGTAGCTGGAACCAGGACTAAAGGATACCTGTAGTCCTGGTTCCAGCTACGAACCGGGACCAATGACGGCGCTTCGTCTTCCGCGCGCGCCCGAAGAGCTTCCCATGCGCGTGCGGCGCGCGTTGGGAAGCCGCACGCGCATGGGAAGCTCGTCGGGCGCGCGCCCGACGAGCTTCTCAGGCTATAAGTAGACGAAGGCCGGGAGCACTTCATCCGACTCATCTCATCTCATCTTACCTTCTCATCCCTCGCGCCCGACGAGCTTCTCGCCGCCATGTCGGGGTCGCCGCTACGATGGTCGTCCGACTCCAACACCTCGTCGGACGAGGACAATTCCGAAAGGCGCAAGTTTTGGGACCCGCCTCCGAAGCGGCGGCCTCGACAGCCCGCCCCCCGCCGACGACGACAATCCGCCGCCCGCCGACGACAGCCCGCCGCCCGCCGACGACCCGCTGGAACGGCTGGAGGCGCAGGAACTTTGCCGTGCCCATCGTGCGGAGAAGTCCCACGCGAACCTGGCCAAGGCGAGGGCCAAGAAGAAGGAGAAGAAGAGGGCCGAGATGACGGCGCGTGTGGAGGCGAAAGTCGCGTCGGAGGAGGCCACCAAGCGGGCGGCGCCCAGCGACGACGATGAGGGCACCGGGACCTCCGCGAAGAAGTTTAGCTCTAGTCATTAGATTAGACGCTTCTAGCTTCGATCTTCTGTAATAAATATTATGAATTATATATATATTTTTGGTTTGTTAATCGTGATTTTTTTTGTTAATCGTGACATCATTGTTGTTTGTTAATCGTGATTGTTTTTTAATAATTGTTTGGAATTCAAGAAATTAAATCATGTGATATCAAGACCTAAGGGTTATAATGATTGATATCTTACTATTGTCGGGAAAACAACAAGTGCAGACTTGGAAACTAGGGGAGATAGAACCTGAAAGTTAAGTGTGCTCGGGCTGGAGTAGTGAGAGGATGTGTGACCGGCCGGGAAGTTAGATGATTTGGAATGAGTGTTGATTAATCCATATTAGAGATTAGAGATTAAATTCTGAAGCAGTGAGGAGGGGTGATTAGAGATTAAATTGTCAAATAATTCAAAGATTCGAAAATAAAAAAAATCCAAATTTTTTTTCAAAAAAAAAACAAATTTCGAAAAAATTCCTTTAGTCCCGGTTTTTAACACCAACCGGGACTAAAGGTCCTCCAGCCCCCACTCCAGCCGGCTTCCACGTGGAGGCCCATCTGTCCCGGTTCGTAAGCGAACCGGGACTAAAGGTCATGGGCTTTAGTAACGACCCTTTAGTCCCGGTTCCAGAACCGGAACAAAAGGCCCTATAGAACCGGGACAAATGGGCCTTTTTTTACTAGTGTACCTCTTCCCATAGACCCCCTACCATTGTATCCCTATCCTCCATTGTCTTGCCTCGGTCCCGGACCTTCTCCACTGAACCATGAGGCTCTCAACTTTCTAAAGAAAAGTGTCTCGGGTGCATGTATACCATCGCCATGCTCCTTAAATTGGTGACTAGGATGATCCCACATCGCGCACCAGTCAGGGAGGAGTTCGATATTTTTTTAATGTTTACTGCAAGGAAACATCCTCACAGTCTTTTATTTATTTTCAATTTTTTTTACCCAGATCTGTTTTAAATCCGCTCCCACAGGGAATCAAACCCAGGACCTGGGGTGCTACTAAGTTTGCTGCAACCACTAGGCTACATGCTCGTTCGCGATGCGTTCGAATTTTATTTTGAATATCTGACGCTTTCCTCCCGAGTTAGTGATACAACGTTCTTGAGTGGTCTGAATACATTGATCTTGACCCAAACTTTGAACAAATTACCCTCAAAATTGTTGTTCCTCGACTCCGCATAGATGAATTCCCCCACTTCCCTTGCTAGAGAACTTAGTACGGGGTAATATTATCCGGTAAATTGTGCACTTGCATCCAAATAGCAAGGATGTCAAGCTTGATCTGCGAGGGTTTGGTAAGACCATCATACTTTACACGAATTACAACATTGCCTGTAGATGTCCACGACCCTCCTCCATTATTCTTTCACAGTCAAATTGCAGCGTACATAGATTTTCATCAAGAGGGCGAATTTGCACCTGTTGTGCCAGATCCCACACTATAAGAATCAAATTGGTTATAGGATTTATTTTTTTGTGCATCCGGACAATCGCCATCCACCTTGTTTGCTTTCGTCGAAAGCGGCTCTTCCTGTTCCACGACCACATCGTCTAGGTTAGCTTCAGACAACCCAAGTTCTACCATCATGCTCTCTAGAGCTTTTGCATCGCCAATGCTTGAGCCACCCTTATCCATGCTATTTATTTAACCCGATGATTCAAATAATCTCGATCGATGGAGAAACCCTCGCATCATCCCACAATGATGGATCCGCCGCCCCCGAGAGGCACAAAGCGCTCCATCGGAGAAGGAAGCCGATCGTGGGAGGATCGGAAGGGAATGGGAGGACACTCTCGATGGGGTGATCAAAATCATCCCCGGGCTTGATATTGGTGCTCGCATTTTTCTGGATTTATTTCAGGTCACCAGCCCACCAGAGTTCAAGTCCCAGACTTGATATTGGTGCTCGTATTTTTCTGGATTTATTTCAGGTCTTCCAACGATGTGATTTCAGTAGGAGAAGACGTTCTCGTGGTGACTTCATCAATCTAAAGATGATGTGCCGGCTCAGTATTACAAAAATGTTCATAGAGATATGGTGTGTGAAAATGCGTTCATAGATGTGAGTGTATGCTCATGTATGTGAGCATCGGTGTTGTAATGTCTTCTCAAAAAATAATCACCCCAGGAGTAAACAGAACCCAAACGTGCTTTAATATTTGAAATTTAATGGGGAAATGGGCTCTCTTGGAGATTTTTTTTTTCGAGAAACCGGCACGCTTGGAGATGCTCTGACGCGTAGTAGGCCACAATCCCACACACACACAATTGCCCTGTTATAAAAAAAAGGCCTACCTGATACTTAGGGCCCGCAGGTCCAGTTGTAGGCGACGATCTCCTCCGTGCCACTGCGCCGCGGCCGCGCGCTCCGATCGACCACCACCTCTCCATCCGCAGAGCCTATCGAAGGCTTTCGGGTCCGCTTCGCCGAGGAGAAGCGGGGCGGGAGAGGCGGGCGGGGCGATCGACCGAGCCGGAGGGGCGCGAGCGGGCCGGCGAGCGGCGGCGGGGGCGGAAATGGCCGACGGGCACCTCTTCAACAACATCCTCCTCGGAGACCGCGCCGGCACGGTGAGCTCCTCCCTCCCCCCCTTCCTTCCTGGCGCGCACCCCCGCTTGCATTCTCTAGGGTTTCGTTAGATTTCGGCGCCGCTGGCAGGGTTCTGAGGCGCCGTACGTTGCGGGTGGCCCTGTAGCTTGTTCTGCTGCGACGATTGATCGCGGGCGCGCATTGGGCGGATTCTAGGGTTTTCGCGTCGTATCAGGGTGCATTTGCCCTCCCTTTTGTTGCGCTGCTAGGTTGGGTTGAGGCGAGTGCTTGGTAGGAAACGTCTTCGCATCTGAATTGCTTGATTTCCTGACCTGTCGAGGGTTTTAGGGAATCTCAGGTTTCTGTCTCGCACTGCTGCTGGTGCAGCTCAGGTTTTTGTCGAATTAGGTATAAGCTTCTGATCTGCCAAATGTTTTAGCATGCCGTATACTTGCTGCAAATTAGAAAGTCCGTTTCATTTTTTCATGCTTCAGAGTCGATGTTTGCCATGACCGCAAATGGTTTTTTCTAGTGTACATCGTGCTCATCTGAATTGTGTACTTAAGCTTTCCCTGACCCTTGACTTTCAATGCTTGCACCAGTCATTAGTCATTACTCATCAATGCGTCAGTTTGATAATCTTCATGTAGAGTAACGTCGTACCATCTTTAGTGCACTTAATGACTTGCAAGTTATGACTTCCTTCACTTACTCTTGGAAGACGCTCACTGGTGTTTATAAATAGTATTTGATCAATTATTGTTTCAGTACATTGAAAATCTTGTCATGTTTCATTACTCTTGCTCCTGTACAGAATCCTGGCCAGTTTAAAGTGCACCCTGGAGGGCTTGCATGGAAGAGACAAGATGGAGGGAAGAGGATCGAGATTGATAAAGATGATTTAACTTCTGTGACATGGATGAAAATCCCCAGGTCATATCAGCTTCGAGTCAGGATCAAAGATGGCCTGTCCTACACATTTATTGGCTTCCGTGAACAGGTTATTAATTTACTTATCACTCTTTCCTTTTCTATAATTGAGTAATGATATGATATATCTGATATGAAGAGGATGGTAGAAACAGGAGAAATGTTTGCCGTAGGATATATGACTATCTGTTTTTGACGAACGAGATATGACTATCTGAGCACTTGGATTTTTTGTAATCAGAATCTTGATCCTGATGCTCACTACTTTGCTGAACCTTCAAGATTAAAGTAGTACTAACATTTCCTAATATGTGTAGCACTATCAACACTCATGAAGACCTGGACTTTCCCTTCTTGATTTTCTATATTGCAGTCATGTTATTGTAACATACATTGTATATGTTTGTATGGCTGAAAAGTATGTTCATGATGATCATTTTGGTTTTCCCTAGCCAGCTATATGTAACATGATTAAGTTATATTCTTCTATTTGATATGTTTACCGTATGAACTCGCCATATGTTCCTTACAAACCTGCGGTTGAGACATCCTAGTCTATATTGTGTGATCTGTATTTAAATCAGGGTGAAGTTGCAAACTGGCTGCTATCTTCCTTTGTATCACATATGGTGTGCCTGAGTTATTCTCTCTCATAATCGATTATCTTTTGTTTGAAGGATATGCTATGTGTATGTGAACCTTAAGGAAATATTGAAGGAACAGTTTACACAATAGCATTGTGTAATCTATGCAACATGCTACCTTAATCATGCTTTCACCATGAAAAGTGTCTGGATACTCTATTGAGGTGTATCTCACTCAAGAGTGGAGCCTTAGTTTTTCACTACTCTTCTATAGAATGGATTAGCACATTGTTGTTCGCTTATGGAATTATCTTTAGATGTGTCCGAAACTTAGACTAACCATCCAATTTGCCTTAGACAAGCAGGATGT
The DNA here is from genome assembly GCA_950022295.1 of Bromus sterilis. Lineage (NCBI taxonomy): Eukaryota > Viridiplantae > Streptophyta > Magnoliopsida > Poales > Poaceae > Bromus > Bromus sterilis. The sequence goes on from OX465597.1 coordinate 35,117,254, forward strand.
TTTTTCAAAATATTGCCAGTCAACTCTATGAGTAGGAACTTGCTAGCAACAATAAAGTTAGTGTATTCTTCTGATGCATTGTTCATCATGAACTTCCTTTCGTAGGATGTAAGCAGCCTGATCAACTTTATGCAAAAGAACATGGGCATCTCAGCAGCTGAAAAGCAGTTATCTGTTGGTGGTCACAACTGGGGAAGGATTGATATAGATGGTAAGCTTCTTGGCCTTTAATTTCTGTAAATAATATTCTGCTTTAATTCTATTGTTAAGCCACGTTTTCTATTATAGGAAGCATGCTTGCCTTTATGGTTGGTTCGAAGCAAGCATTTGAAGTTTCTCTAGCAGACGTATCTCAAACCCAGATGCAAGGCAAAACAGATGTTCTCTTGGAGTTCCATGTTGATGATACTACTGGTGCTAATGAGGTTTGTAACGCATCCACTCACTCTTTCTACATTTCCATTCAAGATTCATTTGTTGTTCATGGTGTTAGTTAGCACTTGTTCCTCATGCGGAAGTTGGAATTTGATTTCAAATTATAATCTCCTGTGGTTGTAGAAAGATTCGCTCATGGATATGAGTTTTCATGTACCTACATCGAATACTCAATTTCCTGGAAACGAGGATCACACTTCAGCTCAGGTGAAGCCATATGCAACATTAAGCGCGATGACATGTGAAATGCTGACTACTGAAATCTTCTTGTTTTTCTTTTCCTTTTTCTAGATTCTGTTGGAGGAAATATTGAAAAGGGCTGATGCTCGTCCTGGTTCTTCTGGAGAGGCAGTCGCCACCTTTGAAGGAATAGCTATTCTTACACCAAGGTGGGAAATATGGATAATTTGTCGTATTGGAAACTCAATCTGACCTCCTTATGATTATGTTCTCTATGCTTCTCAAAACTAACAGATCTTTGGCAATGCAGAGGACGCTATGCTGTTGAGCTTCATCTTTCATTTCTTCGGCTTCAAGGACAAGCTAATGATTTTAAAATCCAATATGGCAGCATTGTTCGGCTCTTTCTTTTGCCAAAGGTTATGTTAGTTCTGTATTTTACGGCTTACGCTGCTTTGGTGTTGTTTCATATTGTTGATACTAGACATGAAAATGATTGTTTCACGTGATTGTGCTTTGCAGTCAAATAACCCTCATACAATTGTGGTTGTCACTCTTGATCCACCAATCCGTAAAGGGCAAACACTATATCCTCACGTTGTAATTCAGGTTATCTGCTGCAAAATTTGCTTGTGATGTTTGGATGTTATGTTATGTTTGGTTACTTGTTTTCTTGACTGTTTCCCTTATTCTCTGACAGTTTGAAACAGAGATGGTAGTTCAAAAGAACATGAAATTAAGCAGAGAGTTGCTGGATGAAAAATACAAAGATAGGTTGCTGGAATCTTATCAGGTGAAAGTTTTGTTACTTTGAAAAAATAATTACTTTTTGCTTTTGTTTATTCTTTTGAAATGGAATCGCTTATCTTTCTTATAAGATGAATCATAAAATATGCACGGCAGTTGGTCAAGGCAGTATGTTGTTTTAGTAATAAAAACTTCACCTAGATGTATGCTGAGTTAGAAAGAGTTGCTTCAAGAATTGTGTTCAACCTTGAATTGGATTTGAAGCTGATGCTTAAATTATGCCAAGCAGGCAATTCCTTTGTTTCCAAAAGAATGTCATTTTTAATAACAATTTCTTGTATATATAAAATTAACACTACCATGTTTTTCGGACAGATCATGGTCATATCTTCCTGATGGTGCTTCCACCAACTACCCCGTTAGATGTAGATATAAATTCGGTGGGCATTGATGTCATAATATTAGGTTCTCTGTGGGAGGGTTATTTCCGCACAATTGCATTACTTTCAGATCAACCTGTCTATTGTATAAAAGGTTTTGTTGCAGATTGATGTTTAATTTTAAAAAGTAGCTTGCAGTTCTTAACATATGCTCCTCTACTAACAGTTATGTTATGTGAATTACCTGTCATGATAAATTGACTTACACTGGGTGTTCAAATCAATAGGGTCTAGTGCATGACGTATTCGTCAAAGTCCTCCGTGGTCTTTCTGGTGCTAAAGTCACAAGGCCGGGTTCTTTCAGAAGTTACGAAGATGGATATGCAGTAAAATCATCACTCAAAGCTGAAGATGGACTGTTGTATCCACTCGAAAAGAGTTTCTTCTTTCTGCCAAAGCCCCCTACGCTCATTTTACATGAAGAGGTGTTACTTTTTCCATCAATTAGAAACTGTTTTTTCATCCGTTCATGCATTACTGAAAGAGCATATCATAGTCCAACCATTGGAGTTTTAACGACAATGCCCATTTGCTACTATTAATGTAGATTGAGTTTGTTGAATTTGAACGCCATGGTACTGGGGGCGCAAGTATGACATCTCAGTATTTCGACCTCCTGGTCAAGCTAAAAAATGACCAAGAGCATCTCTTCAGAAATATTCAAAGGAGTGAATACCATAACCTCTTCGACTTTATCAAGTAAGTGCCTTGCTGTTGGCTTCATCAGCTAAATTTATACATAAGACTTATGTGTCTTTTTTTGCTTCTGGTAAATTTCAAGTGGAAAGGACTTGAAAATAATGAACCTTGGAGATGGTCAAGGTACAAGTGGTGGGGTTACAGATGTTCTACGGGACACTGATGATGTTGCTCCTGATCCACATCTCGAGAGAATAAAAAATCAGGCCGTGAGTGAGGAAAGTGATGATGAGGTAGGTTGCTTTTTGTTGGCTTGTTCCTTGATGCTTGATTGTTAACCTTATTACTAAGCCGCTGCATATACTTGTTCTTTATCATTTGATTATAGGATGAAGATTTTGTTCTGGAAAAGGATGATGGCGGATCACCCACGGATGATTCTGGTGGTGAGGACTCAGATGCTAGTGAAAGTGGTGGTGAAAAAGAGGTTGTTAGATTTCTTACTTTCTGCAGCAAGCCTGAAGTGTGAAGCCATCTATGCTAATGATCTCTTGCTCTGTTTTTTGTTTTTATCTCCAGAAGTCATCCCAAAAGGAAGCCTCCAGTTCAAAGCCACCTGTGAAAAGGAAGCCTAAGAGCAAGGATGGCGAAGGTTCAGAGAAAAGGAAGCCTAAGAGCAAGGATGGCGAAGGTTCAGAGAAAAAGAAGCCAAAGAAGAAGAAAGATCCAAACGCCCCCAAAAGACCAATGATGCCATTCATGTACTTCTCAATGGCTGAGCGGGCAGTAAGTTACCATAACCACTTATCCGATACATAGCTGCAAACTAGCTACTGTAGTACGTAGTAATTCGTAAATGAATGAGTATACATGAATAAAGCTAGATATTTCAAGTAAAAAAACCTCATGAATTTTCAAAGTATTGAAGAAAAGAGTTTGTCCTTCAATGACATAAAAGAACTAAAACACTTACTGGTGTATTAAATTATGGCACTAGGGGAGGGGACGACAAATGAAACATGTACACAAAGTGAATTTTCTCACTTATATGAGGTTGTAATATATAGCCTCCTCCTTCTTTTTGGTTAAGCTTTATATAACTGAATTGTTTCTGGAGTATGAGCTCTTTAACAAAAGCTTATGTGCTGCTTCCTTGGCGCAGGGTGTGAAGGATAGCAATCCAGATTTGGCTACAACCGATATTGCAAGGAAGCTTGGCGAGATGTGGCAAAAGATGTCAAGTAATATTCTAAACCACCATTCTCCTTTTATGTGCCCTAATTCATTTTCCTCCCGTACGTGTAACGTACGTATCAGTTGCGTTCACAAACAAAATAAAACCCGTGTGCTCATGATTTTCTTGCTCCGTGTCATGAGCAGCCGAAGAGAAGCAACCTTACATTCAGCAGTCTCAAGTCGACAAGAAACGGTACGAGAAGGAATATGCTGCGTACCGTGCTGCTGCCCCAGTGGACTTGGACCCCGGGTCGGGCAACGGCTCTGACTAGAAGACTCACACTTGTGCAGTCGACACTCGACACGATCCGTAAATCACCTTACTGCAGTCTGAAAGAGGAATGAGCATCTGTAGATCACCATAGTGTAGTTTGAACAAGTAGAACAAGCATGCTAACTTGAAGGGGCTACTGATGAATCTTTTTCTTTTATTTTTGTGACAATTTAACGAGAGAACGTTGGGGCCGGTGCTCCATCGCGCATGAAGCACGTATTTCTGAGTAGACTCTCGTCCCCTCGTGTCGCCCGGGAGCGATGGCAGGGGAAACCAAGCGCCGCCGCCTCTAGCTACTTTCCCTTCCCCCGCTCACCGATGTTGGTCCAATGTTTGGTGATGGGCTGTAGATTGCCGATGGCGGTGTGGTGGTGAAGATGAGCCGTCTTGGACAATTGGGTATTGGTGCTCGGGCAGACCTTGGGACAGGATACATTGATTTTGGGCATGGTGAGCTCCAAGCAAAATCCTTGCACTGACCTCGGTCGATGCCGACAACTGAGTTGGCCTCAGACGCCATTCACCTTCGTGGAGGCATCCTCGTGAAGCCTCTTCACCTCCCTTGTTTTTGAATCTCAAGCTCTTTGGGTGAAAACCTAAGTCATGGCCATGGTCGTAGTGGGCGGTGACGACGTGCCCGCCACACCCCCTTAAGGGTGTCGCCTTGGATTCTCGGTTTCATGTCTGGCCTAGTGGTTGGTGTTCTCCAATGTTTTGGTCGTAGAATAGGCAGGTGCACGGCCTAGGGACCGGCGGGGAAGTTAGAGCGGCAGCCGTGGTAAACATCTCAGTGTTGTGGAGTGTTCGATTTGGTTGTGTGCGCGACAAAGTCATCCGCTCGTGTCGAGCGCGACCTCGGGTTGGCGGGGAAGTTAGAGCGGCGGCTCTGGAGAACACCTTTGTCTATTGAGTAATGTTGGATCCGGTCGGACGGGCGGTAGAGTCTTCAGCTCGTGTGGAGCGTGGCCTTGGGGTTGGCGAGTGTGTGTTACTGAGGTTTGTATGCCGGAGTGACAAATTCATATCGTGTCGTTGGGTGTCAACTCTGGTTGCTAGGGCGACAGAGTCGTTGACTTGTTGGGTTCACGACCTCGGGGTTGGAGGAAGGAAACCCTGGCGTCATTAGGAAGCCCACATCCATCTTGCCACCGCTGAGTCACCACAAAAGGGCCGGACGGCGAAGTCGCGTTGTCCGGGAAGGTGGCGGCGGGGCAGCCCCCCCCCCCCCCCCCCCCCGCATGACCCAAGGATTCAACCTCCTGCTGCTGCTTTAACCCTGCCGTTGCCGGTGCTGCTAGGCCATGGGCGCCTCCCTACAGTGCAAACCTCCTCTTCTCCTCGTGGCGACGCAACCCAGCCATGGATGGTGCTGCTGCTCACCATGGGTGGGCATGTGGCTTTCGGCTGGTTTAGGGCGTGCTCACGACCTTCCTTCCGCAGGAGAACCTCCTCGTCTTCGGTGGCCTCCCCCTGCCCCCCTCACCCCCGAGCCACGATGACGGCTCTCGAGTGGATGTGGTGAGGTATATGTGGTTGTGACATGCACGGGGCACCTCGCGACGGGGCCTTGCTATCACTATTCTGGCCCCGGCGGCCTCATGCCCGTGTCTCTCCAATGGCCTTCACTGTTGTCATCCTCTGTTGGGAGCGCTTGGCCTCAACGACCTTGTAGTTCTGCCTCTTCCAGCTCACCTGGCTCGCCGATATCCCGACGGCTAAGGCCACAGCAGCTCGGATCTGCTTCCCTCCAATCCTACTATCCTAGCTTATCAGCATTGTTGGACGACGTCGCCCCACCCCTACGTGGTTTGCTTTGTCGCCTTCCCCATCCGCTACACCTCAAAGCCTCCCATTTTTCCAGATCCAATGCTCCTTGTCCGAAGGAGAAGCTACCTTCTGACGGTAGGTGCAACCCCGCGAACCCCCTTCCAACATGGTGGTTTCTACCAGCGTTGGCTTCCTCATCTTCGATTCTAGGTTCGGCGTCTATGGGATTGCTCAGCTTCAGATCAAGGAGAGATCTTTGCTCGACTTGCCGATGCTGGCAGGAACGGAGTCCACGGGTGTCGGTTCCTTCTTGGAGGCGCTGCTAATGCCTTCTGTTGCGCCCCTCTTAGAGCTCAGGAGGAATCTAGGTCCGGATCCTCTGGACTGGATGGCGATGGCGTCTCGGCGTCGTCTTCCTTCTTGAAGGCACTATCTTGATCGCTCGTGATGTCCTCGTTGTTGGCTTGGCGATGTTAGAATTCTTGATGGTTCGACATTGCCTCTCTTGGTCAGACTTGGTAGGTTTAGTTGTGATGTATCCTTTATTCGGACCGAGCATCCCTTATCTATCTGCTACAACATCATGTTCGCGTTAGCTTCCGTTTGTGTCATGTGTTATATGATTATATCCCTTTTTGTACTTATTCTATTTCTTTTATTAATAAAATGATATGCAAACTTTATCGTATTCAAGTTTTTTTTATAAATTAGTCAATTATTTTCTAAAACAGCAAAGCTCCTATCGGTTAATAAGTAAAAAGTGTTCCCTCACGCCACTCACGTGCACTGTTGATCAGCTGCATGCAAGCTGCGCGTGATTAGGCGTGCATCATTGTTTCTTTGTGTCCGAACTGTTTTATCTAGTGTTAATATAAAAAGCGCCAAGGGCTGGATCAATTGATCTCGTACGTTCCAATGTTGTTCATCTAACGAATCATATTACATCCATGTTGTATGGCATAACACGCATAAACACTTCTTTTTTCTTTATTTATCCCATAAATCAAGTATGCACAATTTTTTTTATTGCTGCTCATAAATCCTCTATTTTAATTAGGCGCCATCCTTAATTCCCTGCATGCAAATGCAATGCACAAATCAACTGCTCCTTTTTATTTTTCAGGTCGCTTCATTTAATTAATAAATTCAAAGGCGTAGAAAAACGCAACGGATGGCAGCATGACGTCACACGCGAAATATCGGGCGAAGGAATCGTTCCTTTGGCCAGGAAAAAAAATCCAATCCATCCAGCTGGAAAAAAAAATCCTTACAGAAATGGCTGAAGCGAACCCCAATCCATCCAGCGGAAAAAAAACCTTAAAAAAAGAAAAAAAAATGTTTTCGCGTGTGAATTGGAGGCGAGCGAGCGAGTCATTCGATCCTTTTTGGTCAGGATATACGTACGTGTGTGCACGTGTATGTGTATGCATTTGGGTCCTTTGAGCATGCGTATGTATACACACACTCAGGCGCTCGATCAGGCGCCCTTCCTTTTGCACTCGGTCGTCTTTCCTTCCTTCCTTTGGCAGATGGTAGCATGTCTTCAATGCTGAAAAAGAGAAGCAATAGGTCTCCAAAGTTGTAACCCGCCGAGTCTAAAGATGATCTTAATATTCGATATGAATTTTCTCAATGTAGCTTCAGTTACAGATTAAGTACATTCAGTACAATTATACTCAAAAAAATTTGCCTGATTCTTCGATTATAATCTTAACCCCTGTATTTGATTGGTGTTACTATAATTTTCCAAACGGGCTATATGCAAGTCGATTGATTTTTGTGTGTGTAAGTGATTTCATCATGGAGCTTGAGGCGCGGCACCATCGCTCGCCGGAGACGCTAGCAAGACCACGACCAGGAACAAGCTACACTCAGCGAACGACGGTTCGAGCTGGGAGTCGGTGGAGGGGGGCTGTAGTTATAATTTTAATTACAATTTAACTTCAGATAAACCTAATATGCAGAGTAAAAAGGACCAACGCAAAAAATAGGTTGCTAGATCAGGTTTTTCCATGCTCAACTAATATAAATGTAGTGGTGCACGTCACTTCTTTTCTTGTAAAATTAAAATTAAAATTTCATACCAACACAAACTATATGTGCGTTAGTCGAGACGCCTCACTCCCGAGGTAGTAATGGTGGTGAGGGAGTACAACCGCGGTAAGCCTCCACGGTTCAAGGTGGTGCGTCGATACCATCGGTGGTGCTTGACACGGAGCGACACCGCGATCTCGATGACCCAGGTTAGCAAGCTCAACCCACGGTGCCGGTGGTGAGGTGAGGTGCAGCATCACCCTTATAACGTCTTCGGGTTGGAAGATGTGGATGTACTCGGGGGCGTGGGTGGCTCTGGTTGACTGGATGGAGAGGCTGGAATAATCTAATGTGGAAACACAACCTGTTTTTCGACGAGACCGATAGTAACGATATGTACTTTTGTTTTACGTATTTACACATAAAGTTTTTATGTTATGTTTTCACGCATATTAGTAAGTATATAATTTTAACATGTTAGTTTTAAAATAACCTTGCTGAAAACAAAGTTGTAGAAGCTTTTACTAGAAAATAATATTATTAGTTAAAACGTGCATTGCACGTGCAAGCTTACTTGTCGGGGGAATGACCCCCGGGTAGGGTAACACAGGGGAAACAATTCATCAAGGCAAAGATCACCGACCGGATGGTCACCTATCTAGTCAAGGCCGAGCTAATCAAGAGCAAACAAGAAGTGGGCCGAACTGTTCAAGATGAGGGTCGATTGCCCCAGAGAAGGCGCAATCGGCCTCACCAAGGAGCATTCGGCCGAAGTAAGCAGAGCAACATCCGATCAGGACCCCAGGTCGGACACCTGGTACAAGAGCATTCAATGCGCAATCCCTGAAGATCGGGATTGTCAGAGGCGTGCGGTCTCCTCCAGCACCGATCACGCGGACAGGCCAACAGGCCTAAGTATCTAGCTCCACTGTTCACCACCGAGGTCTATAGGATAGCGGTATGGTGAGCCGCAAGTCTACACCGGGCCATCCGGAAGAGCACGATGTGAGGTCCCTAGCTCATTTGAGGCAGACAGCTGGGCCCTCCCCCTTGTACATTTACCTTTGTACCCCGGGCTCGGCCTATAAGAGCCTCGGGTACCCCTCCTGCATGAGGGACGACGGAGCAGTTATTACAATATTACCCACCATAGAGAGAGCAAGGAGAGAGTAGTGACCAGAGGCCCTCTTCTTCTTCCTCTCAAACAGCTCAAGGAGCATTCATTGTAGCCAGAGTTATTGCATATAGCTAGCTCGCCAGGACTAGGGGTGTTATCTCTACAGAGAGCCCTGAACCTGGGTACATCGTGGTGTCTCACAGTGTGTTCCCATTCTCGTTTCCGGTACCAGCGACACTCACCTCGGTTTGTCCCCCTCTTTAGCCATCCCCATGGCATCTGCCGTTACATATCGACGACAGTTGGCGCCCACCATGGGGCAGGCCGAGGCGTCGACTGGAGTTCTGATCCGGACGGGACCATCATCTGCATCGCGCATGCGCTTTGCCTCCGGCCTGGTGATGAGGAGCGGAGCGTGGGACTTCTTCATCGACAATGCCTCACGGTTTGGGGCTGGAATGCCTCTGCCGCACGGCATCATCATTCCTTTCGGCGGACATCGCGTCTTCGTCGCGACACTTCCTGATGTGTTTCCTAGGGAGGTACGGGTGTTTTCTGAGCTCACGGATCCGTTGCCAGGAGGTCCGGATGCCGTGGGAACAGAGGGCACGACTGCGCAAATTCGTGCGGAGGTTATGATGGCAGGAGCATCTAGTCGCCACAGCTCTACTTCAGCAACCTGAGCCGCGAGGGCAGCAACCACGTGTCGGGACCCGGAATATGCGTATGTAATTCCAGTCACGATGCAATCACATGGAGAGCCGAGAGCCGTACCCACTTGTCTAAGCAGACAAGGCAAAGCACATAACACTCTCGGAAATCATCGAACGTGAGGGGCATCCCATCCAGACCGGATGATCAACTGAGATGGGTCCTCATCGTCCGCTCACAAGTCCAAATGCTTATGGGTGGTGAATCCCATACTCATAGACAAGTCGCCTCAACCATGTTATCGATTGAATCCTAACTCTTACATAGACTTACTCCAGCCCGATCACTTAGTCGGGGTCTAGGGCGGGCTCGATCATACAACAAAGTGTGCCACGTGACAGAGTCACGAGCAATCGCATCGCTATGCCCCAAGCTGCGCACATCTAAGGGCCACTTGGTGTATAAAAGACCGCCAGCCAGATCACAACTAAGGTCTCGAAAACCCATACTAAGACATGCATGTTATAAACATACACGCATCACACATGTCTAGTATGAACAGCAGGTATCATCACATAACTCTACAAAGTATTCTTTATTGACTTACACATAGAGCATACACAAAGATCACATGTCTGTGATCAACATTACATCATACAACGGAAGCAAATTAGGTCTGAGTACAGACAAGTTTAACAAATGGCTTAGAGAAGCCTTGTAAATATACATGCCCTTCCACGAGGGACCAGACTGTTGTCTGGAACTATACTATCAAGGTCAACGTCGAGCTTCACGAAGAAGACTCCATCGGGGTCCGGGTTCTCATCTAAAACATAAAATAAGCAAACGTGAGTACAAAGTCGTACTCAGAAAGACTTACATCAGAACTAAACTACTCATGCTCAAGTATCAAGGTAAAGGAGGTGGGGTTCAACATGCAGAAGTGCCAGCTTTGACTTGGCTAGTCCTGAACTACGAGTACCAGACTTGAGGTAAGAAGCGTACACGAGTCCACTACTAAGTATCCAAACAATACACCACTATGGATACTTCCTCGACTTCCCCACGAGAAGCACGCCATAGCACTCACGCTTATCTTGCGAGTTTTATAAGTATCCATTCAAGTTGTCTATGATCAAGTAGAGGTCTCCAAGTAGTCCATAACCGCGGACACGGCTATTCAAATAGTTCATTAACCCTGCAGGGGTGTACATCTTCACACGCGTGTCATCACTTATCGCCTCGTTCTTGTCACCCTTCAAGCGGGTGTTTGAAGTGGATGAAACCAAGGCACTACCCTCACATCACCTTCTCTAATCCAGGAGTCGACTACCTGAGTTTGTCACCGCTCGAGAGTCCGGCCGGTTCCACGAAACGGACTCAGATAATGCAAGGGACCGAGACGCCACCTTTGAAAGATGGTTTCGCTGCCTCACAGGTCCACCCACATATCTATGCATAAGTCAAATGGAAAACCCGAATCTAGTGTGACTCCTGGACCGGATCGGGTACGTAAAGAGGCCAAACGGGGCTCCCATAAAACCCTACATGTGGTCATACTCTTTGTCTTGGATCACAAAACAGGAACTCGGGGCCTAGGGCAGTGTTCAACGAGACAACCCACTGTGTACTCCTACACAGCCTCTCATCGTTCACCTTTGTTCAGGGTGGATTCACCAACACGTTATCATCAGCATCACTGTGTTCATTCCATCCCGACTCACAATCATAACATCCTCATTGTATCACTAAGAAGCAATAAGCAGTAATAGTTGCAGGGGCCACATGCTCACCATTCAACTCCTAAATCTGCTAGGATTGTGGTTTGCTTAATACGGTGACAAAATGATAGGTCATGCATCGGAATGGGTTCTACTATGCGAAAGAACGTGTCTCGGTGATCTCCTAAACATGCATAAGCGAGACTGAGAGGGAAGTAGGATTTTATAGACAAGATCAATGGGCTTTGCTTGCCTTGCTGACGATACACGGGTCTTAATGGTGGTCTTCTTCTTCGGGGTGATCACCGTCTCGGAACGTCTGTCATCGGAGGCAATCATCAACAAGGGGGGACAACTTCGGAAGTAAATGCACAAGCACAGGTTTATGTTGTCACATGATGTGAATGGTGCTGGTTTGTGGTACATTTGATTTAAATGAAGTGTATTGCATTTGAAATGAAAATTCAAACTCCACATATGAATTTCAATTTAACCAAATTGCAATTGCTATTGTTTGTTCTTTGAAAACCATGTGATCATGTGTTTGATATGCCTCTGATGTTCAAGTGAGATGTGGTGTATTGCAATGGTTCAAATTTGAATAGCATTTGAATTTAATTAGAATTATTTTCAATTAAGACAAATAGCAAAAGCTACTGGTCCCATTTTAAATTCAACTCAAACATAGCTGAAAGTTGTATATTTGGATAGATTATTTTCTGCTGATCATTTTTCATATATTATTTGTCCAATTTGGAGTTCATATGAATTTTCTATGATTTTTGGAAGTTTATACTATTATCTGTAATTTCTGAATTCTTTTAATCCAATTACTGCGTCAGCACTGCATCAGCATGGCGTCAGCAGGGGGCTGACCAGTGGGGCCCTGCTGTCAGTCACAGTGGGGGTTAACCCCGTTTTAATTAGAGCTCACAAAGGGGTTAAGGGTTGGGGGCCCCATCTGTCATAGACCCCAGGGGGGTTATTAAGGGCCCTAATGGACAAACCAGCCGGCGGCTAACCGCCGGTGACCACGGGTCACGGCGGCGCCTTGCCGGGGTGCCCAAATGGCCACGGGAGGGCACGGGGTGGCTACCAAAATGGAGCTCGTGTGTTCCCGCGTCTGATGCGCTATGCCGGGGGACGCCAGGGGCTCTGGGGCGACGGCGACTTCAAATGGCGCGGTGGCCGGAGTTCTGGAGAACAGCGACGGCGACTTGGTGCATGGGAAGGAGCGGGAAGGGGCTGGGGCGAAGGGGAAGCTCACCCTGAGCACGCCTAGGTGGTCGGGGAGGCCGGAAGGGATGCGACTACGGCGAATTCGGCGAGGGAAACCACGGCGGCCGCCGGCGACTCGGTGGAGATGGCGACGTACTCGGGTCCTCCGGGCTCGATTTCGCGCTTGGGGAGACGAAGACGAGCACGGGACGTCGCCTGGACACGACGGCTCGAGCTAACTCGGCCGGTGGCCACGCAGGCGCGGCGGCGCGCTCCGGCACGGGCTTCGGGCGGCGAGCGGAACGGCGAAGGGAGAGGGGGAGGAGGTCCAGAGAGTGAGGGGAAAGGACGAGGGCGTCGCGGCGTGTTCCGTGGCACCTAGAAGAGACCAGGGGAGGCCTAGGTGGCTCGGCGGACGCGGGCATGCTCTCCACGGCGGCGAGCTGCCTGCTCTGTCGCCGGGAAGAAGACGACAAGGGAGGGCCAGGTGGGCTGGGCCGGTTCAGTTAGTTGGGCCTGAGGCCTAGGTAAGTGGGCTCGGTTTTCTTTTTCTTTTTCTCTGTTTCTGCTTTCTGTTTTCTATTTTTCTTTACTTTGTTTTGCTCCAAATAAATAGCAACGCATTTTTATTAAATGCCCAAATATTTTTATAAATCCTAGATGACCAGTAGTAAGTCACTTGTAGAATTTGAGCATTTTTTAAATTCAAAACATTTGAATTTCAAATCAAATAGGGGTCAAATTTAATTTCCAGGGCACATTTTGATTTTTTGAATATTCCATGGGCATGGGAAAGAACCCAAACCACTTTTAAAAAGATCACCATCATTTATAGGAATTTTCCAAATACACAAATGATTTTTGGAAAAAGATTTTTATCTGGCCATTTGAATTAATTTCTCAGGGCTTTCTTTTCCCCAATTTTGAATTTCTTTTTGAATTTTTCACATGATGCAAAGGATTCAAGCAAGCCCTAGCACTTACCCTAGTTGGGGTTCTGACAACTCGCCCCCACTCAAAAGTATCTCGACCCAAGATTCAGAAGTCGTCGGGAGGAAGGTGGGGTACTCGGCACAGAGGCGGTCTTCTCTTTCCCAGGTTGCTTCTTTCTCGGAGTGATGTGACCATTGCACTTTGAGGAACTTGATCTTCTGACGACGAGTGACACGCTCTGCGGAATCAAGAATACGAACAGGGTACTCTCGATAAGAAATGTCATCTTGGAGATCAATTGTTTCATGGTCGACTTCGCGGATGGGGTCCTTGAAGCAACGCCTGAGTTGTGACACATGGAATACATCATGTACTCGGGAAAGGTGCGGGGGTAGTTCAAGTTGGTAGGAAACTTCTCCACGTTTAGCAAGAATGCGGAAAGGTCTGATGTAACGTGGGGCCAACTTGCCTTTGATACCGAATCGTTGGGTACCCTTCAGAGGAGTAACCCGAAGGTAAGCCTTCTCATCAATATTGTAGCTCTCTTCTCTATGATGACGATCATAGTAGCTCTTTTGACGAGACTGGGCGGCTTTCAAACGATCACGAACAATGCGAACTTGCTCTTCTGCTTCCTTGATCATATCCGGTGCAAAGAGTTGTCTTTCACCGGTTTCTGACCAGTTAAGGGGTGTTCGACATCGTCGGCCATAGAGGAATTCAAAGGGAGCCATGTTCAGACTAGATTGATAGCTATTGTTATAAGCAAATTCGGCGAAGGGAAGAGATTTCTCCCAATTCTTTCCGAAAGAGATAACACAAGCTCTGAGCATGTCTTCCAAGATTTGATTAACCCTTTCAACTTGACCGCTAGATTGAGGATGAGATGATGTACTAAAGGAGAGATGAGTTCCCATAGCATTCTGAAAGCTTCCCCAAAATCTAGAGGTGAAAAGGCTACCACGATCAGAATTGATTTCCAAAGGAACACCGTGAAGAGACACAATTCTAGAGACATACAAGTCCGCTAACTGGCTAGCAGTTATAGACTCGCGTACTGGAAGGAAGTGAGCAACTTTTGAAAGTCGGTCAATGACAACGAAGATGGCATCATTTCCTTTCTGGGTTTTTGGAAAGCCGGTGATGAAGTCCATACTGACCTTGTACCATTTCCACTCGGGAATAGACAATGGTTGAAGAGTACCAGCAGGTCTTTGGTGTTCTGCCTTAATGCGACGACAAACATCACATTCGGCAACAAATTGAGCAATGTCTCTCTTCATCCGGGTCCACCAAAATCTCTGGCGTAGATCTTGGTACATTTTTGTGCTACCGGGATGAATGGAGAGGGAAGTGTCATGAGCTTCCTTAAGGATCAGCTGCTTTATGTATTCATTCTCAGGAACTACTAAACGATTTTCAAAGAATATCGTTCCTTGATCATTTGCAGAGAAACATTTAGCAACTCCGCTAACAATGTTCTGCTTGATCTCTTGAATACTACTATTTTGTTTCTGGGCGGCTATGATTTGATCCTCAAGGGTTGGTTTCGCCACCAAGGTAGAAATAAAACCATGAGGAACTATCTCCAGATTGAGCTTGCGAAATTCCTCATGCAGAAGTGGTTGATACTGTTGTAACATGAGGTTGTTACAATACGACTTACGACTTAGTGTATCAGCCATGCCATTGGCTTTGCCTGGGGTGTAAGAAATTCCTAAGTCATAATCTTTTATCAACTCTATCCAGTGTCTTTGCCTGAGATTAAGATCTGGCTGGGTGAAAATATATTTGAGGCTTTGGTGGTCGGAATAGATCTCACAACGATTACCAAGGAGGTAATGTCGCCAAGTCTTCAGGGCATGAACTACGGCAGCGAGTTCAAGATCATGGGTAGGATAGTTCTCTTCATGTGGACGCAACTGGCGTGAAGCATATGCTACCACATGTCTATCTTGCATAAGTATGCATCCTAACCCTTGCCGTGAAGCGTTACAATAGATCTCGAAATCCCTTTTGGTGTCTGGAGGCGCAAGTACGGGTGCAGAAGTCAATCTTCTCTTTAGCTCTTGAAAGCTTTCCTCTCACTTGGGGGTCCATTGGAATTTCTTATCTTTCTTGAGGAGTTCAGTTAGAGGTTTTGCAACTTTGGAGAAGTTCTCAATGAAGCGGCGGCAATAGCTTGCTAAGCCAAGAAAACTCCTAACTTGCTTAACCGATTCAGGTGGAGTCCAGTCAAGGACGGCCTGAACTCTCTCGGGATTGACTGCAACACCTTTTGCAGAAATCACGTGGCCTAAGTAGGTCACTTCTGGTAGCCAAAATTCACACTTGGAGAACTTGGCATAAATGCGATGCTCTCTAAGTTTCATCAATACCAACCTAAGATGTTCTGCATGCTCTTCTTCATTCTTCGAGTAGATGAGAATGTCATCAAGATAAACCACAACAAATTTATCTAGGTAGTCCATGAAGATCGAATTCATTAAGAGCGAGAATGTGGCGGGGGCATTGGTTAAACCGAAGGACATGACGGTGTACTCGTAAAGACCATAACGAGTAGTAAAAGCCGTTTTGGGAATGTCCTCGTTTCTGATTTTGATTTGATGATAGCCTAATCTCAAATCCATCCTGGAGAAGACAGAGGATCCAGCAAGTTGATCATAAAGATCATTGATCCTAGGCAGTGGGTACTTGTTCTTTATCGTCGCTAGATTTAGCGGGCGATAGTCTACGCACATCCTTTCTGTTCCATCTTTCTTCGTTACGAACAGAACGGGGCAACCCCATGGCGATGAGCTAGGGCGGATGAAGCCTTTTGCCAACGAAGCATCAAGTTGGGTTTTTAGCTCAGCTAACTCATGTGGGGCCATTCTATATGGGCGTCTGGAAATTGGGGTTGTGCCTGGTATAAGATCCACTATGAATTCTACACATCTGTCGGGTGGCATGCCCGGCAGCTCTTCAGGAAAGACATCCGGGAAGTCACGAACCACCGGAATATCTTCAAGGTCAGGAAGGGGAAGCACATTCAAAGTATGCATCTGGATTCTAGAGCTGGGTGATGTGTAGTCAATGATCTAGCCTGAAGGATGGGTGAGTTTAACTAACTTGGCTTTACAATCAAGGACAACATTCTGTCTTGATAACCAATCCATGCCTAGGATGACATCAATGTCTGAAGACTTGAGGGCTATAAGAGAAGCAAGGAATACTAAACCCTCAATTGCAATTTGATTGCCATGGCTTACTCTATTAGTTTGCCACTTTGAACCAGGAGTTTGAATGATCATTGGAGAAAACATTTCTTCAAAAGGAAATTCATGACGAAGTGCATAACTCTCCGACATGAATAAATGTGAAGCTCCTGGATCGAAAAGAACGGAGGCGGGAACATGATTGACTGGGAGTGTAGCAAGGATGACGTCAGAAGTGGTAGTGGTTTCCTCAACTGAGATTTGGTTCACATATCCACTACCTATGACTAAAAGCTTTGCTGGAAAGGTTTTGGTGGTTGATTTCTTTGGAGGCTTGTGACTAGGTCGACTTGGTGCCACCAACACTGTAGGGCATTGTCGGAAGTAATGGCCTGTCAGACCACACGTGAAACACATCCTGCCTGAACTGCTAGGAGCAGGATTACTTGATTGCACACCATCATTCCTGGGAGGAACAATGTGTTGAGGTGGATGGCATATATTGGATGGTGGCCTCTGAAGAAAGTTTTGAGGTAAGGCACCAGTGGGAATCCATATTCGGCGTTTATGAGGGGCTGAACTTGAAGAAGGAGCAAGCTCAATATCATGCTTGCGAGACTCTTCGAACACTTCATTGCCATGCTCATCTCTAAAGGATCTGTTGACTAAGTCCTCAAAGGTGGCAAATTCAAGGAGGTTGAGATCATGGCGAAGTTTAGGGCTAAGTCCCTTACGGAACCTTGCCTGCTTTCTGGCATCAGTGGTGATCTCATCTTGGGCATAACGAGCAAGACGGTTGAACTCCCTCACATACTCATGAATGGACATCCCTCCTTGAGTCAAATTGCAGAACTCTTCCTTCTTGCGCTCCATTAACTCATCTAGAAGGTGGTACCCTCGAAAGGCATCACGGAACTCCTGCCAAGTCACTATGTGACCATCAGGCTGCATGGCAACATAGTTCTCCCACCATTCGGTAGCAGCACCTTCCAGAAAGTATGCCGCGAATATGAATCGATCACTGGGAGCAACATGTGCCGTGTCAAGCTTACGCTCGATGGAACGGAGCCAATCATCAGCTTCAAGGGGCTCAGAAGAACATCGGAATACCGGTGGCTTGATGAGGATGAAGTCCTGAATGCTCACAACCACATTGCAATGACGTGAGGTATTCTGCTCGATGAGCTCCAGAAGGCGTGTTTGATCACGTCGATTCTTCTCAGCTTCCATCATGATTTCCGCCGCAGAAGGCGGTGGTGGAGGTGCATCATCATTTTTATTCCGATCACGGTCTCGATTGCGACGAACAACACTACAAGTTCCACCTGACATCCTGTGTGATAAAGATCAACAATCAGAACAGGTTGTACGATGGAATCAAAGATAAGAGGACATGATTTAAGGAGGAGAAGACTATAATGCAAAGGCAATGATTAAAGAAACACGGGATAAATCGGGCAGCATAACGGCTACACCGGGATGGAAAACAAGACAACCTTGAGGAGATTGGACAGAACTTCCTCAAGGAACTCAAAACACGGAGACTCTGGACGACCACAACAATCCTATGGCTACAAGGAAGCACTCAGCGAGATGTTCTAGTAAGACATAGATGAGGCTAGTCCTATCATCCCGTAGAAAAGATAAGGGCGACTCAGAACTCAGATCGATGAGGGTAAGGAGAAAAAGAAGCCTTACATTGTTCCCTTATATACCCAAGTAACTATATAACTATAGAGTGCTAAACTCGACTTCTACCAACGGTTTGATAATCCTACAGACAGTCCTGCTCTGATACCAAGTCTGTCGGGACCCGGAATATGCGTATGTAATTCCAGTCATGATGCAATCACATGGAGAGCCGAGAGCCGTACCCACTTTTCTAAGCAGACAAGGCCAAGCACATAACACTCTCGAAAAGCATCGAACGTGAGGGGCATCCCATCCAGACCGGATGATCAACTGAGATGGGTCCTCATCGTCCGCTCACAAGTCCAAATGCTTATGGGTGGTGAATCCCATACTCATAGACAAGTCGCCTCAACCATGTTATCGATTGAATCCTAACTCTTACATAGACTTACTCCAGCCCGATCACTTAGTCGGGGTCTAGGGCAGGCTCGATCATACAACAAAGTGTGCCACGTGACAGAGTCACGAGAAATCGCATCGCGATGCCCCAAGCTGCGCACATCTAAGGGCCACTTGGTGTATAAAAGACCGCCAGCCAGATCACAACTAAGGTCTCGAAAACCCATACTAAGACATGCATGTTATAAACATACACGCAACACACATGTCTAGTATGAACAGCAGGTATCATCACATAACTCTACAAAGTATTCTTTATTGACTTACACATAGAGCATACACAAAGATCACATGTCTGTGATCAACATTACATCATACAACGGAAGCAAATTAGGTCTGAGTACAGACAAGTTTAACAAATGGCTTAGAGAAGCCTTGTAAACATACATGCCCTTCCACGAGGGACCAGACTGCTGTCTGGAACTATACTATCAAGGTCAACGTCGAGCTTCACGAAGGTGACTCCATCGGGGTCCGGGTTCTCATCTAAAGCATAGAATAAGCAAACGTGAGTACAAAGTCGTACTCAGCAAGACTTATATCAAAACTAAACTACTCATGCTCAAGTATAAAGGTAAAGGAGGTGGGGTTCAACATGCAGAAGTGCCAGCTTTGACTTGGCTAGTCCTGAACTACGAGTACCAGACTTGAGGTAAGAAGCGTACACGAGTCCACTACTAAGTCTCCAAACAATACACCACTATGGATACTTCCTCGACTTCCCCACGAGAAGCACGCCATAGCACTCACGCTTATCTTGCGAGTTTTATAAGTATCCATTCAAGTTGTCTATGATCAAGTAGAGGTCTCCAAGTAGTCTAAAACCTCGGACACGGCTATTCGAATAGTTCATTAACCCTGCAGGGGTGTACATCTTCACACGCGTGTCATCACTTATCGCCTCGTTCTTGTCACCCTTCAAGCGGGTGTCGGACGTGGATGAAACCAAGGCACTACCCTCACATCACCTTCTCTAATCCAGGAGTCGACTACCTGAGTTTGTCATCGCTCGAGAGTCCGGTCGGTTCCACGAAACGGACTCAGATAATGCAAGGGACCGAGACACCACCTTTGAGAGATGGTTTTGCTGCCTCGTAGGTCCACCCACATATCTATGCATAAGTCAAATGGAAAACCCGAATCTAGTGTGACTCCTGGACCGGATCGGGTACGTAAAGAGGCCAAACGGGGCTCCCATAAAACCCTACATGTGGTCATACTATTTGTCTTGGATCACAAAACAGGAACTCGGGGCCTAGGGCAGTGTTCAACGAGACAACCCACTGTGTACTCCTACACAGCCTCTCATCGTTCACCTTTGTTCAGGGTGGATTCACCAACACGTTATCATCAGCATCACTGTGTTCATTCCATCCCGACTCACAATCATAACATCCTCATTGTATCACTATCGAGGGATTGGTACCCGGGTAGGCTCACCCAAGCGGAAGCAACCTTTCAAGACAAATATGGACCGATTGGGCTGCAGCTGGGCCGAGCTGGGTAGACGTACGGCCGATTTCTCCAAGGCAATTAGCCGTACCGAATGCCAGCAGTCGTCCCAGGCGCAACCGGTCCACCCTTTTCATCACCAAGGCGATCATCCGATTGGCCCGCAGCTGGGCCGAGATGAGCATCGACGCGGCCGATTGCCTAGAGCAATCCACCCTGCCGAGGGCCACCCGTCGGCCCAGGCGCAATTGGTACGACTTACCACCCCAGGAGAAGTTGACCCCGAGACCAGTCGGAGGTCCAAGTACGAGGTCATAAATGCGCAATACCGAGAGATCGGGGTGGCAGAGAAGCCAAGTCACATCAAAGATCTGGCAGAGATGCGGTGTCGACCTCTCCGCCGATTCCGCGGACAGGACGACAAGACCGCACCTCCTAGCTCCACTGTTCATCATCATGCCCTATGAGTCTACAGTATGGGCCGCCGCTTGTCGGGTCCGGATCACCCGGAGAGGAGCAGTCGGTGGGACCCAGCCGATTAGAGGATGACAGCTGGGCCCACTCGGCAGTGAAGTTACCGATTTATCCCGGGCTCACACTATAAGAGTCCAGGGTACCCCTCCTGCGTGAGGGACGATCCACACATTCGCACCATTACTCACAACTCACTCAGTTCATTCACTGCTTGTAGTTCCTCCTCAGGGAAGCAGGAGAGAGCCTTGCCCACGGCGGCTCTCACCTTCCCTTGAGTAGATAGAGAAGCAGTTATTGTAGCTCAGTTCCATTGATATAGAAGAGACAAGCAGGAGTAGGGGTTTTATCTCTCCGGAGAGCCCCGAACCTGGGTACATCGTGGTGTCCGTCACCGTGTTTGTGCCTAACCCGATTCCGACACCATCGACATCTTCTTCCTCGCGTCTTCCCCTCACTTTAGCCATCCCTATGGCATCTGCCGTCACATGTCGACGACAGTTGGCGCCCACCGTGGGGCAGACCGAGGCGTCGACTGGAGTAAAGATCCGGACGAGATTTTCCTCTGCATCGGGCGGTAGCCACGCCTCTGACCTGATTCTTAGGCGTGAGGCAATCGACTACGTGGTGGACTACTCGGCGCGGTACGGGGCCGGTGCGCCCCTGCCGCCCGGTGTGTCACTGCAAGTGGGCAGTCATCGCCTCTTCATCGGCAGCTTCCCCGAGGCATATCCCAGGGAGATTCACATCTTCTCGTGCATCACGGATCCGCTCTCGACCAGGGGCTGCACGGCAGCGCCTGGCGGAGAGGATGGCCGTGTGCATGCAACCGTCATGATGGCGGGGGCGTCTTCATCAAGCAACCGCGGTGCAGCGAGTGCGGCTAGGAGAGCCAAGGAGGCAGCTGACACCGCGGAGCGAGTCGGCACCAGCGCGTTGCGGGATGTGTTGTACACAACCGTGAACAGGAATGGAGATCCCGATCAAGTGCACACTGAGCTGGAAACAACACGGCTTGCCCTCGCTCGCAAAGCCGAGCAAGTGCTGGCAGAAGAGCGTAGGCTGGGAGCCATCACGAGAGAGTACAACGCGGCGCACGCCGGACGGCGTAGGACGATTGAGCCCGCAGTCTTAGAATATTTGAGAAGCCGAGGTCGGGCAGTCCATCAGCAGCTGTCGGGAGCCGAGCAACCGGAGCGGCCGAGGAGGCCGGCGCAGCCGGAGCAGCCGGTGCAATCGGCGTTCTTCCAGAGGCCGACGTACAGCACGCCGGACAAGAACCTGAGAGCAGCCGAGCAGATATCAATCGAGCTAGAAGACCTAGAGGGAGATGAACGGCGTGAGCAGACGCGCCGAATGCGCGGGCTGCTGGCAGCCGCAAAGGAGCAGCGGCTTGTGGCAATGGAGAATCAGAATGCAGGACCTGGGGCGTCAAGAGGAACTGTGAGGCCGAATCCGAAAGCCAGCCAGCGACCGAATGCATCGCGCCAGAACAGGCAGCAGCCGGCCCCATCTCGGCATGAGAGTAGGGTCAGGAGCAATCGGCCACCCCCAGCGGCAAACAGAAGAGTTGAAGAGCAAGCTGTTAACAGCAGGCGCAATGACATGCCTCGGCAGTCGGCACCAAGACCAGCAATCAGCGCCTGACTTGGCCCTCGCCAAATCTGTCAGAATGACGCCAGGCATCGCATTGAGCTCCTGGAGAAGGAAGCTCAAGAAGATCAAGAAGGAGAGGCTGGCCCGTCGTGTTTCGGTCATCGCATTCGGACCGAGAAGTTTCCCAAAGGATTCACGCTGCCGAGAGACACACCCAAGTACAATGGTTCTGTGAAGCCAGAAGATTGGTTGTCCGATTACCTGACCACAGTTCGCATTGAAGGGGGCAGTCGGCGCGTGGCAGTCCGCTATGCACCTTTGATGCTGCAGGGTTCGGCTCGAACCTGGTTGAATAGTCTGCCCAAGGACAGTGTAAATTGTTGGGAAGATTTCACAAGTGCATTCATTCACAACTTCACGAGCACATATGAGCGGCCCAACCTCCCGCGGCAGTTGGCTCTTTGTGTGCAAGGCAAGGATGAACCCCTCCGAGATTACTTATCTCAGTGGATCAAGTTGAAGAACTCATGTGAAGGAGTCCATGAGATCCAGGCCATTCAGTACTTAACGGATGGATGCCTGGCCGATTCAATGTTGAAGCACAAGTTGCTCCGCAAGGATTTCACATCGCTCGCCGAGCTCATGAAGGTGGCCAACTCATTTGATGTGTCCGATTCTGCGATGCGCCCTAACCAGCTCGGAGTTGGAGGTGTCATTCAGTCACCAGGGGCTCCGCAGTCGGACACAGGGAACCAAGGCCTCAGTCGGAAGGAAAGAAGAGAGAACAACCGCAACAACAGCAACAACCAGCAGAACAATGGCATGCGCAAGGATGAGCAGCCAGACACTCAGTACGGCAGTCGGCAGGTGGCCGCTGTTCAGAATGAAGAAGATCCAGGGGCTGCAGGAGGCAGTCGAAAGATGAGACCCAATGTGAGGCCCCCGGGGCAGATGAAGCCCAAGTACACATTTGATGATATGCTGGATGCACCGTGCAAGTTGC
The DNA here is from genome assembly GCA_950022295.1 of Bromus sterilis. Taxonomy (NCBI): domain Eukaryota; kingdom Viridiplantae; phylum Streptophyta; class Magnoliopsida; order Poales; family Poaceae; genus Bromus; species Bromus sterilis. The sequence goes on from OX465597.1 coordinate 35,140,456, forward strand.
ACAACACTCCTGGCAGGCCGTCTGCGCATACCACTCGGCAGTGCGATTTCGTGAGAAGGATTGCAAAGGGAGAACCTTTACCACCTCCACCCCCACCACCACCCCAGAACAGAGGACCACCTCAGCAGCAGAACCAGTTCCCGCGACAAGACGCCGCTTACATGATTTTCACCAGCGAGTCCGCCGACAAGGGCAGTCGGAGAGCCCGAGCTCAAGAAGTCAATGCTACCATGCCGCTGATTCCTCAGTACATGCATTGGTCCGAGTGCCCCATATCCTAGGACAGAGCAGATCACCCGACCATCTTGCCGAATCCAGGCAATTATCCGCTTGTGGTTGATGCTCTGTTCGCAGGACCAAGGTTTTCATGCAAGTTCTCCCGAGTGCTCGTCGATGGAGGAAGCACAATCAACATTCTATACAGAGACACCTTGATCAAGCTAGGGCTCACCGAGAAGGATCTGGAGCGCAGTCGGACGACATTCCATGGGATTGTCCCTGGGTTGTCTTGCACCCCCATGGGTCGCATTCGGCTGGATGTCATATTTGGCACATAGGAGAATTTCAGGAGGGAGCCAATCTGGTTCGAGGTCGCCGACCTCAGCAGTCCTTATCATGCTCTCTTGGGACTGCCCGCATTCGCCAAGTTCATGTTCAATGCACAACAGACTTACCTCAAGATGAAGATCCCAGGGCCAAACGGCGTCATCACCGTCACCGGGGACTTCAGGAAGTCCCTCGAGTGCACGTCGGCGGGCGGCAGTTTGGCTGACTCCCAAGTGATTGAAACAGAGAAGCGTCAGCTCGGCAAAGTGATAGCAATGACGCAAGCACATAACAAGAACCCACTCCCAGTCGGCCCAACCAAGAGAGCAGATGAGGAATCGGCTTTTCAGTCGGCCAAGGACAGCAAGAAGGTCGCTCTAGATCCCTCCGACTCAACCAAGTTCGTTGTAGTCGGAGCTGGACTTAGCGACAAATAGGAAAGCGAGCTCGTCGAGTTTCTCCGTGAGAATCGGGACATCTTCGCATGGTCTCCACAAGACATGCCTGGTGTGCCGTGAGAACTCGCCGAGCACAAGCTGCACATTCGGCCAGGCTCGAAGCCGGTCAAGCAACCCCTGATTCGTTTTTCTGAAGATAAGAGAAGGGCAATCGGCGAAGAGATTGCGAAGATACAAGCTGCAGGTTTCGTCATGGAAGTGTTTTACCCCGAGTGGCTGGCGAATCCAGTCCTCGTGATGAAGAAGAACAAGACTTGGCGCATGTGTATCGATTACACGTGCTTGAACAAGGCGTGCCCGAAAGATCCGTTTGCTCTGCCCCGTATCGATCAAGTGATTGATTCTACGACCGGCTGCGAGCTTTTGTCTTTTCTGGATGCCACAACTGGCTATCACCAGATCAAACTTGCTGTGGAGGATCAAATAAAAACTGCATTCATAACCCCTTTCGGGGCTTATTATTATATCACCATGCCTTTTGGTTTGAAAAATGGGGGTGCCACTTATCAGCGCACAATTCAGAGATGTACACACTCTCAACTCGGCATAAATCTCCACGTCTATGTGGATGATCTGGTAGTGAAGTCGGCCAAGGGAGTCACACTCCTAGATGACCTCCGAGAGACATTTGCAAATCTGAGAACTTACCAGATCAAGCTCAACCCTGAGAAATGTGTGTTTGGGGTCCAAGCCAGCAAGCTCTTGGGATTTCTCGTTTCCGAGAGAGGAATCGAATGCAATCCCGAGAAGATAGCCGCAATCGAACGAATGGAGCAGCCCAAGAACCTGAAGCAAGTACAAAAGTTCACCGGCTGCCTCGCATCACTCAGCCGATTTCTCAGTCGGCTGGGTGAAAAAGCAATCCCGTTATATCAGCTGATGAAGAAGACGGAGAAATTCACCTGGACACCTCAGGCAAGCGAAGCATTCCGAGAGATCAAGCGCATGCTCTCCACTACGCCGATTCTGGCTGCCCCGATTGAGAAGGAGCCAATGATGTTGTACATTGCGGCAACCAATCGGGTGATCAGTGCAGTTATGGTGGTGGAACGGCCCGAGAAGGACAAGGCACAACAGATTCAGCGACCTGTGTATTATATCAGTGAAGTGCTCTCGGCGTCCAAGCAAAACTACCCTCACTACCAGAAGATGTGCTATGGAGTGTACATGGCAGCCAAGAGATTGAAGCCGTATTTTCAAGCCCATCTGATCACGGTCGTCAGCTCGGCTCCACTAGCCGACATCATAGGAAGCAGAGATGCAACCGGAAGAGTGGCGAAGTGGGCAATCGAGATCGCCAACCATGGCATCCAGTACGAGCCGAGAACAGCAATCAAGTCGCAAGTATTGCCCGATTTCCTGGTGGACTGGGCTGAAACTCAATATATGCCATCCGTCCCAGGATCGGACTTCTGGCGAATGCATTTTGATGGATCCAAGATGAAGAGCGGCCTAGGGGATGGCGTAGTGCCCACTTCACCAAGAGGAGATCAACTACACTATGTATTCCAGATTCACTTTGCAGCATCAAACAACGTTGCCGAGTACGAAGCCCTTGGGCATGGTATCAAGCTGGCCAAGGAAATCGGCATTCGGAATATTGAGTGCTTTGGTGACTCAGATTTGGTGGTACAGCAGTGCACATGCACCTGGGATGCAAAGGATGCAAATATGGCAAGCTACCGTTTCCTAGTGCAGCAGATCAGTGGGTATTTTGAAGGATGTGAGTTCCACCATGTGCCGAGAGCAAACAACGAAGCAGCAAATGCATTGTCCAAGCTCGGCTCAACAAGGCAAGCTATCCCGCCAGGCGTATCACTTGAGCACATCAGGAAGCCATCCATCATGCCATCCCCAGAATCCGAGTCCATCTTCATCTCGAAGACTGATCTTGATGCGTTGAAGAAGGCAAAGGAAGCTCAACCGGCAAAAATTCCAACTCTGAAAAAGAAGTCAAGCGCCCAAGGTGCTTCAGTCTCAGCAGAGCCGACAGCACCAGGGGCTGCCGATTGCAGACCAGGGGCTGCCGAGTGCAGCAAGAAGAGCAAGGCCAAAGGGAAGCAAGCAAAGGCAGCACCAGATGGCACAACCTCAGAAGAACCAATGACATCAGGCACTGCCGATTGCATTCAAGAAGTTCCAGCTCCAGACGAGCAGTCGTCACCAGGGGCTGCCGAATGCGTGCCAGGCCCCGCAATCGGCAGTTCAGAAACAGAAGTCGAGATGGCAGAGATTCAAGAGGCCGAGATCCAAGAGGCCAATGGCCAAGAAGCCGAGATCCAAGAAGAAGTCGCACCTCAGCAAGCAGCAGTGATGGTAGTCGTCAGTGCGCCATCATGGGCACAGCCGATTAGAGATTTCCTAGCGGACGGAATTCTTCCAGAAGACGAAGCCGAGTCAAGACAAATCAGTCGCCGATCTTGGGCATACACAATAATCAACAACGAGCTAGTGCGCAAGAGTGCAACTGGTGTCTTTCAGAGATGTGTAGAAGAAGACAGAGGCTTGGAGTTGCTCAGAGACATCCATCAAGGTGAATGCGGTCATCACGCATCAGCAAAAGACATTGCCAACAAAGCTTTCTGACATGGTTTCTACTGGCCGATTGCGCTTGCAGCGGCTGAGAACTTGGTGAAATATTGCAAGGGCTGCCAGCGGTTCAAGGCAAAAAGTCATCAGCCAGCATCAACATTGAAGACAATCCCATTAGCATGTCTGTTTGCGGTGTGGGGTTTGGATATGGTTGGTCCATTCAAGAGGGCCCGAAGTGGCATGACACATCTCCTGGTCGCAGTGGACAAGTTCACCAAGTGGATTGAAGCCCGCCCGATCAAGAAGCTGGATGGTCCGACTGCGGTCCGTTTTGTGGCCGACATCGTGTGCAGATATGGTGTGCCCAATAACATCATCACCGACAACGACACCAATTTCGCAAAGGGCGCTCTGGCTCGGTACGCATCTCAGCAGGGCATTCGGCTCGATCTTGCATGTGTGGCACATCCTCAGTCGAATGATCAAGTAGAAAGAGCAAACGGCCTCATCCTGTCAGGTATCAGACCCCGATTGGTGGAGCCACTTGAGAGAGCACCCGGAGCTTGGATTGAAGAACTCCTAGCAGTATTGTTCAGCTTGAGGACCACGCCAAACAAGTCGACTGGATTCACTCCTTTCTTCCTGGTCTATGGGTCAGAAGCAATCATCCCGTCCGACATCGAATTTGATTCACCTCGGCATGCCTTGTACACCGAGGAAGAAGCCAAGTTAGCACGAGAAGACGGCGTCGATCTCAAGGAAGAATCCTGCCTGCTGGCCTTGTCCAGATCGGCAGTCTATCAGCAGAAGTTGCGGCACTACCACAACAAGAAGATTCGTCCTCTCGCCTTCCGAGAGGGTGACATGGTGCTACGCCGAATTCAGAAGTCAGATGGGAAGCACAAGCTGTCCTCACCCTGGGAGGGACCATTTGTCATCAGCCGCGCGCTCAAGAACAACTCATATTATTTGATCGACTGCACCAAGGGCACTCGGCACAAGGACACGTCAGGAGTAGAAACGGAGAGGCCGTGGAACGCCGAGCTTTTATGCCCGTTCTATAGTTGAGCGGCAGAAACGTGTGTATGCTATTCGGCAAACGATTAGTAAAGCTATCATGCCTCTAAAAAAGAGCATTCGATTACCTTTGCATAATTTCATTCGAAAAGCTAGCCCAAGTCGGCAACGCTTAGTCATACCCGAGACGTGCATAACACACTCGGGGACTGACCGACCACGAGGTTAGAAAAATAAGCCAATGAGGCACGGGGGCTGCGGGCTGGCACTCGACTTAGCACCTAACTCAAGCACAAGTCACGAGAGTGTTTGTGGCATTGAGAAGGGTAGCGGTTGGGGCAGTCGGCAGTACAAATTGCCGAGAAACAAATCGAAACGCTCTAAAAAGGGCATAGCCGACAAAGTCAGCTACCGATTGTGCCGCAGACCGGTGCACCGAGCAGCCGGCAGCGAGCAATCGGCTCCTAACATTGCAGAATCCTTTGCGCTAAATCTTGTCGTGTAAACTCAAAAAACTTATCGAACCTTGGCCGGAAATCAACCTTCGATCCGATTGAAGACCGCATGTCGGCTGCAGAATGGACAAGGCATGACGCCCCCAAGTGCAGACCGATAAAGGAAACCGACAAAAACGCAAAGTAGATCGCACGAATAAAATTTGCAACGAGTAATCGGATTGCATAGAGATAGCAGGCCTAAGGCCGAATAAATTCGTTACATCGAACCACACCCAGTGGGTGTCGGCGGAATTAAAATCATGTTTTACAGGCAACTGCCTGAAAATAAAAATAAGACAAGGCTGATCTGATGTCGGCAAGCAGATGTAGATGACGTCATCGGCGGCACGGATCAAGAAGTCGGAGCAGCCGGTGGCGCAGAGCTCGCAGTCGGAGCACTCGGATTGGCTTGCACAGTAGCAGCATCCGGCTCGGTCTGTGCGTCAGTCGATGTGGCATCAGCTTGCTTGGACCTCGGAGAAGTATGGGACGAGCCGCTGTCAGAAAGTTCATCGGCCAAGCCAGAAATGGTAGTTGCTGCCAGTGGATTTCCTCCCTCGTCGAGATACGGAGTGTAGTCATAGGGAGAAAACCAGTTCACCATGGTGTTGGCTAGCCGATTCACCTCGGTATAAATCTTCTCAAGAAAATCGGCTGCATTCTCTCTGATGTTGTAGAGCTGTGGAAGCTTCACTTGTGGGTACCAGCTCAGCATAGTTTGGAGGGCAGTCTCCGCACCAGTCCGACCGGCAGAGTTCAGCAAGACGTCAATCCGACGTGGGATGGCTTTCAGAAGAATCCGAGTCTGCTCGGTGGTAGCATTTGGAGCCTCTCCCTTGTCAGAATCTTCTTCGTCCAAAGTCTCCGGTTCGCGGGTCTCGGCGGAGGAGCCGGCAGCATGCTTCATCCTCTGGAGCCCAACCTTGAGCTCAGTCGGCGACTACAGCAACTCAGCAATCTTCAGAATGCCAAGTTTGAAGGATAGTGCAATCCCCTTGATGACAGGAATGCGGGCCTCAGTGCCAATCAGATACTCATGCCGAGTCCAGACATTATCATCAAGCTGGACGGACCCTCCGGCTGCGATGGTCTCCTCTCGGGATTTGGCCACGGCTGCATAAGCAACTGCTTCAAATTCAGGTCAGGCCTCTGCACCACGAAGAAAAGTATGAGTAATAACACAGAAATAGGAAGCAATCGGAAAATTTGCTCGGATGCAGGAAACACTTACCGCTAAGGAGGACGTCCATCTCGGTCATTGTGTCACAGAAACCCTTGGCTCGGCGGCGCAGTCGGGTTGTTTCTTCATAATTGTGCTTCTCCAACCCTTCATATTTGGCAATGTGCTCGTCGCGGTCTTTCCGAATGGAGTCTCGGGCTGCGACAACATCATCCCTCTCAGCTAAAATCGCTTCTCGGGCGGCCACAGCTGCATCTCGTTCGGCGCGGAGTGCTTCGCCAACAACAGTCACAACAGCCAAGTCATCCGAGTGTTTCGTCTTCTGAGCAGACAGCTCGGAGCGGAGGTTTTGGATGGTCCGAGTCAAATCGGTTTCCACCCCCTGCAGTCGAGCTGTCTCTTGCTTGGCTGCGGCGAGTGCGGGCCCTTGCTGATTGAGTTCAGTGGTCAATTCGGCGATTCAGCCCTGAAGGTCATCCACCATGGGAACAGAAACTAGAGGAAGACATAAAGACGTTAGTACAAGAGAAATTACCAACCAGAAGGAAGATAGAAGTAATGAAGAGGTTACCTTTCAGCTTGCTGATCTCGGCCGACTGGTTGTTGACCTCGAGCTGGGCCTGAGCGAGGGTTCGAAGGCTGGTGGCGTAGGATTCGAGGAGCTTCTCGAAGACATTGCGTCGTTCTTCCAGAACAGCCTGAGAAGAAAAACAAGATGAACTTTAGAGACACAGCAGCCAAAAGAAGATCCGCATCGATTGCAAGCAATCGGCCCGAATCTCGGGGACTACACCCAGTGGGTGCGCTTGCGCACCCACTGGAAGGAAAGTCTCTCGATAGGAGGAAGGCAGGAGAGATGAGCAAAAGAAGCAAAGAGCATAAAAGATCCGAACCGATTGCTAACAATCGGCCCGAATCTCGGGGACTACACCCAGTGGGTGCGCTTGCGCGCACCCACCGGAAGAATAGTCTCCCGATTGGAGGAAGCCGTAAAGGAAAGTTGAAGAGCTTACTGCATGATTGCGGTCGAGCAGTTGGAGGTCCTTAGCTATGGCGGTGGCGAAGTCGTTCACCCGACTGTAGGCTGTCTTCAGAGGATCTTGAGAGGAAACCAGGGAGCGGTGCGAAGCATCGGGCTCGGCGCCGACATGTCGGGTGCAAGAGTATTCGGCCCGGAACTGATCCACCGAGCGCATCAAAATTATTGATGCGGAAGAGGTCGGCTGTGGCGGCGGAGCTTGAATCGCAGCGGCAGAGGAAGTAATGGTCGGGACCGGTGGCGCTGATATCACCGGAAAGCCGGAGGCATTCGGTTGTGGCTGCGACGAAATCGGACGAGTCGAGGTTGAAGGACCTGTGGCCACGATCGGCGAGGTGGTCGTCATAATCGGCGACATGGTCGTCACGATCGGCGAGGTGGTCATCAGGAGGGACGAGGAGATAGTTGTAACAGCGGCGGAGACTGGGTCGAATCGTCGTGGCGAAGATGGAGCAATCGGGTCGACCGGTTGCGCTCCTTCGCCACCAGTAACTCCCTGGTCGGCCGTGCTCTTGGAGGTCTTGGAGGCAGTGGTGGAGGCAGTAGTTTTCTGGGCAGTTTTGAGGCGGGCTTTCTTGGCGGCGTGCTCGGCATCCTTGGAGGTTCGATGTGAAGCCGGTTGCCGTTTGCGAATGGTAGCAGCAGACGCGGCGGGGGAGATGACTGCGCCGATATGGGCAGGAATGTCGGCGTTGACGTCATCAAGACCAATCGGCTCCCTGAAAGAAGAAAGAAGAGGTGAGTCAGTATAAGAGAAGATAGTGAGATTCGAGGCATGAAGATAAAGGCATACCCGATTGTTCTCGGCGTGCCTGTTGGCATCCGACATCTCAGCGGGGCGACATTCAGAGGAGCTTGACCAGTCGGCACTCGAGCGGCCGTCATCTGAGGTTGTTTGCCTTTGAGAACAGTCGGCGCCATCTTAGCGGCCTTGCTGGGAGCGGCACCAAAGGAGGAGCTGGTCATCGAGGCGCGCTTAGTCGGCACCTTCGGAGGCTTGGCGTGAGGAGCTGCATCAGAATCACCAACCTTTGAGACACTATCCTCATCACTCCATTCGGCTAGAAATTTCTCAAGGGAAGGGTCAGGCGTACCCCCTTGAGCCGCAGTTCGGGTGCCGGCTTTCTTGAGGTCGGCGGCCTCGGCGTCGGCATCATCAGCGGGATCTTTGGATTCGGAGGACTCCCCAGAGGATTCACCGTCATCGGCGCCGTCATCTTCGGACTAGGAGGGGGGAACCTCACCATTGTACTCGAAGTCCGCGGGGTCATCTTCCTCGCGGTCGGGGGCGTACGTACCGGCCACCTGGCCATCTTCCATCAGATCGGATCGGATAAAGTGCTGAGCAAGAAGAAGAAAGTTATCGGAGAAGCTAAGTATGAGGAAAAAGCAATCGGAGAAAGGGAGCAGTCGAAGCATACCACAGGTGGTTTCTTTTGGCGGTTGAGGTACTCAAGGCCGAAGTGGAAAGGATCGAGCGAAGGACTGGATGTGATAGTCTTCAGCCTGGTACAGAGGTCTTCGGTTTTCACTCGCCATGTGCAGAGCCGAGTGAGATCTCGGGGGCCCGACATATCGCAGATGCGGTGCACTCGGCTCTGTAGAGGGAGCACTCGGGCTTGGAGCCAGGCAGCAACAAGATCAGTCGGCAGGAGCCCCTCCTGCTCCAGCTGTGCAACCCTGGCAACTTGGGCATCAACGTCGCAGTCTCCGACACCGTACTTCAGCGACCACTGGTATTTCTCAGTCGGCCGTGCGAGGGAGAACTCGGGCAGGTTCAGGAGATCGGGGCCTTGGTCGGGCGACTTGACATAGAAGAAGGTGGTTTGGCAGTTCTTGCATGATTGGAAGATCTCGGGACCCTTGTACTTGTGCTTGCCGGCTGCGACGAGGCAACTTCCGCAGTCGGTCATGTCAGTCACATGTGTTGGGTCGCCACCCTCCGTAGCAGACGGCACCACAGCTCCCGTCCGAGCATTGTGAGCTCGGAGGTTGAAGAACCGTTTCCAGAGGGCGATGCTTGGGAGGCAGCCGAGATATCCTTCGCACAGCGCGACTAAGCCGGAGAGGATCATGATGAAGTTCGCCGCAAGGTGATGCGGTTGCAGGTGGTGGAAGTTGAGGAAATCCCGAAAGAAGGTGCTGGCGGGGAGTCCGAATCCACGCTCGAAGTGCGTGAGGAAGATGACCCTCTCGCCAGCACGTGGATTGGGCACGAGCTCGACGCCGGGAGCACGCTACTGGACCTCGGCCGACATCTTGCGGGCGTGAACTAGGGCCTGGATGGCACCGGCGGTGACGGTGGAACCCCTCCACCTCCCACGGCTGGCCTGAGAGGTATCTCGCCGGGGCGCCATGGAACTTGTGGGCGGAGATAATCAAGACGAGAATCACGGCGACGAAGAGCGCAAGGTGATGGGGAAAGGGTACCGTGGTGGCGGAGGAGCACGCGGGTGCGCGGCCGAAGCTGATTCGGTATGCGGAGGCGGAGCTGCGAGCACGACGGAGAGCTTCGGGCAGAACGACAATGGAGAGCGTGGGAGCAAGAGGCGGAGGAGGAAGAAGGCGTATGAGAGAAGGAGGAGGCAAAGGCCCTCCCCTGTGGCTTATATGGGCGGCGGGGGAGGGGAGTGGGATCCGGCTGCGGCCGTGTGTCCCGGTGTGGCCTAGCCCACCAGAAGACCAACCGGCAAACCGGCGCAAGAGATCCCAGCGTGGGAAGCGAGGCGTGCGACGTGGGGGTCGAGGCCCACAGTTACGTCAAATCGCGCGTGGGTCGTGGGCCCCGGTACAATGACTGCACCCCGGAAGAATCGGAGGTAACCGTTGGAAGGCAATCGGTGAGGATTAGATCCGAGTCGGCGAGGGATATGATTCTCAAGAAGTGAAGAAAGAAATCGGAGACGATTCAAATCAAATTGGACGAAATCTTGGCTAGCCGAGTGTGATCTCCGAGTCGGTCGACGAACTCGGAACGACGCACTCGATGAGGCCAAAACATTCGGAAGATGTTGGAGAAATATTGAAAACTGCAAAGGCCTCGCGGTCAAATGACCGTGGGACCTTTGCAACTTTAGGAGCTACTGTCGGGGGATTGGTACGCGAGTAGGCTCACCCAAGCGGAAGCAACCTTTCAAGACAAGGATGGACCGATTGGGCTGCAGCTGGGCCGAGCTGGGCAGACGTACGACCGATTGCTCCAAGTCAATTAGCCGTACCGAATGCCAGCACTCGGCCCAGGCGCAACCGGTCCACCGTTTTCATCACCAAGACGATCATCCGATTGGCCCGCAGCTGGGCCGAGATGGGCGTCGACGCGGCCGATTGCCTCGAGCAATCGACCCTGCCGAGGGCCACCAGTCGGCCCAGGCGCAATCGGTACAACTTACCACCCCAGGAGAAGTTGACCCCGAGACCAGTCGGAGGTCCAAGTACGAGGTCATAAATGCGCAATCCCGAGAGATCGGGGTGGTAGAGAAGCCAAGTCACATCGAAGATCTGGCAGAGATGCGGTGTCGACCTCTCCGCCGATTCCGCGGACAGGACGACAATGTCGGGACCCGGGGTTTGCGTATGCAAGTACAGCTAAGACATAGTCATATGGAGAGCCGAGAACCGCACCCACTTGTCTAAGCAGACAAGGCCAAGAACTGAACATTCTTGGAAAGCATCGTACATGAGGGGCATCCCATCCAGGCCGGATGATCAACTGAGATGGGTCCTCATCGTCCGCATACAAGTCTAATGATATGGGTGGTGAACTCCCATATTCAAAGACAAGTCGCCTCAACCATATTATCGACTATCTCAAAACTCTTACATAGACTTACTCCAGCCCGATCACTTAGTCGGGGTCTAGGGCGGGCTCGATCATACCACAAAGTGTGCACGAGACGGAGTCTCGAGCAATCGCATCGCGATGCCCCAAGCTGCGCACATCCAAGGGCCACTTGGTGTATGAAAGACCGCCAGCCAGAACAAAACTAAGGTCTCGAAAACCCATACAAAGACATGTATGTTATAAACATACACGCAACACACATGCCTTGTATGAACAGTAGGTACCATTGCAATTCTCTACAAAGTGTACATTTTATTTATAACTCTTATAGAGTACACACAGAGATCACAAACATGTGATCCAACATTACAACACAAAGCGGAAGCAAATTATGTCTGAGTACAGACAAGTTTAACAAATGGCTTAAGAAGCCTTATTTAAACACAAGCCCTCCACGAGGGAAACCAGTCGTCTGACTGGGACTAGACTAGTTGGTCTTCAGTCGTCCAGCTCGATGAAGAAGCCACCTTCGGGGTCAGTGGCATCATCTAAAACATAGATTAAGCAAACGTGAGTAGAAAATTGTACTCAACAAGACTTACATAGGAGCTATACTACTCATGCACATGTTTCAAGGTAAAGGGAGGTGGGGTTCACTTGCAGAAGTGCCAGCTTTGACTTGGCTAATCCTGAACTATGAGTACCAGACTTTGAGGTAAGAAGCGTACACGAGTCCACTACTTTCTCCAACCAATACACCACTATGGTGCCTTCCTCGACTTCCCCACGAGGAAGCACGCCATAGCACACACACTTATCTTGGTGTGTTTTAGAAGTATCCGGTTCAAGTTATCTAATAATCAAGCTAAGCTTTCCAAGCAGTCCATAACCGCGGACGCGGCTATTCGAATAGTTTTGGTTAACCTTGCAAGGGTGTACCGCTACACACACATGATCATCATTTACCTCCTTTGATCTCGACACCATTCAAGGGGTGCCAGCGAGGATGCTCACCACAACTGTTACCTCATAGCCGATCTAGTCCGAGAAAGCCGCCTACTTGGGTTGGTTACCACAATCGTGAACCCGGCCGGTTTACCGAAGTGGACCCAAGTGATGTGTGCGTGGTGCATAAGCCGGTCTCGGATGAGCCGTTCTCTCACTTAGCATCCAGGCCACAAGCCTACCAGAACTCCGAACTATTGCGACATCTGTACATCGAAAGGGATGAGTTAGTAAGTTGAGAGGGGTCAGTGAGCCCAATGTGTGGTTGTACTCTTCATCTTGGATCACCACACAAGAACTCGTACTAGGGCGGTGTTCAACGAGACAACCCACCGTGTACTCCTACACAGCCTCTCATCGTTCACCTTGTATTAGGGTCGATTCACCAACACTTTTCTACCAACATCAACATGATCATTCCCATCCCGACTCACATCACAGTAACAACATGGTATCATACTAAGCATGCAATAAGCAGTAACATTGCAGGGGCCACATGATATCAAACAACTCCTACATTTGCTAGGATTGTGGTTTGCTTACTACTGTGACAAAATGATAGGTCATGCAAAGGAATGGGTTCATCTATGCGGTAGAAACGAATCATGGTGATCATCCTAAACAATGCATAAGCGAGACATGAGAGGGAAGTGGGATTTTATCGACATGATCAATGGGGGTTTGCTTGCCTTGCTGACGAGGTTCGGGTTCGGGGTCTTCAACGTAGGGGGTGACCTCGGGCTCCGGCTCCACTTCTATCAGCAACATGACAATGATAGGATCAACATAATGTACAATGCACAATCACATGAATAAGATTGAAAGGGTGATGTTCATGGTACTGATGTGTTGAGCATTCCATTTAAATGGAGTATATTGCAAACTGAATTGCAAATTCAAACTCCACATTTGAATTCAAATTAACCAAGTTGCATGTGACATAGTTTGATCATTTTGAACCTTTTGGAAATGTGTATGATATGCCTCTGATGTGTGATTGAAATGTAGCATGTTTCCATGGTTCAAGTTGCAAAATTATTTGATTTGAATTTGATTTAATTCCATCTAAATCAAATAGCAAATGCTACTGATCACATTTTAAATTCAACTTAAACAGAGTTGAAAGTTGCATATTTGGAAAGATAATTTTCTCCTGATCATTTTTCATATATTATTTGTCCAATTTGGAGTTAATATGAATTTTCTATGAATTTCCAAAGTTTGGGGTATTTTATGGAATTTCTGGAATTCTTTTAATTCAAATATTCTCTGGAAATTCATTTAACTGATTTATTGCGCAAGTGCTGACGTCAGGGGGGGGCTTACATGTGGGGTCACCTTGTCAGTGACTGGGTTAATTAACCCGTGGGTTAAATTAATCCAGTGGCTTAATTAAGCCACTGGGCCCCCTGGTCAGTGACCCAGGGGGTCATTAGCCAGGTGATTAAGGGGGGGGGGTCTGGCTAACTCGCCGCCGGCTAAACGCCGCCGGCCTGGGCACGGCGGCACTGCACGGGAATGGGCTAGAGGCCACGGGAGGCCACGGGGAGGGCACCAATGGATGCAGCAGCTTCGTCCGCGTCTTCTGGAGGCAACAGGGGGTCACGGGGTGGTCGGGAGCGACGACGGCGACGACTCCGGAGGCAACAGAACGACGGCGAGGTCGTAGATGACGTTGTAGTGCATGGTTTGGGCTGAGCTCGCGTGCGTTCGAAAGCTAGAGTCACTGGGAGTCAAACGCGCGCGCTGGACGCGATGATGGGGCACAGGGGCGACCTCATCGTCGTCCATGGCGGCGACGTGCTTTGGCATCCATGGTGAAAACGGATAGAGGGGTCGCGGGGTGCTGGAAGCTTAGGGGAAACACTCAGTAGCTCACCGCGGTTCGAACGGAAGCAACGACAAGCTTGGGGAGGCTTCAACGGCGGCGAATCGACGGCGGCGAGCTCGCGGGTCCGGCGGCGACGTGGAGATGATTCCGGCGGCTACAGAGCGTCCGAGCTCGATTCCTTCTGCACGAAGACGAAGTCGAGGATGGCGAGGAGGATGGACAACACGACGCAGCTCGGAAACGACGTTGGCCACGCGGGCTTCAAGCTATGGCGACGGCGGCGTCCTGTTCTTCGCGGGGTTCAGCGAGAGAGAGGAGGATAGGCACTGGGGAGGGGGGGGAATGGACGCACGGCGTCTCCAGCGTCTCCGTGGCGTCGCTAGAAGGCGCGGGAGGGGCAGGTGGCGTCTGGAGAGACGGCGACGTGCCCAGCTAGCTCGGTGGCATTCCACCGAGCAGCTTGGAGGCGCGGGGCGGGGAAGAAGACCCCGCTGCCCCTGTGGGCCGGCTGGGCTGGGGTGGGCCGGCTTCGCCTGGGCGCCAGGTAAGGATTTTCTGATTTCTTTTCTATTTCTCTTTTCTGACATTTGTTCTGTTTAGCTAACTAAAATAGCTAAACATTATATTAAATGCTGAAAACTTTTATGTGGCCTCATAATAATATAGACTAGCCACTCATAAACTATCAACATTTTTAAAATTCAAATAATTTGAATCTTAAATCAAATAGGGGTATTTCTTTAATTCCAAGGCACTGTTTGAATATTTTAAAAATCTATGAGCATGGGATGGGTCCCACATCACTTGATATGTGATCACACTCATTTATAAGACTTTTCAAAAATCTAACATGAATTTTTGGAGAAGATTTTTATCTGGCCTTTTGAATTAATTCATCTGGGGGGGGTTCCTTCTCCCATTTTGATTTTGAAGTTGATTTCCTTTGAAATTTTGACGTGATGCAAGGTTACTTGATCCTAGCACATTACCTAACAGAGGGTTCTGACAGACAAGACCGCACCTCCAAGCTCCACTATTCATCATCATGCCTTATGAGTCTACAGTATGGGCCGCCGCTTGTCGGGTCCGGATCACCCGGAGAGGAGCAGTTGGTGGGACCCAGCCGATTAGAGGATGACAGCTGGGCCCAAACGGCAGTAAAGTTACCGATTTACCCCGGGCTCACACTATAAGAGCCCAGGGCACCCCTCCTGCGTGAGGGACGATCCACACATTCGCACCATTACTCACAACTCACTCAGTTCATTCACTGCTTGTAGTTCCTCCTCAGGGAAGCAGGAGAGGGCCTTGCCCACGGCGACTCTCACCTTCCCCTGAGTAGATAGAGAAGAAGTTATTGTAGCTCAGTTCCATTGATATAGAAGAGACAAGCAGGAGTAGGGGTGTTATCTCTCCGGAGAGCCCCGAACCTGGGTACATCGTGGTGTCCGTCACCGTGTTTGTGCCCAACCCGATTCCGCCACCATCGACATCTTCTTCCTCGCGTCTTCCCCTCACTTTAGCCATCCCTATGGCATCTGCCGTCACATATCGACGACAATCACTAAGCAGCAATAAGCAGTAACAGTTGAAGGGGCCACATGCTCATCATTCAACTCCTAAATCTGCTAGGATTGTGGTTTGCTTAATACGGTGACAAAATGATAGGTCATGCATCGGAATGGGTTCAACTATGCGAAAGAACGTGTCTCGGTGATCTCCTAAACATGCATAAGCGAGACTGAGAGGGAAGTAGGATTTTATAGACATGATCAATGGGGTTTGCTTGCCTTGCTGACGATACACGGGTCTTAATGGTGGTCTTCTTCTTCGGGGTGATCACCATCTCGGAACGTTTGTCATCGGAGGCAATCATCAACAAGGGGGGACAACTTCGGAAGTAAATGCACAAGCACAGGTTTATGTTGTCACATGATGTGAATGGTGCTGGTTTGTGGTACATTTGATTTAAATGAAGTGTATTGCATTTGAAATGAAAATTCAAACTCCACATATGAATTTCAATTTAACCAAATTGCAATTGCTATTGTTTGTTCTTTGAAAACCATGTGATCATGTGTTTGATATGCCTCTGACGTTCAAGTGAGATGTGGTGTATTGCAATGGTTCAAATTTGAATAGCATTTGAATTTAATTTGAATTATTTCCAATTAAGCCAAATAGAAAAGCTACTGGTCCCATGTTAAATTCAACTCATACATAGCTTAAAGTTGTATATTTGGATAGATTATTTTCTGCTGATCATTTTTCATATATTATTTGTCCAATTTGGAGTTCATATGAATTTTCTATGATTTTTGGAAGTTTATACTATTTTCTGTAATTTCTGAATTCTTTTAATTCTTTTAATCCAATTACTGTGTCAGCACTGCATCAGCATGGCGTCAGCAGGGGGCTGACCAGTGGGGCCCTGCTGTCAGTCACAGTGGGGGTTAACCCCGTTTTAATTAGAGCTAACAAAGGGGTTAAGGGTTGGGGGGGCCATCTGTCATAGACCCCAGGGGGGTTATTAAGGGCCCTAATGGCCAAACCAACCGGCGGCTAACCGCCGGTGACCACGGGTCACGGCGGCGCCTCGGGAGGGCACGGGGTGGCTACCAAAATGGAGCCCGCGTGTTCCCGCGTCTGATGCGCTATGCCGGGGGACGCCAGGGGCTCTGGGGCGACGGCGACTTCAAATGGCGCGGCGGCCGGAGTTCTGGAGAACAACGACGACGACTTGGTGCACGGGAAGGAGCGGGAAGGGTCTGGGGAAAAGGGGAAGCTCATCCTGAGCACGCCTAGGTGGTCGGGGAGGCCGGAAGGGATGCGGCTACGGCGAATTCGGCGAGGGAAACCACGGCGGCCGGCGGCGACTCGGTGGAGATGGCGACGTACTCGGGTCCTCTGGCCTCGATTTCGCGTTTGGGGAGACGAAGACGAGCACGGGACGTCGCCTGGACACGACGGCTCGGGCTATCTCGGCCGGTGGCCACGCAGGCATGACGGCGCGCTCCGGCACGGGCTTCGGGCGGCGAGCGGAACGGCGAAAGGAGAGGGGGAGGAGGTCCAGAGAGTGAGGGGAAAGGACGAGGGCGTCGCGGCGTGTTCCGTGGCGCCTAGAAGAGACCAAGGGAGGCCTAGGTGGCTCGACGGACGCGGGCATGCTCGCCAAGGCGGCGAGCTGCCTGCTCTGTCACCGGGAAGAAGACGACAAGGGAGGGCCAGGTGGGCTGGGCCGGTTCAGTTAGTTGGGTCCGAGGCCCAAGTAAGTGGGCTCGGTTTTCTTTTTCTTTTTCTCTGTTTCTGCTCTCTGTTTTCTATTTTTCTTTGCTTTGTTTTGCTCCAAATAAATAGCAGAGCATTTTTATTAAATGCCCAAATATTTTTATAAATCCTAGGTGACCAGTAGTAATTCACTTGTAGAATTTGAGCATTTTTGAAATTCAAAACATTTGAATTTCAAATCAAATAGGGGTCAAATTTAATTTCCAGGGAACATTTTGAATTTTTGAATATTCCATGGGCATGGGATAGAACCCAAACCACTTTTAAAATGATCACCATCATTTATAGGAATTTTCCAAATACTCAAATGATTGTTGGAAAAAGATTTTTATCTGGCCATTTGAATTAATTTCTCAGGGCTTTCTTTTCCCCAATTTTGAATTTTTCACATGATGCAAAGGACTCAAGGAAGCCCTGGCACTTACCCTTGTTGGGGTTCTGACACCACGGCACCAGCAGGCCCAAGCAACCCACCGGATGTGCTCAGCACTCCTGTAGGTCTTCATGCCGATCCAGCCGTGGCTCAGGCCGATCTGGAAAAGGTGCGTCAAGCTCTGAAGGAGAAGTCAGATCGGATCGACGCTGAAAGGCGCCGGATGGAGGCATCAGTTCGGGAGTACAATGCGGCGCATGGTATCGGGCAACGTGTTATCCCACCCCCAGTGATTGAGGAGCTTCGTGCAGCAGGCCGAGACACTACTAGGGAAATAGCTATACATGGAAATCTTATTAGTGGCGCATATAACAGGCCATGCGCCACCATCTGTTAGGGGTGGCGCACTGGAAAATAATGCGCCACCCCTAAGAGTGGGCCAGCCTGTTATATATTACTAAATGCGCATTATTTCCCAGTGCGCCACCCCTAAGAGTGGGCCAGCCTGGATGATCTTATACGTGGCGCATTTAGTAATATGCGCGACCCCTAAGAACCTTATAGGTGGCGCATTCCCAAAATGTGCCACCCCTAAGAGCTTAGGGGTGGCGCATCCTGTAAATGCGCCACCCATAAGGTCCTTAGGGGTGGCGCATTGTGGTAATGCGCCACCCATAAGAGCTTAGGGGTGGCACATTTCACCAATGCGCCACCACTGACTTGCTATATGCGCCACTAAATGCCTAGATCAGCCCTTATCTACTCCACCCCACCTACCACCTCTCATTCACTCCAAACAATTCTCAAACTAGATCCACTCTTCTCACCCTAGATCTATTCGGTTTTCTCCTCCTCCCCACCTCATTTCTTCCATTTATCCATTGATACTTGGCATTACATCTATTATGTTTCATATTGAAGTAAGTGGACCTCCTCCCAAACTCTTTTGTTCCATTTATGACCCATATACTTTCCTTTATTAGCTTGGGGTTTGTTGTATATGTGAAGCTTGGGTTTGATGTATATGTGAAGCTTGTGGTGGTTTGATGTATATGTGAAGCTTATGGTAGTTTGATGTATATGTGAATCTTGAGTGGCCAATGTTTTGCCGAAATGTCGATTCATTTCCGTTTCGGTAAATTTCTGGCGCACACTCCGCATGCTCCCATGCATTATTAGGGAAGGTCATGCCGAATTTTTCCGGCGATGACTGTGATATATAATTGTGTTGCTCTCTCCATGCACGAAGGTGATCGACCATGGTCCGCGAGATGCTGAGCGATATCACCGTGGCTAGGTGGATGCAATGTGTGACAAACGACATGTTAAGGAATAATAGGTCGGATATAAGATGTCCGTGTTGGAGATGCAAACTGCAGTGCGCGACCGAGCCTGATTCCGGAATATTGCAAAGGCACCTTAAGTGTAACGGTTTGATGGATGGCTACACACGGTGGATAAGTGATGAAGCTCGTGAGGAGGAGGACGTCAATGGTGGGGCGCCAGTAAATGAGGAAGGGCAACCAGACAACAACGGCGGGCGAGAAGACGAAGAGCATCCCATACATGATCATGAAGAAGATGCCGAAGCGAATCATGTAGATCAAGATGCCGGACATGAAGATCAAGATGTCGGACATGATGAGAATTCAAGCTGGGTGCGGGACCCTCATGTTCAAGAGCTGCTTGTCAAAGAGGCGTTGAACGCAAGAGGTGCAGCTAGAGAGAAAGCCAAGATGGCGCAACTCGAGAAAGACGCGATTACGAAGTTGTACGAAGGATGCAACGACGGGGATACCCGCTTGAATGTAACACTTGGGGCTATGGAGATGAAGGAAAAACACAAATGGACCGACGAAAGCTTCGATGATAACATGGCATTCTGGCACGATCGTCTTCCGAAGGGCAACACGTGCCCAACTAGTATCGCTGAGGCCAAGAAAGTCCTTTGCCCTCTCGATGTTCCGCACGTTAAATACCAAGTCTGCATAAATGATTGCATGATCTATCGGGGGGTGAGGACGAAGATAAAACCACATGTTTGGTGTGCGGTGTTAGTCGATACAAGAGAGGGAAGAAAGTTCCTAGAAAAGTGGTATGGTACTTTCCGATCACTCCTCGTCTGCAGAGGTATTTCGTACATCCCGAGGAAGCAAAGCCCATGACCTGGCACGCGGATATAAAAAAGCTAAAAGAGGATGACTCGAACCCGGATCCGGAAAAGGAGGACATGCTGAGGCACCCTTCAGATGGTAGCCAATGGACTGCGTTGGACCTCGAATACCCAGATTTTGGGAAAGAACCAAGGAACCTCAGGATTGGTGTGAGCGCCGATAGAGTCAATCCGTTTGGCGGCCAGAGCAGCACACAAAGTACCTGGCCCGTGTTTGTATGCATATACAACCTTCCCCCTGGTAGTGCATGAAGAAAAAGTACATAACAATGTGTATGCTAGTTCAAGGGCCGAAACAACCAGGTACAGACCTCAATCTATATCTGCAGCTGTTGAAAGAGGAGCTAGAAACGTTATGGAAAGAAGGAGTCAATACGTGGGACGCCGCGGCAAAAGAATATTTCCCAATGAAAGTTGCGGTGATCACGATGGTGCACGACTATCTCGGATACGGATATTTCTCAGGGCAGGTGGTCCAAGGATTTTGTGCATGCGTTAGGTGCATGGATAATACAACGTACCGCCAACTACCAAAAGATCCAGGATCTTCAAAAACCGTGTTCCAGGGGTCTCGGAGGTGGCTTCCCAAAAAACATGCGTGGAGAAAACAGGGACATTTGTTCGATGGAAGCGAGGAGCTCCGAGCACCCCCAGCTCGAAGGAGCGGCAAAGAAATCGACAACTTGCTGAAAACTTGGAAAGAGTGCCCCGCGTCGGGAAAGAAAAAAAATAAGACTCAGCCGTTGATGAGGGTATGGAAAGCGAGGTCTGTTTTCTGGGATTTGGAATACTGGAGTCTCCTCCGTAGTCCTCATAGCCTTGATCTCATGCATATCACAAAGAACGTGTGTGATAGCTTTTTTGGCATGCTGCTCAACATGCCGGAGAAGACCAAGGACGGTCCAAAAGCAAGGAATGACTTGAAATTTATGGGCATCAGGAGGGAACTTCACCCCCTAGTGACGACGATGATGAGCCGGAGGAGTAAGAGGATACGAAAACGCAAAACTCTCGCAAACGAAAAAGGGCGACCAAGAAGAAGACCGGTATTGATCACTGCCCCCCGGCATGCTTCACTCTGTGCGAGGAGGAGATCAAGCGGTTTATCCACTGTCTCATAGGAGTAAAATTTCCGAACGGCTACGCCGGGAAGATAAGCAGATACCTAGACGAGGTGAAGCAGCGTTTCTGCGGGATGAAATCTCACGACTGTGTCGTGCTGATGACGCAGATTCTCCTAGTTGCGATGCGAGGGATAATGGACAAGCACGTCCGTAAAACGTTGTTTGGCCTTTGCAACTTTTTTTACGTCATCTCCCGGAAGTCGATTTGCGCTACGCAACTCAAAAGGCTACAGGAGGAGATCGTGCTCATACTATGCGAGCTTGAGATATATTTCCCGCCCGCGTTCTTCGACATTATGGTGCATCTGCTGATCCACGTCGTGGAGGATATCGTCCAACTTGGGCCTGCGTTTCTGTGCAGCATGATGCCGTTCGAAAGGATGAATGGACACATCAAAAAATACGTTCGGAACAGGTCCCGTCCAGATGCAAGCATAGCGAAGGGCTTTCTAACCGAAGAGTGCATCTCTTTTTGCACGAATTATCTCAACACCGAGAACCCTGTTGGTCTGGCCGTCAACAAGCACTTTGATAGGACCGATGGGTGTGGTCACCACGAGGGAAGCCGCACAATGCATGTCAACTTTGACGGTCGAGACATCGACTTTGAAAGAGCAAGCCTAGTTGCGCTACAACACATCCAGCTTGTCGATCCTTGGATAGTAAAGCACAAGGATTTAATCAGGAAGAAGTAAAGTGACCAGGGCCTGCAGATAACGGACCGAGATCCATGGCTAATCAAAGAGCACAACTCCGGTTTCATAACTTGGTTCAGGGACGAGCTTCGTGCTAATCCCCCGCGAAGGAACGCTTCCGAGGACGAAAAGATGATATTCACCTTGTCACAGGGTGCCACACGCAACCTGATGACCTATCAAGTGTATGATATCAACGGCTACACATTCTACACGGAGGAAAAGGACAATAACTGCGATTACCAGAACTCAGGGGTAACGGGGATATTCTACACTGATGACGTCAAGGAAAGATTCTATGGAAGGATCGAGGACATATGGGAGCTCTACTACTGTGGAGATAAGGTGCCGATGTTCCGTGTGAGATGGGCCAAGAGCGTCGTAAAAGAAGACCGGTACTTCACCACCATGGTTATACCCGAAGCCAAATCCAAGTCTGCGAGTGCAAACGTCACCGCGAAAAATGAGCCATGGGTACTGGCTAGCCAAGTGGACCAATGCTTCTTCATTACCGACCCATCAAAGCCAAGCCGCGTTGTAGTGAGGAGAGGCAAAAGAAACATCATCGGAATGGATGGAGTCGCCAACGAGGAAGACTTTGACAAGTACGGCGACCCGAAGATGGAGGATGACTACGCCGCTCATGATACATACACCACAACCCTACCGAAGAAAGGTCTCCTCCCGTTCAAGAGGAAAAGTGAAGGCGTCCCGGGCCTAAATTATTCAACCACGACAAAGAAGGGCAAGAAGAAGATCGTGAGGAAACGATAGCTAGATAGCTAGCTCCAAATTTAAGAACAATATTTTGTAATTCATGATCAATTTGTGTATGCATGGATTTAATATGCACTTTGTAATTGATGATCAAAATCTTATGTTTCCAAATGCCGCTACACCTTGTGTTTGTGGATCTTGGTTCGGCGACGACACGGTTAAGGCATGGTATGTGGATCGATATGATCACATTCTTATGTTTGGATCATAGTTTGAAGTGTATGAACATCGATGATACACAATCGAAGCACCATTCTCAAGGTCGGTTAGAGCAAGTACTCCCTCCGTTTCTTTTTACTCCGCATATAAGATTTGGTCAAAGTCAATCTTAATAAAGTTTGACCACTTTTATAGAAAAATGTACTTCATAATTATTATTTTTAAATGGTTTCACTTTAATTAAAAAATAAATAATTGTTTAAACTTTAATTAATAAATAAAAAACGCTTAGGGGTGGCGCATATTGCTGAAATGCACCACTAAGTGCTCTTAGGGGTGGTGCATTTTTCCTGAATGCGCCACCAACATGTTTCTTATGCGTGGCGCATTTTGCCGAGATGTGCCACGCATAAGAAACCTCTTGGTGGCGCATTCTGGCGAAATGTGCCACCCCTAAGCCTTAACCTCCATCGGCCCCCTCCTCTTTCCCGTGCCCATTACCCATTCGCTCGCCGCACCGGAGCCCTAGCGCCGCCGCACCGGAGCCCCTCGCCGCACCGGAGCGGCCCCGCACCACCGGAGCAGCCTCGCGCAACCGGAGCCGCCCCGCGCAACCGCCGCCGCCGTTCGAGCCATTGTCGTCGTCCAGCCAAGTACTCCCCTTCCCCAGCTCCCCCTCCCCTCCCTCGCCTGCCACTTCTCCGTCCCCAGTGGATTCCAACCCTTTGATGCTGCTCCTCACCCATGCAAATTCGAAGACGGCCACCATGTGTTCGATGATTTGTGCACAAGACGATGTGAGTGCCGGAGTCCAAACCTTTTCTGCCGTTTGCTAGTTGTGAAAAATTCATATCATGTGTTGCCCCTGTGTTGCTAGCTCAATTAGTTGTGATATATGTATGTCCATGGTGTGAAACAATTCTGCAAGGTGTAGTCCCAGTTTTTGATATGAAAATGTTGTGCTTTAAATCATACTATGAAGTTTGAACATGCAAATGTTGTGCTTTAAATCAATGTAGTCCCAGTTTCTTACTTTCAGTTCTTTAAAGTCACTTTAAACTAACTAGTAAAGCAATTTGATATGAAAAAAAATCAGAATTCAGAACACATGCAAATTGCTAGGATTAATGCATAGTGCACAAAATTGCCATGGTGCTCTCCAAAACAGAGAGATAGTTAGATGGTTATCACTAGAGGTTATCTTTTTTTGGCCTAGGCCACTGTTTTAACACAAATAGATAGAGAGAGAGCTATATATATATAGAGAGATAGATAATTTGATAAGAATTGCTAGGATTTTTTTGCTATTGTTTCTCTTTGTTGCTTAATAAAAATTGATTCTACTGTGTGTGTGTGTGTTGTGCTGTGTGTGTGTGTGTCCTATGTGTGTGTGTGATGTGTGTGTGTTGTGCGTGTGTGTGTGTGAGGTGTGTGTGTGTGTGTGTTGTGTGTGTCCTACATCTTAAGTTCATGCTTATTAAATATTTTTGTTGCTTGATGTCATTGCTTAGCAAGCATAGCATATGTTCTTATTAAATATTTTGCTAGCCTATATATATGTTGTGCAGGGACACTCTCATTATCCCCTTTCTCCTGAAATGTTGATTAACTTTCGTTTCGGTTGAGAATGGGGCACTCTCATGTTAAGAAAAATAGCAAAGGTCATGCCGAATTTTTTCGTGAATTCGTGCATGACCTTTGCTATTTTTCTTAACATGAGAGTAGTTGCATTTATTTATTGTGCTAATTAATTAAGTAGTTGCATTTCTTAATATTGTACTAGTGCAAACATGTCGACCGAGCCGACGCCGGTCCTTCTTCTCAGTCGGGAAAAAAGAATAAATTTTGGGAATACTCCCAGGAGGAGGTCGACAAGCAGAGAGAAGAGGAAGTACCTCCGGGCGAGGAGGAGTATGAGGAGGAGATAGAGTCGGAGTCCGACTCATCGGATGATGACTTGGAGGAGGAGGCCGGTACGACAGACGGCGAGAGGAACATCGGCGAGGATGATGGGACCGGTGGCTCCAACATAGATGGTACCCAATCGAAGAAGAGGAATCGGAAACCGACCAAGGTCAGCGGCATCAGGCAATAGTTTACTGTTGTGACCGCCGTCGGGATTCCTAAACAGCCCGAACGTTTTTCGGAAGGGTACAGTCGTCAAGTCGCGGCGATCCTCCACAACACCGTGCCGATCACAACAATTAACCTCAGGAGTCGTGAGAATATTCATTATTGTCAGCTTCTTATCAACAAGCTGCACGGACGATACACGCTTCCGGATGTCTGGACCCGGGGTTAGCATATGCAAGTTCCGCTACGACATAGTCATATGGAGAGCCGAGAACCGTACCCACTTGTCTAAGCAGACAAGGCCAAGCACAGAACGTTCTCGGAAAGCATCGTACGTGAGGGGCATCCCATCGAGGCCGGATGATCAACTGAGATGGGTCCTCATCGTCCGCACACAAGTCTAAATGATATGGGTGATGAACTCCCATATTCACAGACAAGTCGCCTCAACCATACTATCGACTATCTCATAACTCTTACATAGACTTACTCCAGCCCGATCACTTAGTCGGGGTCTAGGGCGGGCTCGATCATACAACAAAGTGTGTACGAGACAAAGTCTCGAACAATCACATCGCGATGCCCCAAGCTGCACACATCTAAGGGCCACTTGGTGTATGAAAGACCGCCAGCCAGATCACAACTAAGGTCTCAAAAACCCATACAAAGACATGCATGTTATAATCATACACGCAACACACATGCCTTGTATGAACAGCAGGTATCATTGAAATTCTCTACAAAGTATACATTTTATTGATAACTCTCACAGAGTGCACACAGAGATCACAAGCATGTGATCCAACATTACAAAAAACAGGCGGAAGCAAAGTAGGTTTGAGTACAGACAAGTTTAACAAATGGCTTAAGAAGCCTTATTTAAACACAAGCCCTCCACAAGGGAACCAGTCGTCTGACTGGGACTACACTAGCTTGGTCTTCAATCATCGAGCTCGATGAAGAAGCCACCTTCGGGGTCAGTGGGCTCATCTAAAACATAGAATAAGCAAACGTGAGTACAAAGTCGTACTCAGCAAGACTTACATAGGATCTACACTACTCATGCACATGTATCAAGGTAAAGGGAGGTGGGGTTCAATTGCATAAGTGCCAACTTTGACTTGGCTAGTCCTGAACTACGAGTACCAGACTTTGAGGTAAGAAGCGTACACGAGTCCACTACATCTCCAACCAAATACACCACTATGGTGCCTTCCTCGACTTCCCCACGAGAAAGCACACCATAGCAATCACGCTTATCTTGGCAAGTTTTATAAGTATCCTGTACAAGTTGTCTAATAATCAAGCTAAGCTTTCCAAGCAGTCCTTAACCGCGGACGCGGCTATTCGAATAGTTTTGTTAACCCTGCAGGGGTGTACCGCTACACACACATGATCATCAGTTACCGCCTTTGATCTCGACACCATTCAAGGGGTGTCAGCGAGGATGCTCACCACAACTGTTACCTCATAGCCGATCTAGTCCAAGAAAGCCGTCTACCTGGGTTGGCTACCACTATCTCGAACCCGGCCGGTTTACCGAAGTGGACCCAGATGATGTCTGCGTGGTGCATAAGCCGGTCTCGGTTGAGACGTTCACTCACTTAGCAGCCAGGTCACAAACCTACCAGAACTCCGAACTACTGCGACATCTGGACATCGAAAGGGATGAGTTAATAGGTTGAGAGGGGTCGGTGAGCCTAATGTGTGGTTGTACTCTTCATCTTGGATCACCACACAAGAACTCGGACTTAGGGCGGTGTTCAACGAGACAACCCACCATGTACTCCTACACAACCTCTCATCGTTCACCTTGTATTAGGGTAGATTCACCAACACAAATCCACCAACGTCTACATGATCACTACCATCCCGACTCACATAACAGTAACATCATTGTATCACTCTAAGCATGCAATAAGCAATAACAATTGCAGGGGCCACATGATATCAATCAACTCCTACATTTGCTAGGATTGTGGTTTGCTTACTACTGTGACAAAATGATAGGTCATGCAAAGGAATGGGTTCAACTACGCGGTAGAAACGCATCATGGTATCTTCACCGAGGGAAAACTCGCTGTTGTACTGCATCACGCCTTCCACTTGGGACCTACCAACAAAGGGCGAGAAGCCAATAAGCAGTGGGCCAGTAGAACCCAGCTCAGAATGCTTTGGACACGAGCACTCGACTTCTCGCGTGGTGCCCACAGGTGCCTTCGTGGATTTCGAGTAATAGGGCTTTGCCGTCCTCTTCGTCAATGCACCTTTGGAGTATCTGGGTGCTGCTGCGCTTATATAGTTGTCTGTTGATCACTGTGAATGCCTTGGATAGTCGGCTCATGCGTCGTGCTTCGTCCACGTCTTGTGGTAGTGTGCCTTCGATTAGGAATCGGAGGAACGGTTTCGTCCAGACAGGTCCTTCGAACTCTGTCGGGGCTGTGCTGTCGGATGTGCTGGTACTTGTGCCTTCTGATAGGGTTGTTGCTGCCACCTGCGCTATTTCTGTTGCGTCCTCGCCGTCCACAACTGCTTCAGGTGTTGTTGCCTGCACCTTGATGGACCTCTGTTTGATGCTTTCGAGAAAAACACCGGGTGGTACAGGCGCCCTGGTCGAACCGATGTTCGCGAGCTCGTCAGCTTCTGTGTTGTTGTCCCTGGTGATGTAGTTGAGCTCACAACCGTTGAAATTTCCTTCGAGTTCGTTGTAGAGCTTTTGGTAGGCCGCCATGTTGTCGGCTATTGCGTTGCAGTTTCTCATTGTCTGCTGGACGACGAGATTGGAGTCCCCGTAAATTATGAGGCGAGTGGCTCCGCATGTTTTGGCCATGCGCATGCCATGGAGGAGTGCCTCGTATTCTGCTTCGTTGTTGGAGGCGTGACTGAAGTTGATCTGGAGGACGTATTTCAGCTTTGTTCCTTTGGGGGATATGAGTACAACTACTGCCCCAGCTCCTTGTTGTCTTTTGGATCCATCGAAGAACATTGACCATGAGCTTGATAGGTCTGGGGGGCCTGGTGTTTGAACCTCCGTCCACTCAACCAGGAAATCTGGGAGTACTTGGGCTTTGATGGCTGTTGGGTGCTTGAACTGCAGGTCTCGTGGGCTGAGCTCGATGTTCCACTCGGTGACTCGCCCGGTTGCTCCAGGGTTGTTGAGTATGTCGGCGAGTGGCGCGCTGCTCACGATTGTGATGGGGTGCTCGTCGAAGTATTGGGACACCTTTCTTGAGGTCATGACGATGGCTAGTAGTAGCTTCTGATAGTGCGGGTACCGCTGCTGGGATTTGGTCAGGAGCATGCTGAGGTAGTAGATTGGTCTCTGGATGCTCTGGACCTTGCCTTCTTCTGTGTGTTCGACGACGAGCGCTGTGCTTACTATACTGCTGCGTGATGCCACGTAGAGGTATAGCTTCTCTCGTTCCTTGGGTACCGCCAGGATTGGTGAGGTCGAGAGTTTCTTTTTCAGGTCCGCGAATGCTTGGCGGGCTTCCTCTGTCCACTCGAATTTCTCCCCTTTCCTGAGCAGTTGATAGAAAGGCAGTGTGCGTTCTCCTAGCCTGTTGATGAAGCGGCTTAGGGCTGCGAGTTTTCCAGTGAGCTGATGTACTCCTTTGACGTCGGTTGGTTCTTTCATGCGGGTGATGGCTTAGACTTTCTCGGGATTTGCCTCGATTCCGCAGGCAGAGACCATATAGCCAAGCAGTTTTCCCGCCGGTACGTCGAATGCACACTTCTTTGGGTTGAGTTTGATTCTGTATTTGTTGAGCGCTGCGAAGGTTTCGCGCAGGTCGTCGAGTAATTTGGCAGCTTTGTAGGTCTTGATGACGATGTCGTCCACGTAGACTTGTACGTTTCTTCCAATTTGCTCCTTTAGGTAGGCCTGCATCATTCGTTGGTAAGTGGCGCCTGCGTTTTTGAGCCCGAAGAGCATGGTCCTGTAGCAGAATACTCCATAGGGGGTGATGAACGATGTGTGCTCTTCGTCTTCTTCCTTCATCCTGATCTGGTTGTATCCTGAATAAGCGTCAAGAAAGGAGAGTAGATCGCACCCTGCTGTTGAGTTGATTATCTGATCGATTCTAGGCAAGGGGAAGTGATCCTTCGGGCAATGTTTGTTGACTGGTCCGTAGTTGACACACATGCGCAGCACGGTCGTGTCTTTCTTGGGCACCAGCACTGGGTTGGCTATCCAGGTGGCTTTCTTCGTTTCTCAGATGAACTGAGAGTCGAGTAACCGGCTGACTTCCTCCCCGATTGCTCTGCGCTTGGGCTCCGAGAATCGTCTCAGCGCTTGCTTAACTGGCCTCGTGTTTGGCTTGATGCGTAGGGCGTGTTCCGCGAATTCGCGTGGTATCCCAGGCATGTCGGCTGGGCACCAGGCGAATATTTCCCACTCGTCTCGAAGGAAAGCGACGAGAGCCACCGCCTGCTCCTCTGGTAGGTGGGCGTACACGCGGACTGTTTTGTCAGGGTCTGTCGGGTGCACTTGGTGAGTGACTGTGTCGCTGTCGATGCTGAAGTCGCGTCCGTACTCCCTGGATTCGCTTCAGTTCACCAATGGGAAGGTACTCTTGTCCGTCATCATGGCTATTTCTCTGAGTTCTTGTTTGGCTCCGAGCAATTTTATGAAGCTTCCGTTGATCGTGGGGACTCCTGATGATCCTGGCATCTTGAGCTTGAGGTAGGCGTAGTGTGGGACCACCATGAATTGCGCGAGTGCTGGCCGTCCCAGTATGGCGTGATACTGTGATTGCCAGTTGAGTACCTCGAACTCGAGGACGTGCTTTGCGAAGTTAGGTCGGTTGCCAAAGACGACTTCGAGTTCGATGACTCGGAGGGATGTGGCTGCTTCTCCTGGGACTACCCCGTGCAACTCGGTGCTTGATTTTTTCCATACTGATCATGCGATCAGCATCTTTTGCAGGGTGCTGGCGAAGATGATGTTCATGCTGCTGCCTCCGTCCATGAAGACCCGATCCATGTCGTATCCTCCGATTTGTGCATCGAGCACTAGGGGTGCATGCCCCGGTCTTGGGACTGCGGGTGGATGGTCGTCCTGTGAGAACGTGATGCTGGTCTTCGTGCCATGTAATTGGTAGACTTCGACTATGTTTATGCTCTCAGCTGCTCTGGCCTGCAGGGTTTGGGCGTCGCGTTGTGCTTGCGGTGCCCTTCCTTCTTGGATCATGAGCACCTGTGCGTGCGACGGGCTGTGACGTCCTTCCGGGTTTGAGGTCGGCGATTGCTCGGGTCGTTGGTTGCGTCTGTCTTCTTTCTGCTTCTCCTTCTTGAGGTCGTCGGCTATCTCGTTGAACAGGCGGCAGTCTCTCAAAGTGTGACCTGACCTGACGCGTCCCCAGTTATCCTCGAAGTTGTGGATCGTGTAGGGTCCTGCTAGCTGCTCTCTAGCCGTGAGTTTGCTAGATCCGGCGTGCCTCTTCCTTCTTGAGATTCTGAAGATCTGCTCGTGATCCTCCGGGTGTTCGTGGAAGCGAGGACCGGTTTCGATTCCTCGACTCATGTCTTGGTTCTTGATGAGGTTGGCGAATTCATCCGGCCTTCGATCTGGGTCGTAGTACTCGCCTACAGGTGTCTCGGAGTCGTTGTCTTGGTTGGAGGCAAATGCTCGTGCGACGGCGTGTCGTCGAGTGGTCGTCGGTTGCGCGACTGCATGATGTGGCTCGTTCATTGGGGCCCCACCGTAGTTATCCCATGCGCGCCTTTTGGGTCGTCGATTCCTTCTGCCTTGGCCGTGGTTCTGCTGATCGTTGGATTTGATCTCGTAGTCATCGTCTTGATATGCGGCGGGTGCCCGGGCGGTGGTGGGCTGTCGGAAGATTTGCGAGTCCTCTGTTGCGCGTCGCAGTTCGTCGAGTGGGATTCCTTCGTAGAGGCCCCTCGCTGTTCTTCCGGGTCGTCGACTCCTTCGGCGCTGGCGCTGTACTTGGCCGTTACCGTAGTATCGGTCTTGGCATGACTGTAGCTCGAGTGGTCTTGATGGGGTGGCGGAGATGTCCGCCGTGATCTTGAATCCTTCGAGTGGGCTAGGTCTGGTTCTTTCCCTTGAGTTGTGGCTTGCTGAAGACGGGACTGTCGAGATCGTGATCCCAACCTGCGTAGTCCCCACAGACGGCGCCAATTGACGGGGATAAACCCCGGCAAATCCCATGGTCAGGGACCCTGGGTTAGTCATGAGAGGCACAGGTTGGACGATAGCTCGTCGGCAAACAGGAAGGCTCGCTCCTGCTCGATATTATTGATTGGGGAGATGCGATTACAGTGGAGGCCAAGGCTGGAGCGCTCAAGGCTAGGGTTACAGGTGAGATTGGATGTCTTTGGCGTCGCCCCTCCTAGCCCTTATATACCGGGCTAGGTCTCGGGGAGTTCATCTACATGTACAGGTAAACTTTCCTAACCCTAGCTTGCTCCGTACGGCAGGTCTTCGCACCTTCCTTGTGAGTCGAGGACTCCTACGTCGGTGCCAACTAGTGGGCCGAGGCCGTATCTTCATGGCCCTTCTGCCTTCATGGACACCAGGTAGGCTCATCCGTAGGAGTCGTGGGGTCACCCCGTCGTCACCAGGGGTGTCAGTGAGAGGGGGTTTAATTAACCTCTGTTTAAAATAACCCAGGGTTAATTAACAGCCTGGGCCCACTGGTCCGTGGCCCAGGGTGTGCTTAAGCGGGGGATTAGCTCGGGGTTTAGGACTAACCGACCGGTGGCCAACCCACGGCGGCGCTGCACGGGGATGGCGCTACAGGGGTCCAAACGATGCGCTGAGACCACCAGAAGACTCCTCTTGGTCGCGCGCTTCACCCCGAGCACCTCAGCGTCACCGGGGAGGCCGGGTCGTCGGCGGCGAGCACTCGTGGCGGCGGCAGAAACACGGCTACGACGGAGACGACGTAGCAGTGCACGAAAACAAGCGTGGCCTAGCGTGTTGTGAAGCTGTGGCGATGGGGAACACGATGCGCACTCGAACCAAGGTGTAGAGGCACGGGGGTGAGCTCGGGGTCAGCCATGGCGGCGACGGAGCTCGGATCCCATGGTGGAATGGCACAGAGGGTGCGAGGGGCCGGGATAACTTGGGGAAAACGGGGAGAAGCTCACCCTGAGCTCAACGGTGCAGGCGGCGAGGCGAACGGTGGCGTGAAGGCGACGAATTCGTCGGAGTTGGCTTGCGGGTCCGGCGGCGACGTGGAGACGATTCCGGCGGCTATAGAGCGTCCGAGCTCGATTCCTTATGCTCGGAGACGAAGTCGAAGACGGCGAGGAGGATGGACACACCAGCTTGAGCCCTAGGTGACGTTGGCTGCGAGTTCCATGGCGGGGTGCTCCGGTGTTCTTCTCGGGCGTCGGTGGAATTGCACTGGAAGGGAGGGGAAAGCGAGCCGAGGTGGGGAAAGTGGAGGAGGGAGTCGAGGGCGTCTCCGTGGCGCGCTTTGGAGTCCTGGGGAGGCCTAGAAGCTCGAAGGCGTCGAGGTGGCGTCCACGGCGTGCTCGGCCTCCAGCGAGTTGCTTTTGGGGCAGGGGAGGTAGACGACAGAGGACTCCGGGTGGGCTGGGCCGGCCAGAAGGAGGTGGGCTTCTCCCTAGGCGAGAGGTAAGTCTCTGCTCTTTTCTTTTTCTGTTTTTCTTTTCTGTCTTATGTTAGCCATGCTAAAAAAATAGCTAGGCATTTTTAAAAATGCTGAAACTTTTTACATGGCCTCATAATAATATAGACTAGCCATTTATAAAGTTTGGCACTTTTTAAAATTCAAATCATTTGAATTTTAAATCAAATAGGGTTTTTTGATTAATTCCAAGGTCCTGTTTGAATATTTGAAAAATCCATGAGCATGGGGTGGGTCCCACATCACTTGATATGTGATCACACTCATTTATAAGACTTTTCAAATATCAAACATTAATTTTTGGAGAAGATTTATTTCTGGCCTTTTGAATTAATTCATCTGGGGGGGGTTCTGTCGGGACCCGGGGTTAGCGTATGCAAGCCTCGGTACAACACAATCATATGGAGAGCCGAGAACTGTACCCACTTGTCTAAGCAGACAAGGCCAAGCACAGAACGTTCTCGGAAAGCATCGAACGTGAGGGGCATCCCATCCAG
Organism: Bromus sterilis; assembly: GCA_950022295.1. NCBI lineage: Eukaryota > Viridiplantae > Streptophyta > Magnoliopsida > Poales > Poaceae > Bromus > Bromus sterilis. Next base: position 35,173,120 of record OX465597.1, read on the forward strand.
GCCGGATGATCAACTGAAATGGGTCCTCATCGTCCGCACACAAGTCTAAATGATATGGGTGGTGAACTCCCATACTCATAGACAAGTCGCCTCAACCATACTATCGATTGTATTATAACCCTTACATAGACTTACTCCAGCCCGATCACTTAGTCGGGGTCTAGGGCGGGCTCGATCATACATCAAAGTGTGCACGAGATAGAGTCTCGAACAATCGCATCGCGATGCCCCAAGCTGCGCACATCTAAGGGCCACTTGGTGTATAAAAGACCGGCAGCCAGATCACAACTAAGGTCTCGAAAACCCATACCAAGACATGCATGTTATAAACATACACACAGCACACATGCCTTGTATGAACAGCAGGTATCATTGCAATTCTCTACAAAGTATACATTTTATTTATAACTCTTATAGAGTACACACAGAGATCACATACATGTGATCCAACATTACAACACAGGCGGAAGCAAATTATGTCTGAGTACAGACAAGTTTAACAAATGGCTTAAGAAGCCTTATTTAAACACAAAGCCCTCCACGAGGGAACCAGTCGTCTGACTGGGACTACACTAGCTTGGTCTTGGTCTGAGTCTTCATTCTTCGAGCTTCAGGTAGAAATCACCAACGAGGTTGGTGGGTTCATCTAAAACATAGATTAAGCAAACGTGAGTACAAAATCGTACTCAGCAAGACTTACATAGGAGCTATACTACTCATGCATATGTATCAAGGTAAAGGGAGGTGGGGTTTCACTTGCAGAAGTGCCAGCTTTGACTTGGCTAGTCCTGAACTACGAGTACCAGACTTGAGGTAAGAAGCGTACACGACTCCACTACATCTCTTCAACCAATTACACCACTATGGTGCCTTTCTCGACTTTCCCACGAGAAAGCACGCCATAGCACTCACACTTATCTTGGTGTGTTTTAGAAGTATCCAGTTCAAGTTGTCTAATAATCAAGCTAAGCTTTCCAAGCAGTCCTTAACCGCGGACGCGGCTATTCGAATAGTTTTGTTAACCCTGCAGGAATGTACCTCTACACACACGTGCCATCAGTTACCGCCTTTTGCGTGTCACCATTCAAGAGATGACAGCGAGGATGCCACCACAACCGTTACCTCATAGCCGATCTAGTCCAAGAAAGCCGCCTATCTGGGTTGTCTGCCACTATCGTGAACCCGGCCGGTTTACCGAAGTGGACCCAGACGATGTGTGCGTGGTGCGGAAGCCGGTCTCGGATGAGCCGTTCTCTCACTTGGCTACCAGGCCACAATACCTACAGAAATCCGAACTACTGCGACATCTGGACATCGAAGGGGATGAGTTAGTAAGCCGAGAGGGGTCAGTGAGCCCAATGTGTGGTTGTACTCTTCATCTTGGATCACCACACAAGAACTCGTACTAGGGCGGTGTTCAACGAGACAACCCACCGTGTACTCCTACACAGCCTCTCATCGTTCACCTTGTATTAGGGTTGATTCACCAACACTTTTCTACCATCATCAACATGATCATTCCCATCCCGACTCACATCACAGTAACAACATGGTATCATACTAAGCATGCAATAAGCAATAACAGTTGCAGGGGGCACATGATATCAATCAACTCCTACATCTGCTAGGATTGTGGTTTGCTTACTACTGTGACAAGATGATAGGTCATGCAAAGGACATGGGTTCAACTATGCGATAGAAACGTTATCATGGTGATCATCCTAAACAATGCATAAGCGAGACATGAGAGGGAAGTGGGATTTTATCGACATGATCAATGGGGGTTTGCTTGCCTTGCTGACAAGGTTCAGTCACTGGGTCTTCAACGAAGGGGGTGATCTCGAGTTCCGGCTCCACTTCTATCAGCACCATGACAATCATAGGATCAACATAATGTACAATGCACAATCACATGTATAAGATTGAAATGGTGATGTTCAAGGTACTGACGTGTTGAGCATTCCATTTAAAAGGAGTATATTGCATTTGAACTACAAATTCAAACTCCACATTTGAATTCAACATTTAACCAAGGTACATGTGACATGGTTTGATCATTTTGAATCAACTTCAATTGTATAAGATATGCCACTGATGTGTGGTGGAAATATAGCATAATTCCATGGTCCAAGTTGCAAAATCATTTGGTTTGAATTTGAATTAATTTCAAACAAAGCAAATGACATATGCTACTGGTCCCATTTTAAAATCAACTCCAACATAGTTGAAAGTTGCATATTTGGAAAGATAATTTTCTCCTGATCATTTTTCATATATTATTTGTCCAAGTTGGAGTTAATATGAATTTTCTATGAATTTCCAAAGTTTGGGGTAATTTCTGGAATTTCTGGAATTTCTAAGATTTAATAATTAACTGGAAATTCACTTATTGCATCATGCTGACATCATGCTGGCGTGTGGGGGGGGGCTGACAACAGGGGCCCACCTGTCTGTGACAGAGGGGGTTAATCCCTGTTAGCTTAAACTAACAGAGAGGGATTAGGGCTGGGGCCCCACCTGTCATAGGCTGAGGGGGGGTTAACTTAGTGATTAAGGTCCTAATGGCGCCGGCTTGACGCCGGTGGCTCTGGCCACGGCGGCGCCTCGCCGGAATCATCTACGGGGCACGGGAAGGGGAACGGAGACCATGGGAGTGCTCCTGGAGGTCGTCCGCGTCGAGTGGTGCCATCTGGGGCTCGAGGGAGGGCCTGGAGCGATGGCGGCGACAAGCTCGGCGGCGACAGAATTCCGGGGACGTCGGGTTTGCGTTCTGGTGCGGGGTTTTGACCACGGCCTAGTGAGAAAAGATGCTGGGGACGTCAGGGAGGCGATGGGCTAGCTCGGCGAGTCCAAGGCGCACGGGAGCAAGTACCTCACCGGCCATGGCGGCGGCGAGGCTCGGCTCTCATGGCAGAGGTGGCTAGGGGATGAACGGGGCACCGTGGGTTTAGGGGAAAGGATCGGGAGCTCACCACGAGCGCGATGAAGCAGTCAGTGGGCTCGGGGAGAGCTCAACGGCGGCGAATCAACGTCGACGATCTTCGGCTGTCGGCGGCGAGTTGAGGAGCCTTGCGTGGTCTCGGGGACGAATTGGCTCGCCAGCTTCTGCAGGGTGAAGAAGTCGTCGGTGAGGAGCACGGAGGACATACTGGTTCGGCCTCTAGGGCACGGTGGCCGCGTCTCACCATTGCCATGGCCTGCGGCTGCTCTCGGGTCAGCTGGCGGGAGGGAAGAGGAGGGGTGGAGAGGCGCTGGAATGAGGGTGATACGATGCACGGCGCAACGGTGGTTCTCTAGGACACCGAGGAGAGGACACGGGGGCTCTGGAAGCTTCAAGGCATCGAGGTGGCTCCGGTGCGCGCTCTGGACGCCACCGAGCTGCTTCGGCGCGCGGGAGGAAGACGACAGAACGGGGGAAGTTGGGCTGGGCCGGCTGGGGAGTGGGTCTTCGCCCCTGGGCGACAGGTAGGTCTCTCCCTTTCTCTTTTCTTTTTATTTTTCTGCAATATGTTTGACCTAGCTAATAAAAATAGCCAGGCATTTTATAAAATGCCACAATTTTTTTATATGGCCTCATAATTTAGAGAGCTAGCCACTTATAAAATTTGAGCATTTTTAAAATTTAAAACATTTGAATTTTAATTCAAATAGGGGTTTATTTAATTTCCAAAGCCACTGTTTGAATATTAGAAAATTCCATGAGCATGGGATTGCTCCCAAACCATTTTTAAAATGATCAGCACCATTTATAGGAATTTTCCAAATGTTCAAATGATTTTTGGAAAAAGATTTTTATCTGGCCATTTGATTTAATTTCTCAGGGCTTTTCTTTTCCCCAATTTTGATTTTCTTTTTGAATTTTTCACATGATGCAAAGGAGCACTTGATCCTAGAACATACCTAACTTGGGGTTGTGACAACTCGCCCCCACTCAAAAGAATCTCGTCCCAAGATTCAGAAGTCTGCGGGAGGAAGGAGGGGTACTCGGCATGGAGACGGTCTTCTCTTTCCCACGTGGCTTCTTTCTCTGAGTGATGAGACCACTGAACTTTCAGAAACTTGATCTTCTTTCGGCGATCGACACGCTCTGCTGAATCAAGAATACGAACAGGGTATTCTCGATAAGAAAGGTCATCTTGGAGATCAAGCATTTCATGGTCGACTTCGCGGATGGGGTCCTTGAAGCAACGCCTGAGTTGTGACACATGGAATACATCATGTACTCGAGAAAGGTGCGGGGGTAGTTCAAGTTGGTAGGAAACTTCTCCACGTTTAGCAATAATGCGGAAAGGTCCGATGTACCGTGGGGCCAACTTGCCTTTGATACCGAAACGTTGGGTTCCCTTCAGAGGAGTAACCCGAAGGTAAGCCTTCTCATCTAGATTGTAGCTCTCTTGCCTATGATGACGATCATAGTAGCTTTTCTGACGAGACTGGGCTGCTTTCAATTGATCACGAACAATGCGAACTTTCTCTTCTGCTTCCTTGATCATATCCGGTCCAAAGAATTGTCTTTCACCGGTTTCTGACCAGTTTAAAGGTGTCCGACATCGTCGTCCATAAAGGAGTTCAAAAGGAGCCATGTTCAGACTAGATTGAAAACTATTGTTATAAGCAAATTCGGCAAATGGAAGAGACTTCTCCCAATTCTTTCCGAATGAGATAACACAAGCTCTGAGCATGTCTCCAAGAATTTGGTTAACCCTTTCGACTTGACCGCTAGACTGAGGATGGAAAGCTGTACTAAAGGAGAGATGAGTTCCCATAGCATTCTGAAAGCTTCCCCAAAATCTAGAGGTAAAAAGGCTACCACGATCAGAATTGATTTCCAAAGGAACACCATGAAGGGATACAATTCTAGAGACGTACAAGTCCGCTAACTGGCTAGCAGTTGTAGACTCACGAACCGGAAGGAAGTGAGCAACTTTGGAAAGCCTATCTATGACAACGAAGATGGCATTGTTTCCTTTCTGGGTTCTTGGAAAGCCGGTGATGAAATCCATACCGACTTTGTCCCATTTCCACTCGGGAATAGACAAAGGTTGAAGTGTACCAGCAGGTCTTTGATGTTCTGCTTTAATGCGACGACAAACATCACATTCGGCAACAAATTGAGCAATGTCTCTCTTCATCCTAGTCCACCAAAATCTCTGGCGTAGATCTCGGTACATTTTTGTGCTACCGGGATGAATTGAGAGGGGTGTGTCATGGGCTTCCTTAAGGATGAGTTGCCTTAGTTCCTTATTCTTAGGTACTACCAAACGATTTTCAAAGAATACCGTTCCCTTGCTATCTGTGGAGAAACATTTAGCAACTCCGCTAGCAATGTTCTCCTTGATCCGGCGAACACCTCGTGCACGCCTTTGGGCAACTACGATTTGATCCTCAAGAGTTGGTTTCGCCACCAAGGTAGAAAGATAGCCATGAGATTAAGATCTTTTATCAACTCAATCCAGCGTCTTTGCCTGAGATTAAGATCTGGCTGGGTGAAAATATATTTGAGGCTTTGGTGGTCGGAATAAATCTCACAACAATTACCAAGGAGGTAATGTCGCCAAGTTGTTAGGGCATGAACTACGGCAGCGAGTTCAAGGTCATGGGTAGGATAGCTCTCTTCATGTGGCCGCAACTGGCGTGAAGCATAAGCTACCACATGTCGATCTTGCAGAAGTATGCATCCTAACCCTTTCCGTGATGCGTCACAATAGATCTCGAAATCCTTTTTTGTGTCTGGAGGTGCAAGTACGGGTGCAGAAGTTAATCTTATTTTTAGCTCTTGAAAGCTTTCCTCGCACTTGGAAGTCCATAAGAATTTCTTATCTTTCTTGAGGAGTTCAGTTAGAGGCTTTGCAACTTTAGAAAAGTTCTCGACGAAGCGACGGCAATAGCTGGCTAGGCCAAGAAAACTCCTAACTTGCTTAACCGTTTCAGGTGGAGTTCAGTCAAGGACGGCCTGAACTCTCTCGGGATTCACAGCAATGCCTTTTGCAGAAATCACGTGGCCTAAGTAGGTCACTTCTGGTAGCCAGAATTCACACTTGGAGAATTTAGCGTACAGGCGATGATCTCTAAGCTTCATCAATACCAGCCTTAAGTGTTCGGCATGATCTTCTTCGTTCTTCGAGTAGATGAGAATATCATCAAGATAAACCACAACAAATTTATCTAGGTACTCCATGAAGATCGAATTCATCAAGCGTGAGAATGTGGCGGGGGCATTGGTTAAACCAAAGGACATGACGGTGTACTCGTAAAGACCATAATGAGTAGTAAAAGCCGTTTTGGGGATGTCCTCGTTTCGGATTCTGATCTGATGATAACCTAATCTCAAATCCATCTTGGAGAAGACAGAGGATCCTGCAAGTTGATCATAAAGATCATTGATCCTGGGCAATGGGTACTTGTTCTTTATCGTCGCTAAATTTAGCGGGCGATAATCTACGCACATCCTTTCTGTTCCATCTTTCTTCGTTACGAACAGAACGGGGCAACCCCATGGCGATGAGCTAGGGCGGATGAAGCCTTTTGCCAACGAAGCATCAAGTTGGGTTTTTAGCTCAGCTAACTCATGTGGGGCCATTTTATATGGGCGTTTGGAAATTGGTGCGGTTCCTGGAACAAGATCCACTATAAATTCTACACATCTGTCGGGTGGCATGGTTTAAAGAGTTGGGTTACTGGATGGTTTTCCTAAGGATGACCATGGCTTACTAAGGGCTACAACAGATATGTCAGAGTAGCAAAGTACCCCAACACGATGGTTAGTGTGGTTCTTCTGGCTAGAAGACATCCAAAGTGGGAGAAAGAGTTGCAAATGAAACACTATAGGTTTCTAGAAGAAAACCTACATCAAACTCTATGGAACTGTCGGGCATGCCACCTAGAAGTTCTTCAAAAAGGACAACCGAAAAGGAGGGAAGAATTTTGCAATTGCATCAGATTTTGAAGAAACCTGGAATGATTCGGACAGCATAACGGTTGTAATTGCAAGAAAACAATTTTCTTTCAATGTAGATACAACACTTACATAATACGATGTAAGAAATCAGCATTACAAAAATGCTAGGAAAACGGACACAACTTTCCTACGGCTATAAGGAAGCAAACAACGAGATGTTCTAATCAGACAGAGGAGAGCCTAGTCCTATCTTCCCGTAGAATAAGATGAGGTTGATTCAGAACTCAGAACGAAGGGGGTAAGGAGAAAAAAGAAGCCTTACGTTATTCCCTTATATACCCAGAGTAACTATATAACTATAGAAGGCTAGACTCGACTTCGGCCAAGGCTGATAATCCTACAGTCAGTCCTGCTCTGATACCAAGTCTGTCGGGACCCGGGGTTAGCGTATGCAAGCCTCGCTACAACACAATCATATGGAGAGCCGAGAACCGTACCCACTTGTCTAAGCAGACAAGGCCAAGCACAGAACATTCTCGGAAAGCATCGAACGTGAGGGGCATCCCATCCAGGCCGGATGATCAACTGAAATGGGTCCTCATCATCCGCACACAAGTCTAAATGATATGGGTGGTGAACTCCCATACTCATAGACAAGTCGCCTCAACCATACTATCGATTGTATTATAACCCTTACATAGACTTACTCCAGCCCGATCACTTAGTCGGGGTCTAGGGCGGGCTCGATCATACATCAAAGTGTGCACGAGATAGAGTCTCGAACAATCGCATCGCGATGCCCCAAGCTGCGCACATCTAAGGGCCACTTGGTGTATAAAAGACCGCCAGCCAGATCACAACTAAGGTCTCGAAAACCCATACCAAGACATGCATGTTATAAACATACACACAGCACACATGCCTTGTATGAACAGCAGGTATCATTGCAATTCTCTACAAAGTATACATTTTATTTATAACTCTTATAGAGTACACACAGAGATCACATACATGTGATCCAACATTACAACACAGGCGGAAGCAAATTATGTCTGAGTACAGACAAGTTTAACAAATGGCTTAAGAAGCCTTATTTAAACACAAAGCCCTCCACGAGGGAACCAGTCGTCTGACTGGGACTACACTAGCTTGGTCTTGGTCTGAGTCTTCATTCTTCGAGCTTCAGGTAGAAATCACCAACGGGGTTTGTGGGTTCATCTAAAACATAGATTAAGCAAACGTGAGTACAAAATCGTACTCAGCAAGACTTACATAGGAGCTATACTACTCATGCATATGTATCAAGGTAAAGGGAGGTGGGGTTTCACTTGCAGAAGTGCCAGCTTTGACTTGGCTAGTCCTGAACTACGAGTACCAGACTTGAGGTAAGAAGCGTACACGAGTCCTCTACATCTCTTCAACCAATTACACCACTATGGTGCCTTTCTCGACTTCCCCACGAGAAAGCACGCCATAGCACTCACACTTATCTTGGTGTGTTTTAGAAGTATCCAGTTCAAGTTGTCTAATAATCAAGCTAAGTTTTCCAAGCAGTCCTTAACCGCGGACGCGGCTATTCAGATAGTTTTGTTAACCCTGCAGGAGTGTACCGCTACACACACGTGCCATCAGTTACCGCCTTTTGCGTGTCACCGTTCAAGAGATGACAGCGAGGGTGCCACCACAACCGTTACCTCATAGCCAATCTAGTCCAAGAAAGCCGCCTATCTGGGTTATCTGCCACTATCGTGAACCCGGCCGGTTTACCGAAGTGGACCCAGACGATGTGTGCGTGGTGCGAAAGCCGGTCCCGGATGAGCCGTTCTCTCACTTGGCTACCAGGCCACAATACCTACAGAAATCCGAACTACTGCGACATCTGGACATCGAAGGGGATGAGTTAGTAAGCCGAGAGGGGTCAGTGAGCCCAATGTGTGGTTGTACTCTTCATCTTGGATCACCACACAAGAACTCGTACTAGGGCGGTGTTCAACGAGACAACCCACCGTGTACTCCTACACAGCCTCTCATCGTTCACCTTGTATTAGGGTCGATTCACCAACACTTTTCTACCATCATCAACATGATCATTCCCATCCCGACTCACATCACAGTAACAACATGGTATCATACTAAGCATACAATAAGATATAACAGTTGCAGGGGGCACATGATATCAATCAACTCCTACATCTGCTAGGATTGGGGTTTGCTTACTACTGTGACAAGATGATAGGTCATGCAAAGGACATGGGTTCAACTATGCGATAGAAACGTTATCATGGTGATCATCCTAAACAATGCATAAGCGAGACATGAGAGGGAAGTGGGATTTTATCGACATGATCAATGGGGGTTTGCTTGCCTTGCTGACGAGGTTCAGTCACTGGGTCTTCAACGAAGGGGGTGATCTCGAGTTCCGGCTCCACTTCTATCAGTAACATGACAATCATAGGATCAACATAATGTACAATGCACAATCACATGTATAAGATTGAAATGGTGATGTTCAAGGTACTGATGTGTTGAGCATTCCATTTAAAAGGAGTATATTGCATTTGAACTACAAATTCAAACTCCACATTTGAATTCAACATTTAACCAAGGTACATGTGACATGGTTTGATCATTTTGAATCAACTTCAATTGTATAAGATATGCCTCTGATGTGTGGTGGAAATATAGCATAATTCCATGGTCCAAGTTGCAAAATCATTTGGTTTGAATTTGAATTAATTTCAAACAAAGCAAATGACATATGCTACTGGTCCCATTTTAAAATCAACTCCAACATAGTTGAAAGTTGCATATTTGGAAAGATAATTTTCTCCTGATCATTTTTCATATATTATTTGTCCAAGTTGGAGTTAATATGAATTTTCTATGAATTTCCAAAGTTTGGGGTAATTTCTGGAATTTCTGGAATTTCTAAGATTTAATAATTAACTGGAAATTCACTTATTGCATCATGCTGACATCATGCTGGCGTGTGGGGGGGGGCTGACAACAGGGTCCCACCTGTCTGTGACACAGGGGGTTAATCCCTGTTAGCTAAAACTAACAGAGAGGGATTAGGGCTGGGGCCCCACCTGTCATAGGCTGAGGGGGGGGTTAACTTAGTGATTAAGGTCCTAATGGCGCCGGCTTGACGCCGGTGGCTCTGGCCACGGCGGCGCCTCGCCGGAATCATCTACGGGGCACGGGAAGGGGAACAGAGACCATGGGAGTGCTCCTGGAGGTCGTCCGCGTCGAGTGGTGCCATCAGGGGCTCGGGGGAGGGCCTGGAGCGATGGCGGCGACGAGCTCGGCGGCGACAGAATTCCGGCGACGTCGGGTTTGCGTTCTGGTGCGGGGTTTTGACCACGGCCTAGTGAGAAAAGATGCTGGGGACGTCAGGGAGGCGATGGGCTAGCTCGGCGAGTCCAAGGCGCACGGGAGCAAGTACCTCACCGGCCATGGCGGCGGCGAGGCTCGGCTCTCATGGCAGAGGTGGCTAGGGGATGAACGGGGCACCGTGGGTTTAGGGGAAAGGATCGGGAGCTCACCACGAGCGCGATGAAGCAGTCAGTGGGCTCGGGGAGAGCTCAACGGCGGCGAATCGACGTCGACGATCTTCGGCTGTCGGCGGTGAGTTGAGGAGCCTTGCGTGGTCTCGGGGACGAATTGGCTTGCCAGCTTCTGCAGGGTGACGAAGTCGTCGGTGAGGAGCACGGAGGACATACTGGTTCGGCCTCTAGGGCACGGTGGCCGCGTCTCGCCATTGCCATGGCCTGCGGCTGCTCTCGGGTCAGCTGGCGGGAGGGAAGAGGAGGGGTGGAGAGGCGCTGGAATGAGGGGGATACGATGCACGGCGCAACGATGGTTCTCCAGGACACCGAGGAGAGGACACGGGGGCTCTGGAAGCTTCAAGGCGTCGAGGTGGCTCCGGTACGCGCTCTGGACGCCACCGAGTTGCTTCGGCGCGCGGGAGGAAGACGACAGAACGGGGGAAGTTGGGCTGGGCCGGCTGGGGAGTGGGTCTTCGCCCCTGGGCGACAGGTAGGTCTCTCCCTTTCTCTTTTCTTTTTATTTTTCTGCAATATGTTTGACCTAGCTAATAAAAATAGCTAGGCATTTTATAAAATGCCACAATTTTTTTATATGGCCTCATAATTTAGAGAGCTAGCCACTTATAAAATTTGAGCATTTTTAAAATTCAAAACATTTGAATTTTAATTCAAATAGGGGTTTATTTAATTTCCAAAGCCACTGTTTGAATATTAGAAAATTCCATGAGCATGGGATTGCTCCCAAACCATTTTTAAAATGATCAACACCATTTATAGGAATTTTCCAAATGTTCGAATGATTTTTGGAAAAAGATTTTTATCTGGCCATTTGATTTAATTTCTCAGGGCTTTTCTTTTCCCCAATTTTGATTTTCTTTTTGAATTTTTCACATGATGCAAAGGAGCACTTGATCCTAGCACATACCTAACTTGGGGTTGTGACAGGTTCCTTCTTCCATTTGAGTTTGAAAATGATTTCAAATGGTTTCTTTTGAAAAAAATTTAACATGATGCAAGGTGACTTTGATCCTAGCACATTACCTAACAGAGGGTTCTGACACCGGAGCCAGACGATAACACCAAACTCAAAGGGAACAAAGTAAACACATGGGCCCTCAGGAAGATGAGCAAGGCCTTGTCCAGTTGGAAAACCAGGGTGAAGAGGGCAATTATTGAAAAGAACAAAACCTGGGAGGAGCTCAAGGAGAAAGAGCCGTTGATCGACGAAGCTACCTACAACCTTTTCAAGGCTAGGTGTGAGTCCGAGCAAGCCAAGGCCACGAGTGCAAAGGGCAAGGCCATGCGGTCGCAGGTCATAGGTAACCACCATCTCGGAGCCGGTGGTTACAGAAGTTCCAAGCCTAAATGGGACAAGGAGGATGCCGAGTACGCCGCTGCGGGCATACCTAACCCCTTCCAGCAATACAAAGATGATCCGCAGACCGAATTCTTTGTGAGGGCCCGAAGCTATAAGGACAAAGCAACCTTGAAAATAATTATCGATCCTAAGATTCAGGAGTTTACGACTACCATGGTAAGTAGTTTACCACGCGACCTTGTCGATTGAATTCTCGAGTGAAGTTCACAATTTCTTAACGTTTCACATTCTTTTTGCAGCAAGCGGAAATGAAAATCGCCTCATCGCAGGAGTCGTCGGTTAAGCCGGCCGGCCCGTGGGACAACGCCTTTAACAGGACATTGAACAAGGTCAAGAAGGTTGACGACGTGACGGTGAAGCCATCGTCAGCCGGCCATGTGGTCGGCTTTGGTGCAGACCTAAATTGGTCCGAATATTATGGAAAACCGGCGGAGCAGTCCGGTTCAAGGGGGCGCAAGGCGAGAAGGACCGAAGACGCCGCTTATGTTCGTGGACTGGAGGAGAAGGTGAACATGTTTCCGCAGCTTGTCCAGGACGAAGTGGCGAAGATGATGAACGCTCTCCTTCCAGATATGATGCAGTCAGTCTCGAATTGGCAAGCACGTGGTGGACAAGGGCCCATATCAGTCCCCAGCATAGTCGGCAGCAACTCGGGCACCGCGGCGCCTGCAGTCCCGACTCCCGCCGTAGTGGTGGCTCCCGCACCGACTCCCGGCATATTGGTGACTCCGGCCGCCAACGCCACGGTGGCGGTGCCGGACGTGATGGTAACTCCTCCAGCCACGATCGAGCAACCAGAGCATAACAATAATGCACCCGGCGGCAGCGCAAATTGGGCGACCGACGCCACGGGAGGCAGCGCGCCCTCCGTCTCTTGCATGCCCGCCGTCATCGGCGGGGTCTCTTCACTAGCCGACCTCGACGCCCTCAAGGTAACTATAAGCGTCTGCAACTCAAACGAGGACTTCATCTCCTTTCTTTTTTTAGTGGAATCTCTCTGATTCCCTACATGCATATATCTCTTGCACATGAGGACACTCCATGCATTCTATTACAAGTCGTGGACGGCGAGTTGAAGGATGTTGCCAAAGGTAAAATCATTCAACCACAAAATCGAATCATGCACAATATGCCGATGGCACCGGAGATGCATATGGTTCAAATATCTCTCGTGATTTCGGGCTACGAGAGAGTTGAACCTCCCATTCAACCCCCCGGATACGATGAGGACGAGCCGGCAGTCGTCAGTGATTGTTTCGAACAAATATGCCTATGGACGAAGAGCCAAATGCGTTTAATGACGGGGGGAAAGGGGCACCACACCTAGGACAACACCGCTAGTCATCGTGTCGGCGCCACATGATCCCATCGGCGCACAACAAGAAGACGATGATCTTGATGATGATATCAACGCCGACCAGTTCATCAATACTTTGTATGATGCTGATGACTTATTCATGCCTCCTGCTGAAGGAGCCTATCAGCATGACGAGGAAGCTCGTGGTCCAGCTGATCCTGTGGCGAAGCCTGCTTGCTCCACGCGTCTCTTCGCTGCTTCTCAGGAGATGTCTCCAGCAGCTTGCACCTTCACCGAGCCTCAAGAAGATGCCACAAGGAGATCTATTCTCAGCCCGTCCACACTCCATAAGGCGGCCACTGAGCAGATAAAGGCCGGTGACTGCTCGAAATCAGAAAAGAAGAAGGGACATTAAAGAAAGAAGAGCATCACTTCGAGTAGCCAACCTTTGATGCCGATCCGGGCTCAGGATGGGCCACCAAGACCCAAGGATCTCTCGTTTGAAATCCATGTGGCTGGTAGGCCGATGCTACCTAAGGACATGCTCGACCTTGCAACTTCGGATATGCAGAGTGTGCATCATAGTATTATGGCATTAGAGAAGATTCTTCTTCGAGAAGAGAATCCCTCGTACCCAGTTTTCATGGCCAAGGTGCCACTCAACATGGGCTTCATCAACACTATCCCCGCGGATATGATAATTCTGCTGTTTTCGGAGATCTTCAATTTGTACCATCTCAAGCGTCTGGACCATAGCCTTATCCGTCTGTTCTCGCTCAGCCTTTCTATGAGTATCAGGAGAGATAAGACCCCGAGAGTCGCGATATTGGACCCCTTCTACATGCAAGAAAGCGTCTTGATGGACGACGGGGACGCGACTCTCGCGTCGGGGTACATCACAGACTTCATGCTACAGAACGCCGACAGGGATTCATTTTTATAACCTACTCTCCCAAGTAAGTCATTCGCTCGCCGCCGTAGCATGTATGCTTTCTTATCTTTCCATTGTCCTCTTCCAACATTCCTTTTGGATTGTTTTAATTATGCAGTGAGGATCAAGACTGCGTGCTCATCTGCTTTTCACCGCAACACTCGCATGCCGTGTATTTAGACTCGGGGAGTGTAAACAAGAAATATTACAAGTATATCATGAGAGTTTTGGATGATGCTCACGCCGGCTACATAAAAGATGCAGGCAAGATGGTGAAGCACAAGTTTAGGAAGAATCAGCCTGACGTGAACGTGTTCAGCCACGTAACGCAGTTCCCGTGCGTCAAGCAGACGGCTGGCAGTGTGAGGGATGCGTACTACGCCCTTCATCACATGAGGGCGATTGTACAGGAACAACGCAACCTTACGCTGCCAAGTCATCTCAGAGCGTGGGACGAAAGGAAGGCGGAAATCGCCGATGCAAATCTTAAGGAGGAGTTCTTTCACATCCAAGCGCAGATGGCGACTATCATCCGTCATGAAGTACAAATGAGGGGGTCGATCTTCCACTCGAACATTGCACCATCCAATGGGGAGATAAAAGTCCGCCTAAAGGCCTTGCGTGACACAAGGCCTTTCATGACGAAAGAAGGATGCCGCCCATTCCTCGAGCCGAGTCAGAAAAATTGAACAATTTATGTTATATATGGAAGTCGTTTGATGAATGTGTGCCCTACATGTAATTTGGGTGTACTCTTTGTGTAGTAGATGGTAGTGTCAAATACTCTTGGTGCTCTTTGTGTATAAAGGTCACTGCATATGCATTTTTATGCATATGTGCATGCTCCTCGCCATTGATCAACTTGCTTTATGTTGTTGATAAGAATAGATGCTACATTGCGTTGTTCTCCTTTGGTATGAATTCATATGGATGTGACCTCTAAAGCTTTGTTTTGTGCAGGTTGAAGAGCAAACAAGAGATGATGACGAAAGTAGCTTTCTATTTTCAATAATTGTTGGACTCATTGTGATATTGTGATGGATGTAATCTTGTGAATCTTGTTGGCCTCTAAACCTTTGTAAACATTTGTAATAAGAATTATAATGCAATTCTTTTGTATCAATAATTGTTGGGCTCATTTTAATATTGTATTTTGCATTTCTTTAATATAATAAAAATATCTGTAATGTTTTTATTTATTTTTGTAATTATTTTTTTGTTTTTTGTAACCCATTTAGTGGCGCATTTTGTCTGGCTTTAGTGGCGCACTGGGAATGCGCCACCCCTAAGGAACCTTAGGCATGGCGCATATCAGAATGCGCCACCCCTAAGAGCTTATAGGTGGCGCATTCTGATATGCGCCACGCCTAAGGGCCTTAGGGGTGGCGCATCCAGAATGCGCCACCTAATATCCCTTATTAGTGGCTTGTAGTTAGTGGCGCATCCATAATGCGCCACTAAACAGGAAAAAAAGGACGCCACTAAAAGGGTATTCCCTAGTAGTGAGAGGTCGGCAGAGAGTTGGGAGGAGCCCAGCAACCTGTAACATCCATCATTGCCGTTTGTAACACCCTCAGTGTCTGTAACAGTAATCACTTGTACTGTTGACTAATCACTATTGCTAATCACTGTTGCAATCATGCCATGATCATCTTTGCTTTTGATCACATTCAAAAATGCTTTTGGTTAATACCAAAAATCATGTGACAATTAAACTTTCCCCAAAAATTATGCAACCAATTTTGTTAAATACAAAATAATCACTGGACCATGGTAAACCAACTTGGAGTATTTATTATGTCTCTGGAAAATTCAAACAATTCATATACAAGCCAAAACAGCACTATTTATCAATTGCTTAATTAAAATAAATATCAAAAGAGTTTAGAAAAACCCTAAACTTTTTGTGGCACTCTAGTAATATTCCTTACTAATTATGGGCCAGGTTGTACATTTTTTTTAAATGCCAAAGTTGCACAAACAAATAATACATAGAAAAGAAAAGAGAAAGGAATAAAAGAAAACAGAAAAATCTATCACACGCCCAGAGCGAATCCCACCCCACCCCCCCCCCCCTCACTGGGCCAAGCCCACAAACCCATCCGGCACACCCCCACCATCCCCTCCCCTGTTCACCGTGCGGTGGCGACCATCCATGGCGCCACGGCCATGGTTGTCGCCGTGGAGGCCATCGAGAGGCTCCCCGGCTTCGATAAGACCCCCTCGCCCCTGGTTGCGAACCCTAGCTCCCCCGCCCCCTAGATCTCGCCCCTAGTTCCCCTCGCGCTCGCCCCCTAGTCGTCTTCAACCTCCCGCCCGAGCCCGCCCCGGACGCGCCTCCGTGAACCCACGCGGCCACCGGCGGAAATAGCCCCCGCCATGGTGTCCTGGAAGTCGCTAGCCTTCGGCTACTTCCCCCTGCGAGAGGAAATGGGAGGAGAAGCACCACAGCCGCCGCCCCTCGCCTGAAGTTCCGCCACGGCCACCGCGCCGCCGCCGCGCGATTCGCCATTTCCCGAGCTCCCCCAAGCCCACTGCCATCCTCAACACATTCAGGGTGAGCATACGAGCCGAACGCCCCTTTTAGCTCACCGTTTTGCCCTCTCCCGCGTCGTTCCCGTCAGGACGAGCTTCGGCCGCCGTGGACCGTCGCCGCCGTCGGGATGGTAGGTCGCGTCGCTCGTTTGTACTCGCGTCAGTGTACGCGCGGCTTCGTGCTCGTCCCATTCATACCCGAGGCAGGCCAAATGGTGGCCGGGGACGCCCTCCCTACCGCCTCGCCGCCGTGCCTTTGTCCTTGGTCGCCGGCGAGCCCGTGATGGGCAGTGAGCTTGGCTCACTGACCAGTGGGCCAGGCCCGGTTTAGTTAGGGGCTAATCCCTTATTAGCCTAAACACTGTTAAAATAAAACTGAAAATAAACCCCATGTGAGTATGACACATGGGCCCCATGCCCTTAAGTTAAGTAAAAGTGTTTAATTAAGAAGGTTAGGCTGACAGGTGGGCCCCCTGTTAAATTAGTTAGTTTAAAGAAAATGAATTTATAATAATATCAGTGTATGACATGTGGGCCCTGGTCCTATATAAATTGATTAAATGTTTTTATTATCACTGTGAGTCCCACTGGTCAGGTTTGACCTGATCAACCCCTTTGTGGATAATGTTTAAATTAAATAATAATAAAAATTCAAAAATTCTTTTAAAATGATTTAAAAATTTGAATTTAAATGTCTTTTAAACCGTAAGTCAGATTCAAAAACTTTATACATGAAAATTGATCAGAAAAATATAACGAATACGAATACGCTATCCGTATGGCTACCACACGCCACTAACACAATGAACATCGAACCGTCCCCCTCCGGACCGAGTGTCTGATGAATGCGCGATACCGATAAACTATCCGGATGAATTTATTCTGAACACGAAAGTTGTTCAGAATGGATCAACTAACACGGATACACCTTTCACATGTTTGTCGGATGTCCACGACACCTCAAGCATGGTACCTTTCCCCTCCGGACACCCTGTCCGATAATCACCCGGAGCTGGCAGTTCATCCCCGGATGAATTCCCGCCCCGAGCATAATACATTGCACTGCGTTAGAACGCCGTTAACATTGCATCTGTCATGTCATGCATTTGTTTTTATATCCTTGCTTGGTATTCACTGTTACCCCCCCCCCTTATTCTTCGGTAGACCCCGCTGCTGTCGACTACACCGCTGCTGGGTACGACTACTTCGTCGACGACCCTACCCCTACCGTCGAGCTTCCAGGCAAGCAGAGTCATTCTCTTCCCCAGATATCGCCTATCTTTCCGTACTTTTCTTGCACTAGGCATTACTGCTGCTGCTACATTACAATCCTATTCAATTTCATAGCCTGTTTTTATCGCCCCTTGATGTACCTTCCTTTATCCTATGCTGCCTATTATATATATTATATTCAGCAGTGAGCCCTGCGCATTGTTAGCTAGGATTAGATAGAGGGTCGTGGCCACTCTGGGGAGTGATCGCGGGTACAATATATTACAAATGCTATAGGTACGGTACAATGCAGACACCGCCTCAGGCCCCTACCTCGGCTCTGCCGAGCCACCATCAAGTGTGAGCTATCGAGGAGTGATCCTTGTACTCCACTCGTTGCTGACTCTGTATAGCCGCTCTAGGTACCTGAGCAACGGTTTTCCTTCAGGTAAGAAGTCGGGCGACCCAACGGTGCCCGCGAGTGGTATTGCGACGGGACGACAGGGAGGGTACGACCAGTGTACCAGTGTGCTTGCCCCCTGATCGTTGGCCGCGAGAGTTACCAAACCACGAAAGTCGAGCTCCTCCAGGAGCACACGCGAGACAAAGTAAGGAGACGGTTCACCGTGTTGGTAACTGATACGTCCCAAACGTATCTATAATTTCTGCTTGCTCCATGCATGTTTTGTGTGACTTTGCCATGTTTTGCTTGAACTTTCATACACTTTTGAATCTATTTGGACTAACCTATTAACTCAGTGCACCCAGTTGCCATTTTCTGTTTTCTGCTGTTTTTGTATTTCAGGTTTTTCGGCCATTAAAAGTGCTCCAAAAATTCCGGGAAAATATAAAAAAAATCAACGCAACAGAAGCTTCCGGAATCACCAAGAGAGGGAAGGGGGGCCACCACCAGGCAGCCAGGAGGGCAGCTGGCGCAGCCCCACCCTGGGCCGCGCCAGGCACCCTCCTGACTGCCTCGTGGCCCCTCTCGGTGCCCCCCTTCGCCTATATTTACCCCTCAGGGTGGAAACCCCTAAGACGTACTCCTCTTTCGCGATCTCGCCTCTGTACCGCCGCCGCCGTTTCAAGATCGGGCTGCCTGGAGAAGCTGCTCCGGCACCCTGCCGGGAGAAGCTACCCCCTCCGGGAGACCCTCCATAGCCATGGACGCCTCCCGTATGTACCGTGAGTAGTTTACCTTGGACCATGGGTCCGTGACCAGTAGCTATGTGATCTATCTCTCCCCTCTTTGTGCTTCCACTTTCGAGTCCTCGTGAGCTGCCTCACATGATCGAGGCATCTATGTAAATTCTGCTGTTGCTATGCTGAGCTTGTTGGAATCTGATGGATTATGAGACTATGTTAAGATTGTGATGAGTAATATATTTGGTTTTTCTCTTTTATATTTTGTTCTTGAGTAAATTCTTGCATGTTCTCCGTTGCGGTATTTGCTTTGGCTAAGTATTTTATTTGCAACTCCAAGAGAGAGCGTTATGCTCGATTGTGGGTTCAGCCCCTTGATGTCTAGCTTGAGTGAAAGAAACATGAGACTAGGGGATGTGATGTTGCCACCAAGGATAAAACAACGGTGCTTGTACCTACGGGTGCAAGGATTGTTTACTTTACGCAAAGTTCTTGTAATGCAGTTGTATGTTGCTTTGAGTTTACACTTTGGGTGGGATTCACAACTTAATACCAGCGAGATGTTCTGGATAGATATCTCAAGGTGGATGATTCGTAGTAGATGAAGATGGATTTCGGTCTACTTAGCTTGGCGTATTGCCCATTGCTTTTGAGCCCTTCCTTTCTTTGCAGCATAGTTAGCATTGCGGTGCCTTCATAATCCTGTCAATTGCCCAACTGTGATTTGTTTACCTCGCTAGCACTTTTATCGTCTTTTGGGAGAGAGACATCACTAGTGAAAATCACGGGACCCCGGTCCATCTTCACATCATTGTTCACACCCTCAATTTACTTTCAGCTTTTACTTTCCTTTGCCCCTTTTATCTCTTGCGTTGATCCTTTGTAAACGACAAGGCCGGAGGAATTGACAACTCCTCTGTACTCGTTGGGAGCAAAGTTATTTGTTGCTGTGTGCAGGTCCACGACAACACCCTAGTCAGGAAGCAATTCCTGGCGACGTTTCCACCTACTTGTATCTCCTGAGTCCTACTGGTTCGATAACCTTGGTATCTTCACCGAGGGAAACTTGCTGCCGCACTGCATCTCAAACCTTCCACTTGGGGTAACCAACGAGGGGCGAGAAGCCATCAAGCAAATTTCTGGCGCCGTTGCCGGGGACTCAAGTCTACAAGATAGGGGAGTTGCACACTATCTTTTACCTTTGCTTTTTAGTCTTGTTAGTTTACCTTTCAGTTTTTACTTTTGTGACCTTTATCAAAAATACCAAAAATACCTGTTACCTTGCTTGCTGATGCTATCTTTACCATGGGTGTTGAACCACCCAAATATGGTAGGATGGACATGTTTCACTTGGCTCATCTTCGATCAATTTGTGCTCGCGCTAAAAACCCAACCGACTTGGTTGAGGGAAAGTCATTGGATGAGCATGCTCATTACACGCGACACCGCCTATCTCAGAAAGGGAAACACTTATGGGATCAAATACAAGTTTCTTATTGCTATGCTGAATATTTATGCCACATTTATGATTTTACTTGCTTCTCTAATATAGAGCGTAAACACCTTCCTTTCCAATGTGAGTTTAATGAAAATGAGATCCTATCTTCTTATGCCAAAGGTGTTTATGATTACTTTGATGTTGAAAAGATTGAAGAGTTTGTTGCTTTTAAAGGTGCTTATGAGATTGCTTCTTTGATTGAAAAGTATTACGATACTATTCACAAGTCCGAAAACTTTGCTGTTCTTGCTTATTGCTTTGAGAATTATACTTCCAATGCTTATATTGAGGATTTTAAAAATAGAATGCTTGCTTCCCGAGAAGAGGCTAATGATTGCTACGATGAGGAGTCCTATGATTCCGAGGACTCACTTGATACTTCCCTTTCTGATGATTTTGATACTTGCTTTGTTGATGGCCATGATGCCACTATGGATGATGCTTACAAAGATGAACTTGCTATAGTTCCTTATGTTAAGCATGAAATTGTTGCTATTGCACCCACACTTGATTGCCCTATTATCCTTTTGAAATATCCAACTATTGCGGAGAATTTTGCTCTTATCAAGGCTCAATGTGATGGGTTGCATCTATCTTATCATCCTAAAAACCGTGTTGAAAACAATACACGTGTGATTGTAGGTCATGAACAACATGATTTATGTGATTATATTCTTGATGTTGTTCATGATGCTACTGAAAATTACTTTGAGAGAGGAAAGTTTGGTTGTAGAAACTTCCACGTTACAAAAACACCTCTCTTCATGTTGAAGGTTTTGAAGTTGCTCTTGTTCCACCTTCCTATGCTTGTCACTTCGTGCTTTCATGATTTATTTATTTATAAGGTTCCTAGGCATAGGAAGTGGGTTAGGCTTAAATGTATTTCATATTTTCTTCTTGATGCTCTCTTTTCCTTCAAATTCTTATTCGTATGAGAGCACCTTTTATAATCTTTATGCCTAGCTAATGGCTCTAAAGAAGCGCTTTCAGGAGGCAGCCCGCAACGAATTTAGGTTTTTCTTTTTTCTTTTGTTCTGTTCTTAGTGGTCTTGATGATTGTCACTACTGTAGCAACATCATTGTATCTTTAATTTTCAAACTTTGTGCCAAGTTTAGCCTCAGATTGCAAGAAAGGTCAAAAGTTGGTGCTTTCTATCCAGAAACAGATTCTGTCTGCTTGACGGAAAAATTCTCAATAAATCACCAGATCATCTTTTTTATCTGAATTTTTTTATAGCATGCTCCATAAAATTACCTTTCAGGCGTCTGTTCAAAGTTTTTTGATTTGAGTTGCAGAAGTACCTCGAAAAAATTGTCCTTTCTCTGTTGTTCTGTTTTTCTCAGCTTCTGCCCCGGTTTTTCTTCTCACAGTTTTGCAATCCTTAAGCTTGCTTTTTCTTTGCAAACTTAATTGGGAAGGCAAGAGAAACAGTAGATCTTCCTGGAAATCTTTATTTGCAGTAGAGGAAAATTATTTTATTCGGGTACTAACCTCTCTAATCAGCCTACAATGAGTTATGTATGAAGGGAGTTTTCAAGTGCGCGATGGAGGATGCTGAAAGAAGATTCAGGAGTGTCAAACGCTCAAGCTTGGGATGCCCATGTGCACCCTAATAAATATTCAAGGAGACTCAAGCATCTAAGCTTCGGGATGCCCCCGATGCATCCCCTTCTTCATCAACAATCATCAGTTTGTCCCTCGT
Organism: Bromus sterilis; assembly: GCA_950022295.1. Taxonomy (NCBI): domain Eukaryota; kingdom Viridiplantae; phylum Streptophyta; class Magnoliopsida; order Poales; family Poaceae; genus Bromus; species Bromus sterilis. The sequence continues at coordinate 35,195,263 of OX465597.1, forward strand.
TGCACTATATTTTTATTACTTCATGCTCTATGTGCTTTGCTTGGAGCGTCTCGCTCTTTACTTTTCTAGGTTTGTTTTGCTTTCTTTGCTGTAGTAACAAGTTAGACCCCAACTTACTCTTTTGTGTGGGAGAGATTCACGCTCCGCTTGAACTAGAACTCCTCATAGGATTTGCATGCTTATTCTTTTAGCTGTGATTTGTTCTTTTTCTTTTCTTAGCCGTTGTTCTGTTTAGTTGTAGTGCTTTAGTTTTTCTAGAGATTTTCTTTTGTCTTAGGTTGAACTTTCTATAGGTTGCATGTTTTATCTTGTTAGAGAGCTTGCCTGTTGAACTGAGTTATGTGTCTTGACTGAAAGTAGGTAGTTAAAGTTGATGTTCTCTTTGTAGTAGTAACTTGCAATAGTTTTGAGGTATTGACTAGAGTAATGTTTGAACTTATGGTGTCAAGAGCTCTTGCCTATTAGTGATAGATGTCGTATTTTGGGCAATCCTTGTGTTTTTCGAAAACCAAAAAAACCCTGTTGAGAACTCTAGCTACTAGATGGATCACTAACCTCTGGAGGGTTCGAATATTAGAGTACACTCACGTACCATGAGTCGAGGATGCGCAAGGATAACCAAACCCCCATACACTCCTCCTCGGGGTACCTGTCTCTTTGTGAACCTTCTGATTAGATTGAGAGTTACCGATAATAAGTGCATGAGTTCTTCGGACTAATGTGAGTATTCGAAAGTTGACACTTCCACCCACCTATACTTTTTCTAGCCTCTTCGGTACCGTGCATTGCCCTTTCTTATCCCGAGAGTTGGTGCATACTTCGCCGGTGCATCCAAACCCTTGGCATGATACGCTCTGTCATCATAAACCTCCTTATATCTTTCCTCAAAACAGCCACCATACCTACCTACAAGGCATTTCCATAGCCTTTCCGAGATACATTGCCATGCAACATCCACCTTCTCATGACTTGATCTTCATGTCATACATGCTACTTGCTTGATCGATGAGCCGCATGCTAGTTGAGCCTTGCCCTAATCATTGCTACATGACGCGCTAGTATCATTGCATATCCTGCTACCCTGGCAGAGGCATACATTTGCATCATGATAGTTACATTTTCTTTATGTGAGTACCTTTATAAGTGTGAAAGTTCTCCTACATTCTTGTAAAATATAGAGTACTGCCCCTAAAGTGAGGAAAAGATCCCAAAGAGGACAAAATCAAAAGATCCCAAAGAGGACAAATGAGAGTTAAATAGAAAGAGCCATTGAGGCCACCAAAAAAATAAAAAAAATAAAAAAGAGAAAAGAAAAATAAAAAGAGAGAAGGGGGCATACTACTATTCCTTTTGAGATATCCACACTAGTACATCATCTTCTATCCCTTGTACTCCATAGAGATCATCATCATGCATATAGCTATGTGGGGACCCTTCACACTATAGAACTTGGCTTGTATATTCCAATGATGAGCCTCCTCAAACGAGATCTAGGTCTTCTTGAGCAAGCAAGTTAGATGCACCCCCACTAGTTCCCTTGGAGAGCTTTTAGCTCACATATGCATCCGTTGTATGGCAATCCCTACTCCTCACATCATATCTATCATATGGCCTTCTCTCGCCTATGATTGTCCTCATTGATGTGAGCCTTTCACACCTTTTTGTCTTCCTCCTCCACCTTCTTTCTGTTTCTCCTTTTAGGTGTCAACTTTCTTGCTCACGATCATTCATTGCATGAGTGCTCAAAATATCGAAAGGGAGTGGATCAGTTTGACTTGTACCTGGCTAGTGGTCTGGGGACGAGTCCAGATAAGAATCCAAAAGAGACCAAGTGTGAAACTTTAGTAGATAGTTGTTCTCAACAACCTTACTTTTTTCTCTCGTATTTCCCTATCCCTTTCTTGCATGCAAACACCATTTGGAGACATTCGAGTCACGGACAGCAAGAGCTCTTGCACCTTTTGTTCTTTTGTTACTTGTGTCAACGCTAATATAGACTCTTTCTTGTTAAGACTTGAATTGAACTGCATGCTTTGATTGCTTTACTTAAAAGTCCTTATTTGGTTGTGTGGCATGTCACCACAGAAATTATGCTTGTTATCATTTACCTACTCGAGGACGAGCAGGAATTAAGCTTGGGGATGTTGATACGTCCCAAACGTATCTATAATTTCTGCTTGCTCCATGCATGTTTTGTGTGACTTTTCCATGTTTTGCTTGAACTTTCATACACTTTTGAACCTATTTGTACTAACCTATTAACTCAGTGCACCCAGTTGCCAGTTTCTGTTTTCTGCTGTTTTTGTATTTCAGGTTTTCCGGCCATTAAAAGTGCTCCAAAAATTCCGGGAAAAATATATAAAAAATCAGCGCAACAGAAGCTTACGGAATCACCAAGAGAGGGAAGGGGGGCCACCACCAGGCAGCCAGGAGGGCAGCTGGCGCGGGCCCATCCTGGGTCGCGCCAGGCACCCTCCTGACTGCCTCGTGGCCCCTCTCGGTGCCCCCCTTCGCCAATATTTACCCCTCGGGGTGGAAACCCCTAAGACGGACTCCCCTTTCGCGATCTCGCCTCTGTTCCGCCGCCGCCGCCGTTTCAAGATCGGGGCTGCCTAGAGAAGCTGCTCCGGCACCCTACCGGGAGAAGCTACCCCCTCCGGGAGACCCTTCATAGCCATGGACGCCTCCCGTATGTACCGTGAGTAGTTTCCCTTGGACCATGCGTTCGTGACCAGTAGTTATGTGATCTATCTCTCCCCTCTTTGTGCTTCCACTTTCGAGTCCTCGTGAGCTGCCTCACATGATCGAGGCATCTATGTAATTTCTGTTGTTGCTATGCTGAGTTTGTTGGGATCTGATGGATTATGAGACTATGTTCAGATTGTGATGAGTAATATATTTGGTTTTTCTCTTTTATATTTTTTTCTTAAGTAAATTCTTGCATGTTCTCCGTTGCGGTATTTGCTTTGGCCAAGTATTTTATTTTCAACTCCAAGAGAGAGTGTTATGCTCGATTGTGGGTTCAGCCCCTTGATGTCTAGCTTGAGTGACAGAAACATGAGACTAGGGGATGTGTTGTTGCCATCAGGGATAAAACAACGGTGCTTGTACCTGCGGGTGCAAGGATTGTTTACTTTACGCAAAGTTCTTTTAATGCAGTTGTCTGTTGCTTTGAGTTTACACTTTGGGTGGGATTCGCAACTTAATACCAGCGAGATGTTCTGGATAGATATCTCAAGGTGGATGATTCTTAGTAGATGCAGATGGATTTCAGTCTACTTACCTTGGCGTACTGCCCATTGCTTTTGATCCCTTCCTTTCTTTGCAGCATAGTTAGCATTGCGGTGCCTTCATAATCATGTCAATTGCCCAACTGTGATTTGTTTACCTCGCTAGCACTTTTATCGTCTTTTGGGAGGGAGACATCACTAGTGAAAATCACGGGACCCCGGTCCATCTTCACATCATTGTTCACACCCTCAATTTACTTTCAGCTTTTACTTTCCTTTGCACCTTTTATCTCTTGCGTTGATCCTTTGTAAACGACAAGGCCGGAGGAATTGACAACTCCTCTGTACTAGTTGGGAGCAAAGTTATTTGTTGTTGTGTGCAGGTCCACGACAACACCCTAGTCAGGAAGCAATTCATGGCGACGTTGCCACCTACTTGTATCTCCTGAGTCCTACTGGTTTGATAACCTTGGTATCTTCACCGAGGGAAACTTGCTGATGCACTGCATCTCAAACCTTCCACTTGGGGTAACCAACAAGGGGAGAGAAGCCATCAGTAACCGCAGAGACTTGGTGGGACGATAGGGCAGGCACCAATGTACTGGTTGTCCTGACTGTTGTGGTTGTCCGCGGGTCAGTTAAGTCAAGGCAACGATAACGGTTGTCCCGCAAGTTAATAAAACGACTAATGGTTCGGTGGATGTCTTGAGTTGGCTATATGCCATGTACGCACTACCTACCCGTGGGAATTACGAGTTATGGGCTCCCCTGCTTCATGGTCTCGTCCGAGGACTCTTCAGACGTCAGCAAAACCGCGGCCTGCGCCGGGAAGTGGTGTTGTCTTATTTTGCTCGCGCGGTGGTGTCTTATTTGGATTACGCACCGTGCAGGAGTACGTTCGGGTTGGGGTCCAAAGCCCGGCGTACTTAGGATTTAGACCGGCGGATGGCCTCTCTGTTGAGTTTGAAAGATGGGCTACGGATTGTCAGATAGCCTTGGTAGAGCGTTCCATAACAAGGTGCCGCCACCCTGGAGATCCGTGCGTGTAGTGTAACACAAGTGCACCCTGCAGGGAAGATTAATCTATTCGAATAGCCGTTTCCACGGTAACAGGACGCTTTATGCTGAAGCTGGATCTTACCACTACAAACTATTATTACTAAACTGTATGGTTCCGGGTTTTCTTCCTCGCTGGGGAGTCAAGGAGGGGTCTCGGAGGCATTGTTAATTATTACAACTTACTATTATACAATGATGCAGCAACTTCTGCTGCATTGTTACTTTATGCTTTATATGAACTGTTGGCTATTCTCTCCCCATGCTGCAAGACTCGTCGGAAGTTGCTAGTCTTCGATAGGCCTAGATTCTTACCCTTATTCTGATTTCTATCTTGTGGTCCACTATATATAGCCTCCCCTTTCCATTTGATACAATGCATAAATGCTTAGTAGAGGACGTAAGACTCGCGGGAATGCTAGATACTCACCTTTACTTTATTCCCCCCTTTTTCGTTTTGCCTGATCGGCCGCTGCAGTCGACGTTAGAGCCCAGAAGCAGGAGTACCCCGGAGGCGACTACTACGACGTCGAGTTCCTAGTCGACCAGGAGTAGTTCGGTGGATCCCAGGCAGGAGGCCTCGCCTTTTCGATCTGTATCTCTGATGTCATTTGTGCTAGCCTTATTAAGGAAAAACTTGACTAACTATGTCTGTACTCAGATATTATGGCTTGTATGACTTATGTATTCAGATCCTCGTGATCCCTGGTATTGTAACATATTTGTTTATCCTTTTGTGTTTAGTGTTGTGCTGTGATATTCTCACCGTGGCACCCTAATCTCAGCCGTGTACCCTGTGTGTATAATTACTGTACACGGATTGATTTTGGGGGCGTCACAAGTTGGTATCAGAGCCGACTGCATGTAGGAATCCACCCCACCACTACTTGGTCGAAGTTGAGTCTAGACTCTGAAAAACTATTTTTCTAACTAAATATTTGGCTTACAGGCCCACATCGATGTCACTACGTGTGATATCTATGGTATTAGGATGTCAGAACCCCAACTTGGGTAAGTTCTAGGGTTGCTTGTGTCTTTTGCATCATGCAAAAATTTCAAAAGAAATTCAAAATGGGGAAAAGAAAAGCCCTAAAGAATTTAATTAAATGGCCAGACAAAAATTGCTTCCAAAAATTCCTCTGGTATTTTTGAAAAGTCTTATAAATATGCATGATCACATATAAAGTGAAGTGGATCCCACTGCATGCACCAAGATTTTTCAAATATTCCAAATAGGGCTTGGAAATTAATTAAATACCCTATTTGATTTGAAATTCAAATTTGGAGTTTGAATTTGCAAATCCGTTGCAATACACTTCAATTAAATTGAATTGTTAACAAACCAGTACCATATACATCATGGACAACCTTATCATGTGCTTGTGCATTTACTTCCGAAGATGCCCCCCCCCTTTTGTTGATGATTGTTTCCGGTACCAGCTTTTCCGAGACGGTGATCACCCCCGAAGAAGAAGACCACCGTTAAGACCCGTGTATCGTCAGCAAGGCAAGCAAACCCCATTGATCATGTCTATAAAATCCCAATTCCCTCTCAGTCTCGCTTATGCATGTTTAGTAGATCACCTTGTATCGATTCTACCGCATAGTTGAACCCATATCCGATGCATGACCTATCATCTTGTCACAGTAGTAAGCAAACCACAATCCTAGCTGACATAGGAGTTGTTTGATATCATGTGGCCCCTGCAACTGTTACTGCTTAGTGGTAAAATGAGGTTGCTTTTGATGTGAGTCGGGATGATGGTGGACATGGTGTTGATGAAAGTGAAACTTTGTTGGTGAATCCACCCTAATACAAGGTGAACGATGAGAGGCTGTGTAGGAGTACACAGTGGGTTGTCTCGTTGAACACCGCCTTAAGCCCGAGTTCTTGTATGGTAATCCGAGACAAAGAGTACAACCACACATTGGGCTCACTGACCCCTCTCGACCTAGTAACTCACCCCGATCCAAGTCCAGGAGTCACACCTAGTTCAGGATTTCCATTCGGCATATGCATAGAAAGATAAAGGAAGTGAAATGTGGAATTCATGGTAGGGATTGTAGAACATGGCTTGTCAAGCGGAGAACCATCCGTCGAGGTGGGCTTGTCAGTTGTGCCTACATGGTTTGAGTCCTGACTGGAAGCTCGGCCGGAACTCCAGTTGGGTTTGGAACTCAGACAGTTGACTCCTTGGACTAGAACGGAGCTGTGGGCGAAGTGTTGTGGTGAACATCCTCGCTGTCACCTCTTGAACGGTGGCGAGACCTGGCGATAACCGATGGTCATGTGTCTGTAGTTTACACCCTTGCAAGGTTAACAAAACTATTCGAATAGCCGCGTCCGCGGTCATGGACTACTTGGAAAACTGTGCTTGATTATTAGACAACTTGAATGGATACTTCTAAAACTCGCAAGATAAGCGTGAGTGATATGGTGTGCTTCCTCGTGGGGAAGTCGAGGAAGTAACCATAGTGGTGTATTGGTTGGAGACTTGGTAGTGGACTCGTGTACGCTTCTTACCTCAAGTCTGGTACTCGTAGTTCAGGACTAGCCAAGTCAAAGCTGGCACTTCTGCATGATGAAACCCCACCTCCCTTTACCTTGATACTTGAGCATGAGTAGTGTAGTTTTGATGTAAGTCTTGGTACGACTTTGTACTCACGTTTGCTTATTCTATGTTTTAGATGGAAACCCAGACCCGATGGAGTCACCGACCTGAAGATCGACGTTGACTAAGTTAGCATAGTCCCAGACAGCAGTCTGGTCCCTCGTGGAAGGGCATGTCTGTTTACAAGGCTTCTCTAAGCCATTTGTTAAACTTGTCTGTACTCAGACCTAATTTGCTTCCGTTGTATGATGTAATGTTGATCACATACATGTGATCTTTCTATGCTCTATGTGTAAGTCAAGAAAGAGTACTTTGTAGAGTTATGTGATGATACCTGCTGTTCATACTAGACATGTGTGCTGCGTGTATGATTATAACATGCATGTCTTATTATGGGTTTTCGAGAACTTAATTGTGGTCTGGCTGGCGGTCTTTTATACACCAAGTGGCCCTTAGATGTGCGCATCTTGGGGCATCGCGATGCAATTGCTCGTGACTCTATCACGTGCACACTTTGTTGTATGATCGAGCCCGCCCTAGACCCCGACTAAGTGATCGGGCTGGAGTCTGTTTATGTAAGGGTTATGATTCAATCGATAACATGGTTGAGGTGACTTGTCTATGAGTATGGGATTCACCACCCATAAGCATTTAGACTTGTGAGCGGACGTTGAGGACCCATCTCAGTTGATCATCCGGCCTGGATGGGATGCCCCTCATGTTTGATGCTTTCCGAGAGTGTTTTGTGCTTGGCCTTGTCTTCTATGACAAGTGGGTATGACTCTCGGCTCTCCATGTGATTGTATCGTGACTGGAATTACATACGCATACCCCGGGTCCCGATAGACTTGGTATCAGAGCAGGACTGTCTGTAGGCTTATCAAACCTTTGGTCGAAGTCGAGTCTAGCATTCTATAGTTATATAGTTACTGGGTATAAGGGAACAACGTAAGGCTTCTTTTTTCTCCTTACCCTCATCGATCTGAGTTCTGAGTCACCCTTATCTTTTCTATGGGATGATAGGACTAGGCTCATCTATGTCTTACTAGAACATCTTGTTGTTTGCTTCGTTGTAGCCGTAGGACAGTTGTGGTTGTCCAGAGTCTTCGTGTCTTTGAGTTCCTTGAAGAAGTTCTGTCCAATCTCCTCAAGGTTGTTCCATTTTGTATCCCGGTGTAGCCGTTATGCTGCCCGATTTATTCGGTGTTTCTTGGAATCTTTGCCTTTGCATTACAATCTTTCCTCCTAGTCATGTCCTCTTATCTTTGTTTCCATCGTAAAACCTGTTCTGATTGTTGATCTTTATCACACAGGATGTCAGGTGGAACTCGTAGTGTTGTTCTTCGGAATCGAGACCGTGTTCGGAATCGAAATGATGATGAACCTCTACCACCGCCTTCTGCGGCGGAAATCATGATGGAAGCTGAACGGAATCGACGTGATCAAAAACGCCTTTTGGAGCTCATCGAGCAGAATACCGCTCGTCAGCGCAATGTGGTTGTCAGCATTCAGGATTTCATCCTCCTCAAGCCACCGGTATTCCGATGTTCTTCTGAGCCCCTTGAAGCTGATGATTGGCTCCGTTCCATCGAGCGTAATCTTGAGACGGCGCATGCTGCTCCCAATGATCGTGTGATGTTTGCGGTATACTTCTTGGAAGGTGCTGCTGGTGAATGGTGGGAGAACTATGTTGCAACGCAACCTGATGGTCACGTAGTGACTTGGCAGCAATTCCGTGATGCCTTCCGAGGGTACCACATTCTGGATGAGATGATGGAAAGAAAGAAGGAAGAGTTTTGCAGTCTTACTCAGGGAGATAGGTCCATCCACGAGTATATGACCGAGTTAAACCATCTTGCTCGTTACGCCCAAGAGGAGATATCCACTGATGCCAGGAAGCAAGCAAGGTTCCGCAAGGGACTTAGCCCTGTTATTCGTCATGATCTCAATCTTCATGAGTTTGTTAACTTTGAGGATTTAGTCAATAGGTCCTTCAGAGCTGAGTATGAAAATGAGGTGTTCGAAGAGTATCGCAAGCATGCTCGTGAGTTTGCTCCATCTTCTAGTTCGGCCTCTCAGAAACGCCGGATTTGGATTCCAAATAGTGCCATTCCTTCACACCTTTTTTCAAGGCCATCCTATATGGTGCCTCAACCTCCTCCACCAAACATGAATCCCAACAGTTATGGTAGTGAACCTGCCATCCTTGCTCCACCCCCTGACACCAGAGTTTGCTACAAGTGTGGTCATCCTGGCCACATCGCACGAAAATGTTCATTGTCGGTGAAAGTTGATCCTCGTCCAAGACATGATGCCACCCCACCCAAGTCTTCCAAAGCTAAGTCTTCACAGAAATCTACCTCCAAATCCTTGCAAGCAAAGTCCTTAGCCACTGTTGGTAGTTGTGTGAACCAAATCTCAGTTGAGGAAGCTATTGATACTTCTGACGTCATCCTTGGTACGCTCCCAGTCAATCGTGTTCCCGCCTCCGTTCTTTTCGATCCAGGAGCTTCTCATTCATTCATGTCGGAGAGTTATGCACTTCGTCATGAGTTCGCCTTTGAAGAAATGTTTTCTCCAATGATCATTCAAACTCCTGGTTCCAAGTGGAAAACTAATAGGGTAAGCTGTGGCAATCAAATTGCAATTGAAGGTTTAGTATTCCTTGCCTCTCTTATAGCCCTCAAGTCTTCAGACATTGATGTCATCCTAGGAATGGATTGGTTATCAAGGCAGAATGCTTTCCTTGATTGTAAAGCCAAATTGGTTAAACTTACCCATCCTTCAGGCCATACCATTTACTACACATCACCCAGCTCTAGAATCCAGATGCATTCTTTGAATGTGCTTCCCCTTCCTGACCTTGAAGATATTCCGGTGGTTCGTGACTTGCCGGATGTCTTTCCTGAAGAACTGCCAGGAATGCCTCCTGACAGATGTGTAGAATTCATTGTAGATCTTTCCCCAGGAACCGCCCCAATTTCTAGACGCCCATACAAAATGGCCCCACGTGAGTTAGCTGAGCTTAAAATCCAACTTGAAGCGTTGTTGGCAAAAGGCTTCATCCGCCCTAGCTCATCGCCATGGGGTTGCCCCGTTCTGTTGGTAACGAAGAAAGATGGAACAGAAAGGATGTGCGTAGACTATCGCCCACTAAATTTAGAGACGATAAATAACAAGTACCCATTGCCCAGGATCAATGATCTTTATGATCAACTTGCTGGATCCTCTGTCTTCTCCAAGATGGATTTGAGATTAGGCTATCATCAAATCAAGATCCGAAATGAGGACATTCCCAAAACGGCTTTCACTACTCGTTATGGTCTTTACGAGTTCACCGTCATGTCCTTCGGTCTAACCAATGCCCACGCCACTTTCTCGCGCATGATGAATTCGATCTTCATGGAGTACCTAGATAAATTTGTTGTAGTTTCTCTTGATGACATTCTCATCTACTCGAAGAACGAAGAAGAACATGTCGAACATCTAAGGCTGGTATTGATGAAACTTAGAGGGCATCGCATGTATGCTAAATTCTCCAAGTGTGAATTTTGGCTACGAGAAGTGACCTATTTAGGCCACGTGATTTCTGCAAAAGGCATTGCTGTCAACCCCGAGAGAGTTCAGGCCGTCCTTGACTGGACTCCACCTGAATCGGTTAAGCAAGTTAGGAGTTTTCTTTGCTTAGCAAGCTATTACCGCCGCTTCGTTGAGAACTTTTCTAAAGTTGCAAAGCCTCTGACTGAACTCCTCAAGAAAGATAAGAAATTCCAGTGGACTCCCAAGTGCGAGGAAAGCTTTCAAGAGCTAAAAAGAAGATTGACTTCTGCACCCGTACTTGCGCCTCCAGACACCAAAAAGGATTTCAAGATCTTTTGTGATGCTTCACGGCAAGGGTTAGGATGCATACTTATGCAAGATCGACATGTGGTAGCTTATGCTTCACGCCAGTTGCGTCCACATGAAGAGAACTATCCTACCTATGATCTTGAACTCGCTGTCGTAGTTCATGCCCTGACAACTTGGCGACATTACCTCCTTGGTAATCGTTGTGAGATCTTTTCCGACCACCAAAGCCTCAAATATATATTCACCCAGCCAGATCTTAATCTCAGGCAAAGACGCTGGATTGAGTTGATAAAAGATTACGACGTAGGAATTTCTTACACCCCAGGCAAAGCCAATGTCATGGCTGATGCACTAAGTCGTAAGTCGTATTGTAACAACCTCATGTTACAACAGTATCAACCACTTCTTCATGAGGAATTTCGAAAGCTCAACCTCGAGAATGTTCCTCGTGGATCTCTTTTCAACTTGGTGGCGAAACCAACACTTGAGGATCAAATCATAGTTGCCCAAAGGTGTGCACGAGGTGTTCGCCGGATCAAGGAGAACATTGCTAGCGGAGTTGCTAAATGTTTCTCCACAGATAGTAAAGGAACGGTATTCTTTGAAAATCGTTTGGTAGTACCTAAGAATAGGGTTCTAAGGCAACTCATCCTCAAAGAAGCCCATGACACACCCCTCTCAATTCATCCCGGTAGCACAAAAATGTACCGAGATCTACGCCAGAGATTTTGGTGGACTAGGATGAAGAGAGACATTGCTCGATTTGTTGCTGAATGTGATATTTGTCGTCGCATTAAGGCATAACACCAAAGACCTGCTGGCACTTTTCAACCTTTGCCTATTCCCGAGTGGAAATGGGACAAAGTCGGTATGGACTTCATCACCGGCTTTCCAAAAACCCAGAAAGGAAATGATGCCATCTTCGTTGTCATAGATAGGCTTTCCAAAGTTGCTCACTTCCTTCCCGTTCGCGAGTCTATAACTGCTAGTCAGTTGGCAGACTTGTACGTCTCTAGAATTGTGTCTCTTCACGGTGTTCCTTTGGAAATCAATTCTGATCGAGGTAGCCTTTTCACCTCTATATTTTGGGGAAGCTTTCAGAATGCTATGGGAACTCATCTATCCTTTAGTACAGCTTTCCATCCTCAGTCTAGTGGTCAAGTTGAAAGGGTTAATCAAATCTTGGAAGACATGCTCAGAGCTTGTGTTATCTCATTCGGAAAGAATTGGGAGAAGTCTCTTCCATTCGCCGAATTTTCTTATAACAATAGTTTTCAATCTAGTCTGAACATGGCTCCTTTTGAACTCCTCTATGGACGACGATGTCGAACACCCCTAAACTGGTCAGAAACCGGTGAAAGACAATTCTTTGGACCGGATATGATCAAGGAAGCATAAGAGCAAGTTCGCATTGTTCGTGATCGATTGAAAGCCGCTCAGTCTCGTCAGAAAAGCTACTATGATCGTCATCATAGGCAAGAAAGCTACAATCTGGATGAGAAGGCTTACCTTCGGGTTACTCCTCTGAAGGGAACCCAACGATTCGGTATCAAAGGCAAGTTGGCCCCACGTTACATCGGACCTTTCCGCATTCTTGCTAAACGTGGAGAAGTTGCCTACCAACTTGAACTACCCCCGCACCTTTCCCGAGTACATGATGTATTCCATGTGTCACAACTCAGGCGTTGCTTCAAGGACCCCATCCGCTAAGTCGACCATGAAACGCTTGATCTCCAAGATGACCTTTCTTATCGAGAGTACCCTGTTCGTATTCTTGATTCAGCAGAGCGTGTCACTCGTCGTCAGCAGATCAGGTTTCTGAAAGTGCAGTGGTCACATCACTCCAAGAAAGAAGCAACATGGGAAAGAGAAGACCGTCTCCGTGCCGAGTACCCCTCCTTCCTCCCGACGACTTCTGAATCTCGGGACGAGATTCTTTTGAGTGGGGGCGAGTTGTCAGTGTTGAGGTTCGGGGCAGAAAACACAAATTTTTCATAACCTACGAGACCCATACCCAAGACCTATGCTATGCTGATGCAAGTAACGGACAGAAATAGATCACATATCAGTATGTAGTCCGTTAAGCGGGAAACGTTCCCGCATGAACGTGGTTGGTGTAGTCATACCCGCAATCCCCGATGCCGCGCAGATCCACGATGACTCATGTAGCCACCCGATCCTTGCAGACCGATGACGGGATTACGTCCCCGTCGGAACGTTGCTGATGAAGACCTCGCGATACGACCACGACGATGAAGTAGCACCACAAGTGTAGTGCCTCGCGGGATTATACACATACAGTATACCCGACGTCCCTCCGGGCTCCGAACCAGTAGAGCAGCGGAAAGAAGATGGATTCGGATCCCGATTCCAGCAGCACGACGGCGTGCATATAGTGGAGAAATCCCCAACCAAGTGTAGACTCCAAACAAGGGGAGTCCACTCGAGGAAGGAGAAAGGAGGGAGAGAGAGATGAGAGAAACTTGTCTCAAATCAATTTGTATGAAGAAAAAGGGCACCCTACCCCTCCTTATATAGGCCAAGGAGGGGTGCCAACCCCCCTCCACTTCTGGGGTGGGACTAATCCCAAGGGAGGGGGGTTTTGGCGCAGCTCTACGGGGGTGGGCCCCCCTCATGGCGCCATGGCCCATGGGGGAGGACTCCCTCTCCCCCTAATGGGCCCTATGAGGCCCATATGCCTTTAATTCCATTTTTAATTATATTTAAATACATTTTAATATTTAATTCAGATAATTAAATAATAAAACATATATTAAACATTATTAAATATATTTTGAACCTTTAAAAATACCCGGAACAACTTCCGGCCTTCATCGGAACAATTTAGGTGTTCTCTCCAATTTCTCTGGTGATCCCGAATCAATCCTTACTGCGTCGAGTACCCTTAAGTGTAACACCCAACGGTCCGGGAAACAGTAGACATGATTGAGACAATTCTCATTGATAAATGACTAATCAATTGGACCTGGTTACAATCCTTGATAGCCCCTGCGCTTCCATCGAATGAACTTCAATCGTTGTTGGATCCGTTAACCCTGTGCATGTTCCCTTTGTCCTGGGGTACTTTGCTTGTCCGAGGTTTGATCATCGGTATCCACTATACCTAGTTCGTCCTCGTTCTCAACAAACAAGTTTACTCGTTCCCGTGATATTACAACTCCGTGACCTAGTCACACGTTTGCAAACTTTATGATGTAACATCACCGAGTGGGCCCAGAGTACCTATCCGTCACACGGATGGACAAATCCCGCTTTGATCTATTTGCATACTCATTAACATATCTATTCGGAATACCTGAAGTACTCCTTTATGGACAGCATATTTCAGTCAGGCGGTGGGTAGAAAATCAAGGCATCATAATAGACAGTAATTACGTATGATCATTACGGTCTAAGGATCTGGTCACTACGTTATAGTTATCGCAATGTCGAACTATGTGACTTGATCACATCGCAAAACTTCTGGTGGGTGGGTGTATGTCCATCATATCATTATCCAATGATACGACTCCATTGTCAACAGACGCCATTGTCTCATGATCAGGAAACCTTGATCATCAATCGCCCAATGGACTAGTATACTAGGGTTGACTAGGGACCTGGTTGTTTGTATACCACACCTGTATTAATGTTTCCTCTTAATACAGTTATAGCATAGTATCAAACGTATTATGAACTAATGGAATATGCTCGATAAAACATATTTTATTTGCCTCTAGGGCACATTCCCAACAGTCTCCCACTTGCACTAGAGTACAAATAATCTAGTTGCATTTTCTCTGGATCATAACTCCTTATTGATCATGCTTGCCCGTGGAAGAGGTTGTATCAATGGTCTGGGTACCATTTAGAACCGTATGTCCTTTTTCAAATCATAATGTCACCTAATTTGGCATTCCTTCATTATCCATTATAATGATGAGGTATATATATTTGGCGGTGAAGTGAGACTTCGTTTGCTATGTCATAGCAATGACATCCCGTGGGTCACGCGGACTTTCCCATAGTCATGCACACTTGAAACTCACTCAATCAGAAGTCGAACTTCTTAAGCCATAATATAACTCCTGCTACTTCTAAAGCAGTCACATCAATGTAGATTCAATCCTTAGTGCATTGTATGCAACTTTGATGTCTAACCATGTTTCTTTCAACTTAGGCATTCATTAGTATGATATCTCAATTTTCTAGGTTAGTGTCAAAACTTGAACCAGCATAACATTTATGGTCAAGTCCACTATCCTTTACAAATTTGAGATGTATCCTCAGTTCTCTTCAGACACTGAAGGATAGACTTAACTCTTTGTTCAATGATTTACTCATAAATCATATCACAAAATGTTCTTACTACTAAGAACTTGGGTCACATTACGTCGAGTACATAACTCTGGTTTTATATGAAAGAGCCTATGACAAAGGCATAGAGGATCCAACACATCCATTTCTTACATTAACCATTAACCATTGTTCTTGTACCGAGATTAACTCAACTCTTCTCTTGGATATACAAGTAAGGACCACTTCTTGACTTGTCCCATTCTGAACTCCTTCAGAATCTTATCCAGGAAAGTATTACGACTCAATGTTATTAAACACATATCTATCTTAATAGATCTTCAATGCTTAATACTTATTCATCTTCATTTATGAAAGATTCAAATAATCATTAACACTAACTGCACCATTCATAATATGTTATCCATATATGAGAATGTTATCATGTTCCCACTCAAATATGTCATGCACATATTAAGTTATAGGATAACACTCATATTGCTCCCACTCAAATATGTCGGCCACATATAAGACAAGGATAACATCCACATGGCTCCCACTTAGATATGTCAGACACATATTAAGTTCAGGATACTAACCACATGGCTCCTACTCAAATATGTCATTTACTTATAAGTCTAGGATAATAATCCCATAGCTCCCACTCAAAATATGTCGTCTACATATTAAGTTTCAGGAAACTATTTAGCTCCCACTAAGTTTCATGCAAATTCATGTTTCCTCGATATTTTGGTTAAGTCCAAAATCGTTTGAGCCTCCATCAAAATGAGAATTCAGTTTACGAGACACTAGTATCCATATGTTTTTCCAAAACCTTCTTGTTGTACCAATTACAACACTTCTTCAAATACAGGATTTGAGGAAGTCACGGTATTGATAACAATCCTGGATCAATCGTAGTGAATATCCCTTTGACGCAAGCATTGCTACACATTGTAGTCAACCCATTGAATTTGTCAGAAACAATCTTTGTGACAAACCAATCTTGACGTCCCTTTGATGTTCACATTTATTCCTCATAACTCTGAAGTTATTGTGAATATCAAGTAACCTCCTTACTTGATAAGATTCAAGTAATCTTAAATGTAACTCAACATAGGATTTCATGACTCGTAGTCATATCTCGTACTTAGGTCCACCATCGCTTCTTTGTAGTTCGTAGGAATGTCTTGTTCCATTAACATGACAAGTGAATCATGAATATCATTTTGCACCAGGGGCAAATATATATTCTTGAATCCTACCTTTCTCAGTAAAAGCTCCCATCAGAAGATCATGATCATTATCATTAGTTTCTCCTCTTATTGTAGATCTTTGCTTCCAGAACATATTCCGTTGCACTACTCTGACATTTGGAGGCAAGGTCAATTACCTTGGTTGAACTTTCACTTTTCTTCCATTACCACATTTATCAAGAACAATTCTTGACAAACACCAAACATCGCAATACAAGTTTTTCTCCTTTTGGTTCTAGTTGTGGAAGATGCATCCATAGTTGTCTAAGGATACACTACAAAGATAATTTATCTTACATAAACCAAGCTTCCTAGAAACCACAACACACCATGACATATATAGTGTTGGTTTCCACGAACTCAGATGGTTCCCTATGCTGAAGTGAGTGTTTGCATATTTAATTAATAACTCTAAACAATAATAACGTAACTTGGTAAGAGATAACTTAGACCATACACTTTTCGATAGAATATGATCACAATGTTTAGGAACGTCAATCATATTGAAGTGTCTCAAGACATTGCAATTTGTGGAACAACTTTCACACAAGTCTTTATGCCCAAGACTAACTCAAAACATTTGTCACTTTGATCAAATTGTAGAGACTTGTCTTTCTTGTTAATTTAATATCCATCTTTACTCTGAAATCCCTTTTGATCATATCAAATTATTTCAGACTCATGTTTCATTAGTGAATACAAATATTCATCTAAGTCCACATACAAAGTTCACAAAATAATGAAATTCACCACATGCTGACATATGATACATCACAATGTATGATACTCAACAATCAGTACACATTCCGTTTACCAGAATGCGAGGTTTTAGTCATCTCACCTAAAAGGCATGGTTTGTATGTGTCAATAGATCAAGTATCTTAAGACATCATCATACCATTCATGACTTAAACTGTAGTGTCATTACTAAGCCTGGATATTTCTTGGCATTACAATATTTCTTAGAAATGATCAAACAAATATCATCAATATAAGAATAACTCATTCATAATCGTAATGTGACCATAAGAGATATCATTCATAAAAGGAGAACAACTGACTTGTTTCTCACTAATATGAATAATCGTCTTCGCGAGATGCAAGACACACTAATAAAGTCCTCATTCAAACGATCATAAAATTTATTCATATATTAATCAATTGATAGATGTAGAGGGAGAGTGTTGTCGACCATCAACTATCTTGATTGCCGTCAATACACATTGTCACCTCATCCCTTCCAAGTCACTCTCAAGCAGTAAGTTCAAGCATCGAATACTTAATCAACCGCAATTAGTGTTTCGTGGGAAAGACATTTATAACTCGTATATCAAATATACCTTCTCCGTCAATGACCATTCCTGCATTGGTTCTACTCTTAAAGTTCTTGACTTTAACCATGACCTCATGACAGGTGAACGATTCTCCTTCATGACATAGTCCAGACATGGTCTTTATAACTGGGAGGAAGCGGATGCAACTCCCCAGTTATCGCAAAGTAACCAGTCATTCAGTAGTCCAAGTTATACACAAGGTGTTCCATGTATCTTATACATTTTTCGAGTGACTTTCTCAGCAGGTTGTTCCTTCCACCATAGTTGAAAGAAACCCCGTCCATATACTCATATTTCATTACTCTGATTTGTGACCAAGTGCTTTCAAGTTCACCTAGCACGTCATACGTGTTGGTTAACATGCATTCACAATTCAGATTCCATAGAATGAATTATGGTGTATTGGACAGTCATTCATAAGTGACGGTGAGTGCGATACTCATCATCATCTTCCTTGATTACGGAGTTGTCAGGTGTATCTCCTAGCAGTTCTTCATATTATGTTTAGCAAGTCATTACTAATGAGTATGTCTCTAATGGTGTTGGTACACATCAATGAAGTAAGACCCATTTACCTTAAGTTCTATCATACTAAAAGAGCCATAGTTCTAAACATTGGTATGACGTTATCTACAATGATATTTGCTAAGACATGAAGATTAAGTTCAAAATATGGAGTTCATGTTTCAAAAACAATTCTGGAACTCCCACTCAGACAAACATCCCTCATAGTTTTTTCTAAGTGATTACACGATCCTTGAAGAACATACCTCCCCCGTGTGACACGACCATCAGTATGTTGTTCAAGGTAGGCCATCATGCCAATCACATCATCCATGTGACTCATGCTCGACCTTTCGTTCTCTTGTGTCCCGAGGCCATGTCTGCACATGCCAGGCTCGCCACAATAACCTTAGTGAGTATATGCCACGTATGCAAGGCCATGTTTCTGGACATGCTAGGCTTGCTCCACCCATCTCTTGTGAACGTAAAAATGTTTGACACCCGTGTGACACGTGATGCCTCCATAATGAAGAACTTTTCAGATGGTGCTTCACTAAGGAAGGACACTTTTTTAGATTAGTGAGGGATCGTCCTATTATGCTACCGTCGTATATCTAACATATTAGCAAAACAGGATGCAATAGTATAAATCATGCATGCTATGATTCCCCCCGACATGCAAATTAAAGTTGAAAACGCCTTTCTACTTTATCTTTTGCAAGTTTTACGTGGCTGCTAGGGGTTTCGAGAAAAGAACCGCTTTCTATCCTGCGAAAACAAGCCACAACACCAATCCCGCAATTGTCTCTATTACACCCCTGTCGGGGCCCTCCGTTGCAAACATCTTCGCATCGCTAATGCAGAAAGACAGACACCCCCCAGCCACTTTATATGGTACAAGCCATATGTCAAGCGTGGAACCAGTCTCGCGTAAACGCGAAAGATCGGTCGGGGGCCGCTTCATCAAACATTGCCGCAACGCTAAATGAGTACACGTGAGAGGGTAACAATTGGAGAATTGATGCCCACATACTAGATGTGTTCTATCCGTACAATACATCTACGCATAGCCTTGCTCTGATACCACTATTGGGGTTCGGGGCAGAAAACACACATTTTTCATAACCTACGAGACCCATACCCCAAGACCTATGATATGCTGATGCAAGTAACGGACAGAAATAGATCACATACCAGTATGTAGTCCGTTAAGCGGGAAACGTTCCCGCATGAACGTGGTTGGTGTAGTCGTACCGGCAATCCCCGATGCCGCGCAGATCCACGATGACTCCTGTAGCCACCCGATCCTTGCAGACCGATGACGGGATTACGTCCCCGTCGGAACGTTGCTGATGAAGACCTCGCGATACGACCACGACGATGAAGTAGCACCACAAGTGTAGTGCCTCGCGGGATTATACACATACAGTATACCCGACGTCCCTCCGGGCTCCGAACCAATAGAGCAACGGAAAGAAGATGGATTCGGATCCCGATTCCAGCAGCATGATGGTGTGCATATAGTGGAGAAATCCCCAACCAAGTGTAGACTCCAAACAAGGGGAGTCCACTCGAGGAAGGAGAAAGGAGGGAGAGAGAGATGAGAGAAACTTGTCTCAAATCAATTTGTATGAAGAAAAAAGGGCACCCTACCCCTCCTTATATAGGCCAAGGAGGAGTGCCACCCCCCCCCCCTCCACTTCCGGGGTGGGACTAATCCCAAGGGAGGGGGGTTTTGGCGCAGCCCTAGGGGGGTGGGCCCCCCTCATGGCGCCATGGCCCATGGGGGAGGACTCCCTCTCCCCCTAATGGGCCCTATGAGGCCCATATGCCTTTTCTTCCCTTTTTAATTATATTTAAATACATTTTAATATTTAATTCAGATAATTAAATAATAAAACATATATTAAACATTATTAAATATATTTTGAACCTTTCAAAATACCCGGAACAACTTCCGGCCTTCATCGGAACAATTCCGGTGTTCTCTCCAATTTCTCTGGTGATCCCGAATCAATCCTTACTGTGTCGAGTACCCTTAAGTGTAACACCCTACGGTTCGGGAAACAGCAGACATGATCGAGACAATTCTCATTGATCAATGACTAATCAATTGGACCTGGTTACAATCCTTGATAGCCCCTCCGCTTCCATCGAATGAACTTCAATCGCTGTTGGATCCGTTAACCCTGTGCCTGTTCCCTTTGTCCTGGGGTACTTTGCTTGTCCGAGGTTTGATCATCGGTATCCACTATACCTAGTTCGTCCTCGTTCTCAACAAACAAGTTTACTCGTTCCCTTGATATTATAACTCCGTGACCTAGTCACACGTTTGCAAACTTTATGATGTAACATCACCGAGTGGGCCCTGAGTACCTATCCTTCACACGGATGGACAAATCCCGCTTTGATCTATTTGCATACTCATTAACATATCTATTCGGAATACCTGAAGTACTCCTTTATGGCCAGCATATTTCAGTCAGGCGGTGGGTAGAAAATCAAGGCATCATAATAGACAGTAATTACGTATGATCATTACGGTCTAAGGATCTGGTCACTACGTTATAGTTATCGCAATGTCGAACTATGTGACTTGATCACATCGCAACACTTCTGGTGGGTGGGTGTATGTCCATCATATCATTATCCAATGATACGACTCCATTGTCAACAGACGCCATTGTCTCATGATCAGGAAACCTTGATCATCAATCGCCCAATGGACTAGTATACTAGGGTTGACTAGGGACCTGGTTGTTTGTATACCACACCTGTATTAATGTTTCCGCTTAATACAGTTATAGCATAGTATCAAATGTATTATGAACTAATGGAATATGCTCGATAAAACATATTTTATTTGCCTCTAGGGCACATTCCCAACAGTCAGAACCCCAACTTGGGTAAGTGCTAGGGTTGCTTGTGTCTTTTGCATCATGCAAAAATTTCAAAAGAAATTCAAAATGGGGAAAAGAAAAGCCCTAAAGAATTTAATTAAATGGCCAGACAAAAATTGATTCCAAAAATTCCTCTGGTATTTTTGAAAAGTCTTATAAATATGCATGATCACATATAAAGTGAAGTGGGTCCCACTACATGCACCAAGATTTTTCAAATATTCCAAATAGGGCTTGGAAATTAATTAAATACCCTATTTGATTTGAAATTCAAATTTGGATTTTGAATTTTCAAATCCTTTGCAATACACTTCAATTAAATTGAATTGTTAACAAACCAGTACCATATACATCATGGACAACCTTATCATGTGCTTGTGCATTTACTTCCGAAGTCGCCCTCCCCCCCTTTTGTTGATGATTGTTTCCGGTACCAGCTTTTCCGAGACGGTGATCACCCCCGAAGAAGAAGACCACCGTTAAGATCCGTGTATCGTCAGCAAGGCAAGCAAACCCCATTGATCATGTCTATAAAATCCCAATTCCCTCTCAGTCTCGCTTATGCATGTTTAGGAGATCACCTTGTATCGATTCTACCGCATAGTTGAACCCATATCCGATGCATGACCTATCATCTTGTCAGAGTAGTAAGCAAACCACAATCCTAGCTGACATAGGAGTTGTTTGATATCATGTGGCCCCTGCAACTGTTACTGCTTAGTGGTACAATGAGGTTGCTTTTGATGTGAGTCGGGATGATGGTGGACATGGTGTTGATGAAAGTGAAACTGTGTTGGTGAATCCACCCTAATACAAGGTGAACGATGAGAGGCTGTGTAGGAGTACACAGTGGGTTGTCTCGTTGAACACCGCCTTAAGCCCGAGTTCTTGTATGGTAATCCGAGACAAAGAGTACAACCACACATTGGGCTCACTGACCCCTCTCGACCTAGTAACTCACCCCGATCCAAGTCCAGGAGTCACACCTAGTTCGGGATTTCCATTCGGCATATGCATAGAAAGATAAAGGAAGTGAAATGTGGCATTCATGGTAGGGATTGTAGAACATGGCTTGTCAAGCGGAGAACCATCCGTCGAGGTGGGCTTGTCAGTTGTGCCTACATGGTTTGAGTCCTGACTGGAAGCTCGGCCGGAACTCCAGTTGGGTTTGGAACTCAGACAGTTGACTCCTTGGACTAGAACGGAGCTGTGGGCGAAGTGTTGTGGTGAACATCCTCGCTGTCACCTCTTGAACAGTGGCGAGACCTGGCGGTAACCGATGGTCATGTGTGTATAGTCTACACCCTTGCAAGGTTAACAAAACTATTCTAATAGCCGCGTCCGCGGTCATGGACTACTTGGAAAACTGTGCTTGATTATTAGACAACTTGAATGGATACCTCTAAAACTCGCAAGATAAGCGTGAGTGCTATGGTGTGCTTCCTCGTGGGGAAGTCGAGGAAGTAACCATAGTGGTGTATTTGTTGGAGACTTGGTAGTGGAATCGTGTACGCTTCTTACCTCAAGTCTGGTACTCGTAGTTCAGGACTAGCCAAGTCAAAGCTGGCACTTCTGCATGATGAAACCCCACCTCCCTTTACCTTGATACTTGAGCATGAGTAGTGTAGTTCTGATGTAAGTCTTGGTACGACTTTGTACTCACGTTTCCTTATTCTATGTTTTAGATGGAAACCCAGACCCGATGGAGTCACCGACCTAAAGCTCGACGTTGACTAAGTTAGCATAGTCCCAGACAGCAGTCTGGTCCCTCGTCGAAGGGCATGTATGTTTACAAGGCTTCTCTAAGCCATTTGTTAAACTTGTCTGTACTCAGACCTAATTTGCTTCCGTTGTATGATGTAATGTTGATCACAGACATGTGATCTTTGTATGCTCTATGTGTAAGTCAATAAAGCGTACTTTGTAGAGTTATGTGATGATACATGCTGTTCATACTAGACATGTGTGCTGCGTGTATGATTATAACATGCATGTCTTAGTATGGGTTTTCGAGACCTTAGTTGTGATCTGGCTGGCGGTCTTTTATACACCAAGTGTCCCTGAGATGTGCGCATCTTGGGGCATCGCGATGCGATTGCTCGTGACTCTGTCACGTGCACACTTTGTTATATGATCAAGCCCGCCCTAGACCCCGACTAAGTGATCGGGCTGGAGTCTGTTTATGTAAGGTTTATGATTCAATCGATAACATGGTTGAGGCGACTTGTCTATGAGTATGGGATTCACCACCCATAAGCATTTAGACTTGTGAGCGGACGTTGAGGACCCATCTCAGTTGATCATCCGGCCTGGATGGGATGCCCCTCATGTTTGATGCTTTCCGAGAGTGTTCTGTGCTTGGCCTTGTCTGCTTAGACAAGTGGGTACGGCTCTCAGCTCTCCATGTGATTGTATCGTGACTGGAATTACATACGCATACCCCGGGTCCCGACAGACTTGGTACCAGAGCAGGACTGTCTGTAGGCTTATCAAACCTTTGGTCGAAGTCGAGTCTAGCATTCTATAGTAATATAGTTACTGGGTATAAGGGAACAACGTAAGGCTTCTTTTTTCTCCTTACCCTCATCGATCTGAGTTCTGAGTCACCCTTAACTTTTCTACGGGATGATAGGACTAGGCTCATCTATGTCTTACTAGAACATCTCGTTGTTTGCTTCGTTGTAGCCGTAGGACAGTTGTGGTTGTCCAGAGTCTTTGTGTCTTTGAGTTCCTTGAAGAAGTTCTGTCCAATCTCCTCAAGGTTGTTTCATTTTCTATCCCGGTGTAGCCGTTATGCTGCCCGATTTATTCCGTGTTTCTTGGAATCTTTGCTTTGCATTACAATCTTTCCTCCTAGTCATGTCCTCTTATCTTTGTTTCCATCGTAAAACCTGTTCTGATTGTTGATCTTTATCATACAGGATGTCAGGTGGAACTCGTAGTGCTGTTCTTCGGAATCGAGACCGTGTTCGGAATCGAAATGATGATGAACCTCTACCACCGCCTTCTGCGGCGGAAATCATGATGGAAGCTGAACGGAATCGACGTGATCAAACACGCCTTCTGGAGCTCATTGAGCAGAATACCGCTCGTCGACGCAATGTGGTTGTCAGCATTCAGGATTTCATCCTCCTCAAGCCATCAGTATTCCGATATTCTTCTGAGCCCCTTGAAGCTGATGATTGGCTCCGTTCCATCGAGCGTAAGCTTGAGACGGCGCATGTTGCTCCAAATGATCGTGTGATGTTTGCGGTATACTTCTTGGAAGGTGCTGCTGGTGAATGGTGGGAGAACTATGTTGCAACGCAACCTGATGGTCACGTAGTGACTTGGCAGCAATTCCGTGATGCCTTCCGAGGGTACCACATTCTGGATGAGATGATGGAAAGAAAGAAGGAAGAGTTTTGCAATCTTACTCGGGGAGATAGGTCAGTCTTACTCAGACCTAATTTGCTTCCGTTGTATGATGTAATGTTGATCACAGACATGTGATCTTTGTATGCTCTATGTGTAAGTCAATAAAGAGTACTTTGTAGAGTTATGTGATGATACCTGCTGTTCATACTTGACATGTGTGTTGCGTTTATGATTATAACATGCATGTCTTAGTATGGGTTTTTGAGACCTTAGTTGTGATCTGGCTGGCGGTCTTTTATACACCAAGTGGCCCTTAGATGTGCGCAGCTTGGGGCATCGCGATGCGATTTCTCGTGACTCTGTCACGTGCACACTTTGTTGTATGATCGAGCCCGCCCTAGACCCCGACTAAGTGACCGGGCTGGAGTCTGTTTATGTAAGGGTTATGATTCAATCGATAACATGGTTGAGGCGACTTGTCTATGAGTATGGGATTCACCACCCATAAGCATTTAGACTTTTGAGCGGACGTTGAGGACCCATCTCAGTTGATCATCCGGCCTGGATGGGATGCCCCTCATGTTTGATGCTTTCCGAGAGTGTTCTGTGCTTGGCCTTGTCTGCTTAGACAAGTGGGTACGGCTCTCGGCTCTCCATGTGATTGTATCGTGACTGGAATTACATACGCATACCCTGGGTCCCGACAGACTTGGTATCAGAGCAGGACTGTCTGTAGGCTTATCAAACCTTTGGTCGAAGTCGAGTCTAGCATTCTATAGTTATATAGTTACTGGGTATAAGGGAACAACGTAAGGCTTCTTTTTTCTCCTTACCCTCATCGATCTGAGTTCTGAGTCACCCTTCACTTTTCTACGGGATGATAGGACTAGGCTCATCTATGTCTTACTAGAACATCTCGTTGTTTGCTTCCTTGGAGCCGTAGGACAGTTGTGGTTGTCCAGAGTCTTCGTGTCTTTGAGTTCCTTGAAAAAGTTCTGTCCAATCTCCTCAAGGTTGTTTCATTTTCTATCCCGGTGTAGCCGTTATGCTGCCCGATTTATTCCGTGTTTCTTGGAATCTTTGCTTTGCATTACAATCTTTACTCCTAGTCATGTCCTCTTATCTTTGTTTCCAACGTAAAACCTGTTCTGATTGTTGATCTTTATCATACAGGATGTCAGGTGGAACTCGTAGTGCTGTTCTTCGGAATCGAGACCGTGTTCGGAATCGAAATGATGATGAACCTCTACCACCGCCTTCTGCGGCGGAAATCATGATGGAAGCTGAATGGAATCGACGTGATCAAACACGCCTTCTGGAGCTCATTGAGCAGAATACCGCTCGTCAGCACAATGTGGTTGTCAGCATTCAGGATTTCATCCTCCTCAAGCCATCGGTATTCCGATATTCTTCTGAGCCCCTTGAAGCTGATGATTGGCTCCGTTCCATCGAGCGTAAGATTGAGACGGCGCATGTTGCTCCAAATGATCGTGTGATGTTTGCGGTATACTTCTTGGAAGGTGCTGCTGGTGAATGGTGGGAGAACTATGTTGCAACGCAACCTGATGGTCACGTAGTGACTTGGCAGCAATTCCCTGATGCCTTCCGAGGGTACCACATTCTTGATGAGATGATGGAAAGAAAGAAGGAAGAGTTTTGCAATCTTACTCGCGGAGATAGGTCAGTCTTATTCAGACCTAATTTGCTTCCGTTGTATGATGTAATGTTGATCACAGACATGTGATCTTTGTATGCTCTATGTGTAAGTCAATAAAAAGTACTTTGTAGAGTTATGTGATGATACCTGCTGTTCATACTAGACCTGTGTGCTGCGTGTATGATTATAACATGCATGTCTTAGTATGGGTTTTCGAGACCTTAGTTGTGATCTGGCTGGCGGTCTTTTATACACCAAGTGGCCCTTAGATGTGCGCAGCTTGGGGCATCGCGATGCGATTTCTCGTGACTCTGTCACGTGCACACTTTGTTGTATGATCGAGCCCGCCCTAGACCCCGACTAAGTGATCGGGCTGGAGTCTGTTTATGTAAGGGTTATGATTCAATCGATAACATGGTTGAGGCGACTTGTCTATGATTATGGGATTCACCACCCATAAGCATTTAGACTTGTGAGCGGACGTTGAGGACCCATCTCAGTTGATCATCCGGCCTGGATGGGATGCCCCTCATGTTTGATGCTTTCCGAGAATGTTCTGTGCTTGGCCTTGTCTGCTTAGACAAGTGGGTACGTCTCTCGGCTCTCCATGTGATTGTATCGTGACTGGAATTACATACGCATACCCCGGGTCCCGACAGACTTGGTATCAGAGCAGGACTGTCTGTAGGCTTATCAAACCTTTGGTCGAAGTCGAGTCTAGCATTCTATAGTTATATAGTTACTGGGTATAAAGGAACAACATAAGGCTTCTTTTTTCTCCTTACCCTCATCGATCTGAGTTCTGAGTCACCCTTAACTTTTCTACGGGATGATAGGACTAGGCTCATCTATGTCTTACTAGAACATCTCGTTGTTTGCTTCGTTGTTGCGGTAGGACAGTTGTGGTTGTCCAGAGTCTTCGTGTCTTTGAGTTCCTTGAAGTTCTGTCCAATCTCCTCAAGGTTGTTTCATTTTCTATCCCGGTGTAGCCGTTATGCTGCCCGATTTATTCCGTGTTTCTTGGAATCTTTGCTTTGCATTACAATCTTTCCTCCTAGTCATGTCCTCTTATCTTTGTTTCCATCGTAAAACCTGTTCTGATTGTTGATCTTTATCATACAGGATGTCAGGTGGAACTCGTAGTGCTGTTCTTCGGAATCGAGACCGTGTTCGGAATCGAAATGATGATGAACCTCTACCACCGCCTTCTGCGGCGGAAATCATGATGGAAGTTGAACAGAATCGACGTGATCAAACACGCCTTCTAGAGCTCATTGAGCAGAATACCGCTCGTCAGCGCAATGTGGTTGTCAGCATTCAGGATTTCATCCTCCTCAAGCCATCGGTATTCCGATATTCTTCTGAGCCCCTTGAAGCTGATGATTGGCTCCGTTCCATCGAGCGTAAGATTGAGACGGCGCATGTTGCTCCAAATGATCGTGTGATGTTTGCGGTATACTTCTTGGAAGGTGCTGCTGGTGAATGGTGGGAGAACTATGTTGCAACGCAACCTGATGGTCACGTAGTGACTTGGCAGCAATTCCGTGATGCCTTCCGAGGGTACCCCATTCTGGATGAGATGATGGAAAGAAAGAAGGAAGAGTTTTGCAATCTTACTCGGGGAGATAGGTCAGTCTTACTCAGACCTAATTTGCTTCCGTTGTATGATGTAATGTTGATCACAGACATGTGATCTTTGTATGCTCTATGTGTAAGTTAATAAAGAGTACTTTGTAGAGTTATGTGATGATACCTGCTGTTCATACTAGACATGTGTGTTGCGTGTATGATTATAACATGCATGTCTTAGTATGGGTTTTCGAGACCTTAGTTGTGATCTGGCTGGCGGTCTTTTATACACCAAGTGGCCCTTAGATGTGCGCAGCTTGGGGCATCGCGATGCGATTTCTCGTGACTCTGTCACGTGCACACTTTGTTGTACGATCGAGCCCGCCCTAGACCCCGACTAAGTGATCGGGATGGAGTCTGTTTATGTAAGGGTTATGATTCAATCGATAACATGGTTGAGGCGACTTGTCTATGAGTATGGGATTCACCACCCATAAGCATTTAGACTTGTGAGCGGACGTTGAGGACCCATCTCAGTTGATCATCCGGCCTGGATGGGATGCCCCTCATGTTTGATGCTTTCCGAGAGTGTTCTGTGCTTGGCCTTGTCTGCTATGACAAGTGGGTACGGCTCTCGGCTCTCCATGTGATTGTATCGTGACTGGAATTACATACGCATACCCCGGGTCCCGACATACTTGGTATCAGAGCAGGACTGTCTGTAGGCTTATCAAACCTTTGGTCGAAGTCGAGTCTAGCATTCTATAGTTATATAGTTACTGGGTATAAGGGAACAACGTAAGGCTTCTTTTTTCTCCTTACCCTCATCGATCTGAGTTCTGAGTCACCTTTAAATTTTCTACGGGATGATAGGACTAGGCTCATCTATGTCTTACTAGAACATCTCGTTGTTTGCTTCATTGTAGCCGTAGGACAGTTGTGGTTGTCCAGAGTCTTCGTGTCTTTGAGTTCCTTGAAGAAGTTCTGTCCAATCTCCTCAAGGTTGTTTCATTTTCTATCCCGGTGTAGCCGTTATGCTGCCCGATTTATTCCGTGTTTCTTGGAATCTTTGCTTTGCATTACAATCTTTCCTCCTAGTCATGTCCTCTTATCTTTGTTTCCATCGTAAAACCTGTTCTGATTGTTGATCTTTATCATACAGGATGTCAGGTGGAACTCGTAGTGTTGTTCTTCGGAATCGAGACCGTGTTCGGAATCGAAATGATGATGAACCTCTACCACCGCCTTCTGCGGCGGAAATCATGATGGAAGCTGAACGGAATCGACGTGATCAAACACGCCTTCTGGAGCTCATTGAGCAGAATACCGCTCGTCAGCGCAATGTGGTTGTCAGCATTCAGGATTTCATCCTCCTCAATCCATCGGTATTCCGATATTCTTCTGAGCCCCTTGAAGCTGATGATTGGCTCCGTTCCATCGAGCGTAAGCTTGAGACGACGCATGTTGCTCCAAATGATCGTGTGATGTTTGCGGTATACTTCTTGGAAGGTGCTGCTGGTGAATGGTGGGAGAACTATGTTGCAACGCAACCTGATGGTCACGTAGTGACTTGGCAGCAATTCCGTGATGCCTTCCGAGGGTACCACATTCTGGATGAGATGATGGAAAGAAAGAAGGAAGAGTTTTGCAATCTTACTCGTGGAGATAGGTCAGTCTTACTCAGACCCAATTTGCTTCCGTTGTATGATGTAATGTTGATCACAGACATGTGATCTTTGTATGCTCTATGTGTAAGTCAATAAAGAGTACTTTGTAGAGTTATGTGATGATACCTGCTGTTCATACTAGACATGTGTGCTGCGTGTATGATTATAACATGCATGTCTTAGTATGGGTTTTCGAGACCTTAGTTGTGATCTGGCTGGCGGTCTTTTATACACCAAGTGGCCCTTAGATGTGCGCAGCTTGGGGCATCGCGATGCGATTTCTCGTGACTCTGTCACGTGCACACTTTGTTGTATGATCGAGCCCGCCCTAGACCCCGACTAAGTGATCGGGCTGGAGTCTGTTTATGTAAGGGTTATGATTCAATCGATAACATGGTTGAGGCGACTTGTCTATGAGTATGGTATTCACCACCCATAAGCATTTAGACTTGTGAGCGGACGTTGAGGACCCATCTCAGTTGATCATCCGGCCTGGATGGGATGCCCCTCATGTTTGATGCTTTCCGAGAGTGTTCTGTGCTTGGCCTTGTCTGCTATGACAAGTGGGTACGGCTCTCGGCTCTCCATGTGATTGTATCGTGACTGGAATTACATACGCATACCCCGGGTCCCGACATAGGATCCTTTTCTCCTTACCTATGCTCTGGGACTCTGCTCTCTTATCCTTGCTGGTAAGTTTTACTAACTCTGACATTAGGATCACATTCTCTTGATTCCACCCGGCGTTCTGGTGCTACCCCATTGATGGAGTCGTGTCGTAGGAGTTCTACCCCAGGTCCCGGACCGCGGATCCCATTCTCATTCTGGGCAGGCCGCGCGTTCTCTGGCATTAACTCCTGTGGCCAACAGTCTTCTTGCGGCGTGATTGACATAGTGGAATCTATGTCGCGTCGTGTAATCCTTACCGCGGTCTGCGCGCCGCCTAGTGTGTCATTTTTCCTTAATTTCTACGACGTTACGCTGCCTGATTTTCGATTGACTCCGTGTGTGAATGTGTATGTCTTATATGACTACTCCTATATATTCGCGCCTCCTCTTCGTTGTCTCTTTACTTCAGGCTTGATTCTGGTATCTCGTTAAATTTTCATCGCTGAAATACCCCTGTTAAATTCTAGCAGGATGGCTGGTCGTGGTGGTCGTGGTCGTGGTGCCAACGACCCACCTCCGCCGTTAGATTACATGGCCGCGATGATGCAGCAGTTCGAGCTGAACCGTCAGTTCATGCAGAATGTCATGGCTCAGTTCCCCCAGCTGAATCAGAATGGGCACCACCATCAGCACGCCACCGTGACTCTGCATGACTTCACCCGCCTCAACCCCACTATGTTCCGCAACTCCGTTCAGCCATTGGATGCTGATGAGTGGCTTTGCGACATCACTCACGAGCTGGAGTCTGCTAATGTCGATCCAGCCGACTATGTGAACTTTGCGTCATATCACCTGAAAGGCGCCGCTGCTCAGTGGTGGAGCACCCACAAGCGTTCACTGCCAGTTGGAGAAGTCATCACTTGGGATGAATTTCAGTCTGCCTTCCGCGCCCGCTACATTCCTCAGGGGATCATGGATCGTAAGGGGGGAGAATTCCGCAACCTCACTCAGGGCAACATGAATGTTGAAGCCTATCAGCGCGAGCTCCTCAACCTCTCTCGCTATGCGAAGAAGAGATCACCACTGATGCTCGCAGGCAGCAGAAGTTCCGTCGTGGCCTCAATCCAGACCTCAGACTCGCTCTTGTCGTTCATGATTTTGCCAACTTCGCCACCATGGTGAACAAGGCTATCACCGTCAAGACTGCCCAGATGGAGCACAAGAACTCACTGAAACGCTATCGTGACGTCGGCTCATCTTCGGGCGCAACACATAAGCGTCGTGTCTGGCTCCCTACCAGTGTGACCCATTCACCCGTCCGTGCTCCAAGATCGTCTTATGCTGCACCCCATCTGCCTCCGCCACCGCAGATGCCAAGATCTCTGCCTCCACCACCCAATGCTACACCCCTTCGTCCTCTGGATGGATTATGCTTCACGTGCCGCCAACCTGGGCATTTTTCCAGGGAGTGCCCCCCAAAACAGAAGCATCTGGTAGTTCACCCCGCTGGCCGCGGAAATGGTCGTGGCAACAACATGACCCCCAACTATAATGTTGGGTCTGCTGCTTATGCTCGTGGACATGCTAACAACATAAATGTTGAAGAAGCTCAGCAACAACCCGCTACCATGATGGGTACCCTTCTCGTTAATTCCGTACCTGCTACTGTTTTATTTGATACAGGAGCATCGCATTCATTCATGTCAGAAGCATTTGCATTGTCGCATAACTTCGCGTTGGAAAAGATGAACCCACCGATGGTTGTTCGCACCCCGATAGGCCAATGCTGAACCACCAAGATAGTGCCCGAAACCATCGTTGAAATTGAAGGAATTGAATTCCTTGCTTCCCCCATCATCCTGACGTCTTCCACCATAGACCTCATTCTGGGAATGGATTAGTTGAAATTTCACGATGCCGCCTGTATTGTGGCACCAGGTATGTCCAACTTTTTCACCCCTCCGGCGAGATTGTTAATCACACCACCCGAATTACCCATGATGCTGAAACACAGATCTTTATGATGAATGCTTTGAATATCTCACCTCTGGAATGAATTAAGAACGTTCCGGTCGTTCATGATTTTCCCTACGTCTTCCCAGAAGAACTGCCGGGAATACCCACGATCGGAGAAGTTAAATTCGTCATCGACTTAAAGCCCGGCACCGTCCCTATTGCTAAGCGTCCCTATAAGATTCCACCTCACCACCTCCTTGAACTTAAGAAGGAGATCGACACGGCACTCCACAAGGGTTTCATTCGCCCAAGTTCCTCAGCTTGGGGAGCACCTTCACTTTTTGTCAAGAAGAGCGATGGGACAAACCGATTGGTCCAAGATTATCGGACCATTAACCAAGCCACCATCCAGAACAAATACCCACTTCCCCGGATCAATGATCTGTATGATCAGCTTGCCGGATCCAAGGTGTTTTATAAACTCGACTTGAGGTTCGGTTATCACCAAATCCGAGTCCGTGATGAGGACATTCCGAAGACTGCCTTCATTACTCGCTATGGTTCATACGAGTACACTGTCATGTCCTTTGGCTTAACCAATGCTCCAGCCACCTTCTCTAGATTGATGAATTATATTTTCATGGAGTACCTCGACAAGTTCGCCGTGGTTTATCTGGATGATATATTGATATATTCCAAGAATGAAGAAGAACATGTTGAACATCTTCGTCTTATACTGGAGAAGCTTCGAGAACACAAACTCTACGCTAAGTATTCTAAGTGTGAGTTCTGGCTTCCCGAAGTAACCTACCTTGGACATGTGATTTCCAAGGATGGCATTGTCGTCACCCCAGAACGTATCCAGGCTATTCTTGACTGGACTCCTCCCAAGACCGTCAAGAAAGTCCGTAGTTTCCTCGGTCTTGCTAGCTGTTGCCGCCGTTTCGTCGAGAATTTTCCAAGATTTCCAGGCCTCTGACTAATCTTCTTCACAAAGGCGTCAAGTTTGAGTGGACAGATAAATGTCAGGAAAGTTTCCAAGCGCTTAAGGACAATCTAACTTCTCCCCCGGTGCTCGCTCCCCCTGATACTCAAAAGGACTTCGTGATATATTGCGACGCGTCTCGTCAAGGATTAGGTTGTGTCCTAATGCAAGAGCGCAAAGTGATTTCTTATGGATCTCGTCAGTTGCGTGCTCACGTTGACAAGTATCCAACACATGATCTTGAATTGGCAGAAGTAATTTATGCATTGAAGCTGTGGCGACATTACCTCGTCGGTAATCGTTGCGAGGTCTACACCGACCACCGAAGTCTGAAGTACCTGTTTACTCAGCCAGACCTGAATCTTCGTCAACAACGATGGCTCGAGACAATAGCCGACCTCAACATGGATATTTCGTATACCCCTGGCAAGGCTAATGTGATGGCCGATGCCTTGAGCCGCAAAGCTTACTGTTGTGAACTTGAAGTTCAGGTACAACAACCACATCTTTATGAAGAGCTTCGAAAGCTGAACCTCAAAAAATTTCCTCAAGGTTACGTTAAAAACCTGGTTCTCGAGTCAAAACTCGATGCCCTCATCAAGAGTAGACAGCCCCTTGACGCTGACATTGTGAAGATCAAGCAAGCATCACAGAAGGAAAGCCCTCCTCTTTTACCATTGATACCAATGATAGTGATACCGTGTACTTCAAGGGCCGGTTAGTAGTTCCTGTGAGCCTGGCCATCATTAACTGTGGCCCGGATATCATGGAAGAAGCCCACAATTCTCCCTTGTCAATCCACCCTAGCAGTACCAAGATGTATAAAGACCTTCGTCAATGGTACTGGTGGCCTTACATGAAGCAAGACATCGCCCGCTATGTTTCTCAATGTGACGTTTGCAGTCGCGTCAAGGTCGGACATCAGAAACCTGATGGCTGGTTGCGACCACTCCCTCTTCCTGATTGGAAGTGGGACAAAGTCAAAATGGACTTCGTCACCGGTTTTCCCAAGTCACAGAAAGGTAACGATGCCATATTTGTCATCATCGACCGATTCTCAAAGATTGCTCACTTTCTGCCAGTCAAGGGGAAGACCATTGCTAGTCAGTTAGCAGACTTGTATATCTCCCGAATTGTGTCACTCCACGACATTCTGCTGGAGATCAGTTCAGACCGTGGAAGCCTTTTCACCTCACGATACTAGAAGAGTTTCATGGAATCATTCGGGACTCGTCTGTCTCTCAGCACCGCTTATCACCCCCAGTCGCAAGGTCAAGTTGAACGAGTCAATCAAGTCCTAGAAGACATGCTTCGCGCTTGTGTCCTTTCATTCGGCATGAAATGGGAGGAATCTCTCCCGTACACAGAATTCTCGTACAAAAATAGCTATCAGGCTAGCTTGAAGATGGCCCCTTCGAAGTTCTATACGTACGTAAGTGTCGAACCCCCCTGAATTGGTCAGGAACTAGGGAACGACCCTACTTTTGTCCGGTTCTTGTCCAACAAGCTGAAGATCAAGTTCGCGTTGTGCAAG
Source organism: Bromus sterilis (assembly GCA_950022295.1). Taxonomy (NCBI): domain Eukaryota; kingdom Viridiplantae; phylum Streptophyta; class Magnoliopsida; order Poales; family Poaceae; genus Bromus; species Bromus sterilis. The sequence continues at coordinate 35,229,634 of OX465597.1, forward strand.
AAAATCTCAAGGCCGCTCAGTCTCGTCAGAAGAGCAATTATGATCGCAAACACCAGGAAATGGTCTATCAACCTGGTAAATACGCCTACCTCCGTGTCACTCCCATGAGGGGCACTAATCGCTTCGGTATCAAGGGCAAGTTGGCTCCTCGCTATGTTGGCCCGTTTCGTATCCTTTCCAGGAGTAGACCAGTGGCATACCGATTGGAATTGCCGCCGAACCTCTCCCAAGTCCATGATGTCTTCCACGTGTCGCAACTCCGTCGCTGCTTCAAGGACCCTATTCGAGAAGTGGAGCATGATATGATCAAGCTGCAGCAAGACTTGACTTATCAAGAACATCCGAGCCGCATTCTCGATCAGTCTGAACGTCGAACCCGCAACAAGACCGTCAAGTTCCTCAAGGTTCAGTGGTCGAATCATTCTGAAGATGAAGCCACTTGGGCGCGCGAAGATCGTCTTCGTGATGAATACCTCGATCTTTTTCTCGCTACCACTTAAATTCTCGGGACGAGAATTCTTGTAGTGGGGGAGATTTGTAACACCCTCAGTGTCTGTAACAGTAATCACTTGTACTGTTGACTAATCACTATTGCTAATCACTGTTTCAATCATCCCATGATCATCTTTGCTTTTGATCACATTCAAAAATGCTTTTGGTTAATACCAAAAAACATGTGACAATTAAACTTTCCCCAAAAATTGTGCAACCAATTTTGTTAAATACAAAATAATCACTGGACCATGGTAAACCAACTGGGAGTATTTATTATGCCTCTGGAAAATTCAAACAATTCATATACATGCCAAAACAGCACTATTTGTCAATTGCTTAATTAAAATAAATATCAAAAGAGTTTAGAAAAACCCTAAACTTTTTGTGGCACTCTAGGAATAGTCCTTACTAATTATGGGCCAGGTTTTACATTTTACAAAAATGCCAAAGCTGCACAAACAAATAATACACAGAAAAGAAAAGAGAAAGGAATAAAAGAAAACAGAAAAATCTATCACACGCCCAGGGCGAAGCCCACCCCACCCCTCTCCCCTCCCCCCCCCCCTCCCCTCACTGGGCCAAGCCCACAAACCCATCCGGTCCGCCCCCACCATCCCCTCCCCTGTTCACCATGCGGTGGCGACCATCCATGGCGCCACGGCCATGGTTGTCGCCGTGGAGGCCATCGGGCGGCTCCCTGGCATCGATAAGACCCCCTGTCCCCTGGTTGCGAACCCTAGCGCCCCCGCCCCTAGATCTCGCCCCTGGTTCCCCTCACGCTCGCCCCCTAGTCGTCTTCAACCTCCCGCCCGAGCCCGCCCCGGACGCGCCTCGGTGAACCCACGCGACCACCGGCGGAAATAGCCCCCGCCGTGGTGTCCTGGAGGTCGCTAGCCTTCGGCTACTTCCCCCTGCGAGAGTAATTGGGAGGAGAAGCACCACAGCCGCCGCCCCTCGCCTGAAGTTCCGCCACGGCCACCGCGCCGCCGCCGCGCGATTCGCCATTTCCCGAGCTCCCCCAAGCCCACTGCCATCCTCAACACATTCAGGGTGAGCATACGAGCCGAATGCCCCTTTTAGCTCACCGTTTTTCCCTCTCCCGCGCCGTTCCCGTTAGGACAAGCTTCGGCCGCCGCGGACCGTCACCGCCGTCAGGATGGTATGTCGCGTCGCTCGTTTGTACTCGCGTCAGTGGACGCGCGGCTTCGTGCCCGTCCCATTAATACCCGAGGCAGGACAAATGGTGGCCGGGGACGCCCTCCCTGCCGCCTCGCCGCCGTGCCTCTGTCCTTGGTCGCCAGCGAGCCCGTGCTGGGAAGTGAGCTTGGCTCACTATGACAAGAATCAAACATCCGAGGCAAAAACAGATTATTTCACCGGCTTAATGATAACAGATTCAGAAATTCAGTAATTAAACATTCCCTGGTAAGTTTAGTACTAGATGATCCGCCATACTGACTATGGATTGGAGTGGGGACGAGCAGATTCAGAAACAAGTGGATCGATGGAGGAACTCAACCTGTGATGTGGGGAAGTCCAAGACCTTGCGGTCCGTGCTCTCCATATTGTTGGCTCGTGGAGGATGAGGGGATGATGGGGACGACGATAGCCTGACGATATCCTGGACCATGGCCCTGCCGACGACGGCGCCGCCCATGACTAGGAGTTGACCGATGAGCCGTCCGGCCTGCCGAATCATACATCAGCGGTAGAGAGAATCATCCATGGCCACGCGATTAACAAGCATAGTTTGAGCATGGATCTAATCAAATCGAGAGATGGATGGGAAATCCAGCGCATGTACCATCTCGATGTGGTTCTGTTGTTCCTCCCCCTCCCCCTATCTCCGGCGACAGCAGAAACCCTAGCCGGTGTCGTCATCCTGGCCGGTCTCGGCCGGCAGGCGCAAGCCGTGGCCGCTGTAGTGGAAGAAGAGGGAGTCCCCGGGGCTCGCATCGGTGACAAGGTGCACAAGCTCGCAGCGCATGTTAGCACCCTGTCGGGCACCGCTCCCTCCCGCTCCACCACTTCCATATCCCGCGCCACCGCCGCCTTCCGATCTGCCGCCGCCAAGCTCGGGCTCCTTGGCGGCGACTGCCAGGAGGAGGCGCGGAGGGGATCGGTGCAAGAGGAGGGTAGGGGTGCAAGGGTCGCCGCGCAAGAAGGGGAGGAAGAGGCGGCGGGGATTGTGACGCCCCCAAAAATCAATCCGTGTACAGTAATCATACACGCAGGGTACACGGCTGAGATTAGGGTGCCACGGTGAGAATATCACAGCACAACACTAAACACAAAAGGATAAACCAATATGTTACAATAAACGGGGTCACGCGGACCCGAATACATAAGTTATACAAGCCATAATATTTGAGTACAGACATAGTTAGTCAAGTTTTGCCTTAAGAAGGCTAGCACAAATAACATCAGAGATACAGATCGAAAAGGCAAGGCCTCCTGCCTGGGAGCCTCCGAAAATACTCCTGGTCCTGGCCAGCGGGGGTCTCGACGTAGTAGTATCCGCCTCCGGGGTACTCCTGCTCCTGGGATCCAACGTCGACTGCAACGGCCGATCAGGAAAAACAGTAAAGGAAATAAAGCAGGTGAGTATCTAGTATAACCGTGAGTCTTACGTCCGCTACTAAGCATTATGCATTTGTATCAAAGGAAAGGGGAGGCTGTATATAGTGGACTGCAAGATAGAAATCAGAATAAGGGTAAGGATCTAGGCCTATCGAAGACTAGCATCTTCCGACGTTGTCTTGCAGCATGAGAAGAGAAACAGCCAACAGTTCATATAAAGCAATAAAATAACAATGAAGCAGAAGTTGCTGCAACATTGTCTAATATAAGTTGTAATGATTAATCATAATAATTCCGCTGAGTTCCCCTCCTCGACTCCCATGCGAGGAAGAAAACCCGGAACCATACAGTTTAATAGTAATAGTTTGTAGTGGTAAGATCCAGCTTCAGCATAAAGCGTCCTGTTACCGTGGACACGGCTATTCGAATAGATTAAACTCCCTGCAGGGGTGCACTACTGTTCAGCCTGCACGCTCGGATCTCCAGGGTGGCGTCAACCTTGTTAGGGAACGCCCCACCGAGGCTATCCGACACATCGCAGTTCATCCTAGGCTCAGCAGAGAGGCCATCCCCCGGACTATATCCTATGCGCCAAGGGGTCTAGGTCCCTCACCCTTGCACGCTCCTGCACGGTACGAGACTGGACGGTGAAGCAAAAGCAAATCCAAAACACACTTGTTGCAGCAAATAAGACAAGACCGCTTCCCGGCTATCAGCCCGTGGTACTGCTGACGTCTGAAGAGCTTTCGTACAAACTACGACGCGGAGGGCCCACACCGTAATCCCACGTGTAGGTAGTGCGTACAGACCAACGGGTATCTCAAGTCATCCGCCGAACCATTTAGCATTTTAATATTATCTCGCAGACAACCGTTATCGCTGTCTGACTAACAACACAACGGACAACGAACAACAACAAGGCCCACCGGTAACGTCGGGGCCTGCCCTGTCGTCCCGTCAAAGCGCGCGGTTACCGACAAGGTGAACCGTCTCCTTACCTTGTCTCGCGTGTGCTCTTGTTAGAGCTTGACTTTTGCGTGGTTTGGTAACTCTCGCGAGATACGAGCAGGGGCCAAGCACGCCAGTAACGTCAGTCGTACCCTCCCTGTCGTTCCCGACAATATACCGCTCGCGGGCACCATTGGGTCGCCTGACTTCTTACCTTAAGGACAACCGATGTCCAGGACCCTATGGCGGCAAGACAAAGTCAGCCTCGAGTGGAGTACAAGGATTACTCCTTGATAGCTCACACTTGAGGTGACTAGGCATAACCCAGATAGGGGCCTTTGGCGGTGTCTGCTTTGTTCCGTACCTGTGCAGTTGTATATATTGTATCCGTGTTCACCCCCCTGAGTGATCACGACCCGCTATCTAGTCCTAGCTAACAATGCGCAGGGTTCACTGCTGAATATATGCATAATTATAATAGGCAGCATAGGATAAGAAAGGTACATCAAGGGGCGACAAAATCAGGCTATGCAATTGAATAGGATTGTAATCGTAGCAGCAGCAGTAACAATGCCTAGTGCAAGAAATGTACGGAAAGATAGGCGATATCTGGGGAAGAGAATGGCTCTGCTTGCCTGGAAGCTCGACGGTAGGGGCAGGGTCGTCGACGAAGTAGTCGTACCCGGCAGCGGTGTAGTCGGCGGTAGCAGCGGTGTCTACCGGAGATTAAGGGGGGAGGAAACAGTAAATACACAGCAATAATATACAAACATATGCATGACATGACAGATGAAATGTTAACGGTGTTCTAACGCAGTGCAATGCACGTTGCTCAGAGCGGGAATTCATCCGGGGATGAACTACCGGCTCCGGGTGATTACCGGACAGGGCGACCGGAGGGGGAAGGTATCATGCCGGAGGTGTCGTGGACATCCGACAAAGATAACGGGGGTGTATCCGTGTTAGTCGAACCATTCCGGAGAACTTTCGTGTTCGAAATAAATTCATCCGGCAGGTTTTTACCGGCACCGGGAATTATCGACAGACAGCCCGGAGGGGGGATGTCGGTGTACGTTGTGTTAGAGGGGTGTGGTTGGTTTACGGATAGCGTATCCGTATTCGTTATATTTTTCTGATCAATTTTCATGTATAAAGTTTTTGAATCCGAGTTACGGTTTAAAAGATATTAATTTCTGAAGTTTAAATCATTTTTAAAAGAATTTCTGAATTTATTTTAATATTAAATCCAACATTATCCACAGAGGGGGTTGACCAGGTCAAACTGACCAGTGGGTCCCACTGGTCAGCCTCACAGTTAATAAAAATAGTTTTATTAATTCTAAAAATCCAGTGGACCCACATGTCATACACTGGTTAATTGACTAATTCATTTTAATTAAATTAATTACAGGTGGGGCCCATGTGTCATTGACACAGTGGCTAATTATCCATTTTAATTATATTAAAAATGCCAAGGGCCCACATGTCAGTGGGCTAGGGGTTATTTTAATTAGCCATTTAGCTAACAGGGAGGGCTTAGGCTAATCAGGGGGTTAACTGCTATTTAAAGGGGAGGGCCCCATGAGTCAGCGAGGGGGGGCTGGTTAGCCCACGGCGGCTGCCTGAGCACGCCGGCCATCCCCGTGCACACCGGCGACGGGTGTGCGCTCGCCACAGGCGACTAGGGCACGTGTGGCCGTGCTCAATCGAACGAGCCGAAGCTCGCGCGTCGAGTGACAGCCATGGGGTGGCCGAGGTGTACCATAGGGGCGACGACGGCGAACGGGGCGGCGGTCGGGCCATGGATCCAATGGCAAGCAACAAAAAGCAAGGAAATCGAGCGTTCCAACTATCCAAAACGAACCGGTAGTTCAGTACCAACGTGCAGGCGCACCTACGCGAGTCAGAGGGGCTCCGGAGTGCGAGTATGGCTATCCATGGCGGCGACGAGTGCACGGCCAACGGGGGAAATGGCTAGGGTCTTAGGGAAGTGCTACGGTCAATTGGCGATGGGTGTAAGGCTCACCAGTAGCGCGACGAGGAAGCAGCGGTTCGGGGGAGCACCGCGGCAGCCGGAATTGCAGGAGCTCGCCGGCGGGCTCAAGGTTGAACAAGGTGTCGATTCGCTATGCGCGGTGGCTCCCAGCTCGATTCGCCGCGCGGGGAGACGAAGACGTACACTGCGACGCTCCTGGACGTGCTGGCCGGGCCGGAGGTGGCCAGTGGCCGCGGTGTCCACGGTGGCGAGGCCACTGCGGCGCGGGCGCACTACAAGAGAGGGAGAGTGAGCGCGATGGGGAGGAAAAGGGGAGGGGGCTAGGGTTTCCCGGAGCCAAGGGCGACTTAACCACGCCGGTTAGCCACCGGATGGCTGCCACGGCGGCCACAGTGGCCATGGCGCCGTGGATGGCCTCCACGCACACGCCCTGCCCTCCGTACAGGGGAAGAAGAAGGAGGGAGGTGGCTGGGCTGGTTTGGCCCAGGGGGAAGAGGGGGATGGCCTCTTGCTCCTATTCCAATTTAATTCTTTTCTTCTTTTCTTTTATGTTTGCATTTTGTTTAGTTGCTTAATCATATTTGTAAAACTTGTAACACAGTCCAAAATTAGTGTAGCACAATATTGAGATGCCACAAAAATATTTGGAGTTTTATGAATTCTTTTGCATTTTTAATTTATTATTAAATGAGCAATTGGCCTGGAATTTCTACTGTTATTAATTGTTTACAATTTTCAGTAGCCCAATAAATACCAATGATTACATGGGCAGGGTCCAATGATTATTTGGGATTTTATAAAAGTGGTTCCAAGATTTTTGGAAAAGATTTATTGTCATCATATTTTTAATATCCATCAAAAGGCATTTTAGGGTTTGTTTGAATTTTATTTCAAATGGCTTGGACTTTAGTTGGCCAATGATGATCAAGGTCCATGGTTCATATTTGCTTGCAACAATATCAAAGGAGAATTTGAATTTGAACTGAACCAGTTGACCAAAAAAAGTTTTGAACAGTAGAGATGAACAGTAACCCTGATTACTGTTCACTGACAGTGAGGGTGTTACAGGGATCGGGGCTAGGGGGGAGGGCGAGAGCGTGTGTGTGTGGTGAGGGAGAAGAGGATAGGGTTCATTAGGAGAGAGAGGAGAGAGATGGTGGGCGGTGGGGCTGGGTTTGTTTTACCGCTGACGTACAATAATATGAGTATGTCTGTAATATGTATGTACGCCAGTGCTAAAATATATACCGCTGGTGAACATATAAATGTGTACGCCGGTAATATGTTTGTACGCTAGTGGTAAAATAAGTACCGCTGGCGGACATATAAATATGTACGCCGGTGATAATTTGCCGCACTTGTTTGCATCTGAACACGTTTATCGCTGGCGTACATTTTTATTTGTACGCCAGTGATACTTTTTTACTATTGGTGCGCATATTATTTCGTCCGCCAGCGGTAATACCGCCGGCGTACGCATTTTTTAGTACGCCATTGGTAGCTCTGCGGCTATAGCCTATTTCCTACTAGTGATAGCCTTGGTGGAGCGTTCCCTAACAAGATGCCCGCCACCCTGGAGATCCGTGCGTGTAGTGTAACACAAGTGCACCCCTGCAGGGAAGATTAATCTATTCGAATAGTCGTGTCCATGGTAACAGGACGCTTTATGTTGAAGCTGGATCTTACCACTACAAACTATTATTACTAAACTGTATGGTTCCGGGTTTTCTTCCTCGCTGGGGAGTCGAGGAGGGGATCTCGGAGGCATTGTTAATTATTACAACTTACTATTATACAATGTTGCAGCAACTTCTGCTGCATTGTTACTTTATGCTTTATATGAACTGTTGGCTATTCTCTCCCCATGCTGCAAGACTCGTCGGAAGATGCTAGTCTTCGATAGGCCTAGCTTCTTACCCTTATTCTGATTTCTATCTTGCAGTCCACTATATATAGCCTCCACTTTCCATTTGATACAATGCATAAATGCTTAGTAGCGGACATAAGACTCGCGGGTATGCTAGATACTCACCTTTACTTTATTCCCCCTTTTTCGGTTTGCCTGATCGGCCGCTGCAGTCGACGTTGGAGCCCAGGAGCAGGAGTACCCCGGAGGCGACTACTACGACGTCGAGTTCCCCGTCGACCAGGAGTAGTTCGATGGATCCCAGGAAGGAGGCCTCGCCTTTTCGATCTGTATATCTGATGTCATTTGTGCTAGTCTTCTTAAGGCAAAACTTGACTAACTATGTCTATACTCAGATATTATGGCTTGTATGACTTATGTATTCAGATCCTCGTGATCCCTGGTATTGTAACATATTGGTTTATCCTTTTGTGTTTAGTGTTGTGCTGTGATATTCTCACTGTGGCACTCTAATCTCACCCGTGTACCCTGCGTGTATGATTACTGTACACAGATTGATTTTGGGGGCGTCATACCGTTCCCCAGATTTCGTATAGTTCTCCTGTGAAGAACATGAGAGCTGCCGAGCAGATCGCCACCGAGCTGGAGCACTTGGAGGGAGAAGAGCTGCGGGAAAGGACGCGCAGGATGCGTGACCTCAAAACCACAGCAAACCAGCAGCAAAAGGCGGCCACCGAGCAACAAGGACCTCGTGAGCTGCCCTACATGATCGAGGCACCTTTGTAATATTTCTTCTATTGCTATGTTGAGTTTGATCGGATCTGATGGATTATGAGATTATGTTCAGATTGTGATAGAGTAATATATTTGGTTTTTATCTCTTATATTTTTGTTCCTAAGTAATTCTTGCATGCTCTCCGTTGATGTTTATTGCTTTGGCCAAGTAGTAGGTAGTGACTCCAAGAGGGAGCGTTGTGCTAGATTGTGGGTTCATGCCTCCCCGATGACATGCTTGAGTGACAGAAACATGAGTCTAGGGGATGTGATGTTGCCACAAGGGGGAAAACAACGGTGCTTGTAACCGCGGTTACAAGGATTGTTTACTTTACGCAAAGTTCTTTTTAATGCAGTTGTCTGTTGCTTTGGGTTTACACTTTGGGTGGGGCTCGCAACTTAATACCAACGAGATGTTCTGGATAGATATCTCAGGTGGATGATTAGTAGTAGATGCAGATGGATTTCGGTCTACTTACTTTGGCGTACTGCCCGTGCTTTTGAACCTCTTCCTTTCTTTTGTAGCATAGTTAGCATTGCGGTGCGTTCATAATCCTGTCAATTGCCTTTCTGTAATTTGTTTACCTCGCATAGCATTTTTATCGTCTTTTGGGAGAGATACATCACTAGCGAACATCACGTATCCCGGTCCATATCCTCATTATTGTTTCCAAGCTATATTTACTTTTCTGTATTTACTTTCAAGTTGCTATCATTATCCCCTTGCGTTTTATCATTTGTGAACAACAAGACCGGAGAGATTGACAACCTCTCTGAACTTCGTTGGGAGCAAAGTTATCTGTGTCTGTGTGCAGGTCCGCGTCAGTTGCGCCGCTGGCACCTACTTATCATCTCTGGAGTCCTACTGGAGACAAACCTTGGTATCTTTACTAAGGGAAAACTCGCTGTTGTACCGCATCACGCCTTCCACTTGGGGCCTACCAACGAAGGGCGAGAAGCCGTCATCAAGAGTAATTTCTGGCGCCGTTGCCGGGGACTCCAAGTGCTAAGATAGGGGAGTTGCACACTACCCTTTACCTTTGTTTTTTAGTCTTGTTAGTTTACCTTTCCAGTTTTTGCTTTTGCCTTTGTGTCTTATTTGAAAAACCACAAAAATAGTTGCTACCTTTTGCCTTTGTCTTGCTTTGCCTAGTGATGCTATCCTCACCATGGGTGCTGAACCACCCAAATATGGAAGGATGGACATGTTTCACTTGGATCGTCTTCGATCAATTTGTACTCGCGCTAAAAACCCAACCGACTTGGTTGAGGGAAAATCATTGGATGAGCATGCTCATTATACGCGGCACCGCCTACCTGAGAAAGGGAAAAACTTATGGCACCAAATACAAACTTCTTATTGCCATGCTAAACTTTTGTGCCACATTTATGATTTTACTTGTTGTTCTAATATAGATCATAAACACCTCCCTTTCCAATGTGAGTTTAATGAAAATGAGATCTTATCTTCTTATGCTAAAGGTGTTTATGATTACTTTGATGTTGAAAAGATTGAAGAGTTTGTTTCTTTTAAAGGTGCCTATGAGATTGCTTCTTTGATTGAAAAGTATCACGATACTATTTTCGAGTCTGAAAACTTTGCTGTTCTTGCTTATTTCTTTGAGAATTATACTTCCAATGCTTATATTGAGGATTTTAAAAATAAAATGCTTGCTTCCCAAGAAGAGGCTAATGATTGCTATGAAGAGGGATCTTATGATTCCGAGGACTCACTTGATACTTCCCTTTCTGATGATTTTGATACTTGCTTTGTTGATGGCCATGATGCCACTATAGATGATGCTAACAAGAATGAACTCTCTATAGTTCCTTATGTTAAGCATGAAATTGTTGCTATTGCACCCACACTTGATTGTCCTATTATCCTTTTGAAACCTCCAACTCCGGAGAATTTTCCTCTTATCAAAGCTCAATGTGATGGGTTGCATTTATCTTATGATCCTAAAAACCGTGTTGAAAACAATACACGTGTGCTTGTAGGTCATGAACAACATGATTTATGTGATATTTATATTCTTGATGTTGTTCATGATACTACTGAAAATTATTTTGAGAGAGGGAAGTTTGGTTGTAGAAACTTCCATATTACAAAAACACCTCTCTTCATGTTGAAAGTTTTGAAGTTGTTCTTGTTCTACCTTCCTATGCATGTCACTTTGTGCTTCTTTGATTTATTTTCTTACAAGATGCCTATGCATATAAAGTGGGTTAGGCTTAAATGTGTTTAACATTTGCTTCTTGATGCTCTCTTTTGCTTCAAAATTCTTATTCTTGTGAGAGCATCTTCTATAATCTTTAAGCCTAGCTAATGGCTTTAAAGAAGCGCTTTTGGGAGGCAGCCCGCAACGAATTTACGTTTTTCTTTTTTCTTTTGTTGTGTCTTGATGATTGTTACTACTGTAGCAACATCATTGTATCTTTATTTTTCAGCTTTGTGCCAAGTTATAGCCTCTTACGGCAAGGTAAGTAAAAGTTGTGACATGTTGTCCAGAAAACAGATTCTGTCCTCGTGACCAGAAAAATTCCAGAAAAATCCCAGTTCATCTTTTTGAGCTTAATTTTTTACACAGTATGCTCTATACAATTACGAAACTTCCGTATGTTCTGAGTTTTTTTATTTGAGTTGCAGAAGTGCCCCTACAAAAATCTTTTCTATCTGTTGTTCTGTTTTTCACAGATTCTGCCACGTTTTATCTCTCCTTACTTTTGCAAACCTTAAGCTTGCTTTTTCTTTACAAAAACTTTTTGGCACTCTTGAGAAACAGTAACTCTTCAAGATTATCTTTATATCCAGTGGAGAAAAAATTATTTATTAAGGATACTAACCTCTCTAATCAGCTTATGATGAGTTATGTATGAAGGGAGTTTTCAAGTGTGCGTTGGAAGATGATGAAAGAAGATCCAGGAGTGTCAAGCGCTCAAGCTTGGGGATGCCCCCATGCATCCCCAATAAATATTCAAGGAGACTCAAGCGTCTAAGCTTGGGGATGCCCCTGTGCATCCCCTTCTCCATCAACAATCATCGGTTCGTCCTTCGTCTCACTATATTTTTATCACTTCATGTGTTATGTGCTATGCTTGGAGCGTCTCGCTCTTAGGTTTTGTTTTTAGTTTTCTTTAGATTTGCTTTCTGTTCATAACAAGTTAGATCCTTTCTTACTTTGTGTGGGAGAGAAACACGCTCCACTTTCAAAATCTAGAACACATCATAGGATTTTTCCTGCCTATATTTTAGTTGTTGTGTGTTCTTTATCTTTTCATAGCTACTGCCATGTTTAGTTTTAGTCTTAGTTTGTCTTTAGCAAGAGCTTTGGCTTTTGTTTAGTTTGTTTCTGCAACTCTTTTTAGTTTTCATGTTTATCTTGTTAAGAGAGTTGGTTGTTGCACTGAGTTGTGTTTTGTCTTGAAAGTAGGTAATTGAGGTTGCTATTTAATTTTAGTAGTAGCTTGCAATAGTTTTGAGGCATTGTTGTGAGTAATGTTTGGACTTTTGGTGTCAAGAGCTCTTGCCTATTAGTGATAGGTGTCGTATTTTGGGCAATCCGTGTTTATTTTCAAAACCTACAAAACTAGTTGAGAACTCTAGCTACTAGATAGATCACTACTCTTCTGAGGAGTCGGATATTAGAGTACACTCACGTACCATGAGTCGAGGATGCGCAAGGATAACCAAACCCCCATACACTCCTCCTCGGGGTACTTGTCTCTTTGTGAACCTCCTCATTAGATTGAGAGTTACCGATAATAAGTGCATGAGTTCTTCGGACTAATGTAAGTATTGAGAGTTGACACTTCCACCTTCCCATATTTTGCTAGCCTTTCCCATGCCGTGCATTGCCTTCTTCTCACTCCGAGAGTTGGTGTCCACCTTCGCCAGTACATCCAAACCCTTGGCATGATACGCTCTGTCATCATAAGCCTCCCTTTATCCTTCCTCAAAACAGCCACCATACCTACCTATCAAGGCATTTCCATAGCCTTTCCGAGTTATATTGCCATGCAACATCCACCTCTTCATGACTTGATCTTCATGTCATACATGTTCCTGCTACACTCGCAGAGGCATACATTGCATACATCATTATAGTTACATCTTCTTTATGTTTTGAGTACCTTGTAAAGTGTGAAAGATCTCCTTTACCTTCTTGTAAAATAGAGTGTTGCCCTTAAGTGAGGAAAAGATCCCAAAGGGGACACATTAAAAGATCCCAAAGAGGACAAATGAGAGTTAAATAGAAAGAGCCATTGAGGCCACCAAAAAAATAGAAAAAAGAGAAAAAAGAGAAAAAGAAATAAAAAGAGAGAAAGGGGAAACACTACTATCCTTTTGAGAGATCCACACTAGTACTCCCTTTATATCCTTGTACTCCATAGAGATGATCTTCATGCATATAGTTTGGAGAGCTTCCTAGCTCGTATGTACATCCGTTGCATGGCAATCCCTACACCTCACATCATATCTATCACTTGGCATCTCTTGCCTATGATTGTCCTCATTGATGTGAGCCTGTCTCATCCTTTTTGTCTTCCTCCTCCACCATATTTCTCTCTTTGCCATCCGAAGTGTCAACTTTCGTGCTTACGCTCATCCAATTGCATGAGTGCTCAAAATATCGAAAAGGAGTGGATCAAATTGACTTGTACCTGGCTAGTGGTCTGGGGATGAGTCAAGATAAGATTCCAAAGAGGACCAAGTGTGAAACTTTAGTAGATTGAGTTCTCAACAAAAAAATACCTTTTTCTCGTATTCCCTATCCTCCTTTCTTGCACGCAAACACCATTTCGAGACATTCGAGTCACGGACAGCAAGAGCTCTTGCACCTTTTGTTCTTTTGTTACTTGTTTCAATGCTAATATAGACATTTGCCTGTTATAACTTGAATTGAATCTCTAACCTTGATTTCTTTACTTTTCAAAGTTATTTTATGGTTGCTAGCATGTCGCCACAGAAATTATGCTTGTTATCATTTACCTACTCGAGGACGAGCAGGAATTAAGCTTGGGGATGTTGATACGTCCAAAACGTATCGATAATTTCTGCTTGCTCCATGCATGTTTTGTGTGATATTGCTATGATCTAGATACACTTTCATACATTTTTTATCATATTTGTACTAACCTATTAACCCAGTGCACCCCAGTGCCAGTTCCTGTTTTCTGCTGTTTTTCTATTTCAGTTTTCCCCCATATAAAAAGTGCCAGAAAAATTCGGGAAAATTCAGATAAAAAATCAGCGTGACGGAAGCTTCCAAAAAAGCCCGGGAGGGGCCAGAGGGGGGCCAGGGGGGCCCAGGCGGCCACCCGGCGCGGCCCCACCCCTGGCCGCGCCAGGGGGCGCCTGGGGCCCCTGGTCCACCTCTGGCTGCCCCCCCCCTTCGCCTATTTATTCTCCGTCACGGGGAAACTCCAGAGGGGGAACCCTATTCCGCGAACTCGCCTCTGTTTCGCCACCGCCGCGCTTCCAAGATCGGGAGCACCAGAAGACCTCTTCCCGGCACCCTGCCGGAGGGAGGATTGACCTCCGGGAGTCTCCTCTCCACCATGGATGCTCCCCGGATGTCTCGTGAGTAGTTTTCCTTGGACCATGGGTCCGTGATCAGTAGCTATGTGATGTTCTCCTCCCCTCTTTGATCTTCATTGTTTAGACCTCGTGAGCTGCCCTACATGATCGAGGCACCTTTGTAATATTTTTGCTATTGCTGTGTTGAGTTTGATCAGATCTGATGGATTATGAGATTATGTTCAGATTGTGATAGAGTAATATATTTGGTTTTTATCTCTTATATTTTTGTTCCTAAGTAATTCTTGCATGCTCTCCGTTGCTGTTTATTGCTTTGGCCAAGTAGTAGGTAGTGACTCCAAGAGGGAGCGTTGTGCTAGATTGTGGGTTCATGCCTCCCCGATGACATGCTTGAGTGACAGAAACATGAGTCTAGGGGATGTGTTGTTGCCACAAGGGGGAAAACAACGGTGCTTGTAACCGCGGTTACAAGGATTGTTTACTTTACGCAAAGTTCTTTTTAATGCAGTTGTCTGTTGCTTTGGGTTTACACTTTGGGTGGGGCTCGCAACTTAATACCAGCGAGATGTTCTGGATAGATATCTCAAGGTGGATGATTAGTAGTAGATGCAGATGGAATTCGGTCTACTTACTTTGGCGTACTGCCCGTGCTTTTGAACCTCTTCCTTTCTTTTGTAGCATAGTTAGCATTGCGGTGCGTTCATAATCCTGTCAATTGCCTTTCTGTAATTTGTTTACCTCGCATAGCATTTTTATCGTCTTTTGGGAGAGAGACATCACTAGCGAACATCACGTATCCCGGTCCATATCCTCATTATTGTTTCCAAGCTATATTTACTTTTCTGTATTTACTTTCAAGTTGCTATCATTATCCCCTTGCGTTTTATCATTTGTGAACAACAAGACCGGAGAGATTGACAACCTCTCTGAACTTCGTTGGGAGCAAAGTTATCTGTGTCTGTGTGCAGGTCCGCGTCAGTTGCGCCGCTGACACCTACTTATCATCTCTGGAGTCCTACTGGAGACAAACCTTTGTATCTTTACTAAGGGAAAACTCACTGATGTACCGCATCACGCCTTCCACTTGGGGCCTACCAAAGAAGGGCGAGAAGCCGTCATCAAACAACAACAACAACAACAACAACAACAACAACAACAACAACAGTTTTAACAAGAGGAAGGACGAGCAGCCGGATGCCCAATATGGTAATCGGCAGGTACCAACAGTGCAACATCAAGAAGAACAAGGGGCTGCAGGAGGCAGTCGGAAGCAGAAGACCGCAGAAAGACCGCAAGGTCAGATCAGGCCCCCATACACCTATGAGGACATGATGAACCAGCCCTGCAAAATGCATAATGTAGTGGGTAAGCCCGCACCACACACCACTCGGCGGTGCATCTGGGTCGAGCGTTTGGCAAAAGGAGCAGGAAACCCTCCCCCACCACCGCCCCCACCCCCAGGCCCACCGCCAGCAAATGCTTGACTGCATTTCCCACGTCAGGATGAAGCATACATGATCTTCACCAGTGAATCGGATGACAAGGGCAGTCGGAGATCCCATGAGCAGGCAGTCAATGCCACCATGCCAGCAATCTCTCAGAGGATGAACTGGTCCGACAATGCCATAACATGGGGCCCAGAAGACCACTCGAGCGTAATGCCCAACCCGGGCAGTTATATGCTCGTGGTGGATGCAATCTTGGCGGCACCATTGTATTCGTGCAAGTTCACTAGGACGCTCATTGATGGAGGCAGTTCCATCAACATTCTGTACAGAGACACAATGATCAAGCTCGGCATCAGTGAGAGCGAGTTGGAGCCCAGCAGGACCGTTTTTCATGGGATAGTGCCCGGCCTGTCATGTACTCCATTAGGCCACATTCGGCTTGAGGTAGTATTCGGGTCGGAAGAGAATTTCCGCCGAGAGCCGATCTGGTTCGAGGTGGCCGATCTGAGCAGCCCATACCATGTTTTGCTCGGGTCGCCTGCGATCACCAAGTTCATGTTCAACATCATGCAGCCCTACCTGAAGATGAAGCTCCCAGGGCCGAATGGTCCAATCACTGTGTGTGGTGACTACAGAAAGTCACTGGAGTGTTCGCCTGCTGGCTCTAAGCTAGCCGATTCTTTGGTCATCGATGCAGAGCGGCGCCAGCTCGACAAGGTCGTAGCAATGGCCCAAGCTCCGATGAAGGACCCCATGCCGAGCACGAAGGACAAGAGACCGGATGATGAGACCATATTTCAAGCAGCCAAGGACAGCAAGAGGATTGTCCTGGACCCCTCCGACCCGAGCAAGTGCGTCATTGTTGGGGCCGGACTCAGCAGCAAATAGGAAGGCGAGCTCGTCGAGTTCCTCCGTGAGAACCGTGACATCTTCGCATGGTCCCTACATGACATGCCTGGTGTACCAGGGGAACTTGCCGAGCACAAGCTTCATGTCCGACCTGGATCCAAGCCAATCAAGCAGCCACTTCGACGCTTTTCAGAAGAGAAAAGAGGAGCAATCGGCGACGAGATAGCCAAATTGCTCGCAGCCGGATTCATCAAGGAAGTGTTCTACCCAGACTGGTTAGCAAATCCAGTTCTGGTTCCGAAGAATAATGGAACTTGGCGCATGTGTATAGATTACACTTGCCTGAATAAGGCCTGCCCCAAGGATCCTTTTGCTTTTCCCCATATCGATCAAGTGATTGATTCTATGGCCGGCTGTCAGCTCTTGTGCTTTCTGGATGCCACAGCAGGCTATCACCAGATTAAGCTTGATGTAAATGATCAGATTAAAACAGCTTTTATCACCCCATTCGGGGCTTATTGCTACATCACCATGCCCTTTGGCCTGAAAAACAGCGGCGCGACTTATCAGCGTACTATGCAGCGATGTGTTCGGCCTCAGTTAGGTCGGAACATTCATGTATATGTAGATGACCTTGTGGTCAAGTCGGTGCTAGGCTCAACCCTGCTGGATGATCTCAAGGAGACATTCGCAAATTTGCGAGCATACCGGATCAAGCTCAACCCAGAGAAATGTGTGTTCGGCGTGCCAGCCGGCAAGTTGCTCGGATTTTTGGTTTCTGATAGAGGAATAGAGTGCAACCCTGAGAAGATTGCAGCAATCGAGAGGATGGGCAAGCCCAGAAATCTCAAAGTGTGCAGAAGTTTACCGGATGCTTGGCACCGCTCAGCCGATTTCTCAGTCGGCTGGGAGAGAAGGCAATTCCGCTGTATCACCTAATGAAGAAAACAGACAAGTTCATTTGGACCCCGCAAGCGGACGAAGCATTCTAGAAGCTCAAGCGCATGATGTCTACCGCTCCAGTGCTGGCAGCTCCGAAGGAAAAAGAGCCAATGATATTGTATATTGCAGCAACCACTCGGGTGGTCAGTATTGTGATGGTGGTCGAGCGTCCTGAAAAGGACAAGGCACAACCGGTCCAGAGGCCAGTATATTATGTCAGTGAAGTGCTCTCAACCTCCAAGCAAAACTACCCCCATTATCAAAAGATGGGCTATGGTGTGTATATGGCAGCAAAAAAACTGAAGCCCTATTTCCAGGCGCATCCGATCACAGTTGTCAGTTCGGCACCATTGGCAGAAATCATCGGCATCCGGGACGCGTCCGGTTGGGTGGAAAAATGGTCCATTGAAATTGCAACACATGGGATCAAGTATGAACCTCGAACTGCGGTCAAGTCTCAGGTTCTGGTAGATTTCTTGGTGGATTGGGCAGAAACTCAATATATACCCCCCTGTCCGGACTCTCAGTTCTGGCAGATGCACTTCGATGGCTCCAAGATGATGACAGGACTAGGGGCTGGTGTTGTTCTTACCTCTCCAAAAGGTGACAAGCTCGAGCATGTGCTGCAGATTCACTTTGCAGCATCAAATAATGTGGCCGAATACGAAGCTTTGGTGCATGGTGTCCGATTGGCCAAGGAGATCGGCATTCGGTGGATTTTGTGTTATGGCGATTCCGATCTGGTGGTGCAGCAATGCACTGGCACTTGGGACGCAAAGGATGAAAATATGGCGAGGTACAGATTCCTCGTACAACAGTTATCTGGTTTCTTTGAAGGGTGTGAATTCCACCATATTACCCGAGCTGAAAACGAAACAGCAGATGCATTGTCCAAGCTGGGGTCCACCAGAAGAGAAATTCCACCAGGAGTATCACTAGAGAACATCCACAAGCCATCCATCAAGCCTTCCCCAGAATCAGTCCATCTTTATTTCGGCCGACCTGAAGATGGCAGAGCTCGAGGCAAAGAAGCAAAAAGTAAGGGAGCATTCGGCCGCACCAGGGGATGCCGATTGCAAACCAGGGGGTGTTGTCGTTGGCTCGGGGACTGAGGAGATCATGCAAGACGCAATCGGCTCCTCCGCCTCCGAGCTGCCAGTAGCAGAAGTCGCACAGCCAGAGCCAGAAGCAGTTGTTGTAATGGTAATTGTGGCGGCACCATCATGGGCAGAACCATTCAGAAACTTCTTGGTGGACGGCATACTCCCGGAAGACGAAGTGGAAGCTCGGAAAATCCAGCGCCGATCTGGAGCATATACTATTATCAACAGCGAGTTGGTGCACCGCAGTGCAACAGGAGTCCTTCAGCGATGTGTGGAAGAAGACAAGGGGTTGGAATTGCTCCGAGACATCCACCAAGGCGAATGTGGTCATCATGCATCAGCAATAGCAATAGTTGCCAAGGCTTTTCTCCATGGTTTCTATTGACCGACTGCGAAAGCAGCAGCAGAAGAATTGGTCAAAATAAGTATACGCTTATAAATAAGAATTGGTCAAAAAGAATTCAGCAGTACTAGCAAAAAGACCCATGCGTTGCAATGGGTATAAATAAATAAGTATGCGCTTATAAATATGAAAAACCCATTCAAACAGTTTTGGAAGTAGTAAAATAATTTCTTTTTGATTTGCGCAATACAACAGTGAACATATTCAAAGTATCAAGTGGCATTTTTTAAGAAGAAAACCTTATAAAATGCACAAGCCTCTCATATTCAAGCATCACATGATATTTATAATTGTTAGTTTCTAGTGTGCAAATGTCAAGAAAATATATTGCTACCACTTATGTATGTGCTTTGAAACAAAAAAATAGTGTTATGTGAAAGCACAACTTCCCATAGAATTAAATTGATTATGATCATGTTAGTTGCTCCGTTCACAAAAACATTCAACAATCCAACATTCAGTCATATCCGATGGCAAAAATAAAAAGGAGGATACAAATATAGATCGGGGCATTTTGCTCGCTCTCTCATTTTAGCTGAAGAAGCATCTCCAATATACTAACTTTGTTCCTTTATGTAAGGTGTATTTATTTTGACACGATGACCAAGACACGAAATTATAGACTCTAGGACACTTTTTATTTCTTTTGGTGGGCTAAGAAAAGAATAACAAAGAATTAGAAAATATTGTAAAATTTATTTATTTATTTTGACACGATGACCCAGGCACAAAATTATAGAGAAGTTAGGAAAATTTATCCTAGGCTAAATTGATTATTAATAATAATTAATTTAATTAGAACAAAAAAAGGAAGAGATACACTCAATCGAAAAAGAGATACTTTCTTTATTCTAGAAGAAAAGATACGGGACACTTTTTGTTTCTTTTGGAGGGCTTAGAAAAGAATTACAAAGAATTATAACATATTATAATTTTTAAATTTTATGACAGGACGACCAAAGCACAAAATTATAAAAAATAAGAAGTAATTACCATAGGTATTTTTTATTAACGGAAAATAAATAAATTAGGCCATGAAAGGAAGAAGAAATACATGCAATAAAAAGATACTTCTCTTTTCTAGAAAGAGAGATACATGTTTAAAAAAAGGGATACTTTTATTATTTTTATAGTGCTAAAATAAGAATTATGAAAATATATTGTCTTAGTCCATTGATGCAACCGTTGGAGATTGTTTTTTCGTGAAAGCCTACTCATGTGCAGCTATGGGCCAGACCGAGGCGAGGCACAAGCTTACGGGCCGACGTAGTCACACCGTGTGTTGTTGAGCAGTGAAACATTTGTTTTCACTGGAAATAGCTAGACCGCGGGTTGATTCGATAAAAAAGGAGGCTTTTCTGTAAAATAGCCACGACAAACTAAGAAAACCACCTCTCTTTATTGTTAGGTAAAAATTCAGGTATACCTAAGTGTAGCTCGTTATTAAAGAAAACACCAAAATCGCTATAATTTCGATACTCAAAATGTTTATATATATGGTGGTCTTTAAAAATATTTGTGGTACCGCAAAGTCTTCAACGGAACAGATATTGTAAACTCGTATCGCAAAATCATAGTGACGCACTCAAATTCATTGTATTCTCCTCCAACAACTCATTATATGTTTGATCAATAGGGCAACTACAAAATCGAACGAGTGAAACTAAGAATCTGAAGGAAAGCTCAATTAAAGTTAACCGAAGCAAAATAATTTTTGTATCTCTCCGGCGTTGCATCGAGCATGTTGCGGGCACCGATGGACTCAACGGGGTCGGCCGACACATTGACGACCAGAGGGGGTGGAGGAGGGACCCGCCTCGCGCCCCCACCACATTCCTCTTGGGGTCCTTCCCGTGCGTCTTTGCACGGCCGCCGGAGGGGTTGGAGGAGGCCATGCCTCCCTGGCTGACGTGGCTTCCCTACCGTTTCCGTTTTCCACGGGCGGCTGAAAGAATAGGTGTGACGATGGGCACCACACGGTAGGGGGGCGAGGAGGTGCATATTGTGTCGTCGGTGCTTGGAGAACACCGGTCGATGCATGTTGCGGCTCCATGATGGTGATTGAGGACGGCGGCGTGGTGAGACAGCACGAGATCAAACGAAATACTAGCGGCGGCGATGCGGAAGACAGGAAGTTTCCCTCCGACCAAATCGCGGGTAGGATAAAGTGAGCGGTAAAACTTGGAAGGAGAACGAAAGATTTAAGGATGTGCCTAGGTCTCAATCGAGTGAGATTTAACCAAGTCTCAATCAAATGGTAGTACATGTAAAAAGAAAAAAAGAAATAAAAAAATAATTTTTTCCAGATCTCCACGCATGATTTCATGGATATAGCATCGCCTCCGACTTGATTAAATTCCAGTCGATTAAGATTTAGCAATCCTACGATTTAAAGGCAGTGAGATGATTTTTAAAGTTCACTGCAAAAATTCCAGATAAAAGTTAATATAAGGTATTTGTTTAGAACATTTCTCAATCATGATACAGTATATTGATATTTATTTTACTGGTGGAACGGATATTGCGGCCGTTAAAGTTGCTCTTGGATATTTTCATGGGGCATCAGACTAGCTGCAACCCCCGAGGCAACCTACATGGCTACATAAGGAGTCACATGTGATGATGGTGATTGAGGATAAAGTGAGCGGTAAAACTTGGAAGGAGAACGAAAGATTTAAGGATATGCCTAGGTCTCAATCGAGTGAGATTTAACCAAGTCTCAATCAAATGATAGTACATGTAAAAAGAAAAAAAAAGAAAAAAAGAAATTTATTTTTTTACAGATCTCCACGCATGATTTCATGGATATAGCATCGCCTCAGACTTGATTAAATTCCAGTCGATTAAGATTTAGCAATCCTACGATTTAAAGGCAGTGAGATGATTTTTAAAGTTCACTGCAAAAATTCCAGATAAAAGTTAATATAAGGTATTTGTTTAGAACATTTCTCAATCATGATACAGTATATTGATATTTATTTTACTGGTGGAACGGATATTGCGGCCCCTAAAGTTGCTCTTGGACATTTTCACGGGCCACCAGACAGACTAGCTGCAACCCTCGAGGCAACCTACATGGCTACATAGGGAGTCACATGTGATGATGGTGATTGAGGATAAAGTGAGCGGTAAAACTTGGAAGGAGAACGAAAGATTTAAGGATGTGCCTAGGTCTCAATCGAGTGAGATTTAACCAAGTCTCAATCAAATGATAGTACATGTAAAAAGAAAAAAAAAGAAAAAAAGAAATTTATTTTTTTACAGATCTCCACGCATGATTTCATGGATATAGCATCGCCTCAGACTTGATTAAATTCCAGTCGATTAAGATTTAGCAATCCTACGATTTAAAGGCAGTGAGATGATTTTTAAAGTTCACTGCAAAAATTCCAGATAAAAGTTAATATAAGGTATTTGTTTAGAACATTTCTCAATCATGATACAGTATATTGATATTTATTTTACTGGTGGAACGGATATTGCGGCCCCTAAAGTTGCTCTTGGACATTTTCACGGGCCACCAGACAGACTAGCTGCAACCCTCGAGGCAACCTACATGGCTACATAGGGAGTCACATGTGATGATGGTGATTGAGGATAAAGTGAGCGGTAAAACTTGGAAGGAGAACGAAAGATTTAAGGATGTGCCTAGGTCTCAATCGAGTGAGATTTAACCAAGTCTCAATCAAATGATAGTACATGTAAAAAGAAAAAAAAAGAAAAAAAAAATTTATTTTTTTACAGATCTCCACGCATGATTTCATGGATATAGCATCGCCTCAGACTTGATTAAATTCCAGTCGATTAAGATTTAGCAATCCTACGATTTAAAGGCAGTGAGATGATTTTTAAAGTTCACTGCAAAAATTCCAGATAAAAGTTAATATAAGGTATTTGTTTAGAACATTTCTCAATCATGATACAGTATATTGATATTTATTTTACTGGTGGAAGCGGATATTGCGGCCCCTAAAGTTGCTCTTGGATATTTTCACGGGCCACCAGACAGACTAGCTGCAACCCTCGAGGCAACCTATATGGCTACATAGGGAGTCACATGTGATCCGACACGTGCCTCTGCTTCGTCCACACCCACTAACACCGCAGTGGTACGTCGGCGCGGGGAAGCTTCGCGGCAGCGCCACACGGAGACGCTGAGCTGCGCACGGCCATGCACGATGCGCCCGCCGTACTCTGCTCTCAGTCTCACGCGTTGTCCCGTGACTCATCCCACTCCGCCGCTCCCCACTAGACCCACCCAAGCCCTCCTCCGCGAGCTGGTAGTATAAATAACACAAGCTGCACATAGCTGCAAGCTAAGCAGAGACGAGCTCCATCGTCCACCATCGACGACCACCAGTCCACCACCACAGGAGCGGGCAGCTGCGTTGTACACTGACATCACACCGTCGATCCATGCCTCTGCTCCGCGGGTCTGCTATGGACGGCGGTGGCTGCGGCGGTAGGGCTCTCCGGCGAGTCGACAGCTCGCCGAAGCCGTCGGTGCGCAAAAGCGACGCTATGAAGAAGAAGAAGAGGAGCAAGAGGTCCAGGCTCTCCGCCGCGCTGCGGGAGCTCAAGCTGGCGGCCAAGGCGAGGGACAAGGACGGCCTCCTGCACATCATCGTCACTGGGCACCGCACCAGCGGCGGAGGATCATCCGGCAACGGCGGGTTCGACGGACGAGCATCGACGGAGAGCAGCGTGGCTGGCAGCGATGACGACCAGAGCGCGACACTGCGGTGGCAGGGTGTCCGCACCGATGCCGCCGGGCGTGCCGATGACGATGGTCCTTTCCCCGAGTCTGCGAAACCGATAGCAGCCGGGGGAGCCAGAGGCGGCGGCCGTCGTTGCTCGAGCTGGGCGCTGGCGATGGCACTGGTGCTCGCCCTGGCGTGCGTGGTGGCTCTCGGAACGGCGCCGGCCATCTGCTGCTGCACCTGCGCGGCCTGGTTGTGCGGCGACCGCGGCGGGCAGGCGCGTGCATCTGACCCCGCGTGCCGGCGGCGAGGGGGATCCTGCCGTGGCAGCGTTATCAAAGTAATACGACCACGAGCCGGTAGTTCACTGTATCATGGAGAGGTCGCCTATGGGTGAAGTGAATTGTATGAATTTTGATCGTATGAATGAAGCTCGTATCTTTATCAATCTCCCTTTGAATCTTTGATCAGTGGAACTGGAATAATGCTCTGATCAGCAGCACGAAATAATGCCAATACTAATTTACTGAAATGATTTACAGCACGAATAAGTTTCACATATTGCAACAGCAGTAAGTTACTAAGTTCACTAAAAATACCGTCTTTGCTAATTCTCATGTAAAAATACTGGCTTTGCTAATTCTCATGTACATGAAAATTAGTTAAGCCACATGCAAGTTTTTTTTTTAAGTTGCAAATCAAATATGCTTATTCTATTTTTTTGAAACATGTACGTAATTTCGCACACTGAAGCGAAACTTGCAGCCTAGAGAGGTGGTCCGGCCCACTTAATATATTTTTTATGTTATTTTTATTTTTTTTCCGTTTTGATTTTTTTGGTTATTCTTTTGTTTCGGTTTTTCTTTTCTAGTTTCATATTTTAATGCATTTTTATTTTGTTTGCGTTTTTTATAACTTTTTATGATATATGGTGAATATTTTATTAAATACTTAAAAATAAATTTATTATGTTGAACTAATTTTAAATATACATTGATTTGTTTTACAAGTTGAAAATATTTATTTAGAATGAACATTTTTAGTATTCATTATTATTATTATTATTTGAAAAATATTTTTTAATAGTCATTAAACATTTTTTTAACATAAAATAGAGTTTTTAATACGAAATTGTTAAAACGCATGTACACATGAAATATCGGAGCTACATATAAATTTGCTGCCGTGTGATTTCCTGTTTTCAAAAACTGTACGAGAGTTGATTGAGGGTTGATTTAGATTGTTTGGTGTAAGGGAGTTGAGCGCAAATTGTTTCAACTTTTTTGGTTGTTTTTTTTTCGCTTTTATCATGTAATGTTTATAGGTTGTCCTTTTTTCGTCGATGGTTCCCTCTGCTCTTTAATTAAAAAAATTCAGTTGTAATTTCACCAACGAGTCACAACTGGTTTAAAAAAAAATCAGTTTAAATCCACCAAATAGTCTTTACTAGGTCCGGCTTATTTTTCTTAGTTGCAAATCCACCAACGAGTCGTAACTGGGTCCAAATTTTTTTCAGTTGCAAGACCACCAACGAGTCACAATTGTGTCTGATATTTTTCTAAGTTGCAAGTCCGCCAACGAGTCGCAACTGGGTCCGATTTTTTTTCTAAGTTGTAAGTCCGCCAACGAGTCGCAACTGGGTCCGATTTTTTTCTCAATTGCAAGCCCACCAACGAGTCGCAAGTGGGTTCGAGTTTTTTTCTCAATTGCAAGTCCACCAACGAGCCACAGTTGGGTTCAATTTTTTTCTCAGTTGCAAGTCCACCAACAAGTCGCAACTGGATCCGATTTTTTTTCTTAGTTGCAAGTCCACCAACGAGCCGCAGTTGGGTTCAAGTTTTTTCTCAGTTGCAAGTCCACCAACAAGTCGCAACTGGGTCCGAATTTTTTTCTCAGTTGCAAGTCCACCAACGAGCCGCAACTAGGTCCGATTTTTTTTTCTCAATTGCAAGTCCACCAACGAGTCGCAACCGAGTTCGATTTTTTTCTCAGTTGCAAGCTCACCAACGAGTCGCAACTGGGTCCGACTTTTTTTCTCAGTTGCAAGTGAACCAACGAGTCGCAACTGCGTTTTTTTCCAGTTGCAAGTCCACCAACGAGTCGCAACTTGGTTTGACTTTTTTTTCTCAATTGCAAGTTCACCAACGAGTCGCAATTGTTTCAACATTTACTTACAATTTTTAAAATTGACATTTTTACATTTATTGTAGTAATGTTTTTTGTATGATAGTGCTTTTTTTCTTGCCCATTGAAGCCCATTAGATAACTATCAGCCTCAAACAAACAAACAAAAGGCTAGTTAAAAAAACATACGGGCTGACGTCAGCGCATGTGACTTATGACTTAACTAAGTCACATGCGCTTGAGCCCTAGTCACTCCCTAAAAATATATCAACTTATGAATAAAAGAAGATGCCTCATCAATATAGAAATAAACAAAGTGACACTCACCAGCAATCAGCACAAGAGAATTGTAAAGGCACAATTTGGTAGAAGGAACAAAATGTTTTTCCTTCACTTCAAATAATTCATTGAAAATGAAAGCATCCACGTGCTGCTATTGGGTTAGAAGAAACCGAAAACGCCTTGGAGCAATCTAGTAGATCTGTCATCTCTACGGTCTGTTGCTCTAGCAGATCTATCATTTTCATGGTCTACATATTCCGTTTACGTTTACGAGCATTTTGCAAACAAATTTACAGTACCATGAGGCATCGAACGTAACAGATACAACATCTCATATCGCAATTTTTTTATTATAATACAAGATGCGGTATCTTTTCCACACTAAACGTCACGCATCAGTACAAGATGTGGTATCTGTTCCGCGCTAAATGCCACGCGGTACCGCATCTCGTACAACAAATGCAGATATTTACCTCTAGGGCATATCTCCAACACGATTGATCCTGATATTTATGGCCAATGATATTGCGGTGATGATGATTACGATTATATTGGCCATATGGCACAACCACAATTTCCCGTGCATTGTATCACAGGTCCACATTAGAGTTGGACTTTTGTGTAGAGTTTGGCTCCCCTACTGTAACAGCCCAGCTTTCACAAAATTAAAAAAAATTGTTTTCGGTGTGAATTGATTGATTGTCTGTGTGGATTGCGGTGTTTGCTTCGCCGAAATAATATTCGGTGAATATTTTCCTCCTCTTATCTCGTACCGGACGCGTGGCCGGACCTTTTCCACCCCGGCACACGACCTTTGCGACATCGGGTTTCACCCGAGCACCGTCGCGACTACCGGCACAAAACCAGCCTTCACCATCGGTGCGAAAAATCCCCATTTATATTTAATGGGTTATTTTATCGGATGGGTTCGACATCTCCGTTGGGCGCGGAACGATGTAGACGACGCCAGTTCGGTGCAACGAGGCGGTGTTTCGAAATTCGTGCGATTCCGACTTCGTCGGGTAGGTAACCGGTCGGAGATGCCAGGCATAGTAGCCGGTATGTATTTGAGGTGTGTATTTGCAAGATTTCAGGCAGACAGCCAACTGACCAACGGGGTTCTTTTCTTATCTTCGGAACTTAGCCCACCTGAAAACCAGCCCCTAAATACCTCCTATCCAGCCATTTTGTAGCCCAATTAGCCATTCCTAAAAAACCTGCCATAAATAGCCAAGCCCTCCTTCCTGTTTTGGAAACCCTAGCACCTACTCCCCTAAATTTCAGCGCCAGCCCAACTCAGCGCCGCCACCTGTGTAGCCTGCCAGTTCTGGAGAGCATCCCCTGATTTGCACCGTTGGATCGTTTGATCCAACGGCCGTGGACGCGTTGGACCTTCCCCGTTTTCAAGCCCGCGCCGCCTCCCGTGGAGGAGCTCCTGCCCGAGCCGCCGCCGCCGTTTCCTCCGGCCAGGGCGCCGTCGACCAGCCGCCGCACCTCCTCCTCCCTGCGCCCCTCCTTCCTCTCCTCTCTCCCTTCTCCTCTGACCTCCCTCTCCTCCTCTTGTCACAGCAGGAACCGCCACCATGGTCGTCCATGGAGCACCGAGCTCCGAAGCCGCGGCCAAGAGCCCTTGCCTAGGGCGCCGCCGGCGAGCTCCTGCGGCCAGATCCGGCGCCGCCGCGCTGAGGCGCCCCTCCCCAACCTTCATCGCGTCGTTCCCCTGCCTCCCCTCGCTGGCTGCCGGCCGGCGAGCGCCGCCGCTGCTCGGTCCTGTCCAGGACGAGCACGAACCAGGACGGTTCGTCCCAGCCCCCGCTCGCGTTCGCCAGCTGGGCCGACGTGCCCAGCGGCCCAGTGCCTCGCCGCCCGCCTGGTGGGCCTTGGCCCACTGGTGAGCACTTTTTTTATTTTTATTTATTTAGTTGATGCACTGTGTTTAGGCCCAACAGTAGCTTTTCGGCCCGGTAGTGTTTTTTTTTGCTTTCCTAGGCTTTTTAAATTGCAGATTGTATTAGTTTTTTTGCGTTGCCCGTAACTTGTTAACCGTAGCTCCGATCGCGACGCGTAAAACATGAAACTTGCTTAGAATTGTGTCTAGTTTAATAATTTGTGCTCCTTTGCCATGTTTGATTTTGTTTACATGATGTTTGACTGTTAATTACACTGCTTGCCACTGTAAATTGTAATTGCTATAAATTTTTAACCGTTGCTCGGTTTAAAATGTTTCTTATATGTAACTTGACTAGAATTGCATGTAGATTGTGTTTTTGCTGCTCTTGCTTGCTAATAAAAATAATAAAATATGTTTAGGGGCAAAACAGTACCAAATGCAATAATTATCGTGGGGTCCGCAATAGTTTGCCATGTCTAGGATTTCACCCCACTTAAATTGACTAGCTTAGGTAGTTTATTTATGCTTCACCTCTTGCCATGTTTGTGTGCTATGCTATGCTTCTGTGCTTTGCCATGTTAACAACTTTGTTGATCACATGTAGCTAAACAACTTGAACCCATCGTAAACGTGCGGTATCGTCGTGTGTGACGAGTACTCCACTTAACTTGTTAGTAACCGCTCTCGACGGTAGGTGCGATGTCTCGTGTTGCCTTCTTGTTGATGCTTGCTCGTGATTGCTCCGTAGTAATAGTGGTGCACCGTTGATTGTTTTCCAGTGTTTACCGCCTTGTGTGCTTCCGCGGGTATCTCTCGGAGACGATGCGAGCTTGCGATCAACTACACCTTCGGATTCGATTTATCAACAGGCAAGGACTATACATTACTTATGATCCATTCTATTTCAACCAGCGGTTTGCATGCTAGTCTAGGTTAGGTTTGATTTTTGATCCTACCACATGTTTACAGCCTCTTTTAAACCGATACAGCCATGTCCCCTCCCAGCAAACCTTGTACTGCTATGTTACTATTGCTCGTTGCTCAGACCCTGCTTAGTATGCATGCTTAGGATGCTACGATGTTACCCTGTTACTCCTTGGTTTGGGATATCACATTATTATATTATTGTTGTTGATGATATGATTATTATAAATGTTGACTATATTCGACGAAGGATGGAAAGTCTAGGCTATCCCGCCCCGACGCTTTGTTCCATTCGAGTCACCTAGGATCCGAGTTCCGGGTATTGGTTTTAAGACTGAGCGTGCCTAACCGCGTGTGGGATTTTATGGGGTCCCCGTTTCTTACCTATCTAGCTTCAACATTTCTAGAGGTGGCCCAAGCTAATTTACCATTTGAAAACATGCATATATATCTTGTCGGGTCACTCCTAGCAGATATCTTTTAAAATAACTTGGGCCAGTGGAGACATGGTTTCTCTGTTGGTCCACCCGATCAGCTAGGACCCGGTTTCCCATGTGTGATTAACCGGCAATCCGACCTGCGTCATACGGAAGAGTCCGATCCGAGAGCGTGGCCAGCTTTTGGATTGGGTGTCGACTCCCCGGGGGCCACCCAGATTTGTTCGTTGTTAGCTAGAGGGACCTGTCGTTTCGGATCTCTCGGAACTAAATCATAAAATGGTTGCCTATAATGGGTAGCAACTGAGAGTGATGGGTGTGCGTGCGGAGCCTTGTAATGGGCAGTTGGTACACCCCTGCAGGGTTAAATCTTTTCGAGAAGCCGTGTCCACGGTTATGGACGACTTGAGACCTACTCCTTGTTCATAGACAACAACAACTGAGATAATCTTAATAAACTTGATCACCGTGTGTGTGACTTGACTGCTTCTTCTTCGTCGGGATGCGAAGAGGAGGACAAGGATAGGATAGGTGTTATGTTTGTGATGTAGGTGGATAGCAGACTTGTTGGAGGCGATTCTTCATCAAATGTTTGGCTTCTTATCTTACTTTCTAGATCGTTAGCCATGTCATAGATGCAAGTGCGGCAGCAACCTCACCACTTACCCCATCCTTATCGTAAACTACTAGTTTTCCTAGAATGACGAGTGATGAAGTCCTTGTTGGGTCAGATGACCACTACAGTTGGATGCTGAGTACTTCTGTACTCATGATACTACCCCCAAACTCTTTTCAGGGTGCTTGATCGACAACAGGTATGGTGATGGACGTTTCACGTGGAGACTCGACGACGACTAGTTAGGCGGATCCCGGCGGAGGGCCTGGACCCGTGTGGTTATGGGGATCGATGTTTTTCTCTTTGGTAGTAGGCATTTGATTGTAGTCTGTACTCAGACATATATCTTCCGTTGTTGTATTGTATTAAGGCAGTTGTATGCCGAATGTATGAGATGTTGTATCCTGTATCTGTAATGTTGTGATATCATGTTGAAAATCTGGGGCATATGACTTCGTCATATGTCGCGGTGGGACCGATATGTGCTTCGTCCCCGGATTTGGATGGAAACATCTAGATCTGGAACAGTATCGCATATCGGGCCTTACAACTTGGTATCAGAGCCTTACTGACCGTAGGATCCCCTCTCTGGCCGAAGTTGAGTCTAGACAAAACTATTTTGTAGTTACTAAGTTAGTGATCGGAGAGTAGGATCTTTTTACTCCTTATCCTTGCTCTGGTTAGGAAAAGTGTCGTAAGTGTTTTAATTCTCGTCTTATCCCCTTCAAACTCTAGGATCTCGAGTGTGTGGAGTTTCGGAACCGTTACGATGCCTTGCTTGCAGCGTATTGTATCGATTCCGATCTCAGGTTGGGAAATCCTGTAGTACCTTTAGACTTCCAACTCTGGTGTACATCTGGGTCGTCCTTTGCCTTCCCTCCTTTTGCCCGGTGCTTTCACGACTTACGTCGAAAACACTATCCTTTGATCCGGTTATCGTCGTCGTTCCTCCTCTTGACACCGATAATTTCGTTTTTCCGACGATGTCGTCTCTCTGCGGGAAGATTTCTCTACCGAGGTTCGTTGTCGACATGGAGCAGAGTCCCTTGTTGGTGGTGTTGAAGATCGTCGTCTCTCTTTTCTCTCCCCCTCTCCCCCGGATCGTCCTCGATCTCGGGACGAGATCCCTTGTTGGTGGTGTTGTATTGTAACAACCCAGTTTTCACAAAAATTTAAAAAAAATGTTTTCGGTGTGAATTGATTGATTGTCTGTGTGGATTGCGGTGTTTGCTTCGCCGAAATAATATTCGGTGAATATTTTCCTCCTCTTATCTCGTACCGGACATGTGACCGGACCTTTTCCACCCCGGCACACGACCTTTGCGACATCGGGTTTCACCCGAGCACCGTCGCGACTACCGGCACAAGACCAGCCTTCACCATCGGTGCGAAAAACCCCCATTTATATTTAATGGGTTATTTTATCGGATGGGTTCGACATCTCCGTTGGGCGCGAAACGATGTAGACGACGCCAGTTCGGTGCAACGAGGCGGTGTTTCGAAATTCGTGCGATTCCGACTTCGTCGGGTAGGTAATCGGTCGGAGATGCCAGGCATAGTAGCCGGTATGTATTCGAGGTGTGTATTTGCAAGATTTCACGCAGACAGCCAACTGACCAACGGGGTTCTTTTCTTATCTTCGGAACTTAGCCCACCTGAAAACCAGCCCCTAAATACCTCCTATCCAGCCATTCTGTAGCCCAATTAGCCATTCCTAAAAGACCTGCTATAAATAGCCAAGCCCTCCTTCCTGTTTTGGAAACCCTAGCACCTACTCCCCTAATTTTCAGCGCCAGCCCAACTCAGCGCCGCCACCTGTGTAGCCTGCCAGTTCTGGAGAGCATCCCCTGATTTGCACCGTTGGATCGTTTGATCCAACGGCCGTGGACACGTTGGACCTTCCCCGTTTTGAAGCCCGCGCCGCCTCCCGTGGAGGAGCTCCTGCCCGAGCCGCCGCCGCCGTTTCCTCTGGCCAGGGCGTCGTCGACCAGCCGCCGCACCTCCTCCTCCCTGCGCCCCTCCTTCCTCTCCTCTCTCCCTTCTCCTCTGACCTCCCTCTCCTCCTCTTGTCACAGCAGGAACCACCGCCATGGCCGTCCATGGAGCACCGAGCTCCGAAGCCGCGGCTAAGAGCCCTTGCCTAGGGCGCCGCCGGCGAGCTCCTGCTGCCAGATCCGGCGCCGCCGCGCTGAGGCGCCCCTCCCCAACCTTCATCGCGCCGTTCCCCTGCCTCCCCTCGCTGGCTGCCGGCCGGCGAGCGCCGCCGCTGCTTGGTCCTGTCCAGGACGAGCACAAACCAGGACGGTTCGTCCCAGCCCCCGCTCGCGTTCGCCAGCTGGGCCGGCGTGCCCAGCGGCCCAGTGCCTCGCCGCCCGCCTGGTGGGCCTTGGCCCACTGGTGAGCACTTTATTTATTTATTTTTTATTTAGTTGATGCACTGTGTTTAGGCCCAACAGTAGCTTTTCGGCCCGGTAGTGTTTTTTTTGCTTTCCTAGGCTTTTTAAATTGCAGATTGTATTAGTTTTTTTGCGTTGCCTGTAACTTGTTAACCGTAGCTCCGATCGCGACGCGTAAAACATGAAACTTGCTTAGAATTGTGTCTAGTTTAATA
Organism: Bromus sterilis; assembly: GCA_950022295.1. Taxonomy (NCBI): domain Eukaryota; kingdom Viridiplantae; phylum Streptophyta; class Magnoliopsida; order Poales; family Poaceae; genus Bromus; species Bromus sterilis. The sequence continues at coordinate 35,262,166 of OX465597.1, forward strand.
ATTTGTGCTCCTTTGTCATGTTTGACTTTGTTTACATGATGTTTGACTGTTAATTACACTGCTTGCCACTGTAAATTGTAATTGCTATAACTTTTTAACCGTTGCTCGGTTTAAAATGTTTCTTATATGTAACTTGACTAGAATTGCATGTAGATTGTGTTTTTGCTGCTCTTGCTTGCTAATAAAAATAATAAAATATGTTTAGGGGAAAAACAGTACCAAATGCAATAATTATCGTGGGGTCCGCAATAGTTTGCCATGTCTAGGATTTCACCCCACTTAAATTGACTAGCTTAGGTAGTTTATTTATGCTTCACCTCTTGCCTTGTTTGTGTGCTATGCCATGCTTCTGTGCTTTGCCATGTTAACAACTTTTTTGATCACATGTAGCTAAACAACTTGAACCCATCGTAAACGTGCGGTATCGTCGTGTGTGATGAGTACTCCACTTAACTTGTTAGTAACCGCTCTCGACGGTAGGTGCGATGTCTCTTGTTGCCTTCTTGTTGATGCTTGCTCGTGATTGCTCCATAGTAATAGTGGTGCACCGTTGATTGTTTTCCAGTGTTTACCGCCTTGTGTGCTTCCGCGGGTACCTCTCGGAGACGATGCGAGCTTGCGATCAACTACACCTTCGGATTCGACTTATCAACAGGCAAGGACTATACATTACTTATGATCCATTCTAATTCAACCAGCGGTTTGCATGCTAGTCTAGGTTAGGTTCGATGTTTGATCCTACCACATGTTTACAACCTCTTTTAAACCGATACAGCCATGTCCCCTCCCACCAAACCTTGTACTGCTATGTTACTATTGCTCGTTGCTCAGCCCCTGCTTAGTATGCATGCTTAGGATGCTACGATGTTACCCTGTTACTCCTTGGTTTGGGATATCACATTATTATATTATTGTTGTTGATGATATGATTATTATAAATGTTGACTATATTGGACGAAGGATGGAAGGTCTAGGCTATCCCGCCCCGACGCTTTATTCCATTCGAGTCACCTAGGATCCGAGTTCCGGGTATTGGTTTTAAGACTGAGCGTGCCTAACCGCGTGTGGGATTTTATGGGGTCCCTTTTCTTACCTATCTAGCTTCAACATTTCTAGAGGTGGCCCAAGCTGATTTACCATTTGAAAACATGCATATATATCTTGTCGGGTCGCTCCTAGCAGATATCTTTTAAAACAACTTGGGCCAGTGGAGACATGGTTTCTCTGTTGGTCCACCCGATCATCTAGGACCCGGTTTCTCATGTGTGATTAACCGGCAATCCGACCTGCGTCATACGGAAGAGTCCGATCCGAGAGCGTGGCCAGCTTTTGGATTGGGTGTCGACTCCCCGGGGGCCACCCGGATTTGTTCGTTGTTAGTTAGAGGGACCTGTCGTTTCGGATCTCTCGGAACTAAATCATAAAATGGTTGCCTATAATGGGTAGCAACTGAGAGTGATGGGCGTGCGTGCGGAGCCTTGTAATGGGCAGTTGGTACACCCCTGCAGGGTTAAATCTTTTCGAGAAGCCGTGTCCACGGTTATGGACGACTTGAGACCTACTCCTTGTTCATAGACAACAACAAATAAGATAATCTTAATAAACTTGATCATCGTGTGTGTGCCTTGACTGCTTCTTCTTCGTCGGGATGCGAAGAGGAGGACAAGGATAGGATAGGTGTTATGTTTGCGATGTAGGTGGATATCAGACTTGTTGGAGGCGATTCTTCATTGAATCCTTGGCTTCTTATCTTACTCTCTAGATCGTTAGCCACTTCATAGATGCAAGTGCGGCAGCAACCTCACCACTTACCCCATCCTTACCGTAAACTACTAGTTGTCCTAGAATGACGAGTGATGAAGTCCTTGCTAGGTCAGATGACCACTACAGTTGGATGTTGAGTACTTCTGTACTCATGATACTACCCCCAAACTCTTTTCAGGGTGCTTGATCGACAACAGGTATGGTGATCGACGTTTCACGTGGAGACTCGACGACGACTAGTTAGGCGGATCCCGGCGGAGGGCCTGGACCCGTGTGGTTATGGGGATCGATGTTTTTCTCTTTGCCAGTAGGCATTTGATTGTAGTCTGTACTCAGACATATATCTTCCGTTGTTGTATTGTATTAAGGCAGTTGTATGCCGAATGTATGAGATGTTGTATCCTGTATCTGTAATGTTGTGATATCATGTTGGAAATCCGGGGCATATGACTTCGTCATATGTCGCGGTGGGACCGATGTGTGCTTCGTCCCCGGATTTTGATGGAAACATCTAGATCTGGAACACTACCGCATATCGGGCCTTACACCTACCGCCCCTGTTTTCTGATCTCTCATTCCTCCTCCCTACTTTGCCCCTCTCCCTCCCATCTTCGGTGGCCATGGTGGCCGGAGATGAGCGGGAGGGGGATTCAGTTCTTGTGTCATATGTACAGTAGTAGTTGTTCATCTTGCCTAGAAACTAAACCAATATCTAAGTTATTTCTTCCTTCTCCTGCTTCTCTTGATTCTGGCCATGGAGGTTGGGGTGAGGACTGCTGGTGAGGAAAAATCGGTTAGATATGAGGTTCTATTGAAGAGATATTTCGTCAAGTCCCTGGTTGGCAGAGGCTCAAGAACCTTGGCCTTCCCGTTGCATTGTCGTCGTGGATACGGAGGTGTACGAGAGTTGAGATGGATATATGGTTGTAGTAGATCTGAAAGAGGTATTCTCATCAGATATTGTTGCAGAGCTACGCCGCTCGCCCGTAATCCTCTTCGACAATCGATGTGCAGTCTTTATCAATTTGGCGACCTTTTAGGCCGAAGGGCGGCCAAGTGTGGTGTCGATGATGTTGTCCGACTGCGTTGGTATTCCTCCGTTGGGGAGGCAGAGTTGTCTTTCTTTGGATTCCATCACATGGAGCTATGGCAATCTTGTCATCCCAAGTGGTGCATCCCTCACTACGGCGAGGTGGATCCCGAGCGAAGGAGATGGTGGACCTGATTGCTTTTCAATTTTTCATCTTGAGGTCCTTTTTGTTAAAGTCCAGGAACTTAAATGTATTTTTTTGGGTCTTATTGTAAAAGTGATTTGTATTCTCATGTTTATCTAATGAAAGTATGGGTCCTTCGAGACCCTTCTACTGTTAAAAAAAAGGATGTATAGTTAGTAACTTTCGACTTCAATCTGTTGTGATTCATGTGTGATGCTTCTGAAGTACTTTCTCTATTTCAAAATAAAAGAATGATAGTACTCTATCACGTTGGCTTTATTTATAAAGAAAATCATATAGTATATCTTTTCTATAAAAATAATAATAAAGCAGATTCGTGTAGAATGAAACATGCCGAAAGTCCGAGACCAATTCAAACTTTTACACTATAAAAATCCTTTTATCAGTACTCTTTCCGTAAAGAAATATAAAAGTGTTTAGATCACTAAACACTCTTATCTATATGAGAGCGGACGTCCTGACCAGGGCGGCATCTGAACATTGCTATCTCACCATTATTGTTTCTATCAAGATCTATGCGTGGAAACAGTGTGTTCATGCATTTTAATCGAATCCTAACAATACCGCGTACATATACGAGTGTCCTTGCCCATTTTTTCCACGCGACAGGGCCCTTATCACCTACGACAGGTCGTGTGTGCTGTACGGACATTGACATTTGCTTTCTTTCACCCGCCTTTGTCTGCTCCTTGGCATGGTAAAAAAACTATTTCTATCTCTAGCATGGGATTAGCAATAATTGTATCAACCTCGAAAGCTTTTCCCAGACCGGGGCAATGGCGAGTGCGGCACCAAAAGCTAGTGAAGGGTTAGGAACACCAAAGTACATAAGACTAGCCATAGTGGTGAGTAATATATATGTAGGTTACTAGTCTATGTTACTATCTTCATAGTGGGGAGTAATATATATGTAGTGTCATAATGGGGAGTAATATATATGTAGGTTACTAGTCTATGTTACTATCTTCATAGTAGGGAGTAACATATATGTGGGGACTCATATTGTATTGGTATGTGTGATGTTACTCAAAAAAGGAAATTATATGATGTTACTCATATTGTCAGTAAAGACCCCACGGGACTCTGAACCGTATTTTCCTTTGTTGACACCCGTATTCAATATACGCCGCGATTGTATGCAGTTCAGAGTCCCGCGGTTGACTCTGAACTGCATACAATCGCGGCGTATATTGAATACGGGTGTCAACAAAGGAAAATACGGTTCAGAGTCCCGTGGGGTCCTTACTGGCAGGACCAGTTATACTGTGACAGGTGTCCGTGGCAGATGCCGTCGGAGGCAGTTGAAGATTTTCCTTATCTATATTTCTTATATAGTAAAAATCCACTAAGATGCATTTATAATGTCTATCTTAACATGCAAGCTATCCATCTCACCAACTATTATAACCAATCATTTGTTCATGTCGTCCACTAACAAAACCTCACTAAGATACATCTGTGCATACTATTTTATCCAACCATTTGTCCATGTCATTGAGTTTATTTACATGCATTTTATACCCTTTCAATTTACATTGTAGACTTCTAATAAAAAAATCCGCTGCAACGTGTATCCATTATTGTAGTCAAGCATTTGTCCATGTCATCTACTAACAAAATTCAACTAAGATGCATTTATGGTATCTATCTCAACATGCAAGCTATCCACATCACCCACTATTGTAGCCAATCATTTATTCTTGACATCCAGTTTTATTTACATGCATCCTATACCTTTTCAATTTATATTGTAGAGTTCTTATACAAATTTCCGCTGCAAGGCGCCAGGTATTCTTCTAGTATACCTAAGTAGTTGATCCCCGCTAGCTTTATTATCTTAGCATGCACACATGTCATCTCATTAAAATCCCACCATAATATGCATGGCAACAAGCTCTTCATTATTAGTTGATCCCATGCACACATCGATTTCATGACACATGCATGTCACCTCACTCAACATGCATGAAAAAGTTTTCCATTATATTACATCGCTTATACTTAATAAATATTTTAAACTACCCAATAATAAAATACAACACATACCATGTATTTTTACTTTTATTTTGTACTCCCTCCGTCCCATAATATAGTAACGTTTTGAAAACTGGGCTAGTTTTCAAAACGTTACTATATTATGGGACGGAGGGAGTATATTATTAATTTAAATATTATTTTTTCATACAATCAAATCACTCTAAATATATTGCAATTGATTTCCGCAGCAACGCGCGGGGTATCCTCTAGTTAAAATTATGACTCTCGCTGTGTTGACATTGTTCACTTGAACATACTTCCCCCTAAAAACGTTTCCGTTCTATACCATACACCCTCGTAGCGCGCCCCCTCATTAACGAAAGTCCGTATCTGCCCCTCAAAAGCGGCAAGAAGCCCCATCTTCGATGAAGGAACGCCCAATTGGGTTGCCCACTTGTAGAAACCGCTCATTTATATTTACTACTTTATTTTTTGTTAGTTATCAAAAATAAGAATTGCTAGTTATAATAGCTACATATTTAAAATTATTTCTTCAAAATATATTATTCTTACAAAGATTAAGTGTGTGTTAAGTTTTCCATTATATTACTCCCTCCGATCCATAATAAGTGTAGCTGATTTTGTACTAAGCTAGTATAAAAATTTTACTAGATGAGCGACACTTATTATGGATCGGAGGGAGTACATCATTTATATTTAATAAATAATTTAAACTGCACAATAATAAAATACAACACGTAACATGCATTTTTTATTTTTATTTTATATATTATTAATTTAACTATTCATTTTTCATTCAACCAAATCACTCTAAATATATTGTAATCGACTTCGGCATCAACGCGTGGGGCTAGTATATTTTTTACGGAGGAAGTACAACGAAAATCCGAAACCAATCCAAACTCTTACAAGAATTGTCCAATATCATCGACTCTTGTTTATCTCAAGAAAAGAACAACCGGATACCGGAACCGGACTCGCGCGGCCAAACGCCACGCGCGCTCTACCTACATAAACGGACCGACCCGCCACGGCGACAACCGTTTCCCCTGCCCCAAGCCACCCCAAACTCGCCGAGGCTGTCCCCTTCCCAAAAGTTCTAGACCAGGGTACTGGTAGGGTTTTCGCCGTCGGCAAGCCGTCGTCGCCCCCCAGCGCGAAGCAATGGCGGTGGCGGCGATCCCCCTCGGACGCTACGTCCTCCTCGCCGGCGTCGGTGCGTATCCCCTCCGTCAATTTATCTCTTGAGATAATAATCGATCGCGAGCTCTGCTTCCTGTCCGTGCGTGCCTTTTTCCCTGACGGATCTATCAATCGCCCGTGCAGGTTTCGCCGCCCCCATCGTCCTCGGCAACGGCCGCGCCGCCCGCTTCTCCGACATCCTCAAGGATTTCCAGGTGCTTGCGCGCGCGATCGATCGATAGATCAATAGCTTAATTTATTCACTGCTGCTGCCTCGCTTCCATCGATTCCGCGGTGTCTGACTCGCCGGCGTCGAGAGTGCTTGTGTGATTCCGATTCTGAATCTATGTGCTGCTGCGGTGGTTCCACAGGAGTTTCTGCGCGAGAAAGGAGTGGACACCGGCGCCGCCGCCGTCGACGAAAAGGCGGCCCTCGCGAAGCTGCAGGTGTGTGCTCTGCTCTCTGCATTATGTGCCGTGGTGTGGTGATTTTGACTGCCGGTCAAGCGACCGATCTGTACGATTTAATTGATTTCTCTATGATTCGAACGTGGAACTGTGGAAGCATCAAGCATATATATGAGATGTACAATGTCACACAGATGCACTGAAAAGAAATTAGCGTAACAGAGTATCTTTATATCAGTGGCTTAATTATGTTTCTATCGATTTTAGATGGAGATGCTGGTTAGGGAGATCCGACAGTTGTCAATCCCTCCAACTATTGTTCATATCGACCCGGGCAACAGCAAAGGTATATACGTTCATCTTCTACGCCGAAATTTCCTTGTTGTGACTAACTATCCACTATCCAACCATGTCTTGATTAACATTACTTAGCGTATCCTCGTTCACATATTAATAATGCTAACATTAAGGGTCCAATAATGTCTTCTAAAATAAAAGTGAAGTACAGTCGAGCTACATTCCAGAGTTCAGACACATCTTTTCTCAGATTGTGCCAATATATTTGCTGTTCGTGAAAGTTTGATTACAGAAATAAAAACATTACAGTGGACAAGTAGTCTAAGAAACTGCAGTTGAAAAGTGTGTAAAATACCTAATATGTTCCATTGATGCTTAAATTCTGGCTGTTATATTTCGTTCATTCTTTTTTTAGGTCGTGTTTTGTTCACTTACATTTACATGGTTTCTAATCCCTTGTTCATCTGTTTGCAGTTCTGTCAGCTTGCATAGTACCTGCTGCAGCTGCTGGGGTGGTGGGCTATGCCTATATGCGTTGGAAAGTACGTGTTATCTAGTTTTTGTTAGCCAGGCTAGCAACCGTGCATGTCCAATGCACATTTTTACTTAACAAATCCTGCATGAAAAATAGATCATATATGTGAAAACTAGAATTTGAGCTATATTTTTTTCATCATTAAATTTGTGCATCACAAATAAATTTTAAGGAAAAGGATGGACATTAAATATCTGTTAAATCTTGAGCAAGTTTATTAACAGATAATTAGTAGGGCTTGATTAGGGTACTAGTTGTGCCGTAACTCTGCAGTTATGAGGTAAATTCCAAGTACCCCACACCAACTCATAGTTCATCGTCGTTTTATTCTTTTAGTAAAAACTAAAAGTGGTGGTTTACTTATTGTCTTACAAAATTTTATATGGTTTTAACTTTTAACTTTTAACTTCTAAACCTTGTTACCCTTCTTAATCGGCAAACATGTGCATAAAGAGTATCATTTTCTTGTTTATCCATTATTATTTGGTATTTATTTGATCTTGTGCTGTCCTGGCTATCTGCCTAGTAGTGTTTGATTTGATTCAAGCTTTTTTACTTCCTGATCAAACCATCATTATACCGATTTATTTATCATATATTTACTTGTATCTCTGTGCTTTCAGGGTATCACATTTTCTAGCATAATGTACGTCACCAAGCAAAATATGGCTAATGCCGTTTCAAGCATGACAAAGCATCTGGAACAAGTGCAGAACTCTCTTGCTGTAAGTATAAAAGACTTTTTCCAGATATATTTGATTGGAAAAAGGGTCACCATCTCCTTTATTCCTATATTAGTCATCTGTGCTTCTAGATAATGATTGCTTCTTTGTATTGTGCAAATTTGTTATGTTTTAACCTTCTTGGCTTATACATAGTGAGGTAGAGCACTGCCATCTATCTTCTGCCTCGAAAGGATAATTGCACCAATCGTGCTTGCTATAACTATGAATGTGATGCCGATTTTGGTGTTCACCATACAAGTACCCGTTTGCTATTAGATATATTTGACTTAAAAGTCACTTGTCTTTGTAAGAAGTGTTTGACAAAGAAAATTGCCATCATATGTTTGTTGGATTTAACTTGGAGCTTGAGCTTGTGGTTTCTTCAAATCAAATGCATTGGCAATTTGGGCTGCAAACTGATTCTCAAACTGCCCTGGTTGATATGATTCCAAAAGGCTAATCAATTTGAATACGTGTCTAATTTGCCTGTCTTCGTGCTAGAAATGTTGAATATCGAATTTTTTATTGTTCCCTTTTTATGTTAAGCAGGCTGTTGAATTCTCAACTACTGACATTTTTCTCTCAATCTGAAGGCTGCTAAAAGGCACTTGACACAGCGTATACAAAGGTTGGATGATAAATTGGATAAGCAAAAGGAGATTTCTGGACAAATAAGAACTGAGGTACTTCCTAAATTTCCATGCTTTCTGTTGTACTGGTAACTGCACATGATGTAGCTTAATTTGAAACTAAATAGTGGACTTGGCCATCCATGCAGTGTTAGGTGTTTTTTAATAATGGTTGATTTGCAAAAAAGTAAAGAGCTTAAGTTACTTTGTGCATAAAAAGACCTCAGTGTGTTGTGCATAATCGTAAACATCTCATTTTTCCTCTTCCAGGTTACGGGCGCACGACTGAAACTCAAAGATATTGGTGTAGAAATGGAACATCTCAAAAAGTTGGCTTTTAATATGGTAAGCTTATAATGGATCTATCATTTGGACCGTATTGATTGCCAGTCTTTCAGTTGTGCTAAACTAAATTACTGTATTGCTTCTGCAGGATGGAAAGTTGGATGCAATTCAAGACAAACAGGTAGGCTCCTCCAGAAAAAAGATTTCATTGCTTCGATCTTTTTAACCGATTCATCTACGCTTGACGCGAGCTGTGAATTCTAGCAAAAGGGTTCCTTTGCAAAGTTCTTGACGACGTTACTCTGTGGTGACTAACGATATTGTATCAACAGGATTGCCAATTGATTGGCGTGTCATATCTCCTCCAATTCATCGAACCAAATGGCAAGATGCGGCCTGGTCATCTGGTAAGAACCTTGCCAGAAATTACCGTCCTTGCAATCACATGGCCTCTTGAAGAAAGATACATAACATGTTTACAGCATTTCACTTGCTTAAAAAAATCTCTGAATCATGGGACTAGATCTTTGGGTAGCTGAACTGCATTCTTCACATAATAATAACCTAATTGCTGCAATACAGAAGTACATTGAATATCCAATGGCCATACGTGTGAGAACACATAAGGCAGCAAGGATCACTCTGGTCTAACATGGTTATGTTCATTTGCTACAGGAAGGCTTGCAGCGGCCGGTGCTTACTAGAACCATGAAGCAAGGAGAGCTCCCGGTTCGCTCTCTTCTCCCATCCAGAACTTTTTCCATGTTACTGGTATAATAACTTTGTCTGATCGGAGCTATTCTTCTTCAGGGGCTGGAGTTCGGGCTGCGTCTGTTGGCGCTGGAGAAATCTTCTGCCAAAGGAGCAGGGCTGGCCCTGCCGCCGTCGCCGCCGGTCAAAGCAGTGTGCTGATACTTCTGTTGTTAGTTGTAGTGGAGGCTGTGACGAGTTTATAAATCCCAAGTTAATGTATAGACAGGGAGCCTGTAACATATGGGAGTTTTACGCTGAAGAAATATACGACATGTAGGGAAGTGTTTAGTCGACATTTAGCCGCCTCTGTATCTTAAACTAGGCCGTGCTATTACTGGTTAACTGATACTTAGCTCAAAAAACGTTACTGTTTTCTTGATCGGGCGTTGTTGTTTTTCTCTTCTTTTGATAGGTTGGTGGACGATCTGGATCCTTTTGGCTTCATGCTATCGCAGTTTTACGAGTTATGTTATCCGCATTTTATTGGCCAAGGCTGTCGGCCTATGTTTTGACAAAGTGGAGCGCGTTTGTGATTCACATTCACTTCATACGGAAACCTGAGGCAAATTGTTCATGCTCTACAAGCGGCGGAGGACAGCTTATCCTGGATTTCGTTCTCGCCCATGCTCTCACTAATCTTCCTCTTTTTCTTTTTTGAATCGGAGCTCAAAGGGCTCTATCAATTTAGTTAAGAATCTATCCCAAGACCAATACACGCCATCGAGGATGGTAACACCATCAGGGCTAATTTGGTAACCAGGGGAAGCAACCCCAATCGAAGGAAATTATGGGGGCAAATGATCCCCTTCCTTCATAGTAGCGTGGCAGGTCTTGGTCGCTGAAGAAAAAAGACGTGGATATTTTCTCCGATTGTTGGACTCGTGGATGGATCTCCCAGGGGGAAATGGAAGGATCGGGCCAGCCAAGTTAATTTTTCACGGGCTGCCCCGTCGTGGGCTTCAGACCCTGGGTATTAACGGGGGATCCCCCCGGGGAACGACCAAACGAGGCCTCAAGGTTGCCCACAAACTTTTATTTTTCCGAGCAAGGCTTCAGTGTGAATGGTAAGCGACAAAAGCCTCACCACGACGAGCACACCAGAACTTGTAATCGTCACCACTGCGCCTCATCGGTGTAGCTGACGACCTCATGAACACGATGAAGACAACCTTGATGCAACCTCACACTTACCAAAACCTTGCTACAATCCGATCAAGTGGCTTCGGTCGGATTCATCTCCAAGATGATCCCCAAGGAGGATACAAAGTCGAGTAGTGTCGCCGTCGCCCGATCCGATCCTGATGAATTAGATTTAGGGTGTGTTTGATTTGCGGATATGGTGGCACGAGACGGCTTGGTTCCATCCTTGCCTTCCATTCCAGTGTTTAGTTGGTGGTGGAACGGAAATTTGGTCATCCACATGCAAGGAATATACCCTTAATATGCTTTATCAAGTCATACCATAAAATCGATGGAATCACCTGGTTATTCATCTCTTTCTTGCTAGAAAAGAAAGATAAAACCCTCATTGTCACATGAAAGAGGTGAGTGGACTCAGATTCTTGTCATTCCTCCTCCAACCAAACAAATGGACAGGCCGGGGTACACCTCCTTTTTTTTAAAAAAATAAACAAATGGACGAAACCAACCCATGTCATTCTTTTTATCTCCAAACGAACACATAGATGAAACCAATCCATGACTCAAGAATGGAACCATGTCATGCCATGCATTTTGATACTCAAACCAAACACACACCCTCGACGCCAGAAAAGCAGAGAGGCGAGAATTGCAACCCTGACGCCTTCAACAGGGTAAAGACGTCCATAGGTCTTTTTAGTAGAATCATTTTGATTTTTATTCCTTACTCAAGAAAAACATTATGGAAAATACAAAAATGGTGTGACGCCCATGCATGCACTTTGGCTGGCCGTACGTACACGCGTCCGTCCTCACTCTCAGCTTCTTGTTGTAGTTGCGAAGTTCACTCGTTGCAGCCTAGACGTCGGCTAAGTTAATAGCGTTTCAGAAAATGAGCGGCGGGATGCTCTGCTCGTTCCTGAAGTAGTCGCCGGGATCCACCTTCCCCTTCACCGCCGCCAGCCGCCGGAAGTTCCCCATGAAGTACTTCTCTCCCCACACCCTCCCGCTCTCGTACGTCGTCACGCCATTGCCATTGTCGCCCACCACGTTCTGCCCGATGTCCAGGTCCCGGTAGTTGGGGTAGGCCTCCCTCGGGTTGCTGCTCACCAGCGGCTCCATGAACCCGTACAGCCCGTTGATCCACCCGACGGCCGCCTCCGCCGCGCCGCCGTCCGCCGCGCAGCACCAGAAGACGACGTACTGGATGTTGTACAGCACGCCCCTCCGGTGCGGGTACGGCGTGGCGGAGTCCGGTATCACGCTGCCGACCACGCCGCCGTGCGGCTCCATGATCATCATCAGGGCGCCGTTCCGCGCGAGCTGCTGCCGGAGGATGCCCTCCCACCCTGCCTTGCCGACGGCGCGCCGCACGTAGTCCGACTTGTTCTTCACGTAGGTGCCCAGGTTGTTGGTCCGCTCCAGCATCGCCTCCACGGGGGCGTCGGCGCTGCTCAGGGCGATGAACGCCATGGCGCGCAGCCAGCTCATCTCCCGGCAGTCCGCCGCCGTCGTGCCGAGCTCCGGGAAGAAGGCGTTCATCTTGTCGAGGAGCCGCGAGCAGCTGCCGAGGAAGAGGGTCTGGAAGAAGGTGTTGTTGCCCGAAAGCACGACGCGGATGGTGAGGTCCGGGAGGAACGGCCTGAGCGTGAGCGTCTCCCATTTGGCGAGGACGGCGGCGGTGTTCTCGTCGACGGCCTTGGCCATGTTGACCACCGTCACCGTCGGAGGGACGACGGAGAGCTTGAGCTTCCACGACACCACCACGCCGAAGCTCTCGCCGCCTCCACCCCGGATGGCCCAGAAGAGCTCCTCCCCCATGGCGGCCCTGTCGAGGAGGTCACCGTCGGCGTTCACGACCCTGGCGTCGAGGACGTTATCCGCCCCCGTGCCGAACTTGCGCATCATCAGCCCAATGCCGCCTCCGCTCAGGAACCCTCCGACGCCGACCGTCGGGCACACGCCGCCGGGGAACGCGAGCGTGGGGCAGGCCGTGCCGACGGCGTAGTAGAGCTCGCCGAGCGTGGCGCCGGAGTCCACCCACGCGGCGGCCTCCCCGCCGGGGCGGACGCGGACGGCGCGCAGCCTCGCGAGGTCCAGCACCGCGAACACCTCGGCGCGCACGGACCGGTACGAGAGGCCCTCGTAGTCGTGCCCGCCGCTGCGCACGCGGAGGCGCACGCCGTGCCGGCGGCCGCACCGCACGGCGTCCTGGACGTGGGAGACGTCGGACGCCGTGACGATGCACGCCGGCCGCACCGTGGCGTTGGTCGCGAACCTGGGGTTCTGGACGGAGGACGACAGCACGGACATGAAACTGCTCGAGCCCGGCGTGTGCAGGAGCTCGCCCGGCATCTTCTCCGACAGGCATCGGAGGAAGTCGTCGGAGGAGGAAGCGCGCGAAGGAAGGAAGACATGGCAGCAGAAGTGCACCATGAGTACCAGTGACAACACCGATCTCGTCGAGACGGCCATGGATTGACCTGATGAGTTTGAGAGTGGAGGCTGGTAATGGCTGCCAGGCTTATGATTGTGGAGCTTCCTAATGGTGCTTATAATGGGTTTGATCGATGGTGATTTGACCTTGCTAATGCTGCTTAGTATGGTTGACCTGTCGGGTTGACTTGATATTTTACTCCTCGCCGCGCGCACGTGAGTGATATGTGTCGATTACGTCAACTGTTGGTATTAATGATGGGCTTCATACCGAGACATGGTGCTAAACGAAGAAGTACGTACGCTCGATTGATTTGATTCCTACTGTACTTTTTGTGGTCAATGTCAACTAGTTAACGAATCACAACATTGATTCAACTATACGCATTCGGCAACTGCCCACTAGCCATCGAGGAATTTTTGGCATTTTAGACCCTTCGAATTTGCTATTTTTTCTTTAATAGCACCGGTTCTTGTCGCAGTTTTCTGATTTCGAAATGTTACAAAGCCTTAGGTGGAAAAATGGAAGAAATGTTGTGTGGTAAGAGACCACACTAAAAAAATCTATTTTTATATGCAAATTTTAAGTGTTGCGTCTAGCAAAAGAGACCACATGCATCAATGAATTGTTAGAAAAAAAACACCTAATAAAATTGCCAGAAAAGATCACACGTCGAACGACAACAAGCACGGTAAGGACACATGAACAATTTTATCATGGGTTGTTGTGGTAAGTGTCATGTGTCACTTGCCATGCTTGCCTCCATGGAGCGGTGGTTTTTTCTGACAAGTCTATTATCTTTTTTATAATTTGTTGACGGAAATGGTCTATTATATCAATTCGAGATCTTAGCAGTTTTCATCGGCGAGGTCTCTACGGTGTTTGCCTACATGGCGATCGACCGTGACATGGGGTTTGTATCATATCAATATAATGTTCCAAATCACGTGATCGAATCAACCATGGTAGAACTTTCCTTCACCTTCTTTGGGATCAACGAATCCATGGTCTCCTTGTTTCCAGGTGTGATGACAACGGATCCTCTCCTTGCAAATGCCACGGTGAGTGCATCCTCAACGTTGTACCGAAAACATTCAGATCGATGCATTCAGATTGTTGTTATCATCCAACGACATTTCATATGTTCGTGGACATATCCACGCGTTTGAACTTTCTCAAACCGAATACAAAATTGTGGATGGTTTATAGGATCAAGTCTTGACCTTCATCACATAGGACTTCAATGCCCTCAGCCCACCCAAAACCCCACCTGAAGCCCGCGCCTTTTTCATTACATTCATCTCTCTTCTCAGTGTCTAGTACGCCTCCTAGATCGACGTTGCCGTTGTACCACTTCGAGCACTCGCCCAGGCCTTGCCGAACTTTCCAACCGGACAAAATGCCGGTTTTTGCCTGTCATCTTTCTCCCCTCAACAATAAACTGCCCAAGTACCCTTCGCTTCTGCAACTACTATCCATAGCGGACAACATGTCAAGCAAATGTTTGTCCAAATGCCATAGTCAAATTGTTGACAATTTTGTTTTGCTATGATGCTTTGAACACGGTAAATTCGGATGATGAGTACTTTTACAACAACTTCATGGATACGGCAATGATGCATGTTGTCCTAGCAAACGAGGATCTACAAAAATATGGGATTCAAAGACCTTGTGAAAAATGATGACAATTTGTATGATCATGAAGAACATGATTGTGATGGAGCCACCAAAGATGTTTGATCCTATCAAACTTTCAACTCAGAATTCGGACATATTTAAAAATTTGTTTAAATGTATTTATTTATTTTTGATAGAAAGACTGTCAAAAAATCTCATACAGTTTAATAGGTGCAACAAACCCAAATTAAAAGTATCGAGCCTTGAACTTGGATGGGTGAAAAGACGTCAACCCCTTCCCACCACTAGACTATGCCTTAGTCTTCAATTTGTTCAAATGTATGCATCAACAGATTCAGCATAAAGGAACTTTTTTTTTTCGAATACGCCCAGCGTGTGTATCATATATTAAAGAGGGGAAGGTAAGACACCCAAGTCCACTGCGGTACAATATTTTACATACTCATTACACCGCACCACACAACCGACTCAACCAATAGCCCTAGGCTACTACTCGCCACAAGCCCACCGTCGTAGTCTTCCTAGATTCTCTTCCCAGCTGCCCTTGAGTAGACCAGCTACCAGCCAGGTCTCACCCTCCGTAGCAATATCCAGCACCAGAAGGGGCATCGAGGGGCATCGAGGGACGGGCCCCGTCGAACACAATCGCGTTGCGCAGTTTCCATAACTTCCACAGGACCAGAGTCAGAAAAGCTCTAACATCCCGAGCTGGGGTGCAAATGTCCGACTTGCCAGTGCACCAAGAAGCTAGCGCCTCAGCCGGGGCCGGTGTCCAGTCCGGTCTGCCCAAGACCGCACAGACTTGCGTCCATACAGTCCGCGAGAACACACACGTCAGAAGCAAGTGATCAATGGATTCCTCCTCCTGAGCGCAGAAGGGGCAGGCATCCTGCCGAAGGAGATCACGCCGAGCTAGTCTGTCAGAGCTCCAACACCTGTTGCAGAGCGCCAACCATAAGAATAACCGACAACCCAATGGGGCGCGATTCTTCTAGGTGCCACATCCGAAACCACCCTACCCGCGAATTTGGCAGAGTACGCCGTTTCAGCATAAAGGAACTCGTCAGGTAGCTATGAATCCGGACGCTTACAAACGATCTGGTTAAGTATTTCTGTGCGGCAGCCTTGGAGATCCCAGGATGCCCCGGTCAACTAGTTATCACGAACATCCGCAATGAAATCAATACCCATCTCCGGTAAGGAGACGGGCAAGGAGTAATTCCATCTCACGAACACACTGAATACACGTATGAATATTTGGCACACGTGCTCTTTGGTGTAACAATACCATGTGGTTGTGGTGGAAAACAAGTAGAAATGCCCATTGATCCATGAAGATATGGAACGCTCCGGCAGAAGGTATACTACACAGTAGACACAACACGGACAGGTAACCAAATTTTGGTTAGTTGAAACAAACATATAACATCACGAGCCCAGTATACGCAAAAAAAAATGCCTCATGCCTATTGGTATGCGGTTTGACATTACTAAGTTTTTCTTCCATTAGCACCTCTGTAATCAAGCAAAATCAAAACTCTTTTCACTAAATTGGCAATCACTTGGGACCAGCCTTCCCATAAGAGTCACGCAGGGTAACAGTCCTGTTGAACACAAGCTTCTCAGGCGTCGAGTCCGTGTCCACAGCAAAGTAGCCTATGATTACATTCAAGCACGGCGATTAGTTGCGTCAACAGATAGAGATAGGAATGGCAACAGTATACATAGGTTCAGAGAATACCAAGCCGCTCGAATTGGAACTTATCACCCACAACCGCGGTGGCGAGTGATGGTACAGCATACGCGTCCTTAACCACCTCTTTCGAGTGCGGGTTCAGATCATCCAGCCAATTGTCCAATTCGGCAGGATTCTAAGAGAGCAAGAAACAAATTCACAACTGACTTTCCAGTCCAACACACTTCAGTAATGACAGCAAGAATAGCGAGCAAAATTTTACCTCTGATAGGAATAATTTCTCAAATAATCTTATTTCAACCTTTAACGGCTCAACTCCAGGTGCTGGCTGGGCAACCCAGTGCAGAACACCCTGAAGAAATAGCAAACCAAGTCAACGTCCCGAATAACTTTTTACTGTATCCCAACTACTTAAGTAGATTTGTAAGATTTGAAAAGATTCAATGACCAGTTACCTTAGGTTTAGAAGTCTTTGAAGGGTCATACTCAGCTCGAATTTCAACAATATCATCTGGGTTATCACCATAAATAACTTCTGTGCATTTTATCGGGAATGCATACCTAGTAATTAAATAGACAAGTATCACATTGTAAACATGCAGATATGGAGTAGGTGAGCTATCATATTCAAGTAATTTCAGATCAACTTTCTCAACAAAAGAACAGCAGTTCCAAATCAATTACCTCAGCAGGGCAGATTTACCAGGAGCTAGCCCATAGTAATCTTTCGAGTCCTTCACGCGAAAATCAGTTTTTTCAATGTAGACAGTTTTTGAGAAAGGAACCTGCAAGTAAAAAAAAACGTATAAAACATCAAAGAGGCGGTAAACCAACATTTCCTTTACTACCATTCTTATTGCAGTCAAACAGGATTTTCAGCAACTTGTGCCAATAGCAACAAAACCTATTCTTCTCATCACATAATAAACATGAGAGGCACCTTGTAGTAGGACGAAGCATCATCAACAGGAGCATCAGGCCACTTTTTCCCATCAAGGTCTATGACTTGTCCTTCTTCCAAGTTGGTTATTACAACCTAATTCAGTACAGGATGAGTGTGTTATGAACTTCTAAAGGCTGAAGACATGAAGCGAACTGCAGCAGG
Organism: Bromus sterilis; assembly: GCA_950022295.1. NCBI lineage: Eukaryota > Viridiplantae > Streptophyta > Magnoliopsida > Poales > Poaceae > Bromus > Bromus sterilis. The sequence goes on from OX465597.1 coordinate 35,279,992, forward strand.
AACCAAGTTTCAAACCTTTAGAGGATGCAAAACAACCATGGTCCGAGAAGCTGTCTTATTAAGTTCTTCTCTGATATGATATTCAAGACGGTCGACACGAATTAAGCTATTGTCACTGCATAGAAAGAAGTAGTGGAAATCAGTAGCAGAAACGGAAATTTAATTGACTGAACCTATAGACCAAAGCACGGTTCATGTGAGCCTTTTGTTAACACTAGTTCATGCATACCTTCTCGTTATCCCAATTCCACGGATAAATGAATTGATTGCAGTTGCTGACACTCCTCGTCGCCGCAGTCCTGCCAATGTCAACAAACGAGGATCATCCCACCCATCCACCCACTTCTCTGTCACAAGCCGATTCAACTGCAACACAAGGAAAATGGATATCAATAAATACAGATCGAAAACCTTTATCTTCTAGGTTATTTAACATACCTTTCTTTTGGACATCATAGTATTTGATATGTTTAGCCTCGAATACTCCCAAACATATGGCTGGTACAAGCCCAAGGCAACTAGTAGCCAGTAGTATGACGGGCGACGTATGTCAAACTCAAGTGTGCACAACTAACAAACAACAACAATCAGTCAAGTTATAGTTCAACCGAGGCAAAGCTATTTCAAGAAAGGAACTTACTGAATGTGTAATGTTTTCAAGTGAATCCACCATGCAATGAGCGTAGTCATAGCTTGGATAGATACACCACTTGTCACCAGCATGCGGATGAGGAGTGAACTGTAGGGGCATCAAAGATCAAGTTCTGTATTTAAGAGAGATGGACATTCAAATTCAAAAAGTGAGTTGCATAACTTACTTTTATTCTATATGCTATTAAATCGGACATGTTTTTGTTATCATTCTGCATGTCCATCTTCATTCGGAGAGTTGCTGCACCCTCAGCAATCAACCCACGTCGCATGTCTTCAAATAACTGCAAAGACTCTTCAATGGGCCTATCCCTCCACGGACTATCCATCTTCTTTTCCCTGTAATTCTTGATTTCTTCTGCAGTCTGGCAAAGCAAACACTAGTCAGCATGTACAGACTCCTTTCTAATTTACTATCGCACCATGATAAAGAAAGAAGAAGAGCAAACAAACCTGGTGATCCACATAGGCTAGACCTTTCCGTATTAACTCAACTGCATGATCATACAAAGCTTGGAAATAATCACTTGTGTATGTAACTTTATAGGGCTCCCATCCCATCCATTTGACTATCTCCTGAATGTGATCTATATATTCTTTCTTTTCAGCTTCTGGATTTGTGTCATCAAACCTATTATTCATATAGACAGCAGTCCGTTTAGAACTCAGAATCAAAAACAGATATAATTAATCAGATGTAGTATTGTAATGTGCAAGAATAAGCATAAATTCAAACAGCATTTTCAGTATTTATTCAATTGCATGGTCAAGGAAGAAATGGGTACTACATAAAGCAAATAGTTGGCACAAAGTTCACCTTAGAGTAACATTAACAGGCCAAAAAAGTATATAAAAATGGCAACAAAGAGAATCTGTTCCAAATGGAAATTCATATATTATTACCTGAGATAACAATGACCATTTCGCTCTTTAGCCAGTCCAAAATCAATAAACATAGCCTGAATGACATGAAGCATGTCAGCATAATCTTATTACCTTCCTGTTTCAAGGGAGTAGTATATACATGAGAATGCATTTCATTAAACCTTGGCATGACCGATGTGAAGATATCCATTGGGTTCGGGCGGGAAACGGGTCATCACTTTTCCACCGGTTGCCTTAAGATGTTTCTCCAAAATCTCCTTGGTGTTATGTGCCCTCCATATGTTCCCATCACTGAAGAATATTTCTGTATGAACCTAGCTCGTGAAAAGAAATCAAGATCACTTAAGTTAACTTCTCACACCACCCAAAGATCCGACAAATAGTCAATCAAGGTGCTTCCGAGAAGAATATGTGGATAACTATTTGGGAACGTCAGATAACAGAATATGTACAATTGGCATGCATAACGCTAACCGACATTTAATAAATGTATCTCACAATTTATGGTACCTTATTGTTTTCCTCCGGCTGAGGAAATATTGTGTACGGATTCAGCTCCTCCTCAGATGGTGGGGCAGCAGTAGTCACTGCAACTTTTTTCTCCTACAGTTCACACATACCATAAGTAAATAATTCAGTATCAAATCTTCATATTTTAAACCCAAAGGATCCACTTCAGTCACCAACCTCAACTTTTGCTGGTTTTTCCTTCTTCTTTTTCACTGGTTTTACATTGTCAGCTTCTGTCTTGGGGCCTAGTATCTCGGCAAGCCTCTTCTCAATTTCCTCCTGTAAAAGCAACAAAAGAAGAGGTTCAACATAAGGGCAATGCAATAGAACCAACAAACACTCAAGTATTTAATCAGAGTCATCTTGCACCTTTGTCGCCTTAGCATCGCCCCAGGGGTGTCTCTTCCTGACCTGCCCGCATAGGCCACCAACTGGGAGAAGGATACACATGATCAAGGACCAGTTCCCTCAAGTAATAGATCAGAAAATTCACTAGTATAAAGGAGAATTTGAAGGCAAACCATTTATGTGATACCGCTGCTCCAGTATAGCTTCCAAGTTTTCTGCTAGAACCTCAGTGACAGTTGATTGAATCTCTTCAATAGAAACAACCACACCTGCAGCCACACATTTGTGTTTCAATAAATAAGGTGGTAAACTAGAAGGATTGGCCGGGAATAAACTGTTTCCAAGAAAAGGTGCCCTTTCATGTCTGACCATACAAAATAAAATAAAAATGTGCATTAATTCAGTATTCTTTTACCATCCAAACAGACACATTATCAGATCACACTAATATAAATTATTAGTGTACAGTGAGTGAATGAGCATAATTTGCAGTCATACAAATATATTCTGATTACGAAAACATACCTACACCACAGGCTTCCTCAAACCTCGCGATATCCAAAGATTCAGGACCAGTATTGGTAAGAAATGACAGGGCAGCATCTAGCTGTGCAGGATTCTTAATCTGAAGTGGCATATAGCAAAATAAACTTCAGATTCAGAGCATAAGGAGAAATGAGCACTGAAACAGAATCACAGAACTAATTCTTTTGCTTGAGCTCCCTAGAAAAGAAGATATAGATGCAAAGTGGGCTGAAAAATGAGCAGGTGGCAGATATACCTTGGTTGAAACGATGTAGCTAATGAGAGCGGGGCGATGAACAAGTGCATTGGTTGGGTATTTCGTGGCAACCTGTTTCATTCAGGAGCAAGCGCACCCTCATAAATCACACACACGCATAAGAAATCTCATATGTAGCAGGGGGAAACTGGTATGGATGCTTACAGCATACAGAAGATTCCCAACTGTCTTCTCGCATCCAGTTATACCAGCCTGTTCATATGCAAATCTATAGTTAGAACAGGCAAAACATGGCAGGGTTACCAACGCAGCTCGCATCGCAGGCTAACAGATTTGAAACCCTAGCCCCGCAGGGAGCACGCGGGCGGACCAGCGCGCATCTAAATCAAGAGGCTACACGCGGCGGCGTAGCGGTGAGAGGAGGGAGGCGGTGCTTACCTCGGCCACGACGGCGGCTAGGTTGGCGGTGACCTTGCTGTTGACCAGCGCGTTCTCCGCCGTGCGCTGGTCGAGGCCGAGCGCCAGCAGCGTCTCCAGCTTCAGCAGCGGCGCGGACTTCTCCCCGTCGACCATCTCCGCCGCGGACGGCGCCGACTCCCGCTCCGGCAACGGAGTCGAGGTGCCCCCGTGCAGGTGTGGATTCAGGCGGCTCTGGCCCGGGAACGGAGAGGGGAGGAGGGAAGGGGAGGGAGGGCTGCGAGCGAGGCGAGTGAGGGAGGAAGGGATTGGGGAAAAGTGTGCGTGGGGTTTTCTGCACATAAACCCTCCGGCCCACGCGAGGGCTGTGTGTATGCTTGGCGGCCAAGGTAGTGCGTGGCCCGTGGAGTCTTTCTTCGGCCACTTGTCCCGTCTTTTTTTTTTTTGCCTTAAAAAAAATACTTGTCACGTCTTTTGGAGCCTTGATTTGCAAGGTAATTCGACCTTTGGAGTGCCATGTCGAGTCGGGCTTGGGTTCCGTTAGAATTGGATACCGTGGGCATGGTGGTTCTCGAGCATCGCTGTTGTTTGACACGTGTCACGGCTATCATTTTATTTTATTTCTTTTTTGGACATAAACGGAAAAATATTGGGTGTTCCTACTATTAAAAGTAGATGATTCCCCGCGCGTTGTTGCGGTAATTTTATTGGAAAAAAAAACATAAATACTTATTGAAAATAAATAAATCTAATGAAAAAATAAGCTTGAAAAACGATAAAAAGATAAGAACGTCTGAATTATTGTTTAAAATATCATTTTGAACAAAAATGTGAAGGATGCCAAACATGCATGTATGATGTGGTTGTATTACATGCATAGACTAATGCAAAAATAATTGTAATTTCTAAATTCGCATGTTGAACAAAAATGTGAAGGATGCATAACATGCATATATGATGTGGTTGTATTACATGCATAATCTAATGCAAAAAACAAATGTAATTTTAAAATCTGCTTATGTGGCATGTTTTGCATGGCATAGTGGAAGAGAAGATTTAAATGCATGGCTTAGTAGGGATGTTGAGGTGGACACTTTGCATATTGAAACAATTGGGAGCAACTTCTTAAAAATGTAAGATGCTTTCATACTTCAAGCTTTAAAAAATAAATTTGAATGTTTCAAAAAAACTAAAAAAAATGCATGAATGTTCACAAGACATGTGTCTACAATTACTAAAGAACTCATATCCAAATTTAAAGTGCACAAGGAGCAACAACAAAAATGTATGAATATTGTTGCAAAAGATAAAAGGCAAAAACGACACTATGCACACCCTGATTTCTCTTTTTTTTCTCCACGTGTATTTTGAATTTAGATTTAAAATTTAGGTCTAAAAAAGGGTATGTATCATGGAAACATTAGGAGATGAAAGCACACGATATGCACTCACGATAAACACCCTCAAATTCATTTCGGCAAATCTTCAAATTCCTTTTAAGATGGCTTACCACATGTGTTATGTGGGTAAATGTTAGGTCCAATACAAATGTTTGCTTATAGCAACACTAGGTACTAGGATGAAATATAGCCAAGTTCAATAGATAGATGGTCTCATTCCATAGATGTGTTTTGGAGTCTGCCCCTGCATTAACTTTGAATTTTTTTAAAATATATGAGAATGTTTTAAAGAACTGTTGTTTTTAAAGAAAATTTTATATATAGTTAGATGTGATATACTACCTCCCTTCCAAATTAGATGACCTCCATTTGTGTAGATGTGTATCTAGACATGTACACAAATGAAAGTCATCTAATTTGAAACGGAGTAATATATTTTATGAAATACATGTTTTTATCTAGGAGCACACAATGCTATTACCATCACTTGTGTGCTAAAGTATCATCTAATGCAACATTATACATATAAAGAATGCATCCACCTTCCATCCAAATGTATGTACAATTATTATTAGTATTTTAGAAAATATCATGTTCGACTTAAAAATGCCAAGAGCAGTGGTAGAGCCTGCAAAATAAAAGGGTCGAGATGGGTAAGACAAACAGTGACAAAATGTTATGTGTACAACCTTTTTGTGCATACTTACGTTATCTTCCTTCGAATGTCCATCTTATTAGGGAGCTCTCATCCTTTATGTTTATTTTTTAGGGGTTTATCCAGGGTGCGGCTATGTACCATTTGCGGTGAGGTTGAAGATTGTATCGCTTGAAGGAACTTGTTTTATTGGATCGGCCCGTTCGTTTGTACCTTGTTTCTTCGGTTTGCTCGTTCGTTTCATTTTTTGATTTTCATCTCCTAAATTATTAATCCTACAAAATCTCCTAAATTATTACACCTACGAAATCTCCTAAGTTATTTCTTTTAATTTATCATTGATTTCTAAAGACAGTGCATCAATGAAAAGGAAAAATAAAGAAAAGGTGAAATAATAATATACAATGTTTATGAGAAAAATGGTATATATGTATTTAAAAATTGTTAAACGAATGTAAAATGAATGCTTCAGATGCATAAAAAATGTATCATGTGTATCAAAAAATTAATTATGAAAACTTGTATTTGAAAAAATGTTAATAAGAGTATTTAATTTTTTTAAATATGTATATAAATGTTTATTATATATATGGAAAATATACATGTACACGTAAAAAGTACATACAAAAAACGTGTATTTGAAAAAATATTAAACATGTATAAACACATGTTTTGATCTATACCAAAAATGGATAACATACATATAAAGGTAGACATCAAAAGATTATATTTCTAAAAAAATCATTTCTATAATTAGGAAATGTTAACCATGTATAAAACATATATGTGATCTATACCAAAAAATGTACACCATGATAATAAAAAAATAGACATTAAAGATATATTTCAAGAAACATATTTAAGAACATTAAACATGTATAAAAACAATGACCTTGATGTATTCCAAAATATGTAAATTATGGAAGGAAATGCATTGAAAAATGGAAAATTATAATTATAAATAAAACAAGAAAACAAAAGAAAGAAGGAGAAAATAGGAAAATAGAAAACCTAAGAAACAGAAAAACAAAGAAAATCGTGCTAAAAATAAAAACAGCAAAAAAGCCACTATCGTTGGGCTAGCCCATAACACTGGCACATAGGCGATTGTTAATCGATACGGGCGAGATATATAGCCCTGGCGGGTTTATCCCTCACGTAAGGCGTGGGGGAGAAGCAGCAAAAACGTGTCCGATTAAGAGAAAAGGAAATAAATATGTAATTTGTATATTGTTCATGAAAATCACTTTTTATTTTAAAAATGTTACGTATTATCTTTTAAAACACAAACTTGAAAGTATTCCTGATTTTTATATGTATATGGATTATTTAAAAACATTCATCTGTTTTCTTAATTTTTAAAATGTTCATATAATTTAATTTACCAAAATGGAAAAATTTACTGTACTAAATTTTGGCACGGAAAAAATGGGAAAAGGAAAAAAGTAAACAAAAATAATGAAAAATACATAGAAAACACTTGAAACGAAACGAAACAAAACAATCAATGAGGGCTTGTTTGATTCATAGGATAGAAAAATCATAAGAATAGAAAAAGCATAGGATTGCAATGGCATACTCACTCAAATCCTATAGGATTTTGCTTGCACCAAAGTTTGTTTGATTCCATCAAAGGAATTGTAGAAAGAGGTTGGAGTGAATGTTAGGATTTCTATAGGAAGTAGTACAAAAATTCCTATAGGAACACTTCATATGAATCAAATGAGTAACGTAGGAAAAAAATCCTATAGGATAAAATCCTATGGAATTCCTATGAATCAAACCAGCCCTGAAGGTTGGTATATATGACCAATGTCGTGGTTATGGATCCTAAAGGCAACACATTCCCCACACTGTCACATTCTTTAGGTCGGCCCAAAGAATAACTTATTGTTCATGTGTCAGTCTTATGGCAAGCGGTGGTGGAGCTTAGGTAAGTCCAACCTGGACTGTTGCCCCTAGATCATGAAGTTTTTGCCAAATAGCTCTTAGTAAAAGACCCATATACCAGTATATATTGGCTCAAATACCCCCCCCCCCCCTTAAAAATGTAGTCCGAGGTTCGCGACTTGTAGCAGGGATACACACATTCAAACGCGGTTGAGACGATCCTTCAATCTTTAGTAGTCTTGATCGAAAGGTGATAACGAGAAGTCAAGGTGTGTTGCTATTCGAAGTGAGTGATCTTATTGATCCCGCCATATCTTATTGAGACGAAGAACATGTCAAATCGGTGTTCAATTTAGTAGGGGTTAAATGATATTACGACGAGTGCTTGGTCCAACATGGTCGTAGTCAAAGATTGGTTGAACACGATAGCCCTCGCAAGATCACCAAATAGAAAAGGAATGACCTCCCTACTGGTGATTATTGAGCTATGGAAGGAGCGGAATGCAGGAGTCTTCCGAAACATTGCCACCCCTTCGACGATTATCACAGACATGTTGTGGGTAACGACGGGTACCAAGGGACTAGATGTGATATTTTTTTCCGACGAATAGTCGCTTATTTCTGGAGTGCGAATTTCTGTAGCCCGGGCTACATGTAGCCCGGTATTTTGAAAAATTCAAAAAATATATTTAAAAGTTATAAAAAAATTGTTTTTTTTTCTGTGGAAACTTATGTGTATTCCCCACAAGTGTGTGAAATTTCGTTTAAAAATATTGTAATATGCAGTCTGCAAAAAAATAACAAAATTTCGGCCCAAAAACAAGAAAAAAAGGCCCATTTAAAATCAAATATTTGTCAATTTATTTTCCGCGGCGCGGTAAGGTATAATGGTATGAAAATTTGCACAAATGTCCTATACATGTGTATGTATATTCATAAAAAAATTCATTTTTTGAATTGTTTTAATATTCTTTTTAATTTTTCAAAAAACTGAGCTATGTGTAGCTCGGGCTACACAAGGCATTTCCGCTTATTTCTGCCACTGTGTGGCTATTGTGTGTTATTATGAACCCCTCTTCTCTTAGTCAATGAAATGGTAAATATTGTGCTTCGTTTCAAAAAGAAAATTGCTCTCTCTGAACTATATCTATTGTCTCTGCATGACTGCATGGATTAGATTCTTAGTCTGCTTTAGGTTAGACTAAGTTAGTTAGATGAGGACCATGCAAGAAAGCAGTGCAGCCAACGTCCACGCGCACACCATCTTCAGCAGCTGGACCCTAATCCTGTGCTCTACACGCAACGTAACGCAACGCAGTCCCACGTCCTTTCTGATTTTGACTGGTTTTCATGACCTTCATGATCATGCATCATGCATGTCTTTGCCCTTTCCTTAATTTGCAAGGAGACGTCGTGGCCTTGTGGGCGACAGACGCCATCTCTTCCACGGAGTTGTTCAACGAGTGAATGGTTAATGCAGAGGTGGCTAAAGCTAGCTACAGTCGACCAGCCGGCGGCTGCCGCCGAAAGCTACAGCGCATCATGCACGGTGCACGCACGAGCATATATGGCTTTCCTTTTGGGTGCATGAGTGGAGTAGTGGTTTGCAAACCTGCCCAGCGATGGATAATGACGGGATGCGCGAGTGTTGTTGGAAAGGAGTGCATGGCCTGAACCTCAAGAATTTGATCATTAATTTCGACCTGTACGTAAGACCCATCTAACAAAATTCAAAAGCTATGATATTAAGATTAACCAACTGCCAACTCGAGGACCTGCTTAAGAGCAACTCTAATAGATGCGTCAATTATGCGTATTGCAAATCTTACGTACCACTCACCCTAAAACAGACATGTGGTATCAAAATTCGTTCCGCAAAACAGAAATGTCATTTGAAACGGTAAACTTAAAATATTTAGAAGTTAATATTTGGCGGTAACATTACACGACAGAATTATGCAGGAATTTGAAAAGAGGGACGGCAAAATAAATCCTAAACAAGCGAATCTACGTCGGAGGAGTCGCTGGAAGGGCACTCATTGGTCGTCGTGGAGGTAGTAGTGGTAGACCGAGTTAATGAGGACGTGGGTGAAGTCGTACTCATCCCGTGTGACCTCCGGGCGCTCGACGACGTCTGGATCTCCCGCCGCCACAACCTTCTTGGACTCGAAGAACTCGCGCTCCACTGTGCGACAGTGCAACGTCGATGGCCAGAGGAGGTCTTCGAGGCGGTGGACCTCCACCCAGGCGGTGTGCTTGCCGCAGGGAGAACATGCGGCGGCCCTTTTCCCGTGCCGACCTCACAGGATCAATCGAAGGACGCGCGGGGCCGCGGGAGGACCCCACCTCGTCGTCATCCGTCTGCGCTTGGCCGAAGATGAGCCACTACGGCCACCGCGGGAGCTTCCTCCTCATCTTGCCATCTAAATCGTTCGCCCAAGTTGGGGTTGGATGCAATGAAGGGGGACAAGGTTGTGGCAGCGGAGAGGGGATGGAATGGGGGGCGCCTAACCTATCCGCCCACCCACTCCGTAGATATAGCGGCTCGGAGAAAAATATGTGGGCCGCCTGCAAATTTTTTACTGACCGCGCATGATTTGATGGCTCTGTTCTGACACGAAAAGTCGCATATCCGTCAAAAAACCAGTATATATACGGACCGACGGCAGGATGGCGCGTCTGCTAGAGTTGCTCTCAAAGGGCAACAACCATTATCTTGGAGCACCAAACATTTGCTCCTAAGGGCATCTATACAAAAAAATAAGATGTTATATTATATCGAAGAAAAATCATTTAGAGGACTAAGCATCATCTAACAAATCATTTATATGACTTTTTATATATAAATATGACTAAACCATCACCGACTCCAACTTAGTCTAGCCTCGATCGTTCTCGGCAAAAGTCACGTTGCCTTCGGCTCGCCCACGGCTTTCCTGCTAAACACCGCCTTTCGCCCCGCCACCGACCGTCCCCAACCCCAATGACATGCGAAATGAAAAAGCTCCCCCTCCACCGCAATCCCGACCACCTCGTCAAAAATCTAAATAAAATGAGCCTCATACAAGAATTGGTTTCTTATACGACTTCACAAGACGAGTCTAGGAAACAGGAGCACTGTTGATATAATGATACATATCCCCACAAAAATAGGCCCATACACATTATTTGTAAAAACTATAATTGTGTACTGTTATTTAACAGTAAAGTAACGGGAATACCCATCAATGTTAATTCTGTTTTTAGATCATCCCATCCCATGGTTTGTAAGCACGGAAATAACAATTTTATATCCGCAAAGAAAAGACAATGACAATTTTAATAAAAAATTGATGTTTTTTCGATCCTCGCCGGTCGAGTTTTCATCCCATCCCATCCCTCTCATGGATTTTAAGCAGGAAAATAACAATTTTATATCCGCAAAGAAAAGAAAACATTTTTTTTAAATGATGTTTTTTTTCATCCTTCCCATCATAGTTTTCATTCCATCCCACAAATTCTAGACCTAAAAATGGAATCTGTAGCATACAATAGGGTCTATCCCAATGAAAAAGAAAATATAAGAACCTTTATGTAAAATATGAGTTGACGTAAGCGCTAAAACAAGACTTCAGGGACGTAGAGGGCTTTTCAATAACCATAGAGGACCATTGTGTACAAAGTGTAGTACACGTGAGGCGCTAAAACAAAGGACTGAGGGACCTGCACGTGAATCCTCAAGGGGCTAAAAGGAAGGAATCAGGGACCAGCGCACAAAATCTCAAAAAAATTTGAACCATTTCTCAATTTGTGCGTGTCATCCTTGCACAGGGGCCATGCTAATCTTCTCTGTATCGTTCCAATTTTATCGGATGTCCCCGAAGGGACAACTCTGCTGCAGCGGCCGGGCTTATAAGCTGGTCGTTCCCTCCCTCGCTTGGTGAGGTGGGACTAAAACGAACATAGTGTTTTTCTACCGCACGTTGTTGTCCACCAGCCAGAACATGCCCGTTTCGGTGTAGCGGGCTGTGTGTGTGAGAGCATCTCCTTATGCGGCGGCCCAAGTTATTACTTACCATACTACTACTACTAACGAGAGTAATGGGCCGTCTTAATAGTCTATCGGCGGCCGACGTGACGGGATCTCGTCGTACTCTTCAAACCAAATCCTCCACGAAGAGAAAAAACAATTATGCTTCTCCATGTTCTGAAGCAATTTTCATGGCGTACTCCCCGACGCTCGAAATATGGTGTAGAGCTTATGATCCAAACCATGGCATGTGTCCTGTGCACGGACCGGGTACGCCTCTAGAGAGCACCTAATGCGGAGAGTTTCAAATTTTCCGATTATTTCACCAGTTCAGCAACATGTTGCAGGGGATATGTTGTCGTCGATTCGATCATCCTAATTTCTCCAATCAAAAGTGCCCAAATACATATCCCTATGAATATATGTGAAACTATCGGACCTGTCACTTTCAGTGTACGAAAATGGAGCTTGTGATGCACCATAGTTGTAGTATCACCACGCTCTACCTAACTTAGAATCTTAGTTAAAGAGCATTGTTAACTATAGCTAATAGAATGCCCGTGTGTTATTGCGAGTTTTTAAAATATTTTACGGAAGTTATAAACATAATACAAATAAATTTTCACATGTAAAAGAATATAGCATGGATACAATCAAGTGGTAATCGAAGTTCACTTCACTTACAATCCGATTATCGCCGAACCCAGTCAGGGTTGTCCGCCCCGCAAAGGGGGGGGGTCCTATTGTACATACTATTAGAGCATGTCCAATGAAAGATGCAAATTTGAAGATGTAAACTAGGTGTTGTATAATTTACATCTCCAGAAAAGACCCAACATTAACAGATGATGTATAACGGTGATGTAAATGGGCAACTCCAATAGGTGATGTAAAACGGATATGCAAAATTGGTCGGCCGTCGCGCGATCGGGGTGGACGAAATCGGCCGGCTGCGGGTTGGGCAGCCGTCGGCGGTGGCGATTGCACAACAGAAGAGACGGCCGAACGTCGTCGGGAACTCCGCACGGCAGGCAGGGGGGCGGCGGCGAATGCACAACGGAAGAACGGTTGAGGCTCGCGGTCGTCGGGCGGCAGCGACTGCACATCGGGCCGGTGAGGGGTCTAGGCCTACCCCGTCGTAGACCTCCCCGGGGAAGGCGTTTAGGCCAGCCGCAGTCGCCGAAGAAGCTTCGATTCATCAGCGGCTTTGGGCGGCGCGCTGGCGAGGTAGGCGGCGAGGGACGGGGAAGGGGACGAAGTCAGTCGCACAAAAGGGAAGGGAAGTGGCGGCTGGCGAGCGGACGCATTTTTACACCTCATGTAGTGGGAAATGTATATTTGCAGTGCTTCGCGGTATATACTACATCTTCGGGAGGTGGAGATGTAATTTTTTTAATCCGTATTATCTGTTGGAGCAATGTTTTTGAGCCTCAAAAACGCAAAAGATAGTTACTTTTGGATCTACATCTTTTATTGAAGATGCTTAATGCCATGTTTGGTTACGTAGGGAACAATCCACCGGAGGATCAAATCCACTCAGGGATGTGGATTTTCATATGTTTTGGACCCCAATTTGGAGCTGCCGGTCGCACGCTAGAGGGGTTGGAGCGAACCCGCGTCGTTCTGGAAGGCTCCCAGCGCGAATCTTTCCACCTGACTTGTACGAAAAAGCTCAGTTTACTTTAGTCGTTCGCGCTAAATTAAATACGGCGCGAACGTACTAAAAGACACATGTATTCAAAGCTAGTCTAGTGGGTAAGACCATTCACTTGTTGGTAGGAGACCTGAGTTCAAGTCTTAAGCTCTACATATTTTTGCTATTTTATTGTTATAGCGAGAAATAAGTACAATAATTTCTTAAAACTAATAATTTTAGATATATGGTAATTTAAAACGACAAAATATGTTTTCCTTTTTTCATTTGATGGCAGATTTGCCATGCAGTTTTTAATAGAGACAAATATTTTTTGTGAAACCTACGTAAACTGGAATTGCCATGTCTAAAAAATCCATTTTGTCATGTTATATATACTACGAATGACATGTTCAAAAACTACATTTATCATGCTACGTGACTCAAAATTAATATGTTATATATACTAAAAATGCCATGTTAAAACGAAACATTCGCCATGTCCTAAAACATACATTTTCCACACTTTTTTGCTATTTTATTGATATAGCGAGAAATAAGTACAATAATTTCTTAAAACTAATAATTTTAGATATATGGTAATTTAAAACGACAAAATATGTTTTCCTTTTTTCATTTGATGGCAGATTTGCCATGCAGTTTTTAATAGAGACAAATATTTTTTGTGAAACCTACGTAAACTGGAATTGCCATGTCTAAAAAATCCATTTTGTCATGTTATATATACTACGAATGACATGTTCAAAAACTACATTTATCATGCTACGTGACTCAAAATTAATATGTTATATATACTAAAAATGCCATGTTAAAACGAAACATTCGCCATGTCCTAAAACATACATTTTCCACACTTTTTTGCTATTTTATTGATATAGCGAGAAATAAGTACAATAAATTCTTAAAACTAATAATTTTAGATATATGGTAATTTAAAACGAAAAAATATGTTTTCCTTTTTTCATTTGATGGCAGATTTGCCATGCGGTTTTTAATAGAGACAAATATTTTTTGTGAAACCTACGTAAACTGGAATTGCCATGTCTAAAAAATCCATTTTGTCATGTTATATATACTACGAATGCCATGTTCAAAAACTACATTTACCATGCTACGTGAGTCAAAATTGATATGTTATATATATACTAGAAATGCCATGTTAAAACGAAACATTTGCCATGTCCTAAAACATACATTTTCCATGCTGTATAAAATTCATTTGCCATGTTCCAACACATACATTTGTCATGCTGCATAAAACTTCATTTGCCATGTCGAAAAGAAACATTTACCATGCTATATAACTTCATTTGCCATGCTAAATATATTACAAATGCCATATTAGAAAAGAAACATTTGCCATGCTACGTAAAGTCATTTGCCATGCCACATAAAATTATTTGCCATGTTTTAAAACATATATTTGTCATGCTGCATAAACTTCATTTGCCATGTCGAAAAGAAATATTTGCCATGTCGAAAAGAAATATTTGCCATGCCGCATAAAATTTATTTGCCATGTTTTTAAACATACATTTGCGATGCTGCATAAACTTCATTTGCCATGTCGAAAAGAAACATTTGCCATGCAACATAACTTCATTTGTCATGCTATATATACTACAAATGCCATGTCGAAAAGAAATATTTGACATGCTGCATAACTTCATTTGCCAAGGCATAAACTACATTTGGCATGTTAAAAAAATTACATTTGCCATGCTCCCTTAAAAATATTTTTTTTACCATGTTTCCAAAAAATATGACATGATTTATAACGTACAATTGCCATGCTTATTATGATAAATTGAAGAACAAAATGTCATGCTTTATAAGCTACAATTGCCATGCTTATTATGATAAATTGAAGAAGAAGTAATGCCATGCTCCATGATCTACAAATTCCATGCTATGTGACCATTTGTGTGTGATAAAAAAAAACTACCATGTATAATGTTTTGTTGTAAAAAGGTACCATGTATTATGAACATTTTTTTGCATGTTTTTATCTCTTAAAAAAGAAACACAAAATATGGGGACATTGGTTTTGAGCCCTGGTCTATAGGGTAAAGACGTACTAGTACAACCGTTGGACTGCATGCATGTTTTGGTTTGGAAGGTGTTCGCGCCACCTTCTATTCCGTGCGAACGTTGTATTAACTAACAATGCATGTTTTCACTGCTTTAAAATCCGTACGCGAGATCAAACGATGAAAAAAGGGGTCGCGCCAGGTGACAGGGGCGCTGCCGTTCGCTCCCTATAGATTAGGTATGTTCTTCTTATGTTCGTTTTAGTGGATTTTTTTCACGACTGGAAGGCGATTCTTCATTTCCCGTAGGATGAACTGGATCAGGACACGAACCACTATGATCCATGTGGATTTTTTCTTCTAATCAAACTTTCTGGCAAACTTTGCCTTCACATAGGATGGATCATGGATGTGAGTAGTAGAGTGGAAATTGAGATGCCAAAGTACAAGAACTACTCGCGTGTACCAAAGGACTCGACGAGGAGGACCCGATCCACCCATGCATGCACCACGGATCATTTCTTCCTTGGACCTTGCTCTTAGAATTGCAAAATAAATAAATCATGTGAGCAGGAGATGTGCGGGGCACAATGGGGCCACGTCCTACGCCAATCATCATGCCAAAGTACACCAACTTCACTGTATATACATGAATGACCCAAACAACCCAACGAGGAGGACCGTGGCACTTGCCCGGCACACCAGATGTACAAATCCGCGAGCCCTTTGGAAAGTTTCCGACACGAAGAATATATTGGTGACTGGTGAGTGGGTGGTACCGTGGTTTTTCTTTTCTTTTTATTTGTACTTGCTTAGAACATGTATCACTGGAACATTCGAGGAAGAGACATCATATTTATCTGCTGTGCTAGACAGGGTCTTGTCCAGAGTTACGTACTGCAAAGTTCAACCGACGCCCGACGGCCTATGAACTTGGTACGTTTCACGTGTATCATGTGGCTGCTACTAATTTTTAGTACTTTTGCAGGTTGGTACTAGCAACAAACCAGTACAGGGAAAGCTAGCCTAAACCCAGAAAACAATTAACAAAAAGTTCGAGCCAGGAGGACCTTTCGAACTGGACAAGTTGCCCAGTTGCATGCATGGCAACAAACTTCTTCCTTGTCCATTCCATCGTGCACGGCCCACTCCCTCATTTTATTTAAGTATAAAAAAGAAGATGAATTGAGCAGCCGCCTTGGACCCTAATTTTGAGCTGGTGATCGTGTCTCTGACTGGATCGTCACTTTGTGGAGAAGCACTACCTGCAATTATTTTGCAGAATGTATGTTTAGCAACCATTTAGACCATCAGCCCAGTGGTTAGATATTGAACAGAATATCTTATCTACCAACTTGACTGGATAAAGGAGGTAGTAGTATTTTCTGTAGTAGGATTGATCGGAGGGTAGTGCATCATCTTCCACTTGTCTCCTAGATAATACAACTTTTTCACTTGACTGCGCTCCCGCAATCGAGTAAATAGCAAAAAACTATCATATTACACGGGGTAGGGCATTAAAAAGTACTCTTTTTTAATTATAAAGAGTACTCTTTTTTAATTTATAAAAAATATATCATATTTTTATTAGCTGTTTCAAAAAGTCCAATTCTTCCAACGGTTAATTTTAAACCCATTTATAATATTTGTGGCCCACCCGTCAGGTCTAACGTGGCATAAAAGTCAACTCTCACGTTGCATAAAACTCCTTGCAAAAAAAAATAGATCTCTCCCTGCAAAAACAATTGCTCTTTTACAAAAATATCACGTAGGATCCACATGTCAACATCAACGAAAACAATTTTTTCCCAAAAAACATCAAAATTTTGTGGGAAAAAGCTATATATTCGAAAAAATACATTTAGCAAAATAAAAATCATCTTCACCTGTAAAAACGATTCCCCCCACAAAAATTAAAATTTTCAAATAAAATTATTTTTTTTCTAAAAAATAATTACTCCCCAAGAAATCGAAAAAATAATTTCCCATGGGAAAAATACTTTTAGGAAAAAAACATTTTAGCCAAAATATGTTTTTTTTTTCAGAAATAAATAGAAAACATCGTAAAAAAACATTTTCGGAAAAATCGTTACACCAAATTTTATTTTCCCAAAAGGAAAAAACAGGGTAAAAGAAAAAAATCAAGAATTTTTCGCTTTTCCCTCGTGGAACAATTGAAAAAAAATCGGGAATTTGTTTTGTTTGGAAAGTAATATTGTTTTATTTTTGCAAAAATGTTTTTTTATTGTTTATTTCTAGAAAAAATGATTTGTTTGGGGAAAATGCTTTTTCCTAGTATTTTTTTTATTTCGTGGGAAAAATATTTTTTTGGGACAAATTTTTGTTAGGTTAACACTTGGATCCCACGTGATTTTTCTGAAAACATATATTTGTTTTTGTCAAGGCGAGACCTATTTTCTTTTTTACAGGGACTTTATGAGGCTAAAAATTTAAGCACGGGGAAACTTGGGTTTTTTGGAACACCGGAGCAAAAAGAAAGATAGATTTTCAAAAAATAAATAAAAAGGATAATTTTTTGTGCCCTGGCGCATAATGTGGTATTTTTTTGCTATTTACTCTCCCATAATCCATGGAAC
The DNA here is from genome assembly GCA_950022295.1 of Bromus sterilis. Taxonomy (NCBI): domain Eukaryota; kingdom Viridiplantae; phylum Streptophyta; class Magnoliopsida; order Poales; family Poaceae; genus Bromus; species Bromus sterilis. Next base: position 35,297,780 of record OX465597.1, read on the forward strand.
CACCCTCTATCGGTCTTGCATGTATGCTCTAGTCACCGCTCCCTCTGCCCCTTCTCCATCATGTGTTTATAGATGATGTCCGAGATCCGTCAATGTTATCATGTCTATCATCGTCATTTATGGGTCACCATGTCAGAGATGCAATCATGATCCGATAAGTCGCCACTCTAAATTAATTAGTGCCCATGTTACATGCCCGTAAGGGGTATTATGGGTTGACTGAAGAAGACCACTAACAATGATCCAATAAGGCATCACCCTAAAGAAACCAGGGTGCTCGTTACCCGACTAACATCGAGATAGGATGGGAGAAATTTGACGATAGATAACCACCTATGTGACCCAATGTTCATTACACATCGGGAATCAAGATGGAAGGGCTAAAATTTGACCAGAGACGACCACATTTGTGAGCCAACTAGATGTCACTCTACAACAATCAAAGCTTTTCTTACTTATCGAGCTAATGTAAAAGGGGGGGGGGGCATTGACAAGAGACGACTACTTGTCAGCCCGATAAGGCATCACTCTTAAAACAACAAGAGTGTTTGTTATCAAACTGGCATCAAAGTGGGAGGAAAAGAGTTTATCGGAGATAACAATCGACAATGACCACAATCATTATTGTCATCGACGATGGTCATCTCAAGGCAATTCCTTGTACCTTCTTTTCTTCCCTGTCTCATTCTCCTCTCCTAATTGCACACCTTTTTTCCATTTAGTTTTCTTGCTTAACATTAAAAGGAACGACGTCGAATAGTTGTACTACATATTTCTCACAGATACGGGGACTCCTAAATTCTCGCAACATCGAGGATCAAGACCATTCGATACAATATTGGCAAGCCCTTGGTGGCCAGATCTTGAAAATGGTGCGCTGAAGCTGCTAGATCGCCTTGTCGATGCTGGGAGAGGGTAGGAGGGAGGAGGAGGAGGGGATCTACCCGAGTATTGATGGCAGTGGGGCGAAACTTTCCGGAGTAGCAGTTATTTTCTATGCGTGATTCGAGGAGCGTCAAGGAGATTGTCACTATTGGGAAGTGACTGGGTCAATGCTGGACTTTATTTTTCCAAAATTAAATCTAGTTGTATTAGATCAATAAAACATGGAATATAACAAAATATGTGGGAGCTCAATCCTCAGAAAATAAATCGACACTAAAGAACGGGAATATTATGACTATACATCTCAAAATTATTGTTGAACCCATGGCTGAACTTGTTGTGACAACACCACTGTAAACCACACAAACAATGGACAACATCGAAAACCAACCGCTAAGAACGTGTTTGGTAGGATGCATCCAACCTAGTAAGACTGGTCACAATGGGGAGTAACTTAGACTAGTAACATACACGGATTTTGAGTCTATGTTACTACCTCCACAATGGGTAGTAACATATATGTAGTGTCATATAATACTTCATTTATTAGATTATACACTCATATTGTCTTGGTATGTGTGATGTTACTCAAAGAGCTAGTAACTAGCTAAGTTACTACAACCATCTCTCTTCTCATTAACTCATTGCCACATAAGCAAAAATGCTGAGTTGGACTCTATGTTACTGCTAAGTTACTCCCATTGGGGCCAGCCTAGGCTCCGTCGGTTCCTGTTGTGCATGAATAGCCCAAAACTCAAAGCACCTTCCATCTAGAACCGTGAGGATTGGGGAATGGCTAAATCAGATGTTTTTCATAGAGCTAGAATCCAACGAGCCATGTGTTCCCTTAACTTGCACGCCTGGAGAAGAGAGGCAGACGTCCCCAATCCGTCATAACTTCCACCCCTCTCTCCCTTCAATTCCCAAATCCATCTAAATGTCACTTATCGCTAAATGAACATATCTAAATGTATTTAATGCTAAGCACATTCATTTGAGAGCGTGATACAAAAATACTATTATGGCAATCCATATTGTTTATTACTCACATGGATGTATCTAGATGTATATACATTCATTTTAAAAAGTGTGACCGACGATGACACTAACCCTCGACTTTTTCTACAATAAAAAATGATGAAGTGTAATTAATGATGACGGGTTGTGAATTTTCTTGCAACCAGTAGCAAAAAAGCTATCACCATTGACCAAATTTGTTGCCACTAGTCGATGACAAATATGACATGAAACAATATTATCACAATTTTTACTATAACGGTGCTAAAAATCGAAAAAAAGACACACTAATTTTGTGCTGTAACCGTCGATCTATTTTGCTACAAACGTAATCGCATTTTGTTGCTTGCGTTCAACGAAGAGGTAAATAGAAAGATCTAATGTTCTTGAGCCTAGATCGAATGTCAACAAATGAGTAAATAGAAAGAACTAATGTTCTTGAGCCAAGATCGAACGGCTGCAGGTCGATCGGCCCAAATTTAAATCAATCGATCGTCGTAAACCTATTTTGAAGGCTAAGACTTTCTCTTTGGAAAACCAATTTTTCGAAGATATGGTTGAATGGTCGGTTTTCGTTATTCGTTTTAAAGATCGATATTGAAAATGATCCTGATAGCATGAACGAGCCCATGCACATGCCTTTGAACGGCTATCGAAACCCGTACGTCAAACACCTCATCCGATAGCGGATCTCGGCCGTCGAAAGCAACCAAAGGAACGCCGCAAATAGGTCCAAACACGCTTCCACGGCCCCACACCCCCACCACCTCCCCTACCGGGCCCCACACACACAAGCAACCCACACTGCTGCCGAGCGAGCACCGCACCAAACTCCATTTAAAGAACCAGCTCAAGCTCCAGAGCTTCGTCCCAAAACTCCCCCCCACCCTCCCCACACAGAAACAAACCCAGAGCAGCAGCAGCCAGCAGAGCGGCCATGGCGTCGTCGTCGCCGCCGAGCTTCAAGGTGACGCGGATCTCGGAGGGAGCCGTGAAGCCGGCGTCGGAGACCCCCGACCACACGCTGCCCATGGGGTGGGTGGACCGGTACCCGACCCATCGGGGCCTGGTGGAGTCGATGCACATCTTCCGGTCCGGCGCCGACGCGGCCCCCGGCGTGATCCGGGAGGCGCTGGGAAAGGCGCTGGCCTTCTTCTACCCGCTGGCGGGGCGCATCGTGGAGCAGCCGGAGAAGGGGTGCCCCGGCATCCGCTGCACCGCCGACGGCGTCTACTTCTCGGAGGCCGCCGCGGACTGCAGCCTGGAGGACGTCCGGTTCCTGGAGCGCCCCCTCCTGCTCCCCAAGGAGGACCTCGTCCCCTACCCCGGCCCCGACCTCTGGAGCGTCGAGCCCCACAACACCATCATGATGATGCAGGTACTATACATCACTACTCCACCTCGACGGTCGACGCTGGCCGTCCGGCCGCCGTGATCCCTGAGCTGAATTAGCTAGTGTGAATCCGACTGCGTGGGTAGAGCTAGATCCGCTGGCGCGCGGGTAGATCTGGGGAGAAGTCAAAAGCTAGCTAGGAGCCGAGCTAGGTGATGGATGGATGGCGTCGTCGTGGGAAGCTTCTCACTTTCTTCTTCCTTTGACGCGTCACGGGTAGGTGTCGGTCTAGAGGCTGTCACGCGGGCCCCACCAGCGTCTAAACACCCCGTCGTTAATTAGCCTGTGGGGATGCGATTACGACATTGCATGGAGGGCTACCCGGACTCCCGGAGCTGGACGTGCCCGGAATTTTCCCGTAAAATTGTCGCTAGTACCATGAAGCAGAGAGCTCGTGATGCGTGTGAGATGAGATCCCGGCGAGGGGTCACCGCACGCAGTTTGTTCGGTTGCGGCACCGTCGCGTGATGCCAACGTTGCCGGCGATCGACGGTGGGTGCCAGTGCCACCAAGTAGGACGGTGTGGCATGAATATGATGGTTAGGTAGAACCGCACTCGACGCAGAGGATTCCGTCCATCATTCCTGGGCAGAAAGCGATCGCCATGAGACCTGAGCTGCCGGATTTTGACCTCGGTGTTATGTTAGGCGTACTGAATTGGACCTATCGACTCCTCCGCGATGATGGCGATCTCGCTCGCCTCGCCATTATTCTGCTAGTGCTACTACCACTGTAGATGTAAGGGAACTGGCCAGGCCTGTTGTTGACTCTTAACCAGGATCGGTTTCAGGATTTGCAACTTATTTGGTGACAGAGATGTATCATCATCATGTCGCTGCCAGATTATTTATCCCAATGTGCATGCTGTAGGTGCCGTCCTTGCCAGACAGGCGGTGTCTGTCTGAATCTGAATGTACTGTGTGTTGCTTTGAAGCTACGGTTTATGCGTAGCCCCTCTCTCTGCTTTTGTTGCCCACCGACAGACAGGTGTGGGCAGCGAGGTTGTTGGAGAGGATCGATCGATCTTCGTTCAGTATTGTATTGGAGACCGCTGGCCAAGAACACTTTATCTTCTCCTTTTTCATGTAGCGTCGGGGAGTTTGGAGTAGTTAGTGGGAGGGATGCTCTCTGCTTTGCTGGATGGATTAGTACTTTATGATTATGATGATCAGATTGCATTTTTCATTCATTCTCTCTTTGGTGCCATGTTCGTGCATCCCTGTCGCCCGTACCTTGCTACTATGCATGAATGATTGCCAGAAATTCATATTTTTCAACCAGGACAGACTAGGGGGGATTATGGGTGCATCTACAGGAGATTAGTCATAGTACTAATGAAAATAGTTTGGTATGCAATGGGAATGAAATGAAATGGAACTTGACCTTTAATTTTCTGGTGAACTCTTTTGACGACACTTTGGTTGGTACAACAAAATCCAGTGCTGACATTTCAAGTTTACATGGGTTCAGATCACGAAATTCACCTGCGGCGGGTTCGTGATGGGCCTCCGGTTCAACCACGCGTCGGCGGACGGCATGGGCGCCGCGCAGTTCATCAAGGCCGTCGGCGACATGGCGCGGGGCCTCCCGGAGCCGGCGGTGAAGCCGGTGTGGGACAGGGAGAAGTTCCCCAACCCGAGCATCAAGCCAGGCCCTCTCCCGGAGCTCCCCGTGCTGGCGCTGGACTACATCGTCCTGGACTTCCCCACGTCCTACATCGACGGGCTCAAGACGCAGTACAAGGCGCACAGCGGCAAGTTCTGCTCGGGCTTCGACGTGCTCACGGCCAAGCTCTGGCAGTGCCGCACCCGGGCGCTCAACCTGGAGCCCGACGCCGAGGTGAAGCTCTGCTTCTTCGCCAGCGTGCGCCACCTGCTGAAGCTCGACGCGGGCTACTACGGCAACTCCATCTTCCCGGTGAAGATGTCGGGCACCAGCAAGAAGGTGCTGGAGTCGTCGGTGGTGGAGGTGATCGACATGATCCGGGAGGCCAAGCAGCGGATGGCGGTGGAGTTCTTCCAGTTCGCCAAGGAGGAGACGCAGCAGGACCCGTTCCAGATGACCTTCAACTACGAGTCCATCTACGTCTCCGACTGGAGCAAGCTCGGGTTCTCCGAGGTGGACTACGGCTTCGGCCCGCCCATGTTCGCCGGCCCGCTCGTCAACAACGACTTCATCGCCTCCGTCGTCATCCTCAAGGCGCCGCTGCCGCTCGACGGCACCAGGATGCTCGCCAGCTGCGTCACCAAGGAGCACTCCGACGAGTTCGTCCGCGGCATGAAGGAGGACCTGCCCTGAGCCCTGAGCTCCTTTGCTTAGCCCGAGAAGACCTGGAAGCATCAGAAGGAGCTGCTGCTGGTTCAGTTGTTTGGTTGATAATATTGTTGCTGATGTTGTATTTGTATCTGTTCTGCTGTACTAGTTGCTCTCATTTTCTTGTATTTATTTACTTTGTTTCTACATCTTGAAGCAATAAGTTACTACTCTTAGAATCTAGACAGCCAATTTGATTTTTTCAATCATTTGATACCGGACAATAAAATTGATATATACCCTGTATTTGATTATCTCTTCATGGTTTATCCGTGGCTTACTGCAAGCCTCCTGAGGCCATTTGCCCTCTTTAACTCACCGCCTTGTGGGGCCAACCTGGCAGCTTTCTAGCATTTCCTTCTGTAGGCCACGGAGCTTTCTAGCATGCATGCTGTGGAGTTGGCTTTTAGGGATTTTTTTTAAAATAATACGTTTTTTAATAATAAAATCAGTAATAGCACGCGATTTGGAAAAAAATGAAAATTAGGTCGCTGTCGGCCGTAGTAGGGCCGAAACCAGTAGATTCAGCCCGGCTACTGACGAAAGGGATAGTTTCGGCCCTGGTAAGGCCGAAGCAGCTAATCGGCCCCAGTTACGCCGATCTGCATGTGGCTGCCGCGCGGGCCCCACCGTTTCGGCTCGGGTACAGCCTGTTTAGGCTGGATAAGGCCGAAACCAGCCGATCCCTCCCTCCTCCTTTCTTCTTCCTCTAGCTTCCATTCGTACCGAGCTCTCTCTCTCCTTCATCTTTCCCCTAACCGTGATCTCTCATAATAGCTAATAAAAATCAGATTTTTTTAGTGGAATAGATAGAGGAGGCTGTAAGCATCAAGGATCGGGTCATGGGATAGCTTTTGGTGGCGTTTTGGGTGATGTTTTTGGGTTAGGAGGTGGAGCTTTTTTTGGCAACAATGGTGGACAATAGTGGTGTGTGTTGGTGTTGTGAGGATAGGAGAAGCGGTGCTGCGATGGTGGTGGTGCTCTTTTGAAGTCCGGCAGCAAGGGTTCGCACGCATCAAGGGTAATCCCTAGTTTTTCTGTAATTTTACATACGCGTACATGGTAATATATTTAGATACATTTTATAGATGCAACATATATTATTGTAGATGATATAGATAAATTTTTGCTGATATATTTAGTATATATTTAGATAAATTTAGTTGGCTCATTTAGTATGTTTACATATATTTTAGGCACATAAAATTTATTAGATGCGAGACATTTATTTTTAGATGCGGCATAAAATTTAGGTGGTTCATTTTCGGTGGTTTATATAAATTTTAGGTGATTCATTTAGTATGTAGTATTTGATGATGGAATATATATATTTTTTAGGTGAGGAGTCATGTCTGAATTTGTAAATGTTGGTGTTTACTATGGTTCTGGTACTGTCCGTGCAAATGCATCGCTTGATTTCTTCTTGTTGGATGACCCCGATGCAGCACTCTTACCTGATTTTTTTTCCACGGTAAGTTTCCGTGCTTGTCTGGCATAAAGTCATCATCACTATCTTCAGCGGGCTTTGCTGATGCATCGCTTGATTTCTTCTTGTTGGATGACACCGATGCAGCACTCTTACCTGTTTTTTTTTCCACGGTAAGTTTCCGTGCTTGTCTGGCATAAAGTCATCATCACTATCTTCAGCGGGCTTTGCTGATGAATCGCTTGATTTCTTCTTGTTGGATATCTCTCGGGGAAATGGACGAGGATCGCCCATGACTGCGAAATGAGAAGAGTGAATGAGGAGAAGAGGCAAAGATGAGCTCCTTTTAAAGAACCGACGAGGCCTCAACGCCGAAAGCGTTTCAATACCTGTCTCCTCAGCGCCGAAAGTGTTTCAATCTCTGTCTCCTCAGCGCCGAAAGCGTTTCAATCCCTGTCTCCTCAGCGCCGAAAGCGTTTCAATCCCTGTCTCCTCAGCGCCGAAAGCATTCCAGTCTATGTCTCCTTAGCGCCGAAAGCGTTCCAATCAAACAAAGAAAGGGCTCGTCAGAAAGAAAATATCCACGCTGGACTCAGTAGATTTGTGTCTTTATTTCGCAAGCGGTTGTATCTCTAATTCCAATGTAGTTTTTTTAATTGCAATGTACTGGAATAAGTTATCAACTCGCAAAAAGGAAAAAAAACTTATCCAGGATGTTTCGGCCTTACCAGGGCCGAAACAGTGGGGCTCGGCTCTGCGCAGCGGAATGCCCATGCAGGTCGGCCGTGTCGGTGCCGACAGACCTCTTTCGGCCCGGCCTCTGCCGAAACGACTTCTTTCGGCCTTACTTGGGCCGAAACAAGAGGTTTCGGCTTTTCTACTGCCGAATCGTTTGGTTTCGGCCTTAATAATGCCGACAGTGCACTAGTTTTTTGATATTTCCAAATAGCGTGCTATTACTGATTTTGTTATTAAAAATCGTATTATTTTAAAAAAAATCGGCTTTTAGGTGCGTTGTAGGGATAGCTGTGGTGGGATTTTTTAGATCATCCATCCACTAGAAATGCCACACTCTACCATTTGCTTCGCTGGTCTGCTAATGAAAAAAACAAAGTTGTCTTTTCTCTTGATTTATGTTTGTTAATTTTTATTTAAGTTTATACTCCTTCTGATTCATAATAAGTGTCGTCCATCTAGTACAAAATTTATATTAGCTTAGTATAAAATGAGCGACACTTATTATGGATCGTAGGGAGTACTTTTTTTCTTCTGAATATGGGATTTTTTTACAAGTATGTGAGATATATATTTACACACATATGAACTAATTTTAAAAATTATGCTTTAATATACATTAATTTTTAATACGTATATTTTTTCATATATGAACGTTTCTCAAATATGCCACAATTTTTTTATTTCATATATGAACCTTTTCTATCACACACACGAATATGTTTTTCAATTTTCTCAATATAGTTTTTCCTTTCTTAAAAATAGATTTTGAAAATATTTTTGAAACCTCTTTACACAAAAGAATTTAAAATATTAAAACCAAGATCTTAATGGGTTGTGTTCACGACCAATCCATGTATAACTGCACAAAGAACAATCAACGTTCCTATGTACCATACATTGGTACACTGATTCTATAAACATATAAAGATAAGATTACATACGAACCATACAAATCGACACACTAATATTTAGGGCAACATGCAAACAACACGTCACACCCATGTGTGTGCGGTTAGCATACGAATCCAGAATTGTGCATGCACTGCTATCATCATGTGTGATATCTAGCACCGTGGCTATCAAAAGAAAAAAAATGTATTTTTTAAGATAAAAGAGAGAGAATAAATGTCACACAAGTCATTCTACCATGGATAATTTATATAGTGATCCATGTATATATCGAATCCTCTTCAAGTTTATGCAAGGCTGACTATCCGCTTCCTCGCTCCACTCATGTGTGAGATTCATCGACCATCAGATCCTAGATAAAAGCTAGCCAAGTCACCAATTGTGGTTGATGAACTGATTTGTATTTACTCCCATCTGAGCCTCTCCCATGAGTCTGAAGTGGTTGTTTGCGGTAGCCCTTTGATGGTCAATTTTGTGTGATGGGGTCATCTGGTTAAGCAGTGAGGACGATGTCTTTTGGGATATGTTGTCTTTTAGAGCTAATTATGCATGTGTTTGTTTAGACCGGTAGATTGAACTGTCTGATATTTGTGTGTTGGGCTTGTTGTGTAACTGCCCTCATTGAATGGTGTGAGTTAATTGTTTGGGGTGTGTTCATTTATTGTTGCTCTCTATGTCTTTGGGTTGGCATTGTTTGTTGCCATTGTTTTTCCCAACTGTTGCTCTAATGCACATGTCAATGTTAAACTAGCATATGCATTGACTAAAAATGAGTTTGCACTCTGATTCATCGTTTCCTGAAAAAACATTCTCGACTCACTTCGACCATCTTCTTACAGAGATGGATACCACAACCATTCACCAATACTATGTGGATCAAGCTCACCTAAACTCACATGCGAAGGAAGCAGCTATAGTTGGGCGCAGCGAAGCGCGCCATCCCCTCTAGTTTGATTGATGGCTTGCATGATGTGCATATCTCACATGTAGAGTTCATCTGACTCACTGCGTAAGAGCTTTCTCTAGCACGACGGCAGCTCTAACACTATATATTAAAATGTTTTGCTGGAGTTATATATAAATATAATGTATGTTGCGTTTCATATGTATATAAAAGTTAGTAAGTACTAACAATCAATAATTAAAATCCACAAAAAAACTTATTTAGATGTTCTTCATTGATCAGGCCTTACTATTTACTGAGATATTTGTAGACATCTTGAAACAAAGAAAATAATTATCTGCAATTGCTATCTACACAAGCGTATCACGTATATTTTGAATAAACAAGCCAACAAAAGGTTCACACACATGGTTTATCCTAGTGACAGTGGTCCATGCAGTTAGCGAGATGTTGTTTGGTATGGCTTCATTGTCGGAGAAATCTCAAGATAATGCATTATACGAAGTTTTGGTATGGCTCCTTTCGAATTCCGAGTTTGTATGAAGAAACGTTGACCTGTACACTGGAATGGTCGAATACGCCGAGACATGCTTGGTACGGACGTCTAGTTCGTACCGGTGTCCGAACGATGAACGAAAACGTCTAAAAGTTTCCTTTCCGAATGGGATTCTCTAACGATTATATCCTTATTTGTTCACTCAAAATTCTTGGTCAATAAAGAAGTGTTTTAGACGGGGTTTGGGTCATCAAGAGCCCTTGGATGAGTCACACCCTTGAATGTAGGAAAACACCCCACAACTGTTAGTCAATATTCGTTGAGTGTCTACACATGCTGATTATTGATATTTATGTTGGTTGAAACAAGGGATGACAATTTATATCTACAATGTAATATGGCATTATTAACAACAAATAGAATGAAGCATGACAATGCAAAATAGATTACGAACAACAAATTATTTTCCTTTTTCCTATTCTTCTTCTACTTTACCTTCTACTTCTTATTTTTCTTCTTCTTCACCTCCTAGCTACTCCTTACTAACTAAATGATTACTAACTACAAATAACAATAACTACAAAATTCAGTTACTACCCAAGTCATTTATGTTGGTTGAAACAGGGGATGACAATTTATATCTACAATGTAATATGACATTATCTCCTACTTCTTCTACTTTGCCTCATACTTTTATTCTTCTTAGTCACCTCCTAGATACTTCTTACTAACTACAAATAACAATAACAACAAAATTCAGCGCAATGCACAAACAAATTACTACTCCTAGATTGAAGAATGACAACGCAAAGCATATTAAGAGGTGGATGACAATGCAAAAATCCAGTGACAATGAAAAAGGAGATTACTACTCCTATATTGAAGAATGAAAATGCAAAATTTTGTGGCAATGCAAAACATATTATACTGCTAGATTTAAGAAGGGCATTGCAAATTCAGCGGCAATGCAAAATAGATTACTAACTACAAAATCACCCGTCAGGAGGGGCATACCGGCGAGGAGGGGTTGGACGGCTAGGAGGGGAGGATGTCAGTGGTGGTTGGCCGATGAGGAAAGGTGGTTACTAGATCGATCCGCACGGGCTTGGGGAATGTGAGGATTGGGATCATGGGGTGACGAGGGGGTGACCCCACGACTCCTATGGATGGGCCTACCCGGTGTACCCGAAGACAGAAGGCCCACAAGGATGCCGCCTGGACCCAGCCTTGGCCCACTAGTGCCACCGACGTAGGAGTCTGCGACTCATAAGGAAGGTGCAAACCTGCCGTACGGTACAAGCTTAGGGTTAGGAAATATTATCTGTAATCTGAGACGGATTCCCGGAGACCTGACCGGCTATATAAAGGCTAGGAGGGGAGACGTCAAGATCAAGCAATACACAATCTGTAACCCTAGCCTTGTGCGCACTAGCCTTGGCTTCCCTGTAATCACCATCTCCAATCAATAAAATCGAGCAGGAACGTATCCTCCTGTTAGCCGACGAGCTATCGTCCAATATGTGCTTATCATGACTAACCCAGGGTCCTTGACCGTGCGATTTGCCGGGGTACATCCCCGTCAATTGGCGCCGTTTGTGGGAACCGCACAGGTTGGGAACGCGATCTCGGTGGCCTCACCAGCATCTTCAACACCCGCCAACGCGATGACTTCACCAACGCTCTTCGATCCGACGACCCAGGCGAAATCCGATCTGTTTGGGTCCTTCGGTTTCACGGCCCACCTCTCGACTCTCCGACCAGTCTTCGCCAACCTCCGCTCCGGCATCAACCTGATCTTCGGAGCATATCAGATCTACATCAACCACTGGGGCGCCCTCCGCCTCACGGACGACGCCTGAGCACCCGTGACGACATCTACAGCAACAATCGACGCAGTCGCCACCCCCCAAGGAGTTCTTCGCAATCGCGACATAAACAAAACTGGCACTCGAGGCAAAACCAAGGCTACAAAGGAATACATGTTGGGTCTCGCAGCAGAAAACAATAATTTTTCTAACTAGCGTCGCCCTTAACCCAAGATCTATCTAGCTTTAATGCTGTAACGGAAAGACTTGCGGAAACATACCTCGGGGTGTAGACCGTTGCGCGGGAAACGTTCCCGCAAACGTGGTTGATGAAGCCGTAAACCTTTCACAGCCCCCTGGCTGTGTTAGCACCCTAATGGGGTGATAGTGCCGCACGTGCAGCACCTCGTAGTACTCGCACACGTACGGACTCGATGACGACCTCCGTTCTCCGATCCAGCGAAGGTGGCGGAAGTAGACCTCCCAGAACCGGAGTTTCGGCAGCACGACGACGTCCGCGTAGCAGAGAAGCCTCAATCCCACTACAGGTTCCATACAAGGGGAACCCACCGTGGAAGAGACGAGAGAGAGGAGAAGACCGGTGAAAACCGATCTCAATTCGGAGTAATATTGAATTCTCTGCGAATTAATTGGTATTAAAGAAGTGCACCCCTGCCCATCTATATATAGGCAGACGGAAGGAGTCAACCCCCTCCCTTAGCAATATGGGACTAAACCCTTTGCCAAGGGGGGGTGGCCGGCCAGGAGGGGGGAGTGGGGCGCCACCCTCATGGGCCCCAAGGCCCATGGCGCCCCCCTTTTTTCTTTTTCTTTTTCCCTTTTTCCTTTTTCCTTTCCACTAATGGGCTTCTTTCCCAAAGCTGGCCCATTGCACTTTTTAATTATAAATAAAATGTTATTAAATATTAATTCACTTAATTAATAAATAAAAAATATTATTTCATCTCCTAATGATCCGGAACTCCTTCCAGCTCACTCCGAACAACCTTCGGGCCAACACGGAACTTTTCCGGTATGTCTTTCTCTCTTCTCCGATAACTCCGATAGTTCCGAAAAGGTCTCCGATATTCATCGATCCCTTAAGTGTGTTACCCTACGGTCCGAGAACACTCCAATCATGACCGAGACAATGGCTACGGCCAATGATCAATAGCGGGACCTGGATGCCCATAATGACCCATGTGCATTCCGGAAGTAACCGATTGAACCGTACACGTTGTATACCATTCCCTTTGTCATGCGATACTAGATTAGTCCAAGATCCGATCAACTGCATCCAATGCATTAGTTCTGTCTTTTTACCGACAAATCTTATTCACTCGTTCCGTGATATTCATCTTTGTGACGTAGTCACACGCTGCGCAGCTTTATGGATGCAATCTCACCGAGTTGGCCATGAAGTATCTTTCCATTATATGGATTGAAAAATCCCGCTCTTGAATCAACACTCCTCAACATATCCCATCGGATAGCCCAAGATACACCTTTATGGTCACCATGTTTCAGTGTGACGGTTAATGCACTCAAAGCATCCTCAGAAGATAGCAATTATGCGTGATCTCACGGTCAAAGGAACAGGCTACTACGTTCTGTAATTACAACACTGAACTTTTACGATTTGATCATGTTGCAATGCTTGCATTGGGTAATGTTCATCACGTCATTCATTCAATGAGGTGACCTTATCGTCAATTGACTTGATTGTCCATGATCGTGAAACCACAATCATCAGTTGACGATAAACCAGTCATCATGAGAGGCTGACTAGGAACTCTGGTTGTTTCTATACCACACCTGTATCATTGTTTCGCTGATACAGTTCCAGCACAGTATGAAACTGGTCATGAACTTATTTAGATATATTGGAATAATCATATATTTATTTGCCTCTAGAGCATATATCCAACAGTCTCCCACTTGCACTAGATAGCAAATAATCTAGCTGCATATTTTCTCGATCATAATCATCTTATCATATAAGTGTTTATTGATCATGCTTGCTCATGGAAGAGGTTTCGTCAATGATCTGTACCCGTTCAGATTCGTATGTTCCTTTGCAACAGGTATTGGTCAACTTGCTTGATATATCCTTCATTATCTAATAATGCTTGAATTATAAGTTTGGCGGGAGAGTGAGACTTCTTATTTTACAGTATTCTCTAATGACAAAATGGTTTTAGTCCCTAGGACTTCCATAGTCATGTATACTGAAAAATACACTCAGCCAGAAGTCTAAACTTCTTACGCTAAACTTTATTCAACCTTCTACTTCCTTAAGTAGATATTTATATTTTGTAGAGTTTTGGTTCGTGAAATTATAACTCACATTTCCTTTCTATTCCTTTTGGTGATATCTCTAATCCATATAGACCCATAATAAGGCTTGCAATCGTAATCCAGTATTACATTCAAGTCTATTATCTTTTCTATCATTTAGAGTATTGTCCTCAGTTTCTCTTCAGATACTGAATGCTTGGACTTTGCTCAGGTTCTGTGTTTTCCCAACCAAGCACATCGGAACCTGTTCTTCTTCTAAGAACTTTTGAGTCATTCTGTTATTGGATTCACAACTTCCGTTTTATAGTAGAATCATATGTCAAAGGTCATATAGGATCACATGTCTTGAGACAAAGTGCATCCCTATTCTTCCATTAAAACATTATTTTGGGATATTAAGGTTTTACATCCTTTATATAATTCCTAGCCACAAGAACCTTTTCTTGTTTAGGATATCATTCCAATCCTTTTGATGTTCATTACACGTGGTTCATGTTTCCAAATAAAAAATAAAAAATGATTTATTTTTGTAGAAAGTAATTGAGGTTTAATAAATTGTTTGTGCTCTCAAAATTTTGTTTCTTTTTTCTGAAAGTATTCACACATTAAAAATCGGGGATTTAAAAAATAGTTCAAGTTTTTCAAAATTGTTTAAAAATTAGTTCGTTTTTCTGAAAATACTTCAGGTTTAAAAAATTGTTCGTGTTTTCAAAATTCGTTCATTTTTTCAGAAAGTATTCACACTTTAGAAAATGGGGATTTATAGAACGGTTCGTGTTTAAAAAAATAAAAATTAGTTCATTTTTTTCAGAAAGTACTTGAGGTTTAAAAAAAGTTTATGTTTTCAAAAATTCGTTCATTTTTTCAAAAAGTTTGATTCCTTGTGAGTCTCTATTTTGTGTATTTTAAATCACGCTTGGTGGGTTGGCCCAATCGCGTCCGACCGCAGCCTTATCTGACACGTCAACGGTCCCTTCAAGAATGCACTCAAGGTTTAAAATAGATCAGGATCAGATAGTTTGAAGTATTGATTTTAGAGATATAAAGTTTAGAGTTTGATTTAACCTTCGTCTAAAATTTTAGTGTTATTTTGTAGTATGGCAATTTTAGTTACGTAATATGGTAAATGTATTTTTTGTAGCATGCAAAATATATTTTTTGGATATGAAAAGTATTTTTTTGCAGTATGTCCATTTTAGTTACGTAGCATGACAAGTGTGGCAAATCAAAAAAAATTAACATGGCAAGTGTGTTTATCGATCATGGCAAATTTCACAAAATATAAGTTTTCTTATAAAAAATAATTAATGGAAAATTTTCATAAATTTTAGTTTTCCTATATATGAATTTCACTTCAAATTTGCCATTATATTTTTTCTTTGTCACATAGTTTCTCAACATAAGTTTTATGGTAATTTTATCAGTTTCATGGAAATTTTATAATACATGGCATTTTATTACAATTTATATACATTCTTGTAGTTATTTTTTATCAATATTTTTTTCATGTAAAAAATGTGACAAGGTTAACTAGGCTGATGGGTTCGTGCTCGGCTGCCCCCTGACGGTTCACGCCTTATTAGGATCCTAGTTTTATGTGTCATGCCAGAGTTTTCAGAACAGATTCAATCTTAAATTGGAAACTGAAGTTCTGGCATTGTGTTCAAAATGATCACAAGTATCTAGTAGAACAATAATAATCCAGATTTGAACTTTTCAATTTTGGTTTTAATTGAATTTAAATTCAAATTTCATTTGAACCTTGTTTGCAAACCACATGCCCAATTCATCTCGCAGATTGTTGAGTTTCGAAGGCGCGATCGACATTGCTAACCCCTTCGATTCACGACAATGTCCGGTGGTGCTTGAAGCCTCGAAGTCGGATAGAGCTCAAGGAGATGGAGGTGGCAATCGTAGGATGAAAAATGTTGTTGGGGAAAATCGCAAGGTAAATAGCGATCTACGTATACACGCGTGTACGCGTCCGCATGTTTTACAAAGAACGAATTTGAATTAAGTTGTGGAATTTCAAGTTGTGGTCCCTTCATAGTGTTCGTGAATGAAATACCCATATTGATTTAGCATTACTACGCTTCCGTAGTCAATCATTATTGAATTTAGCCATAACATCTTTTATGTGCCAAATCATGCCTTTATGTGTTGCATCATTCTTAATAACTTCCTGGTTATTTGAAATGTGAAATAACTACTTTATTTCATAGGATGTGAGCTATCCCATATGCAACTCAATATGATTTCATTTCTCCTCGTTTCCTAGGTAATCATCAATCTTTCGTAATTTATGAGCAGTGTCCCTTTTGTTTCACTTAAGAAGACTCATGATTATTGTTCTGTACAGAACGTATTCATGACAATTTTCTTATTTTTAAACTAAGGCTTTAACTAATATACCATGATCATCATCAATAGCATATTTCCTCTTCTCATGGAGTCATTTCAGTGGAACGTTTTCCGTTGCGTTACTCTGTTATCTGGAGGCAGGGTCAGTCACCCTGGTCAAAGAATTCACTTTTCTCCAATTGCTTTATTCCTTGAGAACCATCTTCTCATTTACCAATTAAGCAATACAAGTTTTGCTATTTGAGAAGGTGTGTTTTACACAACTCTAACACAAAGAAAGTTATATCGTACAAAACTTCTAGAAACTTTCAAACACCATCATCATATGGAGTCATCAGCTTCATTAAGTTCAGAATGGTTTCCTTATTTCATGAAGTGGGTGTTTTAACTTAATAAATTATAACAACTTTGTTCATTCAAAATAGCATTAGCGTAAGGGGAATGTATTTAGACCATACTACATTTTAGTATGACTACGAATGGTTCAGGTGCTTGAGCACTTTAAACTTCCATCGTAATTTGTGGCATTGTTTCCACAAGTCTCCCATTTATGTCAACTATAATACTCATCACTTTGATCACATCATGGTGATTTGTATTCTTATATCCAACTTCACTGTGATTCCGTAATCTCAGATTTATGATCTTAATTGAATGTCTTGTTCAATTAATCATGCGAAGCATCTTTAATGATTATTCATGCGCTTGGTTAATACATCATTTATGTACAATGCTTGGCGCAAGTTCTACTTTGCTAGAACTCCGTCATTAGTCATCTTGGTTGATAATAAATTCATGAGTTAATAGATCGAGTATCTAATGAGTTCATCATTTATCAATTCATCTCATGCATTTAGTATAGTTATGACTTTTGACCTTATTGTTATTCATAATAACTTAATCATTAAACATTGAATATCACTTAACAATTATGGTGTTTTATAAATGCTTCTATCATATTATAAACTCAATTGCAATCATAGTATAAGCACACTTTATTCATCAAACTGGAACAACTGACTTGTCTCAAAACATGAATAACTTTGTCTCGCGAGATGCAAGACATACCACTAAGTGTTCATACTTAATCGATTACAAAAGATTTATCTAATACTCTAAGTATAATTCTATGATAGATGTCTTGGTGAAATCTTGGTGGCCATCAACTGTCTTGGTTGCCATCAATCCTGGATCGCACCTCTTCCCGTCCATGCAATGGCAGACCCTGTGTTTCATAAAACAGAACAAGTATGAAATACTTATTAAACTGCAAATGTTGTATAAGGGAACAAACATTTATAACGAGTATATCAAACATATACCTTCTCCATCAACAATTTCTCCTTCAATGGGTTCAACCTCTAAATCTCGGAGGTTGACCATGAACTCAAAGAACTGAAGGCTTTCACCTCTTCCGACATAGTCATGGACAAAGTCTGTGTAACTCGGTGGAAGCGAGTGTAGCACCGTGTTTATAGCAGACTCCTCTGTGGTCCAATAGTCAAAGTCCTCCATGTGTTTCAGATGTATCCCATGCATCTTGGCTACGTGAGTTTTCAGACAAGTGTTCTCTTCCATCTTTGTAGTAAGAAACTCATTTTCTAACTCAAATCTGGCCACTCTGAACTGATGTATAAACAATGACTTCATCATGTCGATTGTGTCAAACGTGTCCATATCCGCATATTATTCACGTAAATCTTGCGGAAAGCTAATTTCTATGACACTTTTAACCATGGCGTAAGTCCTTCGACGATTATGGTAATCAAGCATTACTTTTTTGTCCATGTTGTCTACTGGAGGGTCTCCCATACACTCTTGTATCACGAACAAGAGGTTAGCTCTCTTGAGCACAGTCCTAAGGTATAAGTACCAATCAACGAAATTTGACCCATCATCTTTAAGTCTTTCACCACGTAAGAATGTAACCAATCCATGATACTGATTCATGTCCATTTTAATTTTCTACAAAATATTTGCAAGGAAAACAATTAAGACTAGTTCATAACAATGAGTTCATAATAATCATATTATAGATGAGCTCACACTAAAACAATCATCCCTAAGAAGTTTTAGTGATTACATGATCCAGATTCACTATCCGTCCTCGAATATCACAACGGCCGACGGATTAGTTTCAAAGGTAGACAACTAGTTTTGTGCGATCACATCCTATATGTGACGCATGCTCGATCTTTTGATCTCTAGTATTCCGAGGCCATATCTACATATGCTAGGCTCGCCAAATTGACCTTAGTGTTATATGCTGCTTAGCAAGGCCATATCGACATATGCTAGGCTTGCCAGGCCCAACCTCATGCGAACTCTAATGTATGTATCACACCCGATCGTCACGGCCTGCCTATCATAAAGAGAACCTTCCAGGTGGTGCACACTTCGGTAGAATACTTATGTTTGGCATTTTATAAGGGATCATCTTATTTAGTGCTACCGTCGTGTATCCTATACTAGCAAGTTTTAAGATGTATGATCATGGTGGCACTAAGTCTATAGTGTCTCCATTTAAGTTTGTTTCATCATGATGAACGTTTACTACTTTCTAGTAACACATAGCAAAGCTATCACTACATCAAGATTAAGCAAAAAACAATAGCCCCCTCTGCAATATAAAGTTAGACGCCTCTATATTTGTATATTGCATGTTTTACGTGGCTGCTAGGGCTTTTCATAGATCAACCGTTTCTACGAACATTGAACCACAACGCTGATTATTGATTGTCTCTATTACACCCCGTACGGGCCCCTCCGTTGCAAATGTCATATTCGCTAAAGAGAGACATACACCCCCCAGAGCCACTTTATACGGTACAAGCCGTATGTCAAACGTGGAACCAGTCTCGCGTAAGCGTACGCGTAAGGTCGGTCGGGGGGCGCTTCATCAAACAATGCCACAGATATAACAAGTACACGTGAGAGGGTAACAATCGTAGAATCAACGCCCACATCCCCGATGTGTTCTAACCGTACAACAATACGAAGCATAGATCTAGCTCTGATACCACTATTGGGTCTCGCAACAGAAATCAATAATTTTTCTAACTAGCGTCGCCCTTAACCCAAGATCTATCTAGCTGTAATGCTGTAACGGAAAGACTTGCGGAAACATACCTCGGAGTGTAGACCATTGCGCGGGAAACGTTCCCGCAAACGTGGTTGATGAAGCCGTAAACCTTTCACAGCCCCCTGGCTGTGTTAGCACCCTGATGGGGTGATAGTGTCGCACGTGCAGCACCTCGTAGTACTCGCACACGTACGGACTCGATGACGACCTCCGTTCTCCGATCCAGCGAAGGTGGCGGAAGTAGACCTCCCGGAACCGGAGTTTCGGCAGCACGACGGCGTCCGCGTAGCAGAGAAGCCTCAATCCCACTACAGGTTCCATACAAGGGTAACCCACCGTGGAAGAGACGAGAGAGAGGAGAAGACCGGTGAAAACCGATCTCAATTCGGAGTAATATTGAATTCTCTGCGAATTAATTGGTATTAAAGAAGTGCACCCCTGCCCATCTATATATAGGCAAACGGAAGGAGTCAACCCCCTCCCTTAGCAATATGGGACTAAACCCTTTGCCAAGGGGGTGGCCGTCCAGGAGGGGGGAGTGTGATACGTCCTAAACGTATCTACTTTTCCAAACACTTTTGCTATTGTTTTGCCTTCATTCTTGCATGATTTGAACGAAACTAACCTGGACTGACACTATTTTCAGCAGAGCTACCAGTGCTGTTTTCTTTTGTGCAGGTTTCTGGATATTTACGTACGCTGGAAAAATCCCAAAAATATATATAAAAAATCAGCGTTTCGGAAGCTTCCACCAGGACAAAGGGGGGCCACAGGGCAGCCAGGGGGCAGCCAGGAGGGTGCCTGGCGCGGCCCAGCCCCTGGCCGCGCCACCTGCCCTCCTGGCTGGGTCCCACACTCCCTGGTGACCTACCTTGGCCCTATTTATTCTCCCGACGCAGAAACCCCGAAACAGAAGTCGCTTTTCCAATCTACGTCGCGGAGCCGCCGCAACCCTCTGTTCTTCCTCGGAGAGCTAATCTGGAGGCTGAATTGGCCTACGGTGAGGGGGAAATCATCGCCATCGTCATCATCATCGCCTCTCCATCACCCCTCCATGACTTCTCCTCTCATGTGTGAGTAATTCCCTGCTGTAGGCAAAGGGGATGGTAGGGATTGGATGAGTTAGATCATGTAATAGTTCAATCATATTGTTGGGGGCATGTTGCCTATCATCTACTTGGTGTTTATCATCTCTGTTACAACTTGTTGCTCTTAATGCTTGCCACTTTGGGCCCGAGTGCCATGATTTCAGATCTAATCACCCTTTTGTTTCTTGAGTTTGCGGTGTTCTTGATCCTATCTATGAGTTGTATGCACCTATTATAGTCCGGAACCGGCGATCCCAATGGTGACAGCTTGGGACACCAAAGGGGATGGACTATAATTTGAGGATTCCATGTATCCATGAAGTGTTAATGCTTTGTTCCGGTGCTCTTTTACAGGAGTACCTTAATCTTCCTAAGTTCCTTTTGGCCCCGTTTGTAGCGGGAGGGTAGGACAAAAGATGTTGTGCAAAGTTCTTATTGCAAGCACGTACAACTACCTTGGGATACATGCCTGATGTTTGATATTTGCCTAGATGATCCTTTGTTTTCTGTGAGCCTTGCCCAAGTTAGAATTTGTTACATGTTCGTTCTCATGCAAGCAGCGCCCAACCATCCATCTCCCTAGCCTACAGTGTTTTCCTTCTGCTGGTTACTAGTTGTTTACCTTTGCTGTTCCGCTATCACTATCACCACTATTATCATTACCACCACTACCATATCACAGTTGCTACTAATACCTTTGTGCAAGCAAGTGTTTATTTCAGGTGCGGTTGAATTGACAACTCAATTGTCAAAGCCTGTACGTATTCTTTGTGTCCCCAAGTGTCGAATCAATAAATTGGGTTATCTTGCCCGCGAAGACTATCTCGATCCCCTACAGTTGAGGGTTATCAGAGTGGTGTTGGATATGTGCCCTAGAGGCAAATTAATAAAGATATTTATCACATATCTGTTTGTTCATAATACGTTATATATTGCGCTAGAACTATATTAAGCGGAAACATTAATACACGTGTGATATATAACAACCTGGTCCCTAGTTAAACTCAGGCATACTAGCTCATTGGGAATTGATGATCAAGGTTTCCTGATCATGAGAACATAATAGTCTATTGAAAATGAGGTCATATCATTAGGAGAATGATGTGATGGACACACACCCACCTTAAGCATTGCAGTGTGATCAAGTCACATAAGTTCAGCATTGCGATGACTTAATAACATAGTGACTGAATCCTTAGACCGTGATGATCATACATAATTGTTATCTATTAGGATGCTTTGAGTGCATTAACCGTTACACTGAAACATGACAACTGAAAAGGTGTATCTTGGGTATTCCGAAGTAGATATGTTGAGGAGTATGAAATAGATCAGAGCGGGATTTGTCCGAGTGACGGATAGGTACTCTGGGCCCACTCGGTGGCGTTGCATCAATAGTTTGCAAGCAAGTGACTAGGTCACAAGAGATGTAATATTCACAGACGAGTAAACATGTTATGTCGGAGACGAGGAAGAACTAGGTATTGGATACCGACGATCATACCTCGGACAAACATAGTACCGAAGCACAAAGGGATCAAATCATATTGTTAACGGTTCAACAACGATGAAGTTTATTCGATGGAAGCGTAGGGGCACATCAAGGATTGTAACCAGATCCCACATGATGGTCATTGGTCAGAGAGTGTCTTGATCATGTCTACTGTTTCCCGGACCGTAGGGTGTCACACTTAAGGGCAATCGATGCATTAAAGATTGATTCGAGATCATCGGTGAAAAGAGAGAAAACACCGGAAATGTACCGGGAGGTGCCGGGAGCTGTTCCGGATATTTTGAAAGGTTCAAAATAATATATATTAATGTTTAAATATGTTTTATTCTTTAATTGACAGAATTAAATATTAAAATGATTTAAATATTAATTAAAAAGGTGGAAAAGGCATATGGGCCTAAAGAGGCCCATGAGGGGAGAAGGGGGTTTCCCCCTTGGCCCATGGCGCCAAGGGAGGGGCCTTGGCCCCCTCCCTAGCCCCCCTCCCCCCCCTTTGGGAGTTTAGTCCCACATGGGGGAGGGGGGAGGATCCCCCCTCCTTGGCCTATATAAGGAGGGGTAGGGTGCCCTTTTTCCTTCATCCCATTGAGTTTCTCTCTCTCTTTCTCCGACCTAGAGCGGACTCCCCTGGTTTGGAGTTCGCACCTGGTTGGGGGTTTCACCATCACCCGGACGCCGTCGCGCTGCCGGAGTCGGGATCCGGGTCAATCTTCTTTCCGCTGCTCTTCTGGTTCGGAGCCCGGAGGGACGTCGGTTGCACCGTACGTGTGTAATCCCGCGAGGCACTACACGTGTGGTGCTACTTCATCGTCGGAGGTTCTTCAACACGACAGGGAGGTCGTAGGATCAGAGTCTACGCCAACCACGTTCGAGGAACGTTTCCCTCTTTCGGTCTTCAAAGGTATGAACACCGATTCCTTCCGTTACATACATCAGCATAGCATAGATCTTGTGTTCGGGACTCGTAGGTAGGAAATTTTTGTTTTCTGCGCCGATCCCCAACAGTGATATCAGAGCAAGGCTATGCGTAGATGTATTGTACGGGTAGAACACATCTAGGATGTGGGCATCAATTCTCCAATTGTTACCCTCCCACGTGTACTCGTTTAGCGTTGCGACAATGTCCTGATGAAGCGGCCCCGGCCGACCTTACGCGTTTACGCGAGAATGGTTCCACGCTTGACATGTGGCTTGTACCATATAAGTGGCCGGGGGTGTATGTCTCTCTAACATTAGCGACGCGAAGACGTTTGCGACGGAGGGCCCCGACAGGGGTGTAATAGAGACGATTGCAGGATTGGTGTTGTGGCTTGTTTTCGCAGGATAGAAAGCGGTTCTCTCTCGAAACCCCTTAGCAGCCACGTAAAACTTGCAAAAGATAAAGTAGAAGGCGTTTTAACTTTAATTTGCATGTAAGGGGGGATCATAGCTTGATGATTTACAATTTTACTTCCTGTCTTGCTAATATGCTAGATATGCGACGGTAGCATGATAGGATAATCTCTCTCAATACCATGATTGTATTCTCCCTTAGTGGGCACCGCCTGGAAGGATCTCTTTATGATAGGCAGGCCGTGACGATCGAGTGTCATACATACATTAGCGATCGCATGAGGTTGGGTTTGGCAAGCCTAGCATA
Source organism: Bromus sterilis (assembly GCA_950022295.1). Lineage (NCBI taxonomy): Eukaryota > Viridiplantae > Streptophyta > Magnoliopsida > Poales > Poaceae > Bromus > Bromus sterilis. The sequence goes on from OX465597.1 coordinate 35,321,647, forward strand.
TGCAGATATGGCCTTGCTGAACATCCATACACTAAGGTTCGACTGGCAGGCTTGACATATGTAGATATGAGCTTGGGATACGGATGACCGAAAGGTTAAGTATGAGTCATATAACGGATATGATTGGCATGATGGCCTACCTAGGGAGATGTGTCATCGGCCGTGTGATATTCGAGGACGATCATTCAAACTAGGATTATGTTAATCACTTAGTGAATTTGGAGAGATGTTTAACTAAGTGGGAGTTTTAGAATTAATTAAAATTGAAATCCAATTATGAACAAAGTCTAAATATGTGTTTTGCAAATAACCATTGTAGATGGCTGCACCTCGCCCCTCATTCAACTTAGGGTCATTCCTAGACAAAGAAAAACTGAAAACCAATGGGTCAAACTTCACTAACTGGTTCCGCACTCCGAGGATTCTCCTCGTTCCCCTCAAGATGGCATACGTACTAGAGGCCGCGTTAGGTGACGAACCACCAGCAGACGCTAGTCAGGATGAGAAGAATGTCTACCTCTCCAAGACGGATGATTACAACCTTGTCCAGAGTGGAATGCTTTACTCCATGGAGGCTGAGCTGCAGAAACGCTTTGAGAGGATGGGTGCATATAAGATAATCACCGACCTCAAGGCCGTATTTGCACCCCAAGCCAGGGCTGGACGTTATGAGGCTTCTGAAGCTTTCTTCTCAGCAAAGATGGATGAAGATAGCAGTGTTAGTGAGCACGTGGTCAAAATGTCTAGCTACGTTCAATGCTTGAATGCTCTGGAATGTCAGATTCCAGATGAACTTGCTGTTGATAGGGTGCTGCAGTCGCTGCCCCCTAGCTACAAAGGATTTGTGTTGAACTACAACATGCGAGGGATGACTAAGACCCCTTCTGAGTTGTTCGCCATGCTGAAAACTGCTGAGGTTGAGATCAAGAAGGAGCATGTTGTATTCATGGTCAACAAGACCGTTGAATTCAAGAAGTCTGGCAAGAAGGAGAAGGGAAAGAAGGGAACCCGAAGAAGGGTGACAAGCCAGTTGTCACTCCTCGTAAGGCACCCAAACCTGGACCCAAGCCCGACGTTGAGCGCTTCTACCGCAAGGGTGATGGTCACTGGAAACGCAACTGCCCCAAGTACCTAGAGGATAAGAAGGCTGGCAAGATTGTCAGAAGAGACAAAGGTATATTTGATATACACGTTATTGATCTTTTCTTAACAAGCGCTGGGAACAAATCCTGGATATTTGATACATGATCTGTTGCTCATATTTCTAACTCCTCTCAAGGGCTACGGAATAGGCGACGCTTGATGAAAGATGAAGTGACGATGCGCGTGGAAAACGGCTGCCGGATTGAAGTGATGGCGGTCGGCACGAAGCATCTTAGTCTCCCTTCAGGATTAGTTTTGATTTTGAATAAGTGCTACTATGTACCCGCATTGAGTGTGAACATCGTTAGTGGTTCTTGCTTGAAGCGAGACCACTATTCTTTTAAGTCAGATACAATTGGTTGTGCGATTTATAAGGATGATGTGTTTTATGTTCACCCACCGGAGAAAAATGGCTTATTCATTCTTAATCTCGATTGTGATATACTTCATATTGATAACGTAGAGGCCAAAAGATTAAAACCTAGTGGCGAAGAACACATGACGATGTGGCATTGTCGACTTGGTCATATTGGTGCGCATGAAGAAGCTTCACGATGATGGACTTCTGGATTCATTGGATTTTGGATCCCTTGTCACATGTGAACCATGCCTTATGGGAAAGATGACAAGGACTCCATTCAATGGAACAATGGAGCGTGCGGAAGACTTGTTAGGGATCATACATTCAGATGTATGTGGACCTATGAACGTCCCCACACGCAATGGTCTTCGTTACTTCGTGACCTTCACAGATGACTTAAGCAGATATGGGTATATCTACTTAATGAAACATAAGTCTGAAACCTTTGAAAGGTTCAAGGAATTTTAGAGTGAGGTCGAGAATCAACTCGGGAAGAAAATCAAGCACCTTCGATCCGATCGAGGAGGCGAGTATTTAAGTCACGAGTTTGGCGATCATATTAAGACTTGTGGCATCGTACCACAACTTACGCTGGAAGGAACACCTCAGCGTAACGGTGTTTCTGAGCGACGTAATCGAACGCTATTGGATAGCGTACAATGATGATGTCTCATACCGACTTACCTGTGTCATTCTGGGGGTATGCATTAGAAACTGCCGCTTACATTCTTAATAGGGCACCGTCCAAAACCGTAAAGACAACACCATTTGAGGAATGGCATGGCAAGAAACCAAAGTTGTCTCACTTGAAGATTTGGGGTTGTGAGGCTTATGTTAGGAAACTTCATCCTGACAAACTCGAATCAAAAGCGGATAAGTGCATCTTTGTGGGATATCCAAGGGAAACCGTTGGATACACCTTCTACAACCAGTCTGAGGGCAAAATGTTTGTCGCCAAGACTGGATGATTTCTTGAGAAAGAGTTTCTTTCGAAAGAATTGAGTGGGAGGAAAATAGACCTCAACGAGATGATTGACCAATCACTCCAAGTGGAAGAAATGGCAATGGAAGTTGTTCCGGAACCATCTTCCGTAGTGGGAGCTGAAGAGAACGGTCATCATGATATTCATAACGATCGTGACATACATGATGATCATGATCAAGATGAAGAGGATCCTATTGTACCCCGCAGGTCATCAAGAGCCCGAGTAAAAACTCAGTTTTATGGGCAACTTGTCAATGCAGTCATGTTAAATGAACCTGAGGAACCTGCGAACTACAAAGAAGCAATGGAGGGACCCGAGTCCGAGAAATGGTTGGAAGCCATGAAATCCGAGATAGACTCCATGTATGCCAACAAATTATGGACTTTGGTGGATATTCCCGAGGACAGAAAGGCCGTCGATAATAAGTGGATATTCAAGAAAAAGACTGACGCAGACGGAAACATATCTGTCTATAAAGCTCGACTTGTCGCAAAAGGTTTCCGACAAATTCAAGGAGTTGACTACGAAGAGACTTTCTCTCCCGTAGCGATGCTAAAGTCTATCCGGATATTGCTAGCAATTCCTGCCTATTACGATTATAAAATATGGTAGATGGATGTGAAAATCGCGTTCCTAAATGGCAACATTGAGGAAGAGTCATATATGGTACAACCGGAAGGTTTTATCGATCCTAAGGACGCTGGTAAGGTATGCAAACTTCAACGGTCCATTTATGGGTTGAAGCAAGCATCTCGGAGCTGGAATCTTCATTTTGATGAGGTGATCAAAGTTTTTGGATTTCTCCAAAATTAAAAAAAGTTTTGTGTTTATAAGAAAGCGAGTGGGAGCTCTGTGGCATTCCTAGTACTATATGTGGATGACATATTATTGATAGGGAATGATGTGAAATTTCTAGAGGGGGTAAAGGAATATTTGAATAGACAATTTTCCATGAAGGACCTAGGTGAAGCTGCATACATATTAGGCATTAAAATCTATAGAGATAGATCAACACGCCTATTAGCACTGAGTCAGAGAACTTACCTTGAGAAGATATTGAAGAGGTTCAATATGGATAACACCAAGAGAGGCCTCTTGCCCGTTATGAAAGGAAGTAAATTGAGTGTGACTCAATGCCCAGCAACAGCAAAAGAAAGGGAGGAAATGTCCTCAAAGCCCTATGCCTCAGCCATAGGTTCTATCATGTATTCTATGTTGTGTACTCGACCAGATGTGGCCCTGGCGGTTAGTCTGACTAATCGTTTCCAAAGTAATCCTGGAATGGATCATTGGATTGCAGTGAAGAACGTCCTTAAGTACTTACAAAGAACTAAGGATCTGGTTCTTGTCTATGGAGGATGTGAAGAAGAGCTCGCCGTAACAGGTTACGTCGATGCCAGTCTTGGTACTGATCCCGATGACTCAAAATCCCAGACGGGATACGTGTTTATGTTGAATTGTGGTGCGATTAGCTGGAGGAGCGGCAAGCAGTCAGTCGTCGCCCAATCTACGATGGAGTCGGAGTATATTGCCGCTTGCGAAGCGTCAAACGAAGCGCATTGGCTGAAGAAGTTCGTCATCGAGCTTGGCGTATTCCCTAGTTGCACTGACCCTGTTAGCATTTATTGCGACAATACGGGTGCCATTGCTAACGCAAGGGAGCCGAGGACTCACTCTACAGCCAAGCATATTCTCTGACGTTTCCATGTGACGCGGGACTACGTCAAGGATGGTCATACTAGGATTTGCAAAATACATACGGATCTAAATCCCTCAGACCCAATGACTAAACCTCTTTCACAAGCCAAGTTTGAACAACACCGAGAGACTATTGGTGTTAGATACATACCTAATGTAAACTAGTGTAATTTGTACTCTAGTGCAAGTGGGAGACTGTTGGATATGTGCCCTAGAGGCAAATTAATAAAGATATTTGTCACATATTTGTTTGTTCATAATACGTTATATATTGTGCTAGAACTGTATTAAACGGAAACATTAATACACGTGTGATATATAACAACCTGGTCCCTAGTTAAACTCAGGCATACTAGCTCATTGGGCAATTGTTGATCAAGATTTCCTGATCATGAGAACATAATAGTCTATTGACAATGAGGTCATATCATTAGGAGAATGATGTGATGGACACACACCCACCTTAAGCATTGCAGTGTGATCAAGTCACATAAGTTCAGCATTGCGATGACTTAATAACATAGTGAATGAATCCTTAGACCGTGATGATCATACATAATTGCTATCTATTAGGATGCTTTGAGTGCATTAACCGTTACACTGAAACATGGTAACTGAAAAGGTGTATCTTGGGTATTCCGAAGTAGATATGTTGGGGAGTATGAAATAGATCAGAGCGGGATTTGTCAATCCGAGTGAAGGATAGGTACTCTGGGCCCACTCGGTGGTGTTGCATCAATAGCTTGCAAGCAAGTGACTAGGTCACAAGAGATGTAATATTCACAGACGAGTAAACATGTTATGTCGGAGACGAGGAAGAACTAGGTATTGGATACCGACGATCATACCTCGGACAAACATAGTACCGAAGCACAAAGGGATCAAATCATATTTTTAACGGTTCAACAGCGATGAAGTTTATTCGATGCAAGCGTAGGGGCACATCAAGGATTGTAACTAGATCCCACATGATGGTCATTGGTCAGAGAGTATCTCGATCATGTCTACTGTTTCCCGGACCGTAGGGTGTCACACTTAAGGGCAATCGATGCATTAAGGATTGATTCGGGATTATCGGTGAAAAGAGAGAAAACACCGGAAATGTACCGGGAGGTGCCGGAAGTTGTTCCGGATATTTTGAAAGGTTCAAAATAATATATATTAATGTTTAAATATGCTTTATTATTTAATTGATAGAATTAAATATTAAAAATGATTTAAATATTAATTAAAAAGGTGGAAAAGGCATATGGGCCTAAAGAGGCCTATGAGGGGAGAAGGGGGTTTCCCCCTTGGCCCATGGCGCCAAGGGAGGGGCCTTGGCCCCCTCCCTAGCCGCACCCTCCCCCCCTTGGGAGTTTAGTCCCACATGGGGGAGGGGAGGAGGATCCCCCCTCCTTTGCCTATATAAGGAGGGGTAGGGTGCCGTTTTTCCTTCATCCCATTGAGTTTCTCTCTCTCTCCGACCTAGATCGGACTCCCCTGGTTTGGAGTTTGCACCTGGTTGGGGGTTTCACCATCATCCGGACGCCGTCGCGCTGCCGGAATCGGGATCCGGATCAATCTTCTTTCCACTGCTCTTCTGGTTCGGAGCCCGGAGGGACGTCGGTTGCACCGTACGTGTGTAATCCCGCGAGGCACTACACGTGTGGTGCTACTTCATCGTCGGAGGTTCTTCAACACGACAGGGAGGTCGTAGGATCAGAGTCTACGCCAACCACGTTCGAGGAACGTTTCCCTCTTTCGGTCTTCAAAGGTATGAACACCGATTCCTTCCGTTACATACATCAGCATAGCATAGATCTTAGGTTCGGGACTCGTAGGTAGGAAATTTTGTTTTCTGCGCCGATCCCCAACAAGTGGGGCGCCACCCTCATGGGCCCCAAGGCCCATGGCGCCCCCCTTTTTTTTCTTTTTTCCCTTTTCCCTTTTTCCTTTTTCCTTTCCACTAATGGGCTTCTTTCCCAAAGCTGGCCCATTGCACTTTTTAATTATAAATAAAATGTTATTAAATATTAATTCACTTAATTAATAAATAAAACATATTATTTCATCTCCTAATGATCCAGAACTCCTTCCATCTCACTCCGAACAACCTTCGGACCAACATGGAACTTTTCCGGTATGTATTTCTCTCTTCTCCGGTAACTCCGATAGTTCCGAGAAGGTCTCTGATATTCATCGAGCCCTTAAGTGTGTTACCCTACGGTCCGAGAACACTCCAGTCATGACCGAGACAAAGGCTACGGCCAATGATCAATAGCGGGACCTGGATGCCCATAATGACCCATGTGCATTCCGGAAGTAACCGATTGAACCGTACATGTTGTATACCATTCCCTTTGTCACGCGATACTAGATTAGTCCAAGATTCAATCAACTGCATCCAATGCATTAGTTCTATCTTGTTACCGACAAATCTTATTCACTTGTTCCGTGATATTCATCCTTGTGACCTAGTCACACGCTGCGCAGCTTTATGGATGCAATCTCACCGAGTTGGCCATGAAGTATCTTTCCATTATATGGATTGACAAATCCCGCTCTTGAATCAACACTCCTCAACATATCCCATCGGATAGCCCAAGATACACCTTTATGGTCACCATGTTTCAGTGTGACGGTTAATGCACTCAAAGCATCCTCAGAAGATAGAAATTATGCGTAATCTCACGGTCAAAGGAACAGGCTACTACGTCCTGTAATTACAACACTGAACTTTTACGATTTGATCATGTTGCAATGCTTGCATTGGGTAATGTTCATCACGTCATTCATTCAATGAGGTGACCTTACCGTCAATTGACTTGATTGTCCATGATCGTGAAACCACAATCATCAGTTGACGATAAACCAGTCATCATGAGAGGCTGACTAGGAACTCTGGTTGTTTCTATACCACACCTGTATCATTGTTTCACTGATACAGTTCCAGCACAGTATGAAACTGGTCATGAACTTATTTAGATATATTGGAATAATCATATATTATTTGCCTCTAGAGCATATATCCAACAATACAGTACACCAAGAGGAAGCACATACAAAGAGAGGAAGCACCTAACCACCAGGCTCCATCTTCGCCTTAATAAGGGAACCCAGGTAACGATCATTCTCTTCGCAAAACCGCTTCACAACTTGGCGCGCAGGCTCATCGACCGCCGCGTAATGCTCATCCATCGGATAATCCCTACCACCTGGAGGATCCCCCACCACTTGAGCAATATCAGCTCCCGACCAATGACTATGGACCAAGCCCAAGGCAGCGCAGGCTCCAGCATGAATCTGGTGATTCATCACGCGACGCAGCTCTGCAGGCTGAGAAAATACACGGCAGAGCGTCTCAAAGGACGATGGCACCACCTGCAGCGGATAAAACTCAGAGTGGATCCCGCCCAGCACCCGGTGACAGTATCGCAGAGCAGCGGGCACCCGTTCAACTCGAAGACGAAGCACAGCAAATGCTCGAGCATGAGCCCCATCTGCCCAGAAAGTATTGCTCGCCTGCACATCAGGATCATCCAATCGAGACAGCTCCGACCGGATGGCCTTCTCCTCATCCCAGGACCGCCCCGCCAGCACTTCGAAAAACAGAAGCAAAATCAAGACGACGACAGGAAAGCTACTAAATGCAGTCGAGCAATCGAGAAGCAGCCAAACTCACCTCGCAGGAGGTCAGACAACTTCACCACCCACGAAGCAAGACTATCCAGCACGGCCTCAGCACGCTCGCGTTTGGAACGATGGACTGTTGCAGCCCCCTTCAAGCGAACAACTTCCCGCTCAGCGTTTCTCAGCCTCAAGCACACGGACTCGTACGCGCCCTCACGACCTTCCTCCTTCAACGAACTCCAAGACCGAAGCACGCCCGGGGCGGCCTACCGTAAAACGAAAAAAAAGGACAATCAAGCACAACAGCAGGAATGGCCAAGCAGTTATTCCAATCAAAGTAGCACAGATTCACCACCACAGAGGAGGCATATTACAACTAGAAGTTTGAGACGACACGACATGGCTACGCCCCCCTTACCCGTAGAGGAGGGAAACTGGGCATCCACAACTTTTTGCAGGCGACGAGCCAGAACAGTGCTCGCTCACTTTGTTCGTCGGTGTAATCAGGGACAGTCTCAACCAGAGAGTCATCGATGGAAATCCCGTGCCCCATAAGAACAACAAGGGACGTGGAAAGACCACTCACCACGTTCTCGCCAACTAGCTCCTCCAAGAGATTCCCGCAATCGCCAAACGCAGCAACGCGGGCGTCCAGACCAGCTGGCACCTCCGTGCCCTCCGGCATGAGGTGCTCATGAACAAGACCCACAAGAGTGGAAGCCCGGGCACAGACCCCCTTGGAAACATCAACAGCAGCCGACATGGCATCCACGGCCCCTCGAAGAACTCCAGACCCCGATACAACCACTTTCGCCGCACTCGCACCCGTCGAGGCTGCACCAGGCAACCAAAATTACTACGGGAAGACAAAGATAAAAGCACCCAGCAGCGGAAAGACGACTTACACAAAAGCGAGTCCGCCAAGACCCAAAGACGCTCGCACTCGACCACCTCTACCTGTACGAGCGCATCCTCGGCCTGACGCAGGCGTACCAGCTCCTCGTGTTGATCGTGCAACTCTTTCTCCTTGGAAGCCAAAGCAGCCTTGAGGTCGGAAATCGTTCTTTCCGCTTTCTCGACCTGCTTCTCGGCAGTTTGACGACGGTCTGGGAAACAAGACAACATTCAGAACAGAGGACCCAGTAGTTCAAGAGCAGCAGTGCAGGAAAAATACTTACTACTCATGGCAGATAGAGCATCCTGGGAAGAATCGTGCGCCTGTTGCCAATGCTCAGCGTCGACCACCAGACGCTCACAGTGTTGGAACACCGGCTACCCGAAGAAATCAAATGTTAAGACAGAACCAAAGCAAGACTACAACCAACCGCAAGCGCTTGCTTGCAGCCTCGGGGGCTACTCTCATCGGGAGCACTGCCGTTCCCCCGATGACAAAAGCTACACAAGAAAACAGGAAACAAACCCACCAGCTCAGCTATGCGGTCGAAAAAGCGGACTTTATCTTCAGCAGTGAGATCAAGACGGCCCAAGTAAGGACGACCTGGAACAGCAGGCCTGACAGCAGAAGCAACAACACCAGACGCCACAGGCAGGGCAGCAACAAGAATCACACCAGTAGCCGGGATAGCAGGAGTCACCGACGGTACGGGTTGACCAACAGCAGCCGAAGAATCCCCAGTATGCTTGATGGCCACTCCAGAGTCAGTCGACTGTAGGTCGATAGTAGGCGCATTGGTGGAGGAAGTGATGGCTTCTCGCCCCTCGTTGGTTACCCCAAGTGGAAGGTTGAGATGCAGCGTAGCGGTAATTTCCCTCAGTAAAGATACCAAGGTTTGTCTCTAGTAGGACTCAACGATAAGTACGATAGGTGGCAACAGCGCCAGAAATTATTCTGATGCGTGGAGTTGTCGTGGACCTGCACAAAACAAATAACTTTGCTCCCAACGAGTTCAGAGGAGTTCTCAATTCCTCCGGCCTTGTCGTTTACAAAGGATCAAACGTAAGAGATAAAAAGGTACTAGTAAAAGTAAAAACAGAAAGGTAAATAGTGGGTGTGAACAATGGTATGAAGATGGACCGGAGTCCCGTGATTTTCACTAGTGATGTCTCTCTCCCAAAATACGATAAAAATGCTAGCTAGGTAAACAAATCACAGTTGGGCAATTGACAGGATTATGAAGGCACCGCAATGCTAACTATGCTGCAAAGAAAGGAAGGGCTCAAAAGAAATGGGCATTACGCCAAGGTAAGTAGACCGAAATCCATCTGCATCTACTACGAATCATCCACCTTGAGATATCTATCCAGAACATCCCGCTGGTATTAAGTTGCGAATCCCACCCAAAGTGTAAACTCAAAGCAACAGACAACTTCATTAAAAGAACTTTGCGTAAAGTAAACAATTCTTGCACCAATAGGCACAATCACCGTTGTTTTATCCCTGGTGGCAACAGCACATCCCCTAGTCTCATGTTTCTGTCACTCAAGCTAGACATCAGGGGGCTGAACCCACAATCGAGCATAACACTCTCTCTTGGAGTTGCAAGCAAATAACTTGGCCAAAGCAAATACTGCAACGGAGAACATGCAAGAATTTACTCAAGAACAAAATATAAAAGGGCAAACCAAATATATTACTCATCACAATCTGAACATAGTCTCGTAATCCATCAGATCCCAACAAACTCAGCATAGCAACAACAGAAAATTACATAGGTGCCTCGATCATGTGAGGCAGCTCACAAGGTCTCGAAAGTGAAAGACCAAAAGAGGGAGAGGACATCACATAGCTACTGATCACGGACCCATGGTCCAAGGGGGACTACTCACGGCACATACGGGAGGCGTCCATGGCTATGGATGGTCTCCCGGAGGGGTGATCTCCTTCCGGCAGGGTGCCGGGGCAGCTTCTCCAGGCAGCCCCGATCTGAAAACGGCGGCGGCGGCGGAACAGAGAGGTTTCCGCGAAAAAGAGTTCTTGTTTAGGGGTTTCTACCCCGAGGGGGTTATATAGGCGAAGGGGGGCGTCGAGGGGCCACCCAGGGCAGCCAGGAGGGTGCCTGGCGCGCCCTAGGGTTGGGGCCGCGCCAGGGACCCTTCTGGCTCCCTGGTGGTGGTCCCGGATCTCTCCCTTGGTTATTCCGGAAGCTTCCTGCCCGCTGATTTTTAATAATTTTTGCGGAATTTTTTGGGCACTTTAATCAGCCGGAAAACCTGAAAAACAAAAACAGCAGAAAACCAGAAGCTGGCAACTGGGTGCACTGAGTTAGTAGGTTAGTCCAAATTGGTTTAAAAGTGTAATAAAGTTCAACCAAAACATGGCAAAGTCACACAAAACATGCATGGAGCAAGCAGAAATTATAGATACGTTTGGGACGTATCAACATCCCCAAGCTTAATTCCTGCTCGTCCTCGAGTAGGTAAATGATAACAAGCATAATTTCTATGGTGACATGCCAAACAACCAAATAAGGACTGTTAATGTAACATCCCGAATTTTTTTCTTTTGGATTTTTTTTAAAAACATTCCATAATAAATTAAATATATTTTAGTCGCTCAAATTATTCTTGTGTATTGATTAAATCATTAATTTGTGGTATTAATTCTCTATTTTTTTTTCTTTCTCTTTGGGATTTAGACATGGAGCAAGTATACACATTTTTTCCATCCATGTATGCACCGTATCCATCCTTCTATTTTAATTTATTTCTTCTCTACTAGTTGTGTCACGACCAAGTCTTGTACGTGGCCTTTTGTTTCTTTATTCCTTCTCTTTTCTTCTCTAAGCTAGCCAGCCAGCAACGCACCGGCCCAAGGCCGTGAACTGCAGCGAGCGCAACAGCCCAGCCCAGGCACAGCCGGCCAGGAGTCGTTCCCTCGTCTTCTTCCTCTCGCTGCATAACGTTACGCACAGAGACATTGCGTTCATGGCTGTTAAATCTCCCCTTTATTTTCCTTAAATCCAATGACCGATTTTTTTTTACATGTCATGTTAGGCGTGTGATACAATTTTTTAGATGCTATTAACCATTATAAATATTTAGATGTTATCTAAATATTTATTTGTGGTTAAATAATTATTCCATGTCATGTTATGTGTATTGTTCAAATTCGTATGGTTGAATATTATTCTTAGGTTCGTACCATGTGGTTTGGTATATATGTATTGTTTATATAGTTAGCCCGAGGTATATAGATAAGGGCATTGTTAAGTTTATCTAGCTAGGAAGGTGAGAACGTTAGTTGTGGTGACAAGTTTTGCTTAGTCACGAGAGACCTAAACCCAACCAATTCATTGAATCCCTCTACCCATCTTCAATCGTGCTACCTCCTTTGAATCTCCATATTGATTCCAATCTTCCTATCCATCCTTCCTATTTTTTTATTTCATGTGGTTGATATTTGGATTTTGTTGCACGTTTACTTATTTTGTTTCAACGTTACTACGAGTAGGAGGTGACGGTACGGGAGAGGAGAACTAAGAAGAAGACGGTAACGTGGTACTCGACAACGAAGGCATGCCTCCCTCTTTGATCATGCTTATCCTATGTTTTATAAAATTGCATTGTATTTTATAAGCACTATTGCATGCTATTTTATCTCGTAGTTAGCATGTCGATTGACACATTACCCTGATCCGCTTGTCGCCTATTTACTTGACACCCGAGTAGAACTATATAGTAATCTAGTAGAGTAGAAATGCTTAGCCATGCTAATTATTCTATAGGTGCTTATCTGAATGATCTTCGGATCATTAACACTTGAAACTTGTTACTAAGCTTGCTAAGCTAGGCCGGTTGGCCATTTTTGACTTCCTCTACTCTCTTCTACTCTGGGTGAAACTTACCATCTAAATACTGGCGCGGGCGACAGCTGGATCAAGGATTGAAGGAGCGATTGGCTTCCCTTCACGAGGTGAAGGGGGCAATCCGTTGTCCGTGCCGCATGAGGCCCAATAAGTCTTGGATTTGAAGATTGTGACAACCGTACAACCACATGCTATATGGGCACTGGCTTGGTTAATTAGTTAGGTCATCCTTATTATGGTCATCGTCGTACCGCAGATGGGATAGCTGCCTTGCGAGGAGAACCTCGGCACAAAAGGGGGCAAGGACTGTGAACTGCGGTTACTACCTTGTGAAACCTAGTGGGCATGTCATAGTAAGGGTGAGTCTAATGAAAGACCTCGTCACAATCTCCCTGCCGGTATACAAAATAGTGTACTACGCCAGCGGCCACTGGTGGCAACAAGACGAGATTGTGTCATGTGGGTAAAGGGTACAACCTCTGCAGAGTGTAAAACTATTCGAATAGCCGTGTCCACGGTCATGGACGACACATGAATCTTTCTTGACATACGGGAACCTGTCTTGCTTATTCCCTCTTTGCCCCTATTCTTGGAACCTATGAAGGATGTGAGTGGATCGAGGATCCTCACCTTGATGAATGTTGTGTTGGAAAATTCTTGTTTTCGTCTAAAACCGCTTACCCAACTATATAGTTTTTCAAAAAAAACTAGCTTTATGCAAATGAACCATACAACCTTCCTTTGAAGCCTCATGTAGTTATTAGGGCATTTCCCGGGAGGCATGTTGAGTACGAAATGTAGTCAAGGCAATCCTTTTGTTTTAATCCAGAGATATATGAAGATCAAGGCGCAGACTACGACTATTATGATGATCCTGAGGAGTGAGGTCGCGTGGAACTACATCGACTTTCCTGTGGCTGAGATGGAGTCGCTACGCAATAAAGTTTCCGCTGTTTTTTTTTGTAATAAATGTCATGAGACATTAGTGTTATGTAAGCCTTATGGCAGACTATGATGCTTGTAGTAATTTAAGTACTCTGCAATGATATCATTTCGCTGTGTTATCAACAATGATCTTGGGGTTGATAATTAAACACAGGAGGGTCTGGAAATTATTTCCGGGTTCTTACAGAAGTGGTATCAGAGCCGACGTCGACCTAGTCACGTGACCTCAGTAGTAATGGAAAGCCTTAGGAATTATGTTAAAAAAATCTATGTTAAAAAAATCTCTAGTATTTCGTTGCTTTATTCATTTTCCTTCTCTTGTTAAAATAGTTATTGATTTGTTTTCAAATTTATGTAGATGGTGATATCATCCTCGCGCCGCATTGAAAATTTTGGCCATCTCGGACGTCAGTTTCGTGATATGCTGACTTACTTAGGCTACACCAGAGATCCGGAAGTTTCTTGCCACTCCTACCACACTGTCTCGGGCGATGAGTGCTTCAGGGTCAAGATGGTGATATATCCAAGTGGGGATGAGGATACTGGATATCGATACATTGACGAGGGAGAGGATGGCGTGGATGCTGTCATTCGAGTTGTACATCAGGCGATGCAACACATAGATGGATACTACCAGGATGAGCTGAAGAATTCTTCATTTCGGTACTTTGCTTTCCGTAACAGAGAAGGACCAATCCAGCAGAACAGAGAGTACATGGAGGAGGATGATCCTACGATCATTCATATGGCTTCACTTACCCTTGGGCTAGAGCGCCACCTCGCTGATACTTCATCGATGCTGGAGGAGACGCAATGACGCTTGGAGTATTACCAGGGGAGAGTGGAGACACTTGAGGAGAGACTAGTGGAGGCAAACACTACCTTACTCGCAGCCCATGAAGCACGGGAGGCTGCCGAAGTAGTTGCAGGGCAGGGGATCGTCGTCACTATGATTGATGAAGCCGCAAGGAATGCTACGGTTGAAATGGACGGTGGTGGCCACCAGGAGATGCCACCAGAAAATCTTCCACCCCCGCCACCATAGAGGATGCATCCACGCATGAAGATTACACGGAAGAAGCAGTGCCTCCAAGCAAAGAAGCGTCGCCTTGCACGTCAAGCCATTGCACCTTCATCGCCGCTTGCACTTCCAGCACCACCGACTCGCGAGGAGCAGGTCAACGACACCCAGGGGGAGACTAATTCCGAGGAAGAAATTGCGGCTACACCAGATGAGACCACATCAGCATCGCTCCAACTTCACTTTGCGCCGACACCTACCCACCCATATGATGGACCTGAACAGTACGGGTACCTCGACGAGTAGTTGGTCCGTAGGAACCATGAGTATGTTATCTGATAGTGTGAGAGAACGATTGTTATTTTCTTGTTTGCTATGTGTGTAGTAGACTATGCCAATATGTGGTATAGCTACTATTGTATCCAGTACTTCGTACAAGAGTGCTTTATTTGGAGTTTATTTGGATTTATTCTACTTGTGCTTATTTTATTTTGCATGTTGGGTTATGGGTTAGATGTTTCCCTCTTATCTATCCTAACTTGGAAGGGCCAACAGGATGGATGCCAACCGCGGAGGACGTGGTCACGGAGCACGTGGTCGTGGCCGTGGACGTGGACGCGGACGTGGACCATCTTTTGGAGAGCCAAATTTTGAAGAGAACTTTGAGGAAGGACATGCCCATGAATCTGACGCTGAAGAAGAAGACGCGCCACCACCACCGCCACACCTCAATATTGCACAGACGATGTTGATGCAAACCCAGATACTGCAGCAGCTTGCAGCCAATGCTGCGAATCAGAATCAGGGTCATGCACCACAACCAGGATTTGCTGAGTTCATGAGGGCCAAACCACCGACCTTTGAAGGATCATCGGACCCACTTGATGCTGATGATTGGCTTAAGGACATTAGAAAGACACTCAATTTGGCCAATTGCACTGCAGCTGATCGTGTCAAGTTTGCGGCTCACCAACTCAAGGGTGTGGCTGTGGATTGGTGGGAGAATTACTGTGAAGCACATGAGGATGCACAGGCAATCACATGGAATGAGTTTGCAGAAGCCTTCCGCATTGCACACATTCCCGCGGGCATCATGGAGCTGAAGAGAGATGAGTTTCGAGCTCTTATCCAAGGAAAAATGACAGTGTCCGAATATCTGAGTCGCTTCACACAGCTGGCACGTTATGGAAGGGCAGACATTCCTACTGAAGCTGACAAGACTGCCAAGTTTCTGAAGGGGCTGAATCCTGGGTTGAAGGATAGGCTGGTTTCTCATGACTTCCCTACCTTCCAAACCCTTGTCAACAAGGCTATACTCCAAGAGAACTCAAGGAGGGAGCTAGAGGAACACCGCAAGTGCAGATCACCACAAGGTCATAATGGGGCAGGAAGTTCACGGCAGAAGAGTGGACCTCACCCTGGCTATCAGGTGCAAACTGTTAGGACATCAAGGCCTGACAACACATCTCAGCGCAATGTGTATAAGACCCCACGAGCTGAAGTGGGAGGAAATCATGCTAATACAGCTGGAAAGGCATGTTTCAATTGTGGGCAAGAGGGTCACTTTGTAGCTGCTTGTCCCAACAGGAACAACGGTCCTACTCTAGTAAAGTTCAACTTGGGTTCTGCGGCAAAGACGCCTCCAGCAGGACGCGGCCGAGGCATACTCAATACACCTGGGAGTGCACCTCGAGCACCTGGCCAGACAATACATGGAAGGGTCAATCATGTCACCATCGAGTAGGCTCAAGAGACACCAGATGTTGTTCTTGGTATGTTTCCAATCAACTCACATTATGGTTCAGTGCTTTTTGATTCTGGAGCTTCCCATTCGTTTGTTTCGAAAAGCTTTGCTGAAAAACATCTATTTTCAACCAAGAGTATGAGTAGGAATTGGTTGATACAATCACCTGGGGGTACCTTAAGGGCAAGTTTGGGTTGCCCAGGGGTGGTTATTCAAATAGAAGGGGTGGACTTTCTAGCAAACCTTATCATGTTAGATTCCAAGGGTTTGGATGTGATCCTGGGTATGGATTGGTTAATGGAGCACAAGGCATTGATAGATTGTGCTGGAACCTCTGTGACCTTAACTAGCACTGGAGGGGCCATTGTGTATTACCAAGCCAAGGTTGAACCTCATCCAGAGGTAGTTTCCATGTTGAATAAGTTGAAGGAGTTGTTAGTGGAGGATGTTCGGGTTGTGAACGAGTATGCAGATGTTTTCCCGGATGAATTGCCTGGTCTACCACCAGACCGTGACATCGAGTTTGTTATTGAGTTAGTACCAGGAACTGCTCCTATTGCAAAGAGACCTTATAAGATGCCGGCAAATGAACTAGAAGAATTGAAGAAGCAAATTCAGGAGCTAGAAGAGAAGGGTTACATTAGACCAAGCACGTCACCTTGGGGCGCACCGGTGTTATTCGTGAAGAAAAGAGACGGTAGCATGCGTATGTGTGTGGATTACCGAGCTCTGAACGCATCTACTATTAAGAATAAGTATCCTCTACCAAGGATTAATGACTTATTCGAGCAGTTAGAGGGAGCGTGTGTGTTTTCTAAGATAGATCTCAGATCAGGGTATCATCAATTGAAGATTCGCCCACAAGATGTTCCAAAGACTGCATTTGTGACTCGATATGGTCATTATGAGTTTTTGGTGATGTCATTTGGACTTACAAATGCACCAGCCTATTTCATGAATCTTATGAATAGTGTATTCATGGATTGCCTGGATAAGTTTGTTGTCGTGTTCATCGACGATGTTTTGATCTATTCTCGGAGTGAAGAAGAGCATGAGATACACCTTCGAGTGGTTTTGGAAAGGCTAAGAGCTCATCAGCTCTATGCCAAGTTCAGTAAGTGTGGATTCTGGTTGAAACAAGTGGATTTCTTGGGACATGTTATTTTAGCAGAAGGAGTTGCCATGGACCCAATAAAGGTAGAGGCAGTACTCAATTGGACGCAACCTAAGAATGTGTCAGAGATACGTAGTTTTCTTGGACTTGCGGGATATTACCGTCGATTCATAGAGGATTTTTCCCGAATCGCAAGGCCTATGACTCAGTTGTTAAAGAAGGATAAAAAGTTTGAGTGGTCTGACGCTTGTGAAACCAGTTTCCAAGAACTCAAGAGGAGATTGACATCTGGTCCAGTTTTGATATTGCCGGATATTCAAAAGGATTTTGAGGTTTATTGTGATGCTTCTCAGCAAGGTTTGGGATATGTGCTTATGCAAGAAGGCAAAGTAATAGCTTATTCATCGAGACAGCTTCGCCCCCATGAGGTTAACTATCCAACACATGACTTGGAATTAGCTGCCGTAGTGCATGCATTGAAAACTTGGAGGCATTATCTTATTGGGAACCGATGTGAGGTATACTCAGATCATAAGAGTTTGAAGTACATTTTCACACAGCCAGACCTAAATCTTAGACAAAGAAGGTGGCTCGATTTAATCAAAGACTACAACCTTAGCATCAATTACCACCCTGGTAAAGCCAATGTTGTAGCAGATGCGTTGAGCAGGAAAGTTTATGTCAACAATGTGATGATTCCGCAAGGAGTGCCAGAACTCTATGAGGACTTTAGAAAGTTGAATCTATATGTGAGTATTGTAGAAAATGGTGACATGTTAGAAGTCAAATTTACTCTTCAAGATCAAGTGCGAGAAGCGCAGAAAGATGATGCTGGTATTGAGGAGATTCGAGATAAAATCAAATTGGGTGAAGCACATGACTATAGAGAAGATGAGAATGGAAGCATATGGTTTCGGGATCGTTTATTGGTGCCAGATCGAAAGGAGATTAAGAATGCGATCATGAAGGAAGCACATGAGTTAGCCTACTCAATACATCCTGGAAGTACGAAGATGTATAATGATCTCCGGGGAAGTTTTTGGTGGTCTAGTATGAAGCGAGAAATCGCCGAGTACGTTTCACAATGTGATGTATGTCGAAGAGTCAAGGCGGAGCATCATAAGCCTGCAGGTCTACTGCAACCACTCAAGATTCCGGTGTGGAAATGGGAAGAGATTGGAATGGATTTTATCACGGGTCTTCCAAGAACATCTTCGGGATTTGATTCTATTTGGGTCATAGTGGACAGATTGACCAAGTCAGCTCATTTTATTCCAGTAAAGACTACCTATAGTGGAGAGAAGCTAGCAGAGTTATATATGGCAAGAATCATTTGTGCACATGGAGTTACTAAGAGGATAGTGTCAGATCGAGGTACTCAGTTTACGTCACGATTCTGGAAGAAAATACACGAGGTTCTGGGAACACAGTTGGATTTTAGTACAGCTTATCATCCGCAAACTGATGGACAGACTGAGCGGGTGAACCAAATTCTTGAAGACATGCTTCGATCGTGTGCTTTGACTTATCAACGCAGTTGGGATAAGAGTCTTCCTTACGCTGAGTTTTCTTATATCAATAGTTATCAAGCAAGTATACAAATGGCTCCATTTGAGGCTTTATATGGGCAGAAGTGTCGTACACCACTGAATTGGCATGAAGTAGGGGAGAATCAAGTGTTCGGTCGCGATACATTGGAAGAGGCAGACAAACAAGTTAAAATGATTCAGGAAAGGTTGAAGGCAGCTCAGTCTAGACAGAAGGCTTATTCGGATAAACGTCGCCATGACATATCATTCAAGATAGGAGATGATGTGTATCTGAAGGTATCTCCACTACGTGGAATGCGTCGTTTTGGGATCAAGGGTAAGCTAGCACCCCGATACATTGGACCGTTTGGAATTACTGCTCGACGTGGAGAGGTAGCTTATCAGTTAGCACTACCAGAGAAGCTGTCAAACGTGCACAATGTTTTTCATGTGTCACAATTGAAGAAGTGTTTCAAGAAACCTGAGGAAGAGGTGCAGAAGACTTCGATGGATAACATAGAGGTCAAGGATGATCTGACATATGAAGAGTATCCTATAAAGATTCTTGATGAGCAGTTGCGAACCACTAGGAGTAAGGTGATCAAACTTTCCAAAGTGCAGTGGAGCAATCACACAGAGAAAGAAGCAACTTGGGAGCGAGAAGACGATCTCAGGGAGAAGTTTCCAAATCTGTTCTCTTAGCTCTGAATCTCGGGGTCGAGATTCCTTTTAAGTGGGGTAGAGTTGTAACATCCCGAATTTTTTTCTTTTGGAATTTTTTTAAAAACATTCCGTAATAAATTAAATATATTTTAGTCGCTCAAATTATTCTTGTGTAATAATTTGTGGTATTAATTCTCTATTTTTTTTTCTTTCTCTTTGGGATTTAGACATGGAGCAAGTATACACATTTTTTTCCATCCATGTATGCACCGTATCCATCCTTCTATTTTAATTTATTTCTTCTCTACTAGTTGTGTCACGGCCAAGTCTTGTACGTGGCCTTTTGTTTCTTTATTCCTTCTCTTTTCTTCTCTAAGCTAGCCAGCCAGCAACGCACCGGCCCAAGGCCGTGAACTGCAGCGAGCGCAACAGCCCAGCCCAGGCACAGCCGTCCAGGAGTCGTTCCCTCGTCTTCTTCCTCTCGCTGCATAACGTTACGCACAGAGACATTGCGTTCATGGCTGTTAAATCTCCCCTTTATTTCCCTTAAATCCAATGACCGATTTACTGTGACTTTAACATAAGAATTGCTCTCCATTAACCCACGAACTCATTCAGACGATTCATTTGGAGTTTAATGGAATAAATCTCGCGCAGGGAACCGACGAACTTAATGGCCTAGTGGAGACATTCGATCCTTCATCTCTCTCCACAGTCCACTATTTGTCAAACCGTTCGCGTCCATCTGTGCGCAAGAAGCTCCTCTATAAAAGCCCCAAACTCACAACCACTGATTTCTTTCACAATACTCTCAATCCTCCCCGCACCAAACACCACATCTCCATCTAGTTCTTCCTACCGTCGCCATAGGTAAGCACTTCAGTCCGATTCCTTTTGCCCATCAGATTCCCTAGTCTCTGGCCACCTCCTAGACAACTTGTTTCCTCAATTCGTCGTTGTTGGCCGCGCGCACCAAGTTCATGCCGATGCCACTGTTCGGACCGACGAACGCACGAGCTTTTTCGAGTTTTCTCTCCATCATTTCTGTCCTCATCAAGCCTCTGGTGATCCTAAACCTAACCCAAACCGTAGAATGCTTTTTTATGAAATTTGGGATAGAATTGTTGTAGTTTTATAAATTGTCTATGACATGTACGTGTATGTTTTGCTAGGATATATATATGTTGTATGTTGGTGCAATTTGTTTCATGCAAACTATTTACTATGTGCTATTCATATTTAAATCGTGCCTAAGAGTTGCTTTAGAACTTCGTTTTGATTCTAGGATTTATTTAGAATTTAATTGTAAAATAGTCTTGCTTTTATTTAAATGAAGACGCATGTTTTTTTCGTTTTGTTGAGTATTGTTCTTATGTACTTTATATGCATACGTATTTGTGTAAGTAGATATTTTGCCATGCATAGGAATTTTCATGCTTTAACTTACTTTGATAGGAGATTATCTTTGCTTAGCTAGATTGTTACATATCTTGTTGCTTCACACTCATTATTTTATGCCACACAAAATACCAATGCCATGCCTAGAATAATTTTGACCGTTGACTCATGTACGTTCATGTTATTTTATGCCAAATGTTTTATGCCAATATGGTTTAGCAATATTAGTATCTTTTGTCGCATGAAGTTGTAGCTTATGAATTTAGTTAGCTTGATTTTTTTTATGTTGCTTTTGTTGCATGCATTTGATGCTTCATTTTGATGCTTTTAACCAGTATAAATATTTAGACTTTGTCTAGACATTTATTTGTGGTTAATTTTTTTTTACATGTCATGTTAGGCGTGTGATACAATTTTTTAGATGCTATTAACCATTATAAATATTTAGATGTTATCTAAATATTTCTTTGTGGTTAAATAATTATTCCATGTCATGTTATGTGTATTGTTCAAATTCGTATGGTTGAATATTATTCTTAGGTTCGTACCATGTGGTTTGGTATATATGTATTGTTTATATAGTTAGCCCGAGGTATATAGATAAGGGCATTGTTAAGTTTATCTAGCTAGGAAGGTGAGAACGTTAGTTGTGGTGACAAGTTTTGCTTAGTCACGAGAGACCTAAACCCAACCAATTCATTGAATCCCTCTACCCATCTTCAATCGTGCTACCTCCTTTGAATCTCCATATTGATTCCAATCTTCCTATCCATCCTTCCTATTTTTTTATTTCATGTGGTTGATATTTGGATTTTGTTGCACGTTTACTTATTTTGTTTCAACGTTACTACGAGTAGGAGGTGACGGTACAGGAGAGGAGAACTAAGAAGAAGACGGTAACGTGGTACTCGACAACGAAGGCATGCCTCCCTCTTTGATCATGCTTATCCTATGTTTTATAAAATTGCATTGTATTTTATAAGCACTATTGCATGCTATATTATCTCGTAGTTAGCGTGTCGATTGACACATTACCCTGATCCGCTTGTCGCCTATTTACTTGACACCCGAGTATAACTATATAGTAATCTAGTAGAGTAGAAATGCTTAGCCATGCTAATTATTCTATAGGTGCTTATCTGAATGATCTTCGGATCATTAACACTTGAAACTTGTTACTAAGCTTGCTAAGCTAGGCCGGTTGGCCATTTTTGACTTCCTCTACTCTCTTCTACTCTGGGTGAAACTTACCATCTAAATACTGGCGCGGGCGACAGCTGGATCAAGGATTGAAGGAGCGATTGGCTTCCCTTCACGAGGTGAAGGGGGCAATCCGTTGTCCGTGCCGCATGAGGCCCAATAAGTCTTGGATTTGAAGATTGTGACAACCGTACAACCACATGCTATATGGGCACTGGCTTGGTTAATTAGTTAGGTCATCCTTATTATGGTCATCGTCGTACCGCAGATGGGATAGCTGTCTTGCGAGGAGAACCTCGGCACAAAAGGGGGCAAGGACTGTGAACTGCGGTTACTACCTTGTGAAACCTAGTGGGCATGTCATAGTAAGGGTGAGTCTAATGAAAGACCTCGTCACAATCTCCCTGCCGGTATACAAAATAGTGTACTACGCCAGCGGCCACTGGTGGCAACAAGACGAGATTGTGTCGTGTGGGTAAAGGGTACAACCTCTGCAGAGTGTAAAACTATTCGAATAGCCGTGTCCACGGTCATGGACGACACATGAATCTTTCTTGACATACGGGAACCTGTCTTGCTTATTCCCTCTTTGCCCCTATTCTTGGAACCTATGAAGGATGTGAGTGGATCGAGGATCCTCACCTTGATGAATGTTGTGTTGGAAAATTCTTGTTTTCGTCTAAAACCGCTTACCCAACTATATAGTTTTTCAAACAAAACTAGCTTTATGCAAATGAACCATACAACCTTCCTTTGAAGCCTCATGTAGTTATTAGGGCATTTCCCGGGAGGCATGTTGAGTACGAAATGTAGTCAAGGCAATCCTTTTGTTTTAATCCAGAGATATATGAAGTTCAAGGCGCAGACTACGACTATTATGATGATCCTGAGGAGTGAGGTCGCGTGGAACTACATCGGCTTTCCTGTGGCTGAGATGGAGTCGCTACGCAATAAAGTTTCCGCTGTTTTTTTTTGCTTGTAATAAATGTCATGAGACATTAGTGTTTTGTAAGCCTTATGGCAGACTATGATGCTTGTAGTAATTTAAGTACTCTGCAATGATATCATTTCGCTGTGTTATCAACAATGATCTTGGGGTTGATAATTAAACACAGGAGGGTCTGGAAATTATTTCCGGGTTCTTACAGTTAAGTAAAGCAATCAAAGCATGCAATTCAATTCAAGTCTTAACAGGCAAGAGTCTATATTGGCATTAACACAAGCAACAAAAGAACAAAAGGTGCAAGAGCTCTTGCTGTCCGTGACTCGAATGTCTCCAGATGGTGTTTGCGTGCAAGCAAGGGACTGGGAAGAAAGAGAAAAAAGGTTGTTGAGAACAAATATCTACTAAAGTTTCACACTTAGTCTCCTTTGGATTCTTATCTGGACTCGTCCCCAGACCACTAGCCAGGTACAAGTCAAACTGATCCACTCCCTTTCGATATTTTGAGCACTCATGCAATGGATGAGCGTGATAAAGAAAGTTGACACCTAAAAGGCGAAACAGAAAGAAGAGGTGGAGGAGGAAGACAAAAATGTGTGTGAAAGGCTCACATCAATGAGGACAATCATAGGCGAGAGAAGGCCATATGATAGATATGATGTGAGGAGTAGGGATTGCCATACAACGGATGCACATGTGAGCTAAATGCTCTCCAATGGAACTAGTGGGGGTGCATCTAACTTGCTTGCACAAGAAGACCTAGAGCTCGTTTGAGGAGGGTCATCATTGGAATATACAAGCCAAGTTCTATAGTGTAAAAGTTCCCCACATAGCTATATGCATGATGATAATCTCTATGGAGTACAAGGGATAGAAGA
Source organism: Bromus sterilis (assembly GCA_950022295.1). Classification (NCBI taxonomy): domain Eukaryota; kingdom Viridiplantae; phylum Streptophyta; class Magnoliopsida; order Poales; family Poaceae; genus Bromus; species Bromus sterilis. The sequence continues at coordinate 35,345,648 of OX465597.1, forward strand.
TGAAGTACTAGTGTGGATCTCTCAAAAGGAATAGTAGTATGCCCCCTTCTCTCTTTTTATTTTTCTTTTTCTCTTTTTCTCTTTTTTTTGGTGGCCTCAATGGCTCTTTCTATTTAACTCTCATTTGTCCTCTTTGGGATCTTTTGATTTTGTCCTCTTTGGGATATTTTCCTCACTTTAGGGGCAATACTCTATATTTTACAAGAATATAGGAGATCTTTCACACTTTACAAAGTTACTCACAAAAAGAAAATGTAACTAATCATGATGCAAATGTATGCCTCTGCCAGGATAGCAGGATATGCAATGATACTAGCGCGTCATGTAGCAATGATTAGGGCAAGGCCCAACTAGCATGCGGCTAATCGATCAAGCAAGTATCATGTATGACATGAGGATCAAGTCATGAGAGGGTGGATGTTGCATGGCAATGTATCTCGGAAAGGCTATGGAAATGCCTTGTAGGTAGGTATGGTGGCTGTTTTGAGGAAAGATATAATGAGGCTTATGATGACAGAGCGTATCATGCCAAGGGTTTGGATGCACCGGCGAAGTATGCGCCAACTCTCGAGGTGAGAAAGGGCAATGCACGGTACCGAAGAGGCTAGAAAAAGTATGGGTAGGTGGAAGTGTCAACTTTCGAATACTCACATTAGTCCGAAGAACTCATGCACTTATTATCGGTAACTCTCAATCTAATAGGAGGTTCACAAAGAGACAGGTACCCCGAGGAGGAGTGTATGGGGGTTTGGTTATCCTTGCGCATCCTCGACTCATGGTATGTGAGTGTACTCTAATATTCGAACCCTCCAGAGGTTAGTGATCCATCTAGTAGCTAGAGTTCTCAACAGGGGTTTTTGGTTTTCGAAAAACACACGGATTACCCAAAATACGACATCTATCACTAATAGGCAAGAGCTCTTGACACCAAAAGTTCAAACATTACTCTAGTCAATACCTCAAAACTATTGCAAGTTACTACTTCAAAAATAAAAGCAACTTTAACTACCTACTTTCTAGTCAAGACACAGAACTCGGTGCAACAGGCAAACTCTCTAACAAGATAAAACATGCAACCTATAGAAAGTTCAACCTGAAAATAAAAGCTCTAGAAAAACTAAAGCACTACAGCTAAACAGACCAGCAGCTAAGAAAAGAAAAAGAACAACTCACAGCTAAAAGAAATAAGCATGCAAATCCTATGAGGAGTTCTAGTTCAAGTGGAGCGTGTTTCTCTCCCACACAAAAGATTAAGTTGGGGTCTAACTTGTTACTACAGCAAAGAAAGCAAAACAAACCTAGAAAAGTAAAGAGCGAGACGCTCCAAGCAAAGCACATAACGCATGAAGTGATAAAAATATAGTGCAACGAAAGACAGACCGATGATTGTTGATGAAGAAGGGGATGCCTCGGGGGCATCCCCAAGCTTAGACGCTTGAGTCTCCTTGAATATTTATTGGGGGTGCACTTGGGCATCCCTAAGCTTGAGCGCTTGACACTCCTGGATCTTCTTTCATCACCTTCCATCGCGCACTTGAAAACTCCCTTCATACATAACTCATTGTAGGCTGATTAGAGAGGTTAGTACCCTAATAAAATAATTTTCATCTACTGCAAATAAAGATTTCCAGGAAGAGCTACTGTTTCTCTTGCCTGCCCAAAAAAGTTTGCAAAGAAAAAGCAAGCTTAAGGATTGCAAAACTGCGAAAAGAAAAACTGGGGCAGAAGCTGAGAAAAACAGAACAGCAGAGAAAGGGGAATTTTTTCGAGGTACTTCTGCAACTCAAATCAAAAAACTTTGAACAGAGGCTAGCAAGCCAATTGTATGGATCATGCTGTCAAAAAAATTCAGATCAAAAAGATGATCTGGTGATTTATCGCGAATTTTCCCGTCAAGAAGACAGAATCTGTTTCTGGACAGAAAGCTCCAACTTTTGAACTTTCAAGCATTCTGAGGCTAAACTTGGCACAAAGCTTGAAAAAGAAAGATACAATGATGTTGCTACAGTAGTAACAATAATCAATACCACTAAGAACAGAACAAAAACAAAAAGAAAAACCTAAATTCGTTGCGGGCTGCCTCCCGAAAGCGCTTCTTTAGAGCCATTAGCTAGGCTTAAAGCAGAAGATCAAGTTTTTTCCAGAGAATAACTAGCCCGTGTGACGGACTCAAAAGGTAACTTAATTTTTTTCCTAGGGAAATGTTCCATCCCTTTCTTGAGAGGGAATTGGAACTTGATGGTTCCCTCTTTCATGTCAATGATAGCACCAACTGTGCGAAGAAAAGGACGTCCCAAAATAATTGGACAAGAGGGCTCACACTCAATGTCCATAATAGTGAAATCAACGGGAACATAATTGTCATTGACAATGATAGGAACATCGTCGATCTTCCCCAAAGGCTTTTTTACGGAAGAATCAACAAGACGAACACCAAAAGAACAGGGATCAAAAGGTTTCAAATCAAGCATATCATACATTCTTTTGGGCATAACAGAAGTACTTGCTCCAACATCACAAAGAGCAAAACAAGAGAAGTTATTCAATTTAATTTTAATCATAGGATCCCAACCATCTTCTAGCTTCCTAGGTATGGAGGCTTCTAGTCTAAGCTTCTCCTCCCTAACTTTAATTAGAGCATTGGTGATATGCTCCGTGAAGAGAAGACTTAGTGTGCTAGTGTGGGGGTCTCTAGACATTTTGTGTAGGAAACCAATAACTTCAGGTAAAGTGCAGTTATCAAAGTCTAGTTCACTACTATCTATAAGGGAAGTAGTGATATCATTTAAGCTCACTTGTTTGAAAGCCTCTATGTTCATAGAGGTTTCCTCTTCTATGGTTGAGGGTGTAGCATCACCATTGATAGGTCCAGTGGGACTAGGGGTGTGATGGGTGCTAGCAGTTTGGATCTCCTCAACTACTTGGATAGTGGCTACTGTGTGGTAGGTAGGAAGGCTCTTAATTCTATCTTCTTCCTCCTTCTCTCTAGCCATCTCTCTTTAAGTTTTCCCACCATCCTAATGTTTTCATTAATTTGGACCTGGATGGCATTCATAGGAGTGACCTGCCTCTCCTCAGGGGGAGAGGTTCTAATCTTCAGCATCTCTACGTCGTGGGCTATATTGTCTACCTTCGCAGAGAGGATATCTAGTTTATCTAATTTTTCTTCCACACTCTTGTTGAAGGCCTTCTGGGTAGTGATAAAATCTTTGAGCATAGTCTCTAGTTCTGAAGTGGAGTTTCTAGTGGTAGGATAAGTGTTGTTCCCATAGTTGTTGGATGGGAAAGGCCTAGGATTGTTGCTACCAAAGTTACTCCTATAAGCATTATTGTTGAAGTTGTTCCTAGAGACAAAATTGACATCTACTTGCTCCTGAGCAACCAAAGAATTTAATCTTGAGGATCAATAGAGGGTTGCTTGGTAAGTAGAGACATGTTAAGGTCAACCTTTTCATTTAAAGAGGAAATCTCCTCGACAGAGTTTACCTTCTTACCAGTTGGAGCTCTCTCGGTGTGCCATTGTGAATAATTTAGCATCATCTCATCTAGTAGTTTTGTAGCAGCACCAAGTGTGGTTGACATAAAGGTACCTCCCGCGGCCGAATCCAACAGGTTCCGCGAGGTGAAGTTCAAGCCTGCATAAAAAGTCTGGATAACCATCCAGGTAGTCAGTCCATATGTAGGGCAGTTCTTGACGAGCGTCTTCATACGTTCCCAAGCCTGGGCAACGTGTTCGTTATCCAATTGCCTGAAATTCATAATGTTACTCCGCAATTGAATAATTTTAGCAGGGGGATAATAGTTCCCTATAAAAGCATCCTTGCATTTACTCCAAGAATCAATACTATTCTTGGGTAGTGACTGTAGCCACTCCTTGGCTCTCCCTCTCAAGGAGAAAGGGAAAAGCTTCAGCTTGACGATGTCTCCGTCCACCTCCTTGTATTTCTTCATGTCGCAGAGCTCGATAAAGTTGTTTAGGTGCAAAGCAGCATCTTCTCCTGCTCCTGAAAATTGATCTTTCATGACAAGGTTAAGCAGAGCAGGTTTAATCTCATAAGAAGGTGCTGAAGTGGCAGGTGGAGCAATAGGAGTGCAGATAAAGTCACTGTTGTTGTGACTGGTGAAGTCACACAACTTAGTGTTTTCATTGGAACCCATAGTAGCAGCAGGTATTTTTGGTATTTTTTATTAGGGACACAAAAGTAAAAACTGAAAGGTAAACTAACAAGACTAAAAAGCAAAGGTAAAAGATAGCGTGTAACTCCCCTATTTTTGATACAGGAGTCCGATAACGGCGCCAGAAATTGGCGGTTATCAGGACTCGCGTATTTGTACTTCCTTTGAGTCCCCGGCAACGGCGCCAGAAATTAGCTTGATGGCTTCTCGCCCCTCGTTGGTTACCCCAAGTGGAAGGTTGAGATGCAGCGTAGCGGTAATTTCCCTCAGTAAAGATACCAAGGTTTATCTCCAGTAGGACTGAACGATAAGTACGATAGGTGGCAACGGCGCCAGAAATTATTCTGATGCGTGGAGTTGTCGTGGACCTGCACAAAACAAATAACTTTGCTTCCAACGAGTTCAGAGGAGTTGTCAATTCCTCCGGCCTTGTCGTTTAAAAAGGATCAAACGCAAGAGATAAAAAGGTACTAGTAAAAGTAAAAACAGAAAGGTAAATAGTGGGTGTGAACAATGGTATGAAGATGGACCGGAGTCCCGTGATTTTCACTAGTGATGTCTCTCTCCCAAAAGACGATAAAAATGCTAGCGAGGTAAACAAATCACAGTTGGGCAATTGACAGGATTATGAAGGCACCGCAATGCTAACTATGCTGCAAAGAAAGGAAGGGCTCAAAAGCAATGGGCAGTACGCCAAGGTAAGTAGACCGAAATCCATCTGCATCTACTACGAATCATCCACCTTGAGATATCTATCCAGAACATCTCGCTGGTATTAAGTTGCGAATCCCACCCAAAGTGTAAACTCAAAGCAACAGACAACTGCATTAAAATAACTTTGCGTAAAGTAAACAATTCTTGCACCAATAGGCACAATCACCGTTGTTTTATCCCTGGTGGCAACGGCACATCCCCTAGTCTCATGTTTCTGTCACTCAAGCTAGACATCAGGGGGTTGAACCCACAATCGAGCATAACGCTCTCTCTTGGAGTTGCAAGCAAATAACTTGGCCAAAGAAAATACTGCAACGGAGAACATGCAAGAATTTACTCAAGAACAAAATATAAAAGGGCAAACCAAATATATTACTCATCACAATCTGAACATAGTCTCGTAATCCATCAGATCCCAACAAACTCAGCATAGCAACAGCAGAAAATTACATAGGTGCCTCGATCATGTGAGGCAGCTCACGAGGTCTCGAAAGTGAAAGCACAAAAGAGGGAGAGGACATCACATAGCTACTGATCACGGACCCATGGTCCAAGGGGGACTACTCACGGCACATACGGGAGGCGTCCATGGCTATGGATGGTCTCCCGGAGGGGTGATCTCCTTCCGGTAGGGTGCCGGGGCAGCTTCTCCAGGCAGCCCCGATCTGAAAACGGCGGCGGCGGCGGAACAGAGAGGTTTCCGCGAAAAAGAGTTCTTGTTTAGGGGTTTCTACCCCGAGGGGGATATATAGGAGAAGGGGGGCGTCGAGGGGCCAGCCAGGAGGGTGCCTGGCGCGCCCTAGGGTTGGGGCCGCGCCAGGGACCCTTCTGGCTCCCTGGTGGTTGTCCCGGCTCTCTCCCTTGGTTATTCCGGAAGCTTCCTGCCCGCTGATTTTTAATATAATTTTTGCGGAATTTTTTGGGCACTTTAATCTGCCGGAAAACCTGAAAAACAAAAACAGCAGAAAACCAGAAGCTGGCAACTGGGTGCACTGAGTTACTAGGTTAGTCCAAATTGGTTTAAAAGTGTAATAAAGTTCAACCAAAACATGGCAAAGTCACACAAAACATGCATGGAGAAAGCAGAAATTATAGATACGTTTGGGACGTATCAGGAAGCAGCCGGAGCAGTCGAAGTGCTACAAACTATAACTTCATTAGACAAAAGAACAGAGGAAAACAGCCCCGGCAAAGTCGAGCATATTCTTACCCGCCACGCGCAGAGCGAGTACGCAACAACCTCCCAAACCTGGGCCTTTTGCACGCAGCAACAGGAGGAGACGACCCAGCAGACGGTACAGACAGCGGGACAACACCACTCGTCGCGTCAAGATCCTCGGCACCCGAAGGCCGCGACCGCTTGACACGAAAGGGAGCCGATTCCTCACTATCTTCGGTCCCCGGCAGCCCGACCACCGTGGACTCATCAGCACCAGTGGCACTCGCGAGCACGCTGGCACCAGCACTCGGAGCAGCATCGTCAGCAGCGGAAGCTGATACATGCAAAACATATCTATAATTTCTGCTTGCTCCATGCATGTTTTGTGTGATATTTCTATGATCTAGATACACTTTCATACACTTTTGATCATATTTGGACTAACCTATTAACTCAGTGCACCACAGTGCCAGTTCCTGTTTTCTGCTGTTTTTCTATTTTAGTTTTCCCCCATATAAAAAGTGCTCCAAAAATTCGGGAAAATTCAGATAAAAAATCAGCGTGAAGGAACCTTCCGGAAGAACCTGGGTGGGGCCAGAGGGCCACCACCAGGGGCCCAGGCGCCCTGGTGGCGCGCCCTAAGGCTTGGCCGCGCCAGGGGGGCGCCTGGACCCCTGGTGGCCCCCCTGGCTGCCCCGTTCGCCTATATATTCTCCGTCACGGGAAACTTCCAAGAACAGAACCCTTTTTCGCGATCTCTCCTCTGTTCCGCCGCCGCCGCGCTTCCGAGATCGGGAGCACCAGAAGACCTCTTCCCGGCACCCTGCCGGAGGGAGGGCCGACCTCCGGGAGTCTCCTCTCCACCATGGATGCTTCCCGGATGCCTCATGAGTAGTTTTCCTTGGACCATGGGTCCGTGATCAGTAGCTATGTGATGTTCTCCTCCCCTCTTTGTTCTTCATGGTTTAGACCTCGTGAGATGCCCTACATGATCGAGGCACTTTTGTAATCTTTTTGCTATTGCTATGCTGAGTTTGATGGGATCTGATGGATTATGAGATTATGTTCAGATTGTGATTGAGTAATATATTTGGTTCTTATCTCTTATATTTTTGTTCCTAAGTAATTCTTGCATGTTCTCCGTTGATGTTTATTGCTTTGGCCAAGTAGTAGGTAGTAACCCCAAGAGGGAACGTTATGCTCGATTGTGGATTCATGCCCCCCGATGACACGCTTGAGTGACAGAAACATGAGTCTAGGGGATGTGCTGTTGCCACAAGGGGGAAAACAACTGTGCTTGTAACCGCGGTTGCAAGGATTGTTTACTTTACGCAAAGTGCTTTTTAATGCAGTTGTCTGTTGCTTTGGGTTTACACTTTGGGTGGGGCTCGCAACTTAATACCAGCGAGATGTTCTGGATAGATATCTCAAGGTGGATGATTAGTAGTAGATGCAGTTGGATTTCGGTCTACTTATTTTGGCGTACTGCCCGTGCTTTTGAGCCTCTTCCTTTATTTTGTAGCATAGTTAGCATTGCGGTGCATTCATAATTATGTCAATTGCCCTTCTGTAATTTGTTCACCTCGCATAGCAGTTTTATCGTCTTTTGGGAGAGAGACATCACTAGTGAACATCACGTATCCCGGTCCATATCCTCATCACTGTTTACACGCTCATTTACTTTTCTGCTTTTACTTTTAGTTGCTATCATTATCCTTTGTGTTTGATCCTTTGTGAACAACAAGACCGGAGAGATTGACAAGCTCTCTGAACTTCGTTGGGAACAAAGTTATTTGTGTCTGTGTGCAGGTCCGCGTCAGTAGCGCCGCTGACACCTACTTATCATCTCCGGAGTCCTACTGGAGATAAACCTTGGTATCTTTACTGAGGGAAATTTGCTGTTGTGCTACATCACGCCTTCCACTTGGGGCTCACCAACGAAGGGCGAGAAATCACTATCATTACCTCGCACATCAAGCCAAATTTCTGGCGCCGTTGCCGGGGACTCCAGATTACGTCTTTTGTATTTCGGGGTTTCTGGAAGCATCCGAACTCCGATTGGGCCGAATTTTATGTCTAAATTCACCGGAAAAAAATGCCCTACAACTTTGTAGTTTTAAGTTTTTCCGTTTGAGGCCGTCTTGTAGCTTTTCCGAGGCGATATTTAAAACCTGTCTGGTGGGGACAGATTTCGGGAGAGTTAAAGTCCAACTCCTACAAGGCTCTTTTTTGTGATTTTTCCTTTATCCAAGTAATTCCTACACATAAAGTACAAAGCCAAGAACTTGTGCACTCTTGCAACCATTAATAGGTTAGTTCCAAAATATGTTATAAAAATATATGAAAGTATATCAAAAGCATAATAATATCACACAAAACATGCATGGAGCAAGCAGAAATCATAGATACGTTTGGGACGTATCAACATCCCCAAGCAGAAATGATAACAAGCATAATTTCTGTGGTGACATGCTAGCAACCATATAAGAACTTTGAAAATAAAGCAATCAAAGCATGCAATTCAATTCAAGTCTTAACAAGCAAGAGTCTATATTAGCATTGACACAAGCAACAAAAGAACAAAGGGTGCAAGAGCTCTCGCTGTCCGTGACTCGAATGTCTCCAAATGGTGTTTGCGTGCAAGAAAGGGGATAGGGAATACAAGATGAAAAAGTATTTTGGTGTTGAGAACTCAATCTACTAAAGTTTCACACTTGGCCTTCTTTGGAATCTTATCTTCACTCGTCCCCAGACCACTAGCCAGGTACAAGTCAAAATGATCCACTCCTTTTCAATATTTTGAGCACTCATGCAATGGATGAGCGTAAGCAAGAAAGTTGACATTTAGGATGGCAAAGAGAGAATAATGATGGAGGAGGAAGACAAAAAAGGTGTGAAAGGCTCACATCAATGAGGACAATCATAGGCAAGAGAGAGCCAAATGATAGATATGATGTGAGGAGTAGGGATTGCCATGCAACGGATGCACATGTGAGCTAAAAGCTCTCCAAGGAAACTAGTGGGGGTGCATCTAACTTGCTTGCTCAAGAAGACCTAGAGCTCGTTTGAGGAGGCTCATCATTGGAATATACAAGCCAAGTTCTATAGTGTGAAGGTCCCCACATAGCTATATGCATGATGATGATCTCTATGGAGTACAAGGGATAGAGGATGAAGTACTAGAGTGGATCTCTCAAAAGGAATATTAGTGTGCCCCCTTCTCTCTCTTTATTTTTCTTTTTCTCTTTTTCTATTTTTTTGTATTTTTTTGGTGGCCTCAATGGCTCTTTCTATTTAACTCTCATTTGTCCTCTTTGGGATCTTTTGATTTTGTCCTCTTTGGGATCTTTTTCTCACTTTAGGGGCAACACTCTATATTTTACAAGAATATAGGAGATCTTTCACACTTTACAAGGGTACTCACATAAAGAAGATATAACTATCATGATGTATGCAATGTATGCCGCTGCCAGTGTAGCAGGAACATGTATGACATGAGGATCAAGTCATGAAGAGGTGGATTTTGCATGGCAATATATCTCGGAAAGGCTATGGAAATGCCTTGATAGGTAGGTATGGTGGCTGTTTTGAGGAAGGATATAAGGAGGTTTATGATGACAGAGCGTATCATGCCAATGGTTTGTATGTACTGGCGAAGGTGGACGCCAACTCTTGGAGTGAGAAGAAAGCAATGCACGGCACAGGAGAGGCTAGCAAATATGAGGAGGTGGAAGTGTCAACTTTCAATACTTACATTAGTCCGAAGAACTCATGCACTTATTATCGGTAACTCTCAATCTAGTAAGGAGGTTCACAAAGAGACAAGTACCCCGAGGAGGAGTGTATGGGGGTTTGGTTATCCTTTGCGCATCCTCGACTCATGGTACGTGAGTGTACTCTAATATCCGACCCCTCGGAAGAGTAGTGATCCATCTAGTAGCTAGAGTTCTCAACTAGTTTTGTAGGTTTTGAAAATAAACACGGATTGCCCAAAATACGACACCTATCACTAATAGGCTAGAGCTCTTGACACCAAAAGTTCAAACATTACTCACATCAATACCTCAAAACCATTGCAAGTTACTACTAAAATTAAATAGCAACCTCAATCACCTACTCTCAAGACAAGACATAACTCAGTGCAACAACCAACTCTCTTAACAAGATAAACATGAAAACTAAAGAGAGTTCCAGAAACAAACTAAACAAAAGCCAAGGCTCTTGTTAAAGACAAACTAAGACTCGAACTAAACATGGCAGTAGCTACGAAAAGATAAAGAACACACAACAACAAAAAGATAGGCATGAAGAATCCTATGATGTGTTCTAGATTTTGAAAGTGGAGCGTGTTTCTCTCCCCCACAAAGTAAGACGGGATCTAACTTGTTATGAACAGTAATCAAATCTAAAGAAAACTAAAAATAAAACCTAAGAGCGAGACGCTCCAAGCATAGAACATAACGCATGAAGTGATAAAAATATAGTGAGACAAAGGACGAACTGATGATTGTTGATGGAGAATGGGATGCTCGGGGGCATCCCCAAGCTTAGACGCTTGAGTCTCCTTGAATATTTGTTGGGGATGCATGGGGGCATCCCCAAGCTTGAGCGCTTGACACTCCCGAATCTTCTTTCATCATCTTCCATCGCACGCTTGAAAACTCCCTTCATACATAACTCGTCATAAGCTGATTAGAGAGGTTAGTACCCTTAATCAAATAAATTTTCCCCACTGGATATAAAGATATTCTTGAAGAGATACTGTTTCTCAAGATTGACAAACAGTGTTTTGCAAAGAAAAAGCAAGCTTAAGATTTGCAAAAGTTAGGAGAGACAAAACGTGTCAGAATCTGTGAAAAACAGAACAACAGGTAGTAAAGAATTTTTTAGGGGTACTTCTGCAACTCGAATCAAAAAACTCAGAACAGACGCTCGAAAGTCAATTGTATGGAGCACGCTGTCAAAAAAATTCAGATCAAAAATATGATCTGGTGATTTTAGGCTAATTTTTCCGTCCAAGGACAGAATCTGTTTTCTGGACAGCATGTCACAACTTTTGAACTTTTTTGCAATCGGAGGCTAGACTTGGCACAAAGATTGAAAATAAAGATACAATGATGTTGCTACAGTAGTAACAATCATCAAGACTGCTAAAAACAGAAGTAAAAACACAAAATAAAGATAACAAGGGTTGTCTCCCTAGAGCTCTTTCTTTATAGCCATAAAGATAGGCTTAAGATTTTAATGATGCTCTCATAGGAATAAGGAATAAGAGTTGAAGAACAAAAGAGAGCATCAAGAAGCAAATAACAAACACATTTAATTCTAACATGCTTCCTATGCAAAGGGGTCTTGTAGAGGAAAAACTCATTGAAGCATAAAGATATTAGCATAGGAAGGCAAAATAAGTGCAACTTCAAAGCCTTCAACATAAAGAGAGGGAAATTGATATTATTGAAATATCTATAAGAATATGTTCCCTTCTCATAATAATTTCCAGTAGGATCATGAATAAACTCAACAATATAAGAATCACATAAAACTTTCTTATCATGATCCACAAGCATAGAAAACTTATTACTCTCCACATAAGCATAATCTTTCTCATTGGTAATAGTGGGAGTAGGACTATCATAAACAACTTGAACACTATAGATTAATTGTGTATTATGAAGATGGTGTTTAGAAAGAAAGTAATTTCCTTCATGATTATGACAAGATTCATAAGGATAATTTCTCCTTATGTCATAGGTATCTTTACAATCACCATAGATAGGTGTTATAACATCATCATAGTAGAGAAGAGCATTATCATTGCTAGCAACTATATTTGTAAACATGTTGTCTTTGTTTTTAATAGCAAAAGGATTATCAACTATCACATCACTAATGGGTAAAGGACTTGCAATCCTATCATCCCCAAGCTTAGATCTTTCCATATCATCATTTTCAGAGTTGGTACCAAAAATATTTTCAAGATCATAAGTAGAATTATCACCATCTTCCCAATCACAGTAGGTAACATGCATATCATAATCAAAATCATCTTCAATGGTTCCTATAGACTTATCTTCAAGATAATAATGAATGCAATCAAGCTTACCATCCTCCATAATTTTTTGTCCGTTAGGATAAAATTTATGCGAGGGATATGCTCAGGCCAGGTTGTTACCCATTCTTCTTCCTTCTTGCTCCTCTTCCTCCTCCTCTTCTTTTTCTTCTTCTTCACCTTAGGAAGGAGTGGTTGGAGAGAAAGCTTCTCCACATATCCTGGTTTACCATTAGAAACAATATGGGAAACTCGGCAGAAACTCTCCTTTTTATTAGTAGAAACATAAGAGACATTTTTATACTTTGGTACAGTTCCCTCCTTTCTAATATTTTTTATGTAATCATTATCATGGCAATTAACAACACAATAGAGATGGCAATTCTGCAAAGTGTTATTTATTCCCAAAGCATGAACATCTAGCTAAGAAGTCTTTTCTGATAACTCTTCACACATCAAAAATAACATAAGCTCATCATAAAGATCAGGGGTGATCATGTCATCACACAACTAGCTAACAGTTATGTTTTGAAAGTACATGCACTGAAAATTGAAGTGACCCTTTATGCAGCAAAGTTCACAAGTAAAAGGATAAAGGTCACACAATTCTCTAGCAATTTCATTTAAATCTCTAACCCAAGTGATTGTTCTTTCATGCTTATGTTGCTTACAATACTTCTCTTCTTCAATCATAGGCCTTTCACAAGGTCTATCCACTCCACAAAAATTAGCATGCTTATATAAAACTTCATTTTCAGGAATTGGATCATGCATGTTGCAATCATCATTAACAATTTCATTTTCTTTGCAAATCTCTTTAAAAGGTTCATGATGCTTGATCCAATTCTCCTTAGGCATATTAATATGTGAAGCAAAAGATTTGAGGAAATCAACAAGGAGTTGAGAATCAAGCCCAAACTTAGCACTAAATTTATTAAAACTTGCAGTTTCAACGAAGGACTTAATGCAATCATACTCATAAATTATACCTGACTCTTTACCTTTGTCGATCTCCCAATCTTCAGTATTGTGTTGGATTCTTTCAAGGAGTTCCCATTTAGCATCAATCTTTTCGTTTGTGAAAGAACCCATCGAGGAAGCATCGAGCAAGTCTTTATCCTGTCGAGATAGCCTTGCATAGAAATTAGTAATAATCATATCTTTGGGGAGCCCATGGTTAGGACATTTTAGCATCAAAGTTTTCAGTCTCCCCCAAGCTTGAGCTATGCTCTCTCCGTCATGAGGATAGAAATTATAAATATAATTCCTATTCTCATGGACTTCATGAAGAGGATAAAACTTGGAGTAAAAGAGAGACTGGATCTCTTCCCAATCCCGTAGGTGAGAATCATCTAGTAGCCTATACCATTCCAATGCTTTTCCTTTCAGTGACAAGGCAAATAATTTCTTCATGACTTCACCTCTTGTCAAACCTGAAATCTTAAATAAATCACAAAGTTCTGTAAGTTTCAACAAATGAATACTAGGATTGACTGTCCCATCATAACAATCATTAATAATTATTTCAACTATCCCGAGTGGTATTTGGAACGGGATACATTCAGTAGGTGGTGGAGACTTCTCTACCACAGGTGTGGCAAAGCGGTCTCCCCGAAGCAGCGAACTAAGATTGCAGTTTTCCATAAGCCTAACTAGTGAAAATAAAAACAAGAAACGAAAAGATTTAATTGCAGAATCTAAAGATATACCTTCAATCCTTACTTCCCCGGCAACGGCGCCAGAAATAGCTTGATGTCTACGCACGCTTCTATTCTTGTAGATTATGTTGGGTCTCCAAGCGCAGAGGTTTGTAGGACAACAGCAATTTCCCTCAAGTGGATGACCTAAGGTTTATCGAACTCAGGGAAATAGAGGTTGAAGATGGTCTCTCTCAAGCAACCCTGCAATTAAGATACAAGAAGTCTCTTGTGTCCCCAACACACTGAATACAACTAGGAGTTGTATAGGTGCACTAGTTCGCCGAAGAGATGGTAAAATATGGGTGATAGGTGTGATAAAACGAAGTAATATAAATCTGTAATAAAAAGTGCAGCAAAGAAACAAGTAACAAAAGTGAGTGCAAACGGTGTAACAATGATGGAAACAAGGCCTAGGCTTCATACTTTCACTAGTGGCAACTCCCAACAACATTAACATAGTCTAATCACATGATATTTCCCATAAAAAATGCAATTGAGACGCACTCGGAGGTCATTCCTTTTTGTTCAAGAGAGGATGAGAATTATGTAGGGCTACAAAAGCACACCTCAAAGTTCGTAGTTCTCAATCTATGGATTTCCCAATGTCACCGCGGCCATCCAAAGAGAGTACCACAATCACCACAACATATCTCAAGGATAGTCAAAGACAAGCACCAAGAGACTCTCAATCTTCAATCAACACACAAAAGAGGAAATCACTCATGATAATATTCTTCTAACCCATGTCCAATAGACCGCTGTCACCTTGGTCTCGGGGATTATACTAGATAAGATAAATTGAGTACATCAATCCAATACATAGAATAACGGGAAACATCATGGGATCACCCTAGATTAACATAGCCAATGATCACAACAAAGATCACATCATGGGAGAGAGAGAAACCACATAGATCAAGATACAAGCCTTAGCCCCGAGGGGAACTACTCACACATGGACATGGTGAGAGGGAGAGTTGTTGATGGAGAGGTGCAGCCCGAAGAAGATGAAGGAGATGGCGGCGGCGACGGAAGTAACGGTGGCGGCGACGGAAGTAACATTTCTTCATCATGGAGCCAAACCAAAGTAACATTGTGCTCGGAAGAGACTTCCTCCGTGCTATGAAAGGCTTCATTGATATTGGTAACGGGCACATACGCTTACGTGGTATGGCGAAAGGTAAGTACCTCTTTCCTAGGAAGAAGAAGAATGAGCTTATTGAAAATCAATTTGAAGGTTTTTATGATTCTGATCTTGGAGACCCTTGATTCTTCTTTTGCATCATGCCTAGCTTAAAGGCATAAAAGAAAGCGCTTTCGGGAGGCAGCCCGCAACGAATTTAGGTTTTTCTTTTTTCTTTTATTGTGTCTTGATGTTTGTTACTACTGTAGCAACATCATTGTATCTTTATTTTTCAGCTTTGTGCCAAGTTATAGCCTCTTATGATAAGGGAAGCAAAAGTTGTGACATGCTGTCCAGAAAACAGATTATGTCCCTTGACAGAAAAATTCGAATCAAATCACCAGATCATCTTTTTGATCTAATTTTTTTGACAGCATGCTCTATACAATTTTTAAACTTTCGTATGTTCTGAGTTTTTTGATTTGAGTTTCAGAAGTGCCCCTAAAAAATTCTTTACTACCTGCTGTTCAGTTTTTCACAGATTCTGCCACGTTTTGCCTCTCTTCACTTTTGCAAACCTTAAGCTTGCTTTTTCTTTGCAAAAACCTTTTGGCACTCTTGAGGAACAGTATCTCTTCAAGAATATCTTTATATCCAGTGGGAAAAAATTATTTTATTAAGGGTACTAACCTCTCTAATCAGCTTATGATGAGTTGTGTATGAAGGGAGTTTTCAAGTGTGCGATGGAAGATGATGAAAGAAGATCCAGAAGTGTCAAGCGCTCAAGATTGAGGATGCCCCCATGCATCCCCAATAAATATTCAAGGAGACTCAAGCATCTAAGCTTGGGGATGCCCTCGTGCATCCCCTTCTTCATCAACAATCATCAGATCGTCCTTCGTCTCACTATATTTTTATCACTTCATGCGCTATGTGCTATGCTTGGAGCGTCTCGCTCTTAGGTTTTATTTTTAGTTTTCTTTAGCTTTTCTTGCTGTTCATAAAAAGTTAGATCCCTTCTTACTTTGTGTGGGAGAGAAACACGCTCCACTTTCAAAATCTAGAACACATCATAGGATTTTTCCTACCTATCTTTTTGCTGTTGTGTGTTCTTTATCTTTTCGTAGCTACTGCCATGTTTAGTTTTAGTCTTACTTTGTATTTAGCAAGAGCCTTGGCTTTTGTTTAGTCTGTTGCTGGAACTCTTTTTAGTATTCATGTTTATCTTGTTAAAGAGAGTTGGTTGTTGCACTGAGTTGTGTCTTGTCTTGAAAGTAGGTAATTGAGGTTGCTATTTAATTCTAGTAGTAACTTGCAATAGTTTTGAGGTATCGTTGTGAGTAATGTTTGAACTTTTGGTGTCAAGATATCTAGCCTATTAGTGATAGGTGTCGTATTTTGGGCAATCCGTGTTTATTTTCAAAACCTACAAAACTAGTTGAGAACTCTAGCTACTAGATGGATCACTAATCTTTGGAGGGACCGAATATTAGAGTACACTCACGTACCATGAGTCGAGGATGCGCAAGGATAACCAAACCCCCATACACTCCTCCTCGGGGTACTTGTCTCTTTGTGAACCTCCTTATTAGATTGAGAGTTACCGATAATAAGTGCATGAGTTCTTCGGACTAATGTAAGTATTGAAAGTTGACACTTCCACCTTCCCATATTTTGCTAGCCTCTCCCGTGCCGTGCATTGCCTTCTTCTCACTCCGAGAGTTGGTGTCCACCTTCGCCGGTACATCCAAACCCTTGGCATGATACGCTCTGTCATCATAAACCTCCTTATATCCTTCCTCAAAACAGCCACCATATCTACCTATCAAGGCTTTTCCATAGCCTTTCCGAGATATATTGCCATGCAACATCCACCTCTTCATGACTTGATCTTCATGTCATACATGTTCCTACTACACTGGCAGCGACATACATTGCATACATCATGTTAGTTACATCTTCTTTATGATTTTGAGTACCTTGTAAAGTGTGAAAGATCTCCTTTACCTTCTTGTAAAATAGAGTGTTGCCCTTAAGTGAGGAAAAGATAGCAAAGTGGACACAATAAAAGATCCCAAAGAGGAAAAATGAGAGTTAAATAGAAAGAGCCATTGAGGCCACAAAAAATACAAAAAAGAAAAAAAAAGAAAAAAAGAAATAAAAAGAGAGAAAGGGCAACACTACTATCCTTTTGAGAGATCCACACTAGTACTCCCTTTATATCCTTGTACTCCATATAGACGATCATTATGCATATAGCTATGTGGGGACCTTCACACTATAGAACTTGGCTTGCATATTCCAAGGATGAGCCTCCTCAAACGAGCTCTAGGTATTCATGACCGAGCAAGTTAGATGCACCCCCACTAGTTCCATTGGAGAGCTTCTTAACTCGTATGTGCATCCGTTGCATGGCAATCCCTACTCCTCACATCATATCTATCATTTGGCATCTCTTGCCTATGATTGTCCTCATTGATGTGAGCCTTTCTCCTCCTTTTTTGTCTTCCTCCTCCATACTCCTCTATTTCCCATCCCAAGTGTCAACTCTCGTGCTTACGCTGATCCATTGCATGAGTGCTCAAAATATTGAAAAAGGAGTGGATAAAATTGACTTGTACCTGGCTAGTGGTCTGGGGACAAGTCAAGATAAGATTCCAGAAAAAGACCAAGTGTGAAACTTTAGTAGATTGAGTTCTCAACAAATAAATTGTTTTTCTCGTATTCCCTATCCCCCTTCTTGCACGCAAACACCATTTGGAGACATTCGAGTCACGGACAGCGAGAGCTCTTGCACATAATGTTCTTTTGTTACTTGTTTCAATGCTAATATAGACTCTTGCATGTTATGACTTGAATTGAATTTCTAACCTTGATTGCTTTACTTTTCAAAGTTCTTATATGGTTGCTAGCATGTCACCACAGAAATTATACTGTTATCATTTACCTACTCGAGGACGAGCAGGAATTAAGCTTGGGGATGTTGATACGTCCAAAACGTATCTATAATTTCTGCTTGATCCATTCATGTTTTGTGTGATATTGCTATGATCTAGATACACTTTCATACACTTTTGATCATATTTGGACTAACCTATTAACTCAGTGCACCACAGTTCCAGTTCCTATTTTCTGTTGTTTTTCTATTTTAGTTTTCTCCCATATAAAAAGTGCTCCAAAAATTCAGGAAAATTCAGATAAAAAATCAGCGTGAAGGAACCTTCCGGAAGAACCTGGGTGGGGCCAGAAGGCCACCACCAGGGGCCCAGGCGCCCTGGTGGCGCGGCCTAGGGCTTGGTCGCGCCAGGGGGGCGCCTGGACCCCTGGTGGCCCCCCTGGCTGCCCCCTTCGCTATATATTCTTCGTCACAGGAAACTTCCGAGAACAGAACCCTTTTTCGCGATCTCTCCTCTGTTCCGCCGCCGCCGCGCTTCCGAGATCGGGAGCACCAGAAGACCTCTTCCCGGCACCCTGCCGGAGGGAGGGCCGACCTCCGGGAGTCTCCTCTCCACCATGGATGCTTCCCGGATGTCTCGTGAGTAGTTTTCCTTGGACCATGGGTCCGTGATCAGTAGCTATGTGATGTTATCCTCCCCTCTTTGTTCTTCATGGTTTAGACCTCGTGAGCTTCCCTACATGATCGAGGCACTTTTGTAATCTTTCTGCTATTGCTATGCTGAGTTTGATGGGATCTGATGGATTATGAGATTATGTTCAGATTGTGATTGAGTAATATATTTGGTTCTTATCTCTTATATTTTTGTTCCTAAGTAATTCTTGCATGTTCTCCGTTGATGTTGATTGCTTCGGCCAAGTAGTAGGTAGTAACCCCAAGAGGGAACGTTATGCTCGATTGTGGGTTCATGCCCCCCGATGACACGCTTGAGTGACAGAAACATGAGTCTAGGGGATGTGTTGTTGCCACAAGGGGGAAAACAACGGTGTTTGTAACCGCGGTTGCAAGGATTGTTTACTTTACGCAAAGTGCTTTTTAATGCAGTTGTCTGTTGCTTTGGGTTTACACTTTGGGTGGGGCTCGCAACTTAATACCAGCGAGATGTTCTGGATAGATATCTCAAGGTGGATGATTAGTAGTAGATGCAGTTGGATTTCGGTCTACTTATTTTGGCGTACTGCCCGTGCTTTTGAGCCTCTTCCTTTCTTTTGTAGCATAGTTAGCATTGCGGTGCGTTCATAATCCTGTCAATTGCCCTTCTGTAATTTGTTCACCTCGCATAGCAGTTTTATCGTCTTTTGGGAGAGAGACATCACTAGTGAACATCACGTATCCCGGTCCATATCCTCATCACTGTTTACACGCTCATTTACTTTTCTGCTTTTACTTTCAGTTGCTATCATTATCCTTTGTGTTTGATCCTTTGTGAACAACAAGACCGGAGAGATTGACAACCTCTCTGAACTTCGTTGGGAACAAAGTTATTTGTGTCTGTGTGCAGGTCCGCGTCAGTAGCGCCGCTGACACCTACTTATCATCTCCGGAGTCCTACTGGAGACAAACCTTGGTATCTTTACTGAGGGAAATTTGCTGTTGTGCTACATCACGCCTTCCACTTGGGGCTCACCAACGAAGGGCGAGAAATCACTATCATTACCTCGCACATCAGAAGCATTCGGCTCTTCGCGAATATCAGCATCCTCCGGCTGTGGAGGGTTGCACAACACAGGAACATGATCCTACCAAAGCAAATAGCATCATCAGCAAGCAGTCAAGCAAACGTCTCAATCAGACGAGAAATTCAAAAAACGCGAACCTGCGGCAGCGCGTGATCAGAAGAATAAGGAAGGACGAAACCCATCTCGGAAACGCTTGAGCACTTGGTCACATACTGGATCCGGGCCAAGAGGCCATCGGCATTAATCTCCTCGTGGGAGCATCTTGTCGAGTCCTCGAGTCCCTCATATTGCCACATGGGACGGGCTCGAGACTACAATGGTTGAACGCGCCTCCCAATGAAAATAGAGATGAGCTGCCCACCGGTCAAGTTGTCCTTCACTAGAGCAACCCTCTCCAAGAAAGGAGCCACTTCAGATGACTCTTTCGCAGACAAAGAATGGGACCACGAAGCCTGCTTGACTACTCGCGCATCGGAATTAAAGGGAGCAAGACCAAATCGCTGCCCAACAACGTGTTGATCCTTCAGATAGAACCAACTTTTTCGCCAAGCACTGACGGAGTCAAGCATCTCCAAATCAAAGTATGAATGTTTATCCCTAATGGATATGCCCACCTTCCCCACAACATACTCAGAGTTCGTCCTCTTTATACAAAAGAGGCACTTCCAGAGCCCCCAATGGGGATAGATCCCCAAGAAAGCCTCACAAAGGGTAATAAAGCAAGCAATGTGCAAAATCCCATTCGGAGTCAAATTGTGCAGCTGAAGCCGATAGGTGTACAGGAAGCCACGAACAAAAGGGTGAATCGGAAGGGCAAACCCGCGCAGGGAGAACGCCTGGAAGCACACCCGCTCATCTGCCGTCGGAGCGGGAACAGGTTCATCTCCCGGAATCCGCATGGCATCTCCCGCCACCAAGCCATCAGCAATCAACGAGCCAAGATCCGCTGCCCCAAAGGTCGAGCGCTCCCACTTGCCAAACATCTTGGCCGATTCCGGAGCAGCACGGGAGCGTGTTGTCATCAATCTCACAGCATGCAACAAAAGGAGGAAGAAGAAGGCTCCAGAACAGGGGAAATCCAGAAGCGAGAGGAGAAGGCAATGGCTGGGTAAAACCTAAAACTTACTCAGCCACTCGGTATTTAACCAACAACCAGGCGAGCAGGGGCACCGTTCAATCCCAGCGTCCAGCAAACGTGGCATGATCCCACGGTAGGCGAAAAACATGGAAAACCCAACCGGCGCAGTAACAAACACCGCCCACTACGCGCGCAAAAAGAGGACCATAATCACACGAAGCGAAAATTTCGGCGGGACAACGCCAAGTAATTTCCTTTGGCAGGCCACTGTGGTCAAGATGTCAGAAAACCAAAGCCAGCGTCACATCCCAACAAGGCGTATCGAGTACGTTTCCCAGCCTTAGAGTTTCAACCTTTTAAATCTTTTTCTCGATGGGCAAAACATTTTACTCCCATCGGGAGCATCTCTACTAGAGTCTCGGGTGCTCCCTCACCTAAAGGATAAATATGTGCTCGAGTGATCACTCGCATTCACAGAGTCCCGAGTGCTCCCTCACTCGAAAGAAAAAACGCGCTCGGGTACTTTATCACCCGAAAGGAAAAGAAAATACGTGCTCGAGTAATTGCTCGCATCCATGAGAGTTCGGGTGCTCCCTCACCACGACAGAATATAAGCAGACCTGCACTCGCCAGATCGAGCAGTCCCAGAGTATCGGGTGCTCCCTCACCCCAAGAGCAAAAGTGATACTCGAGTGATTACTCGCAAAACTCTATGTACCCGAGAACTCGACGACCTCCCGAGCAAATACTCCTCTACATTAATCCTCGCCCGAGCACTCGACAAAGCTCCGCGAGTGACTGCTAAAACAGCTCACTTGATTGTTTATTCCAAGTGGGTGCATCATCAACTAGGCTCCGCGCCTCAATAAAATACATATTCCTGGAACACGATACACTGTGTCAAGATGCCACGCAAGCTTAGCGTGTAGGTAAGACCCCGTTGCGCAGATCGGTCGGGCTGGGACTTGCCGCAGAGCGATTTCACTCCCAATCTTTTCCATGTGCTTGCATGATAGAAAAAACCGGGTGGACGCGCCTAGGCTATGAACTTTACTGGCAGCAATTGATCACTGTAAGACCTGCAACGGCATGACTTTTGCTAGACACCAGTGTTCCAAGATCATGTCGAGGGACATGAGTTTGATTGGGCTACTGCGGTATTTGCCACTAGTGCAATTCACCAAGGCTCCACCAGTCGACTCCTTGGGCCCTTTCAGCTTAGCATTCCTCGGAACAGGTTTTGTCATGGCCCCAGACTGCCAGCGCCCCGCGGTTGAACCGCGCATACATAAAAATGACGCAAGAATGGACTCGAGTCCCTGCGCGACTCTTCGAGCCCCCCAGGCACTCGGGGGCTACGGACGAGGGGGTGACCCCACGACTCCTATGGATGGGCCTACCCGGTGTACCCGAAGACAGAAGGCCCACAAGGATGCCGCCTGGACCCAGCCTTGGCCCACTAGTGGCACCGACGTAGGAGTCTGCGACTCATAAGGAAGGTGCAAACCTGCCGTACGATACAAGCTTAGGGTTAGGAAATATTATCTGTAATCTGAGACGGACTCCCCGAGACCTGACCGGCTATATAAAGGCTAGGAGGGGAGACGTCATGATCAAGCAATACACAATCTGTAACCCTAGCCTTGTGCGCACTAGCCTTGGCTTCCCTATAATCGCCATCTCCAATCAATAACATCGAGCAGGAACGTATCCTCCTGTTAGCCGACAAGCTATCGTTCAATCTGTGCTTCTCATGACTAACCCAGGGTCCCTGACCGTGGGATTTGCCGGGGTACATCCCCGTCATGGGGGGTGGGAAGGGATAGAGGGAAGGGGGGGGGGCTTACCAGATGATGGCGGGGAGAGGGCGGTGGTGCGTCGATGCAGCATAGTGTCGGAGCAACGGGGCGTCGGATTCGACAGTGGCGACATGGGCGAGTAGAGGGAGAGTATGAATAGGGGATGCGAGTGAGGAGAGGACCAGGGAAGGAATTGAGGAATTAACCCTAGTTGATGGTGTGTCCCAGTTAAACCCACACGATCACACTAACAATTACATTCACACTTATCGCAAAAATAAATTCACACTTAAATATTTTCACACCAGCAAATATACGTTTATTTTCCATATATATATATATATAAATTATTTCGTATTGTATGTATCTTCTCTATATATTTATTTATATTTTTGTGCATCAAACATAATAAAATTATTAATGTGACAATAATTTACCCAATAATGTTTTTAATAATATGTAAAATTAATCATAATATATTTAAAGAAGAGGAAATAAAACCAAGAAATATAAAACCTTTCTTTTGCGGGGAACAAATCTCACTTATGGAATTGGGTAAGTTAAAACAGGAGCACATTGTAAAACCCTTTAATTAAAAGGATATATATATATGTATTAATAAATACCCTTTAATTAAAAAAGAAATTTAAATAAAGTAAACTAATCTAAAAATCTGAAACAAGATGAAAATTAGATTATTTTGAAATAAAAATGGTGTTTTGTAATATACAGAATAAATATATAATAGGGCATTAGTATTAACAGTAATAAAAATGAAAACCAAATTTGAAACAAAAATTTATACCTTTTTATAATACTCCCTCCATTCCTTGATATAAGGTGTATAGTTTCTTTAAAAAAATCAAACTTTTATAACTTTGACCAAATTTATAGCAAAAAATATCAACATCTATGATATTTAATAAATATAATATGAAACTACATTTTAAGACAAGTTTGATGATACCGTTTTTGTATAATTTATATCAATATATTTATCTAAAAGTTTGGTCAAAGTTGAACAAGTTCGACTTTTTTAAAGAAACTATGCACCTTATATTTAGGAATGGAGGGAGTATAAAGTTATACTAGTATTTTCGTGCACACTAGTAGAATATTCGAGTACGTTTCATGTTGATGTGATGATTTTTCTAAATTAATAACAATGTGCACCAAACAAAACTGCTTAGGTGCAACGCGGATCTCAGTGCATGAATGAATGATGTGCATATGATATGTATCGCTTGTGTTGGTACAAAATCCACACTCGAAAATGCATATGTACATACACATAGTATAGGGCAATTTTGTATGGGATCAAATAATTTATTGGTGGCATTCGGTAAAATAACACTTCATAGATACTAACAATAGTGTTAATGTAGAATATTTTACAACAACACTTATGTCTTAGGTCTTTTTTGCCCAATGAAACCTACTTGCAATTGGCGTACCAAACAATGTCCATGTCAACAGTAATAGCATAGTTTTGGCGTATGAAAAAATGACACGCCAGTACTATTTATAAAAAATAGCCGACTCGTCAGCAGTTAGAGTTGAGGATTAAAAAAAAAATCTGCTAATGTCACGTTTTGAGAATGAGACGCTAAGGCTACTCAAGTAAACATAGAATACAAAATTTATGTGAATGATAACTACGCTAATTGCTAGTTGTCCCCATGTGAACGATAAGATTACAAGAAATACAATATAAACATTTGAAAAATTTCGCATCAAAGATTAGGAGAATGATTTATTTTCATAACTTCTCCTTGTACACACCTACAAAAATTAGTCGATGCCCAATAAATTTACATTTTTGATTGGATATTTTTATTTTAGCGTTCATCATGGAAGCAGATGACCTAGGATCAGAATGTTAGAGTGGAAACGAGATGTAATTCATTGAATGAATCAGTGTGTTCTTTCCATTGATTAACTGGGTATACATACAAGTTGAGGGGTGCTTCAAGAGAGCACCGACATAGGAAGAGGCACCTGTACCGGACACAGGCGTCCGCACAGGGGAAGGGATGCAACCCTACGGACACAGGCGTCCGTACGTCGCTTGGACATATTAATCTATTTCTAACACTCCCCCCTTGTACAATATCATCTTGTATTAGTAATCATCAATCTTCGGAACTCGAATGTTTCTAACTGATCATCTTGAATGACTCCTCCAAAAACCCTGTGGGAAAATATGAGGAGAGTGGTGCAGATATGTTGTTAAAACTTCTTTAAACCCAGTGGAAAAAATAAGGAGAAAATGATGCAACATATAATGATTATTGTCTCCTTGATAACTCATATGAGAAAAACCTTTGAAGAAGGAGAAAAACTCGTTGATGAGTTTGAAGAACAATATATATGCTTGATATACTTTCATTTTAAAATCCCTATTGGGGAATGTTGAAAGTATTGCATATATCACCTCATTAATACCTGTTACGAGAGACTTCGAGAGAAAGCTCATAAGGATAAAAGAGTGTGATCTGATATGTCATTGAAAACTCCTTTAAAAACCAATGGAAAAAATACAAGGAGAAAATGATATGACATATGATGGTAATTGTCTCTTTGATAACTAATATGAGAAAACCTTGAAAGGACAAAACTCAATTGGTAAGTTTAGAGGACAATTAATATGCCTTGTATACATCCGTTAAAAACCCGGTGGGGAAAATAGGAGGTATGACATATATTCTTGTGTTGATATTACCTAATTAAAAACCTTGATGAGAACCTTGAGAGTAAACTCATAAAGGGAAAAAGAGTATAATACAATGTTTGGATAGGTTATATTTCAAAAGGGACTCCCCCTGTTCCATGCAATTTGGGGCAATACGCTTAGTGATATTGCTTATTATATAACCCGTTTGCATCTAAGCAACACAAGTATTATTATCGTTGTAGATAATAGTTAGTGATTCAATTGAACCAATTCCACATGAATGTTGTGTGTGGTTTATCATTCTGTAAAGCAACATACTATATTAATATGAGGTTATATATTTCAGAATGATTGGTAGATGTAGCCACTAAGGTCTATTTTAAAGACTTCCATAGGATGGCTATCACATCAAGTGAGTACGCGACGTGTTTCTACGATCTGACATAGTGGGGATCTGATCGATGTGTCCGATGATATTGGTGTCCATATTTAACTAGAAAATTAGGACAAGGTGTTTGATGCCTTGGAGATATCGAAAGATATTCTCGAGTATAGACCAATTGCGTTTGGTGGATCTAGTGGCACTAGAGTATGGAACCCTTGGGTCCCAATATCTTATTTCCATCTTCTCATGGTTTAAAATGGATCTTTCTCTACGTCTAGAGATTGAACAACCATGTAAGTTATAGATGGATAAGACTTCTTCATGTCCAATATATTCTGGATATAGACAACATGGTGTATCATAATATATAAGTGAAGGGGCTCGAATTGTAGCTGAAATAAAGTTTGTTTTTACTTACATCCTTCATCTCAAATTCTGTCTATGGATGATTACGTTCTTCATCAATATTTTGTGTGTTGTCAATGATGTTATAATCATTAACATATATACACCGATAGTGGTATCCTAATGAGGATTTCTTGATGAACACGCATGGGCAATCATCATTGTTGGAGTATCCTTTTGCATAAGGAACTCAGTAAGTCGATTGTACCAAATTTATTTCGACTATTGTAAGTCATGTAGTGACTTATTGAGTTTACACAAAACATGTTGCACTTTCATTTTGGATTCAGAATTTGGATTCCCATGAGGAACTTATACGTCTGAATCAAGTGACACATTAATATATGTGGTCACTACAACTATCAACTGCATAAATAGATGATTTGTACTGCCATTGAGATAAGTTATCGGAATTGATTTCACTTGTGTACGGAGAATAGATATGGGTATCTGCGTGAACCCTTATGCTACAAGCCTTGCTATTCACCACCAATATGTTTTCATTCCACTTTTGGAGGAAAACTAGTGTAGGTATTACTTTTGTGAATACCTTCCTTTTGTTTAGCAAGGCTATTTCTTCTTGGATTGCATCCTTTGTTTGAGTCCAGTCCGAGTGAGTATTATTTAAACTCTGCCATGGCCATGGTCTTTGGATCCAGATCATTGTAAAGGTTGTTTGCAATCATGAGAAATTTATTTCGACGATTGTAGGCTTTTATTTATATGATTCCCCAGAATGTATAAAAAATTGGTGAAATATTTTTACCCTTGATGACTCTTCGTGTTTCCTAATACGGTCGAGTCTAGGTTTCCGATGTCCCAGGCATTGT
This sequence comes from Bromus sterilis, assembly GCA_950022295.1. NCBI lineage: Eukaryota > Viridiplantae > Streptophyta > Magnoliopsida > Poales > Poaceae > Bromus > Bromus sterilis. The sequence continues at coordinate 35,372,375 of OX465597.1, forward strand.
GTGCACTATTGAGATGGGTTGTGGAGGTTTTCCTCTCATTGGGTGTATACTACCCATTAGGTGTCTATCAACGTGAAGTTGACTTGCATTTGCCAAGTCAGAGGCCTCGATATCCTTTGTTGCTTGCAGAAAGATGAATCTTGATATGTTCTGGCCGTACTTCTACCCTTCTTGTTTTGAATGGGTAGTTGAGTGGTTTTTGTTGGTACATCCACTCTTTTGGGCGCATTCTCGTAGGATTATAGGATTGTGTGACGCCATTATAGTCGGTAAATGAGATTGGCAGGTTATTTGCAATGTGTTGCAAATCTTTTAAACAATGGGTTTAGATCTTCAAGTACGTGATTTGAGGTAGAAATGTGTTGAACATTCCAAGTGATTTTCTGGCATCCTTTTTGGTACTTTAAATCTCCCCCTAATGCCTGGAAATGTTCCTCATTGAGCATACGAGCCATGAATAACTCCCTCTGACAGGGGCTTAAGGTATTTATAGTTGACGGAAATACAATTATTCATCACATAGATCCCAAATTTTTAGTGAAGGGCCATTGATGTATGTTATGGTGGTGATGTCGGTATGGAACCGAATTATCACAGATGGGAAATACTTTTGATTTGCACGTACTAATTTTAGAGGGGGTGTACTACGATATGTAATATGTTACAGTTGAATTAAGTCAACAGAGTGTAAAACTGCATGACTCCAACGCAAAGTTGGTAAGCTACAATTCTGAAGTAAAGATCATGCAACGAGCTTAATTATTTGGATATAGGATGCTTATCAAACCATTTTAAACCTGGACATATGGGACACAATGCTTAATTTACATCACAGGGCCATGTTCATGGCAGGCAAAGATATTTGCAACATTGTCCATTCAAATTTCATTGAAATTGATCTTCAGGATAATGAGTCAATGGTTCATGTAGGTAGATGCACACAGAAGACCATCGTGTATATGTGCCTTTTAGAACCATGGAACAAACTGAATAGTCCAATCAATGGTTGAGAAGTACCACACCTCGGCTTGATGCATTCAAGGAATCAGAGTGGTTAAACACTTTAAGGTGACTGGACCTTAAAATTAGCTTTCATTGTCACGTGTAGTGCACATAAAATCTAAATATTGCTAGAACTTAGAATCATTTTGGGCATGATTAACGGAATTGCTGATAGTTTTCATTTCAAGTCAATGTCAGAATGACCAAGGCGAGTGTGCCGAGTTTGTCATGTAAATAACATTCCAAAAACTATCTTGGATGCAACATGTGCTACGGGTTTTGTAGTATGTGTAGTGCAATTCTGATGATACATAGAGAATGTGCTTTTTTTATCGATCTGTTGTATATGGTAAAGAGAAGATATTCCTCTTTGTTGTCATCGTGAGTTTCTATATAGAAACTACTTTGATAGATATCTCTATAGTTTAGTGGGATACGAGTTGAACTTGGACTCTATAAAAAAAATCCTTGATGGTTCTTGAGTATTCATAGGGACAATAATATGATTTGAATTGAACTAATAATTATATCATCGCGTCCAGCGATTGTTAAAATATCTCATTTTCTCCAAGTAAGAGTGGAATGTATTTTTTACTGTAACTATAGAGTTTGTGGTGCATATGTCCACAAAGGCACTTATACTCTTTCATCAGATTGACCCCCGTAGAAATCTATATATAGTTTTGAAGATTCTCAATATGAGAAATCTTTATTAGACATATAGAACACATACAAATGTAATTGTATCAAAGTGCTGATACACTATATTGTGATGACAATAGCAACAATGTATTTATTACAACAATAAATGAATGTTGATAAGGAGTTGGGAGACTAGTAAAAAAACATGTCATGTAAAACATATTTAATGACCATGTTCTCCTTGTTCATGGGATTTCATGACTGTTGAAGAGCTTTGTTGTTACCTGATGTGAACAATAGCTTCCTTGATACAGTCAGATTGAAGACTGAAGTGTGCTTCATATCTTTACCCTTCAGCGGGTCGGTTGTGTCATGGATTATTTGAACAAATTGATCATATGTCGTAGGGTATGGCATTTTGGGGAATGCTGGTAGCATACACACTTTTGACAAAGATTAGTTTTTATGAAACTTCGTCTTAGTAGTGCCTTTCCCACGATCTGATGCACGTGGCTTTGCTTCTTGTTGCATTTGCATTTCCCTTTGCAGTTTGTTGATTGGCTTATAGGAGAGCCATCAAAGTTGATATCCCAAAAATGTGCATATACAACATGTAGAGAAGAAAAACCGACATGGTTGTAATGATGATTGCTAAGGATTTCATTAATTTTCTCCTCCTAGAGTAATAAATGCAGAAGATCGGAGATAAAGTAGGTATCTTTTGCACGATATTGTTGCTATAATTAAGATCCTATTAACAAGAAAGATAGTAGACAATGTCTTTTATTTTCATCATAATGTGGGTTGTTTTTGCAAATTGCAATATGAAGCCAATTTTATGAACCTCATGATTGTATTCTCCCACGGATTTAAACCTTGGAGTCGGAGATGTGTTCAATCATGATTTGCTTTAGGCAAGATGATTGCCTCATGATGTTCATACCTTATTGATAACTTGCCACATGTTCACTCATAATTTTGATTTGCTAGCGGGGCATGCGCCATGGGGTGGTTGAAGTGCCGCTATAATTTCATGAGACACATTGTTGACCTCAAAATCCATATGCCATGTAGATTAATTGTAACCGTCGAGAGGTTGCTCATCGAATTAAGGTCATCTTGGCTTACATGGGGTTCAAACCATAGATTTTTTTTAATTTACTTGTCAGTAAATTAGAAGTCATCATAGTAATGTTGTAATAAAATTTTGCAAAGTTGCGAGTTCAAATGAAGACTTGAATGTAGATCTCAAATTATCTATGATAACACTTTGGAAATAATTACATCTATTATGAGGTATATCTCGTAGTACTAAGAAACATAATTTGACTATAGTCAGTAGATGCATTGGTCTTAGTACCTTATGTTATTATAGGATTGGAATATATGGAAGAGCACTATGAAAGTAGTCATAATGTCAATTTTGACAAAATGTAGACCTTATAGTAATTTTGGATAATCTGCATATAATGCAGTTGATTTCACATTACCTTGTGATTCCATATATAAATTTGAAGTAGTAACTTCACAATTTCCTTTTTGCACATCAATTCAATTCGAATTAAGTCAATTTTGTGCTTTTCAAGCATTTTTGGACTTAATTGATGGTTAATTGATATTTTGCATGATAATTCTGCTTGAATCAAGTCAATTTAGTGCTAAGGCATTTCATACTTAATTAAGATGAATTAATAATTTATTTTGCAAGAAATATAAATCTCAATTGCAAAATAATAGATTATTGTACCATTTGTACTCCCTCCGATCCATAAAAAGTGTCGCCCATCTAGTACAAAGTTTGTACTAGTTTAGTACAAAATGAGCGACACTTATTTAGGATCGGAGGGAGTATATGTTATAGGATTGCAAATTGCAAACACATTGAACATATAATCATTTATAGACATAATATAGTCTAAATCATTATGTATTATAATGATGTACATTATGCAATTATAACGTCTTAGAGTGAAAACGAGATGTAATTGATTGAATGAATCGGTGTTTTTTTTTTCATTGATTAACTGGGTATATATACAAGTTGAGGGGTGACTCGAGAGAACACCGAAATAGGAAGAGACATCTGTACTGGACAAAGGCGTTCGCACATGAAAAGGGATACAACCCTACGGAGACACAGGCGTCCGTACGGCACTTGGACATATTAATCTATTTTTAACACAGAAGAAACGCTGCGTCCTAGAACCTGCCCAATTTACACAATTGCCCTTTGGTTTTTAATTCAATTGTTCTGAATAAAATCTCGTTCGAAACGTTTCTAAAGTGTCAAACTATCAGCAAAATCCAGCAAAGTTTTGGTAAGACTGATTATTCAGGGAGGAGAAACTTTGTGAATAGTGCAGGAAGACAATTGGAGACAGAAGGTTAAGAGCAAATCTTAACCGCCGCCGTTTCTCCCCCTTCCCCGCGCGCCTGAGACGGCGGCCACCGTGATACGTTCTAGGGTTCTGTTCGCTGGCGATGTCGGCGCCGTTGCCGGGCCGGACGCTCGTCGACCTCGATGGCGACGTGCTGGCCCACTGCGCGCGCCACCTCGGCGCCCGCGACGTCGCCAGCCTCGCCATGGCCTGCCGCCCGCTGCACGCAGCCGCCTACTGCGACGCCGTCTGGTACCGCCTCTACAGGTAGCCTCCTTCACCCCCTTTCCTCTCGCTCTCGTTCGATTCGGGAATTTCGATTCATGGATCGGTACACTCAACTGTATAGGGCAATTTTTACGGACCGAATAGGTTTGCCCTTTTTTGTGATTGCACGGTGTAGACGTGTAGTGTTGATTGGGAGCTGAAAGGTGGGATCCCTGAGGGAAGACGGAGAGCTGAGTAATAATATATGGCCGGAGTTTACGAACGATCGGTTTACTGTTATGCTTGTGATTTCGAAGCTTTTCTTGAGCTAAAAATTTGGGGAGAATCGATTTGCAGCGATATTTCGTGTCATGAGTCATGACGATGGTTAGGACTGCAAAATTGTGTGGGGATAAGTTTTGAGTAGATAGAGTTAAAGCTTGGGAGAACATCTGGTTTGGTGCCAGCTGGGCTAAGCCTCGAACTCTTGAACATAACATCAATTTCTGGGATGCACTGAAAGGGAGGACATCCTGTCATTTTCCAGAATGACTTTCATCTTCATTGTTGTATGATTGAAAGGGAAGAGGTCCTGTCATTTTTCAGAACGACTTTCATCTTCATTGTTGTATGATCGCTAGGCAAACTTAATCATAAGACTATAAAAGGGTTCATGGATCCATAGATTTAGTGGGACATGCCTTGCAACTTTATTAGTTCTCTTGGTTGTTGGGATTGCACGCTACAGACTGATCGATCCTGTGATTTGTACCTCTGCAGCAAAGTAGAAATATTTGAAACACGGAGCAACAGTGTTGGTGTTTATGCTATACTCCCCCTGAGTCGTAATACAAGTGTTCTTTTGGACATCGAAACAGTTTTCAAGGTGCCACAATGATCATCAATTTCAATTTAAAAATGATTGTTTCACATAAAAAAGAATAGTTTGTACATGAGGAGTCGGCTTGAGTTTTGGGTTTGAGGTACTAGTTATTCTTTCATTAGAGATATCCAAACCTAGAAATATTGGACTGGTACAATTCAAAATGACTTGTATTCTGACTCTGTTGGACTAACTTTTTGAAGATAAAGAAGTTTTGGTAGTTTGATTGGATAAAGCTATTCTGTCGGTGGAGGAATTGCCCCTGTCCAGTGTCTACACAATATGAACTTTGTTTGATAAGGTGCATGAAATTTGAAAGTGACAGGCAGCGAATGTTTCTTTTATGTGGATGCCACTTTAAAAGTTTGATGATCATTTGTCCGCTAAATGATTTGCGTCAAGTTTCACAGTTTCTACGAGTTGATCAATTTTGAGTAATCCTTTTCTGAACTCACATAAGTCGTCTAATTTTTTAGAATCTCATAATATATGGCGTTTTAATACTTTGGAAACTACACATGTATCTGACTGCCCACTTATTTATTGCGTCATGACTATTTGAACGTTTAGGGAGCAATGGCCGTTTCAACAAGTGCCTCGTGGAGCTTTGGGGATTAGAGAACTATACATTCGGAGGCACACTGAAGTACATCAAATGAAATTTGATGATCCCTTATCATCTATTTATTATCTAGATCCCACAGAGTCGACACCAAGCCATCTAATGCTTGATAGGAATGGTGTTTGGTTCTCTCAAGTGAGTGAATGCAATAGTATTGTGTGTTTGTAATTTAGCTGATTTTCTCTTCTGGTTAATAACGTAGATTATTGCAGTATCAAAAACTTATTTGTGCTAAGCAACATATGCCATGCAATTTCTTCTGTGCAGGGGCCAGTAGCCAAAAGATTGAGGCTTGGTTTACTGGAAATGGAATTGGTGGAAATCTACAGGTCTCATAGTGCGAGGATCACTTGTATGAGGTAACTGTAAAGCAAATAACCATTGCTTTCTTTAGACATTTGAAGATCTTTTTAGTCAGATTATCTGATGTTCAAGTTTTGTTGGTGTCAATTTCATGTACTCATGACCATTCAAACCCTGTGGGGAATCAACGGGTGACTATTGAATTCTTTGATTTATTCCAAAAAATATTTGATCAAGACATTACATTTCTGTGACAATTGATGTTAGGATCTAGGATCCATCCCCACATAATGTCTTGGGCAACATTCTTGGATCTTCGCACATTTTTTTTCTGAATTCAGTGCTGAATAAATGAATATATGGCGACCTAGTTCTCATTATCAAAGAAATCACATTATATCTATGTCATTTTCAGAGATTTGAAGTAGTATTTGCATTTGCTTGTGTCTGACACACATCAATGTTTAGGTAGGAATGTAACTTGTTCCGCTAACAAGAATTTGAGAACGTTTTCAGAACATTTGACTGATGACATACTGCCTGTGATTATGAAGCTATTTAGGAACTCCAGCCACTTATAGTACTACAGGACCCATACCTTCTGCAATTATTTCTACTTTCTTGGTTGATTTGAGTGTGTTGAAGTATGCGTGGATTGCCCAACCTTCTCCATCAGTTCAGACTTTTGGTTCTAGTGGTTGGTGCATGAAACTTCATACGGCAAGGGCTATATATAAGCTCATTCACTGCGCATCTTATGTTTGGTAATTGTTATAGTAGGACGTTATGACTGACATATTATTTGGAACCAAATGGCCTCATCTGACTTCTAATATATTAATCTTGCTTTATATCCTTGTTTTCCTTTTGTTAGACAAATAAATATGTCTTTAGATTTTATTTACTTCATTATCATCTTGGGTTCAAGTTCTGAATGTCATGTTGTTTGAAACCAAATGACATCATCTGATTTTTAATATATTAATTTTGCTTTATCTTTGCTTCCATTTGTTAGACAAATAGGTAACTTCACTGCAATCTCAGTACCTTGGTTATATCTCTGGATTTTGTAGATTTATTTGTGTCACTTCTTGGTGATAATATAATTTTTTACTTCATTGTCATCTAGGATCACGGTTACAGTATCATTTTTGTTAGTTAATTTTCTTCTTTCCTAGCAGAGAGGAATTGATGTAAATCATTTTCATGATTACTAATTAGTGTTTGTTTGGGATACAGTATCCTTATTTCACAATTTAAAATTTATTATTTCTCAGTTCTGTCTGTGCTTGGCTTTCCCCTAATTCCTCTATTTTGTGCGGTATAAAAAATTACTATGCGTCTGTGCGTGCTGAAAGTTGCAGAGATAAAAGAGTCTTATGTGTTATTATGTTCATTTCGCAGATTATTCTCACTAACCGACACCCCATTGTATAGAAGTGATGCTCATACAAATGAAAAGGCATTAGTCACTTCAAGCACAGATAGAACAGTCCGTCTTTGCTGGAAGGTACCTCATTTGTATGTTACATTACCCTGTTGATACAGCATGCACGATCTTTTTGTGGGGATACAACATGACCATTCCATGATGACATCATTGACTTTGTACATGAGTGGAGAGGTGCTTAAAATAGTACTTCCTCCGTACCAAAATATTGGTAGTCGGAGTGTACTAGTTGTAGTACACTCCAACTACCTGTATTGCGGTACGGAGGAAGTACTTACTATGTAATAAAAAACAGAAACTAACTGCTATGTATTACTTAATCATTGAATGGCTGTAAAAATGGTTCTTAAAATGATACAAGCTTTTGATAAGAAATTTAGTGTCAGATGGACATTGGTCCCTCTTTGCCTCATGTCAAATATTAAAAAAAAGTGGTTCATTTCCTCTTTTGCTTTCATTTCTTTGTTCTATGCTTTTGGTGTCTTATTGATCACATTGTGAAGCAGCCACTGTATACCCAGGCCTGCCGCTTCACTCTATGCCAGCCTCACTAACTACTAATAAAGTTGTGCAGCCGTACTCCTCACTCTGCCTTGTCAGCCCTCTATGTGCGTACATGTTAGATCCCCTGGACCCTTGTGCAAACTTGTGGTCACTAGGAGTTCTTAGACCGACTAGTTGCCGGTGAGAAGGCTCTACTATGTCTCAAACGCGGTAACCAGGAAATATTGTTAGGGTGAGGATGGAGAAGGAAATTCTGGTTAAGATGGGTGCAGCTTATGTAATACTGGCTGCTAGAGATAAAGCAGGATCTAAACTGTTGTTAAACTAACAAGAGATAAAGTAGATCTAATCTCCTTAAACTCATACAGAAGGAGATACATAGTCCCAATCTTATACTATAGGGACTGGAACCATTATGCAGTAGCCTCCGCTCCTTGGGCCAGCCTGGCCGACTGCATGTATCGAATTTTCGACATGAAATTACACATGAGCCTCCAACATACTGATGTGCCATACACCCTAATGTGTCACTCCTTCGCAAGATCACCCTCTTCCTGGTCACCTTTAGTTGCTTCTAGCTTAATCATCTTATCATAATAGTGTGCAAGCCTTGTCATTGATACACTTGCCAAACCTTGGGCCATTTCATTTTCACCAAAGATGGCATGGCATAAGGTATTTAAATAGGAATATTCAGATATTTGCCATTTTAAATTGCCCAGTTGGAAATGCCAACATGAAGTTTCTGCTTCGATATATGCCTCCATAGAGTTGCAGTGTGTAAACAGAAATACCACATTCTTGAAAATTTACCTCAAATTGGACATTTATGCCTCTGTAGATCCTCTTTCGTCCTCTTTCCTCCTGCAACACGGGCTTTATTGTCCACTCGCCTGTCGCCTCAACCTCCATACTCGGGGCCTGACCTCTCGGTGCATTACATGTTGCCATAGGGCTCATCCTTGCCACACACGTCATGTGGCTGAGTACTTATTTGTTGAGATTAGCCCTGACCCGAAGAACAGAGAGTGGGAGAGACGGCGTTGTGCTCCATACAACCTGCAGAGATAGCAAGCTGAGCTTGAGAGAAGGTGCTGCAGCACGAAGGTGGTAAGAAAGTAGGAGGCACAGGCACTTTTATCCAATATGAGTGAGTTTCTTAGGTCAATGGCATGTTTATAAGTATGGAACTCTGCAGTGGCATTTTGTGAAGTTGAAACTTTGCATTGCCATTTATAAAATCTGGGCAATTTACACTCATATATCTAAATTATCTTTTCAAATGATGTGATGGTTAGCTAACATCTTCAGTTATAATAGCACATCTGCGACGGGGTATGGTTTTGAAAGGGTATATATCTAACTTCTTTTCTTGTATAGATACAATTGTAATATTCAAATTCACTGGCAGATAGATGAGATTGAAAATTACTTCCTGGCCTTTTATTACTCTTTAGTTCCATCTAAGTCCATTTATAGTAAGCTTTACCTCTTGGTCCCTGATATGAGTTCTTGTTGAAATAAGGATGGGTCTTGGGCCTATTAAACAATTTCAGAAAAACCTCTAAGGGCCCATGTGGGAAAACACGACAAGGTGATGGGAAGTTTAGTACCACCCCGGAAGCGGAGGAAGAGTTGGAGCAAGAGAAGAGAGGGAGCTCCCGCACGCTCCTCTGCCTCACCTCGCCTCGTCGCGTCGCGCGCGCGTCATGTTTCGTGAATTGAGTCGAGCCAAACTAAGACCTATGTCATGCGTGCGCTTATTTTTTGCCAACCAAGAATGGCTAATTAATTGGCTATTAATTACGAGTCAATCACGGATGCCACGATCTGAGACGTCGGGTCGTGGGCTGCTACCGACTCGATCCTGGGTCCAACCTCCCGAAGACATATATTGGAGGCGGTGGCAACCCTAGCCGCCACCTAGAACATATCACATCTACTCATACCTCCTCGTGCACTGCCCACCTTCGTTCCTCTCGTTGCTGCTGCTACCGGCGATCCCATCCCGTCCGCCGCATGCACGGTTGTACAGGAGAGCAGGCCTCCGGAACCCTATCCTTTGCGATCCTGCACCGGGAAAAGGGCAATTAGGTTTTTGGAGAGCGTCTCCGGCGTGAGTGCTCGCTTCTGTTCGTCTACATCTACTTCATCGACTACTTCCTCGACATCACCATGTCACAAACCGAAGCTGAGAAGGTTCTCGCAGCCAAAGTTGCTGAGGAGGCCACCGCCTCCAAGGCTGCCGAGGAGACCGCCGTCGCTGTGTCTGCGAAATGGCCAAATGGAGGGTATACCCTACTTATCCCTCTTCTGTTGATTCTTCTATTTGACATGCTTGTTGTTTACATAGATGTGTTCGATGTTTGCATAGTATCAATTTGCATGGTTAGATATCATTACCAGATTATACTGCCAGTGCTATGTTCATGACTTATCTCTGGGTTAAATTAATCAAAAAAAAAGGTAATATATTCAATATTCCAAAAACTAATGTTTTTAGGCATTTTTTCTACTTTTGGCTTTCCTGCTACTATGAAACCAAACCCGTTTACGGGTACTCATTTTAAGCGTTGGAAGACCCAAGATTACCTTGTGGCTCACATCAATGAACGTGTTTTCGATCGTTGGTCCCGCTCCCATTGGAACAATTGCTCCTGAATAGGAGAAGACGTTCAGGGAGGACTCCATCGTCTTTGTCAGAGGCATTCTGAGTGTGATCGGAGACAAGATAGTTGATGCATATTTACATATGCGGGTTGGTTAGAACTTGTGGGATGCGCACAAGGCTAAGTTTGGTGCAACCGATGCCGGAAGAGAGATTTATGCCATGGAGCAGTTCCATGACTCTAGGATGGTCGAGAACTGTCCTGTGTGGACCAGGCTCATGAGATACAGTGCATCGTGAAGGAGCTCGAGCTCCTGAAGTGTGAGTTACCGGACAAATTTGTCGCGGGGTGCATTATTGCTAAACTCCCTCCGTCTTGGAGGAGCTTTGCCACCACTTTGAAGCACCAGCGGCTTGAATTCTCAGTTGAGGATGTCATCGTCCATCTGAGTGTTGAGCAGAATTCAAGGGCAAAGGGCTCACACAACAAAGAGGCCGAGGGAACTTCTAGCACCAATATGGTCCAGAAGAACTTTCACAACAAGCCACATTGGCGCTAGAAGTTCCCTCGGTCCCTTTGTTGTGTGAGTCCTTTGCCCTTGAATTTTGCTCAACACTCAGATGGCCGATGACATCCTCAACTAAGAATCCACACCTCTGGTGCTTCAGAGTGGTGGCAAAGCTCTTCCAAGACGGAGGGAGTTTAGCAATAATGCACCCTACGACAAATTTGTCCGATAACTCACACTTCAGGAACTCGATCTCCTTCACGATGCATTGTATCTCATGAGTCTAGTCCAACACAGGACGGTTCTCAACCATCTTGTAGTCATGGAACTGCTCCATGGCATACATCTCGCTTCCAGCATTAGTTGCACCGAACTTAGCCTCGAGCGCACCCCACAAGTTCTTGGCAACCCGCATATGTAAATATGCATCAACTAGCTTGTCTCCAATCACACTTAGAATGGCTCTGACAAAGACGATGGAGGCCTCCCTAAACGTCTTCTCCTGTTCAGGAGCAATCGTTCCAGTGGGAGCGGGACCAACGACCCAGAACACGTTCATTGATTGAGCCACAAGGTAAGTCTTGGTATGACAACACTTAAAAAGAGCACATGTAAACGGGTTCGGTTTTAGAGTAGCAGCAAAGCCAGGAGTAGAAAATTGCCTATAAACATTAGGTTTGTGGAATGTTGAATATATTAGCATTTTTCGATTAATTTAATCCAGAGATAAATCATGAAGATAACACTACCAGTATTAATCTGGTACTGATATGTAATCATGCAAGTTGATACTACGCAAACACCGAACACATCTATGTAAACAACAAGCATGCAAAGAGAAGAATCAATAGAAGATGGTTAAGTAGGTTATACCCTCCATTCGGCCAATTCGCAGCTGCTGCAGCGGTCTCCTCGGCAGCCTTGGAGGCGGCGGTCTCCCCAACAACTTTGGCGGCGGCAACCTTCTCAGCTTCGGTCTGTGACATGGTGATGTCGAGGAAGTAGTCGATGAAACGGACGTAGACAAACAGAAGCAAGTAATCGCGCCGGAGATGCTCCCCAAAACCTAATTGCCCTTCTCCCGGTGATGGACCGCGTAGGATAGGGTTCCGGAGGCCTGCTCTCCCGTACAGTCGTGCACCCGGTGGACGGGATGGGATCGCTAGCAGCGAGAGGAACGACGGTGGGCAGTGCGCGAGGAGGTAGGGCAAATGTGATATGGTCTGGGTAGCGGCTAGGCCTGCCACTGCCTCCAATATATAGGCCTGCCACTGCCTCCAATAGCATAAATAGGTCCAACTCTTCCTCTACTTTCAGGGTGGTACTAAACTTCCCACCACCTTGTCATGTTTTCCCACATGGGCCCTTAAGAGATTTTTCTGAAATTGTATTTGTAGTATTCAATTATTTGTATTTCCTATTGGTGTAACATATGGATACACACGCGCATGACCAACAGATGACAAGCTCTATTATCTTATTTTTGCAGTGTGCATGACTTGTAGTCTTGTTTAATTTGTATAGTCTGCATGTGTTCATTGCATGAATTTTATTAGGTTTCATTTTTTGGCATTTGATGCAAATCTAGTGTTAAGAGTGATTTTAACTTCTTTATGTAGGGCCAATCACGCTGTTACAAGGGCCATTCAGCACCTGTTACTGCTGTGGCTGACAAATTGCTTGATGATGGTGAGTTTAAAATACTTGCAACTGGCGGTGAAGACTGCACCATTCGCCTTTGGTCTATGAATACAAGAGCAAAAAAACACCCTCTAATATCAACTTTGCATGGGCATGAAAAAACACTGTCACTTTTGTCTGTTGCTTGGTACGTACCGTCAAACTATCTGAATGGAACTCATTCAACTATTAGTTGGCTATTTTTGTGTGCAAGTGCACCATTTATCAGACTGGAAAGCCTTTTGATGTCTTTTATACAGTTACAAGGTTCTTATACTTTCCAAGGTTTCTTAAATCACGATCCTGGTCATTGAGATTTTTCTTTGCTCTTCAGGCATAAATCTGCCCTGCTGGTCAGCATTTCCAAAGATACAAAGGTAATAATAGAACATTCGAAGAAAACTTTGTCTAGATTAATAGAAGTAATATTGTTATACATATTCTGTATGGTCCACAACTGAGCCTTGTTTATCTGAGCCATTTGATGCTCATGGTAAGCTCTATTGTTTGTATGTGTCCTTTTGATGTTGTTATGATGTATCACAGGTGAAAGTGTGGGACACAGTGGCAGCCCCTTCCAGTGTCTCATCATCTTGCGTTGGGGGCACTCACCTTAACTCAAGTGGTCCACCGATTGCATTGAAATGCTATCAATCCCTTTGTTACATTGCTGCTGGATCCGAAGTGACAGCAATTGACTTGAGGACGATGAAGAAGGCTTCTGTTCTTGCACTTCGTAACCAAAGAATACTTTCTTGTGACATGCTGCCTTCTGAATGGTTAATATGCACTGGCATAAAAGACAAGTAAGCTCACAATATATGTACAATCAATGTTTTCAACTGCATTATGAACTTTACCTATCTATCATTGTTTGCTGGACAGGGCTCTCCTCTGGGATATTCGCAAGTCTCAAGAACTCAGACACAGTGTTGCAGAACTGCATTCAGATGGTCCTGTGACATTGCTTCACTTGGATCCATACAAGGTCGTGATGGGAGCCCCATGGGATGGTCAGGTCCATGTCTGGGAAACCCAGACGGGCCACTTGGTGAACAGATTGAGTTGCAACGAGACCGTTAAATCAGCAGGGAGAAGCACAGTGTCAGCCATGGCCGTGGATGGGTGTAGGATTGTCACCGCAGGGAGTTCTACCGGAGGCAGCCTGTTACACTACCAAGACTTTCTGAGATCCTCAGTTCCTATAGCTTTACCCGGCAAGGAGGTTTCCAAGTTCTGGGGACCTCAAGAATATGATGATGAAGACAGTGAGGATGAAGACTAGCAGAAATTATCACTATGTAACAAAAAAAGTAGCATTGCATGCAAGATGAGATTTCCAGAGCTCTCGAGCACATCTGTCTCTTAGCCTCTCCATGTGAGATTTGAGTACAAGTTAGCATCTTTCTGAAATGGGGCTGGCACTGCGCATGCAGGGAGGATACTGCCTTAGCTATTGTGCCTGAAGGCATCTTCTGTACCTTGCAGCCTTGCATAAATATTGTTTTTCTTGAACAAGCTACATACTTCAACATGAGACTTTGTGTGAGTAGTGGGACTGGCTAATCAAAGACCACATACATATTGTTATTTTGAATAACCAGAGACCACATCTGTCACAAAGGCTCATGTTGTTCTCTTCACCACAGAATTACAATGGATTAACAATGTTCCTCTGAAGGGATAATTGCTAAAGCATCAATAGATCTACTGAACATATATGCAGAAGTCCAGTAGCACATGTGTTGTTTCCCTTCTTATTTTCCATTTTTGCTGGCTATCAAATTACCATTGTAAGATTTTCTCACAGCTCATGAATCATACCCCGCAAGTATAAGTTATTACTCCCTCCGTTCCACAATAGATGACTTTCAAATAGATGTATCTAGACTATATTTAGTTCAAGATACATCTATTTGTAAGTCATCTAATATGGAACGGAGGGAGTACTTGTTATCTGCTTATGCAGCATGCAAGTTCAGATACAAGACATGCTGCAGTTTATCAGTGATTCAGTCCATTCCTGTCCTGAAGGAATGTATTAGATGTGGAGCAGTTTATTCTCTTCTTGAATATGGAACATAAATGATCTCTGAAGAAGTTTGATGGCCTCAGGTATCGCGATCAATGATTAAGATGGTTACAGTTGAATTAGTAGTTTCACAGATTGTTTGGAGAAAAGTCTATAAAACTGAAGAACTGTGGTGCCTGATGTGAAGTTTGAGAAGATAATCATTTTATGATGGTAAAGCAGCAGTGTGAACTATCTGTTAATCACATCAAACTTTAAAATCGAATAGTTTAATAGTCAAATTATGAGGCAACCTGGAGATCAAGATTTTACTGTATTGGAAACAAAATACGAAATAGGCAGAAGACTTCACACCTTTCAGAGAATGGGCTGCTCATGCATAGTGCACCACCACTGGTTTTTTGTATCCAAATTCATCAAAAACAGTACTGATTTTGGGATGGATTCTTTGTCCTTATACATGAGGATAACCGGATGAAGTGATGCTTCAGTGTGAATACTATCTAAATTCAGCGTGGCTGTATTATATTCAGTTACAATGTCAAACATGGTCACTCCAGATAAGGGGGAACTCAGTTTAACCTTCAGTACTTTGAAGTCAGCATGTCACAGTCCAAGTTGCCAATGCAAGTGCTTACACGCTACGAATTCGACTGCTCTATTGCTAAGGACAGAGGTGAGTCTCTATTATGATTGTAATCATCTATCTTCTCCGTGGAAAAATCGTTGGTGTGACCAAATTGTCTGTGTTTTTTCTCGCGCCTACTATAAGCAGTTGACATTTGAACTAGTAATCTTCTTATCTTTGGTATTTATATGTGAAAAATCACTTTAGTTATGCAGTGGAACCAGTTATGTTGGTACAACGTGCAATCTTGAAGTTGATTGGCTTAAGAATGTCTTGGGTTTACTTCCTATAAGAGTTTCTTAGCTGTTAAGAATAAGGATCATATTAGATGCAGACAAGCTGTCATCTTTCTCATGCTTTCCAAGTAGACTCGAGAACAAACCATCTGTTCCATGGTTTAGTGAACTGCATTTTTTGTCTTAGCGTATATAGGAGAACTCAGTTTTGCATTTCTTTTCTCTGCAATAATTTTCCACAAGTTTTCTTGTAAAAGGGGAATAGTTTAGAGAATTGCAACTTCCTACCACAATTTCACTAGAGAATGGTTTTGCTTTAGTATCTGCACTGTGCTTCGTGCTAATAGTGCACATATAAAGGCAAAATCCTGTTTGGAGGATGCTCTTTTTCAAGAATGGTAGCTGAGCTCAGCCTGAAGCTCAACATGGAGACAGAAAGTTACTTCCAAAATTGAGAACTGCAAATATGCCTTTTGTCACTGCCCTTTATGAAAGTCAGTGTCAACTGTCAAGTAAGTGTGAAAAGGAGGATGGCTTGTGTGCTGCAGAGAGACAAGTTGAACCGGGCTATTTCCTGGAAACTGACTAATGCAGCCTTATCTCTTGGCTCGTTCCCGCCTTTCTCGTTAATGATGATTACATGTGCATTAAACTAGACATGTTTAGTTAACAGCCGATGTATCGTGGCACAAAGACAAAAATATCGGAGTGATGTCAGTGCCATAAGATAGTCTACACGAATTGGCACGCCACTCTGGGCTGAATTGGCAAACTTCGATAAAATTTAGTGCTATAGAAACTCAGATCAGTAATTCAGAAGTCAGAACTATGAGCACAAACCCGCATCATATTAACATGTGTCTGTGCTGTCATGTCTATGCTTTACCTAACATATTAACATACACTACATGTTATCTTCACAAAATTTTACTATTTGATTATATACTCTTCTGGATCTTTCCTGGAGAAAATCTTGGCACTGTTCCAAAAAAGTCAACAGAAGTTCACATTTCATCTTCATTATGACTCGTTGTGCTGCATTATTTGTCTGGACCCTTTGACGGAAGAATAGTGAGGGTCACCCAGTCCTCTGTTTAGGTTTACTTCATTTTGATTGATCAACACAAACAATTGTCTGCTTTCGTGTATGATTGATGTATAATGAATAGCAAGTAAGCTACTATCAGCATCATATCTTAACTAATTTGCTAACAACTCGGCTAATTACACGTCCAGACCAGTCTGTGATATGTGCCACGATCGCACCGTTGTATTTAATCGAACTGGTATTAGCAGGTAATCTAGCCTGATGGGGTGGTACATCTACATGTTTGTCTTTACCATACCAGCCATTTCAGTCTACATTTAAATTGCCAAGTGTTGTTGTGTTACTTGTTAGGTTAGGTGATTAACTAAACAAATTGATCCAAACTTGACTATTCTGGTTTTTTGCTGTTTCCCAAATTGAGATCATAGTGTGCTGTCATTACACTCCAGAAATCAACAACGTGATGCTCAACTGCTCAGATTTTTGATTTTGACGTTTGCGTTTAGTTGAGTGAAATGCTATACACCTTGCAGTTATTTTACTAGTGTACAACTGGGATGCACGACTGACTTGGTTTTGACTGGTTTCATACCGATAACAACAAAGCATGTCGATTAGTGCTATGACTTAGTTGTGGTATGGTATAAAAAACACATGGTTTGGAAGATTGCTCCTTCACAACATGGGCCATCACTCCTCTTTTAACCATCTGAAATATGAAACGGATGTATCTAGTTGTATTTCAGTGTTTTTTTGTGTGTGTGTGTGGGGGGGGGGGGGGTAATGTATTTACATTCGTTTCAGAGACACTTAATTCCAAACAGAGACAGTAGTACCCGACCTCTTAAGTTTCTATGCAGAAAGGGGAATATGTACCAACACTTTAATAAATACCGTATGCATTTTACGGTTCTATTCCCTCCGTTGAAATGAAAGTCATCTAATTTGAAACGGAGGGAGTAGTATTCTTTTGAAGGTTTCCTTTGCACATGCGTTTCCAATAATTGTTGCTCAAGTCTTGATCTTGGTCAATTAAATGTAAGTACTCTGTTAAAAATCGCCATTAATGTTCTAAATCTGACAAGCAAGTCTTATTGGTATACATGAGCTGTGACAATTGACTTCTCGCTGTGCCTGTCCATTATTAGTCCTCAACTCTAGTCTTTGCTAAGACAGATCCACGATCTGACGTTTCGATAACTTCTGACAAATTGTTGACCTCGAGTATTCTGATGCACAAACTGCAAGAAGATCCCAACAGATACTATTCCTTTTGCGTCCAAACCACACCAGAACCGTTCCCATAGGCTGCGTCCTTGATCCGGTCCATGTGCCAGACGTCTGACCTACAGAAGGTAGATGATCTCCCCTTCTGACTTTGCAATTTCTCATCTCATCTCATGACCCAGTAATCCATGAAAATTCTAGTACCAGCGGCATTTGACAGCTACCGAGAATCGATCGTCGGTAACGTGAGTTTGATTTCCCAACCGCGACGTCGCAAAAAACAATGTGGGCGGGGCGGGCGGACATTTTCCGAGACCGGTGATGAGATGCAGTAGATAGATAGCATTGCCTTCCAAGCATCAAACACCTAGAGGAAGCAAGAGCCAAAACCCCCCTTGTTTTCTGCCCAGTTGATTAAATCATTCACTTATATAAATATAACGTGCCAAAGGACTCCTATGGGGTCTTTCCTTAAGAAAAATGTGCTGGAAATCTCAATCATGATCCCACAATAGGGTCCAAAGTCTTGACCAGATCGTTGAAATGGCTGGGCGCTGGATCACATGATCGGATGCATCATCCAGCGAGGTCACCTCTCATTGGTTTTCTTTGTATCTTAGCTGTATTCATTAGGGAATTGGATTAAAAAGAGTATAGGAATCAGGTAGGAAAGACGCTTCCATTGATGCTTCCGTTGACTAAACCATGCGGTTTACTTCGATCAGCTGCTTCTGTCACCCCCAACCGCCATGTGCTTATCTTATTGGCCACAATTTCTTCTGCTCCTGTGTTTTTAAACCTGTTATCGGTTAGAAATGGTGCTGTTTCTTTCACACATGACGCCACCTTTGTGCATGTGTCTTCGCTGATCCCTTGCTCTGACTAGATCTCTGAGTATAGTCAAGGGAAGGCATCTTAATTATAGTTATTGTCAAACATAGCCATGGAGTATAATTTTGTGGAGAGAAAGAAAAACCCATGACTATTTTTGTCGTGTTTTGAAGAAGTTGCGCGTCCTAAAGGAAAATATGAAATGTAGCTATGTTTGAGGTTTGTATTGTTGATTTGTGTCATGGTGACACATTGAATCCTAATTTATTTTTTGTGACTCTTCGAACCACATTTTAATTTTCTTGCGTCTCTTTTTGAACCATATATTTTGTATCCAAGCTCCCACTTACCATCTTAGCAATTGAAATAGCCATCCCCACTCGTCGAAGCGACATGCTACCCAGACTTGGGCCTTATTCACTATTCAAGCAAAAAAAGGTGAATATTTCACTTTATTTTTTGCGAAAAGGCCAAAGGCCATACATTAAAGTCAACCAACCCTCAAGGACATTCGTATATAACTTACAAATTGTTACATATGCCGATCCTTGGGAAAATCGATGCCATCTTCCTCTTGTACTTTTCAACGACGCGCGCACTGTGAGAAAAGCTTGATGCTGCCTCTTGACCTCTGAATCACCTTCAGAGCCAAGGAAAACGTTGTTGACGTAATGAATTGAAAAGTTAAGCTCAAAGCTAGAAGATGTAAGCGATTTGGGAAAAAAATCACCGACCACAAGAAGAATGTGATTAAGAGGACTGGACGACGACCACCCCAGATCAGGGTAGATATATCCAGGAAGACATAACCTCACAAACTCCCCCACGCCGTTGAAGCTAGCTAGCCGAACATCGCCAGCAAAAGATGTAGCTAGAGAATAAAGACATGAAGCTCTCCCACTCAATAGGTAGACTCCATTGAAGATCACATGCATAACACCAATACACAAATAGATTGACCACTCCAAAAGAGCAACGACTAAACAATCATGCGCCCTCCTCTATGTTGGCGATGAGGCGCCCTCCTCTATGTTGGCGATGAGACTATTGCCAACGAGGTGGGTCAGTAGTCCAGGAAACCTTATTTTTGATCCGTATGGTGTCACCATCACCACCACAATGCTGATGCTAGGGAGGAAAACACTAATCCTAAGACCTAAATACAGTGACACAATGAAGATCCAGGGTTCCCGTCCTCTTCTGCCATAGGTGTGAAAGGCTGGGGAGGAGGTATCCTGCGATCTCGCTGGCGGGTAGTGATGGAGGCTAGGGTTTATAGAGAAGATGTGACATGTGGCCTCGTCGACAAGGAGCGATGTCGGTTAGGGTTTATGGAGAGGAGGCGGCTTGGGAAAGGAATAAAGCCAAATGCACTTAACATTGAGCAATCTAAGAGCGGTGGCGGATGAACATGCAATCTTCGGGGAGATGAAACTAAACAAACATGGTTGGATATATCGGACCAGGAACGACCATATGTCGCCTTTGTCATGCTAGGGGCATCACCTAAATCGCTATGTTCATACCCAGTTTGCATGTTTCTGACATGGTGAAAAATCCGATAGCATTTTAATTTGTATGACTCCTTTTCTTCCAAACCATATATTTTCATGATTGTGTTGGAGCAAATATGTATCCAGAATCCCATTATAAACCACATGCATTTTAGCTGATAGGCAAGTTGTGGGAGTGTTCTTGATTGGGGATTGGAAGCGTGCACGCCGATATATAATCGCATGCAGTCTTGTTTTCATCATAGTACGTAAGTACTACAAGAGTTTGCCTTCTTGTTTCTTCGTCGCGACCTTTTCATGGCGGCCGCATGCACCGTAGGTACGATCGATAGAGCAGGTAGAATCACGTGTTACATGCTCCTCATTTCCGATCTCCTCGTCTACTACGTAGTACGTCCCTTTTCATATGCCCGCAACCGCGTCACCGTCCCTAGCTTCTCAAAGAGGGAAAAGGCAATCGCGCTGTGTGTACCTTGTATATAGGAAACTCATGTGAACGCTGAAGGACGCACGACCAAGCTACCGATTTCTTTTAGGCTAGCGATCGTGATCAGGGCAGGCTCGATCGGTCGCAAACCAGCTAGGCGTGCATGCATGCATGCATGCAAGCGGCAAAGATGGCAATAATGGCAAGTTTCAACGGAGGCTTCGCTGGGAGGAGGGATCTCACTCAGCAGCAAAGTGGTAGCCCAACGGAAACCGGATAATTTAACCCAACTGGATACCTTCATCCCTTGCATGGCGAGAAGCTTGGGCGACTTGTCTCTGATTGGATGGGTATTGGCGTGGAAACGTCACGCTCGCATGATCGCATCGCAGGCACCAACTTGCTAGCTGCTGCTCCTGAGGTGGATGCTCGATCCATCCATCGTACTATCTTCCTCGCCTCTACTACTACTACTACTCAAATGTTCTTGACAGATGACGAAGACTCGTTGGACTTTTTGAGAGAACAAAATGGATGGATGCATGGCCATCCCATCATCAACACACGCCGTAGGCAAAATCCACACTTTTGACCTTTATGCGAAACAAATTCACAATCTAAACCTAGTTGCAAAATATTTCACAGAACTAACCCTTTTATGTAGCGCCCAACCACCAGGCGCTAAGCACATACATCTAGCGCCCGTAGATGAGGCGCTAAGCTCCTGCCAGCGTGTCACCGTGGACCCCCGCAGGGCCCCACCCTGGAAGTCTAGCGCCGAATACACAGACGCTATACCTACATGCTTAGTGCCTCCCCATCAGGCGCTAGACTAGGCAACCACTTAAAGGCCGAAGCCACGCCCGAGCAGCCCACACATAACACACACACACAGGGGCCGCCCTGTGTGATGCTGTTCTAGTCGCCCCCTCTCAAATCTTTTCCATTTGGAGGTTTTGACCGTGGATTTTTCCTCAAATCATCTCCTAAGGTATTCTCCTCCGATCCCTAAGTTTTCATCCATTAGATCCATGTCATTTCTTCTTTTTGATCATTTTTTGGTGAACCCTAGATTGAAATGGATTTTCAATCTTTTTAGTTGCAATGGCATTATTGTTAAATGTATAGCATTAGCATTGTTGTAGTAGTATTTGAGACCAAATTAGGATTGCTAAGCTTAGTGAAACCCTAAATTGCATTGGATTTATATTTGTTATTAGATTATGTGTTTTCTTTAGAATATATTTTGTGTGAAGAATTGGCAAGATTGATATGAAGCAATGGCATTGATATGATTGATATTATAGGATGAATTGGCAAAGGTTGTCGGCAAGCTCGTCCTCGTTTGGCGATGATGATTATGTGACAAGTCAAGTTAGCGAGGTTAACATGTTCTCTATGAGTGTCACTTTGAGGGTTATGGTTGTAGGGTAAATGGGTATTGATTTCATTTATCTTATTTATAGCTACCGACCATGGAGTGCACGGAATGGAGCGGCTTGGCTTTTAATCAACCTTGTATGTGTGAGCACGGACCCCCTTGTGAAAGATTTGTGGCATTTCAATCGATTGATACCGGAAGGAGGTTTTTAGCTTGTGCAAAAAAGGTTAGCAATATTGCATTAGTCATTCATTCTTCTTGTCAATAATCTTTTTATATCATTAATGTTGCTTTGTATTTGAATACGTTTCATTTTATAGGATGCATCCAAGTGCAACTTTGTTAAGTGGGTTGACAATGAGTGGCCAATCACATTGAAGCAAGGCCTAGCTAGGATATGGAGCATGTATGAAGAGGAAAACACAATGAGGCTGAGACAACAAGTAACCAATGCTGAAGAGAACTTGAAGTTCCTGGAAGATAAGAGAAAGATTGAAAAGGACCTGAGATCTTTTAAAATAGATTTCGCTAAAACTGTGGCTGACAAGGAGGATGTTGTTACTCAGTTAAGCAAAGCACATAGAGTTATTGGTGATCTGAGGGAGGAGCTTGAGAAGAAGAAGTTATTCGACAAAGCAGGCACTAGCATCCATCAAGTGTTCAGAGCAAAAGCAGAGAAAGAGAGAGATCAAATGAAGCAAGAGAAAGCGATGTGGATGGAGGAGATGGAGCAAATGAAGCAAGAGAAGGGGAAGTGGGTGGAGGAGAGAGAACAAATGGAGCAAGAGAAGGTGAAGTGGGTGGTGGAGAGAGAGGAAATGGTGCAGGAGAAGGCCAAGTTAAAGCTAGAAAAAAGGAACGTAGAGTACTCACTGCGTGATTTATTCTATGACCGAGAAGCGCTTCGGCACAAGCTCATGAAGCTACAAGATGTACTTGACGAGTGATTGAGTGTTCTTATTTGTAGACCTATATTTGCAAGACATTTGTATGAAAAGATTGCAATGTGTTGTATTTTTGATGAATGGTTAATTTTCTATGCAACATTTGTGCCATTTGTGCCATTTTCTATGCAAGGTAACATTTGTGCCATATTTGCAAGGTAACATATGGGGGGTCCCAAACCCCACTTAAGTGGCTGGGGGGGGGGGGGGTGTAGCGCCTAGTGGTGAGGCGCTAGACAGTGTAGCGCCTGATGCCTGGGCGCTACACTGTCTAGCGCCTCACCACTAGGCGCTACACCCCCCAGCCACTTAAGTGGGGTTTGGGACCCCCCATATGTCCCCCCCACCTCATACCCCCCACCACTTAGCTCGAAAAACAGCAATGTTGTTCTCTCTCCCCCTCTCCCCTCCTCTCAAAACCCTCACCCAAATCCCCTAGATTTGAAGATTCCCTCCGTGGATTTGAATTACCTAAAGTTGCTAGAGGTATCCTCTCTCAATCCCTAGCTTTGGACCCATTGGAATCTTCCTTTTTGGTTGGATATCTTCAAATTTTGGAAACCTAGAACAACTTTGATTTCATTGCCTTTGGTTTATTCTTGTTGCTTATATGTATGAAACAACAAAGTAGTGACTAATATGTTGTATGTGCACTATTTTGTTAGGGTTAAAGATGTGTTCTTTTATTATGTTAGGGTTAGGGTTATTTTTAATTTAGTGTTATGGTTAGGGTTAGAGATATGTTTTCATTTTATGTTTGTATGTTGTTGGTTAGATTCAATTTGTTATTAATACTTAATGATAAAATTTTCCTTTTTTCCTATAATTAATGTAGGGATGGCAAGAATTGTTCATCTTCATCATGTGAATAAGGATGCATTTTTGAAAGGGAATGTAGAGCCGGATTTGGATGAGCAAGATTTGGTGTTTGATGCTACTCCCAACTATGTGGAGTTGTTGGAACAAGTAAGGAAGGAGTTGAATTGGATGGGCCCAAGTGATGTGGTTATGTTGGAGGGAAGGCATAATGTTGGGTTTGGACATCACATTCGTTGGAAAACAATGGGTATCAACTCGGAACAACGTTGGCTTGCATACAAGGAAGTGGTGGCCAAATTCCAAGACAAGGCTCTTGAAATATTTGCCACCAAAAGGAGTCCTCCACCCATGGACCAAGAGGAATTGAGTCAACCTATCTTGACCCAACAAGAAGTGAGGCAAACATTGAGCCCTCCACCCATGAACCAAGAGGAATTGAGTCAACCTTCTTTGACCCAACAAGAATTGAGGCAAACATTGAGACCTCCACGCAATGACCAAGAGGAAAATGTGAATGATGTTTATGAAAATGAGGAGAATGATGTTGATCTCTATGACAACAATGTTGGTGACTTGGAGGCATATAATTTGCAAGAGAACATGGACCAATCCATCCCTTACTCTCGATGCTATGCATTTGATTCGGATGATGACGGTCCCGATGAAGAAGTTGATGAGGATGGGTTCACTAGAAAGGAGGTCGAAGCTTTCAAGAAGGTATTGGGGAAGGATCCTCGTACACCATTGTTCGAGGATCTTACTCTCGCAGATGAAGCCGTTGTGGATGGTGGGAAGACTATAGTTCTCGGAGCTAGACCAATTTCATACCGTGATATGGATCATGCAACAAACGGGATTGCTCCCGGTGCGAAGTTTGGCACCTTCTTGGAGTTGAAGATATGGATCAAGGAGTTCTCGGTTAAGCATTTTCGTCCCTAAACGGTGGTGCACGCGGATATAAAAAAGCGCTACACGGTCAAATGTGCGGAGGATGGATGTCCATGGATTGTGCGGGCAAGACCATTCAAAGGAGGACCAAGTTGGCATATAGTGAGTTGTGTACAAACTCACATGTGTCGTGGCCAGAAGATGGATCGTGAAGATGCAAACCCAGACCACAGGCAACTTACCTCCGAGTTCATCGCCTATAGGCTTTCCAACTCCATATTTTTGTTGCCCACAATGAAGGTTCAGAGCATCATTGGCATGGTGAAAGAAATCTTCTTTCACGAAGTGAAATATGGCAAGGCATGGAAGGCGAAGCAAATAGCATTCAGGATGTTGTATGGTGATTGGGATGAAGCATACAACCGGATACCAAGGTTGTTGGGAGCGATGGCCGCCACTAATCCGGGCATGGTTCATGTGGTTGAGCCGTATGGTGAGAAAACAATGATGCGCGACGGAAGGCTAGTCCGAGTATTTGGCCGTGCATTTTGGGCATTTGAGCAATGTGTGAGGGCTTTTGAACATTGTAGACCGGTCATCTCCGTCGATGGCACATTCTTGACCGGGCAATACAAGGGTACTTTGTTGGTTGCAATAGCAAGTGATGCAAATAACCGATTGATGCCTTTGGCTTTTGCTTTGGTAGAGGCGGAGAACAATGTTAATTGGGAGTGGTTCTTCCATCTTTTGAGAACCAAGGTTTTACCCACCGAAAGAGAAATTTGTGTCATCTCGGATAGGCGTCAAGGAATTCTTAATGCGGTGGAGATTGACATTCCAGGGCATCCTCCTTTGCACCATCGATGGTGTATGAGGCACTTTTGTGCAAACTTCTTTAGGGCATGTGGAAAGAAGGAGTTGGCCGATGATCTTAGAGATATTTGTACTGCTTTCTCTAACTGTCGTTTCGCAAACTTATACAACAAATTGCTTGCAAACAACAAGTTGGATGCAGGGGGGCAAGATTTCCTGAATAGGAACATCCTACTTAGGACAAAGTGGGCACGAGCTTATGATGATGATGGTCGGAGGTACGGTCAAATGACCAATAACATGGCAGAATGCTTCAACTCGGTGTTCAAGGGTGTACGTGCATTGCCCGTGACAGCAATAGTGCAATACACATTCACGAAGTTGAATCACTACTTCATCAAGTACTCAAAGGAAACTGATAGGCATATTGCTGGAGAGAACAAGCACAAGTACAAGTACAAGTTCCCACCAAAGGTTGACGAATTCATGGATTTTCAGTCACGGAAGGCGGATTCCCAAAGTGCTACATTGTATGATGACAAGGAGTGGATTTACCAAGTTAATGAGCCGGGCGGAACCACAAACGATGGGGTCCAGCATGGAGGTCGTGCATTCAAGGTTTCCCTAAAGACATGTGACTGCACTTGCGGGAGACCAAAGATGCTTCATCTCGCATGCTCGCATTTGTATAAGGCAGCTCGCACGAGGAATGTGAACCTAAATCACCCGCTTACGGTGAGGGAATCCGAGTTCTCGATCATTGCCACCAAGAACACATGGGCTCCAAGATTCAACCCGTACTTTGACCAAACACAGTGGCCGGAGTACCATGGAGTTCAACTATAGCCGGATCCGGATTGGAAAGTGGTTACACGGGGAAGACGGAGGACTAAACGTTTTAGAGGTGACATGGATGGCTGGGGACGTGGTGGAACCCGAGAATGGGGTAACGACCAATTCGAAGAGACTCGTGAGAGAGCCCGTTGTGGAAAGTGTGGTGCTTCGGGCCACAACACAAGAAGTTGCACATCAAGGAAGAGAGCTAAGATAAATGAAGACCCTAGCCAACAAAGTGCTAACCAACATGGTCCTAGGCAAAGAGGTCGGAATCTTGGGCTTAGAGGTGGGGTTGGTAGAGGTCGTGGTGACGGTGGTGGTCGTAGTGGCCTTGGTGGTAGTGGCATTGGTGGTGGTGGCATTGGTGGTAGTGGCATTGGTGGTAGTGGTGGTTCTAGAGGCCGTGGTGGTGGTGCCAGAGGCCGTGGTGGTGGTGCTAGATGCCGTGGTGGTGGTCATAGAGGCTGTGGTGGTGGTAGAGACATTGCTGGTGGTGTTGGTAGACCCACGGCGATGAGGGGATACCTAAGAGGACCATTCCCGTACGTCTCGTCACTCATGTTATTCATAATTTTTTGTCCTTATTAAGTAATAACAATAAATTTTGTGTTCTTAGGTTTGAAGGCCCATCATGCAATGGGGAATGAGACGATCCGGTACAAGAGAAGAAGATAAATAGCAAAGGGAATTGGAGCTTTGTTGTATGAACTTTCATGCACACATTGATGTAACATTTGTCTACCTTCTCCTCTTTTGGTAGTGAACCTTGATGGAATTGGAGCTTTGTTGTATGAACCTTGGATATGAATGTTGTGATGCAATTTGATACCTTCTCCTCTTTGTACCTTGATGAACCTTGTTGCAATTTGAACATTTGTATACCTTCTCCAAAGCACTTCTCTTGTTTGCAATTAAATGCTACATGTGTAGCGCCCCATGGCTAGGCGCTAGAATGTGTAGCGCCTGATGAGGGGGCACTACACATGCAATATTTTAGCTCCAGCCGAGTCCAGTAGCCACTGGACTCCTGCGCAGAGAAAATGGTACATGTGTAGCGCCCCGTGGCCAGGCGCTAGACTGTGTAGCGCCTGATGGGTGGGCGCTACACATGTAGCATTCTATCTGCGCAGTAGTCCAGTGGCTACTGGACTCGGCTGGAGCCAAAAAAATTGCATGTGTAGCGCCCCCTCATCAGGCGCTACACAGTCTAGCGCCTGGTCATGGGGCGCTACACTGTTAAATACATGAAAAATGCATGCAACATGCAATGGAATCAATACATCATCAAGTTCATCACTAATTCATCACAATGACCAAGCATTCATAGTTAAGTAAGCAAAGGAAGCACAACCACTTCATCAAGTTCATCATCACTACTTCATCAACTTGCAACACAACCACAAGTTCATATCATCTCATCCACTAGACGACAAGTTCATCACACTAACCACCATAAGTTCACACGACAACTTAAATAAACGACAAGGTGAATTCAACATGAAGTTCAACCTCCACGACCCCTCCTCGTACGAAGCTTCCTCCTGGAAAACTCCTCTGGCTGGAACTGAATCTCTGGCTCTGCCTCCGGCTCTGACTCCTCCTCCTCCTCGGAGGAGGAGGACTCCGTCTCCACCATCGCTTTCCCCTTCCCTTTGTTTCTCCAATCATCCGGTGTGTAACGACGGAAGGACCGTCTTTTCCTCAGCATGTAAGCCGAGCGTTCTTGATACGCCTTCAGTGTCATGTTGTCCTAAACATAAGAATGATCAAGATGAAACTCAGACACGGTAAGAATGATCAAAATGAAACTCAGACACGGTAAGAATGATCAAAATGAAACTCCCATAGCAGATCATCGTCCTGTGTGATGACCGGATCATCCACAAAATTCATCGGCGTCGACGTAGTTTCCTCCATGTTAGCCATAGGGTCTGAGGGTGTAGACCTTGACTGCGACCTTGACTTAGATGGTGAAGATATGTCCTCGGGATCACGACAACCGAGTACGTTCGAGAGCCGGCGTAACTTCTTGCCTTGACGCTGTCAAATTGACAAATGAATTGGATGTCAAAGTCGGATATGCAGATGATGTACAAAAGGGATGAATGTATTACCTTCAAAAAAGCTCGAAATGCAGAATCGACCTTCGTACTAGCTGGGTGCTCGTCCAGAAACTTCTGGAAATCATCAGCTTGAGTCTGGACCTCGTCCCGCTAAGCATGAATAGAAATTCACAAGTCAGGCTAGCAAATAGGGTATGATATGCAATTGTATTGACAAAAAAGATTGACGCACACTATACTTACCACAAAGGTGAGTACCGGAGCAAAGGCTGTTTGGGTACCCTCCCTCATTGCTTTGTTGTATTGCTCCCTAGCAAGCCCATAATAATCATTCGGCTGGTCCAATATGTCTGGCTCAAAAGCCGGTGTGTACATCTCCAAACGAGTTGAACGAACAAACCAACGAAGATAGTTGGTGAATGCAAGCTCGTTATGCGGCTTGAACCCATGGTCATGTGAATTAGCGTAACGCAAACTCTTCTTGAACATGTCTATGTAACTGCTATGATGGCTAAGCCAATCCTTGATCGCTCTTTGCCTCCTCCTATCCAGCCTACAAGATAAGACAAGCAGCTATTATCAAAACAAAATGTGGTGTTTCCAAAGAAAAACTAATTGAAGCCATGTAATTCTCTCTTACCCATGAAGCACAATGTCTGTGTTCATCCACTCCGGCGGGTGAGTCTGAAACTCCCCAAACTGCCTCATCACACGATGTGGCAAATGAAACTCAACTGCCCACATACATATCATTGGACACCGCATATGCCAAAGATGCCCTTCCGCTCGACACATTGGGTTCACATGAAATTCAGGTGTAAAACCGAAATTATCCCCAACACCGTATGGCTCCCATATCACCTGAAAGTTAGCGCAATGTACTCATGTCCAGTTCAGGAGAATGAACGCAATGATACATGTAACGACAATGCATACCTGCTCGGGGGTAAGAGTATCCAACTCATTGATGTACTGCTTGTACATGTTCTCCACATCACTCTTCATCTCGGGTACAACGTCCCACTTGTAAGCCCAAGTGGGTTGACGCATCATGTTCTCTTTATCGTCCCAATCCTTGTATGCCACACTCTTAGGTCGTCCAACTGGCAACCGCTCCCATGACCATATGGAAAGTAGGCTCAAAGGACCGCTAACGGAGGCGCCTGAAGTGCACCTACGACATGCGTCGTCCAACTACAAAGAAAATAAAACACGGTCATGTCATGCCATGTCGGAACACAACTTAATTTGTAACGAACAGTTCTTTACCTGCCGGTACAAGTAGGCCAGTGCTGCCGTACCCCAACTCCATCTCTTTTCCAACATGGTCAACGCCTTCAGCCAAATCCACTGCGCTACATTGCCCTTGCCGTCGGAAAATAGTGTTCTAGAGAGAACATACCAAATGTACACACGGGCATACGTCCTGACCACCCCAACATCAGCACCTTGAGGGCAATTCTTAAAGTTATCTATGATCCACGTGTAAGGAGCGCCGGCTGCAATATTCTTGTCCTTGTTCTCAGTAGGAGCAGTACCAATGAGAGCAGTCATCTGTGCATGCCACCCTTCAGAATCTGTGTTCAAACACAGAGGCTCACCTTCGATAGGAAGTGCAAAGATCATCGACACGTCCTGAAGCGTCACGGTCATCTCCCCGGTCCGAAGGTGAAAAGTGTGTGTCTCCGGTCTCCACCGACCCACAAGCGTCGTGATATGCGCTGCATTCAGGTTTGGAGTGGAGCGGGTCACTAGCTGGAAGAACGGGAGTAGTCCTAATGCGTCGATGTACGGTGTGTACCGCTCATCGTACGGCATTTCAGAGACCCCGTGAAACCAAACCTTCAAGGTTGAAAGCTTCTGCAAATGAATAGAAACAACTTGGTCATGCGAAGCCAAAGGAATACGAGCATGCTAGGAATACGTAATCGAAATCAAGCAAGGTCAACAAAAAAATTACCTTCTTTAGCACCGCCATAGCATAAGATCGGTGTTCAACATCATAGTGATTATGGAGAAGCCACTCCATCCTATATTTTTCAAACAACAAGCATTCCATTATCACTTCGTTCTATAACGAAATAATTTGCTTTAGCTAATGGTAGTGCTCAAGATCTAAATTAATATCCATATAAAAATACACATTCATGTCATCCATATTATTAATGTTTTAACAAAATAAAACACATAGTAATTGCTCCATATAATTGATCCATACATAAAAAATTCACAAACTAACATAATTACTCCATATCATGCCATCCATATAATTGCATCATATCATGACATCCATTCATGCCATCCATATAATTGCTCCATACAAAAAAAGCCACAAACTAACATAACATGTTCAAATCCAATGAGTTTTAGATTTCACTAAAATTACTCATAGTAATTTGTCCAATGATTACTGCAACAATGTAATTTGGTAAAGAACAAAGGAACAAACCATTCTACCATAACAAATTCAAACAAAATGTAGGATTTAGGGTTTCAACCCAAACTTGAACAAAGATGCAAAATGTGATGAATTTTTTGGATGAAAATGAAGGGAATGGGGGAGAATACCTTGGGGGATGGGTTGAGATCAATTCCCTTGGATCAATCCTTCAGATCTGGTTGATTTGAGGGGTGGATTTGAGAGGGGGGGAGAGAAACTGCGCCGCCGCCGCACCCTTCTTTCGAGAGGAGTAACCTCTCTGTGTGGGGTGTCTGCCCTCGGGCGTGGCTTCGGCCGTTAACTTATTTCCAGGTGTAGCGCCTGGTGGCGCGGCGCTAAGCCTTCACGTGTAGCGCCTAATGAAGAGGCGCTACACCTTCAGGATGGGGCCCGACGAGGGTCCACATTGACACGCTGGCAGTATCTTAGCGCCGTATGGACAGGCGCTATATACATAGGCTTAGCGTCTGGTGGTTGGGCGCTAGACAAAAGGGTCATTTTTGTGAAATACTTTGCAAGTAGGTTTAGATTATAAATTTGTTTCGCTAAAAGGTTAGAAATGTTGATTTTGCCCACGTCCGTACCCTTTTTTTTTTATGATCCGGCACATGATCGACGTGAGACCTCGCATCACATCTCACATCTACTCCACTCCAGTAGTAGATGTGCATGCATGTGCGTCGACGACTCTACAGTACAATACATGCCCTAGCTGCTAGTACTGTACAGTAGTACCATGTACTGTTCACACGCAACTAACCAACTAACCAACCAACGTAGACTCTGCTGATTACGAGTTCGGTTACGTACTTCCATTCCATGATTCCATCGCAGCCAGATTGGGACGGAACAGGTAAAATGTGCCCTGTGCTGACCGGGTTGTTTGTTTCTACCACTCGCGTTGCTGTTACTCGATCGGCTACTTTTCACGCATGAGTTCAATGACCCATATTATCGAATGAAGGATTTTTCCGCCGTTTGACCCTGCTGCATGCACGTAGGTAAATCATGAAATTATCCTCCTACGTCTCTGTCTACGTGCGTGCGTCACATAGAGAGACGAGAGATCGAGGCTGTTACTCGTCTACTCTTCAGAATTCATTCGGGTTAGGTTATTTTGCGTGCGTCCGTCCGTGGAGAGAGGAGAACAGTTCAGGCCGAAATTGGACCGGCTGCTAGCTAGCTAGCTGGACGATTCCGTTATGGGGATTGCTAAATTTTAGTCGACTAAAACTTAACGAAATCTCAGTCAATGCTATATTTGTGAGATCATATGTAAAGATTCGTGCATAAAAAATTATTTTTTACATGTTCTACTACTCGACTGAGACCTAGACACGCCATTCCTTTATCGCTTGCTTCTCCAGGTTGCCTAGCTATTACACCGCTACACACACCGGGGGCCGTACGAAAGTCAACACACCAGACGGCCGACCCGAAGCAAATTCAACGCCACACGCTCATGCTGCGTGCGTGCATACGCTAACCAAGAACCCATCTAAGCTAGCCAAGTCAATGCCTCCCTCCCAGAGCAGCCGGATGGATCGAATGAAGGTCGCACGTACGTACGTGCGTGCTGCGATCCGCATTCGGAGGAACCAACGGGGTGGGGGCGACTTGCAGCACACGTTGTGGGCGGCGACGACGGTGAACGACGGCGACGGGCGGTGACCACGGGCCGGCCACGGCCATCGCATCGATCCACATTCCATTAGTTTAACGCTCGCTTGCTTACCTCACTCGATCGCTAGCTAGCTAGCTTGGTGTACCTGCCTGCTGCCCATGAGGGTACCCCGCGTTGACATTTTTATAAGCTCGCTCCCTGGCTCGTCTGGACGGGAACCAGCTACCCAGCCGCCGTGACATGGGTTAGGACTCAGGACAAGCCGGGCGGCGACTGGGATTTGAGGATTTGGTACGCGGAGCACGCACACGCAGCAGCTGCTGGGTTAATATTATTGTTGATTAGTTTAATCCCGGCGAGTCAGAAACTGTAGGCTCTTCGTCGCAGTCGTCGTCGTTGTCCTCGCTCCGACCCTTCTTTATAAGGAGGCCCCGGTGCTGGTGCTACCACAAGGCGTCTCCTGCTGAAAGCAATAAGCTCTCGATCTCTTCTGGTTTGCCATCGAGGTCGTGGCTAGCTGCTTGATCTTTGTGACTGATCGATACGTTCATGGACGTCGCCGTCGAGAGGCCGCCGCCGCCGGTGAAGGAGGAGAAGAAGGGGGAGCCCGTGGAGGTACACACATGCATGATCTTCTCCTTTCATAATTTGTCTACATGCATCCTCGTTCACCCGGCCGTGTGTGCATCATCATGCTTGAATAGTTGAGTTGCCTATGAGCTGAGCTTTAATTGAAACTCAATTTAGCTTTATTTCTTTGGCCTGCAGATTGCAACCGCGCTTCCAATGGTCCTTGAGAGTTTCACGTCCACGCAAAGGAATCCGATCACCAGCAAGGTACTACAAGCTATTCATGATCTGAAACTCAAATTAGTCAGAGAGCTGTTAATTAGTTAGTACATCGATCGAGCAACAAAATGGAAGCAAGTTGAATAAGAATCAACTATACACCAAGTAGCTAATTAAGATCATGTGTTTTTTCTTTATGAATAATATCATATGTAAGTTTTTATCTCATGATTTTCTGCTTGGCATGTGCAGGACGACAAGCTGGAGGCGACCAAGGCGGAGATGGGAGAGGTGAGGGAGGAGAACGAGCGCCTCAAGACGCTGCTCTCCCACATCGTCAGGGACTACCACTCGCTCCAGACGCACTTCCACGACGCCGTCAAGGTCAAGCAGCACGCATCCGCCGCCGCCGACAAGCTCCCGGTCTCGGCCGCCTCCTCCGCGCCGCCTCCCACCGCCGACGACCTCGTCTCCCTGAGCCTCGGCAGCGGCGGTTACGTCCGCCCCAAGGGCGCCCACGAGAGGTCCTTGTCGTCGTCTTCGTCCGGCACCGAGACCGACCACGACGATCAGCTCTCGCTTGGTCTCAGCAGCCGTCGCTCCAAAGAAGGCGACGATAGGCAGGCCGGCCGCCCATCGGCGGGTCCCTTGCTGAACCTCAGCTCCGACAGCAGCGCCGACGACGCCGCCGCGCCCTGCAACCAGCTTCCGGCCGCCGCGTGCCCGGCGACGACAAAAGCGCGCAAGAGCCCTGGCGCCGGGGTCGACGGAGCCGACGACGAGGTGCTCCAGCAGCAGGCCAAGAAGGCTAGGGTTTCCGTCCGTGTCAAATGCGACACCCCCACGGTACGTTAGCGCATATATACACCATACGTATGAAAATTCTGAATTAGTTTGAATTCAAATTTCAAAATCATAGTAATAATGAGCTAATGGACTCTTGGGTGTTGATGATGAGCAGATGAACGATGGGTGCCAATGGCGGAAGTACGGGCAGAAGATCTCCAAGGGGAACCCGTGCCCGCGCGCCTACTACCGGTGCACCGTGGCGCCGTCCTGCCCGGTGCGGAAGCAGGTGCAGAGGTGCGCCGACGACATGTCCATCCTCATCACGACGTACGAGGGCACGCACAGCCACCCGCTGCCGCCGGCCGCCGCGGCCATGGCGTCCACCACCTCCGCCGCGGCGTCCATGCTGCTCGCCGGCTCGTCATCGTCCCACGGCCACCACCTCCCTTTCGCCTCCGCGGGGCTCCTCGGCCCGACCAGCATCTCCACCGTGGCCTCCTGCCCCACCGTCACGCTCGACCTCACCGCCCCGCACTCGCTCATGCAGCAGCAGCAGTACCAGTCTCCCTACGCCGCGGCGGTGGCGGCAGGGTACGAGTCCAAGGCGCTGCCGGCGGCGTGGAGCAGCGGATACCTGGCGCAGTACGGCGGGGGGCTGCCGTACTACGGCAAGAGCTCCTTGCCGGCCATGGGGCAGCATTTTGGCCTTGGCATGGCGAATACAAGGACGGAGCAGATGTACGGCGCCGCCCATTCGTCGTCGTACCTTCAGAGGACGTCGAGCGGCGGCGTCCAGGTCCATGGCGCGACCGCGGCCGCGCCGGCGGTGACGGACACCATCGCGAAGGCGATCACGTCGGACCCGAGCTTCCAGTCGGTGCTGGCGGCGGCGATCACCTCGTACATGGGGCGCGGCGCGGGGGCGGCGGCGCACAAGTGATCCATCGATCGATCGATCTTTTTGTTCACGCAGTTAAATTAAATTTACTTCGTTTTGGTGTATGATGAATTGGCTTTTGGGAGATCGATCGACATGTGGTCAGCGATGATCGATCTAGTCTAGGGATTAGTTGATGTAATACAATTAATTGCACATAAGTATATGGCATGGATGAGTCAACTGTATGTACTGCTTTGACAAAGAAAGCGATCAGATCGTTCAAGCTAGTATATGCATGTCATGTGTACATAGCCAGGCATGTGATTTAGGGAATTAAACTTGTTTATGCTCACATATACTGCCTCCATTTCGGTTTACTAGGCTTATCTCAATTAATAAGATTTTTTGATTTATTAGTTTCACTTTTATTTTTCTTCATCACATGCTTAGATTTGAAGGTGCATTAATCGATGCATGCAAGTATAGAAAAAACTGACTAGTGCATGTAACCTTCCATGTTCATCTTGTGGCCATGCATGCATGTGTTGTAGCTAAATGCAAATTCGGGCACTGTTTTTTAAAAAGAAAACAGGAGCATTAATTGAATAATTCTGCAAGAGCGCTGCTATACTTACGATGAAATACGTCCGAAACTCGTACGACGATACGTTAGCAGCGAGCTATTCACCTGCGGGAGCTGGCTGCTTGGGTTTGAACCGGGCTGGACTTGGAATTAGACCTGATAACATTAGGATAACTACAACACCGTGATTAAATGGTTTGCCTTAATACATTTGAATCCGTTTGGATTTGCACAGCTGAAAAAACACGAGTAAAAAAAACGTGAGTCAATGCGAAAACGTAAATGTACTACGGTTCGTTTTTTGGTCCGTTGCGCCCAGCACGTTCAAATTTAAAACGAAATTGGATTTTTGCTGACAGAAAATAAACTGTCACATGTCTGCACTTATTCGCTTATGTTCACCCGAGACTCGCTTGGCAGCCGCAGTGAACCGTCCGTGGTCGTGTTGATTGGTCTTATTTAATGGGATATCCCCGTGCAGCCCAATCCACACCGCCCCCTTTCGCCCCACCAGCTCCCCGCCGCCCCAGCACGCGCCCGCCAACGAGGATGAGCGCCACGACTAGGACATGATCCGATCGGGTATATTTCAAGTATATAGACACTTAATATTTCTCGGGCATATATAACACCAAAATTTACAAAGATAAGAAAACTTAAATTCGTCGGGGGGAGGGTCGTCGGAGCCGTCACCTATTTGCACACGTCGAGGTGATACTCATAGGCGTAGTTTATCACCGTGAAGGAGTAGTTGTACGTACTTCTTCCATACGTCCCCAGTCACGCGTCGCGCCGTCCTCGCACGCCATCACCGCCGCCTTCGCGGCGTGCCGCTCGCATTCGGCGTCGTGGAAAAGCAACATGGACGCCCATATAATGTTGCGCTCGTCGATGACTTTGATGCGCTCTCCGACGATGTCCGCGTGCTCGCCGATGACTTTGTTGCGCTCGCCGATGACTTTGCCGCGCTCTCCGATGACGTCCGCGTGCTCGCGGATGACTTTGCTGCGCTCGCCGATGACATAGCCGCGCTCTCCGGCGACATCCGCGCACTCGCCGACGAGGTCGCCGTGCTCTCCGACGACGTTCGCACCCTCGCCGACGACGTTGCCGCGCTCTTTGACGACGTGCATGTGCTCGCCGATGAATTTGTCGCACTCTCCGGCAACGTCCACGCGCTCGCGGTCGACATCGTCGTGCTCTTCGGCAACGTCCGCGCGCTCGCCGACAACGTCGCCGCACTCTTCAATGATATCTGCGTGCTTGCCGGTGACTTTGTCGCGCTCTTCGACGATGTTTGCGCGCTCACTGGCAACGTCGCCGCGCTCTCCGGCGACGATGACATCGTGCTTGTTGGGCGCCCTGCAATCCAAACGGAAAAGACGCACACATTTGGTCTGTTTGAACAATATATACAAACGAACAAAAAATAAACTAAAGTTTGATCCGTTTGAATTGTCTCTTTAAAGTCTTTGAATTTGCCTTTATTACGTAGATATTTTTGTTAAGGCAAAAGGTGAAGTAGAGGACGATGGCTGATTTCGGTTTGATTTTGTACCTCCTCTGGGACTGGGTCGTGGCACCGTATGGATTAATTCGCGATGGATTAAGAGATTAACTAGTGAGAAAAAGTGTCGTACAAAGATCGTACGTATTTGTCGTGTGTAAAGCAGTTTCAATTCTGCAAAGTACTAATTGATACCGCCGCCACCCACCACCTCCTTTTGAGATCGCCGCCGCAGGGACATGAACGATCCTGTCGGCCCCAGGTACGCCTGCATGGTCACCTCCAATGCCTCTGCAGGCGCTGCCGGCCACCCAATCTCGTTTATCATCGCTTAAGATCTGGCTGACGTTTAACCCCCTCTATTTAGGGCGACCTTCCTAACTCTCCAAAGAGTGCTAGAAGGAGAAGTGGTCATTCTCTTTGAGATTACTAAAATGAGAGTGAGTAATTTACATGCCCATAAGAGTTTATACATAGTCTAGAGGTCCTTGACAAATGATCAATGCTACCCTTAACGCAAAAATATGAGAAGGTAAACTACGTAATTTCCCATCTTTTGACCCATGTGCTCCTAGGTGGGCTAGAAGGGGATGGATGTCCATTTAGGGATAGATTATCTCCCTGATACAATGACCTTCTTGGTTGATCTTGAACTTCTTTGCTCATTGGTTTTTATCTTTGATTTATTCATTTATATGTTTTTCTTCCTTTGACTCACTAACGATAAACACTTGTGTGGACTTTCGTTGACCCGTTCCTTGCTTGGACCCACATGAGTTTGTTTGGACTATTATGAACCATATAAACCTTTAGTTGTGTTGATTTCCTGTGTGGCGTGCCATGTAAGATTCAGAATGAGACCTCGGGTAAGGTTGAAGTCATTACTACAACATACACAATGAACAAATTTTTTAATATACACGTTGAACATTTTGTTGAATTCATATTGAAATTTTTCTAAATACATGATGCACATTTGTTTAACACACATTGCACATTTTACATAAAGCTCATAAACAAATTTTAAAAAAAATTGTTTCTTAAATGTTACGAACATCTTTAGAATGGTATAAATCGATTTTCGTAGATTACATGAATAATTTTTATATTGTGTCGACATTTTTTTAAATGTCACAAACCTATTTCAAAATGCATCACAAATTTCTATAAAATTTTATGACTTTACACAAACATTTTTTACATTTTATATAGAATTTTTTCAAATTCCACAAAGATATTATTAATACATGAATCATGAACATGTTTCAATCATTCAATGATACAAAATTTTTTTATTAAATTATGCAAATGTTTAGTAAATTTCATGAATTTTTTTCTCAAATGTGTAAACAATTGTTAGATGTCAATGTCTCTTTTCTAGTTGTATAAATATTTCTCAAAAATTTCACGAAGAAACTTTTCATTGAATATTTTGAAGGACGAAATTAACTCTTTAGATTTTTGCATTAATTAATTTTCTATATATATATTTATTTATTTATTTATATATTTAGAATTATTAATATTAAAAATATAAATAAAATGAGCAAAACGAAACGAACGAGCAAACAAAACCAAAAAAACGAACGGAACAAAATAGCCATACTCAGGTGGGCTAGCCCACTACGGCCTTTCTTTAAGTCTAGGTAGGTGGACGTGACATATAATATAACCGCCCTGCAGCCTTTTTTCCCAGCAGTCCAAGGGCTTGCTTTGCTTATCTTTTTCGAACACATTTGGCATGGCGCTAGAACATTGTCTCGAGATGTTTTTGCTTATATTGATCCAGATTTGGATGCTCAAGTGAAATTTTGTAACAATACCCCCTAATTAGCGCTCACAACACGATTGGCTCACATATAAGCCTATAGATGTTCGCTGAAGCACACACCGCGATTGGCCGGTCCACTTCTAGCGTGTGTTTTTCTATTTATTTTCAGGTTATTAGGTTGGTTCTTAACACACACAAAATGTTTTTTTAATAATTATATATCCAAAATTATTTATAAAAAATTTATTTTCAAAAGGTTAAGTATGTATTATGCAAAAAAATAGTTTATATTAAAATGCTTCATTCTATATTGAAAATTAGTTTGGTTTATATTAAATAAGTGGCCATCACACAATTAAAAAATGTTCAGTGTCTATTAAAAATATCATTCTATATTGAAAAAAATCTTTAGTACACATTAATCCAATATTATACAGTATTTTTTTATCATATGTTAAAGAATGTTCAAGATTGTATCAACAAATTGCGTCCTAAAATTAAGGAAAGTTCGTTGTATATTAGAAACTTTAAACATATATAAGAAAATAATAATTATTTTTCAAAATTCAAAATGTTACAATAAAGTTTAAAATATATTAGAAAAATGTGCATCATATGTTAGCAAAAGTTCACCTCATATTGTGAAAGGTTATTCGTTAGGTTCAAAACATAAAAAATAATTTTAGAAATAAATTAAAAATGTCCATGAGGATTTTCTATTGTCAGGATGTTCTTGACAAATGATCAAGGATACCTCTAAAGTAAAAAACTTGAGAGGGTAGAACTAGGTAATTTTCCGTCTTTTGACCCGTGTTCTTTTAGTTGAGCTTGAAGGATATGGATTTCCATTTAGGGATAGATCACATCTATCATTACAAAGACCTTTTTGGTTAGTCTTAGACTTTTTTGCTCAATTCTTTTCATATTTGGTTTAGTCTTTTAATTGACCGTCATTCTTTGACTTATTGATCATGAACGCTTGTTTGGACTTTCGTTGACCATGTTCCTTGCTTGGACCCATAGGAGATTACTTGGACTATTGTTCATCATATAAATCTTGACTTTTGTTAGTTGCTTATAAGGCTCAAGGTAAGATACAGTGTGAGACCCCAAGTGGGGTCAAAGTTATTGCTATAACATATACATCGAACATGTTTTCCGGTATACAAGTTCACATCTTGTCAAATTCACATAGAACTTTTTCTGAATACATGATGAACATTTTTTTGAACACACATTGATTTTTTTAGAAAAATCATTATCATTTGAAAACATGCTAAACATTTCTTCAGTGTTGGATTTTTGTAATGCCATGGATATCCTTTTAATGAGATGATTTTTTTCTTAAATTAGGCGAATATTATTTTTTATTATATATACAATATTTGAAATTACACTAACACATTTTAAGAATGCTTGAAGATTTTATTTAATGAATAGGATTTACACCAAAAAATACTTTACATAAATAAAATTTAAAACTTCCACAAAAATATTTTGAAACATGTGAATCATGATCATTCTTTGAATGATACAAGAAAATTCTGTAAATTATGCGAATATTTTTTGTACACTGAATAAATATGTTTATACATTTCATGAGCAAATGCGGGAAAGTTTGTTAGATCTCAGGGTCATTTCTTATTGTATAAATATTTTCAAGAAATTGTACAACTATGTTTTTAAAAAACATTCCTTAAATATTCTATAAATATTGTAAATTTTACATATTATTAGAAAATTAAAAAATGAACAACAAGAAAAAAAGGAGGAAACAAAACAAAAAAGACGAACGAAACGAAGGAGCCTGACGACTAAGCGGGGAGGGTTACGTCTCTCTTTAAAGGTAGATATAGCAGCCTCCTCCCCGTGAGAGTCTCTCTATAGGAGGAAGACCGTGTGCACTTGGTAGATCCAACTGGGCTAGCCCATTCACAGTTTTCAAAAGAAAAATGTACTGTAGCATTTTGGTACTGCAGCAAATGATACTCTTTCGCCTCAAAAAAAATGATACTCTTTTCTAAAAAAGCAAATGAAACTGTACCATCGGTTCACTGTATTTTTTGTTCATTGTTTTTGAGGTTCACTGTAGCCCCTCCCTTTTTTTGGATCGGTTTTCATTTCAATCATTTCGAAAAAATATGAATATATAGTACGTTAAACAATTTGAATGCACATTGAAGATTTTCCGAAACATACATTAAATAATTAAAAACAGTTTTTTTTTTCAAAAAGACGCTGAAAAAATTTCAAATACACAATGAAAAAAATGAACATTTTTATATTGCATGATGAACTTTTTCATCAATATACGGTGAACGATCTCTTAATATATGATGAACTTTTTTGTAACACATTGGTGAAATTTTGATATAATAAGCAAAAAAGGAAGAAAAAAGAAGAGTAAACAAAAAGTCGGATAAATACACTGAAACCGGAAGTAAGAAAACCACGGAATAAAAACGAAAAAGAAACAACAGTGAATGACATCACAATAATCCGTACATGAGCCGGCGGAGTTGGATGTTTGTTTCGGAGAAGCCTCGACCTTTTGAACGCTCATGAGCGTCTGGTAGGATTTAGAAAAGTGCATAACAACTCTGAAAATGCACACTTCACTCATACAGTAGAGATCATGTGCGAACATGAAGCAGACGCAGAATGGAGGGGGTGGGGGACCTGAATACTAGAGTATTTAGGGAAACTCCAATCCAAGAAAGCAAATTGCTTTGTCCGCTGTCCGTGTTTGTCTGTTTGCGTCAGAAAAACGGACAGCGGACAGCGCCGAACAAACGCAAATCGCGTCTGTAGCCAATGCACCGAACAAACGCAAATCGCATCTGTAGCAAATCGCATCTGTAGCCAACTCGGGAGGCGTCGGGTGTGCGCCCGGTGGCCAGGCGGAGGCGACCGTCCATGGAGGAGGATGACGATTTCCGGCCGCATCCGATGGGCGGCGGGGTGGGGAGGCTGAGGGGCGTGGCGGAGGCGATGGGGCTACCCGCATCTCGGCTTCAGGTTCGAGCCCCCCGCCGGGGGTTGAGCCGCCTGCGACGCCGGGAGGAGCCGCCTCGTCGAGACCCTCCTCGCGCTCGACCTCCACTACGTCGTCGCCGTCAAGGCGGGGCGCCCACTGGCCGGCGAGGCCGCTGGGCAAGGCGGGGGCGGGCTGTAACGACCCGATTCACCATGAATCCAAGTCTCTGTGCATTCTGTGCTAGTCCCTGGATCAATAGCTAGTGCACACAGTACATGATGTAATATCAAGAATAAACCACATGTCATATATATATTACATCGAAGATCCAGTATTACAATATAGCATACCTGCATAGCTCAAGGCTAGCTTACAAATAAAATACAGCGGAAAACAATAAAAGCTTCGTGGCGTCCATCAACTCCACCGGCATAGTTGAGTATAGACATCGTAACCCTACATCGTATCACTTACTCGTTGTATATAATCCTGCAACATCGAAGGTTACAGCCCGACAACGGGTCAGTACATCTGATTTGTACGGCAAGTCACACGAAAAAGTATATAACAGACCTATCGCTACATGCAAGGATAAGTCAAAGGAAAGGCTTATGGTTTTGTTTTGCAGAAAGCTGATTTTTCCCAATCTACCTAGTCAAAAATTTAATTTAACTTACTACTTAAG
Organism: Bromus sterilis; assembly: GCA_950022295.1. Taxonomy (NCBI): domain Eukaryota; kingdom Viridiplantae; phylum Streptophyta; class Magnoliopsida; order Poales; family Poaceae; genus Bromus; species Bromus sterilis. The sequence goes on from OX465597.1 coordinate 35,414,896, forward strand.
ATTGAACTGAGCACACCAGTCTCAATCCACACCCTTTATTAAATCTTGCCCACTCAAGTTTATTATGGTGATTCATCTGTCAAGATCCTCCAGTAACAGTAATGTCTAGTAGCTCAAAGATGTCCTTAACCGGGGACACGGCTAATCATGATTAGTTTTTACTTTGCTGAGGTTAGTACACTTTTCCCGCTGGACTCAACCCGAAGATTGAGACGAAGTCTTTCAGAAGAGGTCACCTACACCCAACGGCAAGCCGGTACCACCTATCACATCTACATCTGCTAGCTTTGCACGGGAGAGGCTTCCCACAACGTACTCGACTAAGCCAGAGCTCATATGGCCAGCGGCTGTACATGAAAGCTTCTAGTCACCAAGTATGTCTGATCTTTTTGAGCCTGGACGGCGCCCACTTACGTTCAGAGGGTAGCACCATGACGTACTGTCAACCACCAAAATCAACCATTAGGGGTACAACCTGGTCTCGCCTTAGATAAGGCACGAGCCCCCAGGAAGCACTCCCTGCCCGTCCAGAGGTGTATTATATTTAAGGTTGCTAGTCAAATCATTAAACCCTCACATAGCTCAATGAAATCTCAAACCAATCCCCGTCTACAAGCATAGCAACATATAACCAACACGAACTAGGGCGACAAAGAATACATGATCAGATCATATGGCTATCCTACCAGGTTTGCAGCAACAATAATATAAAATTTCCTACACATGCATAGGGTGATAAGTACTACATGCATAACGAAAAATATAGGATGAGTTATGGTCAAAGTGCAACTTGCCTTATACATTCGATGAAGTTCTTCGCTCTCGCGGTCCAGTCAACTCTACTCGTCACACTCCGAGCAAATCTATCGCAAACGAAGGAACTCGAATAAGCAATCACATCACAAGGCAAACAAAAGATCAACAAACAAACACAAAGGGTTTTAGCAACAAAACAAAAAGATTTTGAAGGGTAAAGGTGTCGATGTGCTCGAAGGTGATCAGTGGAAGTGAACTCGAGAGAGTCAACAGATAAAGATTCATCGGTAAGGAATTGTAATCATGAAGATTATGAATTCAAGGTGAATATCATGCCCACATGACAAGTGTGTGAATCTTACCGATAACATGTCTCAAGTGATCCGATATGCAAAAAGAATCACGTGAAACGGAATACTACAACGCAGGTCATAGCAAGTGAAAAATTTAATTGAATTTGAATTTAAACAGATCAAGAAACATTTGATTTTTTGTGTAAACATGCTATGAACAGAAAGTACATGACACGAGTGATCCAACGCAAAAAGAATCACTCGATTTGGATCAACGGTTTAGAAGATACGGCCACCGGAATTTGAATTTGAATTTGAAATAAATTCAAATTCAAACATGTGCAAAGTGTGCAAAAATCTATACCATGCTAAAGTACAGAACAACACGAGCGTGTAGGAAAAAGTTTCACCTCGATCCGACTTACGGTGTAGAAGATATTGCACGTACGGCACCAGGGTGTTTTCTGCCAAAAGGACTGATTCGCGAATAAAGTTTTTGTGAAAAACGTGATCGGGTCCCTGGTCCAGATCTGGCCGGAGTTGACCTCGTTTTCCGGCGAACTTGCGAATTCCGGCGAGGTGCAGGGGCGGGCTCCGGCGAGAGGAGGGGGTGGCCGGCGAGGTGGGGACGAGGCGCGGCGAGGAGTGCGGCGAGGCGGCGCACTCCGGCCAGGGTGGCGCGGCGCGTCTCTGGCGGCGGGCGGGGCCCGGCGGCGGCGGCTGACGAGCGGGTCCCGCGGCTAGGGTTCCAAAAAAAGAAAAAGGAAAAAAGAAAATTTGGATTTCTATTTATAACCAGAGAAAAGAAAAAAAAACAATCGATCCGAGTTGGACTCTAATTGCGCTCGCGGCGGAGACAAACTACTAGGCCGGGCTACGGATTTTTCTTTTTATTTAAAACGAGAACTTCAAACAATTGTAAAAAATACATACTTATCAAAAAATATGAAATAAATTTCTAAATTCATCAAATAATACAAAGAAAATTATTTAATGAATACATTTTCCAAAAAGGAAAATAAAAATAAAAACTTTTTCTAAATAATTTATTTAAATATAAAATACTTTTCATAAATCAAATAAAATCCAATAAATTAATAAAACATTTTTATTTGGTCAAAAGCATTGACAAACCATTTCTAAATAATAAAAAATAAATTTTAAAATTGTTACACCGATAAATAATTTGGTAAAATAAAAATATCCCATTGGAATACTTCTTCAACTCTTTTAAATATTTAATAAATCATTTCAATGAAATAAAAATTCTCTTAGCATTATAAAATCCCTAAAATAATTTTAGAGTTATTTATAATACTCATAATAAATTTTAACACTTTAAAGTAATATTCTAAATATTTTTCCAACTTTATTAAAAAGGGGATAAGTCATTTTATATCCTCTCAAATGAATTTTCTTGAGTTGAAAAATGTTTTTAATATTCAGAAGAATTCCAATAATGATTTAAAACATTTTCCAAACTTTTAATATATTGAAGGAGTCATATTACCTTCTCTCATTTTGTTTTGTTGGTTTTGTTTTAAATAGTAAATTCCAAAAACACCAATTATTAATATTAGGGAAAGTCCTTTTATTCCCTTTCTTTTTTTATATTCAATAAATTTCAAAAAAAATCCCAGAGAAAATCAAACACATCAAGCAAACAATCATTATCTATTTAATTTATTAACATTACAAAATTCGAAGAATTTTGGGATGTTACACGGGCAGGCTGGGCGGCGAGCCGATGGCCGGGCGCCCGTTGGCCGGCGAGGGGCGGGACGGCGAGGCCTATGGCCGGCGAGTTCGTCGGTGCGGAGCCGGTGAGATGGACGTGGGGGTTGGTCGGCGTGGGGGAGAGAGAGAGGGTGGGGTCTGTGGATAGGGTTACTGATATATGGGTTATGACCTGCATGTGGTGGACAGAGCACAGACGCGCCGGACACGTTGCGCGTCCGCGCGTGTCCGTTTTGGACGCAAAGCTGGCCCAAATTTGCTCTGAAAATTGGTCTAAATGGACACAAAACGGACAGGTGCAGACACACACAAAAAATGCACTCGCACGTTGGGTTAATTTTTCTGTTCGTTTAGACCCAAACGGACAGCCGGACGCGATTTGCACCCGCGCGTTGGAGTTGCCCTTACTACTCCATCTGTAAACTTCTATATAAGGTGTTCTTGCTCATTACTTTAGTGATCTTAAACCGGAAAGTGTAAATGGAGCGGGCATATGATCTTAAACGCCTTTACTAAACTTCACAAAGGTGGTACTAGTCTAAAGCCTAAAATTGAGTCTAGATAATATATTTTTTCAGTTCAATGAGCAGTCTGATACTTTGAACTACCCACCGTTCATTTTATCTATAGATAGATGTGCTAGTGAGCGAGAGCAAATGGGGGAAGGGAGGCAATGGACATTGAGCATCACGGTACGACCACTGCGAAACAGGTCTGCTTTCTTCAGGGCCAGCCGTCCGTCCGGCACACAACAGTCTCGTGGAAGAAGGAAGGGACTCACTGTAGCGTACCATCTGATTGCTCAGTTCCGCGACATGTGACTATGCCTATGCGATGAGCACCTGCAACTGCAAAGATGCAAGCCTCGGCGCTGCCTGCTGCCGGGCTCGGCTGCATGCATGCAGGCAAGCAGGCCACGCAGCAGCAGCAGCAGCAGCATCTTTCTCAGCTTGGAGACAAGATCAAGATCACAAGCGGCCATCGCCATTGCCAGCCGCTGCGCCACGCATGCTCTCTCATGTCAGCATCACATCCCTCTCTCCTCCTCCTTCCTCCTTGAGAGCGATTTCCTGAAGAAGAATCCTTGCCCGCTCCTGCTGGACCCTGAAGAACTACAGCAAGATAGGACCCTAGCAAACAACAACGCATGGTGGGCAGCTAGCACAGCGCCGTCTCTAATCATGGGTCAAAATGAGCATTTGTTCTCTGAAGAAGCACAGCTCCGCTTGCCTTGCCGGGGTCACAGTTGCATTGCATGCGCGTCTCTGCCTCGGACAGGAATCGATCAAGGAATGACTGAAGGTAGTAGTAGTAGAGAAACGGCATTGAAAACAAACAAATGGCATTGAAAACAAACAAACACTTGGCCGGTTCGACGTAGTATTGACGGGGAGGGGGCCAGGTACCTGAGGGTGGGTGGTTGTCTTCCTCCTCCAGATCCCGATCCCCCGGCCGCATGTGCTCTGCTAGCGAGCTACCCGATGCTAGGCTAGCCGGACAAGCGTGCCCTACGAGCTTCGTCCGTACGTACGTCCACGCCGGCAAAGAGCCAACGTACAAATGTACAACGCACATGAGTGAGTGTACAGTACACACTACATAGTATACGCATACGTGGATCGCCCGCCATGAAAATTAAGGTTTCACGTGTCGCCAATCAATCAATCCCAACGAAGCGCGCGTATGGACCATATGCTGCACGTACTACTGATTAATAAGTAAGCAAATTGAAATAATACCTACTGTTCACATGCATGTCCATCAGCATGTGCTACACGGCCGGAGAACTAATCCATCCCAAATTAGAGGTTTCCTTACTCTAATTGGTGAAAAAAAATCAAATCATACTCAGTTTAAACAAATTTGTATCATGTTTTATCTCATTTTTGTTTTCCCATCATGTTTTTATTGCTAATTGATTGAGCCACGTCTACGGTTTATTATTTATTTTGCTTTGGCTTTTGTCTGATTTTTTTGCACAATAGTTATTAGATCGGGTCAGGTTTGACAAGGTCAAGTCACATCTGCTCGCATCGACAAGTTAACCCACACTCTAGTCGCAACACAACCAACACCGGTGTCGCATGCTCACGACGACAACACATGGGAGGATACCGGACCGTCCTAGAGGCCCTCGAGAGCGATCCCATGGGGTGTCGGGGGTGAGGAAGTTTCATAAATTGAAGAACCCTATATTTTGAATTAGAACTTACCTTCTCCTATGTTTACTTGATTGAACACTCCAGAGCATGTTGATTTCCTTCGTCGGACTCATGGCCGCAACGCGCATCGATGGTGGCAAGTCAGCAGCAACATGCCAATGAGGGAGGCAGAGAGATGACACATCGACTCAATCGGAGAGGCAAATTGGTTGGGAATCAACACTCCAACAAGTCATACAAGTCACCTTCATCGTCACGGTCATATGCGTCATCGACTAAATTTGCCGGTCGCTTCCTCCCTCTACCGTCAACTACTTCACGCAATCATCCTTGAAGCATGCATTCATAGCGATGGCTCATTTGAGTAGGATAGATAAATGTTGCTATTACATGAATAATACTGGTCAAATGCCACATTAAGTGAGCACATATTCTTCAGTTGAGGGAAATGGATGAAACTTCTACACCGTGTAGAAAGCTCAGTGGTGCAATTTATCTACTTTTGGAGTTAAGAGAGCAAATCCGCACTAGTCAACAAGTTTAGGGATGAAACACGTACTCATCTTTTGGTAATCAATTCATGCTTGTAGAATCTGTATAATGTCATTAAAAATGAACATTTGTACATATAGAACTTACAATAACATCCACCATGGATGTTTTAACATATACTAGATTAATTTGGTCTTGTCACTTCTCACTGGAGATAGTAGCTTAATATATTGCATGAAGAGACAGCCCATACTGATGAACGCTGTATGGTACTTTGGCCGTTGCTATACGTGTACAGTCGAGACTAGTTGGACACATGCATCTACACATGTTTTGGCCCCCATCTTGGGCAATAGCAACGTTGCCAGTTTTTTTCGTATGACTTGTCTCCTCTTCATGTCCTAGTTTGCGTCCTGCCCATGCATCTATTTCTTGCTTTCTCAAACAGTCATGGCGATAACTGCGTGCGTGGACTTTGTCAACGGGCGAACTAGCACATCAAAGAGGATAAGAATAGTTGAACTTGGTTATGCAAGTTGAGCTTTCATCAATGGATTATATGTAGCCACTTGGTCTTATTAAAACCCCTGAAGCCCTTGATCCTAGGCACAAATCCTGGATCATTATCCACACCAAACACACCTTAGTAGTACCAGTTGTTTCTGCTTGCAGACTTAAAACATAACGTATGTCTAGGCATCATTTTTTAGAATAAGTTATAATTTATTTATATTCATGACAATTACAGATTCATTGATTTGGATCTAAGATCCAAAAATATATAAAGTAATTCCTATGATTAAGAATTACTACAATGAGATTTCTTCAAAACATCTTGGTGATATCAATTTTCGCTCAAAAAAAATACTCCCAAGACTTTGATAAAGAGGCATCAATTAGACTGGAGCGATATTGTTGTCACCCTTTCATCGACACAAACATTACCAATAAAGATTTATGAAAGCATCTTGAATCGTCCATTTAAATAGATGGAAAGCTTTGGTCGATGAATGTACTTGACCGAGAATGTTTTTTAAAAAATGTTTTTTTTAGAAAAGGAGAATGTTCTTTTAAAAATATAGGTCGCCGAATCATAATATTTTTTTATCATGATATAGAAAAAAGATTTCATCTCTATAAAGAATGAAACCAACAAAAAATAAAGATCACTGGGGACGAAAAGTTCAATCAAACTAGAATGAAAACGAAAAAATATAATAAATATATCTAAATAAATCTTTATGTAAAATCAGTAGTATAGAATTTAGATGTGCTCTATCTTAAAGCACATCTAGATGTGGCCTAGCAAATCTGAAAAATAAAAGAACAGTCTTGGCACCGTTTCTCTCTTTTGGAAATTCGCTCAACATTCTGAGCTGCTCTAGTCCACTCTCGAACAAAGCTTTTGGTAGTACTACCATTTCACCCGCCAAAAAATAAAAACCCACTAGTAGCAGCAATAGAGGCCCCACCACGTCATACTCTGCCATGGACAGAGCCAGTGGTCACGTAGCGCCACCATGCGCCTGCCTGCGCGAACCAATTGGACGCTAGCTCAGTGCACCACAGTCTAACGGCCAGCGTCGTTCGCCAAGATCCACACACCCAAGACAACCACCTTGGTAGCACCTTACTGTCACCGACATCGCGGGCCCTTCTGACCGGGCCAGTCCTGTCAGTGACTGTTAAAAAAAGTGGTGAAGGAGAATGAGCGCGTACTAGATTAAGTTGGCCAAGGGCGCAGAGACATCCATCGCAGCGAAGAAGAGCTGCTTCCAATATTTAATTCCGGTGGGGTGGGGAGAAAGAAGGATCTGCACATATGCCCCCTCCAAAGTCGGATTATTATTCGGCCTCCATTTCTCACGAACTGCTTGTTGTAGGAATGTATGAGCCCCTCCATGTTTTGGGTTATTGTGTAATTGACCTAGGGGTTGTGCAAGTTTTTCTGGATACGAATAATATCTTTATTATCCATGGAGTTTTCTCTCTCTCTTCATCACCGTTTTGTGAACTTAAAATGGGCAATCCTTGTGTATGGTAAATCGTTCATGTATATGCAGCAAGAGAGACTAGCTCATCTTTTGATTGTGGAGTTGTATGCATGATGATTCTCAAGATATTCTCTTCCAGGGCCTGTTGTCTTCAGTTAAAGTAATGGTAATACCTTGATATAACTGTTAGTCAGGTGAAGAAAAACATGACATGACTGTGCACCAATCAGTGTCCTGACCCACGGCATTATGTTGATGAGCGACTCGAGAGGAGACACGAGAGGCGACACGAGAGATGTTGATGCGGCTAGGGTTTGCGACCTCGCTGCCGGACTTAGTTCGTCGGAGATTGAGCTGCTCCGAGGACACAAGTATTCCCCGGCGGTGTTCGCGCCATCCTTCTCGAGACCTCCGCCTCCACGGCCGGGGTTGCTCCGCCGGCGATGGGGGAGATTGGAGCTGCTCACTGAGAGAGGAGTGGTGGTGGATCACGTTGATCTCGCCGCCGGAGAAGGTCTACATGAAGACGACGAGGTGAGATTCCCTCGAGAACTTTGTGCTGCTGGGAACTGGGGCCACTGTCAATGTACAACCCTGGACTTTTGATTGTCAAGCTGTGGGCAAACTGCACACAGTCTGGGTGAAATTTGAGAAAGTGCCTGAAAATTACATGCATTTTTTTGGGATATGTGAAATTGCTGCTTCCTTGGGACCTGTGCTTGAAGTAGATATGGATACTATTGCTGCTGAAAAGATTAGGGTGAATGTTGGTGTTAGAGACACTCATAAGATTCCACCATGCACTGATTTCACCACTGATGACCTGATGATATTTAGAGTATTCATTGAGCTGGAGTCAGTGGTAGAGAAAGGATGGTTCTCTGAATCAAAGAGACCTGCTCATGATATGAAAGATCTAGAAGCTGGAGAGGGGGAAGGAGATCCTAGAAAGAAAATGAGAGGACATGATGGTCATGAACATATTTCCTTGGGAAGCATGTCACTTGCTCAATATGAGGAAGCAAAAAGTAAAGGAACTCACTCAGCTGGTGGATCTTGCAAGGACAAAGAATCTGAAAACAATTTCATGCTGGTGGAAGTTGTTAAGGAAATGTCCAAGTTAAAGGAAAAGCTGGTGGAATTAGAGGAAGCTAAAGCTAGAGAAGATGTGGTGGCTGCTAGAGACTCTAAGAAAATTGCAGACTTAGTGGGTGTAAAGAACAAACTGGAATCAAAAGTTGCTAATCAAAATCAAATGATTCAGGCCTTGGCTGATAAAATTAACAGAAGAGAGGAGTTGGATAAAGATATAGAGGGCATTAATGGAGACTTTGACCTGGGAGAAGATGGAGATTTAGAAAAGGATAATGGTATGAATCAATACAATGAGAAGGTGGACTTTGAACCTAGTCAAGAATCAGTGGAATCCTTTGGCACTAAAGTGGGAATACCATCTGGCTCTGGAACTGGTTCTATTCCTGATACTACCATGATGGAGAATGAGGCTAGGAGATGCCCCAGGCTCAAAGACGGGGAAGATTGCAAGGTGGAGGATCTTGCAAGGGAGAGAGAGCTGCAGACAGAGACAACTATGGTATGAATTCTGACCTAGATCTACTTGATAGTGATAAATCCTCTCTTTTCCATATGGCACACCTAGTTAGGATTGATTTGGGATGTTCCCTAAATATGGTGGAGCATAACTTAGATTTAATCTTCAAAATGCAACAAGCTTCCAAAGATCTATTTGATCAGAAGATTGCTGCTCAACAAGGAATGCATGATGATAAGAACTCTCCTGATCTGATTGATACTGGAGATGTTAATCTAGATGATTTATGCTCTGATTTGGAAGGAGAAGATGTGGAATTGGAGGGGATTCACCTCCAACAGATTAAAAACATCTTTTCTAGTCAATCTAAAAATAAGAGATGTTCCATAGCACATAGCTATGGGAAACACTCTGTGATAGTTGGGAAAAAAGTTAAAAGCAGACTAAAAAAATGAGAGGTATGTTTTGGAATGTGAGAGGGATTGGCAAAGATTATAAAAGATCCTTTATTAGAGATCTCATTGCTGAAAGATCCTTGGAATTTATTGGTCTGGTGGAAACCATAAAACAAGATTTCACTAATAGTGAGTTACACAATTTATGTGGAGGCAGAAACTTTATTTGAAACTGGTCTGCATCTAAAGGGAAATCTAGAGGTATCCTCATGGGTGTAAATGGGGACAATTTTGATGTGGAACAGGTTGAGACTGGGGATTACTTTGCTAGGATGCTTCTGTTTGATAAAAGGGCAAAATTCAAATGGAATTTGGTGGTGGTATATGGTGATGCTCAGGTCTCAGGGAAAGCTGCATTCCTGGCTGAATTGGCTAGAGTATATCAAAACAACAATTACCCCTGTTTAGTTGGGGGTGATTTTAATATCATTAGGAAAAGTTCTGATAAAAACAAACCTGATACCCCTGATCATTGGAGCTTTGTGTTTAATGCAATTATTGAGCATGCTGGGCTCATGGAATTACCCCTGACTGATAGACAATATACTCGGGCCAATAATTTAGAAGACCCTACTTTTGAAAAATTAGACAGGGTGTTGTTCTGCCCAGATTGGGAGGAGCATTATCCTTTAGCATTCTTAACCTCTTTAGATAGTGAATTATCTGATCATGCACCTTTGATTGTGGACTCGGGTGAATGCTCTTTTAGTGCACCAATCTTTAGATTTGAAAACTCTTGGATGCTTAAGGAGGGCTTTAAAGAATTTGTTTGCAAAAACTGGGGGAAACCTTTTGCCCTATCCAATATTGATAAATGGCAGGCAAGAGTTAGAAATATCAGGAAAAAAATGAGAGGGTGGTGCAGAAATGCTGAGGCTCTTAGTAGAAAACTCAAGTTGGAAGTGTTAGAAAAGCTAGATAAAATTGACAAAGAAGCTGAGGTGGTTGGGTTGACAACTCACAACTACAATGAAAGGAAAGAGTTGAGGGCTCAGCTGTTTAGGTTACTGGAGCAAGAGGAGGTTAGATGGTTGCAGAGATACAAAAGTAATGAAATTAAAGATGGGGATTGCAATTCTAAGTATTACCATGCTAAATTAAATGGTAGGAGGAGAAAAAACAGGATTGTGTCTTTGGAACAAGATGGGAAAGTGATTGAAGGGGAAAACAATTTGATTGAATTTATTACTCAGTTCTATAAGGAATTATTTGGTGCTCCAGAGATTTCCTCCATTACTCTGAGAGAGCAACCAATAGATCAACTAACTCAAGAAGGGGCTGATGTTTTGTTGGCCGAGTTTACTATGGAGGAGATTAAGGAGGTGGTTTTTAACATGAAGAAAAATAAAAGCCCTGGACCTGATGGGTTACCTGCTGAGTTTTATCAACTATTTTGGGACCAGGTTAAGGGGGATTTGAAAGGGCTCCTTGATGATTTTCATAATGGAAATTTAGATTTATCTAGATTGAATTATGGCATCATAACCCTAGTCCCTAAAATCAAAGATGCCAAGCAAATTCAGAAGTTCAGGCCTATTTGTCTTCTGAATGTTAGTTTCAAAATTATTACTAAAGTCCTGATGAACAGGCTTAGTAGGGTGGTTGCCCCAGTAATTTCTAGAAAACAAAGGAAAAGGGAGAAATGCTGATGGTGGGAGCAAGTACAATAAGCCAAGTGGCAAGTGAAGTGTTCAAGGCGTCGCAAGGATGGAGGCCTGGAGTACTTCGGATCACAGATGGGAGTTGATGCCGCCGATGGGCTTCTTGGGTGTTGCTTTCTGCTAGTTATCTCCCCCCTTTTGCTTCAGTTTCTGTGGTTCAGTAGTTAGGGCGACCTTCATCTTTGCTGGGCTGTAGATTTCTTGCTTACAAAAGTTGCTTTTGGGGTAATGTCTAGTACAGAACTAGGGTCCTGCGTGACCTGTAGCTTGGGAACTTGTAGTTTGTTATCTCTGTTTGTTTAAATTCCTGTATCAGACTTCTATGATTTCTCTAATGGAAATCGGGGAAGGGGGCAACCCCTTTTCTTTTGCTAAAAAAAACTGTTAGTCAGGTTTAATTTTTTGAATCATTCAAAATGTTGATATCTTAAAACAAAAAGCTTGTGATGCTCATCTTATTATTTTGCCATAGTCGGAAGAATTATTGAAGGGCCTCAAATATAATTGTGTCGCCTATGTTTATAATATTTTCGATTTAAAAAGCACCGCCGAGACATTTAGAAAGAAAAAAATAACCAACACTATCGTTACGTACTCTAGCTAACAATTGTTGACGTATTGATCTACTTGTTATTTGTAGAGAGGAAAAATCAATATTGCAATTCAAGAACTATGTCCCTTTCTATTTACAAGTAACTCGTATAAATTTTGATCGTGAGTTTGACTAATAAAATATATGTTATATGCCAAAAATGTACCCTATTGAGTAATACATATTTTTATAAGAGTATGGCCAAAGTTTAGCAAGAAAAAACTTAGGGACTCTTACAAATTGAAAGAGATGAATTAATTTAGACATGTTTGGAAGCCAGCAGATTTTGGGGTCCTCTGGAAGTCCTAATATAGACTGAAACTGACACTGGGCGCTAGGTTAATAAGTCAGTTACAGAAAATGCTATAAAAATAATGTGAATGGGTAGCAAAAGCGTGTAGCAATGTTGTGAAACAAGCATGTAACAAGAAACAATTATAGATACATTTTGGACGTATCAGCGGTAGATGTTAGTACATTGTGGGTGACGACTGTTGTGGGGGATCACATTAGTTGTGCCTTGGGTGGTTTTTTTATCTCCGTCCAAGGGTTATCTCCCCTGCTTTGGGTCGAGCCTATGATCCCTCGACGTCGAACTTGGTTTCTCCGGGAGCGAGGCCGCGGCAATGGCCGGTCCCATGTAGACGCAAGGGTTTGGTCTTGCCACTGCAAGGACTCCACCTCTAGAGGCAACCGCTCAGGGCGTGGGTTATAAGTAAATCTCGAATCACACGGTTAGTTTTTTTCTATTTGATTTGGTTTGAACCAATTTCGTCCATGGTATGTGGTGTGTGTGTGTTCTTACTAGCCTAGCACTTTGTCATGTGATCTTTCTATCGTAGTTCTTCATGATCTATTCATACTTCTTGCATTTGATTGCATGTTCTTACTTGCTTACACACATAATTAGAGGGGCCCGTACTGGAATTGTGCAGGCATGATTCGAGTATGAAAAATGTGCACGCATACTCAAAGTATGGCAAATGTGTACCCATGTGTAGAATTAGCATGATAAGTGCATGATAGGACAGTCCATCATGGCAATGATAATTGCCTTCACGAATGCACTCATAATTATCAACGGCCTTTGCTATGATCATTAAAGCCATTTGGATCATGTAAATGACATGTTTTTGCTTGCTTACTCACTTTAATTTTATGAACTGACAAGGTTATGAAGACATAGAGGGGATCTAGCTGGTCATGGTATCCATGTCGTTACTAGTGTGGAGGACGCTAAGAATATCATTTCGACGAACAAGTGTCTAAAGAGGAAGAATGTGCCAAGAAAGATACTCCCTCCATTCCAAAATAATTGTCTCAGTACAAAGTTGTACTAAGGTTAAGACAATTATTTTGAAACGGAGGGAGTAATTTAGATGATGAAGCCTCTGCCTATGTATGTGCACATGGCAAGGATTGAACATGAGCCAACAACACCACATTACTAAGGTTCTGAAACATATCAAGGACACATAAGATGTTGCAAGTTTTTTTAAACTGTCACCGGGGGTGGGTGGGGGGGGGGGGGTGGGGGAAATCCCCACCTGAATTTGATCTCGTTTCAAAAGAAAAATTGATCCAGTTTATAAGGAAAACCGGACCAGCCCGACCAATCCCACGGATCGCGTCGGCCGGGCCGACGAGCTCGCTGCCCATACGACACAAGATCGTCACCCAAGTAATGAGGAGCATCGACACCACCCCATGGGGCCATCACCGCATCACCTTCTGAGGCCGCCGCCTCAGCGCACATCGACCATCCGGAGCCGCCGCTCCGACATCCACAAACCCGAAAAAAAGCCTCCACTCGTCGGGACCTCCACCGCGGAACAAACGCAAAGCAGCCGTCGCCAAAAACGTCGGATAGCGCATAGAGGAACGGCACTAGATTAACTCGATTACCGAGCAATCTGGGAGATGGAAGACTCCAAATCAGTTGAAGCCACGACGCCACCTTCGTTAGCGAGTGCACCAGACGAGGACGAGAAGTCGAGGGAGACGATCTTTGCCGCACTAGCAGCTCCGCCCACCACCACCACCACCACCGGAGGCCCCAGAACCACGCCATCTTGATCCCGCGCCCTGGATGGCCAAGCACCTCCACCTCCCCGGAGACGATTGCGCAGACCACCACACCACCACCGGCGAGATTCACGCCCAGGCCGTCAGATCTGACCAGCCCTCAACATGTCTTAACTAGTCGTGCCCTTTTTATTTGTTAATTTTATTTATATTTTGCTCACGTAATATCACATTAATGATGTGCAGGGTCATGTGATGTATCTATTGTCTTAAAACTTATGTGTTTACATTTACTTATAATATTGTTAATTATAGCATGAATTGCTTGCTAAAATTGATGTTTAACTTGCCATGTATGCACGTTTGATATGTGATGCATGTTGTTGTGAGGTGCCATGGTAAGTTCATCGGATTCTAAGCAGGATAGCCAAACAATACATTGCACACAGTTAAATAATTGTGATCTGCATCTGCTCAACTTTAAAACACATATGCAAACGTTCAAACATCAGATACACACTTTTCGCATGTGTAATGCAGACTATCAAACTATGTGTACAATATAGTTTTTGTCTGTATTTATTAGGCATATCCGAATTGAACTTATGATACAAGAAGGCAAAAACCAATGCGGGTAATGAAATATGTCCTTACATGATAATTTTTGTAGAGCCTGTAATACTCCTTCAATTTCAAAATAACTGTTTTAGCCTTAGTACAATTTTAGGGCTTGTTTGGTTCCAAATAAGTCACCAACTTATAAGTCGAAAAGTAAAAAAAGTGACTTATTTTGCCAAACAGATCCAACTTATAAGTCACCCTAACTTATAAGTCATAAGTTGCTCCACCCCAACTTAAAACTTATAAGTCGTCTACTTTTACATGGGTCCCATCACGTTTTTGGATAGAAATGTGTGAACAGGTGACTTATAAGTCAGGTAACAACCAAATAGGCGTGACTTATAAGTCACTGGTTTTAAGTCACCTGACTTATAAGTCAGGTGACTTATTGGAACCAAACAGGCCCTTATACTAGATTAGTAAAAGTTGAGACATTTATTTTAAAAAGAAAAAAGTAGTTAATGCACAATCTTCGAGGCCAATGAAAAATCTCCCAAAGAAGCAACTATGGGATGATACATCTGGTACCCCTTTGGGAAACCCCAAAATTACAAACAAGGCCCCCCCTCTCTTCTCGCCATCTTCTTCACCTGGCCGTTGCTAGTCAGTCCCGCACTACTCCCCCGCCTACACTCCCAAGTTCCATCCACCCCGCCCCCTCTTCCTCCTCCACTCCAAACCCTAACCGTACTCCTCCGCAATTCGCCGGGACTCCAAGATCCGCTCCCCGCATGCCGTGATTGCCCCGGTGGCGCGGCAGCCCGGGCTGAGTGACTCGCGCTCTCCTCCGGCGCCGTTGCGGCAGGCGCCGCCATGGGCTGCGTGTGCGGCCGCCCCGCGCCCATCGACGACGGCAGGTGCGTCCAGACGCCTCCGTCTGCGGGGAAGCTCTCGGCGGCGGGAGTGGCCGTGCTGAGGAGGGAGGAGGAGGCGCGGAAGCAGGCGAGGGCGCGGGATGAGGCGCTGGAGAGGAGGCGTGCCGCCGCGATGGCCATGGCGGCGGGCCAGGTGAGGAGCCCGGTGCCGAGGGCGATGGAGGCGGAGCAGGTGGCGGCCGGGTGGCCGCCGTGGCTGGCCTCCGTCGCCGCCGAGGCCGTGCGCGGCTGGGTGCCGCGCCGCGCCGAGTCGTTCGAGAAGCTTGACAAGGTCACGATCTCCTCGTTTCTCCGCTGTCCGTTTCGCATTTTTCTTGTGGCTTCCAAGTCTGTGCTTGGGGACATCGGAACAGTACAAAATGGCGACATTGTCCTGCAATTGTTGCCTATCATTTCCTTCTGGATTTCTGTTACAAGATGAGGAGATATGCCGAGGCATTTCCCTTTACTCCATTGTTGCTTCATGGCTCGGGTGGATGCTTGGTATTTGCGAAATTGCGCCGCAATTGGGGGAATTTACCTTTTTTAGTGGGTAATTGGTAGCTGGGGACGACGACTGGTAACAGTAAAATTCTGTTACGAGTGGAGGGCGCCTTTTATCTAGGATGAGAAAATGCGGTGGCCTTTCCTTTCTTTCTTTTGGACTTGTTTTGGTAGTCTCAGTGGACCTTGGAACCTGGAAATATTAGGCGTTACTAGCAATTTCCGCTATTAATTGGGCAACCTTGTCTTCTTGGGGACTAGTTTGGATAGGCAAGAAATAGACCCAATCTCTTTAGGTTCACATGGATCTTGGTTTATTTCCTTTCTCATCTAAAGGAATTACGCTTACTCCCTTCCATCCCAACAACCCTTACTAGATTGTATGACAACTTCCATGCTAGTTAGGTTTGCACTTATAGCTTGAAAACGTTAGTAACAGGTTGACAGCAATGCGTTATTGTATTATTTTTCTAACTTGCATTTTATGCTTCAACTTGTGTACATAGATGCTTGCTGAATTAAGTTGTCAGTTTATGCACATAAATGTCACGTGGTTTAAGTTCAGTTTAAATTTGTGTTCAATCATTGTCCTTTTTTTTCATTTTCTATAAGAAATCATTGTTTTTTTGTATGCAGATTGGTCAGGGAACATACAGTAATGTCTATAGAGCTCGTGATCTTGAAAAGCAGAAGATTGTTGCTCTAAAGAAAGTACGCTTTGATAATTTGGAGCCCGAGAGTGTGAAATTCATGGCCAGGGAAATCCTCATTTTGCGACGGCTTGATCATCCAAATATTATTAAGCTGGAGGGCCTAGTAACTTCAAGGATGTCTTGTAGCTTATATCTTGTTTTTGAGTACATGGAGCACGACCTAGCTGGCCTAGCTTCTTTCCCCGGACTAAAATTGACTGAGCCTCAGGTACATGGTATTCCGATGCAGGGATGCTTAGTGCATTCCTCATTCAATATTTCAAAAAGCATCTGTCATGTCATGCAATAATTTGTAACCCCTTAATTCACACGTAGCATTTTACTTCACATATGGTTTGAACATTCAGCTGATAAGCATGATTTCTGTACAGGTTAAATGTTACATGCAACAGCTACTCCGTGGCCTTGAGCATTGTCATAGTCGTCACATTCTGCACCGTGACATTAAGGGTTCCAATCTCTTGATTGATAACCGAGGCATACTGAAGATAGCTGATTTTGGCTTAGCAAGTTTCTTTGATCCTGAACAAAGGCACCCTTTGACTAGTCGTGTGGTCACACTTTGGTATAGACCACCAGAACTTCTGCTTGGTGCCACGAATTATGGTGTTGCTGTAGATCTGTGGAGTACTGGCTGCATTCTTTCTGAGCTATATGCCGGCAAGCCTATCATGCCTGGTAGAACAGAGGTATGCTTTCAAGCTCTTTTCTTACTTGAAGCAAATGCAACAAGGGAATGTTTTCAACTTTGTCATAAAACTAACTTGTGTACACTAATCTTTCTGCAGGTTGAGCAGTTGCATAAAATATTTAAACTCTGTGGTTCACCATCAGAGGACTATTGGAGGAAGTCTAAACTTCCACATGCAACCATTTTTAAGCCGCAGCATCCATATGAAAGGCGTGTGACAGACACATTCAAAGATTTTCCTTCACCTGCTCTAGCATTAGTAGATGTTCTTCTTTCAGTAGACCCAGCCGATCGACGAACAGCGTCTTTTGCGTTGCAAAGCGAGGTATTTGAATTCCTTCTATTCCGTACTTTTCTCCAGTGTCAGGAGACAATTTATGTTCGGTTATTTCTGATGTCTACATATTTAATTTGATCAATTACATTAAACCATATCTTTTCCCAGTTTACTTTTCCCCCGTAAAATATTGTCGTGGACTAGTGATTGAAGCTTGAATGTAGCAAAGCTGAAAAAATTTCTACCTTACTTTTTTTTCCCTTCCTATAGATCAGCTTTTATTCCAATTGATTTTTAAAATTTTATAATAATTTTTTTGACTAGTTAGTTGCATTGTCTAAGACAGTAATGAAGAGCTCTTCCTAGTTATTTTATGTTGTCTATGAGTCACCATTTTCTAGTTGGATCCAATTGTTTGGATCGAGGACAATAGTTATAAACATATAGTGCTACCCATTTCTGTGGTCTACTTGATGTGTATGTCTGGTGTAGCTTGCAAACTGGAGCCAGCTAAAGAGAGTCAGAATTAATTGTTGAGTTGAATGCTTAAATGCTACCCTATGATACCATCCACTATTTTGTCTTGTTCCTATCGATGTAAAAAGTTAAGTATGTATTTGTTATTACGTTTTTGCAGTATTTTACAACAAAACCATATGCTTGCAATCCTTCAAGTTTGCCAAGATACCCACCCAGCAAAGAGTATGATGCAAAACGTCGAGACGAGGAAGGTCGAAGGTACTCGCAACCAACTTATTCTCTGTAACTGTGAACGTTCTTATAGAATTCGGTCAAGGTTCTGCTGACCTGATGTCATTCTTATTTGATTTTATTTTCATGTAGAACTTGAAACATGGTTTTGCATCAAAATAACACTATTTATTCACACTGGGAAAATTGCGCTAGCATCTTCTTTGCCTCATCGAATGCCTAGCTTGTGGTAGCTCATAACTCCACAAAATCCATATATTTGCTTGGTCATGAACATGAGTGTACCTGTATAGTTTGTTGGAAGGAAAACAATCCAATTCCACCGGTGAACTTCATAATTCTACAATCTGCAGCTAGATGACCACATTCTCCTTCTAGGTCATTAGGTTTCACTTTTTATTCCCTCTAAGCCATCGCTGTTGCGTCCTGATGATATTTATTTG
Source organism: Bromus sterilis (assembly GCA_950022295.1). NCBI lineage: Eukaryota > Viridiplantae > Streptophyta > Magnoliopsida > Poales > Poaceae > Bromus > Bromus sterilis. Next base: position 35,433,429 of record OX465597.1, read on the forward strand.
TGGGTTGTGGCCACACGGAACTCAATGGGAAAAGGGTCATGGTGATGGCATTGAAGGAAGATAATTTGAAATTTGATGTCATCGAAGGAATAAGCACTTATTTGGGGGGCATATCATGCAACTGATAGTTGCTCTATCTTTTCATTACCATAAAAGACTATCTTTCCACTTGTGAAATCTAGAGTATTAGTTACTGTAATACTGTGTCTGCCCAACACAGATGCTTTCAAAATTGGCTGAAAGTTAAGTGAATAGTGTAGAATTGATGAAACTGAGCATGTATTCTGTTGCCATCATTCTTTTATTCACTTAACAAAATACCAAACTTGGATCTTCTTACCCTACCTGTAAAAAGTTAGTATATTGTCCAGTTTGTATTCATGCATTTACACCTTCACAACTCATTTCAATCTTCAATTTTTCATTGCCTATGATTTGTTGTCTGCTTCATTTTTGTTTCAATAGTTGGAATGCTTTAGTGAAAAGGAAATAGGCTTGTGTCATGAATCTTTAATGCCTTCATTTGTTTTGAATCTCTTGCTATGCCTTTCTCTAGGCAAGGTACTACTGGAGGAAAGCAACATCCTGAAAGAAGAACCAGAGAGTCAAAAGCAGTCCCTGCACCTGATGCGAATGCAGAACTAGTGTCATCTTTGCAGGTATAACCACCACTTATTGACATTTTACTGAATATAGTCTCGTTCGTCTTTGGCTTGTTGAGTTATATTTACTCTTATTAGTGTTCTTTGAAATTGTGTTTCCACTCATATTCATCGGTAATGCTATATTGTGATCCTTCCTTGTATATGTAAGTTCTCTCCCTTTCTCACAAGAATATTGTATGAATTTTTAAATATACCGACAAGCATGCTCAGTGCACTTTCCTCTAGACTTTTACCGTCCCCTTCAATGTTCTATTTTGAAATGCATAGACTTATGCTGTGTTTGAATTTTAGAAAAGGCAAGCCCAAGCCAATACCAAGAGCAGGAGTGAGATGTTTAATCCTTGCAAGGAAGACTCTGCATCTGGTTTTCCAATTGAACCACCCAGTTCAACACACATTATTGAATCGTCAGAGGACTCCAAACGTGTCTACCCAATGAGAACCTTCCATTCTGGGCCTTTAGTTAACCCATCAAAGACTGGAACAAGCAAACATGGCGAACATCATGTACGTGCTGTCGCAGGTCCCCGGAATTTCCCTGTGGTTGTACCAGCGAAATCAGAAGCACGCCCAGACGATAGCAATGGGATTGCATTTACTCAAGCTGAAGCATTCGCTCATGGACGGAGGCTGTCTGAATCTATTAACGGCCACTTCAGTAGTAGCGGGAAGTACGACCAAGTATTCCAGCAGAAAGACGACAAGAGCACCAGCAGGGTGGATGGAGGAGCTATTGTAAGTAACCCTGAACTTGTGGCAAACAACGAAAGCCCTTACGCCATTTCATTCATGGTTATTATTGCAATGCATGGTTCCTTCAAATATCATTTTGTGCACTTCCTTTGCCAACGTCGAAAAGTAGTTTCAATAAATCCCAATGTTGTCACTTGTTATTAGGGTATATAATTTGTGCGTAGTCCAGCAAGTTGTTCTGAAGTTTACAGCCCATTATCGTAATGCACACTAAATAAATTAGAAGGGTGACATTTTAGTAGAGCGCCGTATCCATTCATGTGTGAGAAATGTGAGGCAACAACAGTACTTGATTATTACAGTCATAGCAAGAAAACTGAACTCTTTGGCGTTTGATCGGCAGGGCTATGGATCCAAAGGCAACAAGATCCACCATTCCGGGCCTCTGACCTCCTGCCCTCCGGGAAACGTCGACGAGATGCTGAAGGAGAATGACCGCCAGATCCAGGAAGTCTTCCGGCGAACCAGGGTGGAGAAGTCCAGGGTGAGGAAGGCTCATGGGCACAACAACGCGGGAGAGGTCGGCCTAAGAGACTTCGGTGCGGTCCCGGTCTTCCCGTCCAGCCGCTCCAGCTACCGAGCCGTGCCCCAGTAATAATAAGCCGGGGATCATCGTGTAGGCAGTGTAAGTTCATATAGGCTTAGTTTGCGAAATCTCTCTGGGTTTGCTTCTTTCCCCCTTCCCCTCCCCTTGATTCCGGGGAATGAATACACAGCACATTTCTTCTGTACAGGAAAGACTCGGCCGTGTAATATTTGCCTGCTGGAGTTGCCACTGGGGTGGGTGGGTGAGATGATAGGGGGAGAAGGAAAGCGATTTGTGTAACTGGGAGGTGATTTGTTTCCATTGCCGTGGAAAGTCTTTGTAGTGGTGTATCATCCTCTGGCAGGTCTCCATGCTTCCAGTTTCGGGTTTGCTTGAATGTGAATGAAACTAGAAACCGGCCTGTAATTGTGACGGGCACAAGCCGGGGTGTCGGGGCCGACCTGGCTGGCTATCGACACACGGTGGAGAAGGGAGCATCGGTCATAGTCATTCATTAGCCATCGCACTAAATCCATTGACTCTGACCTCACCGTGGACGGACAGACAGCCATCAACGGAGTGGAAGAAGGCGAGTGGCATTGGATTACCTGGAGAGCGACGGCGGTCTTTTGATTGCGGCAATTTTCTTGTGGAATACTGAAGAATTGGAAGCGACGTGTTGAGCCATCTGGATCTTACTACTATACTAGCACACATGGCTTGCGTGTGCTCGCTCAAAGACGAAAGATGCAGCATAGAGGAAGAAGAGAAGGCGCGTCCGTTTCATGCGGTGCGTATGCCATATGAAACGAGTGGTCTCTTGCCGGAACCAATGAGAAAATGTTTTATATACCCAGAGAAAGAAGATCGTCACGGTGTCGAGTCTTAACATTTTTGTCGCCGTCTTGCCGTGCATGAGACGGTCGCCACGACGCAGCGGTCAGCCGCCAGCCCCGGCGCCGGGTTTTCCTTCCTGTGAGACAGGCGACAGCAACATCCGAGACAGGCGACAGCAACATCCGAGACAGGCGACAGCAACATCCGACGACTGATCGATCAGCCACGACTCCGTGCCAAAGCAAGCACGTACTTAGCCTCGTCGACCAAGGGCGCACTGTGCGTGGTTAGGGCAGCTTTAAAAGCGTGATCCAAATGAATAACAATTTGGTTCATTTTTTGTCTGTTTAGATCGGCAAACGGATCAATGCCATGTCTCGATCCGCCGTTTCAGACCGCTTAATCCAACGGTGCGGGTGTGACACATTTGGCCAGGCCGCTTTATGCTCTTTCTGATCCACATGTCCGCGTCTCTATCGCTCCTGTATCATAATCCCACCTCGCCGGCGGAAGGGCGCGCAGTGGTGTTTATAAAGAAGGACTTGGTATCCACATTAGTATTACAACAAAGCCAACAATGTATCCTTCATAAATCCCTTCAAAAAAAAGTATCCTTCATGAAGGCAAGTGCCACTGTGGTCTGTGGTACATCATCGTAGCACTGGTCAGTCACATAGTGGTGCCACCCCCACCCCCACCCCTACCGAAGTTGTAGTTGAAAACCCTCTTTTTTGTTCCTGCCAATCTTTCAAAAGTAAAATCGAAAATAAAACTTAACGAAATTCAGGTCACATACACATTTGCACTCCTCATAACACATTCTCTTCTATTAACTGGGTCCTGCCGGCACGGCTTAACCTTTCTTCAATTGAGTGCCAAATAAATTTAGCTGACCCTGGAACGCCAACTTCGACTGAGCAACTGATTGGGGAACTTGGCTGAGCCAATGGGCGCTTTACTTGCGTATTAAAACGAACATACTAGTGCTATGACATTTGTTTTGGAATCTCTCTTCAGAAAACGAAAATAGATAAAAAAAACTTTAGAAATGAATATGTAAATATATATTACTTTCTTCGATTCATATTAATCAACGTTGAAACAGATATATCTAGCATTAAAATACATCTAAATACATTCATTTCAATGATAAATAATATGGATTGAAAAGCTAGAAACGTACATAGAGCGAATATAGAGTGGATCCGACAACAGAAAAGGTTGTTGCAAGCAAACCAACAAACTTAACCAATCATTAACATGATTATAAAATAATATGATTTAGCGACTCGATATAATATTGCATTAGTATTAGACAATTGTGTATAGGGTCTAATTAAATATGTATATGGTCTAGTTATGCATGTGGTCGTAGAAGTTAGGTCTTACATGGACCATTCTACACTCTGTATTATTATATGTTGTTTCATGATTTTGATACAAAGCAGCATAAATTCATAGTACACTAAAATTCTGTATTCATGGAAACGGAAAATTCCATCTGTTCATTTTTTTTCTTTTTCTTTTTCATTTTACAAATTTTCAATTTTGTATTTCCTCTTCTTTTTCTTTTTTCTTCCGAAAAAGATATTTTTTTACTCCTAACTACGTGGAAGTGTCACAACACATCACGTCTCACACGCAAACCACTTCCCGCACTAAGATTGTTCTTATGATTTTTTTTGGTTTATGTTTTGTTATTTTTGTTTTTTAGCACGATTGTGCGTCCGCGTGAAGCATAATTTATGCTTCAAAGCATAATGATGTTAAAAACACAATTTTATTACAGTTTGAAGCACGATTTAATACATTTTGAGCATATATATCGTTATAGTTCATCAAAATTTAACAACATAGGATCTAATTTTGAAAATTTGGACGTGAGAAATGACGATGAAAACGATTCATGATTTAGACATAGGGTTCGAGATTTAAATCATTTCTAAAATTCAAATAAAAAACAAACAAACCCATTTATCTATATCTGCACGTGGAAAGAAATCCACCAAAGCTCTTTTATTGCGACAAGTGGCACACATATGCTACGCCATTTGTTACCATGAGAAAATTTTTTTGTAAGAGATATTCTATAACTAATGATTTCACAACATTGAATATATTCTTTTTATTCGGTTACGTTCGACAATTGGGTCATCTGCAACTTTGCGGTTGAGCCTTCTAATCCTAGCTTCAGGTGTGTTATCGATGCAAACAAAGTTAATAATAATCAAGCATTTAGGTTCTTTCTTTTGCCGCACGAGACAAAACAACGAGCGCAGTGGTTGGTCTTTTTAGTGCTTGTGATTGCCGTCTTAGGTTGAAACAAGGAGCGCTCAAATGTATTTATTTTATGGACGTCGATGCAGAGTGAACCACCGGTGGAGGGGTTCCGTAAGAGCAAAGCCCCCCTAGGTTTTGGAGATTGTTGGTCAAAACAGTAGAGGAACTAATGTTGTTTTCGAGTGTAAACAGATATATAGGTTCCTGGAGATCGAAGGAAAGGTGTAGAAGGTCAAAGGACTACTCAAGGCAGCAAAGCTGCACTTTGATACCGAAGCCTTTGAAGAAGGACGACCCCTAAAAATATCCTTGAGGAAGAAGGAGTTACCCCAGGGAAACTTATTCAAGAGAAGGCTGAAGCTGGATGAAGACGTAGTCTTTTTCTTAGTTTCTTTTCCTTTCTTGAGTTGTAGGAAAAATCATACTATCAACAGGGGTTATCTAGTTGAGATCTAGGTCGAAGTGAAATTGCCCAGCTTGACACAAAACCCAGAGAGTTTTTCCACTAGGAGAAATCTCACTGAGATCCGAGTGATTGCTCGAAGGAAAAGTCATAACACTTTGTGTCTCCGAGAGAGAACTCGCTCGGTGAGTCAGTTTTCTTGTTCCTCAAGTAAAGTTACGCATTGGTGTCAAATCCGATTGTTGTGGACACGCCTCAAGCTCACATCGGGTCACATCAGTCATTTCGTCATTGGGATCGCCACCTATAAATACTCCGCACCCACCCACCATTTGTGTTGGCTGCTTCACTGAATATTCTCAGAGACAAGTTCCGTGAGCACCCCAAGGAAGATCTCGAGAGAAAACCCAAGCCCACTTTGAGTTGAGCAATTCATCTAGACTTAGGTTGAGATTAGCTGACCTTTTTTATCTTGAAGATCTGTAAGTCTCCTAGACGGTTAGAGGTCTCCTTCAACAGCCGAAGAGAAATTTTCGATGCGAAGAGAAAGTCTGTGAAGGTTTCAGAGATGTACTCAATCATCTACCATGAGTAAGAACTTGACAAGTCCGAGGAGTTTTTTTTAGTGGAGAAAAGGACGGAGAGAGTTTTGATCCCTGTGTTCAATCACAAGTCCCTTCAACCAGACGTAGCACTTTTCAGAGTGTGAATTTGTTTATCAAACATCACTGTGTCAACAGACTCGTTCTACTTTCCAGTACTTTACTTTTGATGTCATAGGAGTTTGCCTTCTGCGATGTTTTCTTTCGTAGTTAACCTTCGTTGCACTTAGTATGCCATGTTTCCCTTTGTACTTGTCTTTCGTGTTTCTCCTCGGCTATTCTGCTAAGCTATTTTCCGATGATGTTGTGAATTTACTTCTTTTTCGGTACGAAATTTTGAAGTGACCATTCACCCCCTCCCCCTCTGATCCTTCTTGAGCTTTCAGATTCCAGCGTGAATACCCGTTCGTTTGGGGAGAATCAAACATGTTAATCTTTTGATTCACTGCTGATTCTTTCCAGTGTGATCCCGGGTGGTCCAAAGACATTTTTATGTATTTTTATAGAAGAAACCATTAATAAAATTGTCATATAATTTAAAAATGATGTATGTTAGTTAAAAAAAATACCGTATTTGAAAATCTACAAATTTAAAATTGCGATGAGAAAACATAAAAAATATTAATAAGTGAAATTGCAACAAAAAAACAATTATAAAAATGACAACATTTGAAGAAGAAAAATCTAAATTTTTTACGAGAATAAGTAAAACAAAATTATGTAGATATGTCATGATATGAATTTTTTTGTCTACAATTGCTATGGACGCATGTCAAAAAGTGTTATTCATATTTAAAAAAACAAGAATTGCCATGTCATGTCAAAAATCAAATTACCATAGTATACAAAATATCGAGAGATTGTAATGTATTATCAACGAGCCTGACCCCTTGGCTTATATAGCATCTTAGAGTGTTTGATGGTTTACAAGAATCCTAATCGACTTCTCTTCTAAGACAAGTCTTTGAAAATATTTATTATATCCGCCATAAACCTCTCAAGGTGGCCTAAGGCAAAATTTGTCAATGGATTAACTGCCCAACCCATGAGGCCGGAACCGATATAATGAGAAACCCTTTATATGAAACATCATCACGGATTATATAGTACTCCCTTCTATCCATAACAAGTGTCACTCATCTAAATGAGTGACACTTATTATGGATCAAAGGGAGTATTTATGTATACACATTAACATTCATCCAACATCCTAAAAGCAACTAAAAAAAATCAACTAATAAAAAACGAAGAAACACATAAAAACAGAAAAAGGGAGTGAGGGGAGGGTTGGGCCGCACAATTAATGGGCTTTTAGTTCGTCTGGTCGCCAGACGGACACAAAAAGTTTGGTCGTGTCTGCTGGCCCATAGGCGCACCCAACAACATGAACACATTTCGATTTCCACCAAATTTAAATATTTAAAACATATATAAAAAGGTGCCAAAGTTCGTTCGTCCATTAATTAAACATAAAAACCTTAATTAAAAACCTAGATCTAGTGGTCGTAGCCGCCACCACTGTTGTCATTGCGGTGAGGTCGGTTGATGCGATGGTGCAACTAAGCACCTCCTCCTGCTCTGACTGTTGCTGCTCGACCTCCTGTTGCGCACCCACTCACTCGAACGTGCACGAGAATGTTTCTGTCATGACCATGACTCAGGCACGAGCGTGAGGGGGGAGGCTTGCACTAGGGCCGATTCATCCAACGCCATAGAAAGGCAATGCCACCTGGCGAGCTCCTTGAGCTCGGATACTTCGATGGCCCTCCTATAGGCCTCTTCGGCATCCTGGTCTCCCTCCTCCTTCACCGCCTCGAGAGTACGCACACGAGTGTGCGGTGCACGAGACACACCCTCGAAGCACGATCGACGATGCTAGTCGTGGTCGTCGGTGAACCACATTTCCAAGTACGTGGATCCCATCGTGTATGATGTGGAGTTCGATCGAGAGTTGAGCGTGATGACAACCTATCTTCGCCACACGTTTATAGTAGCTCATGCCAAAATTGTTGTGAGAAGGAGCATCCAATGATGAGGTGATGCATGGTCTCATGAGGCGCAAATGAGGCTCCTGATCACAGAACAAGCACTGGGCGGAATGGGGCAGCCCATGTCGTGCCAAGCGATCGGCTGTCTAGCATCGATCGAGCAGTGCTAGCTAACCGAAGATCTTGACTCGAAGTGGCGCCCTCGATTTCTATAAGAGGCACCAACCTTGAGTCGTGGGTTCATCCTTGGAAAAAACCCGAGTAGCAGGTCGTGGCGGAATAGTTGCCGGAGGTAGACCATCGCCATAAGTCGATCTGGCGAGTCCAAAGGAAGGTGATTCCTCAGCAGCCGCCAAAGCTAAATGTAAGCGTTGGGGCGGGGCCAAGTGCACTCGAGATGTCGCGAATCCGAGCACGATGCATCAAGCCGTCTTGCACCGATCGGTGCTTGCAGATCCAGCGTGGCACGAGGCGATGTCAGCGATACAACGCCCCTCGAGCCAGTGGTCCGACCAGAAGTGGCAGCTCCGGCGATCGCCGACCTCCCGCACGATGGAGGCGCGCACGACCGCCGGTGCGTCGGGGAGATTGAGAAAACAGAGAGGCCGTGATGCGACAGAAGCAATGGAGACGAGAGGGAGCATTTGTGTGCATTGCGTACGGAGAAGAGAGGAGAGGAGGCCGCGTACGGTACGGGGCCGGGGGAAACGGCCGTGTTCGCCGGGGCATCGTGCCGGGCCGCCGCGCGCGCCACTCCCCCACCCAACATGTTTGTTTAATCTGTCCAGCCCTCCCGTCCCGCGCACTATATATCCTCTCATCATCCTCATCTCCCTCCCACTACAAATACGATTAATAGTAACCGCTCACCCCGCAATACCTGCCATCTCTCCCTCCTCCACCATCGATCTACTCCCTTGCTTTCTCTCCCTCTCTCTGCTTCAACAATCGAATCGATTGAGGTTAACTCTGTTCTTGGTTGATCTCATCGTCCTCTGAGAAGGTGCCGTCGCCATTGATCCATCGATCCTCTGAGAAGGTGGTTTCAACAACTGGTCAATAGTTGGGATCCCAGGTCGTCTGCTCAGTTGCATCACCATCGCCTTTAATTCCACTCGTTTTCAACCCAACCCCGTTGATCGGATCAAATCAAAGTGATCTAACCTAATTCCCCCGCCAACCAACCACTTGACGCTGGTCGCGTGCGTGACATCCTCCTCGTCCTCCCGAGTCCCTGTCGATCGCAACAAAGATTGGTTCTTTGCGCCTCATGAGGGCTCGGTAGCGGTTCCCGCGATCCTCGAGACAATCGATAGTTGTGGCAGCGCGCGCGATCGAGGAGGAGAGCGGCGGCATGGGGGCCAACGGGCGCGCCGAGCAGCACCACTCGCCGTCGTCCGCCAAGACGTCCCCTCGCGGCGCTGGCGGCGGTGGAGGCGAGAACTACTCCGCGTCGACCAAGTCCCCCCGCGCCGGCACCACGGGCGGGGGCGCCGAGCACTACTCGCCGTCGACAAAGTCCCCGCGGGCCGGCATAATCGGCGGCGTGTCCTCCCTCCTGCCGAGCGGCGCCGTGGCGTCGCTGCTCGACAGCCGGTGGGCGCTCTCGGGCGCGCTCACCGTGCTCCTCTTCCTCGCCGTCACGCTCTCCGTCACGTCCTCCTCGTCCTCGTCCTCGCTGTCTCCCGGCTCGGCCTCCTTCTTCTCCTTCCTCCCGTCCAGCCGCGCCGTCGAGCCGCGGGTCCAACCGCAGGCCCCGGCGACCCCGCCGCCGCCCCCGCCCGGCGCCGGCGTGCCGCGGCTGGCGTACCTCGTCTCCGGCTCCAAGGGCGACCTGGACCGGCTGTGGCGCGCGCTGCACGCGCTCTACCACCCGCGCAACCTCTACGTGGTGCACCTGGACCGCGAGGCCCCCGTCGGCGAGCGCCTGGAGCTGGCGGCGCGCGTGGCCAACAGCACCGTTTTCCGCCGCGCCGGCAACGTGGAGGTCATCCGCCGCGCCAACATGGTCACCTACCGCGGCCCCACCATGGTGGCCAACACCCTCCACGCCTGCGCCGTGCTCCTCCGCCGCAGCCGCGACTGGGACTGGTTCATCAACCTCTCCGCCTCCGACTACCCGCTCATGTCCCAGGACGGTACGCCGCGTTTACGACCAGTTAATTAATCCGGCCTAGTTTGACACCATAACCATAATCGAATCCCTTACAGATGTCCTGCACGTATTCTCGACGCTGCCGCGGAACGTCAACTTCATCGAGCACACCAGCCGCCTCGGCTGGAAAGAGTGAGTACATACATTTTGTTCCCTCTCCTTCTTCCTCCCCTCCGGCGACCGGAGTACGGCGGCGAGTAGCTGACCGTGGCATGATGATACGCAGGGGGCAGAGGGCGATGCCGCTGATCGTGGACCCGGGGCTGTACGCGTCGCAGAAGCAGGACATCTTCTACGCGACGCCGCGCCGGGAGCTGCCGACGGCGTTCCGGCTGTACACGGGGTCGGCGTGGGTGGCGCTGAGCAGGGACTTCGCCGAGTACGTTGTGTGGGGGTGGGACAACCTGCCGCGCACCCTGCTCATGTACTACGCCAACTTCGTGTCGTCGCCGGAGGGATACTTCCAGACGGTGCTCTGCAACGCGCCGCGCTTCGTCCCCACCGTCGCCAACCACGACCTCCACCACATCCAGTGGGACGTGCCGCCGCGCCAGCACCCGCACGCGCTCACCCTCGCCGACATGGACCGCATGCTGCGCAGCGACGCGCCCTTCGCCCGCAAGTTCGCGCGCGACGACCCCGTGCTCGACGCCATCGACGCGCAGCTCCTGGGCGGCCGTGGCGGCAACGGCACCGGCGAGACGGGGATGTTCGTGCGCGGAGGGTGGTGCGGTGACCGCGGCGACTGCGTCGGCGCGACCGGCGCCGACGACTGGGTGCTCCGGCCGGGGCCCGGCGCGGAGCGGCTGCGGAGGCTCATGGACAACATCGTCAGGTCGGAGGCGTTCGCTAACCGCCAGTGCAAGTAGTTACCGCCGGCCGGCGATGGTCGGTCGGTCGTGCGTGCAAGCCAGGCTAGCGTCGCGCGCTGTGTGGCGTGATGCCGGTGTGCTTCGTTTCCTTTCACGCTTGTACAAAATCATGCATCAGAGCGTACATACCATATACATACATTGCAAATTTACAATTACTTACAATTACATAGTGCGAGAAATGTAGAGGCCATGGGAGATTGTTGTTTCTCTTCAGTTCCTGCTGGGTTCAGATAAAATCTTTGCAAAGTTCTCCAGGAATCAGTCGTATGATTCAGTTAAAATAGCATACAAATTGTGGAAAGTAGTATGCACATCTGAAACTGATGCCAGAATCGGACCGTCATCTGGCAAGAAAAGCGGGCCAGATTAAAGGAAACCTCAAGTCTTAACTGTTAAGCAAAGCAGCAGGGTTGTTGTCTGAATGAGAAGCAGTAGGAAACAGGAGGAGGATAGCATCTGCATCGCCGCTTCTCGAGAGCTTTCCATGGCGCTATCAGCGGCATGGCCTTGTGGAGCGACTGGACCGTAGAAGTGCACATCTCTTTGCCATTAAAAGACAAGACCATTACGAGTGGTGTAGGAAGCCCAGGCAGCATCAGCTACCAGTAAACTGAACATATCTTATCGTTCCAAGATAGGCTCGATCGCATGCCGACACGCCGTAAGAGAATTTTGCAAAATATTCGTATGTCGATCCTGCCCTCCTCGAGATTTTGACGTTTTAAGTTGACTGATGCCAAGCGAATTTTCCAAACATAGATGAATTGTTGGAAGGGTTTCTTCACATCGTGTGTAATCGAGTTCGGTCAGAAAGAAGGAAGTAAAGTTAAATCCAGGATTCAGGGAAACGAAAGTAGCGCTTCCCATTCACATTTTGGCTTCCCTCCCTCCTCCGACGCCGCTGCCGAGGAGCTCCTCCTCTTCGCCGGTATCTGTGCTCATTTCCTTCATTGGACCTTCTTGTCCCGTCCAAACATATCCTATGTTTCTTACTGAATCTGGATGAGGAACTTGGCCTAGGTTTCCATAACCATATGTCACACTCCATTCGAGGAAACGCTCTGAAGCTGACGAGGATCTATGGTGCTCCAAGTCAGGCGGTTATCGGGGAATGAAACTTTATCTGAGGTTTAGTTCTTCTGCATGATCTTCAGAACTTTACTCCTTTAAAAATGTTGTTCCTGTACTATGATGTCAGAACATTTCTAGCTCATCCCCTGTAATTTAAAGGAGTAAATGTTTGAGAATTTTGTAGCTACCCTTTAAATTTTAGCTGGTTTTAGCCAATCCTCAATATTTAACCGAGTAAAACTTGAATTTAAACATTTGGTGCACACAAACATATTCGGTTCAAACTACTCCCTCCGTTCCAAAATATTTGTCTCAACTTTGTACTAACTGTTGACACACGAACACGTCACGTGTACCCTCGACGCCAGGGGTGATACACCGGAACTCACGCTGAAGGAGACCTGACCGGAAGCGCGATACGCAAGCAATCCGGCAGGCGCTTTTGAGGACCCGAAACCCCACACTCCCGGGAGGGACCCCGCCAGGGAGCACGGCGGCTATGTGCTGCCCTAGGTCGACCAAATCGCCCCTAGGGCCTCGTGGATCGTTGCCCTGCAAGAACAAGAACGAACGAAGAACGAGAAGAAAGATACAAGGGAGAGAGATAAAATTAGGATAAAAACATGTAGATATGTTTGTTCGATTGTGTGTTGTTCAATCGGCCATCACCTCTCATCTATATATGAGCCGACTGAACTTCCCTTGCAAGAAACAGACTTGGATTCCCGTCACAATGCCAAAAACTATAGCCAAACTTGGATTTTCCAAAATCCGCACGAATCTGCGCACAGACCGGTAGTGGACCGGTAGTACCGGTCGACCGGTAGTGGAATGGTAGTAACGGTATATGAATTTTTACCAGAACAACCGGGGTGATACCGGCTCGATTCCGGGCCTCAACAGAAGGTTTTTCGCGTACCCTGGTTGTAGTATCGGTCTCCGGACCGGTAGTACCGATATATATTATTTACCGGAATAACCGGGGTGATACCGGCTCTGTTCCGGGCTCTTACAGAAGGTTTTTTCCGTACCGGCCGGTAGTACCGGTCTCCCCAGCTGTGCTACATTGATTTGTCTATAACTTCTTCATACGAACTCGGATTTGGACGATTCAAGTGCCAAAATCGACCGGATCCACGAGACGAAGCCAATAGATGTATACATTTCATTATTTGAAGCCATCTTTAGGGCGCAATTAGTCAAATAGTGCACTGAATGCCATAGTCTTGTTGCCCAGAACATAGTTTTTGGTCTTGAAACAGTCTCGGATGATGATGACTCGAACTATAAAGTTGTTCACATTGATAATACCCAACTTTTTCATGTAGATCACTTATTCATTTAAGGTAATCTTATATAGGTTTATCGTCGTGCTAAAAACCGATGCCAACACATGCCCCCCTGTGTTTCGGCAAAACTTGGGTGCCGAAAAATAACTTTCCCATGCTAGTTCTAAGGACGATGTCAACACTCCATCGGCCATGAATATTCTTAGGGTGATAGTCATATATCGGCCATGTAGATTAGCAACAACTAATCGAATGGGTAGTGATTCGGTAAACCCCTTTCATGATGAAACAAATTGTAATGCACCCATGGACTAAAATAAGCCCATGGAGGGTAACCTATCATACCCGAGGATGAATCCATTGGCATGGGCATCCATGGCATATCTGAAGAATATGAATAATTTCTGGACCAATGATTTGGAAACCTTTGGTTTGTTTGTTCATTCTTTAAATTCTTCTCCCTCTTCACCTTTGCCGCACTTTTTGCAATAGAAGCTTGTGCATTATTCCTGTTTAGAGTACTTTCTTTGGGAACCCATGCCATGTTTCTCTTTTCAAGTTCTTGTGCACTAAGCTTTTACATTTCCTTCTTTTTCCAATACAATAAACCGAGTGGACGCCTCGGCTGTGATTCTTTTTCAAGCAGTGGCAATTGCTTTTTGACCTTGTGCACTCTCAACTCCTTCTGTTCAGATTTGGCATCTTGACTTTAAAGTCAAGATTTGGCATCTTGACTTTAGTAGCCAATGTTAACACTTTAATTGGCTCTTTATTATTTGAAAGAAAATCTGAAGTGGCACACTTACGACCAGCCTTTTTGACTCGATATACTTGCATGACCACCTCTTTCTTATTCCTTGAGCTCTGAACCGATTCCTTTTGAGTGAAACGGTCTTGTTTATGTAATGGTTTATCAAGTGTTGATCTTCTTGGAGCTACATAATCTTTATGAGATGATTCGAAATAATATGGATAATGTGCCCTTGTATCATACATGTCCCGTGATGGATATTGATTCATATAAGCATCGGGAGGTATCCATGACATCGGTATTGGCGGCCCAAAATAAGGATATGAATATGATGAAATTATCATGGTTCCAATACTGGTCCTCAGATTTGCGCCTAGGGGTGGTCTTGAATTATTTGAATGATTTGTCCGATAAGCATTTTTCTCTTCACTTATCTCCTGATATTTTTCCAATAACTGCGCGAAAGTGACTTTCGGATTTTTACCTTTGCGTTTACCTCGGCCTTTGCTTTCTTCGATTTTCTTGCATCGATCTTTGGATTTTCTTGTTGCCCCCTGGTGCTTGGCGTCTTCATTATAACTTTGACAGAATCCTTGCCTTCAAGAATATCATCATTGCGCTCGGGAATAATTTGTGTACTTGAAATCTTGATCCCATCACGTGGAGTTTTTACCTTCTTGTCCTTAAATGAATCGGCTTGAAGCAACCGATGCAAAAACTTTTTTCCATCAGGACCAATAGGAATAACATAAGTTTCAATCGTCCACTATCAATGGCCGATTTAACTATTTGAAGAAACATATTGCAATCCTCAAAATTACGCTTGAACGAAACATGTAACTTACAATACATTCGTGCTTGGATTGATGGCTTAACAGGGTGATCAAGAATTCTAATATAGTCATTCTTCAACAATAAATCAAAGATCTGATCACACATATTTGAATCGAAAGTAATCTTTTTGTTTTCTAGCCAATCTTGGTGCGAGAATTGTTTTGGAAGTAGGCAAATGAATGGTTCAGATTTCACATCACCCCATTCGGCTATGCATTGTGCTTCGCACTCCATCTCTGATGACTTTGAATAAGAAATTATACTATCATCGGTTTTCTCAAAAGATTCAAACATTGGCTTTATGTTTCTGAAATCAAAACTATTATAACATATATGCCTCAACTGAGACCAAATGCATGCCAAGTATGAAATAAGTAAAGCTACCCATGTAGATATAGAGTTTAAATAATACAACAGGGAAAGCTTTAATTGCAATGATTTATAATTATTGGTCTCTCTAAATGATATAACATGTAGACCGATAATTTCTTCATCGATTTTGTAACCAACAAATAAATTACCTTTCACGACTGGTCTTTCAAAGTTTCTAATGAAAATCTTGCTAACAGACGCATTAACAATAGAATTTTGACCAAATCGGAAAACAAGTAAATTATTTGCTAGATATACCTCTTCGAGGACGTTGTGAGAGCATGAAGGTTGCATGACCCGAATGATATTAATCACGACTCCAAACGTTTGACCTCTTCCGAGTTGCCTGTAATTCAGACGCCTCTTCCGAACTAGCTGTAACTCGGACACGCAACCTTTATCTCTGAGCTAGTTAGGACCCGAAACGCGTTGTTCGCCATGATCCTCCGATTTATCTGTCAGTTCGATGAATTCAGCGTGCACGCCCGACTCGCTGTTGCCTGAACTGTTTAGTTCGGCTTATATAGAGCTTATTGTGCTACCCGAGCTGTCCTTCTGTTTAATGGACTCAGTGTTTACCGAATTACTTGACCCGGCTTCGTTAGTTGGCTCAATCACAATAGCCGAATCAAGCTTGTCCCAAAACTCAGCAAACATTGCAGCTAGGTCATCTTTAAGCTTTTTTCGCCCAACTTCAACCCAGTCTTCATTGGGTTGCCCCCAATGCTATTAGACTCTTTCGACAATGAGATGTCGCTGAAATTATGCAATTGTGTAGGGGCAAGATTATATGCTACAATACTAGGTAAAGGAAGATGTGCTCGTGCAGTATTTCCACTTATTCGGCTATAAGCATGAAGATGCGGAGCCGAATTATAAATATCTTCAGTTGCATATGATGGTGACACATTAGTAGCATAAGGTGTAGCGTATGATGGTTGATGGTAATTGGTCGAATAACTAGTACCTGCATGTCCAATTCCCCTATCCATCGGCATATTTGAATTAACATATTGCAAATTAGGCGTTGATGAATAAAAAGGTGAAACACTTTGTTGCATGTTATTGAAAGTTCCTACATGGGGTGTTTCAACTCTATCAACCGAGATGTAGATGTGTTTATTCGATTGTGTGTTGTTCAATCGTCCATCACCTCTCATCTATATATGAGGCGGCTGGACTTCCCTTGCAAGACACGGACTTGGATTCCCGTCACGATGCCAAAAACTATAGCCAAACTCGGATTTTCCAAAATCTGCACGAATCTACGCACAGACTGGTAGTGGACCGATAGTGGACCGGTAGTACCAGTCGACCGGTAGTGGACCGGTAGTACCGGTATATGAATTTTTACCAGAACAACCGGGGTGATATCGGCTCGATTTCGGGCCTCAACAGAAGGTTTTTCGCGTACCCGGGTGGTAGTACCGAGCTCCGGACCGGTAGTACCGGTAATATTATTTACCGGAACAACCGGGGTGATACCGGCCCTGTTCCGGGCTCTTACAGAAGGTTTTTCGCGTATCGGCCGGTAGTACTGCTCGTACCGGCCGGTAGTACCGGTCTCCCCAGCTGTGCTACATTAATTTGGCTATAACTTCTTCATACCAACTCGGATTTGGACGATTCAAGTGCTCGACGAGACGAAGCCAATAGATGTATAAATTTCATTTTTTGAAGCCATCTTGAGGGCGCAATTAGTCAAATAGTGCACTGAATGCCACTGTCTTGTTGCCCGTAGCATAGTTTCGGTCTTGAAACAGTCTCGGATGACGATGACTCGAACTACAAAATTGTTCACATCAATAATACCCAACTTTTTCATGCAGATCACTTATTCATTTGAGGTCATCTTATATAGGTTTATCGTCGTGCCAAAAACCGGTGTCAACACTAACTCTAGTATAAAATTGTAATAAGGCTAAGACAGTTATTTTGAAACGAAGGAAGTAGTACACAAAACAAAATTCAGTGCCGATTACATATACATTAACCAAATTTAGACAAAACTTAGCTGAAGTTTAAACCAAAAGTAACATACTCGGCGTTCGTCTCTTCATCGAGGGCTTTCTAGTCGTCTCGGCTCAACCCACCGATAATCGGGTTGGGGCCGACGTCGTCATCGGTGCTGATACGACCCAAACGTATCTATAATTTCTGCTTGCTCCATGCATGTTTTGTGTGATATTTCTATGTTTTAGATACACTTTCATACACTTTTGATCATATTTGGACGAACCTATTAACTCAGTGCACCCCAGTGCCAGTTTTTGTTTTCTGCTCTTTTTTGTATTTTAGTTTTTCCCATTATTAAAAGTGCTCAGAAAATTCCGGGAAAAATATATAAAAATCAGCGTTCTAGAAGAGTCCTCCAGTCGGAGGATGGGACCCTGGGGTGGCCCACAGCCCCCAGGCGTCCTCCTGGCACGGCCAGGGGTCCACCCGCGCCTGGTGGCCGTCTGGGCAACTGGGACCTCCCTCGGTGCCCCCTTTGGCCCTTATTTATACTCATGTCGCGAAAACCCTGATTCCAGACCCCTTTTCTCCAGAAGAAATTCTGATCTCCGCGGCCATCGCCAACAATCTTCGGGGGACCGGAATTCCTGTGCCGGGACCCTGCCGGGACGGGGAAGTGCCCCCGGATTCATCTCCATTGATGTTGCTTCCTCCCTCCATGAAGCGGGAGTAGTTCCTCCTTCGGGGCTGAGGTTCTTACCAGTAGCTATGTGATCTTCTCTCTCTCCCATGATGTGATCTTCATTGTGATCATAGGCTATGTTAATCTAGGGTGATCCCATGATGTTTCCCCTTCTTCTATGTATTGGATTTATGTACTCACTTGATCTTATCTAGTATAATCCCCGAGACCATGGTGACAACGGTCTATTGGACATGGGTCAGAAGAATATTTTCATGAGTGATTTGCTCTTTTGTGTGTTGATTGAAGATTGAGAGTCTCTTGGTGCTTGTCTTTGACTATCCTTTAGATATGTTGTGGTGATTGTGGTACTCTCTTTGTATGGCCGCGGTGACATTGGGAAATCCATAGATGAGAACTATGAACTCTGAGGTGTGCTTTTGTAGCCCTACACAATTCTCGTCCTCTTTTGACCACAAAGGAATGACCTCTGCGTACGTCTCGATTGCATGTTTTATGGGAAATATCGTGTGATTAGACTATGTTAATGTTGTTGGGAGTTGCCACTAGTGAAATTATGAAGCCTAGGCCTTGTTTCCACCATTGTTACACCGTTTGTGCTCACTTTTGTCACATGTTTGCTTGCTGCACTTTTTATTACAGATTTATATTACCTTGCTTTGCCACACCTATCACCCATATTTTACTATCTCTTCGCTGAACTAGTGAACCTATACAACTCCTAGTTGTATTAGGTGTGTTGGGGACACAAGAGACTTCTTGTATCTTAATTGCAGGGTTGCTTGAGAGAGACCATCTTCAACCTCTACTTCCCTGAGTTCGATAAACCTTAGGTTATCCAATTGAGGGAAATTGCTGCTGCCCTACAAACCTCTGCGCTTGGAGGCCCAACATAGTCTACAAGAATAGAAGCGTGCGTAGACATCAAGATATTTCTGGCACCGTTGCCAGGGAGGTAAGGTTTGAAGGTATATCTTTAGATCTTGCAATTAAATCTTTTCGTTTCTTGTTTTTATTTTCACTAGTTATGCTTATGGAAAACTGCACTCTTAGTTCGCTGCTTGGGGAAGGCCGCTTTACCACACCCATGGTAGAGAAGTCTCCTCCACCTACTGATTGTACCCCGTTCAAAATACCACTTGGGATAATTGAAATAATTAGGAATGACTGTTATGACGGGACAGTCAATCCTAGTATTCATTTGTTGAAAATTACAGAACTTTGTGAGTTATTTAAGATTTCAGGTTTGACAAGAGAAGCAGTCATGAGGAAATTATTTTCCTTGTCACTGAAAGGAAAAGCACTGGAATGGTATAGGCTACTAGATGATTCTCACCTGCTGGATTGGGAAGAGATCCAGTCTCTCTTTTACTCCAAGTTTTATCCTCTTCATGAAGTCCATGAGAATAGGAATTATGTTTATAATTTCTATCCTCATGAGGAGAGAGCATAGCTCAATCTTGGGGGAGACTGAAAACTTTAATGATAAAATGTCCTAACCATGGGCTCCCCAAAGATATAATTATTACTAATTTTTATGCAAGGCTCTCTCGATAGTATAAAGACTTGCTCGATGCTTCCTCTATGGGTTCTTTCACAAACGAAAAGATTGATGCTAAATGGGAACTCCTTGAAAGAATTCAACGCAATACTAAAGATTGGGAGATCGACAAAGGTAAAGAGTCAGGTATAAGTTATGAGTATGATTGCATTAAGTCCTTTGTTGAAACTGCAAGTTTTAATAAGTTTAGTGCTAAATTTGGGCTTGATTCTCAACTCCTTGTTGATTTCCTCAAATCTTTTGCTTCACATCTTAATATGCCTAAGGAGAATTGGATAAAGCATCATGAACCTTTTAAAGAGATTTGCAAAGAAAATGAAATTGTTCATGATGATTGCAACATGCATGATCCAATTCCTGAAAATGAAGTTTTATATATGTTAATTTTTGTGGAGTGATAGACCTTGTGAAAGGCCTATGATTGAAGAAGAGAAGTATTGTAAGAAACATAAGCATGGAAGAACAATCACTTGGGTCAAAGATTTAAATGAAATTGCTAGAGAATTATGTGACCTTTATCCTTTTACTTGTGAACTTTGCTATATAGAGGGTCACTTCAATTTTCAATGCATGAACTTTCAAAGCATAACTGTTAATCAGTTGTGTGATAACATGATCACTTCTGATCTTTATGATGAACTTATGTTATTTTTGATGTGTGAAGAGTTATCAGAAAAACTTCTTTTCTAGATGTTAATGCCTTAGGAATAAAGAACACTTTGCAAAATTGCCATCTCTATTGTGTTGTTAATTGCCATGAAAATGATTACATAAGTAAGATTAGAAAGGAGGGAACCTTACCAAAGTGTAAAAATGTCTCTTATATCTCTACTCATAAAAAGGAGAGTTTCTCCCAAGTTTCCCCTATTATTTCTAATGATAAACCAGGATATGTGGAGAAGCTTCATATCCAACCACTCCCTCCTAAGGTGAAGAAGAAGAAAAAGAAGAGGAGGAGGAATAGGAGCAAGAAGGAAGAAGAATGGGTATCAACCTGGCCTGAGCATATTCCTCGCATCAATTTTTATCCTAACGAACATAAATTTTTTGAGGATGGTGAGCTTTATTGCATTCATTATTATCTTGATGTTAAGTCCGTAGGCACTATTGAAGATGATCTTGATTATGATATGCATGTTACTTTTTGTGATTGGGAAAATGATGATAATGCTACTTATGATCTTGAATTTTTTTGGTACCAACTCTGAGAGTGATGATATGGAAAGCTCTAAGCTTGGGGATGATAGGATTGGAAGCCCTTTACCCATTAGTGATGTGGTAATTGTTAATTATTTTGATAGTAAGAATAGAGACAACATGTTTACAAATATAGTTGCTAGCAATGATAATGCTCTTATCTACTATGATAATGTTATAACTCCTATCTACAGTGATAGTAAAGGTACCTATGACATAAGGAGAAATTATCCTTATGAAACTTGTCATAATCATGGAAGAAACTACTCCCTTGCTGAACACCATATTTCTAATACACAATTAATCTATAGTGTTCAAGTTGTTTATGATAATCCTACTCCCACTATTACCAATGAGAAAGATTATGCTTATGTGGAGAGTAAGAGTACCCTTTTGCATGTGGATCATGGTAACAATTTTTTATGTGATACTTATATTGTTGAGTTTATTCATGATCCCACTAAAAATTATTATGAGAGGGGAATATACGCTTATAGATATTTCAATAATATCAAGTTCCCTCTCTTTATGTTGAAAGTTTTGAAGTTGCACTTGTTTTGCCTTCCTATGCTTATTGCTTTGTGCTTCAATGAATTATTCTATTGCAATATTCCTATGCATAGGAAGCATGTTAGACTTAAAAGTGTTTGGTATTTGCTTCTTGATCCTCTTTTTTTTTCTTCAACTCTTATTCCTACGAGAGCATCATTAAAATCTTAAGCTTATCTTTATGGCTATAAAGAAAGAGCTCTAGGGAGACAACCCTTGTTATCTTTACTTTGAGTTTTTACTTTCAATTTTCAGTGGTGCTGATGATTGTTACTACTGTAGCAACATCATTGTATCTTTATTTTCAAGCTTTGTTCCAAGTTATAGCCTCTTATGATAAGGGAGGCAAAAGTTGTGACATGTTGTCCAAAAAACAGATTCTGCCTGCTTGACTGAAAAAATCAAAACAAACCACCAGTTCATCTTTTTGAGCTGAATTTTTTACACAACATGCTTTATACAATTGTGAAACTTTCATATGTTCTGAGTTTTTTTTATTTGAGTTGCATAAGTAACCCCAAAAAAATTCTTTACTACCTGCTGTTCTGTTTTCCACAGATTCTTCCATGTTTTGCCTTTCCTTACTTTTGCAAACCTTAAGCTTGCTTTTTATTTGCAAAAAAAATAGCAATCTTTATAAACAGTAGCTCTTCAAGATTATCTGTATTTCCAGTGGATAAAAAATATTTTATTAAGGGTACTAACCTCTCTAATCAGCTTATGATGAGTTATGTATGAAGGGAGTTTTCAAGTGTGCGAGGGAAGATGATGAAAGAAGACCCGGGAGTGTCAAACGCTCAAGCTTGGTGATGCCCCCATGCATCCCCAATAAATATTCAAGGAGACTCAAGCGTCTAAGATTGGGGATGCCCCCGTGCATCCCCTTCTCCATCAACAATCATCAGTTCGTCCTCCGTCTCACTATATTTTTATCACTTCATGCGTTATGTGCTATGCTTGGAGCGTCTCGCTCTTAGGTTTCCTTTTTAGTTTTCTTTAGATTTGCTTGCTGTTCATAACAAGTTAAACCCCAACTTACTTTGTATGGAAGAGAAACACGCTCCACTTCAATCTAGACCACATCATAGGATTTTCATGCTTATCTTCTCTCTGTTGTGTGTTCTTTATCTTTTCGTAGCTGCTGCCATGTTTAGTTTTAGTGTTTGTATTCAGCAAGAGCTTTAGCTTTTGTTTAGTTTGTTGCTGGAACTCTCTTTAGTTTTCATGTTTATCTTGTTAAGAGATTTGGTTGTTGCACTGAGTTGTGTCTTGTCTTGAAGTAGGTAATTGAGGTTGCTATTTAATTGTAGTAGTAACTTGCAATAGTTTTGAGGTATTGTTGTGAGTAATGTTTGAACTTTTGGTGTCAAGAGATCTAGCCTATCAGTGATAGGTGTCGTATTTTGGGCAATCTGTGTTTATTTTCAAAAACCTACAAAAACTAGTTGAGAACTCTAGCTACTAGATGGATCACTAATCTTTGGAGGGGTCGGATATTAGAGTACACTCACGTATCATGAGTCGAGGATGCGCAAGGATAACCAAACCCCCATACACTCCTCGGGGTACTTGTCTCTTTGTGAACCTCTATATTATATTGAGAGTTACCGATAGTAAGTGCATGAGTTCTTCAGACTAATGTAAGTATTGAAAGTTGACACTTCCACCTCCTCATATTTGCTAGCCTCTTCGGTACCGTGCACTGCCCAGTTCTCACTCCGAGAGTTGGCGTCCACCTCGCCGTCGCATCAAAATCCTTGGCATGATACACTCTGTCATCATAAACCTCCCTATATCTTTTCTCAAAACATCCACCAGACCTACCTATCAAGTCATTTCCATAGCCTTTCCGAGATATATTGCCATGCAACATCCACCTCTTCATGACTTGATCTTCATGTCATACATGTTCCTGCTACACTGACAGAGGCATACATTTGCATACATCATGATAGCTACATCTTATTTATGTTGAGTACCTTGTAAAGTGTGAAGATCTTCTATACCTTCTTGTAAAATAGAGTGTTGCCCTTAAGTGAGGAAAAGATCCCAAAGTGGACAAATTAAAAGATCCCAAAGAGGAAAAATGAGAGTTAAATAGAAAGAGCCATTGAGGCCACCAAAAAATACAAAAAAAGAGAAAAAGAAATAAAAAGAGAGAAAGGGGCAACACTACTATTCTTTTTGAAAGATCCACACTCGTACTCCCTCTCATATTTGTGCTCAATAGAGATGATCATTTATGCATATAGCTATGTGGGGACCTTCACACTATAGAACTTGGATTGCATATTCCAAGGATGAGCCTCCTCAAACGAGCTCTAGGTATTCATGAGCGAGCAAGTTGGATGCACCCCCACTAGTTCCATTGGAGAGCTTTTCTTAGCTCATATGTGCATCCGTTCCATGGCAATCCCTACTCCTCACATCATATCTATCATTTGGCCTTCTCTCGCCTATGATTGTCCTCATTGATGTGAGCCTTTCTCACCTTTTTTTCTTCCTCCTCCACCATATTTCTCTCTTTGCCATCCTAGGTGTCAACTCTCGTGCTTACGCTCATCCATTACATGAGTGCTCAAAATATCGAAAAGGAGTGGATCAAATTGACTTGTACCTGACTAGTTGTCTAGGGATGAGTCAAGATAAGATTCCAAAGAAGACCAA
Source organism: Bromus sterilis (assembly GCA_950022295.1). Lineage (NCBI taxonomy): Eukaryota > Viridiplantae > Streptophyta > Magnoliopsida > Poales > Poaceae > Bromus > Bromus sterilis. The sequence goes on from OX465597.1 coordinate 35,457,463, forward strand.
GTGTGAAACTTTAGTAGATTGAGTTCTCAACAAGAAAAATATTTTTTTCTCGTATTCCCATATCCCCCTTCTTGCACACAAACACCATCTGGAGACATTCGAGTCACGGACAACTAGAGCTCTTGCATCTTTATGTTCTTATGTTGCTTGTTTCAATGCTAATATAGACTCTTTGATGTTATGACTTGAATTGAATTACATACCTTGTTTGCTTTAATTTCAAAGTTCTTATATGGTTGTTAGCATGTCACCACAGAAATTATGCTTGTTATCATTTACCTACTCGAGGACGAGCATGAATTAAGCTTGGGGATGTTGATACGTCCCAAACATATCTATAATTTCTGCTTGCCCCATGCATGTTTTGTGTGATATTGCTATGTTTTAGATACACATTCATACACTTTTGATCATATTTGGACTAACCTATTAACTCAGTGCACCCCAGTGTCAGTTTCTGTTTTCTGCTGTTTTTGTATTTCAGTTTTTCCCATTATTAAAAGTGCTCAGAATATTCCGAAACAGATAGGATGGCCCCCTAGGGTTACAGCCGGAGGATGGCCCCCTGGGGTTAAAACCCCCAGGCGCCCTCCTGCCGCGGCGAGGGGTCCACCCGCACCGGGTGGCCGCCTGGGCGACTGGGACTTCCCCGGTGCCCCCCTTTGGCCCTTATTTATACCCCCGTCGCCTTAAATTGGGTAAGTTAACCCAATTTATTGATTCGACACAAGGGGAACCAAAGAGTATTTATAAGATTTGGTAGTTGAGTTGTCAATTCAACCGCACCTGAAATATGCTTGCTTGAAACAAAGTATTAATAGCAACCGTGATATGATAGCGATAGTGATGATAGCGAAAAGTAACAACTAGTGACCAGCAGGATTAAAATACTGTAGGCTGGGGAGATGGATAGTCGGGCGCTGCATGAATAAGAATGAACATGTAATAAATTCTAACACGGGGCAAGGCACACAGAAAAGTAATGATCATCTAGGCAAACATCAAACATTAGGCATGTATCCCATAGGTAGTTGTGCGTACTTGCAATAAGAACTCGCACAACATCTTTTGTCCTTCCATCCCGCTATGAACGGGGCCAAAAGGAACTTATGGAGATTAAGGTGCTCCTATCAAAGAGCACCGGAACAAAGCAATAAACTCAATGGATACATGGAATCCTCAAATTATGGACCATCCCCTTTGGTGTCCCAAGCTGTCACCTTTGGGATCGCCGGTTCCGGACCATAATAGGTGCATATAACTCATTTATAGGATCTTGAACATAGATAAACTCATGAAAACATAAGTGGTTCAGATCTGAAAACATGGCACTCGGGCCCAAAGTGACAAGCACTAAGAGCAACAAGTTGGCTTTTGCCACCGTTTCGAAAAAAAACAACAAAGTAGATGATAGGCAACATGCCCCCAACAATCTGACGAACTATTACATGATCAATCTCATCCAATCCCTACATCCCCTTTGCCTACAGTAGGGAATTACTCACACATGTGAAGAGAACTCATGGAGGGAGGATGGAGTGGTGATGGTGATGACGATGGCGACGATCACCCCTCTTCGGAGGCCAAATCAGCCTCCAGATTAGCCCTCCCAAGGAAGAACAGAGGTTGGTGATATGTCCAAAACGTATCTATAATTTCTGCTTGCTCCATGCATCTTTTGTGTGATATTGCTATGATATTGATGCACTTCCATACACTTTTGATCATATTTGGACTAACCTATTAACTCAGTGCACCCCAGTGTCAGTTCCTGTTTTCTGTTGTTTTTCTATTTCAGGTTTCCCCCATATTAAAAGTGCTCCAAAAATTCGGGAAAAATCCAATAAAAAATCAGCGCTGGGGAAGCTTCGAGAATCACTAAGGAGGGGCCAGAGGGGACCCACCAGGGCCCCAGGCACCCTCCCGGCGCGCCCTAGGGTGGGGTCGCGCCAGGGGCCTGCCTGGACCCCTGGTGGCCCCCCTTCGCCCATATATTCTCCGTGACGCGAAACCTCCGTGAGGGGAACCCTTTTTCGTGATCTCTCCTCTGTTCCGCCGCCGCCGCGCTTCCAAGACCGGGAGCACCAGGAGACCTCTTCCCGGCACCCTGCTGGAGGGAGGAACCACCTCCGGGAGCTTCTCCATCACCATGGATGCTTCCCGGATGAACCATGAGTAGTCCACCTTGGACCATGGGTCTATGATCAGTAGCTATGTGATGTTCTCCTCCCCTCTTTGTTCTTCATGGATTAGACCTCGTGAGCTTCCCTACATGATCGAGGCACATACGTAATATTTCTGTTGTTGCTATGCTGAGTTTGCTGGGATCCGATGGATTATGAGACTATGTTCAGATTGTGTTTGAGTAATATATTTGATTCTCCTCTTTTATATTTATGTTCTTGAGTAATTCTTGCATGTTCTCCGTTGCTGTTTATTGCTTTGGCCAAGTAGTAGATAGTGACTCCAAGAGGGAGCGTTATGCATGATTGTGGGTTCATGCCCCTTGATGACTAGCTTGAGTGACAGAAACATGAGTCTAGGGGATGTGCTGTTGCCACAAGGGAGAAAACAACGGTGCTTGCACTTGTGGGTGCAAGGATTGTTTACTTTACGCAAAGTTCTTTAATGCAGTTGTCCGTTGCTTTGAGTTTACACTTTGGGTGGGATTCACAACTTAATACCAGCGAGATGTTCTGGATAGATATCTCAAGGTGGATGATTAGTAGGTAGATGCAGATGGATTTCGGTCTACTTGCCTTGGCGTACCGCCCAAACTTTTGAGCCTCTTCCTTTCTTTATGGCATAGTTAGCATTGGTTTGCGCACATAATCCTGTCAATTGCCCAGCTGTAATTTGTTTACCTCGCATGGCTATTTATCGTCTTTTGGGAGAGAGACATCACTAGTGAACATCATAGGAACCCGGTCTATATTTCCAATACTGTTTACACCCACTATTTATTTACTTCTTTATTTACTTTCCGTTGCCACTATTATTATCTCTTGCATTGATCCTTTGTAAACAGCAAGGCCGGATGAATTGACAACTCCTCTGTACTCGTTGGGAGCAAAGTTATTTTTTGTGTGTGCAGGTCCAGGTCAAGGAAGCAACTTTTGTCTTAAAAACGGTGCCATTGTTTCCTGGCCACCTACTTGTCGATCTTGGAGTCCAACTGGTCGATCCTCAACCTTAGCATCTTCGCTAAGGGAAATTTGCTGCTACGCTACATCTCACCTTCCACTTTGGGTAACCAACAAGGGGTGAGAAGTGCTGTTGCCAGGGAAACTATACCTGTTAACTCTCGTACCATCAAAAGCAATTTCTGGCGCCGTTGCTGGGGACTCTACTCTTCAAGATAGGGGAGTTGCACACTATCTTTTATCTTTGCTTTTTAGTCTTGTTAGTTTACTTTTCAGTTTTTGCTTTAGTGTCCTTTATTAAAAATAAAAAAAATAGTTATCTTGCTTTTAGTTATCCTTTCTGTTTAGTCAAGCATGTTAGGATTTGGTGCCTTGAGGGAATCGGAGGTCTTAGATTTCCATCAAAGGGATGGAGAAAATATGAAGAAGGCATGGGACAAAATTTCTGATGCACATAGGAGAATTATGCCTTGGATACCTATAAAAATTGTGCTTAGAAATTTTTACCATGGTCTTTTTAGATGGTGCAAACACTCTCTTGATATTATAGCCGAAGGGGATTTCTTAGCTTGTGATGAAGCTAGAGCTCTTGAAATTATACATGGTGTATCTAGTTACTTTGTTTATGATCATAGTTTTGATACTGTTATAGATAGACTTGCTACTATTGAAAAGAGAATGGATGCTCTAGACTTGAGAGAAGTAAAGAAACCCCAGCCAAATAAGAAAGATGTTTATGAGTTAGATGGTGACTAGGAACCCTTTGTTAGAATTGGCATCGCTAATCAAGACTTCCTTGCTTTCTGTGACATTGGATCCATGGTTTCTACTATGCCAACAGTTGTTTATGATTCTTTAAAATTTAACATGGACAAATTGTCATCCTATCATGAACATGCTAATGAAGATATTTCTGAGATCCAGGGAAGGATAAAAGATGTACCAGTGACATTCCTTAAAGGGATTGCAATGGTTGATTTCTTCGTCATGAAGCCAAACCAAGGAAACATAGTGCTTGGGAGGGATTTCCTCCGGGCCGTAAATGGCTTCATTGATATAGGTAAGGGACAAATACGCCTACGCGGGAAGGAAAAATGTATGTACCCCTTTCCTAAAAGAAAAACTTGTTGAGGAACCATTTGAATCGATTTACAACTCCGATTATTATGATGATCTTTGATTCCTCCTTTTTGCATTAAGCCTAGCTAATGGCTTTAAAGAAGCGCTTTCGGGAGGCAGCCCACAACGAATTTATGGTTTACTTTTTGTTTTTCTTCTGTTTTTAGTGGTCTTGATGATTGTTACTACTGTAGAAACATCATTGTATCTTTACTTTTCAAGCTTTGTGCCAATTATAGCCTCATATGACAAGGGAAGTGAAAGTTGTGACATGCTGTCCAGAAAACAGATTATGTCCTCGTGACGGGAAAAATCACAGAATCCCAGTTCATATTTTTGAGATGATTTTTTTACACAACGTGCTCTATACAATTACGGAACTTTCGTATGTTCTGAGTTTTTTTATTTGAGTTGCAGAGGTATCCCTAAAAAATTCTTTACTACCTGCTGGTCTGTTTTTCACAGATTCTGTCCTGTTTTGCCTTTTCTTCGTTTTGCAAAACTTAAGCTTTCTTTTTCTTTGCAAAAACTTTTTGGAAATCTTGAGAAACAATAGCTCTTCAAGAATATCCTTATTTCCAGTAGAGGAAAAATTATTTTATTATGTGTACTAACCTCGCTAATCAGATTATGATGAGTTATGTATGAAGGGAGTTTTCAAGTGTGCGAGGGAAGATGATGAAAGAAGATTCAGAAGTGTCAAGCGCTCAAGCTTGGGGATGCCCCCATGCATCCCCAAGAAATATTGAAGGAGACTCAAGCGTCTAAGCTTGGGGATGCCCCCGTGCATCCCCTTATCCATCAACAATTATCAGTTCGTCTTTCGTTTCACTATATTTTTATCACTTCATGCGTTATGTGCTATGCTTGGAGCGTCTCGATCTTAGGTTTTATTTTTAGTTTTCTTTAGCTTTTCTTGCTGTTCATAACAAGTTAGAACCCAACTTTCTTTGTGTGGGAGAGAAACATGCTCCACTTTCAAAATCTAGAACACAACATAGGATTCTTCATGCTTATGTTTCCTGTGTGTGTTCTTTATCTTTTTCGTAGCTACTGCCATGTTTAGCTCTTAGTTTTCATGCTTATCTTTTTAAGATCTTTTGTTTAGTTTGTTGCTGGAACTCTCTTGAGTTTTCATGTTTATCTTGTTTAGAGAGTTTGCCTGTTGCACTGAGTTGTGTGTCTTGGCTTGAAGTAGGTAATTGAGGTTGCTATTCTTTTGTAGTAGTAACTTGCAATAGTTTTGGGGTATTGTTTTGAGTAATGTTTGGACTTTTGGTATCAAGAGCTTTAGCCTATTAGTGATAGATGTCGTATTTTGGGCAATCCGTGTTTATTTTTAAAACTTACAAATTAGTTGAGAACTTTAGCTACTAGATGGATCACTACTCTTTGGAGGGATCTGTCGGGACCCGCGGTTAGCGTATGCAAGTACAGCTAAGACATAGTCATATGGAGAGTCGAGAACCGTACCCACTTGTCTAAGCAGACAAGGCCAAGCACAGAATGTTCTCGGAAAGCATCGTACGTGAGGGGCATCCCATCCAGGCCGGATGATCAGCTGAGATGGGTCCTCATCGTCCGCACACAAGTCTAATGATATGGGTGGTGAACTCTCATATTCAAAGACAAGTCGCCTCAACCATACTATCGACTATCTCAAAACTCTTACATAGACTTACTCCAGCCCGATCACTTAGTCGGGGTCTAGGGCGGGCTCGATCATACCACAAAGTGTGCACGAGACGGAGTCTCGAGCAATCGCATCGCGATGCCCCAAGCTGCGCACATCTAAGGGCCACTTGGTGTATGAAAGACCGCCAGCCAGAACACAACTAAGGTCTCGAAAACCCATACGAAGACATGCATGTTATAAACATACACGCAGCACACATGCCTTGTATGAACAGTAGGTACCATTGCAATTCTCTACAAAGTGTACATTTTTATTGATAACTCTTATAGAGTGCAAACAGAGATCACAAACATGTGATCCAACATTACAACACAAACGGAAGCAAATTATGTCTGAGTACAGACAAGTTTAACAAATGGCTTAAGAACCCTTATTTAAACACAAGCCCTCCACGAGGGAACCAGTCGTCTGACTGGGACTAGACTAGTTGGTCTTCAGTCGTCCAGCTCGATGAAGAAGTCACCTTCGGGGTCAGTGGCATCATCTAAAACATAGATTAAGCAAACGTGAGTACAAAATCGTACTCAGCAAGACTTACATAGGAGCTATACTACTCATGCACATGTATCAAGGTAAAGGGAGGTGGGGTTCACTTGCAGAAATGCCAGCTTTGACTTGGCTAATCCTGAACTACGAGTACCAGACTTTGAGGTAAGAAGCGTACACGAGTCCACTACTTTCTCCAACCAATTACACCACTATGGTGCCTTCCTCGACTTCCCCACGAGAAAGCACGCCATAGCACTCACACTTATCTTGGTGTGTTTTAGAAGCATCCAGTTTAAGTTATCTAATAATCAAGCTAAGCTTTCCAAGCAGTCCATAACCGCGGACGCGGCTATTCGAATAGTTTTGTTAACCCTGCAGGGGTGTACCGCTACACACACATGATCATCATTTACCGCCTTTGTACTCGATACCGTTCAAGAAGTGTCGGCGAGGATGCTCACCACAACTGTTACCTCATAGCCGATCTAGTCCGAGAAAGCCGCTTACTTGGGTTGGTTACCACAATCGTGAACCCAGCCGGTTTACCGAAGTGGACCCAAGTGATGTGTGCGTGGTGCATAAGCCGGTCTCGGGTGAGCCGTTCTCTCACTTAGCATCCAGGCCACAGACCTACCAGAACTCCGAACTATTGCGACATCTGGACATCGAAAGGGATGAGTTAGTAAGTTGAGAGGGGTCAGTGAGCCCAATGTGTGGTTGTACTCTTCATCTTGGATCACCACACAAGAACTCGGACTTAGGGCGGTGTTCAACGAGACAACCCACCGTGTACTCCTACACAGCCTCTCATCGTTCACCTTGTATTAGGGTAGATTCACCAACACTTTTCTACCAACGTCAACATGATCACTACCATCCCGACTCACATCACAGTAACAACATGGTATCATACTAAGCATGCAATAAGCGATAACATTTGCAGGGGCCACATGATATCAAACAACTCCTACATTTGCTAGGATTGTGGTTTGCTTACTACTGTGAAAAAAAGATAGGTCATGCAAAGGAATGGGTTCATCTATGCGGTAGAAACGAATCATGGTGATCATCCTAAACAATGCATAAGCGAGACATGAGAGGGAAGTGGGATTTTATCGACATGATCAATGGGGGTTTGCTTGCCTTGCTGACGAGGTTCGGGTTCTGGGTCTTCAACGAAGGGGGCAGCCTCCTGCTCCGGTTCCACCTCTACTCGACAAACAACAAGCAAAGTAGCAAAGTAATTACAATGCACAATCACATGATGGAAGTTTGAATCTTGAAGTGTATGCTTTGATGTGTAAGGCAATTCCATTTAAATGGAGTATATTGCAAATTGAATTGCAAATTCAAACTCCACATTTGAATTCAACTTAACCAAGATGCATGTGACATTGTTTGATCATTTCGAACCTTTTGGAAATGTGTATGATATGCCTCTGAAGTGTGGTTGAATTGTAGTATAATTCCATGGTTCAAGTTGCAAAATCATTTGATTTGAATTTGAATTAATTTCAAATAAACCAAATGACATATGCTACTGGTCCCATTTTAAAATCAACTCCAACATAGTTGAAAGATGCATATTTGGAAAGATAATTTTCTCCTGATCATTTTTCATATATTATTTGTCCAATTTGGAGTTAATATGAATTTTCTATGAATTTCCAAAGTTTGGGGTATTTTCTGGAATTTCTTTAATTCAATTAATCTCTGGAAATTCATTAAATCGATTTATTGCGTCAGGCTGACATGTGGGTCCAGGGTGTCAGTGACTGGATGATTTAATGCACTGGGTTAAATTAATCCAGTGGCTTAATTAAGCCACTGGGCCCACTGGTCAGTGACCTAGGGGGTCATTAGTTGGGTGATTAACGGGGGGGGGGGGGGGGGGGGGTTGGGCTAACCCGCCGGCGGCTAAACGCCGGCGAACTGGTCACGGCGGCGACTCGCCGGAATGGGCTAGGGGCCACGGGAGGCTACGGGGAGGACACCAACGGGTGCAGCAACGTCGTCCGCGTCGTCTGGAAGCAACAGGGGGTCACGGGGAGCTCGGAATCGACGGCGGCGACGACTCCGGCGGCAACAGAACAACTGCGAGTTCGCAGTTGTCGCTGTAGTGCACGGGTTGAGTTGATTCGGGGCGCGTTCGAGTGCTGGCACACGCAGGAGTCAAACGCGTGCACTGGAGCGAGGAGGGCGACGACCATGGCGGCGAGGTGCTCGGGTCCCCATGGCGGATCCGGCTAGAGGAAGCAATCGAAGGGGAGAAAAGAGGGGTTTTGATCGTGAGCTCACCAGGAACTCAACAGAGGTGGTGGCGATGGCTGGGGTGGTTCAACGGCGACGAAATCGACGAATTCGTGCGGCGGCCGTAGACGAAGACGACGACACGATTCAACAGCTCCAGGGGGCTTCAGCTCCTCCTACTCCGCTCGAAGACGAAGACGACTGCAGTGAAGACGATGGACAGGGTCCTGGGGCTTCTTGGCGTCGATGGCTACGCGGGGGCTCGACGGTGCTCCGGCGTTCTTCTCGGACGGCGACGAATCGGGCGAGAGAGGAGGGGAGGGAGCTCGTGGAGGGGGGGAAGTGGAGCGGTGCGTCTCCAGGACGTGTCCAGGTGCGAGAAGAGGCCACGGGGAGGCCTGGAAGCTCGAAGGCGTCGAGGTGGCGTCCACGGCTGGCTCGGTGGCATTCCACCGAGCAGCTTGGAGGCGCGGGGTGGGGAAGAAGACCCCTGTGCCCTTTTGGGCCGGCTAGGCTGGGTGGGCCGGCTTCGCCTGGGCGTCTGGTAAGGTTCCTTCTTCTTTTTCTTATTTCCTTTTTCTGTTTTCTTCTGACATTTGTTCTGTTTAGCTAAATAAAATAGCTAAACATTTTATTAAATGCTGAAAACTTTTATATGGCCTCATAATAAAATAGACTAGCCACTTATAAAGTTTCAACATTTTTAAAATTCAAATAATTTGAATCTTAAATCAAATAGGGGTATTTCTTTAAATCCAAGGCACTGTTTGAATATTTGAAAAATCTATGAGCATGGGATGGGTCCCACATCACTTGATATGTGATCACACTCATTTATAAGACTTTTAAAAAATCTAACATGAATTTTTGGAGAAGATTTTTATCTGGCCTTTTGAATTAATTCATCTGGGGGGTGTTCCTTCTCCCATTTTGATTTTGAAATTGAATTTCCTTTGATTTCTTTCATGAATGCAAAGTGAAATTGATCCTAGCACATTACCTAACAGAGGGTTCTGACAGGATCGAATATTAGAGTACACTCACGTACCATGAGTCGAGGATGCGCAAGGATAACCAAACCCCCATACACTCCTCCTCGAGGTACTTGTCTCTTTGTGAAACCTCCTTATTAGATTGAGAATTACCGATAATAAGTGCATGAGTTCTTCAGACTAATGTGAGTATTCGAAAGTTGACACTTCCACATTCCCACATTTTTCTAGCCTCTCCTGTGCCATGCATTGCTTTCTTCTCACTCCGAGAGTTGGAGTCCACCTTCGCCGGTACATCCAAACCCTTGGCATGATACGCTCTGTCATCATAAACCCCCTTATATCCTTCCTCAAAACAGCCACCATACCTACCTATCAAGGCATTTCCATAGCCTTTCCGAGATACATTGCCATGCAACATCCACCTTCTCATGACTTGATCCTCATGTCATACATGCTACCTGCTTGATCGATGAGCCGCATGCTAGTTGGGACTTGCCCTAATCATTGCTACATGACGCGCTAGTATCATTGCATATCCTGCTATACTGGCAGAGGCATACATTTGCATACTTCATGATAGTTACATTTTCTTTATGATTTGAGTACTTTTGTAAAGTGTGAAAGATCTTCTATACTTCTTGTAATATATAGAGTGTTGCCCCTAAAGTGAGGAAAAGATCCCAAAGAGGACAAAATCAAAAGATCCCAAAGAGGACAAATGAGAGAAATAGGAAGAGCCATTGAGGCCACCAAAAAAATAAAAAAATAGAAAAAAGAGAAAAAGAAATAAAAAGAGAGAAGGGGGCACACTACTATTTCTTTAGAGATCCACACTCGTACTCCCTCTTATATCTTGTACTCCATAGAGATTATCATTCATGCATATAGCTATGTGGGAACCTTCACACTATAAAACATGGCTTGTATATTCCAATGATGAGCCTCCTCAAATGAGCTCTAGGTCTTCTTGAGCAAGCAAGTTGGATGCACCCCCACTAGTTCAATTGGAGAGCTTACCTTAGCTCATATGTGCATCCATTTCATGGCAATCCCTACTCCTCACATCATATCTATCATTTGGCTTTCTCTTGACTATGATTGTCCTCATTGATGTGAGCCCTTCTCACCTTTTTGACTTCCTCCTCCACCATATTCTCTCTTTGTCATCCTAAGTGTCAACTTTCTTGTTTACGCTCATCCATTGCATGCGTGCTCAAAATGTCGAAAATGAGTGGATCATTTTGACTTGTACCTGGCTAGTGGTCTGGGGATGAGTCAAGATAAGATTCCAAAGAAGACCAAGTGTGAAACTTTAGTAGATTATGTTCTCAACACAAAAATACTATTTTCTCGTATATCCCTACCGCCTTTCTTGCACGCAAACACCATTTGGAGACATTCGAGTTACAGACAGCGAGAGCTCTTGCACCTTTATGTTCTTATGTTGCTTGTTTCAATGCTAATTATAGACTCTTGCCTGTTATGACTTGAATTGAATTACATGCCTTGATTGCTTTACTTAAAAGTTCTTATATGGTTGTTAGCATGTCACCACAGAAATTATGTTTGTTATCATTTACCTACTCGAGGACGAGCAGGAATTAAGCTTGGGTTGTTGATACGTCCAAAACATATCTATAATTTCTGCTTGCTCCATGCATCTTTTGTGTGATATTGCTATGATATTGATGCACTTCCATACACTTTTGATAATATTTGGACTAACCTACTAACTCATTGCACCCCAGTGTCAGTTACTGTTTTCTGCTGTTTTTCTATTTCAGGTTTCCCCCATATTAAAAGTGCTCCAAAAATTCGGGAAAATCTAATAAAAATCAGCGCTGGGGAAGCTTCGGGAATCACCAAGGAGGGGCCAGAGGGGACCCACCAGGGCCCCAGGAGCCCTCCCGGCGTGCCCTAGGGTTGGGCCGCGCCAGGGGGCCGCCTGGACCCCTGGTGGCCCCCTTGGCTGCCCCCTTCGCCCATATATTATCCATGACGCGAAACCTTCGTGACGGGAACCCTTTGTCGCGATCTCTCCTCTGTTCCGCCGCCGCCGTGCTTCCAAGATCGGGAGCACCAGGAGACCTCTTCCCGGAACCCTGCCGGAGGGAGGAACCACCTCCGGGAGCTTCTCCACCACCATGGATGCTTCCCGGATGAACCGTGAGTAGCCCACCTTGGACCATGGGTCTATGATCAGTAGCTATGTGATGTTCTCCTCCCCTCTTTGTTCTTCATGGATTAGACCTCGTGAGCTGCCCTATATGATCGAGGCACGTATGAAATCTTTCTGCTGTTGCTATGCTGAGTTTGCTGGGATCCGATGGATTATGAGACTATGTTCAGATTGTGTTTGAGTAATATATTTGATTCTCCTCTTTTATATTTATGTTCTTGAGTAATTCTTGCACGTTCTCCGTTGCTGTTTATTGCTTTGGCTAAGTAGTAGGTAGTGACTCCAAGAGGGAGCGTTATGCATGATTGTGGGTTCATGCCCCCTGATGACTTGCTTGAGTGACAGAAACATGAGTCTAGGGGATGTGTTGTTACCACAAGGGAGAAAACAACGGTGCTTGTACTTGCGGGTGTAAGGATTGTTTACTTTACGGAAAGTTCTTTAATGCAGTTGTCCGTTGCTTTGAGTTTACACTTTGGGTGGGATTCACAACTTAATTCCCGCGAGATGTTCTGGATAGATATCTCAAGGTGGATGATTAGTAGGTAGATGCAGATGGATTTCGGTCTACTTGGCTTGGCGTACCTCCCAAGCTTTTGAGCCTCTTCCTTTCTTTATAACATAGTTAACATTGGTTTGCGCACATAATCGTGTCAATTTCCCAGCTATAATTTGTTTACCTCGCATGGCTATTTTATCGTCTTTTGGGAGAGACTGGTTCTGGAAAAGCCACTTCTGTTTTGGAGTTTCCCCGTCACGGGAATAAATAGGAGTCAAAGTAGGGAACCAGGGGAGGGGGGGGGCCTGTGGGCGCGGCCCCATGTAACAGCCCAGATTTCACAAAAATTAAAATTTTTGTTTTCGATATGAATTGTTTGGTTGTCTGAATTGTTTGCGGTGTTTGCATCCCCGATTTATAGATCGACGATTATCCCCCCTCTTATCTCGTACCGGACGGAGACCGACCCTTGCCACTCTGACACTCGACCTTTGCGACACCGGGTTTCACCCGATCACCTTCGCGAAACCCGCACAAGACCAGCCGCAACCAACGGAACGAAAAACCCCGTTTAATAAGTAAATGGGACATTTTTATAGCGTGCCGTAAAATGTCTTGGAACAGTTCCAGCGTGAGTTTAACGCCGCCGGCTCGATGCGCTGATCGCGCAGTTTGAAGTTTTACCCGAATCGGAGGTCCTGCGGACCCTCGGCGGTCAGAAACGTAAACACCGCGCGTGAGAGAGAAAAACCGGGGATGTTTTTGCAAACTGCCAGCCACCTGGGCTATATAAAAACCACCACTATCCCACCACTTTCTAGGGTTTTCCCTAAGCCAAAATTTCAGCCACCCCCTCCACTTTGCCCCCAAAAAAGTCTATTTTCGCAACCCTAGCCCAGCAGATCCGAAAAATCAGCTCCAGGCGCTCTGGACCGTCAGATCTGGCGATCCGACGGCCATAGGCCGCCATGTCACCCCAACCTACCCCTTCTCTCTCCTCAGCCTCCACGGCCGTGCCGCCGTCTCCCTCCGGCCGTCGCGCCTCCTCCCGCCGGTGAGGAGCCCTGCCGCCGGCCTCCTCTTCCCTCCTCCCTCCTCACCTCGACTTCCCTCTCCCCTTGCAGGACCTCACCGACGGGAGGCCGCAGCCGCTGCGTCATGGCGTCCGCCGCCCCGCGCCGGAAGCCCTCGCGCACCGCCTCACCTCCTGGCCGCTGGATGGCTGCCGCCGGGACTCGAGGTCGGCCAAATCCGGCACCGCGCGCTCGATCTGCGCCATCGCCGGGTCGCCTCCTACACAGTGGAGCTCGCCAGAGCCGGCAACCGGCCGCCGAAGGTCGCTTCGCGTCCGAGATGACGAGGGCGAGTTGTCCCCCACCCGATCCCCTCAGGTGGTCCGGCCCAGCAGCGCGGCCACGGCCTATCCCGCGCGGCCCAGGTGCCCCAAGGCCCAACCGGACCAAGCCAGGACGCATCCTCTGCCTCTTGGGCCAAGCCCATGGGTGAGGCCCGAGCCACTTTTTTTCCCTTTAAAGTATTTAGATTTTTCCAAATTTCTGCTAAGTCTGTAGAACTTGTGCTGCTGATTCCATTTTGTGACGTAATTTGCGAGAGAGCCGTAGCCCGTATAGTGATGCGCCCAAAAGGAAAACTGTTTAGAATTGTGTGTACTTCAGTTCATATTTTGTGAGCATCTTGATTTGAGGTCATCTTGATGTTTTTAATCACTGTTGAAGTGGGTATCAGGCTGTTAACTGCTATTACTTCCTGTTAAGTGCTGCTGTTATTATTTTATTGCAAGTTTGATTGATGATTGTGACACATCCATGAGGCCTATGCTATTAATTTTTGTTGCATACTGTTAAGCATCATGTCTACTTCAATGCTATGCATTCACATGTCATATTTTCCTGTTGCATGATGTTTGTTTCATCAGCCAAAGTAGCTACCCTGATGTTAGTGTGCTGCTGTTTATATAAAATTGCTACTTTGCTGCCCTATATCTTTTTAACTGTGCATCCTATTGAGCATTGCAATATGCCATTTTGATCTATGCCATGTCTAATTTCATTATATATATTGCATTGTCATGTTTACATTCCTGGTCATAGCTATGTTTAGCTCCAAAGTTGCTATCCTGCTGATTGTTGACAGCCACCTCTATTTTCACCAAGTCTGTAACTTTCCGATGCCATGTTGCACGCTTAATATATTTTGATCTGTGATGCCTATGACCTTGATTCTTGTTTGTACCTGATCACCATCATGTCTAGTTCATGCCCATATATTTCTATGTCATGTTGCTTCACTTTTGCATATATATTTACCCCTGTTTATACAGCATGAAAATAACAGTTTCTGCCATGTTTTCCTGATTTTCACCAAGTTCTTGACAAGTAATGTTTTATAGCTTTTTGTGTTGCTTATAACTAGTGAACCATGATGCATATTTGCATGATTCCTTTTGCCATGCCTTCCCTAAAATTTCTACTTTAGTTGCATATCATTTGTGAGCATGTTTGCATTCATTATCCTTTTTATGCATTTCTCTAAAGTGTGCTTCCTGATGTTGGCAGATTGTGTTCCAAACTTGTATTGCTTATATCTTTTTAACCGTGACTCCGTTTGGGGTGTTCTTTATATGTAACTTGATTAGTTTTTCGTGTAATTTGTGTTTATGCTATCATTTTATGCTGTTAACCAACCTAAAATATGGTTTAGGGAAGAACAGTACCAATTAATTAAATTGTCGTGGGGTACTTAGTGGAATGCCATGTTTAGGTTGTGCCTCACTTAAATTGACTAGCATAAGTAGTTTACCTTGTGCTTCACCCCTTTCCATGTTTGTGTGCTATGCCATGCTTGAGTGAGATGCCATGTTAACATCCTTTGGTCATCTTGTGTAGCTAAACAACTTGAAACCTTGTAAACACGCGGTATCGTCGTGTGTGACGAGTACTCCACTTAACCTGTTAGTAACTGCTCTCGACGGTAGGTGCGATGTCTCGTGTTGCCTTATTGTTGATGCTTGCTCGTGTTTGCTTCGTATTAATAGATGCTTGCTCGTTGATTGCTTTCCAGTGTTTACCGTCTTGAGTGCTTCCGGGGTTACCTTCGGAGACGATGCGAGCTTGCAATCAACTACACCTTCGGAACCGGACTTATCAACAGGCAAGGACTATACATTACTTATGATCCATTCTATTTCAACCAGCGGTTTGCATGCTAGTCTAGGAGGTTCGATGTTTGATCCTACCACATGTTTACAATCTCTTTCAAACCAATACAGCCATGTCCCCTCCCAGCAAACCATGTACTGCTATGTTACTATTGCTCGTTGCTCACCCCCTGCTTAGTATGCATGCTTAGGATGCTACGATGTTACCCTGTTACTCCTTGGTTTGGGCTATCACACTATTATAGTTGTTGTTGATGATATGATTATTATAATGTTGACTATATTTGACGAAGGATGGAAGGTCTAGGCTATCCCACCCCGACGCTTTGTTCCATTCGAGTCACCTAGGATCCGAGTTCCGGGTATTGTGTCTCTTGACGAGCGTGCCTAACCGCGTGTGGGATGGGGTCCCATTTTCTTACCTACCTAGCTTCAGACATTTCTAGTCGTGGCCCAAGCTGATTTACCATTTGAAACTGTGTGTGTGTCTGTTGGGTCGCTCCTGGCAGATATTCTTTAAACCAACCCGGACCAGTGGGGACATGGTTTCCCTGTTGGTCCACCTTTGACCGGCGAGGGCCCGGGACCTCACGTGAGGTGTCCCAACAACCCAAACCCCATTGAGACGGAAGAGGCCGATCCGAGGGCGCGGCCGGCTTTTGGATTGGATGTCGAATCCCCGGGGGCCACCCGGATTTGTTTGTTGTTAGTTACAGGGACCTGTCGTTTCGGATCTCTTGGAACTAAATCATAAAATGGTTGCCTGTGATGGGTAGCAACTGAGAGAGAATGGGCGTGCGTGCGAAGCCTTGTAATGGGCAATTAGTACACCCCTACAGGGTTAAATCTTTTCGAGAAGCCGTGTCCACGGTTATGGATGACTTGAGACCTACTCCTTGTTCATAGACAACAACTACTGAGATAATCTTAATATAACTTGATCAACGTGTGTGTGCCTTGACTGCTTCTTCTTCGTCGGGATGCGAAGAGGAGGACAAGGATAGGATAGGTGTTATACTTGCGTAAGCAGGTGGATAGCAGACTTGTTGGAGGCGATTCCTCATCGAATGCTTGGCTTCTTACCTTACTCTCTAGATCTTTAGCCACTTCATAAATGCTAGTGCGGCAGCAACCTCACCACTTACCCCATCCTTACCGTAAACTAGTTGTCCTAGAATGACGAGTGATGAAGTCCTTGCTGGGTCAGTTGACCACTACAGTTGGATGCTGAGTACTTCTGTACTCATGATACTACCCCCAAACTCTTTTCACGTGGAGACTCGACGACGACTAGTTAGGCGGATCTCGGCGGAGGGCCTGGACCCGTGTAGTTATGGGGATTGATAATTTTCTCTTTGCCACTAGGCATGCAATTGATTGTAGTCTGTACTCAGACGTGTATCTTTCGCTGATGTATTGTAATTAAGGCAGTTGTATGCCGATTGTATGAGATGTTGTATCCATGTAGCTGTAATTGTTGGGAAACGTAGTAGAAAACAAAAATTTTGTGCCTACGAATCAAGATCCCAAGATCATCCAAGAAAGATGGCATACAAGGTTTAGGCCATTGCTCACCAACGGTTGCAGCGGAAGAAGAGTTGATGAAGCGGGTGGAAGTAGATCTCGTGATGCGTCTCACGATCTGTCCCACTATCTATCCCACGAACGAATCCCTCGAGCAATTCCCTCGAACAGATCTTCGAGGAAGAAGAAAAAGAAGTTCCTCGAAGAAGGATCAAAGTTATGATCCCTCTACCGGTATCCACACATCTCGTAGCAGCAATCCAGCAGTGCTCCGCGGTCCAGAGAAGAACGCCACCGAGAAAACTAGAGGGAGAAAACCCTAACGGATTCCGATCTAGAACAACGTCTAAACCGGGGTCTAATTGTGGAGCAACGGGCTTTAGAGGGAGGGAGGGTGGCGCATAGGCTTTGGGGATCAAGTGTGTTACGCCTACACCCCCTCCCCTCATTATATAGGTGGCCAGGAGGGCCCTTGGCCGAAATAAGGGGGGTGGAGTCCTTCCAGGACTCCTCCCTTGGTAGGAAAACTTTCCCCTAGGACTCCTTCCTTGTGTGGAGTCCTTCCCACTTTGGAAAGCCTAGTCCTAATAGGACTAGGGACAAATTTCGTCCAGCCCCTATGGGGAGTCTTGCACCCCAAGTCTAAGGGTGGTGGGGCGCATATGGTACTGTCTGGAACCTTGTGGAACCTTCCAGAACCTTCCATGACCTTCTAGGACCCGCCGGGACCATTCTCGGCCATTCCGGGACCTTCCGGGATGGTTTCGGGACATTACGAAACCTTCTGGAACACTTCCAAGACCTTCCGGGACCATTTTTGGACGTTCCGGAACTATCTGGATAGGTTCCGGGATGATCCGGGTTACCGTCTAGCCTGCCCGATGCCCTGCGTCTGTTCGTCGGTCGTTTTTTGGACGTCCACCGATTAACCGGAAACTATTCCGGTTGATCCAGGACTTCCCCAGTACCATTCTCATATGTTCCAGAACCACCTGGGTCTATTCCAGAGTGATCCAGACATATCCTTAAATACCCAGAACTTCTTCTGGTGCCCTTATGAACAATTCCATAAATACCCGGAACTACTTCCGATACCCGTATGAACTATTCCATTTTGCTTCCACTAAACCTTTTACCATTCCAGTATTCTAACAGACCACTGCTCGTTATGTGTGTGACCCAATAGGTTCGGTATAATACAGACATGACTCAGAACATCTTCCGGACATAGGTCAACAGCCTTTTGTCAATAGCCAATAATCAACAGCGGAGCCATGGACACCCATGTTGACTCCCGCACATACACGAAGAAACTTCGAGTGAACCATTATGTTTAGTCATGTACCATTCCATTTGCTTCACGATATATGACAAAGTCAGAGGAGAGAAGTTTGGCACCCATGTGTAACAACTTCTTGAACACAAGCCACTCATTATCCTCTTTGCTCGTTTGTCCCTTTTCTCGTTATCGTATTCCGGTATCCCCGTGACTGAATCACAATGCGTCTGGCCAGACTATAATGGATACCGTCATACCGAGTGGGCCCGAAGTGAATATCTTCTTCATCGTGAAGGAGCAAATCCCAATCTTGAACTATCACAGTTATTAGACACACTATCCAATGTACCTAGAACTTATTTTACTACTTCCCAGTAACGGGAAGATTCATCTAATTACCAAAGCACATCTTCCTGTGTGAAGCAACTTGATACTCTCATGGTCTAAGGAATTACGTATATGATAACATTTCATGATATGACTTATAATGTTGTTACGATGTGATCTCTAAGTATATCATTCAATACTGGGGTCGGTTCAACATCATTGTTCTGCTAACAATATGTTCCCATTGCTACTGACATCCTTGTTACAAGAATAATGTCCATGATTAAGAAAACGTAATCATCAGTTAGCACATGAGCTGGTCTTAGAGGCTAAACCAGGAAGTCTTGGTGTTTACATTTCCACACATGCAAATGAGTTTTCTTCGAATCTCACAGCCAGGGTCATTGCAATTATAGCACAGAAATATAAACATTAATTATGAACGTGGAAATATATATAATAACATTTTATTATTTCCTCTAGGGCATATTTCAACAGTCTCCCACTTGCACTAGAGTCAATAATATTGTCAGTGCTTGAGCACTTGACACCTATGGCATACCGGTGTAATGCATGCTTCAATTGTGGTATAGACTTCATCTACGGATCTGACGTTTCAGGCCTG
The DNA here is from genome assembly GCA_950022295.1 of Bromus sterilis. Lineage (NCBI taxonomy): Eukaryota > Viridiplantae > Streptophyta > Magnoliopsida > Poales > Poaceae > Bromus > Bromus sterilis. The sequence goes on from OX465597.1 coordinate 35,476,766, forward strand.
TTTGTATCTTGCATATCTTCACGTTTTTCACGCTATCATAAAATTCACTAATTTATCAGTTTAGATTTGTATATGTTTTGGATCATTTGGTAGGACCTTGTTTCCTTTAGAATAAGTCATAAAATCATTCATCAATGTTCCATGAGATTCAAGCATCTAGGAAACCATACCATGTTCATAAATGAAATGATGATTCAAAATACCCTCCCTTGTTACTTCTTTAAGCAACAATATACTTAGCCTCTGTTATAAAATTCGCCACAGTATCTAACTTAACACAGTTCCTCCATACTGTGCCACCCTTACGTGTGAAACACATAATCCTAATTAATATCGAAAATCGGTCGGAGTAAGTATGAAGACTGAATTGGTGTAACTATTTACAACGAGCTCTTCATTCTCTCCATTTTTCCGAGAAACATATCTTATCTTTTATAAGTTTAACTTTTCACTGTTTGTCCAATGATCAACATCTTGATCACTTCGGTATCTTGCTCACAACCTTTTGGAGCACTGGACATATCTGGTTGTTTTACATATTATGGTGTACAAGATTAATCCAAACGCACATGTGAGTGGAATTCAATTCACGTGTTTTGCTTATCTGTGTTCATAAACACCGATTTTTGCAAACAACTTTTCACCATGACCTCGGCAAGAACATGTTTCTTGGCGTTTCATACTAAACTACTTTAGTATCATGTCAATATGTAGTGTTGGCTTTAGCATGATCAGGCACTTACTATCTTCATAGATCATTGTGCTCAATACTAATGCTATATTAGCCCAAGTTCTTCAACTGAAAACTATTTCCAATGAAGTCCTTATTCGTGTCAAGAAATTTATATCATTTCCAATCAACAATATGTCATCTACATAAGGTTTTAGAAATATCATTCAGCTCCCACTTACTTTCTTGAACATTCAAGCATCTTCGTTTATTCCTGATGAAAACAAACTCTTTTGGCAATTTCATCATAACAAAAATTCCAACTCCATTGTGCTATATTCAGTCCATCACTGGATATCCAAGGCTTGCATCTATTTTAGCATCATTTGAATCGACAAAACATTCTGGTCGTATCACATATACGTCCTTTGTTATATTTCCGTGTAGGAACTTTGTTTTGACGTTCATTCTACCATATCCTATAAATGAGATATGTAGTAATTGCTAATATAACCCGAACTGACTAAAGCATCTCTACGGTCGAAACTATTTCGCCGTAGTCAACCTTTGAACTTGCTAGAAAACAATTTTCCAACGAGTTGAGCTTTATGGATAAAACAATTTCATCCGAATCAATTATAGATCCATATATATATTCTTCAGACTTTTAGTCTTTCAGAGGGTCTACCAAGTTCAAAACTTGACTTACTTCCATGGATACTATCTCGGATTATTTTCCATTTAGCTAAATCCCGGAGCAGGGCCCATCAACGCTTCTTTGTATATCAAAGGTTTATCATTGTCGAACAATAATATCTCATTTTACATATCATGAATGTTTGTACGAGTTTTGTCTAACCTGTGTGGTTCAGCTGCGCACTTATTTGAAGATTCAACAACTTTAACAAGCTGCACTGTCCTCCCACTCACTCTTTTGCAAGAAACCATTTTCTTCAAAACACATTGTTCTTAACAGTAAACAGGTTTGCTTTTGTGTAGTGATAGAGGAATACCAAACCTTTTGGAATAACCTTGACAAAGTAGCACTTATCTGATTTGGTGTTTTGAGTATGTCAAACATATGTCTCATACACCAAAATTTTAAGAAAAGACAATATGGTTTTATCATTTCCATATCATATCTAATATGGTGCCATTTCAATAGATTTGATGGTGCTCTTTTCAGTGTAAAAGCTGTAGTCTCTAACGCATAACTTTAATAAGTATAATGGCAAATTGATAAACGTCATATTTGATCTTACCGTGTCATACATGACTTGATTATGTCTCTCGAGCACTTTACTCTTAGTTGAGTTCCGCTAGGCACAAGTTATGACACCTTTTCACAACTCATCAGACGTTCGCTAAACTTGTAACTCAAATATTACTTTCTACAATCTAATTTGCAGAAGCATTATTTCTTATTACAATACATTTCTATTTCACTCTAATTTTCCTTGAACGTTTCAAAGATTTCAGACGTATGTCTCCATTGAACAGTTATCCATATATTTATTTCAGTTCATGAGTGAAGATAGAAAATCCACTGTACACAACTACACTTATTGGACTACACACATCATCATGTATGATTTTCAATAATTTAGTTGCCCGTTAATGTATGGTCCATCAACGGTGTTTTTAGTCACATTAATTTTAGACAATGTATGCAAGCGTCAAGTTATTCATAATCATATGACTCAAATGTCCATCACTTATGGAAATTCTTCATGCATGTTATGCCACTTGTGACAAACTGCAGTGCCACACACTTGTGGTATTTCTGTTAGTCTTGCGACGTTTAGCGTCAGTGTTATGGATGTTTAGCATTATTATCAAGATTCATAACATACAACCTATTCACAATAGAAGTATGGCCTTTATGTTATTCATAGCTTTGAACAACTCTCTTGCAATAAACATGATTCAAAATGATGTTTTGCAACAAGGCTAAAGTGTAGTAACAATTTACTCAACTCTAAAATGAATTATGAAGATAATAATAGAGTCAACAAACAGTATAGTAAACCTTTTACCGTGTTCTCGTGTGTGTCAAAACTCATCATTTAGCTAGTCATAAAGGCCATAGTATTTCTTGCATCGACTTGCAACGATATGCAATTGAAGTGATATTCTAGTGATCAACAGTTTAATCACAATATACAAGAATTAAGATTAACCGCTTAATCATGATTCCCAAGAATTACATCTTTTGACCAGCAATGAGTTCATCTATAACTTCGTATGACTTTCATTTCTGAGCTGGATATTCCAGTCTTCTTGCGCTTTGCCTTTATACGTATCATAGTTCTATTTCCAATGTCACTCCTACTCACAGAATATCACATATGATCAAGGGTGGCGCATGCCATGGACTTTCCGGCGTGTGAGTCTTACTAACATCCTTTGGACTTCCTTTCCCTTAATTCTCATCATCATATGATTAATGTTCTTCTGGATCCCACGCTTATCAGTTTTGTTTAGAGCACAGTGAACATTTTCACTAATGCTTACAATCATACATTGTACTAGATATCTTATATCCAAAATTAATATTCTTACTACTGAAAACAATTTTTCAGTTCCATGAATATAACATAACTATCCCAAACGTTTTGAAGTTCGGGTTTCATGGTGGTGAAGACAATGAACTTAGCTGTAGTGGAATTCTAGCAACGGTTGCAGCGAAAGAAGAGTTGATGAAGCGGGTGGAAGTAGATCTCGTGATGCGTCTCACGATCTGTCCCACTATCTATCCCACGAACGACTCCCTCGAGCAATTCCCTCGAACAGATCTCCGAGGAAGAAGAAGAAGTTCCTCGAAGAAGGATCAAAGTTATGATCCCTCTACCGGTATCCACACATCTCGTAGCAGCAATCCAGCAGCGCTCCGCCGTCCAGAGAAAAACGCCACCGAGAAAACTAGAGGGAGAAAACCCTAACGGATTCCGATCTAGAACAGCGTCTAAACCGGGGTCTAATTGTGGAGCAATGGGGTTTAGAGGGAGGGAGGGTGGCGCATAGGCTTTGGGGATCAAGTGTGTTACGCCCCCACCCCCTCCCCTCATTATATAGGTGGCCAGGAGGGCCCTTGGCCGAAATAAGGGGGGTGGAGTCCTTCCAGGACTCCTCCCTTGGTAGGAAAACTTTCCCCTAGGACTCCTTCCTTGTGTGGAGTCCTTCCCACTTTGGAAAGCCTAGTCCTAATAGGACTAGGGCCAAATTTCGGCCAGCCCCTATGGGGAGCCTTGCCCCCCAAGTCTAAGGGTGGTGGGGCGCATATGGTACTGTCCGGAAACTTGTGGAACCTTCCAGAACCTTTCATGACCTTCCAGGACCCGTCGGGACCATTCTCGACCATTTCGGGACCTTTTGGGATGGTTTCGGGACATTCCGAAACCTTCTGGAACACTTCCAAGACCTTCCGGGACCGTTTTCGGACGTTCCGGAACTATCTGGATAGGTTCCGGGATGATCCGGGTTACGGTCTAGCCTGCCTGATGCCCTGCGTCTGTTCGTCGGTCGTTTTCGGGACGTCCACCGATTAACCGGAAACTATTCCGGTTGATCCAGGACTTCCCCAGTACCATTCTCATATGTTCCAGAACCACTTGGGACTATTCCAGAGTGATCCGGACATATCCTTAAATACCCAGAACTTCTACTGGTGACATTATGAACAATTCCATAAATACCCGGAACTACTTCCGGTATCCGTATGAACTATTCCATTTGGCTTCCTGTCGGGACCCGGGGTTAGCGTATGCAAGTACAGTTAAGACATAGTCATATGGAGAGCCGAGAACCGCACCCACTTGTTTAAGCAGACAAGGCCAAGCACTGAACATTCTCGGAAAGCATCGTACGTGAGGGGCATCCCATCCAGGCCGGATGATCAACTGTGATGGGTCCTCATCGTCCGTACACAAGTCTAATGATATGGGTGGTGAACTCCCATATTCAAAGACAAGTCGCCTCAACCATACTATCGACTATCTCAAAACTCTTACATAGACTGACTCCAGCCCGATCACTTAGTCGGGGTCTAGGGCGGGCTCGATCATACCACAAAGTGTGCACGAGACGGAGTCTCCGACAATCGCATCGCGATGCCCCAAGCTGCGCACATCTAAGGGCCACTTGGTGTATGAGAGACCGCCAGCCAGAACACAACTAAGGTCTCGAAAACCCATTCAAAGACATGCATGTTATAACCATACACGCAACACACATGCCTTGTATGAACAGTAGGTACCATTGCAATTCTCTACAAAGTGTACATTTTATTTATAACTCTTATAGAGTACACACAGAGATCACATACATGTGATCCAACATTACAACATAAAGCGGAAGCAAATTATGTCTGAGTACAGACAAGTTTAACAAATTGGCTTAAGAAGCCTTATTCAAACACAAAGCCCTCCACGAGGGAACCAGTCTGCTGACTGGGACTAGACTAGCTTAACTTCAATCGTCCAGCTCGATGAAGAAGCCACCTTCGGGGTCAGTGGCGTCATCTAAAACATATATTAAGAAAACGAGAGTACAAAGTCGTACTCAGCAAGACTTACATAGGAGATATACTACTCATGCACATGTATCAAGGTAAAGGGAGGTGGGGTTCACTTGCAGAAATGCCAGCTTTGACTTGGCTAATCCTGAACTACGAGTACCAGACTTGAGGTAAGAAGCGTACACGAGTCCACTACTTTCACCAACCAATACACCACTATGGTGCCTTCCTCGACTTCCCCACGAGAAAGCACGCCATAGCACTCACACTTATCTTGGTGTATTTTAGAAGTATCCGGTTCAAGTTATGTAATAATCAAGCTAAGCTTTCCAAGTAGTCCATAACCGCGGACGCGGCTATTTGAATAGTTTTGATAACCTTGCAAGGGTGTACCGCTACACACACATGACCATCATTTACCGCCTTTGATCTCGACACCATTTAAGGGGTGCCAGCGAGGATGCTCACCACAACTGTTACCTCATAGCCTATCTAGTCCAAGAAATCCGCCTACTTGGGTTGGTTACCACAATCGTGAACCCGGCCGGTTTACCGAAGTGGACCCAAGCGATGTGTGCGTGGTGCATAAGCCGGTCTCGGATGAGCTGTTCTCCCACTTAGCATCCAGGCCACAAGCCTACCAGAACTCCGAACTACTGCGACATCTGGACATCGAAAGGGATGAGTTAATAGGTTGAGAGGGGTCAGTGAGCCCAATGTGTGGTTGTACTCTTCATCTTGGATCACCACACAAGAACTCGGACTTAGGGCGGTGTTCAACGAGACAACCCACTGTGTACTCCTACACAGCCTCTCATCGTTCACCTTGTATTAGGGTCGATTCACCAACACTTTTCTACCATCATCAACATGATAATTCCCATCCTGACTCACATCACAGTAACAACATGGTATCATACTAAGCATGCAATAAGCGATAACATTTGCAGGGGCCACATGATATCAAACAACTCCTACAGTTGCTAGGATTGTGGTTTGCTTACTACTGTGACAAAATGATAGGTCATGCAAAGGAATGGGTTCATCTATGCGGTAGAAACGAATCATGGTGATCATCCTAAACAATGCATAAGCGAGACATGAGAGGGAAGTGGGATTTTATCGACATGATCAATGGGGTTTTGCTTGCCTTGCTGACGAGGTTCGGGTTCTGGATCTTCAGCGAAGGGGGTGACCTCTTGCTCCGGTTCCACCTCTACTCGGCAAACAAAGCACGAAGTAGCAATCAATATGAATGCAATGCTCAAGCACATGATTGAATGTTAATGCTTGAAGTACAAGTTTTGATGTGTGAGGCAATTCCATTTAAGTGGAATATATTGCACTTAAAATGCAAATTCAAACTCCACATTTGAATTCAACATTAACCAAGTTATATGTGATATAGTTTGATCATTTTGAATTACCTTCAAATGTGTATGATATGCCTCTGATGTGTAAGTGAAATGTAGCCTGTTTCCATGGTTCAAGTTGCAAAAATATTTGAATTGAATTTGATTTAATTCCATTTAAATCAAATAACAAATGCTACTGATCACATTTTAAATTCAACTCAAACAGAGTTGAAAGTTGCATATTTGGAAAGATAATTTTCTCCTGATCATTTTTCATATATTATTTGTCCAATTTGGAGTTAATATGAATTTTCTATGAATTTCCAAAGTTTGGGGTATTTTCTGGATTTTCTGGAATTATTTAAACCATTTTGCTTTTCTGGAAAATTGGTTTACTGCGTCATGCTGATGCAAGCATGACCTCAGCAGGGGCCTGACTGGTGGGCCAGCCAAGTCAGTGGCAGAGGGATTTAATCCTCTCTGTTTAATTAACAGAGAGGGGTTAGGGTGCTGGGGCCCAGTAGTCAGTGGGTTAGGGGGGGATTAGCTTAGTGGCCTCGGGCCCACGAGTCAGAGAGAGAGAGGGGAGGTTAATGGCGACGGCGGTCGTGGACTCGCCGGAGTCTTGCCGGAGTCGGGGTTTTGGGCACGGGGAGGGGTCCGGAGGGCACGAAACTGCTCCTTGGGGTCGTCCGCATCGAGTGGTGTCATCAGGGGGCCACGGGGATCACCGGAACATCATCGGCGACGAGCGGCGGCGGAAGTTGGGCACTGGACTCGTCGGGTTCTTCATTTTGTGAACGGATTTGGAAACCGAGAGTATAGAAACGAAGCTGGGGTGTGTGCGGAACTAGTGGAGCCATCCAGGGTCAAACGGGTGCTTTGGTGCATGTCCTCGACGACGAGCGGCGGCGTTTGGTCTCGGACCTCGTCGAAATCATGCAAACGGGCACGGGAGGATGCGTGGATGGAGGCAAAAGAACGGCAAGCTCACCCTGATCGCGATGAAGGGCTCGGGGAGGCCGGGGAGTGCTTGGCGTGGACGAATTTGAGGTTGGACTCGTCGGCGGCCGGCGGCGATTCCTTAAAGCTGGCGTCACTTGGAGTGCTCCTGGGCTTCGATTGATCTGGGGGAAAGACGAAGTCGTCGACGCTGGTTCGATTGGACACGGTGGCACGGCTCGGGGACGACTGTGGCTACGTGGGCTCGTCGGTGTGCTCCACGGCGGTCTTCGGGCGGCGACGAATCGGGCGCAGGAGGAGGAGGAAGACGAAGAGGAGGGGGGGAATGGATCAGGACGGCTGCGCGGCGTCTCCAGCGAAGGGATAAGGCGCGGGACAGGCAGGCAGCTGCCTGTCGTGCCCACGGCGATCGCCGGCGAGGTGCCTGCCAGCCTGGAGGGAAGAAGACGCATGTAACCCCCTCCAGGTGGGCTGGGCCGGCCAGGTGGGCTGCGGGGAGTTAGCTGGGCTGAAACCAGGTAAGTTCCTTTTTCCTTTTCTCTCTGTTTAATCTTTCCTTTCTTTTTCTGTAATTTGTTTTGGCTCTGATAAAAATACCAAACCATTTTATTAAATGCTGAAAACTTTTATGTGGCCTCATAAAAATATAGACTAGTCACTCATAAACTTTCAACATTTTTAAAATTCAAATGATTTGAATTTTAAATCAAAAAGGGGTATTTCTTTAATTCCAAGGTACTGTTTGAATATTTGAAAAATCTATGAGCATGGGGTGGGTCCCACATCACTTGAAATGTGATCACACTCATTTATAAGACTTTTCAAAACTCTAACATGAATTTTTGGAAAATATTTTTATCTGGCCTTTTGAATTAATTCATCTGGGGGGTGTTCCTTCTCCCATTTGGATTTTGAATTTGATTTCCAAGATTTCTTTTTGAAATTTTTACATGATGCAAAGGTACTAACTAACCCTAGCACATACCTAACAGAGGGATCTGACAACTCGCCCCCACTCAAAAGAATCTCGTCCCGAGATTCAGAAGTCTGCGGGAGGAAGGAGGGGTACTCGGCAATGAGACGGTCTTCTCTTTCCCACGTGGCTTCTCTTTCAGAGTGGTGTGACCATTGCACTTTCAGAAACCTAATCTTCTGACGACGAGTGACACGCTCTGCGGAATCAAGAATACGAACGGGGTATTCTCGATAAGAAAGGTCATCTTGGAGATCAAGAGTTTCATGGTCGACTTCGCGGATGGGGTCCTTGAAGCAACGCCTGAGTTGGGATACATGGAATACATCGTGTACTCGGGAAAGGTGCGGAGGTAGTTCAAGTTGGTAGGCAACTTCTCCACGTTTAGCAATAATGCGGAAAGGTCCGATGTAACGTGGGGCCAACTTGCCTTTGACACCGAAACGTTGGGTCCCCTTCAGAGGAGTAACCCGAAGGTAAGTCTTCTCATCCAGATTGTAGCTCTCTTGCCTATGATGACGATCATAGTAGCTTTTCTGACGAGACTGGGCTGCTTTCAATTGATCACGAACAATGCGAACTTGATCTTCTGCTTCCTTGATCATATCCGGTCCAAAGAATTGTCTTTCACCGGCTTCAGACCAGTTTAGTGGTGTTCGACATCGTCGGCCATACAAGAGTTCAAAAGGAGCCATGTTCAGACTAGATTGAAAACTATTGTTATAAGCAAATTCGGCATATGGAAGAGAATTCTCCCAATTCTTTCCGAATGAGATAACACAAGCTCTGAGCATGTCTTCAAGAATTTGGTTAACCCTTTCGACTTGACCACTAGACTGAGGATGGAAAGCCGTACTAAAGGAGAGATGAGTTCCCATAGCACGTTGGAAGCTTCCCCAAAATCTAGAGGTGAAAAGGCTACCGCGATCAGAATTGATTTCCAAAGGAACACCGTGAAGTGATACAATTCTGGAGATGTACAAGTCCGCTAACTGACTAGCAGTTATAGACTCGCGAACCGGAAGGAAGTGAGCAACTTTGGAAAGCCTATCTATGACAACGAAGATGGCATTGTTTCCTTTCTGGGTTCTTGGAAAGCCGGTGATGAAGTCCATACCGACTTTGTCCCATTTCCACTCAGGAATGGACAAAGGTTGAAGTGTACCAGCAGGTCTTTGATGTTCTGCCTTAATGCGACGACAAACATCACATTCGGCGACAAATTGAGCAATGTCTCTCTTCATCCTAGTCCACCAAAATCTCTGGCGTAGATCTCGGTACATTTTCGTGCTACCGGGATGAATTGAGAGGGGTGTGTCATGGGCTTCCTTGAGGATGAGTTGCCTTAGTTCCTTATTCTTAGGTACTACCAAACGATTTCCAAAGAAAACCGTTCCCTTGCTATCTGTGGAGAAACATTTAGCAACTCCGCTAGCAATGTTCTTCTTGATCCGGCGAACACCTCGTGCACGCCTTTGGGCAACTATAATTTGATCCTCAAGGGTTGGTTTCGCCACCAAGGTTGAAAGATAGCCATGAGGAACAATCTCAAGATTGAGCTTGCGAAAGTTCTCATGAAGAAGTGGTTGATACTGCTGTAACATGAGGTTGTTACAGTACGACTTACGACTTAGTGCATCAGCCATGACATTGGCCTTGCCTGGGGTGTAAGAAATCCCTACGTCGTAATCTTTTATCAACTCAATCCAGCGTCTTTTCCTGAGATTAAGATCTGGCTGGGTGAAAATATATTTGAGGCTTTGGTGGTCGGAATAAATCTCACAACGATTACCAAGGAGGTAATGTCGCCAAGTTGTTAGAGCATGAACTACGGCAGCGAGTTCAAGGTCATGGGTAGGATAATTCTCTTCATGTGGCCGCAACTAGCGTGAAGCATAAGCTACCACATGTCGATCTTGCAGAAGTATGCATCCTAACCCTTGCCGTGATGCATCACAATAGATCTCGAAATCCCTTTTTGTGTCTGGAGGTGCAAGTACGGGTGCAGAAGTCAACCTTCTTTTTAGCTCCTGAAAGCTTTCCTCGCACTTGGAAGTCCATAAGAATTTCTTATCTTTCTTGAGGAGTTCAGTTAGAGGCTTTGCAACTTTAGAAAAGTTCTCGACGAAGCGACGGCAATAGCTGGCTAGGCCAAGAAAACTTCTAACTTGCTTAACCGATTCAGGTGGAGTCCAGTCAAGGACGGCCTGAACTCTCTCGGGATTCACAGCAATGCCTTTTTCAGAAATCACGTGGCCTAAGTAGGTCACTTATGGTAGCCAAAATTCACACTTGGAGAATTTAGCGTACAGGCGATGCTCTCTAAGTTTCGTCAATACCAGCCTTAAGTGTTCGGCATGATCTCCTTCGTTCTTCGAGTAGATGAGAATATCATCAAGATAAACTACAACAAATTTATCTGGGTACTCCATGAAGATCGAATTCATCAAGCGTGAGAATGTGGCGGGGGCATTGGTTAAACTAAAGGACATGACGGTGTACTCGTAAAGACCATAACGAGTAGTAAAAGCCGTTTTGGGAATGTCCTCGTTTCGGATTCTGATCTGATGATACCCTAATCTCAAATCCATCTTGGAAAAGACAGCGGATCCTGCAAGTTGATCATAAAGATCATTGATCCTGGGCAGTGGGTATTTGTTCTTTATCGTCGCTAAATTTAGCGGGCGATAATCTACGCACATCCTTTCTGTTCCATCTTTCTTCTTTACGAACAGAACGGGGCAACCCCATGGCGATGAGCTAGGGCGGATGAAGCCTTTTGCCAACGAAGCATCAAGTTGGGTTTTTAGCTCAGCTAACTCATGTGGGGCCATTTTATATGGGCGTTTGGAAATTGGTGCGGTTCTTGGAACAAGATCCACTATAAATTCTACACACCTGTCGGGTGGCATGCCCGGCAGCTCTTCAGGAAAGAAATCCGGGAAGTCACGAACCACCGGAATATCTTCAAGTTCGGGAAGGGGGAGTACATTCAAAGAATGCACTTGGGTTCTTGTTCTGGTTGAGGTATAGCTGATGGTTTTGCCCGAAGGGTGGGTGAGTTTCACGGATTTGCCTTTGCAATCCAGGTAGGCATTTTGTCTTGATAGCCAATCCATGCCAAGGATGACATCAATGTCTGAAGACTTGAGGGCTATGAGTGAAGCAAGGAATACTAAACCCTCAATTGCAATTTGATTACCATGGCTCACTCTATTAGTTTGCCATCTTGACCCTGGAGTTTGAATAACCATCGGGGTGGACAATTCAACAAAGGGTAACTCATGACGAAGTGCATAACTTTCCGACATGAATGAATGAGATGCTCCTGGGTCGAAAAGAACGGAAGTAGGAACAAAATTGACTGGGAGCGTACCAAGAATGACGTCAGTGGTGTCGTCAGTCTCTTCAGCGGCAACCTGGTTCAGACGTCCACGAGTGGCGGAAGGAGCGGGTTTGGCGGTGAAGACCTTTTGGGGTGGCTTGCCACGACCATTGTTGTTGTTGTTGCTGCCTCCGGCACGTGGTGGAGCATTTTGGTTCTGGACCTGGTTCTGGGGGCACTTGAGAGAGTAGTGGCCTGCCTGACCACACTTGTAGCAAGCTCCGAAAACAGTGCGTGGAGCTGGATGGTTTGGTGGAGCTGGGTGGAATTGGGTGGTTGGACGAGGCGCCACATAGGATGGCCTCGGTGGGTTGTTCTGGCGGAACATGCTGTTTGGGATCCAGATCTTGCGTTTCTGGGAACCAGAGCTGGATGATCCGTCATCTCTAGGATGTTTGCGGAAATCGTTGGGGGTGTTCATGTCCTCTGCTTTGATGGCCTTGTTGACAAGGACCTGGAATGTGGCAAAATCATGAAGGTTGAGCTCGCGAGGGAGTCCGGAGTTGAGGCCACGACGGAACCTCTCTTGTTTCTTGGAGTCGGTGGAGACTTCTTCAGTTGCATAACGAGCAAGTCGGTTGAACTCACGACTAAACTCGTCCACGGTTCTTCTGCCTTGAGTGAGGTTACAGAATTCCTCACGCTTGCGGTCCATGAGACCCTTGAGAATGTGGTGCTCGCGGAAAGAAGTACAGAATTCCTCCCAAGATGCAGGTGGTCCAACTGGGCGCATATTCAGAAAATTCTCCCACCAAGAGCTTGCTGCACCTTCAAGGTGATAGGTGGCATAGTTGACCTTGTCGCCATCTGCAACATGGCCGGCTTGGAGCTTCCTCTCGATGCTGCGAAGCCAGTCATCGGCGTCAAGGGGCTCGGTGGAGTAACTGAAAACCGGGGGATGAAGCCGGATGAAGTCGTTCAGGGACACCAGCTCATTGCGCTGCTGAGTGGTATTGCGTGCGATGACTTCCAACAGGTGGTGAGAGTCACGGCGGTTCCTCTCGACCTCCATCAGAACTTGGGCCATCGTGGGTGGGGGTGGAAGGTTGTCTTCCTCCTGGTTGTTCCCACGACCTTGGTTACGACCAATCTGGCCACGTGTACCTTGAGACATCCTGAAGGTGAAAAAAAAACCAAAGTCAAACAGAGTTGATTTCAAGAGTCTAATCAAGGTATTGAAGTACTGGAAGGATTACAGAGCAAAGGAAGTAATCATCTTGACAACATGGTGATAAAGCATACAAGCCATATATTCACAAGTTGTCATACAAACCATACATCGTTTTAGTACAAGCACTAAGCTAATACAAACGTGATGAAGATGATACATCCTTCAGAGGCACTCTGACTTCCTATACATTATTTATCTAAGCCTCTGGAACTTAGACACCTTGCTTACAATATACTAGGATACTACTACATCCTCACTAAGTAAGACCACAGGCGGTCTCACTCATCTCCATCTCCATAGTAATCCTCGTAAAAGTTACCCGCGTATCCCGGTAGCTGGAGGTGACCATCGGAAAACACGGAGGCTTGTGGACCCTGATATCCATTTGGGCAAGGATGGGGCCTAGGTCCAGTGTAGGGTGGAAGCAAAGGACCACGGGGTGGAAAAATTCCTCCAATCTCGGGCCAAGCAACTCGAGAAGGCATCTGGGTCCTCACTGGATAGATCGCATCGTACTCCACTGATCCCACGCTCACAAAGGGTGCCAAGAGCGTCAGTGCTCGGTACAGACGAACACGAGTAGCGTGGAGCTCAAAACGGAGAGCACGTGCATCACGATCTCTGTCACTAGCAAACCTAGCAGTCACCTGGAGTGCTGGATCCTCTGCAGAGTGATCTGAGTAGAGTCCTGTGTAATATCCCTCCTCTCCTGGAAGTGCAGCAGGGATATAGCGGAAAGAAGTCTCTCTCAGCATGGTGTGCTCCTCTCTCAGCAGTGTAATACATGAATATGCAGCATCCTGCACAGCCATGTTCTCGGTAACGCTGATGCCATGTCCAAAGTGGATAGGCTGGGTGACTCCAACATGGTGCGGGTAGATCCGAACAATGCAGTGGAACTGCGTCTGGTTGAAGTCGTGGAACTGCTCCTCGATGGTGTACTCAGGGTACCATCGATATCCCACATAGGACATCATCTCGATCAACGTGGCGGGATGGCCATGCACACCGAGGCACCTGGTCAAACGAACAATCTGCCGAGGGGGAAGATCTGCCATCTGAAACAGAAAGGAGTTTGCAAATGCATCAGATTATGAGATAAACCTGGAATGACTCAGACAACATAACGGCTGTAATTGTAAGAAATGACAATTTCTTTCAATCATGAAAACAACACTTACATAATATGATGTAAGAAATCAGCATTATAACAATGCTGGGAAAACCTGACACAACTTTCCTACGGCTATAATGAAGCAATCAACGAGATGTGCTAAACAGACAGAGGAGAGCCTAGTCCTATCTTCCCGTAGAACAAGATGAGGGTGACTCAGAACTCAGAACGAAGGGGTAAGGAGAAAAATGAAGCCTTACGTTGTTCCCTTATATACCCAGAGTAACTATATAACTATAGCAAGCTAGACTCAACTTCGGCCAAGGCTACTAGTCCTACAGTCAGTCCTGCTCTGATACCAAGTCTGTCGGGACCCGGGGTTAGCGTATGCAAGTACAGTTAAGACATAATCATATGGAGAGCCGAGAACCGCACCCACTTGTCTAAGCAGACAAGGCCAAGCACTGAACATTCTCGGAAAGCATCGTACGTGAGGGGCATCCCATCCAGGCCGGATGATCAACTGTGATGGGTCCTCATCGTCCGTACACAAGTCTAATGATATGGGTGGTGAACTCCCATATTCAAAGACAAGTCGCCTCAACCATACTATCGACTATCTCAAAACTCTTACATAGACTGACTCCAGCCCGATCACTTAGTCGGGGTCTAGGGCGGGCTCGATCATACCACAAAGTGTGCACGAGACGGAGTCTCCGACAATCGCATCGCGATGCCCCAAGCTCCGCACATCTAAGGGCCACTTGGTGTATGAAAGACCGCCAGCCAGAACACAACTAAGGTCTCGAAAACCCATACAAAGACATGCATGTTATAACCATACACGCAGCACACATGCCCTGTATGAACAGTAGGTACCATTGCAATTCTCTACAAAGTGTACATTTTATTTATAACTCTTATAGAGTACACACAGAGATCACATACATGTGATCCAACATTACAACATAAAGCGGAAGCAAATTATGTCTGAGTACAGACAAGTTTAACAAATTGGCTTAAGAAGCCTTATTCAAACACAAAGCCCTCCACGAGGGAACCAGTCTGCTGACTGGGACTAGACTAGCTTAACTTCAATCGTCCTGCTCGATGAAGAAGCCACCTTCGGGGTCAGTGGCGTCATCTAAAACATATATTAAGCAAACGTGAGTACAAAGTCGTACTCAGCAAGACTTACATAGGACCTATACTACTCATGCACATGTATCAAGGTAAAGGGAGGTGGGGTTCACTTGCAGAAATGCCAGCTTTGACTTGGCTAATCCTGAACTACGAGTACCAGACTTGAGGTAAGAAGCGTACACGAGTCCACTACTTTCACCAACCAATACACCACTATGGTGCCTTCCTCGACTTCCCCACGAGAAAGCATGCCATAGCACTCACACTTATCTTGGTGTATTTTAGAAGTATCCGGTTCAAGTTATCTAATAATCAAGCTAAGCTTTCCAAGTAGTCCATAACCGCGGACGCGGCTATTCGAATAGTTTTGATAACCTTGCAAGGGTGTACCGCTACACACACATGACCATCATTTACCGCCTTTGATCTCGACACCATTTAAGGGGTGCCAGCGAGGATGCTCACCACAACTGTTACCTCATAGCCTATCTAGTCCAAGAAAGCCGCCTACTTGGGTTGGTTACCACAATCGTGAACCCGGCCGGTTTACCGAAGTGGACCCAAGCGATGTGTGCGTGGTGCATAAGCTGGTCTCGGATGAGCCGTTCTCCCACTTAGCATCCAGGCCACAAGCCTACCAGAACTCCGAACTACTGCGACATCTGGACATCGAAAGGGATGAGTTAATAGGTTGAGAGGGGTCAGTGAGCCCAATGTGTGGTTGTACTCTTCATCTTGGATCACCACACAAGAACTCGGACTTAGGGCGGTGTTCAACGAGACAACCCACCGTGTACTCCTACACAGCCTCTCATCGTTCACCTTGTATTAGGGTCGATTCACCAACACTTTTCTACCATCATCAACATGATCATTCCCATCCCGACTCACATCACAGTAACAACATGGTATCATACTAAGCATGCAATAAGCGATAACATTTGCAGGGGCCACATGATATCAAACAACTCCTACAGTTGCTAGGATTGTGGTTTGCTTACTACTGTGACAAAATGATAGGTCATGCAAAGGAATGGGTTCATCTATGCGGTAGAAACGAAGCATGGTGATCATCCTAAACAATGCATAAGCGAGACATGAGAGGGAAGTGAGATTTTATCGACATGATCAATGGGGTTTTGCTTGCCTTGCTGACGAGGTTCGGGTTCTGGATCTTTAGCGAAGGGGGTGACCTCTTGCTCCGGTTCCACCTCTACTCGGCAAACAAAGCACGAAGTAGCAATCAATATGAATGCAATGCTCAAGCACATGATTGAATGTTAATGCTTGAAGTACAAGTTTTGATGTGTGAGGCAATTCCATTTAATTGGAATATATTGCATTTAAAATGCAAATTCAAACTCCACATTTGAATTCAACATTAACCAAGTTATATGTGATATAGTTTGATCATTTTGAATTACCTTCAAATGTGTATGATATGCCTCTGATGTGTAAGTGAAATGTAGCATGTTTCCATGGTTCAAGTTGCAAAAATATTTGAATTGAATTTGATTTAATTCCATTTAAATCAAATAGCAAATGCTACTGATCACATTTTAAATTCAACTCAAACAGAGTTGAAAGTTGCATATTTGGAAAGATAATTTTCTCCTGATCATTTTTCATATATTATTTGTCCAATTTGGAGTTAATATGAATTTTCTATGAATTTCCAAAGTTTGGGGTATTTTCTGGATTTTCTGGAATTATTTAAACCATTTTGCTTTTCTGGAAAATTGGTTTACTGCGTCATGCTGATGCAAGCATGACCTCAGCAGGGGCCTGACTGGTGGGCCAGCCAAGTCAGTGGCAGAGGGATTTAATCCTCTCTGTTTAATTAACAGAGAGGGGTTAGGGTGATGGGGCCCAGTAGTCAGTGGGTTAGGGGGGGATTAGCTTAGTGGCCTCGGGCCCACGAGTCAGAGAGAGAGAGGGGAGGTTAATGGCGACGGCGGCCGTGGACTCGCCGAAGTCTTGCCGGAGTCGGGGTTTTGGGCACGGGGAGGGGTCCGGAGGGCACGAAACTGCTCCTTGGGGTCGTCCGCATCGAGTGGTGTCATCAGGGGGCCACGGGGATCACCGGAACATCATCGGCGACGAGCGGCGACGGAAGTCGGGCACTGGACTCGTCGGGTTCTTCATTTTGTGAACGGATTTGGAAACCGAGAGTATAGAAACGAAGCTGGGGTGTGTGCGGAACTAGTGGAGCCATCCAGGGTCAAACGAGTGCTTTGGTGCATGTCCTCGACGACGAGCGGCGGCGTTTGGTCTCGGACCTCGTCGAAATCATGCAAACGGGCACGGGAGGATGCGTGGATGGAGGCAAAAGAACGGCAAGCTCACCCTAATCGCGATGAAGGGCTCGGGGAGGCCTGGGAGTGCTTGGCGTGGACGAATTTGAGGTTGGACTCGTCGGCGGCCGGCGGCGATTCCTTAAAGCTGGCATCACTTGGAGTGCTCCTGGGCTTCAATTGATCTGGGGGAAAGACGAAGTCGTCGACGCTGGTTCGATTGGACACGGTGGCACGGCTCGGGGACGACTGTGGCTACGTGGGCTCGTCGGCGTGCTCCACGGCGGTCTTCGGGCGGCGACGAATCGGGCGCAGAAGGAGGAGGAAGACGAAGAGGAGGGGGGGAATGGATCAGGACGGATGCGCGGCGTCTCCAGCGAAGGGATAAGGCGCGGGACAGGCAGGCAGCTGCCTGTCGTGCCCACGGCGGTCGCCGGCGAGGTGCCTGCCTGCCTGGAGGGAAGAAGACGCATGTAAACCCCTCCAGGTGGGCTGGGCCGGCCAGGTGGGCTGCGGGGAGTTAGCTGGGCTGAAACCAGGTAAGTTCCTTTTTCCTTTTCTCTCTGTTTAATCTTTCCTTTCTTTTTCTGTAATTTGTTTTGGCTCTGATAAAAATACCAAACCATTTTATTAAATGCTGAAAACTTTTATGTGGCCTCATAAAAATATAGACTAGCCACTCATAAACTTTCAACATTTTTAAAATTCAAATGATTTGAATTTTAAATCAAAAAGGGGTATTTCTTTAATTCCAAGGTACTGTTTGAATATTTGAAAAATCTATGAGCATGGGTTGGGTCCCACATCACTTGAAATCTGATCACACTCATTTATAAGACTTTTCAAAACTCTAACATGAATTTTTGGAAAATATTTTTATCTGGCCTTTTGAATTAATTCATCTGGGGGGTGTTCCTTCTCCCATTTGGATTTTGAATTTGATTTCCAAGATTTCTTTTTGAAATTTTTACATGATGCAAAGGTACTAACTAACCCTAGCACATACCTAACAGAGGGATCTGACACTTCCACTAAACCTTCTACCATTCCAGTATTCTAACAGACCACTGCTCGTTAAGTGTGTGACCCAATAGGTTCGGTATAATACAGACATGACTCAGAACATCTTCCGCACATAGGTCAACAGCCTTTTGTCAATAGCCAATAATCAACAGCTGAGCCATGGACACCCATGTTGACTCCCGCACATACACGAAGAAACTTTGAGTGAACCATTATGTTTAGTCATGTACCATTCCCTTTGCTTCGCGATATATGACAAAGTCAGAGGAGAGAAGTTTGGCACCCATGTGTAACAACTTCTTGAACACAAGCCACTCGTTATCCTCTTTGCTCGTTTGTCCCTTTTCTCGTTATCGTATTCCGGTATCCCCGTGACTGAATCACAATGCATCTGGCCAGACTATAATGGATACCGTCATACCGAGTGGGCCCGAAGTGAATACCTTCTTCATCATGAAGGAGAAAATCCCAATCTTGAACTATCATAGTTACTAGACACACTATCCAATGTACCCAGAACTTATTTTACTACTTCCCAGTAACGGGAAGATTCATCTAAGAACCAAAGCACATCTTCCTGTGTGAAGCAACTTGATACTCTCATGGTCTAAGGAATTACGTATATGATAAAATTTCATGATATGACTTATAACGTTGTTACGATGTGATCTCTAAGTATATCATTCAATACTGGGGTCGGTTCAACCTCATTGTTCTGCTAACAATATGTTCCCATTGCTACTGACATCCTTGTTACAAGAACAATGTCCGTGATTAAGAAAACGTAATCATCAGTTAGCACATGAGCTGGTCTTAGAGGCTAAACCAGGAAGTCTTGGTGTTTACATTTCCACACATGCAAATGAGTTTTCTTCCGAATCTCACAGTCAGGGTCATTTTAATTATAGCACAGAAATATAAACATTAATTATGAACGTAGAAATATATATAATAATATTTTATTATTTTCTCTAGGGAATATTTCCAACAGTAATGTTGTGATATCATGTTGGAAATCCAGGGCATATGACATTGTCATATGCTGCGGTGGGACCGATATGTGCTTCGTCCCCGGATCTGGACGGAAACATCTAGATGGAACAGTACCGAATATCGAGCCTTACACCCCACCCCTGGCCGCGCCAGCGGGGCACCTGGGGCCCCCTGGCTGCGCTCTGGCCCCCCTTCTGGCTCCGGGCTCCTTCAGATGCGTGGATTTTTTGGTATTTTTCTGGGAATTTTCTGAGATGTCCAAAAATCCATTTTCCTGCGCACAATAAAACCATACAGGCAGCTCTGCTGAAAACAGCATCAGTCCGGGTTAGTTTAGTACAAATCATGCAATAATGAGGGCAAAACAATAGCAAAAGTGTTTGGAAAAGTAGATACGTTTGAGGCGTATCACGCCGCCATCGCCAACAAGCTTCGGGGGACCAAAATTCCTGTGTCGGCACCCTGCCGGGACGAGGAAGTGCCCCCGGATTCATCTCCATGGACGTTGCTTCCTCCCTCCATGAAGAGGGAGTAGTTCCTCCTCGGGGATGAGGTTCTTATAAGTAGCTATGTGGTCTTCTCTCTCTCCCATGATGTGATCTTCATTGTGATCATAGGCTATGTTAATCTAGGGTGATCCCATGATGTTTCCCCTTCTTCTATGTATTGGATTGATGTACTCACTTGATCTTATCTTGTATAATCCCCGAGACCATGGTGACAGCGGTGTATTCGACATGGGTTAGAAGAATATCTTCATGAGTGATTTCCTCTTTTGTGTGTTGATTGAAGATTGAGAGTCTCTTGGTGCTTGTCTTTGACTATCCTTTAGATATGTTGTGGTGATTGTGGTACTCTCTTTGGATGGCCACGGTGACATTGGGAAATCCATAGATGAGAACTACGAACTCTGGGGTGTCCTTTTGTAGCCCTACACAATTCTCGTCCTCTCTTGACCACAAAGGAATGACCTCCGAGTACGTCTCCATTGCATGTTTTATGGGAAATATCATGTGATTAGAGTATGTTAATGTTGTTGGGAGTTGCCACTAGTGAAAGTATGAAGCCTAGGCCTTTTTTCCACCATTGTTACACCGTTTGTGCTCACTTTTGTCACATGTTTGCTTTCTGCACTTTTTATTACAGATTTATATTAACTTTCTTTGGCACACCTATCACCCATATTTTACTATCTCTTCGCCGAACTAGTGCACCTATACAACTCCTTGTTGTATTAGGTGTGTTGGGGACACAAGAGACTTCTTGTATCTTAATTGTAGGGTTGCTTGAGAGAGACCATCTTCAACCTCTACTTCCATGAGTTCGATAAACCTTAGGTCATCCACTTGAGGGAAATTGCTGTTGTCCTACAAACCTCTGCGTTTGGAGGCCCAACATAGTCTACAAGAATAGAAGCGTGTGTAGATATCAGGTGCCGCTATCATCGTTGTCGTCTTGGCGGACATTGCTCCTACAGAGATCGATGACTTACGTTGCCTCCACGGACTTGTACTTCTCATAGAGGCGGCGCTCCGCCTCGACTTTCTCTTGCTATTGGCGTCAGAGATTCGCCATATAGGCCTAGGCCGCGAGGCGCTCCTAGACCTCCTTGTCGGCCCTTCTCTCCCGCGCGAAGACCACCTCATAGCCGTTGGTCGACGTCTTCATTGAGCAAAGACAACTCGCCGAACTCAAAGTTTTTGCGATCGAAAGCACCATGCAGATGGACGGACATAATATCATATTCTAGTGTCGCATGTTCAACGGAGTGGAAGGTGCCTAGCCAAAGCTTTTTTATGTGTGTCTGTATCGATGATCTCGGTCACTCATCTTCCTCATTCCCTCTACAACACACTGATGTATTGCTTATGCGGCGATCGCGGCGGCAAGAGGTCGGGAAAGCCGAGCAGCCGAACGCGGGAAGAGGAAGACAAGTTGGCGCCACGAGATGAGGAAGACTATGCAGCAGAGCGAGTGCTTATTGGCTTCTCGCCCTTCGTTGGTTACCCCAAGTGAAGGTTTGAGATGCAGTGCAGCAGCAGTTTTCCCTCGGTGAAGATACCAAGGTTTGTCTCCAGTAGGACTCCAAAGATGATAAGTAGGTGTCAGCGGCGCAACTGACGCGGACCTGCACACAGACATAGATAACTTTGTTCCCAACGAAGTTCAGAGAGGTTTTCAATCTCTCCGGTCTTGTTGTTCACAAATGATAAAACGCAAGGGATAATGATAGCAACTTGAAAGTAAATGCTGAAAAGTAAATATAGCTTGGATATCAGTAATGAGGATATTGATAGCAACTTGAAAGTAAATGCAGAAAAGTAAATATTGCTCACCAACGGTTGCAGCGGAAGAAGAGTTGATGAAGCGGGTGGAAGTAGATCTCGTGATGCGTCTCACGATCTGTCCCACTATCTATCCCACGAACGACTCCCTCGAGCAATTCCCTCGAACAGATCTCCGAGGAAGAAGAAGAAGAAGTTCCTCGAAGAAGGATCAAAGTTATGATCCCTCTACTGGTATCCACACATCCCGTAGCAGCAATCCAGCAGCGCTCCGTCGTCCAGAGAAGAACGCCACCGAGAAAACTAGAGGGAGAAAACCCTAACGGATTCCGATCTAGAACAACGTCTAAACCGGGGTCTAATTGTGGAGCAACGGGGTTTAGAGGGAGGGAGGGTGGCGCATAGGCTTTGGGGATCAAGTGAGTTACGCCCCCACCCCCTCCCCTCATTATATAGGTGGCTAGGAGGGCCCTTGGCCGAAATAAGGGGGGTGGAGTCCTTCCAGGACTCCTCCATTGGTAGGAAAACTTTCCCCTAGGACTCCTTCCTTGTGTGGAGTCCTTCCCACTTTGGAAAGCCTAGTCCTAATAGGACTAGGGCAAAATTTCGGCCAGCCCCTATGGGGAGCCTTGCCCCCCAAGTCTAAGGGTGGTGGGGCGCATATGGTACTGTCCGGAACCTTGTGGAATCTTCCAGAACCTTCCATGACCTTCCAGGACCCGTCGGGACCATTCTCGACCATTCGGGGACCTTTCAGGATGGTTTCGGGACATTCCGAAACCTTCTGGAACACTTCCAAGACCTTCCGGGACCGTTTTTGGACGTTCCGGAACTACCTGGATAGGTTCCGGGATGATCCGGGTTACGGTCTAGCCTGCCCGATGCCCTGCGTCTGTTCATCGGTCGTTTTCGGGACGTCCACCGATTAACCGGAAACTATTCCGGTTGATCCAGGACTTCCCCAGTACCATTCTCATATGTTCCAGAACCACCTGGGACTATTCCAGAGTGATTCGGACATATCCTTAAATACCCAGAACTTCTTCTGGTGCCCTTATGAACAATTCCATAAATACCCGGAACTACTTCCGGTACCCGTATGAACTATTCCATTTGGCTTCCACTAAACCTTCTACCATTCCAGTATTCTAACAGACCACTGCTCGTTAAGTGTGTGACCCAATAGGTTCGGTATAATACAGACATGACCCAGAACATCTTCCGGACATAGGTCAACAGCCTTTTGTCAATAGCCAATAATCAACAGCGGAGCCATGGACACCCATGTTGACTCCCCCACATACACGAAGAAACTTTGAGTGAACCATTATGTTTAGTCATGTACCATTCCCTTTGCTTCGCGATATATGACAAAGTCAGAGGAGAGAAGTTTGGCACCCATGTTGATATTGATGCACTTCCATACACTTTTGATCATATTTGGACTAACCTATTAACTCAGTACCCCAGTGTCAGTTCCAGTTTTCTGCTGTTTTTCTATTTCAGGCTTCCCCCATATTAATAGTGCTCCCAAAATTTGGGGAAAATCCAATAAAAAAATCTGCGCTGGGGAAGCTTCGGGAATCACCAAGGAGGGGCCAGAGGGGACCCACCAGGGCCCTAGGCGCCCTCCCGGCGTGCCCTAGGGTGGGGCCGCGCCAGGGGGCTGCCTGGACCCCTGGTGGCCCCCCTGGCTGCCCCCCCCTTCGCCCATATATTCTCCGTGACGCGAAACCTCCGTGACGGGAACCCTTTTTCGTGATCTCTCCTCTGTTCCGCCGCCACCGCGCTTCCAAGATCGGGAGCACCAGGAGACCTCTTCCCGGCACCCTGCCGGAGGGAGGAACCACCTCCGGGAGCTTCTCCACCACCATGGATGCTTCCCGGGTGAACCGTGAGTAGTCCACCTTGGACCATGGGTCTATGATCAGTAGCTATGTGATGTTCTCCTCCCCTCTTTGTTCTTCATGGATTAGACCTCGTGAGCTGCCCTACATGATCGAGGCACATATGTAATCTTTCTGCTGTTGCTATGTTGAGTTTGCTGGGATCCGATGGATTATGAGACTATGTTCAGATTGTGTTTGAGTAATATATTTGATTCTCCTCTTTTATATTTATGTTCTTGAGTAATTCTTGCATGTTCTTCGTTACTGTTTATTGCTTTGGCCAAGTAGTAGG
The DNA here is from genome assembly GCA_950022295.1 of Bromus sterilis. Lineage (NCBI taxonomy): Eukaryota > Viridiplantae > Streptophyta > Magnoliopsida > Poales > Poaceae > Bromus > Bromus sterilis. The sequence goes on from OX465597.1 coordinate 35,500,832, forward strand.
TAGTGACTCCAAGAGGGAGTGTTATGCATGATTGTGGGTACATGCCCCCTGATGACTAGCTTGAGTGACAGAAACATGAGTCTAGGGGATGTGATGTTGCCACAAGGGATAAAACAACGGTGCTTGTACTTGCGGGTGCAAGGATTGTTTACTTTACGCAAAGTTCTTTAATGCAGTTGTCCGTTGCTTTGAGTTTACACTTTGGGTGGGATTTGCAACTTAATACCAGCGAGATGTTCTGGATAGATATCTCAAGGTGGATGATTAGTAGGTAGATGCAGATGGATTTCGGTCTACTTGTCTTGGCATATCGCCCAAGCTTTTGAGCCTCTTCCTTTCTTTATAGCATAGTTAGCATTGGTTTGAGGAGATAATCCTGTCAATTGCCCAGCTGTAATTTGTTTACCTCGCATGGCTATTTTATTGTCTTTTGGGAGAGAGACATCACTAGTGAATATCATAGGACCCTGGTCCATATTTCCAATACTGATTACACCCACTATTTATTTACTTTCAGTATTTACTTTTCGTTGCTGCTATTATTATCTCTTGCGTTGATCCTTTGTAAACAGCAAGGCCGGAGGAATTGACAACTCCTCTTTACTCGTTGGGAGCAATGTTATTTGCTGTGTGTGCATGTCCAGGTCAAGGAAGCATCTTTTGTCTTAAAAATGGTGCCATTGTTTCCTTGCCACCTACTTGTCGATTTTGGAGTCCAACTGGTCGATCCTCAACCTTAGCATCTTCGCTAAGGGAAATTTTCTGCTACGCTACATCTCACCTTCCACTTTGGGTAACCAACGAGGGGAGAGAAGTGTTGTTGCCAAGGAAACTATACATGTTAACTCTCATACCATCAGTCATCGATTCTCTCTGCTGCTTGGATCAATGTCAATTGCCTTTTTCATGACGCAGAGATCTGAACGGTCCGTACGTGATCACCACATCTTGACTATTGTAGTTGCTTGAGGATGCCCCTTCTTTGTCGGGTATTACATCACTATGGTGAAACTTGTCTTGTCTTCGTTCGATGGTCGTTTTATTACTTTATCTAGGGATTAAGACCATGTATACTTCGCGGTAAGGAGATCGGATTGAGTGTCCTGATGATGATGATACATAGCTTTCTAGGAAGTCAATTTCATCATCATCGGAGCAGACTTTTCACCACGAGGTGAGCTGGATGGAAGTTTTTGCTCCCATATATTTCTTATTTATCCCGGTGTGACACTAGGTTTATGACCTAGAGACATTTCAGAATTCTCTAGGTTGCGCCTCTCCTTGGTTCCCGGAATAGTCCGTCCAGGGAGTTGCGTCTTGGAGATTTGATCTATCGTGAGTTTTGATGATCTTTTGATCTCCAGATTTTGGGCCGACTTTACTCTTGGGGTAATGGCAGGGTTCTTATGACCCCTCCAGGATTTTCATGACGCTCTTCCTTTGTGCTTGAGATCTACCGAGCAGACCTTATCGTCGATTATGAATATTTGGTTGGAAGTGAGGTTTTGGACCCAGTCTAGACGACCGGTCGCGTTGGAGATGAAGGTCACATCACCAAAGATGACCACATGTCCTGGTGGAAGTATTGCATGGAAATGATCGTGGGGTTTAATTTGACTTCCATCGAGATATGTTGATCACCTTATGAGATATGTATGGGCTACTAATGGCTTCTCGCCCCTCGTTGGTTACCCAAAGTGGAAGGTTGAGATGTAGACAACAGCAAATTTCCCTCTGTGAAGATACCAAGGTTTGCCTCCAGTAAGACTCCGACAACGACAGGAAGGTGACAACGGCGCCAACAATTAGGCGGTTGGCATGGACCTGCACACACAACAGATAACTTTTCTCCCAACGAGTTCAGAGAGGTTGTCAATCCCTCCGGCCTTGTTGTTTACAAAGGATCAAACACACGTGATAATAATGATAGCGATAGCAACAGAAAAGGAAAAAAAGAAGAAAATAAATAGTGGGTGTAAACAGTGTTGGAAATATGGACCGGGGTCCCATGATGTTCACTAGTGATGTCTCTCTCCCAAAAGACGATAAATAGCCATGCGAGGTAAACAAATTACAGCTGCGCAAATGACAGGATTATGTGCGCAAACCAATGCTAACTATGCTATAAAGAAAGGAAGAGGCTCAAAAGCATGGGCGGTACGCCAAGACAAGTAGACCGAAATCCATCTGCATCTACCTACTAATCATCCACCTTGAGATATCTATCCAGAACATCTCGCTGGTATTAAGTTGCGAATCCCACCCAAAGTGTAAACTCAAAGCAACAGACAACTGCATTAAAGACTTTGCATAAAGTAAACAATCCTTGCACCCGCAAGTACAAGCACTGTTGTTTTCTCCCTTGTGGAAACAACACATCCCCTAGACTCATGTTTCTGTCACTCAAGCTAGTCATCAGGGGGCATGAAGCCAAAATCATGCATAACGCTCCCTCTTGGAGTTACTACCTACTACTTCGACAAAGCAATAAACAACAACGGAGAACATGCAAGAATTACTCAAGAACATAAATATAAAAGAGGAGAATCAAATATATTACTCAACCACAATCTGAACATAGTTTCATAATCCATCAGATCCCAGCAAACTCAGCATAGCAACAGCAGAAAGATTACATATGTGCCTCGATCATGTAGGGCAGCTCACGAGATCTAAACCATGGAGAACAAAGAGGGGAGGAGAACATCACATAGATATTGATCATGGACCCGTGGTCCAAGGTGGACTACACACGGTTCATCCAGGAAGCATCCATGGTGGTGGAGAAGCTCCCGGAGGTGGTTCCTCCCTCCGGCAGGGTGCCGGGAAGAGGACTCCTGGTGCTCCCGATCTTGGAAGCGCGGCGGCAGCGGAACAGAGGACAGATCACGAAATAGGGTTATGTCTTCGAGGGTTTCGGAACGAGAGGGATATATAGGCAAAGGGGGAAGCCAGAGGTGGACCAGGGGCCCCAGGCGGCCCCCTGGCACGACCTAGGGGGTGGCCGCGCCAGGTGGCCGCCTGGGCCATCCCTGGCTCCCCTCTGGCCCCACTTGGGCTCTTCCCGAAGCTTCCTGTGCGCTGATTCTTCCTTAATTTTTCCCGGAATTTTTCTGGCACTTTAAGTAATGGGAAAACCTGAAATACAAAAACAGCAGACAACAGGAACTGGCACTGGGGTGCACTGAGTTAATAGGTTAGTCCAAATATGATCAAAAGTGTATGGAAGTGCATCAATATCATAGCAATATCACAGAAAATATGCATGGATCAAGCAGAAATTATAGATATGTTTTGGACATATCAACATCCCCAAGCTTAATTCCTGCTCGTCCTCGACTAGGTAAATGATAACAAGCATAATTTCTATGGTGACATGCTAGCAACCATTTAAGAACTTTTCAGTAAAGCAATCAAGGCATGTAATTCAATTCAAGTCATAACATGCAAGAGTATATATTAGCATTGAAATAAGCAACATAAGAACATAAAGGTGCAAGAGCTCTCGCTGCCCGTGACTCGGATGTCTCCAAATGGTGTTTGCGTGCAAGAAAGGGGATAGGGATATACGAGAGAGTAAAACATAGTTTTTATTGTTGAGAACTTATTCTACTAAAGTTCACACTTGGTCTTCTTTGGAATCTTATCTTGACTCATCCCCAGACCACTAGCCAGGTACAAGTCAAAATGATCCACTCCCTTTCGATATTTTGAGCACTCATGCAATGGATGAGCGTAAGCAAGAAAGTTGACACATAGGATGGCAAAGAGAGAAAAATGATGGAGGAGGAAGTCAAAAAAGGTGTGAAAGGCTCACATCAATGCGGACAATCATAGGCGAGAGAAAGCCAAATGATAGATATGATGTGAGGAGTAGGGATTGCCATGCAACGGATGCACATATGAGCTAAGGTAAGCTCTCCAATGGAACTAGTGGGTTTGCATCCAACTTGCTTGCTCAAGAAGTCCTAGAGCTCATTTGTGGAGGTTCATCATTGGAATATACAAGCCAAGTTCTATAGTGTGAAGGTCCCCACATAGCTATATGCATGAATGATAATCTCTATGGAGTACAAGATATAAGAGGGAGTACGAGTGTGGATCTCTCAAAAGGAATAGTAGTGTGCCCCTTCTCTCTTTTTATTTCTTTTCTATTTTTTTCTATTTTTTGTATTTTTTGGTGGCCTCAATGGCTCTTTATATTTAACTCTCATTTGTCCTCTTTGGGATCTTTTGATTTTTCCCTCTTTGGGATCTTTTCCTCACTTTATGGGCAACACTCTATATATTACAAGAAGTATATAAGATCTTTCACACTTTACAAAAGTACTCAACATAAAGAAAATGAAACTATCATGAAGTATGCAAATGTATGCCTATGCCAGTGTAGCAGGATATGCAATGATACTAGCGCGTCATGTAGCAATGGTTAGGTCAAGGCCCAACTAGCATGCGGCTCATCAATCAAGCAAAAGCATGTATGATATGAAGATCAAGTCATGAGAATGTGGATGTTGCATGGCAATGTATATCGGAAAGGCTATGGAAATGCCTTGATAGGTAGGTATGGTGGATGTTTTGAGGAAGGATATAATGAGGCTTATGATGACAGAGCGTATCATGCCAAGGATTTGGATGCACCGGCAAAGTATGCGCCAACTCTCGAGGTGAGAAAGGGCAATGCACGATACCGAAGAGGCTAGAAAAGTATGGCTGGGTGGAAGTGTCAACTTTCGAATACTCACATTAGTCCGAAGAACTAATGCACTTATTATCGGTAACTCTCAATCTAATTAGGAGGTTCTCAAAGAGACAAGTACCCCGAGGAGGAGTGTATGGGGGTTTGGTTATCCTTGCGCATCCTCGACTCATGGTACGTGAGTGTACTCTAATATTCGATCCCTCCAAAGATTAGTGATCCATCTAGTAGCTAAAGTCCTCAACTAATTTTTGTAGGTTTTTCGAAAATAAACACGGATTGCCCAAAATACGACATCTATCACTAATAGGCTAAAGCTCTTGACACCAAAAGTTCAGACATTACTCATGGCAATACCTCAAAACTATTGCAAGTTACTACTACAATTGAATAGCAACCTCAATTACCTACTTCAAGTCAAGACACAAAACTCAGTGCAACAGGCAAACTATCTAAACAAGATAAACATGAAAACTCAAGAGAGTTCCAGCAACAAACTAAACAAAAGCTCTTAAAAATATAAGCATGAAAACTAAGAGCTAAACATGACAGCAGCTATGAAAAAGATAAAGAACACACACAACAAAGATCAGCATGAAAATCCTATGTTGTGTTCTATGGCGAAGTGGAGCGTGTTTCTCTCCCACACAAAGAAAGCTGGGTTCTAACTTGTTATGAACAGCAAGTAAAGCTAAAGAAAACTAAAAAGGAAATAAAGAGCAAGACGCTCCAAGCATAGCACATAACGCATGAAGTGATAAAAAGATAGTGGAACGAAAGACGAACTGATAATTATTGATGGAGAAGGGGATGCATGGGGGCATCCCCAAGCTTGAGCGTTTGACCCTCCTGAATCTTCTTTTATCATCTTCCCTCGCACACTTGAAAACTCCCTTCATACATAACTCATCATAATCTGATTAGCGAGGTTAGTACCCACAATAAAATAATTTTTATCTACTGGAAATAAGGATATTCTTGAAGAGATACTGTTTCTCAAGATCGCCAAAAAGGTTTTGCAATGAAAAGGCAAGCTTAAGGTTTGCAAAACGAAGAAAAGGAAAAAAAGGACAGAATCTATGAAAAACAGACCAGCAGGTAATAAAGAATTTTTTAGGGATACTTCTGCAAATCAAATGAAAAAACTCAGAACATACAAAAGTTCCGTGATTGTATAGAGCACGCTGTGTAAAAAGTTCAGCTCAAAAAGATGAACTGGGATTTTTCTATGATTTTTCCCGTCACTAGGACAGAATCTGTTTTCTGGACAGCATGTCACAACTTTCACTTCCCTTGTCATATGAGGCTATAAATGGCACAAAGCTTGAAAATTAAAGATACAATGATGTTGATACAGTAGTAACAATCATCAAGACCACTAAAAACAGAATAAAAGACATCTTGGGTTGCCTCCCAACAAGCGCTTTCTTTTACGCCTTTAAGCTAGGCATAAAGATTATAAAAGGTGCTCTCATAAGAATATGAATTTGGAGCAAAGGAGAGCATCAAGAAGCAAATATGAAACACATTTAAGCCTAACCCACTTCCTATACATAGGCATCTTGTAATAAAATAAATCAAAGAAGTACAAAGTGACATGCATAGGAAGGTGGAACAAGAACAACCTTAAAACTTTCAACAAAAAGAGAGGAGTTTTAGTAATATGGAAGTTTCTACAACCAAACTTCCCTCTCTTAAAATAATTTTCAGTAGTATCATGAATAACATCAAGAATATAACTATCACAAAAAGCATGTTGTTCATGATCTACAAGCACACGTGTGTAGTTTTCAACACGGTCTTTAGGAACATAAGATAAATGCAACCCATCACATTGAGCCTTGATAAGAGCACAATTCTCCGGAATATGAGTTGGAGATTTCAAAAGGATAATAGGACAATCAAGTGTGGGTGCAATAACAAAAAATTCATGCTTATCATGAGGAACTATAGCAAGTTCATCTATGTAAGCATCATCCATAGTGGCATCACGGCCATAAGCATAGAAGGCATCAACTTCATCAAAAAGGGATATTTCAAAAGAATCCATGGGATCATAACACTCATATAAGGTAAGAGTTAAAGAGTTACTCTCATTAGAAGGTAGACGTGGATGGATCCATTCTTCCTCCTTTTGTTCGTCACTCTCCTCCTATTTTTCATCGAAGGAGCTTTCAGGTTCAGCAATTTCTTCTTCCATAGAGTCCTGCAAATCATTAGTCTCTTCCTTTGGGGGAGAGATTCTCTCAAGATGATCAGTAATATAATAATTTGCATCGTAATTTTCCATACAATAGTTAAGTATAGCAAGACTCTCAGATTTGTAAGGGGCATCATCAATATTTTTAATAAGAGAAGAAATTTCATAGGCACCCTTATAAGCAACAAATTCTTCTATTTGCTCTGCATCATCAAATCATAATTTCTCTTAGCATAAGAAGCTAAGGTTTCATCATCATTGTACTCACATTGGAAAGCAAGGTGTTTGTGCCTCATAAAGCAACAAGATTCATCCCTGCAGAAAGATATATTATATATTGAGTACAAGTTTCTAGCATACTCATACAACTGATGTATTTGTTTCCATAAGTGTATCCCATTTTGAGACAAGAGGCGTTCCTTGTACCACTTTTGTTGATCCTCGGTGAATCCTCCATGCCAATAAGATCTGGTTTCAAAGTAGTCAGACATTGATTGGCAAGTAAGGAACTAGACATACTATTTTTTTTGATAAAGGACGCAAAGATAAAAACTGAAAGGTAAACTAAGAAGACTAAAAAGCAAAGATAAAAGATAGTGTGCAACTCCCCTATCTTGTAGAGTGGAGTCCCCGGCAACGGCGCCAAAAATTAGCTTTGATGGCTTCTCGCCCCTCGTTGGTTACACAAAGTGGAAGTTTGAGATGTAGACAGCAGCAAATTTCCGTCGGTGAAGGTACCAAGGTTTGTCTCCAGTAGGACTCCGACAACGATATGAAGGTGATAACGGCGCCAGCAATTAGGCGATTGGCGTGGACCTGCACACACAACAGATAACTTTGCTCCCAACGAGTTCAAAGAGGTTGTCAATCCCTCCGGCCTTGTTGTTTACAAAGGATCAAACACACGGGATTATAATGATAGCGATAGCAATAGAAATGGAAATAAAGCATAAAATAAATAGTGGGTGTAAACAGTGTTGGAAATATGGACTGGGGTCCCATGATGTTCACTAGTGATGTCTCTCTCCAAAAAGACGATAAATAGCCATGCGAGGTACACAAATTACAGCTGGGAAATTGACAGGATTATGTGCGCAAACCAATGCTAACTATGCTATAAAGAAAGGAAGAGGCTCAAAATCATGGGCGGTACGCCAAGAAAATTAGACCGAAATCCATCTGCATCTACCTACTAATCATACACCTTGAGATATCTATCAAGAACATCTCGCTGGTATTAAGTTGTGAATCCCACCCAAAGTGTAAACTCAAAGCAACAGACAACTGCATTAAAGAACTTTGCGCAAAGTAAACAATCCTTGCACCTGCAAGTACAAGCACCGTTGTTTTCTCCTTTGTGGAAACAACACATCCCCTAGACTCATGTTTCTGTCACTCAAGCTAGTCATCAGGGGGCATGAACCCACAATCATGCATAATGCTCCCTCTTTGAGTTACTACCTACTACTTGGCCAAAGCAATAAATAGCAACGGAGAACATGCAAGAATTACTCAAGAACATAAATATAAAAGAGGAGAATCAAATATATTACTCAAACACAATTTGAACTTAGTCTCATAGTCCACCAGATCCCAGCAAACTCAGCATAGCAACAACAGAAAGATTACATATGTGCCTCGATCATGTAGGGCAGCTCACGAGGTCTAAACCATGAAGAACAAAGAGGGGAGGAGAACATCACATAGCTACTGATCATGGACCCATGGTCCAAGGTGGACTACTCACGGTTCATCCGGGAAGCATCCATGGTGGTGGAGAAGCTCCCGGTGGTGGTTCCTCCCTCCGGTAGGGTTCCAGGAAGAGGGCTTTTGGTGCTCCCGATCTTGGAAGAGTGACGGCGGAACAGAGGAGAGATCACGAAAAAGGGTTCTGTTTTCGAGGGTTTCGGGACGAGACGGATATATAGGCGAAGAGGGGCAGCCAGAGGTGGACCAGGGGCCCCAGGCGCCCCTCTGGCGCGACCTAGGGGGTGGCCGCACCAGGTGGCCTCTTGGGCCACCCCTGGCTCCCCTCTGGCCCACTTGGGCTCTTCCTGAAGCTTCCTGTACGCTGATTTTCCTATATTTTTCCCGGAATTTTTCTGGCACTTTAAGTAATGGGAAAACCTGAAATACAAAAACAGTAGAAATCAGGAACTGGCACTGGGGTGCACTGAGTTAATAGGTTAGTCCAAATATGATGAAAAGTGTATGGAAGTGCATCAATATCATAGCAATATCACACAAAAGATGCATGGAGCAAGCAGAAATTATAGATACGTTTTGGACGTATCAGCTACCACTGTCAGAGATGATTCCGGAGAATGCCTCGGTATGGTGCCCTAGCTAGGCGATCGATGATAATGGTAATAGGAGACGGGGAACACAGGTTTACCCAGGCTCAGTCTCTCCCATTGAGATAAAACCCTACTCCTTCTTCTTGATTATAGTGGGGTGAAATACCTAGTGCAATGACCAAGGGATTACTTCTACGATTGTTGTGCTCTCCCTCTAGGGGCCTCATATCCTTGAATTATATAGCTACATCAGAGGGAGCGAGGAGTACACGCATTCTATGTTGGTACGTGATGCTAGCGAGGAAGTGATATCTTCTCGCCCCTCATTGGTTACCCCAAGTGGAAGGTTGAGATGTAGCGTAGCAGCAAGATTTCCCTAGGCAATGATACCAAGGTTGAAAGATCGTTTCCCGTAGGACTCCAAGGTCGACAAGTAGGTGGCAAGGAAACAATGGCACCGTTTTTAAGACAAAGTTGCTTCCGTGACCTGGACCTGCACACACAACAAATAACTTTGCTCCCAACGAGTACAGAGAGGTTGTCAATCTCTCTGGCCATGTTGTTTACAAAGGATCAATGCAACAGATAATAGATAGTGATAATTTCAACTAGAAGGTAAAAACAAGAAGTAAATTGAGGGTGTAAACAGTGGTGGAAATATGGACCGGGGTCCCATGATGTTCACTAGTGGTGTCTGATACGTCCAAAATGCATCACTATTTTATATTGTAATTTCATCCTATTCATTGATATATTCCACTTTAAAGTATTGTTCTTATGTTGTTTTGGCTTGTTTTACACATTTTACAACTTTCCGGTCCCGAAGCAGCAGAACCAGAATTCAGCGGTGAAAAGTGAACACCAAGTTGCTTAATCAGATCAAGTCCAAATGCGATGAAAATTTACGGGGAGTGTTTTTATGAAGATTGACTGGGGTTCACCGATGATGGAGGTGAGGGGACCCACCAGGCAGCCAGAAGGGTGCCTGGCGCGGCCCCCCTCCTGGCCGCGCCAGGCACCCTCCTGGATGCCTGGTGACCCTCCTCGGTACCCCCTCTCGCCTATAAAACCCCCCTGGGGTAGAAACCCTAAAGAAAGAAGAGTTTATGTGTTTCGCCGCCGCCACGGGGCGGAAACCTACAGAAGAGAAAAGCCATCTCCGGCGGGCAGATTCCGCCGGGGAGATCACCTCCCGGAAGGGGAGATCGTCGCCATCATCATCATCATCACGGGCATCATCGAGATCATCATCAACATCATCCCCAACACCAGAACCATCTCCATCTCCATCCCATCTCATCTCACAATTGCAACTTGTGTTGTAATCCGTACTATCTATCCTCTCTACTCTGTTGGTGTTGATTACTACTTTGTGGTGAATGCTATTGAGTTTTGTTGGAGAAATATCATTGTGTCCAGATTGTTTGCCACCCATCTATCACCGCTGATCATGATCTCTTTTATGTCTTGTGAGTAGTTACTTTAGTTCTTGAGAACATGGGAGAAGTCTAGTTGTTAGTAGTCATATGATGTTGAAGTTTTATGTGTTGTTTGATACTTAAGTTGTGTTGTTATTTCTCTAGTGGTGTTATGTGAGTCGGACACTTAACACTTCACCTTTCATGGGCCTAGAGGAATACATTGTGCACAAAGGATGCTTATGGTGGGTTGTTGGAGTGACAGAAACCTGAACCCCAGTTCGCACACTTTTGCACAAGGGAGTTATGGATCCTTGATCGTAATGCTCTGGTTAGGCTTATGCCTTAGTTACTACCTTGTATTTGCGGATGCTTGCAAGGTGTGTAATCATAAGAGTGCACTTATCTTAGTCTAGAAGGTGTAATAGCATTGATCCACCCACCAACACTTATCAACACAATACATATTACTTGGCGGAGTATGTGAAAGTAACTTGGCTATCTCTCCCATGTGCTCTCGAGAACGCTTTAGCTTTTATAAGTTTAGTTCCTAGGCTTATCCTAGTGAAAGGATTGGGCCACTTGCTACTCCTCAGTTACCCTGTTTACTTTGCTTGTCTTTTACTTTTCTATTCCTTAAACCAAAAACCCCTAAATATTTACCTTTGAGTGTGTGCAGCCTTTCCTTATCCAGTGTCACTTATCAGCACCTTCTGCTCCTCGTTGGGTTCGACACTCTTATTTATCGAAAAGCTACAATTGATCCCCTAGACTTGTGGGTTATCAAGAATCGTTTATTGGCACGGTTAACAGGGGAGGAAATCCCACTAAACCTATTAACTTCACCGCCATCAACGAGCTTTTCTGGCGCCGTTGCCGGGGAGTGTAGCGCTATTCGTAAGTGAAGCCGGTAAGGAAACCTTTATTTTCTGTTGTTACCTTCATTCCTTATGGACTCTTCTACTGTTGGTTCGTTGCTGGTAAGGAGCCGCCCCACGACTGTGGTGGTCACTCCTACCCCTACTGAAATTGTGCCCTATATGTCTTGGCTAATCGTTATATAGGAGAAGGACATCCGGGAGAACACCTGCTATATTTATCACAATTATGTTCTTTATTTAAGCTTGCAGGTGTAACAATGGAGTTCTTCATGAAGAAACTATTCTCCGTATCACTCAAAGATAAAGCTTCATATTGTTATAAGCTACTCGATAACTCTGATCTGCTTGAATGGCCAGAGCTTATGTCTCTCTTTTATGCAAAGTTTTATCCTCTTCGTGAAATTCACCAAGACAGGAACTACATCTATAACTTTTGGTCTCGCGACGGAGAGAGCATCGCTCAAGCTTGGGTGAGACCGAAGTCCCTGAGGCTCAAATGCCCAAACCATGAGCTCCCCAAGGAAATTATACCTACAAATTTTTATGCCAGGCTTTCTCGTCAGGACAGGGAGATGTTGGATGCCTCCTCTAGCGGGGTATTCCAGACCAGAAGTATGGAAGAAAAATGGGATCTTATAGAAAGGATCCAGAAGAACACTGAAGACTGCGAAATTGATAAAGGTATTGAACCCGCTATAAACTATGAGCATGACTACATTGAGAGTTATGTGAAGACTGATTACTTTAATGCCTTTTGCTCTAAAATTGGTCTTGATTCCCAGCTAATGGTTGAATTTTGCAAGGATTTTGCTTCTCATATTGATTCTTCTAAGAAGAAGGAGAGTCAACATCATTAACCTTTCAAGGAGTCACCTATTGAGATTAATGTTACTGATCCTGTTTTACCTGCAGTTGTGTATGAACAGCCTCCTTATCCCTCAAGGATAAAGGAGCACTCTTTTGTTACATGTATTCTAAACAAAAATGGAAGGACCACTGACGAACCTGAGGACATGATCAAGGTCAAGCCTCAAGTTGCAATGGTCAAGGATCTGGTAACCAGTGATATTGAAGAATCCACTATTAGTTTTTGTGTTGTTTCCACTAACATTGTCACAGCCAAGAACAAAGGCCCAATTTCAGGTACACCAGTTGTATCTGTCAAAATAGGAGATCGTAATTACTATGGGCTATGTGATTTGGGATCTAGCGTCAGCGCTATTCCCTTCATACTTTATCAAGAGATCAAGCACGAGATTCAGCCGTGTGAGATCGAGGACATTGATGTCATGATTCATCTTGCAAATAAACAAACAGTCTCTCAAGTTGGGATTGTGAGAGATGTTGAAGTACTCGGCGGGAAGGTAAAATATCCTACTGACTTTCTTGTACTTGGTTCAGTGCAAGATAGTTTTTGCCCTATTATCTTTGGTAGGCCCTTCCTCAGCACTTGTGGAACTATAATAGATTGCAAGAAAGGTAAAGTTTCTGTTGAATTCAACGGTGAGCCGTATGAATTTATTTTTTCTAAGTTTTCTAAGCAGCCTCGTGGTACCGACTTGTCAAGTATTGACAAAATTATTGAAGAAATTGCTTCTATTGCTATTCCTCCTGATGATACTTTGCAGCAATTTATGGAAGACCACGAGAATGACATACATATTGTCACAACCCCAACTTAGGTATGTGCTAGGGTTCAAGTGCTCCTTTGCATTCATGTTAAAATATTCAAAAAATAAATTGAAATGGGAGAAGAAACCCCCCGGATGAATTTAATTCAAATATCCAGAATAAAAGTTGCTCCAAAAATTCCTTTTGCATTTTTGAAAACTCACATAAATGAGTGTGATCACATATAAAGTGATGTGGTAGCAAAACCATGCTCATGGATTTTTCAAATATTCAAACAGGAGCTTGGAATTAAATTAAAATCCCTATTTGAATTAAAGTTCAAATTATTTGAATTTTAAAAATTCCTAAACTTTATAAGTGGCTAGCTATATGCATTTCAAGTCCACATAAAAATTTGGGACATTTTACTAAAATGCCTAGCTATTTAATTCTAGGCACAGAAAAATTACAGAAATAGAAAAGAAGAAGAAAAAGAAAGAGGAACCCCCCTGGCTATTTGGCCCAACTGAACCCCCCAGGCCCATCTAGCACGGCCCAGCCCACCTCCCCTTTGTCTCATTCCTCAAGCTGCTCGGTGTCGCCCCGAGAGCGCGCAGCGCCCGCCACCGCGACGCCGAGGCCCTTCTAGGCCTCCCCCTCGCCTCCAGGCTTGCCACGAGGACGCCCAGATTCCCCCACTCCTTTCCCCTCGCTCGCTGCTTCCTCTCTGTCCTTCCCCTCGCTGATTTCCTCACCGACCGAAGCTCGCCGGAGAGCGCCGCCAAGCGCTCGCGTGGCCAACGACCTCGAGTCGCCCCGCCGTGATGTCCCGCAGACCCACAGCCGTCGTCTTCATCTCCAAGCACAAGCAATCGAGCCGGGAGGCCCCGTAGTCGACGCACCCTCCGCCAAGTCCCCGCCGGCCGTCGTGGACCTCGTCGTGAAATACGTCGCCACCGCGCCCTCCCAGCTCTTGCCGTCGACTCCATAGACTCCGGGGTGAGCTCCTCTTCCTCTTGGTCCCTCTAGCGCATCTCCCCGTGCCCTGGCCGCCAAGTTCCTCCGTCCAGTGGCTCCGGCCGCCGTGAGCTTGTCGCCGGCGAGGCCCTGGGCCTTCCCAGTGTGCCCCGCGTGTGCTGCTAGTTGCGCACGAGCAAGAGGCACCTGCCCGTGCCCTCCTCCGCCCCTCTCGCGCACGCCGGCGAGCCTCCGCCGTTCCCAGTGGCACCGGCGGCTAACTGCCGACCGGTTTGGCCATTAGGGCCCCTAATCAACCCCTAATCCCACCCCTAAGCCAATGACAGGTGGGCCCCAGCCCCCTAACCCCTCTGTTTAAAATAAATAAAACGGGGATTAACCCCAGAGAGGCTGACTAGTGGGTCCCTCTGGTCAGAGTCCCCCTACGTCAGCATGATGTCATGCTGACGTAGTAAAGGGCTTTCTATTTAAAAGAAGTACATAAAAATTACAAAAAATGTATTAAACTTCTAAAATTCATAGAAAATTCATATTAACTCCAAATTGGACAAATAATATATGAAAAATGATCAGCAGAAAATTATCTATCCAAATAATCAACTTTCAACCATGTTTGAGTTGATCTTAAATTGGGACCAGTAGCTTTTTCTATTTGGCTTAATTGGAATTCATTCAAATTTAATTCAAATGCTATTCCAATTTGAACCATTTCAATGCAAACATAAACACTTGTACATCAGAGGAATATCATACACATGTCAAGATGGTTTACAAAGAACAAACAATAGCAAATGCAACTTGGAAAATTTGAACAACATTTGGAGTTTGAATTTGAATTAACTTTTCAAATCAACTTCAATGAACATGTGACAAATTGAACCTAGGTCACATCAATACCATGCCATGCTACATTATGCATCTTGATTGTGCATTGCAATGTAATGTTTACATTGTTGTTGTTCCGGTGTTTGCTTTGTTTGCTCGATAGAAGTGGAACCGGAACCGGAGGCCACCCCCTTCGTTGAAGACACCGTACCGAACCTCGTCAGCAAGGCAAGCAAACCCCATTGATCATGTCTAATGAAGTCAACGATGTTTGAAATTTTGGGATAATAGTGTGAGTGCCCATTGCTTAACACATAAAAACTGGGGGTTTAAAGGATTTTAGAATAACATGTTGTCTTTCTAATGTGGTTGTCTCACATAGAAACCCTGATATTTCGATAGGAATGGCCCATTTTGTACACGAAGTACCCCTATTTTTTATCAAGATAATCTCAAATTTACAAAACATTCCGGTCTGGTGAAACGATGACAGCATGCAAAGTCTCATACTGATTAGTCATCATTTGAATTGGTTTTCGATTTCAAAGTCCTTTAGGGTTTATACCCACCAGCTCTTACAACGCAAACGATTATATTCATGTATGTGTATGCTTTTCCATTTGTACTACAAAGCAAATGGTGAGAAATTTGGATACGTGTGCTAGTGAACACTATCCCGCAGCCCGCCTGCCCTATATATATGAACATTGGGTGTGGCCTTTTACGGTTCCTGTCCAGGAAAATATCCTCCACCCCGTACATGCCCCACTACCGACCCCGTCCCGCACCTTCACCACATCTCCCGTTCGTCCTTCGGCCATAGATTCATGTCATATTTCCTAGTCCTCTAAAGCCTACATCCATGTCGTGAGAAGGGGGAGGTGGAGAATGCGGTGGAGGCAAAACCAACGATGTCATTTCGACCCCTCCGCCCTTCGTCGAGCCGTCGCTCCTTGCGGTCGGTGAAGGATGCGGCGGGGGCAAAGCGGATAAAGGTAGCTCGATTCCTCTGCCCGTCGATGAGCCGTCGAGCCTCGTGGGAGGTGGAGGATGCGGTGGAGGCATAGAGGACGACTGCAGCCAAATCGTCCCTCAGCCCGTCGACAAGTCGTCAAGCCATGTGAGAGGTGGAGGACGGGGCGGAGACATAGCGGACAACGGCGACAACAACCAAATCCCTACGCTTGTCGACGAGCCGTCGAGCCTTCTAGGAGGTGGAGGATGCGACGGAGACGATGGCAGCTCGATCCCTCCACCTGCAGTGGAGCCGTCGTGTTGTGTGAAGAGGCCGCGCTATATTGAGGCTGACGGCGAGGGCTGGGTGACCTGCTACCTCGAAGAACACATCTATCCTTCATCCAAGATGGTGTACAAGGCTCAGATTGATCTGGACGTTGCAAAGGAAGAGTTGTTGGCCGTTTTGGAGGGCGCCCTCGCCGATCGCTTCGATAAGGCGCTACACGAGTACATGCTCGCCTACATCCTCTACAAGGCGGCGAGCTTGTCCTTCCCTGCAGCATGCAAGCCTTGAGTCTGCTTTAACCGCTGTCTTCGTGAGCCGTCGTCGATCATCGCCTCCAGGCGCCAGTCCTCTCTAGTTTAAGTTTGAATTTTTTAGTTTTTTTATGGTTTTAGTCGAGGAAGAACTCCAGTGTATCGCGGCGATGAACTATGTGGCGGGGAACCTGTAATAAATCTTTTGCATTGTCCGCATGATTTGTTCTCAGCCGTTGCAGACTTCAATATTACTACTCCGCATCTAGCTACTAGCATCTAGCCTCGTGACTGTCCAGACGCACAGTACGGTGATTATACGGGAGAGGTGTGGCGTGCGAACATGTTTGACTAGACGGCAGTGTGGCAGGAGCACGCGCGCACCAGCGCTCCTCACCGGGACTAGTGCTAGCTCACTGTGAGACGTGGCGTTTGATGTTAAACCCCTCCCCCCTCACCGCTCCCAAATACTACTACATGTTCTTCCTTCTTTCACATCGCAAGCTCGAAGCCACATGAGCAAGTGCAATTATTTTCCCAAGCTAGGCTCGCTAGCTCTGCGATGATGAGACAGGAGAGGCGTGGCGTGTGCTCAGGGTTGACTAGATGGTCGTGTATCAGGAGCACGCACCACCGCTCCTCACCAACTCCTCCAAGCCTTCTACCGTAAGGCAACTACTATTCTTCCTCGCAAAATGGAGCGAGAAACCTCCAATGAAAATCCTGACGAAGGCGGGCGCGCATTGCCAACAGTCTGTTTTAATGACCCGTATGTTTTTCTTCATCTGTATCTGAACAAGGCTTTGCATCTGGCAATCAATTAAACAAGAGGAATACACACATAGGATTCACTTACAACAGATCTCCATTTCATAACATAGATCTCCATTGCATAAAGGAGCATGATTCCTTTTCTCCAATTAGTTCAACTATAAGATCTAACACAAAATAAACCCTAAACTAGCGTCAAGTACGTACCGAAATAGCTTTTACCCTCGTATCTAGCTCATTTCAACTACGCTAGCAGTCCATCGACGATATACTGATGAACCCAAAATATTTACTACCAGCTAAAAGCTCCCTACACCGTGCATACCGATTAGTTGGATCCACCGGAGCAGAAACTCCTCAGTCCACGGGCATGCTCCTCCAGACGCTCCCGATTCCCTACCGCGAAGCGGTAGCTTTCCTCGTACCTCGCCAGATCACGCTGATGATCTTCATCTTCACCTAGGGAAGCTGCAGTTGCCATAGCCATCTGTTTTTCCTCCTCCTGCGCGAGGAAGGCATTGTACCGCTCGAGGGCGTCGCCGTTGTCATCGCCGAAGCGCGGGGGACCCTGGGTGGCGCTCTTCGGCGCCAGGATGGTGCTCGATGGCGCCTGAATGTGCTGACAGACGCATGGATGTCCTCGTCGGTGCTTGCATGGTGCTCGCTGGTGCCTGCATGTTGTCCCCCTGCGCCCGGACGCTACTCCCCCTCCTCCTGCATGTCGCGCGCCATCGCTCGGATGGTGCGCGCCTCTGCCTCCATTACGCGCGCATGCGCCTGGAGGGCCCGCGCGTGCATGACACCGTGGTGGGAGCGCGCGCTGCGCTGATATGTCTCAAACGTATCTACTTTTCCAAACAATTTTGCTATTGTTTTCCCTTATTCTTGCATGATTTGAGCTAAACTAACCCGGACTGACGCTGTTTTCAGCAGAGCTGCCTGTTTGGTTTTATTGTGCGCAGGAAAATGAATTTTTGGACATCACAGAAAATTCCCAGAAAAATACCAAAAAATCCAAGCACCCAAAGTAGCCCAGAGCCAGAAGGGGAGCCAGAGGGCAGCCAGGGGGGCCCAGGTGCCCTGCTGGCGTGGCCAGGGGTGGGGCCGGGCCAGCTGGCCGCCTGGGCGACTCCCCCCTCCCCCGATGCCTTACTTCGACTCCTATTTATTCCCGTGACGGGGAAACTCCGAAACAGAAGTCGCTTTTCCAGAACCCGTCGCGGAGCCGCCGCCAACCTCTGTTGTTCTTCGGGAGGGCTAATCTGGAGGCTGATTTGGCCTCCGGAGAGGGGATATCGTCGCCATCGTCATCACCATCACCACTCCGTCATCCCTCCATGACTTCTCTTCACATCTGTGAGTAATTCGCTGCTGTAGACAAAGGGGGTGGTAGGGATTGGATGAGATTGATCATGTAATAGTTCGTCAGATTGTTGGGGGCATGTTTCCTATCATCTACTTTGTTGTTTATCATCTTTGCTACAACTTGTTGCTCTTAATGCTTGTCACTTTGGGCCCGAGTGCCATGTTTTCATATCTGAACCACGTATGTTTTCATGAGTTTACTTATGTTCGAGATCCTATCTATGAGTTGTATGCACCTATTATGGTCCGGAACCGGCGATCCCAAAGGTGACAGCTTGGGACACCAAAGGGGATGGTCCATAATTTGAGGATTCCATGTATCCATTCAGTTTATTGCTTTGTTCCGGTGCTCTTTGACAGGAGCACCTTAATCTCCATAAGTTCCTTTTGGACCCGTTCATAGTGGGATGGTAGGACAAAAGATGTTGTGCAAGTTCTTATTGCAAGCACGCACAACTACCTATGGGATACATGCCTAATGTTTGATATTTGCCTAGATGATCATTGCTTTTTTGTGTGCCTTGCCCCGTGTTGGAATCTATTACATGTTCATTCTTATTCATGCAGTGCCCGACCATCCATATCCCTAGCCTACAGTATTTTAGTTCTGCTGGTTACTACTAGTTTACTTTCGCTGTCATCACTATTGCTATAATACCACAGTTGCTATTAATACTTAGTTGCAAGCAAGCATATTTCAGGTGCAGTTGAATTAACAACTCAACTATCAAAGCTTATAAATACTCTTTGGTTCCCCTTGTGTCGAATCAATAAATTGGGTTAACTTACCCGCGAGAACACAACAATCGATCCCCTACAGTTGAGGGTCATCAAGTACTGTTTTCTGGCGCCGTTGCCGGGGATCATAGCAATATTTACAAGTCTACTTGAAGTATCCTGCCTGCCACACTTCATCCGCTATGGGTAAGAAAGGAGACCCCAAGGTTCCGATCCTACCATCCACTACAAGAAAATATACCGTTCTGAGTACCAGTGATGCGCTTGATTCACCTTCCATTATAAGTAAGTTTGCTTCACCACTACCACCACATGCTACTTCTACCGAGTCTGCCACTATGTCCGATACTTTTGATGATGCTTACACTACTCTTGATGATACTAGTTTTCTTGGTCACTATATTGAAACTCAGACTGCTAAGGCTGCAGCAGAACCCGAGACCAAGACTCCTGCTACCTATATTTCTACTTGCAAAACCTTTGGTTACCCAAACTTAAATGAACTCAAGAAGATGATCCTTGATGATGATTATATTACTCTTGAGGATGAATTTTGCAGGGAACTCAGAGAGTGTGCCGACTCTGACCCTGATGCTGTTAAGGAGTTGCTCGAAAAGCACTCCATGAAGAACAAGAATATTCATGATCCTAAATTTGCCACATCTCCTATATCCATCCCTGGTCCTAATTACGATTTCTCTGTTGATCTTTCACTTATATCTACAGTCGAGGCTGACCCTTTTTATGGCAGAGAAAATGATGATGATATAGCACACCTGACCAAACTCGCTGAGTTAGGAGACCTATTTACTACTGATGAAAAGATACGAAACTTCTATGTGGCCAAGCTTTTTCCTTTTTCTTTGAAGGAAAACGCTAAAACTTGGTACGATGCACTACCCTATGGTTCCATTGAGAGTCCTCAGGACTTAGTTCAATTTTTTGTTGATAAATATTTTCCTGCTCATATGCAACATGCTGCTTTGCAAAGAATCTATAACTTTAAACAGTTGCAGGATGAGCACCTCCCTAAATCTCTGGGGAGGTATTGTGACTTAATTAAGGCTAGACCGGGACATGAAGTCCCAAAGAATGAATTACTTGATATATTTTATGCTGGCCTAATCGATGAATCCAGGTCCTATCTGGATAGTTGTGCTGGTTGTGTTTTCAGGGAAAGAACACCGGCTGATGGTGAAGAATTAATGAGCAAGATTTCCAAGAACCACGAAGATTGGTCCGTCCCTGAACCACCTCCACCACCAAAGAAGAGGGGCATGCTTGTTCTGAGCCCCGAAGATATGCAAGAAGCAAAGAAGTCTATTAAGGAGAAAGTCATTAATGCCGAAGACGTGAAGAATCTACAGCCTATCGAGAAGTTGTGTGAACCTACTACTCACCCTCCCTTGGTAGAGGTACACTCTCTACTAGACTTTACTGAAAGTGACATCCCTAAAGGTAAGCCTCCCGACCAATGCTTAGATGAGCTTGATAATTTTATTATTAAGCAAGAAAATTTTAATAGGAGGATACAAAGTCAGTTACATGATAATTCTCTTGCTATCAAAAGTTTACTTGGTGTTCTCAAAA
This sequence comes from Bromus sterilis, assembly GCA_950022295.1. Taxonomy (NCBI): domain Eukaryota; kingdom Viridiplantae; phylum Streptophyta; class Magnoliopsida; order Poales; family Poaceae; genus Bromus; species Bromus sterilis. The sequence continues at coordinate 35,521,699 of OX465597.1, forward strand.
GAACAGTTAATGATGTTAAATGTCTTGTTAAGCATTTTCATATGGTTCAAACTCAACTTGAACAAATTTCTAATGTGCAAAAAGATTTGCTTGCTAACAATGCCAAACAGGACATACAAGCTTATGGCATCAAGACCAGGGGTGGAACACACACCCAGGACCCACTCTATCATGAGGGGCATCCGAAGAGGATCGAGCAAGATTCTCAAGTGCAAGTAGAAGACAAGATTGTTAGATCTCCAAAGAAGAAGAAGAAGAAGAAGAAACACAAGCAAGCTGACAACTCCAATGATCCTATTACAAGTGAAGAACCTGATGTTGATCCTAACAGCATATCTACCTCCGATGCTGAAAGTAAAGACGGTGTTGAGCCCGAAGAAAGTGATAAGGAGAAGGGTGATCCTCTTGAGGTGCGAGAAGAAGAAGCACCCGATAAACGCAAGAAGTACACAAAAGAAGACTTCATAGCAAGAAGACATGGGAAGGAAAGAGAACCATGGTTACAAAAACCCATGCCCTTTCCAGGTAAGTTTCTCAAATCTAAAGAAGAAGAGCATTATAATAAATTTTGTGAATGGATGAAACCTCTTTTTCTGCAAATTCCTTTGACTGATGCTATCAAGTTACCTCCTTATTCCAAATACATGAAATATATTGTCACTAATAAAAGAAAAGTCCCTAATGAGGCAATATCTACTATGCTTTCTAACTATTCTTTCAGTGGAAAGATTCCTGAGAAGCTTGGTGATCCAGGTATACCCACCATTCCTTGCTCTATAAAAAATTAATTATGTCAAGACTGTCTTATGTGATCTCGGATCAGGGGTGAGTGTTATGCCTTTTTCTCTTTACAAAAGTATGTGTTTAGATAAGCTAATCCCTATATATATATATATATATATCTTCAGATGGCTGACAAATCAACAGCCGTCCCGATAGGTATTTGTGAGGATGTTCCAGTTGAAGTTGCTAATTGTTTAATTCTTACAGATTTTGTTGTCCTTGACATGCCCGAGGATGGGAGCATGTCCATTATTCTTGGTAGACCTTTTCTTAACACCGCAGGTGCCATTATTGATTGCAATAAAGGAAAGGTCACCTTCAACGTAGACGATAAAGAACACACGGTGTATTTTCCAAAGAAGATCGACAAAAGGCATGGCCTTAACTCAATAGAAAATATCAAGACCGTGAAGATCAGAGAATGGGATTGTCCTCTACGCGTGCACCACAAATACAAAACCATTATGGTGGGCACAATGTCCATTAAAGTAAAGGTGCAATGATCACTTCATAAGAGGTGAGACTTTTTGCTCTATATATCGCCGGTTCGTTGGTAAGACTTGATCAACCTTGCCAGCTAGCATGTTTTATATAAGTAAAAAGTGAAGCTTGTTATGTTTTCATTTGCTATAGATTTTATTCTCCCTGTTGTACCAAGTTTACATGTTTTTGAAGCTTCATAATTCTAATCACTGCTTCGAGTTTTCAGAAAGTTTCGCAGCTTTATGAACTCTGGAAAATTTTCAACAATGAAGTTTTCAGAAAAATTCCAGAAAATTCAGAATAAAAATTTCCATGCCGGGAGTGACCCAGAGGCACCTGGGGCTGACCAGGGGGCCCACCAGTGGCCCAGGCGGCCAGCTGGCGCGGCCAGCCCCCTGGCCGCGCCCACAGGCCCTACCTCCAGGTATGTCTTCTTCCTCCTTCTTCCTCTCTCTCCAAAAACACGAGTTCTGATCCAGTTCTTGCTTCTTGCTGTTCCTGGAGGCATTTTTCGATCTCTCTCTACAACCCACCATTTGAGCTGAGATTTTGAGCAAATACTCCCTGGTAAGCAACTCCTTCACCCCTCCAATTAGATTTTTTGATTGGTGGATTCATTTGTGAGTATTTAGTAGTTCTTGGTGTTGTTTAGATGAGCTTGCATGCATGTGTAGAAATTTATTTTCCAAGTTTTGAAGCAAGTTTATGCTTTAGGTAAGTGAGTAGAGTAGTTTGCCTCAACTCACTTTGTTTAAATCCTTGTTTTTGTGAATTGTCAAAAAATTCATAAATGAGTTTGCTAGGAAAAGCAAAGGGGTGGCTTGGGAAGAAGAAGCCCGAGCGCTCCGGTCGAGTTACTAGAGCTGCAGCTTCGCCCTCAGCTGCTAGGGTGAGCTACAATGAAGATCATGTTCCCCTGGAGTTGTCGAAAGACACAAGTCTAGCTTGCGCAATAATTTATCAGTGCGATGATTTCCTTACAGCTGCAGGAATTAAGGAGGAATTCTATGGGCTTGGTGCCAATGCAGGTTTGACACGGCTAGCATTATGCCATGTGGTACAATACAAGAAGCTCACCTCCTGCTTTGTTAACAGTTTTTGTTATAACCATTTTGCTGGAACCGTCGAATTTAAACTTTATAACGATTTTATAACCATGTCTTTGGCACAATTTTGTGATGTAATAGGTGTGCTGAACGCTGGTCAGACAGCAAAGATGAACACTCAGCCCTCTGAGTTGAGGACCCTTTTTAACTCCCTTTGTTGCCAAGAGGAGAGCGACATTCGGCATACAAAGATTTCCAACATTTTATTCCCACACATCAGGTATTTCGCGTACTTTATTGCTAGAGGGGTGTTGGCTCGTGACAACACGAGCAATGGTTCTGCACCAGATTTCGCTATTTATGCGAACGCCCTCTCTGATAAGAATGATTACAATGTGGGTGCCTTAATTGCTCGGTGTCTTGTTTGAACAGTAACAAGGGCGATTTATATGGTGGTGTTTACAGCACGCTTATCCTTGAGTCTCTTAATCGCACCCCGCATCCTGATGATGTTCCCTTTGCATACACAAGTATCGGTCTTGCTGCTATGAAGAGGCATAAGTTTGTTACCATGACTTCCCAGTTTGGTAACCTTGTTTATATTTTGAGGTTTGAAAAGACCATTACTCGTGAGATCCGTCTACCTGCATCACTTTTGTTTGATAACACTCGCAGGAACGGATGGTCCTTCAATGATATCCAGTTTGATGAGTTCATGGCTCAGTACCAGCTGCATAACCCGATGGAGGGGGTTGTGCCTGACGAATAGGAGCATGGGGAGTTCCCACCTTTCCAGGGGGAGACCTCCAGCCAGCAGGGTGAGGGGTCTTCTTCTGCTTGGAGAGCAGGCCCTTCCTCATGGGAGGACCCGAGGACTTTGGTGTACGCACCGGAGGACTCGTTCGACTCTTGGACTCACCCGTACTACCCCGAAGGTTCCTGGGGGCAGTAGCTGCTACCAACTTAGGCCAAAAGCCTAAGCTTAGGGGAGTACGTGCCCTTCTCACCTTTCCATTGTATTATCCGTTTTTTTTTTTGCTTTGATATTTTTGAGGTTTTTGCCCGTTCTTCTTTGCTCTTTTATTTTGCAAAAACAACAAAAAGATTTCTCTTTTCTTTTTCTTTTGTAAAACCCTTAAAAAATCCAAAAAGATTTCCTTTCTTTAGTTTGCTTTGTTTTCAGAGTTCAGCTCGAGTCCGTGATGGCATTTGATTATATTTCCCACGTTTGGTCGTGCAAGTGACAAGGCAGTAATGACGAAGATCGACGAAAGGGAAGCAACAAGGAAAACCGGTATGAACTCTTCTTGTTTCTACTTTTGTACATATGCCTGTACTTATGATCTAGAGACCAGCTTGTAGCGACATAGTGCTATGTTTATAATGCTTTCCCAGTGTTCATGCTTTCCTTGTGGCTGATCTCAAATAGCTAGGGTGCATAATATGTTGTTGGAATGATTCACATGCATTGCATTGCTCATGGTTTGGCATATTGAAGTGGTATTTCCCTTCGGAGAATTCTTGGATTGACTTGGCACATGTTCACACATATTTATGACTATAATGTCTATCATGCCTTGATGACCTTTTTTATTTCAGAATAGTTATATCACTTTCATGCCCGATTCAATGTTGCTTTGTCGCTCTGCATGATTATGACAATTATTGCTCTCTAGTTGGTCGCTTTCCAGTATTTTGCTAGCCCTCACTCGCACTAAGCGGAAATCTACTTGTGCATCCAAACTCCTTTCCAAACCAGTTATTCCACTTGAGTCCGCCATACCTTCATATATGTGGTATTTACCGGCCACTCCTAACTTAGAATTTCTTGTGCCATCTCGAAATTTATTCAAAGGCTTCCCTTTTGTAACTGTACAAGCTCATGGTGCGGTGAGGGAAAATCAGTATCTACCATGCCTAAAATATTTTGACGGAAGTTTTGACTATTCAAATTTAAAAAAGAGAGAGAGAGAGAGAGTTACACCTCCCGCATACTTGATGATGGGATGAAATGGACCAAATTCCGCTAATGATAGATGGAACGATAACCTCCTTCCATACTTGAGGCAAAATAAAAGGTTCCATAGACCATCAAAGGATTTATGGATAAGGGAACAAGTGTAAGAAAAAAGCATTAATATGGTTGGCATGGGAGATATTGAGAGACCTTTACCATTCACCGTTGACTGGAAAGTTGCACTTCTCAAAAGAATTTTGTCTCTGTTTTCAAAACCAAGAGCTCTGGCACATGCTTAGTCCTTGCTTCCATTCACGGGTTTTCAATCTTTCCATCAAAAAGCCATGGTTCGAGAGTCTCACATTCTTTCTTCAAAGCACCAACTATTGAGAGCATAATTGTCATTCTTAGTGTAGCATGCATTGTCCCAAAGTATTACATTGTCTTCTGCATGCTTGTGATATTGCTAGTCTGAAATTCTTAGTTCTAGTCTCCTTTAAAACTCCGGAGGTCTTTCTGCATTTATGTTTTGCTTCACTCATGGAGCCTAGCGAGATACCACTCTAGTATGTTCAGACTATGTGCATTGTAATCTTGTCTTGATCTTTGGCAACATATTATTTAATTTCGGTTGTTTGTGATTGGTCACTTGAAAGAAGGATTTCTTCGTGCATTGTCCTCATAGCATTGTCTTGATACTTGCTAAACTTTTTTTTTCGTAGTACCGGCTTATATACATCTTATGAAGCAAAAGAGTTTATCAAAGTTTTCTTTGTCGAGTCCAGTTAGTTGAACTGAATTGCTTGAGGACAAGCAATAGGCTAAGCTTGGGATAGTTGATACGTCCCAAACGTATCTACTTTTCCAAACACTTTTGCTATTGTTTTGTCACAACCCCAGTTTAGGTATGTGCTAGGGTTAGCAAGTAACATTGCATCATGTTAAAAAAATTCAAAAGAAATCAAAATGGGAGAGAGAACACCCCCCAGATGAATTTAATTCAAATGGCCAGATAAAAAGTTGCTCCAAAAATTTCTTTTGCATTTTTGAAAAGTCCCATAAATGAGTGGGATCACATATCAAGTGATGTGGGACCAACCCCATGCTCATGGATTTTTCAAATATTCAAACAGGAGCATGGATTTAAATTTAAACCCCTATTTGAATTAAAGTTCAAATTATTTGAATTTTAAAAATTCCCAAACTTTATAAGTGGCTAGCTATATATATTGTGAGGCCATATAAAAATTTGTGGCATTTTAGAAAATGCTTAGCTATTTTTTTTAGCAAGGCACAACAAAGGGCAGAAAAGAAAAACAAAAAGGAAAAGGAAAAAGGCTCACCTGGAAGCAGCCCAACTTAATCCCCAGTAGCTCACCAGCCTGGCCCAGCCCAGCCCTCCTTGGCGTCTTCCTCCCCGCCGAGCCAAGCAGCTCGGTGGCCGGCATGCCGACGCCGCCGCCGACGCCCCGGCCACGCAGCTGCCTCCTTGCTGCCTCCAACGTGTCCTGGAGATGCGCTTCAACCGCCCCGGTTCATTCCCCCTCTCTCTGCAGTCTCTCCCGTCCCCTGTGCAATTTCCCCAAACCAACCGAGCGCCTCCGCAATTCGTCGTCGACGGGAAACACGGCCAATGCCGGAGCTAGACCAGAAGAGCTTGTTGCTTATTGTCTTCTCGCCCTTCGTTGGTTACCCCAAGTGAAGGTTTGAGATGCAGTGCAGCAGCAGTTTTCCCTCGGTGAAGATACCAAGGTTTGTCTCCAGTAGGACTCCAGAGATGATAAGTAGGTGTCAGCGGCGCAACTGACGCGGACCTGCACACAGACACAGATAACTTTGTTCCCAACGAAGTTCAGAGAGGTTGTGAATCTCTCCGGTCTAGTTGTTCACAAATGATAAAACGCAAGGGATAATGATAGCAACTTGAAAGTAAATGCAGAAAATTAAATATAGCTTGGAATCAGTAATGAGGATATGGACCAGGATACGTGATGTTCACTAGTGATGTCTCTCTCCCAAAAGACGATAAAACTGCTATGCGAGGTAAACAAATTACAGAAGGGCAATTGACAGGATTATGAACGCACCGCAATGCTAACTATGCTACAAAAGAAAGGAAGAGGTTCAAAAGCACGGGCAATACGCCAAAATAAGTAGACCGAAATCCATCTGCATCTACTACTAATCATCCAACTTGAGATATCTATCCAGAACATCTCGCTGGTATTAAGTTGCGAGCCCCACCCAAAGTGTAAACCCAAAGCAACCGACAACTGCATTAAAAAGAACTTTGCGTAAAGTAAACAATCCTTGTGACCGCGGTCACAAGCACCGTTGTTTTCCCCCTTGTGTCAACAGCACATCCCCTAGACTCATGTTTCTGTCACTCAAGCCTATCATCGGGGGGCATGAACCCACAATCTAGCACAACGCTCCCTCTTGGAGTCACTACCTACTACTTGGCCAAAGCAATAAACAGCAACGGAGAACATGCAAGAATTACTTAGGAACAAAAATATAAGAGATAAAAACCAAATATATTACTCTATCACAATCTGAACATAATCTCATAATCCATCAGATCCCTCCGAACTCAACATAGCAACAGCAGAAATATTACAAAGGTGCCTCGATCATGTAGGGAAGCTCACGAGGTCTAAACAATGAAGATCAAAGAGGGGAGGAGAACATCACATAGCTACTGATCACGGACCCATGGTCCAAGGAAAACTACTCACGAGACATCCGGGGAGCATCCATGGTGGAGAGGAGACTCCCAGAGGTCAATCCTCCCTCCGGCAGGGTGCCGGGAAGAGGTCTTCTGGTGCTCCCGGTCTTGGAAGCGCGGCGGCGGCGGAACAGAGGCGAGTTCGCGGAATAGGGTTCTTCTTCTGGAGTTTTCCCGTGACGTAGATTAAATAGGCGAAGGGGGGCAGCCAGAGGTGGAACAGGGGCCCCAGGCGCGGCCAGGGGTGGGGCCGCGCCGGGTGGCCGCCTGGGCCCCCTGGCTCCCCTCTGGCCCCTCCCGGGCTCTTCTCGAAGCTTCCGTCACGCTGATTTTTTATCTGAATTTTCCCGAATTTTTCTGGTACTTTTTATATGGGGGAAAACTGAAATAGAAAAACAGCAGAAAACAGGAACTGACACTGGGGTGCACTGAGTTAATAGGTTAGTCCAAATATGATCAAAAATGTATGAAAGTGTATCTAGATCATAGCAATATCACACAAAACATGCATGGAGCAAGCAGAAATTATAGATACGTTTTGGACGTATCAACATCCCCAAGCTTAATTCCTGCTCGTCCTCGAGTAGGTAAATGATAACAAGCATAAGTTCTGTGGTGACATGCTAGCAACCATATAAGAACTTTGAAAAGTAAAGCAATCAAGATTAGAGATTCAATTCAAGTCATAACAAGCAAGAGTCTATATTAGCATTGAAACAAGTAACGAAAGAACAAAAGGTGCAAGAGCTCTCGCTGTCCGTGACTCGAATGTCTCCAAATGGTGTTTGCGTGCAAGAAAGGGAATAGGGAATACGAGAGAAAAAAAGTATTTTTGTTGAGAACTCAATCTACTAAAGTTTCACACTTGGTCCTCTTTGGAATCTTATCTTGACTCGTCCCCAGACCACTAGCCAGGTACAAGTCAATTTGATCCACTCATTTTCGACATTTTGAGCACTCATGCAATGGATGAGCGTAAGCACGAGAGTTGACACTTAGGATGGCAAAGAGAGAAATAAGGTGGAGGAGGAAGACAAAAAGGATGAGAAAGGCTCACATCAATGAGGACAATCATAGGCAAGAGATGCCAAATGATAGATATGATGTGAGGAGTAGGGATTGCCATGCAGTGGATGCACATACGAGCTAAGAAGCTCTCCAATGGAACTAGTGGGGGTGCATCTAACTTGCTCGCTCATGAAGACCTAGAGCTCGTTTGAGGAGGCTCATCCTTGGAATATGCAAGCCAAGTTCTATATTGTGAAGGTCCCCACATAGCTATATGCATAAAGATCATCTCTATGGAGTACAAGGATATAAAGGGAGTACTAGTGTGGATCTCTCAAAAGGATAGTAGTGTTGCCCCTTTCTCTCTTTTTATTTCTTTTTCTCTTTTTTTTGGTGGCCTCAATGGCTCTTTCTATTTAACTCTCGTTTGTCCTCTTTGGGATCTTTTATTGTGTCCACTTTGGGATCTTTTCCTAACTTAAGGGCAACACTCTATTTTACAAGAAGGTAAAGGAGATCTTTCACACTTTACAAGGTACTCAAAACATAAAGAAGATGTAACTACATGATGTATGCAATGTATGTCGCTGCCAGTGTAGCAGGAACATGTATGACATGAAGATCAAGTCATGAAGAGGTGGAAGTTGCATGGCAATATAACTCGGAAAGGCTATGGAAATGCCTTGATAGGTAGGTATGGTGGCTGTTTTGAGGAAAGATAAAGGAAGGCTTATGATGACAGAGCGTATCATGCCAAGGGTTTGGATGTACCGGCGAAGGTGGACACCAACTCTCGGAGTGAGAAGAAGGCAATGCACGGCAGAGGAGAGGCTAGCAAAATATGGGAAGGTGGAAGTGTCAACTCTCAATACTTACATTAGTCCGAAGAACTCATGCACTTATTATCGGTAACTGTAAGAGCAAAGTTATACCCCCATGAGTTTTGGATATTGTTGGGAAAAACAGTAGAGGAACTAACAAGTTTTCTAGTGTAAAACAGATGGTTAGGTTCCTGAAGTTATAGGTTGGTGATAAAGCTTCAACGAAGATTTACACTTTTACTGAAGCATATCCTCTGGAGTGAAGCTCATCACGGATGTCGACCCCTAAAAAGATAAGGAATCCTGAAGCACGTCTCATCGAAGAAGATGGCCAAGATGGCGCAAGACTTAGTAGTTTTTGCGTAGTTCTTTTTCACTTCTTTGAGTCGTAGGAAAAACCGTACTATCATGAGGGCTTTAGTAAATGTACTCCGAAGGTTTTGGTGAAAAGACTCAGATCGAATCCAAACCAGTGAGAAACCAGAGTTGAAAAATCTCATGTGCGCTACGTAATGCTTCACCAGCGAAGACTTAGTTCTTTCGGCTCCTGAAGCAGAACCAAGTCTGTGAGTCGGCTTTACTTGGACCGCAAGTAAAGTTGCGCTTTGATTGGAAATATGACCGTTGGGGACAGGTGTAAAGCTATCACATCGGGTCACTTCAGTCGTTTCGCACCTAGGGATTGCCACCTATAAATACGCCACCCCCGCCCTCATTGGCCGGTGGCTGCTCCGAGATTATTTCCTTACAGAGAAGAGAGAGAGAGCAACCCCACCGAAGCAAACCAAAAACCCATCCACCGAAGCATAAGTCCTATTGATCTGAGTTGATTCATTATGACTTAGGAAGAAGTTTGCTAGCCTTTTTATCTTGGAGAACTGCAATTCTCCTAGACGGTTAGAGAGTTGTTCTTCAGAGAGCGAAGAGTTATTGTCGCCTCGGAGTCCAGTTTGTCAAAGGTTTCGGTGATTTCCTCAATAATCAACCACGAGTGAAGAACTGACCAAGCTTAAGGAGATTGGTGCAGTGGAGATACGGACGGAGAGAAGTTAGCTCCTGTGTTCAATCACAAGTCCCTCCAACCAGACGTAGCACTTTGCAGAGTGTGAACTGGTCGAACAAACATCGCCGAGTCAAGAGTTCGTTTTACTTTCCGCACTTACATTCAGTTTATCTATTGCTTCAGTGATCTGCTTCAATGCAATTGATTCGATGCTCTTGATTCACTATGTTTTGCTTCAATCCTGTTCTGCTTCAATGTTTACTTTTCTGTTGAATCTCTTCGGTTGCTGAGTTATGCTTCACTTCATAGTTTCATGCAAAATTTTGAAGTGATCATTCACCCCCTCCCCCTCTGATCACATACTTGGACTAACAATTGGTATCAGAGCTAGGCACTCTTTATTTGGATTAACCTCCTAGAGTGTTTTGCAAGTATGTCTTTCGCAGCCATTCGCTCCGGCGAACCCATTCCCGTGTTCAATGGAAAGGAATATCCATACTGGAAGGACAAGATGAAGAGGAACATTATGGCTATCAACTCAACTGCCTGGCAAGTTGTCTTGTATGGAGTTACAGTTGCTGATGAGAACGCCATCACTCCTGAAGAAGCGAAGCTGATTGATCTTGATTCTGAAGTTTGGGTTTTCATCACCAATCATTTGACACCAGAGAAGTATCATGAAGTGAAGAATATTCCTTTGGCCAAAGGTGTCTGGGACTATCTTGAGAAGATTGGTGAAGGTGTTTCTACCCAGAAGGATCCCAGAATTGACACACTTCGAAGCAAATTCTATCGATTCAAGAGAAATGAGGGTGAAAAAGTCAGCTCCATGTACAGCAGACTCACTGCTCTTGCAAATGAGCTGATCTCTCTTGGTGCTGATGACATTACTCCTCACTCAGTTGTTAGAACTCTGCTTCGCTCATTGGATGATTCGTTTGATCACATTGTGTTGATGATCAAGGAAAGGACTGATTTCAGACGTCTTGTCGCATCTGATATTCTTGAGAGACTCAATACCTTTGAGATGGAAGAAGAAGAGAAACGTGACATAAATGGTTATCGAAGGAGATCTCATGCTTTGAATGCAAAAGCTTCGCGTCATTCTTCACCCGAAGTCAGTTCTGCTTCAGGTGTCGAATCAGATGATCCCGCAAGCATTGGAAAAGATTTAGCACTGATCATGAGACGCTTCAATCGCTTTCATAGAAAAGGTTTTTCTTCACCCAAGAAGAGTTATCCTTCAAGAAGCTCAAGTCATTCTTCCCACCGATCATCCTCAAGAAGCTCTCCATCAAAGGACAATTGCTGCTACAAGTGCAAGAAACCAGGTCACTACATTGCTGATTGCCCTCTGTGGGAAGCTGAGAACAAATCGAAGCATTCACTCAGAGACTCTTCATCGAAGTCTCACAGATCCTCCAGAAGTCATTAGTCAAAGAGACATGATTCCAGTTCAAGAAGGGAAAAGAAGAAAGATTATGATGATGATAAGAGGAAGAAGTATCATAAGAAGCGTGAGGGTTCTTCATCGAAGACTCACTCGTCTCGTCGAAGCAAATCTCACCGTGCCAAGGCCTATCTGGGAAAGGAGATGAAGTCTGAAGACGAAGCCTCTGGTTCCAAAGCTGAACAAGATTCAAGGTCTGCGTCTGGGTCCGAATCAGATGGTGTTGCTAGTTTGGCCTTCGCTTCGGCAGATGCTTCAATCAATGCTTTGAGCTCATTCTTCACCAACAACAGTAGTGAAGATGAAACTCCTGCATATTGCTTCATGGCCAAGGCAAAGGTATCCTCATCCAAATCAAACTATGACACTTCTGATTGTTCCTCGTATGAAAGTGACTCAAAGATAAGCTATGCTAAACTTGCTAAAATTGCTTCAATCCAACAAGATGAACTTGATTCACTAAGCAAAACCATTAAGAAATCAGAAACGTTGTTGGTCGATGAGATTGAGAAAGGTCAAACTTTAACTAATGAGCATGTTGCTCTGAAGGAGAAGTTTGAAGAATTATCCTCTCGGCATGATCTTCTTTCAGTAGATTATGAGAAGCTCACCTGTGAATTTCTTCAGAGGAAAATGGCTCTCGAAAAACTGAAAGAGGCTCATGAAGAATTGGAAAATGTCAATCTCTCTCTCATGGCTCAACAAGGTTCTGAAGCAAATCATAAAACTGAATCACCTTGTTTAGATTGTTTGGAACGAAGCAAAACTGATTCCAAAGGGAAAGCTCCTATTGTTATTGATGATACTAATGCCTCCGATGAGGAAAATCCTGCTGTTACCGAGGAACTCCTCAGGTTGAAAAACTTATTTGAAACAGGCATGTTCAAAAGTGTGCAAGGACACCAATATCTCTGTGATATCCTGAGGAAGGCTCTCCTTCACAGGAATCCCAGGAATGAAGGTGTTGGTTTCGAGAGAAAGATAAATCCTGATGGCACATATTGGGAGCCTGAACAGTATCCTAAGACTGTTTGGGTTCTAGCGAAGGAGAAACCCATTGATATTGCTAACCTTTCAGGTTTCGACTGCAAAATGAACAAAGTCATTGTGGATGAATCACTTGATTCTGACTACAAACTCATGAAAGATGAACAGGGAAAAGTTTCAGCTGAGTATGTAGGTACTCCACCAAAGAATGGATTCTATAAGAGGCAGATATGGGTGCAGAAAGCACTTGTGGAAAAACTGCCTGCTAACCATTCTATGCAGGGAAAGTCTTCGGTACCACCGAATCATTTCTACTCTCTTGAGACGAGAAATGATCCATTGGTGACCGAATCAAATGTTCCGCAGAAGCAATACTATCGTACTGGTCTCCATACGTATCGTCCTCATAATAATCATACTAAGATTTCATATGCTCATTATTATGCTAACCATTCGCAGAGGACTTACATTTATGGTGTGCTTGATGGTACACCGAAGCAATACACTCCTGTTCGATTCAATATTGCTTCAACCAGTGCTTCAACATCTTCTCAGTCACCTGCTCGTTTGTGGGTGGTTAAGAAAAACTAATTCTTCTGCAGGGCTATGTCTCCGGTGGATCCGAATGGGTCATGGATAGTGGTTGTACAAATCATATGACCGGAGACAAGGAGTTATTCACCGAAGAAAAACTATCTCAATATTCTCTGAAGTACATTACCTTCGGTGATAACAACAAAGGTAAAGTGTTAGGTTTGGGTAAGATTGCCATATCGAAGGATAAGCACATTGACAAGGTTAAGCTAGTCCAATCTCTTGGATATAATCTTATGTCTATTTCAAAGTTATGCGATATGGGTATGCTTGTTCTGTTTTCTGCTTCGCGTTGTGTTGTCTTTTCACAGGATGACTATACGTTTGTATTCGAGGGTTACCGAAAGGGAGATCTATACATTGTTGATTTTTCTTCGGGCCCTGCTGTATCCACTTGCTTAATGGCAAAAGCTTCATCTGGATGGTTATGGCATCGAAGACTTGGTCATGCAGGGATGAGAAATCTTCATAACTTAGTGAAGAAGAATCATGTTATCGGCCTTAGCGAAGTAAAATTTGATAAGGATCGTCTCTGAAGTGCTTGCGAAGCTGGTAAAATTACGAAGAAACATCATTCAGCGAAGACCATCATGACTACCACTCGTCCTCTTGAATTGCTTCATATGGATCTTTTTGGTCCTCAAAATTATGCAAGCCTGGGAGGAAACAAATATGGTCTAGTTATTGTTGATGACTTTTCTCGTTATACTTGGGTTTTCTTTTTGGATGACAAGAGCAAAGTGGTTGAAATCTTCAAGTCATTCGCAAAGAGAGCTCAAACAGAATATGAATTATCTCTGAAGCATATCCGAAGTGATAATGGAACTGAGTTCAAAAATACTCATATTGAAGATTTTCTTGATGATCATGGTTTTACTCATGAGTTCTCTGCTGCCTATACACCTCAACAGAATGGTGTAGTTGAAAGGAAGAATAGAACTCTTATTGAAATGGCCAGAACTATGCTTGCTGAATACAAGACTCCTATTAGGTTCTGGGCCGAAGCAATCAACACTGCATGTCACATCATCAACAAGGTTTACCTTCACAAATTCTTGAAGAAAACTTCACATGAGCTTATCACTGGTAACAAACCAAATGTCTCATATCTTAGGGTGTTTGGTGCTCCATGCTTTATTAGAGATATGAATCATAGCTCCAAATTTGCCCCTAAGGCACATGAAGGTTTTCTTTTAGGTTATGGCTCAAACTCTCACACTTACAGAGTCTATAACTCTCACTTTGGTAAAGTTATGGAAACTGTGAATGTAAGGTTTGATGAAACTAATGGCTCTCAAAAGGAGCATTTGCCTCATGATCTAGATGAACCTCCACTTGATGAAGTGATAAGGTCCATGGCTATTGGTGAGATTTGCCCTGTTGAAGCCAATCAACGTCAAGTTGTTAGGGATGATGATGGTCCAATGTTCCCACACATAGCCCGGGGCGCTGGAGATCAACATCCTGAAGCTAATGATGAACAGGACGAAGAAGGTCAAGGGAACGAAGGAAATGCTAATCCTGAAGGAAATGCTGAAGCTGAAGGTGAAGCTGATGCAGATCCTGAAGCAGAAGCTGAGCCTGAAGCAAATGATACTATGTTATCACGAGTTCGAAGAAGAGTTGATGTGTATTCGATCCTTGAAGATATCAATCAACCAGGTCGTCCCACTACTCGATCTCGTACTCGTTTGGCTAACTTCTGTGGAAACTTTTCTTTTGTCTCCATGCTAGAGCCTTCAAAATATGATGAAGCCATGAAGGACCCTGATTGGTTATTGGCTATGATGGAAGAACTTCACCAATTTGAAAGGAACAAGGTCTGGTCACTTGTTGAAAGGCCAGATCCCACGAAGTACAATGTTATTGGCACAAAGTGGATATTTCGCAACAAGCAAGATGAAGATGGTATTGTGGTAAGAAATAAGGCTAGATTGGTAGCACAAGGTTACACCCAAATCGAAGGCATTGATTTTGGTGAAACCTATGCTCCAGTAGCCCGTCTCGAATCCATTCGTGTCATGCTTGCTTTTGCTAACCACAAAAATATATTGCTATATCAAATGGATGTCAAGAGTGCTTTTCTTAATGGTGAAATCGAAGAAGAAGTGTATGTTATGAAGCCTCCAGGTTTTGAAGACTCGAAGAATCCTGATATGGTGTACAGGCTTCACAAAGCTTTGTATGGACTGAAGCAAGCACCTCGTGCTTGGTATGAAACATTGAAGGATTTCCTCCTGAAGAAAGGCTTCAAACCAGGAACAACTGACCCCACTCTTTTCACTCGATCATATAACAATGATCTATTTGTGTGTCAGATATATGTAGATGATATTATATTTGGCTGTACTAACACTGAAATCAGCGAAGAATTTGCAAGAATGATGTCGAAGAAATATGAGATGTCTATGATGGGTGAATTGAAGTTTTTCCTCGGACTTCAAATTCGACAACAGAAGAATGGCACCTTTATTTCACAAGAGAAATACTTGAAGGATTGCCTGAAGAAGTTTGATCTTGCTGAATGCAAGACCATTAGAACTCCCATGCCTACAAATGGTTTTATTGATGCAGATGAGAAAGGGAAACCCTTCGATCAGAAGAAGTTTCGGTCTATGATAGGTTCACTCTTATACTTATGTGCATCTAGACCTGACATCATGCTATCAGTTTGTATTTGTGCTCGTTTTCAGGAAAATCCGAAGGAATCGCATCATATTGCTGTGAAGCGAATTCTTCGATATCTAGCACATACTCCTTCTTTGGGACTTTGGTATCCCAAGGGTACTCAGTTTGATTTGATTGGATATTCTGATTCAGACTGGGCTGGTGATAGGGTTGACAGGAAATCTACCTCAGGCACTTGTCATTTTCTTGGTAGATCTCTTGTGTGTTGGGCTTCAAAGAAACAGAACTGTGTCTCAATATCTACTGCTGAAGCTGAATACATTGCTGCTGGTTCATGCTGCACTCAAATACTTTGGCTTAAGCAGACGCTGAAAGATTATGGTATATTTGTGAAGAAAATCCCTCTGCTTTGTGACAATGAGAGTGCCATCAAGATTGCTCACAATCCTGTGCAACACTCTCGAACGAAGCATATTGATATTCGTCATCATTTTCTTCGAGATCATGTTCAGCGCGAAGACATTGAGATTAGCCATGTAAGAACTGAAGATCAATTGGCAGATATATTCACGAAGCCATTGGACGAGAAAAGGTTTTGTGCATTGAGATGTGAGCTAAACATCTTAGACTCACACAATGTTCAGTAAGATCGAAACTTTTCATTGTATATATTCACCTTCGTTGTGTATTTATTTGTTTAGTTTCATTTGAGTTTTCCTTCGTCCAAGTTTAGTTTCGTTTGCCTTTTGCTTTCTGTTCTGTGTTTTGTTTTATTTTTTTTGTTCGTTTCTTTTTGTCCCCTATACTTATCACTTTTAGCTTCGTTGTTGTTCTTCGAAGTGATAAGTTTCAGACCCTACCTCTCCATTCTGATTCGCTCCCAATCTTCTCTATCTTGAATGATAAGCACAATTGAAACGGAAAGCATATTGCTTCGAACATCATTGAGTTCCAAATCAAATGCTTCCAACTTTATCGAAGTTTTTGCTCTCGGTCAAGACTTATTCTTCGGCCGTTGAGTCCCCGTCTTTTTCAGGTCGTTGAGATTCGCTCGCGATACGCCACTTCATCTGAGCCGTTGAATCAGAAGAGTCACTCGCTGAGAACCGTTCGATTCGATCTGACAACCGTTTCAGATCGGGCCTATTTAAGGCGTTCCCCAGTGAAACGGTTTCCCCACGATTCATTCTCTCCCGATTTCCCCGTCTTCCTCCTCGAGCACTCCGCAGAGCTCCCGTCCCCGACGTCGCCGTAGCCGCTTCACTGTCGGACCGCCGCCGCCATGGACATTTCCCGTCGACGAAGAGCTCGTCTTCGCACTCCGTCGCCGTAGCGCTTCGCGTCACCAAGTTAGGGTATGCTGAGCTACTTGGATCCAATATTTTTCTCCGTGTTCTTCATCTAGGGCTTGGATCTGAGTGTTGTTAGGTTTTTGTTTTCTATTTATAGGACTGTTTGATCCGTGCTGGTCTTTACTCCCTGGGAAAACTGTTCTTAGAATCAAAAGTGATCCCATCTTCTCAGGTCAGTATTTGAGACTCGATCTAGTCTGTGAATTGGATTAGGTTAGGTCTTGTTCTTGAACTGGTTCTAGCCAAATCTATTAACAGATTTGCATCCAATCTTAGATTGATCTGGGCTCCTGTCAAAATTCTTTTGGTTTTTGTCGAAACTTTTGCCTGTGCTTATTCATTCCCTCTCTTGGTTTCCCTCTTGTCTATAATTCTCGTCACAGGATGTCTGACGAAGAGGCTGCTATGGGGAATGAGTCTCCCATTGTTGAAGGACTCGAAAACTATCCAGAGCCACCGAAGCAAAAAGGCAAAGGAGGAAAAACGAAGGAAGTCAATAATGCCCGAGGCATACCCGAAGCCATTCGCCTCAAGATGGGCTATGACACTCCTCCTGAAGAATCAGATCATGACCGAAAGATTCGATTGCAAAGGATTCGACGCTATTGGGCTATCAGGTGGTACAAGTACAAGAGCATCCCAACTTGGAAGTGGGCAATGCAGTTTGCTTTCAGCCCACCTTATCGGTACACCACCGCTATGTGTGCTCAATACACAGCTGCTAACAGGAAGAAGTACTACCCGAAGCCTCCGGCTGTTCCGCACCCGAATACCCTCAAGACTCCGGATGACTATCCTGATGAGCAAGAGAGACTTGCCATTTTAGCTGAAAAGAATAGGATTAGAGAAGAAAAGAAGGCAAAAGCACTAGGTGCTGCAGGGCTTGATGAAGCTGAAGCATCGAAGCCTAAGAAGAGGCGAAAGCTTCGCAAGCTGAGTGATTCACCCCCTCCTGCTTCTGAAGAGGAGGCTGATCACGAAGCTGATGACGAAGCTGATGCTGCTGCACAGCTTGAAGATTCGATTGATGAAGATCCTGCTGATGAAGCAGATGATGAGTCTGAACACTCTCCCATTCCCCCAAGTCCTAAGAGGAAACAGATTCGGAAGCACTGAAGAAGAAGGCTGGAGAGAAACCGTCTGCTCCAAAAGGAGTTAAGTTTCAAGAACCCTCTGATCCTCCTACTCCCAAGAAAAACATCGATTTGAAGAACCTGGTGGTTGAGGCTCCCCTGGCTACTAAGTCACCTCGCCGCCTTGTTCCTGCTGAGCAAAGAACCAAGGAAAGGCATGACCCGAAGGCTAAGTCTGCGGCTAAGCCTGCTGCTAGGCCCGAAGCTAAAGCTCCTGAACAAGCCAAAGCTTCAAAGCCTAAGTCAACCGTTGCCAAGCCTGGCCAGACTTATGCCCAGGTCGGCACAAAGAAGCTGTCTGAGGCTGAACTGCGCAAGAGAGACCGTGCAGTAGCTGAACGTCTGCATGCTGAAGCACAAGCCCAAGCTAAGGTTGATAAAGAAGCTAAAGATAAAGAGAGAGCTGATCGAGAAGCTGCAGAGTTGGAGAAGCAAAGGAAAGAGCTGGTTGAATCAAACCAGAGAGCTGAAGCGAAGCGCAAGCTAGCTGAAGCAAAAGCTCAAGAGGCTAAGGCTGCCGCCGAAGCCAAACAGCTTAGTGAAGCTGAAGCCAAACGACAAGCTCAACTTGATGTTCTTCGCACGAAGAAAGCTGAGAAAATTGCTAGAGCCGCTCAGAAGGAAGCTGCGGTTGACATGGATCCAAAGGACATTCCTCCGAAGCCAGTCGCAGCTCCCGTCCCCGAAGCTCATATTGAAGCTGAGCACAGTGAACACAACTTCCCAGATGCAAGAGAAGGTGAACTCTGGGACTGTTTGAGCCTAAATCAGGCATACTGCCAGCTTGCTGAAGCTGTTAATCCCAAGGCTGTGGATATTGGGAATATTTATATTTCACCAAATCTTTCTGCTATGATTGAAACTTTATACTATCAGCTGAGGGATTTGCATGCAAGGGACAGATCTGAAACTGCTAAGATTCTGAAATTCAAGAAGAAAGCAGATGATGAATCATATGAGGATTTTAAGAGCGAAGCCATAGCTGCTTCGAAGAAAATTGCTGTTGTAAATGAGCAAACCAAGCAAAATATACAAGTATATCAAGGCAAGATAAAGTCTGCTATTGAAGAATGTTGCAAGAATCACAATGCTTCAGTCATGGCTCTTGACTCCAAGAAGCGTGAAGCCATGCTCAAGCAATTAGCTTCACCACTTCCCAAGCTGCAACAAAGAAAGAGACGTCTTATTGCTGACACAGAAGAAGCTGATGAGGTGAGCTCTCATCCGGCCAAGAAGGCCCCAAGAAAAGCATCGCCCCCTCGATTCAAAATCATCAAGCTTTCCAAACCTTCTACGAAGCCATCCGCCCCCGAGGTCGCTCCACCCCGTGCTCAAACTCCACCTCCACCTCCACCCGCTCCTCAACCGTCCGCCCATGACAACTTTGCGCCAGAGCCTTCTCCTCCTCCTCAAGACATTCCTGAAAAGGATTATTCTTCAGCTCACTCTGCTGAGGAGTCTGAAGAACGAGAAGGCGAAGCCAAAGACCGAGCTATTGAAGCCAATGCAGATGCAGATGTCGAAGCCGAAGCCGAAGCCGAAGCCAATGCATTGGCCATCATAACTCAACCGCAAAGGCGAGTCATAGATGCTCGAAGGCACTGCATTCCTGCCCAAGACACTCAACTGGACTCCATCTACCCCAGAGAGACTTTTCCTATATACCTGGGAGAAGGATCTTCTTCAAGACATGGTCCTGAGTTTGATATTGAAGTTCATCGCCAGAAGCTTCGCTTCTTTGGCACAAGTCCATATGATTCACCAAGGACTGCTGATGACCTTCGCTTCTGGACTGCTGAACAACAAATCCTTTACACGAAGCTATACTGCCAGAAAGGTGTTCTGTTCAGGCACAAATACTTAGATTTGCATAGTCTATCTTCTGCAACGTGCTTCCAAAATATCATGGAAACCATCGAAGCACAGAATTTGACTGGCATGTTTGCCATGGAGACTCCATTCAATTCCGAGCTAGTGAAGCAATTCTATGCCACTCTCTATGTCTCTGGAAACCCTGATGATACAAGCTCATGGATTCTTGAATGGATGATTCAAGGGAAAGTGTTTAGGATGCATACTGATGAATTTATGGATATAGTGAACATCCCAAGGCACACAAGAGAACTAGCTAAGGTTCATATGTTACCTGATCCCACTGAAGCCGAATTCGCTTCACTCTTGGATCCTGAAGTCACTGGAGATCACATGCCTGAGAACATTCGCCCGAAGCATCTGGTATTCATATCGAAGACTTGGTTTTACATCCTGTCAAATTCACTGATGCCTCTCAGCACTGCGAATGAAGAATCCAACATTCACTATCATACACGTCATGCTCTAATGAAGCTTACTCATGGACATGTGTTTGACTTCGAGGACTGTTTTCTTTGATATATGGTACAAGCTGCTGAATTAGTAAATCAACTGAAGCCAAATGCTCCTTGGCGGCAAGCCATTTGCAACCATGGACGCAGCGAAGATTTTGTTGCGAAGCATCACCCGAAGCTGTTCTGCCCTCCTGTCCGCGACACTATGAATATCTTCAGAAGGCCAAATGATCCATTTGCCACATATGTCGGAGTCAGACAGCACGTAAATGAACGCAACATGTCGAAGAAGTTCCAGAAAGAAGTATACCACTTTGAAGTTGCAATTCGTAACCAGCAAATGCTAGAAAACTTCATTGAAGGAAATCAGCGCCAGATGCAACATCTTTCAGATGAGATCAATAGAGTTGGCAACATTGCATTAAACAACAACCAGTATTTGAAGGTTTTGAAGCGCCACTCTTGGAAAGGTTTAAGGAAGTTCAACTCTGTGAAGAAACTTGAGGCTGACCGGATTTTCAAGGAGTATCCACATCTTCAACGTCATTTTTCAAGAAATGATTCGATCGACCGCCCCAACCCAAAGATCCCTTCGCTGGACAAGATTGATGAAGTCCTCTTTGTTAATCCCGCTGAACAGATTCGCCCCGATACCTTCTCTGATGAAGACTCCCACACCTCGAAGCAAGAAGATGATCCTCTCAACGACAGCGACCTTGAATTGCTTCAAGCGCTGATGGACTTCGACGAGGAAGAGTCACCTGCTTCGACCGAAGGAGACACTTCAGGAGATGCATCTTCTTCAGGCGAAGACAATCAGCAGGGTCCCCGGGTTGCAGCTGACGCGTAACTGCTCTTGATCTGCCTCTCAACCTTTTGTCCAATTATTGACAAAAAGGGGGAGAAAGTAGCATCGATTGAGTTTAGATTTGCTGCGGGGTTTAGGGATTTGATTCGATCTTTTGCATGTTAAGTTACGACAAACATTCCATTATCTTCGATTGGGTTGTAACTTAAGTTTTACTTCGGTTGTGAACTGCTTCACCTTATATGTTAATAACCCCCGTGCTTGCAAGTTGCTCTCCTATCTTTTATCTTGCAGGTGGTTATTATCCTTTAAGTTCACAGGTCATTGGATGATTGCGTATTCTTCAAGTCAAATTCTCTTCATATGCAATTGATTCACTAAGATATGTGTTAGGCTTCCCATTAATGGTTTTCTTCAACAAGCATTCTCTTCGATTGTAAATCTTCAATGCTTGCATTCAGGAGGAGTCATAAGCTTCATATCTTAGAGTTTGCTCTCAACTCAACTCAAAATTCCATATCTTTTATCGATGCCTATTTTGTCAACAATAGTCCAAAAAGGGGGAGATTGTAAGAGCAAAGTTATACCCCCATGAGTTTTGGATATTGTTGGGAAAAACAGTAGAGGAACTAACAAGTTTTCTAGTGTAAAACAGATGGTTAGGTTCCTGAAGTTATAGGTTGGTGATAAAGTTTCAACGAAGATTTACACTTTTACTGAAGCATATCCTCTGGAGTGAAGCTCATCACGGATGTCGACCCCTAAAAAGATAAGGAATCCTGAAGCACGTCTCATCGAAGAAGATGGCCAAGATGGCGCAAGACTTAGTAGTTTTTGCGTAGTTCTTTTTCACTTCTTTGAGTCGTAGGAAAAACCGTACTATCATGAGGGCTTTAGTAAATGTACTCCGAAGGTTTTGGTGAAAAGACTCAGATCGAATCCAAACCAGTGAGAAACCAGAGTTGAAAAATCACATGTGCGCTAGGTAATGCTTCACCAGCGAAGACTTAGTTCTTTCGGCTCCTGAAGCAGAACCAAGTCCGTGAGTCAGCTTTACTTGGACCGCAAGTAAAGTTGCGCTTTGATTGGAAATATGACCGTTGGGGACAGGTGTCAAGCTGTCACATCGGGTCACTTCAGTCATTTCGCACCTAGGGATTGCCACCTATAAATACTCCACCCCCGCCCTCATTGGCCGGTGGCTGCTCCGAGATTATTTCCTTACAGAGAAGAGAGAGAGAGAGCAACCCCACCGAAGCAAACCAAAAACCCATCCACCGAAGCATAAGTCCTATTGATCTGAGTTGATTCATTATGACTTAGGAAGAAGTTTGCTAGCCTTTTTATCTTGGAGAACTGCAATTCTCCTAGACGGTTAGAGAGTTGTTCTTCAGAGAGCGAAGAGTTATTGTCGCCTCGAAGTCCAGTTTGTCAAAGGTTTCGGTGATTTCCTCAATAATCAACCACGAGTGAAGAACTGACCAAGCTCAAGGAGATTGGTGCACTGGAGATACGGACGGAGAGAGGTTAGCTCCTGTGTTCAATCACAAGTCCCTCCAACCAGACGTAGCACTTTGCAGAGTGTGAACTGGTCGAATAAACATCGCCGAGTCAAGAGTTCGTTTTACTTTCTGCACTTACATTCAGTTTATCTATTGCTTCAGTGATCTGCTTCAATGCAATTGATTCGATGCTCTTGATTCACTATGTTTTGCTTCAATCCTGTTCTGCTTCAATGTTTACTTTTCTGTTGAATCTCTTCGGTTGCTGAGTTATGCTTCACTTCATAGTTTCATGCAAAATTTTGAAGTGATCATTCACCCCCTCCCCCTCTGATCACATACTTGGACTAACAATTGGTATCAGAGCTAGGAACTCTTTATTTGGATTAACCTCCTATAGTGTTTTGCAAGTATGTCTTTCGCAGCCATTCGCTCCGGCGAACCCATTCCCGTGTTCAATGGAAAGGAATATCCATACTGGAAGGACAAGATGAAGAGGAACATTATGGCTATCAACTCAACTGCCTGGCAAGTTGTCTTGTATGGAGTTACAGTTGCTGATGAGAACACCATCACTCCTGAAGAAGCGAAGCTGATTGATCTTCATTCTGAAGTTTGGGTTTTCATCACCAATCATTTGACACCAGAGAAGTATCATGAAGTGAAGAATATTCCTTCGGCCAAAGGTGTCTGGGACTATCTTGAGAAGATTGGTGAAGGTGTTTCTACCCAGAAGGATGCCAGAATTGACACACTTCGAAGCAAATTCTATCGATTCAAGAGAAATGAGGGTGAAAAAGTCAGCTCCATTTACAGCAGACTCACTGCTCTTGCAAATGAGTTGATCTCTCTTGGTGCTGATGACATTACTCCTCACTCAGTTGTTAGAACTCTGCTTCGCTCATTGGATGATTCGTTTGATCACATTGTGTTGATGATCAAGGAAAGGACTGATTTCAGACGTCTTGTCGCATCTGATATTCTTGAGAGACTCAATACCTTTGAGATGGAAGAAGAAGAGAAACGTGACATAAATGGTTCTCGAAGGAGATCTCATGCTTTGAAAGCAAAAGCTTCGCGTCATTCTTCACCCGAAGTCAGTTCTGCTTCAGGTGTCGAATCAGATGATCCCGCAAGCATTGGAAAAGATTTAGCACTGATCATGAGTCTGCTTGAATATTTATTGGGGATGCATGGGGGCATCCCCAAGCTTGAGCGCTTGACACTCCTGGATCTTCTTTCATCATCTTCTATCGCACACTTGAAAACTCCCTTCATACATAACTCATCATAAGCTAATTAGAGAGGTTAGTACCCTTAATAAATAATTTTTTACCCACTGGATATAAAGATATTCTTGAAGAGCTACTGTTTCTCAAGAGTGCCAAAAAGTTTTTGCAAAGAAAAAGCAAGCTTAAGGTTTGCAAAAGTAAGGAGAGACAAAACGTGGCAGAATCTGTGAAAAACATAACGGCAGATAGTAAAGAATTTTTTAGGGACACTTATGCAACACAAATCAAAAAACTCAGAACATAAGGAAGTTTGGTAATTGTATATGGCATACTGTGTAAAAATTTCAGCTCAAAAAGATGAATTGGGATTTTTCTGGAAATTTTCTGGTCACGAGGACAGAATCTGTTTTCTGGACAGCATGTCACAACTTTTACTTCCCTTGCCGTAAGAGGCTATAACTTGGCACAAAGCTGAAAAATAAAGATACAATGATGTTGCTACAGAAGTAACAACCATCAAGACACAAGAAAAGCAAAAAGAAACACCTAAATTCGTTGCGGGCTGCCTCCCGAAAGAGCTTCTTTAAAGCCATTAACTAGGCTTAATGCAAAAGAAGAATCAAGTTTTATCAAGAGAAAGGGAATAACTAGCCCGTGTAACGGACTCAAAAGGTAACTTGATTTTCTTTCTAGGGAAGTGTTCCATCCCCTTTTTGAATGGGAATTGGAATTTTATATTCCCCTCTTTCATGTCAATAACCGCACCAACGGTGCGAAGAAAAGGACGTCCCAAAATAATTGGACACAAAGGTTCACACTCTATATCCATAACAATAAAATCAACGGGAACATAGTTGTCATTGACAATGATAAGAACATCGTCGATCTTCCCCAAAGGTTTCTTTACGGAATAATCAACAAGACGAACACCAAAAGAACCAGGCTCAAAAGGCTTCAATTCAAACATATCAAATATTATTTTGGGCATAACGGAGGTACTAGCTCCAACATCACATAAAGCATAGCAAGAGAAGTTATTCAATTTAATTTTGATCATAGGGTCCCAACCATCATCTAGCTTCCTAGGTATGGAGGCTTCTACTCTAAGCTTCTCCTCCCTAGCTTTGATAAGAGCATTTGTGATATGCTCCGTGAAGGCAAGATTAAGTGTGCTAGTGTGTGGGTCTCTAGACATTTTGTGTAACAAGCTAATAACTTCTAAGAGGGTGCAACTATCAAAATCAATATCACTACTATCAAAGGTGGTAGTAGTGTCATCTAGGCTCACTTGTTTGAAACCCTCTATGTTCATAGGAGTTTATTTTTCTATGGTTGAGGTATTGGCATCACCATTAATAGGTACAACGGGACTATGAGTGCATTGGGTGCTAATAGTATGGGTGTCCTCAACAATTTGGATAGTGGCAACTGTGTGGTGTGTAGGAAGGCTCTTAATTCTATCTTCTTCCATAGGGATAACTTCCGGTTTGGCTGCCATTTGATTTATCAAAGTAGATTGGGTGTGGGACATATTCGAAACATGGGTTTCGGTGGCGGTAAGTCTAGCCTGGAGATTAGAAATCTCGCTGTTCAGGCTATCAAGCTGTTCACTAATGTTTTGCAGAATGGCAGTATGCTGACCTATTTGCTTAGAGAAGGCTTTTTTTGTTCAAACTGGGTATGCATATAGTTCTTAGTAGCTTTCTCTATTTCTACCAATTTATCATAGCTAGGTAGGTCTCTTTTCGTATAAGCAGGATTATAGGAGTTGTTGCTAGGGTAAGTGTTGTTGTTCCCATAATTGGATGGAAACGGTCTAGGATTGCTAGCAAAATTTCCCCTATAAGCATTGTTGTTGAAGTTGTTTCTGGCAATAAAGTTCACATCTACTTGTTCTTGAGCAACCAAAGAATTTAAAGGCACATCATGAGGATCAATAGAGGGGTTGCTTGGTAAGTAGAGACATAATTAAGTCAACTTTTTCATTGAGGGAGGTAATTTCCTCGACAGAGTTTACCTTCCTACCTGTTGGAGCGCGTTCGGTGTGCCATTGGGAATAATTGGTCATCATTTCATCGAGAAGCTTCGTGGCAGCACCAAGTGTAGTTGACATAAAGGTTCCTCCTGCGGCCGAATTGAACAGATTCCGCGAGGTAAAGTTCAAGCCTGCATAAAAAGTCTGGATAACCATCCAGGTAGTCAAACCATGTGTAGGGCATTTCTTAACAAGAGATTTCATTCGTTCCCAAGCTTGGGCAACGTGTTCATTATCCAATTGCTTAAAATTCATAATATTACTCCTCAATTGGATAATCTTAGCAGGAGGGTAGTACTTCCCTATAAAAGCATCTCCAGCACCAGAGAATTGATCTCTCATAACAAGGTTTAGCAAAGCAGGTTTAATTTCATAGGAGGTAGCTAAAGTGGCAGGTGTGGCAATGGGAGTGCAGATAAAGTCCTGGTTGTTGTGACTAGTGAAGTCACACAACTTGGTGTTTTCAGTGGAACCCATAATAGCAGCAAGTGTGGCAGATTTTTTTGTAAATTTTGATAAAAGACACAAAGATAAAAACTGAAAGGTAAACTAACAAGACTAAAAAACAAAGGTAAAGGGTAGTGTGCAACTCCCCTATCTTAGCACTCGGAGTCCCCGGCAACGGCGCCAGAAATACTCTTGCTTATTGGCTTCTCGCCCTTCGTTGGTTACCCCAAGTGAAGGTTTGAGATGCAGTGCATCAGCAGTTTTCCCTCGGTGAAGATACCAAGGTTTGTCTCCAGTAGGACTCCAAAGATGATAAGTAGGTGTCAGCGGCGCAACTGACGCGGACCTGCACACAGACACAGATAACTTTGTTCCCAACGAAGTTCAGAGAGGTTGTCAATCTCTCCGGTCTTGTTGTTCACAAATGATAAAACGCAAGGGATAATGATAGCAACTTGAAAGTAAATGCAGAAAAGTAAATATAGCTTGGAATCAGTAATGAGGATATGGACCGGGATACGTGATGTTCACTAGTGATGTCTCTCTCCCAAAAGACGATAAAACTATTATGCGAGGTAAACAAATTACAGAAGGGCAATTGACAGGATTATGAACGCACCGCAATGCTAACTATGCTACAAAAGAAAGGAAGAGGTTCAAAAGCACGGGCAGTACGCCAAAATAAGTAGACCGAAATCCATATGCATCTAATACTAATCATCCACCTTGAGATATCTATCCAGAACATCTCGCTGGTATTAAGTTAAGAGCCCCACCCAAAGTGTAAACCCAAAGCAACAGACAACTGCATTAAAAAGAACTTTGCGTAAAGTAAACAATCCTTGTGACCGCGGTCACAAGCACCGTTGTTTCCCCCCTTGTGGCAACAGCACATCCCCTAGACTCATGTTTCTGTCACTCAAGCGTGTCATCGGGGGGCATGAACCCACAATCTAGCACAACGCTCCCTCTTGGAGTCACTACCTACTACTTGGCCAAAGCAATAAACAGCAACGGAGAACATGCAAGAATTACTTAGGAACAAAAATATAAGAGATAAAAACCAAATATATTACTCTATCACAATCTGAACATAATCTCATAATCCATCAGATCCCTCCAAACTCAACATAGCAACAACAGAAATATTACAAAGGTGCCTCGATCATGTAGGGCAGCTCACGAGGTCTAAACAATGAAAATCAAAGAGGGGAGGAGAACATCACATAGCTACTGAGCACGGACCCATGGTCCAAGGAAAACTACTCACGAGACATCCGGGGAGCATCCATGGTGGAGAGGAGACTCCCGGAGGTCAATCCTCCCTCCGGCAGGGTGCCGGGAAGAGGTCTTCTGGTGCTCCCGATCTTGGAAGCGCGGCGGCGGCGGAACAGAGGCGAGTTCGCGGAATAGGGTTCTTCTTCTGGAGTTTTCCCGTGACGTAGATTAAATAGGCGAAGGGGGGCAGCCAGAGGTGGACGCCTGGGCCCCCCTGGCTCCCCTCTGGCCCCTCCCGGGCTCTTCTCGAAGCTTCCGTCACGCTGATTTTTTATCTGAATTTTCCCAAATTTTTCTGGTACTTTTTATATGGGGGAAAACTGAAATAGAAAAATAGCAGAAAACAGGAACTGGCACTGGGGTGCACTGAGTTAATAGGTTAGTCCAAATATGATCAAAAATGTATGAAAGTGTATCTAGATCATAGCAATATCACACAAAACATGCATGGAGCAAGCAGAAATTATAGATACGTTTTGGACGTATCACTTGTCCATCGTGCTCAGCGTCGTCGATTTCATCGATCTGGAGAAGGTGGAGGTCTAATCGAGCCCGAGGCCGTCGCAATCATCGCCATCGTCTCGCCGGACCCGCAAGTCGCCGTCGTCGAATACTCCGGCCACAAACCCTCTCCGACCTCGCCACCGCCTCCACTGCATCTGCGGTGAGCTCCTGCTTCGTCCCACCTAGCTTGCGGTCGCCCCCTTCGCCTGTACCGTATTCCGCCATTGAAGCCGAGTTTCGTCGCCCCATGGATGACCACCAGCTCGCTTCTGTACGCGTTCAAGCCCACCGAGATGTCCCTCCTGCCCCTTCATGCTCTGGGAACCTAACCAGGTAGCCCTTGCCCAATCTTGTGAGCCACATCGACAATCTCGTCTGCTGCAAGTTTTCTGCCGCCGCAGGACTTGACGCCGCCGAGGATCCGGCCACCTGGGTGTGCCCCGTGTGCTCCATCTGATGCGGGCGTGCATGGGCTGTCGTTTGGTGGCTCCAGCACATCAATTGGTGGCCTGAGCCACCGTGTCCGTGAACGCCGCCGCGTCTGGTGACGCCGGCGATGAGCCGCCGGCAGCCTGTGACGCGGCCGGCCATTAGCCACTAATCCCCCCCTCTAACCAACCCCTAACCCTCACTACAGTGGGCCCAGGCCACTAACAAATCCCTGGTTAGTTTAAACTAACCGGGTTAGTTAACTAACCGACTGACAGTGAGGCCCCACATGTCAGCACCCCCCCACGTCATGCTGATGTCAGCATGACGCCATAAATCAATTTATATTTAAAAGAAATCAGAGAAATTACAGAAAATACTTTAAACTTCAATAATTCATAGAAAATTCATATTGACTCCAAATTGGACAAATAATATGTCTTAAATTATCAGAAAAATGCAAGGATTGTGAATATGCAACTTGTTTCTATGTTTGACCAATTTAAAATGGGGGAACAGTAGCAAACATGCATATGGCATTCTTTTGAATTCAAATTTGAAGTGAATTTGCAAATGACTTTGCAACACACTTCTTTTAAATGGTTTCATCCACACATCAGAGACTTTACCTCACCTTTACAACATCATTTCATGCTCAAACTTTTCAAATGTTTATTCATAGTTTCAAATGCATTTGAAATTCATCGATAAATCATATGGAGTTTGAATTTGCAACTCAAATGCAATACACTCCATTTAAATGGAATTGGCAACACATCAGCACCCCTTACACCATGTTATAACATTTGATCATGTGATTGTGCATTGTACTTTATGTTGATCACTTTGTATGTATTGTTTGCTCGGATAGAGGTGGAGCCGGAACCCGAGATCACCCCCTTCGTTGAAGACCCCGATACTAAACCTCGTCAGCAAGGTGATACGTCCAAAACGTATCTATAATTTCTGCTTGCTCCATGCATGTTTTGTGTGATATTGCTATGATCTAGATACACTTTCATACACTTTTGATCTTATTTGGACTAACCTATTAACTCAGTGCACCACAGTGCCAGTTCCTGTTTTCTGCTGTTTTTCTATTTCAGTTTTCCCCCATATAAAAGTGCCAGAAAAATTCCGAGAAAAATATAGGAAAAATCAGCGTACAGGAAGCTTCGCGAAGAGCCCGAGTGGGGCCAGAGGGGAGCCAGGGGTGGCCCAGGCGGCCACCCTGCGCGGCCCCACCCCTGGCCGCGCCAGGGGGCGCCTGGGGCCCCTGGTCCACCTCTGGCTGCCCCCCTTCACCTATATATTCTCCGTCACGGGAAACTTCCAAAAGAGAACCCTTTTTCGCGATCTCTCCTCTGTTCCGCCGCCGCCGCGCTTCCGAGATCGGGAGCACCATAAGACCTCTTCCCGGCACCCTGCCGGAGGGAGGGCCGACCTCCGGGAGTCTCCTCTCCACCATGGATGCTCCCCGGATGTCTCGTGAGTAGTTTTCCTTGGACCATGGGTCCGTGATCAGTAGCTATGTGATGTTCTCCTCCCCTCTTTGTTCTTCATGGTTTAGACCTCGTGAGCTTCCCTACATGATCGAGGCACTTTTGTAATCTTTCTGTTGTTACTACGCTAAGTTTGATGGAATCTGATGGATTATGAGATTATGTTCAGATTGTGATTGAGTAATATACTTGGTTTTTATCTCTTATATTTTTGTTCCTAAGTAATTCTTGCATGTTCTCCGTTGCTGTTTATTACTTTGGCCAAGTAGTAGGTAGTAACCCCAAGAGGGAACGTTATGCTCGATTGTGGGTTCATGCCCCCCGATGACACGCTTGAGTGACAGAAACATGAGTCTAGGGGATGTGTTGTTGCCACAAGGGGGGAAACAACGGTGCTTGTGACCGCGGTCACAAGGATTGTTTACTTTACGCAAAGTTCTTTTTAATGCAGTTGTCTGTTGCTTTGGGTTTACACTTTGGGTGGGGCTCTTAACTTAATACCAGCGAGATGTTCTGGATAGATATCTCAAGGTGGATGATTATGTGTGTGTGTGTGCAGGTCCGCATCAGTTGCGCCGCTGACACCTACTTATCATCTCTGGAGTCCTACTGGAGACAAACCTTGGTATCTTTACCGAGGGAAATTTGCTGCTGTGCTACATCACGCCTTCCACTTGGGGCTCACCAACGAAGGGCGAGAAGACTACACCCGTCAACTCTCGCTCCATCACAAGGCAAGCAAACCCCCATTGATCATGTCGATAAAATCCCACTTCCCTCTCAGTCTCGCTTATGCATTGTTTAGGATGATTACCATGCTACGTTTCTACCGCATAGATGAACCCATTCCTTTGCATGACCTATCATTTGTCACAGTAGTAAGCAAACCACAATCCTAGCAAATGTAGGAGTTGGTTGATATCATGTGGCCCCTGCAATTGTTACTGCTTATTGCATTCTTAGAGTGATACAATGTTGTTACTGTTATGTGAGTCGGGATGGTAGCAATCATGATGATGATGGTGGAAATGTGTTGGTGAATCTACCCTAATACAAGGTGAACGATGAGAGTCTGTGTAGGAGTACATAGTGGGTTGTCTCGTTGAACATCGCCCTAAGTCCGAGTTCTTGTGTGGTGATCCAAGATGAAGAGTACAACCACACATTGGGCTCACTGACCCCTCTCAGCCTACTAATTCATCCCTTTCGATGTCCAGATGTCGCAGTAGTTCGGAGTTCTGGTAGGTTTGTGGCCTGGCTGCTAAGTGAGAGAACGGCTCAGCCGAGACCGGCTTATGCACCACGCACACATCATCTGGGTCCACTTCGGTAAACCGGCCGGGTTCACGATAGTGGTATCCAACCCAGGTAGGCAGCTTTCTTGGACTAGATCGGCTATGAGGTAACAGTTGTGGTGGCATCCTCGCTGTCGCCTCTTCAACGGTGAAACGCAAAAGGCGATAACTGATGACACGTGTGTGTAGCGGTACACCCCTGCAGGGTTAACAAAACTATTCGAATAGTCGCGTCCGCGGTTAAGGACTGCTTAAAACTGTGCCTGATTATTAGAAAACTTGAACTGGATACTTATAAAACTTGCCAAGATAAGCGTGAGTACTATGGCATGCTTTCTCGTGGGGAAGTCGAGGAAGGCACCATAGTGGTGTAATTGGTTGGAGATGTAGTGGACTCGTGTACGCTTCTTACCTCAAGTCTGGTACTCGTAGTTCAGGACTAGCCAAGTCAAAGCTGACACTTCTGCAATTGAACCCCACCTCCCTTTACCTTGATACATGTGCATGAGTAGTATAGTCTTGCTGAGTACGACTTTGTACTCACGTTTGCTTATTCTATGTTTTAGATGAACCCACTGCCCCCGAAGGTGGATTCTTCCTCGAGCTCGACGACTGAAGACCAAGCTAGTGTAGTCCCAGTCAGCAGACTGGTTCCCTCGTGGAAGGGTTTGTTTATAGATAAGGCTTCTCTAAGCCATTTGTTAAATTTGTCTGTACTCAGACCTACTTTGCTTCCGCATGTTTGATGTAATGTTGGATCACAGACTTGTGATCTCTGTGTGCACTCTGTAAGAGTTATCAATAAAGTTGTATACTTTGTAGAGAATTGCAATGATACCTGTTGTTCATACTAGACATGTGTGTTGTGTGTATGATTATAACATGCATGTCTTAGTATGGGTTTTCGAGACCTTAGTTGTGGTCTGGCTGGCGGTCTTTTATACACCAAGTGACCCTTAGATGTGCGCAGCTTGGGGCATCGCGATGCGATTGCTCGTGACTCTGTCACGTGCACACTTTGAGGTATGATCGAGCCCTCCCTAGACCCCGACTAAGTGATCGGGCTAGAGTAAGTCTATGTAAGGGTTATAATACAATCGATAGTATGGTTGAGGCGACTTGTCTATGAGTATGGGAGTTCACCACCCATATCATTTAGACTTGTGTGCGGACGATGAGGACCCATTTCAGTTGATCATCCGCCCTGGATGGGATGCCCCTCAAGTTCGATGCTTTCCGAGAATGTTTTGTGCTTGGCCTTGTCTGCTTAGACAAGTGGGTACGGTTCTCGGCTCTCCATATGATTGTGTTGTAGCGAGTCTTGCATACGCTAACCACGGGTACCGACATGTTTTGCCGTCATTCTTGCATGATTTGAGCTAAACTAACCTGGACTGACGTTGTTTTCAGCAAAGCTGCCTGTTTGGTTTTATTGTGCGCGGGAAAATGGATTTTTGGACATCTGAGAAAATTCCCAGAAAAATACCAAAAAATCCACGCACCCGAAGGATCCCAGAGCCAGAAGGGGGTCCAGAGGGCAGCCAGGGGGGCCCCAGGCGCCCTGCTGGCGCGGCTAGGGGTGTGGCCGCGCCAGCTGGCCGCCTGGACGACTCCCCCCTCCCTTGATGCCCTACTTCAACTCCTATTTATTCCCGCGACGGGGAAACTCCGAAACAGAAGTCGCTTTTCCAGAACCCGTCGCGGAGCCGCAGCCAACCTCTGTTCTTCTTTGGGAAGGCTAATTTGGAGGCTGATTTGGCCTCCGGAGAGGGGAGATCGTCGCCATCGTCATCACCGTCACCACTCCATCATCCCTCCATGACTTCTCTTCACATGTGTGAGTAATTCTCTGCTGTAGGCAAAGGGGATGGTAGGGATTGGATGAGATTGACAATTTAATAGTTCGTCAAATTGTTGGGGCATGTTGCCTATCATCTACTTTGGTGTTTATCATCTTTGCTACAACTTGTTGCTCTTAATGCTTGTCACTTTGGGCCCGAGTGCCATGTTTTAAGATCTGAACCACTTATGTTTTCATGAGTTTACTTATGTTCGAGATCCTATCTATGAGTTGTATGCACCTATTATGGTCCGGAACCGACGATCCCAAAGGTGACAGCTTGGGACACCAAAGGGGATGGTCCATAATTTGAGGATTCCATGTATCCATTGAGTTTATTGCTTTGTTCCGGTGCTCTTTGACAGGAGCACGTTAATCTCCATAAGTTCCTTTTGGCCCCATTCATAGCGGGATGGTAGGACAAAAGATGTTGTGCAAGTTCTTATTGCAAGCAAGCGCAACTACCTATGGGATACGTGCCTAATGTTTGATATTTGCCTAGATGATCATTGCTTGTTTGTGTGCCTTACCCCGTGTTAGAATCTAATACATGTTCATTCTTATTCATGCAGCGCCCGACCATCCATCTTCCTAGCCTACAGTATTTTAGTTCTGCTGGTTACTACTAGTTTACTTTCGCTATCATCACTATTGCTATCATATCACAATTGCTATTAATACTTTGTTGCAAGCAAGCATATTTTAGGTGAGGTTGAATTGACAACTCAACTGTCAAAGCTTATAAATACTCTTTGGTTCCCTTTGTGTAGAATCAATAAATTGGGTTAACTTACCCGCGAGAACGCTACAATCGATCCCCTATAGTTGAGGGTCATCATGCGCTCGGCGCGCACTGTGCGACCGGCGTTGCGGGAGCAAGCGTCTAGGCCTGCATACCGTCGGTCAGTGTGGGTCACTCGCGGTACCACTGCAACTAGCAAGGAGTTGTCCGGCACTGCCGTCGGAGCTGCCGGCGGAGTTACTACCTCACCATCAGCTGCTGGTGTCAAGTTGGTTGTGGTACCCAGACCCATTGTTGATCTGTGGGAAGAGAGGGCAAAAGAAGGGGATGTGAATGCGGCTCCTGTGTCCCCGACATTGATGCTCTTTATGGCCCACATTAGGATTTTTTGGCTACGGGTGGGAAGGTTGCGTGGTTGCGCGCGAGAAGGTTGTGCGGTTGCGCGCGTGACCTAATGCCTGCTCCAGCTCCATCGCGAGCGTACGCGTGGCCATCGCAAACGATCAAACGGTGTTCGGTCTGTTTTACTAGAAGTCGCCGGCGGGTACAAGCCAAAACGAATAAGACGAACGAGCGGCTAACGTGTGTAGATCTATATCGCAAGGTTCTCGTTACTCTTTCCTTCAAAATTTTATAAAAAGTGCACAAGGTATCACACACGTGGTGTTTGTAAATAGTATAGAATTATAATCGTTTGGTTGCAGTGTGCCTACAAAGCAGACATTTTCTAAACCTTACTTGTTTGTGTTACACCATATCATCACACGCAATTTTGTACTTCAGAACGTCTGCTAAGAGAAATTAGCGAAATTTTAAATAAGTAGAAAATAAATAGAAGAAGATAGCGGTTCATTTGAAGCAGCTGTCGATGCTAGTTGCTGTCATCACGCACAGTTGATTGTACGAACTGTGTGTTGTCCAACACCAACACTTAGATTTTTAGAAGCGTTTCTGATAAAGCACATATCCCACACATTTTTGTAACCACAACCGATTGGTAACAAGGGCTAGTGGTTCATTCTTTGCGACCTTGGGTTTTCTGAATAAATATGCGGACGGTTGCTTGGTCGAATTGTCAGCTTTGTTCCCTCCAACGAAAGGATTTTCAGAAGCATGCCGATTGATTAGGTATCCCAAACAATTGAGGAAAAATTAACGATTGCGATAAAGGGTTAGCGGTCCATTCTTTGCAACCGTGGGCTTTCAATCTAGGTATCCCAGACCGATTTTCAAAGACCCGTCAGCCCTACATCACCCACGCAATAATTTTTAGAATTGTGGTCGTTCACGTACATCTCCCAGAAGGTTTAGTTTCGAGCACACGGTTTTTTATTTCTACCGTTTGCATTGAAAGCATCACAAACAGTTTCGGTCAAGGGACTGGGAAAGGAGTATCGTGATAGCTATCTTCTGCACTAGTGACTACTCACGGTTCATCCGGGAAGCGTCCATGGTGGTGGAGAAGCTCCCGGAGGTCAATCCTCCCTTCGACAGGGTGCTGGGGCGAGGTCTTCTGGCGCTCTCGATCTTGGAAGCGCAACGACGGCGGAACAGAGGCAAGATCATGAAAAAGGGTTCTGTCCTCGGGGGTTTTGGAGGACGAGGTAAATATAGGGGAAGGGGGGAGACCTGGCTAGTGGTCTGGGGACGAGTCAAGATAAGATTCCAAAGGAGACCAAGTGTGAAACTTTAGTAGATTGAGTTCTCAACTAAAAATAAATAGTATGTTTTACTCTCTCGTATTCCCATCTACCACTTCTTTCACACAAACACCATTTGGAGACATTCGAGTCACGTACAACGAGAGCTCTTGCACCTTTATGTTCTTATGTTTCTTGTTATGACTTGAATTGAATTACATGCCTTGACTCCCTAGTGGCCCCTTGGCTGCCGAGGACATAACCCTTTTTCGCGATCTCCCCTCTATTCCGCCGCCGCGGCGCTTCCAAGATCGGGGCTGTCAGGAGACCCTGTCCCGACACCCTGCCGGAGGGAGGATTGACCTCCGGGAGCTTCTCCACCACCATGGACGCTTCCCGGATGAGCCGTGAGTAGTCCACCTTGGACCATGGGTCCATGATCAGTAGCTATGTGATTTCTTCTCTCCACCTTTGCTCTTCATTGATTAGACCTTGTGAGCTGCCCTACATGATCAAGGCACATATGTAATTATTCTGGTGTTGCTATGTTGAGTTTGCTGGGATCTAATGGATTATGAGATTATGTTCAGATTGTGACGAGTAATATATTGGTTCTTCTCCTTTTATATTTATGTTCTTGAGTAATTCTTGCATGTTCTCCGTTACTGTTTATTGCTTTGGACAAGTAGTAGGTAGTGACTCCAAGAGAGAGCGTGTTATGCATGATTGTGGGTTCATGCCCCCGATGACTAGCTTAAGTGACAGAAACATGAGTCTAGGGGATGTGTTGTTGCCACAAGGGGGAAAACAACGGTGCTTTTACTTGCGGGTGCAAGGATTGTTTACTTTACACAAAGTTTTTTTAATGCAGTTGTCTATTGCTTTGGGTTTACACTTGGGGCGGGGCTCACAACTTAATACCAGCGAGATGTTCTGGATAGGTATCTCAAGGTGGATGATTAGTGAGTAGGTGCAGATGGATTTCGGTCTACTTGTCTTGGCGTACTGCCCATGCTTTTGAGCCTCTTCCTTTCTTTTGTAGCATAGTTAGCATTGCGGTGCGTTTTTAATCTTGTCAATTGCCCAGCTGTAATTTGTTCACCTCGCATAGCTGTTTATCGTCTTTTGGGAGAGAGACATCACTAGTGAACTTCATGGGACCCTGATCCATATTTCCACCACTGTTTACACCCTCAATTTATTTCCTGTTTTTACTTTACTTTGCATTTATCACTACTATCTACCCTTGCGTTTGACCCTTTGTAAACAACAAGGCCGAAGAGATTGACAACCTCTATGTACTCGTTGGGAGCAAAGTTATTTGCTTTTGTGTGCAGGTCCACATCAACTGCACCGTTGGCACCTACTTGTATCTCTGCAAGTCCCACTGGTTCGATAACCTTGGTATCTTCACCGAGGGAAATTTGCTGCTATCCTACATCTCAACCTTCCACTTGGGGTAACCAACGAGGGGCGAGAGTTATCTTCCTCACACTATCAGGGCGCCGGTCATGGTGGCCATCGGGGCGGCGGTGGTGGTCGGCAGCGGAAGGGATGGGGCGTCCGGCGACGAAGACATGATCGAACCAGACAATATGATACCAGATGTTATGGCGCTAGGGTTTGGGAGGGAGAGAGAGGGTTGCGAGGGCGCGAGAGGGCCGGCCGGTGTCCTTTGCCCACGGCCGGGCAAGAGGGAAGGGATTTCCTTCTTAATTCTTGCTTGATTAGATTGATACATCTCCTCTTCTTATATAGAGAGGTTTACTTGACTCCCAAGCAAGGCTTACTTGACCCCTAAGCAAGCGACCCTTATCTCTAATTAACCTTAAGACTAACGGGCTATACCGCCAGCCCAGGCCCATGACGTACTCTAACAATACCATCTTGTCCTTCAAGGTGATTGTAAACCTTCCATCTTCGAATCTTGTGCTTCATCTAATGGCCCATCAATCTGTTCGTCCATAGGGCCTAAGGTCCAGCCCAAAGGGTCGGATCCGACTCCTCACGAGACCATTTATCTACGATTCCCTCATAAAACAAGAAATTTCTATTTTCCAACGTGCACGACCTTGGTGGTAACTATCACGGCTCGTGAAGTCCGCGACACAACTGATTTTATTTGTTTCTCGAGATACCTAAACACAACCTTTTTAAGCAATATGCTAAGCTTTATTATTTTATAGAAATATGTATATATATATACCATTACATGATCATAAAGATGTAACAACCAGACATGGCGACCATGTTCTAGTGAGGATGCAAATTTAAAGCATCTCTAGCATATCTCTTCAAACTGCGACCCTTATAATCGACATAAGGGTCGAGAAAAACGCGTTTTAAGGGCCGAAATCGGCTGCGGCCAAACAAATCCTGTAAACCCGAGCGGTAAAAAGGCATATTCTCATGAATATTTTTTTTCTTTTTTTTCTTTTACTTCCCGTAGCTTTCTTCTTCCCCGTATCTTTCTTCTTCACGCACGGACGCACCTACCTCAGCGCCATTTCTCCTCCTCCTCCCCTACGGCGCCGGGATATGCAGGGTAGTCGGTGGCCAGGGCGGGCCAGGCGGCGCGGTGCGGTGTCCGAACGGGAGGGCCGCGACCGGGAGATGTTTTAGTGGCAGTTAAACTCCCGCCAACGATTTTCTTCGGATACAGGGCCCCTTTGGGTTGGACGCGAAAACAATATGTTTGCAGATCACACGGTGCTTTTTACTGTGCCCCTTAATATTTTTAAGGTTCTGGAGGTTTTAAGTGATTTGGTCGGGACGTTTTTTTGCAGTGAAACTATAAAATGACGGTTATTGTAAAGTTTGACGACTTTTAATCAGTCTGCTAGAGACGCTCTTAGCATTGTTGTGAGCTGCATAATCTAAGCTTTTAGATTCATGGATGAACCGTCATGTGCTAAATTTAGCAACTCAAGCACGTATTTGTTTGACTATCAATCCAATGACACCTTCATTACCATCATTGATTTTTGACATCATCATTTTGCAGCCAGACACTATCTATATATGGCACAACTGAAGATCTTCCACTAGGGCTTGAGCTTCTCGACAAGCTAACATTTTCATAACATCAAGATCAATGATGTCAACAAGAGGAGCACACGCTCCCAGGTACTCCCTCAGTTCAAAATTAGTTAACATTGAAATAGATGTATCTACAACTAGGAACATCTAACTTCGAACGAAGGGAGTAAATTCTATTACCATCACAACAAAAAACATTAATTGTAGGACACTCTGCTCCCAAGCTCAAATGCACCTTCTTGAAAACGTGAACAACAACATTTTATTTATTAAAAAACAAACATCGAGGAATTGTTTACGTACATCTAAATATCGGTGAAGAGAAACATTCTTAAATGCTCTGAAAAAATAAACAAAATCGATTCTCAAAAAAGATTATGTTTAATAACATTTGAAACAATGATTTTGTTTGTTTTACTCAGAGCATGGCTAGTCTTGTTTCTTCACAAAATTTTGCAAGTACGTAGAAAATTCGTCAATGTTTCTTATTTCATTTTCTAGTTTCTATATCATTTTTTGTTTTTAACTGTTTATGAAGAAGCATTTGAGCTCGCAAGTTGACACTTTCCCTGCTTTTCCATTTCTCTCGCTAAAGCCCCGTCCACCACGTTAATCTTTCCATTTACACGGGCTAGCATTATTTCTTCAGTGGACATCCACACGGGCCAGCAGAACGGCCTTTTCAAGACAAAAGAAAAGTGTACGGCCCACAGACAGGTGACATCGGCCCGACTAGCCCAACAACTCATTCCGCCGGGCGAATCTGCGCCGTCGACTTCCCATCGAACGCCTGGACGCCGCCGCGCGACGGAGCGGAAATAAAACCCTAGTAGCATAGCACCTATATATTCCCCACCCATCGCCACAACCCGCCGCCTCCACACACTCCCTCCCGACCCAAAACCCTAGCCGCCGCCGCCGCCGCCCCCCAGGTAAGGGAGAGCCTACCACCCCCCGGCCGCCGCCATGAAGCGCAACCCCCGCGTCACCAGCTCCCGCCGGAAGTGCCGCAAGGCGCACTTCACGGCGCCGTCCTCCGTCCGCCGCGTGCTCATGTCCGCGGCCCTCTCGTCGGAGCTGCGCCACAAGTACAACGTCCGCTCCATCCCCATCCGCAAGGACGACGAGGTGCAGGTCGTGCGCGGCACCTACAAGGGCCGCGAGGGAAAGGTGGTGCAGGTCTACCGCCGCCGCTGGGTCATCCACGTGGAGCGGATCACCAGGGAGAAGGTGAATGGATCCACCGTCAACGTCGGCATCCACCCCTCCAAGGTGATCGTAACCAAGCTCAAGCTCGACAAGGACCGCAAGGCCCTCCTCGACCGCAAGGCCCGCGGCCGCGCTGCTGACAAGGCCAAGGGCAAGTTCACCTCGGAGGACGTCGCCGCTGCAGCTGGGGGTGCCACGGCCACCGGCGCCTCGCTCCAGGAGATCGATTAAGCTCGGGGTCTCTGCCGGTTGTCAAACTGCTCTTGCTATCTAGTTTCAAAAACCAATCAACTTTTCTGTTAGGATATCCGACTTTGGGAACTGCTGCTTTATTCGTAATATGTCTGTGGATGAGCGTTTTGGAACCTTTAATGTCCATCTATCATGTTGCTGTGCCTTGGATTTTGATATGAAGACTTCATTATATGTTTAATACCTAGCGCTTTGCTTGTCGTTCAGATCTGAACAATATGATGATCTATCTCTCTGCAGTAGTTATTAGTTGATCACCCGTTTGCTTTCATTTAGAGTCTGGCACATTCCATTGTAGTTAGTATTAGTTCTTTACTATAGATGTTGTTTTGTGATGATCAAGTGCTATCAGTCTGGTAGATCATACTAGGTGGAGTGATTAGTATCTGGTCAGTCATAAGTAAATATCTCTAAGCAAATTTTAGCTTGTAAGATCGAGTTACTGAATTAATTAGTTCATCTAGATTTTGTAGGCAGTGCCTGTTTTAGGCAGGTGAAATGCACCAGCTGTGTTTCTTGTAGTACTCAGGATGTTGTGATTGCTCCTTCTGTCATAAGTTTGTGTTAGTCTTGGCTAGAAGTTCCAGTCTCATTGTAATGAAATTTATGAACTAAGTGTTTGTTGTTTTGTTTGGTCTAGGGGCTTAGTGATAGGATGGTTTTGCAATGCACCATCTGTGTTTCTTGTAGCGCCCAGGATGTTGTCGTTGCTCCTTTAATCACCAGTTTGTGTTAAAGTCGTAGCTGAAGTTTCAGTCTCGCAGTAATGAAATTCATTTTGTTGATATGATTAGTCTTGGAATGAAGAGATCAGATCGGTTAGTTTTGTGAGGACATGCATCAGGTGTTTTCATTGTTTGTTTTGCTGTTAGGTTCTGTTGCTTTACTTGTGGATCTACTGAAATGTTTCTATGTATTCTGTCTTGCTGTTTCTCATGCAAGAAAGAACTACAGCACGACTTTATTGCACAGCACAGAAGCTATCTTTTTCGTGCAATCTTATCATCATAATCGTTGTGTAGTCCTGCCTGAGCAGTCACATTTAATTGTGCACCAATTTTGAAATTGTAAAACTTGAATGAGAATCATACAACAAATATGACTTCTGCTTGGTAGTCTGTTGCACAGGTTGTTCCCTGTGATCTAGAAGAAACTGAACATGTCATTTACTTCTGTTTCCAGTTTCTCACTCATGTAGGCAGGAATTCCCATTTGTGTCAAATAATTTGAAGTTATACATTGTGTTTAATGCTTGGCCTTATTTGCCTTGAGTTCTATAAGATTAGAACGAGTTATTCACTGTGAGCTGCTGTTTTGTGATGATGTGGTGCTTATCAGTTTGGTTGTAGGCTTTGGTCAGCCACAGTTGTTCCATGGAAAATGTGAGAATTAGGACAGCTAGTTTGCATAATACTGGATACTTTTGTCGGCCAAGCGACGAACTGGAGTAGGTTGCATACGTCCGACAGATTCACGTCCAATACGTGTACGACGTTGAAATCGGCCCGTCGGACAGACCAGCACTGGTGCATCTCACGGCCCTAAGGAAACGTAATCGTACCCAAATCGTCGTACGCACAGTAATTTCGTTTGGGGTTTAATACTGGATCGCAGACATACAGGAATAGGAGCCCTGTCCATTGGGTTTCCTATGTGACGTAGCAAAACAAAGAATTTTTACGTGAAGTTCAACGTCATTTCGCAAACAGTACTCATTTTCCATACGTAGACATGTCGACGGACACGAATATCAAGAGCTGATCATTCATAACTCTATCCATCGTACGTTTGGCCAGGTCCGATCTCTTAATATGCAATTTGATCAGTTTTAATGCTACCTCTGATCATATTTACTTGTCATGGATGGATAACTAGCATAGTGTAAAGTGGTGTATAACTCACGATAAATAATTTTGACCGGAAGTAGTACTTATTTTGATCCGTAATAAGTATCGTTCATTTATTATAAAATTTGTACGTATTAGTTTAGTACAAAATGAACGATATATGATCGAAGGAAGTAGAAAATAAAGTGTGCATATTGCGTGACCTAAATATGGAGGATTTTCGTAAGTTTTTACATCGTTCGATCACAAGTTTTGATTGACATTTTATGCAAAATTAATGAAATTTTGCTTTACTAGACCGACTTTTCCATGCCTCTGGGATCGGTTGAACGATCACTTTGACATTGGCTCCTCCGCAAATTTGCGCCTCCATCTTTGCCACCAAGTGTTAAGTTTTTGAATTGTAAATTTTGCACTCCCAAATCGACTTTTGTGCCTTTTAGACCGGTTGACCGATCACTTTGCCGTTCGCTTCTTCGCAGCGTTTGTCTCCTCCATCTCTGCCACCAAGTGGTTCAACATCTTCTCACGAATGATTTGCACGATCTTTGCCGCAACGAGATCCAACTCATCCATTTTCATTGTTAACATTTTTATTTCCTCCAAAGCATCCGTGAGCTCAACCCACCTTTCTTCAAGCATGGTCTTATTCTCTTCAAGGTTGGTCTTCTTCTCTGTCGTAGTTGTGAACATGTCAAACATCTTTTCTTTTTCCACCTTGATGTCATAAAGCTTGGCACATACATATATACCTCCTTCAAGTACTTCTCCTCGAACTTCTCCATCTTGGTCATCACCCTTTCTCGTTTCTCTTTCTCATCCTTCCACTTCCTCCCCCAAAAGCCCCTTCTCAATTGGCCGACTCTGGACCATTGTTATCTTCGTCTTCGTTGTTGATGCTCACGATCTCAAAGGTATTGGCAATGGATAAGAGCCAATTAGTTTTACCACCATTTAGGTTGAAGTCATTCCCCCCCGCCTTCAAGTACAATATGACTACACGGGAGGACTAGCAAAAGAGGACATGATCAACAAGTTGCATATCCGGCCAAATGACTAACATATAGAGCATATCCGACCAAATGGTCAACCCATAAATAACTTATTTGCTTGGATATTTGCGCAAAACTTGACCACCAGTTTAGTATTGATAAGACTGTAATACTTTCTCACACTTTTGGATGGTGTACCATTGATGGGTGATGGACTTTAACGTATGATCTCGGATTGCCTCCATGCGGTTGGATCACAGTTTTTGTGCTCATTAAACCATATGAATATTGACCCAAAAGGTTGAGCCTCTTTGCTCCGTGCCTGCAAAATGGTCTACACTACTGGCCAACCAAGCATCGCACAACAATTCATCTTCCCTCAAATTGGAACTCTTTATCCTATCCTTTGTCTTTGGGTTAGGGTACCGCGGACTAATCATACAGATCGACGTACATCCGTACACCTCGGTCTGGGTGGACGAGAAGGGCGGGGCGCATGACTGATCGGCGTACAACTCCGTCTACGAGTCATCAACTTGTCTTTCCTCGAAGGGACACCCATCGTGGATGGTTCCCAACATCTCTCTGTCATCAATTGGCATGCTATCCGGTTGAGAAAATATGCCGAACAAAGAGCGAGCACCAAGTTACTCCACGCTAGGTGTTCGCGTCTAGACAAACTGATGCGATGGCAAGTCGATGAGTTGGAGAGGAGTTTTGAGGCCGACAACGTTGTTCCATGACACAGACTTGCTGAGATGGCCGAGGGCGATTCTTGGTGACCGAGTTGCATGGCAGTGAAGTAGTATGATAGCTGCATCTCGACCAACAAGGCCTACGCGTGCTCAGTGCCATCATCCCTATCCGCCCCCTGATTAGGGGGTGACTCCACGACTCCTACATGTGAGACTACCTGGTGCGCATGAAGACAGAAGGTCCGTTGGGAAGCTACGACAAGCCCGCGATTGGCCCAAGCAGGCAC
Source organism: Bromus sterilis (assembly GCA_950022295.1). NCBI lineage: Eukaryota > Viridiplantae > Streptophyta > Magnoliopsida > Poales > Poaceae > Bromus > Bromus sterilis. The sequence goes on from OX465597.1 coordinate 35,565,574, forward strand.
CGACGTAGAAGTCCGCGACTAATATGGAAGGCACAACTTGGCGGACAAGGCAAGACTAGAACTAGGAAATTACCTCTGTAACCTAGCACAGACTCCCCGAGACCTAGCCTAGTATATAAAGGCTAGGAGGGGAGACGTCCAGGAGAACTCGATACGCATCTACTCATCCTAGCCTTGCGAGAACTCGCCTTGGCCTCCACTGTAATCGCCCCCTCACATAATAATATCGAGCATGAAGTGCTTCTCCTGTTAGCCGACGAGTATCGTCCAGCCTGTGCCTATCTCTATGACTAACCCAGGGTCCCTGACCATGGGATTTTCCGGGGTTGATCCTCGTCAATTGACGCCGTCTGTGGAAACTTCGCAGGTTGGAATCACGATCTCGGCGGCCTCATCGTCGGCACTCGTCAAGACAATGACTTCATCAGCACTCATCGACTCTACGATCCAGGCAGACTCCGATATATTCGGATCCCTCGGCTTCATGGCTCACCTCCCGGCTTTTCGACCGGCTTTCGCCGACCTGTGCACTGGAGTCAACCTGATTTTTGGAGCATATCAAATCTACATCAACCACTGAGGAGCCCTCCGTCTCACAGACTGCGCTCGAGCACCCGCGACGGCAGATCCTACATCAACAATCGAAGCAGCTCCCGCCCGCGTGACGACTCCGCGAGTCAGCCACGACCCCCAGCCCGACTACTCGAGTGGTCCCTGGAAGAAGCGCACTGCGCGCGGAAGCAAGACGACATCCAAGACGCTGTCCCAAGTATTCATGGAAGACATCCACGAGCCAACCGCAGATGGAAAAAACCAAGATGATGACCCGAGCAGTCGCCGGGACAACCACTCGAATAGCAAAGACAGTGACCCTGACAACACTGGCCAGGTCACCGTCACGCTTGGAGAACCAGGAACCATACCAAAGAAAATATACCAAAGAGCGGAGCATAGCAATCGCAGGAGCGACGAGCCAGAAAGCAGCAAGCATCAGACCCCAGGCATGGCGAAAGAGGACCATCACGTAGAAAAGATCTACCTGTCCAAGGAAGCAATCGCCAGAATAAGGGACGCAGTGAAACGCGGCAAACTACTACCAGTGAATGCATCACGAGACAAGCTCAGAGCATACAACAAGCTGGCAAGTGACGCCACCAAGAGAGCAAGACAACAACGCCTAGAATTAGAGAAGCAAGGAAAAGCTACCACCGACTCAAGAAATAACCGCAGGGCATCTCCCAGAAGCGACTCCTCCGACTACGATTCCCCCATCCGAGCAAGATCCAGATTCAGCAATCTGAGACGCACGGACAAGAAGAAGGTGGCCCGCAAGCTAGATGACGACTTCAAACTAGAGGAGGACGACGACGAGGAAGAACAACTCACGCCAGCCGAAGCCCTTTTCACTGCCCAAGAGTACCTATCTCGTGCCCAGAAAAGCAAGAAAGGCAGCTTAGATCACAACACGACGATGGCACTCAAAATAATGAAAGACGCCATCTCAGCCCCCAAAAGAGCAGGCGCAAGACGGGCTCCCCGCGAGCAGACCCCGGATAGGGACCCCAGTTCACCCGACGACGACAGCAGCGACGACTGGCGCAAGAGCCCAAACAAAAACAAGAACCACGACAACGACGACAACAGCAACAGACACAACAGCAATCGGCTAGACGCACGCGACGACATCACACAAAGCAAAGTCAACCGTGGAAGACGAAGAAGGGCAGCCCGCGAAGAGTACTCGGATGAGAAAGCCTCCGACGAGAACGTAGAACCATGCGGAGCACTGTGCTTCGCACGGTCCGTACGGAAAACAAAGATGCCAAAAGGTTTCAAGTTAAACTCCACAACACACAAGTACGACGGGCTGGAATAACCAGAAGCATGGCTCGACGACTACCTAACGGCTATAAAATTCCAGCGCGTAACCAATGTCATAGCAATGCAGTATATACAACTCATGCTCGAGAGCTCAGCAAGACACTGGCTGAAGAACCTACCACGAGGATCAATCGACTCCTGGAGGCAGTTCCGCAGTGCCTTCATTGAAAACTTCAAGGCCACCTACAAACGTCCGGCATCACTCGAGGAGCTGAGAGCCTGCAAACAAGGATCCAGAGAATCCCTGCGAGCATACATCCAGCGGTGGACCATACTAAAAAACTCAGCCGAGGACATATCAGACGAAAGCACTGTCGACGCATTCACGAGGGGTTTGCAACGCATCGACTTCAAGGAGCAGCTCGGGCAGATGAAAGTCCGAACACTCGCACGACTTGTCGAGCAAGCCAACAATTGTGCAGATGGAGAAGACTCCGTGCGAAACGAATCGGAGATCCAGACAACACGCTCTGAACGCGACTACGACTACCACACCAGCGACAGAGGACTCGACAGAAGAAGAAAACGCCCGAGGCGCAACTTCTACGACGACAGAGGACCCGACATGGTCGCGGCCGGCTTCCCAGACGACAGAGAAGGCAGACATCGCGATGACAGGAGAATACATCACAGGGACAACCAAGAAGAAGCACCCCAAATTCAAAAACGGGACTGGAGAACAAGGCAGCCACGAGACGACAACCGAGCATATCGTTCGGCTAAAGAGCAGCTCGACGGACCGTGCACAATACACGGGTTCAGAAAAGAGCGCGGAGAGCTCAGATCAGGGCACACCCTCAGGAACTGCAGGTGATTCATCGAGCTCTCAGAATAAAAAAGGCGATCTACAACAACAGCAACACAACCTCTCACAAGCGTAGCAGTCGGAACCATCGCCCACAACGCACCGCCAGCGCCCGCAATACCAACAAGGCAAGTAGCAGTAATACAAGAACGAAGCACGACACCCGAGGAAGAAAAATACCCAGAAGCGCACGGCCAGATCTACATGATACAAGAAGGAAGACCATCAAACAGGCAGCAGAAGCAGGTCACCAGACAAGTTTTCCTCGCAGTCTCCTCGCACCCTACTGTCCCAAAATACCTGCGCAGGTGCGAGACTGAAATCACCTTCTCCCGAGAAGACAACCCGCCAACCATCCCGCGCCCAGGACACGCCACACTAGTACTCGAAGCAAAAATCGGAAACTAGGACATGTCACGTGTCTTCATGGACGGCGGCAGCGGAATCAACATCATATTCACTAGAATCCTGGAAGAAATGCTCATCCAAAACTCAGCACTGAAAACTTCAGGCACAACGTTTCACGGAATCGTGCCAGGGAAAGCAGTATACCCCGTCGGAAAAATAAGTCTCGAGGTGGTTTTTGGCAGCACAAGCAACTTCCGCAAAGAGACATTGGATTTTGAAGTGGTCAACTGGAAATCACAATACCACACCATCCTAGGACGACCAGCCTTCGCACGTTTAATGGAAGTGCCACACTACGCCTACCTCAAGATGAAAATGCCAGGACCGCGAGGAGTGATCACTGTCAGCGGCAGCTTCGTCAGATCCGACCGCTGCGACAAAGAGTTCCACAAAATATAGAAACCTTCGGAGCACACCAAGCCAGCGGAGCCACAACATCAGAGGAAGAGGCCCTACCATAGAAGCAAAAGGGAGCCACAACAGTCTACCGCTCTTAGGGCTACTAAGCCATCAATACAAATAAAGGGGCTGCCTCCAAGAAGCAGCTCCCCTCGTGTAAGAAAAAAGGGAAAATATTGAAAATATTCTCCCAAAAAATTATTTCTGCACATTGGCACTCGGGGGCTCGCCGAAGCAGCCACCCCCCGAGGCGTTCTTCGCAAACGCGACTCTAAAACACTGGCACTCGGGGGCTCGCCAAAGCCACCCCCGAGGCGTTCTTCGCAAACGCGACTCTAAAACATTGGCACTCGGGGGCTCGCCGAAGCAGCCACCCCCCGAGGCGTTCTTCGCAAACGCAACTCTAAAACATTGGCACTCGGGGGCTCGCCGAAGCCACCCTCCGAGGCGTTCTTCGCAAACGCGACTCTAAAACATTGGCACTCGGGGGCTCGCCGAAGCAGCCACCCCCCGAGGCGTTCTTCGCAAATGCGACTCTAAAACATTGGCACTCGGGGGCTCGCCGAAACAGCCACCCCCCGAGGCGTTTCTTCGCAAACGCGACTCTAAAATTGGCACTCGGGGGCTCGCCGAAGCAGCCACCCCCGAGGCGTTCTTCGCAAACGCGACTCTAAAATTGGCACTCGGGGGCTCGCCGAAGTAGCCACCCCACGAGGCATTTTTTCGCAAACGCGATCCTAAAATAGCAAGAAGGGACCACTCAACCAGCAACTCACCAGCCGACGAAACAAGACCATATTGCACAAGATTGACTTACAACAGAGGAACAAAGCAAAATAGAACGTCAACACACTGTCCAGCAAAGAACCAACAAACAAGCAAAGGGCTAATCCCCCGGCTCAGACTTCACCTTACACAGAGCACCTAACCGACGGTCATTATCCTCGACCACCCACTTCACAACTTCATTAGCAGGCTTATCCGCCATGGCATAATGGTCGTCCATCGGCTGAACTCGACCACCTGGAGGACCTCGAGCTGCTAGCATAATGTCCACCCCTGGCCAATGACTATGAACAAAGGCAAAAGCACAACAAGCCCCTGCATAAATCTGGTGATTAACTACACGCCGAAGATCCGCAGGATGGGAGAATACCCGGCAAAGCTTCTCAAGGGAAGAGGGGACAGGATCCAAAGGATAAAACTCAGCAAAAATCCTTCCCAACACCCCGCAACAGTATTCAAGAGCCCGCGGCACCCTCTCAACTCGCATCCGCAGAACAACAAACACCCGAGCACGTGCCCTATCCATCCAGAAAGGGTTGCTCGCCTGCACGGCTGGATCCTCCAGCCGCAACAACTCAGACCGCACTGCCTCCTCCTCCTCACGAGAGCGCCCAGCAAGTACTTCGCAGCGAAGAACAGGGATCAGCAGCAAAGCATAAAGGAGAACTCGCGCAGTAAGGCAGACGAAAAATAACAAACTCACCCCTCAGGAGATCAGACAACTTCACCATCCAAGTCGCCAAGCCATCCAAGACAGCCTCAACACGTTCACGCTTTGAACGATGGACCGCAACAACACCTTTCAGTCGAACGATCTGACGTTCGGCTTCTTTCAACCTCAAGCAAACGGACTCGTAAGCACCTTCGCGAGCATCCTCCTTCAACAAATTCCAAGCCCGAGAAACGCCCGGGATGGCCTACCGCAAAGGGAAACAAGTCAAAGGAAACAAGACAACAAGCAGCACAAAAGAGGCCCATAAACTAAGTAAAAGATCCGCCGTCCCATCAGAAGGCACATTACAGCTGAAGTTTTTAAACAAAATCAGGCTCGCACTACTCCTCGACTGCAGAATTGTTTGCCTCTACGACCAGTTGCAGCTGGCGGGCCAACCAAGTAGCTCGAGCACTCTGCTCATCCGTATAACAAGGCAAAGTATCCACCATGGAATCCTCAATAGGGAGACCATGGCCCAGAAGAACAACAATAGACGTGGCAAGCCCACTCACCACGTTCTCACGAACCAAGCCCTCCAGCTGATCACCATCCGGACCGAAGGCAGCTACCAGAGAATCAAGACCCTCCGGACGCTCTGCCGCATCTGGGAACATATGCTCATGGAGAAGCTTCAGGAGAGTTGAAGCCCGAGCACAGACATCGCCAACATCCACAACAACGCCCGAGACAGCATCTACAGAGCCACGAAGAACACCCGAACCTGCAGCAACAACAACCACCGCTCCAATACCCGCAGAACCTGGAAAAAGGAAAAACCCAGAGACAAACAAACCCCAGTACACGGACGACAGGAAGAGCACACTCACCAGTCAAAGAGCCCGCCAAATCCTGCAGACGCTCACACTCAGCCTTATCAACTTGGAGAAAGTGCTGCTCCACCCACCGCAACCGCTCGAGCTCGTCATGCTGCGCCTGCAGCTCCTTTTCCTTGGACTCTAGGGCAGCCTGAAGCTCATCAAGCTCCTTCTTTGCAGCCTCCTCCCGCTTGTCAGCACCCTTCTTGCGGCCTACATCAAAAAACATCAGCCAGGCAAAACCAATGAGCAAAAGAAACAAGAAACCAAGAATCAGGATCTCACGTTTCATAGCAGTCAAGCTCCCTTGGACCGAGTCATGAGCGCGTCGCCACTGATCAGTTTCAGACAGCACACGTTCGCACATCCGGAACAAAGGCTGCATCCAGGAAAATACGTCAAGACAAGAGCAAAGGAAAGAAGAAAATCAAAGACCACAACCAATCATAAATGATTGCTTGCATCCTCGTGGGCTACTCCCATTGGGAGCACTGCCGTGCTCCCAATACGTATAAGCGAAGAACAACGAAGGAAGAAGAAAGAGAGGAAGGAGAAGGCAATGGCTAGGTGAAAACCTAAACACACCAGACCCCCGGTATTTAACCATTAGCCGGAGCAAGCAAATCGTCACCTCTCATTCTGGAGCCTAGCAGACGTGGCACGATCCCAAGACAGCCGAGAAACATGGAAAAATCAACCGGCGCACTAACCATACCGCCCACCACGCACGAAAAACGAGGGCCATCATCACGCAACGCGAAATTTTGGGCCACAGACGTCAAGTCACTTCATTTTCACTTGACATGGCGACCCAACCTGTCAGGAAGACCAGTAAACGCATCTCAAGCACTCATCTTCGGTCAGCATTCAGCTCTTCACAAGTTTTTTTCCATATTATTTCAAATAATCTTTTACTCCCATTGGGAGTACCCTTTTGAGTCCGGGTGCTCCTTCACCCAGAAGGCAAAGATGTGCTCGAGTGACCACTCGCACCAAGCATAAACAACATACTTTCAGAGTTCGGGTGCTCCCTCACCCCAAGAGCAGAAAAGCATTCGAGTGACCACTCGCAAAAAAGACTCATCAATTCAATAAACATGACTTACTCGCACACTCGACGACTTTTCGAGTGAGTGCTATCTTATTTTCCTCGCCTGAGTTCATTTCAAGCTCCGCGAGTGACGGCTAAAACAGCTCACTTGATTGTTTATTCCAAGTGGGTGCATTGCTAAATCAGGCTCCGTGCCTCAACAAAAACAAATTATGCCTGGGCTACGACACACTGTACCCAGATGCCATGCAAGCTTAGCGTGTAGGTAAGACCCCGCTGCCAAGAACGGCCGGGCCGGGACTTGCCGCAGAGCGATTTCACTCCCGACCTTTTCCATGCGCTCGCATGATAGAAAGAGCCGAGCGGACACGCTCAGGCTATGTGCTTAGATTGGCGGCAATTGATCCTATAAGACCTGCAACGACATGACTTTGCTTGACACTAGTGTTCCAAGTTCATGTCGAGGGACATGAGCTTGATTGGGCTACTGTGTTATTTTTCACTAGCACAATTCACCAAGGCTCGACCAGTCGACTCCTTGGGCCCTTTCAGCTTAGCAATCCCTCGAAACAGATATTGTCATGGCTCAAAACTGCCAGCGACCCGTGGCGATGCCACGCTTACAAATAGTAAAAGCGCAGAAGAAATCGAGTCCCTGCGCGACCCTTCGAGTCCCCCAGGCACTCGGGGGCTAATGACGAGGGGGTGACCCCACGACTCCTACATGTGAGACTACCTGGTGCGGATGAAGACAGAAGGTCCGTTGGGAAGCTACGACAAGCCCGCGATTGGCCCAACCAGGCACCGACGTAGGAGTCCGCGACTAATATGGAAGGCACAACTTGGCGAACAAGGCAAGACTAGAACTAGGAAATTACCTCTGTAACCTAGCACGGACTCCCCGAGACCTAGCCTAGTATACAAAGGCTAGTTGGGGAGAAGTCCAGGAGAACTCGAAACGCATCTACTCATCCTAGCCTTGCGAGAACTCGCCTTGGCCTCCACTGTAATCGCCCCCTCACATAATAATATCGAGCAGGAAGTGCTTCTCCTATTAGCCGACGAGTATCGTCCAACCTGTGCCTATCTCCATGACTAACCCAGGGTCCCTGACCATGGGATTTGCCGGTGTTGATCCCCGTCACCCCCTGTCCTTGTCTGCCGCCCTTCTAGGTAGGAGGCGGGTGGCCGACCAGCAAAGCTTCTTGATCCCTCTTCCTTTGGACGCGAGATTACCACCTTCACATACTTCGTCTTTGGTTTTGACTTCGCAATGTAGGGGTCCATGCGGCCGTGGACGCCGAAAATGGAAGGAACAATGGGTGGAGTGTTGGGGTTCCGCGGCAGAAAACAATATTTTTTCTAACTAGCATTGCCCATTGCCCAAGATCTATCTATATGTATTACTGTAACGGAGATACTTGCGGATAACATACCTCGGGGTGTAGTCCGTTGCCCGGGAAACGTTCCCGCAAACGTGGTTGATGTAGTCGAACGAAGTTCACAGCCCCCTGGCTGTGTTAGCACTCTGTCGGGTGGAAGTGCCACACGTGTAGCACCTCGTAGTAAACTCGATGACGACCTCCGATCTCCGATCCAGCGAAGGTGGCGGAAGTAGACCCCCGGAACCAGAGTTTCGACAACACGACGACTTCCGTTTGGTGGAGAAGTTTGATACGTCCCAAACATATCTATAATTTCTGCTTGCTCCATGCATGTTTTGTGTGATATTGCTATGCTTTTGATACACTTTCATATACTTTTGATCATATTTCGACTAACCTATTAACTCAGTGCACCCTAGTGCCAGTTCCTGTTTTCTGCTGTCGTATCATTTCATGTTTACCCCTTATTAAAAGTGATCCAAAAATTCCAGAAAAATCAAATAAAAAATCAGCGTACGGGAACCTTCCAGAGCCCCAAAGGAGAGCCAGGGGGCCACCCTGGTGCCTAGGCGACCAGGGGGCGCGGCCCCACCCTAGGCCGCGCCAGGGGGGCGCCTGCACCCCCTGGTGCCCCCTCGGCTGCCCCCTTCGCTTATATTTACCTCGTCCTCCAAAACCCTCGAGGACAGAACCCCTTTTCACGATCTCGCCTCTGTTCCGCCGCCGCCGCGCTTCCAAGATCGGGAGCACCATAAGACCTCTTCCCAGCACCCTGCCGAAGGGAGGATTCACCTCCGGGAGCTTCTCCACCACCATGGACGCTTCCCGGATGATCCGCGAGTAGTCCACCCGTGACCATGGGTCCATGATCAGTAGCTATGTGATGTTCTCTCCCCCTCTTTGTTGTTCATTGATTAGACCTTGTGAGCTTCCCTACATGATCAAGGCACATATGTAATTCTTTCTGTTGTTGCTATGTTGAGTTTGCTGGGATCTGATGGATTATGAGATTATGTTAAGATTGTGACGAGTAATATATTTGGTTCTTCTCCTTTTATATTTGTGTTCTTGAGTAATTCTTGCATGTTCTCCGTTGCTTTTTATTGCTTCGGCCAAGTAGTAGGTAGTGACTCCAAGAGGGAGCGTTATGCATGATTGTGGGTTCATGCCCCCTGATGACTAGCTTGAGTGAAAGAAATATGAGTCTAGGGGATGTGCTGTTGCCACAAGCGGGAAAACAACGGTGCTTGTAACCGTGGTTGCAAGGATTGTTTACTTTACACAAAGTTATTTTAATGAAGTTGTCTGTCGCTTTGAGTTTACACTTTGGGTGGGGCTCGCAACAATATACTAGCGAGATGTTCTGGATAGATATCTCAAGGTGGATGATTAGTCAGTAGATGCAGATGGATTTCGGTCTACTTGTTTTGGCATACTGCCCATGCTTTTGAGCCTCTTCCTTTCTTTTGTAGCATAGTTAGTGTCGTCGATATGTAACGCCAATTTGAATGCCGTTTTTATCTGATCTTCCACAACCAATTTGATCTGGTGATACCCAGCAGTAGCATCCAGAAAGGATAACAGCTCGCAGCCGGCCGTAGAATCAATCACTTGATCAATACGGGGCAGAGCAAACTGATCTTTTGGGCATGCCTTGTTCAGGCAAGTGTAATCTATACACATGCGCCAAGTCTTGTTCTTCTTCATGACGAGGACTGGATTCGCCAACCACTCGGGGTAAAATACCTCCATGATGAAACCTGCAGCCTGCAGCTTCGCGACTTCTTCGCCGATTGCCCTTCTCCTGTCCTCAGAAAAACGTCTCAAGGGTTGCTTGACCGGCTTCGAGCCTGGCTGGATGTGCAACTTGTGCTCGGCGAGTTCTCTCGGCACACCAGGCATGTCCTGTGGAGACCATGCAAAGATGTCCCGATTCTCACGGAGAAACTCGACGAGCGCGCTTTCCTATTTATCGCTGAGTCCTGCTCCGACTACAACAAACTTGGTTGAGTCGGAGGGATCTAGAGCGATCTTCTTGCTGTCCCTGGCCGACTGAAACACCGATTCCTCATCTACTCTCTTTGCCGGGCCGACTGGGAGTGGATTCTTGTTCTGTGCTTGCGCCATTGCGATCACTTTGCTGAGCTGACGCTTCTCCGTCTCGACTACTAATGAGCCAGCCAAACTGCTGCCAGCGGATGTGCACTCGAGGGACTTCCTGAAGTCCCCGGTGACCGTGATGACACCGTTTGGCCCTGGGATCTTCATCTTCAGGTATGTCTGTTGTGCATTGATCATGAACTTGGCGAAGGCCGGCAACCCCAACAGAGCATGGTAAGGACTGCTGAGGTCGGCAACCTCAAACCAAATCGTCTCCCTTCTGAAATTCTCCTCCGTGCCGAATATGACGTCCAGCCGAATGCGGCCCATGGGGGTGCAAGACAATCCCGGGACAATCCCGTGGAAAGTCGTCCGACTGCGCTCTAGATCTCTCTCTGTAAGCCCTAGCTTGACCATTGTATCTCTATACAGAATGTTGATTGTGCTTCCTCCATCAACAAGCACTCGGGAAAATTTGCATGAAAACCTTGGTCCTGCGAACAGAGCGTCCACCACCAGTGGATAGTTGCCTAGATTCGGCAAAATGGTGGGATGATCTGCCCTGTCCCAGGATATAGGACATTCGGACCAATGCACAAACTGGGGAGTTGGTGGCATGGTGGCATTAACTTCCGCTGCTCGAGCTCTCCGACTGCCCTTGTCCACGGATTCGCTGGTGAAAATCATGTAGGCGGCATCTTGCTGCGGGAATTGGTTCTGCTGCTCAGGTGGTCCTCTATTCTGGGGTGGTGGTGGTGGTGGAGGTGGTAAATATTCTCCCTTCGCAATTCTTCTCACAAAGTCACACTGCCGAGTAGTGTGCGCAGACGGCCTGCCCGGCGTGCTGTGCAACTTACATGGCGCGTCCATCATGTCCTCGAACGTGTAGTTGGGTTTCATCTGTCCCGGGGGTCTCACGTTTGGTCTCATCTTCCGACTGCCTCCTGCAGCTGCTGGATCTTCCTCATTCTGGACAGCGGCCACCTGCCGACTGCCATACTGAGTATCGGGCTGCTCATCCTTGCGCTTACCACTGTTCTGCTGGTTGTGGTTGTTGTTGTTGCGGTTGTTCTCCCTCCTTTCCTTCCGACTGAGGCCTTGGTTCCCTGTGTCCGACTGCGGAGCCCCTGGTGACTGGATCACCCCTCCAACTCCGAGTTGGATAGGACGCATCGCAGAATCGGACATAGCGAACGCATTTTCCACCTTCATGAGCTCGGCGAGCGATGTGAAGTCTTTGCGGAGCAGCTTGTGCTTCAGCATTGAATCAGCTAGGCATCCATCAGTAAAATACTGAATGGCCTGAATCTCGTGGACTTCTTCGCATGAATTCTTCAGCTTGATCCACCGAGATAAGTAATCTCGGAGGGGTTCGTCCTTGCCTTGCACACACAGAGCTAACTGCCGCGGGAGATTGGGCCTCTCGTATGTGCTCGTGAAGTTGTGGATGAATGCGGTCGTGAAATCCTCCCAGCAATTCACACTGTCCTTGGGAAAACTGTTCAACCATGTCCGAGCCGACCCCTGCAGCATCAAAGGTGCATAGCGGACTGCTACACGCCGATTGCCTCCTGCAATGCGAACTGCTGTCAGGTAATCAGATAGCCAGTCTTCAGGCTTCACAGAACCATTGTACTTGGGAGTGTCTCTCGGCAGCGTGAAGCCTTTGGGGAATTTTTCCGTCCGAATGCGATGACCGAAACATGGCGGGACAGCTTCTCCTTCTTCGTCTTCCTGAGCCTCCTTCTCCAGGAGCTCAATGCGATGCCTTGCATCATTTTGGCCGATTTGGCGAGGGCCAAGTCGAGCACTAATTGCCGGTCTGGCGCCGATTGTTGTGGCATTTTGTTGCGCCTGCTGTTGACAGCTGGCTCTTCCATTCTTCTGCTTGCTGCTGGGGGTGGCCGATTGCTTCTAACCTTACTCTCGTGCCGAGATGGCGCGGGTTGGTGCCTGTTCTGGCGCAATGCATTCGGTCGCTGACTAGCTCCCGCATTCGGCCTCACAGTTCCTCTTGATGCCTCTGGTTCTGCATTTTGATTGCCCATTGCTATGAGCCTCTGCTCCTTTGCGGCTGCTATCAGCTCACGCATTCGGCGCGACTGCTCACGCCGCTCATCTCCTTCCAGGTCCTCTAGCTCAAGCGCTATCTTCTCGGCTGCTCTCAAGTTCTTGTCTGGTGTGCTGTAAGCTGGCCTTTGGATGAATGCCGATTGCGCCGGTTGCTCCGGTTGCACCGGCCTTCTCGGACGCTCCGGTTGCTCGGCTCCCGACAACTGCTGGTTGACTACCCTGCCTCGGCTTCTCAGATCTTCCAGGACCGCGGGCTCAATCGGCCGACGCGGTCCTGCATGCGCTGCATTGTACTCCCTTGTGATGGCTCCCAACCTGCGCTCTTCTGCTAACACTTGCTCAGCTCTGCGAGCCAGGGCGAGCCGTGCTGTTTCCAGCTCCGTGTGCACCTGCTCTGGATCACCATTCCTGTTCACGGGTGTGTATAACACATCCCGCAACGCATTGGTGCCGATTCGCTCTGCGGCATCAGCTACCTCCTTGGCCTTTCTAGCCGCACTCGCTGGATCTCGGTTAGTGGATGAAGATGCTCCCGCCATCATGACGGCAGCGTGCACTCGGCCTCTCTCTCTGCCAGGCGCTGCGCTGCAGCCCCTGGCCGGGAGCGGATCCGTGGCACACGAGAAGATGCGAATATCTCTAGGATACGCTTCGGGGAAGCTGCCGATGAAGAGGCGATGACTGCCAACTTGCAGCGACACGCCGGGCGGCAGGGGTGCTCCAGCCCCGTACCGCGCCGAGTAGTCCACCACATAGTCGATTGCCCCACGCCTTAGAATCAGGCCAGAGGCGTGGCTCCCGCCCGATGCAGAGGAAAATCCCGTCCGGATCTTTACTCCAGTCGACGCCTCGGTCTGCCCCACGGTGGGCGCCAGCTGTCGTCGATATGTAACGCCAGATGCCATGGGATGGCTAAAGTTAGGGGGAAAACTCGAGGGAGAGGATGTCGATGGTGCCGGAATCGGGTTGGGCACATGCACGGTGAAGACACCACGATGTACCCAGGTTCGGGGCTCTCCGGAGAGATAACACCCCTACTCCTGCTTGTCTCTTGTATATCAATGATCTGGCTACAATAACTGCTTCTCTATCTTCTCAGGGGAAAGTGAGCTCCGCCGCCATGGGCAAGGTTCTCACCTGCTTCCCTGAGGAGTAACTACGAGCAGTGAATGAACTGGGGGGAAATGAGTTATGGTGCTCTAGTGCGGATCGTCCCTCACGCAGGAGGGGTACCCTGGCTCTTATAGTGTGATCCCAGGGTACTTCGGTAACTTCATTGCCGAATGGGCCCAGATGTCATCCTCTAATCGGCCTGGGCCCACCGACTGCTCCTCTCCGGGTGATCCGGAGCCTACGAGCGGCGGCCCATGCTGTAGGCTTGTAGGATGTAGGGATGAATAGTGGAGCTAGGGAGTATGATCTTGTCGGCCTGTCCGCGGAATCGGCGGGGAGGTCGACACCGTATCTCCAGCAAATCCTCGACGTGACTTGGCCTTCCTGCCACCCAGATATCTCGGGATATGGCATTTATGACCTCGTAATCATACCCCCGACTGGGTGGTAGGTAGTTCCGATTGCGCCTGGTCCGACTGGTGGTTCCTGGCGAGGTCGATTGCTCTGGGCAATCGGCTTGCTAGGTATCAACCCCGGACCAGCTGCCGACCAATCGGATGATTGTCTTGGTGAAGGAAAGGGTGGGCCGATTGCGCCTGGGCCGACTGCTGGCATTTGATACGGCTGATTGCCTTGGAGCAATCGGTCGTACATCTGCCCAGCTCGGCCCAGCTGCGGTCCAATCGGCCCATCCTTGTCTTGAAAGGTTACTTCCGCTTGGGTTAGCCTACCCGGGTACCAATCCCCCGACAGTTAGCATTGGTTTGCGCCCAAAATCCTGTCAATTGCCCAGCTGTGATTTGTTTACCTCGCATAACAGTTTATCGTATTTTGGGAGAGAGACATCACTAGTGAACATCATGGGACCCCGGTCCATATTTCCACCATTGTTTACACCCTCAATTTACTTCTTGTTTTACTTTCTAGTTGCAGTTATCACTACCTATTATCTCTTGCGTTTGACCCTTTGTAAACATCAAGGCCGGAGGGATTGACAACCTCTCTGTACTCATTGGGAGCAAAGTTATTTGTATCTGTGTGCAGTTCCACGTCAACTTGTCACCGTTCGGCAACTTAATATATGGCGCCGTTGATACCTACTTGTCGTCGTTGGAGTCCTACTAGTTCGATCTCAACCTTGGTATCTTTGCCAAGGGAAATTTGCTGCTACGCTACATCTCAACCTTCCACTTGGGGTAGCCAACGAGGAGCACTACTTCAGTGCCATCAAGCTAATTTCTGGTGCCGTTGCCGGGGACTCCGCTCTTCAAGATAGGGGAGTCACACACTATCTTTTATCTTTGCTTTTTAGTTTTGTTAGTTTAACTTTCAATTTTTGTCTTAGTGTCCTTTATCAAAAATCACAAAAAAATATTTACCTTGTTAGTAGTTGTCATTATGTCTGGTCCTTTTGCCTTTGTTGAGAAAGAAGTGCTCACCTTTAAACAAAGAAGTGGTGAAAGTTTAAAATATGCTTGGTATAGAATTAATGATTCTCAGAAAAGAGCCACCAAGAAGCAATCCACTACAATCCTGCTTAGAAACTTTTATGTTGGAATTAATCCTTGGAATAGGTTCCGTTCTAGATACTGCTATCAATGGTAATTTCCTAGAAGCCCCAATTTGGGAATCTCTTAATGTTATTGAGAATCTTGTTGGAAATCTCCATGTTGCTAGCATTCAAGAGGATATCGCTCTAGTTCAAATTATGAAAAAACTTGAAAATATAGATCTAGAAATACCAAGCATCAATAAGATAAATGAGTTGGATCGTAAGATTCAAGGGAATTTGAATAGACTCACTAGCTCCATGCATAAAATTATCAAAACTTTGGAGACCATCAAATCCCAGGATTTGGATCCTTCTAGGATAGATAAGATTGAGGAAATCATTGACACTTTAGGAAATACTTTCTTCTCAATCAAAACCAAAAATCTAGAAACTTCGGCAAGTAAGGAACCTAAGTTCACTTATGTCCCTAAGGTTTCTCGACCCAAAAACAATCCACTTATTTCCAAAGGAGTTGAGATTGTGAAAACTTTGGAAGAAATACCCCTTTTGAATAGATTTATAAATAAAACTCCAATTTACGCATTTTGGTTTTATCCCTAGAAGTATCTTCATTAGGCCTTTATTTGAAAGACCTCTTAAAACTAGTTGTACAATTGAAGAGCTTTTTGATGATCTTGATGATGGTTCAATTGATACAACTTGATTGATCTTTTTGCTTCTTGCCTAGCTTAAAGGCGTAAAAGAAAGCGCTTGTTGGGAGGCAACCCAAGATGTTTGTACTTCTGTTTTTAGTGGACTTGATGAATGTTACTACTGTAGCAAAATCATTGTATCTTTATTTTCAAGCTTTGTGCCAAGTTTAGCCGCCGATTGCAATAAAGTTCAAAAGTTGCGACATGCTGTCTAGAAAACAGATTCTTTCCTTGGACGAAAAAATTCACGATAAATCAACATATTATCTTTTTGATCTGATTTTTTTTGAAAGCATGCTCTATACAATTAGCTTTGGGGCGTTTGTTCTGAGTTTTTTGATTAGAGTTTCAGAAGTACCCCAAAAAATTATTTACTACCTGCTGGTCTGTTTTTCACAGATTCTGCCACGTTTTGCTTTTCCTCAGTTTTGCAATTCTTGCGCTAGCTTTTTATTTGCAAAAACTTTTTGGCAATCTTGAGAAACATTAGCCCTTCAAGAAAATATTTATTTCCAGTAGAGGAAAATTGTTTTATTGTGGGTACAAACCTCTCTAGTCATCTTATGATGAGTTATGTATGAAGGGAGTTTTCAAGTGTGCGAGGGAAGATGATGAAAGAAGATTCGGGAGTGTCAAACGCTCAAGCTTGGGGATGCCCCCATGAACCCCAAGAAATATTCAAGGATACCCAAGAGTCTAATCTTGGGGATGCCCCATGCATCCCCTTCTTCATCAACAATTATCAGTTCGTCCTTTGTTCCGCTATATTTTTATCAATTCATGCGTTATGTGCTATGCTTGGAGCGTCTTGCTATTTACTTTCTTTTTAGTTTTCTTTAGTTTTGTTTTCTGTTCATAACAAGTTAGAACCCAACTCTCTTTGTGTGGGAGAGAAACACGCTCCACTTTAAACTAGAACACATCATAGGATTTTCATGCTTATCTTTCTTTTGTTGTGTGTTCTTTATCTTTTCGTAGCTGCTGTCATGTTTAGCTCTTAGTTTTCATGCTTATATTTTTAAAAGATTTTGTTTAGTTTGTTGCTGGAACTCTCTTGAGTTTTCATGTTTATCTTGTTTATAGAGTTATCTTGTTGCACTGAGTTGTGTCTTGACTTAAAGTAGGTAATTGAGGCTCCTATTCAATTGTAGTAGTAACTTGCAATAGTTTTGAGGTATTGATGTGAGTAATGTTTGAACTTTTGGTGTCAAGAGCTTTAGCCTATTAGTGATAGATGTCGTATTTTGGACAATCCATGTTTATTTTCAAAAACTATAAAAACTAGTTGAGAACTCTAGCTACTAGATGGATCACTAATCTTTGGAGGGATTGGATATTAGAGTACACTCACGTATCATGAGTCGAGGATACGCAAGGATAACCAAACCCCCATACACTCCTCCTCGGGTTACTCTTCTCTTTGTGAACCTCCTGATTAGATTGAGAGTTACCGATAATAAGTGCATGAGTTCTTCAGACTAATGTAAGTATTGAAAGTTGACACTTCCACCTCCTCATATTTGCTAGCCTCTTCGGTACCGTGCATTGCCTTTTCTCACTTAGAGAGTTGGCTCCTACCCGCCGGTGCATCCAAACCCTTGGCATGATACGATCTGTCATCATAAACCTCCGTATATCTTTCCTCAAAACAACCACCATACCTACCTATCAAGGCATTTCCATAGCCTTTCCAAGATATATTGCCATGCAACATCCACCTTCTCATGACTTGATCTTCATGTCATATATGTTCCTGCTACACTGGCAGAGGCATACATTTGCATACATCATGATAGCTTCATCTTCTTTATGCCGAGTACTTTTGTAAATGTGAAAGATCTTCTATACTTCTTGTAAAATAGAGTGTTGCCCCTAAGTGAGGAAAAGATCCCAAAGAGGACAAACTTAAAAGATCCCAAAGAGGACAAATGAGAGTTAAATAGAAAGAGCCATGGAGGCCACCAAAAAATTACTAAAAAATATAAAATATAAAAATAAAATAAAATAGAGAAGGGGGCAACACTACTATTCCTTTTTGAAAAGATGCACACTCATACTCCCTCTTATATCTTGTGCTCCATAGAGATGATCATTTATGCATATAGCTATGTGGGGACCTTCACACTATAGAACTTGGCTTGTATATTCCAATGACGAGCCTCCTCAAATGAGCTCTTGGTCTTCTTGAGCAAGCAAGTTGGATGCACCCCAGTAGTTCCATCGGAGAGCTTACCCTAGCTCATATGTGCATCCGTTGCATGGAAATCCCTACTCCTCACATCATATCTATAATTTGGCCTTCTCTCGCCTATGATTGTCCTCATTGATGTGAGCCTTTCACACCTTTTTGTCTGCCTCCTCCACCATATCTTTCTCTTTGCCATCCTAAGTGTCAACTCTCTTTCTTACGCTCATCCATTGCATGAGTTCTCAAAATATTGAAAGGGAGTGGATCAGTTTGACTTGTACCTGGCTAGTGGTCATGGGACGAGTCAAGATAAGATTCCGAAGAAGACTAAGTGTGAAATTTTAGTAGATTGAGTTCTCAACCAAAAAAATATATGTTTTTCTCTCGTATTCCCATCCCCCACTTCTTGCACACAAACACCATTTGGAGACATTCGAGTCACGGACAACGAGATCTCTTGCACCTTTATGTTCTTATGTTGCTTGTTTCAATGTTAATATATACTCTTGCCTATTATGACTTGAATTGAATTACATGCCGTGATTGATTTACTTAAAAAGTTCTTATATGGTTGGTAGCATGTCACCACAGAAATTATGCTTGTTAGCATTTACCTACTCGAGGACGAGCAGGAATTAAGCTTGGGGATGTTGATACGTCCCAAACGTATCTATAATTTCTTCTTGCTCCATGCATGTTTTGTGTGATATTGCTATGCTTTTGATACACTTTCGTATACTTTTGATCATATTTTGACTAACCTATTAACTCAGTGCACCCTAGTGCTAGTTCCTGTTTTCTGCTGTCTTTTTATTTCAGGTTTCCCCCTTATTAAAAGTGCTCCAAAAATTCCGGAAAAATCCAATAAAAATCAGCGTACGGGAACCTTCCAGAGCCCGAAGGAGAGCCAGGGGGCACCATGGTGCCTAGGAGGCTAGGGGGCGCGACCCCACCCTAGGCCGCGCCAGGGGGCGCCTGCACCCCCCGGTGCCCCCTCGGCTGCCCCCTTCGCCTATATTTACCTCGTCCTCGATCTCGCCTATGTTCCACCACCGCCGCGCTTCCAAGATCGGGAGCACCAAAAGACCTCTTCCCGGCACCCTGCCGCGCTTCTCCACCACCATGGACGCTTCCCGGATGATCTGTGAGTAGTCCACCTTCGACCATGGGTCCATGATCATTATCTATGTGATGTTCTCTCCCCCTCTTTGTTCTTCATGGATTAGACCTTGTGAGTTGCCCTACATGATCAAGGCACATATGTAATTCTTTCTGCTGTTGTGTTGAGTTTGTTGGGATCTGATGGATTATGAGATTATGTTCAGATTGTGATGAGTAATATATTTGATTCTTCCCCTTTTATATTTGTGTTCTTGAGTAATTCTTGCATTTTCTCCGTTGCTGTTTATTGCTTTGGACAAATAGTAGGTAGTGACTCCAAGAGGGAGCGTTATGCATGATTGTGGGTTCATGCCCCCTGATGACTAGCTTGAGTGACAGAAACATGAGTCTAGGGATGTGCTATTGCCACAAGGGGGAACAACGATGCTTGTAACCGCGGTTGCAAGGATTGTTTACTTTGCGCAGAGTTTTTTAATGCAGTTGTCAGTTGCTTTGATTTTACACTTTGGGTGGGGCTCGCAACTTAATACCAGCGAGATGTTCTAGATAGATATCTGAAGGTGGATGATTAGTGAGTAGATGCAGATGGCGTACTGCCCATGCTTTTGAGCCTCTCCCTTTCTTTTGTAGCATAATTAGCATTGGTTTGCTGTGACATCCTGGCTTAGTAGGAATGAGAGGCTACTCATATCAACAAGGTGCACCTTCTTTTCCGGTAGCCCAGATCCAAAGAAATCCAAAGTTAAGCGTGCTTGGCTTGGAGAAATTTGAGGATGGGTGACCGTCCGGGAAGTTGTTCCCGGGTGCGCACGAGTGAGGACAAAGTATGCAGGAAAGACTAGTGTTGTTCTGTGGGGACAGTCTAGATCCCGTCATGCGTACGCTGGGAACCGGTGGGTGTGGCAGGGGCGTTACAAATGGTATCAGAGCTGATCCTCGCGGTTACACGGGCGTGGGTGGGTCAGTGCGCGAACATGGGTGAGCCATGTGTCGGCACTGGACGCACAGACGTGTGCCAAGAGGGAACGTTCCTGTGGGCTGACGAGGACGTCGGTTCCTTTGAGTGGGTGTGTGTGACATCCTGGCTTAGTAGGAATGAAAGACTACTCATATCAACAAGGTACACCTTCTTTTCCACGAGCCCAGATCCAAAGAACTCCAAAGTTAAGCGTGCTTGGCTTGGAGCAATTTGAGGATGGGTGACTGACCGGGAAGTTGTTCCCGGGTGCGCACGAGTGAGGATAAAGTGTGCAGGAAAGACTAGTGTTGGTCTGTGGGGACAGTCTAGACCCCGCCAGGCGTAAGCCGGGAACCAGTGGGTGTGGCCGGGGCATTACACGCACGTAATCCTGTCAATTGCCCAGATGTGATTTGTTTACCTCGCATAGCAGTTTATCGTCTTTTGGGAGTGAGACATCACTAGTGAACATCATGGGACCCCGGTCCATATTTCCACCACTGTTTACACCCTCAATTTACTTCTTGTTTTACTTTCTAGTTGCAGTTATCACTACCTACTATCTCTTGCGTTTGAACCTTTGTAAACAGCAAGGCCGGAGGGATTGACAACCTCTCTGTACTCGTTGGGAACAAAGTTATTTGTATTTGTGTGCAGGTCCACGTCAACTTGTCACCGTTCGGCAACTTAATATCTGGCGCCGTTGACACCTACTTGTTGTCGTTGGAGTCCTACTGGTTCGATCTCAACCTTGGTATCTTTGCCAAGGGAAATTTGCTGCTACGCTACATCTCAACCTTCCACTTGGGGTAGCCAACGAGGAGCACTACTTCAGTGCCATCAAAGTCTCAATCCCACTATAGGCTCCAAACAAGGGGAGCCCACCGTGGAATAGACGAGTGAGGGGAGAAGACCGGAGAAAACCGATCTCGATTTGGGATTATATTTATTTCTCCTTGAATTATTTATTTATTAAATAAGTCCATCCACCACATCTATATATAGGGAGAGGGGAGGGAGTCAACCCCCCCCCGCCCTTAGCAATGTGGGAATAAAGTCTCTTGCCAAGGGGGGTGGCCGGCCAAAGGGGGATGGGGGGGCGCACCCCACATGGGCGCCTCCTCTCTTCCCTTTTCTTTTTTATTTTCTTTTCCCCTTTTATTTCCCCTAATGGGCTTCTTTCATAAATAAGGCCCATTGCATTTTTTTCATTATAAATAAAATGTTTTTAATTTTTAATTAATTTAATAAATAAATAAAACATATTATTTTTACTCCCGGTGATCCGGAACACCTTCCGGCTCACTCAGAACATCCTTCGGACCAACACGGAACATTTCCGGTATGTCTTCCCTTATCCTCGGTAACTCCGATAGTTCTAAGAAGGTCTCCGATAACATCAAGGCCTTAAGTGTGTTACCCTACGGTCCGAGAATACTCCAGTCATGGCCGAGATGAGGCTGCGGTCAATAATCATCAGCGGGACCTGGATGCACATAATGACCCGTGTGCATTCCAAATAATAAATCGATTGAACCGTCACGTTGTATTCCATTCCCTTTTCCATCAATACTAGATTAGTCTGAGATTCGATCAATGACATCCTATGTCTGGTTCAACCTCGTTACCAACAAATCTTATTTCACTCGTTTCGTGATATTCATCCCCGTGACCTAGTTACACGCTGTGCAACTTTATGGATGTAATCTCACTGAGTGGGCCCTGAGTATCTTTCCATTACATGGATTGACAAATCCCGCTCTTGAATCAAAACTCCTCAACGTATCTCAACGGAATACCTAAGATACACCTTTATGGCCATCATATTTGAGTCAGGCGGTGGGTGTAGGTTAAAGCAGCCGAGAAGATAGTGATTATGCATGATCTCACACTATAAGGAACGGTCCACTACGTTCTTTAATTGCAACACTGAACCTTTATGATTTGATCATGTTGCAATGCTTACATTGGGTAATGTTCATCACGTCATTCATCTAATGAGGTTACCTCACAGTCAATTGACTTGATTGTCCATGATCACGAAATCATGATCATCAGTTGATAATGAACTAGTTATTGAGAAAGAGTCTAACTAGGAACTTTGGTTGTTTCTATACTACACATGTATCATTGTTTCACTAATACAGTTCTAGCACAGTATGAAACTGGTTATGAACTTGTTTAGATATATTGAAATAGTCACATATTATTTGCCTCTTGAGCATATATCCAACATGGAGGGTGACGACGATCGGCTGAAAAGTGGGGACGCACATGTTTTTAGCACGAAAACAGTGCAGATATTGCCAATTGCTGGGAGATTTGGGTGGACCGGTGGAGTATGATTCCTACTTGTTGCGACAAACCATACGTATATTTTTATCCTTTCTGTGGAAATTTGGACACTTGGATGTGTCCATGGACGTTTGCTGGATTAAGTTGGATGGAAAAAACGCCTGGACACCTCAGTCGAATGTTTACGAGCGATTTGAGGGACGACGTTGGTGATTCCCTTATGCTAGTTACTTGTGAAACCGAACTAAGAAATTCCTATTATATTGGTTCATAAGGAATAAAATCCCATGAATCAAACAAGATGTACATGAAAAATAATCAAGAGGGTCTAAATCCTATAAAATTCCTATGAAAATCTTATAAATCAAAGAAAGCATAATCATATAAGTAGATATTTATTTACAAGAATTTCCTGATTATGACTTTTGTTGGGTAATGGTCCATTTATCAAAAGAAACTAGTATGGATTTTGGGGTGCATAAAACATGTTATGTATTTCAGTTGGACTAATTATTTAAATCTGCAAGGCGATGAGTAGCACCCTCTATTCCGTGATCTTGAAAGAACTCTAATGAATTTCTTAACACCGCATGCACCCTCTAATCTCTCAATCCCCAGGAGAATAAATTGTTAGATTAGAAATTTTTCTCTGTTTCAAACATGTCCTTAAAGTAGGCGACACATTTTAAATTTTATGTCGGCATATAATATCTCAATGAATCAACCTTTTCACCACATCACGTATAAAGCAATTGAGCCCAACCCTTCCTAAAAGCACAGACGAATGGCATTTCCTTAATTCAATGAATTATAAGAATTAAACTCGTGAGAATCGAAACTGATAACACTTTGGATCGTATAAAAACATGTCCTTGAGTTCAGTTATAGCATTTGCAGCCAGTTCGAGCTAATATGAGCCTCTATATGTTTAGAGTCGCATTCGAACATCCCTTATATGTCCTTCCACACAACACCATCCTCCATTTAAAAACCTCAAATCCGTAAAACTCTATTCACATCGATTATTTAACAATACAAATACATGTACAGTGAATAAAGTACACAAATCAAATTTATTCATGGGGAAAAATAAATATTTCACACATATGACTTATGCAAAGTGCATAATTGAAACGTAAAATTTAAATTATTTTTTGTTTGGATTCCCATATGCTCTACAAGATCATTGATTAGTTGCATGCAAATCTATTGATCTCAAAGTTGTCGATGCATCTCTACAAACTTAACAACATTCTCAACTTCTTATTTCCGAGCGGGGGAGGAGAGGCATGTACTATGGGCTCCTCAAAATCATGCGTGCGTGATTCCCGTTTTGACCATCCTTTACAATTATGTTGTGTAAGATTACACAACATATCATCACATGTCGGTGGAAATCCTAGATCTCTTACCAGCTTCATGAAAATCCTCAACATCATCTTAAAAATCCGGTGAGTATTAGGTGCTATAACGCCCTCTCTTTGGTGGAGCCCCATCGTTCCCCATCTTCCACTTCTCATTGTTCTTGAGCAATTTTTAGGAATGGTGCAAAGCAAAGCTCTTGCCTTACTACTTGCTAATTTGCATATATATAACACTCTTGAGCATAGCCTATGGCATTTCATGAGAAAAGACAACTGCAAAATGGCTTCAACATACTATTGGATTACATGATAACACTCACACTTCAATATGGACAACATTAGGAGGCATGGACTCCACCTACTCAATCATCTTTCTCTTCGGCGTGCCGCACAACATCATCACGGACAACGGAACAAACTTCACAATAGAAGAATTCCAGAACTTCTGCCAAGAACTAGGCATCAAGATCAACTACGCTTCAGTCGCACACCCGCAATCCAACGGCCAAGTAGAAAGAGAAAATGACCTAGTATGCAGTGGAATCAAAAAACGGCTCCTCGCACCACTCGAGCAGGCCGCATGCAACTGGATAAAAGAACTTGCCGTAGTTCTATGGAGCTTGCGCACCACCCCAAACGCTTCAACCCAGTACACACCATTCTTCTTGGTATACGGAGCGGAAGCCATAATGCCGCACGACCTTAAGTTCGGAGCTCCACGAATCACGGGGTACGAAGAGGAAGAGGCAGAAGATGTACTCGAATACGACAAAGACGTCGCAGCCGAAGCAAGGGATACAACTCTCGCAAGGTCAGAAGGATACCAAGACAAGATGCACACTTACGAAAGCAGACGCCTGCGAACAAGAACTTCCAAGAAGGCGACCTTGTCCTACGACTAACACAAGAGAAGGCCCACAAGCTCGCCCCACAGTGGGAAGGACCATTTATAGTCTCTGAGGTCATAGGAGGAGGAGCATACAGACTAACGAACCCGAAAACCAATGATGACGTGGGAAATCCGTGGAACGTGGCAAACTTTCGCATCTTCTATCCATAGACTACTCATTTGGCACTCTCCCCCAGCAATGCAAGTATCGGCAGCAACACCG
Source organism: Bromus sterilis (assembly GCA_950022295.1). Classification (NCBI taxonomy): domain Eukaryota; kingdom Viridiplantae; phylum Streptophyta; class Magnoliopsida; order Poales; family Poaceae; genus Bromus; species Bromus sterilis. The sequence continues at coordinate 35,590,349 of OX465597.1, forward strand.
ATTGGAAACTTATGTAAAAACTTGAAGCAATAAATAATGTGTTGCCCAGACGACACTACCTAAAGCACTCGGGGGCTCGAGCGTAGACTCCCCACCCTGAGAGACGCTTTTCTCTTACGCGACGACACTACTTAAGCACTCGGGGCTCGAGCGCATACTCCCCCCCGAGAGACGCTTTTCACTTACGCGAGAATACTACTTAATCACTCGGAGGCTCGAGCGCAGACTCCCCCCAAGAGATGCTTTTCGCTTACGAGATGATACTACTTAAGCACTCGGGGGCTCGAGCGCGGACTCCCCCCCGAGAGACGCTTTTCGCTTACGCGACGATACTACTTAAGCACTCGGGGGCTCAAGCGCAGACTCCCCTCCCCCCCCGAGAGAAGCTTTTCGCTTACGCGATGATACTACTTAAGCACTCGGGGGCTCGAGCGCAGACTCCCCCCGAGAGACGCTTTTCGCTTACGCGACGATACTATTTAAGCACTCGGGGGCTCAAATGCAGACTCCCCCCGAGAGACACTTTTCGCTTACGCGACGATACCACCTAAAAGCACTCGGGGGCTCGAGCGCAGATTACCCTCAAGAGAAACCTTTTTTCGCTTGCGCGACGACACTACTCAAGCACTCAGGGGTCCGAGTGCAAACTCCCCCAAAGGACGGTTTCACCTACTACAAGCATCTAAAACACGCAGACGACACAAGTGCAGTCCCCAAGGCATCTCATGGCTACCACATCGAACCACCGCGGTTTCCTTCGTGATAAACGGCTCATGAAGAAACTCCAAGAGAAGCCAACTGCTAGACAGAGTAATTTCTAAGTCTTAACCTGATCACAAGCGATCACCTAAAGACTCGGGGGCTACTCCCATCGGGAGCGCTGCCGCGCACCCGACGAGTTCCAGACTAACAGAACAAATACAAAAGTGGACCAACATAGAGGGATATTTTAAGCCTATGCCCGATTATTCAAATCAAACATAGCCTCGGGGGCTACTTCCATCGGGAGCGCTGCCGCGCACCCGATATTATAAAGTCTCGCATCAAGGGCAAGCACCCGACGATAGTTTCGTTATAAGGTGAAACACTCGAAGATGGATTCATTACAAGGCCAAGCACTCGAAGACAGTTTCATTCCGAGGGCAAGCACTCGAAGACAGTTTCACTACAAAATCAAGCACCCGAAGGCCGTTTCGATTAGATATCAGAGAGACATAAGCTCCAGTACAAAGTTCTTCGCTACACATCAAAGTTTACAAGTCAAGGCACTCAAGAAGATATCAAAGGACTACAAGACCAATCATCTCAAGGAATTATGATACATGTGTGATCATGCTGAGATAATTGGCACTTTGGTCCACATCTTGACGAGCATCATCACAGACAAAGTAAGACTAAATCTGCAAGGAGAAGCTCGCCGTCTTCCTAAGCCTGGTGACCTTGCGTATCGACGCACCCTCTTGCTCGGCGGCTTGACGTCCGAGTCCTCTTTAGAACTAGAAGAGCAAGCACCAACAGTCGAGGAGTCGGCAGAATATGAAGCCACAGGAGAAGAAGCCGAAGTACCCCTCGACCCTTTAGAGCCTCCACTGCTTGATTCTTCCCAGTACGGATCCAGGCGATTGCCACCAGCATCAAAAGTGCAAACGATGAGAGTATCTTCACCATCAAACCGACATCAAAGGCTGTCCCAAGCACGCAAATTCAGCCGGTGAGAAAACGACCCCCAACCAGGCCCTAAGAAAATCAAGGAGCTATCAACCTCAAGCTCTATCCACACAGGAGAACGAGAACACCCTTGAAGATGGATCCAAAGACCCCTCGGATTGAGCTCAGAAACAATGAAAGAAAAATAAATGGAAGAGGGATTCGGCCAGCAGTCCGACTGAGAATACTCAGAAAAAAGTCATAGCGCCAACGCCCTCCCTCTCATAAGAAGAGGGAGGTGCCGCAGTCGTCCCATCACGCCCACGATAGGAAGAGCGAGGCGTACGGCTACCACGACCACGCCGGCCACGACCTCGGCGAGCCATGCCGTAAGAAGCACCAGCTAATGAATACTACGCTCTGGTGGTTTGCTGAAACTGAAAAGAAGAATAAAGAAGAAAAAAGAGCTAGTGCCGAACAAACACAAGCAACGGGTATTTATAGCTCAGGCCAAGGGCAAGCCAGGAAACATCGCGGAAATCCAATCAGAGCCATCATTAATTCAAGACCAAAACGCGTGACGATACAGAGTACAAGACAAGATGCCTCTTCGCATTTTATAAATATTTAAAAGGAGACATAAAATCCGCACGCGTTTATCATGCACGCATCGGATACCCAAAGGGCCGCAGCAACGCAGAGCGTCATTATGAACACGCAGAGGATGTGATGGTTCACAAGCCAGCCCCCGTCATCAAGCACGTAACAACAAAATCATCGCAAAACCTGACATTGCAGCAGTTCAGACAAGTTGATTCAAGACAAGTCGCTGCAACAACATGACAGTGGAAAGATTCTCTGGCTCTCTTCTCCAAACTTTTGACCACATTTTCAAAAAAATTACTGCCATCGGGAGCGCCCTGCCTTTGAAAAATAGAGCAAAGCACAAAGCCTCGAGGACGCGAGTGGTTACTCCCCTCCTTCAAAGAACAAATACATCGATAGAGTTGGGGTGCTCCCTCACCCAACAGCCTATGACGCACTTGGGAGATCACTCGCACCATCAAGGACTAATGCACCTATAGAGTTCAGGTGCTCCCTCACCTAGAAGACGATGGAGTGCTAGAGTTATTACTCGCACTAGAAGGAAAGACTTGATCAAAATCCTAGAGAACAATCCACCCAAGCATTTGAGTGCTACATGGGCGCATACAAGATCAACCCACTCGAGGACTCTTCGAGTGGGTGCGGTTCCTATCAATTCCTCACCTGAGATCGCAAATGCTCCGCGAGTGACCACTATTAGTCCACTTGATTCGTTTTCCAAGTGGGTGCACTCCTAATTAGGCTCCGCGCCTCTATAAAATGATGCCTGGGCGGCGACACACTGCACCCCAGATGCCGCGCAAGCTTAGCGCGTAGGTAAGACCCCGCCGCGCAGTCGGCCGGGCCGGGACTTGCCATAGCTGCGACTGCACTCCCAATGTTTTCCATGTGGAATGCATGAAGAAAGTTGAGCCAATGACGGACGTGTTAAGGCTATTTACTAAGACCGACGGTATTGATCCTATAAGACCTGCAGCGGCATGGACTTACTAGGCACCGATTGTTTTCCAAGTTCGTATCGAGGGACGCAGCTTGATTTGGGCCTTTGAGGTGTTTTCCACTAGTGCAATTCGCCAAGGCTCGACCAGTCGACTACCTTGGGACTTTCTAGCTTATCATCCCTCGAATAAACTGTCTTTGTGGCTAACAGCCGCCATCTCGCAGCAGTGATGCAAGCATGAAGACAGGCGATTATGGATTCGAGTCCCCCAGGCACTCGGGGGCTACTGACGAGGGGGTGACCCCACGACTCCTACATATGAGGGTACCTGGTGCGTATCAAGGACGAAGGCCTGCTAGAAGCCTCGATTGGCCCACGACTGGCCCACACGAGGCACCACTGTAGGAGTGATACGTCCAAAACGTATCTATAATTTCTGCTTGCTCCATGCCTCTTTTGTGTGATATTGCTATGATATTGATGAACTTCCATACACTTTTTATCATATTTCGACTAACCTATTAACTCAGTGCACCCCAGTGCCAGTTCCTGTTTTCTGCTGTTTTTCTATTTTAGGTTTTCCCCATATTAAAAGTGCTCAAAAAATTCGGGAAACATCCAATAAAAAATCAGCGCAGAAGAAGCTTCGGGAATCACCGAGGGGGGGGGGCAGAGGGGACCCACCAGGCCCCAGGCGCCCTCCCGACGCGCCCTAGGGTGGGGCCGCGCCAGGGGGGCGTCTGGACCCCTGGTGGCCCCCCTGGCTGCCCCCCTTCGCCTATTTAATCCTCGTGACGTAAAACCCCCGTGACGGGAACCCTTTTTAGTGATCTCTCTTCTGTTCCGCCGCCGCCGCGCTTCCAAGATCGGGAGCACTAGAAGACCTCTTCCCGGCACCCTGCCGGAGGGAGGAACCACCTCCGGGAGCTTCTCCACCACCATGGATGCTTCCCGGATGAACCGTGAGTAGTCCACCTTGGACCATGGGTCTATGCTCAGTAGCTATGTGATGTTCTCCTCCCCTCTTTGTTCTTCATGGATTAGACCTCATGAGCTGCCCTACATGATCGAGGCACATATGTAATATTTATGTTGTTGCTATGCTGAGTTTGCTGGGATCCAATGGATTATGAGATTATGTTCAGATTGTGTTTGAGTAATATATTTGATTCTCCTCTTTTATATTTATGTTCTAGAGTAATTCTTGCATGTCCTCCGTTGCTGTTTATTGCTTTGGCCAAGTAGTAGGTAGTGACTCCAAGAGGGAGCGTTATGCATGATTGTGGGTTCATGCCCCCCGATGACTAGCTTGAGTGACAGAAACATGAGTCTAGGGGATGTGCTGTTGCCACAAGGGGGAAACCAACGATGCTTGTACTTGCGGGTGCAAGGATTGTTTACTTTACGCAAAGTTCTTTAATGCAGTTGTCCGTTGCTTTGAGTTTACACTTTGGGTGGGATTTGCAACTTAATACCAGCGAGATATTCTGGATAGATATCTCAAGGTGGATGATTAGTAGGTAGATGCAGATGGATTTAGGTCTACTTGTCTTGGCGTACCGCCCATGCTTTTGAGCCTCTTCCTTTCTTTATAGCATAATTAGCATTGGTTTGCCCACATAATTCTGTCATTTGCCCAGCTGTAATTTGTTTACCTCGCATGGCTATTTTATCGTCTTTTGGGAGAGAGACATCACTAGTGAGCATCATAGGACCCCGGTCCATATTTCCAATACTGTTTACACCCACTATAAAAGTACCGCTTTATTTACTTTTCTGTTGCTATCACTATCATTATTATCCCGTGCGTTTTATCCTTTGTAAACAACAAGGCCAGAGGAATTGACAACTCCTCTGTACTCTTTGGGAAGAAAATTTATTTGTTGTGTGTGCAGGTCCAGGTAAAGTAAGCAACCTCGGTTGTGAACGGCGCCATTGTTCACTTCACCACCTTCTTGTCAATCTTGGAGTCCTACTGGTCGACACTCAACCTTAGCATCTTCGCTAAGGGAAACTTGTTGCTGTCTACATATCAACCTTCCACTTTGGGTAACCAACAAGGGGGCGTTAAATCGTACCATCAAAAGCAATTTCTGGCGCCGTTGCCGGGGACTCCACTCTTCAAGATAGGGGAGTTGCACACTATCTTTTATCTTTGCTTTTTAGTCTTGTTAGTTCACCTTTCAGTTTTTGCTATAGTGTCCTTTATCAAAAATCAAAAAAATAGTTACCTTGCTAGTAGTTGTCATTATGTCTGGACCTTTTGCCTTTGGTGAAGGAGAAGTGCTCTCCTTCAAACAAAGAGGTGGTGAAAGTCTGAAATATGCCTGGTATAGAATTAATGATTCTCAAGAAAGAGCCACCAAGAAGCAATCCACTACTATCCTGCTTAGAAACTTTTATGTTGGAATTACTTCTTGGAATAGGTTTATTCTAGATACTGCTATCAATGGGAATTTCCTAGAAGTCCTAGTTTGGGAAGCTCTTAGTGTTATGGAAAATCTCGGTGGAAATCTCCCTGTTGCTAGCATTCAAGAGGAAATTACCCTAGCTCACATTGCGAAAAAACTTGAAAAGATAGAGCTAGAGATGCCAAGCATTAATAAGATAAGTGAGTTGGATCGTAAGGTTCAAGGGAATTTGAATAGACTCGATAGCTCCATACATAAAATTTTCAAAACCTTGGAGACTATCAAATCCCATGACTTGGATCCTTCTAGGATAGATAAGATTGAGGAAATCATTGACACTCTAGGAACTACCTTCTCCTCAATCAAAACCAAAAAGGTAGAAACTCTGGCAAAGAAAGAACCTAGGTTCGTTTATGTTCCAAAGGCTCCTCGTTTAAAAAATAATCTATCTATTGCCAAAGGGGTTGAAACTGTGAAGAGTTTGGACGAGATACCTCTCTTTAATAGAATAAATAAGACTCCAATTGATCTTCCGCATTTTGCTTTTATTCCTAGAAGTATCTTTATTAGGCCTTTATTTGAAAGACCTCTTAGGAGTGGTTGTACTATTGAATAGCTTTTTGATGATCTTGATGATGGTTCAATTGATACAACTTGATCTATTTGCATTAAGCCTAGCTAATGGCTTTAAAGAAGCGCCTTCGGGAGGCAGCCCGCAACGAATTTAGGATTTCCCTTTTTGTTTTTCTTCCGTTTTTAGTGGTCTTGATGATTGTTACTATTGTAGCAAAATCATTGTATCTTTACTTTTCAAGCTTTGTGCCATTTATAGCCTCATATGACAAGGGAAGTGAAAGTTGTGACATGCTGTCCAGAAAACAGATTCTGTCCTCGTGACTAGAAAAATTACAGAAAAATCCCAGTTCATCTTTTTTAGCTGAAAGTTTTACACAGCATGCTCTATACAATTACGGAACTTTCGTATGTTCTGAGTTTTTTGATTTGAGTCGCAGAAGTATCCCTTAAAATTTCTTTACTACCTGCTGGTCTGTTTTTCACAGATTCTGTCATGTTTTGCCTCTTCTTCATTTTGCGAACCTTAAGCTTGCCTTTTCTTTGCAAAAACTTTTTGGCAATCTTGATAAACAGTAGCTCTTCAAGAATATCTTTGTTTCCAGTAGATGAAAAAATATTTTATTATGGGTACTAACCTCGCTAATCAGATTATGATGAGTTATGTATGAAGGGAGTTTTCAAGTGTGCGAGGGAAGATGATGAAAGAAGATTCAGGAGTGTCAAGCGCTCAAGCTTAGGGATGACCCCATGCATCCCCAAGAAATATTCAAGGAGACTCAAACGTCTAAGCTTGTGGATGCCCCCGTGCATCCCCTTCTCCATCAACAATTATCAGTTCGTCTCTCGTTTCACTATATTTTTATCACTTCATGCGTTATGTGCTATGCTTGGAGCGTCTCGCTCTTAGGTTTTATTTTTAGTTTTCTTTAGCTTTGCTTGATGTTCATAACAAGTTAGAACCCAGCTTTATCTGTGTGGGAGAGAAACACGCTCCACTTCCAAAATCTAGAACACAACATATGATTTTTCATGCTTATCTTTGTTGTGTTTGTTCTTTATCTTTTTCATAGCTACTGCCATGTTTAGCTCTTAGTTTCATGCTTATCTTTTCAAATAGCTTTTGTTTAGTTTGTTGCTGGAACTCTCTTGAGTTTTCATGTTTATCGTGTTTAGAGAGTTTGCCTGTTGCACTGAGTTTTGTGTCTTGACTTGAAGTAGGTAATTGAGGTTGCTATTCAGTTGTAGTAGTAACTTGCAATAGTTTTGAGGTATTGTTTTGAGTAATGTTTGGAATTTTGGTGTCAAGAGCTTTAGCCTATTAGTGATAGATTTCGTATTTTGGGCAATCCATGTTTATTTTCAAAAACTTACAAAATTAGTTGAGAACTTTAGCTACTAGACGGATCACTACTCTTCTGAGGGGTCGAATATTAGAGTACACTCACGTACCATGAGTCGAGGATGCGCAAGGATAACCAAACCCCCATACAATCCTCCTCGGGGTACTTGTCTCTTTGTGAAACCTCCTTATTAGATAGAGAGTTACCGATAATAAGTGCATGAGTTCTTCGGACTAATGTGAGTACTCGAAAGTTGACACTTCCACCTTCCCATATTTTCCTAGCCTCTCCAGTGCCGTGCATTGCTTTCTTCTCACTCCGAGAGTTGGCGTCCACCTTCACCGGTACATCCAAACCCTTGGCATGATACGCTCTGTCATCATAAACCTCCTTATATCCTTCCTCAAAACATCCACCATACCTACCTATCAAGGCATTTCCATAGTCTTTCCGAGATATATTGCCATGCAACATCCATCTTCTCATGACTTGATCTTCATTTCATACATGCTACTTGCTTGACCGATGATCCGCATGCTAGTTGGGCCTTGCCCTAATCATTGCTACATGACGTGCTAGTATCATTGCATATCCTGCTACACTGGCAGAGGCATACATTTGCATACTTCATGATAGTTACATCTTATTTATGATTTGAGTACTTTTGTAAAGTGTGAAAGATCTTCTATACTTATGATGAGCCTCCTCAAATGAGCTCTAGGTCTTCTTGAGCAAGCAAGTTGTATGCACCCCACTAGTTCCATTGGAGAGCTTGCCTTAGCTCATATGTGCATCCGTTGCATGGCAATCCCTACTCCTCACATCATATCTATCATGTGGCTTTCTCTCGCCTATGATTGTCCTCATTGATGTGAGACTTTCACACCTTTTTGTCTTCCTCCTCCACCATATTCTCTCTTTGCCATCCTAAGTGTCAACTTTCTTGATTACGCTCATCCATTGCATGAGTGCTCAAAATGTCGAAAAGGAGTGGATCATTTTGACTTGTACCTGACTAGTGGTCTGGGGATGAGTCAAGATAAGATTCCAAAGAAGACCAAGTGTGAAACTTTAGTAGATTGAGTTCTCAACACAAAAATACTTTTTCTCGTATATCCCTATCCCCTTTCTTGCACGCAAACACCATTTGGAGACATCCGAGTCACGGACAGCGAGAGCTCTTGCACCTTTATGTTCTTATGTTGCTTGTTTCAATGCTAAATATAGACTCTTGCCTGTTATGACTTGAATTGAATTACATGCCTTGATTGCTTTACTTAAAAGTTCTTATATGGTTGTTAGCATGTCACCACAGAAATTATGCTTTTATCATTTACCTACTCGAGGACGAGAAGGAATTAAGCTTGGGGATGTTGATACGTCCAAAACGTATCTATAATTTCTGCTAGCTCCATGCCTCTTTTGTGTGATACTGCTATGATATTGATGAACTTCCATACACTTTTGATCATATTTGGACTAACCTATTAACTCAGTGCACCCTGATGGCGGTGAAGTTAATAGGTTTAGTGGGATTGCCTCCCCTGTTAACCGCGCCAATAAACGATTCTTGATAACCCACAAGTCTAGGGGATCAATTGTAGCTTTTCGATAAATAAGAGTGTCGAACCCAACGAGGAGCAGAAGGTGCTGATAAGTGACACTGGATAAGGAAAGGCTGCACACACTCAAAGGTAAATATTTAGGGGTTTTTGGTTTACGCAACAGAAAATTAAAAGACAAGCAAAGTAAACAGGGTAACTGTAACACCCTCAGTTGCCTGTAACAGTAATCATCATCACTGTTGACTATCATTGTTTGTTAATCACTGTTATCCCCTGTCCTTAATCAAACTTTGCTTCTGCTCTTTTCAAACCATGCTGGTTGGTAATCATAACACAAAGCCCAATGCATTTTGCTCATCATGAAACCAAACCCTAGTTGAAACTACCTCAAATGGAAATTAAAACAAAAGTGCTCAAATAAAGGTTTTCCAAAAATCATGGAACTATTTTTGTAAATTGCCTAAAATCATTACAACCATGTTGGAACAACTTTGGTAATTTTTGAAGTTGCAGGAAACTCTAAACAATTCAAACAGTAGGTTAAAACCCCTACTTTGGGCATTTAATAATTAAAAGAAATACCTAATGATTTTATTTTACTACAAAAACTTTTGTGGAACCTTAGTAATATGTAAACCTAATTTACAAACCCTAATAACCTTTTTCAAAAATGCCTAGGTTAGCAAAACAAATACAAAGTACAGAAAACAAAAAGGAAAATAAAAACAGAAACAAAGCAACTAATCTACGCCCAGGGCGATGGCCCAGCCCACCCCGGCCCGTCTTCCACCTCCCACCTGCCCCCATCCCATCGGCCACCTGCTCGACGCCATGCCGCCGCCGTGGCCGTCTCTGCCACTGGAGCCCCCCTCCCTCACCTGCTCCCTGCGACCGGGGAGGCGATAAGGCCAAGCCCAGCAGCTCCCTGGACACGCCCCCCTCCATTCCCCTCCTCCTCCTCTCGCCATCGCCAGGGAAAGATCCGCCCGAGCTCGCCGTCGCCATGACCGCGCCCACTCGCGGCCGGCAAGCTCCCTAGCCCTCGAAGCCGTGTCCACCGGGTGCGCCGTCGTCGACTACGCCGACTACTGCGACGAATTCAAGCCGGGAGCACTCCCTCGCCTCGCCCGCGTCATCGTTCCCCATTCTGGCCGCCGTGATCCCGTCGTCGATTCCGGCCTCGTCGAGCCTCCCCGAGCCCACTGCCTCCCACTACGTGCTCACGGTGAGTGTGGCCACCACCTCCAACTCCCCGCTTCGCATCCCTCTCGCCGTAGCTCGAGTCGCCATTGGAGCCCGAGCGTCTGCTCCGCCATTTTTGACGATGCCGAGCTCACAGGGCCTCCTAGCGCGCGCTTGTGACACCTTTGTACTCCCCGTGCATCGTAGGTTCGATTCCATCCACTTGCGCGTTCGTTTTCACCCCGTAACCCCGACTTCCATTTTGACCCGAGCGCTGCCTCCGCCATTGCCGACGGCGAGCTTCACTCCGGCCACCCCCGACGGCGCCACCACTTGGAATCGACGCGGCGCTGTCTTCCGGTTCTAACGCACCAGATCCCATGGAGAACGGTGCCCCCTAGCCCGATTCCGACCCCCTCCCGTGGCCTCCGCCGTGCTGGGCACGCCGGCGTTTAGCCGCTGGTGCCCCCTGACGTGGCACCCCTGGTCCCAGTTGACTGGGTTCACCAGTCAACTGTGCTGACTGGGCAACCCCAGTCACTAACAGGTGGGTCCCCCTGGAATAATTAAACTAAATGATTTAGATTAATCAGATAATTAAAATTGAGTCACTGACATGTGGGTCCAGGGGTATTTTCTAATTTAATTGAGTGTTTTATAAATAACAGAGGCTGACATGTGGGTCCCACATGTCAGCACTGTTCTGGATAATGTTGTGGATAATGTTTTGGATAATGTTTAAATGAATAATAAAAGAAATCCAGAAAATCATTTAAATTGATTTAAACTTCGAAATTCAATAACTTTTAAACCGTAACTCGGATTCAAAAACTTTATACATGAAAATTGATCAGAAAAATATAACGAATACGAATACGGTATCCGTATGTCTACCACCCCCCTCTAACACAACGAACATCGAACCCTCCCCCTCCGGACCGGCGGTCCGATAAACTGTCCGGTACTGTTAGAGTGCCCGGATGAATTTATTCCGAACACGAAAGTTGTTCGGAACGGATCAAATAGCACGGATACACCCCCCTTATGTTGTTCCGATAACCACGACACCTCCGGCTTGATCCTTCCCCCTCCGGACACCCTGTCCGGTAATCACCGGGAGCCGGTAGTTCATCCTCAGATGAATTTCCGCTCCGAGCATATTGCATTGCACTGCGTTAGAACACCGATAACATTTCATCTATCATGTCATGCATATGTTTGTATATTATTGCTGTGTATTTACTGCTTCCCCCCCCTTAATCTTCGGTAGACCCCGCTGCTGCCGTCGACTACATCGCTGCTGAGTACGACTACTTCGTCGACGACCCTACTACTACCGTCGAGCTTGCAGGCAAGCAGAGCCATTCTCTTCCCCAGATATCGCCTATCTTTCCGTACATTTCTTGCACTAGGCATTGTTACTGCTGCTGCTACGTTTACAATCCTATTCAATTGCATAGCCTGATTTTTGTCGCCCTTTGATGTGCCTTCCTTATCCTATGCTGCCTATTATTATTATTATGCCTTATTCAGCAGTGAGCCCTGCGCATTGTTAGCTAGGATTAGATAGAGGACCGTGGTCACTCAGGGGAGTGAACGCGGATACAAATATTATAACTGCACAGGTACGGTACAATGCAGACACCGCCACAGGCCCTACCTGAGTTATGCCTAGTCACCTCAAGTGTGAGCTATCAAGGAGTAATCTTTGTACTCCACTCGAGGCTGACTTTGTCTTACCGCCATAGGGTTTAGAGTAATGGTTGTCCTAAAGGTAAGCAGTCGGGCGACCCAACGGTGCCCGCGAGAGGTATTGCGACGGGACGACAGGGAGGGCACGACCAGTGTACCGGTGTGCTTGGCCCCAGATCGTTGGCCGCGAGAGTTACCAAACCACGAAAGTCGAGCTCCTCCAGGAGCACACGCGAGACAAGGTAAGGAGACAGTTCACCTTGTTGGTAACCGCAGTGACTTGGTGGGACGACAGGGCAGGCACCGATGTACTGGTGGTCCTGGCTGCTGTCGTTGTCCGCGGGTCGGTTAAGTCGAGGCAACGATAACGGTTGTCACGCAGGTTAATTAAAATGCTAAATGGTTCAGTGAATGTCTTGAGTTGGCTATATGCCATGTACGCACTACCTACCCGTGGGATTACGAGTATGGGCTCCTCTGCTTCTTAGTGTCGTCCGAGGACTCTTCAGACGTCAGCAGTACCGCGGGCTGATTGCCGGGAAGTGGTGTTGTCTTATTTGCCGCGGCGTGTGATTTGTATTTGCTTTGATTTAACTTCACCGGCCAGTCACGCACCGTGCAGGAGTACGTTTGGGTTGGGGTCCAAGGCCCGGCGTACTTAGGATTTAGACCGGCGGATCACCTCTCTGTTGAGTTTGAAAGATGGGCTAGGAAGTGTCGGATAGCCTCGGTGGAGCGTTCCCTGACAAGGTTCCCGCCACCCTGGAGATCCGTGCGTGTAGCGTAACACAAGTGCACCCCTGCAGGGAAGATTGATCTATCGATAGCCGTGTCCACGGTAACAGGACGCTTTATGCTGAAGCTGGATCTTACCACTAGAAACTATTATTATTAAACTGTATGGTTCCGGGTTTTCTTCCTCGCGGGGATGTCGAGGAGGTGAACTCGGAGGCATAGTTAATTATGATTACAACTTATTATTATACAATGCTGCAGCAACTTCTGCTGCATTGTTACTTTCATTTCTGTTATATAAACTGTTGGCTGATTCTTACCTCATGCTGCAAGACATCGTCGGAAGCTGCTAGTCTTCGTTAGGCCTAGCTTCTTACCTTTGCTCTGTATTTCTGTCTTTCAGTCCACTATATACAGCCTCTTCTTTCCGTTGATACAATTCATAATGCTTAGTAGCGGACGTAAGACTCGCGGGTATACTAGATACTCACCTGCTTTATTTCCTTTACTGTTTTGCCTGATCGGCCGCTGCAGCCGACGTAGGAGCCCAGGAGCAGGAGTACGCCGGAGGCGCCTACTACGATGTCGAGTTCCCCGTCGACCAGGAGTAGTTCGGTGGATCCCAGGCAGGAGGCCTCGCCTTTTCGTTCTGTATCTCTGATGTGGTTTGTGCTAGCCTTCTTAAGGCAAAACTTGACTAACTATGTCTGTACTCAGATATTATGACTTGTATGACTTATGTATTCGGGTCCGCGTGACCCCCTCTATTGTAATATATTTGTTTATCCTTTTGTGTTTAGTGTTGTGCTGTGATATTATCACCGTGGCACCCTAATCTCAGCCGTGTACCCTGTGTGTATGATTACTGTACACGGGTTGATTTTGGGGGCGTCACAAGTTGGTATCAGAGCCGACTGCCTGTAGGAAGCCACCCCACCACTACCTGGTCGAAGTTGAGTCTAGACTTTGAAAAACTATTTTGCTAACTTAATATTTGGTTTACGGGCCCACATCGATGTCACTACGGTGGTATCTATGGTATTAGGATCCTTTTCTCCTTACCCATGCTCTGGGAATCTGCTCTCTTATCCTTGCTGGTAAGTTTTACAAAATCTGACATTAGGATCACGTTCTCTTGATTCCATCCGGCGTTTTTATGGTGCATCCCCCATTGATCGAGTCGTGTTGCAGGAGTCGTACGCCAGTTCCCAGACCGCGGATCCCATTCTCATTCTGGGCAGGCCGCGCGTTCTCTGGCATCAACTGCTGTGGCCAACAGTTTTCTTGCGGCGTGATTGACATAGTGGAATCTATGTCGCGTCGTGTAATCCTAACCGCGGTCTGCGCGCCGCCTAGAGAGTCTTTTTCCTTAATTTCTACGACGTTACGCTGCCCGATTTTCGATTGACTCTGTGTGCAAATGTGTATGTCTTATGTGACTACTCCTGCATATATCTACGCCTTCTTTAAGTTGTCGATTACATCAGGCTTAATTTCGGTATCTCGTTAAATTTTCATCGCTGAAATACCCCTGTTAAATTCTAGCAGGATGGCTGTCGTGGTCGTGGTCGTGGTCGTGCTGCCAACGACCCACCTCCGCCGCCGGATTATATGGCCGCGATGATGCAGCAGTTCGAGATGAACCGTCAGTTCATGCAGAATATCATGGCTCAGTTCCCTCAGCCGAATCAGAATGGGCACCACCATCAGCATGCCACCGTGACTCTGCACGACTTCACCCGCCTCAACCCCACTATGTTCCGCAACACTGTTCAGCCGCTGGATGCTGATGACTGGCTTCGCGACATCACTCACGAGCTGGAGTCTGCTAATGTCGATCCAGCCGACTATGTGAACTTTGCGTCTTATCATCTGAAGGGCGCCGCTGCTCAGTGGTGGAACACCCACAAGCGTTCACTGCCAGTCGAAGAAGTCATCACTTGGGATGAATTTCAGTCTGCTTTTCGCGGTCGCTACATTCCTCAGGGGATCATGGACCGTAAGGCGGAAGAATTCCGCAACCTCACTCAGGGCGACATGACTGTTGAAGCCTATCAGCGCGAGTTCCTTAACCTCTCTCGCTATGCGGAAGAAGAGATCGCCACTGATGCTCGTAGGCAGCAGAAGTTCCGTCGTGGCCTCAACCCAGAACTCAGGCTCGCTCTTGCCGTTCATGATTTCGCCAACTTCGCCACCATGGTGAACAAGGCTATCACCGTCGAGACTGCCCAGATGGAGCACAAGACCTCTCTGAAGCGTTATCGTGACGTTGGCTCATCTTCGGGCGCAACGCAGAAGCGTCATATCTGGCTCCCTACCAGTTTGACCCACTCAGCTGCCCCTGCTCCAAGGCCGTCCTATGCTGCACCCCGTCTGCCTCCGCCACCACAGATGCCAAGAGCTCTTCCTGCACCACCCAATGCACCACCCCTTCGTCCTCAGGATGGATTATGCTTCACGTGCCGCCAACCTGGGCATTATTCCAGGGAGTGTCCCCAGAAACAGAAGCAACTGGTAGTTCACCCCGCTGGCCGCGGAAATGGTCGTGGCAACCACAGGACCCCCAACTATAATACTGGGTCTGCTGCTCATGCTCGTGGTCATGCTAACAACATCAATGTTGAAGAAGCTCAGCAACAACCCGCTACCGTGATGGGTACTCTTCTCGTTAATTCCGTACCTGCTACTGTTTTATTCGATACAGGAGCATCACATTCATTCTTGTCGGAAGCATTTGCATTGTCGCATAACTTTACGCTTGAGAATATGAACCCACCGATGGTTGTCCACACCCCGATAGGCCATGCCCACACCTCCAAGACAGTTCCCGGAACCATTGTTGAAATTGAAGGGATTGAATTCCTTGCTTCCCCCATCGTTCTGAAGTCTTCCACCATAGACCTCATTCTGGGAATGGATTGGTTGAAATCTCACGATGCCGCACTGTATTGTGGCACCAGCTCTGTCCGACTTTTACACCCCTCCGGCGAGATTGTTATCCACACCACCAGAGTAACCAGTAATGCTGAAACACAGATTTTTATGATGAATGCTTTGAATGCCGCCCCTCTTGAAGGCATTGAGACCGTTCCAGTCGTTCGCGATTTTCCCGACGTCTTCCCAGAAGAACTGCCGGGGATACCCCCGATCAGGGAAGTTGAATTCGTCATCGACTTGAAGCCAGGCACTGTTCCTATTGCCAAGCGTCCTTACAAGATGCCGCCACATGAACTCCTTGAACTTAAGGAGGAAATCGACAAGGCACTTCAGAAAGGATTCATTCGCCCCAGTTCCTCAGCTTGGGGAGCACCTTCGCTCTTTGTCAAGAAGAGCGATGGGACAAACCGATTGGTCCAAGATTATCGGCCCATTAACCAAGCCACCATCCAGAACAAATACCCACTTCCCCGGATCAACGATCTGTATGATCAACTTGCCGGATCCAAGGTGTTTTCTAAACTCGACTTGAGGTTGGGTTATCACCAAATTCGGGTCCGTGATGAGGACATTCCGAAGACTGCCTTCATTACTCGCTATGGTTCATACGAGTACACCGTCATGTCCTTTGGCTTAACCAATGCTCCAGCCACCTTCTCCAGATTGATGAATTATATTTTCATGGAGTACCTCGACCAGTTCGTCGTGGTTTATCTGGATGATATATTGATATATTCCAAGAATGAAGAAGAACATGCAGAACATCTTCGTCTTATACTGGAGAAGCTTCAGGAACACAAACTCTACGCTAAGTATTCTAAGTGTGAGTTCTGGCTTCCCGAAGTAACCTACCTTGGACATGTGATTTCCAAGGATGGCATTGCCGTCACCCCAGAACGTATCCAGGCTATTCTTGACTGGACTCCTCCCAAGACCGTCAAGCAAGTCCGCAGTTTCCTCGGACTCGCTAGCTATTGCCGCCGTTTCGTCGAGAATTTCTTCAAGATTGCCAGGCCTCTGACTAATCTGCTTCACAAAGGCGTCAAGTTTGAGTGGACAGATAAATGTCAAGAAAGTTTTCAAGCCCTCAAGGACAAGCTAACTTCTCCCCCGGTGCTCGCTCCCCCTGATACTCAGAAGGACTTCGTGATATATTGCGACGCGTCTCGTCAAGGATTAGGCTGTGTCCTATTGCAAGAGCGCAAGGTGATTGCTTATGGCTCTCGTCAGTTGCGTGCTCACGAAGACAAATATCCAACACATGATCTCGAATTGGCAGCAGTAATTTATTCATTGAAGCTGTGGCGACATTACCTCGTTGGTAATCGTTGCGAGATCTACACCGACCACCAAAGCCTGAAATACTTGTTTACTCAGCCCGACCTGAATCTCCGCCAACAAAGATGGCTCGAGACAATAGCCGATTTTAACATGGATATTCATTACACCCCTGGCAAAGCTAATGTGGTGGCTGATGCCCTGAGCCGTAAAGCTTGCTGTAGTGAACTTGAGGTTCAACTACAACAACCACCTCTGTATGAAGATTTTCAAAAGTTGAACCTCGAGATTGTTCCTCAAGGTTGTGCAAATAACCTGGTCATTGAACCGGATCTCGTCAAAAACGTCAAGTGTATACAGTTCTATGATGATTTCGTACACAAGATTAAGCGCGATATCGCCAATGGGAGACCCTCACCCTTCACCATTGATAGTAAGGGTGCGGCATTCTACCAGAACCGTTTAGTGGTTACTCACAGCAAGGGCAGGCATGAGAACCTGGATATGACCCCGAAGGTCATGAAAGCGGCTCACGATACCCCGTTGTCCATTCATCCTGGAAGCACCAAGATGTACCAAGACATTCGTCAGCAATTCTGGTGGCCTAACATGAAGCAAGACATTGCCCGATATGTTTCTGAATGTGACGTTTGTCGTCGCGTCAAGGGGGAACATCAAAAACCCTCTGGAACTCTACAACCACCTGAAATCCCTGTATGGAAGTGGGACAAAGTTCAGATGGACTTCGTCACCGGTTTTCCCCGATCACAGAAAGGTAACGATGCTATCTTTGTCGTCATCGACCGGTTCTCCAAGGTTGCTCACTTTATACCCGTAAAGGAGAAGATCACGGCGGCTCAGTTAGCGGAACTATATATCGCCCAAATCGTGTCGCTCCACGGTATTCCGTTGGAGATCAGTTCAGATCGTGGCAGCCTTTTCACCTCAAGATATTGGCGGAGTTTCCAAGAAGCTCTGGGGACTACTCTGCATCTCAGCACCGCTTATCACCCCCAGTCACAGGGCCAAGTCGAACGCGTCAATCAAGTACTTGAAGATATGCTTCGAGCTTGTGTCATCTCCTTCGGCAAGAAATGGGAGGAATCTCTTCCATTTGCTGAATTCTCGTACAACAATAGCTACCACGCTAGTCTGAAGATGGCACCCTATGAAGTTCTCTATGGACGTAAGTGTCGGACCCCTCTGAGTTGGTCAGAAACTGGGGAACGTGCACTCATTGGCCCGGATATTATTCAGCAAGCTGAAGACCAAGTTCACGTCATCCGTGAACATTTGAAGGCCGCTCAGTCCCGCCAGAAGAGCAACTATGACCGCAAACACCGTGAAATGGAATATCAACCTGGTGAATACGCTTACCTTCGTGTCACTCCCATGAGGGGCACTCATCGCTTCGGTATCAAGGGCAAGTTGTCTCCTCGCTACATTGGCCCGTTCCGTATTCTTTCCAGGAGTGGACCCGTGGCATACCGGTTGGAATTGCCGCCGAACCTCTCCCAAGTCCACGATGTCTTCCATGTGTCGCAACTCCGTCGCTGCTTCAAGGATCCTATCCGCGAAGTGGAGCATGATATGATCGAGCTGCAACAAGACTTGACTTATCGAGAACATCTGAGCCGCATTCTCGATCAGTCTGAACGCCGAACCCGCAACAAGACCGTCAAGTTCCTCAAGGTTCAGTGGTCGAATCATTCTGAAGATGAAGCCACTTGGGAACGCGAAGATCGCCTTCGCGATGAATACCCCGATCTTTTCCTCGCTACCACTTAAATTCTCGGGACGAGAATTCTTGTAGAGGGGGAGATTTGTAACACCCTCAGTTGCCTGTAACAGTAATCATCATCACTGTTGACTATCATTGTTTGTTAATCACTGTTATCCCCTGTCCTTAATCAAACTTTGCTTCTGCTCTTTTCAAACCATGCTGGTTGGTAATCATAACACAAAGCCCAATGCATTTTGCTCATCATGAAACCAAACCCTAGTTGAAACTACCTCAAATGGAAATTAAAACAAAAGTGCTCAAATAAAGGTTTTCCAAAAATCATGGAACTATTTTTGTAAATTGCCTAAAATCATTACAACCATGTTGGAACAACTTTGGTAATTTTTGAAGTTGCAGGAAACTCTAAACAATTCAAACAGTAGGTTAAAACCCCTACTTTGGGCATTTAATAATTAAAAGAAATACCTAATGATTTTATTTTACTACAAAAACTTTTGTGGAACCTTAGTAATATGTAAACCTAATTTACAAACCCTAATAACCTTTTTAAAAAATGCCTAGTTTAGCAAAACAAATACAAAGTACAGAAAACAAAAAGGAAAATAAAAACAGAAACAAAGCAACTAATCTACGCCCAGGGCGATGGCCCAGCCCACCCCGGCCCGTCTTCCACCTCCCACCTGCCCCCATCCCATCGGCCACCTGCTCGACGCCATGCCACCGCCGTGGCCGTCTCTTCCACTGGAGCCCCCCTCCCTCACCTGCTCCCTGCGACCGGGGAGGCGATAAGGCCAACCCCAGCAACTCCCTGGACACGCCCCCCTCCATTCCCCTCCTCCTCCTCTCGCCATCGCCAGGGAAAGATCCGCCCGAGCTCGCCGTCGCCATGACCGCACCCACTCGCGGCCGGCAAGCTCCCTAGCCCTCGAAGCCGTGTCCACCGGGTGCGCCGTCGTCGACTACGCCGACTACTGCGACGAATTCAAGCCGGGAGCACTCCCTCGCCTCGCCCGCGTCATCGTTCCCCATTCCGGCCGCCGTGATCCCGTCGTCGATTCCGGCCTCGTCGAGCCTCCCCGAGCCCACTGCCTCCCACTACGTGCTCACGGTGAGTGTGGCCACCACCTCCAACTCCCCGCTTCGCATCCCTCTCGCCGTAGCTCGAGTCGCCATTGGAGCCCGAGCGTCTGCTCCGCCATTGTTGACGATGCCGAGCTCACAGGGCCTCCTAGCGCGCGCTTTTGACACCTTTGTACTCCCCGTGCATCGTAGGTTCGATTCCATCCACTTGCGCGTTCGTTTTCACCCCGTAACCCCGACTTCCATTTTGACCCGAGCGCTGCCTCCGCCATTGCCGACGGCGAGCTTCACTCCGGCCACCCACGACGGCGCCACCACTTGGAATCGACGCGGCGCTGTCTTCCGGTTCTAACGCACCAGATCCCATGGCGAACGGTGCCCCCTAGCCCGATTCCGACCCCCTCCCGTGGCCTCCGCCGTGCTGGGCACGCCGGCGTTTAGCCGCCGGTGCCCCCTGACGTGGCACCCCTGGGGCAACCCCCCTGGGTCGCTGCCAGTGGACCCCCTGGTCCCAGTTGACTGGGTTGACCAATCAACTGTGCTGACTGGGCAACCCCAGTCACTGACAGGTGGGTCCCCCTGGAATAATTAAACTAAATGATTTAGATTAATCAGATAATTAAAATTGAGTCACTGACATGTGGGTCCAGGGGTATTTTCTAATTTAATTGAGTGTTTTATAAATAACAGAGGCTGACATGTGGGTCCCACATGTCAGCACTGTTCTGGATAATGTTGTGGATAATGTTTTGGATAATGTTTAAATGAATAATAAAAGAAATCCAGAAAATCATTTAAATTGATTTAAACTTCGAAATTCAATAACTTTTAAACCGTAACTCGGATTCAAAAACTTTATACATGAAAATTGATCAGAAAAATTTAACGAATACGAATACGGTATCCGTATGTCTACCACCCCCCTCTAACACAACGAACATCGAACCCTCCCCCTCCGGACCGGCGGTCCGATAAACTGTCCGGTACTGTTAGAGTGCCCGGATGAATTTATTCCGAACACGAAAGTTGTTCGGAATGGATCAAATAGCACGGATACACCCCCCTTATGTTGTTCCGATAACCACGACACCTCCGGCTTGATCCTTCCCCCTCCGGACACCTTGTCCGGTAATCACCCGGAGCCGGTAGTTCATCCTCAGATGAATTTCTGCTCCGAGCATATTGCATTGCACTGCGTTAGAACACCGATAACATTTCATCTATCATGTCATGCATATGTTTGTATATTATTGCTGTGTATTTACTGCTTCCCCCCCCCCTTAATCTTCGGTAGACCTCGCTGCTAAGTACGACTACTTCGTCGACGACCCTACTACTACCGCCGAGCTTGCAGGCAAGCAGAGCCATTCTCTTCCCCAGATATCGCCTATCTTTCCGTACATTTCTTGCACTAGGCATTGTTACTGCTGCTGCTACGTTTACAATCCTATTCAATTGCATAGCCTGATTTTTGTCGCCCTTTGATGTGCCTTCCTTATCCTATGCTGCCTATTATTATTATTATGCCTTATTCAGCAGTGAGCCCTGCGCATTGTTAGCTAGGATTAGATAGAGGGCCGTGGTCACTCAGGGGAGTGAACGCGGATACAAATATTATAACTGCACAGGTACGGTACAATGCAGACACCGCCACAGGCCCTACCTTGGTTATGCCTAGTCACCTCAAGTGTGAGCTATCAAGGAGTAATCTTTGTACTCCACTCGAGGCTGACTTTGTCTTACCGCCATAGGGTTTAGAGTAATGGTTGTCCTAAAGGTAAGCAGTCGGGCGACCCAACGGTGCCCGCGAGAGGTATTGCGACGGGACGACAGGGAGGGCACGACCAGTGTACCGGTGTGCTTGGCCCCTGATCGTTGGCCGCGAGAGTTACCAAACCACGAAAGTCGAGCTCCTCCAGGAGCACACGCGAGACAAGGTAAGGAGACGGTTCACCTTGTTGGTAACCGCAGTGCCTTGGTGGGACGACAGGGCAGGCACCGATGTACTGGTGGTCCTGGCTGCTGTCGTTGTCCGCGGGTCGGTTAAGTCGAGGCAACGATAAAGGTTGTCACGCAGGTTAATTAAAATGCTAAATGGTTCAGTGAATGTCTTGAGTTGGCTATATGCCATGTACGCACTACCTACCCGTGGGATTACGAGTATGGGCTCCTCTGCTTCTTAGTGTCGTCCGAGGACTCTTCAGACGTCAGCAGTACCACGGGCTGATTGCCGGGAAGTGGTGTTGTCTTATTTGCCGCGGCGTGTGATTTGTATTTGCTTTGATTTAACTTCACCGGCCAGTCACGCACCGTGCAGGGGTACGTTTGGGTTGGGGTCCAAGGCCCGGCGTACTTAGGATTTAGACCGGCGGATCACCTCTCTGTTGAGTTTGAAAGATGGGCTAGGAAGTGTCGGATAGCCTCGGTGGAGCGTTCCCTGACAAGGTTCCCGCCACCCTGGAGATCCGTGCGTGTAGCGTAACACAAGTGCACCCCTGCAGGGAAGATTGATCTATCGATAGCCGTGTCCACGGTAACAGGACGCTTTATGCTGAAGCTGGATCTTACCACTAGAAACTATTATTATTAAACTGTATGGTTCCGGGTTTTCTTCCTCGCGGGGATGTCGAGGAGGTGAACTCGGAGGAATAGTTAATTATGATTACAACTTATTATTATACAATGCTGCAGCAACTTCTGCTGCATTGTTACTTTCATTTCTGTTATATAAACTGTTGGCTGATTCTTACCTCATGCTGCAAGACATCGTCGGAAGATGCTAGTCTTCGTTAGGCCTAGCTTCTTACCCTTGCTCTGTATTTCTGTCTTTCAGTCCACTATATACAGCCTCTTCTTTCCGTTGATACAATGCATAATGCTTAGTAGCGGACGTAAGACTCGCGGGTATACTAGATACTCACCTGCTTTATTTCCTTTACTGTTTTGCCTGATCGGCCGCTGCAGCCGACGTTGGAGCCCAGGAGCAGGAGTACCCTGGAGGCGCCTACTACGACGTCGAATTCCCCGTCGACCAGGAGTAGTTCGGTGGATCCCAGGCAGGAGGCCTCGCCTTTTCGTTCTGTATCTCTGATGTGGTTTGTGCTAGCCTTCTTAAGGCAAAACTTGACTAACTATGTCTGTACTCAGATATTATGACTTGTATGACTTATGTATTTGGGTCCGCGTGACCCCCTCTATTGGAATATATTTGTTTATCCTTTTGTGTTTAGTGTTGTGCTGTGATATTATCACCGTGGCACCCTAATCTCAGCCGTGTACCCTGTGTGTATGATTACTGTACACGGGTTGATTTTGGGGGCGTCACAGTAACTGAGGAGTAGCAAGTGGCCCAATCCTTTCACAAGGATAAGCCTAGGAACTAAACTTATAAAAGATAAAGCGTTCTCGAGAACACATGGGAGAGATAGCCAAGTTACTTTCACCATACTCCGCCAAGTAATATGTATTGTGTTGATAAGTGTTGGTGGGTGGATCAATGCTAGTACACCTTCTAGACTAAGATAAGTGTACTCTTATGATTACACACCTTGCAAGCATCCGCAAATACAAGGTAGTAATTAAGGCATAAGCCTAACCACAACATTACGATCAGGGATCCATAACTCCCTTGTGCAAAAGTGTGCGAACCGGGGTTCAGGTTTCTGTCACTCCGGCAACCCACCATAAGCATCCTTTGTGCACAATGTATTCCTCTAGGCCCATGAAAGGTGAAGTGTTAAGTGTTCGACTCACATAACACCACTAGAGAAATAACAACACAACTTAAGTATAAAACAACACATAACACTTCAACATCATATGACTACTAACAACTAGACTTCTCCCATGTTCTCAAGAACTAAAGTAACTACTCACAAGACATAAAAGAGATCATGATCAGAGGTGATAGATGGGTGGCAAACAATCTGGACACAATGATATTTCTCCAACAAAACTCAATAGCATTCACCACAAAGTAGTAATCAACACCAACAGAGTAGAGAGGATAGATAGTACGGATTACAACACAAGTTGCAATTGTGAGATGAGATGGGATGGAGATGGAGATGGTGCTGATGTTGGGGATGATGTTGATGATGATCTCGATGATGCCCGTGACGATGATGATGATGATGTCGACGATCTCCCCTTCCGGGAGGTGATCTCCCCGGCGGAATCTTCCCACCGGAGATGGCTTTTATCCTCTGTAGGTTTCCGCCCCGTGGCGGCGGCGAAACACGGAAACTCTTCTTTCTTTAGGGTTTCTACCCCAGGGGGTCTTATAGGCGAGAGGGGGCACCAAGGGGGCCCACCAGGCATCCAGGAGGGTGCCTGGCGCGGCCAAGAGGGGGGCCGCGCCAGGCACCCTTCTGGCTGCCTGGTGGGTCCCCTCACGTCCATCCTCGGTGATTCCCAGTCAATCTTCGTAAAAACACTTCCCGTAAATTTTCCTCGCATTAGGACTTGATCTGATTCAGTAACTTGGTGTCCACTTTTCACCGCTGAATTCTGGTTCTGCTGCTTCGGCACCGGAAAGTTATAAACTGTGTAAAACAAGCCAAAACAACATAAGAACAATACTTTAAAGTGGAATATATCAATGAATAGGATGAAATTACAATATAAAATAGTGATGCATTTTGGACGTATCAACTCCCCCAAGCTTAGACCTCGCTTGTCCCCAAGCGATTGTTGAGCTCGGTAAACCTGTCCAGAAGTTTAGAGAGTGAAGTGTCGATAAAAGAATACGGACAAGAAGCATCAAGATTTCTCACCAAACTGAAGCATCCTCAACAACAACCTCAACTCATAAGGTCCTTATGAGAAAGTAGTAACAATTATAACAAAGTAGGACCTGGAAAACTCATCAAATCATGGCAAACATAGCCTTGGTCAAGGAACAACTAATAACTTTTACTTTTGCTCTTTAACTTATAATGGAACCAGTTGAAGCTTTGGAAAAAACATGTTATCAGTCAAGAAGTGCACATGTTGACACAAAGGAATATGTTTACTAAGCATAAGCTTTTGCAAACAACATACTTATCAAAAGATAATGTCAACAAAGATGTAACATGCTAACTTTCAATGCAGCTTTGTATGCAAGAATCTTTATTAACATCAAGTGTCTGTTCTCTCTCAAGAAGGAAGGAAGTAGGAAGGATTGACTCAGCACAAAATAAAGGATAAACCCCGTGCAAAAGGGTAAGCAGGAAAAACTCATGTGCCATCTCTAGATCAAACATAATAAAAACATGCCTTTGGGAGGTGCATGATCCGTCAACGACCGCTGATAGATAACTCACTCACTTCATGATTTGGACAAGTTTCGAGGAACGGCTCCCATGTGGGGACGATCACATCCCCTTAAATTCCTTTGTTTCATGAGCGAAGGAACTTGTGTGTTAGTATTTATCTTTTACGAGCTGGGCACTCATGCCAGTCTCTTCTCGTATTAGGGGTTTGCAGATTAGGCATGCAATCCCAAGATAAAACTTGTCCAAATTAAGAAGATCATGGGTTACCCACCACTTCCTCATGAGCTGAATCAGTGGCACAAAATAGAAGATTTTGAACATCTAGAGATAGCACATAAATTATATACTTTAGGAGTGGTAGTGGAATACCACAAATAGGAAGGTATGGTGGACTCAAGTGGAAGATGTTGGTTTCAGGGTATGGCAGTACAAGCATAATTCCGCTTAGTATAGAGTTTTGGCTAGCAAGGCTTTGAGAGACCAGACAATTGATGACAACTTAGATGCAAGCAATACAAAACATAAACATTAAAACTAGCATGAAACATCAAGTTGTCTTCCTTGTCAACATAACACTTCAAGCATAATAACACAAAGGTTTTGGCTATGTCGCTACTTTGAGAAAAACATGCTTGTTGTTATGACCAAAGCTATACTTGCCAAGATTTAAATAAAGTTTTCGAAGCCATACCTGATATAAGGTCAATACTCCCCATAAGAATCAGCTCATAATGTCGACTGCGTGAAGAGAATACCGAGTGCAGCGAAGAAACCAATAGACTTCTCATTAATATTCCTTCATGGACGACCCCACACTCACGGATCCAAATCTCTCCACAAAAGGAGTGATAGACCTCAAAGCAACACCTATTTCATAAAGTAACTTCCCTAGACATGATATGACTCTACTTGACTCCTAAAGACAAAAATAAAGAAAAAGATACCGGGCATTCCCCCAAGCTTGGAACAAGCTAAGGGGATGCCATTACCCGAGGAGATTTACTCCTCATCCTTGTTCTTGTCAGTCACGTACTCCTTGGCGAAGCGCTTCCATGGCAGCTGTTCTCCAGTCTCGAAGGACATTCCCGTCTCCAAGATCCTGCACTCAGCACCTAAACCCATGCGCAGAAACTTTAGTTCATACTCATAGTTCTGGTTCTGCAGATCATAGATCTGTGCTTGGAGCCCATAAACTTTTTCTTCTAGTGCGGCCAAACTTGACCACATCTCCTTCATCTCCTTCTTGTGGAAAGCCTCGATCTCGTTCATGATGTTGAAGTTAGCTTCAACACCACGCTCCACCATCTTCTTGAACTTGAAGAACTCATGTTCCATCTCCTTCAGCCGCTCCTCGGTGCTCCCCTCCTTGACTGGTCCCTTCAGATCTTCCTTGTGGAGAACATCGTCCTCCACATGAAGGACCTGGGGGTGCTTCCTCACCTCTGCGAGGTAAGGGTTGATGACGTTGACGACGAACTTGTCCTTGGGGGAACTTGGGGAAGCCATGGCACCTAGATCTGCTGAAAGTTTTCCTGGAAGAAACAGACCAGAAAGAAAACACACGAAATCGTGAGATACGGTGCCGGGACTATCCGGGAAAATATATAGCAAAAATTTCTGCAACAGAAGGAAGGTTTCAAGACTAGGTGGAGTCGGAGTCGGAGTCCAAGGCACCCAGGAGGGTGCCTGGCGCGACCAGGAGGGGGGCCGCGCCAGGAGGCCTCCTGGGCCCCCTGGAGCTCACCTCCGGCTCCACTCGGGCTTGGAATTTTTCTAATTTTGCAAAAACTTTGAAAAGTAAACTTTTATTGACGTTCGCGGTGTTTTCTTACCATAATTCATACCTTTTCTTATTCTACTCCTGCCGGAGTCTGAAACTGGCTGCAATATGTTCTTCGTGAGTATTTGTATATATCATGTTTGCATCCACATTGATTGGATCACCTGCCATATAATGTTTGAGTCTTTTTCCATTCACAACTTGAGGTTTGGTGCCTTCAAAATTATTGATCTTGATTGCACCAGAACGATATACTTCTTCGATATGAAAAGGTCCTTCCCATCTGGAAAGTAGTTTACCTGGAGAAAACCTGAAACGAGATCTAAACAACAAAACTTTATCACCAACAATAAATTCGCGTTTCAGAATTCTTTTATCGTGCCACTTCTTTACCTTTTCCTTGAACATTTTAGCGCTCTCGTAAGCTTCACTCCTCCACTCATCTAGAGAAGTCAAGTTCATGAGATGCTTTTCACCAGCTAACTTTGGGTCAAAATTTAGCTCTCTGACAGCCCAGAAAGCCTTGTGCTCTAACTCTAATGGTAAATGGCAAGCCTTGCCATAGACCATTTTATACGGAGACATGCCCATGGGGTTTTTGTAAGCAGTTCTATACGCCCACAAAGCATCTCCTAACTTCTTTGACCAGTCCTTTCTAGAACTGTTTACTATCTTCTGTAAGATCAACTTGATCTCCCTATTGGTGAGCTCAACTTGCCCACTAGTTTGAGGGTGGTACGGTGATGCAATCCTATGATTGACATCGTACTTGGCTAGAGCTTTCCTAAAAGCTCCATGCGTGAAGTGTGACCCTCCATCTGTCATGAGGTACCTTGGTACTCCAAACCTAGGAAAAATTACATCCTTGAGCATTTTCAAAGATGTCTTGTGATCAGCACTCTCAGTGGGGATTTCTTCAACCCACTTGGTTACATAATCAACAGCAACTAAGATGTGTGTGTACTTGTGTGAAGGAGGAAAAGGACCCATAAAATCAAAACCCCAGCAATCGAAAGGTTCGATCACTAGTGAGTAATTCATATGCATCTCATTTCTCCTGCTAATGTTACCAACTCTCTGACACTTATCACAAGATAGAACGTACCTTCAGGCGTCCTTAAAAATAGTAGGCCAATAAAAACCTGATTGTAAATTTTTTTGTGCGGTCCTTTTACCGGCATGATGTCCTCCATAGGGACTATCGTGACATTGTCGAAGAATGTCCTGCTGCTCGTGCTCCGGTATACACCTTCTTACGATCCCGTCCGCACCTTCTTTGTAAAGATGTGGATCATCCCAAAAGTAGTGCCTCAAATCCGTGAAGAATTTCTTCCTCTGCTGAAATGTAAAACCTGGAGGCAAAAACTTTGCAACGATAAAATTAGCATAATCTGCAAACCAAGGGTCGGAATGAGATTGTACTTTTACAACAGCAAGCTGTTCATCTGGGAAACTGTCGTTGACTGGAATAGGATCGTGCGGGATATCTTCCATCCTTGAAAGATTATCCGCCACCGGATTGTCTTCTCCTTTTCTATCGACAATCTGCAAATCAAATTCTTGAAGGAGTACCCATCTAATGAGTCTTGGTTTGGCGTCCTTTTTCTTCATAAGATACTTAATGGCAGCATGGTCGGTATGAATAATAACTTTAGAATCAACAATATACTGCCTAAACTTATCACAAGCAAACACCACTGCCAAGAATTCCTTCTCGGTAGTAGCATAATTATTTTGAGCACTATCAAGTGTCTTGCTGGCATAGTGGATGACATTCAACTTCTTGTCAACCATTTGTCCTAAAACAGCTCCAACAGCAAAATCACTAGCATCACACATAATTTCAAAGGGAAAATTCCAGTCAGGTGGTTGTACTATAGGAGCGGTTATCAAGTCTTTCTTAAGAACTTCGAAAGCTTCCTTACAATATTCATCAAATACAAAAGGAGAATCCTTCTGGAGAAGATTGGTAAGGGGTCTCGAGGTCTTAGAAAAGTCCTTGATAAATCTTCTATAGAAACCAGCATGCCTTAGAAAACTACGAATACCTTTGATGTCCCTTGGATAGGGCATCCTTTCAATAGCTTCAATTTTCGCCTTGTCCACTTCAATTCCCCTTTCGGAAATCTTGTGTCCAAGAACTATCCCTTCGTTAACCATGAAATGGAACTTCTCCCAATTGAGCACCAAATTCGTTTCTTCACATCTCCGCAAAACTTTATTAAGATTGTGGAGACAGTGGTCAAAGGAGTTTCCATAGACGGAAAAGTCATCCATGAAAACTTCTACAATCTCCTCACAGAAACCATGAAATATTGCAGACATACACCTCTGAAAAGTAGCACGTGCATTACACAAACCAAAAGGCATACGCCTATAAGCATAAGTACCGCAAGGACATGTAAAGGTGGTATTCGCTTGATCCGCGGTGTTAACGTGAATCTGGGAGAAGCCAGAATACCCATCAAGATAGCAGAAGTGGGTGTTTTTAGACAGCCGCTCGAGCATCTGATCAATAAAGGCCAGAGGATAGTGGTCCTTACTGGTGGCCTTGTTCAACTTCCTGAAATCAATACACATTCTATATCCAATAATAGTCCTCTGAGGTATTAGTTCATTTTTATCATTAGGAACAACAGTCACACCTCCTTTCTTAGGAACACAATGAACAAGACTTACCCACTTACTATCAGCTATAGGATAGATGATACCTGCGGCTAGAAGTTTGAGAACCTCCGTCCTAACCACGTCCTTCATCCTTGGGTTCAACCATCGTTGATGATCAACAACTGGTTTAGCATCGGGCTCGAGATTGATAGTATGTTGGCAAATGGATGGACTAATACCCTTGAGATCATCAAGAGTATAGCCAATAGCACCTCGGTGTCTGTGGAGTGTCTCCAATAATCGCTCTTCTTCATACCCTGAAAGGTTAGAATTGATAATAACAGGATATACTTTCTTTTCATCTAAATAAGCATACTTGAGCGTATCGGGTAGTGGTTTTAGATCAAACACTGGGTTTTCTTTTGGTTGCGAGAGGATTCCTAAAGGTTCAACCGGGAGGTTGTGCTTCAGGATAGGAGTTTGTCTTAAAAATATGTCTTCTAGTTCATCCCTCTCCTGCATATGTATGTCATTCTCGTGGTCTTCCATAAATTGCTGCAAAGTATCATCAGGAGGAATAGCAATAGAAGCAATTTCTTCAATAATTTTGCCATTACTTGACAAGTCAGTACCACGAGGCTGCTTAGAAAACTTAGAAAAATTAAATTCATAAGGCTCACCGTTGAATTCAACAGAAACTTTACCTTTCTTGCAATCTATTATAGCTCCACAAGTGCTGAGGAAGGGCCTACCAAAGATAATAGGGAAAAAACTATCTTGCAATGAACCAAGTACAAGAAAGTCAGTAGGATATTTTACCTTCCCTGAGAGTACTTCAACATATCTCACAATCCAAACTAGAGAGATTGTTTTTTTATTTGCAATATGAATCGTGACATCAATGTCCTCGATCTCACACGGCTGAATCTCGTGCATGATCTCTTGATAAAGTGTGAAGGGAATAGCGCTGACGCTAGATCCCAAATCACATAGCCCACAGTAATTATGATCTCCTATTTTGACAGATACAACTGGTGTACCTGAAATTGGGCCTTTGTTTTTGGCTGTGACAATGTTAGTGGAAACATCACAAAAACTAATAGTGGATTCTTCAATATCACTAGTTACTAGATCCTTGACCATTGCAACTTGAGGCTTGACCTTATCATATCCTCAGGTTCGTCCGTGGTCCTTCTGTTTTTGTTTATAATACTTGTAACAAAAGAGTGCTCCTTTATCCTTGAGGGATAAGGAGGCTGTTCATACACAACTGTAGGTAAAACAGGATCAGTAACATTAATCTCAATAGGTGACTCCTTGAAAGGTTTATGATGTTGACTCTCCTTCTTCTTAGAAGAATCAATATGAGAAGCAAAGTCCTTGCAAAAGTCAACCATTAGCTGGGAATCAAGACCAATTTTAGAGCAAAAGGTATTAAAGTAATCAGTCTTCACATAACTCTCAATGTAGTCATGATCATAGTTTATAGCGGGTTCAACACCTTTATCAATTTCCCAGTCTTTAGTGTTCTTCTGGATCCTTTCTATAAGATCCCATTTTTCTTCCATACTTCTGGTCTGGAATACCCCGCTAGAGGAGGTATCCAACATCTCCCTGTCCTGACGAGAAAGCCTGGCATAAAAATTTGTTAGTATAATTTCCTTGGGGAGCTCATGGTTTGGGCATTTGAGCATCATGGACTTCAGTCTCCCCCAAGCTTGAGCGATGCTCTCTCCGTCGCGAGACCAAAAGTTGTAGATGTAGTTCCCTTCTTGGTGAATTTCACGAAGAGGATAAAACTTTGCATAAAAGAGAGACATAAGCTCTGGCCATTCAAGCAGATCAGAGTTATCGAGTAGCTTATACCAATCTGAAGCTTTATCTTTGAGTGATACGGAGAATAGTTTCTTCATGACGAACTCCATTGTTACACCTGCAAGCTTAAATAAAGAACATAATTGTGATAAATATAGCAGGTGTTCTCCCGGATGTCCTTCTCCTGTATAACGATTAGCCAAGACATAATCAATAAGACCAGATGGTATTTTATAGGGAACAATTTCAGTAGGGGTAGGAGTGACCACCACAGTCATGGGGCGGCTCCTTACCAGCAACGAACCAACAGTAGAAGAGTCCATAAGGAATGAAGGTAACAACAGAAAATAAAGGTTTCCTTACCGGCTTCACTTAGCAATAGCGCTACACTCCCCGGCAAAGGCACCAGAAAAGCTTGTTGATGGCGGTGAAGTTAATAGGTTTAGTGGGATTGCCTCCCGTGTTAACCGCGCCAATAAACGATTCTTGATAACCCACAAGTCTAGGGGATCAATTGTAGCTTTTCGATAAATAAGAGTGTCGAACCCAACGAGGAGCAGAAGGTGCTGATAAGTGACACTGGATAAGGAAAGGCTGCACACATTCAAAGGTAAATATTTAGGGGTTTTTGGTTTAAGCAACAGAAAAGTAAAATACAAGCAAAGTAACCAGGGTAACTAAGGAGTAGCAAGTGGCCCAATCCTTTCACAAGGATAAGCCTAGGAACTAAACTTATAAAAGCTAAAGCGTTCTCGAGAACACATGGGAGAGATAGCCAAGTTACTTTCACCATACTCCGCCAAGTAATATGTATTGTGTTGATAAGTGTTGGTGGGTGGATCACTGCTAGTACACCTTCTAGACTAAGATAAGTGTACTCTTATGATTACACACCTTGCAAGCATCCGCAAATACAAGGTAGTAATTAAGGCATAAGCCTAACCACAGGATTACGATCAAGGATCCATAACTCCCTTGTGCAAAAGTGTGTGAACTGGGGTTCAGGTTTCTGTCACTCCGGCAACCCACCATAAGCATCCTTTGTGCACAATGTATTCCTCTAGGCCCATGAAAGGTCAAGTGTTAAGTGTTCGACTCACATAACACCACTAGAGAAATAACAACACAACTTAAGTATCAAACAACACATAACACTTCAACATCATATGACTACTAACAACTAGACTTCTCCCATGTTCTCGAGAACTAAAGTAACTACTCACAAGACATAAAAGAGATCATGATCAGAGGTGATAGATGGGTGGCAAACAATCTGGACACAATGATATTTCTCCAACAAAACTCAATAGCATTCACCACAAAGTAGTAATCAACACCAAAAGAGTAGAGAGGATAGATAGTATGGATTACAACACAAGTTGTAATTGTGAGATGAGATGGGATGGTGATGGAGATGGTGCTTATGCTGGGGATGATGTTGATGATGATCTCGATGATGCCCATGACGATGATGATGATGGCGACGATCTCCCCTTCCGGGAGGTGATCTCCCCGGCGGAATCTGCCCACCGGAGATGGATTTTCTCCTCTATAGGTTTCCGCCCCGTGGCGGCGGCGAAACACAGAAACTCTTCTTTCTTTAGGGTATCTACCCCATGGGGGTCTTATAGGCGAGAGGGGGCATCGAGGGGGGCCACCAGGCATCTAGGAGGGTGCCTGTCACGGCCAGGAGGGGGGCCGCGCCAGGCACCCTTCTGGCTGCCTGGTGGGTCCCCTCACCTCCATCCTCGGTGATTCCGAGTCAATCTTCATAAAAACACTCCCCGTAAATTTTCATCGCATTTGGAATTTATCTGATTCAGCAACTTGGTGTCCACTTTTCACCGCTGAATTATGGTTCTGCTGCTTCGGCACCGGAAAGTTGTAAACTATGTAAAACAAGCCAAAACAACTGACGAGGGGGTGACCCTACGACTCCTATGGATGAGCCTACCCGGTGTACCCGAAGACAGGAGGCCCACAAAGATGCCGCCTGGGCCCAGCCTTGGCCCAATAGTGGCACCGACGTAGGAGTCCGGGACTCATAAGGAAGGTGCAAACTTGCCGTACGGAACAAGATCATGGTTAGGAAACCTCATCTGTAATCCAGGCCGGACTCCCCGAGACCTAGCCTAGTATATAAAGGCTAGGAGGGGAGACATCGAGGACAAGCAATACACAATCTGTAACCCTAGCCTTGTGTGCACCATCCTTGGCTCGCCTGTAATCGCCATCTCCAATCAATAACATCGAGCAGGAACGTATCCTCCTGTTAGCCGACGAGCTATCGTCCAACCAGTGCCTCTCATGACTAACCTAGGGTCCCTGACCATGGGATTTTTCGGGGCACATCCCTGTCAATTGGCGCCGTCTGTGGAAACCACACAGGTTGGGAACACGATCTCGGTGGCCTCACCAGCATCTCCAACACCCACCGACGCGATGACTTCACCAGCGCTCTTCGATCCGACGACCCAGGCGGAATTCGATCTGTTTGGGTCCCTCGGTTTCACGGCCCACCTTTCGACTCTCCGACCAGTCTTCGCCGACCTACGCTCCGGCATCAACCTGATCTTTGGAGCATATCAGATCTACATCAACCACTGGGGCGCCCTCCGCCTCACGGACGACGCCCGAGCACCCACGACGACATCTACAGCAGCAGTCGACGCAGCCGCCACCCGCGCGGCCACCCTTCGAGCCAGCCGCGACTTCCCACCAAAACCAAGGCTCCAAATCGCCCGCGATCGCTCGGGCGGACCCTCGGCCTGGAAAAGCAGCATCACACGCACGAGCAATAAGGCAGCCAGGGAACCATCCGAGGTGTTCATGGCAGAAGCCGACGCACCACCAG
This sequence comes from Bromus sterilis, assembly GCA_950022295.1. Lineage (NCBI taxonomy): Eukaryota > Viridiplantae > Streptophyta > Magnoliopsida > Poales > Poaceae > Bromus > Bromus sterilis. Next base: position 35,624,396 of record OX465597.1, read on the forward strand.
CAAACGGCAAGGGCCAAGACGACGACTCGAACACTCGCCAAGCCAACGACAACAAAAAAGTTCCCGGAACCACCAGTAAGATCGTCGTGAAGCTGGGAGAAGTGGGAAGCATACCAACGAAAGTACCATAGGGAAAAGAACAGAGCAACCACAAGAGTGACAAGCCATCAAGTAGTAAGCAACAAACCCCGAGTGCGGCGGTGGATGACCCACCCAAAGAGCGAATCTACCTGTCCAAAGAATCAATGGCCAGAGTAAAGGACGCAGTCGAACATGGGAAGTTACTACCGGCAAGCGCAACAAGGGACGAGCTTAGGGCATACAACAAATTGGCAAGCGAGCTAACCCAGCAAGCGAGACAGCAGCGCCTAGAGCTGGAGAAGCAAGAAAGGGTGGCCGCCGAGCAGAAAAGCAATCGCAAGCCACCTCCAAGAGACGAATCCCCAGATCACGGCTCCCCTCTCCGCAATAAATCGAAATTCAGCAACCTGCGACGAACAGACAAGAAGAGAGTGGTTCAGAAGCTCGACGACGACTTCAAGCTAGAAGAGGAGGACGACGAAGAGGAACCCCTCACACCAGCAGAAGCCCTTATAAGCGCCCGAGACTACCTGTCTCACGCCTAGAAAAATAGACAGAACAGACCAGACCGCAACACTTCAATAGCCTTGCAGATAATGAAAGACGCCATCGCCGCCTCAACACCCAAAAAATCAAGTGCAAGGCGACCGACCCGCGAAAGGACACCAGACAGGGACCCAGCTCACCCGATGACGATGACAGCAGCGACGACTTGCGCAAACGCTCCGGCAAAAACAGGAAGCACGACAGCGACGACAACGACATCAGGCGCCGCAGCAGTCAACGAGACGCGCGCGACGACATCACACAGAACAAAGTCAACCGCAGCAGACGAAGACGCGCAGCACGCGAAGAGTACTCGGACGAAGAAGCCTTCGACGAAGAAATTGAGCCATGCGGAGCACTATGCTTCACGCGTTCCATACGCGAGACGCGAATGCCGAGCGGGTTCAAATTGAACTCCACAACGCTAAAATACAATGGACTCGAGGATCCAGAGGCATGGCTCGACGACTACATAACAACAGTCAAATTCCAGCGAGGGACCAATGTCACGGCAATGCAGTATGTGCAGCTCATGCTCGAAAGCTCGGCACGACACTGGTTGAAGAATCTCCCGCGAGGATCCATCAGCTCATGGAGGCAGTTCTGTGAAGCTGATACGTCCCAAACGTATCTATAATTTCTGCTTGTTCCATGCATGTTTTGTGTGACTTTGCCATGTTTTGCTTGAACTTTCATACACTTTTGAACCTATTTGGACTAACCTATTAACTCAGTGCACCCAGTTGCCAGTTTCTGTTTTCTGCTGTTTTTGTATTTCAGGTTTTCCGGCCATTAAAAGTACTCCAAAAATTCCGGGAAAAATATATAAAAAATCAGCGCAACAGAAGCTTCCGGAATCACCAAGAGAGGGAAGGGGGCCACCACCAGGCAGCCAGGAGGGCAGGTGGCGCGGCCCCACCCTGGGCCGCGCCAGGCACCCTCCTGACTGCCTCGTGGGTCCCCTCGACGCCCCCTTCGCCTATATTTACCCCTCAGGGTGGAAACCCCTAATACGGAGTCCTCTTTCGCGATCCCGCCTCTGTTCTACCGCCGCCGCCATTTCTAGATCGAGGCTGCCTGGAGAAGCTGCTCCGGCACCCTGCCGGGAGAAGCTACCCACTCCGGGAGACCCTCCATAGCCATGGACACCTCTCGTATGTACCGTGAGTAGTTTCCCTTGGACCATGGGTCCGTGACCAGTAGCTATGTGATCTATCTCTCCCCCTTTTGTGCTTCCACTTTCGAGTCCTCGTGAGCTGCCTCACATGATCGAGGCATCTATGTAATTTCTGCTGTTGCTATGCTGAGTTTGTTGGGATCTGATGGATTATGAGACTATGTTCAGATTGTGATGAGTAATATATTTGGTTCTTCTCTTTTATATTTTGTTCTTGAGTAAATTCTTGCATGTTCTCCGTTGCGGTATTTGCTTTGGCCAAGTATTTTATTTGCAACTCCAAGAGAGAGCGTTATGCTCGATTGTGGGTTCAGCCCCTTGATGTCTAGCTTGAGTGACAGAAACATGAGACTAGGGGATGTGATGTTGCCACCAGGGATAGAACAACGGTGCTTGTACCTGCGGGTGCAAGGATTATTTACTTTACGCAAAGTTCTTTTAATGCAGTTGTCTGTTGCTTTGAGTTTACACTTTGGGTGGGATTCGCAACTTAATACCAGCGAGATGTTCTGGATAGATATCTCAAGGTGGATGATTCGTAGTAGATGCATATGGATTTCGTTCTACTTACCTTGGCGTACTGCCCATTTATTTTGAGCCCTTCCTTTCTTTGCAGCATGGTTAGCATTGCGGTGCCTTCATAATCCTGTCAATTGCCCAACTGTGATTTGTTTACCTCGCTAGCACTTTTATCGTCTTTTGGGAGAGAGACATCCCTAGTGAAAATCACGGGACCCTGGTCCATCTTCATATCACTGTTTACACCCTTATTACTTTCAGTTGCCACTATTATTTGTATCTGTGTGCAGGTCCAGGTGAAGCTAGCAACCTCGGCGCCATTGTTCACTTTACCACCTTCTTGTATCCTTCGGATTCCAACGGGAGACAAACCTTGGTATCTTTGCCAAGGGAAAACTTGCCGCTGCACTATATCTCACCCTGCACTTGGGGTAATCAACGAGGGCTTGAAGAGTATTAACACTCTCTTGCCATTAGCAAGTTTTCTGGCGCCGTTGCCGGGGACTCCAGTCTACAAGATAGGGGAGTTGCACACTATCTTTTATGTTTGATTTTTAGTCTTGTTAGTTTACCTTTCAGTTTTTACTTTTGTGTCCTTAATAAAAAATACCAAAAATACCTGTTGCTACTATGGGTTCCAATGAAAACACTAAGTTGTGTGACTTCACTAGTCACAACAACAGTGACTTTATCTGCACTCCTATTGCTCCACCTGCTACTTCAGGACCTTCTTATGAGATAACCTGCTCTGCTTAACCTTGTTATGAAAGATCAATTCTCAGGAGCAGGAGAAGATGCTGCCTTGCACCTAAACAACTTTATCGAGCTCTGCGACATGTAGAAGTACAAGGAAGTGGATGGAGACATCGTCAAGCTAAAGCTTTTTCCTTTCTCTTTGAGAGGAAGAGCTAAGGAGTGGCTACAATCTTTGCCCAAGACAGTTTTGATTCTTGGAGTAAATGCAAAGATTCTTTTATAGGGAAGTAATATCCCCCTGCTAAAATTATTCAATTGCGGAGTAACATTATGAATTTTAGGCAATTGGATAATGAACACGTTGCCCAGGCTTGGGAACGTATGAAGACGCTTGTCAAGAACTGCCCCACACATGGAATGACTTCCTGGATGGTTATCCAGACTTTTTATGCAGGCTTGAACTTCACCTCGCGGAACCTGTTAGATTCGGCCGCGGGAGGAACTTTTATGTCAACCACGCTTGGTGCTACCACAAAGTTACTTGATGAGATGATGCTTAACTACTCGCAATGGCACACCGAGAGATCTCCAACTGGTAAGAAGGTAAACTCTGTCGAGGAGATCTCCTCTTTAAATGAAAAGGTTGACCTTATCATGTCTCTACTTACCAAGCAACCTTCTATTGATCCTCAAGATATTCCTTTAAATTCTTTGGTTTCTTAGGAGCAAGTAGATGTCAATTTTGTCTCTAGAAACAACTTCAACAATAATGCTTATAGGAGTAACTTTGGTAGCAACAATCCTAGGCCTTTCCCATCCAACAACTATGGGAACAACACTTATCCTACCACCAGCAACTCCTACAGCTAGAACTATAGGGAAAAAGACCTGCCCAGCTATGAGAAACTTGTAGAAATAGAAAAGGCCACCAAAAGCTATATGCACACTCAGTTTGAACAAAACAAGGCCTTTTCTAGACAATTAGATGAGCACTCCTCTATCCTGCAAAACATTAGCAAACAGCTTGAGAGCCTGAACGGTGACATTTCCAGTCTCCAAACTAGACTCACTACCATCGAGACTTATGTTTCAAACATGTCTCATACCCAATCTACCTTGATAAACCAAATGGCAGCTAAACCCGAAGTTGTACCCAAGGAAGAAGAGAGAATTAAGAGCCTTCCTACCTACCACACAGTAGCTACTATTCAAGTAGTTGAGGATGTCCAAACTATTAGCACCCATCACACCCCTAGTCCCACTGGACCTATCAATGGTGATGCTACCACCTCAACCATAGATGAAGAAACCTCTATGAACATAGATGCTTTCAAACAAGTGAACCTAAATGATATCACTACCTCCTTGATAGATAGTAGTGACCTAGACTTTGACAACTGCACTTTACCTGAAGTTATTGGTTTCCTACACAAGATGTCTAGAGACCCCCACACTAGCACACTCAAACTGGCCTTCACAGAGCATATCACCAATGCTCTAATCAAAGTTAGGGAGGAGAAGCTTAGATTGGAAGCCTCCATACCTAGGAAGCTAGAAGATGTTTGGGATCCTATCATAAAAATTAAATTGAATAACTTCTCTTGTTATGCTCTTTGTGATGTTGGAGCAAGTACCTCTGTTATTCCCAAAAGAATGTATGATATGCTTGAATCGAAACCTTTTGATCCTTGTTCTTTTGGTGTTCATATTGTTGATTCTTCCGTAAATAAACCTTTGGGGAAGATCGATGATGTTCTTATCATTTTCAATGAAAATTATGGTCCCGTTCATTTTACTATTATGGACATTGAATGTGAACCTTCTTGTCCAATTATTTTGGGACGTCCTTTTCTTCGCACAGTTGGTGCTATCATTGACATGAAAGAGGGAACTATCAAATTCCAATTCCCTCTCAAGAAAGGGATGGAACATTTCCCTAGGAAAAAGATTAAGTTACCTTTTGAGTCCGTCACACGGGCTAGTTATTCTCTTGAAAAGACTTGATCTTCTGCTTTAAGCCTAGCTAATGGCTCTAAAGAAGCGCTTTCGGGAGGCAGCCCGCAATGAATTTAGGTTTTTATTTTTGCTTTTGTTCTGTTCTTAGTGGTCTTGATGATTTTTACTACTGTAGCAACATCATTGTATCTTTACTTTTCAAGCTTTGTGCCAAGTTTAGCCTCATACGGCAAGGGAAGTAAAAGTTGTGACATGCTGTCCAGAAAACAGATTCTGTCCTCGTGACTAGAAAAATCAGAGAAAAATCCCAGTTCATCTTTTTGAGCTGAATTTTTTACACAGCGTGATCTATAAAATTACGAAACTTCCATATGTTCTGTGTTTTTTGATTTGAGTTGCAGAAGTACCCCTAAAAATTTTGTTTCTATCTGTTGTTCTGTTTTTCACAGATTCTGCCACGTTTTGTCTCTCTTCACTTTTGCAAACCTTAAGCTTGATTTTTCTTTGCAAAAACCTTTTGGCAATCTTGAGAAACAGTAGCTCTTCAAGATTATATTTATTTTCAGTAGAGGAAAATTTATTTTATTAGGGTACTAACCTCTCTAATCAGCCTACAATGAGTTATGTATGAAGGGAGTTTTCAAGTGCGCGATGGAGGATGATGAAAGAAGATTCAGGAGGGTCAAACACTCAAGCTTGGGGATGCCCATGTGCACCCCCAATAAATATTCAAGGAGACTCAAGCGCCTAAGCTTGGGGATGCCCCCGTGCATCCCCTTCTTCATCAACAATTATCAGTTCGTCTCTCGTTGCACTATATTTTTATCACTTCATGCATTATGTGCTTTGCTTGGAGCGTCTCGCTCTTAGGTTTGGTTTTTAGTTTTCTTTTGCTTTGTTTGCTGTAGTAACAAGTTAGACCCCAACTTACTCTTTTGTGTGGGAGAGATTCACGCTCCGCTTGAACTAGAACTCCTCATAGGATTTGCATGCTTATTCTTTTAGCTGTGAGCTGTTCTTTTTCTTTTCTTAGCTGTTGTTCTGTTTAGTTGTAGTGCTTTAGTTTTTCTAGAGCTTTTCTTTTTTCCTTAGGTTGAACTTTCTATAGGTTGCATGTTTTATCTTGTTAGAGAGTTTCCTGTTGCACTGAGTTCTGTGTCTTGACTGAAAGTAGGTAGTTAAAGTTGTTGTTCTCTTTGTAGTAGTAACTTGCAACAGTTTTGAGGTATTGACTAGAGTAATGTTTGAACTTTTTGTGTCAAGAGATCTTGCCTATTAGTGATAGATGTCGTATTTTGGGCAATTCGTGTGTTTTTCGAAAACCAAAAACCCCTGTTGAGAACTCTAGCTACTAGATGGATCACTAACCTTTGGAGGGTTCGAATATTAGAGTACACTCACGTACCATGAGTCGAGTATGCGCAAGGATAACCAAACCCCCATACACTCCTCCTCGGGGTACCTGTCTCTTTGTGAACCTCCTGATTAGATTGAGAGTTACCGATAATAAGTGCATGAGTTCTTCGGACTAAGTATTCGAAAGTTCACACTTCCACCCACCTATACTTTTTCTAGCCTCTTCGGTACCGTGCATTGCCCTTTCTCACCTCGAGAGTTGGCGCATACTTCGCCGGTGCATCCAAACCCTTGGCATGATACGCTCTGTCATCATAAGCCTCCTTATATCTTTCCTCAAAACATCCACCATACCTACCTACAAGGCATTTCCATAGCCTTTCCGAGATACATTGCCATGCAACATCCACCTTCTCATGACTTGATCTTCATGTCATACACGCTACTTGCTTGATCGATGAGCCGCATGCTAGTTGGGCCTTGCCCTAATCATTGCTACATGACTGATACGTCTAAAACGTATCTATAATTTCTACTTGCTCCATGCATGTTTTGTGTGATATTGCTATGATCTAGATACACTTTCATACACTTTTGATCATATTTGGACTAACCTATTAACTCAGTGCACCCCAGTGCCAGTTCCTGTTTTCTGCTGTTTTTCTATTTCAGTTTTCCCCCATATAAAAAGTGCCAGAAAAATTCGGGAAAATTCAGATAAAAAATCAGCGTGACGGAAGCTTCGAGAAGAGCCCGGGAGGGGCCAGAGGGGAGCCAGGGGGCCCAGGCGGCCCCACCCCTGGCCGCGCCAGGGGGGCGCCTGGGGCCCCTGGTCCACCTCTGGCTGCCCCCCTTCGCCTATTTATCCCCCATCACGGGAAAACTCCAGAAGCAGAACCCTATTCCGCGAACTCGCCTCTGCTCCGCCGCCGTGGCGCTTCCAAGATCGGGAGCACCAGAAGACCTCTTCCCGGCACCCTGTCGGAGGGAGGATTGACCTCCGGGAGTCTCCTCTCCACCATGGATGCTCCCTGGATGTCTCGTGAGTAGTTTTCCTTGGACCATGGGTCTGTGATCAGTAGCTATGTGATGTTCTCCTCCCCTCTTTGATCTTCATTGTTTAGACCTCGTGAGCTGCCCTACATGATCGAGGCACCTTTGTAATATTTCTGCTGTTGCTATGTTGAGTTTGGAGGGATCTGATGGATTATGAGATTATGTTCAGATTGTGATAGAGTAATATATTTGGTTTTTATCTCTTATATGTTTGTTCCTAAGTAATTCTTGCATGTTCTCCGTTGCTGTTTATTGCTTTGGCCAAATAGTAGGTCGTGACTCCAAGAGGGAGCGTTGTGCTAGATTGTGGGTTCATGCCCCCTCGATGACACGCTTGAGTGACAGAAACATGAGTCTAGGGGATGTGTTGTTGCCACAAGGGGGAAAACAACGGTGCTTGTAACCGCGGTTACAAGGATTGTTTACTTTACGCAAAGTTATTTTTAATGCAGTTGTCTGTTGCTTTGGGTTTACACTTTGGGTGGGGCTCGCAACTTAATAACAGCGAGATTTTCTGGATAGATATCTCAAGGTGAATGATTAGTAGTAGATGCAGATGGATTTCGGTCTACTTATTTTGGCGTACTGCCCGTTCTTTTGAACCTTTTCCTTTCTTTTGTAGCATAGTTAGCATTGCGGTGCATTCATAATCCTGTCAATTTCCCTTCTGTAATTTGTTTACCTCGCATAGCAGTTTTATCGTCTTTTGGGAGAGAGACATCACTAGTGAACATCACGTATCCCGGTCCATATCCTCATTACTGATTCCAAGCTATATTTACTTTTCTGCATTTACTTTCAAGTTGCTATCATTATCCCTTGCGTTTTATCATTTGTGAACAACAAGACCAGAGAGATTGACAACCTCTCTGAACTTCGTTGGGAACAAAGTTATCTGTTTCTGTGTGCAGGTCCGCGTCAGTTGCGCCGCTGACACCTACTTATCATCTCCGGAGTCCTACTGGAGACAAACCTAGGTATCTTCACCGAGGGAAAACTGCTGCTGCACTGCATCTCAAACCTTCACTTGGGGTAACCAACGAAGGGCGAGAAGCCAATAAGCAAGAGTATTTCTGGCGCCATTGCCGGGGACTCCGAGTGCTAAGATAGGGGAGTTGTACACTACCCTTTAACTTTGTTTTTTAGTCTTGTTAGTTTATCTTTCAGTTTTTATCTTTGTGTCTTTTATCAAAATTTACAAAAAAATATTTATCTTGCTAGTTGTCATTATGTTTGGCCCTTCTACCTTTGTTGAGACAGAGGTTCTCACCTTTAAACAAAAAGGTGGAGAAAGTTTAAAAGATGCTTGGTATAGGATTAATGATTCTTAAAAAAATTCCACCAAGAAGCAATCCACTACTATATTGCTTAGAAATTTTTATGTTGGGATTACTCCTTGGAATAGGTTCATATTAGATACTGCTATCAATGGGAATTTTCTAGAAGCCCCGACTTGGGAGTCTCTTAATGTTATTGAAAATCTTGTTGGAAATCTCCCTATTGCTAGCATGCAAGAAGATATAACTCTATCTCATATTATGAAGAAACTTGAAAAGATAGAGTTAGAAATACCAAGTATAACTAGGATAAATGAGTTGGATCGCAAGATTCAAGGGAATTTGAATAGGCTTGATAGCTCCATGCTTAAAATTATTAAAACCTTGGAGGTCATCAAATCCCGTGATACGGATCCTTCTAGGATAGATAAGATTGAGGAAATCATTAATACTCTAGGAATTACTTTCTCCTCAATCAAACCAAAAAAGGTAGAGACTTCGGCAAGAAGGGAACCTAAGTTCAATTATCTCCCTAAGGTTCCCCGACCTAAAAATAAACCACCTATTGCCAAAGAAGTTGAAACCGTGCAAACTTTGGAAGAAATACCTCTCTTTGATAATTTTATAAATGAAACTTCCATTGATTTTCCACCTTTTGGTTTTCTCCCTAGAAGTATCTTCATTAGGCCTTTATTTGAAAGACCTCTTAAGACTAGTTGTACAAGTGAAGAGCTTTTTGATGATCTTGATAATGATTCGACTGCTACAACTTGATCTTTTGCATTATGCCTAGCTAATGGCTTTAAAGAAGCGCTTTCGGGAGGCAGCCCGCAACGAATTTAGGTGTTTATTTTTGCTTTTGTTGTGTCTTTATGATTGTTACTTCTGTAGCAACATCATTGTATCTTTATTTCTCAGCTTTGTGCCAAGTTATAGCCTCTTACGGCAAGGGATGTAAAAGTTGTGACATGCTGTCCAGAAAACAGATTCTGTCCTCGTGACCAGAAAAATTCCAGACAAATCCCAGTTCATCTTTTTGAGCTGAACTTTTTACACAGTATGCTATATACAATTACGAAACTTCCATATGTTCTGAGTTTTTTTATTTGTGTTGCATAAGTGTCCCTAAAAAATTATTTACTATCTGCTGTTCTGTTTTTCACAGATTCTGCCACGTTTTGTCTCTCCTTACTTTTGCAAACCTTAAGCTTGATTTTTCTTTGCAAAAACTTTTTGGCACTCTTGAGAAACAGTAGCTCTTAAAGAATATCTTTATATCCAGTGGGTAAAATATTATTTATTAAGGGTACTAACCTCTCTAATCAGCTTATGATGAGTTATGTATGAAGGGAGTTTTCAAGTGTGCGATAGAAGATGATGAAAGAAGATCCAGGAGTGTCAAGCGCTCAAGCTTGGGGATGCCCCCATGCATCCCGAATTAATATTCAAGCAGACTCAAGCGTCTAAGCTTGGGGATGCCCCCGTGCATCCCCTTCTCCATCAACAATCATCAGTTCGTCCTTCGTCTCACTATATTTTTATCACTTCATGCGTTATGTGCTATGCTTGGAGCGTCTCGCTCTTAGGTTTTATTTTTAGTTTCTTTAGTTTTGCTTGCTGGTCATAACAAGTTAGACCCCATCTTACTTTTTGTGGGAGAGAAACACGCTCCACTTTCAAATTCTAGAACACATCATAGGTTTTTTCCTGTTTATCTTTTTGCTGTTGTGTGTTCTTTACCTTTTCATAGCTACTGCCATGTTTAGTCTTAGTCTTAGTTTGTATTTAGCAAGAGCCTTGGCTTTTGTTTAGTTTGTTGCTGGAACTCTTTTTAGTTTTCATGTTTATCTTGTTAAAGAGAGTTGGTTGTTGCACTGAGTTGTGTCTTGTCTTGAAAGTAGGTAATTGAGGTTGCTATTTTCTTCTAGTAGTGACTTGCAATAGTTTTGAGGTATTGATGTGAGTAATGTTTGAACTTTTGGTGTCAAGAGCTCTAGCCTATTAGTGATAGGTGTCGTATTTTGGGCAATACGTGTGTATTTTCAAAACCTACAAAACTAGTTGAGAACTCTAGCTACTAGATGGATCACTAATCTTTGGAGGGATCGAATATCAGAGAACACTCACGTACCATGAGTCGAGGATGCGCAAGGATAACCAAACCCCCATACACTCCTCCTCGGGGTACTTGTCTCTTTGTGAACCTCCTTATTAGGTTGAGAGTTACCGATAATAAGTGCATGAGTTCTTCGGACTAATGTAAGTATTGAAAGTTGACATTTCCACCTTCCCATATTTTGCTAGCCTCTCCCGTGTCGTGCATTTCCTTCTTCTCATTCCGAGAGTTGGTGTCCACCTTCGCCGGTACATCCAAACCCTTGGCATGATACGCTCTGTCATCATAAGCCTCCTTATATCTTTCCTCAAAACAGCCACCATACCTACCTATCAAGGCATTTCCATAGCCTTTCTGAGTTACATTGCCATGCAACTTCCACCTCTTCATGACTTGATCTTCATGTCATACATGTTCCTGCTACACTGGCAGCGACATACCTTGCATACATCATGATAGTTACATCCTCTTTATGTTTTGAGTACCTTGTAAAGTGTGAAAGATCTCCTTTACCTTCTTGTAAAATAGAGTGTTGCCCTTAAGTGAGGAAAAGATCCCAAAGTGGACACAATAAAAGATCCCAAAGAGGACAAATGAGAGTTGAATAGAAAGATCCATTGAGGCCACAAAAAATACAAAAAAAATAAAAAAAGAGAAAAAGAAATAAAAAGAGAGAAAGGGGCAACACTACTATCCTTTCGAGAGATCCACACTAGTACTCCCTTTATATCCTTGTACTCCATAGAGATGATCTTCATGCATATAGCTATGTGGGGACCTTCACACTATAGAACTTGGCTTGCATATTCAGAGGATGAGCCTCCTCAAACGAGCTCTAGGTCTTCATGAGCGAGCAAGTTAGATGCACCCCCACTAGTTCCATTGGAGAACTTATTAGCTCGTATGTGCATCCGTTGCATGGCAATCCCTACTCCTCACATCATATCTATCATTTGGCATCTCTTGCCTACGATTGTCCTTATTGATGTGAGCCTTTCTCATCCTTTTTGTCTTCCTCCTCCACCATATTTCTCTCTTTGCCATCGTAAGTGTCAACTCTCGTGCTTACGCTCATCCATTGCATGAGTGCTCGAAATCGAAAAGGAGTGGATCAAATTGACTTGTACCTGGATAGTGGTCTGGGGACGAGTCAAGATAAGATTCCAAAGAAGACCAAGTGTGAAACTTTAGTAGATTGAGTTCTCAACAGAAAAATACTTTTTTCTCGTATTCCTATCCCCCTTCTTGCACGCAAACACCATTTGGAGACATTCGAGTCACGGACAGCGAGAGATCTTGCACCTTTTGTTCTTTTGTTACTTATTTCAATGCTAATATAGACTCTTTCATGTTATGACTTGAATTGAATCTCTAACCTTGATTGCTTTACTTTTCAAAGTTCTTATATGGTTGCTAGCATGTTACCACAGAAATTATGCTTGTTATCATTTACCTACTCGAGGACGAGCAGGAATTAAGCTTGGGGATGATGATACGTCCAAAAACTATCTATAATTTCTGCTTGCTCCATGCATGTTTTGTGTGATATTGCTATGATCTAGATACACTTTCATACACTTTTGATCATATTTGGACTAACCTAATAACTCAGTGCACCCCAGTGCCAGTTCCTGTTTTCTGCTGTTTTTCTATTTCAGTTTTCCCCCATATAAAAAGTGCCAAAAAAATTTGGGAAAATTCAGATAAAAAATCAGCGTGACGGAAGCTTCGAGAAGAGCCCGAGAGGGGACAGAGGGGAGCCAGGGGGCCCAGGCGGCCACCCGGCGCGGGCCCACCCCTGGCCGCGCCAGAGGGCGCCTGGGGCCCCTGGTCCACCTCTGGCTGCCCCCTTCGCCTATTTATCCCCCGTCATGGGAAAACTCCAGAAGCAGAACCCTATTCCGCGAACTCGCCTCTGTTCCGCCGCCGCGGCGCTTCCAAGATCGGGAGCACCAGAATACCTCTTCCCGGCACCCTGCCGGAGGGAGGATTGACCTCCGGGAGTCTCCTCTCCACCATGGATGCTCCCCGGATGTCTCGTGAGTAGTTTTCCTTGGACCATGGGTCCGTGATCAGTAGCTATGTGATGTTCTCCTCCCCTCTTTGATCTTCATTGTTTAGACCTCGTGAGCTGCCCTACATGATCGAGGCACCTTTGTAATATTTCTGCTGTTGCTATGTTGAGTTTGGAGGGATCTGATGGATTATGAGATTATGTTCAGATTGTGATAGAGTAATATATTTGGTTTTTATCTCTTATATTTTTGTTCCTAAGTAATTCTTGCATGTTCTCCGTTGCTGTTTATTGCTTTGGCCAAGTAGTAGGTAGTGACTCCAAGAGGGAGCGTTGTGCCAGATTGTGGGTTCATGCCCCCCCCCCCGATGACACGCTTGAGTGACAGGAACATGAGTCTAGGGGATGTGCTGTTGCCACAAGGGGGGAAAACGGTGCTTGTAACCGCGGTTACAAGGATTGTTTACTTTACGCAAAGTTATTTTTAATGCAGTTGTCTGTTGCTTTGGGTTTACACTTTGGGTGGGGCTCGCAACTTAATAACGGCGAGATTTTCTGGATAGATATCTCAAGGTGGATGATTAGTAGTAGATGCAGATGGATTTCGGTCTACTTATTTTGGCATACTGCCCGTGCTTTTGAACCTCTTCCTTTCTTTTGTAGCATAGTTAGCATTGCGGTGCGTTCATAATCCTGTCAATTTCCCTTCTGTAATTTGTTTACCTCGCACAGCAGTTTTATCGTCTTTTGGGAGAGAGACATCACTAGTGAACATCACGTATCCCGGTCCATATCCTCATTACTGATTCCAAGCTATATTTACTTTTCTGCATTTACTTTCAAGTTGCTATCATTATCCCTTGCGTTTTATCATTTGTGAACAACAAGACCGGAGAGATTGACAACCTCTCTGAACTTCGTTGGGAACAAAGTTATCTGTGTCTGTGTGCAGTTCCGCGTCAGTTGCGCCGCTGACACCTACTTATCATCTCCGGAGTCCTACTGGAGACAAACCTTGGTATCTTCACCGAGGGAAAACTGTTGCTGCACTGCATCTCAAACCTTCACTTGGGGTAACCAACGAAGGGCAAGAAGCGAATAAGCAATGACGCACTAGTATCATTGCATATCCTGCTACCCTGGCAGAAGCATACATTTGCATCATGATAGTTACATTTTCTTTATGTGAGTACCTTTGTGAAGTGTGAAAGATCTTCTATATTCTTGTAAAATATAGAGTGAGGAAAAGATCCCAAAGAGGACAAATGAGAGTTAAATAGAAAGAGCCATTGAGGCCACCAAAAAATATAAAAAAAAGAGAAAAAAAGAGAAGGGGGCATACTACTATTCCTTTTGAGAGATCCACACTAGTACTTCATCTCCTATCCCTTGTACTCCATAGAGATCATCATCATGCATATAGCTATGTGGGGACCCTTCACACTATAGAACTTGGCTTGTATATTCCAATGATGAGCCTCATCAACCGAGCTCTAGGTCTTCTTGAGCAAGCAAGTTAGATGCACCCCCACTAGTTCCCTTGGAGAGATTTTAGCTCACATGTGCATCCGTTGTATGGCAATCCCTACTCCTCACATCATATCTATCATATGGCCTTCTCTCGCCTATGATTGTCCTCATTGATGTGAGCCTTTCACACCTTTTTGTCTTCCTCCTCCACCTTCTTTCTGTTTCGCCTCTTAGGTGTCAACTTTCTTGCTCACGCTCATCCATTGCATGAGTGCTCAAAATATCGAAAGGGAGTGGATCAGTTTGATTTGTGCCTGGCTAGTGGTCTAGGGACGAGTCCAGATAAGAATCCAAAGGAGACCAAGTGTGAAACTTTAGTAGATAGTTGTTCTCAACAACCTTATTTTTTCTCTCGTATTTCCCTATCCCTTGCTTGCACGCAAACACCATCTGGAGACATTCGAGTCACGGACAGCGAGAGCTCTTGCACCTTTTGTTCTTTCGTTTCTTGTGTCAATGCTAATATAGACTCTTGCTTGTTAAGACTTGAATTGAATTGCATGCTTTGATTGCTTTACTTAAAAGTCCTTTTATGGTTGTGTGGCATGTCACCACAGAAATTATGCTTGTTATCATTTACCTACTCGAGGACGAGCAGGAATTAAGCTTGGGGATGTTATACGTCCCAAACGTATCTATAATTTATGCTTGTTCCATGCATGTTTGGTGTGACTTTGCCATGTTTTGCTTGAACTTTCATACACTTTTGAACCTATTTGGACTAACCTATTAACTCAGTGCACTCAGTTGCCAGTTTCTATTTTCTGCTGTTTTTGTATTTTAGGTTTTCCGGCCATTAAAAGTGCTCCAAAAATTCCGGGAAAATATATAAAAAATCAGCACAACAGAAGCTTCCGGAATCACCAAGAGAGGGAAGGGGGCCACCACCAGGCAGCCAAGAGGGCAGGTGGCGCGGCCCCACCCTGGGCCGCGCCAAGCACCCTCCTGACTGCCTCGTGGGTCCCCTCGACGCCCCCCTTCGCCTATATTTACCCCTCGGGGTGGAAACCCCTAATACGGACTCCTCTTTCGTGATCTCGCCTCTGTTCCGCCGCCGCCGCCGTTTCTAGATTGGGGCTTCCTGGAGAAGCTGCTCCGGCACCCTGCCGGGAGAAGCTACCCCCTCCGGGAGACCCTCCATAGCCATGGACGCCTCCCGTATGTACCGTGAGTAGTTTCCCTTGGACCATGGGTCCGTGACCAGTAGCTATGTGATCTATCTCTCCCCCTTTTGTGCTTCCACTTTCGAGTCCTCGTGAGCTGCCTCACATGATCGAGGCATCTATGTAATTTCTGCTGTTGCTATGCTGATTTTGTTGGGATCTGATGGATTATGAGACTATGTTCAGATTGTGATGAGTAATATATTTGGTTGTTCTCTATATTTTTTTCTTGAGTAAATTCTTGCATGTTCTCCGTTGCGGTATTTTCTTTGGCCAAGTATTTTATTTGCAACTCCAAGAGAGAGTGTTATGCTCGATTGTGGGTTCAGCCCCTTTATGTCTAGCTTGAGTGACAGAAACATGAGACTAGGGGATGTGCTGTTGCCACCAGGGATAAAACAACGGTGCTTGTACCTGCGGGGTGCAAGGATTGTTTACTTTAGGCAAAGTTCTTTTAATGCAGTTGTCTGTTGCTTTGAGTTTACACTTTGGGTGGGATGCGCAACTTAATACCAGCGAGATGTTCTGGATAGATATCTCAAGGTGGATGATTCGTAGTAGATGCAGATGGATTTCGGTCTACTTACCTTGGCGTACTGCCCATTGCTTTTGAGCCCTTCCTTTCTTTGCAGCATAGTTAGCATTGCGGTGCCGTCATAATCCTGTCAATTTCCCAACTGTGATTTGTTTACCTCGCTAGCACTTTTATCGTCTTTTGGGAGAGAGACATCACTAGTGAAAATCACGGGACCCTGGTCCATCTTCATATCACTGTTTACACCCTTATTACTTTCAGTCTTTACTTTCAGTTGCCACTATTATTATCTCTTGCGTTGATCCTTTGTAAACAACAAGGCCGGAGGAATTTACAACTCCTCTGTACTCGTTGGGAGCAAATTTATTTGTATATGTGTGCAGGTCCAGGTGAAGCTAGTAACCTCGGCGCCATTGTTCACTTTACCACTTTCTTGTATCCTTCGGAGTCCTACGGGAGACAAAACTTAGTATCTTTGCCAAGGGAAAACTTGCCGCTGCACTATATCTCACCCTGCACTTGGGGTAATCAACGAGGGCTTGAAGAGTATGAACACTCTCTTGCCTTCAGAAGCCTTCATAGAAAACTTCAAATCCACATACAAGAGACCGGCATCGCTCGAGGAGCTGCGGGCATGCAAACAAGGAACCAGGGAAACCCGGCGAGCCTACATCCAGCTGTGGACCATACTCAAGAATTCAGCAGAAGACATATCAGACGAAAGCGCAATCGACGCGTTCAGGGGAGGCCTGCAGCGCATCGAATTCAAGGAACAGCTCGGGTAGATGAAAGTCCGAACACTCGCACGGCTGCTGGAGCAAGCCAACAGCTGGGCGGACGGCGAGGATTCCGTTCGCAACGAAACAGAAATCCACATCGCACGCTCAGAACACGACTACGACTACCACAACGGAGAAAGAGGACTCGACCGTCGAAGGAATCGACCCAGGCGCAGTTTCTACGACGATAGAGGACCCGACATGGTCCGTGCCGGCTTCCCAGACGACTGAGATGGCAGGCATATCGACGATAGCAGAACACAGCGAAGAGACAACCTCGAAGATGCGCCCTAAGCTCAGAAACGAGACTGGAGGACGAGGCAGCCGCGCGACATCACTAGAACATACCGCTCGGCCAAAGAACAACTCGACGGACCGTGCTCGATACACGGATTCATAAACGAGCGAGGGGAGCTCAGATCAGGACACACCCTCAGGAACTGCAGAAGCTTCAACGAGTTGGCTAAGGAAAAAAGTCGATCTGCGACAACAGCGGCCCAGCCACTTGCGAGCATAGCAGTCGGGCCCATCGCCCACGACGCACCACCAGCCCCTCGCCTGCCAACAATACAAGTGGACGCAATCCAGCAACGACGCAGGACACCAGATGCAGAGGAGCAGTACCCAGAAGCCCACGGCAGGATCTACATGATACAAGAAGGCATACCTTCAAATAGGCAGCAGAAGCAGGTCACAAGACAAGTTTTTCTCGCAGCCTCCTCGCACCCCGCTGTCCCGAAATACTTGCGCGGGTCCGAGACAGATATTACCTTCTCTCGGGAGGACCACCCGCCTGCCATCCCTCGGCCAGGACACGCCGCACTAGTGCTCGAGGCCAGAATCGGGAACTACGACATGTCGCGAGTATTCATGGCCGGCGGCAGCGGGATCAACATCATCTTCACAAGGACACTCGAAGAAATGCTAATCCAGAGCTCTGCATTGAAATCCTCAAGCACAACCTTTCACGGGATTGTACCAGGAAAAGCAGTCTACCCTCTGGAAAAAAATAAGCCAGGAAGTGGTCTTTGGTAATGCGACCAACTTCCGCAAGGAGATCCTAGACTTTGAAGTGGTCGACTGGAAGTCGCAGTACCATGCAATCCTCGGACGACCAGCCTTCGCCCGCTTCATGGCAGTGCCGCACTATGCTTACCTTAAGCTAAAAATGCCAGGCCCTCATGGGGTCATCACAGTCAGTGGCAGTTTCGTCAGGTCCGACCGCTGCGACAAGGAATTCCACAAGATATCAGAGGCCTTTGGAGCTCACAAAGCCAGCGAGACCACGGGACCCGCAGAAGAAGCGCTCCCGTAGAAGAAGCTACCACCCGAGGGACCCGAGCACTCGGAGAAGAAGCTAACTAGCCCCTAAGGCCACCACGCCTCCATTTCAATAAAGGGGGCTGTCCTCATCAGAACCCCCCCATTCTTACTAAATGTAAGAAACACTAGGAAGAATATTGAAAAATGTTTTTCCAAAAATTGATTCATTGGCACTCGGGGGCTCGTCGCAGCAGCCACCCCCGAGGTGTTCTTCGCAATCGCGACATAAACAAAATTTGCACTCGGGGGCTCGCCGTCAGCAGCCACCCCCCCGAGGCGTTCTTCGCAATCGCGACATAAACAAAACCGGCACTCGGGGGCTCGCCGCAGCAGCCACCCCCGAGGCGTTCTTCGACATCGCGACATAAAAAAATTGGCACTCGGGGGCTCGCCGCAGCAGCCACCCCCCGAGGCGTTCTTCCCAATCGCGACATAAACAAAATTGGCACTTGGGGGCTCGCCGCAGCAGCCACCCCCCGAGGTGTTCTTCACAATTGCGACATAAAAAAACTGACACTCGGGGGCTCGCCGCAGCAGCCACCCCCCGAGGCGTTCTTCGCAATCGCGACATAAACAAAATTGGCACTCGGGGCTCGCCGTCAGCAGCCACCCCCCGAGGCGTTCTTCGCAATCGCGACATCAACAAAACCGACACTCAGGGGCTCACCGCAGCAGCCACCCCCCGAGGCGTTCTTCGCAATCGCGACATAAAAAAGTTGGCACTCGGGGGCTCGCCGCAACAGCCACCCCCCGAGGCGTTCTTCGCAATCGCGACATAAACAAAATTGGCACTCGGGGGCTCGCCGCAGCAGCCACCCCCCGAGGCGTTCTTCGCAATCGCGACATAAACAAAACTGTCACTCGGGGGCTCGCCGCAGCAGCCACCCCCTGAGGCGTTCTTCGCAATCGCGACATAAACAAAATTGGCACTCGGGGGCTCGCCGCAGCAGCCACCCCCCGAGGCGTTCTTCGCAATCGCGACATAAACAAAATTGGCACTCGGGGGCTCGCCGCAGCAGCCACCCCCCGAGGTGTTCTTCGCAATCGCGACATAAACAAAACTGGCACTCGGGGGCCCGCCGCAGTAGCCACACCCGGAGGCGTTCTTCGCAATCGCGACATAAACAAAACTGGCATTCGGGGGCTCGCTGCAGCAGCCACCCCCCAAGGCGTTCTTCGCAATCGCGACCTAAACAAAACTGACACTCGGGGCCTCGCCGCAGCAGTCACGCCCCAGGGCTCAAGGGCTCGCCACAGCAGCAAAACCCTTCACTGCAAGATCAAGACAACAAAGGAACACAGTACTCCAAGAGGAAAGCGCATAAAAATAAAGGAAGCATCTAACCCCCAGGCTCCATCTTCGCCTTAATAAGGGAACCTAGATAACGATCGTTCTCTCGCAAACCCGCCTCACAACACGGCGGGCAGGCTCATCGACCGCCGCATAATGCTCATCCATCGGGTAATCCCTACCACCTGGAGGACCCTCCACTACTTGGGCAATATCAGCTCCCGGCACATGACTATGGACCAAGCCCAAGGCAGCTCGAGCTCCAGCATGAATCTGGTGACCCATCACACGACGCAGCTCTGCAGGCTGGGAAAATACACGGCAGAGCGTCTCAAAAGACGATGGCACCACCTGCAGCGGATAAAACTCAGAGTGGATCCCGCCCAGCACCCAGTAACAGTACCGCAGAGCAGCAGGCACCCGTTCAACTCGAAGACGAAGCACAACAAATGCTCGAGCACGAACCCCATCTTCCCAGAAAGGATTGCTCGCCTGCACATCAGGATCATCCAGCCGAGACAACTCCGACTGGACGGCCTTCTCTTCATCCCGGGACCGCCCCTCCAGCACTTCTAAAATCAGAATCAAAATCAGGACGACGACAAGAAAGCTACTAAGTGCAGCCGAGTAATCGAGCAGCAGCAAGACTCACCTCGCAGGAGGTCAGACAACTTCACCACCCACGAAGCAAGACTATCCAGCACAGCCTCAGCACGCTCGCGTTTGGAACGATGGACTGCTACATCCCCCTTCAAGCGAACAACCTCCCACTCAGCGTCTCTCAGCCTCAAGCACACGGACTCGTACGCGCCCTCGCGAGCGTCCTCCTTCAACGAATTCCAAGACCGGAGCACGCCCGGGGCGGCCTACCGCAAAACGAACAAAAAGAAAAGACAATCAAGCACAACACCAGGAATGGCCAAGCAGTCATTCCAATCAAAATAGCACAGATTCACAACCACAAAGAAGGCATATTACAACCAGAAGTTTCAGACGACACGACATGGCTACGAGCCCCCTTACCTGCAGAAGAGGGATACTGAGCATCCACAACCTCCTGCAGGTGACGAGCCAGAACAGTGGCTCGCGCGCTCTTCTCATCAGTATAAGCAGGGACAGTCTCAACCAGAGAGTCGTCAATGAAAATTCCGTGCCCCATAAGAACAACAAAGGACGTGGAAAGACCACTCACCACGTTCTCCCCAACTAGCTCCTCCAAGAGATCCCCGCCATCACCAAATGCAGCAACACGGGCGTCAAGACCAGCTGGTACCTTTGTGCCCTCCGGCATGAGGTGCTCATGAACAAGACCCACAAGAGTGGAAGCCCGGGAACAGACCCCCTTGGCAACATCAACAGCAGCCGACATGGCATCCACGACCCCTCGGAGAACTCCAGACTCTGACGCAACCAGTTCCGTCGCACTCGCACCCGTAGAGGCTGCACCAGGCAACAAAAATCACTACAGGAAGATAAAGAGACAAATCTCCCAGCAACGGAACAACGACTTACACACAAGCGAGTCCGCCAAGACCCGAAGACGCTCGCACTCGACCGCCTCCGCCTACACAAGCGCATCCTCAGCCCGACGCAGGCGCACCAGCTCCTCGTGCTGATCGTGCAGCTCCTTCTCCTTGGAAGCCAAAGCATCCTTAAGATTGGAAATCGTTCTTTCCGCCTTCTCGGCCTGCTTCTCGGTAGTTTGACGACGACCTGAGGAACAAGACATCACTCAGAATGAAGGACCCAGCAGTTCAAGAACGGCAGCACAGGAAGAAATGCTCACTACTCATGGCAGACAAGGCATCCTGGGCAGAATTGTGGGCCTGCCGCCAAAGCTCATCTTCGACCACCAGACGCTCACAGTGCTGGAACACCGGCTGCTCGCAGAAATCAAATATTAAAGACAGAACCTAGGCAAGACTACAACCAACCGCAAACGCTTGCTTGCAGCCTCGGGGGCTACTCCCATCGGGAGCACTGTTCGTGCTCCCAATGACGACACAAAGAAAAAACAGAGCCAAGCCAAGACTACAATCAACCGCAAGCGCTTGCTTGTAGCCTCGGGGGCTACTCCCATCAGGAGCACTGCCGTGCCCCCGATGACAAAAACTACACAAGCAAACAGGAAACAAACTCACCAGCCCAGCTATGCGGTCGAAAAAGCGGACTTTATCTTCAGCACCAAGATCAAGACGACCCAAGTAAGGACGATCTGGAGCAGCAGGCTCGACATCACGAGCAACAACACCAGACGCCAAAGGCGGAGCAGCAGCAGGAATCACAATCGCAGCCGGGACAGCAGGAGTCACCGACGGTACAGATTGACCAACAGCAGTCGAAGAATCCCCAGTTTTCTTGGTGGCTGCTCCAGAGTCAGTCGACTGCAGGTCGACAGCAGCCGCACTGGTGGAGGAAGCAGCCGGAGCAGTCGCAACGCTACAAGATAAAATCCATCAGACAAAAGAACAAAGGAAAAACAACCCCAGCAAAGACAAGCATATGCTTACCCGCCACACGCAGAGCGAGCACGCAATAACCTCCCAAACCTGGGCCTTTTGCACGCAGCAACTGAAGGAGACGGCTCAGCAGACGGTACTGACAGCGGGACAACACCACTCGTCACGTCAAGATCCTCGGCGCCCGAAGGCCGCGACCGCTTGACACGAAAGGGCACCGATTCCTCACTATCTCCGGTCCCCGGCAGCTCGACCCCCGTGGACTCATCTACACCAGTGGCACCCGCGAGCACGCTGGCACCAGCACTCGGCGCAGCATCATCAGCAGCGGAAGCATCCGGCTCCTCGCGAATATCATCATCCTCCGGCTGCGGAGGGTTGTACAACACAGGAACATGATCCTACAAAAGAAAATAGTATCATCAGCAAGCAGTCAAACAAGCATCTCAAATCAAACGAGAAATTCAAAAACATGAACCTGCGGCAGCGCGTGATCAGAAGAATAAGGAACGACGAAACCCATCTCAGAAACGCTCGAGCACTTGGTCACATACTGGATCCGGGCCAAGAGGCCATCGGCATCAAGCTCCTGGCGGGAGCATCTCGTCGAGTCCTCGAGTCCCTCATATTGCCACATGGGACGGGCTCGAGAGTGCAATGGTTGAACACGCCTCCCAATAAAAACAGAGATGAGCTGCCCACCGGTCAAGTTGTCCTTCACCAGAGCAACCCTCTCCAAGAATGGAGCCACTTCAGATGACTCTTTCGCAGACAAAGAATGGGACCATGAAGCCTGCTTGACTACTCGCGCTTCAGAATTAAAGGGAGAAAGACCAAACCGCTGCCCAGCAATGTGTTGATCCTTCAGATAGAACCAACTTTTCCGCCAAGCACTGACGGAGTCAAGCATCTCCAAATCAAAGTACGATTTGGAGTCCCTAATGGATATACCCACCTGCCCCACAGCATACTTAGAGTTCGTCCTCTTTATACAAAAGAGGTGCTTCCAGAGCCCCCAATGGGAATAGATCCCCAAGAAAGCCTCACAAAGGGTAATAAAGCAAGCAATGTGCAAAATCCCATTGGGAGTCAAATTGTGCAGCTGAAGACGATAGGTATACAGCAAACCACGAACAAAAGGGTGAATCGGAAGGGCAACCCCGCGAGGGAAGAACGCCTGAAAGCACACCTGCGCATCTGCCGTCGGAGCGGGAACAGGTTCATCCCTCGGAATCCGCACGGCATCTCCAGCCACCAAGCCATCAGCAATCAGCGAGCCGAGATCTGCAGCCCCAAAGGTCGAGCGCTCCCACTTGCCAGACATCTTGGCCGATTTCGGAGCAGCACGGGAACGCGTTGTCATCAATCCCACATCAAGCAGCAAAAGGAGGAAGGAGAAGGCTTAAAGACAGGGGAAATCTAGAAGCAAGAGGAGAAGGCAATGGCTGGGTAAAACCTAAAACTTACTCAGCCGCTCGGTATTTAACCAACAGCTGTTGGGAAACGTAGTAGAAAACAAAAAATTTCGGCCTACGAATCAAGAACCCAAGATCATCCAAGAAGATTGCATACAAGGTTTTAGGTCATGGCTCACCAACCGATGTAGCGGAAGTAGAGTTGGTGAAGCTCGTGGACGTAGTGGAAGTAGATCTCGCAAGTTCTCCCACGAACAGTCCCTCGATCAATCCCACGAACAAGTCCCGCGATCTAGTCCCACGGACAAGTCCCATTAACAAGCTCCTCGAAGAAGGGTCGAAGGTACAACCCCTCCATTAGTATCCACACATCCCGTAGCAGCAATCCAGCAGCGCTCCGCCGTCCAGAGATGAACGCCACCGAGAAAACTAGAGGGAGAAAACCCTAACGGATTCCGATCTAGAACAGCGTCTAAACCGGGGTCTAATTGTGGAGCAACGGGGTTTAGAGGAGGGAGGGTGACGCATAGGCCTTGGGGATTGATTGTGTTTTTCTCCCCCTCCCCCTGGCTCACCTTATATAGGTGGCCAGGAGGTCTAGGGCGCAGCCCAAGGAGGATTGGGAGTCCAACTTGGACTCCCAAGCCTTCCAAACCTTCCCACACCTTCCCACCGGAAACCTGCCATAATGGGTTTTGGTATTCCCACCTGGAGGGGGATTCCTTCCCCTTGGTGCGCCCCCACCCCTTGGCCGGCCAGGGCAGCCTAGGTGGCTTGCCCCCCAAGGCTAGGGGCGCAGGGGAGTGGGTGTTACTGCCCGGAACCTTCCGGAACCTTCCATGACCTTCTAGAAGCTTCCAGGACATATCGGGACCGTTTCGGGACATTCCGGACACTTCTGGAGCACTTCCAGGACCTTCCGGGACCGTTCTCGGACGTTCCGAAGCCATCCGAATAGTTTACAAAACCATCCGAGTTACAATTTAAGCCACCCAATGACCGCGAAGGTTGTCAGGACGCCCAGCGATTATCCAGAAACTATTCCGGTTGATCCAAGACTTCCCCAGTACCATTCTCATATGATTCAGAACCACCTGGGACTACTCCAGAGTGATCCGGACATATCCTTAAATACCCAGAACTACTTCTGGTGCCCTTATGAACAATTCCATAAATCTCCGGAACTACTTCCGGTACCCGTATGAACTATTCTGCTTTGCTTCCACTAAACCTTCTACCATACTAGTATTCTAACAGACTACTGCTCGTTAAGTGTGTGACCCAATAGGTTCGGTATAATGCGGACATGACTCAGAACATCTTCCGGACATAGGTCAACAGCCTTTTGTCAATAGCCAATAATCAACAGCGGAGCCATGGACACCCATGTTGACTCCCGCACATACACGAAGAAACTTCGAGTGAACCATTATGTTTATTCATGTACCATTCCCTTTGCTTCGCGATATATGACAAAGTTAGAGGAGAGAAGTTTGGCACCCATGTGTAACAACTTTTGAACACAAGCCACTCGTTATCCTCTTTGCTCGTTTGTCCCTTTTCTCGTTATCGTATTCCGGTATCCCCGTGACTGAATCACAATGCGTCTGGCCAGACTATAATGGATACCGTCATACCGAGTGGGACCGAAGTGAATATCTTCTTCATCGTGAAGGAGAAAATCCCATTCTTGAACTATCACAGTCACTAGCCACACCATCTGACATACCCAGAACTTATTTTACTACTTCCCATTTACGGGAGGATTCATCTAAGAACCAAAGCATGTCTTCCTGTGTGAAGCAACTCGATACTCTCATGGTCTAAGGAATTACGTATATGATAACATTTCATGATATGACTTATAACGTAGTTACGATGTGATCTCTAAGTATATCATTCAATACTGGGGTCGGTTCAACATCATTGTTCTGCTAACAATATGTCCCCATTGCTACTGACATCCTTGTTACAAGAACAATGTCCATGATTAAGAAAACGTAATCATCAGTTAGCACATGAGCTGGTCTTAGAGGCTAAACCAGGAACTCTTGGTGTTTACATTTCCACACATGCAAGTGAGTTTTCTTCTGAATCTCATAGTCAGGGTCATTGCAATTATAGCACAGAAATATAAACATTAATTACGAACGTGGAAATATATATATATATATAATAACATTTTATTATTGCCTCTAGGGCATATTTCCAACAACAGCCAGGCGAGCAGGGGCACCGTTCAATCCTAGCACCCAGTAAACGTGGCACGATCCCACGGCAGGCGAAAAACATGGAAAACCCGATCGGCGCAGTAACAACACCGCCCACTACGCACGCAAAAAGAGGACCATAATCACACGAAGCAAAAATTTCGGCGGGACAGCGCCAAGTCATTTCCTTTGACAGGCTACAATGGTCAAAGATACCAGAAAAACCAAGCCAACGTCACATCCCCACAAGGCATATCGAGTACGTTTCTCAGCCTCAGAACTTCAACCTTTTAAATCTTTTTCCGATGGGCAAAACATTTTACTCCCATCGAGAGCATCTCCACGAGAGTTTCGGGTGCTCCCTCACCTAGAAGTAAAAACGTGCTCGAGTGATTACTCACACCCATGAGAGTTTCGGGTGCTCCCTCACCTAGAAGTAAAAACGTGCTCGAGTGATTACTCTTCCTCACCATGACAGAAGATAAGCAGACCTGCACTCGCTAGATCAAGCAGTCCCAGAGTATCGGGTGCTCCCTCACCCCGAGAGCAAAGCGATACTCGAGTGATTACTCGCAAGACTCTATGTACCCGAGTACTCGACGACCTCCCGAGAAAATGCTCCCCTACATTACTCCTTGCCCGAGCACTCGGTAAAACTCCGCGAGTGACCACTAAAACAGCTCACTTGATTGTTTATTTCAAGTGGGTGCATTATCTACTAGGCTCCGCGCCTCAATAAAAATACATATTCATGGAACACGATACAATGTGCCCAGATGCCACGCAAGCTTAGCATGTAGGTAAGACCCCGCTGCGCAGATCAGTCGGGCTGGGACTTGACGCAGAGCGATTTCACTCCCAACCTTTTCCATGCGCTTGCATGATAGAAAAAGCCGGGCGGACGTGCCTAGGATACGAACTTTACTGGCAGCAATTGATCACTGTAAGACCTGCAGGGGCATGACTTTTGCTTGACACCAGTGTTCCAAGCTCATGTCGAGGGACATGAGTTTGATTGGGCTACTGCGGTTTTTTCCACTAGTGCAATTCACGAAGGCTCGACCAGTCGACTCCTTGGGCCCTTTCAGCTTAGCATCCCTCGAAACAGGTTTTTTCATGGCCCCAGACTGCCAGCGACCCGCGGTTGAACCGTGCATACATCAAAAAGACGCAAGAATGGACTCGAGTCCCTGCGCGCATCTTTGAGTCCCCCAGGCACTCGGGGGCTACTGACGAGGGGGTGACCCCACGACTCCTATGGATGAGCCTACCCGGTGTACCTGAAGACAGGAGGCCCACAAAGATACCGCTTGGGCCCAGCCTTGGCCCACTAGTGGCACCGACGTAGGAGTCCGCGACTCATAAGGAAGGTGCAAACTTGCCGTACGGAACAAGATCATGGTTAGGAAACCTCATCTGTAATCCAGGACGGACTCCCCGAGACCTAGCCTAGTATATAAAGGCTAGGAGGGGAGACGTCGAGGACAGGCAATACACAATCTGTAACCCTAGCCTTGTGCGCATCAGCCTTGGCTCCCCTGTAATCGCCATCTCCAATCAATAACATCGAGCAGGAACGTATCCTCCTATTAGCCGACGAGCTATCGTCCAACCTGTGCCTCTCATGACTAACCCAGGGTCCCTGACCATGGGATTTGCCGGGGCACATCCCCGTCAACAACATAAGAACAATACTTTAAAGTGGAATATATCAATGAATAGGATGAAATTACAATATAAAATAATGATGCATTTTGGACGTATCACACCCCAGTGTCAGTTCCTGTTTTCTGCTGTTTTCCTAATTCAGGTTTCCCCCATATTAAAAGTGCTCCAAAAATTCGGGAAAAATACAATAAAAAATCACCACAGAAGAAGCTTCGGGAATCACCGAGGGGGGGGGCAGAGGGGACCCACCAGGGCCCCAGGCGCCCTCCCGGCGTGCCCTAGGGTGGGGTCGCGCCAGGGGGCCGCCTGGTCCCCTGGTGGCCCCCCTGGCTGCCCCCCTTCGCCTATTTAATCCTCGTCACGTAAAACCCCCGTGATGGGAACCTTTTTTCGCGATCTCTCATCTGTTCCGCCGCCGCCGCGCTTCCAAGATCGGAAGCACCAGAAGACCTCTTCCCGACACCCTGCCGGAGGGAGGAACCACCTCCGGGAGCTTCTCCACCACCATGGATGCTTCCCGGATGAACCGTGAGTAGTCCACCTTGGACCATGGGTCTATGATCAGTAGCTATATGATGTTCTCCTCCCCTCTTTGTTCTTCATGCATTAGACCTCGTGAGCTGCCCTAAATGATCGAGGCACATATGTAATATTTATTTTGTAGCTATGCTGAGTTTGCTGGGATCTGATGGATTATGAGATTATGTTCAGATTGTGTTTGAGTAATATATTTGATTCTCCTCTTTTATATTTATGTTCTAGAGTAATTCTTGCATGTTCTCCGTTGTTGTTTATTGCTTTGGCCAAGTAGTAGGTAGTGACTCCAAGAGGGAGCGTTATGCATGATTGTGGGTTCATGCTCCCCGATGACTAGCTTGAAAACAACGATGATTGTACTTGCGGGTGCAAGGATTATTTACTTTACGCAAAGTTCTTTAATGTAGTTGTCCGTTGCTTTGGGTTTAAACTTTGTGTGGGATTCGCAACTTAATACCAGCGAGATGTTCTGGATAGATATCTCAAGGTGGATGATTAGTAGGTAGATGCAGATCGATTTTAGTCTACTTGTCTTGGCGTACCGCCCATGCTTTTGAGCCTCTTCCTTTCTTTATAGCATAATTAGCATTGGTTTGCGCACATAATCCTGTCAATTGCCCAGCTATAATTTGTGTACCTCGCATGGCTATTTTATCGTCTTTTGGGAGAGAGACATCACTAGTGAACATCATAGGACCCCGGTCCATATTTCCAATACTGTTTACACCCACTATCAATTTACTGCTTTATTTACTTTTCCGTTGCTATCACTATCATTATTATCCAGTGCGTTTTATCCTTTGTAAACAACAAGGCCGGAGGAATTGACAACTCTTCTGTACTCGTTGGGAAGCAAAGTTATTTGCTCTGTGTGCAGGTCCAGGTAAAGTAAGCAACGTCGGTTGTGAACGACGCCATTGTTCACTTCACCACCTTCTTGTCGATCTTGGAGTCCTACTGGTCGACACTCAACCTTAGCATCTTCGCTAAGGGAAACTTGCTGCTGTCTACATCTCAACCTTCCACTTTGGGTAACCAACGAGGGGGCGTTAAATAGTACCATCAAGGAGTCATCAACGATTATGGAAGCACGACTTGATGTCCAAGCTTGAAGCTAGATTAGGAAGCTCTCTCTGTAAACCTAGGCGGACTCCTTGCGACCCAGCCTAGTATATAGAGGCTGGGAGAGGGGACGTCTAGGGCATCGAATATCCAAGCAACACCTCCGGTCCCGAGCGAACTCGTCTCGACCTCCACTGTAATTGCCTCCATCATAATACAATCGAGCCGGAAGTACTTTCTCCTGTTAGCCGACGAGTATCGCCAACCTGCACATCTCCTCTACGATCTAATCCAGGGTTCATAACCATGGAATTTGCCGAGGTCAATCCTCGTTAACATCCTTCCCACCTGTTGAAACTCGTAAGAGTCACAATCGAATAGTTTGTGACTGACTTGAGTGGACGATTGTGTGGTGTGTTTAAATTTTAGTGATATTGATCCTTGATGCACTTCAATAGTTGGCATTGGATTGGCCATTTCTGATGACTGCATCTAGTGTGTCACTTTCACATGCCTCCATCAATGCCACATCTTCAGCAGTGGTGTAGTTTTCTTGCCTTGATCCTTTCTTCTTTGAGGATTGATTGGAAGCATGTGAAAGTGACACACTAGATGCAGTTCTTGTTCTTCAAATTGTTCAAGAGGAATTGATAGGTCAATGCCTCCTATCACAACTGAATCATGCATCATACTCACGAACAAAGGCGTACTTACAAGTCCAATGGCGTGATCACCATACAAAGTACACAAGAGAGTAACAAATTAAGTGAATTCCAAAAAAATCACATTTCCATTCGTCTAATATACATACTACATTATTAAAATTATCTATGAAACTAAGAAACTGGAATAAAAACTAGTACTTTTTTGGCATTGTGCAGAGTAATTATTCAATCTTATTGTTGATCATTGTCGCAAAAATGATGGGAGTCGTCGGAGGAGGTTAGGAGGGATGAGATATACAAGTAGGCGGAATGGCCTCAAGAGGTGGTGTAGGCTGGTCGCCAGCATTATCTCCTGCAAAACCAACCAAATGTGAGCGAAAGTAGAGTTAGGCTACAGGGAGCATGAGAAATCACAATAGGGGGAGATAAAAGTGTGGGGAGATCGAAGGTGACTGAGTCGACAACTAGCACTGGAGGCCATGTCACCCACAACATTGGCATCACACACGTGCAAGGGGAATGGTGGGAGTGTGAAAGTTTATTGGTGTCATAAACATCAACAAAGTACCCTCTATATTCGTCACTTTTCTCTAAACCTTGAAGGTGGTGGTGGTTAATTAGGGTATCTTGTTACATAAAATGTGGGATAAAATGTGAAGGCTCCCTTTATCGGCAAAAATATTGCACCTTTTATGCAGAATGACAATAAACAACTGATACGCGAGAGATGATAATTGCTTCTCGCCCTTCATTGGTTACCCCAAGTGGAAGATGAGATGCAGCATAGCGTCAAGTTTCCCTCGGTGAAGATACCGAGGTTTGTCTTCAGTACGACTCCGGAGATGATAAGTACGTGTCAGCGGCGCAAGTGACGCGGACCACACAACACAAATAACTTTGCTCCCAACGAAGTTTAGAGAGGTTGTCAATCTCTCCGGTATTTTTGTTTACAAAGGATAAAAAACACAAGGGATAATGATAATGATAATAGCAACTGCAAGTAACATCGGAAAAGTAAGTAAGCGTGTAAACAATGATGAGAATATGGACCGGGGTCCCGTGATGTTCACTAGTGATGTCTCTCTCCCAAAAGACGATAAAACTGCTATGCGAGGTAAACAAATAACAGAAGGACAATTGGCAGGATTATAAACGCACCGCAATGCTAACTATGCTACAAAGAAAGGAAGAGGCTCAAAATCATGGGCAGTACGCCAAAATAAGTAGACAGAAATCCAACTGTATCTACTACTAATCATCCACCTTGAGATATCTATCCCGAACATCTCTCTGGTATTAAGTTGCGAGCCCCACCCAAAGTGTAAACCCAAAGCAACAGACAACTGCATTAAAAGCACTTTGCGTAAAGTAAACAATCCTTGCAACCGCGGTTACAAGCACCGTTGTTTTCCCCCTTGTGGAAACAACACATCCCCTAGACTCATGTTTCTGTCACTCAAGCGTGTCATCAGGGCGCATGAACCCACAATCGACCATAACGTTCCCTCTTAGAGTTACTACCTACTACTTGGCCAAAGCAATAAACAGCAACGGAGAACATGCAAGAATTACTTAGGAACAAAAATATAAAAGATAAGAACCAAATATATTACTCTATCACAATCTGAACATAATCTCATAATCCATCAGATCCCATCAAACTCAGCGTAGCAACAGCAAAAAGATTACATATGTGCCTCGATCATGTAGGGCAGCTCACGAGGTCTAAACCATGAAGAACAAAGAGGGGAGGAGAACATCACATAGCTACTGATCATGGACCCATGGTCCAAAGGACACTACTCACGACACATCCGGGAAGCGTCCATGGTGGAGGGGAAGCTCCTGGATGTCGATCCTCCCTCCGGCAGGGTGTCGGGAAGAGGTCTACTGGCGCTCCTGATCTTGGACTCGCGGCGGCGGCGGAACAAAGGCGAGATCACGAAAAAGGGTTCTGTGTTCGTGGGTTTCGCGTCACGGGGAATAAATAGGCGAAGGGGGGCAGCCAGGAGTCTAGGCGCCCCCTGGTGCAGCCAGACCCTAGGCCGTGCCAGGTGGCCTCCTGGGCACCTGGTAGTGCCCCCCCCCGGGCCCTCCTTCGGGGCTCCAGAAGCTTCCGTTGCGCTGATTTTTTATCCGATTTTCTCGAATTTTTGGAGCACTTTTAATATGGGGGAAACCTGGAATAGAAAAACAGCAAAAAATAGGAACTGACACTGTGGTGCACTGAGTTAATAAGTTAGTCCAAATATGATCAAAAGTGTATGAAAGTGTATCTAGATCATAGCAATATCACACAAAATATGCTTGTCGCAAGAAAAAAATTATAGATACGTTTGGGACGTATCAACATCCCCAACCTTAATTCATGCTCGTCCTCGGGTAGGTAAATGATAACAAGCATACTTTTTGTGGTGACATTATAGCAACCATATAAGAACTTTGAAAATTAAAGCAATCAAGGTATGTGATTCAATTCAATTCATAACATGCAAGAGTCTATATTAGCGTTGAAACAAGCAAGAAAAGAACATTAGGTGCAAGAGCTCTCGCTATCCGTGACTCGAACGTCTGCAAATGGTGTTTGCGTGCAAGAAGGGGGATAGGGAATACGAGAAAAAATATTTCTGTTGAGAACTCAATCACTAAAGTTTCACACTTGGTCTTCTTTGGAATCTTATCTTGACTCGTCCCCAGACCACTAGCCAGGTACAAGTCAATTTGATCCACTCCTTTTCGATATTTTGAGCACTCATGCAATGGATGAGCGTAAGCACGCGAGTTGACACTTAGGTGGCAAAGAGAGAAATATGGTGGAGGAGGAAGACAAAAAGGTGAGAAAGACTCACATCAATGAGGGCAATCATAGGCGAGAAGGCAAAATGATAGATATGATGTGAGGAGTAGGGATTGCCATGCAACAGATGCACATATGAGCTAAGAAAGCTCTCCAATGGAACTAGTGGGGGTGCATCCAACTTGCTCGCTGACGGGGATCAACCCCAGAAAATCCCATGGTCAGGGACCCTGGGTTAGTCATGAGAGGCACAGGTTCGACGATAGCTCGTCGGCAAACAGGAGGACACGTTCCTGCTCGATATTATTGATGAGGGAGATGCGATTACAGTGGATGCCGAGGGTGGAGCGCTCAAGGCTAGGGTTACAGATGATATTGGATCCTCTCGGACGGCGGACAAGCGACACATGGAGCACGATTTACCCAGCTTCAGGCCCCCGGAGGGAAAACCCTACATGCTGCTTGTATGATCTTGTATTGATGATGATGTACAGGGGTGCCTTGAGGGCTTTGGTGGAGAGAGATCTGTCTAGTTCTATGCGTGGGGGTTGACAGCTTGTGTGTTTAGATGATCTAGAGAGGTGCCCCTGCCTCGCTTTATATAGATAGCCAGGTAGGGGTTTACAATAGTCCTAGTCGACTACAAGTAAGAGTCCTTGTCTTGCGCCTCAAGTCTTCGACTTCACGTCTTATTCCATCATGTCGGTGCCTAAGAGTGGGCCCCTGGTGGGCCGCCAGCCATGACCCGCACCAGGTACCCTCACGTAGAGGAGTCGTGGGGTCACCCCCTCGTCAGTAGCCCCCGAGTGCCTGGGGGACTCGAATAGTCGCGCAGGGACTCGAATCTGCAGTAGTCGCCGTAGTGCGTGTCGGTCATTTGCTGATGAACGGTCGAAGATGTCGTGAGTATGCTCCCGATGGGAGTATTTGGATGAAACATCGAAATTGCATTCGAGTTCGTCTTCTTGTAGGATGTGCGAGCAGCGGTCATCGGGTGCGCGTCAGCGCTCCCGATGGGAGTATCCCCCGAGGCTATGTGCGACTCATAGAGTCGTGCATAGGCTCAAGTTGTTTTTAAGCTAACCCCATCGTTCTTGTCGGATGCGCGAGTAGTGCTCGTCGGGTGCGCGTCAGCGCTCCCGATGGGAGTAGCCCCCGAGGCTATGTTCGACCGCTTGCAGTCGAGCATAGACTCAAGACTTCTTCGTCGTCGAGTAATTTTCATCCGAGGAAGTGCTCGACTCGGGTCTTGCGTCCTAGGTGTGAGTTGTTGTAGGGATCAGTCGTGGACGAGGAAGTTGGCGTCGCCGCGTCAGGAGGGCGCACAGCCCCCGAGCATCTGCTGAGAAGGAGAAAAAAAGGTGCAATTGTATTAAGATGTACTTGCGCGATATACATAAGAATTGTAAGGTGCATGATTTTCAGATGTTGCACTTTTGTCGAGTTGATAATGTAGCAGCATATAAATTTTATGCGTGTCTTTTTGTGAGTAGGCCCTCCAGCAGCAAACTCCTGCCGGGTAACAGGGATGCGATGCCAGACTTGTTGAACCCGGAGACAAGAGCAGCCTTTTGGTACCCAGCCTCACTATTTTGACGAACGCGAATAAACAGCATATAAAACCGAGCATGATCCAAAGAATGATTTTGTAGCCCTCAGATGTTTGTGTGCGACTGCGTAGTCGTCTTTGGCGACTGATTGAGAATGTATAAAGGTCTTGGAATCATAGCATAAGAATGTGAAGAAAACTTAGCTGTAGTATCGACGCGGCGGAGGATGTCGAAGATGAGCAGTCGACGATGATCAGTCGACGAGGCGAGAACGAAGTTGATGTGACGGCGACTGCGACGTTCAGCCCCCGAGTCCGCGAGCCCCCGAGTGTTGAGGCGGCGGAGTTGCGTGGCGAAGTCATCATGATGAAGTTGTTCGACGAGCGACGAGAGGACTCGACGTGGCGATTCCTACACGATGGAGCTCGGTACGGGAGACCCATACAAAGGAGCTCGGCGCAGGATGATTCGTGTTCTTGGAGTCGACTGTCGGGACCCGGGGTTAGCGTATGTAATTCCAGTCATGATACAATCACATGGAGAGCCGAGAACCGTACCCACTTGTCTAAGCAGACAAGGCCAAGCACAGAACGTTCTCGATAAGCATCGAACGTGAGGGGCATACCATCCAGGCCGGAGGATCAACTGAGATGGGTCCTCATCGCCCGCTCACAAGTCTAAATGATTATGGGTGGTGAAATCCCATACTCATAGACAAGTCGCCTCAACCATGTTATCGATTGAATCCTAACTCTTACATAGACTTACTCCAGCCCGATCACTTAGTCGGGGTCTAGGGCGGGCTCGATCATACAACAAAGTGTGCATGTGACAGAGTCACGAGCAATCGCATCGCGATGCCCCAAGCTGCGCACATCTAAGGGCCACTTGGTGTATAAAAGACCGCCAGCCAGATCACAACTAAGGTCTCGAAAACCCATACTAAGACATGCATGTTATAATCATACACGCATCACACATGTCTATTATGAACAGCAGGTATCATCACATAACTCTACAAAGTACTCTTTATTGATATACACATAGAGCATACAAAGATCACATGTCTGTGATCAAACATTACATCATACAACGGAAGCAAATTAGGTCTGAGTACAGACAAGTTTAACAAATGGCTTAGAGAAGCCTTTTAAACATACATGCGCATCCACGAGGGACCAGACTGCTGTCTGGAACTATACTACCAAGGTCAACGTCGAGCTTCAGGTCGGTGACTCCATCGGGGTCCGGGTTCTCATCTAAAACATAGAATAAGCAAACGTGAGTACAAAGTCGTACTCAGCAAGACTTACCTCAGAACTATACTACTCATGCTCAAGTATCAAGGTAAAGGAGGTGGGGTTTCAACATGCAGAAGTTCCAGCTTTGACTTGGCTAATACTGAACTACGAGTACCAGACTTGAGGTAAGAAGCGTACACGATTCCACTACAAGTCTCCAAACAATACACCACTATGGTTACTTCCTCGACTTCCCCACGAGCAATCCCACCATAGCACTCACGCTTATCTTGCGGATTTTATAAGTATCCATTCAAGTTGTCTATGATCAAGTAGAGGTCTCCAAGTAGTCCATAACCGCGGACACGGCTATTCGAATAGTTCATTAACCCTGCAGGGGTGTACATCTTCACACGCGTGTCATCACTTATCGCCTCGTTCTCGTCACCCTTCAAGCGGGTGTCGGACGTGGATGAAACCAAGGCACTAACCTCACATCACCTTCTCTAATCCAGGAGTCGACTACCTGAGTTTGGCACCGCTCGAGAGTCCGGCCGATTCCACGAAACGGACTCAGATAATGTAAGGGACCGAGACGCCACCTCTGCCAGATGGTTTCACTGCCTCACAGGTCCACCCACATATCTATATGATGCAACCTTTTCTTCATACTTTTTCTATGCATATGCCAAATGGAAAGCCCGAATCTAATGTGACTCCTGGACCGGATCGGGTATGTAAAGAGGCCAAACGGGGTTCCCATAAAACCCTACATGTGGTCATACTCTTTGTCTTGGATCACAAAACAGGACTCGGGGCCTAGGGCAGTGTTCAACGAGACAACCCACTGTGTACTCCTACACAGCCTCTCATCGTTCACCTTTGTTTAGGGTGGATTCGCCAACACGTTATCACCAGCATCACTGTGTTCATTCCATCCCGACTCACAATCATAACATCCTCATTGTATCACTAAGCACTAATAAGCAGTAACAGTTGCAGGGGCCACATGCTCATCATTCAACTCCTAAATCTGCTAGGATTGTGGTTTGCTTAATACGGTGACAAAATGATAGGTCATGCATCGGAATGGGTTCAACTATGTGAAAGAACGTGTCTCGGTGATCTCCTAAACATGCATAAGCGAGACTGAGAGGGAAATAGGATTTTATAGACATGATCAATGGGGGTTTGCTTGCCTTACTAACGATACACGGGTCTTATCGGTGGTCTTCTCCTTCGGGGGTGATCACCGTCTCGGAAGCACTGTTATCGGCACAATCATCAACAAGAGGGGGCAACATTGAATATAAATGCACAAACACAAGATGTGGTTGTTCCATGATGTGAAGGTTATTGATTCGTGGCACATTTAATTTAAATGAAGTGTATTGCATTTGAAATGCAAATTCAAACTCCACATATGAATTTCAATTTAGCCAAAATGCATTTTCTATTGTTGGATCATTGTAAAGCATGTGTTCAAGTGTTTGATATGCCTCTGATGTTCAAGTGAGATGTGGTGTATTGCAAAGGTTCAAACTACAAAAGAATTTGAAATTAATTTGAATTAATTCCAATTAAGCCAAATAGCAAAAGCTACTGGTCCCATTTTAAAATCAACTCAAACATGGTTGAAAGTTGCATATTTGGATAGAGAATAATATTCTGATCATTTTTCATATATTATTTGTCCAATTTGGAGTTCATATGAATTTTCTATGATTTATTGAAGTTTTGGCTATTTTCTGGATTTTTCTGATTTCTTTTAATTCTTTTAATTCCTTTTCTTTTTATTGCGTCAGGGTGGCGTGGGGGTGATGTCACAGGGGGGCTGACAGGTGGGGCCCTGCTGTCATAGGCTCTGGGGTTAAACCCCTGTTAGTTATAAACTAACAGTGGTTAGTTAAGGGCCTGGGGCCCACTGTCAGCGACTAGGGTTAGGATTAGGGGGGTTTAGTGCTCTGGTTAGTGGCTCTAATGGCGGGGTCGCCGAAGGGACACCGGAGCTTCGCCGGAATTGCCTAGAGGGCACGGGGTGGGGCAAGGGTGGCACTGGGAGGAAGCCCTCGAGCTTGCGCACCCCCTGGAGCTCGCCACGGCTCACGAGGAGGCCCGAGGCCATGGCTATGACGGCAATGGCGGCGGCCGGAGCCTCTGACCATGGAGAAAGGCGACAGAGGGGACGGGAAGAGGTGCTAGGAGGGGGGAAACGGTCGGGAGCTCACTGCGGTTGCGAAGGCAAGCTCGGGGCGGCCGGGGAGGAGCTGGGCGCGCCGGATTTGACGACGATGTCCACGGTGGCCGACGGCGAGACGTTGGAGCTGGCATCGTCTTTTGTTGCGCTGGACTCGAATTGATGCCGGGGTTCGACGAGGGCATCCACTTCGGTGACTCTGGACATAGTGGTGCATCGCGAGGAGCCCGGTCGCCGCGTCGGAGCTTCGTCGTGCTCCGGCTAGGGCTACGGGTGCGGCGCGGAATCACCGGGGAAGAAGAATGGGGAAGCTAGGAGAGGGGCAAAGGGGTGCGGGGGCTTCTGGCACCTGCGTGGCGTGCGCAGGGGGGCTGGGGAGGCCTAGATGGCTCTCACGCCGTCGACGTGGCGTCGGCGTGCCCTTGGCCTCCAGCGAGCTGCTTGGAGCCGCGGGGGAGGAAGAAGACAAGATGCCCTGGTGGGCTGGGCCGAGGCAGTGGAGAGGTGGGCCTCGCCCCTGGGCGCCAGGTAGGTGTTTCCTTCTTGTTTTTCTTTTTATATTTCTGTAAATAGGTTGGCCCCACTAAATAAATTAGCTAGGCATATTTAATAAATGTCCAAATAGTTTTATAAATCCTAGGTGACCAGTAGCTAGTCACATTTAGGATTTGGACATTTTTGAAATTCAACTTATTTGAATTTCAAATCAAATAGGGGTTCTTTTAATTTTCCAAGGCACATTTTGAATTTTTGAATATTCCATGGGCATGGTAATGAACCCAAACCACTTTTAAAATGATCAACATCATTTATAGGAATTTTCCAAATATTCAAATGATTTTTTGAAAAAGATTTTTATCTGGCCATTTGATTTAACTTCTCAGGGCTTTTCTTTTCCCCGTTTTGAATTTTCTTTTGAATTTTTTTGCATGATGCAAAGGGAACTCAAACCCTAGCACTTGCCTAAATTGGGATTGTGACATCGATGGTGCGGCAAGTGACCGAGAAGGACTCGGCGCGCCTGGCGGAGTCGACGTGACGAAATTTCGTGGCGTGTATCCGCACTGGAGCCGATGAAGTTGATGTCGTTGTTGATGTCGAAAAAGTGTCACCCCCGAGCATCGAGTGCGCGTCGTGATTCATCCGTGGTTGATGTAGAGGATGGAGTCGATGTGGCGGACAGAATCGATGCCTTGCCAATAGACGTGCGCAGCCTGATTCCGCAATCTGTTGCGGCGACGGTTTCGACTGCGTTTTTTTCTTCTTCTTTGATCTGGATCTTCATAATGAATCATTGTTGATGTAGTCGCCGAGTCGTCGAGTTGTCGATTGCTCGTCGTGTGCTGTTGTTTTAGCAGCTCGAGTCGATGTAGAAATATTGGCGAGTCATCCATGGCATGTCGAGTTGGAGTAGAAGCCTTGTGGGTCAAGATTGAACCCGAATTCGCGATTGGAAATTCGCGATCTCGCGTAGATCAAAAAACGTGTTTCAGTGCGAGAGCCGCTGACGAAGATCTAACCGTTGGAATTTTCTAAAGAATTTTGTGCTGATGGAGGATTGAATCCCGCATGCTTTCACCGGAGGGATCTTCAAGTTGATTGCCGAGCTAATGTCAGGAATTTATTTGCTGGAGTCGCACGGAGTTCCGTCATATTCCGAGAGTTCTTCAGTGCGGTAGTCGCCGACGGAGATCCAGCCGTTGGAATTTGCTGAAATTGTCACAGCTTTTCGAAAATTGGATTTCGCATCTTTCCACTGAAGGGATCGTTGTGATGATCTTCGAGTCGCCGTCGCGAGTGCCCGCAACACGGACGTTTTTCTGTCATGTAGGTTGCGCGTGAGCGCTTTTGTTGATGTCGATCTTCGAGTGACGCGCTCCAAAAATTTCTTGTTTTCTCCGTGAGCTTGATGTAGATCTTGATGTAGTTGTTGAAGAAGCCCTTGAGTTGTGACTTGCTGGAGACGGGGCCGCCGAGATCGCGATTCCAACCTATGTAGTTCCCACAGACGGCGCCAATTGGCGGGGATCAACCCCGGCAAATCCCATGGTCAGGGACCCTGGGTTAGTCATGAGAGGCACAGGTTGGACGATAGCTCGTCGGCAAACAGGAGGACAAGTTCCTGCTCAATATTATTGATGAGGGAGATGCAATTACGGTGGATGCCGAGGATGGAGCGCTCAAGGCTAGGGTTACAGATGATATTGGATCCTCTCGGACGACGGACAAGCGACACATGGAGCACGATTTACCCAGCTTCAGGCCCCCGGAGGGAAAACCCTACATGCTGCTTGACTGATTTTGTATTGATGATGATGTACAGGGGTGCCTTGAGGACTTTGGTGGAGAGAGATCTGTCTAGTTCTATGTGTGGGGGTTGAGAGCTTGTGTGTTTAGTTGATCTAGAGAGGTGCCCCTGCCTCGCTTTATATAGATAGCCAGGTAGGGGTTTACAAGAGTCCTAGTCGACTACAAGTAAGAGTCCTTGTCTTGCGCCTCAAGTCTTTGACTTCACATCTTATTCCATCATGTCGGTGCCTACGAGTGGGCCCCTGGTGGGCCGCCAGCCATGAACGCACCAGGTGCCCTCACGTAGAGGAGTCGTGGGGTCACCCCCTCGTCACTCGCTCATGAAGACCTAGAGCTCTTTTGAGTAGGCTCATCCTTGGAATATGCAAGCCAAGTTCTATAGTGTGAAGGTCCCCACATAGCTATATGCATAAATGATCATCTCTATGGAGTACAAGGATAAGAGGGAGTACTAGTGTGGATCTTTCAAAAGGATAGTAGTGTTGCCCCTTTCTCTCTTTTTATTTCTTTTTTTCTTTTTTCTATTTTTTTGCATTTTTTGGTGGCCTCAATGGCTCTTTCTATTTAACTCTCATTTGTCCTCTTTGGGATCTTTTGTTTTGTCCACTTTGGGATCTTTTCCTCACTTAAGGGCAACACTCTAATTTACAAGAGGGTATAGAAGATCTTTCACACTTTACAAGGTACTCAAAACATAAAGAAGACGTAGCTATCATGATGTATGCAATGTATGCCGCTGCCAGTGTAGCAGGAACACGTATGACATGAAGATCAAGTCATGAAGAAGTGGATGTTGCATGGCAATATATCTCGGAAAGGCTATGGAAATGCCTTGATATGTAGGTATGGTGGCTGTTTTGAGGAAAGATAAAGGGAGGTTTATGATGACAGAGCGTATCATGCCAAGGGTTTGGATGTACCGGGGATGGTGGATTCCAACTCTCAGAGTGAGAAGAGGAAAATGCACGGCACGGGAGAGGCTAGCAAATATGAGGAGGTGGAAGTGTCAACTTTCAATACTTACATTAGTCCGAAGAACTCATGCACTTATTATCGGTAACTCTCAATCTAATAAGGAAGTTCACAAAGAGACAAGTACCCCGAGGAGGAGCGTTTGGGGGTTTGGTTATCCTTGTGCATCCTCGACTCATGGTACGTGAGTATACTCTAATATCCGACCCCTCCAAAGATTAGTGCTCCATCTAGTAGCTAGAGTTCTCAACTAGTTTTGTAGGTTTTGAAAATAAACACGGATTGCCAAAAATACGACACCTATCACTAATAGGCTAGAGCTCTTGACACCAAAAGTTCAAACAATACTCACATCAGTACCTCAAAACTATTGCAAGTTACTACTAAAATTAAATAGCAACCTCAATTACCTACTTTCAAGACAAGAGACAACTCAGTGCAACAACCAACTCTCTTAACAAGATAAACATGAAAACTAAAGAGAGTTCCAGCAACAAACTAAATAAAAGCCAAGGCTCTTGCTAAAGAAAAACTAAAACTAAAACTAAAACTAAACATGGCAGTAGGTACGAAAAGATAAAGAACACACAACAGCAAAAAGACAAGCATGAAAAATCCTATGATGTGTTCTAGATTGGAGTGGAGCGTGTTTCACTCCCACACACAGTAAGATGGGGTCTAACTTGTTATCAACAGCAAGCAAAGCTAAAGAAACCTAAAAAGTAAACCTAAGAGCGAGACGCTCCAAGCATAGCACATAACACATGAAGTGATAAAAATATAGTGAGACGAAGGACGAACTGGTGATTGTTGATGGAGAAGGGGATGCACGGGGGCATCCACAAGCTTAGACGCTTGAGTCTCCTTGAATATTTGTTGGGGATGCATGGGGGCATCCCCAAGCTTGAGCGCTGGACACTCCCGGATCTTCTTTCATCATCGTCCATCGCACACTTGAAAACTCCCTTCATACATAACTCATCATAAGCTGATTAGAGAGGTTAGTACCCTTAATAAAATAATTTATCCCCACTGGATATAAAGATATTCTTGAATAGCTACTGTTTCTCAAGATTTACAAGAGGTTTTTGCAAATAAAAAGCAAGCTTAAGGTTTGCAAAATTAAGGAGAGGCAAAACGTGGCAGAATCTGTGAAAAACAGAGCATCAGGTAGTAGAGAATTTTTTTGGGGCACTTCTGCAACTCAAATAAAAAAACTCAGAACATATGAAAGTTTCACAATTGTATAGAGCATGCTGTGTAAATAATTCAGATCAAAAAGATGAACTGGTGATTTGATCCTATTTTTCCGTCAAGAAGACAGAATCTGTTTTCTGGACAACATATCACAACTTTTGCTTCCCTTGTCATATGAGGCTATAACTTGGCACAAAGCTTGAAAATAAAGATACAGTGATGTTGCTACAGTAGTAACAATCATCAAGACCACTAAAAACATAAGTAAAAACATCTTGGGTTGCCTCCCAACAAGCGCTTTCTTTTACGCCTTTAAGCTAGGCACACGGCAAAAGAAGAATCAAGTTTTATCAAGAGAAAGAGAATAGCTAGCCCATGTAACGGACTCAAAAGGTAAATTGATTTTCTTTCTAGGGAAATGTTCCATCCCCTTTTTGAGAGGGAATTGAAATTTTATGTTCCCCTCTTTCATGTCAATAACAGCACCAACGGTGCGAAGAAAAGGACGTCCCAAAATAATTGGACATAAAGGTTCACACTCTATATCCATCATAATAAAATCAACGGGGACATAGTTATCATTGACAATGATAAGAACATCGTCGATCTTCCCCAAAAGTTTCTTTACAGAAGAATCAACGAGACGAACACCAAAAGAACAAGAATCAAAAGGTTTCAATTCAAACATGGCATACATTCTTTTGGGCATGACGGAGGTACTAGCTCCAACGTCACATAAAGCATAGCAAGAGAAGTTGTTTAATTTAATTTTGATCATAGGGTCCCAACCTTCATCTAGCTTCCTAGGTATGGAGGCTTCTATCCTAAGCTTCTCCTCACTAGCTTTGATGAGAGCATTTGTGATATGCTCCGTGAAGGCAAGATTGAGCGTGCTAGTGTGGGGGTCTCTAGACATTTTGTGTAGCAAGCTAATAACTTCTGCGAGGGTACAACTATCAAAAATCAATATCACTACTATCAAAGGTGGTAGTAGTGTCATCTAAGCTCACTTGTTTGAAACCCTCTATGTTCATAGGAGTTTCTTCTTCTACCGTTGAGGTATTAGTATCACCATTAATAGGTCCAGTGGGACTAGGAGTGCATTGGGTGCTAATAGTTTGAGTGTCCTCAACAATTTGGATACTGGCAACTGTGTGGTGTGTAGGAAGGCTCTTAATTCTATCATCTTCCTCTTTTTCTCGAGCCCATCTTTCTTTAAGTTTAGCCATCATCCTAATACTTCCATTGATTTGTAATTGAATAGCATTAATAGGAGTGACAGTCCTCTCCTCAAGGGGAGAGGTTCTAATTTTTAGCATCTCAACATCAAGGACTAGGTTGTCTACCTTCAAAGAGAGATTATATAACTTAGTTAATTTCTCTTCTACATTCTTGTTGAAGGCTTTTTGGGTAGTGATAAAGTCTCTAAGCATATTTTCTAGTTCAGATGTGGGGTTCTTGTTGCTAGGACAAGAGTTGTTGTTCCCATAGTTGGATGGAAACGATCTAGGATTACTAGCAAAGTTGCCCCTATAAGCATTGTTGTTGAAGTTGTTTCTAGCAATAAAGTTCACATCTACTTGTTCCTGAGCAACCAAAGAATTTAAAGGAACATCATGAGGATCAATAGAGAGTTGCTTGGAAAGTAGAGACATAGTTAAGTCAACTTTTCATTTAGGGACGTAATATCCTCGACAAAGTTTACCTTCCTACCTGTTGGAGCGCGTTCGGTGTGCCATTGGGAGTAGTTGGTCATCATCTCATCGAGAATTTTTGTGGCAGCACCGAGTGTAGTTGACATAAAGGTTCCGCGGCCGAATATAACAGGTTCCGCGAGGTAAAGTTCAAGCCTGCATAAAAAGTCTGGATAACCATCCAGGTAGTCGAACCATGTGTACGGCATTTCTTAACAAGAGATTTCCTACATTCCCAAGCTTGGGCAATGTGTTCATTATTGAATTGCTTAAAATTCATAATGTTACTCCTCAATTGGATAATTTTAGCAGGTGGGTAATACTTCCCAATAAAAGCATCTTTGCACTTATCCCAAGAATCTATGTTATTCCTAGGCAAAGATTGAAACCAGATTTTAGCTTCTCCTCTCAAGGAGAAAGGAAAAAGCTTGAGCTTAATAACATCACCTTCTACTTCTTTATACTTTTGCATATCACATAACTCAACAAAATTATTCAAGTGTAAAGCAACATCATCTCCAGCACCAGATAATTGATCTCTCATAACAAGGTTTAGCAAAGCAGGTTTAATTTCATAAGAGGTAGCTGAAGTGGCAGGTGTGGCAATAGGAGTGCAGATAAAGTC
Source organism: Bromus sterilis (assembly GCA_950022295.1). Taxonomy (NCBI): domain Eukaryota; kingdom Viridiplantae; phylum Streptophyta; class Magnoliopsida; order Poales; family Poaceae; genus Bromus; species Bromus sterilis. The sequence goes on from OX465597.1 coordinate 35,668,410, forward strand.
TTTGTTGTTGTGACTAGTAAAGTCACACAACTTGGTGTTTTCAGTGGAACCCATAGTAGCAGCAAGTGTGGCAGATTTTTTTGTAGTTTTTGATATAAGACACAAAGATAAAGACTGAAAGGTAAACTAAAAAGACTAAAAATTAAAGGTAAAAGGTAGCGCGCAACTCCCCTATCTTAGCACTCGGAGTCCCCGGCAACGGCGCTAGAAATTTTCTTGATACGCGAGAGATGATAATTGCTTCTCGCCCTTCGTTGGCTACCCCAAGTGGAAGGTGAGATGCAGCGTAGCGACAAGTTTTCCTCGATGAATATACCGAGGTTTGTCTCCAGTAGGACTCCGGAGATGATAAGTAGGTGTCAGCGGAGCAAATGACGTGGACCTGCACACAACACAAATAACTTTGCTCCCAGAGAAGTTCAGAGAGGTTGTCAATCTCTCCGATCATGTTGTTTACAAAGGATAAAAAACACAAGGGATAATGGTAAAAGTAAGTAAGCGTGTAAACAATGATGAGAATATGGACCGGGATCCCGTGATGTTCACTAGTGATGTCTCTCTCCCAAAAGACGATAAAACTGCTATGCGAGGTAAAAGAATTACAGAAGGGCAATTGAGAGGATTATAAACGCATCCCAATGCTAACTATCCTACAAAGAAATCAAGAGGCTCAAAAGCATGGGTAGTACGCCAAAATAAGTAGACCTAAATCCAACTGGATCTACTACTAATCATCCACCTTGAGATATCTATCCAGAACATCTCGCTGGTATTAAGTTGCGAGCCCCACCCAAAGTGTAAACCCAAAGCAACATGCACTTCATTAAAAGCACTTTGCGTAAAGTAAACAATCCTTGCAACCGCGGTTACAAGCACCGTTGTTTGCCCCCTTGTGGCAACAACACAACCCCTAGACTCATGTTTCTGTCACTCAAGCGTGTCATCAGGGGGCATGAACCCACAATCTACCATAACGTTCCCGAGTTACTACCTACTACTTGGCCAAAGCAATAAACAACAACGGAGAACATGCAAGAATTACTTAGGAACAAAAATATAAAAGATAAGAACCAAATATATTACTCTATACAAATCTGAACATAATCTCATAATCCATCAGATCACATCAAACTCAGCATAGCAACAACAGAAAGATTACATATGTGCCTCGATCATGTAGGGCAGCTCACGAGGTCTAAACCATGAAGAACAAAGAGGGGAGGAGAACATCACATAGCTACTGATCATGGACCCATGGTCCAAAGGAAACTACTCACGGCACATCCGGGAAGCGTCCATAGTGGAGGGGAAGCTCCCGGAGGTCGATCCTCCCTCCGGCAGGGTGCCGGGAAGAGGTCTGCTGGCGCTCCCGGTCTTGGAAGCGCGGCGGCGGCGGAACAGAGGAGAGATCGCGAAAAAGGGTTATGTCTTTGGGGGTTTCGTGTCATGAGGAATAAATAGGCGAAGGGGGGCAGCCAGGGGGGCCACCAGGAGTCCAGGCGCCCCCCTGGCACGGCCAGACCCTAGGACGCGCCAGGTGGCCGCCTGGGCACCTGGTGGTGGCCCCCGGGCCCTCCTTCGGGGCTCCGGAAGCTTCCGTTGCGCTGATTTTTTATCCGATTTTCCCGAATTTTTGGAGCACTTTTAATATGGGGGAAACCTGGAATAGAAAAACAGCAAAAAACAGGAACTGGCACTGTGGTGCACTGAGTTAATAAGTTAGTCCAAATATGATCAAAATTGTATGAAAGTGTATCTAAATCATAGCAATATCACACAAAACATGCATGGCGCAAGCAGAAATTATAGATACGTTTGGGACGTATCAACAACCTGCTCCTGAGAAAAATAATAATTCGGTGAGGTGTTAAAACCGACTCATGGTGTCTGATATGCTTATGTACCGATGAGGAAGGACGACACACTTTTTTTAAATGCAAACTAGTGAAGCACATTTGGAGAGCGTCTCAGATGAAGGGCATACGACAAAATCTTATCTCTTGTTGTAGTGTGAAAGAACTGCTTATTCAAATATACGATTTGATCACTGAAGGGTGTAAGAGCAAGCATTCTTCCGGCTTTAGTTGAATAGGAGAAATAAACCAAGGAGTGGCAATAAGACCAACAATGAAATTCTAGAATCTCTACATATTCTTGATAAAAAAATACAATGATTTTTAGAAGTGAAAATGCACTAAAACAACAACAACAACCAATGGGAGTTCATGGAAACCTTTGGACAAAAACTATCTGGAAACCAATATAGACGAAGCTTTCACAAAGGAGACAAAGACGAAAGGATGAGATTGCTTCATAAGAAACTCTAAAGGAGGAGTTGAAGTTGTACGGGCATGGAGACTATCCAGATTATATGAGGCAATTCAGAATAAACAATAGTCTTGTTACATGCTATGGAGAGGGCAGGTGAACTAAAATGCAAATGTTATTTTCGAGTGGAACAATGATGCTAAAACAAGTTGTTGTTGGTTACGAGTATGATAATTTAGGTTTCTGATGACATGTTTGTTCCAACAAGAACAATAACAAAGCCTGTTAGTCTCAAATAAGTTGGGGTAGGCTAGGTTTGAAATCCATAAGATATTAAATTCAAGTCATGATTTTCGTACGTGGATATCTCCATGCGCCCCTCTCTAGTGCTAAATTTTTGCTGATATCCCAACCTCTAGATATCTCTTCAGGGACTTCTCCGATGTCAAGTTTGGTCTTGTCTGACCTCTCTTCACATTATCAACACACTTTAACCAACTTCTACGCACTGATGCTTCAAAAGACCTACGCTAAATATGCCCAAATCATCTCGATGTTGGAGAAGCTTATATTCAATTGGTGCCACCCTAACTCTCACACATATGTCATCATTTTGGACCTGATCCTTCTTTGTATGACCACATGTCCATCTCAACATGTGCATCTCTGCTACACCTAGTCGTTGAATATGTCATCTTTTAGTTGGTCAACATTGAACGTCATAAACTATCGTAGGTCAAATCGTCATTCTATAGAACCTGCTATCACAGAAAACGCGAGAAGGTTGGCCCCATTTAAGCCATCCATATTTGATTTCAGGTCTCACATTTTCACCAATTACATCAACCTTCTGCAGCATTAACCCCAAATATAGAAAGATGTCCTTTTGAGATATCACCTGTCCATCAAAGCTATCTTCCCCCTCTATTCGTGCCTAGTAGTACTGAAATCGCACATCATGTACTTAGTTTTAGTTTTACTAAGAATAAAATCTTTCGATTGTAAAGTTTGTCTTTACATCTTTAACTTTTATTAACCACCATCCAACTATGTCGACTAGTACCACATCATTCGCAAAAAACATACACCATGGGATGTCCCCTTGCATGTCCCTTGTGACCTCATCCATCAGCAAAGCGAAAAGATAAAGACTCAAAGCTGATCCCTGATGCAATCATATTTAAATGGAGAAGTCATTAGTGTCGTCATCGTTTGTTTCTACATTTGTCATAACATTATCGTACATGTCTTTGATGAGGGTAATGTACTTTGTTGAAACTTTGTGTTTCTCTAAAAAGCAAAATTTATTGACGGATTACTTTCAATCAACTTTTATCGAGTGGTGTCCCAGGTCCTGTAATGTAGTTGCTCATAAGATAGCATCATTTGGCGCAACTTTAGATGAATCAGATGTATGTATATGGCTTTCAGATATACAAACTTCTTAAATTGATGTGGTTGTCTATGATTTAGCTGGCCCATATGTGTAAGGGCTCTTTGAATGCATTGTTTCTTAGCACAATATCATAGGAGCAATAAATACTTAAGATACAACTCCCACAATGCATTGTTTCTTAAAAGTTGTATCTAATTTAATGATTTACCTTCATGCATACATGTGATTAATCTAGCAATGTTTTTTTTGCATATGACCATGTGCAAGGGTTGTATCTTAGTTAAGATACAGCCTCCATCTCTTTCTTCATTAAGTGTTATGCCATATAAGCAAAATGCTCATGATTACATGCTAAGATACTAGCATTGGAAGTGCCCTAAGGGCTCTCCCAATGCATTGTTTCTTAGCATAATATCATAGAAGCAATAAAAACTTAAGATACAACTGTCACAGTGCATTGTTTTTTAGAGGTTGTATCTTATTTAATGATTTTAGCTTCATGCATATATGTGATTTGTCTAATCATGCTTTTTGCATATGACCGCGTGCAAAAGTTGTATTTTAGCTAAGGTAAAACCTTCATCTCTTTCTTCATTAAATACTATGCCACATAAGCAAAATGCCTATGATTAGGTGCTAAGATACAAGCATTGGGAGTGCCCTAATGAAGTAACAAGTGCAATCTGAAAAACATAAGATCTCCAGGACAAAAATAGAGATATGAGCATGCCACTCCTATGTGTGTAAGTCCATGTTCACCATGAAGGTGTGATCGCCCCAAATACACAAATGACAATACCGACCTTCAACTCATAAAGGTTGATGGTTTGCGTCTCTTGAAAAGAATTCATACAGGTCCTTCATCGCGAAAATTTATGTATGTGGCTAGAGGACAGACCACAACCTGCATACCCTTGACGACTGATGCCGCACGGGCAATATCTCGCATGTATAAGAGATCCATCGGTCTCACCTCTAACACGAGGTTGGTGGACCGGCCTAGTATTATAGCTGCCAAAATCTATTTTGTGAAGCTTTTATAGATCAGTTCGGTCCGTTCTTACAAGCTTCCATGCATTTTTTCTTTGTGTTTTTCTTGTCGATTTTCATGGTTTTCTTTGGTCTTCAGTTTTATTTTGGTTTATTTGATTGTTTTCAAATACATGTTGATTTTTTTAAATATATCTTATATATTTTTATATACATATAACATATGTTTTGATACACGTTGAATATTTGTAAAAATGTGTATCATTAATATAAGATGCTTTTTGACATTATCATAGTGTCAAAAAACGTCTTATATTAAGTTACACATGGAGTACATGATAAATATTTTCAAATATGCATTGAATGAAATGAATCAGTTTTTACCTATGTCAACATTTTTTATATTATATAAATATTTTTTTAAAATATCCCGAACATATTATTGGAACACATGAATCTTTTTTAGATGTCACAAACATTTTTTTTAATGCTAGAAAACATTTTTTAGTCCACACAAACATTTCTTACATATTTTTATTTTGTAATGGACATATATTTGAAGCACGTTAATATTTGTTTCGATAGAATGAAACATTTTTAAAGATACAAAAACCTTTTTTGCATTATGTAATTTTTTAGAGAATTTCATGAAACATTTTTTAAAGGTCTATGAATAAATGTTTTAAAATATCTAATGTAATTTTTAATTTATTTATTTAAAATAATTCAAAATATAGACAAATAAAAACAAAGAACCTAACTATTTGGAGGGTACCCTCTCACGCGCTCCCGCAATGGTCATTTTGGTGCGCTCCGAAGCTGACACGTGTCACGTCCCCGTTCGAAACATTAACTGTGGTTGCGCACGAATTGTGGTGATTGTACCTGACTACCTGTGGTTGCACCCGTGGCTGAATGGAAACTATGACTGCATCAGTGGCTACGCCTGTGACTTTAGGTATCTGTCTCTTAATTATATTTTTTGTGTTGTCTTCAGAGTACGAGCCATGACATGGAAAATATAAGAAAGGAAAAAAATGCCAAGGGCCTATAATTTGATTTTGCACCGGGCCTCCATTTTCTTAGATACGGCCCTGGTACCTGTGGTTGCACCCGTGGCTGAATGGAAACTGTGACTGCATCAGTGGCTACGCCTGTGACTGAGCGGAAACTGTGGCAGCACCTATGGTAGCACATGTGGTTGCGTCCATGACTGTGGCTGTGTGTTGTGGGTGTGCCTGTAGCATGCGTCCAGAAGGTGTCACGTATCAACCGCAGATGGACTAAAAAATCCTTAAAACGCGCTAGAACGCGACACTTGACGCGTTCAAAGCGCACGCGTAACTTCTGCAAAGGATACCACTTAGACCTCCCGCAATGGGAGTATCATAGTTAGTATCATGCATGCCAACTAAGCAAACTAGGTGATATGGCATAGAATTAAATGAAAAAAAAAGAGTTCAGTATCATATTATGATACCGTATCATAATAAATGTTAAGCTAGTATGTGTCTTGCATGACAATAAATAGTACTACTTATGATACTAAGTTATGATACTATGCATTATGGAGGTAGTATCATACACTAGTATCATGTGCATGATAGTAACCTTAGGGCTCTCCCAATGCATTGTTTCTTAGCACAATATCATAGGAGCAATAAAAATTTAAGATACGACCTCCACAATGCATTGTATCTTAGAGGTTGTATCTTACTTAATGATTTTAGCTCAATGCATAAATATGATTGGTCTAACCATGCTTTTTGCATATGGCCACGTGCAAGAGTTGTATCTTAGCTAAGATACAACCTCACTCTCTTTCTTCATTAAATACTATGCCACATAAGCAAAATGCCTATGATTACGTGCTAAGATACAAGCATTGGGAGTGCCCTTAAGGCATCTTCAACAGTTTGTATGTAAGTGTTGTTGGTACATTGTTTATGTCATCAACTAACAAGCTATCATACAAGTACTTCAATGGGCTGTATGTAAGACATTCAATAAAAAAATGAGAAAGTAATTGTGGTTGCTCTCTATTCTACCTTGGAGCTTGTGCAAGAGGTGTTGGTTAATCTACATACAACTTTGCTCTCTCACCTCATTTATTACATGACACATCATCATTTTATCCTAGGTGGCAAACTTACCAACACCTATCTTACAACCATTGAAGATGCCCTTATGATACTACCATTGCGGGAGGTCTTAACTAGTGATTAGGAAAAATATGCAGCGTGCTATGAAACTTTATTGAACTGAAGTAGGACACGTCAAACGAGAGCAATTAATGAAGTACGTTTTTCAAAAAGAGAAAAATTAATGAAAGAGTACTGGTTCGGGGGAGCAAGGCTATTTTGGTTGGGTTGAGAACGCGTCACATATTATGTGCTAAGCGTTTTCTCAGAATTTCATATTTTTTTGTGTTTTTATGTTTAAATGATTTTCCGAATTTTTGGTTTTCATGCGGTTTTCTTACATTTTGGTGAAAAGAATTCAAACTAATTATTGTACGTGATAAATGGCATTTTATTTTATTTTTACAAAAGGCACGATCATACCTCTTGTGGATGCATAGATTTGTTTCCGCAAACTCTACAAATGATAAACATTTTTTTTCTAGAGTTACGACCATGCCTTTTATAAAGGCACAAGTTTGTTTTTGCGGAAGGCGGACAACCGCTAATCGGCCTTGGCTCCTGTAATCTTCTTCTTTCTTTTTGGTGAAAGTCATGTAATACCCTCTCTGGCAGAGAGAGCTCAGCGGTGAGCGAGGGGAAACCACCCGCTGGACACGGTGGTAGCTGGTACCGAGTATCCACGGCTGGTGCAAGACGCCGCACGCAACGTATTTGTACACGCCAGTTATTTTAATGGCATCGTATAACACCAACTACCCGAGTATATGCAGTTGTGTCAGACAACAAGGGGCCCCTGCACCTGACCCACACGAAGACTTCTGTGCCACAAAGTGATCATTGCGCACGCGAGCGAGAAGCACTGTATAACGTAACTATTTTGTTAGCGGACGCGGCTATTTGGCTCTGGGGTGCACGCGCTCTCTAATGAATAGTAAAATCAAAACAAATGATAAAATTTTCAAAAAATTCTGAATTATTTTGTGAATGTTCATATTAGTGTGGCATGTGTGCTTGCAAATTTTGATGCCATATGATGCAGTGGTTCTTCCTCGGTGAAAAAAACAAAAGTACGTATGACGTTTTGCTACATTTGAAAGCATCATTTGGCGTTTGATTTGTCTTTTTTTCACAGGCCAAAATACTAAAGCTTTTCACTTGAAATTTTGCATGTGCCATTTGGGTATGACAAAGAACACATACATTTTTAAAAAAAATCGACATTGGCAAAATGTACATTTGACATGCAGGTGCACGTACACCCTACAGCCAAAGGGAATATCTCTTTTGTTGCCGTCCTATATAATTAAGCACCCACACAGGAGGGACCAAACACAGCCTACTTTATAACAGGGGTAGGGATCCGAAAATGCATATCTAGTCGCGAGCACAGATGAGCTGCTTATCTCCAACGCTCGGTCTCTCCTATATTCGCACCATCCCAGGTATTTGCTCGTGTATCTGTAATAGTATATGCAAGCTTTTCTTTAGCCATGGCCCACTCATGGACCCATTAAATTGTGACGTGCGCCGACTCACCCGAGAAGGATCAAACAGCTGTTAAACGATCTGAGCCACGGCCCAGACGTCGTGCTCCATCTAGAAGTGCCGCTGTCCACCATAGAGAAGTCAGCATGGGACGCGAACTTATGTAGGACGAGCTATAGGAGGACTTAATCTGCAGCGTCGCTGAGCGTCTTGGGATGGGATAGTGTCAGCTGCTTGTCCCCTCTAGCGGCCAGCTATAGTTAACACGTAGGTGTCGTAGCCGTAGAAGATTAGAACAAGTGTTTCTTACCGTGGTGCATGTTTGAGTACTCGCTATGTGCATGAGGGAGCGCCTGGAGGTGGGGTTAGGCCATGTGCTGCTACATGAACATTTCGCAGGCACGTGGGTTGTTGATTAGATAGATGAGAGTTATCACACGGTCGATTGATTAACATGTAAATCCAGTTGCTGATATCTGCATCCAATTAACATGGAAACACAGTCTGATCAAAATGATGTTTACGTCAAACTTGTTGCATTGTAATCAAACTTGTTGCATTGTAATCAAACTTGTGTGCTTGTCAGTAGTTACTAATATACAATTTTCTTGATAATGTTTTGCTAACTGCCTTTCATCATCATTGTTTGTTGAGCCACTTGCCTCCACCGGCTGCGTTTCATTATGCTGGGTGGGGCGTTCTGTAATTATCTTAGAAGGTGACTTGACCGCACGCTTTGATGCCGTCTGACATGTTACAGATTGCAGTAAGCTTTTGGCATGTTATTGATGAAACATAAAATAAACATATTTTTTAAACGAGCCGCTCCGTTGTGCAGTTGCCAGGTACGTGCAGAACTGTAAATCGAGTTGATACTGAATTAACACTAGGTGATGACTGTGTTTTGCTTCATTGCACGTATATAGCTTTTTTAATTAGGTAGGTTAGCCCACCTGGAGCGAGTTAGATTATCAAATTTGTTTTTCCTGGTCTCTGTTAAGGTATATAATTCTTCTGTGCATATCTTTTTATTTTTTGAAATATTCACATAGCCATCAATGTGTTCTAATCGGTTGATAATCACTAATTGACAAAAATATTCGGATCATCGTGAATTGCCCATCTGATAATAACTATTAAGAAAAAGTCAAATCTTTTGTAAACATCTTAAACTAACCGGTTAATTGATTGTTCAATGCACGAGTCGAGCAGTTGCTTACTCGATGTTTTTTAGGGCACTTTCAATTTATAAAATTTATTTCCCTAACAACAGGTTCCACAGCAGCGTGATTGACGTAATCAAAACCATTGGCTTTATAAACGAAATTCGGTATTAATTTGGTTTCTGTTTGTTTGGCTTGTCTCGTGCACCACCTGACCCTTTCTGGCCAATGATTTGAGAAGCTAGCAAGGGTTGCTTAGTCGATGGATATGTGTCGTGGGTAGGTCAAGTTGATTAGTCTAGCGTCAGTGTGATAACTGGTTTTTGCGTTCGTATGAAATGGTTTTAGAATATATATCCTCATAATTATTTAGTTTACTCATGGATCGTGAATATTACATTGTCTAGTTTTGGTTTTCCCGGCGCTTTTGTTTATGTGTGTAATTATTAGGTGGGTGTTTTGATCAGATTATGTTAACTAAATTTGAAAATATCTGGTGCTTCAGAATGTGCTAATTCATGCATGGTCCAGTCGAATATGTGTTAATTATTCCGTGCGCGTCTTATTTACCTGGTCAATGCCTTCGAATGCTGTTTAGAAAGGAGCATGCTACGCTAATTAAATAGTAATTTATTTTACGTAGCATTTTTTACACGATGGGTTATCCTGTGTCCTCTCACTCAAGGGTACAGCGTTAGCTGTGGTCTTTTGAACAGATCACATGTGCCCTCCACTAACATGGTGCAACCGAGGAACAGTGTGGAACACTGTCCTTTTAACCTAGCTGCTGCTAGTACTTTCTGCCGAGATACACGGCTCGATCAGGGTCTACAGGGGACAGGCATGCGTGAATACAGGAGGCACTCTGATCCCCATGCGCAGTGAATGGACTGGATACCATGGCGCTAGTAGCTCGGCCTACATCAGGCATTTTCGAGTCAGTATGATGCTTTACTGACCTTGCTGACACAACGAAAGCCTTTTTTTTAAGTCACAACGAAAGCCTGTATGAATAGCTAAGTTAATCACATATGGGGAATAGATGTTCCAATGAACTTTGTCCAACTATGGCAAACCGTCGTTTGTCGTTGCAAAATTTTGAAAAAACGCGTTCCGCATTTTTGTTAAAGTATATTGTTAATGGATAATACAGGATCACACGTAGACAAGTGAAAAACATTGCGTATTTTGTACTATAGGTTTCAAATAACAAGTTCGCACGATAATTTATTCATCATATAAATTTTAGCTGAAACACATAAAAACTATGACAACCTCTCAATCCTCATCGATGCCGAGGTAGAATTTTACGATGGCCTTGCACAACGCCTTTGCCAGGTCTTTTTCCTCCTTCGCGGCAGCGAGGCGCTCGACAATGCCGGATACTCCAGCCTCCACCGCCTTTACCCAGCCAAGACCTCCAAGTCGACGGCATGACAACGCTAAAAAAACGACAAGACGTGTTTGTGGAGCATGCCAAATCAGTCCATGGAGTTTGCCCGCTGCATCGAGATAGTCGGCGGCGGTTCCATGCCTGCCGTAACCGCCAAGGCTCGGTGGTGTGGTTGCCGTTGCCAGCTTGCCGTGGCACTTCCTTCTCGTCAAGCAACACCATCGTGCGGGAGCTCCTTGCCTCCGTGTCGCTGCGTCCACGGACATCTATGGTGGCGTCATGCACCTTCCTTTCTTTCTTTGTATACGCCTCATGCCACGGAAAGTACGCAAGTGAGCTCGAGCTCACTTGAGCTCGGTATGAACAGTAAAATCGAAAAAAATTGAAAAAAATCTAATTTTTTTATCAAACATTGACAAATGTTTGAAGTGCTTGTGAATTTTCATCACGAAATGAAATTCGTGGATGTCACAAAAAAAATCAAAACTCCAAAATGCTGAAAAAAATAACATTTTGAATCATTAATTTTGTTTTTTTTTGCTGCGACATCCACGAATGTCATTTTCTAATGAAATTTTACAAGCATTTCAAACATTTGTCGATGTTTGACACAAAAAAATTCAGATTTTTTTGAATTTGTTTTATTTTTTTCGATTTTACTTTTCACCAGCTCATATGAGCTCGGTTTCATATACTCCACACTCTCATGCCACTCAATTTTTCCTTTTACACTGAGTACAAACTAGATAGATGTTTGCAATAGGATGCTTGTTGCAAAAAATTTGAGCGTAATAAGATAGATGTTGCAAACACTTTTGAGTGGTTTAAAAAAATTTGCAAGCAAAGGAGCTTTGCAACGTCATTTATGTTGCAAAGAGGGTTCCAAAAAGAATGTACGTACAAATAAATTTTCGCAACAAGTATCAAGTTGCAAATAAGTTTCGCAACAAGCATCATGTTGCAAAGAATGGTCTACGTGATACATTAAATTCAACGGCGCAGTCAAATATCTCTGTGTATAACGGAGCTTCGCAACAAACATCGTATTGCAAAGGAGCTTCACAACAAACATTCTGTTATAAAGGAGATAAAATGTTCGATGTGATCATCACTTGTATCAACCCGTACTTGGATAGACGTCAGATTTAAAAAAAAATTAGGAGATTTAAAATTATTTGATGGTCACGCAACTGACCGATTCTAGGATATAATCCGCCGGCGGACGGGTAATATATCCGCCTTTTAATTTTTATCTGCACAGAATACCGATAAAAGTGAAATTCCTGTGCCATGGATCAGCTTGGAAGCAACGACCTGATCCACGGATCAACATTTTTGGGGAAAATGTCCGTCCAAATTGTCGTCAGGTGGGACCCCAAGTCGCAGGCCGCCCATCTAGGTACACCGCGCATTCCAGGAATTACCAGCGCTCAGTATTTGGCTGAAAAGCTTCATGGCACAGATCGCCAGGCAATACTCAACGTTCCTGATAACCGGACCATCTAGCTGTGTATGTGTTAACGCTCGCGCTAATGCTGCTCCACATGAACGCATCAAGCAGTTAAGAGCTTTTTAGGGTCTAACGAAGTGTCACCGCATTGACCACCTAGTTTGTTTACTAGTAAAGATAGTGATCAATTTATGAGCACACCGTTAAGGAAGCATGCAAGCCAGTGCCAAGAGCGAATATGTAACCCTGTACCCACCGGAAATAAAATTTTATTCTGACATCGCATGTGCCCCATAAACTGGTATGACTCAGCTTCCTTAAGAGCATGGTTAATAATATAGTCAGTTGTTGGCTATAAGGTTTTGCCATGTCATCTATAACCCATTTTATAGCCAATATGTACAATAGTTAGCTACATAAGCGAACTACTTTTACAATACATGGTTCACTTTTCATCTCACAAAATGCCTAGGAGCATGTGCTAGAGCTGACTCTTTACGAAGAGTTCGCTTCCCTTCTTTCTCCTCTTCTCTCTCATCCAACTCAGCAAAGATATAATATTTTACTCCTTAGAGCCTGCTGACTGGACTTTATTGTACTTGCTCTAATTGACATGCACATGTTTTCCCCGGAACTCATTCAACGCAAGTATGAAATGAAAATAAAGTACTTCCTCCATTCCAAAATATAGTGTGTCGTTGGTTTCCGTGCTTCAACTTTGACCATAAATTTAACCAATGAGACCAATTACAGCGGGAGCAAATATTGTACCAATGAATTCGTGTTGAAAAAAAGTTTTCAACTATGTAATTTTTTCTTCCGTCGTAATCGGTCTCATTGGTTAAATTTATGATCAAAGTTGGTATTCGTGATGTGCGGTCGCACTATATTTTGAAATGGAGGAAGTACAGACTTGTCTACCCAGTTCATCGTCCTCATCCAGAGCCGGACGCGCACCGCCAGCAGCTCCATTAGCACACGCTCTGCCAAGGAAATGCGTTGCGGAGTAGAGTAAAGTCTTGCTAGAACATCTGGGTGGAGCACCGTCAAGTTGATCAGACATCAGGACCTGCAACTAATCTTCGCGGTAAGTTATCCACAACTCAATCAGTATCATCCCCAAACTAGCTAGGTAGTGCCTTTTCTGCAGAAGTAACAGCTGATCCGTACCAATGCTGGGCACTGCGTCCTCGGCGGTCGCTAATTTTTTTTGTCGCCACGATCCAAAAATTCTCTGGGAACGGGCCGCAGCACCTCCCTCTTACGACCCTTTCTATGATTGTGACACGTGATCTCATATCACTAATCTCAAAGCTCTCGTTAACCACCTCAAACTAGGAAAAACGAGGCTACCTGCTCCAGTTGCATCTCGCGGAAGCGCCGGGACCGGTGCCGGCGAGCATCCGAGTCCTCGCGGCCGATTTTCTGCTTGCCAGCGAGCCTCTTCCTGCATCTCGTCGAAGCGACGATCCCGTCCATTGCTCGATTTGTCGTCGTCGCCTTCTGCTAGCGAGTCGCCCCGCCACCTGCTGCTCGTGAGTCGCCCCGCCGCCTGCTAGTCGCGAGCCGCCCTACCGAGGTCCGCTGTTTGTCGATGAAGGTACGGCGTCGGCGTGCGCCCGGTTCTGCTGATTCTTTTCCAATTTTTTACTAGTATAATTTTTACTGAAATTTGGTGTTGTGTTATGCAGGCAGTTCCGGTCTTGTTCAGAAATTTCAGAGTTGCTAACATTCAGCTAGCAAGGTTCAATTGCAAATGTGCTCATGAGACTGCTACGTGCAATGTTCTAACTAGAGAAGTGTAGAATAATGGGCTCCAACAAGAGAAGTTTTTGAGTGTAAAGACGTCTCTGAAGCCGGGGGATTGATAAAACTTCTGTTAGGTCACTTTGCTTTCTCCTTTTTTTCAAGTGGAAGATATGGCTGAGGAGGAACAGCTACCACTTTCTGAACTATGTTACAAATGTTCAGATATTCCAAAAATGTACCAGTAGCTTCTATGTAGCACAAGTGTAGCAAAAGTATTGTGTAAATGAATAGAATTCCTGTATATATTGAGTTGATGAATGAATGTGTTTAACCCTTTTATGAGAAAAAGTATTAGTAGTCATGAATCATGTCAACAATGCAAACTACTGTTTATGCAATTAGGAGAGACAAAAATAATAACCAGTGATGAAATTAACAAAAAAACTATCTGAGGTAATGACAGGAACATTACGAATGATGAAATTGGTAAAAGAATATCCTCGTTCACATTATCCAGTACATGTATTTCTGTTCTGAAACGAACTCCATATATATGTAGGTCACTACCGACTAGAAAATATAATACAAGGTACTACTTCTATGCCTACTCCTTCCTTCCTTCAGGATTCATTGCATCAAAATCCAATCTTCTCGAAATATGCGGCACATCTGAAGCTCGATCAGTTTGAAGTAGAAGTTCTGTATATCCTCCTTGGATGAATGGACCAAACATGGTCGAAGTATCCCTGTGAAAAGTATCATTTGTGAACTGTGGTACTGTAGTATGAAAACTTGAGCTTTTCCCAAAAGATCCCTGTGACATGAAAATGTATTGTAGATGTTCAAATTTTTTGTCTTCAAACTATATTACATGAGAAATATAAAAAACTGTGTGGTAATCAATCTTACGATAAATTGTTGGGAACCTTCAGCATGGAACATATTATTTCCGAAATGTGGCATTGCCATATCAGTTCTTGTGCTTCCCCCAAAAGGTCCATGTGTCATATAAATGTAGTGGAACTGTTTAGAATTTTTGTATCAAATTTATATTAGATAAGAAATATAAAAAACACGAGAAACATGTCTTACAATAAATTGTTGAGGACTTGCCCCATAAAACATAGTATTTGTGAATTGTGGCATTGCAATATTAGTTCTTGTAATTGGCTCATTAGATCCCTGTGTCATATAAGTGTATAAATCAGAATTTTGTGGTACAAATATATGAAATGAAAGATATTAGACCAAGCACATAATTTGTCATACAGTAAACTGTTGATGACCTTCTCCAACAACATAATTTGCTTGTACTTTGTTTCCAGCACCTATAGTTGGTGAACCATGTAAAAATGCAAACTCTACAATATGTGCAATCAGGAGAGACAAAAAAAATAACCATGGGGCTGCATTACCTTTCTTTGTTCCAGCCTTTGGCTTCTTTGTTCCAGCCTTTGGCTTCTTTGGTCCTTTCTTTTCAAGTGCAGATTTTGCTCTTTTTTCCATTGGACCCTTTATCACTTGAGGAGGTTTAAATGTTATGTTTCGATTTGTTACGTCTTCACCCGAATCATTGGAATTTATATGAACGGTCTGAGGCTTGGCATGTCTTATTTTGCTTATTGACTCATCAGCTTCTATATCTAGCATATCTATAGCTTTCTCCAATTCTTGAAGAAGTTCTTCTGAAATAGAGCACTTCAGTGCAATAGAGGTTGCTTTCCGAGAAATGCGTGCAGCATGTGTTTGTAACGTTTCTTTCGTACTTCCTTCATTATTCGAAGAATATCCTCTTTTTGCATACTTTGTCCATCTGTGTAGTATATATTGCGGTGGCAAAGTGAAAACCTCATTGATGTTGAATACTCGGAGTGCGTGTTTGCACAATAGACCTATGGCATCATAAAACACTTGTTTATACCATATTTATAAACCAAAAAAATAACTAAAAACAACCAGTGCATACCTTTGGATTCGTATCTTCTACAAGAACATGATATGGTCAAATTCTCATAATCAAAGACAACTAGTGCTTCAGCCTCATATACCGCACCCATCACCTTGTAAGTTTTGACTGTTCCCACTTCAGAAATTAATTCGCACTTGACAAGATGTTGCTTTTTGAACTCCTCTTCGAAATCAGTATAAAGCCTCCTTGTATATGACTCGGTTGCAGTCTTCAACAAAGGTAAATTCCTTATGTAAGTAACAGGGTTACTCTTCCGTGACTTAAAATCTGCATCTAGTTCATTCTCGCAAAGACTAGAAGAACACTTCTCATATTGTTCTAAGAGCTCCAAAAGGCATAGCTTCTTGCGAAATTTCTTCTTGAACACATTGTTCATACCTTCGCTCCTTTGAGTTGAGGTCATGTCTGCAGAAAATGAATCATTGCGGTACACGGAAGCCCACTTCTCACGCAAACCATATAGAGTTTGTATCCATGTGTTATCCACAAGGTCATAAGCAATCAACAATTCTTGCCACTTCTGCTCAAAGTATACCACTGAGCTTTCAAGGTATACAACTCTCTTAAAATCAGCAAGAAACCGAGGATGGTTTGAAATTACATGGCTCAGATGTTTACCGGCATTTTGATAAATGTGCCAAAGACAAAGAAGATGTTTTGTGCTTGGAAAAACAATGCTAATTGCCTTCCCTATAGCTGCACACTGATCTGTGAAAATTGAAGCAGGTCGCTTGCCAGACATTGCAGTTAAAAATGTGTTGAAGAGCCATATAAATGAGTCGGCGGTTTCATCAAATAGTAGCGCAGCTCCAAACAGAATGGTCTGCTTATGATGGTTAGTACCAAGAAGTGGTGCAAAATGCATTTCAAATTTATTTGTCTGGAAAGTGGTGTCAAATGACATAGCATCACCAAAGCAAGCATAGTCCATGATAGATTGACCATCTTCCCAAAAGAAATTTGCTATACGGCAATCCTCCTCATCTAGTTGTATGGCATAAAAAAAGGAAGGATCTTCTAACTATTTGTTTTTCAAAAATTCTAAGCAGTGTTTGAGCATCATTAACTTCCAAATACTTCTTGCGCTCACGACCGATATGGTTATTGCAATCCACCCACAAGAAAGGTACATGATTAGGTCCTCCATACCACTGCTTGAAAAAAATTGTACACTTCGGCAGGCTTCAATCCAGCTCCCCTCATATTACCAATCAGAACTTATCAGACTCTACCAAACGACGTTGTGACCGCAACATGTGTTTCTTATTAGGACTTGCGAGATAATGATTATGCTCAAGTACAACCTTCTGCACCTTCCATACACCATCACGAGCAATTAAGAACTGAATACGGGCATCACAGCCAGACCTTGTGGCAGCATTTTGTTTCACCGTGTCATGTTTTGAATGAGTGCCTCTTTCCCCTTCATTACTACAAACTATATGCTTCTGATAAACTGATTTGTCAGGTCTCAACTTTGTGTGGCTCTTTCAGATGCTAAAACCAATATTACCAGCATACTCGTTGTAGAATTCGTATGCATCCTCTTCTGACTTGAAAACCATTCCAACTTTAGGAACAATTGTTGATTCAGAACTAGTATCATGCACCTGCAGTGAAATTGTGTAAACTGAATAGCTGCAAATAAATCATGATTTTTGGCAAAAACTACAGGGTTCAGTTTGGTACCTTATTGCTGGTTGCTATTGTAGCTGAAGCTTTTAATGCGGAAACAGTCGAGCTAGATGGGATCGTCGTCTTACACATATTATGCTCCTGCATTCAGATATATATAAATTGAATAGCTGCAAGTAAACCATGTTTTTTTTTTCAAAAATACACGGATCAGTTTGGTACCTCATTGGCAGTGGTCATTGTAGCTGAATCTTTCAAAGTGAAAACAGTCGAGCTCGACGGTATTATTTCGCCGGCCAGCGGCTGTGAGTTCTCCATGACAGCGTGATCGTCGGATGAGTGAACGACGAACGAAGAAACGGGCTGCGTGTCGCCGCCGTCGACAGCAACGTTGTACTCATCGGAGGTATCGGCTCCTGCCATACCTTCACGACGGGTGGGAATTGGCAGTAGGTCTGCGGCTGTGTCAGTTCGCCGGCGGACAGCGTAGGCGACTGCCGACGACGGATATTCTCCTGACGCCATGTTCCCTCGTTCAACAACACGCGGCCACGATCGTTTCCTGAATATCCGGTTTGACAGTTCATTATCTGAACCTACCTAGACGAGGTGGTTAGGAGGATCTTTGAGATTGATTAGATTAGCTGACGTGTCGCAATCTCACGAAGGGCCTCAGGAGTCAGGAGTGGAAGAATGAGGCCCGTTCCCAGAGAAAAAAATTCCCGCGCCGCACAGGCAAGGTAAAAAACTGTTGAGCACGGTCAAACACACCCTAATAAATATATGCATGGCCCACGTCGGAAGGCCCTAGCTCTGGTGTGAGTCAGCCCACGCGCTTTTGTGTCAGTGTATTTGGCCCGTATCCGTGCCAACCAGCCATTTTCCACGCAATACGAACGCGGATCCCCATTGATGTTTGTGCCGGTCAGATAGAGCATAGCAGATACCGGCATGGTAGGATGTCCACTCTCTGATTCAAATGCAAGAAGGGTGCTGATTATCTCTCGACTGCCTGAAGGTGGTAAACAATCTGAACAGTGGGAACTCAGTGACTACCCATGGAGCGATTTTGAATGAGAATGGCTCTTTTCAGTTAGTCACCTTCGCCCATGAGCGCAGTAGCGGAGGTAGCTAACTGGATCAGGGTGGGCCACAGTAAACCATTCATACAATTAGTACTAATTTTACTGTTTATATACTATTTTGTAAGCCATAAAACAAACGGTTGGCAAATCCCAGGGTGGGCCGTGGCCCACCCGTCCACCCCCCTAGCTCCGCCACTGCATGAGCGGCGAAAGAGCAACGTGGACGCACACGGCACACCCATAGTGAAATTCGCAACCTCACCGTGTCAGGGTAGGCATGTATGGGTATTTGGATCCCCGGATCCTCGACTTGCATTCGCATGAACATATCAACGCAATAAAGCTCCCCCGTAAATCTCAAAAAAAAAAAAACCTCACCGGTTAGTCTGTTTTATTTTTATAGAAAACAGTATTCCCTTCGAGTCATAATAAATGTATTTCATCTGATACAAAGTTTATACTAATTTAGTATAAAATGAGCGACATTTATTATGCATAAGAAAGATTAACATTCAAAATGCACTGACGTACGCAGCGCTCCGGTAGCCGGAGAACAACCTGATGGCTGCTGCACACGAACAGGTATTGGCCACATGAATGTCAGGCGGCCGGGGCATAACCCTCCGCTCGCCGGGCTACGCGCAAGCGCAATGGCAACAGCAAGCACTCAGATGGCGACCGGCCGGTACACCGGAACTGTCTAACTACTTGCTGGTGACAAATGCCTGCACGCGGTGGCCAACTACTGCTGGCCAAGGAACCGCTCAACGTGCGGTCCCCCTCACACTTGTCATCAGCAACTTCTCTCAGAAAACAATATCACAGAAAATGCAGTAGCAAAACAAACATATCTGAAACCCATCC
The DNA here is from genome assembly GCA_950022295.1 of Bromus sterilis. Taxonomy (NCBI): domain Eukaryota; kingdom Viridiplantae; phylum Streptophyta; class Magnoliopsida; order Poales; family Poaceae; genus Bromus; species Bromus sterilis. Next base: position 35,688,001 of record OX465597.1, read on the forward strand.
GTCATCTCGTAACAGGAAAAGGAAAAAAGGAAACCCAAGAGTGGCATGCTGACATACAAAGGTCCCAATAATTGCGTTAACAATGCTAATGCCGGCGGGTGCTTTCATCGGCAATCTCTATCTGAACGAGGGGCTTCTATAAGATCAGGCTAATAATGGCCATCTTCTATCAACGGACTCGAGCAATACGAATAATCTACACTGCAACTGAAATTAGCAGACAGGGACAGCCAGGGCGAGAGAGCGAACAGGCGAACATAATATAAAGTTTGACAGTGTATACAGCTACTACTGTGATAAAAAGCTAATTTGTAGATCACCTAATAAACATCCGCATCCATCCTAGAATTTAAACACGAAATCTAAAAGCTTATCATCTTACACTATACTAGACTAGTGAGCATACCCAACCGGATAAAATAACGGTCGAAACAATGCTAGATGGCTGACTCAGCTCAGGTGCTATGCGACGCTTTCAGTTTCTGAATCCAGTGCTTAAGCCCCTTCTTATGGTCAGTGCAGATGCCGCCCTTTAGCGTGTCCAGGCAGCCGCCTTGCGAGATAACATACTCCATCTTCTCCAGGGCTTTCACTATCTGCCAGAAGTCCGGCCTCTTCTCGGGCTGCAATGCGCAGCACTCCTCAATCAAGGGTCTCACAGCCATTGGGCAATAATCCTCAGGCCCAATTGGTTTCTTCTTCTGAAATAAGACCAAAAGATTTAGCCAAGGAATATGTAAATCTTCAAATATGATTTCAGCAAAAATTCAAACTCAAAACACATAAATAAACTCTTACGTTATTTGCAACAGCATAAGCCACCTGAACTGGGGTCATGTTCTCATAAGGAATTCTTCCGGATACCATCTCCCACAACAACAGTCCAAAGCTATATACATCCACCTTCCGGTTGTACGGCTTGCGCTTTATCATCTCAGGGGCCATCCAACGGTACGTACCCTCATCCTCCACAAGCAAATCACATATCGTCTCCTCGCAGGCAATGCCGAAATCAGCGATCTTTATCTCAAAGTTCTCATCAAAGAGGATGTTCTCAGGCTTAATGTCACGGTGGACAACTCCCTGAGAGTGGATATACTCCAACCCACGCGCAACCTCAAGAGCAATTAATATAGTCTTCTCAAGAGGGAGGGGGTGGTTCTCTGGGCTATGCAGGTATGACCTCAAGGAACCTCCGGTAAGAAGCTCAGTAATAATGTAATAGACTGGAACTGGATGGCATTTATAAGCTGCTACAAGCTGCATTAAGACCAATAAAATGATTAGTAAAGATGAAACATTATCGAAGACATGATTACATTGCTGGTATTAATAGTTGCCAGCTTATTATAATCAATCAGCCAATCAGATGCACCTATTGATGAATATTTTTAAGCGCTCAACAACTCATTGAACATAAATAACATCATGTTAATCCAAGATAACACCAACTTATATGTGTTTGCAATTGCACGAAAAACTGACGTGCAATTGTCAGTTGACTATGGGAAGGAAAAAGTTCAACAAAACATTATAAGCAATAAGGCAATCATATGAACTTATTGATGAATAATTTGAACACTTACATTGATCAAAAATAATATCAGTGCTAATTCCAAGATAACATCAACTAAAATGTTTCAGTATATGACAGGTTGAGAACAATTTTCAGTTGATTATGAAAAAAAATCAACTAAACATACATTCCTTTTGTTTATTACACACAAAGTAACACCGAAAATATCCATGTGAGCATTAGATGGCTAGGCAAAATGAAAGCAAAGGCTTTGCATAATTACATGACAAAAGATAAAAAAAAACATGATGAGAAGCCTGAAGATATTTTTACCTTGATCACATTTTTATGATGCAAATGAGATAAGGCGTTGATCTCAGTGTTATATTGCTTTTCAAGCTTTGCAGCCATCATCCCATTGTCGTCATCATCAGGTGGGCGGATAAACTTAATGGCGACTGGTTTATCATCATATAGTCCTTTGAACAATCGGCTATGTGCCCCAGAAGCAAACCTATGGCCAACAAGCAACTTGGATGGATCTAGTGTCCAATCAACTGTTGATAGCACCGCTTGAGCCATGCTAACTCTACGGGCCCTCACATTTTCTACTGCACTAACCCTCCTCCTTCCTCCATTGTCAAAGTATCTCCTCGTCCGTGAGCTATCCTTTTGAGACTTATGCTCATCAGAGACCATCGGAGTCGAACACCAATCAGGGCTTGGAACCATATCAGACTCTTCCCTTCCCAACGATTTTCCATAGACGCTCTTTTCAGATCCCACTCGCTTCGGGGGAGGGCTCGTGAACCTTTTACTGCTGGCCCTCGCTTCCCTGAATATATCCGAAGGAACTACGCTAGGAAGAGGAGACTTCGATCTCTGCTTGTGCTGAGATCCATCAGCCTTTGGTAGGCTGGAGCCTTGATTTGAGGGTGCCTTGTTTAAGTAGCTGAGGAGCATCATGGAGCTCGGGCTCTTGACCAAGCTCCTTGCCCTTGGGGCCTTGGATTTTTCAGATTTTGCTGGAGGGCTCAAAGGAATCTCCAAACTTCCTCTCTGCTTATTGGCCTTTTTCTCAATAGGCGGAAGTGAGGATCGAAGTGATGGGAAACTGGCAGTATGTTTAAGTGGAGTTACCGCCTCCTCATTGCCTCGATGAACAGGCATCGTCACCGACTTCTCCATACTCGCAAATTTATGAAGCCTCTGCTCCACATCCCTCCCAAGAGGAGCCACATGCACCCCATGGGAACCAACCCTTGTGTAGACAGTGTGTGAAAACTTGGTCCTCCTAATCCAGGAGTTCTCCTCCTTGTCCATACTGCTGGCACTAAGGAGTCGGAAAAACGCGGTCACAAGTGATCAGATACCAACTTTGGAGGCCTGGATCAGCATGAACCACATGTTGAAGTGAAATTTGGAACAAAAGACACAAGAAACGCCTCCCAGAGAGCTTAGGCCCCCCATTTGCTGCCAAGTTGTTGCCACAGGTTGTACAGAAAAGAGGTCTGTTCAGTATCAAACCAATCCCTGAAACTTGCGGAACCCACAGCAGCGTAGCCTTATCAAGCGTCCTGAAAAACAGCAAGAGGAATGATAGATTGTAAGCTGAACTTGGGGGCAAGAGGCACTATTATATTCACAATTATTGCTTGTAAAAAAATGTCTCGGTCAGCCAATAAAACTAAGCCGGTATTATTTATCATTATCGCTACTTGACCTTTTCTAACTGAATTAGTGGAATACAGGCGTGAAATTAGTGGGATACAGGCGTGGAGAGTGAAAATCACGCGGTTTTGCTTTTTCGACAATTGGATCAGTGAAGTATATTACAGAGAACTGCAAGAGTAAAAAAATATTACGACACGGCAAGAATCAATCTGAAAAGCGGCTGACAAATTGACAGCCTGCATACAGATCTTCTAGTTTAAGACATCGACTGTTCAGGCGACGAGACGTCAAATTCAGGAGAATAAGAATCACACCGCGCAAGTAAGATCGACAATTTTTTTACCATTATTAGCCGCCCCCAAAACCTCACTTAGCCCATTTGGATAACTTCTCCAGAACATGACCAGGAAACAACATCTGATGATGAACGAACGAACGAACTGTTGAGACTCGGTAGGGCACCAGAACTTATCAGCTAGACAAAGAGGAGGGGAATATGAAGCTGATCTACTTAAGAAACGCAAAGCACAAATTGGCACGCCGACGGCATCGAAAATCAGAGGCGGACGAACACAATGGGAAAGCAATCCGGAGCAGAAAGCTGGAAAGTTAAGCCGTAAAGAACAAACAACAAGATCCGCTAACAAACATCGTACTACTTGCCTTGTCAGCCCAGCTCAACTCGATCGAGAAGCACCCCCAAAGCTGATGAACTTGCGTCTAGGAGACTAGTACACACAGCCGCCGCCGAGGAAGAAGAAAACGAAACAAGAGAAGTAAAAAAGCAGTCTTGAGATGGGGAGGGAGGGAGGGAGGGAGGAGCGAGATACCAACCTTCCTCCTCGTCCGGGATACGGTTGCGGGGATCGAATCGAATCCGGGGTCAGAGAATGCCTGCCCGGTTCAACCCCCTCTCTGTATCTATCTATCTATCTATCTATCTATCTACCTCTTCCCCTCTTTCCGCGCCGGACTCCCAACTGAATCTCGATCGAGCCGAGGAGGAGGAGGATATCAGGATCAGCAAGAAGGACGCAGCGGCATTGAAGGAAGAGGCCCGCGCACCAGAAAGAGAGAGAGAGCGAGCGACGGGAAAGGGGCCCGGCCGACACCCTGTACGCGCGCGCGGCGGTGGTGGCCCGTGTACGCTGCGCACCGTACAGCCCCGGGACTCCTGCCTCTCCCCTCCCCGGGCAGAGCACGGCTCCTCTATATACTAACTAATCCTACCCCAACAGCTCCACCGCATTCCAAGGGCTTGCTCATCTGCGAACACGCGGAAACCCCCGAGGCCACCGCCGCACCGGCTAAGGAAATCCGGCGGGTGTTGACGACGGCAGCATTTCTGGAAATACGCGGGGTGGGATTATTAGGAAGGGAGTGTTGGAGGGGGGGAGGTGGGGGAGGAGTCAATGCGGGGAGACAAGCCAGGTGAGGTGAGGGGGAGGGGCTTCGTTGTTCGTTAGTAGTTTGTGGAGTGTGGGGTGGCAGCAGAGGTGGTGGACGGAGAGGGATTGAGAGAGAAATGAGAACGTCAAAGCTTTGCGCAAAAAGCAGTTAGGTGTTTACCCTTGGCCTCCCTCCCTGACCCCTCCTTTTCTCTTTCCCACATTCTTTGGTGCCATTATTGGTGATGCTGATCCTCCCTCCCTAGTAGCTAGGCCTTGGATTCATTGTGTCATAGTTATTTCTTTCCTTTTATGTAAAATGTAGTATTTATTGTTCATCCTTTGTAAGATGTGATTGGTGTTTGCAAAGTCTTTTCTTTCTAAAATGGATGAGCTATTCAGCTATTAGCTTCAAAAGGAAAAAAAAATGGATGACCCAGAAGAAGATGGTTTATAAAGAAAACTCGATGTTGCAAACCATTGGTCTATGAGAAGTGCGTATGCGCATGCTCACGTATATTTGTCGGGTTCATAGTTGTCGCACTAGTCAAAAGGCGGCACTAGGATCAAGGGTGACGAAGAAGAAGTCCTCGACCAATGTTGGCTAGGATACCGAAGTTGGCGTTTGCAATCGAGTCAAAAAGCTATACATTTATAGTCATGAATGCCGACATAACGGTCTCCATCATGGAGGCGGAACATTCGAGGATTCAACAAACGACACTTGGCTAAAATGGATTGGCAAGAAGAAGATGTTGCATGTACACCTTCTCCATGAGAGCTATTTATACGCGTGCTTGCGCATGTTTTTCGGATTCAAAGTTGTCGTACTAGCCAAAAGGAGACACTAGGATCAAAGGTGACGAGGAAGAAATCCTCGACCAATGATGGTTGGGATACTGAAGTCGACATTTGCAGATGATTCAAAAGGCAGAAGTCATTAATACCGACATAACAGTCACCACCATGGACGTGGATCATTCTATGATTCAACGAACGACACGTGAATAACATGGATGGGATAGAAGATGTTGCCAACTTATGCCCTATGAGAACTACTTGTGTGCATGCTTACGTATATTTGTTGGATTCAAAGTTATCGTACTAGCCAAAAGGAGACGCTAAGATCAAAGGTGATGAGGAAGAAACCCTCGACCAATGATGGTTACGATATCAATTGTAGTCGAGCCAAAAGGCTACAAATTTATAGTCATGAATGCTAACACCGTAAACTCCACAAACGTGGAACATCCAACAATTCAACATACGACGTGTAGCTAAAATGGATGAGCTAGAAGAAGATGGTTTGCACAGAAGAAAATTATGAAGATCGTTTAAAGGGCAATTGTCTCCAATACTTCTATTGGTGTTGATGTCAATAGGATTAGATGATCTAATGATGTTGGTTAAAGTATATCTCGGGTCATTGGATTATTATTGGTTGGGTTACAATTATCGATGACTCCCTATGCAAAAAGTGAAAAGGCGTGGTTGTCTGAAGACTCGAGAGTTTTTTGGTTGAATTTTGAGTCTGGGAAAACTGCACTATCAAGAGGGGGCACGGTGTTTGTGAATTTGGGGAATCATTCCAAATATATTTCCACAACCCAAGAAAGAAGGAACTCGTTTGAAATGGTTTTGCAGCATCTGATATGGGCTGACATAAGGTTTTTGGGAGGTTCATGTGCCCGGGGTCTCTAAACTCCGGGTGCCCCGGGTCTCTGACCTCCAGGTGCCCGATATGGGGCGTCACTTCTGGGCCCGGGTGCCCAAGGTCTTTGACCTCCTGGTGATCTGGCTCACGCCAGGACATTGGTGTCCCCAATCTTCACTCCTGGGTGCCCGGACATCCCCCACCTAGTAACCCTTTGGCCCGGGTGCTCGGGGTCTCTGACCCCCAGGTGCACGGGCACCAACCCTAAATTGAGGCTCCTGTTCGGGCACCCGGACATTGGCGACTGCAATGGCTATTTCTGAGGGCTCCCTTCTTCCACCTCCAAAAAAAGAAGGCCACCATTGAAGCTCCACAACTCCAAACCTTCATTTCTTCTATCCCTACTGCATCATCCACCTAATCTCATCGATTCTTTAAGGATTGAGAGATACCTTCCCGATCTACACTTCCACCAAGCCGATTTGTGATTTTCCCAACTTTTCATCACTTTGAGCATTGGCTCCTAGGCGGCTAGGTGTGCACTGAGAATTTTTTAAAGGTGTAGTGGTCGCCTCCAAGACCAATCCCGAGTGAATCGAGGCTCATTCATTGGGGGTGAGTCGAAAGGGGGAATACAGTGAGCTACGTGTGTGGTAGCACCCTCAAAGCCTTGGTTTGAGTAGTGCTCCAACTGAGATTAGCACTCCCTCAAAGGAGTGCGAACTTCGGGATAAAATCATCGCGTATCCCGTGTCACTTGTGGTTATTTCTTTACCGCAATTTTATTTGTACTAACTATATGCTTGTTGGTCTGCTATCTTATTTGTTACATGGCATATTGTTTTGAGCTTGCTTGCCACTTAGGATTGTCCATTTAGTCGCATTACTAGATAATCACTTTAATCCTCTACAAATACCTGTTCTTTAACTGCCAATTCAGCAAAGCCTTCTGGAGTGTGATGACCCTCAACTGTAAGGGATCGTGCGTAGCATTTTCACGGGTAAGTTAACCCAATTTATTGATTCGACACAAGGGGAGCCAAAGAGTATTTATAAGCTTTGACAGTTGAGTTGTCAATTCAATCGCACCTGAAATATACTTGCTTGCAACAAAATATTAATAGCAACTGTGGTATGATAGTGATAGTGATAACAACGAAAGTAAAACAGCGAAAGAAAATTACTAGTAACCAGTAGGATTGAAACACTGTAGGCTAGGGAGATGGATGGTTGGGCGCTGCTTGGATAAGAGTGAACATGTAATAGATTCTAACACGGGGCAAGGCACACAGAAAAGCAATGATCATCTAGGCAAATATCAAACATTAGGCATGTATCCCGTAGGTAGTTTGCTAGATGATCATTGCTTTTCTAAGTGCCTTGGCCCATGTTAGAATATATTACATGTTCACTCTCATCCATGCAACGCCCAACCATCCATCTCCCTAGCCTATAGTGCTTTAGTCTTACTGGTTACTAGTAATTTATTTTCGTTGTTTTACTTTCGCTGTTATATTTATCACTATCATACCAAGTTGCCATTAATATTTTGTTGCAAGCAAGTATATTTCAGGTGCGGTTGAATTGACAACTCTACTGGCAAAGCTTATAAATACTCTTTGGTTCCCCTTGTGTTGAATCAATAAATTGGGTTAACTTACCCGCGAGAACACTATAAACGATGCCCTACAGTTGAGGGTCATCAAGTACTGTTTTCTGGTGCCGTTGCCGGGGAGCATAGCAATATTCACAAGTCTACTTGAAGTATCCTGCCTGCCACACTTCATCCGCTATGGGTAAGAAAGGAGACCCCAAGGTTCCGATCCTACCATCTACTACAAGAAAAGGTATCGTTCTGAGTACCAGTGCTACGTTCGATTCACCCTCCATTATAAGTAAGTTTGCTTCACCACTACCACCACATGCTACTTCTATTGAGTCTGTTACTATGTCCGATACTTTTGATGATTCTTTCACTACTCTTGATGATACTAGTTTTCTTGGTCACTATCTTGAAACTCAGATTGCTAAGGTTGCAGCACAGTCCGAGACTGAGACTCCTGCTACCTATATTCCTACGTGCAAAATCTTTGGTTGCCCAGAATTAGATGAACTCAAGGAGAGAATCCTTGATGATGATTATATTACTCTTGATGATGATTTTTGCAGGGAACTCAAAGAGTGTGTCGACTCTGACCCTGGTGCTGTTAAGGAGCTGCTTGAAAGGCACTCCATGAAGAACAAGATCATTCCTGATCCTAAATTTGCCACATCCCCTATATGCATCACTGATCCTGATTATGATTTCTCTGTTGATCTTTCACTTATATCTACAGTCGAGGCTGACCCTTTTTATGGCAGAGAAAATGAAGATGCTATAGCACACCTGACCAAACTCGTTGAGTTAGGTGACTTATTTACTACTGATGAAAAGATACGAAACTTTTATGTGGCCAAGCTTTTTTCCTTTTTCTTTAAAGGAAGACGCTAAATCATGGTATGATGCACTACCCTATGGTTCCATTGAAAGTCCTCAGGACTTAGTTCAATTCTTTGTTGATAAATACTTTCCTGCTCATATGCAATATGCTGCTTTGCAAAGAATCTATAACTGTAAACAATTGCAGGATGAGCACCTCCCTAAAGCTTGGGGGAGGTATTGTGATTTAATTAAGGCTAGACCGGGACATGAAGTCCCAAAGAATGAATTACTTGATATATTTTATGCTGGTCTAACCAATGAATCTAGATCCTATCTGGATAGTTGCACTGGTTGTGTTTTCAGGGAAAGAACACCGAACGATGCCGAAGAATTAATGGGCAAGATTGCCAAGAACCATGAAGATTGGTCCGTCTTTGAACCACCTCCACCACCAAATAAGAGGGGCATGCTTGTTCTAAGCTCCGAAGATATGCAAGAAGCAAGAAGTCTATAAGGGATAAAGGCATTAAAGCCGAAGACGTGAATAATCTACCGCCTATCAAGAAGTTGTGTAAGCCTACTACTCACCCTCCCTTAGTAGAGGTACACTCTCTATTAGACTTTATTGAAAGTGACATCCTAAAGGTAAGCCTCCCTACCAATGCTTAGATGAGCTTGATAATTTTATTATTAAGCAAGATCATTTTAATATGAGGATACAAAGTCAGTTGCATGATAATTCTCTTGCTATCAAAAGTTTACTTGGTGTTCTTGAAAGAACAGTTAATGATGTTAAATGTCTTGTTAAGCATTTTCATATGGTTCAAACTCATCTTGAACAGATTTCTAATGTGCAAAAGATTTGCTTGCTAACAATGCCAAACAGGACATACAAGCTTATGGCATCAAAACCAGGGGTGGAACACACACCCAGTACCCACTCTATCCCGAGGGGCATCTGAAGAGGATCGAGCAAGATTCTCAAGTACAGGTAGAAGACGAGATTGTTAGCTTTCCTAAGAACAAAAAGAAGAAGAAGAAACACAAGAAAGCTGGCAACTCCAATGATCCTATTGCAAGTCAAGAACCTGCTGTTGATCCTAGCACCATATCTACCTCCGATGCTGAAACTGAAGACGGTGCTGAGCCCGAAGAAAATGATAAGGAGAAGAATTATCCTCCCGAGGTGCGAGGAGAAGAAGCACCTGATAAATGCAAGAAGTACACTAGAGAAGACTTCATAGCAAGAAGACATGGGAAGGAAAGAGAACCATGGGTACCGAAACCCATGCCTTTTCCAAGCAAGTCTCTCAAATCTAAAGAAGAAGAGGACTATAATACATTTTGTGAATGGATGAAACCTCTTTTTCTTCAAATTCCCCTGACTGATGCTATCAAGTTACCTCCTTATTCCAAATATATGAAAGATATTGTTACTAATAAAAGAAAGGTTCCTAATGAGGCAATATCCACTATGCTTGCTAACTATTCTTTCAGTGGCAAGATTCCTGAGAAGCTTGGTGATCCATGTATACCCACCATTCCTTGCTCAATAAAAAATAATTATGTCAAAACCGCCTTATGTGATCTTGGAGCAGGAGTGAGTGTTATGCCTTTCTCTCTTTACAAGAGGCTATGTTTAGATAAGCTAATCCCTACATATATATCTCTGCAGATGGCTGACAAGTCGACAGCCATCCCGATAGGTATTTGTGAGGATGTTCCCGCTGAGGTTGATAATTGTTTAATTCTTACAGATTTTGTTGTGCTTGACATGCCTGAGGATGGGAGCATGTCTATTATTCTTGGTAGACCTTTTCTTAACACCGCAGGTGCTATCAATGATTGCAATAAAGGAAAGGTTAGCTTCAACGTTGATGATAAAGAACACATGGTGTATTTTCCGAAGAAGATCGACAAAAGGCATGGCCTTAACTCAATAGAGAATATCGAGACCGTGAAGATTGGAGAATGGGATTGTCCTCTACATGTGCACCACAAGTACAAAACCATTATGGTGGGGATAATGTCCATTAAAGTAAAGGTGCAATGATCACTTCATAAGAGGTGAGACTTTTTGCTCTATATATCGCCGGTTCGTTGGTAAGACTTGATCAACCTTGCTAGTGAGCATGTTTTATATGTTTTTGAAGCTTCACAATGCTAATCAAGTACAAAACCATTATGGTAGATCTTGTTATGTTTTCATTTGCCTTAGATTTTATTCTCCTTGCTGTACCAAGTTCATATGTTTTTGAAGCTTCACAATGCTAATCACTGCTTCAAGTTTTCAGAAAGTTTCGCATCTTTTTGAACTCCGAAAAAAATTCAACATTGAAGTTTTCAGAAAAAATCCAGAAAAATAAAAATAAAAAATTTCATGTCGGGAGTGACCCAGAGGCACCTGGGGCTGACCAGGGGGCCTACCAGTGGCCCAGGCGGCCAGCTGGCGCGGCCAGCCCCCTGGTCGCGCCCACAGGCCCCAACTGCAGGTATTTCTTCTTCCTCTTCCTTCCTCTCTCTCCAAAAACACGAGTTATGCTCCCGTTCTTGCTGTTCTTGGAGGCGATTTTCGATCTCTCTCTACAGCCCATCATTTGAGCTAAGATTTTTAGCAAATACTCCCTCGTATGTAACTCCTCCACCCCTCCAGTTAGATTTTTGATTGGTGGCTTCATTTGTGAGTATTTAGTAGTTCTTGGTGCTATTTATATGAGCTTGCATGCATGTGTAGAAATTTATTTTCCAAGTTTTGATGCAAGTTTATGCCTTAGGTAAGTGAGTAGAGTAGTTTGCCTCAACTCACTTTATTTAAATCCTTGTTTTTGTGAATTGTCAAAAATTTCAGAAATGAGTTTGCTAGGAAAAGCAAAGGAGTGGCTTGGGAAGAAGAAGCCCGAGCGCTCCGACCGAGTTACTAGAGTTGTAGTTTCACCCTCAACTGCTAGGGTGAGCTACAACGAAGATCATGTGCCCCTAGAGTTGTTGGAAGACACGAGCCCGACATGCGCAATGATGTATCTGTGCGATGATTTTCCTGAAGCTGCAGGAATCAAGGAGGATCTTTATGGCCTTTGCGCCAATGCAGGTTTGACACGGTTAGCACTATGCCGTGTGGTACAATATAAGAAACTCACCTCCTGCTTTATTAACAGTTTTTGTTATAACCATGATGCTGGAACTATCGAGTTCAAAATTTATGATAAACTTATGGACATGTCTTTGGCAAGATTTTGTGAAATAACAGGTGTGCCGAACACTGGTCAGACGGCAAGGATGAACTCTCAGCCCATCGATTTGAGGACTCTCTTCGACTCCCTTTGTAGCCAGGAGACGATGGATATCCGGCGTACAAACATTTCTAGCATTTTATTCCCTCATCTCAGGTATTTTACGTATTTTATTGCCAGAGGGGTGTTGGCTCGTGACAACACGAGAAACGGTTCTGCACCAGATTTTGCTATCTATGTGAACGCCCTATCTGGTAGGAGTGATTATAATGTGGGTGCATTAATTGCTCGTCACATTGCTATGAATGCTAACAAGGGTGATTTATTTGGTGGCGTTTATGCCACGCTTATCCTTGAGTATTTTAATGGCACCCCGCATCCTGATGATGTTCCCTTTTCATACACAAGTATTGATCTTGCTGCTATGAAGAGGCATAAGTTTGTTACCACGACTTCCGAGTTGGGTAACCTTGTTTATATTTCTAGGTTTGAAAAGACTATTACTCGACCTGCACCAATTTTGTTTGATTATGCCCGCATGAAAGGATGTTTCTTCAATGAAACCCAGTTTGACGAGTTTATGGACCAGTATCAGCTGCATAACCCCATGGAGGGGGTTGTGCCCGACGAGGAGGAGCATGGTGAGTTCCCACCTTTCCAGGGGAAGACCGTCACCCTGTAAGGTGAGGGGTCTTCTTCTGCTTGGAGCGCAGGACCTTCCTCATGAGAGGACCCGAGAACTTCGGTGTACGCACCGGAGGGCTCATACGACTCTTGGACAAACCCATACTACCCCGGAGCAGGAGGCTCCTGGGGGCAGTAGCTGTTACCAACTTAGGCCAAAAGCCTAAGCTTCAGGGAGTACATGCCCTTCTCCCTTTTCCATTGTATTATCCATTTTTATTTTGTTCGCTTTGATCTTTTCGAAGTTTTTGCCTGTTCTTCTTTGTTCTTTTAATTTGAAAAAACAACAAAAAGATTTCTCTTTTCTTTTGCTTTCGTTAAAACCTTTGAAAAATCCAAAAAGATTTTCCTTTCTCTCTTTAGTTTGCTTTGTTTTCAGAGTTCAGCTCGACTCCATGATGGCATTTGATTATATTTCCCACGTTCGGTCGTTGATACGTCCAAAACGTATCTATAATTTCTGCTTGCTCCATGCATGTTTTGTGTGATATTGCTATGATCTAGATACACTTTCATACATTTTTTATCATATTTGGACTAACCTATTAACTCAATGCACCCCAGTGCCAGTTCCTGTTTTCTGCTGTTTTTCTATTTCAGTTTTCCCCCATATAAAAAGTGCCAGAAAATTTCGGGAAAATTCAGATAAAAAATCAGCGTGACGGAAGCTTCACGAAGAGCCCGAGAGGGGCCAGAGGGGAGCCAGGGGGGCCCAGGCGGCCACCCGGCGCAGCCCCACCCCTGTCCGCGCCAGGGGGCGCCTGGGGCCCCTGGTCCACCTCTGGCTGCCCCCCTTCGCCTATTTATTCTCCGTCACGGGGAAACTCCAGAAGAATAACCCTATTCTGCAAACTCGCCTCTGTTCCGCCGCCGCCGCGCTTCCGAGATCGAGAGCACCAGAAGACCTCTTCCCGGCACCCTGCCGGAGGGAGGATTGACCTCCGGGAGTCTCCTCTCCACCATGGATGCTCCCCGGATGTCTCGTGAGTAGTTTTCCTTGGACCATGGGTCCGTGATCAGTAGCTATGTGATGTTCTCCTCCCCTCTTTGATCTTCATTGTTTAGACCTCGTGAGCTTCCCTACATGATCGAGGCACTTTTGTAATATTTTTGCTATTGCTATGCTGAGTTTGATGGGATCTGATGGATTAGGAGATTATGTTCAGATTGTGATAGAGTAATATATTTGGTTTTTATCTCTTATATTTTTGTTCCTAAGTAATTCTTGCATGTTCTCCGTTGCTGTTTATTGCTTTGGCCAAGTAGTAGGTAGTGACTCCAAGAGGGAACGTTGTGCTAGATTGTGGGTTCATGCCCCCCGATGACATGCTTGAGTGACAGAAACATGATTCTAGGGGATGTGTTGTTGCCACAAGGGGGAAAACAACGGTGCTTGTAACCGCGGTTGCAAGGATTGTTTACTTTACTCAAAGTTCTTTTTAATGCAGTTGTCTGTTGCTTTGGGTTTACACTTTGGGTGGGGCTCGCAACTTAATACCAGCGAGATGTTCTGGATAGATATCTCAAGGTGGATGATTAGTAGTAGATGCAGTTGGATTACGGTCTACTTATTTTGGCATACTTCCCATGCTTTTGAGCCTCTTCCTTTCTTTTGTAGCATAGTTAGCATTGCGGTGCGTTCATAATCCTGTCAATTGGCCTTCTGTAATTTGTTTACCTCGCATAGCAGTTTTATCGTCTTTTGGGAGAGAGACATCACTAGTGAACATCACGTATCCCGGTCCATATCCTTATTACTGTTTCCACGCTATCTTTACTTTTCTTCTTTTACTTTCAATTGCTATCATTATCCCTTGTGTTTTACCCTTTGTGAACAACAAGACCGGAGAGATTGACAACCTCTCTGAACTTCGTTGGGAACAAAGTTATATGTGTCTGTGTGCAGGTTCACGTCAGTTGCGCCGCTGACACCTACTTATCATCTTTGGAGTCCTACTGGAGACAAACCTTGGTATCTTCACCGAGGGAAACTTGCTGTTGCGCTACATCTCAACCTTCCACTTGGGGTAACCAACGAAGGGCGAGAAGCCATCAAGCGAATTTCTGGCCCCGTTGCCGGGGACTCCGAGTGCTAAGATAGGGGAGTTGCACACTACCCTTTACCTTTGTTTTTTAGTCTTGTTAGTTTATCCTTCAGTTTTTATCTCAGTGTCCTTTATGAAAAACCACAAAAATAGTTGCTACCTTTTGCCTTTGTCTTGCTTTGCCTATTTATGCTATCCTCACCATGGGTGATGAACCACCCAAATATGGTAGGATGGACATGTTTCACTTGGATCGTCTTCGATCAATTTGTTCTCGCGCTAAAAACCCAACCGACTTGGTTGAGGGAAAATCATTGGATGAGCATGCTCATTATACGAGGCACGGCCTATCTCAGAAAGGAAACACTTATGGGATCAAATACATGTTTCTTATTGCCATGCTAAACTTTTGTGCCACATTTATGATTTTACTTGCTGTTCTAATATAGATCATAAACACCTCCCTTTCCAATGTGAGTTTAATGAAAATGAGATCTTATCTTCTTATGCTAAAGGTGTTTATGATTACTTTGATGTTGAAAAGATTGAAGAGTTTGTTGCTTTTAAAGGTGCCTATGAGATTGCTTCCTTGATTGAAAAGTATCACGATACTATTTTCGAGTCTGAAAACTTTGCAGTTCTTGCTTATTGCTTCGAGAATTATACTTCCAATTCTTATATTGAGGATTTTAAAAATAAAATGTTTGCTGCCCAAGAAGAGGCCAATGATTGCTTTGACGAGGAATCCCATGATTCCGAGGACTCACTTGAAATAACCCTTTCTAAAATTTTTGATACTTGCTTTGTTGATGGCCGAGATGCCACTATGGATGATGCTGACAAAAATGAACTCTCTATAGTTCCTTATGTTAAGCATGAAATTGTTGCTATTGCACCCACACTTGATTTTCCTATTATCCTTTTGAAATCTCCAACTCCGGAGAATTTTCCTCTTATCAAATCTCAATATGTTGGGTTGCATTTATCTTATGATCCTAAAAACCGTGTTGAAAATAATACACGTGTGCTCGTAGGTCATGAACAATATGATTTATGTGATATTTATATTCTTGATGTTGTTCATGATACTACTGAAAATTATTTTGAGAGAGGAAAGTTTGGTTGTAGAAACTTCCATATTACTAAAACTACTCTCTTTATGTTGAAAGTTTTGAAGATGTTCTTGTTCCACCTTCCTATGTTGGTTTCTTTGTGCTTCTTTGATTTATTTTATTACAAGATGCCTATGCATAGGAAGTGGGTTAGGCTTAAATGTGTTTCAATTTTGCTTCTTGATGCTCTCTTTTTCTAAAATTCCCATTCTCTTGTGAGAGCATCTTTTATAATCTTTAAGCCTAGCTAATGGCTCTAAAGAAGCGCTTTTGGGAGGCAGCCCACAACGAATTTAGGTTTTTATTTTTGCTTTTGTTGTGTCTTGATGATTGTTACTACTGTAGCAACATCATTGTATCTTTATTTTTCAGCTTTGTGCCAAGTTATAGCCTCTTACGGAAGGGAAGTAAAAGTTGTGACATGCTGTCCAGAAAACATATTTTGTCCTCGTGACCAGAAAAATTCCAGAAAAATCCCAGTTCGTCTTTTTGAGCTGAAATTTTTCACAGTATGCTCTATACAATTACGAAACTTCCGTATGTTCTGAGTTTTTTGATTTGAGTTGCAGAAGTGCCCCTAAAAAATTCTTTACTACCTGCTGTTCTGTTTTTCACAGATTCTGCCACGTTTTGTCTTTCCTAACTTTTGCAAACCTTAAGCTTGCTTTTTCTTTGCAAAAACTTTTTGGCACTCTTGAGAAACAGTAGATATTCAAGAATATCTTTATATCCAGTGGGGAAAAATTATTTTATTAAGGTTACTAACCTCTCTAATCAGCTTATGATGAGTTATGTATGAAGGGAGTTTTCAAGTGTGCGATAGAAGATGATGAAAGAAGATCCAGGAGTGTCAAGCGCTCAAGCTTGGGGATGCCCCCATGCATCCCCAACAAATATTCAAGGAGACTCAAGCGTCTAAGCTTGGGGATGCCCCCGTGCATCCCCTTCTTCATCAGCAATCATCAGTTCGTCCTTCGTCTCACTATATTTTTATCACTTCATGCGTTATGTGCTATGCTTGGAGCGTCCCGCTCTTAGGTTTTGTTTTTTTAGTTTTCTTTAGCTTTGCTTTCTGTTCATAACAAGTTAGATCCCTTCTTACTTTGTGTGGGAGAGAAACACGCTCCACTTTCAAAATCTAGAACACATCATAGGATTCTTCATGCCTATCTTTTTGCTGTTGTGTGTTCTTTATCTTTTCATAGCTACTGCCTTGTTTAGTTTTAGTTTTAGTTTGTCTTTAGCAAGAGCCTTGGCTTTTGCTTAGTTTGTTGCTGGAACTCTTTTTAGTTTTCATGTTTATCTTGTTAAAGAGAGTTGGTTGTTGCACTGAGTTGTGTCTTGTCTTGAAAGTAGGTGATTGAGGTTGCTATTTAATTTTAGTAGTAACTTGCAATGGTTTTGAGGTATTGATGTGAGTAATGTTTGAACTTTTGGTGTCAAGAGCTCTTGCCTATTAGTGATAGGTGTCGTATTTTGGGCAATCCGTGTGTATTTTCAAAATCTACAAAACTAGTTGAGAACTCTAGCTACTAGATGGATCACTACTCTTCTGAGGGGTCGAATATTAGAGAACACTCACGTACCATGAGTCGAGGATGCGCAAGGATAACCAAACCCCCATACACTCCTCCTCGGGGTACTTGTCTCTTTGTGAACCTCCTTATTAGATTGAGAGTTACCGATAATAAGTGCATGAGTTCTTCGGACTAATGTAAGTATTGAAAGTTGACACTTCCACCTTCCCATATTTTGCTAGCCTCTCCCGTGCCGTGCATTGCCTTCTTCTCACTCCGAGAGTTGGTGTCCACCTTCTCCGGTACTTCCGAACCCTTGGCATGATACGCTCTGTCATCATAAACCTCCTTATATCTTTCCTCAAAATAGCCACCATACCTACCTATCAAGGCATTTCCATAGCCTTTCCGAGTTACATTGCCATGCAACTTCCACCTCTTCATGACTTGATCTTCATGTCATACATGTTCCTGCTACACTGGCAGCGGCATACATTGCATACTTCATGTTAGTTACATCTTCTTTATGATTTTGAGTACCTTGTAAAGTGTAAAAGATCTCCTTTACCTTCTTGTAAAATAGAGTGTTGCCCTTAAGTGAGGAAAAGATCCCAAAGTGGGCACATTAAAAGATCCCAAAGAGGACAAATGAGAGTTAAATAGAAAGAGCCATTGAGGCCACCAAAAAAATAGAAAAAAAGAAAAAAAAAGAAAAAAAAGAGAGAAAGGGGCAACACTACTATCCTTTTGAGAGATCCACACTAGTACTCCCTTTTATATCCTTGTACTCCATAGAGATGATCTTCACGCATATAGCTATGTGGGGACCTTCACACTATAGAACTTGGCTTGCATATTCTAAGGATGAGCCTCCTCAAACGAGCTCTAGGTCTTCATGAGCGAGCAAGTTAGATGCACCCCCACTAGTTCCATTGGAGAGCTTCTTAGCTCGTATGTGCATCCGTTGCATGGCAATCCCTACTCCTCACATCATATCTATCATTTGGCATCTCTTGCCTATGATTGTCCTCATTGATGTGAGCCTTTCTTATCCTTTTTGTCTTCCTCCTCCGCACTTCTCTCTTTGCCATCCTAAGTGTCAACTCTCGTGCTTACGCTCATCCATTGCATGAGTGCTCAAAATATCGAAAAGGAGTGGATCAAATTGACTTGTACCTGGCTAGTGGTCTGGGGACGAGTCAAGATAAGATTCCAAAGAAGACCAAGTGTGAAACTTTAGTAGATTGAGTTCTCAACACAAAAATTACTTTTTCTCGTATTCCCTATCCCCCTTCTTGCACGCAAACACCATTTGCAGACATTCGAGTCACGGACAGCGAGAGCTCTTGCACCTATTGTTCTTTTGTTACTTGTTTCAATGCTAATATAGACACTTGCATGTTATGACTTGAATTGAATCTCTAACCTTGATTGCTTTACTTTTCAAAGTTCTTTTATGATTGCTAGCATGTCACCATAGAAATTATGTTGTTATCATTTACCTACTCGAGGACGAGCAGGAATTAAGCTTGGGGATGTTGATACGTCCAAAACGTATCTATAATTTCTGCTTGCTCCATGCATGTTTTGTGTGATATTGCTATGATCTAGATACACTTTCATACATTTTTGATCATATTTGGACTAACCTATTAACTCAGTGCACCCCAGTGCCAGTTCCTGTTTTCTGCTGTTTTTCTATTTCAGTTTTCCCCCATATAAAAAGTGCCAGAAAAATTTGGGAAAATTCAGATAAAAAATCAGCGTGACGGAAGCTTCGCGAAGAGCCCGAGAGGGGCCAGAGGGGAGCCAGGGGCCCAGGCGGCCACCCAGCGTGGCCCCACCCCTGGCCGCGCCAGGGGGGCGCTTGGGGCCCCTGGTCCACCTCTGGTTGCCCCCCTTCGCCTATTTATTCTCCGTCACGGGGAAACTCCAGAAGAAGAACCCTATTCCGCAAACTCGCCTCTGTTCCGCCGCCGCCGCGCTTCCGAGATTGGGAGCACCAGAAGACCTCTTCCCGGCACCCTGCCGGAGGGAGGATTGACCTCCGGGAGTCTCCTCTCCACCATGGATGCTCCCCGGATGTCTCGTGAGTAGTTTTCCTTGGACCATGGGTCCGTGATCAGTAGCTATGTGATGTTCTCCTCCCCTCTTTGATCTTCATTGTTTAGACCTCGTGAGCTGCCCTACATGATCGAGGCACTTTTGTAATATTTCTGCTATTGCTATGCTGAGTTTGATGGGATCTGATGGATTATGAGATTATGTTCAGATTGTGATAGAGTAATATATTTGGTTTTTATCTCTTATATTTTTGTTCCTAAGTAATTATTGCATGTTCTCCGTTGCTGTTTATTGCTTTGGCCAAGTAGTAGGTAGTGACTCCAAGAGGGAACGTTGTGCTAGATTGTGGGTTCATGCCCCCCGATGACATGCTTGAGTGACAGAAACATGATTCTAGGGGATGTGTTGTTGCCACAAGGGGGAAAACAACGGTGCTTGTAACCGCGGTTGCAAGGATTGTTTACTTTACTCAAAGTTCTTTTTAATGCAGTTGTCTGTTGCTTTGGGTTTACACTTTGGGTGGGGCTCGCAACTTAATACCAGCGAGATGTTCTAGATAGATATCTCAAGGTGGATGATTAGTAGTAGATGCAGTTGGATTACGGTCTACTTATTTTGGCGTACTGCCCGTGCTTTTAAGCCTCTTCCTTTCTTTTGTATCATAGTTAGCATTGCGGTGCGTTCATAATCCTGTCAATTGGCCTTCTGTAATTTGTTTACCTCGCATAGCAGTTTTATCGTCTTTTGGGAGAGAGACATCACTAGTGAACATCACGTATCCCGGTCCATATCCTTATTACTGTTTCCACGCTATCTTTACTTTTCTTCTTTTACTTTCAATTGCTATCATTATCCCTTGTGTTTTACCCTTTGTGAACAACAAGACCGGAGAGATTGACAACCTCTCTGAACTTCGTTGGGAAAAAAGTTATCTGTGTCTGTGTGAAGGTCCACGTCAGTTGCGCCGTTGACACCTACTTATCATCTTTGGAGTCCTACTGGAGACAAACCTTGGTATCTTCACCGAGGGAAACTTGCTGTTGCGCTACATCTCAACCTTCCACTTGGGGTAACCAAAGAAGGGCGAGAAGCCATTAGTCGTGCAAGTGACAAGGCAGTAATGACGAAGATCGACGAAAGGGAAGCAAAAGGGAAAACCGGCATGAACTCTTCTGGTTTCTACTTTTGTACATATGCATGTACTTATGATCTAGAGACCATCTTGTAGCGACATAGTGCTATGTTTACAATGTTTTCCCAGTGTTCATGCTTTCCTTGTGGCTGATCTCAAATAGCTAGAGTACAGAATGTGTTGTTGAAATGATTTACATGCATTGCATTGTTCATGATTTGGCATATTGAAGTGGTATTTCCCTTCGGAGAATTCTTGGATTGACTTGGCACATGTTCACACATGTTTATGACTAAAATGTATATCATGCCTTGATGATCTTTTTGTTTCAGAATAGTTATATCACTTTCATGCCCGATTCAATGCTGCTTTGTTGCTCTGCATGATTATGAAAATTATTGCTCTCTAGTTGGTCGCTTCCCAGTCTTTTGCTAGCCTTCACTCGCACTAAGCGGAATTCTTCTTGTGTATCCAAACTCCTTTATCAAACCAGTTATTCCACTTGAGTCCACCATACCTTCCTATATGTGGTATTTACCGGCCACTCCTAACTTAGACTTTCTTGTGCCATCTCAAAATTTATTGAAAAACTTTCCTTTTTGTGACCGTACAAGCTCATGGTGCGGTGAGGGAAAATCGGTATCTACCATGCGAAAAATATTTTGACAGAAGTTTTAACTAGTCATATAAAAGAAAGATAAGTTACACCTCCCCCATACTTGATGATGGAATGAAATGGACCAAATGCTGCTAATGATAGATGGAACGATAACCTCCTTCCATACTTGAGGCAAAATAAGGCTCCATAGACCGTCAAAGGATTTATGGATAAGGGAACAAAAGTGTAAGCAAAAAGCATTAATATGGTTGGGATGGGAGATATTGAGAGACCTTTACCGTTCACCGTTGACTGGAAAGTTACACTTCTCAAAAGAATTTTATCTCTGTTTTCAAAACCAAGAGCTCTGGCACAAGTTTAGTCTTTGCTTCCAACCACGGGTTTTCAACCTTGCCATCAAAAAGCCACGGTTGGAGAGTCTCCCTTTCTTTCTTCAAAGCACCGACTATTGAGAGCATAATTGCCATTCTTAGTGTAACATGCATTGTCCCAAAGTACTAAATTGTCTTCTGCATGATTGTGATATTGCTTGTTCTGAAATTCTTAGTTCTAGTCTCCCTGAAAACTCCGGAGGAGTTTCTACCTTTATGTTTTGCTTCACTCATGGAGGCTAGCGAGATACCACTCTAGTATGTTCAAGCTATGTGCATTGTGATCTTGTCTTGATTTTCCGCAGCATATTATTTACTTTTAGTTGTTTGTGATTGATCACTTGAAAGAAGGATTGCTTCGTGTATTGTCCTCATAGCATTGTTTTGATACTTGCTAAACTCTTTTCGTAGTACATGCTTATATACATTTTATGAAGCAAAAGAGTTTGTCAAAGTTTTCTTTGTTGCGTCAAGTTCACTGAACTGAATTGCTTGAGGACAAGCAATAGGCTAAGCTTGGGTGAGTATATACGTCTCAAACGTATCCACTTTTCCAAACACTTTTGCTATTGTTTTGCCCTCATTCTTGCACGATTTGAACTAAACTAACCCGGACTGACGCTGTTTTCAGCAGAGCTACCTGTATGGTTTTATTGTGTGCAGGAAAATGGATTTTTAGGTACCTCAGAAAATTCCAGGAAAAATCACAAAAATTCACGCACGCGAAGGAGCCAGGAGCCAAAAGTGGGGCCAGAGGACAGCGAAGGGGGCCCCAGGCGCCCTGCAATATAGCATAAGGCAATATAGCATAGTGAGTACAAGTAGTGCTAATGTCCACATGAGGAACTAATTTAGAAACCTTAGCCTCATGAGCTAACTTTAACACATTATGGGATACTAGAAGATCCTCATGAGAGCTTGAAAGCTTTTCATGATTTTCTTCTAATTTCCCATACTTCCTAGTTAGCAACTCAAGTTGAGCCTTTAGCTCAACATTCTCCTTTAGGATGGATGCTTCATAAGAAATAGAGTTAGTGGCACAAGCATCATCAAGAATAATGGAAGGAGAAGACAACATAGCAAGCTCTTTTAAATATGAAGCTTTTAGTTGAGCATGCGACTCGGTGAGTTTAATGAGCTCACCCTTAATGACCCGTGAGCCATTTTCAATGTGCTCAAAATCCCCAAGGAGTTTAGCATGCATAACTTCAAGCTTATCATTTTTAGTTTTGATAGAATTAGCCACCTCAATGGTTCTATGAAGTGTGACCGATGATAACGTACCGCAAATTTGCTACAATTGACGACCAAATTTTCTACCATAAGGCGACCTCAAGTGTGGTCGGCAACGATGGTATCATGAATTTATTGCTACAACGGCACCCTTTAAAAAAATAAGTAAATACAAAAGATATTTTTTTTTTGCAACCAGCAGATCTTTTTACTACAATTATCATCGCTTTTGGTTGCATTTGTCTAACCGGTCAATACCCGAACATCGGCGTCCAACGTTGACATTTTAATAGATAATTGCCGCGTGTTGCAACGAGCTATACATATTTAGTACACTAGCTCATAATTTATATGCACATATTGATATAGTTTTCCCACAAAAAATATTGATATAAATGTTTAAATAAATGTTTGCCAAATTGGCTTTAAAACATAAGTTCATTTTCTGATCAATATTAAGTGAGATAGCCGAGACGGTTTTCAAAGAATGTGCTTAAAAATGATAATTGTTTAAATAAATATTTGCCAAATCTTAACTATGATTTTAGCTACCTAAATATACCTTAATTTTATTTTGTAACCATTAATTGGCTTTAAAACATAAGTATATTTTATGATCAATAAGAAGTGAGACGGCCAAGATGGTTTTCAAAGAGTGGTGCTTAAAAATGATGGAATATTAAATTAAGCACTCTGCCAGGCAAAAAAAAAAGTACGATATTCTTTTTTATTTCCTTTGATTTGATTCTGTCCAACACCGAAATCACTATGTTAAAGTTCATTAGTAATGTTAGATTAAAAATCTAAAGTAGCACGTTTTAGTATATGGAGGTTTGAAACAAGCAGCTCCAGGTCAATCCGTATGAGTGGGAGAACATGAACATGTCTTAAGAAATTGCTACTGTAGTACTAGTTCTAGATTATACAATACTCCACCGGCTTAACATTAGTATAACCCAAATATAAGGAGGCGTATTATTGCCTGCAACTGTGTTGACTTATCCAACAGAGAGACTTTGGTACCCAAATCACATGGCCAATTTTTAGGGATGCCCAACATGTTGGACTTTCCAAGGGCGCCCTGTTCACACACCACCCTACTACGCCCAACTCATCATACATTTGACTTTATTCCCCCCTTAATTTCACATTTCTCCAATAATACTTCCCTTTATTCGTTCAGGCATTTCTCCAATAATATTTCCCTTTATTCGACCAGGCATTTCTCCATCCATGGCTGGCTGTCCAGCCTCTGTCTCTCATGTCTCCTGGAGACCCAAATGGGCAAGAGCCATGCCGGGAAAGGCGATAGATAGATAGATCTTGTGAATGGACAGTTTCAGAAATGGACAAGCCATTAATACTTGGACGAGGAAAAAAAGGGATTTTAGGATGGTGCGATGGCTTTTGAGGCGCAGAGGCGTCGACAGAGACGTACGAGAATCCTTTCACGCATATTCTTTGTCTTTTGCAAAATGGAAAAAAAGGCGTAAGGGAATCAATCTCTCGCCTCGTTTCGTTCTCTTCTGCTGCGGTGTTTCCTCGGCGACAAGTAGTCGTGGCGTCGATCGAGGAGGGCTCCATCCGACGGTCTGAGGGGCGAGATGGGGGCATGATCGGACGGTCCGTGGAGCGGCCTTATCTCTCTCTCGAGGGTGGTTTGGGAAATCAAAACGATAGATCCAAGAAGATGGTGAAAATGTTAAACAATGTTTTAACAGCGGTCTTCGCGGTCACGGAACAGAGATTCAGTTGTTACCTGGTTGATCCCCGTTTGTGGCAACCGTCCAATCGAGAGGAAATTAAGCCGGTGGTTTGTTGGATCTGAAGGTTGTTCAACGTGGGCACGATGGACTCCACCTCCCGGTGAAGATCATTTTAGAGCATCTCCAGCCGCGTCCCCAAGAGGCTCCCAAGACGACGAAAATAGCGCCGGGCGAAGGAAAATCGTTCATCCGCGCCCCCAAGAGCCCAAATAGCGTCGGATTGTGCTGAAATTGAGTCCGTCGAACCCAAGCCAAACCCGTCGCGCTGGGGTCGCTTGGGGTCGCCGGATGAAAGGAAAGCGCCCGAAGGGAAGGAAAGTGCGCGCGATTTCGCGCGCGCCTCGCGCCGCGCCCCACCTGTCGGCGTGTGAACACGCGTCGTCGCCATCCTCTCGCCTCGGCTTTCCCGCACCTGCCGCCGCCGCAGTGAATCAATGCGGTGTCGGTGACGAGTCCAATCGCCGCAGAGAGCATCAATGCGGCGCGTTGAGATACCCGACGGTCCGTCGACCGCGCCGCCGCGTGTCCCGCCGTCTGTTCGCGTTCTTCCCCGCTATAAAAAGGGGCTCGCCGGGGCGCTCTAGCCGCACATCCTCATCTTGAGCTCTCCTCTGTTCCTCGCCTTCTCTTCTCGATCTCTCCTCGATCGCCATGGCCGACGACAACCTCGCCCGCAACGGCTTCAGGAGCCGCAACCTGTCGCAGATGGAGGCGCTCCTCCTCGCGCAGGCCGGCTACCCATGCCCGCCGGACACCAGGCCACCCCACGCATGGGTGCTACCGCAGGCGGGGTGCCGGCGCCTCCAGTGCCTCTGGTGGGCACCAGCGCGTTTCGCCGGGAGGTGGACGCAGTTCACGCTACGATGACGGCGGAAGAGCGCGCCGACCCCGACAACGCGCCCAACAACACGCCGGCCTGGGAGGCATACTTCACCTCCCGACGAGCCCAGGCCGTCGCCTCCACCAACGGCCTGACGCCGGTTGTTGGTCGCAACAACCGCGACGCGACACCGGTGGTGGAGCGCGCAGGGCCGCACGCTGGAGTACGTGATGCGGTACATCGAGAACGGCAACACGCCGCGTCTCGATTACCCACCGCTAGGCTACAGGGCCGCCCGCCGCTCCTACAGCCGCGCCACGCCGATGTGGGCGACGCTGCCGCGCGACGACGGCGGCTCTTCTTCCTCCTCCTTCGGCGGCCGGCCTTCGCGCTCCACCGGCTCCCATTCGTCGGGGCCGGCATTCTCGCCGTCGCAGTTCTTCACCCCGGTGAAGCTGGAGGTGAAGAAGGAGCCCACCCCGGCGCCTTTCGGTCGCCTCAGCCGTGGCGTCACCATCGGCACCCCGTCGCCGCCGCCAAAGCGTCGTGGCTTCCTCGGCTCCATTCTCGGGAAGAAGAAGGGCAAGGAAGTCGCGCCGCCTCCGCCTCCACCGACGGCCGACGACGACGAGGAGGAGGTCGACGCCCAGCTGGCGTGGGCGAGGCATGACTACCTCGTCGATCAGATGCGCCGCCAGCAGGAGGCGTTTGACCTGGCCGAGGCGAAGAAGCACGCCGAGACGGCGAGGGCCGAGGCGGTGAAGAAGAAGTCGTCACGCGGCGCGGGCAGCAGCAGGTGGACGCCTCCTGCGCCGCCACTCGTCGTGCTGGACGACACAAACGACGACGAGGAGGAGGTGCCGCTGCGGCTGCGCAGGAGAAAGGGGCCGCTCGGCGGCGGGACCTATGGCGCGCAGGCCGGCATCAAGCCGGAGCCAAAGGATGGAGGCGACGATGACGAGGGCGCCGACGGCGGTACTGCTGGAGGAGGCGCCCAGGAGACGTCCATGGATGCCCTCTACGCCTTCTTGTTCCAGCCCTAGGCTAGTTTTTATTTTATTTTTCGTGTTTATGTAAAATATGCCCGAACTTTAATAAAACCGGTCGAAGTTTACTTGGTTTGGCCCAAATTTACTTAAATTGGACGAAATTTGGTGAACTTGAGGGATATCTTGGGGCCGCGGCTGGGTAGCCCCCCCCCCCCCCAAGCCACTATCGCCGCCGAATGTCCCCCAAACGGTGGTAAAATAGCGCCGAAAATCGCCTTGGTAGGGCGAACGGCTCGAGATGCTCTTAGTCAGCCATATGTCACCGTAGTAGAAAGATGAGTGGACCGAGATTGAAAACACTGTAAAATGAAACGAATGAAATGTGCACGTCAACACCTTTGCATGCGGCAACAAGAACAACCGAACAATCTACATTGTTAAATTCAAAAAAAAGAAAAGAAAAGAACAATCTACTTTTTCAGTTCGTCCACGATGAGCCGCTGGCCACTTGTTCCGTTCTCCTTTTTTTCACCCCTTCTTAGCCTACGGTTTTCAATATCAACATCAACCGTGAATCAACTTGTGGTTGAATTGGTTAAATGCTCATAAAGGTAAGGCATGTGTGTGTGCGTTTATAGAAGGTGAGCGTGTAATCATGTATGTAAACGCCTACGTTGTACTGTGTTTCTAAAGAGAGAAAATATACGAACCTCTAAAATAGACATTATATTCATTCACAAACTAATTTAAATATTACATAAACATTAGTACAGAAGTCGGTC
Organism: Bromus sterilis; assembly: GCA_950022295.1. Classification (NCBI taxonomy): domain Eukaryota; kingdom Viridiplantae; phylum Streptophyta; class Magnoliopsida; order Poales; family Poaceae; genus Bromus; species Bromus sterilis. The sequence continues at coordinate 35,715,019 of OX465597.1, forward strand.
ATTCAATCTTAACAGTAAATTTTCTTTGGATGACTAATTTTTTTAATTTAGAGATACATAAAGCGGAGACATTTCAATTAAACCTAACCATTTTAAATTTTTTGAATAAAATACATAATTTTTTGTAAGATCCAAAATACATAAATCTAAAACTATGTCGGCGCCCATGCACATTGAGCCGTGAGCTCCTCGAGTGTAAGTTGTTTCGATGTTAGCTCCGGGGCTTCCCACGCAGAAGAAGCTTCAGTGCAACTCCGGAACTCCCCACAAAGAAGTAGCTTCAGTGCAACTCCGGGATTCTCCACCGAGAAGGTGCAAGAGGTAGGGCGCGGGCACCAACGTGCTTCATCAACAAAGTTTCCCGCAAAGGAGCATGCCGCCTCCCGGACTCCCGACAGTGAAGTTGCGGGAGACTGGCCCACATGGTACAAAAGCATCCCTATTGGCCAGGCGACGTTCATGATAGTTCTGGCTAACTCGTGCTTACACTTCTTGGAAAGGAATTTCCACAAGGCTCTAGAATTTGTCGTAATGGTGAAAAGAGAGCACTAAGAAGGAAAGGGGGCGGGAGGGGTGTAGTGATGTTAAGTGCCCTGCATGAGCACGTATGAATAGTTGATGTCGGCTAAGAAAGCAGAGTAGTCGGTTTGAATGCATGGCATCGAAGTGGGTTTTTCAGTCAATGCACACGTTTATGTCGGCAAGCATACCGGTTTGAATGCGGCAAATATCCATCCCATCGCGTCTCTTCAACATTAAACATATATGGAGAATGGAGATCCCTATCGACGTGTTGATGCAGCTCAGTGACCAATCATGTCTTTTGGATCGACATCAATGTCGACTCTAGTGATCAGTTGCATATGCTATGGGCCTGCATCCAATGCTAACGATCGGCATGAATATGTGGCCATCACTCCAAGCATGAAGATGGTTTTTTCGCGTGGTGGTCTTTGGGTGGGGACCGGGGTGTCGAACGTGGACGTCGCAACAGTCTAGACATTTGCAAAACCTCCCCCCCCCCTCTGTTTGCTTCTAATTTGCGAGACTGTCGACACGTGAACCTATCCATGGACAAATACAGGTTCATGCTGGATGGCAGAACACGTTTGAATCGCTCGATCAAACGTTTACGGAGGTTTGATGGTATGCGTTGAAGATGCCCTAAGGTTTGCATCCTCGTCCATATTATTTTTCTTTTCTGTCTAATCATAAAAGTAAAGTAAAGATAGTTCTACTCGTAGACTTCCTGATAAGTTAGTTAGATCGGTCGCCCTGCTAGTTGTTGGATGCATTCCGATCTACCACCTCAGCCAATTAAGAACCTTTGTAATAACTATTTTATTCTACTCAAAGGCTTTATAATAAGTACCTTGTTGAAAAAGGAAAGGATGATATAGAACCGCATTGAACAACAACCTTTGCTATAGTATCCTTATTGCACACACGGTTATGTGATGAGACTAGATTTTACGTATTTTAGTAGCGATTATTTTATCATTTATATCTTATTTTTGGTTTTGTTTTATCATGGCGATAAACTTATTTTTGTAGTAGCGGATACGAAGGAGGTGATAATAAATAATTAGTTGTATTACTTGATGAAGACTAATATATCCGGTGTTTAAAAGCGAGTGGTGAAGTATGGTTCATTGTGTCCCAAAGAAGGGGGGGTTTTAAGTTGTTTCTAATAAACATGATGAACTAATCCCTACTAGAACTATAACTATATATAGAATGTGTATTGTACATGTGGCTTAAAAAAGATCATTATCCTTTGTACTTTATTGATCAAATGCTTGAAAGGTTGTAAAAGCGCACCCACTTTGTTTTCTTGATAAATAATCTAGATTCTCACAAATTACTGTCATCTGAAAGATCAAAATAAGATGCTAAGTATGCTTATCATCGTATGTCGTTTGGCTTCTTTAATGCTCCTACTACTTTCCAACGTTGTATGACTTCTATGTTTGCTGACTTTGTTGAAGAAATCATGGATTATTTTTTCATTTGTGAAACATCATTTGATGATTGCTTGAATAATTAATACCAAGTTTTGCAAAGATTCCAAGATACGAATTTAGTCTTGAATTGAGAGAAATGGTACTTCATAAATAAAGGAATTGTGCTCAGCACAAAATATCCAGTAAAGCATTGAAGTAGAAAATATTATCGTATCCTCGTTGTATAAAATTAGAAGCTTTTTGGGACACTATGGTTTCTATAGGAATTTCATTGAAAACTTTTCTAGCATTGTGAAACCATTGACTAACCTTTTGCAAAAAAATTACTCTCTTTAATTTTGATGATGAATGCAAAAAAAAGGCCTTTGAGCAATTGAAGCATGCACTTATCAAAGCATCTATAATAAAGCCACCGAAATGGGACAAACCTTTTGAGGTCCTTTGTGAGACAGACCACAATGCGTCAAGCGCGGTGCTAGCTCAATATGACGGTGAGAAACTCGATATCATTTACTACACTAGCCATATTATTATGATGCTCAAAGAAACCATGAGTTGATGATAGAAAACTTTATGTTGTCATATTTTCTTGTGAAAAGTATACACCCTATTTTAATTAATGCAAAGGCTATAATTCACATGAATTGTAAGGCTATACAAATCATTGGATCAACAAGATTCAAAGCTTATATGGATCCGGTGGCCGTTGCTTTTGCAAGAATTTGATATGCATATATTGGATAGAAGCAAGGTAAATAATACCAAGGTGGATCAATCAAGCTTTGTTGCATATTACCCATATTCTCGTTCCATATACCAGAGAAATAAGAGGTGAACGATTTAGATAAACATATAGTTCATAACGATCTTAGTATAAAATATTTGGTCATAATAGGTTTGTTGAAGGAACCATCCCGAAGAAGAAAGAATGAAGGAACATGGATCATCTACAAGAACAAGAGATGTAAGAAGTGCATCACGAACTGCTCTATTTAAGTTCTTGAGGTATAATTTTTTTCTTCCATTAGCTTTAATTCTGAAATGACTATCGAACAAAGGGTTTTAGGAGCGGTACGATCGGTGATACAATCAGCTACGATTGTACCACATGTCGTTACCTAATTAAGAATCTACTTAGTCTCAGTTAGGTTTTTCTTTTAGATAACTTAGTCCCGCTTAGGTGGTTGGTGTCGGGACCCGGGGTTAGCGTATGCAAGTACAGCTAAGACATAGTCATATGGAGAGCCGAGAACCGTACCCACTTGTCTAAGCAGACAAGGCCAAGCACAGAACGTTCTCGGAAAGCATCGTACGTGAGGGGCATCCCATCCAGGCCGGATGATCAACTGAGATGGGTCCTCATCGTCCGCACACAAGTCTAACTATATGGGTGGTGAACTCCCATATTCAAAGACAAGTCGCCTCAACCATACTAACGACTATCTCATAACTCTTACATAGACTTACTCCAGCCCGATCACTTAGTCGGGGTCTAGGGCGGGCTCGATCATACCACGAAGTGTGCACGAGACAGAGTCTCGAACAATCGCATCGTGATGCCCCAAGCTGCGCACATCTAAGGGCCACTTGGTGTATGAAAGACCGCCAGCCAGAACACAACTAAGGTCTCGAAAACCCATACAAAGACATGCATGTTATAAACATACACGCAGCACACATGCCTTGTATGAACAGCAGGTATCATTGCAATTCTCTACAAAGTATACATTTTTATTGATAACTCTTATAGAGTGCACACAGAGATCACAAACATGTGATCCAACATTACAACACAGGCGGAAGCAAATTATGTCTGAGTACAGACAAGTTTAACAAATGGCTTAAGAAGCCTTATTTAAACACAAGCCCTCCACGAGGGAACCAGTCGTCTGACTGGGACTAGACTAGTTGGTCTTCAGTCGTCCAGCTCGATGAAGAAGCCACCTTCGGGGTCAGTGGTTTCATCTAAAACATAGATTAAGCAAACGTGAGTACAAATTCGTACTCAGCAAGACTTACATAGGAGCTATACTACTCATGCACATGTATCAAGGTAAAGGGAGGTGGGGTTTCACTTGCAGAAATGCCAGCTTTGACTTGGCTAGTCCTGAACTACGAGTACCAGACTTTGAGGTAAGAAGCGTACACGAGTCCACTACTTTCTCCAACCAATTACACCACTATGGTGCCTTCCTCGACTTCCCCACGAGAAAGCACGCCATAGCACTCACACTTATCTTGGTGTGTTTTAGAAGTATCCGGTTCAAGTTATCTAATAATCAAGCTAAGCTTTCCAAGCAGTCCATAACCGCGGACGCGGCTATTCGAATAGTTTTGTTAACCCTGCAGGGGTGTACCGCTACACACACATGATCATCATTTACCGCCTTTGATCTCGACACCATTCAAGGGGTGCCAGCGAGGATGCTCACCACAACTGTTACCTCATAGCCGATCTAGTCCGAGAAAGCCGCCTACTTGGGTTGGCTACCACTATCGTGAACCCGTCCGGTTTACCGAAGTGGACCCAAGTGATGTGTGCGTGGTGCATAAGCCGGTCTCGTATGGGCCGTTCTCTCACTTAGCATCCAGGCCACAAGCCTACCAGAACTCCGAACTATTACGACATCTGGACATCGAAAGGGATGAGTTAGTAAGTTGAGAGGGGTCAGTGAGCCCAATGTGTGGTTGTACTCTTCATCTTGGATCACCACACAAGAACTCGGACTTAGGGCGGTGTTCAACGAGACAACCCACTGTGTACTCCTACACAGCCTCTCATCGTTCACCTTGTATTAGGGTAGATTCACCAACACTTTTCTACCAACATCAACATGATCACTACCATCCCGACTCACATCATAGTAACCACATGGTAGCATACTAAGCATGCAATAAGCGATAACATTTGCAGGGGCCACATGATATCAAACAACTCCTACATTTGCTAGGATTGTGGTTTGCTTACTACTGTGACAAAATGATAGGTCATGCAAAGGAATGGGTTCATCTATGCGGTAGAAACGAATCATGGTGATCATCTTAAACAATGCATAAGCGAGACATGAGAGGGAAGTGGGATTTTATCGACATGATCAATGGGGGTTTGCTTGCCTTGTTGACGAGGTTCGGGTTCTGGGTCTTCAACGAAGGGGGCAGCCTCCTGCTCCGGTTCCACCTCTACTCGACAAACAACAAGCAAAGTAGCAAAGTAAATACAATGCACAATCACATGATGAAAGGTTGGAACTTGATGTATATGCTTTGATGTGTGAAGCAATTCCATTTAAATGGAGTATATTGCAAATTGAATTGCAAATTCAAACTCCAATTTGAATTCAAACTTAGTCTAGTTACATGTGACATTGTTTGATCATTTTAAACCTTCTTCAAATGTGTATGATATGCCTCTGATGTGTGGTTGAATTGTAGCATAATTCCATGGTCCAAGTTGCAAAAACATTTGATTTGAATTTGAATTAATTTCAAATAAACCAAATGACATATGCTACTGGTCCCATTTTAAAATCAACTCAAACATAGTTGAAAGTTGCATTTTTGGATAGCTTATTTTCTCCTGATCATTTTTCATATATTATTTGTCCAATTTGGAGTTAATATGAATTTTCTATGAATTTCCAAAGTTTGGGGTATTTTCTGGAATTTCTTTAATTCAATTTGATTTTCTGGAAATTCATTTAATAGATTTAATGCGCCAGGCTGACGTCAGGGGGGGGCTGACAAGGGGGTCCCACCTGTCAGTGGCTGGGTTAATTAACCCGGCTGGGTTAATTTATCCAGTGGCTTAATTAAGCCTATGGGCCCACTGGTCAGTGACCTAGGGGGGTCATTAGTGGGTGATTAAACCCAGAGCTCAGCCTGACAGGCCGGCGGCTAAACGCCGGCGACCAGAACCGCGGCGGCGCTCTGCGTTCTCCCTCTCCTGGCCACCATTCGCCACGTCGAGACCACCGGGACGTAGCCCAAGCGCTCGCACGTCACCTGGAGCACGCGGTTGACCTTGGGGGTGACCAAAACGACGACGGCGACGACCTTCCGCGGCGGCCGTGGCACGGGCTCGGGGTGGATCTCGCTGCAGGGCACCATTGGAGCCACAGTTGGGCGCGTTCGAAGCAGCAGACCACGGCGGAGGTGATGGACAAGACGGCGAGGACGATTGCCTAACAGATGCACGCCGACGACGACCGTGGCGGCTCGGTACTCCGGCGACAATGGCTAACGGTGACAGAGGAAGAAATCGAGGGGGAGAGGTTAGGGGTTTTGACCGTGAGCTCACCAGGAACTCAACAGAGGTGGTGGCGATGGCTGGGGTGGTTCGACGGCGAAGTAATCGACGAAGTTGCGCGGCGGCCGTAGACGAAGACGATGACGCGATTCGGCAGCTCCAGGGGGCTTCAGTTCCTCCTATTCCGCTCGAAGACGAAGACGACTGCGGTGAAGACGATGGACAGGGTCCTGGGGCTTCTCGGCGTCGATGGCTACGCGGGGGCTCGACGGTGCTCCGGCGTTCTTCTCGGGCGTCGACGAAACGGGCGAGGGAGACGGGGAGGAAGCTCGTGGAGGGGGGGAATGGAGTGGGGAAGCTTCTGGGCGTCTCCAGCGTGAAGATGTGGCACGGGGGAAGCAGGAGGTGGCCAGGCGTCGCCGGCATGCTCGCCACGGCGGCAGCAGCCTGGCTGGCGCAAGGAAGAAGACGGGCTTGCCCCTGGGCTGGGCAGCCTCGATAAGTTGGGCCCTTTTGCCTGCGAGCCCTTTTTCCCTTTTTCTTTCTGTTTTCTTTTCTGACATTTGTTCTGTTTAGCTAAATAAAATAGCTAAACATTTTATTAAATGCTGAAAACATTTATATGGCCTCATAATAAAATAGACTAGCCACTTATAAAGTTTCAATATTTTTAAAATTCAAATAATTTGAATTTTAAATCAAATAGGGGTATTTCTTTAAATCCAAGGTACTGTTTGAATATTTGAAAAATCTATGAGCATGGGGTGGGTCCCACATCACTTGATATGTGATCACACTCATTTATAAGACTTTTCAAAAATCTAACATGAATTTTTGGAGAAGATTTTTATCTGGCCTTTTGAATTAATTCATCTGGGGGGGTTCTTCTCCCATTTTGATTTTGAAATTGAATTTCCTTTGATTTCTTTCATGAATGCAAAGTGAAATTGATCCTAGCACATTACCTAACAGAGGGTTCTGACAGTTGGTATGATCGATTAAGATTCCTCATGATAGTATTGCACGTTTTTATCAACTTTGGAAACTAACTACCTTCTGTTACAATCCTGGGTACGATCTGACCGCATTGAAGCCGACTGCCCGTAAGTGGCCATTCAAGCCAAACAACGGGCCTCCATAGCCACCATCATTTCCATCCACGACATCACTTTGATCTCGCCATTAACAACCAATCCGTTAGCCATGGTCATCAAACGGCTCACCACCTACAAGATGTGGCCATTCAAGCCAAACGACGGGCCTCCATAGCCACCGTCATTTCCATCCACACCATCACTTCGATCTCGCCATTCACAACCAATCCGCTAGCCATGGTCATCAAACGGCTCACCACCTATAAGATGTTGATGCAGGCGCGTCGCGGGGAGCTCCTAGCAGATCAGAAGGATCGTTGTGCCACATGCATTGTTGAGCAGGACACGCTGACGCAGGAGGAGTTGACCCCAACGCTCCGAAGATTCAGCACTGGTGCGCCGGAGCTTTGCCATCAGGTTCCCCTCAACTATCGGGGAAAGGTGGCAATAGGCGGAAGCGCAGTGGATTCGATTGCGATGAAGCAACAATCGATCAACAAGTTCATCTAATCTAAGCACGAGGTAGAAGCGAACCACTACTACCTTCAAGAGGCGGATGGGAGAAAGAGTAACTCTTTATCATCTTTGAGTTCGACAATGATCCGTTCGAAGAGATGAACGTGAAGAGCGACGAGGAAAAGACTGACATGAAGTTTAACACAAATAAATTAGAGTTATGTTTTTTAAAATCTTAGATGATCGGACGAGATATCCCGTGTGAGTTAAGAAAATGTTCAACATATAATTATTAAGTTCTTCATATATTAAAACTATTCAATGTTACTTTAAAAAATCATCATATATTAATAATATATTCAGAGTGTATTTAAAACATATTCAATTTATATGAAAAAATAGTATATTTTCTTAATATATATTTTAAATTCCATGTGTGTTTAAAAAAATGAAAAAAATAAAACATTAGAATAAATAAAACAGAAAAAATACGAAAGTATTAAACCAGAAATTAAAAAAAAATCCCACTTCCAATGAACAAACTATAAAACCTAAAAAAAACATGTATCACTTATCGCGATACCACACCTAGGGTAACCTCAATTCAGGGGCGCACTAATGGACCGGCCCAGTAGCAGTTCGACCGTGCGTACTTTCTTTTACTATTCAAAACATTCATATATTATTTAATCATTTAATACATAGTATATTAATAATATAGAAATTACTTATTCTTTTCATACAAGTGTGTGTTCTTGAAAATTATCATAGTGTTAAATTTTTGCAGTCATATTTGTTAAAAATATTTTTGCATTCAAAACAATTTTTTATGACATTTGAAAAATAGTTACATGTTTTAAAAAACTGTATTACCATTTGAAAAATGTTTATAAAATCCAAAAAATACTTCTTAACATATAAATATATATGTTGTAACAATTAAATATCCATTATTTGAAACAAAATATTTAGGCAGTTGAAAAAATGTATAAAAACATGTATAAAAAGGCGATAAAGAAACATATATTTTTTTCAAAATCCGATTAAAAAACAGAGAAAGAAGAAAAAATGAAGAAGCAACAAAAACACAAATAAATATAGAAAAACGATAAATCAGAGAAAGTAGAAAATGAAATAATAAAAACAAAAAACGTACATAAACATAAAGAACCAGATAAAAACCAACAAAGAAGAACAAAATGATAAATTCAAACACAACCAAGGAAACCGCAGAGATAAAAGGAACAAGAAATAAAAAGAAAACGAAAAAGTATTATCAATGAAACAGAAAAGAGAGGGGAAAAAATAGGCAGCAACATGTACGAACAATCATGAAGAGATGAAATGGATCGGCCCAATAATGCATGCACACTATGATACCAAAATTCTTTTTCTTTTGAAAGGTGAAGGCCAACTCGGCCGCTTATATTGCATGAGAAATCACGGTTACATCATTTGCAAGGGCGTTGAGTATGAAACTTGGAGGTTCATCCTTCCACACGGACGTAGAGGAAGACTCCGCTCTACTTGCTAAGATATCCGCTACCGAGTTGGCAGACGAGGACAGAAAGAGAAGCTAATGAAATTAAAATTACGACTAAGAAAAGAGCATTCTTCGAAGATAGTCGCCGCTGCTCCAAGCGTGTTCCCCCCTTCTTCCATAATTTGGATAGCTTCAAGGCAATCCATCTCGACCTCAAGGTTTTTGCACCCCATCTCAGCTGCTAGAAGCAGACCGTGCTTCAAACCCGATGCTTCCGCTGCTAGCGCATCCTCTGCAGCAGGGAGTCCCGTACAAGCCGCAACTATAAAGGAGCCACGCGAGTCCCGAATGATTGCACCTGTGCCCCCATCACCAGAGTCGATATCAAACGCAGCATCGACATTAAGTTTTTGCCAGCCCTCCACTGGTTTCTTCCAACCGATGCGAAGCACTGTCTTCTTCTTTGAGTACGCCCGAGTGAAGTTCAGAGCAATTGCTCGAATTGCCTGCGCTAAGTGAGATGGCAACATAATCTCCTCCCCATGGACATGTTTCCTGCGTTCCCACCATATGTACCACGCGCCCACAGCAATAAGGGAAACCGGCTCCATCTCAGTATTGTTATCACATGAGACAGGTCTCGAACAGAGCATGTCATATAGGAGTGAATCTGAATGGCGATCTGGTCCGGCTGCGCGAGTGACAGCCGCTACCATCCCAAGAAGACTCCATATTGCATGTGCTCTCGGGCACAAGAAGAGGGCATGATACCAAAATTCTTAAGGTGCTGGATATACCGTAATCACTGATTAGAGGTATTAATTGCAATGTTTGAATTTCTATTTCGTTGTTTGCTAATCTTACATTTTTAATAAACTAGATGATACCCCGCGCTTTGCTGCGGGAATTAATCGCCTATATTTCAACAAAATTTAATTACGTGAATTTTAAATATTTAGATTAATAGCAAATGAACCAAAAATTTAAAAACATATAACTTATTATATTTGATTATGTTTAGTTATATTTTTTGAATATAAATATAGTAAGAAAATAAAAAATATTTTTCCATGCATGGTTAAATGTGATGGTGGGTCTAGTCTCATGCATGGTTGCATGTTGAGGTGGGTCTTATCCCACTCGTAATTGTGTGATGATGTGGCATGCTTGCATGTTAAGATAGATAAGATAGTGGGGATAATCTATTATAGTATTATAGATTGATCGTAACTCTTTCAACATAAAAAGTATCTACCTCAACATCTCCACTAAGCCACTATCTTTATAATATTAACATCCACACATGACACCTCATTAAAGCTCCATCACGATATGCATGAGATAAAAAAAAATTATTAATAGTTGATCTCATGCATAAATACATCTCATCACCACACATGCCATCACATCAAGGTTCAATCAACATGCATCTGGTTTTTTCATTGTATTAAATTATTTATATTAAATAATTATTTACAACTACGCAATAATCAAATATAATATGTAAAATTATTTTTAGTATTAGTTCATATATTATTAATTCAACTATTTATGCTTCATTCATTCAAAAATGTATTGCAGTTGATTTCCGCAGCAACGCACGAGATATCCTCTAGTTTAAGGAATATATGTGCGACACTTGTTGCTACCAGAGAATTTTGAAACATTTTCCCATTTAGTGCGTGAGGATGGAGGTTGGTTATATGTGCTTCTTCTAGTAGATATGATTTTGCTTCTTCTAGTAAAAAAATCCCCTTTATCGTGTAACCTCATGTTTCTTTTCACTTTTTGCTCCTCGTGGACGCATAATTTTGCTTTTCGGGCAGCCACAAATTTACTTCTCTTGTTACCATAGTTTGTTTTTACTTTTAGCTTTTCATGGGACCACTGTTTTGCTTCTTGCGCAACCACATTTTTTTATTTTGCACAACCCCAGATTTACACTCATACACCCAAACATTTAGTTCGGGTGAAAATCCCACTAGTGTGTCCACAATCAACATGTGGCGATATCTGATTTTAATTAAAGTGATCTACGCGGGTGTCCCAAAGGGATACCCGTCAATTAATAACTCCCATGGATAACAAAAATCAGATTTGGCGAGACCTCCTATTGGACGAACAAATGCGTTCGAGGGATCACCCGATTGAGCCGGCCCATTGATAACCGGCGGTTTATTTACATTTTATAAGTTTTTATATTTTCAGGTTTTTCCTTTTTTTGATGTTTTTTGACGTTTTCACATTCTTTATATGAAAAAAATTCGGTATGTCATAAAAACAATATTTATTTCAAAAATAATAATAAAATTTTAATGAAAGTTTTTTTAACTTAGAAATTTAATTTATGTGTATAAAAAAGTTTGTCTTTTAAAATAAACAAATAGTAGATATGAAAAAGGTACATTTTATATTTAATAGATTATATATAACAGATAAACTCATTATGGATTTTGAATAAAGTTTAACATGTCAAATTGTTTTATCATATAATTAAAAATAGTGTATGAAATATATAAATTGTATAAAATTAAAAATTATTGTACAGTAAAAAGGTGCATGGTACATTAAAAACTTGTCCTATATATTTTAAAATATATATATATATATATGCATATTTACAAGTTCAACATGTTCTAATAAAATATTTAGGAAAATTAAAATCTAAAACTGAAAAAATAAAAGTAATAAATATAACAAGAAAACGAACAGGAGACATTATTGGAAACAGAAAGAACGATATGTGGGCCGTCCACCTTGGAAACAGAAAGAGCGCGCTTCAGTTGACCTCATCTTTTCTAATGCACGTGTGCATCAGATAGATTTGCAAGCTTTTTGGCGGTGAACAAACGCGACACGCACATATGCTGTTAAACTAGGCTAGCGCTGGCGGCTGCGGGCGAACCCACAATATTTAAGACCGAAATTAGATCCACCGTATTTGTGGACTATTCTCACATTTCAGCAACCCTGAAAAGCAACTAACTCACGATAATTAGATCCACCGTATTTGTGGCCTATTCTCATTTTAGTAACCCTGAAAAGCCACTAATTCGCGATGATAAACACTGGCGCCGCGGTGTCTGACGATGTAGTATGTTGTTTGCTACATGGGGTCTTCCTCGGAGCATCATCACATGTGTACCAAGAATCACTGATCCAGACACTCGAGGCATTGGCGTGCCGGCCTACCGAAACTCGTGGTTTTATTAACCAACAACACATGCACTTTGTTAGAACTAAAGAAAAGGTTATTCAATCCACTAGTGCAACTGAAGTGAAGGAATTACCTATTCTGAACCTCCACAAGAAAGAGCTCATAACCACTGCTTATGAGCAGCTCTTCTCAACTGAAGGCGCACTCCTGTTACTATCAGTCTAGTCTCTCGAGGGCACTCTTTCAATCTCGAACAAACTTACTTCTCCGGAAGAGAGATATTCAGAAAACCCGATTTCCAGTCCTGTCTTAAGAACCCGACTCCAAAGAAATGAAAAATGAAAGCGGACTAAAAGAGAACAAACAACCTGTCTATCTAGTGCACTTTCTCCTTGCTCTAATGAACTGAATACCGACTTATTTTGATTGTTACAGATCTAGCTACTTCTCTGCCAAAGCCCCCGCTAAAAACCTAGGAATCTAACGAGTTACGAAACACGAAAGTCAGAAGGACAATAGGTTTAGTGAACCCTCGGCGCTAACTTAGTTCAAAGACTGGCTTCCCTTTCTATAGAGTCAATCTCTCCAAATTCCCGACCCAAAGCGAAAGTTGTAGATGCTGATTAATCACCAGTGGATCATAGGTCCAAAGAAAGACCGAGCAAAGCACTATTCTAATCTAATAAATATGTAGTTGTGCCGACAGAAGTAGAAGGTGCGCCAAGGGCAAAAAAACGAAGCGATTTCCTCTTGTTCGAGTGTTAAGCAAGCCTGTTGCCTCTTGTTGTTCTAGGCTCAGCAAGTAGGAAACAAGGCTTGTCATGTGTCTTCTGTTCATGTCCACTTCCAAGTTAGGGGATGGTTCATGCCTTTTGAAATGAGATTCTGAGGAAGAAACACGCGTTGTATCACGAGTGTAAGGCCCCCGATGCGGTGCTAACTCGAGTTAGTCGCTTTCGCGTCCCGTTCAAGTTAGTAGCGCATAAAGAGCCACCGACTCACGACACTCGCACTCGTGTCGCTGCCGGATTCTCGACAACAAGTATAAGAACAAAGAACTTTAACTAAGACATAAAAATATAGAGTCCAGGGCATACATCGCCACTGGATAATTATTACATCACCTCAGAGGTCCGTGGACCCAACAGTACATCATGCGACAAGTGGAAGACAAACACGACCGAGTACGGTCAAAAGCCAAATTGCCCTAGAGAGGGCTGCACATAAAGAGTCCACCCACGGATCGTCGAAGCCCAACTGTAGGATCTACTGAACGAAGTCGATCTCATCGTCATCCTCCGGGGGCACCTCCACGAAGTATCGTCCAGAGCTCGGGTCAAGAAAGTAGTCCACTGCAGCGGCCGATCAGGCAAAACAATAAAAGCACAAAAGGAAAACAGGGGTGAGATTATATCATTACAGGATAACTAACTCCCTACGGTAAGACAAGATAAAGGCAAAGTTACAGCCGCACTAGCATATATGGTAGCTAACGTTCTATTAGAATAGAGGTAAGATCAAAGAATACACGTGACATCGCGTCATAAGTCTGCTATTCACCTACTTACGTCAATCATAACACAACCTGGATCTCTCTCGGTCCCCCTGGACGAAGAAAAGCAACCAAGGCACTCACACGGTAGGCAAGTTTTAATTATAATTCCAATTGATGTTATTCCATGAACAAGGAGTAGGTCTCAAGTCGTCCATAACCGCGGACACGGCTTTACGAAAAGATTTAACCCTGCAGGGGTGTACCAACTGCCCATCATAGGCTTCGCATGTACGCCCGGTTTCCACTTGGCTAAGTAAGCGTCTGAAACTCTGGAACGTCAGAGTCCCTCTAACTAACAACAAAAAACTCCGGGTGGCCCCCGGTGAGTCGACATCCAACTCAAAAGCCGGCCGCGCTCTCGAATCGGCCTCTACCGTATGGCCAAGGTCGGGTTTAGGCTCTCCTATATAACAGGGGACTTCCCTAGCTCACCACTGTGGACCAACCAGAGGATCTATGTCTCCGTTGGTCCGGGTTGTTTCGAAAACAGTTGGGGTACCAACCAAGCACACACACGTTTGCAAATAATAAATCAGCTCGGGCCACCACTAGAACTGTAGGAAGCTAGGTAGGTAAGACAAGGGGACCCCATAGAATCCCACACACGATTAGACACGCTCGTCAAGAAACACAATACCCGGAACTCGGGACCTAGGTGACTCAAATGGAACAAAACACCTGGCGGGAACTGTTGGGAAACGTAGTAGAAAACAAAAAAATTCGGCCTACGAATCAAGAACCCAAGATCATCCAAGAAGATTGCATACAAGGTTTTAGGTCATGGCTCACCAACCGATGCAGCGGAAGTAGAGTTGGTGAAGCTCGTGGACGTAGTGGAAGTAGATCTCGCAAGTTCTCCCACGAACAGTCCCTCGATCAATCCCACGAACAAGTCCCGCGATCTAGTCCCACGGACAAGTCCCATGAACAAGCTCCTCGAAGAAGGGTCGAAGGTACGACCCCTCCATTAGTATCCACACATCCCATAGCAACAATCCAACAGCGCTCCGCCGTCCAGAGATGAACGCCACCGAGAAAACTAGAGGGAGAAAACCCTAACGGATTCCGATCTAGAACAGCGTCTAAACCGGGGTCTAATTGTGGAGCAACGGGGTTTAGAGGAGGGAGGGTGGCGCATAGGCCTTGGGGATTGATTGTGTGTGTCTTCCCCACCCTTGGCTCACCTTATATAGGTGGCCAAGGGGCCTAGGGCGCAGCTCAAGGAGGTTTGGGAGTCCAACTTGGACTCCCAAGCCTTCCAAACCTTCCCACACCTTCCCATCGGAAACCTGCCATAATGGGTTTTGGAAATCCCACCTGGAGGGGGATTCCTTCCCCTTGGTGCGCCCCCACCCCTTGGCCGGCCAGGGCAGCCTAGGTGGCTTGCCCCCCAAGGCTAAGGGCGCAGGGGAGTGGGTGGTAATGCCCGGAACCTTCCGGAACCTTCCATGACCTTCTAGAGGCTTCCAGGACCTTCCGGGACATACCGGGACCGTTTCGGGACATTCCGAACACTTTTGGAGCACTTCCAATACCTTCCGGGACCTCTAACGAATGTTCTGGAGCCATCTAAATAGGTTTCGGAACAATCCGGGTTTAGGTTAATATGTCCAGTGAACACAACATATTGTTTAAGATGTCCACCGATCACCGAAACTATTCCGGTTGATCGTAAACTTTCCCATTACCATTTTCATATGTTCCGGAACCACCTGGGACTACTCCAGAGTGATCCGGACATATCCTTAAATACCCAAAACTACTTTTGGTGCCCTTATGAACTATTTCATAAATCCCCGGAACTACTTCCGGTACCCGTATGAACTATTCTGCTTTGCTTCCACTAAACCTTCTACCATACTAGTATTCTAACAGACTACTGCTCGTTAAGTGTGTGACCCAATAGGTTCGGTATAATGCGGACATGACTCAGAACATCTTCCGGACATAGGTCAACAGCCTTTTGTCAATAGCCAATAATCAACAGCGGAGCCATGGACACCCATGTTGACTCCCGCACATACACGAAGAAACTTCGAGTGAACCATTATGTTTATTCATGTACCATTCCCTTTGCTTCGTGATATATGACAAAGTTAGAGGAGAGATGTTTTGGCACCCATGTGTAACAACTTCTTGAACACAAGCCACTCGTTATCCTCTTTGCTCGTTTGTCCCTTTTCTCGTTATCGTATTCCGGTATCCCTGTGACTGAATCACAATGCGTCTGGCCAGACTATAATGGATACCTTCATACCGAGTGGGCCCGAAGTGAATATCTTCTTCATCGTGAAGGAGCAAATCCCATTCTTGAACTATCACAGTCACTAGCCACACCATCTGACATACCCAGAACTTATTTTACTACTTCCCATTTACGGGAGGATTCATCTAAGAACCAAAGCATGTCTTCCTGTGTGAAGCAACTCGATACTCTCATGGTCTAAGGAATTACGTATATGATAACATTTCATGATATGACTTATAACGTTGTTACGATGTGATCTCTAAGTATATCATTCAATACTGGGGTCGGTTCAACATCATTGTTCTGCTAACAATATGTTCCCATTGCTACTGACATCCTTGTTACAAGAACAATGTCCATGATTAAGAAAACGTAATCATCAGTTAGCACATGAGCTGGTCTTAGAGGCTAAACCAGGAACTCTTGGTGTTTACATTTCCACACATGCAAGTGAGTTTTCTTCTGAATCTCATAGTCAGGGTCATTGCAATTATAGCACAGAAATATAAACATTAATTATGAACGTGGAAATATATATAATAACATTTTATTATTGCCTCTAGGGCATATTTCCAACAGGAACAGCCTGGTCTCCCATCTTTCGTCAAGTATAAGTTAACATCATAATAATAATAAATATCAACCAACTTCTTTAAATAACATGATATCCCAAACCATAGCATAGGGTAAGCAGCAAGTTTTCCTACTCATACTAAGCAATGGCTGAGCAGCGGTAACTTAGCAATACAATGTTTTGCTGGGATGTGGGGATCATGGCTGTTTGGCTTTGAACGTGGCATAAGCAAAGTGGATAGGATCAAACAAGCGTTCTAGGCTACATCTAGGAAGGTAGGCAGAAAGGTATCAAGTAATGGTATAAATCTTCCCCTTGCCTGGGTAATCGGTCGTCGAAGCAGACACAGCAGGGTCTTCGGGCTCGGTGTCGGAAATCTCCACGTAAGTCTCCTCGGCGGTCTCAGGTGCTAACGTAAGGTACCGGCAAGGAAAAGGCACACAAGTTAGTAACGGGTACAATGCACAGGCAAGGATGGTATGAGCAAGTTTAATTAGACATGTTGTGACCCTATCTAGTCAATTTAAATGAAGGTGGTGACGACACGTCAACAACTTCATATGCAATTTATTTACGTGAAAATGGCTTTGGTCTTAGCCTTATTTTAGGTGTAAGTAGCATGTCAACATGGCATGATCAACAATGCATTTAACAGAAACAAAACAACGTGAAAGTAATCATCGATTCCGGAGACGGAGTAGTGCCGGTGAATTTGACACAAGGAAGGTGCAACAAAAGTTGGAATCCAGCCACACTGCACAGGCAATAAGTTGGGTGCTGGTTTGGAAAAAAGATTTGGAGATGACATGAAACAGAACTTGAAAGAATCAAAAGATCATCACTTCCCACATGCACTGAAATTGGAATGATGCAAGAAAGGAAAAAGACAGATTGATTCTGGATGGGGTGGTCACACCCTGTCCAAATGAGTTGCACAAAACATCATGAGGACACCATCATTGCAATCCTTGCAAAAATCTACCCCAAAACCATATATGATATGGTAGCCTCTCGATTTGCAAACACAGTTGCAAATCAAAAGAATTTTCAGGGGGGCTGAGTGCAAAATTGCACTAGATGCATTTTTGAAAAGGCTTAAATGGTTAAACCATTGTCACCATGCAACTCCTTGTTTGAAACTACCCAAAAATCATATATGGCATGGCCATTTTTAATTTGGGTAAAACTTGACAAAAAACAAAGAAATGAAAAGGGGTTTATTTGCAAAATTGCCACACTCCAAAAATCAGAGGGTCAAAATGAAAAAAGGACCTCACCATGATGGTCAGTAGCTCAAGCTACCCCAAAACATATATGGGATGCCCCATTGAGGTAAAAAAAACTCCAAGGTTCAAATTCAGTTTGAATTTGAATTCAAACTCAAATTTGAACTTAAACAGAAAAAGAAAAGAAAACCAAAAGAAGAAAAAAAACAGTGGGTGCAGCCACTGGGCTGGCCTCGGCGCACTGGGCCAAGTTCAAAGCCCACCAGTGGGCTCAGCCCACTCCACTCGGGCAGCCTCGCTGACACGAGGGGCCCGCTCGTCAGCCTCTACTTAACTCCAAAAAAGGGGGGAGGCAAAGCCTCGCGTGGGAGTCGAACCCACGACCTGCTGAACTGCTGCGGTTTCTCGCTACCACTGTGCCACTGCATGCTTTCTGAACCGAAGCAGGTACGAAAACAGAAGAGGTATGCAACCCCCGAATTGAGCTTCAGAAAACCGGCGACGACGACGACTTGCGGCGAACCTCGCCTTGCCGTTTCAACGCCGGTAGCCCCGCGGTTACTGGGGAACGGAAGATAGCACATCCAACTATGGATTGCGACATTCCAAGCCCGCGGGGACACACTGCTCCACTCGCCACTCTCCTCTGAACATGGTGGCGGCAACTACTGCATCTACTGACAGAAAACCAGACGGCAGCGACAGCAAGTTCAGGCGAAGCTAACCACGGCTCCAGGGCTCCTCCGGCGACACCGCGAGTTCCTACGCGCACCTGGGACAACCAGCTACTCCTCCACACATCTAAACCTCATCGGAGCACAACAGATCGGACCCAGCCTCACCGGAAAACTCCACGGCTGCAGATCTGAATCGGGTTCAGAGCTACTACACGGGAAGCACCCAAAGGCTACCCCTTTGAGGCCATATGCACATCCTGGACGTGCCTAGAGCACGCCTGCTCACTCCTCGGCAACGTCCTGGTCACGGTGATCACCGGCTTGGCGGGGACCCGTGAACACGGCGGCGGGAAACGCAACTACGAGGCTACCTATCCGCGAGCGAACGAGGAAGCAGGGGAGCACCAGAGGCTCACCTTGGGTTGCTCGGGGACGTCCTCGACAGCTCAGAGGGGACGGCGGAGCGGTCGGTCGACGGCGAGGTAGAACTGCTGCGCCGCGGAGGTGCTACGTGGCGGGACCGCGGCGAAGCTCCTGCAACCACGACGCCGACGGGAAAGGATCAGGACGACCTGCAGGAGGGCGAGCGTGAACACGCGGACAACGACTCGGCTCAACGGCGGCGAATTGAACTCGGGTCACCTGCTGCCGTGGCGGGACGGATCGTTGCAATTGAGCGCGGCGGCGGCGAGCCAAGGGGGAAAAATGGAGGAGGGAAACCCTAGGTTCCCCGGGGCGCTCCCGGTGGCCTCAAATAGGGAGCTCCCGCTCTCCCTGGCCGGAGGGCTCCACCTCCTGTGGCCGGATGCGCTCGTGAGAGAGGAGGGGGAGGGGACCTCACTCCAGCGTGGAAAGAAGACGACGGGGAGGCCGTCGGATGCAGATCGAACGAACAGGACGCGCTCCACTTACCCATTCGCGGGTGGTCTCTAGCCCGAGAAGCAATCCAAGGCCCAGGTGGGCTGGGTCTGCAACAGGGAATTGAAAAAAAAAACCTGCTGCTCTATCCTTTTCCATTTAACATAAAACAGAAAGGATTTGGAGTTTTCAGGATTAAATACAAGTGGGAAAAATACATAAAAATATGTATAATTAACCTTGCATTATTCCTCAATTTCCAAAAATGGTTTGGGCATTTTTGGCAACAAAAAAATTGTGAGCTCATTTTTGAATTCAAAATCACTTTGAACTATGGCCCAAATTTTTAGAGCTGAAAAAATGGAGCAAGGCTTTTGAAAAGCTTAGGAGGGGCAAGGAATTGGCTATGCCAAGTTTGGGGTCAAGGAGAGCATGCATGTGACAATTAAAATTCCTCAAACACCCTTCTTGAACCATTTTGGATGCAAAATCAAACAAATCAAATGGGCTCCAATCCCAATGCAAATTTAAATCACCACATGAAATTATAATGTTTAGCATCATGCCAAGTTACAGAGTCATCAGACAAGTACAATCTCATGGTGATTCTTATTTATTGCACATGGGCTGTTACAGCACTCCCCCACCAACACAGGATCTCGTCCCGAGATCTAAACCTGAAACAACTCAGGATACTCAGAACGGAGATGATCTTCACGCTCCCACGTTGCTTCCTTCTCTGAATGATGTGCCCACTGAACTTTCATGAACTTGACGGTCTTGTTGCGAGTCTTGCGCTCGGACGTCTCAAGAACACGGACTGGACAGGAAAGGTCCGCACTCAGCTGGATCTCGCCCAAGTCAACAGCTTGCTCTGGCTGCTTGAAGCACTGCTTTAGCTGGGACACATGGAACACGTCATGCACCATGGACAGACTCTCTGGGAGCTCGAGCCGAAAGGCAAGAGGTCCTCTAGTCTCAAGGATGCGGAAAGGTCCGACAAATCTTGGAGCGAGCTTTCCCTTGATGCCAAAGCGGTGAGTTCCCCTCAATGGGGACACTCTCAGGTACGCCCAATCACCAACCTGAAATGCTACACCACAGTGCCTTTTGTCATAATAGGCCTTCTGCCTAGACTGTGCTGCCTTTAGGTGCTCTCGGACAATCTTCACTCTGTTCTCTGCCTCTTGGATCACATCTGGACCGAACATCTGCCTCTCACTGGTCTCGGACCAGTTCAAAGGTGTCCTGCACTTGCGGCCATACAAGACTTCAAACGGCGCTGCCTGCAAACTTGCCTGATAGCTGTTGTTGTAAGAGAACTCAGCATACGGCAAGCATTCTTCCCACTTCATGCCAAAAGAGATGACACATGCCCGAAGCATGCCTCGAGGATTTGGTTCACGCGCTCGACTTGTCCGCTTGTCTGAGGGTGATAAGCGGTACTGAACAACACTGTCGTACCAATCGCCTTTTGAAAGGCCTGCCAGAACTTAGAGGTGAAAAGGCTGCCTCTATCAGAGCTGATCTTCTTGGGAATGCCATGCAAAGATACAACTCTTGCGGTGTACAAATTCGCCAACTGAGCTGCTGAAATGGAGTCCTTCACTGGAAAGAAGTGGGCAACTTTGGAAAGATTGTCGATGACAACAAAGATGACATTGTTCTTCTTCTGCGACAAAGGGAAGCCTGTGATGAAATCCATCTCTATATGATCCCATTTCCACTCCGGAATCTCAAGTGGCTGAAGCAACCCTACAGGCTTCTGGTGTTGTGCCTTCACTCTCCTGCACACATCACACTGAGACACGTAACGGGCAACCTCCCGCTTCATACGAGTCCACCAAAAGCTTTGCTTGAGATCTTGATACATCTTTGTACTTCCAGGGTGAATCGATAGCTTGGAATCATGGGCTTCCTTCATGATGACCTCTCTGAGATCTCCCTCCTTGGGAACAACAACTCGCTCTTCGAACAACACGGTGCCATCATTATGCACTGAAAAGCAACCGTACTTTGGAACTGAGGCGGCAATACCCTGTTTGATCTTCTGAATCATTGAGCTTCACGAATCTTCTCATGGATAGTGGGCTCTACCACAAGGTTGGCAAGATAGCCTGCTGGAACTAGCTCGATATTTAGCCTTCGAAAGGACTCACACAAATCAGGGTGGAACTTCTGCACTTGGATATTATTGCAATCTCCCTTGCGGCTCAGCGCATCAGCTATGACATTCGCCCTCCCAGGCGTGTACTGAATATCAACTGTGTACTCAGTAATGGTTTCAAGCCATCTTCTTTGCCTCAAGTTCAGATTTGGCTGAGTGAACAAGTACTTCAGACTCTTGTGGTCCGTGAACACATCCACCTTCCTCCCTAAGAGGAGGTGTCGCCAAGTGACCAAAGCGTGCACAACTGCTGCAAGATCCAAGTCGTGCGTGGGATAATTCCTCTCACTTGTCTTCAACTGCCATGAGGTATAAGCCACAATATTCCTCCCTTGCATCAAAACTCCGCCCAGACCTTGCAAGGAAGCATCACAAAACACCTGAAAAGGTTGTGACTCATCTGGCGGCGTGAGAATTGGAGCTGTGGTCAGCTTCTCTTTCAACTCCTCGAAGGCTGACTGGCAAGATGGTGACCAAGTGTACCGCTTGTCCTTGCACAACAATTCAGTCATTGGCTTCGCTATTTTGGAGAAATTCTGCACAAACCTCCTGCAATAACTGGCGAGGCCGAGAAAACTCCTTAGCTGCTTCACATTCTTCGGCGGAGCCCACTCTTGAATAGTGCGGACTCGCTCTGGGTCAACCGCAATTCCCTCAGCGGAGATGACATGGCCCAGAAAATTGACCTTGTCCAGCCAAAACTCACACTTGGAGAACTTGGCGTAGTACCGGTGCTCTCTTAACTTCTGCAGCACCAAGCGCAGATGTTCCTCATGCTCAGCCTCTGACTTGGAATAGACAAGAATGTCGTCGAGGTAGAGGATCACAAACACATCAAGCCAATCTTGGAACAAATAGTTCATAGCTCTCATGAATGTCAGAGGGGCATTTGAGAACCCAAAAGTCATGACTGTGAACTCATACAGCCCATAACGTGTGCTGAACGCGGTCTTGGGAATATCCTCTTCACGAACACGGATTTGGTGATACCCCATCCTCAAGTCAATCTTGGAAAACACCTTAGCTCCATTTAACTGTTCGAACAGATCATTGATGCGGGGCAAAGGGTACTTGTTCTTGATGGTCTTCTTGTTGATACCGTGATAGTCCTGGACCAAGCGGCTAGTCCCGTCCTTCTTCTGGACAAACAAAGCTGGTGCACCCCAAGGGGAAGTGCTCGCGCGGATAAAACCGCTTGCCTCCAACTATGTCAACTGCTTCTTGAGCTCAATCAACTCCTTCGAACACATCTTGTACGGATGCCGCGAAATCGGCTGGGTACCAGGCTCTAGCTCAATAACGAACTCAATAGCTCGAACTGGGGGAATTCCTGGCAACTCCTCTGGAAAGACGTCTGGGAACTCACAGACAACTCTGACCTCTTCGAGCAAAGGCGCAACTCCTGCGTTCAAAGCGTACAACTGTGCCGGTCCTGTCATAGAGCCACAAGTGTACAAGAATTCTGCACCTGAATCATGTGTCAACTTCACTGATCTGGTCGGACAAACAATATTATCCTTGTGCTGCACAAGCCAATCCATGCCCAAAATGACATCAATGTCGGAACGCGGAAGAAAAATCAAGGAAGCGGAAAAAAGGAGACCCTGAATCTGGATCTGCACATCAGGAACTCTGACAGCTGAACTGAACTTGGAGCCCGGTGTAGAGATAGCCATAGGAGACGACATCATCTCTGAATGCAAATCATGTGCACGAGCAAAAGACTTGGAAACGAAAGAGTGAGAAGCTCCGGAATCGAACAACACTGTCGCGGGAACTGAACACACAAGCAACCTACCAAGAACAATCTCTGAAGACTGCTGAGCATCTGAGAGCATCACGTTGTTCACCCGAAGTGCATGTGGTTGTGCCTTCACCATCGCGGTGCTCGGAGTAGAGCGAGGTGGAGGCGGTGGGAGCCGAGCAAAGCGCGGATCGGTGTAGTTGGGAGACGTGTGCCCCGGCTCTCTGCACTTGTAGCAAATAACTCCCGGCTTGGGCTGCTGCTGCGGCCTGGGTGGCCTCGCGTGTGGTGGTGTAGAGCGAGGCCCCTGCTGAGCTGGACGGGAGGGCGGGCAAAAGTGCGGACAACTGCCCCCCTCTGCTGGTACTGCTGTCTCTGTGGTGGTGCCTCTCCATCCCAAGTCTTTGCCTTCTTGTGAACCATCACTGCGGAACTGTGCTCACGCTGGCGCTTCCTGTCTGCATCCCACTCTGCTCTGGCTGACTCCTGGCGGATAGCCTGATCCACCAACTGTGAGAACAGCGTGGGACTGCACTGAGTGAGCGCGTACTTGATCTCTGTGTTGAGACCTCCACGGAACCTCGCAATCTTCTTAGCCTCTGTGCTGACCTCCTCTGGAGCGTACCTGGCGAGCCTGACGAAGGCCAGGTTGTACTCCTGGACTGACCTGTCACCTTGTCTCAGATCCAAGAACTCCTCACGCTTCCTGTCCATCAGGCCACTCGGAATATGCGCTGCTCTGGAGTCTGCAACGAAATATGCCCACGTGATGACAACATCGCCCTTGTTGGCCTTGTAGGTATCGTACCAGCTGGCTGCTGCACCCTGAAGCTGGAAGGAGGTGAAGGTGACGTAGTGGACGGGTCTGACGGTGTTTGCATTGAAGTGCTTCTTGATCTCTGCGATCCAGTCATCCTCCTCCAGCGGGTCTCGAGCCTCGGAGAACCTGGGGGGGTTGATAGCAAGGAACTGCTGCAGTGTGGTGTACTGTGGTCGATCATTCCTCTGGGCAGTCTGGTTCTGCAGCATCTGTAAGATCGCAGCTGTGCCCTGAGCCACTGCGGTCACAGCCTCTCCAAGGATAGGGTTCTCTGGCAGCGGCATGTTCGCTCTTGGCATCCTGTTTACAGGAACACTTATGAGAACATGGTCGAAACATTGATGTAACCAGAAGATAAAGCAATATTGACAACAAAACTTCCTCACGAGGTATGAGAAAGACGAAGGCTGAAATTCCACCAAGGTTAACCCGGAAAGTCGAAGGCTAGGTGCTACTGGAATCCCCAAACCGAGATCACTCGAATCCAAGATAATAATCTGCTAGCGAGCACACAACAATATATACGAGCGGTTGGAAACCTGAACAATGAGACATCTGCCCTGAGCGGCCCGCCAACACGGTCGTCCATAGGGGAAAAGACACCACATCCATATTACCATAGGATGCCCGCCAATCCTGTATGGACGTTTCACTTGGGGTACGCCGTAAGCGAGGTAGAGCAGTCAACCCCAAGTGGCGGCTCAGTGGTCTCAAAGAGGCCAACACATCTCGTCGCTAGCAAAAAATTATAGAGGAATCGGAGCCTCATGTAAAAGAGAACCTAGATTTGTTTTGAAAGGGGATAAGTTGCAGAGAGAAAACAACGTTTCACTTCCTCACGAAAAAAGTGGTGGGAGGGTGGGATAAGAAGAAAAAGAAAGAGTTCCTACTCTCCGATTTTTCCTTAATAACTACAAAATAGTTTCTAGACTCAACTTCGGCCAGTAAGGGGTCCTACAGTCAGTCCTGCTCTGATACCAAGTTGTAAGGCCCCCGATGCGGTGCTAACTCGAGTTAGTTGCTTTCGCGTCCCGCTCAAGTTAGTAGCGCATAAAGAGCCACCGACTCACGACACTCGCACTCGTGTCGCTGCCGGATTCTCGACAACAAGTATAAGAACAAAGAACTTTAACTAAGACATAAAAATATAGAGTCCAGGGCATACATCGCCACTGGATAATTATTACATCACCTCAGAGGTCCGTGGACCCAACAGTACATCATGCGACAAGCGGAAGACAAACACGACCGAGTACGGTCAAAAGCCAAATTGCCCTAGAGAGGGCTGCACATAAAGAGTCCACCCACAGATCGTCGAAGCCCAACTATAGGATCTACTGAACGAGGTCGATCTCATCGTTATCCTCCGGGGGCACCTCCACGAAGTATCGTCCAGAGCTCGGGTCAAGAAAGTACTCCACTGCAGCGGCCGATCAGGCAAAACAATAAAAGCACAAAAGGAAAAGAGGGGGTGAGATTATATCATTACAGGATAACTAAATCCCTACGGTAAGACAAGATAAAGGCAAAGTTGCAGCCGCACTAGCATATATGGTAGCTAACGTTCTATTAGAATAGAGGTAAGATCAAAGAATACACGTGACATCGCGTCATAAGTCTGCTATTCACCTACTTACGTCAATCATAACACAACCTGGATCTTCTCTCGGTCCCCCTGGACGAAGAAAAGCAACCAAGGCACTCACACGGTAGGCAAGTTTTAATTATAATTCCAATTGATGTTATTCTATGAACAAGGAGTAGGTCTCAAGTCGTCCATAACCGTGGACACGGCTTTTCGAAAAGATTTAACCCTGCAGGGGTGTACCAACTGCCCATCATAGGCTTCGCATGTACACCCGGTTTCCACTTGGCTAAGTAAGCGTCTGAAACTCCGGAACGTCAGAGTCCCTCTAACTAACAACACACAACTCCGGGTGGCCCCCGGTGAGTCGACATCCAACTCAAAAGCCGGCCGCGCTCTCGAATCGGCCTCTACCGTATGGCCAAGGTCGGGTTTAGTCTCGCCTATATAACAGGGGACTTCCCTAGGTCACCAGTGTGGACCAACCAGAGGATCTATGTCTTCGTTTGTCGAGGATCGGCCCCGGCAAGTCCCATGGTTAGGGACTCTGGGCTAGTTGGAGAAGACACAGGTTGGACGATAAGCTCGTCGGCAAACAGGAGGATACACTTCCTGCTCGATATATTGATTGTGGAGAAGTTACAGGGGATGCCAAGGAAGATGCGCTCTAGGCTAGGGTTACAGGCGATGTGTCCTTTATGCGTTGCCCCTCCTGGCCTTTATATAGTAGACCAGGTCTCGGGGAATCAATCTATAATTACAGGAAATCTAACCCTAGCTTGTACGGCAAGTCCCTGCACCTTCCTTGTTAGTCGAGGACTCCCAATGTCGGTGCCATCTAGCGGGCCAAGGTGAATCCGGCGGTAGCTCCGTGGGCCTTCAATGACACCGGGTAGGCCCATTAGTAGGAGTCGTGGGGTCACCCCCTCGTCAGTAGCCCCCGAGTGCCTTGGGGACTCGAAGAGTCGCGCAGGGACTCGAGTTCATCTTCATACGTCTGTGGCTTGTATGCGCGGTGCACCCGCGGTCGCTGGCAGCATGGTGGCCATGACAAAACCTGTTTCGAGGGATGCTAAGCAGAAAGGGCCCAAGGAGTCGACGGATCGAGCCTTAGTGAATTGCGCTAGTGGCAAATACCGCGATCGCCCAATCAAACCCATGTCCCTCGACATGAGCTTGGAATACTCGAGCATAGCAAAAGTCCAGCAGCTTCAGGTCTTACGGTGTTCATTTGCCTCCAGTTGGTTGCGTAGCCTAAGGCGCGTCCGCCCGGCTTTATACTTCATGCGCAGCGCATGGAAAGGTTGGGAGTGAAATCGCTCTTCGGCTAGTCCCAGCCCGGCCGAACTTCGCAGCGGGGTCTTACCTACACGCTGGTCTTGCGTGGCATCTGGGCACAGTGTGTCGTGGTTCCAGGAATAGGTGTGTTTTTGAGGCGCGGAGCCTTATAGCATTTCACCCACTTGGAACAAATCATCAAGTGAGCTGTTCACTCATCTTACTCGCGGAGCTTGTTTCGAGTGCTCAGGCGAGGAATCCTTCTGCGAGTAATTACTCGAAAGCTGTTTGAGTTTCTTTCGGAGGTGAGGGAGCACCCGAAACTCTTCAAGAGTGCGAGTGATTACTCGAGCACCTTGTGGGTCCACAGGTGAGGGAACACCTGTAACTCTAGTGCGTGCGAGTGATCACTCGAGCACCTGGTTGAGTTTCAGATGAGTGAGCACCTGGGGACTCTCGGGATGGGCTCCTCCCGATGGGAGTGAGAAGTTTTTTCTTTGATGGAAAAAAATCTGATAAAATTTCTGGGTTTCGGTGGCGTTTCTGATAAGCTTTACTTGTGACGAGACGTTGGTTGGTTGTCAGGATAACCACGTCGCTGTGTGGTTATTGTCATAGATGCTTGGCAGTGAACCGTCTTTTCATCTTGACCGGTCATGATAATGAGCTCAGTGGCGTGCGAGCAGCGCCGGTTAAGTTCCCGAGGCGCGCGTTTCCAACGCGCGTGATTTGATGGTAGTATGAACAACGCACCCCGTGGGCGAGCATCTTTGGCCTCGGATTCTGAAGCGTCGGCATAGCTTTAAGTGCGGGCATCGCTTGGCCTTGCCGCGTCGGGGCTTCCTTGCACTATAAATTGGCTTCGTCCTGGTTTGCTTTCCTCCATCTATCTCCTCTTCTATTTCCCTTTTTCTAACTTTCCATGGCTCCAAAGCGAGGCTCCGGCCGTGGTCGCGTCCGTCTTAGTAGAAGTGGACGTGCTCCTCGTTCTGGACGCGGTGGTCGACATGGCACTCCGCTACCACCTTCTTCATCTGTTGCGGAGGGATTTTGGCGGCATGACTTCTTATTGCGCGTTCGTGGCCTTAATGCCACTCGCGTTCTTCTTCCTCCTTCTTTTTCTGCTGTTGTGGCCGATCTTGGTTTGGATGGCTTGCTTCTGCGTCATCAGGGGAGCGATCGAGCTCCCTCCTATGTCGATTTGGAGTTTGACCGTTCCCGCTTGGTCTTTCTTGGCTCTGGTTGGAGTTCGTTTTCTCGCCGTTTGGGTCTGCGCGATGGCGATGTTCTTTGTTGTCGGTTTGATGGTGAGAGCACTGTTGCCGTCCGTGCTTTTGATCCGAGCGGCAACAGCATGGACCCGCGAGCTCAGGAGTCAAGCAGTGACGTTTCCGCAAGGTCGGGGGGGTCCTTCGCCTGTGTCTTCGACTGCTTCGTCCTCCAGGGACTCTTCTGGTGCTGGTGGTGAGCCGTCTTCAACTGCTTCCCCCTCTGGCTCTGAAGAAGACCTCGATGTCAAGCCACCGGTTAAACGAGCGCGGTAGGCGACCTTGTAGAACTGGAGGCAGCGGCGTCATCTTCGCCGGTAGCTTGGGCGGAGCTGGAGAAGAAGCTGGTGGAGCATCGCCTTCAATGGCTCCGCAAATAAGTCGAGTTTCACCTTTTGTTATGTCATTGACATCATGAGCCTGCTACTTCGACTCCTCCTTTGATGGTGCTCTTGTACTAGAGTCGGTTACCCCTCATGGGCACACATGTAGAAGGCATAATTCCTTGGGTGATTCCCTCTTGTAACAGGAGCTGCCTTCTATCCAAATGTAGTTGAGTCCTTTTGTACTGAAAATGACTCTTGTGATGTAAACTGTGCTTGAGTCTTTTGCAACAGAATTTTATCTTTGGGCTTTTGCTCAGCCGAGAACTGTGTTCGAGTCCTGATCGAGAGCTGTGTTCGGGTCCTTGGCGATCGAGAGCTGCGTTCGAGTTCGCCCGAACTTTGCAATGTGGGTTCTATCGGGTGCGCGACAGCGCTCCCAATGGGAGTAGCCCCCGAGGCTACGTTTGAGTTGTAGAGTCAAGCGTAGCCTTTAGATTTGTTTCCCTTTTCATTCTTCCGTTGATTTATGTCCTTTTATCGGGTGCGCGGCAGCGCTCCCGATGGGAGTAGCCCCCGAGTCTTTAGGTGATCGTTGGCGATCGGGTGAAGACTAAATGAACTTGTGTCCTGTGGTTCCTCCAAAGTTTTCTTCAGAGTACTTGGTGCTCCATCTAATTGCTGCCATGTTTTTCGAGCCTTGCTTTCGGCAGATGGGGCTGGCCGGGTGTTTTTGCTTGAGCGTTTTTTAAGCTTCAGACTGCGCGAACGGTCCTTCGGGAGGCGATGGTCCTCGAGCTCCCGTGTGCTCGGATGTAGAGGTCGCGTGGGTGAAGATAGCGTCCTCTAGGGGGAGTTCTTGTGCTCGAGTCCCCGAGTTTTAGGCGATAGCATCTCTCGTGGGGATTTTGCTCTTAAGCCCCGAGTAAGATCGCGTAGGCGATAGCAGGGCTCGGGGAGATCTTTCTTAAGCCCCCGAGTGCTTTTTGGTGTAAGATCGCGTAGGCGATAGCAGGGCTCGGGGGGATTCTTCTTAGGCCCCCGAGTGCTTTTTGATGTAAGATCGCGTAGGCGATAGCAGGGCTCAGGGGGATTCTTCTTAAGCCCCCGAGTGCTTTTTGATGTAAGATCACGTAGGCGATAGCAGGGCTCGGGGGGATTCTTCTTAAGCCCCCGAGTGCTTTTTGATGTAAGATCGCGTAGGCGATAGCAGGGCTCGGGGGGATTCTTCTTAGGCCCTCGAGTGCTTTTTGATGTAAGATCGCGTAGGCGATAGCAGGGCTCAGGGGGATTCTTCTTAAGCCCCCGAGTGCTTTTTGATGTAAGATCGCGTAGGCGATAGCAGGGCTCGGGGGGATTCTTCTTAAGACCCCGAGTGCTTTTTGATGTAAGGTCGCGTAGGCGATAGCAGGGCTCGGGGGGATTTTTCTTAAGCCCCTGAGTGCTTTTTGATGTAAGATCGCGTAGGCAATAGCAGGGCTCGGGGGGATTTTTCTTAAGCCCCCGAGTGCTTTTTGATGTAAGATCGCGTAGGCGATAGCAGGGCTCGAGGGGATTTTTCTTAAGCCCCCGAGTGCTTTTTGATGTAAGATCGCGTAGGCGATAGCAGGGCTCGGGGGGATTCTTCTTAAGCCCCCGAGTGCTTTTTGATGTAAGATCGCGTAGGCGATAGCAGGGCTCTGGGGGATTCTTCTTAAGCCCCCGAGTGCTTTGAAAGCTGGTAATGTTTGGGAAACATATGCTTTTATTGCGGTCGAATGGTTACATGAGTTGCCGGTCATGTCCAACCGATTGATGTTAAGGGTAGAACAGTCGCAGGTTTGCGACATTCCATGGATTGCCCACATCTTCGTTCGTCTTTGGGTTCTTCAGCCTGTAAGCGCCGCCTCCAATGACTTCTGATATTATGAATGGGCCTTCCCATTGGGGGGCTAATTTGTGGACCTTCTCTTGTATCAGTCGTAGTACTAGGTCCCCTTTGTTGAAGGTTCTGGTTCGAAGGCGACTGCTTTGGTAGGTGTGCAGCTTGTCCTGGTATCCTTCTGACTTTGACAGGGCCACGTCTCTTGCCTCGTCGACTGTGTCTTTGTCGTTTTGGAGTGCTTCTTCTGCTTCCTCTTCTTCGTACCCCGTGACCCGAGGTGCTCCGAACTTGAGGTCATCTGGTAGTACTGCTTCGGCCCCGTAAACCATAAAGAACGGTGTAAATTGGGTCGCAGTATTTGGCGTGGTCCGTAGGCTCCAAAGTACTGCGGGGAGCTCTTCTACCCAGTTTCCAACGGCCTGCTCGAGTGGTGCGAGGAGCCGCTTCTTGAGTCCTCCGCATACGAGTCCGTTTGCTTTCTCCACCTGGCCGTTGGATTGCGAGTGCGCGACTGACGCGTAGTTTATTTTAATGCCTAGCTCTTCGCAGAAGTTCTGGAATTCGGCAGCTATGAAATTTGTGCCATTGTCTGTGATGATGTTGTGTGGCACTCCGAATCTGAAGATTATTGACTTGATGAAGTTCACGGCCGTGAGGGCGGTGGAACTGGTGATTGGCACTGCTTCGATCCACTTGGTGAACTTGTCGACTGCGACCAGTAGATGTGTCCTTCCTCCTTTTGATGATTTCCTGAGTGGGCCGACCATGTCGAGTCCCCATGTGGCGAATGGCCAGGATAACGGTATGGTCTTGAGCTCTGAGGCCGGGGCGTGCGGCCTGTTAGCGAATTTTTGGCAGGCGACGCAGCGCCGCGCTATATCCTCTGCATTTTTCATAGCTGTGGGCCAGTAGAATCCCGCTCGGAATGCCTTGGACACGAGTACTCGACTGCTTGCGTGGTGCCCGCATGTGACCTCGTGGATTTCGAGGAGTAGGGCTTTGCCGTCTTCCTCGTCGATGCACTTTTGAAGTATTTGCGCAATGCTGCGTTTGTACAACTGTCTGTTGATCACCGTGAACGCTTTGGAGCGTCTGCTGATGCGCCGTGCTTCGGCCACGTCTTGCGGTAGCGTTCCCTCGATTATGAACCGAAGGAATGGTTTTGCCCAGGCTGGTCCGTCGAGCTCGTCTGCTGCTGTGCCGTCGGGTGTGCTGGTGCCGGTGCCTTCTGACGGTCTTGCTGATGCCACTTGCGCTGGGTCTGTTGCGTCCTCTTCGTCCTCGGCTGTCTCGAGTGCCACCACCGGTGTTTTGATGGACCTTTGGCTGATGCTTTCCAGGAAAACTCCGGGTGGTATTGGTCCTCGGGTCGATCCGATGTTTGCGAGCTCGTCCGCCTCTGTGTTGTTGGCCCTGGTGATGTAGTTGAGCTCGCAGCCGTCGAAACTCCCTTCGAGTTCGTTGTAGAGTTTCTGATACGCTGCCATGTTGTCGGCTAGGGCGTCGCAATTTCTCATCGCCTGCTGGACGAAGAGATTGGAGTCCCCGTAGATGATGAGGCGGGTGGCTCCGCATGTTTTGGCCATGCGCATGCCGTGGAGGAGCGCCTCGTACTCTGCTTCGTTGTTGGATGTGTGGCTGAAATTTATCTGGAGGATGTACTTCAGCTTCGTTCCTTTGGGGGAGATTAGGACCACTCCTGCTCCTGCTCCTTGTTGTCTTTTCGATCCGTCGAAGAACATTGACCATGAATTCGAGAGATCCGGGGGTCCTGGTGTTTGTACTTCTGCCCACTCGACCAGGAAGTCTGGGAGTACTTGGGCTTTGATTGCTGTTGGGTGCTTGAACTGTAGATCTCGCGGGCTGAGCTCTATGTTCCACTCGGCGACTCGTCCAGTTGCTCCTGGGTTGTTGAGGATGTCCGCGAGTGGGGCGCTGCTTACTATGGTGATCGGGTGCTCGTCGAAGTAGTGTGACACCTTCCGTGCAGTCATGATAACGGCCAGCAGTAACTTCTGGTAGTGTGGATATCGTTGCTGGGACTTGTTCAGTAGCATGCTGAGGTAATAGATTGGCCTCTGTATGCTTTGGACCTTGCCTTCTTCCGTGCGTTCGACGACGAGTGCCGTGCTTACTACGCTGCTGCGTGCTGCTATGTAGAGGTAGAGTTTCTCTTTGTCCCTGGGTGCCGCCAGAACTGGTGGAGTTGAGAGCGTCTTTTTGAGGTCCGCGAACGCTTGGCGGGCTTCTTCTGTCCACTCGAATTTTTCTCTTTTCCTTAGCAGTTGGTAGAAAGGCAGCGTGCGTTCCCCTAGCCGGCTGATGAAACGGCTTAGTGCTGCGAGCCTTCCAGTTAGCTGCTGTACTCCTTTTATGTCAGTCGGCTCTTGCATCTTGGCAATGGCTTGGACCTTCTCGGGGTTTGCTTCGATTCCTCGGGCGGAGACCATGTAGCCGAGCAGTTTCCCGGCCGGTACGCCGAAGGCGCACTTCTTTGGATTCAGCTTGATCCTGTATTTGTTGAGTGTTGCGAAGGTTTCGCGCAGGTCGTCGAGTAGCGTGTCTGCTTTGTAGGTCTTGATGACGATATCATCTACGTACACCTGTACGTTCCTCCCGATTTGCTCCTTTAGGCAGGCTTGCATCATCCGCTGGTATGTGGCACCTGCGTTCTTCAGCCCGAAGGGCATGGTCTTGTAACAGAATACACCGTAAGGTGTGATGAATGAGGTGTGCTCTTCGTCTTCTTCTTTCATCCTGATCTGGTTGTATCCTGAATATGCGTCCAGAAAGGAAAGAAGATCGCATCCCGCAGTCGAATCGATTATTTGGTCGATCCTTGGCAGGGGAAAGTGGTCTTTCGGGCAATGCTTGTTCACTGGCCCGTAGTCGACGCACATGCGCAGTACGTCCATGTCTTTCTTGGGTACGAGCACTGGGTTTGCTATCCAAGTGGCCTTCTTGGTTTCTCGAATGAACTGGGCGTCGAGCAATCGGTTGACTTCTTCTCCGATTGCCCTACGCTTGGGTTCTGAGAATCGTCTCAGAGCTTGCTTCCCTGGTTTCGTGTTTGGTTTGACGTTTAGAGCGTGTTCTGCGAATTCGCGTGGTATGCCAGGCATGTCGGCTGGGCACCAGGCGAATATCTTCCACTCGTCTTGAAGGAGAGCCACTAGATCAGTCGCTTGTTCCTCTGGCAGGTGGGCGTACACGCGGACTGTTTTGTCTGGGTCCGTCGGGTGTACTTGGTGTGTGACCGTGTCGCTGTCGATGCTGAAGATAGGACCATACTCCTTTGACTCGCTGCGGCTTGCCAATGGGAAGAGTTTCTTGTCGACAACCATGACCATTTCTCTCAGTTCTTGGTCCGATCCTGGTGTGTCGGAGATTTTGTGGAAATCGCGATCGCATTAGTCTGACTTGATGAAGCTTCCGTTGACCGTGAGGACTCCTGATGAGCCTGGCATCTTGAGCTTGAGATAGGCGTAGTGTGGTACTGCCATGAACTGCGCAAATGTTGGTCGTCCCAATATGGCGTGGTATTGAGATGGCCAGTCGAGCACCTCGAACTCGAGGACGTGCTTGGCGAAATTGCGTCGGTTGCCAAAGACAACCTCAAGCTCGATTGATCCGAGTGATGTTGCTGCTTCTCCAGGTACTACGCCGTTTAGTACGGTGCTTGACTTCATCCATACCGACCGAGGGGTCAGCATTTTATGTAGGGTGCTTGCGAAGATGATGTTCATGCTGCTGCCTCCGTCCATGAAAACCCTATCCATGTCATATCCTTCGATTTGTGCGTCGAGCACGAGGGGCGCGTGTCCTGGTCTTGGTATGGCTGGCGGGTGGTCATCCTGCGAGAATGTGATGATGGTCTCCGCGTCGTGCAGTTGGTAGATTTCCACTGGTTTCATGTTCTCGGTTGATGTAGCCTGCAGGGTGTAGGCGTCACGCCGCGCTTGTGGCACCCTGCTTTCCTGTATCATGAGCACCTGCCCATGCGGCGGGCTGCGGCGCCCCTCGGGGCTTGGTGGTGGCGATTGCTCGAGCTCTCGAGCGTGCTTGACTCCTTTGCGTTTTTCGTTCCTGAGGTCGTCGGCCAGCTCGTTGAATAGGCGACATTCTCCCAGGGTGTGGTTGGATCTGATGCGCCCCCATTCATCTTCAAAGTTGTGAATTGTGCAGGGTCCTGCAAGCTGTTCTCTGACCGTGAGTTTGCTTGATCCGCTGTGTCTCTTCCTCCTTGAGATTGTGAAGATGTGCTCGTGGTCCTCTGGGTGTTCGTAGAATCGAGGGTCTGTTTCGATTCCTCGAATTGTGTCCTGATGCTTGATGAGGTTGGCGAATTCGTCCGGCCTTCGCTCCGGGTCGTAGTATTCGCCGACCGGTGTCTCCGAGTCGCTGTCTTGGCTGTCGTTGAGTGCCCGCGTGGCAGTGCGTCGGACGGCCCTTGGCTCCTCGACTGCGCCGTGCGGCTTGCGGGGTTTGTCCTCGTTGCAGATCTCCCTGGCGCGCCTCCTGGGTCGTCGATTCCTCCTTTGGTGGTGGTATTCTTGGTTGCTGGTGTCAGGCTCGTAGCCATCGTTGTTATGCTCGGCGGGTGCCCGGGTGGTGGTGGGCCGTCGAAAGACCTGCGGGTCTCCTGTTGTGCGTCGCGCCTCCTCGAGTGGGACTCCTGCGTAGGGGTTCCTTGCGGCTCTTCTGGATCGTCGGTTCTTTCGTTGCTGATGCCATGTTTGGTTGCCTCCACTGTACTGGGTC
This sequence comes from Bromus sterilis, assembly GCA_950022295.1. Lineage (NCBI taxonomy): Eukaryota > Viridiplantae > Streptophyta > Magnoliopsida > Poales > Poaceae > Bromus > Bromus sterilis. The sequence continues at coordinate 35,750,367 of OX465597.1, forward strand.
TGATACGGTTGCGACTTGATCGAGACTGCTGGGACGGCGAAGATGTCTGACGTGACCTTGAATCCTTCGAGTGGGTTGGGTCCGGCTCTTGCCCTTGAGTTGCGATTTGCTGAAGATGGGACCGCCGAGATCGTAATTCCAACCTGTGTAGTCCCCACGGTCGGCGCCAATTGTCGAGGATCGGCCCCGGCAAGTCCCATGGTTAGGGACTCTAGGCTAGTTGGAGAAGACACAGGTTGGACGATAAGCTCGTCGGCAAACAGGAGGATACACTTCCTGCTCGATATATTGATTGTGGAGAAGTTACGGGGGATTCCAAGGCAGATGCGCTCTAGGCTAGGGTTACAGGCGATGTGTCCTTTATGCGTTGCCCCTCCTGGCCTTTATATAGTAGACCAGGTCTCGGGGAATCAATCTATAATTACAGGAAATCTAACCCTAGCTTGTACGGCAAGTCCCTGCACCTTCCTTGTTAGTCGAGGACTCCCAATGTCGGTGCCATCTAACGGGCCAAGGTGAATCTGGCGGTAGATCCGTGGGCCTTCAATGACACTGGGTAGGCCCATTAGTAGGAGTCGTGGGGTCACCCCCTCGTTACTGTTGGTCCGGGTTGTTTCGAAAATAGCTGGGGTACCAACCAAGCACACACACGTTTGCAAATAATAAATCAGCTCGGGCCACCACTAGAACTGTAGGAAGCTAGGTAGGTAAGACAAGGGGACCCCATAGAATCCCACACACGATTAGGCACGCTCGTCAAGAAACACAATACCCAGAACTCGGGACCTAGGTGACTCAAATGGAACAAAACACCTGGCGGGAACAGCCTGGTCTCCCATCTTTCGTCAAGTATAAGTTAACATCATAATAATAATAAATATCAACCAACTTCTTTAAATAACATGATATCCCAAACCATAGCATAGGGTAAGCAGCAAGTTTTCCTACTCATACTAAGCAATGGCTGAGCAGCGGTAACTTAGCAATACAATGTTTTGCTGGGATGTGGGGATCATGGTTGTTTGGCTTTGAACGTGGCATAAGCAAAGTGGATAGGATCAAACAAGCGTTCTAGGCTACAGCTAGGCAGGTAGGCAGAAAGGTATCAAGTAATGGTATAAATCTTCCCCTTGCCTGGGTAATCGGTCGTCGAAGCAGACGCAACAAGGTCCTCGGGCTCGGTGTCGGAAATCTCCACGTAAGTCTCCTCGGCGGTCTCAGGTGCTAACGTAAGGTACCGGCAATGAAAAGGCACACAAGTAAGTAACGGGTACAATGCACAGGCAAGGATGGTATGAGCAAGTTTAATTAGACATGATGTGACCCTATCTAGTCAATTTAAATGAAGGTGGTGACGACACGTTAACAACTTCATATGAAATTTATTTACGTGAAAATGGCTTTGGTCTTAGCCTTATTTTAGGTGTAAGTAGCATGTCAACATGGCATGATCAACAATGCATTTAACGGCAACAAAACAACGTGAAAGTAATCATCGATTCCGGAGACGGAGTAGTGCCGGTGAATTTGACACAAGGAAGGTGCAACAAAAGTTGGAATCCAGCCACACTACACAGGCAATAAGTTGGGTGCTGGTTTGGAGAAAATATTTGGAGATGACATGAAACGAAACTTGAAAGAATCAAAAGATCATCACTTCCCACATGCACTGAAATTGGAATGATGCAAGAAAGGAAAAAAGACAGATTGATTCTGGATGAGGTGGTCACACCCTGTCCAAATGAGTTGCACAAAACATCATGAGGACACCATCATTGCAATCCTTGAAAAAAATCTACCCCAAAACCATATATGATATGGTAGCCTCTGGATTTGCAAACACAGTTGCAAATCAAAAGAATGTTTAGGGGGGCTGAGTGCAAAATTGCACTAGATGCATTTTTGAAAAGGCTTAAATGGTTAAACCATTATCACCATGCAACTCCTTGTTTGAAACTACCCAAAAATCATATATGGCATAGCTATTTTTAATTTGGGTAAAACTAGACAAAAAAACAAAGAAATGAAAAGGGGTTTATTTGCAAAATTGCCGCACTCCAAAAATCAGAGGGTCAAAATGCAAAAAGGAACTCACCATGATGGTCAGTAGCTCAAGCTACCCCAAAAACATATATGGGATGCCCCATTGAGGTAAAAAATCTCCAAGGTTCAAATTCAGTTTGAATTTGAATTCAAACTCAAATTTGAACTTAAACAAAAAAAGAAAAGAAAACCAAAAGAAGAAAAAAAATAGTGGGCGCAACCACTGGGCTGGCCTCGGCGCACTGGGCCAAGTTCAAAGCCCACCAGTGGGCTCAGCCCACTCCACTCGGGCAGCCTCGCTGACACGAGGGGCCCGCTCGTCAGCCTCTACTTAACTCCAAAAAAGGGGGGAGGCAAAGCCTCGCGTGGGAGTCGAACCCACGACCTGCTGAACTGATGCGGTTGCTCGCTACCACTGCGCCACTACATGCTTTCTGAACCGAAGCAGGTACGAAAACATAAGAGGTATGCAACCCCCGAATTGAGCTTCAGAAAACCGGCGACGACGACGACTTGCGGGGAACCTCGCCTCGCCGTTTCAACGCGGTAGCCCCGCGGTCACTGGGGAACGGAAGCTGGCACATCCAGCTATGGATTGCGACACTCCAAGCCCGCGGGGACACACTGCTCCACTCGCCACTCTCCTCTGAACATGGCGGCGGCAACTACAGCATCTACTGACAGAAAACCAGACAGTGGCGACAGCAAGTTCAGGCAAAGCTAACCACGGCTCCAGGGCTCCTCCGGCGACACCGCGAGTTCCTACGCGCACCTGGGACAACCAGCTACTCCTCCACACATCGAAACCTCATCGGAGCACAACAGATCGGACCCCAGCCTCACCGGAAAACTCCATGGCTGCGGATCTGAACCGGGTTCAGAGCTACTACACGGGAAGCACCCAAAGGCTACCCCTTGAGGCCATACGCACATCCTGGACGTTCCCAGAGCACGCCTGCTCACTCCTCGGTAACGTCCTGGTCACGGTGATCACCGGCTTGGCGGGGACCCGTGAACACGGCGGCGGGAAAAGCAACTACGGGGCTACCTATCCGCGAGCGAACGAGGAAGCAGGGGAGCACCAGAGGCTCACCTTGGGGTGCTCGGGGACGTCCTCGACAGCTCGGAGGGGACGGCGGAGCGGTCGGTCGACGGCGAGGCAGAACTGCTGCGCCGCGGAGGTGCTACGTGGCGGGACCGCGGCGAAGCTCCTGCAACCACGACGCCGACGGGAAAGGATCAGGACGACCTACAGGAGGGCGAGCGTGAACACGCGGACAACGACTCGGCTCAACGGCGGCGAATTGAACTCGGGTCACCTGCTGTCGTGGCGGGACGGATCGATGCAATTGAGCGCGGCGGCGGCGAGCCAAGGGGGAAAATGGAGGAGGGAAACCCTAGGTTCCCCGGGGCGCTCCCGGTGGCCTCAAATAGGGAGCTCCCGCTCTCCCTGGCCGGAGGGCTCCACGTCCCGTGGCCGGACGCGCTCGTGAGAGAGGAGGGGGAGGGGACCTCACTCCAGCGTGGAAAGAAGACGACGGGGAGGCCGTCGGATGCAGATCGAACGAACAGGACGCGCTCCACTTACCCCTTCGCGGGTGGGCTCTAGCCCGAGAAGCAATCCAAGGCCCATGTGGGCTGTGTCTGCAATAGGGAATTGAAAAAAAAACTGTTGCTCTATCCTTTTTCCATTTAACATAAAACAGAAAGGATTTGGAGTTTTTCAGGATTAAATACAAGTGGGAAAAATACATAAAAATATGTATAATTAACCTTGCATTATTCCTCAATTTCCAAAAATGGTTTGGGCATTTTTGGCAACAACAAAATTGTGAGCTCATTTTTGAATTCAAAATCACTTTGAACTATGGCCCAAATTTTTAGAGCTGCAAAAAATGGAGCAAGGATTTTGAAAAGCTTAGGAGGGGCAAGGAATTGGCTATGCCAAGTTTGGGGTCAAGGAGAGCATGCATGTGAAAATTAAAATTCCTCAAACACCCTTCTTGAACCATTTTGGATGCAAAATCAAACAAACCAAATGGGCTCCAATCCCAATGAAAATTTAAATCACCACATGAAATTATAATTTTTAGCATCATGCCAAGTTACAGAGTCATCAGACAAGTACAATCTCATGGTGATTCTTATTTATTGCACATGGGTTGTTACAACGAGTTAGTAGATCAATGAAGGGAACGATAGCTCAACTTGTTTTTATGAAGTGTGTTGTTGCAAAAATGGAACCCCGGCAGTCCGGCGATCACCGGAGACGCGATACAGTGGCAAGAGACGGTGGACATAAGATTTGCCGGAGTACAAACACCTCCGTTTTTCTGTTTTCTTTTCACAACTCAACACCCAGCGCACACCATTACAGCGACCCCCTCCCAGGTTTTATACCCAGCCCGGCGTGTGCACGATCTCCACGCCCATGCTGGCAACGAGCCCACGATCTATCCGTGCCCACGACGCGCACTTCCGCTGCGGACGCAGCGAGCCCGCGCTGATCGCCTCGCTCTCCCTAGACCCGGTCGACTCCTAACTGAACCCATGCAGCCCCGCGCACACACGCGCTGGCTCACGCACACACATATACACTCGCCACGGTCGCGGTGCGGCTCGCCCCCGCCACGCCCTGCTCGTCCCGCTGTGCAGCCCGACTCACCCTGCGCGCCCGGCTCGCCTCACGGCCGTGGCCTTATTCCAACAAAGTGAACCTCTTTCGCTGGCTAAAGATCTTGAGCTCAATGATCTGCACATAGCATCTGACTGCGCGACAGTGGTGAAGGAAAAAAAGAGGGAAATAGAGGAATATATGCAGAAGTAGTCAAAGATATCAACAAGCGAAGGAAATCCTTTATTTCATGCACTTTTTTTAATCTATTTTTTTTAATTTAGATGCTCACAGTTAGCTAAACATTCATTCATGTTGTCATCGAATAAAGTCTAGTGTTATGCTAAAATATATATAATTAAGAAGTATTTATTGCGGGAGCCTTGTAAGGATTATTTTTGGTGGGCTGAAAGCGAGTGATGCGCGCTAATCGCTTCCTCAGAATTTTTGTTTATTTATTTATTTAGCCTTTTTGGGCTAAGATGGATTTTTTTGGATTTTTCGTTTTCGCGTGTTTTTCTTAGTTTTTACAGGAATGAATAAATAAAATTACACGTAAAAGGTGTTTTTTATTAGAGGTGTGCTTCTCGAAAAAAGGGAAATAATTGTAGAGACACAGTTGTACCTCTTGTGAAGACACAAATTTACTTCCGCAAGAGGTACGACCATGGGTACCAGAAAGGGAAAAAATACGAGAGGCGCGGTCTTGCCTCTCGAAAGGGGACGAACACGTTTTTTTGAAAGTGGTACAAAATTGTTATTTCTAAAGGAGTAAAGGTACATGTTTATTTTCGCGAGAGGCACATCCGTACCTCTTGTGTAAAAAAAAGTTTGTCGAAACCTATTAACACAAGATCTAGTTTCAAAAATCTCGACGCGAGGAATCGAATGATGAGAATGATTTTATATTTTAACGCACGGTTTAAAAGATAAAACATTTTGAGAATATGAATCTATGGAAAGGGAAACTTTGTTGCGCCACTTATCAAACTTGGAGGAAATTGAAATGTTCGTTGCAAAGGGTACTTTATAATTAATGATTTCGATAACTCTGCGATGCGTTTAAGCATTGAGATTTTGTGTTGTCGGCTTTAACACTGGTCGGTTTTTTTTTCTTTTCTTTTATCAAATTGGGCTTTCAGGAATGGGTTAGGGATTTATATTATTTTACAACAAACCCAGCCAATTAAGCATACCTTCGGCCTATTATTTCCTCTTTAAATATTTCTTCTACGATTTTAATTGAGTTCTATTTCTAATTTATACCATGATTATTTTATAGTCTTTTATATATTTTTTCCTTTGTACAATAAAATTATTTTTGTATCGTATGTAGCACTGCACCGGTAGTGCCGCAGGCTAGCACGAAATGTACGGGTTAGAGGCAGATCATCAAATCTAATGTAAACATTGAGACCTAGTTATTTGGATGTATTTTGTTATTCAACACGGATATGTATTCGTCTACGAATCGATTTTATTGTTCATTATTCCGTAAATCATATAGAAATAGGGGGCTTTGTGAATGTTCAGACTATTGTCACGTCCCTGCCCGTCATCTAGATCCCACAAAAAATCTTATGCCCAAAAAAGCCTCTAGCTAGGCGCGTGAAGCGATGATCCTGCATTCATACCAGTCAGCCGTCTGCCGAGACAACGAGATCGCTCAGAGGAGCCGAAGTGGCGCGTCAACCGAGAGCATTAGTCTTTGTACCTGTTTAATATCTGAAAGACACGATATAATGTTTATTTGCGAAATTCAAATTGTCTATACATTCGTCCACCTCTCGTCATTGACATGCGCGACGATCGAGAAATCCACTTTGGCACCGGCATTCAAACCTTCTTTCAGCTATCCCCTCACCAAGTCCTGCTATTTAAATGTGGCCGCATAGTGCACTATTTGCACTACACCACACCCTGCTACTATTCCGTCTTCGCACTACACATCCGCTATGACAGCGAATTCTAAAGCCTTGTGAGACAACCTCTTAACAGAGCAGAAGCACATATTACTAGCATCGTGGGCAACTGACAGACCCATCATGCACAATGAATAGAGGACAACTTCTCATCGAGCTTGTTGGAGTTACGCAAGGATGACCTAACGGTGAAGAAAACGTTCGACGACGAGCCAAAGGACTTGCCCGCACCGACCCCTTACTGTATCACCATGGAGAATGCTCAGACACACTTAACGTCGTTACGGTGAAGGGGTAATAACTGCACCGATGAAAATTTCATCTTCTGATAGATGCAGGAAGATCAATGATACAACACAGACCTTTCCACGCAACACCGATTGGCGGAGAGGGTATATGTAGTGTTTGTTATAATGGTCTACGTTGAAAGATGACATTAGAAGAATCAAGATAATTTTTAGACCATGTTGAATCTCGAGTTTTCTCTTATCTGGAGGATCCTGACTAGAGGGCAACTATCTAAAAAGTACTCGTTCGGGAGCACCCGCAAGGATCATTTTTTGTGTGCTGAGAGCGCCACTTATCGTGTGCTGATTATTTCCTCATAATTATATTTTTTATTTTTGTGTACGCCTTTTTGTTGTTTAAATTGAGTTTTTCGCTTTTCAATTTTCACTCATTTTTTCTTATATTTTGTTAAAAAAACCAGATAAAATTATGTAAAAAGACCATTTTTTTACAATAGTCACGGTCGTGTCTCCCGAGGAGGCACGGTTTGATTTGGCGATAGGGACGGTCCGTGCATCTAAAAAGAAAAAGAAAAGTTTTTTCCCCTTGAGAGACACATGTCTCCTTCCGCGAGAGGCAAGCCCTGCGCCTAAAAAAACGATCGTGCCTGTCGTAGAGGCACATGTTTGCTTCTCGAGAGGCACGCCCGTGCCTCTAAAAGGGAAAAAACGGAAGTCTTAGATTTTCTTTCGTAGGAGATACGATCCGTGCCTCTAAAAAGAAAAAATTAACATGTTTTCTTTTTATTTTTAAAAAGGCATAATCATATCTCTTATAAAGGCATAAATTTGCTTCAGCAAAAGTCAGGTCCAGTGCCTCTAAAAAAACTCTAAATCACAATAAATAACGTGTACACGGTGTGCTACGGAGTACTTATCAACGGTGAAAAGGATAAAATTCATTGCAATGAACTAGTGAGTTCATCATGACGAAATCACTAATTTTATAGTACCCGTAGCAACGATCAACGCGTTCTCTTCGCGCGTGCCAAGTGGCGTTTCGCGCGCACGCCAAGTGGTGCGTTCTGGTGCTTTTTTGTTTTCCTGTTTTTTTAAGGCACGAATTTTTCCTATTTTTTTAAGGCACAAATGCCTCTCGCGAAGATATGATAGTGCCTTTTCACGGAGGCACGAGGCACGACTCGTACCTTCCGCGGAGACAAGGTCGTGCCTTTTTTTTCACCAAAATGTATAGAAAAAACGTGTGAAACCCGAAAAGTTGAAAAAACCATCGAAAAAACTAATTTTAAACATAAAAAACACGTACACAAAAATAAAAAAATAAAATCCTAAGAAAACGTTGTGGACGTGACACGTGGGCGCTGCTCGCCCAACTAAAGCGCGAATGAGTGCTCCTAATTAGTTGCTCTCTCATCATGACCATCTTCATAATCTCTCATCTGCTATCGTGTGTGTCAGCCTGCGAAGGCCTCATTGTTTCAGCGGGCAAAGCCCAGGACGAAGCCGGAAAAGTCCATGCCATCTGAATCCCTGAACCTCTGAACCTGAACTCGATTGGACTGGGGGTTCTCTGACGGCGAAAGGAAGAAACAAAAGAAAAGGTTTTTCTGCGGCGCGTGCCGGCCGGCAGGCAGGAGGGGGCAGGAGTGGTAGTGGGGGGTACCCCGGAAACCGGCGCTCACAGGCACACCGCGCTGCGAAAGTCAAATCACACACTGGCGCACGTTGAAAAGTACGTGCTTTTTTATTGTCCTACTATTCCTATCAACATCTATCTATCTGCACATTTCGCTATGGCCACGGTCCCCTGGTACCACGGGCTTCACTTCGCCCAAATGTGCTGCCCAGAGTGAAAGGGGGTACGTTCCTCTACTCCACTTGAAAAAGTACACCGGTTTTTGTCCAAAAGAAAGCGCAGTGTGTCATCCCGTGAACATATGTGGTTTAAAATTTTGTACTCCCTCCTATCCATATTAATGAACTTAAATTTGACTAGATACATATGCATCTAGTCTAAATACTTAACTACATATATACGAATTTAGACAAAGTTGAATTCATTAATATGGATCAGAGGTAATAGTTTTAAGGTTAATGATATTTATACTCGGCATTGCTTACAAGGAACACGGGGTGCTATTTAAGTTGATCCATTCTTATCTTCAACGGATGTCCAAAAATTTGCTGCCCTACAAATTATTTCAGGTAAGGAGAAATAAGTTTTTTGGCACCGAAAGGATTTATGCTTTTCAATCAGCCCTACAATCACCAAATTTTTTTGTGTTTTTTGTATTGGTGAAATCCGCTGATGGAGAAGTGCGGGGACAACACCATGGTTCTCGAGGACGGCGATGGAAACTTGGGGATGGCTACACGGTGGCTGGGAGGGCGACGAGAGCATGGGACGTGCGGCGGTACAGATTTGTCAGAGTGGAGCGTGGTAGAATGATCGTAATTGGACGAGGCTAGGTGGCGGCGCAGTCTCAATTACAGTTGCAACGGTGGACTTGTGGTGGTCGTGGTAGTGTCGAGGAGGTCGAAGACCTAAGAACGATTGACCGGCATGAAGGCAGTGAAAGTTCATCGAGTGGCGATCAAAGACTATAAGAATTGGCTGGCGTGAAGACGGTGAAAGTTCATCAAGCGGCAGTTAAGTTCCCACATCAGGGTTTTTGATTTTAGGGTAATTATTAGTTTATTACATCACTCGCAGCAAAATTTTGGGCATGACGTAATCATATACGTGTAGTGCGGCTGATAATGGTAGTTTTCTTGTCCTAAGTGACTCCAATGGCAGTTCTTTTGGCATGACTTTTCTTTTTGGGCATGATGCTTATTTCGGGGCATATGTTGAAGATGCTTTAAGAATATTTATGAATAACTAATTTGATCGAGATTTTTTGTTAATTCTAAGAGAAACCCTAATAGAATCGTTAAAGGCCCAGAATTGCATAATAATCTTCAATATGAAGGCAAATGGTTAAATAACCATCCTAGTAGGATCGTCGTACCTATCAGAATCATGATATTATATGAAGAAAGCTTCAAATTTGAGCTTTCAGCCTTCGTATTTAAAGCACGTGAAGGATACTATGAAGTACACTCCATAATTTTAGTTACACGATAAAAACGTGGAAAAGGAATTTTCATGGTAGATGGGAAACTGAATCCCCAGGAAGTAAGGGCATCTCCAAGAAAATCCCTCAAAGCTCCGGTATATGTTCGAACCATGGTGTTCGGATCGCTTTGATGTAACTTTGCCATCTAATGAAGAGCCTTATATGTTTGCGAACCGGTCCACATGTCTGAATTCCGGTATATTGGTTAGTGGCGGAGCTTCTTAGGGGCCAACCTGGGTGTTGCCCCCCCCTCTCCCCAGCTCATGGAAAATTGCTAATGTGTAACCAAGTGCTTGGCTCATATCTCACATAAAATCAGGCTAAAACAAATATTGCCCCCCCCCCAAGAAATCATCCCAAACTCCGCCACGGTATTGGTTGCAAACTTAGGGAGCTTTAGAAGTATCTCGACAAGACATCTTCAATCTTATCAAACTACGTGATCTTTTTTCTTCTTTCTTCCATGTGCTTTGTCCTTTGGATCCGGCTGAACCATCTTTGTTGTGTGGAGTTACCGTTTGTGATTGAATGATTAACTTTCGTATCATGTCCGCGAACGCGATCGGATGTGGTCCACGGATAGGTAATAATATCATTTTTAAGCGTTAGTATTGAAGATGCCTTAAATAGATAGGGAGTGACAAATAAACCCCAAGTACAAACTGTACATGACTTTCAAATTGTGTGCCGGTGTGCAACAAATGTGTTGTAGTATCGTCGGGGTTTCAACCAATACACCAAGAGATTTGCTCGAAACAAATTAAATCCATTCCACAAAGCTTCGACCAATAAATTTTTTAAAACCTGATACTATCTTCGTAATAAAATAGATATCTCAATTTTATATCTATTACGGGTGTGCGCTGCTGCAATGTCGCCATGCTCAGAGCAGAGGCATCTCATCACTTACTCCTCCTACTCCTACCATAATTGTACGTACCACCTCGGGATCCGATTAGGGGTACAGGGGACACTCTCCCAGAGGTCTTCCTCCGAGTCAATGGCAATGGCCCTGTCTGTCCTGCCAGCGCTATCCTGCAAATAATTCCGGCCTTAATGGTGCTCTGCTCTGCTCCTCCAATCCATCCATCCATGGCCGGCCATGCCTCCCATCTATCCGTCGCCAACGAGAGTCGACGACGAATCTATGCCCACCCACCCATTCCCCCCGGAAACGGCCACGCACGGCAAACGGCCACACTGAATGCCACGACGGGACTGCGTATGGTATGTACGGGACCTCGCAAATATAGCCAGCCACGCCCAGCTGACCGGCCTAGCTTCCTAATCCTAATCTGCTTCTCCTCCTTGTAATATCACAAACTCCATTCTTCTCTCTATCAATAGATGAAGCAAATCAGCTCATGGATTTCATATGAAGTCCGTTTCTTCTGCACAAAATTCATGGAACAAATCAGCGTGGATTTCTGAAAGAACTTCGGGGGTTAACACACATTTTGTAAAAAAAAAATACATTTTGTAAAATCCCTATCAGTTATTTCAGAAAATACCATGCACAGTACAAGTTAAAGTACTCCCTCCGATCCATATTAATGGACTTAATTTTGTCTAAATACATATGCATCTAGTCTAAATACTTAACTAGATATATACGAATCTAGACAAAGTTGAGTCCATTAATATGGATCGAAAGTAATATTAAAAGAAAATTTAATGAAACTCTTGATTCGGTCTTATGGTCTAATCTATTTGGTCTTGGCTTCACATATGAGGTTCTATTCAGTTCTCGGGCCAACTCGGTCTTCAGAATATGTTTTCTTGCTTAAAGGTCAGGCACGACAAGGAGAGAAATGTTCACGACTCTGCCAAAAAGGAAAAACAAATGTTCAAAGATGTGATGGTCAGAGGGAGCCATTGTTATCATCCTTGATTGAAATAGTAGTCATTATTTATGGTCAGTAGGAGAGATGGCGCTATCAGGCTCCTCCATGCAGCAAACCTGTCAGGTCAGGTCCAACCTTTGAACCAACGAGACAAGCATTGTGGAACCAGAAACCATGATGTCGATCCATCTAGCAAAATGCTTCCGGTCAAGGCAACGAGATCACCCCCATCTCCTATGAAATCTGTTCTCCTCCTTGACAAGGTCCCAGCACAATAAATATCTGGTCGACCAAGTCGACGGCCACGATAATGACACAACACTCGCATGGACTGCTATTACTATTATTATTATTATTATTATTATTTAATGGGAAACTGCTATTATTTTTATGGATGAAAACATATAAATTTATTCTTTCTTTTAGAATCATTAATTGGCATCTAGACACATAAGCACACAATGGATACTGTCAATTCTTTCAAGTTGATGAGTATCTAAATGACATAGTTCATCCCAGTAAAAAAAGCTACATGCATGCAATGATATAACCCTACCCCTTCTCCCCTAGCACATTAACAGTGGTATGTCACAGCGGGGTTTTTTCGGAGTGATGCAACATATATTTTGTTGCAACCGCAGCAGATTCAACTCAAATCACAAAGGATTGGACTAGGTTTATCCGGGAGAAAGAGAGAGCAACCTGGGAACGAACAGAGGCTTATCTTCTCCTCTGCTTTTCTTTCTTTTATTTCTTCTACTTATCCTCTTTTACATCTCAGTCCTCCTGATAATTACATATTGTTAGAGAGTACAATATACAGGTGGTATGACATCATACGTATATATGTACATATAACACTTAAACTCCTACACTCCCCCTCAAGATGGGGCAAAAGCATCATACAACCCCATCTTGCTGCACATGCTACTAAAAGATTTTTTGGCTAACCCCTTAGTTAAGATATCTGCTAATTGACTTGAAGATCTCACAAAAGGCATACATATTTCTCCCTGGTCTAACTTCTCCTTTATGAAGTGCCGATCAATTTCAATATGTTTGGTCCGACTATGCTGAACTGGATTGTATGCAATGTCTAGTGCAGCCTTATTATCACAGTATAGAACCATTGGTTTGGTCTGAAATAAACCCAGTTCTAGCAACAAGATTTTTAGCCATAGTATTTCACAAATCCCATGTGCCATTGCTCTGAATTCTGCCTCTGCAGTAGACCTAGCAACAACGTTTTGTTTCTTGCTACGCCAAGTAACCAAGTTGCCTCCTACAAATGAGCAATAGCCTGATGTAGATTTTCTATCTTCTAGGGAACCCGCCCAATCTGCATCGGTGTAACATTCTATCTTTAGATTTCCATGTGGTCTGTACAATAATCCCCGACCTAGACAACTTTTTAAATATCGAATGATCCGAAGCACTGCATTCATATGTTGAGCTTTTGGGTCATGCATGAACTGGCTGACCACACTTACAGCAAAAGCTATGTCTGGACGAGTATGTGATAAGTAAATTAATCGTCCAACTAACCGTTGATATTGTTCTCGATCTACTGATTCACCTGAGTCATTTGCCAGTCTATGGTTTTGCTCAATTGGAGTGTATGCTGGAGATCTTTATTGGTTCTCTTGACTCTAGATCAGCTCCTACTGACTGGAGAGAAGCTATAATGGATCCCAAATGGAAGATAGCTATGTTGGAAGAGATGGAGGCGTTGAAGAAGAATAAAACATGGGAACTGGTTGAGCTACCAAAAGGTAAAGAGCCGGTCGGGTGTAAATGGGTGTATACCATTAAATACAATCCTGATGGTAAAGTTGATAGATACAAAGCAAGATTAGTAGCTAAAGGGTATACACAAACATATGGGGTTGATTATGAGGAGACATTTGCTCCGGTGGCAAAGATGAATACAATAAGAACCTTAATATCATGTGCAGTTAATCTTGACTGGAAACTGCACCAATTAGATGTGAAAAATGCCTTCTTGCATGGGGATCTTCAGGAAGAGGTTTATATGCAAATACCACCTGGGTTTGCCACATCTAATACCGAAGGCAAAGTGTTGAAACTTCATAGATCCTTATATGGGTTGAAGCAATCACCACGTGCCTGGTTTGATAGATTCAGGAAGGCTGTACTAAAGCTAAATTTTAAACAAAGCAATGCAGATCACACCCTGTTCTACAAGAAGAGAGAGAAATTTCTTACCATTCTAATAGTCTACGTGGATGATATTGTCATTACAGGGGATGATGGTGAAGGAATAGAGGACTTGAAGCAGCAACTAAAGAGGGAATTTGAAGTCAAAGACTTGAGAGATTTAAGATACTTTTTGGGAATTGAAATATCACGAAGCTCTAAAGGTATTTACTTGTCTCAGAGGAAATATGTATTGGATCTACTGTACGAAACTGGTATGTTAGGTAGTCGCCCAGCATACACTCCAATTGAGCAAAACCATAGACTGGCAAATGACTCAGGTGAATCAGTAGATCAAGAACAATATCAACGGTTAGTTGGACGATTAATTTACTTATCACATACTCGTCCAGACATAGCTTTTGTTGTAAGTGTGGTCAGCCAGTTCATATGATTAGTTGCTCCTGAATCAATAATCCAGGAGTTTAATGAGTAGTTCGCACCTTGAGCATCACTAGAACTGGATGCCACTTCAGGATTTTGTGTTGTAGCCGTCATCATTTTTTCCTTAAATTCCTCCAGCGCCTGGATTCCAGCAGCCACCTGATTCTCACTAGTAGCAGCAGTGAAATGACTATGGTTGAATCTCCTTTCAGTATTATTCTCCCTAGCTGATCTATTTTGAGGCCTCTTCTGCCATCCAGGTGGATAGCCAATTAGCTCAAAGCAGTCCTTTCGTATATGGCCAGGTCTTTTACAATGATCACACATCTTCTTCTTGTAGTCAGATCTAATGGTGCTTGTCTGGCCATATCTCATTCCCGCAGTGGGTCCAACTTGAGTGAGAGAAGACAATGCAGCTCTAGTGTCAACATTTATACTTGGAGCAATTATTTGGTTTGACAATCTGGTTTCCTCCTCTAGTATACTTGCTATGGTCTGGTCCAAAGTGGGCCAGTCAGGTAATGCATGTATCAGTTGGGAGCGCAGTTTGAACTCATCATTCAATCCTTCAAGGAAGGCTTCAACTAGTATTGGCTCGAACCATTCTCGGAGTAGTGCTACATCTTTGGGATCATGTGCCTTGAATGGTCTAAAATACTCCAAGTCTCGGAAGAGCTTTTTAATTTCACCAGCATACTCTGTCACTGTTTTCTGTTCTTGTTTAACATGCCTTAATTCATGGAGTATTCTGGTAACCTGCATCTTGTTCGACTTCCCCGAAAATTGCCTTTCAATGCTTGTCCAGACCTCAGCTGCAGTCTGAAAGCCTTCAACTTGTTCCCTCACATTTTTATCCATCGAACTAAGCAGCCACACCATGACCCGTTTTTGACTTTGGTCCCATTGTTCCTGTGCAACTTCGAGTGGCTTCTTTTCATCTTCCTTCAGAAATTTCTCCAAGCCATGTGATTCTAAGATCAACAATGCATTACGAGACCAACTAAAGAAGTCACCAGGACCAGTCAACCTTACTGGATTAGCCTCCAAGTTTTTCTGAACATATGAACCACTGCCTGTTCGTGACTGTGCCTGCTCCAGCAATTGGGCCATCATACGCTGCATGCTCTCCACCAATTTTTCCATACTAGAATCTGTACTAGGTTCTCCCATGACCAGAGCAGCTACAATGTATTTCTACAAAGAAACTGAACAGCTACGGCAGCTTACGCTGATTCAGAAAAACACACAAAACCAAATTGTTGCGATTATTACCGTCGGATGGGAGCAGCCCCAAATTTGTGTAGCACAAGAACAAGTTCAGAGCAGCCCGGACGACGGTGGTGACGCGGCACACAGGCGACACTCGCAGCACGAGAACAGCAGCGAGCTCAACGAAGGACGACGGCGGCGACACAGCACAAAGGCGACTCGGCGCCGCAGGCGACACGACCACAACGGCCAGCAAATCCCGAGCAACTTAGCTCAAATCAATCAAATCAAATCCGAGCCCGGACCGATTGCTCTGATACCATGTTGCAACCGCAGCAGATTCAACTCAAATCACAAAGGATTGGACTAGGTTTATCCGGGAGAAAGAGAGAGCAACCTGGGAACGAACAGAGGCTTATCTTCTCCTCTGCTTTTCTTTCTTTTATTTCTTCTACTTATCCTCTTTTACATCTCAGTCCTCCTGATAATTACATATTGTTAGAGAGTACAATATACAGGTGGTATGACATCATACGTATATATGTACATATAACACTTAAACTCCTACATATTTTGAATAAAAATACAACATATTAATAGTTGTTGGGGTTTCTCCGAGGGTGACACATGTCGATCGTCGAGTTCTCCCGTGAGGCATATTCGTAAAATATCTGCTCTTTTTCAGATGAGAATGTATAGAAGTGTTCGTATTCAATCGTCATTATTTTTTCAAGTGTTGTGTACATATATGTTTTGTAACACATGATTGGCATCAATATTCAAAACGCTTACATCTTGCTCACCGGCCCCTCTTTATATGAAAATAGACAGCAAAAGATCTTGTTACGAGAAACAGCTGGTAGATGATGTACGCTAAAAATATTGTTTTGATCAAATTTGTGCACACCAAACTTATTTCGTTATCTTTATGAAAGTAGAGAATCGAAGGTGTTGTGGCTCAATGCAGATGGTGGCAGGAGACGCTATGTCATATTGACACATTTCTTGTTTACTTTTAACTTTAGGTATAATTGACTTGAGTCTATTATTATAGTAGAAGTCCCGCAAATTGAAAGACCAGAAAATGAGTGAAACCGAAGCACAAAGTTTTGAAAATATCAAATGTTGGCAGTGCACTGTTTCTCCAAAGGTGTTGTGCTCAATACAAACGGTGATAGGAAGCCCTACACCATATGTTTGTTTTGCGGGGTTAACAACATGTCGTCTTGATGCATTTCTCATTCCTTTTTAACTTTAAGTACAACTAATTCAATCTATCCAGTTCTAATAAAGCTATGAAGGATGAAAGATCAAAAGATAAGTGAAATCAAAGAACAAAATAAAAAAAGATCAAAATTAGGTAGGTGCATTGTTTTCTCGTATGCGATAGATATCAAGCTAGGAGTCCTCGTGCGGGGTATACCAACCAGGTGTGTGCTTCTTTTTGAGACGAAACCACAAATACCTAATTGAATTCACTCCTGCTATAATATTGTTGATACATGAACTGCATGATTTGAGCAAAATGATTCCTTTATGAACTGTACCGCATATTGACGGTTCAAGGTTGTCTCCCATTGTAACGCTTTTCACACGTTTTTGTCTTTTCTTACGCAAGAAGACACCAAGCTTTTCTTGAGGAGTTTGTGAACCTTTGATCCATGTGTACAAGCGATGTCGTTTGGTACGTAAAGTTACCAACAAACTCTTCCAAGGCTTGTATAGTAAAACGAAACAAATATACGATAATCGTAACTTCAAATGCTCGATGAAGATTTTTTTTGATAAAATAACAAGAATGCACCTTTGTAAAATAACAACGAAAATGAAAGCTCACTCTAGAATTAGCACGTCAAAGGTGTTGTGCTCAATGCAAACAGTGACAGCAGGCGGTACACCATATGTCATCTTGATGCATTTGTCATTCCTTTTAATTCTAGGTAAAATTAATTCAATCTATATCGTCCTAATAAAGCCGTAAAACTAAATGAGACAAAGATAAATGAAACCGAAGAACCAAAAAAAAAGATCAAAATTAGGTAGGTTATACGTGCTTATTTTTTAGATAAAATCACAAACACCTAATTCAATTCATTCCTCACCATAATATCGTTGATACATGATCTGCATGATTTAAGCAAAATGTTTCCTTTATGAACTACCGCATACTGGCGGTTGAAGTCTGTCTCCCATTGTAAAGCTTTTCACACGTTTTTGTCTTACGCAAGAAGACACCAAGCTTTTCTTGAGGAGTTTGTGAGCCTTTGATCCATGTGTGCAAGCGATGTCGCTTAGAATGTAAAGTTGTCAACAAACTCTTTCAAGACCTATGCAGTAAAATTAAAAGAATCTACGATAACTGAAACTGAAACGCTCGGTGATTTTTTTATCTTGATAAAATAACAATAATTAACCTTTATCGAATTGTATGTTGATAAAAGAAACCGAAGAACGAAAAGAAAAGGAAATTAGGTGGGTTATATGTTCTCATTTTCGAAACGAAATCACAACCACCTAATTGAATTCATTCTCCGCTATAATATTTTTGACACATGATCTACATGATTCAAGCGAAATGATTCCTTTATGAACTGTACCACATATTGACGGTCCAAGGCTGTCTTCCATTGTAAATCTTTTCACCCGTTTTTGTTTTGTCTTACGCAAGAAGACACCATGCCCTTCTCGAGGAGTGTGTAAGCGATGTCGTTTGGCACATAAAGTTTCCAACAAACTCTTTCAAGACCCTCACAGTAAAACGAACCAAATATACGATAACCGTTCCTTGGCAAACGCTCGGTGAAGTAAAAGAAATTGTTGGTAAAATAACAAGAATTCTTTTTTTGCGGGGTAAATAACAAGAATTCACCTTCGTAGAATTTTGTGTGTGCATCTACAAATTCTTCTGAGAGAGAGGAGTGTGCATGAGTGCATCTGTATCTAGGTGTGTGTGATTCGGGAAGGACGGACGGGGTGGGCATCATCAGAAATTCAAAACGCATCCTCCAGATCAGTGAGAAACGATGCGCTGGAAATGGAGTTGGGAGTGTGGCGTACCGGTAGCAGCAGTGAGAGTGAGGTCAGATCTACAAGTGGTAGAGTAGCCAGATACAGCCATGCTGCGGTATACACGACGGACACAATTGCCAACATATTCCGAGGGGCGCAACGCAAATCCAGATCCCCAAGCCACCCTCCCCCCAAAACAAAAGCCCATAAAACCCACGCTCCCCCCTCCCTCGCCGGACCTCGCTCGCTCACACTCACGGGGACAGACAAAGGCGACGTTTTTTTTTGGACTCCCCCTTTTTACCACCACCATGGAGGCCACCACCCAGGAGCGGCCCGCGCCGCCGCCGCCCACGCCGGTGCAGATGCACGACCCGTCCAACCCCTTCCCGACCACCTTCGTGCAGGCCGACACCACCTCCTTCAAGCAGGTCGTGCAGATCCTCACCGGCACCCCGGAGACCGCCGCGGCCGCCGCCGCGGGGGGCGCGGCGGGCGCCAAGCCCGCGCCGCCAGCGCCCACCGGGCCCAAGAAGCCCGCCTTCAAGCTCTACGAGCGACGCGGCAGCATGAAGAGCCTCAAGATGCTCTGCCCGCTCCTCCCCGGCCCCTTCAACGCAGGCGGTTCCGGCTGCAGCGGCTTCTCCCCGCGCGGGTTCTCGCCGCGCGGGCTGGAGGTGCTGTCGCCCAGCATGCTGGACTTCCCTTCGCTGGCGCTGGGGAGCCCCGTGACGCCGCTCCCGCCGCTGCCGGGGTCGCGGGAGGCCGCCGCCGCCGAGGACCGCGCCATCGCCGAGAAGGGATTCTACCTCCACCCGTCCCCGCGCGGCAATGCCAGCGGCGGCCGCGGCGACCTCACGCCGCCGCCCAGGCTGCTCCCGCTCTTCCCCTTGCAGTCGCCCACCCGGCACTGAGCCCAGCCGACCCCCGCTCCTCCTCGGTATGCTCTGCTCGCTTGCACGCTGCTAAATGCTAGGCTCCCGGAGCGCGGCGAGGTCGATTCGATCTGTCCATTATTTGCTCCTCTCCTCTCCTCTCCTCTCCTCTCCTCTTCCCGGGAGGATCCCTGTATGTCCCCGTGTTGTAATCTTAGTGCCTGGAACAGCGATTTGGCTCATAAGAGGGATTAATTGATCACCAGTCCCAGTGTTCTTGTCTCTTATCATTAGCATGTTGTAGATTTAGCTTGGCATTTTCCTTTTCTTGCTTCGTGAGCCTGCCTTGTCATATTACTAGTTTGGTCTTGCAAATCTTGTAACTACATTAAAGCTGCTGGAATCGGGATTTATGGGGGGCAAGTGTATGCCCAAGTTGACATCTTTGCAAGGCAGGTAAAATATTCAAAACCTGAGCTTGAACTGACCTGACCCTGTTAGGACATGCTGATTTCTAGATGGCGGCTACTCCAGTCCAGTACTCTGCATAAGAGTTAGTGCACTGGTACATGCCAGAGGCGGCCTGCATTTTTATCATCTCAGGCAGTATTATACTCCAGTAGTAAGTTATTATTCCGTGTCATCATTTTGTCACACACTCGCTGATCAGGATCAGTTAAGAAGAAGGAACTTGATCTGAAGTTCTGAGCAGAGGGGCCCCTGTCTCTCACTTGAGCCTTGTTTCAA
This sequence comes from Bromus sterilis, assembly GCA_950022295.1. Classification (NCBI taxonomy): domain Eukaryota; kingdom Viridiplantae; phylum Streptophyta; class Magnoliopsida; order Poales; family Poaceae; genus Bromus; species Bromus sterilis. The sequence goes on from OX465597.1 coordinate 35,770,598, forward strand.
GGAAGTGGCAGCTCAAAGCAGGACACTTTCCTGAACCCCTCCCTTCAATAATTGTCCCCTCTTTCCAACAAAATCTTCTCAGAAATCCTGTGAAAATCTGGGAACACATTCATCTGCTGCATTGGAGGAAAATGCTGGACATCTCTGTCTGCATCTTGTTCGTTTTATAATCAAATCACCATGGCTGGCTCTACTGCTGCTGCTGCTACTGCTACGAGTGGTGGCGATGGTGGGAGTGGGGAATATGAGACCGATCAAAAGGTGAGAGGAGAAAACAATAATAATAATAACCCGGGTTGTGGTGAGTGAGCTCCACCATTTGCATTGCGGCATTATTAGAAAACTGAATTCAGGGGGAAAGTTGCCAGCTTTTGGAGGGAGGCGAATTTTTCTTTGGAGGGAGAGTGACCCACTCACTTTGGTTTGGTTTGGCCGCGGCTCAGCTCAGTTCACTTCACTTCCCCGGCCACTCACTCATGCGTGTATAGGTCATGGGTGGATCATGTAATTAACAGTGGGGAGCTGCTCTGGCTCTTGTCAGAAGTTTAGCGTATCTCAGATCTGCCGGCCATGGCCGCGCTCGCCGCCAGCTGGGGGCCGGCCAACCGGCTCCCTCGTGCCTACAGCTTCTTCTAATGCAGCAATCCAGGTCTCCTTGCATTGTCCATTCTCGCTTAAAGCGGCTGCTTGGAAACTGCCTGGATACACATGACCAAATATAGAAATTCAGGGAAAACTCGTCGATGTGTTTTCAGAACATTGTCTCATTTTTGTTGGCATTTACTGTAGTAGTAGTTCATACATGAAAACATCAGTGGGAAAAGTAGTATGATGTTGCGTTTGGATGTTTGTGTTGAGGCCCTCGCTCTCTCACACGCAAAGCCTAAACGCCTCCGATCCACCTTTACTCCCTCTTATCACTGCCGCGAGACCTCCACCGACATGGCCAAGAGCTAGGAGCTCAAGCCGACGACGCCCTCGACCACCTCGACATTCGCCTCTTCACCGGGGACCTCTGCAATGAAATGCTTAAGACCCCAAAGGAGTCGAAAGAATCAAGGAAGACGAAACTTGTCGAGATAGATAAAAAGTGATATCATACCAATAGATGATTTCCTAAATATAGAACCAAGATGAAACCAACATCAGACTCAAGAGGAGCGTAAATATTATGAGAACCAATCTTAATAATTTTTAAGGGCGTTAGCACCCTAGGGCCTAGATGAATTATGAACGCAAGATTTATGTTCCATGCGCCATCAAGGAGAATACCCAAATGTTTGTAGAAAGGAAGCTCGAAGGGGCTTTTGAGTAGCTAATCTTGAAAACTTGTAAGGGTGGTGGATCTGCAGACCTTAGAATAACAAAGTATACAACCACAATGCTTAGATGCAAACACATGTGCTATTAGATGGTATCACATATGGTATGCAGAGATGGAAAGTAATGGAGAACCCTAAACCTAACCTTTTCTTTCTAGTATCATCGAACCTTGGGGATGAGATTACTATTAAGTGCGATAGTCTCTCACATCCTAGATTTTCTGAAATTCTGAAACGCGATCATCTAAAATTAGAGGGAATTAAAATTTGCAAATTAGTTGTGATTGCTACCCCTTTAGAGAGAAGTTCACCCACGGTTATTGAAATTAAGAAGGAAAATAATTCGGTTCAGATACTTAGAAATACCCGAAATACGATCATGAAAGTTGTATCAGTGAACACCGACGGTCATCGACATACTTTGCGGCTACATATTTTGCCTACGTGGCATAGTAATCGACCAATTGATTGTTCATGTATGTGCTAGCGACGTAAAACCCATCAGCCGTCACTGAACTTATCTTCGAAATTCATTTTGGTAATCAAAGAATGTGGCTTATGGTACTACTTTAATTTAGTTTCTTTTTCCATTCCCGTTGAAGGGTCTATGTGTATAAACAATAATATTGTGGTACTCCGAGGATAATAGGCTTGGGCGTGTGAACACTATCCCACGCTGAAGGATATATGTGTACAAAATATATGATGAACTTTTTTGTATGGTAACAAATGTTTTTTGATGTCTAACATTATACATTTATACTAGTTCAGATACATGTATATTTTTAAATATATGTTATATACAAAATATGCTCTTTTTTTAAATGGTTGAACATTTTTTGAATAAATTTTAAACATTATAAAATTTATGATCAACATTTTTCGTATGGCAATAAATATTTTTATATCATGTTAACATTTAAAAATATAATATTAAGTTATTATAAAATAAATAATGCATATATTTTTTAAATTTGTGACCAATTTTAAAATGTTATTTTATTTTTTTGAACTGTACAAAACACATTTTTTACATTAAATAATTTCTATTGAAAATGTTAGTCATTTTCTCAAAAAATAAACATTTTTTAAATGTCATGACTTTTTTCGATGCTATGGAAATTTCTTTTAATTGAGCAAACATTTTTATAAGTACCTGGATTTTCATTGAGTAAATCATATAGCAATGACCATCGGTGTTAATTGATACGATTTTCATGACCGTATTGCGTGTATTTCTAAGTACCTGGATCAAAATGACTTTTCATCTTTACTTCGGTGTTTCAAGGGTCAGTTTCTCTCACAGAAAATATAAACGCCGTGTAGTACCAATTGAGATACCAGTTTGACGTCGTCAACCAATTAACCAGGCATTTATGTGTGGTCGACGTAACACCGCACGTACATACGTAGTACGCCACTTCTATCTACAATCTATATATACGGTCTACCTGCAGCAACGGAACGACCGTATTCTTTTGGCAACTGCGCTTGACCGGCTTAATTAATCTCACGGTAACAACAACAGTCGGTGGCTCCAAACTTGCACGTAGAGTTGAAACGATGTAGTCGCTGCTGTATCCGGCACGACGCGGTGAAATATAGAGTACGTACGTAGAGCGGTACTAGGAGTAGGACGACGACAGTAGAATAGTAGAATGGGCAAAGCTGATGATGGATGGATGCTATGCCTGGATCGGTTACTTCCACGCAAAGTTACTGCGCTCTGACAGGCACGTTGATGGGCGCACACACATGCATGCATGCATGTAGATGTAGGCAGGAAAACGCAGCACAGGTAAAGGCAACGCCGCCATACCCCCTTTCTGTTCAGATCAGAAACACACATGCCACCTTCGTACTCTACTCCACCACATCATCCAGCTGAGCTGAGCTCAGCTGAGCAGTGAGCTTGTGGCTGAAATGGCCCTTTGCGCGAGGATCTCCGGGCTCCGGCAAAAGCATTCTTACTGCTGGCGACTCGTGAAAGGTATTACCACGTTTTCTTTAAACGAGGCAAAAGATTTGCTATTTTTATTGATTAAGAAAAAGAGAGTTGCTCGGTTAATTAACAGAAATCCGAACGAAAACCGGTACAACACGCCTGAGAACGGGCACACCGATCGAACTGACACCCATAAGACCACAAACACCGTCGAGGTTGCTGCACGTATTACCACGCTGATGCTGATACGGAGTGCATGGTGCAAGAGCAATTAAAGTGTACCGTGTACCTGTATAAATGAAGCACTGCTGCGACTACAGCGCCATGGGCGACTCGGTTTTGAATTTTGAATGGCGCGCCGTGCAGCTAAAGACCCAGCAGAAAGGAGAAGGAAAAAAAAAACCAGCTATCTGAACGTTGTTAACTCCGGGTATCAATGTGCAGTTATTCATTCCTGTGGAGTACGTACGTTGCCACACATTAAATCCGGTCGGAGTCGTCCGTCAGTCAGCCAGCCGTTGTTGCTGCCCTGTGCCTGCCGTTACGGGAATCCGATGCGCACTGTAATAACCGTACGGCCTCAAGTGCCTGACTGTAATTGCCGACTTGCTGAGCGTAACAAGTTAACACTACTGGCTTGTCAGCTCGTTTACAAGAAGGGGAGCGCTAGCATCAGACTACTGATCCTAGCACTTTCATCAGACCAGCGGACCACCGTTAGATTAGGTTGCTTCTATTCGTTGGATTAGTAGTCAAAACGTGAGCCTGTTTACATGTGAATGCTCCGTACAAGCAATTGCAACCTATAATCACGCTGAATTAGTATAGGTCCATTCAATTCTCACGTAATCTGCTCTTCAGGTTAATTGCGTCACAAAATTAAGGAAAACTGAAATCAAAATTCTATTTATATCATATAAATAAATTTTTAATTTCATCTTCTCATACTACAGAATATGGCTGCTTCTACCAATACAAAAAATATATTTGTACTAATATCAAAATGTTCTTCCACTAAAGGTTAAATTTGCTTCGATCTAATAAAATTTGTGTCAAATGTAATAATTTTGACCCTATTATGAAACGGAAATGTGTTCCAATGAATAATTTTTTTTCTAATTGCGACGAACATTTGCTTGGATTTACCAAAACATAAACTGAAAGCGTCCAAATAGTTTGCTTCCATTATTTGTCTCTGTGTAAGAACATTTGCGCCATGAGGAAGGGTAATATATTTGCTTCCATCCAAAGAATATATGCTTCAAATAGTCTTGAAATGGGCTTCAATATGACGAATACTTGCATCCAATGTAGCGGTATTTCCGTTATTATCTAACTTTGCTTCTGAAATGAATTTCTCTTCCGTGAGGTTTTGCTTAATCAAAAGATTTTCCTAAATGTGTTTCCAATGCGAATAGAATATGGTTCGACATCATAGACAATTTCCATACTGTATTTTCTGTGTTTTTCTTTGATGTGTCAAATTTGCTTTCACGCTGAATTAAACATGCTTCCATCTTACAATGAGCTATCTTACGCGTTGGTTCAATAGAAATTTGTTAGACTAGAGAATTTCTTTGAACCAAATAAGACTTTCTTTCCATTAAAACAAAAGCCAATATCCTACGTGCACATACTTCAAGAACATTAGGGACGTGTTTCCAAGCAATAAAAAATTATTAAATTTTCTTCCATTATATGCACGTCATGCTTCCAATGCTCCAGACCATGCTTCATAATACATAGTTACAGTTGTCCTTCCCACATTATCAGGTAATGTGTTTTCTTGATTTTTCGCAAGCCACATGTGCAATCCGGCATGGAGCAGGGATGGTAGCACCATTGGGTGGTCGACGTTATTGACCTATGAGCACCGAGTGCGGTCCTTGATGAAAAACACACAAGGCACTAAGATGCTCAATTTCGTGCCGCATGCCATGCTTAACATCGACCATAGCCTTATCATGCTCACCATCGACGAGCATGTTCTTCAGCTCAAAAGTGTGCTGCGGTAATGTATGATTTGAATACAAACAGGGCACCTACAAAAGAATATGAAGCATGTAAAATGAATCAAACTGACACAACATAGAAGCACAAGTAGAAACCATATGAAGAAACCTAACACAATGTAGAAGCTTTGTATGGCAAAAAAATATATACAATGAGGAAGCACAACTATGGTGTGTATAAAGCAAACCATACACAACATGGAAGCGCGATTATGATATATATGAAGCATGCAAATTTAGAAAGCACCGTAGTGCAATATGAACATACTTTATGCAATCCTTCGCGCGTACTGCCGACTCCGAACAACGCGACAACCACACCGGAGGCCGGCCACTGATGAGCACCATGGCCGCCTACTGAGAGTACATCGCAGTAGCTTATCCGGTTGGGGCGTTGGATAAAAATTAGGGCGACACAGGAGAGAAGAACAATGCGACCTCATGGATCCAGAGATAAACAACGCAGTGTATCACGGACAACGGCGAGGAAGAGGGGAGAGAACGGTGCGGCGTGGTCGATCAGAGAGGGGTAGAGCCATGGGTCGAGGGACAGGGGAGAAGAAGCTCTTCCTCCAACAATTGGGGAATAATAAATGCTAACATAATGGGTCGCTAGATTAGGGGAGTAATGGGAGTTACCATACATGAAGAACGACCAGTTGGTACGGGATTTGATGAAATCTCTCAATGTGATGAAAGAAAAATTAACGGCTTTGGACCGGTCTGCCAATTGCAATATGCCAGTCTTCTGATATGAATTGTTTTCCTTACAAGAAGATGAAAAATAAGGAATCAGTGCTAACACTTACAGTAGGCCTGAAGATGCTCTGTCTTACGGCCCCCTCTAACAGTGAGTTTCGGACTTCTCTACTTTGAAGCATGCTACACCGACATGTTTGTAAAATTGTTCTCAAAGAAGATACAAAAGGTAATAACTGGCCAAAAGCGATTCCCAGTCACTGAAACGTGAGGCAGTGAACCAAAATCATGCGCGAGATAACATTTTCTGGACTGACCTCATTGACCCTGGCGAGGCGAAGCCACTGCTTTGAACGAACGGTGGGATCGATTTAAACAACAGTTCGGCATCCGATCCTTGTTTCCCGTGGCGAAGGAAAAGGAAAGGAGGCAGCGGAAACAACCCAAACCAAACCCGACCTCCTCCACCCATCCATCCATCACTCCGGGAGTGGAGTGGAGTGGCGATCAAACGGAAATGGTTCGGTGCTGCAAACGCAAATGTTTCCGGAGAGGAGGAATCACATTCACATGTCAGCATGCACCCACGGGGACAAGGGAGGGACGCGCCGGAATTGCCATAAAAAGTAACACGCGAACAAAAGAAAGGTTAGTTAGTTAGGTAGAGATTCTGTAATGTTTGATTAGTTAAGAGTGCAGGAATAATCAGCAAGTGTTGTGTGGGGCAAATTATATGTAGTACGTGACCCCGGTGTTTGACCTGGGCTCTCGGAGGCAGAGCAAAAAAAAAAGGGGAGTCAATGCAAATTCTTTCCCTCTTGCATTTTACTCTACTTTACATTGGGTCATCATAATTCTTCTTTACAGCAGCCATTTCCTGCACTTGTGTGTGTGTGTGTGAATTCCTCATCGTGTTTTTCCGCCAGTCGCGGTTATTTGCTCGTTTACCCGCAAGCGTGATTTGCATTGTCCAATTCTTCTACATTAGTGTTCCTGAGAAAAGAAAGATATTCTAGATTAGTCGAATAGATAGAACCAAAGATTCCAATTAGTCGTCGGTTTACTCTTTGTTCTTTCTATGTTTTAGATCTCAAAGTTTCTTTATAGTACTCCCTTCGATCTATATGAAGTGTCGTTCATTACATATAAAATTTATACTAATTTTGTATAGAATGAACGATGCTTAATATGAATCGAAGAAAGGGATGATCTAGTATACCTCAGACTTAATGCTCTGCGTTGGTGTTAGTTTGATCTACACATCCAGTTGCTTTTGGTAACTGTATCTTTTTCGTACACGCCCAAAATGACATCAACGCGGAGCATTCAGTTCTTCTGTACATCAGTTGGGAATTTGGGATGGCCGTGGTATGAAGCCCTACACCAGAATCCCTAGCATTCGACGCACTTGAAGCTTGAAGGAGCCTGACCATGTCGACACAGGCTTAAGTGCTACGTGCCCGTCTCGTGTGGAAGGTTTAAAAAATAAGGCTAATATTTATGATATTCAGACATTGAGCATAGGAAAAGTAACAGAATCTCTATTGACACACACAGTGACACTGCCATTTCGTCAGCGTAATGGGCGGGGACATGCCAAGCAGAAAAACATCCATCCATCCATCCATGTCGTCTCACGTCTGGCATCTGCATTCCGGCCAGTGGCCGTGCAGCAGTGACATCGACGAGCAAAGCAGCAGTATGGCAGTGAACCCATGATGACACGAGGTAGGAGTATATCGCACCTGACCTGACCCGACGCGACCCGGCCAAAGCTGACTTTCAGACAAAGTGACCTTGACGTTTCAGAGAACACTGCACATGTACTCTACTCCTACTTCATACTATGAACCAAGGGGATGTTTGGTTAGTGATTACCTTTGTCACATGTTGCCACGTTTGGTTAACTTAAGGTGCTTAAATCCGGCAAATAGATGATATCCCGCGTGTTGCCGCCGAAACTTTTAACAAGGTGACACAATTGCGCCGGGAGGCATTGCTCAAGCAACGGGTTTCGATTTTTTTCTATAAAAAAGATATTTTTTTTGAACCGGGGCAAAAGATTTGCCTTATCGATTAAATAAGGGAGAATAGAGTGTTACAGATTTACAGGAACCCACAAGGTCGACATGCCAATTACTCACAAAATACGATATTCCCTAGGTGCTTAGCCCCCGCGGTAACCCAAAGTTTGGCGTCCTCCAATATGGCGTTAAGAACGATATTGGGAGGAGCGCTTTTGTTCCGGAAGACACGCGCGTTCCTTTCATTTCAAATGCCCCACGAGACAAGCATAACAAGAGAGGCCATGGCTTTACGGTTCGAAGTTTGCAAGCCGGTCCTCCTACCCCACCATGCCTCCACGTTCTCCTCCAAGTGCCAAGAGTAGGTGTCCAAGTCGAAGAACCCAAGCTTCAGGGAGAGCAAGTTCCACAGGCGCACGGTGTATCTCTATTTGAAGAACAGGTGTGGGCCCGTTTCTTGGGGGCCTTTGCAAAGAGGGCAAATTCCACAGTTTGTCCAACCTCTTTTCTCCAAACGGTCCGTCGTCCAAATCCGGTCTTGGATCGCCAACCACCCAAAAAATCTCACCTTGGGTGGAGCCCAAGTCTTCCAAACCATGGGCACCATGGTGGAGTTAGTAAGACCAAGGAATTGAGCCTTGTAGGCAGTCCCCGCAGAGTACTTTCCATCATTGAAATGCTTCCAAGTAATATCATCAAGCACATGAGCATCAAGGTTGACCTCATCAAGAAGGGACCAAAGGGTGAAGAACTCGCGAAGGTGGGCACCCGTGATTTTTTTCATACATAGGATACACAATTTTTCATTGAGTTTGGGTTGATGTTATTTTTTTCAACTATGAAGGATTGATTCGTTTCCTACATAGGAATATGTATCCATTTCTACAAACCGAAGTGTTCTAAGGGCAACTCCAAGGGCGCGATCCAAACTGACCTAGCGTTGGTTCGAATTTTATTCGTTTGGACTGTCGAACGGACCAATGTGCGGTACATGTCCGCCCTCACCAAGTCGTTGCACCCAACAAGGTGGGTTGGTGGGGACATTGCATTTGGTCAAAGGACCAATTTTTAGTCCCATCTCGCCGCTGGAGGGCTTCACCGAGGTGTTTATAAGGGGTAGGGAGGAGGCGACATAGACTCATTATCCACATTGGTATTATAACAAAACCATAAATGTTTGTTGGCTTCGAGAGCTTCCTAGTATGACACCATCTCTTTCAAGGAGGTTAATGATGTGAAAATTCACATTCGTTCACCTTCTTGAAATATACAGATATTACCTCAGGCATCTCCTCCAAGTTCACGGCCATTACTATCTTTACTATTTTTTCAATCTAAAACGAATGCATATTGTAGCTCAATAGTTCACAAAACAACACATACAAATCACATTGTCCCAAATCATTTTATTACAAATCATATATAGTACGAAATCATACGGTGTACCAAATCACATAATTCACAGAAAAAATAGATAGTAGCACATATAGTTTTACAAACCACAACTGGTTTCGTATGTGAATCCACATATGCTCAACCATATCGCTCTGCACTTGCACGTGAGTTTCCTGATCACGCATATCACGATGGAATTGTAGGAACTGTGCATATGATGCCGCTCCTAAATGAGGCACAACATTGTTACCCTAGTACTATCATCTCTGATCGTAGATACTGTCATTACGCTCGTCCTCTACGATTATGTTGTGCATGATCACATATGCATTCATCACATCCCCCAAAGTCTCAGCGCTCCAAACCCTTGTAGGGTGACGAACATTAACCCAATGAGATTGGAGCAAACTAAAAGCACGCTCAACATCCTTCCTAGAACTTTTTGCTTATTCTTTGGCAAACCTTGCACTCTTCTCTCCTTGGGGGTTGGATATTGTCTTGACGAATGTTGACCATTGAGAATAGATACCATCCGTTAGGTAGTATCCCTTGTTGTATTGGTGGCCCTTGACCTAAAATTTTACACCATAGAGCGTTGAAGAACGTTGATGTCATTGTGAGAACCTGACAGGCCAAAAAATAGTGTCATATCCAAAGATCCTGAGATGCCACAACCTCGAGGATTAGCGTGCAACCTTCAACATGTTCCTTCTACTGCCCCTGCCAAGAAAATGGGCAGTTCTTTCACTCCCAATGCATACACTCAATGCTACTAAGCATCCTTGTAAAGCCTCTCTCAACATTGATCTCCAACAATCGGTTTGTATCCTCAACATTTGGTTGCCTCAAGTACTACTCAACAAACACCTGAACCACAGCCCCACAGAATCTGTACAATGCCTCCAAGAAAGTGGATTCTCTCATGCGCACATACTCATTAATGAGATCATCGAGAACTCCATATGCAAGAATCCGAACAACCTTTTCATTTTTGAGAGGAGGAGAACCCAGCCTTGTCGGTAGCATCATACTTGCATTTCAATTAATCACCATAAGATGTCACTCCCTCATGAATATAGTTGAACAACGACCTAGCCACCCGGAAGCGTCGCCGGAAAAGATTAGAAGGGAATAATGGCTTATGCTCAAAGTAGTCATCATACATCAGGAGATGACCATGCTCTATGTTTCGAATATTTTGATTCAACATAGGAGCATGCCCCCGTTGATGACATTTTCCTCTCCTCACGGATCTTCTCCTTCCTCCTCCTCTGCAGCTCTAATCCATCATGATGACTAAAGCTCTACCTCGCTTGCTCGCCATACCCTCGCCGACTTTTCTACCACCTGACAACAACGTATGTGGTGCTCCGCCTAACTAATCCTTCGCTCTAGCAACGACATAAGACGCTCCCTGCTCGTCCACCCCACTGTGAAGAACCCACCTCCATATTCTACCACGGCGACGACCTTTGAATAATCCAGAACCAACAGTGGGCAAGGGCAAACATAGAAAAAGAGCGAAAGAGAAGGTCGACAAATGTACCTTAATTTTTAAAAAAACTTTACTTGTGGGCAAGGGCAAATTGCTTGAGAAATTAGCATAAATTCCACGCGTTTCAAAAAATGGTAGATGTAATTTAATAAAAAAATAAAACGAAAAAATATCTTTGTCTAATTAAAAAATGTACCTTAAATATTTTTTAAAAACTTTATTTGTTTCAAAAATAGGTTCATGACATTTGAAAAATATGTTAGCAAAATTAGAAAGAGATCGTATCATTAAGTAAGTGTTTGAACGTGTATTTTAAAAGTGTTTAATATGTATGCAAAAAAGTTCACAAAATATTTTAAAAAAGTAATAATGTATTAAATATGTATTAAATATTTTAGATGTATAATAGTTTTTACAAATTATTCGAAGAGAATACATATCAAAAAATATTTTATAGTTATGAAATCATGTACAAAATATTTTTAACTATATACAAGAAATGTTTTTGATCTATACGAAAATGTAAAAATATATAGGAAAAACATATACATGTGTTCATTTTTTATGTAAAAAGTAAACACAGAAAAAGAAGATAGCCAAAATATTGGGCCGGGTCAAAAGTGCCGCGCCAGAGGCGCGCGTGCGGTAGTTACTTCACCGAAAACCCTATCTGATGCATGTGCGCGTTGAAGGAAGAGGAGGTTTCGCTGAAGCGCCGCAGCTGTATATTTTCTATTTCAACTCTTCTTCCTTTTCGTTTTTTTCTGCTTCGCTTTTTCTTTTCATTCTCAGTTTTAGGTTTACTTTTTAATGTATATTTAAATGTTTTCTTATGTATTTTGAGTAATTGTTTGAACGTACAATGAAGTTTCTTTAATATACACTATTTTTTAAAAACTTTATACGATGACCATATTTTATCATGTTGATTTTTTTTAAATGCATGTTGAACTATTTTGTTACATAGATTGATTTTTATTTAATTTACAATGGACCTTTTAAAATATACACATAATATTTTATATTGCATAGAATGAAATATTATTAAAAATATTGAAATTTTTAGAAAAGAAATGCATATTAAACATTTTTTATATATATCCAACATTTATTTATGTATAAGAAACTTTTTCTAATACGCACCAAACAAAATTCTATTGTACAATGATTGTTTTTTAATATACATTGAGGGCCTGTTTGGTTCCAAATAAGTCACCAACTTATAAGTCGAAAAGTGAAAAAAATGACTTATTTTGCCAAACAGACCCAACTTGTAAGTCACCCCAACTTATAAGTCATAAGTTGCTCCACCCAACTTAAATTTATAAGTCCTCTATTTTTGCATGGGTCCCACCACTTTTTTGGATAGAAAGGTGTGAACTGGTGACTTATAAGTCAGGTAACAATCAAACAGACGTGACTTATAAGTCACTAGTTTTAAGTCAGGTGATTTATTGGAACCAAACAGGCCCTGATTTCTTTTTCTTTTTGAACGATGAATATTTTTGAATATGCAAGACATTACAAAAGCCCGCTTTAACTAGAGGTAGTGCGTGGCTAAAATTAGGCTTGCGCGCGCGCGTACGACGATGATGATGGATGATTCCGATCGGTCCGGGCGGCGAGGCCGAGGCCGCAACGCGCGGCGGCACCGGCGAACCCAACGTGCGGCCGCCCAGCTTCCTCTCCGGTCCAGCCCCTCCCTTTCCAAATCCCCTTCCCCGGCGCCTCCCCTTCATCTCCCCCTCCTCCCATTTCCCTTCAAAGAGAGAAGAAGGCAGGGAGGGATCCACCCTAGCTGCTGCAGCCTGCAGACCCGACAAACCGATCTTCCCAAACCCGCAAGAAACCAGCCATCACCGGACGACAGAAGACCGACGACCATGGCCCGGCTCGGCGTCGCCCTGCTCGCGCTCCTGGTGGCCGCCGCGGCGGTGGCCTGCCTGCCCGCCCCGGCCTCCGCGGGGGAGCTGGACTCCATCCTGCTGCCGCGCGCGCCGGCCTGCGACGGGGCCGTCGGGGAGTGCGGCGTGGACGAGGACGAGGAGATGGGCACGGGCGCCGTCGGCACCGGCGAGGCCCTCCGCCGGTCGCTGGCGCGGAAGCCCACGGCCAAGTACATCAGCTACGCGGCGCTGCGCGCCGACCAGATCCCCTGCAACAAGCGCGGGCAGTCCTACTACACCAACTGCGCCTCCATGCAGCAGGCCAACCCCTACACGCGCGGCTGCTCCGCCATCACGCGCTGCGCCCGCAACATGAACTGATCATCGCCGCCGTCATCTCCGCATGCAGCTGCCTCGTCCATCTCGCACGCACGTACGGCGATGATCCATGTGAGCGGAGAGGAGGTGTGACCGTGTGAGCACCTAGTTAAGCACTGTATGCCTTTGTGCTGCTACAACATTTGATCCAACAAATTTGAACGACGACTGTTATTGTATTTTGTGAGTAGCTTCCATGTATCCATTGTGTTCCTGCTGTTGTCGTCCACGCCTATTAATTCCTTCTGAAAATGTTTGCGTATTTGGGAGTCTATCTGTTCAACTCTATATATTTTTCCTTTAGTTGCAAATCGTTTGCCTCTATTTTGATATACTTGTAAGATTCATGCGGGGAGCTGTCATGTTAAAACAAGAGTTAGAATTTGTTAATATATTGGGCTTACTCCGTTTAACTGTATCCATGATGACATAGTAACACTTATTTTGTTACTATTTTCTCAAAGATATATCTTTATCATCTTGACCTTTCTATGATTGAAGGCCTCTTATTTAGTCGACGGCTTTCATTTTGAATTTGATCCTGATTTTGATTTGGTCGTTGCCCTGTGCATCTATCGATGGATTTTGGTAAGTGCTAGGGACGTTGTGGGCTTTTGTCCAATCGCAACTTTCACAATTGACTTTTTTTCGTCCAGTTGCCATTCCACCACTGACTCGCAACTGGGCTTAACTTTTTTCAGTTGCCATATATTTTGTTACTGTTTTCTCAAAGATATATCTTTATCATTTTGAGCTTTCTAGGATTGAAGGCCTCTTATTTAATCGAGGGATTTGATTTTGAATTTTATCCTAATTTTTATTTGGTGGTAGCCCTGTGCTTCTTTCGATGGATGGGTCTTTTTGGTAAGTGCTAGGAAGGGTGTGGGCTTTTGTTGTCGGTGGTCATGGGAACGCTCTTCGTTGGTCAAGATCAATATGCGTCGGGGCGGCTTGTGTTGGGTTGGACGAAACACGTCGGATGTTTACAAGGTGAGAGGTGGGTTGGGGATGGCTTCGGGGTTGGCGGTGCTCGCGGTGCAAATTGACGGTAGATGTTGCTCTCGACAGGCGTGGTTTCCCCGCCCCCTTTGCCCTTTCCGGTGGGGTGATGTTGTCATCCCAATGATTCGGCGATTCTGTCTCGGTTCTTCTGACACATCTTTCTAAGGCATTGCCGAGTGTTTCATTACTACCTCGATTATGTATGCCTCTTCTCGTCTGTGTCGTTCTTTCCCTTCCATTTAACTTGTTTTCCATTGGGTAGAGTGTGTGTTGCTATGCTGGTGGTGTGTGTTCCCTACATGACGCGATGGAGAAGCTACGATGTCTCTTCTTAGACGGCGTCGTCACCGACCTGCTCGACATTCGCAATGTCCACAACTATCTCGTAAGACCCGTCAAAGTGGCCTAGCCCTTCTAGCTCTCCATGTTCTAGGCCCGGTGACATATGTGCATTCTTATATTTACGGTGTAGTTTCTGGGCCAAATTGCCTGATTTGATAGGATGAGTTTGTGTCTGTTAGGCTTTTAGGCCATTGGACATTGCGAGTAACTTTAGTCCCACCTAAATTACAGAAGGAGGATAGGACCAACTAATAAGGAAGAGCGCCACCCTCCCTCCAGGATAGTCTTTTCGCATGTGGTGTGCTCTTTGCTTATCGGAGCTGATTTAGGCAGATGCCCTGCTGGGGTATCCCGACCATGCGAGTAGTCCATAGGAGAAAGTGAGTAGGTCAAGCACGCATAGAGGATCAGATTTAATGCACACGACATGGACAGTTTTGCCCAGTTTCAGGCAATGTGCCCTACATCTTTGCATGTGTCGTTTTTAATGATATTGGAGTTGTATCATAGGAAAGGTCGGATCTCTAGCATCTCGTGGCTTATGAGGTATTAACTTGTGAAGCCTCCTACCTCTCCTTGTATAGGTCAACCATGGAGAGTCAAAGTTGATGACATGGCTTGAATCCCAATTAAGTTATACATATTGTGTTACAAGTAAAGAGACATCAGAGGCCCACAGTCCGAACGATAGGTTGGGGCTAGGTGGTGGCTAGGGCCCAAGCCGACCAGCTTAGGCCGATTTCTGGTGGCCCATGGTACCCCTCGTATGAGACATTGTCACTGCTTCTATTGGTGTGTTTGATGCGCATCAAAAACGTCCGTATATAGGTCGTAGGTTGGTAGCTAGTTCAAGGATACCGTCAATTGCTATAAGAGCTAGGAACGCCATACCCACATAAGGGGCTTCCTAGAGAGATGGTGTGTTAGGGTGTTGGGCCATTGGTCATTGCAGTGAGTTTAATTTTTTTTCTCTCTCTTAAAGGGGAACCTCAGTCTCCCCATCATATGATGCACACAACCATTTTATCTCTACTACTTAAAGAATAATAATTGTTCCTTTTTCTGACGGTAGAGATAACTTCGTTCAACTCTGTCCACCTCCCGCGCACATCCCACAACGTCCTATCTTGTCTCTTCCCCGGTATGTTGATAGCTCATTTAATCCCCAATAATTTGTCTTCCATGTATCATTGTACCATGTATCACCATAATATTTGCCTTCCACGTATCATCATAGATTATTTTCTTTGCAATAATGCTTTGATTTTGTAACTATTGTTACAGGATCAACTTCTGAACTCAACTGGCATGCCACACTTCTCCTGATTTTTCAAAAGGTTTTTATGGAAGGAATCAATCCAGGTCCTAAAACAATCCCAAAAACATAATCTCATGTTGGTTATTTGATTTGTATGTTTCTCTAATTTCTTAAAAAAAGTCGGTCCTCGATGTTTGCTGAGGTAGTGTAGTGACAAAAGCTATCTTCCTCGTTCCTCCTTCCCTCATAACCTTATAGTGGATTACCGAATGCCACCTTTAGTTGCGTCCACGGGGAAACCCATGATAACCGTTGCGAAAACCTGAGTGGGGAAGAACGACAGTGAATTATATGGTACGAAGTTGTGACATGTATGCACGTATATATACCTGGCTCCTCCGACTTCTAGAGGCATACATAGTGAATTAGAAATTCATACATAGTATATTATGCTTTAGCATACGTTATGTTAGATACATACTAGTGGGGAATCCATAGTCCGAGAGAACGCCTTAGCCCTATTGATTTCAATCACCATCATTACTCTCTCTACTTCTTTCATTTCAATATTTCATTTTTACTTACTATTTCTCCAATTAGTTGAACTATTCACCATATCAACCTTGCGCGTATGACTTTATTTATAAAAGTCATACATGTTGCCTTTTCTCAAGAAATAAAACTCTTGCCAAACATATTTCGTATTGAGTAGTTTGAACAACCATTAGCTGAATAAAGTAAACAATAAATAAACCATACAAAACAAACCGTACGAACAAATAATGCGTGTGCTTGTGCACATTCACAGAGTCCTAGTTATATGGTGCCTAGGGATCTACATTTTGAAGGATCGTCGAGGCTTCACTTCCCCTCTATAGCGACAAAAGAGCAAGCAAATCGCACAATATTCATTTTCACAACGTGCTCGCTGCCTGATGACTGCTCCCTCTCCCATGGTGGTTGAGCTCTGATAATGTCACCAAACCACACGTCTTCTGTGAGGTATAAATCTCTACCTGGATCGCCTGTTAACATGATAAACCGTTGACTGCAAGCTCCCACAATCTAGATGATCATCACTCTCTAGCTAGCTGAAGCCATGGATGGAGCCAGTAGTGCAAGCGGCGGCGGCGGCGAAGGCTCCGGTGAGCCGCCTCGGCCGGAACGGCGGTACAAGGGAGTGCGGCTGCGGAAATGGGGGCGGTGGGTGTCGGAGATCCGCATGCCCAACAGCCGCGAGAGGATATGGCTCGGCTCCTACCAGTCCGCCGAGAAGGCGGCGCGTGCGTTCGACGCGGCGGCGGTCTGCCTCCGCGGCTCCCGCGCCGGGTCTCTCAACTTCCCGGAGTTCCCGCCCGACGTTCAGCACGTCGCCGGCGTGCTGCCCACGCCCGAGCAGATCCAGGCTGCGGCCACGAGGCACGCGAACCGCCCTTATCCGGCGGCCAGCACTCCTAATCCTATGCCCTCGCAAGAAGCGACGAGCACGAGCAATGACGGAGCTGTCGCGCCATTGCCGTCCACGGACGTTGCCGGCGCCGCTACCTACGACGATGTGCATGATTGGTCGTTCATGGATGCATATCCGTCGTCGTCAGCGTCGGGGACCAGTGTTCCGGCCATGGATGATGCCATGTTCGGTTTCTCGCCGATGCCGCCACCGACGCCGCCAGAAGAAGCCCCCGAGGATGTGATGGACGATGACGGTGATGACCATTCATTTATATCTGATCTCTGGAGGTTTTGAGGCTACCTTGGGAATGTCGTCAATGTAATGACATGCCAGATTACAAACCATATATAGATAAAATATACTGTATAATTTTTAAAATAATATAACCAAGTACTTCGTTCGTCCGAAATTACTTGACATGACTTTAGTTTAAATTTAAATCAAGCTTAAACTAATACAATATCACATAATTTTAAACGGTCTCATCGTCTCCGCAAGATGATGCAACCAAATATAGAGAGCTTCTCCTGGCCATTGCATTACATGCAATAAACTCTAAACGTCTAAACCGAAAAACGTAATGAAGAGAGATTCTTACAATTTAACCATCTAAATTGGTCTTCTCAGGCTGCGCATGGACGGTCTAAAACCCTACCAGTGGTGCATAGTAGCCAGCAACTAGTGGTACACGTGTAGTCAATTCGACGGTTAGAGCGATTTTTTAAAGAAAAATAAGGGGTTTCCCCCTTTCGAGTTCATTATATAGAAACCAGAGTTCAGGTACAAACACCAATCTAAAATCGCACTACCATGACAAAGAGATAGTCTACCCCCTATATATCCCCTTCTTACCCACAGGAGGGGGGATGGGAGGTGAAAGGGAATAGAAGAGGAACTTTTACTCAACGTGGTCGCGGGTGAGTATATTTAGCGGTCGCAGCGGTTGAGAAGGATAATTATCTTTCTTTAACGGTTATGCAAGTTTGATTAAGTGCCAATTAAAGATGGATAGCAAAATTTATCCTTTTTAACACCAAATAAAGGATCGACTGAAGATGCTCTTACCGAGACTAGCTTCTATCACAACATTACGCCATGAGACAAAGGCATGTCACCGTAGCCTGTTTTTATATCAAAACCATGTTTATATATCCATAAGCACATGCATGGTGTGTAAGGTGTGCTCTTTGCGGTTTCAAATTGTTCAAGACACCACGTGGCTACTGGCGTTCCTTGAAATTTATATGTACAAGTAGTACTCCTACGGCACAATAATGTAAATAGAGTGATGATCGATGCATATGCATCAACTAATTGAATCGGGATGTTGCTCGAGATTCCGAGACTGGTGACAGGAGATTGAAATTTATAACAAAATAATTTTGTCAAAGTATGGATGGTGCCATGGTGGTGACATAGTCTATAGCCTATGCGATATTTAGGATATACATGTTGTTTTTTCATTGTTTATCAAGCTCGTCGCCCTCTTGCCTTTGGCAGTTTGGTGTTAACTTTACAACGATGGTGTCGTAGGCTTGTGGGCACTTTTGGGCGCACATGCCAGAACAGTGTTCTATATTTACGAAATGCAATCAGCGTTGCATTTATATTTATATTTTTGCGATAAGAACATATGTTTTCAGTTATAGGAACTGTTAATTCTGCAGATCAGCCACACGATCTGCTAGTGCTGCTGCTGCATCTGATGCCCATTGAGTTCACAGAAGATGCACAGTTCAGTCAAGACTAGCACAAGCAAGCCTCGTTCAATTGCTCAAGTTAGGGTTTAATACAAAAGGCACCGGCCCACTAATGGATCTGACAGAATGAACTAAACAAGTAGTGCACACCACACCAGCTGGCCGGCTAATTTTATATGCCCTAGACAAATCCCTATGAGCAAAGGTTAGAAAACTGTATTGCATTGCATGCATGTGAAGATGAGCTCGGATGAGTTGAGATTTTCCTTCCATTTTATAAGTAGTGGTTGTGACCAAGGGCTGAGGAAATTGTACAAATCATCAATATTGATGTCGATTTTGCATAGAACATTTATTTTATGCATTTTTTGCACAGAACACCATATATTGATGCATTTTGTTGCAGATAGATTTAATTCGATGTTTAGATACACTGATGTGATTTTCGACGAGTGGGTCTCACTCGTAAGTGTACGTGGGGCAAAGAAAACCGGTCATATCAGTCGGTCAACTAAAACGCCAATGTCTCTCTCCAAACCTTTGGTGCAACAGAGCTGAATTTTCCAGATTGATATTGAATACATGTATGGTTTAATGAACTGTTTTCACACTTTTTTGAAAATGTCAAAAATTCAAACATTTTTTTTGAACGAGCAAGCTAAAATTATCCAAAATCTCCCAAACATCTGGCTTGGATGAGTTGAGATTTTCCAGATTATGGTTTACTTTATTTTTCACACTTTTTTTATGATGTTGAATTTTAAACCAAAATTTGAATGAAACAACTTAGACTCTCAACATCTGCCAAACCATTGGTCTGAGTGAGCTGCATGTTTTCTAGAATAGTACTGTCCAAAATGTGATTTACTGCATTTTGGCAATTCTTAAAAAATGTTGAATTACGAGTCAAAACTCGAATGGATCAATTAAAACCGCAATTGGAAGTCGTTGGTTTGACCTGTTGCTGATGCGCCCGGTTTTCTTTGCCACGTCTACACTTATGAGTTGGACCTGCCCATAAAAAATTACAATCAACCTATCTAAACGTTGAATTAGATATATCTGTGTAAATAGAACACATGGTGTTCAATACAAGAAACTCATAAAGTAGGTATTCTATGCAAAATCGACACCAATAGTTGATGCTTCGTGCAATTTCCTCCTGAGTGCGCGATTCAACTTTTCTTGGAAAAATGCTTGATGGAAGGAGTGGATAACGTTGTAATCGGATGCATCTGCAATTTAACTTCAAACTCAAGAACTTTTGAAGAATTCACGGATTAATTCTCACATCTTCTGGTGGAGAACAAATGACTCACTTGACATGAGGGATCGCATGGAGTTTTCTTGGAAATTTGCCACAAACTCCACTTGAAGTTGCTCCAAATAGTGAATGGAGCCTCTTCTCAAGTCGAAGAACCAAGTTTGTGCCATCCTGATGAGGACGAGTGCAAAGAGATTGCACGTCATCATTGGGTGGACTCCTATGACACATGTTGCGGTCGAGCCTCTTCTAGGGACCATAGTGGAGTGCAGTGTTGGAAATATGGCCTAGAGGCCATAAGAAATGGTATTATTCATTTCCATGTTCATAATTAAGTTTTTGCTCTATAACTACAATGTTTCTTGAATACGAGATTCAGAGAAAATCCTAGTTGCACTTGTGGAAATATAAACACCAACTAGTCCCCTAGTCACGCCTCTAAGTCTAGCTCATGTGTTGTATGATGAGGATTCCATTTTCCCGATCATAGGGAATTATTGTAGTAAAAGGGACGCCTGCAACAATGGGAGCACATTTTTAGGAGAACAATGAAGTTGGACATACTCAACTAAATGATATATTTTGTGATCACATTATAACAAGAAATTTATGTTTCTGCAATCGGATTCTGGAAATGAATATTTGAGTTACAAGTTTAGCGAGCGTGTGATGAGATGTGAATTATAGTTTCATAACATGTGCCTCCTGGAATACCACTGAGAGTGGAGTCTCCCAGAAACGTAATTGAATCATGTATGACATGGTAAGCTCAAATATGATGATTATGAATATGCCATTATCTATTTATTGTATGCTTCCGATGCTAAAAGTTTTACACTGAAATGCGCATCATCAATTGTTGAAATGACACCATATTAGATATCATATGAGAAGTTGCACCATTTTTTATTTTTCTTAAAGTTTGGGAATATGAGACGTATGTTACAATATTTACAGAATTATAGGCTGAAATACCAAACCAGATAAGTGCTATTTTTTTGGTTATCTTAAAATATTGTGTATTCCTTTATCACTCTGCGGAGGCAAAATGTTTGCCACAAAAAGAACCATGTATTTTGAAGAAAATATTTCTTGATAAGAGTGAGTGGGAGGACAATGCAACTTGAAAAGATTAGAGAATCTTTTTTATAAAGTCAAAGTAACAAAACGCCAGAAGTTGTTTGAAAGATTTCCACTATGTGTGATACAGAAGCCCTTACATGTGATGTAGAGTCTTTGGTCAAACCTGTTGCTAAACATGCATGTTCGGAAAAACTCATGTAAACCATTTTGTTAAGTTGACAAGATATTGTTGTGCGACAATGACAAACTTTTGATATAAAAATAAAATTTAGGAATTGGCTCGATGCCAAGTGATCCAAGAAAATATCCATGAACATAAATCAAGTTTGAAACTTGATTAACCCACCGAAAGACATAGAGTCTAGAGAATGCAAATGGATCTATAAATTAAAGTGGATACAAGTTTTTTATCCATAGAGATTGACATCTTTCAAAGATTCCCTAACGAGTTCAAGGGTTGATTATGATAAAAATATTGAGAAGACCCTCAAGAGTCTAGTCCCACTAGTACAAAACATGCCTTTGGATATGAGCAAATGTCATGGTTCGAACACGAACCAGTTCTACTGGCCCAATAGAATCGGTTCGTGGCTCCGAGTTTTAGAACCGGTTCGTGTGGTGGGCCCCCAGCCCAGCGGTGCCCTGCCAGTGCCCCTTTAGAACCGGTTTGTACTACCAACCGGTTCTAAAGATGTGGTGGCAGGTTGCCGTTCGGCATGCGGGCCACCTAGCAGCATTAGAACCGGTTGGTAGTACAAACCGGTTCTAAAGGCGCACTAAGTTTAGTACCACCTCACTAACGGAAGACGAGTTTGACCGGTTTATAAGCACGAGTCAGTGTGGACTTATCGTAGCATAGCAAGTTTAATAAAGGTTGTCCATGAGTGATTCATCTATATGCCGTATACTGTAAAGGCAATTTCTGTTGAACCTTGATTGGTCGGCAGATTGCTATATTTGCCAACAAATCAGGGTTTAACTGAAATTGTCCTTTATGGTGTACAGGGTGTGGAGTAATCTTTCGTTGACATCCTATAATGAAATTGCTATACTTTTTTTCCAATCAAATAAAGTGGCTCTCAAATGCACCGTCGGACGTATGCAGGGAATCTGAATGATTTGTATTTGGTCGATATGAAGTGAAAGATTTCTAGCTAGATATATGTAAGATCAACAAAACATACGATTTCGCCTGCATACATCCCGACGGTGGCTCTAGAGTGCAAGCATATCAAATGCACCGTCGAACGTATGCAGGCGAATCCGAATGGTTTGTCTTTGGTCGATGAAGTCAAAGATTTCTAACTAGATATATATAAGATCAACAAAACACACGGTTTCACCTGGTTACAGCCCGACGGTGTGGCTCTCGTGAGTGCCCGCATATCAAAAGCACCGTCAGACCGCAACCAGGCGAATCCGAATGATTTGTATTCAGCCGATGAAATGAGTGTCGAACATGTCCGAGAGGTGGGCTATATATAGGCAATGGCAAGCCTGATCCAACAGCTGACAAGCCTGATCCAACGACTCACAAAGCGCTTGAAAGAAAAATGCGATCCGTGTGCTTCTTCCTGATTGGTCGAGGTGAGCTGAAAGAAACAAAGCGCTTGAAGTACCGGTTTGTGGTTGAAACCTATGCTAAAGACCTTTCTGACTTCATTTGCTATTTTTTGACATGTGTTTCAAAGGCATTTCATTTTTCTAAACTTATTTCAACTCAAGACTTTTTTTGCATCCAACATGCAACATTCAAAGCCACATACTAAAATCCGTGTGCTTCTTTCTGATTGGTTGGATCCAACGGCTCAGAAGCCTGATCCAACGACTCACAAGCGCTTGAAAGAAACACGCGATCCGTGTGCTTCTTCCTGATTGGTTGAATCCAACGGCTCAGAAGCCTGATCCAACGACTCACAAGCGCTTAAAAAAACACGCGATCCGTGTGCTTCTTCCTGATTGGTTGGATTCAAAATCGTGTACGGTTAAAAGCGCGTGGAAGAGGACTCCTCGCAACGCCAGTCGCCACTAAATCTTTTCTCGTGCACTCTTTCCCCTTCCGCGCCACCGCCACCATGCCGCCTGGCCGCCGCCGACCAAGCTACCACGGTGTCCGCGAGCGCTCGGACGGCACATTCATGGTGGTGATCACTTGCGCCAACAACGAGCGTGTGTGTCTCGGCAGGTTCTGGCATGCATATTTAGCCACCCGCGCGAACGATGTTGCGGCGTGGAGGCTCGGTCGCCCACGCGCGGAGATGAATAACCGCCACTGTCGCAGCTTGGAAGAGGCGGAGGACATGGCAGATCCGTCGCACCTCCTCACTGAAGAGGACCACCGCCTCCATCGTCGACGAGCGGTGCTCGGCCTCACCTCGGAGCAGGACCAGCGTGCCGTGCAGGATTGGTACGCAAGCCATCCCCGTGAAGCCTCGGAGGAGGCGGAACACTGGACGAGGCTGGCGGCCGAGAGCGCGGAGCGGCGACAGGAGCGTCATGAATGGCGGGAGGAGTGGCGGGCGGCCAAGACGATGGCGGAGGAGGAACTGGCGAGAGGCGCCGCCAACTGGTCCCTCGGTGACCCCCGCTGGATAGCGCTGGAGGATGACATCAGCTCCGACACCGAAGACGATTTCTCCGACAAGGAGGAGGAGTAGGTTTTTTATGTTCTAGGTTTGAGATGTTAAGTTTGTTGAATGTTTTATGTTTGCCGCGTCGCCGCCACCATTTGCTCTTTTTCATGCACCATTCAAATCCACATACTAAAATTTCAACCCTTTCTGACTTATATTGCTATTTTTCATGCATTTAATGATTTATTTTGAGCTAAATGACATTGAATTTGGAAAGCACTACAACTGAACTCAGAAAAGGTTGAAACTTGGCAAGGTATCTTCATTTGACCCACATAACATGTGTGCAAAAGTTGAGAGGATTACGGCAAAAACTGGATGCACTTCGTGTACAAACTTGACCATCTCTTTCAAAGTATAAGGGTTTCAAACGAAAACTTATCTGTTACAAAGACATTTCATTTTTCTAAACTTATTTCAACTCAAGACTTTTTTTGCATTCAATATGCACCATTCAAAGCCACATACTAAAATTACAACCCTTTTTGACTTCATTTGCTATTTTTCATGCATTTAATGATTTATTTTGAGCTAAATGACCTTGAATTTGGAAAGCACTACAACTGAACTCAGAAAAGGTTGAAACTTGGCAAGGTATCATCATTTGACCCACATAACATGTGTGCAAAAGTTGAGAGGATTACGTCAAAAACTGGATGCACTTCGTGTACAAACTGGACCATCTCTTTCAAAGTATAAGGGTTTCAAACGAAAACTCATCTGTTACCAAGACATTTCATTTTTCTAATCTTATTTCAACTCAAGACTTTTCTAACATTCAATATGCACCATTCAAAGCCACATACTAAAATTTCAACCCTTTCTGACTTCATTTGCTATTTTTCATGCATTTAATGATTTATTTTGAGCTAAATGACCTTGAATTTGGAAAGCACTACAACTGAACTCAGAAAAGGTTGAAACTTGGCAAGGTATCATCATTTGACCCACATAACATGTGTGCAAAAGTTGAGAGGATTACGGCAAAAACTGGATGCACTTCGTGTACAAACTGGACCATATCTTTCAAAGTATAAAGCTTTCAAACGAAAACTCATCCGTTACAAAGACATTTCATTTTTCTGAACTTATTTCAACTCAAGACTTTTGTTGCATTCAATATGAACCATTCAAATCCACATACTAAAATTTCAACCCTTTCTGACTTCATTTGCTATTTTTCATGAATTTAATGATTTATTTTAAGCTAAATGACTTTGAATTTGGAAAGCACTACAACTGAACTCAGAAAAGGTTGAAACTTTGCAAGGTATAATCATTTGACCCACATAACATGTGTGAAAAATTTGAGAGGATTACGGCAAAAACTGGATGCACTTCGTGTACAAACTTGACCATCTCTTTCAAACTATAAGGGTTTCAAACGAAAACTCATCTGTTACAAAGACATTTCATTTTTCTAAGTTTATTTCAACTCAAGACTTTTTTGCACTCAATATGCATCATTCAACGCCACATACTAAAATTTCAACCCTTTCTGACTTCATTTGATATTTTTCATGCATTTAATGATTTATTTTGAGCTAAATGACCTTGAATTTGGAAAGCACTACAACTGAACTCAGAAAAGGTTGAAACTTGGCAAGGTATCATCATTTGACCCACATAACATGTGTGCAAAATTTGAGAGGATTACGGCAAAAACTGGATGCACTTCGTGTATAAACTGGACCATCTCTTTCAAAGTATAAGGGTTTCAAACGAAAACTTATCTGTTACAACGACATTTCATTTTTCTAAACTTATTTTAACTCAAGACTTTTTTTGCATTCAATATGCACCATTCAAAGCCACATACTAAAATTTCAACCCTTTCTGACTTCATTTGCTATTTTTCATGCATTTAATGATTTATTTTGACAATGAATTTGAAAAGCACTACAACTGAACTCATAAAAGGTTGAAACTTGGCAAGGTATCATCATTTGACCCACATAAAATGTGTGCAAAAGTGGAGAAGATTACGACAAAAACTGGATGCACTTCGTGTACAAACTGGACCATATCTTTCAAAGTATAAGGGTTTCAAACGAAAACTCATCTGTTACAAAGACATTTCATTTTTCTAAACTTATTTCAACTCAAGACTTTTGTGGTGTTCAATATGCACCATTCAAAGCCACATACTAAAATTTCAACCCTTTCTGACTTCATTTGCTATTTTTCATGCATGTAATGATTTATTTTGAGCTAATTGACCTTGAATTTGGAAAGCACTACAACTGAACTCAGAAAAGGTTGAAACTTGGCAAGGTATCATCATTTGACCCACATAACATGTCTGCAAAAGTTGAGAGGATTACGGCAAAAACTGGATCCACTTCGTGTACAAACTGGACCATCTCTTTCAAAGTATAAGGTTTTCAAACGAAAACTCATCTGTTACAAAGAATTTTCATTTTTCTAAACTTATTTCAACTCAAGACTTTTTTTGCATTCAATATGCACCATTAAAAGCCACATACTAAAATTTCAACCCTTTCTGACTTCATTTGCTATTTTTCATGCATTTAATGATTTATTTTGAGCTAAATTACCTTGAATTTGGAAAGCACTACAACTAAACTCAAAAAAGGTTGAAACTTGGCAAGGTATCATCATTTGACCCACATAACATGTGTGAAAAAGTTGAGAGGATTACGTCAAAAACTGGATGCACTTCGTGTACAAACTGGACCATCTCTTTCAAAGTATAAGGGTTTCAAACGAAAACTCATCTGTTATAAAGACATTTCATTTTTCTAAACTTATTTCAACTCAAGACTTTTTTTGCATTCAATATGCACCATTCAAAGCCACATACTAAAATTTCAACCCTTTCTGACTTCATTTTCTAATTTTCATGCATTTAATGATTTATTTTGAGCTAAATGACCCTGAATTTGGAAAGCACTACAACTGAACTCAGAAAAGGTTGAAACTTGTCAAGGTATCATCATTTGACCCACATAATATGTGTGCAAAAGTTGAGAGGATTACGGCAAAAACTGGATGCACTTCGTGTACAAACTGGACCATATCTTTCAAAGTATAAGGGTTTCAAACAAAAACTTATCTGTTACAACGACATTTCATTTTTCTAAACTTATTTTAACTCAAGACTTTTTTTGCATTCAATATGCACCATTCAAAGCCACATACTAAAATTTCAACCCTTTCAGACTTCATTTGCTATTTTTCAGGCATTTAATGATTTATTTTGAGCTAAATGACCTTGAATTTGGAAAGCACTACAACTGAACTCAGAAAAGGTTGAAACTTGGCAAGGTATCATCATTTGACCCACATAACATGTGTGCAAAATTTGAGAGGATTACGGCAAAAACTGGATGCACTTCGTGTATAAACTAGACCATCTCTTTCAAAGTATAAGGGTTTCAAACGAAAACTTATCTGTTACAACGACATTTCATTTTTCTAAACTTATTTTAACTCAAGACTTTTTTTGCATTCAATATGCACCATTCAAAGCCACATACTAAAATTTCAACCCTTTCTGACTTCATTTGCTATTTTTCATGCATTTAATGATTTATTTTGACCATGAATTTGAAAAGCACTACAACTGAACTCATAAAAGGTTGAAACTTGGCAAGGTATCATCATTTGACCCACATAAAATGTGTGCAAAAGTGGAGAAGATTACGACAAAAACTGGATGCACTTCGTGTACAAACTGGACCATATCTTTCAAAGTATAAGGGTTTCAAACGAAAACTCATCTGTTACAAAGACATTTCATTTTTCTAAACTTATTTCAACTCAAGACTTTTGTGGTGTTCAATATGCACCATTCAAAGCCACATACTAAAATTTCAACCCTTTCTGACTTCATTTGCTATTTTTCATGCATTTAATGATTTATTTTGAGCTAATTGACCTTGAATTTGGAAAGCACTACAACTGAACTCAGAAAAGGTTGAAACTTGGCAAGGTATCATCATTTGACCCACATAACATGTCTGCAAAAGTTGAGAGGATTACGGCAAAAACTGGATGCACTTCGTGTACAAACTGGACCATCTCTTTCAAAGTATAAGGGTTTCAAACGAAAACTCATCTGTTACAAAGAAATTTCATTTTTCTAAACTTATTTCAACTCAAGACTTTTTTTGCATTCAATATGCACCATTAAAAGCCACATACTAAAATTTCAACCCTTTCTGACTTCATTTGCTATTTTTCATGCATTTAATGATTTATTTTGAGCTAAATTACCTTGAATTTGGAAAGCACTACAACTAAACTCAAAAAAGGTTGAAATTTGGCAAGGTATCATCATTTGACCCACATAACATGTGTGAAAAAGTTGAGAGGATTACGTCAAAAACTGGATGCACTTCGTGTACAAACTGGACCATCTCTTTCAAAGTATAAGGGTTTCAAACGAAAACTCATCTGTTATAAAGACATTTCATTTTTCTAAACTTATTTCAACTCAAGACTTTTTTTGCATTCAATATGCACCATTCAAAGCCACATACTAAAATTTCAACCCTTTCCGACTTCATTTTCTAATTTTCATGCATTTAATGATTTATTTTGAGCTAAATGACCCTGAATTTGGAAAGCACTACAACTGAACTCAGAAAAGGTTGAAACTTGTCAAGGTATCATCATTTGACCCACATAATATGTGTGCAAAAGTTGAGAGGATTACGGCAAAAACTGGATGCACTTCGTGTACAAACTGGACCATATCTTTCAAAGTATAAGGGTTTCAAACGAAAACTCATCTGTTACAAAGACATTTCATTTTTCTAAACTTATTTCAACTCAAGACTTTTGTGGTGTTCAATATGCACCATTCAAAGCCACATACTAAAATTTCAACCCTTTCTGACTTCATTTGCTATTTTTCATGCATTTAATGATTTATTTTGAGCTAATTGACCTTGAATTTGGAAAGCACTACAACTGAACTCAGAAAAGGTTGAAACTTGGCAAGGTATCATCATTTGACCCACATAACATGTCTGCAAAAGTTGAGAGGATTACGGCAAAAACTGGATGCACTTCGTGTACAAACTGGACCATCTCTTTCAAAGTATAAGGGTTTCAAACGAAAACTCATCTGTTACAAAGAAATTTCATTTTTCTAAACTTATTTCAACTCAAAACTTTTTTTGCATTCAATATGCACCATTAAAAGCCACATACTAAAATTTCAACCCTTTCTGACTTCATTTGCTATTTTTCATGCATTTAATGATTTATTTTGAGCTAAATTACCTTGAATTTGGAAAGCACTACAACTAAACTCAAAAAAGGTTGAAACTTGGCAAGGTATCATCATTTGACCCATATAACATGTGTGAAAAAGTTGAGAGGATTACGTCAAAAACTGGATGCACTTCGTGTACAAACTGGACCATCTCTTTCAAAGTATAAGGGTTTCAAACGAAAACTCATCTGTTATAAAGACATTTCATTTTTCTAAACTTATTTCAACTCAAGACTTTTTTTGCATTCAATATGCACCATTCAAAGCCACATACTAAAATTTCAACCCTTTCTGACTTCATTTTCTAATTTTCATGCATTTAATGATTTATTTTGAGCTAAATGACCCTGAATTTGGAAAGCACTACAACTGAACTCAGAAAAGGTTGAAACTTGTCAAGGTATCATCATTTGACCCACATAATATGTGTGCAAAAGTTGAGAGGATTACGGCAAAAACTGGATGCACTTCGTGTACAAACTGGACCATCTCTTTCAAAGTATAAGGGTTTCAAACGAAAACTTATCTGTTACAAAGACATTTCATTTTTCTAAACTTATTTTAACTCAAGACTTTTTTTGCATTCAATATGCACCATTAAAAGCCACATAATAAAATTTCAACCCTTTCTGATTTCATTTGCTATTTTTCATGCATTTAATGATTTATTTTGAGCTAAATGACCTTGAATTTGGAAAGCACTACAACTGAACTCAGAAAAGGTTGAAACTTGGCAAGGTATCATCATTTGACCCACATAACATGTGTGCAAAAGTTGAGAGGATTACGACAAAAACTGGATGCACTTCGTGTACAAACTGGACCATCTCTTTCAATGTATAAGGGTTTCAAACGAAAACTCATCTGTTACCAAGACATTTCATTTTTCTAATTTTATTTCAACTCAAGACTTTTTTAAAATTCAATATGCACCATTAAAAGCCACATACTAAAATTTCAACCCTTTCTGACTTCATTTGATATTTTTCATGCATTTAATGATTTATTTGAGCTAAATGACCTTGAATTTGGAAAGCACTACAACTGAACTCAGAAAAGGTTGAAACTTGGCAAGGTATGATCATTTGACCCACATAACATGTGTGCAAAAGTTGAGAGGATTACGGCAAAAACTGGATGCACTTCGTGTACAAACTGGACCATCTCTTTCAAAGTATAAGGGTTTCAAACGAAAATCATCTGTTACAAAGACATTTCATTTTGCTAAGCTTATTTAAACTCAAGACTTTTTTTGCATTCAATATGCACCATTCAAAGCCACATACTAAAATTTCAACCCTTTCTGACTTCATTTGCTATTTTTCATGCATTTAATGATTTATTTTGAGCTAAATGACCTTGAATTTGGAAAGCACTACAACTGAACTCCGAAAAGGTTGAAACTTGGCAAGGTATCATCATTTGACCCACATAACATGTGTGCAAAAGTTGAGAGGATTATGGGAAAAACTGGATGCACTTCGTGTACAAACTGGACCATCTCTTTCAATGTATAAGGGTTTCAAACGAAAACTCATCTGTTACCAAGACATTTCATTTTTCTAAACTTATTTCAACTCAATACTTTTTTTGCATTCAATATGCACCATTAAAAGCCACATACTAAAATTACAACCCTTTTTGACTTCATTTGCTATTTTTCATGCATTTAATGATTTATTTTGAGCTAAATGACCTTGAATTTGGAAAGCACTACAACTGAACTCAGAAAAGGTTGAAACTTGGCAAGGTATCATCATTTTACCCACATAACATGTGTGCAAAAGTTGAGAGGATTACGGCAAAAACTGGATGCACTTCGTGTACAAACTGGACCATCTCTTTCAAAGCATAAGGGTTTCAAACGAAAAGTCATCTGTTACAAAGACATTTCATTTTTCTAAACTTATTTCAACTCAAGACTTTTGTTGCATTCAATATGCACCATTGAAATTCACATACTAAAATTTCTTGAAATTATTTAAATTTGAAAACCACTGCCACTAACAGAATATTTATAATTATGTTTTAACCTAAAATAAAAAGATTTAATAAAAAACTCCAACTGTTCTAATAGCTAGTCAAAATATAAAAACAAATATAAATCTAAAAAATAAATGTTTAGAACCGGTTTCAACCACGAACCGCTGCTAAAGGTCCCTCCCCTTCCCGTGTGTATTTTTGGCCGAAAAATGGATGAAATTGGTGACCTTTAGAACCGGTTTGTGGCTGAAACCGGTTCTAAAGGTCCATTAGCACCGGTTGCTGCTACAAACCGGTGCTAAAGGTTCAATGCTATATATACCAACACTTAGCCGCCCCCGCCGCCAGGAGCCGCCCACTCTCCTCGCCGATGACCGCCACCGGAGCCGCCCCCGCCCGCACCGTTCAAGCCGCCCCGCCCTCACCGTTCAAGCCGCCCCACCCCCGCCGTTCAAGCCATCTCTGCCGTCCAGCGCGTTCGGTGACCCCTCCCACTCCCCCCTCCCCTGCTCCTCTATGTTCATATTCTGCTCAGGAATTCTAGGATTGCCATGTGCAATTGATAGGTTGTGTGCAATAATCTATGCCGCCATGTGATTTTTTGAAGTGAAGTTGGTGTTGATTATTTCTAGGATTATTGGTGTTGAAATTGTTGAAATTGCTAGGATTATTTTGCGTATTGCCAAAACAGAGAGATAGTTAGATGGTGCTTTGTTCTTTGAAGTGAAATTGGTCGTGGCTTTAGAGAGAATTTGATGGTGCAAGCTATAGTGTAAATTAGGGTTCCACAAGTTTGTATGTTTTCAGAGAACACAAGTAAGAAGAAAGTGGAGGATTTTTTTTTGTTAAACAAAAAAATTGATAGAACAGACATTCTTGAATCTATTTTGTTACCAATGAGGCACAATTTGTATTACTTCTCGTGATATATTTTTATAATTTTCATTATATTTTTATTACTTTGAATTAATTTTATAATTATGAACACATAGTATGTCTCATCCAAGTGCGAGATTTGTCAAGACGACTCGGGTCGATGCAACGATCCCGTGTTTGATGAAGCAGACACATACTTCTTCATCACGCTTAGGTCCTGGTTCCAAAATGTTACGGTATGTAACTTGCACGACATGTTCTTGTTATGGTGCATGCATGCATGACTTAACTTTATGTTTATAACATATCATTTTTTTTCTAATTCAACTAGTGCATTCCTTGCTTTGCAAGACGCCACGTTTGTGACAAGATCAATATTCAAGATTTCGATGAAACTATTAGTAAAGAAGTTAACATTAAGACGAAACATTTCGTTCTTAAGGTTAAGATCTTTAATCAACCAAATGCCACATTCTTTGGTTGTTCAAAATGGGATGCATTATTCAAGACATATGCATTTCATGATAATATGAAAATAGCATTTGATCTTGGACGCCGCCGTCGAGGATCCAATGTTTTTCGTGATGATAAAATTTCGATGGAACTAGGCGACATGATTCCAGTTCGATGTTCATGTGAGTTTGTTAAACAACAATTTTGTTACTTCTACAACTTATTTTTCTTTGCTCCAAATGTTTGACAACTCATTTATAATTGCCAGCTTATGTTCTTGCCACGGAAGAAGTACACGATATTTTTGATTGTACCTTCTATAACAATGACTTCGACCTAAGTAAGAATGAACAACATGCATTTATCGAAGTTACTAAATTGGTACCTTCGTATGCGAACTATTTAAGGGTTGACCGTCCTTTTGGAGCATATGTGCCATTTGTCCTTAAGTTGGAGGACTATATGCTTAAATGGCCTAGCCTGATATGATTTTTATCATTCTCTCTCAGTAGCCTATATCTTCTTCAAAAAGACATTTTATTAATTATACTCATTGCTAACTATGCTACTAATATGTATGTTCTTCAACAGAAGATACCGCAAACTTGTACGCCTAAATGGATGCTGGGATTTAAAGGCGAAGTTACAATTGTTTGTGCACGGCCTTGGACAGAACCTTTCCAACATGGTTACTACACTGAAAGTGGATCAGATGGCTATGTCAAAATCAAAGCATGGTTGAAGATAGTGGTCCAGAAGAAGCCAAAACCTGGAGACAGGTTGTTCTCTATCCTCTATCGTGGAGAATATGGACGCCCTTTTTGGGTTTATTTCTTTTTACCTTCGCGTGTTTGATTAGGTCCTATATATTTAGTAGGAGTGAATTCGAAAATTATGTCCTATATATATTTAGTAGTAGTGAATCTGAACAAATTAGGTTATCGAAGTTAAACTAGGAAAAATCTTTGTGTTGGATATAATGGCTTTCGTACTTGTTCTTATTGAAGTTAAATTATATATTGTCCTATATATATGAGATGTGATCGATATATTTAAACTATATTGTCTGTGTGTATGAGATGTTGTGAAGCATATGTACCGAGATACACATCTTGTAAGTGTATGACGCAGGAACCGCTTGATATATTCATATATTGATAATCTTCATTAAATAATAAGATTGCGGAGAACCTTTAATTAATAATCCAAAAACAAAACTATTAAACCCAAAAGAAAATAACAAATAAACCCTTAAACCACGAAACTTTTAGAACCGGTTTATGTTACCAACCGGTGCTAAAGGTGCTCAAGCCCTTGCGCTGCCGTACAACCACGTGGCCTGGCTGCAGCTGGTGAGCCTTTAGAACCGGTTTCAAAAACCGGTTCTAAAGGCCCCCCTGAACCGGTTCTAATGACCTGTTTTGCACTAGTGATCCACAGTGGAGCCCAGATCCCCTCGAGCTATGGGCAGAGCCCGTTCAGACTTCTCATATCCAGGAGATAAAAGCTTCGTGAAAATGCACTCAAACTCCATAACAAACTCGAGGGCTACTAATCGTGTGATATACATATGGTGGACCATACAAGGGCAGGTCAGGGAAATGGTCGGCCCAATGATCCCTCGATGCATACCTCAGCAGATCTCTGTATTGCGCACAAAGCCCTCCTTCTAAAATCTTCATCAACTTGACGCACAAGAAGAGGACTCCAAATTCTTTCCATCTGTAGGTCGGTTTTACCATATAACCTCAAGCCTCACCCCTATATATAAGACGTGGTCGAGGATAGATAGGGGACATCATCTTTTACTCATCAATCCTGGTAGCATTAGACACATTGTAACCCCCATCTCGCAAGGAGTTCTTCTAACCATAATTAAAATCAAGAAGGAGTAGGGTATTACCTCGACCATGAGGGCCTGAACCTGTGTAAATCCCTTGCAATCTCTCCTCTCTAGTACTTCTGGCCCTCGATCCACCCTACTGGGATCAATGCCGATTTTTTGCATTGTCACCCTCATTTCAGATTATGTCTTGGGACATATTTGTATATGGGTTTGGTCCTTCCTTGGCCTTATCTGGATCTTATGTCACCATGGGCCTACCTGGTGGTAAATAAGCTCATCACTAAAACACTTCATATGTGTTGGCATTGCATTCAAACATAAATCATTAAAATAAAGTAAAACTATGATATATGCATTTTTGTATGTATTAGAGACATAAAGAGGTATCTTATTTATTCCTTTCTCATAGTAATTCCAACCAGTAGCAGCAAACTTATAAATATATGTTTCATTTGAATATTTATGAGCATAATCCAATTGCATCCCACTAATATAATCCTTACATAAGCAATAATTCTTCTCTAAATTGTACTTGGGAGAGAGTTCAGAAACAAGATAAGATTACCATATGTGTGAGAGCAACATAATCATGCATATTTTTATCCTCCATAATAGTAGCATAATCACATTCAAAAGTTGGTTCCATACGTACATATCATAAGATTCATTCCATTACTGATCATAGTCATCACAATAAAAGATATTTCATCCAATGAGCTTTGTGTCTCAACAATATTGTTTCATCCTCGCATAAGCAACACATAGTTGTTTCACATGAGAGTAATCAAGCATAGTGTGTTCATCATATATTTCTAATACATCTTTATTTGCTCACACAATTTTTTTCTACATACCGTTTTCATGCGAAGAGGGGTTTCATTTGAAGAATCATGGTTAAAGCTGGTAAATA
The DNA here is from genome assembly GCA_950022295.1 of Bromus sterilis. NCBI lineage: Eukaryota > Viridiplantae > Streptophyta > Magnoliopsida > Poales > Poaceae > Bromus > Bromus sterilis. The sequence goes on from OX465597.1 coordinate 35,805,802, forward strand.
ATCATCAAGGGGTTCTTGTGTAGTAGAGTTCCTATCATATTTATTGAGAGTCAAGCATGTGTAGCTAATTCATTCCACCTCCACTTGTTCCGTTGGCCCTTCACTATCATCAAGAGGTAATTCTTGAAAAGCATTACCTGCAATAAGGGGGGTTCACAAGAAATTTCACGTGACAATCCCGTGAGTAAGTAATTAGTAATAGACATATTTTTGCTATCTTAAAAAAAAGAGTTAATAATATGTTCAAATGAAAGAAACATGTTCAAACAAGAATGTTCAACCTAGTATTATGCTCCTTGGCAACAACGCCGGAAAAGAGTTTGATAATACCCAAGTGTAAGTATTATTACATTAATTATCAATTAAGAATGTGGAAGTATTGGGTGTTGTAGCCCCCGAGAGCTAAAGGTAGTTGTCTTGTTCTTCCAAGTCATGTACTGCAGTTACACAACTATCTATACATTTTAAAGGCCGGTCTACTTTGTTAATAGCCAAATTGCAAGAAGTTCTGTTGTTTTGGAAAAGAAAGTTAATAAAATTTTGATGTTGCTTTTAAATAGTTTGCAAAAACTAAAAGAGAGAGATTGTTTGTTTTATGTGGTTTTTGTGTAAAAAAGTATGTGGTGTACAATGGGAAGAAGTGTTCATGCAATTAGCTATTATGTGATAAAGTGGTTGACTTTCTTATTTTTGGATAAAGTAAAGGCAACACAAAGATATGTATCAATCACCAAGCGGGGAGAACAAAGCATTACATTGTAAGGGAATTTTTAATAAGTGAAGCCCGTGTTTATTTACAGGGTGGAGCCTAAGCTAACATGTTACAAATCCACACAGGTACTTACGATTATCTATACCACTATATAGTGTAGGAATAACTTTGAATATCGGATGTTGAATGAAGCCGATCCAACGGTTGAGATGTGACAAATCCGTGTAATATTGCCTGTTGGATATGTTCTCCATCACACTAAGATTTTGCCATGTGTATTAATCTGGAAGGTTCCATACTTCTCCTTATGCACAAATCTGAAAACAAAGACAATTCTTCTTGGTTCTAGATTCTTCCATACTTCACTTCTTCAAGTGTTTCTCTATCAAGAAATAACTATTCATGTTTGTTCTACCATTTACGTTTTATAATATGCACATAACACATAACACATACACTTCTCATTTGTTCTAGACACTTCCATAGTTAAGTTCTTCCATGTGTTTTTCTTTAAAAATAATCGATATCTATTTTTATTTTATTTTGTTCTGTTTTGGTTCAAAGCTAATACAACATCTTTTCAAAGCCCAACTTTTTTCCAAATGGAATACTCAACTATTTTCATGTATTTCACATGACGTTTATGTAGTATATACCACACAGTCACCAAATATTATGTCGTTACATTTTGATTTTTAATGAGATGGGTGACGATCTTAAATTTTATTTGTGTGTGATTTCAAATAATTTTCCTGCGAATTATAATGTGGTATGTTCATATCCGGTCATGCTTCGATCTCACGTGCAAGGCACGTATATCTTACTAGTATCCTTAGTAGGCATATGTGAATATTAAGAATTGTTATGTTAAAACCCTACATAGCTTCGAGTTCTAATCCTCTTAAACTCATATGCTACAATCCTATACACAGGGTCTGATAATTTTTTCACTACTGCATCCCGTCATGTATTCATCACAATACATTTGTTGCAGCTTAAGTGTTTCCCTATTAAACATGTGTACTCATACATATCTCATACAAATCACATAAATCAACAAATAAATGTGCAAGTCATCTTCATATGCCATTGTTGACTGTCGTTGACTGCAAATGTGGGTTGGAACGTGGGATCAGGGTGAGACCCCATTATAACTTTAGCTATTCCCTCAACAATCTATTGTTCTCTTATGTAGGCCTATCCTCCTCCCAATTCATATACCACCACCTCTCATCACCGGTTCTTACCCACAGATTTTATTGACTTGTGAAACAGAAGCATCTTATCTTTTGGTAAGACAATAAATGATTACCAAATTAAATCCAGTTCTCTGGTGCTCCCTCCGTTTCTTTTTACTTGGCGTATAAGGTTTGGTCAAAGTCAATCTTCATAAAGTTTGATCAAATTTATATTAAAAAGTATCAATATTTACAATATCAAAGTTATATAATATGAAAACTAATTTCATGATAAATCTAATAATAATTGTTTCATATTGTGGATGTTGATAGATTTTTCTATATAGTTGGTCAAATTTTTATAAAAATTGACTTTGACCAAACCTTATATGCGAAGTAAAAAGAAATGAAGGGAGCAATTATATCTTTACTAATAAAGTGTAGTATCTACGTCGTTTAGTACACTTTCTCAGTCCCATCTATCTTGGTCTTTTCCTCTCCACGCCCCTAGCTAGTTCGGTATAATCTAAACAAAATTGGTATTCTTTTTTTCTTGTCCTTCTAAAACCATGTCCCGCAGTAAAGTCAATCAAATCATACTAAAACCATGGCCCTTATTAACTCGGTCAAACCAAATAAATTTAAAAAAAAATATCAACTAAATCAAAACTTCTTGTGGATATGTCAACAATATAATATGTATGCCAACCCCCTCCCCCTTCAACACACAAATAATTAGAATGTTGATGATAAAATTGTAGGTAAATAACAGTGACTTCAACCACAAATGTTAGATACGTGTGACAGAGAAAAATATTTGGTACTCCATTCAAACTCTTTTTATAAGATTTTTCTAAGGCAACTTGGGGTACGTTCTATTTATAGCATTCATCAAAAATTAATCCGGAGTAATACACTTTTATCATAAAAGATATTTTTTACGAATTCATTAATAACCATCTTAATTTTTTAGAGATAGTAGTAGTACTGTCTTGAAAGAAAATAAATTACAAGTTGCACACTGTAACTCATAATCTAGGACTAGGAGTAAACTTGTTAGTTACTACCTCTGTTCCATAATGGAACAAAATCGAAATTGGTCGACAAGCGCAAAATCACTCATCTTAAGTATCTGGCGTAATGGATGAGATTACATACTACACAGTATGAAAGATTACATACCCTTGATCGCTATAATAACGATGAAATAAAGAAACAATGTTATTTGATCCGACAGAATCCTAAAATTCGAAGACAAACGCAAAAACGGGTACAAATCAAACACAATCCCGATGCAGCAGGATGAAATGAAACTCTTGAAACGGACAGATCGCCCAAATCAAGCTAGCACTATTGCTCCGGCTACCACGAGGCACGCCAAGAAACTGCCCCGCAAGGCTGACGCCGACGACGGCGAACCCGGCGGCGGTGCCACCGTAGCATTCGCTACCGGCGGCGGCGCTAGGGCCGGAGGGGGTGACGTGGAGGAGTTCCCCGCGCCTGGCGGCGCTAGCGCTGGAGGTGGCGACGTGGAGGAGTTCCCCGCGGCTGGCGGCGCTGGCGCTGGAGGTGGCGACGTGGAAGAATTCCCGGCATGCGGCGGCGCATGGGCCGGAGGCGGCGAGGTGGAAGAATTCCCCGCATGCGGCGGCGGCGCTAGCGCCGGAGGCGGCGACTTGGTCGAATTCGCCGCAGCTGGAACGGGAGGTGGGGACGCGGAGGGTGACTTGGGAGATTCCCGCGGGGTTGAAGGAGGCGAGCGCACGGCGAGGACGACGACGACGAGGCGCTCGCCGGCGTGGCAGCGTGCGGGCTGGCCGCTGATGAAGAAGTAGGGGCCGGAGTTGGCGAGGACCAAGGCGTTGTCGCCGCCCTCGAGGCGGAGGTAGGGGGCGGTGGTGTTGCACGCGTCGTAGTGCGCCCGGCTCACCACCAGCACCGAGTCCTCCTTCTCCTTGTACCTAAAAACTGCACGCCGATCAAAGCCGCTCGATCAATCAGACGCCGCCCGGCCCAAGAACGAATCGAATCGGATCGAATCAGACGCATGCATGCGTGCATGAAATTACGACGTACCGAGGGTGTCGTTGACCTGGAAGCGGTTGCGCTCGGCCCAGTGGTTGAGGGGCTCGGCGGGGTGCGCCGTCCAGCCGCCGCGGCCGCCGACGAGTAAGTCGCGCGCGGCGCAGCCCGGCGCCAGCAGCAGCAAGGGGAGGAGGAGGGCCACGGCGAGCCGCGCCGCCGCCATGCCGGTCATAACCCGCCGCCTAGATTACCTAGTAGAGTACCTAGCAAAGAGTGTGCGATGGTGGGTGTGGGTGTTTGTCTGACTGTGTATGCGGTGGTGTCCATGGGTGCCGGCCGGCGGCGAGTATATATGGTGAGGTAGGATGTTGCCGGTGCCGTTGCCGGGGAAGTAATTAATTGGCGGTGGGGCGATTAGCTGTGACAGCCGCGGCCGTTACCGGGGTTTTAACTTCATGCCTTTTATGCTCTGGGGGAAACGCTGTCGTCGTGAGACCGGGCACGCGGCTCGGTCAATGCATGCCATCCATATCTCTTGCTGCCGTGCGACCACACCTCCTTCCTTCCTCCTCCTTCGCTTAGAAGAAAGAAACTGAAACGAGCCACGGGGCCAGACAGGCCTTCCAAAACTAAAATATAGAGTTAGGCTGAGGCTGGGCCGAACTAACTAAGACTCTCCCCCCTCTTAGCGCCAGTTATCACAGAGGCCCATGAAAGAAACCCCTCAAAGAAAAACAAAACTGGACCTACGAGGGAGCAACTAATTAGGAAGTACTCGTTCGCAGCCCGCTCCAGCGAACAGCGCCACGTGTCACGTTCACAGCGATTCCTCAGGATTTCGTTTTTATTTTATTTTTGTGTACGCGTTTTTGATGTTTAAAATTGGTTTTTTCGGTGGTTTTTTTTACTTTTCCGGTTTTCGCACGTTTTTTCTATACGTTTTGGTGAACAAAAAAATTAAAAAATATTTTTCAAAAAATAAGAGGCACGAGTCGTGCCTCGTGCCTCCTTTTTTGAGGCACACGTGCCTCAAAAAACAGAAAAAACAGAAAACGTGAAAAGGAGGCACGAGTCGTGCCTCGTGCCTCCGAAAAAGGCACTCGTGCCTCCTTTTTTAAGGCACTCGTGCCTCAAAAAACAGAAAAAACAGAAAACGTGAAAAGGTGCCTTTTTAAGGCACTGGTGCCTCCTTTTTAGAGGCACTGGTGCCTCCTTTTTTGATGCACTCGTGCCTCTAAAAACAGGAAAAACAGAAAAACATGAAAAGGCACTATCATGCCTTTTTTGAGGCATTCGTGCCTCTTTTTTTAGGCGCCCGTGCCTCCTTTTTTGAGGCACTCGTGCCTCTAAAAAACAGGAAAAACGGAAAAGCACCAGAGCGCGCCACTTTGCGCGCGCGCGAAGCGCCACGTATCGCGCGCGGAGAAAACGCGGTACTCGTTGCAACAAGTACTCTTAAACTAGTGATTTCGTACGATGAGTCCGAAAAATAATGAACCGGAGATGCGATTTTATAAGAAAAAATGACCCACAAATATCCCCCTTAAAGAAGCACCCCTATATGCCCCGAACGTTCGGTGGCGGGGAGGTCGCCCGAACGATTTCGTTCGGTAGCTGGATGCTCCCCACCCGAAAGTATCATGACTCATATGTAAGAATTGCCATGTTATGCCAATAAGAATTGCCATATCATACGATCAAGAATTTCCATGTCCTTTAAATAAAAATTGTCATATCCTACAAACAAAAATTGCCCTGTCCTATGAATAAGAATTGACATGTCCTATGAAATAGAATTGTCATGCCCCTACCAACAAGCATTGTCATGTCCTACCAACAAGAATTATCATCTTTACAAATAAGAATTTCCATGTCCGATGAATAATAATTGACATGTCCTATGAATAAAATTTATCATGTCCTACGAATAGGAATTGCCATGTCCAATAAAAATACGAATTTGCCATGGATGGTTTTAAAAAGTTTTTTCCAACACAAATAAATCGCAACATATACGAAAAAAAATCTACAAAAATAAAAACAAGGTAAATTGCCATTGGGCTGAAAACCTATTGCACCATCGGAACCATGGCGATTTTGCCATGTTCTACTAAGAAAAGCAATGTCCGACATTTCTGAAACAAAAAATACCGTGTTTTACGTAGTATCTTCTATATCTAAATAGCTAAACCCCACTACCATATTTCTCTCAACATGCAAGTATGCCACATCATCATCCAACATGCATGTGAAAAGGCCCACCTCCATATGTCATTATGCATAATAAAACCCACATGCATGAAAATTTTCATTCTATTATGATATTTATATTAAATTTATATATTAATTCAAAAATATTTTTTCAAATCTTCATGTTTCATTTAATCAAACATTTCACTGAAATATTTAGCAAAAATTTCCCGCAACAATGTGCGGGCATCATCTAGTTATAAGGAATTGTCATGTACAACAAATAAGAATTTTCATATCACACAAATAAAAAATATCGTGCTTCAATAAATGTGTACCCCAACACAACACAAAAAGAATTGCCATCCCACACAAAATAAGAATTGCAATCTCTCAGGAAATAATAATTGATATATCCTAAAAATAATAATTACCAATACCCGTAAGCTACATACAAATGATAATTTTCATATCTGAGAAAAATAAAAAATTTCCATTAATAACGATTAATTAGATATCATTTGTAATTAACAAAAAATATCATGTTTAAAAATTTCAAACATGGTAAAACAAGCATTTTTTATGAAACTAGACAAAAATATGAGCAAGTTACATGTAAAACACGTTTCAATCCTAGCTACCCTTTAGAAATTTTAAGCATCGCAAAAATAATCATATCTAACCATGCAGTGGGTCGAACTGTTGTAACTGGGTCTAAACAGTTAGCGCAATATGGCTGCACATCACACAAACGGTATGGGCAAAGGATAGTAAAATGTCGCTTAGTGCATAAAATATGTGTAAAAAACGTTCAGGCAGAACCCACACCACCCAAACGATTTTAAAAAGATGATGTGTCGCTTCAAGATCCGTGCGCCCGCACCAACGACGGATGGCGCGTTCGGGCCGACAGGCTTTGTTCTGAACGTTCGGCACGAATCATTTTTCTAAAAGAAAGAACCCACCCCTAAAAAAAATGGACCTACGATATTACGATATGATCCTAGGGCAAAGAGAGAGGGAGGCTCTAGTCTTATGAAAGATTATGCATTTCTCACTTACTTTCGACTATTTAGGGGTTGTTTGGTTTGAGCTGGCGTCGGCCATGCCAATACTGGTCTCGACAAAGAATAAGCACAGGATTTACCCATCCACGCCTTGAAAAAAAAAGTTGGGGATTGAGCTGGGGTGACTATGGAGGTATGGGCTTACCAATTATTTGGCTTTCATCTAACTATGCATCAAGGTTGGGTTGACTGCAATTTTTTTAGTAGAGAATCATAGTGCCGTGATCCAAACAACCCTTTAGTAATACCGTAGGCAATATTTTCCCTTTTTGTTTTTGTTTTTGTTTTTTTTAGTGTAATACATTTTGTTTAATACAAATCAAAAGATTTCAATAGTTTGCTAGCAGAAATTGGAGATACCGCCAAGCAAGATGAAGAACTCCATACTTTGGATCTGATTAGAACTCATCACTCCATATTGACTATTGGAGCTACGACTTGAAGCATATTTTATGATTTCAAGGGAAACATAGCAAGCGCTCGCCTCTGACTTTTTCTTAATGGGCCGGTCTAGCGCGGGACGAGTGTTAGCTTCTTTTTCATTTTATGTTTTATATTTTTTATTATTTTTTTTAAAATGGAAATACTATATTTGAATTTATAAACATAGTCACCACATGCTCAAAATATGTTCATTGAATGTTACACACAAATTTTACAATGGCAAAAACAAATATGAACCAATGAAAAATTCTATTATGGACCGTGGCAATTCCATTTTATGGTTCACGAAAGTTCTAATGTAAAAAACGTGGACATTTAACTTTTCAACTATGGAAATTTTATTTTGTGTTCCATGAGAAATTAAATTTGCATCATGCAAATTTTTTTTGGATAATGACAAATTTCCCACAAAAAACAAATTCAGTTGTAATTTTATAATTTTATCTTCTTGTAGACATGGAAGTTCAAAATTTAATTTAATTTCAGGGCAATTTTTGTATTTTCCATCATGGTAATTTATAACATCTTTTTAAATTTGTTTGGGTCCGTATCTCTATACTTAAAAAGAATTTAAGGTTCCATGGTCCATCATTCCTTCGTCCAACCTTCCATATAGGATTATAAATCACATTAATTGCTTACCTTATACGTAAATTTCATTTTAATTTACTTACCAAACTTTTCATCAAATATTAGATAAATCACGTACATAATTTGATAAATATTTATGGACATATAAATTATAAACTAACATACTACAATATTTATATTCCGTGCAACGCACGGGCATCGTCCTATCATTGAAAAATGTAAATCTTGTTGGTATATTTTTACCATGTAGTGTTTTATTGTAGTTGATCCATTCCAATTTCTTATTGGAATTGTTTTTGTAGTTCATACATGAAAATTTTCTGTACTTATTTTTTTGTTTTTTCTTAGAAGAAGTTACTAAATGTTGCTTGAGAGGCCTAATAGAACGATTGGCCCGATAAGGAATTGGTCACGCTTTGAACTAATCAGGAGCGAACGAAAGTGTCGCTCGATCGAGAGCTTTGCCGAGCGAATCAATCCTTCTCTCATCGGCGATCTCACAGATCGAACGTATTTTTACTGTTAGGGTCCTTAAAAAAATGTTTGTAGAATTTCAAAAATATTCGCAAATTCCAAAAAGATGTATGTGACGTTTTATATAAAAATAAAATAAAAATTGTTAATTTATTAAAACAAATACTTGAACCAGTCAAAAATATACGTGAAATTTAAAACAAATCACTTGTCTTAAACTTATATTATTACCATTTTTATAAAGTATTTACACAGCATTTAAATATTCTCATTAAAAATGTTTCATATCACTCACAAAAAAACCAACGTGTATTTGGAAATCTATTTAATGTGTAATTTGGTTTTACAAAGACATATATTTATAAATATGTAACCGTGTTTTTATAATTTTTAAAACGTGTATACGAAGAATCAAATGTATACTAAATTTATGGAATGCGCATTCAAAAAGCAATCATGTATTGGAGAAAAAATAAAATAAAAATAAAAAATGAAACTCAAGGAAAAGGTATATAATTAAATAAAGCAGACAACCAAAAGAAGAACATAATGAAGACTAGCACGGAGTAAATAGGAAAAAAATATCGCATTAATCATTTTGAAGCCAAATCAATCCGGTCATAAAAATTCTTACAAAACGCGCTCCAAAAACACTTATTGGGCCGACCTATTTGGTAATTGTCTTCGCCGAGATGAGCCCCCCTCCCCCCCTCCCCGCCACATATCGCAATAGATAAACCTCAAAAAACAAATCTCGCAATAGATGAGAGATAGCTCCTGCAGTTTTTGCGGGAGCTCCGAAAGGGTAGATTTTGCTGGAATAAAAATGTGGTGTGTATCACGCGTGTTTGGTGCTTCTTCGATTTTATATTTACGCGTTGCGCCGGTAATAATAATCGCATATTCCCTTCGTTTTGAAAGAGTGTACTTTCAACTTTATGGGAAAGTCAAACTTTTAAAACTTTGATCATGACTATATAAAAATATATGAACATTTATACCATCAAATTAGTATCGTTATATTTTGTATGAAGTATATTTTTATTATATAATTGTTTGATTTGATAAGTATTGTAATATTTTTTGTGTAAACTCGCTCAAAGTTTGATATAGTTTGAGTCTCCAAAAAAGTTGAAAGTACATTCTTTCAAAGACGGAGGGAGTATCTCTTTATCCGATGGTATAAAGTTTGCCGAACACCCCGGTGCATCATCCGCATGGGCTTCCTCTTTAGAGATATAGATGAATACATCAAAATTTTTTAAAAAATGTAACATATTGTTTTTGTTAGCCTCGAGCAACTGAATTTTCCCCAAGGGATCCATGATTCTTCGACTCTCCAACATCTCATTTTCTTTCAAAATCAAAGCACGCTGTCAAAATCATCGAACCAAAAAAATCCCATGTTATTCCAAATTGGAGCTCCATGATGGTAAATCATAGCACGGTTCGATCGATCAAAAAATCATACTACCTTTTTTTAAACTGAAGCTCTAATGTTTAATGCAATAATACTATAAGAAAGGAAAAATAGATTGGATGTTCACATCATGATTAAGTTTTGAAAAAATAGGTATGTCCAGATAATAGTGTCTATTTTGTCCTTTTCGTCCGCCTGAGATCCATCTTTATTGTCCAAATACGATTGAATTGTTTGATCTTTGTTTTTCCTTATGTTTCCCATACTACCTGACCCAGCTTTTATCCCACGATTCTTGCTTTTGAACCAAGCTTGTTTATTCTCTGGGCTCGTTGGTTATATAAATTGTTAGGGTTTATTGTACAAAGGCGAGGTGGGAGTAAGTACAAACAAACTGGATGTAGGCTTAGCGAAGGGTTCAGGAGTTCGATCCGCAACGACATCATTTATTTTGGACCGTGATAAGTACCTGACGTTCGGTGTGGGGAGATTGGCCCGAACTGTATGCAAGGTTTTGGATTTCGGATGTATATTTTTTCTCGTGGGTGGGCGAGATTCACGGTTACCGCGGTAACTATAAAATTTCGAGAAAATTTCGGACGAAACTTAAATTCAAAATTTGAATTCAATTTTTTTAACACTTACTCATGTAGATGTTTGTCCTAGATTTAACACAAGTTTTTGTTTGTAACTCATGTAAGGTTTAGAGTTCGATTCTTGCCCAACTGAATTATATTTTTGTTTTTACCTAAAAAATTAGCAAAAGTGCAGAACGCAAAGTCGAATTGCTTGATATGCAATTATCTCGTGGGGTAGCGAGATCATGGGAACCGGGCGGTAACCGAAAATCTCGCCGGGTTCCCAAAACCTTGATTGTATGCATGCAAGTTGACGTCAGCAAAAATCTTTTTGATTTTTTCAGTTTTCAAAATGTTTTATCATTTAAATAAAAAATTTAAATAAATTTTCGTTTTCACCATTAAAACCGTTGCAACGAGATCTTCAAAACTATATCCCATATCGATATGTTTTGACAACTTTTTTTTTCGGGTTAAAAATTGTCATGTCTATTGCACGTAAATTGCCATGTTGTTTGCACTAAAATTACCATCATTTGCTTCAATTACGTTTTTTCTATTTTTTCTTCAACGTTCTATGTAAATTTGTCGTAATTCATAAAATAAAACTTTATAAACTTACCTTGGGTAAACACATGTTTATTTTGACATGGCAAAAACACATCTTAAATTGCCATGGCGAAAGATTTGTTAAATTTGTCATGAGACAAAAAGGAAATAGTTTGCCATTCGTATATAGAAAATTTGAGGTGCTGATAACTACCACATGTGTGACGCGAGTACATGGCAACCCCTGATGTTTTTATGGCAAATTTAGTAATGTGAGGGTGCCAACTTCAAAGTTACAGATGTTAGTCTTGCGAATAAGAATTGTCATGTTCTATGAATAAGAATTGTCAGGTCCTATGAATAATACCATATATAGGAGTCACTTCCGCCCACACATTTTTTATATGCTAATTTTAGGTGTACGTAGATGGCAATTATTAGGTAAAGTTGCCATGTATTAGCAGGAGTTGTCATCTCACATGTGTTAAAGTTGATACCAAAGCGTGTGGGCTTGCCATTTTCCACCCACACTTGTGGCACATTTTTATGGCAATGCTGATAATTATCACATGTGTGACACAAGTACATGACAATTCCTGATGTTTTTTATGGCAAGTTTAGTTATGTGAGGGTGACAACTTCAAGTTGTAGACGCTAGTCATGCGAATAAGAATTGGCATGTCTTATGAATAGAAATTGTCATGTCCTATGAATAGAAATTGTCATGGGCACAAAAAAGAGACGCCACCAGAGCACCATCACACCGTCGACGAATTCTCCACCTTCGATCCATGTCTCCTCCCTCACCGTCACGCGTTGAGATGCTAAATTGCCATGGCGAAAGATATGTTAAATTCTCCATGAACACACAAAGAAAATAGTTGTTCGTTCGGATGAGAGGAAGCTAACCTGACGTTCGACACTTAATATTTCCGTTTATTTTTTACTAATCCATCGAAGCCCTTATCCATGGAGCGAGAATACGGGGCGGAATTAGCACACATCCGAGCGAGCAAGGCCGGCCTTGTTTCATCCCAGCGAGCGAGCGAGCCGAGGAGGAGGTACGCTCGATGGTCGTTGCGATTTGTTTTTTCAATTCTTTACCAAGACTGCGGTTGATATACCAAAAAGTTAGGAGTAAAAAAAACATAAAAACGGATTAAAAAAGTCACCTCTCTTTATTATTACTAGTACAATGCCCGTGCGTTGCACCGGGATAAATTGTTTTATACCTTCAGCTCAATAGATTTGGCATGAAGCATATAAAACGAGTCAACTTGTAAATCTACCTGTGCGTTGCAATGTAGGAACAAATTACATACGGAAGTGTATGTGTTTTCTCCTTCTGAGGATGTTTTCATAGAACTTACGTGGCCTAAGACGTAGCGTGGGGTAGCTTTTAGGCCTATAGATGTAACTCCTTAGGAATTATAGTCACATGCATAAATGATGTACAATTATCCCAAACTCGCATTTGTAAGAGGGCTTTCTCACTTATATTGTTTGACCATGTATTATGATCATCCTTTATCTATAAAGGGCAGCGCTCTGTGCCGATCTACCGGCGTAAGATTCGTCTGGTCACCTAGCAGCTAGTAGATCTGCCCCGCACAAAACCTTCAGAACAATAGGATCACACTCGTATCAAATGGCTATGTTGGACTCGGTCATCACCTTCTTCAGACCTGCGAACCCCCCGCTCATCCTTTCGCCAAATGCACTCCCCGCGCGCATCTCCTGCGCACTCCTGCACGTCCTCCCATATGTTGTCGCCTTGTCCCTCACAGTCGTCGCCACTGCTGCATCGGAGGTTAAATCATCCACCCGCATTTTCCTTTGCCGCGGCATTTTGTGCCACTGATTTCGGCATCGAATGTCCTAGGTTCTAGCGCGGCACATATCTTAGGTACGTAGCACCGACGACCATGGAACTAACTAAAACTCGATACGGTCCCAGCAAACCTAATATTCATGGGGAGAGACGATATTATTCTTTCGTCCAATGGAGATTTGTTTCGGAGAAAGAAAGGAGAAAACGAAAGAGAAAGTTGGTGATCTTAATCCGAATCAAATAAGAAAAAAACGTAGCTATTTAGGAGAATCCCGATAAAAAGGTTGCAACATTTGCAGGACACGTGGTCGTCCCCTACGTAGAACCAGCAACACATGGTTCCAGAAAGAAGTCTAACAGTCCCAGCAAAAAAAAAGTTGGTCGAAGAGTCGAACATCTTCGGTTGCAGCATCGCTCCCGCGACACCTGCATCTTCTCAACTCCATCATGCCAGTCTCCTCCAGCACCTCGATGCCGCTCCTTGTACGTAGATAGGAAGGGGTTAGTGAGAGTTAATCATTGGGGTGATGTTTGCTTTGTAGATTGGTTGCTTCGGTTGTTACTGACAATTAGAAAGAAAAGGTGAAAGGAAAGAGAAGAGGGGAGGAGAAGAAAACGAATTTAGTGAATTAGAACGGTCGATCCGGCGCATTAGGGATCGCATGATCGATACAGATGGCACGCTCCGCATGGGGCCGACGTGCGCTCGGCCTATAGATCGGGTAGAAACAATTTTCATCTATAAAAGAAGCGAAAGTCTGTTTGAAACTGAGTGAGCAAAAAATATTATCATGGGAAGAGACTATGTTCGCGGAGGTGACCACAATGGTCCTTGGATTCTAGAAAATATGCATGTGAAATGTAAGGTGATAAAAAGTTGATGCAAATTTAATTAATAAAAAATTATTGATGCATAGCAATAGAAAATTGACGTAAATCTTATGATAATTGTACGTACACACATAACATCATGTGCGTTCCGGTGACAAAGAATTGACATAATTTTATGAGAAGTGTACACACCCTCTAGAAAAAAAGTCACACTCTCTATACGCTTAATTTTCCTTTGATCATGTATGGCACATCCTCCTTTTATTAGGCACATGATCTCGTTTGTTGTTTCCTCTGATCACGTATGGCATGTCCCTTCTTTAATAATTTGGCACATAATCTCTTTTTCTATGGAAGGAGTTTTGTTCGTTCTTTTCTTTGATCACGCATGGCACCGTTCTCCTTTAATTAGGCACATAATCTCTTATTTTGTTGTGCAATGAATTATCTTTTTTTTTGTCTTGCAGATAAATAGAGCGTTCCTTTTTTTAAGAATGTCAACGTTTAATCCTCTCGTATGCTTCTTTGCTTTTTTTTTCGAGGCAATCGTATGCTGCTTTGCTGAGTCTGCCTCCCTTGGTTGAAGTGGATAGTGCTAGTATTTTTGAACGTACATGAGCCGGCTCACACCACGACAGATAACAGCAGGGCCCATTTATCGCTTTGGGCAGGCCATGGATGGGCCGGATGAGCAGCATATATATATATACGCGTAACGGATATGCGCCGGGCTGGAACGAATCGTTTTTCCACTGAATTTAGAGTGCGGGTTGATTACATAAAAGAGCAGGGACTTTTTAGCAAAAATACTAAAACGGACTAAGAAAGCTACCTCCCTTTATTATTAGGTATAGACTAGGACAATGCCCGTGCGTTGCAACGGGAGAAAATTTTAATCTTATGATAAAATACCTATGATGTACGTAAAATTAACTTTATATATTTAAAAAAAGCGAAACATATTTAAAATAATACAAAAATTTAAAACGTGTGAACACTTTTCGTGAGATTTTTTTGTGGGTACACTTTTTTGTGAGTTAGCTACATGTAGAATTTTGGAATAAATGACACAAAAAATTAAAATTGTGTGAACATTATTTTTGTGATATTTGGGGCAATATTTTTTAATGAAAATAAAGATTGCTTAAAACAATGGGAGACACTTTTAATATAATGACAAAATACCTATGATCTCTGTAAAATTAACTTTATATATTTGCAAAAGGCTCAAACGCATTTATAATAATAAAAAATATAAAACGTGTGAACACTTTTCGTGAATTTTTTTCTGCGTGTAAACTTTTTCTGAGTTAGATACATGTAGGATTTGGAATGAATGACACAAAAAACTTAAATAATGTGAAAGTTTGGGATATTTGGAGCAATTTTTTTAATAAATATAAAAATTACTTATATCAACGGGAGAAAAATTCAATCTTATGGGAAAATACATATGATTTATGTAAAATATTACTCGATAATCTTACTCGATGAAGTTTTTTCCAGGGAAAAAATAGATATTGTCCTAGCTACAGATTATTCATATTCTATGACAACTATTTCAGTTTAAGAACTAAAATGATGAAATAAGCAAAATGATGCTTTACAATCGTCTAAGAGAGTGTTGTAAATTCCTATTGAGAAAAGATGAGGCTCCTCCAAGTTTTTTTTCCGCACATGCCACATCTTTTTCTTCACAATTATTATATTTTTCGTATATGTGGTTCAATGCACATATATATTTTCCTTTCACATATATTAGCAAACATACAAATTATTTCCTTCTTTTATTACATATAGCCCACAAATCACATTTAAATTAGAATGACTATTTTTTTTTCATTCTTTTCTTATTGCAACCACCCCCTCCGCATGAATTAAGGTTTTTTCTCACATATTATATATTTCCCTTCACAACTATTATTTCCACACGTTTATGCCCATCATGCAATTTATTTCCTTCTATTATTAAATAAAATCGAAAACCATATTTTAATTAGAATAGATTTTTTCTGTTGTCTTTTCTTATTGCTCACATCTCACGAATCATGCACATATTTTTTCTTCATGGCCATTATTTCCACACGCTTATTTTGCGGCCACCATGCAATTTCTTTCCTTATTTTATTACATACATCTCACAAACACAATTTAACTAGAATAACTTCTTTCCTTTTTAAGGAGTTTCTTTTTTAATAGCAATGATTCCTTCCTTCTCCACGATTTTTAGTGATTTAAAGCAACGTCCAATTCGGTCCATTTATATGAAGAAAACTCGTTGCTAGCCCATCGACGAAAAAACAACAGCCAAGCAAGCCCATCTCAGCGAATAGTTTTTTTGCTGGCTCATTTAAGAAAAAAAAACTGCCAATTAAGGCTGTGTCAGCAAACAGTTTTTTTTTAAATTCTGGGATCATTGAACTGCGGCTTGATTTGTTATAAAAAAGGGGTTTTTTTTGCAAGAATGTCATGACGGAAGGAGAAACTCACCTCTTTTTATTATTAGGGAGAGATTTCTACGGCCCTAACTCGTCCTTATAGTGGAGTATAATTTCTAGCCTTTTTCTACAACTGTGTTGTTCGACCACAAGTTGACTCCGTCTCTTCCCGTCGAGCGCACTCGCAACCTCGGCCACCCTCCCTCTTCCTTCGGTGACCTCGTTGTGCCTGTGGCGCTCCTCAACCACTCCTGATTTATTGAGTTGACTGATAACAAATAACATCAAGACGTATATAAATTAGTAGTTTAGGTTGTAAGAAGACGAGGTGGTACTTTTTAATAGAAAGAAACACCAAAAATAATACTCGATCACCTAAAAAAAGTTGTTAATCTTGCTCAACTGGCCGGGGGTAATGTACATGGATAACACAATTTTATTTACCTTTGGAACAATCACAGATACACATGCGTTGCAACGGGATTTTTTCTAATATTTGTTTAAATTCAATTAAAAATCATGTGTAACTAATTTTTCGTGCTTAGCACCGATGATAAGGAACAATCTTGGGTTTCCCCGAGGTCATTGGTGTTTATGAGATACTTTTTTGGTTCGATATTATTACGCTTGTGGATTAGTTACTTGTGTCTAATTTTTTGGTTCGATATTATTACGCTTGTGGATGTGTATGTAAGTACAAACAAACCGGTAGGTTTTCCCCTCGAGCCAAGGCGTGTGTGGGACAGACATCATGGCGCGGCGGCTCGCCGGCGTAGAGGAGCTTGACCTCACCAGTCCAAAGTTATGGACGTTGTTTTCCTTCTCACCACCAGTTGAAAGCTATGGACGTTGAATCTTCCCTCCTATTTTTATTTTGGGTCCAGCTATGACGCATCTAGCTTCTCTTTTTTATTTTAGAGTTCCTTCCTTTTTTTATTGCCACCTACAGCCATAGGCAAGCTCAATACATTATTTTGAGTGGGCTGGTTGTTTGTTTTGCTACTCAACAACGTATATAAATTAGTGCAATTTGTTTGAAAGTAGCGGGGTGGGACTATTTAGAGAGAAAATATCTTTCTTAGGACATGTAAAGGCTTGGTCGGTTGATATGGCCTCAGAAAAATCTAGAGCTAAGGTCACGTGATCGATACATACCTTTTGCAAATATTTTTTCATATTGCTGGCACAGTAAGGCCCATTAGGCAGCGCAAGAACTGGCCCAGCCCGGAGTGGGCTTTCCCGAGCGAACCTTTTTTTTTGCTGAAAATCACTGGACCGTGGGTTAATTAAGAAAAAGGGATGGGTATTTCTGCAAAATAGCCATTCCTGAATTGACTTGTTACTGGAGTGCGGGTGAAATATAAAAAATAACAGGGGATTTTAAATAAATAAATAATCGATGAACTATGAACGTCACGTCCTTTATTATTAGGTATAGATTAATATATATTTAAGCATGTGAATACTGTTTTGACTGACACAAAATTTGTTTCGAGAAAGGGTTAGTATTTTTAGAAATATATGAACATTATTTAAATATGTGAACATTTTTCTTAAAACTACAGAAACATTTAAAGAGCATGAAGGATTTTTTATAATTAAAACATATTTCAAATGGCACAACTAAATTAAAACATATTTTTCTTGCTCGCACATCGAAGATAGTGAACACTTTTCTCAAAACTATACAAATATTTTAAAATAATTAATGATTTTTTTAAAAATAACATCTTTCAAAATACACAAAAAACTAAAATTTGTTTTTTCTTGCTCGCACATAACACAACACGGTCTTAGTTGAGTTGATCGTGGATTATTTACTGTACATATGTACATAAATTATTTTTGCCTCTTATATACAATTGGGCCGCCTGAAACATTAAATGGGCCAGTCAGGAGCGAGAGGTACAGGCCCAGGCCCAGTGGAAAGGCTGGGCCAGGCAGAGCGACGCCAAAGGCCCAATAGAGCAGCGAATTGTTTTTTTTTTCTGTATATACTGGACTGCGGGTTGATTAGGCTAAAAGGGAAGGGCTTTTCCGTAAAAACACAAAAACGGACTAAAAAAGACACATCCCTTTATCTCTACTCCTAAAAAGGAGTTGGTACGTCATTCGTTGAACACCAACTCTCCCGTCGAACCATTTTCCCTCTCACCAATTTTTCTGTCGAGAGCTACTCCCCACCCCGTGCGTAAAAAACCGAAGGACAAAAAACCTGGCCGCTCGGCCCTCACCACCGCTCCCCGTCGCCTCCTCTACCAGTTCGCCTCCTCCGCTAGGTCTGCGCCGCCTCGTACTAGCCGGCTCCACCCGCCCGCCCACCCGAAGCCTCACCGGACACCGATCTTGCGCCGCCGGACTCAACCCCGTCGAACTTGTAACCTTAGATCTCCGCCGCCGCCACCAAACACGCTAATTTTGGTTCACCTTCTGGGCGTGGACGATGACCTCGCGGGCGCCGCCTCGTTCTTACTCGATGACTTGAAGATCGGCATAGAGTTGTCGGTTGCCAGCCCGGACCAGATCACTTCCCTCCTCGCGGACGCGGAGTACGAGGATGGCGGCGCGGCGGCGGGAGAATCATCTCGGCGAAGCGTGAAGATCCCGACCTTGATGTCGTCCTGGGCAACAGTGAGATGTTCTGTGGGCCGTAGCTGAAACCTCTTTTCTCTGGCGGCCTGGGGCACTCTCCCAGCGAGGCGAGTAGCCGAAGCTAGGGCACGACAGCCACGTCCTTCCCCTCGTACGTCTGGATGGCTAATAAGCAGTTAAGTATCCACACTCTTCCCTTGAATCAAATCCCCAAAGAATTTTCTTCCTCCTTCTGATCCATGTAGGGTCGTGCCTGCGCGCGGCTGATTTCTAATGCAGGACCAAGGTAGGCGTTGTTCCCTCGAGTCGTTCGCCGGCTGTCGCTAATTGCAATTGTTGACATCAAATTTGTTCGAGCTTCGCGACGGATTTTCTTGAGATAAGATCCAGAGAACCATCGCCATTGCTTCACGTGCTGGTCGTCCCTGGTAATCCATGTGGGTGACTACCGGCACGCTATAAATTATGTCAGTTTTTTCAAGTGTTGGGAGTGTTAATGGATGAAAAGGGATCACTTTGTCACAGGCTTTGTTGCTTTGAAGTTTCTGCGTGGCAGGCATTGTTGGATTCTTCAAGGACCTGTAAGCTTGCTTGATGCGAGGCTTATTTTCGTTGATGTATTGTTGTTGTTGCTTGCTGTTGAACCTTGTGCATTGTTCAGTGATAGGACATATATATTTTACATGGACAGAAGGTAATATATATATTTTCTCATATTGATTCATATCGTTATGTTGAATTACTTTTGGATCGACAAGGGACAGTCACACACGTATCGTTTATATCTATGGCAGATATTTCATGGACCTGAAGATTTGTGGTATAGTAATCATGCTTTCTGTTTATTATTCAGTAAATCCAGTCAGGAGGACACAGTCCTTAAGATAGTATTTTCTTGGTGTGATTTCATAGTGCTAAACTCAGCGTGTCTATTTTTCCTTTCCTGCAGCTTCATGTATGCGCCTCTGATCTTTAGATGTTAGTTGATGTATCTCTGGACTACATATAAGCTTAAGTATCTATGCCCAGCTGTACCAGGTGGCAGATTGCTCTGATAAGGCTTTACTCAGCAAGAATGAGGAAATGGTGTAAGTTAGACAGGAAAATGGATTTTCCATAAAATAGAGATGTCACTAAAGTGCTTACTGATTGTGACTATTGCATTTACCCCATAAATGGCCAGATTTGATGTGTAAGAGTTTTTAAAGTTTTTGGGAGTTGTCCGGCTAATTATTCTGTTTTTCATTTTCCTTATAGATGTTCAATATGAAAAAAAATGACTTGCTTTAATTTTATGTTTCTTTTATGAGAGTTTTCCTAGCTAGCTAGCAAGAACAATTTCGTCATTACAAATTTTGTACAGATAGCTCACCCCTACCTGGTTCATACTTAACAACTGTCGCGTCTTCTATAACCTGGCCTTTGAATATATTAACCATCTTTTGACTATTTGCATATCCCGGGACAGTATCTTTGGTTGGGTTGTTATCACTTGCATCAATTTATAAAGCTCACCCCTACCCCATTCATACTTACACAACAGTTCATAAGGTAAGTACTTGTGTTGTGGTAATTCTTCTCTCTCTCTCTCATGAAAGTACGGCCAAGCAATGTCATTTCCAAGAGGATATGAGGGACATTTGAATTAATTCAATATGATTATTTATCATCACAACAAATAGTGTAACCGAATAGGGTTATCTATCATTATAGTTGCCTGGGTCGATATAGTTTTCCAGTCTGTCCTTTCCTCTTAAAGTTAAGCTATTTAGAATTGGATGGATCATTTTGTGACTAATAATTATTTCATCACGTTCTCAGGTGATTAACTTTGAGAAGCTGGAAGAGGAAATCATTATTATCTATCCGGTGAGGAACTCCTAAAATTGTGAGATAAAATGATCATCATTCGATTTATAATTGCGCATAGGTAAGCTTAACTTACTGGCACTAAGCTTCGTTGTTTTTTTATAAAAAAAAGTGAACATCTCCATGCAAAGCCTCTTCAAGACAATTCCTGGAGACTTCGAAATTGGCTATGTTAGTGATCAATCAAAAGTTTAGATGATTGCCGACAAACATATTGTTGTTTCCATATTTGTAATCTTCAACGAATAGATATGGCCTCTTAAGAAGTTTGATTGCCAATAAGTTTTTATAGGAGCTTTGGTGATATTTTTTTTAAGAATTTGATTGTGGATTATTGCTTATATTTCTACCCATGTTGACGCATATTCTTGTGATCGTCGATTCAACTAATCCTTCATATTACAACTTGGAAAAAAAGGTCTGCAAAAATATAGTTGAACAAAAAATAAGCTTTTCAATAGTATAGCTTTTGATGTTGAAGATGTTAGTTTTCTCTTAATTTAATATTAACATGGGTGTCGAGGAAATAAACATGAGTTGTGGGATGTGATTGCTTGTGTAGGGGGAGAAAGTCGAAGGCGATGTTGATTGCTTGTAGGATAATAAAGTGTAAGGTGATATTTGGCCCGAAAGTCAAATGATGCATGCTACATAGATACTCAAGAATTACAATGATGGTTTGAGTTATATGTACAAGGTAGCAGTCTAGAGATGGAAGATAGTGCTAGAACAAGGATGTGAGTGGTGCTAGAATCCTAGGACAACACGGATATGTTGATATTTCTATTTGACTTTGTTACATGGTATCTGCATTTTGTAGTAGTGCACAGGACAATCATGTTTAGGGATTGATTCTATCAGATTACTGGATCAATAATTCAGAGCAAGAAAACTATTTTACTGGAAAAAGTAAATCCAACATTTTATGAAACATCTTTATGATGAGGAAGCGACCACAACAACATGCTTCCTTTCCATCGTTCTTGAATGCAATAGCAACACCTACCTTCATTGCTCCCAGGTTAGGCCGTTCAATTGTTTCTGTATTTGATACTGTAGTCCCTTTTGATTTTATTTCAAAATTGAGAGAAAATGTGTAGTAGATATCAAATTTTTGTTCAGATTTCATGTGGCCTACTACTATGGTTCTTATGCTGCTCATTGGATGTTGTGCAGATGAAATTTTCTATCTTGTATATTTATGTACTTGGTGCTGCTGGAGGTGACCATCATCATGGTAGAATTGCTCATCAATTGTTTGAATGCATTGGGAAGAGCCAGGCGCAGATGAAAATTTGATAAATTAACCAAGTAAAATGGTGGTTCAGGTGATAATTTAAAGGTTCAGACATTGGTAGTGCAGATGGTCTTGAGTTCCTTCATAGTTTTTTTTTTGGATTTTCATCAAATTATTATTTCTTTTTTCTCCACAAGTGTCGAATAAGCTTAACATATGCTTTTGTAAAGGTACCAAGATTTCAAGAGATCCCTTCAACAGGCAGTACAAGGAAGGACTGGCGAGGCTGCTCAGCAAACCGTGAAGTTTCTTATATAGGTAAGAATGTTGCTGCAGTTGTAACCACTGGTAGAAGATGTCCAAAGAAGCAACCACCTTTTAGGACACCAATACTCTATTTCTTTCTCCAGGTTTAAAATATCCGGCATTAGTTTTTGTGCGTGTATACACTTGTAAATTTTCTTTTGCAGCTAATGATAAATCCTTCTAGACCACAACTTTTCTGGCTGCCCCTTCTACATGACTCGGTTAGCTATCACTGGCTTGATTAGTAGTTAGGATCTTCATTCAGCAAAGTAGCTTTGCTAAATCATATTTCTCCATGTTATCTTAATCTGAATTCACATGAAAGATGTTTGGAGTTTTATTCCATTTTATGAAACTACTTAACTTCTAACCACCCCTTTACTGAATGTTGCCAAAACTACCTTGGTACTCAATAATCTACAAGAACTTTCAAGGGCCAAGTTGCGTCCTGTCTTTTGCTTTAAACACATACCAAGCCATGAGCTCTGTCAGATTAGCTTTGGGATATAATCTTGCCGGTGCCATTCTTGAAGAACCTAGAAAATTCTGGTTGTATCCAGTGGAACATATATTGTATTTAGAATTAGTGATCTCAGTTGCCTGTCGTTTTTTATAGAGAGTTGCATATATTCATGTAACTGTATCAAGAATCTAGAAAGCATGGCTGCATTGGCATGACCTGATGGTTGATTTTTTTGAATATTTTCCTTCTAGGTGTCGCTCCTATCTGAACTGTCGTGAGTGCTTCAACATGCATGCTATGTCTTTCCTTATTCCTATTAAAAAAATTTGTTGCCACAATAAATTTGAACACGTATTTTTTTTTGCACCATGGCAAAGTTCTTCGAGCCGCCTTGAGTGATAGAGGGAGAGAGGGCTCCCTTATGTTACCGCTAGAGTGCTCCTCGTTTGTTTCTGTTTGTAATACCCCTCCTCTTTATCAATGAAAGGCAGTAACATGTAACCACAAAAGAGTTTGAGGTTATGTATCGTTTTGTTTGCCCCTTTAATTTAAGTTCTGCAGTATTTCTATTTCACTGATCAACCCAATGGTTTAAATTTTGTGGTTTAAGGTTTTTTTAATTCAGTTTCGAAATATATGTATTTATAATATTTTTAAATATAAAAGGGAAAAAATGTGAATACATTTTTTGTGTTTTTTTAACAAGAAAACACTTTTATTCAAGGCATAACAGAGTAGTACATGTTACAATTTGTTGTAACGTTCTTATGTTCTTATGTAGTGGAAACTTGGGCCCAACCCATTTGAGGTGGCGTTGTAGCTACGCTTGTTTGTGCATATCTTGTTTTCAAGTTCCAAAACCAGTATTTTTTCTATGCTTGCTTTGACCAGAGAACGACAATAAGTTCAGCTCAAAAAAGAGTCATTTATTTGAATGCAGTCCAAAATCTAAATAATTGAGAAACATGTGCCTAAATATGAGCGATATCAATCCATAAAAATAACAAATGACCAGCATAACAAAATCTAGCTTATCATGTTATAGCGGAAACGTATGGAGTGTGAAGTGAAGTAGAGCGATAACACCAAAGCTAGAGCAAAAAATATACCAAGATAAAAGAGGGCAAAGGAAAAGTAAGGTTTGTCTTGTTGGTGGGTATGAGGAATACAATGTGTATCTAAAAAAATAGAACCAATGAAAGAAGAGATGAAGTTGTGAAACTAATACTTCCAAAGAGAATTTGTTATGTTGCTCCATAACAACGCATGGGCACATAACTAGCTTTGGGCATATTCGCAAAAGATAAAGTATTTAAGTTCATCTTCGTCATACTATTAACACGTGCACCGAGTGTTTGTTTCAATAAAGAAGAACAAAATTTTCAAGAGTATCAGAAATGTTATACTTACATATGTGGCCAGCTTCTCAAGGCCACTGGATTGAATGTTAAAACTTTTGATCGCAGATAAAGTTTGCATAGATAGCAACTATGGATAATCTTTTTATTTTGTTATCAAAATGAACACATATATTTGAGTTGATGGTAAAGCTTGATCAATGAAAAACACCTAAATAAGGGTTTCTTCGTGGATTTCAATTATTACTCGATTGTTATTGGCTATATTTTGTATACATATGAAATTTAATATGTATTATATTTATATATAACTTCAGCAAAATATTTCAAAAGCCCGTCGCAACGCACGGGCACTCTACTAGTTATTAGGTATAGATTACTAGGACAATGCCCGTGCGTTGCAACGGAATATAAATATTTTAGCATATGAGCTCGTAATTTACTTTTTTATTAATGTGATTGTATAAATAAAAATTGAGATTATATAAATGTAAATTTAAAGATTATACGGTTCAGTGAGATGGAAAGCTTTTGTATTTTTTAGATAGGAGAAAGTGGAAAAATAAAAGTAGAGATTATATATATGTAAAGATAATGATTATACAGTAAGTTAATCAATAAATAAAATAGGGAATGTTTAATTTTGAATGATAATTTAAAAGATTTAATTAATGTGATTGAACAATGTATGGAAATATATTAATGTGACTGAGCGGCATATGACAAAGTACGTTTAAGTTAGGTGTGGCGGAACAAAAACCGGCTCAATGATAAAAGAGATGAAGGAATGTGGTGGGAGAAAGTGGACCGGTTGATAAAACTATTGGCAAAACGCTTAGAAGGAACCGAAACACTTAGATTATTTTTATATAGTAGAGATTATAAAAAATTTCTAGGAATAGGCACATTCAACCTTTATTCTTTATTTGTTAATTCTGGGGTCGGCTTAATAATTTCAAGCTTCATGCAAATTTAAATTGATGAAACTATCCGTGAAAGATCGAGGTGGTACTAATCAATATTTTTGAGGTTTGATACTAATCAATGTAGTGGAAAAAATTTCGTACAATGATTTTACGTAAAGGGTACAAGCCTAAATTGCTTCATGGGCTGGTTTTGTTGGGCCACTACGGCCGGCCGTACGAGCGAGGCACCCCCAAAGCTGCAGCGATGGCACATGTGCACATACAAGTGAATCGTTTTTTCCTTAAAAAACAATGGACTGCGGGTTTATTTACAAGAAAGGGAGGGGGTTTTCTGCAAATCTTCCAAAACGTAAGGAGAAACCCACCTCCTTTTATTATTAGGTATAAATTATATTATCATTAAGGAAATACTTTTGTACATGTTTTTAGGTTTAGATGGTTTTTCTAATATTTGGTAGAGAGAAAATTTTGATAAAATATATGCGGAAAAGAACGTGTTTTATTTTTCCAAGAGAAGTACGGTCATGCCGCGGAAGCAAACACATTTTTTTACGATAGACACCGTTGTGATTCTCGTGGAGGCACAAGTTTGTTTTGGCGAGAAGCACAATCATGCCTTTCAAAAATGGAAAAAATACGATTTTTCTACAACAAGCATGGTTGTGCCTGTTGTAAAGGCACAAATTCGCTCTCGGAGAGGCACAATCCTGCCTCTTGGAAAGGAAAAAAACTACGTTTCCTTTTTTTACGAGAGACACATCTGTGCTTATCGTGGGACCATAGATTTGTTTCTGCGAAAGGCATGATCGTGCCTTTCATGAAAAACAAGTTCATTGAAAGCTATTAACATGGGATATTGAAGATCTCGGCGTGAGGAAATCAACAGTGAAAATGGTTTGGATTTTGGATGCATGGTAGAAACGAATCTAAAGAATTCCATCTTAGGAAAAGTGGTGCGTATGCAATGCGCCACTTATTGGGACTGTGGGAGTGTTCGTTGCAAGAAATATTTTTATTAATGATTTTCCTTTCAAAGCTCTAAATATTCGGGAACCTATTTGTCAGATGCTTGTCGTCAGTGCTATATCTCCACCGTATTGATTTTTATTAGCAATCGACTACATACGGATCTTATCGGGGTTGCCCAACACTATAGTGTCAGTTTTTATTTTCTTTGATTTTTAACCGTTGTAGCTTGTTTTTTAATTATTTTTTTGGTAATCTTTTTCATTTATTTTTTCTACTCTTTTTATTTCATCGGTTTTCTGTGCTCTGTTCTCGTTCTTTTTAAAGTTGGTTTTCATCGGGGATTTGTGTGTGTTTTCTTAACACGTTTCAAAAAAAAATCCATGTATAATGTATATTTGTACTATACATCACATTTTTATGCGTATCTACTATTTTAAAAATACATGATTAACATTTTCTTAACAAATATTAACATTTCTACATATATATTTTCATATCTACTTTTTTATTATGATGTCTGTTTTGCGTATAATTAAAATATTTTTAAGATACATCTTGCTGATGGGTGCGTACTTTTTGCAAACTTCTCAGAGTGACTCCATAGAGCTAGGGCATTTGGTTCAAATTCACGTGCGAAGTTCACGAAGCGTGGAGCCGGAGGACTTTCAAATAGGCCCTTGATATGTATTTGTTGTGTTTCCTCGTGTCTAATATTTCCTCCGTTCCAAATTAGATATAAATGGAAGTCATCTAAATTGGAACGAAGGGAGTACTTCCTTATACGTCAATAGTTAAAAAAAATAACGTACTACTTTGAAGTGTGGTATTTATTAACAAGAAAGAAGTGATGTCATATGAAATAAATGTTTCACGACTCTATCTCCTTCGTCTACATCGAAGATCCTATGTGTTTTAGTGCCGTTGAGCGATGGCACCGACCAAGCTAATTGTCATTAGAAGCTTCAGCTTTCTTGGGAGGTGGTATCCAAGACCCCGGTTTCTAGGGTGTCTTGGTCATAGATCATGATTTTGTAAATGTTTTTTACGAAATTTAAAAACTATAATTTACCGTTTTACAAATGTTTCTTGAACCACACATGAATGATTACTCTCGTAACATAATGGTCTCTAATCTTTTGGCTTCGCGATGATCCAAACCTTTGCATCTATCATGATGACATTGAGCAAGATCGGCGACGGGTTGCTTTTTCACGAAAAACTTGAGTGTTCCTTTCATTTCAAATGTCTAGGAGACCAATATGGTGAGTGAAGCCATTGCCTTCCTATTGTCAGTGTGCTTGCCGGTCCTTTTAGCCCATCAATCCTTGGTAGTCCCCACCAAATACCAAGTGGAAGTGTCCATAGGCTCGAGATGGAAATTCTTGGACACTCCTTGTAGCAACACTTGAAGAAGAGATGCATCTGAGACTCTTGTTCCCGCTTGCAAAGGGGATAAAGTCACAGACACTCATGTTTGGCCAACCTCATATGCTATGTTTAGTCACCAACCAGGCAAGAAACTTGACCTTTGGTGGTCCCCAAGATTTCCTAACCATTTGTTTCAAGGGAGAGGGAGTCATGCACAATAATTTTGCCTTCTAACCGGAGGCCTACTAGTACGTAGTGACCATTTGATTTGTGTTTCCAAACCTTGATTTGCTCATCAAGGTGAAAGTTACGCGCAAGTTTCCAAAGGGTGAATAATTGTCGGATGCGCTCAACGGAAACCACAATAGAGAGGCTGATCTTGAAGATCCGAGCTTTCTCATTTAGTGTCTGTCGCACTTACCAATTTTTCCTTCATTATGTCTTGAATGTGAGGGGAGCAATATCGTTAGGCTTTCGACCAACAAGCCATTGAGAGTCCCAAAGGAGGGTTTTTGCCCCATTACTCGCGGTGATGGTAGTGGAGGCATAGAAGTAGTTTAAGTCCTTCTCATCACGTTGCTTTCCCATGCCGATCCACAATTCGTTTGGTTCCTTCCAATCGTACTATGGCCAGCGCAATTTCAAGGCCTGTATAAATGTGTCGAGTTTAAGCACTTCAAGGCCATATTATCCCTTAGGTTGGCAAACAATGTCCCAATTCATCAAGCATTTTTCTCAGGCGGTCTCATCTGATCTAGACCAAAGGAGGCCTCTCAAGCTTGTTGATACTACGAAAAGTGCTTGTGTAGTGATGACAGATTTTACAAGCTCTAGAGACGCTCGATGGTAGTGATGTTTCACCCTTCCAAGTGACTAACTTTCTGGTCACGTTGTCTTCAAAGAATTGAAGGTCCACTTTTTTTCAGTTGCCAAACAAATAGATCAAGGCTCAAATATCTCACAGGGAATGAAGTTCTACTAGTTGCCGACAAGTTTTGAAGAGTATGCGCAAGGTTTAGGTGATTGCAGCGAATGGGCATCATCGAGCTCTTGTGCAAGTAGGTTCAAAGTCCCATGACCTCACCAAAACCTCTCAAGATCACCGATAGGTTGTCAATGACTCCCTTTTCAACTCTTTACTGAAAAAAGAGCAGCACTTCGGTACACCCCCCCCCCCTATGAAAGGTATAAAGGGCACTTTCGACTTTTCACACATCATCTAGTACAATACATTCTGGAAGTTGTTGTATACGTATACACTTTTAATAGGCAAAAATACGACGGCATGCGTCTCGAACTCACGCACTCAACCACAGTTAGCAGCGCACTAACCAACCGGCCAGCCAACTTTGGAATCCATAGGTTGTCTTCGTTAGTTTTATACACTAACTTGACGGGTTTTTTCTCCTTTTGTGCTGTGGATTTTTTGTCCTCGTTTTTCTCTTTTTTTTCTGTTTCTTCACTTTCATTTTGTTTTTTACAATGCACAATTTTTTTCAATTTGTTGACCTTTTGTCCAAATCGATGAACTTTTTCCCAAATCTAATAAAGTTTTTCAAATTCTAATATTTTTTAAAAAATTGATGAAGTTTTTTTGAAAGCATGAACTTTTTTTTGCATCAAATGGACTCAATTTTGTTCCACGCACTCTCATCACCAAGGCAAACGTCCATGTTGAATTCCCTTGCTTTTTGATATTTTATGAAATTTCTAGAGTTTTTATGGTGAAAAAACCCTAAACTACTGGCCGAACGTGACACAACGTGTCACGATGTTGAAATTAATTCAAATTTTGCATGAAGGGTTACCGTGGGTATGTCCACCTGCATTGCAAAACATATTCCATGTTTAAAGATGATGGTTCGGTTAGGTCGGAATGGCCAGTCTCAAAGCACTCTTTTTCACATCCATCAAATGCACCCAAGTTATTTCCACACACTTGAATCACCATGGCAAGAATCCATGCCGAATTTCATTTCTTTCAAATATTTTATGAATTTTTATTTTGTTAATGAAATATAATTTTAATTATGAAATGTGCTAATTTATTTTTTCCCGAATATCCAAGAATATAAATTATTACAATTGTGTATGAAATATTGATGACCTGTCCCACATATCAGCACGTGTGGTTGAACAAAATAATAAAACAAAACTATTTATAATATAGATAAATTATGTACATGTTAGCATGAACATTTTTAATTCACATAAGTTTAATTATATGTTTTTTGAAGTTAATAATTTAGTTAGATAGATTTTAAAATCTACAATTTTATGTTTACATGTATATTATAAACCCGCAGTCCAGTATATACAGAAAAAGCAACAAAAGCAACATGGCTCACTGGTTTTGGTTGTGTGCCTAGTAGGCTGGAGGTCAAGGGTTCAATTCTTGGTGGATGCTTTTATTTTATTTTATGCAGTTAACTCAAAGGGAGTGTCTACGTCTCAATCGATTGAGACCTAGTTAGGTAGGTCTCAGTCGAGCTGACGTCATCATAGCAGATTAGGCTTTTTTAGCGCTTGTTTGTTTGTACCGTTGTTTGTTTGTTTTAGTAGGCTGGGCTTCTGAACAAAACATACACGCCATGTTTGTTTGTTTGTACGAGCCCATTA
Organism: Bromus sterilis; assembly: GCA_950022295.1. Taxonomy (NCBI): domain Eukaryota; kingdom Viridiplantae; phylum Streptophyta; class Magnoliopsida; order Poales; family Poaceae; genus Bromus; species Bromus sterilis. The sequence continues at coordinate 35,835,837 of OX465597.1, forward strand.
GGCAGCTATAGACAACGAAGAAAACTGCTTTCTTCTCTGTATTTTCATCTCTACTTTTTGACTAGAACCCCAAAGCAAAACAAGGAGATCTATCGAGGCCGGCCTGTGATGTCCTGGTTGGCTGCAAAACCAACGCCAAGGCGATCGACATGCATATGCGAACTACCAAACGCAACCCTTGTTTGCGCATGCATGCATGCCATCATGCTTACGTTAAATATCATCATACACCAATGTCCAACGTGCATGTGCGTACGTGCTCTGTACAGACTAGCAGTTTGGGCGTTTTCTTAAATGTAGCAACATGTTAATTAGGATGCTTCATTTCGCTAGATATCACTGAAAAAAAATTCTAATTAAGATTGTGGATCGAATAATTTATCAATGCAAGACAACGTATATTTAGCGATTTTTTAGGGCCTGGCTAGCTCTGGACGGAAATGTTTGCAGTTGCAAGCCTAGTGTTAGGCATGCAACTGGGTGCCCTTTCTCCTTCCGCCACCCACTTACATACATACCCAGTTTCGGTCGTGTGTATGAAACGAAGTGTTAGACAATCAACAACTAGGCCCCCTTTTCCCTTCCATCACCCACTTACAAAAACATAGGTCGATTGCGGTTGGGTGTATGAACATGCAGTTGCAGTCGAGGTCAACGCTTGCAGTTGCAAGCTAGTGTTAAACATGCAACTCGGTGTCCTTTCCCCTTTCGCCACCCACATACAAACATACCCAGTTGCGGTCGTGTATGGACATGCCATTGCAGTCGACGACAACCCTTGTAGTTGTGAACATAATGTTAGACAATGAGTTGCGGTCGGGTCTATAGACATGTCGAGGGCAACTCTTGTAGTCTATGGATATGCAGTTGTGGTCGGGTCAATGGACATGCAGTTGCGATCGGGTCTATAGACATGCAGTTGAGGTCGGGTCTATGGACATGCAGTTGCGGTCGGGTCTATGGACATGCAGTTGCGGTCGGGTCAATGGACATGCAGTTGCGGTCGGTTCTATGGACATGCGGTTGCGGTTGGGTCTATAGACATGCAGTTACGGTCGGGTCTATGGACATGAAGTTGCACCCAGTTCTATGGACATGCCTTTGCGCCCGGGTCTATGGACATGCGGTTGCGGTCGGTTCTATGGACATGCAGTTGCGGTCTGGTCTATGGACATGCAGTTGCGGTCGGGTTCTATGGACATGCAGTTGCGATCAGTTCTATGGACATGCAGTTGCGGTCGGGTCTATAGACATGCAATTGCGGTCGGGTCTATGGACATGCAATTGCATCCGGTTCTATGGACATGCAGTTGCACCCGAGTCTATGGACATGCAGTTGCGGTCGGGTTCTATGGACATGCAGTTGCGGTCGGGTTCTATGGACATGCAGTTGCACCTGTGTCTATAGACATGCAGTTGCGGTCGGGTCTATGGACATGTAGTTGCGGTCAATTCTATGGACATGCAGTTGCGGTCGGTTCTATGGACATGTGGTTGCGGTCGGGTCTATAGACATGCGGTTGCGGTCGGGTCTATGGACATGCAGTTGCACCTGGTTCTATGGACATGTAGTTGCGCCCCGGTTCTATGGAAATGCAGTTGTGGTCGGTTCTATGGACATGCAGTTGCGGTCTGGTCTATGGACATGCGGTTGCGGTCGGGTTCTATGGACATGCAGTTGCGGTCGGGTTTTATGGACATGCAGTTGCGGTCGGTTCTATGAACATGCAGTTGCACCCGGGTTTATGGACATGCAGTTGCGGTCGGTTCTATAGACATGCAGTTGCGGTCGGGTCTATAGACATGCAGTTGCGGTCGGGTATATAGACATGTTGTTGCAGTTAGGTATATAGACATGCAGTTTTCAGGAGGGTGTATAGACATGCGGTTGCGGCTTGGGGTTGTGTAAGGTGCAGTTGCAGTCGGATATGTAGACATGCAGTTGCAGCGGGGTATATAGACATACAATTATCTATTTTCGATAAAAACATCCCTAATTTGCATTTTAGACATACAGTTACACTCGAACTAATTATGCAATCAGATGGTATATATTTTATATTTAAATAAAAAGATATTTTATTAATATTTTAAAAACTACAAAGAAATCATACCGATAATAAAAAATATGTTTAAAAGTTAATAAACAGCAAAATGGAAAAGGTTTAAAAATTACCAAGGTTACGATTTGTGTGTTTCATGAAATCAACAAAACAAACAAAAGACAAAAACAAAAAAAACATCGCAGTCGGGTCTATAGACATGCAATTGCAGTCGGGTGTAGAGGCATGTAGTTGCAGTCGGGGTATATAGACATGCAGTTGCGACTTGGGGTTGTGTGAGGTGCAGTTGCAGTCGGGTATATAGTTGCAGTCGAGTATATAGACATGCAGTTCCAGGAGGATGTATAGACATGCGGTTGTGTCTTGGGGTTGTGTAAGGTGCAATTGTAGTCGGATATATAGACATGCAGTTGCAGCGGGGTATATATAGACATACAATTATCTATTTTCGATAAAAACATCCCTAATTTGCGTTTTAGACATACAGTTACACTCGAAGTAATTATGCAACCAAATGATAAAAAAAATTATATTTAAATAAAAATATATTGTATTAATGTTTTAAAAACTATCAAGAAATCATACCGGTAATAAAAAAATATGTTTAAAAGTTAATAAACAGCAAAATAGAAAAGGTTTAAAAATTATCAAGGTTACGAATAGTGTGTTTCATGAAATCAACAAAACAAACAAGAAACAAAAAAAAAAAACAGAAGGCAACCCACCCGAACCACTACTGCCCAGGCTAGAAAAAGCAACGGCCGCCCACCCGAACCACTGCCTAGGCCAGAAAAAAGCAACAACAGCCGACAAAGAAAAGAACAAAACTAACGAGTTGGCCCATGCACCGAAACAAAGGAAAAAAAGCCTAGCACAAATCTCCAAGCAACAAAAGATCTAACGGCTGATTCGTCGACTAAGACTTAACAAAGTCTTAGTCGACTGAGTTTTAGCCGAACTCAAAACAACATATATGTATATGTCTTTTGAAAATAAGACCATCATGCCCTTTGTTACGAAGAGGTATCGGATAATCTCAGCCCTTTATTTACTTAGGGGTGTACCGAAGAAGAAGTGCTGAAAAAAATACTTTCTCTAACTTTGTAGGCTTTAAAATTATCACAGGCACTGGGATGTAAAGGCACGGGACGCCATTTCCCCCTGCCATGCAAATGCAACGGTAGCAGCAGGATGCCAACGGCAATCCTTGGCTCCAGTCACAACACTAAGCAAGATTTCTTGTCTCCCGCCACCTGATAGTCAACACTAACGTATGCCAGGAGTATATGTTACAGTTAACGCTTGTTTGTAATTTCGCTCCGCTGCTCCAGCATCTCAAGATAAATGAAAAGAGAAAAAAGAAAACAGCAGTGGCACACACAGAGAAATTCCCTGCCAGCTTGCCCAAGAGTGAAGATGCAACAGCATTTACACTGTTGCTCCGGACAGTCCATCCCCATGACAACTTTAACTGTTGGGCGCTCAGGCTCAGGAGCGAACTAAATGCGCATTCAACACCCGTGGATCCACATCCACTGCCGCACTCACGTCCCATGGCAGCAGTAACATAACACCACGAAAGCAGCTGGCAAACGCGCCAAGGGCTTCACCAAGAAAGCATTTTGTTTCATCAGATCTTCTTCGTTCCCATCCCATGCATATCGATCGAAGCCATCACCCCCACAAGGACTTTGCCAAGAAACGGGGTGACATTGCAACCAGCCATTGCATGATCACATGAATTAATGAATATACGATCGATCAATACCTATACTATAGTGGTATAGTAGTAATGGTATCGAGTGCAGTGGTGCAACTGCGAGCTAGCCCGAGCTGTCCACGGACCGTAGCGTGGTGGGTGGTAACATGCACCTGTCGCCTCGCCGCCTTTGGCATCGCCATTGATGGGTTCTGCTGGATGCAAGATGCTAAATACGTACTACGCTGCATGTATGAATCATGGTGGTACTGATCTGATCGTCTCACTGGAGCGGAGCGAGCTGGCAAGCATGGAAGCAGCAAGGTTCCTGCAGATTTGCTGGTGCTCGCATGGCCCGGGCGGCCGGCCGGCTCCATCGATCGATCTCCACGTCCCTCCCTTGGACCTCATCCTCGTCTCCTCTGCATGCGCATCAGAGCTCCATTTCAGGCCAGCCGGCCGCAGCGGCAGCTGTGTACGTACGTACGCGTCGTCTCCACGCTGACCATGCCATGCGAGCATTTACTGCTCGGCTTACTGCTTACAGCTTGCCTTCATTTCATGACCGATGGAGCGCGCCGTATCGATCCATCGAGTGTGCTTGCATGGGTGGGCTGTGCACGGTGCAGAAGTGATGGCAAATCTTCACGACGCAGTTTCTCGATCGATGAAACAAATACTAAGTACTCCCTCCGTCGCGGCTTATTAGGCCGGTAAGCAGCATAAGCGTGTCACTTTTTATAAGGCCGCGTCTTAGAAAGTTGCGTGCATGCATCTTTTTTATTGGTTACATGAAAAGTTATTGTTGTTAGTCTCATTGCTAGGAAATAAATACACTGCATGCAAGTTTTTTCATTGGTTGTATATGAAAACTAGCATATGAAAAAGTGCATTGAAAATGACATGAAGTGATTAGTGTGAGCAAAATTACTATGCATCTTGGTATAAAAGAAATGGTCATTGAGCCTAATAAACCGGGACGAATGGAGTATATACCCGAAGAAAATTTGATAAGTTCAATCATGTATAGCACTATTGTCACCATACCATTCTAAATATAGTTTACACATATCTGGAGCCAGGAGGTACAGAGTGCACACTCTTTTTAAAGACTGTCAATTTTGAGCCGAGGAAGTATGTCATGAAGACATTTAATATGCAACAGTCTATTTACAGAGAGCTTCAGTAGCAGGGCAGATGAGAGCATCATGCCACCAAAATTCTGCAATCAATTATATATCGTGAATTTTGAAATATCATGTCTTCGCTTTTTTACACTTCCTCGGATAAACCGAAGTGGACTCCAGAAGGCTGACACTCCCCCGCAGTCCGAGCGGGAGTGTCGTGGACGGTGTCGCGGCGCGAAGCTTGGAATGTAGAGGAAGGCGATGAGTGCTCAGGCGAGGTGGTAGCCCTTGTATCGTTGTCGAAGTAGCCAAGAGCGAAGGGTGGTGAAGCCGTAGTCGAGGTAGCCGTGCGAGAAATTCCATGGTCGATGTCGAGTCGGGGTAGCCGGTGTCGAGGTAGTCGCCGAGGAGCCGCGGATGCAAGGAAGTCAGGAGCACATCGCGGCTCGGGAAGAGCGGCACTAGCGGGCGGTCGTCAATCGTAGCACGAGACGTCGCGATGAAGATGGTGGTGATGTTCGGAAGGAGACGGTGTTGACGAAGCGTCGCGCCGGGTTTGCCAATCCCGAAGACACGTCATAGACGAAGGCACGCGTCGGTGTTGCCAGCACCGGGCATGCGTAGACAGACGAAGACGATGTCGACGAAGCGCCACACCAGGCTTGCCAGGCCCGGGAACACGTCGTAGATGAAGGCACACATCGGTATTGCCAGTACCGAGCATGCGTAGACGGGGACCAGTAGGAGCTGTACACCATGTCGGAGGGACCAGCAGAGAAGAGCTCAACGACGGTTGCGGCGCAACTTGGCGGAGGGTAGAAGGTGCCAAGGGTGGAGATGCCGCGGTTGTCGGAGCTAGATGAAGTGGTCAGGGAAGATGGCGACAACGATGGCGATGAGCTCGTGCTGGACGAAGAAGAATAGGTGGACGATGATGTAGTCGGCGAAACCAGAGGCGGCCCATGAGGGGCCACGTCGGTCGCCGGTAGAGGCGGCGCGGCTCGGGTGTGCGGCAGCGGCGCGGGTGGCGCGGCGACGACGATGCTCGAAGTGGGCGATGAAGAACCCAACAGCGTGACGAGGACCATGCGCGGACGATGGCGTTCCCGCGCCAAGAGAGGTGGCGCGGCGCATACCACATAGAAGTCGACGCGCGGGGACGGCGGAGTGGACCGCGCGCCGCGGCGCTACGGCCCAAAGGGGCAATGCAGCGGCGGCACGTGTTGTCGGGTGTCACGGCGGGGAAGACCTCGGGGCAGCGCCGTTGACCGCGTGTCGCGACAATACGGCTCGAAGGGGCGATGCAGCGGCGACGGGCGTGTCGGGCAGCCGCGGGAACAGCCTCAGGACGGGGGCGTTGACTGCATCCCGCGACATTGCGGCCCGTGGGGGCGACGCAGCGGCGACGCGCAAGTCGGGGGAGCCGTCGGGAGAACCACGGGGCGGCGACACCGCGGCCCGAAGGGGCGACGCGGTGGTAGCCGATGCTCGATCGGTGATAGGTGCTCGTACTTAGATGCATTCTTCACGGAATCCTGCGGGGCGCACGCTGACGACTGCGCGGGTCGTCGACGCGGCGCGGATGGGGCGATCGCGCGGGCAGACGGGTGATCAACCCGATCGTCTGCGAGGTGAAGGGCGCTGCTCGACATGATGATAGCGACCGGGGGGGGGGGGGGGCGAGCAGAACCGGCTAGCGCGGGCGAGTCTGCGCGAGTCAGCCGACGCAACTCCAGCCGGCGCGGGCCAGCCGGCACGACTCTAGCGGGCGTGGTACGGGAACGATGATGGAGGCGAAGGACTCCCGATCTGAAGCGAAGGCGGCGACGTTCGGCGAGGGCGACGGGCGGGCTGACGCGCGGAAGGTGACCATTACGGGTCGCCACGTCGCGCGAAGCCGCCGTGTCGGTGAAGAAGCCAGTAATCGCGCCGTTGCCGGAGAAGAGGCGCGGACGGTCGACGGCGACGGTGGGAGACTCAATCCGATCTAAGATCGGTAGGCCAAAAAGAAAACCGATCAAGTGACCGGAAAAAATACTGCAGGGCAGCCGATCACGGACCGGCGGACGAACCCTGTGTACGGGTTGCGCAGCCCCCGGCGGAGATCATGGAGATCGACCTCCCCGGGGGCGGCGCGGCGGAAGCGTGTCAACGGTGGTTAGCGCGACGCCATGGAGGGGCGTCGGCGCTAGAGTTTGGGAGCGGTGGCGATGGCGCGAGGGCTAGGCGGCGGCTGCTTTAGGGTTTAGTATCGAATTAGGCTGATACCATGTAGAAGGATAGAGAGGTTTGGCGGAGTCGATGGATATTGTATTGAGCCTCTTGGACGAGTATATATAGGAGTACAAGACTTGAGAGGCAAGAAGCTCGTCCTAGAGATAAGATAGGAGATGAATTACAAATCGTACACAAATCTCGTCATATCTCTAACTGCCTAATATAACTCTAACAAGATACAATAACAAAGGTTAAGAGATCGTGATATGTTTAAGTGTGGTTATGAAGATTTAGCAGTAGTGATCTTACGGCAATGAAGTGAAGATCTAGTAGTAGTTATAAAATTCAACCGTGATAAAATTATGGTCCAAGCAAATCAATGGTCAGATAATTATTTCTGAATGAAGATATCATGTCACCATAAAGTTGTCTATAACATATGTAAAGCAATTCCCCAGATTGCATGTCGACATAAAGAGCATCTCTGGCTAGATGATACGCCAAATCTCCAGCCCGCAAAATTCAGATGCAGATCGTCGCAAAACGAAATATGCAATACGAAACACGCGCTGTCAGAATGGATACGGCTTAGTCATATGGTACAGTACAAATTTGAAAGATAGATTGCTTCGCGCTACAAATTAAACCGGAACATCACGGGAGCACACAAACATTGAAAAAACACCTAATATTTGGTTAGTGGAGATTGCTGGGGTACAAGATATGTGGAGCTCATGGTGGCTCCTTGCGGGTCGGGATCAAATTAAGCATGCGCGGACCGCTCTGTAGCGCTCGACGGCGAGGTCATACACCGCCTGGGCCTCAGCGTGGGGTACCCGTGCGCCATCTTCACCGCGTATCACGGCGTTGGTGGCGGTGTGGAGTCTGATGTCAGCGTCGCACATGACGGATGTGTACGACAGGAAGAAGCGGTTGAGATGGAGGAAGCTCTCCAAAGCCTAGTTGGACGCTTCGTTGCCGACCACGCGAAAGAACAACATCACGGGCTGGGTGGAGCGACTGGGGTGACCACTGCGGCAAGTCGGCGTTTGCTCCACGGCCGGGACCGCCGCTCACACCAGACGTCATTTAATTTCTCATTGGAGTTGACTATTCTATGCGGCGGAGAAAAAAATATTGCGACGGGGAGTGGGGGCGGGGAGGCGGGATCCATAAATCACCCCCACATCATAGATATAGAAGCTGAAGCGGTTGTTTGCGGACCGCCCGTATAAAATTTACGAACCATACGAAATATGACGGTTCTATTTTGAACCAAAAATGCGTCAGTCCTTCAAAAAATCCGTATATATACGAAGCGATAGTGAAATAGAGCAACGGCTAGAGTTGCTATAAGGTTGTCTATATTTTTTCAAGTACATACAATTTATGCCGCTTTTTTTTCCAGATCTCTTTATTTCTGTAAGGGGTGGTTTACATATGGTTGAACCAATCGTTTCATTTCAGGACCGGCACATATGTCAAATGCATTCACGTATGTTAAATGATCGATAACTATGTTCAATCGAAGCCACTCAACTCGCTCTCAACGAAGTAATTGATCGGCGAGCGTGCCGTGGTGTACATATCGACCTATCGCCCTCCAAGGACTGCTTTGCTTGGACGAAGCATGTGAAGCTCACATGGAGAGGGGACTCAGCTTGGCTGCATTGCATATAATGCCCCCACTCTCCCAATTTAACGTCCCTCCTCTGCATTCAATAAATCCTCCAAAATGAAGCACTGCTAGTATTTCTGCAGAGGATAAGCTTGACATCCACAGTGTACAGCTTTGCAGGGAGATGAGCTTTTTCCTCGCTAAATTTCTCTTTTCTTCGTTCTGCAGAATAAGCGCATTTCAATGTCTTTATCTACCATGAAATTCAACGACGGTTGATACTTGTAGACTCCCTTTTGCTTGTAATATGTTTGATTTATTAAAATAAGCATAGTCCTTCTTTAATACAAGAAATAATATCCAAAATTTCATATTTTTTTATAGTTTTCTTACTCATCGATGAGAATAATTGAGGAAATATTTGTATTTTTTATATTCTTTAATATTTAATTATGTTTTCACTATGTTAGCTCAGCGTGTTTTATCATATCAGTTGTTATCGTGATTAATATTGCGGATTGCTAAAACTAAATGATTATTCACAACTCGCAAGAGCCACACGAGTGACGAAAAAGAGATAGAGAGAGGGTGTGTGTTTTAGATGATGGGTTAATTTTACTGGTTTAAAATAGAGCATTAAGAGGATATAAACATAACGAACACACATATGACCTCTGTATAGATAGGATGCACAACAAACACTAACGCGTACACAAAAAAACACTTCAGCAAATAGCAAAGTTATATGAAATCAAAGCTATGTGTAGCTGAGAGAGAAAAAAGCTATCAGATCCACGATTAGCAAACTAGAAAAGCGATCATATTCACAACAACCATCTCATTACACCACATGGACGACGAGTTCTTCAACGGTAATGTCTTCAAGAAAAGAGCAACGCTCAAGCGTCATCTTCACCGAATCCAACCACCCAAAGCCAAAATCTATGTTTTCACCCTAAAGTTCACTCGACCTTTTATTTTTTTTATTTTTGAATGATCCACTAGAGATGCCTTTTACACAAGCAAAAGAGCAGTCTAGCATATGCATGCAACTCTAAGATTCTCTTCTGAGACTCTTTTATCGTCATCAAACTTTCTATATAAAAGAAAATTGTTATGACAGTGTGAACCTTGTGTTTTTCGAAAGTTGATTGTACAAACTGGATTGCTGTATATCTACAGTATCGCTAGTAACACCTTAAACTGTTCCAAACAGCTGGGTCTACCGACTAACTTTGCAAACGAGTTAGTATAACGAATGCCTCAAATTAAAGAGTATGCATGCAACGGGCTATGCAGATGCAATAAGTGGTGCCCATCATTAATTTCAGCATATATGACCCTCCTAGTACAGGAAATGACTATTCTAAGAGCAATTAGATGCTTCTATCAAAGGTTTGAGGAGTGGGCACTCGTTTCTTCCGTTAAATTTAACTCCCGTACTGTAGGTCCTTATTTTCTTTAGGTTTTAGTTCACTACTGGCATGGGTAAAGTAGTGGCCATAACGATGTGTTAGAATGAGCTCCTTTTGGTCTTTTCCCTACCTAATGATGTTTGATCTTGCGTCAATGAAGGACGTGCGAGGATAAGTGCCGCTAGATCTGGTGATTCTTTCCGGATTTTGTCAATTGGTGCTTAGTTCAACGACATAATTTCAAAATTTTAAATACAGATTCAAATCTTTTTGAAGGTGTTCATGTGATTTATGATCTTCCATGCTTCGATGCACTTCAAGTAATGCAATCGATCGCCAATCGGTCCATATTCCTACGAGGTGTGATAGTTCGGTCCACGTTCATTAGTAGAAAAAGGCTCATTTGCCCCGGTTTCAGAGGGCCTTCTGTTCCGGTTCTGGAACCGGGACTAAAGGGTCGTTACTAAAGCCCATGACCTTTAGTCCCGGTTCGCTTACGAACCGGGACAGATGGGCCTCCACGTGGAAGCCGGCTGGAGCGGGGCTGGAGGACCTTTAGTCCCGGTTGGTGCTAAAAACTGGGATTAAAGGAATTTTTTTGAAATTTGTTTTTTTTGAAAAAAAAAATTGGATTTTTTTCATTTTCGAATCTTTGAATTATTTGACAATTTAATCTCTAATCACCCCTCCTCACTGCTTCACAATTTAAAAAATCTCTAATCTCTAATATGGATTAATCAACACTCATTCCAAATCATCTAACTTCCCGGCCGGTCACCCATCCTCTCACTACTCCAGCCCGAGCACGCTTAACTTTCAGGTTCTATCTCCCCTAGTTTTCAAGTCTGCACTTGTTGTTTTCCTGACAATAGTAAAATATCAATCATTATAACCCTTAGGTCCTGATATCACATAATTTAATTTTTTGAATTCCAAACAATTATTAAAAAACAATCACGATTAACAAACAACAATGATGTCACGATTAACAAAAAAACAATCACGATTAACAAACCAAAAAAATATATATAATTCATAATATTTATTACAGAAGATCGAAGCTAAAAGCGTCTAATCTAACGACTAGAGCTAAACTACTCGATCTTCTGCTTCTTGGCGGAGGTCCCGGCGCCCTCATCGTCGTCGCTGGGCGCCGCCCGCTTGGTGGCCTCCTCCGACGCGACTTTCGCCTCCACGCGCGCCGTCATCTCGGCCCTCTTCTTCTCCTTCTTCTTGGCCCTCGCCTTGGCCAGGTTCGCGCGGGACTTCTCCGCACGATCGGCACGGCGAAGTTCCTGCGCCTCCAGCCGTTCCAGCGTCGCCAGCCGTTCCAGCGGGTCGTCGGCGGGCGGCGGACTGTCGTCGTCGGCGGGGGGCGGGCTATCGTCGGCGGCGCGCGATCGTCGCCCGCGCTGTCGAGGCCGCCGCTTCGGAGGCGGGTCCCAAAACTTGCGCCTTTCGGAATTGTCCTCGTCCGACGAGGTGTCGGAGTCGGACGGCCATCGTAGCGGCGACCCCGACATGGCGGCGAGAAGCTCGTCGGGCGCGAGAGGGATGAGAAGGGAAGATGAGATGGGTGCCGCACGCGCATGGGAAGCTCGTCGGGCTGATACGTCCCAAACGTATCTATAATTTCTGCTTGCTCCATGCATATTTTGTGTGACTTTGCCACGTTTTGGTTGAACTTTATTACACTTTTAAACCAATTTGGACTAACCTACTAACTCAGTGCACCCAGTTGCCAGCTTCTGGTTTTCTGCTGTTTTTTTTTCAGGTTTTCCGGCTGATTAAAGTGCCCAAAAAATTCCGCAAAAATTATATTAAAAATTAGCGTTCCGGAAGCTTCCGTCAGGCCAAAGGGGGCCACAGGGCAGCCAGGGGGCAGCCAGGAGGGTGCCTGGCGCGGCCCCACCCCCTGGCCGCGCCACCTGCCCTCCTGGGTGGGTCCCACACCCCCTGGTGACCTACCTTGGCCCCTATTTATTCTCCCGTCGAGGAAACGTCAAAACAGGAGTCGCTTTTTCGATCTACGCTGCGGAGCCGGCGCAACCCTCTGTTCTTCTCCGGAGAGCTAATCTGGAGGCTGAATTGGCCTCCGATGAGGGGGAAATCATCGCCATCGTCATCATCATCACCTCTCCATCACCCATCCATGACTTCTCCTTTCATATGTGAGTAATTCCCTGCTGTAGGCAAAGGGGATGGTAGGGATTGGATGAGTTAGATCATGTAATAGTTCAATCAGATTTGTTGTGGGCATGTTGCCTATCATCTACTTGGTGTTTATCATCTCTGTTACAACTTGTTGCTCTTAATGCTTGTCACTTTGGGCCCGAGTGCCATGATTTCAGATCTGATCACCCTTTTGTTTCTTGAGTTTGTGGTGTTCTTGATCTTATCTATGAGTTGTATGCACCTATTATAGTCCGGAACCGGCGATCCCAGTGGTGACAGCCTGGGACACCAAAGGGGATGGACTATAATTTGAGGATTCCGTGTATCCATGAAGTGTTAATACTTTGTTCCGGTTCTCCGCTGTAGGAGACCTTAATTTCCCTAAGTTTCTTTTGGCCCCGTTCGTAGCGGGAGGGAAGGACAAAAGATGTTGTGCAAAGTTCTTATTGCAAGCACGTACAACTACCCTGGGATACATGCCTGATGTTTGATATTTGCCTAGATGATCCTTTGTTTTCTGTGAGCCTTGCCCAAGTTAGAATCTGTTGCATGTTCGTTCTCATCCAAGCAACGCCCAACCATCCATCTCCCTAGCCTACATTGTTTTCTTTCTGCTGGTTACTAGTTGTTTAATTTCGTTGTTTTACTTTTGCTGTTCCACTATCACTATTACTACTATTATCACCACCACTACTACCACCGTATCACAGTTGCTCCTAATACTTTCGTGCAAGCAAGTGTTTATTTCAGGTGCGGTTGAATTGACAACTCAATTGTCAAAGCCTGTACGTATTCTTTGTGTCCCCAAGTGTCGAATCAATAAATTGGGTTATCTTGCCCGCGAAGACTATCTCGATCCCCTACAGTTGAGGGTTATCACGGGCGCGCGCGGAAGACGAAGCGCCGCCATTGGTCCCGGTTCGTAGCTGGAACCGAGACTAATGGCCTTGAATGTAACAGTATAGCAATTTCATTATAGGAACCTTATGTTTTGTTTGATTGGAAAACAAAAACAAAAAAAGTATAACAATTTCATTATAGGAACCTTGTGTTTTGTTTGATTGGAAAACAAAAACAAAAAAAGTATAGCAATTTCATTATAGGACGTCAACGGAAGAATACTCCATATCCTGTACTCTGTCATGGTGAATTTCAGACGGAGCACGCTTGGTTGGCAGATCTCGCAAGTCTACCGACCAGGCGGGAACCGTCTGCAATACCCGTACGGGATTTTCATCCCATATGGGTTTACAGACGGTCCCCGCCTCGTGTGCACATCTGGAAAATCTGCCAACCAAACGAGCTCCGTCCGAAATTTCCCCGGACAGAGTACATGATACAGATGAATTTCTCCGTGTACGGCCTTTAGTGAACTTGTTATGCTACGATAAGTCCACGCGGACCTGTGCTTATAAACAGGTCTAACTCCACTTCGGCTAGCGAGGTGGTACTAATTTCACTTGGTTACAGGCCAGCCTTTCGTCCCGGGTTGTGGCTGGAACCAGTACTAATGGCCAGCCTTTCGTCCCGGGTTGAGCCACAAACCGGGACTAGTGGTTGTGGGCCAGGAGCGAGGCCCATTGGTCCCGGTTCTTGTCTAGAACCGGGACATATGCCCCCAGACGAACCGGGATCAATGCTCCACGAGGCCCGGTTTACTCCTGATCCTACTTTTTCTACGTCACCTATATGCATCTCAGATCTTGATTATGATTTCTCTGTTGACCTTTCACTTATATCCACAGTTGAAGCTGATCCTTTTTATGGCAGAGAAAATGACGATGCTATCGAGCACCTAACCAAACTCACTGAGTTAGGTAGCTTGTTTACTACTGATGAAAGGATCCGGAACTTTTATGTGACCAAGCTCCTTCCTTTTTCTTTAAAAGGAGATGCTAGAGCATGGTATGATGCACTACCATGTGGATCCATCCAAAGCCCTCAAGACATGGCTATATCTTTCGTTGATAACTATTTTCCTGCTCATATGCAACATGCTGCTTTACAAAGAATTTATAATTTTGAACAGTTGCAGGATGAGAATCTCCCTAAAGCTTGGGGAGATTTTGCAGTTTGCTGAAGGCTAGACCGGGACACGAAATCCCTAAGAATGAATTAATTGATATCTTTTATGCTGGTCTAACCGATGGGTCTAAATCCTATCTCGATAGTTGTGCTGGTTGTGTTTTCAGGCAAAGAACACCGGACGATGCCGAAGAACTGATGGGCAAGATTGCCAAAAACCATGAAGATTGGTCCGTGCCTGAACCACCTCCACCACCGAAGAAGAGGGGCATGCTGGTCTTAAGCCCCGAAGATATGCAAGAAGCAAAGAAGTCCATAAGAGAAAAAGGTATTAAAACTCAAGATGTAAAGAATCTACCTCCGATCGAGAAGCTGTGTGAGCCTACCACTCACCCACCTACGGTAGAAGTACATTCTCTTTTAGACTTCAATGCAAGTGACATCCCTAAAGGTAAACCTCCTGACCAATGTTTAGATGAGCTTGATAATTTTATTATGAAGCAGAATCACTTCAATGAAAAGATACAAGGTCAGTTGAATGAAAACACTCTTACTATCAAAAGATTGCTTGATGTTCTAGGTAGAACAGTTAATGATGTTAAATGTCTTGTGAAGCATTTTCATATGGTTCAACTCAGCTTGAACAAATTTCTAATGTGCAAAAAGATTTGCTTGCTAACAATGCCAAACAGGACAATTTACAAGCTTACGGTATAAAGACCCGGGGTGGAACACACACCCAGGACCCTCTTTATCCAGAAGGGCACCCGAAGAGGATCGAGCAAGATTCTCAATTACAGGAAGAAGAAATTGTTAGCTCTCCAAAGAAAAAGAAAAAAAAACACCAGGAAGCTGACAATTCCAATGATCCTATAGAAGAAGAAGAACCAGTTGTTGACCCAAACAGTATATCTACCTCCGATGCTGAGACTGAAGATGGTGCTGAGCCTGCAAAAGATGCTGAGAAGAATGATCCACCCGAGGTTCGTGAAGAAGAAGCACCCGATAAGCGCAAAAAGTATACAAGAGAAGAATTCCTAGCAAGAAGACACGGTAAGGAACAAGAACCATGGGTGCAGAAACCCATGCCTTTCCCAAGCAAGTCCATCAAAGCCAAAGAAGAAGAGCACTACAACAAGTTTTGTGAGTGGATGAAACCTCTTTTTCTTCAAATCCCTTTGACTGATGCTATTAAATTACCTCCTTACTCTAAATATATGAAAGATATTGTCACTAATAAAAGAAAAGTCCCTAATGAGGCAATATCTACTATGCTTGCTAACTACTCTTTTAGTGGCAAGATTCCTGAGAAGCTCGGTGATCCAGGTATACCCACCATTCCTTCCTCCATAAAAAATAATTATGTTAGAACTGCTTTATGTGATCTTGGTGCAGGAGTGAGTGTTATGCCCTTTTCTCTCTACAAAAGACTTTGTTTAGAGAAACTAATTCCTACAAATATCTCCCTTCAGATGGCCGACAAGTCTACGGCCGTCCCTATCGGTATTTGTGAGGATGTTCCTGTTGAAGTTGCCAATTGCTTAATACTTACTGATTTTGTTGTGCTTGACATGCCTGAGGATGGGAGCATGTCCATCATTCTTGGTAGACCTTTTCTTAATACCGCAGGTGCCGTTGTTGATTGCAATAAAGGGAAGGTCACCTTCAACGTAAACGATAAAGAACACACGGTGTATTTTCCAAAGAAGATCGACAAAAGGCATGGCCTTAACTCCATCGAGAATATCAAGACCATGAAGATTGGAGAATGGGATTGTCCACTACATGTATACCACAAATACAAAACAATTATGGTGGGGACAATGTCCATTAAAGTGAGAGTGCAATGACCACTTCATAAGAGGCGAGACCTTTTGCTCTATATGCCACCGGTTTGTTGGTAAGACTTGATCAACCTTGCTAGCTAGCAAGTTTTATATAGGTAAAAAGTTGAGCTTGTTATGTCTTCATTTCCTCTAGCTTTTATTCTCCTTGCTGTACCAAAGTTTCTATGTTTAAAGATTCACTTGCTCTAACTTTTCTCTCAAGTTCACGAAAGTTTTTGCAGCTTTTTGAACTTTGAAAAATTTTCTACAGTGAAGTTGCCCAGAAAATTACAAAAAAATTATATTTGAAGTTTCCAGGTAAAAGGCCACCAGAGGGCACCTGCGGCTGACCAAGGGGGGCCACCACCAAGCCAGAAGGCCAGGTGGCGCGGCCTAGCCCCCTGGCCGCGCCACCCACCCTCCTGGGTGGGCCCCATGCCCCCTGGTGGCATCTCTCCTCTCACTCTCTCTCTTTCTGCCCGAAAACTCGAGTTCTTCCTCTGGTTTTCTCGTTCTTGCTGTTCTTGAGCTCGTACCTTCGATCTCCTTTTCTAGCCACTTGTTTGAGTTGATTTCTTGAACACGTGCTCCCTGGTATGTAACTCCCTCACCCCTCCAATTAGTTTTCTAGTTGGTGGCTTCTTTAGTAAGTATTTAGTGGTTCTTGGTGCTGTTTAGTTAAGCTTAAAAGTTTAAGTAGAAATTTATTTTTCAAGTTTTGCAGCTAGTTTGAGCCTTGGTTAAGTGAGAAGAATGTTTTGTCCAAACTAGTTTTGCTTAAATCTTCGTTTTTGTGAATTGCTAAAAATTTCAGAAATGGAGAAATTAGGGAGGTGGCTTGGGAAGAAGAAGCCCGAGCACTCAAGACGTATAACACGTTCCGCAGCTGCACCTTCGTCCACGAGAGCTAGTTACAATGAAGATATCGTACCCGTGGAATTGTTGGACGTGTTTCCCGCGAAGCCCATGGAATTTCCATGCGAAGATTTCATGGAATACGCCGGCATTAAGGAAGAGTTTTATGCTCTTTGCGAGAATGCAGGTTTGACACGGCTTGTTACGAGCCGTGTTCCTCAGTATGAAACACTCACAGCCGTTTTTGTTAACAGTTTCAGATTTTATTCTGACATTGATATTGTGGTGTTTCGACTTTATGATCAGTTGCTAACCATGCTTATGAACAGATTTTGTGAAGTTTTAGGTTTACCAGGCTTGGTTGAGAAGAAGAAGAGGAAGAATATTCCAACCGTTGAGATCAACACCCTCCTCGACTCCTTCTGCAACACTGAAGTGAAGAGGTCCAATCGGCAGAAGATTTCTAACATTATGTTTCCTCATCTCAGGTACTTTGCCTATTATGTTGCGAGGGGAGTGTTGGCTCGAGACAACACGAGCATCACTTCCACGCCCGATACAGCTATTATGATAAATGCTCTTTCAGGTAAGCATGAGCATCATGTGGGTACGCTCATTGCGAAGCGCCTTGCTACTAATAGTACCAAGGGAGACGTCTTCGGTGGGGTTTATGCCACACTTCTTTTGCACTCCGTTCAGGGAGTGCCGCGCCCAGATGATGTTATCCTTCCTTTTACTAGTCTTGACTTGGCTGCCATGAAGAGGCATTTCTTTGTTACTAAGGCCTCTGACCGCTTTGCACTTTATTATATCTTGCGGTTCAAAGATAATGTGGAACGCCATGTCCGTCTACCTGCACCACTTGTGTTTGATTTTTCTAGCAGGAACGGATTTCGGTTTTCGGTGGCCGAATTCGATGAGATCATGGGGAGATACCAGTACCACGACCCCACGGAGGGGGTCGACTCAGATGAGGGGGAGCGCGTCATGTATCCACCCTCTCAGGAGGAACACGAGGTGCATTTGCCAGTCCAGGAGGAGACCGTCACCCCCTACGGTGAAGGATCTTCCTCTGGATGGGAGTCGGGACCTTCCACTTCAGGGTGGGATAATCCCAGGGTGTCGGTGTACGCCCCCGACTTCTCCTACGACCCATGGATGCACCAGTACTACCCGGGAGCAGGAGGCTCCTCGGGACAACAGTAGAACAGCCCAACTTAGGCCAAGAGCCTAAGCTTGGGGGAGTACGTGCTCTTCTCCTCCTTCCATTTTTATCTCCCGTTGGTTCGCTTTTATCTTTTTGTAGTTTTTTTGCCTGTTCTTCTTTGTTCTTTTAGTTTGCAAAAACCCAAAAAGATTTCTTCTTTCTTTTGTTTTCGTTAAACCTTAAAAAACCCAAAAATATGTTTCCTTTGCTCTTTAGTTTGTTTTGTTTTCAGAGTTCAGCTCGAGTCCGTGATGATTATGATTTCCTACGTTCGATTGTGCAAGTGACAAGGCAGTAATGACGAGATCGACGGAAGGGATGCAACAAGGAAAGCCGGGAATTTCAAGTGCGCGATGGAAGGTGATGAAAGAAGACCCAGGCGTGTCAAGCGCTCAAGCTTGGGGATGCCCAAGTGCACCCCCAATAAATATTCAAGGAGACTCAAGCGTCTAAGCTTGGGGATGCCCCCGAGGCATCCCCTTCTTCATCAACAATCATCGGTATGTCTTTCATTGCACTATATTTTTATCACTTCATGCGTTATGTGCTTTGCTTGGAGCGTCTTGCTCTTTACTTTTCTAGGTTTGTTTTGCTTTCTTTGCTGTAGTAACAAGTTAGACCACAACTTGCTCTTTTGTGTGGGAGAGAAACACGCTCCACTTGAACTAGAACTCCTCATAGGATTTGCATGCTTATTTCTTTTAGCTGTGAGTTGTTCTTTTTCTTTTCTTAGCTGCTGGTCTGTTTAGCTGTAGTGCTTTAGTTTTTCTAGAGCTTTTCTTTTCAGGTTGAACTTTCTATAGGTTGCATGTTTTATCTTGTTAGAAAGTTTTCCTGTTGCACTGAGTTCTGTGTCCTGACTAGAAAGTAGGTAGTTAAAGTTGTTTTTCTCTTTGAAGTAGTAACTTGCAATAGTTTTGAGGTATTGACTAGAGTAATGTTTGAACTTTTGGTGTCAAGAGATCTTGCCTATTAGTGATAGATGTCGTATTTTGGGCAATCCGTGTGTTTTTCGAAAACCAAAAACCCCTGTTGAGAACTCTAGCTACTAGATGGATCACTAACCTCTGGAGGGTTCGAATATTAGAGTACACTCACGTACCATGAGTCGAGGATGCGCAAGGATAACCAAACCCCCATACACTCCTCCTCGGGGTACCTGTCTCTTTGTGAACCTCCTATTAGATTGAGAGTTACCGATAATAAGTGCATGAGTTCTTCGGACTAATGTGAGTATTCGAAAGTTGACACTTCCACCTACCCATACTTTTTCTAGCCTCTTCGGTACCGTGTATTTCCCTTTTCTCACCTCGAGAGTTGGCGCATACTTCGCCGGTGCATCCAAACCCTTGGCATGATACGCTCTGTCATCATAAGCCTCATTATATCTTTCCTCAAAACAGCCACCATACCTACCTACAAGGCATTTCCATAGCCTTTCCGAGATACATTGCCATGCAAAATCCACCCTCTCATGACTTGATCCTCATGTCATACATGCCACTTGCTTGATCGATGAGCCGCATGCTAGTTGGGCCTTGCCCTAATCATTGCTACATGACGCACTAGTATCATTGCATATCCTGCTATCCTGGCAGAGGCATACATTTGCATCATGATTAGTTACATTTTATTTTTGTGAGTACCTTTGTAAAGTGTGAAAGATCTCCTATATTCTTGTAAAATATAGAGTATTGCCCCTAAAGTGAGGAAAAGATCCCAAAGAGGACAAAATCAAAAGATCCCAAAGAGGAAAAATGAGAGTTAAATAGAAAGAGCCATTGAGGCCACCAAAAAAATAAAAATAAAAAGAGAAAAAAGAAAAATAAAAAGAGAGAAGGGGGCATACTACTATTCCTTTTGAGAGATCCACACTAGTACTTCATCTTCTATCCCTTGTACTCCATAGAGATTATCATCATGCATATAGCTATGTGGGGAACTTTTACACTATAGAACTTGGCTTGTATATTCCAATGATGAGCCTCCTCAAACGAGCTCTAGGTCTTCTTGAGCAAGCAAGTTAGATGCACCCCCACTAGTTCCATTGGAGAGCTTTTAGCTCACATGTGCATCCGTTGTATGGCAATCCCTACTCCTCACATCATGTCTATCATATGGCTTTCTCTCGCCTATGATTGTCCTCATTGATGTGAGCCTTTCACACACCCTTTTTGTCTTCCTCCTCCACCCTTTTTCTGTTTCGCCTTTTAGGTGTCAACTTTCTTGCTCACGCTCATCCATTGCATGAGTGCTCAAAATATCGAAAGGGAGTGGATCAGTTTGACTTGTACCTGGCTAGTGGTCTGGGGACGAGTCCAGATAAGAATCCAAAGGAGACCAAGTGTGAAACTTTAGTAGATAGTTGTTCTCAACAACCTTTTTTCTCTTTCTTCCCAGTCCCTTGCTTGCACGCAAACACCATCTGGAGACATTCGAGTCACGGACAGCAAGAGCTCTTGCACCTTTTGTTCTTTTGTTGCTTGAGTTAATGCCAATATAGACTCTTGCCTGTTAAGACTTGAATTGAATTGCATGCTTTGATTGCTTTACTTAACAGTACTTATTTGGTTGTGTGGCATGTCACCACAGAAATTATGCTTGTTATCATTCACCTACTCGAGGACGAGCAGGAATTAAGCTTGGGGATGTTGATACGTCCCAAACGTATCTATAATTTCTGCTTGCTCCATGCATATTTTGTGTGACTTTGCCATGTTTTGGTTGAACTTTATTACACTTTTAAACCAATTTGGACTAACCTACTAACTCAGTGCACCCAGTTGCCAGCTTCTGGTTTTCTGCTGTTTTTGTTTTTCAGGTTTTCCGGCTGATTAAAGTGCCCAAAAAATTCCGCAAAAAATATATTAAAAATCAGCGTTCCGGAAGCTTCCGTCAGGCCAAAGGGGGGCCACAGGGCAGCCAGGAGGGTGCCTGGCGAGGCCCCACCCCCTGGCCGCGCCACCTGCCCTCCTAGGTGGGTCCCACACCCCCTGGTGACCTACCTTGGCCCCTATTTATTCTCCCATCGAGGAAACGTCGAAACAGGAGTCGCTTTTTCGATCTACGCTGCGGAGCCGCCGCAATCCTCTGTTCTTCTCCGGAGAGCTAATCTGGAGGCTGAATTGGCCTCCGGTGAGGGGGAAATCATCGCCATCGTCATCGTCATCACCTCTCCATCACCCATCCATGACTTCTCCTTTCATGTGTGAGTAATTCCCTGCTGTAGGCAAAGGGGATGGTAGGGATTGGATGAGTTAGATCATGTAATAGTTCAATCAGATTTGTTGTGGGCATGTTGCCTATCATCTACTTGGTGTTTATCATCTCTGTTACAACTTGTTGCTCTTAATGCTTGTCACTTTGGGGCCGAGTGCCATGATTTCAGATCTGATCACCCTTTTGTTTCTTGAGTTTGTGGTGTTCTTGATCTTATCTATGAGTTGTATGCACCTATTATAGTCCGGAACCGGCGATCCCAGTGGTGACAGCCTGGGACACCAAAGGGGATGGACTATAATTTGAGGATTCCGTGTATCCATGAAGTGTTAATGCTTTGTTCCGGTTCTCCGCTGTAGGAGACCTTAATTTCCCTAAGTTCCTTTTGGCCCCGTTCGTAGCGGGAGGGAAGGACAAAAGATGTTGTGCAAAGTTCTTATTGCAAGCACGTACAACTACCCTGGGATACATGCCTGATGTTTGATATTTGCCTAGATGATCCTTTGTTTTCTGTGAGCCTTGCCCAAGTTAGAATCTGTTGCATGTTCGTTCTCATCCAAGCAACGCCCAACCATCCATCTCCCTAGCCTACAGTGTTTTCTTTCTGCTGGTAACTAGTTGTTTAATTTCGCTGTTTTACTTTTGCTGTTCCACTATCACTATTACTACTATTATCACCACCACTACTACCACCGTATCACAGTTGCTCCTAATACTTTCGTGCAAGCAAGTGTTTATTTCAGGTGCGGTTGAATTGACAACTCAATTGTCAAAGCCTGTACGTATTCTTTGTGTCCCCAAGTGTCGAATCAATAAATTGGGTTATCTTGCCCGCGAAGACTATGTCAATCCCCTACAGTTGAGGGTTATCACGGGCGCGCGCGGAAGACGAAGCGCCGTCATTGGTCCCGGTTCGTAGCTGGAACCGAGACTAATGGCCTTGAATGTAACAGTATAGCAATTTCATTATAGGAACCTTATGTTTTGTTTGATTGGAAAACAAAAACAAAAAAAGTATAGCAATTTCATTATAGGAACCTTGTGTTTTGTTTGATTGGAAAACAAAAACAAAAAAAGTATAGTAATTTCATTATAGGACGTCAACGGAAGAATACTCCATATCCGGTACTCTGTCATGGTGAATTTTAGATTAACGACATCTATTAATTAAGTTGGTCACTCATATATCTATGATGTTGTCTAATTAATGATTTTTGATATACATATTAAATGCAGATGAGTCGGCAATGGATGTACGGTGACCGGTGCCATCCCGACTTCATTAAAGGCATGCATTATTTTCTCAGCGTGGCTAAGGCAAACAACCAGACGAATGGTTTCATCTATTGTCCATGTAGTTCCTGTAAGAATATGAAGGATTACTCTACCTCAAAGACCATTCACGTCCACCTGCTGGAGAACGGTTTCATGACCAGCTATAATTGTTGGACCAAGCACGGAGAAAGGGGGGTTATATTGGAAGACAACGAAGAAGAAGAGGATAGTGACAACTATCCTATTTTCACTGAAGACGGTGATAGTAGAATGGGGGAAGACGAAGCTAAAGAAGAGCCCATTTTTGATGACCCAATTTTTGATGACCCCGATGACGATTTGGGTCGGGCCATTCTTGATGCGAAGATAAACTGCAAAAGTGAAAAGGAGAGGTTGAAGTTGGAGAAAATGTTAGAGGATCACAACAAACTGTTGTACCAAAATTGCGAAGATGGCCAGAAAAAGCTGGGTACCACGCTGGAATTGCTGCAATGGAAGGCAGAGAATGGTACTACTGACAAGGGATTTGAAAAGTTGCTGAAAATAATAAAGAAGATGCTTCCAGGGGAGAACGTATTGCCCTCTAGTACGTATGAAGCAAAGAAGGTTGTCTGCCCTCTAGGATTAGAGGTGCAGAAGATACATGCATGCATCAATGACTGCATCCTCTACCGCAAGGAGTACGAGAATTTGAATGCATGCC
This sequence comes from Bromus sterilis, assembly GCA_950022295.1. Taxonomy (NCBI): domain Eukaryota; kingdom Viridiplantae; phylum Streptophyta; class Magnoliopsida; order Poales; family Poaceae; genus Bromus; species Bromus sterilis. The sequence goes on from OX465597.1 coordinate 35,859,261, forward strand.
CGGTATGTGGTGCACTGAGGTATAAGATCAGGCGAGATGACCCTGGCGATGTTGAGGGCGAGTCCACCCCCAGGAAGAGGGTTCCTGCGAAGGTGATGTGGTATGCTCCTATAATACCACGGTTCAAACGTTTTTTCCAAAACAAAGAGCATGCCGAGTTGTTGCGATGGCACAAAGAGGACCGTAAGAATGATGTGATGCTAAGACACCCCGCTGACGGGTCGCAGTGGAGAAAAATCGACAAAAAGTTCAAGTCATTTTCAGATGACGCAAGGAACTTAAAACTTGGTCTAAGTACAGATGGCTTTAATCCTTTCGGGGAGCAGAGCTCCAGTCATAGCACCTGGCCAGTGACTCTATGTATCTATAACCTTCCTCCTTGGGTGTGCATGAAGCGGAAGTTCATTATGATGTCAGTGCTCATCCAAGGCCCGAGGCAACCAGGCAACGACATTGATGTGTACCTGAGGCCATTGGTTGAAGAACTTTTACAGTTGTGGCGTGAAGAAGGTGTACGTGTGTGGGATGAGCACAAAAAGGAGGAATTTGACCTGCATGCCTTGCTTTTTGTAACCATCAATGATTGGCCTGCTCTTAGTAACATTTCAGGGCAGTCAAACAAGGGATACAATGCATGCACACACTGTTTAGGTGAGACTGACAGTATATATTTGGGAAACAAGAATGTGTACCTGGGGCATCGTCGATTTCTTCCAAAACAACATCACGTAAGAAAGAGAGGAAAGCATTTCAGAGGTGAGGCAGATAACCGAACGAAGCCTACCCGCCCTACTGGGGATGTTATATATGATATGGTCAAGGATTTAAAAGTGATCTTTGGAAAGGGTCCTGGCGGACAATCTGTTCTGCATGATGTTGACGGACACGTACCCATGTGGAAGAAGAAGTCTATATTCTGGGAGCTACCCTACTGGAAATTCCTAGAGGTTCACTCGGCAATCGACGTGATGCACGTGACGAAAAATCTTTGCGTGAACCTGCTAAACTTCTTGGGCGTGTATGGGAAGACAAAAGATACACCGGATGCACGGCAAGACCAGCAAACTATCCACGAAGGAAACAACCTGAATCCAGAGAAGTATCAAGGTCCTGCCAGCTACGCTCTTACCAAAGAAGAGAAGGAGATCTTTTTTGAAGTACTGAGTAGCATCAAGGTCCCGTCTGGCTTCTCGTCGAATATAAAGGGGATAATAAACATGTCAGAGAAAAAGTTTCAAAACCTAAAGTCTCATGACTGCCACGTGATTATGACACAATTACTTCCGGTTGCATTGAGGGGGCTTCTGCCGGAAAATGTTCGAGTACCCATTGTCAAGCTATGTGCGTTCCTCAATGCAATTTCTCAGAAGGTGATCAATCCACTAACTCTACAAAATTTACAGAAGGATGTGGTGCAATGTCTAGTCAGCTTCGAGTTGGTGTTCCCACCATCCTTCTTCAATATTATGACACATCTCCTAGTTCACCTGGTCGAAGAGATTAGCATTCTCGGTCCTGTATTTCTACACAACATGTTTCCCTTTGAGAGATTCATGGGAGTCTTAAAGAAGTACGTTCATAACCGTGCTAGGCCAGAAGGAAGCATCTCCAAGGGCTATGGAACAAAGGAGGTCATTGAGTTTTGTGTTGACTTTATTCCTGACCTTAAGCCGATCGGTGTTCCTGAATCGCGCTATGAGGGGAGACTGGGTGGAAAAGGCACGCTAGGGAAGAAAGCAACAACGTGTATGGACGGACATTCTTTCACTCAAGCACACTACACAGTTCTACATAATTCTATCTTGGTGGCTCCGTACATAGTGGAACACAAGGATATCTTACGCTCCGAATACCCGGAGCAACGTGAAGATTGGATTGATGGAGAACACATGAAGACTTTCGGCGGTTGGTTGCAAAATCGTCTAATGAATGTCACTGATGAAGAACAACTATACTTGTTGGCCAAGCAACCATCTTCGACTATATCGACTTTTCAAGGGTACGAGATTAATGGGAATACATTTTACACGTTCGCCCAAGATAAAAAGAGCACCAACCAAAACAGTGGTGTCCGCTTTGATGCAGCAGAGGGCAACGGGAAGAAGGTCACATATTATGGGTACATAAAGGAGATATGGGAACTTGACTATGGACCTAATTTCAAGGTCCCTTTGTTCCGGTGCAAATGGTTCAACCTGAAAGACGGGGTACAGGTAGACCCGCAGTACGGAATGACTACAGTGGATCTCAAGAATCTAGGGTACGACACCGAACCATTCGTCCTAGCCAGTGAAGTGGCTCAGGTTTTTTATGTGAAGGACATGTCTACCAAACCGAAAAAAAGAAAAGAAAGGCAAGAGTACACATCATACGATGAGCCAAAGCGCCACATAGTTCTTTCAGGAAAAAGAAACATCGTGGGAGTAGAGGACAAGACAGACATGTCAGAAGATTATAATAAGTTTGATGATATTCCACCCTTCAAGGTAAAAACTGACCCAAGCATCATCTTAAATAATGAAGATTGTCCATGGTTGCGTCGCAATCAGAAGAAAGGGAAACACACGAAGAAAACTCAAAAGACTAGCTAGATAGGGATCATAACTTTGGAAATCACTTTTGTGTAATGATGTTACTGTATGTAAGATATGGAAATCACCGCGACATCGGCGACTCCAACATTCGAATCTAGCCATGTGTATCTTAATTTTTAGTTGAGCTATGTACTTTAATTCGAGTTCAATCGTAATAAAATTTTATTCCGTGTGCTTCTTCCTGATTGGTCGGATCCAACGGCTCAGAAGCCTGATCCAACGACTCACAAGCGCTTGAAAGAAACACGCGATCCGTGTGCTTCTTCCTGATTGGTTGGATTCAAAATCGTGTACGGTTAAAAGCGCGTGGAAGAGGACTCCACGCAACGCCAGTCGCCACTAGTTCTTTCCCCTTCCGCGCCACCGCCACCATGCCGCCTCGCCGCCGCCGACCAAGCTACCACGACGTCCGCGAGCGCTCGGACGGCACATTCATGGCGGTGATCACTTGCGCCAACAACGAGCGTGTGTGTCTCGGCAGGTTCTAGCATGCATATTTAGCCGCCCGCGCGTACGACGTTGCGGCGTGGAGGCTCGGCCGCCCGCGCACGGAGATGAATAACCGCCACTGTCGCAGCTTGGAAGAGGCAGAGGACATTGCAGATCCGCCGCTCCTCCTCACTGAAGAGGACCACCGCCTCCATCGTCGACGAGCGGTGCTCGGCCTCACCTCGGAGCAGGACCAGCGTGTCGTGCAGGATTGGTACGTGATCCATCCCCGTGAAGCCTCGGAGGAGGCGAAACACTAGACGAGGCTAGCGGCCGAGAGCGCGGAGCGGCGACAGGAGAGTCATGAATGGCGGGAGGAGCGACGGGCGGCCAAGGCGATGGCGGAGGAGGAACTGGCGAGAGGCTCCGCCAACTGGCCCCTCGGTGACCCCCGCTGGATAGCGCTGGAGGATGACATCAGCTCCGACACCGAAGAAGATTTCTCCGACGACGAGGAGGAGTAGTTTTTTATGTTCTAGGTTTGAGATGTTAAGTTTGTTGAATGTTTTCAGTTTGCCGCGTCGCTGTATCTTAATTTTCAGTTGAGCTATGTACTTTAATTCGAGTTCAATCGTAATAAAATTTTATTCCCGCACATCCAGAGACAAAGAGCGAAAAAGAGAGAGAAAGGACAAGGGGCAGGGGTGAAAAAAGTGCATGTGCGCAAGTGTTGGAGAAAAAGAAATACAAAAGAAATACAAAAAAAAGAGAAAGAAAAGAGAAAGAAATAGAAAAGAAAAGAAAAAGAAAAAGAGAAAGAAACAGAAAAAAAGAAATAGAAATAGAAAAATAAAGAAATAGAAAACAGAAAGAAATAGAAAAAGAAACAGAAAAGAAAAGAAAAGAAAAAGAGAAAGAAACAGAAAAGAAAAGAAAAAGAAATAGAAAAGAGAAATAAATAGAAAAAGAAACATAAAAGAAAAGAAAAAGAAAAAGAGAAAGAAACAGAAAAAAAAATAGAAATAGAAAACAGAAAGAAATAGAAAACAGAAAGAAATAGAAAAAGAAACAGAAAAGAAAAGAAAAGAAAAAAAGAAAGAAACAGAAAAGAAAAGAAATAGAAAAGAAAAAGAAAAAGGGACTTTCGTACCGGTTCGTGTTAGGAACCGGTACGAAAGGTTTTCGGGAGGTGGGGTGGCGCCAGGGCTGGACCTTTGGTACCGGTTCGCCGCTATAACCGGTACCAAAGGTCTTTGGTACCGGTTTGGCGTTGGAACCGGTACCAAAGGTGCTTTCCCTCCCCAAATAACCCCGCGCGACCACTTTCTTCTCACATCTTCCCCAACTCTCACACACTGCTGCCCCCCCCCCCCCCCGAGGAGAAGCTCGCCGCCGTCGCCGTGGACGCCGTGGCCTCGCTCCCTTCTCCGCATCGCCGTCGTCCCCAAGCACGCTGCCCTCCCCTACACTCTCGTGGTGAGCGCAGCTACGGATCCGTCGCCGTTCATTCCCTTGCCTCTATGCCGCGCTAGCTATAGCTCTTCGTCGCCGCCGGGAGGGCAGCGCCGCCGCGTCGGGATCCCGCCGGCGTGCTCTGTTGAGCACGGGCTCGAGCCCCCTCCTCTGGCTCCAGGCGTCGATGTCGCATCCGTACACGCCTGCAAGATCGTCAAGGCACACTAAAATGAAAAATTGTATATCTTGCTGTGATGATTTGGTTCACAGAATTTTCTTCCCGAAAACTTTATAGTTTAAACTTAATTGATTGATATCTATTCACTAGTGTATCTGTGCATTCTTATGATGATTTTGAGGTTAATGGAACAAAGCAAGATGTTAGTGGGATATTATATGAAAGTGACATAGGAAGTATTTTTTTATTAGCCATAGCTGGGCATTGCTTGTGTGGAATAAGAACAACAATTTGCAGAACTTTTTGATTTGATTGTGTCATCAATATTTCGGAGCTGTTTTCAGAAGCTCTGATCCCAAATTCTCACACTGCGCGCGCTGCCCCCCCCCCCCCCCCCGAGGAAAAATGTTAAAATAAAATTCATAGGAAAAAAAGAACAAGTGTTACATAAATTATATATTCTTTATTTATTATTTACCAATAAGTAATACATTTCATAAAAGAAATATAAAAGTATGAGATTGGCAAAGAAATATATTTCTTTTAAGATTTGGGAAAATAATTTTAGTCCCTTATTTTAAATTGGCAAAGAAATATATTTCTTTTAAGATCAATAAAAGTATGAGAAGCCTTTTAATCATAAAGCCTTTTAGATTTTAAGATTTTAGATTTGGGAAAATAATTTTAATCCCTTATTTTAAATTGGCAAAGAAATATATTTCTTTTAAGATCAATAAAAGTATGAGAAGCCTTTTAATCATAAAGCCTTTTAAACAAGTTTTAAACTGTTGAAGACCCTCGACTGGATGGCATGGCCGCCCACCGGCTCACGCCGCTTGTACCCTTTGGGAGGTGGTGCATGTATCTCTTGCGACATAGAGAGAAGAGCGAGAGGAGCGCCGAGTGTTAGGGTTAGGGTTATTGCTTTCTTCATTTCAATTGTTATCCATCTAGCAATCTGTTATGATCATGACATGATGAATGAATTAATTGTTTTCTTAATTTTGTAGTGACATTGAGCTATGGAGGACGACACCTTCGTCCGAAATGAGGATCAAGAAGAAGCCGTGCAGAGAATGATATTTGAGAGTGCCCGTGGGCCGGAACCCGATGGAGATGACTTTGAGCTCACACAATTTCTGAACGATGTCGGCGAGGGATTTGAGTCTGAAGAGATTAGAAGAGAGAATTAAGTGTCCATAACAAACTCTGGCGAGGTGTATATTTATGTATCAAGTCTATGTTCATCAGTAGATGCATTCATTTATTTGTGTTGCACTTATTAACGAATCATTTTTCTTTTAGCCTTCTGGATCAATATCGAGCAAGTCTGTTAAAACAAAACGAGGCTCGACGCAATTGCTAAAGGGCGCGGGTAGGTTAGCCCTCATCGCATTTGATGATAACGGTGAACCGGTGCATCCGAAAGAGCACTGCCGCAAATTTATAAATCAAGCTGGAGTTCTTGTTAGGGACCATGTACCGGTCAACATTCAAGAGTGGCATAAGCCGAAGAACGCGGGGACTGAAGCTAGTTATGTCAACGACGCGTTGAAAAATTTTCTTTTCGACAATCTACTGACACGCTTCAGCCTACCGGAAGACATGACGGAAGGCCAGAAGAAGAAACTCAAGGAATGGACTCTCAAGAAGATGGCCATGCTATTCCAGACATAGAAGAAAAAATTATGGGAGAAATATAAGCATGAAGATCCAGTATTCAATGATAATCTAGTGAAGATAAAAGATCACTGGCCCGCATTTAAGAGGTATAAGCAATCATCTACTCATGTGTCCCGATCGGTCACAAATAAGAAAAATGCTTCAAAGAAGGAATTTTTCCATCATTTGGGGTCAGGTGGCTACAAGACTGCCATTCCGAAGTGGAGAGCGTTTGAAGATAAACTGAAGGAGGCTCTGGTTGTTCGCGCATGGGTCAGGGTTGGACCCAATGACAGGGAAGATCGTTGCGCAGGGGAAATGGAAGAGCAAAATTGAAGCAGTCACGGAGAAGCTTATAGATGCAATTGAAAAGGTCAGAAAGGGAGAGTACATTCCCGATAGAGAGAATGACGAGCTGACACTCGCTTTGGGCAATCCTGAACACGTTGGACGGGTTCGAGCTCGCCCAGGTCTCAACAAGAAGGAAGCGTGGCCGGAGTGCGCTGACACTTATAGAAGCCATTCGCGAAAGAAGAAGAAGGAGTCAGACAGGTTAACGGAATTGATAAATAGGGTGGAGGCGCTTGAGAAAAATCAGAGGGAGCCTCATGATCCTCATGTTGATGTCGCCCCATCTCAGCGAAGAAGCAGTGTGGGTTCCTCGCATCTTGACGGATGTGGAGGAAGCTACCCCGTGGATTATGTCACGGAGAAGACATATTGCGAGCTACATATGTTATTCAGGAACGTGTCCGTTAAGGTGGCGTTCGGCTATGTTTACCCAAATGAAGATGGAGCAACGCACCATCATATGCCCATTCCACCTGGTTGTGTTCGTGTCGGGGTGGATGAAGTTGTTTCGGGTTATGAAACATTGGAGCTTGATTTTCCTAGAGGTGACGATGAGAAGACAATGGCCGATGTCAAGCACGGTTTCACCCTATGGCCCAAGAAACACATCGTCCTTTTGCAAAGGCCACAGACTCCTCGTAGTCCACCTGAGCAGGAAAGGCCACCGACTCCTCTTCGTAGCGGTCCACATGAGCAGCAAAGGCCATCGACTCCTCCTGGTAGCAGTCCACATGAGCAGCAAAGTCCACATCTACCTGAGAGGGACCCCAGCGTGAGTCCGCCATCTCGAGATCCTCCGCGTAAGACAGCGTCCTTTCAGCGGAACGGTACACCGCCTAGGAAGAGACCTAGAAAGGAGAAACCACTGCCGCCTATTGAGAAGTTACCTTGGGAAAAAACTATCGAGGAAAACATGGAAACCTCTAAGTCCGAGCTGAAATCCTTTTTTGCTAAGAAAGTGCCAGAGATCCCTTTTAAGAAGACTCTAGATCCGGTGAAAGTTGTGCGTACCGTTGAGAATCTATATAACCCTGTACCATCGCCGCCATCTGACTATAGGCGTTCTATACAAAAGTCGTATGACGAGATGATGAGGGCTAAAAAAACCACTCAATCGGGTGTCACAGCGAAAAAAGGGAAACAACAAGTGCACCAGCTCGGACAACAACCCGTCCAATCGGTCCCCCCTCTCATGGTGTTTGACGAGAAGGCCGTTGAAAGTTCTCGACAATCCAGCGATTACCCCTTACATGAAGGAGCATATCAATTTGTTGAAGGGAAAGATTTGGTCGAGAATCTCAGGAAGCTACCAACAAGTATGCGTAATTTGCATACGTGGTACAGTAATGCCATAAAGAGAGGGATCCAGTGTATCATGGTTGGAGTTAAGGAAGAGCACTACTTCCAAGAATACTCTGTGAGCGTTGACTTCAGCGATCTTTTTCAGTTATACAATCTCCGGGCCCTCGACAAATCTATCATCAATTGCTATTGTCTGTAAGTGGTTTATTTATGTAATTTGAGAAGTCTTTAGCTCAGCTCGTTCTTTGTCTGCAAATTATAATCTTTTGTGCGCTATATTATGCAGGTCGAAGATGCTCGAATGCAAAAGGGATGAAATCAAGCACATTGGGTTCATTGACCCGGATACAATGCATGAAGTAACCATAGAGGATCCCATCTATAACAGGGATACACCGGAGACTTTGCTAAGGTTTTTGAAGCGACAACGTGACAAAAAGATAATACTTTGGCCTTACAACTTCAAGTGAGTGTTACTGTCTTATAAGACATTTCTCTTTTTCTCACGAGATGTTCAAATTTTAACTGATGACTTATATATATATATGGCACTGCATATTTAAACGTGCGCAGGTTCCACTTTATTCTTATCGTTATCGATATGTACGAAGGACAAGTTGAAGTCTTTGACTCGCTTAACAAAGAGCCTATACAATACAAGACGGCTTTTCTTATGCTCAAAAAGTAATTTTAATTCATATCGGTTTTTTTCGTTAATTTCCTAATATCAACTAATTGATAACTTTTTTATGCATTTTCTTTTGTCGGGCAGCGTATGGGAAACGTTCATCAAGGAAGATCAGTCCCATGAATGGAAGCTGACATGGCGTTTGAACAAAGTAAGTAGTACTACCTAGGTCCACACACCTTTATCATACTTGATTATTGTTTAATTGAATTATATTCTTGTACAGAAATCCCCGCAACAACCACAGGGGACTAATCTATGTGGATACTACGTTTGCGAGAACATCCATAAAATTGTCAGCGAGAGAACAAATAATGAAATGAATAAAGAGGTACGAAAACAATATTCACAAATTTGTTTTGTTATCATATATAAGTTGTGCTTAGTTTCAGTAATAATTGTTTGATTGTGATTTGATATATATATACACACACACATAGCTCATGTATTCATTTGTATCTCATTCTTTTACAGTTGGCAAGAAAGCGGGACAAGATCTCAATCGAGGAACGGTTCAAAGCAATTGGCGATGAATTGGCGGGATTTTTCCTTCGGGACGTCATACCGCCATTCGGAGAGTTCCACTATGAATGATGTACATGTAACATATAGTTTGACTCGGAGATCGAGTACCACTATGCTACATGTAATAGATAGTATGCCTCGGAGAGTACCACTACTATATATGCATGAAGATCGATCTTCATGCATACGTATACTACTTAATTTGCGATCTTATGCAATTACATGTGTTATATATTATATGCACCAAGTTGCTATGCATCACCTTTTATCTTCATGTACTACCTAAACCCAAACGCGTAGCAGGCGCATCGACGCGATATGAAATGGTCCGATACCCCTAAACCCCTCCCTAAGCATCGACGCGTATCCGATACCCCTAAACCCCTAAAAACCCTAAACCCTGAATTAACCTTTGGTACCGGTTCGTATTGCAAACCGGTACCAAAGCTCCTTTGGCCTGCGCACTCCTGGACGCCCACGTGGAGGCCCCTTTAATACCGGTTCGTAAGGAACCGGTACCAAAGGCGGGGAGGCTTTAGTACCGGGCCTTTAGTACCGGTTAAGAAACCGGTACAAAAGGCCCTCCCGAACCGGTACTGATGAACGATTTTTTACTAGTGTTTAGAAACATAAAATGTGTGTGATCTATCCTAATAGCATACACGCGTTGCCATATATAAACGTTTGTTATCTTTTTAGATAGGCACAGGCGTACCGAAATAGAACAGCGTGAGATAATGAAGATTCTGCACACACTTAAAATTTAGAAAACGTGGTTGCTAGTAGTATCATCACACACAATTTGTTGTAGCTACGCATCAGTGATTCATGATGCATCATAAATATTGTGTAAACAAAGAAATTGTTTGAGATCTATGTAATTTCATAAACGGTTATGACCTATTGCTTGTTTGTGTTGTTGGTCGCATAGTAAACGATTGGCTGGAGTTAAGCGCATGCAATAGATATGTTATGCCACACGGTCCTACTAGAAATTCACGTGTGAGATATCATTGTATATCAGACACGTTTATTTACACGGAAGTGTCTGCCAGGTATTGCCTTATAGAAAATGATTTCCTCATATCGTGGGGAATGATACACCTCTATCGCAATCGAAAACAAGGCGACGGTTCTGAATCCAGTACGCGATAGGGGTAAAAATCGTTTGAATAGCCCTTAACTGCACTAGTGAAAGGTAGGTTATACGTGTATCATAAAGATGAATATATAAACATATTTGTAAGTGCTGCGTTTATATTGTCTTTGTAAAAACAAATAAAAACGTGACAGTGTCATATGCGGCGGTCACACTTAGAGGAGAAAGTGTGAGTGTACTATTTTAGAAAATCTTAACTAACATGAGATCGGCATGCGTGGACATGTTGAAATTGCGATTTTTATGGTTCTGGTAAAGGCGGGGAATGTCAAGTTGGCTACGACTGGAACACCTGAAGGTATCGGCGGAGGCGATGTGACTTTGCTTTGGTGATTCATGACTTGTAGCAGCGTCATTGGTAAGAGGGGGCGTCAACACAGGAGAAGTACGGAGTCTGAGCTTTTAGGGTGAAAACCCAAGGCCTGGCCGTAATTGGTTGTGCCTGATAGTGACCTTGTTTAAGGTATTGTTTTGAGAGCGCAGATTTTCTTCAGGGTGAAAACCTAAGATCTGTGGTCGGGCGACGACGGCGCTGGTGCACTATTTCCTTATCGAAGGCATCGCTTTTGAAGAAGTGTACTTCGGGTGTTGTCTTGATGATGGTTCGTGCTGCAGTTACTAGGAATTGATCATTGTAGCGAGTTTTTTGTTTTTGTTTTTGTTTTTTTTGTTTATTGGTTGTGTGCATCCGTAATGTCTTTTAGGCATTTCGTTGTTGCAGAGGCCAAATGTAATTGGTATATTCTTGATATTAATATATTCTCTTTATCAAAAAAGAGTCAGTTTTGCTAATTCTGAATCAATTGAGATTCTCTCAAGTCTCGGTCAATTTCTCAAAATTACAACTTTAATTTAGTGAAAATCTGGTTGTGAATGTGCAGGTTGCAGTTTCCACTACACTGGAGTTACATATTCTATAATCTATCCTGGCATGAAAACATGTCCATGTATGTCACTGAAAACTTGTATTGCCAAGAGTTCATGCATGCATGGTCAAGGCCAAACTGACGGTGAGCTTGGTCAACAGTAGGGCCGGATGCCCGGATCATCCACCAACCCACAGCACAAGAATTGAAGCCATGCAAATCCCGGACTCAGGATCGATCGATAGCTGGAACCCGAATCAAAAGCTCCACCAGGAAAATGAATTCATTGCCACTAGGAAGGTGATGAACAAGGCCGGCCAGTCCACCATGACTCCATGGCCTTTGCCCCTGTCTAGTCGTATAGGCCGAGGGCTTGATGGCGCGCAATGAATGCCCCGCCCAACCACTCGGTGGTGTCATCGATCTCTGCCTCTGCGTCCTCCATTTACCACGCTCTCTCTCTCTCACACACACCTCATCAATTTTCATGGCGCGTCGGTCTGGTAGTTTCTGCTCCCCGCTATTTATACCCCGCTCCCTCCGCCATTGTCGCTCACTTCACTCCACCACTCCACTCCTCTCCCACTGAAGAAGAAGCAGCAGCAGCACTGAGCTCGAGGACATGGAGGCGCACAGAGCTCTCCTCGCGAGCTTCCTGCTCGCCGCGCTGGCCGCCCAGGCCTTCGTGGCCGTCTCGGCCAGGACCGGCCCGACGGAGAAGGCGAGCCAAGGTGCGTACCTAGCTAGATCTTGTGCATGCAGCTTCTGACTGGTGACCTAGGTTGTTGTAATAATGGCGTTTGTGGCGTGCTCGCAGATGACGTGAAGAAGCCGGACTGCGTGCCGTCGCTGGACCCGCACAATTTCCCCGGCCACGGTGGCACCACCGTGCCGCTCCCCTCGCACGGAGGCTCCTCCGGCGGCTCGCCGCCTTACCACGGCGGCTCCGGCGGCTCGCCATCACACAGCGGCTCCGGCAGCACGCCGTCGCACAGCGGCTCCGGCAGCACGCCGTCGCACAGCGGCTCCGGCAGCACGTTGCCTGACCCGTCGCACGGGGGCTCTTCGCCTGACCCGTCGCACAGCGGAGGAGGGTACGGGTCCACCCCGGCTGCGCCGTCGCACGGCGGAGGCGCGTACGGCGGCAGCTCCCCGACGCCTTCCTCCGGCGGTGCCTACGGGAGCTCACCCACGCCGTCCCACGACGGAGGCGCCTACGGTGGGAGCTCGCCGACGCCGGCCCACGACGGAGGCTCCTACAGCGGAACTCCGGCGGCGCCGTCGCACAGCAGCCACGGGTCTGTCACGCCGTCGCCGCTCGTCCCAGTCGACCCCAACAGCCCCGGGACATGCGAGTAAGCCGCTTATTTTTACGCTCTCACACCGGCACGGCACGTAGCCGTTTCTTTCCACTGACTTGTTTTTGCACGTAGCTACTGGAGGTCGCACCCGATGCAGATATGGTCGGCGCTGGGGAGCTGGCCGAGCTCGGTGAGCCACTTCTTCGGCTCCGCCGGTGGCGCGGTCGCCGGCGCCCCGAGCATGAGCATCCAGGACGCGCTGGCGAACACGAGGACCGACGGCGCCGGCGCGCTGCTGCGCGAGGGCACCGCCGCGCTGCTCAACTCCATGGCCCGCCCGGGGTTCGCCTACACCACCGAGCAGGTGAGGGACGCGTTCGCGGCGGCCGCGGCCGGCGGCTCCGACAGCACCGCGGCGGCGCAGGCGGCGGCGTTCAAGAAGGCCAACGAGGGGAAGAAGGCGTAGATCCACCGGACCGCCATGCGTCGAGGGCTTTAGCTAGCTACCTACCTATATCTCTGCGGCATGCGTGCGTGCGTGCGTGCATGCATGCATATGTTTGGGCCGGTCGGTTTGGTTGTTTGTTTGAGTTGATTTGATGGTTTGGTTGTGTGTTCGTTCGTGGGCTAGCTACCTTGGATCTATGATCGTACTACGTGTTGTAATGAATCTCGTTTAAGTTTTTTGCAGTTCAGTACCATGTCGCAATGAATGAATGAATGAAATGAAGTGAACTATTCCTAGCTGGGACTGGGAGCCGCGTCTACGTTGGATGGAATATGACTTGGTTCTTTTTTCTTCTTCTTTATTTGCATATTCATTCATTGGTGTGCTCAGTGATGTTGGTTGATATGTCCAGGGCCACAGAGCTGCAGGCTACATGCACATGGTGAATTTATTCATCGATCTGTATACTGCTTACTGAGTTAAATTTCGGCATAGCTTTATATATATGTGGAACATCAGCGATAAAGGGATGGAAAAAAAAAGGATGGAAAGATGGGAAACAATCCTCTTTTGCAAAAACTGTCATAAAAACATAATACACAAATGCCAAACTCTTCAAAGAACGTTCAATGATTATTTGGTAACATTGTGCAGAGAAAGTGACAAAAAATTGCCGATCTTGCATTGTTGGAGAACTAAACATTGTTATTTTTACATAATCAGCACGGGTCCGGTTATTTTTACATAAGAAGAGAAGACCCTAGTATAGAAAATATCTATATAACCACGATTATATGACCAACTATATTTTTTTTTACTTGATCAATTTTTTTTTTAGGATTTCCTTTGTAAAAAGAGTTAATTAAATCCAAATTCTGAAAACATTGTTATTTTTACATAATCAGCACGGGTCCGGTTATTTTTACATAAGAAGAGATAGCAGAACCGAGAACAAGCATCGTATGAAAGGGTGAATAGTATCATGTTAAAAAATCTTAGATTTTTTTTTGCACAACTCTCATTTTAGGCTATTTTGTTTTGACATTTTATACACTTGTGCATTATGCTTTCATCTATCTCTGTATCTGTTTTCAGAATTTTTTGAGATGTAAACATATGAAATTTCAGGAATTTTAAGATTTTCATTTTGAAGGGATCAATGGAGCTCGTCATCCAAAAGCAATTTCCGTATAGGGATGGAAAGATGGGAAACATTCCTCTTTTACAAAAAACTGTCATTCTCTACAATTAAAAATTTCATAAAATTTTTCACAAATGCAAAACTCTTCAGAGAACGTTCAATGACTATGATCATGTTAAAATTTTGGTAACATTGTGTAGAGAAAGTGACACAAACTTGTCGATCGTTGCATTGTTGGAGAACTACACATTGTTATTTTTACATAATCAGCAGGGGTCCGGTTCCACTACCATAAGAAGAGATGGCGGAACCGAGAACGAGCATCGTGTGTAAATATTTTATGAATCTTTGTTGCTAATCTAGCGTGATCAATCGTGTTAAGAGCTCGGGTTGAGGGAAATGAGAAAAATCTCTAGTGTGATGCATCAACCTTAGCTTTAGAATAGAACTGGTGTACCCTGAAGAAAGGGAATAGAACTGGTAAATATTAAACAAAAATATGGAAAATCAATTAGAATAGAACTAAAAATACAATAAAAATGCAAAAAATATGTACAAATAACATATAATGAACAAAAATACATAAAAAGCCATGAATAATCTAGTAAAATTGTAATGTTTTACTCCCTCGGTTCAGAAATAGTTGATGTGATCTCAGTTCAAATTTTAACTAAGATCATGTCAAATATTTTCGAACGAAAGTAGTACTTGTTAAAAGTACAAGACATTATAATACCTAAAAAGGAAGGAATTTTTTTTCATGGTCTACATTACAAAAAAAGTAAACACAAGCACCTAAAAAAATAGCAAATATTTTTTACATTTGCCATGACTTATGGAAAATAAAGAATACCGTAAATTTTTCCATTGGTCTAAAAATAAAATAAAACATTACCAATGCTATATACAATAATATTACCATGGTCTAAAAGTAAAATTGTAACGGTGGACATAATTAAAATTGCAATGGTACCTACAAATAAACTAAGAATATTTGATTAACAAAATTTCCATGCTCTAAAAAAATGTTGCCATGGTATAGATAATATATGTGTCATGTTACCTAAATTAAAACTACCATGGTGTACATTTTTTGCGAGAATACCATGGTATACTTAACAAAATGGATAGAAAAGTACTCCGTGTGTTGCAGTGGAAATCTCTATAAAAACTCTGCAATGTAAATGAAATGGTATAAGATGCGTGAAAGTTTTAAATTGTCTACAAAAATGTAAAATTAATTCTTTATAGTGCTCGAGGTTCTAAATTTAATTGATATGGAATTATTCTTTATTTCATGACTAAAGTGATTATATGGAGGCTAAATGAATGAATGATGTGGTGGTGATGTGGATAATTGTTGAATGGCTAAAAATAGATTATGTGTATAGCTTATTCGTAGAGATAGACTATTATTAGTAAATGTTAGTGGAGATGATGTGGACAATTGGTTGGTTGATAGATAAAATAATATGGATACACCCCGTGAGTTGCGCCAGAAATCTTTTCAATAATTTTATTGTTTAAATAAAAGGAGTTAAAGATTTATGGAATATGGGAAAAATTATAGAAACATGCAAGATTTAGTTGATCGCAATAGTCGAGAAACTTAATTTTTGATGTAAAGTTGTTTTATATTTGATGACTAAAAATTAGTGATGTGTATAATTGAGATAGATACCATAAATTCATCTTAATATGATTTTATGCTATCGTGAAGGAGCAAATCCCCGTCTCGAGCTATCGAAGTCGCTAGCCACACTATCCAATGCATCTGGAACTCATCCTACTATCTCCTTGTTACCGGTAGTTTCGTTTGAGAACAAAAGTACATCTTTCTGCGTGAAGTATCTCGATACTCACATGGTCTAAGGAACTACATATATGATTAACATTTTATATATGACTTATAATGTTTTTACGATGTGAATCCCGAGGTATATCAATAACTTGGATCGATTCAACATCACTGTTCTGCTAACAAGATGTTCTCATTGCTTCCAACATTAATAATGTCCATGATCAAGAGAATTTAACCATCAGTAAAACATGAGCTGATCTTAGAGGCTAAACAAGAAACTCTTGATGTTTATATTTCTACACATGCAAATGAGGTTTCTTCTGAATCTCATAGGTCTAGGTTATTGCAATTATAGCATACAAATATAAACCTTAAATTATGAACTTGAATATAAATAATAACAATCTTTATTATTGCCTCTAAGGCATATATCCAACATCAACATCCATATTATCTTTAAGATCATCACTCCCATTGGAGTCATCATCAAAATCCTTCTCCTCAATGGAACCCAGGAGAGCACAACAGTAAGTATGATGAACAGACTTTGTTCCTTCCATATCCTCAGCAACATGCACATCAGGACACTAGTAACCATCCAGATCCAGTCCAACAACAATCATATGAGGTGAAGATGAGTGCTCTAGCATATGACCTTCTAGTATAAACTGATTATGTGGATCATCAATCTTGGATGAAGGATGAAAGTCAGCAACAACCATATTTTTACCTTTAAAGACACTTAGCCTATTATCTAGATCCAAAGAGTCAAAAGCCTCCTTATCCTACCACCATCAGTACCCACATTTGTTTCCACATCCTTTTCAAGGTCAAGATCGTCAACAAGGAGGTATTCAATGGGATCCATTCCTCGTGTTGCACAAAACCCTCAACCTTGGATGACAGCACACACATTGTCGAAAAATTGCCAGCCCCAAGCATCGAGTGCGCGTTGTGATTCGTCCGTGGTTGATGTAGAGGAAGGAGACGACGTGTCGGACGGAATCGATGCCTCTCCCGTAGACGTGCGCAGCCTGATTCCTCAATCTGTTGCGGCGACGGTTTCGACTGCGTTTTTTCTTCTTCTTCAATCTGGATCTTCATAGTGAATCATTGTTGATGTAGTTGCCGAGTCGTCGAGTTGTCGATTGCTCGTCGTGTGCTGTTGTTGTGGTGGCTCGAGTCGATGTAGAAACATTGGTGAGTCAACTATGGCATGTCGAGTTGGAGTAGAAGCCTTGTGGGTCAAGATTGAACCCGAATTCGCGATTGGAAATTCGCGATCTCGCGTAGATCCAAAAACGCGTTGCAGTGCGAGAGCCGTTGGCGGAGATCTAACCGTTGAAATTTTCTCAAATATTTTGTGCTGATGGGGTATTTAAGCCCGCAACTTTTCACCGGAGGGATCTTCAAGTTGATGTCCAAGTCAATGTCAGGAATTTATTTGCTGGAGTCGCGCGGAGTTCCGTCAGATTCCGAGAGTGCTTCAGTGCGGGAGTCGCCGACGGAGATCCAGCCGTTGGAATTTTCTGCAATTTTCACATATTGTCAAAAATTGTATTCCGCATCTTTACACCGAAGGGATCGTCAAGATGAGCTCTGAGTCGCCGTCGAGAGTCCCCGCAAGACAGACGTTTTTTTCTGTCCCGTAGGCTGCGCGTGAGCGCTTTTGTTGATGTCGATCTTCGAGCGGCGCGCTCGAAAATTGTCTTGTTTTCTCCGTGATCTTGATGTAGATCTTGATGTAGTTGTTGAAGAAGCCGAGGGATCCGAGCAGATCAGAACCTGCTCGAGTCATGGAGTCGATGAGTGTTGACGGAGTCGTTGTCTTGACAGTTGCTGGTGACGAGGCCGCCGAGATCGCGTTCCCAACCTGTGCGGTTCCCACAGACGGCGCAAATTGACGGGGATCAACCCCGGCAAATCCCATGGTCAGGGACCCTGGGTTAGTCATGAGAGGCACAGGTTGGACGATAGCTCGTCGGCAAACAGAAGGACACGTTCCTGCTCGATATTATTGATGAGGGAGATACGATTACAGTGGATGCCAAGGCTGGAGCGCTCAAGGCTAGGGTTACAGATGATATTGGATCGGCAGATAAGCGACACATGGGACACGATTTACCCAGCTTCAGGCCCCTGAAGGGAAAACCCTACATTCTGCTTGTCTGATCTTGTATTGATGATGATGTACAGAGGTGCCGTGAGGGCTTTGGTGGAGAGAGATCTGTCTAGTCCTATGCGTGGGGGTTGTGAGATTTTCTGTTGTGGTTGTGTGTTTAGATTATCTAGAGAGGTGCCCCTGCCTCGCTTTATATAGATAGCTAGGTAGGGGTTTACAAGAGTCCTAGTCAACTACAAGTAGGAGTCCTTGTCTTGCGGCTCAAGTCTTCGGCTTCACGTCTTATTCCATCATGTCGGTGTCCACGAGTGGGCCTCTGGTGGGCCGCCAGCCATGACACGCACCAGGTACCCTCTCATAGCGGAGTCGTGGGGTCACCCCCTCGTCACACATCTTCTTTTTCATCTCCATCAATCTGTGACAATGGATTTTACATGGGTCTCTGCAAGCAACCTTGATCCTGATCTTCTCATAAAAGCTCTTGGAGATGCCATTCCAGTCTACATCATTCAAGATTCCAAAGGAAGAGGCTACCTGAACAATTACCTTCCAAGTACACCACTCAACAGGTAGGCCATCCACTAACATTCAGGCTTCAATCATCTCACCAAAAGGATCAATACACCTTTCCATTCAGCAATCTTGATATTGATGTCAACTTTCAGATCAAAAGTAGGGGACTCAATTAGGCCCTCAACTTTTCCTGATGGGGGGGGGGTCTGATCAAAAAGGTTTTGCTACTTAGCTTACTCACCTGCCAAGGCCATTGCTTCTGTTTGAAGGAAAAAATAGATAGTAGCTCAATAATTTCCCCGTTAGACACCTCTCATTTGATAATATTGAGAACACCAAGTTTTGTAAGTTCAACCAGCTACATTCATTGACATAAGGCACATCTATGTGATAGAATCCCAAACAAACAGCAACACTTGCAGAATATGTAGCCATGGGGTGCATTTTAGCCGAAGCAACACAATTGTTGACATTGTGACCCACATACCTGTAGGCGAAGCACTTCTTCAGCTTGACACAATTACAACCATAGTGACTAGGGCCTCCATAATAGAACATTGTCTTTGTATCTTAGATCAAGAAGTTGTTCAACATAAGTGGGAGGAACAACAAGTACCTAGTCAGCTTGAGGAGGAACTACCTCTTGTTGTGGTCGAGCACGACCATTTGGTGGTGGGCGGAGAAGAGCGCCCTATTACCCACCAAAAGTTTGTTTCGCAGCCGGTGTCATGTTCTTCTTTTCCACACGGGGAATCTTCCCGCTACCCACTAGCGCACGCAACTTCTTGTCAGCAATCCTACCTTTGACCACGTCGGTGTAAGATACACAACCTCGTCCAATCCCTTATCTAGATACAGAAAACTGGATTAGGGTGGGTCAAACTTTGAGCTTGAACAGGGTGGCAATCCTCGAGTGTGAAAAACACACTTCTTGGCAAACACCTCCTTATGAATCCAAAACAGGTGGCCGCTCATCGCCTGAGGGCTAGGGTTAGAGCCAAAACAACGATGCTAGGAGGGGACAGAATAGACCACAACTATCGTAAGAATTCGACCACCATTTCCAGGTATTCCACGTCTCCCAGGGGAGGCGGTTTTCGCAAAACCACTTTCCTCTCCACCACACATCCAAGAATCAACGGTGATACAGGACTCATACCAACATGAGGGTAATTCGTCTAGGAAACATACTCTAAAACTACAACCTCATAATTCAAAATCGTGACCAAATTAGGCAAACCTCTCACCGACGATGAAATCATCAAAATAATCATCTCATGAACCCTCACATGCAAATTCAAAATCTGGGAACAATCCTGCACTATACTTGGGGTATGAATCATAGGAGAATTGGAAAACCTATATGATTCAGAGCGCGAGCAAAAACGACGAGATCGTGCAACCACCTCACCTCGATCTCCTAACCATGGGGGAAGCTCAAAATCCAGGCAGTGCACACGTGAACCTGCACGGTGGTGCAAATGTGTCTCACGAGCAGAAACCCCACATCGTGCATGCCCCGCTGGCTCTTAAATCACTCAAGTTGTGGGTGTGATCAGCGGCATCGTACGAAGACGTCGTCTGAGGATTGGAGTTGGCGTTGGGGCTTTAAATCTCCTCCATCAGGCCGCTCGCACTGGATCCGGTGAATCCACTTCGACCATTGCCCAATAGATCATCTCGAGATCCTCCGCACCCTCGTCAACGATGAAACGGTGCACCTACTCCCGCGTCCCATGCGTGATGATGTTGATCGAGAGTTGCACCCACTGTCTGGTGCGAGTTAATTGCAGAAGAGTACCACAATTGAGACCGTATTCACGAGTTGGTATCACTTTTCAATTATTTGGCAAATACGTACCAAGATACAATCAGGTCGTTGCAAAAATCTGGTATTTCTACGCATAGATGTTGTATCTGACAGCTCGGGTCCACCGTCAGCATCACATGGTATCTTATTTTGTAGAAGAACCCTTGACTTTTTATTTATTCATGAATAGGAACCTTCGAAACTCGAAAAAAGAATGTCCCGCCCTGGAATTGAACTCGCAACCTCTTGCGCGCATCAGACCAGAGCAACAAATGGGATACTTGACTGTTTATGTTTAAGTATGACAAAGATCTCTCATGTAGTTGTTCACCTCATGTTCATTTTTCTATTGCAATTCTTCTTCTGCTGTTTTTTTAATACAAAGCGCAAAAGATATATAAATTTTATAAATAAATTATAAATTACTAAAATATATTAAATCAAATATTAAAATATTTCACATATTATAAGTTATTATAATATATGAAATCATATATTATAAGTAATTAAAATATATTAAATCTCATATTATAAGTTATTAACATATATTAAATCAAAATATATGCAAGGCGTAAAAATATTTGTATAATTCAAAATTAAATATAATTACATATGTTCGTGTTTTAAATAGTGCATATTTTTACTTCCTATATTATAAATTAAATTATACTTTTACATTTAATAATTAATTATACTTGGTATATTTACATTTAGCTTTATTGTCATTACTCGTAACAACAAGGTAGTAACTTGATTATATGAATTAATATATCAATATGTGATTTAATATATTTTAATAATGATAATATATTATTTAATATATTTAATTTTTAATGGTATGAACATTTTTAACAAGGCTAAATACTTTAAAAAAATACGCACGATTCAATTTAAAAATGCGTAATTTTACATAAGCGTAAATATTTTTAGTTTTATTTAATTTTTAGTTACATCCACATAATTAAATAACGAATATTTCATTATATGAATTATTATATTAATATTTGATATAATATTATATATATATATTGATATATATATAGTGAAACTATTCATCACCCAGGATACAGAATAATTTATTCTTCACCCGAGGTAATTTTACGAATATTTTATAAAAAAATTACATTTGTCATACAAATAGTTACATTAATATGGATTTACTTCATAAATTTTGATATAAAAAAACAAAAATATTGATCATAAGATCAAAAAAATATATTTTATGTATATTTTACACCATCATTTTTACATTTGTAATTTTACGTAATATAAAATATATTTTACGGCGATTATATTTTTTTACGTTCTCTTTTTACGTATGAAATAAGACAAAATTTACGAAATGTAAAATTATGGTGCATTGATGTCAAAACAAAGGGGTGAGGAATATCCCTGGGTGACGAATAGTCTCACCCTGAGGAATAGTCTCACCCTATATATATATAGGTAAATTATTTGGGACACCTAGGTGCCTGGGCACCTTACAACATGTACGCCTATATTTCATGGAGTATTTCGTTATGAATAAATATGATAAATACGCATATACCTACAAATAATTTTTAATCTTTGTTAGGTATATATATACCCACGATTATTTTTTCATTTTATGATGTTGTATAATACGTACTTTGTTTTGGGTATGTACGCGTACATTTTATGTTGGGTATTTAATTTTACACAAATACGATTAATACGCACATATCTAGAAATAAATTTTAATCGTAGGTAGGTATATATACCCACAACTAATATATACGCACAATTAATTAACATTATAAACACTCCAAGATTAAATTTAGAGGCAAGGAGCCTCGGCACCTAGGTGTCCCAAATGACCGTCCTATATATATATAGGCGCCTTGTATAAAAAAACCAGCAACAGATATATCGCAAATAAAAAACAAACATCATGTGGGCCTTCCAGGCCGCTCAGGTCCAACATTTAAATTATTGTCCATCTTTAACTAATCGAGTTTGGTAGCCTGGTGGTTAATCTTGTGCGATGAGCGCGAGAGGTTGCCAGTTCGATTCCAGTGCGCGAGGCATTTTCGAGTTTCGAAGGTACCTATTCGTGAATAAATAAAAATTTAAGGCTTCTTCTACAAAATAAGATACCATGTGACACTGACAGCGGGCCTGAGCTGACAGATACAACATCCATACGTAGAAATGCCAGATTTTGCAACGAACTGCATGTATCTTGCTACGTATTTGCAAGAAAAATGAAAAGTGGTACCAACTCGTGAATATGGTCTCAATTGTGGTACTCTTCCGCAATTAACTCATTTATTTTTTTGAGTTTCGAGTGACCCATTTGTGAATAAATAAATAGTCAAGGGTTCTTCTGCAAAATAAGATACCATGTGACACTGACAGCGGACCTGAGCTGTTAGATACAACATCTATACGTAGAAATACCAGATTTCGCAACGACTTCCTGTATCTTGGTACGTATTTGCAATTTTTTTGAAAAATGATACCAACTCGTGAATATAGCCTCAATTGTGGTACTCTTCTGCAATTAACTCCTCTGGGGTCGAGGAAGAGATCCAACACCACCCGCTGAACCGCCAGGTGACTTGCAGGGGAGCGCAGACAATAGTGGCACCACCGCGACCGTGTGGGACCGTCACGCCCCTTGTCCGCGTCGGCGAGATCCACCCCCTATCGTCCATCGCAAGAGAAAGGTTGGGGTGGGGAGCGCTGGGGTGGTGTCGAGCAACGAGCTAATGACGGATGGGGAAGGGGAATGGGATGTGGTTTCATCATGTGGTGTGCGTGGCTCTTCTCTCTCATGTCCATCTTTTTTTTCATAGACCAAATTTACCGCTTTCTTGTAAGTTTTTTCTACAGAAAACTAGTGTTCATAAGAAATTCTTATTTGCAATTTTTGATAATATTTTTTGAACAATGGTATAATTTTTCATCAAACCAATAAGAATTTTTAAACATTTATAAATTCACTTTTTTCTAATTTTTGAATTTCTTTAAATTTCCAAATATTTGGCAAAGCAAAGAATAAAATAATAAACAAGCCGAGAAATTCAAAAAATGAGAAGAGAAAATAAAAACCTCCTAGAAGGTTAATATTGACTACAATACACCTAAGTGGGTCCGTCCATTTACCTATTTCATCGTTCTCCTTGTGTATTTCGACCAAACAAGTGGGAATCACTAGTTAGAGGGTACAGTCTCGGCTCTCGCGCCTCCGCAGAGATCACTTTGGTATGCTTCGAAGCCTCCATATGTCGCGTTTTAATCGCGTCCAGCGCGAAGCAACAACTATGGCTGCGTGTAATCTTTGACTATACATGCAACTATATGAAAACTGTGGCCGCGCCTTTGGTTGCACCTATGGCTGCGTGAAAAACTGTGGATGCACCTGTGGATGTGGCAGCACCTATGGTTACATTTGCCGCTGCACCCGTAGTTTTAGCTGTGCCTGTAGCTGCAGGCTGTGGTTGTGGCTGCGGCTGTGCATCTAAAAGGCGTCACGTATCGACCGTGAAAGGACTAAAACAAAACTCCGTAACACACCAGATCACGACAGTTGGGCGCTTGGAGCGCGCGCGACTGATCTATGCAAAGGATATCCTCAAGAGTGATTAGGCAAACAAGTATATGATCTACCGAGATTTGATGGAACGTCTATGTCTTGCCTGATGCAAGATGATGTAAGTCTTGTGATAAGTCGTGCGCTCGATGGACCAACCTAGGTATGGGGAGGCTACTCACTCATTTATTATTATTTTGATTCTTCACTATAAATATATATATTTCTCTTTTGCTTTTTTATACTTCCAACTTTTTAAATGAATATAGTTATAAATTAAAATTTGTTAACAATATATTAATCAAAGTATTTGAAAAACTTTTGATGTTTATAGAGATTTTTTCATGTATATAAAAAATGTATAATAGTATATATAATATGTATAAATAAATTCATCATCTATTTAAAATGATAGTTGAAAAATAATATTTGAAATTTCTATTTGAAACATTTGAATGCTGTTAAATGTAAATATGAATTCTTTTGACCACATATATAATTATTTAATTTGGTACTTTTAGAATGTAAAATAAACCTTTGAAATTATTTAAATGTGTATAGAAAAATGTTTATCAAATATTTAGAAATATGAAAACCATCTTTGAATTTTTAGATATGTACAAAATATATATTTATTCAAAATTTTGATGAAAATTAATCTAGTAAATATTAAATGTTAATATATTATTTAAAAAATGATAAATGTGCATAGGAAAATGTTAACCATCAATCTAAATAATGTTAATATGATATATTTACAAATATTAATCAATCATCTAAAAATATTATATTGCTATAGGAGAAAAATATTATAAATATTTCTAGAAAACTTGATTGTTAAAAAATGTTAGGATTGTATTTTGAAAATATGAAACTTATATTAGAGAAT
Organism: Bromus sterilis; assembly: GCA_950022295.1. NCBI lineage: Eukaryota > Viridiplantae > Streptophyta > Magnoliopsida > Poales > Poaceae > Bromus > Bromus sterilis. The sequence continues at coordinate 35,884,051 of OX465597.1, forward strand.
TGTGTATAGACAACAGTGAAACACACGAAAAGCCGAAGGAAATCGATAAAGAGGGAAATAAACAAAACACTAAGAGTAGAATATATTTTTACTAAATACATGAATATATATATTGTAATTTAATTTATTATTATTATTTACACATCTTGTATAATTTGTCTTTAAAAACTGCCAGTAAAAAATGGGCTGGCCACTGCGGCCCATTAAAGCCGACGATTATATAAATGTTTTGTATTAAAATGGGAAATAAATCATTGTTTGGAGTGGTGGTGAGCAACTCGTCTCTCTTAGTGTGATGTCACAGGTTCAAATCATGAGTACATCTAATTTCTTCGTCAATAATTACAGTTCATGTCTACTGATTGTTTTTTTATGGAATGCCTACGCATTGTTGACAAGTGGGGTGTACTCTCTGCCATCTAGGAAAGAAACTGAAAACAATGCCACATCATCATATTCACCATCTAGGATCCATATATGAACCGTATTGCACGGGAAAGCCAAGTCATATAACCAATTTTATGTATACCACAAGTTCTTGTACCAGAGCGAGAATTTGTTCGAAGTTTTAGCACCTGTGTTGTAATTGCCTCAAAGAAAAATACAATGCACACGAAAAAAAGACATGAAAACATTTATATTTTTAAAAGTTTCAGAGATGTAATAAAAAATGTTAGGATATTCAAAAATATAAAATGTGTAAGAATTAAAGAAAACTAACAAATCTAGTGCAAAAGATTGAAAACCAAAGGAAACAGATGAACACTAAGAATACCAAAATGAAAGCCAAATATTGTAATAAGTAATAGGAATAAAGTAGAAAAAACATTATATATGAATTAAGAAACAAAAAATCTAGTAAAAACTGAGAATAAATTTAAGATATCGAATGTGAAATGAATAAAAATAAATAATTAAGGCAACACATGAAGGAATAGAAAACAAAAATACGAAATGAAACAAAACACGAAAAAAGAAGAAAATAATAAGTCGAACTAATTACCACTTGCGTAAAAAATGAGCCGGGCCGAGACTTCGTAACACACAAAAAAGACGAGACTGAAACAACTCTCGCTTGAAGCGGAAAATAGGTCTCCCTGCGATCAAATAGTTGCGGCCGAGACATAGGCTCACACAGCGCAAGTACTAAATTTTTTGATTTCGTTTTTTTATTTACAAAAAATAGGATTTTGTTTCTTTAAGGAGCTAACAATTTTTTATTCAAAATAGATCCTTTATTTTTAGTTATGGAGATAAATATGTAAAACATAATTAATAAAATATAAAATATATTTTAATATGGTACAGCATGTGCACAGGTGCAGTTTTGTGTATATTCGACAAATATTTAAATAATATTAATAAAAATTTTAGTATGTATTCAATAAAACTTAATAGTGTGTTAAAGAGTCATACATCATATATTTTTAATAACATAGTCCGTGTTAAAAATATATTCATCATATAATTGAAAAGGTTCATTATGTATTATAAATACTCATTGTATATTATAAAAATGTTTACCTTATATTAAATTAAAGTTTTAATGTATATGTAAAACTTTTATAGTATATTAATAAATCCAATGCTAAATGCATATTAATCAGTTATATGGAAAAAATTATATGTGCATAGAGTATATGTTTTTCATGTATACGAAAAAAATGTGTGTGTGTGTGTATATATATATATATATAATATGTGTAAATAAATTGATCATGTGTACAATATTATTTAAAAAATGGTATATTTTTATTTAAAAAATGTGAAAAATATGTTACAGAAATGTGTATAAAAGGCTGTGAAACCCAAGAATAACCGCACGAAATCGATAAAAGGGGAAGGAAGCAAGAAGACTCTGAAAATAAAAGAATATATAATATAAGAACTGAGAAGGAAACGAACAAACAAAAATAAGAAAAATCAGTAAAAGCAAACAAAGAAACAAAAAAGCGATGATATATTTGTACATTTTTATGCCTCGACTAGTGTTTGAATAGTGGCTAGCAGCGCTATCGCGGTGATTGAGAAGATAGTAGGAATTATCTCTTGTCCTACTTTTTACAGTTGTGTGTCGTTTTATTTAATTTGTAATTTGATTGGTTGGATTGTTACTGTAGATCCTTCAGGCGAGAAATCTCTGTATAGTTTGTGCGGACCTGCTAGGATGCGATTATATCTTGCTAGATGCAGGAAAGAACGTACTGTCGAATGAAAAAGGGTGTCGGTCCAGTATTCCCAGATGCAAATAATGTCCGTAAAAACATTTAGGTTAGTTCCTTTTGAAAAATCTTTATTCTATATTATTATTATTATTATTAATTCCTAACATATTTAAAACTACATACTTTATTACAAGACTTAACTAACTTGGACAAATTTAATTCAAAAATTGGAAAAAAAACACGTTAGCATAACTTTAGAAAAAGGTTGATAACATGCAAAAATTAGAAAAATGTTAACACATTAGCATAAGTTGCAAAATTGTTGATAACTTATAAAACATTGTAACATACAAAAAATGTTTAGGAGTTTACAGACAGATGTTCATGAAATTTTTAAAGAAGCATTTTTAACTTTTTATACAATGTAGAAAAATGGTTCACGCAAAATATACTAAACATGTACAATAAAATTGTATGTCGTGTACCGAAAGAAGGAGAAATCATTATATATTGAAATAAGTGTTAATAATATATACGAAATATATAAAGAATGTTTTAAATGTATACTGAAAAGGTACAATGTTTCTAAAAATAATAGAAATCAAAATATACATTTGAAATATGTCCAAGGTGTATAAAAATGTTAGATGTGTCTAAAATATATATAATGTTTATTAAAAATGTATATATCAAAATATATTTAAAAATGAATATATTATAATAAAAATATTAACCCTATATAAACAAAAAAAATATTTGCATAAATGGAAAAAAATTGTAGGAAATTTATAAATATAACAATATATATTTGCAAAATGTGGAAGGTGTTAACTACCTATATGAAATCTTTCAGATATATAAAATGTACGATGTGTATGAAAACCAAGCATCAATACTATTTCAAAAATGCTAATCATGTATATGAGAAATGATAATGATTTTCTAAAAAGATTATGTTGTAGATATATAAAAAAAAGGTAATTACACCGCAGGTGCTAGAACTTGGTATAAATCCTCACCTTGGTACTAGAACTTGTGGTGTAGATAAAAGTGGTTCAATAACTTGGCTTTCACATGCAATACAGTCTATATACATGTTCGTAGATGATTAATACGCTGATGTGCCATCGTATTTCAGTTTTTTTCCTACATAGTAGAGATTAGGCCCTGCTTGTCAGCAAACAATAGGCGTAGATGATTAATAGGCTGCTGTGGCATCGTATTTCAGTTTTTTTCTTACATAGTAGGCCCCACTTGTCAGCAAACAGTAGGCATGAACATCACATATTGATGCAAACAATAGTGTACTCAGGATTCGAACCGTGGACCTATGCAAATAAACTAGTGTATCTAACCACCACGTTGAACAACGTTTTGTCACATTGCAACAGAACCCATTTAGGCCGAGAGCGGCATTTCTGCACCCGGTGAGGGTAAATAATTGAAAATAAATTAAAAAAAAGGTCAAAAAAATTCAAAAATATTTGTGGTGAAAGATGCTTTTGGAGGAGATGTTCATGCAGATTTTCGAAAAGATCAGCATCTGGAGGAGCACCTGGCAAAAAAGACAAATCCGCTGCTTCTCACGAAGGCATTGTTCACACACTATTTGGGACTGACTTTGTTTTTTTTGCCGCGGGTGCCCTAGATGTCGAAAAAAGCTCAAATTTTACATGAACATCTCCTCCAAAAGCATCTTCCACCACAAAAAAGTATAGAATTCTTTGAACTTTTTTCGAATGTCTTTTCGAAGATCTCCTAGGCAGGTCTAAATGAGCCTGGGCTCATCTTTGAATATCCCCATTTAGGCCCTGTTTGTTTGGGCTTTTGCTTTTGCAGCTTTTCCATTTTGGTCAATAAGTCATAAAAGCTTCTAAATAGGTGCTTTTGAAGCTTTTATGTATTTTTAATCTAAATAATGTTACATTGTTTCATCAAAAGCCATAAAAATTCCTAAATAGGTGTTTTTGAAGCTTTTATGACTTCTTGGCCAAAATAGAAAAGCTGCAAAACCCCAAACAAACAGGGCCTTATAAAATCGTAGACCTTAGGGCTCGTTTGATTCATAGGAAATCCATAGGATTCTTGTGGGATTTTATCCCATAGGATTTTTTCCTACGTTACTCATTTGATTCATAGGAATTGTTCCTATAGGAATTTTTCCCATAGGAATTTTTGTACTACTTCCTATAGGAATCCTAACATTCACTCCAACCTTTTTCTACAATTCCTTTGATGGAATCAAACAAACTTTGGTACAAGCAAAATCCTATAGGATTGGAGTGGGCATGCCATTGCAATCCTATGCTTTTCCTATTCCTATGATTTTCCTACCCTATGAATCAAACAAGCCCTAAATGTTCTGCTTTGGCCAGCCACTTTTATATTCATAGTTTGTTTAAAAAAGTATAAAAAATGTGTAAATTATAATGATTTTACAAACAATATATATTAATACATTACATTACATTACAAATGCATTCATGTATTAATTTAAAAATTATACATATAATTTGTTGCGAATTACAAATATATTCACGTAACAATTTGCAAATATTTATTGTAATTTTATACTTATTTAAATAAACACTCATAAGTATATAATAAATTCATGATTTTACTATTTTTATAGCAGTATATAAATTGTACAAGCTTTAAAAAAATATAAATATAAATATTATGTATAATAAAAATAAGAAATAAGCCTAGTATGGGCCCATATTGCATATGGAACAATATTTAATGAGATACTTACATTTTAATATATTAGAATTTTTTATTATGTCAATACGTTTTAAAATAATACATGACTTTTTAAATAACACCAGCATTTCAGAAATAACGTAAATTGAATAACTTATAATTATTTATGTGTATTATTTTGACACACCATTATAGTTTATATATTATTAAAAAATATGTTAAAAACTAACAGTAAAATAATTTTTTAATTAATACATGAATATATTTATATCCTATTTTATTTTATTATTATAATTTACACATCTTGTATAATTTGTGAGATGGTTTGGGTATATCCAGCGTAGGCCTTCTGAAGCGTCTGTGCATATCGGGCGGTTAAGGCGTGCTGATAATGTCAAGAGAGGTCGGGGAGGCCAAATTTGACTTGGGAGAAGTGTGTGAAGAGAGATCTGAAGGACTGGACTATCAACAAAGATCTAGCTCTGGACATGGGTGTGTGGAAGTTAGCTATCCACGTGCCAGAACCGTGATTTGATCACCATATCTTTTAGGTTTAAGCTCTAGCCTATCCCAACTTGCTTGGGACTGACAATTTTTTGTTGTTGTTGTTGTTGTTGTTGTTGTTGTTGTTGTACACATCGTGTATAATTTGTTTTAAAAATCTGTCAATACATAATGGGCTGGCCACTACAGCCCAATAAGGCCGATGATTATATAAATATTTTGTGTTGCAATGAGAAATAAATCATTGTTGGGAAATGCTAAGCGGCGGCGTACGCACGCTAGCGAACCCCGTGCGGCGGCTTATAGTCTATCCATTACATTAGCTTTTTAATATTTGAATTTTGTAAAAAAACTTATTTTTTAATTACTAACTTTTTTCCAAAGCAGATGTATCTAGGTGTATTTTAGTGCTAAGCATATCTAAAACAAATCCATTCTAAAATAGTTGTATCTCAATCATGAGATATTTAAAAAAAAATCCGTGTAGAGAAAAGCTATGTAGCAACGTGTGCACCTATATTTTTGCATGCTACCACCTTTCGATGAAGCTTTTCCTTTATAGAGAAGAGCACATGCATGTATGCAGTGAACCTTCCACCTATTATTTACATAATTGCATTTATGTTTTTTCTAATTTCAAAATAATTTATCTTAAAAATCATGAATCTAATTTTTGTTTCGTTTTCATCGTTGGGTTTGTTTTAATGAGGCTTCATAACAAGATCTCATATTGATGTTTTTCAATGAACTTTTTTCGTCACCATCGATTGTGAGATTACGTCACCCTACTTGCCATTTTTAACCATGAATTGTTGCCATAATAATTGTATATAGTTGTCGGGGAATTCTTTCATACACTTAAGTTTACGGTATCGCATGATAAAGTTACATAGTAAACACGTCACGATTAAACTGGCGGCACAACAAATCATCATGTCAATTATATGTAAATAACCCGCAACTAAATATGGATAAACCGATAACCAATCATTCAAGCAGAAATAAGTCCTTATTACAATTGGGTATAAATAACACGATAAATTTGAGTGCTATTTTAGGTGATTCTAAAAGGCAACATATACAAGCACCATAAATATTTTTTATTTGATGCATATCAATATCTAGTGACTTGACAACCAAATTGCTATAATTTGGCAACTAAATGTATAACGACCTGATAAGTAAGCAACAAAAATGTGACAAGTACTAATAAAAAAAGTTGTCAAAACATGTCGACATGAGAAGATCTCGTCGTGAGTAAGATAAAGGTGAAAACGGATCATCAATTGAATTAACGGTTTAGTAGATAAAACTTTTTAGCAATTTAAAGATACAAAAGCTACCCCTTTTTACTACTCCTAAGTAGTACGTCGAGAGGAAGAAAGCCGCCGCACAACAATCTGTGGGTGATGCGCCGCTCTATAGTGGCGTCCATCATTGTTTGGCGTGGTGGTGAGTGATTCGTCTCTCTTAGTGTGATGTTGCAGATTTGAATCATGAGTACACCTAATTTTTGCATCAACAAGTACTTTTCATGCCTACTGATTGTTTTTTATGGGATGCGTACTGATTGTTGACAAGTGGGATCTACTCTCTACCATGTAGAAAAATAACTGAAATATGATGCCACATCAGCATATTAACCATCTATGATCCGTATATCGGTATATGAACGATATTGCACGCGAAAGCCAAATTATTGAACCACTTTTATGTATACCACAAGTTCTAGTATCAAAGTGAGAATTTGTGCCAAGTTTTAGCACATGTGGCGTAATTGCCTCATAAAAGAATGTACAGTGCACAAAAAAATAGGACACGAAAACAAATATTTTATATAAATTTAACTGTATATTTGGAAAAAATACAAATGTGTACAAAAAAATCTTAAAATATTCAAATATATAAAATGTGTATGCTTTTTATAGAAATAATGAAATATAGTGCAAAAGAGTGAAAAACAAAGGAAACAAATGAACACTAAGAAAAAAACAAAGCCAAAGAAAATGAACTAAGAAACAAGAAAATGGAAAACAAGAACTAGTTGAAACTAGAAATAAATTGAAGAAAACCAATGAAAAATAAGTAAAAACAAAATATAAAGTAACCCATGAAGAAAAGAAAAACTAAAAGAACGAAAAAAAAAACAAGTCGAACAAGTTACTAATCACGTTCAAAATTAGCCGGCCCAAGACTGAATAAGACACAAAAATGCTTGAGACGAGACTGAAACAAGGGAATAACTATTTAGCGGGCACCCTCGCACGCCCCTGCGGAGGTCATTTTTGGCGCGTTTTGGAGCCTCCACGTGTCCTACGTTGACTGCTTCCCGCACGAAGCAACAAATGTGGTTGCACGCAAACTGTGGCTGTACCTGTGGCTATGCATGGACCTGTGACTGTACCTGTGGCTGCGCATATGGCTGTGGCTGTGGCTTGGACTGTGGCTCGGGCTATGGCTGAAATTGTGGCAGTGACACGGACTGTGGCTCGGGCTGTGGCAGGGATTGTGGCTGAAACTGTGGCTGTGGCTTGGGCTGTGGCTGTGACACACGGACTGTGGCTGAAGCTGTGGCTTTGTCCGTGGTTGTGGCTAGATCTATGGCTGCACGTGTGAGGCGCCATGTGTCAAACGTGAAGGGCTAAATGGAAACCCCGAAACGCATCAGAACGTGACACTTGAGCGCTCGGAGCGCGCGCGAGTAACCTTCACAAGGATACCCTTCAACTAGTGATTGACCTGAAACTACTCTGCTTGAAGTGAGATATAGGAGGTCTCGAGAATCTACTGTCTATTGCTTTGTTGGCATCAAACAGTTGCGGCCATGCCTGAAGAAAACATAGATGGGCTCACACAATATAGCGCGAGTACTACCTTCTTTGTTTTCGTTATTATTATTAATAAAAAATATTATTTTTTGTTTAAGGAGCTAAGAATTGTTTTCTTCTAAATGGAGCCATTTTTTTTTCTTTATGAAGCTAAACATTTTAAACCCTATTAATAAAAAAAATACTACCTCCGATCCATAATAAGTGTCGTTCATCTAGTACAAAGTTTGTACTAGCTTAGTACAAAATCTGCGACACTTATTATAGATCGGAGGGAGTATATGTTTAAATTTTGTTCAATTTGGTGTATATTTAAAAATAATTAAATGTATATTAATAAAATGTTTAGTATGTATTCAAGGAAAATTTATAGTTTAGTAAAGAATCATACATCTTATATTTGTAAAAACTTAGTATGTATTAAAAATATATTCATCATATAATTGAAAAAGTTCATTATGTGTTAAAAATACTCATTCTATATTATTAAAATGTTTACCATATAAAGTAGATGATCAGATCACAAATAATCATCAAAGTATTAATCATCAAAAAGTTCATCCAAAAACGTCAAGAACAACTAAACTACTCAAACATGGTATGAGGAGAGAGGGATGTTACAAGCTCACACGAGGTGGGAGAAGATGACGGCATGGTAGTGACGATGGAGGCGATGCCGTCACAGTGGAGATGGTGATGGAGACGGCACCGATGTGATGACGTAGTGGAGAAGGCACTGTCCTGAAGGACGATGCTCGCGTTGGCGGAGCCTCTTCTTCCTCTTCTTGTATTGGACCTCCTCCAGGTGTCTTTGGACCAACAATCAAGGTGGATGGAGATAGATATTGGATATGAAAAAAATGATAAATGGTTGCGACTAGCGGGTTGTAGGTGTATATATAGGAGGCTACCCGAGTCTCCTTCATTGATGTAGACTCCTCCCCTTCATCCAAGGGCTATGAATGAGACAAATCCCGTCCAAATCACCTCCTTATCGTCCAAAGATCTTGAGGGAACAAATATGAATGCAGTCCACAAAAAATGCCATCAGTTTGGGCTATTTCCTGAGGGGTCGGGAGGTGGTACGATGGCCGGTATGAACAACCATCTTCATACCATGCACTGTTACATATTTCCTCCCTTCTTAAAACGCTCAACGTTTCTTCCCACGAACTCGGAATTTAACGTTTGTGAACTCGTTCAGATCGTATGAATGAGAGCTTAGTGATGGTACCATTGGATATTCATTTGTATAATTTTGAAAAATATACCATTTTGGCACTCCCTAAAGGGTTAGGTCTAGTACTAGAACTCCTTCGTATTGCATTTGTCTTTGATATTTTCATCGTTCTAGGTACATGCTTTCTCTAAAACACTTGTAGACACGATAAAAAAGGAAGCAATTAAGAACTAAATAAAAATTATAAATTATGCAATGCTCACATGAAAAGTGTAAATACTGGAAATCATGCACAATGGATGTGATATATGAAGATAATGTCAACATATGAGCTCTAAACATGCACAAAATATGGAGCCATCTACCTCCCCATGCTTAAACCTTGCTCATCCTCGAGTAAGAAGATTGACTAACTAAGCTCATTGTTGCTAACAATAAAGCGTACATAGAAACAAAAGTACAAAAGTGTATATCCCACTCTTTTGTGCAAGCTTTCAAAAGTTAGCTAGCATCGGATCAATACATGCAATCCTCTTAGTTCCATTGCCATGGAGGTCAAGAAAGAGGGACTATTTTTGCGGAGCCCAAATTCCCATTGGAAAATATTTAGAAAGAAGGTTAATATTATGGAACAAAGCAGTGTCAATCATAGACAAAAGAAATCATGCATTAGTGATCGCTTAAAAAACGCCAACCCAAGGCATACTAGGTATATATAATAGTGAGATCATTTATCTGGTGATTAAACCACTAAACTACCTTTGTAGAGATGAGCGCAAGCCTCGACCTTACACTTACTGGGAAGATATAAACTAAAATTTTTGGGGAGGGGGGTGGTGGTGGTTAAGAAGTCAAAAAGCTGAAAAATTCTTGCATCAAATTAGCTGACCATCAGGCAATGGAGAATGCCTTATGTTCATGTCAACGCAAGTAGTAGTGATCACCATGCAACTAGGATGCACACATATCTATGAATGTAAGAAAGTTCTCCTAAGGACTAAGTGGGGAAGCATCCAACTTGCTTGCTCATAAAGACCTCGAGCATTTGAGGAAGCTCGTCATCAAAATATACAAGCCAAGTTCTATAATGTGAATTCCTCACCATCATGTAAACCTGAAACTCATAAAATTTCTACTAAGAAATACATGAAGTGGTGCTACTTTCAATCACTCTGTATACTAAAAAGGACAGTGGTGCAACTCCTTCTATCTCACACAATTTCCTTTTTCCTTTTGTGGCACCTTTTGGTGCATCTTTCTCTTTTTCTTCTTCTGTTGTGACACCTCTGTGGTGCATTATTTATTTGGTCTCTCATTCATCATTTTTTATTTTTGGTAGGAGCAACATCTTATAAAGATGAACAATACACTTTTATCATAACAGTCTTCAACTGAATGTAGACATAGTTCAATCTCAAGACATGATAGATACTCTAAATAACATAACTCTAGTAGTGTACCAATATCTGCAATGATCAAGCCATGAAAATATCTTGCTAGCCAAACTATGATCATGCAAGGCAAATTACAATAAAGAACATATATCTAGTCATGTAATGTAATATGATTTGCAAGGAGATAGGGTAGAAATAGCTATGAAAATACAATGGTAGGTAAGTATGGTGGTTGTTTTGAGAAGATGTGGGGGCTTATCTGTAGGAGAATAAAAGGAAGTCCTCCCACGGGTTTGGATGTACCAGCGATGTTTACACCATGTCTCAATGTGAGAGTGGGCAATGCTCGGTACCATATATGCTAGCAATATAAGATGAAACAGAAGTGCAAGAGGCGTCAAAATCACATTAGCCATAAAAATCAAAACTACACAACAGAATTATAACGTCATGTTGCATAGGACTCATCTTCTGCGCTTGTGTTAGATTTGTTCTTCGTGCCGACATGAAGATGAGGCTCCAAAGCTTCCAGGAATCTCTCTTCATTGGGGCACACATAGTGTGTCTGACACCAACGTTGGAGATAAAAGTGTTACAGAAAGTTGAATAAATGGTGCTGGAACTCCCTATATGTGACATCCCAACCATGCATTTTCAAGTTTTGGAATAAATAAATAAATTTATTGTTTGAGTTGCTTTGACTCCAATTTGAATTTCATAAGGGTTTAAGACCTTTTTAGTAAATTTTCCAAACCATGTCATGAGAGTTGATAAACATAATTATCCAACAAATATAATTCTTGGTTTGGAGGAATTTATTTAAATTCAAAAGGATTTCTTTCTCTAGAAATATTTTGAAATATTTCCAACATATTTGATTTTAATCAATGAGAATAAATTTATTTTGTTAAATATGGCTGATAAATATTTATTTGAAGTATTTCAGTCCTATGGAAATCTGCATTGGATTTCAGTACTATTTAAAATAAAGAGAGGAGATAAAAAATACTTCTCAAAATGGAAATTTTATAGGAAAATTAAGGGGCTAGATCAAGCTACGAGTACACTACGAGATCAAAAACAATCCTGCTGCTAAGTGCGCGTGCATGGATCGTTCGTAACCCCTTCATTACAACTTGGTCCATTCAGTTTTGGTACACAAATCAAAATGCCGATAATTAATTAAGTAATACAGGGGACGATATCGCAACACGAGGATGGTGCACGCCCGAAGTCGACCGCCTGTGTGGTGATCGACTAACTGGAACTAGCAGGCTAGCAGCAGCACCCTAGTTGCTGATGAGCAAATACAGATATACATTACAACAACCACATGTACCAGGTCCACAAATTCTGGCTACTACTGTCATACCACCGTAGAACGAGCTACGGCATTTCAGGCACATGTAGATGCACGGTGACAGCTGCACGCACGCTCGGACATCTGCAAATGTAGAAAGACAGATGTGTTTAAACTGTTAATTAGTTGAGGTGGATGCTTAATTAGGAAAACCAACAACTTCTCATCATGTACTAAATACTAATGTAACCAAAATGTAGAGATGTATTTCTCTCCATGTGCAATAGAAGAAGAATGGAGTAGTGCTTTGGAATATGGATGTTTACCTAGCGAGTGTGCTGTGTATTGCAGTGTCTGGAGACCAAAACTAATTGAAGTGCTGCTGGCTGCAAAGGGGAAGAAAGAGACAGCAAGAGTGAATTAACACTAGTATGCATAATTGACAATTGAGTACGGCTAAGACAGTATTATCTTCACTCTGAAATTATACATGGGCATAGATTCATCTATAGAAATAATGGGGACACCTGCTTACCCGAGCTGAAGGGTAGTTGGCTGCAGCTGTTGGGAGTACTGCTGCTGCTGCTGCTGCTGTTGCTGCTGCATGATGTCCATATGCTGGAAGAAGTTTCTGGCATCATACGGGACCATGTGATCGTATTCGCTGCTCGTCGACCCCGACGCCATCATGTTCATCGGCTGCTGAGCTCTCTCATTCTCAGACACCTGCAGAAAATCACACCGAGTCTCAGTGATCACACATTCACACATCTCAGAAATATCATATGTTGGCAATTATATATATGGTCTGTTCTTCCGATAGATGAACATGCTAGCTATTTCTAAATTCTAATTCACCTTGCTCCTCAGGTACATGTTGTCATTATGTAGCTCCAGTTCCTGAAATTAGAGAAAATGTTGCTTAATGTAAATTGGTGTTGAAAAAACCAAAGTGAATCACTTCCAGTAGAGGAATGCACACTGTTATGTTGTACTTACCCTCTTCTGCATATACTCAACTTCAGCATACATCAGCTCATTCTGCATCATCAAGGCATTGTTCATTAGATGAGGAACCAATTGAAGCTAGAAATATATGAGCAGTATGCAGTCGATTATTCTCAGTAAAATCATGAATAAAGACCATTCAGTAAGTTTACTGTTAAACACATCCAACATAGATTCATACACTGTAGTTACAATGACCATCATACCTTTCTGGCTCTTATCTTGGCTATGCCTTTCTCCAGCCTGCCTTCTAGCTGCTTAAGGTCCCTCAGGGTCATGGTGCTGACAGAATCCCTCACAAGTGACCTACTGGATATTTGAAACATGTTAAGACTGGAAATTAACTCACATAACTTTTCCTCAAAATCTTGTATACAACATACGATACGATTTGAGAGATGGTTACCTGTTTGAGTTTTGCAAGCTACTGATCTGCTGGCGCAGCTTGGCTGACTCCTGCTGGTAGTACTGCAAGTTCCCAATATGGAGGAGCATAGTTCATCAGCATATGCAAAGAGTGTCAAATTAAAAAGCTAGTTGAAAACAAATCGACATCCTTACTGGAAAGTGGATACTGATGAGTTGCATTTGCACATCTCACTTTTTATTTTTATTTTGTGTGCTGACATATACCTTCCCCAAAAAAATAATCAAATGAATGTGGTTTCTCAGATTTTCATGTCTAAAATTATATAGGAAAGTTTTAAAAATCATGCGCTAAGCCCCTGTAGTCAGCAGATGCATACGCAGAGAATCACCATTGCAGTCTAATTAAGCTAAAGAGATAGCAAACATTAATCAGTAGGCTCAGTTGCATGCATAAAATCAGATGATAATTCGGTTAGCTCTTCACTTAACTAAAGTTATGCTAATCAATATTTCATGTGGATTCAGGAAAACCTGGTTATTGATCCTAGTCCAGAACTTCAGACAGAGACAGGTAGAATTCATGTAATTCAAAATGTCTTGCTTTTATTACTGTTATTTAACAAATTCTTCGTTTCCTTGAGACTCATACATTTCATGTGCATTTCTAGCATCAAATCATGATATATCGATCCAATGGACAATATCATGCGTGGTCCGTTGGACCAAACAGAGGATCCTCTGGGAGTTGAGGCTGCAGCTTCACTGCAATAACCGTTGTTGTGCAATGCCCATAACTCTCTAGTCTGCTGAGGATATCTTGTCACAAGATTTTGCTCAGGGAAATCAAAGTTTGCCTTTGCTGAACAGTAACATGGAATGTTGATAAGTGCATGCATTGAAAGACAACATGGACTTGTGATGTTGACCTTACAGATCACATCTTGGGTGTCAGTTCAAGCAATTGCTGCAGAGTGAAAGAATGACATGATGTTACCTGGGCATTGACTTCTGCAACCGTCCCAGAGTTGGACGTGTCACTGTTGGCCTTTTTGTACCTCTCAATGGTGGCTTTCACACTGCAAATAACAGTTCATCATCGAAATTAGCACACATATATGGCTCACATCTATGCACACTTTAAGGAAAATTATAGAAATTTAGCAGCCGTATAATCGCATGTATACAGGGCAATCACATGTCTGCAGCTATGGTAATCTAAAGTTAGAGACAACCTTCAGCAGAACAAGTCACATGAGATGAGCAAGAGAATAATATTGATGTTATTGTATGCAATTTACTACGTACTGATGAATTTCATGGATGTAAAAGTGGGTCCAAATTTTACTTCCAATGAAGAACTTTTTTCCTGAAAGAGAGAGCTATCTAGTCCAGCTAGAGATTGTTCAAAATGAACAGCTCATAGTAGTCAGGACTCAGGATTTGCTACAGTACAAATGGATTCTGCTCTACAGATCATACTGTTGCAATTGGTCCGAAGCTTGCACTATCACAAGTCTCTCCGGCCTATGAATCAAGAGCTACAACAGTAGTTCCCCTTTCCAATGAGCTTTTAGCTGTCATCGCCCATACGAAGTTACAGCATCAGAGGTGATGTGTGTTCTGTCATGCATCCATCCATACTATGCTAGCTCTCTGGTACAGAACAGTTAAGAAAGTAGAAGTGTCTTTGGTGTGTTGGTTGGGGATATCCACATCCTATTGTTTGATGTGATATGTCCCAGCATGAGAAACCATATATTTAGCTATTAAATTATACCGAAATCATCAGTGAGTAATTACACATTTACACATTCTTTCTTCCCATCTATTAATATAATCTGAAGATTGGAACTGTGCTCATTTGATTCTTATATCTCTACTACTTAAAATAATAATGAGTGTTTCCTCTCCCATCTCAACTGTGTTTCACCCCTCTTTGTTAAACCTTCATCCATCCATTCCTTAACTATGTTAAAAAAAATCCATTCCTTAACCATCATTCTTCAGAAACCGCCTTAATTAGCCCACCTTTTATTGACTTACTAAACAAACTTATTTTCTATTTGGTATAAATACATGATTACAAAATAAAATCCTAAAATATATTTAGGCATCTAAATCATAGGCAGGAGTTGCTAAACATTTACTTACAAAACCAATTAATAAGGCAATGTGAATTGTAGGTTAACACACTAGAATATTTTTATCCTGTTGCAACACACGAGCAATTATATATGTAAATAAAAATGTATCCATGTGAGTTATTCTCCAGGGTCCCTTGTAGAAAATTAAAGAGGCCAACATAGAAGATCTTTGGGGAGGGGGCTCGCACAAAAATATTTTTATATATTATCATAAACTCCCTTCAAAAATGTTATCACAAATATATATATAAAAGAAGCTCTACATATTAAGAGCTATATATTTTAATTAGTTTTTTTTTCAAAAATAAATAAAATAATATTTTTTTTTTAATTAGGATGTAAGCGAACATATGTTTCCAAAATTTTGGCACAGTTAGAAAGTATTTTTTGTGATTTTATGTTAGTGCTGCTCAATCTAAGAGATAATCCATGTTGGCACTTTGCTAACTAAATAGAATGTTTTCCATACCATATGGTCCTTACATTGCAAGCAGACGATTATCAAATGTAAAGAACAAGCTTACAATATTCCACTAATAAACCAGCAGAAATACACAATTCTACAACATAGTTAGTATTTAACAGGAAAACATAATTCCAGTAATAAAGCAGCAGAAAAAGGGAAAACCATTTACCAGATTTAAAACATAATTGACAGGTGCAGTGCTAACTATAGGTAGTAGTAATCAGTGCACACCAGAGGTATCCCATAAAGTTTCCATAAGATATTTCCAGAGATCTTTTGTGATTTGTCTGGTAGTACTGAAGATTTGACTGCATCTCATGTCTTATCACCACATTTCTGAACTCTTTTTTCTCATGCAAACACAACAAAAAGCCAATTTCTGCATACTACCACAACAACACTGACAACCATATCAAGATTCAAGCATACCCATTATCTTACCCCTACTTCCCAAGCTAAGATCATTAAACCAAACAAATGCCACATCAACTCACAAGTACAGTCAGCCCTGGCCAAATACTGAAATGCAGTTCATTAAGTATGTTTCCCTCACCAGATGTAACCTTAGCATCCTCGAGGATGCTATTGGCCATCCATCCGCACAGTGACAGGTGTGCTTGGGCACAGGATTTCACATGATTGGGGCAGGAACACAGTAGGTTCGCTCGTTTTACCCAATGGGCAAACAGGGGTAGCAACACAACGCAAGCTTTTACCCAGGTCATTAACCATCCTGACCAGGTCACCAGCTTTCCTCACTCCCAATACACCTCTGGCCCAGCACAGTGGAGGTAGTACTACTGTCTACTGTAGACTATGCCATTGGCTGCACCAAGACTGCAGGGTAGGAGTACACACACCGGCAACAGAACAAATCAAGCGTTTTTTCTTCTACCATAAAAGGCCGGACTTTGTTTTTGAGTGTTTATTTCTCAGCCACTGTGTGGCCGTACCTGGATGGCCAGGTGTCACTGTGTTGTACGGAAGTCTCTTGTTACCATTTTTTGGGGGAAAACTTGTGTTACCTTGTTGAGCAACACAAATACTAGTATTGTATGGACTTCTTGACTTTGGGGGATAAGGAGATAAATAGTACTTGTTGTATTTTCTTTACATGTGTATTAATATTCCAAGGCAATACTCAATCAAATTTTAGATTTCAAGAGATGACTAGAATATTTTTAATATTTTATATAAAAAACTGGACTTGCTATTTTCCATGTTCTTGCACATAAGTTAAGGTTTGCAGAAACCAAAACTTGCCGTGGACTTGCTATTTTCCATGTTCTTGCACATAAGTTAAGGTTTGCACATAAGTAAACTAATTAATTGATGATTTCTGCAAAGTCAACTAATAAGGTATGGTTTCATTGCTGCTCAATAATAGTAAGAAAAATACATACATTAGCATTGGGCATTTTAATTTCTTGTATTGGGCTTAGTGAAGTAGAACTTTAGTGGTTTTGTTCTCCGCAGATGTATATAAGAAACCATTTTTGCAAATAAAATAAACAGATAATGTGTGTAAGAGAATCATTCATTTAGCACATAATTAAGTAAGTATAAAACAGAAAAGAATGCTTTAATTTGTTTAATTTAGATTAATTAATTTTTATGAAATTGTAAAATATTAGTTTTTTCTGTTTTGAGCCATACACAAGGAAAACTATCTAGATAGTCTTTCTTGTGTAGACTCCTTTCAGTAATATCAAAACTCACACATATACCCTTCTACTTTCCCTGCGAAATGTCCACTTCACTACTATTTCTTTGTTGTTTCCTCTTGGAAAAGTACAGTGGTGGTGTCAGGAATCAACTGCTCCCATGACAGGGAGAGAAAGGGCCACATGGTACAGAAGCCCTAACCCTAGCAAACTCCTTAGTTGGGATTTGGGAAAGAGCATGCAAAAAGAAGCTTAAATTAACCACTTTCTTCATCTCCCTCTTACCTTATGATCTCATCAAACACACATACACTATCAGTGACACACACACACACATGATAACATCATACATGTACTACTAAGTACTGTACTTACAAACCAGTACAGAAAAAAACATCCAGGAGCAAAAGAACCTCCATGCATACCTAGATCTGCTTCTCTCCACACACACACACACACACATAAGCAAAGGTACCAAGGGGGGAAAGAGGAAGAAG
This sequence comes from Bromus sterilis, assembly GCA_950022295.1. Classification (NCBI taxonomy): domain Eukaryota; kingdom Viridiplantae; phylum Streptophyta; class Magnoliopsida; order Poales; family Poaceae; genus Bromus; species Bromus sterilis. The sequence goes on from OX465597.1 coordinate 35,902,273, forward strand.
CGGAGCCCAAGGATGGATGGATGGATGGATGCCCTGTGATCTTTGGGATCATGAGGTATGAGGGATCTACCAAAGCTCCCTCTCCCTCACTCATCTCTCTCTTGGCCACAAGAGCCAGTGAGTGGAGAAAGGAAATGGCATAAATGGAGCAAGGGAAAGGGCAGCAGGACCACCATGTTCTCTCACACTCGCACAGTCACAAGAAAGAGAAAGGCTGAGGGGATGTACACATACCACACAGAGCAAGCACTGTCCTAGATCTATCTACACATCTAGCTCACCTCACAGGAGCACAAAGGAAAGCAGCAAAGAACCACGGCAAGCTGCATATGCATGCCTACCTCAGTCACTCACACCCACACACCCACACAAAAGAAGCTGTTGCAATTTCTTTCCCCTTGTTACTCCCCTCCCCTCAGCAGCACCGAAATAAACAAGACAGTTAATAACGGAAGCAAGTAACAAAAGATGCAGCTCCCATTTGACCTTCCCAACCCTTTGCCCCAAGAAAGCCAGGAGCAAACTTGCTCCAATTTGGACATGAAACTGCATGAGAACAGAAATAAAAAATCCTCTCTCTCTCTCTCTCTCACACACACACACACACACACATATCAGTTCAGTAGTGGTAGGATCTGAGGTATGTGTGTGCTATGCTGTGCATATGCATGCCTTTCTTGGTGCTATAAATATATGCCTTGCCATGTAGATGTATGCATACATCCATCCATACTTGTGTATGTACATATTGGAACCTGAGAGTCTGAGACTGAGAGAGAATTTGAGGATGAGAGCTGGTTTGGTAGGTCGTACCTGTTGTTGGAGTACTCGTAGAGGCGGCCGCGGCTGGAGAAGACGATGAGGGCCACCTCGGCGTCGCAGAGCACCGAGAGCTCGTACGCCTTCTTGAGCAGCCCGTTGCGGCGCTTGCAGAAGGTGACCTGCCGGTTGGTGGTGTTCTCGATGCGCTTGATCTCGATCCGGCCCCTCCCCATCTTCTCGCTGGCGCTGCCCGCCGCCGCCGAGTCCGCCGGAGCCGGAGCCGCCAGCTGATGATCGTTCACCGTCAGCTCCGTCACACCGGAAGCTCCGCAGCTCAAATCCGCCTGAGAAGAAGAGGAAGCAAACGCCAAAAACCAAGATGAGCAAGCAGTGGATGGAAGCTAGAAACACATCGAACAAAATCAAGAACTGCCCATGGCTTCTGCTTTATTACTGGCCATGGCTAGCTCTTTCCCTGGTGTATGGATCATCAAATTAATTTCTTTTCCCTATTGTTGTGGTGCTCTCGCCAAAGATCAGAGAGATCTTCAGCTAGCCCTTCCTGTATTCCCCTCTTTCTTGCTAAATCCTCGGTGTGAAGCAGGCAGATCCTACTCCCAAGTCCCAAGTCCCAACATATACATGCACAAAGATTGTGCAAGGAAAATAAAGCAAGCTATGTATGTATGTATGTATGTATGTATGTTCCGAAACCGAGGCCAAGAAGAAGAAGAAGCAAATTATTACCATCATGCTCATCATGGACGCTATGGCGAGGAGGATCTCTCTGGGTGCTTGTGTGAGCTAGCTAGCAGAGACTGGAGGGAGAGATCCAGAGAGGAAAAGAGGAATGTAGTGCGGGATAGGCAAGACGAAGAAGAGGAGAGGTATTAAAGGGAGGTGGGGGGAGGGAGGGAGGAGGAGGGGGGATGATATGCAGTTGGCAGGAGATGATGTGGCCAATTCCTATGGCTCTTGGTGCTTTGTTTCATCTAACTTCACTTTAACTACAGTTCTTTTTAGGTTTAACTAGCTAATGGCTTCCTTCCTTCTTCTAAGCTTGTCCAGGTGTCGGCAGATATATGTGTGTCTTCCATACCATTTTCAAAAATCAGCATGTAACTCTGCAACTCCGGAGGCTCCGTACGTAGCTGGCCTTGGTTGTATTGGTAATTTGGTATACACCTAAACCGTTAAGGGGAGCAAGGCTTTAATTTTTATGTTTTTTTTTCTTCCTTTCACCTACCCATGCATGGATGTGATTTGAGAAGAACTCATGGATGTGATTTGTTGTTATGCAAAACAGCTCTTGCACACACACACCTCTAGAGCAGCATCTGTAGCAGATCCCCTATCATAAAACTTCAAATTATTTTCCTAAAAAAAATAGAAAAATCATTGTTGTGCAGCTAGCAGCTCGCCTAATTTTTTTTCTTCTGAATTTTTGACCACAATTTTTTCACATAAATTCATTTCCAACACATACTTAAACAACTTTGTTCATTAATTAAATAATATATTCTGCCATAATAGAATTGTTAATTTACCTAGTACGTGCATACTATTACTACTCCTTCATCATCATTAAAATTCTGTTTCTACTTCTTGTTGAGGCGGCGCACATGCAGCAAAGGAAACTAGTTGGGGCGATGACGGGAGGCGATGCGAAGCTAAAGAATGTGGCTCAGAGATTAGGATGTGGCTGGGCTCAAAGGGCGATGGCGGTGTGAATCGTGTGAGCGGAAATGGGTTGGGAGAGGTGGAGCCTAGGGTTTGGGGGCCGGTGCTGTATTTCATTGTTGATGGTGATCAAATCGAGCGGTGATTCGGTTGTTTTGCCATTATCGCCGGAAAGGAGCAGTTGCTCATTTATCATCAAACTTGACCCAGTTGGACAAAAAGTGAGGATGTGGGGAAAATTTTTAGGGAGAGTGTGGGAAGTTAAATTTCTAAAGGAAATACGATATATAAGAGCATCTACAACCTAACCGGAGAAATCCGTCCCACTATATGCCCACATATGCGCTCAATCGTGCCCGAGTAGTGACCTCACTCCTTAAAAGTTCTTGTCCGCAACCGTGTACCTCAAATGAAATACTCAAATCCATAATCCTCATGCAACCTAATATTACATGTAGTTGGACATACACATGTCATCGGACTACCACAATTTGACATGTTCATCCACAGATGATACTACAATGGAGGAAGTGCATCCATACTCACCCTTGCCCTTGTCATTGCCGTCTTCTTTGAGAAAGTAGCGATCGAAGAAGAAAAACGGATTGAGTCTTATATCTTCACTATTAGAGCTAAGCGATCTCGTCTTCTTATCGAAGAAGCAAGGGTGCGTGCCACTTCTCGGAGATCCGAGGACGAAGAGCTTCCTCCGTGTCGGGTCCAAGGCGGCATGTGAATCCGTCTCTGCAGCCAAGCCCTCAGGGGATTTTACGGTAATACCGCACCGTCATCATTGGACGACGGAAATGACGCTTCCTCGGACGTACGACTGCGTTGACCTTTGATTCAAAGCCCAATGCCGAGGGTCGTGGCGCCACCACAGGAGTTGTACCACCACCCTGGTGTTGCAAGGCCCCTCCATAAAGGTCGCGATCACACTCCTCGAGCCACTGTCAGACATTCTTTTCCCGGGAGCGTCGGAGAGCAAGGCGGACGATCATCTCCTCATTGTCCCAAAATGGGACAAGGTCCTAGCCGATAGATTAGGAGAACTCGGAGTCGGAGATTGCCGAAAAGAAGCTTTGGGACGGATCGAAGTGGCTAGGATTTGGTCGGGATGGCGGATATGAATGAATATGTGAGGTCGGGATGGACCATTCTGGACCGGATCGAACGTGCATGGGTGCGTCTGGACGTGTCCATTTCCACCCCAACATATGAAATGGATATGAGTTCTTGTTAGCCCGGACATTTGGACCGGATTTGCCACCTCCGGTTCGGTGTCAAAATCTTGTTCGGGTGGTGACCAGGCAGGCTAACTGGATGTTTGTAGCGGATTTGAAGGGTCATGTTAGAAGGGTTTAATTCTTTATTTTTTTACCTTCAAATAACATCTGAACAATCTAGATGCTCTTAGTTTGTTATGTGTAGCCCAATTAACCATATTAATTAATTCTAAATTTTCGACTTTGCGTTGTAAATTTGTAATACCCCGTAGCTAACAATTTATTTACTGGTCAGGGTGGAGAGACAAGGAGACGAGTCAATGCATGCGCGCCCGGCCTATCCCCATGTGACACCGCACAAGCATTGTTCCGTTTCAGTTTGTCACATACAGTGTAGGATGCAGAGATGTATAATGGCTAAGTACTCCCCAGCAACCTCCTATTTATTCAGCGCCCCGTTCAGTTGCCCATCATGCATGGGGCCCTAGCTCCCTCGCTTGCTAGCTGCCCAACACCATCTCCCCCACACAATGTGATCGGTGCATCATATGCTTCCTGCCCACCCCATCCACCGGCCGGCTGTCTTCTCCACCACACCAATGGCCTGGGGGTGCCCCAGCTCCTCCGCGACGGCGGTTCTATACGTCGCCGACGATGTATCTACGCCTCTGCTACTTGTTGAAACTTGAAACTCGGTGCGGTTTCGCGGGTGCCATCTTTAATTTGGGATCTTTATGCTTATTATGATCGATGCGCAAAAATCGTAGTGAAGTTTGTTGAAGATCTTTGCTTCTAAGTTAGTGCTCTGAAAAGGCGATATTTTCCCTCCATAACAGATTTTGTTAGTGTAACAAGAATGGATTTTGTTGGAGAAGTTGTGGAATTGTAAGCATGGCTTCTTTTGGCTGTGTTGTCTGCCTACTTTTCTGTAGAGCCACCTTTCCTGGGTATGCATAAGGAGACAGGGTACATGAAGACAGTTAGAGAAGTGGCCAGGAGGCTAGTATTCGGCAAAAGGCAGACTGTTACTTTGTTTTTGCAAGAATTCTTGCCACATTCTCATATCTACTAGATCCTTGTTGCTGTATTTGACAATGAAGCCACGAAAATCAATGTATAAAATTTAAGCAAAAAGCTTCTAAGTTAGTGCTCTGCAAAGCACACCCAAGTTTGTTAATAAACGACTAATCTATTTGAAGTTTAGTCACTGAGTTCAAATCACATGTTAGAAACTTAGAATATCTCCAGCTTAATTTGAACATTAAGAGAAGAATAAGAACAGGCATTGGAACAGATCGATCAGCTTACTTGCAAGTGTAATCAGAAAAGCTTGTCCTTCTACATTTGGCACTGGACAGAAGGACTGAAATGACCTGATTGAACCACGCGTGACAGACAGACGTCCAGTCAAGCATTGGAGATGAGGTGGTTGCTTTGTGCACACATCCATGCTATGTACTACTATTAATAACAGGTGCTATAAAAGATATTTTTTGGGCTCACCTCTATGTTCCACCTAACACATCCAAAGTTCTTGGGTTAACTCGCAGGCATGCTTGATTAGACAGTAATTAGAACTTAAATTGCCTGAGGATGCTACGACATTTTGATTGATAACTGCATCGAAAATGACGGCTCGTGCTATAATTATGGGCTTATTTTATAAGGTTTCGTGCCATCAACAACATCTCAGTTTCCGGTTTCTAATGTACTGAAATCTTTCAACTTTTCCACCACAAGTTACCACATACGGATCTTGTGATTCAACTGATGGCTCTGCAGATAACGGTATGATTCTCAGAGACCACCTCAGCGCCATAACGTCTGTGTGCATCTTAGCTATGCAGAGACCGGGTGTACTTACTTAAATCTTTTGAGTAATAAATCCCTTTATCCAAAAAATCTTTTCTTCCTGCCGCAATATTTTTTATTGCCATGATGTGCTTTGGAGTCTCAAACTCTGAATTTCTAGCACTAAGTGAAAGGCTTAGGCTTGAGTCGCAATGGAGTCAACTGGCCATCGTCAGTTTAGAAGCTGTAATCTCGTGAAAAAGAACGGTATGGACAGACACTACAGGAAAAATACGCGTAGCCGAGTGTTTGATCATAAGCCAAGTGTCTAGATCACGGTATGGCTTTACCGTTTATGAGATTAAACTACTCATGAAACAACAAAACTCTTGTATTACTCATGTTCGACGTAATCATAATCTTGTAAGCCACGTAATGGCAAAGTAAGGCAATTGTCACAATTTAATCCTGAGTGTACCTGTGCTATATGAGTAATAAAGTAATTTTCCATAAAAAATCGTTTGCACCACAAGTCACCGAACCATTTGGCCTTTGAACGGCCAGTTGCACCAAGTGGAACCACTTAATTTTTCTTTTTATCAATGTTTTAACTTTTAAATAGCATACTATAGTGTTTTGAGGGGTCCTTCTCTACGGGACTTTGGTCCTAACACATGAATAAAAAAATTAAATAATATGTTATAGCGTCGATAAAGCATTTAGAGAGGTCCGGAGCTAAAAAGCATAGCCCGCTATTTAAAATTTTGTTTGTTTTACATAAAGAGCAATGGTGAACCAAGGTAAGCAGAAACACATACCATCCCTTGACTACACATGGATTGCGAGAATGGTTGTCAAACAAGAAATGCCTCCAAAGAAACCAATGACACATGTAAGTGCAATCGTTGTTGAAACCCATCACTTAAGACCAAGGTTTTGGATTCCGTATCAGAGAAAAATCTCGATGGGCACTGGGATTTCCGGTTACCGCGGTAACCGAGAAATACCGAACGGTTACCGGGCGAAATATTTTAAATCAATTTTCAGTTTGCAACCAACCACCACTCATCCAAGCGCTACTCGACTGCCTCCACCACGAGAGAGAGAGAGAAAATAGGCTTTCGCCCCGCTTTATAGATAAAGCATCGACCACAGATCCGAGTTCAAATTACAGCCGAGTACATCAACCGCTGTGGGCACATCATAACAAGCCCAAAAGAACATGAAAGGGGAAAGAGTACACCGCAACAAGTAAGCTAAGGGTAACCACCACAGCACAACCACCAGGAGGCGGCACATCACATCAAGTCGGCCCAAGAGGAGGGGATGCCAGCGCTCGCCCCGAAGCCACCAAGGAGTCCATCATGCGAAGAAGGTACTCTCTATCCCTGCGCCTGGATAGAGGGTGCCAGTGCTGCAAGTATGCGAGGAAAGTGAAGATCATGTCAGACGCGCGACGAAGAAAGACCCGCTCGATGACCATCTTGTTTCTAGTATTCCAGAGGGTCCAAGCAAACGCAGCAAACACCAACCAAAAGAGGCGCCTACGCCGATTGGGCTGGTTGGCCTTCGCCTGAAGGAACCCAGCCAAGTCAGTGGCTTCCCAATCGGGGCCCAGGGCCTCACGCATGAAGCGCCACATGAACCTAGCAGCTAGACACGAGAAGAAAATGTGGGTCCCCGTTTTGGGGACCCGACACAGGGGATAGATGCCGTTCCCAGGGCCCTGTCTCTTCTAGACCTCAGTGCCAGACGGGAGGCGATCACGGAGGAGCTGCCAGACGAAGATCTTGAGCTTCAAGGGCAACGGCGCCTTCCATAGGTGATCAGTCCAAGGAAGGTCCGGGGCCCGACACAACGCCCGATAGCAGGATTTAACCGAGAAGCACCCCGAGGGTGCCAATAACCAAGAAACGCTATCAGGCTGAGCCGAGCGCAGAGGGGGGAGGGAGGCCACGAGGTCTTCCCACGCCCCCATCTCAACGGGGCCGAATGTGCGCCGGAATGAGATATTCCACCGTCCATTGGCCCCGGCCGCCGACACAAGGATATCCGGATCCGAGCAAATCGCAAATAGGCCAGGGAAGGTGAGACAAAGGGGTGTCCGACCTACCCACGGATCCAACCAGAACAGGGTTCGCTCCCCATTGCCAACCGCACAGGCAAGACCCAGCCTGATCTCCGGCTTGATCGACTGGATGGCCTGCCAAAACTGCGACCCATGGCCGGAGGGGCAGGACAGCAAGGGTCGTCCCCTGAGGTATTTGGCCTTGATGAGCTATAACCACAGCCCACCATCGTCATTAAGGATGCGCCAAACCCAACGCAACATAAGCGCGACGTTCATACGTCGCGAAGCAATAATCCCAAGGCCACCGGCCGGGCGCGGAAGGCACATCTCAGCCCACTTGACCATGTGGTATTTCTGGCGACCGTCAGCACCCTGCCAGAAGAAGCGAGCGAGCTCTCGGTCGAAGGCGGCATGGACGCCCTCCGTGAGGAGGAAAAGGCCCATCATGTACATAGGCAGGCTCGTAAGGAAGGCATCAATAAGGACAGTTTTACTTCCCTTGGAAGTAAAGCGGCCACGCCATGGCTCCGAACGCGATGCCACCCGGTCCATAACCGGGTGGAAATCCCTAATAAAAAGGGAGGACCCCGACAGAGGCATCCCTAGATAAGTTACCGGAAAATCGGCTAACGTGCAGTTAAGATTATCCGCAATGCGGTGTCGATCCTCCTCCGGGAACCCTAGGATCATCACTTCACTTTTGTCAAAGTTGATCTTGAGGCCTGACATGGCCTCAAAGCATAGGAGGAGGAATTTTAGGTTAATTATGTCGAGGTCCGACCCCTCGACCATGATCATGGTATCATCCGCATACTGGAGATGTGTCACGCCACCCCCAGGGATCAGGTGACCAACCACACCACGAATGTGGCCGGCAAGCCTCGCTCTATCGAGGATAGAAGCTAGGACATCGACGGCGAGGTTAAATAGGAGGGGAGAAATAGGGTCCCCTTGCCTGACGCCCCTAGAAGACCGGAAGTACGGCCCTACCACACCATTGATATTAATGGCCGTGGACCCAGACTGGACAAGCTGCATGACCCAACTTGACCACCCGTCGGCGAACCCTCTACGATCGAGGGAAAGACGCAAGAACTCCCAGTCAAGGCGATCATACGCCTTCTAGAAGTACAACTTAAGGAAGACCCCACGTCGGTTTTTGGATTTGACCTCATGGACAATCTCATGCAGGGCCAAAATCCCATCGTGGATACAACGGCCCTTCATGAAGGCCGATTGATAGGGGTGTGCAATACGGCCGGCCACCGGGGCCATCCTAATAGCGCACACCTTCGCAACTAGGCGCTCCATCACGTTAATAACGGTGATGGGGCGAAACTGGCGGATCTCCGTCGCCCCAACTACTTTGGGGATCAGGGTAATAATCCCATAGTTAAGCCTTGCCATGTCCAAAGTCCCCGTATAGAACTCCTGGAATATAGGCATGATGAATGTTTTAACCTCGGGCCAAAAGCGCTGGAAGAAGGTCACGGGTAGGCCGTCAGGGCCAGGCGCCGACGACCCCTTCATACTATGAAGCGCGGCATGGACTTCGTCCACCGAGAATGGAGCCGTCAGGTCCCAGTTCTCAGCCGGGGAGACCCGTGCGTCGCCGACCCAGAAATCCTCAACCAAGGAGACCCCCGAGCACGGGTCCGCCGAAAACAACTCCTTATAAAAGGAGTAGACATGGTCCGCAATCCCTGCGGCATCCTCTATTAGGACACCGCCATTCCAGAGGCACGGGATCGAGCACCGGCGCCGACGCCCATTAGCAATGGCGTGGAAGTAGCCCGTGTTGGAGTCCCCCTTGAGGAGCCAATTTTGTCCCCCGCGCCGTTTCCAAAATAGTTCCTCGCCTTTATAGATCTCCGTCAGAGATGCCTCCAGGGCATACTGTTGGAGCCACCCGTCCGCGGAGAGGCCCGGCCCCATGTCAGCCACCCGATCAAGGGCCTCAACCTGGGCCAAGAGGGACGCCTTGCGGGATTTGAGGTCCGCACACAGGTTAGCCCCTCATCCCCGCATAAACTTGAAGGGAATATGCCCGAGAGGCAATAATAAAGTGGTTATTATCTTATTCCATGTTTATGATAAATGTTTATTTTCATGCTATAATTGTGTTAACCGGAAACGTTAATACATGTGTGTTTAATAAACAAAGAAAAGGTTCCTAGTAATGCCTCTCTTTATACTAGCTTGTTGATTAACGGATGATCAAGGTTTCCTGATCATTGACATTGGATGTCGTTAATAACAAGGTCATATCATTGGAGAATGATGTGATGAACATACACCCACAGTAGTTATAGCAATACGATCATGCCATCAAAGTTTCTATTGCTGTATCAAACTTTCACGAAGTAACCCTAATCCTTAGACCATGAGATCACGTCAATCACTGACACCGGAAGAGTACTTTGATTCCATCAAACGTCACACCGTAACAGGGTGATTATAAAGGTGTCGTTGGGTACTTGGAAAGTGTTAGTTGAGGCTCGTGGATCAAGAGTGGGATTTGTCCATCCAGATGACGGAGAGATATACTCTGGGCCCTCTCGGTGATATCACATTGACATCGCTTGCAAGCACGTGACTGGCTCACGAGGATGTTATATCACGGAACGAGTAAAGAGTACTTGTCGGTAACGAGATCGAACTAGGTATGGATGATACCAAATGATCGGATCTCGGACAAGTAAAATATCGCGAGACAAAAGGAATTGGTTACGGAGTAATGGTTCACACGATCACTAGTTCATCGTTGAGTAAGTGGGAGTCATCATGGATCTCCAGATCCCGCTGATGATTATTGATCAGAGAAGAGTCTCTGTCATGTCCATTTTTATTCACGAACCGTAGGGTGACACACTTAAGGATTCGTCGACGCGTTTGAGTGGATACGGAACGCCGGAGAATATACTGGACAGCACATGGACTGTTTTGATAAAACTGCTGGAATAGTTTCGATATATCAAAATAGTGCAAGGGGATAATTGTTAATGTGTTCATTGAATGAAGTGTTCATCAATGAAGTACTCATTGAATGAAGTGTTCATTAATTTGAGTGACATTAAACAAGATAATTAAAAGTGTTTTAATGTGATAAAACTCTTGGAATTTTGAGTGGAGATTTATGGAAATTATGGGAATAATGTGACCCTTTGTTTTTGTGAGTGGAGAGTCCACCCACATGATGAGGGGAGAGGTGGGGGCACCTCTTGGGGCGTGCTACCCCTTGGGGGCTGCCTCCCCCTCCTCCTATATATAGATGGGTGGAGGTCCTCACACATCCAACTCATTCCTCCATCTCTCATATGCCCTTTGGTTGGCATCTTCCTCCCCTTGCTAGCTGATCCAGTTTCACGAGTACGGTGCTTAGGCGAAGCCCTGCTCAAGATCTTCTCTACCACCACCACCACTATGTTGTAGTGCTGCTGGAGTTCCCGAGGATCCACTACTTCCGCTGCCCAACTGGAGCAAGGGGCGGAGGTCGTCACTGATCCGTACGTGTGACCGATTACGGAGGCGCTGCCCGTTTGTGGCGCCCATCTTCATCACGACCTTGAGGTCGGCAAGTGATCGACTACATCACCCACGAGAATCGTTCTCGTTAAAGCTTTTGGTCTTCGAGGGTGAGTCCTTCTCAAACCGTTACAAGTGATCTTCTAGATGTGATCTTGGCTGTTACAACCGTAGGAAATTTTTTGTTTTCTATGCAACGAACCCATCAGTGGTATCAGAGCCTCGTCTATGCGTAAATGCTTTGTACGGTTAGAACACATAGAGATGTGGGCGTTGATCCTCTAGTTGTTACCCTCTTTTGTGCACTTGTTCATATTGCGGCAATGTTGGATTGAAGCGGCCCTAAGCGCAGATTGCGTGTCACGCTTGACATACGGCTTGTACCGTATAAAGTGGCTTTGGGGGTGTCAGTTTCTCTAACATTAGTGATATGGAATTTGCAACGGAGGGCCCTGGAAAGGGATGAAAAGAAACAACTAGCGAATCAACGTTGTGGTTCTTGTCCGTAGGTAAGATCGGTTCTTTCCTAGGAAGCCCAAAACCACGTAAAATTTGCAAAGATAATTTAGAAGCGTCTAACTTGTTTTTGTAGGGCATGTGATGTGATATGGTCATTGTTACAAAATTGTTGTATGAAATGAGATTTATTGTAAACAACCGGCAGGAGCCATATGGTTGTGTTTTTCCTTTTTAAGGCCTGCGTGCTGTAGATATATCCATGAGATATATTGTAATGGAGAAGGACGACCATGGTGGTGGCGCCATGGACCTTGGTGCCGCGCCGGTGGCATGATGGAGATCATACCAAGACGCACAAGATGGAGATCTAATGCGAGAAGGACCATATCATATCACATTATCCATGCATGTGATGTTTATCCTTTTATGCATCTTATTTTGCTTAGTTACGATCATGATCGCTGCGGTAGCATTATAAGATGATCCCTCTCACTTAATATCAAGATAATTATATGTTCTTCCTTAGTATGCACCGTTAAGAAAGTTCGTCGTTTCGAGACACCACGTGATGATCGGGTGTGATAGACTTTACGTTCGCATACAACGGGTGTTTTCAAGCCTAGCATGTACAGACATGGCCTTGAAACACATGCAAATACTAAGGTTCTATTTGGCGAGCCTAGCATGTACAGACATGGCCTCGGAACATGGACCGAAAGGTTAAGCACGAGTCATATGGATGATATGATGAACCATATTGAGATGCTCGCCATTGCAGCTACACTGCCTCACGTGATGATCGGTCGTGGTGTAGTGAATTTGGTTCGTGTAATCACCAAAGACGACTCGAGGGATGTTGTTTTTGAGTGGGAGTTAGATGAACTCATTTTATCATGAACTAAATCAAAGTGAATTTGCATAGTTCGTTGTAGTCATTGGCATTTGTTTACTACCTTTGCGCTTAGCTATAATTGAGATAATAGAACTATAGAATTCTGGATATTTAACTTTACGGACTGGTACCGTATTGTTTGAGTGTCAATCTAAAGTCTTATTGCAAACTTTAGCAAACCTTGCTTACTCAATGAAGTTTAATAATGTGTATTAAATCAAGAGTAACAATTCCAGTGTTAGTGTCTAAGTATCACACTTGCCTCCATGATCCTTGATATTCAAATGTTGTTTGTTATTATCAAGGTTATCTAGGAGCTGAAAGGATTGTTTCAGTAACTATCATGTGTGGAAGATATAGCGATATCTGAAACAATGTTTAGTTGCAATGTGATAGAGTAAAATTTAGTGAGAAACATGTTCTCATATTGTATGAGAATTTGTGAAGGTTGGAGACACTATGTGTCCTAATCTCCCAAAAAGGTTTTGGGAACTAATATTGTACTCACAGTTTGTCCCTATGAGCTATGGTAGCTTTGTCATGATAGGATGAATGGAAGATGCTGGTAAAATTTTTTTACTGCACTAAAAGATTGCTAAAGAATGGAATTTGGAAGAACACCAAACATTTGATGACGGTGATCTACATCAAAGTGAGAATCAAAGGGTGTTAGTATTTGACTAACACACTTTGGATTATGTGTCATTTGAATGGTACCACAAGTGATGTTGGTAAATTCTTCTAAAAAGGAAAGGAATTGCTGAAAGAGGATCTGAAAAATATTTTGGCGAAAAAGAAAAAGGAAAAGACTGGAAATGTCCAGCTCGGGTATATAGATGATATACATGTTATGGGTATATTCATTGCTTGTTAAACAATGTGATTCTTGAGTATTGGATACTGATTGGTTGGTATGAAGTGTCATACAGAACAACGCAATACAAGAGTTGCAATGGCCTAAGTAACTAGCAAATGAATATGGGATGATTCTCATCAAAAACAAAATAAAGTGTTATTGTGTTTATCGTTGGAATTAAACCTAGCCTTCAAGATTTATTTGAATAATTGTTATTCTGTTCTGGTGTTATACAAACAATAGTTGTTCAAATTATCACCATATTCATAGAAGATGGATGAACTCTATAAATCTTGTTGGAGAAATCACATCCATAATAACTGATGCTAAACATGTCGCAAGACAAATGATTAGAAGATCACTTATGAGTGTCACCACCGTTTGAATCATATTGGAAAGAAACACATGAAGAAACTCCATGGTGATGGAATTTTGGAGTCTTTTGATTTTGAATCAATTGACGGTTGTGAGAAATTTCTAGAGATGATTGAAACACCGTTTAAATCATATTGGAAAGATAACATGAAGAAACTCCATGTTGGTGGAATTTTGGAGTCTTTTGATTTTGAATCAACTGACGCTTGTAAATAGTTTCCTAGAATTGATTAAAACTCCGTTCATAGGCCAAAGAAGGGTGGACGACTAACTTATTGAACATTGTACATATTGATGTATATAGTTCATTATGCGTAGCCGTGTGTGGTGAATCTTTGTACTTCATATACTTTAACCGAGGATTTGAGTGGATATATGTGTATATTTACTTGATAAGGAAGAAGTATGAAATGTTTGAAAATGTTCAAATAAATTTCAAGATGAAGTGAAAATCATTGTAACGAGAAAATAAGAGTTTATGATTGGATCATAAAGGAAGATTTTTGAGTTAAAAGTTTAGCAAACACCTGAGAGTTTAGGAATCGTTTCAAAAACTTGCATTTCCCGAAACACCATAGGAGTATGGAGTGTTCGAGAGATGTAATCAAACCTTGTTTGACATGGTAAGGATCAAAGGTGTTATTTATAAAATTGCCATTATATTTTAAGGATTAAGCTTTAAAGACTACCGCTTTTCACTGAAAAGAGCGCCATCGAGATCCGTTGAAATGACACCATATAAGTTATGGAATGGGATAAACCCCAATTTGTCTTTTCTTAAATTTTGGTATGCAAGGCATATGTAAAATGTTTACAACCAAAGTCGGATAAAGTACGTCTTTGTAGGTTATCCCAAAGTAACCGTTGGGTATTCCTCCATAACACTAAAGACAAAAGTTTTTTGTGGCTAAGAGCATCAAGTTTCTTGAGAAGGAATTTTTTGCGAAAAGTTAAGTGGGAGGACAGTAGAACTTCGATTAGGTTGTTGAACCTAAGCTTTATGTGCTAAGTGGCGCAGCGCCGGAAAGTGTCCCGGAAGCGGCCGCAATGCTCGAGGCTCCCGTGTCCCAAAGGTTGTGGTCACGGCGATCTAAGTTCCTATTGAACTGCGTAGATCGGGTAATCGATCAAATAGTAAGATTTGAGATTGAATCATTGTTATTTGATAATAATGGACCGACTACATGCAAAGAAGCAATGATGGGCCCTGACTCCGTCAAAATGGCTAGAAGCTATAAAATCCGTGATAGTTCCATACACGAGAAACCAAGTTTCTGAACTTGGAAGACCCTCTAGATACCGTGTTTGGATCTATAAAGAAACAGACGTGGATGTTCTCACATCTATGAAATATTCGACATATCGTTAAAATGGTTTACGATTATGTTCAAAGAGTTGGCTATGACAAGATTTGATCTTTCATAACGATATTTAGTCTGGACGGATTATTGTAGCAACCACTACATATGCTAGTTTTGGTATATGGTAGTTGAACAAACGGAACAACGTTCTTCTAATAGAATGGTTACCTAGGACGTGTACAGGACACGGTCCAAAGGGTTCTGTTAATTCAAAGGATGCTAAAATAGCATGCAAATTTCAATGGTTGAAATAAGCATTCGCGGAGTTGGAATCTTCATCATGATGAAATTGTTAAAACGTTTATTTCATCAGAGACGGTGAAGATGCTTGCTTTTGCAAGAAATTAAGTGGGAGCGCTGAGACATATTTCTAATACATTATGTAGAAGACATATTGTTGATTGGAAATGATGTATCTTTTATTGACACGGGTGAAGTTTCATTGAAAATTTGATTTTAATGGAAGATTTGGGCAAAACCAGTATATTGGGCTAATATGGTCTATATAGATAGATTGAGGTGCTAATATGGTTGGGCCGAAGTACAGATATGAAATATTGAATAAGTTCAATATGGAAACGACGAGAAAGGTTCTTGCCGCATCGAAAAGGTTGAAACGAGATTCAAGTGTTTTGACACTTGGTGAGTAAAATCACATGAATGATTTGATCAATCATGTACACCATGATATGTACAATTCCAGAATGTCCTATGCTCTAAATATTATGAGCATATACCAGAATGATTCATAAGATGATCATTGGACAATAGTAAAGATATCCTTACGTGCTTTGGAAGGACTAAGAATATATATTATGTATGTTGGACAATAGTTCATTGTAAAGTGTTACATTGATACTAGTTTTGTCGCAAGATACAATCTAAATTTATCTCAATTTTGGCGGTATGTTAAGGTGGCAAAATGTAATGGAAGAAAGTTCCATGTTAGATTTGGAATAGTTCCAAATGGATTTGGATGAGTTCCAAAGTTAAGACATTATAACGAATACTACAACGAAAGGCTAAGTATATGACTGCTCTAGCAGCAGCAAATGAGGGCATTTGTGTCAAGAAGTTTGTTTGACAAACTAGGTGTAGTTCCAAGCGAGCTAATACTATGAAAATCTATTGTACGACAATAGATTCAACATGTTTTGAGCTCAAGGGACTAAGGTCTCAACGGAGGACCAAATTTATGCAATGCCATCTCATTAGTGAATGACTGATGCGTAGAGACGCAAAGAAATGCAAATACACACGGACCTGAAGTGTCAGATCTGGAGATTAGATTTACCACTAGCAATGCGTATGGATAACACCTGAATGCCATAGGTGTTGGATGCGCAAGTACCAAACTAGATTATTGACTCTAGTGCAAGTGGGAGACTGAAGGGAATATGCCCGAGAGGCAATAATAAAGTGGTTATTATCTTATTCCATGTTTATGATAAATGTTTATTTTCATGCTATAATTGTGTTAACCGGAAACGTTAATACATGTGTGTTTAATAAACAAAGAAAAGGTTCCTAGTAATGCCTCTCTTTATACTAGCTTGTTGATTAACGGATGATCAAGGTTTCCTGATCATTGACATTGGATGTCGTTAATAACAAGGTCATATCATTGGAGAATGATGTGATGAACATACACCCACAGTAGTTATAGCAATACGATCATGCCATCAAAGTTTCTATTGCTGTATCAAACTTTCACGAAGTAACCCTAATCCTTAGACCATGAGATCACGTCAATCACTGACACCGGAAGAGTACTTTGATTCCATCAAACGTCACACCGTAACAGGGTGATTATAAAGGTGTCGTTGGGTACTTGGAAAGTGTTAGTTGAGGCTCGTGGATCAAGAGTGGGATTTTTCCATCCAGATGACGGAGAGATATACTCTGGGCCCTCTCGGTGATATCACATTGACATCGCTTGCAAGCACGTGACTGGCTCACGAGGATGTTATATCACGGAACGAGTAAAGAGTACTTGTCGGTAACGAGATCGAACTAGGTATGGATGATACCAAATGATCGGATCTCGGACAAGTAAAATATCGCGAGACAAAAGGAATTGGTTACGGAGTAATGGTTCACACGATCACTAGTTCATCGTTGAGTAAGTGGGAGTCATCATGGATCTCCAGATCCCGCTGATGATTATTGATCAGAGAATAGTCTCTGTCATGTCCATTTTTATTCACGAACCGTAGGGTGACACACTTAAGGATTCGTCGACGCGTTTGAGTGGATACGGAACGCCGGAGAATATACTGGACAGCACATGGACTGTTTTGATAAAACTGCTGGAATAGTTTCGGTATATCAAAATAGTGCAAGGGGATAATTGTTAATGTGTTCATTGAATGAAGTGTTCATCAATGAAGTACTCATTGAATGAAGTGTTCATTAATTTGAGTGACATTAAACAAGATAATTAAAAGTGTTTTAATGTGATAAAACTCTTGGAATTTTGAGTGGAGATTTATGGAAATTATGGGAATAATGTGTGACCCTTTGTTTTTGTGAGTGGAGAGTCCACCCACATGATGAGGGGAGAGGTGGGGGCACCTCTTGGGGCGTGCTACCCCTTGGGGGCTGCCTCCCCCTCCTCCTATATATAGATGGGTGGAGGTCCTCACACATCCAACTCATTCCTCCATCTCTCATATGCCCTTTGGTTGGCATCTTCCTCCCCTTGCTAGCTGATCCAGTTTCACGAGTACGGTGCTTAGGCAAGCCCTGCTCAAGATCTTCTCTACCACCACCACCACTATGTTGTAGTGCTGCTGGAGTTCCCGAGGATCCACTACTTCCGCTGCCCAACTGGAGCAAGGGGCGGAGGTCGTCACTGATCCGTACGTGTGACCGATTACGGAGGCGCTGCCCGTTTGTGGCGCCCATCTTCATCACGACCTTGAGGTCGGCAAGTGATCGACTACATCACCCACGAGAATCGTTCTCGTTAAAGCTTTTGGTCTTCGAGGGTGAGTCCTTCTCAAACCGTTACAAGTGATCTTCTAGATGTGATCTTGGCTGTTACAACCGTAGGCGCCTGCTGATTATTACTCCAAGTGAAGTGTCCCCCAACGCGCACAAGCTCCCGAAGGGCAAGCCGCGCAATACAGTCATTGAATGCCTGCATCCGGGGGGCATCGACGTGACAAGAGCTCTTCTCAGACGGAGCACGTGTTGAAGTCGCCAACCACCACCACAGGCGTGGGGGCCCGCTCCACCTTCGCCTCAAGCTCGGCCAAGAAGGCGGCGGATCTACTATGGTCCGCTGGACCATAAACAATAATAACCTCCCAACAAAATCGGGAGGACCGGTCGGTGAGGGTCATACTCATAAAAAACTCCCCACGATCCATGTCCTCCACCTCAAACTTGTCCTCCTTGGCACCGAGTAAGATGCCTCCCGACCGACCATTTGCCGGGAGCCACTGCCAGGCGAACCTTTGGGGGCTTAACCCCTCCAGCTCCTGGATGGAGAAGTCCTGCCGGATCGTTTCCTGAATCCCAACAATATCAATACAATCCTCGCGTAAGTAATTGATCAGCTGACGTCTTCGGCCGAGCTGACCGAAGCCCCAGTTGTTCCAGCATAAGAGCTTCATCCAGGGACACGCACGGACCCCCTACGCGAGGTCGAACGAGCCCCACTAGACGTCGGGGGCTGGGACGAACGCGACCTGGTGCGGCCCCGGATCCCCTCATCCGGGGGGCACACCGGAGGATGAAGACCACTACTAGCGGGCGCCTCCCCTTTTCGAGGGCGCCCACGCTTACGGGGGAGAGTCGGAACCACCAGCGGGTCCGACTCCCCAAGGGGGCCCTCGCAGGTGCAAGAGGGCCCAACCTCGCTAGCTAACGGTGCATCCAGCCGACCCTCCTGGGCCCGCTCCGCCTGCTGCTGGGCGCGAGCAGCCGCCAGAGCACCCTCAAGGCACTCTTTGGCCCTAATGGCCGAGATTTGTTCAAGCCTAGGGCCCCGTTCCCCAAGAAACACGATGCCATAATCGTCAGCCACCTCATCCAGGTGGCCCAAAGGAACCTCCCCCGGGATCGAAAAATGAGAGCCAGACACAGGTGGAGGTGGAGGAGGTACGGACGTACCAGGGTCCAGGTTGCGCACCGCCGCACGCTGAGAAGCACGCTCCGCGATGGTCGGCTTCGTGGACGCGCCACCAGCCCGAGCACTCCCAAAGCGAGCGCTCTGCCTGGAGGCAAGTGGCGGTGACGAGCGAGAGCGGCGGCCAGCCACGGGAGTGTCGGCGCGGGCCGTGACCAGCACCACCAAGGCCGGAGCAGGCGTTGAAGGCACCACGGTCGGAGAGCGGACGACTGGGACCAGAGGAGAGTCTGGAGCCTTGCTGTAGCAGACGACACCGGGCGAGCGGGGGGAGTAGGGTGGGAGCACCTCCAACCCCACACTGTCCTGGGGTCCCTCACTCTCCAAGTCCTCGGAGCCGGTGTCCGAGCGCGCAGGGGAGCCACCACCCAAGATCACCGGGGGAAGGACCGGGCTCGCCTGGCGCCCACCCAGGAACGACCCGTACTTCTGAATGGGTGGAGGAAGCGCGAGCGACCCTCCAACAGGCCCCTTGGCCGGGGCACTCCGGCAGCGCAGGGCGGCCGAGGTACCGGCCAGGGAGGACCTAGAGGCAGCAGCGCCAGTCGAGGCAGGGGTAGACAACTTCGGCACCTGAGGCACCGGAGGGCCGCCATGTGGGGACCCACCACCTGGCGGATCCGCAGAGTCACCCTCAGAACCACCAGAGGCACCGCCCCGTCCCTGCCCAGGTGAGCGGTCAGCAGGGGACGGGGAGGGGGAGGAGACCCGCCCACCCGCAGCGTCGAGGGAGTCCAGATCAAGGTCCACGTACAAACGCCTGCCCGCCCTACCGACGAAGATGGTCGGCAGGTACAGGCCCTCCAGAAGCTGCGGGTCTGGGCACAGGAGCTGAAGGCGCACCGGCCCCTCCACCAGGAGAGAGTCGAAGTCCAGAGCCACCACCTTGCCCAACAACTCGGAAATGGCCTTGACAATGTGGGCCTTCCTGGCCGCCATCGGGATCCCATGGATACGCACCCAGGGCCCAGCGAGGGTGGCAACCGTGTCAGTATCAGCCTCCGCGGCACGGATAGAGACCGTGACGTGGTGGACCGGAAAGGTGATCTCGGCCGGGCGGGATCACAGGCGAAGATACTCCGCAGACGGGAAGGCCACCACAAAGACCGAAGGACTGGCCTCACGCACCTCCCACGAGAACGGCGAATCCTCGAAGCTGCCGATGTAGTCACAGAGCGCGGCACGGATCATCTCAGCGGTGACCGGCTCTGGCAGATCCTGACCAGGAACCACCGAGATGAGCGCCATGTGGGGTGCCATGGTAATCTCCTCCTCCCCCATGTCGATGTAGTAGAAGCCAGTATCAACTTCGTAGCCCACGAGCTGCATGGTCAGAGGGCAGCGAGGGGGTGCCTGGCACTCATGGCGGAAATGCCCCGCCACGCCACAGTTGATGCACATCTGGTCCTCCCCGAGGCGAGGACGCGGCTTAGGGCGCGGGGCCCCGATAGCCCTTTAAATGGAAATCATGAGGCGTTATCAACAATTACCTCTTGAGACGACAAGAAGAGGTGGAGATTAGTAGGAGAGGTTGTGATCTAGGATTTGGCCACTGAGTCTCCTCAGGGGGTGACTTGAGGGACATGACATCATACCAATATAAGCATGCGGCTTATGTTGAAACATAATGGTGAGCCTCCCAACATAGGCATCCTCACCTCAGATGTAGATTCCTTTCCATTTTTCTGCAAAAAATGGAGAAATTTCTAGAAGCACAAGTTCTAGAAGCCATTTGAGAATAACTTCTTAAAAATAGTCCACCAATATCTGGCTGATGAACACCATAGGGGGGGGGGTTACCACGAACGATTCGATTGCTAGGATATATAGCTAAAAACCAACAAATAATTTCTTTCACTAGAATAACATCCTTAACACAAACCTTTTGGAGCCCTTGGGTACAAAAAGGCCTAGAAAAAAAAAATCTCAACAAAACTAAACAAATGGGAAAAGGCAATGAAACATTGGGCCAAAGAAAATTTCTAAAAATATAGGAAATTCAAATGTATGGCCAAACATTTTTTTGCCATGCTCTAATGAATAAAACTATCGCATTAGTTTGAGAAACCATAATGTGCTACAGAAAAAAAACACAAAAATGACATGCATCTATAAAAGTATGCTACACCAAGTTTAGAATTTTTAAAAAGACATACAAAAATTGTAAAACATTTTAATTATTGTAACAAGAAAAGCTTTGGCAAATTCATAGATTTTCCAAGACTATATAAAATTCATTGATTAGCCATGAAAAAGTATAAAAATTCATAGATTTTCATTGAGAAGTTTTTAAAAACATAGATTTGCCATGTGACAAGATAAAAAAATTCATAGATTTACCATGCAATTCCAATAAAATTTGGCATATTATAATTAATAAAATTTCCATGATCCAATTCATAGATTTGACATGCTAATTTCGATATATTTTCCATGCTCTAAAACTTTTAAAGGGAGCGGCTAGAGATGCCCTTAGATAACAGGCGAAAAATCCCCAAAAAGCTGAAAACGAAGAAAAGTTGTTGTTTGACACTAGCTATAGCTGGAAGGTTCTTTGAAAGGTAAAAACACTAGCTAGTTAGTGTGCTCAAATTTGGTTCAATGCGACCTAGAAAAATTGAACTGTAATCATAGGGAGCAAAAGTATGTGTTTCTGTCTTCCAACACAACTGCATTCGAAGCGTTGGATCGTTTGCATGAATCACGGAGCAGGAAAATTTTCCCAGATAGGAAAGGTCGCGCTAAGATAAAGCAACACAAACGCCTTTCTTATGAAATCTCATGTGGCTAGCACAATGGTACCACCCATTTCATCTTTCCTAGAGACTTCGTTTTGAGTCCTAGCTTCTCCATTTTCTGATTTTGTATGAGAGACGGGAAAATACATAAATGAAAATCCTAAAAAATTGTTTTCAGTTACATTGCAAATTTTACAAATAAACACTTTTTCATTTTTGTAGGATTGAAAAAACCTGTAAAATAAATTCAAAAAAATGTAGATAGCATGGCAAAGTACGAAAATGTAGGAAACATGGTAAATTTTATGTTTGACATGGCAATTTTAGTGCGATTTGGACCACGGCAAATTGATACAACATGGAAAAATATGCAAAATGTAGGTAGCATGGCAAGTTTTATTTTGACATGGTAATTTTCGTGTACATGCATGACCATGTCAAATTGTTTTTTCATAGCATTGCAACTTAGGTTTAGATATGGCAAATTCAGATTTCACAAC
Source organism: Bromus sterilis (assembly GCA_950022295.1). Lineage (NCBI taxonomy): Eukaryota > Viridiplantae > Streptophyta > Magnoliopsida > Poales > Poaceae > Bromus > Bromus sterilis. The sequence continues at coordinate 35,924,644 of OX465597.1, forward strand.
ATGTCAAATTAAGTTTTATAGCTTAGCAAATATAGTGTTGGGCCATGGCAAAATTGTTTTCTCATAGCAATGGCAAATTTAAGTTCTTTTTTTTCAAATAAGGCAAATTTAAGTTCCGTATCATAGAAAAAATTGTTTTATACCATGGCAAATTTAGTTTTCACAGCATGGAAAATTAGGTCTTACAAGATGGCAAATTTAGTTTTTGAACCATGGCAATTTGTGTTTTCTCATAGAATGGAAAATGTGGTCCATAATCATGGCAAATTTAGTTTTACAACATGACAATTTTTTTTATCATGGCAAAAATAAAATTGTAGCATGGAAAATTTAGTTTTGGACCATAGAAAAACAATCCTCATCATAAAACATCATGGCAAATTTTCCATCGTATCTTCTTTTGATCAAGTAGTAATTATAATATTTAAATATTGTTTTGTATTCCCTCATGGATATATTTTTGCGTCTACCTATACTGTTTCTGCCACAGGATCTTGTTACATAAGCAAAATTAATTTCATGATATTTTTTCAATTTTTTTATTTTCCTTTTTTATACAGGCCACAATAAAATTGTGCTCTTTTTTTATCGTGCTGGAGTTTTTTTTTTATTTCTATATTTTTATCGTGCTGGAGTTGGATCGTAGCCTACAGGAGGGTTCACTCGATCCCTCCATTTCAAGGGACCCCCTCCTTCGCTCCAGTCTCCTCCTCAGCACGACTGATCGCTTCAAATTAGGGGGTTCAAAATAATCTATTTCAAATTACCAGAGTCCAACAAATAGCCGATATATTCGTAGTAAAACTTAACATGAACTCGCCGCGACAGGGATGGGCGGACGGCCGTACTTCTTGCTGACAAACCATCATTCGGGTCTTGAGAAAAGGCAGCTCCAGGTCTTGATCGACTAGTAGTGAGTGTCCCACACCACACACATGGCAGCTTTCGGCCAATTATTAGGGCGCCGTGCCTGCTTGCCTCGGGTGATCTAGGCAGGGCGTGGTGTTGTTGGGATGGTAATGCAGGGGCAGTTCCCGATTGGAAAAAGAGCATGGGTTCACTGCGGCATGCACCAGCCAAAATGATTGCAATCTACCCAGGTCGGTACACCGCCGAGGACTGCATCTTGGGGATTATGATTGCACTAGAGCTCAGATCGAACGTCCATGATGCCAATCCTATGGAGACGAGAACATCAAAATCACCTGGCCGGGCTAATGAATTTGTACTAATTCGTAGGAAAAAAATTTGTTTTACCCTTTGACCCATGCATGACTCTAGAATCTAGATACAGATTTTGAAACCAAATTTCTACAAGATGACACGCGTACACTTTCACAGTGAGAGATATAAACAGCACAAAAAAATAAATGATATAAAATTCAGAGGAATATTTACATTCATAAAACAAGTTATTATAGAGAAATTACAATGTTAAATTTATAAACTTACAAAAATTCAATAGTGCTAGCCAATTCAAGAAAACCCACGATGAACATTCATGAAAATATTATCTTTTTATTTCATATAGTAGTTTTTTTTTTCTGAAAAGGCCAAAGGTTATACATTAAGTAGCACAAAACCTTACAAAAACACTCTTACAGAAATACAAAAAAAGCATTCAAATTCTTGGGGTGACAAAGTATTCTTCCTCATACATTCATCGGTGGTGTGTCATGAGCAAAACTGGTTGCCATCTATAGGGTGCCGTCTCAGTGGATCAAACTTATTGGAACCCAAGATCCTGTAGAATCAATGACCAGGAAGTCGTCGACATGGACCAAAAGATGTTGACGATTGCGAATTGTGTAGAAAATTGCCGCCCCGAAGAACCAAACGTTAGGGATTCCATGTATAGCTCTCCAAGTTTGACCAGATGGACTCGAGGAACACAACTCTCACACGCTCCTCGACGAGGCCGGAGTTGGCAAACCTAGCTTTGTCGATCGAAACTAGAGTCGGAGGTATCAAGAAGCACATCCACGTTCACTCCCCAGGAAAACGCCACCAAGGTAAACCTAAAAAGAAAAATCCAGGCACGTAGAACCATATCGGGGAAAAAAATCCTCGATACGAAGAGGCACCGCCGGCATGAGGGCACAAAGGGAATATCCGATTCCACATTGAGGCAATGTCAATGTCTCGCCACCACCGGTAGAAGACTAAACCCTAAATTTCATCCAAACCTTTCCTCCACAGAATCGAAGCATAGGGTCACCATCCCCGCCCGTCGTTGGAGCAATAGACGAAGGGAGAGGGGGCGCATGGTCTCGCTTGGGGTAACATAGATCGATGACAACCCTTCTATAAAACTATCAACATGTAATGGTCATAAAAATTTAATTTTGGGACATATCTCAGACCGTAAACATTTTAAACAAGAAAATTTAGTCAAAATTGTCTTGCTAAATTTTCTTGTTTAAATTTTTTAGGGTATGAGACATCTCTAATTGGATTTAGGGGGGAGGTTAATCGTTGGTAAACATCGTTAAATGCAGAGCATCTCAAGTGTTAGCCCCTAACCAGAGCCCCATGTGGCATTGGGGGTACCCTAGGCCTCATTTCTCCGCCCTCAAATTTCACTTACACATGAGAATCACCCATCAATCTGTGGGTTTTTATTTCTTTTCCTTTTTGTCCTTTACCACTCCATATGCCCCGATAACCTGTAAACTAATGAAAACATCTCAATATCGGGAGGCCACAGCTAGTGTATCGATTAGGAAGGTGTCACGTGAAGACATAAGACTATCAACATGTGTGATGTAATGGTCATGCAACTAAAAAAAGACTATTTTGGGTTCCTGTTTAGGAAGGTGCGAAATTTTCCCTAACACTTTTTGGAGTTAATTATACAATTCATACATAAACTTGTAACCCGCATACAATTTCATACAAAAACTTGTAAAATGAACCAACTAACCCCCTAAACTTGCTTTGCGAGAACAAATTGATATAAAATAGTCCAAAACCTGCCACGTCGAATGAGAGACACAGCGTCGGTCTCTTGTATATTGTGCACAAACCCTCAAATATAGTAATAAGCCAACCCACAGTCTCGAGAGGGAGCTAGGAGTAGATAATCTAAAAACGACCCCTGAGGTAAAGAAAAATCTTTTATTTATACTACAGACCCAACACAAACCTCTTCGCCTCTTATTCATTTATTATCTCATCGACCCCTAAGGTGACAGTGCATGATTGGTCGCCTCTGGTTAAATTAATGCTTGATGGAGCCGTGTCCTCACGGCAATGGTGAGGTGATTCCATAAAAAGTATTTGGTGATCATCTTCACATGTTCTCAAGTTGTGTTGTTCATCTATAATTATTCAGTAAGTGATGTATGTTAGTTAGTGATGTTCATGCTAAATTTTCCTAATTATCAGTGCCGCACTATATTTAGAATTGTTGCTCAGGTCAATTTAAGCAAAAATTGGTAACCTGAGAGTCAAACAATATTTTTCCGGTACAGACGCTGCTGTTTCACTTAGTTTCAGTAAAAGTATGTAGCAAGTGCTAAATTAACATAGAATTTCAAGCACAAAAATGTCTGTTTCAAGTTAAAATTATGTTTGGGTCTCCTGTAAATTATCTTAGACGTGGGCCAACTTCCTACGGCGATGTGTCATCCAACGTGGCAAATTTCAGACTAATTTGTATCAATTTGTTCTCGCAAAGCAAGTTTAAGGGTTGAGTTGTGTCATTTTGCAAGTTTTTGTATGAAATCGTTTCCTTGCGACAAGTTTATGTATGAATAATGTAATTAACTCCACTTTTTGTCACGTGAAGACATAAAACAGGAATTTATTTCTCAGAGCTATTTTTCGTTTATGTTGTGTCCTTTGCCCCATTCGATCACCCATTATTTGATTCCGCATACTTTTAATGGATTAAACTTTGTGCAGCTAGCCCTAAGGTCACGCGTCACGGTCACTTCATCTAAAGGCTAGCATGGTGAGAAGAGGCAGGCAATATCATCGATGCAGTCGGGAGCAAAAGTATCCAAACTTTTTGTGGTTGTTAAATATACGGTTCTAAGAAATCCTTGCTTGTATTCGTTTAATTTGAACAGTGTCCGCAAATCCCGTTTAGTTAGCTTAGCTAGATTAATAGGATCATTTTTTCGGGGAAGAATATTTTTTATTGAATTGTTATTTTATAAGTGGGTTTGAACGGAGCTAAACGAAACCCGGTTTACATCCCAAGTCTGAACAGGCCGATGCTCACAAGCACATATTCACCACTCACCAGTGGACAAACAAACATTGCAGTCCAGTTGGCAAAGAGTAAAGAGGTTCAGAGAACCTAACCATGATGCTTTTTAGCAAAGCTATGTATATAGTACATGGCCATGGGTGGTGGAATGGAATTGAAGAAAATAATAGTGTGGAGTGCACCCTAATGAGGCTCGAGGACGGCATAGCACGAAATAGACAAGCCATGGAGAAGATGCCATAGCAACAACATTGATTGTTTTCCGGAAGTAAGGATGCTCCCACATGAAGGAAAAGATCTTTCTCTGATCTGCTGTTGGGAGGATTGATCCCCCAAGCAATAGTGATCGATGCTGGTTGAAAGGAACTTGGCAATGGCGTACACCACTACTGACTGACATGTGACACTTTCCTAAACGCATAACTGCCCTCACATGTCGATCCGTCAGCCGATGACCAAAATGTTTGCGTTTTCACAAGAATACCGGAACTGCGCGAGTACAAGACCTCGTGTGGTACACATGGATAACGGTAGTATTCCTAATTTTGACAACGCTGACTTCAGCATCTGAGGTAAGATTGTGTACTATACAGAGTTGGGAAATTGCTGTTCTGTTGGATTGGAGGCATGCAAATGCAGGACCCTGCGGCTTGTCCAGAAAGGCAGCAAATGTTTGGTCTGGTTGAGAAATGCTTAAGCAAGAACCAACCGGCACGCAAGCCGCCCACTTGAGCCATGACTCACTACCCATATTTATGGAGTTAATCCATCAGTAGTGTGTGGATTGTGCACACGTTCACCGTGCGTATCCGGCAACGGCAGCGATGAAAGGGCTATTACCTGGGCTGACAAATTCTCCTATTGCTGGAATGCTTGCCTAAAGATATTGCATTGGAAGTGGCAATTATGGGTTGCTGGCATATACGGATGCAAAGAAATGATAAGATGTTTAGAAACATCACTCCAACATGGCAATCATGGGAGAAAAGCTCTCAAGAATGATTTGTTGCTGCTTAATCACAGAGTCAAAAGAAAAATTCAGGGTTAACTTCAACAAATGGATTGATATAATTTTTATCTAAATCATGGATATACATAGAACTGGCATAAGATGAGTTATACTCACCATCATTTGTAATATGTGTACATTAATTATTAGCCAATTTCAGGAATCGGCAGCTCTATTAATAACTTGGCATTGTTGTAGACTATGATTCCTTATTTATCTAATTAGTGTGTATTTTTATTATTTTCATGCCTCTTCTTTCACAGTAGGTTGTAAATAAATAAACCAAATCACAAGTTTTTTTTTTGGGTAAAGCAATTTTGAAAACAATAGTAACGCATATGCTCATATAAATGCATATACAATCACCTTTATGAACGATCTCACACACAATCTACTTTTCCAGCCCAAAAATGGTTTGAGTTCAGATTCAGCTTAACTAGCAAAGCTGATTCAAAATAATTGTTTGTTTTAGATATTAAATTTAGTTTCATTGATAAAGCTAATAGAAAATAATTGTTTGTTTCAGATTCTAGTTTCATCTTAACTGGCAAAGCTGATTTAAAATAATTGTTTGTTTTAGATACCGAATTCGGTTTCAGTGACAAAGCTAATAAAAAATAGTTGTTTGTTTTGGGTTCTAGATTCAGCTTCACTAGCAAAACTGAATCTGTTTCCTAAAGCTCAAGCAAACAAGATGCCATACGGCCCAATAAAACACAAATCACTAAATTTTTTTTATGAAACCTGCATGGTCTGAAAAGGGAAAGAAACAACGTATTATAAAACTAAACCGACATCCACGCCGTGAAAAGAAAACATTGGTGCACGCTTCAACTGAATACAAGCCTCTATAAAAGAGCTATGTGATCCAGTTGCTGAAGCAAAGACCATGTATGGACTATGGAGTCAATATGTACGTGAGTGAACAACTTGCAATAGAGAAGGCATCCTACTTCCTGAAAAACTATATTGTTTTTGCATAGCCAAAGAGGGCAATAGGCCCTCTTCCCTCACCCCAGAGATAACTTTTTGAATAAAGGATAGTATATTGATATAAAAATGATATCAGTTACATCCAACTTTTCAACAACACTAAGTGAAGATTAAGTCAAGATTTTGATGATGCACACGACCAAGAATATTGAAAAGAAGAAGAAGAAGAAGAAGAAGAAGAAGAAGAGACGAGATGCAACCAACGACTTGCAAAAAATAACTGGAAACATCATCCACCATTATTGATAATACAGGAATTATGAAAAATGTTCTTCGAAAGCAACACAGTTAACAATGAAACGATGCACGGGTATCACTATCATCATGTCCAACCACTTACGTAACCGATTAGGGTTCATGTAACCAAAGGACACTCGGTGTACACTAGTAGAAAACAGGGCTTTGGTTCAGACCTGGCCAGCCCATTAGTCCCGGTTCAGTCACGAACCGGGACCCATGGGGGCATACGTCCCGGTTCGTGCGCCCAGGGCGCCGGCCGGGCCTCGTGGGGCACTGGTTCCGGTTCGCCTGGACCCATTAGTCCCGGTTCCAGACACGAACCGGGACGAATGGGCCTCCATCCACTGGTCCCGGTTCGTAGCTGGAACCGGGACTAAAGGACAACCTTCAGTCCCGGTTTTAGCTACGAACCGGGGGACCAGTGGATAGCGCTCCGTCTTCCCGCGCTTCGTCCCGAGGCGGTTTCTTCGTATACGCGTGCGGCGCGCGCCCGACGAGCTTCCCATGCGCGTGCGGCCTCCACCATTGGTCCCGGTTCGTAGCTGGAACCGGGACCAATGACGGCGCTTCGTCTTCCCGCGCGCGCCCGACGAGCTTCCCATGCGCGTGCGGCGCGCGTTGGGAAGCTCGTCGGGCGCGCGCCCGACGAGCTTCTCAGGCTATAAGTAGACGAAGGCCGGGAGCACTCCGACTCATCTCATCTCATCTTCCCTTCTCATCCCCTCTCGCGCCCGACGAGCTTCTCGCCGCCATGTCGGGGTCGCCGCTACGATGGTCGTCCGACTCCGACACCCCGTCGGACGAGGACAATTCCGAAAGGCGCAAATTTTGGGAGCCGCCTCCGAAGCCGCGGCCTCGAGCTCAGCGCGGGCGACGATCGCGCGCCGCCGACGACAGCCCGCCCCCCGCCGACGACGACAGTCCGCCGCCCGCCGACGACCCGCTGGAAGGGCTGGCGGCGCTGTAACGGCTGGAGGAGCGGGAACTTCGCCGTGCCGATCGTGCGGAGAAGTCCCGCGCGAACCTGGCCAAGGCGAGGGCCAAGAAGAAGGAGAAGAAGAGGGCCGAGATGACGGCGCGTGTGGAGGCGAAAGTCGCGTCGGAGGAGGCCACCAAGCGGGCGGCACCCAGCGACGACGATGAGGGCGCCGGGACCTCCGCCAAGAAGCAGAAGATCGAGCAGTTTAGCTCTAGTCATTAGATTAGACGCTTCTAGCTTCGATCTTCTGTAATAAATATTATGAATTATATATATATTTTTGGTTAATCGTGATTGTTTTTTTGTTAATCGTGACATCATTGTTGTTTGTTAATCGTGATTGTTTTTTTAATAATTTTTTGGAATTCAAAAAATTAAATCATGTGATATCAAGACCTAAGGGTTATAACATGATTGATATCTTACTATTGTTAGGAAAACAACAATTGCAGACTTGGAAACTAGGGGAGATAGAACCTGAAAGTTAAGCGTGCTCGGGCTGGAGTAGTGAGAGGGATGGGTGACCGACCAGGAAGTTAGATGATTTGGAATGAGTGTTGATTAGAGATTAAATTCTGAAGCAGTGAGGAGGGGTGATTAGAGATTAAATTGTCAAATAATTCAAAGATTCGAAAATGAACAAAAATCCAAAAAAAAAATCAAATTTTTTTTTTCGAAAAAATTCCTTTAGTCCCGGTTTTTAACACCAACCGGGACTAAAGGTCCTCCAGCCCCCGCTCCAGCCGGCTGCCACGTGGACACCCATCTGTCCCGGTTCGTAAGCGAACCGGGACTAAAGGTCATGGGCTTTAGTAACGACCCTTTAGTGCCGGTTCCAGAACCGGAACAGAAGGCCCTATGAAACCGGGACAAATGGGTCTTTTTCTACTAGTGGTAGTATGTAAGTCAAGTGATCGGGATCATAGAAACATAACAATGATAAATATCTCGATACTTTATACTTTTGATAGACTCAAACACAATAAAATACAAGCAAGAAATAGGGTTTTATCCCCGTGGAAGAGCCTGAACGTGGGTAACTTTGCATCCCTATTACTATCATTCCTAGCACACCTAGATCGAAATACTCTATCGAAGGATCTTCTTGAATTAGCTCCGACAAAGGAGAGCACCATCGAGGGCCAATTGTCGCCGTTGACAGATGCACGTTCCAAATGAGGTCCATTGAGAGGGGTGGTTGTAGTCTTAGCCGAAGCCAAATCAAGAGGGCCTCGGGGTAGATGATTAATATGGCTGCTAGGCACTATCTTCTTGTGCTAGAGTTTAGCTTTGGACTTGAGCTTGTCCTTGAAGAGAAGCCGGTCGAAGATCTTGTGCTTCGTCGAAACAAACAAGCCTAAATGATATCGGCGTTGTCACTATTAAGCAGGTCTTCAACTAGAAGTGAGCAAGAATTTCTGAAGGAGAAGGCCAGGCAGTTGTTGACTAAGTGCACACTCAAAGCGTTGTCACTACTAAGCAGATCTTCAACTAGAAGCGAGCAAGAATTTCTGGAAGAGATGGTACATTTAAACATGGATGCAATACAATGGTTGAGGGCCGAGTCAGAGTTAAGCCAGATGAACGCAATTTTGAGGAAGCTTGGGGCATGGATCTTGTTCAGTTGCTTGGAAATCCAAAGTGTGTTGATCGAATTTTGTGAGAGAAGTATAGGGATGCCACAACGTCGCCGAGGAGCGCAAGCTAAGAACGAGCACGAGACGAAATGTAACGTACGGTGCGACATTCTGGACATGACCAAGTCAAAGGCTTGATGAGTTCGGATACAGATACTAGGCGACTGCCTGTACCAGGGAATGTAAAGCTTAGAGGGATAGATGAGGGTGGTGGCGGCTCGAACAGCGTGAGGTGGCGCACACCGATGCCTTCTGGTCACAAGTTGGGGTAGCATGAGGTTAGGCTTTGGAAGTTGAAGGGGAAAGGTAAACAGTACCAGAGGGAGGAGGACGATGAACCCACGGCCTTTGAATCTTAATCGGAAGGCTTCAGCAAAGTGGACCAAAACTTATTTTTCAGTTGATAGGTGGTCGACAATAAGAAGTCTCTATGCATTTGAATGACCAAGCTGAAAAATTATCCGAATCCATCTTGGACAACTAGGAGCACCTGAAAATCACGATCCACGCATGCATGGTCCGTTGCCTTTCGGTTAACCCCGCACCGGCACCGGCGGGTCGATGGAGAGACGACAGGGTGAGATGGGGAGATTAAAAGGCGAGGGAGGATGCAATTGAGCCGGGGCGCATCGTGCGTCATTTGACAGGGACCGTGGGGAGATACGTGAGGGTGAGGCCGATCCGTGCGTGGTCCATGACCCATGTCTGTTTCCTCTCCCTTTCAAGCTCAAGGGGAGGTGATGAGCCAGCAAAGGCTTCCATCACTTGTCCTAACTCCAAACCCACCCACCTGCTGCACAGTTGCACCACCACTTACATCACTTTTACTCCTCTCCTTTCAGCAACGTGTTGAGCACAGAGGTTAACATCCAGCTGGCTTTGGTTGGTTTACATGATACTTTTATTAATCCTCTTATTTTAATTTTTTTACTATAAATTTAACCAATAAAATAAGAAACAACTGTCACAAGAAACCTCTTCGAATACAATCTAACAATATATTTTGCAGGAGTACATGTCGTCGAATCACCCTCATCCGATAACCTAACCCTATCCAAGAATTCCTTCACACAAAAAATCAATTCCATGTGTGAAGAGCTCGCCGCACATTGATGCCCAGCCAGTACCGATGACCGTTCATTAGAGAAACGTATGGCTCGCCGATCGAGAGCCTCGATTTTCACGTTCGTTCATCGCCGGAGAGACGCAACGGCTACCCCCATGGCCTACCAGCATTAAACCAACACGGCGATCAGGAAACCCACTCCAGCGTCCCGCAATCAAACCGGCTCCTTCGCTCTCTTAGTCGATGCCTGTTATTAAAATGAACCCTCTCGCAGAACGTGAACCACACAACACACCGCATGTTCCCTTTTCTTCTTCCTCTACCTTCATCATGATGCCGAGCTCTCGGCTCTTTTAAGATAGAGGTCGGTTCACCGTTCGAGCAACATCAATTGCGGAAAACAACTCTCCTCAACAATCGGACGAAGTGGCTGCCACTACTAGGAAACATGCTTATGGTGGCGCCCTTTTATGCCTTTAGTGACGCATTATGGATGTGTCACTAAAGACAAGCCACTAATAAGAGCTTAGGGTTGGCGCATTTTAAATGCCCAGATGGCGATTACGAGCAGCAACTCTCTGCATGAAGGGCTACGCGTCGGCTTGTATCCCATTAAGACCACCACTTATCCCCTTATATTGATGCCAAGCTTGACGGACTGAACGTGGACCGACTAGCCAACATTGAAGATGCCCTAAACTTGAACAACGGAAATCTATGCATCGTTCAATGTGTTTATTCTTTTAGACACAATGTGGCACGATTTGACTAGCCCGCAGTGACGAAGAAGTTGAGTTGCCAGTATCGAAAAGTAAGCGCGTGTCAGCTGTCACGGTGACACTATCATGCGCCAACTTTCAAGACTGCAAACTTATACAGTGGCAATGCATGGACCTACATTAGTGGTAACAAGTGCCGGACGTAACCATTGCTAGTTGCCACCTCCTGTCCTCCGAGAGACGCACCGCGCATCTTGTGACCTCCCAAAGGACAGGACATGGTGGTTAGATTCTTGATCTGAAAATCTGGGAGGATCCGGCGGTGACATGGGCCTGCTGCCCGCCGGAAGGAGCAACAAAAACAGCAGCAAATGGCCACGGCGGCCGCGTGCACGAACGAACCCCATGGTTTTGTTCGGTAGCAAACCCTGGCTGTCCACGCATCGGAGGACAGGGTACGTGCCCGTCTCTCTCCCAGGTCAGGTCAGGCCGGCCGCAGCAGCCGTGCACGGCTGAAACTGTCTGCGGGGAGCTCTTTCATTCAGACTAGTCTGACCCGCGTGTTCCAGTAGGAACGATGTGGACACGGGTGCAGCCACGGCTGTGTAGTGTACGTCGACGTGTCTCCAGGCCAGGCAACTCCTTGTCTTGGTGAGGATTGTGAGAGGTTTGAACCCTATCGGCTATCGATGATGAATCCATAATCTCGTCAAATTATTATGGATATCTCTTGTTCTCTTGCAATCCTCTTCTTAATTAATATACGGGGCAAAGCTTTTGCTCCTCTTTTTCAAAAAAGAAAACCCTGCCTAGCTAGCATTCTCTCCCTGGACCAACTCACAGGTGAGACTGCCGGTGGGCGTCCCACCACATCCCGTGGGCAGAGTGGAATATCCCACAACAAAGAGATGTTTTGTGGTACCCCCGAGTGAATAAAAGCTTTTTTTAAGCAAAGGCAAAAGCTTTGCCTTATCATTAATTAAGAAAAGGATGCCCGGTTTATTAGTGAAAAAACCGGGCGAAAACCATACAACAAACAACATCATAGAGAGGAGCCACACGACCATAAAGAACAACACCTAACACCTAAAGCAAGCAACACCCATAGTAACAACCCACTACAACCACGAACTGCCGGCAACTCTAGGAACACGCATGCGTCGAAGCTTCCCTTTCCAATCCCTCCTTTCTTCTTTTGCCCCAGATAGGAACCTTTTTGAATACTCGCGTAACGAATTTCCCCCCTCCTCCCTCCCGCGACGCTCCCGTGGGCGTCCGGGGGGGGGGGGGAACCCTAACCCGCCGCCGCCGCCGCCACCCCCACGACCATAGAGAACAACACCTAACACCTAAAGCAAGCAAGACCCAAAGTAACAACCTACTACAACCACGAACTTCCGGCAACTCTAAGCACACACATCCGTCGAAGCTTCCCTTGCCAATCCCTCCTTTCTTCTTTTGCCCCAGATAGGAACCTTTTTGAATACTCGCGTAAAGAATTTTTCCCCCTCCTCCCTCCCGCGACGCTCCCGTGGGCGTCCGGGGGGAACCCTAACCCGCCGCCGCCGCCACCCCCTCCTCCCTCCCTCCTCCCTCGCCGCGGCCAGGCGAATCCCGGCCGTAGCCGGCGGCGGCGGGATCTCTCGTCTCCTCGCGCGCGAGCTTCGGCGCGGGCCGCGGGCAGGGATGCGGTGCTCGACGCCGGGCGCGGCGGCGCGGTGGCGTCCCCGGCGTGGGCCAGCGCCGGTGGTTGGCGGCCGGGCGACTGGCGGTGTGGTGGTGGTGGTGGTGCAGGCCGGTGTGGGTAGTGGCGACGGCTTCGGGCGGTGCAGCCGATCTTCTACGGCGCTGCGGGTCGAGGTTGACCTGGCCGCGGGTGTCCCTCCTTGCCGTGGCTCGATGGCGGGGGGTGGGGGGTGGGGGGTGTGGCAGCAGGAGGATGAGGGCGGCTGTCCGTCAGACGGGCCCTTGCGGCAGGCCAGCGGCGTTTGGCAGGGAAGGGCATACCGGCGAGCAGCCTCGCTGATGGGTGGCGGCCCTCGGGGACCCCTAGCCGGCTAACGGATCAATGTTGGTGGCCTTGCGTGGAGTGGCTTCGTCCGTCGCGGTGGGGCGGTGAGGACCTTAGTGGGAGAGATGGGCGGCACCGGTCCTAGGGCTGCCCGTCGCCGGCACGGGGTGTGCCAGTTGTGGATGCGTCCGCTCCCACTCCTCCCCACTCCATGTCCGTTTGTGTGCGGCGGCGGCTGCAGCGATGTTCAAGGCGGGACATGGATGAGTTCTTGTCGGTTTTGGGCGTCCCCTCGTACCAAAGCCGATCTCTTTGGTTGGTTCTGGGGATGTCTGGATGTCGGGCGGCGGCCTGAGCGGTGGAAGGCGTGATGTTCACGGGCGGAGCATGCGTCTCAGGTGCGGGCGAGCATCCATGGCCACGCGGGTGGCTTGGCTGCGGGGCGGATGACGAAGCTTGGGTTCGACGGAGGGACGCGGGCGTTGGGGTACATCACCTTGTTGGAAATATGCCCTAGAGGCAATAATAAAATGTTATTATATATATTTCCACGTTCATAATTAATGTTTATATTTCTGTGCTATAATTGCAATGACCCTGACTGTAAGATTCAGAAGAAAACTCATTTGCATGTGTGGAAATGTAAACACCAAGAGTTCCTGGTTTAGCCTCTAAGACCAGCTCATGTGCTAACTGATGCTTACGTTTTCTTAATCATGGACATTGTTCTTGTATCAAGGATGTCAGTAGCAATGAGAACATATTGTTAGCAGAACAATGATGTTGAACCGACCCCAGTATTGAATGATATACTTAGAGATCACATCGTAACTACGTTATAAGTCATATCATGAAATGTTATCATATACGTAATTCCTTAGACCATGAGAGTATCGAGTTGCTTCACACAGGAAGACATACTTTGGTTCTTAGATGAATCCTCCCATAAATGGGAAGTAGTAAATAAGTTCTGGGTATGTCAGATGGTGTGGCTAGTGACTGTGATAGTTCAAGAATGGGATTTGCTCCTTCACGATGAAGAGATTTTGACTTTGGGCCCACTCGGTATGACGGTATCCATTCTAGTCTGGCCAGACGCATTGTGATTTAATCACGGGGATACCGGAATACAATAACGAGAAATAGAGACAAACGAGCAAAGAGGACAACGAGTGACTTGTGTTCAAGAAGTTGTTACACATGGGTGCCAAACATCTCTCCTATAACTTTGTCATATATCACGAAGCAAAGGGAATGGTACATGAATAAACATAATGGTTCACTCGAAGTTTCCTCGTGTATGTGCGGGAGTCAACATGGGTGTCCATGGCTCCGCTGTTGATTATTGGCTATTGACAAAAGGCTGTTGACCTATGTACGGAAGATGTTCTGAGTCATGTCCGCATTATACCTAACCTATTGGGTCACACACTTAACGAGCAGTAGTTTGTTAGAATATTACTATGGTAGAAGGTTTAGTGGAAGCAAAGCAGAATAGTTCATACGGGTACCGGAAGTAGTTTCGGAGATTTATGGAATTGTTCATAAGGGCACCAGAAGTAGTTCTGGGTATTTAAGGATATGTCCGGATCACTCTGGAGTAGTCCCAGGTGGTTCTGAAACATATGAGAATGGTACTGGGGAAGTCCTGGATCAACCGGAATAGTTTCTGGATAATCGCTGGGCGTCCCGACAACCTTCGCGGTCATCGGGTGGCTTAAAACGTAACTCGGATGGTCTTGGAAACTATCCGGATGGCTCCGAAACGTCCGAGAACGGTCCCGAAAGGTCCTGGAAGTGCTCCAGAAGGTTCCGGAATGTCCCAAAACGATCCCGGAAGGTCCTGGAAGCTTCTGGAAGGTTCCAGAAGTTTCCGGGAAGTACCACCCACTACCCCACGCCCCTAGCCTTGGGGGAAAACCACCTAGGCTGCCCTGGACGGCCAAGGGGTGGGGGCGCACCAAGGGGGAGGAATCCTCCTCGAGGTGGGAAGTCCAACTCTCCAATATGGCAGGTTTCCGGTGGGAAGGTTTGGGAGGTTTGGGAGTCCAAGTTGGACTCCCCACCCCCCTTATTGCGCCCCAAGGGCCTCCTGGCCACCTATATAATGAGGGGAGGGGGTGGGGGCGCAGCACACATCAAACCCCAAGGCCTATGCGCCACCCTCCCTCCCTCTAAACCCCGTTGCTCCACAATTAGACCCCGGTTTAGACGTTGTTCTAGATCGGAATCCGTTAGGGTTTTCTCCCTCTAGTTTTCTCGGAGGCGTTTTTATCTGGACGGCGGAGCGCTGCTGGATTGCTGCTACGGGATGTGTGGATAAAGGTAGAGGGATCATAACTTTGATCCTTCTTCGAGGAGCTTCTTCTTCTTCTCGGAGATTTGTTCGAGGGACTTGTTCATGGGATAGATCGAGGGACTGTTCGTGGGAGATCTGCTTCGACTACTTCCACTACGTCCACGCCGCTTCATCAACACTTCTTCCGCTGCAACCGTTGGTGAGCAATGGCCTAAACCTTGTATGCCATCTTTCTTGGATGATCTTGGGATCTTGATTCGTAGGCATGATTTTTTTTGTTTTCTACTACGTTTCCCAACAGCGGTATCATGAGCGATCCTTGATTAGATGCATGTTTAGGTCTAGCTCATATGTGTGATATGAGGCATTGATTTTCTTGTTGCTTCCCTGTCATGTGATTTTTTCTATGCTTGATGGCAAGTTGAGGTTTTGCTACAAGGATTGAGTTTTCCATCGATCCCTCTATGCTGCTTTCAGTATGCTGGTTGCCTTGATCATGGTCTACATCAAACTCCTTGGATCTCATCTTAATCTC
Organism: Bromus sterilis; assembly: GCA_950022295.1. Lineage (NCBI taxonomy): Eukaryota > Viridiplantae > Streptophyta > Magnoliopsida > Poales > Poaceae > Bromus > Bromus sterilis. The sequence goes on from OX465597.1 coordinate 35,940,348, forward strand.
GCAATAGAAGATTTAACATGGAGGGGCTTGTGGGTTTTATGAACTCAAATCCACACGGGGGTCACGCGTTGAACGAAGTTTGGCTTGTGGAATTAGTTGCTGCACGCACCCTGAACGTTAAAATAGCAACAATGAAGTATCGTGTTTGGTTTGTATAGGGAACAACGTTTGCATGTAACCTGCTAATCAACCACGATAAAAGTTGCAACAACCCGTGTAGATGGCGATCTAACTCGTTTTTGCAGAATGTGCATGTGATGTGGTATAGCCTTCAAGATTTGCAATGTGTTTGTATGAGATGCTATATGTTATGTAAAAATTTATTCGCGACCTGCGTGTCGTGGTACGGCATGATGACTGGAGTCATATGATTGTCACTTAATTATGGCCTGCGTGCCAGAACTGTTTATTAGCTCGAGGCAAAGGAATAGATAGATGCAAGGTGATGATCTACGATGCGGAGGTGGACCCCGACGCACATGCCGGAAGCCGTGGTGTTGGTCCCGGCGCCAAGGAGAAAGTTGGTGGAGACGGTGACTTCTACCACGACGACGTGAAGACAACGAAGACTTCACGAAGCAAAGGGCTATATCATATCACATAATTTTATGAACTTCCTGTGATGTTTATCCCTTATATGCACCCTTGTTTGATGCGTGGTAGTCGTATTTTATTAGGGTGATCTCTCGCAAAACAATATCAAGTTGATAGTGTTCTTCCAACTGTAGCACCGTCTATACTATGTTTCACGTCGGAGCAGGTCATGTCACATGGGTGCACACGGTGTGACGCATAAAAGGCGGGTGTGTTAAGAACACACTGCAATTACACTTGGTTGTCTTGACGGTTTGGATAAAAGTTTGCTACCGGAACACGCCCATCGAAAGATGAACAAGAATCACCTTTGGCGTGATTGGCAAGTTGGCCTACCGGTCCAGTCTAAGTCATCAGTGATGTCACATCAATGGTGGACGATTGGGTCGGATCTTGAATCACTCCAGCATCAATTACGAGAGATATTGATCTGAGTGGGAGCGCACTTAATAATTAAATTTATTAATCACGAGTGCAACTTAATTATGAACAAAGTCTTAGTATTTGCATTATCGTTGTAGAATAATGGCTCGCGTTACCACCTTCCCAATTGATTTTGATTAACTGTATTATCTGGTAAAAACTTTACAATTGGTACCGTATTGTGAGGACTATCCTCAATAGTGTCGAGAAGGAGCTTGTCCTATCGCAAAATTTTTGATGCTCTCCCGCTGATGCTATGGATTATGTGACTTACGTCCATAATCCAAAATGCTAGAATTCCACCACAGCTAAGTGCATTGTCTTCACCACCATGAAACCCACACTTCAAAACGTTTGGGATAGTTATGTTATATTCGTGGAACTGAAAAAATTGTTTTCAGTAGTAAGACAATTAATGTTGGATATAAGATATCTAGTACAATGTATGATTGTAAGCATTAGTGAAAATGTTCACTGTGCTCTAAAAAAAACTGATAAGTGTGGGATCCGGAAGAACACCGATCATATGATGATGAGAATTAAGGGAAAGGAAGTCCAAAGGATGTTAGTAAGACTCACACGCCGGAAAGTCCATGGCATGCGCCACCCTTGATCATATGTGATCTTCTGTGAGTAGGAGTGACATTGGAAATAGAACTATGATACGTATAAAGGCAAAGCGAAAGAAGACTGGAATATCCAGCTCAGAAATGAAAGTCATACGAAGTTATAGATGAATTCATTGCTGGTCAAGAGATGTAATTCTTGGGAATCTTATGGATTCTGTATATTGTGATTAAACTGTTGATCACTGGAATATCACATCGATTGCAAATTGTTGCAACTCGATGCAAGAAATACTATGGCCTTTATGACTAGCTAATGATGAGTTTTGACACGCTCGGGAACACGGTAAAAGGTTTACTATACCGTGTGTTGACTCTATGATTATCTTCATAATTCATTTTAGAGTTGAGTAAATTGTTACTACACTTTAGCCTTGTTGCAAAACATCATTTTGAATCATGTTTGTTGCAAGAGAGGTGTTCAAATCTATGAATAACGTAAAGGTCATACTTCCATTATGAATAGGTTGTATGTTATGAATCTTGATAATAATACTAAACATCCATAACACTGATGCTAAACGTCGCAAGACTGACAGAAATACCACATAGATGTGGCACTGCCGTTTATTACAAGTGACATAACATGCATGAAGAATTTCCATAAGTGATGGACTTTCGAGTCATATGATTATGAATCAATTGACGTTTGCGATCTTTGTCTCGAAGTAATGTGACTAAAACACCGTTGATAGGCCATACATGAACGGGCAACTAAACCATTGGTAATCATACATGATGATGTGTATAGTCCAATAAGTGTAGTTGTGTGCAGTGGATTCCCTATCTTCACTCATGAGTTGAAGTAGATATGTGGATATCTGTTCAATAGAGACATACGTCTGAAATCTTTGAAATGTTGAATTTTAGAGTGAAATAGAAATTCATTGTAACGAGAAAATAAAGCTTCTGCGAATTAGATTGTAGAAAGTAATATTTGAGTTACAAGTTTAGCGAACGTCTGATGAGTTGTGAAGAAATGTCATAACTTGCGTCTCCCGGAACACCACTATGAGTAAAGTTTTCGAGAGATGTAATCAAGCCATGTATGACACGGTAAGATCAAATATGACGTTTATCAATTTGCCATCATACTTATTAAGTTATGCGTTAGTGACTACAACTTTTACACTGAAAAGAGCACCATCAAATCTGTTGAAATGACATCATATTAGATGTGATATGGGAATGTTAAAACCACATTGTCTTTTTCTTAAAATTTGGGTATATGAGACATGTGTTTGACATGCTCAAAACACCAAATCAGATAAGTGCTACTTTGTTAAGGTTATTCCAAAAGGTTTGGTATTCCTCTATCACTACACCAAAGCAAAAATGTTTGTTGTTTAGAACGATGTGTTTTGACGAAAAAAGTTTCTTGCAAAAGAGTGAGTGGGAGGACAATGCAGCTTGTTAAAGATTGTTGAATCTTCAAATAAGTGTGCAGCTGAACCACACATGTTAGACAAAACTCGTACAAACATTCATGATATGTAAAACGAGATATTGTTGTTCGACAATGATAAACCTATGATATACAAAGAAGCGTTGATGGGCCCTGACTCTGGGATTTGGCTAAATGCCAAATAATCCGAGATAGTATCCATGGAAGTAAGTCAAGTTTTGAACTTGGTAGACCCTCCGAAAGACTAAAAGTCTGAAGAATATATATATATATGGATCTATAATTGATTCGGATGAAATTGTTTTATCCATAAAGCTCAACTCGTTGGAAAATTGTTTTCTAGCAAGTTCAAAGGTTGACTACGGCGAAATAGTTTCCACCGTAGAGATGCTTTAGTCAGTTCGGGTTATATTAGCAATTACTACATATCTCATTTATAGGATATGGTAGAATGAACGTCAAAACAAAGTTCCTACACGGAAAAATAACAAAGGACGTATATGTGATATGACCGGAATGTTTTGTCGATTCAAAGGATGCTAAAATAGATGCAAGCCTTGGATATCCAGTGATGGACTGAAGCTAGCACAATGGAGTTGGAATTTTCGTTATGATGAAATTGCCAAAAGAGTTTGTTTTCATCGGGAATAAACGAAGATGCTTGAATGTTCAAGAAAGTAAGTGGGAGCTGATTGATATTTCTAAAACCTTATGTAGATGACATAGGAAATTATATAAATTTCTTGACACGAATAAGGACTTCATTGGAAATAGTTTTCAGTTGAAGAACTTGGGCTAATATAGCATTAGTATTGAGCACAGTGATCTATTAAGATAGTAAGTGCCTGATCATGCTAAAGCCAACACTACATATTGACATGATACTAAAGTAGTTTAGTATGAAACGCCAAGAAACATGTTCTTGTCGAACTCGTGGTGAAAATTTGTTTGCAGAAATCGGTGTTGATGAACACAGACAAGCAAAACACATGAATTGAATTTCACTCACATGTGTGTTTGGATTAATCATGTACACCATAATATGTAAAACGACCAGATATGTCCAGTGCTCCAAAAGGTTGTGAGCAAGATACCAAAGTGATCAACATGTTGATCATTGGACAAACAGTGAAAAGTTAAACTTATGAAAGATAAGATATGTTTCTCGGAAAAATGGAGAGATGAAGAGCTCGTTGTAATGAGTTACACCAGCTAATTTTTTGATGTAAACAGTTACAACAATTCAGTCTTCATACTTACTCCGACCGATTTTCGATTTTAATTGGGATTATGTGTTTCACACGTAAGGGTGGCACAGTATGGAGGAACTGTGTTAAGTTAGATACTGTGGAAAATTCTATAACAAAGGCTAAGTATATTGTTGCTTAAAGAAGTAACAAGGGAGCGTATTTTGAATCATCAGTTCATTTATGAACACGGTATGGTTTCCTAGATGCTTGAAGCTCATGGAACATTGATGAATGATTTCATGACTTATTCTAAAGGAACCAAGGTCCTGACAAATGATTCAAACATATACAAAGATAAATTAATTAAATTAGTGAATTTTATGATAGCGTGGAAAAGCGAAGATGTGCAATATACAAACGGGCCTGAAACGTCAGATCCGTATATGAAGTCTATACCACAAATGAAGTATGCATTACACCGGTATGCCATAGGTGTAAAGTGCTCAAGCACTGACAATATTATTGACTCTAGTGCAAGTGGGAGACTGTTGGAAATATGCCCTAGAGGCAAAAATAAAATGTTATTATATATATTTCCACGTTCATAATTAATGTTTATATTTCTATTCTATAATTGCAATGACCCTGACTGTGAGATTCAGAAGAAAACTCATTTGCATGTGTGGAAATGTAAACACCAAGAGTTCTTGGTTTAGCCTCTAAGACCAGCTCATGTGCTAACTAATGCTTACGTTTTCTTAATCATGGACATTGTTCTTGTATCAAGGATGTCAGTAGCAATGAGAACATATTGTTAGCAGAACAATGATGTTGAACCGACCCCAATATTGAATGATATACTTATAGATCACATCGTAATTACGTTATAAGTCATATCATGAAATGTTATCATATACGTAATTCCTTAGACCATGAGAGTATCGAGTTGCTTCACACAGAAAGACATACTTTGGTTCTTAGATGAATCCTCCCGTAAATGGGAAGTAGTAAAATAAGTTCTGGGTATGTCAGATGGTGTGGCTAGTGACTGTGATAGTTCAAGAATGGGATTTGCTCCTTCACGATGAAGAGATATTGACTTTGGGCCCACTCGGTATGACGGTATCCATTCTAGTCTAGCCAGACGCATTGTGATTTAATCACAGGGATACCGGAATACAATAACGAGAAATAGAGACAAACGAGCAAAGAGGATAACGAGTGGCTTGTGTTCAAGAAGTTGTTACACATGGGTGCCAAACATCTCTCCTCTAACTTTGTCATATATCACGAAGCAAAGGGAATGGTACATGAATAAACATAATGGTTCACTCGAAGTTTCTTCGTGTATGTGCGGGAGTCAACATGGGTGTCCATGGCTCCGCTGTTGATTATTGGCTATTGACAAAAGGTTGTTGACCTATGTCCGGAAGATGTTCTGAGTCATGTCTGCATTATACCGAACCTATTGGGTCACACACTTAATGAGAAGTAGTCTGTTAGAATACTAGTATGGTAGAAGGTTTAGTGGAAGCAAAGCAGAATAGTTAATCCGGAAGTAGTTTCGGAGATTTATGGAATTGTTCATAAGGGCACCAGAAGTAGTTCTGGGTATTTAAGGATATGTCCGGATCACTCTGGAGTAGTCCCAGGTGGTTCCGAATCATATGAGAATGGTATTGGGGAAGTCCTGGATCAACCGGAATAGTTTCTGGATAATCGTTGGGCATCCCGACAACCTTCGCGGTCATCGGGTGGCTTAAAATGTAACTTAGATGGTCTTGGAAACTATCCAGATGGCTCCGGAACGTCCGAGAACTGTCCCGGAAGGTCTTGGAAGTGCTCCAGAAGGTTCTGGAATGTCCCGGAACGATCCCGGAAGGTTCCGAGAGGTTCTGGAAGGTTCCAGAAGTTTCCGGGCAGTACCACCCACTACCCCACGCCCCTAGCCTTGGGGGGCAAGCCACCTAGGCTGCCCTGGACGGCCAAGGGGTGGAGGGCACACCAAGGGGGAGGAATCCTCCTCCAGGTGGGAAGTCCAACTCTCCAATATGGCAGGTTTCCGGTGGGAAGGTTTGGGAGGTTTGGGAGTCCAAGTTGGACTCCCCACCCCCCCTTATTGCGCCTGGCGGGGATCAACCCCGGCAAATCCCATGGTCAGGGACCCTGGGTTAGTCTTGAGAGGCGCAGGTTGGACGATAACTCGTCGGCAAACAAGGAGGCTCGCTCCTGCTCGATATTATTGATTGGGAAGATGCGATTACAGGGGAAGCCAAGGCTGGAGCGCTCAGGGCTAGGGTTACAGGTGAGATTGGATGTCTTTGGCATCGCCCCTCCTAGCCCTTATATACCGGGCTAGGTCTCGGGGAATTCATCTACGTGTACAGGTAAACTTTCCTAACCCTAGCTTGCTCCATACGGCAGGTCTTCGCACCTTCCTTGTGAGTCAAGGATCTGTACGTCGGTGCCATCTTGTGGGCCAAGGCCGTATCTTCATGGGCCTTCTGCCTTCATGGACACCACTTAGGCTCATCCGTAGGAGTCGTGGGGTCACCCCCTCGTCAGTAGCCCCCGAGTGCCTGGGGGACTCGAGTACATTCATGTGTCGTCTATTGATATGCACGGTTCATCCGTGGGTCGCTGGCAGTCTGGTGGCCATGAAAAAACCTGTTTCGAGGGATGCTAAGCTGAAAGGGCCCAAGGAGTCGACGGGTCGAGCCTTGGTGAATTGCACTAGGGCAAATACCACAGTAGCCCAATCAAACCCACGTCCCTCGACGTGAGCTTGGGAAACTGGTGTCGAGCAAAAGTCCGTCCGCTTCAGGTCTTACGGTGTTCATTTGCCGCCAGTAATGTGTGTAGCCTAAGGCGCGTCCGCCCGACTTATCTATCATGCTCTGCGCATGGGAAAGGTTGGGAGTGAAATCGCTCTTCGGCAAGTCCCAGCCCGGCCGTACTTCGCAGCGGGGTCTTACCTACACTCTAATCTTGCGTGGCTTCTGGGAACAGTGTATCGTGTTCCAGGAAAGTGTGTTTTTGAGGCGCGGAGCCTTATAGTATTGCACCCGCTTGGAACAAAACATCAAGCGAGTTGTTCACTCATTCACCCGAGGAGCTTTGCTTTCGAGTGCTCAGTCGGTGGGTTTTTCACGAGTAGTCACTCGAATGTCGTTTTTCAGCTCTTCGGGTGAGGGAGCACCCGGAACTCTTAGCGCCGTATGGTCTTGGCGAACGTTTGTCTTTCGTCGGGTTGAGGGAGCACCCGAGACTCTTGTAAGTGCGAGTGTTCACTCGAGCACGTGGCTGACGTTTAGGTGAGGGAGCACCCGAAACTCTTTATGATGTATGCTCCCGATGGGAGTAAGATATTTTTCTTCCTTCGGGGAAAAGATCTGAAAGATGGAATCTTTTGGGCCTTGATGGCGTACTGAGTACGCCTTGCTGTGATATGACGTTGGCGTGGTCTTCTGCAATTTTGTTTGACTGCTGCGGTCTATCGTGTGAGATGACTTGGCGCTGTCCCGCCGAAATTTTCGCGTCGCGCGATCATGGTCCTCTTTTTGCGTGCGTAGTGGGCTGTGTTGTTACTGCGCCGGTTGGATTTTCCATGCTTGTGGCTTCTGTAGGGGATCGTGACACGTTTTACTGGGCGAAAAGGTTGGCCAGTGGCCCTTCTTGCCAGGTTCTTGCGTTAAATACCATGCGGCCGAGTGAATTGTAGGTTTCACCCAGCCGTTGCCTTCCTCCGCTTTCTCTGTTCTCCTTCGTGTTCCTGCGCCTTCATCTTTTCTCCTCTGCGTGCTGCTGCGAGATCTATGTCCAAGCGCTCTCGTGCCGCTATCGAGTCGGCCAAGATGTCCGGCAAGTGGGAGAGGTCCACGTTCGGTGCTGAAGATCTGGATGCGCTGGTTGCTGATGGCATGGTGGTGGCGGGTGATGCTCGTCTTCCTGGCGATGAGTCGATTCCAGCACCGGCGGCGGACGAGCGGGTATGCTTTCAGGCTTTCTTCCACCGTGGTTTTGCTCTTCCGCTGCATCCTTTCGTTCCGGGCTTGCTTTATTCCTATCGGCTCCAGTTGCATGACCTTACTCCCAATGGGATTTTGCACATTGCGTGTTTCATCACTCTTTGTGAGGCCTTCCTGGGGATTTATCCCCATTGGGGACTTTGGAGACGTCTTTTTAATGTAAAAAGGACGAACTGTGAGTACGCCGTGGGTCGAGTGGGTATCTCCATTGGGGATAAACACTCATACTTTGACTTGGAGAAGATCGATTCCGTTAGCGGCTGGCGGAGAGGCTGGTTTTATCTGAAGGATCGCTTCATTGTTGGTCAGCAATTTGGTCTTGCTTCTTTCAACCCGGGCACGCGAGTGGTCAGACAGCCTTCGTGGTCTCATTCTTTGACCGAGGTGGAGTCGTCTGAACTGATTCCATTTTTGGAGAGGATTTCCGTGCTGAAGGATATTTTGACTGGTGGTCAACTTATCTCTGTTTTTGTGGGGTGGTGAGTTCAACCGTTGCAGCATCGAGACCGCCCTATGTGGCAGTACGAGGGACTCGATGACTCGACGTGATGCTCGCCTGAAGAGCTAGAACCTGATGCCTTGCTGGCTCGTATCCAGCATGTGTCCAAGTGCTCTAGTGTTTCCGAGATGCGCCTTGTCCTTCCATATGCTTCCGATCATCTACCGCCGCCGGTTGGTGCCCATGTTCCTTCGTTTTGTATGGACGAGTACCTAGTTTTGTTTTGCTGTTGACTTTGTTTGTTTTGCAGGGCCGTGCTCCGGTTCCGTGTAATCCTCCGCAGCCGGAAGACGCCGATATTCGTGAAGAGCCTGATGCTTCCGCAGCTGGTGGTGCTGTGCCGGCTGTTAATGCTGAGATTGTGCTAGTGGAGACCGGCGATAGTGAGGACTCGAGTCCCTTCCGTGTGAAGTGGTCGCGCCCCTTGGATGCTGAAGATCATGTCGTATTAGGTGATGTTGTCCCTTCTGCTGCTCCTTTTGCTGGGCCTTCCCCTTCGGCTGTTGCTCCGGCCCTTCCTCCCAAGAGGGCCAGGCTTGGTAGGTTGGGGCGCCCTCGTGGCGCGCGTGTCGGGTAAGATTCTGCTGAATTAGTGCCCGGTTTTTTCCTTGCTCTTGCGACTGATAATGCTTTATTTTGTAGTGCTGCGCCTGCTCTGGCTGCTTCATGCAACAGCGCGTCTGCTACTGATCTGAAATCGACGAGCTCTGGGGCAGCGGCCAGGCGTCCTGAAGACCCCTCGACTGCCGCTGGTCAATCTGGGCCGACGGCGACTCCTGCCGTTTCGACTGCGGGTGTCGTTACCGGCATGTCTCCTTCTGGCGTGCCTGGTGCTACTGCTCCTGAGCCTAGGTCGACTGGGCTTTGTCCTCCATTCTTTGGCCGAGTTGGTCTGGCGATTGAAGACAAAGCTCGTGCTTTCGATCATGTCTCCAAACTGGTAAGATGATTCCTGTCTGTGTTGCTTCATCATCGGGGGAACGGCAGTGCTCCCGATGGGAGTAGCCCCCGAGGCTAGAAGTAACTGTTTGCAGTTGCTTGTAGCCTTGTCTTTAATTAACACCTGATTGCCTAGTTCTTGCAGCCTGTTTTCCAACACTGTGAGCGTTTGGTTCTTGAAGCTGAGCATTGGCAACGGGCCCATGAGTCTGCCCAAGATGCCTTATCTGTTATGGATGGTGAGCTTTATTATTTTTTTTCTCCTAAGCTTTTGGGTACTTCGTCTTTTGTTTTGAGTGCTGTCTTTGCCTCGCAGGTCGTCGCCAGGCTGCCGAGAAACAAGCCGAAAATTGGGAGAGGACTGTTTCCATTCTCGAGGTTGCCTTGGTTTCCAAGGAGGCGGAGTTGCATGGTCAGCATGAGGAGCTGGTTCGCCTTCGCCAGGCTGAGGATGCGCGTGCGCAGGTGGAGGCAGTCGAGGGCAAACGTCTTCGCGCCTTGGCGGGCTCTCTAGTGTGTAAGTTTGGTGTTCCACTATTGTTGTTTGCTCTGTTTGCCCTTGATGACGTTTCTTTGCTTGGTGCAGCTACTGTGGGTGCGAAGCCGATGGAGGCTGCTGCGTCGGGGTCTGGAGTTCTCCAAGGTGATGTTGATGCTGTAGCGGGTGTTGTCGCAGTGGTCGAGGACGTCTGCGCCCGGGCTTCCAATGTTGTGGGTCTTGCGCACGAGCACCTTATGCTGGAAGGTACGAAGGTGCCTGATGGCCTGGGTGCTCGGGTCACTGCTTTCGGCCCTGATGGAAAAGATATGGTGGAGCTGGTGGCGGAGAGCGTGGTGAGTGGTTCTTCCACGGCCCTGGTCGTCCTTATGGGGCATGGGGTTTCTTTTGACGATTCCTGGGTTGAGACCATTCCGTGCTATTCTGGTGAGCAGGATGACCGAGCCGATAGGCTGGCTCGTCGCCTGCAACAAGTTGTAGATGCTCAGGGTCCCCCTGCCGTAGGTGAGGGGGAGGCATAGTAGTGATTTCGCCGGTTGGAAATTTTGTCTGTAATTCCTGACTCTGTTGTGACGGTTGATCTTTTGCAACTTCTATCTGAATGTCTGCTTGGCTGTTCCTCTTGTTGTTTTTGATTTGTTTTGTTCGTCCTGCGGTAGGCCGCTCCTGGCTTCCTTTGTTCGTGGAGTTCGCTGAAGGATGGTGCTCGCGAGGGTGCGCACGAGTCCTTTTGCTTGCGGCTGAAGGACGCTGAGCGGGATATTGTCCGACTGAAGGGGTCCGTGGCCGTTCAGCGTACTCGGCGTGAGCGTGCCGAGTCCGTGGTTGAGGGCCTTGCTTCCTGGGTGGTGAAGTTTTCTGACCTCCTGCAGGGTGAGTCTTGGCTCTTGCTTGGTTGCTTAATTCCGTTTGGTGGGTTTTCGCCATCTCTGTCTTGATCGTAGTTCTTGACTTTCGAAGTGCTGGCAAGGCGAACTCGGGATGAGGAGAGGGCCGTTCAATCAGAGATGTCGCGGCTTGATGATCCTAGTGTGAAGGCGAGCAATTCCTTTTGGGCAGATGGGGCTCGTGCTCGAGCGTTTGCGTTGCTTCGTCGCCGAGTTGAGCGGGTACCGGAAGCTCTCGACTACTGCCAACGGGTGTTGGGTGGTATCCATGATGAGTTCTATCCGTTGGAGGTAGTTCCTTCGTCCCTTGAGAGGCTTTGTCGCATGTTTTCTCAGCCTGCCGAGTTGCGCCGAGTGATGGACCACCAAATTCGTGCCGGAGCCCGAGCTGCTTTGGGCTTGGTCCATAGTCATTGGCCCGGGATGGATTTTGCTCAGGTGGTGGCGGGTCCTCCAGGTGGTAGGGATCACCCAATGAATGAGCACTACGTGGCTGTAGATAGGCATGCGCTCCGAGTTGTGAGGCGAGTTTGCGAACAAAACGACCGCCATCTTGGTGCACTTATTAAGGCGAAGTTGGAGCCTAAGGATTAGGTGCTTCCCTTTGTTGTATATGCTTCTTCTTGATTGTATATATCATCTGTATTTGCAGTTGCGTGTGGTGTCTCGGGGGGTGGCTGCTTCGGCGAGCCCCCGAGTGCTGAATTTATTTTTGCCGCGATTGCGGAGGACGCGTCGGGGGTGGATACTTTTGGCGAGCCCTCGAGTGCCAAGTTAGTTTGCCGCGATTGCGGAGAACGCGTCGGGGGGTGGCTACTTTTGGCGATCCCTCGAGTGTCAAGTTAGTTTGGCGCGATTGCGGAGGATGCCTCGGGGGGTGGCTGTTTTGGCGAGCCCCCGAGTGCCAGATTAGTTTGCCGCGATTGCGGAGGACGCCTCGGGGGGTGGCTGCTTTGGCAAGCCCCCGAGTGCCAGGTTAGTTTGCCGCGATTGCGGAGGACGCCTCGGGGGTGGCTGCTTTGGCGAGCCCCCGAGTGCCATATTAGTTTGCCGCGATTGCGGAGGACGCCTCGGGGCGTGGCTGCTTTGGCGAGCCCCCGAGTGCCAGGTTAGTTTGCCCCGATTGCGGAGGACGCCTCGGGGGGTGGCTGCTTTGGCGAGCCCCCGAGTGCCAAGTTAGTTTTGTGGGAAAATATTTGTGTAATATCTTTCCTGTTGATCCTTACAAAGAGTGGGCGGGCTCTGTTGAGCGGTGATGTAGAGGCTTTAAGGGCCTGGTAGCTTTGTCTCCCAGTGTTGGGTTTCTTCGGGTGATGCTCCTTTCCTTCTACGGGAGCGCTTCTTCGGCGAGTCCCGTGGTCTTGCTGTCTTGGTGGGCTATGAATGCTTCTGCTATCTTGTGGAATTCTTTGTCGCAGCGGTCGGATCTGACGAAACTGCCGCTGATTGTGATGACTCCGTTTGAGCCTCGCATCTTCAGCTTGAGGTAGGCGTAGTGGGGTATGGCCATGAAGCGGGCGAAAGCTGGCCGCCCGAGAATTGCGTGGTATTGCGACTTCCAATCGACCACTTCAAAGTCAAGTGTTTCCTTGCGGAAGTTCGTCGCGCCCCCGAAGACTACTTCCAGGCTTATCCTTCCGAGGGGATAGACTGATTTTCCTGGTACGATCCCGTGGAAGGTTGTGCCTGAGGATTTGAGTGCGTTGGTTTGGATGAGCATGTCGTCGAGTGTTCGGGTGAAGATAATGTTGATCCCGCTGCCGCCATCCATGAATACTCGCGACATGTCGCAATTTCCGATTCTGGCCTCGAGTACCAGTGCGGCGTGCCCTGGTTGAGGGACGACTGGTGGGTGGTCGTCCCGGGAGAAGGAGATTTCTGTCTCCGACCCGCGCAGGTACTCTGGGACGGCCGGGTGTGTGGAGGTTGCCAGGAAAACCTGTCTGGTGACTTATTTCTGCTGCCTGTTGGAAGGTCTGCCTTCTTGTATGATGTAGATCCTCCCATGGGCTTCTGGGTATTTGTTTTCTTCTTCTGGCGTCCTTTGTCGTTCCTGGATGGCGGCCACCTGTCTTGTTGGTAGGGGGGCTGGTGGTGCGCCGTGGGCGACTGGCCCAACTGCTACGCTTGCGAGTGGTCGTGCTACTGCGACCGAGGAGCGGCTTTTCTCTTCGGCCAACTCGTTGAAGCTTCGACAGTTCCTGAGGGTGTGGGATGATTTGAGCTCTCCTCGCTCGTTTCTGAATCCGTGTAAAGAGAACGGTCCATCGAGTTGTGCTTTGGCGGAGCGGAATGTGCGAGTGCCGTTGTTGTGGTGATATATTCAACAATAGATATAGGGGTAGTAACGGAGCTATGAGGATCTGTACACAAAGATGGTGACACCGGGAGAGATTATACAGGTTAGGCCTCTCCTCAGAGATAACAACCTTACTCCTGTCCCAAGTGTCTTGGGGTATTTTTCTTGGTATATGTTCTAACGTCCCCCCCTTCCTGGGGTGAAGGGATGGGCTTATATAGAGTACGCCCCGTCCCTTCACTGTCCAGTAGTGGGTTTTGATTACAGGGTTAATAGTAGCTATTATTACAATGAGAAACGCCTCCCCATTATTGTCATTCAAGTAGGGGTAACGCCTGTGGGTTTAATGACTTGTAACTCCAGCTTCTCTTCTTGCTGTCCGAATGCCATGCAGCTCGGTCTTTTCTGCTTCCGAGTAGCGCCTTTACTCGGATAGTAACACCTTGCTCCGAGTGATGTTCTACTCGGAAGTAACCTTGTCCGAGTAAGGTTTCTTCCGTAGTGGTGATGTCTTCCGAGTAAGCTAACCACTCGGAAGGGCTTGAGTTCGTCCGAGCAGTTTCTTATTCGGAAGTAGAAGAGGGGAAGGAGTTTCGTGTTTTTTGTTTTATGAATGTTTCTTAAGTGATGGTAAGACTAAGGATACCCCTTGATATAAGGTGCATGAGGGTATACCTTAGGTATTACCACGACAGTAGCCCCCAAGTTCTTCTGGGTACTCGCGTGAATTCATGAGGTATGCGGAGATCAAATTCGATGAGAGGCCCGGAAGGACTTTATCGATGTTTGCACTATCCCCTCGACTATACGTAGGGTGTGTTGTTTTTTGGAAGGATTCGGCGACACTCAAGCGTCTCTCGGAAGAGGTGGACTGAGGCCTCGGAAGGCGTGTCTTGGGGTAAAAGGCCTTAAAACCCATATGTAACCAAACCCGTAAAGTCTGATATTTAAAGCATTATTCTGGCAATCTTTAAACCGTGTCCCATAGGATATCAATTCTTTACCCCTCACACCAGATCGTGCGGATAACCTGGCAATCTACGTCAGAGACGGATTATCAGCGTATCAGTTATTGGGAACTTTTCTCCATAGTGCTTGCCAAACGAGTTAGAAAACACGATGATTCCGTCCGAGTTATGGCTTACTCGGAGGAATTGTTTGTTTGAATTGTCTTCTGAGTTAGGGTTTCACTCGGAGAAACTGTTCAGGGCATTTTTACCTCCGAGTTGTAGTAACTTGGGAAGTTTTGCGTGCTCTTTTAAGGGAGCAAATCTTTTTCTTGTCAGGGGATCTTTTCTGTCAGAGTGGCCCCTCGATTCTCGCGACAGTCAGTTACTTTATCATTAACTGCGCGCCTTTTAAGGAGGCTGGATTTGGGGGACCGTAACGGACGCCCTCATTAATTGCCTCGGTATCCGTGGGACCCGTTCCCCTGTGCCTATAAGTATAGCTTCCCCTTCCTCTTTTCCTTTAAGCACAACGTTTGCTCCTTCCTCTTCTCCGCCGGCGTCTCTCCAGATTGCGGATCCCTTCTCCCATTGGTGATCTTCGGGGTGTTCTTTGTGCCTGCGAGCTTCCTCTCCATTCATCCTCTGGGCCTCATGTCTGCAGGGGAATGGTTACCCTCTGTCGTCACGGCGGAGAATCTCCGGCGCTACCAAGAAGAGGGGTTACTTCCTCGCCATGACTGTCGTCTTCCAGGCCCAGGTGAGGTCGAACCTCACCCTAGGGATGACGAGCGGGTTCTACTCCTTTCCCATGTGGATAGGGGGTTTTCTCTTCCTCCTCATCCTTTCTTGCTTGATTTTCTTTCCTTCACGGGATCTCAATTGCATCACATCGTTCCTAATTCCATCACGCTTCTGTCTAGCTTTTTTTCTTTGTGTGAGGGTTTCCTTGGTATTGATCCTCATTGGAATCTTTTCCGCACCATTTACACCATAAAGCCCCAAAAAATAAAGAATTCTAGGGAGGCAGAAATAAATCATCTTTGCGGGGGGTTGTTTTTGGCCAGAAGGCAGGGCGTTCAGTATTTTGCTTCTAGCTTGCCGGATTCTGTGAAGAATTGGCAAAATAGTTGGTTTTACTGTAAGGTAGAGACTGCTCCTGGTACTCGGACATTACCCCCTTACTCGGATGTCCGGTTGTCCGATTCCCGGGGTTGGAATCCCCGTTTGCTTGCTTCCGAGAAACAGCGGGTTCTGCCACTGATGAGGGAAGTAGTGAGGATGAAGAAGGCGGGATTAGACGCCATGGATCTTATTGCTCTTTTTGTTACTCGGAGAATTCAGCCCCTGCAAGCCCGAGCTAGGAGGATGTGGGAGTACACGGGAGTTGATGATAGGACCCGCTATAACAACTCGGCGATGTGCCAGCAGGAATTTGAGCAACTCATGAAGATCATTACTAGCGTGACTCATGGCGCGCAGATGGCTGGCCGAGTCAGACCCCTTGATATTAACCGTCCTTCAACTCTGGTGATTTGCTTTTATTTGACCGGTCTATTGAATGTTGTACTAGGTCCTGATTTTTAACTTGGTTATTCTGTTGTCTATTCTTCAGACGAACGTCGCTCCATCCCCGATTCCTTTGGCGCCGCGAAATCCTGAAGACGAGGACGAGGACAGCAACAATGACGCAGGACTTGGGATCGAAGATGGCGAAGAAACTGAATCTGACATAGTGCTGCCCCGTACTACTGCTGAGCAGCGCTAAAAGAACAATCAGGATCGTGAGGCAGCTCGGGAAGGGTCCGTGCGGGGGACGAAGCGTCCCGTGTCTCCGAGTAAAGGGGAGAATAGCAGCAAGGCTGCCGCACTTAGCCCAGGCCAGGGGAGGGTAGCTCCCATGAAGCAGCGGAAGGTGCTTTCGACTCTTGGCGGGAGGAAAGTTAGTACTTCAACAGATGCTGCCAAAACCCCCAAGAAGGCTTCTGAGTCAGGATCCTCTCAGACTGCCCCTGCTGTTGCACCCCCAAGACGAACTCTTAAGATGGCTCGGAAGTGAGATCCGACAACTTTTCTCTATTCCTTAGTAATTTATGCTGATTTAATATCCTTTATGTTACAGCGTCCGTCCGAGTGGTTCCGAGTCACTTCCTGGTGTTGAGGTTCCTGATGCTGCGGCCTATGAAGATGTCAGCAACTGTGTTGTAACTGATTTTCCAGTGTTGGATTCTATTCTTGAGCAAACCCCAATCGATGGTGAGTATATGTCTTCTTGGTTTTAACTTTCATTTTTGCTCGAGGCTTTTCTTACAGATTTTCCTTTGTTAGATATGGACGTTGATCGCGGCGCGGATCCGAGTCCAGCTGTGAATGAGACGGTTCTTTCTGCTCCCGACACTCAGACTGCTCCGGGCACGCAGACTGCTCCGGAAGGCTTGACCGATCCGGAGGTTACTATTCCTGCAGCGACGGTTCCTCCTGCTGCCTCGGGAGCGAAGCAAGCTGGGACGAGTTCCACCGTCTCTGTTGCTGATCCCGGAGCAGCTCGGGCCCCTCCTCCTTCATTCACGGTTGATACCTTGCTTGAGGATACCGTTCTGGATGGATTGAAGGGGTCTTTGGTGAAAGCTTCAGAAATCGAGCTGCGGTTACGTGAGATGACTTCTGATGCTGCCATGATAAAGGCCAAAATGCATGTAAGCAAATGCACGAGTTTTTTCTACCCACTGGGTGGGTGAGTTTCCGAGTTGTAGCCCTCAAAGGCTCCGAGTAACTTTTTGGAGTTGCTCGGAGTCTTGTGTTATAGGCATTGTGAATTTGGAAATCTTCTAGTGGGGGCACTTCTTAGTGCACCCACTGGGTGTAGCCCCCAAGGCTCCGAGTAACTTTTTGGAGTTACTCGGAGTCTTATGCTGTAGGGACTATGAATTTGGAAATCTTCCAGTGGGGGCACTTCTTAGTGCACCCACTGGGTGTAGCCCCCAAGGCTCCGAGTAACTTCTTGGAGTTACTCGGAGTCTTATGCTGTAAGGGCTTGGTCTTAAATAACTTTTCTTGTGTCAGGAGGCTTGCGAGCTAGGCGCTGCATTTGTGAAACTACAGGGAGAACATGAAGCATTGAAGAAAAAACATGCTGAGGATAACGTTAAGGCTCCACTTCTTGGATTTTGAGAAGAAAATCAAGATTCTTCATCATATGATTATTTCTGATTGTTGAATTTACAGAAGCTGCAAAGAAAGCTTTTGATGCAAAGGTAAAAGAAAATGAAGAGTTTGTGAACAAGATGAAGAAGGAGATTGAACAAGCCGAGAAGCGTGCAAGGAAAATGGCTAGCCACAAGAAGGCTCTTGAGGAAAAGGAGAGTGCCATCTCCAAGCTTCAGTCCGATCTGCAGAAACTTTCCGAGCTGCGTGCCAAGGATAAGGAGGAACATGAAGCTGCGCTGGCTGCAGCTCGGGAGGCTGTAAGAAGTACTGAGGAATATTGTACTGGGAGGTTTTCTGTGTTTTGCGAGATGCTGTCCAGTAAGACGCTGCTCTTTTCTATGAATCCGACTTGTTTCTGCCTTGTGAGTTTAATTCAATCTGTGCACCGTTGTTGTCTTTGCAGTTTATTCTACTGATCCTGAAGCGGAAAAGACGCGT
The DNA here is from genome assembly GCA_950022295.1 of Bromus sterilis. Lineage (NCBI taxonomy): Eukaryota > Viridiplantae > Streptophyta > Magnoliopsida > Poales > Poaceae > Bromus > Bromus sterilis. Next base: position 35,958,329 of record OX465597.1, read on the forward strand.
ATGGACCAGTTTGCCGAGTTGATGCAGAAGGATAATTATACGCCCAAGACGACGGAATTTGCCTTATCCAGAGGTCTACTGACCATGAGGTGTGCCAAAGCAAAGAAATATGCTGAAGAGACCCTGGGTGCTACCTTAGGGTTGAAGGATTACATCTCGCCTGCTGAAGAAAATCGAATGCATCTGGATACAGTTGTTCCCGTGCTTCAGGGTGCTCCGCAACAAATTTCTCGTTGGAAGAGGTCTTCAGCGCGGAGTGGTGCAAATTATGCTCTGGCTCTGACCAAGGCTCATTTTTCAGAAAAGGTTCATAATCTAGAACGAGTTGGAGAAGGAGATCCTGAGCATGGTCCGAGCTGTACAACTTTGTTATTTCGGTATGCTGAGACTGCAAGTCGGATTGCAAAGATCCCAGATCTTGATTTCTTTGTGGAATCTGCTGGAGTTACCAGTGAGTCTGATGAGGCGAGTGATGCCTGATCTAGTTTAAGGGAGAAACATTTTAAATTTGCCTCGGGATGCCGAGTGATTTTTTAATAAACAGTTTGTGTTGTTGCTGTGTCCGGGGTGCACAGTCTATCTTAAAACTGTTGCTTTTTATTAAAGATGCCTGACTCATCTGCGTGAATTTGTTTGCTTCAGCTAGTTATTTGCAAGGGTATAGACCTATGTTTCTGTCATCATCGTTTGTCGTCTTGGTGAGCCATTTAAGCTTTCGTGCAGCTTGAGAAAAGACTTGAATTTTTCGTAACCTTAAATAGACCTCACGCTGCTAAAGAGTTCGGCGGGTCACTTGGTGAAAAAATTAACTTAAGTTCTCGTCCGAGCTGCGTGCAGCTCGGATGGAATACTTGATTTATCACAACGTTAAGTAGCCCTCAAGTTTCGAGGAAACTTGGTGAATGAATTAGTTGAAAATTTAGCTTAAGCTTTCGTCCGAGCTACGTGCAGCTCGGATGAAGAACTTGATTTTATAACAGCGTTAAGTAGCCCCCAAGTTTTCGAGGAAACTTGGTGGATCATTTAGTTGAAAATTTAGCTTAAGCTCCCGTCCGAGCTGCGTGCAGCTCGGATGAAGAACTTGATTTTATGACGACGTTAAGTAGCCCCCAAGTTTCGAGGAAACTTGGTGGATCACTTAGTTGAAAATTTAGCTTAAGCTCCCGTCCGAGCTGCGTGCAGCTCGGATGAAGAACTTGATTTTATGACGACGTTAAGTAGCCCCCAAGTTTCGAGGAAACTTGGTGGATCACTTAGTTGAAAATTTAGCTTAAGCTCCCGTCCGAGCTGCGTGTAGCTCGGATGAAGAACTTGATTTTATGACGACGTTAAGTAGCCCCCAAGTTTCGAGGAAACTTGGTGGATCACTTAGTTGAAAATTTAGCTTAAGCTCCCGTCCGAGCTGCGTGCAGCTCGGATGAAGAACTTGATTTTTCGGAATGAAAAATGCTGAAAATGTAAATGGTGAAGGCGAAAATTCTTTATTGAAATAATCTTGTAAGAATCTCATGCGTAAAAGCGCCGCAACATTTGGGCATTCCAGGCATGTGGCTCTTCTATATTATTCGTTACATCATATAACCGATAAGCCCCATTGCCTAAAACTTGGGTTACAATATAAGGACCCTCCCAGAAGGGGGCTAGTTTGTGATCAGAGGTTTGTTTGACACGCAAAACCATGTCTCCTTCCTGAAAGGAGCGCGCTCGAATATGCCGCTCGTGATATCGCCGAAGATCTTGTTGATAAAATGCTGAGCGTGTTAGGGCCAAGTTTCTTTCTTCTTCTAGGAGATCAACACCGTCCTGCCGGGCTGTTTCTGCTTCTTCTTCAGTGTACTGGGTTATTCGGGGGGCGTTGTGCTTGAGGTCACTTGGGAGGACAGCCTCTGACCCGTACACCAGAAAAAAAGGAGTTGCTCGAGTTGATCGGTTCGGAGTTGTTCTTAGTCCCCATAATACTGAGGGGAGTTCTTGGACCCATGCTCCGGCTGCTTCCTTCAACTCCCGCATGAGACGTCGTTTGATTCCTTTCAAGATTAAACCATTTGCTCGTTCCACCTGACCATTGGATTGAGGGTGTGCTACTGAGGCGAAGTTTACTCTAGTGCCCATGTTCCAGCAAAACTGTTTGAATTCGGCTGAATTAAAATTCGTTCCGTTGTCAGTTATGATGTCATGAGGGACGCTAAAACGATGCACAATACCTCGAATGAAGTTGACTGCTGTGGCTGATTTCAAACTTTTTATTGGTTTTGCCTCTATCCATTTTGTAAACTTGTCCACGGCTACTAGGATGTGCGTGAACCCGGATGTGCCTATTTTCAAGGGCCCTATCATGTCCAACCCCCATGTAGCAAAAGGCCAAGCTAAGGGTATTGTTTTCAATTCGGAAGCTGGCTTGTGCGGCTGGTTGGCATAGAACTGACACCCCCTGCAGTGATCAACAATGTTCTTGGCATCTCTTAAGGCACTCGGCCAGAAGAATCCAGCTCGGAAGGCTTTGGCCACAAGTGTCCGACTTGACGCATGGTGACCGCATTCACCGGAGTGTATGTCTTGTAAGATGAGTCGGCCTTCTTCTTCCGAGATGCATCGTTGGGGGAGCTTTGTGACACTATTTCTGTATAGCTCGTTGTTTATCACTGAGTAGGATTTTGCTTTTCGTTTTACTTGTTTGGCTTGCACTTCATCCTCGGGCAACTCCTTCTTTTGTAAGTATCTCAAAATGGGCAAGGACCATTCGGGAGGAATCATTTCTATGTCAAAAACAATATCTACCACTGCAGGAATATCTTCTTTATTTGGAATGTTCCCATCTGGTAGCATGCTTGGATCAGCTTCCGAGTAAGGGTCTTCCTTTATGGTTGGTGCGTGTATGCATTCTAGATAGATTCCTGAGGGGATTTGACCCCGAGTGGATCCTAACTTGGCTAGATCATCTGCTGCTTGGTTTTGGGACCTCAGGATATGATGGAGCTCTAGCCCATCAAATTTTTTCTCCAGTTTCCTGACTGCTACGCAGTAGGTTGTCATTGTTGCGCTTCGTATGTCCCATTCTTTCATGACCTGGTTAATCACTAGATCGGAATCTCCAAAAATCATCAACCTTCTGATTCCGAGTGAAATGGACATCCGTAATCCATACAGAAGGGCCTCATACTCGGCTTCGTTGTTTGTTGCGGGGAAATGGATTTGGAGGACAAATCTCGTTTCATCCTTTCTTGGGGATACCAATACTACTACTCCTCCTGCCCCATTTAACATCTTTGATCCATCAAAAAACATAGTCCAGTGCTCAGGGATTGGTTGTGGGATGCTTTGTGCTTCTGTCCATTCGGCCAAGAAATCTACCAGAGCCTGTGATTTAATGGCTTTTTTGGGCTGGTACTGGATATCATAAGGTAAGAGGTCTAATCCCCATTTTGCAATTCTGCCTGTGGCATATCTATTGTTCATTATCTCGGCTAGAGGAGCTTCTGAGACTATTGTGACCGAGTGGTCCTCGAAGTAATGAGCCAGCTTTTGAGATGCCAAGTGAATTCCCATTGCGAACTTTTGGTAATGAGGATATCGTTGCTTGGATGGTGTGAGGACTTCGGAGATGAAATACACAGGTCTTTGAACCTTCTGTGTTTTTCCTTCCTCCTCTCTTTCCACCACTATAGCTATGCTAACGACTTGGCTTGTGGCGGCGATGTATAACAAGAGTGGCTCCTTATCCTTTGGTGCTGCGAGAACTGGCCGAGTTGACAATTGTTTTTTCAATTCTTCGAAGGCCACTTGAGCTTCTTCAGTCCACTTGAAGTTTGGCGATTTTTTCATTAGCTGATAGAGGGGGAGTGCTTTCTCTCCAAGTCGGGAAATGAATCGACTGAGTGCTGCGAGACACCCTGTTAATTTTTGGACATCTCGGAGTTTCTGAGGAGGTTTCATATTTTGAATTGCTGCTATCTTTTCAGGATTAGCTTCGATCCCTCTCTCAGAGACCATGAATCCGAGTAGTTTTCCTGCTGGTACACCAAATACACACTTTTCAGGATTCAATTTGATGCTATAAGATCGCAGACTCTGAAAGGTTTCGACCAGGTCGGCCAACAAGCTATTTCCTTCAGCTGATTTGATTACAATGTCATCAACATATACTTCAACATTTTTGCCAATTTTCCCAATCAAACAATTCTGCATCATGCGTTGATATGTAGCTCCTGCATTTTTAAGTCCGAATGGCATGGTGATATAGCAAAAACATCCAAAAGGAGTTATAAATGCGGTTAGTATTTCGTCCCGTTCATATAATCGGATTTGATGATAGCCCGAGTATGCATCGAGGAAACATAGTCTTTCGCATCCAGATGTGGAATCCACAATCTGATCAATGCGAGGAAGAGGAAAGTGATCCTTCGGGCAAACTTTGTTGAGATGACGGAAATCAACACAAGTTCTCCAAGTTTTATCTTTCTTTGGAACCATCACGGGATTTGCTAACCACTCGGAGTGAAACACTTCCCTGATGAATCCAGCTGCTAGCAATCTTGCTATCTCTTGTCCGATAGCTTTTCTTTTTTCCGATGAAAAACGCCTAAGGGACTCTTTTACTGGTCTTTCTTTTGGATCAACTCGTAATTTGTGCTCAGCCAACTCCCTTGGGACTCCAGGCATGTCAGATGGCTTCCACGCAAAAATGTCCCAATTCTCACGGAGGAAGTTGATGAGCTCGAGTTCCTATTTAGGGTCCAAATCGGTGGCGATGTTGGTGTATTTTCTGTCATCGGAAGGATGTATCCGCACTTTTTTGGTCTCCCCTGCTGACTCAAATGAAGATGACTTCTTTGGTTGCATCAGCTCGGATGCATCAACTGTTTTCTTCAACTCGGCAAACTCGACTTCTGCCATTTGTTGGTCGGCTATGAGTGATCCTTTCTGCAACAATTCTTCTGCTTGTTTATAGTTTCCGGATATAGTGATCACACCTTTAGGACCGGGCATCTTCATCTTCAAATAGATATAACAAGGAATCGCCATGAATTTTGCATAAGCGGGACGTCCGAGTAGCGCATGATAAGCACTCGGAAAGTCAACTACTTCAAAGGTAATCCTCTCTTTCCGAAAATTATCAGGTGTACCGAAAACCACATTTAGAGAAATCATGCCTAGCGAAAACGCCTTCTTTCCTGGGATGATCCCATGGAATTCCAAGTAACTGTTACTGAGTTTGGACATCGGAATGTTCATATCCCTTAAGGTACTAGCATATAAAAGATTTATGCCACTGCCTCCGTCCATCAAGACATTCCTTAACCTAAAATTGCCCTTTCCTGTTTCCACCAAGGGGTCCACTATCAAAGCATGTCTTCCAGGATGAGGGATATGAGGAGGGTGGTCCGACTGATCAAACGTAATCGGAGTATTCGCCCATTTCATATAACTCGGAACAGCGGGAGCCATTGCGTTAACCTCTCTGAACCTTAATTTTTCAATTCTTTTTTATTCTCGTCCTGCAAAAATTACCAATACTCCGTCTTCCCGAGGAAAACCTTCACTATCTAGATCTGGGCTTCTTTCCTTTTTCTTTCCCTTGTCCTGCTGGGACCCTACTTTTGCATTTTGTGCGGCTCTCTTGATTAGTCGGCATTGCCTAGCCGTGTGCTTTGGGAAAACTGTCTTTCCTTCCGCGTCTTGGGTGGTATGAAGAGGACAAGGCTGATTCAGGATGTCGTCATCATTTGAAGGCTTCTTTTGGCGAGGTTGCCACTCCTTTCTTGACTGATTTTTGCTGTGGATGCCTACTGTATTTGCAGCTGCCACCAATTCGGCATCTGTAGGAGCCCCTTCTGCTTTTCGCTTACCGGTTCCACCTCCATTATTTTGCTTAGGGTTGGATGCTGAGCTAGTATTTCGATACTGCTGGGTTTTTTGCCGAATTTCCTCTTCCCCATTAGCATACTTGTTTGCGATTTCCATCAATCTGCCCAGTGAAGTGACATCAGGAGATCTTGCCAGCTTCAAGCTTAACTCTTTGTACTTAACACCTTGCTTAAAGGCATGAATAGCCTGGAACTCGGAAACTCCTTCCACTGAATTATGGAGAGTGATCCATCTCTGAATGTATTCTCGAGTAGGCTCATTATGACCTTGGATGCATAACTGTAACTCGGTCAACCCTCCTGGTCTCTTGTAGGTTCCTTCAAAATTCTTGACAAAAACCCTGACCAAGTCTTCCCATGTCCAAATGCTGTTTGGTGGGAGCTGGTTTAGCCATGTCCGAGCTGAGCCTTCCAGCATCAGAGGAAGGTGCATCATGGCTATCTCGTCCCCACCACCTCCTATCTGGACTGCTATTCTGTAGTCATCCAACCACGTTTGTGGCTTGGCATCACCCCGGTATTTTTCTACCCCTTGCGCTATCCTGAAACGAGGAGGGATTGAGGTTGATCTGATCCTTTCGCTGAAACAGACAGGACCCGTAGCCATCGGATAACTAGCTTGGTCTTGGCGATACATCCTTACGCGATCTACTCGATTCTGAACCAGATAGCTTCGGGCGTCGTCATCAATGTCTCGATATCTTTCCTCTCGATGATCCATTCGGAGCTGCTCTTGGTCTCTCCTCCGAGCCGTGTAGTCATCACCCCTTCTCCGAGCTACGAACTCTTGGTCTCTTCTCCGAGCTGTCAACTCATCACCTCTTCTCCGAGCTGCGAACTCTTGGTCTCTTCCCCGAGCTGTGAACTCATCACCTCTTCGGAACTCCGGATTACGAAACTGCTCATGGCGATATTCATCATGAGGATTTTCCCGGTTGTGAGGTGAATGATTTCTGTTTTTCCGAGGGGTATAAACGGATTGAGAGGTGCCTGTGAGGGGTGGCTGAGAGTGGACTCGCTGTAGTGATTGACTGACATCAGCGTTCTGCTCTACTGCCTTTTGCAGCAAGAATGCTAAATGTTCTATTCCTTCGGTTGCTGAACCGCTCGGCTGCAAGGAGTTTGCGATCCGAGTGGCTGCTATTAGATTCTCCATTGGGGTATCCAGATCTCGGAAGGTTTGATTTTCACCAATCCCCCGTAATTGCCGACTGGTTCTACTCTGCTTAAGGCGGGCTACTTCACGAGCCTGGTGCTCCAATGTATTCTGTAACTCGGATAGTCGTTGTCGCTCAGCTAAATTGGTTAACCTGGCCGCTTCCAAATGCTTCCCTTCCGGAGTTGATGTATCTATAGGGGTTTGCAACACTCTCTCTGCTATCTCGGCCGTCCCTTGTTCTTCCCGAGTAAGGGGTCGCCGACTCGAACCTCCGAGTTCTAGACGTCTGAAAGCGGATGTTCGCTGACGTTCTCTGAGTGGAATCTCATCATTGCCCCGAGCTGCTTCATTGGTCCTATCTCCCCCCTCTCTAGCCGGCGACGCCTGAGGTGGGGGAGTTCCGGCCATACAAACTTCAGCCATAGTGACGGGAGTACCATTGCTCCCTTCTTGTTCGCCTTCTGGTTCCGAATCTAACATCAGAAGGTCTTCGTCGTCTTCAGAGTTGAAGATGTGCATCAGAGACGCCGTCGGTCCCTCCTTCGCGATTAACTCACTGATGGCCTGCTGCGCCGACTCCACTGAGTCAATGACTGCCACCTGCTGGATTGGGCGGGATTTGTTTCGATAGGGAACACGCAGGAGGCCCGACCTCTTCTTCTTGCGATGAACAGGCAATATGGCTTGGGCTTGAGGAAGACCTGGTAACTGGAGGCGAAGGGTTCCCGATTCATCGGCTCGAAAGTGCACACTGCCTCTTAAAGGCAACAACTGTGCTTGGAGCGGCGCATCCGCCAGCCAAGCAGAATCATCAGCCACAAAGGCTAACGATCCAAAAGAGAACTTCTCGCCGCGGATGAGTTGAGGGCCGCAGGATGACGAGGAAGACGAAAAGAATCCCATCTTTGCGGTTGCTGATCAGCTCAGCCCCACGGTGGGCGCCAATTGTTGTGGTGATATATTCAACAATAGATATAGGGGTAGTAACGGAGCTATGAGGATCTGTACACAAAGATGGTGACACCGGGAGAGATTATACAGGTTAGGCCTCTCCTCAGAGATAACAACCTTACTCCTGTCCCAAGTGTCTTGGGGTATTTTTCTTGGTATATGTTCTAACGTCCCCCCCTTCCTGGGGTGAAGGGATGGGCTTATATAGAGTACGCCCCGTCCCTTCACTGTCCAGTAGTGGGTTTTGATTACAGGGTTAATAGTAGCTATTATTACAATGAGAAACGCCTCCCCATTATTGTCATTCAAGTAGGGGTAACGCCTGTGGGTTTAATGACTTGTAACTCCAGCTTCTCTTCTTGCTGTCCGAATGCCATGCAGCTCGGTCTTTTCTGCTTCCGAGTAGCGCCTTTACTCGGATAGTAACACCTTGCTCCGTGTGATGTTCTACTCGGAAGTAACCTTGTCCGAGTAAGGTTTCTTCCGTAGTGGTGATGTCTTCCGAGTAAGCTAACCACTCAGAAGGGCTTGAGTTCGTCCGAGCAGTTTCTTATTCGGAAGTAGAAGAGGGGAAGGAGTTTCGTGTTTTTTGTTTTATGAATGTTTCTTAAGTGATGGTAAGACTAAGGATACCCCTTGATATAAGGTGCATGAGGGTATACCTTAGGTATTACCACGACAGCCGTCGCGTGGCTGTCTTGTCCTCCATTCTCATCTTTGAGCCTGGGGCTCGTCTTCTGGGTTGTCTCGGCGCTGTGGTCTGTTGTCATCACGGTGCCTGCCGTTCCGGTCGTCTGAGAAACCGGCGGCGACCATGTCAGGTCCTCTGTCGTTGTAGAAGTTCCGTCTGGGTCGCTTCCTTCTTCTGTCGTCTCCCCTATCGCCGTTGTAGTCGTAGTCGTACTCTGATCGTGCAGTGTGGGTTTCTGTTTCGTTACGAACGGAATCTTCTCTGTACTCCCAGCTGTTGGCTAGTTCTAGCAGCCGTGCGAGTGTTCGGACTTTCATCTGTCCGAGCTGTTCTTTGAATTCAACGCGCTGAAGACCTCGCCTGAATGCGTCGATCGCACTCTCGTCCGAGATGTCTTCCGCTGAATTCTTGAGTATCATCCATCGCTGGATGTATGCTCGCAGGGCCTCCCTTGTTCCTTGTTTGTATGCCCGCAGCTCCTCGAGTGAGGCTGGTCGCTTGTATGTTGATTTGAAGTTTTCTATGAAGGCTCCTCGGAACTGGCTCCAGGAGCTGATGGATCCGCGCCGAAGATTTTTCAGCCAGTGTTGAGCGGAGCTCTCGAGCATGAGATGTACGTACTGCATCGCCGTGACATTGGTCCCTCTTTTAAACTTGACTGCTATTAGGTAGTCATCGAGCCATGCCTCCGGCTCCTCGAGTCCGTTGTACTTTAGAGTCGTGGAGTTCAGTTTGAATCCGTTGGGCATGCGCGTCTCACGTATGGCACGTGTGAAGCAGAGTGCTCCGCATGGCTCGATTTCCTCGTCGGAAGTCTCTTCCTCCGAGTACTCCTCGTGTGCTGCGCGTCTTCCCCTGCTGCGGTTGACTCTGTTCTGCGTGATGTCGTCTCGCGCGTCTCGCCGAGTGCTCCAGCGTCTGCCGTTGTCGTCGCTGTCGCGTTTCTTGTGCTTGTCGGAGCGCCTGCGTCTGTCGTCGTTACTGTCGTTGTCGTCGTCGTCGTCTGGCAAACTTGGGTCCCCGTCCGGTGTTCGCTCGTGTGTCTGCCGTTTTGCGCTGGATTTTTTAGGTACCGAGGCGTCGATAGCGTCCTTCATTATCTGCAGAGCTATGGAAGTGTAGCGATTCGTTTTGCCCTTTCTGCTTTTCTGGGCACGGGACATGTAGTCTTGGGCGCTTATGAGTCCTTCCGCCGGAGTGAGAGGCTCCTCTTCGTCGTCGTCTTCCTCTGACCTGAAGTCGTCTTCCAGTTTCCGCACTACTCTCGCACTTTCTGTTTTCCGCAGGTTGTTGAGTTTCGATCTACTGCGGATGAGGGAGTCGTGACCTGGCGAGTCACTTCTGGGAGATTGTCTGCGGCTTCTTTTCCTTTAGGGTTCTGCTTTGGCTTGCTTCTCCATGGCTAGGCGCCACTGTCTCGTCTGCTTTGTTAGCTCTCCCGCTAGCTTGTTGTATGCCCTTAGCTCGTCTCTTGTGGCGTCTGATGGTAGTAACCTGCCGCGGGCGACTGCTTCTTTTACCATTGCCATCGATTCCTTGGACAAGTATATTTTTTCTTTGGATGATTCGCCCGCCGCTGCAACCGGGGTTTTCTGCCTGCTGCGCGATGGCTGGCTGCCCTGGCCAGGTGCTTGCTGCTTGTTGCTTGGCAGCTGACAGCTTTTTTGATTGCTTGGTCCTTGTTCCACCGGGACTTTCTTTGGTATGGTCCCCGGTTCTCCTAGCTGTACGACCATCTGACTGGTGTGGCCAGGGCCAGCCGCCCTGTTGGTGGTTGGGGTGTCTTGTCGAGTGCCCGGATCGTCGGCTCGCCCGTTGTTACCTGACGTTGATGTGCTGACTTCTGCCATGAACACCTGCGATGGTGCCCTTGTCGCTTCCTTGCCGATGCGTGCGATCGTGCTTCTCCATGCTGGGGCTTCACTCGAGCGGTCGCGAGTAGCGTGGAGCCGTGAGTTGGGTGCGTAGCTACAACCGCCATATGGATCGTCCGAGCGGGCGGCGTACGCTATGGTTGTTGCTGTAAATGTTGCTGTGGGCGCACGGGTGTCGTCGATGAGGCGGAGGGTACCCCAATGGTTGATGTAGATCTGGTAATCCCCGAAGATCAGATTGATGCCGGAGCGTAGGTCGGTGAAGATTGGTTTAAGGGCTGGGAGGTGAGCCATGAATCCGAGGGACTCGAACAGATTGGATCTTGTCGGAGCCGCCGAGTCGATGAGTGCTGGTGGTGATGAGGCCGCCGAGATCGCGTTCCCAACCTGCGCGTTTCCCACAGACGGCGCCAATTGACGGGGATCAACCCCGGAAAATCCCATGGTCAGGGACCCTGGGTTAGTCATGAGAGGCGCAGGTTGGCCGATAACTCGTCGGCAAACAAGGAGGCTCGCTCCTGCTCGATATTATTGATTGGGAAGATGCGATTACAGGGGAAGCCAAGGCTGGAGCGCTCAGGGCTAGGGTTACAGGTGAGATTGTATGTCTTTGGCGTCGCCCCTCCTAGCCCTTATATACCGGGCTAGGTCTCGAGGAATTCATCTACGTGTACAGGTAAACTTTCCTAACCCTAGCTTGCTCCATACGGCAGGTCTTCGCACCTTCCTTGTGAGTCGAGGACCTGTACGTCGGTGCCATCTTGTGGGCCAAGGCCGTATCTTCATGGGCCTTCTGCCTTCATGGACACCAGGTAGGCTCATCCGTAGGAGTCGTGGGGTCACCCCTCGTCAGCGCCCCAAGGGCCTCCTGGCCACATATATAATGAGGGGAGGGGGTGGGGGCGCAGCACACATCAAACCCCAAGGCCTATGCGACACCCTCCCTCCCTCTAAACCCCGTTGCTCCACAATTAGACCCCGGTTTAGACGCTGTTCTAGATCGGAATCCGTTAGGGTTTTCTCCCTCTAGTTTTCTCGGTGGCGTTCTTCTCTGGACGGCGGAGCGCTTCTGGATTGCTGCTACGGGATGTGTGGATACCGGTAGAGGGATCATAACTTTGATCCTTCTTCGAGGAGCTTCTTCTTCTTCTCGGAGATATGTTCGAGGGACTTGTTCGTGGGATAGATCGAGGGACTGTTCGTGGGAGATCTGCTTCGACTACTTCCACTACGTCCACGCCGCTTCATCAACTCTTCTTTTGCTGCAACCGTTGGTGAGCAATGGTCTAAACCTTGTATGCCATCTTTCTTGGATGATCTTGGGATCTTGATTCGTAGGCACGGATTTTTTGTTTTGTTTTCTACTACGTTTCCCAACACACCTAGCCAGCTTTGGTCTGGCCGACGGGGTCAGCATCCGCGGATGGCGTGACCTTCTTGAAGGCTTCGTCGCGGCGTTCACCCTCTCTCCTTCTTGCTCCGGGTGAAAACTTGATCTTCGGGATCGGACGGTGGCGGCCATCTGAGGTCATTCCCTTCTTGAAGTCGCCGTCTTGGAGTCCTGGCTTCGTCGTGGGTGCTCGACACTGTGTATCTTGCCTTGGGTGTTGGGTTGTGTGTGGTGGTGGTGTGTGTTTGTATCGGTTCCGAGATTGTATTGTCGTGATGATTTTATATATAAATCGGGGGAAAATCCTTTTTCGGTAATAAAAGCTTTTAATTTTCGTTCATCCAAAGGCTTAGAAGTTTTCATACTACTACCTCCGTCTCAGTTTACAGGGCCTAGGCGTATCCCTAGATCGTCAATTTAACCAATATAAAACAAGATATATGTTATAAAAAAATATATCATCATAAACTTCAGATGTTATATTTTCAAATGATATAATTTGTATAACATATATCTTGTGTTATGTTGTTTAAATTGGCGAGCTAGGGATACGAGCGCGCCCTGTAAACTGTGACGGAGGTAGTAGTGATAAAAGTAGGATTAGGAGTAGTTCAATACATACTACCGGCTTTATTGCAATGGTCCAATCGCAACAAAGCCTTTGTTGCAAAGCTTGTTGTTTCATGTGTGTATGATTGTTTTTTTATTTGGATCCCTTTACAGCAGAGACTCTGTTGCAATGGTTCAACCGCAACAGAGCCTTTGTTGCAAAGCTCGTTGTCTCAGGTGTGTGCGATCGAGAAAAAAAATACTTATATCTTTACGCACAATTTTTTTTCGCAACAAGCATTCTGTTCCAAAAGAGCTTCGCAACAAGCCTCCCGTTGCAAAAAAAATGTTTTACGTGACACGCTAAATCCAACGGCGCCTGTGAAAAATCTCTGCGCACAAAAAAGCTTCGCAACAAGCATTCTGTTGCAAAGGAGGTTCGCAACAAACCTTCCGTTGCAAAGGAATATTCCTTTGGCATCTCTTGGGCATACGCATCGTGGGTGCTAATCGGACGGTAATGCAGCCGGCGGATCTTTTCAAATGATCAGCCGGCGGACGCGTAGCACGGCCCCGCTAACCGTCTCGCTAGTTTTTCCTAAAAAGATGAACTACCGGCTTACTGGGCCGGTTGGGCCTAATCTATGTCTCTTCATCTTCTTAGCCATTGATATCAATTCATACTAGTTTGCCTAAAAAAATATCAATTCATACTAGTCACGATAGAACACTAGTGAAAAATACTGTAAAAAAAGCCCAAGAATATACCACGGATTAAGTGGGTAGGAGTGAAGAAGACCCACCAAAATGAAATGAGCATAATAATCACCGATACAATAAGGTGAAGCGTCTAAGGGCAATTCCTGTGCAAACAAATGAAGCGTTGTCCATTTTTTGTCCAATTTCCTTACGAAAATGAACAACTGACATGAGGGAAACAACGGACACGGTCGATGTATCCATCGGTGCTGTCCCATTTATGAGATGTTCGCGGATCTGGCGAGGATGGCGCTCGACACCGTCCCTCCTGCTGACATCCTCGTGATCTTCACTCGCCGACACCTCGACGAGGGCAGGGGCGGGTGGGATCTAGAGCTCGCCGCAAAGGTCAACGCGGCGACGGGGGTGGCAACGGCCGCGGTAGGCTGGTAACGCTCAGGGTGGACGACGACGGGGGTGGTCGAGGTCGAGGTGGACGACGATGGTGGTCCTCCTCCTCTGTGTCTCCCGTCCAGGTACAGCCAACGGGCTAGGGAGGCGGTGTCGAGGGAGCAGGGGCGTGGTCGGGATTTGATCGTGGTCGCAGTAGATGGTAGGTGGGTAGGTGGAATCGGCAGCGAACAGGCACGGCTGAGGGGGGTGCAGAAAGTGTTCGTTTGTGTCCTCTTTTGGCCCAAATATGATCCAAGTTTTCTTCGAAAACGGGTCTAGACGGACACCGAACGGACAAAAAAGGGTCATTATACGTTGGCCGTTGATTTTAGCCATCTAGGCCTAAACGAATAGAAACAGACATAAACGAACGAAATGCATCTTCGCGTTGGAGTTGACCTAAGGAAACGCTTCAGAGTTTGACCCTGCCATTCTCGCATGAGGACCCGCCACCCATATCCAGGTTCGTTGCCGCCTGTCCCGCCGTCATAACGTGTCCGGTGAGGTCTGATCGCAACTCCGTTACAACAAAATTTGTGATATCATCATCGCATGCTACATTTGCCGTCACCTGGTGGCAACAAATTTGATTGTCGGTGGTGGCTTTCTCGTTGTCGGTTTCAACAAATTTGCAGCTCATCAGCGCCAGCCATACTTCATCATCTTTAATTGCAGCAAAAATTGAAGGTCAGTGGTAGCTTTTCCCGTTACCCGTTGCATCAAAAAGAGATAATGCCATCATCGTCGGCATGTAATATAGGTCGAAGATAATATTTAGCACTGAGATACACGTAGATACATCCATTTGAGCAACAAATAATATGGATCAAAGATAGTATTGTTTTAATTTAAAAAGTTATCACAAGTATTTGTTATTTTAACACATGTTGCAGCTTCTATCGTGGCTGTTTCAAAAAAAAAGAATCGGGTTGCTAGCGCGTGTGACGCAACCGCTCGAAGCTTCGACCGATCGATCGACGCCAAATGTTTCCCAATATACATGGCTTCTCCAACGCTATCCCCTAAAATGTACGCTGGATCCATCCGTGTACAAGGGGATCAATCCATAAACACTAATTATTACCTTTTCTCTAGCAATTTACAAAAATATACTATGTCCAAACTATGATTTGTGTGCGTATGAAATTGTGTAAATGACAACACAATTGCAGAGTTAATAGTACCTTCATTTTTTATCCTAGTATAATTCGTAACTTGCTTATTATGTGAGTGCTATAATACCATGTGCACCTACAGATCATCATGGTTCCATTCATGTTTCGTTGTTTAGATTGCTTATTATTAGGTGTCTCCTGTAATCTTGCTTTGACTTTTGAGTTCGTGGTATTTTTGCTTTGGCTCAGAATGTCGTATTTTTCTTTTGATTTGCTTGTATGATGATTTTCTCATCACTTTTTATCGGTTCATTCATTTACGTTTAGTGCTTATTTGTTAGATAAATAAGGTTGCATTTTTTTCACTTTGTTCAAATAAGAGTTATACCCATACGAATTACCCTCTTTCTCAATATGATCATCATATCTCTTCCATTTATTAATCTGCCTATCATATCTAGCTCTAGGGACCGTTTTCTTGTTGTTGGCACTAGTGAATGAATGGTCGGGAGCGGCTGGTGCTCTTAATTATCGATCAACATGCAGGCACAACTAGGTCAGTACATGTTCATGCTTAGGGATCAAAACGAAAAAGTTTTGAATTATTTTACATATATACGTATGATCACAATGGAAGGAAACTTCGATAGGATGATTTACCATGATTATACGCATGATTCACCAGGAAATATAATAGATGGAATTTTATCTGTGTGTTCGCGAGTTGTATAGAACAATTCAAAACCGAGATTTTTGTTTGGATTTGGCCCACCCATAAAATAACATTCTATACATCCTAACTTGTTAATCGATGAAAAACTATTTGCTTTGAATGCAAACTCGCCCTTGCCGCACCCCATGCAACACCGAAGGTGACACCTCCATCAGAAGCACCTCCCTACCTCGACTTGCCTTGTCACCACTGTTGTTGGCTCTTACCGTTGTGGTGGTACACCCTACTTTTGAAGGTAGTATGAGTCTTCTATTCGTGCTTGTGGCACCAATGGATTGTTAGAGAGGTTGGGGCGCCACATCAATCAGCTCGTTGTCGTGTTGAAAGCTGGGGCAACAACCCTCGGAGGTGACAGTGCTCTACATTGTCGTAGTGCTGCGGGAGCCACCGGAGGGTGTTGGGTGCTCGATTTGGTACCTCTCCCTCGGATCTGGCCTATGGTACTCCCTCGGATCTCCCTCTCTAGGATGACACCCGTGTTGAATCTTATACGATGCTTGTGAGCGTCACGAGGATGAGCAATCGGAAAAGGATGTCTCTCCTGACAACATAGTTGGATCGACCCATGTTTAACTGCTGGGTATTTTTTTTCTTCTATTTCCGTGTTTGTATTATTTTTTTTCTCTCTTGACATGTTTTTTTATCTTTTTACATTCTATTTTTTTTGAAATTATAGTAACCTTTCATTTGTTCTAATATACGTTGAAATTTTTTATAGATATATTGTAAACTTTTTCTAGATCATCTGAATATTTTTCAAATGCATATTGATTTTTTTGCTACATCTCTTAAATTTATTAAAATATAAAGCGCACTTGTTAAATTATAAGATGAACATTTTTGTTCCATTATAGAACATTTTTTAACTTTCAATTAATTTTATATACTCTAGGATGAATATGTTTAATCCAAATTGTTTTTTTAATAAAGAATGATTTTTTAATAAACATTGAATTTTTATATTTTACGGTGAATTTTTTTTAATACACCGAACAATTTTTTATTATATAATGAACTTTTCTTAATACACACTTATTTTCTTATATGATATAATGAATGTTCTTTTAATACACACCGAACAATTTTTCAATATAAAATGAATTATTTAATATGTACTAATTTTTTTATAAAGTACATACTTCATTTTTAAAATATTATTTTACAGAAATAAAATTTAAGAATTAAAAAATAACATATTTATTTTTTGATGAACCCGGCCAAAAATCCATAAAATAAAAAGAGAACAAAACACGTTTGCCGTATGTTGGCTGGTTCAATGGGTCTTACACATCAACAAAACCTCCCCTAGTTTACTTACGCTGACGACCATCAACTAACTAGGGGCTCTCACTCAACGCCTGAAGGGGTCAAACAGCGCAAATTCTATTTGTTTGTTACACAGGTGCTGTGCGGCGAGACCAACTAGTTTTATAGTACTCATTCGCGGCCCGGCTCAGCGAACACTTTGTTAGGTTCACAGCGCGCCACAGCATTCCCTCGGGATTTCGTATTTTTAATTTTTGTGTACATATTTTCGGTGTTTAAAATTGATTTTTCAGCGTTTTTTCGAATTTTTCGGTTTTCACATGTTTTGGTGAAAAAAACATTTTTTTTAAGAAAGAGGCATGACCTTGCCTCCGCGGGAGGCACGAGTCGTGCCTCTTTTAGAGACACTCGTAGCTCCGGAAAGAGGCACTGTCGTGCCTCCGCGATAGGCACTCGTGTCTCTAAAAGGAGGAAAAAGTGGAAAATCTCCAGAGCGCGACAAGTGATGCGCTTACGATGCGCCATATGTCGCGTGCGAAAGGGCTCGCGGTGTTCGTTGCTACGAGTACTTTTAAATTAGTGATTTCGTTGTGCGGCACACCAGCGTCCTTTCGCAAATAATGCATTCCGATTTATTTTTCTTTTCTTTAAAACAAATCCTGTTTCGTTTGTATTTTTTTTCAATTTTAAAATGCACATTGAACTTTTTGTATATATTGAACATTATGTTTAATGTACAATTAACATTTTGAAATTTACAATGAACTTTTAAAAATGCATATTATGTTTTTTCCTTATATTTATTAAACATTTTTTAATTTACAATGAATTTTATTTAATATACATTTTTCCTTTATATGTTGAACAATTTTTTAAATATACGGTACAAAATTTTAATATAGAATGAATTTTTCAAAATATCCGTTTTTTTATGATGAACATATATTACATACGAAAAAAATCATATATGAATTGTATAAAGCAAAATAAATCATCCAAAATAGTAAATAATAAACAATAAACGACACAACAACTGGAAAAAGAAATAAATACCCACTCGTTATGAATGGGCCTTCTTCGCAAGGTTTAATGCTGAAAGAGCAACTAATTAGCGAGTACTCGTTCGCAGCCTGCGCAGCGAATGCTTTTCTGCGCTCACAAGGCGCCATCAGTCGTATCCTCAGTGTTCTCTCGTGATTTCGTTTTTTTATTTTTATATACTTATTTTTCAGTGGTTAAAATAGTTTCGTTTTATTTTTTTGGCTTTTCTGGCTTTCACACGCATTTTCATTAAGTTTTTGTGAATAAAAAAATCAAAAATAAAATAAAATATGGCACGATCGAGCATTTCATGGAGGCACGATCGTGCATCTTGTGAAGGCACGAATATGCTTCAGCGAGAGGCACGCCACATGCCTCTAAAAATAGGCATCCTGCGTGCCTCAAATAAGAGGCACGACCGTACCTCTGCGGGAAGCACGAATTTTCTTCCGTGGGAGACACACCGTGTATCTCTAAAAAAAAGGAACGAACGTACTTCTAAAAAAAGGCACGACTCGTGCCTCTAAAAAAAGGCACGATCATATCTCCCGTGGAAGCCTGAATGTACTTGCGTAGAAAGCACGCCACGTGCTTCAAAAATAGGGAAAAGGAGAACCGCTAGTTAGCGCCACTTGGTGCGCACGTGAAATGTCATTTATCGAGGCGAAAGGAGTAGATGCGTTCGTTGCAATAAATACTCGCTAATTAATGATTTTGTTGTGCTGATGCACGCGAGCTGCAAATAAGGAGCTCTGGGTAAACAGGGTAGCTTGCTTTCGCCGAAGTACAATGCCAATGGGCCGGCCTGTTCTTCCACTGACTGATTGTCTATTTTGTTCTGTCTTTTAATCGGGTTTACGCCCAGAAAAAACGTATGTTATTTGTTGGACTTTGACATTTAAACGTATGTAATTTCACCATATATTTAAAATGCTCACTGTGTATTAAGAAATGCTCATCATACAATTAAAAATACTTCAAGATATATTAAAAAAACAATATGTGCTTATATTAAAGGTTAGATGTGTACATAAAAATTTCATGGTGTATGAATATTTCTTTAATGTATATAAAAATGTGATCATCATATAATTACAAAAAAATTATATACTAATAATTATAGTATATCTTTGGGAATGCTTATGATATACTCCCTCCGTAAACTAACAGAAGATGTTTTAGATCACTAGTTTAGTTATCTATATTAATTTACAAAGGGAGTACTACCTAATAAAGTTCATTAAAATACAATCTGAACAAGATAAAAGGAAAATAAAAGAAAAGGAAAAAAAACTAGAGAACCAACAAACAGTGAAATAACAATGTACGAACATGAAAAAAATCTTGAAAACCAGCTTTCTTTCAATCACGACCAAGAAAACAACAACACAATGTGCTTTACCCAAAATGGGCTGGGCCAGTTTGCCTATGGTTTAAACGAAGTCACTACTGTATGACGCTTATAGGCGTCATATAGGATTTTTGCATCCACGCTACATGGGCCCGATGCATTGCTCCTCGAAATTATTTTATGTGGGCTATGTGTGTATCTGCGAAGTCAGTAGTTAAGGGGTATTTTCCGTGGAGGCCACGTTCGCGCACTTCGGGTGAGACAAGTGTTATCCTGTGGTGCGTTTGTTTTTTTAGCTCCCTTCGCGATCGACATGTGTCGATTAGAGGGAGCTTCCTTGTTCCTGGCACGACCACATGTGCAGTTACATGTGGAGCCACAACCACAACGTGCAGCGGCCATAGGGTGCAGCCACAGTTCGCGCGCAACCACAGATGCAGCTGCAGTTCACGCACAACCACAATTTTTTAGGATCGCGCGGGTGCGTCCAGAATGCGACACATGATGGTTTTTGGAGCACCGAAAGTGACCTCGTGAATCTGATTTTTTTTTTGGGGGGGGGGGAGGGGCGAGGCAAGCAGTGGCCCTGCACTTTGACTACACATATGGGTTGAGTAGTGGGACGGGGTGTGGCGTGCGATGCTTGGCCGTTTGACCGTTTAGGAGCGGTTGTTGTGTTCTCGACCGATAGAGTGCAAGGATGACGGGTCATCGATCATGGAATGTTATTGCAGACACTTATCTTGGGATTTTGATTTGTGATTCGAGCAGTGACTGTGAGCTGCAGATAGGAATGGTAGTACATGAGTGCTTGTACTTGGGGTTGGTCTGGGTGATAATAGCAGATTGTGGTACCGAGGTTCTCTAAACATTGAGGTGTTGGATGTTGTTGGCGCTTGGCGGTGACTGGTATAGGTTCACTGTTCAAGATATCTTCCGATATTTCAATAAATCGGTCGATTTATCGCTTATCAGTGTCTGACCGATAAGATAAATTAACCGACAAAATTGGCCGATATGCCGATAAACCGATCAATTTACACCTCATCTTGGGCCAACCGATAAGTTCTCGATAAGTGATATCCCCAACATTGTCTAGGTCACATGACTATCGGGGTTCGAGGTAGATGGCCGAATTTGATGTAATATCATAGGGTATGGTGAACTCTAGGTCCATACCTTACATTAACTTGGTCGACGTTGGAGATTATGATTGTCGACATGTGATAATCAAGTTTTGATGAGGGGGTATCATTAGGTACCATGGTTAGAAATTAGAAAAGGCATCGTGTTCGATGGCCTTAGTTCGAAGGTCACTGTACACTCAATATGACGCAACAATATTTTTAAAGTAGTTTTAATCACCTCATGGGAGCGTGATTTGTGTCCCATGATAGGTTCTCCAAGAGTGGTGCCCGGGATACGGGGTACTTAGTGTGACCATTCCCGGTCCCATGACTCTTGACTAGTCCGTGACTTACAAGGTTCCTCGGACTCCGAGATCTCGACCTTGGTTTTCCCTCCTGGAGAGGCTTTGAAGAGGAGTGTGACCCTCCAGTTGAGTGTATTCATGTGAGAGTCAATGAATTACATGCCGATGAGGGCCTTATATAGCCTAGGGGAGTAGGGGGTCCTTGACAAATGATCAAGGCCTTGATGGAACAAGGTGAGAGGATAGAACTAGGTAAGTTACTATCTGTCGTCGATATGTAACGGCAGATGCCATGGGGATGGCTAATGAGGGGGACAAACCGAGGTTAGTGTCGCTGGTACCGGAAGCGAGAATGAGAACACACGGTGAGACACCACGATGTACCCCAGATTCGGGGCTCTCCGTAGAGATAACACCCCTAGTCCTGCCGAGCTGGCTATATGCAATAACTCTAGCTACAATGAATGCTCCTTGAGATGTTTGAGAGGAAGAAGAAGAGGGCCTCTGGTCACTACTCTCTCCTTGCTCTCTCTATGGTGGGTGAGAATGTAATAACTGCTCCGTCGTCCCCCACGCATGAGGGGTACCCGGGGCTCTTATAGGCCGAGCCCGAGGTACAAAGGTAAATATACAAGAGGGAGGGCCCAGCTGTCTGTCTTAGATAAGCTAGGGACCTCACATCGTGCTCCTCCGGATGACCCGGTGTAGACTTGCGGCTCGCCATGCCGCTATCCCGTAGACCTCGGTAGTGAACAGTGAAGCTAGATACTTAGGCCTGTCGGCCTGTCCGTGTGATCGGCGCTGGAGGATACCGCACGCCTCTGACAGTCCCGATCTTCAGGGATTGCTCATTAAATGCTCTTGTACCAGGTGTCCGACCTGGAACTCTGATCGGATGATGATCTTCTTACTTCGGCCGGATGCTCCTGGGTGAGGCCAATTGCGCCCTTTTTAGGGCAATCGGCCCTCACTTGGAACAGATCGGCCCACTTGTTGCCTGTTCTTGGTTAGCTCGGCCTTGATTAGATCGGTGACCATCAGGTCGGTGATCTTTGCCTTGATGAATTGTTTCCCCTGGGTGACCCTACCCGGGGGTCATACCCCCGACAGTAGCCCCTAAAGCTGCGGAGGTCCCGCCGAACTCAGAGATGGCGAGGCCTGCGCAGGTTCCTTCTCTTTGTAAAAATGCAAAATTTTTGTTTCTGACCGATTGCTTCAATAGGCTGGTTGCTTGCTATCTTCCGATTGTTCCTGATTTTACGGTTGCTCTCAATGGTCCGATTGCTCTTGATCTTCCGATTGCTTTCAATGGTCCGATTGCTCTTGATCTTCCGATTTCTTCTTAATCTCCTCGACCGATCCGCCCAACGGTTGGTTTGACTGGAATGTTGACTGAACTTGCCGCTTCGAATTCGCCGAAGAATACGGGACGTCGTGCCACGATTTGACATGCCATAACCGCTGCCTCGACCCATGCGCGCATGTCTCGTCCCATCCGCCGGATCTTCTGTGCTCCGAACTGACGTTGCTTTGTGAATACACGCGGTTGATGGCACGAGGGTTGACGGGTGTAGTCTTCTCGCCCTTCGTTGGTGAGCCCCAAGTGGAAGGCGTGATGCAGCACAGCAGCAAATTTCCCTCGGTAAAGATACCAAGGTTTGTCTCCAGTAGGATTTCAGAGATGATAAGTAGGTGTCAGCGGCGCAACTGACGCGGACCTGCACACAGACACAGATAACTTTGTTCCCAATGAAGTTCAGAGAGGTTGTCAATCTCTCCGGTCTTGTTATTTACAAAGGATAAAACGCAAGGGATAATAATAGCAACTTGAAAGTAAATGAAGAAAAGTAATATAGCGTGGAAACAATGATAAGGATATGGACCGGGATACGTGATGTTCGCTAGTGATGTCTCTCTCCCAAAAGACGATAAAATTTCTATGCGAGGTAAACAAATTACAGAAAGGCAATTGACAGGATTATGAACGCACCGCAATGCTAACTATGCTACAAAAGAAAGGAAGAGGTTCAAAAGCACAGGCAGTACGCCAAGTTAAGTAGACCGAAATCCATCTGCATCTACTACTAATCATCCACCTTGAGATATCTATCCAGAACATCTCGCTGGTATTAAGTTGCGAGCCCCACCCAAAGTGTAAACCCAAAGCAACAGACAACTGCATTAAAAAGAACTCTGCGTAAAGTAAACAATCCTTGAAACTGCGGTTACAAGCACCGTTGTTTCCCCCTTGTGGCAACAGCACATCCCCTAGACTCATGTTTCTGTCACTCAAGCGTGTCATCGGGGGGCATGAACTCACAATCTAGCACAACGCTCCCTCTTGGAGTCACTACCTACTACTTGGCCAAAGCAATAAAAAGCAACGGGGAACATGCAAGAATTACTTAGGAAAAAATATATAAGAGATAAAAACCAAATATATTTCTCTATCACAATCTGAACATAATCCATCAGATCCTATCAAACTCAACATAGCAATAGCAGAAATATTACAATGGTGCCTCGATCATGTTGGGCAGCTCACGAGGTCTAAACAATGAAGATCAAAGAGGGGAGGAGAACATCACATAGCTACTGATCACGGACCCATGGTCCAAGGAAAACTACTCACGAGACATCCGGGGAGCATCCATGGTAGAGAGGAGACTCCCGGAGGTCAATCCTCCCTCCGGCAGGGTGCCGGGAAGAGGTCTTCTGGTGCTCCCGATCTTCGGAAGCGTGGCGACGGCGGAACAGAGGCGAGTTCGCGGAATAGGGTTCTCTTTCTGGGGTTTTCCCGTGACGGGGGATAAATAGGCGAAAGGAGGCAGCCATAGGTGGGCCAGGGGCCCCAGGCGCCCCCCTGGCGCGGCCAGGGGTGGGGCCGCGCCGGGTGACTGCCTGGGACCCCCTGGCTCCCCTCTGGCCCCTCCCGGGCTCTTCTCGAAGCTTCCGTTATGCTGATTTTTTATCTGAATTTTCCCGAATTTTTCTGGCACTTTTTATATGGGGGAAAACTGAAATAGAAAAACAGCAGAAAACAGGAACTGGCACTGGGGTGCACTGAGTTAATAGGTTAGTCCAAATATGATCAAAAGTGTATGAAAATGTATCTAGATCATACCAATATCACACAAAACATGCATGGAGCAAGCAGAAATTATAGATACGTTTTGGACGTATCAGCGGCCACACCGCCTGCGGGATTGGCACACCTGCTCCCACTACCTTCTCGCCGTGCCTTTAAATATCCCGTGGAGTGAGAGATGCGCTCCGCACCCCACACTTCACCATCTTCCTCGAGCTTTCCTCCATTGCCTCCGCCGCCGCACCCGCGCCCTGCCGTGCTACTGCTGCTGCTTCCCGACGCCCAGAGCCGCCGCACCGAGGACCGTGCTGCCGCACTCCGCCGCCGTCGCCCTTGCTCCTCCTCTGCCACCATAGGTGGGCTTGGATCTAGAGTTCCGCCGCCTCCGCCGCCGTCTTCTCCGCCACCGCCACCTTCTTCCTCGTCTCCATCTCACTCCTTCTCGCCCACCACGGAGTCCGACGCCTCCATGGGGGACGACGCCGACGCCGGCTCCCAGAGGGGGGCTTGGAAAGGCTCCAATGTGACGGAGATGCAGATTGCGCTTCTCCGCCGGTCTCGCAAGATTCCGGCGGACCTCGACTGTCACGTTCTCGGTGATGAGATTTTTCCCGCGCCTCAGCCCGGCGAGCGCGTCGTCTTCCTCGCGCATTTCCAGCGCGGGTTCGGGCTCCCGGTGAGCCAGTTCTTCCATGACTTTCTTGCCTTCTACCGCCCGCAACTGCACCACCTCAAAGCGAATGCCATCATGCTGCTCTCCACCTTTGTGGCGCTGTGCGAAGGTTACCTTGGAGTCCGGCCCACCATTGGGCTCTGGTGTCGGCTCTTCCACTTCCGCAGCTTCCAAGTGGGCACTGGTGTGTTTGTTATCAACCCCAAGACCAAGAAGAAAGAGGAGGTGAAGGTGATGGCCGAATGCGGTGGTGCCACCATATACCTCCGCCAGGTCGGACTCTATCCTCATCCCTAACTACCTCAGTCCATCAAGAACTGGCAGATGGGGTTCTTTTATGTTTCCTCACCAAAGAACCAGGACCTGCTGAATCTGCCCAAATTCTCTCTGCCACCTCCGACTTCAAAATATCACTGGGTCGTCAAGTTGCCTACATCTAGAAGCTGATGGACAAAGGGCTACAGCCCGCCGATCTGGTGGCGACCTGGCTCTGCCGCCGAGTGCTCCCGCTGCAACGCCGCTGCCATCGGATCTATGACATGCACCTGCGCCTTGACCCCACTCGGATATCCACCTTCCGAATAAACGAAGCTGACTTCCTCCGCCGAATCAACAGTATTACCAATCTCAAGGTCGTTGGGCCTTTCGAGTTCGGAGTGACACCGCACAACTGATATCGGCCCTGCCCCGAGGTATGATCTAAATGCTGATTTTTATCTTAGCTTTCATTCCCTCTATTCTGACTCTGATCGGACCCTTCTCCCCAGGAATTCCTTGGATCCAGGATCATGCAGGACGGACAGTCCGCCTCGGGCTACCACCCCGACCGAGCTGAAGAAGATGCCCAAGATGTGGAACTTGAAGAGGAGACCAATTCCGAGACCGAAGCTCGGACTGCTTCTTTCGGGCTCGGCCTCAAAAAGGCGGGTGAGTCCGGTTCCTCCATCAAACGCTTCATGGCCGACTGGAGCAGCGATTATGATTCCCTTGGTGACTTCGGCGCAGAATCTGAACCGGCCGAGCTGACAGTACCCAAGGGGAAACGCCCCCGAGATGATGACGCCGCTGGTCCCTCCAAGGCTTACAAGAAGAAAGGGAAGGCTGGTGCACGCCGACCTGCCCCTCAAACAGGTGGCCCCATGCTCTCTCCGACTCCTCTGAACATCGTCCGCCCTGGCTTCTCCATGGCGCAATTTGCTGCGCAACTGCCCCGAGCTTCTGGGTGCACTTCTCTTTACCCCTTTTGCTCCTTGTGATTCTTCCTGTATTGCTTTTCTCACTTGTGCCCTTTTATTGCAGGGCTGCCCGACACTATCCTTTAGCCCATATTCCCCTTATTAGCTAGGAGGTTGGTTGTTTTTTTTGCGAAAAAAACTTCCGATCTATTCATCTTCAATCATGGTAGTACAACGAACATCAAAAGTAATAAAAATTACATCGAGATTCATAGACCATCTAGCGACGACTACAAACACTGAAGCGAGCCGAAGGCGCGCCGCCATCATCGCCCCTTCCTCACCGGAGTTGGGCAAAACTTGTTGTAGTAGACAGTCGGGAAGTTGTCGTGCTAAGGCCCCGTAAGACCAGCGCACCAGAGCAGCAACCGCCGCCGTTGAAGAGTATCGTAGATCGGAAGGATCCAACATGAACACACACGAACATAGACGAGCTACAACCAGATCCGAGTAAATACACCAAGGATAGATCCACCGGAAACATACCTCCACACGCCCACCGATGATGCTAGACGCACCACCGAGATGGGGACTAGGTGGGGAGACTATTATTTCATCTTCAAGGAGCCGCCGCCATCTCGTCTTCTTGAGCAAAACACAAACCCTAGAAATACTCGGAAAAAGATCTAAAAACGAAGCCCTCCCGCCGGTAAGAACTAGAATCCTCCGCGTCACCATGGCCCTAAGGCCACGGAAACGACACGGACCAGCGGCGGCGCCGGCGGTAGGAGATGGCTGACTAAGCGGAGGGAGTAGGCGGTTGGCGACTACGTAGGTCACGGTTGGTGTATACCACTACTGTTTCTGAGGTTGGTTGTTGCTCATTAGGAAATCCTACACTGGTGATGAAGGCCTACATGCATTTTCTTGGGATACTTTGCACCCTTGTATGCTCCTGTGACTTATTATTTTCTCTGGTCTTATATCTTTGACTTGGGGATGTAGCACTCTAAGTGGGATATGGGTGGCACTTTAAGTAGGTTTCAAATCCACTATTATAATAGTGGTCCCCTTGAGACAAAGTCACCAAAATCCTCTTTGTCGCTTTGGGTCAACACTTCTATTTTACAAGGATCTTCTGGAGATGGATCTGGTCTCGTCTACTTCTACTTGTCGTTGTACCCGATAGGGAGGTTACGTCCTCATGGTCCTTCTATGGGCTTCCTGTCGATTTCTGGCACCTTCTGGAGCCCCTTGGACACCTAGATGGTCTTTGAGAATTTTCCAGATTTGATAACAGTCTTTGTAAGTCCCCAAGTGCTTTTGGGAGTGTAAGGCCTTCGAGGAACTGTCAATTCTTTTGTAAGTTTATGATGATTCCTTGAGCTTCTATGCAAGATCTTTGGGACCTCGAGGGGAATTTGTTAAATATTCTGCATTCCCCAAGGGCTAATGCTAAAAAAATCTGAGGTGGAAGGGTTTATATGCAAATTCCTAAATATCTAGGGGCCTCCATGCCATTTTGACATTTCTTGCAAAAATGAAAAAAATCCCTGGCTCGCGAAAGCGCTCAGGGGCCGACTTCGACCCACTTCGCTTCGCAGCCGGGCTACCAAGCACATGACCCTCTTTTGTGATAGTGATGTCCTGGTTCCTATGGCGGTCTGGCCTATGCACTTGCTGAGTCGTTCCATTATGCGCTGAAACGGTGTGATGCCATGGACAACCCCGATTGCGCCCTCTTTCCTTATCGGAAAGCCAGGGGCGTTTCTTTCCTCCATACAAAAACCCTAACGGGGGTCACTGGTGCTCCCCGTTTCACCGTTGTTCAAGCCAGTGATGACATAGGTGAGGGAGGATGGACCTATAAAAGGGGGGCAGACCTAGAAATATGGGGTTGTGCGCTTCCTCCTCCCTTCGCCTCTCCAACAAAGAGATCAAGACGTAAAAGGTGTGACAGTTGTAGCAACGTCCTTACTCTGGCAGCGGCACAACGGGGGAGGTGTGGGGCCCTTCGGGGAGGCCCGTGAGGGCCCTCAACCTTCTCACCTCAAGTGTGGTGTCTGCAGAAGGTGTGGGAACTGCAAAATGTGGCAATACCTGAGTGAGCTTGCATGGGCCTTGGAGAGCCTTCGTGGTCGACAGACTTGGCACCTTTTTCATTGTCTGACATGTGGTGGAGCTGCGGCTAGGACGCTATTGGGCTTTCGCCCTCACGCGCGATAGAGCCTCCTTTTTCCTATTAGGCTGATGGGATGGGCCGCTCCTTTGTGGGGCCTTTGGCCCTTCTTTTTTATTTTTCTTCCTTATTTTAGTTTTGTCCATCGGGCATACCTCTCGGGCATATTCTTCATAGTTAAGCTCTAGTAGAGGCGAAAAGGATTTTTCATTGGGGAGCCAGGAGCCGCCTCCCCCAGCCATGGCATTCTTCCTGAGTGTTTGGCCAAGGGAGGGGGATTCTCCCCTTAGATAAAATTTTTTTCTATGTTATTTCTTTTTGCAGACCAGATAGTTGGAATAAGGGGTTAACATAAAGACTGTTTTACATTAAAAAACATAAAGACCGTTTTAGTTGCATTACGAGGAAAGTCTTAATCATATCATCTCAGTAACTGGAGAGAGGATTAACGATGGTAGTGTATGTGATAGGGTTTGTTGCATGTATCCACGTATTTGTATTGGGCTCCGACCACTTGTAGAAACATGTAAAGATGATTAGAAATCCGATTATGAATTATGCTTAGGCATAGATCATGTTAGATACTAACAGGGATTCCAGACTCCATGAGAACGCCTTATTCCCCTAGATTTCACAACCTATATTTAAACCTCGCACCCTTTATTTTACTCTTTTTTCCCTTACAGTTTACTCTGCAACTTGAAATATTATAAATTTCCATTTTTTTACTTTACTTTGAGACTGCAACTAACATGCAATCATTTTATTATAAATCATTACAAGAGACCAAGTCCATTTTCTATGCTCCCCATGAGACTATACCCCGTGCACTTGCAGGTTGCCAAAATTTTGCGAACGCCCTTAGAGGGAGGTGAGCGCTCTTGGTCTTTAGTTTGAGTCTGATTTATATTAGTGCTCTAAGATTTTTATACATTTTAAGCAACCATGACGGAATATGGACACAACTACGAGATTTTCATATCACATACCTCAGGATCACCTATTGCTAATATTTTTACTCCATTGGGGCTAAAACTCAACGGTGCATTGGTGCAGACCAACCCTAGTCTAGTAAGATTATTCAGGGTAAGCAATTTCATGGTAATGACAATGATGATCCTTATAACCACTTGCAATTGTTTGATGAAATGTGTGGGAAATTTAAACTCTATATGTTTACTCATGATTAAATGAGGCTAAAATTGTTTGGGAAGACTCTTATTGCCTGCACAAAAGATTGTCTAACCTCTCATGCAAAAGGTACCTTCGACACTTGGGACAAGGGGAGTAAGGCATTCTGAGCAAATTATTATCTAGACATAAAAGCTTACAAGGCTAGACGATGGATCATTGGCTTCACTCAGAGACCATGTGAGAGCCTAATAAAGGCACATCAAAGGTGTCTTGATTTACTTGATAATTTCCCCCATCATGATATACCACAGTGGATATTTATGAATATATTTTATGGCGGTCTTAGGGAGGAATACAAAGGTGAGTTAGATCTAGCCTCCGGGGGAGCTATTACAAAAATAAATGCACCTAAATCTGAAGAATTTGTAGATAACTTATTGGAAAATCACGAAGATTGGGGGAGTGATAAAGGAGGAGAAGGAGGAGTTGAAATATATTTTGATTGCATATAAACTTATATAATGTCAGGGAGAGTTTATAAATTGAGTGAAACTATTTACCTTGACGCTGACATTCTGCTTCGATTTGTGCTGGGTAGTTGAAGCTTCCAAAAGAAAACTGGGAGTGTTACACTGATGAAGATCCCGTGGAAGAGGCAGTAAGGACTTTCTACGTGGAGTCATTCGAGGCACCTATTGAAGATGATTATGAACCATCTCAGCAATTACTTTTCCAAAAATATCAGCACAATTTGAGTTTGAGCATGAAAAGTTAATGTGGTAACAAAAGGAGAACAAAAAAATCACGATCCAAATGGATCCTCAACCAGAGAACATGGGGTAGAGATAAGACACACGCGACATCAAGGAACATCATCCGAGCCAGACACAAGAGCGCCAAGACCCAAATCTATTAGGCATGGATCGAGTTCAACAGAATCAATCATCACTCGCAAAACAGATCTCATCCATACAGAGCCTTGCCACCGCCTTTGCATTGAAGAATCATGGGCTAACATTATCGTGTGGGAAACATCATGTAAGGTCCAGCTTTGATTTGCCAATGATCCCCGGCAAAGTACTCAACTCCGCAATCACTTGCGGTGAAAGGAGTTTTTTGTACATGTCCAAGTAGGCTTTCATATTTTGCTCGGCATCCTCCACTTTTCTTACCTCTAGCAAATCACCAAAAAACTGCATCAAGCTATGCTTTGCATGCTTGGTCATCGGAATATTCCACACTATGTTCTTCTTTTCTAGACGCCCGATATGTCGTTCAGGGCAGGAGGGCCCATCCCTCTCTCCGTGTCAAGGCGTTGAGGTCCCAAGAATTGGTTGTTGGACCACATTAGTGACCTTGCTAATAAATTCCTTCACGGATAATGGTAGATCATCAACCTGTGACACCTTAGAAACAATATTGTTCAGCTCGACCTGATACTCAACATGTGTCACCTTAGCAACAATATTGTTCATCTCAACCTGAGACTCCATCTCAACGCCAGGCATGTTGATTTTTTGGGAAAAGAGAATATATTAATATCGAAAAGATACTAATTACACCCGGCCTCTGCAACTACGCAATGCCCAAAAGGCAGTACGGATACACTCAGCCAACCAATATAAAAAGAGAAGAAATAAAAAGAAAAGTCCAGCTACAGAGTTACAATCTTTGCAGCAGCAGCAGCACAACCCGCACCAAGTCAACACATGATGTTCAATTCTTCAAAATCAACGCCTTCAAGAAGGAATCGGTGTCAGGCACAACCAGTTAAGGCCAGACCTTGGATTTTCACCCTGAAGATAGTCCACTGCTTTCAAAACAATGTCTTCAGCAAGACCATTGATAGGCACAACCAATTAAGGAAAACCTTGGATTTTCATCCTGAAAGGTAGGACTTTGAACTTCACTCGTGTTGTCGCCCCGCTTACATATTGCTGCCACGATTCTTGAAACTCTGAGCCAGTTCCTCATCAACGCAAATACTCCAACCACCATTGCTAGTCCTTCAATCTCAGCCTTCCTGACATTCTCCGCCTCTGACTTCACCATGGATTTGCCCATGATGGCAACAGAAGCAGAGCTTCGCGCCACGCCAGGCATGCTGATAGCCCCATCTTTCACTATGTATTGAAGCAAAGCGGCTCCTACGAATTGAGAATCAAACGTGCAAGAGAATGAAAATCGATAGTCTGGGGAGCCATCACGCCGGACAACAAGATCGTAGGACCCAAAACATTGGGTCGATGAACTACTCGCTCCCCTCGATGGCATAACATGTGCCAACCACACCTCATCAAACCAAGCAGAGCAACCCGCAAGGCAGACAACAAACAATACCGAGAAGGTGACACCAAGGATTCATCAAACATAGGATCATCATGTCACGAATCGATGTCCATCGGCCCCACCGACATCTAGGGCTGGACACGAGCCGAACCGAGCCAGTTCGAGCTGAGCCTCTCTTTAGCTCGCCCAGGAACGAGCCGGTGCAGGCTCGGCTCGCTGTGCCAACAAGTTGTGATTGGGGGGCTCGACTCGCTCGGCTCTATGGCTCGGTTCAGCCCGAGCCAGCTCGTTCGTGAGTATGTACAGGCTGCCTGGGAGCTTGTTTTCTATTGTTTCAAACAAATGCAACACATATAGTGTAAAAATGAGTTACATGTGCAAAACCAATAGTCATAATGATGAAAAAACATCTTATAATGCTAAGAAAAGTAGAAAACATAGAAAAAATTGACAGCACACATGCATCTACTTCTGCTCGCCTGTGTGTCACCTACGGAGAGAAACCAGTAGCTCAACACAAATGCATCTACTTGCTGTTGAAATTCATGTACATGTACATATGCAAGAAGGGATGGGATTGAAAGATGGATGAATCCTCTGTTGGGATTCAGAGAGGAACCCGGGGAGACGCGTCCGCCGACGTCCATGTGGAGGGGAACGGCGTCGCCTCCTGTCGTCCCGACCAGCTTCACGGCGTGAAAAGATGGCCGTCGTCGAGCATGGGGAGAGGCGGCGGCGTGGTGCAGTTCCAAGAAGGGGAGAGGCGCCACACGGGATTGGGAAAACTGAGAGAGAAGGAGAGGGTCGCTCTAACCCTAGCCTCAATCTCGCTATGTATGCCGTGTGACTATTCTGGGCTGTCCGGCTGGGCCGGAAGCGAGTTGCCCGAGCTGGACCGAGCAAAAATGGGCTCGGCTCGCTGGGCCAACGAGCCCCCTTTTGACAACTCGGCCTGTTACCTTTTTCTGTCGGGCCGAGCTGTAACGGGCCGAGCCAAACGAGCTACGAGCCGAGCCAGAAAAGCTCGCTCGAACGGCCAGCCCTACCGACATCATCGCAACAAGGATATCACAGTCACAGGGTGGGGTAGGGTAGCAACGATCAAAAGGATGGGCCAAGCGAACTTCAGAAGGTGGGCCTGAGACTGATCATCGGCGTATGAGCACGACCTGGGAGTAGAGCCTCATGAGTCACGACATGGCAGGGGCAATCTCAACAAGACGAGGTCTGGAAGGTGGCAATGTCGAGGAGGACTTATGCTGGCATTTTCTCTCAAGACAGAAATCGCCGAAAGAAACGCCAACACTACAATCAAACATAAACAACAAAAAATAAAAATAAACTGAAATTTGTTGGCGTCCAAGTCCAAGATGCTCATGAATGTAAGATGTGTGCAAATTTTTATGGTGTTTGGACATATGAGAAGCCCGTGCCAAAAACAATACAAATGTTTGAGAAACTTTGAAAAAGAACGCTATTCAAAATTAATAAATTTGGTATGAGCTCCTCAGATGTTCAAACAACACAAATTTTTGTATGCATTTTGCACACATGAGCATCTTGAATGCCTACAAATTTCAAATTCTTCTAAATAATATTGTTTTTTAAAATTTACTGTGCATAAGGTGCAGATGAACCCGGGCACCGTGTTGAATTATCTGCGTTGAGGCATCTTCTCACATTATGAATAAATTAACAGTACAAGCCCAAAAAGGGTATCGTCGCCTGTGTTCTACATCTACAAAGTATAAAATGAGCCAGTAACTTTCACTTCACAGCATAAGATAAATAGTATGAAAACATATTGCCTTCTCAGAAAAGAATTATTCTTTAGAAACAACTTACATTTGACGGGTTCTCAGGAAAAGAATATCATGAGCTTTGAGCCTGTACTGTTCGGAACGAACCATGCAAATACAAACTGTATGTAACAATATCTGCTAATAACTTCTATTTAGCTTCCAGACTATATGGCTTGGGCTACACCAGCCATGCATTCAGGTTCAGCCAAGAAAATAACAACCAAGAAAATAAAGTATTTGAAGTA
This sequence comes from Bromus sterilis, assembly GCA_950022295.1. Classification (NCBI taxonomy): domain Eukaryota; kingdom Viridiplantae; phylum Streptophyta; class Magnoliopsida; order Poales; family Poaceae; genus Bromus; species Bromus sterilis. Next base: position 35,991,482 of record OX465597.1, read on the forward strand.
TCGCAACTATTCCATACAGGATAGTCAATCTAGTTTTGCAGATAGACAAAAATGTAACCAACATTTTTCAAAAAGCTCCAACTAAATGAACGAAATTGAATAAAAACTGCGAGATGTTTATCAGCTGTCACCAAGCAAAAGTCCCACAAAGGCTATCATGCTCCATTGTTCCGAGACCCTGCAGCATTTGTGCTCCTACTTCCGAACAAAACACGGGAGTACACAGGCACAGAATCGCCGTCACCTGTGCCATCGCTTGGCACGAGTACATGCTTCGCTCCAGGAGTGAGCTTCACTGGGCCTGATCTCTTCTGCACATTGCGACCACTAGATGAAGCATTGGTATTGCCAAGAATAGCGCTCCCCATTCTGTTATCTGAATTTATGGACAAAAGGGCCACATCTCTTGTGCTATTGGGAGGTTCTTGAACTACCTGGTCTGGATGGTTGAGTATAAAACCCACAGAATTACGAGGGCGCACTGACGATCTTGCTGAATACATGACATGTTGTTGAGGCCTATTGGCATGGAGAACTGAAGATGGTGTACCAAGCTGTCTGGTTGTAGGAAAAACTGGTACTGTGGATGGTTCTGCCCTAGTGATAGGATCAGAGTAATAACGGCGAGCCGGGGAACTCTGCTGGAATGCTGCACTGCCATGATTAGGAAGAGGTGGACATCCCAGTAGAAAAGGTTGATTGGTCTGCGGGTTTGAAAAATCCACAAACCTGTTTTCATATGGCAACCGATCTCCAGAAAATATATTACCTGCAGGGAAATGATGTCTGTAATTATGTGTAGTCTGTGCCTGACTTGAGCTTGCACGATATGTTGGAGCATGATTTGTACTGGTAGAATTTAGTGTTTCATTGGGGAAACTCCGAGCTTGTAAAGAGAGAAATGGCCGTCCTTGTTGTGGCAAGAACACATTTGCCTTAAGATAGTCACTGGAGGAACTACCTGCAGTATGCTTCTGCGAAGTCTCAGAAGACGATTCAGCTCTGGCCGTGCAAACTGAAAGCTCTTTACCCATCAAGCGAAATGTTTGTCCTGTGGAAGGACCATTCTCACGCGGCATGTTTAACTCAGAACGGAAAGATAATAACTCCTTACTGCGTGACACAATAGATTCATGAGGTGGCCCGGAAGAAAACTCGCTGCTGGTAGAGAACTGGGAGCCACCATGATTCTGATTGCTGGAGAACCAACTCTGGTGCTGCTGGAATGAATCCTGAAGTGTATTGGCTGGCAATCCTGCAGTCATGGTATCTTTTACCGAAACATTACTGCTATCACAGCGAGGTTCAGCAAGCTCAGTTAAGCTCAATGGAGGACCGACAGCCTCTGCATCAGAAACTCTTATCGCCTCACTACGCAGAAATGTGGCTGTCAAACTTGAATTCCTTCTTTCCAAGTCTGCAACAGGTTGTTCTCTTTCCAGTGGGTGTGAATCAGAGGAAAAATCCATACGGTTTTCTCTCCCATCAAGCAATTGGACATCAGAATTTGAAGTTTCATCATGTGTATGCTGCAGAATTGGCACCTCTGAATATGAATCATACACTTGGTCCAAATCAGTAGTTTCCGGTAGTGCCATATTTAGATCAATCAAAGGAGCGGACACCTCTCTATTACCAGGCTCAGGAGAATCCTCATTATCAGAATTCTTATTCGTTTCTTTCGTCTTAGTGAAGGCTTCCATAGGCATATGAGAACTACTACTTTCCGCAGTTATGCCTTTGTCTCCTTCAGTAGACGTGAATGATGATGATGACGACAAGGATGACGATGAAGAAGCCATAGCATCCGAAAACATCTTGCAGAGACTTTGTCGTTCTGGTAGATCAAGGGTAGCATCTGCTTCTGTGAATTTGACACGTTTCACTGATTTGCGGCAGAGTTCTATTACTTCCTTGCCTTCTGAATTGACATGCGTCTCCTTGACCATTTTCACTGATGTGTGCTTTGTACACTTTAGAATGCCATGCCTAGGATTTTTTTTTTCCAGATCTCGTGGTTTCCCCACTTTGTCACCTTTATTACTGTTGATATACTTTTGTGTGCCAGGCTTCTTATTTGTATTATTAATCTTCCCCAGCTTACTTCTCCCAGATAACTTTTCTATCTCTTTTCTGTGATGCTGTGAAGCCTCAAGTTTCTCTGATGAGCGAGTATCCGGTCCATCAAGTAAATTTGGATCTTCTAGTGCTTCCTACAGAATTGAGCAGAATTATTTGAAACCATAATATACATATAACTGTGAGTTTGAAAAATAAACGAAAAACTGAACAACACAAATAAGATTTAGCAGATGTACACCAATTTCAAGCAAATCACCAGGAAAGCGGAACAATCTAAAAAGAAAAGTTATACTATAATAAATAAATCCACTATAACGCGTAAATATTTACAACCATATTAGTTCATGCAACTTAAATCACATGACAAGGTACTATACCCAGGAACATTTGTGTAATAACCACTTATCCTAAAGGATATGGGTAAAAGAAACAAAAACAATATTAGGATCGGACAGGAACTGAATGTTGGTCATGGCACATTCGAGTCCATATTTAATTCTCCTGAGTATAGTTATTCGGCAATCCAAATTTGAAGTTGGTTAAGAATTCTCCTTGGCTGTGACTTAATAATTTTTTCCCCTCTTTTGTAGCTTGTTCCCTAAATTTGTAGAACTGTTTCTATTATGGTTAGGGTCCGTCCTTACACTAGAAAATTTGTAGCGCTACTTAAAAATGAAAAATAAACTTCACCGGAGAGAATGCAATATATATTTCTAAGTCTGAAAGATGTAGGAAAATGTGTATTTGTGTAATTAACATATTCATCATATGAACTCTTTATCTGTCAATGCATCAATGAAAACAAACATTTTTTGTGTTTTCTTGAGAAAAATATAGTGGTGCACTCATATCAAGCTATGTAGTGTATTTGCTCAACAGAAAAAAAATCACTTAGTTATCACAATGGTGTACACATCCGCAATGCACCATTACGTACACAAAACATTTTTTATAATTATATTATAAACTAATGATAATTTCATCTAATCCAGAGATCAACCAAATGAACTGCTTTGTTAATATAATAAATAAATGTCAATGCCCATTTCAGCCCTACAAAGTGTTCAAAAAGGGTAAAACAGGCTTCGACACACATACTCATTTTTTTAAACTTATACGGAGTATTAGTTAAGGCGCATGGAAGGATGGAAGGTAGAATGACATCTAATCAATAGATCAACCAAATGAACTTTTTTGTTAATATAATAAATGAATGTCAATGCCCAATTCAGCCCTACAGAGTGTTCAAAAATTCTAAAAATCTAATTCCAAATGTAATCATAATGATTATGAAATATTAATGGGTCCAACACATAATGATGATGAGCATTGTATGCATGTACTTTAATTGAGTCTACTAATATTATGAGCATTATCTGAACATTGTTTTTTTAGCGTATTATACAAGCTAGGAAATTAAAAATGACATTTACCAGTGAAAATATATATGTTCATGCACAGCTCAACTTAGGTAGAGGTAACTTAAGTGGGTAAGTTCACCGCCACAGTACCCTAAAGAGTATCCTATGAAATTTCTATCATATTAGTCCGATCTACTAGTTAATTACTGGAATAGTTACTAAAACAGTACAAACAACAAAATGTGGATCGTGACTAATATACGGTGACAGGCTGACTTCGACATACTGGGAACCAACACCCTTTTTGAAGCACTGCTCGTATGCATATGTTTAACGGTTATATTAAGAACAGCTATGATGGGCATAAATACATGACAAAATATTGAACAATAATAGTGATAGATATAGAGCCAAATACAAGTATATCAGATAAGTAATGATGAAGCCCCTTGTACAAGACAAATGCAGAAGATATGGATGAAGTAAATGCCTACTCCACGCCCTCGTGCTATGATAAAGTCTCGTGTGTATGGGTCTGAAACTCTGAACCCGACTGAAAAGTCAAAACTGCTGGAGGGACACAAAGTAGGCACTTCACAAGTCACCGCGCATGGGGTGAGTGAAGGCAGCATGACACACCATGTACTCACTACTGGAACTGGAACCGCTCCATAAACTCGGCAAAGCCCACAACAGAAGAAAAATCCTTTATAGGATTTTGATATTAGCAGCCTTTGCCTAAAATGAAACGACGCCGATATAACCAACATCGTTCGGCTGAAACAAAAACGCTACTGGTCCACTCTAACAAGCAGCATGCAACAACATCGAACGCCACTAGTTTACTCAACGGAGTGAGCTCCCAGCAATAATGTATCAGTAACGTTCACCCGTAAGAACAAGATACTAGTACCTCACCTACCAGCAGCATATTAGCACTAATCTTGGTTCATTTATCTCATTTTAGTTTAGGGTGTGGCTAGGTCTTAGTCGACTGAGATTTAACGAAGTCTCAATCATGTCACATAACATGCAAGAGAAAAAAAAATTATTTTTGCACCAATCTTAATGTAAAATCTCACGGATATAGCATCGACTGAGAATTAACGAAGTCTCAGTTGACTGAGACCTAGCAAGGTCGTTACTTTAATTATGCATTAGAACTTAGGATAGTGTAGGCAAGTGAAGCTTTGGTTGTGAACGGGGGAGGCGCGAGATGCCATCCTATCGTGTGTGATGCGGTGGACGTTGTGCGACATGCTGATGGTACCGTGCGGTACGACGATGCCGTGAGATGCGGCAAGACGCGACGGATGTTGAAGAGTTACGTGTTGCACGAATGTTGAGCCTGGTGATCCGACAGTATAGGTGCATGCGTTCTGTTGGGGTTGTTAGCTAGCTGCATGTGAGTGTGTGTTAGTAGCTATGCGTGGGTTTGTTAGTTTGTTACTAGTGGCCGCCTGACAGGTGATTAGTAGCCGAGTCACCCGCATATCATGCATGGAGTGATTCCAGGAGGTGGGTGTAGTACTGTAGTGGCGTGAGTGCATGCCATTAGTTCTTGGCTCCTGTGTATACTGTATATATGGTTATATTGAGGTCATGAAAGTGAGGCCGTGAGGGCTGAGGAAAAAGTGCAGCAAATGCATTCACCAAGGAGAGAACCTCTTGGCAAAGCTAGCAGCTGGCTTCTTCCTTTGTGTGTGTGTGTGTGTGTTTTATATACTGCTAAGCATTGACATCGATCGATTTGATCCTCGACACCATTCACCCATTCCTCTCCCAATCCTTGCTGGCCGGCCTGCCCCACTCCAACATCGGTCATGGCTCGTCGCCTCAAGATGGTACCTCCCATGCTTCCTTACGTCCAGCTGGTGGCCAGCACCTTGAAGGCGGTGGCCATGAGCTCCCCGACCTGCACACTCTTCCCATCCCCCTTTCCCTCGTCGTCACCCTCTCTCTCGCTGTCACGGCGAAGAAGGCACGACGACACCGACAAAGAAGATGGCAACATTCGGTTTTTTTATTTAGTTTTTATGTTTAATTAGTGTACTTATTGTGTGATTAACTGAATTAGTAAAAACACTATGTTTAACTAATGCTTTATTTATTTTAGTAAAATTAATGCATTTAATCATATTTAATTAATGTTTTTTTAGTCTGAAATACTACTAGACGCGTGCAGAACATGAATCCGTGAGCGTGGCCATACACGATGCTGGTTTGAGCAAACTCATCAACGTTTGATGCAAACTCATCAAGGTACTAATCTCACCAAGTCCCCCCCAAGATCTGCACAAATTAATGTCCCGTAATCCCGTACCCTGACTTGGTCTCGGTCCACAAATTAAGCATGAAATAACAACATTTCCACATAAAAACAGTACAAAAGTAGCAAATGTACTGATGCCCAAGAAACAAAACACAATGATCGTTCTAACTCTAGCACTTAGCATAAGCCCCGTACATCTTTGACAAGAAGATCATAGTGCACTAGCTGCCAGCAATTATCAAGTGCGTTGTAGACGAACTAGCTAGGTCTGGTAGACATTAGGAATTGGGTTCGGCACATCTATCCACAATCTTCATATAAGATATCCTGAGACGTGATGGGTCCGTCCTATATACTCGACAATATGTATATATATATTATAGAACAACTAATTGGTAATTGCACACCACAATATGTATCCACAAATGGCAACCACATTAGCTGCTAATACTAATAATAACGTTGCGATAAGACGTCCCGCAAAAAAAATCACGACAAGTCAACCAAAAACTAATTACATGGAGTTAAAAAGCCTCTAATAATCATCCTAATACGGTCAAGTCAATCAATATATCTGAAACATAACATGGGGAAGAATGGCAGACGATAACATTGCTGGCAGACAGGAAGAGTTGGGTTGGGCTGGACCACGTACCTTGCGGGCCTCGAAGTTCTCCTCGGGCTGCGGCCCACCACTGGTCTCCGGCGGGGCGGCCGCTGCCGCCGCCGCCGCGTCCATCTCCTTCTCCTTCTCTTTCTTCTGCGTCTCCTCCTCTTCCTCCATCTCCTTCTCCTTCTCTTCCTCCTCGTCTTGCAGTTTTCTCTTTCGTTTCTTCTCCTCCTTGGACCGCCTAGCGATCGCGCAGAGGGCCTCATCGCCCTCCTCCTCCGTTCGCTCTTCGCATCCAGTATCACAGGCAGGGGGCGCGGCCAAGGGGGGAACCGCGGCGAAAAGGTCAGAAATGGACCTCTTTTTCGGCGGCTTCGCCTTCCCTTGCGGTCTCCTCGGGGACGCCGCCGCAGCTTCAGAAGCCACGGTGACGGAGGAGGCGAGCTCGTCCGCCCACCACCGGCACATCCTCGGCGCCTTGAGAGGCGGGAGATCCTCTATGCCCAAGAGACGCCGCCCCTCCGCCGCCGCCTCATCCCTCATGCTCGCCGCGTACTCCCTTCGGACAGATCACAGACGGAGATCAGAATAAAAAAAAGAACGAACACGACCGCCATGATACCGACGAGACGGGGAGGCGCTTCCGCACGAACCTGATGGAGAACACGGCGGCGGCCATGGAGGCGACGTCGACGCGCCGGCGCAAATCTGCGTCCGATTTGGCGACGGGTTGGTTGATTTGGTGGAGAGGGGACGAGGAGGAGGAGTAGACTCGAAGGAAAGGAACAGGAAGGGGACAGGAAGGAAAGGGGTGCGGGGTAGGTAGTATTTAAAGGATAGCGATTACCGTATGGGATTAATGATTCGCGGTAGGTATTGGTGAAAACGAGGCGAATATTTTATCTTTTCCCGCTCTTCCCGTCCTTTTTTTTGGTACATTGGCGGTAGGATTAACGAGTACTAAATGTATTTTTTTAGATAATAATTAATGTCCTGTCCTGCCCACTGTCAAATTCACTGCCCGTACAGGTACAGCGACCGGTGATGTACAGCGGCCAAATTTCCTTTAATTTCGGTCTGCACTCTGCAGCAGGGCATCATGTGATAACGACCGTTAGGCGGTCCAGTGCACGGCTCAGCCTCGCTCCGAATTTTGCATAAAGGATTTTCTGTAAGAATGAAATAACAAAAAATCACATGTAAATGTAAATGGTAAAATGATCATGGTGTCATGCTCGACAAGTAACATGTGGCATATATCTGACATCATAGACTGTGGTGGCACTGGCACGTTAACATGGCATTTACCATTGTTTAAGATATCTTTTGATATTCCAATAAATCGTTCGATTTTTTTTTTCGGTGTGATTGATAAGATAAATCAGCCGATAAATCGTTTGATATGAGGTTAAATCATCCGATATACCGATAAATCACTCGATTTACCGCTTATTTTGGGTCGACCGATAAGTTTCCAATAAATGATATCGCCAGCATTGGTATTTACCGAGCCTGCTATCATGATATTTTTATCATTTACATTTAAATGTGATCTTTTCTATCATTCCACTTGTACAAGGAGTTCTTTCAAGAATTCTTTCTTCCCGCTTCAAGTATCTATACTTGCATACCGTCACCATTTCTGTCTTTGGTTGGTGAGATTCATGAATAACATGTAAAGTATGAAATAAGCTGTTTTATAGTGTTGTGTGGATATTTTTATGATTTTTATTGTTTGGCTAAAGGGACCTTAGAATGATCCTAAATTAAAATGAGTAGATGTGATGATTGACTAGGTGTCCTGACGCTTTTGTAATCATGCTCAAACATATAGTAGTAGAATGGTTTTTGTTTTGTGTTTTTTTTGGCAAAACAGGCTAAAAATTGTCTTAAATAAGAACGAGTGCATATGAAAGCTGGCTAGGTGCCCCAATGGTTTTGTATTCATGCAAAGAACGAATGGGAATTAGAAGCCACCCCATCATCCCTTTATAGGAGAAACTCCCAAGGTGAGACTCGAACTTGGGTTGGTGACATCCCATCAGGTGTTATCTACCAGTTGGTCCCGGTTCAATTCTCATAGGTGTTGTTTTATAATTTGCTCGACATATGTGCCATTTCCCAAAATGTGGCCGTGGTTTTGACCGTTGCTCTTTCTCTATTTAGTCTAATGCACCATGTACTTCACACACTAACGCTCGTTGCCACGCTGCATCACTTTCCTCACAACAATGGCAGACCCCCTATTCGTGACAATTGACATCGTGGATAGAGAAAGCTAGAGCTCTCTCGGTTTGTTGCCTATGTATACTCATCCACCAAGAGAACTTAGGGGATGTGTGCGACCTTAGAAAGGTGATAAAGGTGATGGGAAATTGTGCTCATGTGGATTTACTTACTCCTCATGATGATATGTTTCTAGTCGCGCGAAGGCTAACGACTGTGGATAGTGGAATGGGTCACACTCATGTCGTCGAGGTGGATTTGTCTTTATCTTCTAGAGTGTTGGACTTTAGGAGGAACTAGGAGAAAAACTCATTGCTCTCCAACTTATGTAAGGTTCATTCGTATATGAGTGCTGATTTCTCTTGGTATAATTAACTAGAATTGTTTCTTACTTTTTTGAAAAAAAATAAAGCTATGGTAGTCTATAATCTGATATACATGCATCTTGAGCTTCTGCTTGTATCGAGGGAGATTCCATTCCTCAATACATATTTCGATTTTCTTAGCGCATCAGAGTTTTGGGCATGTGTTAATTTGTATCAAGTAGATCGTTCTATTACTCCAAGAATTTCAACATTTTGTCAGTCCTTTTCTTATGGTATTTAGATTAAGCAATTTTAAGCAACTCTTTGCATTCAAGAAAAATGTCACCGAGTTGTTTTCTAAAGATATGTGTCAACTTAAATGGTTGTCTTGTAGACACAACTTTGGATTTGAAAACCCATAGAAAAATTAAGAACCTTTTCGATATCCTGGAAGGACATTCCACTTATCAAAACCCTTGAATTTAGACAAGGATGTGAGTTACCAACCATTGTAGAAATGTGTGTAAGAAGTGTGGACACGTAAGATCTTGGTCAACAAATTGTGTACATCAAAGTAAATAAGAGGACAAAATGATGACGGAATATCATCTTTGTACAAGACTAACTAATTTGTACTCCCTCCGATCCTAAAAAAGTGTCGCAAGTTACACTATAAGTTATAACCATTCTAGTTGTTTTTTCAAGACACTTTTTTAGGATCGGAGGGAGTAATATTTTATCTGAATACTGCATACAACACAACAAAACGTTAGTCATAAGACATTTGGAGTGCTAGCATTGGGTGCAATCGTGAAATTGATGTTCTAATAAATTTATGAAGGTCTGTTTATACAAACTTTGAATAAGTTTATGTATTCAACTTCACCAATTTATACAATGGAAATATATTAATAATCAACCCGCTCCAAGTTATATTTTGTAGGAGATGGGTATAAACGGTGTATTCCTAAATTGGATTAACTTTATAAGGGACTCTATTTTAGATGTCGGTTGGTAGTCTATCTAGGATCAGCCCCATGAGTTCACCTTGGAAGATCATGTTGTGTCGATCACTTCTTGCCATGTCTTTCATGTCATCATCATCAAGATAATTCCTCACTTTTGTTGTTCAATTTTGTATTTCTCCCGAGTTGGTCTGTTAATAAGCATTGAACCATATATTTGGTCCCTTGTGCCCAATAATTGCTTCAATTTTGGGTGGCTACATTGTCAAAGATATCTCTGACAACTACATCATATTTCTTCAACTTTATTTATTTCCGGACCTTGTTTTTTCTAACAAGGGATGGTGAAGATAATGGAAGGTGGATGAGGAAGGAGTAGAGAGGAAGATGTCACTTTGCCTTCTAGCAAGGAGAGGGTCATAAGGAGAAATGAGGACAACTGAAGAGAAAATAAGTGAGAGAGAGAATGAATAGTTATAGCTTTATAAATGGAAACAACATGGCATCTTGTTTAACACATATTTTTTAATTATAATTTAGTTTGCCAATGTAAATATTTTATTCGATGTCAAATGCATCGACATTCAACTAGTATACGATAGTTGGGGAGACGCATTGGCACTGATTGGGTTTCGACCTATGTGTGTGCAACCTTTGAAAGGACTGGGCTTCCAATTTCTAGGTCCCTCTACTTTCTAGCATTTTAAACCATAAGGGGCAGTAATGCCAACCCTAAATCTCCCCTCCTATTAAGCCTTCGATTTTCTAGGTTCCCAACTGTAATACTTCTGATGTTCCTTGTAATAAGTTCATGCGATCGGTCATAGGCCCATTATTTTTTCCCTGCAAAACATATGCATGCCCTATCATCGAATATGGATGCACCTATTCTCTTCATCAATTCAACTTCGAAGCTTTTTCACTTGTCTCCATGTAATGGCTCTAGATGACTCGCAGGCTTCTCACCTCTCCCTTCATTCCTTGCCTTGCCTAGGAGTTCGACATCCATTGCTCAAGGCCATGAGTTCAGAAGTCCACACGGTGGCCCCTCCTTCTAGTTGCTTTGATGACCATGATGTGAATAGGACCATCCGCTAGTACTCCAATGAAATGTATTTTATACTTATTAGTCTAATTAATATACACGACATAAGAATTAGAGGTATAATGGAACAAAACATACCAAAGAGAATGCTCAGATCTTGTGTTGTTTTAGTTCAAAGCCATTGTGAACTTGTGATCGCTAAAGATTATCCGATCAAGACTTGAATATGTATGATTCTAGACACATCTCAATTATGTGAAACACACTATCAAATATGCAATATTAAAGTTCTATTTTCATAGAAAGCATATCACATTTTAGAGTTTGGCACTAGGCCCTGAATTTTGAATTTTGTTACCTTAGTTCTGATACCAACCATGCATGCGAGCACACAATACGATAGTTTGCATGAGTGAACATGAAAACAAATATAAAATAGTAGGCTAAGTGCATGCACTGAAAGTTAATTTATACGCATATGAGCTCATATAAGACAATAGCTCAGTGCTTGTACTTAGGACATAGAAAAATCAGGAAGCCCAAGGTTTATAAATTGCCAGGAGTCGTGACTTCCAAATTATGTGCACTGGAGCACATGTCTATTCTTACGGATAAGAAAATAAATATAAGCATATATTATGCTAACAAAATATATTTCCAAAGACATTTCTATTGTCCACACTGGTCATAACTTTCTAGTTTTGCATGCTGAACATATGCTTTTATCTTGAAAGGTAGAACCATATGAGGAAAAAAAATCCCACAGTACACTTTACAGAAGATAAAGTATATACCACAAAAAACTTGTATATATCCTAATGTACACCATGATGTATGGAATTTCAATTTATAATGTCTTTTATTATCGATCAGCTGGGTTGAAAGTGTGCAAGGTTATGTTGTTGTTGGTGCTTATGACTTCCTAGTTTTGCATGCCAAAACTTTTTACTAATCTCTTGCAAAAAGAAGTTTACACCACATATTTTAGCCTCCATCCTTATCATGCAATTCTTCACTAAAAGGCATGATCGTTAATTTGAAATATACATAGCATATATGACCAAAAGGCATGATCATAGTAAAATTGAACCAGTTGCCAGCCGTCTCACGTCTTTAGCATTTTTGGCCATCAAAATTTGTGTTCTGCTTGTTTATGGTCGTCTGATCATTATGTAATCTCGTGCCTTGTCGCTAAGTGGGCCGGATATCCTATGAGAAGCTACTTCGATGGGAAAGAATGCATCATACTGGTTAACTGGGCCATAACCTGGGTGAAGCCCATGTATCCATCCAACCATATAATTATATTCCTTTGACCCATCTATCGTAGTGCATCGCGAACCCTAAAAGAGGAGGCACCAACCTACCGAGGGTTTGGAAACAACGCATGTCGTGGCGGCGGCGCCTATCCCCCATCCTCTAGATCCGCGGCGTTGCCTCTCCTCCGACCCTGGTCTAGGCGGCGACTCCTACAGCGGCCCTTCAGTACACCCCATGCGGTGTCGGCTCTCCTCCGACCCCAACCTCGCACGGCGGCGCCTTCTGTGGCTTATCGTCTCACCATGCGCGGTGTCGCCTCTCCTTCAACCTTGATAGATTGGTGATGACTACCGCGACTCGTCGACTTGCCTGGTGGTGGTGCCATTTGCATAGGCATCCCATGGATCTTTGTTGTCCAAGAGGAACGCCATGCTTTCGACCTACCTCTACATCAGTCTTGCTTGTCCACGGGGGTAAGAACGTTGTTCTCTCACCATTGTTTGGCCTCCTGCTGCGACGTATCTCCATGATCAAGGTGTGTCCATCCTACCAAGATTGATTGTAGACATTTATGCTCAGCAGTAATGCCCTTTCCATTGAATGAGGAAAAAATGTGTTGGCCTTTAGAAAATAGAACATTGTCAGCAATGATAACATGACATATGATCATGTAGCGGTGTTCTTCTAATCAATGAAACCATGACTTTCCCTTTTCACCTACCATGTTTACTTTTTATATCATCTATCAATTATTATATTTTTTATATCCTCTACCTTACTTTTATGGGCATAATTTATACAAGTTTAAACATGTGTAGGAACTAATCTTGCCATCTTGTGAACCGCAGTTGGCAAGTAATGTCAGAACCATCACTAGTACTTTGTAATCGAGTCAAATTCTCAATTTTTTTCATATATAGAAGAGAGGTTAAGCTAACTAAGTATAGCTAACAGATGTGAAATTTACATCCAATTATTAAAGAGTTAGCTCCTCCTCCCTAGTGCATGCTCATTGCATCATGGGAAGGTCATGCGTGATAGTGTGTTGCTACCGAGGAGATTAATGGCGAGGGAGGCTGGGGAAAACAAAATCATGGTGTGAAACTGAGTTTTTCTAGGTAAGTTTTATCCTCTTCTCAACTCCATATGAATCCCCATCCATCCTCCCATTAATTTTCTCTTGATTCTATACATGTTAGGACAATAAGAGTTTACAAAAAGTTACAAACCTTCCTGAGGACTCATCTTCTTGGATGCAAAAAGGTAATTTTAAGTTGGTATTTTTAATTAGCTAAAACATGCTAGGAGTACTAGAACATGTGTTCTTTCTATAGATACTTTTTGGGAGATGATAATTTACTATAAGTTGTAACATTTATATACTTGGGTGATGGTTCTATCATGTGTAGTAAAAAATGGCTATTGAAAAACCATCCACTGCTTCAAATGATGCATGGGTATTGCAAATCATGCATCATGTTTATTTTGCTTCTAATATGTTGATTCAGTAATTCTACATTTGGTCCAATGATCTTCAACAAGGATACACTTACTCTGATTCTATTTTGAGTTTCTATAGACATTGCTTGATGTGGATTGCGACAAGAGATCATCTTGAAGCTGTACCGAACCACATCTTTCTTATTTGGTAGTACAATGATATCTTAACTATGCTTTACAAAGTAAAGTTCATGTATAACCCATTATTAGAGATTTAGAAAACATTATCTCTTCAGAAGCTTTCTTGCCAAGATAATAATAATATATGTATATGCTCACATCATGCATGTTTTGCTTCCTTTAATTTTGAAATGCTTATGCATTATTTAAAATAGTAGTGTAGCTTTTAACCCTATAGGTGTTGAAGTAAATAAAAATTAAAGAAGTTAAGGAATATAATATAGGCTTTGATCTGTCACGGGGTCATGCAATGCTTATCTATTTGCATTTCAGTTCAGATTTACCTCCAAAACATTGCATGGATTCTTTCACATATTGTCTACTTTATTTTTGTAACTTCTTGCAGTTTAGTTACATGTAAGTTTTGTTCTATATTTAATATGTTAGTTGTCTTCTTGATTGTATAGATGATTTTAGCTGATCTGATGTACACATACTCACATGGACTATTCGAAGACACGTGAGAAAAACAAAAGTCAATCTAGACATTAGAAACAAAAGACATTTATGTATATACCTTGATTTTATGAAACATAAAAAAGTCCTCATGTATGTGTTTCATTCCATAAGTAAATTATTATGATCTCGCTCTCTATATCCAAGAGATGGAAGGGCAGAGCTTTTTTTAGCTTTTCTTTTATCTTTTTATCAAAGAGTTGAACAAAGATCGATGACAAGTGTCTGATGATCTTGACCAGGCCATGAAGGAACAAGGTTCAAAATGTTCGTTCGTTAGGATGCCGCATGCCGCAGCAGCATATATACATCAACACACTTCCACTTGAGTCCTATTTCAACAGATCATTCATCAGAGGTACATGCATGATTTCTTCTTATAAAGCAATTTGTGTTTGGAACTTAGATTCAGTAATTATTTGACATGTCATGAAGTGTGTACTATGCCACTCACAAAAAGCATAGCTTCTATCGATTGTGTTTAGCTAATTATTTAAAAAAAATCCTACATAATTAATAATATTGTTCAAGTAACTGCAATTCATCCAATGTGTCAAGGCTATATGTTGCTCCTTGATTAAGCCTATATGATTGTAGATGTGTTCTCAAGTATGTTCATAGTAGTCTGATGGTGTTTTTTAAGTTAAAGTGAGAGCTATTGCGCCAATTTATTTTTTGACCATTTCATTTGAAAGTAGCATTAAGTTATAGCTGGACATGTAATTGTATACGTGATGTTCTATGAAACACTTTTGTCGGACTATTGTATCGTTTTCAATAGTTGATGTGTCACTTATGTTTACCTTTTGACCCATTGTATTTATAGAAATTCAGTTGCCAAAATAATTGTGCACCACGACACACACCAATCATGTACCATGGACGTTTGGGACACCTAGGTGCTCTCATGCACCTTGCCAAGATGTTGGTTGATAATATCTCACTTCTTTGGTTTAGATGGGAGCATGCACCAATGGGTTTGACTTGTTACCATATGGTTTTATAGAAAGAATCAAAGCTTCATAAATTTTGCATGTAATGCATGCCATATTCATGAGAAATGAATGGCATTAATTTATTTGCAATTTTTTTGAATCGGATGTTGGAGGCAATGTATACAACTAGATGATACCCTGCGCGTTGCTGCGGAAACCGTTAAGAAAGAATTTAAAATTTAAAACATGTCAGAAAATTTGATAAAAATTTTAAAAATAAGTTTAATTTTTGTTTTATTAATTCACTTACTTGACAATATATCGGCAAGATGATATGGGAAGAAAACAACATTGAGAGTAGGGACAGTGAAGACGTGTTCACCTTGACTAAACCTAAAACAACGATATTAACTGTGGATGTGTATTTATAAAAAATGTCACATAGAAAAATAAAATGCGATGTAACTCATAATTTCATTTTAAATAAAAAAGTTTCTTATAAATTGTAAGGTTGAGTGCATAATTTTTATTTATTTATTTGTCATAGAATGCGTGCACATGTAAAGTTAATGAGAGCATGTGCATGAAAAGTTAGTGAAAGAGTTTTTACATGGTGGACCTACTTGATGATGTGGATACCTTGCATGTCAAGATAAATAGGTTAGTGGGGATGAACTATTTAGGTATTATAGATACTAAAATTTGGAAATGAATTTGTAGCATTTAAGCATTAGGAATGTCCAGATTTGTGAACATTTTTTTTTGTGAGACCCAGATTTGTGAACATTATTCTAGGTCTATAACTAGTAAAAAGGTTCTCAACTTTATTTTATATATGTACGCAAATTAATGTATGCTCCAGGTTTAAAGTTTTACAAACATTTTTTGCAAGATGTAATTCATGATAATTACAACCACAAGATTACTAGCATGATCAGTTCGGTATGCATGCTCAAAGCAGATCCGATAAATTGGTCGGTTGTGACAATACAGTGGTGGTGTATCCAATACCTAGGATAGGCATATAGCTAGCCACAGTAAGAAAGTGTGAATCCACTTTTTTTTTTAAATATCACCATGTAACTGTGTGTAGGTTTAGACCTTGTGTAAATTGGAGGTAACGCAATACCTAAGTAGAATAAAATATAAGAAAAAGTGACGTGGTCTCGACTTGCCCTTCTATTATACCTTTTTTTTAAATGGCAAGGTAGTGTACAGGTGACATACTAGACTGTGTGGCTAAACGACATGGTCTCGATTTAAGTATTGGTCGATTGCGCATACCAACTATCGGCGTATATACACCTGTTGAAATGAAATTCGAAATTAGCTTGATTTTTACTGATGGTGGACATATGATACCTAAAGTATTATATGTGTATACCTTGGGTGTGTCTTGTTGGCGTATACTGTCCCTAGTTATGCCACACTTTCTTTTTTAGTAATAAGATTTTTTTTGCTTACATCATTCTTGTGAGGTGTGGCATTAAGTTGTTGACGGTATAATGTTTTTATTCTAAGTTTCCTTCGAAGCATGATTAGTGTGTTTCGCTGTACTTTGGGTCTTAGAGCATCTTCAGCCGCGGCCCCAAGAGGCCCCCAAAATGACTTTTTCTGCGCCGGGCGGACGAAATTCGCCCAGCCGCGCCCCCAAGAGTCCGTTTAGCGCCGGATTGGGCCAAAAGTGGATCCGGCGATCCCAAGCCAAACCCAGCGCCCTGGGGTCTCTTGGGGGTGCCGGATGAAACGGAACGACGCGTGGGGCCGCTCTGTCGGCGTGATAGGCCTTCCCCTCCCGCCATTTTCTCCCCTCCCCCCCCCCCGCCGCCATTTGCCCCGGCTCCCACCATTTCCCCCAGATCTCCCCCCATGGCGCCGAAGAAGAAATACGAGGCCCCTCGCCGCGTTGACGGCGCACCAGTTCCGCCGACCAAGCAGCGCAGGAAGCCGAGAGCGCCGCCACCAAGGCCGGAGGGCTTTACAGACGCCGAGTGGCTCGCCGACGAACAGCACCGGTCGTTTTCCATGACCGACCGGCGCAACCGCCTCTTGAGCCAGAAGTCCCGGGAGATCATGAAAGCCACGCAGGAGGCGGCGGCGGCGAAGAAGCTGGAGGCGATGGAAGCCGTGGCGGCGGCGGCGAGGCGTGAGCTCCAGGACACACTCGCGCAGACTGCGGCGGCCAAGGAGGCAATTGCGGCGGCAGCGGCTCTCCGCTCCGGCGGGGTGCTGTTCCCTCTCCCAACTCAGCAGAGCGTCACCTCCCCCGCCGGCAACTTCTCGCCTTCTACGCCGGCGGCATGGGCGGCGTCGCCTGACCACAGCGGCTTCAACCCCAACCTCGCCTTCCCCCACATGCCGCGGACAACCTCGGCGTCCTGCTCGCCGGTCTACTCGCCGGCCTACGCGACTACAGCCCCGTCATTGCTGCGTCGAGGATCCATCCCGTTCTCCACGGAGATGGAGGACATCATCGCCGCGGGGTCCGAGGCACACGTCATCGTCGGTTCAGAGGCCTTCTTCGCCGACGACACCGACTTCGCTCAGCGCGCCGACTAGGAGACTCAAGACTTTGAGGTGGACGAGGAAGAAGAGACCTAGGAAGCGTCGGAGGAGTTGGCCGGCAAAGGGAAGAAGAAGATGAAGAGCGGCGAGCCGTCCTTGAACCGCTACAAGTGGACGACCAAGGAGGACGAGTGCCTCGCCGAGTCATGGAAGATGGTGAGCTTGGACCCCATCACCGGCTCCAACCAAAACGGCCACACATACTGGAAGAGGATCAAGACGGCTTTCGACGAGCGCAAGATGGTCGACCCCAAATTCAAGGACGTCTACATGGAGCGCGGCGCGAAAGCCATGTCAAACCACTGGGCGTCGGTGCAGGCGGCGTGCAACAAGTGGCACGACATCCAAGAGGAGGTGAACGCTCGGCCGGAAAGCAGCGCCAGCGCCGATCAAAAGGTATGATCTCGACACGAACTCGCCGCAATCTTGCTGTTCGCACGCCTATACTGACATTCGTTTGGAAGTACGCGCGCATGTTCAGCATGTATCGAGATGACACCGGCACCGAATTCAAGTTCATCCATGTCTTCCCGCTGATCGAGATGTGCGACAAATGGGCGGAATGCCGCGTGATGCTCGCCAAGACCAAGAACGGCGTCTACGACCCAGACGCGCCGGAGCCGCCGGCGTCCGAAGGGCGCCCCGCCGAGGGCAACAAGAAGACCAAGGCGTCGAAGGCCGCCGCGCCGGCTGCCGAGCGGCTACAGTCAGCCATCGAGAAATGCATCGCCGACGCCGCGAGCAACGCCGCGATCAGGGAGGAGACGTCCAGGGCGAGGTGGGCCGAGCTTTTGGGCAAGCACGACGCCAAGCTAGACCTCCTGAGGAACACCGCCGCCGCCAAGAAGAGGAACACCGATCTCGCCTTCCTGTCGACAATGGCGACGATGGATTTGGGATCGGTGGACGCGCAGATGAGGGCCTGGCTTGTCTCCGAGCGCGACAAGATCTTGCCCCAGATGGCGCCGCCCGTTGTCACGCCCCCCACAGCCCCGCCTGCTCTGGGCGTGCCTGCCTCGCCCACGGCGGACACGCCGGCGACTCCGTCCACGCCGGTTGAGACATTCGGCGAGCCACCGGCTTCTGCGGTCGACCTGGACGACCCGCTTTGAGCTGCCGGCCGGCCTACTTTTTTGTTCCCCGCGTAGATCACGCCGCCTGTGGCATGTTTGATCGCCGAACCATGGCATGTTTCGCCGAACTTTGCTGTTTTTTGAAGCAGAAAGAAAACTATTCGAACTTGTGTGCGCGTCGCCGTTTTCTTGGGTTCGACCTTGGGGGCGCGGCTGGGGGGAAACTCACCCCAAGACCTATCGCCGCGCCGAGCGACCCCTAAACGCGCTAAAATAGCGCCGCAAAACGTTTTAGGGCGGGGGGGGGGGGGGCGAACGGCTGGAGATGCTCTTACTTGTGCTGTGGCCCCATCATGTGGTTGTGAATTGGATTTTTGAATTGTTGGAACCTTGTATGACGTTGTTTGAGCAGTTGCTTTATCTATAAAGCGGACCGTAAAGACTTATTCGGTATTCTAAGTCCCATTAGTATAATAACTTCATTTTTGTTGTATGATTTGTAGTTATGCCACATTGTCTAATTAAAAATAAGGTAATGTTTGGCTATACCATTTCTGTGATGTGTGACATTTAGTTGTTTTAGATATACTCCCTCCGATCCATAATAAGTGTCGCTCATTTTGTACTAAGCTAGTACAAATTTTGTACTAGATGAGGAACACTTATTATGGATCGGAGGAAGTATTATTTTTAGTTTAAGTAACCTAGGTATATACCTCGAGTTCTGATTACTACATCCTTTTATAAGGTAGCGGCATATATCATCCAGCACCAGTACAGCATTATGTCGTTTGGGTATATGATACCTAGTGTAATAATTATTTGAAAAACATTACTACAAAAAGTTTGAAAGGGCAAGTTAGTTACTGGAGACATGTTAGACAATATGGTTAACAAAATAATAGAGTGCGTACATACATATATGAAAGAAACATTATAAGAACATATTTGGAAATGAATTGATCGATGGGGAGAAAATAACATGCAATTATTTTCTGAATAGCACTCTCTTCGTGGAATGCATTATGCATGCACACTATCCATCAGCGGGCTTGTCTTACACTAACGGATTGGAGGTAAAAAATGCACCGATGATATCAATCCAACGAAATCCGACGATTGTTAATCATGGCCCCGATCATATTTTTACACACACTCACGCGCGCACATAGAGAGAGCGCTTTAATGCTTCCTATTTTTTTGTTAAAAGGCCTATCTAATTTTTTCTTTACTTTTCCATTCTTAGTCCCAGCTTTATTGCTCCCCGGCCACCATCTCCTGAATTCCAATGCGCATAAGGGCACTCCCAATGCTAGTATTTTAGCACGATATCATAGACATTTTGCTTATGTGGCATAGTATTTAATGAAGAAAGAGAGTGAGGTTGTATCTTAGCTAAGATACAACCCTTGCACGTGGCCATATGCAAAAGGTGTGGCTAGACCAATCATATATATGCATGTAGCCAAAATCATTAAATAAGATACAACCTCTAAGAAACAATGCATTGTGGTAGTTGTATCTTAAGTTTTTATTGCACCTATAATATTGTGCTAAGAAACGATGCATTGGGAGAGCCCTAACAAGGATTAGAAGGAAACTCATCAAGGTACGTAAAATTTCCTGCTTATTTAGTAATCATACATGAATACGTCGCAGTCAATGCAAATTAATGCATAGGTAAATGTGATTGTTTTAAAAATATGAAAATGCCAATTTATGTTTGATTAAAATTTTCATAAATAAAGTAAAGTAAAATTTATTCAGAAGGTAAGTAAATTATGGTGATTGATTATGATATGGGAAAGATTGAATAGCGAAAAAATGATGGAAAAAAGATGGAACCTTATTTTTTGAAGTAGTAAAAATAGAGATGATTTTTTTCAAGAGTATCTAAATTACATACCTTAGCTTTATAGAAGGGGAGAATAACAATCATACAACAACAAGTACCACTCTGTGTGAACAACGAGCGTAACAACACCACAACCGACACAAACTAAGACAACCACACACACGACCACACACAACAACAACGCCAAAGTGCCTACCTGAAACCGCTAGCCCCGCCGCGTCTCGACCAACACCGGTCCCATCCGAAGAATAGCATCTCCAACTTTTTCCTCCACTCCAGCGTCTTCCTACCTACACCACTGCCGTACTAGGGGTCAGTTGGCGGGCGTGGTCAGACGGGCAGCATAAATGGTGGTGACGGCGTAAATGTGTGGGAACGAGGGAGGGGGGGAGGGTGCGGCAAAAAAAGGGTAAGGCGCAAGTGGCGACGGCGGCAGCGGCAGAAGCATAGGAGGAATAAATCGAGACACAAAGAGGGAGGATTTTGGTTATGGGGTAGACAGGCGGGCAAACAACGAAGGAGATAATTGTATTGCAAACTAGAAAAAACAGAAATGCAAACTGACATGGTAGTGGTACCGTTTGGAGTTGCCTGCAAGTGTGTGTTGATGATAGGCAAGTGGGCACTGGGTCATTCCTGCGTGCTGTCGGCTAGCCTATAGCGGCCTAGCGGGTGGCGACATGGACCCCAAGGTAATACTCGTGTGCTTTTTTCTCTGCCCGCCCCCCTGCATGTGACTTTGCTCTCGTGGGGTGCTTCTTTTGGAGATTCTCGTTCTGTGCATGTGATGGGTGGGGCATGCAAAAATAGATCTTGCACGTACGAAAACGTCTGCTGATTAGCACATGTGATCGGAGAGCTTGCCGTAGTTTTTCGACTTGGGTAGGCAAGTGCTAATTTTACATCTTACATTCTTAAAAAATTGTTCTCCACTACTTTCAATTATCTCGACATGCACACATTCCATATTATCATGCATGCCACATCACCCTCCACTAGCATATTTCTCTCAACATGCAAGCATGTCACCTCATCATTCAACATGCATGAGAAAGACCTACCTCAATATGCCATTATGCATAATAAAAACCTATATGCAACATGCATGCATGGAAATTTTTATTTTATTATGATATTTATATTAAATTCATATATTAATCTAAAAATTATTGTTTCAAATATACATGTTTTATTTAACCAAACATTTTCACTGAAATATTTTGCAAAAAAGTTCCGCAACAACGTGCGGGGCATCATCTAGTTAAGTGATAGTATGAGTCCGTTGTAGCAATGCTTTTTCTACGCGCCGCCCCATACGGACACATATTTTATATGTCCGTATCAGCGCGTCGACCGTTGTTCGGATGTGTTCGCGTTTTTCTCGCCGTATCACCCAACGGAAAAACACATATGTCCGCGTTAAATAAAAGCTTATATCAGTGTCAACGCTAGCGCCCGCGTTATGTCACAATCAAAAGAGATAGTTTGACGGCCCATCGGCTACAAATTTAGTTGGAAACTACTAGCGGCCAGTTACACATGTCAGCCTAAAAAAAACGTCCAACGGCCGTCACCGATCATTCATCCGGAGCGAGGATCTCGTTTTGAACCTTCTCGAATCAAGCCCTTTTTCTTGGAGAAATGGTGTTTAAGTTCACCTTCATGATATCCACTTGTTTTGCCATGACCGCGAGCTTCACTTCATTTAATCTTGTCTTGGCATTGGCCTCCTCGATCTAAGTTTCTTCTTTTGAATCTTGAGGCATGCCTTCATTTGCTCCTCCTTCTCTTGGTGCTTCTTGTCCTCCGTTATATCCTTGCTCGTCACGAAACCTTTCAAGGTTTCTTGTAAGGCAAGTGTGGCCGCATCACGCTTGTCATCGACTTTGGATTTTTTTTGTCCCCTTGGCCTTTTCTCACCCTCTTCATGGTCAACCACGACCGTCGGCCCTCCATTGTTTTTTGGGCGGCATATTGCTTCCTAAACTTGAGCAACTTGCAAATGATGGTCCAACAATGGGTGAAGGTGAATGGCTTGTTCACCATGTTGAACCTTGAACAATTCCAAGGTTTGAAACACATACACGACATGAATTCGTTGCCAAAACATGCATCATTTTTTCTCGCGGCGCCTGTCTTGGAGTCTTTCCCAATTTCTTTCCAACCACGAGAAAGAAATTCATCTTCTTTTTTGGTAAACGCCTTGGTGCGAATGCTTTGGACCCTCTTTCTTGTGCACTTGCTTGTTTTTGGAGAACTCATTCATGAATGTCAAAGGCTCGACATCAATGTCCACACCATCTTCGTCCTCCTCATCTTAGCCATCCGTTTTCTCATGGAACCATTGATCTTCAGGGCCCGGGCCGTGTAGGACACCATCTTGATCGATGAAGCAATCCTCATAGGCGTCCAAGTCCTCATCATGCCATCATGCCGGATTCCATCTTGGTCGGCCATCCTGACTATGGGTTGTAGGCCATGTGGTGGCCACCATCGAAGATGATTTGGTCCATGAGCAGCTTAGTGTAGTGGTCGAAGTTGTAACCATAGTCGTTGTCGGTTGCGGCCTCGGCAGGCGCCGACATTTTTTCAAACAGGTTGCGGGGATCGGGAAACTGGTCGTCGACGTCTCCCTTGGCCGCTTACTTTGCGCCCCCGACCTACGTACTTGACTCTCCACCAAGGGGGTCGACATTGAGATCCAGGTCGATGGCACACTAGTGCTACCAAAGTGGTGGCCAGTGCCTTCATCAACACTTTCGGTGAGGTGTCCTAGGGCGTGGTCAACAAGCTCAACGCCACATGCGTGGTCTGTGGCATGCCGAACATGCGCGGGCGCTGGGACGAGCTCGTGTCGTTTGTGTCCATGGTAACTGCGGCCACGACCGTATCCCACCATGTACAGGGCAGCGCCGCTGCTTTCGTCATGATGGCCTCCTTTTCCGCTTCCACTTCGGCGGCCTTGGCTTTGTTGGCGATGGGTTCGGTGGCCGCCACAACCACCCTTTCGGTTGTGGACTTGAGTTCATTTTCAGACCTCTTTAGTATTCTAGCAATTGATAAAGTAGAGACGAATTGATCATTTGTAGAAGGAAACGTGAGATAAAACTTCATATGATGCTTGTTTAATTACAGGGAGGGACATTAGTCGAAAAAAATAAACAATGGACCACCACGTCCTAAACTAGATCTCGATCATCACCACACGAAGTGCAAAATCCATAGACGATCAATCACAATACAAACAAATATGACATTGACATCACCAATCATGTCGATTCATCATCCACCGACTCCTCATAGTAAATTATGTGGCCTTTAATATATGTGGAAAGTTCAAATTGTGGTATATAAATAATGTGTGCAATTAATACTTGTATGCATTATTTTTTTTCTAAACATAAGGGGAGCACAATATAGGCTGAATAATCGTGTGATCGCGGTTTTAATTATTACAATTATATTCCTAACTAATATAAGAAAGTGTAGATGGCACATGCCCCTAAAGTTTTCTATATTTATGTTGATTTTTACCAATTTTAATTAGATCCTCAAATCATATAATGCCCTATCATCTCAAAGTAATCCATTGAAACTTACACATTTTGAAATATTTATAAAGATTAACCAATTAAAATCAAGATTATAAGCTGCTATGCATCAAAATAATGAAGAAACCTTGAGGTGGGATTCAGGTGGTTTGTCCATCGCTCACGACACTGCTTCCCAATACCCGTCCTGGGTGGTGCATTGCAATCGCCGCCCATTTAGAGTCTCCCAGCACATCCACCCATCCCTTGAGAAGTCTGGAAACAACAAATCACATTAATCAAGGAAATTAAGGAGAAATATTATGCACGTTGCGAGATCAAACTATTGGAAAATAAATCAGATTCAGATGTTTCACGTACTCATCCTCGACCTTCGTCCAGGATCCTCTGGACGTCTTTATCGCCCTGCTATTTTTAGCGGAAGTCCCATGTTGACAGACAATGGGGATCTCATCTAGGTCGGCCGCAGCGCCATAGCCAGCAATAGAGAGGGGCCCATTCGGTATGATGGAAGTAGAGGGAGACATACCAAAGCCGTTAACAAGTTAAGCAATCCCGTGTCCGGGACTTCGGTTGAAGTGATGCCAGCTTGCTGGAGGTGCGAAAAAACATGGCTAGATCTCGGGAATGTTTGGATAAAAGGGCCTCGTCCCCCGTGCTATTGGAAAGTGTATAGCTCACAGAGTGAAAATAGCAAACCGACGAGCTTACAGAATGCACATCTTGTTGGCTTGTTGCCGAGGTAAATTAACATGGAAAACTGAAGATGATGTCCCATGATGTATGGTTACATGAAAAACTGGTGTTGTGGGTTGAAGCGGCGAATTTGGGAGTACTACACTGTCATGATTGGGAAGAGCTGGACACCCTAATATATAGGCCAACTGATTAGCCTGCGAATTTGAAAAAACACCATACATGTTTTCATATGATAATAGATGTCCAGAAAATACATCAGCTAAAGGAAATGGGTGACATGTTGAAGCTTGAATCAAACTGGTACTCCCTCTGTACCAAAATATAGGTAGTTGAAGTTTACTAGTTGTAGTATACTCCAATTACCTATATTTTGGTACGGAGGGAGTAGAATTAACTGCAACATTGGGAAACTTTTCAGCTTGTAAAGAGAAAATAAAGTTGTTCTTGTGGCGAGAACACATTTGTCTTAAGATAGTCATTGGTGGAAGTACCGGTATGTTTCTAACTTGTTGAAGATGAATCAAACTGCTAGAATTTAATGGAACATTGGGGAAACTTAAAGCTTGTAAAGAGAAAAACAGTTATTCTTATGGCAAGAACACATTTGTCTTAAGATAGTAATTCGTGGAAGTACCTGTACATTTCTAACATGTTGAAACTTGAATCAAACTGGTAGAATTTACTACAACATTGGGGAAACTTTAAGCTTGTAAAGAGAAAAACAGTTGTACTTATGGCAAGAACATATTTGTCTTAAGATAGCCATTGTTACAGACGCGGCAGACGATTCACCTTTGGCCATGCAAAAGATTGTTTCCATGGCGACAGGCCAGCTCGTCTGCAAAGACTAGGCAGGCGGTGGGGCTATAGCACAGTGACACAGATGAAGCCAAAACCGTTTCGACGACGTTCGGATACAGATTGGGGAAGTTGAAAACTTCATCGTCTTGAACAGATCTGATAAATGGGATCATTAGATGGGAGTGAAAAAAATGGCAGAAAATTGGCACTAGATGGTGATTTCACATTTTACTTCATGTAGGCTTCGTGATTTATCCGAAAAGTCACATTGGAGCACACGCACATTATGGCCCTTTGCGTGTGCAAAAGAAAAACATTTTTTTACAACTCAAGAAAATATGATCCCGAAGCGGTGAGTGCCTCTCATGGGAGTGACACGGAGGTACGCGTATTCGCCAGGTTGATAGACCATTTCTTTGTGCTTGCGATCATAGTTGCTTTTCTGGCGGGACTGAGCGGCTTTCAGATGTTCACGGATAACGCGAACCTAATCTTCAGCATGCTGTATAATTTCCGGACCAACGAGAGTTCGTTCCCCAGTTTCTGACCAATTCAGAGGGGTTCGACACTTACGTCCATAAAGAACTTCAAAGGGGGCCATCTTCAGACTAGCCTGATAGCTATTGTTGTAAGAGAATTCAGCAAATGGAAGAGATTCCTCCCATTTCTTACCGAATGAGATTACACAAGCCCGGAGCATATCTTCAAGCACTTGATTGACTCGTTTGACTTGTCCTTGCGACTGGGGGTGATAAGCGGTGCTGAAATTCAGGTGAGTGCCCATAGCTTCTTGGAAACTATCCCAAAATCTTGAGGTGAAAATGCTGCCTCGGTCGGAACTGATCTCCAACGGAATGCCATGGAGGGACACAATTCTGGAAACATACAAGTCTGCTAACTGACTAGCAGAGATCGTCTCCTTGACTGGCAGAAAGTGGGCAACCTTGGAGAAGCGGTCGATGACGACAAAGATAGCATCGTGGCCTTTCTGCGATCTGGGAAAACCAGTGACGAAGTCCATCTCGATCTTGTCCCACTTCCATTCAGGAATAGAGAGTGGTTGCAGAGTTCCGGCAGGTCTTTGATGTTCTTCTTTCACGCGACGGCAAACGTCACACTCGTCAACATATCGAGCGATGTCTTGCTTCATGTTAGACCACCAGTACCGCTGACGAAGGTCTTGGTACATCTTGGTACTACCAGGATGAATCGACAAAGGAGTATCATGAGCTTCTTTCATGACGCGCGGGGTCTTACTCCTAGGGACCACCAAACGATTCTTGAAATACAACGTTCCATCACCAGCAACAGTAAAGCATGATGGATTCCCTCTAGCGATATACTTCTTGATCTTCTCGACATCAGAGTCACATGTTTGTATCCACTTGATGGTGCTGTCGAGGTCCGGCTCAACAACAAGGTTATTCACATATCCCTGTGGAACAATCTCAAGATTCAGCTTGCTTAGCTCTTCATACAGAAGTGGCTGATGTACTTCAACTTCAACTTCGCTACAGTAGGCTTTGCGACTCAAGGCATCGGCCATCACATTAGCTTTGCCAGGGGTGTAATGAATATTCATGTTGAAATCAGCTATTGTCTCGAGCCACCTTTGTTGGCGGAGATTCAGATCTGGCTGAGTGAACAGGTACTTCAGGCTTTGGTGGTCGGTGTAGATTTCGCAACGATTACCAACGAGGTAATGTCGCCACAACTTCAATGCATAAATTACCGCTGCCAACTCGATATCATGTGTAGGATAGTTTTCTTCATGAGAACGCAACTGGCGAGAACCATAAGCAATCACTTTGCGCTCTTGCATTAGGACACAGCCTAACCCTTGACGAGACGCGTCGCAATATATCACGAAGTCCTTCCGGGTATCAGGGGGAGCAAGCACCGGAGGAGAAGTGAGCTTGTCCTTGAGAGCTTGGAAACTTTCCTGACATTTGTCCGTCCATTCAAACTTGACACCTTTGTGAAGCAGATTGGTCAGAGGCTTGGCAATCTTGGAGAAGTTCTCGACAAAACGGCGGAAATAGCTGGCGAGTCCGAGGAAACTTCTGACTTGCTTGACAGTCTTGGGGGGAGTCCAATCCAGGATAGCCTGAATACGTTCTGGGTTGACGGCAATGCCATCCTTGGAAATCACGTGACCAAGGTAGGTCACTTCGGGAAGCCAGAACTCACACTTAGAATACTTAGCGTAGAGTTTGTGTTCTCGAAGCTTTTCCAGTATAAGACGAAGATGTTCAGCATGCTCTTCTTCATTCTTGGAGTATATCAAGATATCATCCAGATAAACCACGACGAACTTGTCGAGGTATTCCATGAATATATAGTTCATCAATCGGGAAAAGGTGGCTGGGGCATTCGTCAAGCCAAAGGACATGACGGTGTACTCGTATGAACCATAACGAGTAATGAAGGCGGTCTTCGGAACATCCTCTTCACGGACCCGGATCTGATGGTAACCCAACCTCAAGTCGAGTTTCGAGAACACCGTAGATCCAGCAAGTTGATCATATAGATCGTTGATCCGAGGAAGTGGGTACTTGTTCTGTATTGTTGCCTGGTTGATAGGTCGGTAATCTTGGACTAAACGGTTCGTGCCATCACTCTTCTTGACAAAGAGCGAAGGTGCTCCCCAAGCTGAGGAACTGGGGCGAATGAATCCTTTCTGTAGTGCCTTGTCGATTTCCTCCTTAAGCTCAAGGAGTTCATGTGGCGGCATCTTGTAAGGACGCTTGGCTATAGGAACAGTGCCTGGCTTCAAGTCGATGACGAATTCGACCTCTCTAGCCGGGGGTATTCCCGGCAGTTCTTCTGGGAAGACGTCGGGAAATTCGCGAACGATTGGAACGTTCTCAATTCCTTCAATTGGCGAAGCATTTAATGCATTCAGAGCATATATACGAGCTTCGGCATTCAGTGACACTATGGCAGTATGGTTCACAACCTTGCCGGAGGGGTGAAAGAGTCGGACGACTTTGTTGCCACAATAAAGTGCAGCATCATGAGCTTTCAGCCAATCCATTCCCAAGATAAGGTCTATAGTGGAGGTCTTCAGAATATGGGGGGAGACAAGGAACTGAATCCCTTCGATCTCGACGGTGATGTTGGGAGCCATCATGTCAACGTGACACTTGCCACCGGGAGTACTAACGGCTAAGGGAGTGCGCATCTTTTCGTGGTGTATGCCATGCTTAAATGCAAATGCCCCGGACATAAATGAATGCGATGCTCCTGTATCAACTAAAACAGTAGCAGGTATTGAGTTAACGAGGAGAGTACCCATCACTGTAGCGGGATGTGCCTGAGCTTCTTCAAGATCAATGTTGTAGGCATGCCCACGAGCATGAGCAGCAGACCCAGTATTATAGTTGGGGGTCCTGTTGTTGCCACGACCATTTCCGCGGCCAGCAGGGTGAACTACCAGTTGCTTCTGTTTCTGGGGGCACTCCCTAGAAAAATGACCAGGCTGGCGGCACGTGAAGCATAATCCATCCTGAGGACGAAGGGGTGCAGCATTGGTTGGCGGAGGCAGAGCTCTTGGCATCTGCGGTGGCGGAGGCAGACGGGGTGCAGCATAAGACGACCTCGGAGTAGGGGCAGGTGAATGGGTCACACTGTGAGGGAGCCAGATGCGACGCTTCTGTGTTGCGCCCGAAGATGAGCCAACATCACGATAGCGTTTCTGCGTGTCCTTGAACTCCATCTGGGCAGTCTCGACGGTGATAGCCTTGTTCACCATGGTGGCGAAGTTGGCAAAATCATGAACGACAAGAGCGAGCCTGAGGTCCGCATTGAGTCCACGACGGAACTTCTGCTGTCTGCGAGCATCAGTGGTGATCTCTTCTTCCTCATAGCGAGAGAGGTTGAGGAACTCGCGCTGATAGGCTTCAACATTCATGTTTCCCTGAGTGAGGTTGCGGAATTCTTCCTTCTTACGGTCCATGATCCCCTGAGGAATGTAGCACGCACGGAAGGCGGACTGAAATTCATCCCAAGTGATGACTTCTCCGACTGGCAGTGAACGCTTGTGGGTGCTCCACCACTGAGCAGCGGCGCCTTTCAGGTGATAGGACGCAAAGTTCACATAGTCGGCTGGACAGACATTAGCAGACTCCAGCTCGTGAGTGATGTCGCGAAGCCAGTCATCAGCATCCAACGGCTGAACAGTGTTGCGTAACATAGTGGGGTTGAGGCGGGTGAAGTCGTGCAGAGTCACTGTGGCATGCTGATGGTGGTGCCCATGTTGGTTCGGCTGAGGGAATTGAGCCATGACATTCTCCATGAACTGACGGTTCAGCTCGAACTGCTGCATCATCGCGGCCATGTAATCCGGCGGCGGAGGTGGGTCGTTGGCACCACGACCACGACCACGGCCACGACCAGCCATCCTGCTAGAATTTAACAGGGGTATTTCAGCGATGAAAATTTAATGAGATACCAGAATCAAGCCTGAATTAAAACGACAACGAAAAGGAGGCGTAGATATATATAGGAGTAGTCATATATGACATACACATTCACACACAGGGTCAATCGAAAATCGGGCAGCGTAACGTCGTAGAAATTAAGGAAAAAGGAATCACTAGGCGGCGCGCAGACCGCGGTAAGGATTACACGACGCGACATAGATTCCACTATGTCAATCACGCCGCAAGAAAACTGTTGGCCACAGGAGTTAATGCCAGAGGACGCGCGGCCTGCCCAGAATGAGAATGGGATCCGCGGTCCGGGACCTGGGGTATGACTCCTGCGACATGACTCAATCAATGGGGGAAGCACCAAAAACTCCGGGTGGAATCAAGAGAACGTGATCCTAATGTCAGAGTTTGTAAAACTTACCAGCAAGGATAAGAGAGCAGATTCCCAGAGCATAGGTAAGGAGAAAAGGATCCTAATACCATAGATATCACACGTAGTGACATCGATGTGGGCCCGTAAGCCAAATATTAAGTTAGCAAAATAGTTTTCCAAAGTCTAGACTCAACTTCGACCAAGTAGTGGTGGGGTGGCTTCCTACAGGCAGTCGGCTCTGATACCAACTTGTGACGCCCCCAAAATCAACCCGTGTACAGTAATCATACACGCAGGGTACACGGCTGAAATTAGGGTGCCACGGTGAGAATATCACAGCACAACACTAAACACAAAAGGATAAACAAATATATTACAATACCAGGGATCACGAGGATCCGAATACATAAGTCATACAAGCCATAATATCTGAGTACAGACATAGTTAGTCAAGTTTTGCCTTAAAAAGGCTAGCACAAATCACATCAGAGATACAGATCGAAAAGACGAGGCCTCCTGCCTAGGATCCACCGAACTACTCCTGGTCGACGGGGAACTCGACGTCGTAGTAGTCGCCTCCGGGGTACTTCTGCTCCTGGGCTCCAACGTCGACTGCAACGGCCGACCAGGCAAAGCGAAAAGGGGAAATAAAGCAAAGGTGAGTATCTAGCATACCCGCGAGTCTTACGTCCGCTACTAAGCATTTATGCACGTATCAAATGGAAAGGGGAGGCTATATATAGTGGACTGAAAGATAGAAATCAGAATAAGGGTAAGAAGCTAGGCCTAACGAAGACTAGCATATTCCGACGAGTCTTGCAGCATGAGGAGAGAATAGCCAACAGTTTATATAAAGCATAAAATAACAATGCAGCAGAAGTTGCTGCAGCATTGTATAATAGTAAGTTGTAATAATTAGCAATGCCTCCGAGATCCCCTCCTCGACATCCCCGCGAGGAAGAAAACCCGGAACCATACAGTTTAATAATAATAGTTTCTAGTGGTAAGATCCAGCTTCAGCATAAAGCGTCCTGTTACCGTGGACACGGCTATTCGAATAGATTAAACTCCCTGCAGGGGTGCACTACTGTTCAGCCTCCACGCTCGGATCTCCGGGGTGGCGGGAACCTGGTTAGGGAACGCTCCACCAAAGCTATCCGACACGGCGCAGCCCATCCTAGGCTCAGCAGAGAGGCCATCCGCCGGACTAAATCCTATGCGCCAAGGGGTCTAGGACCCTCACCCTTGCACGCTCCTGCATGGTGCGAGGCTGGCCGGGAAGCAAAAGCAAACACCACTCGCGAGTAAAGAAGACACACAACTTCCCGGCAATCAGACCGCGATACTGCTGACGTCTGAAGAGCTTTCGAATGAACTACGACGCAGGGGAGCCCATAACTCCTTATCCCACGTGAAGGTAGTGCGTACAGACCAACGGGCCTCTCAAGTTATCCACCGAACCAATTAGCATTTTATTATCTTGCGAGACAACCGTTATCGTTGCCTTGACTTAACTGACCCGCGGACAACGACAGCAGCCAGGACCACCAGTACATCGGTGCCTGCCCTGTCGTCCCACCAAGTCACTGCGGTTACCAACAAGGTGAACCGTCTCCTTACCTTGTCTCGCGTGTGCTCCTGGAGGAGCTTGACTTTCGTGGTTTGGTAACTCTCACGGCCAACGATCAGGGGCCAAGCACACCGGTACACTGGTCGTACCCTCCCTGTCGTCCCGTCGCAATACCTCTCGCGGGCACCGTTGGGTCGCCCGACTTCTTACCTGAAGGACAACCGTTTTCAGGACCCTATGGTGGCAAGACAAAGTCAGCCTCGAGTGGAGTACAAGGATTACTCCTTGATAGCTCACACTTGAGGTGACTAGGCATAACCCAGATAGGGGCCTTAGACGGTGTCTGCATGTACCGTATCTATGCAGTTTACAATTATCGTATCTACGTTCACTCCCCTGAGTGATCGCGGCCCTCTATCTAATCCTAGCTAACAATGCGCAGGGCTCACTGCTGAATATGATATATAGATATAGCAGGCAGCATAGGATAAGGAAGGTACATCAAGGGGCAACAAAATTAAGGCTATGCAATTGAATAGGATTGTAACGTAGCAGCAGCAGTAACAATGCCTAGTGCAAGAAATGTACGGAAAGATAGGCGATATCTGGGGAAGAGAATGTCTCTGCTTGCCTGGAAGCTCGACGGTAGGGGTAGGGTCGTCGACGTAGTAGTCGTACTCAGCGGCGGTGTAGTCGGCGGCAGCAGCGGGGTCTACCGGAGAATAAAGGGGGAAAACAGTAAATACACCGCAAGCATATACAAACAGGTGCATGTCATGACAGATGAAATGTTAACGGTGTTCTAACGCAGTGCAATGCATGTTGCTCGGAACGGAAATTCATCTGAGGATGAACTACCGGCTCCGGGTGATTACCGGACAGGGTGTCCGGAGGGGAGAAGGATCATGCCGGAGGTGTCGTGGACATCCGACAAACGTATGGGTGGTGTATCCGTCTTAGTTGATCTATTCTGAACAACTTTCGTGTTCGAAATAAATTCATCCGGGTACTTTAGCAGTACCGGACAATTTATCAGACAGCCGGTCCGGAGGGGACGGTTCGATGTTCGTTGTGTTAGAGGGGGGTGGTAGACCAACAGATCGCGTATCCGTATTCGTTGTATTTTTCTGATTAATTTTGATGTATAAAGTTTTGGAATCTGACTTACGGTTTAAAAGATATTGAATTTTAAAGTTTAAATCATTTTAAATCATTTTCTGGATTTATTATATTTTTAAATAAACATTATTCACAGAGGGGTTGACCAGTCAAACCTGACCAGTGGGACCCACTGGTCAACCTCTGTTTAATAAAAATGATTTATCTAATGCTAATAATCCAGTGGACCCACATGTCATAGACTGAGATAAACAAAAACATTTTATTAAAAATTCTGACATGAGGGGCCCATGTGTAAGTGAGTGTTAATTAAATAGACAGTTTTATTTACTTAAACTGGCAAGGGGGCCCACTAGTCAGTGACCTATTTATCTAAAAATTATTTGGTTTAAACAAATGAGGTTTAAGTGGGGCGGGGGGGGGGGTGGCCCACATGTCATGGACCGAGGGGTGCTAATTCTAGGGGATTAGTCCAATAGGGGTTTGCCCCTAATTACATCTAGCCGGACCCACTAGGCAGTGGGCTTGCTCCCTGGCCAGCCCAGCGCGGGCACGGCGGCGAGGCAGAGCACGCCGAGGAGGCTGGAGTCGCTCACCAGCGACCATTTGGCGCGCAGCCGGTTGGGATCGAATGGGGGGGGGGTCGTCGAGCGTCGGCCTGTGCCATCTGCAGGAGCCGAGGCGGGCGGAGGTGAGCACCTCGTCATCAATGGCGGAGGCGGGCGGAGGCTTCCATGGTGAGCCGCGCAACAGCGAAGAACGAGGGCTAGGGGAAGGCTGCGGTGGCGGCCCTGCTCACCAGAGGAGCGTAGAGGACGGCAATGGGCTCGGGGAGGCGCCGAGGGCGTCGAATTCGTCGGCGGCGAGGTCATGACTGTGGCGGAAGGGGATGGAAGATTCGCGGCGGGCACAACGTCTCGGCGACGACGGTCTGCGAGGGAAGACGAGGAGGAGCGCGGCGAGGAGGCTTGACAAGCTTGCGCGCGCCGTGGTGGCCTCTGGCCGCGACGATGCACGGCGGCGGCGACGGTCGTGTCGCGGCGAGCACGGGCAGAGAGAGTGAGAGGCGCGAGAGAGGGGGGGTTAGTGGCCTAGGGTTAGGGCACGGCGCAGGGGCGCACTGGGGGCGTCTTGTACTGCTCGGAGGGTCGCCGGATGTGCGCCACGGAGGGTTCGGCGGCGTGGCACCGGTGGATCCCCTCCACGCAGCCGGAGGAAGAAGAAAACGGGGAGGGGTGGCTGGGTTGGGGTTGGGCCGGTTGGCCCAGGGGGAAGCAGGGGGTGGGTTGGGCCAGGGAAGGGGAGGGGGTTAGATAGGTTTTGCTTTTTCTTTTCTTTTTCTCCTATTTCCTTTTCTGTTATTTCTATTTGTATTTGTTTTACTAACCTAGGCATTTTTGTAAAATATGTGAGGTGACTCGAAATTAGAATAACAGTATATAGCAGTGCCACAAAAGTTTTTGCAGCAAAATAAAATCATTAGATATTTCTTTTAAATATTAAATGCCCAAAGTAAGGGTTTAACCTACTGTTTGAATTGTTTGGAATTTTCTATAACTCAATAAATACCCAAACCCATTTGGATTTGGTCCACTGAATATTTGTGATTTTATAAAAGTAGTTTCACAATTTTTGGAGAAAGTTTATTTTGCACATTGGTTTTAATATTCCACCAAAGGCATTTTGAGATTTGATTTGATTTCAAATGTTTATGTGTTGGACTTTGTTTTGACCCATGATGATCAAGGCCCAAGGTTCACATTGCATTCAACAATAACAAAGGGGTATTGAATTTGAGCTGAACCAAGTTGATCAAACAAAATTTTGAACAGTAGTGATGAACGGTAATGGTGATTACTGTTCACTGACAGTGAGAGTTTTACATTCGCCGCCTCACGATGGTACCTGCCATGCTTCCTTATGGCGAGCTGGTGGCCGGTACCTTGAGGCCTTGTTTGGTTTTGCTTCGGCGTGGAATATCCACCGATGGATACACTAGCTTCCACTCCAATCCACAGGGCGCGGAAGAATCGCCTCGTAGGCGTGGAATAAAACCACGTCCAAACCATGTGAGTTGCAAGAGGAATTAGGTGGGACCAATTAAATCCACGGGTGGATTAATTTCACAGGGGGTTTGAATCAATAAAAACCAAACAAAGCCTGAGGGCGGTGGCCATGAGATCCCCGACCAGCAACTCTCCCCCCCCTCTCAGGGCTCGTTTGGTTTTCAGGGATCCTCCCGGGATCCCCGTCCTTTCCCCGGGCGAGACATCCACGTGCAATTTTATTCCCGGTTTTTTCAGCGATCCGTTTGGTAACATCGCGCATAGGGATTTTTTGGCCCGATCCTCCCGAAATCCCCGGGCTGCTAGCCCCGACCTCCGCACACCAGGAGAAATCTCCCCGTCTCTCTCACAAGCCGACGAGACGAACTCAGCCGCCCGTTTCCTCCGCCTCCGCCCTTTGTCCTTCGCCTCCGCCTCTGCCCTCTGTCCTTCCTCGCCTGATTCTTGCTATCTCAGTAGCCTTGGCCATTGGGGCATGCTCCGTGTCCCTATCTAGGTTCTAATCGTGCCCTTGCGGCTGCACTCCTCCTTGGTGCCCAAATGACAACGGGGTATTTTCAAATGGTGGGAGGAGGGTTCCGTATGAGCAGGGAAATATCCCTTGGGGGCATTACTTCCCAGGGTGTTTCATCCCCAGCGACCAAATGAGCCCTCAGTGTCACCCCTCCCTCTACTTCCCCCTACCCATCCCACTCCCCCTCATCGTCAGCATCACATTCGTCATCATGAGGCAACAACTCCCCTTCCTCGATCAAGGCCCGATGCACCAACGAGGAAGTCGTGGCAAGTTCTGGACAGATCCAGAGTTTGCGGAGCTCCAAATGGCCATGCATCGACGCTCGTTCGAATCTCTACAACGTACACCGTGCAGGCATACAAAACTTCTCGTCATCCCGTTTCCTGACTTTGACTCGGTACACAAATTAAGCATGAAATAACAATATTTCCACATAAAAACAGTAAAAAAAGTAGCATGAAATAACAATATTCCTCTCCCAATCCTCGCGGGCCGGCCTCCCTCACTCCCACACTGGTCATGGTTCGCCGCCTCACGATGGTACCTGCCATGCTTCCTTATGGCGAGCTGGTGGCCGGTACCTTGAGGGCGGTAGCCATGAGCTCTCCCCGACCAACACAGTCTTCCCACCTCCTCTCTCAGGGCTAGTTTGGTAACAAGGCAAAAAAAAACAAGGCAGCAAATCCCAATCGGGGGGATTTTCCTGGTCACACGAAATCCCCTTGCATTACGGGAGCGATTTCCCTAATCTGTATTGTATATTTGGATGGTAAAAAAGAAGAAGGATTGCTCCAGGTCGCTAGGTGGAGATCCTCTGCGCGAGAGAAGCGAACTCGTGGATTTTCCGCCCGATCTCAGGAGTCGTGGATTTCTCTACCGGGGAAACGGCGTGGATCGGGCCACAAAATCCCCAGCGATCGAGTGACCAAATGGATTGGTGGTTTTCCACGGGCTGATTGGCCGTGTGGGCCATGAGCCCCGGGGTTTCGACGGGGATCCCTCCGGTATCCTTGGTAACCAAATGAGGCCTCAGTGTCACCCCTCCCTCCACTTCCCCCTACCCATCCCACTCCCCTCATCGTCGGCATCACATTCGTCATCATGAGGCAACAACTCCCCTTCCTCGATCAAGGCCCGACGCACCAATGAGGAAGTCGTGGCAAGTTCTGGACAGATCCAGAGTTTGCGGAGCTCCAAATGGCCATGCATCGACGCTCGTTCGAATCTCTACAACGTACACCGTGCAGGCATACAAAACTTCTCGTCATCCCGTTTCCCGACTTTGACTCAGTCCACAAATTAAGCATGAAATAGCAATATTTCCACATACAAACAGTAAAGAAGTAATAGCAAACATACTGATGCCCAAGAAACAAAACGCAATGATCGTTCTAAGTATAGCACCTGCCAGCAATTATCAAGTGCGCTGTAGACGAACTAGCTAGGCCTGGTTCAGATTAGAAATTGGGTTCGGCACATCTATCCAGAATCACCACATAAGATATCCTGAGACGTAATGCGTCCGTCCTAATTATATATAGAACAACTAATTGCACACCACAATATGTATCCACAAATAGCAAACCACATTAGCTGCCGATACTAATAATAACATCGTGATAAGACGTCCCATAAAAACTGAAACTGAAAATAAAAAAGCATCTAATAATAATCATCCTCATACGGTCGAGTCAATCAAAACCTGCATTTTTTAAGAAACAAGCAAGAACTGAAGCATAACATGGGAAGAATGGCAGACGATAACATTGCCGTATGGGATTAATAATTCGTGGTGGGTATTGATGAAACGAGGCTTCCCGCTCTTCCCGTCATTTTTATTTGGTACTAATGTATTGTTTTTTTAGATAATATACTACTCTAATTAATTTCCTGCCCGGCTGCCCGGTCCGGCCAACTCTGGCACGAGCACGGTCTTCGGCCTGCTGCAGGGCATCATGTGATAACGACCGTTAGGCGGTGCAGTGCACAGCTCAGCCTTGCTCCTCGAATTATGCATAAATGATTATTTATAAGAATGAAATGACAAAAAAGTCGCATGTAAATGTAAATGGCAAAATGATCGTGGTGTCATGCTCGACAAGTAACATGTGGCATATATCTGCCATCATAGACTGCGATGGCACTGGCACGTTAACATGGTATTTACCTAGCCTATCGTTATGATAATTTTAATTATCGCTTACATTTAAATGTGATCTTTTTTATTATTCCATTCGTACAAGTAATTCTTATAAGAATTCTTTTAATTCTCCCCACTTCATGTATCTGTACTTGCATACTTTCACCGTTTCCGTCTTGGGTTGGTGAGATCCATGAATAACACGTAAAAGTATGATATATGCTGTTTTATAGTGTTATGTGGGTATTGTTTTTATGATTTGTTTGTTTGGCTAAAGGGGGATTTAAAATGATCCTAAATTAAAACAAGTAAATTTGATGGTTGGCTAGGTGCATCGACGGTTTTGTAATAATGCTCAAACATGTAGTAGTACAATGGTTATTGCTTTGTGATTTGTTTATTTAGAAAAACAGGCTAAAAATGATCCTAAATAAGAATGAGTACATATGAAAGATCTCTAGGTGCGCTAATGTTTTGTATTCATGCTCGTATAAATACATATAGTAGTCTGATGGTGCTTTATTAATATTTAAGAAAAAAAAAGATCGAATGGGAATTAGAAACCACCCCGTCATCGCTTTATAGGAGAAACTCTCATGGTGAGACTCGAACTTGGGTTGGCGACATCCCACCATGTGTTATCTACCAGTTGTCCCCGGTTCAGTTCTCATGGGTGTTGTTTTATGATTTGCTTGATATGTGTGTCATTCCCCAAAATGTGGTTGGGGTTTTGACGGTCGCTCTTAATCTATTCAGTCTAATGCACCATCTATTTGCACACTAACGCTCGTTGCCACGCTGCATCGCTTTCCTCACAACGATGGTATACCCCCTATTCGTGACAATTGACGTCGTGGATAGAGAGCTTGGGGAATGTTGGCGACCTTAGAAAGGTGATGGAAAATTGTGCTCGTGATGATAAGTTTCTGTTCGCGAGGAGGCTAACGACTGTGAATAGTGGAAGGGGTCACACTCATGCCGCCGAGGTGGAGCTATCTTCATCTACTAGAGTGTTGGATGTTAGGAGGAACTAGGAGAAAAACTCACTGCTCTCCAACTTATGTAAGGCTCATTGGTATATGAGTGTATTTCTCTTAGTATGATTAACAAGAATTGTTTCTTACTTCTTTAAAAAATAAAGCTTTTGTAGTCTATAATCTGATATACATGCATCTTGAGCTTCTCCTTGTATCCGGTGAGATGCCATTCCTCGATGCATATTTGGATTTTCTTAGTGCATCAAAATTTTGGGCTTGTGTTAATTTGTAGCAAGTAGATTGTTCTATTACTCCAAGAATTTTAACATTTTGTCAGTTCTTTTTTCTTATGGTACTTAGATTAAGAAATTTTAAGCAACTCGTTTCATTCAAGAAAACTGTCACCAAGTTGTTCTCTAAAGATATGTGTCAACTTAAATGGTTGTCTTATCGACGCAACTTTGGATTTGAAAAACCATAGAAAAATTACGAACCTTTTATGATATGCTAGAAGAACATTCCACTTATCAAAACCTTGAATTTAAACAAGGATGTGACTTGCCAACTATTGTAAAAATGCGTGTAAGAAGTGTGGACACATACAAGATCTTGGTCAAAAATTGTGTACATGAAAGTAATTAAGAGGACAAAATGTTGACGGAATATCAGCTTTGTACAAGACCAACTAATTTGTAATATTTCATCTTAGTAATGCATACAACACAACGAAACATTAGTCATAAGACATTTTGAGTGCTAGAATTGGATGCAATCGTGAAATTGATGTTCTAGCAAATAAATTTAGGAAGGTTTGTTTATACAAACTTTGAATCAGTTCATGTATTCAATTTCACTAATTTATACAATTGAAATCTATTAATAATCAACCCACTCCATGTTATATTTTGTAGGAGATGGGTACAAACGGTGTATTCCTAAGTTGGATTAACTTTATAAGGGACTCTATCGTGGATGTCAGTTGGTAGTCCATCTAGGATCATCCCTATGAGTTCACCTTGGAAGATCATGTTGTGTCGATCACTTCTTGCCATGTCTTTCATGTCATCATCATCATCAAGATAATTTCTCACTTTTGTTGTTCAATTATGTATTCCCTCCGAGCTAATCTATTAATAAGTAGTGTACTATACATTTTGGTCCCTTGTGCCCAATAATTGCTTCAATTTTTGGTGGCTACATTGTCAAAGATATCCCTGACACCTACATCTTATTTCTTCAATTTTATTTATTTCTGGATCTTGTTTTTTCTAGCAAGGGATGGCGAAGATAATGGAAGGTGGATGAGGAAGGAGTAGAGAGGAATATGTCACTTTGCCGTCTAGCAAGGAGAGGGTCATAAGGAGAAATGAGGACAACTGAAGAGAAACTGTGAGTGTGTGTGTGTGTGTGTGTGAGAGAGAGAGAGAGAGAGAGAGAGAGAGAAAGAAAGAGAGAGAGAAACAACATGGCATCATATTTAACACATATTTTGTAATTACAATTTATTTTGCCAATGTAAATATTTTATTCCATGTCAATGCACCGACATTCAACTAGTATACGATAGTTGGGGAGACGCATTGGCACTTATTGGATTTTGACCTATGTGTGTGCAACCTATGAAAGGACTAGGCTTCCAATTTCTAGGTCCCTCTAGTTTCTAGCAGTTTAAACCATAAGGCGCAGTAATACTAACCCCAGATCTCCCCTCCTATTAAGCCTTCGATTTTCTAGGTTCCCAAATATAATACTTCTGATATTCCTTGTAATAAGTTAATGTGATCGGTCATAGGCCCATTATTTTTCCCTAAAAAACATATGAATGCCCTACAACCGAATATGGGTGCACCAAATCTCTTCGTCAATTCAACTTCGAAGCTTTGTCACTTGTCTCCATGTAATTTATTTGGATCACTCGCAGGCTTCTCGCCTCTCCCTTAATACCTTGCCTTGCCTAGTAGTTCGACATCCATTGGTCAAGGCCATGAGTTCAGAAGTACACATTGTGGCCCCACCTTCATGTTGCTTTGATGACCATGATGTGAATAGGGTCATCCC
The DNA here is from genome assembly GCA_950022295.1 of Bromus sterilis. Classification (NCBI taxonomy): domain Eukaryota; kingdom Viridiplantae; phylum Streptophyta; class Magnoliopsida; order Poales; family Poaceae; genus Bromus; species Bromus sterilis. The sequence goes on from OX465597.1 coordinate 36,032,476, forward strand.
CTAGTACTCCAATGACATGTATTTTATACTTATTAGTCTAATTAATATCAAAGGACATAAAAATTAGAGGTATTATGGAACAAAAGATACAAAAGAGAATGCTCAGATCTTGCGTTGTTTTAGTTCAGAGCCATTGTGAACTTGTGATTGCTAAAGATTATCCGATCAAGACTTGAATATGTATGATTCTAGACACATCTCAATTCTATGAAACACACTATCAAATATCCAATATTACAGTTCCATTTTTATAGAGAGCAGATCCCATTTTAGAGTTTGGCACTAGGCCCTGAATTTTGTTGCCTTAGTTTTGATACCAACTATGCATGCCAGCACACAATACTATAGTTTTGCAAGAGTGAACATGAAAACAAATATAAAACAGTAGGATATGTGCATGCACTGAAAGTTTATACGCATGTGAGCTCATATAAGACAATAGCTTGGTGCTTGTACTTAGGACTTATGAAAATTAGGAAGCCCAAGGTTTATAAATTGCCAGGAGTCGTGGCTTCCAAATTATGTGCATTAGAGCACATGACTATTCTTCAGGATAAGAAAGTAAATATGAGCATATATTCTGCTAACAAAATATTTTTTCAAATACATTTACATTGTCCACACAGGTCATAACTTTCTAGTTTTGCATGCTGAACATGTGCTTTTATCTTGAAAGCTAGAACCATATGAGGAAAAAAATCCCACAGTACACTTTCCAGACGAGAAAGTGTATACCATGATGTATGGAATTTCAATTTATAATGTCTTTTATTATCAGTTGGGTTGAAAGCGTGCAAGGTTATGTTGCCGTTGGTGCTTAATGCTTCCTAACCATGCATGCATGCCAAAACTTTTTACTAATCTTTTGCAAAAAGAAGTTTACACCACCTATTTTAGCCTCCATCCTTATTATGCAAATCTTCACTAAAATGCATGATCGTTAATTTGAAATATACATAGCATATATAACGAAAAGGCATGATCATAGTAAAATTGAACCAGTTGCCGGTCGTCTCACGTCATCAGCATTTTTGGCCATCAAATTTTCCGTTTTGATCGTTTATGGTCGTCCGATCATTATGTAATCTTGTGCCTTGTCGCTATGTGGGCTGGATGTCCTATGAGAAGCTATTTTGATGGGGAAAATGCATCATTCTGGTTAACTGGGCCATAACCCGGGTGAAGCCCACATCCATCCAACCGTATAATTATTTCCCTTGACCCATCTATCATAGTGCCTCGCAAACCCTAAAAGAGGAGGCACCAACCTACCGAGGGTCTGGAAACAGCACATGGCGTGGCGGCGACGCCTATCCCCCATCCTCTAGATCTGCGGCGTTGCCTTTCCTCCGACCTTGGTCTAGACGGCGACGCCTACGGCGACCCTTCAGTTCACCCCATGCGGTGTCTGCTCTCCTCCGACGCCAACCTCGCGCGGCGACGCCTTCCGTAGCTTATCGCCTTGGCATGCGCGGTATCGCCTCTCCTTCAACCTTGATAGATTCGTGATGACTACCGTGACTCGTCGACTCGCCTGGTGGTGGCGCTATTTGCATCGACATCCCATGGATCTCTGTTGTCCAAGAGGAACGCCATGCTTTCGACCTACCTCCACACCAGTCTTGCTTTCCCATGGGGGTAAGTACATTGTTCTCTCACCATTGTTTGGCCTCCTTCTGCGACGTATCTCCATGATCGAGGTGAGTCCACCTTACCAAGATCGGTTGTAGCCATTTATGCTCAGAAGTAATGTCCTTTTCATTGAGTGAAGCAAAAATTGTGTTAGCTTTTAGAAAATAGAACATTGTCAACAATGATAACATGACATATGATCACGTAACGATGTTCTTCTAATCAATGAAACCATGAATTTTGTCGCAAAAAAAGGAAGCCATGACTTCTGAGGATTAGCCATGCTCTATTTATATTTCAAGATATGGGCATAATCATGTATATAAATTTGTAACTTTAGTCTTGTATGTATGTAATATATGTAGCATATGAATAACGAAGCTCAGAGTACTAGATGTGCAAATGTTTTTTTAAGTTTTCTCATAGCACTAGATGTGCAAATCTCTTTTTTTAAGTTGTGCGACATCATTTTGATATCCAAACCTTTCGACCTACCATGTTTACTTTATATCATCTATCAATTATTATAATTGTTATACCTCTACCCAACTTTTATGGCTATAATTTATACAAGTTTAAACATGTGTAGGAACTAATCTTTCCATCTTGTGAACCACAGTTGGCAAGTAATGTCAAAACCATCACTATTACTTTGTAACCGAGTCAAATTCTAACTTTTTTTAATATATAGAAGAGAGGTTAAGCTATGTAAGTATAGCCAATAGATGTGAAATTTACATCAAATTGTTAAAGAGTTGGCACCTCCTCCCTAGCACATGCTCATTGCATCATGGGAAGGTCACGCATGATATATAGTGTTGCTACCGAGGGGATTAATGGCGAGGGAGGCTGGGGAAAACAAAATCATGGTGTGTAACTGAGTTTATTCTAGGTAAGTTGTATCCTCTTCGCAACTCCATCTCAATCCCCATATCCATCCTTCCATTAATTTTCTCTTGATTCTAAACATATTAGGGCAATGAGGGTTTACAAAACGGTACAAAGCTTTCCGAGGACTCATCTTCTTGGATGCAAAAAGGTAAATTTAAGTTGGCATTTTTAATTAGCTAAAACAGGTTGTGAGGATTAAAATATATGTTCTTTCTAGAAGTACTTTCTGGGAGATGATAATTTACTATAGGTTGTAACATTTATATACTTAGGTGATGGTTCTATCATGTGTAGTAAAAATTGCCTATTGAAAAACCATCCACTGCTTCAAATGATGCATGGGTATTGCAGATCATGCATCATGTTTATTTTGCATCTAATGTGTTGATTTAGTAAGTCTAGTTGGTCCAATGATCTTCAACAAGGATACACTTACTCTGATTCCCTTTTGAGTTTCTATAGACATTGCTTGATGTGGATTGCAATAAGAGATCATGTTGAGGATGTACCGAACCACATCTTTCTTATTTGGTAGTACAATGATATCTTAACTATTCTTTACAAAGTAGAGTTCATGTCTAACCCATTATTAGAGATTTAGAAAACCTAAGCTCTTCAGAAGCTTTCTTGCAAAAAAAATAATAATATATGTATATATGCTCACATCATGCATGTTTTGCTTCCTTTAATTTTTAAATGCTATTTCAAATAGTAGTGTAGCTTGTAACCTATAGGTGTTGAACTAATACCAATCAAAGAAGTTAATAAAGATAATATAGGCTTTGATCTATCGCGGGGTCATGCAATGCTTTTCTATTTGCATTTCAGTTCAGATTTACCTCCAAAACATTGCATGGATTCTTTCACACATTGTCTAGTTTCTTTTTGTACCTTCTTGAAGTTTAGTTACATGTAAGTTTTGTTCTCTATTTAATATGTTAGTTGTCTTCTTGACTGTATAGATGATTTTAGCTGATCTGATGTACACATACTCACATGGCCTATTCAAAGACACATGATAAAAACATAAGTCATTCTAGACATTAGAAACCAAAGACATTTATGTATACCTTGATTTTATGAAACATAACAAATCCTCATGTATGTTTTTCTTTCCATGAGTAAATTATTATGATATCCCTCTCTATATGTCCAAGAGATGGAAGGGCAGAGATTTTTTGGCTTTTCTTCTATCTTTTCATCCAAGAGTTGAACAATAAAGATCGATGACAAGTGTTTGATGATTTTGACCAGGCCATGAAGGAACAAGGTTCAAAAAGTTCGTTCGTTAGGATGCCGCATGCCACAACAGCTGCATATATATACATCAACACACTTCCACTTGAGACCTATTTCAACAGATCATTCATCAGAGGTACATGCATGATTTCTTTTTATAAAGAAATTTGTGTTTGGAACTTAGATTCGGTAACTATTTTACATGTCATGAAGTGTGTACTATGCCACTCACAAAAATCATAGCTTCTACCGATTGTGTTTAGCTAATTATTGAATTTTTTCCCTACATAATAGTATTGTTCAAGTTACTGCAATTCATCCAATGTGTGTCAAGGCTATATGTTGCTCCTTGATTAAGCCTATTTGATTGTAGATTTGTTCTCAAGTATGTTCATAATAGTCTGATGATGTTGCTTAAGTTAAAGTCAGAGCTATTGCGCCAATTTATTTTTTGACCAATTCATTTGAAAGTGGCAATAAGTTATAGCTGGAATTTTACTTTATGTTTGATTAGAATTTTAATAAAGTGGAAATAAGTGGCAATAAGTGATTTACTTTATGTTTGATTAGAATTTTACTTACTCTATTTCTACTACTTTCAAATGAATTGGTAAAAAAAGTGGCAATAAGCGATTTACTTTATGTTTGATTAGAATTTTAATAAATAACAAAATAAAATTGTTTTAGAAGGTAAGTAAATTAAGGTGATTGGGATTATCCTATGGTAAAGATTGAATGACGAAGAAATGATGAACAAAAAAAATTAAATAAAAAGATGGAACCATAATTTTTTTTCAAGTAGTAGAAATAGAGATAATTTTATTGCAAACTAGAAAAAACAGAAATGCAAACTGACATGGTAGTTTTTTTTTGAGGATAACTGACATGGTAGTGGTACTGTTTAAAGTTGTTGCAGGTGTGTTGATGATAGATAGGCAGCAAGGGTGGGCAGTGGGGCCATTCCTGCCGTGCCTAGCGGATGGCCATATGGACCGAAAGGTAATACTAGTCGCTCTCTCTCTCTCTCCTCTTTTGCATCACTTCTCGTCTGTTTCTTCCTCTGCCCGTCCCCTGCATGTGAATTTGTGATCGTCGATCGAGTGCTTTTCTCGTTCCGTGCATGTGACTGGTGGGGCATGCAAAAAGAGATCTTGCACGTACGACTGTCTGTTGATTAAGTGCTACTCCTTAAGTGATAGTATGAGTCCGTTATAGCATAGTGTTCGCGCTTTTCTGGCCGTATCATCCATTCAACGGAAGAACACATTTGTTCGTGTTAAATAAAAGTCCATGTCAGCGTCAGTGCTAACGTCCGCGCAATTCACAACCAAAAACTTTAGTTGAAAACTACCAACGACCAGCAACACATGTCAGTTTACAAAAAAAAAGCCCAACGCCACACATGGCTGTTGTCGATCATTCATTCGAAGCGAGGATCTGGTTTCTTCTCGAATCAAGCCTTTTGCTTGGAGAAATGGTGTTCTAGTCCACCTTCATGACTTCGACTTGTTTTGCCATGAGTGCGAGCTTCATTTCATTTGATCTTGTCTTGACATTGATATCTTTGATCTCAAGTTTCTTCTTTGAATCTCGAGGTATGCCTTCATTTACTCCTCCTTCTCTAGGCACTTCTTGTCCTCCCTCATCTCCTTGCTCGACACGAAATCTTTCCATGTTTCTTGCAAGGCAAGTGTGGCCGCATCATGCTTGTCATCGACTTTGGAGTTTTTTTTTGTCCCCTTGGCCTCTTCTCACCCTCTTCATGGTCATCCATGGCCACCGGCCCTTCATTGTTCTTTGGGGCGGCATATTGCTTTCTAAGCTTGTGCAGCTTGCAAATGATGGTCCAACAATGGGTGAGGTTGAATGGCTTGTTGCCATGTTGAACCCTAAACAATTCCCATGCTTGAAACACCTACACACAATGAACATGTAAACAATAAATGCAATGCCAATGAAAATGTCAGTGGCCATGGCCAACAATAATGCAATGGCCATGGGCATGGCCATGGCCATGCCAATGGCAACAATAAATATAATGGTCGCAGACGTGCCCTTGCCCATGGCAAAATAAATGCAATGGAAACAGTAAAGGAAATGTAGAAGATGCATACCATGTCCATGACTCCTATGCCACTCACGGGACGCGCTTTGATGCACTCAAGGGTAGCGCAAACCTTGTTGCACTCTTGTTGAATCAATCCACATCTCTTCTTTAGGGACTCCTCCGTTCGGTTGCCCTCCATCTTGTACGGAAGGAACATCTTGCGCTCGTGGAAGTAGACATGAATTCATTGCCAAAACATGGATCATTTTTTCTCGGCGCCGGTCTTGAGTCTTGCCCGGTTTCTTTTCAACCATGAAAAAAAAGTTAATCTTATTTTTTGGTAAACGCCTTGGTGTGAATGCTTTGGCCCCTCTTTCTTTGTGCACTTGCTTGTTGGTAGAGCTCATTCATGAACTTCAAAGGCTCGGCATCAATGCAATGTCCACAACATCTTCGGCCTCCTCATCTTAGCCATCGGTTTCCTCATGGAGCCATTGATCTTTCGTGCCCGGGCCGTGTAGGACACCATCTAGATCGACGAAGCAATCCTCATTGTTGTCCAAGTCGTCATCATGCCCGACGCCATCTTGGCCAAGGCGACGGTCGTCCTGAATCTGGGTCATAGGCCGTGTGGTACCCACCATCGAAGATGATTTGATCCATGAGCAACTTGATGTACTGGCTGAAGCCGTAGCCGTAGACGTTGTCGACTGCGGCCTCGACGGGTGCCGACATTTTGTCCGACAGGTTGCGGGCCTCGGGAAACTGGCCGTCGACGTCCCTTGGTAGCTTCCTTTGCCCCCCGACCCACTAGACTCGCCACTAAGGGGATCGGCGTTGAAGTCGAGGTCGATGACACACTGGTGGTGCAAAAATAGTAGTGGGCGCCTTCATCATCACTTTCGGCGAGGTGTCCTGGGTCGTGGTCTCCGGTGTGTCTTCACTTTGTCGTGTTCCAATGGTTCTTGATGAAATTCTCCGTCCAACCATCGAGTCTTATAGCTATTTACGACAAACTATTCCCGGCTTTCTTATGCGCCTGGATCAACTTCTGCTCCTCCTTCTCAGTCCATATTTTGTTACCGTGGAATGTGATTATGTGAAGCAAAGTTAAATTAACGCCTCTAGATGATTGGCTCCAGAAAATGTACTAGAAGTATTACTATATTTATTATAAACACAAACATGGAAAAAAATTAAGACGCCTTATTTTGTATTAATATATATAGACACCTGAAGCTTAGCTCAAATAGAATTGCCTGACTAAAACTCGTCTATTATCACTATCAAGCAAGACTGACAAATATTCACTAGAATATGAGTTCATTTTCAGAACCTCTTCAAAGGGCAAGGTCTTCTAGCCATTGATACAGTAGAGATGATTTGATCATTTGTAGAAGGGAATCGTGAGCTAAAACTGCATATGATGCTTGTTTAATTATAGGGAGGGACATCAGTCGAAAAAATAAACAATGAAACGCCATGTCCTAAACTAGATCTGGATCATCACCATAAGAAGTGCAAAATCCATAGACCCACCAATCACAATACACACAAAAATGTCATTGACATCACCAATCATGTCGATTCATCATCCACCGACTCCTCAAAGTAACTTATGCAGCCTTTAATATATGTGGAAAGTTTAAATTGACGTGTAAAAATAATGAGCACAATTAGTACTTGCATGCATTAATTTTTCTCTGAACATAAGGGGAGCAAAATATAGGCCGAATATTAGCATGATTGGGGTTTTAACTATTATTAATTACATTCCTAACAAACATAAGAAAGTGTGCATGACACATGCCCCTAAAGTTTCCTATATTTACGTTGATTTTTACCAATTTTAATTAGATTCTCAAATCATATCAGGCCCTATAATACCAAAGTAATCCATTCAAACTTACACATTTTGAGATGTTTATAAAGATTAGCCCAATTAAAATCAAGATTATATGCTTCTATGCATCAAAATAATGAACAAACCTTGAAGTGGGGGTTCATGTGCTTTTTCCATCGCTAACGAAACTGCTTCCTAACCCGTCTTGGGAGGTGCATCGCTATCGTGCCGACCATTTAGAATCTCGCAGCACATCCACCCATCCCTTGAGAAGTCTTCAAACAACAAAGTGCATTAATTAACGAAATTAAGGAGAATATTATGCATGTTGGGAGATAAAACTATTGGAAAAACAAACCAGATTCAGATGTTTCACGTACTCATCCTCTTCCTCTGTCCAAGTCGCCCATTGACATACCATGGGGATCTCATTTAGGAAGGCCACAACGCCATGGCCAGCAATAGAGAAGGGCCCATTTAGTATGGCGGAAGTAGAGGGAGACATACCAAAGCCGGTGCAAGCAATCCCATGTCCGGAACTTCGGTTGAAGTGATGCCAGCTTGCTGGAAGTGTGAAAAATCATGGCTCGATCTCGAGAATGTCTAGAGAAAAGGGCCTCGTGCCATGTGGTTTTGGAAGTGTATAGCTCATAGAGTGAAAACAACAAACCGTCAAGCTTGCTGAATGCCCAACTTGTTGGCTTGTTGCCGAGGCAAATAAGCATGGAAAACTGAAGATGGTGTCCCATGATGTACGGTTATAGGAAAAACTGGTGCTGTGGGTCGAAGCGGTGAATTCTGGAGTGCTACACTACCATGATTGGGAAGAGATGGACACCCTAATAGATAGGACTGATTAGCCTGCGAATTTGAAAAATCCCCATACCTATTTTCATATGACAATAGATGTCCAGAAAATACATTAGCTAGAGGAAATGGATGACATGTCAAAGCTTGAATCAAACTGGTACTCCCTCCGTACCGAAATGGCTAGTATACTTCAATCACCTATATTTCGGTACTGAGGGACTTGAATTTACTGCACCATTGGTGCAACTTTTGAGCTTGTAAAGAGGAAAAAAGTTGTTCTTGTGGCGAGCACACATTTGTTTTAAGATAGTCAGTGGTGGAGGTAGCCCACTGTGTGCCGAGCCTTTGCAGGCGAGATGGCCTGCCCGCCACGAAAAATATCTTTTGCATGGCCAGAGGTGAATCGTTCATCGAGACTCTACCAATGACTATCTTAAGACAAATGTGTTCTTGCCACACGAATAATTGTTTGTCTCTTTACAAGGTTGAAGTTTTCTGTAAATTCTACCACTTTGATTCAAGTTTTAATACAGTTTCATCCTCCACCGACTCCTCGTAGTCACTTATGTGGCCTTTAATATATATGGAAAGTTCAAATTGTCGTATATAAATAATGAGCGCAAATAATAGTCGTATGCATTAATTTTTCTCTAAACAGAAGGGGACCACAATATATAGGACGAATATTTGCATGATCAGGGTTTTAATTATTATTAATTACATTCCTGACAAATATAAGAAAGTGTGCATGACACATGGCCCTAAAGTTTCCTATATTTACATTGAATTTTACCAATTTTAATTAGATCCTCAAATCATATCATGCCCTATTATCTCAAAGTAATCCATTGAACCTTACACATTTTTAGATGTTTATAAAGATTAGCTCCCTGGTCATTGGTAGAGCCTCGGCTGACAATTCACCTCTGGCCATGCAAAAGATCTTTTTTGTGACGGGCAGGCGACGACGGGGCTATAGCATAGTGACATAGATGAATCCAAAACCGTTTCGACTGTGTTCAGATACATATTGGGGAAGTTGAAAACTTCATCGTCTTGCACAGATCTGATAAATGGGATCATAAGAGGGGATTGAAAAAATGGCAGAAAATTGGCACTAGATGGTGATTTCATATTTTAATTCCTGTAGGCTTTATGATTTATCCGAAAAGTCACATTGGAGCAAAAGCACATTATGGCCATTTGTGTATGCAAAAGAAAAACTTTGGAGCACAAGCACATTATCAAGAAAATCTGATTTTTTTTTGCACGTGCACATATGAAAATGCCGTATATCAGTTTTAATGTTCATCAAAAGAGATATATAAAATGACAAACACATGTAAAAAATCAGCTTCTTAAAATTATTATTTTTCTTGATTGCAAAATTATGGAACGTTGTCTTATCTATCGTTTTCCATGTGTGCTTCTCTGTTGAAGCAATAGGGAATCTCATGCATGTAGCTTTTACAGATCCATATATGTACCCTAGGCCCCTCTTGCACCGTTGGTAACCTCGCATATCTAGAACTGGCGCCCCTGTAATATCTCGCAAAGGCTAACCACTCTACAGAACCCAATGCCAGTGTACAACTGAGATAACACGATCGGGACGCCTATCCTTTATTCAACGTTTTCGATGAGTAGTGGTATCGTTCCTGCATATTACCTAAGTAGAAGGCTCTGAGTTCTAGTAGCAGAGCGCTCAAGTTCACCATCCCTCCATGGGACAATGATCCGTCTGCGGGTGCTAGGTGGAGGTACATATATACCCATCCCTCCAGGTGGGCTCGAGACGATCAGCTTTGCAATGGCGTGACCCCCATAACCGAGGCTAGACGGCGGGACGGAAGACTGTGAAGGTGGACCGCATTCTTGTTAGCCATGTTTTTTTTTTGCGATAATTGTTAGCCATGTTATTGCTACAGATGTACTCCTCGAAAAGAGATAACTGCTTCTTGGCGGCCTTTTTGTTGTTCCTCTTTAACTCGATTCTTTGCTTTGTCGTGTTCCAATGGTCCTTGATGGAATTCTCCGGCCAGCCATCGAGTCTTCTAGCTATGTCCGACCAACTATTCTCGACTTTCTTATGTGCCTGGATCAAATTCTGCTCCTTCTTATCGGTCCATATTTTGTTCTTCTGGAATGTGATTATGTGAAGGGAATTTCAATTAACGCCTCCGGATGATTGGCACAAGAAAATTTACTAGAATTATTACTATATTCATTATAAACACAAACATGGAAAAAAAATGTAAGACGCCTTATTTTGTATTAATATATATATATATAGACATCTAAGTCTTACCTAAAATAGAATTTCCTAACTAAAACTCGTCTAATATCAAGCAAGAGTGACAAATATTCACTAGAATATGAGTTCATTTTCAGAACCTCTTCAAAGAGCAAGGTCTTCTTGAAATTGATACAGTAGAGATAAATTGATCATTTGTAGAAGGATACATGAGAAAAAACTTCATATGATGCTTGTATAATTAGTTAATTACATGGAGGGACATCAGTCGAAAAAATAAACAATGGACCGCCACCTCGTAAACTAGATCCTGATCATCACCATATGAAATGCAAAATACATAAACCGATCAATCACAATACAGACAAATATGGCATTGCCATCACCAATGATGTCGATTCATCATCCACCGACTCCTCGCAGTAACTTATGCGGCCTTTAATATATGTGGAAAGTTCAAATTGTCGTATATAAATAATTTGCGCAATTAATACTTGTATGCATTAATTTTTTTCTCTAAACATAAGGGGAGCACAATATAGGCCGAATATTCGCGTGATCTTGCGTTTAATTATTTTTATTACATTCCTAACAAATATAAGAAAGTGTGGATGGCACATTGATGTCACGAGAGTTTACTTCTCGCCTCTCGTTGGTTACCCAAAGTGGAAGGTTGAGATGTAGCGTAACGGCAATTTACCTTAGCGAAGATGCTAAGGTTTGAGTGTCGAACCAATAGGACTCCAACAGATACAAGAAGGTGGTGAAGTGAACAATGGCGCCGTTCACAACTCAAGGTTGCTTACTTTACCTGGACCTGCACACACAACAAATAACTTTGCTTCCCAACGAGTACAGAGGAGTTGTCAATTCCTCCGGCCTTGTTGTTTACAAAAGATAAAACGCACGGGATAATAATGATAGTGATAGCAACGGAAAGATAAATTAAGCAGTAAATTGATAGCAGGTGTAATCAGTATTGGAAATATGGACCGGGGTCCTATGATGTTCACTAGTGATGTCTCTCTCTCAAAAGACGATAAAAGAACCATGCGAGGTAAACAAATTACAGCTGGGCTATTGACAGGATTATGTGCGCAAAGCAATGCTAATTATGCTATAAAGAAAAGAAGAGGCTCAAAAGCTTGGGCGGTACGCCAAAACAAGTAGACCGAAATCTATCTGCATCTACCTACTAATCATCCACCTTGAGATATCTATCCAGAACATCTCACTGGTATTAAGTTTTGAATCCCACCCAAAGTGTAAACTCAAAGCAACATACAACTGCATTAAAGAACTTTGCGTAAAGTAAAAAATCCTTGCACCCGCAAGTACAAGCACTGTTGTTTTCCCCCTTGTGGCAACAACACATCCCCTAGACACATGTTTTTGTCACTCAAGCTAGTCATCAAGGGGCATGAACCCACAATCATGCATAACGCTCCCTCTTGGAGTCACTACCTACTACTTGGCCAAAGCAATAAACAACAACGGAGAACATGCAAGAATTACTCAAGAACATAAATATAAAAGAGGAGAATCAAATATATTACTGAAACACAATCTGAACATAATCTCATAATTCATCGGATCCCAGCAAACTCAGCATAGCAACAACAGAAATATTACATAAGTGCCTCAATCATGTAGGGCAGCTCACGAGGTCTAATCCATGAAGAACAAAGAGGGGAGGAGAACATCACATAGCTACTAATCATAGATCCATGGTCCAAGGTGGACTACTCACGGCTCATCCGGGAAGCATCCATGATGGTGGAGAAGCTCCCGGAGGTGATTCCTCCCTCCGGCAGGGTGCCGGGAAGAGGTCTTCTGGTGCTCCTGATCTTGGAAGCGCAGCGGCGGCGGAACAGAGGAGAGATCATGAAAAAGGGTTCCCGTCCAGGGGTTTTTGCGTCACGGGGAATAAATAGGCGAAGGGGGGAAGCTAGGGGGGCCACCAGGGGTCCAGGCGCCCCCTGGCACGGCCCCACCCTGGGGCGCGCCGGGAGGGCGCCTGGGGCCCTGGTGGGTCCCCTCTGGCCCCCCTCGGTGATTCCGGAAGCTTCCTGATCGCTGATTTTTTATTGGATTTTTCCGAATTTTTGGAGCACTTTTAATATGGGGGAAACCTGAAATAGAAAAACAGCAGAAAACAGGAACTGACACTGGGGTGCACTGAGTTAATAGGTTACTCCAAATATGATCAAAAGTGTATGGAAGTTCATCAATATCATAGCAATATCACACAAAAGAGGCATGGAGCAAGCAGAAATTATAGATATGTTTTGGACGTATCACACATGCCCCTAAAGTCTCCTATATTTATGTTGATTTTTACCAATTTTAATTAGAACCTCAAACCATATCATTCCCAATCATCTCAAAGTAATCCATTGAAACTTACACATTTTTGAGATGTTTACAAAGATTACCCCAATAAAAATCAAGATTATAAGCTTCTATGCATCAAAAACAAACCTTGAGGTGGGGTTCAAGTGGTTTTTCCATCACTCGCGACACTGCTTCCCAACCTGTCCTGGGAGGTGCATTGCAATCGGCGCGAATCCATAGTCTCCGAGCACATCCACCCATCCCTTGAGAAGTCTTCAAACAACAAAATCACATTAATCAAGAAAATTAAGGAGAAATATTATGCATGTTGGGAGATACAAATGTTGGGAAAACAAATCAGATTCAGATGTACTCATCCTCTTCCTCCGTCCAGGATCCTCTAGATGGCTTTACCGCCCTGCTATTTTTAGCAGCAAAACCCTATTGACAGACCATGGGGATCTCATCTGGGACGGCCGCAATGCCATAACCAGCAATAGAGAGGGGCCCATTCGGTATGATGGAAGTAGAGGTAACATACCAAAGACGGTAACAAGCAATCCCGTAGCCTGGACTTCGGTTGAAGTGATACCAGCTTGCTAGAAGTGTGAAAACTAGTGCTAGATCTCCGGAATGTTTGGAGAAAAGGGCCTCCTCCCCAGTGTTGTCTGAAAGTGTATAGCTCACAGAGTGAAAACAACAAACCGACGAGCTTACTGAATGCCCAACTTGTTGGCTTTTTGCCGAGGCAAATAAGCATGGAAAACTGAAGACGGTGTCCCATGTTGTACGGTTATAGGAAAAACTGGTGTTGTGGGTTGAAGCGGCGAATTCTGGAATGCTACACTGCCATGAATGGGAGAAGAGCTGGACACCCTAATAGATAGGACTAATTAGCCTGCGAATTCGAAAAATCCCCATGCCTGTTTTCATATGACAATACATGTCCAAAAAATACATCAGCTAAAGGAAATGGGTGACATTTTAAAGCTAGAATCAAACTGTATAATTTACTACAACATTAGGGAAACTTTTAAGCTTGTAAAGAGGAAAAAAGTTGTTCTTGTGGCGAGAACACATTTGTCAGATAGTCATTTGTGGAAGTACCGGTATGTCTCTGACATGTGTAAGCGTGAATCAAACTAGAATTTACTGCAACATTGGGGAAACTTGTGAGCTTGTAAAGAGGAATTTTTTTTGTTCTTGTGGCGACAACACATTTGTTTTAAGATAGTCATTGGTGGAGGTACCGGTATGTTCCTGTCATGTTAAAGCTTGAATCAAATTGCTAGAATTTACCGCAACATTGGGGAAACTTTAAGCTTGTAAAGAGAAAAACAGTTGTTCTTGTGGCAAGAACATATTTGTCTTAAGATATGAATTGGTGGAAGTACATGTATGTTTGTGACACGGTGAAAATTGAATCAAACTGGTAGAATTTACTACAACATTGGGGAAACTTTAAGCTTGTAAAGATAAAAAACAGTTGTTCTTGTGGCAAGAACACATTTGTCTTAAGATAGTCACTGGTAGAGTCTCGTTAGACGATTCATCTCTGGCCATGAAAAAGATCTTTTCCTATCAAACAAAATGTAGAAGGAGTGAAGGACTAATCTTACCATGTTCTCTTTTGCCCAGTGGAGGGCCAACTACATCTATGTCAGACGCTTCGATTGTCTCACCGTTGAAAGATGTGCCCGATGATCCTGAACTCCTTATTCTCTTTCAACGTCAGCATCCGGTCACTACTAGGATAATGGCCTCTAGCAGCGCGGGGTACCCGCGTTGTAGATAACGCTTTGCTGCTAACTTTCATCTACAGCGCGGGCCCCCCACGCTGTAGCTAACTGTACAGTTAGCAGCGCGGCACAAGTACCCCGCGCTGCAAAACTGCACTGCCACTAGCAGCGCCTCTAGCCAGCCAGTGTTGTAGGTAATTTTTAGCATTTTTGTTTATTTTGTAATATTATTTCTTTATACAGTTTTTTATAAATTTCCAGCATACACACATAACATTTACATACAAAGTAGAATCACACACATATAAACCACATCATACCATAGACATGCAATAGGCTCATCGATCATCTCATAAGTATAATATCCAACACAAAGGTCAACTTTTCTTAGCTTAACTTCGCTATTATCCAACAACATAATTTTTAACAACAACTACGAATCAACCTACTCATCACCACCACAAGGTAAAAAAAACAAAAAGACACCCCACATTCCATTATGTAATATGGAGAACAACTTGTCTCCATGTTTTATATTCATCTGATTCACTATCCTTTTTCATCCTCTTATTATTACGCAGTCATCATCTTTAGTTTCAGTGGAGTAGTCAGTGCTGAAGAGGACATCCCATGCCCGTTCAGAAACAACTATAAGCTCGCCTTGAGGAGGCATCCACTTAGGCGTACATGCTGTCGGGATTCGCTATGGAAAACATATGAGTAAAATACTTAATAATACATTATACTTAATGTTAGGTCAAAGGATTTTTGAAAATGGACTAGTGTGATAGAATAGTAAAAAATATTACCATCCTATAATCTTTTACATGTCCTGGAAACAACTTGAGAACAAATGGAACATATGGTGTATTAAGTTCGTCAATATTATTCAAGTTCACTATTGTAGGAACACCTGTAAGAACATTGATGAAATCATCTTGTTCGTCAATTGTCAGGTCAAAACCACCATTATGAAAAGTAATATCAAACATCTTCCGAACTTCTTTTGGAGCATGGATATAAACAAACAATTCTAAATAAGTTGTCAACTTGGGAAGCAAGAAAATAAGGAAGTAAACAAGTCAAAGTTGTTTAACAAACTCACGTGGAGATAGAACCAGCTTGCTGTCGTCCACTAGCATCCAAATGTCCTTATTTCGAAATGTTTGACCATCTCGATGACGAAGTCCAAGATCAAATGTTATTTGCATATCATCCTCTAATGCATATGCCTTGCATAGTGCATACCAATTTGGACAATCAAAATATGTGCTATTTGGTTCATTAAAGACCTCGACCTTTACAGTTATACCATCTTTTGTCTTAATATTGACATCTTTTTGGCATTCTCGCGCCACTCATCGATTTTGACAGAGTCGCGGACGTGGGGTCTTGCATAGCAAGGGATGTGCTAGTTGATTATAAAAAAATACACGTAAAAAAAAACTAAGTGAAGCATGCTTAAATAAGAAGATGTCGCAGAAGTTGCATACCGTTTGAAATTCAAAGCCCTCCCTAAGCGTGATGGAGAAATATCTGTTTTCCTCCCCATCTCACTCTGGAAACTTATCGCACCAACCCGAGTCATCGCCATAATAGTCGCACTCGGGGATTCTATCGTCGTCAGCCATTTTCTGTGTTCATAATTCAAAAATGAGGCCATATACACAAGCAACTACAGGGATGGAGCAAGAAAGCCAAGTAAGATGCACAAGTTCTTTACTTGTGCATATCACAAGGCTCGCTCGACCAACCCTGCAGTCACATGGTGTCACAACGGTTTTAATTATTCTTAAAAAGGAACACACATATCGGTTTTTTGCCTCATACTTAATTAGGTTGAACACACAGAAGCAACTACAGGGATAGCGTTAGCGAGCCAAGTAGAATACACAATATTCGTATTTGTGTATATTACAAGGCTCGCTAACTCGTCCCTGCTATCACAATATTGTGTCACAACGGTTTAATCATCGGCATTTAAAAAAAAGAAAAAACAGATGAACTCAAATAAAATGCAACAATAATATTTTATCATATAATATCTCTAATATATCTCGAATAATCCAGTCAATGCAACAATAATATCACCAATACATCTCGACCATAACATCTAGGAAATTCACTACTACATCTCGAAAAATCAAACTCGACGACGACCCGGAGCCAAGTCGTGGGCGGTAAACACCCAAAGATAAGGAACCGCCACAGAAACATAGCTCCGGTGAGAGCCGTGAAGAATCTGCCAGGTATTGGCTGTGGAGAACCCGGCGTCCAACGCAACCAAGTAGCGACGGACGTGCTTGTCCTCCTCCCTTATCCGGCGACGTACCACCTCCGCAGGGGCCGGCTCCCTCTGCATCGACTGTGGCCCACGTGAACGCCACCAAAGAAGCTCCGGGTCGACGACAGGACCCGAAATCCTCACCAAGCGCCGCGCCCCTGAAACCACCTCCCAGTGCCAGCCCGGGGGAGCCCAGTCCCAGACATTGCGCATCCCATCAAGCAGGTGCTCTCCGCCACCGCGATGGGGATGCGGGCCAGACATCGTCGCCGAGAACTTATTAATATACAACGTTTTATTAAAATGACCGAGTGAAAATTTTAATTATTAACTAACAAATTAACAAAATAAGACAAAAGTACTTTTAAATAATGCCTAATACTTAGATTGGACACATAAACGATTCCCGGGAGAGTGTGACCGCAAACCCAAGCAGGATGCACAAGTTCCATACTTGTACATATCACAAGGGTTTGTCTCACACTCTCTCCGATGTCACATAGTCTCACAATATATTTTAATCATCGGCATTCTAAAAAAGGAGAAATAGTGCCTCATATTTAGATTGGACACATAAGCGAACTAGGGGGGAGCGTGGTAGCTACCCAAGTAGGATGCACAAGTTCCGTACTTGTACATATCACAAGGGTAGCTCCATGCTCTCCCCTGATGTCACATAATGTCACAATATTTTTAAAGCATCGCCATTCTAAAAAAATAGCAAAAGTGATGATAAAAAGTAATTTGATGCCGAAACACCATTTAACTCTCGTTTCGACAAATCTCGGGCACTCGATATGTCCTATTTTCATAGCACAAGTCATGCCGAAATCCACAGAAATTTTCGGCACGACATTTGCTAAAAATTCGACATATCGAGCGCCTGAAATTTGCCGAAACGGAAATGAATCGACATTCCGGAAAAACATAAGCCACTCATATCCCTGTAAAAGTTGATATGACATTTCCTAATATAAATTTGCTCAACAAAAATCGCAATTGTCTTAATATGCTAACAAAAATCCTAATTACCTAACAAAAATCCTAATTAGCTAAATATGCTAACCAAAAATCCTAATTGCCTCATGTCATTGCTAAAAGTAGGAAAATAATACTAGCATATGTCACTACATTCCTTCTTCTCAGAGTCATCGTACATGCACCAAATTGCCTTAACAAAAATCCTATTTTTGAAATTCTAATTGAGGAAGGGGGAGGGGGCAACTCACCGCACGAGGGGTGGCCTACGGCGACGGCGACGAGGGTGCGGGCGGGCGAGGGCGACGACAACGACGACTGCGAGGAGGGCTCGGGCGCGGGCGGGCGACGGCAAGGAGAGGGCGCGGGAGGGCGACGACGACGGTGAGGTGAGGGTGCAGGCGGGCGAGGAGAAGAGGGCGCGAGCGGGTGCGAGTGAAGTGGGATCAGTTAGATCCAGATGCAGTGCTATAGCACATTATCTGCAGCGCGGGATGCCGCATGCGCGCTGTAGCTGGGCAGATCTTCTACAACACACCCGCGCGGCTGATATGTGGGCCCAAAATAACGGGCCGGTTGCTATCCACATTAGCAGCGCGGGGCCGTAAACATGCGTTGTAGATGTCCTGGACATTTGCAGCGCGGCCTTGCTGCCACACGCTTTTACATTTGCTAGCCAAGAGCATCACAGGTGTCACCACATATTTGCAGCGCGGGTTGTGGACCACCGCGCTGCTAATTGCTAGGCAACTGCAGCGCGCTGAACAAGCCTGCGCTGTTACTATTTACCTGCAGCGTTGTCCGTTTTTCCCGCTGCTAATCGTCATTCTTGTATGACCATTATCCTATTAGTGGGTGGTTGACTTTCTACTCCGTGAATCAAAAGATAACTTCATCAGGTTTTCGCTGCCATCAAAAAATTCGGCATCAGTATATAGAGTTTCATCATGTGTATGCTCAAGATTTGGCACCTATAAATTCGAATCATAGGTCTAGTTCAAATCGACACGTTCTGGTGGTGCTATATTCAGATCAATCAATGGAGCAGACATCTTTCTGTTACTACTCTCAACAGGGTCGTCATCATTGTACTGCTTGTTTGCTTCCTTAGTCTTAGTGAAAGCTTCCTTGGGCATATAAGAAGTATAGTACTTTCTACAGCGACGCGTTTGTCTTCTTGCATAAACACGGATGATGATGACGACTAAGAAGCCATAGCATCTGAGAACAAATTGCAAAGACCCATTGTTCAGCTATCTCAGAAGTATTCATCCGACTGTCAAGTACACCATCTGCTCATGATAATTTGACACGGTTCGCTGATTTGGGACAATGTTCTTTTACTTCCACGTCTTTTGAATTGCCAGGTTTCTCCTTGGCCATTTTAACGGATGTGTGCCTTGTGTAAGTTAGAATGCCCCGCCCAGGGAGAATTTTTCCCTGATCTCCTGGTTTTCCCACTTTGACAACGTTATCATTGGCAATGCACATTTGTGTGTCTGCCTTCTTCGTATTATCGATCTTCTCCTGCTTCCTCATCTCAAATATACTTTCTCTCTCTTTTCTATGATATGCTGTGAAGCCTCAACCCTCATTTGGCTGTGTCCACAGCCTCCCCCCTCAATCCCATGCATCATGATCAAAATAGCATGCAAATAAATTGAACATAGAATAGATCATAGATCGGACATAGCAAGTTTAATTTGCAACTGGACATAGCATACGAAGTTCTAAAAAGATCGTACATAACAAGTTTAACCAGACTTAGAATAGAAAATTTTAAAAAGTTCATCACATGGTACATAAGATTGAGTGAGGGGGCACCGGACTTACCATTTACTCGCTGGTCCCTTCCGCTTGGTGTCAGGGAAGCGCCGGTCCCTTCCTCTTGGGGTATCGTCGTTCTACATTGACGAAGTATAAAATGAGCCGGCAACAGTAATTCACCCGTAATTCACAATATAACCTCAACACGATCAAAACTACATTTTGTTCTCAGAAACGAAAATGTATAAACAACTTACATTTGGCAGGTTCTTAGGTAAAAAAAATATCATGAGCTCTGAGCCTGTTCTGTTCAAAATGAAATTTGAAATACAAAATGAAGGTAACAGTTTCTGCCAATGACTTCCATTTAGCGTCAAGACCACGAGAAAAAATGGAGAAAATAACAGAGTACAAGGCTTGGGCTACACCTACACCAGCCATGCATTCAGGTTCAGCCGAGAAAATAACTACTAAGCAAGCAAATAAAGCATGAACTTAAACTATCGCAACTATTCCATACAGGATAGTAGATCCAGTTTTACAGACATAAAAAATGTAACTAACATTTTTCAAACAGCTCCAAGAAAAACTGCAAAAGTTTTGAGATGTTTATCAAGTGCCACCAAGCAAAAGTTCCACAAAGGATATCATGCTCAATTGTTCTGAGACCCTGCAGCATTTGAGCCATCGCTTGGCACCAGTACATTTGTGCCATTTCCAGGTACTCTTTTTCATAAACTGATAGGGTCTGATTGCGGGGACACAGAGCACGACTAACAAAAGCCAAAGGGTGTCCATCTTGCATAAGAACAGCACCAATAATCACATCAAAGGCGTCAGTCTCGATGACAAATTGCTTGTGGAAATCTGGAAGAGCAAGGACTGGGGGCCTGTCACAAGAGCTGTCTTGAGGGCAAGGAAAGCCTGTTGTTCCATCAGACCAGCAGAAATACACTCCCTTCTTCAACATATTAGTGAGAGGCCTACTGATGATACCATAGTGGAGA
Source organism: Bromus sterilis (assembly GCA_950022295.1). Lineage (NCBI taxonomy): Eukaryota > Viridiplantae > Streptophyta > Magnoliopsida > Poales > Poaceae > Bromus > Bromus sterilis. Next base: position 36,053,301 of record OX465597.1, read on the forward strand.
ATAAACTTTCTGTAATAACCAACTAGGCCCAAAAATCTTCTAACATCTTTGGCCGACTTGGGAACTGGCCAATCCCGAATAGTGGCAATCTTAGCTGGATCAGTGGCCACTCCAGCTCCACTAATGATGTGGCCCAAATACCCAATTTTCCTCTGGGCAAAAGCACACTTGGATAGCTTCACTTTCCACTTGTGAGTGAGCAATAGCTGAAGAACCTGGGCCAAATGCTGAAGATGTAGCTCATAAGTTGCACTGTAGATAAGTATGTCATCAAAGAAAACTACAACACACTTCCTCAGCACAGGGGACAGGGTATCATGCATGGCAAACTGAAAAGTAGATGGCCCCCCTGTCAACCCAAAGGACATAACCAAGAACTCATAGTGGACACTATGAGTTTGAAACGCAGTCTTATGTTCCTCTCCTGGTGCTAACTTGATTTGGTGATAGCCAACACGAAGATCGACCTTAGAAAATTAGTGAGAACCTGCCAACTCATCCAATAGTTCATCAATTACAGGAATTGGAAATTTTCTTTTAACAGTGATAGCATTGAGATGCTTGTAATCAAAGATAGGACGCCATGTTTTGTCGTTCTTTTGCACCAAAATCATTGGAGAAGAAAAATAGTTGTTGTTGGGCTGAATAACACCAGAATCTAGCAGTTATTTCACTTGCTTCTCCATCTCATCCTTTAGAACAGGGGCCAACCTGTATGGCCTAACAGAAATTGGTAGTGCCCCAGGCAGAAGAGGAATTGTGTGGTCATATTTTCTCCTTGGTGGTAACCCAGTAGGTGCAGCAAAAACTGGAGCAAAAGTATCCAGTAGAGCTTGAATATCAGGTGGAAACGCAGGCTGGTTCTGAGTTTGAGTGGTCAAGCAGCTAGTATCATTCCCAATCGAGCAGCTAGTACAATGCCATGTTCTACCAAGATAGTCATAAAATACTATTTAACCCATCAACCAGTAGTTTTCCCCTCAACCAACCTATTACCATACTATAAGATCACTCTTTTAGTTTTTAGCAGTGTAGGAATCATGTACGTAATAAAAAAATTGCCCTCTAGCTTGGAAATAGAACATATGAGCCACGCATTCCCACGGTAAAATTTCACAACACCCAGATGTGAGACGACCAAGCTTGCTAACACGCTCAGAAAATGCTTACTGGCAACTAATAGGCAGATGGGCACTGGATTAGCAAATGGGGCAAGTGATGGCTTCTCGCCCTTCGTTGCTTACCCCAAGTGGAAGGTTTGAGATGTAGTGCAGCAGCAGTTTTTCCTCCGTGAAGATACCAAGGTTTGTCTCCAGTAGGACCCCAGATATGAAAAGTAGGTGTCAGCGGCGCAACTGACGCGGACCTGCACACAGACACAGATAACTTTGTTCCCAACGAAGTTCAGAGAGGTTGTCAATCTCTCCGGTCTTGTTGTTCACAAAGGATAAAACGCAAGGGATAATGATAGCAAGTAAAAGCAGTAAAGTAAATATAGCTTGGAAATAGTAATGAGGATATGGACCGGGATACGTGATGTTCACTAGTGATCTCTCTCTCCCAAAAGACGATAAAACTGCTATGCGAGGTAAACAAATTACAGAAGGGCAATTGACAGGATTATGAACGCACCGCAATGCTAACTATGCTACAAAAGAAAGGAAGAGGCTCAAAAGCACGGACAGTACGCCAAAATAAGTAGACCGAAATCCATCTGCATATACTACTAATCATCAACCTTGAGATATCTATCCAGAACATCTCGCTGGTATTAAGTTGCGAGCCCCACCCAAAGTGTAAACCCAAAGAACCAGACAACTGCATTAATAAGAACTTTGCGTAAAGTAAACAATCCTTGTAACCGCGGTTACAAGCACCGTTGTTTTCCCCCTTGTGGCAACATGACATCCCCTAGACTCATGTTTCTGTCACTCAAGCGTGTCATCGGGGGGCATGAACCCACAATCTAGCACAACGTTCCCTCTTGGAGTCACTACCTACTACTTGGCCAAAGCAATAATCAGAAACGGAGAACATGCAAGAATTACTTAGGAACAAAAATATAAGAGATAAAAACCAAATATATTATTCTATCACAATCTGAACATAATCTCATAATCCATCAGATCCCTCCAAACTCAGCATAGCAACAACAGAAATATTACAAAGGTGCCTCGATCATGTAGGGCAGCTCACGAGGTCTAAACAATGAAGATCAAAGAGGGGAGAAGAACATCACATAGCTACTGATCACGGACCCATGGTCCAAGGAAAACTACTCATGAGACATCCGGGGAGCATCCATGGTGGAGAGGAGACTCCCGAAGGTCAATCCTCCCTCCGGCAGGGTGCCGGGAAGAGGTCTTCTGGTGCTCCCGATCTCGGAAGCACGGCGGCGGTGGAACAGAGGCGAGTTTGCGGAATAGGGTTCCTCTTCTGGAGTTTTCCCGTGACGGAGAATAAATAGGCGAAGGGGGGCAGCCATAGGTGGACCAGGGGCCCCAGGCGCCCCCCTGGCGCGGCCAGGGGTGGGGGCGCGCCGGGTGGCCGCCTGGGCCCCCCTGGCTCCCCTCTGGCCCCTCCCGGGCTCTTCTCGAAGCTTCCTGTACGCTGATTTTTCCTTTATTTTTCCCGGAATTTTTCTGGCACTTTTTATATGGGGGAAAACTGAAATAGAAAAACAACAGAAAACAGGAACTGGCACTGGGGTGCACTGAGTTAGTAGGTTAGTCCAAATATGATCAAAAGTGTATGAAAGTGTATCTAGATCATAGCAATATCACACAAAACATGCATGGAGCAAGCAGAAATTATAGATACGTTTTGGACGTATCAACATCCCCAAGCTTAATTCCTGCTCGTCCTCGAGTAGGTAAATGATAACAACATAATTTCTGTGGTGACATGCTAGCAACCATAAAAGAACTTTGAAAAGTAAAGCAATCAAGGTTAGAGATTCAATTCAAGTCATAACATGCAAGAGTCTATATTAGCATTGAAACAAGTAACAAAAGAACAATAGGTGCAAGAGCTCTCGCTGTCCGTGACTCGAATGTCTCCAAATGGTCTTTGCTTGCAAGAAGGGGGATAGGGAATACGAGAAAAAGTAATTTTTGTGTTGAGAACTCAATCTACTAAAGTTTCACACTTGGTCTTCTTTGGAATCTTATCTTGACTCGTCCCCAGACCACTAGCCAGGTACAAGTCAATTTGATCCACTCCTTTTCGATATTTTGAGCACTCATGCAATGGATGAGCGTAAGCACGAGAGTTGACACTTAGGATGGCAAAGAGAGAAATATGGTGGAGGAGGAAGACAAAAAGGATGAGAAAGGCTCACATCAATGAGGACAATCATAGGAAAGGAGTGCCAAATGATAGATATGATGTGAGGAGTAGGGATTGCCATGCAACGGATGCACATACGAGCTAAGAAGCTCTCCAAAGGAACTAGTGGGGGTGCATATAACTTGCTCGCTCATGAAGACCTAGAGCTCGTTTGAGGAGGCTCATCCTTGGAATATGCAAGCCAAGTTCTATAGTGCGAAGGTCCCCACATAGCTATATGCATAATGATCATCTCTATGGAGTACAAGGATATAGAGGGAGTACTAGTGTGGATCTCTCAAAAGGATAGTAGTGTTGCCCCTTCTCTCTTTTTATTTCTTCTTCTCTTTTTTCTATTTTTTTGTATTTTTTGTGGCCTCAATGGCTCTTTCTATTTAACTCTCATTTGTCCTCTTTGGGATCTTTTAATGTGTCCACTTTGGGATCTTTTAATGTGTCCACTTTGGGATATTTTCCTCACTTAAGGGCAACACTCTATTTTACAAGAAGGTAAAGGAGATCTTTCACACTTTACAAGGTACTCAAAACATAAAGAAGATGTAACTAACATGATGTATGCAATGTATGTCGCTGCCAGTGTAGCAGGAACATGTATGACATGAAGATCAAGTCATGAAGAGGTGGAAGTTGCATGGCAATATAACTCGGAAAGGCTATGGAAATGCCTTGATAGGTAGGTATGGTGGCTTTTTTGAGGGAAGATATAAGGAGGCTTATGATGACAGAGCGTATCATGCCAAGGGTTTGGATGTACCGGCGAAGGTGGACACCAACTCTCGGAGTAAGAAGAAGGCAATGCACGACACGGGAGAGGCTAGCAAAATATGGAAAGGTGGAAGTGTCAACTTTCAATACTTACAGTAGTCCGAAGAACTCATGCACTTATTATCGGTAACTCTCAATCTAATAAGCAGGTTCACAAAGAGACAAGTACCCCGAGGAGGAGTGTATGGGGGTTTGGTTATCCTTGCGCATCCTCGACTCATGGTACGTGAGTGTTCTCTGATATTCGACCCCTCAGAAGAGTAGTGATCCATCTAGTAGCTTGAGTTCTCAACTAGTTTTTGTAGGTTTTGAAAATAAACACAAATTTCCCAAAATACGACACCTATCACTAGTAGGCTAGAGCTCTTGACACCAAAAGTTCAAACATTACTCACAACAATACCTCAAAACCATTGCAAGTTACTACTAAAATTAAATAGCAACCTCAATTACCTACTCTCAAGACAAGACACAAATCAGTGCAACAACCAACTCTCTTTAACAAGATAAACATGAAAACTAAAAAGAGTTCCAGCAACAAACTAAACAAAAGCCAAGGCTCTTGCTAAAGACAAACTAAGACTAAAACTAAACATGGCAGTAGCTACGAAAAGATAAAGAACACACAACAGCAGAAAGATAGGCAGGAAAAATCCTATGATGTGTTCTAAATTTTGAAAGTGGAGCGTGTTTCTCTCCCACACTAAGTAAGACGGGATCTAACTTGTTATGAACAGCAAGCAAAGATAAAGAAAACTAAAAACAAAACCTAAGAGCGAGACGCTCCAAGCATAGCACATAACGCATGAAGTGATAAAAATATAGTGAGACGAAGGACGAACTGATGATTGTTGATGGAGAAGGGGATGCACGGGGGCATCCCCAAGCTTAGACGCTTGAGTCTCCTTGAATATTTGTTGGGTATTCATGGGGGCATCCCCAAGCTTGAGCGCTTGACACTCCTGGATCTTCTTTCATCATCTTCCATCACACACTTGAAAACTGCCTTCATACATAACTCATCATAAGTTGATTAGAGAGGTTAGTACCGTTAATAAATAAAAAATTTCCACTGGATATAAAGATAATCATGAAGAGCTACTGTTTCTCAAGAGTGCCGAAAAGTTTTTGCAAAGAAAAATCAAGCTTAAGGTTTGCAAAAGTTAGGAGAGACAAAACGTGGCAAAATCTGTGAAAAACAGAACAACAGATAGTAAAGAATTTTTTAGGGGCACTTCTGCAACTCAAATAAAAAAACTCAGAACATACGGAAGTTTCGTAATTGTATAGAGCATACTGTTTAAAATTTCAGCTCAAAAAGATGAACTGGGATTTTTCTGGTCACGAGGACAGAATCTGTTTTCTGTACAGCATGTCACAACTTTTACTTCCCTTGCCGTAACAGGCTATAACTTGGCACAAAGCTAAAAAATAAAGATACAATGATGTTGCTACAGTAGTAACAATCATCAAGACACAACAAAATCAAAAAGAAAACACATAAATTCGTTGCGGGCTGCCTCCCGAAAGCGCCTCTTTAAAGCCATTAGCTAGGCTTAATGCAAAAGAAGAATCAAGTTTTATCAAGAGAAAGAGAATAACTAGCCCGTGTAACGGACTCAAAAGGTAACTTGATTTTCTTTCTAGGGAAGTGTTCCATCCCCTTTTTGAATGGGAATTGGAATTTTATATTCCCCTCTTTCATGTCAATAACCGCACCAACGGTGCGAAGAAAAGGACGTCCCAAAATAATTGGACACAAAGGTTCACACTCTATATCCATAACAATAAAATCAACGGGAACATAGTTGTCATTGACAATGATAAGAACATCGTCGATCTTCCCCAAAGGTTTCTTTATGGAAGAATCAACAAGACGAACACCAAAAGAACATGGCTCAAAAGGCTTCAATTCAAACATATCAAATATTCTTTTGGGCATAACGGAGGTACTAGCTCCAACATCGCATAAAGCATAGCAAGAGAAGTTATTTAATTTAATTTTGGTCATAGGGTCCCAACCATCATCTAGCTTCCTAGGTATGGAGGCTTCAACTCTAAGTTTCTCCTCCCTAGCTTTGATGAGAGCATTTGTGATATGCTCCGTGAAGGCAAGATTAAGTGTGCTAGTGTGGGGGTCTCTAGATATTTTGTGTAGCAAACTGATAACTTCTGAGAGGGTGAAACTATCAAAATCAATATCACTACTATCAAAGGTGGTAGTAGTGTCATCTAGGCTCACTTGTTTGAAACCCTTCTATGTTCATAGGAGTTTCTTTTTCTACGGTTGAGGTATTAGCATCACCATTAATAGGTCCAATGGGACTAGGAGTCAATTGGGTGCTAATAGTTTGGGTGTCCTCAACAATTTGGATAGTGGCAACTGTGTAGTGTGTAGGAAGGCTCTTAATTCTATCCTCTTCCTCTTTTTCTCTAGCCCATCTTTCTTTAAGTTTAGCCATCATCCTAATATTTTCATTGATTTGTAACTGGATAGCATTAATAGGAGTGGCCTTATTATCCTCAAGGGGAGAGGTTCTAATTTTAAGCATCTCAATATCAAGGGATAAGCTTTCTACCTTCAAAGAGAGATTATCTATTTTAGCTAATTTCTCCTCCACATTTTTGTTGAAGGCTTTTTGGGTAGTGATAAAGTCTCTAAGCATGCTTTCTAATTCAGAGGAGGGGTTCTTGTTGCTAGGGTAGGTATTGTTGTTCCCATAGTTGGATGGAAACGGTCTAGGATTACTAGCAAAATTTCCCCTATAAGCATTGTTGTTGAAGTTGTTTCTAGCAATAAAGTTCACATCTACTTGTTCTTGGGCAACCAAAGAATTTAAAGGAACATCATGAGGATCAATAGAGGGTTGCTTGGTAAGTAGAGACATAATTAAGTCAACTTTTTCATTGAGGGAGGTAATTTCCTCGACAGAATTTACATTCCTACCTGTTGGAGCGCGTTCGGTGTGCCATTGGGAATAATTGGTAATCATTTCATCGAGAAGCTTCGTGGCAGCACCAAGTGTAGTTGACATAAAGGTTCCTCCCGCGGCCGAATCTAACAGGTTCCGCGAGTTAAAGTTCAAGCCTGCATAAAAAGTCTGGATAACCATCCAGGTAGTCAAACCATGTGTAGGGCATTTCTTAACAAGAGATTTCATTCGTTCCCAAGCTTGGGCAACGTGTTCATTATCCAATTGCTTAAAATTCATAATATTACTCCTCAATTGGATAATCTTAGCAGGAGGGTAGTACTTCCCTATAAAAGCATCTTTGCACTTATCCCAAGAATCTATGCTATTTCTAGGCAAAGATTGAAACCATATTTTAGCATCTCCCCTTAAAGAGAAAGGAAAGAGCTTGAGCTTAACAACATCACCTTCTACTTCTTTATACTTTTGCATATCACATAATTCAACAAAATTATTCAAGTGTAAAGAAGCATCATCTCCAGCACCAGAGAATTGATCTCTCATAACAAGGTTTAGCAAAGCAGGTTTAATTTCATAAGAGGTAGCTGAAGTGGAAGGTGTGGCAATGGGAGTGCAGATAAAGTCTTGGTTGTTGTGACTAGTGAAGTCACACAACTTGGTGTTTTCAGTGGAACCCATAGTAGCAGCAAGTGTGGCAGATTTTTTTGTAAATTTTGATAAAAGACACAAAGATAAAAACTGAAAGATAAACTAACAAGAATAAAAAACAAAGGTAAAGGGTAGTGTGCAACTCCCCTATCTTAGCACTCGGAGTCCCCGGCAACGGCGCCAGAAAACTTGCTTGATGGCTTCTCGCCCTTCGTTGGTTACCCCAAGTGGAAGGTTTGAGATGTAGTGCAGCAGCAGTTTTCCCTCGGTGAAGATACCAACGTTTTTCTCCAGTAGGACTACAAAGATGATAAGTAGGTGTCAGCGGCGCAACTGACGCGGACCTGCACACAGACACAGATAACTTTGTTCCCAACGAAGTTCAGAGAGGTTGTCAATCTCTCCGGTCTTGTTGTTCACAAAGGATAAAACGCAAGGGATAATGATAGCAAGTAAAAGCAGTAAAGTACATATAGGTTGGAAATAGTAATGAGGATATGGACGCAGTGTCAAAACGAGCAATATCGTCAACTGTAGCGGTGGCATTGGAGTTGTGGTAGAAATCGTCCTCGTTGCACTTCCATGAATAGCGACCTTGATCGCGGTTGAAACGCCTTCTCCGCGCCCCATCCGTTTGGAACCAAAGCCCTCATGACGGTTATCGCGGCTTCCTTGCTTCCCAGCATCCCTCGTCGTCGAACTACAACGAGGGGAGGCGACCACCTCCATGGATGACCTCGAATCGCCGCCAACCTTGCCCTCCCACCACAGGAAGGACAAGGAGGATTTGGATCTAGATCTGGGGGGAGGTGGGCCAGAAGTGGGCGAAGGAATAGTCTAGGTCAAGGAGAGGAGCCCTCATGGGTTTTATAGGCCGCTCGATATCGCCTGGATCAAGGCAAATGTGGGATGACCCACGCGTCGAGCGTCACGCATGGCGGCCCCAACAGGGCCCGATCCTAGAATGTCATTGTGGACCACCGTGTAGCCAACATACGTTGTCCGGTGTGGCAAGGTCTCCCGCCTCTCCCATTGCTCCGGCGAGGCCGTCAACGACTGCCAACAAGAACAAAATGGTAGGGAGATGAATGACCCCCCTCCCGCTCCACCCGTTCGTCCTTCCATTATGAATGTGCATCCATCGTCATCCCACCAAAATATAGGTATAGGTAGTTGGAGTACAGGTACAGAGGGAGTAGTACTATCCAGAAGCTATTCTTCTATCTTTTATCTTCCGAAATTGTGTGCAATGGAGAAAAAATTCCTGAATAATCATCTTCTGGTATGCTGTGCAGTTTGCATCAACGCAAATTCTCATCTCAAATGATCAAAATGTTGGAGTTTTTCCATTCCAGTATGCAAGTTCCATAATCATCTCTCAGAAACAGCAAGTTACTAACAAAACACCAAGATACATTACCGCCACGCCTGTCACAGCAAGTTAGTGAAACAAAGTTTATACAGAACCTCATAAAAACGGATTTCACATATTTCACGCAGAGACAACCAAATTGGATCAGTAGAGCTGAGATATATGTAGCCTGTGGAGCCAAATGATATCACTAAACCAAAACAAAACAGCGGAAAGAGTTAAGTTTTAGTTGCTATCATGCATTCAGGTTCATCCGAGAAAATAACTGCTAAGAAAGAAAATAAAGCATTTGAACTATCTCAACTATTCCATACAAGATAGTAGATCCAGTTTTACACACATAAAAAAAATGTAACCAAAAATTTTCAAACAGCTCCAAGCAAAACTGCAAAAGTTGTGAGATGTTTATCAAGTGCCACGAAGCAAAAGTTCCTTAGAGGATATCATGCTCAATTGTTCTGAGACCCTGCAGCATTTGTGCCATCGCTTGGCACCAGTACATGCTTCGCTCCAGGAGTGAGATTCCCTGGGCCACTAACGATGCATTGGAACTGCCAAGACCAGCGCTCCCCACTCTGTTATCTGAATTTCTTGAGAACAGGGTCGCGTCTCTTGTGCTGTTGGAAGGCGCTTGAACTACCTGGTCAGGATGGTTGAATGTAAAACTCACAGAATTAAGAGGGCGAGCGGACAAGCCTTCTGAACACACGACATGTTGCTGAGGCCTATTGGCATGCAGAACTGAAGATGGTGTACCAAGTTGTCTGGTTGTAGGCAAAACTGGTGTTGTGTGTGGTTCTGTCCTAGTGATAGGATCAGAGTAATAACGACGAGCCGGGGAATTCCGCCGGAATGCTGCACTAACATGATTAGGAAGAGCTAGACATCCCAGTAGAAAAGGCTGATTGGTCTGCACGTTTGAAAAAGAGTAGAATGCACCGGCGGTCCTAAAAGTTTCACGGGAATGTCAAGTAGGTCCTAAATCTATAAAAATGCACATTTATGTTATAAATGTTTCGTAAGTGATTCACCACAGGTCCTTTTATGGTCTCACCAGCACTGACCGGCGCCACGTCGACACTGGGACCAGGATATTTGCAAAAAAACTTTGAATCGTACTCCTATCATTTGATGGTGGATTTTTCTGCTTGCTTATATCCTAGCTGCTGCATAAAATCTGTGAGACACAGTGGAGACCATGTGTCTGCTTCGCATCCGTCAAAACGAGCTACTTTGCCATCCACATACGACTTCGATGAGCCAAATCTGCAAGAAAATCCAGCATAATAGATTTCTACGGTGAATTTCTCCTCAAGAGGTCCTAAATTACGAGAATTTCATCAATAACTATAGCAAATCTGACCTAAATTCTACCACCACAGGAACTACTTAGACTGAAGGTATTAGGGTTAGGTTTTCTTACCATAGCGGGGAGGAGGATCGTCGGGTCTCCGAAGCACCGGACCCTTGCTTGCGGGCGCCATCCACACGGGCGCCGCGTCGGGATGACCGCCGTAGATCTCCTGCATCCGCCGGAGCAACACCGACCACCGACAGTCGCCTCCCAAATCGCCAGAGAAAGGGGGGGGGAACGGGGCCACGAATGAGTAAGGAGTATGATTCGAGGTTTTCTTTGCAAATATCCTGGGGGACAGTGTCGTCGTGGTGACGGTCAGTGCTGGTCATACCAGAAAAGGACCTATGGCGAATCACTTTCGAAACATTTAGGAACTAAATGTGCATTTTCATAGATTTAGGAACTACTTGACACTCCCGTGAAGCTTTTAGGACCCCGTGCATTTTTACTCTTTGAAAAATCCACAAACCTGTTTTCATACGACAACCGATCTCCAGAAAATACATTAGCTGCAGGGAAAGAGTGTCCGCGCCTGACTTGAGCTTGCATGATATGTTGGAGCATGATTTGTATTGGTAGAATTTAGTGTATCATTAGGGAAACTCTGAGCTTGTAAAGAGAGAAAAGGTTGTCCTTGTTGTGGCAAGAACACATTTACCTTAAGATAGTCACTGATGGAATTACCTGTATGTGTTAGGGCACTATCTCTCGATTACTCGATAGGGTTCCTCGAATTCGAAATTATCCAAAGGAGGAAGAAGGTGGAGAAGGTGGAGTTGCTCTATTCGAGATACAGGTAACACACACACCACACGCCTAGCCACACACGTCTACCTAGCCGTTGCCGTCCGCCCCCGGTCCAACGACGGGTTCCCTATTTAAGGCCTAAGTCGTCCACTCGGGCCCAGCGAGCCGAGCGGGAGGGCGATGGCCTCTCTTGGGACGGCCCATCACTTGATCTGCTTCTTCGCACCCTTCTTCATGTAACGGGACGCTGACAATCACTCCCCCTTGAAAACAGCTTGAACCCAAGCCGGAGATCTTGGGAACTGCTGCTTCAGGGTAACCTTGTCCTCCTAGGTGGCCATCTCGACAGGCGTATCGCTCCACTTGATCAGGACTTGCGCAATTGAGTCAGATCCACGACGAACAACTCGTTTCTGCAGAACTTGCTCAGGACACTAAAACTGTACATTTGGAGAAGGAAGCTGAGGCAGAACCTGACAATCCGATGCTAACACCTTGCGCAACAATGACACATGGAAAATTGGGTGAAATCGACTGGCAGCCGACCAGTCTAGCTTGTAAGCCACGACACCAATGCGTTCAAGGACCACAAAAGGTCCATAGTACTTGAAGGCTAGCTTGTGATTGGCACGAGGTGCGACAGACGATTGCAAATATGGTTGGAGCTTGAGGAAAACCAAGTCACCAACAACAAAAGATCGCTCAGAGCGATGTTTATCTGCTTGTGTTTTCATCCTCTGTTGAGCACGGAAGAGCTGCTGACGAACATAATTAAGCACCACCAATCGGTTATCCAGCCAATGTTGCAAATCATCAGATTGAACTGCTGAATCAACAGAAATGCCAAAGTGTCAAGGGCCATGACCATAGATAATTTCTAAGAGAGATTTTCCAGTAGCTGAGTGCCAGTTAGTATTATACCAAAACTCACAGAGGGCAATCCACTCAGCCCAGCGAGATGGATGAGCACTGACAAAACAGCGCAGGAAACACTCGACCTGTTGATTCACTCTCTTAGTTTTCCCATCGGTATGTGGATGACGAGCCGTATTCATACGCAACAGAACCCCAGTTTTGTGAAAGAGCTCCTTCCAGAAAATACTAGTAAATATACGGTCACGATCTGAGACAATAGATTGAGGCATAGCGTGGAGGCGATACACTGAAACCAGAAATGTGTCTGCCACAGTCTGCGCGGTGAAGGGATGGTGCGTAGGAATAAAATAGTCGTACTTAGATAAACTGTCAATGATCACCAATAGACAATTAAAACGCCCTGAAACTGGAAGGCCTTCCACGAAATCCATCGTAACCATTTCCCAAGGAAGAGTTGGAACAGGCAAGGGCTGCAATAAACCTGGTGATGGAATTATTTCAGGCTTAGCTTGTTGGCAGATCAAGCAATGGGCCACAAATTTATTAACTAATCCACGCATACCCTTCCAGCGAAACATCTGCCTGATGCGCCTATAAGTGACAAGAAAACCGGAATGACCACCAATGGGTGTGCCATGAAATGCATGAATGATTTTAGTGTGAAGAGCCGGATCAGCGCCAACCCACACGCTCCAACCTTCATAGATAACCCAGTTCTTGAGGGAGAACTTATCCGCAGGATCCAGGCAAGTCGCCAATTATCGAAGTTGAGCAATGGCAATTGGATATTAAGATAGCTATTGATAACACCCTCAAGCCAAACTGGCAGGACTGGAGAAATGGAGTAGACTTCAGTAGTTGAATCAGACGCAGAATGCGGTTTGCGAGACAGGGAATCAGATGCACCATTTTCAATTCCCTTCTTTAAAACAATAGTGTAATAAAGACCCAAAAGTTTCATCAGGGATTTCTGTTGCCACTTAGTATGTAAGCTCTGCTCATCCAAACAAGCCAGACTCCTTTGGTCAGTACGAATGATGAAAGATGATAACAACAAATACTGTCGCCAATGTTCGACGGCCAGTAAAATTTCCAGGCACTCTTTTTCATAAAATGATAGGGTCTGATTGCGGGGACCCAGAGCACGACTAACAAAAGCCAAATGTGTCCATCTTGCATAAGAACAACACCAATAATCACATCACAGGCGTCAGTCTCGATGTGCTTGTGGAAATCTGGAAGAGTAAGGACTGGGGGCCTGTCACAAGAGCTGTCTTGAGGGCAAGGAAAGTCTGTTGTTCCATCAAACCAGCAGAAATACACTCCCTTCTTCAACATATTAGTGAGATGCCTACTGATGATACCATAGTGGAGAATAAACTTTCTGTAATAAACCAGCTAGGCCCAAAAAAATTCTAACCTATTTGGCCGACTTCGGAACTAGCCAATCCTGAATAGTGGCAATCTTAGCTGGATTAGTGGCCATTCCAGCTCCACTATTGATGTGGCCCAAATACCCAATTTTCCTCTGGGCAAAAGCACATTGGATAGCTTCACTTGCCACTTGTGAGTGAGAAATAGCTGAAGAACCTGTGCCAAATGCTGAAGATGTAGCTCATAAGTTGCACTGTAGATAAGTATGTCATCAAAGAAAACTACAACACACTTCCTCAGCACAGGGGACAGGGTATCATGCATGGCAAACTGAAAATTAGATGGCCCCCCTGTCAACCCAAAGGACATAACCAAGAACTCATAGTGGCCACTATGAGTTTGAAACGCAGTCTTATGTTCCTCTCCTGGTGCTAACCTGATTTGGTGATAGCCAACACGAAAATCGACCTTGTAAAATTAGTGAGAACCTAACAACTCATCCAATAGTTCATAAATTACAGGAATTGGAAATTTGCTTTTAACAGTGATAGCATTGAGATGCTTGTAATCAAAGATAGGACGCCATGTTTTGTCCTTCTTTTGCACCAAAATCATTGGAGAAGAAAAATAGTTGTTGTTGGGCTGAATAACACCAGAATCTAGCAGTTATTTCACTTGCTTCTCCATCTCATCCTTTAGAACAGGGGCCAACCTGTATGGCCTAACAGAAATTGGTAGTGCCTCAGGCAGAAGAGGAATTGTGTGGTCATATTTTCTCCTTGGTGGTAACCCAGTAGGTGCAGCAAAAACTGGAGCAAAAGTATCCAGTAGAGCTTGAATATCAGGTGGAAACGCAGGCTGGTTCTGAGTTTTAGTGGTCAAGCAGCTAGTACCATTCCCAATCGAGCAGCTAGTACAATGCCATGTTCTACCAAGATAGTCATAAAATACTATTTAACCCATCAACCAGTAGTTTTCCCCTCAACCAACCTATTACCATACTATTAGATCACTCTTTTAGTTTTTAGAAGTGTAGGAATCATGTACGTAATAAAAACATTGCCCTCTAGCTTGGAAATCGAACATATGAGCCACGCATTCCCACAGTAAAATTTCACAACACCCAGATGTGAGACGACCAAGCTTGCTACAACGCTCACAAAATGCTTACGGGCAAGTAATAGGCAGATGGGCACTGGATTAGCAAATGGGGAAAGTAGCATGAATACTGGAAAGGCATCACCTGAGTGGGCGTCGTGCGCTCGAGTTGATGTTGAAGAGGAGGATCAGCTTCGCGACGAGTTTACGTGTTCCCACTGCCAGATCCAGTAGATGCAGGGGCTTATCCACCACACCGCACCAGATCTAGCCGATGCAGTGTCAAAACGAGAAATATCGTCAACTGTAGAGGTGGCATTGGAGGTGTGGTAGAAATCGTCGTCGTTGCACTTCCATGAATAGCGAACTTGATCGCGGTTGAAACGCCTTCTCCGCACCCCATCCGTTTGGAACCAAAGACCTCATGACGGTTATCGCGGCTTCCTTGCTTCCCACCATCCCTCGTCGTCGAACTACAACGAGAGGAGGCGACCACCTCCATGGATGACCTCGAATCGCCGCCAACCTTGCCCTCCCACCACAGGAAGGACAAGGAGGATTTGGATCTAGATCTGGGGGGAGGTGGGCCGGAAGTGGGCGAAGGAATCGTCTAGATCAAGGAGAGGATCCCTCATGGGTTTTATAGGCCGCTCGTTATCGCCTGGAGCAAGGAAACCGTGGGATGACCCACGTGTCGAGCGTCGCGCATGGCGGCCCCAACATGGCCCGATCCCAGAATGTCATTGTGGACCACCGTGTAGCCAACATACGTTGTCCGGTGTGGCAAGGTCTCCCACCTCTCCCATTGCTCCGGCGAGGCCGTCAACGACTGCCAACAAGAACAAAATGGCAGGGAGATGAATGACCCCCCCTCCCGCTCCACCCGTTCTTCCTGCTATTACGAATGTGCATCCATCGTCATCCCACCGAAATATAGGTATAGGTAGTTGGAGTACAGGTACAGAGGGAGTAGTACTATCCAGAAGCTATTCTTCTATCTTTTCTCTTCCGAAATTTTGTGCAATGGAGACAAAATTCCTGAATAATCATCTTCTGGTATGATGTGCAGTTTGCATCAACGCAAATTATCATCTCAAATGATCAAAATGTTGGAGTTTTTCCATTCCAGTATGCAAGTTCCATAATCATCTCTTAGAAACAGCAAGTTACTAACAAAACACCAAGATACATTACCGCCACATCTGTCACAGCAAGTTAGTGAAACAAAGTTTATACAAAACCTCATAAAAATGGCTTTCACATATTTCACGCACAGACAACCAAATTGGATCAGTAGAGCTGAGATATATGCTGCCTGTGGAGCCAAATGATATCACTAAACCAAAACAAAACAGCGGAAAGAGTTAAGTTTTAGTCGCTATCATCTTCATCTTCCCGTGCTTCATGCTGGGCAACAACCTTTTCTATAAACTTCCTGCGAACGCCTTCTAGGACATTGTTACGGGATGAATCGCCACCACCCTACCCATCGTTCAGTACTGCGTCTGAATGGCAGAGTGCTAACGCAACAGCTGCAATAAACAGAATGAAAGGTTAGCTTAAAGACTGGAAGCCCGTGTGTGACACTTAAAGATTATGTGATTGATCATCTGTTCGAAGGTAGGCTCACATCAATTCAGTGTAACATAAATAATCAAGAAAAATCATTGTTGTTTCTTGTTCACATGGCAGGCTCAGTTTGATGGTAACATCAATGCATTACAGTAAATTAGGCACTTGTCTAAAAATATGTTCCAATAACAAATAATATGGTTAATGGTTCCAATTTTTCCTAAATTTGGCAGTCTGTGACTGGAAATCCTTTCTCTTTTCAATAGAAAGAGAAGGTTTTTAAGCAATGTGTGTTTTGAGATACAATCAATCAAAGAGAATAAAACTGCGTCAAATATAAACAGGAATGAATTTATTAAAAGGGATTGGAAAAGGATAAAAAGGGATTCGACGATCTAAATTTTTGTGTGTTTTCTTTTGCCATATGATGCAAGGAAAACATACATCAGGACCATTATCTAGCACAATAGACATGCCTATCATAATGAACGTGTTTTCTCACAGAAGGAAACCTTGAACTAAGACAAGGGAAACTGATTGTATGGTATAACTTACATTCAGGTGTGCATTTCTTTCCACCAAACTTCTGTAGGCCGACATAAGTCTCTTTGACAGTACTGTTGTTGTACACCAGTATTGTAGGAACGTTCCTATCTAGGTAGTTGGGAATACGGTCCGTGGAATTTTTTTAACAAACTTGGTTTCTGGGTATTTTGTATCCAGTTCCTCCAGGCAAGTGTGAAGCAACCCACATTCTGGTATCCTGCATAAGAACCAATGAACTCTCAGATAATGAACAGCTCAAGGTAGAATTTATTTCTTTAGTCTTTTCTATGTTATAAGCACATTTGGGAAATTGTTAAACAACATATAAAACAGAAGCACTGCAAATGTCCCATAGAAGATCAAGACCACGAGAAAAAATGGAGAAAATAACACAGTACAAGGCTTGGGCTACACCAGCCATGCATTCAGGTTCAGCCGAGAAAATAACTGCTAAGCAAGCAAATAAATCATTTGAACTATCTCAACTATTCCATACAAGATAGTAGATCCAGTTTTACAGACATAAAAAAAATGTAACCAACATTTTTCAAACAGCTCCAACCAAAACTGCAAAAGTTGTGAGATGTTTATCAAGTGCCACAAAGCAAAAGTTCCACAAAGGATATCATGCTCAATTGTTCTGAGACCCTGCAGCATTTGTGCCGTCGCTTGGCACCAGTACATGCTTCGCTCCAGAAGTGAGCTTCCCTGGGCCACTAACGATGCATTGGAGCTGCCAAGGCCAGTGATCCCCACTCTGTTATCTGAATTTCTTGACAACAGGGTCGCGTCTCTTGTGTTGTTGGAAGGCGCTTGAACTACCTGTTCAGGATGGTTGAATGTAAAACTCACAGAATTAAGAGGGCGAACTGACAAGCCTTCTGAATACACGACATGTTGTTGAGGCCTATGAGGGGGGGAGAGAGAAACGGGGCCATGAATGAGTAAGGAGTACGATTCAAGGTTTTATTTGCAAATATCCTAGGGGCCAGTGTCGACGTGGCGAAGGTCAATGCTGGTCAGACCAGAAAAGAACCTATGGCGAATCACTTGTGAAACATTTAGGACCTAAATGTGCATTTTCATAGATTTAGGACCTACTTGACACTCCCGTAAACTTTTAGGACCCCCGTGCATTTTACTCTTTGAAAAATCCACAAACCTGTTTTCATACGACAACCGATCTCCAGAAAATACATTAGCTGCAGGGAAAGAGTGTCTGCGCCTGACTTGAGCTTGCATGATATGTTGGAGCATCATCTGTATTCGTAAAATTTAGTGTATCACTAGGGAAATCTGAGCTTGTAAAGAGAGAAAGGGGGATCCTTGTTGTGGCAAGAACACATTTACCTTAAGATAGTCACTGATGGAACTACCTGTATGCTTCTGCGAAGTCTCAGAAGACGATTCATCTCTGTTGGTGCAAACTTAAAAATCTTTACCCATCAACCGAACTGATTATCCAATGGAAGGACCATTCTCACGCGACATGTTCAAGTCCGAACGAATATATAATACTCCCTCTGTTCCATAAAGCTTGTCACGATTTTAGTTCAAATTTGAACAAAAATCATGACAAGCTTTTTGGGACGGAGGGAGTAACTCCTTCCTGCGCGACACAATAGAATCACGAGGTGCCCCGGAAGAAAATTGGCTGCTGGTAGCGAACTGGGAGCCACCATGATTCAGATTGGTGGAGAACCAACTCTGGTCCTGCTGAAATCTTCGATATTACTAAACCTCCTAGGGGGTGAAGGCCTCCCATTCAATTGAGCTCTCACATTGCAATTGGGTTGGCAATTTTGACTTGGTCCAACCCCTTGGTTGTGTGGCATTTTTTCCTTTTATTTAAGTAAAACTATTTTTAACTATGCTTTTTGGCTAATAAACTTATGGTATAGTTGTTGGTATAACATAGATTTAAACTATATGAGTACTTATATTTTTTTACGAGCAATTTATTAATTTTTCGTCTTGCAATAATTTATTTCAGCTATATATTATATACCAAAGAATGATAGCTAAAATATATGATTAATAATAATTTTACGGCGCGGCAAAGCGTGCTTTTACTTCTAGTGAATGTTGAAGTGTATGGTCTGGCAATGCACAAGGAGACGTACTCATTGTCATTGTATCTTTCACCGAAACATTACTGCTATCATCCCGAGTTTCAGTAAGCTCAATTAAGCTCAATGGAGGACCAACAACCTCTGCATCAGGCACTCTTATCGCCTCACTACGCACTCTTACCGCCTCTCCACGCAAGGTGCCTGTCGAACATGAATTCCTTATTCTTTCCAAGTCAGGATTGATCGCTTTCCTGTGTGAGTGAATCAGAACAAAAATCCATACAGTCCTTCTCATATCAAGCAATTGGGAAATCACAAATAAACGGATACTACCTTTGTCCCATAATGTAAGACATTTACATTATGGGACAGAGGGAGTACGAGTTATGGTAAACATAAAAATTATAGGATACCTAATGATGGTTAACATATATTTTTTACAGGATACTTGATGATGGTGATCAGTTATGGTATACATATAACTGTATGCATGTGTAAAAACAGGGGTCGCGAGGTCCACACGCGTGTGGGCCCCAGGGGTCGAGTGCACGGTTGTCGCTTGATTCTATGGCCTATACACGTCAACAGGCACATGCGAGCTCATCTGGACCGTCGGTTGAGCTGATCCAATCGCTGGTGATGGAGGAGTGTTTGGAATTTGGATGGACGGGGAGAGCTCACATATCGGGTCCGGTTGGTGGCCGGTTCACGCCGGGTGGTCGTTTGTTTGTGCGGCGCGTACATGCGAGTGAAAATGAACGGTGGGTGGTGTACTGGCGGGCAAATGGCTAACTGGCTGCTGCTATCCTACAAGAGAAGAAGGCTTTGCGAGTGCTCAATTTTTCTGTTTGATAAATAAACTCTTCTAAAGCCGTTCAACATATATGATGTCCGCCAAGGAGGAGGAGAGGGAGGTCCACAATTGGCGAGTGCTCAATTTTGTTATGATAAAAAATTCTCCAAAAGCCGCTCGACATATACGATGTCCGTCAAGTGCGTATGCCGGGTGTTTTTTTTTTCTAACAATTGATCAAAAATTTTCCGTGTATTTTACTAGGCAGTCAGCAACAACTTGAGATCAGTAAATAAAGGGCCAACCAAAAATGAGCTCGAGTGTGGGGTCTGGTGATGGTTGGGTTACGCCGGCCGCTCGTGCGTGGTGAAAATGGACGATGAGTGGTGCACCGGTGGGCAAACAGCTAGTTGGTTCAGCTATTCTTCCGGATCGGAGGGAGTAGTATTTACAGCCATGATAGTACTAGTTTATACTACCTCTGTAACATAACATAAAAAGTTTTTAACACTTTCAAACCCAAGAACATTTGTGTAATAACCACTTCTACTGAACAAAAAAGGTAAAAAATAAATAAAAACAATATTAGGATCAGATAGGAATTAAATTTTCGCATGGCATATTCGAATCCACATTTTATTTTCCAGAGTATAGTTATTCTACAATCAAAATTTGAAGTTGGTGAAGAATTATATATCCTTGGTTTAGGGTTTCAATCACTGCAGGGTTTTTTGAGTGGCCCGCTATGTTGCCTAAGAAGCATTTGTCGGGTGCTAAAAAGGGAGAAAAGAGAAAGAAAATAATCTGAAAATTCAACAACTGAAGGGTTCTTTGAATTGGTATTTTACATCTTCAAGCAATGTTCATGCCATGTTTAAGGTAATCATGTCATGTTAGTTTCATTTTTGCTACTTTATTAGTATTTTTATCATTATATGATGATTTCTGATTGAAAGTTTACTCTTAATATTATGCTAATGAAGGTAATCATATCATATTAATACCACAAACACACACATACATATATATGATCTTAGTATATAGGGGCCCATATCGCCGAGTTCGCCTAGGGCCTTCTGAAACATAGGATCGGCCCTGCCACGGTGACCTAAAGAGTAATCCTATCAAGTTTCTATCATATTAGTCCGACCTACTAGTTAATTACTGGAATAGTCCCTAAAACAGTACAAACGACATTAATGTTAGCATTAATCTTGATTCATATATCTCATTTTAGTTTACTTTAACTATGCATTAGAGGTTAGGATAGTGTAGGCCAGTAAAGCTTCGATTGTCAGATCAGAAAGCAGGTTTTCACCCCCCTTTATAGATAAAGGAATATAACAGAGTACACGGCCGAACGATACACGATGGTGAGGCAGCCCTCTTACAAAGCCGATACTAAAATATTCGGCACACGAATGCACCTACGAGCACATCACACGAATTAAACACACACACATAACACCCTAGCACACCTAAGCTCCACGACAACGCCCTCAAGAGGGATCACGGCGCAAAGCGTCGTCGCTGTCGAGTCCATCGGACATAGGTCTTCACCTGGAGCCTTGAAACGGAGAGCAGATCCACAATGACGTCTTCAAGAAGACCGCGACACCCACGGATGTCGCCGCCATCGGCGCCAAGGCGCGGAGCTTTCGCTC
This sequence comes from Bromus sterilis, assembly GCA_950022295.1. Classification (NCBI taxonomy): domain Eukaryota; kingdom Viridiplantae; phylum Streptophyta; class Magnoliopsida; order Poales; family Poaceae; genus Bromus; species Bromus sterilis. The sequence goes on from OX465597.1 coordinate 36,074,466, forward strand.
GGCAACTCGCCCGTGCCACCGATGTCGCCAGAGGGTTACGCGGAGGATAGCCCTAGATCCGGACCAGGAGACCCCCCCCCCCCCCCCGAAGAGGCCTGTCCGGGCTACCAACCGCTCCACCACCCGTTGGCCACACAACCCGGGGGAGAGCCACCACCACCACAATGAAGCCTGCCAGAAATCACCTATGTGGACCCCCTTCCGGGGCCGCCGCCCCGGCATCCATGCCGCCAGATAGCGCATGACAACCCCATCACAGCACCCTCAACCCCGGTGGGAAGAGCGACGATCATCCATCACCTCTCCGCCTGGCATCAGCCCTAGAGTCTGGGTAGGCGCCTCCATCATCGGAGGCAGCACCCACACCTGCGTCCCCAGCCAGCTCCAGTGATCTGGGGGGAGGCAACTCCTAGGCTGCCGACGGCCACCGGAGAGCCTGCCCAAGCCACTCGACTGAGCCAGCTCTCGCGATGCCAAGTCCGAGGTCACCGGTACCAATCCGCAACCCGATGATCCGCTACCACGGCGACCACCTGCGACCACCGTACCCGCGAGGCGAGCACGACCAACACCCGCGAGCACCTCCCGGGCCAAGCCTAGCCGCGCCTACCCAGAGAGCAAGCTCTGATCCGCCCCAGGCTCCAAACTGGACCGCCCGAGCACGAACCCTAGATCTGGCCCAACCCCGAGGTGCGTGCGGCGGCGTCCGCCCAGCCCCACGCATCGTCGGTCAGATCCAGGAGAAGGCGCCCGCAACCACCACCTTGCGCCACCTGCGCCGCCGCCATCCTGAGCCGCCGCAGTCCCGCAGGAGCGGCCTCAGCCCGCGCCGTCCCACGAGCCCGACCGGCAAGGTGCTGCCGCCAGATTTGACTGCCGCACCAAGATCCGTCGCCGTCCCCTCGAACACGCACCACCACCGCCAGCCCACCACGCAGCCACAACCACACTGCCCGCCGACCACCAGCCGCCGGAGCACCTGGGGACGGCCAGCCCATGCCGCCGGCCCTAGATCTGGCCGCGCCGGTAGGCTGCAGGCTGCGCCGCCGCCAACCCTGGATGGCCCGGCACGCCTCCCACCAAGAGCGCCCGACCGCAGCGCCACGCTCCTGCCCGGGGGGCCGGCCCGCGCCAGCATCGGACGCGCAGGAGGACGCGAATGCCCCGCCGCCGCCGGCTACGGCTAGGCTTTGCCCGGCCGTGCCCTTGGGGCGGCGGGCGGGGGGGGGGGGGGGGGGGGGGGGATGCGGGGCGAGATGCCAAACTATCGTGTGATGCAGTGGGCGCGGGCAAAATGCAGATGGTGCCATGCGATACAGCGATGCCGTGAGATGCGGCAAGACGCGACGGATGCTGAAGAGTTACGGGCTGCATGTTCATGTTGAGCCGGGTGATCCGACAGTTTAGGTGCATGCGTTCGATTGGAGTTGTTAGCTAGCTGCATGCAAGTGTTACTTAGTAGCTATGCGTTGGTTTGTTAGTTTGTTTGTAGTGGCCGCCTGGTCGGTGGTTAGTAGCCGAGTCACTGCCCGCATGATGAAGTGATTCCACGAGGTGCGTGGGTGTAGTGGCGTGATCGAGTGCATGCCATGAGTTCTCGGGTCCTGTGTATATATAGTTATATACGGAAAGTGTTATCGTGATCCCGAACTCAAATGAACTTACATGAACAGTAAATTCAAAAAATAGTTAAAAAAACTAAAAAAAATCTGAATGTTTGTTGTAGATGAACATCAATTAAAGTCCTAAAGTCCTGCAAAGTTTCATCAAGAAAGGGCATATGTAGAGGTGTGTGCAAAAAAACAAAAAAAAGTTCTAAAATATGTAAATTTGAGTGCTGATTTTTGTTTTTTTGTACGGACCTCCATAGATGTGTTTTCAAGGTAAATTTTTGTAGAATGCTAAAACATCTATTGATGTTCATTCAAAAATAGAATTAGAATTTTTTTGAACTTTTTTACTATTTTTTCAAATTTTATTGTTTATAGGGTGCATTTGAGCTCAAGAGGTTATATTGAAGTAATGAAAGTGAGGCCGTGAGGGCTGAGGAGAAAATGTAGACAATGCATTCATTCATCAAAGAGAGAACCTCTTGGCAAAGCTAGCAGATGGCTTCTTCCTTGGTGTATGTGTGTGTAAGCATGTGTGTGTTCGTGAGAAACGAGAGAGTTATGAGAGAAAAAGAGAGGTGCGGCAAGGAGGCAGCGCCAAGCCGCCAACACAGCGTTCCCGCTGAAGATGGGCGCCACCAGTTGTAGCATGTCGGCCCTTCTTTTCTAAGAGCATCTCCAGCCGCGCCCCCAAGAAGGCTTTTAGGACGGCGCTATGTTTCGTTGGACGTTTTTTTTTCAATCGCGCTCCAAGGGCCCAAATTTCGCTGGATTGGGCCGAAATTGGATCCGGCGATCCCAAGCCAACCCATCGCAATGGGAGTCTCCTGGAGCCGCCGAATGAAAGAAAAGCGTGCGAAAGAAACCGCGCGCGAAATCCCAGCGGGGCGCGGCGTTTGCGGGCCCGCCAAGTCAGCGACACAACCGATGTCGTCCTCATCACTACGCCTCGGCCTTCCCGCGCCGAATCAATGTTTGCTGCCGTCGGTCAGCCTTCTCAGGGAATCAATGTTGGCCGCCGAGCAGTTCAATTGCTCACGCGCCTAGCAGTAATGGCACCGGGACGCCGCATGTAGCTCGCCGCGCGTCCACACCCGCCGCTATAAAACACGACCTCTCACCGTCTTCTTCGCACACAAGCACTCTATCCCTCGCCGCAAACCACTCCTCTCTTCTCCCTCCCTCTCCCCCGCAACCATGGCCGAGCGCTTCCCCGATGACAGCGCCGCGATGAACGGCTTCGGCCGCCGCACCCTCCTGGGTTGGGAGGCGGCGCTGCTAAGCCGGCCGACATGCGCGCCCCCATGGACTGGGTTCTCAGTGCCGGCGGCGTACCAGTGCCGGCGGCGTACCAGTGCCGCCGATCCCATGCAGTGCGGCCTTCCACGAGGAGGTCGCGGAAATTTGAGTTGCCATGCCGCCAGGGGTCTGGCAGAACCCGCTCTACGCGGCGGACAATGAGCCGGAGTGGGTCACCTACTTCGAGCGACGCCACGCTGAGGCCAGAGCATCCACCAACGGCGGCCCGACGCCGTCGGGATGGAAGAACTCCAACGGCCTCCACCGTTCGTGGGGCGCCCCAGGCCGCACACTCCAGGTCGTCCTCGCCTACATCAAGGGCGGCAACGACCCGCCGCTCACCTACCCGCCGGCGAACGCGTCCGGGTTTGTGCCCGACGGTGGCCGCGCCCGCACGTCGCTCTGAGCGTCCATGCCACGGCGCATGGACGGCGGGTCGTCGTCGTCCTCCGGGCCGGGGTCTCGCTACCCCCGGCGCTCGAGTTTCTTGAGGCTCAGCATCGCTCGAATCAGGCGCGGCGTGGCAGCGGCAGCAACAGGGCGGCGACGGCGGCGGTGAAGGGCAGCAGTAGCAGGGCGACGGTGGGGTGAAGAGGAATCAGGCTGGCGGGAGGCGGCAGCATGCAGCGGCGTCGGGAAGCTCGTCGCCCACCGGCGTTGTCGTCCTTGACAGCGACGACGACGAGGACGAGGCGCCGCTTCGTGTCAGGAGGAGGAGGCCGGCGCCCGCCGACCAAGGGTGCAGCAAAGCCCTGAAGGACGAGCCGCCGAGCGACGACGACGACGACGACGGCGGCGATGACTATGACGCCGAGATCTACCGCATTCTGGGAATGCAGTAGATCTTTTTCTATTTTTATTTTAATGTTTAATATGTAAAAACACCGAACTATCTATGCAATCTGCCTATATTTTTTCCTATTTGTCCGAATTTTTTCCAATTTGTATGAACTTCGTTCAATTTCCGCCGTTTCGACTCACCGGCTCATGGGGCCGCGGCTGGGAAGGAAATCGGCCCAAGCCGAAATTTTCCGCCGGCGGACCCCCAGACGGTGCTAAAATAGTGCCAAAAACCGGCTTAAGGGGCCGAACGACTGAAGATGCTCTAAGGCTGCTAGTATTAATAATTAGATGTGGCATGTGTGCCTTGCGCGCCGCTGAAAATTTACAAGATTTTTTCTATTTGCCAGTCGTCCGCTCTCTACATATCATCTTCTTATACTCATGTCTGCCCGACATGCGCGCCCCCACGGTAGTATAAGCTAGTTACCCAATTCTTATCGATTAATGGTCTTAATTCCATGATTTAAGATAGCCCGATATTTGACCGATATTTGGCCGATATATCTTCTAGGAAAGTTCGCCGATATTTTTTTCCTGCATTGAATATCGGCAAATAGCCCGATATCTCGCCGATATAGCTGCATTCTTTGTATCAAATATCCCCAAATAGCTACCATAAAATCCCGCCGATATATCCCGTATCCCGCTGTTTTAAACCTTGGTAAGAAGTGTGGACACATACAAGATATTGGTCAAAAATTGTGTACATCAAAGTAATTAAGAGGACAAAATGTTGACGGAATATCATCTTTGTACAAGACCAACTAATTTGTAATATTTCATCTTAGTAATGCATACAACACAACGAAACATTAGTCATAAGACATTTTGAGTGCTAGAATTGGATGCAATCGTGAAATTGATGTTCTAGCAAATAAATTTAGGAAGGTTTGTTTATACAAACTTTGAATCAGTTCATGTATTCAATTTCACTAATTTATACAATTGAAATCTATTAATAATCAACCCACTCCATGTTATATTTTGTAGGAGATGGGTACAAACGGTGTATTCCTCAATTGGATTAACTTTATAAGGGACTCTATCGTGGATGTCAGTTGGTAGTCCATCTAGGATCATCCCTATGAGTTCACCTTTGAAGATCATGTTGTGTCGATCACTTCTTGCCATGTCTTTCATGTCATCATCATCAAGATAATTGCTCACTTTTGTTGTTCAATTATGTATTCCCTCCGAGCTAATCTATTAATAAGTAGTGTACTATACATTTTGGTCCCTTGTGCCCAATGATTGCTTCAATTTTTGGTGGCTACATTGTGAAAGATATCCCTGACACCTACATCTTATTTCTTCAATTTTATTTATTTCTGGATCTTGTTTTTTCTAGCAAGGGATGGCGAAGATAATGGAAGGTGGATAAGGAAGGAGTAGAGAGGAATATGTCACTTTGCCTTCGAGCAAGGAGAGGGTCATAAGGAGAAATGAGGACAACTGAAGAGAAACTGTGAGTGTGTGTGTGTGTGTGTGTGTGAGAGAGAGAGAGAGAGAGAGAGAGAAAGAGAGAGAGAGAGAGAAACAACATGGCATCATATTTAACACATATTTTGTAATTACAATTTATTTTTCCAATGTAAATATTTTATTCCATGTCAATGCACCGACATTCAACTAGTATACGATAGTTGGGGAGACGCATTGGCACTTATTGGATTTTGACCTATGTGTGTGCAACCTGTGAAAGGACTAGGCTTCCAATTTCTAGGTCCCTCTAGTTTCTAGCAGTTTAAACCATAAGGCGCAGTAATACTAACCCCAGATCTCCCCTCCTATTAAGCCTTCGATTTTCTAGGTTCCCAAATATAATACTTCTGATATTCCTTGTAATAAGTTAATGTGATCGGTCATAGGCCCATTATTTTTTCCCTAAAAAACATATGAATGCCCTACAACCGAATATGGGTGCACCAAATCTCTTCGTGAATTCAACTTCGAAGCTTTGTCACTTGTCTCCATGTAATTTCTCTGGACCACTCGCAGGCTTCTCACCTCTCCCTTAATACCTTGCCTTGCCTAGTAGTTCGATATACATTGCTCAAGGCCATGAGTTCAGAAGTACACATTGTGGCCCCACCTTCAAGTTGCTTTGATGACCATGATGTGAATAGGATCATCCCCTAGTACTCCAATGACATGTATTTTATACTTATTAGTCTAATTAATATCAAAGGACATAAAAATTAGAGGTATTATGGAACAAAAGATACCAAAGAGAATGCTCAGATCTTGCGTTGTTTTAGTTCAGAGCCATTGTGAACTTGTGATTGCTAAAGATTATCCGATCAAGACTTGAGTATGTATGATTCTAGACACATCTCAATTCTGTGAAACACACTATCAAATATCCAATATTATTTTATGGAGAGCAGATCCCATTTTAGAGTTTGGCACTAGGCCCTGAATTTTGTTTCCTTAGTTTTGATACCAACTATGCATGCCAGCACACAATACTATAGTTTTGCATGAGTGAACATGAAAACAAATATAAAACAGTAGGATATGTGCATGCACTGAAAGTTTATACGCATGTGAGCTCATATAAGTCAATAGCTTGGTGCTTGTACTTAGGACTTATGAAAATTAGGAAGCCCAAGGTTTATAAATTGCCAGGAGTCGTGGCTTCCAAATTATGTGCATTAGAGCACATGACTATTCTTCAGGATAAGAAAGTAAATACGAGCATATATTCTGCTAACAAAATATGTTTCCAAATACATTTACATTGTCCACACAGGTCATAACTTTCTAGTTTTGCATGCTGAACATGTGCTTTTATCTTGAAAGCTAGAACCATATGACTATGAGGAAAAAAATCCCACAGTACACTTTCCAGACAAGAAAGTGTATACCATGATGTATGGAATTTCAATTTATAATGTCTTTTATTATCAGTTGGGTTGAAAGTGTGCAAGGTTATGTTGTCGTTGGTGCTTAATGCTTCCTAACCATGCATGCATGCCAAAACTTTTTACTAATCTTTTGCAAAAAGAAGTTTACACCACCTATTTTAGCCTCCATCCTTATTATGCAAATCTTCACTAAAATGCATGATCGTTAATTTGAAATATACATAGCATATATAACTAAAAGGCATGATCATAGTAAAATTGAACCAGTTGCCAGCCGTCTCACGTCATCAGCATTTTTGGCCATCAAATTTTCTGTTTTGATAGTTTATGGTCGTCCGATCATTATGTAATCTTGTGCCTTGTCGCTAAGTGGGCTGGATGTCCTATGAGAAGCTATTTTGATGGGGAAAATGCATCATTCTGGTTAACTGGGCCATAACCCGGGTGAAGCCCACATCCATCCAACCGTATAATTATTTCCCTTGACCCATCTATCATAGTGCCTCACAAACCCTAAAAGAGGAGGCACCAACCTACCGAGGGTCTGGAACAGCGCATGGCGTGGCGGCGGCGCCTATCCCCCATCCTCTAGATCTGCGGCGTTGCCTTTCCTCCGAACATGGTCTAGACGGTGACGCCTACGGCGACCCTTCAGTTCACCCCATGCGGTGTCTGCTCTCCTCCGACGCCAACCTCGCGCGGCGACGCCTTCCGTAGCTTATCGCCTCGGCATGCGCGATATCGCCTCTCCTTCAACCTTGATAGATTCGTGACGACTACCGTGAATCGTCGACTCGCCTGGTGGTGGCGCTATTTGCATCGACATCCCATGGATCTCTGTTGTCCAAGAGGAACGCCATGCTTTCGACCTACCTCCACATCAGTCTTGCTTTCCCATGGGGGTAAGTACGTTGTTCTCTCACCATTGTTTGGCCTCCTTCTGCGACGTATCTCCATGATCGAGGTGAGTCCACCCTACCAAGATCGGTTGTAGCCATTTATGCTCATAAGTAATGTCCTTTTCATTGAGTGAAGCAAAAATTGTGTTAGCTTTTAGAAAATAGAACATTGTCAACAATGATAACTTGACATATGATCACGTAACGATGTTCTTCTAATCAATGAAACCATGACTTTTGTCGCAAAAAAAGGAAGCCATGACTTCTGAGGATTAGCCATGCTCTATTGATATTTCAAGATATGGGCATAACCATGAATATAAATTTGTAACTTTAGTCTTGTATGTATGTAATATATGTAGCATATGAATAACGAAGCTCAGAGTACTAGATGTGCAAATGTTTTTTTATCGTTTTCTCATAGCACTAGATGTGCAAATCTCTTTTTTTAAGTTGTGCGACATCATTTTGATATCCAAACCTTCCCACCTACCATGTTTACTTTATATCATATATCAATTATTATAATTGGTATATCCTCTACCCAACTTTTATGGCTATAATTTATACAAGTTTAAACATGTGTAGGAACTAATCTTTCCATCTTGTGAACCACAGTTGGCAAGTAATGTCAAAACCATCACTATTACTTTGTAACCGAGTCAAATTCTAATTTTTTTTTCATATATAGAAGAGAGGTTAAGCTATGTAAGTATAGCCAATAGATGTGAAATTTACATCAAATTGTTAAAGAGTTGGCACCCCCTCCCTAGCACATGCTCATTGCATCATGGGAAGGTCACGCGTGATATATAGTGTTGCTACCGAGGAGATTAATGGCGAGGGAGGCTGGGGAAAACAAAATCATGGTGTGTAACTGAGTTTATTCTAGGTAAGTTGTATCCTCTTCTCAACTCCATCTCAATCCCCATATCCATCCTCCCATTAATTTTCTCTTGATTCTATACATATTAGGGCAATGAGGGTTTACAAAAAGGTACAAAGCTTCCCGAGGACTCATCTTCTTGGATGCAAAAAGGTAAATTTAAGTTGGCATTTTTAATTAGCTAAAACAGGCTGTGAGGATTAAAACATATGTTCTTTCTAGAAGTACTTTTTGGGAGATGATAATTTACTATAGGTTGTAACATTTATATACTTGGGTGATGGTTCTATCATGTGTAGTAAAAATTGCCTATTGAAAAACCATCCACAGCTTCAAATGATGCATGGGCATTGCCGATCATGCATCATGTTTATTTTGCATCTAATGTGTTGATTTAGTAAGTCTACATTTGGTCCAATGATCTTCAACAAGGATACACTTACTCTGATTCCATTTTTAGTTTCTATAGACATTGCTTGATGTGGATTGCAATAAGAGATCATGTTGAGGATGTACCGAACCACATCTTTCTTATTTGGTAGTACAATGATATCTTAACTATGCTTTACAAAGTAGAGTTCATGTCTAACCCATTATTAGAGATTTAGAAAACCTAAGCTCTTCAGAAGCTTTCTTGCAAAAATAATAATAATATATGTATATATGCTCACATCATGCATGTTTTGCTTCCTTTAATTTTTAAATGCTATTTCGAATAGTAGTGTAGCTTGTAACCTGTAGGTGTTGAACTAAATACAAATCAAAGAAGTTAATAAAGATAATATAGGCTTTGATCTATTGCGGGGTCATGCAATGCTTTTCTATTTGCATTTCAGTTCAGATTTACCTCCAAAACATTGCATGGATTCTTTCACACATTGTCTAGTTTATTTTTGTACCTTCTTGCAGTTTAGTTACATGTAAGTTTTGTTCTCTATTTAATATGTTAGTTGTCTTCTTGATTGTATAGATGATTTTAGCTGATCTGATATACACATACTCACATGGGCTATTCAAAGACACATGATAAAAACATAAGTCATTCTAGACATTAGAAACCAAAGACATTTATGTATACCTTGATTTTATGAAGCATAACATATCCTCATGTATGTTTTTCTTTCCATGAGTAAATTATTATGATATCCCTCTCTATATGTCCAAGAGATGGAAGGGCAGAGATTTTTTGGCTTTTCTTCTATCTTTTCATCCAAGAGTTGAACAATAAAGATCGATGACAAGTGTTTGATGATTTTGACCAGGCCATGAAGGAACAAGGTTCAAAATGTTCGTTCGTTAGGATGCCGCATGCCACAATAGCTGCATATATATATACATCAACACACTTCCACTTGAGACCTATTTCAAGAGATCATTCATCAGAGGTACATGCATGATTTCTTTTTATAAAGAAATTTGTGTTTGGAACTTAGATTCGGTAACTATTTTACATGTCATGAAGTGTGTACTATGCCACTCACAAAAATCATAGCTTCTATCGATTGTGTTTAGCTAATTATTGAATTTTTTTTCCTACATAATAGTATTGTTCAAGTTACTGCAATTCGTCCAATGTGTGTCAAGGCTATATGTTGCTCCTTGATTAAGCCTATTTGATTGTAGATGTGTTCTCAAGTATGTTCATAATAGTCTGATGGTGTTGCTTAAGTTAAAGTCAGAGCTATTGCGCCAATTTATTTTTTGACCAATTCATTTGAAAGTGGCAATAAGTTATAGCTGGAATTTTACTTTATGTTTGATTAGAATTTTAATAAAGTGGCAATAAGTGGGAATAAGTGATTTACTTATGTTTGATTAGAATTTTACTTACTCTATTTCTACTATTTTCAAATGAATTGGTAAAAAAAAGTGGCAATAAGTGATTTACTTTATGTTTGATTAGAATTTTAATAAATAACAAAATAAATTTGTTTTAGAAGGTAAGTAAATTAAGGTGATTGGGATTACCCTATGGTAAAGATTGAATGACGAAGAAATGATGAACAAAAAAATTAAATAAAAAGATGGAACCATAAAAAAATTTCAAGTAGTAGAAATAGAGATAATTTTATTGCAAACTGACATTGTAGTTTTTTTGAGGATAACTGACATGGTAGTGGTACTGTTTAAAGTTGCTGCAGGTGTGTTGATGATAGATAGGCAGCAAGGGTGGGCAGTGGGGCCATTCCTGCCGTGCCTAGCGGATGGCCATATGGACCGAAAGGTAATACTAGTCGCTCTCTCTCTCTCTCTCTCCTCTTTTACATCACTTCTCGTATGTTTCTTCCTCTGCCCGTCCCCTGCATGTGAATTTGTGATCGTCGATCGAGTGCTTTTCTCGTTCCGTGCATGTGACTGGTGGGGCATGCAAAAAGAGATCTTGCACGTACGACTGTCTGTTGATTAAGTGCTACTCCTTAAGTGATAGTATGAGTCCGTTATAGCATAGTGTTCGCGCTTTTCTGGCCGTATCATCCATTCAACGGAAGAACACATTTGTTCGTGTTAAATAAAAGTCCATGTCAGCGTCAGTGCTAACGTCCGCGCAATTCACAACCAAAAACTTTAGTTGAAAACTACCAACGACCAGCAACACATGTCAGTTTACAAAAAAAAGCCCAACGCCACACATGGCTGTTGTCGATCATTCATTCGAAGCGAGGATCTGGTTTCTTCTCGAATCAAGCCTTTTGCTTGGAGAAATGGTGTTCTAGTCCACCTTCATGACTTCGACTTGTTTTGCCATGAGTGCGAGCTTCATTTCATTTGATCTTGTCTTGACATTGATATCTTCGATCTCAAGTTTCTTCTTTGAATCTCGAGGTATGCCTTCATTTGCTCCTCCTTCTCTAGGCACTTCTTGTCCTCCCTCATCTCCTTGCTCGACACGAAATCTTTCCATGTTTCTTGCAAGGCAAGTGTGGCCGCATCATGCTTGTCATCGACTTTGGAGTTTTTTTTGTCCCCTTGGCCTCTTCTCACCCTCTTCATGGTCATCCATGGCCACCGGCCCTTCATTGTTCTTTGGGGCGGCATATTGCTTTCTAAGCTTGTGCAGCTTGCAAATGATGGTCCAACAATGGGTGAGGTTGAATGGCTTGTTGCCATGTTGAACCCTAAACAATTCCCATGCTTGAAACACCTACACACAATGAACATGTAAACAATAAATGCAATGCCAATGAAAATGTCAGTGGCCATGGCCAACAATAATGCAATGGCCATGGCCAACATTGATGTCAAGAGAGTTTACTTCTCGCCCCTCGTTGGTTACCCAAAGTGGAAGGTTGAGATGTAGCGTAGCGGCAATTTACCTTACCGAAGATGATAAGGTTTGAGTGTCGAACCAATAGGACTCCAACAGATACAAGAAGGTGGTGAAGTGAACAATGGCGCCGTTCAGAACTCAAGGTTGCTTACTTCACCTGGACCTGCACACACAACAAATAACTTTGCTTCCCAACGAGTACAGAGGAGTTGTCAATTCCTCCGTCCTTGTTGTTTACAAAGGATAAAACGCACGGGATAATAATGATAGTGATAGCAACGGAAAGATAAATAAAGCAGTAAATTGATAGCGGGTGTAATCAGTATTGGAAATATGGACCGGGGTCCTATGATGTTCACTAGTGATGTCTCTCTCCCAAAAGACGATAAAGGAACCATGCGAGGTAAACAAATTACAGCTGGGCAATTGATAGGATTATGTGCGCAAACCAATGCTAATTATGCTATAAAGAAAGGAAGAGGCTCAAAAGCTTGGGAGGTACGCCAAAACAAGTAGACCGAAATCCATCTGCATCTACCTACTAATCATCCACCTTGAGATATCTATCCAGAACATCTCGCTGGTATTAAGTTGTGAATCCCACCCAACGTGTAAACTCAAAGCAACAGACAACTGCATTAAAGAACTTTGCGTAAAGTAAACAATCCTTGCACCCGCAAGTACAAGCACCGTTGTTTTCCCCCTTGTGGCAACAACACATCCCCTAGACATCAGGGGGCATGAACCCACAATCATGCATAAATCTCCCTCTTGGAGTCACTACCTACTATTTGGCCAAAGCAATAAACAGCAACGGAGAACATGCAAGAATTACTCAAGAACATAAATATAAAAGAGGAGAATCAAATATATTACTCAAACACAATCTGAACATAATCTCATAATCCATCGGATCCCAGCAAACTCAGCATAGCAACAGCAGAAATATTACATAAGTGCCTCGATCATGTAGGGCAGCTCACGAGGTCTAATCCATGAAGAACAAAGAGGGGAGGAGAACATCACATAGCTACTAATCATAGACCCATGGTCAAAGGTGGACTACTCACGGTTCATCCGGGAAGCATCCATGGTGGTGGAGAAGCTCACGGAGGTGATTCCTCCCTCCGGCAGGGTGTCGGGAAGAGGTCTTCTGGTGCTCCTGATCTTGGAAGCGCAGCGGCGGCGGAACAGAGGGGAGATCGCGAAAAAGGGTTCCCGTCCAGGGATTTTTGCGTCACTAGGAATAAATAGGAGAAGGGGGCAGCTAGGGGGGGCCACCAGGGGTGCAGGCTCCCCCCTGGCGCGACCTACCCTGGGGCGCGCCGGGAGGGCGCCTTGGCCCTGGTGGGTCCCCGCTGCCCCCCCCCCCCCCGGTGATTCCAGAAGCTTCCTGGTCGCTGATTTTTTATTGGATTTTTCCCGAATTTTTGGAGCTTTTTAATATGGGGAAAACCTGAAATAGAAAAACAGCAGAAAACAGGAACTGACACTGGGGTGCACTGAGTTAATAGGTTAGTCCAAATATGATCAAAAGTGTATGAAAGTTCATCAATATCATAGCAATATCACACAAAAGAGGCATGGAGCAAGCAGAAATTATAGATACGTTTTGGACGTATCACACATGCCCCTAAAGTCTCCTATATTTATGTTGATTTTTACCAATTTTAATTAGAACCTCAAACCATATCATTCCCTATCATCTCAAAGTAATCCATTGAAACTTACACATTTTTGAGATGTTTACAAATATTACCCCAATAAAAATCAAGATTATAAGCTTCTATGCATCAAAAATAAACCTTGAGATGGGGTTCAAGTGGTTTTTCCATCACTCGCGACACTGCTTCCCTACCCGTCCTGGGAGGTGCATTGCAATCGGCGCGAATCCATAGTCTCCGAGCACATCCACCCATCCCTTGAGAAGTCTTCAAACAACAAAATCACATTAATCAAGAAAATTAAGGAGAAATATTATGCATGTTGGGAGATACAACTGTTGGGAAAACAAATCAGATTCAGATGTTTCATGTACTCATCCTCTTCCTCCGTCCAGGATCCTCTAGATGGCTTTACCGACCTGCTATTTTTAGCAGCAAAACCCTATTGACAGACCATGGGGATCTCATCTGGGACGGCCGCAATGCCATAACCAACAATAGAGAGGGGCCCATTCGGTATGATGGAAGTAGAGATAACATACCAAAGACGGTAACAAGCAATCCCGTAGCCCGGATTTCGGTTGAAGTGATACCAGCTTGCTAGAAGTGTGAAAACTAGTGCTAGATCTCCGGAATGTTTGGAGAAAAGGGCCTCGTCCCCTGTGTTTTCTGAAAGTGGATAGCTCACAGAGTGAAAACAACAAACCGACGAGCTTACTGAATGCCCAACTTGTTCTCTTGTTGCCGAGGCAAATCAGCATGGAAAACTGAAGACGGTGTCCCATGTTGTATGGTTATAGGAAAAACTGGTGTTGTGGGTTGAAGCGGCGAATTCTGGAGTGCTACACTGCCATGATTGGGAGAAGAGATGGACACCCTAATAGATAGGACTAATTAGCCTGCGAATTCGAAAAATCCCCATGCCTGTTTTCATATGACAATACATGTCCAGAAAATACATCAGCTAAAGGAAATGGGTGACATTTTAAAGCTAGAATCAAACTGTAGAATTTACTACAACATTAGGGAAACTTTTAAGATTGTAAAGAGGAAAAAAGTTGTTCTTGTGGCGAGAACACATTTGTCAGATAGTCATTTGTGGAAGTACCGGTATGTTTCTGACATGTGTAAGCGTGAATCAAACTAGAATTTACTGCAACATTGGGGAAACTTGTGAGCTTGTAAAGAGGAATTTTTTTTTGTTCTTGTGGCGACAACACATTTGTTTGAAGATAGTCATTGGTGGAGGTACCGATATGTTTCTGACATGTTAAAGCTTGAATCAAATTGCTAGAATTTACCGCAACATTGGGGAAACTTTAAGCTTGTAAAGAGAAAAACAGTTGTTCTTGTGGCAAGAACATATTTGTCTTAACATATGAATTGGTGGAAGTACATGTATGTTTGTGACACAGTGAAAATTGAATCAAACTGGTAGAATTTACTACAACATTGGGGAAACTTTAAGCTTGTAAAGATAAAAAACAGTTGTTCTTGTGGCAAGAACACATTTGTCTTAAGATAGTCATTGGTAGAGTCTCGTTAGACGATTCATCTCTGGCCATGAAAAAGATCTTTTCCTATCAAACAAAATGTAGAAGGAGTGAAGGACTAATCTTACCATGTTCTCTTTTGCCCAGTGGAGGGCCAACTACATCTATGTCAGACGCTTTGATTGTCTCACCATTGAAAGATGTGCCCGATGATCCTGAACTCCTTATTCTCTTTCCACGTCAGCAGCCGGTCACTACTAGGATAATGGCCTCTAGCAGCGCGGGGTACCCGCGTTGTAGATAACGCTTTGCTGCTAACTTCCATCTACAGCGCGGGCCCCCTGTGCTGTAGCTAACTGTACAGTTAGCAGCGCGGCAGAAGTACCCCGCGCTGCAAAACTGCACTGCCACTAGCAGCGCCTCTAGCCAGCCCGTGCTGGAGGTAATTTTAGCAATTTTGTTTATTTTGTAATATTATTTGTTTATACAGTTTTTTATAAATTTCCAGCATACACACATAACATTTACATACAAAGTAGAATCACACACATATAAACCATATCATACCATAGACATGCAATAGGCTCATCGATCATCTCATAAGTATAATATCCAACACAAAGGTCAACTTTTCTTTGCTTAACTTCGCTATTATCCAACAACATAATTTTTAACAACAACTACGAATCAACCTACTCATCACCACCACAAGGTGAAAAAAAAAGACACCCCACATTTCATTATGTAATATGGAGAACAACTTGTCTCCATGTTTTATATTCATCTGATTCACTATCATTTTTCATCCTCTTATTATTACGCAGTCATCATCTTTAGTTTCAGTGGAGTAGTCGGTGCTGAAGAGGACATCCCAAGCCCGTTCAGAAACAACTATAAGCTCGCCTTGAGGAGTCATCCACTTAGGCGTACATGCTGCCGGGATCCGATGTTGAAAGCATATGAGTAAAATACTTAATAATACATTATACTTAATGTTAGGTTAAAGCATTTTTGAAAATGGACTAGTGTGATAGAATAGTAAAAAATATTACCATGCTATAATCTTTTACATGTCCTGGAAACAACTTGAGAACAAATGGAACATATGGTGTATAAGGTTCGCCAATATTATTCAAGTTCACAAACGAAGGAACACCTGTAAGAACATTGATGAAATCATCTTGTTCGTCAATTGTCAGGTCAAAACCACCATTATGAAAAGTATTATCAAACATCTTCCGAACTTCTTTTGGAGCATGGAGATAAACAAACAATTCTAAATAAGTTGTCAACTTGGGAAGCAAGAAAATAAGGAAGTAAACAAGTCAAAGTTGTTTAACAAACTCACGTGGAGATAGAACCAGCTTGATGTCGTCCACTAGCATCCAAATGTCCTTATTTCGAAATGTTTGACCATCTCGACGACGAAGTCCAAGATCAAATGTTATTTGCATATCATCCTCTAATGCATATGCCTTGCATAGTGCATACCAATTTGGACAATCAAAATATGTGCTATTTGGTTCATTAAAGACCTCGACATTTACAGTTATACCATCTTTTGTCTTAATATTGACATCTTTTTTGGCTTTCTCGCGCCACTCATCGATTTTGACAAAGTCGCGGACGTGAGGTCTTGCATAGCAAGGGATGTGCTAGTTGATTATAAAAAAAATACACGTCAAAACAAAAACTAAGTGAAGCATGCTTAAATAAGAAGATGTCGCAGAAGTTGCATACTGTTTGAAATTCAAAGCCCTCCCTAAGCGTGATGGAGAAATATCCGTTTTCCTCCACATCCAACTCTGGAAACTTATCGCACCAACCCGAGTTATCGCCACAATAGTCGCACTCGGAGATTCTATCGTCGTCAGCCATTTTCTGTGTTCATAATTCAAAAATTAGTGAAAGCTCAAGAATGATCAGAGGGGGAGGGGGTGAATGATCACTTCTAAAAATTCTAAGGAACTTAGAAGGAATTCATGCAAACTGCGAAGGACTAAGAACATCTCGAAGGAATTACAGTATCGAAGGTAATGCATAGCTCGAAAGAATTAAGGGCGAAGGGAAACATCGAAGGCATACAGGCTACGAGAGAATACTTAATTTAAATGTATGAAGGAAAACGAGCCTGACACGACGATGTTTGGTAAACCAGTTCACACTCTGCAAAGTGCTACGTCTGGTTGGAGGGACTGGTGATTGAACACCTGGAGCAAAACTCTCTCCGTCCTATTCTCCACTGCAACAAACTCCTCGAGCTTGTCCAGTTTTCACTCGTGGTAGATGATTAAGGACATCTCGGAGACCTTTACAAACTTCCTTCAGCAGTGACAATTACTCTTCGACTGCTTGACAGGCGACGCCTAACCGTCTAGGAGACTTGCAGTTCTCCAAGATAAAAAGATCGGCTAATCTCGATCTAAGCATAGTGAATTGCTCAACTCAGCTCAGACTTGGGATTTTGGTTTTCTCTCGATGAATCTCTCTTGGGATGCTCACAGACTTCTGTCTTAGAATCTTCAGTGGAGCAGCCAACCCGAAATGGCGGGTAGGTGCGGGGTATTTATAGATGGCGATCCCGATGGGTAAAATGACTGAAGTGACCCGATGCAACCGCTTGACGCGTGTCCACAACGGTCGGATTCCAATCACTGCGCAACTTTACTTGAGGAACAAGTAGGCTGACTTACCGAACGAGTTCTCTCTCGAAGGCACGAAGTGCGATGACTTTGCCTTCGAGCTATTTACTCGACTCAGCAAGATTTCTCTCAGTAGGCTTTTGTGGGTTTAGGTTGAGCAGAGCAAATTCACTTCGACTAAGATCTCAACTAGCAAACCCCTCTTGATAATACGGTTTTTCTTATGACTCAAGAAAGTAAAGGGAAACTAGTAAAAAGACTAAGTCTTCGACCAGCTTCATCTTTCTCCTCGTTGCGCTTTTACTCGAGAGACTTTTTCTTCGACTACATTTTTAGGGGTCGTCTTTCTTCAAAGGGTTCGGTAGAAGACTGCAGCTCTGCTGCAGCGAGTTGTCCTTCGACCTTCTACTTGCAAACTCCATTCTTTCGAAACCTAAGTATCTGTTTATACTCGAAAACAATATTAGTTCCACTTCTGCTTTGTCCAACAATGTCCAAAACCTTCGGGGGCAAAACTTGCTCTTACAATCTCCCCCTTTTTGGACGATTGTTGACAAAACAGGCATCGATAAATAATTGAAAAATTTTGAGTTTTCGATGATAAACCAGTGCTAAGGTCGATGAAAATACTCCCCCTTGATGTATGCACGGAAGATAAGAGTTTCCTATGAAGTGCATATTTTGACAAGTAGAGTCGAGGGGAAAAAAACATCAATAATCTTAGCGAGAGAAATTGCATTCCAGATAATATCCAATGAGAAACATCCAATCTCCTCGAATGACCTGTGAACTTATGTGAAAGATAACTTCCTGCAAAAGGTTAAGTATCGCAAGCAGCAGATAGATATCTTACGAAAAAGAGTAGCAGTTCACAGTCCTACTTAGAGTTAGTTACAACCAGATCGAATATGAATCGAAAGTTTGTTGAAACTACTCAGAAAACCTCAAAGATCAAAAGTTTGTCGAATGAAAAGCAAAGCCCTTAACCCCGTAGGCAACCTAATTTCTTCGATGCCACTACATCTCCCCCTTTTTGTCACAACGTACAAAAAGTCGAGAGAATAGGGTCGAAAGAAATTCCTACTCGCTGTGGCGGCTCCGGCGACGTCGAGAGGATTCGGCGAGCGTGGGAGCACGACGAATTGGGCGAGCGCCTGGAGGAGTGATCTTCGTGCGGAAGGAGTGTTGATCTCCAGAAGATTCCAGCTGTGATTCCGGCGGGGTCCTGGGGCTTCGAGGGAGTGGAGTATAAACTCTCTCTGGACGTCGAGGGGCTTCATCTTGCTCGGACTCGGAGGAGAAGGTGTGCAAAGTGATGTGGTAATAGTCATCAATACTTAGAACATCTCTGTTCTTCGGCAGCCGAGGGATATTGGGATCCGGGCGATCTACACGATCATCATTAGTCCAATTCCAGGTCAGATGGGGAGGATATTCTTCGAAGCCACATCGTTGAAGTTGACCGAGGGAATTGAACTTCTGCTGTCCTTTCCAATCTCTTCGAAGACATTCACGCAACATCTGATTGTTGTTCATGGTAATATTGCGCAAATGATTAATCTCGTCCATCAAAGCTTGCTTCTGAATGAAATCTTGGTCGATGTGATGTTGAAGCATTTTCTGGGACCGAAGAGAAACTTCCATGTGATGCACTGGCTTGATAAACTTCGAGCGAACATTTCGCTCAGTCAAATGGGTGCGGACGCCAGTGTGCTCAGCATATGGATCGTTGGGTCGAGCAACAATCTGCAATACTTCCCTAACAGGTGGAGTGAAAATCTTCGGGAAAATTGACACGGGGAATGGCACGTCCCGAGAGTAATTGCAGATGGCCATCATCCATGGTGCAAACGGCTTGTGGGAATTGTGATCATCAGCACAAGACACCAAAGTTCTGAGGAAGTAGTCTTCAAAATCGAAAGGATGACCGTGGACTAACTTCAACAGAGCAAGTTGTACGTCATTGGGAATAGGAAAGTCATCGTGCACATCGAGCATTGGCATCAAAGTCTTCGAAAGAATATAAAACCATGCCTTTGCTTCAAAAACTAAGTGTCTTGGCTTGGGCTCTGCCGTGTAGGTATCTCCTACGACATCTGGATTCATGATCGTTGAAAATTCAGCAGGAGTTGGAGCAGGTAAGTCATGAAGCTTGTGTGGTAAACCTTCGAACCGAGGTAAATTGATGATGGCCAGAAATTGATCGACAGTCATATGGAATACTTGGCCTTGGATCATATAATCAAATTTCCACGTCTTCGAGTTCTCGGGATCACCAGTGACATAGAGCGTTGCATAAAATTGCTTGATAAGCTCGGGATTGTAGCCACAATCGAGAGCAAACATCTTGTGAGCATGAAGACCATCAATTGTCTCGGCAACATTCTCGAAACTTGAAGTGGAGTACACCGAAGGCATATCGAGGTATTGATGTTGGAACACTCTAGCCTTATTGTACAGCACACGAGTATAATAGATGGCTTGCTCTTGGGTCCAAAACCGAAGAGAATATGCACTTCTGGGCTTCTTTTAGGGATTGGTCCCGAAGAAAAATGGCTTGTGTTCACGCCTTTTGAAGATGGGGCCTCCACGAGGAACATCTGAGCGGAACAGTGGCAGCATTTCTCTCGGATGAGCAGAATGGAGCAGCTCATCAACAGGAAAAACTTCGTCAGGATTGTCTGGCATCTGGAAAACTGGCTCAGCATTGCAAGTAATGGAAGATGGAATGTTTACAATGTCCTGAGCTGGGATGGCTGCAGGAGAATTTTCCTCGGCCTGCGCTTCGACGGCAACTCCTTCGTCGGTGTTAGGATTTTGTGCAGCCTCTTCATTTTCCATGGCCTCCAAATCTTCATCTAGTTGTGCAAAAGCATCAACCATTTATTCGTTCGAGGAACTTGATGAGGAGGAGGAAGAACTGGCACTCGAACGGTCATCTCCAGAACTATTTCCTTCGACAGGATCTTGACGAGAAGAAACTGTCGTGATATCAACATCAGCGTCTTCTCCTTCATGCAGAGTCTGGGCAGAGGAGTAATCTTTCTGAGCAGAGGAAATGGGGACTTGAGTTTCTTTCTCGACATGAGCAGCTTGCTCGGTCTCTGCATGATCTTGGATTTCGAGGGCAGGGGTGGTCGATGGAATTACGTGAGGTGGTGATGGTGGGTTTGGAGGTGGTGAGGGTTGGCGAGGTGGAGGTGGAGTTGTTTGTTGTCGAGGTGGAGGAGTTGTTTAGCGAGGTGGAGGAGGAGTTTTCTCACGAGGAGGAGTTGGTTGATTGGTGGGGGTTGGTGCAGTTTCTTGTCGTGCTGATGCAGCAACGACCTCGATAGACTTGGCCTTCTTGGCATTCTTTTCGATCTCTGGCGTCCCACGCGCAGAGGTTGGGGCAGCAGACTTTCTCTTACGAGATTGTCTCTTGTACAGGGCATCATTGTGCTCTTTGCATACGGCCGACACAATTTGTCGAACCTTTTCATACACGGCGGTCAGATTTTCCTTCTGAGCCCTTCTGGAAGCTTCAGCGGTGGCAATCTTGGATTTGAAAAACTTACGGGACTCAATGTCCTTGCTTTCTTCTTGAAGTTGTCTGGAGTAAAAATTCACTTGCTCCTTGTCCTTGCGATCCTGGGTGATATACCCTTCCCAGCAAATCATGTATCGAGCAACATGCTCTTGGATTTCAGCAGGAACATCATCCTCGGCAGTGACTCTGCTCGGTGTGGTAGCCATCTTCCAGAGGATATGAGAAATATTAGCAGCATCCCAAGGAGCATGGGCAGCAGATTCTCCTTCGTTGGAACTCTCTTCATCGGCACGAGGGCCGGAAACAACAGGTGCAGCAGGTGCAGGAGCTGGAGGAACTGGAACATTCTGAGCCTTTTGCCTAGCCTCCTTGGCTTTCTTCTCGGCCTCCTTGGTGGCCTTGGCAGCAGCAATGGGTTTGGTGACGGCACCAGGGGCCACAGCTTTATCCTTCGAGGCACTTGGGGCCTCAGCATTTTTCTTCGTAGCACTTGGGGCTGCAAACTTTTCCTTCGTGACTGTGGGAGTCACAATTTTCTCGGTGGCGCTGGGGGCCACAACCTTTTCTTTCGGTGCAACAGGAATGTTGCCTTCAGCAATTTGTCGTCGGTACTTTTCACTGACCAAATGAAGAATCCCTAGCTGTTGAGCAACCAGAGCCTTTTTATGCTCGGGCTGGCTGTGAAAGTTCAGGAGCTTGGAATTTGTCAAGTCCTTTGCTTCCTGTTCTTTTTGCTTTGCCAGCCTTTCTCTACGTTGAATAAGTGTTTCTTCATCCTCAGAAACTTGAGCTTGCTTTCCCTTCGATTTAGTCGAAGGTTTTGGTTGGCGAGCTTGAACTGGAGGAGCAGATGAAATGGGCGGATCAGTGACCAAGTTGGTCAAGTCAATATTTGCTCGAGGAGCCTGTGAAGCTGGCTCCTGGATCCTAATTCCCTTACTGCTCGGCTTCTTTTTCAGAGGAATGTCCTCGACATCAGCCTCTGTACCAGGGTCTTGATCATCTGAATTTACTTTTTCATCAGAGCTCGCATCAGGTGGCGAGACAATTACCACCTTTTTCTTTCGCTTGGCTGATTTCTTGCCAGCCTTCGATTTGGCACTTGGGCCAACATCTACGGTGCCCTCAACAGCAGCAGCCTCCTTTTTAGCTTTCGCTTCTTTTCTCTTCTGTGCTCGCGCTTCCCGAGCATCAACCAGCTCCTGAAAATCGGCAGGAGTTTTCAGGGAGGATGGATGAGCATCAGCTGGAGGAGGTGGTCGATTATCTTTCGTCCACTTTGGCCTTAACGCTTTGACATCAGACCAAGGATTTTTCATAGGAAACAGCCTCTCCCAGCGTGGCATAAGAGACTTGTACTCATACCAACGAAGCGCTTGAAGTCTTCGAATCTCTTGCAGACGGTTTTCTCTCGTACGTTCATCCTCAGAACCTTCAGGCGTTCTTAACTTCTTTTCGACGATCAACTCTTCTGATAAACCTTCAGAGTTGTTGGTGATTCTTGTTCGGCCTCCTACACGCTTGGGTGCTCTGAAATTTCCTTCGATCCCAGACATTTCCTGCGAAAAAGATAGGTACGAGGGAATATAGGAAAGTTGTGAACAAGTACCAGCGGTTTTCGAGGAAAATCATTTTGAGTGCAGTAAGCATATCGATAAGCATGTCTTGCAGCAAATTTTTCAAGCAAGTACTAGGCTAGATTTCCATCGGGTGCAAATCTAACTAAGAACCTGTATGAACGAATTGCACAACATAAGTTTATCGACACGTTTCTGAGGAAATTGATAAAGTGAGAGAATCCGAGGGATTTCTTACCTAGCGCAGATGGGAATCGACAGAAAACGCTAGAAACTGACTTCCCAAGATTCAATGATCCAAACAGATCAAACAGACCTAAGAAAAGGAGAGAAAATAAAGAACAAATCTGGATACAATGAACAGGAAAGATTGGAATCGTATCCAGAGCCGTGCATACCCTAACTTGGTGATGTACGGCGACTACGGCGACGCGGAAGAAGTTCCTCGTCGACGGGGAGGTCTCCGGCGGCTTCCTTCCGGCAGCAAAGCGGCGAGGGAGTCGACGGCGACGAGCAGCACGGCGGCACGCGAGAGAGAATTTCGGGAGCAGAGAGACGAAGTTGAGGAAATTGCGATGTCTGAGCCGGTGGCAGGGATCAGTATTTATAGGGAGGGGGGGTTTGACATAACTGTCAGATCTGATCCAACGGCGCAGATTTCGCGTCTCTCCGCATTCAATGGACGGATTTTGTGGCGGTAATCGCGGGAAAATCCCAACGAACCGAAAGAATGTTGCTCCACGTACGAGACCAAACTCATCGAACATCGAGTATAAAAGTAGATAAACGTTCGATAGATTTTCCTTCGGAATCAATGACATTCGAAGGGAATCTTGATCGAGTACATATATACATGTTCACGAGAGTAAAGCACAGATGGGGTAGGGATAGAATAGAGGGAAAACAGGGTCCGATGCTTAATCAATCCGAGGGGAAAACAATGATAAAACTCGGAGTGATAAGTGTATAGGACAACACCAAACGAACAAAAACAAACGAAAAAGAAACACGATAGAAAAATAACGTAAGTAAACAACATAGAAAGAAAACATATAATACATGGTACCGATAGTTATGATCTTACTGCACATTGTGTGAGTCCTATATGTTTAACTCACACCTTAGTGCACAGAACCTCTTTTCATCCAAGGGCTTCGTAAAGATATCAGCCAATTGATCTTCGGTGCGTACATGGTTGATAACAATATCTTCTCGCTGAACGTGATCTCGAAGAAAATGATGACGAATTTCAATATGCTTCGTTCGAGAGTGTTGCACAGGATTATGGGCAATCTTGATAGCACTCTCGTTATCACATAGCAATGGAATTTTCTTCACAAGAATACCATAATCTTTCAGCGTTTGCTTGAGCCACAGAATCTGAGTGCAGCATGAACCGGCAGCAATATACTCGGCTTCAGCCGTAGAAATAGATACGCAATTCTGTTTCTTCGAAGCCCAACAGACAAGAGATCTACCGAGAAAATGACATGTGCCTGAGGTAGATTTCCTGTCGACTCGATCACCAGCCCAGTCAGAATCAGAATATCCAACGAGATCAAACTGGGCACCCTTGGGATACCAAAGTCCCAAAGATGGTGTGTGAGCCAGATATCGAAGAATTCGCTTGACAGCAATATGATGTGATTCTTTCGGGTTTGCCTGAAAACAAGAACACATACAAACTGATAGCATAATGTCAGGTCTAGATGCACAAAGGTAAAGAAGCGAACTGATCATCGAGCGATATTTCTTCTGATCGAAAGGTTTGCCCTTCTCATCTGCATCTAGATGAACATTCGTAGGCATTGGAGTCTTGATAGTTTTGCAACTGACAAGATCAAACTTCTTCAGGCAATCTCTGAGATACTTCTCTTGAGAAATGAAAGTCCCATTCTTCTGTTGACGGATTTGAAGCCCGAGAAAGAACTTCAACTCACCCATCATAGACATTTCATATTTCTTCGACATCATACGAGCAAATTCTTCGCTAATATCAGGGTTAGTACAGCCAAATATAATATCATCGACATAAATTTGACACACAAAATGATCATTTTTGTATGCACGAGTAAAAAGAGTCGGATCAGTTGTTCCTGGTTTGAAGCCCTTCTTCAGAAGAAAACCTTCAGTGTTTCATACCAAGCACGAGGAGCTTTCTTTAACCCATATAGGGCCTTGTGCAACCTGTACACCTTATCAGGATTCTTTGGGTCTTCAAAACCTGGTGGCTGCATAACATATACTTCTTCTTCGATTTCACCGTTAAGAAATGCACTTTTGACATCCATTTGATATAACAAAATACCATTGTAATTGGCAAAAGCAAGCATGACACGAATGGATTCAAGTCGAGCAACTGGGGCATAAGTCTCACCGAAATCAATACCTTCGATTTGGGTGTAGCCTTGAGCAATCAATCGAGCTTTATTCCTTATCACAATGCCATCTTCATCTTGCTTGTTGCGAAAAATCCATTTCGTACCAATGATATTATGCTTCTTGGGATGCTATCAACAAGGGACCAGACTTTATTTCTCTCGAACTGATTAAGTTCTTCGAGCATTGCAGTCATCCAGTCTGAGTCCTTTATGGCTTCATCAAATTTTGATGGTTCTAGCATGGATACAAACGAGAAATTTCCACAGAAGTTAGCTAATCGAGTACGAGAACGAGTGGTGGGACGATCTGGTAAATGAATCTCTTCGAGTATTGAGTCGACGTCCACTCTTCTTCGAACACGAGGTAAAACTCCTTCATCATCTTGTGGATCCGGTTGTCCTTCGGGATCAGCTTGACCTTCGGGATCAGCTTCTCCTTCGGATTGGACATTTTCTTCGTTTACGCGTTCTCCTTCGACCTGTACATCATTTTCTTCAGGATGTTGATCTCCAGCGCCCCGGGCTATGTGTGGGAACATTGGACCATCATCATCCTTGTTTGCTTGACGTGCATTTCCATCGACAGGTCGAATATCTCCAATAGCCATGTACCTGATAACTTCATCCAAAGGTGGTTCATCCAGGTTAAGAGGTAATTGCTCTTTTTGAGAGCCGTTAGTTTCATCAAATCGAACATTTACAGTTTCTACAACTTTGCCAAGATGAGAGTTGTAAACTCTGTAAGTGTGAGAATTCGAACCATAACCTAGGAGAAAACCTTCGTGAGCCTTTGGAGCAAACTTGGAGCTGTGATTCATATCTCTGATATAGCATGGAGCACCAAAAACCCTGAGATATGAAACATTTGGCTTTTTACCAGTAATAAGTTCATGTGAAGTTTTCTTCAGAAACTTGTGCAGATAAACCTTGTTGATGATATGACATGCAGTATTGATTGCTTCAGCCCAGAACCTGATAGGAGTCTTGTATTCAGCAAGCATTGTTCTGGCCATTTCAATAAGTGTACGATTCTTTCTCTCGACCACACCATTTTGTTGCGGTGTATAAGCAGCCGAGAATTCATGAGTAAAGCCATATTCATCAAGAAAATCTTCGATATGAGTGTTTTTGAATTCTGTACCATTGTCACTTCTGATATGCTTGAGAGATAATTCATATTCAGTCTGAGCTCTCTTTGCGAAAGTTTTGAAGATTTCAACAACCTTGATTTTGTCATCTAGAAAGAACACCCAAGTATATCGAGAGAAATCATCAACAATAACCAGACCATACTTGTTACCTCCAAGACTAGCATAATTTTGAGGACCGAATAAATCCATATGAAGTAATTCAAGAGGACAAGTAGTAGTCATTATAGTTTTTGCTGAGTGATGTTTCTTGGCAATCTTTCCCGCTTCACAGGCACTGCATAGACGATCCTTATCGAATTTCACATTGTCAATTCCAACGATGTTCTTCTTCGAGATAAGAGTTTGAAGGTTTTTCATTCCTGCATGCCCAAGTCTTCAGTGCCATAACCAACCAGAAGTGGCTTTGGCCATTAAACATGTGGACACGGCAGGTCCCGAAGAAAAATCGACGACATAAAGATCACCTTTGCGATATCCTTCGAACACGAAGGAATAATCATCCTGTGAAAAGACAACACAACGAGAAGCAGAAAACAGTACAAGCATACCCATATCACAAAGTTTTGAGATAGACATAAGATTATATCCTAGAGATTGAACAAGCATAACCTTATCGATATGCTTATCCTCCGATATAGCAACCTTACCCAAACCAAGTACTTTTCCTTTGTTGTTGTCACCGAAGGTAATGTATCTCTGTGAAGATTCAGTGAGTTTGTCTTCGGTGAACAAATCTTTGTCTCCGGTCATATGATTTGTACATCCACTATCCATGACCCATTCGGATCCACCGGAGACATAGCCCTGTAGAAGAATTAGTTCTTCTTAACCACCCACAAATGAGCAGGTGACTTAGAAGGCATGGAAGAGCTAGATGGGGCAGCAATATTATAGCGAACAGGATTGCATTGTCTATCTGGACCATCAAGCACACCATAAATATAATTCCTCGATGAGGGGTTAGAGTACTGATGAGTAACAGCAACTTTTGTGTTATCGTTACGATGACGATAAACATTTCTATCGACACGATAGTATTCCTTCTGGGGAACATTTGAAGCAGGCACCAAAGGTTCATTTCTATCCTCGAGAGAATAGTAGTGATTCGGTGGTACCGAGGATTTTCCCTGCATATCTACGAGAGATTTGCGAACCCTAATCTGTCGCTTATAGAAACCATTCTTCGGAGGAGTACCAACGAATTCAGCCGACACCTTTCCTTCCTGATCTTTGACAAGCTTGTAGTCAGAATCAAGTGATTCATCAACAATAGCATTGTCAATTTTGCAACTGAAACCTGGAAGGTTAGCAATATCAATGGGCTTTTCTTTCGCAAGAACCCAGACAGTTTTAGGATACTGCTCGGGTTCCCAGTAGGTTCCATCAGGATTGATTTTCCTTTCGAAGCCAACTCCTTCGTTTCGGGGATTCCTGTGAAGAGCTTTTCGTAGGATATCACATAGGTACTGGTGTCCCTGCACACTTTTGAACATGCCTGTTTCAAATAAATCTTTCAACCTGAGGAGTTCCTCGGTAATGGTTTCCTCGTTCGAGGGGTTAGTATCATCGATAACAATAGGTTGCTTTCCTTTCGATCTCTCGGAAATAGACTCAATTTTACTTCGTTCCAAACAGGTTAAGCAAGGTGAAGTATATTCATTTTTAGCTTCTGAGCCTTGTTGAGCCATGAGCGTGAGGTTGACACTTTCCAACTCTTCATTAGCCTCTCTCAGTTTTTCGAGAGCCATTTTTCCTTGAAGGAATTCATAGGTTAGCTTCTCGTAGTCCACTAAGAGAAGATCATGACGAGAGGAAAGTTCATCATACTTTTCTTTCAAATCAGTATGCTCATTCGACAAAGTTTGACCCTTCTCAATCTCATCGATCAACAACGTCTCAGATTTTTGAATAGTTTCACTTAAAGAATCTAGCTCATCTTGTTCGATAGAAGCAATTTTGGCAAGTTTAGCATAACTTATCCTAGAGTTACTTTCATAAGAAGATCCATCAGAAGTATCGTAGGAATTCTTAGATGAGGATACCTTAGCCTTGGCCATGAAGCAGTAAGCTGGAGATTCATCTTTGCTGCTTTGGTTGGTGAAGAATGAACTTGAAGTCTTGCTCGAAGCAAATGCTAAACCAGCAACGCCATCAGATTCAGAACCAGAACCAGAACCAGATCTTGGGTTTGATTCAGCTTCGGAACCGGATGCATCATCTTCAGAGTTCATCTATTTACCCAGATAGGCTTTGGCACGATGGGAATTCTTTCGTCGAGAGGAATGTGATTTCGAGGAAGAACCCTCTCGATGCTTGTGATACTTCTTCTTCTTGTCATCATCAGAACCGTCTTTCTTGTCTTTTCTGGACTTCGAATCATATCTCTTCGACTCATAGTTTTTGCTCGATCTGTGAGACTTGCTCGAAGAATTGCTGTGAGAATGCTTTGATCTATGTTCAATTTGTTGGGAAACGTAGTAGAAAACAAAAAATTTCGGCCTACGAATCAAGAACCCAAGATCATCCAAGAAGATTGCATACAAGGTTTTAGGTCATGGCTCACCAACCGATGTAGCGGAAGTAGAGTTGGTGAAGACCGTCGGTGCAGATCCCCGCAGCTAGGAATTTCAATGACCTCCTAACCGCGAGGATATCGATCCCTCGAACCGTCCTATGATCTAGTCCCACGGACAAGTCCCACGAACAAGTCCCACGAACAAGCTCCTCGAAGAAGGGTCGAAGGTACGACCCCTCCATTAGTATCCACATATCCCGTAGCAGCAATCCAGAAGCGCTCCGCCGTCCAGAGATGAACGCCACCGAGAAAACTAGAGGGAGAAAACCCTAACGGATTCCGATCTAGAACAGCGTCTAAACCGGGGTCTAATTGTGGAGCAACGGGGTTTAGAGGAGGGAGGGTGGCGCATAGGCCTTGGGGACAAGTTGTGTTGCGCCCCCCACCCCTCCCCCACATTATATAGGTGTCCAAGAGGCCCTTGGGGCACAATAAGGGGGGTGGGGAGTCCAACTTGGACTCCCAAACCTCCCAAACCTTCCCACCGGAAACCTGCCATATTTGAGAGTTGGACTTCCCACCTGGAGGGGGATTCCTTCCCCTTGGTGCGCCCCCCACCCCTTGGCCGGCCAGGGCAGCCTAGGTGGCTTGACCCCCAAGGCTAGGGGCGCAGGGGAGTGGGTGGTACTGCCCGTAACCTTCCGGAACCTTCCATGACCTTCTAGAAGCTTCCAGGACCTTCCGGGACATACCGGGACCGTTTCGGGACATTCCGGACACTTCTGGAGCACTTCCAGGACCTTCCGAGACCGTTCTCGGACGTTCCGGAGCCATCCAGATAGTTTCCAAGACCATCCGAGTTACAGTTTAAGCCACCCGATGACCGCGAAGGTTGTCGGTACGCCCAGCGATTATCCGGAAACTATTCCGGTTGATCCAGGACTTCCCCAATACCATTCTCATATGTTCCGGAACCACCTGGGACTATTCCAGAGTGATCCGGACATAACCTTAAATACCCATAACTACTTCTGGTGCCCTTATGAACAATTCCATAAATCTCCGGAACTACTTCCGGTACCCGTATGAACTATTCTGCTTTGCTTCCACTAAACCTTCTACCATACTAGTATTCTAACAGACTACTGCTCGTTAAGTGTGTGACCCAATAGGTTCGGTATAATGCGGACATGACTCAGAACATCTTCCGGACATAGGTCAAAAGCCTTTCGTCAATAGCCAATAATCAACAGCGGAGCCATGGACACCCATGTTGACTCCCGCACATACACGAAGAAACTTCGAGTGAACCATTATGTTTATTCATGTACCATTCCCTTTGCTTCGCGATATATGACAAAGTTAGAGGAGAGAAGTTTGGCACCCATGTGTAACAACTTTTGAACACAAGCCA
Organism: Bromus sterilis; assembly: GCA_950022295.1. Lineage (NCBI taxonomy): Eukaryota > Viridiplantae > Streptophyta > Magnoliopsida > Poales > Poaceae > Bromus > Bromus sterilis. The sequence continues at coordinate 36,104,504 of OX465597.1, forward strand.
CTCGTTATCCTCTTTGCTCGTTTGTCCCTTTTCTCGTTATCGTATTCCGGTATCCCCGTGACTGAATCACAATGCGTCTGGCCAGACTATAATGGATACCGTCATACCGAGTGGGGCCGAAGTGAATATCTTCTTCATCGTGAAGGAGCAAATCCCATTCTTGAACTATCACAGTCACTAGCCACACCATCTGACATACCCAGAACTTATTTTACTACTTCCCATTTACGGGAGGATTCATCTAAGAACCAAAGCATGTCTTCCTGTGTGAAGCAACTCGATACTCTCATGGTCTAAGGAATTACGTATATGATAACATTTCATGATATGACTTATAACGTAGTTACGATGTGATCTCTAAGTATATCATTCAATACTGGGGTCGGTTCAACATCATTGTTCTGCTAACAATATGTTCCCATTGCTACTGACATCCTTGTTACAAGAACAATGTCCATGATTAAGAAAACGTAATCATCAGTTAGCACATGAGCTGGTCTTAGAGGCTAAACCAGGAACTCTTGGTGTTTACATTTCCACACATGCAAATGAGTTTTCTTCTGAATCTCACAGTCAGGGTCATTGCAATTATAGCACAGAAATATAAACATTAATTACGAACGTGGAAATATATATAATAACATTTTATTATTGCCTCTAGGGCATATTTCCAACAGTCTCCCACTTGCACTAGAGTCAATAATATTGTCAGTGCTTGAGCACTTTACACCTATGGCATATCGGTGTAAGAAATGCTTCATTTGTGGTATAGACCTCATCTTCAGATCTGACGTTTCAAGGCCGTTTGTATCTTGCATATCTTCGCGTTTTCACGCTATCATAAAATTCACTAATTTTATTATTTTAGCTTTGTATATGTTTGAATCATTTGGTATGACCTTGGTTCCTCAGAATAAGTCATGACATCATTCGTCAATGTTCCATGAGCTTCAAGTATCTATGAAAACCATACCACATTCATGAATGAACTTATGATTCAAATTACCCTCCTTGTTACTTCTTTAAGTAACTATATACTTAGCCTCTGTTATAGAATTCGCCACAGTATCTAACTTGAAAAAGTTCCTCCATACTGCGCCACCCTTATGTGTAAAACACATAATCCCAATTATAATCGAAAATCGGTCGGAGTAAGTATGAAGACTGAATTGGTGTAACTATTTACATCAAAAATTCAGCTGGTGTAACTCATTACAACGAGCTCTTCATTCTCTCCATTTTCCGAGAAACATATCTTATCTATCATAAGTTTAACTTTTCACTGTTTGTCCAATGATCAACATATTGATCACTTTGGTATCTTTCTCACAACCTTTTAGAGCATTGGACATATCTGGTCGTTTTACATATTATGGTGCACATGATTAATCCAAACACATAGGTGAGTGAATTCAATTCATGTGTTTTGCTTTATCTGTGTTCATGAACACTGATTTTTGCAAACAACTTTTCACCATGACCTCGGCAAGAACATCTTTCTTGGCGTATTCATACTAAACTACTTTAGTATCATGTCAACATGTAATGTTGGCCTTAGCATGATCAGGCACTTACTATCTACATAGACCATTATGCTCAATACTAATGCTATATTAGCCCAAGTACTTCAGCTGAAAACTATTTCCAATGAGGTCCTTATTCGTGTCAAGAAATTTATATCATTTCTAATCAACAATATGTCATCTACATAAGGTTTTAGAAATATTATTCAGCTCCCACTTACTTTCTTGAATATTCAAGCATCTTCGTTATTCCTGATGAAAACAAACTCTTTTGGCAATTTCATCACAACGAAAATTCCAACTCCATTATGCTAGCTCCAGTCCATCACTGGATATCCAAGGCTTGCATCTATTTTAGCATCCTTTGAATCGACAAAACATTCCGGTCGTATCACGTATACGTCCTTTGTTATATTTCCGTGTAGGAACTTTGTTTTGACGTTCATTCTACCATATACTATAAATGAGATATGTAGCAATTGCTAGTATAACCCGAACTGACTAAAGCATTTCTACGGTCGAAACTATTTCGCTGTAGTCAACCTTTGAACTTGCTAGAAACCAATTTTCCAACGAGTTGAGCTTTATGGATAAAACAATTTCATTCGAATCAATTATAGATCCATATATATATTCTTCAGACTTTTAGTCTTTCGGAGGGTCTACCAAGTTCAAAACTTGACTTACTTCCATGGATACTATCTCGGATTATTTGGCATTTAGCCAAATCCCGGAGTCAGGGCCCATCAACGCTTCTTTGTATATCACAGGTTTATCATTGTCGAACAACAATTTCTCGTTTTACATATCATGAATGTTTGTACGAGTTTTGTCTAACCTGTGTGGTTCAGCTGCGCACTTCTCTGAAGATTCAATAATTTTTGACAAGTTGCACTGTCCTCCCACTCACTCTTTTGTAAGAAACTATTTTTCTTCAAAACACAACGTTCTTAACAACAAACAGTTTTGCTTTTGTGTAGTGATAGAGGAATACCAAAACTTTTTGGCATAACCATAACAAAGTAGCACTTATCTGATTTGGGGTTTTGAGTATGTCAAACATATGCCTCATATACCCAAATTTTAAGAAAAGACAACATGGTTTTAACAGTCCATACCACATCTAATATGATGTCATTTCAACAGATTTGATGGTGCTCTTTTCAGTGTAAAAGCCATAGTCACTAACGCATAACTTTAATAAGTATAATGGCAAATTGATAAACGTCATATTTGATCTTACCGTGTCATACATGGCTTGATTGCATCTCTCGAACACTTTACTCATAGTGGTGTTCCGGGAGACGCAAGTTATGACACTTCTTCACAACTCATCAGACGTTCGCTAAACTTGTAACTCAAATATTACTTTCTACAATCTAATTTGCAGAAGCTTTATTTTCGTGTTACAATGAATTTCTATTTCACTCTAAAATTCCTTGAACATTTCAAATATTTCAGACGTATGTCTCTATTGAACAGATATTCACATATCTACTTCAACTCATGAGTGAAGATAGGGAATCCACTGCACACAACTACACTTATTGGACTACACACAGCATCATGTATGATTACCAATGGTTTAGTTGCCCGTTCATGTATGTCCTATCAACGGTGTTTTAGTCACATTACATCGAGACAAAGATCGCAAGCGTCAAGTGATTCATAATCATATGACTCGAAAGTCCATCACTTATGGAAATTCTTCATGCATGTTATGTCACTTGTGATAAACGGCAGTGCCACATCTATGTGGTATTTCTTTCAGTCTTGCGACGTTTAGCGTCAGTGTCATGGATGTTTAGTATTATTATCAAGATTCATAACATACAACCTATTCATAATGGAAGTATGGCCTTTACGTTATTCATAGCTTTGAACAAGTCTCTTGCAACAGACATGATTCAAAATGATGTTTTGCACCAAGGCTAAAGTGTAGTAACAATTTACTCAACTCTAAAATGAATTATGAAGATAATCATAGAGTCAACACACGGTATAGTAAACCTTTTACCGTGTTCCCGAGCGTGTCAAAACTCATCATTAGCTAGTCATAAAGGCCATAGTATTTCTTGCATCGAGTTGCAACAATATGCAATCGATGTGATATTCCGGTGATCAACACTTTAATCACAATATATAGAATCCACAATTAACTGCTTAATCATGATTCCCAAGAATTACATCTCTTGACCAGCAATGAATTCATCTATAACTCCGTATGACTTTCATTTCTGAGCTGGTTATTCCAGTCTTCTTTCGTTTTGCCTTTATACGTATTATAGATCTATTTCCAATGTCACTCCTACTCACAAAAGCTCACACATGATTAAGGATGGCACAGGCCATGGAATTTCCGGCGTGTAAGTCTTACTAACATCCTTTGGACTTCCTTTCCCTTAATCCTCATCATCATATGATCGGTGTTCTTCTGGATCCCACACTTATCAGTTTTGTATAGAGCATAGTGAACATTTTCACTAATGCTTACAATCATACATTGTACTAGATATCTTATATCCAACATTAATTGTCTTACTACTGAAAACAATTTTTCAGTTCCATGAATATAACATAACTATCCCAAACGTTTCGAAGTTTGGGTTTCATGGTGGTGAAGACAATGCACTTAGCTGTGGTGGAATTCTAGCATTTTGGATTATGGACGTAAGTCACATCATCCATAGCATCAGCGGGAGAACATCAAAAATTTGCGATAGGACAAGCTCCTTCTCGACACTATTGAGGATAGTCCTCACAATACGGTACCAATCGCAAAGTTTTTACCAGATAATACAGTTAATCAAAATCAATTGGGAAGGTGGTAACGCAAGCCATTATTCTACAACGATAATGCAAATACTAAGACTTTGTTCATAATTAAGTTGCACTTGTGATTAATCAATTTAATTACTTAGTGCGCTCCCACTCAGATCAATATCTCTCGTAATTGATGCTGGAGTGATTCAAGATCCGACCCAATCGTCCGCCATTGATGTGACATCACTGATGACTTAGACTGGACCGGTAGGCCAACTTTCCAATCACGCCAAAGGTGATTCTTGTTCATCTTGTTGGGAAACGTAGCAGAAAACAAAAATTTCGGCCTACGAATCAAGAACCCAAGATCATCCAAGAAGATTGCATACAAGGTTTTAGGTCATGGCTCACCAACCTATATAGCGGAAGTAGAGTTGGTGAAGCTCGTGGACGTAGTGGAAGTAGATCTCGCAAGTTCTCCCATGAACAGTCCCTCGATCAATCCCATGAACAAGTCCCGTGATCTAGTCCCACGGACAAGTCCCATGAACAAGCTCCTCGAAGAAGGGTCGAAGGTACGACCCCTCCATTAGTATCCACACATCCCGTAGCAGCAATCCAGCAGCGCTCCGCCGTCCAGAGATGAAAGCCACCGAGAAAACTAGAGGGAGAAAACCCTAACGGATTCCGATCTAGAACAGCGTCTAAACCGGGGTCTAAAAGTGGAGCAACGAGGTTTAGAGGAGGGAGGGTGGCGCATAGGCCTTGGGGATTGATTGTGTGTGTCTTCCCCCACCCTTGGCTCACCTTATATAGGTGGCCAAGGGGCCTAGGGCGCAGCTCAAGGAGCTTTGGGAGTCCAACTTGGACTCCCAAGCCTTCCAAACCTACACATACCTTCCCACCGGAAACCTTCCATAATGGTATTTGGAAATCCCACCTGGAGGATCTCCCACCCCTTTTTGGTGCGCCCCCACCACCTGGCCGGCCAGGGCAGCCTAGGTGGCTTGCCCCCCAAGGCCAGGGGCGCAGGGCAGTGGGTGGTACTGCCCGGAACCTTCCGGAACCTTCTAGAAGCTTCCAGGACCTTCCGGGACCTACCGGGACTGTTTCGGGACATTCCGGACACTTTTGGAGCACTTCCAATACCTTCCGGAACCTCTAAAGAATGTTCCGGAGCCATCTAAATGGGTTTCGGAGCCATCCGGGCAAAGGTTATTGTGTCCGGTGAACACAACATATTGTTTAAGCTGTCCACCGATCATCGAAACTATTACGGTTGATCGTAAACTTTCCCATTACCATTTTCATATGTTCCGGAACCACCTGGGACTACTCCAGAGTGATCCGGACATATCCTTAAATACCCAAAACTACTTTTGGTGCCCTTATGAACTATTTCATAAATCCCCGGAACTACTTCCGGTACCCGTATGAACTATTCTGCTTTGCTTCCACTAAACCTTCTACCATTCTAGTATTCTAACAGACTACTGCTCGTTAAGTGTGTGACCCAATAGGTTCGGTATAATGCGGACATGACTCAGAACATCTTCCGGACATAGGTCAACAACCTTTTGTCAATAGCCAATAATCAACAGCGGAGCCATGGACACCCATGTTGACTCCCACACATACACGAAGAAACTTCGAGTGAACCATTATGTTTATTCATGTACCATTCCCTTTGCTTCGTGATATATGACAAAGTTAGAGGAGAGATGTTTGGCACCCATGTGTAACAACTTCTTGAACACAAGCCACTCGTTATCCTCTTTGCTCGTTTGTCCATTTTCTCGTTATCGTATTCCGGTATCCCCGTGACTGAATCACAATGCGTCTGGCCAGACTATAATGGATACCGTCATACCGAGTGGGCCCAAAGTCAATATCTCTTCATCGTGAAGGAGCAAATCCCATTCTTGAACTATCACAGTCACTAGCCACACCATCTGACATACCCAGAACTTATTTTACTACCTCCCATTTACGGGAGGATTCATCTAAGAACCAAAGCATGTCTTCCTGTGTGAAGCAACTCGATACTCTCATGGTCTAAGGAATTACGTATATGATAACATTTCATGATATGAATTATAACGTTGTTACGATGTGATCTCTAAGTATATCATTCAATACTGGGGTCGGTTCAACATCATTGTTCTGCTAACAATATGTTCCCATTGCTACTGACATCCTTGTTACAAGAACAATGTCCATGATTAAGAAAACGTAATCATCAGTTAGCACATGAGCTGGTCTTAGAGGCTAAACCAGGAACTCTTGGTGTTTACATTTCCACACATGCAAGTGAGTTTTCTTCTGAATCTCATAGTCAGGGTCATTGCAATTATAGCACAGAAATATAAACATTAATTACGAACGTGGAAATATATATAATAACATTTTATTATTGCCTCTAGGGCATATTTCCAACACATCTTTCGATGGGCGTGTTCCGGTAGCAAACTTTTATCCAAACCGTCAAGACAACCAAGTGTAATGTGCTGTGTGTTCTTTTAACACACCCGCCTTTTATGCGTCACACCGTGTGCACCCATGTGACATGACCTGCTCCGGTGTGAAACATAGTATAAACGGTGCTACAGTTGGAAGAACACTATCAACTTGATATTGTTTTGCGAGAGATCACCCTAATAAAATACGACTACCGCGCATCAAACAAGGGTGCATCAAAGGGATAAACATCACAGGCAGTTCATAAAATTATGTGATATAGTATAGCCATTTGCTTCGTGAAGTCTTCGTTGTCTTCACGTCGTCGTGGTTGAAGTCACCGTGTCCACCAACTTTGTCCTTGGCGCCGGGACCATCACCACGGCTTCCGGCATGTGCGTCGGGGTCCACCTCCGCATCGTAGATCATCACCTTGCATCTATCTATTGCTTTGCCTCGAGCTAATAAATAGTTCTGGCACGCAGGCCATAATTAAGTGACAATCATATGACTCCAGTCATCATGCCGTACCACGACACGCAGGTCGCGAATAAATATTACATAACATATAGCATCTCATAAAAACACATTCCAAATCTTGAAGGCTATACCACATCACATGCACATTCTGCAAAAACGAGTTAGATCGCCATCTACACGGGTTGTTGCAACTTTTATCGTGGTTGATTAGCAGGTTACATGCAAACGTTGTTCCCTAAACAAACCAAACACGATACTTCAATGTTGCTAGTTTAACGTTCGGGGTGCGTGCAGCAACTAATGCCACAAGCCAAACTTCGTTCAACGCGTGACCCCCGTGTGGATTTGAGTTCATAAAATCCACAAGCCCCTCCATGTTAAATCTTCTATTGCGAGATTAAGATGAGATCCAAGGAGTTTGATGTAGACCATGATCAAGGCAACCAGCATACTGAAAGTAGCATAGAGGGATAGATGGAAAACTCAATCCTTGTAGCAAAACCTCAACTTGCCATCAAGCATAGAAAAAATCACATGACAGGGAAGCAACAAGAAAATCAATGCCTCATATCACACATATGATCTAGACCTAAACATGCATCTAATCAAGGATCGCTCATGATACCACTGTTGGGTAACGTAGTAGAAAACAAAAAATTTCGGCCTACGAATCAAGAACCCAAGATCATCCAAGAAGATTGCATACAAGGTTTTAGGTCATGGCTCACCAACCGATGTAGCGGAAGTAGAGTTGGTGAAGACCGTCGGTGCAGATCCCCGCAGCTAGGAATTTCAATGACCTCCCAACCGCGAGGATATCGATCCCTCGAACCGTCCTGTGATCTAGTCCCACGGACAAGTCCCACGAACAAGCTCCTCGAAGAAGGGTCGAAGGTACGACCCCTCCATTAGTATCCACACATCCCGTAGCAGCAATCCAGCAGCGCTCCGCCGTCCAGAGATGAACGCCACCGAGAAAACTAGAGGGAGAAAACCCTAACGGATTCCGATCTAGAACAGCGTCTAAACCGGGGTCTAATTGTGGAGCAACGGGGTTTAGAGGAGGAAGGGTGGCGCATAGGCCTTGGGTACAAGTTGTGTTGCGCCCCCCACCCCTCCCCCACATTATATAGGTGGCCAAGAGGCCCTTGGGGCGCAATAAGGGGGGTGGGGAGTCCAACTTGGAATCCCAAACCTCCCAAACCTTCCCACCGGAAACCTGCCATATTTGAGAGTTGGACTTCCCACCTGGAGGGGGATTCCTTCCCCTTGGTGCGCCCCCCACCCCTTGGCCGGCCAGGGCAGCCTAGGTGGCTTGACCCCCAAGGCTAGGGGCGCAGGGGAGTGGGTGGTACTGCCCGGAACCTTCCGGAACCTTCCATGACCTTCTAGAAGCTTCCAGGACCTTCCGGGACATACCGGGACCGTTTCGGGACATTCCGGACACTTCTGGAGCACTTCCAGGACCTTCCGAGACCGTTCTCGGACGTTCCGGAGCCATCCGGATAGTTTCCAAGACCATCCAAGTTACAGTTTAAGCCACCCGATGACCGCGAAGGTTGTCGGTACGCCCAGCGATTATCCGGAAACTATTCCGGTTGATCCAGGACTTCCCCAGTACCATTCTCATATGTTCCGGAACCACCTGGGACTATTCCAGAGTGATCCGGACATAACCTTAAATACCCATAACTACTTCTGGTGCCCTTATGAACAATTCCATAAATCTCCGGAACTACTTCCGGTACCCGTATGAACTATTCTGCTTTGCTTCCACTAAACCTTCTACCATACTAGTATTCTAACAGACTACTGCTCGTTAAGTGTGTGACCCAATAGGTTCGGTATAATGCGGACATGACTCAGAACATCTTCCGGACATAGGTCAACAGCCTTTCGTCAATAGCCAATAATCAACAGCGGAGCCATGGACACCCATGTTGACTCCCGCACATACACGAAGAAACTTCGAGTGAACCATTATGTTTATTCATGTACCATTCCCTTTGCTTCGCGATATATGACAAAGTTAGAGGAGAGAAGTTTGGCACCCATGTGTAACAACTTTTGAACACAAGCCACTCGTTATCCTCTTTGCTCGTTTGTTCCTTTTCTCGTTATCGTATTCCAGTATCCCCGTGACTGAATCACAATGCGTCTGGCCAGACTATAATGGATACCGTCATACCGAGTGGGCCCGAAGTGAATATCTTCTTCATCGTGAAGGAGCAAATCCCATTCTTGAACTATCACAGTCACTAGCCACACCATCTGACATACCCAGAACTTATTTTACTACTTCCCATTTACGGGAGGATTCATCTAAGAACCAAAGCATGTCTTCCTGTGTGAAGCAACTCGATACTCTCATGGTCTAAGGAATTACGTATATGATAACATTTCATGATATGACTTATAACGTAGTTACGATGTGATCTCTAAGTATATCATTCAATACTGGGGTCGGTTCAACATCATTGTTCTGCTAACAATATGTTCCCATTGCTACTGACATCCTTGTTACAAGAACAATGTCCATGATTAAGAAAACGTAATCATCAGTTAGCACATGAGCTGGTCTTAGAGGCTAAACCAGGAACTCTTGGTGTTTACATTTCCACACATGCAAATGAGTTTTCTTCTGAATCTCACAGTCAGGGTCATTGCAATTATAGCACAGAAATATAAACATTAATTACGAACGTGGAAATATATATAATAACATTTTATTATTGCCTCTAGGGCATATTTCCAACACAATTTCCCAGAGAGGACAATCAGCAATGAAATGCCCTGGCTTCTTGCACTTATAGCAACAGTTATCTTTCGCTGAAGAGTTTCTGGATGATGATCGATGCTGTGATGAATTGTTTGAATTTCTTGAAGAGTAGTTTTTCTTCGGTGAAGAGGAGTTCCTTCTCTGAAAGCGATTGAATCTTCTCATTATCAGTGCCAGATCTTTTCCAATGTTCTCGGGGTCATCTGAGGCACAACCCGATTCAGAACTAGCTTCACGAGAGGAGTGATTTGAAGCTCTGGCCTTCAGTGCATGAGATTTTCTTCGTGTCCCATTAATATCACGTTTTTCATCTTCTTCCATCTTGAAGGTATTAAGTCTCTCGAGAATATCAGCGGCAACAAGATCCTTTAAATCAGTCCTTTCCTTGATCATCAGCACAATGTGATCGAAAGAATCATCACGGGAACGGAGCAAAGTTCTGACAATAATCCGATTGGTAATGTCTTCGGCGCCGAGGGAAATCAGTTCATTTGACAGCGCAGTGAGTCTGTTGTATATGGAGCTAACTTTTTCTCCCTCGTGCCTCTTGAAACGATAGAACTTGCTTCGAAGGGTGTCAATACGAGCATCTTTCTGAGTAGAGACACCATCACCAATCTTCTCGAGATAATCCCAAACACCTTTGGCCGAAGGAATATTCTTGACCTCATGGTATTTCTCTGGAATCAGATGATTTGTTATGAAGACCCAGACTTCAGTATCTAGTTCTATCTTCTTTGCCTCTTCAGGAGTGATGGCATTTGTGTCTTTGACAGTTACACCATTTTTGACAACTTCCCAAGCGGCAGAGTTGATAGCCATGATATTCCTCTTCATTTTGTCCTTCCAATAGGGATAGTCCTTCCCATTGAAGATAGGGATTGGTTCCCCTGAGCGAACAGCTGCAAACGACATTCTTGACAACACTCCAGGTTGTTAGACCAAAATACGTAGAGCGTAGGGAGTGCCTAGCTCTGATACCAATTGAAAGCTCAAGAATGATCAGAGGGGGAGGGGGTGAATGATCACTTCTAAAAATTCTAAGGAACTTAGAAGGAATTCATGCAAACTGCGAAGGACTAAGAACATCTCGAAGGAATTACAGTATCGAAGGTAATGCATATCTCGAAAGAATTAAGGGCGAAGGGAAACATTGAAAGCATACAGGCTACGAGAGAATACTTAATTTAAATGTATGAAGGAAAACGAGCCTGACACGACGATGTTTGGTAAACCAGTTCACACTCTGCAAAGTGCTACGTCTGGTTGGAGGGACTGGTGATTGAACACCTGGAGCAAAACTCTCTCCGTCCTATTCTCCACTGCAACAAACTCCTCGAGCTTGTCCAGTTTTCACTCGTGGTAGATGATTAAGGACATCTCCGAGACCTTTACAAACTTCCTTCAGCAGTGACAATTACTCTTCGACTGCTTGACAGGCGACGCCTAACCGTCTAGGAGACTTGCAGTTCTCCAAGATAAAAAGATCGGCTAATCTCGACCTAAGTCATAGTGAATGCTCAACTCAGCTCAGACTTGGGATTTTGGTTTTCTCTCGATGAATCTCTCTTGGGATGCTCACAGAATTCTGTCTTAGAATCTTCAGTGGAGCAGCCAACCCGAAATGGCGGGTAGGTGCGGGGTATTTATAGATGGCGATCCCGATGGGTAAAATGACTGAAGTGACCCGATGCAACCGCTTGACGCGTGTCCACAACGGTCGGATTCCAATCACTGCGCAACTTTACTTGAGGAACAAGTAGGCTGACTTACCGAACGAGTTCTCTCTCGAAGGCACGAAGTGCGATGACTTTGCCTTCGAGCTATTTACTCGACTCAGCAAGATTTCTCTCGGTAGGCTTTTGTGGGTTTAGGTTGAGCAGAGCAAATTCACTTCGACTAAGATCTCAACTAGCAAACCCCTATTGATAGTACGGTTTTTCTTACGACTCAAGAAAGTAAAGGGAAACTAGTAAAAAGACTAAGTCTTCGACCAGCTTCAGCTTTCTCCTCGTTGCGCTTTTACTCGAGAGAGACTTTTTCTTCGACTACATTTTTAGGGGTCGTCTTTCTTCAAAGGGTTCGGTAGAAGACTGCAGCTCTGCTGCCGCGAGTTGTCCTTCGACCTTCTACTTGCAAACTCCATTCTTTCGAAACCTAAGTATCTGTTTATACTCGAAAACAATATTAGTTCCACTTCTGCTTTGTCCAACAATGTCCAAAACCTTCGGGGGCAAAACTTGCTCTTACAATTAGGCCATATACACAAGCAACTACAGGGATGGAGCAAGAAAGCCAAGTAAGATGCACAAGTTCTTTACTTGTGCATATCACAAGGCTCACTCGACCAACCCTGCAGTCACATGGTGTCACAACGGTTTTAATTATTTCTAAGAAGGAACACACATATCGGTTTTTTGCCTCATACTTAATTAGGTTGAACACACAGAAGCAACTACAGGGATGGCGTTACCGAGCCAAGTAGAATGCACAAGATTCGTATTTGTGTATATCACAAGGCTCGCTAACTCATCCATGCTGTCACAATATTGTGTCTCAAAGGTTTAATCATCGGCATTTAAAACAAAAGAAAAAACAGATGAACTCAAATAAAATGCAACAATAATATTTTATCATATAATATCACTAATATATCTCGAATAATCCAGTCAATGCAACAATAATATCACCACTACATCTCGAAAAATCAAACTCGACGACGACCCGGAGCCAAGCCATGGGCGATAAACACCCAAATATAAGGAACCGCCATAGAAACATAGCTCCGGTGAGAGTCGTGAAGAATCTTCCAGGTATTGGCCGTGGAGAACCCGGCGTCCAACGCAACCAAGTAGCGACGGACGTGCTTGTCCTCCTCCCTGATCAGGCGACGTACCACCTCCGCAGGGGCCGGCTCCCTCTGCATCGACTGTGGCCCACGTGACTCCCACCAAAGAAGCTCCGGGTCGACGACAGGACCCGAAATCCTCACCAAGCGCCACGCCCCCGGAAACCACCTCCCAGTGCCAGCCCGGGGGAGCCCAGTACCAGACATTGCGCATCCCATCAAGCATGTGCTCTCCGCCACCGCGACGGGGATGCGGGCCAGACATCGTCGCCGAGAACTTATTAATATACAAAGTTTTATTAAAATGAACGAGTGAAAAAATTAATTATTAACTAACAAATTAACAAAATAAGACAAAAGTACTTTTAAATAATGCCTCATACTTAGATTGGACACATAAACGATCCCCGGGAGAGTGTGACCGCAAACCCAAGCAGGATTCACAAGTTCCATACTTGTACATATCACAAGGGTTTGTCTCACACTCTCTCCGATGTCACATAGTCTCACAATATATTTGAATCATTGGCATTATAAAAAAGGAGAAATAGCGCCTCATATTTAGATTGGACACATAAGCGAACCAGGGGGAGCGGGGGAGCGTGGTAGCTACCCAAGTAGGATGCACAAGTTCCGTACTTGTACATATCACAAGAGTAGCTGCATGTTCTTCCCTGATGTCACATAATGTCACAATATTTTTAAAGCATCGGTATTCTAAAAAAATAGCAAAAGTGATGATAAAAAGTAATTTGATGCCGAAAAACCATTTAACTCCCGTTTCGACAAATCTCGGGCACTCGATATGTCTTACTTTCTTAGCACAAGTCATGCCGAAATCCACAGAAATTTTCGGCACGACATTTGCTAAAAATTCGACATATCGAGCGTCAGAAATTTGCCGGAACGGAAATGAATCGACATTCCGGCAAAACATAAGCCACTCATATCCCTGTAAAAGTTGATATGACATTTCCTAATATAAATTTGCTCAACAAAAATCGCAATTGTCTTAATATGCTAACAAAAATTCTAATTACCTAACAAAAATCTTAATTAGCTCAATATGCTAACCAAAAATCCTAATTGCCTCATGTCATTGCTAAAAGTAGGAAAATAATACTAGCATATGTCACTACATTCCTTCTGCTCAGAGTCATCGTACATGCACCGAATTGCCTTAACAAAAATCCTATTTTTGTAATTCTAATTGAGGAAGGGGGGAGGGGGCAACTCACCGCACAAGGGGTGGCCTACGGCGACGGCGACAAGGGCGCGGGCGGGTGAGGGCGGGCGAGGACGACGACAACGACGACTGCGAGGAGGGCTCGGGCGCGGGCGGGCGACGGCGACGGCGAGGAGAGGGTGCGGGCGGGCGAGGAGAAGAGGGCGCGAGCGGGTGCGAGTGAAGTGGGATCAGTTAGGTCCAGATGCAGTGCTATAGCACATTATCTGCAGCGCGGGATGCCGCATGCGCGCTGTAGCTGGGCAGATCTTCTACAACACACCCGCGCTGCTGATATGTGGGCCCAAAATAACGGGCCGGTTGCTATCCACATTAGCAGCGCGGGGCCGGAAACATGCGTTGCAGATGTCCTGGACATTTGCAGCGCGGCCTTGCTGCCACACGCTTTTACATTTGCTAGCCAAGAGCATCACAGGTGTCCCCACATACTTGCAGCGCGGGTTGCGGACCACCGCGCTGCTAATTGCTAGGCAACTGCAGCGCGCTGAACAAGCCTGCGCTGTTACTATTTACCTGCAGCGCTGTCCGTTTTTCCCGCGCTGCTAATCGTCATTCTTGTATGACCATTATCCTAGTAGTGGGTGGTTGACTTCCTACTCTGTGAATCAAAAGATAACTTCATCAGGTTTTCGCTGCCATCAAGCAATTCGGCATCAGTATATAGAGTTTCATCATGTGTATGCTCAAGATTTGGCACCTATAAATTCGAATCATAGGTCTAGTTCAAATCGACACGTTCTGGTGGTGCTATATTCAGATCAATCAATGGAGCAGACATCTTTCTGTTACTACTCTCAACAGGGTCGTCGTGATTGTACTGCTTGTTTGCTTCCTTAGTCTTAGTGAAAGCTTCCTTGGGCATATAAGAAGTATAGTACTTTCTACAGCGACGCATTTTTCTTCTTGCATAAACACGGATGATGATGACGACTAAGAAGCCATAGCATCTGAGAACAAATTGCAAAAACCCATTGTTCAGCTATCTCAGAAGTATTCATCCGACTGCCAAGTACACCATCTGCTTATGATAAGTTGACACGGTTCGCTGATTTGGGACAATGTTCTTTTACTTCCATGTCTTTTGAATTGCCAGGTTTCTCCTTGGCCATTTTAACGGATGTGTGCCTTGTGTAAGTTAGAATGCCCCGCCCAGGGAGAATTTTTCCCTGATCTCCTGGTTTTCCCACTTTGACAACGTTATCATTGGCAATGCACATTTGTGTGTCTGCCTTCTTCGTATTATCGATCTTCTCTTGCTTCCTCATCTCAAATATACTTTCTCTCTCTTTTCTATGATATGCTGTGAAGCCTCAACCCTCATTTGGCTGTGTCCACAGCCTCCCCCGTCAATCCCATGCATCATGATCAAAATAGCATGCAGATTAATTGAACATAGAATAGATCATAGATCGGACATAGCAAGTTTAATTTGCAACTGGACATAGCATACGAAGTTTTAAAAAGATCGTACATAACAAGTTTAACCAGACTTAGAATAGAAAATTTAAAAAAGTTCATCACATGGTACATAAGATTGAGTGAGGGGGCACCGGACTTACCATTTACTCGCTGGTCCCTTCTGCTTGGTGTCAGGGAAGCGCCGGTCCCTTCCTCTTGGGGTATCGTCGTTCTACATTGACGAAGTATAAAATGAGCCGGCAACAGTAATTCACCCGTAATTCACAATATAACCTCAACACGATCAAAACTACATTTTGTTCTCAGAAACGAAAATGTATAAACAACTTACATTTGGCAGGTTCTTAGGTAAAAAAAATATCATGAGCTCTGAGCCTGTTCTGTTCAAAATGAACTTTCAAATAAAAATTAAGGTAACAGTTTCCGCCAATGACTTCCATTTAGCGTCAAGACCAAGAGAAAAAATGGAGAAAATAACAGAGTACAAGGCTTGGGCTACACCTACACCAGCCAGGCATTCAGGTTCAGCCGAGAAAATAACTACTAAGCAAGCAAATAAAGCATGAGCTTGAACTATCGCAACTATTCCATACAGGATAGTAGATCCAGTTTTACAGACATAAAAAAATGTAACCAACATTTTTCAAACAGCTCCAAGCAAAACTGCAAAAGTTGTGAGATATTTATAAAGTGCCACCAAGAAAAAGTTCCACAAAGGATATCATGCTCAATTGTTCTGAGACCCTGCATCATTTGTGCCATCGCTTGGAACCAGTTCATTTGTGCCATTTCCACGTACTCTTTTTCATAAGTGGATAGGGTCTGATTGCGGGGACCCAGAGCACGACTAACAAAAGCCAAAGGGCGTCCATCTTGCATAAGAACAGCACCAATAATCACATCACAGGCGTCAGTCTCGATGACAAATTGCTTGTGGAAATCTGGAAGAGCAAGGACTGGGGGCCTGTCACAAGAGCTGTCTTGAGGGCAAGGAAAGCCTGTTGTTCCATCAGACCAGCAGAAATACACTCCCTTCTTCAACATATTAGTGAGAGGCCTACTGATGATACCATAGTGGAGAATAAACTTTCTGTAATAACCAGGTAGGCCCAAAAAACTTCTAACATCTTTGGCCGACTTGGGAACTGGCCAATCCTGAATAGTGGCAATCTTAGCTGGATCAGTGGCCACTCCAGCTCCACTAATGATGTGGCCCAAATACCCAATTTTCCTCAGGGCAAAAGCACACTTGGATAGCTTCACTTGCCACTTGTGAGTGAGCAATAGCTGAAGAACCTGGGCCAAATGCTGAAGATGTAGCTCATAAGTTGCACTGTAGATAAGTATGTCATCAAAGAAAACTACAACACACTTCCTCAGCACAGGGGATAGGGTATCGTGCATCGCAAACTGAAAAGTAGATGGACCCCCTGTCAACCCAAAGGGCATAACCAAGAACTCATAGTGGCCACTATGAGTTTGAAACGCAGTCTTATGTTCCTCTCCTGGTGCTAACCTGATTTGGTGATAGCCAACATGAAGATCGACCTTAGAAATTTAGTGAGAACCTGCCAACTCATCCAATAGTTAATCAATTACAGGAATTGGAAATTTGCTTTTAACAGTGATAGCATTGAGATGCTTGGAATCAAAGATAGGACGCCATGTTTTGTCCTTCTTTTGCACCAATATTATTGGAGAAGAAAAATAGATGTTGTTGGGCTGAATAACAGCAGAATCTAGCAGTTATTTCACTTGCTTCTCCATCTCATCCTTTAGAACAGGGGCCAACCTGTATGGCCTAACAGAAATTGGTAGTGCCCCAGGCAGAAGAGGAATTGTGTGGTCATATTTTCTCCTTGGTGGTAACCCAGTAGGTGCAGCAAAAACTGGAGCAAAAGTATCCAGTAGAGCTTGAATATCAGGTGGAAACGCAGGCTGGTTCTGAGTTTCAGTGGTCAAGCAGCTAGTATCATTCCCAATCGAGCAGCTAGTACAATGCCATGTTCTACCAAGATAGTCATAAAATACTATTTAACCCATCAACCAGTAGTTTTCCCCTCAACCAACCTATTACCATACTATTAGATCGCTCTTTTAGTTTTTAGCAGTGTAGGAATCATGTACGTAATAAAAACATTGCCCTCTAGCTTGGAAATCGAACATATGAGCCACGCATTCCCACAGTAAAATTTCACAACACCCAGATGTGAGACGACCAAGCTTGCTACAACGCTCACAAAATGCTTACGGGCAACTAATAGGCAGATGGGCATTGGATTAGCAAATGGGGAAAGTAGCATGAATACTGGAAAGGCATCACCTGAGCGGGCGTCGTGCGCTCGAGTTGATGTTGAAGAGGAGGATCAGCTTCGCGACGAGTTTACGTGTTCCCACCGTCAGATCACGTAGATGCAGGGGCTTATCCACCACACCGCACCAGATCTAGCCGACGCAGTGTCAAAACGAGCAATATCGTCAACTGTAGCGGTAGCATTGGAGTTGTGGTAGAAATCGTCCTCGTTGCACTTCCATGAATAGCGACCTTGATCGCGGTTGAAACGCCTTCTCCGCGCCCCATCCGTTTGGAACCAAAGCCCTCATGACGGTTATCGCGGCTTCCTTGCTTCCCACCATCCCTCGTCGTCGAACTACAACGAGGGGAGGCGACCACCTCCATGGATGACCTCGAATCGCCGCAACCTTGCCCTCCCACCATAGAAAGGACAAGGAGGATTTGGATCTAGATCTGGGGGGAGGTGGGCCAGAAGTGGGCGAAGGAATCGTCTAGGTCAAGGAGAGGATCCCTCATGGGTTTTATAGGCCGCTCGTTATCGCCTGGAGCAAGGCAACCGTGGGATGACCCACGTGTCGAGCGTCGCGCATGGCGGCCCCAACAAGGCTCGATCCCAGAATGTCATTATAGACCACCGTGTAGCCAACATACGTTGTCCGGTGTGGCAAGGTCTCCCGCCTCTCCCATTGCTCCGGCGAGGCCGTCAACAACTGCCAACAAGAACAAAATGGAAGGGAGATGAATGACCCCCCGGCCCCTCCCGCTCCACCCATTCGTCCTTCCATTATGAATGTGCATCCACCGTCATACCACTGAAATATAGGTATAGGTAGTTGGAGTACAGGTACAGAGGGAGTAGTACTATCCAGAAGCTATTCTTCTATCTTTTATCTTCCGAAATTGTGTGCAATGGAGACAAAATTCCTGAATAACCATCTTCTGGTATGCTGTGCAGTTTGCATCAACGCAAATTATCATCTCAAATGATCAAAATGTTGGAGTTTTTCCATTCCAGTATGCAAGTTCCATAATCATCTCTCAGAAACAGCAAGTTACTAACAAAACACCAAGATACATTACCGCCACGCCTTTCACAGCAAGTTAGTGAAACAAAGTTTATACAGAACCTCATAAAAACGGCTTTCACATATTTCACGCACAGACTACAAATTGGATCAGTAGAGCTGAGATATATGTTGCCTGTGGAGCCAAATGATATCACTAAACTAAAACAAAACAGCGGAAAGAGTTAAGTTTTAGTCGCTATCATGCATTCAGGTTCAGCCGAGAAAATAACTGCTAAGCAAGCAAATAAAGCATTTGAACTATCTCAACTATTCCATACAAGATAGTAGATCCAGTTTTACAGACATAAAAAAAATGTAACCAACATTTTTCAAACAGCTCCAAGAAAAACTGCAAAAGTTGTGAGATGTTTATCAAGTGCCACCAAGCAAAAGTTCCACAAAGGATATAATGCTCAATTGTTCTGATACCCTGTAGCATTTGTGCCATCGCTTGGCACCATTACATGCTTCGCTCGAGGAGTGAGCTTCCCTGGGCCACTAACGATGCATTGGAACTGCCAAGACCAGCGCTCCCCACTCTGTTATCTGAATTTCTTGACAACAAGGTCGCGTCTCTTGTGTTGTTGGAAGGCGCCTGAACTACCTGGTCAGGATGGTTGAATGTAAAACTCACAGAATTAAGAGGGCGAACTGACAAGCCTTCTAAATACACGACATGTTGCTGAGGCCTATTGGCATGCAGAACTGAAGATGGTGTACCAAGCTGTCTGGTTGTAGGCAAAATGGGTGTTGTGGGTGGTTCTGTCCTAGTGATAGGATCAAAGTAATAACGACGAGCCGGGGACTTCCGCCGGAATGCTGCACTAACATGATTAGGAAGGGGTAGACATCCCAGTAGAAAAGGCTGATTGGTCTACACGTTTGAAAAAGAGTAGAATGCACCGGCGGTCCTAAAAGTTTCGCGGGAGTGTCAAGTATGTCCTAAATCTATAAAAATGCACATTTATGTTATAAATGTTTCGTAAGTGATTCACCACAGGTCCTTTTCTGGTCTGACCAGCGCTGACCGGCGCCACGTCGACACTGGGACCAGGATATTTGCCAAAAAACTTTCAATCGTACTCCTATCATTTGATGGTGGAGTTTTATGCTTGCTTATATCCTAGCTGCTGCATAAAATCTGTGAGACACAGTGGAGACCATGTGTCTGCTTTGCATCCTTCAAAACGAGCTACTTTGCCATCCACATACGACTTCGATGAGCCAAATCTGCAAGAAAATCCAGCATAATCGATTTCTACGGTGAATTGCTCCTCAAGAGGTCCTAAATTACGAGAATTTCATCAATAGCTATAGCAAATCTGACCTAAATTCTACCACCACAGGAACTACTTAGACTGAAGGTATTAGGGTTAGGTTTTCTTACCATAGCGGGGAGGAGGATCGTCGGGTCTCTGAAGCACCGGACCCTTGCTTGCGGGCGCCATCCACACGGGCGTCGCGTCGGGATGACCGCCGTAGATCTCCTGCACCCGCCGGAGCAACACCGACCACCGACAGTCGCCTCCCAAATCGCCAGAGAAAGGAGGGGGAAAGGGGCCACGAATGAGTAAGGAGTATGATTCGAGGTTTTCTTTGCAAATTTCCTGGGGGATAGTGTCGTCGTGGTGACGGTCAGTGCTGGTCATACCAGAAAAGGACCTATGGCGAATCACTTGCGAAACATTTAGGACCTAAATGTGCATTTTCATAGATTTAGGACCTACTTGACACTCCCGTGAAACTTTTAGGACCCCGTGCATTTTTACTCTTTGAAAAATCCCCAAACCTGTTTTCATACGACAACCGATCTCCAGAAAATACATTAGCTGCAGGGAAAGAGTGTCTGCGCCTGACTTGAGATTGCATGATATGTTGGAGCATGATTTTTATTGGTAGAATTTAGTGTATCATTAGGGAAACTCTGAGCTTGTAAAGAGAGAAAAGGTTGTCCTTGTTGTGGCAAGAACACATTTACCTTAAGATAGTCACTGATGGAATTACCTGTATGTGTTAGGGCACTATCTCTCGATTACTCGATAGGGTTCCTCGAATTCGAAATCATCCAGAGGAGGAAGGTGGAGAAGGTGGAGTTTCTCTATTCGAGATACAGGTAACACACACACCACACGGCTAGCCACACACAACTATCTAGCCGTTTCCGTCCGCCCCCGATCCAACGACGGGTTCCCTATTTAAGGCCTAAGTCGTCCACTCGGGCCCAGCGAGCCGAGCGGGAGGGCGATGGACTCGCTTGGGACGGCCCATCACTTGATCTGCTTCTTCGCGCCCTTCTTCATGTAACGGGACGCTGACAATCCCTCCCCCTTGAAAACGGCTTGACCCCAAGCCGGAGATCTTGGGAACTGCTGCTTCAGGGTAACCTTGTCCTCCCATGTGGCCATCTCGACAGGCGTATCGCTCCACTTGATCAGGACTTGCACAATTGAGTCAGATCCATGACGAACAGCTCGTTGCTGCAGAACTTGCTCAGGACACTGAAACTGTACATTGGGAGAAGGAAGTTGAGGCAGAACCTGACAATCCGATGCTAACACCTTGCGCAACAATGACACATGGAAAATCGGGTGAAATCGACTGGCAGCCGACCAGTCTAGCTTGTAAGCCACGACACCAATGCGTTCAAGGACCACAAAAGGTCCATAGTACTTGAAGGCCAGCTTGTGATTGGCACGAGGTGCGACAGACGATTGCAAATATGGTTGGAGCTTGAGGAAAACCAAGTCACCAACAACAAAAGATCGCTCAGAGCGATGTTTATCTGCTTGTGTTTTCATCCTCTATTGAGCACGCAAGAGCTGCTGACGAACATAATTAAGCACCACCAATCGGTTATCCAGCCAATGTTGCAAATCATCAGATTGAACTGCTGAATCAACAGAAATGCCAAAGTGTCGAGGGCCATGACCATAGATAATTTCTAAGGGAGATTTTCCAGTACCTGAGTGCCAGTTAGTATTATACCAAAACTCATAGAGGGCAATCCACTTGGCCCAGCGAGATGGATGAGCACTGACAAAACAGCGCAGGAAACACTCGACCTGCTGATTCACTCTCTCAGTTTGCCCATCGGTATGTGGATGAAGAGCCGTATTCATACGCAACAGAACCCCATATTTGTGAAAGAGCTCCTTCCAGAAAATACTAATAAATACACGGTCACGATCTGAGACAATAGATTGAGGCATAGCATGGAGGCGATACACTGAAACCAGAAATGTGTCTGCCACAGTCTGCACGGTGAAGGGATGGTGCGTAGGAATAAAATAGTCGTACTTAGATAAATTGTCAATGATCACCAATAGACAATTAAAACGCCCTGAAACTGGAAGGCCTTCCACAAAATCCATCGTAACCATTTCCCAAGGAAGAGTTGGAACAGGCAAGGGCTGCAATAAACCTGGTGATGGAATTCTTTCGGGCTTAGCTTGTTGGCAGATCAAGCAATGGGCCACAAATTTCTTAACTTATCCACGCATACCCTTCCAGCGAAACATCTGCCTGATGCGCCTATAAGTGAAAAGAAAACCGGAATGACCACCAATGGGTGTGCCATGAAATGAATGAATGATTTTAGTGTGAAGAGCCGGATCAGCGCCAACCCACACGCTCCGACCTTCATAGATAACCCCGTTCTTGAGGGAGAACTTATCCGCGGGATCCAGGCGAGTCGCCAATTATCGAAATTGAGCAATGGAAATTGGATATTGAGATAGCTACTGATAACATCCTCAAGACAAACTGGCTGGACTGAAGAAATGGAGTATACTTCAGTTGTTGAATCAGACGCAGAATGCGTTTTGCGAGATAGGGAATCAGATGCACCATTTTCAATTCCCTTATTGTAAACAATAGTGTACTAAAGACCCAAAAGTTTCATCAGGGCTTTCTTTTGCCACTTAGTATGTAAGAGCTGCTCATCCAAACAAGCCAGACTCCTCTGGTCAATACGAATGATGAAAGATGATAACAACAAATACTGTCGCCAATGTTCGACAGCCAATAAAATTTCCAGGTACTCTTTTTCATAAACTGATAGGGTCTGATTGCGGGGACCCAGAGCACGACTAACAAAAGCCAAAGGGTGTCCATCTTGCATAAGAACAGCACCAATAATCACATCACAGGCGTCAGTCTCGATGACAAATTGCTTGTGGAAATCTGGAAGAGCAAGGACTGGGGGCCTGTCACAAGAGCTGTCTTGAGGGCAAGGAAAGCATGTTGTTCCATCAGACCAGCAGAAATAAACTCCCTTTTTCAACATATTAGTGAGAGGCCTACTGATGATACCATAGTGGAGAATAAACTTTCTGTAATAACCAGCTAGGCCCAAAAAACTTCTAACATCTTTGGCCGACTTGGGAACTGGCCAATCCTGAATAGTGGAAATCTTAGCTGGATCAGTGGCCACTCCAGCTCCACTAATGATGTGGCCCAAATACCCAATTTTCCTCTGGGCAAAAGCACACTTGGATAGCTTCACTTGCCACTTGTGAGTGAGAAATAGCTGAAGAACCTGGGCCAAATGCTGAAGATGTAGCTCATAAGTTGCACTGTAGATAAGTATGTCATCAAAGAAAACTACAACACACTTCCTCAGCACAGGGGACAGGGTATCATGCATGGCAAACTAAAAAGTAGATGGTCCCCCTGTCAACCCAAAGGACATAACCAAGAACTCATAGTGGTCACTATGAGTTTGAAACGCAGTCTTATGTTCCTCTCCTGGTGCTAAGCTGATTTGGTGATAGCCAACACGAAGATCGACCTTAGAAAATTAGTGAGAACCTACCAACTCATCCAATAGTTCATCAATTACAGGAATTGGAAATTTTCTTTTAACAGTGATAGCATTGAGATGCTTGTAATCAAAGATAGGACGCCATGTTTTGTTCTTCTTTTGCACCAAAATCATTGGAGAAGAAAAATAGTTTTTGTTGGGCTGAATAACACCAGAATCTAGCAGTTATTTCACTTGCTTCTCCATCTCATCCTTTAGAACAGGGGCCAACCTGTATGGCCTAACAGAAATTGGTAGTGCCCCACGCAGAAGAGGAATTGTGTGGTCATATTTTCTCCTTGGTGGTAACCCAGTAGGTGCAGCAAAAACTGGAGCAAAAGTATCCAGTAGAGCTTGAATATCAGGTGGAAATGCATGCTGGTTCTGAGTTTCAGTGGTCAAGAAGCTAGTATCATTCCCAGTCGAGCAGCTAGTACAATGCCATGTTCTACCAAGATAGTCATAAAATACTATTTAACCCATCAACCAGTACTTTTCCCCTCAACCAACCTATTACCATACTATTAGATCGCTCTTTTAGTTTTTAGCAGTGTAGGAATCATGTACGTAATAAAAACATTGCCCTCTAACTTGGAAATCGAACATATGAGCCACGCATTCCCACAGTAAAATTTCACAACACCCAGATGTGAGACGACCAAGCTTTCTACAACGCTCAGAAAATGCTTACGGGCAACTAATAGGAAGATGGGCACTGGATTAGCAAATGGGGCAAGTAGCATGAATACTGGAAAGGCATCACCAGAGCGGGCGTCGTGCGCTTGAGTTGATGTTGAAGAGGAGGATCAGCTTTGCGACGAGTTTACGTGTTCCCACCGCCAGATCCAGTAGATGCAGGGGCTTATCCACCACACCGCACCAGATCTAGCCGACGCACTGTCAAAACGAGCAATATCGTCAACTGTAGCGGTGGCATTGGAGGTGTGGTAGAAATCGTCCTCGTTGCACTTCCATGAATAGCGACCTTGATCGCGGTTGAAACGCCTTCTCCGCGTCCCATCCGTTTGGAACCAAAGCCCTCATGACGGTTATCGCGGCTTCCTTGCTTCCCACCATCCCTCGTCGTCGAACTACAACGAGGGGAGGCGACCACCTCCATGAATGACCTCGAATCGCCGCCAACCTTGCCATGCCACCACAGGAAGGACAAGGAGGATTTGGATCTAGATCTAGGGGGGAGGTGGGCCAGAAGTGGGTGAAGGAATCGTCTAGGTCAAGGAGAGGAGCCCTCATGGGTTTTATAGGCCGCTCGTTATCGCCTGGAGCAAGGCAACCATGGGATGACCCACGTGTCGAGCGTCGCGCATGGCGGCCCCAATAGGGCCCGATCCCAGAATGTCATTGTGGACCACCGTGTAGCCAACATACGTTGTCCGGTGTGGCAAGGTCTCCCGCCTCTCCCATTGCTCCGGCAAGGCCGTCAACGACTGCCAACAAGAATAAAATGGCAGGGAGATGAATGACCCCCCCCTCCCGCTCCACCCGTTCGTCCTGCCATTACGAATGTGCATCCATCGTCATCCCACCGAAATATAGGTATAGGTAGTTGGAGTACAGGTACAGAGGGAGTAGTACTATCCAGAAGCTATTATTCTATCTTTTCTCTTCCGAAATTGTGTGCAATGGAGACAAAATTCCTGAATAATCATCTTCTGGTATGCTGTGCAGTTTGCATCAACGAAAATTATCATCTCAAATGATCAAAATGTTGGAGTTTTTCCATTCCAGTATGCAAGTTCCATAATCATGTCACGGAAAAAACAAGTTACTAACAAAACACCAAGATACATTACCGCCACGTCTGTCACAGCAAGTTAGTGAAACAAAGTTTATACTGAACCTCATAAAAACGGCTTTCACATATTTCACGCACAGACAACCAAATTGGATCAGTAGAGCTGAGATATATGTTGCCTGTGGAGCCAAATGATATCACTAAACCAAAACAAAACATCGGAAAGAGTTAAGTTTTAGTCGCTATCATCTTCATCTTCCCGCGCTTCATGCTGGGTAACAACCTTTTCTATGAACTTCCTGTGAACGCCTTCTAGGACATTGTTACGGGATGAATCGCCACCACCCTACCCATCGTTCAGTACTGCGTCTGAATGGCAGAGTGCTAACGCAACAGCTGCAATAAACAGAATGAAAGGTTAGCTTAAATACTGGAAGCCCGTGTGTGACACTTAAAGATTATGTGATTGATCATCTGTTCGAAGGTAGGCTCACATCAATTCAGTGTAACATAAATAATCAAGAAAAATCATTGTTGTTTCTTGTTCACATGGCAGGCTCAGTTTGATGGTAACATCAATGCATTACAGTAAATTAGGCACTTGTCTAAAAATATGTTCCAATAACAAATAATATGGTTAATGGTTCCAATTTTTCCTAAATTTGGCAATCTGTGACTGGAAATCCTTTCTCTTTTCAATAGAAAGAGAAGGTTTTTAAGAAATGTGTGTTTTGAGATACAATCAATCGAAGAGAATAAAACTGGGTCAAATATAAACAGGAATGACATTTGGGAAATTGTTAAACAACATATAAAACAGAAGCACTGCAGATGTCCCATAGAAGATCAAGACCACGAGAAAAAATGGAGAAAATAACAAAGTACAAGGCTTGGGCTACACCAGCCATGCATTCAGGTTCAGCCGAGAAAATAACTGCTAAGCAAGCAAATAAAGCATTTGAACTATCTCAACTATTCCATACAAGATAGTAGATCCAGTTTTACAGACATAAAAAAAATGTAACCAACATTTTTCAAACAGCTCCAAGCAAAACTGCAAAAGTTGTGAGATGTTTATCAAGTGCCACCAAGAAAAAGTTCCACAAAGGATATCATGCTCAATTGTTCTGAGACCTTGCAGCATTTGTTCCATCGCTTGGCACCAGTACATGCTTCGCTCCAGGAGTGAGCTTCCCTGGGCCACTAACGATGCATTGGAACTGCCAAGACCAGCGCTCCCCACTCTGTTATCTGAATTTCTTGACAACAGGGTCGCGTCTCTTGTGCTGTTGGAAGGCTCTTGAACTACCTGGTCAGGATGGTTGAATGTAAACTCACAGTATTAAGAGGGCGAACTGACAAGCCTTATGAATACACGACATGTTGCTGAGGCCTATGAGGGGGGGGGAACGGGGCCATGAATGAGTAAGGAGTACGATTCAAGGTTTTATTTGCAAATATCCTGGGGGCCAGTGTCGACGTGGCGAAGGTCAGTGCTAGTCAGACCAGAAAAGAATCTATGGCGAATCACTTGCGAAAAATTTAGAACCTAAATGTGCATTTTCATAGATTTAGGACCTACTTGACACTCCCGTAAACTTTTAGGACCCCCCGTGCATTTTACCCTTTGAAAAATCCACAAACCTGTTTTCATACGACAACCGATTTCCAGAAAATACATTAGCTGCAGGGAAAGAGTGTCTGCGCCTGACTTGATCTTGCACGATATGTTGGAGCATGATCTGTATTGGTAAAATTTAGTGTATCATTAGGGAAATCTGAGCTTGTAAAGAGAGAAAGGGCGATCCTTG
Source organism: Bromus sterilis (assembly GCA_950022295.1). Classification (NCBI taxonomy): domain Eukaryota; kingdom Viridiplantae; phylum Streptophyta; class Magnoliopsida; order Poales; family Poaceae; genus Bromus; species Bromus sterilis. The sequence continues at coordinate 36,131,750 of OX465597.1, forward strand.
TTGTGGCAAGAACACATTTACCTTAAGATAGTCACTGATGGAACTACCTGTATGCTTTTGCGAAGTCTCAGAAGACGATTCATCTCTGTTGGTGCAAATTGAAAAATCTTTACCCATCAACCGAACTGTTTGTCCCATGGAAGGACCATTCTCACGCGGCATGTTCAAGTCCGAACGAATATATAATACTCCCTCTGTCCCATAAAGCTTGTCACGGTTTTAGTTCAAATTTGAACTAAAATCATGACAAGCTTTTTGGGACGGAGGGAGTAACTCCTTCCTGCGCGACACAATAGAATCACGAGGTGTCCCGGAAGAAAATTGGCTGCTGGTAGAGAACTGGGAGCCACCATGATTCAGATTGGTGGAGAACCAACTCTGGTCCTGCTGAAATCTTCAATATTACTAAACCTCCTAAGGGGTGAAGGCCTCTCATTCAATTGAGCTCTCACATTGCAATTGGGTTGGCAATTTTGACTTGGTCCAACCCCTTGGTTGTGTGGCATTTTTTTCCTTTTATTTAAGTAAAACTATTTTTAACTTTGATTTTTGGCTAATAAACTTATGGTATAGTTGTTGGTATAACATAGATTTAAACTATATGAGTACTTATTTTTTTTACGAGCAATTTATTAATTTTTCGTCTTGCAATAATTTATTTCAGCTATATATTATATACCAAAGAATGATTGCTAAAATATATGATTAATAATAATTTTACGGCGCGGCAAAGCGCGCTTTTGCTTCTAGTGAATGTTGAAGTGTATGGTCTGGCAATGCACAAGGAGACGTACTCATTGTCATTGTATCTTTCACCGAAACATTACTGCTATCATCCCGAGTTTCACTAAGCTCAATTAAGCTCAATGGAGGACCAACAACCTCTGCATCAGGCACTCTTATCGCCTCACTACGCACTCTTATCGCCTCTCCACGCAAGGTGCCTGTCGAACATGAATTCCTTATTCTTTCCAAGTCAGGGTTGATCGCTTTCCTGTGTGAGTGAATCAGAAGAAAAATCCATACAGTCCTTCTCCCATCAAGCAATTGGGAAATCACAAATAAACAGATACTACCTTTGTCCCATAATGTAAGACATTTTTGTAAGCAAAAAATGTCTTACAATATGGGACAGAGGGAGTACGAGTTATGGTAAACATAAAAAATTATAGGATACCTAATGATGGTTAACATAATTTATTTTACAGGATACTTGATGATGGCAATCAGTTAAGGTATACATATAACTGTATGCATGTGTAAAAACAGGGGTCTTGAGGTCCACGCGCGTGTGGGCCCCAGGGGTCGAGTGCACGGTCGTCGCTTGATTCTATGGCCTATACACGTCGACGGGCACGTGCGAGCTCATCTGGACCGTCGGTTGAGCTGATCCAATCGCTGGTGATGGAGGAGTGTTTGGAATTTGGATGGACGGGGAGAGCTCGCGTGTCGGGTCCGGTTGGTGGCCGGTTCACGCCGAGTGGTCGTTTGTTTGTGCGGGGCATGCATGCGAGTGGAAATGGACGGTGGTTGGTGTACTGGCGGGCAAATGGCTAACTGGCTGCAGCTACCCTCCTAGCATTGGGTGTGCACATGGGAGCTAGGTATGTGAACACGTGAAACGTGTAAGTGTGATCGACGGTGTGTGTGTGTGGAAGGTCCACTATAAGAAAAGGCTTTGCGAGTGCTCAATTTTGTTATGATAAAAAATTCTTCAAAAGCCGCTCGACATATACGATGTCCATCAAGTGCGTATGCCGAATGTTTTCTTTCTAACAATTGATCAAAAATTTGCCGTGTATTTTACTAGGCACTCAGCAACAATTTGAGATCGGAAAATAAAGGGCCAACCAAAAATAAGCTAGAGTGTGTGGTCTGATGGTGGTTGGGTTACGCCGGCCGCTCGTGCGTGCATGCGAGTGTGCGTGCGGCACGTGCATGCGAGTGGAAATGGATGATGAGTGGTGCACTGGCGTGCAAACAGCTAGTTGGCTTCAGCTATTCTTGCGGCGCTGGGTGTGCAGTGCACACACGTGTAGTGTAATCGATACTTGATGATGGTAAGCATAAAAAGTGGATAATTGTTATGTTAAACATAAAAACTTGCAGAAAACTTGATGGTAAACATAATTTTTTTATAAAGATAACTGATGGTAAAAAATTATGGTATGCGTATAACTGTGTGTGTAAAAAATAAACAAAAAACAGAACAACACAAATAAGATTTACGAGATGTATACCAATTTCAAGCAAATCACCAGGTAAGCCGAACACTCCAGGCCGGAAACTTGTTCAACATATATACTTTTGGTAGAAGACAACACAAGTGGTAAGGTAAAAGTAACAGTCAAGTGGACAGCAAAACTTTTGGTAGAATAAATCTACTATAATGTGTACTCCTTTCGATTCATAATAAGTGTCGCTCATTTTATACTAAATTAGTTTAAACTTAATATTATTGAGCGACACTTATTACGGATCGGAGGAAGTAATATTTACAGCCATGATAGTACTAGTTTATACTACCTCTGTAACATAACATAAAAAGGTTTTAACACTTTCAGACCCAAGAACATTTGTGTAATAACCACTTATACTGAACAAAACAGGTAAAAAATAAATAAAAACAATATTAGGATCAGATAGGAATTAAATTTTGGCATGGCATATTCGAATCCACATTTAATTTTCCAGAGTATAGTTATTCTACAATCAAAATTTGAAGTTGGTTAAGAATTATATATCCTTGGCTTTGACTTCATTTTTTTCTCCGCCGTAGCTTGCTCCCTAATTTGGAGAACTATCTCCTAGGTTAGGTCATTCTTTACATTAGAACTTTAATTCTTTATTGGTACTTGAAAATGAAAAATAAACATCACTGCAAAGAATGCAATAATAGCTTTCCAAGTCTGAGTTCGGAATATGTTTATAATTTGTGCAATTAACATACTCCTCACATGAAATCTTTGTCAATAAATATATACTTAAAAATAAACATCACTGCAAAGAAGCCACCGGAGCTGGTGCTGCTACCATCAGACAACATTGGATCATAATCGTAGGAGGCGGGGAGAGCAAGAGACGGAGAGAAAGTGTGGAGTGGACAGATAGAGGCTAGGGTTCATCCGAAGAGGAGAATTTATACGGTCTAGCATCCATCACTGCATGGATCCACGCGTCAAGGATAATAAGGCGGATGCGTACGATCACGGCAGGACCTCCTTAATATGCCTTAGATTTAGGCTAGCTATGAGAAATATCGATGAGCTCGAATATATAACCCCTAACGTGTAAGGCCAGTTTAAGAAACCTGTTTGATGGGGCATTGATCGAACCATTGTGTATTCTGTGATGTAAGTTTTTCGATAAATGACACTTTATTACTTAATGGTTTTAAGTATTATACCCGGTCTTTACATAACTAGGATGCACACAGCCATTTTGAATTTGAACATAAAAAAGAACGGTAAAAAAAACTCAGCAAAATACAAGCACTAGGTACTCTGTGATGTAACTGGATGATGGAACTTATGATCTATGCTTTATGTATAAAGTGAGGAGAAAACCTATTTTCTGGATCAGTTCGGGGAACCTAGCTCTAGGTGCTCTAACCGTCGTGGATGACAAGTTGTACACTTGTACTATGGAAATTGACTCAACTGGGCGACTAGAATACTAGGTTTCGTACTAACCATCCTCATACTGTAAGTCAATCAAAATCTGAAACACAACATGAGAATAACAGCAGACGATTGCAGACAGGAAAGAAATGGGTTGGATTGGGCTGGGCTTGGACCACGTACCTTTCTGGGTCGGGCATCCTCCTCCTCCATTTCTCCTCTTCCTCCTCCTTCTCCTTCTCCTCCTCGTCGCCGTCCACCTTGGTTTGCTCTTCTCATCTAGTATCACCGGCAGGAGTCATGGCCAAGGGCGGAGCCGCGGCGAATTGGTCAGAAATGGGACCTCTTCTTCGGCGGCTTCGCCTTCCCTCGCGGCTGCGGCAGCCATGGCAACGGTGGAGGCGAGCTCGTCGCCTCGTCCGAGCACCACCGGCACCTCAGCGCCTTGAGAGTCGAGAGATCCTGGATGTCCAAGAGACGTCGCCCCTCCGCCGCTACATCATCGCCCCTCATGCTCGCCGCGTTCCCCCTTCGAACAGATCACAGACGGAGATCAGAGAAAAAAGAACGAACACGACCGCCAAGGAAGATGATACCGACGAGACGGTGCAGCGCTTCCACACGAACATGATGGAGAAGACGACGGCGGCCATGGAGGTGACGTCCACGCGCCGCCTCGGCGCAAATCTCGGCGTGGTGATTTGGGGGAGAGGTACGGCTCTCCCAATGCATTGTTTCTCAGCACAATATCACAGGAGCAATAAAAACTTAAGATACAATCATCACAATGCATTGTTTCTTAGGGGTTGTATCTTATTTAATGATTTTGGTCTCATGCATACATGTGATTGGTTTAATAGTGCTTTTTACATATGGTCACGTGCAATGGTTGTATCTTAGCTAAGATACAACCTCCCTCTCTTTCTTTATTAAGTGCTATGTCACATAAGCAATATATCTATGATATCGTGCTAAGATACTAGCATTGGGAGTGCCCTTAAAGAATAGCGATTACTGTGTAAGATCTCCCGGTATAGTACTTCCTCTATTTATTTTTATTCTGCATATTAGATTTGATTGAAGCAAACTTTGTAAAATTTGCCCAAATTTATAAAAAAAAAATGCATTTACCATAATAAATTTTTATGATGTGAAAGTACATATTATAATGAATCTAATGGTATCGATTTATTATTGTAGTATATGTGAATATTTTTATCTATAAACTTTGTCGAAGTTTACAAAGCTTGACTTTGACCAAAGCTAATACGCGGAGTAAATAAAAACGGAAGAAGTAGTAATTGTGGTTTATTAATAATAAATAAAAAACAAGAACGGCAAATTAGGAGCCAACCCATCGTGGTTTTATAGGAGAATCTTCCAAAGTGAGACTCGAACTTGAGCTGGCGACATACTATTAGGTGTTATCTACCAGCTGATCCCAGCTCTGTAGGTTCGGCTATCTGTCCAACGCCAGGAGATCCGGTCAGGGCACTCGGAGGTTGTGATCGCGCGCAAGCGTCGCCAGAGTTTGACATATTCAACAAGAGCTCTGCCCCCCAAGGCCCCGTGGATGTCTCGGATCCAAGCACGGTTGATGAGCGCATCATGTACCAGGCGAGACCGTCGGACCCTCTTGGGAATCAGAGAGACCAAAGTGGGCGTGAGGTCATGTTTGAGTGCCTTTTCGAATAAAGTGATATTTCGTCGCAAATAGTTGGATTCATCATATTTTTCTATTATCATGAACCGCAAGAGATCCGTAAATGTATTTTTGTTGTGTTAGTTGTATTGTGGTGGTTATTGTCGTGGTTTCTGTAATGCCAAAGTTTTTTAAGACTTTCGTCAATTATAAGAGATATACAGGTTGTACCATATTTAAAAAATAATAATTCTATATCATCTTTTGTGCTAATTCACATTTTAAACATTGTTTTATAATGGCAGGAATTTTAGAGGATAGAAAGTAACGAAAAAATAGCATATTATAACAACGCTATAACAAAATTATAACATATTAGGAAAGAAAATATTTTATTTGAGCAAATTCAGCCGCTACAGCGCTAAACACGTTATTAACGCGTTACGTATCCCCCTACCCCTCCCGCTCGACCGACGGCGGCAACATCTCCTCGCTAGTATTCTTCCACTCTTCCCCAGATTGAATCTAGCCTACCAGGGACCATGTCGGCCACGCCCCCGTCAGATTTTACAGGCAGTGCTCTAGCAAACAACGGCATAGACATGGGTTTAGCTTGCACGGGCAACGTGGCTGCCGTTTTACCCTTCGTGATCAGTGCACTTAAGTCTGCACGTAAGACATATGTATGTTTCCATGGGCTCTGTAGGTCCAACATTTGCTTCTTCTACAGCCCGCCTTGCTGACGATGACATGTAGGGTGTGAGCTACATAATAGGTCAGATTTTGCAAAGTGCTTTGGACCGAAGGTCCATTCAGCAAATAGAGCTAAAATCTAACAATTATGTACAGTGTTTCTTTTTCTGCATCGTCAGCACGGCTCTTGTTGTGCCTAATAAGAGGAGGGAATGAGTATTCTTGTTTGTTGGAATGCCATAGTTTCTTGTGGAAATGTCTGGTTGCTATTTGAGAGTTTCACACCTTGCAGCCTTTTCGCATAAGAGCAAGTACAATAGTGGGCTTATAGCCCGCTTACATGACATTTTTGCTTATGTGGAGGAGAGAGACATGAAAAAGTAAGGGGAGTGGGCTCTAATGCAAGAGCCTAGCTATATGCGTGCCCCTAGGCAAATACAATAAATATGAAGAGAGAGAGAGAAAAGATGAAAAAAAGTACTAGTCTTATAGCTAACCTTATAGGTAACCTTATTGTATGAGTGACTATAAGTGATGACTATAGATGACATGGCAACATCATATAGCCAGCAGTTGGCTATATTATTAACCATGCTCTAAGAGGATAATACATATGACGCTACATAGTAATAATAGTACATGCACTCATCAATGCATCCAACAAGACACTATTAATATGCAATGTTTAGAATAACCGGCTATTTTATTTAGCCCCGGCATTTTCAGAAGCTAAGAAAGGCTATAGTCTAGACTATAGCGGCTAATCCATTTGATTTTTAATAGTACATAATTTTTAATTTTTTTGCAGGTTATCTACAAAGCTACAGCTTGAATCCGTATATGATCGTTACTAACTCATACGGACTTCAGGGAGCTTTTGGTTATTGGATGCAACCACTGGGAGATAGTAGCACGGTCTATTTACAGCCGATTTGGATGGCGAACTAATAATATGCTAGGTGTGTAGGCATCGTAGTCTATTTTTGATTGCCACTTGTGGCACTTATCTTTTGAGTTCCGTTTTAGCTTGAATTATGAGCATTTCAAGACCTTGTGACTTTGTTACATTTTAATTTCAATAATATGGCTGCATGAATCGATTGATGCAAAGGCCGGGAGTTCTCCTCCTTTTCCAAAAATAGCGGCTAATCCATTTAGCCGTTTTTTAAAAACAGAGAAATATTAGCCATATTTTGCCAAAAAATAGAGAAGGAAACTATGATTTAAAACATAATTCGAGCTACAACTCATTCAACTATTTAACCCAAATAAGTATTCAACTATTTAACTCATAAGTAATATCAAATGAGATTGAATAGAAAAAGATAAAAAGAAGAAGATAATATTTTTAGAAAACAGGAAGTTTAGCTACTAAAATAAAGCCTAATTACGGTCTAAATGGGCCAATAGCCGGTTATTAGCGTTTTTTCCTATTTAGGCTATAAATGCAATAGCCATAACCTGAGGTCTTCCAACAGGCTATAGCAGGGCTATGCTAAAGTTAGGCTATAGCCGACTATTTAAAACATTGTTAATATGTAGTACTAGGTACTATGGTTCCGTTCAGACAATTTAAGAACAGAGAAAAACATGTTAAAATGTAGAACCGTGGAAATTCTTAATGTTCGTGACAGGCATATATGTCAGTGTGGCTAACAATAAGAATTGCTAAGAAGAGAAAAATGAGCTCATCGACGTGTCAGAAAGAAAGTTGTTTTTTCAGAGAAAAGTTGACGGCCAACGACTTGCAGACGGCCTTCGACGTCCATGGATTGGCCGAGGGAGTATGGTTTTGGTGTCCCTAGTGCCCTACAGCAGTGTGCCGGCAATGGCGGCAGGGCCATGCGACGAGGATGGGGGTTCGTTGCGCCTACTTTATTTTTTCTGAAACAAGTTTACTGTACTCCAAAATAACTATAGTTGATTACTATTAGTTCCTATGTAGCATGCCCGCTATTCTGAAAGAAGAAAAACGGAGTACATGCCCTTGAACTAGCAAGGTGTGTGTGTGTGAGAGAGAGAGTGGCATGTCCTGGACATCCATGTCCAGGTGTCCCTGCTCGGACACCTTGAAGATGTTTACCTTGCAGAAGCATCGAGGCTGTGCAAGATCCGAACCTTTAAGGTGTCCCAGTAAGGACACATACCTTCACCATGACGGGGAGGTCTCGACATGACGAGTAAGCTCAGAGTTTACGATGAGGGCATGAGAGCGTCCATACTGAACTGGGTGACGGCTGGTCTGTTCTATCTGGCCGGACGTTGCGCGTTAGGGGATTTGTGCCAAATGGATTTGTTAGAAAAAAGAAGAATGAGAATACACACAATACTTTCACTGGACGGGCTAGTGTGGGGTCGTGACGCTTCAATGCGCAACGCTCTTCTGCACGTACAAAGCCCCACAACGGGTCGCTTTTGGTCGGCAAGGTACATCTTCGACAGTGATTGATGTGGGCCATGAAGGGTGTGTACAGCTAGTTCTGTGTTCTTTTCACACCTAACGCAAAGACGTTTCCATCGGACATGCTCAGCAGTAAAATGTTAATCATTCCATGCAAATTTAGCTTAGAACGTCAAGATTTTAGAAGAAAAGGTGTCAATCATTCTTCATGTACTCCCCGCAAAAAAAAATGTTGCACCAATATTTTATGGGATAAAAATCATCCTACAAACGTACATAATGTTGAAAACTTTTTTTTAAAACAGCACCGCGACGGTAGCACGACGACGGTCGTATCGCGCAAACATGTTGCGGCGGCACGACGGCATGACAACGGCCGGTTTCTTTGGTAACTGATTTTTTACGGAATCAACTTCGTCCCTAAATGAACGACACGGCAACGAATAGATATGATAATGGCGTGATGAGGCGATTTTTTTTTCGAATAGTTTTTATTACACTAATATTTTACAGGGTGAAAATCACCCCGCAAACGTACATGATATTGGAGACTTTTCGCGGTGCCGCAATGGTAGCTCGATGAACGGCAACGATGCGACACGACAGTGGCACTGTGAGGCGGTAAAAATTTTACGTAATTTTTATTGCATCAATATTTTACGAGGTGAAAACCATCCCGCAAACATTCATGGTGAGGTAGATTTTTTTTTAAGACGGCACCGTAAAGGTAGCTCGATAAATGACAACGATGCGACATGACAGTGGAATGTGAGACAGTAAAAATGTTACGATAATTTTTACTGCGTCAATATTTTACGAGGTGAAACCATCCCGCAAACATTCATGGTGTGGAAGATTTTTTGTTTTGTTTGAAGACGGCACTGTGAAGGTAGCTCAAGGAACGACAACAATGCGACACGACAGTGGCACTCTGAGGCGGTAATTTTTTTACGTAATTTTTATTGCGTCAATATTTTACGAGGTGAAAACCATCCCGCAAACATTCATGGTGTGAAAGATTTTTTTGTTTGAAGACGGCACCGTAAAGGTAGCTCGATAAATGACAACGATGCGACATGACAGTGGAATGTGAGACAGTAAAAATGTTACGGTAAATTTTACTGCGTCAATATTTTACGAGGTGAAACCATCCCGCAAGCATTCATGATGTGGAAGATTTTTTGTTTTGTTTGAAGACGGCACCGTGAACGTAGCTCGATGAACGGCAACAATGCGACACGACAATGGCACTGTGAGGCGGTAAATTTTTACGTAATTTTTATTGCGTCAATATTTTACGAGGTGGAAACCACCCCGCAAACATTCATGGTGTGGAAGATTTTTTTGTTTGAAGACGACACCGTGAAGGTAACTCGATAAACGACAACGATGCGACACGACAATGGCACGGTGAGACAGTAAAAATTTTACGATAATTTTTATCGCGTCAATATTTTACAAGGTGAAACCATCCCTCAAACATTCATGGTGTGGAAGATTTTATGTTTTGTTTGAAGACGGCACCGTGAACGCAGCTCGATAAACGACAACGATGCGACACGACAGTGGCACGATGAGACAGTAAAATTTTTACGATAATTTTTATTGCGTTAATATTTTACAAGGTGAAACCATCCCGTAAACGTTAAAAATCAATTACACTATATATCTCCACACACAAGAACAAATAAAAACGCATGCACCATACACCTACTTAGTGCAACTCTAGCAGATGTAAGTGTCTGATTATAAAGGTGGGTTAACTTTGTTTAGTTTATGCAGTACCATGTTTTTTTAAGAGGTATAATCCATGTGTCAGATGTACTGTAGATGGACCTAGCATAGCTAGATGCTAGTTCAGGAACCCCACCTCTCTGCCACACCAAAGACTTTTGGGACCATATGACGCAGCTCATCTCTCTGCCACACCGAAGACTTTTATGACCATAGCATATAATCATCCATTTACCAAACCTTATGTTTACCATGGCCCATCACTTTCATAGAAAGTCTTTACGGAACTCCCCGCAAAAAAAAAATTTCTTTACCCAATTGTCCGCCGACTAAGCCTAGTATTAGAGTAAACATAAGGTTTGGTAAATGGATGATTATATGCTATGGTCATAAAAGTCTTCGGTGTGGCAGAGAGATGACCTGCGCCATATGGTCCCAAAAGTCTTTGGTGTGGCAGAGAGGTGGGGTTCCTGAACTAGCATCTAGCTATGCTAGGTCCATCTACAGTACATCTGACACATGGATTATACCTCTTAAAAAAACAAGCGATGTCATCTATACTGTGAATAGAGTTGCCAGGTACCGGATCTTGAAGCAGCTATGTCCGTTGATAGCTCTGGTCCAGATGCCACTGGGTTCAGCCGAGCACTTTTCCTGAGGGCATGTGCTACTTATCATGAAGGTGGGAAATGTGCGAAAAAAATATGGGTAAAAAATACCAAGCTTTGTCGTGTGTTTTTCAAACATGCACGGAGCTTTGCCTTGTGTCTTCCGGTTGATACACGGGAAAATTTGGCGAAAAAATAGAGGGATTTTTTTGTTGTCTCTGAAAAGAGCAGGGAACATTTTACCGAGTCTCCGTTATTAGACACATGGCCAAACCTAGCACCGTTTGCAGCACCGTCAGAATCAAACATTGGGCCCACGTGTCAGTATATTTTGCCATGTGCATTCTTTTTTGCGGTGTGAATTTTTTGTTTGCCGCGTATTTTCCATCGATCACATGGCAAAGATATGAAGATTTGCCGTGTAATGAAAATTTTCCGTCTGCCTGTTTCTTGCCACACGTCAGAGATTGTCTTTGCATCTTTTTCGAGTTCCGGGATTTTTGCACACGGAAAAGCTCTAGATAGATGGAAAAAATGCGTTTTCCATTCGTGAGAGCTGCCATTGCACTCACGTCATATGGAGGCCTCACATAACTTATCTACTTTCTCCGTTCTAAAATAATTGTTTTAACTTTGTATTAACTCTAATACAAAATTGTATTAAGGCTAAAACAATTATTTTAGAACGAAAAGAGTAGTGACTGGTAGGTCCACCTCGTGTACTTCATCTCCACAGCTCGCATGAGAGAAACTGCAGATTATTTCTAGCTAGAACTGACATGTGAACGTACACTAGCTAGTAGGATGACTAAATATCATCCCACATGAATGCATGATTGCTTGGTATTTTGTCTTGTGATAGTGATTCTTCTGGCAGCATCAAGCAGTTTTTCGTTCTTGCCGACATGTAGAAATATGCATGATTATTTTTTATGATTTTATCAGAACCAAGTTGACCGAGAGGCCCTCAAAGAAGATAGATAGCTACCAATCATTTTCAGAGAGTACAATGCATTTTCTGTATAGACAGAAAACAGGAGCAGATCGAGCGTACAGTGCCACTACAGGAAAAGATCAATACACATGAAATATATTCAGTTATATGTCCATTCATGCACTCACATGACGATGCGGCATTTTCCATGATTTTTCTCGACAATTAATTCTACAATCGGCTTAAGAAAACTCCACAAAGCAATAAAATCCTCCAATCTATTCCATGTCATCTACATCATCTAGCTAAGGTTGGTGTCGTTTCCTTTGACGTCTGCATAATAAAATCTCCCTAGGATATTTTTGTGTGCAGCACTGGAACACTCTAGCCTGCCGCGTAGATATATACGGCAATCTACTGCCTCTCTTATCTACTTACCTCTACAGCTCAGCTCGGATCCTACATGCGGCAGCTGACGACAAGCAGCAATAATGGACTAGAACGAGTTTGAATTGTGGTTGAATTTTAGTCCACATACATCAACGAAAACCAAGTTTGAATTGAGAGGCACTTGTGGCCACGGATTAGTACTGAGAACCACTTGCAACGCATATGACGTGAGTGCAACGAAAACCAAGTTTGAATTGGGGTCCTTCTGGCCACTTGCAACGCATGCATACAAACACAATCGCTCACACTATAAGATAGGATGACCACCCAAGCAGTTTTTGCCAAGAACACTTGCGAATCACCTTTATACATTGTTAGCACACCACAGCTCAGTCCATGTCGAAATTCTGCCTGCTCCTGCTCCTCTTGGTGTTCCTCCTGCCGGACGCGAGCACGACGTCCCCGTGCCACCCCGATGACCTCCGCGCGCTGCGAGGCTTTGCAAAGAACCTCAATGGCGGGGGCATCCTCCTTGGCGACGCGTGGTCCGGCGCATCATGCTGCGACTGGGAAGGCGTGGGCTGCGATGGCGCAAGGGGCCGCGTCACGGCGCTGAGGCTGCCTATTAGCCTCAAGGACTGCGGCCAGCTCAGGTCTCTCAACCTTGCCAACGACAGACTGGTTGGTGCCACCCCATCGTGGATTGGTGAGCTTGACGGCCTTTGCTACTTGGTTCTCTCGGACAACTTGTTGGTTGGCGAGGTACCTACTAATAGCTTGCAGACACGACTCAAGGGCCTCACCACCGCCGGTCGTTCGCTAGGTATGGCTTTCATTAACATGCCATTGCACATAAAGGGTAACAACAGAAGGGCACTGGACGAAGAGACAAATACAATACACGGGAGCAACAACACCGTCAGATCTGGGAGCAACAATGCAGTTTCTGGGAACGACAACACTGTCATATGTGGGAACAACAACACCGTGTCTGGGAGCAACAATATCTTGTCTGGAAATGACAATATCGTAACTGGTAGCAACCATGTCGTATGTGGGATCAGCCATATCGTAACTGACAACAACAATGAGGTATCCGGGAACGACAACAATGTATCCGGAAGCTTCCATACTGTATCCGGGAGCCACAATACCGTTTCTGGGAGCAACAATACTGTATCCGGTAGCAACCATATCGTATCTGGGAGCAACAAAGTCGTGACTGGAGATGAATGATATGCCGGTGGATTGTTTCCAGCTTCCCTAATGGAGCTCACGTCCTTGTCCAAGTTCAGGGTAGCTTGCAATCACTTGACCGGTGGGGCCAATTACATACGTTATGTAACTTCATAGATATATGATCATTTCCTACTTTAAAGTAAACTTCCCTAATTAATATATCTTCATACATGTGACATGAATATCAACGTACGGCGGTGTAAGACAATAGATTTTGGAGGAACTTGCACAACCCTAAACGGGTGGCTTATCTCTCTTTATATAATGGTTTTGGACATGTATAATACATGTACGGTTACATAGGTAAACCGAAGCCTATACAAATCCTAACACCCTCCCTCAATCTCAACCGTGCTCTGAGTTCAACAGGTTTAGATTGCGCCTACATCATTCAAACTGAGGGAGTGGTAGTGGCTTTGTGAAGATATCAGCAAGTTGATTTTTTGAGGAGATGAACTTGATCTGAAGCAGCTTCTAAGCAACACGTTCTCTTATAAAATGATAGTCAACTTCAACGTGCTTTGTTCTAGCATGAAACATCGGATTAGATGAAAGATATGTGGTGCCGATGTTATCACAACAAAGAACAGGATGATGCGGATGTGAAAGCCCTAACTCTTGGAGTAGAGACTGCACCCATATGATCTCAGTAGTGGCATTGGCTACAGCTTTATATTCAGCTTCAGTGCTACTACGAGAGATTGTAGCTTGCTTAGGAGAATTCCAGGCGATAAAGTTGGGACCAAAGAATATAAGTTGGGACCAAAGAATACTGCATATCCCCCTGTGGATCGACGATCGTCTGGATTACCAGCCCAGTCCGCATCAGAGAAAGCGGATAAAATGCCATAAGGAGCAGCCCGAAGATGAAGACCATGCGAAGCAGTAAGACGAACATAGCGCAGAATGCGCTTAACAGCAGTCCAATGAGTATCCCATGGAGCATGAAGATACTGGCAGACACGGTTAACTGCAAAGGAAATATCAGGTGTGGTGATAGTGAGATACTGAAGACCACCAACAATGTTGCGATAGTCTGTAGCGTTTGAAGAGGAGAGCAAAGCACCATCAATAGCAGACAGTTTATCTGTCACTGACATGGGTGTGGTGGTTGTTTTGCACTGGAGCATACCAGCCCGACGTAACATATCCAACGAATACTTTCGCTGAGTGAGAGTGAGTCCACCATCAGAATGAGTAACTTCCAAGCCCAGGAAGAAATGCAGCTTACCAAGTCCTTGATCGCAAATTCAGAACTCAAGGCTGTGATAAGACGGTCTGTAGCCGAGACAGAGGAGCTAACCAGAATAATGTTTGATCGATGTTGGAGATGATCTTACTGCTGATACCATGTAAGACAATAGATTTTGGAGGAACTTGCACAACCCTAAACGGGTGGCTTATCTCTCTTTATACAATGGTTTTGGACAGGTATAATACATGTACGGTTACATAGGGAAACCGAAGCCTATACAAATTCTAACAGGCGGCTTCCAGCTGATGTAGACCAAACGTGTCTGCTTATGTATGAGTTAATTTGCACCGTCCAAACCTACATGTGGTGATTATTTCATGCCTTGTATGCATTATTATAACTGAGCTAGTTATACACTTTTCTTGTGCAAGTGTGAATGTTACATGCATCAAATCTCGAAGAAGTGTGTAGGAAGAATTAAAAAACATAGAGTCTGTTGGGCATTTCTGCTTTCACGCAAGTCCACTGACACTGAGTGAGGGAAAACGTCATTTCACTGTGGGAGAAATCTTATAACTAAGCCGAGTTTTTCGAGTGTATTTTTCCAAGAACTTTACAAACAATGCCTAAAAATGAGATACTCGGTAAACAAAAACTTAGCCAATGTTACTGAACTTTCGATTGTTGTTTTCTGGGAGTGCATGGTGCGCATGGTGCGCAACACTGGGAACCTCCAAGCAGCAACAGTGGACTCCGTTGTTTATTTTTCTGACTATGACACTACTGGCCTTATCATTTACTAACACCACACGCGGCTTGTTCTGGACTGCAGAAGTTTTTGCTCAACATCTTTAATTTCACAACGAGGAGATCGTCCTTGTCACACTTCACAGGAGATCGTCCTTGTTTTTTTGTTGTTAGCTGTTTGTATTTCCGTTTTGGGTTTTTTGCCCTGAGTTTTTTTCTATCTTGTCCGAGTAACCAGTAATTTCCCTAATCTATAAAGCAAAGGCAGAGTTCCTGCCATGAGTTTTTATTTAAAAGGAGATCGTCTAGGCTCCTTTGGACCAGACCATCTTTAATTTCTGGCAGATCTCATGTACACTTGTAATAATATGCTAAAAAAAATGCGGCAAAGCCATGCAGTTTCTGTAAAAGAAAAATAGGTGCTGACGATGTATACATATGCGAACGAGCACAACGTGAAAAGAAATAGATCAGACTCCTGGTCGGTCTGGCCTTTTGGAAAGAAATAGATCACACTAGTCGTACAGAATGTACTCATACTACGGGACTGAGCACACACGCCTACGGCTGTGTCCTTTACGCCGATGACCAAATGTCGGCGCCGTCGACGTAGACCTTGAGGAGGGCAGGGCGGCTGCGTGGCTGTCGACGTAAGAAAGCCGTCGGCGTAGGTGGAGCTACGCTGACAGTCATCGTCGGCGTCAGAGAAGTCGTCGTCATATAAAACGAACGTGCGATGTCGTCAGATGGTCTAACGGCACAATACCTACGCCGACCGCATTGGCGTCGGCGTACGTTTTTTCCTACAAAATAAAATTTATAATTTAAAAATCAAAAAAATTCAAAAATGTTAAAAAAAATCAAAACGGGGATACGCCTACGGCCAGGCCGTCGGCGTAGCAATAAAAATAATAATTAAGAATTTAAAAAATTCAAAAAAGAAATTTAAAAAATCTAAAAAAAAATAAAACGGGGATACGCCTACGGCCAGGCCATCGGCATAGCCAAAATAATAATAATTAATAACTAAAAGGTAAAAAGTTTATTTTAAGAAAAAAAGATAAATTTTTTTAAAAGAGATACGCCTACGGCACGGCCGTCGGCGTAGCAATAAAAATATATTTATTAATTAAAAAAATAAAAATCAAACGCGGTTACGCCTGCGGCAATGCCGTCGACGTACATTTTTTCCTACAAAATAAAAAAAGTGACCGGTGATATCTAGGGGTTGAATCTTGCAAAACTCTTGTTGAATCTCTAACGAAATGACTACTTTTATACCTAATTTAAAAAAAAAAATAAAGAGTAAACTATCAAGCACATGTAGTTCAAATTTGACCTTGTTCCAGCTGAATCTTCGGAAATTTGCCTTTTTCATAAAAGGTATATAAAAAACATTTTAAATGGAAACTTTGGTCAATTGTAAATAAAATATGTCTACTATTTTACAAAAATTGGGTGGTTTAAGTTGACATCAAATATTTGTAGAACTTTCACAAAAAACCCTTACTTTTGTCATTCGGAAAATGAAAAATTGATTTTTCGTGCAAATAAAATAAAAACTTACTTTGGCAAACTTGTTGTTAGTATAATATACACACATGTGCAAAATATGAGATTATTTGGGAAAACTATCATTTGAATCTAGTTATAACATCGGTCATTTGGCTTTAAAGCCATTAATTTTCATATTCGATAACTCATTTTGAAAAGACTTTTTTAAGATATTTGCCTTATTCCAAATTTGTTGTTTTGTATGATTACTAAAACATAAATTAGGATGCAACGCAAAAGTATTACATTTTTTTGTTTTTTTAATTATTATTTTTAATTAGGCCAAACAACCGTTAGTCTCTGCGTGGACCCCACCTCGCATACGCCGACGGCCTGTCCGTCGGCGTATATTCCTACGCCGACGGCAATGACACACCAACACTCGTTGCCGCATCACGTCGCTTTGCTCACAACGGTGAGTTGCCATTCCTTGCTACAGGTGAGATTCCATTGCTCAATGCATATTTGGATTCTCTTGGTGCACCAAAGTTTTGGGCATGTGCCAATTTTTATCAAGTTCGTTGTTCTATTACCCCAATAATTGCAACAATTGTCAGTCCTTTCCCTATGGCCTTTAAATTAAGCAATTTTAAACAACTCTTTGCATTCAAGAAAAAGGTCACTAAGTCATTGGTCTAAAGATTTTTCAAATTAACAGGTTGTCTTGTCACCACAACTTTGGATTTAGAAGAAACCAAAAAATAATTAAGAACTTTTGTGATAACTTAGAAAAACATCACAACTATCCGAACTCTTGAAT
Source organism: Bromus sterilis (assembly GCA_950022295.1). Taxonomy (NCBI): domain Eukaryota; kingdom Viridiplantae; phylum Streptophyta; class Magnoliopsida; order Poales; family Poaceae; genus Bromus; species Bromus sterilis. Next base: position 36,149,267 of record OX465597.1, read on the forward strand.
TTAAATAAGGATGCGACTTGCCAACTATTATAGAAACGTTTGTAAGAGTATGACCATGTAAAAGATCTTGGTCAAAAAGGTGTGTACATCAAAGTCAATAACAGGACAAATTGTTGACTAAATATCATGCTTGTGGAAAAAACAACAATATTTCTAATATTCCATCTGAGTAATTCATACATCACAACGAAACACTAGCATAAAACATTTGGAATGCTAGCATTGGGGTGCAATCATGAAATTAATGTTCTAATAGATCTAGGAAGGTGTTTTTATACAAACCTTGACTGGGTTTACGTATTCGATTTCACTAATCTAGACAATGCAACTCTAATAATAATCAACTAATCAAGCAAAATCATGTTGTTTTTTGTAGTAGATGGCGATGGGTATAAATGGTATACTCCTAAGTTGGATTACCTTTATAAGGGAATCTAATTGAATGTCGGCTGGTAGTCCATCTAGGATCAACCCCATGATTTCACCCTACAAGACCACGTTGTGGCGATCACTTCTTGCCATGTCTTTCATGTCATCAACATAATGGTAATTGCTCACTTTTGCTGTTTAATTCCATATTTCTCCTAAATTGGTCTATTAATAATCACTGTACCATACATTTTGGTCCCTTATGCCCAATAATGCTTCAATTTTGGGTGGCTATATTGTGAAAGATATCTCTAACAACTACGTCTTGTTTCTTCAACTTTATTTATTTCTAGGTGTTGCTTTTTCTAGCAAGGGGTGGTAAAGATAACGGATGGTGCAGGAGGGAGGAGTTGAGAGAAAGATGCTACTTTGCCTTCTATCAAGGAGAAGGTCGTAAGGACACAAGAGGACGACTGGAGAAACAATAAGTAGGGAATAGAATAGATAGTTATAAATTTAATAATCGAAAAAACATGGCATCATGCTTGACACACATTTTGGATAATAATTTATTTTGACAATGTAAATATTTTAATCCATGTCAATGCACAAGCATTCAATTAGTATAGGATAGTTGGGGAGACGCATTGTCGTTAACCGGGTGCGTGCAACCCATGAAAGGATAGATCCATCAATTTCTAGGCCGTGTAGTTTCTAGCACTTTAAACCATCAGGCCTAATAATCCCTAGCCCCCCCCCCCCAAATTCGACCCCCTCCCTCCCCCTCTCATTAAGCCTTTAGTTTTCTAGGTTCCCAACTATAATACTTCCTATGTTCCTCGTAACAAGTTCCTGCGATCGGTCATAGGACCATTAACAAAAAAAATCTGATGGAACATCTGCATCCCCTTCTGTCGAATACGTACTTCTCTTCGTGAATTTGACTTTGAAGCTTTGTGACTCTCTGTCTCCATGTGATTGGTCTAGATGACTCGCAGGCTTCTGACCTCTCCCTTCATCCCTTGCCTCACCATAGAGTTCGACATCCATTGCTCACGACCATGAGTTCGGAAGTCCACACGGTGGCCCCTCCTTCTAGTTGCTCTAGTTGCCATTATGTGTATAGTATCATCCCCTAGTACCCCAACGACATGTAATTTAAAATTATTAATCTAATTAATAGAAAAGGACATGAAAATTAGAGGTATTATGGAACAAAACATATCAAAGGGAATGTTTAGATCTTTCCCTGTTTTAGTTCAGAGTGTTGTGAACTTGTGATTGCTAGGTTATCCGACAAGGAGTTGAATATGTTTGATTCTGAACACATCTCAATTCTATGTATCACACTATCTGATATGCAATATTATAATGTTATTTTACTAGAGAGGCAGACCCCATTTTAGAGTTTGGCACAAGGTCGTGAATTTTGCCACCTTTGTTATGGTATCAATCATACATGTGAGCAGATATATACTACGATAGTTCGGCCAGAGTGGTCATGTAAATAGATATATAAAATTGTTGTCTATGTGCTTGCTTCGTAAGTTTCTACACACGAAAGCTTATAAGACGACAGTTCAATGCACATACACATGACTTACAATTTTTCTTAGAAAGCCCAAGGTTTATAAATTATGAGCCATGACTTTCAAATTATGTACACTGAAACACATGACTATTCTTCCGCATAAAAATATATGAGTATATATTTTTCTAAAAATATATATATTTAGATACATTCACATTGTCTTGGAAGGTCATGACCTTCTAGTTTTGCAAGCTGAATATGTGCTTTTATCTTGGAAGGTAGAACAATATGAGGAAATATTTGTTTCCCACAATACACACTTCCCAGACGAGACCCCATAAAACTTGTATATGTACTTATGTACTGCACAAAAAAGTATATATGTACTTATGTACACCCTGATGTACGGAATTATAATTTATAATATTTTTTCTGAGTGGTTTCGTTGGAACTATGCAAATGGAATGCTATGTTGCCATTGGTGCTTATGACTTCCTAGCTATGCATGGCAAAACTTTTTTACCAATCTCTTGCAAAAAAATTTGGAACATATCGTTTATGGTTGCTAAATGGGTTGGATGTCGTATGAGCAGCTACTTTGATGACAAAAATGCAATATTCTGGTTAACTGGGCCACCATCCGGGTGAAGCCCATGTATCGATCCAACCGTATGATTATTTCCCTTTGGCCCATCTAACACAGTGCCTCGAAAACCCTAATGGAGGAGGCACCCAACTTACAAAGGGGATGGCAACAACACATGGCATGGCGGCGGCGCCTATCACCCAGCCTCTACACCCGAGATGTTGCCTCTCCGCCAACCTTGACCTCGTGCCATGGCGCCTACTGCAACCCATCAGTTCACCCCATTTGATATAGCCTCTCCTCTGACCCGGACCTCACGCGACGACACCTTCCATGGCTTATCAGTGTGGTGGGGACTACCGCGACTACCTTTACTCGTCGAATCACCAGGTGGCATCGCTATTTGCACCGGCGTCTCACGGATCTCACCTCTCCAAGACGGATGACATGCTTCCACATCAGTCGTGCCTTCCCATGGTGGTGGGAGAAAGGAGGTAAGTTGTTCCCTCACCATGGTCTGGGCTCCTGACACGGCATCTCTTCATGCTCGAGGTGAGTCTGTTGTGCCAAGATCGGGTGTAGCCATTTACATTCAACAATAACGTCCTTTTCTTTGGATGAGGCAAAATTTGTGTTGTGTTTCAGAAAATATATCATTCTCGACAATGATAACTTGAGATACATTCATGTAATGTTGTTCTTATGATAAAGGAAGCCATGGGTTGTGAGGATTAGCTATGTTCTATTGATGATTCTAGATATGGGCATAATTATCAACATAAATTTGCAACTTTAGCCTTGTCAGTATGTAACATCTGTAGCATATGAATAATGAAGCTCAGAGTTCTAGAGGTACAAATCTCATTTTTATATTTGTTTTCAATCCTTTCCATGCCATGTTTGCTCTTTATGTCATCTGTAAATTATTATAATTGTTATCTCCTCTAGCAAAATTTTGTGGGTATAACTTATACAAGTTAAAAATGTGTAGGAATTAATCTTGACATCATGTGGCCAACAATTGGTAAGTAATGTCAAAACCATCACTATTACTTTGGAATCAATTCAGATTCTACTTTTGTCATATATAGAAGAGAGTTGAAGCTATCTCAATATACCCAGTAGATGTAAATTTACACCAAAATTTTCAAGAGTTAGCACCTCCTCCCTATTGCATACTCATTGCAACATGGGAAGCCCACGCGCGATAGAGTTTCTACTGAGGAGATTAATGCAGAGGGAGTTTGGGTCAAACATGTTGTTAATTGAGTTTATTCTAGGTATGTTTTATCATCTTCTCAACTCCATCTCAATCCCCATCCACGCTCCCTTAAATTTTATCTTGATCCTATACATGTTAGGCCATTGAGAGTTTACATATAGGTACAGAAATTCACAAGGACTCATATACTTGGATGCAATAGGGAGAATTAATTAAAAACAGATCATGAGGATTAGAACATGGGTTTTTTGAATAGGTAGTATTTGGGAGATGGTCATTTATTGTAAGCTATAACATTTGTATATCTGGGTGATTGTTCTATCATGTTTAGTAAAAATTTCCTATTGACAAGCCATCCACCGCTTCAAATGACGCATGGGTACTGCAGATCATGCATCATGCATATTTTTTCTTCTAATATGTTGATTCGTTAATCTAATTTTGCCCCAATGATAATAAAAAAGGACACATTGACTCTGATTCGGTTTTGAGTTTCTGTAGACATTGCTTGATCTGGATTACGACAAGAGGTCAATTGTTGAGGTTGTACCGAACCATATATTTATTTTGCACTACTAGGGAAATAGCTATACATGGAAACCTTATTACTGACGCATTTAATATGTAATGCGTCACTATGTTTTAAGGGGTGGCGCACTGGTAAAAAATGCGCCACCTATAAGAGCTTATAGGTGGCGCATTTAAAAAATGCGCCACCCCTAAGAGTGGGCCAGCCCTGGATCCTCTTATACGTGGCGCATTTGGAGAAATGCGCCACCCCTAAGAGCTTATGGGTGGCGCATTCTAAAAATGCGCCACCCCTAAGGAATTATTAGTGGCGCATTCAGAATGCGCCACCCATAAGCTCTTAGGGGTGGCGCATCTTGCATATGCGCCACTACTAACCTAAAAATGTGAGGGGAAATTCCCAATACACAAATACACCCCCGGTGGACCGCCTTTTCAGTTTGAAAATAAATAAAAGAAAATGATTAAAATGTCAAAAAAATAAAAGAAAATAAGATTCCTATGTAATATGTGGTCTAGTTATTAGGAAAATTTAGAAACATGAATTTCGACTTTTTTTGCAAAATCTCTCGAGAATCCGTAAAATGGGTTTAAATTTTGCATACAAACTCCGACGAAAAAGTTTTTTATATGAAAAATCATGTACTCGAAAAGTTATATCCAAATTCATTTGGGGGAACCCCTTTGAACATTTTTAGAATCCTCAAAAACCTAACAGAAAAAAGTTACGGGCGTTTGAAGATCTGGAGGCCAAAAAATTTGAATTTTTTTCAAAACTTATTAGTGGCGCATTTTGCTATATGCGCCACTAATAAGAGTATATATAACCCGGCCGGCTTCCTTCTCCTCCTTACCTCTTCATTTTTATCCTCCTCTCCTCCACCATCTCCTCCTCCTCTCCACCTTCTCCATGGCGCCCTCCTCCTTCTCTCCTCCTCCATGGCTCCTCTTCCTCCCCTCCTCCATGGCTGCTGCTCCTCCTCATCCTTCCCTCCTCCATGGCTCCTCCTCCTCCTCCAAGGTTCCCCCTTCTCCACGGGTCTTCTTCTTCCTCCTCCCCTCCTCCATGGCTCCTACTCCTCCAAGGTTCATCCTCCCCTTTCTTCTTCCTCCTCCCCTCCTCCATGGCTCCTACTCCTCATGGTTCCTCCTCCCCTTTATTGGCTCCTCCTCCTCCTCGTCTCTTCCTCCATGGCGGCCTCCATCCTCTCCTCTCATCTCCTCCATCCTCCAAGATTCAAAATTAGCTAGATGAACGGGACAGAGAATAGCAATGAGCAAACAAAGTGGCTAGATGAACGGGACAAATCATTCAAAGAAAAAACGAGCAAAAATATCGTAATCCAGATCCAGATCCAGATTCAAAATTCAAAAAAAATAAATTAATGGTGGCGCATCTTCAAAATGCGCCACCCCTAAGAATCTTAGGCGTGGCGCATTTCATAAATGTACCACCCCTAAGGCCTTATTAGTGGCGCATTTCAGAAATGCGCCACGCCTAAGATTCTTAGGGGTGGCGCATTTGAAATGCGCCACTATTAAGGCCTTATTAGTGGCTTGTCTTTAGTGGCGCATTTGAAATGCGCCATTAAAGGCAAAAAAAGGCAAAAAAAGGACGCCACTAAAAGGGTATTCTCTAGTAGTGTTGGGTTAGTACTATAATATCTTAAGTAGGCTTTAAAAAGTAAATTTCATGTCTACCCATTATTAGAGATTTAAAAACCTTGGCTCTTTAGAAGCTCTATTGCCAAAAAATAAGGCCCTTTATAAGATAATGTATGTTAATGCTCACAACCTGCATGTTTTTTTCCTTTAATTTTGGAATAATTACAAATCATTTGAAATAGTAGTGTAGCTTGTAACCCTGTAGGTGTTGAACTAAATGCTCAGACACCTTGCCAAGATGTTATTTGATCATATCCTTGAGATGGCGTGTGCACAATGGGTTTGACCTTTTACAGCATGGTTTTATAGAAATAATCAAAGCTCCAAAAAAATTGCATGACATGCATGCCCTCCTTCATGGGAAATGAATGAGAAAACAGTGATGGGTATCCAATACGGACATACCCCTCAAAAAAATAAATCCAATATGGACATTGGTCGGTGCTGCATACCAACTATAGGTGTATGTACCAGTTGAAATAAAATTCAAAACTAGCTTGATTTTTACTGGTGGTGGACATAGCATACCTAGAATTTAGAGACCTTTTACGGTACACTCTAATGAATGTAAGCCGTCTATTTTACAGAGCAAATGGCTGTGATTAACCTATACTGCTTAATTCTATGAGTAGTATGTGAAATCCATCACGAGTAGTATATGGGTTAGAGGGGTAGAATTGATAGAATGGAACAATTAAATCCCATAAATCAAGGCTACAGGACATCAACTGATTCTAGTTACCAAAGATTTATTTATAATAGCAAGGAAACTCCATCATGTACGTTCATGTTTTCTCTTTCGCCCCTCCCCTGCCCCCTTTGACATTCTCACCTAGCTTGGCCACTGGACATAAAATTGGTACCAGTAGCTAATTAGCGGTCACAGAGAAATAGTGCTGATCAAAAGAAAATGAGGTCGTGGACTTGTGAGAAATAGGATGGCACTTGCTAGGTTCCCATACGTTTGAGCTAGGACTAGACCTTGCGGCAATTAGTCCCTACGGTTACAAAGGCATGGAGTGTCGTATCAAAATTCGTGAAAAAAAATTCTATTTCATTATTCTTTCAAACAGATTTGAACATATGAACTGACAAAGATGACCAAGGAAATAATACGGATTGGTGATATGCAAGTGGGCAGTGGGCCATCGCCTCCAAGTATCCCATTGTTAGAACCCCGGTGGGAATGGGGCTCTCTCAGCGCTCAGCCACTTTGGGCCGTCCGATCTCTCGACAGATGCGTTTTCGATCGTTCGATCCGTCCCGTGGTTGATGTGAGCCGTTGGATAAAAACCAGGATCGAATGCATGAACAGTTCATATTTTTATCACTTTCCTATGGTCTCTTCGTTACGCTGATTTGTGGGGGTCGATTCTCATGGGCCATATCTGTCATCGCCTGTGTCTGGGCGTCCACCCGGTGCGGTTATCTATCTGGTAACGAAGCGGGAACAGTATCAACTTTTAACACTCGCATGTATTCTCTACATGGCACTAATTTGTGGGGTCGGAGCCCTGTGGGCCCCTTCGTTCTGTGACTTGGGTGCACATACGCCTGCTGCGAGCGGCCCGGGGTCAAAATATCTTGCCACCGCGTGTAATTTCCTGATCCCGCCGAGGGCATGACAGAGATTTCACGTGCTCGCCCTTGCGTGGTATGCTGTGATTGGGTCCTTTCTGTGTAAAGCAGAGGAGGGAGTCGATTGAGCGAGAACCCTAGCCACCATCCCCACCGCGCTCATCTCCTTCTCCCTTGCAGCCGCCGCGGTGCTCCCGCATCTCCTCCCCCTTCCTCTCCCACCGTCGTGTTCGCCACCACCGCTGCTCTCCACGACGCCCTCGCGCCGCCATCCTCGCCCTTCCTCTCCCACCGCTGCTCTCCTCGTCGCCCTCACGCCAACCACGAGCTCCCCCATGCCTGTCTACCCGTCGCTCCCTCTCCCCGATAATCCTCCTCTTTGGCGCCTTGGATATTGCAGGGACGGAGAGGGGCGTCGGATCCCGGCGTCCACAACCAGCCCCGTTGGTGTCTGTGGCCACGACCTCCTCCTCTACTGACCTAGACCACCACCGTAATCCTCCTCTTTGGCTTTATATCCGGCCATGGGGGCCAAGCACCTGGACGCCAACGAACCATGAAGGATGCAGAGATGGAGAGGGGCATCGGATTTGGCAATGTCCTGCTGCGCGCCGGTGGCGGCGGCGAGGCCGAGCATGATTTGGAGACTCGCCGCCGTGCACAACGACAACCCCACCATGTGAGTACCCCGTACTCCTCTCTTCTCCTGTCACAAAGTCTGCATTAATCCTGTGTGCGCCTGCTCTGATTTTTCTATGGACAAAAACAAAGGCTTCATCACCGTGCTGGGGAAGAAGGATTTTTGGTGCCTTGGTGCCTCACGGTTGTTAGCATGATACAGACATCCATGTGAGTAATGTCCTCCTATCTCCATGTACATTCACCATCTACAAACCACACCTTCTCTGTTTTAAACTGAATTTAAATTCAGAGTTTGTTACTACTGCGTCGCCTCTCATGGAGTACAATTGTTGCTGAATTTAGTGTATACTGAATGTAGATTCAGAGTTTGTTGCTACTCCAAGCTACTCATGGAGTATAATTGTTGCTATTCAGAAAATTGAAGTTGCTGGAGTACAAATTAGTGTAAACTGAATTCAAAGTGTGTTGTGAATAATTTGTTTGCTATGCTCATTTCCTTGGGTAAAAGCAGCTGAGTTTATTTAACCTGAGAAAATAATGAGTGCTGACCTGAACATTTGAACTGTCATGGGAAGCAAAAGCTTATTTTATTTTTTGATGATGATATGTAAACATAACTTTCTATCTTCTGTTCAGTAGTGCTTCAAGCCGACTGCCACCCTCATGGAGTAAGCAAGAGCAGTTTGCTGTTCATGGAGAAAGAAAGAGCAGGTTAGATATGAGTTTGCCACGCCCTCCTTCAGCACGCCGACGAGTAGATCGGCCCGTGTGGTCGACAATGGAGGTGGACGCGGCAAGCACGAGGAGCAAGGATGGCGGCTGGGCGCGCTAGCATGCCCCGGAGCACCGCGGCCTCTGGTTCGGCTTCTCGACCGGTGGCCGCCTCCGCTCGTGCGGCGACTTGCATTCCACCGTCGTCACCATAGACGCCGCCTCAAAGGCGACGGCTGCACATTGCCATCACTGCGAGGAGCGTCAACCGCCGAAACGGTCGTCCACTTCGACATTGCCGTCATCTTGGCCCCGGCAAATCGATAGAGGGATCCAGAAAAGAAACGGGAGGAAGAGGATACAAGGTAGGAGAAGATGTGCCACATCCGCCCCATCCAGTTGTGCGCCTAGCTCTCACCGGCAACCATTCTACCACCACCCCCTGTGAAATTCTCCACCCCTTTCGTGCAGGTAACCACACACTCTCTCTTCGTCATTATTTAGATTGCTCTCATCTCTCATGTTGTCCTCTTCTTTGATTTAATCCCTATATCTCGAAATTGTAGTAGTGCTTAGTTCACGGGGTTAGCCGTTTCTTTATATAGATTGTTGTGATTTGTTTCTTTATATGGACTTTTGTGATCCAATTCGAAATAAATGATGTGGAAATGGCTAGGAGTTTCTGTTCTTTGCCTAGAAGGCGTTATGTAGAATTATTACGGAAACTGCTGCCGCTTGATGATTTTCCCCCATAGGCATCTTTCTCATAATCTTTCTTTTGCACCTTAGTTATATTAAAACACTCTTTTTCTTAACATATTTATTCCAATGGTTTATTACATACGAGATACGACACGTTCACAAGTATTTTAGTTCTTACTTACTAACAAATATATTAAATCCCCTGGTAATCACATTGTACTATACAAATGTCTTTCTATAGAGCCCTTACGATGTCTCATTTGTTTTCAGGTTGTGGTAAGCAACTGGGCCCATATGGGAAAGGCAACTGGCCCATTTAACTTGCTATCTACCTTATAAAAAGCCAAGCACAGCTGACCTAGCATTCCTGATCGTTCTCCTTGGAAAGAAAGAGCCCGACAGCGCTGGAGGAGATACGCTCTTTACCAAGGGGCTTGGCGAGAACTAACTTCCCCGATAAAAGGTGATTTCCTTTAGTTTGTTCCTTTCGCAATCTATAATTGTTCATCTTGTCTCCATTTTTGTATATTGTTTCACAGCAAGAATGAATGATGCAAAGGTGAACTCAACCGTGCGGAAGGAGCTATTCTCCAAGGTGCCAGTGGCTTCCGTGGGTGGTCTTGGTTCAATCGTGTCAACGGCAAATAAGGTAAATCGCTAGGTCTCTTCTCTCTGATCCCACGCTCATAACTGCTGTTCTACTCATTCTGAACGTTATCGACGCTTGAAATGTTCGATTAACCAGTTCCTGTGAATGCCTGCTGGGTTGCCTTTGACCACTATGGTTGACTACGATGTTCTACCCATAATTATTTCTGCCTATTGTGGTCCTATAAATCTGTGATGCTTTTTCGTTGTATATAGTTGTTGCTAATTACTGGGTTAGTAATCTGTATGTTCAGGTCAAATTGCTTACACATCTGCAACACGTACCTCTCATCGATGTAACTTTTGTGTGTTTCGAAGGTACCCACAACTGTTAAAGTCAGTCCAAAAACCCGTGCTCAATGTCGTGCTCGCTACAATGGGTCTGTCTGAGGCTAGGTACAAGACCTACGCGTGTGCCCGTGGCCTCGTGGGTGCCACTATCTATTACTGGCCGTCATCAGAGCCAACAAATAATCATGGCAAACCAGCTGAAACCACTGATGAAGCTATGCAGAATGCTGCAACTAGCTGTTTGGAACATCTTGCTAGCAACATGGAGATCGAGCTCGCTTTCCCACAGGTGCAAACGCGCTAAGCAGGGAACTCAAAAGTATGCAACATCAAAGTAGAAGTCCTCATAACAGTATGCAACATCTGAGAGTGATGACGGTAGCCGCACCCCAAGCTACTTTGATGAGGACTTCTACTTCGATGAGAACGCTTGATGTTCCTGCCATTGGAAAAAGCATAGGCCCTTTTGGTTTATCAACGAGCCTTGCTCAAGCATCGTACTTAGCCTACATGCCTTTACGAAGGTGTTCCGATTTAGTACATTATGCACCCATCTATGTGTGTTGTACATTAATTGTAATTATTAGTGTGAACCAATACTATTAGGCGATGTTGGTAGACAGTACATCTTTGATACTTTCTACACAGGACTACCACTCACTTCTGTGGTCTATGCCCCTTTTCTATTGTAATATATGCAACTACCACTATGGAATCCAGTATTATCTGCTTGCTATGGTTGCAATGCTAGACAATCTATTTGTTTCCCATACTATATTTGTTGGTGTTTGAACCCACTGTCATATGGCTGCTATGTGTGAACTTAAAAGTAGTTCTGTGCTCATGTTCCAGTTTCCCTTCCAGTATTCAGTTTTTGTATATATGCTGTCCTGACTACTATGTACTGTCCTACTGGCTACCCACATATTTAAGTACGCTTCCCTTCCAGTATTCAGTTTTTGTAACTTCTATCTATGCGTGCAAATGCTATGCTCAAAGCATTTTGTTTTATTCGTGTTCAGTTTCCTTATTATACAATACTATCAGTTAACCGTGCCGGATACCCACGATTAACGTTCGTGATGAACGTTGGTCAGTCCTTTGGACCCGGCAACGCGCAGCAGAGCGCGCTACAGGTCTAGTGTTCATGATATGCTGTCGGCTAGCCTAGCGGCCGGTGGCCACATGGATCTAAAGGTAATACTAGTCGCTCTATGTTTTTTACCTCACTTCTCGTCTGCTTTCATCTTGTCTGTTTTACCGGACCTGCACATGACGACTATGCGATCGGGTGCTTTTCTGCTTTGCTTGTGTGCAGTGTGCTGCTGATGGGTGGGGCATGCAAAAAAAGATCTTGCACGTACGACTATCTGCTGATTAATTAGCACATGTGATTTGGGAGCTTGCCTTACTTGTTCGAGCCGGTAAGTGCTAATTACTCCCTCCGTTTTCTAGTAACTGTATTTTTTTGCTGTTGTAGCAAGTTAATTACCGCAGCTGCTCTGTAAGAGCAACTCTAACGTAAAATTGGTCAAACATCTAAATTTAGAGTACCGTTGCAGTAAAATGTACTGAATCGATCCCGTAAAATGATTGATCCCAAACTAAAAATTACAGATTCCCGCATATTATCTCCTACATATCTCAAATCTGGAATTTTCGAGTCATTTTGCAAGTACCGTGTATATTGAGACTCTAAACCAATCAACACCGGAGCAAGCCACCTGGAACTCGGCAGGGGTCACCGGAGCCTCGCCTGTGCATGCAGAGGACCTCGGCAGCGGCCGTCGGAAGCGTCGTCGGAGTACGCGAATGGCCGGAGCGTCGCCTGAATAGGCAGAGGAGCTCAACAGCGGTCACGGAAGCGTCACCGGATTAGACAGATGGGTGAAGTGTCACCGAAGCATGAAGAGGATATCCAGCAGCGGATGCAAAACAGCAGCCGCATAACAGTCTTTTTTGGTTCTATTGAACAAACCATATACATATTTAACCCAAAAAAATGTATAGGAACATAAATATACCAAAATTCACAATAATAAATTATTACATAGTTCATCAAATTCAATCCAAATTGTTCATCATACAATACAACATAGTTGATATAAATATAAGACAAAACTAAACAGTTTGATCGTCCTGCCATGTCCACCAGTCCTTCAAAAGATCCTTTCGAAGATCTATGTCGGCATCACTAATATCATGGTACACGTGAACAAAATGCCGGATTCGCTCTTTACTTTTACGTGGCTGCGCTGGTTTCTCCATGAGCTCGTAGAAAGAGTACTCCAAATCTTGTCATTCGCAATGATCATGTTACGCATGATCATGATGTACCATAGGATCGCTTTATCACAAAACCTAGCTGGCCCCTCCCCCACCCCCTTCTCGGTCGTCGTCTCCTCCCCCACCCCGTTCTCGGTCGCCGTCTCCTTTGCCGTCGACGGGGCACCAGATCTACCTTCCGGCGCACCAATGCCGGAACTACTCGAGGCATAGGTGCCCGGTGCCATCGCCGCACGTCGGGCTGCTCGACAACTGGCGCCTGAGCCGCGACCGCGTCCCCGTGCCACCCAACCTGGCGCCGAGGCTGCGCGACAAGAACGTGGCGCAGCCACAACCGGAGGGCGCACCGCGTGCGGGCAAGCGCGTCGTGCCCCCGTCGGCCGAGGTCAAGCCCGAAGAGGAGGCCGAGGAGGCGGCATTCCAACTCGCCGTGACGGAAGAGCATGCGGCGGTCCAGCGCGCCATTGAGATATCCGCGCAGGAGGAGAAGGCCATGTGGCCGGGACTGGACTACGCCATCCAAGAGAGCTTGGCGCCCCAGCCTCCGCCTCCTCGATGCGTCGCCGAACCGCTCCTTATCCGTGAGGTGCTGGCGCCGTCGCCGCTGCCCTAAGCTACCAGGCGCCGCCGCCACCACCTCCCTACCAGGCGCCGCCGCTGCTACCTCCCTACCAGGCGCCACCGCCTCTACGTCCCTACCAGGCGCCACCGCCACCAACGCAAGCAGACCAGCAGCCACCGGCGTCCCAGTGGGATTGGTGGGTGCCACATTTTCTCCCATCGTACCCGCCGACGCCGCCGCCACCCTACGGGCCTGGGGTGGACTCGCCGCAGCGCCTCTACCTGTCAGAGCCGGAGCCGTGGCGGGAGGGCTACCAGTGCGAGGGCGTGAACACCTTCCCGGTGTACGTCCCAATGGCGTCCGTGCCAACGGACGCCACCGACTCGGAGGAAGAGCGCCTCAGGGAGGAGGCGTACACGCGCCATCTGGCGGCCGAGCGCACGGAGGCCTATCGATAGATGAACGCAGAGTATGTCGCGTCGCTCGCCGCGGGCGTCATCAACCCGCCGCCGCCGTAGAGCGCATCGGCCAAGAGGGCGCGAAGGAGCGCGCGGCCGCGGATGCGCGCTGGCGCGAGGAGTTACCCTAGGCGTCACTATCGGCGCCAATCGTCGAGCTGTCGAGCAGCGACGACGATGACGACATGGAAGGCGGCGGCAACGGCACGTAGGGCAACGACGCGCAGGGTGGCGGCATTGACGCGTTTTCAAATTTCAGTTTTAATTAATTGTAATGGACGGTTAATTAGTGTTTAATTAGTTAGTTTCTGTTTAATATGCTACTTATTTTTGCGCTTGTGTCGGCGTGTTGGGCGACCGCGCAGTGCGCCGGACAAAAAGCGGACACGCCCGCGCAAATCGGACAAAAAACATACAGAATCGATGTCCGTTTGCACCTTAGCGTTGGAGTTGGCCTAAAAAATGTATAAGTGAGTGTTGCAACGCAATACATCCTATATTTCAACTTTTTTTCTAAAAAACAAATATGCCTTATATCTAAAACGGAGGGAGTATGTATTACAAAGGCAGGCCGAACGCGGCATACACACGTGTGAGAAGGCAGTCGAGGAAGTCAGTGAAATAGCGGGCTATAGCGCGCAGCTATAGCCTATTTTGACCTCCCACGCTACAGCTATGACATTTTAGACCTCGTTAGAAATAGCCGCTAATAGCTCCGCTATTGGAGGCTAAACGCTAAATCCTGGTTCCTAATTTACCCTTAGCCTTTTTTGTTTTTGTGCCGGCCCAAAATATCGACCCAAATAGCACCCAAGCATGGAGCCTGGTCTCTATATCCTTCCTTCCCGCATACCATAAGCTAGTAGATTTCATCTGCAGGCAAGTTTTTCCCCCTTCTATGTCCAGTTTTGTTGATGTATACATTCAACCAGATTTTATGCATGATAATTTGATAGTTGATAAATTGATAAATTGTGAGTATGTGATGTTGCTAGTTAAAAACACCTGATAAGTGCATGAAGACAAGTAGCTCCATAGCAGTGGATCTAGAGAAACTTTGAATTGATCCACAGCCAGCTAATATAATTAATTGCAGCAAAGCCCATGATAAGTCGCTTCAGTACATTCATTCATCTTCTGCTTCTTTTCGCCAGTACAGATATGCTAGTGACGACCATTAGAAGTAGTTCTTGAATAGTTCAACGACCAATATAGATGTGTTATATCATATATGATCCTTCATTGTATCAGTTTTTTCTTCATTTTAGTAGAACCGCTAAATGGGAGCATAGCCCGCTATAGCTTCGCTATAGCTTCTTATAGCTGCTGGCCGAGACGCCGCTAAATGTCATATAGCCCGCTATTTAAAACACTGAGTGAAATTCGTCCTTCACGGGTCACAATTCCCACACCTTTTGCCTGAGTGGGTTCTTCTCGTGGTTTTGTCCATTACACTAAAACTCGTTGAAATCGGCCAAGGTGGCCATGTTGTGGAGGATGCAAAGCTTGATATGGTATCTGTAGATGCACACGGGCATCAAATATTAGTGCCCTAAAGAGGTGCAATGTCTAGCAGGTAGCAGGTCGAGATTGCAGCAATCCACCAAACTTGGATCCGCCGGTCGCCAGCAACTCCCCTTCTCCCCACACCACCATGGACACATACATTAGTTTACTTCAAATGATCTATAGATAAATATATACGAGACATTTTGATGGCAGCTTAAATTTAGATGTACGCTGAAATGGGAATAGTAGAATCTCTGGTTGGACACATAGTCATAGATTCATATATCCCTAAAATGAGATCCATGGGCACTAGCACCCCGGACTTAGCTTTATAAAAGTAGCCCTGGTCGGGTGACCCTTACCACTAGGCTACAGCCTAGTACTCCCTAATAAGACAAATGCATTAGTTTACTTCAAATGGTCTATAGATTCGTCATATATCGCCATCAAGCAAACCAAATTGCACATCTCTACATAAAAATGGTGCTGAAGGTACTGCAACATTTGGGAAACTTTGAGCTTGTAAAGAGGAAAAGAGTTGTTCTTGTCGCGAGAACACATTTGTCTTAAAAAAGTAATTGGTAGAAGTACATGTATGTTTCTGTGGAGTCTTTGCTCGGCAAACGATTCACCTTCGGCCGTGCAAAGATCTTTTCCTATCAGACAAAATGTAGGAGTCTCACCAAGTTCTTTTATGCTCAGTGGAGGACCAATAACATCTATTTCAGAAGCTTTGATTGGCTCACCATGAAAAAATGTGCCTGATGGTTCAGAACTCCTTACTCTTTCCAAGTCAGCAGTCGGTGGTTGACTTCCCAGCCTCTGTGAATCAAAAGACAAATTAATCAGGTTTTCTGTGCCATCAAAACATTCGGCATCAGAATTTAAAGTTTCATCATGTGTATGCTCAAGATTGGGCACCTCTAAATTCGAACCATAGTCCATAGGTCCAATCCATATCAGAACATTCTGGTGGAGTAATGCCCGTTTGCTTATTTAGTCTTACTGAAGTCTTCCTTGGGCATATCCTTGATCAGAAGTAGTACTTTCTACAGTGACGCATTTGACTTCTTCCTTAAACGCGGATGATGATGAAGAAGAAGAAGCCATAGCATCCGATAAGAGATTGCAGAGACTTCGTTGTTCAGATATCTTAGAAATATTCATCTTACTACCAAGTACAACATCTAATCCTGAGGATTTGAGTTTTGACATGGTTCACTTATTTGCGGCAGAGTTCTTTTACTTCCATGTCTTTTGAATTTCCATGTTTCTCCTTGTCATTTTGACGGATGTGCGTCTTGTGTACGTTAGAAACTTAGAATGCCCTGCCCAGGGAGAAATTTTCACAGATCTCTCCTGTTTTTGCCACTTTGCCAGCTTTATCATTGTAATGCACTTTTGTGTGTCTGCCTTCTTCGTATTATCGATCTTCCCTTGCTTCCTCATCAAAAAAATATTTTCTCTATATTTTCTGAAATGCTGTGAAGCCTCGGATTTCTATGATGGGTGAGTATCCAGTTCACTAGGCAAATTTAGACTTCCAAGTGCTTCCTACATAATTGAGCAACTTTATTTGAGACCATAAGATACATATAACTGTGAGCACACAAAAGATTCGAAAAAGAACATCACACATTACATTTGCACATGTAACGCTTTTACACAGTTGACAAGAAAGGCGGAAATTTTTGGAAGGGAAAGTGATTGACTATTGTTGTTCATCTTAATTTTGGATCATGCAAATCTGGCATAAGTGTACCCACCACAAAATTTACAAATGTAGAGCCTCTGTAAGAACATCTACAACCAGACTTGTCTAATTTGACCCCTTATATGTCCGCTAGCGTCCAGTCACCGCCTCATTTTTCTGTGTCCACAGCCGCCCACCTCAACTCCATATAATGTGATCAAAATAGCACACATAAATTGAGCATAGAATAAATCATATAGAACGGACAGAGCTAGTATAATTTACAACCGTACATAGCATACGACGTTCACAAATGATTGGACATAACTAGTTCAACCGGAAATAGAATAGCAAATTCACAAAAGTTCATCACATGGTACATAAGATCGAGAGAGGGGGCGCTGGACTTCACCAATTAGTCGCCGGTCCCTTCCCCTTGGTGTCACAGAAGTGCCAGTCCCTACGCCTTGTGGTATCGTCGCATGTATTCTACATTGACGAAGTACAAAATGAGCCAGTAACAGTCAATTCACAACATAAGATCAACATGATCAAGACAACATTGTGTTTTCAGAAAAGAATTATTCTGTATAAACAACTTAATTACATCTGACGGGTTCTGACTTCTGAGGCAAAAATAATAATATCATGAGCTCTGAGATTGTCCTGTTCAGAATGAACTTTGAAATACAAAGTGTAGGTAACACTTTCTGCTAATGACTTCCATTTAGAATCGAGACCAAGATTAAAAATGGAGAAAATAATAGAGTAAAAAAGCAAAAAGTATGACAACTATCCTTATAAGAGAGGGAGAGTGGGAAAAATTGGAGGTGACATGAGGTACTTATAATGTGGCTGTTCGCTGGAGCGGTCGCTCGACCGAACTTGGTGGCTGGATTGACGTGTTCGTTGTAATGCTTCAAGATTCGTTCGCTTAAATCCAACACGGCCATCAACGCCATTGCTGGTCAACAAAAAACTGACATATGCGAGTTAACTTTCCCCAATATCAAAGTTGTAGTTTTCGAAAATACGAATACTTTTCAGTAAATTCATATTAATTGTGGTTTTGTCTTTCCAAAATTTACTGTCAACAACTCACGAGATAAACGACTGTCACGCAATTAAGGGCATATCAAGGGGGGCTCCATATAGAGTTTTACAGAAAAAATTGGGACTCCATAGAAGAGGACCGCAAACACCCCTAAACCTCCATGGCGGCCCCGCTTAGTGCATCTGCCTTGCACAACTTCGAGGGGGGTGGGTATTCAATATTTGAGAATCCTGCATCAAGCGAACTTCATCGTCTCCTTCTCGTTGCTCCGTCACGGCGATGCCTCCTCGAATTCTTAGCATAAATGTCCATAATCATCGTCCTCTTTGGAATTTTTTTGTTTCATTACTATTTGATCCGAGGCAGCGGCGCATGGAAGAAGATTTTTTTTGTTGAGGTTTTTTCCCTTAATTTTTTAATTGAGGTTTCTTTGCCTGGCTTTCCCTAGGTGGCAAGGTAAGAAGATTTTTCCTCACAGATTGGGAAGGATGGCTTATATTTTGATTTTGTGCACTTTGACAGTGTGAGATCTTTACAAGTCCAAGGTGGCACACCTATATCCCAATTTAAGGTACAATCCTGCATTTTTCAACTAGTAGAAAACGTACACTCTAAATTAGCTCCATAGCCTTTTGTAATTTCCATTCTAAGATATTATTCGTAATGCATCAAGGAGCAACATTTTAGTTCAGGAGAAAATGCCCGAACCGATCAACTTAGTATATGCATCACCTCAGGAGTGAGCTTCAACAGTCATGATCTATCTTCTCAGGATTTCTGGAGAAAAGGCCCTCGTCCCCTATGTTGTTGGAAAAGTCTTGAACTACCAGGCCTCGATGGCTGAGCATATATATAGTTCACAGAGTCAGGACGGCAAACCGACGAACTTGCTGAATTAACACTTGTTTTCGACCGAAATCGGCATGGAAAGTTGGAGATGGTATCCCATGCTCTATGGTTATAGGAAAAACTGGTGATGCGGCTTGAGGCGGCGAAGTTGGAAGAGGTGGAAACCCCAATAGATAGGTATGATTGGCCCGCAAGTTTGAAATATCCCCATACATGTTTTCATAAGAAAAATTGAAAATCGGTCTCCAGAAAATACGTCACCCGCAGGAAATTTTAAAGCTTGAGTCAAACTGGTAGAATTTACTGCAACACTGGGAAAACATTGAGCTTGTAAAGAGGGAAAACGTTGTTCTTGTGGCGAGAACACATTTGTCCACTAGTGAAAAACAGGTCATTAGAACCGGTTCTGGGAGGCCATTAGAACCGGTTTTGGCAACCGGTGCTAAAGGTTCGGTGCTAGAGGGTGAACCCCTTTACAACCGGTTGCTCACGAACCGATTCTAAAATCTCTGCAGCCAGCCACGTGGTGGCAGGTCGGGCGCGAGGGCTCGGGAACCTTTAGCACCGGTTTGTAACACAAACCGATTCTAAAGGTTTAGAGGTTTAAGTTTTTTTATTATTTTCGTTTTGGTTTTAATAGTTTAGGGTTTAGGGTTTATTAATTCTTTTCTTTTGGGTTTAGGATTACTGTTTATTTTACGCTATTACATAATGTACAATGCATATATATATACATGTAAAATATCTCGTAGCTAGCTAGAACCATCATATATAGTAGAATTATCGTACCTCCAACATATATATATATATATATACATCGATCATATATAGTACTAGTGCCTCACCACCGCCCCTCTTTGCTTGCCTCGAGCCCACAACAGTGGAGGGCATTTGAATATACATACAGTTACATCATATGGACAACACACCAGTTTCCTATTACATATGGTAAGGGGTTTCTCCGGTCGACTTATTTAGGACTTCACGAAGAAGAAATCCCGCTATTTCCTGTTGAAGTGCTCGCATGCGATCATTTATGTCGAGTTTATCCCGCTTCTCCCAAATCTTATTATTTAAAGAAGATGATCAATATATGAATATATTACATATGGTAAGAACAAAGTCTAGATAGTATTTACGTACCATCATTGTTCTTTGATTAAACTTTTGGGTCATATAGTGAATGTTCTCCATTACGATGTAAGCACAAGGTTCAGTTCCCGATGTCTGCCTCATACACTTCACAACAAAATAGAATTCAAACAGATTTAATAATCAAGCATATATATGATAATGGTATATTGAAACTAGAAATATAATTAAATCGAATGTTCTCTCACATATTTATCGTACTGCCACGTCAGCTTCTCCTTCCATTCACCGCGCTCGAGTTTTTTGAACTTTCCCAAAACTCTGCCGTCAAAGAAAATTAATAAAGGAGTTAATTACTTGATATAACAGAAACTTAAAGTGAACACTAAAGAAGCCTACATGTGTGATAATGATTAAAATTACTTGGCGAATGAGTTCTTAATTTCTTTATACTCACTAATATCTTTACGTAGTGAGTCCATTACTGTAACCATTCCTTTTTCCATTTCGATGTCTAGCAGGATGAAGTGATAGATGCGCACACGTAAGCGGGCATCACTTATATAACAATATCGAGTAAGCAAAACTATAATTTGTAGTACAAAATAATGACACTCACTTGAAGTTGTAAGGAAATAGTATATGTTCTTCTGCATGTAGATCCCTCAAACTTTTAAGCAAAAGGGTCTCCGCGAATTCTGTATTATGTTTTACTGTTACTTCATGTATGGTATTTGGGTCAATGAACCCAATGCCAAAGACTCCAGCTTTTCTTATTTCGTACATCTTCATTCTGCGTAATACCACACACAAAAGAATATATATAGTGAGGATAATACAATCAATGACGTACGAGCTGATCTAGAAAGAAATCACTTACAAACAATACAAACTGACGATAGATTTGTCGAGTGCCAATTGATGGAATAACTGAAATAATTCTTCATTTGCAATCCACAAGTCACCAGTTCCATTGTCGAAATAATCTGGCCTGATCGGAATCCAGAAGCCGGTCATCTCGAACGGTATAGCTTCTGTGATGTACCACTTATGCAAGTTGCGCATTTGCGTTGATAATAACTTCTCTTCTTCTTCAGTGACCATAGGCTCCCCTTTTGTATATTTCCTTTTTGGAGATGGCTCACCGGACAAGCCATCAAGGTTTAAAAATTGTTCAATAGTAAGTATTCACCTTGAGCGGGCCTCTCTAGCAAATGCTCTTTGTTCGTCGGTTATCTCTTCCTGCTGCTTGGTATTCACCTTGAGCAGGGCTATTGATTACACTGTCTGTTCTCCGAGTTGGGCAACAGTTTTCCCGCATTTTTTACTGCCTGAGTGGCTGCTTCTTGAAACCTTTTGCAGAAATGACTTGTTAATAGAGCGTTCGTAGTCCGAGAACACGGTCTTAACAGGGGATTCAAACATCTTCAAGAAGTGTTGTACTGTTACCTCGGGTATTTTCTCCTTCGGTGGCGGGGGAGGTTTCGGTGCAAGGTGCTTCGCCACGGCTTGATCCACTATGGCCTTGGTTTCAGCTACACTCCTATCCCAGGGTAAGACCGGCAGACTCTTCTGGGGTTTAACTTTCTTTGTTTTCTTCTTCGGTGGACTGCTATGACGCAGCGGAGGTCGATTAATTTTTTATTGTCGTGTTTGCCTTCTATCCATCACGGGGGGAGCTGGTGGGATCGGTTGGCGCTGCGGACTCGCGATGTGGGGTGGTTGTGGTGGAATCGACTGACGCGGCGGAGTCGCGCTGCACTCCACGGGGATGGATGGTGCAGGACTCGGCTGACGTCGCAGCGGATCAGTCCCACTGTGCTCCATCTCGGGGATGGATGGTGCAGGACTCAGCTGATGTTGCGGAGTCGCACTGCGCTCCATCTCGGGGAGGGGTGCAGGACTCGGCTGGTGCTGTGGAGTCGGGATGCACTCCATCTCGGGGGGTGGTGGTGAACTTGATGTCGAACGCGTTGGACTTGACATAATATAGTATAAGAAAATATAGAAAATGACATCTCAAATAATCAAGTTCACATGCAACAATAATATTAGAATAATAATCCAGCTTACATCTCGAATAATCCAGTTCACATATATGCAACACTAATATATATGTCGATCACTAGAGATAGTACATATATATATAACATATCAGCAGCTAAAACAGTAAACGACGTCGGCTCCGGCTGGAGGTGGACACCCAAAGAGAAGGAACCATCACCCACTCGTAGCTAGGGTGAGATCCCTGAAGCACCTGCCATAAACTGTAGTACCCGGCGTCCAACGCCGCCATGTAGCGACGGACGTGGTCGTCCTCCTCCCTGATAGTCGGCGTACAACCTCCTCGGGGGCCGGCTCCCTCCGCACCGACTGTGGCCCACGGGACCGCCACCAAAGAAGATCCGGGTCGACGACAAGACCCGGATTCCTCGCTAAGCGACGCACCCCGGAAACCACCTCCCAGTGCCATCCCGGCGGAGCCCAGTCCAAGACATTGCGCATCCCGTCAAGAACTCCCGGAGCGCGACGGTAACGAGGATGCGGGCCCGGCATTCTCACTAATGAAACTAATAAAATTACAACTAAAAATATCTTAATATTTGCATGTTAATAGCTATTGATCTATAGCTCAAATTGTAGAACATCTCATATATATATATACTAATAATATTTAGAACAATATATATACTAATAATATTTATACAAATATATATACTAACAAAATTTCATTCATGCACCGTTCAAAGCCACATACTAAAATAATATTTTTTTAAATACATTTTTGGCGCCTAGCATATATATACTTGACTACAAGGCTTACAACAAAAAATTTCATCCAGCAAAATGTTCATCTAGCAAAAATGTTCATCTAGCAAAATGTTCATCTAGAAAAATTGTTCATCTAGCAACATTTTCATCTAGCAAAATGTTCATCTAGCAAAGTCCATCTAGCAAAAATGTCCATCTAGCATCGTCGTCGGGATCCTCGCCGGGGTACTACGACGGCGGAGCTCGCCGTGGACACATGCATGTGGTCGGACAGGGGGGAAGAGGAGAGCTCACCAGCGGCGGCGCCGGCGGAGACGAAGGCGAGGAACGGCGGAGACGGCGAGGGCGACGACGGCGACGACGACGACGACGGCGAGGGCGACGGCCTGGCGGCGTGGAGACGATCTGAAGCGTTGGGGGGAACTGCGCTAAGTGTCGATATATATAACAGGGCACCTTTAGCACCGGTTTCACCCACCAACCGGTGCTAAAGGTCTCCAATTACATCCCATTTTCGGGCGAAAATATAAGCGGGAAGGGGAGGGACCTTTAGCACCGGTTCTCATCATAAACCGGTTCTAAAGGTTAGTTTTTCATATTTGGAGTTTTTTAATAATTCTTTTGAAGTCATTTGGCACAAAATAAATCATTAAATGCATGAAAAATAGCAAATGTAGTCAGAAAGGGTTCAAATTTTAGTATGTGGCTTTAAATGGTGCATATTGAATGCACAAAAAGTCTTGAGTTCAAAAAAGTTTAGAAAAATGAAATGCCTTTGTAACAGATGAGTTTTTGTCTAAAACCCTCACACTTCGAAAAATATGGTCCAGTTTGTACACGAAGTGCATCCAGTTTTTGTAATCCAGTTACTGTGAAGGGAGGAATTTCATGAAAATTTTCATAATCTTCTGACTTGTGTGTCTTGTCCTCCACTCCCACAAGGTTTCTTTTCCCTGAAAGAACTATGTGGCGCTTTGGCTCACCGTATGATGTATTCGCTTCCTTATCTTTCCCTTTTCTCGTTTTGCTAGACGTGTCCTTCACATAGAAAACCTGAGCCACATCATTGGCTAGGACGAATGGTTCCTCTCTGTACCCAAGATTGTTGACATCTCTGTTGTGATTCCGTACTGCGGGTCTACCTTTACCCCTGTCAGATTGAACCATTTGCACCGAAACAAAGGGACCTTAAAATCAGGTCCATAGTCAAGTTCCCATATCTCGTCTATGTAACCATAATATGTGACCTTTTGCTTATTGTTGATTGCATCATCAAAGAGGACACCACTGTTTTGGTTGGTGCTCTTTTCATCTTGGGCGATCGTGTAAAATGTATTCCCATTTATCTCGTACCCTTTGAAAGTCATTATAGTCAAAGATGGTGTGCCGGACAAGAAGTACAACTCCTCTTCAACAATGTCGTTACCCGTGAGATGGTCTTGCAACCAACCGCTGAAAGTCCTATTGTGTTCCTTCTTAATCCAGACTTCAGACTGCTCCGGGTTTTTTAAACGTAGAATATTCTCGTGTTGATCGATATACGGGGCCACCAAGGCAGAATAATGTAGAACAATATTGTGTGCTTTCTTCCAAGATGATGGCCCATGGAGATGCTTCCTTCTGGCCTAGCACGGTTACGAACATATTTCTTTAAGACTTCCATGAACCTCTCAAAGGGGAACATATTGTGTAGAAATACAGGACCCAGAATTGCAATCTCGTCGACTAGGTGAACCAGCACGTGCGTCATAATATTGAAGAAGGATGGTGGGAACACCAACTCAAAACTGACAAGACATTGGACCAAATCATTTTGTAACCTTGGTAGACTTTCTGGATTGATTACCTTCTGAGAAATTGCATTGAGGAATGCACATAGCTTCACAATGGCTAATCGAACATTTTCTGGTAGAAGCCCCCTCAATGCAACCGGGAGAAGTTGCGTCATAATCACGTGGCAGTCATGAGACTTTAGGTTCTGAAACTTTTTCTCTGTCATATTTATTATTCCCTTTATGTTCGACGAGAAGCCAGACGGGACCTTGATACTGAGTAGGCATTCAAAAAAGATTTCCTTCTCTGCTTTGGTAAGAGCGTACGTAGCTGGCTTGACCCTCGTACTGCTTTAGGGGCATGCCTTCTTTTTCGTTCATATGTTTCTTGTCCTCTCTTGCCTCCGGTGTATCTTTTGTTTTCCCATACACACCCAAGAAGCCTAGCAGGTTCACGCAAAGATTCTTCGTCACGTGCATCACGTCGATTGCAGAGCGGACATCTGGGTGTTTCCAATAGGGTAGGTCTCAAAATATAGATTTCTTCTTCCACATGGGTGCGTGTCCGTCAGCATCATGCGGAACAGATTTTCCACCAGGACCCTTTCCAAAGACTACTTGCTCTGGTAAATCCTTGACCATATCAAGTATATCATCACCAGTACGGTGGACAAGCTTCTTCCGGTGATCTGCCTCGCCTTTGAAATGCTTGCCTTTCTTTCTTAAGGGATGATTGGTCGGAAGAAACCGACGATGTCCCAGGTACACATTCTTATTGCAGTTGGGCAAATATATACTTTCAGTCTCATCTAAACAGTGTGTGCATGCCTTGTATCCCTTGTTTGTCTGTCCTGAAAGGTTACTAAGAGCAGGCCAATCATTGATGGTTACAAACAACAATGCTCGTAGATCAAATTCCTCCTGTTTGTTCTCATCCCACACACGTACACCTGGTTTAGCCCACAACAGTAAAAGTTCTTTAACTAATGGCCTTAGGTACACATCAATGTCGTTGCCGGGTTGCTTAGGGCCTTGGATTAGCACTGGCATCATAATGAACTTCGGCTTCATGCACTTCCAAGGAGGAAGGTTGTAGATACATAGAGTCACAGGCCATGTGCTATGATTGCTGCTCTGCTCCCAAAAAGGATTAATGCCATCTGCACTTAAACCAAACCATATGTTCCTGGGGTCCTTTGTAAACTTGTCATTTTCCTTTCCTTCCATTCTCTCGATTTTTATTCATTGTGACCCATCAGCGGGGTGTCTCAAATTCCCGTCTTTCTTACGGTCTTCGTTGTGCCATCGCAACAACTTGGCATGCTCTTTGTTTTTGAACATTCGTTTCAACCGTGGTATTATAGAAGCATACCACATCACCTTGGCAGCAACCCTCTTCCTGGGGCGCTCGCCCTCAACATCACCAGGGTCATCTCGTCTGATCTTATAGCGCAATGCACCGCATACCGGGCATTCATTCAAATTCTAGTACTCACCACGGTAGAGGATGCAGTCATTAGGGCATGCATGTATCTTCTGCACCTCTAGTCCTAGAGGGCAGACAAGCTTCTTTGCTTCGTAAGTGTTGTCAGGCAATTCGTTATCCTTTGGAAGCCTCTTCTTAAATATTTTTAGTACCTTCCCAAATCCCTTGTCAGGTATACCATACTCTGCCTTCCATTGCAACAATTCCAGTGCGGCACCGAGCTTTGTGTTTCCCTCTTCGCAATTTGGGTACAATCCTTTTTTGTGATCCTCTAACATGCGATTGAACTTCAACTTCTCCCTTTCGCGTTCGCATCCTCTCTGTGCATCAACAATGACACGGCGAAGCTCATCATCGGTCTCATGTGATGCCTTTTCTTCACCTTCTTGTTCTTTCTCTTGTTCTTCATTCTGTTCCCCCATTGTACCACCGTATTCAGGCAGCTGGAACCCAGGATACCTGTCATCATCCCCATCTTCTTCATTCTCTTGCATCAGAACCCCTCTTTCTCCGTGCTTGGTCCAGCAGTTATAGCCGGACATGAAACCATGCTTAAACAGATGGAGGTGAATATCTTTTGAGTCAGAGTAGCTCTTATTATTCTTGCAGACACCACATGGACAACACATAAAACCACCCCGCTTGTTAGCCTCAGCCACTCGCAGATAACTATGCAAGCCATTAATGAACTCGCCAGAGCATCGGTCTTCGTCGTACATCCATTGCCGACTCATCTTCATAATGGGACAACATCGAAAAGATAAAATTAATACAAGTAATTCATATACATAAAATTGATCATACATGCATAAAGGTTGTTCATACATAAAGTTGATCATACATAAAGTTGATCATACATAAAGTTCATACACATACTTATTATCATAAAAACAACATAAAACTATCTACCTAAAGCATTTAAATGCAATAATAAATGCGATCAATATCGCAACAAAGGTACCAATTGCTCCAACAACATAATGATACCAAGCCTCTTTAGTAAGGGCATATTTTCTAATTTTCCTAATCTTCATGCGCATTACATCCATCTTGTTCTTGTGATCGCCGACGACATCGGCAACATACAACTCCAATATCATGTTCTCTTCTTCAACTTTTTTCACTTTTTCTTTCAAATACTCGTTTTCTTTTTCAACTAAATTTAACCGCTCAACCAGAGGGTCAGTTTCAATCTCCGGTTCACATACCTCCTAGATAAAAATATCTATGTCAACTTAATTGGTCATCATTGTCAAACACGAAAAATGGAACAAATTAATAGTTATAAAAGATAATATATATATACCACATCCGAATCATAGACAGGACGAGGATCGACATGCGCGGATACCATAACCATCGCACTATGTATAACAAAGAATCATACAAGTAAGAAAATTACACAAGTATCTATCTAAATCATACAAATAAAATTTCTTATATAAAAAAAATAAGAAACACATATATAGAGGCTCACCAAGGTGGTGCCGGTGAAGAGGGACGATGGGGGCGATCGACGGTGGTAACTATACGTCCGTGTGCGGGAAGGCACTAAGCAATCACTACAAATATGCATACTAATTAAATTGAGCTCAAAGTGCATATAAATTAAATAAACTCCACATATCACTATATAGCTAGCTCCCAAACTAAATTCCACAAATCTACACATATAGAGCATAGCACAAGCTAATCTAGCGAAACTGAGAGAGGACAAAGCTGCTAACCTTTGTGAACACTTGGATGTAGAAGGTTTTCTTCAAATCTTCACAAATCTTGGCCAAAATGGAGGATGAACTCGAGCAAAGAGAGAAGTGAGCTTCAAAAACAGAGAATGAGCTTGGCCGGCTCATGTTGAAGAAGAAAGAGTATATATAGCTATATCTTTAGCACCGGTTGGTAGCACCATCCGGTTCTAAATGTGGGACACTAGAACCGGCTGGTAGAACCAACCGGTGCTAAAGGTTCTTGCGGGCCCCCCCAGCCCAACGACAATCTGCCGCCACACCTTTAGCACCGGTTTGTACTACAAACCGGTTCTACAGGTGTGGTGGCAGGTTGCCGTTGGCCTCGGGCCCATCACACGAACCGGTTCTAAAGCCCGGCCTCACGAACCGGTGCAATTCGGCCAGTAGAACCGGTTCGTGTTCGGGCCGTGGCCTCTGCTCATATCCAAAGGCATGTTTTATACTAGTGGTCTTAAGATAGTCATTGGTGGAATGACCTTTATACTTATGTGGAGTCTCGGCGGACGATTCTCCTCTGGTCTTGCAAACATCTTTTCCCATATAACGAAATGTAGAACTAGTCTCACCCCTCTCTACTCTCGTTTCCTTCTACCTCTTGAGAGTCCCCAGAGCAGATCCGAAGCAATCTGTAGCCTCCCCTGGCCGTTCGGCCATGGAAAAGGAGAGATGTCGATCCTCCTATTTATAGTAGATGTAGGTGGTATGGCGAGATGCCGGTAGTCTGCAGGATCCGGGTGCTCATGTGCAACACTCGGGATTCGCTGGAGTTTCCTTCTTCGTGTTCTCCATGGTGGAGGAGTGGAGATGGTAGATCTGATGAGGTCTGAGCCTATTCCGTTCAGAATGAAATTTGAAATACAAAGTGTAGGTAACACTTTCTGCTGATGACTTCCATTTAGAATCGAGACCAAGACTAAAAATGGAGAAAATAATAGAGTAAAAAAGCAAAAAGTATCACAACTATCCTTGTATGAGAGGGAGAGTGAGAGAGTGTGAGGGGGAGTGAGAAAAAGTGGAGGTGACATGAGGAACTTATAATAAGGTTGTTCGCTGGAGCGGTCGCTCAAGCGAACTTGGTGGCTGGATTGACGTATTCGTTGTAATGCTTCAAGATTCGTTCGCTTAAATCCAACACGACCATCAACGCCATCGTTGGTCAAAAGAAAATTTACATCTGCGAGTTAACTTTTCCCAATATCAAAGTTCTCATTTTTGATAAGACGAATACTTTTCATTAAAGTCATATTAATTGAGGTTTTGCCTTTCCAAATTTTTTTTGTCAACAACTCACGGGATAAACGACTGTCACGCAAATAAGCGCATATCAGGGGGGGCTACATATAGAGTTTTATAGAAAAAAATGGGACTCCATAGAAGAGAACCGCAAACATCCCCTAAACCTCAACAGTGGCCCCGCTTAGTGCATCTGCCTTGCACAACTTCAAGGGGATGGGTATTCAATATTTGAGAATCCAGCATCAAGCGAAATTCATCGTCTCCTTCTTGGTTCTCCGTCGCGGCGATGCCTCCTCAGATTCTTAGCATAAATGCCCATAATTATTGTCCTCTTTGGAAGTTTTTTGTTTCATTACTATTTGATTCGAGGCAACGGTGCACGGAAGAAAATTTATTTGTTCAGGTTTTTCCCATTAATTTTTGTCATTAAGGTTTCTTTTCCTTGATTTCCCCAGGTAGCAAGGGAAGAAGATTTTTCCTCATAGATTGGGAAGGATGGCTTATATTTTGATTTGGTGGACTTTGACAGTGTGAGGGCCTTAGAAGTCCAAGGTGACACGCCTATATCCCAATTTAAGGTTCAATCCTGTATTTTTCAACTAGTAGAAAACATAAACTCTAAATTAGGTCCATATCCTTTTGTAATTTCAATTCTAAGAGATTATTCGTAATGCATCAATGAGAAACATTTTACTTTAGGAGAAAATGCTCAAACCGATCAACTTAGTATATGCATCACCTCAAGAGTGAGCTTCAACAGTCATGATCTCTCTTCTCTGGATTTCTGGATAAAAGGCCCTCGTCCCCTATGTTGTTGGAAAAGTCTTGAACATGACCATCAACGCCATCGCTGGTCAATAAAAACTGATATCTATGAGTTAACTTTTCCTAATATCAAAGTTGACGTTTTTATAATACGAATACTTTTCATTAAATTCAAATTAATTGCGTTTTTGCCTTTCCAATTTTTTTGTCAATAACTCACGGGATAAACGACTGTCACGCAATTAAGGGCATATCAAGGGGGCTGCATATAGAGTTTTACAGGAAAAAATGGGACTCCATAGAAGAAAACCACAAACACCCCCTAAACCTCCACGTCCGCCCCGCTTAGTGCATCTGCCTTGCACAACTTCAAGGGGGGTGGCTATTCAATATTTGAGAATCGTTCATCAAGTGAACTTCAGCGTCTCCTTCTCGTTGCTCCGTCGCGGCAATGCCTCCTCGGATTCTTAGCATAAATGTCAGTAATCATCGTCCTGTTTCGAAGTTTTTTGTACCATTAATATTTGATCTGAGGCAGCGACGCATGGCGGAAGAATATTTGTTTGTTGAGGTTTTTCCCTTTAATTTTTGTAATTAAGGTTACTTTGCCTGGATTTCCTCAGGTGGCAAGGGAAGAAAATTTTTCCTCACAGATTGGGAAGGATGGCTTATATTTTGATTATGTGGACTCCGACAGTGTGAGGGCTTTACAAGTCCAAGAGGGCACAGCTATATCCCAATTTATGGTACAATCCTGCATTTTTCAACTAGTAGAAAACGTAAACTCTAAATTAGTTCCATAGCCTTTCGTAATTTCAATTCTAAGAGATAATTCGTAAAGCATCAAGGAGCAAAATTTTAGTTTAGGAGAAAATGCTTGAACCGATCAACTTAGTATATGCATCACCTCAGGAGTGAGCTTCAACAGTCATGATCTCTCTTCTGGATTTCTGGAGAAAAGGCCCTCGTCCCCTATGCTGTTGGAAAGGTCTTGAACTACCAGACTTGGATGGCTAAGCGTATAGTTCACAGAGTTAAGACGGCAAACCGACGAACTTGCTGAACTAGTCTCACCCCTCTCTACTCTCGTTTCATTCTCCCTCTTGAGAGTCCCCGGAGCAGATCGGAGCCAATCCGGAGCCTCCCCCGGCCGTTCGGCCATGGCAAAGGAGAGATGTCGATCCTCCTATTTATAGTAGATGTAGGTGGTATGGAGAGATGCCGGTAGTCTACAGGATCCGGGTGCTCATGTGCAGCACTCGGGATTCCTGGAATTTCCTTCTTCGTGATCTCCATGGTGGAGGAGTGGAGATGGAAAATCTGGTGAGCTCTGAGCCTGTTCTGTTCAAATTGAACTTTGAAATACAAAGTGTAGGTAACACTTTCTGCTAATGACTTCCATTATGAATCGAGACCAAGATGAAAATGGAGAAAATAATAGAGTAAAAAAGCAAAAAAGTATCACAACTATCTTCATAAGAGAGGGAGAGTGAGAGAGAGTGATGAGGAGTGGGAAAAATTGGAGGTGGCATGAGGAACTTATAATAAGGTTGTTCGCTGGAGAGGACGTTCGAGCGAACTTGGAAAATGGATTGACGTATTCGTTGTAATGCTTCAAGATTCGTTCGCTTAAATCCAACACGGCCATCAACGCCATCGCTGGTCGACAGAAAACTGACATCTGCGAGTTAACTTTGATTCCCAATATCAAAGTTTTCATTTTCGATAATACGAATACTTTTCATTAAAGTCATATTAATTGCGGTTTTTCCGTTCCAAAATTTGTTGTCAACAACTCATGGGATAAACAACTGTCACGAAATTAAGGGCATATCAAGGGGGGCTCCATATAGAGTTTAAAAAAAAAATTGGGACTCCATAGAAAAGAATCGCAAACACCCCCTAAACATCCATGGTGGTCCCTCTTAGTGCATCTGCCTTGCACAACTTCGAGGGGGTGGGTATTCAATATTTGAGCATCCAATATCAAGCGAAATTCATCGTCTCCTTCTTGTTGCTCCGTCGCGGCGAAGCCTCCTCGGATTCTTAGCATAAATGTCCATAATCATTGTCCTCTTTGGAAGTTTTTTGTTTCATTACTATTTGATTCGAGGCAGCGTTGCACGAAAGAAAATTTATTTGTTGAGGTTTTTCCCCTTAATTTTTGTAATTGAGGTTTCTTTGCCTGGCTTTCTCGAGGTGGCAAGGGAAGAAGATTTTTCCTCACAGATTGGGAAGGATGGCTTATATTTTGATTTTGTGGACTTTGAGGGCTTTACAAGTCCAAGGTGACACACCTATATCCCAATTTAAGGTTCAATCCTGCATTTTTCAACTAGTAGAAAACGTAAACTCTAAATTAGGTCCATAGCCTTTTGTAATTTCAATTCTAAGAGATTATTCGTAATGCATCAAGAAGCAACATTTTGCTTTAGGAGAAAAATGCTCGAACGGATCAACTTAGTATATGCATCACCTCAAGACTGAGCTTCAATAGTCATGATCTCTCTTCTCTGGATTTCTGGAGAAAATGCCCTCGTCCGCTATTCTGTTGGAAAATTCTTGAACACGACCATCAACGCCATCACTGCTCAACAAAAAATGACATCTGCGAGTTAACTTTTCCTAATATCAAAGTTGACGTTTTTCGATAATACGAATACTTTTCATTAAAGACATTTTAATTGCGGTTTTGCCTTTCCAAAATTTGTTGTCAACAACTCACGGGACAAACGACTGTCACGCAACTAAGGGCATATCAAGGGGGATCCATATAGAGTTTTACAGGAAAAAAATGCTACTCCATAGAAGAGAACCACAAACACGCCCTAAACCTCCACGGCGGCCCCGCTTAATACATCTGCCTTGCACAACTTCGAGGGGTTGGGTATTCAATATTTGAGAATCCCGCATCAAGCGAACTTCATCGTCTCCTTCTCGTTGCTGCGTCGCGGAGATGCCTCCTCGTATTATTAGCATAAATGTCCATGATCAACGTCCTCTTTGGAAGTTTTTTGTTTCATTACTATTTGATCCGGAGCAACGGGGCACGGCGGAAGAAGATTTGTTTGTTGAGGTTTTCCCCCTTAATTTTTGTAATTGAGGTATCTTTGCCTGTCTTTTCCCAGGTGGCAAGGGAAAAAGATTTTTCCTCACAGATTGGGAAGGATATCTTATATTTTGATTTTGTGGACTCTGACAGTGTGAGGGCTTTACAAGTCCAAGGTGACACACCTTTATCACAATTTGAGGTACAATCCTGCATTTTTCAACTAGTAGAAAACGTAAACTATAAATTAGTTCCATAGCCTTTTGTAATTTCAATTCTAAGAGATTATTCGTAAAGCAAGGAGCAACATTTTAGTTTAGGAGAAAATGCTTGAACCGATCAACTTAGTATATGCATCACCTCAAGAGTGAGCTTCAACAGTCGTGATCTCTCTTCTCCGGATTTCTGGAGAAAGGGCCCTCGTCCCCTATGCTGTTGGAAAATTCTTAAACTACCAGGCCTGGATGGCTGAGCGTATAGTTCACAGAGTTAAGACGGCAAACCGACGAACTTGCTGAATGTACAACTTGTTTCTGGCCGAAATTGGCATGGAAAGGTGAACATGGTATCCCATGCTCTATGGTTACAGAAAAACTGGTGCTGCGGATTGAGGCAGAGAATTTTGAAGAGGTGGACACCCTAATAGATAGGTATGATTGGCCCGCATGTTTGAAAAATCCCCATACATGTTTCCATAAGAAAAATTGAAAATCAGCCTCCAGAAAATACATCAGCCGCAGGAAACGGGTGACATGTTAAAGCTTGAGTCAAACTGGTAGAATTTACTACAACACGGGGAAAACATTGAGCTTTTAAAGAGGACAAACGTTGTTCTTGTGGCGAGAACAAATTTGTCTTAAGATAGTCATTGGTGGAAGGACCTGTATACTTATGTGGAGTCTCGGCGGACGATTCACCTCTGGCCTTGCAAACATCTTTTCCCATCTAACGAAATGTAGAACTAGTCTCACCCCTCTCTACTCTCGTTTCCTTCTCCCTCTTGAGAGTCCCCGGAGCAGATCCGAAGCAATCCGTATACTCCCCCGGCAGTTCGGCCATGGAAAAGGAGAGATGTCGCTCCTCCTATTTATAGTAGATGTAGGTGGTATGGCGAGATGCCGGTAGTCTGCAGGATCCGGGTGCTCATGTGCAGCACTCGGGATTCGCTGGAGTTTCCTTCTTCGTGTTCTTCATGGTGGAGGAGTGGAGATAGTAGATCTGGTGAGGTCTGAGCCTATTCTGTTCAGAATGAAATTTGAAATACAAAGTGTAGGTAATGTTGTAGTTATGGACCTAACAATAGATATAGGGGTAGTGATGGAGCTATGAAGATCTGTACGCAAAGATGGTGACACAGGAAAAAGTTATACAGGTTAGGCCTCTCCTTGGAGATAACAACCTTAATCCTGTCCCAGATAGACTGGGGTGTTCTTGCTCAAAGTATCAATATTGTGTGTGTGATCCTATGGTGAAAAGGATGGGCTTATATAGATTGCGCCCTGTCCCTTCGCTTCCCAATAATGGGTTTTAATTACAGAGTTAATGATGGCTATTATTACAATGAGAAACGTCCCCTATTACAGTCATTTAAGTAGGGGTAACGCATATGGTTTTAATGTCTTGTGACTCTAGCTCTTCCTCTTCTTGTTCGAGTGTCATGCAGCTCAGCCTTTCTTGCTTCCGAGTAACCAACTTACTCGGACGGTAGTGCTTTGCTCCGAGTAACGCCTTACTCGAAAAGGTCTTGTCCGAGTAAGGTTGCCCTTGTAGTAGTGTCATCCGAATAAACTAACTACTCGGAAGAATCTGACCTTATCCGAGTAGCTTCTTACTCGGATGAAAGAAAAAAGGGAGGAAGAGGTTTTTTGTTTATGCTTTATTTTATAGATATTTTCCAAGAGGTGGTTATATTAGGGATACCCCCTGATATAAGATACATGAGGGTATACCCTAGGTATTACCACGACAGTAGCCCCCAAGTGCTTCTGGGTGCTCGTGTGAATTCATGAGGTATACGGAGATTAAATTCGATAAGAGGCCCGGAAGGACTTTATCAACGTTTGAACTATCCCCTCGATTATGCGCAGGGTGAGTTGTTTTTGGAAAGATCGGCGACACTCGAGCGTCTCTCGGAAGAGGTGGACTGAGGCCTCGGGAGGCGTGTCTTAGGGTAAAAGGCCTTAAACCCCATATGTAACCAGATCTGTAAAGTTTGATATTTAAAGCATCAGATGATGAGCTTTAAATCATATCCCATGGGATACCAATTCTTTACCCCCCACACCGTATCATGCTAATAATCTGGCAATCTGCGTCAGAGACGGATTATCAGCGAATTGATTGTTCGGAATTTCCTCTGTGCTGCCTACTAAAGCTAGTTCGGGATTCTTCGAAGTTGATTTCCTGATTTAGTCGTTCCGAATGCTGACTTACTCGGATTGATTTTAATGATCCTTTTCCGAGTGATGACTTATTCAGAACAGACTTGGAGTGATGACGTCTTTGTCCGAGTTGCGGCTTATTTTGAAAAGTCATTTGCTTATTTTTCTTTCGAGTTAAGGTTTTATTTGGAGACATCATTTAAGGGCTTTTTACTTCCGAGCTGTGCTAACTTGGAGAAATTTTTTGTATGTCCTTCTTCCAAGTTGTTTTTCCCATGGCTCGAATCTTTTTTCTGTCAAAGGATCCTTTCTGTCAGATATTCTGTCAGAGCGGTTTCTCGATTTCCGCGTCAGTCAGTTATTCTACCATTAACTGCACACCTTTTAAGGAGGCTAGATTTGGGAGACCGCAACAGGCGCCCTCATTAAGTGCCTTGAAAACTGCGTGAACCTCCTCCTCGCATCTATAAATATGACTTCCTCTTTCTTCCTCCTCAGTATAGCGCTTGCTCCTACTTCTTCTCCACCGGTGTTCTTCTAAATCGAGAGCTTCTTCTCCCGTCGGTGATCTTCCAGGTATTCTTCGAACCGGTGGGGCCCCCCTCTGCGCGTCCCCTGGCATCATGTCTGCGGGGGAATGGTTGCCTTCCATCGTCACGACGGAGCTCATCCGGCGCTACCAAGACGAGGGGTTAATCCCTCGCCATGGCTGCCGCCTTCCTGGCCCAGGTGAGGTTGAACCTCACCCTAGAGAGGATGAGCGAGTTCTTCTTCTTTCTCATGTGGATAGGGGATTTTCTCTTCCTCCTCACCCTTTCCTTCTTGACTTCCTTGCTTTCACCGGATCTCAACTGCATCATATTGTTCCCAATTCTATCACACTTCCGTCTAGCTTTTTCTCTCTGTGTGAGGGTTTTCTTGGTATAGATCCTCATTGGAATCTTTTCCGCACCATCTATACCA
Organism: Bromus sterilis; assembly: GCA_950022295.1. NCBI lineage: Eukaryota > Viridiplantae > Streptophyta > Magnoliopsida > Poales > Poaceae > Bromus > Bromus sterilis. Next base: position 36,185,415 of record OX465597.1, read on the forward strand.
TAAAGCCCCAAAAGATAAAGAACTCTGGGGAAGCAGAGATAAATCATCTTTGTGGGGGGATGTTCTTGGCGAAGAGGCAAGGTATCCAATATTTCGCCTCCAGTTTGCCTGATTCTGTGAAGAACTGGGAGAATAGCTGGTTTTACTGTAAGGTAGATACCGCCCCTGGCACTCGGACACTGCCTCCTTACTCGGATGTCAGACTGACCGACTCCCGAGGCTGGAATCCTCGGTTGGTTGCTTCCGAGAAACAGAGTGTTTTACCCTTAATGAGGGAAGTGGTGAGGATGAAGAAGGCAGGGCTAGATGCTATGGATCTCATTGCTCTTTTTGTTAGTCGGAGAATTCAACCCCTGCAAGCCCGAGCTAGGAGGATGTGGGAGTACACAGGGATTGACGATAACACACGCTATAACAACTCGGTAATGTCTCAGAAGGAATTTGAAGAACTCATGAAGATCATCACCAGCGTGACTCATGGTGCGCAGATGTCTGGCCGAGTTAGGCCTCTTGATATTAACCGTCCTCCAGCTCTGGTGATTTGCTTTGAACTGACTAGTCTTTTGAGTGTTGTGATAGATCTTGAATTTTAACCTGGTTATTTTGTCTATTTTTCAGACGAACATCGCTCCATCTCCAATCCCTCTGGCGCCACAGCACCCTGTTGAAAAGGACGAGGACAGCAACAACGACGCAGGACTCGGGGTTGAAGATGACGAGGAGACGGAGTCCGATGTAGTGCTTCCTCGCACAACTGCCGAGCAGCGCTCCAAATATAATCACGACCGTGAAGCAGCTCGGGAAGGATCTGCTCGGGGAACGAAACGTCCCATATCTCCGAGTAAGGGGGAAAGTAGTAGCAAGGCCACCGCTCTTAGCCCAAGTCATGGGAAAGTGGCTCCCATGAAACAGCGGAAAACGCTTTCTACCCTTGGCGGGAGGATGGTTAGTGCTTCGACGGATGCCGCTGAGATTCCCAGGAAGTCTTCCGGGTCAGGGTCTGCTCAGGCTGCTCCCGCCGCTGTTTCTCCCCCACGACGAGCTCTTAAAACAGCTCGGAAGTAATATCCGACAACTTTTTATTTTTCTTCCTTTAGTAATTTTTGCAAATCTTAACTTTCCTCATATTGCAGTGTTCGTCCGAGTGGGTCCGAGTCACTTCCTGGCGTTGAAACTCATGATGCTGCAGCTTATGAAGATGTTAGTAACTGCGTTGTGACTAATTTCCAGGTGTTGGATTCTATTCCTGAACAAATTCCAGTCGATGGTGAGTACTCGCTTTTTGGCTCTAGATTTTATCCTTGCTCCGTTCTTTTGCTAGATATGGACATTGGCCTTGACGTAGATCCGATCCCCACTGCGAATGTGGCGACCTTCCCTGCTTCCAGTGCCCCGACTGCTCCAGAAGCTTCTACCGATCAGGAGGTTATTGCCCCTGCGCCAGTTCAACCTGCCACCTCGGGGGTGGATGCCGAGAGCATGCCTGTTCCTCCTGCTACCTCGGGGGTAAAAAATGCCGAAAAGAGTTCTACTGTTTCTGTTGCAGCCTTAGGATAAATTCGGCCTCCTCCTACTTCAATCTCGGTTGATGCCTCGATTGAGGATGCCGTAGTGGATGGATTGAAGGGGTCTTTGGCGAAGGCCTCAGAAATTGAGCTGCGGTTACGTGAGCTGGCCTCCGACGCTGGGATGATGAAGACCAAGTTGCATGTAAGTACTTATGCAAGCCATGTTCCCACTGGGTGTGTGGGTTCAATTTCTGAGTTGTTTTTGATAGACTTCCCGTGGGGACGCTACTTAATGCACCCAGTGGGTGTAGCCCCCAAGGCTCCGAGTAACTTCTTGAGGTTACTCGGAGTCTTATGTTGTAGATGCTGTTGGCTTAATGATCTTCCAGTGGGGGCACTTCTTAGTGCACCCACTGGGTGTAGCCCCCAAGGCTCCGAGTTACTTCTTGAAGTTACTCGGAGTCTTATGTTGTAGAGACTATTAACTTGATGATCTTCCAGTGGGGGCACTTCTTAGTGCACCCACTGGGTGTAGCCCCCAAGGCTCCGAGTAACTTCTTGAAGTTACTCGGAGTCTTATGTTGTAGAGACTATTGATTTGGTGATCTTCTAGTGGGGGCACTTCTTAGTGCACCCATTGGGTGTAGCCCCCAAGGCTCCGAGTGACTTCTTGAAGTTATTCGGAGTCTTATATTGTAGAGACTATGTCTTGAATGATTTTTCCTGTGCCAGGAGGCTTGCAAACTTGGCACTGATTTTGTGAAACTACAAGGAGAACATGAAGCTTTGAAGAAAAGGCATGCTGAGGATAATGGTAAGGCTATGTTTCTCATAGTAAATGAGGAGTTTCCAAATTTTTCGCCATGTGATGTTTCTAACAACTGAATCTGCAGAGGCTGCAAAGAAAGCATTTGATGCGAAGGTGAAAGAAAGTGATGAATTTGTCAATACGATGAAAAAGGAGATTGAGCAGACTGAGAAACGTGCGAAGGAGAAGAAGATTTTGGAGAAACAAGTGGCCAGCCAGAAGAAGGCTCTTGAGGAAAAATAGGCCACTATCTCCCAACTTCAATCCGACCTGCAGAAGTTGTCCGAGCTGCGTTCTAAAGATAAGGAAAACCATGAAGCTGAGTTGGCAGCAACTCGGGAGTCTGTCAAAAATGCTGAAGAGTACTGTGCCGGGAGATTTGCTTCGTTTAGTGAGATGCTATCCAGTAAGATGTCTTCCTTGCATTGTGCGTCCGACCTGTTGCTGCTAAGTCACTTCGTTTGATTTTTACACCTATTGTGTCTTTGCAGTTTATTCCACCAATCCTGAGGCGGAACAGGCGTGTATGGCCGAGTTTTCTTAGCTGATGAAGAAGGACAATTACACTCCCAAGACGACGGAGTTTTCCTTATCCAAAGGCCTGCTGACCATGAGGTGCGCGAGTGCAAAGAAATATGCTGAAGAAACCATGGGTGTCGCCCTAGGGTTGAAGAATTATATCTCGCCTACTGAGGAGAATCGTGTTCATCTGGATACAGTTGTTCCTATACTTCAAGCGGCTCCACAGCAAATTGCTCGTTGGAAAAGGTCTTCAGCTCGGAGTGGCGCGAATTATGCTCTGGCCCTGACTAAAGCTCATTTTTCAGATAAAATCCACAATCTGGAACGAGTCGGAGATGGTGATCCAGAGCATGGTCCGAGCTGTACGACCTTTTTGTCTCGATATGCTGAGACTGCGAGTCGGATTGCGAAGATGCCAGATCTCGATTTCTTTGTGGAATCTACTGGAGTTACCAGTGAATCTGATGAGGCTAGTGATGCCTGATCATGTTGATGGACAAACAGTTGAATTTGCCTCGGAATGCCGAGAGGTTTTGTAATAAATAGTTTATGTCTTATTACTGCCCTGGGTGCACAGTTTGTCCCTAAAACTACCGCCTTTTATTAAGAAGGCCTGACTCTGAGGTGTTGATTTGTTTTGCTATAACCAGTTATCTGCAAGGATATAGAACTATGTTTCTGAAAGCATTGTTCTTCTTCTTTCTCTGGTTTTTGAAGTACTTGTTGAGCAACTCAATAGATGCTGCTTAAGCTTCCATCCGAGCTGCGTACAGTTCGGATAAGTATTTTGCGTTTTTCGTAACGTTAAGTAGCCCCTAGGGTTCAGAAAAACTTGTTGATAACTTAGTTAAATTTTGCTTAAGTTTTCGTCCGAGCTATGTACAGCTCGGACAGAAAACTTGGATTTTTCGCAACGTTAAGTAGCCCCCAAGTTTCAGGAAAACTTGTTGGTTACTTAGTTAAAATTTTGCTTAAGCTTTCGTCCGAGCTACGTACAGCTCGGACGGAAAACTTAGATTTTGTCCGCAGCGTTAAGTAGCCCCCAAGTTTCAGGAAAACTTGTTGGTTACTTAGTTAAAATTTTGCTTAAGTTTTCGTCCGAGCTACGTACAGCTCGGACAGAAATCTTGGATTTTTCGCAACGTTAAGTAGCCCCCAAGTTTCAGGAAAACTTGTTGGTTACTTAGTTAAATTTTGCTTAAGCTTTCGTCCGAGCTACGTACAGCTCGGACAGAAAACTTAGATTTTGTCCGCAGCGTTAAGTAGCCCCAAGTTTCAGGAAAACTTGTTGGTTACTTAGTTAAAAAATTTCTTAAGTTTTCGTCCGAGCTACGTACAGCTCGGACAGAAAGCTTGGATTTTTCGCAACGTTAAGTAGCCCCCAAGTTTCAGAAAAAGCTTGTTGGGCAACCTGCTATAACTTGTTATCTGCAAGGATATAGAACTATGTTTCTGAAATCATCGCTCCTCCTCTTTCTTAGGTTTTTTGAAGTATTTAGTGAAGGTTAGCTTAAGCTTTTGTCCGAGCTACGTGCAGCTTGGACGAAAACTTGGGTTAAAAAATGCAATTGGTGAAGGCAGAATCTCTTTATTGAATCAATTCATAAGAATTTCATGCATAGAAGCGCCGCAACATTTGGGCATTCCATGCGTGTGGCTCTTCTCTATTATTCGTTACATCATATAGCCGATAGGCTCCATTACCTAAGACTCGGGTTACAATGTAAGGACCTTTCCAAGGAGGGGCTAGCTTGTGATCAGAGGTTTGCTTGACACGCAAAACCATGTCGCCTTCCTGAAAGGAGCGAGCTCGGATATGACGCTCGTGATATCGTCGAAGATCTTGTTGGCAAAATGTTGAGCGCGTTAGGGCTAAGTTTATTTCTTATTCTAAAAGGTCAATACCATCCTGTCGAGCTGTCTCGGCTTCTTCTTCAGTATACTGAGTTATTCGAGGAGCATTGTGCTTTAGGTCACTTGGCAGGACAGCTTCTGAACCATACACTAGGAAGAAGGGAGTTGCCCGAGTGGACCGGTTTGGAGTCGTTCTCAACCCCCACAATACTGAGGGTAGTTCTTCAACCCAGGCTCCTGCTGCTTCCTTTAGTTCCCGCATAAGACGCCGTTTGATTCCTTTCAAAATCAACTCATTTGCTCGCTCTACCTGGCCGTTGGATTGAGGGTGTGCCACTGAGGCGAAGTTTACTCTGGTACCCATATTCCAGCAAAACTGCTTGAACTCGGCTGATTTGAAATTCGACCCGTTGTCGGTGATGATATCATGGGGAACGCCGAAGCGATGTACAATGCCTTGTATGAAGCTAACTGCAGCGGCTGAGTCTAAGTTTTTTTATTGGTTTTGCTTCTATCCATTTTGTGAATTTGTCCACAGCTACTAGGATATGTGTGAACCCTGAGGTTCCTGTCCTGAGTGGCCCTATCATGTCCAATCCCCATGTAGCAAAAGACCATGCTAAGGGTATTGTCTTCAACTCGGAAGCTGGCTTGTGTGGCTGATTTGCGTAAAACTGACATCCTCTGCAATGATCAACAATGTTCTTGGCATCTCTTAAAGCATTGGGCCAGAAGAATCCTTCTCGGAAAACCTTGGCCACTAGTGTCCGACTTGACGCATGGTGACCGCATTCGCCGGAATGTATGTCTTGTAAGATAAGTCGGCCTTCCTCCTCCGATATGCACCGCTGGGGAAGCTTTGTGACACTGTTTCTATATAACTCGTTGTTGATCACTGAGTATGATTTTGCTTTTCGCACTACTTGCTTGGCTTCTACTTCGTCATCTGGAAGCTCTTGCTTTTGCAAGTATCTCAGAATGGGCAAGGACCACTCGGGTGGGATTACCTCTATGTCAAAAACAAGATCCACAACCGCAGGAATATCTTCTTTGTCTGGAATGTTCTCATCTGGTAACATGCTTGGATCGACTTCCGAGTAAGGGTCTTCCTTTACAGTTGGGGCGTGTATGTGCTCCAAATAAACTCCTGAGGGAATTTGTCCCCGAGTTGATCCTAGCTTGGCTAAGTCATCCGCTGCTTGGTTTTGTGCTCTTGGGATATGATGGAGGTCCAGCCCATCAAATTTTTTCTCCAGATTTCTGACTGCTACACAGTAGGTTGTCATTGCTGGGCTCCTTATATCCCATTCTTTCATGACCTGATTGATCACCAGGTCGGAGTCTCCAAAAATCATCAACCTTCTGATCCCGAGTGAAATGGCCATTCATAATCCATATAAAAGGGCCTCATACTCGGCTTCGTTGTTTGTTGCTGGGAAATGGATTTGAAGGACGTATGTCATTTCGTCCTTTCTTGGGGAAACCAACACTACTCCTGCTCCCGCCCCATTTAACATCTTTGACCCATCAAAAAACATAGTCCAGTGCTCAGGGATTGGTTGTGGGATGCTGTGTGCTTCTGTCCATTCGGCCAAAAAATCTACCAAGGCCTGTGACTTGATTGCCTTCTTGGGTTGATAATGGATATCGTATGGTAAGAGGTCTAATCCCCATTTTGCAATTCTGCCCGTAGCGTATCTGTTATTCATGATCTCGGCCAAAGGAGCTACTGATACTACTGTAACCGAGTGGTATTGAAAGTAATGAGCCAACTTTTGTGATGCCAAGTGAATTCCCATTGCCAGCTTCTGGTAATGAGGATATCATTGCTTGGATGGTGTGAGGACCTCGGAGATGAAATATACAGGCCTTTGAATCTTCTGTGTTTTTCCTTTCTCTTCTCTTTCCACCACTATAGCTACGCTGACGACTTGGCTTGTGGCTGCAATGTACAATAAGAGTGGCTCCTTTTCTTTCGGTGCTGCGAGAACCGGCCGAGTTGATAACTGCTTTTTCAGTTCTTCAAAGGCCTCCTGGGCTTCTTCGCTCCACTTGAAGTTTGATGACTTTTTCATTAGCTGATAGAGGGGGAGTGCCTTCTCTTCGAGTCGGGAAATGAATCGACTGAGGGCTGCGAGAGACCCTGTCAGCTTTTGGACATCTCGGAGCTTCTGAGGCGGCTTCATGTTCTGAATTGCTGCTATCTTCTCTGGGTTGGCTTCAATTCCTCTTTCAGAAACCATGAATCCGAGTAGCTTTCCGGCTGGAACACCGAATACACACTTTTCTGGATTTAGTTTGATGTTATAGGATCGAAGACTCTGAAAGGTTTCGGCCAGATCGGCCAGCAAGTTACTTCCCTCGGCTGTCTTGATCACAATGTCATCAACATACACTTCGTCATTTCTGCCGATCTGCCAGATCAAACAATTTTGAAAATTCCGTTGATATGTAGCCCCCGCATTTTTAAGTCCGAATGGCATGGTGACATAGCAGAAACAACCAAAAGGAGTTATAAATGCGGTTAATATTTCATCTCGTTCGTATAATCGGATTTGATGATAACCCGAGTATGCATCGAGGAAACATAGTCTTTCACACCCAGATGTGGAATCCACAATCTGATCAATGCGAGGAAGAGGGAAGTGATCTTTTGGACAAACTTTATTGAGATGACGGAAATCAACGCAAGTTCTCCAAGATTTATCTTTCTTTGGAACCATCACAGGATTTGCTAACCACTCTGAGTGGAAGATTTCCCTAATGAATCCAGCTGCTAGCAATCTTGCTATTTCTTGTCCAATGGCTTTTCTATTTTCTGAAAAAAAACGTCTAAGGGACTCTTTTACTGGTCTTGCCTTCGGATCAACCCGCAATTTGTGCTCAGCCAACTCCCTTGGGACTCCGGGCATGTTAGATGGCTTCCAAGCAAAGATGTCCCAATTCTCACGGAGGAAGTTGATGAGCTCAAATTCCTATTTAGGATCCAGATCAGTGGTGATGTTGGTGAACTTGTCCTCATCATCAGGATGGATCCGCACCTTTTTGGTTTCTCCTGCCGACTCGAACGAAGATGATTTCTTGGGTTGTAACAACTCGGATGTGTCAACTGTTTTCTTCAGCTCGGCCAACTCAACTTCTGCCATTTGCTGGTCGGCTATTAATGATCCTTTTTGCAGCAACTCTTCTGCTTGTTTATAATCTCCGGATACGGTGATCACACCACTAGGACCTGGCATCTTTAACTTCAAATAAACATAGCAAGGAATCACCATAAATTTTGCATAGGCGGGCCGTCCGAGTAGCGCGTGATAAGCACTCGGAAAGTCGACTACTTCGAAGGTAATCTTTTCCTTCCGAAAATTATCAGGTGTACCGAAGACTACATTCAGAGTAATCATTCCTAGCGAGTGTGCTTTCTTTCCCGGGATGATCCCGTGAAATTCCAAGTAACTGTTACTGAGTTTAGACATCGGGATGTTCATGCCTTTTAAGGTACTAGCATACAAAATATTTATGCCACTGGCTCCATCCATTAAGACATTCCTCAGCCTAAAATTTCCATTTCCTGTTTCCACCAATGGGTCGACTATCAGGGCGTGTCTTCCAGGGTGAGGGATATGAGGGGGATGGTCCGATTGATCGAACGTAATCGGAACATTTGTCCATTTCATATAACTCGGAACGGCAGGAGCAGCAGTGTTATCTTCTCTGAACCTCAATTTTTCAATTCTCTTCGATTCTCGGCCTGCAAAAATGACCAAAACTCCGTCTTCCCGAGGAAAACCTTCACTATCCAGATCTGGACTTCCTTCCTTTTTCTTTGCCTTGTCCTGCTGGGACCCGGTCTTTGTATTTTGCGCAGCTCTCTTGATTAGTCGGCACTGCCTAGCTGTATGCTTCGGGAAAACCTTCTTTCCTTCAGCATCTTGGGTGGTATGAAGAGGACAAGGCTGATTCAGGATATCATCATCATTGGAAGGCATTTTCTGACGAGGCTGCCACTCCTTCCTTGGCTGATTTTTGCTGTGGATCCCTGCCGCATTTGCGGCCGCTACCAATTCGGCGTCTGTTGGTGCCCCTTCTGCCTTTCTCTTACCGCCCCCACCTCCATTCTTTTGCTTGGGGTTGGAGGCCGAGTTGTTACCACTTCGATACTGCTGGGACTTCTGCCGAATTTCCTCTTCCCCATTAGCATATTTGTTTGCGATTTCCATCAATCTGCCCAGTGAAGTGACATCAGGGGACCTTGCGAGCTTCAAGCTTAACTCCTTGTACTTGACACCTTGCTTAAAGGCATGAATTGCTTGGAACTCGGAGACTCCTTCTACCGAGTTGTGGAGTGTGATCCATCTCTGAATATATTCTCGAGTGGGCTCATTGTGACCTTGAGTGCATAACTGCAATTCGGTCAGCCCTCCAGGTCTCTTGTAGGTTCCTTCAAAATTCTTGACGAAAACTCTGACTAGATCTTCCCATACCCAGATGCTGCTTGGTGGAAGCTGGTTTAGCCATGTCCGAGCTGAACCTTCCAGCATCAGGGGAAGGTGCATCATGGCTATCTCATCTCCACCTCCTCCTATCTGGGCTGCTATTCTGTAGTCATCTAACCACGTCTGCGGCTTGGCGTCACCCCGGTACTTCTCCACTCCTTGCGCTATCCTGAAGCGAGGAGGAATTGGGGTTGATCGGATTCTCTCGCTAAAACAGACGGGGCCTGTAGCCATCGGATAACTAACTTGGTCTTGTCGATATGCCCTGGCACGATCTACTCGATTTTGTACTAAATGGCTTCGAGCATCATCTTCAATATCTCGGTATCTTTCTTCTTGATGATCCACTCGGCGCCGCTCTTGGTCCCTTCTCCGGGATGCATAGTCTTCATCTCTCCTCCGAGCTGTATACTCATAACCTCTTCGAAACTCTGGGTTTCGGAACTGTTCATGGCGATATTCATCATGAGGATCCCCCTTGTTCCGAGGTGAATGATTTCTGTTTCTTCGGGGAGTATAAACAGACTGAGAGGTGCCTGTGAGGGGAGGTTGAGAGTGAACTCTCTGTAGTGATTGACTGACTTCAGCATTCTGCTCCACTGCTTTTTGTAACAGGAATGCTAAGTGCTCTATTCCTTCAGCCGCTGAACCACTCGACTGCAAGGAATTTGCAATCCGATTAGCTGCTATTAGATTTTCCATCGGGGTATCCAGAGCTCGGAAGGATTGGTTTTCGCCATTTCCCCTCAGTTGCCGACTGGTTCTACTCTGCTTGAGGCGAGCCACCTCCCGAGCCTGATGCTCCAATGTATTCTGCAGCTCGGTTAGACGCTGTCGTTCAACTAAATTGGTTAGCCTGGCTGCCTCCAAGTGTTGCCCTTCTGGAGTCGAGGTGTCTATGGGGGTTTGCAACATTTGCTCTGCCGCTTCTGCCGTCGCTTGTTCTTCCCGAGTAAGGGGCCATCGACTGGGACCTCCAAGCTCTAGACGCCTGAAAGCAGATGTTCGCCGACGTCCTCCTCCGAGTGGTATCTCTTCATTGCCCCGAGCTGCTTCGTTAGTCCGATCTTCGCCCTCTCTGGTTGGTGACCCCTGAGGTGGTGGAGTTCCGCCATACAAACTTCTGCCATGGTGACAGGAGAACCGTTGCTCCCTTCTTGTTCGGATCCTGGCTCCGGGTCAGACATCAAAAGGTCTTCATCGTCACCGGAGTTGAAGATGTGCAAGAGTGATGCAGTCGGACCTTCCTTTGCGATCAGCTCGCTGATGGCCTGCTGAGCTGACTCCACAGAATCGATGACTGCCACCTGCTGGATCGGGCGGGGCTTGCTTCGATAAGGAACGCGCGGGAGGCCCGACCTCTTCTTGTTGTGGTGAATAGGAAACAGAGCCTGGGTCTGAGGACGGGCTGGTAACTGGAGGCGAAGAGCCCCCGATGTGTCGGCTCGAAAGGGTACGCTGCCCCTTGAGGGCAGCAGCTGTGCCTGGAGCGGCGCATCCGCCAGCCAAGCGGAGTCGTCGGCCACAAAGGCTAACGATCCAAAGAGAAAACTCTCGCCGTGGACGAGTTGGGGACCGCGGGTCAACGAGGAAGACGAAAAGAATCCCATCTTTACGGTTGCTGATCAGCTCAGCCCCAAGGTGGGCGCCAATTGTTGTAGTTATGGACCTAACAATAGATATAGGGGTAGTGATGGAGCTATGAAGATCTGTACGCAAAGATGGTGACACAGGAAAAAGTTATACAGGTTAGGCCTCTCCTTGGAGATAACAACCTTAATCCTGTCCCAGATAGACTGGGGTGTTCTTGCTCAAAGTATCAATATTGTGTGTGTGATCCTATGGTGAAAAGGATGGGCTTATATAGAGTGCGCCCTGTCCCTTCGCTGCCCAATAATGGGTTTTAATTACAGAGTTAATGATGGCTATTATTACAATGAGAAACGTCCCCTATTACAGTCATTTAAGTAGGGGTAACGCATATGGTTTTAATGTCTTGTGACTCTAGCTCTTCCTCTTCTTTTCCGAGTGTCATGCAGCTCGGCCTTTCTTGCTTCCGAGTAACCAACTTACTCGGACGGTAGTGCTTTGCTCCGAGTAACACCTTACTCGAAAAGGTCTTGTCCCAGTAAGGTTGCCCTTGTAGTAGTTTCTTCCGAATAAACTAACTACTCGGAAGAATCTGACCTTATCCGAGTAGCTTCTTACTCGGATGAAAGAAAAAAGGGAGGAAGAGGTTTTTCGTTTATGCTTTATTTTATAGATATTTTCCAAGAGGTGGTTATATTAGGGATACCCCCTGATATAAAATACATGAGGGTATACCCTAGGTATTACCACGACAGGTAACACTTTTTGCTGATGACTTCCATTTAGATTCGAGACCAAGATTAAAAATGGAGAAAATAATAGAGTAAAAAAGCAAAAAGTATCACAACTATCCTTGTATGAGAGGGAGAGTGAGAGAGAATGAGGGGGAGTGAGAAAAAATGGAGGTGACATGAGGAACTTATAATAAGGTTGTTCGCTGGAGCGGTCGCTCAAGCGAACTTGGTGGCTGGACTGACGTATTCGTTGTAATGCTTCAAGATTCGTTCGCTTAAATCCAACACGGCCATCAACGCCATCGTTGGTCAAAAGAAAATTGACATCTGCGAGTTAACTTTTCCCAATATCAAAGTTGTCATTTTCGATAATACAAATACTTTTCATTAAAGTCATATTAATTGCGGTTTTGCCTTTCCAATTGTTTTTTTCAACAACTCACGGGATAAACGACTGTCACGCAAATAAGGGCATATCAAGGGGGCCTCCATATAGAGTTTTACAGGAAAAAAAATGGGACTCCATAGAAAAGAACCGCAAACATGCCCTAAACCTCAAAGGTGGCCCCGCTTTAGTGCATCTGCCTTGCACAACTTTGAGGGGGTGGGTATTCAATATTTGAGAATCCAGCATCAAGCGAATTTCATCGTCTCCTTGTTGTTGCTCCGTCGTGGCGATGCCTCCTCGGATTCTTAGCATAAATGTCCATAATCATCGTCCACTTTAGAAGTTTTTTGTTTCATTACTATTTGATTCGAGGCAGCGGCGCACGGAAGAAAATTATTTGTTGAGGTTTTCCCCCTTAATTTTTGTAATTGAGGTTTCTTTGACTTGCTTTCCCCACGTGGCACGGGAAGAAGATTTTTCTTCACAGATTGGGAAGGACGGATTATATTTTGATTTTGGTGGACTTTGACAGTGTGAGGGCTTTACAAGTCCAAGGTGACACACCTATATCCCAATTTAAGGTCAATCCTGCATTTTTCAACCAGTAGAAAACGTAAACTCTAAATTAGGTACATAGCCTTTTGTAATTTCAATTCTAAGAGATTATTCGTAATGCATCAAGGAGAAACATTTTATTTTAGGAGAAAATGCTCGAACAGATCAACTTAGTATATGCATCACCTCAAGAGTGAGCTTCAACAGTCAAGATCGCTCTTCTCTGGATTTCTGGATAAAAGGCCCTCGTCCCCTATGTTGTTGGAAAAGTCTTGAAGCCGTCCATCAACGCCATCGCTGGTCAATAAAAAATTGACATCTACTAGTTAACTTTTCCTAATATCAAAGTTGACGTATTCGATAATAAGAATACTTTTCATTAAAGTCATATTAATTGCGGTTTTGCGTTTCCAAAATTTGTTGTCAATAACTCACGGGATAAACGACTGTCACGCAATTAAGGGCATGTCAAGGGGGGCTCCATATAGAGTTTTACAGGAAAAAAATGGGAGTCCATCGAAGAAAACTACAAACAACCCCTAAACCTCCACGGCAGCTCCGCTCAGTGCATCTGCCTTGCACAACTTCGAGGGGGGTGGGTATTCAATATGTGAGAATCTCGCATCAAGCGAACTTCATCGGCTCCTTCTCGTTGCTCCGTCTCGGCGATGCCTCCTCGGAATCTTAGCATAAATGTCCGTAATCATCGTCCTCTTTGGAAGTTTTTTGTTTCATTACTATTTCATCTGAGGCAGCGACGCACGGCGGAAGAAGATTTGTTTGATGAGGTTTTTCCCCTTAATTTTTGTAATTAAGGATTCTTTTCCTGGCTTTCCTTAGGTGGCAAGGAAAGAATATTTTTCCTCACAGATTGGGAAGGATGCCTTATATTTTGATTATGTGGACTCTGAAAGTGTGAGGGCTTTACAATTCCAAGGTGGCACACCTATATCACAATTTAAGGTACAATCCTGCATTTTTTAATTAGTAGAAAACGTAAAATCTAAATTAGTTCCATAGCCTTTTGTAATTTCAATTCTAAGAGATTATTTGTAAAGCATCAAGGAGCAACATTTTCGTTTAGGAGAAAATGCTTGAACCGATCAACTTATTATGTGCATAACCTCAGGAGTGAGCTTCAACAATCATGATCCCTCTTCTCAGGATTTCTGGAGAAAAGGCCCTCTTCCCCTATGCTGTTGGAAAAGTCTTGAACTACCAGGCTTGGATGGCTAAGCGTATAGTTCATAGAGTTAAGACGGCAAACCGACGAACTTGCTGAATAAACAACTTGTTTCCGACCGAAATCGACATGGAAAGCTGGAGATGGTATCCCATGCTCTATGGTTATAGGAAAAACTGGTGGTGCGTCTTGAGGCGGCGAACTTGGAAAAGGTGGACACCCCAATAGATAGGTATGATTGGCCCGCAAGTTTAAAAAATCCCCATACATGTTTACATAAGAAAAATTGAAAATCGGTCTCCAGAAAATACATCAGCCGCAGGAAATGGGTGACATGTTAGAGCTTGAGTCAAACTGGTAGAATTTACTGCAACACTGGAAACATTGAGCTTGTAAAGAGGAAAAACGTTGTACTTGTGGCGAGAACACATTTGTCTTAAGATAGTCATTGGTGCAAGGAGCTCTATGTTTGTGTGGAGTCTCGGCGGACGATACACGTCTGGAATTGCAAACATCTTTTCCCATCTAACGAAATTTAGAACTAGTCTCACCCCTCTCTACTCTCGTTTCCTTCTCCCTCTTGAGAGTCCACGGAGAAGATCCGAGCCAATCCAGAGCCTCCCGCGGCCATTCGGCCATGGCAAAGGAGAGATGTTGATCCTCCTAATTATAGTATATGTAGGTGGTATGGAGAGATGCCGGTAGTCTGCAGGATCCGGGTGCTCATGTGCAGCACTCGGGATTCGCTGTAATTTCCTTATTCGTGATCTCCATGGTGGAGGAGTGGAGATGGCAGATCTGGTGAGCTCTGAGCCTGTTTTGTTCAGAATGAACTTTGAAATACAAAGTGTAGGTAACACTTTCTGCTAATGACTTCCATTAAGACTCGAGACCAAGATTAAAAATGGAAAAATTAATAGAGTTAAAAAGAAAAAAAGTATCAAAACTATCCTTATAAGAGAGGGAGAGTGAGAGAGGAGTGGGAAAAATTGGAGGTGACATGAGGAACATATAATAAGGTTGTTCGCTGGAGCGGTCGCTCGAGCCAACTTGGTGGATGGATTGACGTATTTGTTGTAATGCTTCAAGATTCGTTCGCCTAAACCCAACACGGACCATCAACTCCATCGCTGGTCGACAGAAAACTGACATTTGCGAGTTAACTTTTCCCAGTATCAAAGTTTTCATTTTCGATAATACGAATACTTTTCATTAAATTCATATTAATTGCGGTTTTTCCTTTTCAAAATTTGTTGTCAACAACTCATGGGATAAACGTCTGTCACGCAATTAAGGGCATATAAGGGGGGCTCCATATAGAGTTTGACAAAAAAAATGGGACTCCATAGAAGAGAATCGCAAACACCCCCTAAACCTCCATGGTGGTCCCGCTTAGTGCATCTCCCTTGCACAACTTCGAGGGGGGGGTGGGTGGGTATTCAATATTTGAGAATCCAGCATCAAGCGAAATTCATCGTCTCCTTCTTTTTGCTCCGTCGCGGCGAAGCCTCCTCGGATTCTTAGCATAAATGTCAATAATCATCGTCCTCTTTGGAAGTTCTTTGTTTCGTTACTATTTGATCCGAGGCAGCGGCGCACGGAAGAAGATTTGTTTGTTGAGGTTTTTTCCCTTAATTTTTGTAATTGGGGTTTCTTTTCCTGGCTTTCCCCAGGTGGCAAGGGAAGAAGATTTTTCCACACTGATTGGGAAGGATGGCTTATATTTTGATTTTGTGGACTTTGAGGGCTTTAAAAGTCCAAGGTGACACACCTATATCCCAATTTAAGGTCAATCCTGCATTTTTCAACTACTAGAAAACGTAAACTCTAAATTAGGTCCATAGCCTTTTGTAATTTCAATTCTAAGAGATTATTCGTAATGCATCAAGGAGAAACTTTTTTACTTTAGGAGAAAATGCTCGAACCGATCAACTTAGTATATGCATCACCTCAAGAGTGAGCTTCCATAGTCATGATCTCTCTTCTCTGGATTTCTGGATAAAAGGCTGTCCTCCCCTATGTTTTTGGAAAAGTCTTGAACACGGCCATCAACACCATCACTGGTCAATAAAAAACTGACATCTACGAGTTAACTTTTCCTAATATCAAAGTTGACGTTTTCGATAATACGAATACTTTTCATTAAAGTCATATTAATTGCGGTTTTTCCTTTCCAAAATTTGTTGTCAACAACTCACGGGATAAACGACTGTCACGCAATTAAGGGCATATCAAGGGGGGCTCCATATAGAGTTTTACAGGAAAAAAAATGGGACTCGATAGAAGAAAACTACAAACACCCCCTAAACCTCCACGGCGGCCCCGCTCAGTGCATCTGCCTTCCACAACTTCGAGGGGGGGGGGTATTCAATATTTGAGAATCGCGCATCAAGCGAACTTCATCGCCTCCTTCTCGTTGCTCCGTCGCGGCGATGCCTCCTCGGATTCTTAGCATAAATGTCCGTAATCATCGTCCTCTTTGGAAGTTTTTTGTTTCATTACTATTTGATCTAAGGCAGCGACGCACGGAGGAAGAAGTTTGTTTGTTGAGGTTTTTCCCCTTAATTTTTTAATTCAGGTTTGTTTTCCTGGCTTTCCTCAGGTGGCAAGGGAAGAATATTTCTCCTCACCGACTGGGAAGGATGCCTTATATTTTGATTATGTGGACTCTGACAGTGTGAGGGCTTTACAAGTCCAAGGTGGCACACCTATATCCCAATTTAAGGTACAATCCTGCATTTTTCAACTAGTAGAAAACGTAAACTCTAAATTAGTTCCATAGCCTTTTGTAATTTCAATTCTAAGAGATTATTTGTAAAGCATCAAGGAGCAACATTTTAGTTTAGGAGAAAATGCTCGAACCGATCAACTTAGTATATGCATCACCTCAGGAGTGAGCTTCAACAATCATGATCCCTCTTCTCTGGATTTCTGGAGAAAAGGCCCTCATCCCCTATGATGTTGGAAAAGTCTTGAACTACCATGCTTGGATGGCTAAGCGTATAGTTCACAGAGTTAAGACGGCAAACCGACGAACTTGCTGAATAAACAACTTGTTTCCGACCGAAATCGGCATGGAAAGCTGGAGATGGTATCCCATGTTCTATGGTTATTGGAAAAAGTGGTGGTGCGGCTTGAGGCGGCGAAGTTGGAAGAGGTGGACACCCTAATAGATAGGTATGATTGGCCCGCAAGTTTGAAAAATCCCCATACATGTTTCCATAAGAAAAAATTAAAATCGGTCTCCAGAAAATACATCAGCCGCAGGAAATGGGTGACATGTTAGAGCTTGAGTCAAACAGGTAGAATTTACTGCAACACTGGAAACATTGAGCTTGTAAAGAGGAAAAACGTTGTACTTGTGGCGAGAACACATTTGTCTTAAGATGGTCATTGGTGCAAGGACCTTTATGTTTGTGTGGAGTCTCGGCGGACGATACACGTCTGGAATTGCAAACATCTTTTCCCATCTAACGAAATGTAGAACTAGTCTCACCCCTCTCTACTCTCGTTTCCTTCTCCCTCTTAAGAGTCCACGGAGCAGATCCGAGCCAATCCAGAGCCTCCCGCGGCCATTCGGCCATGGCAAAGGAGAGATGTTGATCCTCCTAATTATAGTATATGTAGGTGGTATGGAGAGATGCCGGTAGTCTGCAGGATCCGGGTGCTCATGTGCAGCACTCGGGATTCGCTGTAATTTCCTTATTCGTGATCTCCATGGTGGAGGAGTGGAGATGGCAGATCTGGTGAGCTCTGAGCCTGTTCTGTTCAGAATGAACTTTGAAATACAAAGTGTAGGTAACACTTTCTGCTAATGACTTCCATTAAGACTCGAGACCAAGATTAAAAATGGAAAAAATAATAGAGTTAAAAAGAAAAAAAGTATCAAAACTATCCTTATAAGAGAGGGAGAGTGAGAGAGAGTGATGAGGAGTGGGAAAAATTGGAGGTGACATGAGGAACATATAATAAGGTTGTTCGCTGGAGCGGTCGCTCGAGCCAACTTGGTGGATGGATTGACGTATTCGTTGTAATGCTTCAAGATTCGTTCGCCTAAACCCAACACGGCCATCAACTCCATCGCTGGTCGACAGAAAACTGACATTTGCGAGTTAACTTTTCCCAGTATCAAAGTTTTCATTTTCGATAATACGAATACTTTTCACTAAATTCATATTAATTGCGGTGTTCCTTTCCGAAATTTGTTGTCAACAACTCATGGGATAAACGTCTGTCACGCAATTAAGGGCATATACGAGGGGGGCTCCATATAGAGTTTTACAGAAAAAAATGGGACTCCATAGAAGAGAGTCGCAAACACCCCCTAAACCTCCATGGTGGTCCCGCTTAGTGCATATTCCTTGCACAACTTCGAGGGGGGGGGGGGTGGGTATTCAATATTTGAGAATCCAGCATCAAGCAAAATTCATCGTCTCCTTCTTTTTGCTCCGTCGCGGCGAAGCCTCCTCGTATTCTTAGCATAAATGTCAATAATCATCGTCCTCTTTGGAAGTTCTTTGTTTCATTACTATTTGATCCGAGGCAGCGGCGCACGGAAGAAGATTTGTTTGTTGAGGTTTTTTCCCTTAATTTTTGTAATTGGGGTTTCTTTTCCTGGCTTTCCCCAGGTTGCATGGGAAGAAGATTTTTCCACACTGATTGGGAAGGATGGCTTATATTTTGATTTTGTGGACTTTGAGGGCTTTACAAGTCCAAGGTGACACACCTATATCCCAATTTAAGGTCAATCCTGCATTTTTCAACTACTAGAAAACGTAAACTCTAAATTAGGTCCATAGCCTTTTGTAATTTCAATTCTAAGAGATTATTCGTAATGCATCAAGGAGAAACTTTTTTACTTTAGGAGAAAATGCTCGAACCGATCAACTTAGTATATGCATCACCTCAAGAGTGAGCTTCCATAGTCATGATCTCTCTTCTCTGGATTTCTGGATAAAAGGCCGTCCTCCCCTATGTTTTTGGAAAAGTCTTGAACACGGCCATCAACACCATCGCTGGTCAATAAAAAACTGACATCTACGAGTTAACTTTTCCTAATATCAAAGTTGACGTTTTCGATAATACGAATACTTTTCATTAAAGTCATATTAATTGCGGTTTTGCCTTTCCAAAATTTGTTGTCAACAACTCACGGGATAAACGACTGTCACGCAATTAAGGGCATATCAAGGGGGGCTCGATATAGAGTTTTACAGGAAAAAAATTGGGACTCGATAGAAGAAAACTACAAACACCCCCTAAACCTCCACGGCGGCCCCGCTTAGTGCATCTGCCTTCCACAACTTCGAGGGGGGGTGGGTATTCAATATTTGAGAATCGCGCATCAAGCGAACTTCATCGTCTCCTTCTCGTTGCTCCGTCGCGGCGATGCCTCCTCGGATTCTTAGCATAAATGTCCGTAATCATCGTCCTCTTTGGAAGTTTTTTGTTTCATTACTATTTGATCTGAGGCTGCGACGCACGGAGGAAGAAGTTTGTTTGTTGAGGTTTTTCCCCTTAATTTTTTAATTCAGGTTTGTTTTCCTGGCTTTCCTCAGGTGGCAAGGGAATAATATTTCTCCTCACAGATTGGGAAGGATGCCTTATATTTTGATTATGTGGACTCTGACAGTGTGAGGGCTTTACAAGTCCAAGGTGGCACACCTATATCCCAATTTAAGGTACAATCCTGCATTTTTCAACTAGTAGAAAACGTAAACTCTAAATTAGTTCCATAGCCTTTTGTAATTTCAATTCTAAGAGATTATTTGTAAAGCATCAAGGAGCAACATTTTAGTTTAGGAGAAAATGCTCGAACCGATCAACTTAGTATATGCATCACCTCAGGAGTGAGCTTCAACAATCATGATCCCTCTTCTCTGGATTTCTGGAGAAAAGGCCCTCATCCCCTATGATGTTGGAAAAGTCTTGAACTACCATGCTTGGATGGCTAAGCGTATAGTTCACAGAGTTAAGACGGCAAACCGACGAACTTGCTGAATAAACAACTTGTTTCCGACCGAAATCGGCATGGAAAGCTGGAGATGGTATCCCATGTTCTATGGTTATTGGAAAAAGTGGTGGTGCGGCTTGAGGCGGCGAAGTTGGAAGAGGTGGACACCCTAATAGATAGGTATGATTGGCCCGCAAGTTTGAAAAATCCCCATACATGTTTCCATAAGAAAAAATTAAAATCGGTCTCCAGAAAATACATCAGCCGCAGGAAATGGGTGACATGTTAGAGCTTGAGTCAAACAGGTAGAATTTACTGCAACACTGGAAACATTGAGCTTGTAAAGAGGAAAAACGTTGTACTTGTGGCGAGAACACATTTGTCTTAAGATAGTCATTGGTGCAAGGACCTCTATGTTTGTGTGGAGTCTCGGCGGACGATACACGTCTGGAATTGGAAACATCTTTTCCCATCTACCGAAATGTAGAACTAGTCTCACCCCTCTCTACTCTCGTTTCCTTGTCCCTCTTGAGAGTCCCCGGAGCAGATCCGAGCCAATCCAGAGCCTCCCCCGGCCGTTCGGCCATGGAAAAGGAGAAATGTTGATCCTCCTAATTATTGTATATGTAGGTGGTATGGAGAGATGCCGGTAGTCAGCAGGATCCGGGTGCTCATGTGCAGCACTCGGGATTCGCTGGAATTTCCTTCTTCGTGATCTCCATGGTGGAGGAGTGGCGATGGCAGATCTGGTGAGCTATGAGCCTGTTCTGTTCAGAATGAACTTTGAAATACAAAGTGTAGGTAACACTTTCTGCTAATGACTTCCATTAAGAATCGAGACCAATATTAAAAATGGAGAAAATAATAGAGTAAAAAAGCAAAAAAGTACCACAACTATCCTTATAAGAGAGGGAGAGTGAGAGAGAGTGATGAGGAGTGGGAAAAATTGGAGGTGACATGAGGAACTTATAATAAGGTTGTTCGCTGGAGCGGTCGCTCGAGCCAACTTGGTGGATGGATTGACGTATTCGTTGTAATGCTTCAAGATTCGTTCGCCTAAATCCAACACGGCCATCAACGCCATCGCTGGTCGACAGAAAAATGACATCTACGAGTTAACTTTTCCCAATATCAAAGTTGTCATTTTCGATAATACGAATACTTTTCGTTAAATTCATATTAATTGGGGTTTTCTTTTCCAAAATTTCTTGACAACAACTCATGGGATAAACTACTATCACGCAATTAAGGGCATATCAAGGGGGGCTCCATATAGAGTTTTACAGAAAAAATGGGACTCCATAGAAGAGAATCGCAAACAACCCCTAAACCTCCACGGTGGTCCCGCTTAGTGCATCTCCCTTGCACAACTTCGAGGGGGTGGGTATTCAATATTTGAGAATCCAGCATCAAGCGAAATTCATCGTCTCCTTCTTGTTGCTCCGTCGCGGCGAAGCCTCCTCGGATTCTTAGCATAAATGTCCATAATCATCGTCCTCTTTGGAAGTTTTTTGTTTCATTACTATTTGATCCGAGGCAGCGTTGCACGGAAGAAGATTTGTTTGTTGAGGTTTTTTCCCTTAATTTTTGTAATTGGGGTTTCTTTTCCTGGCTTTCCCCAGGTTGCATGGGAAGAAGATTTTTCCACACTGATTGGGAAGGATGGCTTATATTTTGATTTTGTGGACTTTGAGGGCTTTACAAGTCCAAGGTGACACACCTATATCCCAATTTAAGGTTCAATCCTGCATTTTTCAACTAGTAGAAAACGTAAACTCTAAATTAGGTCCATATCCTTTTGTAATTTTAATTCTAAGAGATTATTCGTAATGCATCAAGAAGCAACATTTTGCTTTAGGTGATAGAGTTGACAGGAAATCTACCTCAGGCACTTGTCATTTTCTTGGTAGATCACTTGTGTGTTGGGCTTCAAAGAAGCAAAACGGTGTCTCAATATCTATTGCTGAAGCCGAATACATTGTTGCTGGCTCATGCTGCACTCAGATATTTTGGCTTAAGCAGACGCTGAAAGATTATGGTATTTATGTGAAGAAAATCCCCTTGTTGTGTGATAATGAGAGTGCCATCAAAATTGCACACAATCCTGTGCAACACTCTCGAAAGAAGCATATCGATATTCGCCACCATTTTCTTCGAGATCATGTTCAACGCGAAGACATTGAGATCAGTCACGTCAGAACTGAAGATCATTGGCAGATATATTCACGAAAACATTGGACGAGGAAAGGTTTTGTGCATTGAGATGTGAGCTAAACATCCTAGACTCACACTATGTTCAGTAAGATCGAAACTTTCCCCCTGTACATATTCACCTTCGTTGTGTGTTTGTTTGCTTAGTTTCGCTCGAGTTTTCCTTCGTCCATGTTTATATGTTTAGCTTTGTTTGCCATTTGCTTTCAGTTTTGTGTTGGTTTTATTCGTTTCGTTTGTCCCCTGTGCTTATCACTTTTAGCTTCGTTGTTGTTTTTCTTCGAAGTGAGAAGTTTCAGACCCTGTCCCCTCCATTCTTATTCGCTCCAAATATATTCTGTCTTGAATGGTTAAGCACATTTGAAACAGAAAGCATATTTCTTCGAACATCATTGAGTTCGGAATCAATTGCTTTCAATTTTATCAAAGTTATTTCTCTCGGTCAAGAGTTATTCTTCGACCGTTGAGTCCCCGTCTTTTTCGGTCCATTGAGATTCGCTCACGAACCGTCACTTCATCCCCACCGTAGAATCGGAAGAGATAGTCGCAGGGAGCCGTCCGATGCGATCTGATAACCGTTTCAGATCGGTCACTATATAAGGCAATTCCCACCCCTGCGAACCGCCTCCCGGCTCATTCGTCTCCTCCGCTCCCCTTCTCCCTCCTCGAGCACGCTCCTGAGCTCTCGCCCCCGACGACGACCGCGCCGCTTCACTGCCGGACAGTCGCCGCCGTGGACGTTCGCTGCCGACGAAGAGCACTTCTCCGCCCTCCGTCACCGTAGCTGCTTTGCGTGACCGAGTTAGGGTACGCTAAGCTCTCTCGGATCCAATCTTTTCGTGTGTTCATCTTCTTAGGGTTTGGATCTGAGACTTGCCGATTGCTTTGGTTCTTCTGTTTCTAGGGCTGCTTGATCCGTGTTGATCTTTGATCTTTTGGGAAACTTGTTTGTAGCAGCAAAAGGATCACTTCTATTCAGGATGTCTGATGAAGAGGCTGCCTTCGGTATTGAATCACCTGTTGTTGATGGGCTTGAGGATTTCCCTGAGCCCCCGAAGCAAAAAAAGCAAAGGAGGAAAAACGAAGGAAGTCAACAATGCCCGAGGGATTCCCGAAGCCATTCGTGTGAAAATGGACTATGACACTCCACCCGAAGAAACACATCGCATGAGAAAGATTCGCCTGCAAAAGATTCGCCGCTACTGGGAAATTCGATGGTACAAGTACAAGAGCGTTCCTGATTGGAAGTGGGCAATGCAGTTTGCATTCAACCCACCATACATGTACACTCCTGCTATGTGTGCTCAGTACACTGCTGAGAACCGAAGGAAATATTACCCGAGGCCACTAAAGGTCCCTCACCCCAATTCACTCAAGACACCAGATGATTACCCCAAGCAGCAAGAAAGACTTGCTATTCTGGCTGAGAAGAAAAGACTCAGAGATGAGAAGAAGGCCAAAGCACAGACCGCTGAAGGCCGTGCTGAAGAGGGAACATCGAAGCCTAAGAGACGCAGGCTGCGGAAACTGAGTGCTTCACCTCCTCCTGCTGTTTCAGATGAAGACAGTGAGCAAGCTGCTGATGATGAAGCTGATGCTACCGCACAGCTTGAGGATTCCATTCATGAGGATCCTGCAGCTGATGCCGATGACGAATCTGAGCATACCCCAATTGCTCCTATTCCTAATAAGCAAAAGCTTCGGAAGCCTCTGAAGAAAAAGGCTGGATAGAAACCGCCTGCTTCGAGTGGCGTGAGAATTCAAGATCCAACAGATCCTCCTGCTCCTCGGCCCGGAATTGACTTAACCAACTTGGCTGTTGATGGTTTCTCGCCCTTCGTTGGTTACCCCAAGTGGAAGGTTGAGATGTAGCGCAGCAGCAAGTTTCCCTCGGTGAAGATACCAAGGTTTGTCTCCAGTAGGACTCCAGAGATGATAAGTAGGTGTCAGCGGCGCAACTGACGTGGACCTGCACACAGACACAGATAACTTTGTTCCCAACGAAGTTCAGAGAGGTTGTCAATCTCTCCGGTCTTGTTGTTCACAAAGGGTAAACACAAAGGATAATGATAGCAACTGAAAGTAAAAAAAGCAGGAAAGTAAATATAGCGTGGAAACAGTAATAAGGATATGGACCGGGTTACGTGATGTTCGCTAGTGATGTCTCTCTCCCAAAAGACGATAAAACAGCTATGCGAGGTAAACAAATTACAGAAGGGCAATTGACAGGATTATGAACGCACCGCAATGCTAACTATGCTACAAAAGAAAGGAAGAGGCTCAAAAGCACAGGCAGTACGCCAAAATAAGTAGACCGTAATCCAACTACATCTACTACTAATCATCCACCTTGAGATATCTATCCAGAACATCTCGCTGGTATTAAGTTGCGAGCCCCACCCAAAGTGTAAACCCAAAGCAACAGACAACTGCATTAAAAAGAACTTTCCGTAAAGTAAACAATCCTTGCAACCGCGGTTACAAGCACCGTTGTTTTCCCCCTTGTGGCAACAACACATCCCCTAGACTCATGTTTCTGTCACTCAAGCGTGTCATCGGGGGGCATGAACCCACAATCGAGCATAACGTTCCCTCTTGGAGTCACTACCTACTACTTGGCCAAAGCAATAAACAGCAACGGAGAACATGCAAGAATTACTTAGGAACAAAAATATAAGAGATAAAAACCAAATATATTACTCTATCACAATCTGAACATAATCTCATAATCCATCAGATCCCATCAAACTCAGCATAGCAATAGCAGAAATATTACAAAAGTGCCTCGATCATGTAGGGAAGCTCACGAGGTCTAAACCATGAAGAACAAAGAGGGGAGGAGAACATCACATAGCTACTGATCACGGACCCATGGTCCAAGGAAAACTACTCACGAGACATCCGGGGAGCATCCATGGTGGAGAGGAGACTCCCGGAGGTCGGTCCTCCCTCCGGCAGGGTGCCGGGAAGAGGTCTTCTGGTGATCCCGATCTCGGAAGCGCGGCGGCGGCGGAACGGAGGCGAGTTTGCGAAATAGGGTTCTGTTTCTGGAGTTTCCCCGTGACGAAGAATAAATAGGCGAAGGGGGGGGAGCCAGAGGTGGACCAGGGGCCCCAGACGCCCCCCTGGCGCGGCCTGGGGTGGGGCCGCGCCGGGTGGCCGCCTGGGACCCCCTGGCTCCCCTCTGGCCCCACTTGGGCTCTTCGCGAAGCTTCCTGTACGCTGATTTTTCCTATATTTTTCCCGGAATTTTTCTGGCACTTTTTATATGGGGGAAAACTGAAATAGAAAAACAGCAGTAAACAGGAACTGGCACTGGGGTGCACTGAGTTAATAGGTTAGTCCAAATATGATCGAAAGTGTATGAAAGTGTATCTAGAACCTAGCAATATCACACAAAACATGCATGGAGCAAGCAGAAATTATAGATACGTTTTGGACGTATCAACATCCCCAAGCTTAATTCCTGCTCGTCCTCGAGTAGGTAAATGATAACAGCATAATTTCTGTGGTGACATGCTAGCAACCATAAAAGAACTTTGAAAAGTAAAGCAATCAAGGTTAGAGATTCAATTCAAGTCATAACAAGCAAGAGTCTATATTAGCATTGAAACAAGTAACAAAAGAACATTAGGTGCAAGAGCTCTCGCTGTCCGTGACTCGAATGTCTCCAAATGGTGTTTGCGTGCAAGAAGGGGGATAGGGAATACGAGAAAAAAGTATTTTGTGTTGAGAACTCAATCTACTAAAGTTTCACACTTGGTCCTCTTTGGAATCTTATCTTGACTCGTCCCCAGACCACTAGCGAGGTACAAGTCAATTTGATCCACTCCTTTTCGATATTTCGAGCACTCATGCAATGGATGAGCGTAAGCATGAGAGTTGACACTTAGGATGACAAAGAGAGAAGTACGGAGGAAGAAGACAAAAAGGATGAGAAAGGCTCACATCAATGAGGACAATCATAGGCAAGAGATGCCAAATGATAGATATGATGTGAGGAGTAGGGATTGCCATGCAACGGATGCACATATGAGCTAAGAAGCTCTCCAATGGAACTAGTCGGGGTGCATCTAACTTGCTCGCTCATGAAGACCTAGAGCTCGTTTGAGGAGGCTCATCCTTGGAATATGCAAGCCAAGTTCTATAGTGTGAAGGTCCCCACATAGCTATATGCATGAAGATCATCTCGATGGAGTACAAGGATATAAAGGGAGTACTAGTGTGGATCTCTCAAAAGGATAGTAGTGTTGCCCCTTTCTCTCTTTTTATTTCTTTTTTCTTTTTTTCTTTTTTTTTGTATTTTTTTGTGGCCTCAATGGATCTTTCTATTTAACTCTCATTTGTCCTCTTTGGGATCTTTTATTGTGTCCACTTTGGGATCTTTTCCTCACTTAAGGGAAACACTCTATTTTACAAGAAGGTAAAGAAGATCTTTCACACTTTACAAGGTACTCAAAATCATAAAGAAGATGTAACTATCATGATGTATGCAATGTATGTCGCTGAAAGTGTAGCAGGAACATGTATGACATGAAGATCAAGTCATGAAGAGGTGGAAGTTGCATGGCAATATAACTCGGAAAGGCTATGGAGATGCCTTGATAGGTAGGTATGGTGGCTGTTTTGAGGAAAGATATACGGAGGCTTATGATGATAGAGCGTATCATGCCAAGGGTTCGGATGTACCGGCGAAGGTGGACACCAACTCTCGGAGTGAGAAGAAGGCAATGCACGGCACGAGAGAGGCTAGCAGAATATGGGAAGGTGGAAGTGTCAACTTTCAATACATACATTAGTCCGAAGAACTCATGCACTTATTATCGGTAACTCTCAATCTAATAAGGAGGTTCACAAAGAGACAAGTACCCCGAGGAGGAGTGTATGGGGGTTTGGTTATCCTTGCGCATCCTCGACTCATGGTACGTGAGTGTACTCTAATATGTGATCCCTCCAAGGATTAGTGATCCATCTAGTAGCTAGAGTTCTCAACTGGTTTTGTAGGTTTTGAAAATAAACATGGATTGCCCAAAATACGACACCTATCACTAATAGGCTAGAGCTCTTGACACCAAAAGTTCAAACATTACTCACATCAATACTTCAAAACTATTGCAAGTTACTTTTAGAAGAAAATAGCAACCTCAATTACCTACTCTCAAGACAAGACACAACTCAGTGCAACAACCAACTCTCTTTAACAAGATAAACATGAAAACTAAAAAGAGTTCCAGCAACAAACTAAAAAAAAGCCAAGGCTCTTGCTAAAGACAAACTAAAACTAAGACTAAACATGGCAGTAGCTATGAAAAGATAAAGAACACACGACAGCAAAAAGATAAGCAGGAAAAATCCTATGATGTGTTCTAAAATTTGAAAGTGGAGCGTGTTTCTCTCCCACACAAAGTAAGACAGGATCTAACTTGTTATGAACAGCAAGCAAAGCTAAAGAAAAATAAAACCTAAGAGCGAGACGCTCCAAGCATAGCACATAACGCATGAAGTGATAAAAATATAATGAGACGAAGGACGAACTGATGATTGTTGATGGAGAAGGGGATGCACGGGGGCATACCCAAGCTTAGACGCTTGAGTCTCCTTGAATATTTGTTGGGGATGCATGGGGGCATCCCCAAGCTTGAGCGCTTGATACTCCTGGATCTTCTTTCATCATCTTCCATCGCACACTTGAAAACTCCCTTCATACATAACTCGTCATAAGCTGATTAGAGAGGTTAGTACCCTTAATAAATAATTTTTCCCCATTGGATATAAAGATATTCTTGAAGAGCTACTGTTTCTCAAGAGTGACATAAAGTTTTTGCAAAGAAAAAGCAAGCTTAAGGTTTGCAAAAGTTAGGAGAGACAAAACGTGGCAGAATCTGTGAAAAACAGAACAGCAGATAGTAAAGAATTTTTTAGGGGCACTTCTGCAACTCAAATCAAAAAACTCAGAACATACGGAAGTTTCGTAATTGTATAGAGCATACTGTGTAAAACTTTCATCTCAAAAAGATGAACTGGGATTTTTCTGGAATTTTTCTGGTCACGAGGACAGAATCTGTTTTCTGGACAGCATGTCACAACTTTTACTTCCCTTGCCGTAAGAGGCTATAACTTGGCACAAAGCTGAAAAATAAAGATACAATGATGTTGCTACAGTAGTAAAAAACATCAAGACACAACAAAAGCAAAAAGAAAAACCTAAATTCGTTGCGGGCTGCCTCCCGAAAGCGTTTTCTTTTATGCCTTTAAGCTAGGCATGATGCAAAAGATCAAGTTGTAGAAATCGAATCATTATCAAGATCATCAAAAAGCTCTTCAATTGTACAACTAGTCTTAAGAGGTCTTTCAAATAAATGCCTAATGAAGATACTTCTAGGGAGAAAACCAAAAGGCGGAAAATCAATGGAAGAATCATTTATAAAATTATAAAAAAGAGGTATCTCTTCCAAAGTTTTCACGGTTTCAACTTCTTTGGCAATATGTGGTTTATTTTTAGGTTGGGAAACCTTAGGGACATAATTGAACTTAGGTTCCCTTCTTGCCGAAGTCTCTACCTTTTTTGGTTTGATTGAGGAAAAATTAGTTCCTAGAGTATTAATGATTTCCTCAATCTTATCAATCCTAGAAAGATCCGTATCACGGGATTTGATGACCTGCAAAGTTTTAATAATTTTACGCATGGAGCTATCAAGCCTATTCAAATTCCCTTGAATCTTGCGATCCAACTCATTTAATGTGAGCTAGAGTTATATCTTCTTGTATGCTAGCAATAGGGAGATTTCCAACAAGATTTTCAATAACATTAAGAGACTCCCAAGTCGGGGCTTCTAGAAAATTCCCATTGATAGCAGTATCTAATATGAACCTATTCCAAGGAGTAATCCCGACATAAAAATTTCTAAGCAGGATGGTAGTGGATTGCTTCTTGGTGGCTCTTTTTTGAGAATCATTAATCCTATACCAAGCATCTTTTAAACTTTCTCCACCTTTTTGTTTAAAGGTGAGAACCTCTGTCTCAACAAAGGAAAAAGGGCCAGACATAATGACAACTAGCAAGATAAATAATTTTTTTGTAAATTTTGATAAAAGACACAAAGATAAAAACTGAAAGGTAAACTAACAAGACTAAAAAAACAAAGGTAAAGGGTAGTGTGAACCTCCCCTATCTTAGCACTCGGAGTCCCCAGCAACGGCGCCAGAAATTCGCTTGATGGCTTCTCGCCCTTCGTTGGTTACCCCAAGTGGAAGGTTGAGATGTAGCGCAGCAGCAAGTTTCCCTCGGTGAAGATACCAAGGTTTGTCTCCAGTAGGACTCCAGAGATTATAAGTAGGTGTCAGCGGCGCAAATGACGTGGACCTGCACACAGACACAGATAACTTTGTTCCCAACGAAGTTCAGAGAGTGACGGGGATCAACCCCGGCAAATCCCATGGTCAGGGACCCTGGGTTAGTCATGAGATGCGCAGGTTGGACGATAACTCGTCGGCAAACAAGGAGGCTTGCTCCTGCTCGATATTATTGATTGGGAAGATGTGATTACAGAGGAAGCCAAGGCTGGAGCGCTCAGGGCTAGGGTTACAGGTGAGATTCGATGTCTTTGGTGTCGCCCCTCCTAGCCCTTATATAGCGGGCTAGGTCTCGGGGAGTTCATCTACGTGTACAGGTAACTTTCCTAACCCTAGCTTGCTCCGTACGGCAGGTCTCCGCACCTTCCTTGTGAATCGAGGACCTCTACGTCGGTGCCATCCAGTGGGCCGGGGCCGTATCTTCATGGGCCTGCTGCCTTCATGGACACCAGGTAGGCTCATCCGTAGGAGTCGTGGGGTCACCTCCTCGTCAGTAGCCCCCGAGTGCCTGGGGGACTCGAAGAGTCGAACGGGGACTCGAGTACATTCATTTGTCGTTTATTGATATGCACGGTTCATCCGTGGATCGCTGGCAGTCTGGTGGCCATGACAAAACCTGTTTCGAGGGATGCTAAGCTGAAAGGGCCCAAGGAGTCGACGGATCGAGCCTTGGTGAATTGCACTAGGGAAAATACCACAGTAGCCCAATCAAACCCACGTCCCTCGTCGTGAGCTTGGAACACTGGTGTCGAGAAAAAGTCCGGCCGCTTCAGGTCTTACGGTGTTCATTTGCCGCCAGTAATGTGTGTAGCCTAAGGCGCGTCCGCCCGACTTATCTATCATGCTCTGCGCATGGGAAAGGTTGGGAGTGAAATCGCTCTTCGGCAAGTCCCAGCCCGGCCGTACTTCACAGCGGGGTCTTACCTACACGCTAATCTTGCGTGGCATCTGGACACAGTGTATCGTGTTCCAGGAATTGTGTGTTTTTGAGGCGCGGAGCCTTATAGCATTGCACCCGCTTGGAACAAAACATCAAGCGAGTTGTTCACTCATTCACCCGAGGAGCTTTGTTTCGGGTGCTCAGTCGGGGTTTTTTTTGCGAGTAATCACTCGAGTGCCGTTTTTGGCTCTTGAGGTGAGGGAGCACCCGAGACTCGTAGCGCCGTATGGTCCTGGCGAGTGTTTTGTTTGTCTTGCGTCGGGTTGAGGGAGCACCCGGGACTCTCATTGGTGCGAGTGTTTCACTCGAGCACTTGTCTGGCTTTTAGGCGAGGGAGCACCCGAAACTCTTATTGGTGTACGCTCCCGATGGGAGTAAGATGTTTTTCTTCCTTGGGGAAAAGATCTGAAAAGATGGAATCTCTGAGCCTTGATGGCGTACTGAGTGCGCCTTTCTGTTTGGGTTTCTTCTCCATTCGTCAGGGATAGTGATGCCTCTGTTTGATGGCTGTCAGTGATGTGCTGCCAGTGAACCGACATATCTCGAGGAACGGTCATAATGATGGCCGTTTGTGGCGTGCGGCAGGCGCCGGTTGAGTTTCCCATGTGTGCGTTGGAAACGCGCGCGAATTGACGCGCCCTGCGTACAGTGCTTCCCGTGGGAAAGCATCTTTCGTCTTGGATTCGAGACGGCTGGGTCGTTTGGTCTTTGAATTAATTGCTGCTGTCGTCTTGGCTTCTCTGTGCTTCGAGGATTTTTGTTCTATAAATAGGACTTTCTCTTCTACGCTTCTATCCAACTCGCTGCTTCACCTCTTTCTTCGTCTCTCCTTCCGCTTCATGGTTCCTAGGCGAGGCGTTGGTCGTGGTCGTGGTCGTCGTGGCCGTGGTGGCCGCACACCACGCTCATGTCGTGGAGGTCGTCATGGTGCGGTGCTAGTGCCTTCCTCCTCTCCCTTGGAGGAGGGATTCTGGCGCTATGATTTTATTTTGCGCGTTCGTGGTCAAAGTGCCAATCGCATCCTTCTTCCCTCTGCTTTTTCTGCCATTGTCTCTGAACGTGGCTTGGATGGCCTGCTTCTGCACCTTCAGAGGAGCTGTCGATCTCCTTCTTATGTTGAGTTGGAGGTTGATAGCTCTCGCTTGATTTTTCTTGGCTCTGGTTGGGGTTTATTTGCTCGGCGGTTGAATTTGTGAGATGGTGATATGCTTAGCTGTCGCTTTGACGGTGAGAGCACTGTCATTGTCCGCGCATTCGATCCGAGTGGCAATAGCATGGATCCGCATGGGCAGGAGTCGAGCAGCGACAGCTCCATGAAGTCGAGGAGTCCTTCGACTGCGTCTTCGGCTGCTTCTTCCTCCAGGGGCTCTTCTGGCGGTGGTGGTGAACCGTCTTCAACTGCTTCCTCCTCTGCCTCTGGAGAAGACCTCGATGTCAAGCCACCGGTTAAACGAGTGCGGCAGGCGACCTTGTAGAACTGGGGGCGGCAGCGTCATCTTCGCCGGCAGCTTGGTTGGAGCTGGAGAAGAAGCTAGAGGAGCAGGAGAAGAAGCTGGTGGAGCAGCTTCCCCAGTGGCTTCCCAAATAAGTCGAGCTTCACCTTTTGTTATGTCATTGACATCATGAGCCTGCTGCTTCCATCCCTACTTTGTCTGTGATGATGCTCTTGTACTATAGTTGATTACCCCTCATGGGCACACATGTAGAAGTCATAGTTCCTTGGGTGATTTCCTCTTGTAATAGGAGCTGCCTTCTATCCAAATGTAATTGAGTCCATTTTGTATTGAGGATGATATCTATGATGTAAACCATGCTTTATCATTTGTGTATATTTGAGCTTTTATGCCACCAAAAATTTGTGTCTTCACCATCAGGAGTTGTCTTTGAATCCCCCTTTTTTTGGAACTGAGAGTTACATTTGAGTCTTTTGCGGCTGGGAACTGTCTTCGGGTCCGTCTTTTACTTGGTACTGTGGGTTTTTATCGGGTGCACGACAGCGCTCCCGATGGGATTAGCTCCCGAGGCTACGCTTGAGTCGAAGGGTCAGGCGTAGGCTATAGTTTTTGTTTCCTTTGTTTGCCTTTTATCGGGTGCGCGGCAGCGCTCCCGATGGGAGTAGCCCCCGATTCTTTAGGTGATCGTTGGCGATCGGGTGAAGACTAGATGAACTTGTGCTTCCTCCAAAGTTTCTTCAAAAGTGTTTGGATGTCATGGGGGTGTTGATGGTCGTCTCTCGGGTGGGATTTGTGCTCGGGACCCCGAGTGCTTCGTGAAGGAGGACGCATAGGCGATGGCGTTGCTCAGGGAGTTTTTATTCTTAGGCCCTCGAGTGCTTCGATTAAGATCGCGCGGGCGATAGAGTTGCTCGGGGGGAGTTTCCTCTTCAGCCCCCGAGTGATTAGGATCGCGAGTGCGATAACAGTTGCTCGGGGGGAGTTTCCTCTTCAGCCCCCGAGTGCTTCGATTAAGATCGCGGGTGCGATAACATTTGCTCGGGGGGGGGGGGGGAGTTTCCTCTTCAGCCCCCGAGTGCTTCGATTAAGATCGCGAGTGCGATAACAGTTGCTCGGGGGGGGGGGTCCTTTTCAGCCCTAAGTGCTTCGATTAAGATCGCGAGTGCGATAACAGTTGCTCGGGGGGGGGTCCTCTTCTGCCCCGAGTGCTTCGATTAAGATCGTGAGTGCGATAACAGTTGCTCGGGGGGAGTTTCCTCTTCAGCCCCCGAGTGTTTTGAGATGGAAGTATTTGGGCAACACTTATTTTATTGCTATCAAGCGATTTACATGAGCTGCCAGTCATGTCCGACCGATAGGGGCTATGGATAGAATAGTCGCAAGGTTGCCACGTTCCATGGGTTGCCCACGTCCTCGTCTGTCTTTGGGTTCTTCAGTCTGTAGGAGCCGCCTCCAATGACTTCTGAGATTATGAATGGTCCTTCCCATTGGGGGGAAAGTTTGTGGACCTTCTCTTGTATTAGTCTTAGGACTAGGTCGCCTTTGTTGAAGGTTCTGGTGCGCAGTCGACTGCTTTGGTAGGTACGCAGTTTGTCTTGGTACCCTTCTGATTTTTCCAGGGCTGTGTCTCTTGCTTCGTTAGCTGTATATTTGTCGTCTCGTAATGCTTC
This sequence comes from Bromus sterilis, assembly GCA_950022295.1. Classification (NCBI taxonomy): domain Eukaryota; kingdom Viridiplantae; phylum Streptophyta; class Magnoliopsida; order Poales; family Poaceae; genus Bromus; species Bromus sterilis. The sequence continues at coordinate 36,218,631 of OX465597.1, forward strand.
TTCTGCTTCTTCTTCCTCGTATCCGGTGACCCGGGGTGCTCCGAACTTGAGGTCATGTGGTAGGACTGCCTCTGCCCCGTACACCATGAAGAAGGGTGTGTATTGGGTCGCGGTGTTTGGCGTGGTCCGTAAGCTCCACAGCACCGCGGGGAGTTCTTCTACCCAGTTACCGGCGGCTTGCTCGAGTGGTGCGAGGAGCCGTTTCTTGATTCCTCCACAGACAAGGCCGTTTGCTTTTTCCACCTGGCCGTTGGACTGCGGGTGCGTGAATGATGCATAATTGATTTTGATGCCCAGTTCATCGCAGAAGTTCTGAAATTCTGCAGCCGTGAAGTTCGTGTCGTTGTCCGTGATGATGTTGTGTGGCACTCCGAATCTGAAGATGATCGATTTGATGAAGTTGACAGCCGTGAGAGCTGTAGAGCTGGTGATGGGTACTGCTTCGATCCACTTGTTGAACTTGTCGACTGCGACGAGCAGGTGTGTTCTTCCGCCCTTGGATAATTTCTTTAGTGGGCCCACCATGTCGAGTCCCCAGGTGGCGAACGACCAGGATAATGGTATGGTTTTGAGCTCTGATGCGGGAGTGTGTGGCCTGTTGGCGAATTTTTGGCAGGCGACGCAACGTCGCACGATTTCTTCTGCGTTTTTCATTGATGTGGGCCAGTAGAACCCAGCTCGAAATGCTTTGGACACAAGCACTCGACTGCTCGCGTGATGTCCGCAGGTGCCTTCGTGGATTTCGAGCAAGAGGGCTTTGCCGTCCTCTTCGTCAATGCACTTTTGGAGTATCTGGGTGATGCTGCGCTTATATAGTTGTCTGTTTATCACCGTGAATGCCTTGGATCGTCGGTTGATGCGTCGTGCTTCGGCCACGTCTTGTGGTAGCGTGCCTTCGATTAAGAATCGGAGGAACGGTTTTGTCCAGACGGGTCCTTCGAACTCTGTCGGGGTTGTGTTGTCGGATGTGTTGGTGCCTGTGCCTTCTGATAGGGTTGCTGCTGCCACCTACACTATTTCTGTTGCGTCTTTGCCGTCCGCGACTGCTTCAGATGTTGCTGCCTGCGCCTTGATGGATCTCCGGTTGATGCTTTCGAGAAAAACACCTGGTGGTACGGGCGCCCTGGTCGAACCGATGTTCGCGAGCTCGTCGGCTTCTGTGTTGTTGTCCCTGGTGATGTAGTTGAGCTCGCAACCATTGAAATTTCCTTCGAGTTCGTTGTAGAGCTTTTGGTATGCCGCCATGTTGTCGGCTATTGCGTTGCAGTTTCTCATCGTCTGCTGGACGACGAGGTTGGAATCCCCGTAAATTATGAGGCGAGTGGCTCCGCACGTTTTGGCCATGCGCATGCCATGGAGGAGTGCCTCGTATTCTGCTTCGTTGCTGGAGGCGTGACTGAAGTTGATCTGGAGGACGTATTTCAGCTTTGTTCCTTTGGGAGAGATGAGTACAACTCCTGCCCCAGCTCCTTGTTGTCTCTTGGACCCATCGAAGAACATTGACCATGAGCTTGATAGGTCTGGGGGGCCTGGCGTTTGAACCTCCGTCCACTCAACTAGGAAATCTGGGAGTACTTGGGCTTTAATGGCTGTTGGGTGCTTGAACTGCAGGTCTCGTGGGCTGAGCTCGATGTTCCACTTGGCGACTCGCCCGGTTGCTCCAGGGTTATTGAGTATGTCGGCGAGTGGTGCGCTGCTCACGATTGTGATAGGGTGCTCGTCGAAGTATTGGGACACCTTTCTTGAGGTCATGATGATGGCTAATAGTAGCTTCTGATAGTGCGGGTACCGCTGCTGGGATTTGGTCAGTAGCATGGTGAGGTAGTAGATTGGTCTCTGGATGCTCTGGACTTTGCCTTCTTCTGCGCGTTCGACAACGAGTGTCGTGCTTACCATGCTGCTGCGTGCTGCCACGTAGAGGTATAGCTTTTCTCGCTCCTTGGGTACCGCCAGGATTGGTGGGGTCGAGAGCGTCTTTTTCAGGTCCACGAATGCTTGGCGGGCTTCCTCCGTCCACTCGAATTTCTCTCCTTTCCTGAGCAGCTGGTAGAAAGGCAGCGTGCGTTCTCCCAGCCTGCTGATGAAGCGGCTTAGGGCTGCGAGTTTTCCAGTGAGCTGATGTACTCCTTTGACGTCGGTTGGTTCTTGCATGCGGGTGATGGCTTGGACTTTCTCGTGGTTTGCTTCGATCCCGCGGGCGGAGACCATGTAGCCGAGAAACTTTCCTGCCAGTACGCCGAATGCACACTTCTTTGGGTTGAGTTTGATTCTGTATTTGTTGAGTGCCGCAAAGGTTTCGCGTAGGTCGTCGAGTAGTGTCGCTGCTTTATAGGTCTTGATGAAGATGTCGTCTACGTAGAATTGTACGTTTCTTCCGATTTGCTCCTTCAGGCAGGCCTGCATCATTTTTTGGTAAGTGGCGCCTGCGTTTTTGAGCCCGAAGGGCATGGTCTTGTAGCAAAATACTCCATAGGGGGTGATGAACGATGTGTGCTCTTCGTCTTCTTCCTTCATCCTGATCTGGTTGTATCCTGAGTAAGCGTCCAGAAAGGAGAGTAGGTCGCACCCTGCTGTTGAGTCGATTATCTGATCGATTCTAGGCAGGAGGAAGTGATCCTTCGGACAATGTTTGTTGACTGGTCTGTAGACGACGCACATGCTCAGCACGGTCCTGTCTTTCTTTGGCACCAGCACTGGGTTTGCTATCCAGGTGGCTTTCTTTGTTTCTCGAATGAACTGAGCGTCGAGTAACCGGTTGACTTCCTCTCCGATTGCTCTGCGCTTGGGCTCCGAGAATCGTCTCAGCGCTTGCTTCACTGGCCTCGTGTTTGGCTTGATGCGTAGGGCGTGTTCCGCGAATTCGCGTGGTATCCCAGGCATGTCGGCTGGGCACCAGGCGAATATTTCCCACTCGTCTCGGAGGAAGGCGACGAGAGCTGCTGTCGGCTCCTCTGGTAGGTGGGCGTACACGCGGACTGTTTTGTCCGGGTCCGTCGAGTGCACTTGGTGAGTGACTGTGTCGCTGTCGATGCTGAAGTCGCGTCCGTACTGCCTGGATTCGCTTCGGTTTACCAATGGGAAGGTACTCTTGTCCGTCACCATGGCTATTTCTCTGAGTTCTTGTTTGGCTCCGAATGTGTCGGAGATTCTGTGGAAATCACGATCGCATTGATCTGATTTGATGAAGCTTCCGTTGATCGTGATGACTCCTGATGATCCTGGCATCTTGAGCTTGAGGTAGGCGTAGTGTGGGACCTCCATGAACTGCGCGAATGCTGGTCGTCCCAGTATGGCGTGATACTGCGATTGCCAGTCGAGTACCTCGAACTCGAGGACGTGCTTTGCGAAGTTACGCCGGTTGCCAAAGACGACTTCGAGTTCAACGACTCCGAGGGACGTGGCTGCTTCTCCTGGGACTACCCCATGCAACTCGGTGCTTGATTTTCTCCATACTGATCGTGGGATCAGCATTTTTTGCAGGGTGCTGGTGAAGATGATGTTCATGCTGCTGCCTCCGTCCATGAAGACCCGGTCCATGTCGTATCCTCCGATTTGTGCATCGAGCACTAGGGGTGCATGCCCCGGTCTTGGGACTGCGAGTGGATGGTCGTCCTGTGAGAACGTGATGCTGGTCTCCGTGTCATGCAATTGGTAGATTTCGACTATGTTTATGCTCTTGGCTGCTCTGGCCTGCAGGGTTTGGGCATCGCGTTGTGCTTGCGGTACTCTTCCTTCTTGGATCATGAGCACCTGTGCTTGCGACGGGCTGCGACGTCCTTCCGGGTTTGAGGTCGGCGATTGCTCGGGTCGTCGGTTGCGTCTGTCGTCTTTCTGCTTTTCCTCCTTGAGGTCGTCGGCTAGCTCGTTGAACAGGCGGCAGTCTCTCAGAGTGTGTCCTGACCTGACGCGTCCCCAGTCATCCTCGAAGCTGTGGATCGTGCAGGGTCCTGCTAGATGCTCTCTGGCCGTGAGTTTGCTGGATCCGACATGCCTCTTCCTTCTGGAGATTCCGAAGATCTGCTCGTGATCTTTCGGTGCACGTGGAAGCGAGGATCGATTTCGATTCCTCGACTCGTGTCTTGGTTCCTGATGAGGTTTGCGAATTCATTCGGCCTTCGATCTGGGTCGTAGTACTCCCCAACAGGTGTCTCGGAGTCGCTGTCTTGGTTGGCGTCGGATGCCCGTGTGCGCCTTTTGGGTCGTCGATTCCTTCTGCCTTGGCGGTGGTTCTGCTGATCGTTAGATTCAATCTCGTAGTTGTCGTCTTGATGTGCGGCGGGTGCCCGGGCGGTGGAGGGTTGTCGGAAGATTCGCGAGTCCTCTGCTGCATGTCGCAGTTCGTCGAGTGGGATTCCTTCGTAAAGGCCCCTCGCCGTTCTTCTGGGTCGTCGACTCCTTCGGCGCCGGCGCTGTACTTGGCCGTTACCGTAGTATCGGTCCTGGCGTGACTGCAGCTCGAGTGGTCTTGATGGGGTGGCGAAGATGTCCGCCGTGATCTTGAATCCTTCGAGTGGGCTAGGTCGGGTTCTTGCCCTCGAGTTGTGGCTTGCTGAAGATGGGACCGCCGAGATCGTGATCCCAACCTGCGTAGTCCCCACAGACGGCGCCAATTGACGGGGATCAACCCCGGCAAATCCCATGGTCAGGGACCCTAGGTTACTCATGAGAGGCGCAGGTTGGACGATAACTCGTCGGCAAACAAGGAGGCTTGCTCCTGCTCGATATTATTGATTGGGAAGATGCGATTACAGAGGAAGCCAAGGCTGGAGCACTCAGGGGTAGGGTTACAGGTGAGATTCGATGTCTTTGGTGTCGCCCCTCCTAGCCCTTATATAGCGGGCTAGGTCTCGAGGAGTTCATCTACGTGTACAGGTAAACTTTCCTAACCCTAGCTTGCTCCGTACGGTAGGTCTCCGCACCTTCCTTGTGAGTCGAGGACCTCTACGTCGGTGCCATCCAATGGGCCGGGGCCGTATCTTCATGGGCCTTCTTCCTTCATGGACACCAGGTAGGCTCATCCGTAGGAGTCGTGGGGTCACCCCCTCGTCATAGAGGTTGTCAATCTCTCCGGTCTTGTTGTTCACAAAGGGTAAAACACAAAGGATAATGATAGCAACTGAAAGTAAAAAGCAGGAAAGTAAATATAGCGTGGAAACAGTAATAAGGATATGGACCGGGTTACGTGATGTTCGCTAGTGATGTCTCTCTCCCAAAAGACGATAAAACTGCTATGCGAGTTAAACAAATTACAGAAGGGCAATTGACAGGATTATGAACGCACCACAATGCTAACTATGCTACAAAAGAAAGGAAGAGGCTCAAAAGCACGGGCAGTACGCCAAAATAAGTAGACCGTAATCCAACTGCATCTACTACTAATTATCCACCTTGAGATATCTATCCAGAACATCTCGCTGGTATAAAGTTGCGAGCCCCACCCAAAGTGTAAACCCAAAGCAACAGACAACTGCATTAAAAAGAACTTTGCGTAAAGTAAACAATCCTTGCAACCGCGGTTACAAGCACCGTTGTTTTCCCCCTTGTGGCAACAGCACATCCCCTAGACTCATGTTTCTGTCACTCAAGCGTGTCATCGGGGGGCATGAACCCACAATCGAGCATAACGTTCCCTCTTGGAGTCACTACCTACTACTTGGCCAAAGCAATAAACAACAATGGAGAACATGCAAGAATTACTTAGGAACAAAAATATAAGAGATAAAAACCAAATATATTACTCTATCACAATCTGAACATAATCTCATAATCCATCAGATCCCATCAAACTCAGCATAGCAATAGCAGAAATATTACAAAAGTGCCTCGATCATGTAGGGAAGCTCACGAGGTCTAAACCATGAAGAACAAAGAGGGGAGGAGAACATCACATAGCTACTGATCACGGACCCATGGTCCAAGGAAAACTACTCACGAGACATCCGGGGAGCATCCGTGGTGGAGAGGAGACTCCCGGAGGTCGGTCCTCCCTCCGGCAGGGTGCCGGGAAGAGGTCTTCTGGTGCTCCTGATCTCAGAAGCGCGGCGGCGGCGGAACAGAGGCGAGTTTGCGAAATAAGGTTATGTTTCTGGAGTTTCCCCGTGACGGAGAATAAATAGGCGAAGGGGGACAGCCAGAGGTGGACCAGGGGCCCCAGGCGCCCCCTGGCGCGGCCAGGGGTGGGGCCGCGCCGGGTGGCCGCCTGGGCCCCCCTGGCTCCCCTCTGGCCCCACTCGGGCTCTTCGCGAAGCTTCCTGTACGCTGATTTTTCCTGTATTTTTCCCGGAATTTTTCTGGCACTTTTTATGTGGGGGAAAACTGAAATAGAAAAACAGCAGAAAACAGGAACTGGCACTGGGGTGCACTGAGTTAATAGGTTAGTCCAAATATGATCAAAAGTGTATGAAAGTGTATCTAGAACCTAGCAATATCACACAAAACATGCATGGAGCAAGCAGAAATTATAGATACGTTTTGGACGTATCAGTCGTAGAGGCCCCATTGGCTTCAAAGCCACCTCACCGCCTAGTTCCTGTAGAGAAAAGGACAAAGGAAAGGCATGACCCAAAGCAGAAGCCTGCTGGTCAGCCCGAAGCTACCGCTCCTGATCTTGTCAGATCAACCAACGCTTCGAAGCTCAAATCTACTGTTGCAAAGCCTGGCCAAACTTATGCCCAGGTTGGCACTAAGAAATTGTCTGAAGCTGAACTGCACAAGAGAGATCGTGCTGAAGCTGAAAGACTTCACTCTGCAGCACAAGCCCAAGCTAAGGCTGATAAAGAAGCTCAAGCGAAGAAAGAGGCTAACAGAGAAGATGCCTTGCTTGAAAAGCAAAGGAAGGACTTGGAGGAAGCCAATCAGAAGGCTGAAGCGAAGCGTAAGCTCGCTGAAGCAAAATCTCAAGAATCTAAGGCTGATGCCGAAGCCAAACAGCTTAGTGAAGCCGAAGACAAGCGCAAGGCATCACTAAATATCTTAAGAACGAAGCAAGCAGAGAAAGCTACTAGAGCTGCTCAAAAGGAGGCTGTTGTGGACATGACTCCAAAAGACGTTGCTCCAAAGCAAGCCATAGCTCCTGTCCCCGAAGCTCATGAAGAAGCTGAACATAGTCACCACAACTTCCCTGATCAAAGAGAAGGTGAACTATGGGATTGTCTTAGCTTGCATCAGGCGTTCTGCAAGCTAGCTGAAGCTATTGATCCCGAAGCAGTTGATGTTGGGAACGTATACATCTCACCAACACTCTCTGCGATGATTGAAACTTTGTATAATCAGCTAAGGGACTTGCATGCAAGGGACAGGTCTGAGTCTGCCAAGATTCTGAAGTTCAAGAAGAAAGCTGACGCAGAATCTGATGAAGACTTCAAGGCCGAAGCAGAAGCTGCTTCGAAGAAAATTGTTGATGTCAATGAGAAGACGAAGCACAACATTCAACTCTTTCAAGGCAAGATCAAATCTGCTGTCGAAGAATGTTGCAAGACGCATAATGCTTCAGTAATGGCTCTTGACTCCAAGAAGCGTGAAGCAATGCTCAAGCAACTTGCTTCTCCCCTTCCCCAGTTGCATCCAAGGAAGCGACGTCTGATCACTGATGCTGCTCATGAAACTTATGAGGTTAACTCTCATCCCACCAAGAAGATCCCAAGACGTGCTTCACTCCCACGATGCAAAATCATCTGTATCCCCTCTCCCACCGCAAATCCACCTGCTCCCGAAGCCGTTCCACCCCGTGCTCCACCTCCACCTCCACCTCCACCTCAAGCTTCTCCACAACCCTCGCACCACGACAACTTCGAGCCACATCCTTCACCCCAGGCTCAAGACATACCAGTTCCTTCAAGAGATTACTCTTCGGCTCACTCTGCGGATGAGTCCGAAGAAGAAGGCGAATCTAAAGAAAAATCTATATCAGAAGAGCCCGAAGCCAATGCAGATGTTGATGAAGCAAATGAATTGGTCATCATGACTCAACCTCAAGAACGAGCTATAGTTGCTCGAAGGCAGGCGCCCCACTGCACTCCTGCCCAGGATACACAACTTGATTCCATCTATCCGTGCGAAACTTTTCCAATTTATCTGGGTGATGGTTCTTCAACAAGACATGGGCCAGAATTTGATGTCGAAGAGCATCGCCAGAAGCTTCGCTTTTTTGCCACAAGCCCTTATGATTCGCCTAGAACAGTTGATGACCTTCGATTCTGGACTGTTGAACAACAGATTCTTTACACGAAGCTGTATTGCCAGAAGGGTGTTTTGTTTCGGCACAGGTACTTGGATATGTGAAGCCTATTTTCTGCAACGTGCTTCCAGAACATAATGGAAACAATCGAAGGACAAAATCTTACACGCCTGTTTGCCATGGAGACTCCATTCAACTTCGAATTAATCAAGCAATTCTATGCCACCCTGTATGTATCTGGAAATCCTGATGATACTGATACTTGGGTACTGGAGTGGATGATTCAAGGCAAAGTATTTCGGATGCATTCTCACGAGTTCATGGAAATAGTTAATATCCCTAGGCATACTGGCAAACTTGCAAAAGTCCATTTACTGCCTGATCCTACTTAGGCTGAATTTGCTTCACTACTGGATCCCAAAGTCACTGGTGATCACATGCCAGAAAACATTCGCCCGAAGCATCTGGTTTTCATTTCAAAGACTTGGTTTTATATCTTGTCTAATTCTTTGATGCCTCTCAGCACTGCCAATGATGAGTCCAACATTCACTATCATGTACGACATGCGATGATGAAGCTCACTCATGGCCATGTGTTTGACTTCGAGGACTGTTTTCTTCGGTATATGGTTCGAGCTGCTAAACTGGTCCATCAATTGAAACCTTATGCTCCCTGGCTCCAAGGCATATGCAATTATGGACGCAGTGAAGACTTTGTTGCCAAGTATCACCCGAAGCTGTTTTGTCCTCCTGTGCGCGATACCATGAATATCTTCCGAAGGCCAAATGATCCATTTGCCACTTATGTCGGAGTCAGACAGCATGTCAATGAAAGGAACATGTCGAAGTCTTTCCAGAAGTAGGTCTACCACTTTGAAGTTGGCATTCGCTCGCAACAGATGCTGGAAAACTTCATCGAAGGCAATCAACGCCAAATGCAACATCTTTCAGATGAAATCAATAGAGTTGGCAACATTGCCTTGAACAACAATCAGTACCTGAAAGTTCTGAAGCGCCACTCATGGAAAGGACTGAGGAAATTCAACTCCGTCAAGAAGCTTGAAGATGCCCGGATTTACAAGGAGTATCCACATCTTCAACGCCATTTCACTACACCACAACACAATATTCCCTACCGATGTGTGTTGGCAAAAGTCACTATTGCCGACCGACAGTTGATCGACAAAACTGCTAACGGATTGTGGGTCGGGAAAAGATTCATACAGCAACACACAGTCGGTCGGGAATACTATATCTTATCTCATCAAAATATCGGTCGGCAATTCTACTTAGCGCCATGGACCATCGGTCGGCAATTCTCTGTTGCAACCCCGACCGACCGAAGTCGTTAAATGGGCCTCCGTGCGCGCGAATGTCCAATTTTTTGCGCCAATAATTTACCCAGCTCGCGAATTTTGCCCCAAAAATCGGAACGACCCAGCACAAAGTGAAATCCCTAGCTTTTCACCCTCTCGTTCCTCACCAGGCCACCACGCCGCCCGGGGCTCCCGCCGGTAGATCTCTCGCCGCCCACGCCATCCCGTTGCCGTCCTCGCCTCCCCACGTCATCCCGTGGTCGCCTTGCCTCTCCAGATCCGACCCATGCGGCCCTGCCCCTCCTGTTCCGACCCAGGCGGCCCTGCATCTGCATCGCCGCCGGACGCCATCCTATCGCCGCCCGCCGCCGCCTTGCCTCTCCAGCTGCGGCCCACGCTGCACTGCCCATCTTGATCCGACTCACGACACCCAGCCTCTGCATCCCCGCACCCACGCCATCGTGCTCTCCCACTAGGTGGCCACCTCTGTCCGACCAGCCATCGTTCATGAGCATCCAGCGAGGGTTCTGCTACCCTGCCTGGACCGTGCTCCCCATCTCCATGATCATCGTCCATACGCTGATGTGGCGGCCCTAACGTGCTCCGTGTGCGTCCGGTAAAGCATCACTCCCCCCTCTCATTAACAGATTCTTGAATCAATATTTCTGTGGCTGTGACATATTGCTCTGTATATGTTTCTTGCTTCGCTTCGATGCAGTAGCATTTCCATTTGGTATGTTCCCCCAAATTAATTCCATACTGGATGGCTTGGATGCATAAGGTGTGTGTGGAGTGTCCAGGGTTTATTTTTGCTTTGTGTATACTATTTTTCGATGTAGTGTCTTTGAGTCTGGATGTTTATTTCCGAATTTATGTGAATACCTGCAATGATAAATAGAGTTTATTTTTTACTAGGCTGTAAGTTTAATCTCTTTCAAAATAAATCAGTGATGCTCTGGTTCATGGCAATAGACAAATCCTTGAAGAAATTGTCTAGATTCAGTTTCGCGTGATTGCTAGTAATACTAAACTGGATAATTTTTTTGCAGGGTGAAAGAAACTTTAATAGGTTTGGTGTGGATGGTTGGGCAAGTACTCAACACTAGCAGAAATTAATTTGTCCAGTCCTCCCTATGCAGTTCTTCGCCAATCCTCTATCTCTCTCTCTCCAGTGGCGAGCCGGCGACATGGAAGATATACGATGTCCTTTCTGATTCGTGTCCTCACTTGAGTACGGCGGCCAGAGACCACAGATTTGCGTCTTCCCTCTAATGTGACGGCCTGTGTGTGTGAATCCACAACCTAGGTTTTGCGGATCTGTCTTTTCCCTCCACTTGGCTGGCTGGAGTGCACCAGTCCAGTAGTTGTTGCATGGGGAGCTGCAGACTCTGACAGCCAGTGCACACGTAAGTGCTACATACCACTGTTCTAGATTGAAAACCATTGGTAGCCTCTTAGTAGTGGCTTCGTTCTGCTCAGTACTAGATAGCGAGCAAGTGCTCATTTGTTTAAAGTTTGTATTCTTCTTTAGTTCATTATCAGGATCTAATTGTGGCCACCGTATTGCAAGCACTTTTAATACAGCTCTGACCTCTACTCCTTTTGTTTAATTTGGTGCAGATTAGCATCTATTTTTGGGTTTTGTCTAAAAAAGTATCGACAGCGGAACAAGCCCTCCTGCTTGCTCTGTGTTGAACCTTGGTAAGAACACAATTTTCGTCAGTTTTTTCCACTGCTGGTCAATTTTTTGTTTGGCTCCCATCATTTATGTCCTTAGGATGCAATATAACATATATCTACCGGTTTAGTTGAGTTCGTCTTTTAGTAAAATACTTAAACTTGACCCTCCATCAAACTTTGAAATAAATTAATTGCTAACTGATTCAAAGTTTCCATGGTAGAACTATTTGTCTTGCAATTGTGTTTCTAGATAGCACAATATAAGCACGTTGATCTTCCACGAATGCTTATCTCTAGATAGCACAATATTATTTTGAACTTCACATATAAACTATAGTTGTATTATGTATCTTTATAAACATATATACAGATTTTAGATTATAGTTACTGATCTAGTGGCTTCTCTATTTATCTGGGCTTGACGGACGATTTCTGTAACCAATGCGAACGGAAGTCTGGTTTAAAAAGATTCATAGCAAAGTTCATAGCAAGTTCAGTGAGGAATCTGATATATTTTCCATTGAAGTAGTTCTTCTTGAGCTAATTGAGAGCCGTCCGATAAGTTCATAACATGTAGATATGGCATTACAAAATTGTGTTGCTTCTCTTGGAACTAGTATTGTAAAAAATAAACACTTTTGATCCATATTTTTTTTCTTTGCTTCTGTTGCTAAAACATGTATTCAGTTTGCATATATTTTTGCTGCCCATTTTGATAAATAAGTGCCCTGGATAGATACCTGCACATATTTCTTGAAATGCATAGTTGAATGATGAACCTAACTGTGTGCATCATCTTATATTCTTGATGCTTTACACCATATTTTTTGCCAGTGTCTATGAATGTATAAATTTATTGGGGACATACCTTTTGTAGGAAAGATGTACAAGACCAGGAAGGAAGCATGAAGAGAGGGGACCAAATTATTTTGTGTAGTGGAGAAATAATATTGCATCTTGTAGCTATCATTTTGTAAACTTACTCGTCAACTGGATATGTTGCACAATGGAGCAAAAAATGAATCTTCAGACATGCATCAATCACTGTAACTTGATTGCCATTGTGTTTGATGTTATCATAATGAGATAATGAATTTTATTGATATTGTATTGGTTAGAAAAATGTGATATGTGGGACGATATTTATTGGTTTAGTCATCTAAATGAAATGCTGCTGAATTGTTAGTTGGCAAAAGAGAACACCGTCAGACTATTGGTCGGCAAAAATAGAAATGACATCTGATTGTTGGTCGGGATAGCCTCTTGCCGGGCTAATAGAAAATCGGTCGGCAAAAAATACCATCAGATAGTCGGTCGGGAATGATTTTCAGTAGCTGTCAAACAGTCGGTCGGCAAAGGGATTTCTCGTCTGGACTTTCCCTAACAGACATAATCGGTCGGCAATAGTCTTTCCCGACCGACTGTCTGTTGGCGGAAGCTGTTTTCCCGACCAACCTGTATGTTGGGAATTTAGTGTTGTAGTGTAGTGTTTTTTAAGAAATGATTTGATAGACCGCCCCAACCCAAAGATCCCTCCGTTGGAGAAGATTGACGAAGTTTTATTTGTCAACCCAGCTGAGCAGATTCGCCCTGACACGTTTTCTGACGAAGACTCTCACACGTCGAAGCAAGAAGATGACGCTCTCAACGACAGTGACCTCAACTTGCTGCAGGCGCCAATGAACATTGAAGAACTTGAGTCGCTTCCCTCGGCCGAAGGAGACACTTCTGGAGATGCATCTTCTTCGGGCGAAGACCGTCAGCGGGGTCCCCGGGTTGCAGCCGATGCGTAAATACTCTTCGTCTACCTCTCAACCTTTTGTCCGATCATTGACAAAAAGGGGGAGAATGTAGCATCGATTGAGTTTAGATTCGCTGTGGGGTTTAAGGGTTTCGATTCGATTTTGTGTGTGCTAAGTTACAACAAACTTTCCATTCACTTCGATTGGGTTGTAACTTAAGTTTTACTTCGTCTGTGAACTGCTACATGTCATGTGTTAATAACCCCCTTGCTTGCAAGTTGTTCTCGTATATTTTGTCTTGCAGGTGGTTATGTCTTTTAAGTTCACAGGTCATTGGATGATTGCATATTTTTCAAGACTAATATCTTTTAAATGCAATTGATTCACTAAGATATGTGTTAAGCTCCCCATCAAAGATATCCTCCATCAAGCATTTACTTCGATTATATAAATCTTCGATGCTTGCATTCAGGGGGAGTCAAAAGCTTCATATCTTAGAGTTTTCTCTCAACTCAACTCAAAATTCCATATTTTTATCGATGCCTGTTTTTTCAAAAATATTCCAAAAAGGGGGAGATTGTAAGAGCAAAGTTATGCCCCCATGAGTTTTGGATATTGTTGGACAAAACAGTAGAGGAACTAACAAGTTTTCTAGTGTAAAACAGATGGTTAGGTTCCTAAAGTTATAGGTTGGTGATAAAGCTTCAAGGAAGATTTACATATTTACTGAAGCATATCCTCTGGAGCGAAGCTCATCACGGATGTCGACCCCCAAAAAGATAAGGAATCCTGAAGCACGTCTCATCGAATGAGATGATCAAGATGGCGCAAGACTTAGTAGTCTTTGTGTAGTTCTTTTTCACTTCTTTGAGTCGTAGGAAAAACCGCACTATCAAGAGGGGTTTAGCAAATGTACTCCGAAGGTTTTGGTGAAAAGACTCAGATTGAATCCAAACCAGTGAGAAGTCAGAGATGAGAAATCTCATGTGCACTAGGTAATGCTTCACCAGCGAAGACTATGTTATTTCGGCTCCTGAAGCATAACCAAGTCCGTGACTCATCTTTACTTGTTCCGCAAGTAAAGTTGCGCATTGAACAGAAATCCGACCGTTGCGGACAGGTGTCAAGCTGTCGCATCGGGTCACTTCAGTCATTTCGCACCTTGGGATCGCCACCTATAAATAGGCTACCCCCGCCTTCATTGGCGGGTGGCTGCTCCAAGAACATTCTCAGACAGTTAAGAGAGAGAGCAACCCCACCGAAGCAAACCAGAAACCCATCCACCGAAGCACAAGTCCTATTGATCTGAGTTGATTCACTATGACTTAGGAAGAAGTTCGCTAGCCTTGTTATCTTGGAGAACTGCAATTCTCCTAAACGGTTAGAGTGTTGTTCTTCAGAGAGCGAAGAGTAATTGTCGCCTCGAAGTTCAGTTTGTCAAAGGTTTCGGTGATTTCCTCAATAATCAACCACGAGTGAAGAACTGACCAAGCTCAAGGAGATTGGTGCAGTGGAGAAACGGACGGAGAGAGGTTAGCTCCTGTGTTCAATCACAAGTCCCTCCAACCAGACGTAACACTTTGCAAAGTGTGAACTGGTCGAACAAACACCGCCGAGTCAAGAGTTCGTTTTACATTCCGCACTTACATTCAGTTTTGCAATTTCTTATGTGATTTGACTCAATGCAACTGATTTGATGCTTTTGATTCGCTATGTTATGCTTCACTCTAGTTCTGCTTCATTGTCTACCTTTCTGTTGAAGTCCTTTCACTGCTAAGTTTTGCTTCACTTCAAAGTTTCATGCGAAAATTTGAAGTGATCATTCACCCCCTCCCCCTCTGATCACATACTTGGACTTTCACTTTCCCTAGGTGGCAAGGGAAGAAGATTTTTCCTCACAGATTGGGAAGGATGGCTTATATTTTGATTTTGTGGACTCTGACAGTGTGAGGGCTTTACAAGTCCAAGGTGACACACCCATATCCCAATTTAAGGTACAATACAACATTTTTCAACTAGTAGAAAACGTAAACTCTAAATTAGTTCCATAGCCTTTTGTAATTTCAATTCTAATAGATTATTCGTAAAGCATCGAGGAGCAACATTTTAGTTTAGGAGAAAATTCTCGAACCGATCAACTTAGGGCATGTTTGGGACTGCTCCACTCCCAAAAATTTAGCTCTGATCCAAGAAACGTAAGCCAAATGGGGTAACTCCATGATATGCCGCTCCGCAAATAAACTAGAATCTGGGGTACAATTCACTCTTTTTTGTGAAGCACCTTAAGGGGTGCTCCAGATAAAATCTAGAAGCTGGAGTTGGGGAAAAATTACCCACCACTGCCACCAGTAAGTGGATACCCCTTCATGAACCGATCAGAATAATCTTTTCCACCAAATTTTTTATTTTTAAAGCTAGAGCTAGTGCAAGCCAACCATGATAAAACTTTTCTTTGATAAATCTACAACTTCTACATAAAGCTGCTTCAAAATGAATTTAATGAAGTGAAACTAATTTTTGTCGAGCGGAGTAGTCCCAAACATACCCTTAGTATATGCATTACCTCAAGAGTGAGCTTCAACAGTCATGATCTCTCTTCTCTGGATTTCTGGAGAAAAGGCCCTCATCCCCTATGCTGTTGGAAAATTCTTCAACACGACCATCAACGCCATCACTGGTAAAAAAAAAACTGACATCTGCGAGTTAAATTTTCCTAATATCAAAGTTGACATTTTCGATAATACGAATACTTTTCATTAAAGTCATATTAATTGTGGTTTTGTCTTTCCAAAATTTGTTGTCAACAACTCACGGGATAAACGACTGTCACGCAACTAAGGGCATATCAAGGGGGGCTCTATATAGAGTTTTACAGGGGGAAAATGGGACTCCATAGAAGAGAACCACAAACACCCCCTCAACCTCCACAGCGGCCCCGCTTAGTGCATCTGCCTTGCACAACTTCGAGGGGGGTGAGTATTCAATATTTGAGAATCCCGCATCAAGCGAACTTCATCGTCACCTTCTCGTTGCTCCTTCGCGGCGATGCCTCCTCGGATTCTTAGCATAAATGTCCATGATCATCGTCCTCTTCGGAAGTTTTTTGTTTCGTTACTATTTGATCCGAGGCAGCGGCGCACAGCGGAAGAAGATTTGTTTGTTGAGGTTTTTCCCCTTAATTTTTTTAATTGAGGTTTCTTTGCCTGGCTTTCCCTAGGTGGCAAGGGAAGTAATTTTTTCCTCACAGATTGGGAAGGATGGCTTATATTTTGATTTTGTGGAATCTGACAGTGTGAGGGCTTTACAAGTCCAAGGTGACACACCTATATCCCAATTTAAGGTACAATCCTGCATTTTTCAACTAGTAGAAAACGTAAACTCTAAATTAGTTCCATAGACTTTTGTAATTTCAATTCTAAGAGATTATTCGTAAAGCATCAAGGAGCAACATTTTAGTTTAGGAGAAAATGCTCGAACCGATCAACTTAGTATATGCATCACCTCAGGAGTGAGCTTCAACAGTCATGATCTCTCTTCTCTGGATTTCTGGAGAAAAGGCCCTCGTCCCCTATGCTGTTGGAAAAGTCTTGAACTACCAGGCCTGGATGGTTGAGCGTATAGTTCACAGAGTTAAGACGGCAAACCGACGAACTTGCAGAATGAATAACTTGTTTCCAATCGAAATCGGCATGGAAAGTTGAACATGGTATCCCATGCTCTATGGTTACAGGAAAAACTGGTGCTGCGGCTTGAGGCGGCGAATTTGGAAGAGGTGGACACCCCAATAGATAGGTATGATTGATAAATCCCCATACATGTTTCCATAAGAAAAATTGAAAATCGATCTCCAAAAAATACATCAGCTGCAGGAAATGGGTGACATGTTAAAGCTTGAGTCAAACTGGTAGAATTTACCGCAACACTAGGAAAACATTGAGCTTGTAATGAGGAGAAACATTGTTCTTGTGGCGAGAACAAATTTGTCTTAAGATAGTCATTGGTGGAAGGACCTGTATGTTTCTGTGGAGTCTCGGCGGACAATTCACCTCTGGCCTTGCAAACATCTTTTACCATCAAACGAAATGTAGAACTAGTCTCACACCCTCTTTGCTCTCGTTTCCTTTTCCCTCTTGAGAGTCCCCGGAGCAGATCTGAGCCAATCCGGAGCCTCCCCCGGACGTTCGTCCATGGAAAAAGAGAGATGTCGATCCTCCTATTTATAGTAGATGTAGGTGGTATGGCGAGATGCCGGTAGTCTGCAGGATCCGGGTGCTCATGTGCAGCACTCGGGATTCGCTGGAGTTTCCTTCTTCTTGTTCTCCATGGTGGAGGAGTGAAGATGGCAGATCTGGTGAGTTATGCTTCAATAAGCGCATAGTTTCTCTGGGTGCTGCTACCTTGGTGGTTTCTTCCCCATTTTCTCGTCTTTAAGGTGGCGGTGAGTTGAGATAGGTGAAGGGATGCCCGGTGGTTGCTTCCTCGAGCTGTACCTCTTTGGATCCCAGCTTCCGACGAGGGCTGGATCTTCTCTTGATCTGGAGGAAGCCTCCTGTGATGGAGCTATTTCCCAGAGATGATGGGGATCCAGATCTCAGTGGACGGTGGCGATGCAGAAGGAACATGGCTCCTGTGATAGTTGGGGTTGTCTTCCTCCATCCATTTGATTTTATGGCCGAAGGGTGGCCTATGTATTTCCTCCTGGCCTTTGAATCAAAAGAATAATTTATCAGGTTTTATCTGCCATCAAGCAATTCGGCCTCATAATTTAAAGTTTCATCATGTGTATGCTCAAGATTGGGCACCTCTAAATTCGAATCATAGGTCCAGTCCAAATCAGCACATTCTGGTGGTGCCATATTCAGAGTAATCAATGAAGCAGACATATCTCTGTTACTATGAGCAGAGTCTTCATTATTGTAATGCTTGCTTGCTTGCTTCTTTAGTCTTAGTGAAGGCTTCCTTGGGCATATCAGAAGTAGTACTTTCTACAGCGACGCATTTGACATCCTCCATAAACACGGATGATGATGATGATAACGAAGAAGCCATAGCATCGTATAAGATAATGTAGAGACTTCATCGTTCAGGTATCTCAAAACTATTTATCTTACTACCAAGTACACCATCTGCTCCTGAGAATTTGACACGGTTCACTGATTTGCGGCAGAGTTCTTTTACTTCCTTGTCTTTTGATTTGCTATGTTTCTCCTTGGCCAGTTTGACGGATGTGCGCCTTGTGTACGTTAGGATTCCCTGCCGGGAGAAAAATTTCCTGATCTCCTGGTTTCCCATTTTGTCAGCTTTATCATTGTCAATGCACTTTTGTGTGTCCGCCTTCTTCATATTATCGATCTTCCCCTGCTTCCTCATCCCAAATATATTTTCTCTCTTTTTTCTCTCATGATGTGAAGCCTCAGGTTTCCGTGATGGGTGAGTATCTAGTCTACCAGGCAAATTTAGACTTCCACGTACTTCCTACATAATTGAGCAACATTGTATGATGCATATTAACTGTGAGAGACAAAATAAATACGAAAAAAGACATCACATATCACATTTTCAAATGTATAACGCTGTTACACAAATCACTAGAAAGGCAGAAGACTTTGGAAGGGAAAGTGATTGACTATATCTAGTTTTTATTAATTTTGATGAATATGCTCCAGCGGTCCTAAAAGTTTCACAAGTGTCAAGTAGGTCCTAAATCTATGAAAATGCACGTTTAAGTTCTAAATGTTTCGTAAGTGATTCACCACAGGTGCTTTTCTGGTCTGACCAGCGCTGACCGGCCCACGTCGACACTGAGGCCCAGGATATTTGCAAAAAAAAACCTCGAACCGTACTCCTTACTCATTTTTTGGTGGATGCATAATTTGCAATTATCAATGTTAGAGCCATTTGAAAATTTGGCAGAATTTTGTAATTTTTGGCAACAGTTATATGAACATATGAAGTGAAACATATGACAATAATATTGATCCGATTCAACGACAATTAATATCGATCGGATTCATTAATAACAAAGCCAACTACCACATCTGATTATCAGGTTTCATAGTTTCATTACAAACTAGTTTGGAAACATAGCCAAAAGGTCAGTACTGTGTGACTTCAGCTATGGACTGTGGCACCAGCCTTGTGAGGCCCACATGACTGACCTTGCTGATGAAGTTGTGGTCCAGGAGTATGTTGTCGGGCTTCAGGTCTCGATGAAAAAGTGGTTTTGGCTTGGCCTGGTGGAGGAAGAGAAGGCCGGTAGCGATGTCTGCGGCGATCCTGAAGCGGATGTTCCATGGGATTGGTTTGGTGTTGCCTCTTCTGCACAGCCGGTCCTCTAGGCTTCGGTAGTCCATGTACTCGTACACCAGGCACCCATACTCTGGGCAAGCTCCAAGCAACATGACCATGTTCGGATGCTGCATGCTGCTATATAGGTCTAATAGTACTCGATGTCAGCTTCAGTTCTGTCCAAAATATGTCCCAAATGTGCATGTGAGCTTCTGTTCTGTCCAACTCTCATCTAAACTTTGGGGTTTATGTTCTCCTTCTTCTTTGAAACCACAACATTCCTTCTTTTTAAACCTAGTGTTGCAGTTGTTGGCCTGGGAGGGGGTAGTTCATCTAGACAGCCTACAATGAATTGGCTCTCAGGTACAGGACATGACACTTGAGCTTGAGATTGTTGAGTGGCTGTAGCCTGCAAATAAAATAGAAATGCACATTAATTTCACTTGATCTTCAGCTTAAGATTGAGATTGTTGAGAAGGCCAGTGCACAAGATTTTTTGACTCACTTGATCTTGTAGTATTTCAATGACAGTAGATGATGTAGTTCCATAACTGCATGAAGATGCAACTACACTAGAAGCAGGCCCTCTGGGCAGTGGCAAAGCTTTCTTCTAAAAATTGCACAAACGTGAAGATGAACATAATTGACAACTGAAAATATGCAACAAAATGAAAACGTTATTTAGATTGGACCTTGGAAGCCAACTTTGCCATCCACATACGACTTCGACGAGCCAAATCCACAAAAAAAATCCAGCATAATTGATTTCTAGGACGAATTGCTCCTCAAGAGGTCCTAAATTGCGAGAATTCCATCAACAACTATAGAAAATCTGACCTAAATTCTACCACCACAGGAACTACTTAGACGAAAGGGATTAGGGTTAAGTTTTCTCACCATAGCGGGGAGGAGGATCGCCGGGTCTCCGAAGCACTGGTCCCTTTCTTGCGGGCGCCGCGTCGGGACGACTGCCGCAGATCTCCTGCACCCGCTGGAGCAACTCCCAAATTGCCAGAGAGAGAGAGGGGGGGGAGAAAAGGGACCACGAATGAGTAAGGAGTACGATTCGAGGGTTTTTTGCAAATATCCTGGGCCCAGTGTCGATGTGGCGACCATCAGCGTTGATCAGACCAGAAAAGGACCTATGGTGAATCACTTGCGAAACATTCAGGACCTAAACGTGCATTTTCATAGATTTAGGACCTACTTGACACTCCCATAAAACTTTTAGGACCGCCCATGCATTTTACTCTTGTTTTTAATTTTGGATCATGGAAATTTAGCACAAGTGTACCCACCACAAAATTTACAAATGTAGAGTCTCCAAGAACATCTAACCAAACGTAACAGAATAGCAAATTGACAAAAGTTCATCATATGGTAGGCTACACGGTGTATCATGACTTAGTGTAGCCTACAGCCCTACACCAGCCATGCATTCAGGTTCAGCCAAGAACAGCGCTCCCCACTCTGTTATTTGAATTTCTTGACAACAGGGTCGCGTCTCTTGTGCTGTTGGAAGGCGCTTGACTACCTGGTATGGATGGTTGAATGTAAAACTCACAGAATTAAGAGGGCGAACTGACAAGCTTGCTGAATACACGACATGTTGCTGAGGCCTATTGGCATGCAGAACTGAAGATGGTGTATCAACCTGTCTGGTTGTAGGAAAAAACTGGTGCTGTTGGTGGTTCTGTCCTAGTGATAGGATCAGAGTAATAATGACGTGCCGGGGAATTCCGCTGGAATGCTGCACTACAATGATTTGGAAGAGCTGAACATCCCAGTAGAAAAGGCTGATTGGTCTGCGGGTTTGAAAAATCCACAAACATGTTTTCATACAACAACCGATCTCCAGAAAATACATTAGCTGCAGGGAAAGGGTGTGTGTAATTATTTGTGGTATGTGCCTGACTTGAGATTGCATGATATGTTGGAGCATGATTTGTATTTTTAGAATTTAGTGTATCACTGGGGAAACTCTGAGCTTGTAAAGAGAGAAAAGGATGTCCTTGTTGTGGCAAGAACACATTTACCTCAAGATAGTCACTGATAGAACTACCTGTATGCTTCTGCGAAGTCTCAGAAGACGATTCAGCTCTGGCCGTGCAAACTGAAAGATCTTTACCCATGAAACGAACTGTTTGTTCTGTGGAAGGACTATTCTCACGCGGCATGTTCAACTCAGAACGAAAAGATAATAACTCCTTACTGCGTGACACAATAGATTCACGAGGTGGCCGGGAAGAAAAATTGCTGCTGGTAGAGAACTGGGAGCCACCATGATTCAGATTGGTGGAAAACCAGCTTTGGCCCTGCTGAAATGAATCCTGAAGTGTATGGTCTGGCAATGCACAAAGAGGCGTACTCATAGTCATAGTATCTTTTTCCGAAGAGTTTACCGAAATATTACTGCTATTATGCCGAGTTTCAGCAAGCTCAGTTAAGCTCAATGGAGGACCAACAGCCTCTGCATCAGAAATTCTTGTCGCCTCACTACACAAACATGTGCCTGTCGAACATTAATTCCTTATTCTTTCCAAGTCAGCAGCAGGTTGTTGGCTTTCCAGTGTGTGTGAATCAGAAGAAAATCCAATCCGGTTTTCTGTGCCATCAAGCAACTGGACATCAGAATTTAAAGTTTCATCATGTGCATGATGCAGAGTTGGCACCTCTTAATATGAATCATACCCTTCGTCCAAATCAGCAGATTCTGGTAGTGTAATATTCAGATCAATCAAAGGAGCGAACATCTCTCTATTACCAGGCTCAGGAGAATCCTCATGATCTGGATTCTTATTTTCTTCTTTCGTCTTAGTGAGGGCTTCCATGGGCATATGAGAACTACTACTACTTTCCGCAGTTATGTCTTTGTCTCCTTCCCTAGACGTGAATGATGATGATGACGATGAGTACGACAATGAAGAAGCCATAGCATCCGAAAACATCTTGCAGAGACTTTGTCGTTCTGGTAGCCCA
Organism: Bromus sterilis; assembly: GCA_950022295.1. Taxonomy (NCBI): domain Eukaryota; kingdom Viridiplantae; phylum Streptophyta; class Magnoliopsida; order Poales; family Poaceae; genus Bromus; species Bromus sterilis. The sequence continues at coordinate 36,240,812 of OX465597.1, forward strand.
AGGGCAGCATCTGCTTCTGAGAATGTGACATGTTTCACTGATTTACGGCGTTCTATTATTTCCTTCCCTTCTGAATTGACACGTGTCTCCTTGACCATTTTCACTGATGTGTGCTTAGTACACTTTAGAATGCCATGCCTAGGGATAAAAATTTCCAGATCTCGTGAATTCCCCTCTTTATCGGCTTTATTATTGTCGATGTACTTTTGTGTGCCAGGCTTCTTATTTGTATTATTGGTCTTCCCCTGCTTACTTCTCCCAGAGAACTTTTCTCGCTCTTTTCTGTGATGTTGTGAAGCTCGAGTTTCTGGGATGAGAGTATCCAGCCCATCAAGTATATTTGGATTTTCAATTGCTTCCTACAGAATTGAGGAGCATTATTTGAAACCATAATATACATATAACCGAGTGTGTAAAAAATAAACAAAAAACTGAACAACGCAAATAAGATTTAGGCATTTAGCAGATGTATACCAATTTCAAGCAAATCACCAGGAAAGCGGAACACTCCAGACCGGAAACTTGTTCAACATATATAATTTAGGTTAGAACACAACACAAGTGGTAAGGTAAAAGTAACAGCCAAGTGGAAAGCAAAACTTTTGGTAGAATAAATCCACTATAATGTGTGGTAGTACTAGGTTATAGAACTTGAATCACATTACAAGGTAAAAAGTGCACTATACCGAAGAAAATTTGTGTAATAACCACTTATAGTGAAGGATACAGATAAAAGAAATAAAAACAATAGTATGATCGTCCCGAAAAACAAAACATTAGTAGGATCGGATAGGAATTGAATGTTGGCATGGCATATTCGAATACACATTTAATTTTCCTGAGTATAGTTATTCTATAATCCAAATTTGAAGTTGGTTAAGAATTCTCCTTGGCTGCGACTTCATTTCTTCCTCTGCTGTAGCTCACTACGCCAAAACGCCTAGTTGCCGACGGCAGAAAACCCTCGGCATAGGCTATGCCGACGGTGGCCGTCGGCATACGGCCCTCGGTGTCTCGTTCATCAGCAAATCTCAGAGTCCCGTCGGCATACTAACAGCCGTCGGCATAGATGATATGCCGACCGCTTTTCCCCGACCGTCGGCAAACGAAATAGGCGGCACGTCCGTCGAGCGTCGTTTCTGCCACGTGTCAGCTTCTCACTGTTCCTAGCCAGCTTCTTTGCCGAGGGTATTGCCGTCGGCAACATTATATCTATGCCGACGAGGTTGCCGTCGGCATAGCTCATCCACGTGGCGCCCTGTGATTACTCCCCCATATGTGCTTTGCTGAGGGTTAAGCCGTCGGCATATATCTGTACAAAAATTAAAAAAATCGGGTTCCATGGCTTCCTGCTGCTGCCCGACGCAGCGCACAGTGCCACGTTCCAGCAAAACACGGCGGGTACCGGCACCTCCCACCGGCGCCACGGCACGAGGATGAGCTCCTCTGCCCTGCTCTCCTCCACCCCTTCCATGGCCTTGGATGCTCGCGGAGAGGTGCGCCGCGCGGGCACGGGCAGGGAAGGGAGCCGCTGCACCAACGTGCCACGGCAACTCGACTCGGGGCACCCCCCGTGCGCATGTCATGCCGGAGCCCATGCTCCTCGCTCCCGGACCTCGCAGAGGCGCACCATGCGGGGCAGCGGAGGGTTGGACTTGGGCGGCCCCCGTGCTTCTCCAAGGCGGCGCGGTGGTGCGAAGGGGCGCGTGGCGCGGTGGCCGTCGAGGTCGGCGGCTGGAAGGGCGCGGTGGCCGTCGGCGGCTGGATGGGGAGAGGAGGATCGGTGGGGAGAGGAGGCGCGATAGGTGGGGATAGGAACGTGTGGAGGGGAGGGGCGGTCGGTGGGGAGAGATAAGGGAGAGAGGGTGGGGCCGGCTGGGTGGATGGATCAGCGTGGTGGGGGTGGATGGCCCTGCCACGTCACTGATCCGTGGGAGGTAGGGGTGGCCAATAGGAATTTTGTAGTTTTTTTGTGTTTCTTTGTCTTCTTTATTTAAATAAAATAGATATGTGAATAATTGGGAAAGAAATGATTTTTTTAACATGTTCTAGGAAATATAAACCAATACTATGTCGAATTTTATATAATTTAGACATTGTTTGCATTTTCAAAAAATGAAAAATTGATAAACTCATTGTTTCTACCATTGTGCATAAACATTCTCACATGGAAAGTGATTTTTTATAGAAAAGAATTGTAAATTCTATGTTGCATATGTGTGTATATTGGAAAGGCAACAAGTTTGGCAAAGAAAATTTTCATTTTCTATACACGAAAAAATCATTTTTCATTTTCTGAATGTCAAAAGTTGGATTTTTTGTGAAGAAAATACCAAATATTTGGTGTGAAATTGAACCATTCCATTTTTGTAAAATACTAGACCATATTTTATTAACAATTGACCAAACTTTACATGTAAAATGTTTCTTATACACCTCTCCTAAAAAAGACAATTTGCCCCCGATTCAGGAAGAACGGGGTGAAATTTGAACTACAAGTGCTTCATAGTTTGCTCTTTATTTTTTCAAAAAATCATTTCTAGGTGCACAAGTACTCATTTCATCAGAGATCTACCAAGAGTTATGCAAGATTCCACCCCTAGCTATCACCGGCCATGCCCCCCTCCCCCGTTTTGATCGCATTTTGAAATCGGTGCTTAAACACTAAAAAAACAAAAAAAATGTAAAACCTTCGCGTTGCATCATAATTTATGTCCTAGTAACCATACAAAACAATAAAATTTGAATAATGAAAATATCTTGAAAAAGTCTTCTCAAAATGAGCTACCGAGTATAAAGATTCATGACTTTCAAGCAAAATGGTCGATGTTAGTGCTAGTTTCAAGGTATAGTTTTCCCTAATGATCCCATATTTTGCATATGTGTGTATATTTGAATGTCCAACAAGTTTGCAAAAGGAAGTTTTCATTTTCGTTGCACAATTAATCCATTTTTCATTTTCGAGTGCCGAAAGTACGGTCTTTTTGTGAAGGATCTACCAAATATTTGATGTCAATTTAAACAATTCCATTTTTGTAATATACCAGACCATATTTTATTGAAAATTGACCAAACTTTACATGTCAAATGTTTCTTATACACCTCTCCTGAAAAAGACAAATTGCCGCCGATTCAGCTCGAACGGGGTGAAATTTGAACTACAAGTGCTTGATAGTTTTCTCTTTATTTTTTCGAAAAATCATTTCTAGGTGCACAAGTACTCATTTCATCAGAGATCTACCAAGAGTCATGCAAGATTCCACCCCTAGCTATCACCGACCATGCCCCCCTGATACGTCCCAAACGTATCTATAATTTCTGCTTGCTCCATGCATGTTTTGTGTGATATTGCTATGTTTTTGATATACTTTCATATATCTTTATAACATATTTTGGAACTAACCTATTAATGGTTGTAAGAGTGCACAAGTTCTTGTTTTTCTACTTTATGTGTAGGAATTACTTGGATAAAGGAAAGATCACAAAAGGAAGCCTTGTAAGAGTTGGACTCTAACTTTCCCGAAATCTGTCCCCACCAGACAGGTTTTAAAGATCGCCTCGGAAACGCTAGAAGACGGCCTCAAACGGAAAAACTTAAAACTACAAAGTTGTATGTAATTTTTTTCCGGTGGATTTAGACATAACATTCGGCCCAATCGGAGTTTGGATGCTTCCAGAAACCCCGAAATACAGAAGACGTAATCTGGATGACGGGAATCCGAGAGTCTATATAAAGAGAGGAAACCTAGGTCAAAGGGCACCATGAAATTTCCTCCCCCTTGGCAGCCGTCTTGAGGGGGAGATCAATCTCCACAGCAGCACCATCTCCAAGGAAGAAGAAGGGGCCAAGGGCCGCTGCCCCCAAGGGCCGTGGCCGTGGCCGTGGGCGCCGCCGCCGTTGTGGCCGCCGCCGTCGCCGTCTCCTTCATCTCCTCCGGGCTGCACCTATCCATCAACAACTCTCCCTCTCACCATGTCCATGTGTGAGTAGTTCCCCTCGGGGCTAAGGCTTATATCTTGATCTATGTGGTTTCTCTCTCTCCCATGACGTGATCTTTGTTGTGATCATATGCTATGTTAATCTAGGGTGATCCCATGATATTTCCCCTTCCTTATGTATTGGATTGATGTACTAATTGATCTTATCTAGTATAATCCCCGAGACTAAGGTGACAACGGTCTATTGGACATGGGTTAGAAGAATATTTTCATGAGTGATTTCCTCTTTTGTGTATTGATTGAAGATTGAGAGTCACTTGGTGCTTGTCTTTGACTATCCTTGAGATATGTTGTGGTGATTGTGGTACTCTCTTTGGATGGTCGCGGTGACATTGGGAAATCCATAGATTGAGAACTACGAACTCTGAGGTGTGCTTTTGTAGCCAACACAATTCTCGTCCTCTCTTGACCACAAAGGAACGACCTCCAAGTACGTCTCCATTGCATGTTTTATGGGAAATATCATGTGACTAGACTATGTTAATGTTGTTGGAAGTTGCCACTAGTGAAAGTATGAAGCCTAGGCCTTGTTTCCACCATTGCAATACCGTTTGTGCTCACGTTTACCACTTGTTTGTTTGCTTTACTTTTTATTACAGATTTATATTACCTTGCTTTGCCACACCTATCACCCATATTTTACCATCTCTTCGCCGAACTAGTGCACCTATACAACTCCTAATTGTATTAGGTGTGTTGGGGACATAAGAGACTTCTTGTATCTTAATTGCAGAGTTGCTTGAGAGAGGCCATTTTCAACCTCTACTTACCTGAGTTCGATAAACCTTAGGTCATCCACTTGAGGGAAATTGCTGCTGTCCTACAAACCTCTGCGCTTGAAGGCCCAACATAGTCTACAAGAATAGAAGCGTGCGTAGACATCAAGCTATTTCTGGCGCCGCTGCCGGGGAGGTGAGTGCTTGAAGGTATATCTTTTCGTTTCTTGTTTTTATTTTCACTAGTTAGGTTTATGGAAAACTGCAATCTTAGTTCGCTGCTTCGGGGAGACCGCTTTGCCACACCTGTGGTAGAGAAGTCTCCGCCACCTACTGAATGTATCCCATTCCAAATACCACTTGGGATAGTTGAAATAATTATTAATGATTGTTATGATGGGACAGTCAATCCTAGTATTCATTTGTTAAAACTAACAGAACTTTGTGAGTTATTTAAGATTTCAGGTTTGACAAGAGGTGAAGTCATGAAGAAATTATTTGCCTTGTCACTGAAAGGAAAAGCATTGGAATGGTATAGGATACTAGATGATTCTCACCTACGGGATTGGGAAGAGATCCAGTCTCTCTTTTACTCCAAGTTTTATCCTCTTCATGAAGTCCATGAGAATAGGAATTATATTTATAATTTCTATCCTCATGACGGAGAGAGCATAGCTCAAGCTTGGGGGAGACTGGAAACTTTGATGCTAAAATGTCCTAACCATGGGCTCCCCAAAGATATGATTATTACTAATTTCTATGCAAGGCTATCTCGACAGGATAAAGACTTGCTCGATGCTTCCTCGATGGGTTCTCTCACAAACGAAAAGATTGAAGCTAAATGGGAACTCCTTAAAAGAATCCAACACAACACTGAAGATTGGGAGATCGACAAAGGTAAAGAGTCAAGTATAATTTATGAGTATGATTGCATTAAGTCCTTTGTTGAAACTGCAAGTTTGAATAAATTTAGTGCTAAGTGATCTTCCGGTGCACGTGGAAGCGAGGATCGATTTCGATTCCTCGACTCGTGTCTTGGTTCCTGATGAGGTTGGCGAATTCATCCGGCCTTCGATCTGGGTCGTAGTACTCGCCAACAGGTGTCTCGGAGTCGCTGTCTTGGTTGGCGTCGGATATTATAGATATTTCAATAATATCAAATTCCCTCTCTTTATGTTAAAGGTTTTGAAGTTGCACTTATTTTGCCTTCCTATGCTAATATCTTTATGCTTCAATGAGTTATTTCTCTACAAGATCCGTTTGCATAGGAAGCATGTTAGACTTAAATGTGTTTGGTATTTGCTTCTTGATGCTCTCTTTTGTTCTTCAACTCTTATTCCTTATTCCTATGAGAGCAGCATTAAAATCTTAAGCCGATCTTTATGGCTATAAAGAAAGAGCTCTAGGGAGACAACCCTTGTTATCTTTAGTTTGAGTTTTTTACTTTCAGTTTTTAGTGGTCTTGATGATTGTTACTACTGTAGCAACATCATTGTATCTTTATTTTCAATCTTTGTGCCAAGTCTAGCCTCCGATTGAAAGAAAGTTCAAAAGTTGTGACATGCTGTCCAGAAAGCAGATTTTGTCCTTGGACGGAAAAATTAGCCTAAAATCACCAGATCATCTTTTGGATCTGAATTTTTTTGACAGCGTGCTCCATACAATTGAATTTCGAGCGTCTGTTTTGAGTTTTTTGATTCGAGTTGTAGAAGTATCCCTAAAAAATTCTTTACTACCTGCTGTTCTGATTTTCACCGATTCTGCCACGTTTTGTCTCTCCTAACTTTTGCAAACCTTAAGCTTGCTTTTTCTTTGCAAATTTTTTTTGGCAATCTTGAGAAACAGTATCTCTTCTAGAATATCTTTATATCCAATGGGTAAAAATTATATATTAAGGGTACTAACCTCTCTAATCAGCTTATGATGAGTTATGTATGAAGGGAGTTTTCAAGTGTGCGATGGAAGATGATGAAAGAAGATTCGGGAGTGTCAAGCGCTCAAGCTTGGGGATGCCCCCATGCATCCCCAACAAATATTCAAGAAGACTCAAGCGTCTAAGCTTGGGGATGCCCCCGTGCATCCCCTTCTCCATCAACAATCATCAGTTCGTCCTTCGTCTCACTATATTTTTATCACTTCATGCGTTATGTGCTATGCTTGGAGCGTCTCGCTCTTAGGTTTTATTTTTAGTTTTCTTTAGCTTTGCTTTCTGTTCATAACAAGTTAGGTCCCGTCTTACTTTGTGTGGGAGAGAAACACGCTCCACTTTCAAAATCTAGAACACATCATAGAATTTTTCATGCCTATCTTTCTCTGTTGTGTGTTCTTTACCTTTTCGTAGCTACATCCATGTTTAGTTTTAGCTTTAGTTTGTCTTGAGCAAGAGCCTTGGCTTTTGTTTAGTTTGTTGCTGGAACTCTCTTTAGTTTTCATGTTTATCTTGTTAAGAGAGTTGGTTGTTGAACTGAGTTGTGTCTTGTCTTGAAAGTAGGTAATTGAGGTTGCTATTTAATTTTAGTAGTAACTTGCAATAGTTTTGAGGTATTGATGTGAGTAATGTATGAACTTTTGGTGTCAAGAGCTCTAGCATATTAGTGATAGGTGTCGTATTTTGGGCAATCCGTGTTTATTTTCAAAACCTACAAAACTAGTTGAGAACTCTAGCTACTAGATGGATCACTACTCTTCTGAGGGTCGGATATTAGAGTACATTCACGTACCATGAGTCGAGGATGCGCAATGATAACCAAACCACCATACACTCCTCCTCGGGGTACTTGTCTCTTTGTGAACCTCCTTACTATATTGAGAGTTACCGATAATAAGTGCATGAGTTCTTCGGACTAATGTAAGTATTGAAAGTTGACAGTTCCACCTCCTCATATTTGCTAGCCTCTCCTGTGCCGTGCATTGCTTTCTTCTCACTCCGAGAGTTGGCGTCCACCTTCGCCGGTACATCCGAACCCTTGGCATGATACGCTCTGTCATCATAAACCTCTTTATATCTTTACTCAAAACAGCCACCATACCTACCTATCAAGGCATTTCCATAGCCTTTCCGAAATATATTGCCATGCAACATCCACCTCTTCATGACTTGATCTTCATGTCATACATGTTCCTGCTACACTGGCAGCGACATACATTGCATACATCATGATAGTTACATCTTCTTTATGTTTTGAGTACCTTGTAAAGTGTGAAAGATATTCTATACCCTCTTGTAAATTAGAGTGTTTCCCTTAAGTGAGGAAAATATCACAAAGAGGACAAAATCAAAAGATCCCAAAGAGGACAAATGAGAGTTAAATAGAAAGAGTCATTGAGGCCACAAAAAAATACAAAAAATAGAAAAAAGAGAAAAATAAAAATAAAAAGAGAGAAGGGCCGGGGGCACACTACTATTCCTTTTGAGAGATTCACACTCGTACTCCATCTTATATCTGGTACTCCATAGAGATTATCATTCATGCATATAGCTATGTGGGGACCTTCACACTATAGAACTTGGCTTGTATATTCCAATGATGAGCCTCCTCAAATGAGCTCTAGGTCTTCTTGAGCAAGCAAGTTGGATGCACCCCCACTAGTTCCATTGGAGAGCTTAACTTAGCTCATATGTGCATCTGTTGCATGGCAATCCCTACTCCTCACATCATATCTATCATTTGGCTTTCTCTCGCCTATGATTGTCCTCATTGATGTGAGCCTTCCACACCATTTTTGTCTTCCTCCTCCACCTTTTCTCTCTTTGCCATCCTAAGTGTCAACTTTCTTGCTTACGCTCATCCATTTTGACTTGTACCTGGCTAGTGGTCTGGGGATGAGTCAAGATAAGATTCGAAAGAAGACCAAGTGTGAAAATTTAGTAGATTGAGTTCTCAACACAAAAATATTTTTTCTTGTATATCCCTATCCCCTTTCTTGCACGCAAACACCATTTGGAGACATTCGAGTCACGGACAGAGAGAGCTCTTGCACCTTTATGTTCTTATGTTGCTTGTTTCAATGCTAATATAGACTCTTGCCTGTTATGACTTGAATTGAATTACATGCCTTGATTGCTTGACTTAAGAGTTCTTATATGGTTGGTAGCATGTCACCACAGAAATTATGCTTGTTATCATTTACCTACTCGAGGACGAGCAGGAATTAAGCTTGGGGATGTTGATACGTCCCAAATGTATCTATAATTTCTGTTTCCTCCATGCATGTTTTGTGTGATATTGCTATGTTTTTTATATACTTTCATATATCTTTATAACATATTTTGGAACTAACCTATTAATGGTTGCAAGAGTGCACAAGTTCTTGTTTTTCTACTTTATGTGTAGGAATTACTTGGATAAAGGAAAGATCACAAAAGGAAGCCTTGTAAAAGTCTTCTCAAAATAAGCTATCGAGTATGAAGATTCATGACTTTCAAGCAAAATGGTCGATGTTAGTGCTACTTTCAAAGGATAGTTTTCCCTAATGATCTCATATTTTGCATATGTGTGTATATTTGAATGTCCAACAAGTTTGCCAAAGGAAGTTTTCATTTTCGTTGCACGAAAAATCCATTTTGCATTTTTCGAGTGCCGAAAGTATGATCTTTTTGTTAAGGATCTACCAAATATTTGATGTCAATTTGAACTGCTCCATTTTTGTAATATACTAGACCATAGTTTATTAACAATTGACCAAACTTTACATGTAAAATGTTTCTTATACATCTCTCCTGAAAATGACAAATTGTCTTCGATTCAGCTAGAACGTGGTAAAATGGAAGCCGTCGGCTTAGGTTCAGTTATGCTGGCGGTGCCCGTCGGCATATCTTCGGCCGTCGGCAACTACAGAATTTGGTGTAGTGGCTTGCTCCCCAAATTTGTAGAACGGTCTTCTATTATGGTTAGGTCAGTCTTTACATTAGAATATTCTGTAGAGCTATTTAAAAATTAAAAATAAACATCACCACAAAGAATGCAATATATATATTTTTTTAAGTCTGAAAGATGTTTGAGGTATGTTTATTTGTGCAATTAACATATTCCTCGCATGAACTCTTTGTCAAACCAATGCATCGATGGAGACAAAAAAAATGCATTTTCTTGAGAAAATAGATTGGTGCACTCATCATCAAGCTATGTAGTTTATTTGCTCGACAAAATAAATCATATAGTTGTCACACTGGTGTACTATGTACACACATCCTCAATGCACCAATTAGAAAAACGTGACCTTCATGATTATGAAATCTTAAGGGGTGCAACACGTAATAATGTTGAGCATTGTATGCATTTAATTTAATTGAGTGTAACAATAGAATGAGCATTATCTCAACATTAATTTTTGTGTGTACTATACAAGGTACTCTAGGAAATTAAAAAATGCCATTTACCAGAGAAAGATATATGTTCACGCACACCTCAACTTAGGTAACAGTATCGTAAAGAGTATCTTATCGAATCTCTATCATATTAGTCCGATCTACTAGTTAATTACTGGAATAGTCCCTAAAATCGTACAAATAACAAACTGTGGATCATGGCAAACAGACGGTGACAGGCTGACTACGACATATTGGGAACCAACACCCTCTTTGAAGCACTGCTCGTATGCATTTTTAACGGTTGTATTAAGAACTAAGAACAGCTATCATGCATGAGCATAAATACATGACAAAATACGACTTATCGAGGTGACCGTTGCTAACATTGGCACACTGCGTGAAGCTCCTAGCGGAGATGGAGGACCAGTACGCCGCGGGCATTGATGAGAAGGACGTACCAGCACATGAGGAGGAGGAGATGACTCCGATGTGCTCGTGTGAGCCTGCCAGAGCTTCAGAATTGGCGCACCGTTCGCTTTGCATCCGGGTTGCTCCTTGACTATGGAGGGTAGGTGGAGCAGACAGCAAGCGGATCCGATCATGGTGGAGCAATAGGCAATCCACAACTTCATCCAATCGGAGCGTGTGGTGGAAGCAAACCGTTGCTACCTCTCTTTAAGCAGGCTTCCGCCCCACTTTTATAGATAACGGCATAACCATAGTACACGACTGAACGATACAGTGTACTAAAGAACCCCTCTTACAAAGAAGATCTCGGGATAACCGAGCATCATAAATGCACGTGACTACAATGCCGAAGAAAATATATAGGTAGACGTGAAATCTATGCATGACCCACCCTGATGGCTAAGCTCCACGACAACGGCCTCAGGATGGGAAACGACGCAATGTGTTGTCTTTGCCGAGTCTGAAATGGACAAGGGTTTTCACTGGAACACAGGCAGAGAGAACCCAACGACATCCTCAAGAGGATAAAGACACCCAAAAGTGCCACCTTTGTCAGTGCCAAAGTACGGAGCTTGCACTCGACAATTCACCCATGCCACCACAACGAACCCAGGACACCCGCGACACATCCCAGCTTCCAGAACCAAATCTGGGCACCTCCATCGCCAAAGACGAAGAGTGTGCCGAAGCTACCCTGCTACACCTCTTACCGCCTTGACGATGAAGAAGCATAGCCACCACCGTGCCATGGCATCTACCGAGCCAACCATACAAACCACCATCAAAGGCCGTTGTCCCGATGTTCATGTCCCAAGACACCGCCGACCATCCTCATAACAACACACCAACCACGGTAGGACGAGCGCAAGCAAACTATTACAATCCTATCCCGGCATCAACCACGCACCAAGTCTGGTAGGAAGAGTGCAAGAAAACTCCTTCCACTCCTAGATCAGCATCAGCCACGAGATCTGGGTTAACACATCCACACTGTAGGAGGCATCCACTCATGTGTCCCTATCCTGTCGAGGTGAACGAGAGAGGCGCACAACCAAAAGGTAAACGACGGCAGCCGTCGAGAAAGACTCAGCCCTAGTCCTCCGACCTAGGCCAAGTCAAGATCACAAACTGCCACAACTGTAGCCATCGGGGTCGATCCGATTAACGACCCAACATCAACAGGGGCTCGGACTGACGCTGGAATTGAGTAGTAGACATGGTGTACTAGCGCGAGGGCTTCACCTACGCGAACTAAGATGACCCCCACACCACCTCGCCAATGGACGACATCCACCAACATCAACCCATGGCACCACGCTGCAAGAATGACCGCCAACCCCGACATCACCCGCAAGGACCCACCCATACACCACCAACCCAGAGTGTAGTCCGCATGTACACCCTACACCACCCCTCCCACTCCATCATCCATCGACCCCTCACCAGCAGCAAGCCACCGATAGGCTGCATCTGCAACCAGCCACACAAGAGAGGGATGACAAGAGCCCGCCAGATCCACCAGCAGCAAGCCACCCGTAGGTTGCACCTGCAACGAGTACGCCGGAGAGGGACAACGAGAGCTCGCCAGACCCACGAGCAGCAAGCCACCCGTAGGTTGTACCCGCAACAAACACGTCGGAGAGGGACGACAAGAGCCCGCCAGACCCATCGAAGGCCAAGATCCGAACCCTAACCACCCCCGCAAGACCAGCTACCACCCCATCACCGTCGTGCCGCATCTGCCATCATGTCAAAGCCGTTGCGCCATCGGGCCCCATGCATGTCCGAGGCCTCCACCTTGGCTGGTCGCCCCGCGCCAAACCTCAACGAGGCGAGGAGAGAAGGTGTCCTATTGCCCTCCACTGCGAGGGCCTTTGTCTTGGCGGCTCCAGCCGGCGGCGGTGAGGGAAGGAGGAGGAGGGCGTGTGTGTCGGGATTTGGCGATGCCGCCCTAGTCCCAGCCTTTTTAGTGGATCTGTACTTTGTTGTTCTTAAACCATCGCTACCTCCGCAAGGCGGGATGATCTGGTAGATGATATGGATGTGGATAAAGAAGGCGAGGAAGTGGATGTGGAGTCCGACGACTAGATTAGGTTTATGTACTTTTATTTAAGTTTTATTAGTTAAGAGGACAAAATATCATCCGTTTATTTAAATTATATAGAATTTAGACGAATTTCGTCCAAGTTCGTAAAAATAAGCTTGAATTTGATCGGTTTCTATTGAACTATGGGCAAACGTTTGCGGCAAAGGTTGGATGGCCGACTCCCGTATCAGCGAGTGTAGACGAGTTTGTACCAATCGACGGATGAATATTGTATTTGATTTTGGGGATCAATGTTGGAGATGCTTTAAGAAAATAAGCTACCTATATATTGTAGAGCCAGCTAGCCTATCATTAGTGGTTTGATCATTAGTGCTCATCATATAAGATAGCTACCCTCAGGAGGTGACGGGATCAAGTCAGAACTACGTCGCCGAGACATGAGGAACTGACAATAAGCTACCTATGTTGTAGAGCCAGCTAGCCTGTCATTAGTGGTTTGATCATTGGTGCTCATCATATAAGATAGCTACCCTGAGGAGGTGACGGGATCAAGTCATAACTACATCGCCGAGACATGAGGAACTGACACCCACGTCGCCATCCTCTAGGAGGAGAAACAGTCGCCATCGCCTACTCCTCCCTTCACCTGCCCTTCATCCTTCCGTCGCCGCCAAAGGTGCCTCTAGGAAAGCTCGGTAGGCCCCATGGATGGCGGCAGAGGGAACTTTTCTAGTTGCGCGGTGCTATTGCGGCCGCTGCTCGGGGACTTCACCATGGTGCGGTCGTCGTCGGCATAAGTGGGCGAACGTCATCGTCGCATGGTGCCAGCGGTTGCCACGAGGGTGTGGTGCTGCGGCACAAGGGGTTGTGCGGCAGGCCTGGACGACAACCACCAGATGGAGCGGCTCGATGTGGCTGGGGTCCTCACCGGCTCTGATATAAAGCCTATCGTTCGGGTGCCATGGCGACTAGTCGGTTGGCGATCCGCCATGTCCATTCGGTGAGCAGCGGTGTTTCACCAGTAACGATTTGTTGGGTGGCTTTAAGCTGGTGCGCGAATGCTGCTTGTTGGTAGCTGGTAGCTGCATCTATGTGTGGATGCAGCCATGATGGTGATGGTGGTGGTGATTCAGATTCGATTGGTCGAATGATGGTGGCCGCAAAAAGTATTGCAACCTTCTATGGCTCCTTGACGGTGATGGTCACTCTTCGAAGAGAGGTGACCTCTTCGAATCCGATGGTTGACTTTAACATCAGATGGAAACTGTTGTTGATGGATTGACGCAAAAAGGATGGTTGTGTAGCAGCATCAACGACAACTGCCAGGATCATGAAAAGTGGTGGCGACAACACACGAGTGTCGTCGATTGTGCTAGTTGCATTCGGTCTCGAGCTTCGGGGTGAAAGCATATGGTTGACCTGATTTTCTTATAACTAGCAATGAAGAGTTTTTTTTCCTTCATCAACTTGTTGAAGGCATTTCTTGATATGTTCAGATTGTTTCTTGAGGGTGAAAACGTAGATCTGACATAGTTGGTTGGATTAGATGATGGTGGCCGTGTTAGTGTCGCTCTCTTTCTAAATGTATTGTCATTGAAGAACTTTGCCGTTTGTGTACAAACATAAGATGATTGATGCGGATACAGTTATTTCTACAGTTTGCCGATTATGCATAAGATCGCTTTAGGATCATAGGTTTGATCTTGTATAATGTTGCTAGTTGTTGATGTTTTGTTGATGTTGATTGTCGCGTTTATCGGAAAGAAAAAACTAGCTACCCGATTCCGTATAGTACACAATGATCGGAAAAAATAAGTAGCAAATATACTGATGTCCCAAAAAGAAAACACAATGATCGTTCTAACTCTAGCCTGGTACAGCTTTGAGAAGAAAATCATCGTGCACCTGCCAATAATTATTGAGTATCCACACACCTACATAACTTGTAGACGAAAAATATTCACATAAAATATCCTGAGGCGTGATGCGACCGTCCCATATTGAACACAACTAATTGCACCCCACAATATGTATCCACAAATAGCAAGCACATGAGTTACTAATACTAGTAATACATGGTGATAAAAAACTAATTGTATGGAGTTAAAAGCATCTAACCATCCTCATACTGTAAGGACATGTACCATGGTTGATAAACCTGTTTTATCTTAGTTTCGTCACGTAATTTATATATGACAAAAAATAAATATACAATGAGTTATGTTTTGGGAGTGTCTACGTCTCAATCGACTAAGACCTAACTAGGTCTCAGTCGAATGACGTCACCCTAGCGAATTTGGTCTGTTAACTGTCTTTGTTTTTTTGGCTGTAATCCACTTTGTTTGTGGGCTTGTTTTTTTTTTGTTTGGGGCTGGATAATTGAAGAACCGGTTTGGCCCTCAGTAAAAAAAAGTGATGGAGGCAAAAAAAAGTCTTCCACTGTTTTTCCCCTTTTTGGCCCCCCCTTGCCTTGATCTCTACTTTTTGATCAATTTTGTTTTTTTGTTTTGTTTTTTTTCCTTATTTTTTGTTTTCCTTTCCTTTTCCTTTTTTACTTTGTTTTAGTAATAAATATGAAAATTGTATTCGTTAAGTTTAAAAAATGTTCGCACTTCAAACTTTTATAATTCTAAAATTCGCACTAAATTTTAGTAATTTTATAAAATGTTCGCACTTACAAAAATCGGGCATATAAATATACAGTTGCGTGTTGGGTGTTGTACATCCAACTGTCGCCGTTCCCACTCACAAACAAACTCGATTATAGTTCGGTGCATGGGCGTGCGGTTTTGGGTCAGGCCTATATAGATGCAGTTGCGTGCGTGGTGTTGGACATGCACGCCGTCCCCCTCCCCCCGCCACCCTCACTCACAAAAAAATCTCAGTTGTGGTTTAGTGTGTGTGGGCGTGCAGTTGCAGTTAGGTGTATATACATGCAGTTGCATGCGTGGTGTTGGACATGCAACTACCTCGGGTTGCGGTTCGATGTATGGACATGCAATTGCGGTCGGTTATATGGTCATGCAGTTGCGGTCGGTTCTATAGCCATGCAGTTGCGGTCGATTCTATGGACATGCAGTTGCGGTCGGTTCTATGGACATGCAGTTGTGGTCGGCTCTATGGACATGTAGTTGCGGTCGATTCTATAGACATGCAGTTGCGGTCGATTATATGGACATGCAGTTGCGTCGGCTTTATGGACATGCAATTGCGGTCGATTCTATGGACATGCAGTTGCGGTCGATTCTATAAACATGCAGTTGTGATTGGTTCTATGGACATACAGTTGCACCCGGGTTTATAGACATGCAGTTGCGGTCGGTTCTATGAACATGCAGTTGCCGTCGGTTCTATGGATATGCTGTTGCGGTCGGTTCTATAGACATGCAGTTGCGGTCGGTTATATGGACATGCAGTTGCGGTAGATTCTATGGACATGCAGTTACACCCGGGTCTATGGACACGCAGTTGCGGTCAGTTATATGGACATGCATTTACGGTCGATTATATGGACATGCAATTGCGGTCTGGTCTATGGACATGCAGTTGCCGCCGTCCTCGCTCGCAAACAAAAATCGATTGCGGGTCGATGTATGGCCATACAGTTGCAACCGAGCGTATATACATGTAATTGTGTGTGTGGTGTTGGTAAAAGATACCTGTGGTTTCTTTTACAAAAAAAACAAAATGGTCATACACTAATAATAACTGAAAAAAACTAAAAAACATTTGTCCTTAAAAAAATGAGCCCTTATTTTTCACGGTTTATTTATTTTTCCTTTCTTTCAAGAAAAAAATGGGCCCAAATATCAAAACAAAAAAAACACTAAAAACAAAACAAAAACAAGAAAACCGACTGCTCTCTTACCCCAGCCCACAGAAAAGTGCTAGCTACCACGCCCAACGCGAGAAAAAAGAACGCGCATGTGCTGACCGGTGCTTTAGATGGGCCAGAAACGAAACAAGCAGCTCAACACGAATCTACGTGTACTTCCATGATCCAATGGCTAGCGAGTCGACTAAGACCTAACTAATTCTTAGTCGACTGAGAATTAGCCGCTCCGTTATGTTTTAGCTTAGCTATAATAAATAGAGATTCCTAAATTTATGGTGAGAGAATTATTGCTAAGAGATCATCTCTTATATCTTTTTTTAATTTCTTTCTCTTTTACATCAATATTTATCCTATATGGCACAGCTAAAATATCACCATTGTACATGCCCAATAAAAAACTGAAACATAACATGAGCATAATAGCAAACGATAGCAATGCACTGGCAGACAGGAAAGAATTGGGTTGGGTTGGGTTGGGTTGAGCTGGACCACGTACCTTTCTGGGTTGGGCTTGGGCATCGTCCTCTTCCATTTTTTTTCTTCACTTCCTCCTTCTCCTTCTCCTTCTCTTCCTCCTCCTCCCTCTTGCAGTTTCCTCTTTCGTTTCTTCTCCTCTTTGGCCCGCCTCGCAATCGCGCAGAGGACCTCGTCGCCGCCCTCCTCCGCTTGCTCTTCGCATACAGTATCACCGGCAGGGGGCACGGCCAAGGGGGGAGCCGCGGCGAAAGGGTCAAAAATGGACCCTTCTTCGGCGGCTTCCACTTCCCTTGCGGCCTCCTCGGGGAAGCCGCCGCAGCTGCAGCAGCCACGGTGGAGGCGAGCTCATCCGCCCACCACTGGCACCTCGGCGCCTTGAGAGGCGGGAGATCCTCCGCACCCAAGAGACGCCGCCCCTCCGCTGCTTCCTCGCCCCTCATGATCGCCGCGTACGGCGTACCCAGATCACAGACGGAGATCAGAAAAATAAATACGAACAAACACGAACACCAAGATATCGACGAGACGGAGCGGCGCTTCCACACGAACCTGATGCAGAACACGGCGGCGGCCATGTAGGCGACGTCGACGCGCCGCCTGGGGCCCTGGGCGCAAACCTCGATTTGGTGATATGGGGGAGAGGAGGAGGAGTAGATTCGAAGGAAGGAAGGGGACAGGAAAGAGTTGAGGGTAGGAAAGGCAGGTACAATATTTAAAGGATAGCGATTATTGTGGTGGGTATTGATGAAATCGAGTTGAATATTTTTACCTTTTCCCGCTTTTCCCATCATTTATTTATGTGGAAAGGAGTATTGTTTTCTGATAATTAATGCCTTGGTCCTATAAATAGATACAATTAATGCCTTGTCTGACATCAGTGTCCTATGAAGGTGATGGACATCAGGAGGGCATCATGTGATTACGACTGGTAGGCTGGCCATAGTAAGGGTATCATAGCTAATAACATATTCTTGGAACTAACAAAATGTTTATGTGGCAAATAACTAAAGAAAAAAGAGAGTGTTGGAATAACATAGATAGATATTGTATCTTGTTAAATGTTATGATACTATGTATCATGCATGTTAATAAATGAGATTACATATGATACTAGTTTATGATATTATGCACTCTGAAGATAGTATCATAAAATAGTATCATATGCATGATACTCTTATATGATACTCCCCACTATGAGTAGCCTTAGACAGCGATGAAGTGCACAAATCAGTTCCACTCTTGTGCTTGCTATCCATGAAGGTCTACTAGGCGTGGCGACGGTTTTGTAAATATGAGGTTTACTAGGCGTGCCGACGGTTTTGTATTCATGCTTATGTACAATCATATACTCCCTCCGATTCATAATAAGTGTCGGCCATCTAGTACAAAGTTTGTACTAGCTTAGTACAAAATGAGCGACACTTATTATGGATCGGAGAGAGTAGTAGATTAGTAGTACAATGGTTATTGTCTTGTGATTTGTTTATTTGAAAAAACTGGCTAAAAATAATTCTAAATTAAATAAAAACCTATAGTAGTACGTGGTACCTTATCAAAAATTTAGAAACAAGAGCGAAGGGGAATCGAACTTGGGTTGGTGACATTTCATCAGGTGTTATCTACCAGTTGATCCACACTCATATCTCATGGGTATTGTTTTATGATTTGCTCGATATCTGCACTAGATGCGGGGTATTGTTTTATGATCTGCTCGACATGTGCACTAGATGCGGTTTTGGTCTTGACCAGCGCTCCTGCTCTGTTCAATCTAATGCACCAAGTGCTTCGCACACCAACGCTTGTCGTCGCGTTGCATCGCTTTTCTTACAACGATGATAGACCCCCTATTTGTGACCATCGAAGTCGTGGACAGAGAAAGCTAGAGCTCCCTCGGGTGTTTGCTCGTGGTCTACTGCGTCCTTTACCCGAAGAGCTTAGAGAATGTGGGCGACCTTGGCAATGTGATAAGGTGATGGGCTATTGTGCTCATGAATTTCATTACTCCTCGTGATGATATGTTTCTGGTCGAGTGAAAGCTAACAACTGCAGATAGTGGAATAGTTCACAACCCTGTCGTCCAGGTGGAGTTGTCTTCATCTTCTACATTTTTGGATTTAGGAGGAATTTTGCAGAGGAAGCCACGGGTTCCCAACTGTTGATGTGAGGTTCATTGGTATACGAGTTTAATTCTCTTTGTATGACTAACAAGCATTTTTTTTCTCACTTGAAAAAGAATCTATATATGGTAGTCCATAATCTGACATATCTATCTATCTTGAGTTTCTCCTTGCAGCGGGTGAGATACCATTCCTCAATGCATGCATTCTCTCGATGCACCAAAGTTTTCGGCATGTGTTAATCTTTATCAAGTTGGTTGTTCCATTACTCCAAGAACAAAAACAATTGCTAGTCCTTTTTTTATGGTCCTTAGATTAAGAAACTCTTTCATTCAATAAAAACTAAGAACCCTTTGTGATATCCTACAAGAACGTTACACGTATCAAAACCCTTAAGTTTAAACAAGGATGTGACTTGCCAACTATTGTAAAAGTGTGTGTAAGAAGTATGGACACGTAAAAGATCTTGGTCAAGAACTTGTGTACATCAAAGTAAATAAGAGGGAACAAATGTTGACTGAATAACATGTTTGTGGAAAACCAATTAATTTCTAATATTTCATCTGAGTAATTCGTATGACACAAACAAACACTAGTCACAACATTTTTGGAATGCTAGCATTGGGTGTGCAATCGTGAAATCAATGTCCTAATAGATCTATGAAGGTGAGCTTATACAAAATTTGACTGCGTTTATGTATTCAATTTCACTAATCTAGATAATGGAATCTCTATTAATAATCAAACCACTTCATGTTAGTTTGTGCAGGAGCTGGCAGGAGCTGGGTTCAAATGGTATATTCATAAGTTGGGTTATCTTTAATTATAAGGGACTATTGTGGACGTCGATTGGTATTCCATTTAGGATCGCCTCCATGAGTTTACCTTGGAAGATCATCGTTGTGTCAATCATTTATTTCCATGTCTTTCATGTCATCATCATCAAGATAACTAGAAGAATACCCTGCGCGTTGCAGCGAAAATACTCTATAGTGTAAATTGAAAGGATATAGGATCCATTTAAATGAAAGTGGATGACATGGACAAATGATTGGCTACAATAGTGGATGATGTGCATAGCTTGCATGTTGAGATAGATACCAAAAATATATGCAACTTAGTGGGATTTTGTTAGTGAATGACATGGACAAATGATTGGCTAAAATAGTGTGTGATGTGGATATCTTGCATGTTGAGATAGATACCATAAATGCATCTTAGTGGAGTTTTGCTTTATAAGAGATATAGGTTGCTCACTTTTGTTGTTCAATTCCGTTTGTATCCCCAATTGGTTTGTTAATAAGCATGGTACCATATTGGTTCGCAATAATCTTCCATTCCTAAATAGCTACAATTCACTGCCTATTTTTCCTAGACATGCAATCATGCCACATAAGCATGGGGCATGCATGCATATCATAAAATACATATTTTTTGCATTACTCTATGCATGTTGCACTACAACCTGATTAAATCATGCATATTAATCATAAATTATTATTTTTCCACCTTTTCATTTTTTTGTTATAATTAATACTATTTTATCAAAAAAAAATTATACCCTATGTGTTTTCTTTAGATTGCATTTGCTTTTCATTTGTTGTAGATACTTTCTAGTAAGTAATATTTATATATTTTTGTAGCAAGGTTTCCGCGGCAACGCGCGAGACATCATCTAGTTGCTTTAATTTTGGGTGGCTACATCGTCAAATATATCTCTCGCGACTGCATCTTCTTTCTTCAACTTTCTGAATCTTGTTTTTCCTAGTGATGATGGTGAAGATAATGGACGGTGGAGGAGGAATGACACTAGTAGAAAAAAGGGCTTTGGTTCAGGCCTGGCCAACCCATTAGTCCTGGTTCAGTCACGAACCAGGACTCATGGGGGCATACGTCCCTGTTCGTGCGTCCAGGGGGGGGGCGGTCGGGCCTCGTGGGACATTGGTCCTGGTTCATCTGGACCCTTTTGTCCCGGTTCCAGACACGAACCGGGACTAACGGGTGTCGGAACCTTTAGTCTCGGTTGGTGGCTTGAACCTTCAACCGGGACAAGAAGACTTGATTTTTTTCCAGATTTTGACCTTCAACCCCCCCCCCCCTTTAGTCCCGGTTGGTGTCTCCAACCGGGACTAAAGGTCTATTTTTCTTTTCTTTTTTTTAAACAGAAGAGTTTCTGTTTTTAGATCTTGAATAACTGTTAGAATATTTAGAATTTTTGAATGAATCTTTTTTCTTTAGGTAAAAAAAATTATGAACTTTTTGTTAGTGTCGGTACTTTTCAAATTTAAATAGTTCAAATTTGAATTCTTTTGAAATTTGTGTGAATCACTAGTTTCTGAGTAACTTTAGTTTAAAAATATATTTTTGAGTGATTGTTTTTCTTGTTTTTTAATATTAGTATTTTTTATCAGTATGTTCAATTTGGGAATTTTTAGGATATTTGAAATAGGTTTTTTAATCAAAACCAAATTTTGTTTAACTCTTTATGAGGGTTTCGGACGAAAAATCATCTGTTACAATGCATTTCTTTTTTAACTTATTTCAACTCCAGACTTTTTGTGAATTAACTATGCACCATTCAAAGCCACATCCTTAACTTTCAACCCATTCTAACTCCATTTTCTATTTTTCATGCATTTAATGATTGTTTTTGCGACAAATGGCCCTGAAATTGAAAAAGCAGTACACTGGCATGGGCATCATCATTTCCCCCACATAGCATGTGCTAAAATGTTGAGAGGATTACAGCAAAAATTGGATGCATTTCGTGTACAAATTGGACCATCTGATACGTCACAAACGTATCTATAATTTTTGCTTGCTCCATGCATGTTTTGTGTGATATTGCTATGATCTAGATACACTTTCATACACTTTTGATCATATTTGGACTAATTTATTAACTCAGTGCACCTCAGTGCTAGTTCCTGTTTTCTGCTATTTTTCTATTTTAGATTTCCCCCATATTAAAAGTGCTCCAAAAATTCGGGAAAATCAGATAAAAAATCGGCGTATCGGAAGCTTCCGGAAGAGCCCGGGTGGGGCTATAGGGCCACCACCAGGGGTCGAGGCGCCCTGGTGGCGCGGCCTAGGGGGGGCTCCAGGTGGCCGCCTGGACACCTGGTGGCCCCCTGGCTCCCCCATTTCGCCTATATATTCTTGTGACGGGATTCTTCCAAAGACCGAACCCTTTTTTGCGATCTCGCCTCTGTTAATCCCCGAGACTAAGGTGACAACGGTCTATTGGACATGGGTTAGAAGAATATTTTCATGAGTGATTTCCTCTTTTGTGTATTGATTGAAGATTGAGAGTCACTTGGTGCTTGTCTTTGACTATCCTTGAGATATGTTGTGGTGATTGTGGTACTCTCTTTGGATGGTCGCGGTGACATTGGGAAATCCATAGATTGAGAACTACGAACTCTGAGGTGTGCTTTTGTAGCCAACACAATTCTCGTCCTCTCTTGACCACAAAGGAACGACCTCCAAGTACGTCTCCATTGCATGTTTTATGGGAAATATCATGTGACTAGACTATGTTAATGTTGTTGGAAGTTGCCACTAGTGAAAGTATGAAGCCTAGGCCTTGTTTCCACCATTGCAATACCGTTTGTGCTCACGTTTACCACTTGTTTGTTTGCTTTACTTTTTATTACAGATTTATATTACCTTGCTTTGCCACACCTATCACCCATATTTTACCATCTCTTCGCCGAACTAGTGCACCTATACAACTCCTAATTGTATTAGGTGTGTTGGGGACATAAGAGACTTCTTGTATCTTAATTGCAGAGTTGCTTGAGAGAGGCCATTTTCAACCTCTACTTACCTGAGTTCGATAAACCTTAGGTCATCCACTTGAGGGAAATTGCTGCTGTCCTACAAACCTCTGCGCTTGAAGGCCCAACATAGTCTACAAGAATAGAAGCGTGCGTAGACATCAAGCTATTTCTGGCGCCGCTGCCGGGGAGGTGAGTGCTTGAAGGTATATCTTTTCGTTTCTTGTTTTTATTTTCACTAGTTAGGTTTATGGAAAACTGCAATCTTAGTTCGCTGCTTCGGGGAGACCGCTTTGCCACACCTGTGGTAGAGAAGTCTCCGCCACCTACTGAATGTATCCCATTCCAAATACCACTTGGGATAGTTGAAATAATTATTAATGATTGTTATGATGGGACAGTCAATCCTAGTATTCATTTGTTAAAACTAACAGAACTTTGTGAGTTATTTAAGATTTCAGGTTTGACAAGAGGTGAAGTCATGAAGAAATTATTTGCCTTGTCACTGAAAGGAAAAGCATTGGAATGGTATAGGATACTAGATGATTCTCACCTACGGGATTGGGAAGAGATCCAGTCTCTCTTTTACTCCAAGTTTTATCCTCTTCATGAAGTCCATGAGAATAGGAATTATATTTATAATTTCTATCCTCATGACGGAGAGAGCATAGCTCAAGCTTGGGGGAGACTGGAAACTTTGATGCTAAAATGTCCTAACCATGGGCTCCCCAAAGATATGATTATTACTAATTTCTATGCAAGGCTATCTCGACAGGATAAAGACTTGCTCGATGCTTCCTCGATGGGTTCTCTCACAAACGAAAAGATTGAAGCTAAATGGGAACTCCTTAAAAGAATCCAACACAACACTGAAGATTGGGAGATCGACAAAGGTAAAGAGTCAAGTATAATTTATGAGTATGATTGCATTAAGTCCTTTGTTGAAACTGCAAGTTTGAATAAATTTAGTGCTAAGTGATCTTCCGGTGCACGTGGAAGCGAGGATCGATTTCGATTCCTCGACTCGTGTCTTGGTTCCTGATGAGGTTGGCGAATTCATCCGGCCTTCGATCTGGGTCGTAGTACTCGCCAACAGGTGTCTCGGAGTCGCTGTCTTGGTTGGCGTCGGATATTATAGATATTTCAATAATATCAAATTCCCTCTCTTTATGTTAAAGGTTTTGAAGTTGCACTTATTTTGCCTTCCTATGCTAATATCTTTATGCTTCAATGAGTTATTTCTCTACAAGATCCGTTTGCATAGGAAGCATGTTAGACTTAAATGTGTTTGGTATTTGCTTCTTGATGCTCTCTTTTGTTCTTCAACTCTTATTCCTTATTCCTATGAGAGCAGCATTAAAATCTTAAGCCGATCTTTATGGCTATAAAGAAAGAGCTCTAGGGAGACAACCCTTGTTATCTTTAGTTTGAGTTTTTTACTTTCAGTTTTTAGTGGTCTTGATGATTGTTACTACTGTAGCAACATCATTGTATCTTTATTTTCAATCTTTGTGCCAAGTCTAGCCTCCGATTGAAAGAAAGTTCAAAAGTTGTGACATGCTGTCCAGAAAGCAGATTTTGTCCTTGGACGGAAAAATTAGCCTAAAATCACCAGATCATCTTTTGGATCTGAATTTTTTTGACAGCGTGCTCCATACAATTGAATTTCGAGCGTCTGTTTTGAGTTTTTTGATTCGAGTTGTAGAAGTATCCCTAAAAAATTCTTTACTACCTGCTGTTCTGATTTTCACCGATTCTGCCACGTTTTGTCTCTCCTAACTTTTGCAAACCTTAAGCTTGCTTTTTCTTTGCAAATTTTTTTTGGCAATCTTGAGAAACAGTATCTCTTCTAGAATATCTTTATATCCAATGGGTAAAAATTATATATTAAGGGTACTAACCTCTCTAATCAGCTTATGATGAGTTATGTATGAAGGGAGTTTTCAAGTGTGCGATGGAAGATGATGAAAGAAGATTCGGGAGTGTCAAGCGCTCAAGCTTGGGGATGCCCCCATGCATCCCCAACAAATATTCAAGAAGACTCAAGCGTCTAAGCTTGGGGATGCCCCCGTGCATCCCCTTCTCCATCAACAATCATCAGTTCGTCCTTCGTCTCACTATATTTTTATCACTTCATGCGTTATGTGCTATGCTTGGAGCGTCTCGCTCTTAGGTTTTATTTTTAGTTTTCTTTAGCTTTGCTTTCTGTTCATAACAAGTTAGGTCCCGTCTTACTTTGTGTGGGAGAGAAACACGCTCCACTTTCAAAATCTAGAACACATCATAGAATTTTTCATGCCTATCTTTCTCTGTTGTGTGTTCTTTACCTTTTCGTAGCTACATCCATGTTTAGTTTTAGCTTTAGTTTGTCTTGAGCAAGAGCCTTGGCTTTTGTTTAGTTTGTTGCTGGAACTCTCTTTAGTTTTCATGTTTATCTTGTTAAGAGAGTTGGTTGTTGAACTGAGTTGTGTCTTGTCTTGAAAGTAGGTAATTGAGGTTGCTATTTAATTTTAGTAGTAACTTGCAATAGTTTTGAGGTATTGATGTGAGTAATGTATGAACTTTTGGTGTCAAGAGCTCTAGCATATTAGTGATAGGTGTCGTATTTTGGGCAATCCGTGTTTATTTTCAAAACCTACAAAACTAGTTGAGAACTCTAGCTACTAGATGGATCACTACTCTTCTGAGGGTCGGATATTAGAGTACATTCACGTACCATGAGTCGAGGATGCGCAATGATAACCAAACCACCATACACTCCTCCTCGGGGTACTTGTCTCTTTGTGAACCTCCTTACTATATTGAGAGTTACCGATAATAAGTGCATGAGTTCTTCGGACTAATGTAAGTATTGAAAGTTGACAGTTCCACCTCCTCATATTTGCTAGCCTCTCCTGTGCCGTGCATTGCTTTCTTCTCACTCCGAGAGTTGGCGTCCACCTTCGCCGGTACATCCGAACCCTTGGCATGATACGCTCTGTCATCATAAACCTCTTTATATCTTTACTCAAAACAGCCACCATACCTACCTATCAAGGCATTTCCATAGCCTTTCCGAAATATATTGCCATGCAACATCCACCTCTTCATGACTTGATCTTCATGTCATACATGTTCCTGCTACACTGGCAGCGACATACATTGCATACATCATGATAGTTACATCTTCTTTATGTTTTGAGTACCTTGTAAAGTGTGAAAGATATTCTATACCCTCTTGTAAATTAGAGTGTTTCCCTTAAGTGAGGAAAATATCACAAAGAGGACAAAATCAAAAGATCCCAAAGAGGACAAATGAGAGTTAAATAGAAAGAGTCATTGAGGCCACAAAAAAATACAAAAAATAGAAAAAAGAGAAAAATAAAAATAAAAAGAGAGAAGGGCCGGGGGCACACTACTATTCCTTTTGAGAGATTCACACTCGTACTCCATCTTATATCTGGTACTCCATAGAGATTATCATTCATGCATATAGCTATGTGGGGACCTTCACACTATAGAACTTGGCTTGTATATTCCAATGATGAGCCTCCTCAAATGAGCTCTAGGTCTTCTTGAGCAAGCAAGTTGGATGCACCCCCACTAGTTCCATTGGAGAGCTTAACTTAGCTCATATGTGCATCTGTTGCATGGCAATCCCTACTCCTCACATCATATCTATCATTTGGCTTTCTCTCGCCTATGATTGTCCTCATTGATGTGAGCCTTCCACACCATTTTTGTCTTCCTCCTCCACCTTTTCTCTCTTTGCCATCCTAAGTGTCAACTTTCTTGCTTACGCTCATCCATTTTGACTTGTACCTGGCTAGTGGTCTGGGGATGAGTCAAGATAAGATTCGAAAGAAGACCAAGTGTGAAAATTTAGTAGATTGAGTTCTCAACACAAAAATATTTTTTCTTGTATATCCCTATCCCCTTTCTTGCACGCAAACACCATTTGGAGACATTCGAGTCACGGACAGAGAGAGCTCTTGCACCTTTATGTTCTTATGTTGCTTGTTTCAATGCTAATATAGACTCTTGCCTGTTATGACTTGAATTGAATTACATGCCTTGATTGCTTGACTTAAGAGTTCTTATATGGTTGGTAGCATGTCACCACAGAAATTATGCTTGTTATCATTTACCTACTCGAGGACGAGCAGGAATTAAGCTTGGGGATGTTGATACGTCCCAAATGTATCTATAATTTCTGTTTCCTCCATGCATGTTTTGTGTGATATTGCTATGTTTTTTATATACTTTCATATATCTTTATAACATATTTTGGAACTAACCTATTAATGGTTGCAAGAGTGCACAAGTTCTTGTTTTTCTACTTTATGTGTAGGAATTACTTGGATAAAGGAAAGATCACAAAAGGAAGCCTTGTAAAAGTCTTCTCAAAATAAGCTATCGAGTATGAAGATTCATGACTTTCAAGCAAAATGGTCGATGTTAGTGCTACTTTCAAAGGATAGTTTTCCCTAATGATCTCATATTTTGCATATGTGTGTATATTTGAATGTCCAACAAGTTTGCCAAAGGAAGTTTTCATTTTCGTTGCACGAAAAATCCATTTTGCATTTTTCGAGTGCCGAAAGTATGATCTTTTTGTTAAGGATCTACCAAATATTTGATGTCAATTTGAACTGCTCCATTTTTGTAATATACTAGACCATAGTTTATTAACAATTGACCAAACTTTACATGTAAAATGTTTCTTATACATCTCTCCTGAAAATGACAAATTGTCTTCGATTCAGCTAGAACGTGGTAAAATGGAAGCCGTCGGCTTAGGTTCAGTTATGCTGGCGGTGCCCGTCGGCATATCTTCGGCCGTCGGCAACTACAGAATTTGGTGTAGTGGCTTGCTCCCCAAATTTGTAGAACGGTCTTCTATTATGGTTAGGTCAGTCTTTACATTAGAATATTCTGTAGAGCTATTTAAAAATTAAAAATAAACATCACCACAAAGAATGCAATATATATATTTTTTTAAGTCTGAAAGATGTTTGAGGTATGTTTATTTGTGCAATTAACATATTCCTCGCATGAACTCTTTGTCAAACCAATGCATCGATGGAGACAAAAAAAATGCATTTTCTTGAGAAAATAGATTGGTGCACTCATCATCAAGCTATGTAGTTTATTTGCTCGACAAAATAAATCATATAGTTGTCACACTGGTGTACTATGTACACACATCCTCAATGCACCAATTAGAAAAACGTGACCTTCATGATTATGAAATCTTAAGGGGTGCAACACGTAATAATGTTGAGCATTGTATGCATTTAATTTAATTGAGTGTAACAATAGAATGAGCATTATCTCAACATTAATTTTTGTGTGTACTATACAAGGTACTCTAGGAAATTAAAAAATGCCATTTACCAGAGAAAGATATATGTTCACGCACACCTCAACTTAGGTAACAGTATCGTAAAGAGTATCTTATCGAATCTCTATCATATTAGTCCGATCTACTAGTTAATTACTGGAATAGTCCCTAAAATCGTACAAATAACAAACTGTGGATCATGGCAAACAGACGGTGACAGGCTGACTACGACATATTGGGAACCAACACCCTCTTTGAAGCACTGCTCGTATGCATTTTTAACGGTTGTATTAAGAACTAAGAACAGCTATCATGCATGAGCATAAATACATGACAAAATACGACTTATCGAGGTGACCGTTGCTAACATTGGCACACTGCGTGAAGCTCCTAGCGGAGATGGAGGACCAGTACGCCGCGGGCATTGATGAGAAGGACGTACCAGCACATGAGGAGGAGGAGATGACTCCGATGTGCTCGTGTGAGCCTGCCAGAGCTTCAGAATTGGCGCACCGTTCGCTTTGCATCCGGGTTGCTCCTTGACTATGGAGGGTAGGTGGAGCAGACAGCAAGCGGATCCGATCATGGTGGAGCAATAGGCAATCCACAACTTCATCCAATCGGAGCGTGTGGTGGAAGCAAACCGTTGCTACCTCTCTTTAAGCAGGCTTCCGCCCCACTTTTATAGATAACGGCATAACCATAGTACACGACTGAACGATACAGTGTACTAAAGAACCCCTCTTACAAAGAAGATCTCGGGATAACCGAGCATCATAAATGCACGTGACTACAATGCCGAAGAAAATATATAGGTAGACGTGAAATCTATGCATGACCCACCCTGATGGCTAAGCTCCACGACAACGGCCTCAGGATGGGAAACGACGCAATGTGTTGTCTTTGCCGAGTCTGAAATGGACAAGGGTTTTCACTGGAACACAGGCAGAGAGAACCCAACGACATCCTCAAGAGGATAAAGACACCCAAAAGTGCCACCTTTGTCAGTGCCAAAGTACGGAGCTTGCACTCGACAATTCACCCATGCCACCACAACGAACCCAGGACACCCGCGACACATCCCAGCTTCCAGAACCAAATCTGGGCACCTCCATCGCCAAAGACGAAGAGTGTGCCGAAGCTACCCTGCTACACCTCTTACCGCCTTGACGATGAAGAAGCATAGCCACCACCGTGCCATGGCATCTACCGAGCCAACCATACAAACCACCATCAAAGGCCGTTGTCCCGATGTTCATGTCCCAAGACACCGCCGACCATCCTCATAACAACACACCAACCACGGTAGGACGAGCGCAAGCAAACTATTACAATCCTATCCCGGCATCAACCACGCACCAAGTCTGGTAGGAAGAGTGCAAGAAAACTCCTTCCACTCCTAGATCAGCATCAGCCACGAGATCTGGGTTAACACATCCACACTGTAGGAGGCATCCACTCATGTGTCCCTATCCTGTCGAGGTGAACGAGAGAGGCGCACAACCAAAAGGTAAACGACGGCAGCCGTCGAGAAAGACTCAGCCCTAGTCCTCCGACCTAGGCCAAGTCAAGATCACAAACTGCCACAACTGTAGCCATCGGGGTCGATCCGATTAACGACCCAACATCAACAGGGGCTCGGACTGACGCTGGAATTGAGTAGTAGACATGGTGTACTAGCGCGAGGGCTTCACCTACGCGAACTAAGATGACCCCCACACCACCTCGCCAATGGACGACATCCACCAACATCAACCCATGGCACCACGCTGCAAGAATGACCGCCAACCCCGACATCACCCGCAAGGACCCACCCATACACCACCAACCCAGAGTGTAGTCCGCATGTACACCCTACACCACCCCTCCCACTCCATCATCCATCGACCCCTCACCAGCAGCAAGCCACCGATAGGCTGCATCTGCAACCAGCCACACAAGAGAGGGATGACAAGAGCCCGCCAGATCCACCAGCAGCAAGCCACCCGTAGGTTGCACCTGCAACGAGTACGCCGGAGAGGGACAACGAGAGCTCGCCAGACCCACGAGCAGCAAGCCACCCGTAGGTTGTACCCGCAACAAACACGTCGGAGAGGGACGACAAGAGCCCGCCAGACCCATCGAAGGCCAAGATCCGAACCCTAACCACCCCCGCAAGACCAGCTACCACCCCATCACCGTCGTGCCGCATCTGCCATCATGTCAAAGCCGTTGCGCCATCGGGCCCCATGCATGTCCGAGGCCTCCACCTTGGCTGGTCGCCCCGCGCCAAACCTCAACGAGGCGAGGAGAGAAGGTGTCCTATTGCCCTCCACTGCGAGGGCCTTTGTCTTGGCGGCTCCAGCCGGCGGCGGTGAGGGAAGGAGGAGGAGGGCGTGTGTGTCGGGATTTGGCGATGCCGCCCTAGTCCCAGCCTTTTTAGTGGATCTGTACTTTGTTGTTCTTAAACCATCGCTACCTCCGCAAGGCGGGATGATCTGGTAGATGATATGGATGTGGATAAAGAAGGCGAGGAAGTGGATGTGGAGTCCGACGACTAGATTAGGTTTATGTACTTTTATTTAAGTTTTATTAGTTAAGAGGACAAAATATCATCCGTTTATTTAAATTATATAGAATTTAGACGAATTTCGTCCAAGTTCGTAAAAATAAGCTTGAATTTGATCGGTTTCTATTGAACTATGGGCAAACGTTTGCGGCAAAGGTTGGATGGCCGACTCCCGTATCAGCGAGTGTAGACGAGTTTGTACCAATCGACGGATGAATATTGTATTTGATTTTGGGGATCAATGTTGGAGATGCTTTAAGAAAATAAGCTACCTATATATTGTAGAGCCAGCTAGCCTATCATTAGTGGTTTGATCATTAGTGCTCATCATATAAGATAGCTACCCTCAGGAGGTGACGGGATCAAGTCAGAACTACGTCGCCGAGACATGAGGAACTGACAATAAGCTACCTATGTTGTAGAGCCAGCTAGCCTGTCATTAGTGGTTTGATCATTGGTGCTCATCATATAAGATAGCTACCCTGAGGAGGTGACGGGATCAAGTCATAACTACATCGCCGAGACATGAGGAACTGACACCCACGTCGCCATCCTCTAGGAGGAGAAACAGTCGCCATCGCCTACTCCTCCCTTCACCTGCCCTTCATCCTTCCGTCGCCGCCAAAGGTGCCTCTAGGAAAGCTCGGTAGGCCCCATGGATGGCGGCAGAGGGAACTTTTCTAGTTGCGCGGTGCTATTGCGGCCGCTGCTCGGGGACTTCACCATGGTGCGGTCGTCGTCGGCATAAGTGGGCGAACGTCATCGTCGCATGGTGCCAGCGGTTGCCACGAGGGTGTGGTGCTGCGGCACAAGGGGTTGTGCGGCAGGCCTGGACGACAACCACCAGATGGAGCGGCTCGATGTGGCTGGGGTCCTCACCGGCTCTGATATAAAGCCTATCGTTCGGGTGCCATGGCGACTAGTCGGTTGGCGATCCGCCATGTCCATTCGGTGAGCAGCGGTGTTTCACCAGTAACGATTTGTTGGGTGGCTTTAAGCTGGTGCGCGAATGCTGCTTGTTGGTAGCTGGTAGCTGCATCTATGTGTGGATGCAGCCATGATGGTGATGGTGGTGGTGATTCAGATTCGATTGGTCGAATGATGGTGGCCGCAAAAAGTATTGCAACCTTCTATGGCTCCTTGACGGTGATGGTCACTCTTCGAAGAGAGGTGACCTCTTCGAATCCGATGGTTGACTTTAACATCAGATGGAAACTGTTGTTGATGGATTGACGCAAAAAGGATGGTTGTGTAGCAGCATCAACGACAACTGCCAGGATCATGAAAAGTGGTGGCGACAACACACGAGTGTCGTCGATTGTGCTAGTTGCATTCGGTCTCGAGCTTCGGGGTGAAAGCATATGGTTGACCTGATTTTCTTATAACTAGCAATGAAGAGTTTTTTTTCCTTCATCAACTTGTTGAAGGCATTTCTTGATATGTTCAGATTGTTTCTTGAGGGTGAAAACGTAGATCTGACATAGTTGGTTGGATTAGATGATGGTGGCCGTGTTAGTGTCGCTCTCTTTCTAAATGTATTGTCATTGAAGAACTTTGCCGTTTGTGTACAAACATAAGATGATTGATGCGGATACAGTTATTTCTACAGTTTGCCGATTATGCATAAGATCGCTTTAGGATCATAGGTTTGATCTTGTATAATGTTGCTAGTTGTTGATGTTTTGTTGATGTTGATTGTCGCGTTTATCG
The DNA here is from genome assembly GCA_950022295.1 of Bromus sterilis. Lineage (NCBI taxonomy): Eukaryota > Viridiplantae > Streptophyta > Magnoliopsida > Poales > Poaceae > Bromus > Bromus sterilis. The sequence continues at coordinate 36,273,142 of OX465597.1, forward strand.
GAAAGAAAAAACTAGCTACCCGATTCCGTATAGTACACAATGATCGGAAAAAATAAGTAGCAAATATACTGATGTCCCAAAAAGAAAACACAATGATCGTTCTAACTCTAGCCTGGTACAGCTTTGAGAAGAAAATCATCGTGCACCTGCCAATAATTATTGAGTATCCACACACCTACATAACTTGTAGACGAAAAATATTCACATAAAATATCCTGAGGCGTGATGCGACCGTCCCATATTGAACACAACTAATTGCACCCCACAATATGTATCCACAAATAGCAAGCACATGAGTTACTAATACTAGTAATACATGGTGATAAAAAACTAATTGTATGGAGTTAAAAGCATCTAACCATCCTCATACTGTAAGGACATGTACCATGGTTGATAAACCTGTTTTATCTTAGTTTCGTCACGTAATTTATATATGACAAAAAATAAATATACAATGAGTTATGTTTTGGGAGTGTCTACGTCTCAATCGACTAAGACCTAACTAGGTCTCAGTCGAATGACGTCACCCTAGCGAATTTGGTCTGTTAACTGTCTTTGTTTTTTTGGCTGTAATCCACTTTGTTTGTGGGCTTGTTTTTTTTTTGTTTGGGGCTGGATAATTGAAGAACCGGTTTGGCCCTCAGTAAAAAAAAGTGATGGAGGCAAAAAAAAGTCTTCCACTGTTTTTCCCCTTTTTGGCCCCCCCTTGCCTTGATCTCTACTTTTTGATCAATTTTGTTTTTTTGTTTTGTTTTTTTTCCTTATTTTTTGTTTTCCTTTCCTTTTCCTTTTTTACTTTGTTTTAGTAATAAATATGAAAATTGTATTCGTTAAGTTTAAAAAATGTTCGCACTTCAAACTTTTATAATTCTAAAATTCGCACTAAATTTTAGTAATTTTATAAAATGTTCGCACTTACAAAAATCGGGCATATAAATATACAGTTGCGTGTTGGGTGTTGTACATCCAACTGTCGCCGTTCCCACTCACAAACAAACTCGATTATAGTTCGGTGCATGGGCGTGCGGTTTTGGGTCAGGCCTATATAGATGCAGTTGCGTGCGTGGTGTTGGACATGCACGCCGTCCCCCTCCCCCCGCCACCCTCACTCACAAAAAAATCTCAGTTGTGGTTTAGTGTGTGTGGGCGTGCAGTTGCAGTTAGGTGTATATACATGCAGTTGCATGCGTGGTGTTGGACATGCAACTACCTCGGGTTGCGGTTCGATGTATGGACATGCAATTGCGGTCGGTTATATGGTCATGCAGTTGCGGTCGGTTCTATAGCCATGCAGTTGCGGTCGATTCTATGGACATGCAGTTGCGGTCGGTTCTATGGACATGCAGTTGTGGTCGGCTCTATGGACATGTAGTTGCGGTCGATTCTATAGACATGCAGTTGCGGTCGATTATATGGACATGCAGTTGCGTCGGCTTTATGGACATGCAATTGCGGTCGATTCTATGGACATGCAGTTGCGGTCGATTCTATAAACATGCAGTTGTGATTGGTTCTATGGACATACAGTTGCACCCGGGTTTATAGACATGCAGTTGCGGTCGGTTCTATGAACATGCAGTTGCCGTCGGTTCTATGGATATGCTGTTGCGGTCGGTTCTATAGACATGCAGTTGCGGTCGGTTATATGGACATGCAGTTGCGGTAGATTCTATGGACATGCAGTTACACCCGGGTCTATGGACACGCAGTTGCGGTCAGTTATATGGACATGCATTTACGGTCGATTATATGGACATGCAATTGCGGTCTGGTCTATGGACATGCAGTTGCCGCCGTCCTCGCTCGCAAACAAAAATCGATTGCGGGTCGATGTATGGCCATACAGTTGCAACCGAGCGTATATACATGTAATTGTGTGTGTGGTGTTGGTAAAAGATACCTGTGGTTTCTTTTACAAAAAAAACAAAATGGTCATACACTAATAATAACTGAAAAAAACTAAAAAACATTTGTCCTTAAAAAAATGAGCCCTTATTTTTCACGGTTTATTTATTTTTCCTTTCTTTCAAGAAAAAAATGGGCCCAAATATCAAAACAAAAAAAACACTAAAAACAAAACAAAAACAAGAAAACCGACTGCTCTCTTACCCCAGCCCACAGAAAAGTGCTAGCTACCACGCCCAACGCGAGAAAAAAGAACGCGCATGTGCTGACCGGTGCTTTAGATGGGCCAGAAACGAAACAAGCAGCTCAACACGAATCTACGTGTACTTCCATGATCCAATGGCTAGCGAGTCGACTAAGACCTAACTAATTCTTAGTCGACTGAGAATTAGCCGCTCCGTTATGTTTTAGCTTAGCTATAATAAATAGAGATTCCTAAATTTATGGTGAGAGAATTATTGCTAAGAGATCATCTCTTATATCTTTTTTTAATTTCTTTCTCTTTTACATCAATATTTATCCTATATGGCACAGCTAAAATATCACCATTGTACATGCCCAATAAAAAACTGAAACATAACATGAGCATAATAGCAAACGATAGCAATGCACTGGCAGACAGGAAAGAATTGGGTTGGGTTGGGTTGGGTTGAGCTGGACCACGTACCTTTCTGGGTTGGGCTTGGGCATCGTCCTCTTCCATTTTTTTTCTTCACTTCCTCCTTCTCCTTCTCCTTCTCTTCCTCCTCCTCCCTCTTGCAGTTTCCTCTTTCGTTTCTTCTCCTCTTTGGCCCGCCTCGCAATCGCGCAGAGGACCTCGTCGCCGCCCTCCTCCGCTTGCTCTTCGCATACAGTATCACCGGCAGGGGGCACGGCCAAGGGGGGAGCCGCGGCGAAAGGGTCAAAAATGGACCCTTCTTCGGCGGCTTCCACTTCCCTTGCGGCCTCCTCGGGGAAGCCGCCGCAGCTGCAGCAGCCACGGTGGAGGCGAGCTCATCCGCCCACCACTGGCACCTCGGCGCCTTGAGAGGCGGGAGATCCTCCGCACCCAAGAGACGCCGCCCCTCCGCTGCTTCCTCGCCCCTCATGATCGCCGCGTACGGCGTACCCAGATCACAGACGGAGATCAGAAAAATAAATACGAACAAACACGAACACCAAGATATCGACGAGACGGAGCGGCGCTTCCACACGAACCTGATGCAGAACACGGCGGCGGCCATGTAGGCGACGTCGACGCGCCGCCTGGGGCCCTGGGCGCAAACCTCGATTTGGTGATATGGGGGAGAGGAGGAGGAGTAGATTCGAAGGAAGGAAGGGGACAGGAAAGAGTTGAGGGTAGGAAAGGCAGGTACAATATTTAAAGGATAGCGATTATTGTGGTGGGTATTGATGAAATCGAGTTGAATATTTTTACCTTTTCCCGCTTTTCCCATCATTTATTTATGTGGAAAGGAGTATTGTTTTCTGATAATTAATGCCTTGGTCCTATAAATAGATACAATTAATGCCTTGTCTGACATCAGTGTCCTATGAAGGTGATGGACATCAGGAGGGCATCATGTGATTACGACTGGTAGGCTGGCCATAGTAAGGGTATCATAGCTAATAACATATTCTTGGAACTAACAAAATGTTTATGTGGCAAATAACTAAAGAAAAAAGAGAGTGTTGGAATAACATAGATAGATATTGTATCTTGTTAAATGTTATGATACTATGTATCATGCATGTTAATAAATGAGATTACATATGATACTAGTTTATGATATTATGCACTCTGAAGATAGTATCATAAAATAGTATCATATGCATGATACTCTTATATGATACTCCCCACTATGAGTAGCCTTAGACAGCGATGAAGTGCACAAATCAGTTCCACTCTTGTGCTTGCTATCCATGAAGGTCTACTAGGCGTGGCGACGGTTTTGTAAATATGAGGTTTACTAGGCGTGCCGACGGTTTTGTATTCATGCTTATGTACAATCATATACTCCCTCCGATTCATAATAAGTGTCGGCCATCTAGTACAAAGTTTGTACTAGCTTAGTACAAAATGAGCGACACTTATTATGGATCGGAGAGAGTAGTAGATTAGTAGTACAATGGTTATTGTCTTGTGATTTGTTTATTTGAAAAAACTGGCTAAAAATAATTCTAAATTAAATAAAAACCTATAGTAGTACGTGGTACCTTATCAAAAATTTAGAAACAAGAGCGAAGGGGAATCGAACTTGGGTTGGTGACATTTCATCAGGTGTTATCTACCAGTTGATCCACACTCATATCTCATGGGTATTGTTTTATGATTTGCTCGATATCTGCACTAGATGCGGGGTATTGTTTTATGATCTGCTCGACATGTGCACTAGATGCGGTTTTGGTCTTGACCAGCGCTCCTGCTCTGTTCAATCTAATGCACCAAGTGCTTCGCACACCAACGCTTGTCGTCGCGTTGCATCGCTTTTCTTACAACGATGATAGACCCCCTATTTGTGACCATCGAAGTCGTGGACAGAGAAAGCTAGAGCTCCCTCGGGTGTTTGCTCGTGGTCTACTGCGTCCTTTACCCGAAGAGCTTAGAGAATGTGGGCGACCTTGGCAATGTGATAAGGTGATGGGCTATTGTGCTCATGAATTTCATTACTCCTCGTGATGATATGTTTCTGGTCGAGTGAAAGCTAACAACTGCAGATAGTGGAATAGTTCACAACCCTGTCGTCCAGGTGGAGTTGTCTTCATCTTCTACATTTTTGGATTTAGGAGGAATTTTGCAGAGGAAGCCACGGGTTCCCAACTGTTGATGTGAGGTTCATTGGTATACGAGTTTAATTCTCTTTGTATGACTAACAAGCATTTTTTTTCTCACTTGAAAAAGAATCTATATATGGTAGTCCATAATCTGACATATCTATCTATCTTGAGTTTCTCCTTGCAGCGGGTGAGATACCATTCCTCAATGCATGCATTCTCTCGATGCACCAAAGTTTTCGGCATGTGTTAATCTTTATCAAGTTGGTTGTTCCATTACTCCAAGAACAAAAACAATTGCTAGTCCTTTTTTTATGGTCCTTAGATTAAGAAACTCTTTCATTCAATAAAAACTAAGAACCCTTTGTGATATCCTACAAGAACGTTACACGTATCAAAACCCTTAAGTTTAAACAAGGATGTGACTTGCCAACTATTGTAAAAGTGTGTGTAAGAAGTATGGACACGTAAAAGATCTTGGTCAAGAACTTGTGTACATCAAAGTAAATAAGAGGGAACAAATGTTGACTGAATAACATGTTTGTGGAAAACCAATTAATTTCTAATATTTCATCTGAGTAATTCGTATGACACAAACAAACACTAGTCACAACATTTTTGGAATGCTAGCATTGGGTGTGCAATCGTGAAATCAATGTCCTAATAGATCTATGAAGGTGAGCTTATACAAAATTTGACTGCGTTTATGTATTCAATTTCACTAATCTAGATAATGGAATCTCTATTAATAATCAAACCACTTCATGTTAGTTTGTGCAGGAGCTGGCAGGAGCTGGGTTCAAATGGTATATTCATAAGTTGGGTTATCTTTAATTATAAGGGACTATTGTGGACGTCGATTGGTATTCCATTTAGGATCGCCTCCATGAGTTTACCTTGGAAGATCATCGTTGTGTCAATCATTTATTTCCATGTCTTTCATGTCATCATCATCAAGATAACTAGAAGAATACCCTGCGCGTTGCAGCGAAAATACTCTATAGTGTAAATTGAAAGGATATAGGATCCATTTAAATGAAAGTGGATGACATGGACAAATGATTGGCTACAATAGTGGATGATGTGCATAGCTTGCATGTTGAGATAGATACCAAAAATATATGCAACTTAGTGGGATTTTGTTAGTGAATGACATGGACAAATGATTGGCTAAAATAGTGTGTGATGTGGATATCTTGCATGTTGAGATAGATACCATAAATGCATCTTAGTGGAGTTTTGCTTTATAAGAGATATAGGTTGCTCACTTTTGTTGTTCAATTCCGTTTGTATCCCCAATTGGTTTGTTAATAAGCATGGTACCATATTGGTTCGCAATAATCTTCCATTCCTAAATAGCTACAATTCACTGCCTATTTTTCCTAGACATGCAATCATGCCACATAAGCATGGGGCATGCATGCATATCATAAAATACATATTTTTTGCATTACTCTATGCATGTTGCACTACAACCTGATTAAATCATGCATATTAATCATAAATTATTATTTTTCCACCTTTTCATTTTTTTGTTATAATTAATACTATTTTATCAAAAAAAAATTATACCCTATGTGTTTTCTTTAGATTGCATTTGCTTTTCATTTGTTGTAGATACTTTCTAGTAAGTAATATTTATATATTTTTGTAGCAAGGTTTCCGCGGCAACGCGCGAGACATCATCTAGTTGCTTTAATTTTGGGTGGCTACATCGTCAAATATATCTCTCGCGACTGCATCTTCTTTCTTCAACTTTCTGAATCTTGTTTTTCCTAGTGATGATGGTGAAGATAATGGACGGTGGAGGAGGAATGACACTAGTAGAAAAAAGGGCTTTGGTTCAGGCCTGGCCAACCCATTAGTCCTGGTTCAGTCACGAACCAGGACTCATGGGGGCATACGTCCCTGTTCGTGCGTCCAGGGGGGGGGGCGGTCGGGCCTCGTGGGACATTGGTCCTGGTTCATCTGGACCCTTTTGTCCCGGTTCCAGACACGAACCGGGACTAACGGGTGTCGGAACCTTTAGTCTCGGTTGGTGGCTTGAACCTTCAACCGGGACAAGAAGACTTGATTTTTTTCCAGATTTTGACCTTCAACCCCCCCCCCCCCTTTAGTCCCGGTTGGTGTCTCCAACCGGGACTAAAGGTCTATTTTTCTTTTCTTTTTTTTAAACAGAAGAGTTTCTGTTTTTAGATCTTGAATAACTGTTAGAATATTTAGAATTTTTGAATGAATCTTTTTTCTTTAGGTAAAAAAAATTATGAACTTTTTGTTAGTGTCGGTACTTTTCAAATTTAAATAGTTCAAATTTGAATTCTTTTGAAATTTGTGTGAATCACTAGTTTCTGAGTAACTTTAGTTTAAAAATATATTTTTGAGTGATTGTTTTTCTTGTTTTTTAATATTAGTATTTTTTATCAGTATGTTCAATTTGGGAATTTTTAGGATATTTGAAATAGGTTTTTTAATCAAAACCAAATTTTGTTTAACTCTTTATGAGGGTTTCGGACGAAAAATCATCTGTTACAATGCATTTCTTTTTTAACTTATTTCAACTCCAGACTTTTTGTGAATTAACTATGCACCATTCAAAGCCACATCCTTAACTTTCAACCCATTCTAACTCCATTTTCTATTTTTCATGCATTTAATGATTGTTTTTGCGACAAATGGCCCTGAAATTGAAAAAGCAGTACACTGGCATGGGCATCATCATTTCCCCCACATAGCATGTGCTAAAATGTTGAGAGGATTACAGCAAAAATTGGATGCATTTCGTGTACAAATTGGACCATCTGATACGTCACAAACGTATCTATAATTTTTGCTTGCTCCATGCATGTTTTGTGTGATATTGCTATGATCTAGATACACTTTCATACACTTTTGATCATATTTGGACTAATTTATTAACTCAGTGCACCTCAGTGCTAGTTCCTGTTTTCTGCTATTTTTCTATTTTAGATTTCCCCCATATTAAAAGTGCTCCAAAAATTCGGGAAAATCAGATAAAAAATCGGCGTATCGGAAGCTTCCGGAAGAGCCCGGGTGGGGCTATAGGGCCACCACCAGGGGTCGAGGCGCCCTGGTGGCGCGGCCTAGGGGGGGCTCCAGGTGGCCGCCTGGACACCTGGTGGCCCCCTGGCTCCCCCATTTCGCCTATATATTCTTGTGACGGGATTCTTCCAAAGACCGAACCCTTTTTTGCGATCTCGCCTCTGTTCCGCCGCCGCCGCGCTTACAAGATCGGGAGCGCCATCATACCTCTTCCCGGCACCCTGCCGGGGGGAGGATTGACCTTCGGGAGCCTCTCCTCCACCATGGACGCTTCCCGGATGATCCGTGAGTAGTCTACCTTGCACCATGGGTCCGTGATCAGTAGCTATGTGATGTTCTCCTCCCCTCTTTGTTCTTCATGGATTAGACCTTGTGAGCTGCCCTACATGATCAAGGCACATATGTGATTCTTTCTGCTGTTGCTATGCTGAGTTTACTAGGATCTGATGGATTATGAGACTATGTTCAGTTTGTGATTGAGTAATATATTTGGTTCTTATCTTTTATATTTTTATTCTTGAGTAATTCTTGCATGTTTTCAGTTGTTGTTTATTGTTGATGTGCGAGGTAATGATAGTGATTTCTTGCACTTCGTTGGTAAACCCCAAGTGGAAGGCGTGATGTAGCACAGCAGCAAATTTCCCTCAGTAAAGATACCAAGGTTTGTCTCCAGTAGGACTCCAGAGATGATAAGTAGGTGTCAGCGGCGCAACTGACGCGGACCTGCACATAGACACAAATAACTTTGTTCCCAACGAAGTTCAGAGAGGTTGTCAATCTCTCCGGTCTTGTTGTTCACAAAGGATCAAACGCAAGGGATAATGATAGCAACTAAAAGTAAAAGAAGAAAAGTAAATGAGCGTGCAAACAGTAATGAGGATATGGACCCGGATACGTGATGTTCACTAGTGATGTCTCTCTCCCAAAAGACGATAAAACTGCTATGCGAGGTGAACAAATTACAGAAGGGCAATTGACAGGATTATAAACGCACCGCAATGCTAACTATGCTACAAAAGAAAGGAAGAGGCTCAAAAGCATGGGCAGTACGCCAAAATAAGTAGACCGAAATCCAACTGCATCTACTACTAATCATCCACCTTGAGATATCTATCCAGAACATCTCGCTGGTATTAAGTTGCGAGCCCCACCCAAAGTTTAAACCCAAAGCAACAGACAACTGCATTAAAAAGAACTTTGCGTAAAGTAAACAATCCTTGCAACCGCGGTTACAAGCACCGTTGTTTTCCCCCTTGTGGCAACAACACATCCCCTAGACTCATGTTTCTGTCACTCAAGTGTGTCATCGGAGGGCATGAACCCACAATCGAGCAAAACGTTCCCTCTTGGGGTTACTACCTACTACTTGGCCAAAGTAATAAACAGCAACGGAGAACATGCAAGAATTACTTAGGAACAAAAATATAAGAGATAAGAACCAAATATATTACTCAATCACAATCTGAACATAATCTCATAATCCATCAGATCCCATCAAACTCAGCATAGCAACAGCAGAAAGATTACAAAAGTGCCTCGATCATGTAGGGCAGCTCACGAGGTCTAAACCATGAAGAACAAAGAGGGGAGGAGAACATCACATAGCTACTGATCACGGACCCATGGTCCAAGGAAAACTACTCACGAGGCATCCGGGAAGCATCCATGGTGGAGAGGAGACTCCCGGAGGTCAACCCTCCCTCCGGCAGGGTGTCAGGAAGAGGTCTTCTGGTGCTCCCGATCTCGGAAGCGCGGCGGCGGCGGAACAGAGGCGAGATCGCGAAAAAGGGTTCTGTCCTCGAGGGTTTCACGTCACGGGGAATATATAGGCGAAGGGGGGCAGCCAGAGGTGGACCAGGGGCCCCAGGCGCCCCCCCTGGCGCGGCCCCACTCGGGCTCTTCGCGAAGCTTCCTGTACGCTGATTTTTCCTATATTTTTCCCGGAATTTTTCTAGCACTTTTTATATGGGGGAAAACTGAAATAGAAAAACAGCAGAAAACAGGAACTGGCACCGTGGTGCACTGAGTTAATAGGTTAGTCCAAATATGATCAAAAGTGTATGAAAGTGTATCTAGATCATAGCAATATCACACAAAACATGCATGGAGCAAGCAGAAATTATAGATACGTTTTGGACGTATCAACATCCCCAAGCTTAATTCCTGCTCGTCCTCGAGTAGGTAAATGATAACGGCATAATTTCTATGGTGACATGCTAGCAACCGTATAAGAACTTTTGAAAAGTAAAGCAATCAAGGTTAGAGATTCAATTCAAGTCCTAACATGCAAGAGTCTATATTAGCATTGAAATAAGTAACAAAAGAACATTAGGTGCAAGAGCTCTCGCTGTCTGTGACTCGAATGTCTCCAAATGGTGTTTGCGTGCAAGAAGGGGGATAGGGAATACGAGAAAAAACATTTATTTGTTGAGAACTCAATCTACTAAAGTTTCACACTTGATCTTTTTCTGGAATCTTATCTTGGCTCGTCCCCAGACCACTAGCCAGGTACAAGTCAATTTGATCCACTCCTTTTTCAATATTTTGAGCACTCATGCAATGGATGAGCGTAAGCATGAGAGTTGACACTTTGGATGGCAAAGAGAGAAATAGTGTGGAGGAGGAAGACAAAAAGGGTGAGAAAGGCTCACATCAATTAGGACAATCATAGGCAAGAGATGCCAAATGATAGATATGATGTGAGGAGTAGGGATTGCCATGCAATGGATGCACATACGAGCTAGGAAGCTCTCCAATGGAACTAGTGGGGGTGCATCTAACTTGCTCGCTCATGAAGACCTAGAGCTCGTTTGAGGAGGCTCATCCTTGGAATATGCAAGCCAAGTTCTATAGTGTGAAGGTCCCCACATAGCTATATGCATAATGATCATCTCTATGGAGTACAAGGATATAAAGGGAGTACTAGTGTGGATCTCTCAAAAGGATAGTAGTGTTGCCCCTTTCTCTCTTTTTATTTTTTTTTCTCTTTTTTATATATTTTTTGTATTTTTTTGTGGCCTCAATGGCTCTTTCTATTCAACTCTCATTTGTCCTCTTTGAGATCTTTTATTGTGTCCACTTTGGGATCTTTTCCTCACTTAAGGGCAACACTCTATTTTACAAGAAGGTAAAGGAGATCTTTCACACTTTACAAGGTACTCAAAATCATAAAGAAGATGTAACTATCATGATGTATGCAATGTATGTCGCTGCCCGTGTAGAAGGACATGTATGACATGAAGATCAAGTCATGAAGAGGTGGATGTTGCATGGCAATATATCTCGGAAAGGCTATGGAAATGCCTTGATAGGTAGGTATGGTGGCTGTTTTGAGGAAATATATAAGGAGGTTTATGATGACAGAGCGTATCATGCCAAGGATTTGGATGTACCGGCGAAGGTGGACACCAACTCTCGGAGTGAGAAGAAGGCAATGCACGGCACGGGAGAGGCTAGCAAAATATGGGAAGGTGGAAGTGTCAACTTTCAATACTTACATTAGTCTGAAGAACTTATGCACTTATTATCGGTAACTCTCAATCTAATAAGGAGGTTCACAAAGAGACAAGTACCCCGAGGAGGAGTGTATGGGGGTTTGGTTATCCTTGCGCATCCTCGACTCATGGTACGTGAGTGTTCTCTAATATTCGATCCCTTCAAAGATTAGTGATCCATCTAGTAGTTTAGAGTTCTCAACTAGTTTTTGTAGGTTTTGAAAATACACACGGATTGCCCAAAATACGACACCTATCACTAATAGGCTAGAGCTCTTGACACCAAAACTTCAAACATTACTCACATCAAAACTTCAAAACTATTGCAAGTTACTACTAGAATTAAATAGCAACCTCAATTACCTACTTCCAAGACAAAACACAACTCAGTGCAACAACCAACTCTCTTTAACAAGATAAACATGAAAACTAAAAAGAGTTCCAGCAACAGACTAAACAAAAGCCAAGGCTCTTGCTAAAGACAAACTAAGACTAAAACTAAACATGGAAGCAGCTATGAAAAGATAAAGAACACACAAAAGCAAAAAGATAAGCAGGAAAAATCCTATGATGCGTTCTAGATTTTGAAAGTGGAGCGTGTTTCTCTCCCACACAAAGTAAGACGGGGTCTAACTTGTTATGAAAAGCAAGCAAAACTAAATAAAACTAAAAAAATAAAACCTAAGAGCGAGACGCTCGAAGCATAGCACATAACGCAAGAAGTGATAAAAATATAGTGAGACGAAGGACGAACTGATGATTGTTGATGGAGAAGGGGATGCACGGGGGCATCCCCAAGCTTAGACGCTTGAGTTTCCTTGAATATTTATTGGGGATGCATGGGGGCATCCCCAAGCTTGAGCGCTTGACACTCCTGAATCTTCTTTCATCATCTTCCATCGCACACTTGAAAACTCCCTTCATACATAACTCATCATAAGCTGATTAGAGAGGTTAGTACCCTTAAAAAAATAATTTCCCCCCACTGGATATAAAGATATTCTTGAAGATCTACTATTTCGCAAGAGTGCCAAAAAGTTTTTGCAAAGAAAAAGCAAGCTTAAGGTTTGCAAAAGTTAGGAGAGACAAAACGTGGCAGAATCTGTGAAAAACAGAACAGCATGTAGTAAAGAATTTTTTGGGGCACTTCTGCAACTCAAATCAAAAAACTCAGAACATACGAAAGTTTCACAATTGTATAGAGCACGCTGTCAAAACAATTCAGATCAAAAAGATGATCTGGTGATTTGATTCGAATTTTTATGTCAAGGGACATAATCTGTTTTATGGACAGCATGTCACAACTTTTGCTTCCCTTATCATAAGAGGCTATAACTTGGCACAAAGCTGAAAAATAAAGATACAATGATGTTGCTACAGTAGTAACAAACATCAAGACACAACAAAAGCAAAAAGAAAAACCTAAATTCGTTGCGGGCTGCCTCCCGAAAGCGCTTTCTTTTATGCCTTTAAGCTAGGCATGATGCAAAAGAAGAACCAAGTTTTATCAAGAGAAAGAGAATAACTAGCCCGTGTAACGGAATCAAAAGGTAACTTGATTTTCTTTCTAGGGAAGTGTTCCATCCCCTTTTTGAATGGGAATTGGAATTTTATATTCCCCTCTTTCATGTCAATAACCGCACCAACGGTGCGAATAAAAGGACGTCCCAAAATAATTGGACACAAAGGTTCACACTCTATATCCATAACAATAAAATCAACGGGAACATAGTTGTCATTGACAATGATAAAAACATCGTCGATCTTCCCCAAAGGTTTCTTTACGGAAGAATCAACAAGACGAACACCAAAAGAATAAGGCTCAAAGGGCTTCAATTCAAACATATCAAATATTCTTTTGGGCATAACGGAGGTACTAGCTCCAACATCACATAAAGCATAGCAAGAGAAGTTATTTAATTTAATTTTGATCATAGGGTCCCAACCATCATCTAGCTTCCTAGGTGTGGAGGCTTCTACTCTAAGCTTCTCCTCCCTAGCTTTGATGAGAGCATTTGTGATATGCTCCGTGAAGGAAAGATTAAGTGTGCTAGTGTGGGGGTCTCTAGACATTTTGTGTAGCAAGCTAATAACTTCTGAGAGGGTGCAACTATCAAAATCAATATCACTACTATCAAAGGTGGTAGTAGTGTCGTCTAGGCTCACTTGTTTGAAACCCGCTATGTTCATAGGAGTTTCTTCATCTTCGGTTGAGGTATTAGCATCACCATTAATAGGTCCAACGGGACTAGGAGTGCATTGGGTGCTAATAGTTTGGGTGTCCTCAACAATTTGGATAGTGGCAACTGTGTGGTGTGTAGGAAGGCTCTTAATTCTATCCTCTTCCATAGGGATAACTTCCGGTTTGGCTGCCATTTGATTTATCAAAGTAGATTGGGTGTGGGACAGATTCGAAACATGGGTTTCGGTGGCGGTAAGTCTAGCCTGGAGATTAGAAATCTCACTGTTCAGGCTATCAAGCTGTTCACTAATGTTTTGCAGAATGGCAGTATGCTCACCTATTTGCTTAGAGAAGGCTTTGTTTTGTTCAAACTGGGTGTGCATATAGTTCTTAGTAGCTTTCTCTATTTCTACCAATTTCTCATAGCTAGGTAGGTCTCTTTTCGTATAAGCAGGATTATAGGAGGTGTTGCTAGGGTAGGTGTTGTTGTTCCCATAGTTGGATGGAAACGGTCTAGGATTGCTAGCAAAGTTACCCCTATAAGCATTGTTGTTGAGGTTGTTTCTAGCAATAAATTTCACATCTACTTGTTCTTGGGCAACCAAAGAATTTAAAGGGACATCACGAGGATCAATAGAGGGTTGCTTGGTAAGTAGAGACATAATTAAGTCAACTTTTTCATTGAGGGAGGTAATTTCCCCGACAGAGTTTACCTTCCTACCTGTTGGAGCGCGTTCGGTGTGCCATTGGGAATAATTGGTCATCATCTCATCGAGAAGCTTTGTGGCAGCACCAAGTGTAGTTGACATAAAGGTTCCTCCCGCGGCCGAATCTAACAGGTTCCGCGAGGTAAAGTTCAAGCCTGCATAAAAAGTCTAGATAACCATCCAGGTAGTCAAACCATGTGTAGGGCATTTCTTAACAAGAGATTTCATTCGTTCCCAAGCTTGGGCAACGTGTTCATTATCCAATTGCTTAAAATTCATAATGTTACTCCTTAATTGGATAATTTTAGCAGGTGGGTAGTACTTCCCTATAAAAGCATCTTTGCACTTATCCCAAGAATCTATGGTATTCCTAGGCAAAGATTGAAACCAGATTTTAGCGTCTCCCCTTAAAGAGAAAGGAAAGAGCTTGAGCTTAACAATATCACCTTCTACTTCTTTATACTTTTTCATATCACATAATTCAACAAAATTGTTCAAGTGTAAAGCAGCATCATCTCCAGCACCAGAGAATTGATCTCTCATAACAAGGTTTAGCAAGGAAGGTTTAATTTCATAAGAGGTAGCTGAAGTGGCAGGTGTGGCAATGGGGGTGCAGATAAAGTCTTGGTTGTTGTGACTAGTGAAGTCACACAACTTGGTGTTTTCAGTGTAACCCATAGCAGCAGCAAGTGTGGTAGATTTTTTTTGTGATTTTTGATATAAGACACAAAGATAAAAACTGAAAGGTAAACTAACAAGACTAAAAAAACAAAGGTAAATGGTAGTGTGCAACTCCCCTGTCTTAGCACTCGGAGTCCTCGGCAACGGCGCCAGAAATTTGGCTTGATGTGCGAGGTAATGATAGTGATTTCTCGCCCTTCGTTGGTAAACCCCAAGTGGAAGGCGTGATGTAGCACAGCAGCAAATTTCCCTCAGTAAAGATACCAAGGTTTGTCTCCAGTAGGACTCCAGAGATGATAAGTAGGTGTCAGCGGCGCAACTGACGCGGACCTGCACACAGACACAAATAACTTTGTTCCCAACGAAGTTCAAAGAGGTTGTCAATCTCTCCGGTCTTGTTGTTCACAAAGGATCAAACGCAAGGGATAATGATAGCAACTGAAAGTAAAAGCAAAAAAGTAAATGAGCGTGTAAACAGTAATGAGGATATGGACCCGGATACGTGATGTTCACTAGTGATGTCTCTCTCCCAAAAGACGATAAAACTGCTATGCGAGGTGAACAAATTACAGAAGGGAAATTGACAGGATTATGAACGCACCGCAATGCTAACTATGCTACAAAAGAAAGGAAGAGGCTCAAAAGCATGGGGAGTACGCCAAAATAAGTAGACCGAAATCCAACTGCATCTACTACTAATCATCCACCTTGAGATATCTATCCAGAACATCTCGCTGGTATTAAGTTGCGAGCCCCACCCAAAGCAACAGACAACTGCATTAAAAAGCACTTTGCGTAAAGTAAACAATCCTTGCAACCGCGGTTACAATCACCAATGTTTTCCCCCTTGTGGCAACAGCACATCCCCTAGACTCATGTTTCTGTCACTCAAGCGTGTTATCGGGGGGGGGGGGGGCATGAACCCACAATCGAGCAAAACGTTCCCTCTTGGGGTCACTACCTACTTCTTGGCCAAAGCAATAAACAACAACGAAGAACATGCAAGAATTACTTAGGAACAAAAATATAAGAGATAAGAACCAAATATAGTACTCAACCACAATCTGAACATAATCTCATAATCCATCAGATCCCATCAAACTCAGCATAGCAACAGCAGAAAGATTACAAAAGTGCCTCGATCATGTAGGGCAGCTCATGAGGTCTAAATCATGAAGAACAAAGAGGGGAGGAGAACATCACATAGCTACTGATCACGGACCGATGGTCCAAGGAAAACTACTCACGAGGCATCCGGGAAGCATCCATGGTGGAGAGGAGACTCCCGGAGGTCAACCCTCCCTCCGGCAGGGTGCCGGGAAGAGGTCTTCTGGTGCTCCCAATCTCGGAAGCGCGGCGGCGGCGGAACAGAGGCGAGATCGCGAAAAAGGGTTCTGTCCTCGAGGGTTTCACGTCACGGGGAATATATAGGCGAAGGGGGGCAGCCAGAGGTGGACCAGGGGCCCCAGGCGCCCCCCCTGGCGCGGCCCAGGGGGTGGCCACGCCGGGTGGCCGCCTGGGCCACCCCTGGCTCCCCTCTGGCCCCACTCGGGCTCTTAGCGAAGCTTCCTGTACGCTAATTTTTCCTATATTTTTCCCGGAATTTTTCTGGCACTTTTATATGGGGGAAAACTGAAATAGAAAAACAGCATAAAACAGGAACTGGCACTGTGGTGCACTGAGTTAATAGGTTAGTCCAAATATGATCAAAAGTGTATGAAAGTGTATCTAGATCATAGCAATATCACACAAAACATGCATGGAGCAAGCAGAAATTATAGATACGTTTTGGACGTATCAATTGTTTTGACCAAGTAGTAGGTAGTGTGTAAGGCCCGATATGTGGTACTGTTCCAGATCTAGATGTTTCCATCCAGATCCGGGGACGAAGCACATATCGGTCCCACCGCGACATATGACGAAGTCATACGCCCCGGATTTCCAACATGATATCACAACATTACAGATACAAGGATACAACATCTCATACAATCGGCATACAACTGCCTTAATACAATACAACAGCGTAAGATACATGTCTGAGTACAGACTACAAGCAAATGCCTACTAGCAAAGAGAAAAACATCGATCCCATAACCACATGGGTCCAGGCCCTCCGCCGGAATCCTCCTAACTAGTCGTCGTCGAGTCTCCACGTGAAACGTCGATCACCGTACCTGTTGTCGATCAAGAACCCTGAAAAGAGTTTGGGGATAGTATCATGAGTATAGAGGTACTCAGCATCCAACTGTAGTGTTCATCTGATCCAGCAAGGACTTCATCACTCGTCATTCTAGGACAACTAGTAGTTTACGGTAAGGATGGGGTAAGTGGTGAGGTTGCTGCCGCACTAGCATTTATGAAGTGGCTAACGATCTAGAGAGTAAGGTAAGAAGCCAAGCATTCGGTGAGGAATCGCCTTCAACAAGTCTTGCTATCAACTACTTACGCAATCATAACACCTATCCTATCCTTGTCCTCCTCTTCGCATCCCGACGAAGAAGAAGCAATCAAGGCACACACACACA
Source organism: Bromus sterilis (assembly GCA_950022295.1). Taxonomy (NCBI): domain Eukaryota; kingdom Viridiplantae; phylum Streptophyta; class Magnoliopsida; order Poales; family Poaceae; genus Bromus; species Bromus sterilis. The sequence goes on from OX465597.1 coordinate 36,290,453, forward strand.
TTGATCAAGTTATATTAAGATTATCTCAGTTGTTGTTGTCTATGAACAAAGAGTAGGTCTCAAGTCGTCCATAACCGTGGACACGGCTTCTCGAAAAGATTTAACCCTGCATGGGTGTACCGACTGCCCATTACAAGGCTCCGCACGCACACCCATCTCTCTCAGTTTCTACCTATCACAGGAAGCCATTTTATGATTTAGTCCCGAGAGATCCGGAACGACAGGTCCCTCTAACTAACAACGCACAAATCCGGGTGGCCCCCGGTGAGTCGACATCCAACTCAAAAGCCGGCCGCGCTCTCGAATCGGCCTCTACCGTCTGGACGAGGTCGGGTTAGTTGCCCAAACAGATATGGACAACCCCCTAGCTCCCTGGGGTGGACCAACAAGAGAAACCATGTCTCCGCTGGCCCAAGTTGTATGAAATCTGCCGGCCGCGGACCAGTCACACACACGTTTCAAATGGTAAATCAGCTTGGGCCACCACTAGAAATGTTTGAAGCTAGGTAGGTAAGAAGAGGGGACCCCATAAAATCCCACACGCGGTTAGGCACGCTCAGTCTTAAAACCAATACCCGAAACTCGGATCCTAGGTGTCTCGAATGGAACAAAGTGTCGCGGCGGGATAGCCTAGAGCTTCCATCCTTCGTCGAATATAGTCAACATTATAATAATCATATCATCAACAACAATATAATAATGTGATATCCCAAACCCAGGAGTAACAGGGTAACATCGTAGCTTCCTAAGCATGCATACTAAGCAGGGGCTGAGCAACGAGCAATAGTAACATAGCAGTACAAGGTTTGCTGGGAGGGGACATGGCTGTATCGGTTTAAAAGAGGTTGTAAACATGTGGTAGGATCAAACATCGAACCTAACCTATACTAGCATGCAAACCGCTGGTTGAAATAGAATGGATCATAAGTAATGTATTGTCCTTGCATGTTGATAAGTCGGGTTCTGAAGGTGTAGTTGATCGCAAGCTCGCATCGTTTTCGAAGGTACCCGCGGAAGCACACAAGAGGATAAACACTGGAAAGCAATCAACGAGCAAGCATCTATTACTACGAGGCAACACAAGATCAAGAATACATCACACAACACGGCAACGCGATACGGATCTATCGTCGGGAACGGTTACTAACAGTTTTGTGTGGGGTATCGGTCACACACGACGAATACCACACGTTTACGGTGGTTCAAGTTGCTTAGCTACAGGTGATCAACCAACGGTTATTAACATGGCAACTCAAGCAAGCACGGAAAAGCACACAAACATGTCAAGAGGTGAAGCACAAATTAAACTATCTATGCTAGTCAATTTAAGTGAGGCACATCCTAAACATGGCATAACACTAAGTGCCGCACGATGATTAAAACATTTGGTACTGTTCTGTCCTAAACCATATTTTAGGTTGGTTAACAACAGCAAACAATAGCATAAACACAAAGTACACGAAAAACTAATCAAGTTACATATAAAGAACACCCCAAACAGAGTTACGGTTAAAAAGATACAAGCAAAACAAGTTACGGGCACAATCTGCCAACATCACGAAGCACACTTTAGAGCAAAGCATAAACAACATAATGAATGCAAACATGCTCGCACATGATATGAAACAAAAGTAGACATGGCAGGTAAGGCATGGCAAAAAGAATCATGCAAAAAGACATCATAGATCAAAAGATATTAAGCAAACAACATGGCATCGTGACGTTACAGACTTAGAGAAAAACAGAAGTGGCTGTCAAAAACAGCAGCATAGCAACTTTGGAGCTCAACAACTATATGACCAGCAAGCATATCATGACAATGTAATACATATAAGGAAAGTAGACATAATGCTTAACAATATGCAATTGGAATCACTCAATTCCGATAAACGGTCAAGACACACTCGTCGACCGAAGTTGCAACAAAATATAAACAGCAGCACACTAACACCAGGGTAGCTACTTTGGATCAAGATACAACCATGATGCAACAAGCAATTATGGCATGTGAATGCATGGAACTAAAGTAGAAACAATGCTTAACGCATCGCAAAAGGAACCACTCAATTCCGACGTACGGTTGCGAAGCAACCGTCGCCCGAAGTTTCAATCAAGCAACAGTTTTCAGACAGTTTAACAACAACAGTTGCAATTAACGATCTGGTGCCCTGTTTAGCACACAATTACACAATCAAGATGACCTCAAATGCAAGTGCTCACAAAAGATGAATTTAAGTGCACATGAAACTAAGCAACTTTCATTTTGGGGGCACGTTCATCGGAGCTACGGATCAACGGGAAATCGCATTACAGAACGGGATCAGCAGCAGTTTCCTCTCTGACTTAGAAAAAAAAACACAGACAGCAGGAAAAAAAAGATAAATAACAAAAAGAAAAAAAAGAGGGGCTGGGCGGCCTGGGCTCACCTAGTGGGCCGAGGCCCATGGCGGTGGCGGCTAGGCTGTGGAGGGGAGTCTGGCTGGCTGGGCCTCCTGGCGAGGTGGGCCGCGGGGCCAAGGCCGGCCCACCTAGGCGCCGATGCCTCGTACCGATCGGGCAGCAGCCACGGCCGCCGGCGGCTAGCGACGGCGCACGCCGACGCGCGACAGGAGGCGGCGGGGGCGGGGACGAGCGCGGAGTGGCGGATCCAGCCGGCTGCTCGCCGGATCTGGCCGGAGGAGCTCCGGGCAGCGCGCTCCAAGGGCGGCCCGACACGAGGCCGAGCTCGGCTCGAGCTCCATGGCGCGGTGGACCTGCGGGAGGAGAAGAAGAGGTGAGAGGGAGGTGGCGAGGAGGAAAGGGAGAGAGAAGAGAAGGGGTGGCGCGGCGGCCTGCTGCTGCCGGCTGCTCCGGCCGGAGGAGGGCGGCGGCGCGACCCCGCAGGCGTGGAGGCGGCTCGGGCTGGAGGAGAGAGGAGGAGGCGCTGACGTGGCACTCCCTGGGCCGTCGGATCGCCAGATCTGACGGTCCAGGTTGGATCTGGCTGGGATTTTTGGGATTTTGGGGCAAAAAACGAAAATTGGGGTTATTGTGAGGGGGGTGGCTGCAATTTTTCCAGAGGGAAACCCTAGAAGAGGGTGGGAGAGTGGTGGTCTTTATATAGCCCAGCTGGCTGGCAGTTTGCAAAAACATCCCCGGTTTTTCTCTCGCGCGCGCGGTGTTCACGTTTCTGACCGCCGGGGGTCCGCAATACCTCCGATTCGGGTAAAACTTTGAACTGCGCGATCAGCGCGTCGAGCCGGCGGTGTTCACCTCGCGCTGGAACCGTTCTGAGAACACTTTTCGGCGCGCTATAAAAATATCCCGTTTACTTATTAAACGGGGTTTTTCGTTCCGTTGGCTGCGGCTGGTCTTCTGCGGTTTTCGCGACGGTGATCGGGTGAAACCGGTGTCGCAAAGGTCGAGTGTCAGGGTGGCAAGTGTCGGTCTCCGTCCGATACGAGATAAGAGGGGGAGAAATAATCGCCGATCGATAAATCGGGGATGCAAACACCGCAAACAAATCAGACAATCAAACACTCACGCCGAAAACAAAATTTTTAATTTTTGTGAAAACTGGGTTGTTACATAGTGACTCCAAGAGGGAACGTTATGCTCGATTGTGGGTTCATGCCCCCTAATGACTAGCTTGAGTGACAGAAACATGAATCTAGGGATGTGTTGTTGCCACAAGGGAGAAAACAACGGTGCTTGTAACCTCAGTTGCAAGGATTGTTTACATTACGCAAAGTTTTTAATGCACTTGTCTGTTGCTTTAGGTTTACACTTTGGGTGGGGCTCGCAACTTAATACCAGCGAGATGTTCTGGATAGATATCTCAAGATGGATGATTAGTAGTAGATGCAGTTGGATTTCAGTCTACTTATTTTGGCGTACCGCCAATGCTTTTGAGCCTCTTCCTTTCTTTGTAGCATAGTTAGCATTGTGGTGTGTTTTTAATCCTGTCAATTGCCAAGCTTTAATTTGTTTACCTCGCATAGCAGTTTTATCATCTTTCGGGAGAGAGACATCACTATAGTGAACATCACGGGACCCCGGTCCATATTCTCATCACTGTTTACACGCTCAATTTATTTCCTGCTTTACTTTCTAGTTGCAATTATTATTATCCTTTATCCCTTGCGTTTGATCCTTTGTAAACAACAAGGCCAGAGAGATTAACAACCTCTCTGAACTTCGTTGGAAGCAAAGTTATTTGTATTGTGTGCAGGTCCACGTCAACCGCTAAATTTCTAGCGTCGTTGTCACCTACTTGTCGCTTTCGGAGTCCTACGGGAGACAAACCCTATCCTCTACATAGGGGAAATTTGCTGCTATCTTACATCTCACCTTCCACTTGAGGTAACCAATGACGAGCGAGAAGCCATTATCATCTCTAGCACATCACCATCTCCTTCGAAGTATGAGGGTTTCGGACGAAAACTCATCTGTTACAAAGGCATTTCTCTTTTGAACTTATTTCAACTTTAGACTTTTTATGCATTCAATATGCACCATTCAAATCCACATCCTCATGTTTCAACCCTTTGTAACTCCATTTTCTATTTTTCATGCATTTGATGATTATTTTTGTGCTAAATGACCCTGAAATTGAAAAGGCAATACAAATGAACTCTAAAAAGGTTGAAACATGGCATGGGTATCATCATTTCATCCACATAGCATGTGCTAAAAAGTTGAGAGGGTTACGGCAAAAACTGGATGCACTTCGTGTACAAATTGGACCGTCTCCTTCGAAGTATGATGGTTTCGGACGAAAACTCATCTGTTACAAGGAAAAAAAAATTAAAATTATTTCGACTCCAGATTTTTTGTGCATTCAATATGCACCATTCAAAGCTACATCCTCAACTTTCGACGCTTTTAACTTTATTTGTTATTTTTCATGCATTTAATGATTTTTTTTGCTAAATGACCCTGAAATTGAAAAGCAGTACAAATGAACTCTGAAAAGGCTGAAACTGGATGCACTTCGTGTACAAACTGGACCATCTCCTTCGAAGTATGAGGGTTTCGGACGAAAACTCATCTCCTACAAGGCATTTCTTTTTTTTAACTTATTTCAACTCCAGACTTTTTGTGCATTCAATATGCACCATTCAAAGCTACATCCTTAAATTTCAACCCTTTCTAACTTCATTTGCTATTTTTCATGCATTTAATGATTTTTTTTCCCTAAATGACCCTGAAATTGAAAAGTAGTACAAATGAACTCTGAAAAGACTGAAACTTGGTATGGTATCATCATTTCACCCACATAGCATGTGATAAAAAGTTGAGAGAGTTACGGCAAAAACTGGATGCATTTTGTGTACAAACTGGACCATCTTCTTCGAAGTATGAGGGTTTTGGAAGAAAACTCATGTTTTACAAAGGCATTTCTTTATTTAACTTATTTCAACTCGAGACTTTTTCTGCATTCAATATGCAACATTCAAAGCCACGTCCTCTAATTTCAACCTTTCAAACTTCATTTCCTATTTTTCATGCATTTAAAGGGGCGCCTAGCCACTTACCCCTTCATTCTTCTCCTCAAAAAATTATTCAAAAAAATTTAGGATAAAAATAATTCAAAAAAAAGTTGGGATAGAAATTTAAAGTTGGGAAATATGAAATAAGGGTTTTCCTACTATACTATTGAGGGAAATATGAATTTTTTTCAGATTTTTGGTTCTGCAAAAAATTATGAAAAAACAATTATTATTATTTATTTATTCAAGATTATTATTATTTCATTACTTTTGTTTATTAAAATAATTATTTGGAATTAAAACAATATAGAAGTGTTACATTGTAACCAAGAGGTTAATAGGATTGATATGATAGTAATCTACTATTCTTAAGAAGTTACTCCCCACTACCTCTATTCTCTTAACATGCACACATGCCACCTCATCAAAGGTCCACCACAATATGCATGGAAACAAGCTATTTATTATTAGTTCTTCTCATGCACACATTCATTTCATGACACATGTCACCTCACTCAACATGCATGAAAAAGTTTTCCATTATATTAGATAAATATTTCCAACTTCACAATAATAAAATAAAACACATGTACTATTACATGTATTTTTTTTACTTTTAGTTTATATATTATTAATTCAATTATTCATGTTTCATACAATCAAATCATTCAAAATATATTTCAATCGATTTCCGCAGCAACGCTCGGGGTATCCTCTAGTATCAATAACGTGTGCGCGGTGTAGTTAGAAGTGGGGAATTTTGACTACCACTAAGTAATTTGACTAGATATTAAGGGCGGTTAAAGACTAAACTAGTCAAATAACTCAAATAATAGAAATTGTGAAAATATAGAAAAAAAGGAGTGGAACAAACTGGTCAAATGATGGAAATAATACAATTTTTGAAAAAAATAGAAAAAATGTAGAAGAAGAAAATTGAAACCTTTTTTTCCCATGGAGGCCTTTAGTTCCGGTTTTTGTTACCAATCGGGACTAAAGCCCCTCCGCCCCAGCGCACCATAGCAGCCCACGTGGAGGACATTTAGTCTCGGTTCGTAGGCGAACCGGGACTAAAGATATTGGGCTTTAGTACCGACCCTTTAGTCCCGGTTCCAGAACCGGGACAAATGGGCCTCTGGAACCGGGACAAATGGTCATTTTTCTACTAGTGGAGTAGAGAGAAAGATGTCACTTTACCTTCTAGTAAGTAGAGGGTCCTAGGAGACGCGAGGACAACTGAACAGAAAATAAACGAGAGAGGGAATCGAGAATCGTAGTTTTAATAAGGGAAGCAACACGGAAATCCCAAACGACTCACGCGGGCATATGCACCCACTAACTAGAAAATTAAAAAAATGCAAAGCAATTCAAAAAAATCTTCATTTTTGTGGAATCCAACATGTTCATGCATGTGACATCCGTACAAAATTTCATGGTATTTCGACATTTTCGATTTCCAAAAACCCATGACCATCTTGATTCTTGATGAATAGTGCCATTTTTCAAAAACCCTCGTAGTCCTAAAATTTGTCATTTTTGCCGAGGATTACTCGAATGTTCAAACTTCACGAATTTTGGTCTGGACTTCACACACATGACCATCTTGCATCATACAAAAAATCTGAATTTTTTGGTTTTGTTTACTTTTTAAAATGATGTCCATATTACTAATAAGAGCAAATGCACCTATGACCCAAAAAACCGCTCTCGAAGCAACATGACATCATGCTTAACACACATATTTGTATTATATTTTATTTTTCACATGTAATTATTCCATGTCAATGCATATTATAGGATAGTTGGGGAGATGTTTTGGCACTGATCTGGTTTTGCCTATGTACGTGCAATCCGTGAAAGGATAGGGCCACCAATTTCTAGGCCCCCTCTACTTTCCAAAATTTTAAACCATTAGGCCCAATAATCTCTAGCCCAAATCCCACTCCCATTAGTCAATCACTAGTTGAGTATAATACTTCCAATGTTCCTCGTAACAAGTTCCTGCAAGTGGGCATAGGCCCACTAATAATTTTTCCTATGGAACATCTCCATGTCCTTACTATCAAATATGATTGCACCTCGTCTCTTTGTCAATGTGACTTCAAAGTTTTGTGACTTTTTCTCCATGTGATTGGTCTGGATGATTCATAGGCTTCTCGCCTCTCCCTACGTCCCTTGCCTCACCCAGGAGTTCGGCATCCACTGCTCAAGGCCATGAGTTCAGAAGTCCACACGGTGGCCCCTCCTTGTTGTTGCTCTAATTACCATGATGTGTACATCTTCCCCTAGTACTCCAACTACATGTAATTTATACTTATTAATCTAACTAGATGATACCCTGCACATTGCTGCGAGAACTATTAATAAATAATTTAATGTTCTAAAATATGAGAAAAAATATGAAACATAGTATAATTTGATTATAGATTATTTTTCGAAAGAGATATGATTAAAGATCTAAGAAAATTTGATGAAAAGTAAATAAAAATAGTGTGATTTTTGTTTTATTAATTTATTTCCTTGAAAATATATCAGCGAGATGATAAGAGATGAAAACAACGTTGAGTAGAGACAGTGGAGACATCACCCTTGGCTAAACCTAAAACAATGATAGCGAGTACATATATGCATCCATACAAAAATTATCGCATAGAAAAATAAAATCTGAGGTAACTCATTATTTGATTTTCTATAAAAAAAACGCTTATAAATCATGAGGTTGAGTGCAAAAATAAGCTAATATTTATTTTTGAAAGGTTGTATGTACATGAGGATTTAATGGAAGCATGTGCATGAAAAGTTAGTGCGAAAAATTTATACGATAGACCTACTTAATGACGCGGATAGCTTGCATGTTAAAAAATAGGTTAGTGGAGATGAAATATTTAGGTAGTATGACATTGTATCATAATATAAATAAATAAAAAGAAGGTTGAGTATCATATTATAATATTGTATTATAATAAATTCTAACATAGTATGTGTTTTGCGTGACAATAAATAAAATTATATATGATGCTAAACTATGATATTACGCATTGCGGATGTAGCATCATGCACTAGTATCATATGCAGATATTAAGAGCATCTTCAACATATGCGATAAAACAGCACCGCGCGCTAAAAACAGTCATATAGCGCGTGCGGGGCTAAAAGTAGTACTCCAATAGAGGTTGCATAATGGTGCACGCTGCAAAAACTGCCCAGCGTGCTGGACCGCAGGCTGTATATCTTGGGCGTCAGCTCCAGCGCGCTGGCCAAACGAGAGCTCACCTAAGAAGACCAACTGCCCTGAAATTTCTCACGCGCCCAAAGAGCCGTTGTTGGCTGCCGGAATCGCATCGCCGTGCTCTATCGCGCATCAGCGTCTTGGGCCGGCGGCCTCCTCGCCACCAGCCCGGCAGTCGTCGCCGTCCTCCTCGTGCGCGCCCGCCGACGGCTTCCTTTCGCTCGCGCATGTCCTCCTCGCGTGTGTGGATGTTGCCTCGCCGTGCGCCCGTCCTCCTCGACGTCCAGGCCGCGATGGCTCGTCCAGGCCACGGCGGCACGGCCACGAGTTGTTGAGTATGTGCCATAAAGGCAAATAAAATATGTTTTATTAGTATAATACATTAGTTCATAATACGTTTTATACTATGTTATAACTGTATTAAGCGAAAACATTAATACACATGTGGTATAAAACAATCAGGTCCATAGTTAACTATAGTGTACTAGTTTATTGGGCAATCGATGATCAAGGTTTCGTGATCATGAGGTATGAACCGCCTATTGACATTGAGGCCGTATCATTGGGAGAATGATATGATGAACACACAACCACCAGAAGTGTTGCAATGTGATCGAGTCACATAAGTTTAACACTGCGATTAATATAACGTAGTGACCAGATCCTTGGACAATAATGATCATACGTAATTACTATCTATTAGGACATTTTAATTTACATCCACCGCCTGACTGAAATATGCTAGCCATAAAGGTGTATTTTAGGTATTCCGGAGTAGATATGTTAATGAGTTTGCAAATAGATCAAAGAGGGATTTGTCCATCCGAGTGATGGATAGATACTCTGGGCTCACTCGGTGATATTGCATCATAAAGTTTGCAAACGTGTGACTAGGTCACGGGGTTATAATATCACGAGAACGAGTAAACATGTTTTTCGGTAATAAGGATCAACTAGGTATATTGGATACTGATGATCAAACCTCGGAAAAACAAAGTACCGTAGGACAAAGGGAACACACTCAACGTTAACAGATCCAACAACGATGAAGTTCATTCGATGTAAGCGTAGGGGCTATCAAGGATTGTAACCAGGTCCAATTGATTAGTCATTGATCAAGAGAGTGTCTTGATCATGTCTATTATTTCTCGGACCATAGGGTGTCACACTTAAGGGTATTCGACGCAATAAGGATAAATTTAGGATCACCGGAGAAATAAGAGAGAACACCAGAATTGTTCCGGTGGAGGACAGAAATGGTTCTAGGTATTTTGAAAGGTCCAAAATATTATTTAGTAATGTTTAAATATGTTTTATTATTTAATTAATAGAATTAAATATTAAAATATAATAAAAATGGAAGAAAAGGCATATGGGCCTAAAGAGGCCCATTAGGGGAAGGAGAAGCCTCCACCCTTGGGCCATGCGCCAAGGGAGGGGCCCACTCCCCCTTGGCCGGCGCACCAACCCCCCTTGTGGGTTTGGTCCCACCCCGTGGAGGGAGGGAGGTGTGCACCCCTCCTTGTCCTATATAAGGAGGGGTAGGGTGCCCTTTTTCCATCATCAATTTTTGAGACAAGTTCTCATCTCTCTCTCACTTTCTCCTGCCTTTGAGCGGACTCCCCTTGTTTGGACTCTGCACTGGGTTGAGGGTTTCCTCACCATACGCATGCCGTCATGCTGCAGGAATCGGGATCCGAATCCATCTTCTTTCCGTTGCTCGCCTGGTACCGGACCCGGAGGGACGTGGGGTACATCGTATGTGTGTAATCCCGTGAGGCACTACACTTGTGGCGCTTCTTTATCGTCAAGGACGTATCGCAAAGTCTTCACCGACAACGTTCCGACGGTGACGCAATCTCGTCATCGATCTACAAGGACCGGGTGCCTTCTGGAGTCGTCAAGGATCTCCGCTGCATCGAGGATCGGCGGGTACGACTATATCAACCGCGTTCACGCAGGAATGTTTTCTGGTTGACGGACTACATACTGGTATGTGACCTATTTCCATCCGTTACTTGCATCGCCATAGCATAGGTCTTGGGTTTGGGAGTCGTAGGTTAAGAAAAAATATTATTTTCTGCCCCGTTCCCCAACACGAGCTGGGCACGGCGGTCACGGGGCGGGGGGCGGTGGCGGCGTGGCGACGACGAAGAGCGACGGGGCACGACCACGGCCACGGACGCGGCGACCACAGGGCACGGCGGCGGAGCGCTGGAACGGCTCTGCCCTAGTGCTCTATTTTTCACGCGTCTGTTAAAGTGTAGTATCTACGCATTGTATTTTTTAGGCATTTGAAAAATCAAATTCCATCACGGCGCGCTAAAACACGATACAACATGCTGTAAACAAGTTTTAGTGCGCCAGAATATCCCGCCTCTTTTGGAGATGCTCTAACACTAGTAGAAAAAGGCCCATTTGTCCCGGTTCTAGAGGGTCATTTGTCCCGGTTCCGGAACTGGGACTAAAGGGTCTTTACTAATGCCCAAAACCTTTAGTCCCGGTTTGCCCACGAACCGGGACAGATGGGGCTCCACGTGGCCTCTGCGGCTTGCCCGGGAAGGAGGGCCTTTTGTCCCGGTTGGTAGCACCAACCTGGACCAAAATGCCTCCACGCGTCAGCAGTTCCGTGTCTGGGGTTTTGTTTTTTTTTGAGAGGGGATGGGGGTTTTGTAGGGTTAATTTAGGGGTTTCATATATTGTAGCTAATAGAGAGAGGTGTCCTCTCTTATCTCCGTGCTTGGTCGACGCTACGTACTATACGTATAGAGAGGACTCGACATGCTAGCTAGTAAGCAAATGAAGGAATTAAACCATTAAGTACAGAAGATCGTCATGAACATATACAGAGAGAAGTGAGATTGTTCGAACAACAAGTTTTCGTATATCTATCCGACGCTACTGGCTACATATATAAAATATAAGATCTCTTACAATACCCTAACATCTGAAATCAAGTTCCATATGGTATTCTCCCTCTTTCCTGATGACGTGTTCAAGAAAGAATCCCGCCAATCCCTCTTGAATTGCTATTATGCGATCTTGTGGTAGGAGTTCTTTCTGCAGCTCCCAAAGCTAATTCGAAGAAGGGGATCAATACATATATATGAATGAAACTCAACACAAATGATGGTAATAAAATAAAATTGTGAATATTATTGCTTACGCACATCAAAATCTTTTTTAGAGTAGCCGCCCTGCTTAGAGATCGTAGCGTTGTAGATGTACTCGCATACGTAGTATCCACAAAGATTAGTCCCTTCTTGCTGCCACAACCACTTTACGAGAAATAGAGGTCAATCAAACTGATAATCAAGCATTATATAAATGGTATTGATGAAACTAGCTAGAATCAAATTAATGGGAGATGCGCGGAACTAGCTAGTAGTACTTACTTTCGGGCGTGTAAATTTCAGCTCCTTCGGCAGTCCCGGAGATTTTGTGGTGAACGTTATCCAAACCCTGCCAGACATAGAAAATAATTATTACCTAATATCAGGAAATGAACAAAGTTGCCGAAATGCTGCGATAATGATCGATTGCACTTACTTCTTAAGCATTTCAGTGATGATCGCATACGTCTTGAGATCTTTTCGTCTTGAGTCTAACACGGTTACTAGTCCCTCCTCAAGCATAATCTCTAGGAGAATAAAGTGGAAACTGCGCACGCATGCATAACTCATCAATTACATTACTATAACCTCGAGTAAATAAAGGAAAACCGAATATGCATAGTATAACACTCACTCGAAGTTGTAAGGAAAGATTATTTTTTGTTTGTTTTGATGTTGAAGCAACGATTGTAGCAAGTTGGCCTCGGCTTGTTTGGGATTCTTTTCCATCGCCCATTCATCAAAGAGATTTAGGTTAATGAACCCAATATTATAGATTTCTCTTTGCTTGCATTCGACGATCTTCAATCTGCATGATATAGTGAATTATATGTACATGCAATGAAAGAACTGAGCTATATATAGAGACTTAATTAAAGAAGTAGTACTTATAGATAGTAGAAAATGACGATTACTTTATCGATGGCCATTGCATTGTAAAGCTGGAATAACTCCTCAAATGGAACACACAACATGTCAATTCCAACGAGGTCGTGCTTGTCTTTAACCATAAGCAACACATTATCCAACCCAGAGTTCTTGCAGGTGTCCATGTACCACTCATGGAATCTTCGCATCATCGTTGGTAGCTGTTGATCAGGTCTAACGAGAGGATACCCGTGCCGGAATTTGAGTTCGTCCACCTGGAGTGGATCAAAATGTATATCGTCTGGCAGGTAATCACCAGGATTGGTACCGGGCACCATCCCGGCCGGCAGATTTGCGACGACGATATCACTAGACACCTGCAGCGGGGGGTACAATTGTTTCGCCTGTTCGCCGAGCTGGGGAATTTTTTCCCTCTTGCAATTTGTTGTTCTCTCCTTTGGTCAGTTGTAGTGCTTCCGGACCGGCGCGTTTCTTGCACTTTCTTTTTAAGAGCGCGGACATGGTTGTCATCCAGCGGAGCCGGTGCTGGTCGCTTCAGGGCATCCAAAGTGCGCTTCAATTTCACCTCATCTATCTTCTCCTTCGGAGGTGGATTTTTCTTTTTTAAAAAGGCATCCACTTCGCCTTTAGAGATCTTCGCGCTTTCCTCATCGCTCCTCTCGTATGGTAACGGCTCAAGAGGCTTGAGAGATGATGGACTGTATTGGTATCGCCTCCCACCACTGGTTGTACAGCTAGACGCCGGAGTGATGGCTGCTATTTTCCTTTGTTGCTTAAGAGGCGCCGGAACAGCCGGAGCGGCGGTGGCGGCTCTCTTCTGCTCTTGCTGACGAGGCGGAGGAGGATACGGGCTGCTCGGACGCGCCGACGCAGGCGGAGAAGGAGGCGGAGGAGGAGGCGTGCACTGATCAGTCGTCGGAGGAGGAGGCGGAGAAGGAGGCGTGCCCTGATCTCTCGCCGACGGAGGAGGAGGCGGGCCCTTACTCGCCGAAGGAGGAGGAGGAGGCGTAGGTGCCGTCCAGTTCGGAAGCTTGATGAATTCCTTCGGCCATAGACATGAAGTCCTTAGAGCATTCTGCAGGAGATTTTCCCCTTCGCCGGTAGGGTAGTCAAGCTCGATCTCCTCATTTCCCTCCATTATTTCATCGACCATCACAACAGCATAGCCTTGTGGAATCGGATGACAGTGACAAGTTCCGTTGGGTCGAGGAGGTGCAACATGGCCGATAGCCACCGTGGGTTTGAATTGCATCAATTGCTTCTTAAGGTGGCATTCTTGAGACTCCGTGATTTCATCCACGGGGTACCTGGAAGCGTCAAATCAGGTTGCGCAATGACCTCGGTGGAAGCCACGCTGCTTCTCCGCTGAGATGGCGGGGTAGCTTCTAGGGTAGCTTCGTCTGCTCGATGCCTCTCCTCTAGCGCTTGTACTCTTGCATGCAGGTTCTGTATTTCGCTTTGCTCCTGTTTCCTCTTCCTCTCCCTACATTAAAACCAAAGTACATACATAGTTCTCATTGAACAACATATAGCTCTCCAGAGCATCTAATTAAACCATACATTGAAACTATGTAAAACATTTCAATGCAACAACAAATGCGATCATAATCGCAACCAAGGTAACAATTGATCCAACGGCATAATGATACCAAGCCTCGCTATGAATGGCATATTTTCTAAACTTTCTAATCTTCAAGCGCATTGCATCCATCTTGATCTTGTGACCTTCTACGACATCCGCAACATGCAACTCCAATATCATCTTCTCTTCTTCAACTCTTTTCTTCTCTTCTTCAACTCTTTTTAATTTTTCTTTTAAATACTCGTTTTCTTCTTCAACTAAATTTAACCTCTCGACAAGAGGGTCGTATGTAATATCCGGTTCACATACCTCATAGATAAATACATCTATGTCAAGTTGGTGTCCGCATAATTACCATAAACACTAAATGAAACAAATAGTTATAAAAGATAATATATACCACATCCGAATCATAGAGAGGACGAGGGCCGACGGGGGCGGATACCAAAACCATCGCACTATATAATAACAAGCAATAATACAAGTAAGAAAATTAGACAATTATCTATCTAATCATACAAGTAAGATTTTTTTTTCTTTTATAAAGAATATAAGAACAAGAGGCTCACCACGGTGGTGCCGGCGACGAGATCGGCGCGAGCGATCGACGGTGGTGAAGACAGGGATGGGACGTGACGGACCGCTAAATCTGGACAAATCTTAAGAAAAATGGAGCTTGGAAGTCGAGTTTGGAGAGGAGAAAGCTTAAGTAGTGTGGCTCGGGCATTTCATCGAACACCTCATGTGCATAAGAGGTGAGCTAGAGCACCACAAATCCCTCTCCTCGCCGGCCAGGAAAAAACAGAGCAGTGGAGTGCTCTGTTCGCGGGCGAGGGGTATATATAGCGAAATCATTGGTCCCGGTTCGTTTCCGGAACCGGAACTAAAGACCACCCTTTAGTCCCGGTTCGTGTCTGGAACCGGGACCAATGGATGTGGGCCAGGAGCGAGGCCCATTCGTTTATTCTTTTGCAAATAGATGTGTTCATGCAGATTAAAAAAGTCATTTGTAAAAGGAAAGGAAAAGTATAAGTGCCGAAGGTCAGATATTAATGCATCCGCCCGAACACCCATGCAGCAATTTTGATGTACGGGCCATCTTTAATCAGCTTTCACATTTTCAACCTTTAAAAAGTTTTATTTTTTAAATAAAAAAGGCGATTAAAATTCCATTTTATAATTAAATCTGCCGCGACGAGATCTTTAAAACTAGATCTCATATTGATATGTTTCCAAAAGAAAAAAATTGAACCAAAAGTTACTATGTTGTTTACACTAATGTTGTCATGATTTGTTTTTTGTAGATTTAAAGCTATCATTGTATTTTAACTTTTTTTGACTCATCGGCCGGCGAGGACGCCGAAGAGCTTCGGTGATGCTTAGTGAACCCCGAGAAAATATCTGGCGCGGGGGGAGGGGGGTAGGGGGCATGGCGGTCTCCTGGGTTACGAATGCGTCGAGGAGATTCTTCAGCGCACCTCAAGGGTGACCGTGGGAGAGGGGACATGGATCACAGGGAGCGTTTTGTCGACGGTTTTGTGTTGCTCTGGCGGCGACTCTTTTTGTGTCCATGGCAAATCTATTATATAAACCCGATAATTTCTTTCTATCTACATATGGAAAACTCTTTCCTTTTCAAATGATAACGACCTGACATCAAGATCGAGACACCTCGCGCATACATTTCTTTGGATGACAACTTTAAGAATGCGAGGATGACAATTTTGAGAAAAACGGATAACTTTATTTATAGCAAAAACAGTATAAAACGTGAAAGTTGTCATGCTTAGCAACTAAACTTGCCACCCACGCACGATAAAATTGCCATAAAAATGTGCCACACTTGTGGGCGGGTGGCAAGCCCACACGCTTTGGTGGCAACTTTTAACACGTGTGAGATGACAACTTCTGCTAATATATGGTAAATTTGACTAATAATTGCCATCTATATACACCTAAAATTGTCTTCTAAAAAACGTGTGGGCGAAAGTGCCTCCTATATATGGAAATTTTTATTCATAGGACATGACAATTCTTATTCATATGACATGGCAATTCCTATATATAGGACATGGTAATTCTTATTTGTAGGAAATGACAATTTTTATTCGTACAAATGGCAATTTTCATTCGTAGGACATGATAGTGTGTGGAACATGGATTTTTTTTTTAAATGTTGGACACGGCTATTTTTAGTAGAAATGACAAATTTACCATGGTTATAATGGCGCAATAGTTTTACACCTAATGGAAAATTTTCCATGTTTTATTTATAGCGTGTACAATCGCCATCTGAAAAAAACAAACCGAAAAGAAAAAAGAAAAATTGACAGCTGAAACAAAAGTTAATAACATCTACAACTTGAAGTTGTCACCCTCACATAACTAAACTTGCCATAAGAAACATCAAGGATAGTTATCAGCGTCCCAGGTTTTTTTATCTATCAATGACAAACTATTTTCCTTTTGGTGTCTATGATAAATTTAATATATCTTTGCATTTAAGATGAGTTTTTGGCATGGATAATAAACATGTATTTTACCCAAGACAAGTTTTATTTTATGAATAACGAGAAATTTACTTAGAATGTTGAAGAAAACGTGCAAAAAAATAGTTGAAGCAAATGACGGTAATTTTAGTGTAAATAACACGACAATTTACGTGCAGTAAACATGACAACTTTTGACCCCAAAAAAAGTTATGATAACATATCGATATGTGATGTAGTTTCGAAGATCTCGTCGTGACGGATTTAATAGTGAAAACGGTTTTTCAATTGGATTATTTATTTGATAGATAAAACATTTAAAAAAGGAAAAACCAAAAAGATTCCGCTAATGCCATATGTTTTATCTGTTTGTGGATGTATGCATGCTCTGACGTCAGCAGCGTTCGGTTCGAAATAGCTCGCCCGAATGTTCGGCACATATCAGTGTTCAAAGGAAAATAACAAAAAGAGGCAAAAGAAAAAAATCGATGCATCAGTAGAGAAGTTGAGCGACGATGGTAGTGTCAGTGCTCACGCCGTTGCCGAGGATATCGGACTGGAGGACTACGCCGCCGAGGATGCGATCATCGCCATGCTCTTGGAGTGTAGCGAGCGGGAGGAAGAGGATATGACCTCCTATTAGAACAAGGGATCACCGGCGAGCGCGCCTTGCGAGAGAATATAGAGGAGTGGCGCCGCGTCACCGAGGAGCAGGATAAGCTCTTCATCGACCTCATCTTCGACAAGGAGTAGAGTGCCTTCGTTGTGTCGTCACCTCACTCACAGGCTCCGATGAGCCCAATTTTGTAAACTAGGGATAGGTGGCGACACATTTTTAACAAATTTTACTATGTATGCTCGAGCGGGAGGAAGAGGAGACTACCTCCTATTAGAACAGGAAATCACCGACAAGCCGTGCGAGAGAATGCGGAGGAGTGGCGCCGCGTCACCGAGGAGCGGGATAAGCTCTTCATCGACCTCATCTTCGACAAGGAGTAGAGTGCATTCGTTGCGTCGTCGCTGCACTCCCGGGCTTAGAAGAGCCCAATTTTGTAAACTAGGGATAGGCGGTGACACATTTTTAACAAATTTCACTGTGTATGCTCGTGATGTGGTTCGTTTTGCCGCGAATCTGAAGAACTAGTATGATCATCAGTGTTCATTCGTTCCCGCGAGTATCAAAATTTTAAATTTACGGTTCAGTTTTCTATATCTGTTCTGTGTGATGATGTTTGAACCCTTATAAACACGCAAAACACAAACTGTATCTTGCGTTTAGAAGTTGGTTCTGCTAAAGATGGTCTAAAGGGGATTAGTAAGTGTAGCATTTTCTCTCAAAGGGCCGCAGCCTAATTTTATTAGAGAGAAAGAGCAAGAGTTACACATCTAGATCTAGACGATCTAGACGACAAACACCACAGTTACATAGAGTTTCAGACCCTACACGATGCCCTGATCTCCCTCAGGTGATGTCAGTAATCAGCCCAGCTGCCCGCCAGATCCGTATATTATCGAGGATCAACTAAGTGTAGCATTTTTGTGCGCACAACACGAATTGTATCTTGCGTTTACATGTCCGTGGAGTGTTTTTTAAAACACAATGCATGCAAGATGACAATTAAGGGTGGCAACTTCACCAATGCCATTATCATTGGAGTTCTTGATTCACTTGGTCCTAATATTAGAACTAGAAATTTGAAAGAAAGGCACAAAAATGAGAAAAATAACTTATAAAAGTCGGCATTTGGTGACTTTGTCGACGACTCCCAAAAGCAATTAAAATTAAGACCAATACAAAAATAACAGAGTACATACTTCTAGGATACACCAGCCATGGATTCAGGTTCAGCTGCACAAGCGAAGAAAGCAAAAGGTATCGCAACTATTCTTAAAGGTGTAAATCCAGGCTCTACATACGCCTTTGTTCTAAATGAATGAATTTGAATAAAAGCCGAGCCGGTCATGCTGCTCTATCCTGAGACCCTGGAGAATTTTCGCTCCTAACTCGAGTGCGCATCAGTATATTCTTCTCCCCAGGAGTAAGCTTCACCAGTCATGATCTCTCCACCACATCACGACTACTAGAGGCATTGTCATGAACAGCTCTTCCCGTTTCATTCTCTGGATTTCTGGAGATAAGGTCCACGGTCCCCTGTGCTGTTGGAATCTTCTTGATCTGCCTGGCCTGGATGGCTGAGTGTATAGCTCATAGAATTAAGAAGGCAAACTGGCAACATTGCTGAATCCACAACATGTTGCCGAGGTAATTCGGCATAGAAAATTGAAGATGGTGTCCCATGCTGTCCGGTTATAGGAAAAACTGGTGCTGTGGGTGGTTCTTCTGCTACAGCAACAGGTCGACAAGGAGGCGGCGAATTCTGGAGTGCTACACTGGCATCATTGGGAAGAGGTGGCCACCCCAATAGGTTGGTCTGATTGGCCTGCGAGTTTGTAACAACCCCATACCTGTTTTCATATGGCAATCGATCTCCAGAAAACACATCAGCTGCAGGAACAAGGTGAAATGTTGAAGCTTGAATCAAACTTGTAGAATTTACAGCAATATTGGGGAAACTTTGAGCTTGTAAAGAGAAAAAAGGTTGCGTTTGTGGCGAGAACAGATTTGTCTTAAGATAGTCATTTGTTTAGTACCTGTATGTTTCTGTGGAGTCTCGGCAGATGATTCGCCTCTGTCAGTGCAAAGCTCTTTTCCCATCAAACGAAATGCACATCGCATAGAAGTACTAGCCTCACCGACTTTTCTTAAGCTCGGTGGAGGACCAACGACATCTATGTCAGAAGATTTGATTGGTTCACCATGAATTTTTTTGCCTGACGATCCTGAACTCCTTGCTATTTCCAAGTCAGTAGCGGGTGGTTGACTTCCCAATCTCTGTGAATCAAAAGAAAAAATAATCAGGTTTTCACTGCCATCAAGCAATTCGGCATCAGAATTTAAAGTTTCATCGTGTGTATGATCAAGATTGGGCACCTCTAAATTAGAATCATAGGCCCCATCCAATTCAGGACATTCTGGTGGTGGCATATTCAGATCAAACAATGGAGCAGGCTTCTCCTTGGCGATTTTGACGGATGTGCGCCTTGTGTATGTTAGAATGTTCTGTCCAGGGAGAAATTTTCCAAGATCTCCTGGTTTTCCCATTTTATCAGCTTTATCATTATCAATGCAATTTTCCAAGATCTTCTGAGTAGCCAGTCCACCAGGCAAATTAAGACTTCCTAGTACTTCCTACATAATTGAGCAACATTATTTGAGACCATAAGATACATATTAAATGTGAGTACACAAAGTAAATACGAAAAAAGACGTCACACATCACATTTGCACATGTATAACGTTTTTGAACAAATCACCAAAAGGCAGAACAGTTTGGAAGGGAAAGTGATTGACTATATCTAGTTGTTGTTCTTCTTAATTTTGTATCATGGAAATTTAGCACAAGTGTACCCACCACCAAATTTACAAATGTAGAGCCTCTCTAAGAAAATGTACAACCAGACTTGTACTATAACTTAATTTCATATATGTCCGTCCGCCCGTCCAGTCACCCCTCATTTGACCATGTCCACAGCCTTCCCCTTGGTGTCAAAAAAGCACTTGTCCCTTCCCCTTGGTGTCAAAAAAGCGCCGGTCCCTTCCCTTTGGGCCTCCTTGAGGAGTCAATCGGCGAAAGCCGCGGTGGCAGCCTATCCATCATGAGGTGCTCGGATTCCTCAATGCAGAGCCGGGGAACCTTTATGTTTTTTCCAGCAGCGGCTCGAGCGTCCATCTCCGCCGAGTTCAATGACCGGGAGTTGACATCGCGAATAAGGTAGTTCTCCGGGTCGGCCAACGCAGACCTGCAGGACTCCGGGAGGAACATTCCTCCCTGATACATTGCCTCGTGCAGTGTTCGACACGCGCCTCCTATTAGACGTCCTCCTCCGTGGGCTCAGCATGCAGTGTGGGAACAAGCACCCACCGCCTTCTGGGAGGAGCAGGTGCCAGAGCGGTAGGGGTGGGGTGTACAGGGCGACGGATCTAAATAGACGTGAATGGGCACATTGCCTTGATGGGTGTCATATGACAACATGGAGCTCGATCTCTCGCCCCGATCCATGTACGACCAACGGAGCACTATATAAAGGGCAAGTGCCTCATCATTATCATTTTCATCGTTCGAGTCTGAATGCAAGTAGGCATCCAATCGATGGGATCCGCCTCGTTGCCAAATCCATCTCTGAAAGCGCTCCTAGAGCCGACCATGGTGCCGCTGGGAGGGGAAGGGATGGTGAGGGGAGTGGACAGGAGTGTATTCGAAAGGGAGCAAAGAGGATGATAGTGAGATCTCGGGTTGCGTCCGGGTGGGGATGGGTAGGGTTTTCGTAGGGATGGGGTGGGCACGAGGTAGGTGAGTGTGAGTCGATATGTTGTTGTGGTACCATTTAGGCATGTCTAGTCCTTCCTCTCCTCCCCAGGTATGGGTTGGGTTTGGGGGGTGTCGGTCAGCCCAAACATTTGGGCTTGCTATGTGGAGTCTGGTTGGGTGGAAATTTCCCATACGAGTTGTCTACCCGGATGTTTGGGGATGATATGAGGGCTCCGGATGTAGATGCTCTAACCATTCCATAGTTTTAACCCCTCGAATGACCTATGAAAACTGAAATCTTTAATTTGAGGAGCTAAAAAGTGTGAGCACCTAGCCCTTTCCCTAAAATTTGATTGCCAACTTAATAGTCAAAGATTCATACATCACTGACTCATACACTATATTGCACATCACTACATAATCAAGTCCAATTAAATATAATGATAATAATATGCAAAGACCAAACCATATCTTGCATTTATGCAACAGCTAAATATATCATCACATAATATCAAAATTATCAAGGGTAAGATTGAAGGATAAAGTGCATTGAACAGAATATATGTGTTTAGTTAATTAGTACTGGTATATATTACCACATAAGATAAGAAAAATAAGGGAAAATACTATATGCAAATTACCGGGATTATACATCTTCCCTCATAGTACAGGATAATCAAGACACCAATTTCTACCAAATGAAATGAAATGCATAGGCTAGTTTTTCTATAATGTGATTGGCTCTACAAATCATAGACGTATCAAGTATATGTATCCGCCAAGCACAAACCATGGGATGCACCAAGATTTGGGAGCAACGGTGCTCCCAAGCTTGGTCTTGTTCCGTAAGTTTCTGGAAGCGTTTAGAACCTTCTATCGCACTGGCTTAAGAATGAAAAATAAACTGTACACTACAAAAAAAACTTCAAATACATACTGAGAATACAACTCTCTATTCCTGTAATGACCCTATGTGTGGGCTTGTAAAAACAAATTATATCTAGCTATCAATACATCAAGATTGAAAGTTCTCTGTTTCTCGAGAGAAATCACGAATGCATATCCCCATCAAGCTATGTAATTGATTTGTTCAAGAAAAATTCACATGGTATTGAAAAAACCCATTTGCAAATATTTTTTATGCTGATAATAGTGACACCCTTAAACCGCACACCAAGCATATTAACTTCTGAGTTGGTAATAAATAAACATGCATGCCCAAATTTAGCCAACATAGCGTCCAAAATGTGCAAACCATGTTCAACACAATCCTCAATTTTAATTCACAATATATATTTATGTTATCAATACATGTGCAGGGAAGAATGCATATACTAAAAAGGTGAGGACAATAAATAAATAAACATATATAAAAAACAAAATATCTTAGTTAGCTTATTGATGGCTCTCAAATCTCAGTACATACATATTATTGTAGAAATAACTATCAATTGAAGAAAAGTAACATGTTTTGCCATCAAGCTGCTGACAAAAGTGAATGTAACTGAGTACTCCCTCCATTCCATAATATAGTGCGTTCTCGATTTTCATGCTTTAACTTTGACCACAAATTTAACCAACAAGACCAATTGCGGCGAAAATAAAAAATGTATTATCAAAAACTTCTTTCAAATACAAATTCAATTGTATAATTTTTTCTCCCGCCGCATTTGGTCTCGTTGGTTTAATTTACGGTCAAACTTGAACCTCGATAAACGTGAGCGCACTACATTATGGAATGGAGGGAGTACATAGTATAATCTTAGAGATCAAATTCACACGTAATCCTTAGAAAGCAAATAAGATGGATTATAAAATATTAAAAGGGCAACACATGATATGAGCCTTGCATGCATGCATATGCATGTACTCAAATGTTGATAAATTATACGATGCACACACAAAATCAAACACTAGTATATAATGTGAAGAAGTAATAGTGGGGCTTATATTCCCTTACACCTCAAACTTACGTATAAGTAAGTCCAAAAACTAGCTGGGTGGGTTTTGCCCATTGTGCCCTATTAATCTGGTGAATTAGCTAATTGTTGGAACTTCATAAGAGGGTACAAACAGCAGACCATGCATCATGCCAAACATATGGTGACAGGCTGACTGGGACATACCGGAAACTACGTACTCCTATCTTCTAAACACTGTTCCTGGGCACGCTCACAGATTAGACATTTTTTATGAAAAAAAGTTAATAATTGCATATCATATGCAATGATGAAGTTTCTTATCCAAGAGAAAAAAATACAGTACTCCTTTCGACCCATATTAATGGGCACATACTTAGTGCAACTCTAATACAAAGTTGTACTAAGCGTGTGTCCATTAATATGGATCGGAGGTACAAATGTTCTTCTTCCGTTTCATATGATAGTCTTGTGTGTATGGGTCCAAAAAGCTGAAACGTGCAGGAGGGACACTAAGTACGCAGCTCATTTACTTGAGATGAAAAGGGCAACATGATGCATCATGCATGTGCTATAAGATGCCTGGTACATATGGTAGCCGGCCTCGAGTACAATACAAGGACGTCCGCAATAGATAACATCATGAGTATAATGCATAAAATACTAGTGTATGATATATTTTTTTGCGGAACATAATTTTTTATGTTAGTATCTTAATACTTTATTTGATCCATAATAAATGTCGCTCATACTATATAAAATTTGTACTAGTTTAGTACAAAATGAGCAACAATTCTTACAGTATTATGAATCAAATGAAGTATTATTTATTGTCATGTATGACACATACGATGCACATATGGTATAATAACTAGAAGAATACTTCGCGCATTGCAGCGGAAATCTCTATAAAAACTCTAAAATGTAAATTGAAAGGGTATAAATTGCACGTCAATGAAAGTGGATAACATGAATAAATGATTGACTCCAATAGTGAATGATGTAGATATTTTGCACGTTGAGATAGATACCATAAATACATCTTAGTAGGATTAGTGAATGGCATGGACAGATAATTGGCTACAACAGTGGATGATGTGGATAGCTTCCATGTTGAGATCATGGTTTAAAATAGCTAGCGGGATAAGTGATATATCAGCGGATTTTTTTGACAACTATTTACCAATATTTGACACAAAGAATCCCGATATATCCCGATATTTGCCGATATTCAACGAAGAAAAACAATACCGGCGAGCTTTCTTAGCAGTTATATCGCCGATATATAGGCAGCTATCTTAAATCATGATTGAGATAGACACCATAAATGCATCTTAGTGAAGGGTTTTCTTTATAAGAGATATAGATAGAATACTCAACTCTCTCTTTCATCATTCAACTTAATATCACATTGCCAGACTTACTTAGTTGACATGTATGATAGTTATGATACTTTCATTGAAGGAGACCTAGCTAGTCATCATAATCTAGCACACTCTTAGTCTTATTGATTATCGGTCTTAATTAAGTGTATGAGTAGCAACAGGTCTTAATTAAGTGTGAAATGCCATGTGCAACCACCCCTGACGACTCTTGTGACTGATGATCAGCGTACAAATTAAACATAAAATAACAATATTTACACATACAAAACAGTAACGAGGTAGCCACTCTAATGATGCCCAAGAAAGAAAACACAATGACCGTGCTAATTTTTGCACTTACTCCCTTCGTCATGGTTTAAAAGGCACAGTTAAATTTGTGTGCGTTTTCATAATAGACAAGGTTTAAAGCGCGAAGGCAATTATTTTTATTAATCAGTACTAATATTTCACTCATATATGCATGCACATTCTCAATTTTTTGCTGCTTTAGTCGAATGGAGTTGATGCATGCATGATGTGAATGTAATTAGTATTACTACTTCATTCATTTATTAATGCTATTTTTGCTATATCTTACAATCAATCAATAACTACCTTGGTCCCAGAGATTTAAACCGTGACGGAGGAAGTAAAACAAGACCCAGACAGCTTTGACTAGAAAACCATCGTGCAATTAGGACTACGCACACAATCTTGTTGACGACACAGATAGCCCCGGTTGATTAGCAAATGGGTTCGACTAACAAAGTCAAACCTTACATAAAATATCTTGCTAGCTATAACTAGCTGCCCCCCACAATATCAAAATGTATGCACAAAAAGCACACAAATTATCTATTTACCCCCTCATCATCATATAGAGTGCAAAGGCATTTACCCAACCACAAACTGTTAAGCAAAACAACCAAAATCCGACCAAACATTCCATCCATCCCCAGCAGATCGAAAGTAAAATAAGATGTCCAGGTGGCAAGACTCGTTAGCAATCTAAAAAACTAATAATTTAAAAGTAAATAAAAACAAAGTTAGAAACGTAGGAATAATAGCAGATAAATTAATATCATTGCATCGACAGACTAGCAGAGAGTTGGGCTGGGATGCGCTGGATCAGTTACCTTTGTGGCCAGGAAATTCCGTTCTGGCTCTCCGCTCCTCTCCTCCGGTGGTGCAGCCGGCGCAGCCTCCTCGGCGTTCTGCTCCGCCTGCAGTCTGCTCTTGCAGTTCTCCACTCTGGCCCGCTTCACGATCCCGGACATCGCCTCGTCGCCGGCCGGCGCCGCTTGCCCGTTGCATCCGCTATCACCGGCGGGGGCCACGTTCAACAGTGGCGCCGTGGCAGAGAGGTCAGAGATGGGCCGCTTTTTCGCTGACTTAGCCGTCCCTGGCGACCTAGGGACCGCCGCCGCAGCAGCAGCAGCAGACACGGCGGAGGCGAGCTCGTCCATCCACCAGCGGCCCCTCCGCGCCTCGATAGGGGGCAGATCCTCGATGTTCAAGGGACGCCGACCCTCCGCCGCCGGCTGGACCCTCATGGTCCCCGCGTACCTCCTTCGGATCATAAATCAAAACAGAGATCAGGGAGAATTCGCACGCACCAAGACGACCACCATGAAATCGAGCACCCACACCAACCTGATGGAGAACGCGGTGGAGGCCATGGATGCGATCTCGGATGGAACACTCCCTCGGCGCAAATCTAAAAAGATCTCTGAACGAGAGCTCAGTGTT
Source organism: Bromus sterilis (assembly GCA_950022295.1). Lineage (NCBI taxonomy): Eukaryota > Viridiplantae > Streptophyta > Magnoliopsida > Poales > Poaceae > Bromus > Bromus sterilis. The sequence continues at coordinate 36,316,627 of OX465597.1, forward strand.
TTGGGGGAGAGGGGCAGTTTCGAAGGCGAGGAAAGAGGAGAGAGTTGGAAAGCGGGGTAGTATTTAAAGGAAATTACGATACGGCGGCATGGTTTTGATAGGATCGAGGCGAATAATTTTTTAGGCGTCGGTGTGGTGTGGGTCAATCGGTTGGACAGAGCGGGCGCGCCGTCCGTAAGACACGTTTGGATCTCAAGATCCGCGTCATTCTTTTTCATACTTTGTCACCCAGCTAATTGTGTGCAACACACAAAGTCTGGGATCCCATCAGACACCACGCTAAGAACAGAGTGGCACGTTTTAACCCTAAAAAAACTTTTTTTTAACATCCACCATATATTTATTGTAGATAATGATTTAATTAAATTTAACTAATGTAAAAGATTTGATTTAATTACTCATGGCTAACAAATAGTTATATTATATATGATTTGAATTAATGCATTTAATTTGCATCATCTACAAAGGGCGCTGCAAAAGATTTGATTTCATTGAATTAATGTACGTCGTGAGGAGGAAATATTTCACCAGCTTGCGTATCTTTTCATTGATTGAAGAAGTTGAAATGAGGACAAAGGGGCTACATCACATGGCACAATCAAAGAAGGCGTAAACATATATAGTGCTCGAAGCAGTGACCAACTAACAGTAGGCAGAAATATGTCTTTCCCACAAACAAAAAATCAAATAAACAGAAAGATGGATGACCAGGAGTTAAGTCAGGAAGAACAAGATGACACTGCATTTTTGTACCAAGTGCAAAGAATCATGCAATTCGGGTGTGAACAATTGGTGGACACTAGAGGCAACTGTATAAACATCACTACTTATACTGATAAATTCAGTGAGATGGCACACTAATTTGCCTAACCATTTACCTATTTATGCTGATAAATTCAGTGAGATGGCCGTCCATCCCACTAATTCGCCTAACCATGCTGATATATTCAATATGCAGTGAGATGACACACTAGTTTTCCAAAAAAATAGTATATTTGCAAAATTCAATGAGATTGACTATTGCCGGGACTAGATGGAGGTAGGTGAGGATAGGTTGCAGGCAGCGACTGGCAGGGCAAGGACTGGCCGAAGCCAGGTAGGATCTGTCGTCGGCGGTGGTGGCGAAAAGGGAGAAAGGGGGAAGCATCGGAGAAGACCAAGAGATAGGGAGCATGGGTTGTGTCGGGGAATGCTTAAGGTGTTTTTTGCAAATATATCACTGCGACAAGAATTCTTGGACAGAGGCTAGTATCATGTATGTCAACTAAACAATTTTGATGAGGTGACATAGAATTGAACAAGGAAAAAAAGGGTTGAATATCATATCGTGGTACTTACCATAATGAATATTATGCTATTATGTGAAAGTAGTATTATATGGTTGATATTGCGCACTGTGAAAGTAGTATTATACACTAATATCACATGGTTGATATTAACGTATGATACTACCCGACTACTCATAGTGGAAGTAACATAGGTAGTAACATGCATGTCAAAAAAGGCAAGAAATATTATGGGCAAGTAATTAAAGAGAATGGAGAAAAAAGAGTAACATAATATTTTACAATCACATAGCGCTTTCCAATGAAAAATAACTCTACAAAGTGATAAATAAAAGTCTTTATGTTATCAAACATATGATACTACCCACTATGGAGATAATAATATATAGTAACATGCAGTAACATATGCATGTAATAGTCCAATTATTCGCCACTATGATCATTTAATATTATGTTACCATCACATAATGTTTTTCAATCAAAATATATCTACAAGCTAATAAATGAAGTCATCGGTTATATTACAAACTAGATGATACCCCGCGCGTTGCTGCGAGAACTATTAACAAATACTTTAATGTTTTAAAACATGAGAAAATTATGAAACATATTATAATTTAATTATATATTTTTTGAAAAATTATTGTTTAGAGTACAAATCTAAGATAATTTGATAAAAAATCCAAAAATATGTGTGATTTTTTGCTTTGTTAATCTATTACCTTGACAACATATCGGTAAGATGATAAGAGACGAAAAGAAATTGAGTAGAGACAGTAGAAACATCTACACCCTTGATTAAACCTAAAACAATGATAACAACTAAAGATGTGCATTCGTAGAAAATTTGTCGCATAGAAAAATAACATGCGAGGTAACTTATAATTAGATTTTCTATAAATAAATCATTTATAAATCGTGAAGCTAAGTGCATAATTTTTTAAAATATCTTTTTTTGATGCATGGAAAATTAAATGAGAGCATGTGCATGAAGAGTTGGACAATGATAGCAACTACAGATGTGTATTTGTAGAAAATTTGTCGAATAGAAAAATAACATGCAAGGTAACTTATAATTTGATTTTCTATACAAAAATCGTTTATCAATCATGGAGCTAAGTGCATAATTTTTTTAAATATTTATTTGTCATGCATGAAGAATTAATGGGAGCATGTGCATGTGCATGAAGAGTTTGTGGAAATTAGTTTTTGCATGGTGGACCTACTTGATGATGTGGATAGCTTGCATGTCAAGATAGAAAAGTTAGTGGGGATGAACTATTTAGGTATTATAGATATGATACATGAGAGTAGTTGTAATGATGAGTAACTTAGACTAATAACATGCATATGTAATGTCACATGTGTGATAACTGGTAACATAGAGCCCTTCATTTATTACCTTGTAGAGTCCTTTTGCATTGGAAAGTGTTATGTTAACATAGGTAGTAGCATGCATGCCACATAGGCAAAAAGATGACATGAAAAGTAACTAAAGAGGAGAAAGACAAATAGACTGACATTATATTATCATTACATAGTTTTTTTCATTGCAACAAGACTCTATAAGGTAATAAATAAAGATTTCTATATTAACACACATATGACACTACCCATTATGGAAATAAATAACATAGACTAGTAACATACTAGTCTAAGTTACTCACCACAATGGCCAGTATGTTATAAATATATCTTTTGCAATGGAAGTATCATACCTAGGACCATGCATGTCAACTAAGCAATTTTAAGGAGGTGCCATAAAACTAAATAAAGGAAAAAAGATAGTTGAGCATCATATCATGATATCGTAACATAATGAATGATATGCTACTCTGCACTATGAAGGTAGCATCATACACTAGTATCATATGCAAGATATGAACTTATGATACTATCCATTACGGGAGGTCCAACAATAGTAAGATGGTACGAGTAACATAATAAATAGTAACATGTATCCCCATGCAATATCAACTAGATATATACATAACACGACATAGTATTAAATGATAATAGAGATGATAATTATAAGACCTGTGAAGGTAGTATCATACAATAATATCATATGATTGATATTAACTTATGATACCCATTGCATAAGGTCTAAGACTACTCATGTTGGAAGTGACATATGTAGTATATAACATGCATGCCAAAGAGGCAAAACAAATTATCTGACAAGTAATTAAAGAGAATAGAGAAAAAAGAAGTAACATAATACAATAATGTTATCACATGGCCATTCCGAATGAAAAATGACTCTACAAAGTAATAAGGTCTTTATGTTATCAAACATTTGACTCTGCCCACTATGGAGGTAGTAATATAGACTAGTAACATGTAGTAACATATGCATGTACTAGTCTAAGTTATTCGCCACTGTGCCCATCCTAACATATTATGTTACCATCACATAATGTATTAACATACAAAATAAATCTACATGCTAGTTATATTAAAAGTACCATAACTAGGATCATGCATGTTCAATAAACAATTTTAAGGAGGTGACGTAAAACTAAATGAAGAAAAACAGAGTTCAGTATCATATCATGATGTCATAACATAATAAATGATATGCTACTCTGCACTTCAGAAGTAGCATCATACGCTATATCATATGCAAGATATGAACTAACGATACTATCCATTGTGAGAGGTTTAACCATAGTAGGATGGTTGGATTAACATAATTAGTAACATGTATCCTCATGCAATGTCACTAGATATATTGATAGTATTAAATGATAAAAGAGATGATAATGATAAGGACTTCCACAATGAAAATATCATAGCTAGAAATTTTGCTCACTAAACAATTTTGATGAGGTGGCATAAAATTGAACGAAGAAAAGAGAATTGAGTATCATATCATGATACCGTCATAATAAATTTTATGCTACTCTGTATCATGCATGACAATAAATAATGGCATCTAAAATACTAAACTATATATGATACTATACCACGGAAGCTTGCACATGGGTGACAAACAACTTACAACATAAAATATTTGGAGGGTCAAACCTACGAAAAGACCATGCCGAATACGCAAAGGAAACAAATTATGGGTCATTCTCGATGTCGACCCACAACCTCTTACATCCTAACGGGTCGAGCATCGTCCTCCCTATAAGGAGGGACAACCTTCTAGGGTTGCGGGGCCTTCAAAGGGTCTTACTGAATCTTCATATGGTGCTCTATCACTTGTGGGGTAGAGCTACTTGCACCGACATCACCTCTAATGCCCGCCCTCATCACCGACCTCATCATCAAGGTCGGTGCCACTGACGTCATCACTCGCGCTCTTCTCCCTCTTGTTTTCAAGATCTAAGATCATATCTTCTTCATGTGAGTCCAACATCAAGGTGTAGCTCAACTATCAACGAACGTCGTCGTATACATCTAGAAGTTCCTACAACGGAAGAAACTACTCTACAGCCCGAACTATTCTACGTTTTTTTTAATTGGCCGAGTTACCAATTGCAATACGGGCTTGAGGTGATGTTGAGTTGATGAAAAGTGAACAAATCTAAGTACTTCATGATTTGAATTTTTAGAATGAAGGCTCAAGGAGAGCCCAACTTTGAATTAACAAACCCATCAACCGGTCAGGATTACATAGGCCACCAGATGGGAGCGACCGAACGTTGCAAGGAAGTTGTGCGTACAACTAACAACGCACCACACTACTACTACACATAATCTATTACAATAGACGCCCATCCATCAGTGTTGATGCCCGCTACACATCGGAGTCGAAGACAGGCGAACTAGCATCTTAAGTGATCATTCATTCGTCTGGGGGGCTTGCAGCGCCTGTACCCGGGGCCTAGCAATGTCAAACATCTCGGTCCCAACACCGAAGAGGAACCCTTTCCTCTCGCCTAGGCTTTAAGGTGCTGCACCGTCGGGTCGTTGGCGGTTCCCCTAGAACCGAAGCAAGACGCCGATCGTAGTCCCATCGCAGACAGAAGCTCTACCCTCACCATGCCGCGAACCTGCACCTCATCTGTAGAGTCACCTCCCCTGAACTACCTAGAGTAGGAGGATGGCCATCAGGAGGTCGTCAAAGAAGACACGGAGATGAAACATGGAGCACCAGGATCCGTTTTTTGACGAAAGGCCACAACTTCAGCGACGCAACAAGTGAGAAGGGGATCCCTATCATCTTCCGCTCGGCTTGCCGGCACACTGTCGGGACATCACCGCACCTGCTAAGCCAAAGAGAAAGATCTTCGCTAAAGAAGGCATCTTGAGCACGCAACCACCAGACATCCACCACCCATGTCGCCCCTCTCCCGGACCGAGAGCCCAAATCGGCGCCTCCAGGGAGGACACAACATCAAAAACGCTGCCAGCGGCCAACCCGAGGGGGGTTTTGGGTTTTCACCCGAGCTCCGGTCCGGGGGTGGACAAGAGAGAATAGAATCGGCAACACCTCTAAGAAGATCACGACACGCAGGCGCGCTGCTGCTGCTGTGGCCGAAGATTCGACCAAGGGTTTCCCCCGTGCTTTGTCCAAGTCCACCAGGCACCCCGCCAGCGTTGATTGGCAACCGAATACGCCGTAGGGCGGCCGGAGGAGATGAGGACGCTGACCTTCAGATCTGAGGCGGGGAGGAATCCAGCCACGGCCACACGCCGTCTCCTAGCTGCCCGAGTAGCCGAGGGAGACGGACACACCTTCCTTCGCGCGCCGCCTGTCGCGGAGGCCACACCGCCTCGCCGTCTGGGCCGCCGCCCCGGCGTCCGGGATCCTTCAGGGAGGCACGAAGCGATGCAGCGCCTCGCCGCCACCGTCCTCGGCGGGCGGCCAGGCTTGCATGGCGCTCTCCTCGGGTAGCGGCGAGGTGGGGGGAGGGCTGTAGAGGTAGCGGCGGCGGGAAACCCTAGTCACCCCCAAGTGGCCCTCAGGAGGACGACGTGAGGGCCACGTTTTTTTTTTCATGATTTGAATTTCAATCTGCAAACGACATGTTTTTCATAATTTGAGTGTCTATTTGTTCAGTTGTTCTCCGGCACTTGGTATTCTATCTTTGCCAGCACAATCGTGATCTAGGTGTGTAGGAGTTATTGAAGTTTACCAAGAAATTATTAGAAAAAAAAGTGATATTGAATTACGAGTGAAAACTAACCTCAGAGTACTATAATCAGGTTGCAAAGGCGAAATGTAGGTAACACAATCTGCTGACTATAATCAGGTTGCAAAGGCGAAATGTAGGTAACACAATCTGCTGATCCATAAGCCATTTAGATTCAGAACAATACAGAAAATATCCGAGTGCATACTTTCAAGATACACCAGCCATGGATACATGTTCAGCTCAGAAAGTAACTACAAAGTAATCAAGAAACCGAAAGAAAATGCAGCTATTCTTACAGGATAGTCAATCTAGTTTTACATAACGAAAAATGTAAACATTTCTCAGAAGGCTCCAACTCAAACAAATGAATCTGAATTAAAGCAACGCCGTTCCACCAAGTAAAAATCTCACTAAGTCTATCATGCTCCTTTGTTCTGAGACTCTGCGGCATTTCCGCCCCTACTAGCAAAGGATAGACAGGAGTACACAGGTGCAGAATTTCCATGTGTGCTATCGCTCGGCACCAGTATATGCTTCGCCCCGGGAGTTAGCTTCACCGGTCCTGATCTCTTCTGCAAACCGCGACCACTAGACGAAGCATTGGTATTGTCAGGAACAGCTCTCCCCGTTCTGTTCTCTGGATTTCTTGACGAAAGGGCTGCATCTCCTGTGCTGTTGTAGACTTCAACTACCTGGCCTGGATGGCTGAGCGTATAACTCACAAAGTTAGGAGGACAAACTGTCGAGCTTGCTGAATGCACAACATTTTGCTGAGGCCAATTGGCTTGCCGAGGCAAGTTATCATGGAACACTGAAGATGGTGTCCCATGCTGTCTGGATATAGGCAAAAGTTGTGTTGCCAGTGATTCTGCCCGAGCGATAGGATCAGAGAAATAACGCCAAGGCGGCGGCGGATTCTGGTGGAGTGCTGCACTGCCTTGATTTGGAAGAGGTGGACACCCCAATAGAGAAGTCTGATTGGTCTGCGAGTTTGAAAATTCCAAGTACCTGTTTCCATATGGCAGTCGATTTCCAGAAAATACATTAGCTGCAGGAAATGGATGACTGGAATCATGTGGAGTCCTGTATCCAATATGTCGCTGACTTGTGCTTGCATGATAAGTTGAAGCTTGAATTGTACTGGTAGAATTTACTGCAACATTGGGGAAACTTTGAGCTTGTAAAGAGGAAAAAGGCTGTCCTTGTGGCAAGAACATATTTGTCTTAAGATAGTCATTGGTGGAATTACCTGTAGGTTTCTGTGCAGTCTTGGAAAAGGATTCATCTCTGGTCGCGTGAACTGCAAGATCTTTACCCATCAAACGGAATGTCTGTCCCATAGAAGGACTACATTCGTGCTGCACGTTCAACTCAGAATGAGAATATAACTCCGTGCTGCGAGACACATTGCATTCACGAGAAAGCTGGGAGGCGCCATTTTTCAGATTGCTGGATAACCTATTCTTGTGCTGCTGAAATGAGTCCTGAAATGTATGGTCTGGCAATACACAAGCAGACACACTCGTAGTCATGGTATCTTTTACTGAAACATTACTGCAACCATGACCAGTCTCACCAGGTTCTCTTAAGCTCAACGGAGAACCAACAGCATCTATGTTAGAAACATTGGTTGACTCGCTATGCAAAAATGTGCCTGGCGATCTTGAACTCCTTATTCTTTCAAAGTCAGCAGCAGGTGGTTGGCTTTCCAGCGCCTGTGAATCAAAAGACAATTTCATCAAGTTTTCTCTGCCATCAAGAAATTTGGCATCAGAACTTAAAGTTTCATCATGTGTATGCTCAAGATTAGGTACCTCTGTATTCAAATCGTAGGTGCCATCCATATCAGTACATTCCAGTGGTGCCATATTCAGATCAATTAAAGGAGCATGCATCTCTCTGTTAATAGGCCCAGCAGATTCATCATGATCACAATGCTTATTTGCTTCTTTAGTCACGGTGAAGGCTTCCTTGGGCATTTGAGGACTACTACTTTCTGCGTTTACGCATTTGTCTCCTTCAATAAACACAGATGATGATGATGATGACGACGATGAAGCCATAGCATCCGAGAACAGCTTGCAGAGACTTCGTCGTTTGGGCAGCTCACAACTTTGCATCTTATTGCCAGGTACACCATCTACTTCTGAGAATTTGACACGCTTCACTGATTTGCAGCAGAGTTCTATTACTTCATTGCCCTTTGAATCCAGATGTTTCTCCTTGGCCATTTTCACAGATGTGTGCTTTGTGTACTTTAGAATACCCTGACTAGGGAAAGATTTTCGCAGATCTCGTGGTTTTCCCACTTTGCCAGCTTTATTATTGTGAATGCGCTTCTGTGTGTCAGCCTTCTTCTTCTTTGCATTGTTAATCTTCCCCTTCTTTCTTCTCCCTGATATATGTTCTCTCTCTTTCCTGCAATGTTCTGAAGCCTCAGGTTTCTGTGATGGGCGAGAATCCAGTCCATCAGGTAAATTTGGGTTTTCATATGCTTCCTACACAATTGAGCAGCATCATTTGAAACCATAAGATACATATAACTGCGAGGTCAAAAAGATAATATGAAACTGCATATCATACACATCACATTTGCGCATGTATCCGTTTTAAAACAAATCATCAGGAAGGGAGATGTATCTAGTCTGTTGTTCTTTTTAATTAGGATCATGGAAATTTAGGACAAGTGCATTATAAAAGAAATCATCTGGTCCTGCAGGCTTGTAACTAGGCGATGAAAAGTGTATTTAAACCGACTGCAAGATTTACACATGATTGTTCTTCTCTAAATACAACTTGGTAATGTCAGCCTCAGATGTCATCGCCAATGTTTAGGCAAAAAATAACTTTAAGTTCTTACTAGCGAAAAATTTCTTGTAGCACTGATACATACACACATATTTATAGGCATTGTAATGAATGCCTAAAATGTCTGTAACACTTTGTGTAACAGTAAATGTTTGATCTAAACATACTTATCCCCTGTTGGAGAAGTGTCAAGATTCATTTCAATGCTGGAAACTATTGATACGGACACGTGCTTTAGTGGTCTTACAAGTGAGTAATAGATGAAGATATAGGAGGTGTATGGATCAAATATCCATAACAAATATTTAATTGTCATATTAAATTTTGGACGTAGTGATGAAATGTGAATAGCAGAATCTCCTGTTGGACAAATAGTCATGGATTGACACACCACTAACTCGTACACCATATTGAACAGTTCTACATAATCTAGTCCAACTGAATAGACCAACACACCATTGTGGAAATAATATGCAAAAGTCAAACACTCAAACCATGTCACAGCTAAACATATATGTAATTTAAAACATAAATGCATGGAACGAACATATGTGTAGTTAACTAGTTGTATATATGTCACATCAGATAAAAATATTGAAGGAAAGAGCACTCTCTGCAAATTACTCATTTTGTAACTCGCCTATTCTACCAAAAGTGTTTTTACCGCACACCACCTGAACAACATTCTGACATTTTGTTGATTGGCAAACACAAGCCATATTGGAGATTAGGTGGCCTGGACCCAAAACTAGGAAGTACAAAATCGCCAAGATGTAGACACGACAAACACAATCCATAACATGAAGTGGCATGCAGATATGTAGGTGATTTTCTCTGAGACTTGATCCAAGACTATTCAAGCCACCTAACAACCATGTACACAAATATTTACAACCTAGTTTTTATGCAGATGACGTCATAGTACGAGGTAAACGCCCATTTTACTCAAAAAATATGTGTACAAAGAAATTTATGCCAAGTATACATGTAAGAAAAATAGATCGGGGTAGGGGTGAGTACGTCTCAAACAGAACCTGACTTGTGGGTCATAACACATTCGTTCTCAACCATTCAAATAACAAATATTTCAGACATGCATATGCATTTCTAGACAAAGGTTTAGAAAATCAGTGGTTATTGTCGGTTCTATAGTTTTCCACCATTTGTTCATCTATACCTTCCCAGCTTTCCCAATATCTAAAAAATATCTTCTATTTTGATAAACATATGTAATACATGTTCCAAGTACGAACACCATAATTGAAAGTTTATAAGAAACAAGAAAAACCGTTTCTAGCAAAAGAAATGAAATTGAGGGTGATTTTTTTTACTGTTATTGGAATGGTCAAATCGTGGACGTATTGAGTTGAGTACCCGAACACTTACCATGGGATGCACCACCGGGTGCACCCCCAAGCTTGGTGCAGACTGTAAAGTTCATGAAACACCAGAACAATCATCGAAAACGGATAAAAATGACGTATTGAATAAACCATTATTAATAAAAATAGAAATATAAGATCGACGATACTTATTAATATAGGAGTATAGGCTGCTCGCTCTATAATTCTGAGGCACATGGAGGGATTGTTGTTTCCAGGTAAGAACAAAGAAGTACAGTAAGAGTATTCCTTAACCATGCATGACTTCCTTTTGCTTTTAAAGTTATTAATTATCATTTCTCTTGTCCCCTAAGTTTATGGAATCATTTTATGAAGGCAGTGGCGGTGCCAGGGGTATGCACATGTATTCATATGAATACCCATGATTCAGCAAAAAAAAAAACATATACGCCCCCAAGGCTCGACCAGAGCCAGCGCCCCCGAGGCCGCCCCCAACCGTAATCGCAGTGACCACCTACCACCAGCCGCCACCCCGCCCCGCCCCGGCGCTCACGGGCCTCCCCATCTCCCCCGAGCTCCCTCTTCACCAGTGGTCCAACCACGGAGCCGCCCCGCCTCCGAACCCAGACTGCACCGGCGCTTGTCCACCGGCCGCTGCCCCGCCCCAGCGCTTGACGGCCGCCCCGCCCAGCTCCCCCGAGGCCCCCTCTTCACCAGGATCCAGCCGCCCAGCCCATGGACCAGCGGCAGACCGGCAGGCGGCAACACTTTCTCCCCCCTGCGGCCAGGTACAGAATAGTTCTAATTTTTTAGTTGATTCGATTTTGCTTACCTAAATACTAGAAGTAGTTGATTTAATTTGTAGATGCTAATTTCCCCCTTGCTAATTTTTTTTGCATGAATACCCAGCCATGACATCCAGGCACCGCCACTGTATGAAGGTTCAGGTCTTTCCTTACATTGGAACCTTGCATTGCACCCCGTAAGCTTAAGAATGAAATGTCAACTAAGTAATGCAAATACACAAAAATGCAACCACCATGTATTCAATAAAAATTATGCAAACATGTACCAGCCCTTGAGATGCATACTGAGAATGCAACTATATTCATGGAGTGTATGTGTAGGACTGTACGCATCAACAACAACAACAACAACAACAAAGCCTGTCAGTCCCAAACAAGTTGGAGTAGACTGACTGTAGGCATGTGCAAAACAAATTATATCAAACTATCAATGCATTAGGGCTGGAAGTTTTGCGTTTTTTTATGAGAAAAAAGTAATGCACATTCCCATATGCTATATAGTGATTTGTTAGATCAAAGGGATCACATAGTAATAAAAAAACATTCCTTGTACAAATATCTTATATACTGGTGATAATGACATCCTTAAGATAACATTGCCGTAACCCCCACCCGCCACCCTCCTCCTACAGTTGTACCCCCTTCTCCCTCCTTCCCCTTTGTCGCCTCCAAATGGGAGGCCCCTACTGGCGTCTCTCCTCTCTCCGTGTGTGTCTGTGGGATGCGGGCCTGAGGCAAGGCGGTAGACCTCGGTTGGGTGACGGTGGTGGTTTCCAATGGGTGGGGCTCTTGTGGTTGGCATTCTCGGCGCGCTCGATTGCCCGATGGCGCTCCCCCTCCTGACCTAGCCCTCCTCCTACTGTTCTACCCACTTCTCCTCGTCTCCCCTGAAGGACGATGTCAGCGTTGGTCCCCCCGGTGGCGTCTTCCATCTCCCCGTGTGTGTGTGTGTGTGTGTGTGTGAGGCAAGGCGGGTGACGATGGTGGTGGTGGTTTTCAATGTGTGGGGCTCTGGAGGTGGTCGCACCAGGTGCCCTCGACTACCCAACGGCTACCCCTCCTCCTCCCCCCATGCCCTCCACGGTCTAGATCTGTAAAGGTCATATCTGATTACAAGCTAGCGATCGTTCCTTCCGGAGGTGCTTCCCAACAAGTGGCTGACGGCATTAGCCCGATCATAAGTGCGAGGGTGGATGTTGCCTCGTGCATAGGGTTGGCTCTTCCCATGCGGTGTTAGATATTTGTTCATCAGGCAATGACGATAGTTCTACCCTGGCAGCTACAAAGCTACTGCATGGTAGGGTTTGGTGACGCTACCCAACTCTAGGCCACCTCCACTCAAGCCATGGTGGGCACTAGCGGGTTGGTTGCGAAGGTAGTTGCTTCTCCCTCGATGGGCGATGTCCGCTCGTTATGGCACTGAACAGGGTTTCAAGCAGGGAAGCCGTGGGCGACGACCTTGGAAGTTGGAAGTCTGGCGACACGGTTGAATCAACATGGCCGCGATGATGGTTCTTCTTCTTGGCCGTGCGGGCGGCGAGAGGGTGGGGTGGGTGGTGTTGGCGAATTTGCAGTTGTGGTGGTTGAACCCAAATCATGTCCTGGAAACTTGACACTTGTTGTGGCAAGTCTTCCTTCTGGGGGTTGGTCGTTTAGTTGCCGAAACACAGCTGAGCTAATGAGCAAAGCTATATGATTTTGCGCCGCGAAAGCAACACCCGTGTGTATCGTGTCCCTCTTGGGAGGGGGGCAACGTGGTTCTGGTTCTCTCCTGGTGTCCAAGCTCCTGGTGAAAACCCTTATCCGTTTCTCCAGAGTCCACGACCCTTTGTGCTATTACTCTATTTGGGGCATCGTCATGGAGCTCAAGACCTTAGGTATCTCTCGTTAGTGTCACGATGGTAAGCTAGTTTTGCACGAGCTCAATTCCTCAGGGTAGTCTCATGGTTCTCCTTTCTTCTACATGTGATTGCGAAGTCATCATCCTCAGCTTGTGTTGCTAATAGGAAGGATCACCCACGAGGCAACGGGGAGGGCCTTGGTAGCGACCTCTCCAGTACCCCCCTCCTCCTTCCCTCTCCCTCGCAGCCGCTAAGGGAGCAGCCAGGAAAAGCCCGATCATTGCCAGCAGCGGCGGGGTGGCTCGTTCCGCCACTCGGGTGGAGCCAGCGCGGGCCAGCTCACCGGGCCGGAGCGCGGCGGCGCAACGGTGCCGCCAGCGTGGACCGGCAATGGTGGGTGGTGAAGGAGCAACTAATGGTGTGATTCAATCATGGTGCAAGCCAAAGGAGAGGTAGCGTTGGCTTCAAGACGGTGCGGCAGATCGACTCCAGGCATTGCGGGTCGCAGGAGTTCCCCTTGTTGTGCCTCGTTGGCTGGGGAGGAGGGGCGACGCGGAAGTAGGCGGTTGCGGGTGTTTTTCGTCCGGTCGGGCCCTTGCGGCTGGACAATGATGGTCATCGCGGATGGGAGACTTGGTGAGAAACCTTGGTGCTGGGCGGCGGTCTTCAGGGTCCCTTGGTCGGCAACCGTACCGATATCAGTGGCCTTGCGCGACGCTGCATCGACCGGCGCGACAGGGCGTTGGGGAGTTTGGTGGGAGGGATGGGCGAGGCCGACGCTAGGGTTTCCCATCGCCGGCACGGGATGTGTCGGTTGTGGCTGCTTCCGCTCCCCTCCCCATTCCCTGTTCATTTGGGTGTGACGGTAGCTCCAACGATGTTCAAGGCAGGATGTAGGTGTGGTTTCGTCGGTTGTGGGCGTCCCATATGATCAAAGCGGATCTCTTTGATCGGTCATGGGGATGTCTTATGTCGAGCGGTGGGCCGGCGGCGAAAGGCGTGACGTTCATGGGCGGAGCATGCGTTTTAGGTGCGGGGCGATCAACCATGGTAACATGGGTCCGTGGCTGCGGGCGGTTAGCGAAGCTTGGGTTCGACGGAGGGACGCGGGCACCGGGGTATATCACCTTTCTGAGCCCGGTCTGGCCGATGAGGGCGACATCCACGGATGTTGTTGCCTTCCTGAAGGATCGGGCCGTGGCCCCTATCTGGGGTCATTAACTTCTTGGAGGCACCGTCTTGGAGACCAGGCTTATTCGTGGGGTGCTTCGCACTTTGTATCTTGCCTTCGGTGTGTTTGTATCCGTCACGGGGTGCTTGAAACCCTATTTCGGTATAGGAAGGATCAACGCTCCTCGATCCTGAGCAAGAGAGCAGGTGTACCTTTCCGATGACGGCTTGGAAAGGGTTGTGCAGTGTGATGGTTTACTTCTAGAGATACAACTCCGCTTCTTGTCGGTGGCAGTGGAGGTGCATGGCAGGAGTTTAGCATCTCTTATGTTTATACCCGGGAACAAAGGTGTGGTGTATTATAGTGCATCTTGTGTGTGTCGTGTGAGTGTGGTTCTTGTTGTTTGGTTTACTTTGATATGATTTTTCATGGTTTCCTCGTTACCATGTGTCATTTAGTTGTATTGCTTTATTTATAAAGCGGGGTGAAAACATATAATAAGATTAATGACTAATGACATCCTTCAATTGTACGCCAACCAAATTAACTTCTGATTTATGATAATACATGAATATGCATGCCTAATTTCACCAAACATGGTGTTCAAAAACTAACTCATGTACACATTGTATCTTATAGGTACGATGTTCCAGTATTTGGTTCATATTTTTTGAAAACTTTTAATCACTAAACCACAACGAGCCTTAACTGATCCTTAGACAACATTGATACATTCCATTTTACCTATACACACACACACACACACCAAAAACTGAGAACAAAATTAAAGAAAAAACATATAACTAACGTAACTAGCTTGGTTGTCGCTCTCAATACATAAATATTGTCTAGAACATGACAATAACTAACGTAATCATGATTGCCGTAACTAGCTCGGTTGTAAAGAAAAAATTAACATGTTCTATAACCAAATTGCTCATAAAAGAATGTAATTGAGTTATAATATTTAAAGATTAAATTCACAATATAATCCTTAAAGATCCAAAATGAGATGGATTATTATAATTAAAATCTTAAAGGGTATAATACATGATGAGCCTTGTGTACACGTATGGTGGATCTACAATATTATGACCATTAGCTCTATAATAAATGCTAATGTATTACGCAAGGCAGGCAGAAGACTTCAAAACGCTTTATTCAGATGTGGAGAAATAACGCTTACATTCCAACACATTTCAAACTGACGTATAAGTCTGTCTCAAACCTATAGGTGGATGGGTTTGCCCATCGTGCACCAGCCACCCTCTCTTTTCTATCCTATTAATCTGGTCAACTAACTAACTACTGGATTACTCCATAAGAGAGTACAAACAGCAGATCAGGCACCATGTCAAATAAACGGTGACGGGTTGACTGCGACATGCGGGAAACTATCACCATCTTCTAACAAAGTTACTATGCATGATCCAAGGTGTACTGAAAAATTAATTTCCACACCAGCTATCAAGCGCATAAATAGATTCACGGATTACAGACTTGTTTTTTAAGAAAAATAGAGGCTAATAAATGCATAAGGAATGCAATAATGAAGTTTCCTATCCCAGAGAAAAATGCGAAAAATATGGGTCCGGTAAGTGCTTGCTCCACGATGATAAAGTCTGGTGTATGGGTCCACAGGCTGAAATGTGCAGGAGGGACACCAAGTACACATGCAGCTCACAACACACGGTGCATGCTGTGAGAAAAAAAGGCAACACGATGACGATGTACCATGTACTATGAGATGTAGCAGTGGTACATATGCTCTGCAGGTACCCAGCTAGCCTGCCTCGAGTGAGTCCAGCCACTAGTGGTTTATATAGGTGGTACCGTCATAATTAAGCCGACTCGCATCTGTTATTGGTCTTATAACTAATTAAGTGCATGAGTAGCAGCAAGTACACATCTCACAAAGTTCCATAGAATCCTCATATGAATGTCCCAAGCCCCGACTTGGACAGCTGATGGATCAGCGTCCACAAATTTAGCATGAAATAACAATATTTACCTATGCAAAACAGTAAAGAGGTAACAAATGTAATGATGTCTAGCAGAACAAAACAGCATGATCGTTCGATAATCATCATGCAGCTGCCAGCTATTATCGAGTACCCACGCAACCGTGTAGACGAACTAGCTAGGCCTGGTTCAGATTTAGGAACTGGGTTCGGCTTCGGCACAGTCAAACAATCCTCACATAAAATATCCACCGAGGCGACGTGACGGCACCAATGTAAAGGTACAACTAATTGCTCCCCGCAAATAGCAACCATATTATCTTCGTAAAGTCAACAAAATCTATAGCAAGTACTAAATATTTTCCGATTCCTCATATCTTATGGAGATGCAAATCATTTACCCATCCCGAGCAGATGAAAAGTAAAATGAGATGAGGGTCAAAAGGCATAGGAACAACAGTAGCGGATGATATGATTGCATTGATACTTTGACAGGCAGGCGGAGTTGGGTCGGGCTGGGCTGGGCTCGATCGCGTACGTACCTTTGTGGCCGTGGAATTCCCCTCCGGATCTCGCCCTCCGCCGCTGCTCTCCGACGGCGCCGCCGCCTCCTCCTGCAGTCTCCTCTTCCGCTTCTTCTCCTCCTTGGCCCGCCTCACGATCGCGCACAGCGCCTCGTCTCCGTCCACCGCCGTTTTCTCGCTGCATCCGCTATCACCGGCGGGTGGTGCGTCCAAGGGGGGCGCCGCGGCGAAGAGGTCGGAGATGGACCTCTTCTTCGGCGGCCTCGCCCTCCTCGGGGACGACGCCGCCGCAGCAGCAGCGGCAGCCGCCACTGCGGAGGCCAGCTCGTCCGCCCACCACCGGAAACTCGGTGCCTTGATAGGCGGGAGACGCTCGATGCCCAAGGGGCGCAGCCCCTCCGCCGCCGCCTCGCCCCTCATGCTCGCCGCGTACCCCCTTGGAACAAATCGGAAACGGAGATCAGTTTCCCAGAAGAAGAAAAAACGCACAAACCACCGTAAAAACCGACGACACCAGGGCGCGCTCGCACACCAACCTGATGGAGAACGCGGCGGCGGCCATGGACGCGGCCGGCCGGCGCAAACCCGCGCTCGATCTCCCGGCGAGCTCGGCGTTCCGGGGGATGACCGAAGGAGTAGACTGGAAGGAAGGAAGGAAGGAAGGAAGGAGAGGAAAGCGGTGGGGGCGTTGGGAAAGGGGGGCAGTATATCTAAAGGACGATATGGACGGAGTTAATGCTTCGAGGCAAGGTTTTTGATAGGATCGAGGCGAATAATTTACTACTCTTTTCCCGCTCCCCTCCCACCGTATGTATATTTGGTAGATTATTAATTATTCGCCATTTATATTTGAATTAATGGCCTAGGCTGGCACAGTTGTCGTGCGCGGGAGGGGAGGCCCCACGTCCCATTTACTGCCGCGGACGGCGACAGGTGATGGACAGCGATCAAATTGTTTTTTCCGTTTAAATTCCTGTGGGCTGGTGACGTGGCTCCATCGTTCGCCGGACCGCATCATGTGATAGCGACCGTAGCTAGGTAGGGTGCGAAATGGTGGGCGCACAACGCTGCTAAAACCCTGCGTACACGTACGGCTCGCAAACTGTTTGGGATCATGTGTAAATTTATGTTTTGTTTTGAAAGTTGAATTTTATGTTAATATTATATGGGTCCATTGTGTTGTGATTCGATTATATGGGATGAGAAAAGGGGCTTCGATAAAGTGGTTCTACATGTATATGAGGAGTGTATATAGAACAGTTTAGTAAGGGCTCACATCTAGATGTGCCCTAGCAAATCTGTATATATATTGTATATCACAAAACTATTTAGAATAAGATTAAAAACCTTTCATTCAATTGAAGAATTTGATTAGATTGGATGCCCTTTTTTATTTGATCTTAGCATTGTGCTTTTTCCCGTGGGTTGGTGGATCTTCTTGGTAATTGTAATGATGAAATGAGCTTTGTACATATATTAAATTTGGTAAGATTTGTTTGTCTCCCATTTCTATTGTTTATTATCGTATCTTTCGCATTTAAGGCTGCTATTCAATCGAAATATATGGAGCTGTGATTTATTTATTTTCACCACATCGCCTCCATCGACCTGTTCGAAAATGATCTTTTCATGTGCCCCTTTCTATTCTCCTCAACGCAATCCTGCTCATCGTCGTTGAGACGCCAACATAGTCCGTATTTTTTGTCAGCCTTTCAAGGTCGGCTCTGTCTAGACAAGGAGAGAAAAGAATGGATCCAGAGCAGTGGATGGTGTCGTTGGTCGATGACATGAAGATGTCGCTCTCATCCAACTTTAGAGATGATGTACTCTATGGTGGCATATGGACCATTCAAAAAGTTAGTGCACACTACTCCAACACAAGATAGTTCAATTAAACCGTGGAAAGTGCACATCCACTTCAGTTGCCAAGGTCATGTCATCCTGACTCCTGAGGTTCGATATTGATCGGTGTTTGATTGATGGGTTTTGGGCTACATGTTGTCCTTTTTTATTTGATGGTGTTTTTGTAAAATATGGTTGTTGTTTTAGTGGACGGGTGTTGCAATCCGTTCTTGTATCGGGGAGCATGCTACGATTTGTGTCTCTCGCGATATTATCTATTGTTGTTGGGGAGAGCCTCCTGGCGCAACGGTGAGTGCGTATTGGTTCCACTCAAGCCACCTGGGTTCGATTTCCCCCACCTCCCAAACAATGAACAATTAAGGGAGGGAACTCCCCCCTTAGCCTCTTTTTTCATTATCTGTTGTTGTTGTTGCTCTAAGTTTGTTGATTGAAGTTCTTAGGGTGACCGCTCCACTTTGAAACAATAAAGGCATCATTAGCTAAAAATGAAAAAAAGGGGCAACAAGAAGAGAGACTTTCAGAGTCAAGCGACACAACAATACACACATACAATTATAGTAACATCACATTTATAAAAGGAAAAAACTAAATCTTAGAATACTGTAAAACTAAAATAAAAAAATCTTTGGCATGGGTCGGAGTCAAGCGATACACCAAAGCGCACATACATCGAGTGTGGGCCTTGTAATTATATTAAATATTCTAACTTTTTCTTTTTTACTGTAACTTCAGAGGAACAAAAATACATCAAATTGCATTTATTTGTTTTGATTGCATCATCTCAAAGAGCCTCTCTAGAAGGATCATGTTTCCGTGCTCCCATCTCTTCTCCACAATGTGTTCCCGTTCATTTTTGTTAAGACGCCATCATTCTCATTTTTTGCCACCCATTCACGTTCGGCTCCGTCTAGAAGAGGTAAGAAGGATCTGGGTTTAAAGCAACGAATGAGGTTGTTGGTACACAATCTGAATATGCCGATCTCTTCCAGCGCGAGCCCGACAAAGTACGTAGACAGACACAACTCCAAAAGGAGAGTCTCCAGCCTAGACCTAGCCATGGGAAGCCTGGTTGGATGCGACCCAGCCCAAAAATCTCGGGCCGAGCCAGGTCAAGCTCAGGCCTGAATATCGGGTCTGATAGTTAGGTCGAGCCAGGCTCGGTCCTGATTTCTGCGTACCGACCTCCCGATAGTTGGGCCGGACCAGGCTAGGGTTTGGATTTTTCTCCACCGGACTTTCTTAGGTCCGGCCCGAGAAATGACGAGGTCTACTCCATCCCGTGGATAACATACACCCATTTCAGTTGATGGGGTCGTGTCATCCTGGCTCCTTAGATATGATGTTGACAGGGTGTGGTCGATCGGTTTTTGGCAATGTGTTTTCGTCTAAATTTGACAAAATTTTGAGGTTATGAACTTATGATTGTTACATGTATTCCGCCAGAAACTGTGATGCTATTTTTTGCGAGTACAGGAAGTGTGATGCGATTTGTCTCTTTACGTGGAACGCCGTGTCTTTTTATCTATCGTTGTTGTTGTTCTATGTTTTTTTGTTAAATTCATTAGTTAAAACAATTATTTCACTAAAAATAGTAAATTCATTAGTTAAAACAATTATTTCACTTAAAATAGTTAAAACAAATACAGATTAGCGACTATGAGAGATTTTTCACAATAAAACTGCAACAAAGTGCACATAAGCTACTAGCATGCATATTGCATAAACAAGGCATTGCTAGATGATCTGGGAGTCACCACGAAGGCCAACGTTCAAGGCCAGCATTTCGGTGATGGAGCTCATGTAAGACAGTTACCAAGGTGTGTACAGCCTCACAAAAAAAAAGTTACCAAGGTGCACCTGCAGTGTCTAGCATACTTGGCGCTAATCCTCATGGCTTTTAAATTATGTGTAGCGAACACATGACAGTTCTTTTGCAAAAGAAAATATGTGAGAATATATAAGTGAATCGAAAGTTCGAAACACATGATTATATTATGCACCGGAATTGTCCACGCATGGCATCTGACGAGACTACGGTCTTTCTTTTTCTGCAACTAGGTATGTGCCTATGTGTTTCCACGAGGATTAAATGTGTTTTAACATAATAAAAGAAACATATGGATTAAATCTTTCTTAACACAATTTTTTTTGAAAAAAATCGATTATGTTTTAGTTATAGAGCATAGATTTCTGTTATTGCTTGAAAAAACAGTAGATTCCTATTATTGATCCGCTTTATTACAATATCAAATACGTAATACTATAAAATATTAATTACTATTTATTTGTTTATAAATCATGATTGATTTCTTTCATAAATTCCGTGTATAAAAACACTAAAAGAATGGGGATCATGCATGTAAGGGTGGACGAAAAGGTGATGGGAAAAAATATGGAAAGATAAAAACGTAAGGTTCTTTTTATGTATTAGTACTTTTGAATCGCTAAAAACTATGGATTCAACTTTTTGATAAAAAAAACTATGGAAAGATAAAAACTATGGGGATCATGCATGGAGTATATAGTTCAAAAGTTGTTTATAGCGATTCATGAGTTTTATTGATTACCACACAGAATTACATTATTTCTTTATACAATCAACTAAGGAAGCAGGAACATAATTAATCAACATGCATCGTAGCCGCGTAGACTATTTGGTTTGCTTGGCGCATTGGCGTGCAAGCTCATTAGCTTCTCCAGGCGCGAGAATGAGCTGGAAAGACTCCTCGTTCTGCTTAGCTCTTGAGCTTCAAGAAGAGTTGCTGCTATTTCCAACCGATTAATATTATTTGAATTCCACGTGGTCACAAACTTGCTGAGCATCTGTTTCCAGAATCACATGACAATGAACAAGATCGCAGGCAACATCATATCGCTGTTGTATTCGCTGCCGTGTCATACCATGTAGCACCTTGACATTGGTGCTCGTGACATTCTAACTGTGCACAAAAACATATATGACTTTTTCTTTTAAATACTCCCTCCATAAACTAATATAAGATGTTTCAGATAACTAAAGTAGTGATCTAAAACATTTTATATTAATTTACAGAGGGAATATATAACAACATGAGAATGTTTTCTTGCGAAAGTTATATGTACACCTCTACCCCAAAAGTGCATTCATAACACGTAAAACTCATGACACATGTGTAGTTATATAGTGATGAGCACCAAGTTGTTAGCAATTTCAATCAACAATAATAAAATATTTTGTTTTTGGTGCATTCAGGCCTTTCGCAATGGAAGTACGAAAATTATTATCATGCATGTGATCAACTAAGCAATTTTGATGACATGGTATAGAATTAAATAAGGAAAGAGAGAATTGAGTATCATAATAAATATTTTGTTACTATGTATCATGCATGGCAATAATTAATATCATCTAAAATACTAATTTGTAATAGTATTCACTGTGAAGATAGTATCATATGCTAGTATCGTATGCATGATATCAACTTGTGATATTATTCATTGCGGAGGTCTCACAGAGTCACAGTGCTGGACAAACCACAATACTTGGCTAGATGGAATAACACTATCGTCCATGGACATTAAAGGACAAGATTACACAATTCATTGTTGGTAAGATGAGATGAGATTATGGCTCGGTAAAAGTGCTCATGATTTTCTGACTGCACATGCAAAAATTTAGAACTATTTTTTAACATAAGCAAAACAATATGATGAAAATGTTTCTCGCGCAAAAGGTATGTACGCCTCCCATCGTGAAGTGTGTTTAGTGTAACACTTAAAACTTTTCATATTATCCTTTTCATGATAATTGAACACATTAATAGTTCTGTTATTATTTTGCAGAATTAAATAATAAGAGAAAATCCAGAAAAGATCTTTAGACCATGTATCTAAGTCTCATTGAACTTTCTTTAATGGAAAAGATTGTGTTCTTTTTTTTTGCGGAAAAATATATTGTGTTCAAAGGCGTCAACTAATTCTAAACGAAGGAAGTACAATGTATAGAGAGATAACTTTTTTATTAGGGTACTGATTTTGAGATACATCGATAAAACAATGGGCAACGCTACACGTCTGCCGGACGTTGTTTAAAAAAGATCCGCTGGTTCAGCAACCGTCCGATTCGTCCGATCGAACCCGCACAAGGTAATGAGTCTTGCAACAGAGGCTTCGTTGCAATGGAACCTTTGCAACATAACCTATTGCAAAGCACCTCGTGTATTATTTTTAATATTTTTCTTCTTCGACCACCGCTCAAAGCCTTGCAACAGAGGGTCTGTTGCAATCACACCTTTGCAACATAACCTCTGTTGCAAAGGACCTTCTTTTTTAAAAAAAAATCTCCTCATCACCGCTACGAGCCTTGCAATAGAGGCTCTTTTGCAATTAAATCTTTGCAACATAACCTCTATTGCAAAGGTTCAGTTCATCTCGGTTGCTTTGCGCGTCGTTGCATTTGGCCGCATCGGACGGTCGCGCAGACGGACGACGCACTCGAAAAGATATACCAGTTGAAGGCAATCGTTTCCCTAAAAACAATTGAGCTTCTTATTCTTCATGCTTTGTGTGAAGGTAAGTGTATGCATATGATAGTTTTTAACAACTGGGACACCATGAGATATATAATTGCAAAGTTATTATTTTTTATAATGATTTTAGAAAATACTCCCTTCGTTCCTAGATATAAGGTGTATAAGTTTTTAAGAAAAAATTCAAAATATAAGGTGTATTGCATTGCAACACTCATCTTGACAAAAAAATTAAAAAATGATCACGTTTCCTTACCTGTTGCAAACCCCTCTATTTCCTCATGTCAATTAGCCAGATGTAATCTCGTCCAAATCTGGTGTAATTTTTTCTCAATGTGTGTTCTTTAATTTTCGTGCCAAAAACTATACACCTTATATCTAGGAACGGAGGGAGTATCAACTTACTTTATTTTAGCTTTTAAAAAATAGTCACATAGCACTAGTGGACATACCCCCCTACTATCCCGGTTCATATGGGCCTTCGGTCCCGGTTCCACACCTGGGACCAATAACTCGGGACCAATGCTGGTCCCGGTTGGCCCACGAACCGGGACCGAAGAGGCTCCACGTGGCCAGGCGCGCAGCGAGGGGGGGAGGGGTCATCGGTCCCGGTTGATAGGAAGAACCGGGACCGAAGAGGCTGCCCTCTTTTTCTGCCACGGCAGGATTTTCTGATTTTTTCCATTTATTTATTTTGTGTTTTGTATTCAATTAAATGGTACCATATATATATAAAGCAACAATGAACCACAATATATATTACACATTATCGTCACGAATATATCATATACACCATCTCATTCCTCGTGCTTGGTCGAACATGTATTACACAAACGGTACTCACACGAGTTCGATCTAATTTACATCGGTCCTTGGCCGCTTGTCTTCCAAAAAATGAGGGTGAAAGAACTCTCCGGTCGAAGCTATGACATGGTCTAATAAGAATCCGGCGATTTCCTCTTGAATTGCTCGCACGCGTTCTCGTGGTAGAAGACCGTCCCGCATTCGTTCGATCTAATTAAAAGAAAGGAATCAATATATATGAATGAAACTAAACACAATTTAACGCAATAAATTAAAGTATTGAATGTTGTTTATCGTACTTCAATTTTCCTTA
Organism: Bromus sterilis; assembly: GCA_950022295.1. Classification (NCBI taxonomy): domain Eukaryota; kingdom Viridiplantae; phylum Streptophyta; class Magnoliopsida; order Poales; family Poaceae; genus Bromus; species Bromus sterilis. The sequence continues at coordinate 36,340,945 of OX465597.1, forward strand.
TGTTTCGGGTTGCGGCCGTCTCTTTGGTCGTCTGGCGAATGAACTCGCAGACATAATATCCACATAAGTTATTCCCGGGTCCCTGTCTCAAACACTTTACAAGAATGGAGATCAGTGAATATTATAATCAGCATGATAATTATACTGAAACTAGAATAAAAAAGATGCACGGATCTAGCAAGTAGTACTTACATTCAGTGGTTGAAATGTAAGCTCTGCCGGAAGACCCGGTGTTTTGGCGGTGAACCGTTTCCAAGCCCTCTGGAGGCATGCCTGCATGTCCTCCCATGATTTCATAGATCTGCGTCCCGGGTCCATGACTTTTACTACTCCTTCGTCCGGAACAATGATCAACAGAATAAAGTGGAAGCTGCACACGCATAAAGAGTCAATTATACGCTTAACACCGAGCAAGAAAAATAGAATGTGTGCGAGACAGTAACACTCACTCGAAGTTGTAAGGAAATAGTATTTCCCTTCCTGTGCCGAAATACGTCAACGATTGCAACAAGTTGTTCTCTGTCTGGTTGGGCTTCTCTTTGAGAGTTCTTTCATGAACGAACTGGCAGTCAACGAACCCAATGTCATAGATTTGTCCTTTCTTGCATTCGAGAATCTTCATTCTGCATATATAGTTAGTTTAGTGATGAGTGTAAGATTGTACATGAAACGAATGAGCTGAGCTAGAAAGGCTTGATCACTGAAATTAATGGTACTTACAGACAATATGCACAGACGATAGATTTGTCGATGGCGTCTCCATTGTAAAACTGAAATAATTCTGAGAATTCAATCAGATCGAAGCCTTGTCCATGCCCGTAATGCTCGTTCTGAAATTTAGCGTAGATCCAGTGTTCGGATTTAGCAGATTTTTCCATGTACCAGTCATGCAATTTTCGCATCTTTGTTGGTAGATCGTTGACTAACTCGGGTTTGACGAGAGGATACCCGTGTTGGTATTGGTATGCCGGTACGAATTCCTCGTCGTTCCCGAACTCATCCAGACGGCTCAGGTAATCAGTAATAGACAGTCCTACTGCGTGGGCTTTTGCTCCGTACTGTCTTATAAACTCCGGATCTTTGTTCGGATCATACGCATCGACCTCATGCCGCTGGGGGCACGGACAAGTGTGCACTTTGAGCGGTTCGATCGATTGTTCTTTCTGTAGTCCGAGCTGGGCAATCTCTTTTCCGACTCTCCGCTCTTTTGCCTCAGCCGACTTTGTAATAGAGCGTTCATAGTCTGATGTGAGCGGTATGGGGTTGTGAAGCTTATTCTTCAGTTCCACGCACGCGGCGTGATCTTCTGGGGTGCGCGGGAACAATGGCTCTATCGACTTCTTCTTGTTGGCCACAGCAAACTTCCACTTTTCATAAGACATTTTTGCGGACACTTCCGGTTCCTCAGGTGTCATCTCTCCGGGTAGCTCCTTCATATTCTGATGAGAAACTTTTGGGTGGGGTGATCGCTTACGTTTCGGTGATTTCTTGCTGCTGATGCTGCTGCTGCCCCTCCTAGTATAGGTACGCTTCCGCTTCTGGATCTGAGGCTCAGGAGATGGAGACGGCTGAGGCGACGGTGGAGACGGCTGAGCCGGAGAGTGGTGAGTCGGTGAAGGCGATGGTTGCGGTGAAGAATGGTCACCTGGCAGCGAAGGTGGATTGCTTTTCTGAAGAGTGGGTGACCTTGGCGGCACATAATTTGGAAGCACGATGTGCTCCTTTCGCCATAGAAAACTCCCCCTTTTGGCTTCTCCTAGTTCATTCAGCTCCCTATCTTCACCTGCAGGGTGGTCCAGCTTCAGCTCCTCATAATCATCCATCACATCATCCACCATGACGACAGCGTACCCTTCTGGAGTCGGGTTGCAATGATAAGTTGGTTTCTCCGGGATTGATAGGGCCATGCCGACCGCCACCGTCACCTTTAAGTTCCGCACTTGCACCTTAAGCTCACAACGTGTGCTCTCCATGATATAATCCACTGGGTAGCGTTTAGGAGCAGCCGTTCTCAGTGCATCATCATCATCCTGCTGGAGCTGCGTGGAAGCTTGGGAGCTTTTCCGATTCGATGGGGCGCAGGTAGCATCGAATGCAGTTTCTAACAAGAGCTGTTGAGGTTGGCCGCCACTTTGCTGGCTAAGTCTGTCGATCAGCTCCTCCGCCCGCTTTAAGCTTTCTTCTACATTACGCAGCCGCTCTTTGGTAGCCGTTTTCTCAGCCTCATTCGCCGCTTTCTCTCTCTCAGCCGCCGCTTTCTCAGCTGCCTCCCTTTCCTTCCTCCTCTGATGGCTTTTATCTGGATATTTCTTGCTTTCCGAAGGGAAGGCAACTTTCCAACACTTGGAGCCTGGCGTGCCTCGTGCTCGTCTTGGGTGTTCTTTATTTTTTAGGGCGCGTGTGAGCTCGTCGTCCTCTCTATCAGGAATGAACCGTCCTGCTTCAATATCACGTACTGCATCTCTAATATCTTCGATGGGCAGCAGGGGATCATCTATGTGTGACTGGTTATATATTGCCTTCCCATCTTTGTCCAACGTGCCCCCGTGGCCGTAAAACCAGTTTCTTGTCCGTTCGTTCCATGTTGTAGGCTCTGGAGTGATCCCGGCATCAAAATACTTGGCCTCAATTGCCTCCCACCTAGGCATGCAACCGGCGTAGCCAGCAGGCCCCATTTTATGGTGGTAAATCTTCTTAGAGGCATTCGTCTGATTTATTTCAGACCTTTGCTGCGCGTACTCCGATTTCTTGTACGCCACAAAATCATCCCACTGCTCTCTTATCTTACCATAGCCGTGTTCGAAATCCGGAGTCTTGTCTAACTTGACAAATTTTAGGTACATGTTTTTCTTCCAATTCTTGAATTGCTCGGCCATCTTGCTGAGAGCAAACTTCTTGACTCTAGCCTCTAGCTCCAGTCTAGCTATCGCCTCCTGAGCTGGATTATCCACCTCTGGCATCCACAGGAGGAAATTATGCATGAGCATGTTCCAAAGCCTGTCTTTCATGGTGTCGCACACAAACGAGATTGTAGGGTCCTTTGGCTGCATCCATTCTCGAATGGTGATCGGGATGTTGTCCCTCACGAGAGTTCCGCATGCCTTCACAAATTTTTTCTTGACATCGTCCGGAGCTAACGGTTCGCCGTCTGGACCGACCTCTTCGATCCTATACCTCACATTGTCAGCCAACTTTTTGGTTGGGCCTCGTTTCGGTCTTGCGGAGGAATGGCCGGATCCGGATCCGGAGGGCTAAAAGAAGAAAGAGTGTTAATATATGCATGCACATATACAGCTGCATTTTAATTAACAGTAATTTACATATATATCAACCTCGCCGGTGTTTTCGAGATTAAAGGTTCCGCCGGAGGCGGAGCCGGAGCCGGCTTGTCTCTCGTCCGATGCTTCTTCTCGGTGGAGAGACTCGTCTCCCTCACCGGAATCGTTCAGAAACCGGCGGGTGACATCTTGACCTTCATTGTCGTTGATCATATCGTGAAGCAAGTTTTCCTCATTTTCATCTCTATGAAATATTGGATCCATAGTATTTGCAAATTAAGAATTGCAAGCTATTATAATGCAAATAATCAAATGAAAATAAGCATATGGGGGGCGTGCGCGGTGTCGATATGTGTTGCGTCGCGTGAATGGGAAGGAAGAAGGAGGAGGAATGGGGCGCGCGCGGTGTCAATATGTGTGTTGCATCGCCGAGGAGGGAGGGTTTAGGGTTTAGGGTTTAGGTACGGCAGCGGCTGCCAAACCTAAAACGATGCAATAAGCTCGGAGCTGGAATTCATCCGGGGATGGATTACCGGCTCCGGGTGATTACCGGACAGGGTGTCCGAAGGGGGGGGGTGATGCCGGAGGTGTCGTGGACATCCGACACACGTGTGGGTGGTGTATCCGGGTTAGTTGATCTATTCCGAACAACTTTCGTGTTCGGAATAAATTCATCCGGGTACTGTAGCAGTACCGGACAAATCATCGGACTTGCGGTCCGGAGGGGGCGGTTCGATGTTCGGTATGTTAGAGGGGTTATGTAGACCAACGGATACCGTATTCGTATTCTTTGAATTTTTCTAAGCAATTTTGATATATAAATTATTTTAATCCGAGTTACGGATTAAAAGATATTAAATTTACAAGTTTTATTCAATTTTAAATTCATTTAAATCAATTAATAAATTCTTTTATTATTTATTAATTCAATTAATAATCATTTTTAATTAACTGACCAGTGGGTCCCACTGGTCAGTGACTAGTTAATTAAATTAAATTAAGTTAACAATTAATCAGGGGGTTGGCCCACCTGTAAGTGATACACTAAATTAATTAAATCAGTTTAATTACTGTTAACTGGGCAGGGCCCACATGTCATATAAACAGCAGCTTAATTAGGCATTTTTAATTAATCTAATGGGCAGGGCCCACCTGTCATAGTGAGGGGGTTATTCTATTCAGTTTTATTTAGCCAGTAATTAGGGGGTGGCTTGGCCCCACTTGGCAGTGAGCCAGGGGCTACACATTAGCAAAACAGTGGAGATTAGCCCCACTGCTAAGCAAATCACGCCGACGGCGAGCCCCTGGAGAGGCGACGGCGAGGCCTCAACAGGCGACTCCGGCGACCAAACGAAGCGGCGGACGGCGGAATCGAACGCCCATACTATGCAGTTTCTACCGGGGCAAACGGGCGAGCTAGAGGAGCACAGGGCGCACCAGCCCGTCGGCCATGGCGGACGGCGGAGCCCGGCGCTCGAGGCCACGGTGCTACGGGGCCTGAGGAGGACGGGAACAAGTTGGAGGGGACCGCACGCTCACCAGGAGTGCGTTGGTGCCGCTGGGACGAGCTGGGGGAGGCCGGAGCTTAGCGTATCCGGGCGGCGGGGCTCGAGATCCGCGGCGGGGAAGGAGACGCCGTCTTCGGCTACGGCGCACCGGGGTTGATTCCTTGCAGGGGACAGAGAAGCTCACCCTTAGCTCAACGGCGGAGAACGGCGGCGAATCGGCCGGGCAGCCTGCCAGCGTCCGACGAGATTCCGCGTGTTTTCCTTAGTGTTTCGGCGTCGAGACGAGATTTGGTGGAGTTGGGGGAGGAAGAAGAGAGGGCCGCATATATAGTAGCATCGGTCCCGGGTCGTAGCACCAACCGGGACAGTTGAGTCTTTGGTCCCGGTTGGTGCTACCAACCGGGATCGATGGCCCTTTTTATGCAATCTTTTCATCTTTCCGCCCTTTTCAAAAAAATAATAATTAGTTAGGTGTTTCAATTTAAAAAGATTTTTTGTTTGGAATTTGAAAAACTTTTAACAGCAAAAGTGTTTCAATTTAATTAACTAATCAAAAACCATTTTTTGTTTTCAAAAATATTTATTTGACTATATAGTTTTACTATTTTAACTATACAATTTTACTATTTTCAATTAAAAATGCATTTTCAAATATTTATTGCATTTCATTTTTCTGAACTTATTTCAACTCAAGACTTTTTTTGCATTCTACATGCAACATTCAAAGACACATACTAAAATTTGAACCCTTTTTTACTTCATTTGCTATTTTTCATGCATTTAATGATTTATTTTGAGCTAAATGACCCTGTAATTGGAAAACACTACAACTGAACTCAGAAAAGGTTGAAACTTGGCATGGTATCATCATTTGATCCACATAGCATGTGTGCAAAAGTTGAGGGATTACGACAAAAGCTGGATGCACTTCGTGTACAAACTGGACCATCTCTTTCAAAGTAAGAGGGTTTCACACTAAAACTCATCTGTTTCAAAGGCATTTCATTTTTCTAAACTTATTTCAACTCAAGACTTTTGTTTGCATTCAACATGCACCATTCAAAGCCACATACTAAAATTTCAAACCTTTCTGACTTCATTTGCTATTTTTCATGCATTTAATGATTTATTTTGAGCTAAATGACCCTGTTATTGGAAAACACTACAACTGAACTCAGAAAAGGTTGAAACTTGGCATGGTATCATCATTTGATCCACATAGCATGTGTGCAAAAGTTGAGAGGATTACGACAAAAACTGGATGCACTTCGTGTACAAACTGGACCATCTCTGTCAAAGTAAGAGGGTTTCAGACAAAAACTCATCTGTTTCAAAGGCATTTCATTTTTCTAAACTTATTTCAACTCAAGACTTTTGTTTGCATTCAACATGCACCATTCAAAGCCACATACTAAAATTTCAAACCTTTCTGACTTCATTTGCTATTTTTCATGCATTTAATGATTTATTTTGAGCTAAATGACCCTGCAATTGGAAAACACTACAACTGAACTCATAAAAGGTTGAAACTTGGCATGGTATCATCATTTGATCCACATAGCATGTGTGCAAAAGTTGAGAGGATTACGACAAAAACTGGATGCACTTCGTGTACAAACTGGACCATCTCTTTCAAAGTAAGAGGGTTTCAGACGAAAACTCATCTGTTTCAAAGGAATTTCATTTTTCTAAACTTATTTCAACTCAAGACTTTTGTTTGCATTCAACATGCACCATTCAAAGCCACATACTAAAATTTCAAACCTTTCTGACTTCATTTGCTATTTTTCATGCATTTAATGATTTATTTTGAGCTAAATGACCCTGTAATTGGAAAACACTACAACTGAACTCAGAAAAGGTTCAAACTTGGCATGGTATCATCATTTGATCCACATAGCATGTGTGAAAAAGTTGAGAGGATTACGACAAAAACTGGATGCACTTCGTGTACAAACTAGACCATCTCTTTCAAAGTAAGAGGGTTTCAGACGAAAACTCATCTGTTTCAAAGACATTTCATTTTTCTAAACTTATTTCAACTCAAGACTTTTGTTTGCATTCAACATGCACCATTCAAAGCCACATACTAAAATTTCAAACTTTTCTGACTTCATTTGCTATTTTTCTTGCATTTAATGATTTATTTTGAGCTAAATGACATCATGCTATTTTTCATTTGCTAACAGTCGTGTCACATCATGTTCAAACTTGGCTAATTGCAAACATCACAAAAAAACAACCAATGGTTCAATACATAAAAGGTTCAATACATTATTACACATCACTTGTTTCCTACATTGCTTATGATCGCTTCTTGGGCCGTAACCACGGAGCATCTTCATTGCTTAATGGGATAGTTGGGTCAGTTTTCACTGCGAATGGAGGAATTTCATGAAACTTATCGTAATCTTCGGACATGTCTGTCTTGTCCTCGACTCCCACGATGTTTCTTTTTCCTGAAAGAACTATGTGACGCCTGGGTTCATTGTCTGATGTATTCGTATCCTTGTTTTTCCTTTTTTCGGTCTAGAAGACATGTCCTTCACATAGAAAACCTGAGCCACATCTTTGGCTAGGACGAATGGGTCGTCTGTGTGAGCAAGATTCTTGAGATCCACTGTTGTCATTCCGTACAGCTGGTGGACCTTTACCCCATCTCCATTCATGTTGACCCAACTGCACCGAAACAAAGGGACCTTAAAAGTAGGTCCATAGTCAAGTTCCCATATCTCATCTATGTAACCATATTATGTGTCCTTTGTACCATCCTCGTTTATTGCATCAAAGAGGACACCACTGTTTTGGTTGGTGCTCTTCTTATCTTGGGCGACCGTGTAAAATGTATTCCCATTTATCTCGTACCCTTGGAAAGTCAATACAGGATCAGACGGTGTCGCGGCCAGCAAGTAGAGTTGATTTCCAATAGTGGTGTCATGCATGAGACGTAATTGCAACCAAGTGCCGAAAGTCTCCATGTGTTTGACTTGAATCCATTGGTCATCCTCCCCCGGGAACTTGGAGCGTAGAACATTCTTGTGTTCCTTGATATACGGTTGGACGAAGGTAGAACTTTGTAGAACTGTGTAGTGTGCTTGAGTCAAAGAATGTCCGTCCTGAAATATCTTTGCTTTCTTTCCTAGCATTCCTTTTCCACTCAGCCTCCCCTCATACCGCGATTCAGGAACACCAATCGGCTTAAGGTCAGGAATAAAGTCAACACAGAACTCAATGACCTCCTCTGTTCCATAGCCCTTGGAGATGCTTCCTTCTCGCCTTGCACGGTTACGAACATATTTATTTAAAACTCCCATGAACCTCTCGAAGGGGAACATATTGTGTAGAAATACAGGACCTAGAATGGCAATCTCGTCGACCAGGTGAACCAGCAGATGCGTCATAATATTGAAGAAGGACGGGGGGAACACCAACTCAAAACTGACGAGACATTGGACCACATCCTTCTGTAGTCTTTCCAGACTTGCATGATCGATTACCTTCTGAGATATTGCATTGAGAAATGCACATAGCTTCACAATGGGTACTCGGACATTTTCTGGTAGAAGCCCCCGCAATGCAACCGGAAGCAACTGCGTCATAATCACGTGGCAATCATGAGACTTGAGGTTCTGGAAATTTTTCTCTGCCATATTTATTATTCCCTTTATATTTGACGAGAAGCCTGCCGGGACCTTGATACTTCTAAGGCATTCAAAAAAGATTTCCTTCTCTGCTTTGGTAAGAGCGTAGCTTCTTAGACGCCCTTTATCAGTATGCCTGTGGTATGGGTATTTCATACATTGCTGGTCCTCCCGTGCTTCTGGTGTATCTTTTGACTTCCCATACACGCCCAGGAACCCTAGCAGGTTCACGCAAAGATTCTTCGTCACGTGCATCACGTCGATTGAAGAACAGACCTCTAGGTCTACCCAATAGGGTAGCTCCCAAAATATATATTTCTTCTTCCACATGGCCGCGTGTCCGGTAACGGCGTCTTTCGGAACAGATTGACTGCCAGGACCCTTTCCAAAGATTACTTCTAGGTCATTCACCATACCAAATACATCAGCACCTTTAGGGAACTTAGGCTTTTTCCGGTGATCTGCCTCACCGTTGAAATTCTTGCCTTTCTTTCTCACGATATGATTGGGCGGCAGAAATTGACGACACCCCAGGTACACAACCTTCTTACATTTATCCAAATATATACCTTTAGTCTTACCTAAACAGTGCGTGCATGCATTGTATCCCTTGTTTGACTGTCCTGAAATGTTACTAAGAGCGGGCCAATCATTGATGGTTACGAAATGCAACGCTCCCAGGTCAAATTCCTCCTGTTTTCCTCATCCCACACGGGTACACCTAGTTTGGCCCACAGCTCCAAAAGTTCATCGACTAATGGCCTTAGGTACACATCAATGTCGTTGCCGGGTTGCCTCGGTCCTTGGATGAGCACTGGCATCATGATGAACTTCCGCTTCATGCACAACCAAGGAGGAAGGTTGTATATACATAGAGTCACAGGCCAGGTGCTGTGACTGTAGCTCTGCTCTCCAAAAGGGTTCATGCCATCTGTACTTAGACCAAACCATAAATTTCTTGCTTCATCTGTAAAGTCTGAGTGGCCTCTCTCGATTTTTCTCCACTGCGACCCATCAGCGAGGTGTCTCAACTTCCCATCTTTCTTACGGTCTTCTTTGTGCCATCGCAGCAACCTGGCATGCTCCTTTTTTCTGAACAGACGTTTCAACCGTGGTATTATAGGAGCATACCACATAACCTTAGCAGGAACCCTCTTCCTCGGGGGCTCGTCATCTCCCTCAGCATCACCAGGGTCATCTTGTCTGATCTTGTACCGACTCGCAGTGCATACCGGGCATTTATCCATACTCTCGTACTTTTCACCGCGGTACAGGATGCAGTCATTAATGCATGCATGTATCTTTGAAAGTGCAATATATCGACCAGAGGGGGGGGTGAATGGGAGATTTTCAATTTTACTACCAGATTTTGGTTTTCTTCAGGACTGAAGCAATCATGAAGCTGAAGAAAATCATGAAGCTAAAGAAGTAACCAAAATTATGAAGAAATAAAACTTCACAGAATGTAATCATTAGGGCAGCTCATCATAATGCAACAGAAATAAATCAATTCAGATAAGCAGAAGTGCTTCAGATGCATAGTATGAAGACAAAGAGCAGAGGGAGAGCTGAAGCATATCATATCAAATACTGAAGCTTAAGAGGTTGAAGAGATAGCACCAGAGATTGAAGACATTGGTTTGGTAGACCAGTTCAAGTTGTTGTGACAACTCTACATCTGGTTGGAGAGGCTGAGATTCAAATCAGAAGACATAGTCTTCACCTTGTTATCCTTGAACTAAAGTCCTCAGACTCCGTCCAATAACTCAGGTGAGTCTTCAAGGTAGACTCCCGAAATCTTCACAGACTCAATCACTCCGGGAAGTCACAATTGCATCTTGACTTCCTCAGACTGAAGACTTCTACACCGGCTGGAAGATCACAGTCTTCAAGAGTAAAAAGCTTCGGATCACTCGAACCGACTTCCTCAGAAATGCTCAACTACTCAGGCTGGTGGTTTTCCTCACATAGGTTCTTCAGTTTCCTCAGAGGTGGGTTGCTCTCAGATGACAAGTGTCAGTTTTTCTCTCGGAGCAGCCAACCCACAAATGGGGCTGGGGGTGGCTATTTATAGCCGCGGAGCAACCTGAGGTGAAAGGACATAAATGCCCATGCATGCAATTACTCTCATGCCCTCGGAAATGACCGTTGCTAGACATGTTCTAGCATCTCACCACGCAACACGTGGCACGGTCAAAGTATTCTCTCTCCTCACGATTTTCAGAAGAATCGCACTGGAGATCTTCAGACTCCTCAACCGAAGTTAGTTACCTCAGTGTCCTGAAGAACAACGTCTCAGACATCCGAGGACTGAACTTCTACTGCAGGAGATTTCTCTCTCTTCAGGAGAACTGCACTCGCAGTCTCCAGACTCCTCAACCGAAGACCTTCATAACATGCACTGATAGAGGTGTTTGCAGAGACAATCACATGCATATATGATAACCTTGAGGAAATAGCATGAGGTAACTGAGGAATAGTATCAGGCAAACACCAAAATAACAGTTTACAACTCGTTACACAAAAAAATATCTGAAGAACGAGAGTTGTAACTGAAGAACCCCATAACTAAAACCCGCTTGAAGACTAACATATTTCTCCCCCTTTGCCATAAAATGATCAAAAAGGGAAAAACTGAAGCTAACGCCCCTTTGAGGATGCTTCAAGGCTGAGGCGAGTCACGCCTGAGGCAATCTGTTGCAGTGTGAGGGCAGGCAACAGTGTCTTCAGCTTCTTCAGCGGTCATCTCCTGGTTTGAAGAATAAGAATCCATGGCCGTAGGAGGAGTCGTGCAGCGTCTGAATTGCCTCGGGGGTTTGATCGCAGGAATCGGAGGCTTTTGAAGATTCAATTGTGCAATGTCTTCAGGGGTGAGTACTTCTTTCATTAAGGCATCAAGATGTTGATATGTATGATGAGTATACTGTTGCACTTTCTTCACTGAATAATGCGTCTGAGCCATGTAGCTGAGGATTTCAGTAAACTGACGCTTCACCCAATCATGATTGTGGTCAACCTTCTGATGAAGACTAATCAGAAGTTCTCGGTCAGTCATCACTCGAGCCTGAGTTGTGTCCTCAGTTGAGGCATGAGTTCTTGTTTCATCAGTAGTTCGAGACTGAGGATGACGAATGTTTCCACCAAGGGAATTGGTTGGGAGAACTTCTTCATAGAATATGCCTTTGCCTTTGTTATTTGAAGCAATCGTATGCTGAAGCACTTCGACAGGCGGCAGATATGTCCTATGATTTGGGTGATCAGGTTGAAAATCAATACGAGTCGTGGCTCGGATGAGCTTCATGATCCATGGCGCGTATGGCTTCAGGATATGAGGATTCTGTGCTGCATCAATCAGAGTTCTGAAGAAGAAGTCAGGAACGTTGATTGGCCCAGACATGCAGAGATTGTGGAGTATGTTCTTCATGATGCCAATGACTTCTTCAGCAGTGGATTCATAGCCTTTAATGGGACAAAAGGTTTTCGCCAGAATCCGATACAATGTACTGGGTAGATACAGAAGCTCAGAAACTGGAAACTTTGTGCGAGCAGGGGCTTCAGGGGCCTGAGGCTTCATGAGCATGTTCATCAGGTCATCTCGAAGAAGTTGAGACCCATAGGAGCAAGCAGCTGAGGAAGTGCACTGAGGAAACTCAAGAATGTCAATTGCTTCAGGAACAGTGATGGTGTAATGATGATGCTCAGTCATCCAGTCGAGGACCCAGGTGTTGATATCCAGAGGATCTCCTGAAACATATAGAGTGGCATAAAACTGAAGCACAAGCTCTTCATTCCAGTGGATGCATTCAGAGCAGAACTGAAGCAGCTTGGCATGATGCAGATCCTGAAGCACATTGTTGAAGCAGGGAAGGGCTTCCATATCCAGCAGAGGAATATGCTTGTGAGGAAACAGTTTGTTTTGTTTGTAGAGCACTGAAGCATAATAGTTCTTCTGAGTGGCAGTCCAGAACCTCAGAAGCTTTCGAGGTGGAGGAGAATGATAAGGATTTTGAATCCCCTCTTGGAAGAAACTCATGGCATTGAAGAAATCAGTAGCATCAAAGCTTGGGGTGTCATCAGCTTCAAGATCACGGAAGAACGGTTGCTTCTGTTTCGAACACAAGGACCGAGCTGGAACTGGGCCTTGAGGTGGTGATGGCGCTTGAGGCACTTCAATCTGAAGAGAGGCTTGAGGCTGAGGCGGAACCTCTACAGATGCAACAGGCACAGAAGTGTCAAGGTCCTTTGGAAGACGAGGTGATGTGGCCTGTTTGTCTTCAGAGCCATCCTTGGAGGCTTTAGCATTAGCATTCATACTGTGTTTAGCTTCAGGAGGAGCATTCGTGCTTTGCTCAGCTTTAGCTTCAGTTTCAGCGGCTGGTGGGTCGGGCTGAGGATCAGCAGTGGTAGGTTCAGCAGCATCAGTATCAGGTGTAGTGGTTGCTGCAGCATCAGTATCAGCAGCAGAATTTGTGGGAGCACTTGTGGCTTCAGGGTCATCAGCTTCAGACGCTGAAGACGATGCACCAACTGATTCTTCAGACTGTAGAGAAGTATCAGGAAGCACCTCGGTCACGGTGTTGGAGTGAGGCTCAGGTGAGAAGACAGTATGAGTGGGTGAGTTTGTCAGCCCATAGTCCTCATCATGAATGCGAGGAGTTCCATCATCCATAATATCGACGTCCACGTCTTCAACCTCAGTGATAACTGGTGGTGGTGGGGACGAAGGAGTGGGAACAATGGGCGTTGCGGCATGGGGCGGAGTGAAGACGATTAGGCTGCGCTGAGGATTTTTAGGTGGAGTTGAGGCAGCAGTAATGTGAACGGTGGTATCAGCGGCCTGAGTTGTAGGAGGAGCTGAGGAAAGGGGTGTAGCATCAATGGGGTCCTCAACAACAGGCTTCTTTGCAGCAGGTGGAGTTGAGGGTTGTGCTTCAGGCGTGCGCTTGAGGCTTTTGGCAGAGGCATCAGTGGGTACTGAGGAAGCAGGCTGTCGAAGCTTCATCAACTTGGTCATCTGTTGTGAGATCCGTTCCTTGGATTTACCAATATAAGCACGATTGGCAGCGAACTCAATGTTGAGACGTTGAACTTCGCATTGATGCTCAGTAAACTCCTGAGGAGTAACTTCAGTGATAGGTTTCTTCTTGAAGTCACTGAGGACTTTCTTCAGTTTGGCCTTCAACTGTTTCTGAAGATCACGTTGATGAATCTCATTTATGAGGAACTGTTGAACATAGAACTTGATGTCTTTAAGGATGTCCAAATCATCAAGCGGAGTGTCAGGCTTGACAGACCAGATTTCAATGTACTCCAAGATCTTCTTGGGATCAAGGAGAAGCGGGATGTCTGAGCCCGTTGCTTCAGCTTTGCGTCTGGCCGCAGCACGCACATATTCAATCTTATCAGCTTCAGTGGCGACGAAGCCGGCCAAATCCTCAAATTCATCTTCATCATCAGAGGATTGAGGAGTATGATGAATGGCGCCCCGCATAGCAGTTTTCTTTGGTGAGGGGCGAGGGCCGCGTTGAAGAACAGTTTTGGTCTTCAGCTAAGACTGAGGAATTGTGGTTGAGACCTCAGGAGCACCTGATTCATCAGTGCGAATCCTTGAGGAGGGGGCAGCACCATCCGTGCGTTGACATGAGGAGCCAACAACTTGAGGCTTAGCTGAGGTCTTCTGGTAGGGTTTTATGCCAGGAGCCTTTTTGCGGTGCTGAGGCGGAGGTTGTTGTCTGGGTTGAGACGGATCCTGAGGAGGAATCTGGATTGAAGCATTCAAGTCACGGACAAGATTCTTGACACGGCTGCGAGTGCGCTTGAGGTACTGCTCATATGCCACAGGAAAGTCTTCAGGAGTGTGCATTGTTGTGGGATCAGGAATGACGCCTGGTGCAGGTGGAGGTCGAGCCTTGATACCCAATGTCTTTAGTGGCGGATTAACTGCAAACATCTCCTCATGTTGAGGATTAAGCCATTGATAGGCCACCCAATGCATGGCCCATTCTTTGGTGATCTTCTGGACTCTTTTCTTACGATCATCAGCAGTTTCACGTTCTGGAGTCTTCAGTTTCTCATAGAGCTCAGGAGGTAGGTCTTTAGCAGTATCAGTGAGCTTACGTCGAGGAGCCATTTGCTTCAGCGGTGGAGACTGAGGAATTGTACGTTCGAGCTGAGCTGCAAATGAAGTGAGACTATGAGAACCATACGATTCCTCAGCAGACATGTACCTGTGACAGAATTAAGTTGCGAGGGAAGTGGGGTACGGTTATATGCGTTCATGAGGAATAGTCTGAGGAAAACAAAGGAATGAGGCATAGGTACAGGTTTCAGAAAGCTAGCAGTACAGTTGAGGATGAACTGGTTTGAGGACACAATAGTACTGAGGAATAATATGCTGAGGAATAAACCACTGAGGAATAAGCATACCAGACTTGAGGAGAATGCTGAGGAGCAATGAGTCTTCGTCCCCGGCGACGGCGAACTCCGGCGATGTTAGCGCTCGAGCTTGAGGAGCTCAAGGGCGGCGGCGCGAGAGTGAGGGAGGCGTTGGGGGTAAATGACTGGAGGAGGGGGCAGAGGGCTATTTATAGAGGGGTGAAAGCTGAGGGGTTGCAAAATTTGTGGACCAGATTGCCCCGGATTGTTGGGATCCTCAGTGGATATCTTAATGGTGGATAAGCACGACGTGCAGTAAAATCGCAACAAATTGAAGACAGTTGTAACAGTAAATCCGTGATTTGAGGAACTTGAGGACCAAGGCTGAGGATGAAAACAACTGGTCTCAGGCTGATGTTGAAGACTAATGGTCTCAGCCTGAGGAATACATGATTTCTGGATGAACGCATATGAGATAGACAGATTAGATAAGTGAGCACAGAGGGACGGGTCCGATCACGTTCACCTAGATGAAGAAGCAAAAGTTGAAGAACAATAACTATAGGTGAACGCTGTTGAGGACAAACACGATAATCATCAGTAATGAAGACTTCAAATCCTGAGGAAGCTGAGTAAAAACAAATCCTGAGGAAGTTGAGGAACACCAAATCCTGAGGTGTTTGGGCGGTGGCGCTACCCACCTTATAGGGAATGAGACACTTGATACCATACAATTGTCGTATGGATCTTGAGTCAATTCCACGTTAATTTCTTCATACTTAGCAAGGCAGTTCCTCATGATTTGAGGAGTACGACGCATCGTGTGTTGTGCTTCAGGAGTCAGATCTTGAAGCACATAAGTATAGCAGAGAACCAATCATGGAGCGGTATACCTTCTGATCGTAGTCCTTGCCATTTTCATCAGGGCCGAGGCATCCGTTTGTAGGCATCGGGGTCTTGATACCTTTGCAGTCTTGCATCCCGAGTTTCCTGAGGCATTCCTTGAGGTACTTCTCTTGAGAGATGAAGGTGCCATTGCGTTGCTGACGAATTTGAAGCCCTTGCTGATGAGCAAGTCACGCAATGTGTCATACCAAGCCCATGGGGCTTGCTTCAGTCCATACAGAGCTTTCTTCAATCTGTACACCATATCAGGCTTCTTTGCGTCTTCAAAACCTGGAGGTTGAGCAACATATACTTTTTCCTCGACATTACCATTGAGGAATGCACTTTTTACATCCATTTGATATAGCTTGTGATTATGATGGTTAGCGAATGCAATTGTTTTCTTGGATGAAGGACTCAGAGAAGATTCCATGAGAAGATTTATGTCACCAGTCATATGATTCGTGCATCCACTATCCATAATCCATTCAGTTCTCCCCGAAGAATTTTCCTACAGAAGAGTTAGTATCTCACACAAGTTATGAGCCAGCATCAGTTTGAAGAATTCGTGTATTCTTCAGGATTGTATTCCTCAGGATTTTAAGCCTCGGGATTTCAGCATAACGATATTCTTCAGCTGACACATAATTTTCGTCCTGGGCATAGGATCTGCAATATGGTTAGTTTGCCTCAGGACGCGTTCCTATAGAAGAGATTAGTTCTTCTTAACCACCCACATTCGCACGGGTGGTTTTGAAGCATTTGAGGAACGACGAGGAGAGTATTTCCTCACGGGTGAGGTATCAGGATAATCATAGGAGTAAGCATTCTTGTTCTGAGCTTCCCTATGAACAAAATGGTTAGCATATACATGATTATAATCATTTCCTTTTGAGGTATCGTCCTCAGATGATCTCCTCAGCTCATTTGCATCTGCATTCACAGGAAGGTTAGTGATGAGGTCCTTCGGAACCCAGATCTTATTGACTGGAGGACCGTTCCTGCAGTTAGTTCCGATGTATCTGGCAAATACCTCACCATTACCATTCTTAAATAGTTTATAGTTTGAGTCAAATGACTCAATCATCACATCTGAAGAAACAGCATCATAACCAGATAAGGTATAGGGATCAGGAGGGGGCATCTTTGCCCGAACCCAAGTGGTCTCTGGATATTGTTCAGGTTTCCAGTAAGACCCATCGGGGTTGAGTTTCCGAGTGAATGCGACACCTTCTTTCCTCGGGTTTCTGTTGAGGATCTGTTTCTTGAGGATGTCACAAAGGGTCTGATGTCCTTTCAGACACCTGAACATGCCTGTTTCCAGTAGACTCTTCAACCTAGCATTTTCTTCAGCAATGTCTATGGTATCCTCAGATGAGGGGTTAGATACCACAGAGGCAATAGAAATAACAGAGTCTGAAGACATTGATGAACTAGACACAGAGATGATACGATCATGTTCAATGCATTTTAAACAGGGAGGATTAAATCCTTCTTGTGGCATGATGATCTGTTGGGAGAGGAGTGAATCATTTTCTTTCCTCAGATCGTCATGAGACATCCTTACACGTTCAAGTTCTTGTTTCCTCATGAGGAACTCATGAGACAGCTTTTCATGATCGGTAAGGAGTGCCTCATGACGATTGAATAAGTCATCAAACTTTGACTGAAGAATTTTTGATTCATCAGTCAACTTTTGAGTCTTCGTCATTTCCTCAACCAACATATCATCACTTTTGTTTAGTGAGATCTGAGTCTTTTCAAGTGCACGTTGTTGCTTAGATGCAAGTTTAGCAAGTTTAGCATAGTTTTCATCAGGTTCTTCATCAGAGGGTTCATCTGATGATGAGTAAGAAGATACCTTGGAGGACTTGGCCATGAAGCAGAAGGCAGGAGTTGTGTCTTCAGCTTCATCATCAACATGTGATAGACCAGATTCCTCAGTGCTGAAGATTGACTTTGAGACAAGTGTCGTGGCAAGAGCCAGACCGGCCACACCCTCAGATTCTTCAGATTTCTTGAGGATTTCTTCTTTTTCTTTTCATCAGAACTGCATCTTTCCCTTTCTTCTTCTTCTTCTTCTTCTTCAGTCTAGCTTCCTTTTCCCATAAAGGACACTCAGCAATGTAATGCCCAGGTTTCTTGCACTTGTGGCAGACTCATCGTCTTTGCTTTTTCTTGAGGACGATCTTGAGGAATTTCCGAAGCGATTCTTCTTCGTGAATCTCTGGAACTTTCTGGTGAGGAGGGCAAGTTCACGACTGAGAGTTTCAGGATTATCAGTATCAGCCTCAGACTCTTCATCAGAGGACACTCTTCGTGCTCTAGCTTTTAGCGCGCGGACTTTAGGCGTGGAGCTGTATAAATCTCGTTTTTCAGAGAGCTTCAGTTCATGAGCATTGAGGCGCTCGAGAATGTCCGCTGGATCCAGAGTCTTGAAGTCAGGACTTTCTTGAATCATCAGTGATAGGAACTCAAATGAGTCATCCAGTGACCTCAGTAGTTTCTTCACAACTTCATGATCTGTGATATCAGCGGCACCCAGTGCTTGAAGTTCATTGGATATGTCAGTGAGTCTGTCAAAGGTTTGTTGCACGTGCTCATTGTCCAGCCTCTTGAACCTATTGAAGAGACTACGAAGTGTATCAACCCGAGAGTCTCGTTGAGAAGAGACTCCTTCATTGACTTTATACAGTCTTGTCCATATCTTTTTTGCAGTATCCAGACCACTGATACGGTTGAACTGAGCCTTGTTGAGATGACCACCAATGATGCTTCGAGCTTTTGCATCAAGCTGCCAGTTCCTCTTGACAACTTCAGGAGCAGTCATCAGATTTGCTTCAGGAATGCCTTGATCAACAATATCCCACAGATCCTTGTCAATGGCTTCAAGATGCATCCTCATCTTGTTCTTCCAGTATGGATAGTCTGTCCCGTCGAAGATAGGGCAGTTTGAGGCAACACTCATTGTACCTGAGGTAGACATAACTAAAACTCCAGGTGGTTAAACCGAATCACACAGAACAAGGGAGTACCTTGCTCTGATACCAATTGAAAGTGCAATATATCGACCAGAGGGGGGGTGAATGGGAGATTTTCAATTTTACTACCAGATTTTGGTTTTCTTCAGGACTGAAGCAATCATGAAGCTGAAAAAAATCATGAAGCTGAAGAAGTAACCAAAATTATGAAGAAATAAAACTTCACAGAATGTAATCATTAGGGCAGCTCATCATAATGCAACAGAAATAAATCAATTCAGATAAACAGAAGTGCTTCAGATGCATAGTATGAAGACAAAGAGCAGAGGGAGAGCTGAAGCATATCATATCAAATACTGAAGCTTAAGAGGTTGAAGAGATAGCACCAGAGATTCAAGACATTGGTTTGGTAGACCAGTTCAAGTTGCTATGACAACTCTACGTCTGGTTGGAGAGGCTGAGATTCAACTCAGAAGACATAGTCTTCACCTTGTTCTCCTTGAACTAAAGTCCTCAGACTCCGTCCAATAACTCAAGTGAGTCTTCAAGGTAGACTCCCGAAACCTTCACAGACTCAGTCACTCCGGGAAGTCACAATTTCATCTTGACTTCCTCAGACTGAAGACTTCTACACCGGCTGGAAGATCATAGTCTTCAAGAGTAAAAAGCGTCGGATCACTCGAACCGACTTCCTCAGAAATGCTCAACTACTCAGGCTGGTGGTTTTCCTCACATAGGTTCTTCAGTTTCCTCAGAGGTGGGTTGCTCTCAGATGACAAGTGTCAGTTTTTCTCTCGGAGCAGCCAACCCACAAATGGGGCTGGGGGTGGCTATTTATAGCCGCGGAGCAACCCGAGGTGAAAGGACATAAATGCCCATGCATGCAATTACTCTCATGCCCTCGGAAATGACCGTTGCTAGACAGGTTCTAGCATCTCACCACGCAACACGTGGCACGGTCAAAGTATTCTCTCTCCTCACGATTTTCAGAAGAATCTCACTGGCGATCTTCAGACTCCTCAACCGAAGTTAGTTACCTCAGTGTCCTGAAGAACAACGTCTCAGACATCCGAGGATTGAACTTCTACTGCAGGAGATTTCTCTCTCTTCAGGAGAACTGCACTCGCAGTCTCCAGACTCCTCAACCGAAGACAGATTCCTCAGTGTCCTGAAGAACAACGTCTCAGACACCCGAGGAACTGAACTTCTACTGCAGGAGATTTCCTCAGGGTTTTTCTTCAGGATTCCTAACTGAGCAATTCCTCAGACCTTCGGAACTCGTTTTCTTCAACCCCTCCAACAGTGCGGTGTTTTCCTATGACTCAAGAAGTATAAAAAGTCTTAGCGAAGACTACGCTTCAACTTCGTCTTCAGCGCGAACTTCCTCAGGATCGTCTTCAGCTTCAGCTTCAACCGAACGCTTCAGGATCCTACTTCCTCAGGATTTCGCGCGACTTCATTCTTCAGGAAACGCACCGTTTTCTCCAATGTTCCTCAACATTTTGGGGGGTCGACATTGGTGGTTAAACACCTCATCAGGGACTGTTCTCCTGTGTATACTCACAAACACATCAGTCCCTTAACTGTTTTGTCATCAAACTCCAAAACCTCAAGGGGAGGGCACTTGATGCACTTACAATCTTCTGCACATCTAATCCTAGAGGGCAGATAACCTTCTTTGCTTCGTGTGTTGTCGCGGGCAATTCGTTATCCGGTGGAAGCTTCGACTTCATTATTTGCAGTAACTTCTCAAATCCGGTGTCAGAACAACCAAAATCTGCCTTCCATTTCAACAGTTCCAGTGTGGTACCGAGCTTTGTGCTGCCATCTTCGCAATTTGGGTACAAGGCCTTTTTGTGATCCTCTAGCATGGTCTCCAACTTCTCCTTCTCTTTTCCTGTTTCACAGTCTCGCTTTGCATCAGAGATGACCCGACCAAGACCATCAACGGTCTCATCCGATTCCCGTTGTTCTTCTTCATTGTCACCTCGAGGAGCTCCATCTTCTTCATTGTCTTCCATTGCAGTGTCACCGAATTCTTCAGGGGACATAGGATAGCTATCATCATCCTCCTCTTCTTCATTGTCTTCCTGCCTAACCCCTCTTTCTCCGTTCTTGGACCAACAATAATATCCGGGAATGAAACCTCTCCGAAGCAGGTGGCCTTGAAGTGTTCTCGAGGAAGAGTACTCCGCCACGTTCCGACAGTCAATACAGGGATAAGGCATAAAATTATCCACTTTGTTTGCATTAGTCACATCGAGAAATGTATGCAGGTTTGTAATAAACTCGGACCCGCGTCGATCGCTGTACATCCATCGCATCCGTGCTTCGATCTGCGTCATATAATTAACCATTACAATAACTTCGTGAATAGTGAAAAGACCACTATATATGCACACGTGCAGTATTTTTGTATCAGTTACAGATGGAGAAGATAAGGTTGCTAACCTCGGCCGAGGATACGGTGTTCTGAGGACCTAAGTGTGGCTCGGACATTTCGTCGAACACCTGGTGTGCAATCAAAGGAAAAAAATTCTAGCACCCACCCCAACCCAACACAATCCTGAATTTTTTTGAGGCAAAATGGCAAAGTGCTGGCTGGGGGCTTATATAGCCAGGGCAACAGTCCCGGTTTTTGCCAACAACCGGGACCAATGCCTCGCAGTGCGCCACGTGTTGGTCGCCAAAGCATTGGTCCCAGTTTGTGGCAACAACCGGGACCGTTGCCCAATACAGACGAACCGGGACCGTTGCGTGGCATCGGTCCCGGTTCTGAAATGAACCGGGAGCGATGCCGTTTTTGGGTTGGACGAAAGGGGGTCTCTCCACTAGTGTAGCAAAGGAAAATTCCATGCATCCACTAGTAGAGAAACCCCTCTTTAGTACCGGTTCCAGAGGGCCTTTAGTACCGATTTTGGAACCGGTACTAAAGGCTATTTCGTTAAAAAAATTATTCATTTTTTTTCTAATTATTTTTCACTCCCTTTTTTTTTTAGAATATCTAGTATTTCCATTAGTGTCTAACTACACTTAATCTCTAGTCAAATTACTTACCTGTGGTCAAACTTCCCGGTCGGTCACCCATCCTTACACTACTCCAACACTAGCACGCTTAACTTCCGAGTTCCTTTCCCTCCCACTTCCAAGTGCTTCGCACGCATGTTGTTGATACTAGTATCATATCAATCCTATTAACATGTTGGTCATTGTCACATTTCTTTATTGTTTAAATTCCAGATAATTCTTTTAATGAAAAAAATTAATGATGTAATAATAATGTTGAATAAATAAATAAAATTAACCTTTTAAATTTGTATTATTTTTTATTATTTTTTTAATTTTTTAGTATTTTTTTAATTTTTTAGTATTTTTTTGCCAAACCTAAAACCTGGAAATTTGAAAATCTTATAATTTGCTAAAAGTAATAGTACTCTTTATGCAGATGCAATTATTAATTTTAATTTTGAAAAAAATAAAAATATATAAAATTCTAAATTTCCTAAATATATAAGGTTTTCTGGCTGACGCCAACCCTTTAGTACCGGTTCGTAAACACGAACCGGTACGAAAGTAAAACCTTTAGTACCGGTTCGTGTCACGAACCGGTACTAAAGGTTTTCTGGCTGACGCCAACCTTTTAGTACCGGTTCGTAACACGAACCGGTACGAAAGCTCCTCACGAACCGGTACGAAAGCTCCTCGTCCGCCTGGACGCCCAAACCGGTACGAAAGACCCCTTTAGTACCGGTTCGTAAGGGCTTAGACGGTTGCCCCATTTTCTACTAGTGCACTGAATGCAACTAGATTCTCCCCACCGAGATTTGTCTTGGGACAATACAAGAGCCTCTCGTAAATACAAATTAATTGTATGGCCAACTAGAACCCACCGTGGCTTAATACCTACACAATTAATTTCCAGTGCGCACATACCAAATCAAAGAAGAATTCTCGGTGTCTATATATGTCCACAATATTGATTGCCTACAATAAAAAGAACATTATGAAGAATTTAAAGCATTCTCAGAAAGATATATAGGTTAAAATAAGAAAGTCATGAATGAAATATCGTGATTCTTCCTAATTGGTAACCCTCGAAAATAATGAAAAAACTTACTCGTGACAACATGCACACCATGTCAATGAGATGAGCTTGCTTAATTCAAATGGCCGTCAATCCAAAAAAATATTTAGTTTGAACAGGAGGCAGCGACAATGCAGGTGGAGCCAACGGTGGTGTATGAACTTATTTGAACCTTTATGGCATTTGATCCACCGTGTGTTGGTGGTTTTTTGGAATGAACTTGCTCATTCAGTGACTTTGACAAAAAAAAGTTTGTGGTTATGTTCGATGCATTCAATGAATTAGGTCGTTGTTGAATAGTGATGTGATGCATTCAAATTATCTATGTTTGTGTTGAAATGAGATCAATTTGTTAGAAATAGTTTGGGAAATAGGGTTAAATTTTTTGAGAAACCAAAATTCAAAGGATAAGGGAACTGCTAACTGTGGAATAATGATTTCCTTAGACAAAAATAGTACTAGTATGATAAGAAGCACTTTAAACAGTTATAGTATAGGGAATCTGCTAGCAGAGCTGTCCTAACGAAAGTAATCAACTGCGCCTCTCTACAAATATAGTACGTATAAGTTGGAGATATACAATTACAAAGTGGAAAATTTCAAAAGTTTTTTGTGTGTAGTTGTTTTAGTTGAGATGTGAATACGGTGATCGCCACATGGGATGCTATTAGAAGGTGCATTTATTCCCTCCATAAACTAACACAAGGGCACAATAAAAATATATTTTAGGGAGCGTCGATTCAGTGCCCGGGTGCATCTGCACTCGGGGAGATAAAAAATAAGAAAATAAAAATGAAAAAATCTTTCAAAAAATTAATTTTTTTGTGATGGAAGATGTTTACGTCTGAGATGTTCGTACAAATTTTGAAGGAGTTCAGGCATCTGGAGAGCTCACGGAAAAAAGACAAATTTGTAGTTTATTTAAACATTACTATGCATGCATTATTCCGAACTGAATTTGTCTTTTTTGCTGTGAACTTTATAGATGTCTAAATTTTTTCAAATTTTACATGAACATCTAGTCCCTAAGCATCTTTCACCATAATAAAGTTTGGAAGTTTTGAGCTTTTTTTCGTATGTCTTTTTGAA
Organism: Bromus sterilis; assembly: GCA_950022295.1. NCBI lineage: Eukaryota > Viridiplantae > Streptophyta > Magnoliopsida > Poales > Poaceae > Bromus > Bromus sterilis. The sequence continues at coordinate 36,364,786 of OX465597.1, forward strand.
AGTTTCTTTTGTAGGAGCATATGAGCCTAAGCTTATATTTGAATATCCCAATATTTCACAACTATACAAGGCCACCAACAATAGTCAATATAAAAAATGATATTGCTGCATCATATTAGCATCTGATGGTTTAACTGTTCTCAAGAATACACTGTATAATAAAGACACAACTACTTCCTTTCTGCCCCTCACTGGTTTAACCTATGATTTTGCATGCGGCGTACAAAAACAAAAACTAGCTTGCAGAAAGCAGACGTTATTTTATTTATTTTGGTACCTATAATCTGAGCTTGTGGTCTTGTATATAAAACGAAGGGATTACCTATTTTATCTCAATGCAGTTCCAAAGTAAACAAGTATGTCAATTGTAGGAAGAGAAAAAAAATCAGATGTAATGTTTAATTTACATGCTAACTGGCTATATTTTAGAAACATGGGTTGGTCAAATTCAAGCATTTCTCTGCTTGATTATTACCTGAAAAATACGTGAATTATGTCACTTTTAGAAATGAGTTTTTTATAGCTGGTTGTAGAAATGAGTTAGGTCTACAAGAATTGATAGGAGTTAAGAAACCACATGAGATATTGCCAAAAAAAGATGTATGGATGTGAGAGAACATGTCCACAATTTAACAAAATCACGAGTAGTGAAATTCGCAACAGGTTGACTTGACTAACTCAACAATTATTATTTGTGTGCTATTGGATATGGTTTTGGTAGATCATCTAGATGATTTTGAAGGCGTCAATCTTAGATAATTGAGGGACTAGGATCCAACCTACTCCTAGTTGGTTCAAGAAGATGCACTCTCCAAATATATCTGCTATATGCTCAAGAATCTATCTATGGTTTTTCTTAGGACAAGGATTTATCCCAAACAAAAAAAAAACTATGCATAGTTCAAGTCGAACGTCAAAAGCCGATCGAAGGTTATTGCGTCCCTCCCGTACGTGCATGGTGATGATATTGGTACCCGTAGCAAATACGTTCAACTTGTCTGCAAGCGTGTTGATCGGTGTGCATGCGGACGGTGGGCCCCCTGTACCCTGCTGTCGGCGAGCCTAGCGGGTGGCGACAAGGATCCGACTTAAGGGCGGGAGGCTCAGTAGTTTCTCTCTCTTCCTTTTGAAGGCAATAGTCGCTCTCTCTCTCTCTATCTCCTCTTTTTCCTCACACCTTTCATCTCTCTCTCTCTTCCTGCCCATCAGACCTGCACCTCTGCATGTGACTATGCGATCGAGTGCTTTCTTCTTTTCTCGTGTGTTGCTTCCTGCTGGGAGATTCTCTCTCGCCACTTGCATGTGATTGGGCGACCATGTAACGAGAGATCTTGCAGGTGATGCTTACGTGCTGTCTAGCTGGATTCTTGCAAAACATATCGATCTTTTCTGAGAAAATAACATGGTGTTATGATATTGGTGTGTCCCGGCCGCTTTCGCTAGCGCGAGAGGGATAATGATACCTTTGTAGAGCTGGTGATCAGTCTTCCACGTACCAGTCAAATCTACGGATACTTTTATATTTGCTGGGTTGAAATTTCAGAAAAGCTAGCTACCTAAAGTCGCACAAAGAAAAATGAGCAGGTATGTTTGTTTCTATTGTTGATGGTGAAATGCTTGGAAGGTTGTGGAAAATGTAGATAGGGAACTCTCCAAGCCATGCATCATATGCTTTTTCATCCACACACAAAAAAACATATGGTATTTCATGTGTCTTGGTTGTTACGTACGCAGTATTTTTATTGTCACATAAAAAGTTGGGAAGGAGCACGCGGTTAGTAACAGTATTTGTTAGGGCTGTACTCCCTTTTTTTTGGTTTATAGGACTCATCTAAAATTAGCTTATGGTTGAGTTGGTTGGAGGGACATGGTATCCCCAGCCCACCAAAGTTTAAATCTCAGATTTGGTATTGATGCTTGCATTTTTCTGTATTTATTCCAGGCTTCTGGCGATATGCTTTCAGTGAAAGGAGACGCTCCTGTCGAAGACGAGGTGATGATTTTGTTAATTTCAAGATGATGTGCCGGCTTAGTATTGCAAAGATGCACATAGGGGTAGTGTGTGCGTGTGCGTGTTCGTAGGGTGAGTGTATGCTCGTGTATGTGAGCGTCTGCGTTGTACTGTGTTCTTAAAAAAAACTTTTGCCTTTCTATTTTATAAATCTCAATTCTACTATTTACTATCACATGTTCAAATCTTGAGGTGCATTAAATCACTACATGCAAAGTTAAAAAGAATAATTACCAATACATGTATAGTAGTTTTAATCATTTAGTAGTCATGCATGCATGTGTTGTAATTAATGCCTTGAAAATAACTTTTTGAAAAAAAAGAGCATACTAATTGAGTATGTTTAGGCTGACCGTGGTATCATAAGTTAGTATCATGCATATGATACTAGTGTATGATACTACCTTCGTAATGCATAATATCATATAGTGGTATCATAGAGACTATATTTATTGACATGCACGACATATACTAGTAAAACATTTAATATGATACGTTATCATAATATGATACTACACCCTCTCTTTCCTCATTAAATTGCATGCCACATCATCGAAATTGCTTAGTTGGCATGCATGATACTACCTATGATATTCCCAATACGGATAGCCTTAGACCTCCTGCAATGGGTAGCATCATAAGTTAGTATCATGCACATGATACTAGTGTACGTATAAGGTTGGCCATAGTGGGGGTAACATAGCTAGTAACATATTCTTGGGACTAACAAAATGCTTATGTGGAAAATAATTAAAGAAGAAAGAGAGTGTTGGAGTAACATAGGTAGATACTGTACCATGTTAAATGCTATGCTATTATATGTCATGCATGTCAATAAATGAGATCACCTATGATGCTTATTTATGATACTATGCACTATGAAGATAGTATCATACAATAATATCATATGCATGATACTATTATAAGATACTCCCCACTATGAGTAGCCTAATACTACCTCCACAATGCATAGTATCATATCTTAGTATCATAAATAGTATTATTCATTGTCATGCAAGACATATACTAACTTGGAATTTATTATGATACGGTATCATAATATGATACTCAACCCTCTCTTTCTTCATTTAATTCTATGTCATATCACAAAATTTGCGTAAGACTAGCCGTAGTGGGAGAAACATAAGACCTCCCGCAATGGGAGTATCATAGCTAGTATCATGCATGCCATCTAAGGCTGGCCCCAATGGGGAGTAACTTAGCAGTAACATAGAGTCCAACTCAGCAATTTTGCTTATGTGGCAATGAGTTAATGAGGAGAGAGATGTTTCTAGTAACTTAGCTAGTTACTAGCTCTTTGAGTAACATCACACATACCAAGACAATATGAGTCTGTAATCTAATAAATGAAGTTTTATATGACACTACATATATGTTACTACCCATTGTGGAGGTAGTAATATAGACTCGAAATCCGTGTATGTTACTAGTCTAAGTTACTCCCCATTGTGACCAGTCTAAGCAAATTTGGTGATGTGGCATAGAATTAAATGAAGAAAGAGAGTGTTGAGTATCATATTATGATATTGTATCATAATAAATGCTACACTAGTACGTGTCTTGCATGGCAATAAATAATACTACTTATGATACTAAGCTATGATACTATGCATTGTAGAGGTAGTATCATACACTAGTATCATGTGCATGATACTACGTACCATTGCGGGAGGTCTAAGTAGTAACATAGGTGACACATAAGAAAAGAAGATGATGTGGCGCATAATTAATGAGGAGAGAAGTAAATGGAGTAACATAATATGTTACCATCACATAACGGTTCTCAATGCAAAATGAGTTTAGAAAGCAATTAATGAAGCTCTCTATGTTACTACTCATATGATACTACCCACTGTAAGAGTAGTAACATAGACTAGTAACATGTGCATGTTACTAGTCTAAGTTACTCCCCACTATGAGCAGCCTTACAAACTACAATAAATTATTCCCATTGCGGGAGGTCTTATAAATTATTCTAAATTACATAGTTGGCATGCATGATACTAGCTATGATACTCCCATTGCGAGAGATCTTACAAACTACAATAAATTATTCCACCACTCAGCATCTACATTGGTTGAAGAGATTTTTAAGAGGTTTTTAAGTTGAGGCCTAGAAACAGGAAATGGGGAATAGTTAATACAATATTAAAGCACACTACATCTGGGCAGCAATGGTATTGATAATTAATGTCTTATCATATGTTTACTAATTATTTATATTGTACCTCTTAGGCTAACCATAATGAAAGTATCATAAATGGTATCATGCATGCCAACTATGTAATTTTGATGAGATGTCATACAATTTAATGAAGAAAAGAGGGCTGGGTATAATATTATGATACCATACCATATTAAATGATGTACTAATATGTGTATTGTATGTCGATAAATAGGATTATCTATGATACTCTCTCCTTTCCAGTTTAGGTGGGTCACAAAGGGGGTATCATAGGTAGTATCATGCATGTCAACTAGGCATTTTTTCTGAGGTGATATACAATTAAATGAAGAAAGAGAGGATTGGTATCATGATATGATATTGTATCATATTAAATAAACTGCTTGTATGTGTCTTGTATGACAATAAATAAGATTAATATGATATCAACTTATGATACTATGAATTATGGAGGGAGTATCATATGCATGATACTCCCCAATTGTGACCAGCCTTATAGGGCTTAACTTGAAAATCTCTTCAAGCAAGGTAGATGATGAGTGGTGGAATAACTTTTTGTAGTTCATAAAAATACTTAGTTAGTACCTTCATTTTTGTCAACAAGTTGTTTTTACCAATGCATTAATTACAACACATGCATGCATGGCCACTAAATGATCAAGAACTACTACATGCATTGGTAAGTATTCTCTTGAAATTTGCATGCAGTGATTTAATTCACTTAAAGATCAAGAACATTATAGTAACTAGTATAATTGAGACTACTAACAGGAAAAAAAGATGAGTCATATAAACTAAAAAGGAGGGAGTATTATCATATGATACTGTAACACCCTCACTGTCGTGCAACAGTAATCACTACAGTAATCATTTTGAAAATGATTATCACTGTTGCTAATCACTGTTGTTGATCATGCCGTGATCAACTTTGCAATTGATCTTATCCATAATGCCTTTGGTTGCTGTTAAAAATAAGTGACAATTGAAACTTGTCCAAAAATTAAGAAACCACTTTTGTAAAATCCCTAAAAACCAGTGGACCATGGTAAACCAACTTGGAGTATTTATTGAGCCATAAGATATTTTAAACAAATCTAAACAGACCCAAAACAACATCATTTACCCATTGCACATTTAAAAAAAATATCAAATGAATTTCTAAAAAGTACCAAACTTTTTGGGGCACTGTTATATAGTGCAACCCTAATTATGGTATATGTTCCATATTTTATAAAAATGCAAAAGCTGACTAAACAATTGCCAACAGAAAGAAAAAGAAAACAAAAAGAAAAAGAAAATGCAAACTAGCCTATACTACTACGCCCTAGGCGCTAACCCCCGGCCCAAACCCCACCCAGCCCACTTGGCCCCCCCTGGCGCCCTACACAGCACGACCGAGCCGCCCCCATCTCCTCTCTCGCACGAACCCCACCCCGAACCCCCCTCTACCGATCCCCCTCCCCCCGATCTGGATTGAGCCACCGGCGCCCCCTCGCCTCTGTACGCCATGGCCGCCGGCCTGCCTCGCCTTGCTACACCTGGCGACACCCCCCCTCGACGCTGCCTTCCCCCCTCCCCGCCAGAGTCCTCAACCGCCTCCTCCTGGCGCCGCCCGCCGAACCCTAGCCGCCATGGTCGTCGGGCACGGCGCCTCCGTGGCCCCGGCCACCTCCGGCGCCCCGCGTGCTCGCCCCCTGGTGGCCGCGCCACCCCCATGCCCTGCCGCGACGACCCAGCTCCCCCTGTGAGCTCCTCCCCTGCGCCCCTCCGTCGTTGTCACCATCGCGATTCCGTAGGCCGCCGCCGTACGACATGGCCGAGGCCTGCTCGGTGTGCGCTCACCGCACCCCTGGCCGCGCTCGCCCGCGCTCACCCCCTGCCACCCATGCCCACTCGCCACTGCCCCGTGCGCACGCCATGGCCGCCGGCACCCCACTGACCGGTCGTGCCCTTGCCCGTGGCCGCTGCCCCCTGCACTCGTCGCCGTGGTCATGCCTTGTGCTGCCCGGCGGCTGCTGCCCCTCTGAATGTGCTGTTGTTGTTACTACGGTGTTGCTGAACATTTTGCTAAGTGCTGGAAAAAAAACCCTAAGTGCCCCTCTTAACAGCCAAAAACACAGCCACAAAACCAAACGTAATATAGATACAATGATATGGGACCTATAGTGCAAGTAACCAGCTGTATTTGGTACCACTGGACCAACTCAATTTGAGGCATGGTATAAATCCTATGAAAATGGAAAAAATGCACTTTTCTGTTAGCTCAAAACCACTAGGTGTATAAATTGCTGCTGGACACCATTTTCGGCAGAAGCAAACAACTAGCCAATGGCTTTGATCATGGACAAAGGTTATACGAATAGAAAGTAGGCATACCCAGCTTTCATTTATTCCATTGCATTAGTTTCAGAAAATGCATATGTTAAATGCTATAAAAATCACAAAGTGTGCATTTTAACAGATTCTGGAATTTACCTTACGTAGCACTTTTCCGGCAACACTTTAATTATGTAAATGAACGCTAATGAATTTTCCACCCGTACCGGATTCGACATTACTGACCGCTGATGAAAGTTGATGTTGGGCACAATTTCATCGAGGAGTGGGACCCTAAACCGTAGCCCCTCGAAGACAGATAGATGGTGTTTAAGCATCGATTCCCAGACTTAGCCATTTTCAAAGAAATTCAATAGGGGTCAATGACATGTGGGACCCACTGGCTAGGTTTGACCAGTCAATATCACTATTATAGAGAATGTTGAATTAATAAATAAAAGAAATTCAGAAAATGATCAAAACTTTATGAAATCAATATCTTTTAATTCGTAGCTCTGATGAAAATAATTTATGCATCAAACTTGATCAGAAAAATATAAAGAATACGGATACGCTACCCGCATACCCACCGCACCCCTCTAACCTATCGAACGTGGAACATTTCTCCTCCGGTTCATCTGCCTGTCAGACGACCGGAGCCGGTAAAACTTTCCGGATGAAAATGTTCTGAACATGAAAGCTATTCAGAATGAATCACCGAGCACGGATATACTATCCACATGTCTGTCAGATGTCTCTAACACTGCAGACATGGAACCTTCCCCCTCCGGATCATCGGTCCGGTAATCAACCGGTACTGAAGAGTCATCCCCGGATAAATCCATGCTCCGGGCAAATAACCGAACACTGCGTTAGAGCCCCGTTGTTTTGTATCTTCTATGTCATACATTTGTATTGCTATTATTGTTGTGTATTTACTGTTTGTTCCCCTTATTCTCCGGTAGACCTCGTTGCTGTCGCCGATGACATTGTTGCCGAGTACGACTACTTCCTCGACGACCGTACCCCTACCGTCGAGCTTACAGGAAAGCAGAGCCATTCTCTTCCCCAGATATCGCCTATCTTTCCGTACATTTCTTGCACTAGGCATGGTTACTGCTGCTGCTACGTTACAATCCTATTCTATTGCATAGCATGTTTTTGTTGCCCCTTGATGTACCTTCCTTTATCCTATGCTGCCTTATAAATATATATAATATTCAGCAGTGAACCCTGCGCATTGTTATCTAGGTGTAGAATAGCGGTCCATGATCACTCTGGTGAGTGATAGCGGATTATAAATATTACAACTGCAACAGGTACGGATCAATGCAGACGCCCTAGGGAACCTACAACGGCGAGACTCTGTCGATTCGCTTCGAGTTTGACTTACGAGTGGACGGACTCGTATTTCACTCTCGTCAGCTCAGTAGCGTAGCATCACTGGGATGATATGAGGGTATTCCTCTTTAGTTCATTCCGCTGGTGTCTCGGCACCACCGGGGTGATACGAGAATATTCCTCTTTAGTTCATTCCACTGATGTCTTTGTCGAACCTCTTTAAGTGTACCATCGAGGGTGATTCCTCTTGGTTTCACTTGATGGTAGGCACTCGAATCAACTGGTGTCCTTACAGGTAAGGAGTCGGGTGATCCAACGGTGCCCGCGCAGGGTATCTTAGCGGAACGACAGGTCAGGTGTATTCCACCGGTGTGCGGCGGGCCTGGTACTGTCCGTGGCCGAGAGGTATGCCTGTTGTACGAAAGTCGAGCTCTTCGGAGCAAACGCGAGACAAGGTAAGGAGACGGTTCACCTTGTTGGTAACCGCACGAGTTGGTGGGACGTCGGGGCAGACACCGACGTTACTGGTGGTCCTGGCTGCTGTCGTTGTCCGCGACTCACCCAGATAAAGGGCAACGATAACGGTTGTCCCGACAGAAAATAATAAAATGACTAACGGTTCAGGTGGATGACTTGAGTGGGTCGACGTGCCCTATACGCACTACCTCCACGTGGGATTACGGTGTGGGCCCTCCGCGTTGTGGTCTCGTTCGAAATCTTTGAAAGACGTCCAGTTTCAGCATTGTGGTTGGGTCGGATCGTGCTGCGGCACTGGATCCACTTGGCGCACAACGACCCGGAGGGCGAGAGGTGATGGCCCATGAAGCTCTTGCGCTTAGGACTGTAGAACGGCGGGGACCTCTCTGATGAGCCGTAGGATGGGCCTCGGCGTGTCGGATAGCCTCGGTGGGGCATTCCCTAACAAGGTGTACGCCACCCTGGAGATCCAAGCGTGTAGGGTAACAGTAGTGCAGCCCTGCAGGGATGATAATCTATTCGGATAGCCTTGTCCACGGTAACATGACGCTTTATGCTGAAGCCAGAGCCTACTACTACAAACTACTACTATTAAATTGTTGGTTCCGGTTTCTCTTCCTCGCAGGGAAGTCGAGGAGGGGATCTCCGAGGCATATATAATTGTTATCTAATACAACTTACTATTATACAATGCTGCAGCAACTTCTGCTGCATTGTTATTACATTCATGTTATTGAACTGTTGGCTGATTCTTATCTCATGCTGCATGACTCGTCGAAAGATGCTAGTCTTCGACAGGCCTAGCTTCTTATCCTTATTCTGAATTTCTACCTTGCAGTCCACTATATACAGCCTCCCCTTTCCATTTGATACAAATGCATAAATGCTTAGTAGCGGACCTAAGACTCGCGGGTATGCTAGATACTCACCTGCTCGCGGGTATTTCCCCCCTTTTTGTTTGCCTGATCGGCCGCTGCAGTCGACATTGGAGCCTTGGAGCCCAGGAGCAGGAGATCCCCGATGCCGACCACCGCAACGTGAAGATCCCCGATGCCTTCTACGACGTCGAGTTCCCCGTTGACCAGGAGTAGTTTGGAGGTTCCCAGGCAGGAGGCCTTGCCTTTTCGATCGTTGTTGTTTATGTGCTAGCCTTCTTAAGGCAAACTTGTACCTTGTGTCTGTACTCAGATACTTTTGCTTCCGCTAACTTTGTGCTTCCGAGCTGTTGTATTCGAGCCCTCGTGACCCCTGGCTTGTATTAAACAGCTTGTATTATTTTATTTGTAGAGTTTTGTTGTGATATCTCACCGTGAGTCCCTGATCTCGATCGTGTACCTTGCGTGTATTATTACTGTACACAGTCCAATTTTGGGGGCGTCACATGCATTTGATACATTCAAAATGTATCTATATTTATTGCTTGTTCCATACATTTTTGTTGACATCGTTATATATTTTTGCTTCACTTTCATATTATTTACATTTCTTTTGGAAACTTAGCTATTAACGCAGTCTCCAGTGCCAATTTCTATCTATTATTGTCTATGCGTCGCAGAAAAAGATGAAAAATCAATATGTTCATTTTTTTTTTAGAAATTCCAACATTCCAGAAAGCGTCGGAAACACCAATGAAGGACAAGAGGGAGACACCCCCTGGCTATGCGCCTTGGGGGCGCGGCCCGGGCTTGGCTGCGCCCCTTAGTCGTCGCCTAGGGGGTGGGTCCACCCCCCGGAAACACATATGCACGCGTGAAAGGCAATCTTTTTTCTCTCTGAGGAAGCACCGGGGAAGGAATTCTTCCACTCTATGTATTACTCAAGGCTATGACCGCCACCACAAGATGGTGTCCCCCTTATGATTACTAAGAACACACTATTTTAGAGAGGGAAATGCTATTATCTTATTTTTATCCCCCTTTTTGATTTAGATGGCCACTCATTATGTTCATATTAATGCCATTGTTATGAAGTAATTAATATAAACAAATCAAAGTATTAATGTTGATATCTTTTTTATGATGGTTCTTCTGTAAACATAAAAGGACTTTCAATTCCAATCAACCAAAGAAAAAGACAGAACCATATGTTGCCAACCTCTGATATGACAATTTCTCCGGGTTTCTCAAGAACTCAGACATCTGACTTTAAATTAATTACATAACGTGTAGTTAAAATATTAGATTTGGTGACACGCAAAAAACATAGAGATTTCGCGGAACGTTACTCCGATCATTCAGAGGAAGATACAGACCTGTACACATTTGTTCCCAATTTCCCAAATTCGGGAGAATCCACATCATCGGTTTAGTCTTCGTGAAGTTATACGGTTGTGCCTTGCGCCGGGCCACCAGAAAGCCAGCATATATGCCCGCGACAGCACACTGCAAACGCTATTCCGGCAGGCCTGCTAGTACAAGAAATATACAGCTCAGCCCTGCTGCCGCCGATAAGGTGTGTGCAGCTCAAAAGAAATTAACAATCTGCTAAACACTGGAGAGATGTGTGGCATTACGCATGTAGTTTTTCTACACAATTGATTGTTAATAGCAAAATGAGTCACAAATTATAAAGCACTAGTTCTAAATGCACGCCTTGGCGCACCCGTATCGATGGATAAATTATTTTGAAGAAGATTTTTTAACTATTTGCAGTTCGTTATTTTTGGCCACACTTCTTCGTTTCTGGTTGTAGTAATTTTGAAAGTCGATAGTAGCTTTTCTCTTTGCCCGTCGCAGCAAAAAGATAGGACCATCATGATCGACCACGCTCTCAAATATATAGATGTATGTAGCATTGAAACAAATCTAGATATATCCGTTTCAGCGATAAGTAAATTTTGATCAGAGTTAATATTGTCTTGGTTGATTTATTTATCATCAAATGAATGTACTTAGCAATAAAATACATCTAGATACAATCGTTTGAATAATAAGTAATATATAATATGGATCAGGAAAAAATCTCAAAGATATCGCCCAAATGAATGTATCTAACATTAAATACATCTAGATACATTTGTTTAAATAATAAATGTATGTATTTAACATTAAAATACGTCTAGTTATATTCGTTTAAGAAATAAGTTATATGGATCAGACGAAACATCATTTTTTATCATAGTTATATGCAGTGGCGGAGCATCAACCACATACTAAGGGAGGGCAAATTTCATCAGAGCGGCCGGAAGATTTAACAGTGTGTGGATTAGTGGAAAAGTAAGCTACCAAGTTTTAGGCAGTGGGGGGGAGGGAAAATTTCATCAGAGTGGCCGGAAGATTAACAGTAGTGGAAAAGTAAGCTTAGTTGACCAAGTTTCATCCAGAAAGGGAGGAGGAGGGGGGGGGGGGGGGGGGGGGGGGGGACGGCCAGGAAAGGAATGAAGCAACGTAGATGGCCTAGCTGACCAGACACTCGCGCGCAAGTTATTTTGGAGGATTGCATCTATAATACTATAATATATCATCTTCACTATCTTATCTATTTAACCATGCAAGTATGCCACATCACCACACAATTATGATTGGTATAGAGTCCACCTCAACATGCAATCATGCATGAGACAAGACCCACCACCACATGCAACCATGCATGCATGGAAAAATATTTTTCATTCCCTTACAATACTTATATTCCAAAAATAATTTATAAATATACACAATAAAATATAGTAAGTTGTATGTGTTTTTAATTTTTTGGTTCATTTGTTATTAATCTAAATATTTAAAATTTACGTAATTAAATTTTATTGAAATATAAGATGACCAATTCCCGTGATCCCCACTAACTTATTTATCTCAACATACAATCATGCCACATCACCACACAATTACGAATGGGATAAGGACCACCTCAACATACGAACATGCATGGAAAAATATTTATCATTCTCTTATTATACTTATATTCAAAAAAACAATAACTAAAAATAATCAAATATAATAAATTATATAATTTTTTAATTTTTTGGTTCGTTTGTTATTAATCTAAATATTTAAAATTTACATAATTAAATTTTGTTAAAATATAGAGCGACCAATTCCCGCAGCAAGACGCGGGTATCATCTAGTTTCACTACATGGGTTAACCCGGAACTTGCTACGTCATTGTCATGCAATAGAAAAGGAAAAGTCTCCTAATGTTCTTCAGTGCTTCGATCAGTAAACCAGGTCAATATTCATTATTCATGGTTGGGCCATTTGCAACAGGGTGCATGCATGTACCTACGCTCATCACATGTACTAGTCGTTGTTGTTTTTTTTTCCTTAAAGATACTCTTTTCGATCCATAGTAAATAACGCTTATTTTATGTTAAGCTAGCATAAATTTGTATTAAATGAACGGTATTTATTATGGATTAAATGGTAAATTTTCAAACAAACAAGTTATGTACAAGCAATATATGTTCTAGATAGTCAAGATCTGCGTAGCTCCCAGCATTATTTTACACTATCTTCATGTTAAATGGCAAAAAGATTCAGACATCGTGATCGGCATATCCTGATACTTTGAGGATCCGCTTTGATATGTTACCCATATGAAATAGAAGAAGTGTCAGCGGAAAATTCAAAGATGATTTGAGGGTCATTTGCTCCTGGTGAATAGTAATTTTAAAGGAATAGTAAACAAAATTAACAAACTGAAATTCTTAGGCTTCCATCATGCTCATGTGTGCAAGGTGGGTGCAAAATTTCAACGTTTTTAGATATTCGAGGAGCTCGTAGCAAAAAAAAAAATCAGCTCCAAACAATGTTATTTTCAAAACTTTCCAAACACTCAAATTTTGTTTTCACCACAAATTTGGAAAGCACCTTCATATAAGCATCTTGAATGTCTATATATTTTTATTTTTTTATATATTTATTTAAAATTTACTGTGCATGCCCAAATGCAGATGCACTTGGGCACCTTATCAACTCTCTCAAGTCTCAAGTTTTGTGCCAGGTGTGGCAAGCTAGAAGAAGAATTCCACGTCTTCTTCCTATGTCATTTTGCCAAAACAGTCTGGTTTTCCCACCCTTGGAACATTAAATTTGACCTTCTTATTCAGCCCAATGCCACTTTGCATTCTGTTTTGACTTCCATGCTTATTTTAGGACACCCTCAGGCCTCTCTTGCCAACATTTTTTAATTGGCTGTGGTGCCTCTGGAAGGATAGAAATGAAAATCTTTTCAACAGGAAGAAGAGCAAACCTCAACACCTTAAGGCTGCAGTGGACGCCTTAAATTCTTTTGCTGCTCTTGCTCTGCCTGACGAGGTTCTGCAGGCTCCTGCTCCCTCGCCTATTAACAATGTTGTTGCAGCTCTCCTGCCCCCAGGACATACCATTTCTTTCGATTTACTTATTGCTGGTCCTAAAATTTTCTGTGATGTTGCGTTTAGATGCACTAAAGTTCAAAACCTCCCTCCTAACCAGGAGGTCACTGGAATTGGTGTCTTTATTTCTCTTTTGCAGGATCATCGTCAAGTCTCCATTTACGTTCAGGCACACTGCCGGCCTACTACAACTCCTCTCGAGGCAGAGGCTCAGGCCCTTCTTCTTGCTGCCCTTCTGTCTAAGAAGCTGGAGATCAGCCATCCTACCTTTCTTTCCGGTTGCTTGCCGCTCACTAAGATGGCTGCCAAAAAAGACATCACTGATGAGGCTACTCAATGGAAGATCAGGCCGGCTCTTGCCGGCTTCCTCACAGCTTCTTCTTATTCCTTGTACTCGATCTTCCATGTCAAAAGAGATCTTAATGGTGTTGCGCACAATCTGACACATCAAGGTCTTACGCATGAATTTTGTTGTTATGGACCTTCCCATTCTTCTGCTAACTGCCCATTTCTATCTAAAATGGCAGATTTCAACCCTCTGGGTTTTGTATTTTCGACTGTACACTGTTTCTAAATTTCAATAAAGTTGCATTTACGTTCAAAAAAAAAGTCTCAGCTAATTTTTCAAATCAACGAAACCAGTGGTCCAATCTACAGAAGCGCCCAGGCGCGGAGCTGACATTGCTTAAATGATGGTCAGTATAGTCAGTCGATCGACAGTAGAGTAAATTGAAACTACTACCCCTAGTCCGTACTTCACTTGACCACTCGAACAGTGGACTATAACTGTACGTATATAGAGATCTCACTTCGCAGACGAGTTACTTATGCCTGTCGCATATCTTGAGATTTTCTGAAGGCGAGAGAATAGAAGAGATCCAGTAACTTGGGGCGGGCAGTGGATACTGGATACCAATGAACGAAAGGCAAACCACACTAGTGCAGCGTCAGTCCTGGGCGGAGATCGATGGGAGAGAGAGAAATAGAGAATCAACTTTCCCGTCACGTCAATCAATCAGTTTGCATGTCAGGCCAGTCCCCCTGCAAAAGGCAGGCCGCGCCCCACAGGTATTGGAACTATACACGAAAATAAGTATGGTGGCTTTGTCCTGTGACTCAGGCACTCAGCCTCAGCTTTTGGGCAGGCAACGGAATTTTGTTTGACCCGCCACCGCTTGCCCTGGCCGGCCGGCGACTCGGCAACAAGCTAGACGATACAGCGAGTATATACAGTGTCATGATAGTGGAAAAGTCTCCGGCTGGCTGTCTCATCGAGCTAACCGGATGCCGTTTGCAGAGTGACATGGTGATACACTAGGCCGAAGATTTAAGATGGACTGCAGAGATTTAAGATGGTATCAGGTTCAATAATCTTGAGCAGTCTTGTGCGCAGGTGATGATGGACAACGAGAGCCAGCTTGGCTTCTCATCGAACTCGACAAGCTAATAAACAGCAGTAAAGAGATAGGTCGAGATTGCCTTGTTTAACTGGTTCGCCTGGAAAAAAATCTGGTCATGTATTTTGCCATAGCATAGCATTATTTATGCATTTGTCCAATGCAAATATGGTAACCAACCTATGTGGCACTGGGAGGCAGTAGATTAAGCCGCCGTGTTGTAATGCCCTCCGCCTCAGTCCGTCATACAGTAGCTTTCAGTCAACTGCTTCTCCAAGCATACATGCGCACTTTGAAATGCATGCCACTTATCGAGCTGAGTTTGTATCAAGTCAAGCTCTGAATTTGGCCTAATTATCACTATCAACGATAAATTTGTATATTCCATCGTCTCTCAAGCTACGTATAACCACTTTTCCGTTTTGTAAGGCTCACACATCTCTAGATGGATAATTTAAGTAATCGTAATATGGGTTACATCAAGCAAAACATAACATTAATTTTTTTAAATGATATGACTTTAATGAGATATGGCTAGTATTTTATGGGTCAAATTGTCAATTTAGGATACATGTAAGCCTTACAAGACAAAAATGATGGAGTAAGTTTCATTCTAAATTTTGCGATGTAACAGATATAGATAATCCAAAAAAAAAGATGCATGCAATATTGGGTCATTGTGTGTGCACCAGCGTACCAGAGTATGTTCTTTAAGGATCACAATTCAGATTTGATACTTTGATGACTTATTTACAGAATTCGATTTTAAGAATACGATATTCGATCTCATCGATAGTCAGACATTTATATCAATGATATTTAGTGACTTTCTCAATCTTTAAAACTCGGAACTTCAATTTACGGTAGATGTTTTTTGTGTGCTTCTATATATGGTCATGTTTATACAAAATCAGTTCACTCATTAAGGTTAAATTTGGCATCTACAGTAATTATAGAAACAATATCCGTATAAATTTATACGAAATGAGTATGCTTAACCATGTGACGTATAAGGGTAAGAACCCAAAAATCAGCCAAATTAAAACCGAAAATGGTTGAATAAAAAATAAATTTTTCCCTGTACGTAAGAATCGATAGTTTAGTTTTTGGCCGCGGCCAGCAAAGTCGGCATGTACACAGCTCAGGTCCCAAAAAAAATAAAGTTCGCATTTCACTACCACGGTAAATTCTTGTGTCTTCTTTTGCTCGAACATGCAATGGATCGAGTATAGTAAATGTAAAAAGGTAAAAGCTTTTCAAGAAAAATGTACTACGTACGTAGTACTTTCTCCGATAGTCCGATCAAAAATATTGGTCTCTTAAATAGATATATTTAGCATTAAATTAGTGTTAAATATATTTATTTAAACAACAATTATTTTGGATCGAGGGAGTAAAACTGTAAAAGCGAGTAGCATGCACATAGACACATGCACGAACCAAACAGCAAGGACACTGTCGCATCACATTCGTTGTCCTGAACTAAAGCATATCATACCTGGTCATGTAGGCAAGTACATTGCCAGTTGAGCATTTTCGTGGTGTATCACGTTCCGCACCACCAACTTGTAACCTCGGAACTTTTGGCACCGCAGCATAGTAGTTTGGGTCTAGCATTTTTTTTCTGTATCAGTTCTCAGAAACATCAAGCGCAGTATTAATCACCCACACACCCGCACCCACCACAGATAAATACTGACATAAGATTAATAGATAACATATTCAAGGCATCCTCAATGTCTAAAACGAACACTGTATTCAAGGCATCCTCAATGTCTAAAACGAACACTGTATTCGGATCAATCCGCGGACACTTATACGGAAGCCGGCCATTCAATCGTAGCAGTAAACGTTCATAGCATTTTTACTAAAATTCGGCAAGTAGGATAAACTCATCCAAAATTTATTTAAGTTCAGATATAATTTACATAAAACAAATCTATTCATATTTTCATAAGAATTGAACAAAATACACGAGTTTAACCTAGTCTAAAACTACACCGACGATCGTGATGGGCCTTCTGTGCTTCGTTTGTTAGGTTTGAGGCTCCTGGTGGTGAAGAAGCTTCAGTGCAGCTTTGGGATACCCGACAAAGAAGATGCGGGAGATCGGTCACCTGCACCTAGGTGCCTAATCTCAAGGATTGTTGGCAGTGAAAATGCGGGATACCAACCCAAGGAGAAGGGCATCCCAATAGGCCAGATGCGGGATAGCACGTTAACGTCAGAAGACAAAAGCATGAAGGGACTGGCCACGTAGATGCTCCGCGTGAACCTTCCATTGGAGCACAACCTTGCACATCGTAGTCAATCGGCATGGAGCCATTCAATGAGGAGAGCTTCTTCCCGTAATGTTGCATGCATCATCGCTACGCTCGACTTGTTGAGAAGAGCTAACGTCTGCAATCGCATGCACCACCTTCGCAAGCACCCATTGTTGTTCGTCGGTGAACCGGCCTCTATACCAAAAGAGCCCAGATCTTGCCATCCCGATACAGGTAGGGGAAGAAGAAAGGAGAGCGATCGGTGTGTTTTGTGTGTTTTGTGTCCTACGATGTCACATATAAATAGCAGGCACCGGCTTTGGAAGCGAAGCAGCCGGTTTAAATGCGGGACATCGGAATAGTTGCAAGTCACAACTGCTAAAACTGTCGCTGCATTTGGGCATCAACTGGACATGCGAGCTCGCCGATGGTGCCTCACCTCTGTCTCTGTCTGCCTCAACGCATCCGGCACGGCTGTGCACGCCACTCGCCGATATGGCAAGGATCGAGCGGTGACGCCGGATACGGGGCAGAAAACACAAATTTTTCACACCTACGGTACCCGAACCCAAGATCTATGCTATGGCGATTTAAAGTAACGGAGGGAATCGGTGTTCATACCTTTGAAGACCGAAAGAGGGAAACGTTCTTGCGAACGTGGTTGGCGTAGACTCAGAACTACGACCTCCCTGTCGTGTAGAAGACCACCACCGGCGAGGATGACTCCCGGTAAACCTCCAGCGACGAAGTAGCACCACACGTGTAGTGCCTCGAAGAGATTATACACGTACGGTACAATCTATGTTCCTCCCGGGCCCCGAACCAGGCGAGCAGCGGAAGAAAGACGGCTACGGATCCCGACTCCAGCAGAGCGACGGCCTGCCTTATGGTGGAGAACTCCAATCCTGGTGCAGACTCCAAACAAGGGGAGTCCACTTCCGGGAAGGAGAAGGAGGAAGAAGGAGATTTGGTGTGTTGGAAAAAGGGGGGGTCTACCCCTCCTTATATAGGCCAAGGGGGGTGTGATCCTCCTCCCCTCCCCCATGTGGGACTAAACCCCCAAGGGGGGGAGGTGCGTCGGCCATAGGGGGGATGGGCCCCACCCTTGGCGCCAAGCCCAAGGGGGGGAACCCCCTCCTCCCCTAATGGGCCCAATGGGCCCATATAGCCTTTTTCCCATTTTTTAATTTATTTAATATGTTTTAAATATTTAATTCAGATAATTAAATAATAAAACATTATTAAAACAATTAAAGTTTATTTTGAACTATTCAAAATGTCCGGAAACCATTCCGTCCTCCTCCGGAACTATTCCGGTGATTTCTCCTATTTCACTGATTGATCCCGTAACTGTCCTATGCATCGATTGCCCTTAAGTGTAACACCCTAACGGTCCGGGAAACAGCAGACATGGTCGAGACTCTTCTCATTGACCAATGACTAGTCAGTTGGACCTGGTTACAATCCTTGACAGCCCATGTGCTTCCATCGAACGAACTTCGGTCGCTTTTGGAAACCGTTAACGATACGACGTAATCCCTTTGTGCTGCGGTACTTTGTTTGTCCGAGGTTTGATCGTCGGTATCCTACATACCGTGTTCACCTCTCGTTCACAACAAAGAAGTTTACTCGTCCATGATCATTGCATCTCTTGTGACCTAGTCACTTGCTTGCAAGCTATTGATGCAATATCACCGAGTGGGCCCAGAGTACCTGTCCTGTCACAAGGACTGACAAATCCCGCTCTGATCTATTAACATACTCATCAACCATCTATTTCGGAATACCCAAAGTGCACCGTTATAGCCAGCATATTTCAGTCAGGCGGTGGGATACAAATCAAAGTCTCCTCATAGATGACAATTACGTATGATCATTACGGTCTAAGGACTAAGTCATATGTTACAAAGTCATAGCAACGCTGAACTATGTGACTCGATCACATTGCAATACTTTAGGTGGGTGTACGTCCTTCACATCATTCCCCTTAATGATATGACCTCATTGTCAATGGACTTAAGTATCGCCATGATCAAGAAAGCTTGATCAATCAATTGCCCAATGAGATAGTTTACCCGAGTTAAACTACGGACCATGTTTTATACTACACCTTTATTAGTATTTCCAAGTAATACAGTTATAGCACAGTATAAAACGTATTATGAACAAAACGGATATGTGACAAATATCTTTATTAATTTGTCTCTAGGACACATATCCAACAGTCTCCCACTTGCACTAGAGTACAAATTACACTAGTTTACATCAGGTATGTATCTAACACCAATGGTCTCTCGGTGTTCTTCAAACTTGCCCTGTGGAAGAGGTTTAGTCATCGGGTCTGCTGCGTTCAGATCCGTATGTATCTTGTGAATCCTAGTGTGTCCATCCCTGACGTAGTCTCGCGTCACATGGAACTTTCGGAGGATGTGCTTGCCTGTAGAGTGAGTTCTTGGCTCCTTCGCGTTAGCAATGGCACCTGTGTTATCGCAGAAGATTCCCACGGGGTCAGTGCAGCTGGGAAAGACGCCAAGCTCGATCACGAACTTCGTCAGCCACAGCGCCTCATTTGACGCTTCGCAAGCGGCAATATACTCCGACTCTATTGTAGATTGGGCGACGACTGACTGTTTGCCGCTCCTCCAGCTAATAGCGCCACCGTTCAACATGAAAACATATCCCGTCTGGGATTTCGAGTCATCTAGATCTGAGCCGAGGCTTGCGTCAACGTAACCCTTTACGGTGAGCTCCTCATCAACTCCTCCATAAACGAGAAAGAGATCCTTGGTTCTTCTTAAGTACTTAAGGATGTTCTTTACTGCTGTCCAGTGAGCCATTCTCGGGTTACTCTGGTAGCGATTAGTCATACTAATGGCCAGCGCTAAATCCGGTTTGGTACATAACATAGCATACATGAGAGAACCTATGGCTGAGGCATAGGGCTTTGAGGACATTTCCTCCTTCTCTTTTGCTGTGGTTGGGCATTGAGTCACGCTTAATTTGACACCTTTTATAACTGGCAAGAGGCCTCTCTTGGAGTTATCCATACTGAACCTTTTCAATATCTTGTCAATATAAGTGTTCTGACTCAAGGCCAACCGTCGATTAGGTCTATCTCTATAGATCTTAATCCCCAATATGTACGCAGCTTCACCTAGGTCCTTCATGGAAAATTGTCCATTCAGATATTCCTTTACTTCTTCTAAGAATTTCTTATCGTTCCCTATTAGTAATATGTCATCTACATATAACACAAGGAATGCTACAGAGCTCCCACTCAGTTTCTTATAGACGCAGAACTCTTCGACGTTTTGGACAAATCCAAAAGCTTTAATGACCTCATCAAATCGAAGATTCCAGCTCCGAGATGCTTGCTTCAACCCATAGATGGACCGTTGAAGCTTGCACACCTTACCAGCATTCCTTGGATCGATAAACCCCTCTGGTTGCATCATATACAACTCTTCCTCAATGTTGCCATTAAGGAACGCGGTTTTCACATCCATCTGCCATATCTCGTAATCATGATAGGCAGCTATTGCTAGTAGGATCCGAATAGACTTGATCATCGCTACAGGAGAGAATGTCTCCTCGTAGTCAACTCCTTGAATTTGTCGGAACCCCTTCGCGACAAGTCGAGCTTTGTAGACAGGTACGTTTCCGTCTGCGTCAGTCTTTTTCTTGAAAATCCATTTATTCTCGACGGCCTTGCGGTCCTCGGGAATATCCACAAAAGTCCAAACTTTGTTGGTGTACATGGAGTCTATTTCGGATTTCATGGCTTCTAGCAATTTCTCGGACTCGGGTCCCTCCATTGCTTCTTTGTAACTCGTAGGTTCATCCGACTCATCAGCCGAGATTACATTCACAAGTTGTCCGTAAAACTCGGTAGGTTGACGGACTCTTGATGACCTACGGGGGAAAATAGGTTCCTCTTCATTCTCATCATGATCATCATGTATGTCATGATCGTTATGAATGTCTTCCTGGCCATTCTCTTCAGCTCCCACTGTGGAAGAAGGTTCCAGAACAATTTCGGTTGTCGGTTCTTCCATTTGGAGTGATTGGTCAGTCACTTCATCGAGGTCTATTTTCCTCCCACTCAATTCTTTCGAGAGAAACTCCTTCTCAAGAAAGTGTCCAGTCTTAGCGACAAACGTTTTGCCCTCAGATTGGTTGTAGAAGGTGTATCCAACAGTTTCCTTTGGATATCCTACAAAGATGCATTTCTCCGCCTTAGATTCGAGTTTGTCAGGCTGAAGTTTCCTAACATAAGCCTCACAACCCCAAATCTTCAGGTGAGACAACTTTGGCTTCTTGCCACACCATTTCTCAATTGGCGTTGTCTCTACGGATTTGGATGGTACCCTATTAAGAACGTAGGCGGCAGTTTCTAATGCATACCCCCAGAATGATGTAGGTAAGTCGGTATGAGACATCATTGACCGTACACTATCCAATAGTGTTCGATTACGTCGCTCGGACACACCGTTTCGCTGAGGTGTTCCAGCTGGCGTAAGTTGTGGTACAATACCACAAGTCTTCAGATGAGTGCCAAACTCGTGACTTAAATACTCGCCTCCTCGATCAGATCAAAGGTGCTTGATTTTCTTCCCGAGTTGATTCTCGACCTCACTCTGAAATTCCTTGAACTTTTCAAAGGTTTCAGACTTGTGTTTCATTAAATAGATATACCCGTATCTACTTAAGTCATCCGTGAAGGTCACGAAGTAACGAAAACCATTGCGTGCGGTGACATTCATTGGTCCGCATACATCAGTATGTATGATCCCTAATAAGTCCACCACACGCTCCATTTTCCCATTGAATGGAGTCCTTGTCATTTTGCCCATTAGGCATGGTTCACATGTGTCAAGGGATCCAAAATCCAATGACTCCAGAAGTCCATTTTTATGGAGTTCCTCCATGCGCTTTATACCAATATGACCAAGTCGACAATGCCACATCGTCATGTGTTCTTCGTTACTAGGCTTTAATCTTTTGGCCTCTACGTTATTGATGTGGGAGTCATGATATTCGAGATCCATTAAGAATAAACCATTACGCACCGGTGCATGAACATAGAAGACATTATTCTTATAAATCGAACAACCAGTTGTTTCGGATTTAAAAGAATACCGGTCTTGCATCAAGCAAGAGCCACTCACAATGTTCATACTCAACACGGGTACATAATAGCAATTATTCAAGACAAGAATCAATCCCGAAGGGAGACTAAGACGAAGCGTGCCAATTGACATTACTTCAACCTTGGCACCGTTCCCAACGCGCATCGTCACTTCATCCTTCCGCAAGAGTCGTTTATTCTGCATCCCCTCCTGGGAGTTACAGATGTGAGCAACTGATCCGGTATCAAATATCCAGACGTTGCTCCGAGCACTTGTCAGGAAAACATCAATAACATGTATATCACATATATCCATGTCTCTTCCGGCAACCTTGCCGGCCTTCTTATCTTCTAGGTACTTGGTGCAGCTGTGCTCCTTCTTGATTTCCGTCTCAGCAATTTTGAGTATTGTGAACAATTCAGAAAGGGTCTGAACCATTCCTTGCATTTTGTACTTCAACACAAAACTCTCATAGCTAGGGGGTAGCGACCGCAACACCCTATCACTCGCCACTTCATCTGGAATCTTAAATTCTAGATCATTTAGGCGTTGAACGTAGTCAGACATTTTGACTACGTGCTCAGTCATGCTGGTGTGCTCTTCCATCTTTGCAGAGAAGAAAGCTTCACAAACTTCATTTCTCTCAACCTTGGCTTGAGGTGCAAAGACGGTCTCGAGGTCAATGATTATCTCATAAGCACTGAAGCTCTCGAACCGTTTCTGCAGTTCAGCCTCCATGGCATGGAGCATACCCTTCTTGACAAGGGAGGAATCATCCGACTTAATGAGATAGACTTTCTTCTCAGCCGGAGTAGCGGTAGTTGCTGGTGCATCTCCTAATGCAGTCTCAAGTACATAGGACATTTTGAGGGGAACGAGGAGAATCCTCAGGGTGCGGAACCAGGAGGTGAAGTTTGACCCATTAGTTTTCAGTTTATCTTTCTCTAGGAATGATCCTAAGTTGAACGAGGGGTGTGGTGCTGTCATCTACAAGGTTGATTCACAAAGATACATATTTAGACTTTTGTTCATAATGTGGAGTTCAATTACAATTAATTCTAAAACTCCCACTTAGGAAAACATCTCTCAATTTTGCTAAGTGATTACACGATCCTAGAACACCATACCTCACCCGATCGTCACGGCCATCAGTATGTGTTCAAGGTAGGCCATCATGCCAATCACATCATCTATGTGACTCATGCTCGACCTTTCGGTCTCTTGTGTCCCGAGGCCATATCATATACATATGCCAGGCTCGCCATCACACCCTATGTGATTTGTTGCTGTGTCATGCAAGGCCATATCATATACATATGCCAGGCTTGCTACACCCACCTCTTGTGAACGAAAAAATGTTTGACACCCGTGTGACACGTGATGCCTCCATAATGTAGAACTTTCCAGGTGGTGCTCACTAGGGTAAGGACACTATGTTGGTTTTAGTGAGAGATCATCCTATAATGCTACCGTCGTTATATCAAGTATATTAGAAAAACAGGATGTAAAACTTTAAATCATACAAGCTATGATCCCCCTTCATGTAAAGCAAAGTTAAACGCCTTTCTACTTTAGCTTATGCAAGTTTTACGTGGCTGCTAGGGGTTTCGATAGAGAGAACCGATTTCTATCCTGCGAAAACATGCCACAACACCGTCTCCCATCCGTCTCTATTACACCCCTGTCGGGGCCCTCCGTTGCAAACATCTTCGCATCGCTAATGCAGAGAGAGAGACACCCCCCCAGCCACTTTATATGGTACAAGCCATATGTCAAGCGTGGAAACAGTCTCGCGTAAACGCGTAAGGTCGGTCGGGGGCCGCTTCATCAAACATTGCCGCAACGCTAAATGAGTACACGTGGGAGGGTAACGAATGAAAATTCGATGCCCACATCCTAGGTGTGTTCTACCCGTACAATACATCTACGCATAGCTAGCTCATGATACCACTGTTGGGATACGGGGCAGAAAACACAAATTTTTCACACCTACGGTACCCGAACCCAAGATCTATGCTATGGCGATGTAAAGTAACGGAGGGAATCGGTGTTCATACCTTTGAAGACCGAAAGAGGGAAACGTTCTTGCGAACGTGGTTGGCGTAGACTCAGAACTACGACCTCCCTGTCGTGTAGAAGACCACCACCGTCGAGGATGACTCCCGGTAAACCTCCAGCGACGAAGTAGCACCACAGGTGTAGTGTCTCGAAGAGATTATACACGTACGGTACAATCGATGTTCCTCCCGGGCCCCGAACCAAGCGAGCAGCGGAAGAAAGACGGCTACGGATCCCGACTCCAGCAGAGCGACGACCTGCCTTATGGTGGAGAACTCCAATCCTGGTGCAGACTCCAAACAACGGGAGTCCACTTCCGGGAAGGAGAAGGAGGAAGAAGGAGATTTGGTGTGTTGGAAAAAGGGGGGTCTACCCCTCCTTATATAGGCCAAGGGGGGGTGTGATCCTCCTCCCCTCCCCCATGTGGGACTAAACCCCCAAAGGGGGGAGGTGCGCCGGCCATAGGGGGGGATGGGCCCCACCCTTGGCGCCAAGCCCAAGGGGGGGAAACCCCCTCCTCCCCTAATGGGCCCAATGGGCCCATATAGCCTTTTTCCCATTTTTTAATTTAAATATGTTTTAAATATTTAATTCAGATAATTAAATAATAAAACATTATTAAAACAATTAAACTTTATTTTGAACTATTCAAAATGTCCGGAAACCATTCCGTCCTCCTCCGGAACTATTCCGGTGATTTCTCCTATTTCACCGATTGATCCCGTAACTGTCCTATGCATCGATTGCCCTTAAGTGTAACACCCTAACGGTCCGGGAAACAGCAGACATGGTCGAGACTCTTCTCATTGACCAATGACTAGTCAGTTGGACCTGGTTACAATCCTTGACAGCCCCTGTGCTTCCATCGAATGAACTTCGATCGCTTTTGGAAACCGTTAACGATACGACGTAATCCCTTTGTGCTGCGGTACTTTGTTTGTCCGAGGTTTGATCGTCGGTATTCTACATACCGTGTTCACCTCTCGTTCACAACAAACAAGTTTACTCGTCCATGATCATTGCATCTCTTGTGACCTAGTCACTTTCTTGCAAGCTATTGATGCAATATCACCGAGTGGGCCCAGAGTACCTGTCCTGTCACAAGGACTGACAAATCCCGCTCTGATCTATTAACATACTCATCAACCATCTATTTCGGAATACCCAAAGTGCACCGTTATAGCCAGCATATTTCAGTCAGGCGGTGGGATACAAATCAAAGTCTCCTCATAGATGACAATTACGTATGATCATTACGGTCTAAGGACTAAGTCATATGTTACAAAGTCATAGCAACGCTGAACTATGTGACTCGATCACATTGCAATACTTTAGGTGGGTGTACGTCCATCACATCATTCCCCTTAACGATATGACCCCATTGTCAATGGACTTAAGTGTCGCCATGATCCGAAAAGCTTGATCAATCAATTACCCAATGAGATAGTTTACCCGAGTTAAACTACGGACCATGTTTTATACTACACCTGTATTAGTATTTCCAAGTAATACAGTTATAGCACAGTATAAAACGTATTATGAACAAAACGGATATGTGACAAATATCTTTATTAATTTGTCTCTAGGGCACATATCCAACAGCGGCGCCCCCAACGCTCCCTCCCTATCTCTCAGGGAAGAAAGGAGCCATACCTCGATCCAAGCGGTGACGCCCGATCCAGGCGGCGGCGGCCTCGTGGCATCGCTGGCGCGCGGCTCCAACGACTCTGAGTGGTGGTGCGAGATGAACGGTTCCTCTGTCCACGTCGTCTCGACGATGTGTATGCGTAGACAATGTGATGCGAATTTGGACGATGTGGATGGATGGACGACAGGACGCACAACTACATGGACGAGCTATTGGAGATGCTCTTAGTACTGTTTAAATTAGGATTGACTCCGAGAACTGAGTTAAGTTCGTTGAGGTGAAATGAGCTCATCCAAGTTTAAATTTTAGAGTTTGCATGGATGCTCGTATTTTTTGTCAATTAATTTTACGTTGTTCATCATTATTCATTTAGCGAAATCTCCGTTGACATTTGATAATTTTGTCGATCTTAATATTGTCCGACTCAGTTTCCTGATAATACTGAAATAGAATATGCATGTTCATATAAGGATGTGTGCATATGCATCATGCATGTATGTGTTATGAGCGTCTATGTTTATACTACTATACTATGTACTCCGCATGTTTTGAAAGGTAGGATCGGGTTCCACCATCTGGTTATGACAAAGAAACAATTGATCCAATGCAACATTCAACCATGTGATCAATGAAACCTTTATCAAAAAATGTGATCAATGAAAATCGTGTGCATAAAATGTTGAAACCGTGTATCTGCACCAATGAAAAAATAGCATATGCTATGTTGAAATAGTGTAGCGTGTTAATTCATGCTATAGCATACTATTAACAAAACATTTATATGATTTTTTGAAAAAAAACATTATACACGAATTAATTTAGCTAGGCATTATCCAAAAAGTTATAGCTTTGCTATTTTTCTCATTGATCTGCACACCACACGTATGTTCGTACATGTTGGCAGGCTGAATGCACGCACTGCCTGTGACGCGCAGCGGCGCCTGAGCTGGGCCGAAGGACACGTACTACATTAATTGACATGAGGAAGGCGACAACGAGCAACCAAGGCAGCAGCGCTCTGAGCCGCTGAGCTCAGATTTTGGTCCTGCACGCCGCACGCGTACTAGTAGTAGTACGACAGTTGCATGCGTAAATGCGCGACAGAGAGGGTAAACAGACCGTATAGAAGATCTTATTTTGTTTTCCGAATCAAAAACCGTAAACCGATCGGATCGCAAAGTGGTGACGGAGATGGCATGCACGTCACCCCCAGCCCGTCCGTCCGCCGTGGCGCGCTGCCGCACCAGCAAACGGAGAACGCTTCGTCGCCGTTGATTCTGGCCGCGGCCATTTCAATATTTCATGCATACGTCGACCTGACAGCATGCATGGCGTGATCGCTGCCTGCAGTTGATTTCTTGTGCGTGTGTGTGCATGCGATTGTACGTCTGCTAATGACCCATTTATCGGCTAGAACGTGCGTCTGTGCTTGCGTGCATATCGAGTCTATCGTTGCATTAGGTGGTATCTACAGCTCTCTAGTAGGACTGTAGGAGTACAAAAAAATGATCTTTATTTTTATTGTTCTCAACATGCAATCATGTCGTTTTAATATATGCATGGACATGAAAAAGACACACCTAAATATGAAATCATGCACGACACATTTCAACAAGCAATCAATATGCATGATGAAACCTTAATGCTGTTATATTCAACAAATGTTCATCAATACCCGCAAAATGTTTATCATTCGCCAAGCGTGTACAAGCAATGTCAAACAAATAAATATCAATACATGTTTTAAAACTAATGAATAATAAAGTACACATATATATTAGATTTGTTTACTTTTCATATAATTAACCAAATCTCATTAGAATATACTGAAAACAATTCCCACATCAACGCATGGGATATCATCTAGTGTCTAAAAAATGCAATCATTAAAACCAAAAAGCTGAGCGGCAGTGTCTCCTTGTTAAATGAGAACATGTCCAAGGTTTACTAGGCCCTGGCCTTGCCCTTAGCCTTGCGTTCAACATCTTTGCCGGCTCGAACGGTGGCACATCCGCCGACCTCCCACTCTGCACAGTGGCGGAGCCACGCCTAGGCTGTGTAGTCAGTTGACTACACGGTTTTTTGGCAGAATAGGCTAAAAATATGCAAAAAATAATTTAAAATCTACACAAATACATGTATTTGACTACACAACATACTATTGACTACACATGGTTGATATCCTGGCTCCGCCACTGACTTTGCATATGCAAGGTGTGGCTACCATCCTAGCTAGGCTGCACACATCAATATCCCAACCTTTGCATTGGTGAAGCGACTAGCTAGTGTTGGCCTGCCACACGTAGTGACCACGGTTGGAGCCTACTCCATCCAGATGGAAGCATTGACCTCCTCCAACACCTTGGCCTCGACGTTGATGTCCTTGACAAACAAATCCTCGAAAGCTCCTTAGTGGGCACTAGAGGATCCATAGGATCAGACCAAAGTTCATAATAGGTTAGGACACGATGGGGTGGTCGACGTCCATCTCCCAATACACGGGGTCGTGCGCATTGCCAACATGCGGGTTGTGGGAGGAGGAGGTATCACATAGGAAAGGAGGTATCTTTGACGTTGATACGAAGGTAGGGGAGATGGAGGTGAGGTTGGAAGGGAGGCAAGATTGAGATAAGGAAGGAAGGAAGGCATCGACGATAGAGATTTTATAAGTGCAAGCGGTTGACATCGTGAAAATAATGGCGATGTAGGCGCAAAAATTTGGAGATGGAATGGGCTGGTAACGGAAACCAAGGACAACGAAGACAGGAACCGCGGGTAGGAATTTAGTAGGTTTAGTCCCACATTGATTGTGGAAGGAGACAGAACACGACTTATAAGATGGGGGAGTCCCCTTCCTATCAGGCTAGTCTTTTGGGGAGCGGGGGAGGAAAGGGCACAATGCCTCTCACAAGTCTGTGTTGCACTTCAGTTGGGCGTGGTGATGCAAGTGAATCAGAAACGCTGGTTAGTGGATCTGAATTTTGTAACATCAATAAAGTGGGGTCGATGTCGGAGCCAGTAGTGTCATTGCTGCGGTGGCTAGCACCATTAAACTGGGAGCTGGAGGATACTTGAACTTTCTTTATGTCGGTGTGCTCGGTGTTAGAGTGCATTCTATAAGAGTATGCAACCTCTAAATATAAAAGGTTGTCGTGCATTTTTTAGAGTGCAATTAGAAAATTAAGGGGTAAAAGTAGCTATAGGGGCCTAGGGGGGTTGTCGTATTGTGATATTTACTCTAGCCTTTTGTATTGGTATTTAGTTACATACTTCATTTCAAACTAAATGAAGTTTTAGATTTATCATAAGTCAAAAATATCTAAATTTAATCAAGTTTATAGGAAAGTATGATAAAATCTCAACATAAAATATTTTGAGGAAATGAATCTACAGTATAATTGTCATTAATATAAAAGAGGTATTATATACAAGAACAGGGGTTGCAAAGAAAAAAGCAAACACAGCTAAGAAATAAATCCTATCCTATGTAGAGAAGAAATGTTAACTCATTCCAGCTTTGTCCAACATATTAAATGGATTTAGAAGTTTCTGTTGATCCAACTTTATTAGGAATCTGCCTTCTGCTCCTTGAATTTGTGCTGGATTAGTTGGAGGCCTGCTAGTAAACTCTGTCCCCAGTTCATCATAGTGGGTTGTACTTGTCTGAAGATGATTCCATTTCTTTGCAATCAAATGTGCCAGCAGCCAAGAATTATTACTTTCATTCCAATTTGATTTGGCAATTGTATGAGTTCTAAGAATGTTTCTTCATACAGGGAGGTTTAACTTTGCTTGGAAGGTAAGATTGACATCCAGCATCTATATGCAAAGTTGCAGTTCGGGAAAAGGTGCATGATGGTTTCTTGAGCTCTTTGATAACATCAGATATACATACTCCCTCCGATCCATATTAACGGACTTAAGTTTGTCTAGATACACATGCATCTACTCTAAATACTTAACTAGATACATACGAATCTAGACAAAGTTGAGTCCACTAATATGGATCGGAGGTAATACTATGATTGTATATTTTATATACAAAAATCTAGTGAAACTAATTCGATATTCTAGATGTTGATTTTATTTTATATGTTGCAAACATATTATTTTTTTGATTTAGAACAAACCTAAATCTCTAATTAGTTTGAAACTGAGAAAGTATTTTAAGAATCTGCTAGAGTCGCTCTTAGAACTACGCAAACGATGTTGGTACTTCCATGCGTACGCGTATTATGCAACAAGTTACAATTGTTCAAGCTGGCACGACAAACTAACGTGCGCGGTGATCGAGCGGACTAAACAAACGCATTACGTATCACTGACATAATAGCTGCCGGTCTTTAGTCAGTTAGTACTTATATTTGGTAGGCTCTCTGATGCGTGCAAGCTTTTATTCATACAAACCGTTCCATTGCGTGTTGTGTTAGGCAGCATAATCGTCATCCATTTAATTTCCAAATATTGGACGGAGTCGTTCATTCTTTACCATTTGAATAGTTTAATTCTTTTTTTTAGGTTTTCCTAATTTTAATTCTGTTTTATAGCGGCAGCTCGGCGTTTGTAACACCTCCACAATAAGGAATAGTTCGCTGGCTGGCGCCCGTGGTTTTTCCCTTCTTCGCGGAAGGGTTTTCCACGTTAAATCTGCGTGTCCCCTGTGTTGCTTTTCGTTCTACTTCATTGTTATTTGCGTGTCGATTGTCTAACACGATGTATATGGTGGGCTCAAAGCCTTTAGTAGAGGAACTCCTAGCGACGTTGGGCTTTCAACAATTTTATGCGACTGGGCTACATATTTTGGCCCATGTTAAACATGGGCCATCTCTGGACATGGCCCATCAAACGCTTGCCTCAACAACAACAAAACCAAGGTTTTTTTTAGTTGTCTCAAGAAAACCCCAGGTATTTTTTTAGGGAAAAAAAACTTTACGTGTAGTAAATTCGGCTCGCGTCGCACCGCATCCGCCAATAGTAAAAAGGGTTCATTAAATTTTATCTTTTACAATATTTTCAATTTGAATTCTATGATATATAGCAATTGAAAATTTCCAGCCTAGCACGGCCACTGTCGTCACGTGGTCTATTGTCTACTCCCTCCGTCCTTAAAAGAGTGTACTTCCAACTTTTTTGAAGATTCAAACTATTTTAAACTTTGACCGAGTTTATACAAAAATATAACAATACTTATGAAACGAAATAATTATATAATAAAAATATATTTCATAATGAATCTAATGATACTAATTTGGTGGTATAAATGTTGATGTATTTTTATATAATTATGGTCAAAGTTATAAAAATTTGACCTTCCAACAAAGTTGGAAGTACACTCTTTCAAGGACGGAGGGAGTAAGTTGGATCAGTTGACCTTACAGTCCTGACTTCTGACCTTGACCACTGACCACACACACTCGTGTGGCTGTGTCTACGCCTGTTCCACAAGATAGACTCGGAAGTTCAGACAAAGAAAACGGCTGCGTCTCCGACAGACCGTTCCCGACAGAAGTTACACACGTACACCAACCGGTTGGGACGTCAATCCTACCTACGTGCGCCTTGCCTATCAACATATCGATCCCTATATACTTCTCGCGTACGTACGGCGTGAACCTGATCGACCGACCAAAAATTCCAAGTCCCTCAGCTCCACATGCATACTCTCCGTACCGTACGTAAGCAGCTCTCCAAACGGAATAGGATTTCACGAGACCACGTAGATATCGTGGGAACGCAGCATGATTCACCAGTCCCCTTCCAAAGATTCAGGAGCAGGCGATAGCACGCGTCAGCGGTGACGACGGTCGGCGCCCACGGGATCTACCAAACATGTTATCACCGTATCAGTTTACGTTTCGCGTTATCACTCACTCACTCACTCACTGGCCACTGCAGAGGTCGGCGGGTCCGGGCAGGTACGCGCGCGCGGTTGCTGCTGGCCTCCAGTTCAGTTCCGTTGGTCGATCGATCTTTGACGCGGTCAGGGCCACACGCGATCACGAATGCCACGGTAGCACTGTTGATCTTCTGTTGAGAAGGTTCCACCACGGTAGTACGTAAAATTTTCTAGTGTTGAGAAGGTTCCACCACGACGGAGTAGGCTCCGGGCCTAGCTGGACGCGTTGGGCGTCGTCTAGCCTCAGCTCACTGGCTCCCGGCTGGCCGTGTCGGAGTCAGGATGGATGGAGAGCGACACGGCTGTGGGCGGTTATCTCTACACGCTTCCGGACGACGGACGGACACATGCGGTGTATCACCTCAGTTTTATCCTCTCGTTCGTTCTCTATCATTGCTTGTAAGTGAGATCTTCTTAAGACCTGCCTGGATGATGCCTCCAGTTATCCAGCTCAGCTCCGATATTTCCACGTGTATGCGTCTTTGCGAGCGTGCTAGATCTTTGTTACAGAAAAGAGATATAGATGGAGACCGAGCAACCATCTCTCACTATAGAAGCACAGACAGATGTGGGGCACGCTAGTTCACTGAGCTGAAACGCACAGAATGACCCAAGCTCATAAGCGATAATGTTCAACAACACAGCCTCGGATCATGCATGACCAGTCGACGGAGAGGCATCAATCGAATAAATTTCATCAGTCAGATTCAATGGCAAGTCTTCGATCAGATCCAACCGCGGATCAACGATGGGGTAACTCAAGACAGACGAACTTACTTTTCACTCCATTACACATTTACTTGAGGCGTCTACTGCATACTGAATACTACTGCCTCCGTCCGGGTGTATTAGGTATGCGCGTAGTTCTAGATCATAGATTTGGCTAGCTAAACATATTTTATATATCATAATAAACTGGCATTCGGTATGTAATTTCTCGCATCACTAATTAGAAAATAGGCTTTCGCCTCATTTTATAGATAAAGCAACATCCACATAATCAACCATAAGTACAGGTTACAATAAGTCACATCCAGGAAACAAGACAACATCAAACCAAAGCAAAGCCTTGGAGAGGTGGGGAGAGCAAGCGGCGTCATGAAGCGAACGAAGTAGGAGAAGCGAAGCAGCGTCCCGTGGAAGTCAGCGCCTCCACCATGCGAAGAATGTGCTCTCTATTCCCGCGCCGCGCACATGGTGCCAGTACTGCATAAAAGCAAGGAATTTGAATATCACGTCAGACGCTCGCCTAAGAAAAATACACTCGATCACCATCTTGTTCCTAGTCGTCAAAAGCATCCAAGCCAACGCTGCGAAAACCAAACAAAATAGGTGCCTCCTCTTGTTGGGCTGATTGGCCCTACGCTGAAGGGACTCAGCAAGGTTTGAGGCCTCCCAGTCGGTCCCCAGAGCCTCCCGAGAAAAGCACCACATAAACCGAGCCGTCAGGCAGGAGAAGAAAATATGGGTCCTAGTCTCAGAGACACCGCACAGGGGACACATCCCATCACCCGTGACGTGCCTCTTACGAACCTCCGTCCCCGATGGGAGCTTGTCCCGAAGCAACTACCGCACGAATATCTTAATCTTCGGAGGCACGGGGCCCTTCCAGGGGTGATCAATCCAGGGCACGGCCGGTGCGCGGTAGAATGTCCGATAGCTTGATGACACCGAGTACCGCCAAGAGGGGGATAAATGCCAGGAGAAGTTATTCGGACGTGAGGGCAACATATGCGCCAAGAGGGCTAGGAGGGTTTCCCAGTCCCTCAAATCTAAAGGGCCAAATGAACGTGGGATATGAGATGTTCCAACGTCCATTGGTTCCAGTAACAGACACAAGAATTTTTGGGTCCGAGCAAATCACAAAAGGACCCAGAAAAGCGACACAGAGCGGGGTATGGTCTACCCAAGGATCTAGCCAATCGAGATAGACAAGCCCAGGCGAATATCATGCTTGATCTCTTGGATGGCCCACCAGAACATGAACCCTAGCCTAGTCTGGCAAGCAAAAAGGGGGTGGTCCCGTAGGTACTTAGCCTTAATCAGGTGAAGCCAAAGGCCGACATCCTCGCATAGGATGCCCAAATCCACCAAAGCATCAACACGACATTCTTACACCGTGAGTCCATAATCCCCAGGCCACCCAGTGATCTGGGAAGGCACATATCTGCCCACTTGACCATATATGGTACTTCTAGTGACCATCCGCGTCCTGCCAGAAGAAGCGCGCCAACCCACGATCAAGAATGCGGGGTTGGTGTCGATGCCAACATCATTGCTACGGTGGCTAGCACCATTAAACTGAGAGGTGGAGGATGTTAAAACTCCCCTCATGTCACGCCTGCTCAGTTTTGGAGTGCAATCTAAGCGAGTATGCAACCTCTAAATGTAAAAGGTCACTATCCATGTTTTAATGTGCAATTACCATCCTGCTCGGTACAATGTACTGCTAATAGCACGCTATAGTGCGAAATAGCATGCTAATAGTGTATTTTAAAGGGCACGCTATTTTGTTATAGCATGTTATTTTCTCATTGGTGGGAAGGCATCAGTCGGATGAATACCCTCAGTCGAATCCAATGACATATCCTCAGTAAGATCCAGTAGTAGATCAACGATTAGGACATTAGAGGAAGTACAATAAGTGATGTAGGCGGGCTATAAGAGATGCCACATAGGATTTATGCCTATGTGAAGGAAATAAATAGTATAGGAGAAAGAAGAGAAGCGGATTATAAGCTTACAACCTCACTACAAGAAATATGCTAACTTGTGACCCTACATATTGGTCACTGGAAGGTCACTGTTCTTCATTTATGACCTTTTTGTGACCAAAATCAGTTGGTCAAAAGCTGAGGGTCGCAAAGCGGACACTGTGACCTTTCTTTCTGAAATGGTCATAGAGGATTATGACCAAACCAAAGGTCGTAGATGTTGTGACCAATTGGTTTGGTCATTGGCCTATTGGCCAGGCCACGTCAGATCCAACGTGGCAAGCTGACGTGGCAAAATAGCAACCAAATGAAAAGGTCGTAGATTAGAATCAGCCTGGTCCAGTTCAGCCGTCTATATGGGCCGAGCCCAATAATTCAGCCCATTTAATATATTTTATATCTTTTTCCTGTCAATTTCTAGTCGCTTCATGGGCCAAGCCTAACATTGTAGCCTTTTTTATTTTTGGGCCGTGGCCGTTTTGTCTCAACTATTTCATTTCCTTTTTTTATAAAATTTGTTCACTATTTAGATGGGTCCTGGTTGTCAGGTTCTAGTAACTGGGTTCCATTTGTCATGTTCTGTTAAGTGGGTCCAATCTATCAGAATCACATTCTTCATATTTCAACCAATATTTAAATTGGCAGACACAAAACACACATGATACTTCAAATAAGAGCAATCAGATCACGTAATACAATGGCAATCACAGTAACGAGCTCTATCTGTGCCAATACATATTACCATGTGTAATACAATACTTTACAAGCTCTACAAGTGTAATACGGTACTTTATAAGCTCCTGTCATGAACAACATGCCGTACTCACTGGACGACCATAGTTAGATGAACAACATGCTGGACTCGCTGGACGACCATAGTCAGGCCAGGGAAAAACAAAACGGCAACATGCCTTCCTCGGTCGCCATGTTACATGAATCAGCAGAGAAGAATCAGAGAAGAATCAGAAAAACTGGGGCAAATATATTATGAAAAGACCATTCAAGAAAAGGATAATTATTTAGAATGATAACACAAATTGAGCTAGAACCATGCTTTTTGTTCTCCAGATAGTTAAACCGAGATACTCATTCATACAAGAAAACAGAGACACTATGAATATGCATGGCTCAAGTGCAGGTCGTGCAAAAAACTTCACTGCAAAACATTGCGCCTAAAAGAAAATACCATTCTGCTACCACAACCATCCATTCAACTGGGAAGATCTAACAATACTAGTCAGCGCACACATACTAACATCACAAAGGCATGAGAGAATAAAGGGAACCAAGAGAGATACATTGGTGAGGAGGTAGATGATCTCCATGGTCTTCTTGATGATGCGCACGGCCATGATCTTCTTGCCGCTGATGCATCCGTTCACTCGATGATGGGTACCAACGCATCCAAGTAGAAAAAATCATCATCGTTAACCCACAGCTTCAAGTACAAGCAAGTATATATCAAGTGATAGTGAAAACAAGTTGAGAAAAACACTGAAAGTAATTATTTCATGTCATGTAGAGTTCGAACTAAATAAACATACGCATGCCAAGCTGAAATACGACAAAGAAAGCACTCATCAGGTAGCAGTACATACAAAGCTAACAGTAGGGATGCCACAGCTGAAAGGAGCAAGCTATTTTGTATTTGAGAAACAAACAAAATGCACCAATAGTATTTTTAAAGGTAACTGAACTTCTGCGCACACATTTAAATAGAAACAAGGGCTTGAACTATACACATTAATTAGAAAAGGATCGCAAAACACCAATATAAGCTAGAATTGACAAGTACACAGCAGGATTCAATTCGCCTTGCCCATATACAGCAATCAACAGACATCTAACATCACTATTTTACCGCAAAAGATCGGCCCATAGCAATAGAAGCACAAAATTTAAGCTCGCAAGCACATTATAGCAGGTATTAATAGAAGCACAAAATTTAAGCTCGCAAGCACATTATAGCAGGTAGGTAAGTGGGAAGATGAACTAATTTAGATGCATAAATAACTCATCTGTTTGTGTTCATACTGTAATTTCAATAGTATGGTACACCCAGAAAGAACAACTGTTTATATTTCCAGGATCTAGCCTCTACACAATTTGCACAGCAACCAGTAATTATGAGCTACCTACTAGCAAAGTATAAGACCTGAATCGTATAGTATAAATGAATCAAGAAAACAAAAACTGCCAATGAGAACTGCATAGTAGTGCACCAGATGATCAACAGCAAGCATAGTATATTCACATAAATTTTCTTATGAAGCCAGAGCTAGCAACCTAAGAATTCAGAATCATGGTGCCTCATTCGGTAAATTATTGTATACACATGAATATTGTAGAACTTCAAAGATAGGACAAATATGTGAAATGTATAGTACAAAACCATATACTTGCTGTGTGGATATGTATAATTAACCTTCCGTGTATCGCATCCCGAATACAACTACACTACTCGTACCTAGCAATCATATGCAACTCTGTGTTTGCTCAACAATGAAAAAGACATGTTTGTGTATGAGCCTAGTTATGGTGGGGAAGAAGGAGCAGAACACGATCATCATCCATGGCAGAGTGGTAGTTAGGAGGAGTAGGCAGAGCAGAGGAGGGAGCAGCAGCAGCACCAGAGCAACCTGCACACACACACAAAAACGCAAGAATCAGAAGTGGGGAGACTAAGAAACAGAGAATAGAATGGATTCATGTCTTGCGCACCCACCATGGTAGGAGAACTGTGGTCGCCGTGTTCGGGCTCGCCGGAGATGGTCGGCTGCCGCCTCGCGCGCGCCATGGAGGTCGAGGAAGAACCGCAGCTCCGGTCCCCACCGAGAGAAGGTGGGCGCGGATCCGACGCCGCGCCGTCGTCACCCCGTACCCATCCATCCATGGGCGGGTGGGTGAGGGGCTAGGGTTTCGGGCCTCATCCACCGATGGGTCGGACGGACCTGAGGGAGGGAGAGCTGAGGAGCGAGGTGGGGGAGACGGTCGCCAGTGGTGATGGGGTTCGGGAAGACGGTCGCCGGTGAGGGTGGGGGTGGGTGTCGGTGGCGGGATTGGAGATGAATCGGGGTGGGGAGAGGAGGAGCTCGAGTGGATCTGCGGCCAGGGAGGAGAGGGGAGGGGAGGTGGAGCCGGCGCCGGCGGTGGAATGGAGGCCGGGGCCGGTGAGCACCGATTCTGGTCGAAGGAAAAGGAGGTGCTGGCCTAGGGGAGCTCTGGGGTTGTGTTGTGCGCCGCCGGTGCTCATCGGATCTGGCCGCCAGAGAGAGATCCGTGGAGGTCGGGGAATGGAGAGGGGGAGGGAGAGGACGCGAAACATAGTGGGACCGAGGGGAGAGAGCGAGGGGTTGGTGGGATAGACGAATGGATGGATGTGGAACGGATAGACGGATGGATGGATGGGCGCCACGTCATCGATCCATGTGACACCTACTTCCACCAATGAGAATAAAACACTGGATTTTCGATTTTTTAGTGTTAAAATGGGTTTTTTTGTGAAGAATGTACAAAATATTTGGTGTGAATTTGAACCACTTCATTTTTGTAAAATACTAGACCATATTTTATTAACAATTTACCAAATGTTTGCATGATAAATGATTTTTATACACCTCTCTTGAAAAAGACAAATTTCCGCAGATTTAGTTGGTACGGCGTCAAATCTGAACTACATGTGCTTGATAGTTTGCTCTTTATTTTTTCAAAAAATCATTTCTAGGTACACAAGTAGTAATTTAATCAGAGATCCACCAAGAGTTTTGCAATATTACACCCCTAGCTATCACCGGTCATGCCCCCCTCCCGGTTTTGATCGCATTTTGAAACCGGCTTAAATAATTCACAAAAATAAAATTTTTTTGTAAAAACTTCATGTTGCATCCTAAATTATGTCCTAGTAACCGTAAAAACTAACAAACTTGCAATAGTGCAAATATCTTAAAAAATCTTCTCAAAATGAGCTATCGAGTATGATGGTTCGTGGCTTTCAAGCCAAATGACCAATGTTAGTGCTAGTTTCAAAAGATAGTTTTCCCAAATGATCTCATTTTGTGTAAATGGGTGCATATTGGAATGGGCAACAAGTTTTCCAAAGGAAGTTTTCATTTTCCTTGTACGAAAAATCCATTTTTCATTTTTTGAGTGCCAAAAGTAGGATTGTTTTGTGAAGTGGCTACCAAATATTTGGTGTGAATTTGAACCACTCCATTTTTGTAAAATACTAGACCATATTTTATTAACAATTGACCAAATGTTTGCATGATAAATGATCTTTATTCACCTCTCTAGAAAAAGACAAATTTCCGCAGATTCACTTGGAACGGGGTCAAATTTGAACTGCATGTGCTTGATAGTTTGCTCTTTATTTTTTCCAAAAAATCATTTCTATGTACAATAGTAGTAATTTAATCAGAGATCCACCAAGATTTTGCAAGATTTCACCCCTATATATCACCAGTCATGCCCCCTCCCCCGTTTTGACCGCATTTTGAAACCGGCTGGAATAATTCCAAAAAAAACAAAAAAATGTAAAACCTTCGCGTTGCATCATAATTTATGTTGTACTAACCAGAGGGAATATCTAGTGCTACCACTAGTTTAGGTGCTACAAGTGCTACCATTCAAAAAAACATTTTAAAAAGTTTCAAAAATTCCGCGAAAAAGTGTGGTAGCTGACAAGACATTCTTGAGCATGTTCTAAAATTTTCAGTTCAAAATTCGAAATGTGCATTCAGAAACAAAAAAGACAAATCTAAGATGAATAGTGTCACTAGTGTCACAAAAAGACAAAAGCAAGAAAATGCCACTATTCAACCTAGATTTGTCTTTTTTTGTTTCCGAATGCACATTTTGAATTTTGAACTGAAAATTTTAGAGCATGCTCAAGCATGTCTTGTCAACTACCACACTTTTTCGCAAAATTTTTTGAAACTTTTCAAAATGTTTTTTCGAATGGTAGCACTTGTAGCACCTAAACTAGTGGTAGCACTAGATATTCCCTCGTAGTAACCATAAAAACCAACAAACTTTGAATAATGCAAATATATTAAAAAAGTCTTCTCAAAATGAGCTATCGAGTATGAAGATTCGTGGCTTTCAAGCCAAATGACCGATGTTAGTGCTAGTTTCAACGGATAGTTTTCCCAAATGATCTCATTTTGTGCAAATGGGTGCATATTGAAATGGGCAACAAGTTTTCCAAAGGAAGTTTTCATTTTTGTTGTACGAAAAATCCATTTTGTGTAGAAGTAGGGTTGTTT
Organism: Bromus sterilis; assembly: GCA_950022295.1. Classification (NCBI taxonomy): domain Eukaryota; kingdom Viridiplantae; phylum Streptophyta; class Magnoliopsida; order Poales; family Poaceae; genus Bromus; species Bromus sterilis. Next base: position 36,404,821 of record OX465597.1, read on the forward strand.
TGTGTAGAAGCTACCAAATATTTGGTGTGAATTTTAACCACTCCATTATTGTAAAATACTAGACCATTTTTTATTATCAATTTACCAACGTTTGCATGATAAATGTTTTTTATACACCTCTCCTGAAAAAGACAAATTTCCGGAGATTCAGCTGGAACGGGGTCAAATTTGAACTATATGTGCTTGATAGTTTGCTCTTTATTTTTTCAAAAAATCATTTCTAGGTAGACAAGTAGTCATTTCATCAAAGATCCACCAAGAGTTTTCCAAGATTCCACCCCTAGCTATCACCGGTCATGCCCGCCGTTTTGACCGCATTTTGAAACCGGCATTTAAAATTCAAAAAAAATAAAAATATGTAAAACCTTCGCGTTGCATCCTAATTTATGTCCTAGTAACCATACAAACTAAAAAACTTGGAATAATGCAAATATCTTAAAAAAGTCTTCTCAAAATGAGCTATCGAGTATGAAGGTTCATAGCTTTCAAGGAAATTGACCGATATTAGTGCTAGTTTCGAAGGATAGTTTTCCCAAATGATCTCACTTTGTGCAAATAAGTGCATATTGGAATAGGCAACAAGTTTGCCAAAGGAAGTTTTCATTTTCGTTGTACGAAAAATTCATTTTTCATTTTCCGAGTGCCAAAAGTAGGGTTGTTTTGTGAAGAAGCTACCAAATATTTGGTGTGAATTTGAACCACTCCATTTTTGTAAAATACTAGACCATATTTTATTAACAATTGACCAAATATTTGCATGATAAATTATTTTTATACACCTCTGCTGAAAAAGACAAATTTCTGTAGATTCAGTTGGAACGGGGTCAAATTTGAACTACAGCTGCTTCATAGTTTGCTCTTTATTTTTTCAAAAAATCATTTCTTGGTAGACAAGTAGTCACTTCATCAGAGATCCACCAAGATTTTTCCAAGATTCCACCCCTAGCTATCACCGGTCATGCCCGTCGTTTTGACCGCATTTTGAAACCGGCATTTAAAATAAAAAAAATAAAAAAATGTAACACCTTCGCGTTGCATCCTAATTTACGTCATAGTAACCATACAAACAAATAAACTTGGAATAATGCAAATATCTTAAAAAAGTCTTATCAAAATGAGCTATCGAGTATGAAGGTTCATGGGTTTTAAGGCAAATGACCGATATTAGTGCTAGTTTCGAAGGATAGTTTTCCCAAATAATCTCATTTTGTGCAAATGGGTGCATATTGGAATAGGCAACAAGTTTTCCAAAGGAAGTTTTCATTTTCTTTGTACGAAAAATCCATTTTTCATTTTCCGAGTGCCAAAAGTAGGGTTGTTTTGTGAAGAAGCTACCAAATATTTGGTTTGAATTTGAACCACTCCATTTTTGTAAAATACTAGACCATATTTTATTAACAATTGACCAAATATTTGCATGATAAATTATTTTTATACACCTCTGCTGAAAAAGACAAATTTCTGTAGATTCAGATAGAACGGGGTCAAATTTGAACTACAGCTGCTTGATAGTTTGCTCTTTATTTTTTCAAAAAATCATTTCTTGGTAGACAAGTAGTCATTTCATCAGAGATCCACCAAGAGTTTTCCAAGATTCCACCCCTAGCTATCACCAGTCATGCCCGCCGTTTGTACCGCATTTTGAAACCGGCATTTAAAATTCAAAAAAAAGTTAAAAAAATGTAAAACCTTCGCGTTGCATCCTAATTTATGTCGTAGTAACCATACAAACTAAAAAACTTGGAATAATGCAAATATCTTAAAAAAGTCTTCTCAAAATGAGCTATCGAGTATGAAGTTTCGTGACTTTCAAGTCAAATGGCCAATGTTAGTGCTAGTTTCAAAGGATAGTTTTTCCAAATGATATCATATTGTGCAAATTGATATTTTTATACACCTCTCCTTAAAAACACAAATTTCCGCAGATTCAGCTGGAACGGGGTCAAATTTCAACTACATGTGCTTGATAGTTTGCTCTTTATTTTTTTTAAATCATTTCTAGGTACACAAGTAGTCATTTAATCAGAGATTCACCCAGAGTTTTGCGTGATTCCACGGTCTAAGATCCGAGTCTAAGATCCGAGTCTTTACCCTGCCGCGTCTGTCGATGCCTCTATAATAGTTAGAATATTGCTTTTATTTATTAAATGTTTTTCTTTATTTCACCAATTTTATTTAGCTTTTAGAATATTGTTTTTCTTTACTTATTTATTTATATAAATCTTTTATTAACTTCAATAAATCTATTTTAATTTTTTAAAGACTTAAATTCATTTAATCTTTTATTCCGTTTTCCTTTTTAATTTATAAAATACTTTCTAATTTAACTTCAATAGGGTTTAATATTTATAAAATACTTTCTAATTTATTTTCATCTATTTTTATTCCAACTAAAATTATGATTTTAGCTTTAGTCAAAATTATGATATCATTATGTCTTTAGTTTTTATTTATAATGATTTATTATCATTATTGAAATTTATTTATTTTTCTTTTCCTGGACAACCTTCTTTTTAAAGGGCGAGATATAAGTGGCTTGGGCCTAGTTGGTTTGTTGGTCCCACCATTCAGTGGACATAAGTCCACCCCGGTCCCTCTCCCTGACATCTCTCTCTTTCGCCCCATCCCGATCCCCTTGCTCTGTCTCCCTCTTGATCCCCTCCTGGCGCCATGGCCTTCGGCCGATTCCAATCGCGGTCGGCGGTCCTGGCCGCAGTGGTTGGCAACCCCGGATCCGCTTCGCGAAGTGGAACTTGCTGGTCCGCTCAGATCCGTCGCTCGTCGCCGGCTATGGTCGTCCCCATCGATTCTTCGTGTCTGGGGTTCCGTTGAGGCGCGGCTAGGGTGTCGCCGGCGTGACGCGGCGGCTTTCCTCTACCCTTCCCCGCCCTCCCGGAGGTGCTCTTCTTCGACGTGATGCTCCCAGGAGACGTGGCGTCGGTGGGACGGCGCTAGGGCGCAACCCCTGCGTCACTGTTGACGTCGGCTTGCTCTGCCCGCTGGATGGTGGCCACGACGACCGTGTTGTGCTGCAACCGCGACAGGGTGGTGCTCGGCATCGGCTACAACCCCCCCCCCCCTGGGTGAGCTCCTCCTTCTTCTCCCCTGCTCTGTCCAGTGCCACGGCTAGGGTTTCTCTTGTGCCCTTCCTTAGGGATTTCGGGTGAAGTTCAATTGGATTGGTGGCCTAGGTTATTTTCTATGAATTCATATGGTTGTGGCGTTTCAATCTGTGATCTGTGCAAAATTTCACTCAATTTTGGCTAGGGTTTGTACTGGTTGTTGTACATGTGCATATCCATGTTCATATGTGTGCCTTGGGCATTTGATTATGCTAGTTAGTGCATCTTGGTGGTTTGTGTGTTGTGGTTTACTCCATAGCCAATTCCACCTGGGTTCTGCTCTGGTTCATATAATCTGATAAGAACAAGTGTTGTGTTGTCCCTTTTACTAAATAAGAACATATGCTTTACTGTCCCTGGTTGTTGTCAAATAAGAACAGATACTACAATATGTTTGTGTTGGGCTCAACAATTTGGTATGAACAGATACTACTTCTTAAGCTTAGCTTGGCCAATGATGCTGGTCTGAGGCCCTGTAGGTTTTTAATGGATGCACATAGAGCTACTGTACCCATTGATCCAGTGATGCAACAAATTCTAGCAACTCTAGAATGCTGAGGACAATCCCTCTCCAATCCTACCTTAGGGTGCAGAGTAGCTTGGTCTTGTGGAATCTTATATACCCTCCTTCTTGTGGTTGCCTCCTCCTCCTTGCTGCTTCACAGGGGAAATTGTAGGGTGGTCCTTCTCTGATTTTTGTTGCTTTTGTAACAAGTGTTCCTAGGCTGTTCTTTGGGCTGGTGGCTTATACTTGTAGGCTCGTTCTCTCCTGGTCGGCTGGGTTGTGTAGGTGGACATGCACAACAGTTGCTTGCTAGCTGATGTCCTCTCCTTCTTCATCCACATCCAGCAAGCTGTTGGGTGGCTAATTGGTTGTTACTTGTGCCCCATTCGGCAGGGCATGTGCATCCTGATCCAAATCAGATATTTGTGGCTCCTAATTGGACTTTTGTCCTTTATGAATTCAAATTATTTGAGCTTGAACTGGATTTAAACTGAAAGTTCAAGTGTTTCAATATTTGGTTGCTAAATGGGGTTAGTGCAATTCAATTACTTGCTTGTGGCTTTGTTATATCCTTGCTGGTTTCTGGCCCTTTGGCAGATTTGATCTGTTTTGAATAATTGCTACTGTTCCATTGGCTTTGGTATACTGTTCATGATCAAAATGATTTAAAATTACGGGCTTAGCTTGTATAGCTAAGTACCAAAGTACTAGCCCCTAATATATATGCATTTCCCTAAGGGGAATGCTAAATTCTATTCCCACTAAACATTTGTTTTGTTTTGTTTTGTGCAGGTTGAAGATCAAAGATGGTCGCTAGGTTTAGTTTAGGCTTAGTTTAGGACTTACTTGTTGTAATTTTCGTTTTCTTTGTAATAAGAATTGTAATACAATTCTTTTGTAATAATATTTCTATTTGGTCCATTTCTTAATTCATTTGTAAATGCTTAAACCATTATTAATAAAATATTTCTTTTATTCATAATTGGCCTTTACTCTTTATTGTTTATCCTTTATTATTTATAGTTATGCATTTAAAACTATTTGTTTATTATATTTTAAAATTGTGATCCAAATGACGATAAAAGAGTGTGGGTCTCATTTGTCTTTTTTTAGTTGGATGTGGGTCTCATCTGTTAGTGGCAGGTTCAAATTTAGTGCAATACAGACACGTAAGTGGAAATTGACACATGGACATGACACATAGGCAAAACTATTGATGTGTCCGCCTCGTCATTTCAACGCAATACAAATTAGCAAGTGTGACCACTGGTGTCTGCTTTATGACCATTTGGTGTATGGAAATTACGACCTTTTTATCAGAATGGTCGTTATGTTTTCGGGTTTGTCCCCTCCAAAATAGCTTACAACCAATTGGTTCGAAATAGTCATAGATTTACGACCATTTTTTTCAAGGTCACTGAGAAAAGGTCACAAGTTAGCATATTTATTGTAGTGCCTGTTGTGGCACGAGCTCCAACACGCTTATTCTGGGGATGTAAACTTACAACGGTTGCAAACTTATTCTGGGGCAAGCCATTGGTATCATCTCACTGGAGTTCGTCGCAGATGACTGAATGTAGGACCTTGATACCCTATTGATTGGATTTTCACTATCGGCATATGGCGTCTCCACTTCAACGTCAACGACACCTACTTTTTTTTTCTTGCAGGAGGCGTCCCCAGAGAAAATCGGGCAAGTGGCCCTTCTGTTGGAGATACACCCTAGAGAAAATCATGTGATAATATTATTTTCTTATATGTTTATGAGCTATTTGTATTTTTCTTTGAACATCATCACTAATATGTATTAATATGTACGTGATTTATTTGTGACACTATATTGTATGGTTATTGTTTTAACTAATCCTAGTTGATATGGGTATGTGGACACATATCATTTGATGTGTATATGACTAGGTTGATGATTTTATTTCATAAGTATTAACATAGAGATGCTAACCCGATAGCATGAACTCAATGATATGGATCACTGAGTCAGATAGCGTCACTTTAAGACATCTCGAGATATTGGCATATGTTAGCCTCACGTAGAATGTATATGCCTTCCAGACTTGAAGTCCACGCATGTTCTCGAGTTGAGGACCAACTCACTTAGAATCTATCAAATGGTACCTCATAGCTTTTAGGTGACTCGTGAAACATGGTTGATCAAGATAGGATTTTCCCCTCCGTCTTTGAGAGTTATTCTCTAAGCCCACTTGAGTGATCAAATTTGGAAAGCACGGTCATGCGACTTGGGTTAAGTGTTAACCCGGTTTCAGAATCTGTATCATTGTTTTGAGAAGAGATGTTGAGCTATCAATAAGGATGACATACTCGCATTGAAAAAAGAAATATTACCTATGACACATCTTACATCTTACATTCTTAAGAAGTCGCTCCCAATTCTCTTCATATGCAAAGTGTCCACCTCAACATCCCCACTAAACCACTATCTTTATTATCTTAACATGCACACATGACACCTCATCAAAGCTCCACCACAATATGATGAGATAAATATTTTCATTAATAGTTAATCTCATGCAGAAATATATTTCACCACACATGCCACCACACAAGGCTGAGTGAACATGCATGTGATTTTATTTTAATTGCATCATGTCACTTATATTAGATAAAATATTATTAACTGCATAATAATCAAATACAATACATAATAGTATTTTTAGTTTTAGTTTATAGATTATTAATTCAATTATTCATGCTCCATACATTTAAAAATATGTTGCAGTTGATTCTCGCAGCAACGCGCGAGATGTCCTCTAGTTAAAGTTTCTCTTGTGATTTTGCGCACGTGTGAGAGTTGACACATTCTGCTAGGAGGCGATACTAACTTATCGAGTCGGATGTGACTTGAGTAATATCCACGTGTCCATGAACCTATAGGATCATGCGCTTAAGGAGGAGCCCCATTCAGATTGGATACGAGTGGAAATTGGGTGTTAAGGCCACCTCAAACATCTATTCAAGTGGAAGGGAGAGACCTTATATAGGGTTTGACTAGCCTCATGACTTTTGGGGTGGGCTAGGGGTGTCGTAGTCCTACATATCTTCGGCCATATTCCAGCAAAATCCACCCTTCCGGTTTGGGTCAGGTTTGCGAGAAAATAAACATGCAGATCAACCCATGGATGGATAAAAAACCACATTGAATGGCAAAAATGATCTGGACAACCAATCTGAACGGATGTGGATGGTTTAAGAATCAATATTGGAGATTCCATAAGATAATATTCCCACTTGTACTTGTAATGTGTATTTTTCACAACCCTAGTTACCATTGAAAAAACGTGTGTATGTATACTAATCTATTCAAATCTTCAGGTTTACATTCTATGTATGATAAAGAAGATTCTCAGGGCTACTAGATAATTCAAAAGAGCGGCGAAAAAGATCTAAATACCATAGTACGCCACACTATGTACACCAAACAGCTGGTGTTCACACTTTGTAGTCTGTTCTTCGAGGTTCAAAGAAGTTTTTTTTAACATAATATAATTGTAGATGCTCACAACACGTATACAGTTAACTTTATGGATGCAGAATGCACATTTTATCTCTTTTTGAACACCTTCTACATACTAAATCATCACAACATTTTGAAATTAATGAAGCCATCATAAACATCTCGTAGTCAACGAAAACATTTTTCTTCCATTAGCCAACATTGACACTTTTTTGAAATAAAGAGACATAACCATCTAAGCTATACTTAGTTCACTAGCACCGAAAGGAGCTCAAACCAACTTTTTCGCCTTTTCACACAAATGCCCCCCCCCCCTCGCGCCGCCCCGCTTGGGAGACTCAGGGGGCGACAACCCTTGCGCCGTCGGTCGCCCTCCCTTCTCCTCTCAACCCTACTCATCGCGCCGCCTGAGGCAGCCACTAGGAAGCCTGGGGCACGCCCAAGGATGGTGCGGGCGGGGCGTTCACCCTTCCTGCTCTCGCGCGGGGGTGCTTGGATCTGGAGCAGTGGCTCAATCGGCAAGGCACCATCGGCTCTGCTGTGAGTGGTTGTGTTGGGCCTCCGGGCTGCGAGGGTGGCGGGATCTCGAGGGACGAGAGCGGCGGCTGGTGGCGCTCCGATGGCTGTGGTCGCGTGATCCGGTGTCTTCTCCTCCTCCCCTATGGTCTTCCTTGCGTGAAACTTCCCCTTCTTTAGTTCAGGATGTATGCAAGTATGGTGTTCTGCTCAAGGATAGTCTTCAGCGGTTTGTCGGGGATATGCTGAACCTCTCTTTACGGCCACCCTTCGGCGGCATCCATCCCATCTTGCGATGGTGCATCGCCTTCGATTCAAGCGAGGAGGTAGTGACCTCTTTCGAAGATGGGTTGTTGGATGTGCCATGCCGGGGTCTGTTGGTGCATGGTGACGGCATGCCCCGCTTGTGTCGGTTCCTTTCTCCTTCGAGACGGTGTGATCTTATTTCTGGTGCAACATTCTTGTAGGGGGATCTCGACGTCTTCGGCTTGGATCCCCAATGCTTATCTTTAGTTGCCGTAGTGTGTGAGGCTTAGCTTGAGGCCTATCATCATTGTTGTATCTTACTAGACGTCTGTTTGTAATCTTAACCGGTTGATGGCTTTGGTAATTCAAAGTCGGGATAGACTCAAGCCTCATCTGATATGGGGTGGCCCGATCTTCTCAGTAAGCGAACGGTGAATATGAGGGCGATGATAGATAACTTGTATGTAGCCGATGAACTCTCCTCGCTAGATCCTTGTTGCCAATGCGACAGCTCTCTACCCTTTGGATATTCACAACTTCACACACTTGCGCAACGTAGCCGTCGACCACGAGACGGTAATTTGCAATCTACTAATTCCCAGTGGAACAACAGATCACACAAAACTTGCAGTAGCAACACTTCAGATCGATACGAATTGAAGTATATGATTCAAGATGAAAGCTTGGAGCTATTCTCAAGAACTAGGGTTTATCTAAACGTGGTCTGACCTAAAATCACGTAGGGGGTCCTATATTTATAAGCTAGGGTGTCCAAACGGGGATACATGGGCCGCAATCCTTAATTTTGCACGCAGGCATCGGGTAGGTCGGACGGTCCGACATGTAGCTCGGACGGTCCGGCCTCAGGACGGACGGTCCGACCTGTTACTCGGACGGTCTGACCTAAGCCGTAAATGCTACTGATGTTTGGCGTCATAAGTCGGACGGTCCGGCTTGGTACTCGGACGGTCCGGGCCGAGGTCGGACGGTCCGACTTGCAATCCGGTCGTCCGACGTCTTCAGCACTTCCTCCTTTTGCTTCATCTTTTCGCGACTCTCTCCTCGTGCAACTTGCCCTTGTTCCTTCTCTTCCTCTTGTATAACTCCTTGGTACCTGATAACACATATATACGAGGACTTAGGCAGTATAAAATCCTCACGAAGTAAAACATCAGATTCTATGAGGAATAAGTTCACCTGTTGTTCTAGTAGCTTTGCACGAGCTCTTGTAATAGGTCCAATTCTGATTTCATTGGACTTAATCATCATTGGTTCTTCATTAGGTGTTGGAGGTGCAAGGGTAGTAGGGATGTCCTCATCATCTCCCCCCCCCTTCAAAAGGCGTCGACCTCGACGCTCCAAGGTCATCTCCATCGTAGGGTGACAAATCAGCAACGTTGAAACTGTTGCTAGCACCTCCAAACTCAGCAATGGGTATATCAATCGAGTAGGCATTGTCATTGATCTTGGCTAACACTTTGTAAGGACCAGCACCACGTGGCTTCAACTTAGAATTCCGGATCTCGGGAAACCTGTCCTTGCGCAAATGTACCCAAACCTTATCTCCAGGCTGAAAAAGAACTTCCTTCCGTGACTGGTTCCGTGCAGCAGCAACGTTCTTGCCTTGCTTCTCAATAGCCTCTCGAGTTTTCGCATGAATCTGCTTCACTTAATCTGCTCTTTTGGGTGCCTCCATATTAACTCTTTCCTGCAATGGAAGAGGCAACAAATCAAATGGCGTAATGGGCTTAAAACCATACACCACCTCAAAAGGACAAAGCTGAGTAGTAGTGTGTACTGCCCTGTTATAAGCAAACTCAACATGTGGCAAACACTCCTCCCATTCACGCAGATTTTTCTTGATCATAGTGCGCAACAACTGTGACAATGTTCTATTCACCACCTCCGTTTGACCATCAGTTTGAGGATGACATGTAGCGCTGAACATCAACTTTGTTCCTAGCTTTCCCCAAAGTGTCTTCCAGAAGTAGCTCACAAATTTCACATCCCTGTCAGAAACAATTGTCTTGGGCACTCCATGCAAGCGTACAATCTCCCTGAAAACAGATTAGCAACATGCGACGCATCGTCGCTCTTGTGGCAAGAAATAAAGTGTGCCATCTTAGAAAATCTATCCACTACCACAAATATACTATCATGACCATGTTTAGTACGTGGCAATCCTAACACAAAATCCATACTAATATCTTCTCAAGGTGTGGTAGGAGCCGATAGTGGAGTATACAAACCATGAGGCTTCAACTTGGACTTTGATGTGTGGCATACAATGCAACGACGAACAAACCTGTCCACATCACGCCTCATCCTAGGCCAATAAAAATGATCAGCAAGCATGAGTAGCGTCTTCTCACGCCCAAAGTGACCCATCAAACCTCCAGCATGTGATTCCTGCAACAAAAGCAAACGCACAAACGATTCTGGAACACAAAGTTTGTTAGCACGAAACAGAAATCTATCATGTATGTGGAACTTGTCCCATGCGTTTCGAAGCACACACAAACGATATGGTTCAGCAAAATCAGGATCAGTTGCATATAAATCACACAAGCTCTCTAAACCAGGAATTTTAACATCAAGATGTGTCAATAACATGTTCTTCCTAGATAGAGCATCCGCAACAACATTATCTTTCCCTTTCTTATGTTTAATGATGTAGGGAAAAGACTCAATGAACTCAACCCATTTAGCTAAGCGCCTATGCAAGTTAGATTGCGCCTTCAAGATTTCAAAGCTTCATGATCAGAATGTATGATAAATTCTTTTGGCCATAAATAATGTTGCCAAACCTCAAGAACTCGAACAAGTGCATACAATTCTGTGTCATAAACAGGGTAGTTCAATCTAGCACCAGAAAGTTTTTCACTGAAATAAGCAATAGGTCTACCTTCTTGCATCAACACACCACCAATGCTTATACCACTAGCATCACATTCAACTTCAAATTGCTTAGCAAAATCAGGTAATGCAAGTAATGGTGCAGAAGTAAGCAAACGTTTCATCTCATCAAATGCAAGGTCTTGGGCAACACCCCAAACAAAAGGTACACCTTTCTTAGTCAATTCATTCAAAGGTGCAGAAATAGTACTAAAGTCTTTCACAAAACGTCTATAAAAACCAGCAAGACCGTGAAAACTTCGTACTTGGCTAACATTCATGGGAGTAGGCCAATTTTGAATTGCCTCAATTTTAGAAGAATCTACTTCTACCCCATGCTTAGAGACAACATATCCCAGAAATATGACCTTATCTTTTGCAAATGTGCACTTCTCAAGATTAGCATATAATTTAGCATCACGCAACACTTGCAAAACTTGTCTAATATGATCAGCATGCTCAAATTCAGTGCGGCTGTAAATAAGTATATCATCAAAATACACAACCACAAAACGACCAATAAACTCCCTCAAAACATGGTTCATTAATCTCATGAAAGTACTAGGAGCATTAGTAAGACCAAAAGGCATAACTAACCACTCATATAAACCAAACTTAGTTTTGAAAGCAGTTTTCCATTCATCCCCTTCTTTCATCCTAATTTGATGGTATCCACTACGCAAATCAATTTTAGAGAAAATAGCAGCACCACTCAATTCATCAAGCATATCCTCTAAACGTGGAATAGGATGGCGATATCGAATGGTGATATTATTTATAGCTCTACAATCTACGCACATACGCCATGTACCATCTTTCTTAGGAACCAAAATAACAGGCACAGCACAAGGGCTAAGACTGACACGAATATACCCTTTATCCAGAAGTGCTTGTACTTGTTGTTGAATCTCCTTCGTCTCTTGGGGATTGGTCCTGTATGGTGCCCGGTTGGGAAGTGTAGCACCCGATATAAGATCAATTTGGTGCTCAATACCACGTAATGGTGGCAATCCCGCTGGTACCTCCGCCGGAAACACATCATCAAATTCCTGCAAAACATTAGACACACCGGGAGAAAGAGGATGATTATCGTTAGAAAGCAAGACCTCGCCTTTGTACATAAGCACAAGTGGCATGGCTGTAGGATCCTCACTAAATTCTCTCATGTCTTCTTTGGTGGCTAATATAAGCAAACTAGACTCTCTCGCACTTTTCGTTATAGAATCACGCACAGCTATTACATTGTTCTCTCGTGTGGATCCTAAATTAACCTCAACTTTCTGACGAGACTCATTCACAATTTGCTGTGGAGACATAGGATGGAGAGTAACTTTCTTGCCCTTGAACTCTAAGTGATATGTATTGGCTCGGCCATTGTGTTGCACATGGCGATCATATAACCACGGCCGACCCAATAGAAGATGGCAAACTGTCATAGGCACCACATCAAAATCAATGGAATCCTGGTATGGGCCTACCTCAAAATTCACGCGCACCATATGATTCACCTTCATCTCACCACTGTCACTCAACCATTGGACATAACATGGATTTGGGTGAGGTAAGTATTTTAGATTCAACTTGGCACATAACTCCTTGCTTGCGAGGTTGCGGCAGCTACCTCCATCGATGATCACTTTGCAAGCTTTGTTGGGACCAACTAATTCCTTGGTCTGAAACAGATTACAGCGCTGAGAATCAGCATGTGGCTGCACAGTGAGAGCACGTTGTGACACAACAATAGTAGGAGCAGGAGACGGAAAAGCATCCATGCCTTCGTCACTGTTGTATCCTTCATCATCAAACGCGGTTGGGTCTTCATCATCACCGGTTTCATACTTGCCGGTTTCTTCATTAATGAACATGACCTTTCGGTTCGGGCAATCTCTCTTGAAGTGGCCTAGATTATCGCAAGAGTGACAAGTCATCTCGCGATTGCGAGCTGTAGACATGTTGGAGCCTGCACTAGCGACAGGAGCAGCTGGCTTCTTGGCCATAGAACCATTGGAGGCTGACTTGGAAAGTGAAGAAGAAGCACGAGTATTGGCACCATAGTTCTCCATAGGCGCGGCAGGCTGTGTCCGTGGAGAAAATCTGCTAGATGATGTGTATTTGGCCTTCAGTTGTGCCTCTTCTGCAAGCTGTGATTCAGCCTCCCTTGCAAGATGCAATAGATCATTCATATTATAGTATTGGTGATGCCTCACAATACTTTCGATGTTAAATTTCAGCCCATGGAGAAAACGTTGCATAGTCATCTCAACCTCTTCACGAACCCGTGCACGCTGCAGCAACATCTCCATCTCCATATAGTATGCATCAACGGACATAGTACCTTGCTTCAATTGTTGCATTTTATCAAAAACTGTCCGTAAGTAATTTGTGGGAACAAATTGAGCTTTCATGGTGGCCTTCATGTCACGCCATGTACGAATAGACTGCCCATCGGTTTCTTGTATCTCGGTCAACACACTCTCCCACCAACGCAAGGCATAACCGTCAAACTCGGAAGAAGCAATCTTGATCTTCTTGTCCTCCGAATAATCATGCAAACGCCATAATTTTTCCATCTTAAGCTCCCATGTGAGGTACTCTTCCACACCCGTGGAACCTTCAAATTTGGGGATGTTAAACTTGGGTTTGCTCAAGACATCTTCTTCCTGAATGGGTAGACGGCGCGCACCAAAACCAAGCGGAGGTTGGCGAACTGGCCCTTGAGCACGCCCACGGCCTTGATTGCCCCTCAAATCAGCATTGTCGCCATGGACACTACCATCATCTTCCTGAACGTCAGGTTGGCGTTGTACAATAGCTGCTTGTATGCCCGTGACAGATGTTGTCATTTGTTGTAGGCTCTGCTGTATAGCAGCAAGTTGTTGTTGCATAGTGGTGACTGCAGCTTCAGTCGCGTCCACTTTCAGTTGGACCGCTTGAACATTTGTATCAATCGCATCAGCAGATTTAGTCAACAGCCCAGTCAAGTGATCACGGAGACCTTCATATGCCTCCCATGTAACTGGCGCATCCTTGTTCTGTTTCTGCATCACATAAAAACCACTTTGAGACATGATTAGTAGGTTAGTGCACTAAATCAAAATCTTGTGGTGGACACTCACAACTCACTCAAAACTGACAAGAAAAGGTGAATCTTACCGTTCCAAAGTGAATAGTAATGCGTAACCGTTCAGATGGAGGACTAGTGCACGGATGTGATGAAGTGAATACCCGGGTATAAGAAACCGTCACACGACAAAACAGGATTATGTAGTGGAGTTATAGGTATGGATCCCTATCGACACCAATTCACAAATCCTAGTGCTGATCGTATGCCAAGAAGTTCTACGGGAACACACGCGGTGGAGAACAACTGGGCAAAAGCAACTATGAAATTGAGCGCACAATATGTGTGGCGGAGTAATGCTCGTGTTGCAATTGCACAAGAGAGAAATTCTAGCAAAAGCTCAAAGTGTACGGGCACAAGATTGCTCAATCTACTAGTGCTATGAACGTGGTAGAAAAAGGAACTCAAGGCTGCATAAAATATGTAATCAACTTTGCCTTTTCTGTCTCTTTTTGCTAGGCTTTTTGCTCAACTCTTTCCCCCTTTTTTTGGATTCTTTTTGCTCTTTTCTCGTTCTCTTTTTTTTTGAATTTTCTGACTCAACGTGGAGTAAACAGCAACCCAACTCAACTTTGAATCAACCACTTGATGCACTTCAAAAACCTATAGGAGCAGCCCGAAGAGCAAAGATATGCTAGTCTCAATAGGAAAGTGCTACACAAAAGAAAGGCTAACTATGGCTAACAAACGGAGACACAATCTGAGGGATAAAAGACAACGAAACAAACTGACTCGACACAAACCAATCTAACACGACAAACACACTCCGACTTGTGAGACACAAATATAGGAAAACTAAGACACGATCAAAAACAAGTTACGCAAACTGGACGACGATCAGCAACTAAAACTTGGAAAAGATGCACTCTAGGTTATGGCAAAAACACTAAACCCTAATATTTTTGTAAGGCTTTTTCTGGATAGGACGAAACAAAACGATCTACGGGGGATTTGGTGGATGCTTACCGAGGGAACACTGGAAATCTGATACCAAGATGATATGGGGTGACCCGATCTTCTCAGTAAGCGAACGGTGAATATGAGGGCGATGATAGATAACTTGTATGTAGCCGATGAACTCTCCTCGCTAGATCCCTGTTGCCAATGCGACAGCTCTCTACCCTTTGGATATTCACAACTTCACACACTTGCGCAACGTAGCCGTCGACCACGAGACGGTAATTTGCAATCTACTAATTCCCAGTGGAACAACAGATCACACAAAACTTGCAGTAGCAACACTTCAGATCGATACGAATTGAAGTATATGATTCAAGATGAAAGCTTGGAGTTATTCTCAAGAACTAGGGTTTATCTAAACGTGGTCTGACCTAAAATCACGTAGGGGGTCCTATATTTATAAGTTAGGGTGTCCAAACGGGGATACATGGGCCGCAACCCTTAATTCTGCGCGCAGACATCGGGCAGGTCGGACGGTCCGGCCTTAGGACGGACGGTCCGGCCTTAGGACGGACGGTCCGACCTGTTACTCGGACGGTCCGACTAAGCCGTAAATGCTACTGATGTTTGGCGTCATAAGTCGGACGGTCCAGCTTGGTACTTGGACGGTCCGACTTGCAATCCGGTCGTCCGACGTCTTCAGCACTTCCTCCTTTTGCTTCATCTTTTCGCGACTCTCTCCTCGTGCAACTTGCCCTTGTTCCTTCTCTTCCTCTTGTATAACTCCTTGGTACCTGATAACACGTATATACGAGGACTTAGGCAGTATAAAATCCTCACGAAGTAAAACATCAGATTCTATGAGGAATAAGTTCACCTGTTGTTCTAGTAGCTTTGCACGAGCTCTTGTAATAGGTCCAATTCTGATTTCATTGGACTTAATCATCATTGCTTCTTCATTAGGTGTTGGAGGTGCAAGGATAGTAGGGATGTCCTCATCATCATCTCAAGTTCGGTTGAAGTGTTTCATCTAATAGGAGACTAAATATCACGTGTGAAAAGAACATATCCAGTTATCCACATGCATTTCATCTGCCCTCAAGCGAGAACAACACAAATGCATGCACCGCATGATCACCGGGCAAACTCCCAAAACCGGTTGTCAAAACGGAATGGGGGCCAGGAAAGGGATCGCGCGGCCGCATTATTGGGTACCAGTTGGTCCGAAACTAGGCTAGCTAGTTGTGGGCATGCTTGTATGTAGTGGCCATGAGGCCATGCCCGTGCCCATGCCGCACCTTGTAGGACCAGCGCCGGGTTATCTGGATAGCCCCGTCCGGTCCCCCGCCAGCCGCAATGCGGCATCGATGCATCCAAGATCGGCACCTTCCGCTCGATTCCCAAGATCTAGCTAGGATTATCATCCCATGGATGCTACTGTACTAGGTAATACGTACGTACTCCCCGGTTTTATCCCCATGGATTTGCTTGGAACATCATAGCTGTAGTAGGGTTCTTTCTATTTTTGCTATAGTGTCAGTGACACCGGTTTTCCTGAAAAAATGAACTGAGGAGGATCGACAGAGCGGCACAGAGAGACAGAGACCTGTCAGTCACTCACCTGGCCGTCACCGGAGCCACGAACTGCGAGACCAAAAGAATGCCTTTTTACCGCGCCGCCCGGTGAGAGAGAGAGAGAGAGATAGAGAGAGGGGAGAGCGTGGAAGTCAAGCGGTGGGCACGGCGCGCGTGGGCGAATCGGGTCCGGCCGCGACGTCTGCTCGCCGGCGGGCCCTCCCCGCGTGGTCACTCGGCGACCTCCCGTCGGCCGCGAGTCCCGACCTTCCCGCGCTCCAGCCACCCATCCATGTCACCCTCTGTCCCATGTGATCTGTGCCCCCGTCAGCCTCCGCGGCGTCCACCAGAAATATCCTCAACAGCCCCGCCCCGCCTCACCTCCCACCCACCCGTCCGGCCACGCGCACGCCACACCGCGCTCCACGGCCCCAACCGAACCACCGCCGGGCACGGACAAAACCGCACCTCTTCCCCCCATAACTCCATTGCCAAGCCCCCTTCCTTCCCCCCGTATTCATATCCTTTCCTTCCCCCAACCACCCCCGACGCGGATGATCGTCTAGTGAGTGATCGGATCGCCGGCGTATCGATCGATGAAGGTGCTCTGCTCCGCGTGCGAGGCCGCCGAGGCCCGCGTGGTCTGCTGCGCCGACGAGGCCGCCCTCTGCGCGCGCTGCGACCGCGACGTGCACGACGCCAACCGCCTCGCTGGCAAGCACCACCGCCTCCCGCTCCTCTCCGCCGCCTCCCACCCGCCCGCCGTCGCCGCGCCCAACTGCGACATATGCCAGGTATGTACTTACTACTCCTTCAACTCCTTCGCTCCCTCACCTTCCGGCGAATCTTCGGTGGCGTGTCTTTTGATCTTTCCCCCCCGGTGATCTGACGACGAGCTCGTGCTCTTCCTCTGTTTGTTTCTTGATTCCGCAGGAGGGCCACGCCTACTTCTTCTGCGTGGAGGACCGCGCGCTGCTCTGCCGGAGCTGCGACGTCGCCGTGCACACCGCCAACGCCTTCGTCTCCGCGCACCGCCGCTTCCTCCTCACCGGCGTCCAGGTCGGCCTTGAGCCCGACGAGCAGGAAGACCCTGCGCCAGAGCCGGAGCCGCAGCCGCCCAACAACGCCTCCTCGGCTCCCCTGCAACCGCCGGCCAACGAAAGGAAGAGGAGCCCCACGCCGCTCTACAGCGACGGGGACATCGACTGGGCGGCCGGCCCGGACGTCGGCATCACCGGCAGCTTGCCCGACTGGTCTGTCATCGACGAGCAGTTTGGCAGCGGCTCCGCGGCGCTGACGCCCACCGAGCAGCCGGCGGTGATCAAAGCCCCTCCCAAGAAGATCCCCCGGGTGGCCGTCACGGCGGCCAGCGCCGCACTTTTTGGCGGGAGCATGCCGGACTGGCCGCTGGACGAGTTCTTCGGCTTCACCGAGTTCAATTCCGGCTTCGGATTCGCCGAGAATGGCACCTCCAATAAGGTCAGTAATACTAATTCAGCCAGAACCAAATTCGAATTACCAATTTGCTACCAGCAGTTCTCAACGCTGGTCATGAATTCCGGCGACCCATCTCATGATCTCAAATCAGTATCTGATATGCATCCTGCAAGGTTAATTCATAGTTAGTTCAGGTTTATCATGTCATGTAATCTTATTTCCACCAGCAATAATATTCCAGCTGAAAGAAACTGTGACTGAACGATCGATCTATGTCTGAACAGCTCACTCCAGTGTGCAGCTAGCTTGTCCTGTAACTTAACAGTGGTGATCCATTTGCAGGCCGACAGCGGGAAGCTGAGCTCGCCAAACCGCCGCTCCGTGTCGTCGTCCTCCTCCGGCAACAACGCCACGCAGAACGCCCAGGAATTCTTCGGGCAGGTGCCGGAGGTCCACTGGTCGACCATGCCGGAGCTCCCCTCCCCGCCCACGGCCTCGGGCCTCCACTGGCAGGGAGACCAGCATTACGGTTCTGCCGCCGACAACGCGGCCGTGTTCGTGCCGGACATCTGCTCCCCGGAGAACTCCTTCCGGTGCTTTACCACCGGCGGCGGTCAGCAGCCCAAGCGCCGGCGGCGAGGTTAACATGGCAACCGAGGAGACGCTATTCACCGTCGATCGGTCGGTCAGGTCTGATCGGCACTAGAAGAGAAGACTGAAGAAGATGATGATGCTACTACTAGATGGTTAGTCATTAGTATGGTGCTATGATCCATCTGCAATAGCTCTGGGACTGATTAGTTGTTAATTACTGGTTCTGCTTGTGCGACTTCGCTTTGTGTAATCGTGAGTTTAGCTCGGGATGTTAATTAAGGAAGAACAGCGGTAAAAATTTACAAGGAAATAAAGACAGTGGCAGTGCAATGGCACTGGAAATTTGGAAGATTTCTTTTGCTCGATCACGGTCCCGCTGGTGTTTAATCGCCTGGTTTGTTGGGCTGTCAGGAGGATCATTATGTGATGTATCAGCTCGATCCGCAAAAAGCTGTACGTTTTGTTGACTTTGTTTAGTTGATTGAGAGCGTTGAGCTATGTTTTGCACTAATTGTTCTGACTTTGCAAGCGATCGGCGTTCGCACGTGTATTTTGGTAGCTTGTAATTTAGAGTTCCTACCTACTCCCTCCGTTTTTATTTACTTCGCATATTACTTTTGGTCAAAGTCAAGCTTTGTAAATTTTAACCAAGTTTATAGAAAACAATATAAGCATTTACCATAAAAAAATTATATGATGTGAAAGTACATCTAATAATGAATTTAATGGTATCGATTTATTATTGTATATGTTAATATTTTTGTCTATAAACTTTGTTGAAGTTTATAAAACTTGACTTTGACCAAAGCTAATACGTAAAGTAAATAAAAACAGAGGGAGTACTGACTAACTCAGATCTGACTTTAATCTCAGTGAAAGCGTGAATTTTGGGGAAAAAATTCCCCAAACGGGCGTGCCCTTAATCTCACTTTTGACTTTAATCTTGGTGCAACGTGAGAATTAGGGCGTGAAGCGAAGCTGGAAGAGAATCAAAACGGTGGAGCGGCGCTCGTCTCGAGCTTTTCAGGTTGAACTTCACTGGAATTATTTGATGGCCCAAGACTAAGGAGGCACTATTACGGGCTAACCACTGTCGGTACTACGGACTGATCTGCCTCCCTCAGGCAGCTTCAAAACTTCACGGGTGTTGCTATGGGTATGTACAATGGTTGGTAAGTATAATGATTGGTAAGACTGTTCTATCTTAGCATCGCCACATAGCTTAGATATGACAAAAAAATGTGATATACAATGGTTTTTATTTTAGTTTAGCTATAATAACTAAAGGTTTTTAAATTTTTGATGAGAAAATTATGGCTAAGAAATGATCTTTTAAATAAAAAAAAGACAAAGTTTTTTTTTAATTTCTCTTTCTTTCACGTCAGTAGGATAAGACTAAGATAACATCATTGTATATGTCCTAACAGCACGCCCAATGCAGCGGCAGAACTTGTGGTTTGAGTATCTCAGTGTCTCAGACGAGTGAAATGCCCTCCAAAAACGCCACATTAGTTCATTAGTGTTAAGATTAGCAAAGGACCACTACAATACGATTTATGTTACTTTGCATCGCGCGCAACGATTGACAGTGGTAAAGAAAAACACCACAATTAATTGGAAGCATGTTTACGCGCGTTTTGATGTGGTGGAAGCGGCAAAGACAAACGGTCGTTAATTAATGTCCCGGTCGGAACGTGCCGTCTATGGCTCGGTCGGAACGTGACACCCTCCCCTCTCTCTCGCACATGCTCTCCACCCCTCCCCTCTCTCGCTATTTGCATCCCTCTTCAGCCGCCGCTGCTCACGCCGCACCCTCTGTTACTCATCGCAGTCGCCATGGAGTTGCTTCAACCATGGTGTCCTGGAACGATGGAGAGAACAGTGATGACTCCGTGGATGAAATGATGGACTTCAATGTATGCAACTTTCTCTAAATCCATGGTTAGGGTTTCCTATTTGAGGATTTTATCAGTTTTGCACATTTTTATGATTCTGATCATTTTTCATTCGGTTGGAGCTGAATCCAAGCCCTTCTAACCACAGAAAATTCTGAATTTGAGAGCAGTGTGAGAATGATTACGAGGATGTCCCTATCCTTTGCTACCACAAGCAGGTCAGTTCTAAAGTTTTGAGGGCCCGGGGTGAATTTAAAATTGGGGCCCTTTTATATGAACAACATAGAAATAATAACCTATATACATGTGAAATGTTATCACCAAACTTTAAATTCATCCAATAAGCAATATTCAGGTCGAATGTTTCCTTCTCTTTACATCATGATGACACAAGTGCTGAATTTTACATCAAACGCTAGTACAAAAAATATTATCTATGGTGTGCCAAAAAATGCTTTGCTGATGTGGGCACCCAACGCGAGTAATCTTACGCCAATGATAACTTTTTTAATGCCATACCATCCATCCACGTCAACAGTAATACAAATAGTAATAAAGTTATAGTTTTCTACATGCCATAGATAAACTATAGTGCTAGTGACGTGTAATGCTTCTCACATGTCAGAATTAAGAAAATAAAAAAAATTGTCGCCGGCGAGCGGAGAAGAGCGCTTCGCCGTCGTCGAAGAGCATGTGGCCGTCGTCGAAAAGCGTGGACAGTCATCGTCGAAGACCGCGGCACCGTCGAAGAGCACGACCACATCATCGTCAAAGAGCACAACGTCGTCATCGTTGAAGAGCGCGTCATCATCGTCGAAGAGCGTGGCGTCGACGACGTGCGTCCGTCCAGTGGTACCGATGCTTGAAGAGGAGGCAGAACTTGCACGTGCACATGGCTGGCTTTGGAGTTTTGGCCGCACCGACGAGGGTTGGTTTGGATTGAGGCAACACTTGTACATGCACATGGCTGGGTTTTGGAATTGTGGTGCTTGTATTTGCATATTTTAGTGGTGTGCATAATTATATTGTTAACAATGTTCCCTTTGACTCACACTAGTAAATTTGTACGTGCAAAGCACGTGTAATCACACGAAAAAATGTTCCTACCAATAATATATTTAAACATGATGAGCAAAATTATTGAATGCGATTAACCAAAAATAAAAATGGAACAATATTATACTTCTAATTAAATACGATTAACAAAAAATAAAAAATGGGACAATATTATACTTCTATCTCCATTGTATATCTAAAACAATGTAAATACTCATATTTTATCCATCGATGTTCCGTTTACCACCTTCTGTTGATCTTCACTTCGTTCTCTCCTCCTTCCTCCGCTTCTTCATAATTTTTTTCTTCTCATTTTTGGTTTTCCTGCAGATTATTATTGAAAACCACATAAATCTTATGGTTTATCAAATGAAAACATGTCTTCTTAGGTAAGTTGAAAAGTTTTAGTTTTTTAAGAACGTATTATTTAAAAAAATCTCAAATCAATTGACAGCTTGAATATATTTTTATTTAATCATGGTAATTGCATATAAAATATATGCGACCCCTTTGTAACGCATGTGCAATTATCTAATGCAATAATATATAAGAATCAATTGAGAGGTCTACTAATGTTGACAAAAAAAATGTGCGGCTTGCACTAAAATTGTAGGTGAGCTTATTTATCAACCTGAGTACTCGTGTTGATATCATGTACTCGTGTTGATATAATTTCCTAGGTAGAAAAATATATATATCAAAATTTGGTAATAAAGCATTGTCTATGTCGGTCTAAGAATTTGAGGCCCCGATGCAGAAAAAAATTGTGCTAGAACTTTACTACTAATTCACACGATTCACACTTTTCGTGACATATATCGGCCAAGATGACATCACTCTATGCTCTTCAATTGTGTACGTTGCTGATCGTAGTCGGTCACATGCCATACATCTCATGCGGGAATTACTTCATCTTGCACATTTGCGCGATATGAACATTGAATTTAAAATGGGTCCCAAAATTTTAAAAGTTCTTACACCATCTGTTTCATATTATAAGGTGCATTAATTTTTCAGGGAATTATAAAACATTAATTGTATTTGGTTGATTCTAAAATTTGATCCTTGATGGGTTCTTTCCATTTAAAATCTATTGTAAAAAGGCGTTATGAATGAAACGATCTCCTTGGTTCAGTTCGTCCTTAATCTTGACGCATGCAATTACCATGACAACAAATTTGAAAATAAATGCTGCATGTGTAGGGAGTTGGGCAGGAAAAATACTTCCCGTGTGAGATGAAAAGCAATGATATGCATGCAATAAAAGATAATCAATGCAGAGGACATAATCGAGCAAAGAATCGCGTGCATGCAGGGAAGAAATTAGTGCATTCATGCCACATAATTAGCGCAAGATTAATTATATTAGGGGCTTCATTATTGTAATGGCAGTGGTGGGTAATTTGTAACAAGTTTTAAGGGTATTAAACGTGTTGTGCTGCGCTAAACATGAAAGCAATTCTAATCGTTAGATTTGATGAATGGAAGGTCAAGATGTTTTGGATCAGCCCCTCTCGTGCTTTTATATATTAGTTTAGATACAATCAATAAATGGTTCACATTTTATTTTTTCAAACATACCAAAAAATACAACGTCAGTACTATTTCAAAATATAAGCAATGGTGTGGATTAAAAGTATATGAATCTTCCGGCAACGGTTAGGTACCACAAAAACAAAGAAAAATAATATAGAAGTATCTAGTATTTGTCCGATCTGGATGATAATGCGATGAGAACTTGCGCCTGGCTTCGGCCGGAGGTGCTCGTCGATGACGTGCGTGTGCCTCTTCGTGCCTAGAGACCAGAGAGGGGAGTTCGTAGGTATATTAAAGCCTAAAAAATGGTTCTTCTAGCGCCACCAACTCGCCTCACAATCTTCTTCTGGGCATAAAACCCGAAAAATACGAATCTGAAAAAACTGAACACTAAATCGGGTAGCAAACCTTAAAGCCTAAATTTAATACTGTAATTTGGGTATAAGGCCACGGTATCCGAATTTCCCAAATAGCCCCAACTATTTCTACAGCCCACTAAAAAATCCCGTGAGGCGCCCATAGACCCAACCCCAATATCATATGCAACTAGGCAAAAGAAAAAGCTAGTCCAACCCAATCCCACACACAAGCGGAGGCCACACCCTAAACCCGTAGGGCCAGTCCTGACCACAAGAACATACCCAAGAAATTTGTAGCATTCAAAGGAACTCTCACTGGAAGGAGATTTTGTGGATGTGCTCATAACTGTGTAAACAAGTTCTCTATAATTTTGTACACATATTTGAGTGCAAAATTATTTCTATCATAGCATAAATTCGGTGCAAATTGGGCAGCCTGATTAAGATGCTTCTACACCCATCTCAAGTAGAAATGTAGTAGTACAAGTTCATTTGAAATGCAATAGCGCAAGTTCATTTAAAATGCAATAACACAAGTTTATTAGAAATACAATACTAATATTCAATAGAAATGCAGTGCTCATAAAAACAGTAGAAATGTGGTACCAGAAGTTAATTTAGAGTGTTACACTTCAGTGTTGATCTAGTACAAATCTAGTAGAAACTTGAGTTAATTTAAAGTGTTAAACTTCAATGTTGTTCTTGCACAAATTTTAGATAATTTACAGTGTTCAATTTAAAGTGTTTTCTTGTATAAAGCAGTGTTATTCTTCTACGAACCAATTTTGAAGTTTAAATTGTCTCATGTAAAAATCAGTGTTGTTCTTCTATGAACTTGTAGAAATTTGGCTAATACTTAACTTGTTCAATTGGTGTTAATTGGTTGATTTACTGTATATATGCTCTCTTTATTGTTAGTTGTTTGTTTTGTACTGTTTAGATTTTTTCAGTTTTGTTTGCACTACAACTAAGCAATTGTGTCTTTTTCCAATGGGTTGACACGGACTGGCCTCTAACAATGAAGAAAGCACTTCAGAAGCTCTGGAATCAATATAAAGAATGCACAATTGCTAGAGTTCAGGAGGGTCGTGATCATGCACAGGAAGTAATATTAAACAATTGGATCATAAGTACACTAAACATATTGCTGGAGTGAAAAGGTAATAGTAATCAAATGAGACAGGTGTATCCTTAAAATTACAACAAAATACTGTCAGATGACACTGAAGCCTTGCAGAAGCAGCTAGAGGACAAGCAGTATGTAATCAGTGATCTGAAGGCAATTCATCGGGTCCAAGGAGAAGCTATCAAGAACCTGAGAAGGGAGTGGAATGAGATGAGGGATAAAAGGGATGAGCTCGAGAAGGATAAGAAGAAGCTGGAGTTTGACATAGCTGACCTGCTTAAGGTTGGGGAGATTAACAAGTTCTAGGTGAAAAAGATTAAGATGATTTGTCAACATGATCATGCCATTGAGCTTAGTGGTTGATGGTTAGTAGGTTTATCTAGCCTACATTATATAAATTTAGTTAATTAGGCCTTGTGAACTGGTCCCTTTGTTGTAATATGGTACCTATGATGTGAACCGCTATAATGTAATATGCTACCTATGTTTATAAGATAAGACCATTTTTATATCTATCTAGTTTGAAATTTACTTTTGTTTGTTTCTTATTTAGTGAAATTGTTGGAGGAAATGTTTATTTCAGAGTAGAAATGCATTTGCCTTTATTTTGATGTGTTTATTTCATTTCTTTCCTATTAAGTGAAATTGTTGGAGGAAATGTTTTTTCTATTTAGTGAAATTCCTAGAGGCAATGTTTATATGATAAAAGAAATATGCAGTTACGTTTCTTTTTCAACTTTATTTTGTTTATTTTAGTTCTTTTCCTATTTAGTGAGATATTAATCACATCATTGACCATCAAATCCACTTAATGGAAATCATTAATTGAAACAATAATCAGTAGTTGCAAACCTTCATCAATTAACAGTTTTTATACACACTGAAGCATTTTCAAATACATCATTAGTACTTTACTGAAAAAATGTCAAACATTTCCAAATACAGCTTGACCAATTGTATGAATGGTTAGAAATTTTATTATACTACATGAACATTTTCTATTTCGTATAAACATTATTTAAAAATCACAATTATTTTTATTAAAAATATATGTAGGTTTTATAAATGTCGTAAACATCATTATTAATGGTACAAAACATTTTTAAACTGCATGGATTTGTTTTACATTTTATAAGTTATTCTTATAATATCACGAATATTTTTTGAGTGCTATTAATAAAAATTATAAAATTACTTGAACATTATTTTGCATTGCAGATACTGTTTTCATTGACAAATTCAAATTAATTATTGTTAGACTTTGAAAAGGTAAATTGGTAAATAAAATAATATAAATTGTACACTGGGATTGTGTCTTGCTAGCGGCAAGAATCGCCTGAAGTTGCCCTTACTGGGTCAGACCAGCTCAAATTACTGTGTATACGTTTTTTCTTTTGTGTCTTCCTGTGTTGGTTTTCATCGTTTTATTTTATGATTTTTTAGAAGACAATGCAAAATATGCTCCAATGAAACATCAAAGCATTAAACCTAAAACATTGGTCCTTGGTAGGCTGGATATAACACAGTCCTTCTAACCATCCCACCACAAGGGTGTTGGTTTTCATTATTTTCTTTTATGATTTGGTTGCTGCTTGTTTAGCAGTTTTTTTAGTTGTTTGTATTTTTGTTATATTTTTTACTTTTATTCCTTTTTTTCTTGTTTTAATCAGTTTTATTTTGTTTCTTTATTTGATTTTTTATTTTTTATCCTTTTCTTTTACACATGTTTACCCATTTCTATACATGTTGTACTGTACCTATTTTTTTATAGATGGGTAATATTTTTTGATGCATGTTAAATACTTAATAAATAAATTATGTACTTTTTTCAAATATATATAATTGAATATTTTAGTGGATACATATTAAATATTTTTAAAATAATATTTGAACATTTTTCTAAATTATATGGACAATATAAACGTTGTATATAAAAATTATAAAATCATAAAATATATTTTTAAATGGGTAAACGTTTGGAAATAATCATTTAATTGTTATAGAATGGTGTGAAACATTCTTCTCAAGTAATAAATATTTTCTACAACTGTGTAGCAATTTTAAAAATGTAATGATCAATATTTTGAAATGTTATGTAACTTTTAGTTAAAGAATAAAATATATTTTTTATTATGTGAACATTAGTTTTACATTGTTTAAATATTTATAATAAAACCATAAAATTCTTTTGATTTGTGCTAAAAACTTAAATGAATTTTTGTAATGCAATAAAAAATGTTAATGTTATACAAACAAGTTTGTTAACACCGTATGGACATAACTCTTTAAATCAAATTAGCTTTTTGTAAAACTTAAATGGGACCTTTTCATTTTAAAATTTTAAGTAATAAAACAGGGCAGTGTTCTTCCCTACTCTGGGCAAGTACAGTAGTGGGTCGCTCTCCAAATCCTTTTTTTGAGGATTCCAAATTTTATTTAACGATCGTGCGTGTTAGGATATTATTATTTTGGGGTTTTATACTACTTTATTGCACCGAATCAATAACAGGTAAGATACACACTGGGTCATGAGGAGAAAGAAGCCACATGTGGCGACCAAGTTGAAGGTTGCAAGCAAAGAAAGAAAGATTTCTAGCATCTAAATTTAAACTATGTTTTTCAAATAAAATTACACTACTGAGGAACCTCGATCTTCTGTTATTGATCTCCACTGTTATCATCTCGAACTTGCCTCCCATTTGGTTAAGTATGGCGTCCACCACCACCTGCGATCCACATGAAATGATAAACCTCTGGATAGATAGATCTTCTGCCAGTGACAGAGCTTCCCGGCATGCAACAGCAACGGCGACCTCCATGTCCTTCAAGCCTCTGACCACCAGCGAAGAGGAGCCCAAATATACTGCTAGCTCATTGCGGCATACAGCAGAAACAGTGCATGTATTCCTGTGGGCTTCAAAAATCGTCTCAACCGAGATCTTGGCAAAACCCGCCGGAGGCCTCTTCCATCCAGACAAGATTGTGTTCTTTCCCTTGGACACATGCGCTGATAGCTTAGAGTTGGGGTGGTGAACACGTCTTAACTTCAGCTGCTCAACCATATAAAGTTCCTTGACAAAACGATCGACAAACAATTTCGTTGCCAGTGGGCTCTGGAAATCGTTCTCATGGATCGCCTTGCGCCTGGCAGTCCAGATTGCCCACAACATCACCGCAAATTTTACAAACTCTTCATGCGATAATGAGTCACTAAGATTAAAGATCCAGTTCTTTGCATTATTGGTCCGTTTCTCCACTGACGAGGGGGTGACCCCACGACTCCTACGGATGAGCCTACCTGGTGTCCATGAAGGCAGAAGGCCCATGAAGATACGGCCTCAGCCCACTAGTTGGTACCGACGTAGGAGTCTGCAACTCGCAAGGAAGGTGTGAAGACCTTCCGTACGGAGCAATCTAGGGTTAGGAAAGCATACTTGTACACGTAGAGGGACTCCCCGAGACCTAGCCTGATATATAAGGGCTAGGAGGGGTGACGCCAAAGGCATCGAATCTTACTTGTAACCCTAGCCTTGAGCGCTCCAGCCTTGGCCTCCACTGTGATCGCATCTCCCAATCTATAATATCGAGCAGGAGCGAGCCTCCTTGTTTGCCGACGAGCTATCGTCCAACCTGTGCCTCTCATGATTAACCCAGGGTCCCTGACCATGGGATTTGCCGGGGTTGATCCCCGTCAATTGGCGCCGACCGTGGGGACTACGCAGGTTGGGATCACGATCTCGGCGGTCCCGTCTTCAGCAAGCCACAACTCGAGGGCAAGAACCCGACCTAGCCCACTCGAGGGATTCAAGATCACGACGGACATCTTCGCCACCCCTTCAAGACCACTCGAGCCGCAGTCATGCCAGGACCGATACTACGGTAACGGCCAAGCACAGCGCCACCACCGAAGGAGTCGACGACCCAGAAGAACGGCGAGGGGCCTTTACGAAGAAGTCCCACTCGACGAACTACGACGCGCAGCGGAGGACTCGCAAATCTTCCGACAAATCTCCACCGCCCGGGCACCCGCCGCACATCAAGACGACGACTACGATATTGAATCTAACGATCAGCAGAACCACCGCCAAGGCAGAAGGAGTCGACGACCCAAAAGGCGCGCTCGGGCACCCGCCGCCAACCAAGACAGCGACTCTGAGACACCTGTTGGCGAATACTACGACCCAGATCGAAGGCCGGATGAATTTTCCAACCTCATCAAGAACCAAGATATGAGTCGAGGAATCGAAACCGATCCTCGCTTCCACGAGCACCCGGAGGATCACGAGCAGATCTTCAGAATCTCAAGAAGGAAGAGGCACGCCGGATCTAGACAACTCACGGCCAGAGAACAGCTAGCAGGGCCCTGCATGATCCACAGCTTCGAGGATGACTGGGGACGCGTCAGGTCAAGTCACACTTTAAGAGACTGCCGTCTGTTCAACGAGCTAGCCGACGACCTCAAGAAGGAGAAACAGAAAGAAGACAGTCGAAACCAATGACCCGAGCAAGCGCCGACCTCAAGCCCGGGAGAACGTCACAGCCCATCACGAGCACAGGTGCTCATGATCCAAGAAGGAAGGATACCGGAAACGCAACGCGACGCCCAAACCCTGCAGGCCAAAGCAGCTGAGAGCATAAACACAGCCGACGTCTACCTGCTACATGGAACGGAGACCAGCATCACGTTCTCACAGGACGACCATCCACCCGCAGTCCCAAGACCGGGGCATGCACCCTTAGTGCTAGACACACAAATCGGAGGATACGACATGGACCGGATCTTCATGGACGGAGGCACCAACATGAACATCATCTTCGGCAACACCCTGCAAAAGATGCTGATCCCACGATCAGTATGGAGAAAATCAAGCACCGAGTTGCACGGGGTAGTCCCAGGAGAAGCAGCTACATCCCTCGGAGTCATCGAACTCGAAGTCATCTTTGGCAACCGTCGTAACTTCGCAAAGCACGTCCTCAAGTTTGAGGTACTCGACTGGCAATCACAGTATCACGCCATATTGGGACGGCCAGCATTCGCGCAATTCATGGCGGTTCCACACTACGCCTACCTCAAGCTCAAGATGCCAGGATCATCGGGAGTCCTCACGATCAACGGAAACTTCATCAAATCACACCAATGTGATCGTGACTTCCACAGGACCTCCGACACATTCTGAACCAAACAAGAACTCAGAGAAATAGCCATGGTGACGGACAAGAGTACCTTCCCATTGGTGAGCCGAAGCGAATCCAGGGAGTACGGACGCGACTTCAGCATCGACAGCGACACAATCACTTACCAAGTGCACCCGACGGACCCGGACAAAACAGTCCGCGTGTACGCCCAACTCCCAGAGGAGCAGGCAGCAGCTCTCGTCGCCTTCCTTTGAGACGAGTGGGAAATATTCGCCTGGTGCCCAGCCGACATGCCCGGGATACCACGCGAATTTGCGGAACACGCCCTACGCATCAAGCCAAACACGAGGCCAGTGAAGCAAGCGCTGAGACGATTCTCGGAGCCCAAGCGCAGAGCAATCGGAGAGGAAGTCAACCGGTTACTCGACGCTCAGTTCATCCGAGAAACGAAGAAGGCCACCTGGATAGCAAACCCAGTGTTGGTGCCAAAGAAAGACACGACTGTGCTGCGCATGTGCGCCGACTACGGACGAGTCAACAAACATTGTCCGAAGGATCACTTCCCCCTGCCTAGAATCGATCAGATAGTCGACTCAACAGCAGGGTGCGACCTACTCACCTTTCTGGACGCTTACTCAGGATACAACCAGATCAGGATGAAGGAAGAAGACGAAGAGCACACATCGTTCATCACCCCCCTATGGAGTATTTTGCTACAGGACCATGCCCTTCGGGCTCAAAAACGCAGGCGCCACTTACCAACGAATGATGCAGGCCTGCCTAAAGGAGCAAATAGGAAGAAAAGTACAAGTCTAGGTGGACGACATCGTCATCAAGACATACAAAGCAACCACACTACTCGACGACCTGCGCGAAACCTTCGCAGCGCTCAACAAATACAGAATCAAACTCAACCCAAAGAAGTGCGCATTCGGCGTACCGGCGGGAAAACTGCTGGGCTACATGGTCTCTGCCCGCGGAATCGAGGCAAATCCCGAGAAATTCCAAGCCATCACCCGCATGCAAGAACCAACCGACGTCAAAGGAGTGCATCAGCTCACTGGAAAACTCGCAGCCCTCAGCCGCTTCATCAGCAGGCTTGGAGAACGCACGCTGCCTTTCTATCAACTGCTCAGGAAAGGAAAGAAATTCGAGTGGACAGAGGAAGCCCGCCAAGCATTCGCGGACCTAAAAAAGACACTCTCAACTCCACCAATCCTGGCGGTACCCAAGGAACGAGAGAAGCTATACCTCTACGTGGCAGCACGCAGCAGTGTAGTAAGCACGTCACTCGTTGTCGAACGCGCAGAAGAAGGCAAGGTCCAGAGCATTCAGAGACCAATCTACTACCTCAGCATGCTCCTGACCAAATCCCAGCAGCGGTACCCGCACTATCAGAAGCTACTACTAGCCATCGTCATAACTTCAAGAAAGGTGTCCCAATACTTCGACGAGCACCCTATAACAATCGTGAGCAGCGAACCACTCGCTGACATACACTAGTAGAAAAAGGCCCATTTGTCCCGGTTCCAAAGGGCCTTCTGTTCCGGTTCTGGAACCGGGACTAAAGGGTCGTTACTAAAGACCATGACCTTTAGTCCCGGTTCGCTTACCAACCGGGACATATGGGCTTCCACGTGGCAGCCGGCTGGAGCGGGGGCTGGAGGACCTTTAGTCCCGGTTGGTGTTAAAAACCGGGACTAAAGGAATCACGATTAACAAACAACAATGATGTCACGATTAATAAAAAAACAATCACGATTAACAAACCAAAAATATATATATATAGTTTATAATATTTATTACAGAAGATCGAAGCTAGAAGCGTCTAATCTAACGACTAGAGCTAAACTACTCGATCTTCTGCTTCTTGGCGGAGGTCCCGGCGCCCTCATCGTCGTCGTTGGGCGCCGCCCGCTTGGTGGCCTCCTCCGACGCGAATTTCGCCTCCACACGCGCCGTCATCTCGGCCCTCTTATTCTCCTTCTTCTTGGCCCTCGCCTTGGCCAGGTTCGCGCGGGACTTCTCCGCACGATCGGCACGGCGAAGTTCCCGCGCCTCCAGCCGTTCCTGCCGGTCGGCGGCGGGCGGCGGGCTGTCGTCGGCGGGCGGCGGACTGTCGTCGTCGGCGGGGGGCGGGCTGTCGTCGGCGGCGCGCGATCGTCGCCCGCGCTGAGCTCGAGGCCGCGGCTTTGGAGGCGGGTCCCAAAACTTGCGCCTTTCGGAATTGTCCTCGTCCGACGGGGTGTCGGAGTCGGACGGCCATCGTAGCGGCGACCCCAACATGGCGGCGAGAATCTCGTCGGGCGCTAGAGGGCATGAGAAGGGAAGATGAGATGAGATGAGTCGGAGTGCTCCCGGCCTTCGTCTACTTATAGCTAGCCTGAGAATCTCGTCGGGCGCGCTCCCAACGCGCGCCGCACGCGCATGGGAAGCTCGTCGGGCGCGCGCGGGAAGACGAAGCGCCGTCATTGGTCCCGGTTCGTAGCTGGAACCGGGACTAACGGTTACCTTTAGTCCCGGTTCGTAGCTGGAATCGGGACTAACGGTTACCTTTAGTCCCGGTTCCAGCTACGAACCGGGACCAATGGTGGAGGCCGCACGTGCATGGGAATCTCGTCGGGCGCGTGCCGCACGCGTATACGAAGAAACCGCCTCGGGACGAAGCGCGGGAAGACGAAGCGCCATCTACTGGTCCCGGTTCGTAGCTGGAACCGGGACTAAAGGTTGTCCTTTAGTCCCGGTTCCAGCTACGAACCGGGACCAGTGGATGGAGGCCCATTCGTCCTGGTTCGTGTCTGGAACCGGGACTAATGGGTCTAGACGAACCGGGACCAGTGCCCCACGAGGCCCGGCCGGCGCCCTGGGCGCACGAACCGGGACGTATGCCCCCATGGGTCCCGGTTCGTGACTGAACCGGGACTAATGGGCTTGCCAGGTCTGAACCAAAGCCCTGTTTTCTACTAGTGATACTAAACAACCCTGGAGCAACTGGGCGAGTTGCCGAGTGGAACATCGAGCTCAGCCCACAAGACCTGCAGTACAAGCACCCAACAGCCATCAAAGCCCAAGTACTCCCAGATTTTCTGGTTGAGTGAACGGAGGTTCAAACACCAGGCCCCCCAGACCTATCAAGCTCATGGTCAATGTTCTTCGATGGGTCCAAGAGACAACAAGGAGCTGGAGCAGGAGTTGTACTCATTTCCCCCAAAGGAACAAAACTGAAATACGTCCTCCAGATTAATTCCAGTCACGCCTCCAACAACGAAGCAGAATACGAAGCACTCCTACATGGCATGCACATGGCTAAAACATGCGGAGCCACTCGCCTCATAATTTACGGGGACTCCAATCTCGTCGTCCAGCAGACGATGAGAAACTGCAACGCAATAGCCGACAACATGGCAGCTTACCAAAATCTCTACAACGAACTCGAAGGAAACTTCGACGGTTGCGAGCTCAACTACATCACCAGGGACAACAACACAGAAGTTGACGAGCTCGCGAACATCGATTCGACCCGGGCGCCTGTCCCACCTGGCGTTTTTCTCGAAATCATCAACCGAAGATCCATCAAGGCGCAGGCAGCAACACCCGAAGCGGTAGTGGACGGCGAAGACGCACCAGAAATAACACAGATGGCAGCAACAACATCATCAAAAGAAACAAGCACCAGTGCATCCAACAGCATAGCCCCGACGGAGTTCGAAGGACCTGTCTGGACTAAACCGTTCCTCCGATTCCTAATCGAAGGCACGCTACCACAAGACGTGGCCGAAGCACGACGCATCAGCCGACGATCCAAGGAATTCACTGTGATCAACAGACAACTATACAAGCGCAGTATGACCCAGATACTCCAGAGATGCATTGACGAAGAGGACGACAAAGCAGTATTGCTAGAAATCCACGAAGGCACCTGCAAGCACCACGCGAGCAGTCGAGTGCTCGTGTCCAAAGCATTCCGAGATGGATTCTACTGGCCCGCAGCCATGAAAAACGCAGAGGAAATCGTGCGACATTGCGTCGCCTGTCAAAAATTCGCCAACAGGCCACACGCTCCCGCATCAGAGCTCAAGACCATACCACTATCCTGGCCGTTTGCCACCTGGGGACTCGACATGGTGGGCCCACTAAAGAAATCATCAAAGGGCGGAAGAACACACCTGCTCGTCGCAGTCGACAAGTTCACTAAGAGGATCGAAGCAGTGCCCATCACCAGCTCTACAGCTCTCACGGTTGTCAACTTCATCAAATCGATCATCTTCAGATTCGGAGTGCCACACAACATCATCAGGGACAACGGCACGAACTTCACAGCCGTAGAATTTCAGAACTTCTGCGAAGAACTGGGCGTCAAAATCAATTATGCATCAGTCGCGCACCCGCAGTCCAACGACCAGGTGGAAAAAGCAAACGGCCTTGTCTGTGGAGGAATCAAGAAACTTCTCGCACCACTCTAGCAAGCCGCCGGTAACTGGATAGAAGAACTCCCCGCGGTGCTATGGAGCTTACGAACTACGCCAAACATGGCGACCCAATACACACCCTTCTTCATGGTGTACGTGGCAGAGGCAGTCCTACCGCATGACCTCAAGTTCGGAGCACCCCGGGTCACCGGATACGAGGAAGAAGAAGCAGAAGAAGCATTACAAGACGACAAAGATACGGCTGACGAAGCAAGAGACATAGCCCTGGCAAAATCAGAAGGGTACCAAGACAAATTGCGTACCTACCAAAGCAGTCGACTACGCACTAGAACCTTCAACAAAGGTGATGACCTAGTCCTGCGACTAATACAAGAGAAGGTCCACAAACTTGCCCCTCAATGGGAAGGACCATTCATAATCTCAGAAGTCATCGGAGGCGGTGCCTACAGACTGAAGAACCCAAAGACAGACGAGGACGTGGGCAAGCCATGGAACGTAGCAAACTTGCGACTATTCTATCCACAGCCCCTATCGGTCGGACATGAATGGCAACTCATGTAAATCGCTCGACGGCTATAAAATAAGTGTTGCCCAAATACTGTCACCTCAAAACACTCGGGGGCTGAAGAGGAAACTCCCCCCCCCCCCGAGCAACTGATATCACACTCGCGATCTTAATCAAAAAACTCGGGGGCTGAAGAGGAAACTCCCCCCCGAGCAACTGCTATCGCACTCGCGATCTTAATCAAAAACTCGGTGGCTGAAGAGGAAAATCCCCCCTGAGCAACTTTATCGCCTGCGCGATCTTAATCGAAGCACTCGGGGGCTTAGGAGCAAAAATCCCCCCAAGCAACACTACCGCCTACGCGATATTCTTCATGAAGCACTCAAGGCCACGAGTACAAACCACACCCGAGAGACAACTATCAACACTCCAATGGCATCCAAACACTTTTGAAGAGACTTTGGAGGAAGCACAAGTTCTTTTAGTCTTCACCCTATCGCCAACGATCACCTAAAGACTCGGGGGCTACTCCCATCGGGAGCGCTGCCGCGCACCCGATAAAAAACAACAACGGAAACAAAACTCTAGCCTACGCCTGACCCTTCGGCTCAAGCGTAGCCTCGGGGGCTACTCCCATCGGGAGCGCTATCGCGCACCCGATAAAAAACCTACAACACCAAGTACAAGACGGACCCGAAGACAGCTCCCAGCCGCGAAAGACTCGAACGTAACTCTCAGTCCCAAAAAGGATTCAATGACAACTCCTGATGGTGAAGACACAGTTCTCAGTGGCATAAAAGCTCAAATATACACAAAGGATAAAGCATGGTTTACATCATAGATATCATATTCAATACAAAAAGGACTCAACTGCATTTGGATAGAAGGCAGCTCTTGTTACAAGAGGAAATCACCCAAGGAACTATGACTTCTACATGTGTGCCCATGAGGGGTAATCAACCCTAGTACAAGAGCATCATCACAGACAAAGTAGGGATGGAAGCAGCGGGTTCATGATGTCAATGACATAACAAAAGGTGAAGCTCGGCTTATTTGGGGAGCCACTGGGGAAGCTGCTCCACCAGCTTCTTCTCCTGCTCCTCTAGCTTCTTCTCCAGCTCCGCCCAAACTGCCGGCGAAGATGACGCTGCCGCCTCCAGCTCTACAAGGTCGCCTGCCGCGCTCGTTTAACCAGTGGCTTGACGTCGAGGTCTTCAGAGGCAGAAGAGGAAGCAGTTGAAGACGGCTCGCCACCACCACCAGAAGAGTCCCTGGAAGAAGAAGCAGTCGAAGACGCAGGTGAAGGACTCCTCGACTTCATGGAGCTGTCGCTGCTCGACTCCTGCCCATGTGGATCCATGCTATTGCCACTCGGATCGAATGCGCGGACAATGACAGTGCTCTCACCGTCAAAGCGACAGCTGAGCATATCACCATCTCGCAAATTCAAACGCCGAGCAAACAAACCCCAACCAGAGCCAAGAAAAATCAAACAAGAGCTATCAACCTCCAACTCAACATAAGAAGGAGATCGACAGCTCCCCTGAAGGTGCATAAGCAGGCCATCCAAGCCACGTTCAGAGACAATGGCAGAAAAAGCAGAAGAAAGAAGGATGTGATTGGCACTTTGGCCACGAACGCGCAAAATAAAATCATAGCACCAGAACCCCTCCTCCAAGGGAGAGGAGGAAGGCACTGGCACCGCACCATGACGACCTCCACGACATGAGCGTGGTGTGCGGCTACCACGGCCACGACGACCGCGGCCACGACCAACGCCTCGCCTAGGAACCATGAGCGGAAGGAGAGATGAAGAAAGAGTTGAAGCAGCGAGTTGGATAGAAGCGTAGAAGAGAATGGTCTATTTATAGAACAAAAATCCTCGAAGCACAGAGAAGCCAAGACGAAAGCAGCAATTAATTCAAAGACCAACGACCCAGCCGTCTCGAAATCCAAGACGAAGATGCTTTCCCACGGGAAGCACTGTACGCAGGGCGCGTCAATTCGCGCGCGTTTCCAATGCACGCATGGGAAACCCAACCGACACCCGCCGCACGCCACAAACGACCATAATTAAGTTTTTCAAATAAAATTTCACTACTGAGGAACCTCGCTCTTCTGTTATTGATCTCCACCGTTATCATCTCGAACTTGCCTCCCATTTGGTTAAGTATGGCGTCCACCACCACCTTTGATCCACATGAAATGATAAACCTCTGGATAGATAGATCTTCTGCCAGTGACAGAGCTTCCCGGCATGCAACAGCAACGGCGACCTCCATGTCCTTCAAGCCTCTGACCACCAGCGAAGAGGAGCCCAAATATACTCCTAGCTCATTGCGGCATACAGCAGAAACAGTGCATGTATTCCTGTGGGCTTAAAAAATCGTCTCAACCGAGATCTTGGCGAAACCCGCCGGAGGCCTCTTCCATCCAGACAAGATTGTGTTCTTTCCCTTGGACACATGCGATGATAGCTTAGAGTTGGGGTGGTGAACACGTCCCAACTTCAGCTGCTCAACCATATAAAGTTCCTTGACAAAACGATCGACAAACAATTTCGTTGCCAGAGGGATCTGGAAATCGTTCTCATGGATCGCCTTGCGCCTGGCAGTCCAGATTGCCCACAACATCACCGCAAATTTTACAAACTCTTCATGCGATAATGAGTCACTAAGATTAAAGATCCAGTTCTTTGCATTATTGGTCCGTTTCTCCACTGACGAGGGGGTGACCCCACGACTCCTACGGATGAGCCTACCTGGTGTCCATGAAGGAAGAAGGCCCATGAAGATACGGCCTCAGCCCACTAGTTGGTACCGACGTAGGAGTCTGCAACTCGCAAGGAAGGTGTGAAGACCTGCCGTATGGAGCAAGCTAGGGTTAGGAAAGCATACTTGTACACATAGAGGGACTCCCCGGGACCTAGCCTGATATATAAGGGCTAGGAGGGGTGACGCCAAAGGCATCGAATCTTACTTGTAACCCTAGCCTTGAGCGCTCTAGACTTGGCCTCCACTGTGAT
The DNA here is from genome assembly GCA_950022295.1 of Bromus sterilis. Classification (NCBI taxonomy): domain Eukaryota; kingdom Viridiplantae; phylum Streptophyta; class Magnoliopsida; order Poales; family Poaceae; genus Bromus; species Bromus sterilis. Next base: position 36,442,290 of record OX465597.1, read on the forward strand.
CGCATCTCCCCAATCTATAATATCGAGCAGGAGCGAGCCTCCTTGTTTGCCGACGAGCTATCGTCCAACCTGTGCTTCTCATGATTAACCCAGGGTCCCTGACCATGGGATTTGCCGGGGTTGATCCCTGTCATCCACCATCTCCTCCACAATTCTCTCGTCAGCGAGAGCCCACACACAGTTGGCCATGGTGCAGTCCACTAGTGAGTGATTCCAAGAATCTTGCTCACCACAAAACTGGCACTTGTCGTCTGAACTCATATTACGGTGCATCCTGACATCTTCAGTCGCCAGAGAGTGTTTTGCTAATCTCCACAAAAAGTTTCTAATTTTCGCTAGAACCTTTATACTCCACAAAGACTTCCACGCTTTCTGCTCATTTGTTGCATCTGAAGCTGCTCCTCTAGATTCAAGCCTTTCCTCCCCAATGTTTCTGGTCCGTACCAATAAGTTGTACATCGACCTTACCGAAAACACTCCTTTTATATCATAGTGCCATGCCCACTGGTCGCCCAGGTTTTGAGTACAAACTGGGATATTAAGGATCAACTCCACCTCGTTTGGCAGAAACACATGTCGGACCTTGTCCTCGTTCCATCTTGCTTCTGAATGATCAATGAGCTCCGAAACCAGCAGGGGTTTATTTGCCGACAGACATGCCACAGGACATAGGCCATAGTCCCTCGGCACCCAGTTATCGTCCCAAACTTTGGTAGTGGCGCCATCTCCAATGCGGAGGATGAGACCGAGCTGGAGGGCCTCCTTCCCTTCTACTATAGCTCGCCAAATCTGAGACGAGTGATTACCAAGTTCAGCTTGGAGGAAGTCAGACCGGGGGAAATAGACAGCTTTTAACAATCTTGCACATAAGGAACCAGGATTGGTAAGGATTCTCCACGCTTGTCTTGCCAGAAGAGCCACATTGAAGATCTCCTAATCCCGGAAGCCAAGCCCCCCATCCTATTTAGGTTGAGTCATCACCTTCCAGGATACCCAATGGGGCTTTCTCCTTCCCTGTTTACTCCCCTAGAAGAATTGCCTTATTAGCTTATTTAAGTGCTCACACATACCGCGAGGAAGCTTGAAGCAGGACATGGAATAGACGGGCACTGATTGGGCAACCGATTTTATAATAATTTCCTTCCCAGCCGCCGAGATTGTCTTCTCGGTCCACCCCTTGACTTTTCCCCACATACGATCTTTCAAGAACTTAAAGGCACATGATTTTGAGGAACTGATATCTGAAGGGAGCCCCAGATATCTCTCATTCAATGTTTCGGTATGAATATCCAGAATGCCTTTAACAGTATTTCTCACATCTTCAGGATACCCCGATTGAAGAAAACTGATGACTTGTTCTTGTTTAATCTCTGACCCGAAGCTTGACAAAACTGGTCCAACAATTCTGACACCTCATTTGCTCCTTCTCCATTAGCCTTAAATAGCAGCAGGCTGTCGTCAGCAAATAACAAGTGGTTAACTCACGGCGCCTCTGGAGCCACTTGTAGACCACCAACTTGCGACGATGAATCTCTGGTTTTGAGGAGGCCTGAAAGGCCCTCTGCCGCTAACAGGAATAGATAGGGAGAAATTGGGTCTCCTTGCCGAATACCTCTTGAAGGTTTAAATTCCTCGAGTCTCTTGCCATTAAACATCACTGAGTAGGAAACTGATGTAACCATTCTCATCACCACTGAAACCCACTTTTCAGAGAATCCCAGTTTAAGAATGACTGCCTGAAGATATGGCCACTCAACCCTGTCATATGCCTTCATCATGTCCAATTTCAGTGCACAATGGTGGTGCTTCACGGATCTATTTATTTTCATGAACTGCAGACACTCATAAGCAACGATGATATTGTCTGTGATTAAACGACCGGGGACAAAAGCGGATTGCTCCGCCGAGATGATGTCAGTGAAAGGGCATGTGCCCTTATGTTTGGTTTTGGTAATTGATGACAATCTTTATGGACTAATGGTTTCCTTGAGTTATACTTTATGGTTTGTCCATAGGCAATGCTTGAAGATCATATGGTGGCTTCAAGGTTGTAAGATGAAGATTACGTGTTGACCAAGGTGTTCTTCATGGAGCTATCCAAAGATTGGTCAAGTAGATGTGTGCAAGGTCAAGAGGAGCATCACGAAGATATCGTATGCTTGGAGCTTGCCGACCATTTGGTGTTTATTGTCTTGTGAAGATGTGCCTAAAATAGGCTCACCCGTAATGGAGTATGGGGGAGCTACCTACAAGTCTTCATCGAGCCGGCGGAATCAAGGAAGATGTTCCAACTTGAGGCGGGCATGATCGTCATCATCAAGCTCAAGTGGATTATGCGCAAGAAAAAGGTTGACTAGATAGGTGTCTAGTTTACCGGTCTCTTGGTAGTAGTTAGGAGACCGTGTTATAGACTAGGCCGAGTCATTCGTGGAGATCTCAAACCTTTTGCATCCTTGGCATCATCTTTATTGGTTCTTGTGTGGCTTTTCTCTTTGTGGGTTTTGGAGCTTGTGGTCTTATTCATGACAAGCTCTTGTTCATCGAAAACGGATTTCATATGCGTCTTCTCTTATGTTTTTCGATGTGGGAGATTTGTCGGGTCGTCTCGGTTAGAGGTTTCACACCTCTATTTGTTTGACATTTCTCCCTTGCCACTTCTAAATATTTCCATTCGTGATTAGGCAGCTCTGTTCGTTAGATTTCCATCAAGCTTGAGTTTGCCTTAATCGGAGTTCATTTGCAGAAGTTGTGGCAGTTCAGGGTTTGCCTGTTTCATTTGGAGTTCATCTGTTGTGTGGCCTGGGCTCCCTGGTTCTGCCAGGGCGTTAGTACTGCTCTTGGAGCGGTAGTACCGCGCCACGGTAGTACCGTGGGCGAGTACCGCACTCACTACCGTAAGTCCACTGGACTTTGCGGTAGTGGGCACGGTACTAGCCCCCGGTAGTACCGAGGGGCGGTAGTACCGCTCCCGGCGCGGTAGTACCGTGCCACGGTAGTACCGTGGGCAAGTACCGCACTCACTACCGTAAGTCCACTGGACTCTGCGGTAGTGGGCACGGTACTGGGCTTCGGTAGTACCGTGGGGCGGTAGTACCGCTCCCGGTGCGGTAGTACCTCACCACGGTAGTACCGCTCTCCGAGGGGTAGTACCGTGGTTGGTGGGCTGCCAACGGTTCCCAACAGCTGGATTCGTGGGGGACTATAAAAGGGGGTCTTCTTCTTCCTTTGTGTAACACCCTCAGTGTCTGTAACAGTAATCACTTGTACTGTTGACTAATCACTGTTGCTGATCATGCCATGATCATCTTAGCTTTTGATCTCAAATCTAAAATGCCTTTTGTTGATATTAAAAATCATGTGACAATTAACTTTGTCCAAAAATTATGAAACCACTTTTGTAAAATCACTAATAATCAGTGGGCCATGCCAATATGGTTTTGGGTATTTATCATGCCACTGAAAAATTCTAACAATTCAAACCAGTGGCTAAACAGCAACAATTCTCAGTTAAATATTAAAGAGAAATAGTAAATAATTTTCTTTTTCCACCAAACTTTTTGTGGCACTCTGATCATGTGCAATATCAATTATGGATCAAGTTCCATATTTTACAAAATTGCCTAAGTGACTAAATTAAATGCAAAGAGAAAATACAAAAGAAAAAGAAAAGAAAAGAAAAACCTAATCTACCGCGCGTGGGCAAGCCCACCCCCTGCTCCCCCTGGGCCAACCGGCCCACCCCAGCCCCGATCCACTTAACCCCCTCATCCCCTACCTCGCTACAGGAGAGGGCGACCGTGGCAGGCATCCACGCCCGCCATGGCCTCCCCCATCGCCGTGTCACCCATCCCCTGGCTCCCTGGAGCAGATAAGCCCCCCTCGCGCCCACTGCTTCGACAATACCCTAGCCCCCTTCCATTTTTTTTGTCCCGCCGCCACCCTCCCTACCTCGCTCGTCGCGCGCAGCCGTGGGCGCGTCGTCGTCACCGGCGCGGCCACCCACCTCCCCGGGCCGAGCCATCACGTCTGGGAGCTCCGGCGTCGTCATCCCCATCATCCCGCGCACTGAATCGAGCGGGGAGGCCTCGCGCGCTCGCCTGCGACGCCATCTCCTCCGCCACGGTAGCCGCGTTCCGGCGACGAATACGTCGTCCTCACCGCGCCCCGGGCTCCGTGTGGGCGCTCCCGAGCTCCAATGTGAGCCCCTCCCCGTTTTGCCTCTCTCCGGGCTTGATTCCGTGCACTAGCTCGTCGTTCCCGTCGGCGCCATTACCACCGGCCGCCATAGCCGTGAGTTCGGCCGAGCCCGCGGCGTGCTCCTGCTCGCCTCGGCCTGTCGCGCCCATCCGCCCCTTCCCGCAGTGCGTGTCTCGCCGCACCCGGCCACGCCCCGCCCCCGGCTCCTCCCCTGCTCGCGGGGACGGCAGCGCCGCCGTGGTGGCCTTGGCGCCGACCGGCTCGCCATGGACAGCCGAGCCCTCCTCTGCTAAACCGTGGGGTTACCCCACTGACAAGGGGGGCCCTAATTAACAAGAAAGAAAACCCCCTGGCCATTTAGAAATAAAATTAACAATTAATTAGCACTGTTACACTTACACCTGGGCCCCACTGCCTTTTTATTAATAAAAATGATTTTTGGTAATTGTTGAGAGTATGACATGTGGGTCCAGGGATATTTAAAATTTAATAAAATGTTTTATAAATAAACAGAGGCTGACATGTGGGTCCCACATGTCAGGCACTGTTTTGGATAATGTTCTGGATAATGTTGTTATAATAATAAAAGAAATTCAGAAAATCATTTAAATGATTTAAAACTTTGAAATTCAATATCTTTTAAACCGTAACTCGGATTGAAAAACTTTATATATGAAAATTGATCAGAAAAATATAACGAATACGGATACGCTATCCGTATGTCTACCCCACCCCCCTAACACACCGATCATCGACATTCCCCCCTCCGGACTGTCTGTCGATAATTCCCGGTGCCGGTAAAAACCTGCCGGATGAATGTATTCCGAACACGAAAGTTGTCCTGAATGGTTCAACTAACACGGATACACCCCCCTTATGTTTGTCCGGTACCCACGACACCTCCGGCATGAACCCTTCCCCCTCTGGACACCCTGTCCGGTAATCACCCGGAGCTGGTATTTCATCCCCGGATGAATTCCCGCTCTGAGTCTGATACATCGTACTGCGTCAGAACACCGACATCGATACGTTTTCCATGTCATTCATATGTTTGCATTGCTTGCTTTGTATTTACTGTTTCTACCCCCCCCCCTTTTATTCTCCGGTAGACCCCGCTGCTACCGCCGACTACACTGCTGCCGGATATGACTACTTCGTCGACGACCCTACTGCTACCGTCGAGCTTCCAGGCAAGCAGAGCCATTATCTTCCCCAGATATCGCCTACCTTTTCCGTACTTTCTTGCACTAGGCATGGTTACTGCTGCTGCTACGATTACAATCGATTCAATTGCATAGCCTGATTTTGTCGCCCCTTGATGTACCTTTCTTATCCTATGCTACCTATTATAATTATGCATATATTCAGCAGTGAACCCTGCGCATTGTTAGTTAGGACTAGATAGCGGGTCGTGATCACTCAGGGGGTGAACACGGATACAATATATACAACTGCACAGGTACGGAACAAAGCAGACACCGCCAAAGGCCCCTATCTGGGTTATGCCTAGTCACCTCAAGTGTGAGCTATCCACGAGTAATCCTTGTACTCCACTCGAGGCTAACTTTGTCTTGCCGCCATAGGGTCCTGGACAGCGGTTTTCCTTAAAGGTAAGAAGTCGGGCGACCCAACGGTGCCCGCGAGCGGTATATCGTCGGGAACGACAGGGAGGGTACGACCGACGTTACTGGCGTGCTTGGCCCCTGCTCGTATCTCGCGAGAGTTACCAAACCACGAAAGTCGAGCTCTACCAAGAGCACACGCAAGACAAGGTAAGGAGACGGTTCACCTTGTTGGTAACCGCAGTGACTTGGTGGGACGACAGGGCAGGCACCGATGTACTGGTGGTCCTGACTGCTGTCGTTGACCGCGGGTCGGTTAAGTCGAGGCAACGATAACGGTTGTCACGCAGGTTAATTAAAATGCTAAATGGTTCGGCGGATGTCTCGAGTAGCCTTTTGGCTTGTACGCACTACCTACACGTGGGACGAGGAGTGTGGGCTCCCCTGCATCGTAGTCTCGTTCGAGGGTCTTCAGACGTCAGTAGTACCGCGGGCTGATTGCCGGGAAGTGGTGTTGTCTTCTCTTGCTCGAGCGGTGTATTTGTATTTTCTTTGATTTTGCTTCACCGGCCGGTCACGCACCGTGCAGGAGTACGTTCGGGTTAGGGTCCAAAGCCCGACGTACATAGGATATAGTCCGGCGGATGACCTCTCTGTTGATTGCCGAAGGATGGGCTACTTTGTGTCGGATAGCTTTGGTGGAGCGTTCCCTAACAAGGTTCCCGCCACCCTGGAGATCCGAGCGTCGTACAGTCACGCCAGTGCACCCCTGCAGGGAAGATTAATCTATTCGAATAGCCGTGTCCACGGTAACAGGACGCTTTATGTTGAAGCTGGATCTTACCACTAGAAACTATTACTATTAAACTGTATGGTTCCGGGTCTTCTTCCTCGCAGGGAGTCGAGGAGGGGAACTCGGAGGCATCGTTATTATTAATCTTTACAACTTATATTATACAATGTTGCAGCAACTTCTGCTTCATTGTTACTTTATTGCTTTATATGAACTGTTGGCTGATTCTTACCTCATGCTGCAAGACATCGTCGGAAGATGCTAGTCTTCGATAGGCCTAGCTTCTTACCCTTATTCTGATTTCTATCTTGCAGTCCACTATATATACAACCTCCCTTTTCCGTTGATACAAATGCATAATGCTTAGTAGCGGACGTAAGACTCGCGGGTATACTAGATACTCACCTTTGCTTTATTTCCCCTTTTATGTTTTGCCTGATCGGCCGCTGCAGTCGACGTTGGAGCCCAGGAGCAGGAGTATCCCGGAGGCGGATACTACTACGTCGAGACCCCCGCTGACCAGGACCAGGAGTAGTTTCGGAGGCTCCCAGGCAGGAGGCCTTGCCTTTTCGATCTGTATCTCTGATGTTATTTGTGCTAGCCTTCTTAAGGCAAAACTTGACTAACTATGTCTGTACTCAGATATTATGGCTTGTATAACTTATGTATTCGGGTCCGAGTGACCCTCCCTTTATTGTAACATATTGGTTTTATCCTTTTGTGTTTAGTGTTGTGCTGTGATATTCTCACCGTGGCACCCTAATCTCAGCCGTGTACCCTGTGTGTATGATTACTGTACACGGATTGATTTTGGGGGCTTCACAAGTTGGTATCAGAGCCGACTGCCTGTAGGAAGCCCCTAACCACTACCTGGTCGAAGTTGAGTCTAGACTTTGAAAAACTATTTTTGCTAACTTAATATTTGGCTTACGGGCCCACATCGATGTCACTACGTGTGATATCTATGGTATTAGGATCCTTTTCTCCTTACCTATGCTCTGGGAATCTGCTCTCTTATCCTTGCTGGTAAGTTTTACAAACTCTGACATTAGGATCACGTTCTCTTGATTCCATCCGGCGTTTTGGTGCTTCCCCATTGATTGAGTCGTGTTGCAGGAGTTCTACCCCAGGTCCCGGACCGCGGATCCCATTCTCATTCTGGGCAGGCCGCGCGTCCTCTGGCATTAACTCATGTGGCCAACAGTTTTCTTGCGGCGTGATTGACATAGTGGAATCTATGTCGCGTCGTGTAATCCTTACCGCGGTCTGCGCGCCGCCTAGTGTGTCCTTTTTCCTTAATTTCTACGACGTTACGCTGCCCGATTTTCGATTGATTCTATGTGTGGATGTGTATGTCTTATATGACTACTCCTATATATCAGCGCCTCCTCTTTGTTGTCGCTTTATCTCTTACTCGTTTCCGGTATCTCGATAAATGTTCATTGCTGAAATACCCCTGTTAAATTCTAGCAGGATGGCTGGTCGTGGACGTGGTCGTGGACGTGGTCGTGGTGCCAACGATCCACCTCCGCCGCCGGACTACATGGCCGCGATGATGCAGCAGTTTCAGATGAACCAAGTGTTTATGCAAGGAGTCATAGATCAGCTCCAGAACCAGAATCAGAACCAGAACCAGCACCAGAACCAACCGCCTGTGGTTACTCTGCGGGATTTCATGCGTCTCAATCCCCCTCTCTTCCACCAACCTGAACAGCCGTTGGATGCCGATGATTGGCTCCGTGACATCAACCGTCAGTTGGAGTTCGCTAATGTGAGCGCTGTTGATTACGTCAACTTTGCGTCCTATTTCCTGCGTGGCCCTGCTGCTCAGTGGTGGGACACTTACAAGGGCTCGCTAGTCGAAGGGACTGTCGTCACCTGGAATGACTTCAAGGCTACCTTCCGTGCTCGTTATGTCCCCCAGGCGATTATGAACCGTATGAAGGCCGAGTTCCGCAACCTCGTTCAGGGCGACAAAACTGTCGAGGCATATCAGAGGGAATTCCTCCACCTCTCCCGCTATGCTGCAAGTGACCTCCCCAATGATGCAAGTAGGCAAGAGAAGTTCTGTGATGGACTCAACCCAGATCTCCAGCTTACACTTGCTTTGCACGTCTTCCCCGACTTCGCTACCATGGTGAACCAGACTATCACTCTTGAGACCGCTCAGCTTAAGTTTGGTGGTTCGCCGAAGCGCCCCCGTGATGATGGCTCATCTTAGGGCACAGCACAGAAGCAACGTGTTTGGCTTCCACACAGTGTGTATCGTCCACCTGCCCCTGTACCAAGGCCGTCGTATGTTGCACCTCGTCTGCCTCCGCCCCCGCCGAGACAGCCGAAGACTGAGACTTCACCCCTCCGTCCTCAAGATGGCTTGTGCTTCAAGTGCCATCAGCCAGGTCACTTTTCCAGAGACTGCCCCCAGCGACAGAATCAACTGGTAGTTCACTTTGCTGGCCGTGGAAATGGCCGTGGCAACAACAGGACCCCCAACTATAACACTGGGTCTTCTTCTCACACTCGCGGAACTTCGGTAACAAATCCTTGTCTCCATCAGCTCCACTTGCGGTTATCTCTACCTTTACTTTGAGCAAGCTTATTACATTGTTTATCTTGTGCTTGCTCACATTATTGTACATTGCTTGTCCCATAGGGTGTTCTTCTAGACAACCTGTTTACTTGTGCACCTACTTTGTGATAGCCATAGTGCTCTTGTCATATATCTTGCTATCACATAGTTGTTTATCTTTCTTAGTATAAGTTGTTGGTGCACATAGTTGAGCCAAGCTTATTTAGGTTTCTTGCTTGGAAAATTAAACGTTAAGTTCTATTCCGCATTTGTTCAAGCTGAAACCGTAATTATTTTAAACGCCTATTCACCCCCCCTCTAGGCGATATCCACGTCCTTTTAGTCAGGAAGGATCATTTTCAGCCAGTTTTCTAGAACCTTAGAGGCAATTTTATACAAAACATTGCATAGGCTGATGGGACGGAACTGAGCTAGATCTGTGGGATTCTTAACTTTTGGGATGAGTACCAAGCAAGTGTTGTTGATACTTTCAGGGCTTTCTTCCCCTCTTACTATCATAAGAACTGCAGTAACCACTTCGTCCCCACATATGTCCCAGTGTTTCTGGAAGAAGTGAGCCGGGAAACCATCAGGGCCTGGGGCCTTTAGGGGAAACATCTGGAAAAGGGCTCTCTTTACCTCCTCAGGGGTATAATCAGCCTCTAGCGCTGCATTCATCTCCACAGAGACCTTTGATGGGACACAATTCAAAACTCTATCCATGTTGGCGACCCCTTCTGTGGAGTAGAGGTTCTTGTAGAAATTTGTGGCCATCACTTCCAGCTCTTCAATGTTATTGATAATATCACCAGCAGGGTTTCGTAGTGCTTTTATCGGGGTTTTTGCGGCGCCTGATCGAGGCCCTCAGGTGAAAGAACTTGGAGTTCTTGTCACCGTTGGCTAACCACTCAACCCTAGATCGTTGCTTCCATAGTACCTCCTCTCTGTGGTATAATTCAACGAGCCTGTCCACGATTTCAAGTTCCCTGGCAGAAGCACCATCCCGTCCTGGCGCAGAGCGGAGTGTCTCAAGTTCACGCTTGAGACTCTGGATTTCCCTATGGACGTTGCCAAAATTAAATCTGTCCCAGTTTGCCAGATCGCCCGACAGTCCAGACAACTTATCCCTAAATCCCTTCACAGACGTCACCTTCGCGGTCTTGTTCCAATTCGTAGTCACACAGGGCTTGAGCTGATCATGCGACTCCCACATTAATTCGTAGCGAAAGGGCTTTGCCCTTCGCTGACTCAGAGAATCGCAGTCCGTAATGAGGAGTAGAGCCACATGGTCCAAACATGCCATAGTATGGTGTTGAACTTGGACACCAGGAAACATGCTGGACCACTCTGGGTCCGACACAGCCCGGTCTAGTCGGACCCTAGTATAGGTTCCTCCCGCGACTCTTTTTTTGAAAGTCCAAGGCACTCCTGTATGTCCCAAATCCATCAAGCCGCAAACATCCAATGCATCTTTGAAACCATCCAGTTGGGACTGACTTCTAGTCCCCACTCCTTCATATTCCGAATGATTAAGAACTTCGTTGAAGTCACCAAAAACCATCCATGGGATGACAGGGGACACTGCAATGGAGCGCAGCATATCCCATGTCTTGTATCTCTCGGGGATCTGGGCTTCTCCATACACACAGGAGAGCCGCCAGGGCGTAGGACCACAATCAGACACAACCGAATCAATATGGTACTGGGACGAGCTCGTAACCTCAAGGTTGAGGTCATCATTCCAGAACATAACCAGGCCACCACTCCGACCTGAGGTTCCCACTGCAAAAGCTTTATTATAACCGAAAGAAACAGCCAGGATTTCCGCACGTGCTTTGTTTATCTGGGTCTCAACTAAACAAAACACAGCGGGGGTAAACTTGCTCGCTAGCTCTCGAGCCTCTCGGACTGTCGCGGGGTTACCCAACCCGCGACAGTTCCAACATAGGAGACTCATTGGGCTCGGCGCGGCACCTCATTGGTGCCCGCCGAAGAAGTGGATGTAATCTTAACCTGTTTATCTGTTCCTTTTGTACCAGTGTTAGTTTTAGATCTTTTCGGATCCTGCTTGGGAGGTGGGCTCGGCGGGATTGTGTCATTAGGCTTCGCCGGCTGCGTGTCATTAGGCAAAACAGCCAATGGAAGATCAGCGCTCTCCTCTGCTATCCTCTTCCTTTGAAGTTCATTGTCAGCTTCCTCCATTAACACATCCTTCGATCCCAGAGTTTCCTTCTGTGATTTCATGTCAGCATCAGCCGGGTTCTTCTTCTTTGAACCTCCTGGTCCAGGGCCAACACCACGGAACCAGTTGGCTTTCATATCTTTGAAGTGTAGAGCCGACGGAGGATGGACACCATCTCCATGCTCTTTAAACAAGTGCCCCAGGTGACCAAAGACGGCGCACCAGTCCGGAAATCTCTCATACCGAACACGATAGATTTGCCTCCTGCCCTCCTTGATCACAGAAATAGCATTCTTGAGGGGTTTATGGACATTGATCTTCACCCTAACTCGAACAAAGTTGCCTTTGAAATCTTGGGACCGTGGTTCAGAGTAAAGGAACAACCCAATCTTGTTGGCTAGGGCAGGCAGTAGGGGGAAAACCGTCAGGGAAGTCATGGATTTGCGCCCAAATCTCAATGGTATCAAGGGGCACTGTTGTAGGCTTTACGAAACCGTCATACTCGGCTAGGATCACTGTGTTTCCTCTGAAGTGCCATGATCCTTCCTCCATTGCTCGTTCCCAATCTCCCAGACATGAGAACTGCATGGTGTAGAGGTTATCACTCAGCGGCCTGATGTTCACTTTTTGCGCTAGATTCCACGCCGATCGGATGTTTTTGTAGAACCAAAATTGACTATAGGGTTTTTGTGTATGAACCCTAGCTATAGCCATCCATCTGGTGCTTTCTTTCGGAAGTTCCATTGCTTCTTCAGCCACCACATCATCAAGATCCTCTTCCTGTAGTCCCAGATCAGCCATCAAGCTCTCAATCTCGTCATCCTTCGTCCCCGATCCCGAGGCACCAGACGCCATCGCGAATAGGGCACAAAAACAGAAAACCCTAGCCCGGTACGGAACGCGGACTATGTTGCAGGGTCCCTAGCTCTCCTCGTTGAACGAGAAGGAGGGAACAAAGATCAGGCGACGACGGCGTCGCCCGCTCCTTAATCACTACTAAAGATAGGAAGACAAAAACTCAATTCGACATGGACTTGCGTCGCCGCCGAGAGAGAAAGCGGAACCCTAGCGAGAGGGAAAAAGGCGTGTCAGGATATATGTTGAGGCTTCGTTGAAGCGTGCGAGTAGTGAGTGGCCGGAGTAAGGCAGGCCAGTCCATGTTGGCGTTTCCTCCGTTTTTTTTCTATTTTATTCTTTTTCCTGTTTTCGTTTTTCTTTTTGTTTTTCTGTTTTTTTTATATAAAATTTTGGAACTACATTTTTCTATTTTGGATTTTTGTGTATTTTTTCAATTTACGGTGAATATTTTCAGTATATGATTAATAGTTCTTAAATAATTATTAAATAATTTTTAAATGATAAAAAATCAAAATTACATATTGATTGTTTTATATATATGTCGAACTTATTATATTTACCATTAAATATCTCTAAGTATACATTGAACATTTATATTTCAGGGTGGACATTTTCTTAATATGTAGCAAATATTTTTTAGGATACATCAAACTTTTTGTAAATTGTAAGATGGACATTTGTTTAGTACACACCGAACAATTTTTAATATGGAATGTAAATTTTAATATACACTAATTTTAAATGGAAAACACATAATTAAACTTTTCTAAAATTTTTGATATATATATATAACTTTTAAATATACACATATTTCAAAATAAGAGTTTTGTGTACCCGCAAAAAAAAAGAGTTTTGTGTTATAAAAAATGATAAGTAAAAAAATAAGAAAATAAAAGAACACTTGTTGCAGGTGGGTCAGCACAATTAAGTCGTGCCTTCAGCGAAAGCGCGACAACTTGCCACTTACGAGCGTCTCGTTGGACCTTTCTAATCGCACCCACATCGACTCACAAAAAAGTCGGTACACAGTGGTGGGTCAGCCCATGCGAAAATAATCATGTACGACCGGGTCGCACGGTACGACCCGGCTACATGGCTGGCTGCCAGCTGGGCCATCGTGGAGGCTCTTCTCTCGGAGGCAGGTCGTACACGATTAGCTTCCCAGCCCATGGATCATCGCAAAAAACAATGACATGTGGCAATGTTGTCAGCCATTGTGTGGGAAAGAGAAGCAAGCGATCAGCTGCCTATCACATGTTCTAGAAATCACATCAACGTATCGCATAGCCCATATATAGCATCATTTTTTTTTCGGGAAAGCCCGTACCATCATTGTTCTTCCTTGTCTATATTTTATGAAAAGAAATAAGGCTCCATGACCTACGGGCAACCTACGATGGGGTGGAAGAAGGGTGGTGAAAACCTCTAGTTTTAGCAACGGGGTATTTGGAAGGGAAAGAAAGAACGAAAGAAAGAGCGCTAGCGTTGGGGGATGATGAGTCGTTGGGTGGGAGCTGGTAAGATTGATTTATAGGTGGTATTATGGGTGCAAATTCAAAGACAAGGAAGAACAACGATGGTACTTGGGTGGGAGAATTTCTTTGCGAGAGGCAGCCATATACTTCTTACTCCAGTCTACCAAATGCTCACTAAGAGTTACCTGCACGGTCTGAAACTTTACTTTGTAAAGTCACCCTTCTGGCACAAGGAGCCAAAGAGCCAAAGATACTTTGTCTCCAAAACCTCTTGATTAACCTCTAAAATTTCCTTCACTTCTTGCGAAATATCCCATGGAGAATTATTAGAGAAGAGGATGAAGCACTCAGATGGGTTAATAATTTCTCTCGTCACCCGGCTCATAAATGCTCATAACATTCTTGGCAATAACCTCCTATTCTCTGCAAGCACGAAAGAAAAACAAGGAATCATCCAAAAAAGAAGATGCGATATGGGTGGTGCATTCCAACATATAGTCGTAGGATCAAATCCTTTTTCTAATAGTACCTTAATCAATAGAGCAAGTAATTAATGCATCATCTACAAAATAAATAAGTACAGGGACAGTTGATCACCTTGCCGTAGTCCTATGGATGGTGAGAATTGCTCCAAAACTTTGCCATTGAAATTAACCAAGAATTTAACAAAAGTAAGACACCTGATTATAATTGAGACCCAAGCATGGGAGAAGCACCATTTTAAGAGGACCTTATCCAGAAATTCTCAATCAACACGATCGTAGACCTTTGATAGCTCAAATTTGTATGCACAAAAGGGATCATGCAAGGGTAAAAATCATCCATGAGAACTCACATAATGAAATGCATAGAGTATCTTTAGTTGAACTCTCAAAATTTAGCATTTTAGAAACCTCCTTAAACCTTAAATTTTCAAATTCAAGGAGTTAAATAAAAAATGGTTCCTAGTCGAACTTATAGAACTTAACTCTCTAATAAAAAATTTGGACATAATTTCATTTCAAACACAAACTTAAACCACTCAATTACATAATTTAACAAAGATATCACATAATACATAGCATAATTAGATGGATTATCATTACATATAATACTTAGATCTTGCCCCAATTCACGCCATCATCAGATTCGGAGGTGATATGGCCACCCTCCCCCTCCCCCCATTGTAGGGTTCAACCTCATCAAGGTTATTCCTAGGACGATTCGATGACATCATGTCATTTTCCACGACAACGAGCTCAGGATTATCCACAATGAGCTCGGCCATGTAGGCCTTGTCGATGTGCTTGGTATCAAGATGTTTCATGGCCTCATATTTCTCCTTATCCTTGCGGTGGGAGAACACTCGAGGCTCGACAATGTCCGGAACACGGTTTGGGGGGGGGGGTACCTTCGCTCGTTTATCGTGGTAGCAGACAACCGCCACATTATATGCGTGTGTTGCCTACTTCGTGGACTTGAATATGTCGACCCATCGCTTCTCCCGCATGTTCGGATTGCAAATATCCACCGTCTAAGTGCCCCACTGCCATACTCCACCGTACCTTTTCTTTTACGGTGATGACAGCGGCGAATGAGACATGGATCTCGAGCAGGTGGCGGTAGGGGCGCTCGGGGTGGCTGCACGGACCGAGTTTAGACGAAACACAGATATGTGGTTTCCCTCCTCATCAACGAGGTCACAACAATGGTGATTGTTTGACGCATAGATTCAAATGATGGCGGTGGGCGACAATCAAATCAAAATGGGGCAACGTGGGGATGTTTGCGGGGGAAAGGAAAGCAACAGAGGCAAGGAGGATAGCGCGGGTATGGAGGCTGTCGAGCAAAGGAGAGAGACAACCAAGTGGTGGAGGAAATTTTTTTACCGAGAACTCGCTTCGACTGCTCAGATTTGAGAAACAATCTTTCAATTCCTTTATCAGATGGAAGAATTTAGAACCAGTTTTTTGTTTGCGTGAGTTTAGAACCAGTTAATCCAATAGCTGCTGCTTTAGTTGCATCGCCTGAATTTCGTGAGGGATTAAAGTGGTCGAGGGTTTGGTGAAGGCCGATTTAACTCCTCAAAAGGTATATTTTAAGGAGTTGAACACTTTTGAAGGTTCAGCTAGAGATTCTTTTAGTATATGTGCACTGACTTTATACACAAAGTAAAAATGAATGGAGAAAGTATAAGTGTATATTTGGTTCATATATTAAGTTTGTCAATTTTTCCATATCTTTTTTTTACCACATATGCCTAAGACTAGATGATCAAAATTGATGTCATATGTTGCCACATTTAAAATAATCACATCACATTTTTCTGAGTCAATAGCATATGGCTTTTAGTATGCATGAAAAAAATCTTGTCACAAATGTGACTACAAATCTAATAAAAAAATTAACTCGTCAAATTTGCCTAATTGATGACATGACAAGGTATAACAAATTCAGCACGCTAATTAAACACACCCTCAAATGAATGGGAGGGAGCCTGCCAAATCCAGCTCAGAAGTCCAAGTATAAATAAGAATTTGACTAGTTAAAGCAAAAAAAAAAATCTTCTTGGCTTTCTGGTATAATCCAATTCTTTCACTTTTGGAGAGTTGAAAGTAGTCTGAAGACTTTTCACGTTCCTTTCCCCCTTTTCGTTCAAAAGCTCAAATATATTGTGGGCCTGCATATATAAAAGATGCATGTACCACACACCGCAGTGGTGTTACAACGACATGCATACATGTCGTGTAGGCTGAGGGTGATATATACCTTAATTCTGTGTCACGACATGATACAAATGGATGATTTGCATAGCCTTCCTATGACTTACATCTATCGTTTTATTTAATACTGTTCATTTGTAGATGCTTATAAACACACTTACACCTATCAGCGCACATATGTACACCTTATCTTTATTTTTTTTGGGTGCATTTCACTTTTTACCTTTTATTTGTTCATTTCTGACATATATTACCCTATTTAATAAGTTCTAGCATAATATACCATATAAAAAACTTTGAACCTTTTTTTACCATATTATAGCACTTTGTCCTATCCAGTAGATAAGACTAGCATCAGTAGCGGAGTTTTTTTTTTTAGCATTATCAGTAGCTGAGCTTGAAGCTCATTGTTTTTCTTTTAGACTAAGCTTGAAGCTCATTTTTGAGTGAGCTGGGCGGGCCGAATAGAAATAAATAGCCTATGTGCTGATGTTTCAAGGCCCATGAATAAAAATTAGTGTACAAACTGTAAAATACTGAGCGGGCCACAACCCATTCAACCTTGCTGAAGCTACGTCAGAGTGACTAGCATAGTAGGTCAATGGATGTCAAAAATCGCTATTGCTTGGAGGGCATCCTTGACGATCATGTCCCAGCCATCTCTTCTCCATCTGTTGCACTTCTCGCGATACTCTTTATGTCCTCAACATTGATTATCATGTTACACCTAGCTCAACCGCCACACGTCATAAAAAGATGATACAATGTTTCTTAAATCAGATATTTGGACGAATTTTCATTAGGCAGGGTAATTGATGGTATTAAATGCCGCCACCGGCATCTCCCTTTCGTCATCAGAGCCGTGCAAAAAAAAATTATATGAAAAAAATAGTTCAAAGCAGATGGAAACAAGACCCGTCTTTACGAAGACGGTGCGCCCGGGCATACAACTAATTCTTTCGTGTTTAATAATGGTACAAACCAAATTCGTGAAATTTCAGTAGCAATCTTTGAATATCAGGATTACTTAGTGGCATGACCCGCTTGTTCCGTAAGAGAATTATGTGTAAAATTACAATCATATGAATTAAATGAGCACATAGGAAAAGAAAATTCTCACAAACAGAATCCTCTAATTTCCTTTTTTTTAACCTCTGAATTTCCTTAAAATGTCCTTTGAACCAAAAAGGACCTTACAAATTGATTTTTTTTTTGAAACTGGGGCAAAAGCTTTGCCTTATGTATTGATTAAGAAGAAGATAGAATTTGTTACAATAGCCCTACGAATACCACATGATGATTACTCTCGCATTACAATTTCCCTAAGTTTGGATGCACCTGCCATCACCCAAAGCTTTGCCTCCTCGACTATGGTGCCTAATAAGATCGTAGGTGGAGCGGATTTGTGTCGAAAGACACGAGCATTGCGTTCATTCCAAATGGTCCATGTTACCAGCAAGGTGAGGGAGGCCATGGCATGTGAGTTGTCCACATCGGTTGTTGATGTCCACCAATCTGTAACGGAGTCCCTCGAATGCCAAATTGAGATGTCCACATTGTCGATGCCGAATTTGTGGATAACCAAACCCCAAAGCCTAAGCGTGAACCGACACTTGTAGAAGAGGTGAGCCCCGCTCTCTTGAACCCGATTGCAAAGCGGGCAAGCCCCACAATTTGTCCATCCCCTCTTGGTCAATCTATCGGCGGTCCAAATGCGGTCTTGAATGGCCAACCAAGCGAAGAATTTGATCAAATATCTTGATCGAATCATGGCACAGTCATAGTGGACCGGCATTAATATCTCACAAAGGGATTAAAAGGCAGAAAGCCACAAAGCTCTAGCTCTTTACAAAACGCATTTTCCATCGTGCGTAAAGCGACTGGCCAGGGGATCGAACCAAACGCAGCAAAAATGAAACTAGATGGCTCGGAATTGCTGGTGAGTTGTGACGAAAATTGGAGTGGATATCCTCCGGGGAGACCGGGCTGTTCGATCCGCTCATTATCGGTAGCACATTGCTCCGTGCACAGTGTCCCAGTGCTAGATATTACCGTCTTTATCCACTCAGGAATGTCCCATTCGGGCGTTGAAAAGGTTTGAGATGTGGATGTTTATATCTGCGTGCTTTCACTTCAACTGTTGTTGGGCGATAATGCATGTATCTTGCAGTCATTTCTGTGGAAAAATTATTGAGCATGGTCAGCGCGCAATGTTGCGCCTTTACGGCTACATCGCCAATTATTGGCATTGTTTTACATTTCCGCATTCCTTTATGACGAACAACCAGAGGCGAGTGAGGATCTCCAGCTGAATTATATTACTCAAAAGGTCAGCTTTATACTCCTTCCGTCTTTAAAAAAGTGTACTTTCAATTTTATTAAAAAGTCAAACAATTTTAAACTTTGATCAATTTTGAACCAAATAATTATATAATAAAAATATATTACTTCATAACGAATCTAATGATACTAATTTCATGGTATGAATGTTGATGCATTTTTATATAATCACGGTCAAATTTCAAAGATTCGACTTTCTAATCGAAAGTACATTCTTTTGAGGACGGAGGGAGTATCTGTATAATTATAGTGCTATGTTTAATCATTAGGGGTGGGTAGTCTAAAATCGGAATAAAACAGCAGTCAAAAGAGGATACTCAGGAGCAACCCTTTGCTGCTTCTAGGCCCTCCCTTCACATGTGTCGCCTTGTCCTCCTATTGTTGTTGCGGACGGCAACACAGGCAAGCCCGTGCGGCGAGGCTTCCCCTCGCATCCTCCTCGGCCAGGAGGGCTGCTTCACTTCCCTTTCGCCGATGTCAATCCCCCGTGGCTCTCTTGGTCGCCGTTGGAGTTAGGCCTTTTAGACTCACATCTCTCCAGTGGCCGGCCCATCCCTCGTTTCGTGGTGGTCGTGTTTTGGTGGAGTTTGGTCGGGAGCGCAGAAGGAGGGGCGCTCCTACGTCATCATCTCTGTGGCGATTGATCTTGAGTGTTGATTTGTTACTTTGATCACATGTGGGAGGGAAGGTCGTGATGGACATGTTATGCGATGGGTTGTGTTGTTCTATCATCCGATTTACCTACCTCGACAAATACTCATGCCTTAGCCTACGGTTTGCCCTCCTTGATCCTTCTCGGTCGTCAACGGCTTTTTCTGTTGGTTCGCGCCATACAATTGGGTGGTTGAAGCTGAGGAGCGGGTCGTCGGGGGGGGGGGGGGGGGGGGCTTGGCTATCGGAGGAATCCACAATGTTGTTGATATCATTTGGCATTGAACTCCTCCTTCCGCAACTCATCCAATCAATCTAAATGATTCATCCCAACGCATATGAGACACTAAACTAGCAGACCTCTTTCTTTAATCATTATATTCCTTCGTAAAAATAACATCTACAATCACATTATATAGCCGTAACACATTATAATCTATTAACGAGTGTTCACGAGCTTAACGAGTTTTTAATAAACAAAGTTGAACATGATTTTTTGGTTGCTATAGTAAGCTTAACAAGCCGAGTCTTAGCGAGGAGGAGTCTTTAACGAGACAAGCATCTTATTAACCCACCCTTAATTGCAACCAACAAGAACACTTGTAGATAACCTATAAAATATTATATAGTTTATAGGCTTATGGAAAACGATATTGGTGTAGCTTACTATTGATAAAGTCCGGGATAGGAGGTGATACCACTAACCAAGGTGGCAACCAATGGGAACACCTGTACATAACCTATGCAATATCATAGACCTTTACATGCTCATGAAAAACGATATTATAGTGGAGTCAAACAGACAAGCGCAAAAGGGAAGGATACTGCTACTAAAATTAGTGCTCTCAGGCTTTTTTGTCCAACCCATTAAGCGAAGGACTGAAGAGGACCTCTGCACTCGACCACCTCTGAATCCGGCGATCGATGTACGTCGAGTTGCTCTTTGGTTTTGCATCTGATCGATGGTGCCGTCTGCCGTCACTTTGCCATTTCAGGTCAAGCACTAGAAACGCATGCATCGAAAGCAATGCAAGCCAGCAACCTCTACACAGGGAAGTCTTATCCGGCAAGGGATCGATGCCGTTGGCTCGACGCGGGAAATTCAACGTCGATGTCCAGTTAGGACCTACGTATGTCTCTTGCTCGAACTCCAAGGAATTCTGCCAGCTGAAAACAACATCTTGACGCCATGGACTAACTAAGCATTCCGATCACGCCTCAATTTGGGCTTGATCAGTCTGATGAGACACTCCATCCATCGTCCAATAATATGATTCATCTTAACAATCGGTTAATCAATAATCTTGTACATAGTATTAGAACAAGGACTCTCACGTTACAAGCTCCACAAATCGTAGTTCGATTTTGTGGAAATCAAGCTCTCACGGTAGAAACTACTGAAATATATATGCACGAAAGAAAAACACAACAAGCTAGTGGCCAACGCCCGGGCTGGGCACCGACCCGAGCATCCTACTGCTGCGCTGCGAAACGGCCCTGGCCACGGTCGTCTTCGTCGGCGGCGACCTCAGCAGCGGCAGCGGGGGCCTCTGAACGAGCGCTTCTTGCAGAGACGACGCTGTTCCGACCGAGCCGGAAGCCTCCACCGGCGCCGTGATCTCTCCGGCGGGCGGTACTCCTACGCCGTCCGCCGGCACCATTCTGGCTCGCACGAGAGGCGAAGGCGACGCCGCCGCCAAGACGAGGAGCAAGAAAACGATGGCAACCGCGCCCGGGAAAGCCATGGCTAGCTAGAGCAAGCTGACAAAAGTCCGTGGGTTCGTGGAACTCGATCGAGTTTGTTCGTGTGGGTTTAGCTGAGGAGAATGGGAGCAAAGCTTGGAGCCTTGGAGCGTATTTATAGGCCGAGCACAAGGAGATTAGGAGAATATAAGTATGGAATTAGAAGGCTGTCAAATTGCCAAACATGCACATCGCTCTCACGCCACACCTTCCTCGGCTCCGCTGCAGATCGTACTGGACGCACTGTTCCTCTTTAAATTGTTTCTTCCAAACGAAGACTGAGATTCGCCGGATCGAGGCGGCCGTGCGTGCGGGCGGGCGTGTGAGCGCGCGAGACTTTCGGTCGATCCATCATCCATGGCGCCGGCCGCCACAGTGCGCCCCGTGGAAGCAGGGAATCGAGTCAAACAATATACTGTACCCACGTTCTACCGCCTACCTAGCATCGACGATTTAGGGAGTCTTGGGGGTGAACCGTTCCTGCTGCGCTCACGCAGCAGCACGGCAGGCAGCTGTAAAATTACATTAGGATTCGGCAACCCGGGAGCTCTGAGATGCTGCAAGCTGCAGCTGCGCGTGCAAGTTACCAACTGGCTCTTGTCCTGCGTGCTGTTGCTTTCAGATCATAATCCTACGAGGCCGGCAGTGCAACAAACGCCAATCGCCTTGCGGTGGATCCATCGTAATGTGAGTTGACTATGATTTGATATTATTATTGGTGTGGAGCAATGTCGTCGATCGGGACAGGGTTTTGCACGGTTGCAGGCCGCTGTCAGGTAATCCTCTATTGTTTAACCTATTGTCGGTATGGTACATTGTATTATGAATGACTGTATCTTTAACAGATCACGGTCTTCTGATTTTTTACCGGTTATCTTTCGAATTACTTCTTCAATCTGTGTGTGGTTCTTATTACATCGTGGGAACGCTATGGAGCTTATGATTTTTGGATCCAGCCGTTTAAAGATGGTTATACAGGTATTGTTCAACGAACTTGGATGGCATCATACTAATAGATTATATTGTTGATGAGTTATGCAATCTTTTGTTTTGTTGTCGGTCGGTTGTGGTCTTTTTGCTTCACGTTTAGTTGAAGTCCAACAACTTGAACTAATTTTTTATGTTTTTAATAAAAAGTTTTCTATCATTTATGCCATTAGTTGTGTTCCACTATTCAATTTTGCAATTAAAAATTATACGTGCTCAAAAATGCCATCAGATGCCGCAAAAATGCTATTAGACATCGTTATTATCAGGTCAGACCCATTGACCATGTTATGTCACAATAAAATGTAATATTATATACTTTATAGGCTTATGGAAAACGATATTGGTGTAGCTTACTATTGATAAAAAAAGGAAGGAGGTGATACCACCAACCGAGGTGGCAACCAAAGGGAAAACATGTACATAACCTATACAATATTATAGACCTTTATATGCTCATGAAAAACGATATTGTAGTGGAGTCAACCAAACAATCGCAAAAGGGATGGATACAACTACTAAAATTATTGTTCTCAGGCTTTTTGTCCAACCCATTAAGCGACCGACTGAAGAGGAACTCTGCACTCGACCAGGAGCACGAAGAAGATCGCAACCGCCTTCTAGAGATGGTTATACAGGTATTGTTCAACCGATTTGGATGCCATCACACTAATAGATTATATTGTTGATGGGTTATGTAATATTTTGTTTTGTTGTCGGCCGGTTGTGGTCTTTTTGTTTCACGTTTAGTTGTTGTTGTTGGACTAATTGAACTATTTTTTATGTTTTTAATAAAGGGTTTTTATCATTTATGCCATTAATTGTGTTCCACTATTCAATTTTGCAACTAAATTATAACTGCTCAAAAATGTCATTGTTTCGTGAGATGCTTGCTAAAAAATGTCATGAGATACCTAAAAATGCTACTCCCTCCGATCCATAATAAGTGTCGCTCATCTAGTACAAAGTTTGTACTAGCTTAGTACAAAATGAGCGACACTTATTATGGATCGGAGGGAGTATTAGACATCGTTATTATCAGGTTGAACCCATTAACCGTGTTATGTTAAAAAAATAACCCTATAACCATATGCCAGATCTTTCTATATCAAAATAAAGTGTGAGTCCCACTTGTCAATAGTAAGCAAGCGAAATAATTTTAGAGAAAAATCAGAATGCTATTGGGGATCCTTGCTTATTTTTGTTGTATAACATGGTAAACGGGCTTTGAGCTAGCAGTAATGGTGTTTAGTGACATTTTTGCGCATGCGCCTAATGAAGCGATGGGATTTTTTAGCAGCGGAAGTCGGTCCATGGAGTCGGCGGCTCTCCTGGGCTTCCCTCATCTGGGGTCCCTGGGGAAGAGGATCAAGTTGGCCCTTGCGAATAACTTGATGCACTATCTCCCTTCAACCCTTTGAGCGAAATGTAGCAAAAGGAAGGAAAATCCATGGACCGACCCCATTGTCTCCACCCCATAGGAACTACGAGATCACCCCAAGGACGCCTTCGGCATCCAGGGGTCACGGACCAACCATAGACCGTGTTCAATAAGTGGAACACATTAGCCGTCCGCTCTCCGGTTGGGCAGTAAGGGTCGGAGAAGGGCAATCACTCGTTCTTAAAAACAACATCCTTAAGTTTAAGATCAAAGAGTCGGGCGGAAAAAGGGGAGAGCTCCCCGTTCCTGGTTCTCCTGCAACTGGATTCCCCGGAACCACAAGAATCCTTAGAATGGGATTCCAACTCAGCACCTTTTGTTTTGAGATTTTGAGAAGAGTTGCTCTTTGGAGAGCACGGTACGATGAAAGTTGTAAGCTGTGTTCGGGGGGGAGTTATTGTCTATCGTTGGCCTCTATGGTAGAACCCGTCGGGGAGGCCTGAGAGGCGGTGGTTTACCCTGTGGCGGATGTCAGCGGTTCGAGTCCGCTTATCTCCAGCCCGTGAACTTAGCGGATACTATGATAGCGATAGCACCGAATTTTGCCAATTCGGCAGTTCAATCAAATAACCCTATAACCATATGCCAGATCTCTCTATATCAAAATAAAGTGTGAGTCCCACTTGTCAATAGTAAGCAAGCGAAATAATTTTAGAGAAAAATCAGAATGCTATTGGGGATCCTTGCTTATTTTTGTTGTATAACATGGTAAACGGGCTTTGAGCTAGCAGTAATGATGTTTAGTGACATTTTTGCGCATGCGCCTAATGAAGCGATGGGATTTTTTAGCAGCGGAAACTCTTAGTGGTAAAACTGATTAGTGAAACGCAAATAATGACATAAATGATAAAAAAACAATAATAAATTGGTTGTGTGCATTAGATGATGCAGAGGCCCGGGTACACTCATTTTTGAAAGAAAAAAATGTTGTGTCATTGAATTGCACACCCTAGATCTAAGATGAGTGATCACCTACTACCATGAGATTCTTAGGGCATCTCCAACGTTGATCCCTAAAATGGATGTTGCGTCTATCCATGAACGACGCGGGGGGGGGGGGGGGGGGGGGGGGTTCAAATACAGAAGCCGGCCATCCAACCTCAACCGCAAATGTCCGTCCTTATGAGTTTTTTCTAAAGTCAACAACGTTCAAAATAATTATATTAGTGCATAAAAGGGATGAGCAACTAAAATTAGTGCTCTCAGGCTTTTGTCCAACCCATTAAGCGAGGGATTGAAGCGAGACCATTTTGTTTGGCATCATTCTGATGGTGCCGTCACTTTGCCATTTCAGGTCAAGCACTACAAACGCATGCATCGAAAGCAATGCACGCAACGGGGATCCGGCGATGCAAGTCAGCAACCGATCGATACAGAGGGAGGAAGTCTTGATCGACGCGTTGGCGGGACGCGGGAAATTCAACATTCCAAGCATGAACTAAGCATTCCAATCACGCCTCAATTTGAGCTTGATCAGTCTGATGAGACACTCCATTATCCAATCAAAAGATTCGTCTTAATAATCTGTTAATCAATCTTGTAGTATCAGAACAAGGACCCTCACGTTACAAGCTCCACAAATCGTAGTTCGATGTGGAAATCAAGCTCTCACGGTAGAAACTACTGTAAAATATATTTGCACGAAAGAAGAACAAAACAAGCTAGTGGCCAACGCCCGGGCTGGGCACCGACCCGAGCATCCTACTGCTGCGCGGCGCAGCAACCCTCATCATCGTCGGCGGCGACTTCAGCTGCGGCAGAGGCAGCGGGGGCCTCTGAACGAGCGCTTCTTGCAGAGACGACGCTGTCCCGGCCGAGCCGGCAGCCTCCACCGGCCCCGCGATCTCCCCGCCGAGCAGCACCCCTTCGCCATCCGCCGGCGCCATTCTGGCTCGCACGAGAGGCGAAGGCGACGCTGCCGCCAAGACGAGGAGCGCGAAAACGATCGCAACCAAGCTCGTGGAAGCCATGGCTAGCTAGCTGACAAAAGGTCCGTGGGTCGTGGAACTTGATCGAGTTTGTCCGTGTGGGGGTTTAGCTAGCTGAGGAGTAGAATGAGACTATGAGAGCAAACCATGGAGCGTGGAGTATTTATAGGCGGAGCACTAGGAGATTATACAAGGAGATTAGGGGAATAATTTGGAATTAGAAGCCTGTCGATCTAATTGCCAAACATGTTGGAATTTAATTCTTAGGACCGTTCATATAAAATACGACGAACACGCGTGCACACAAACAATATTTAGCTAAAGGCACATGGCGTGCCTCTGTCTCTTTATTGCTCTTGTTTTCTTCTTTTTTCCCCACAGTAGAACTTACAAATTAAAGAGCCCTATGCCTATGTATATATACACGAACGGCTGGCTGAGCCCTCACAGACAACTCACGGACTTGATGTTGAGTCCAAACCGGACTCAAATCAACACATGGCATGCAAGCCGTACCTAACTAGCACTCCTAGTCTAACACCAACTAGTACTTACCTGATCTAAACACTAACTCAAGATTACACTAACATTCACCCCCTAATCTTGACTCTTTGTCTTCTGTGCTTATCTGATCTTGATTCATTGAAGATCTGCGACTCGTCGACTCATCGACTACCATCATGTCCGCACGTTGAGTATGACCCACTGGAAAGATGCATCGCCTCTCTTGCTCTGCCATGTTGTGCCACCACTATTGCTTGGCCCCTGCCTTGCACTCGGTTCGCACCTTTGTGCCACCGCCATTGCTAGGCATCCTCGCACTCGGTTCGCACCATACTCCTCGTACTTGTTTCAATAGATCCACCGTCTATTGCTCACACATCTCCTCGCTTTACGATGGCTTACTACCATCGTCCGCCTTCGGAAATCCACCGAATCAACACTGACCGCAGCCAGGACGCTCCACGAGGACATGGACATGACTCACGGAACACCGTGCACACCTTCAACTCCAACGAATCAACATCAAGACGAGCACTTGGACACGACGACGACGACTCACTGACACGACGACGACTGACCATGCAAACTCGCATGACTCCTTTGACTCAAACTACCGGACAATGAAATTGACGGCTTTCTGGCTCCGCACCTCGGCAACATCGCTTCAATCAACGATCATCTTCCATCTCCTTGCAGACGACAACCTGCCGTCTTCCTCCTTGTTGCTCCGCCGAGCGACGATCGCTTGATCCTCCTCCTCGCTGCATCACCCAACGATTTCATGGCCCACTTATTCTCTCCTTGCCGCATCTTCCAGCGACAATATTGCCCGCCCCGAGGCGCTAGTCAGGCGCCACCCCGAGGCAAGCGCAGCTTCGAATCGACCTTGCTCTAGATACCAATTGTTGGAATTTAATTCTCAGGACCGTTCATATAAAATACGACGAACACGCGCGCACACAAACAATATTTAGCTAAAGGCACATGTCGTGCCTCTGTCTCTTTATTGCTTTTGTTTTCTTCTTTTTTCCCCACAGTAGAACTTACAAATTAGCGAGCCCTATGGCTATGTATATATACACGAACGGCTGGCTGAGCCCTCACAGACAAAATCACGGACTTGATGTTGAGTCCAAACCGGACTCAAATCAACACATGGCATGCAAGCCGTACCTAACTAGCACTCCTAGTCTAACACCAACTAGTACTTACCTGATCTAAACACTAACTCAAGATTACACTAACAAAACATGCACGTCGCTCTCACGCCACACCTTCCTCGGCTCCGCTGCAGATCGTCGTACTGGACGTACTGTTGCTCCTTTATTATTTCTTTGAGATGAAGACTGAGATTCGCCGGATCGGGGCGGGCGTGCGTGCGTGTGAGAGTGCGAGACTTTCTGTGGATCCATCACAGTGCTCCCCGTGGAAGCAGGGAAACGAGTCAAACAATGTACTGTGCCCACGTAGTACCTAGGATCGACGAGAGAGCTTAGCTAGCCCTGGGGTAAAGAAAAGGTAAACGTGAAGCTGCCGGCGGGTGAACCGTTCCTGCCGCAGCTGTAAAATTACATTAGGATTCGGCAACCCGGGAGCGGGCGCGGGGGCGCGGAGATGCTGCAAGCTGCGAGTTACCAACTGGCTCTTGTCCTACATGCGGTTGCTTTCGGTCCAGAATCCTACGAGGCCGGCAGACGGCAGTGCAAGAACACCAACTGCATCCCAGTGGATCGTAACGCGAGTTGACTATGGTTTGATATATTGGTATCGAGCATTGTCTTCGATCGGGACAGGGTTTTGCACGGTTGCAACTTGCAGGCCGCTGTCAGGCATTCAGATCCCTGCCGGCCGCCGGCCTGGAGGCGCATGCCAAGGTCAACCCTAGGTTTTTCCAGCTCTTTGTTTTTCTTCTCTGAATGAATTCGGCCTTGCTAGGTCTTAGTCTACCGAGACTTCGTTAAGTCTCAGTCGATGCTATATCGGTGAGATTTTACGTTGAGGTTGATGCAAAATTTTATTTTTAATTTTTCTTTTTTCTTTTTTTGCATGTTATGTGACATGACCGAGACTTAGTTAAATCTCAGTCGACTGAGACCTACCCACACCCGAATGAATTCGCATCTGTCGCATTTTGCAGTGTTCAGGCGGTTGCTGTTTCGAGTCGAGATGTAAACTCTGAAACCCAGGTTCAGACTTCAGTGCAGTCCTCTCGTGCAAGTTGCAAGCAAGCATGCTCTATGTACAGTGGAGTAGTAACTAACAACTTTTCTTCGAAAGGGATGAGTACCAACCAACTTGATCTTTCTCCTTGTGATCTTTCTCCTTCGGGCGGAGCCGTGTGATGGAGGACATGACATTTGCTCAGCGCATCAGTGCAGCTCTCATTGCATTAGATTTTATCAAGTTGATCGATTAACGCGGCCAATAGGTCCATCTTCCTTGAGCACCTGGTGCTGGCTTCTCTTGTCTGATCTGCTCCATGCCTCCATCAGGGAAAACGGTGGCTCTGCCTTTCAAGCCAAGCCTTTGCGGTTGCAGCGTGCATGCGTCGGAGAGTCTGCCTTATTCGCTAACATCTTGGGAGAAAATCCTTCTCAAGATGATGCGGCAGCGAAGAGAGGAGAAGGGAGGTCCGTGTCGATTTGTTTAGTCTCTCTTGAATTGCTTGCTAAGCACTGACTGACAGACGGGCTAAGCTCACAAATCGGCGTCTCTTATCACGCTTGCTTGCGCTGGAGCAAAAGTCCCAAACAAACCTTGAATTTTTGGCAAAAGCTAACCCTAAACTCCCAATTCCTAATATTAGTATACCAAACTCTCCCAACTAGGTCTATTTTAAACTTTCGAGAGCGTTTCCAAACAGGATCGTAGAGGTGACATGTCAAATCCCCTAATCACTAATCACTAGTTGAGGGCTCGTACGCGTTTCGACCGTGTCAAATATCGCTTTCTAGTGCGTTTCGAGGTATTTCTTTAGTCCCTCCATTATTGACACATGGCAGCTTCCGAATGCACAGCCGCGGACACAACCACAGCATGTAGTCACGCGCGCAGCTACAGTAACAAACGCGGGCAGCCACAGGTTTAGCCACAGTTCTCGTTCAATCACAGTTGGTGCTTCGTGTTGGATGCGGTTAAAACATGACACGTGACGACTCCAGAGCGCACCAAAGTGACATCTGCGGGAGTGCGCGAGAAGGTACCTTTTAAATAGTGATTCCCATCAAATCCAGAATTGTTGGCTGGGAATTCAACTAGGTCGGTCCATCAGACGCGAAGCGAGTTTTTTTCTTTTTTCTAATGTGTATAGCATTACAATTCTTATTTTTCTTAACACGCGACCTAAAAACATTCAAAATGTAATTTACTTTGAAATCTTCGACATTTTATAAAGTGCAAGGACTTTAAAAAAATTCAAATACTTTTGAAAACCCAATAATATTTTGACATAAAAAACTCTTTTTGAAACCTAAATAAATTTTAAAGTGCAAACACTTTTTGAAACATAACCTTTTTTATACCTGAACAAATTTAAAAGTGCAACACTTTTTGAAATTTCTAAAAATGCAAACAAATTTTGAAACCTGAACAAATGTATAACAAAATTGTTTGTGACATCTAAAGAATATTTACTTATTAAGAAATCGAATTCAAAAAATACACGTAAGTATTTAAAAAAAAATCAATAGTTGTGAAAACCGAAATATGTACTTATTAAAAATTCAATTCAGAAAATTCATATGAATAATTATCAAAACCAAAATATTACTTATCAAAAAATCTAATTCAAAACATACACATAAGTAATTGGAAAAAAATCAGTAGTTGTGAAAACCGAAATATGTACATATTAAAAAATCCAATTCAGAAAATACACATAAGTATTTGAAAAAAACAGAAAGGTTTTTTTAGCAAAAAAAAACAGAAAGATGTACTCCCTCCATTCCTAAATATAAAGTGTATAGTTTTCATAAAAAAGTCAAACTTAGGTAACTTTGACCGGATTTGTAGATAAATATATTGATATAAATTATACCAAAACAATATTATCAGATTCATCTTGAAATATATTTTCATATTGTATTTAATAAATATCATAGATGTTGATAGTTTTTGCTATAAATTTGGTCAAAGTTAATAAAGTTTGACTATTTTTTTAAACTATACACCTTATATCAAGGAACGGAGGGAGTATTATTTTTGTAAATTTTTAAATACGTGTATCATTTTTGTAATTTACTAAAAATGTGTATTAATCAAAAAAAATCCGAAGGGGAATACGTGGCCAATAAAAAATAGAGAAAATCCACACACCAGGAGGAACCGGTGGCCGGAAGATGGGCCAGAGGGGTCCACCCCTGGCTCAGGCGCCGTGTTGGCACGGCATGGCCCCTGATCGCGCCAGAAGGCCGCCTGAGAGGGGGTTCCCACCTCTGGTGCCCTTCCTTGGCTCTTATTTTTACTCCCGACGAGGAAACCCCAGAACAGAAGTCGATATCTCAATTCTCGTCGCGGAGCCGCCGCCACTCTCTGTTCTTCTCCGAGAGAGCTAATCTGGAGGCTGTTTTGGCCTCCAGTGAGGAGAAATCGTCGCCATCGTCATCACCATCTCCACTCCATCACCCTTCCATGACTCTCCCTTTCATGTGTGAGTAATTCCTTGTTGTAGGCGAATAGATGGTAGGGATTGGATGAGTTAGATCATGTAATGGTTCGTCAGATTGTTGGGGGCATGTTGTCTATCATCTGCTATGGTGTTTATCATCTTCGCTAATACTTGTTGCTCTTCATGCTTGTCACTTTGGCTCCGAGTGTCATTATTTAAGATCTAAACCCTTTATGATTTTATGAATATATTTGTGTTTTTTATCCTATCTATGAGTTGTATGCACCTATTATAGTCCGGAACCAGAAATCCAATGGTGACAGCTTGGGACACCAAATGGGATGGACTATAATTTGGGGATTCCATGTATCCATTGATTGTTAATTCTTTGTTCCGGTGCTCTTTGACAGGAGCTCCTTAATCTCCATAAGTTCCTTTTGGCCCCGTTCGTAGCGGAATGGTAGGATAAAAGATGTTGTGCAAGTTCTTATTGCAAACACGTACAACTACATACGGGATGCATGCCTAATGTTTGATATTGCCTAGATGATCTTTGCTTTTCTGTGTGCCTTGCCCCGTGTTAGAATCTATTACATGTTCACTCTCATCCAAGCAGCGCCCAATCATCCATCTTCCTAGACTACAGTGTTTTAATCCTGCTGGTTACTAGTTGTTTATTTTTGTTGTCTTAGTCTTGCCGTTTCACTACCACTATTTCCGTTACCACCATCACTTCCATATCACCGTTGCTATTAATATTTCGTTGCAATCAAGTATATTTCAGGTGCGGTTGAATTGACAACTCAACTGTTAAAGATTATAAATATTTCTTTGGCTCCTCTTGTGTCGAATCAATAAATTGGGTTATCTTACCCGCGAAGACCATCTCGATCCCCTACAGTTGAGGGTCATCAAGTACTGTTTTCTGGCGCCGTTACCTGGGAACATAGCTTTATTTACAAGTCTACTTGAAGTATTCTGCCTGCTGCACTTTATCCACTATGGGTAAGAAAGGAGACCCCAAGGTTCCAATCTTACCATCCACTACAAGACCCCAAAGTAAACCTCGATACCTTAGACGTAGTATATAAGTCTAGCGGGACTAGGACTCCAAGGTCCCCAAGTCATAGTGGGACGAGGACTACCATGTTGAGTCCTGGTAAGATTTCCCACCTGGATGTTGAGCCCCGCAGGGACTCTCCTTCCCTGGTCGGTCGACCTCCCCCTACTGGCCACCTATATATAGATGGATAGGGGCGCACTACGCACACCATAAGCCCCAAGGCTACCCCCTTGTTGATCCATGCCCCTCTACTTCTCTTTGATCTAGATTCTAGATCAAACACCGCTATGTTGTTCTTCCTCTAGTTTCCTCAGTGGTGTTTTTCTCTGGACGGAAAAGGGCTGGTAGATTGCTACTCCGAAATGTGTGGATGTCGATGGAGGAATCTTATGTTTGATCCTTGTTCAAAGGACAAACCTCACGGTTGGGATGTTATAAATTTCTAGCTGCATGGATCTACATCGATGATCTTCCCTAACTCTCCACTCTGTTGCACTTTGTGATAAATACATATCTAAATCTTGGGATTCTTATTTGTAGGTCGTTTTTTTGTTTTCTACTATATTCCCAACGAAGGAGAGCGGATGAGGGCATGGGGTGTGGAGAACCTCTGCCTCGCAAGGGTGGGGGTAAGGATGTCGCTAGAGGGGGATCAACGATGCTCAACTATAGTGACAGTGTGGAGGATGGGGTCGTGTGAGCGGCCGACCAGTGAAAGAATCCTCCCACAATAAACACACCCTTATTTTATAAACCAAGTAAAATTCAAATCATACGATCTTTTTGAAGGGTTTTCCTCCCTCCCTTGAAACCCTGGGAGCTAGGCTGCCCTCTCTGGCGAGATCACGTGCATCTGATGGGTAAAGATAACACCTCCTCGTTGGTTACCCCAAGTGGAAGGTTAGGATGTAGTAGCAGAAAATTTCCTTATACGAGGACTGTAAGGTTTATCGAATTCAGGAGGACTGCAAGCGCAACAAGAAAGTGGTGAAACGAGCAACGCGTCGTTTGAATGATATTACTCGCTTAACCTGGACCTGCACACAGACGCTAATAACTTTGATCCCAACGAGTCAGAGAGGTTGTCAATCTCTCCGGCCTTGCTGTTTACAAAGGAACAAACACAAGGGTGGAAATAATGGTGGCAACTAAAATCAAAGTAAAAGAGGTAAAAGTGAACAGTGTAAACTATGGTGAAAATATGGACCAGGGTCCCATGACTTTCACTAATGATGTCTCTCTCCCAAAAGACGAAATCAACTATGCTCGATGAACAAATTACAGCTAGGCAATTGACAACATTATAAACGCATCGCAATGCTAATCATGCTACTAGAAATTAGGAGGCTCAATCATGTGAGCATTACACCAAAACAAGTAGACCGATTATTGATACGTCTCAAATGTATTGACATTTTCAAACACTTTTGCTATTGTTTTGACCTCATTCTTGCTTGATTTGAATGAAACTAACCCGGACTGACGCTGTTTTCAGCATAGTTGCTTGTATGGTTTCGTGTAGGAAAATGGATTTTTAGGTGTCCTAGAAAATTCCAGTAAAAAATAGGGAAAATTCACGCACCGGGAGAAACCACTTGTCAGATAAGGGGGCAGAGGGGGGCTGCCCCTTGCCCAGGCGGCCAGGTGGCGCGACCTGGCCCCTTGCCGCGCCACCAGGGCGCTTAGGTGGCCACCACCCCCTCTGGTGCGCTACCTTGGCCCCTACTTTTACCTATGGCGAGAAAATCCCAGAACAGAAGTCTCTTTTCCAATTCTCGTCACGGAGCCGCCGCCGCCCTCTTTTCTTCTCCGAGAGAGCTAATCTGGAGGATGTTTTGTCCTCCCTTGAGGAGAAATCGTCGCCATCGTCATCACCATCGCCACTCCATCACCCTTCCATGACCCCCCCTTTCATGTGTGAGTAATTCCCTGTTGTAGGCGAACAGATGGTAGGGATTGGATGAGTTAGATCATGTAATAGTTCGTCAGATTGTTGGGGGCATGTTGCCTATCATCTGCTATGGTGTTTATCATCTTTGCTAATACTTGTTGCTCTTCATGCTTGTCACTTTGGCTCCGAGTGTCATTATTTAAGATCTAAACCCTTTATGATTTCATGACATATTTGTGTTTTTGATCCTATCTATGAGTTGTATGCACCTATTATAGTCCAGAACCGGCAATCCCAATGGTGATAGCTTGGGACACCAAAGGGATGAACTATAATTTGGGGATTCCATGTATCCATTGATTGTTAATTCTTTGTTCCGGTGCTCTTTGACAGGAGCACCTTAATCTCCATAAGTTCCTTTTGGCCCCGTTCGTAGCGGGATGGTAGGACAAAAGATTTTGTGCAAGTTCTTATTGCAAACACGTACAACTACCTACGGGATGCATGCCTAATGTTTGATATTTGCCTAGATGGTCATTAATTTTCTGTGTGTCTTGCCCCAAATTAATTACATGTTATCTCTCATCCATGCAGCGCCCAACCATCCATTCCCCTAGCCTACAGTGTTTTAATTCTGTTGGTTACAAGTTACTTTATTTTCGCTGTTTTACTTTCTTTGCTTTGCCACCACTATTTCTGTTGCCACCATCACTTCCATATCACCATTACTACTAATATCTCGTTGCCAAGCAAGTATCTTTAAGGTGCGGTTGAATTTACAACTCAACTGTTAAAACTTATGAATATTCTTTCGCTCCCCTTGTGTTGGATCAATAAATTGGGTTCTCTTACCCGCGAAGACTGTTGCGATCCCCTACACTTGTGGGTCATCAAGAATATTTTCTGGCGGATTTTTGTGATATTATAGGTGTGCGGAATGTTGGGAAGACGGCCAAGATAAATGTTCAGTCCTACGCGCTGAAATCCCTCTTCAACTCTCTTTGCAGCGAGGACCTGAAAGACATTCACCGGGGGAAGATTTCTGGCATCTTGTTCCCCCACATTAGATATTTCTCATATTATATTACTCGAGGGGTGTTAACTCGTGACAACACGAGAAACATTTCGGCTCCGGATATTGCTATCTTTGCAGCCGCCCTCTTAGGAGACAACACGTATAATATTGGTGCTTTGATTGCTCGTCACCTCATCGCTAACAGCGGCAAGGGGCCTCACTTTGGTGACATTTATGCCACACTTATCCTTGAGCGTCTCGAACACACTATACGTGTTGATGATGTGCCTATTCCATTCTTAAGCTTCGATCTTACTGCTATGAAGAGGTATGAGTTTGTTACTAGGACTTCAGAATTTGGTAACCTTGTTTATATCATGAGGTTTGGCGAGTTTACTACTCGCGAGATCCGTCTACCTACACCACTTTTGTTTGATTATACTAGCAGGAACAGATGGTCCTTCACCGCGACTCAGCTGGACGAGTTCGTGATCCAGCAACAGTTCCATAACCCCATGGAGGGGGTTGCTCCCGAGGGAGAGGAGCCAGAAGAGATTTCGTATCCCCAGGAGGAGCATGTCGCCCAGTGGGGCGAGGGGTCTTCTTCTTTGAGCGCAAAGCCTTCTTTTTGGAAGGACGGCAGGACGTCAGTCTACGCGCCCGAGACCCCGTACGACCAATGGACGTACCAGTACTATCCTGGAGCCGGAGGGAGCTCCTGGGGCCCGCAGTAGCTGAGCCCGACTTAGGCCAAAAGCCTAAGCTTGGGGGAGTACATACCCTTCCCCCTTTCCATTGTACCATCCATGGTGTTCTCTTTAATCTTTTGGAAGTTTTTGCTTGTTCTTCTTTGTTCTTTCTTAATTTGCAAAAACAACAAAAAGATTTCTTCTATTCTTTTGCTTTCGATTAACCTTTGAAAAACCCAAAAAGTTCAAATCACGTCCATGGTTGCAATTGCACTTAATTATATCTTTCTACGTTCGATCGTGCTAGTGACAAGGCAATAATGACGAAGATCGACGGAAGGGATGCAACAAGGAAAGCCGGTATGAACTCTATTTGTTTCTATTTTTATACATATGCATGTACTATTTATCTAGAGATTAGCTTGTAGCGACATAATGTTATGTTTACAATGCTTTCCCAGTAGTTCATGCTTTCTTTCTGACTATTCTCAGATAGCTAGACTTCATAATGTGTTATTGAAATGATGTGCATGCATTGCATTTTTCATGGTTTGGCATATTAAAGTGGTATTTCCCTTCGTAGAATTTTTTGTAGCGACATAATGCTATATTTACAATGCTTTCCCAGTAGTTCATGCTTTCTTTCTAACTAGTATCAAATAGCTGGAGTTCATAATGTGTTATTGAAATGATTTGCATGCATTGCATTTTTCATATTGGCATATTAAAGTGTTATTTCCCTTCGGAGATTTTTTTGATTGACTTGGCACATGGTTATACATGTTTATGACTAATCAAGCCTTGATGATCTTTTTATTTCAAAGTAGT
This sequence comes from Bromus sterilis, assembly GCA_950022295.1. Classification (NCBI taxonomy): domain Eukaryota; kingdom Viridiplantae; phylum Streptophyta; class Magnoliopsida; order Poales; family Poaceae; genus Bromus; species Bromus sterilis. Next base: position 36,478,314 of record OX465597.1, read on the forward strand.
TATATCACTTTCATGCCCGATTCAACGCTTTTTTGTCGCTCTGCATGATTATGACTGTTCTTTCTCTCTAGTTGGTCGCTTCCCCGTCTTTTGCTAGCCTTCACCTGTACTAAGCGGACTGACTGCTTGTGCATAAAAAATCCTTAAAACCGGTTGCGCCATATGAGTCCATCATACCTTCCTATATATGATATTTACCGACCATCCTAATGAAGACTTTCTTGTACCATCTCAAAAGTATTCAAAATCGTTCTCTTTTTGTCTCCGTACAAGGTCATGGAGCTTTAGGGCCAATCAATATCTTCCATGCTAAAAATGTTTTACTCCTTGACAAAGTTTAATCTAGTCAAATTTATGAGGCAGAGGCCAGTCTAAAGAATGCCCAGTTCTCCCTTGTTTCACAATTTATAAAAACTTACACTTTTCCCTACATAATTGATGACGGAATGAAATGAAACTATGTTGGCCAAAGACTGTCAATGATTGATGAAAGGAGATTTACAATCTTTCCTTCCATACTTGAGACAGCATGAAGGGCACCATGCAATCTTTGCTGGCCATAGACCGTCTATGATTGATGGATAGGGAACACAAGTGTAGGCATACCACAAAAAGCATGGGAACCGCCATTAATATGGTTGGTATGGAAGATATTGAAAACCTTTATCGCTACCGTTGACTGGAAAGTTACACTCCCAAAAATCATTTTATCTCTGTTTTCAAAACCACGAGCTCTCGTACTTGTTTAGTCTTTGCTTCCAGCCACGGGTTTTAAACTTTGCTATTAAACGCCACGGTTCGAGTCTCCACCTTCTCCTTCAAAGCACCAACTATTGAGAGCATATGTCATTCTGAGTGTAATGTGCATTGTCCCAAAGTACCACATTGTCTTCTGCATGATTGTGATATTTCTCATTCTGAAATATTCATTTCTAGTCTCCTTTGAAACTCCTAAGGTGCTTCTGCATTTAAGTTTTTCTTCACTCATGGGGGCAAGCGAGATGCCACTTTACTATATTCAAGTTATGTGCATTGTGATTTCGTCATGATTTTCAGTAGCATATTATTTACTCTTAGCTATTTGAGAGCTTTTCATAAAGAATGAAGGATTGCTTTGTGAGTTGTCTTTGTAGCATTGTTCCAATACTTGCTAGACTTGTTCGTAGTACATGCTTATATACATCTTATGAAGCAAAAAGAGTCTGTCAAATTTTTCTTTGTCGCGTCCAATTCGTTGAAGTGAATTGCCTAAGGACAAGCAATATGCTAAGCTTCGGGAGTTGATACGTATCAAACGTATTGACTTTTCAGAACACTCTTGCTATTGTTTTGGCCTCATTCTTGCATGATTTGAATGAAACTAACCCGGTCTGACATTGTTTTCAGCAGAGCTGCCTGTATGATTTTCTCATGTGCATGAAAAGGGAATTTTAGGTAACTCAGAAAAATCCAGGAAAAAAATACAAAAAAACCCAGGCAACTAGAGGGACCTGGAGCCAGAAGATGGGACAGAGAGGGGCCTGATACGCCCAAAACGTATCTATAATTTCTGCTTGCTCCATGCATGTTTTGTGTGATATTGCTATGATCTAGATACACTTTCATACACTTTTGATCATATTTGGACTAACCTATTAACTCAGTGCACCCCAGTGCCAGTTCCTGTTTTCTGCTGTTTTTCTATTTCAGTTTTCCCCCATATAAAAAGTGCCAGAAAAATTCGGGAAAATTCAGATAAAAAATCAGCGTGACGGAAGCTTCGAGAAGAGCCCGGGAGGGGCCAGGGGGCCCAGGCGGCCACCCGGCGCGGCCCCACCCCTGGTCGCGCCAGAGGGGCGCCTGGGGCCCCTGGTCCACCTCTGGCTGCCCCCCTTCGCCTATTTAATCTACGTCACGGGAAAACTCCAGAACAAGAACCCTATTCCGCGAACTCGCCTCTGTTCCGCCGCCGCCGCGCTTCCAAGATCGGGAGCACCAGAATACCTCTTCCCGGCACCCTGCCGGAGGGAGGATTGACCTCCGGGAGTCTCCTCTCCACCATGGATGCTCCCCGGATGTCTCGTGAGTAGTTTTCCTTGGACCATGGGTCCGTGATCAGTAGCTATGTGATGTTCTCCTCCCCTCTTTGATCTTCATTGTTTATACCTCGTGAGCTGCCCTACATGATCGAGGCACCTTTGTAATATTTCTGTTGTTGCTATGTTGAGTTTGGAGGGATCTGATGGATTATGAGATTATGTTCAGATTGTGATAGAGTAATATATTTGGTTTTTATCTCTTATATTTTTATTCCTAAGTAATTCCTGCATGTTTTCCGTTTCTTCTTATTGCTTTGGCCAAGTAGTAGGTAGTGACTCCAAGAGGGAGCGTTGTGCTAGATTGTGGGTTCATGCCCCCCGATGACACGCTTGAGTGACAGAAACATGAGTCTAGGGGATGTGATGTTGCCACAAGGGGGAAAACAACGGTCCTTGTAACCGCGGTTACAAGGATTGTTTACTTTACACAAAGTTCTTTTTAATGCAGTTGTCTGTTGCTTTGGGTTTACACTTTGGGTGGGGCTCGCAACTTAATACCAGCGAGATGTTCTGGATAGATATCTCAAGGTGGATGATTAGTAGTAGATGCAGATGGATTTCGGTCTACTTATTTTGGCGTACTTCCCGTGCTTTTGAACCTCTTCCTTTCTTTTGTAGCATAGTTAGCATTGCGGTGCGTTCATAATCCTGTCAATTGCCCTTCTGTAATTTGTTTACCTCACATAGCAGTTTTATCGTCTTTTGGGAGAGAGACATCACTAGTGAACATCACGTATCCCGGTCCATATCCTCATTACTGATTCCAAGCTATATTTACTTTTCTGTATTTACTTTCAAGTTGCTATCATTATCCCTTGCGTTTTATCATTTGTGAACAACAAGACCGGAGAGATTGACAACCTCTCTGAACTTCGTTGGGAACAACGTTATCTGTGTTTGTGTGCAGGTCCGCGTCAGTTGCGCCGCTGATACCTACTTATCATCTCTGGAGTCCTACTGGAGACAAACCTTGGTATCTTCACCGAGGGAAAACTGCTGCTGCACTGCATCTCAAACCTTCAGTTGGGGTAACCAACGAAGGGAAAGAAGCCAATAAGCAGGGCCACCCTTGTCCCAGGCGGCCAGGTGGCGCGGCCTAGCCCCTGGTCGCGTCGGGAGGACGCTTGGAGGGGGACACCTCCCTTGGTGCCCTACTTCGACTCATATTTTTACCCGTACGGGGAAATCCCAGAACAAAAGTCGATATCTCAATTCTCGTCGCGGAGCCGCCGCTACCTCTGTTCTTCTCTAGGAGAGCTAATCTGAAGGCTGTTTTGGCCTCCAGTGAGGGGAAATCCTGCAACACCGAAGGTTACAGCCCGACAACGGGTCAGTAGATTTGAATGTACGGCAAGCCACACGAAAAAGGATATAACAAACTTATAGCTAAATGAAGGTAAATCAAATGAAGGCTTATGATTTTATTTTGCAAAAAGCTGATATTTCCCTCAATCTACCTATTAGTCAAATTTTCGTTTATCTTACTACATTAGACATAAGGTAGAATTGGGCGACACCAATTCCAACCCATACCCTTTATTAAAGTTTCCCACTCAATTTTATTAAGGTGAATCATCTGTCAAGATCCTCCAATAAAAGTAATGCCTACTTGCTCATAGTTGTCCATAACCAAGGACACGGCTAATCATGATTAGTTTGTACACTTTACCCATTGGACTAAACCCAGAGATTGAGACGAAGTCTTTCAGAAGAGGTCACCTACAGCCAACGGCAAGCCGGTACACCTACTATAATCTATATCTGCTAGCTTTGCACGGGAGAGGCTCCCTACAACGTAGTCAACTAAGCCAGAGCCCATATGACCAGTGGTTGTACATTAAAGCTTCTAGTCTCCAAGTATGTCTGATATTTTTGAGCCTGAACGACGCCCACTTACATTCAGAGGGTAGATACCATGATGTTCCTTATACCACCAATTCCAACCATTCGGGAAGCATTTGGCCCTGGTCCCGCCTTAGATAAGGCACGAGTCCCAGGATGCTCTCCCTGCCCGTCCATAGGTGAATTCTATTTAAGGTTTCTAGTCAAGTCATTAAATCCTCGCATAACACAATGTATTCTCAAGCCAATCCCCGTCTACAAGCATAGCAATATATAATAATCACGAAGTAAGGCGACAAAGAATACAGGATCAGATCATATGGCTATCCTAGTAGGTTTGCAGCATATGTAATATATAATAGTACTACACATACATAGGGTGATAAAGTACTACATGCATAATAAAAAATATAGGGTGAGGTATGGTCAAAGTGTAATTTGCCTTATACATTCAATGAAGTTCTTCGGTCTCACAATCCAGATAACTCTAGTCGTCACACTCCGAGCAATCTATTGTAAATTAAATAACCCAATTAAGCAATCATGTCGAAGGAAAGATTTAAAGATCAACAAATCAAACACAACAAGGTTTAAAAACAATAACAAGTGGGCTTAACATGATATAGGTGTCGATGTACTCGAAGGTGGTAGGTGAAAAGTGAATTCGAGAGAGTTAGTGGATAAAGAACTTTCATCATAAAAGATTATGACTAAGGACATTATGAATTCAAGTCAAAGGTCATGGCAATAATATTGGTGTGCGGTTATTGTCAACAGGATGTTTCAAATGATCCTATATGCAAAAAGAATCACGTGAAACAAAATACTACAACACGAGTTATAGCAGATTGAAGTTTGAATTAAGATTAATTTCAAAAAGATTAAAAATTATTTTGAATATGGTGAATAAATGATGTGGACAAAAATTACATGACATGAGTGACCCTATTCAGAAACAATTAATGGCATTGGATCAACGGTATAAAAGATACGGCCTTCGAAAGTTTAAATTTGAATTTGAATTTGAATAAATTAAAATTAAAAAAATGTGCAAATGTGTGAAAAGTTAACTCTATGATAAAGTAAAGATCACTACAAGCGCGTAGGAAAAAGAATCACCTAAATCTGATACACAGTTTAAAAGATACGGCTGCGAAGGTTCTAGGATGCAAACTGTAAAAAAAGGCTCATCCGTGAATGAAATAATTACTTCATCGCAGATAGGTCCTTGCTGCTACGGTGTGAACGACGTTCGCTCTGGTGAAATTCCGGCGAACGTTCGCTGTATAAAGAACCGGTCCGAAGGTGGTTAATCAATGGTAAACCGGTAGAAGTCCGGTTAACAGGAAACCCTAAAATAAAACTGAATCCAGACCTAAGATCCAGATCAGGACGATCTGGTCCGCTGGATCTCGATCTGACGGACGGGGGCGGAGCTCACCTCAACTCTGGCGAGACGGCGACCGATGGCCGCGGCGGCTTTCCGGCGGCGCGGTGGTGGCGGCGCGACGGTGGCGACGTGCGACACGACCGGGGAGACGTGGTAGTGTCGGTCGGGACGGCAGCGAGGGAGGCGGCCGGGCGCGGCGCGACGTCGACCGGCGACTGGGTCGCTCCGGCGAGCGACGTGGGTTGCGCAGCTGGCCGGTGAGGCGCGGAGGTGGCGCGCGGCTCGCTGGCGGCCGAGCGATGCACGGTGGCGAGAGGCCGGCGGGGTGGCGTCGCTGCGACGCGGGCGGCGATGGCGCGAGGAGGCGGCCGGCGACGGTGGTTGGCGGCGACAGCGATGTCCGACGAAGCTAGCAGCGGCGACGGCGAAACGGGGCCTCTAGGGTTTGAGGTGGAAAAGAAAATAAAATAAAAAACAATATATAGGTCTGGAAGAGTAAAGAAAAAAACGACATGGACTCCACTGCGTCCACGGCGAAAAAAGGCTAACGAGCCGGCTGTCGGCCCAACTGCGAAAATTCGTCTTGTTAACATTTTTGTTTGGTTAACCAACTTGACAGAACATTTTTAAATAATAAACTACTAATTTTCAAAATGACAAAGAAATAAAATAAAGTAATAAATTAAAATACTTTTTTGGAAATGCCTTTCCAACTATTAAGCAATATTTGATAAATCATTTTAATACAATAAAAATTTGTATGAGCATTGCAAAATCTCTAAAATAATCTTAGAGTTATTTATAATACTCATACTAAAATTTTAAAACATTCCAACAATATTTTAAATATTTTTCAACTTTATTTAACAGAAAACAAGTCATTTTATATTCTCTCCAATAATTTTGCCATGAGTTGAAAAAATGTTTTGAATATTTTAAAAAATCCAAATAATTATTTAAAACATTTTTCAACTCTTGTAATATATTAAATGAGTAATATTACCTTTTGTCATTTTAATTTTTTGGATTCGTTTTAAATAATAAATTTCCAAAACAATAACAATGAATATTAAGGAAAGTCTTTTTATTCTCTCTCATTTTAATATTCAATAAACTCCAAAAGTTTCAAAAAGTTTCAGAACCTAGTTCTTTTCTTTTATAGCATAGTTAGCATTGTGGTGCGTTTATAATCCTGTCAATTGCCCAACTGTGATTTGTTTATCTCGCTTGTACTTTTATCGTCTTTTGGGAGAGAGACATCACTAGTGAACGCCATGGGACCCCGGTCCATATTTCCACCATTGTTTACACTCTCAATTTACTTTCTGTTCTTACTTTCCGTTGCCACTATTACTATTTCTTGCGTTGATCCTTTGTAAACAGCAAGACCGGAGGAATTGACTGTTGGAAATTATGCCCTAGAGGCAATAATAAATTATATTATTATAATTCCAGGTTCATTATTAATGTTTATATGTCTGTGCTATAACTGCAATGGCTTATGCGGAGGTTTGCCAAGTAGCATGTTAACTGCCTCCGGAGGAAAACCCATATGCAGGTGTGGAGTATAAACACCAAGTGTTCTTAGTCTGCCTCTAGGACTAACCCGTGTGTTATGGACGACATGTTTTCCTGTTCATAGGGCATTGGAAATGCCGGTAACACATGGGAGCACATTGTTGCCAGAACAAGGGTGCTGAACCGACCCAATTGTTTGATTTACTTTGAGATCACATCGTTTTCATGTTATAAGTAAAATCATCTAAAGTTAATATGCATGTGTCCTTCATGACCATAAGAATGTTTCGTAACTTCATACCGAAGGGTGGGTTTTGACACTGTCCCAACACCACCCGTAACAGGCGTGGCAATAACGGCTTTGATCACTCACACCCGAAAGTGTGTCAAGGGACTTAACGATTCGAGTTGGGAATTTGCTCCTCTAACGATGGAGAGATACTTCTGTGGGGCCTCTCGGTATTACGGCATCCAACATCGTCTGTCCAGACACTGTGAATTGATCACAAGGGATACCGGAATACTAAACGAGAAAACTGGAACAAAACAGGAAGGAGGATGACTTGGTATAATGATTAATGGTTAATCATGCAGATACCTAATAGATCTCACCTCAGGTTTTGTATAGTATCGTGAAGCGAATAGGACTGGCATGTTAAGCTTGTGGTTCACTCGAATTTATATTCGTGTAGGTACGGGAACCGTTATGGGTGTCCATGGCTCCGCTATCGGTTATTGTTCCGCGGGAAAATAAGTTTCCGGTTCATGTCCGTATTCTACCGAACCTATGGGGTCACACACTTAAGGGTGGAAGATTTGTTGAGTAGTAGAGCGATAGGAGCACGAGTATAACACACTGGAAAAGTTTCGGAGTGATTGAGATTTAATCGGAGAGAAAACCGGAATCGTTTCAAGGCACCGGTAAAGTACCGGGAAGAGTTTTGAGAAAACCGGGTAAAACCGAAGGGCCGGAAAAGTTCCGGGATGGTCTAAATATGTTTAATATTTATTTATTGTGAATTCCCAAAAAATATTTGGAATTAATAAAATAGATTTAATACCAATGGGCCCTCTCTCACTTGGAAGGCCCAAGTGGGGGAGGGAGCACTTGGACCAAAGAGGCCCAAGGGGGGGCGCCCTAGGAGGAAGCTTCCTCCTAGGTGAGGAAGCTTCCTCCCCCCTTCCTTGGCCGGCCCTAAGGGGAGGGAAACCCTAGGGCGCCACCCCTAGGGCTGCCCCCTCCTCCAAGGTGGCCTCCCCTCCCCTCCCACTATAAATAGAGGAGATGGGGGCACCCCTTGAGACATACAAGTTGTTCTATTTTGCCGAAGGGCTGCCCTCTCTCTTTCTCTTGTAGATCCAATCTCATCCATAGCCCCGAAGGGCTGCTCCTCCCTCCTCTCTACTCCGGAGGCGCCGAGCTCTGGACGGCGGAGCCCTGCCGGATCTTCTACACCGTACGTGTGGATCAACTGTAGAGAGATCGTACGTTCGATCTTTGTTTGAGGGACTCCACGGTGATTAGATCTGTTCGTGGGAGTGTTCATCTTCACGCTTCTCCGACTCTCCATCAACATCTTCCGCTGCGATAGAAGTGCATCCGTTGAACGGTTGCAAGAAGGTAACAAGATCGATCTTCTCATATGCATCTTCCTAGATCCGTTCTTGGGTTTGGTTTTCGTAGTGCCGATTTTTTTTCTACTCCGAATCCCAACATTGACAACTCCTCTGTACTCGTTGGGAGCAAAATTATTTGCTATGTGTGCAGGTCCAGGTGAACTAAGCAATCTTTGGGTTGTGAACGGCGTCATTGTTCTTTTTACCACCTTCTTGTATCTCTTGGAGTCCTTCTGGACGATACTCAACCTCGGTATCTTCACCGAGGGAAATTTGCTGCTACGCTACATCTCACCTTCCACTTGGGGTAACCAACGAGAAGTGAGAGAACTATCTTCCTCACTGTATCAGACATGCATACATGTATTGTCTAAAACTGCCAGGAAGGGATGCTGAGGGCAGACAGCCCTATAACAATAAGAACATCATCGGTCCTTACTAAAGGTTTCTTTACGAAAAAATCAACAAGATGAACACCAAAAGAACAAGGATCAAAAGGTTTCAATTCAAGCATATCATACATTCTTTTGGGTAAAATGGAGGCACTAGCTCCAACATCACATAAAGCGAAGCAAGTAAAGTTATTCAATTTAATCTTGACCATAGGATCCCAACCATCTTCTAGTTTTCTAGGAATAGAAACCTCTAGTTTAAGTTTCTCCTCCCTAGCTTTGATAAGAGCATTAGTGATATGCTCGGTGAAGGCAATGTTAAGTGAACTAGTGTGGCGATCTTTGGCCATTCTTTGCAGAAACTTGAATCAAAGTCAAGTTTACTACCATTAATTAAAGTGGTGGTGATATCATCTATGCTCATTTTCTCTTTGGCAGTCTCTAAGTTCAAGGAACCTTCTTGTCCTAAAGTTGAGGTTTTAGCATCACCATTGTTGGGTCCATTAGGTGGACTAGGGATGTGATGGGTGCTAAAAAAATTGAGATCCTTAATAACATGTAAAGTAGCATCATCTCCAGTACCGAAGAATTGTTCTTTTATAACAAGATTCAATAAAGCAGGTTTAATCTCATAGAAATTCGCCGCAGTGGAGGGTGAAACAATAGGAGTGCAAATAAAGTCATTGTTGTTGTGACTACTAAAGTCACACAACTTAGTGTTTTCAGAGGAACCCATAGTAACAGCAGCAAGCAAGAACAAAGTAACTATTTTTTTGGTGTTTTTGATAAAAGACTGTAAAGCAAAAACTGAAAAGTAAACTAACAAGACTAAAAAGCAAAGGTAAAAGATAGTGTCAACTCCCCTATGTCGAAGACTGGAGTTCCTGGTAACGGCGCCAGAAATTTAGCTTGATGGGTGTAGATAACACCTCCTCGTTGGTTACCCCAAGTGGAAGGTTAGGACGTAGTAGCAGCAAATTTCCCTTACACGAGGACTGTAAGGTTTATCGAATCCAGGAGGACTCCAAGCGCAACAAGAAGATGGTGAAACGAGCAACGCGCCGTTTGAATGATATTACTTGCTTAACCTGGACCTGTACACAGACACAAATAACTTTGCTCTCAACGAGTCATAGAGGTTGTCAATCTCTCTGTCCTTTCTGTTTACAAAGGATCAAACACAAGGGTGGAAATAATGGTGGCAACTGAAAGCAAATTAAAAGCGGTAAAAGTGAACGGTGTAAACTATGGTGGAAATATAGACCGGGGTCCCATGAATTTCACTAGTGATGTCTCTCTCTCCCAAAAGACGGAAACAACTATGATGGGTGAACAAATTACAGCTAGGCAATTGATAGAATTATAAATGCACCGCAATGCTAATCATGCTACTAGAAAGTAAGAGGCTCAATCATGTGAGCATTACACCAAAACAATTAGACCGTTTATCCATCAGCATCTACTCACTAATCATCCACCTTGAGATGTCTATCCAGAACATCTCGCTAGTATTAAGTTGCGAACCCCAACCAAATTGTAGGCTCAAAGCAACGGACGATTGCCTTAACACTCTATGTGTAATGTAAGCAATCCTTACAACCGCAGTTACAAGCACCGTTGTTTTCTCCCTGGTGGCAACAACACATCCCCTAGTCTCATGTTTCTGTCACTCAAGCTAGACACCGGGGGGCATAAACCCACAATCATGCATAACGCTCCCTCTTGGAGTTACAATCTACTACTTGGCCAAAGCAACAAACGTAACGGGGAACATGCAAGGAAACTCAAGAACTAAAAAGGTAAACCAAATATATTACTCATCACAAACTGAACATAATCTCATAATTCATCGGATTCCAGCAAACACAACATAGCAAAACAGGAACTAATACATAGGTGCATTGATCATGATAGGCAGCTCACAAGGGCTAAACATTGAAGCACGAGATTGGAGAAAAGACATCACACAACTACTGGTCATGGACCCATGGTCCAAGGGGGATTACTCACGGCACATCCTGGAGGCGATCATGGTGATGAACAGGCCTTCAAAGGTCAATCCTCCCTCCGGCAGGGTGCCGGGACATCTTCTCCTGGCGATCCCGAGATCGGAGTCGCGGCGGCGGCGGAACAGTGGACGAAATCGTGTAACGGGGTTTCTCTCGAGGGTTTTCGAAGCGAGAGGTAAATATAGGCGAAAGGGGGGCCTAAGGGGTGCACCCTGGCCCAAGCGGCCAGGTGGCCAGGCGGCCAGGTGGGGCGGCCACCCTCCTGGCCGCGCCAGGGACCCGCCTGACTGGAGGGTGGCCTCCCTCGGGACATCCGAAGTCTTCTGTCTTGCATAATTTTTATATGATTTTTCTAGAATTTTCCGAGCACTTTATTTTTTATCTTTTCCTGCAATGTACGGACAATAGAAGATAGAAACTGACACTGGACATTGTATTAGTAGGTTAGTCTAAAATATGTTGTAAATAATATGAAAGTGCATAAAAACATATAGCAATATCACCAAAATAAGCATGGAGCAAGTAGAAATTTAAACCTATAAGGTTGCTGGGCAAGGAGCTCCCAGGACGCTCCCCCGAGTTGCATCCTTCCTTCGCTAGCACGTTTTTACCGCGTGGTGGTGCTTGGACGGGGAATGACCTGTGGGATCCTCGCGTATATGATGGAGAGTGGTCGGGCGGGGATGACTTGTGGGCTCGGGCATGTCCGGACCGTGCTGCCGCTGTCGCCGAACTATGCGTGGCTGGGCGGGCGGTCTCATCTCACGTAGTGGGCGAACAGCAGCGCCATGCCGCGTCGTCTCCGGGTCGTACTGCCGATGTCGCCGATATGTGCGCGGCTGGGCGGGGTGGGTGGTGGCCTGGGGTCCTTTTCTCACACGCCCCGTCTGCCTCTCTTCTCCCACGCGCCCTCGTTTTCTCTCATCTCTCACGCCGACGCCCCTTGCCCCAGCCGCCTCTTTCTCCCCCATGAGCAGCACACCAGCCGCTGCACCTCCGTCGCGAGCTCGGAGAAAGAGGAGGAGGCAGAAAGGGAGATGGGGTCAGTGAGGGAGAAGTTAGAGGAGATCCTCTCGGCCGCTATGGTGGTCGGTCGCCCAGATCCGAGCAGGGGGAGAGAGAGCACCGGCGGGAGAGAGAGAAGGAAGGAGATGAGGGTCGCGCCGCCGCCTCCCATGCGCCTAGACGCTCCTCTGCCAGCCCCTCTGGATCCGAGGCCTGCAGCGCCAGCAACCTGCAGAGGGAGGGAGAGCACCGACCGGAGAGAGATGAGGGTTGCGCTGCCGCCTCCCAGCCACCCAACCGCTCCTCTGCCAGACGATGCCGACGAGCCAAGCGCGTGAAGGCTTGTGGGCAAAGGGAAGCGTCTCCGGCGGCGGGGATGCACATTCTCTGGTAAGCCCCCTCCCTTCCTTTTCCTCCCCCAAACCTCTTCTCTTCCTCACTGCCCCTCCTCTAATCTCTCCTAAAATTGTTGCTCAGAACTTCTGTGTGAAGAATGGCCAAACCGTTTATTTAAGAGCGTCCAAGAACGATCCAGGGAGCGCCAGCGTTCGCAAGCATCTCAACACTACATTAGCAACATATTTCGAATGCTAACCAGAAGGTATGTCTATGCTAATGAATGCAGCAATGTAAATTTAATTACATAGGCAAAACCTTTTCAAATAATTGAAGACAACTTCATAGTGGCCATACCTATTTATTCAGGAAGAGGTTGTATATGGTTTGACGGAGGTTCTTCGAGATGAAATAAGAAATGCACGGCTTGTTGCCAATCCAGGATGTTATCCTCTAATAAAGGTGAGAATAAATAAAAGTTCTTAAGTCTTCCCAGTCTCTGATCAAAGCAACAAAAGTTAATACTCAATAGCCGTCACTTTTGCAATATATTTACAAATGTACAAAGAATTTCCATTTCCTGTAGCAAAGGGGTAAATTTGTCAAAATGGCCTTATTGACACTGAGATAAAACCATTTCAGTTCCCAAGGTTGAACAAGGGTTGTCAGATGCTGCTGAATCCAAATCTTATCTGCATGGTAAGCACATGCTCAAAAACAACTCCAGGTTCTGCAGTTTGTTTTGTGCTGCACTAGGCGTCAGGAATGTGTAGGATTTGGTTATTAGATCAAATCATTTATCTGTAATGCTGAACAGAAACGTGGGATGCAATCTACTATGTTTGTTGAAATGGCGCCTGGAGTAACTGCCAGTGATTTGTATTAGCATCTCAAGTCTACTTACGAGGTTTTTTTGTTTGACCATTTCATTAAATTATCTATCTGTAGAGAGCCCCTATTTTATGATTTTACTAGAGAGAAATGCTTTTACTTTTGTAGCATCATTATGCGTGTGCATATTTTCAGGGTGAAGAATTTGTCAAGCTGTTAAATGGCAGCAACGCCATGTTGTTGGATCAAATTACTGCTTCATGAATGTCTTTGAGGACAGAATTCCTGGAAGGGCCATCATTATCTCTGTCGTAAGTGTTGCACCGATCTATGAGTTGCTCAAACATTAGCGATCAATGTTGCAGACTTAAAGATGCAAAATCCTTATTTTTTTTGTTCTTCAACACCGCAGATAGACAATCTTGTGAAGGGAGCATCTGGCCAGCACGTGTAGAACCTCAATCTGATGATGGGACTGCCTGAGAACATGGGGCTGCAATATCAGCCCCTATTTCCTTGATATGTTGTACTTTTGTTGTGTTCTATCTCAATGATGCTTTGGAGTTAAGCACTCATCTCTGTTTTCTGTTGAGAAGTAAAGAGTTGAATGCCAGAGTGTAACCAAACGCGGTCAAAAGCAGAACTTGGTTTATTCTGGTGTATCATTCAGAGATGACCAGCAATTAGCAATTTAATAAGAGTATGAACTGAGTGGCTTGGTGTAATGAAAGTCCAAAGGCTATATATCCTGCATTGTTTTCTTGTCATGAGATCAATAAAGCAGTGTAAAACTCAATTCAGAGACATCAACAATGACAGCATTGGATATAGTTAGAACTTAGAAGTGTGTTATTTTTTAGTATTAAAGGATGAATTACTTTTTCAAGTTCTTTCCCAAATTTATAAATAGTTTCTTGGTTTAATATCCCATATCTTTCTTGCTTTAATTATTGATGATGGAAAATGGAGCAAATTCATGCATATTCTGAATCATTTATTATATGTTTGGGCTATAAGTTGTAAGTTTGCTTTCTTAGTAAAGAATTAAATGAAGCTGGCCTATTTGTGATTTGTACCTTGGTTGACGCCTTGACGGGATACATCATAACTGAAGCCATGAACAACAAGTGCTTCAGTTCTACTGGTGGCAATCCATTGCTTGAGGGGACATTGTTGCAAGATTATCCTCATGGAGCAGCTGGCATGATGGCACCCTCCTCGACCTGCTTCCCGTGACCTAGGTTAGTTTATTCCCCTTTCCTCATGGCTGGAATGAGGTCATTGTTTGATTTAGTTCTATCTTTTAGTTATTTACAACTGTTGGATGAAATCTTAAGAAGTCCTCACACTTTGTCCCACCTGAATGTTTCCAGGGCATCTATTTCTCAAAAAAGATAATCTTCAAACAAAGGAAAACCTACTCTCTCCTTCGGTCGCTATCCTAGCCAATCGGGAAGTCATCGTTCCGTATGCAGCGTTGGTCAGGCCCTCTACTCGACTCTGGCCGCCTAACTAATATGAGGTAATATAATCGCGCTCCTCTTTAAAATCAGATTGTGTGCTGATTTGATCTGGAAAACAAGAAGCTTTGGTCATCCAGTGATCGATTTTTTTCTACAAGTTTCTACGCTTTGATTTTATATTAAAACAATCCAATTTTCGTTCCTGCATATGTTCTGAATTTCATCATGGCTTGATGACTCCCGTCTCTGATTTTTTGATACACGATACTTGACCTGCTGCCTGCAGGTGCGTTTGCTGGAATTTTCCTCCTCCCCAATCGCGAGCCGTGACATCTTCATTTCCAATCGCCATATAATCTTTTGATTTTCCCTTCATATATCTCATTCTCAGGTACTTATGAGTTACGACCTAATCTCTTAAATCATGCTACGGTACGGCAATATTCCTGAACATTGAGCGAGAGCTGGCTAGATATTCGTTTTTCTGTTCGAATATATATACTTGGATGATTCTATCAGTGTTGATTTAGGTGGCACAACCAACCAAGCTAATTAAGGCCAGATTTTTTTTGTTTTCTTTTGAAATATCCAGAGATATGATCCGTCAAGGTCAGTCTGCAGTCTACCAAAAAGAGCATGTCCGCCATGGCCTGCTGCCCACCGTCGCATCATCGAGCGACGCTTACCACCGATTTATCTCTAGCCTTTTAATCTCAATTTACAAGTTTAGACATAGTAGAAATATCCAACATATACCAATTTTGATGTACTTAGATTTGTTCGGATACTTGCAGCCTAATCTCCGTCCTGCTTGATGTTGCTCAACTCTGTACAATCTTCATATTCCTGTATGTGACATGAAGATGTGTTTTTTGGTATAGATATTTGACTGGTGATGTATGACAATGTAAGTCTTACTGTATACTCCCTCCGTCCCAAAATAAGTGTCTATTTTGGGATGGAGGAAGTATATATATGTTTCATGATATTATATTTGTAGTTCCGTTGGTTCTTGTCTATATGAAAAATATGATTTCACCTTATTTGAAATCTATAAGTCTATGTTATGTGTGCCATATACATTCCTGATGAAAACATATCAAATACCATTTTAGTGGTTTTCAAAGTTCCTATTGATTATACAAATATACAACCATGACAATTGCTAAAAATATACAAACATGCCAACTTAGGTTTCTCATCATGATAGACATATTTTCAAACTAAACATATCCATCTTATACAAATATTTCCTTTTTTCAAACTCATATTTCGCAGCGTCATAAGCATGTTTTAAAAATAGCATACAAATGGTCCTTGCAACATGAAACTATTTTCATCGATAACATGGCTTCAGCGGGTCTCTGCGCCATTTGGCGCAACGGGTCAACTAGTTATATATACGTTTGGGACGTATCAACACCCTCTCACGCGCCGCTTATGCGATGGGCGGGGGTGGTACCCTGTTGTTTCTATCACGTGGTTGTAGGAAGGGTCTCGTAGGATAGGTTGTGTTTCCAACTGTTAGTGGTGGTAGGGAGAGGTATGCAATCAGTCTTTCCTTCATCTTTCTTATCTTTTGGGTGTTTCCTAGCGTCGTTGAAAGGTGTGTGAAGGGTGGCGTGTTCCTAGATCTTGTTTTCTGGGTCTTCAGGGTTTTCACGATGGTGTTTTCATGCAGGGAGGATGTGCGCCTTGTTCCTACGCGTCCTATTCCAACAAATGAAGGTTGGCCAATTCCGGCTTTGTTTGGAAGCGTGTGAGAGTTGTGTCCTTCAAATCCGTCTGACCGAACTTGGGTAGTATATATGCCTTCTTCGATAATTTCTTCTTTGGAAAAGAGTTTATGCAGACAACGCCCGCCTGCATCTTCTAGTCTACATCAACAACTTCCTACTCGCTGCTTCTACAAGCTGATGGGTTTCAACAAGTTTGCTTCATTAAGACAGGAGTCTAAAGGTGATAACAAGCTTTGCTCATTGCGCGTCGTCAGTGGATGCATGAGGAAGAAAACTTCGGCACCCATAAGGATTTGGATGTATATTTATTTTCTAGACATAGATTTTATTAAGTGTCTGTGCTATTTAATAGTATATGATTTTGTTTTTTCTCTCATAAAAAAATCATATGTTTTTTCTTCTCTCTCATGTGAGTAATGAACTGTTTGGGTTTATAAATAAATAAATAGGAATAAGCGAAATGGTTCATTTGAAACTAAAATTATGTACGAGTACAATAAAACTCTATAATGTGTTCCTTCGAAAAATTATACTCGTGTCATATGCTGAATCTTTTGGAAATCTGAAACTGAAAGCGGATCCTCCATATTGACTTCACACGAGACAGGTCAAGTTATCAAATCTGCGCCATAGAAACGTTGATCGGACGGTTAACAACCGCAGTGGGAAATGTCCCCCTGTCCGGCATCTCAAGCACACCAGCCCTAAACCCGTTCATGGCATTCGCCGCCTCTCGCCGTCTCTCCGCCGCCGCCGCCTCCGCTCCGAAACTCTCCTCCCTCTTCACGCCCCGGTACATTCCTAAGCCTCTCCCGTCGCCTCCGTATTCCGGCGATGATCCTCGTCAGGGGAAGCCGAGGCCGAGACCAAGGCGGCCGTGGGGGGAGGACGCCGCAGCGCTGCTCCGGCGGCTTCACGAAGGGCGATACCTGTCGGGACCCGACCTATCATCTGCGCCGCATGTAGTGTCTCCTGACGCTGTCAAGGCCGCGGCCGAGCGGTTCGGCCACGATCACCAGGTTGTCGCCAAGTGAGTTCCGATTCTCGTAATGTTTGTAATTTTAGACCCTTGTTGTTCTAGCATTCGTATGGAAAAGATATCATGGATGCTATGGAGTGCCTAAGAACCATTTAGATTTGGAGAGTAAAGTGGCTCTGTTTTGAGGGTGTCTGCTAGCTGTCCGTTTGTTGCATCCAAGAACATTTCTGAAAGAAAAAAGTTGTGCTAGTAAGTTTGGCCTGGAATGGTGGATAAATTATATTCCTGATTTCATTGGCCTGGGAAAGTATTTTTGGGGTAAAATATCCAGGAGAAGTAGCAGTGTGTATCATGTGGCTTGATTTAAATTGGAAATGTGATGCTCTGGGTTTCGGGCTATGAGTTTTATCTTGTGGATTGCAGTGGAATTTTGATTGCTTCTAACCTTGACTGTACTGGAGTCTTTGTCATGGCAAGGCATCACGGCCTGATTCTATCAATGAATTGATTTATTTTGCTCTAGAGAGATTGAATTTGATAGCTGTAACTTGTAAATTTGAATGCATCAGTCGAGAACAGATCCTTTCAAGCAACTAGATTAATCAGAGATAGTGCAAGAACCAAATTCCTGCTCATTTATGTTTTGTTTGAAATGCCATCTATAAGCTACTCCTTATAACCCTTTGACGATCAGTGTGCTGTTCTGCTGGAGGAGAACATACATGCTTCTATTGTATCAAATTTAGTTCATTACTCCATTTATATGGTCTAACTTAGGTAAATTTGTATGAGAAAAGCATCTCAAGACAAACCAGTGGATTAATTTTTTGCAGATGGTCAATTATTTTTTGGAAGTTGGAACTCTTTATATTCAGGGACTGTTTGGATTGCCGCCCTCGCCCACCAAGCCAATATATTGGCGACTTGGCGTTGACCAGGGCTTCTTATCCTATTTGGTTGAAGTCCAAATATTTACCACGCCAGCCTCATCCGAGCCTCTCCCCTCTGTTTTTACGCCAAATCGCTCGCCAATTTTTTGGCGCGCCAACGCCGCATATGACTTGGTGGTGCGGCTCTGGGCAGAAAACACACAGCCCCTCAATTTTTAGTGATAGGGATGCTGCCATGGCATGGCTAGAAACAATATTGATCTTGCTCCCCTTGTTTGCTGCCTTGCTGTATCTCTGAATAATTTGAAAAGTGACCAGCATAGTTCTTTGTTTCTTGTGTGAACTAATGTGTTTTATGTTAATGGAGAACATACATGCTTCTATTGTGTCAAATTTAGTTCTTACTCCATTTATATGGCCTAACCTTAGGTAAATTGTATGAGAAAAGCATCTTAAGACAAACTAGTGGGTTGATTTTTTGAAGATGATCAAAAAAAATTAAGGTCGGAACTCATTGCATTCAATTTTCAGTGCTAGGGATGCTGCCATGGCAAGGTTAGAAACGAACGATATTGGTCTTGTTCCCCATGTTTGCTGCCCTGTTATATCTCTGAATAATGTGAAAAGGCACCAGCCTAGTTCTTTTTGTGTGTGTGTGTGTGTGAACTAATGCATTTTATATTAGCCGTAGATAAAAATACGGAAAGAACATGGCAGAACTGTTATTAATCACTTGATTCATCTGTTGTTGAACCTTTTGCCTGTCACTGCAGATGGTTATCGGGGAGTGACTTGAAGAATTTAGCGTCGTTTGGCTGCCCATCTGTTGAGCGAAGAACCGTTTTTGCATCCAAAAGATTACGAGCTTTCTTCAACTTGCCAGAAGAGAAAGTATGATAACTTTGGACTCAATAACTTCGGTACAACAATCGTTCTCAACACGTGCATGCTTGACATTTCCTTCTTAAATTTTGTCCTCTTTCAGATATGCAGCTCTTGCAAGATAAGAAATTCGTGCCAGTTCATTAACCAGGAAGTGCCTAGGTATGATAAAGTGATCCTGTCAGACACAATGAGAATCCTTGCTGTGTTTGTGCTGGATGCATGCTCTCAACCACTGCAGGTTACTGCTGAAGTGAAAGCTAGTGTTAGCAAACTTCTCAAGGACACCATAAGTCTAAGTACTTGAGTGCTTTGATGGTATTTTGTAGTAATCACTGGAGGTACTATGTATATGCCAGGTAGGCTTAGGTTCATGATGGTATACTCTCCTTTTTCACTTTTGCACCTCAAGCATTGTAACATGACCTGAAGCAACTAATAGAGTGATGACCACATTTGTTTGGAGGAGGAGATAGCTGATGGCCATGTTTCGTTCAGACAATAGACTGCTGACCTCGTTGGGCTTTTTCTTTGCTTGTTCTCTCTTATTTTATTGGTATGTGGTGTGTACCTACTGTTGAACCTCGTAATGCTATTAACGCGGTGTAAATACATCCGGGTTCTGCTTGATTACCCAGCTTTGGTAAGTATACTTGTGCAGTTTGTCACAACTTTGGTGCTATATGTGGACAAGATTATTTCAGTTTCGTAGACATGCCTCATGGTACATGGGAAAATTGGCTGGCAAGTTGAGAGTGACTGATAGTATCAAACACAATGGTTCTTTCCCCTTGGTCAGCTCTTGCATATGCATCATGGAAGCATCTTGTGCCCGACAATGGTAAGGCATGCTTGTTGGACATTGTTTGCGTTTCAAGTCCATTGCACCTGTTCCAGCGTGCTCAAGACCACTTAACAAGGGTATCTTACCTACGGCTATCTGCTTCATCCGTTTGTAACGACCTTTCGCGATGGGTAGTATCATAAGATAGTATCATGTACATGATACTAGTGTATGCTACTTTCTCCACAATGCATAGTATCATATCTTAGTATTATAAGTAGTACGAGTAGTATTTATTGTCATGCAAGACACATACTAGCTTAGCATATATTTTGATACAATACCATAATATGATACTCAATCCTCTCTTTCTTCATTTAATTTTATGTTACATCATCAATTTTGCTTAGGGCTCTTCCAATGCATTGTTTCTTAGCACAATATCATAGGAGCAATAAAAACTTAAGATACAACCTCTACAATGCATTGTTTCTTAGAGGTTGTATCTTATTTAATGATTTTAGCTCCATGCATAAATGTGATTGGTCTAACAATGCTTTTTGTATATGGCCACGTGCAAGAGTTGTATCTTAGGACACTCCCAATGCTTGTATCTTAGCACGTAATCATAGGCATTTTGCTTATGTGACATAGTAGTTAATGAAGAAAGAGAGGGAGGTTGTATCTTTGCACGTGGCCATATGCAAAAAGCACTGCTAAACCAATCACATGTATGCATGAGACCAAAATAATTAAATAAGATACAATCACTAAGAAACAATGCATTGTGGTGGTTGTATCTTAAGTTTTAATTGCTCCTATGATATTGTGCTAAGAAACAATGCATTGGAGGAGCCCTTAGCTAAGATACAACCTCCCTCTCTTTCTTCATTGAATAGTATGTCACATAAACAAAATGCATATAATTACGTGCTAAGATACAAGCATTGAGAGCGCCCTTAGTTGACATGTACTCCCTCCATCCCATAATGTAGTAACGTTTTTTAAGCTAGTTTAGCTCAACAAACGTTACTATATTATGGGACGGAGGGAGTATGATACTAGCTATGATAGAGGTCTAATTGCTTATGTTATCTCACAACACAATTCTACTCCACATTTACCTCGCAGACAGATCCTACACGTGCACAGTGTACTACCCATATTCCCAGTGGATTGATTGATTACTGGTCTTTGCAGCGAGGTAGTAACTCGATCTGATGTGATACTCACGGTCACGGAGCCGATGGCGGTTCACCCGGCAGACAGATTATCCAGCATCGGTCTGAGTTGCACGTGACCTTCATAACGCAGCCACAGACCATTTACTAGTTTTGACGCCGATACAGTCTTCGAGTCTGCTCCTTGAAAGAAAAAAAACCTGGTCTTCATTCATCGTCTGGAATTGAAAAAGAAAAGCCTGACAATGCGCTTAGCCGGCAACGCTTTGATTAGTGATAGTGGACGCAGTGCCGTTCATGTGCTCCCGAGAGGAGGCTCCAATTGGCATGGACCGGACCTCCTTATCCACACCCAAGCCAAGATCTGGAGCTCTGGATGCGCACGCGCATGCGTGCGTTCGTGGTTGCTTGCTAATGGGAGCCAGTGGAAAGTTTAGTCCCCTTTTCACCGTCCGTCACTTTCTTACGTAAGAGTACCACCTTTTGCTCGCACACAAGATACGGTCTGGGTGAAATTGTATCCTTAAACGTGGCCATGTTGGTTTCGTAACGAGGAGGCACCGGAGGGACTGGTTCAAGGAGGTCGTTTTCGGCGTGGTCTGTCTGAACGCCGGACCTGTGGCCTTTGGGAGTTGTACGCAGAGTGTCGTCGAGGGCGGCCAGCTGTGGGTTCCATGGACCGATTGGACGTCGGTGATGCATACGGTCCGCATGCATGCATGGGTGGTGCTGCCGCCTGCGGTGGTCGTGTCAGGGACGGCACGGCAGGGCGACTGACGGGACACGAACATCACATGACCCAGTATAACTCCACACTAAGCACGGCCGCAGCAGCAGATGATCATGGCAGCCACGACACCACCGTCAGTCTCAGTCTCCATACCGTACCGTACCTTTCTCAGCTTTCACCGCGGCAAAAAAAAAAAACAGGACGATCGTACTGGCCGGCAGCAAGAAATAACGGAATTTGACGGACACAGGGGTGGGGAGGGTGGCCGTAGTGGCGCAGAGGATGAGCGGAGCGGGGCGTGGGCTCGAGGGGCCTCGGGGGGTCTCCGTGGTCTCACTCACGTGGTGGCATGTTGTTTTGGGATGGGGGGAAAGGAAAGGAAAGGAGGGAAAACGGTGCGGGTCCGTGCGCGGGACGGGGCGCTGGGCTCTCACGTGCGCTGTGCGGCCCCCTGTCCCCGATGGAAGGGTGGGGGGACCACGCTCCCTCGCTCCGCACGCCCGTATCACCGCGCCTGTCCCCTCACCTCGACGTCACGCTCGCCCGCCGCGCGGATGTGTGGCGATTCCGATGCCCCCACCGCCCGATGCTCGCGCTACAGTGCGCCTACACCAGGCACGCCTGGCAACGAACGACGTCAGGTGCTGTGCATTATTTTCAGTTTTTTTTTAAATTATTTCTTGAGATAAATCTTTCGAAAATAATCCTGGCTCTCTTCATAGGTCCATCCATCACACGAAGCAGTCGACTCGTACTACTACCAGTACAAAACACAAGATCTTGGGTCTTGTCCTTTGAATTTTCCGAAATATTTGGACACTCAGCATCCAATCAACCGCTTGTCATGATCGGTTTTTTCATCCTCCATAACAAGAGAAGTAATACCCCTGTAGATATATTACATACCTCGGCTGATCAGTTTTATTTTCGACCGAAACTGTACTACATCCCGTAAAATACACCTGTATATTATGCACGCTTGTATTAATTACTGGCCATCCAAGCGGGGCCTAAGGGGAAGAAATTGAAATATGGCACTTGTCCACTCGAATCTTGTACGGTTTTCTTTTTGCCAGAGTATGTTTAGTATGTTTGGTTCCACAATTGAAAAATAAAAAAACAATTAGTCATTTGAAAGAAATTTGTCTGGATGCAGTTTTACATATAAAAATGTGGTGAGATAAAACCCTTTTGAATTTCTCGATACAAACATTTAAAAAATTGAACATTCAATTCGCGCGCCACCGTGGCAATTATCAATGCTCAGAGTTGGAACTTTCATATAGTCAGGATATGGAAAATCGCACATTTTGTGGGTTTAATTTGACAAAGTGATTGCATGTTTTAAACGCTTTCTTTTGGAATGTTCGAAAATTCAACCTCAATAGAGTCAGCCTTGCAAATTTATATAAATACTATTTCCTCATTCAGTACAAAATTAGGGGCCAAAATAGGGTTAGAGGTATGAACAAAATTTCCCCTTTACATCGAGGTCACTCCCATAGATTTATTGATTTACAGAGTGACTGTTGAGTTGGATCGTGTAGTAGAGCAAGGGTGGTTCCATTTCCATCATTATAAAATAAATGTTGCTGAGAAAGGAATACATGAGGAGGCGGATCAACAGAGGAAGAAACATAAAGGAAACTAGGTGAAAGAGGGGACTACTTTAATAATTTTAGCATTATTTCAGTTCGAGGAAATTATGAGAATATCCAAGGATCTAAGGAGTGATATTGGCAGGATTTTTTACTTTAGGTGGCGTTGATTGGGAAGAAACATAAAATGAAATTTGATATAGAAACATTGACCAGGAAAGGTGCATGTCGTGGGAGAAGAGAGAGATGGTGGCAGTTGGGTTGTTCTCGGGTGGGGGGGGGGGGGCATTCGATTTTTTCAACAATGGGATTCAAGTGAATAACCGTTGTCATCATGTGTTTAAAAAAACCCCTGCAAATTAGAATCACAACGAAAACACGAGTATATAAGACAGATCATCGTTGCATGTGTTACATTATTTTCCGGCGCATGAATCCGATATGTTTTTTGAATAAGAACAACGAACACGTGGGAACATGGTTGCCCATGATCCTCTAAAACCTTTTTGTGATGAAACTCCCAACAACCGAAGCCGTTCTACAGGAAACAAGGTGTAGTACTAGCCTGAGCCGACGCTTTATTCCATGACTATGACTCTACTCCGTTGATAAAGAAAAACTGGCCGTAACCCGTTCCCTCGCCGTCGTCTCCGGCTCCGACGACGCACGCGGCCAAAGAGAGGAGAGAAAGAAGATGCCCGCCGAGAGGCCCTCGTCCGCCACGTTTCGACCCCGCCCGTGCTCCCCGTGCGTCCCACCCCCCACCCCTCGCGCTGCGCTTCGTTCGAGTCGCACGCCGCCCCCGTACGCACCGCGCGTCCGTCCGTCCGCTCCACTTTACTCGCTCCCCCGCACGCCGAGGCGGGACTACTACTGGCAGGCAACGCACACACAAACACGCCGCAAAGATAAACTAATCGAATCAATTAGACTCCCCGGGACGGGCGGTGCCAGCAAAAAAGAAAAAGAAAAAAAACTAGTGCGTGGCCCCCCAAAAGCAACAGGCTCACGTGCCACCACACACGGGGCCGGGCCCCACGGCCCGTGGGCGCCCACGTGCAGCGCTCGTTGACGTGGACCGCCCGAGCGGCGGGGCAACACGCTTCGTGGGCTGCCCTTCGCCTGCCCCCCCTCCCCTCCTCTGTCCAGTGCCAAGGAAAGTTACCGCTCTGCCCCTCAGCCGTGGTGGCAGCGCCGTAAATAGGAGCCAATCGAGGGGTGGTGGCAGAACTGTCTCGAGCTGTGTGGGGGCTTTTCAAAGCTCACGCCACTGCTCCCCCCACCCACCCTCCCCCTCTCTCTCCCTCTCTCGTCTCCTTCCGTGTGATCTGCTCTCGCCCGCTCCAGAGCGCGACCCGTTCCCCTTCCTTCCTTCGGCGAGCGAGGTTGGCGACGGAGCTGCGGACCGAGGAAGGTTGGCCTGGCATGGCGACGGGGGGAGGAGGAGGAGGAGTAGGGGACTTCGGGGCGGCGGGCGGAGCGGGGGGCAGGATGCCGACGTGGAGGGAGAGGGAGAACAACAAGCGGAGGGAGCGGCGGCGCCGCGCGATCGCCGCCAAGATATTCTCCGGCCTGCGGGCGCACGGCGGCTACAAGCTCCCCAAGCACTGCGACAACAACGAGGTCCTCAAGGCCCTCTGCAACGAGGCCGGGTGGGTCGTCGAGCAAGACGGCACCACCTACCGCAAGGTTCGTACTACTTAGTACCACCCTCTCTCTTTCCCCCAATCCACTGCCTGGATCTCCACTACAATCGATCGATCCCTGTGCGTCGCCGGTCAGCGGCGCCGTGGATCTCAGACGCAGTACGACGAGGAGGGAGGGGCTTGGGTGGGTGCCTGGCCTGCACGGTGTGAACGAACGGACCGTGTGGCGTCCAGTCGTACCTTTCGTATTTTAATTTTCCTTCCATTTTCTTTGGGGGGTGGGTTGCACGTGGGTAGCGACGGGCAAAGGGGTGGTGGTGGTGGTGGGAGACGCCAGTCTGGTCCGACTCCGTGCACGGGTGCGCCGGACTGCTGCACTGCCCGGTGGGTGGGTGGCTGGTAGGCGCGTTCGTGGAATTTTTGGCCACCGCGGAACTGGAAAAGAAAGCTAGATTCTTATCGGGGTACTGTTGCGGTGCCGGACGAATTCAGCATCTCAGTGTTCCTGCTGTGCCGCTTGCTTCCCTGCAAATCTTGATGCCGTGCCTCTTTTCCGTGGATCCGGATTCCTATTCGGCTGTCACAAGGTTCGCCGCGTAGCAACAAGCAACACGCACAGGCAACTCTTGAGATGCTCCTGAATTATTGCCTGCTGCTTGTGCATTCCGTAGCCGCACCATGGCTTCAAACAAGAATACAAAAGTCGGATGGCAGCCTTCTCTAAGAAAGATGTAAAGCGGGGTGCAGAGTGTGTGTGTGTGTGGGTGGGTGAAATTCACTCTTGGCGTAATGTTTGACTGTTGGATGATCTTGTGCTTGCCTGACTATTGCTGCACATAGGTGAAATTTTAGCAAATGACTATCAGGCTACCCTCCTGCCTTGTGTTCGTCAGGATAGCACGTTAACATTTCCGACACGAGGCATGCCAATGTTGTCTTATCATTCATATACTTCTCTGAGTATTGCTTGCAATGTAGTGCTAAGTAGTGAGAGTCTCAGAGATTCTCCCTCACTCGCTCTCTCAATTCCTCATGGCTTGGTGTGAATGAAATAGTGTCCTGTACTGTGATAAAATGATGTTGATTACATAGCAATTTTGCTGCAGAAATTAGTCCTTTGATTGATGCATAAGCTAATAATGTGTTTGATTTTTTGTTCACAGGGATGCAGACCTACAGAACGCATGGATGCGATTGGGTGCTCCGTGTCGCCAAGCCCATGTTCCTCTTATCAGCCGAGTCCACGGGCATCATACAATGCTAGCCCTACTTCCTCTTCATTCCCCAGCGGCGCATCCTCCCCCTTCCTCCCACATTCCAACAACATGGTAA
Source organism: Bromus sterilis (assembly GCA_950022295.1). NCBI lineage: Eukaryota > Viridiplantae > Streptophyta > Magnoliopsida > Poales > Poaceae > Bromus > Bromus sterilis. The sequence continues at coordinate 36,504,556 of OX465597.1, forward strand.
ATGGTGTGGATGCGACTCCTATCCTACCTTGGCTCCAAACGTTCTCCAATTCCACAACATCAAATAAACGGCCGCATCTTCCGCCGCTGTTGATCCACGGTGGTTCCATCAGTGCCCCGGTGACTCCTCCACTAAGCTCACCAACTGCACGCACCCCTCGCATGAAAACAGACTGGGACGAGTCGGCGATCCAGCCTCCATGGCACGGCTCAAACAGTCCCTGCGTGGTGAACTCCACCCCGCCGAGCCCCGGGCGGCAAATGGTTCCCGACCCAGCATGGCTGGCGGGCATCCAAATCTCATCCACGAGCCCTTCATCACCCACCTTCAGCCTCATGTCTTCGAACCCGTTCAGCGTCTTCAAAGAAGCGATCCCGGCTGGCGGTTCATCGAGGATGTGCACGCCGGGGCAGAGCGGCACCTGCTCGCCGGTGATCCCCGGCATGGCGCGGCACCCGGACGTGCACATGATGGACGTGGTTTCCGACGAGTTTGCGTTCGGGAGCAGCACCAACGGCGGCGCGCAGCAGGCCGCCGGGTTGGTGAGGGCGTGGGAGGGCGAGAGGATCCATGAGGACTCCGGGTCCGACGAGCTGGAGCTCACGCTGGGAAGCACGAGGACGAGGAGCTGATGCTAACACACACAAAAAAAACCTGACTCAGGAGGTGGGATTCTTTCTTGTTGTAGCTTATTTATTTCTTGTTGGTGTTCCATTAGTTTCTGAAAGAGAGACCAGGCGTGCGGTTCCCTTCAGATAGCGGCTTCACTTGCTGTGGTGATAATTGTGTTGTTAATTATTTATTCGTGCGAATTACAAGAGCTAGAGAGGGCGGCATGCCTTTTGATTCGGCTCACTTTGGCCGTAATGTAAGCTCATCGTGCTGTTGTTGTTGTGACAAAATGTAAATTGATGTTAGATATCATGAACATTACCAAAGCTTTCTCTGCATTCTCATGCGATGCTTGCTCCATGCCGCCGTGGAGGTCGGCATGACGGTGGTGGCTGGGAAGTCGTCCTCGCCGGTGGGGGGTCAACACGGTGTTCCTCGTCGGCGAGCGGACGGCGGTGCCGCGGCCGTGTCTTGTCCGGAGCCGGCGGGCGTGATTGTGCCCTGACCGACGGTGCATCCCGGTCGCACTGCCGTCGCTTTCTCTCTTTTTAGCTGATGGTGGCGCGCCAAGTCAAAGAAAAACGCCGTTGTGCCTGCCGTCCGCAAATCCTGCTCTCCAGAAGCCAGATATCGCGGAAGGATCTTTCACCAGCCGAGGAAAATATCTGTGCTAGGAGTACAGGTTTTCCGTAGCGCGTGAGTACACTAGACCTTTTGTCGTGTACTATGTAGTACCGTAGACTGCAGGGTCGCCGCCGGCCTACCACCAACTACGCCTGCTGTGCTTCTGATGCCAGCAGCAGCGCCTGCGGAGTGAAGTGTGCTTTGGCAAGTATCGTTTGGAAGGTACGTCCATTTTGGTTTGTGTCATTTTTTTATAAAAGATAAAATTTATTAATTTAAAATAAAGCACCACAAAACAAACATAATAAGCATACATTCGACTTTTACGTACTAGCTAGGATGCATACAATCAACAACAATGCATGCACCTCAGAAAAACACATCGGTAAATCGCAAAGTCATTGTTAGAATTAATTAACATGTGTTAATTATGAGATAAATCTACCCTTGCAACTTTCACCCTTTCATGAAAAGAAACCTCTTCATGGTGTCATTCCATCTGTATATATATCACATCATCTAATGAAAGAGACATAGTTGATTCATTTGCTTTCTTTACATCTCAACTTCAATACGTTATCATGCACTTTGCTCTGCCGAGAGCGGGTAGGCCAAAGCAACTCGCTCGCCCTCGCCGTTGTACGTGGTCGCGGGCCCCCTCCAGCAGCGCCCTGCGCCCCGCGCTTGTCGGCCCAACCTCCATGCGCCGCTCACCGCCGCGCTTTGGTCTCTGCACTGCTCACCGATGTGCTTCGATAGTCTTCGCGCCCCACCCTGGCTGCGCTCCGGCCTCTGCGCCGCGCCGCGCCCTCCCGTCGCCCGTGGCTGCGCTCTAGCGCTGACCTCTGCGCCGCGCCCTCCCGAAGCCCATGGTTGCGCTCCAGCGCCGCGCCCGACCATGCGCCGCGCCGCCTGACCGTCGACCGGCCGCGCCAAGCCTGTGCTTACGCTGCGCCACCGCGCATGTCCACGCCTCTGGCCTGACGGGTGGCCGCCCTGCGCGCCCGTACCCTTGGACGGCTCGGAGCAGCCTCGATGGCAGCAAACGACGAGAGAGCGCCATTGCGGTCGTACGTCGTCGTTCTAGATTTAGTTTTGAAATAAATGTCTTAACTTTATACTATATTTAGTACAGAGTTAAGACACTTATTTCAGAACGAAGGGAGTATGATCACTACTAGAAATCCCATTATAATCGAGGGTCTAATCATCGTCGGATATTTATGCCCAATAATACAATAGCCGACAGTACATCGTCGGTAATCCCTCGTCGGTTATGCTTGGTCGGCCATTACACTAATATCCGACGGTACGGTCGGGCAATACCGTTGCCTATGGTAGTCAGCCGACGGTGAGTTGTCAGGCATGCCATTGGCAGTTGTCAGCTCGCACTAACCCGGCGATGTTGATAGCTGACGGTTACGCGTCGTCCATAAAATGTCCGACGGTGATTGCTTACTATCGGTTTCAAAATAGTCCATGGTATTCTTGAACCGTCAAACTTTGTTATAATCATAGGGAGATTATGACCATCGGCTAGATATATGACCGATAGTGAATACATCCCGTCGGGATGAGTGAACACTATCATTATATATATATATATATATATATATATATATATATATATATATATATTCATCAACGGTCTAAAGTTCCCGTTGGCACAATGTTTATCCGAGAGCTTTGTTCCACCATAGGACATTACTCACCTCTCATATATTGCTATCTCTGATGGGTGTTGCAACAATGGCAATAATTGAAAATGTTCGCATTTCAGATGCATCTCATGCACAAGAACATACCAAATAACATACATTATAAGCAATGTATTCAGTTGCGTCAAAATTACATTAGCATAATTATCAAATATTGAATGCAGAACCAAATAGTTACTAAAATAGGTCATATTTTGCATAAGAAAAATGGCCCACTAAGATAATTTTGTCCAAATAATCTAAAGAGTTTCAAATGTCTAGCATAACTTCATTTTGGCATGACTTGAAGATCATTAGACTTTTAAGTCCAATCATCACCATCATTGTCATAGTTATCATATAGCTCATCGCCATAGTCATCATGTCGCCCATCGTCATAGTCATCATATCCCTCATCACCCTCGCCATAGTTGTCATATCCCTCACTAGATCATTTCCCTCAAAGCAATATGTCTACCAACGGACGGTGTAAATATAGCATGTACCCGCTTGTGTAGGTACATATGCATTTCCGGAACAACAATACCTTATTTTATTAAACAAACATTAATTACAACGATTGCTATATCTTGCCATCGTAATTACAATATGAGCATCTATCTTGGATTAAGACGGTAATGTAAAGCATTTAACTTATTGACAAACTGAGGTGATAATATTAAGTGATAGGTACAAGAAAACTTTACAATCATCTCCCTATGTCAAGTCATCGTTCATAGTTTGTATCTCTTCGCCAAAGATTACTGCTAGATCTAGAGAGAGGAACCCTCACGAAGACATTTTGATGGTCATCATAATCCACAGCTAGCCCGCTGACGCAAGTCGGAGTGATCGCCATAAGGACCATAATGGTGGTAAACACCACCGCTGACTACCACCTCGGCAAAGAGAGCCCTAACCAGGCAGGTCTGTCCATAGGCCGACATGGCTGGAGCCAGAGCAGGGAAGACATAAGATTTGAGTACAAGTCAAGGGCTGCTCTGAAATGTAGGAGTAAGAACAAGAAATAAATCTAGTTAGCTATCCCAAAATCAACAATAAAAAATAGATTAGTATGTTGTACATGTCTTCCTGAATTCCACTAATGAAACAAAATACAAAAATTTGCAAACATGCTCTTTCAATTTTCCATGGAACCTTTGTAGACAAATTTTCCATCCAACTTCACGCGTGGTGGGGGGTGTGTGGTGGGTTCACGCATGACATAAAGAAAAAAATTCTTTAGATCACCTGGCACTTTGGATACAAAGTGCCTCCATACATTGAAGTTCTACGAAAATTTATGGGGGAGATGGAGCTTTCGAGGAGATTCCAGTTCAAACCCGAAGCACACCTAAATATCTTCAACAAAGAAACGACCACTTGTACATTAGTCGAGGAAGCTCGGAGAAAGAGAATAACATCATCCCCGTGTATTAAACGAATATAGAAGATCCACGTTATCGACTTTGGACTTCAATAAGTTCATTTCATTGCATCCCTTTGGACATCAATAAGTTCACTGCATCCATAGAGAAAATAAAAAGCATGGCGAGAGAACATCCCCTAGCGAAAACTTAGGGACCTCTTTGTGTCTTTATGAATCTCTGATACCGGTTTTGCATAAAGACACTTTGGTTACTGCTAACAAGTTTTACAAGATGGAGAATTATGTATAGTAAACTTGTGGCGTTTTGACCATAGATACTAATTTTTTATAAGTTTTTTATGTATATAATTTTTTTCTAAGTTACTAACAAACATTTTAATTCCTCGCCCCACAACAAGAATTTTTTAGGTGCCCTCCAATCTCCACAACTAGAATTTTGTGTACACCTTGTCTCTATTTCCTTGTTAGAGTTAAAAACAAGTAAGAGGAGGCTCATTATCCCTTTGATTGGCACATGATGTGCTGACAATGTGCAAACGGGCATTGCACGTGCATTACTGCTAGTCCACCAACAATAATCGGCTGTACTTTGTCTCCAAAATGAATAGACAAACAATGATCAGGATTTCGACAGCTGACACGTCTTTATTGAAAAATGGTTCGTCTGCTGTTCGTGAACAAGCTCATAGTTGTAAAACGTTTTTTATTGATTTGCTTGGATTCGGTCTTCGTCGTCAACACTCATGTCTACAAATTAAATCCTTTGGATCTATTTTTTTTATCATTTTTTCTGTTAGGTATTATCTATGGTTTTCGTTCTAGTGTGTTGGCAATGTTTTAAATATCAAGTTATGCCATTTAGCGGTGGCTAGACTAGAAGCTATGGAAAGCTATAGCAAAGCTAAATTTTATTTAGCGTTTTTAATAATGATAAATTAAAAAAGGGTTTGTCTAGGGCACATCTAGATGTGCCCTAAGATAGAGCACATCTAAGTTCTATACTATTAATTTTACATGAAAATTTGTTTAGATATTTTTTTAATGTTTTTTTTTCTTTCTAGTTTGATTGAAGTTAGATGTGCTCTATCTTAGGGCACATTTAGATGTGCCCTAGCAAATCTGATTAAAAAAAGATACACAATCATGCATCATATATGATATATCACATATACCTGCCATATACACATATTTGAACTTCAAACCCCAACATCAACTATGTGTTCTAATTCAATAACCAATCTTTGCACCAATGCATCATACATATTAGAAACAAAAAAAATAAGGCAAACGAATGGTTTTGTATAGCGTCATAACGGAGTGGGGATTTTTGGATCTCGAGCTCCAATAAGCTCGTTTTTTGAAAAGAAAATAAAACATACTTTCATGTTTCAAAAAATTCTGTAAAAAATACGCATATACATTGAGGTGTATACCACATTTCTGGAGATTTGTCTGATGAAATAGGCTTTGGTGTGAGCTGCACAAAATTTTCATGTACTTTAATAGTGAATAATACATGTGTTCGAAATACAAGATTTTTGTATTTTCATATAGCTCGCATAGAAACATATTTCACCGTAATAACTTTGCAGACAAGTAACATACATCCATATGTACGTGTGCATTTGTTTTTCAGATTTTTTGAAACCTAAAAAAATTATTTTTGAATTTTTGAAATTAAAGGAGCCATGGAACTCAGGATCCAAAAGCAATTTCCCGTCATAACGGGCCAAATTACTCCAAATTTAGCGCTATAGTGGGAACTGGCGGGCTATTAGCGGCATTTTCAATTTAGCATAAAAATTGCTAGCTTTAGCAGGTGAGCTCGCCAAAGACTATAGCGGGCTATACCCGGCTATTTAAGACGTTGTTCATTAGAGATTTCACATTATGACTTTTCGAATTTCTTCTGCGACAATATTTGTCGACTCCGATAAAGAAGGGGTGATGAGGGCGGTGCGTGTTCATCTCGCTTCAGTGTTTGTAATTGATACTAGATGCTCTACAAATATGGATTTGATTTATGTTAATTCTGGTGTGTTCCATGATGTTTTCCGCAAAAAAAGTTGGAAACTTCTTATTTCCAAAATTTTGAGATGGTACATTCATGAACCAACCAAATGTTGCCAAAAAAACTTTCACAATTCTTGGATGGCACATGCGTGAATATTCATTCAAGTTTCTATTGTTGTGAATATTCATTCAAGTATATTTTTTTGGGGAAAAACTATGAAGAGGCGCCGCATTATAGACATCTTGTGCGGCTGGTGCGTGCAAGGAATGCATGCAAAAGATCCTATTACCTAATGCTGACATCATTGTATTAAATGCTTATTTCGAATTTATAAAATGATTTATCTTATAAACCGTTAATTCGATTTGTGTTCCGTCTGTTGGGATACGAGGCAGAAAACACAAAATTTTCATACCTACGGTGCCCGAACCCAAGATCTATGCTATGGCGATGTAAAGTAACGGAGGGAATCGGTGTTCATACCTTTGAAGACCGAAAGAGGGAAACGTTCTTGCGAACGTGGTTGGCGTAGACTCAGAACTACGACCTCCCTGTCGTGTAGAAGACCACCACCGGCGAGGATGACTCCCGGTAAACCTCCAGCGACGAAGTAGCACCACAGGTGTAGTGCCTCGAAGAGATTATACACGTACGGTACAATCGATGTTCCTCCCGGGCCCCGAACCAGGCGAGCAGCGGAAGAAAGACGGCTACGGATCCCGACTCCAGCAGAACGACGGCCTGCCTTATGGTGGAGAACTCCAATCGAGGTGCAGACTCCAAACAAGGGGAGTCCACTTCCGGGAAGGAGAAGGAGGAAGAAGGAGATATTGGTGTGTTGGAAAAAGGGGGGGGGCTACCCCTCCTTATATAGGCCAAGGGGGGGGGGTGTGATCCTCCTCCCCTCCCCCATGTGGGAATAAACTCCCAAGGGGGGGGAAGTGCGCCGGCCATATGGAGGGGATGGGCCCCACCCTTGGCGCCAAGCCCAAGGGGGGAGACCCCCTCCTCCCTTAATGGGCCCCATGGGCCCATTTAGCCTTTTTCCCATTTTTTAATTTATTTAATATGTTTTAAATATTTAATTCAGATAATTAAATAATAAAACATTATTAAAACAATTAAACATTATTTTGAACTATTCAAAATGTCCGGAAACCATTCCGTCCTCCTCCGGAACTATTCCGGTGATTTCTCCTATTTCACCGATTGATCCCGTAACTGTCCTATGCATCGATTGCCCTTAAGTGTAACACCCTAACGGTCCGGGAAACAGCAGACATGGTCGAGACTCTTCTCATTGACCAATGACTAGTCAGTTGGACCTGGTTACAATCCTTGACAGCCCCTGCGCTTCCATCGAATGAACTTCGATCGCTTTTGGAAACCGTTAACGATACGACGTAATCCCTTTGTGCTGCGGTACCTTGTTTGTCCGAGGTTTGATCGTCGGTATCCTACATACCGTGTTCACATCTCGTTCACAACAAACAACTTCTCTCGTCCATGATCATTGCATCTCTTGTGACCTAGTCACGTCCTTGCAAGGTGTTGATGCAATATCACCGAGTGGGCCCAGAGTACCTGTCCTGTCACAAGGACTGACAAATCCCGCTCTGATCTATTAACATACTCATCAACCATCTATTTCGGAATACCCAAAGTGCACCGTTATAGCCAGCATATTTCAGTCAGGCGGTGAGATACAAATCAAAGTCTCCTCATAGATGATAATTACGTATGATCATTACGGTCTAAGGACTAAGCCATATGTTACAAAGTCATAGCAACACTGAACTATGTGACTCGATCACATTGCAATACTTTAGGTGGGTGTACGTCCATCACATCATTCCCCTCAACGATATGACCTAATTATCAATGGACTTAAGTGTCGCCATGATCAGGAAAGCTTGATCAATCAATTGCCCAATGAGATAGTTTACCCGAGTTAAACTACAGACCATGTTTTATACTACACCTGTATTAGTATTTCCAAGTAATACAGTTATAGCACAGTATAAAACGTATTATGAACAAAACGGATATGTGACAAATATCTTTATTAATTTGTCTCTAGGGCACATATCCAATAGTCTCCCACTTGCACTAGAGTACAAATTACACTAGTTTACATCAGGTATGTATCTAACACCAATGGTCTCTCGGTGTTCTTCAAACTTGCCCTGTGGAAGAGGTTTAGTCATCGGGTCTGCTGCGTTCAGATCCGTATGTATCTTGTGAATCCTAGTGTGTCCATCCCTGACGTAGTCTCGCGTCACATGGAACTTTCGGAGGATGTGCTTGGCTGTAGCGTCAATATACTCCGACTCCATTGTAGATTGAGCGACGACTGACTGTTTGACGCTCCTCCAGCTAATTGCGCCACCGTTCAACATGAAAACATATCCCGTCTGGGATTTCAAGTCATCTAGATCTGAGCCGAGGCTTGCGTCAACGTAACCTTTTACGGTGAGCTCCTCATCAACTCCTCCATAAACGAGAAAGAGATCCTTGGTTCTTCTTAAGTACTTAAGGATGTTCTTTACTGCTGTCCAGTGAGCCATTCCCGGGTTACTCTGGTAGCGATTAGTCATACTAATGGCCAGCGCTAAATCCGGTCTAGTACATAACATAGCATACATGAGAGAACCTATGGCTGAGGCATAGGGCTTTGAGGACATCTCCTCCTTCTCTTTTGCTGTGGTTGGGCATTGAGTCACGCTTAATTTGACACCTTTTATAACTGGCAAGAGACCTCTCTTGGAGTCATCCATTTTGAACCTTTTCAATATCTTGTCAATATAAGTGTTCTGACTCAAGGCCAACCGTCGATTAGGTCTATCTCTATAGATCTTAATCCCTAATATCTACGCATCTTCACCTAGGTCCTTCATGGAAAATTGTCCATTCAGATATTCCTTCACTTCCTCTAAGAATTTCTTATCGTTCCCTATTAGCAATATGTCATCTACATATAACACAAGGAATGCTACAGAGCTCCCACTCAGTTTCTTATAGACGCAGAACTCTTCGACGTTTTGGACAAATCCAAAAGCTTTAATGACCTCATCAAATCGAAGATTCCGGCTCCGAGATGCTTGCTTCAACCCATAGATGGACCGTTGAAGCTTGCACACCTTACCACCGTTCCTTGGATCGACAAACCCCTCTGGTTGCATCATATAGAACTCTTCCTCAATGTTGCCATTTAGGAATGCAGTTTTCACATCCATCTGCCATATCTCGTAATCATGATATGAAGCTATTGCTAGTAGGATCCGAATAGACTTTATCATCGCTACAGGAGAGAACGTCTCCTCGTAGTCAACTCCTTGAATTTGTCGGAAACCCTTCGCGACAAGTCGAGCTTTGTAGACAGATACGTTTCCGTCTGCGTCAGTCTTTTTCTTGAAAATCCATTTATTCTCGACGGCCTTGCGGTCCTCGGGAATATCCACCAAAGTCCATACTTTGTTGGTGTACATGGAGTCTATTTCGGATTTCATGGCTTCAAGCCATTTCCTGGACTCGGGTCCCTCCATTGCTTCTTTGTAACTTGTAGGTTCATCCGACTCATCAGCCGAGATTGCATTCACAAGCTGTCCGTAAAACTCAGTAGGTTGACGGACTCTTGATGACCTACGGGGCATAAAAGGTTCCTCTTCATTCTCATCATGATCATCATCAATGTCATGATCGTTATGAATGTCGTTCTGTCCATTCTCTTCCGCTCCTACTATGGAAGATGGTTCCAGAACAATTTCCGCAGCCGTTTCTTCCAATTGGAGTGATTGGTCAGTCACTTCATCGAGGTCTATTTTCCTCCCACTCAACTCTTTCGCGAGAAACTCCTTCTCAATAAAGTGTCCCGTCTTGGCAACAAACGTTTTGCTGTCAGACTTGTTGTAGAAGGTGTATCCACAAGTTTCCTTGGGATAGCCCACAAAGATGCACTTATCCGCCTTGGATTCAAGTTTGTCAGGCTGTAGTTTTCTAACATAAGCCTCACAACCCCAAATCTTCAGGTGAGACAACTTAGGTTTTGTGCCATGCCATTCTTCAAATGGTGTTGTCTTTACGGATTTGGATGGTGCCCTATTAAAAATATGAACGGCAGTTTCTAATGCATACCCCCAGAATGACATAGGCAAATCAGTATGAGACATCATCGATCGTACGCTATCCAATAGGGTTCGATTACGTCGCTCAGCCACACCGTTTCTCTGAGGTGTGCCTGCCGGCGTAAGCTGTGGTACTATGCCACAAGACTTCAGATGATTGCCAAATCGTGACTCAAATACTCGCCACCTCGATCCGATTGAAGGTGCTTGATTTTCTTTCCGAGTTGATTTTCGACCTCATTCTGAAATTCCTTGAACTTTTCAAAGGTTTCATACTTGTGCTTCATCAAGTAAATATACCCATATCTACTCAAGTCATCAGTAAAGGTCACGAAGTAACGAAGACCATCGCGAGTGGGGACGTTCATGGGTCCACATACATCCGAGTGTATGATCCCCAATAAGACATCCGCACGCTCCATTACGCCATTGAATGGAGTCCTTGTCATTTTTCCCATGAGGCATTGTTCACATGTATCAATGGATCCAAAATCCAATGACTCAAGAAGTCCATCCTTATGGAGCTTCTCCATGCGTTTTATACCAATATGACCAAGTCGGCAATGTCACATCTTCATGTGATCTTCATCATGCTTCAATCTTTTGGCCTCAATATTGTTAATGTGACACACGTCACCATCGAGATCAAGTACGAATAAACCATGCAACTCCGGTGCGTGAACATAAAACATTTCATCCTTATAAATCGAACAACCAATTGTATCAGACTTAAAAGAATAGTGGTCTCGCTTCAAGCAAGAGCCACTAACGATGTTCACACTCAACGCGGGTACATAGTAGCAATTATTCAAAACTAAAACCAATCCCGAAGGGAGACTAAGATGCTTCGTGCCGACCGCCAAGACTTCAATCTGACAGCCATTCCCCACGCGCATCGTCACTTCATCTTTGAGCAAGCGTCTCCTATTCCTTAGTCCCTGAATGGAATTAGAAATATGAGCGACAGATCCTATATCAAATATACAGGATGTGTTCCCGGCGCTTGTCAAGAGAAGATCAACAATATGTATATCAAATATACCTTCGTCTCTCTTGGCGACCTTGCCAGCCTTCTTGTCCTTTAGGTACTTGGGACAGTTGCGTTTCCAGTGACCTTCACCCTTGCAGTAGAAGCACTCCACTCCGGGTTTAGGCTTGGGTGCCTTGGGAGGAGAGGCAACTGACTTGCCATCCCTCTTGGGGCCACCTCTCTTGGCCTTCTCCCGCCTGCTTGACTTCTTGAAGTCAGTGGTCTTATTGACCATGAAGACGGCGTGCTCCTTCTTGATCTCAACCTCGGCGCTTTTTAGCATGGCGAACAACTCAGAAGGGGTTTTGGTCATCCCCTGCATGTTGTAGTTCAGCACAAAGCCTTTGTAGCTAGGGGGAAGCGACTGCAACACCCTATCAACAGCAAGCTCATTTGGAATCTGGCATTCCAGAGCATTCAAGCGCTGAACGTAGCCAGGCATTTTGACTACGTGCTCACTCACGCTGCCGTGCTCGTCCATCTTTGCTGAGAAGAAAGCTTCAGAAGCCTCGTACCGTTCAGCCCTGGCTTGAGGTGCGAAGACCGCCTTGAGGTCGGTGATAATCTCATATGCACCCATCCTCTCAAAGCGTTTCTGCAGCTCATCCTCCATGGAGTAGAGCATGCCACTCTGGACAAGGTTGTAATCATCAGTCCTGGAGAGATAGACATTCTTCTCGTCCTGACTGGCATCATCTGCTGGTGCGTCACCTAACGCGTCCTCTAGTACGTATGCCATCTTGAGGGGAACGAGGAGAATCTTCAGGGTGCGGAACCAGTTGGTGAAGTTTGTCCCATCTGTTTTTAGCTTATCTTTCTCTAGGAATGATCCTAAGTTGAACGAGGGGCGAGGTGCTGCCATCTACAAGGTTGATTCACAAGGATACATATTTAGACTTTTGTTCATAATGTGGAGTTTCAATTTAATCTCAAAATTCTAGAAAGCTCCCACTTAGATAAACACCTCTCAATTTAATTAAGTGATTACACAATCCCAGCCCCCATACCTCCCCCGATCGTCACGGCCACCAGTATGCGAACCAGGTAGGCCTCGAAGCCAATCACATCAGGCATGTGACTCGTGCTCGACCTTTCGGTCTCCTGTGTTCCAGGCCCGCATCTACATACGTCAAGCCTGCCAATCGAACCTTGATGTTAGCTGTTCAGCAAGGCCATATCTGCATATGCCAGGCTTGCCGAACCCAACCTCATGCGAACTCCCTTTAATATGTAGGACAACTCCGGTATGTACGGAGCATCAAGCCATATGGGAGAACCTTCCAGGCGGTGCCCACCAAGGGAGAACACAATGTTGGTATTGTGAGAGATGGTCCTGTTTCGTGCTACCGTCGATATATCTAGCATACTAGCATAAAACAGGAAGTAAAATTGTAAATCATACAACCTATGATCCCCCTTCATGCAAAGCAAAGTTAAACGCCTTTCTACTTTAGCTTGTGCAAGTTTTACGTGGCTGCTAGGGGTTTCGAGAGAGAGAACCGTTTCTATCCTGCGAAAAACATGCCACAACACCGTCTCCCATCCGTCTCTATTACACCCCTGTCGAGGCCCTCCGTTGCAAACATCTTCGCATCGCTAATGCAGAGAGACAGACACCCCCAGCCACTTTATATGGTACAAGCCATATGTCAAGCGTGGAACCAGTCTCGCGTAAACGCGTAAGGTTGGTCGGGGGCCGCTTCATCAAACATTGCCGCAACGCTAAATGAGTACACGTGGGAGGGTAACGAATGAAGATTCGATGCCCACATCCTAGATGTGTTCTACCCATACAATACATCTACGCATAGCTAGCTCTGATACCACTGTTGGGATACGGGGCAGAAAACACAAATTTTTCATACCTACGGTACCCGAACCCAAGATCTATGCTATGGCGATGTAAAGTAACGGAGCGAATCGGTGTTCATACCTTTGAAGACCGAAAGAGGGAAACGTTCTTGCGAACGTGGTTGGCGTAGGCTCAGAACTACGAGCTCCCTGTCGTGTAGAAGACCACCACCGGCGAGGATGACTCCCGGTAAACCTCCAGCGACCAAGTAGCACCACATGTGTAGTGCCTCGAAGAGATTATACACGTACGGTACAATCGATGTTCCTCCCGGGCCCCGAACCAGGCGAGCAGCGGAAAAAAGACGGCTACGGATCTCGACTCCAGCAGAACGACGGCCTGCCTTATGGTGGAGAACTCCAATCCAGGTGCAGACTCCAAAAAAGGGGAGTCCACTTCCGAAAAGGAGAAGGAGGAAGAAGGAGATATTGATGTGTTGGAAAAAAGGGGGGCTACCCCTCCTTATATAGGCGAAGGGGGGGTGTGATCCTCCTCCCCTCCCCTATGTGGGACTAAACTGCCAAGGGGAGGGGGGAGTGCGCCGGCCATAGGGGGGGATGGGCCCCACCCTTGGCGCCAAGCCCAAGGGGGGAGACCCCCTCCTCCCTTAATGGCCCCCATGGGCCCATTTAGCCTTTTCCCATTTTTTTTAATTTATTTAATATGTTTTAAATATTTAATTCAGATAATTAAATAATAAAACATTATTAAACAATTAAACTTTATTTTGAACTATTGAAAATGTCCGGAAACCATTCCGTCCTCCTCCGGAACTATTCCGGTGATTTCTCCTATTTCACCGATTGATCCCGTAACTGTCCTATGCATCGATTGCCCTTAAGTGTAACACCCTAACGGTCCGGGAAACAACAGACATGGTCGAGACTCTTCTCATTGACCAATGACTAGTCAGTTGGACCTGGTTACAATCCTTGACAGCCCCTGCGCTTCCATCGAATGAACTTCGATCGCTTTTGGAAACCGTTAACGATACGACGTAATTCCTTTCATATAGACTATTCGTCATCCTGGGTGAGAAATAGTTATTCTTCACCCCCTCTGATTTGACATTAATATACCGTAATTTTACATTTCGTAAATTTGATATTATTTCATACGCAAAAAGAGAACGGAAACAAATATAATCACCATAAAATATATTTTATGTTACGTAAAATTAGAAACGTAAAAATAATGGGGTAAAATATACATAAAATGTAATTTTTTTGATCTTATGAGCTATATTTTTGTTTTTTTATGTCAAAATTTATGTAGTGAATACATATTAATGTAAATATTTGTGTTATAAATGTATTTTTTTTGAAAGGTTCGTAAAATTACCTCGGGTAATTTATTCTTCACCAGAATAATTTATTCTTCACACTAGGTAATTTTACGAACTTTCATAAAAAAAGTTATATTTGTAATACAAATAGTTACATTAATATGAATTCACTACATAAATTTTGACATAAAAAATAAAAAATATAGCTCATAAGATTAAAAAAATTAAATTTTATGTATATTTTACCCCATTATTTTTATGTTTGTATTTTACGTAACATAAAATATATTTTATGGTAATTATATTTGTTTACGTTCTCTTTTTACGTATGAAATAAGATCAAATTTACGAAATGTAAAATTATGGTGTATTAATGTCAAATAAGAAGGGGGGTGAAGAATTATATATATATATGAAACTGCAGTATTTTCGCAAAAAGAACCACACTGCTGAATTCGGAGCATTGCAGCTCGGGTAAAAACGAACCGCATGCACAGTTTTCGCGATAACTTTTAAACCGTTGATCGGAATTGAGCGTATGATACACCGTTGGATGCGTATGGAAAAGGAGCATCTTCCGTATGTTGAACACTTCCCCAATTCTTCACGGATTAAGAGCAGTTTCAAAAATGGTGCGGCACCCACTTTTGCGGCGGGCGTATTTTCGCGATTTTTCTTAAACCGTTCATCGAAATGATGCAAATGATATACCGTTGGAAAGATATCGATCAGGCGCTCCATCCATATGTAGAGCACTTTGTCTAATTCACTACGGATTTGAGAGAAATCTAGCCGCAAAAAAACGCAACAACTATATTTTTCATTTTCGGATCTTGTAGGGAGTAGAACTTTTTAACCGCTTGTCCGATCGATGTGTATGATACACCGTTGGATTCGTATGGAGTACAAGATTAATCCATATGTTGAACATTTTTCGAGATTCTTCACTGTTTTAAAGTAATTTCGAAAACCGTGGCGCTGCCCTGTTGTGGACAGCGGACATTTTTCGCGTAAATTCGTTTGATTCGTTCGTCCAATCGATGAAACTGATACACCATTGGATAGATTTCGTCGAGGCGCTCAATTTTCATGTAAAACACACTCTCTAATTCATCACGGTTTTAAAGCTACGTCAAATTTACTAAACCGCGGAACTCCGTTCTTCGCGGACCCGAAATCGACGAAGCGAACTGCATTCGCCGGAAACCGCACCGCATCCGACAGTCAAGCGCACTGCATTATCGCCAAACAGAAATGCAATGTTTTTCGCGAAACCGGAATCGACGAAGCGAACTGCATCCGTCGGGCGCCGATTGCATTTGTCGACTGAGAGAACTGCACTTGTGTTTTTAACTTGTAACATATATTTTTTATCAACGAGCATCACAAGGACGAGGCAAGTGAACTGCATTTCTTTTTATCACATCGCAGCACAACGGACAATGAGTTAACCGCAGCCAGTGAACTTTATTAGACGAAAAGCCGCACCACTTCAGATAGAAAAGTGCACTACATCAAACTGACAAGCAAATTGCACAATTTTATTTTATCTTTTTTCCAAAGAAAATTATAAACACCAGTTAAACAGCAGAAAACGAAGGTTGTGAACTACAACAATACCAAAAAGAGAAACACATGATTATCACCTCATTTCGACTCACTAACAAGTGAGCACTGCTACTACTTTGTCAAGTGAACCTCATTTCAGTATACAAATCAGAACAAAGCGAACTGCTTCTTTCTTGTTTTTTACATGAATCCAAAATCTGATGTATCTTCTCGGCGAACTGCATGCGAGGAACCGCACAACATCACTGAGCAACCGAGTCACTTTCCTGTAAAATGTGGACAACACGCATGGTGAGGGATGGCATGGACTACGGCTGCAGAGAGAAAAGGGCGAGGGAGTGGCCTAGGCCCACCGTGGTCGGGTTAGCCGGCGCCCGCCGTGGCCTGGGTGGTCACGGCTCCCGGTGGAGGCCCACGGGAGGTCGTGGCGAGGAGGGGGCGGGGCGCTGCGGAGGGAGGGGCGCCATGGCGGTCGCTGTTGTCGCCATTCACGGGGCCGCCCTAGCCAGATCCACGGCCGGGGAACCGCCGACGAGGGCAGGGGCGGTGGCGCCGCCGCGCCGGTCGAGGTTCCGCGGTCTGGCGATGTTTTGCGGCGACCAGACCCGGATCCGCCACGGGGGAGCGCGATTGGGGATGGTTGACGCCGGATCCCGTGGTGTGGTAGTCGGCCGGATCCCGTGGGGATGGTTGACGTCGGATCCCGTCTTGGGTTGGTAGTCGGCCGGTGGTGAGGCCGGAGTCCCGGGCGCCGCGTGGCTGGATCTGACGGCCGGCGCCGGCAAGATCCATGGCGTGGCGGTGGGAGGCACGATCTAGGGGGCTGGGGCAGGGAGGTTGCGCTAGGAACGAGAGGGAAGGAGCGCAGTCGGGCGGCGCAGGGGGAGGTAATGGCTCGGGGTGGTTCCGTGCGGGAGATGGGGGGAGGTGGGGGTGATTACGTGCGGGAGGTGGGATCGTTTTAGTTTTTTTCTGTTGCGTTTGGGTGGGTTTTGAGACGTTGGTTCGGATCGGTGGGCAGGGTGTTGGCAGAATAAGTTGTTAGAATAAGTCTTAAGAGTGTTGTTAGAATAGACCCACCCTATATATATATATATATATATATATATATATATATATATATATATATAAATGCGTAATGACTTGACAACTAAGTTAGTATAATCTGGCAACTGTATGAATAAGTATCAGGTAAGTAAGTAACAGTTATGTGGTAAGTACTGTTGAAAAAAATGTTGTCAAAACATATTGACATGAGATCTAGTTTTGAAGATCTCATCGCGAGAAAGTTAATGGTACAAACGAATCATCAATAGAATTAACGGTTTAGGAGATAAAAAATTCAAACTTTGAAGAATAGCAAAGCTAGCACATTTGTTGGATGGATGGATAGCAAAGCTAGTACATTTACTGAATGGATGGTAGCCGCCGCACAGGAAGGCGTCCGTGCGACTAGTAGCGTCCTTTTTTTTAGTAAGCATTCAAGTATATGGAAACGAATTGTTCATTTATCTTTGTGTGGATAGATATAATACAAAACCAAGATCTCCATATTTATATTTTCAGATTTGCTAGGGCACATCTGGATGTGCTGATGTGCTCTAAGATAGAGCACATCTAAGTTCAATCAAACTAGAAAGAAAAAGAAAAAATATTTAAAAAAAATATGTAAATAAATCTTGATGTAAAATCAATAGTATATAACTTAGATGTGTTCTATCTTAGGGCACATCTAGATGTGCCCTAGACAAACCCTCATATTTTTACTGAAGAATGATTCAGTTAGGCGTGAAAATTGCGCCAGAAGAGTAGAAGGCTACACAAATCCTGAAAAAAGTAATCATGTTTAGCCCTTGGTAGTTGAGTTGGTTACGTTTTTTGTACACGCCTACTTCATCAAGCCACATCCAGTCATTTAGAGTAGGTAAGCTGGTAAGCAATCCAAGAAGAAGATATATGGTTCCTTAGGAGATATGCACACACTTGAACGACATCTATGCTATCTAGTACCGACCAGGAACGAGAAGTAGGGTGCCACTGGCACTGAACTCAACATAAGAGAGACGACACCGCGCCGCCGGAGCCATGGAAGAAGGGCGAGACGGCAAGGAGGCCAAGCCCGAGGATTCAGAGGACTGGGGCAACGCCAATGACAGCAGCAGCAGATGCAACGGCAGCAACATGATCTCCGTCCAGTTCATGCAGAAGGTATACGTACGTTTGCAATGTATAGTACTGTACCACGTAGTAGATGAAGAAAAAATTTCAGGAAGAATCGCGCATTTGATCCAAATTTGAACAGATTCTTGCGGAATTTTTGGGAACCTACTTGATGATCTTCGCCGGGTGCGGGTCCGTGGTGGTGAACCAGAGCACGGACGGCGTTGTGACGTTTCCGGGGATCTGCGCCGTGTGGGGGCTCGTCGTCATGGTCATGGTCTACACCGTCGGCCACGTCTCCGGGGCGCACTTCAACCCCGCCGTCACCGTCGCCTTCGCCACCTGCCGCCGCTTCCCGTGGAAGCAGGTACGTACCTTTCCAGTGCATAAGCCGGTGTGATCATGAACACCGTCTGAGACCTTGGTTGACGAGCTGAATGAAAATGTGGATGTTTGCAGGTGCCGTGCTATGCCCTGGCCCAGGTGCTGGGATCCACGGTAGCGAGCCTGACGCTGCGGCTGACGTTCGGCGGCGCGCAGGGGAAATTCTTCTTCGGGACGACGCCGTCCGGTTCGAGCGCGCAGGCGGTGGCGCTCGAGCTCGCCATCTCCTTCCTCCTCATGTTCGTCGTCTCCGGAGTGGCCACGGACGACAGAGCGGTAAGACCCACCGCCACCTGCTTCACGCCGTCGTTCCACTTGGAGATCGGAAACGATAAAAACTTGCTCATGTCTGATGGAACTTTAATTTGTCTCGCAGATCGGTGAACTGGCCGGTCTCGCCGTTGGCGCCACCGTCGTGCTCAACGTGCTCTTTGCCGGGTACGAGCCCATCTTAAACATCACGTCGAAACTGTAGACGTTCTGTCGTTCTTACTCTAACCTGACCTGTGGTCTGTGGATGCGCCAGGCCGATCACGGGGGCGTCGATGAACCCGGCGAGGAGCCTCGGTCCGGGGATCGTCGCCGGCCAGTACGGCGGTGTGTGGGTGTACGTCGTCGGCCCGGTGTGCGGGACGGTGGCGGGCGCGTGGGCCTACAACCTCGTTCGGCTGCCGGACAAGCCGCCGACCGCCAGGAGCGGATCGTTTCTCAAGCCCGCGGGGTAAAAAAATTTGTTGCTGGTTTGATCACACTACCCATCAATTTTTTGAAGGAAAAATGTGTCGAAACTGTTCATTTGGTGTTAACTCCACTGACAGACCCTTTCTGTTCCAGATAAACCGATTCTCAAACCAAAAGGGTAAATGCTCAAAATTGGCATTTCCATGTATGTCACCACAAACAAAATATTATAAAATTATAAAAATAATCAACATTATAAACAAATCTAGATAAGTTTGCGGAGTGCTCTTAGTCTTAGCCGACCGACCAACCCCAACGTGCGCCGTTCAATTCGCTCAACCGAAACCATTTCATTTGCGCCTATGTTACCCCATCATCCGCAGTCACCCCTTCTTCTCCACCGCTCATATCAAAATTGTTCACAACCCTTACCTTCGTCGGTTGCAACATGACATGCTCACTATCGCAACCCCCTCGCTATCGCCGATGTAGCCTCACTGTCCCAACAAAAAGTCATCGTCGATCCCACCAATCCACGTTAATGGTTGAAGCTTTTCCATCGTAGATCGCCGTAGAAATTGTTGTGATTATATTAATTACATAAATTAGGGAAATCTCCACTTAGTTAACCGCATAGCGGTTGCATGCCTAGAAACGGACGCGCCATCTCCTCCAAAGGACGCGCCCCTGTTTTGCTTTCAAACCGACATCAATCCCGTCGGTTCTATTGTATATAATGTACTCTTTCTTCCGAGATCAATGCAAGATTTTCACTCGAATCTTCACACGTTATCAGCACTTAGATTCTACCGAGAAGAGCACTAGAGGGAGAAGGGAGAAAGCACTCGCCGCCGTTCTCTACGGGAACAATCCGATGGAAGAGGAATTATGCCTTGTGGATAGTGGCACCACAAAGTCTATACTGAGGGAGATAAAATATTTCCAAACTCTGACAAAGATAAATGGAGATATTTTAACTATCGCTGGACGCGATATTGTGATTGTTGGCACATGATGTGACATATTTACCCTCCCAAGTGGTACACAAGTGACAATTGAGGATGATTTATTGTATCCCGATTCGTCCCGTACCCTAATCAGTTACCGAGATATCCGTAAAAATGGTTTTCACATTGAAACCCATGAAGACAACAAAGAGGAGTATCTACTCTTTACCAAAAATCATGGATATGGCAAAGAGGTACATGAGAAAATTCCCTCTCTATCGTCTGGTTTGTACTATACGTACATCAAACCCGTAGAACATGTTGCATAAAAAGTAATTTTTCAGAATGTTAACGCATTCCAAACATGGCATGATCGCCTTGGCCATCCTGGTATCGGGATGATGAGAAAAATTACTAGCAATTCCATTGGTCACAATTTGCTTGAGTCAAAATTTCCTCAATCTTCTGATTTTGTGTGCACATCTTGTGCCACGGGAAAGCTAATTTTGAGGCCTTCGCATCTCAAGATACAAGCTGAACCACTTCAGTTCCTTGAACGCATTCAAGGAGACATCTGTGGTCCCATTCAACCATTAACTGGACCTTTCAGGTATTTCATGGTTCTCATTGACGCATCTACACGATGGTCACATGTGTGTCTTCTATCCACACGAAACCATGCATTTGCCAAGATAATGAGGCAAGTCATTAAATTGCAAGCCCATTATGCTGAAACTCGAATTAAATCAATTCGAATGGACAATGCTGCAGAATTCTCCTCACGAGATTTCAATGATTATTGCATGGCTTTGGGGATTGATGTTCAGCACTCTGTTCCATATGTCCATACACAAAATGGTTTGGCAGAATCATTGATTAAGAGGATCAAACTCATTGCAAGACCTTTGTTAACGAATTGCAACTTGCCAACCTCATGTTGGGGTCACGCCATTTTACACGCTGCTGACTTGATACAACTGAGGCTAAATGCATATCACAGTACTTCCCCTCTGCAAATGATACGTGGAAATCCTCCAAGCATTTCTCATCTGCGCAAGTTCGGATGTGCTACATACATCCCGATCTCACCACCACAGCGGACATCTATAAGCCCACACAGGAAACTGGGGATATATGTGGGGTACAAATCGCCGTCGATTATCAAGTACCTGGAACCCATTATTGGGGATCTATTCACAGCCCGTCACGCTGATTGCATATTTAATGAGGAACGTTTTCGGACATTAGGGGGAGATTTCAAGTACCAGAATGAATGCCCGGAAATTGATTGAAATGCTCAAGCCATTTGACACTCTAATCCACGTTCTCATGAGACCGAACTCCAAGTTCGGAAAATCATAAATTTGCAACATCTTGCAAATAATCTGCCAGATTCATTTACTGATCTAAAAGGTGTTACAAAATCCTTGAATCCATCCAGAAATGCGCCCGAAAGAGTGGAGGTATCAATAAAAACCACTCAACTCCCTGTTCCTAAAAAGAGGGGGAGTAGTACGGCCTCTGACTTGGATCCTGCTTCTAACAAGCAGCACAGGAAATCGAGGAGAAAAACCTCGGAAACAGTAAATGCAAGTCAACTCAACGTTGACAAACACCTAGTGGATGGGCAACCTCCACAACCCAGCTCCAGAGTGCACATACTGGCTGGGACATCGGAACACCCAGACTCACACATATTGGGAAATCATGAAGAGTCATCAAGGGTGCAGGAGATATCCACCAACTATATCGATTCTGGAGAATCATTTGATCGTAAGTCTACAATTGTCGACACTTACTTTTCTGCTACAATTGCAAATGCCCTTCTCAATGATCATGATCCTAGGACCATCGTCGAGTGTGAAAAACGCTCTGACTGACCTCAATGGAAGGATGCAATACAAGCAGAATTAGCCTCGCTTAACAAAAGAAAGGTATTCACAGAAGCAATACCTACACCTCCAAATGTTTTCCCTGTGGGATTCAAATGGGTGTTCATCCGAAAACGGAATGAGAACAATGAGGTGGTGAGATACAAAGCAAGGCTCGTAGCACAAGGTTTCACGCAGAGACCTGGCATTGATTTCAATGAAACATATTCTCCAGTTATGAGTGTTATCACATTCCGATATCTTATTTCTTTGGCAGTACAAAATCATCTATCTATGAAGTTGATGGATGTCGTGACCGCATATCTTTACGGGTCACTAGATTCGGACATTTACATGAAGGTTCCTGACGGAGTCTCTGACGGGGATGTACCCCAGCAAATCCCATGGTCAGGGACCCTGGGTTAGTCATGAGAGGCACAGGTTGGACGATAAGATCGTCGGCTAACAGGAGGATACGTTCCTGCTCGATATTATTGATTGGAGATGGCGATTACAGGGAAGCCGAGGCTAGTGCGCACAAGGCTAGGTTACAGATTGCGTATTGCTTGCTCTCGATGTCTCCCCTCCTAGCCCTTATATACTAGGCTAGGTCTCGTGGAGTCCGTCTTGATTACAGATGAGGTTTCCTAACCATGATCTTGTTCCGTACGGCAAGTTTGCACCTTCCTTATGACTCGCGGACTCCTACGTCGGTGCCACTAGTGGGCCAAGGCTGGGCCCAGGAGGCATCTTTGTGGGCCTTTTGTCTTCTGGTACACCGGGTAGGCTCATCTATAGGAGTCGTGGGGTCACCCCCTCGTCAGTAGCCCCCGATTGCCTGGGGGACTCGAAGAGGCGCGCAGGGACCACTCTAGCGTCGTTTTGATGTATGCACGGTTTAACCGCGGGTCGCTAGCAGTCTAGGGCCATGACAAAACCTGTTTCGAGGGATTCTAATCTGAAAAGTCCCAAGGTGTCGACTGATTGAGCCTTGGTGAATTGCACTAGTGGCAAAAACCGCAGTCGCCCAATCAAACCCATGTCCCTCGACATGAGCTTGGAACACTGGTGTCTAGAAAAAGTCATGCCGCTGCAGATCTTACAGTGATCAATTGCCGCCATTAAAGTTCATAGCCTAGGCGCGTCCGCCCGGCTTTTTCTATCATGCATGCGCATGGAAAAGGTTGGGAGTGAAATCGCTCTTCGGAAAGTCCCAGCCCGGCCAATCTTCGCAGCGGGGTCTTACCTACACGCTAAGCTTGCGTGGCATCTGGGCACAGTGTATCGTGTTCCAGGAATATGTATTTTTATTGAGGCGCGGAGCCTAGTAGATAAGGCACCCACTTGGAATAAACAATCAAGTGGGCGGTTTTAGTGGTCACTCCTGGAGCTTCTTCGAGTGCTCGGGTGTAAAGGGATATTTGCTCGGGATGTCGTCGAGTGCTTGAATATATAGATTTTTGCGAGTAATCACTCGAATATCTCTTTTGCTCTCGGTGTGAGGGAGCACCCGATAGTCCAGGACCGCTCGATCGGGCGAGTGCAGGTCTGCTTGTCTTGCGTCGTGGTGAGGGAGCACCCAAAACTCTCATGGGTGCGAGTAATCACTCGAGCACATTTTTACTGCTGGGTGAGGGAGCACCCGAAAACTCTCATGGGTGCAAGTAGTCACTCGAGCACGTTTTTACTTCTGGGTGAGGGAGCACCCGAAAAATCTCATGGGTGCGAGTAGTCACTCGAGCACGTTTTTACTTCTGGGTGAGGGAGCACCCAAAAACTCTCACGGGTGGATACTCTCCCGATGGGAGTTTAGATATATTTAAAAAATGTATTTAAACTATGTAAAAAACGGTGTTTTGCAAGCTGCCTCTTCTGCTCGATGCCCCCTTGATTTACCTCTTTGTTTGGCGAAGATAACTATCTCCTTGCTGGAGGACCGTCAAAGATGCTCTGACTGCTGCCCGTCATGTCTTCATGACCGGTCCTAATGATGACTTTTGGTGGTGTGCTGCAGCCGTCTGTTAAGTTATCGATGCGCGCATTGAAACCGCGCGAGATTTGACGCGTCCAACGCACTGTGTCGCCCGTGTGAAGGCATCTTTGTCTCGAAATTCGAATCGCCCAGCATGCTTTGGTCTTTGAATTAACTGCTTCCGTCGTCTGGACTTCTGCGCGCTTTTTGGGTCTATGCTATAAATAGCCCCCTTGTGTTCATCTTCCGGTAATGTTTATCCTCTGCTCATCTTGGTCGCCTTTCTCTTCCTTTTCTCATGGCGCCCAAGCGTGGAGCTGGTATGACTGGCCGTGGTCGTGCTCGCCGTGGTCGTGGTGGTCGTACTCCGTGCTCTTCTCGCGGTGGTCGTCATGGTGCAGCGTTGGTGCCTTCCTCCTCTTCCTCGGAGGAGGGTGTTTGGTGTTATGACTTTCTCCTGCACGTCCATGGCCGGGGTGCTGCTCGTATTCTTCTTCCTTCTGCATTTGCTGCCATTGTTTCTGAGCGTGGCCTTGAAGGCTTGCTGCTTCTTCTTCAGGGGTGCACTCGATCTCCTTCTTATGTTAAGCTGGAGATCGATAGTTCTCGCTTGATTTTTCTTGGCTTTGGCTGGAGATCCTTTGCTCGTCGGTTGAACTTGCGTGATGGTGACACTCTTTGTTGCCGTTTTGATGGCGAAGACACTCTTGTCATCCGCGCCTTTGACCCGAGTGGCAACCGCATGGATCCGTACTGGCCGGAGACGAGCAGTGATGGTTCTGACAGGTCGAGGAGTCCTTTGCCTGCGTCGTCAGCTGCTTCCTCCTCCGGTGAGTCTTCGGGTGCTGATGCAGAGCCGTCTTCAACTGCTTCCCCCTCCGGTTCTGAAGAGGATCTCGACGTCAAACCACTAGTCAAGCGGGCGCGTCAGGCGACCTTGTAGAACTGGAGGCGGAAGCGTCATCTTCGTCGGCAGCTCGGGTGGAGCTGGAGAAGAAGCTGGTGGAGCAGGAGAAGAAGCTAGTGGTGTTGGGATTCGGGGCAGAAAACACAAATTTTTCATAACCTACGAGACCCATACCCAAGACCTATGCTATGCTGATGCAAGTAACAGACAGAAATAGATCACCTACCAGTATGTAGTTCGTTAAGCGGGAAACGTTCCCGCATGAACGTGGTTGGTGTAGTCGTACCGGCAATCCCCGATGCCGCGCAGATCCACGATGACTCCTGTAGCCACCCGATCCTTGTGGACCGATGACGGGATTACGTCCCCGTCGGAACGTTGCTGATGAAGACCTCGCGATACGGCCACGACGACGAATTAGCACCACAAGTGTAGTGCCTCGCGGGATTATACACATACAGTATACCCGACGTCCCTCCGGGCTCCGAACCAGTAGAGCAGCGGAAAGAAGATGGATTCGGATCCCGATTCCAGCAGCACGACGGCGTGCGTATAGTGGAGAAATCCCCTAACCCAGTGCAGCCTCCAAACAAGGGGAGTCCGCTCAAAGGCTGGAGAGAAGGAGGAAGAGAGAGATGAGAGAAACTTGTCTCAAATCAACTTGTATGAAGAAAAAAGGGCACCCTACCCCTCCTTATATAGGCCAAGGAGGGGTGCCACCCCCCCTCCACTTCCGGGGTGGGACTAATCCCATGGGAGGGGGTTTTGGCGCAGCCCTAGGGGGGTGGGGCCCCTCATGGCGCCATGGCCCATGGGGGAGGACTCCCTCTCCCCCTAATGGGCCCTATGAGGCCCATATGCCTTTTCTTCCATTTTTTATTATATTTAATTATATTTTAATATTTAATTCAGTTAATTAAATAATAAAACATTAATTAAACATTATTAAATATATTTTGAACCTTTCAAAATACCCGGAACAACTTCCGGCCTTCATCGGAACAATTCCAGTGTTCTCTCCAATTTGTCCGGTGATCCCGAATCAATCCTTACTGCATCGAGTACCCTTAAGTGTAACATCCTACGGTCCGGGAAACAGCAGACATGATCGAGACAATTCTCATTGATCAATGACTAATCAATTGGACCTGGTTACAATCCTTGATAGCCCCTGCGCTTCCATCGAATGAACTTCAATCGCTGTTGGATCCGTTAACCGTGTGCCTGTTCCCTTTGTCCTAGGGTACTTTGCTTGTCCGAGGTTTGATCATCGGTAGCCACTATACCTAGTTCGTCCTCGTTCTCAACAAACAAGTTTACTCGTTCCCGTGATATTACAACCCCGTGACCTAGTCACATGTTTGCAAACTTTATGATGCAATATCACCGAGTGGGCCCAGAGTACCTATCCGTCACACGGATGGACAAATCCCGCTTTGATCTATTTGCATACTCATCAACCATATATTTCGGAATACCCAAAGTGCACCGTTATAGCTAGCATATTTCAGTCAGGCGGTGGGATACAAATCAAAGTCTCCTCATAGATGACAATTACGTATGATCATTACGGTCAAAGGATCTGTTCACTACGTTATAGTTATCGCAATGTCGAACTATGTGATTTGATCACATCGCAACACTTCTGGTGGGTGTATGTCCATCATATCATTATCCAATGATACGACTCCATTGTCAACAGACGCCATTGTCTCATGACCAGGAAACCTTGATCATCAATCGCCCAATGGACTAGTATACTAGGGATAACTAGGGACCTGGTTGTTTGTATACCACACCTGTATTAATGTTTTCGCTTAATACAGTTATAGCATAGTATCAAACGTATTATGAACTAATGGAATATGCTCGATAAAACATATTTTATTTGCCTCTAGGGCACATTCCCAACAGTCTCCCACTTGCACTAGAGTACAAATAATCTAGTTGCATTTTCTCTGGATCATAACTCCTTATTGATCATGCTTGCCCGTGGAAGAGGTTGTATCAACGGTCTGGGTACCATTCAGAACCGTATGTCCTTTTGCAAATCATAATGTCACCTAATTTGACATTCCTTCATTATCCACTATAATAATGAGGTATATATATTTGGCGGTGAAGTGAGACTTCGTTTGCTGTGTCATAGCAATGACATCCGGTGGGTCACGCGGACTTTCCCATAGTCATGCACACTTGAAACTCACTCAATCAGAAGTCGAACTTCTTAAACCATAATATAACTCTTGCTACTTCTAAAGCAGCCACATCAATGTAGATTCAATCCTTAGTGCATTGTATGCAACTTTGATGTCTAACCATGTTTCTTTCAACTTAGACATTCATTAGTATGATATCTCAATTTTTTAGGTTAGTGTCAAAACTTGAACCAGCATAACATTTATGGTCAAGTCCACTATCCTTTACAAATTTGAGATGTATCCTCAGTTCTCTTCAGACACTGAAGGATAAACTTAACTCTTTGTTCAATGATTTACTCATAAATCATATCACAACATGTTCTTACTACCAAGAACTTGGGTCACATTACGTCGAGTACACAACTCTGGTTTTATATGAAAGAACCTATGACAAAGGCATAGAGGATCCAACACATCCATTTATTTCATTAACCATTAACCATTGTTCTTGTACTGAGATTAACTCAACACTTCTCTTGGATATACAAGTAAGGACTACTTCTTGACTTGTCCCATTCTGAACTCCTTCAGAATCTTATCCAGGAAAGTATTACGACTCAATGTTATTAAACACATATCTATCTTCATAGATCTTCAATGCTTAATACTTATTCATCTTCATTTATGAAAGATTCAAATAATCATTAACACCAACTGCACCATTTATAATATGTTATCCATATATGAGAATGTTATCATGCTCCCACTCAAATATGTCATGCACATATTAAGTTATAGGATAACACTCATATTGCTCCCACTCAAATATGTCGGCCACATATAAGACAAGGATAACATCCACATGGCTCCCACTTAGATATGTCAGACACATATTAAGTTCAGGATACTAACCACATGGCTCCTACTCAAATATGTCATTTACATATAAGTCTAGGATAATACTCCCATAGCTCCCACTCAAAATATGTCGTCTACATATTAAGTTTCAGGAAACTATTCAGCTCCCACTCAGTTTCATGCAAATGCATGTTTCCTCGATATTTTGGTTATGTCCAAAATCCTTTGATCATCCATCAAAATGAGAATTCAGTTTACGAGACACTAGTATCCATATGTTTTTCCAAAACCTTCTTGTTGTACCAATTACAACACTTCTTCAAATACAAGATTTGAGGAAGTCACGGTATTGATAACAATCCTGGATCAATCGTAGTGAATATCCCTTTGACTCAAGCATTGCTACACATTGTAGTCAACCCATTGAATTTGTCAGAAACAATCTTTGTGACAAACCAATCTTGACGTCCCTTTGATGTTCACATTTATTCCTCATAACTCTGAAGTTATTGTGAATATCAAGTAACCTCCTTACTTGATAAGATTCAAGCAATCTTAAATGTAACTCAACATAGGATTTCATGACTCATAGTCATATCTCGTACTTAGGTCCACCATCGCTTCTTTGTAGACCGTAGGAATGTCTTGTTCCATTAACATGACAAGTGAATCATGAATATCATTTTTCACCAGGGGCAAATATATATATTCTTGAATCCTACCTTTCTCAGTAAAATCTCCCAACAGAAGATCATGATCATTATCATTAGTTTCTCCTCTTATTGTAGAGCTTTGCTTCCAGAACATATTCCGTTGCACTACTCTGACATTTGGAGGCAAGGTCAATTACCTTGGTTGAACTTTCACTTTTCTTCCATTACCACATTTATCAAGAACAATTCTTGACAAACACCAAACATAGCAATACAAGTTTTTCTCCTTTTGGTTCTATTTGTGGAAGATGCATCCATAGTTGTCTAAGGATACACTACAACGATAATTTATCTTACATAAATCAAGCTTCCTAGAAACCACAACACACCATGACATATATGGTGTTGGTTTCCACGAACTCAGATGGTTCCCTATGCTGAAGTGAGTGTTTGCATATTAAATTAATAACTCTAAACATTAATAACGTAACTTGGTAAGAGATAACTTTAGACCATACACTATTCGATAGAATATGATTACAATGTTCAGGCACGTCAACCATATTGAAGTGTCTCAAGACATTGCAATTTGTGAAACAACTTTCACAAGTCTGTATGCCCAAGACTAACTCAAAACATTTGTCACTTTGATCAAATCGCAGAGACTTGTCTTTCTTGTTAATTTAATATCCATCTTTACTCTGAAATCCCTTTTGATCATATCAAATTATTTCAGACTCATGTTTCATTAGTGAATACAAATATTTATCTAAGTCCACATACGAAGTTCACGAAATAATGAAATTCACCACATGCTGACATACGATACATCACAATGTATGATACTCAACAATCAGTACACATTCCGTTTACCAGAATGCGAGGTTTTAGTCATCTCACCTAAAAGGCATGGTTTGTATGTGTCAAGAGATCAAGTATCTTAAGACATCATCATACCATTCATGACTTAAACTGTAGTGTCATTATTAAGCCTGGATATTTCTTGGCATTACAATATTTCTTATAAATGATCAAACAACTATCATCGATATAAGAATAACTCATTCATAATCGTAATGTGACCATAAGAGATATCATTCATAAAAGGAGAACAACTGACTTGTTTCTCACTAATATGAATAATTGTCTTTGCGAGATGCAAGACACACTAATAAAGTCCTCATTCAAACGATCATAAAATTTATTCATATATTAATCAATTGATAGATGTAGAGGGAGAGTGTTGTCGACCATCAACTATCTTGATTGCCGTCAGCACACATTGTCACCTCATCCCTTCCAAGCCACTCTCAAGCAGTAAGTTCAAGCATCGAATACTTAATCAACCGCAATTAGTGTTTCGTGGGAAAGACATTTATAACTCGTATATCAAATATACCTTCTCCGTCAATGACCATTCCTGCATTGGTTCTACTCTTAAAGTTCTTGACTTTAACCATGACCTCATGACAGGTGAACGATTCTCCTTCATGACATAGTCCAGACATGGTCTTTGTAACTAGGAGGAAGCGGATGCAACTCCCCAGTTATCGCAAAGTAACCAGTCATTTAGTAGTCCAAGTTATGCACAAGGTGTTCCATGCATCTTATACATTTTCCAAGTGAATTTCTCAGCAGGTTGTTCCTTCCACCATAGTTGAAAGAAACCCCGTCCATATACTTATATTCCATTACTCTGATTTGTGACCAAGTGCTTTCAAGTTCACCTAGCACGTCATACGTGTTGGTTAACATGCATTCACAATTCAGATTCCATAGAATGAATTATGGTGTATTGGACAGTCATTCATAAGTGACGGTGAGTGCGATACTCATCATCATCTTCCTTGATTACGGAGTTGTCAGGTGTATCTCCTAGCAGTTCTTCGTATTATGTTTAGCAAGTCATTACTAATGAGTATGTCTCTAATGGTGTTGGTACACATCAATGAAGTAAGACCCATTTACCTTAAGTTCTATCATACTAAAAGAGCCATAGTTCTAAACATTGGTATGACGTTATCTACAATGATATTTGCTAAGACATGAAGATTAAGTTCATAATATGGAGTTCATGTTTCAAAAACAATTCTGGAACTCCCACTCAGACAAACATCCCTCATAGTTTATTCTAAGTGATTACACGATCCTTGAACACCATACCTCCCCCGATCGTCACAGCCATCAGTATGTTGTTCAAGGTAGGCCATCATGCCAATCACATCATCCATGTGACTCATGCTCGACCTTTCGGTCTCTTGTGTCCCGAGGCCATATCATATACATATGCCAGGCTCGCCATCACACCCTATGTGATTTGTTGTTGTGTCATGCAAGGCCATATCATATACATATGCCAGGCTTGCTATACCCACCTCATGTGAACGAAAAAATGTTTGACACACGTGTGACACGTGGTGCCTCCATAATGTAGAACTTTCCAGGTGGTGCTCACTAGGGTAAGGACACTATGTTGGTTTTAGTGAGGGATCATTCTATTATGCTACCGTCGTATATCTAACATATTAGCAAAACAGGATGCAACAGTATAAATCATACATGCTATGATTCCCCCCGACATGCAAATTAAAGTTGAAAACGCCTTCCTACTTTATCTTTTGCAAGTTTTACGTGGCTGCTAGGGGTTTCGAGAAAAGAACCGCTTTCTATCCTACGAAAACAAGCCACAACACCAATCCCGCAATTGTCTCTATTACACCCCTATCGGGGCCCTCCGTTGCAAACATCTTCGCATCGCTAATGCAGAGAGACAGACACCCCCCCAGCCACTTTATATGGTACAAGCCATATGTCAAGCGTGGAACCAGTCTCGCGTAAACGCGTAAGGTCGGTCGGGGGCCGCTTCATCAAACATTGCCGCAACGCTAAATGAGTACACGTGAGAGGGTAACAATTGGAGAATTGATGCCCACATACTAGATGTGTTCTATCCGTACAATACATCTACGCATAGCCTTGCTCTGATACCACTGTTAGGATTCGGGGCAGAAAACACAAATTTTTCATAACCTACGAGACCCATACCCAAGACCTATGCTATGCTGATGCAAGTAACGGACAGAAATAGATCACATACCAGTATGTAGTCCGTTAAGCGGGAAACGTTCCCGCATGAACGTGGTTGGTGTAGTCGTACCGGCAATCCCCGATGCCGCGCAGATCCACGATGACTCCTGTAGCCACCCGATCCTTGTGGACCGATGACGGGATTACGTCCCCGTCGGAACGTTGCTGATGAAGACCTCGCGATACGACCACGACGACGAAGTAGCACCACAAGTGTAGTGCCTCGCGGGATTATACACATACAGTATACCCGACGTCCCTCCGGGCTCCGAACCAGTAGAGCAGCGGAAATAAGATGGATTCAGATCCCGATTCCAGCAGCACGACGGCGTGCGTATAGTGGAGAAATCCCCTAACCCAGTGCAGCCTCCAAACAAGGGGAGTCCGCTCAAAGGCAGGAGAGAAGGAGGAAGAGAGAGATGAGAGAAACTTGTCTCAAATCAATTTGTATGAAAAAAAAGGGCACCCTACCCCTCCTTATATAGGCCAAGGAGGGGTGCCACCCCCCCTCCACTTCCGGGGTGGGACTAATCCCATGGGAGGGGGGTTTTGGCGCAGCCCTAGGGGGGTGGGCCCCCTCATGGCGCCATGGCCCATGGGGGAGGACTCCCTCTCCCCCTAATGGGCCCTATGAGGCCCATATGCCTTTTCTTCCATTTTTAATTATATTTAATTATATTTTAATATTTAATTCAGATAATTAAATAATAAAACATTAATTAAACATTATTAAATATATTTTGAACCTTTCAAAATACTCGGAACAACTTCCGGCCTTCATCGGAACAATTCCAGTGTTCTCTCCAATTTCTCCGGTGATCCCGAATCAATCCTTACTGCGTCGAGTACCCTTAAGTGTAACAGCAGACATGATCGAGACAATTCTCATTGATCAATGACTAATCAATTGGACCTGGTTACAATCCTTGATAGCCCCTGTGCTTCCATCGAATGAACTTCAATCACTGTTGGATCCGTTAACCGTGTGCCTGTTCCCTTTGTCCTAGGGTACTTTGCTTGTCCGAGGTTTGATCATCGGTATCCACTATACTTAGTTCGTCCTCGTTCTCAACAAAAAAGTTTACTCGTTCCCGTGATATTACAACCCCGTGACCTAGTCACACGTTTGCAAACTTTATGATGCAATATCACCGAGTGGGCCCAGAGTACCTATCCGTCACACGGATGGACAAATCCCGCTTTGATCTATTTGCATACTCATCAACCATATATTTCGGAATACCCAAAGTGCACCGTTATAGCCAGCATATTTCAGTCAGGCGGTGGGATACAAATCAAAGTCTCCTCATAGATGACAATTACGTATGATCATTACGGTCAAAGGATCTGGTCACTACGTTATAGTTATCGCAATGTCGAACTATGTGATTTGATCACATCGCAACACTTCTGGTGGGTGTATGTCCATCATATCATTATCCAATGATACGACTCCATTGTCAACAGACGCCATTGTCTCATGACCAGGAAACCTTGATCATCAATCGCCCAATGGACTAGTATACTAGGGATAACTAGGGACCTGGTTGTTTGTATACCACACCTGTATTAATGTTTCCGCTTAATACAATTATAGCATAGTATCAAACTTATTATGAACTAATGGAATATGCTCGATAAAACATATTTTATTTGCCTCTAGGGCACATTCCCAACAAGTGGAGCAGGAGAAGAAGATGGTGGAGTGTCGTCTTCGACTGCTCTGCAAATAAGTCGAGCTTCACCTTTTGTTATGTCATTGACATCGTGAGCCTGCTGCTTCGACTCCTCCTTTGTCTGTGATGATGCTCGTTGTCTTAGTGCCAGTCATTCCAGCATGGGCACTCATGTAGAAGTTATAATTCCTTGTAAGCTTATCAGTTGCTTGTGCCTTTGTACCTAGATGAGTTCTCCATGTAATGAGGGTTGCCATCGAGCAATCAGAGCTGCCTTCTATCCAATGTACTTTCGAATCTTTTATACTAAGAATGATCTTCGGGTCCTTGTAATGCGAATTGTGCATGAGTCTTTGCAGCGAAATTGTCTTTGAGCCCTTTGCAACCGATTGCCGTGTTTGAATACTGGCGATCGAGATTTGTCTTCGAACCCCTTGCAACCGAGAGTTGTCTTCGAGTCCATCAAAAAACTTCACACTGCATGTTCTATCAGGTGCGCGACAGCGCTCCCGATGGGAGTAGCCCCCGAGGCTACGTTTGAGTCGAAGAGTCGAATGTAGGCTAAGATCTGTTTCCTTTGTCATTCTTCCATTATCTTCTGTCTTTTTATCGGGTGCACGGCAGCGCTCCCGATGGGAGTAGCCCCCGAGGCTTTAGGTGATCGTTGGCGATTAGGTGAAGACTTTAAATATTTGTCTGCGTCCTGTGCTCCGTCTGTAGTTCTTCGGAGTACAGGGTGTTCCATTTGGTTGTAGCCGTGTCTTTTCTTTTGATTCCGAACAGAGTTCAACGGGTGGCGCTTGTCGATGGGTTTTCGCTTGGACCCTTCTGAGCTTCGGGCTGCGTGAGCGGTGATGATGTCTCTCGGGAGGAGATTTTGCCATCGAGCCCCCGAATGTTTTTGTGAAAGATCGCGATTGCGACGATAGCGTCTCTCGGGGGGTTGTTGTGCTCGAGCCCCCGAGTGCTTTGGTAAAAGATCACGATTGTGACGATAGTGTCTCTCGGGGGGGGGGGTGTGCTCGAGCCCCCGAGTGATTTGGTAAGAGATCGCGATTGCGACGATAGCGTCTCTCGGGGGGAGTTTTTGTGCTCAAGCCCCCGAGTGCTTTGGTAAAAGATCACGATTGTGACGATAGCGTCTCTCGGGGGGAGTTTTTATGCTTGAGCCCCCGAGTGCTTTGGTAAGAGATCGCGATTGCGACGATAGCGTCTCTCAGGGGGGTGTTTTTGTGCTCGAGCCCCCGAGTGCTTTGGTAAGAGATCGCGATTGCAACGATAGCGTCTCTCGGGGGGGAGTTTTTGTGCTCGAGCCCCCGAGTGCTTTGGTAAAAGATCACGATTGTGACGATAGCGTCTCTCGGGGGGGAGTTTTTGTGCTCGAGCCCCCGAGTGCTTTGTTGTGGTAGGATTTGGGCAACATAATTTTATTGCATCAAAGGTTTACATGAGCTGCCAGATGAGCATGACTGGTGGAGACTATGGGTAGAACAGGCGTAGGTTCGCTACGTTCCATGGATTTCCCACGTCCTCGTCAGTCTTCGGGTTCTTTAGTCTATAGGCTCCTCCTCCTATGACTTCTGTGATTATGAACGGTCCCTCCCATTGGGGGGCGAGTTTGTGAACTTTCTCTTTTGTGAGCCGTAGGACAAGGTCGCCTTTAATGAAGGTTCTGGTGCGCAGGCGACTGCTTTGGTATGTGCGCAGTTTGTCATGGTATCCCTCTGATTTTGCTAGGGATGTGTCCCTTGCTTCGTCTGCTGTGTCTTTGTCATCCTGCAGTGCTTCTTCTGCTTCCTCTTCTTCATACCCTGAGATCCGGTGTGCCCGAAATTTGAGGTCATGTGGTAGCACCGCCTCCGACCCGTACACCATCAAGAAAGGTGTGTACTGGGTTGCAGTATTCGGGGTGGTGCGTAGGCTCCATAGTACGGCAGGGAGTTCTTCTACCCAGTTGCCCACAGACTTCTCAAGTGGTGCGAGGAGCCTCTTTTTGAGTCCCCCGCAAACTAGGCCGTTGGATTGTGGGTGCGCGACTGATGCATATAGATTTTGATGCCCAGTTCTTCGCAGAAGTTCCGGAATTCTGCTGCTGTGAAGTTTGTGCCATTGTCCGTGATGATGTTGTGTGGCCCCCCGAACCTGAAGATGATTGATTTGATGAATTTCACCGCCGTGAGGGCTGTGGAGTTGGTGATGGGCACCGCTTCGATCCATTTGGTGAACTTGTCGACTGCTACTAGCAGGTGAGTTCTTCCTCCCTTTGTTGATTTCTTCAGTGGGCCACCATGTCGAGTCCCCAGGTGGCGAAGGGCCATGATAGTGGTATGGTCTTGAGTTCTGATGCTGGGGCGTGAGGCCTGCTGGCGAATTTTTGACAGGCGATGCAGCGTCGTACGATGTCTTCTGCGTTTTTTATCGCAGTGGGCCAGTAGAAACCTGCTCGGAATGCTTTAGATACGAGCGCTCGGCTGCTCGCGTGGTGCCCGCAGGTGCCCTCGTGGATTTCGAGTAGTAGGGCTTGATGGCTTCTCGCCCCTCGTTGGTTACCCCAAGTGGAAGGTTTGAGATACAGTGCAGCAGCAAGTTTCCCTCGGTGAAGATACCAAGGTTATCGAACCAGTAGGACCCAGGAGATACAAGTAGGTGGCAACGTCGCCAGAAATTGCTTCCTGACTAGGGTGTTGTCGTGGACCTTCACACAGCAACAAATAACTTTGCTCCCAACGAGTACAGAGGAGTTTTCAATTCCTCCGGCCTTGTCGTTTACAAAGGATCAACGCAAGAGATAAAAGGTGCAAAGGAAAGTAAAAGCTGAAAGTAAATTGATGGTGTGAACAATAATGTGAAGATGGCCCGGGGTCCCGTGATTTTCACTAGTGATGTCTCTCTCCCAAAAGACGATAAAAGTGCTAGCGAGGTAAACAAATCAAAGTTGGGCAATTGACAGGATTATGAAGGCACCGCAATGCTAACTATTCTGCAAAGAAAGGAAGGGCTCAAAAGCAATGGGCAGTACGCCAAGGTAAGTAGACCGAAATCCATCTGCATCTACTACGAATCATCCACCTTGAGATATCTATCCAGAACATCTCGCTGGTATTAAGTTGCGAATCCCACCCAAAGTGTAAACTCAAAGCAACAGACAACTGCATTAAAAGAACTCTGCATAAAGTAAACAATCCTTTCACCCACAGGTACAAGCACCGTTGTTTTATCCCTGGTGGCAAAATCACATCCCCTAGTCTCATGTTTCTGTCACTCA
Organism: Bromus sterilis; assembly: GCA_950022295.1. Lineage (NCBI taxonomy): Eukaryota > Viridiplantae > Streptophyta > Magnoliopsida > Poales > Poaceae > Bromus > Bromus sterilis. Next base: position 36,541,355 of record OX465597.1, read on the forward strand.
AGCTAGACATCAAGGGGCTGAACCCACAATCGAGCATAATGCTCTCTCTTGGAGTTGCAAATAAATAATTGGCCAAAGCAAATACCGCAACGGAGAACATGCAAGAATTTACTCAAGAACAAAATATAAAAGAGAAGAACCAAATATATTACTCATCACAATCTGAACATAGTCTCATAATCCATCAGATCCCAACAAACTCAGCATAGCAACAGCAGAAATTACATAGATGCCTCGATCATGTGAGGCAGCTCACGAGGACTCAAAAGTGGAAGCACAAAGGGGGGAGAGATTCATCACATAGCTACTGGTCACGGACCCATGGTCCAAGGGGGACTACTCACGGCACATCCGGGAGGCGTCCATGGCTATGGATGGTCTCCCGGAGGGGGGTCCTCCTCCCGGCAGGGTGCCAGGGCAGCTTCTCCAGGCAGCCCCGATCTTGAAACGGCGGCGGCGGCGGTACAGAGGGGAGTTTGTGAGAAAGAGATCGATATTAGGGGTTTCCACCCCGAGGGGTAAATATAGGCGAAGGGGGCATCAAGGGGACCCACGAGGCAGTCAGGAGGGTCCCTGGCGCGGCCCAGGGTGGGGCCGCGCCACCTGCCCTCCTGGTTGCCTGGTGGTGGCCCCCCTTCCCTCTCTTGGTGATTCCGGAAGCTTCTGTTGCGCTGATTTTTTATATATTTTTCCCGGAATTTTTGGAGCACTTTTAATGGCCGGAAAACCTGAAATACAAAAACAGCAGAAAAGAGAAACTGGCAACTGGGTGCACTGAGTTAATAGGTTAGTCCAAATAGGTTCAAAAGTGTATGAAAGTTCAAGCAAAGCATGGCAAAGTCACACAAAACATGCATGGAGCAAGCAGAAATTATAGATATGTTTGGGACGTATCAACATCCCCAAGCTTAATTCGTGCTCGTCCTCGAGTAGGTAAATGATAACAAGCATAATTTCTGTGGTGACATGCCACACAACCAAATAAGGACTTTTAAGTAAAGCAATCAAATCATGCAATTCAATTCAAGTCTTAACAAGCAAGAGTCTATATTAGCATTGACACAAGCAACAAAATAACAAAGGGTGCAAGAGCTCTCGCTGTCCGTGACTCGAATGTTTCCAAATGGTGTTTGCGTGCAAGCAAGGGACTGGGAAAAAAGAGTAAAAAGGTTGTTGAGAACAACTATCTACTAAAGTTTCACATTTGGTCTCCTTTGGATTCTTATCTGGACTCGTCCCCAGACTACTAGCCAGGTACAAGTCAAACTGATCCACTCCCTTTCGACATTTTGAGCACTCATGCAATGGATGAGCGTGAGCAAGAAAGTTGACACCTAAAAGGAGAAACAGAAAGAAGGTGGAGGAGGAAGACAAAAAGGTGTGAAAGTCTCACATCAATGAGGACAATCATAGGCAAGAGAAGGCCATATGATAGATATGATGTGAGGAGTAGGGATTGCCATACAACGGATGCACATGTGAGCTAAAAGCTCTCCAAGGGAACTAGTGGGGGTGTGATACGTCCAAAACGTATCTATAATTTCTGCTTGCTCCATGCATGTTTTGTGTGATATTGCTATGATCTAGATACACTTTCATACACTTTTGATCATATTTGGACTAACATATTAACTCAGTGCACCCCAGTGCCAGTTCCTGTTTTCTGCTGTTTTTCTATTTCAGTTTTCCCCCATATAAAAAGTGCTAGGAAAATTCGGGAAAATTCATATAAAAAATCAGCGTGACAGAAGCTTCGAGAAGAGCCCGGGAGGGGCCAGAGGGGAGCCAGGGGGGCCCAGGCGGCCACCCGGCGCGGCCCCACCCCTGGTCGCGCCAGGGGGGCGCCTGGGGGCCCTGGCCCACCTCTGGATGCCCCCTTTCGCCTATTTATCCCCCGTCACGGGAAAACCCCAGAAAGAGAACCCTATTCCGCGAACTCGCCTCTGTTCCGCCGCCGCCGCGCTTCCGAAGATCGGGAGCACCAGAAGACCTCTTCCCGGCACCCTGCCGGAGGCAGGATTGACCTCCGGGAGTCTCCTCTCCACCATGGATGCTCCCCGGATGTCTCGTGAGTAGTTTTCCTTGGACCATGGGTCCGTGATCAGTAGCTATGTGATGTTATCCTCCCCTCTTTGATCTTCATTGTTTAGACCTCGTGAGCTGCCCAACATGACCTCGTGAGTTTGATAGGATCTGATGGATTATGAGATTATGTTCAGATTTTGATAGAGTAATATATTTGGTTTTTATCTCTTATACTTTTTTTCCTAAGTAATTCTTGCATGTTCCCCGTTGCTGTTTATTGCTTTGGCCAAGTAGTAGGTAGTGACTCCAAGAGGGAGAGTTGTGCTAGATTGTGGGTTCATGCCCCCGATGACACGCTTGAGTGACAGAAACATGAGTCTAGGGGATGTGTTGTTGCCACAAGGGGGAAAACAACGGTGCTTGTAACCGCGGTTACAAGGATTGTTTACTTTACGCAGAGTTCTTTTTAGTGCAGTTGTCTATTGCTTTGGGTTTACACTTTGGGTGGGGCTCGCAACTTAATACCAGTGAGATGTTCTGGATAGATATCTCAAGGTGGATGATTAGTAGTAGATGCAGATGGATTTCGGTCTACTTACCTTGGCGTACTGCCTGTGATTTTGAACCTCTTCCTTTCTTTTGTAGCATAGTTAGCATTGCGGTGCGTTCATAATCCTGTCAATTGCCTTTCTGTAATTTGTTTACCTCGCATAGCAATTTTATCGTCTTTTGGGAACATCACTAGCGAACATCACGTATCCCGGTCCATATCCTTATCATTGTTTCCACGCTATATTTACTTTTCTGCATTTACTTTCAAGTTGCTATTATTATCCCTTGCGTTTTACCCTTTGTAAACAACAAGACCGGAGAGATTGACAACCTCTCTGAACTTCGTTGGGAACAAAGTTATCTGTGTCTGTGTGCAGGTCCGCGTCAGTTGCGCCGCTGACACCTACTTATCATCTCTGGAGTCCTACTGGAGACAAACCTTGGTATCTTTACCGAGGGAAATTTGCTGTTGTGCTGCATCACGCCTTCCACTTGGGGATCACCAACGAAGGGAGAGAAGACTACACCCGTCAACCCTCGCGCCATCAGGGTGCATCTAACTTGCTTGCTCAAGAAGACCTAGAGCTCGTTTGAGGAGGCTCATCATTGGAATATACAAGCCAAGTTCTATAGTGTGAAGGGTCCCCACATAGCTATATGCATGATGATGATCTCTATGGGGTACAAGGGATAGAAGATGAAGTACTAGTGTGGATCTCTCAAAAGGAATAGTAGTATGCCCCCTTCTCTCTCTTTATTTTTTTTCTTTTCTCTTTTTCTCTTTTTTTTACTTTTTTTGGTGGCCTCAATGGCTCTTTCTATTTAACTCTCATTTGTCCTCTTTGGGATCTTTTGATTTTGTCCTCTTTGGGATCTTTTCCTCACTTTAGGGGCAATACTCTATATTTTACAAGAATATAGGGGATCTTTCACACTTTACAAAGGTACTTACATAAAGAAAATGTAACTATCATGATGCAAATGTATGCCTCTGCCAGGGTAGCAGGATATGCAATGATACTAGCGCATCATGTAGCAATGATTAGGGAAAGGCCCAACTAGCATGCGGCTCATCGATCAAGCAAGTAGCATGTATGACATGAAGATCAAGTCATGAGAAGGTGGATGTTGCATGGCAATGTATCTCGGAAAGGCTATGGAAATGCCTTGTAGGTAGGTATGGTGGCTGTTTTGAGGAAAGATATAAGGAGGCTTATGATGACAGAGCGTATCATGCCAAGGGTTTGGATGTACCAGCGAAGGTGGACGCCAACTCTCGGAGTGAGAAGAAAGCAATGCACGGCATAGGAGAGGCTAGCAAATATGAGGAGGTGGAAGTGTCAACTTTCGAATACTCACATTAGTCCGAAGAACTCATGCACTTATTATCGGTAACTCTCAATCTAATCAGGAGGTTCACAAAGAGACAGGTACCCCGAGGAGGAGTGTATGGGGGTTTGGTTATCCTTGCGCATCCTCGACTCATGGTACGTGAGTGTACTCTAATATTCGAACCCTCCAGAGGTTAGTGATCCACCTAGTAGCTAGAGTTCTCAATAGGGGTTTTTTGGTTTTCGAAAAACACACGGATTGCCCAAAATACGACATCTATCACTAATAGGCAAGAGCTCTTGACACCATAAGTTCAAACATTACTCTAGTCAATACCTCAAAACTATTGCAAGTTACTACTACAAAGAGAACATCAACTTTAACTACCTACTTTCAGTCAAGACACAGAACTCAGTGCAACAGGCAAACTCTCTAACAAGATAAAACATGCAACCTATAGAAAGTTCAACCTAATACAAAAGAAAAGCTCTAGAAAAACTAAATCACTACAACTAAACAGAACAACAGCTAAGAAAAGAAAAAGAACAACTCACAGCTAAAAGAATAAGCATGCAAATCCTATGAGGAGTTCTAGTTCAAGTGGAGCGTGAATCTCTCCCACACAAAAGAGTAAGTTGGGGTCTAACTTGTTACTACAGCAAATAAAGCAAATCAAACCTAGAAAAGTAAAGAGCGAGACGCTCCAAGCAAAGCACATAACGCATGAAGTGATAAAAATATAGTGCAACGAGGGACAAACTGATGATTGTTGATGAAGAAGGGGATGCATCGGGGGCATCCCCAAGCTTAGAAGCTTGATTCTTCTTGAATATTTATTGGGGGTGCACATGGGCATCCCCAAGCTTGAGCGTTTGACACTCCTGAATCTTCTTTCATCACCTTCCATCGCGCACTTGAAAACTCCCTTCATACATAACTCATTGTAGGCTGATTAGAGAGGTTAGTACCCTAATAAAATAATTTTCCTCTACTGCAAATAAATATTTCCAGGAAGAGCTACTGTTTCTCTTGCCTGCCCAAAAAAGTTTTCAAAGAAAAAGCAAGCTGAACGATTGCAAAACTGCGAAAAGAAAAACCGGGGCAGAAGCTGAGAAAAACAGAACAGCAGAGAAAGGAGAATTTTTTCGAGGTACTTCTGCAACTCAAATCAAAAAACTTTGAAAATACGCCTGAAAGGTAATTGTATGGAGCATGCTGTCAAAAAAATTCAGATCAAAAAGATGATCTGGTGATTTATTGAGAATTTTTCCGTCAAGCGGACAGAATCTGTTTCTGGACAGCAAGCACCAACTTTTGACCTTTCTTGCAATCTGAGGCTAAACTTGGCACAAAGCTTGAAAAGTAAAGATACAATGATGTTGATACAGTAGTAAAAATCATCGAGACCACTAAGAACAGAACAAAATCAAAAAGAAAAACCTAAATTCGTTGCGGGCTGCCTCCCGAAAGCGCTTCTTTAGAGCCATTAGCTAGGCTTAAAGCAGAAGATCAAGTCTTTTCAAGAGAATAACTAGCCCGTGTGAAGGACTCAAAAGGTAACTTAATCTTTTTTTTAGGGAAATGTTCCATCCCTTTCTTGAGAGGGAATTGGAATTTTATAGTTCCCTCTTTCATGTCAATGATAGCACCAACTGTGCGAAGAAAAGGACGTCCCAAAATAATTGGACAAGAGGGCTCACACTCAATGTCCATAATAGTGAAATCAACGGGAACATAATTGTCATTGAATATGATAAGAAAATCTTCGATCTTCCCCAAAGGTTTCTTTACGGAAGAATCAACAAGACGAACACCAAAAGAACAAGGATCAAAAGGTTTCAATTCAACCATATCATACATTCTTTTGGGCATAACAGAGGTACTTGCTCCAACATCACAAAGAGCATAACAAGAGAAGTTATTAAATTTAATTTTTATCATAGGATCCCAACCATCTTCTAGCTTACTAGGTATGGAGGCTTCTAGTCTAAGCTTCTCCTCCCTAACTTTGATTAGAGCATTGGTGATATGCTCTGTGAAGGCAAGATTGAGTGTGCTAGTGTGGGGGTCTCTAGACATCTTGTGTAGGAAACCAATAACTTCTGGTAAAGTGCAGTTGTCAAAGTCTAAGTCACTACTATCTACCAAGGAAGTAGTGATATCATTTAAGCTCACTTGTTTGAAAGCCTCTATGTTGATAGAGGTTTCCTCTTCTAAGGTTGAGGTGGTAGCATCACCATTGATAGGTCCAGTGGGACTAGGGGTGTGATGGGTGCTAACAGTTTGGACATCCTCAACTACTTGGATAGTGGCTACTGTGTGGTATTTAGGAAGGCTCTTAATTCTCTCTTCTTCCTCCTTTTCTCTAGCCCATCTCTCTTTTAGTTTTCCCAACATCCTAATGTTTTCATTAATTTGGATTTGGATAGCATTCATAGGAGTGGTCTTCCTCTCCTCGGGGGGAGAGGTTCTAATCTTCAGCATCTCTACATCATGGGCTATGTTGTCTACCTTCGAAGAGAGGATATCTAATTTATCTAATTTCTCTTCCACACTCTTGTTGAAGGCTTTCTGGGTAGTGATAAAGTCTTTGAGCGAGGTCTCTAGCTCTGAAGTGGAGTTTCTGGTGGTAGGATAAGTGTTGTTCCCATAGTTGTTGGATGGGAAATGCCTAGGATTGTTGCTACCAAAGTTACTCCTATAAGCATTATTGTTGAAGTTGTTTCTAGAGACAAAATTAACATCTACTTGCTCCTGAGCAACCACAGAATTTAAAGGAACATCTTGAGGATCAATAGAAGGTTGCTTGGTAAGTAGAGACATGATAAGGTCAACCTTTTCATTTAAAGAGGAGATCTCCTCGACAAAGTTTACCTTCTTACCGGTTGGAGATCTCTCGGTGTACCATTGCGACTAGTTCATCATCATCTCATCTAGTAGCTTTGTGTCAGCACCAAGCGTGGTTGACATAAAAGTTCCTCCCGCGGCCGAATCTAACAGGTTCCGCGAGGTGAAGTTCAAGCCTGCATAAAAAGTCTGGATAACCATCCAGGTAGTCAGTCCATGTGTGGGGCAGTTCTTGACAAGCGTCTTCATACGTTCCCAAGCCTGGGCAACGTGTTCAGTATCCAATTGCCTGAAATTCATAATGTTACTCCGCAATTGAATAATTTTAGCAAGGGGATAGTACTTCCCTATAAAAGCGTCTTTGCATTTGCTCCAAGAATCGATACTGTTCTTGGGAAAAGATTATAGCCAATCCTTGGCTCTTCCTCTCAAAGAGAAAGGAAAAAGCTTCAGCTTGACGATGTCTCCATCCGCTTCCTTGTACTTCTGCATGTCGCAGAGCTCGATAAAGTTGTTTAGGTTCAAGGAAGTATCTTCTCCTGCTCCTAAGAATTGATCTTTCATAACAAGGTTAAGCAGAGCAGGTTTAATATCATAAGAAGGTGCTGAAGTGGCAGGTGGAGCAATAGGAGTGCGGATAAAGTCACTGTTGTTGTGACTAGTGAAGTCACACAACTTAGTGTTTTCATTGGAACCCATAGTAGCAGCAGGTATTTTTGGTATTTTTGATTAAGGACACAAAAGTAAAAACTGAAAGGTAAACTAACAAGACTAAAAAGCAAAGGTAAAAGATAGTGTGCAACTCCCCTATCTTATAGACTTGAGTCCCCGTCAACGGCACCAGAAATTTGCTTGATGGCTTCTCGCCCCTCGTTGGTTACCCCAAGTGGAAGGTTTGAGATACAGTGCAGCAGCAAGTTTCCCTCGGTGAAGATACCAAGGTTATCGAACCAGTAGGACCCAGGAGATACAAGTAGGTGGCAACGTCGCCAGAAATTGCTTCCTGACTAGGGTGTTGTCGTGGACCTTCACACAGCAACAAATAACTTTGCTCCCAACGAGTACAGAGGAGTTGTCAATTCCTCCGGCCTTGTCGTTTACAAAGGATCAACGCAAGAGATAAAAGGTGCAAAGGAAAGTAAAAGCTGAAAGTAAATTGATGGTGTGAACAATAATGTGAAGATGGCCCGGGGTCCCGTGATTTTCACTAGTGATGTCTCTCTCCCAAAAGACGATAAAAGTGCTAGCGAGGTAAACAAATCAAAGTTGGGAAATTGACAGGATTATGAAGGCACCGCAATGCTAACTATTCTGCAAAGAAAGGAAGGGCTCAAAAGCAATGGGCAGTACGCCAAGGTAAGTAGACCGAAATCCATCTGCATCTACTACGAATCATCCACCTTGAGATATCTATCCAGAACATCTCGCTGGTATTAAGTTGCGAATCCCACCCAAAGTGTAAACTCAAAGCAACAGACAACTGCATTAAAAGAACTCTGCATAAAGTAAACAATCCTTTCACCCACAGGTACAAGCACCGTTGTTTTATCCCTGGTGGCAAAATCACATCCCCTAGTCTCATGTTTCTGTCACTCAAGCTAGACATCAAGGGGTTGAACCCACAATCGAGCATAATGCTCTCTCTTGGAGTTGCAAATAAAATACTTGGCCAAAGCAAATACCGCAACGGAGAACATGCAAGAATTTACCCAAGAACAAAATATAAAAGAGAAGAACCAAATATATTACTCATCACAATCTGAACATAGTCTCATAATCCATCAGGTCCCAACAAACTCAGCATAGCAACAGCAGAAATTACATAGATGCCTCGATCATGTGAGGCAGCTCACGAGGACTTGAAAGTGAAAGCACAAAGGGGGGAGAGATTCATCACATAACTACTGGTCACGGACCCATGGTCCAAGGGGGACTACTCATGGCACATCCGGGAGGCGTCCATGGCTATGGATGGTCTCTCGGAGGGGGTTCCTCCTCCCGACAGGGTGCCGGGGCATCTACTCCAGGCAGCCCCGATCTTGAAACGGCGGCGGCGGCAGTACAGAGGGGAGTTCGCGAGAAAGAGATCGATATTAGGGGTTTCCACCCCGAGGGGTAAATATAGGCGAAGGGGGGCATCGAGGGGACCCACGAGGCAGTCAGGAGGGTCCCTGGCGCGGCCCAGGGTGGGGCCGCGCCACCTGCCCTCCTGGCTGCCTGGTGGTGGCCCCCCTTCCCTCTCTTGGTGATTCCAGAAGCTTCTGTTGCGCTGATTTTATTTATATTTTTCCCGGAATTTTTGGAGCACTTTTAATGGCCAGAAAACCTGAAATACAAAAACAGCAGAAAACAGAAACTGGCAACTAGGTGCACTGAGTTAATAGGTTAGTCCAAATAGGTTCAAAAGTGTATGAAAGTTCAAGCAAAACATGGCAAAGTCACACAAAACATGCATGGAGCAAGCAGAAATTATAGATACGTTTGGGACGTATCAGGGCTTTATTGTCTTCTTCATCGGTGCACTTCTGGAGTATCTGGGTGATGCTTCGCTTGTATAACTGTCTGTTGATGACTGCGAATGCCTTGGATCGGCGGCTGATGCGTCGAGCTTCTGATACGTCTTGCGGTAGTGTGCCATCGGTTAGGAATCGGAGGAACGGTCTTGTCCATGCTGGTCTTTCAAGTGCTGTTGAATCCGTAGGTTCGACCTCTTGGCTGTTGTTGCCTTCAGATGGACTTGCAGATGCCACTTGTGCTGGCTCTTTGGTGTCATCATCTACAGCTGCTTCTGGTGCTGCTGGTTTCTCCTTGATGGATCGCTGGCTGATGCTTTCAAGGAAAAAACCTGGTGGTACTGGTCCTCGAGTCGAGCCGATGTTTGCGAGTTCGTCGGCTTCTGTGTTGTTTGCTCTGGGGATATAATTCAGCTCGCAGCCGTCGAAACTTCCTTCGAGTGCGTTGTAGAGCTTCTGATGGCCGCCATGTTGTCGGCTACTGCATTGCAGTCTTTCATCGCCTGCTGGACGACGAGGTTAGAGTCTCCGTAGATTACGAGGCGAGTGGCACCGCATGTTTTGTCCATACGCATGCCATAGAGCAGTGCCTCGTATTCGGCTTCGTTGTTGGAGGCGTGGCTGAAGTTGATCTGGAGGATGTATTTGAGTTTGGTTCCTTTGGGGGAGACCAGAACGACTCCTGCTCCGGCTCCTTGCTGTCTTTTGGACCTGTCGAAGAACATTGTCCATGAGTTCGACAAGTCCGGGGAGCCTGTGTTGGGATACGGGCAGAAAACACAAATTTTTCATACCTACGGTCCCGAACCCAAGATCTATGCTATGGCGATGTAAAGTAATGGAGGGAATCGGTGTTCATACCTTTGAAGACCGAAAGAGGGAAACGTTCTTGCGAACGTGGTTGACGTAGACTCGGAACTACGACCTCCCTGTCGTGTAGAAGACCACCACCGGCTAGGATGACTCCCGGTAAACCTCCAGCGACGAAGTAGCACCACAGGTGTAGTGCCTCGAAGAGATTATACACGTACAGTACAATCGATGTTCCTCCCGGGCCCCGAACTAGGCGAGCAGCAGAAGAAAGACGGCTACGGATCCCGACTCCAGCAGAACGACGGCCTGCCTTATGGTGGAGAACTCCAATCCAGGTGCAGACTCCAAACAAGGGGAGTCCACTTCCGGGAAGGAGAAAGAGGAAGAAGGAGATATTGGTGTGTTGGAAAAAGGGGGTCTACCCCTCCTTATATAGGCCAAGGGAGGGTGCCATCCTCCTCCCCTCCCCCATGTGGGACTAAACTCCCAAGGGGGGGAGTGCGCCGGCCAAGGGGGGTGGTGGGCCCCACCCTTGGCGCCAAGCCCAAGGGGGGAGACCCCCTCCTCCCTTAATGGGCCCCATGGGCCCATTTATCCTTTTCCCATTTTTTAATTTATTTAATATGTTTTAAAATTTTAATTCAGATAATTAAATAATAAAACATTGTTAAAACAATTAAACTTTATTTTGAACTATTCAAAATGTCCGGAAACCATTCCGTCCTCCTCCGGAACTATTCTGGTGATTCCTCCTATTTCACCGATTGATCACGTAACTGTCCTATGCATCGATTGCCCTTAAGTGTAACACCCTAACGGTCCGGGAAACAGCAGACATGGTCGAGACTCTTCTCATTGACCAATGACTAGTCAGTTGGACCTGGTTACAATCCTTGACAGCCCCTGCGCTTCCATCGAATGAACTTCGATCGCTTTTGGAAACCGTTAACGATACGACGTAATCCCTTTGTGTTGCGGTACTTTGTTTGTCCGAGGTTTGATCGTCAGTATCCTACATACCGTGTTCACATCTCGTTCACAACAAACAACTTCTCTCGTCCATGATCATTGCATCTCTTGTGACCTAGTCACGTCCTTGCAAGGTGTTGATGCAATATCACCGAGTGGGCCCAGAGTACCTGTCCTGTCACAAGGACTGACAAATCCCGCTCTGATCTATTAACATACTCATCAACCATCTATTTTGGAATACCCAAAGTGCACCGTTATAGCCAGCATATTTCAGTCGGGCTGTGGGATACAAATCAAAGTCTCCTCATAGATGACAATTGCGTATGATCATTATGGTCTAAGGACTAAGCCATATGTTACAAAGTCATAGCAACGCTGAACTATGTGACTCGATCACATTGCAATACTTTAGGTGGGTGTACGTCCATCACATCATTCCCCTTAACGATATGACCTCATTGTCAATGGACTTAAGTGTCGCCATGATGAGGAAAGCTTGATCAATCAATTGCCCAATGAGATAGTTTACCCGAGTTAAACTACGGACCATGTTTTATACTACACCTGTATTAGTATTTCCAAGTAATACAGTTATAGCACAGTATAAAACGTATTATGAACAAAATGGATATGTGACAAATATCTTTATTAATTTGTCTCTAGGGCACATATCCAACAGTCTCCCACTTGCACTAGAGTACAAATTACACTAGTTTACATCAGGTATGTATCTAACACCAATGGTCTCTCGGTGTTCTTCAAACTTGCCCTGTGGAAGAGGTTTAGTCATCAGGTGTGCTGCGTTCAGATCCGTATGTATCTTGTGAATCCTAGTGTGTCCATCCCTGACGTAGTCTCGCGTCACATGGAACTTTCGAAGAATGTGCTTGGCTGTAGAGTGAGTTCTTGGCTCCTTCGCGTTAGCAATGGCACCCGTGCTGTCGCAGAAGATTCCCACGGGGTCAGTGCAGCTGGGAAAGACGCCAAGCTCGATCACGAACTTCTTCAGCCACAGCGCCTCGTTTGACGCTTCGCAAGCGGCAATATACTCCGACTCCATTGTAGATTGGGCGACGACTAACTGTTTGCCGCTCCTCTAGCTAATTGCGCCACCGTTCAACATGAAAACATATCCCGTCTGGGATTTCAAGTCATCTAGATCTGAGTCGAGGCTTGCGTCAACGTAACCCTTTACGGTGAGCTCCTCATCAACTCCTCCATAAACGAGAAAGAGATCCTTGGTTCTTCTCAAGTACTTAAGGATGTTCTTTACTGCTGTCCAGTGAGCCATTCTCGGGTTACTCTGGTAGCGATTAGTCATACTAATGGCCAGCGCTAAATTCGGTCTGGTACATAACATAGCCTACATGAGAGAACCTATGGCTGAGGCATAGGGCTTTGAGGACATCTCCTCCTTCTCTTTTGCTGTGGTTGTGCATTGAGTCACGCTTAATTTGACACCTTTTATAACTGGCAAGAGGCCTCTCTTGGAGTTACCCATACTGAACCTTTTCAATATCTTGTCAATATAAGTGCTCTGACTCAAGGCCAACCGTCGATTAGGTCTATCTCTATAGATCTTAATCCCCAATATGTACGCAGCTTCACCTAGGTCCTTCATGGAAAATTGTCCATTCAGATATTCCTTCACTTCCTCTAAGAAATTTTTATCGTTCCCTATTAGTAATATGTCATCTACATATAACACAAGGAATGCTACAGAGCTCCCACTCAGTTTCTTATAGATGCAGAACTCTTCGACGTTTTAGACAAATCCAAAAGATTTAATGACCTCATCAAATCGAAGATTCCAGCTCCGAGATGCTTGTTTCAACCCATAGATGGACCGTTGAAGCTTGCACACCTTACCAGCGTTCCTTGGATCGACAAACCCCTCTGGTTGCATCATATACAACTCTTCCTCAATGTTGCCATTTAGGAATGCAGTTTTCACATCCATCTGCCATATCTCGTAATCATGATATGCAGCTATTGCTAGTAGGATCCGAATAGACTTTATCATCGCTACAGGAGAGAACGTCTCCTCGTAGTCAACTCCTTGAATTTGTCGGAACCCCTTCGCGACAAGTCGAGCTTTGTAGACAGATACGTTTCCGTCTGCGTCAGTCTTTTTCTTGAAAATCCATTTATTCTCGACGGCCTTGCGGTCCTCGGGAATATCCACCAAAGTCCATACTTTGTTGGTGTACATGGAGTCTATTTCGTATTTCATGGCTTCAAGCCATTTCTCGGACTCGGGTCCCTCCATTGCTTCTTTGTAACTTGTAGGTTCATCCGACTCATCAGCCGAGATTGCATTCACAAGCTGTCCGTAAAACTCAGTAGGTTGACGGACTCTTGATGGCCTACGGGGCATAAAAGGTTCCTCTTCATTCTCATCATGATCATCATCAATGTCATGATCGTTATGAATGTCATTCTGGCCATTCTCTTCAGCTCCCACTGTGGAAGATGGTTCCAGAACAATTTTCGTAGCCGTTTCTTCCAATTGGAGTGATTGGTCAGTCACTTCATCGAGGTCTACTTTCCTCCCACTCAACTCTTTCGCGAGAAACTCCTTCTCAAGAAAGTGTCCCGTATTGGCAACAAACGTTTTGCTGTCAGACTTGTTGTAGAAGGTGTATCCACAAGTTTCCTTGGGATAGCCCACAAAGATGCACTTATCCGCCTTGGATTCAAGTTTGTCAGGCTGTAGTTTCCTAACATAAGCCTCACAACCCCAAATCTTCAGGTGAGACAACTTAGGTTTCGTGCCATGCCATTCTTCAAATGGTGTTGTCTTTACGGATTTGGATGATGCCCTATTAAGAATATGAGCGGCAGTTTCTAATGCATACCCCCAGAATGACACAGGAAAATCAGTATGAGACATCATCGATCGTACGCTATCTAATAGGGTTCGATTACGTCGCTCAGCCACACCGTTTCTCTGAGGTGTGCCTGCCGGCGTAAGCTGTGGTACTATGCCACAAGACTTCAGATGATTGCCAAACTCGTGACTCAAATACTCGCCACCTCGATCCGATCGAAGGTGCTTGATTTTCTTTCCGAGTTGATTTTCGACCTCATTCTGAAATTCCTTGAAGTTTTCAAAGGTTTCAGACTTGTGCTTCATCAAGTAAATATACCCATATCTACTCAAGTCACCGGTAAAGGTCACGAAGTAACGAATACCATTGCGAGTGGGGATGTTCATGGGTCCACATACATCCGTGTGTATGATCCCCAATAAGTCATCCGCACGCTCCATTATCCCATTGAATGGAGTCCTTATCATTTTTCCCATGAGGCATGGTTCACATGTATCAAGGGATCCAAAATCCAATGACTCAAGAAGTCCATCCTTATGGAGCTTCTCCATGCGCTTTATACCAATATGACCAAGTCGGCAATGCCACATCTTCATGTGATCTTCATCATTCTTCAATCTTTTGGCCTCAATATTGTTAATGTGACACACGTCACCATCGAGATCAAGTACGAATAAACCATGCAACTCCGGTGCGTGAACATAAAACATTTCATCCTTATAAATCGAACAACCAATTGTATCAGACTTAAAAGAATAGCGGTCTCGCTTCAAGCAAGAGCCACTAACGATGTTCACACTCAATGCGGATACATAGTAGCAATTATTCAGAACTAAAACCAATCCCGAAGGGAGACTAAGATGCTTCGTGTCGACCGCCAAGACTTCAATTTGACAGCCATTCCCCACGCGCATCGTCACTTCATCCTTGAGCAAGCGTCTTCTATTCCTTAGTCCCTAAATGGAATTAGAAATATGAGCGACAGATCCTGTATCAAGTATCCAGGATGTGTTCCCGACGCTTGTCAAGAGAAGATCAACAATATGTATATCAAATATACCTTCGTCTCTCTTGGCGACCTTGCCAGCCTTCTTGTCCTTTAGGTACTTGGGGCAGTTGCGTTTCCAGTGACCTTCACCCTTGCAGTAGAAGCACTCCACTCCGGGTTTAGGCTTGGGTGCCTTGGGAGGAGCGGCAACTGACTTGCCATCCCTCTTGGGGCCACCTCTCTTGGCCTTCTCCCGCCTGCTTGACTTCTTGAAGTCAGTGGTCTTGTTGACCAAGAAGACGGCGTTCTCCTTCTTGATCTCAACCTCGGCGCTCTTCAGCATGGCGAACAACTCAGAAGGGGTTTTGGTCATCCCCTGCATGTTGTAGTTCAGCACAAAGCCTTTGTAGCTAGGGGGAAGCGACTGCAACACCCTATCAACAGCAAGTTCATCTGGAATCTGGCATTCCAGAGCATTCAAGCGCTGAATGTAGCCAGAAATTTTGACTACGTGCTCACTCACGCTGCCGTGCTCGTCCATCTTTGCTGAGAATAAGGCTTCAGAAGCCTCGTACCGTTCAGCCCTGGCTTGAGGTGCGAAGACCTCCTTGAGGTCGGTGATAATCTCATATGCACCCATCCTCTCAAAGCGTTTCTGCAGCTCAGCCTCCATGGAGTAGAGCATGCCACTCTGGACAAGGTTGTAATCATAAGTCCTGGAGAGATAGAAATTCTTCTCGTCCTGACTGGCATCATCTGCTGGTGCGTCACCTAACGCGCCCTCTAGTACGTATGCCATCTTGAGGGGAACGAGGAGAATCCTCAGGGTGCGGAACCAGTTGGTGAAGTTTTTCCCATCTGTTTTTAGCTTATCTTTCTATAGGAATAATCCTAAGTTGAACGAGGGGCGAGGTGCTGCCATCTACAAGGTTGATTCACAAGGATACATATTTAGACTTTTGTTCATAATGTGGAGTTTCAATTTAATCTCAAATTTCTAGAAAGCTCCCACTTAGATAAACACCTCTCAATTTAACTAAGTGATTACACAATCCCAGCCCCATACCTCCCCCGATCGTCACGGCCATCAGTATGCAAACCAGGTAGTCCTCTAAGCCAATCACATCAGGCATGTGACTCGTACTCGACCTTTTGATCTCCTGTGTTCCAGGCCCGCATCTACATACGTCAAGCCTGCCAATCGAACCTTGATGTTAGATGTTCAGCAAAGCCATATCTGCATATGCCAGGCTTGCCGAACCCAACCTCATGCAAACTCCGTTGAATATGTAGGACAACTCCGGTATGTATGGAGCATCAAGCCATATGGGAGAACCTTTCAGGCGGTGCCCACCAAGGGAGAACACAATGTTGGTATTGTGAGAGATGGTCCTGTTTCGTGCTACCGTCGATATATCTAGCATACTAGCATAAAACAGAAAGTAAAACTATAAATCATACAACCTATGATCCCCCTTCATGCAAAGAAAAGTTAAACGCCTTTCTACTTTAGCTTGTGCAAGTTTTACGTGGCTGCTAGGGGTTTCGAGAGAGAGAACCGTTTCTATCCTGCGAAAAACATGCCACAACACCGTCTCCCATCCGTCTCTATTACACCCCTGTCGGGGCCCTCTGTTGCAAACATCTTCGCATCGCTAATGCAGAGAGACAGACACCCCCAGCCACTTTATATGGTACAAGTCATATGTCAAGCGTGGAACAAGTCTCGCGTAAACGCGTAAGGTCGGTCGGGGGCCGCTTCATCAAACATTGCCGCAACGCTAAATGAGTACACGTGGGAGGGTAACGAATGAAGATTCGATGCCCACATCCTAGATGTGTTCTACCCGTACAATACATCTACGCATAACTAGCTCATGATACCACTGTTGGGATACGGGGCAGAAAACACAAAGTTTTCATACCTATGGTACCCGAACCCAAGATCTATGCTATGGCGATGTAATGTAACGGAGGGAATCGGTGTTCATACCTTTGAAGACCGAAAGAGGGAAACGTTCTTGCGAACGTGGCTGGCGTAGACTCGGAACTACGACCTCCCTGTCGTGTATAAGACCACCACCGGCGAGGATGACTCCCTGTAAACCTCCAGCGATGAAGTAGCACCACAGGTGTAGTGCCTCGAAGATATTATACACGTACGGTACAATCGATGTTCCTCCCGGGCCCCGAACCAGGCGAGCAGCGGAAGAAAGACGGCTACGGATCCCGACTCCAGCAGAACAACGGCCTGCCTTATGGTGGAGAACTCCAATCCAGGTGCAGACTCCAAACAAGGGGAGTCCACTTCCGGGAAGGAGAAAGAGGAAGAAGGAGATATTGGTGTGTTGGAAAAAGGGGGGTCTACCCCTCCTTATATAGGCCAAGGGGGGGTGCCATCCTCCTCCCCTCCCCCATGTGGGACTAAAATCCCAAGGGGGGATGAGTTCGCCGGCCAAGGGGTGTGGTCGGCCCCACCCTTGGCGCCAAGCCCAAGGGGGGAGACCCTCCTCCCTTAATGGGCCCCATGGGCCCATTTAGCCTTTTCCCATTTTTTAATTTATTTAATATGTTTTAAATATTTAATTCAGATAATTAAATAATAAAACATTGTTAAAACAATTAAACTTTATTTTGAACTATTCAAAATGTCCGGAAACCATTCCGTCCTCCTCCGGAACTATTCCGGTGATTCCTCCTATTTCACCGATTGATCCCGTAACTGTCCTATGCATCGATTACCCTTAAGTGTAACACCCTAACGGTCCGGGAAACAGCAGACATGGTCGAGACTCTTCTCATTGACCAATGACTAGTCAGTTGGACCTGGTTACAATCCTTGACAGCCCCTGCGCTTCCATCGAATGAACTTCGATCGCTTTTGGAAACCGTTAACGATACGACGTAATCCCTTTGTGCTGCGGTACTTTGTTTGTCCGAGGTTTGATCATCAGTATCCTACATACCGTGTTCACATCTCGTTCACAACAAACAACTTCTCTCTTTCATGATCATTGCATCTCTTGTGACCTAGTCACGTCCTTGCAAGGTGTTGATGCAATATCACCGAGTGGGCCCAGAGTACCTGTCCTGTCACAAGGACTGACAAATCCCGCTCTGATCTATTAACATACTCATCAACCATCTATTTCGGAATACCCAAAGTGCACCGTTATAGCCAGCATATTTCAGTCAGGCGGTGGGATACAAATCAAAGTCTCCTCATAGATGACAATTACGTATGATCATTACGGTCTAAGGACTAAGCCATATGTTACAAAGTCATAGCAACGCTGAACTATGTGACTCGATCACATTGCAATACTTTAGGTGGGTGTACGTCCATCACATCATTCCCCTTAACGATATGACCTCATTGTCAATGGACTTAAGTGTCGCCATGATGAGGAAAGCTTGATCAATCAATTGCCCAATGAGATAGTTTACCCGAGTTAAACTACGGACCATGTTTTATACTACACCTGTATTAGTATTTCCAAGTAATACAGTTATAGCACAGTATAAAACGTATTATGAACAAAACGGATATGTGACAAATATCTTTATTAATTTGTCTCTAGGGCACATATCCAACAGCCTGGTGTCTGGACCTCCGTCCACTCGACCAGAAAGTCTGGGAGTACTTGTCACTTGATTGATGTTGGGTGCTTGAATTGTAGGTCCCGCGAACTGAGCTCAATGTTCCACTCGGTGACTCTCCCAATCGCTCTGGGGTTGTTGAGAATGTCTGCGAGTGGTGCGCTACTCACGATTGTGATGGGGTGCTCGTCGAAGTAGTGTGACACCTTTCTTGAGGTCGTGATGATGGCCAGTAGTAGATTCTGGTAGTGTGGGTACCGCTGCTGGGATTTTGTCAAGAGCATGCTGAGGTAGTAGATGGGCCTATGTATGCTCTGGATCTTGCCTTCCTCTGTGCGCTCGACGACGAGTACTGTGCTTACCACGCTGTTGCGTGCTGCTACGTAGAGGTACAGTTGTTATTTTTGTTTGAGTACCGCCAGGGTCGGCTGGGTCGACAATGTCTTCTTCAGGTCCGCGAATGCTTTGCGGGCTTCTTCAGTCCATTCGAATTTCTCTCCTTTTCTCAGCAACTGGTAGAATGGCAACGTGCACTCTCTCAGTCTGCTGATGAAACGACTCAGGGCTGCGAGTCTTTTGGTGAGCTTCTGCACGCCTGTGATGTTGGTTGGTTCCTGCATCCTGGCGATTGCTTGAACTTTCTCAGGGTTTTCTTCGATACCTCGAGCAGAGACCATGTATCCGAGTAGCTTCCTGGCTGGGACGCCGAACGTGCACTTCTTCGGGTTGAGTTTGATTCTGTATTTGTTGAGTGCTGCGAAGGTCTCACGCAGGTCGTCGAGTAGTGTGTTTGCACTGTAGGTTTTGATGACGATGTCATCCACGTAAACCTGTACGTTTCTTCCGATTTGCTCTTTTAAGCATGCTTGCATCATTCGCTGGTATGTAGCACCTGCGTTTTTGAGTCCGAAATGCCTTGTTCTGTAGCAGAATACACCGTAAGGTGTGATGAATGATGTATGCTCTTCGTCTTCTTCCTTCATCCTGATCTGATTGTATCTTGAGTAGGCGTCGAGGAACGATAGTAGATCGCATCCTGCTGTCGAGTCGATTATCTGGTCGATTCTTGGCAGGGGAAAGTGATCTTTTGGGCAGTGTTTGTTGATTGGCCCGTAGTCGACGCACATTCGCAGTACGTCCGTGTCTTTCTTAGGGACCAGCACAGGGTTGGCGACCCAAGTGGCTTTCTTCGTCTCTCGAATGAATTGGGCGTCGAGTAGTCGGTTGACTTCCTCCCCGATTGCTCTGCGTTTGGGTTATGAGAATCTTCGTAGCGCCTGCTTCACTGGTTTGGTGTTTGGCTTGATGCGTAGCGCGTGCTCTGCGGACTCGCGCGGTACTCCTGGCATGTCGGCTGGGCACCAAGCGAAGATTTCCTGTTCTTCACGGAGGAAAGTGATGAGGACCGTCGCTTGCTCTTCCGGGAGGTGGGCATATACGCGGACTGTTTTTTCTGGGTCTGTCGGGTGCACCTGGTGGGTGACCATGTCGCTGTCGATCTTGAAGTCCCGTCCATACTCTTTTGACTCGCTTCGGCTTGCTAGCAGAAAGATACTCTTGTCTGTCGCCATGGCTATTTCTGTGAGTTCTTGCTCGGCTTCGAAGGTGTCAGAGACTTTGTGGAAATCGCGGTCACATTTGTCTGACTTGATGAAGCTCCTGTTGACTATGATGACGCCCGCGGATCCTGGCATCTTGAGTTTGAGGTAGGCGTAGTGCGGAATCGCCATGAATTGTGTGAACGTTGGACGTCCCAATATGGCGTGATACTGTGATTGCCAATCGAGTACTTCGAACTCGAGGGTGCGTCTTGCGAAATTGCGTCTGTTGCCGAAGACGACTTCGATCTCGATTAATCCAAGGGAGGTAGCTGCTTCTCCTGGGACTACTCCGTATAACACGGTGCTTGATTTCTTCCATACTGATCGAGGGATCAACATCTTGCGCGGGGTGTTGACGAAGATTATGTTCATGTTGTTGTCTCCGTCCATGAAGATTATGTCCATGTCATATCCTCCGATTTGAGCGTCGAGGAACAGGGGCGCGTACCCCGGCCTTGGGACTGCAGGCGGGTGGTCGCTCTGGGAGAACGTGATGCTGGTTTCTGCGTCGTGTAGCTTGTAGACTTCGACTGCATTAAGATTCTCAGCTGCTCTAGCCTGCAGGGTGTAGGCGTCCTGTTGGGCTTGCGATACCTTGCCTTCTTGGATTGTGTACACCTGTCCTTGAGTGGGCGACTGCTCGGCTCGTCGGGCGCGCTTGGCTTCTTGCTGTTTTTCCTCCTTGAGGCTGTCGGCGAGTTCATTGAACAGGCGGCAGTCTCCCAGAGTGTGGCTCGATCTGATGTTTCCCCAGTTGTCTTCGAAACAGTGGATCGTGCATGGTCCTTCTAGCTGTTCCCTGACCGTGAGCTTGCTAGACCCAGCGTGTTTTTTCCTCCTTGAGATTCAAAAGAATAGCGCGTGGTCTGCTGGGTGCTCGTGAGCTCGCGGGTCGACTTCGATCCCTGCACTTAGATTCTAGTTCCTTATGAGATTGGCGAATTCATCTGGCCTTCGATCTGGGTCATAGTATTCGCCGGTCCGAGTCTCGGAGTTGCGGCCCTGGCGGGTGGTGGCTGTCCACGCGGCGGCGGATCGTCGGGTGGAGTCGCTTCGTAGGATCCTCGCGCCTGCCTTTTGGGTTGTCGATTTCTTCCTTGTTGGCGATGATCTTGGCGGTCACTGATCTCGAGCTCGGAGTCAGTGTCCTGTTGTGCGGCGGGTGCCCGGGTGGCGGTGGGACGTTGAGTGGCCGGCAGATCCTCTTCTTCATGTTTTAGTTCGTCGATCGGGGTCTCCGTGTAGAACCCTTGCGCCTTTCTCTTGGGTCGTCTAGTTCTCCTTCGCTGGCGGCGGTCTCGGTTGCCGCCATAGTATTGATCTTGACACGGTTGCAGGCTGAGCGATCTTGCCGGGGCGGCAGAGATGTTCGCCGTGATCTTGAGTTCCTCGGGTAGATTGCATCTGGTTCTTGCCCTTGAATTACGGCTTGCTGGAGACGGAACCGCCGAGATCGTAATTCCAACATGTGTAGTTCCCACAAACGGCGCCAATTGACGGGGATGTACCCCGGCAAATCCCATGGTCAGGGACCCTGGGTTAGTCATGAGAGGCACAGGTTGGACGATAATCTCGTCGGCTAACTGGAGGATACGTTCCTGCTCGATATTATTGATTGGAGATGACGATTACAGGGAAGTCGAGGCTAGTGCGCACAAGGCTAGGTTATAGATTGTGTATTGCTTGCTATCGACGTCTCCCCTCCTAGACGTTATATACTAGGCTAGGTCTCGGGGAGTCCGTCTTGATTACAGATGAGGTTTCCTAACCATGATCTTGTTCTGTACGGCAAGTTTGCACCTTCCTTATGACTCGCAGACTCTTACGTCGGTGTCACTAGTGGGCCAAGGCTGGGCCCAGGCGGCATCTTTGTGGGCCTTCTGTCGTCTGGTACACCGGGTAGGCTCATCTATAGGAGTCGTGGGGTCACCCCCTCGTCAGTCTCTTTCCCGAATGCAAGTGCTAAACGCAACATGTATTGTGTTAAACTGAACAAGTCTCTTTACGGCTTGAAACAGTCGAGGCGGATGTGGTACAACCGACTAAGTGAGTTCCTTCTTCAGAAAGGCTACTCCAACAGCGATGATTGCCCATGTGTCTTCATCAAGAAATCCTCTACAGGATTCCGCATCATTTCTGTGTACGTTGATGATCTCAACATCATTGGTAACGCACAAGACATTGATGAAGCACGCAATCACCTCAAGATGGAATTTGAGATGAAAGATTTGGGTAAAACCAAATTTTGGTTAGGTATTCAACTTGAGCATCTTCCATCAGGAATCATGGTACACCAAGCTGCCTATATCCAGAAAATATTGGAGAAATTCAATATGGACAAATCCTATCCATCTAAAACTCCTATGGTGGTTCGCTCTCTAGACGTAGAGAAAGATCCGTTCAGACCGAGGGATGATAGAGAAGAGATTTTGAAACCTGAAGTTCCATATCTCAGTGCTATTGGAGCGCTTATGTTTCTTGCAAATTGCACAAGACCAGATTTTGCTTTTGCAGTGAATCTACTTGCTAGACACAGCGCAGCACCTACCAAGCGCCATTGGTCAGGTGTGAAGAATGTTTTTCGATATCTCCAAGGCACTAAGGATCTTGGACTATTCTTCCAGTTCCAGAGAAATATGGACTTCAATATGATTGGATACACTGATGTTGGCTATCTATCTGACCCCCATAATACCAGATCACAAATCGGCTTTGTGTTTCTACATGGTGGGACTGCTATATCATGGAAGTCTTCAAAACAGACTTTAGTAGCAACGTCCACAAATCATTCTGAGATAATTGCATTATATGAAGCATCACGTGAATGTGTTTGGCTTCGCAGAATGATAAACCACATACAACAGTCATGTGGAATTGGTTCTATCGCATCACCGACTATTATCTATGAAGATAATACAGCTTGTGTTGCTCAAATGCAATCAGGATACATCAAGAGCAACATCACTAAGCATATCGCTCCTAAGCTGTTTTCCCCCATGAACTTCAAAAAAGCGGGGAAATAAACATCTTGCAAGTTAAATCATGCGAGAATCTTGCTGATTTATTTACCAAGTCTCTACCAAATTTTACATTTCAGAAATATGTTCATGGAATCGGTATGCGACAACTTCGGGACTTGCAAGTATCAGGGGGAGTCTCATCTTGAGACACCTCTGCTCATAACATCACATTATGTTCTCTCTTTGTGATTTTGTGTCCCAGGTTCTCTTGAAGATTTCAATGAAGAACCATTAAGAGGGGAATACTCTAAGGATGATGGCATTACCCGGATGATCATGGGATGATTCTACATAGTCAAGTGTAGATTAGGGGGGTGTTGTGATTATATTAATTACATAAATTAGGAAAATCTCCACTTAGTTAACCGCATAGAGGTTGCATGCCTAGCAACGGACGCGCCATGTCCTCCAAAGGACGTGCCCATGTTTTGCTTTCAAACCGACACCAATTCCGTCGGTTCTATTGTATATAATATACTCTTTCTTTCGAGATCAATGCAAGATTTTCACTCGAATCTTCACAGAAATGTCAACCCATCGTCGTTGCTCGGCCCAACAAGTCACTGGTCCCTGCAGTTCACGATGCCGGTTATTATCATCACCGATTGCACCGAAATTGCCGACTCGAAGCCGCTGCTCGCCCCATCAAGTCATCGATCCTAACAGTTCACGTTGCCAGTTTTTTCATTGCTGGTCGTAGCAAATTCATGTGCCGTTTACAACTTTCGGTCCGCCGCTCACAACTATCAACTTGCTCGGTTGAGGGCTAGCAGCATCCACGGCCGTTTATCCTCACAACGCTGTGCTCGATAGTACAGTAGTAAACGGCAGTCCTCGCTTCGCCTTGCAGCACAGTGTCACACAAGCAACACTCATTGCGACGCCAATGGCTAGAGGAACGAGTGGGAGATTGACTTGTAGGAGGAAGATTTGGGTAGGTACAAGTGGGCGGGAGATGGCAATTCCACAACCTCTTGACAGACATGTCGAGCAACAAGAACCAACGGCTCGCTTCGATCTGATGACTCGCTTACTGAAAACATTATAGGGCAAGAAATGGCAGCATATATCAATTATCAGGCATATTTCTTTCACCATTTTTGTTTTCTTTTGGGAAAACATGTGCTTTCATCAAAGACACTGGATGGCAGATGTAGAAAATAAAACCGGATTGTGGCGTTGACACAACCCTGTGCCCGCCCTTGCCAGAAAATATCATAGTCGGCTACACGCTGCAGGTAGCATTTTGTATATCAACTGATGCCCTACTGTTACGCACCACACAAAGTGTACATTACAACAATCCACACAAGTAATCAAGAGCGATAAGCCATCAACCCTGGGGTGTACTGGAGTGGACAGATATAAAGGAATCACAGGGACCAAGGGCAGAAAGATAAAGCAAATGTACAACTACAGACATCTAAATCACTGTGCTAGAACAAATAATTTAACAAAGGGCAGGAGGGGTAACAGCAGAATATGAAATTGTTGTAGCAAGATATTTTCTGCTCAACGCAAGACTTGGATGAGAACTTGGTGGTACGAAATGAGCTGGGCAGAGAAAAGTTTTGCACATCAAAATTGGCCAGTCAGGTTCCGCTTGCCGCTGCTATTGGAACATCCTGAGGAAATTGTTTGCATAGGCCATCGGCTTGACATCAGGGTGCGACTGCAATGATAAAAGTGCGATGATCAACCTTGTATGTAATAATAGCACATCAAGTAATCAAATCTGGGTGCAGAAAAGTGCAGCATAATAGATCAAATGGATGACTAGAGCATAAGCTGTAAAGAGGCGCTTGAAATAGATATGTGCAGCTTATCAAACTAAATACTGCGCGAAAGTCAAGTTCAACAAGAATCAACGCACATTGAGAGAAGCTTGCATGTCATACAGATCAAACTATTTGCAATAAGCATAGATGCAAAATGCCAAGGACATACCACTGCTGAGAAACTAACAATATCTGGCTTTAAGTCTGGAGCACTGAACCGAATGAATGCACCTTTGTTGCCCATCTGCATTGGAAATTTAGAATAGCATCTTGCAGTCAGCATCCATGCTATGATGACAACAGATATGAAAAGGAAAACAGATGGCTTGCGAGAGCCATATCTCAAAGAGAGAATTTCACGGAATGCAAGCAGCATGTTTTCCCCCCTATTATTCAGCATACCTGGTCGCAATAGTTGGGAGCCGAGAAGACGGTAATAAGCTTTCCGTCATGCATAGTTTCATACCCTTCGTCCTTCACTTCATGGGATCGGACGACAAGATCTGGCAGGCACTCGACCATATTAGAAGAAAACGAGCAAGAAAAGAATGTAATATAGAAATGAGAGGATGCTCCAAGTATGTTAAAACAACAAGAGCAACAATTTGTTATGGGGCCTACCCAGATTGTTATCTTCCAAAAACCTCTTCGTCACATCTGCACCAAAGGAAAGCCCTACACCTCGTTTGCTTGGACCTCTCCCAAGCTGAGGCTGAGGGTCACTCCATAGAATTTCACACATCAAACCTGTCAACAACAAAGCAAGAGTTTACTTTGCCAGATAGCCGAAACACACATAAATGCAATATATTACACTTCCATAGCAAGTTTTATTAACAAGTAAATTTTTTTGTTACTTCCATAGCAATGTTTATAATCGATGGACATTCTTGCACAAAATGAACAGAATCAAGGTTGTAATGGCGACTTTTTTCAGCTTCCAGAAACAGAGTGAAGAAAGGGTACTTTTGACATCTTTGACGTCAACGATGATATTTCCACAACTTCAGACGAGAAGTGAGGAAAAATGCAATCATTCCATAACTCGGGTGTTCATAAAAACAGTTCATTAAGTAGGTTTATCGGTATAAAAAGAAATGACGGGAAATTGCATATCCACTGACCCACACAAGAACAGACAAGTGTACGTAGTGAAGTGAGAAATACCTTCTTCAGGAGGCTCACAGAAACGGTCAATGGCCTTAATGTCCGATAACTTTACTCCATCAACACTAAACAGACCCCCATGAACTACAAAGACCTTCTTGTTGATCACATGAGCCAGAGGTAAGCAACAAAATACTTCAGCAAACAGCTCGACAAATGTATCGCTCAATTTGGACTTCACTTCTCCCTCAAAACCGTATATTTTGTTCATGCTCTTGCTTTCATGGTTTCCTCTTGCTAGATACATACCTGATTATAGAAAATTCCAGCCCACTTAACTCATATTTCCGCTAAATAAAAGCTGAACTGGTAGCAGTAGAACACAAATACTACAGCAGTGCCTAGTTTAACAATTTATGACCATAAACAAAATAAGAATTTATGATAATTACCAGTTGGATAGAGGCACTTGAATGCAAAGAGAGTAAGTATGAC
Source organism: Bromus sterilis (assembly GCA_950022295.1). NCBI lineage: Eukaryota > Viridiplantae > Streptophyta > Magnoliopsida > Poales > Poaceae > Bromus > Bromus sterilis. The sequence goes on from OX465597.1 coordinate 36,567,829, forward strand.
TTCAAGTGAAAAGGATCCTCTGTCCACAAAGTCTCCATTGAAGAGGTAAGGGTTGTCTTCAGAGGGAAGCCCATTGAGCTCAAATATATTTAGGAGATCAAAATACTGTAAATAGGACAGCAGGGCGTTAAGTCCCCCAAATAGGTAACAACAAAAGAAATCCCAATCTAAATTATTTAACAGATCGAAGTACTGTAAATAGGACAGCAGTGCATTAAGCCCCCAATAGGTAACAACAAAGAAATCACAATCTAAATTAGAATGTCATGAAGACGGATGATTTCAACCTCATTCTAAACTGTGTATAAAAGCGCTTCAAAATGCATAGGACAAATGGTTATGGAGAACTATGTCTAGAGAAACTCTTCACTTTTGAGTCCCGATTCACACGGCTTGTCCCTGACGCCTGTTCCCTGAATCGGTACGCAGCTAGAATTAAAAACGATTCATTGAACCAAGGCACTCATCTAGGCAAATACCTGGCCATGAACATCACCGCAGACCGTAAAATGACAACCATTAGGAACATTCACATCAACGAGGGAAGGCACTGCTCGCAGCAAGTCCCGGGATTGCAACACAATCTGTAATGCATACCTATACCAGGTTGCCAACATATTGCTTATCAGAAAATGTCCAAGAAAACTAGTAGTAATGAAAAGAAAATGATTCACAATTGCCATGACAATTACAAATTGCACCTTTTATGTATACACTTTTGCTTTTTGAAATCCTCCAGCATCTGCTTGATAAAATCTAATGTTATTGTATCCCCATCAATTCTTGCTCCAGTATACTGTGGTTCAACTTCTGCAATATCAACAACGTTTGTGTAACTCAACTACAGTTCAGATCAAAATACCTACCAGCTATACTTTTAATAACTAAAGCTCACATTCACTAACAGAACATGTAATGTTACCAACATACCAACAGTGACAGCATATGATGTTTGACACTAAGAACTATCTCACTCTTAGCATCTGTTGCTCAAATAGATTGCATGCATAATATGCCAAGCATTAAAATACCATGAAAGTAAGTAAACAACAATAAAAGCTACCAAGAGCTAAACATGAATGGTACTATAAAGACAATATAAGAGCTCATGAATACGAGTAAATAGATTTATACTGAAAGAACATACGAATAGCCCCAGGAAAGAATGCTAGTGGCTAGTGTGTCATCTGTTGTCGCATTAACATGCTATATATGGAACCTGGGACATGTGAAGTGCTAGAAAATATGAAAATTCAAAGACCAGGTACCTATTGTATGATAATCAAGAGAATCTGCTATAGAGCGCCTTTCTATATCCCCTACAGAAATTGCTTCTTCAAATCGGATTTTTTGGACAGCTTTCTCACACTCTTTCAACTTCCGTGTAGCATCTGGATCATTAGGACATATTCTTTTCACCTAGTAAGAAAATATAATTGCATGTATTACTTAGTTGCAGAGAAAGTAAATGAAAATATGGAATCTCCTTGTCCAAAAGGTATATGTAATCCAAGATACGAGCAGACTAAACACAAATGACCACCAATATCCAGTAGTCATATAAATAAATGGATTTATTAAACAATCTGACTGAATACCTGCTGAAAATCTTTCAGGGCATCCTTGAATTTCCCCATAGCAAGATATGCCGCACCTCGCCTATAATACCCCTACAGGCACAAAGTTTTGTAAATGGTGAGAACCTACAAAACATTGCCAGCAACAGGTCATAACTCATAAATACTCACTTTAGAATATCTAGGATCAATCTCAATAGCTTTTGTAGCATCCTGGACAGCACTTCCATATTCCTCAAGCTTTGTATGTGCAAATGCACGATTTGCCCAATAAACCGCATTTGAACTATTTAGATCAATAGCCTGGTCATAGAGCTCTACCGCCTGAGAAAACTTGTTCGCTGGAGGGAAGACATAGTAATAGTTAGGCCAAAACAATCATCAAGGAAATCTTAACGTAAGGGACCCAGTATGCTTTAAATATTAATGTAATTCAGTGAAAGATATAATGGACATTCAAGTTCAGTTTATTGCCACACAGGAACATCTAAAGCTGAATATGCCTCTTAACTTCATTAAATAATTAACGAGTGTCAAGTTTAGCCTACGAAATAAAATACAATAAGAAATCCAGCAGATTGGGCCCTTAAATTAAGTGTTGAGGCCTTAAGGTAACAGAACAAACATCTATGTATCACTGGACTCCATGTTTTACTTGAGGGGCAACAGTAAAACAAATAGTGGAACTGCCAGCTTGAAGGACTTTGCGTTTATAGTGCAATGGTACAATGGTAAGACCCCATTAACAACAAGACAATAAAATGGTCCTGCACAATCTAAACATACAACAGGAAGGAGAGCATGTATCCTTACCCTTGAAGGCGTCGTTTGCTTTAAGTTTGAGCTCCTCGGCCTTCTGCACATTTGAATTTGAACTGTCACCCATGATATTTATTGTCCCCTATTTCATACACGGGCTTCGAAGCTCCTTATCCACCTGTAACATCATAATAAAGGAATTTTACAACAGAAAAAAAAAGAGTATCTGTCATGCCAAAAGTTTGATAAAATCCAAAAGTTAATACACACCAAAGCATGCATGTTTAAGAGGCTAGTAACAACAGAATGTTAACATATTATGCTTGTGACCGAGCAACTAAAAGGCAACAATTCGATTACTAACTATTACACCAAAATTTGGTATGTTCCCCGCATTCCATCGTGCTCCTATTAAAGCTTACAGATTTTAGTTATCACGCGATGTTATATCAGTAAGGGTTCCGCTTTTGGCTTGACCCCTGTGAATACAGATACGCCGCATACAATCTGCTTACGAAAAGATATTGATGAGTGGACCAATCAACCGGGATAGACCACATTTTGGTCAATATTCCAGTCATTTGTTCTTGCGCTTGGGGTGGTGCTTCTGCTTATGTTCTTCTGAGCATTTTATTCAGCTAGACTAAGGACATACTGATAGGCCCGTCCATCTAGAGCCATTGATAAAACATCCTGGCAAGGCCTGGCTTTGTGTGTAACCGGCGTCATTCCAATTTGCACAAGATAACCATAAAAGATTAACAAATCGAAACAATGGCTAATCCATCCGCTGACCTGGTTCTTCACCAAAGCTAGTAGGTTACCCAAATTGTTTCCTACGGGATGCTACCGAACAACTACGAAGTTGGGTACCCTCTATGAATCGGCCGTCTCCTCAGACCGCAACAGAGAGAAAAAAACGAACTTTGAAAAAAGTAACCCGAACAGCTTCGGCCCAATCTGTGGAACAGCTTTGCCGCAGATCTAGATGGTGGCGTGCCGGGCGCAAGTCTAAAACTTGCTGGGGTTTGATTGGTTAGGGTTCAGCTAATCAATCGCTGGATGACCGGAGAGCTCGTACCTTGAAAACCGCTGTCCAAGGTTGCTGACGGGCCGGGCAGGGGGGCGGCGCGCGGCGGGGGAGGACTGGAGGGGTGGCGGCGGCGGCGGCGACGCGTTCGAGAGGTGGTGGGGCGTTCGGCGGTGACGCGCGCTGAGCTACGGCAGCGGCAGGGTGTAGGAGAGATTTTATTGGGTCGGGTTGGAGCGAGCTTTGGGTAGGTCAAACACCGACCGAGCACAAGATAGGTCAGGAGGAGCAGGAGGTACGACGGATTGGCGGAGAAAAAAAGGAAAGGAAAACCGGAATCCTCAATGGGCCCTCTCATTGGTTGACTGGGCCGCAAAATCTTATTGGACGCTTACTTGCGGCCCGAAATGGAAGGCGAGGTGAAGATGGGCCGGCCCAGCTATCTGGATATGGAACCTTCTAGAAGGTCCTTGTCCGGTTTTGAAAACCTTTAGAAGTTGTGTTTCCCCCCCCCCTTTTCTTCTTTCTTTAAGTTGTTTCTTTTTAGATTTCAAAAAAATATTTGGAAATTTCAAGTGTTCACTTTTTCAAAAAAAAAATACTTTGATATTTCAGAAAAGTTTCATGGTTTTTACAAAAATGTTCATCAATTTCACAAATTATTCACCCTTTTTTAAAAGCTTGAAATTAAAAAAAGAATATTTCATCAAAATATCACAAAACAATTAATTTTTCTTGAAAATGAATGTTTTTCTCACTTAAAACTGGTAACCTTAAAAAAGTTTTCTTAAAAAACAAATTTCAAAAAATGATTGAATTTTAAATAAGTTTTTATATTTTACAAAAAATGTTTTCAAACTAAGAAAACAAAAAAATTATGATCGCTACACCAACCAACTCGCTAAAGTAACTAGTTGACTATGGTAGCCAGATAGATGGTTGCTACAACCACTACATGGGTTGTCCTAGGCGAAGCTTTGCTAAGTGTTCGCCGACAACTATTTACCACAAAAAGTGGAACATATGAGACCATGACTAAGCTTTCTGAGCTAGACTCTATAATAGGTTGTCTAGATCGTGTGATGTGCGATCAAAGGGTAACGCCTATTACATAGGTGTTGTAGGCCACATATCATGCTATTGTATAATGATGAGCTTTGTATGTCAATCCTGAGTCCTGGACCAACCCAAGATTTTAGAACAATCACATTTAGAGAAAACATGTCTATGATCTTCATACGAGCTAAGAGCAACTCTAGTAGAATCATCATATTGGCATCATTCAGACAACATATGGATCCACCTTTTGCAACTTCTTTTTATTCTGGTTACAACAATTTAGATCAAATAATTAGCATTGTTCAATAAATATTACCGCAAAACATTAATCCTTTTGTACCAAATAATTCAAATACTACCATTAATCCATTGAAACGTATGAGATCTCTAAGACACTTTGAAGTCATTGTGAGATCGAGGCGATCCAAAGTAGCAATGTCAGATCCACGGATCTTTAAAGGCAAGAAGTTCCAAATTTTATGTTTGGATCCTTGCAATGTCGTTGAATTGGGCATGCTAATATGTATGATTTTTTTATTCTTTTAGTGCATATAATTAATACTCCCTAGAATTTTAGGCTAACCTTTTCCTTCATGCATTGTTAGAAGCCTTGTCTTGTCCTCCACATTGGATGCTCATATATATTATGGTCCATAAGCACACACCATAGTTTCGGCGAACACTATCGTGCACTTGATGATTGTATCTTCGTCCATGCGATGAGTGTCATCCCATGAACATGCAGGAGAGTCACATCTAAGCATTCGAAGTGTATAACATGAAATCGATTGGCCACGTGCGAGTCTGTGTAGCAGGAGCGGAGCTAGTTTGCTTTGCCTTGATCTGAGGGAGAGTGAGAGGATTTCGGATTAAGCCATTCGCAATTGCGAGAGCACCATGCTGCATCCCGCCACCAAATATCATCACCGCCTCTAGATCAAGAGGATTCTGGCTCGGGTCAAAATCATCCCCGTGCAGTTGTTTGCCTCCGAATAGGGCTTCATCGTATCGACTCTAGCCTTAATAATATCCTTCGTCTTCTTAGAAGTGTCGAACATTGTGCAAAAAGGTCCTTGCCGATATTCTTTTCAACGCGCATCATGGGAAATGTTGTGTGAAGATCAATGTCTTCAAAATAAGGGGGATCCCAGATGCATGGCTTGTGAGTCCAGGAGTGTTGCTCATCATATCCGAAGAAATACCTGGGATAGATGGGATCATGCTCCAAAGAGTTTAACTGATCTGGATCTCTGCGCCCGTCATCGCAGATGGTGCCAAGTGTTCGACAACTTTACATTTGATGAAGCTCTTCTTGTACTTTCTAAATGGATGGTCAGGATCCAAAACTATCTATGCAAGTCGAAGAAAGAATATTTGTGATCCTTCTACAGATAATGAAACTGAAGAGAACCCTTGCATATTGGCCATGTGAACCTTCTATGCACACACACTAGTAAAACAAAGAGCATGCATTGATAGGTCATGCAATGAGTACTGGTACCAAACATATCCAAGCTTCATTCAAGTCATCCATCAACGGCTTCATTCTCATATCCTTCCACAGATAGTTGGGTCCTAAAATTATCAATGATAGAAAAATGTGATTTCTTTGCATAATGACTCTATGAGGAAGATTGAGGGGAATGATAAATACATGCCAACAACTATATTGGGTTGACGTCATTCCAAAAGGATTGAACCCACCGAGGCTAATGGTGATTAATTATTATTTGCCTCTTCAGCTTTGACATCATGTTTTGCATAAAAGTTCTTCCATACTTCACCATCAAATGGATGTGTCAACATCTTATTCTCATGTTCATATTTTCGTATCTAATTCCATATTTGTGCCATGTCATATGTTTGGATGTCTCTTTGAGCATTAAAAATCTTTGTTTTCTTGTTATGACTGGCATATACCGAAGAATACTTACGGAGATTTTGCTCGTCTTCTTCTCACCTTCACCGTCGTCTACCTCAACATACCTCAAGGACTTGCACACGGGATAATAGTGGTCATTCGTGTACTCATGCCCAAATAAGGCACATCATTTCTCATTCAAGCATGTATAGATTATAGGGTATCTTGAGTAACACAGGTTGTGCTAAAACACACACGACTCTATCCAACGACTCCTCTCTTCTAGTGATTCCTCCCCTCCCTAGCCTCTCCTCTTTCTACAGCGTGCCCCTCCATCGCTGCAACCAGTTGCGGCCTTTAGCGATAGTTTCCTTCCCCTTCCTCCCATCTCTCTCAGGAAATGGAGAAAAGGTGGTCCTGGTAAACCTCCGACGATTATGATTTCTTCTTGACTAACAAATTTCGTCTCTCATCTGGAAAACCTACGTGAGGCGCCGCCGTTACCAGTATGGGCTCTAGTCCCAACATCGATTCTTCTTTCTCGAAATTACACCAGTCGGCTACCTTCCTGGGCAGGATGGATGCACTCCCTCGATGCCATCCTACCTCATGGACCTATGGCAAATCGTAGGTGTGCCATTATGCCTTTCTTCTCACAACTCCTTACGCAACGAACCACCACCCGTCCAGTTCGCCCACAATTATGTTCATACATATCTCCTTTTTGATTGCGCCACTGCTAGCTATTGTATAGATATGACATATGATTTTCGAGATGTCGTTAGGCGGACACAATACTCGCGATGCGGAACCGATACAACACTGATACGTCCCAAACGTATCGATAATTTCTGCTTGCTCCATGCATGTTTTGTGTGATATTGCTATGATCTAGATACACTTTCATACACTTCTGATCATATTTGGACTAACCTATTAACTCAGTGCACCCCAGTGCCAGTTTCTGTTTTCTGCTGTTTTTTTATTCCAGGTTTCCCCCATATTAAAAGTGCTCCAAAAATTCGAGAAAAATCGGATAAAAAATCAGCGCATCGGAAGCTTCAGGAACCCCGAAGGAGGGTCGGGGGGGCACCACCAGGTGCCCAGGTGGCCACCTGGCGCGGCCAAGGGCTTGGCCGCGCCAGGGGGGCTCCTGGACTCCTGGTGGCCCCCCTGGCTACCCCCCCTTCGCCTATATATTCCCCGTGACGTGAAACTTCCGAGAAGAGAACCCCTTTTCTCAATATCGCCTCTGTTCCGCCGTCGCCGCGCTTCCAAGATTGGGAGCGCCAGCAGACTTCTTCCCGGCACCCTGCCGAAGGGAGGATCGACCTCCGGGAGCTTCCCCTTCACCATGGACGCTTCCCGGATGTGCTGTGAGTAGTTTCCTTTGGACCATGGGTCCGTGATCAATAGCTATGTGATGGTCTCCTCCCCTCTTTGTTCTTCATGGCTTAGACCTCGTGAGCTGCCCTACATGATTGAGGCACATATGTAATCTTTCTGCTGTTGCTATGCTGAGTTTGATGGGATCTGATGGATTATGAGATTATGTTCAGATTGTGATAGAGTAATATATTTGGTTCTTATCTTGTATATTTTTTTTCCTAAGTAATTCCTGCATGTTATCCGTTGTTGTTTATTGCTTTGGCCAAGTAGTAGGTAGTAACTCCAAGAGGGATTGTTATGCTCGATTGTGGGTTCATGCCCCCTGATGACACGCTTGAGTGACAGAAACATGAGTCTAGGGGATGTGTTGTTGCCACAAGGGGGAAAACAACGGTGCTTGTAAGTGCGGTTGCAAGAATTGTTTACTTTACGCAAAGTGCTTTTTAATGCAGTTGTTTGTTGCTTTGGGTTTACACTTTGGGTGGGGCTCGCAACTTAATACCAACGAGATGTTCTGGATAGATATCTCAAGGTGGATGATTAGTAGTAGATGCAGTTGGATTTCGGTCTACTTATTTTGGCGTACTGCCCATGCTTTTGAGCCTCTTCCTTTCTTTTGTAGCATAGTTAGCATTGCGGTGCGTTTATAATCCTGTCAATTGCCCATCTGTAATTTGTTTACCTCGCATAGCAGTTTTATCGTCTTTTGGGAGAGAGACATCACTAGTGAACATCACGGGACCCCGGTCCATATTCTCATCACTGTTTACACGCTCATTTACTTTTTTGCTTTTACTTTCAGTTGCTATCATCATTATCATTATCCCTTGTGTTTGATCCTTTGTAAACAACAAGACCGGAGAGATTGACAACCTCTCTGAACTTCGTTGGGAGCAAAGTTATTAGTGTTTGTGTGCAGGTCCAGGAGAAGCAAGTGATTATCTTCAAACGGTGCATCACTTGCCGAACCACCTACTTATCATTGTCGGAGTCCTACGGGAGACAATCTTAAAACCTCGGTATCTTCACCGAGGGAAACTTGCCGCTACGCTTCATCTCACCTTCCACTTGGGGTAACCAACGAAGGACGAGAAACAATTATCATCTCTCGCGTATCAAACACACTGTGGCGTTCAAGGTGTTCCGATGAGAAGTGTATTTTTGTGCTAAACTAGAGCTAACAAAATCGGGGAGGGAATGTGAATGTTCTCTAATCATGTAGTTTATATGACAGGGATACACGAGATTTCCCGTTATTTGAACCTTTTTATCTGGAATGCATGGACTACTGGATGGCTCTAAGCCTAGGATGCAATATGGATTTGTGAATTGTGATGATACGAAAATAAGGATCACTACCATCATTACTTTGTACAGTCCGAGGTCACAAAATTTGTTGATACTTGTGTAATATGTAGCTATTTTGGCTGTCCTAGAGTAGTAGCGTCGGCGACAAGTGGGACATGAAAGGTCAGAGGTGTTCGTCCTTTTGTCTTGATACGTCCCAAATATATCTATAATTTCTGCTTACTCCATGCCTGTTTTGGGTGATATTGCTATGCTTTTGATACACTTTCATACACTTTTGATCATATTTGGACTAACCTATTAACTCAGTGCACCCCAGTGCCAGTTTATGTTTTCTGTTGTCTTTTTATTTCAGGTTTTCCCATTACGTAAAGTGACAGAAAAATTCCGGGGAAAATATATAAAAAATCAGCGTACCAGAAGCTTCCAAATGCCCGAAGAGGGGACAGAAGGGCCCCACCTGATGCCCAGGCGGCCAGGGGGGCGCGGCCTAGGGTGGGGCCACGCCGGGAGGCCACCTGGACTCCTGGTGGGCCCCCTGGCTGCCCCCCTTCTCCTATATATTTCTCTCGTCTCGAAACCCATGAGACAGAACCCTTTTTCGCGATCTCGCCTCTGTTTCGTAGCCGCCGCGCTTCCAAGATCGGGAGCACCAGAAGACCTCTTCCCGGCTCCCTGCCGGAGGGAGGATTGACCTCCGGGAGCTTCTCCACCACCATGGAAGCTTCCCGGATGAGTCGTGAGTAGTCCACCTTGGACCATGGGTCCATGATCAGTAGCTATGTGTTGTCCTCTGCCCCTCTTTGTTATTTATGGATTAGACCTTGTGAGCTGTCCTACATGATCAAGACACATATGTAATTCTTTCTGTTGTTGCTATGTTGGGATCTGATAGAATATGAAATTATGTTCAGATTGTGATGAGTAATATATTTGGTTCTTTTCCTTTTATATTTTGTTCTTGAGTAATTCTTGCATGTTCTCCGTTGTTGTTTATTGCTTTGGTCAAGTAGTAGGTAGTAACTCCAAGAGGGAGCGTTATGCTTGATTGTGGGTTCATGCCCCCTGATGACTAGCTTGAGTGACAAAAATATGAGTTTAGGGGATGTGTTGTTGCGACAAGGGGGAAAACAACGGTGCTTGTAACCGCGGTTGCAAGGATTGTTTACTTTATGCAAAGTTCTTTTAATGCGGTTGTTTGTTGCTCTGGGTTTACACTTTGGGTGGGGCTCGCAACTTAATACCAGCGAGATGTTCTGGATAGATATCTCAAGGTGGATGATTAGTGAGTAGATGCAGATGGATTTCGGTCTACTTGATTTGGTGTACTGCCCATGCTTTTGAGCCTCTTCCTTTCTTTTGTAGCATAGTTAGCATTGCGGTGCATTTTTAATCCTGTCAATTGCTCAACTATAATTTGTTCACCTTGCATAGTTGTTTATCGTCTTTTGGGAAATAGACATCACTAGTGAACTTCATGGGATCTCGGTCCATATTTCCACCATTGTTTACACCCTCAATTTACTCCCTATTTTACTTTCTAGTTGCAGTTATCATTATGTTTTATCTCTTGCGTTTGACCCTTTGTAAACAGCAAGGCCGGAGATATTGACAACCTCTCTGTACTTGTTGGGAGAAAAGTTATTTGTATCTGTGTGCATATTCACGTCAACTCTCGTGCTAGTAATTTCTAACGCCGTTGTCACCTAATTGTCGTAGTTGGAGTTCTGTTGGAGACAAACTTGATATCTTCACTGAGGGAAATTACGCTACGCTACATCTCAACCTTCCACTTGGGGTAGCCAACGAGGAGTACTACTTCAGTGTCATCACGTCTTAAGGGCATGTCTCAGTGCCGATAAGTTACAACCAGTTCTCCACATCTCCTTCTGAGGCATTCAACAAAAACCTTCGAGAATTACCTCCTTGATTGATTCTTATCCCTAACAACGGTGGCTTTCAAGTGTCAGCTTGAAGTAATTATTCTCTTCAAAAAAAATAGATGGATATTTGCGTTCTCTTTCCGTGGGCTATCCAACATTGTTTTGTTTGGTTCAGCAAATTGGTCATGTCAAACTAAATTTGTGTGTTTATTTGACTACTAATGCAGGTGCAAAATTTCGGCAAGCATACTCGCTGGCCACCCGAGCCTAATTGAGAAATTAGTTAACCTATTCATGGACTAGGTAAAATATTTTATTATTAAATGTATTTGGTGTTCTTTCAGTTGATTTTAATATTTTTGGAATATAATACTCCCTCCGTTCCTAGATATAGGGCGTATAGTTATTTGAGAAAAAAATCCAAAATATAGGGTGTATTGTGTTATAACACTCGCTTGGACAATTTTTAAAAAAATTCAATCATGTTTTCTTATTTTTTGCAAACCCCTATATTTCCTCACATCAATTACCTATGGATAATCCCTTTCAAATCGGGTGTAATTTTTCCTCCCCGTGTGTTCTTTAATTTTCGTGTCAAAAACTATACGCCCTATATCTAGGAACGGAAGGAGTAGCTACATTGGGCCATTTATTAGCTTTTTACATCTTCTCGGATAATTAATGATGCCTTGCCGTCTATGGAAACGATTTAAATAACCAAGTTTACACTATCAGTTTGTTCCTCTTTAGAGGTTATTTAATTTAGGTGAAACAACTCCAACTTCAACTATTTCGTCTAGGAAACTATGTATACTACTCTCTCTGCTAGGAATGGCAGACACCCTGATATTCTCAGTTTTCTTTATGTTGTTGAGCTCTACATTACAACAACAAAAACATGCTTGCATCATGACCGGTTGAGCTGTTTGGAAGATTGCTTGCAGTATTATCACACTATTGTTGGAAAGTTTTTAATGCTAATTTGATGAAAGGGTATCATGTATTCTCACAAAAATGATGATTTTAGAGGCGTATTATTCAATATGTGTTGATGATATGGAAATCCGTCATTGTATGTATCCTTCTCCGCCCTATGGGAATCCTTCCCTGTAAGGCCATGTTCGGTTGCAAGAGATTTTAAAGGGATTAGGGTGGATCAGAGAGGATTTAATCCCCAACAAGTTAAATTCCTCTTCAAACCTCTCCAATCCTCCTCAAAAGAGGATAACCGAACAAAGCCTAAAAGAGGTTCCACATCCCTTTATTGAAATTATGATTTAAGTACTTATCTTTCTCTTCACTTATTCTATTGGTTATTTATTGGGGCATGTGAAATTCACTCATAATTATGCACTAGAAAAATTAGTAAGAAGCTTTGTACTTCATCATTCCTATTGGAAAAATCGAGCAAATTCTAACTATGAATGGTTCTATTATTTACCAAGTGCTACTATTCTTACATGTTACATCTAAAATATTTCATTTCATGTGCCACAATTCCGTTATAGTTTTCATAATGCCTAAATAGCTCTACTGGAGTATGATGCATTATTGATGTCCGCAACATGTGGAATATTAGAATAACGTTGCAAGGAAACACATTCATATTTATTTTTTCCTACCAATGCTTTCTAATTTCTTACATATTTCTTCTTTAGTGGAAAATAACACTTTATATGATTTGAAAGTGCTTGTAAAAAATTGTTGTGTGATCTCTAAAATGATCTTACATATTATGTGTTTACCAAGTACTGATTGCAACTAATTCCTCTTGGACACTAGAAATGTCGAGTAATTAAGTATTTACAAGGAATTTATTAAGTATGTGGACACTATATAACCTCACACTCAAACTAATGTTGAAACTTGTTTACTTTCCTTTTTCTTTTTGCAGGTGGATAAAATATCCTATGCCTGTAATGTAATCAATTTTAAATCCCATCACTTGTGATTCAATATTTGTATAAAAGTTCATATTGTTCTATTTTCTAAATGCACGAACAATGTAGCGTGCCTTGGTAAGTTTCTGTTGAGTGAAAAAAAATCTAAGGAACTATTACTTCCTGCCAAATTAAGGGTGGTTCTGCATTAAATCTGTCTTATTTATCATCCTTTGATTTCTTGTATATTCTATATCAACCACTACTACTCTTATGGTAATACGAAAGTTAGAGATTAAACATGTATTGTAGGAGGAAGTTAAATGTTAGGGGTGGTGGAACTATAATTATTTATTGTAACTGATAGCCGATTTCCTATCAATCAATCACAACCAATTTCCTATCAATCATCAAAAAATATGAGCGCTGCAACGTGGGCCATTCATATAATCGTTAGTCTTCGCCAGAGGAGGAAAGGAAGTGAGAGGAGGGGAGGAACAGAGGGAGGAGAAGAGAGGAAGAGGGCGGCGACGACTGCTTGACCGGGAAAGGGGGTGGCGGTTGCGGAAACAGGGGACGACGGGGTGAGAGAGAGAGAGAGAGGCTAGGACATGCCCACATGGGTGGATAACCTCCCGCTTTGCCGTCCACCTATGGACGACAAATATTTGTTAGTCTTCGCCATTCGCCGGCTGTCGACAAAGTTGGGGGCCGTTATCCTCCGTTCAACCGTGCCCACGTGGTACTGACTTCACCATCAGGCCGACTTTGCCGTCAACATTTTAACTCTTTGCCTCAGCTAATATTTTAGCTGACACAAACCACCACTTTTCCCACAATCAATTCTTTAATGTCTTTTTATTGGTTTGCTGACAAGAAAGCAACTCTTTGTTGTCAGTCCAATAAAATGTTGATGGCATAGACATGCACGCTCGAATGCATGTTCTAAGCTACCGTTAGCCATCGTGAAAGGCAAAGCAGCGAGATGGAACAAAGGTTCAAGGAAAGGTCGTATTTAAAGCATCTACAACTGTGAACACCAAATGGATGACCCTCAAATACCCGAAAGATGACTCCAAATGTGAACACCAACGGATACGAGCAACACAGTTGTAGATACTCTTATTCTACCAAGATCAAACTTCATGTCTTCATCACGTCAAACTATGATAGCTCGAATTGATGATTGTATACTCGCTTATGTGAGCGTTAGAGTTGTACTGTGTTTCTCAAAAAAAGAATTGATTGATTGTTACCGCATTTCTAGAATTTAGCCATCTGATAAATGGACCAGCCAAAATCAATATTCACGCGTGGAGTGTTTCAATGGGTCTCATTTTTGTTTTAGAAATCGCCTTCACTTTTGTCGATTTTACCAAACGCTTAGATTAGCCATTGGACCCGGCAGAAGCTTGTTCTGAAGTGCATTTGTCAGATCATTACTTATTATACCCGGTTTGGTGATAGCCGCCCAAACAAACAACAACAAATCCGCAGGGTGCTTCCTATCTCTGACCATGGTCTAGTCTTTCGTTCTCACATTACGGTACGTGTGCCACCTTTTTATTAGCAGAACAAATCCTTGTTTGAACTGTTCTTGCACCCCATGTGTTCTTATGCCCATTGATTAAGCCTAAGGGTTGTTTGGAAGTCGATCTCATGTCATTAAAACATAAGCTAGAACTTCTACCCGGTCTGTTTCAAGTTGTTTAATTCTGATGGCCACAACATGGTCGTCTAGTCCTTCTTTCAACTCGGTCACGTGTTTCGTCTACCAAATCTCGCAAAGTTATTTTGAACTTTTCTTTCTTCTTGCACCCCATGGATAGTACCTGGCTCCCGTGCTATATATACATGCAAGCGACAGAACACAAGAACATAACACTCTTCTCAAAACCAGACATGGATTCCAGGATAGCTTTCTCTTGTTGTGCTCTGCTGCTGATCACACTGCTGCCTCTTTCAGCAAACGCGTCGGACAAAGTAAAATATCTTCATCTTTCTTCACAAGACTCACTTGGGTTTTCTTTTGGTGTTAGATCGGCCTGTTCTGAAATTGTTTTCTGACAACTCTTAGCATCGAAATTTCAGCTCTACATCGTGTACTTGGGGGAGAAGAAACATGATGATCCATCTGCTGTCACTGCGTCACACCATGATATACTATCTTCTGTACTCGGGAGGTACCAGCTAGCTAGTGATTCATGTTGCTACATATTATACCATGCAACTGAACTGATTGCTAACGTTGTATCTTGTCTGCAACAGCAAGGATGAATCCTTGAAGTCGATGCTTTACAGTTACAAGCACGGATTCTCTGGGTTCGCGGCTAGGCTCAACGAAACCCAAGCTGAGACGTTGGCAAGTAAGTGATAACCGATCCAAGGCTATCTTCATATGTTACTCGCATGATCGATAGAAATTAATCAACAACATGGATGTTGAAAATGTAGATTTTCCCGAGGTTATAAGTGTGAAACTTAACACTTATCATGAGGCACACACAACACGGAGCTGGGACTTTCTTGGCCTTGGCCACAACCAATCCCCACAAGAAAGTGACCTCCTTCGAAAAGCAAATTATGGTGAAGATATAATCATCGGGGTGGTCGATTCAGGTTTGTAATCAGATTTCTAGATTAGACGAGAAGTTGTGAAAATCCAAGCCAATTGTTAATTAGAAATGTACATTGGTTGACTCCATGCATGTTTCTGTTGTTGCAGGCATATGGCCTGAATCACGAAGCTTTAATGATAACGGATACGGCCCCGTACCAGCGCGGTGGAAAGGTATATGCCAAACCGGAAGTGCATTCAATGCATCGAGTTGCAACAGAAAGATCATCGGCGCACGGTGGTACTCCGAGGAAATGACCGCCGCGGACCTTAAGGGTGAGTACATGTCGCCTCGGGACTTCCATGGCCATGGCACGCATGTCGCCTCGACGATAGCCGGTGGAGAGGTCCAGGGCGTGAGCTATGGCGGTCTAGCCACCGGCGTGGCACGTGGCGGGGCGCCACGTGCACGGCTAGCAATATACAAGGTGCTATGGGGCTCACGCATAAGGGGCAGTGACGCCACGATCCTCGCAGGCATCGACGATGCCATACACGATGGCGTGGATGTCTTGTCCCTCTCGCTAGGAGGAGCCACCAATGAGTTCGCCGGGACACTGCATGCTGTCTTGAAAGGGATCTCTGTTGTCTTCGCCGCCGGAAATGATGGGCCCGCTCCACAAACCGTGACGAATGCGGTGCCATGGGTCACGACAGTTGCTGCTAGCACGATGGACCGGTCCTTCCCAACCGTAATATCTCTCGGAAACAAGGAAAAACTTGTGGTACGTACAAACGATCGATCTGCAACTACTTACTCGTTTTAGATCATTAATTTAGTTATCTAAAACATCTTATATTAGTTTATAGAGGGAGTAGGATAATGCATCACCAAATACGTCCACCCTGAAAGGATAGAACCATCCTAGCTAGAGAAAAGTCCATAACATATTATACATCATTGAATATTGAATATGATAGGTACAGATTAAATAACACAGTTTTGACTGACCATAAACTTTGAAATTAACTTTTTTTATTTGTGGGAGGTTTGAAAATTAACTCGACTCAGCTCAAATGCACGCAGAAGGGCGATATCTGAAACTAACATTAAACTTGTCCATGAACTTTTCTTAATTTCATGAACGAAACTCTATTTCACGTCCATTAACTACATGAATATATATACCAGCTAGCATGATTCTGCACCGATGTGGTTACCATTTAACCATCCTTAACATACTCTTAATTCTCCCTGGGGAAGAAGAACTTACCCTCTAATTCATCTTTGATCTTAAACGCAGGGACAATCTCTTCACTCCAACTCAGCTCTCAACAGCAACGACTTCACGGAGATTGTTTATGCCCGAAGGTACGTAGCGACATAAAATAGTCCATTGACACAAAGCTTTTGCGAGTTCGCAAAAATACTGAATTTATTTAAACTGTGCGTATGCAGCTGCGATGCGCAGTCACTGGCGGCGAGCAACGTGACCGGCAAGATCGTGCTGTGCTACCAACCGGCGCTGGCAGCGAGTGTGCTGCCTCGGTCAGAGCTTCCCCTCGCCATGAACCGTACCATGGGAGCCGGAGCCAAGGGCTTCATCTTTGCGCAGTACACCACGAACCTCCTCGGCTCCCTCACCTCCTGCAAGGCCGGCATGCCCTGCGTGGTGGTGGACTACGAAATCGCTCAGAGAATTGCAGTTTATTGCGCGACCACAGAGTAAGAACCCTAAGAACATTGAGAATCTACAACACATATTCCCTTTCTCCGGTAACTGATTTGTGTTTGCCGACCGTGTGTCATGACAGGAGTCCGGTGGCGAAGGTGTCACCTCCGGTGACCGTTGTCGGAGACGGCGTGCTGTCGCCGAGAGTCGCTTCCTTCTCGTCCAGAGGCCCGAGCCTCAGGTTTCCAGGCATACTCAAGGTACTCCACATGTGAAAACTGAGAAGACAAAATAGTTGTGCTTGAGGTGCTTTTGACTACAGCTTCTCTGATTATCTCGGGAACTAAGACTTGAATCTCTATGGTTGTTTGGACAGCCCGACATAACTGCGCCTGGCGTCAACATCTTGGCAGCTGTGCGCGGCTCCTATGTGTTCATGTCCGGTACATCCATGGCGTGCCCACATGTCTCCGCGGTGACCGCGCTGCTTAAGTCTGTTCACCCTGAATGGTCGCCTGCTATGATCAAGTCTGCAATCGTCACCACAGGTATGCATAATGTGTACATGGAAAATTCTTCTAACTATTCTAGCGTATCCTATACATCCCTAACTTGTTTCTTGGTAATGATTATAGCGTCGGTGACCGACCGTTTTGGTGTGGCCATCGAAGCTGAGGCGGTTCCAAGGAAGGTGGCTGATCCCTTCGACTTCGGTGGTGGCCACATGGATCCAGATAGAGCCGCTGATCCTGGCTTGGTTTACGACGTGGATGCAAGAGGCTACAACAAGTTTTTCAACTGCACCTTTGGATTGTCACATGACTGCGAGTCCTATCAACTAAATCTCAATCTTCCGTCGATCGCTGTTCCGAACCTCAAGGACCATGTCACGGTTCAACGCACGGTCACAAATGTGGGGGCAGTCGAAGCGACTTATCATGCGGTGCTTGAAGCTCCACCGGGAGTGGTCATGTCCGTGGAGCCATCATTGATCACATTCGCCAAAGATAGTAGCAGAAGTGCAGCGTTTAGGGTGTCATTCATCGCAAAAAGGAGAGTGCAAGGTGGATTTACCTTTGGGAGCTTGACATGGTCGGATGGAAGTACTCACTCTGTTAGGATTCTCGTCGCAGTAAGGACTGTGATACAAGACTTTGTTGCTGATGTATCTTAAATCCAACTGTCAATAGTGTATGATTATTCAAGCACTCATGTATTTAGCATGGAAAAATATAAAGAAAACACCACAAATCATATTTTTACAATAATACAAAAAGAGCAAGGTGCTCTTTCACGATTAGTAAGATGTGTTGATCCTTTTATATGACTATGCTAGAGAAACTTCGCACGGAGGCACGATGTGTGTCCAAGGGAACATATTTCGCACAAAATTCTAACAAGAAAAAGGTATTGTCACGTCTCCGCTTCGCATCGAAGAGTAGTAAAAATTTCTACACGTACTACATCGATCATATGTTTCCATAGGCCATTCATAATGAAGAAAAGCAAGATCAATGACATGACTCACAATACAATTCACATGGCTATCATCATCTATAATGTGCATGGCTTCGTAGAAGAACACATACATAAGATATGCATGAGAAGGTTTAAAGGCATGCCTACGACAACCAATCAATGATAGTGACACGTGTAGACCCATGTGTTTTCATGTGTGCTATAAATCAATTTATGTTATGTGGTTTTGATCGGTGCTTCTAACCAAATATAAACATAGGTGACAACTATAGTCAATACAGAGTACCTTCAGAACACATTGTTCATACAAGTGATATATATATATATATATATATCTGAATGCCATAGCACAACCATCTCCGTTGGAGGGGGATCTATGATGTGGCAGCATGATCGGATGATGGCGAGGAAGGCACGTCGTTGTTGGTCTACGAGGGTTTACTACACGAAAAGGTCACATCCGTAACATTTTTGTGAAAACAAAATGAAATAATGCTATAATAGGTAAACTTCCATGATAAAAAGTGGCAAAACAAGTATTGCCATGGATGTGTTGCCAAATTACTTCCGTGACTAATACTATTATAAGAAATTGAAAACTCGTCTTGGGTGGACATCCACACACTTATATCACGTTTCTAGGGTTTATAGGAAATTGACAAGAATATTCATGGTGGAAGTGAGGAAAAGAATATTTTAGTGATTCCTTGGGTTTAAAGGATCATATTTGTTGACTAGATGGTGAGAGGGTCAGTAGGCGACTGAATTTTTAATTTGATTACCAATTTTACAGATGGTGCAGATAAAATATGTTCTCTAGATATGCAACTACATGAAAACAAGCTATATGACAAGCAAAAGAAAGAAACAAGGTAAGATAGAACAACACACATAAAACCAAGCAACCACAAGTAAAGGATACAAAATGGATTCCACCAAGTGACTCACCCTAGTCTCCTTTTGAGTCACCCTGAATGGATGAGCCTCAAATGATCAAGGGCTAGTATTGAAGGCAATCGTCGTACTTATACAAACTTCTCGAAGAACACCGCAATCAAGGAAGCTTTTGGGCCTTGACTCCTACCACTTAGTATCCCCAAAACTCTAAGAGAACAAGTTTTGGTAATGAAATCAAACAAGGAACACTATTTAGTTTGGTGGAAATGTAGATGCGTTCTTCCTGTCCCAATCCTCAAAATATGGTGGAGATTGATTAGAGAGATTGAGACATTTTAGCTTTTGGAAGTGCAGCAATGAACATCAGCTCAAGACATTACGCTTATGTTATATCTATAGGTGGAATAAGAGGGGACTATATACCCGCCTCTCAAGAGCGGTCGTTTCCCACCTGTCGGCCCTGTGAGCATCAATTAACGTCCCTCATGTGCATAGGGTCATCCAAGAACCAAACCAAGGACCCCATTGTCATGGGGGTCAAACACCCCTTGCGCATGGGTATCTAGATAGTTTAGCACCAAACCATGTGGGAAGAGGTCAGGAAGTCCATGCACATGGGGTGTAGAAAGAGTTTTCCCTGGACCCCATGGGCATGACCCTTAGACCCCTATGGGCAGGGTAGGTGAGACATATCTCAATTTGGAAAAGTTTTACCCCATATTATCCATGGTAGGTATAGGATGGGTAGAGTATACGTTTTGCATAATCCCAATTCTTTTACAAACACCTCGACTCCTCTTAATATATTTATTGTCCTATGTCTCAACAGAGACTAACATACCTTTCAGTATTTAGACAACCATGTTTTCCCTCTTTTTGAAGTCTCTCTGTGTGGTGTGTGTGTGTGTGGGGGGGGGTGTGCTACGTCCCAAATTTATCTACTTTTGCAAATAGTTTTGCTATTGTTTTGCCTCTATCTTGCATGATTTGAGTGACACTAACCCGGACTGATGTTGTTTTCAGTAGAGTTGCCTCTATATATGATTTTGTGCAGAAAATGTGAAAAATCAAGTAGCTTAGAAAAATCTAGAAATAATCCAGAAATTCTAGTTCACCGAGGGACCCCAAGAGCCAGAAGGGCTACCGGAGGGGGCTGCTCTGACCCAGGAGGCCAGGGTCAGACCGCGCTCCCTGCCCGCCTAGATAGGTGAGGCCACCTCCAGGCCCCCACTAGCCTATATTTTCCATCATCGTGAGGAAATCCTAGAACATAAGATCACATTTCTAGTTTCTGTTGCGAAGCCACCGCCAACTCTGTTCTTTCTCGGGAGAGCTAATCTGGAGGTTTATTCTAGCCTCATGGAAGGGAAGGCAAAGCAGCACGAGATGGGACAAAGGTACAAGGAAATGTCGTACTTAAAGCAACTACAACCGTAAACATAAAATTATGGCCCTCAAATACCCGCAGATGCTCCAAATCCGTCTACGGGTAGTGATTGGATCGTTCATCCAATCGTATAGAACGGTTTTGAGCAACCCGGTTGTAGATACTCTTATTCTACCAAGAGAAAAGAGATGCTTAGCTAGCTGATCGACTAACCCACGCCAAGCTAAGTGAATTGCAGAAAACTACCACATCGAACGTTTGCAAGAAATAGTCTTTTATGATTTTGTTGTAGAAAACACAGATTTTTTTGCTTAATCTTTTGAAGAAAACACTGATCCGATATGTTTGGCATTTTAACGTCGTTCTATGACAGGTGGGCCACAGTTTTGTCGACTAGCATAACAGCTAGTAGCTTTGACCGTTATGACTGGGTGGGGTCCACATGTCATTTTTGCTTGGAAAATATTTTTTAGCAAAAAATATATTTATTTTACCCGGAAAAACTTTTTTAACCCTACAAAATCATTTTTACCAAAAAAACACTTATGAAAAAACATGACCCCCCCTCCCCAAGAAAAACCATTCTTTTATCCATGAAAAACTTTGTTTTCCGAATATATATTTTCTATCACAAGAACATTTTTCCCAGAATTTTTTTTAATCCAAAAAGCTAATTTAGTTGAAAAATACTTTTTTATACAAAAAATATATTTTGCCTAAAAAGTGATTTCCCGAAAGAAAAAAAAATCATTTTAACCCAAAATAGTACTTTTTAACTTCTAAAACAATTTTTAAACCGACAAAAGATTCAAACAAAAAAAACTTTTAAAACGACATCAGCTGCTGGCCGTTACGCCACTACAACAAAACCGGAGTCCACTTATGAACAAGTTTAAAATGCCCAACATACCGGATTAGTGTCTTTTTTAGAGGTTGGATGAGTGTTTTCTACAAAAGATTAAGTGTAAAATTAATGTTTTGTACAACAAAATCGTAAAAGAGTCTTTTCTGCAAACATTCACTTTAATGTGGTGATTTTTTTGCAACAAAATTGTAAAAGAGTCTTTCCGTTAAACTATGATGGCTCGAATTGATTCATTGTTACCAGATTAATAAAATTCGGCCATCGGATAAACGGACCAGCCAAAATCAATCTCTACACGTGGAATGCTTCAATTAATGGGTCCCATTTTTATTTTGAAATCGCCTTTAGTTTTGTCAACTTTATCAAATACCAACGCTTAGACGCTTAGTTTAGCCATTGGACCCGGCACAAGCTTGTTCTAAAGTGCGCGCGTGAGATCATTACTTATACCCGGTTTGGTAATAGCCGCCCAAACGATAACAAAATCTGCACGGTGCTTCGGTGCTTTCCTATCGTGGACCATGGTCACACGCACATGTGCCACCTTATTTTGTTAGAACAAATCCTTGTTTGAACTCTTCTTGCACCCCATGGTTGTCGTTTTTCTGCCCACTGATTAAGCCAAAGGTTGTTTGGAAGTCCATCTCGTGTCATTAAAACATAAACTTTGTATAGTTTATGTATTACCCGTTCTGTTTTAAGTTGTTTAATTTTGATAGCCACGACATGGTCGTATACTCCATTCCTCGCTCACGTGTTCCGCCTAGCAACAGGCAGACGTTCTTTTGAACCCTTCTTTGTTCTTGCACCCCATGGATAGTACCTCCAGTGCTATATATACGTGCAATGCAAGCGACAGAACACAAGAACATAACATCCTTCTCGAAGTCAGACATGGATTCGAGGATAGCTTTCTCTTGCTGTGCCCTGCTACTTATCACACTGCTGCCTCTTTCAGCAAACGCGTCGGACAAGGTAAAATATCTTTCTATTTGTTCACAACACTTTCACTTTCGTTTTGTTTCGCAAATTATTTTTTGACAACTATTCACATCCAAAATTCCAGCTCTACATAGTGTACTTGGGGGAGAGGAAACATGATGATCCATCTGCTGTCACCGCATCGCACCATGATATACTAACTTCTGTACTCGGGAGGTACTATAGCTAGCTATTGATTCATGTTGTTACATATTATTACCATGCAACTGAAGTGATTGCTAACGTTGTATCTTGTCTGCAACAGCAAGGATGAATCCTTGAAGTCGATGCTTTACAGTTACAAGCACGGATTCTCCGGGTTCGCGGCAAGGCTCACGGAAACCCAAGCTGAGACGCTGGCAAGTAAGTGATAATCGATCCAAGGCATCATCATCATTTCCTATCTTCATGTGTTACCGCCATGATCGATAGAAATTAATCGACATGGTTGTTGCAAGTGTAGAATTTCCTGAAGTCATAAGTGTGAAACCTAACACTTATCACGAGGCGCACACAACTCGGAGCTGGGACTTTCTTGGCCTTGGCCATAACAAACCACCACAAGAAAGTGACCTCCTTCGTAAGGCAAATTATGGTGAAGATATCATCATCGGGGTCGTCGATACAGGTTTGTAGTCAAACTTCTAAATTAAATGAGAAGTTGTGAAAACCCAAGACAATCATTAGGAATGAACATCGGTTGACTCAATGCATGCTTTTGTTGTAGGCATATGGCCTGAATCACGAAGCTTTGACGATAACGGATACAGCCCCGTGCCAACACGGTGGAAAGGTATATGCCAAACCGGAAGCACATTCAATGCAACGAGTTGCAACAGAAAGATCATCGGCGCACGGTGGTACTCCGAGGAAATGACCGATGCAGCTCTTAAGGGCGAATACATGTCACCACGGGACTTCAATGGCCATGGCACACATGTTGCCTCGACGATAGCCGGTGGAGAGGTCCAGGGCGTGAGCTATGGCGGCCTAGCCACCGGCATGGCACGTGGCGGGGCACCACGTGCACGGCTAGCAATATACAAGGTGCTATGGGGCTCACGCGGAAGTGGCAGTACCGCCTCGATCCTTGCAGGTATCGACGATGCCATATACGATGGCGTGGATGTCTTGTCCCTCTCGCTAGGAGGAGCAGCTAATGAGTACACGGGGACATTGCATGCTGTCTTGAAAGGGATCTCTATTGTCTTCGCCGCCGGAAATGATGGGCCCGCTCCACAAACCGTGACCAATGCGGTCCCATGGGTCACGACAGTGGCTGCTAGCACGATGGACCGGTCCTTCCCAACCCTAATATCTCTCGGAAACAATGAAGAACTTGTGGTACGTACAAACAATTGATCTGCAACTACTTACTCATTCTTATATTTGTTATAAAAACATAAAATGTACGACAATGCATCCTCAAGTACGTCTACTCTCAGAGGATAGAATCATCCTAGCTAGAGAAAAGTCCATAACATATTACATCATTGAATATGATAGGTATAGATAAATAACACAATGTTGACTGACCACAATTGTTTTAAAATTAACTTCTTTTTTATGGGAGGTTTAAAAACTAAATTTGACTCAGCTCAAATGCACACAGAAGGGTGATCGACGAAACTGACATTAAACTTGTCTATGAACTTTTCTCAATTTCATGGACGAAACTACTTCACTTCCATTAACTTTCATGAATATACCAGCTGCCATGATTCTCTACCGATGTTTTAATCATTTAGCTATCCTTAACGTACTCTTAATTCTCCCCGGGAAAGGAAACTCACTCTTTGATCTTAAACGCAGGGACAATCTCTTCACTCCAACCCAGCTCTGAAAAGCAACGACTTTACGGAGCTTGTTTATGCGCTAAGGTAGCAACATAAAGCAGTCCATTGACACAAAGCTTTTGCAAGTTCGCAAAACTACTGAATTTACTAAAACTTTGCGTATGCAGCTGCACCGCGGAGTCACTGGAGGCGAGCAACGTGACCGGCAAGATCGTGCTGTGCTACGCGCCGGCGCTGGCGCCCTTTGTGCTGCCTCGATCAGAGCTTCCCCTCGCCATGAACCGTACCATGGACGCCGGAGCCAAGGGCTTCATCTTCGCGATGTACACCACCAACCTCCTCAGCGACCTCACCTCGTGCAAGGCCGGCATGCCCTGTGTGGGGGTAGACTACGAAATCGCACAGAGAATTGTAGATTATTGGGTGACCACAAAGTAAGAACATTTCGCGCTGCCTGAACAGGGAGAATCTACAGCATTTATTTCCTTCCTCAGATAACTAACTAATTTAATTGTGCTGTTCGTGTGTCATGATAGGAGTCCGGTGGTGAAGGTGTCACCTCCAGTGACCGTCGTCGGAGACGGTGTGCTGTCGCCGAGGGTCGCTTCGTTCTCGTCCAGAGGCCCGAGCCTCAAGTTTCCAGGCATACTCAAGGTATTCCACATGTGAAATTCATAACTCAAAAGACAAAAATAGTTGTGCTTGAGGTGCTTTTGACTACAGCTTCTCTGATTATCTCGGGAACTAAGACTTGAATCTCTATGGTTGTTTGGACAGCCCGACATAACTGCGCCTGGCGTCAACATCTTGGCAGCTGTGCGCGGCTCCTATGTGTTCATGTCCGGTACATCCATGGCGTGCCCACATGTCTCCGCGGTGACCGCGCTGCTTAAGTCTGTTCACCCTGGATGGTCGCCTGCTATGATCAAGTCTGCAATCGTCACCACAGGTATGCATAATGTGTACATGGAAAATTCTTCTAACTATTCTAGTGTATCCTATACATCCCTAACTTGTTTCTTGGTAATGATTATAGCGTCGGTGACCGACCGTTTTGGTGTGGCCATCGAAGCTGAGGCGGTTCCAAGGAAGGTGGCTGATCCCTTCGACTTCGGTGGTGGCCACATTAATCCAGACAGAGCCGCTGACCCTGGCTTGGTTTACGACGTGGATGCAAGAGAGTACAACAAGTTTTTCAACTGCACAATTGAATTGACACATGACTGCGAGTACCAACAACTAAATCTCAATCTTCCGTCGATCGCCGTTCCGAACCTCAAGGACCATGTCACTGTTCAGCGCACGGTCACAAATGTAGGGGAAGTCGGAGCGACTTATCATGCGGTGCTTGAAGCTCCACCGGGAGTGGTCATGTCCGTGGAGCCATCAGTGATCACGTTCGCCAAAGAGAGTAGCAGAAGCGCAGCGTTTAGGGTGTCATTCACTGCAAAAAGGAGAGTGCAAGGTGGGTTTACCTTTGGAAGCTTGACATGGTCGGATGGAAGTACCCACTCAGTTAGGATTCCCGTCGCAGTAAGGACTGTGATACAAGACTTTGTTGCAGATATATCTTAAATCCAACTGTCAATAGTGTATGATTATTCAAGCACTCATGTATTTAGCACGGAAAAATATAAAGAAAACACCACAAATCATACATTTTTACAATAATAAAAAATGAGCAAGGTGCTCTTTCATGATTAGTAAGATGTGTTGATCCTTTTATATGACTGCTAGCAAACATGCCCGTGCGTTGCAACGGGAGAAAAAAAAATACATGCTTCCATGACAATAAGTTTGACTCAAGGCCACTTTGCATGTCTACATTATATATTTTAACATAGCACTTAATATGTGTTGTTCCTTATCCTCTTTGCCTTGAATGGTGATAATCGCAATGTGCACCTAATAGTAATACGTTAGACGTGGTGAATATCAATGTGATAATCTCAACCACCGCACACACACCTGTCGTTGAGCCACGTTGTTGCAAGTAAATGTATAATAGTTTGAAAGCTAATGTCGTTGTGTTGGGCGTGATGTCCGTGCTTCCCGAGCTACGTGTACATCATTCATCATACACCCATTTATTTTTAAATTATATATTTATTTATTTTAAATGCATCAACGTTATTTTTAAAAGACATAAACATTTTTCAAATCACATGGATTTTTTTAAAGAGATTTGTTTTAATATGAATATATATTTAAGCATGTGAATACTGTTTTGAATGACATAAATTATGATTTGAGAAAGGGTGAATATTTCTAAAATTATATGAACATTATTTAAGTAAATGTTTAGTAGTTTAAAATCTAATATCGTTGAGTTGGATGTGATGTCCGTGCTTCTCAAGCTACGGCGTACATCGTTCATCATACACTAACTTATTTTTAAATTGTAAATTTATTTATTTCAAATGCATCAATATTATTTTTTAAAAGACATAATTTTTTTTTCAAATCACATGGATTTTTTTAAAGAGATTTGTTTTTTGAAATATATATATATATATATATATATATAAGTATGTGAATACAGTTATCAATGACATATATTTTGATTTGAGAAAGGGTGAATATTTTTAAAATTATAAGAAAATTATTTAAATACGTGAACATTTTTAATACTACACAAATATTTAAAAAGCATGAATGATTCAAAAAAATTAGAAAACATCTATCAAAAGGAATAGAAAAACTAAAACCTGTTTTTTCTTGCTCGCGCATCGGAGATAGTGAACACTTTTTTTTTAAACTATACAAAAATTTTAAAAGCATGAATGGTTTTTAAAATTGGAGAAAATATTTCAAAATAAACAAAAAACTAAACTTTTTTTCTTATAGTTAGAAAAATATATAAGTTAAACAGATTTAATGTACAGGTAGGTTTATTTGTAAACAAATATCTTTTAAATCTGTGACGGCCCATGCTAGGCCCAGTATAGCGCCGTGGCCCGAATTAATGAAGCGCTGGCTGGAATATTTAAAAAAACGCTGGAACAAAGGACTGTGGGTTGATTCCTTAAATTATCATGGGTCGTTTTGAAAAAACACCAACATAAGCAACGACACGTTTTTGCTTATATTTCGGACTGCGGGTTGATTCTCTATAAAGTAAGGGACTTTTTTGTAAAACTGCCAAAACGTAAGGGGAAACCTACCTCCCTTTATTATTAGGAAAAGATATGCTAGAGGAACTTTGCACGGCGGCACGACGCATGTCCAAGGGAACATATTTTGTACCAAATTCCAAATCCACCCCGCCGCCACTGTCCCGAGGCTCAGCACGGCTTCACCGGCAAGTCCTTCGTCGGTGGCTATTGCAGGGGTCATGCTTATAAATACAATAATACTAAAATAACTTCATATTATATCTCATGATATTCGCTTGATATTGATATTTTTATCAATAAATCCAATCAAACCCAGAGTATTTGACTTAAAACAAATAAATGTGCTTCGAAAAGGGAATTTTTTTAATCGAGTTCGTATCTTGAAAAAAGAAATCTTCAAAATATGACAGCGGGCATGTGTGATCCCTCGTTTTGCTAATCAGTCATCACGTGCTCTAAAAACATTATTGAAACTACCCTTGCTTATTTTTGTGAAAGGAAAAAAATCAAATATGTTCAAAATAATTTTTATATCTAAAATGCCCCTCAAACCTTCTCATGATTCAAGGTGACATTAGCGTATCATATTTAGATCTACCGTCTAATCTGATGCAACGAATGACCCATCTTCACGCTTGATGCACTGTAAAAAAAACTCAACAAAAGATACTAATACTCCCAGCAAAAAAACAAATACTAATACACTAGTACTGATGCGTATATGAAAAATGCATTGATACACTTTAGGAAAAACAATATTGGAATTTTCATTCTATACGTGAAAGCTGGTACCATTGTATGTACGTACAATGTAGTCGCGAGGCAAGAGACGAACGCCACGCCTATATGACAAGTGAGAAGAACGATCGATCGATCAACCAAGTAGTCTATCTATGACTCTATGTAACATAACCATAGCCATGGTCACCACCTTTGCATGCATATACTGGACGTACATCCTAGCGGCGCTAAGGGTGCCCACCGTCGCTCGGGCCGGACGGCGGCAGCGGCCCAATGCGCCGCGCCTTAGGGACGACGCGATCCGTCTTCAGCGTCCACTGATCTTCGCTGCGGTGGCCGGACGCGATCACCGACGCCGGTCCTGGCACGTTCACGCCCATCGCTGCCGCGGCAACAGACACTGTATGGCCCGGGAGACGGTGATCGCCGGTCACCACCCTTGCCGTCCTCGGCGTCGGCGACGCGGAAGCCAAGCCTGCGACGAGGCCCAGAGACACCATTGTTACCAGAAGAGGAACGAGGATCCGCAGCCATGATGATGTTGCAGGAAGAGGACGAGCCATGGCTGGGGCAAGCTGACAATACGCGCTGTCAATTTGATGCTGATAACGGACTCGCCCTATGGGGTGATAGCCCGACGCGCTTACCTCTTATATTTGACCTTGGGTGAGACATATATATACAGATCGATGCGGTACTACATTTGATTTGTGTACGAGTTTTGATGTGATTCTGATTAGGTTTTCAAACACGCGAGAGGAGTCCCGTATAATTAGACATATACAGTACTATACTTTGTTAAAATTGGCTGGCATATAGTTGTCTCCTGCTGTCCTACTTAGGCTACTCATATGACGCAACCGCGTGAAACAGAGTTTTGGGCAAAGTAAAATCGTACAATAACACTGTCTAGCGCGATAGTATACAAATTTTGGGTGCAGGATTCTAGGCATATATTCTTTGGGCAAGGGTTTGATTTTATTCAAAAAGACATCAAGGATCTCTGTATGATTAAGATTTATAGTTAATTTTTTTTTGAAACGAAGGCAAAAAAATTGTATCATTGGTTAATTAAACAGAAAAGAATTGCCCAATTAATTTATGGGAAATCGGGTCTAACACCGATACAAACATTTCAATAAAGGACTACTCACACAATTGGAAACACCATGCCCGCACACACAATTCGTCCAATGCTCCCAACTCTCCACAACCAAAAAACTCGACACAAGCATGATGCATTGAAACCTAGACGAGAGCGCCAAAATGGACAACTCAAACAATCAAAACCAACACACTGACCACATTGACATCCTCAACCACATGATACTAATAACTCAGACACCACGACTTGCTCACATGGCAAAGGTGAATCATGATCCTTACATGAGGTGATCAACGAGTCGGGCATGAGCTTTAGCACTAGAGCCACGAGCATGGCGATAGATTCGTCCTCAGCGGAAGATAACACATAAGGCGAGGCAGACAATGACAACGGGTACTCCCCAGCACGAGGAGAGAAACTACCATATAACTCCACCTCCTTGTCTTTCGCAGAGAAAACATCGGCCACCCCAGAAGGACACGATGTCTGAGTGGTCTGCAACATAGCATGCAAAAGGGAAAGCCTACTCAGAGCGGCCTCTGCCCGCTCCATAAAGCTCCCAACTCGCTCCAGCCAGCCTTGCATCAGCGCACTCTGTTCAGCCATAGCGGACTGCAACACCACATTAGACGGGGTTGTCGCAAAAGCAGTACCAGAAACAATAGACACCCAAGATCCACCGTGAAACTCCTTGGAGGGAAGCGCTGATCTCCTTGAACCCTGGCATGAGGCTGGATCATGACGATGCACAGTGCCAAGGCAGGACACGGGTGGCGCGGCAATACATGCCAATGAACTCAGAGGACGTCTGCGATTGCGACATCCACGTGCACGGTGCCCGTTCTCTGAACAACGGGAGCACTGAAGTGTATCTCTCTATCCAACCGCGGGATGCCCTGTAGCCAGGCAGGGATGGGACGGAGAGCCATTGACGGAGCAGGCAACGCCAAAGGTCGTGGACCGTGTCGTGGCCACACCTCCTTCCACTCCTCATCTGGTGCCTCCTCAGGCCCCACAAATGATAGAGTGGCCGAGCATTTTGCAACCGATGACGTTTGCGGGACAACTCCTCGTCATCACTGTCATCATGATCAGTGGTGAGGGAGGCCCACAGTGAGCTATAGCCAACCGCATCCGAGCAGGCAATGGTGGAAGATGACGTCGAAGCGCCTGCCCTGAGTGATGTGAAGGTCTGCGAAAGCGGCATCATTGATAAAATCGGGAGACTGGATGACGGTGAGAGAGATGAAGCAAAGGCCTTCTCGGTGATCTCATCAGCAGCAGCAGAGGTTAGAGGCCGGAGATATTGATGGCGGCGGTGCGTGTCTAGCCTCCGTTCTTGCTTCCGCGAGATTTTTTATTCTCTCCTCCACACGAGCAACCCCCATTTAGGATTTACCTCCCGCCAGAATCGCCGTAGATATGGCTCGTCTCCTGTGGTCTTAGAATCATGGAAGTGTGGTGAATCTCGGCCCTTGACTGTGGAATGGCTTATGCTGCCTTTTTTAGTCTATTTAAAATTTGTGTTTGTCTCAGAAAGGCGAGACGACGATGGCTCCCTGAATATGGAATAAAATTCTTCATGCCTAATCCCCGTCACGATGGCGTGTCTCACATCGTCAAAGGTGTATCTCAAGTGGATCTTGTAGGATTTGGTCGGTACTTGCCTTTAGAGGATCCGCGTCGATCCAGTGTCTTCCTTCATTTATGTTCATGTGTCTACATGTTGGATCCTTTCGATATACATTTTTCTTCATCAACGACAGTTGTGACTCTGTTGCACTAGTTCTTGGGGGCCTTAGCACGACGACTTTCTGATTGTCTATTAAAATATTTTTTTCCCGGCTTCGATGATGGTGACGTGCCTTCGGCTTGTTATAGTGATTGTAGTCGTCGCTAGGTAAACTATGAATATGAATGTTTTTTTAACTTCTGGTGTTCTTTGTACTGCCATGATATTTGATGAATAGATCAGGATTTTTTTTTGAAAAATAAAACACACACAGATCACGTAAATAAAATGTAAAGTCATACAAGATCGAAGCTATGCCTAGGAGAAGGACAAAACTCGCAAGCGGTAAAAAAAGATCGATGAACTATGACATCGACATTTTTTTGATATTCTACGGACAACGAGAAAGTTATTCCAATAGAAACACATTCTAAAAATGAACAGTGCTCAAGCGCCATCTTTGCAGGATCCAACCATCGAAAGTCAGAGTCTAAGTTTTCATCCTCGAGATAACGTTCAAGTAAATTCGAGCAATGTATTTGACAAGGTAATAACGCAAATATTTTATCATTATCACGTAAAAATATTTAGAGTTAGGCCTAGAGTTTTCAATCATAGAACTCGATACCAAATACTCAAGAACTACCACGAAAATCAAAGTCATAAAATATGGTGTCGTCACCACTTTTTGGGTCCCCGTAGCGACATGTGTAGCATGATACTGTGATGAACTATCACATAAATGAAGATCATGCCCGCACAAGCATGAAATGAGACGCAACAAGTGCCAGTCGCCGCCAAAGGCTTGCAACAACGAAGGTCATTGTCAACGCACCTATCTTTTGTTTCATGCTATTATATTATAATTTTCATATGTTTTTTTATAGTATTTTATATTATTCTAATGAACTAACATATTGACATAGTGCCAAATGCTAGTTCATGTTTTCTGTTAGTTTTTGTATTTTTCAAGAAATCTTAGTTTCCGAAGCTCAAAACAACTCAAGGATTTTTGGTGAAACTTTCTAGAGCACAATGATGGCAAGAGAGTGTTAATACTCTTCAAGCCTCGTTGGTTACCCCAAGTGCAGGGTGAGATATAGTGCAGCAGGAAGTTTTCCCTTGACAAAGATACCAAGGTTTGTCTCCCGTAGGACTCCGAAGGATACAAGAAGGTGTTAAAGTGAATAATGGCGCCGAGGTTGCTAGCTTCACCTGGACCTGCACACATATACAAATAAGTTTGCTCCCAACGAGTACAGAGGAGTTGTCAATTCCTCCGGCCTTGCTGTTTACAAAGGATCAACGCAAGAGATAAAAGTGGAGCTGAAAGTAAAGACGGAAAGTAAGCTAAGGGTGTAAACAATAATGTGAAGATGGACCGGGGTCCCGTGATTTTCACTAGTGATGTCTCTCTCCCAAAAGACGATAAAAGTGCTAGCGAGGTAAACAAATCACAGCTGGGCAATTGACAGAATTATGAAGGCACTGCAATGCTAACTATGCTGCAAAGAAAGGAATGGCTCAAAAGCAATGGGCAGTACGCCAAGATAAGTAGACCGAAATCCATCTGCGTCTACTACGAATCATCCACCTTGAGATATCTATCCAGAACATCTCGCTGGTATTAAGTTGCGAATCCCACCCAAAGTGTAAATTCAAAGCAACAGACAACTGCATTAAAAGAACTTTGCGTAAAGTAAATAATCCTTTGCACCCGCGGGTACAAGCACCATAGTTTTATCCCTAGTGGCAACAACACATCCCCTATTCTCATGTTTCTGTCACTCAAGCTAGACATTAAGGGGCTGAACCCACAATCAAGCATAATGCTCTCTCTTGGAGTTGCAACAAATCACTTGGCCAAAGTAAAATACGGCAACGGAGAACATGCAAGAATTTACTCAAGAACAAAATATAAAAGATAAGAACCAAATATATTACTCATCACAATCTGAACATAGTCTCATAATCCATCAGATCCCAGCAAACTCAACATAGCAACAACAGAAAATTATAAAGGTGCCTCGATCATGTGAGACAGCTCACGAGGTCTCGAAAGTGGAAGCACAAAGAGGGGAGAGGAACATCACATAGCTACTGGTCACGGACCCATGGTCCAAGGGAAACTACTCACGGTACATACGGGAGGCGTCCATGGCTATGGATGGTCTCCCGAAGGGGGTTCCTCCTCCCGGCGGGCTGCCGGGGCAGCTTCTCCAGGCAGCCCCGATCTAGAAACGGCGGCAGCGGCGGTACAGAGGCGAGTTCGCGAAAAAGAGATCCGTCTTAGGGGTTTCCACCCCGAGGGATAAATATAGGCGAAGGGGGGCACCGAGAGGGGCCACAGGGCAGCCAGGAGGCTCCCTGGCGCGGACTAGGGTGGGGTCGCGCCAGGGACCCTTCTGGAGTCCCTGTGGTGGCCCCCTTCCCTTCTTTGGTGTTTCCGGAAGCTTTCGTGTCGCTGATTTTTTATATGATTTTTCCGGATTTTTTGGAGCACTTTTAATGGCCGGAAAACCTGAAATACAAAAATAGCAGAAAACAACAACTGGCAGCTGGGTGCACTGGGTTAATAGATTAGTCCAAATATGCTCAAAAGTGTATGAAAGTTCAAGCAAATCATGGCAAAGTCACACAAAACATGCATGGAGCAAGCAGAAATTATAGATACGTTTGGGACGTATCAACATCCCCAAGCTTAATTCCTACTCGTCCTCGAGTAGGTAAATAATAACAAGCATAATTTCTGTGGTGACATGCCACACAACCATATAAGGACTTTTAAGTAAAGCAATCAAAGCATGTAATTCAATTCAAGAATTAACAAGCAAGATTCTATATTAGCATTGACACAAGCAACAAAAGAACAAAAGGTGCAAGAGCTCTCTCTGTTCGTGACTCGACTTTCTCCAGATGGTGTTTGCGTGCAAGCAGGGGACTGGGAAAAGAGGGAAAAAAGGTTGTTGAGAACAACTATCTACTAAAGTTTCACACTTAGTCTCCTTTGGATTCTTATCTTGTCTCGTCCCCAGACCACTAGCCAGGTACAAGTCAAGTTGATCCACTCCCTTTCGATATTTTGAGCACTCATGCAATGGATGAGCGTGAGCAAGAAATTTGACACCAAAAAGGCGAAATAGAAAGAAGGTGGAGGAGGAAGAGAAAAAAGGTGTGAACGGCTCACATCAATGAGGACAATCATAGGCGAGAGAAGGCCATATGATAGATATGATGTGAGGAGTAGGGATTTCCATGCAACGGATGCACATGTGAGCTAAAATCTCTTCAAGGGAACTAGTGGGGGTGCATCTAACTTGCTTGCTCAAGAAGACCTAGAGCTCGTTTGAGGAGGCTCATCATTCGAATATACAAGCCAAGTTCTATAGTGCGAAGGTCCCCACATAGCTATATGCATGATGATGATCTCTATGGAGTACAAGGGATAGAGGATGAAGTACTAGTGTGGATCTCTCAAAAGGAATAGTAGTGTGCCCCCTTCTCTCTTTTTATTTCTTTTTCTCTTTTTTCTATTTTTTTGTATTTTTTGGTGCCCTCAATGGCTCTTTCTATTTAACTCTCATTTGTCCTCTTTGGGATCTTTTGATTTTGTCCTCTTTTGGATCTTTTCCTCACTTTAGGGGCAACACTCTATATTTTACAAGAATATAGGAGATCTTTCACACTTTACAAAGGTACTCACATAAAGAAGATATAACTATCATGATGCAAATGTATGCTTCTGCCAGGATAGCAGGATATGCAATGATACTAGGGCGTCATGTAGCAATGATTAGGGCAAGGCCCAACTAGCATGCGGCTCATCGATCAAGAAAGTAGCATGTATGACATGAAGATCAAGTCATGAGAAGGTGGATGTTGCATGACAATGTATCTCGGAAAGGCTATGGAAATGCCTTGTAGGTAGGTATGGTGGTTGTTTTGAGGATAGATATAAGGAGGCTTATGATGACAGAGCGTATCGTGCCAAGGGTTTGGATGCACCGGCGAAGTATGCGCCAACTCTCAGGGTGAGAAAGGGAAATGCACGGTACCGAAGAGGCTAGAAAAAGTATAGGTGGGTGGAAGTGTCAACTTTCGAATACTCACATTAGTCTGAAGAACTCATGCACTTATTATCGGTAACTCTCAATCTAATCAGGAGGTTCTCAAAGAGACAAGTACCCCGAGGAGGAGTGTATGGGGGTTTGGTTATCCTTGTGCATCCTCGACTCATGGTACGTGAGTGTACTCTAATATTCGAACCCTCCAGAGGTTAGTGATCCATCTAGTAGATAGAGTTCTCAACAGGGGTTTTTGGTTTTCGAAAAACACACGGATTGCCCAAAATACGACATCTATCACTAATAGGCTCGAGCTCTTGACACCAAAAGTTCAAACATTACTCTAGTCAATACCTCAAAACTATTGCAAGTTACTACTACAAAGAGAATAACAACTTCAACGACCTACTTCTAGTCAAGACACAAAACTCAGTGCAACAGGCAAACTCTCTAACAAGATAAAACATGCAACCTATAGAAAGTTCAACCTAAAACAAAAGAAAAGCTCTAGAAAAACTAAAGCACTACAACTAAACAGAGCAGCAACTAAGAAAAGAAAAAGAACAACTGACAGCTAAAAGAATAAGCATGCAAATCCTATGAGGAGTTCTAGTTCAAGCGGAGCGTGTAACTCTCCCACACAAAAGAGTAAGCTGGGGTCTAACTTGTTACTACAGCAAACAAAGCTAAAGAAAACTAAAAACAAAACCTAAGAGCGAAACGCTCCAAGCATAGCACATAACGCATGAAGTGATAAAAATATAGTGCAACGAGAGACGAACTGATAATTTTTGATGAAGAAGGGGATGCACGGGGGCATCCCCAAGCTTAGACGCTTGAGTCTCCTTGAATATTTATTGGGGTGCACATGGGCATCCCCAAGCTTGAGCGTTTGACACTCCAAGATCTTCTTTCATCATCTTCCATCGCGCACTTGAAAACTCCCTTCATACATAACTCATTGTAGACTGATTAGAGAGGTTAGTATCCTATTAGAATAATTTTCCCTTACTAGAAATAAAGATATTCTTGAAGAGCTACTGTTTCTCAAGAGAGAAAAAACGTGGCAGGATCTGTGAAAAACAGAACAGCAGGTAGTAAAGAATTTTTTGGAATACTTCTGCAACTCAAATCAAAAAACTCAGAACATACGCAAGTTTCGTAATTGTATAGAGAACGCAGTGTAAAAAATTCAGCCCAAAAAGATGAACTGAGATTTTTCCATGATTTTTCTAGTCACGAGGACAGAATCTGTTTTCTGGACAGCATGTCACAACTTTCACTTCCCTTGTCGTATGAGGCTATAGAAGGCACAAAGCTTGAAAAATAAAGATACAATGATGTTGCTACAGTAGTAACAATCATCAAGACCACTAAGAACAGAAGAAAAGCAAAAAATAAAACCTAAATTCGTTGCGGGCTGCCTCCCGAAAGCGCTTCTTTAGAGCCATTAGCTAGGCTTAAAGCAAAGAGATCGAGTCTTTTCAAGAAAATAACTAGCCCGTGTGACGGACTCAAAAGGCAACTTAATCGTTTTTCTTGGTAAGTGTTCCATCCCTTTCTTGAGAGGGAATTGGAATTTTATAATCCCTTCTTTCATATCAATAACAGCACCAACTGTGCGAAGAAAAGGACGTCCCAAAATAATTGGACAAGAAGGTTCACATTCAATGTCCATAATAGTAAAATCAACAGGAACATAATTGTCATTGAAAATGATAAGAACATCATCGATCTTCCCCAAAGGTTTCTTTACGGAAGAATCAACAAGACGAACACCTAAAGAACAAGGATCAAAATGTTTCAATTCAAGCATAACATACATTCTTTTGGGCATAACAGAGGTACTTGCTCCAACATCACAAACAGCATAACAAGAGAAGTTATTCAATTTGATTTTTATCATAGGATCCCAACCATCTTCTAGCTTCCTAGGTATGGAGGCTTCTAGTCTAAGATTCTCCTCCCTAACTTTGATTAGAGCATTGGTGATATGCTCTGTGAAGGCAAGATTAAGTGTGCTAGTGTGGGGGTCTCTAGACATCTTGTGTAGGAAACCAATAACTTCAGATAAAGTGCAGTTGTCAAAGTACAGGTCACTACTATCTATCATGGAGGTAGTGATATCATTTAGGCTCACTTGTTTGAAAGCCTCTATGTTCATAGAGGTTTCTTCATCTATGGTTGAGGTGGTAGCATCACCATTGGTAGGTCCAGTGGGACTAGGGGTGTGATGGGTGCTAACTGTTTGGACATCCTCAACTACTTGGATAGTGGCTACTATGTGGTAGGTAGGAAGGCTCTTAATTCTATCCTCTTCCTCTTTTTCTCTAGCCCATCTCTCTTTAAGTTTAGCCACCATCCTAATGTTTTCATTGATTTGTAACTGGATAGCATTAATAGGAGTGACCTTACTCTCCTCAAGGGGAGAGGTTCTTTTTAACATCTCAACATCAAGGGCTAAGTTATCTACCTTCAAATAAAGATTATCTAATTTAGCTAGTTTTTCTTCCACATTCTTGTTGAAGGCTTTTTGGGTAGTGATAAAGTCTCTAAGCATACTCTCTAGTTCAGAGGTGAGGTTCTTGTTGCTAGGGTAGGTGTTGTTGTTCCCATAAGTGGATGGAAACGGCCTAGGATTACTAGCAAAGTTGCCCCTATAAGCATTGTTGTTGAAGGTATTTCTAGCAATGAAGTTCACATCTACTTGATCCTGAGCAATCAAAGAATTTAAAGGAACATTTTGAGGATCAATAGGAGCTTGCTTGGTAAGTAGAGACATGATAAGGTCAACCTTTTCATTTAGAGAGGAGATCTCCTCGACAGAATTTACCTTCTTACCAGTTGGAGATCTTTCTGTGTGCCACTGAGAGTAGTTCAACATCATCTCATCAAGTAGCTTTGTGGAAGCACCAAGTGTGGTTGACATAAAAGTTCCTCCCGCGGCCGAATCTAACAGGTTCCGCGAGGTAAAGTTCAAGCCTGCATAAAAAGTCTGGATAATCATCCAGGTAGTCAGTCCATGTGTGGGGCAGTTCTTAACAAGAGATTTCATGCGTTCCCAAGTGTGACGCCCCCAAAATCAGACCGTGTACAGTAATCATACACGCAAGGTACACGATCGAGATCAGGGACTCACGGTGAGATATCACAACACAACTCTACAATTAAAAATAAAACAAGCTGTTTAATACAAGCCAGGGGACACGAGGGCTCGAATACAACAACTCGAGAGCACAAAGTCAGCGGAACCAATAGTATCTGAGTACAGACACGAGAATACAAGGCTGCCTTAAGAAGGCTACCACAAAAACAACACTCGATCGAAAAGGCGAGGCCTCCTGCCTGGGAACCTCCAAACTACTCCTGGTCTTGGTCATCGGGGATGTTCACGTTGCGGTGGTCGACATCGGGAACTCCTGCTCCTGGGCTCCAACGTCGACTGCAGCGGCCGATCAGGCAAAACAGTAAAGGAAATAAAGCAGGTGAGTATCTAGTATACCCGCGAGTCTTACGTCCGCTACTAAGCATTTATGCATTGTATCAAATGGAAAGGGGAGGCTATATATAGTGGACTGCAAGATAGAAGTCAGAGCAAGGATAAGAAGCTAGGCCTATCGAAGACTAGCATCTTCCGACGAGTCTTGAAGCATGAGGTAAGGATCAGCCAACAGATTAATATAACAGTAATGAAAGTAACAATGCAGCAGAAGTTGCTGCAGCATTGTATAATTGAAAGCTCAAGAATGATCAGAGGGGGAGGGGGTGAATGATCACTTCTAGAAATTCTAAGGAACTTAGAAGGAATTCATGCAAACTGCGAAGGACTAAGGCATCTCGAAGGAAATACAGTATCGAAATTAACATGGTTCGAAAGGATTGGAAGCGAAGGAAAACATCGAAGACAAACAGGCAACGAGTAAATACTTAATGTAGAGACATGAAGGAAAACGAGCCTGACACGATGATGTTTGGTAAACCAGTTCACACTCTGCAAAGTGCTACGTCTGGTTGGAGGGACTGGTGATTGAACACCTGGAGCAAAACTCTCTCCGTCCTATTCTCCACTGCAACAAACTCCTCGAGCTTGTCCAGTTTTCACTCGTGGTAGATGATTCAGGACATCTCCGAGACCTTTACAAACTTCCTTCAGCAGTGACAATTACTCTTCGATTGCTTGACAGGCGACGCCTAACCGTCTAGGAGACTTGCAGTTCTCCAAGATAAAAAGATCGGCTAATCTCGACCTAAGTCATAGTGAATTGCTCAACTCAGCTCAGACTTGGGTTTTGGTTTTCTCTCGATGAATCTCTCTTGGGATGCTCACAGACTTTTGTCTTAGAATCATCAGTGGAGCAGCCAACCCGAAATGGCGGGTAGGTGCGGGGTATTTATAGTTGGCGATCCCGATGGGTAAAATGACTGAAGTGACCCGATGCAACCGCTTGACGCGTGTCCACAACCGTCGGATTCCAATCACTGCGCAACTTTACTTGAGGAAGAGTAAGCTGACTTACCGAACGAGTTCTCGCTCGAAGGCACGAAGTGCGATGACTTTGCCTTCGAGCTATTCACTCGACTCAGTAAGATTTCTCTCGGTAGGCTTTAGTGGGTTTTGGTTGAGCAGAGCACATTCACTTCGACTAAGATCTCAACTAGCAAACCCCTCTTAATAGTACGGTTTTTCCTACGACTCAAGAAAATAAAGAGAAACTAGTAAAAAGACTAAGTCTTCGACCAGCTTCAGCTTTCTCCTCGTTGCGCTTTTACTCGAGAGAGACTTTTTCTTCGACTACATTTTTAGGGGTCGTCTTCCTTCAAAGGTTTCGGTAGATGACTGCAACTCAGCTGCAGTGAGTTGTCCTTCGACCTTCTACTAGCAAACTCCATAATTTTGGAACCTAAGTATCTGTTTATACTCAAAAACAATATTAGTTCCACTTCTGCTTTGTCCAACAATGTCCAAAACCTTCGGGGGCAAAACTTGCTCTTACAATCTCCCCCTTTTTGGACGATTGTTGACAAAACAGGAATCGATAAATAATTGAAAAAGTTTTGAGTTTTCGATGATAAACCAGTGCTAAGATCGATGAAATACTCCCCCTTGAAGTATGCACGGAAGATAAGAGTTTCCTGTGAAGTGCATATTTGACAAGTAGAGTCGAGGGAAAAACATCAATAATCTTAGCGAGTGAAATTGCATTCCAGATAATATCCAATGAGAAATATGCAATCTCCTCGAATGACCTGTGAACTTATATGAAAGATAACTTCCTGCAAAAGGTTAAGTATCGCAAGCAGCAGATAGATATCTTACGAAAAGGAGTAGCAGTTCACAGTCCTACTTAGAGTTAGTTACAACCAGATCAAAAATGAATCGAAAGTTTGTTGAAACTACTCAGAAAACCTCAAAGATCAAAAGTTTATCGAATGAAAAGCAAAGCCCTTAACCCCGTAGGCAAACTAATTTCTTCGATGCCACTACATCTCTCCCTTTTTGTCACAACGTACAAAAAGTCGAGAGAATAGGGTCGAAAGAAATCCCTACTCGCTGTGGCGGCTCCGGCGACGACGAGAGGATTCGGCGAGCGTTGGAGCACGACGAATTGGGCGAGCGCCTGGAGGAGTGATCTTCGTGCGGAAGGAGTGTTGATCTCCAGAAGATTCCAGCTATGATTCCGGCGGGGTCCTGGGGCTTCGAGGGTGTGGAGTGTAAACTCTCGCTGGACGTTGAGGAGTGGCTTCATCTTGCTCGGAGTCGGAGGAGAAGGTGTCCATCGTGATGTGATAATAGTCATCGACACTGAGTACATCTCTGTTCTTCGGCAGCCGAGGGATATTGGGATCCGGGCGATCTACTCGATCATCATTAGTCCAATTCCTGGTCAGATGGGGAGGATATTCTTCGAAACCACATCGTTGAAGTTGACCGAGGGAATTGAATTTCCACAGTCCTTTCCAATCGCAGAGAAGGTATTCATGCAGCATCTGATTGTTGTTCATGGTAATATTGCGTAAATGATTAATCTCGTCCATCAACGCTTGCTTCTGAATGAAATCTTGATCGATGTGATGTTGAAGCATTTGCTGGGACCGAAGAGAAACTTCCATGTGATGCACTGGCTTGATAAACTTCGAGCGAATATTGCGCTCAGTTAAGTGGGCGCGGATGCTAGTGTGCTCAGCATATGGATCGTTGGGTCGAGCAACAATCTGCAGTACTTCCCTAACAGGTGGAGTGAAAATCTTCGGGAAAATTGACACGGGGAATGGCACGTCCCGAGAGTAATTGCAGATAGCCATCAGCCATGGTGCATACGGCTTGTGGGAATTGTGATCATCAGCACAAGACACCAAAGTTCTGATGAAGTAGTCTTCGAAATCGAAAGGATGACCATGGAATAACTTCAACAGAGCAAGTTGTACGTCATTGGGAATAGGAAAATCATCGTGCACATCGAGCATTGGCATCAAAGTCTTCGAAAGAATATAAAACCATGCCTTTGCTTCAAAGATTAAGTGTCTTGGCTTGGGCTCAGCAGGGTAGGAATCTCCTACGACATCGGGATTCATGATCGTTGGAAATTCAGCAGGAGTTGGAGCAGGTAAGTCATGAATCTTGTGTGGTAATCCTTCGAATCGATGTAAATTGATGATGGCCAGAAATTGGTCGACAGTCATATGGAATACTTGGCCTTGGATCATGTAATCAAATTTCCACGTCTTCGAGTTCTCGGAATCACCAGTGACATAGAGCGTTGCATAAAATTGCTTGATAAGCTCGGGATTGTAGCCACAATCGAGAGCAAACATCTTGTGAGCATGAAGACCATCAATAGTCTCGGCAACAGTCTCGAAACATGAAGTGGAGTACACGGAAGGCATATCAAGGTATTGATGTTGGAACACTCTAGCCTTGTTGTACAGCACACGAGTATAATAGATGGCTTGCTCTTGGGTCCAAAACCGAAGAGAATATGCACTTCTAGGCTTCTCGTAGGGATTGGTCCCGAAGAAAAATGGCTTGTGTTCGCGCCTTTTGAAGATGGGGCCTC
Source organism: Bromus sterilis (assembly GCA_950022295.1). Classification (NCBI taxonomy): domain Eukaryota; kingdom Viridiplantae; phylum Streptophyta; class Magnoliopsida; order Poales; family Poaceae; genus Bromus; species Bromus sterilis. Next base: position 36,610,023 of record OX465597.1, read on the forward strand.
CTCGAGGAACATCTGAGCGGAACAGAGGCAACATTTCTCTCGGATGAGAAGAATGAAGCAGCTCATCAACAGGAAAAACTTCGGCAGCATTGTCTGGCATTTGGAAAGCTAGCTCAGCAGGACGAGGAATTGAAGATGGAATGTTCACAATGTCCTGAGCCGGGATGGCTGGAGGAGCATTCTCCTCGGCCTGTGCTTCGACGGCAACACTTTCGTCGGCATTAGCATTCTGAGCGGCCTCTTCATTCTCCATGGCTTCCAAATCTTCGTCTAGTTGAGCGAAAGCATCAACCATTTCTTCGTTCGAGGAACTTGATGAGGAGGAGGAAGAACTGTCACTGGAACCGTCATCTCCGGAGCTATTTTCTTCGATGACATCGTGACGAGAGGAAACTGTCGTGATATCTACATCAGCGTCTTCTCCTTCATGCAGAGTCTGGGCAGAAGAGTAATCTTTCTGAGCAGATGAAATGGGGACTTGAGTTGCTTGCTCGGTCTCTGCATGAGCTTGGGTTTCGATGGCAGGGGTGGTCGATGGAATGACGTGAGGTGGTGATGGTGGGTTTGGAGGTGGTGACGAGGCTTTTGGTGGAGAGGGCTGACGAGGTGGAGGTGGAGGTGTTTGTTGTCGAGGTGGAGGAGTGGCTTGGCGAGGGGGTGAGGCTTGGCGAGGTGTTGGAGTTTTCTCACGAGGAGGAGTGGGTTGTTTGGTGGGGGTTGGTGAAGTTTCTTGTCGTGCTGTGGCAGCAACGACCTCGGTAGACTTGGCCTTCTTGGCGGTCTTCTCGATCTCTGGCGTCCCACGCTCAGAGGTTGGGGCAGCAGACTTTCTCTTTCGAGATTGTCTTTGGTACAGCGCATCATTATGCTCTTTACAAACGGCAGACACAATTTGTTGAATCTTTTCAAACACAGCAGCTAAGTTTTCCTTCTGTGCCCTTCTGGATGCTTCAGCAGTGGCAATCTTTGATTTGAAAAACTTTCGGGACTCAATGTCCTCGGTTTCATCTTGAAGTTGTCTGGTGTAAAACCTTACTTGTTCCTTATCCTTTCGATCCTGGGTCATATATCCTTCCCAGCGAATCATGTATCGAGCAACATGCTCTTGGATCTCAGCAGGAACATCATCCTCGGCAGTGACTTTACTCGGTGTGGTAGGCATCTTCCAGAGAATGTGTGAAATATTTGCAGCATCCCAAGGAGCATGGGCAGCAGAATCTCCTTCGTTGGAGCTCTCTTCATCGGCACGAGGGCCGGAAACAACAGGTGCAGCAGGGGCAGGGGCTGGGGCAGCTCGAGGAACTGGAGCAGCCTGAGCCTTCTGCCTAGCCTCCTTGGCTTTCTTCTCGGCCTCCTTGGTGGATTTGGCAGCAGCGATGGGTTTGGTGACGGCACTAGGGGCCACAGCTTTATCCTTCGAGGTGCTAGGGGCCTCAACATTTTTCTTCGCAGCACTTGCGGCTGCAACCTTTTCCTTCGTGACTGTGGGAGTCACAATTTTTTCGGTGGCGCTGGGGGTCACAACCTTTTCTATCGGTGCACCAGGAATTGTGCCTTCAGAAATCTGTCGTCGATACTTTTCACTGACCAAATGTAGAATGCCTTGCTGTTGAGCAACCAGAGCCTTTTTTTGCTCGGGCTGACTGTGAAAGTTCAGGAGCTTGGAATTTATTAAGTCTTTTTCTTCTTGTTCCTTTTGCTTAGCCAGCCTTTCCTTTCGCTGAATAAGCGTTTCTTCGTCCTCAGCAACTTGTGCTTGCTTTCCCTTCGTTGTGGCCGAAGGTTTTGGATGGTGAACTTGAACAGGAGGAGCAGATGAAATGGGTGGATCAGTGACCAAGTTGGTCAAGTCAATGTTTGCTCGAGGAGCCTGTGCAGCTGGCTCCTGGATCCTTATGCCTTTACTGCTCGGCTTTTTCTTCAGAGGAATGTCCTCGACATCAGCCTCTGTACCAGGGTCTTGGTCATCTGAGTTGTCTTCTTCATCGGAGCTCGCATCAGGTGGCGAGACAATTACCACCTTTTTCTTTCGCTTGGCTGATTTCTTGCCAGCCTTCGATTTGGCACTGGGGCCAACTTTCTCCGCATCCTCAGCAGTAGCAGCAGCTTCCTTTCTTGCTTTGGCTTCCTTTCTCTTCTGCGCTCGCGCTTCCCGAGCATCGACCACTCTTGAAAATCGGCAGGAGTTTTCAGAGAGGATGGATGGGCATCAGCTGGAGGAGGTGGTCGATTATTTTTCGTCCACTTTGGCCTTAAAGCTTTGACATCAGACCAAGGATTTTTCATTGCAAACAGCCTCTCCCAGCGTGTCATAAGAGACTTGTACTCATACCAATGAAGAGCCTGAAGCCTTCGAATCTCTTGCAGACGGTTTTCTCTCGTACGTTCATCCTCTGAACCTTCAGGTGTTCTTAACTTCTTTTCTATGATCAATTCCTCAGATAAACCGTCAGAGTTATTGGTGATTCTTGTTCGGCCTCCCACACGCTTGGGTGCTCTGACTTTTCCTTCGTTTCCAGACATTTTCCTGCGAAATAGAGAGGTACGAGGGAATATAGGAAAGTTGTGAACAAGTACCAGCAATTTTCGAGGAAAAACATTTTGAATGCAGCAAGCATATCGAGAGATTTGTCTTGACGCAAGTTTTCATCAAAGTGCTAGGCTAGATTTCCATCGGGTGCAAATCTAACGAAGAACTTGTATGAATTAATCGCACAAGAATAAATCTATCGATACGATTCTGTAGAAATTGCCTAAGTGAGAAAATCCGAGGGATTTCTTACCTAGTTCAGATGGGGAATCGACTGATAACACTAGAAACAGATTTCCCAAGTTTCAAAGATCCAAACGGATCAAACAGACCTAAAACAAATCACAGAAAATCAAGAACAAAACTGGATACGATGAACTGAAGGGATCGGAATCGTGTCCAGAGCCACACATACCCTAACTTGGTGATGTGCGGCGACTACGGCGACGCAGATGAAGTTCTTCGTCGACGGGAAGGTCTCCGGCGGCTTCCTTCCGGCAGCAAAGCGGCGAGGGAGTTGACGGCGATGAGCAGCACGACGGCGCGCGAGAGAGAACTTCGGGAGCAGAGAGACGAAGTCGAGGAAATTGCGATGGATGAACCGGTGGTGAGGATCAGTGTTTATAGGGAGGGGGGGTCTGGCATAACTGTCAGATCTGATCCAACGGCGTAGATTTCGCGTCTCTCCGCATTCAACGGACGGATTTTGTGGCGGTAATCGCGGGAAAATCCCAACGAACCGAAAGAAAGTTGCTCCACGTCCGAGACCAAACTCATCGAACATCGAGTATAAAAGTAGATAAAACTTCGATAGATTTTCCTTCGGAATCAATGACATTCGAAGGGAATCTTGATCGAGTACAAATATACATGTTCACGAGAGAAAAGCACAGATGGGGTAGGGATAGAATAGAGGGAAAACAGGGTCCGATGCTTAATCAATCCGAGGGAAAAACAGCGACAAAACTCGGAATGATAAGTGTATAGGACAACACCAAACGAACAAAAACAAAAAAAGAAACACGATAGAAAATTGACGTAAGTAAACAACAGAAAGAAAAAATATAATACATAGAACCGAAAGTTATGATCTTACCGCACATTGCGTGAGTCCAATATGTTTAACTCACACCTTAGTGCACAGAACCTTTTCTCATCCAAGGGCTTCGTAAAGATATCAGCCAATTGATCTTCGGTGCGGACATGGCTGATAACAATATCTTCTCGCTGAACGTGATCTCGGAGAAAATGATGACGAATGTCAATATGCTTCGTTCGAGAGTGTTGCACGGGGTTATGGGAAATCTTGATAGCACTCTCGTTATCACATAGCAAAGGAATTTTCTTCACAAGAATACCATAATCTTTCAGCGTTTGTTTAAGCCACAGAATCTGAGTGCAACATGAGCCGGCAGCAATATACTCGGCTTCAGCCGTAGAAATAGAGACGCAATTATGTTTCTTCGAAGCCCAACAGACAAGCGATCTACCGAGAAAATGACATGTGCCCGAGGTAGATTTTCTGTCGACTCGATCACCAGCCCAGTCAGAATCAGAATATCCAACAAGATCAAACTGGGCACCCTTGGGATACCAAAGTCCCAAAGTTGGTGTATGAGCAAGATATCGAAGAATTCGCTTGACAGCAATATGATGTGATTCTTTCGGGTTTGCCTGGAAACGAGCACACATACAAATTGATAGCATAATGTCAGGTCTAGATGCACAAAGGTAAAGAAGCGAACCGATCATCGAGCGATATTTCTTCTGATCGAAAGGTTTGCCCTTCTCGTCTGCATCTAGATGGACATTCGTAGGCATAGGAGTCTTGATAGTTTTGCAACTGACAAGATCAAACTTCTTCAGGCAATCTCTGAGATACTTCTCTTGAGAGATGAAAGTACCATTCTTCTGTTGACGGATTTGAAGCCCGAGAAAGAACTTCAATTCACCCATCATAGACATTTCATATTTCTTCGACATCATACGAGCAAATTCTTCGCTAATATCAGGGTTAGTGCAGCCAAAAATAATATCATCGACATAAATTTGACACACAAAAAGATCATTTTTGTATGCTCGAGTAAAAAGAGTCGGATCAGTTGTTCCTGGTTTGAAGCCCTTCTTCAGAAGAAAATCCTAAGTGTTTCATACCAAGCACGAGGTGCTTGCTTTAACCCATATAGGGCCTTGTGCAGCCTATACACCTTATCAGGATTCCTCGGGTCTTCAAAACCTGGTGGCTGCATAACATATACTTCTTCTTCGATTTCACCGTTAAGAAATGCACTTTTGACATCCATTTGATATAGCAAAATGCCATTGTAATTGGAAAAAGCAAGCATGACACGAATGGATTCAAGTCGAGCAACTGGAGCATATGTCTCACCGAAATCAATACCTTCGATTTGGGTGTAGCCTTGAGCAACCAGTCGAGCTTTATTCCTTACCACAATGCCATCTTCATCTTGCTTGTTGCAAAAAATCCACTTCGTACCAATGATATTATGCTTCGTGGGATCAGGTCGATCAACAAGGGACCAGACTTTATTTCTCTCGAACTGATTAAGTTCTTCGAGCATTGCAGTCATCCAGTCTGAGTCCTTCATGGCTTCATCAAATTTCGATGGTTCTAACATGGATACAAACGAAAAATTTCCACAGAAGTTAGCTAATCGAGTACGAGAACGAGTGGTGGGACGACCTGGTAAACGAATCTCTTCGAGAATTGAGTCGACGTTCACTCTTCTTCGAACACGAGGTAAAACTCCTTCATCATCTTGTGGATCCTGTTGATCTTCGGGATCAGCTTGACCTTCGGGATCAGCTTGTCCTTCGGGATCATTTCCTTCGGGTTCAGCTTCTCCTTCGGGTTGGACATTTTCTTCGTTTATACGTTCTCCTTCGACCTGTACATCATTTGCTTTCGGATGTTGATCTCCAGCGCCCCGGGCTATGTGTGGGAACATTGGACCATCATCATCCTTGTTGGCTTGACGTGCATTTCCTTCGACAGGTCGAATATCTCCAATAGCCATGTACCTGATAACTTCATCCAAAGGTGGTTCATCCAGGTTAAGAGGTAATTTCTATTTTTGAGAGCCGTTAGTTTCATCAAATCGAAAATTTACAGTTTCTACAACTTTGCCAAGATGTGAGTTGTAAACTCTGTAAGTGTGAGAATTTGAACCATAAGCTAGGAGAAAACCTTCGTGAGCCTTTGGGGCAAACTTGGAGCAGTGATTCATATCTCTGATATAACATGGAGCACCAAAAACCCTGAGATAAGAAACATTTGGCTTTTTACCCGTAATAAGTTCATGTGAGGTTTTCTTCAGAAACTTGTGCAGATAAACCTTGTTGATGATAAGACATGCAGTATTGATTGCTTCGGCCCAGAACCTGATAGGAGTCTTGTATTCAGCAAGCATTGTTCTGGCCATTTCAATAAGTGTTCGATTCTTTCTCTCGACCACACCATTTTTTTGCGGTGTATAAGCAGCCGAGAATTCATGAGTAAAGCCATATTCATCAAGAAAATCTTCGATATGAGTGTTTTTGAATTCTGTACCATTGTCACTTCTGATATGCTTGAGAGATAATTCGTATTCAGTCTGAGCTCTCTTCGCGAAGGTTTTGAAGATTTCAACAACCTTGCTCTTGTCATCTAGAAAGAAAACCCAAGTATATCGAGAGAAATCATCAACAATAACCAGACCATACTTGTTACCTCCAAGACTAGCATAATTTTGAGGACCGAATAAATCCATATGAAGTAGTTCAAGAGGACGAGTAGTAGTCATTATAGTTTTTGCTGAGTGATGTTTCTTGGCAATCTTTCCTGCTTCACAGGCACTGCATAGACGATCTTTATCAAATTTAACATTATCAATTCCAACGATGTTCTTCTTCGAGATAAGAGTTTGAAGATTTTTCATCCCCGCATGACCTAGTCTTCGGTGCCATAACCAACCAGAAGTGGCTTTGGCCATTAGACATGTGGACACTGCAGGTCCCGAAGAAAAATCAACGATATAAAGATCACCCTTGCGATATCCTTCGAACACGAAGGAATAATCATCCTGTGAAAAGACAACACAACGAGACGCAGAAAACAGTACAAGCATACCCATATCACAAAGTTTTGAGATAGACATAAGATTATATCCAAGAGATTGAACAAGCAAAACCTTATCGATATGCTTATCTTTCGATATAGCAACCTTACCCAAACCAAGAACTTTTCCTTTATTGTTTTCACCGAAGGTAATGTATCTCTGTGAAGATTCAGTAAGTTTGTCTTCGGTGAACAAATCTTTGTCTCCGGTCATATGATTTGTACATCCACTATCCATGACCCATTCGGATCCACCGGAGACATAGCCCTGCAGAAGAATTAGTTCTTCTTAACCACCCACAAACGAGCAGGTGACTTAGAAGGCATGGAAGAGCTAGATGGGGCAGCAATATTATAGCGAACAGGATTGCATTGTCTATCTGGACCATCAAGCACACCATAAATATAATTCCTCGACGAGGGGTTAGAGTACTGGTGGGTAACGGCAACTTTGGTGTTATTGTTACGATGGCGATAAATATTTCTATCGACACGATAGTATTCCTTCTGGGGAACATTTGAAGCAGGCACCAAGGGTTCATTTCTATCCTCGAGAGAATAGTAGTGATTCGGTGGTACCGAGGATTTTCCCTGCATAGAATGGTTAGGGGGCAGTTTTTCTACGAGAGATTTGCGAACCCAAATCTGTCGCTTATAGAAACCATTCTTCGGAGGAGTACCAACGAATTCAGCCGACACCTTTCCTTCCTGATCTTTGACAAGCTTGTAGTCAGAATCAAGTGATTCATGAACAATGGCTTTATCAATTTTGCAACTGAAACCTGAAAGGTTAGCAATATCAATGGGCTTTTCTTTCGCAAGAACCCAGACAGTTTTAGGATACTTCTCGGGTTCCCAGTAGGTTCCATCAGGATTGATTTTCCTTTCGAAGCCAACTCCTTCGTTTCGTGGATTCCTGTGAAGAAGAGCCTTTCGAAGGATATCACATAGGTACTGGTGTCCCTGCACACTTTTGAACATGCCTGTTTCAAATAAAATTTTCAACCTGAGGAGTTCCTCGGTAATGGTTTCCTCATTCGAGGGGTTAGCATCATCAATAATAATAGGTTGCTTTCCTTTCAATCTCTCGGAAATAGACTCAATTTTACTTCGTTCCAAACAGGTTAAGCAAGGTGAGGTAGATTCATTTTTAGCTTCTGAGCCTTGTTGAGCCATGAGCGTGAGAATGACACTTTCCAACTCTTCATTAGCCTCTCTCAGTTTCTCGAGAGCCATTTTCCCTTGAAGGAATTCATAGGTTAGCTTCTCGTAGTCCACTGAGAGAAGATCATGCCGAGAGGAAAGCTCATCATACTTTTCCTTCAGAGCAGCATGCTCATTCGTCAAAGTTTGACCCTTCTCAATCTCATCGATCAACAAAGTCTCAGATTTTTTAATAGTTTCACTTAGAGAATCTAGCTAATCTTGTTGGATAGAAGCAATTTTGGCAAGTTTGGCATAGCTTATCCTAGAGTAACTTTCATACGCAGATCCATCAGAAGTATCGTAGGAGTTCTTAGATGAGGATACCTTAGCCTTGGCCATGAAGCAGTAAGCTGGAGATTCATCTTCGCTGCTTTGGTTGGAGAAGAATGAACTTGAAGTCTTGCTCGAAGCAAATGCTAACCCAGCAACACCATCAGATTCTGAACCAGAACCAGAACCAGAACCAGAACCAGATCTTGGGTTTGATTCAGCTTCGGAACCGGATGCTTCATTTTCAGAGTTCATCTCTTTACCTAGATAGGCTTTGGCACGGTGGGAATTCTTTCGTCGAGAGGAATGTGATTTCGAGGAAGAACCCTCTCGATGCTTGTGATACTTCTTCTTCTTGTCATCATCAGAACCGTCTTTCTTGTCTTTTCTGGACTTTGAATCATATCTCTTCGACTCATAGTTTTTGCTCGATCTGTGAGACTTGCTCGAATAATTGCTGTGAGAATGCTTTGATCTATGTTCAATTTCCCAGAGAGGACAATCAGCAATGAAGTGACCTGGCTTCTTTCACTTATAGCAACAGTTATCTTTCGCTGAAGAGTTTCTGGATGATGATCGATGCTGTGATGAATTGCTTGAATGTCTTGAAGAGTAGTTTTTCTTCGGTGAAGAGGACTTCCTTCTCTGAAAGCGATTGAATCTTCTCATTATCAGTGCCAGATCTTTTCCAATGTTCTTGGGGTCATCTGAGGCACAACCCGATTCAGAACTAGCTTCAGGAGAGGAGTGATGTGAAGCTCTAGCCTTCAGTACATGAGATTTTCTTCGTGTCCCATTAACATCTCGTTTTTCATCTTCTTCCATCTCGAAGGTATTAAGTCTCTCGAGAATATCAGCAGCAACTAGATCCTTGAAATCAGTCCTTTCCTTAATCATTAGCACAATGTGATCGAAGGAATCATCAAGGGAACGGAGCAAAGTTCTGACAATAATCCGGTTGGTAATGTCTTCGGCACCGAGGGAAATCAGTTCATTTGAGAGCGCAGTGAGTCTGCTGTATATGGAGCTAACTTTTTCTCCCTCGTTCCTCTTGAAACGATAGAACTTGCTTCGAAGGGTGTCAATACGAGCATCTTTCTGAGTAGAGACACCTTCACCAATCTTCTCGAGATAGTCCCAAACACCTTTGGCCGAAGGAATATTCTTGACCTCATGATATTTTTCAGGAATCAGATGATTTGTAATGAAAACCCAGACTTCACCATCTAGCTCTATCTTCTTTGCCTCTTCAGAAGTGATGGCTTTAGTGTCTATGACAGTTACACCATTTTTGACAACATCCCAAGCGGCTGAGTTGATAGCCATGATATTCCTCTTCATTTTGTCCTTACAATAGGGATAGTCCTTCCCATTGAAGATAGGGATTGGTTCCCCCGAGCGAACAGCTGCAAACGACATTCTTGACAACACTCCAGGTTGTTAGACCAAAATACGCAGAGCGTAGGGAGTGCCTAGCTCTGATACCAATTGAAAGCTCAAGAATGATCAGAGGGGGAGGGGGTGAATGATCACTTCTAGAAATTCTAAGGAACTTAGAAGGAATTCATGCAAACTGCGAAGGACTAAGGCATCTCGAAGGAAATACAGTATCGAAATTAATGCATGGTTCGACAGGATTGGAGGCGAAGGAAAACATCGAAGACAAACAGGCAACGAGTACATACTTAATGTAGAGACATGAAGGAAAACGAGCCTGACACGACGATGTTTGGTAAACCAGTTCACACTCTGCAAAGTGCTACGTCTGGTTGGAGGGACTGGTGATTGAACACCTGGAGCAAAACTCTCTCCTTCCTATTCTCCACTGCAACAAACTCCTCGAGCTTGTCCAGTTTTCACTCGTGGTAGATGATTCAGGACATCTCCGAGACCTTTACAAACTTCCTTCAGCAGTGACAATTACTCTTCGACTGCTTGACAGGCGACGCCTAACCGTCTAGGAGACTTGCAGTTCTCCAAGATAAAAAGATCGGCTAATCTCGACCTAAGTCATAGTGAATTGCTCAACTCAGCTCAGACTTGGGTTTTGGTTTTCTCTCGATGAATCTCTCTTGGGATGCTCACAGACTTCTGTCTTAGAATCTTCAGTGGAGCAGCCAACCCGAAATGGCGGGTAGGTGCGGGGTATTTATAGTTGGCGATCCCGATGGGTAAAATGACTGAAGTGACCCGATGCAACCGCTTGACGCGTGTCCACAACGGTCGGATTCCAATCACTGCGCAACTTTACTTGAGGAACAAGTAAGCTGACTTACCGAACGAGTTCTCGCTCGAAGGCACGAAGTGCGATGACTTTGCCTTCGAGCTATTCACTCGACTCAGTAAGATTTCTCTCGGTAGGCTTTAGTGGGTTTTGGTTGAGCAGAGCACATTCACTTCGACTAAGATCTCAACTAGCAAACCCCTCTTAATAGTACGGTTTTTCCTACGACTCAAGAAAATAAAGAGAAACTAGTAAAAATACTAAGTCTTCGACCAGCTTCAGCTTTCTCCTCGTTGCGCTTTTACTCGAGAGAGACTTTTTCTTCGACTACATTTTTAGGGGTCGTCTTCCTTCAAAGGTTTCGGTAGATGACTGCAGCTCAGCTGCAGTGAGTTGTCCTTCGACCTTCTACTAGCAAACTCCATACTTTCGGAACCTAAGTATCTGTTTATACTCGAAAACAATATTAGTTTCACTTCTGCTTTGTTCAACAATGTCCAAAACCTTCGGGGGCAAAACTTGCTCTTACAATAATAATAAGTTGTAATCATAATTAATAATGCCTCCGAGTTCCCTCCCTCGACATCCCCGCGAGGAAGAAAACCCGAAACCAACAGTTTAATAGTAGTAGTTTGTAGTGGTAGGATCTGGCTTCTCAATAAAGCGTCCTGTTACCGTGGACACGGCTATTCGAATAGATTATCATCCCTGCAGGGGTGCACTAGTGTGACACTACACGCTCGGATCTCCAGGGTGGCGTACACCTGGTTAGGGAGCACCCCACCGAGGCTATCCGACACAACGCAGTCCATCCTACGACTCATCAGAGAGGTCCCCGCCGGTCTACAGCCCTAAGTGCAAGGGGGTCATGGGCCTATCACCCCTCGCTCTCCGGGTCATTGCGAGGAGGGTGAATTCCAACACCGCAGCGCGTTCCGTCCTTGCCGCAATGCTGAACTGGACGTCTATCAGAGCTTTCGAACGAGGCTACATTGCGGAGGCGCCCAAACGCGTAATCCCACGTATAGGTAGTGCGTACAAGCCAAAAGGCTACTCAAGTCATCCGCCGAACCCGTTAAGCATTTTATTAATTTTCTGTTGAGACAACCGTTATCGTTGCCCCTTACTGAATGAGTCGCGGACAACGACAGCAGTCAGGACCACCAGTAACGTCGGTGCCTGCCCTGACGTCCCACCAACTCGTGCGGTTACCAACAAGGTGAACCGTCTCCTTACCTTGTCTCCCGTTTGCTCCGAAGAGCTCGACTTTCGTACAACAGGAAATCCTTCGGCCACGAACAGTACCAGGCCCGCCGCACACCGGTGGAATACACCTGACCTGTTGTTCCGCTAAGATACCCTGCGCGGGCACCGTTGGGTCACCCGACTCCTTACCTGTAAGGACACCAGTTGATTCGAGTGCCTACCATCAAGTGAAACCAGGAGGAATCACCCTCGATGATACACTTGAAGAGGTCCGACAAAGACATCAGCGGAATAAACTAAAGAGGAATATTCTCGTATCACCCCGGTGGTGCCGAGACACCAGCGGAATGAACTAAAGAGATATACCCTCGTATCATCCCAGTGATGCTACGCTACTGAGCCGACGAGACTGAAATACGGGTCCGTCCACTCGTAAGTCAATCTCGAAGCGACTCGGCAGAGTCTCGCCGTTGTAGGTTCCCTAGGGTGTCTGCATTGATCCGTACCTGTTGCAGTTATAATATTTTGTAATCCGCGTTCACTCACCAGAGTGATCACGGCCCGCTATTCTAAACCTAGCTAACAATGCGCAGGGTTTACTGCTGAATATTATATATATATTTATAGGGCAGCATAGGACAAAGGAAAGGTACATCAAGGGGCGACAAAAACATGCTATGCAATTGAATAGGATTGTAATGTAGCAGCAGCAGTAACCATGCCTAGTGCAAGAAATGTACGGAAAGATAGGCAATATCTGGGGAAGGAAAATGGCTCTGCTTGCCTGGTAGCTCGACGGTAGAGGTATGGTCGTCGACGAAGTAGTCGTACTCAGCAACGGTGTAGTCGACGGCAGCAACGGGGTCTATCGGAGAATAAAGGGGGGAGAAACAAAAAATACACATCAATAATAGCAATACAATTGTATGGCATAGCAGATATAAAGCAACGGGGCTCTAACGCAGTGTTCGGTGATTTGATCGGAGCAGGAATTTATCCGGGGATGACTCATCAGTACCGGTTGATTACCGGACCGATGATCCGGAGGGGAAGGTTCCATGTCTGCAGTGTTAGAGACATCTGACAGACATGTGGATGGTGTATCCGTGTTAGTTGATCCATTCTGAGCAACTTTCATGTTCAGAACAGTTTCATCCAGCAAAGTTCTACCGGCTCCGATCGTCTGACAAACAGATGAACCGAAGGAGAAATGTTCCTCATTCGGTATGTTAGATGGGTGCGGTGGGGGTATGGGTAGCGTATCCGTACTCATTGTATTATTCTGATCAACTTTCATGTATAAAATATATTGATCTGAGCTACGGTTTATTTTATATTATTTTCTGAAGTTTTAAATGATGTTATTTATTGCCGGGAATTATTTTCATTCAAAATAATTGGTTAAAGATTTATATATCCAGACGGAGACAGCCACAGTCAATGACATGTGGGGCCAGTGGGGTCAGTCAACAATTGACCAGGTCAATGGTGAACAGTCATGGTGGGGCCCAAGTGTCATCGGCTGGTTTTGGGATTCCCTCAAATTTGGCTAAGTCTGAGATTATCGGCGAAAATTATCCGTTGACCGCCTTCGAGGGCCCACGTTTTGGGGTTCAGTGAAAAGTTGACCAGTCGAGGTGGACTGGTCAACAGGGTCAAGGTGGGGCCCGATAGTCATCGCCCCACTTTGGATCTCTCAGAAATTTACTAAGTCTGAGAATTATGTTAAGGGTTAACCCATTTGTGAATTTAATGACTATATAATTATGCCTCAAATAAATATGTGCCAAACACATTATTTGATCCAGGCTATGGGTACAACATGTACAAGCCATTTGCGTTATCAATGAAAAGCAATAACACAAAGTTGTGGGCTTACGAAGTGGTTAAGACAATGTTAGTGACTTAGCAGAAATTAGCTAAGCCAGATAATTCCCACTGTTAACATAGCTTTACTGTTTTCATAGGACTATAACTAGGGTTCTATAAATCTTATGATCTCGAGCCCAACATCAACTTGAGCACCTATATGTGATCTACAAACTGGTACAAGTTTCATCAATATTAGAATCCATTTGTCTAATTAAATCTTTCCTTGAAAAGTGCTACTTGATGTCAGTTTCAACAATTGTTAAAAGATACCAAATTGCTTGATCATTGACATTAATATATAGCTCAAATGAAGATGTATCCTATAGATGTTTTGTACTACAACAAGAGTACAACCATGGCATGCCCTCAATTGGCATGAAAGATCATTACAACTTGTTCATCAAAGGCTCTAAAGTATCCATGCCCAAAATTTCTTTCTGACATTTCTTATCTTTACAGAAACTTCCCTTTTGTGAATTTTATAGGATTTAATCCATGCACTATCTGACCATGGTCCAATGGAGCAAAACAAAGCTTGTTAAGTGTACTATCAGTTTGCATAAATTTGAGCTATGTTAAACTTCATTTGTTTGTTGTTTGTTGCTGCCAAAGGTAGTGTCCAGCAGCAATATTCAGCACTTACATTTTCAGAAGCTAACACCTTGAGCAGCAACTGCAGACAAGCAGCAGAACAACAGCAGCAAGCAGCCGCACGCAGCTTAGGCAGAGCAGCGACGCAGTTGCTGGGCTCGGGAGGGGGTGGCCTGACGCGTTCACGGGGCGACCAGCGCGGCCCTCGCACGGTCGCGGGGTGGTGAGCATGGCGCGCACGCGCCCGGCCATGGCGGCCATGACGGCGGCCGGCGGTGAAGACGTCAAGTGGGGCGGCGACCATGGCGTCAGAAAGAGGGGGAGACAAAGGGGATTGGACGCAGCAGCTCACAGTGGAGGCGGGAGAGGGCTCGCGGAGGTCGTAGGCTTGCCGGAGTAGACAGATGGCGGCGGTGGCCTCGACGGCCGTGGGCGATCCCGGCGGGGAAAAGGCGAAGGAGGCGACGGCTGGGGGTGTCTCGGCCTCGGCTTGAGGGTGGAGTCGACGCAGAGGAGCTCCGCGGTCCTCGTGGATGTCTCCGGGCGGCGAGGTATGGCTGGTGGCCATGCTAGCTCGCCGGCGCGGAGACGGGCGTCCACGACGGCTCGGGGGTAGGAGGCTGGGGAGAGGGAGGGGGATCTCGATCTGGCGGGCTAGGGTGTCGGGGGTGCCAGGGTGGCCCGGGGTGGGGGGCAGTGGGGTTGGGCCGGGGAAGAGGAGAGGGAGAAGATGGGCCTCGCCCAGTGCGGGAGAGGGTTAGGTTAGGTTTCTTTTTATTTTCATTTTTTTCTTTTCTGTTTATTTCCTTTGTATTTCTTTTATTAACTTATCCATTTTTGTAAAATATGTTAGGTGCCTCTAAATTAGTATAGCACTATATAGCAATGCCACAAAAGTTTTGGAGGCAAAAGAAATTCACTAGATATTTCGTTTAAATATTAAAAGCCCAAAATGAGGGTTTTAACCTACTATTTGAAATGTTTGAAATTTTCTATAACTTAATAAATTCCCGAAACCATAATAATTTTGTCCACTGATTTTTAGGGATTTTACAGAAGTGGTTTCATAATTTTTGGACAAGCAATTGTCACTTATTTTTAACATCAACCAAAGGAATTATGGATAAGATCAATTGCAAAGTTGATCACATCATGATCAACAACAGTGATTAGCAACAGTGATAATCATTTTCAAAATGATTACTGTAGTGATTACTGTTGCACGACAGTGAGGGTGTTACAAATCTCCCCCACTACAAGAATTGTCGTCCCGAGAATTTGAGTGGTAGAAGAAAAATTTCCGTATTTTCGCGAAGGCGAACTTCACGTTCAGGAGTGGCTTCATGCTCAACATGATTTGACCACCGAACCTTAACGAACTCGACGGTGTTTCAGAGGTTATGGTGCAGTTCACCATCTCACCGAAGGGTGAAAAGTTGAACAACTTTAGTGCGACAATACATTGCAGCCGCGGGGGTTTTCAACCAAACGATCACCAAAACAAGGTTGATGGTGACAAGCTTGAGAAAGTGTGGGGGTGGGGGTAGTAAGGATCCCAACTCCTTCAACTTCGACGGTGATGTTAGGAGCCATCATGCCAACATGCCACTGGCATCCGAGGGTTACGATGGATTATCGGGGTATGCGTAGTACATCGAGAGAATAAAAGAACGCATGAGAAGTCTCAGGCGGATAGGCATGCATTCGATGTCGATGAAGGATTAAAAAAAAGGTACAGAGCATCAGGCACAAGCACTGAGTCTGATATCATACGGAATATCACAAGGTATGTGACTCGTGAATTGCATACGAGGTCAACCGCAAGGAATAACCTCGGAAGACGAAGGTAAAGGAGAGTCAGGTTTCGATCCTGTGGAACTGTGGGTTATGGGCCCACGTTGAATACGAAGGGTGGCGAAATTCTAAGCGATCGCGATGCAAGGTCTGTCCGGGAACAGTTTGTCAGCTTTGTCGGTAACAAGGTTGGTACCAAGGGTGAGGGAAGAAGAGAACCACTTGGCAAAAATTCTCGTCCATCGGTTGTAACCGAAAGGTTATCCATGATAGTAACAGGTTGTACCGACAGAGTAGTACACCGAAGTGTTTACATAAGCAGGGAATTATCACTGCTCAAAAGACACATTACAAGAAAAGTCAAACAAACCCATGGAAGGGAAAATGTAATGATACGCAAGTATCAGGTGTATATCTTTCCCAAGGGAAAGCAAAGCACGATATACTCGACCAAGTTGTAATGGAAAAGAGTCAAGGGAGGTTGTCGATGATAACACAAATCATCGAGGGCAAGGATGGTATTTCACACGATGAATCCAATCGACACATGGAAGAAGCCATGTAAGATTAGTCGGATAATAATCCACCAAAGGTCGGGTGGTGTACAGAGAGTCTGGTATGAGTACCGGTACTCAACCAAGAAGAAAGAATGCAAAGGCATGAGATTGTAGAAGCATCGGAATAATTCGATGCTTAAGTAAACAGGAATTACGATTTTCAGATCGGGAGGTGGATGTAATCATCCACACAGACTTATCGGTGGCCGGGGATTGCAAAGGCGATGAACACGTAGGTTGTCGGTAATTTATCGGGGAGTAATCTTCGGAATCTTCAGGTGAAGCAAGCGATCATCTTGGGTGAAGGGCTCTCCGGGTAGATGTGACCACGAGATCCTAATGTCAGAGTTAGCAAATTTCCCGAAAGGATAAGAGAGTAGAATCTCAAAGTAAAGGTACGGAGAAAAGGATCCTAATACCACCCAATTTGCGACGTGGGCCGATAAGCCACACGACACGGTTAGTAAAGTAGTTTTGCAAAGACTAGACTCGACTTCGACCAAGGGGTTGGATGGGGTGTCCTACAGGCAGTCAGCTCTGATACCAACTTGTGACGCCCCCAAAATCAGACCGTGTACAGTAATCATACACGCAAGGTACACGATCGAGATCAGGGATTCACGGTGAGATATCACAACACAACTCTACAATTAAAAATAAAACAAGCTGTTTAATACAAGCCAGGGGCCACGAGGGCTCGAATACAACAGCTCGAGAGCACAAAGTCAGCGGAAGCAATAGTATCTGAGTACAGACACGAGAATACAAGGCTGCCTTAAGAAAGCTAGCACAAAAACAACACTCGATCGAAAAGGCGAGGCCTCCTTCCTGGGAACCTCCAAACTACTCCTGGTCTTGGTCATCGGGGATGTTCACGTTGCGGTGGTCGACATCGGGAACTCCTGCTCCTGGGCTCCAACGTCGACTGCAGCGGCCGATCAAGCAAAACAGTAAAGGAAATAAAGCAGGTGAGTATCTAGTATACCCGCGAGTCTTACGTCTGCTACTAAGCATTTATGCATTGTATCAAATGGAAAGGGGAGGCTATATATAGTGGACTGCAAGATAGAAGTCAGAGCAAGGATAAGAAGCTAGGCCTATCGAAGACTAGCATCTTCCGACGAGTCTTGAAGCATGAGGTAAGGATCAGCCAACAGTTTAATATAACAGTAATGAAAGTAACAATGCAGCATAAGTTGCTGCAGCATTGTATAATAATAAGTTGTAATCATAATTAATAATGCCTCCGAGTTCCCTCCCTCGACATCCCCGCGAGGAAGAAAACCCGGAACCAATAGTTTAATAGTAGTAGTTTGTAGTGGTAGGATCTGGCTTCAGCATAAAGCGTCCTGTTACCGTGGACACGGCTATTCGAATAGATTATCATCCCTGCAGGGGTGCACTAGTGTGACACTACACGCTCGGATCTCCAGGGTGGCGTACACCTGGTTAGGGAGCACCCCACCGAGGCTATCCGACACAACGCAGTCCATCCTACGACTCATCAGAGAGGTCCCCGCCGGTCTACAGCCCTAAGTGCAAGGGGGTCATGGGCCTATCACCCCTCGCTCTCCGGGTCATTGCGAGGAGGGTGAATTCCAACACCGCAACGCGATCCGTCCCTGCCGCAATGCTGAACTGGACGTCTTTCAGAGCTTTCGAACGAGGCTACATTGCGGAGGCGCCCAAACGCGTAATCCCACGTATAGGTAGTGCGTACAAGCCAAAAGGCTACTCAAGTCATCCGCCGAACCCATTAAGCATTTTATTAATTTTCTGTCGAGACAACCGTTATCGTTGCCCCTTACTGAATGAGTCGCGGACAACGACAGCAGTCAGGACCACCAGTAACGTCGGTGCCTGCCCTGACGTCCCACCAACTCGTGCGGTTACCAACAAGGTGAACCGTCTCCTTACCTTGTCTCGCGTTTGCTCCGAAGAGCTCGACTTTCGTACAACAGGAAATCCTTCGGCCACGAACAGTACCAGGCCCGCCGCACACCGGTGGAATACACCTGACCTGTCGTTCCGCTAAGATACCCTTCGCGGGCACCGTTGGGTCACCCGACTCCTTACCTGTAAGGACACCAGTTGATTCGAGTGCCTACCATCAAGTGAAACCAGGAGGAATCACCCTCGATGGTACACTTGAAGAGGTCCGACAGAGACATCAGCGGAATGAACTAAAGAGGAATATTCTCGTATCACCCCGGTGGTGCCGAGACACCAGCGGAATGAACTAAAGAGATATACCCTCGTATCATCCCAGTGATGCTACGCTACTGAGCCGACGAGAGTGAAATACGGGTCTGTCCACTCGTAAGTCAATCTCGAAGCGACTCGGCAGAGTCTCGCCATTGTAGATTCCCTAGGGTGTCTGCATTGATCCGTACCTGTTGCAGTTATAATATTTTGTAATCCGCGTTCACTCACCAGAGTGATCACGGCCCGCTATTCTAAACCTAGCTAACAATGCGCAGGGTTTACTGCTGAATATTATATATATATTTATAGGGCAGCATAGGACAAAGGAAAGGTACATCAAGGGGCGACAAAAACATGCTATGCAATTGAATAGGATTGTAACGTAGCAGCAGCAGTAACCATGCCTAGTGCAAGAAATGTACGGAAAGATAGGCAATATCTGGGGAAGGAAAATGGCTCTGCTTGCCTGGTAGCTTGACGGTAGAGGTATGGTCGTCGACGAAGTAGTCGTACTCAGCAACGGTGTAGTCGACGGCAGCAACGGGGTCTATCGGAGAATAAAGGGGGGAGAAACAAAAAATACACATCAATAATAGCAATACAATTGTATGGCATAGCAGATATAAAGCAACGGGGCTCTAACGCAGTGTTCGGTGATTTGATCGGAGCAGGAATTTATCCGGGGATGACTCATCAGTACCGGTTGATTACCGGACCGATGATCCGGAGGGGAAGGTTCCATGTCTGCAGTGTTAGAGACATCTGACAGACATGTGGATGGTGTATCCGTGTTAGTTGATCCATTCTGAGCAACTTTCATGTTCAGAACAGTTTCATCCGGCAAAGTTCTACCGGCTCCGATCGTCTGACAAACAGATGAACCGGAGGAGAAATGTTCCTCATTCGGTATGTTAGAGGGGTGCGGTGGGGGTATGGGTAGCGTATCCGTACTCATTGTATTATTCTGATCAACTTTCATGTATAAAATATATTGATCTGAGCTACGGTTTATTTTATATTATTTTCTGAAGTTTTAAATGATTTTCTTTATTGCCGGGAATTATTTTCATTCAAAATAATTGGTTAAAGATTTATATATCCAGACGGAGACAGCCACAGTCAATGACATGTGGGGCCAGTGGGGTCAGTCAACAATTGACCAGGTCAATGGTGAACAGTCATGGTGGGGCCCAAGTGTCATCGGCTGGTTTTGGGATTCCCTCAAATTTGGCTAAGTCTGAGATTATCGGCGAAAATTATCCGTTGACCGCCTTCGAGGGCCCACGTTTTGGGGTTCAGTGAAAAGTTGACCAGTCGAGGTGGACTGGTCAACAGGGTCAAGGTGGGGCCCGATAGTCATCGCCCCACTTTGGATCTCTCAGAAATTTACTAAGTCTGAGAATTATGTTAAGGGTTAACCCATTTGTGAATTTAATGACTATATAATTATGCCTCAAATAAATATGTGCCAAACACATTATTTGATCCAGGCTATGGGTACAACATGTACAAGCCATTTGCGTTATCAATGAAAAGCAATAACACAAAGTTGTGGGCTTACGAAGTGGTTAAGACAATGTTAGTGACTTAGCAGAAATTAGCTAAGCCAGATAATTCCCACTGTTAACATAGCTTTACTGTTTTCATAGGACTATAACTAGGGTTCTATAAATCTTATGATCTCGAGCCCAACATCAACTTGAGCACCTATATGTGATCTACAAACTGGTACAAGTTTCATCAATATTAGAATCCATTTGTCTAATTAAATCTTTCCTTGAAAAGTGCTACTTGATGTCAGTTTCAACAATTGTTAAAAGATACCAAATTGCTTGATCATTGACATTAATATATAGCTCAAATGAAGATGTATCCTATAGATGTTTTGTACTACAACAAGAGTACAACCATGGCATGCCCTCAATTGGCATGAAAGATCATTACAACTTGTTCATCAAAGGCTCTAAAGTATCCATGCCCAAAATTTCTTTCTGACATTTCTTATCTTTACAGAAACTTCCCTTTTGTGAATTTTATAGGATTTAATCCATGCACTATCTGACCATGGTCCAATGGAGCAAAACAAAGCTTGTTAAGTGTACTATCAGTTTGCATAAATTTCAGCTATGCTAAACTTCATTTGTTTGTTGTTTGTTGCTGCAAAAGGTAGTGTCCAGCAGCAATATTCAGCACTTACATTTTCAGAAGCTAACACCTTGAGCAGCAACTGCAGACAAGCAGCAGAACAACAACAGCAAGCAGCCGCACGCAGCTTAGGCAGAGCAGCGACGCAGTTGCTGGGCTCGGGAGGGGGGTGGCCTGACGCGTTCACGGGGCGACCAGCGCGGCCCTCGCAGGGTCGCGGGGTGGTGAGCATGGCGCGCGCGCGCCCGGCCATGGCGGCCATGACGGCGGCCGGCGGTGAAGACGTCAAGTGGGGCGGCGACCATGGCGTCAGAAAGAGGGGGAGACGAAGGGGAATGGACGCAGCAGCTCACAGTGGAGGCGGGAGAGGGCTCGCGGAGGTCGTAGGCTTGCCGGAGCAGACAGATGGCGGCGGTGGCCTCGACGGCCGTGGGCGATCCCGGCGGGGAAAAGGCGAACGAGGCGACGGCTGGGGGTGTCTCGGCCTCGGCTTGAGGGTGGAGTCGACGCAGAGGAGCGCCGCGGTCCTCGTGGATGTCTCCGGGCGGCGAGGGTATGGCTGGTGGCCACGCTAGCTCGCCGGCGCGGAGACGGACGTCCACGACGGCTCGGGGGTAGGAGGCTGGGGAGAGGGAGGGGGATCTCGATCTGGCGGGCTAGGGTGTCGGGGGTGCCAGGGTGGCCCGGGGTGGGGGGCAGTGGGGTTGGGCCGAGGAAGAGGAGAGGGAGAAGATGGACCTCGCCCAGTGCGGGCGAGGGTTAGGTTAGGTTTCTTTTTATTTTCATTTTTTTTCTTTTCATTTTATTTCCTTTGTATTTCTTTTATTAACTTATCCATTTTTGTAAAATATGTTAGGTGCCTCTAAATTAGTATAGCACTAGAATAGCAATGCCACAAAAGTTTTGGAGGCAAAAGAAATTCACTAGATATTTCGTTTAAATATTAAAAGCCCAAAATGAGGGTTTTAACCTACTGTTTGAAATGTTTGAAATTTTCTATAACTTAATAAATTCCCGAAACCATAATAATTTGGTCCACTGACTTTTAGGGATTTCACAGAAGTGGTTTCATAATTTTTGGACAAGTTTCAATTGTCACTTATTTTTAACAGCAACCAAAGGAATTATGGATAAGATCAATTGCAAAGTTGATCACAGCATGATCAACAACAGTGATTAGCAACAGTGATAATCATTTTCAAAATGATTACTGTAGTGATTACTGTTGCACGACAGTGAGGGTGTTACACCAAGCTTGGGCAACGTGTTCATTATCCAATTGTTTAAAATTCATAATAAAGCTCCTCAACTGGATAATTTTAGCAGGGGAGTAGTACTTCCCGATAAAAGCATCCTTGCACTTATCCCAAGAATCTATGCTATTCTTAGGAAAGGATTGAAACCAGATTTTAGCTTCATCCCTCAAGGAGAAAGGGAAAAGCTTAAGCTTAACAATATCACCATCTACTTCTTTGTACTTTTGCATATCATAAAGCTCAATAAAATTATTTAAATGCAAAGCAGCATCATCTCTAGCACCAGAGAATTGATCTTTCATAACAAGGTTCACCAAAGCAGGTTTAATCTCATAAGAAGGTGCTGAAGTAGCAGGTGTAGCAATAGGAGTGCAGATAAAGTCACTGTTGTTTGACTGGTGAAGTCACACAAGTTGGTGTTTTCAAAGGAACCCATAGTAGCAGCAGGTATTTTTGGTATTTTTGATAAGGGACACAAAAGTAAAAACTGAAAGGTAAACTAACAAGACTAAAAAGCAAAGATAAAAGATAGTGTGAAACTCCCCTATCTTGTAGACTGGAGTCCCCGGCAACGGCGCCAGAAAACTTGCTGATGGAAAGAGAGTGTTAATACTCTTCAAGCCTCGTTGGTTACCCCAAGTGCAAGGTGAGATATAGTGCAGCGACAAGTTTTCCCTTGACAAAGATACCAAGGTTTGTCTCCCGTAGGACTCCGAAGGATACAAGAAGGTGGTAAAGTGAACAATGGCGCCGAGGTTGCTAGCTTCACCTGGACCTGCACACAGATACAAATAACTTTGCTCCCAACGAGTACAGAGGACTTGTCAATTCCTCCGGCCTTGCTGTTTACAAAGGATCAACGCAAGAGACAAAAGTGGAGCTGAAAGTAAAGACGGAAAGTAAGCTAAGTGGAGCTGAAAGTAAAGACGGAAAGCAATTGACAGAATTATGAAGGCACCGCAATGCTAACTATGCTGCAAAGAAAGGAAGGGCTCAAAAGCAATGGGCAGTACGCCAAGATAAGTAGACCGAAATCCATCTGCGTCTACTACGAATCATCCACCTTGAGATATCTATCCAGAACATCTCGCTGGTATTAAGTTGTGAATCCCACCAAAAGTGTAAATTCAAAGCAACAGACAACTGCATTAAAAGAACTTTGCGTAAAGTAAACAATCCTGGCACCCGCGGGTACAAGCACCGTTGTTTTATCCCTGGTGGCAACAACACATCCCCTAGTCTCATGTTTCTGTCACTCAAGCTAGACATGTCAGAACCCCAACTAGAGTAAGTACTAGGGTTGCTTGTGCCTTTGCATCATGAAAAATTCAAAAAGAAATTAAAAAATGGGGAAGCAGAAAGCCCTGAGAAATTATTTGAAATGGCCAGATAAAAATATTTTTCCAAAAATCTTTCGAATGTTTGGAAAATTCCTATAAATGATGCTGATCATTTTCAAAGTGGTTTGGGTATTTTCCCATACTCATGGAATTTTCTAATATTCAAATAGTGCTCTGGAAATTAAAGTTTACCCCTATTTGAATTGAAATTCAAATTTATTGAATTTCAAAAATGTCCAAATTATTTATGTGACTAGCTACTGGTCACCTAGTATTTATAAAAGTATTTGTACATTTATTAAAAATGCCTAGCTATTTTAAATCTAGGCAAAACAAATGAAACAGAAAAACTAAAAAGAAAAAGAAAGGGGTAGGCTTACCTTGCGCCCAGGGGCGAAGGCCCACCTCTCCACTGGCCGGCCCAGCCCAGCCCGGGGCACTTGTCGTCTACCTCCCCTCCCCCCGAAGCAGCTTGGTGGAGGGTAGGGGGGCGCCGACGGCCACCTCGACGGCCAGGAGCCTTCTAGGCCTCCTCCACGCAGCCAAGCACGCCACGGAGCCGCTCTTTCACCCCCGCACCCCTTCCTCCCTCCCAGGTTCCTCTCCCCGCTCCTCAGCTCGCGATTTTAGCCGCCGCAGAGAGCACGCCGGAGCACCACCGTGGAGAACCGTGGCCACTCGCCTCCTCAGCCGCGGCAACCATGTCTAGGCGAAGCGCCGGTGTCCTCTCCGTCCAAGCCCTCGACTAATCGAGCCGCGCAAGCACTGGAGTCGTCGTCCCCTTCACCGGATCGCCGTCGCTGCCGAGGAACTCCGGCGACAAATTCTACCTCTCCTGAGCCCCTCCGGCATCGCCGCCCCCTTCATCCGCTTCAGGGTGAGCCCCTGCTCCGTTTACCTCCTCCTGCATCTCTCCCCGCGCCCCGCAGCCTCTTCCCGACGAGCACAGAAGCTCCGGCCGCCGCAAAGCTTGAAGTAGCCGTGGCCTCGAGCCCTCCCGTGAACCCCCAGTAGTCGCAGAAGAACCGCACGAGCGAGGGCTTCCTCTCAGTGCTCTCCCCGTGCCAATCCGTGGCCGGGAGGCCCTCTCCGGCGAGGCGCCGCCGCGTACCCAGCCGCCGGCCACTAGGGCCTAATCACCCAGCTAACCCCCCCCCCCCCCCCCGAGTCCATGACATGTGGGCCCCAGGCCACCCCTAACCACTGTTAGTTTAAACTAACAGAGGGGATTAACCCCTTGAGGCTGACAGAGGGGCCCCACCAGTCAGAAGCCCCCCCCCCCCCCACGTCACCCTGACCTCAGCATGACGCATTAAACCAATTTTCCAGTTTTTAAAAGAATTAATATAATCCAGAAAATTCCAGAAAATCATTTAAACTTGGGAAATTCATAACTAATTCATTTTAACTCCAAATATAACAAATAATATGTCTAAAAATATTAGAAAAATCCAAGGATTATGAATATGGGCTCTGTTTTCATGTTTGACCAATTAAAATTGGGTGAACAGTGCAAAACATCCATATGGCTTTATTTCAAATTCAAAATTGAAGCACATTTGCAAATGACTTTGCATTTGACTTCTTTTAAATGGAATTGTACCCACATTGTGACCAAGAACATCACCATTTCAATATTGATCATGTGTTTGATGCATTGCAATTAAATTTATATTTATTCTTTGTTTGGTTGTTTGCTCGATAGACGTGCAACCGGAACCGGAGGCCACCTCCTTCGTTGAAGACCCCGATATCGAACCTCGTCAGCAAGGCAAGCAAACCCCATTGATCATGTCTATAAAATCCCATTTCCCTCTCAGTCTCGCTTATGCATGTTTAGGAGATCACCGAGACACGTTCTTTCGCATAGTTGAACCCATTCTGATGCATGACCTATCATTTTGTCACCGTATTAAGCAAACCACAACCCTAGCAGATTTAGGAGTTGAATGATGAGCATGTGGCCCCTACAACTGTTACTGCTTTTGCTGCTTAGTGATACAATGAGGATGTTTTGATTGTGAGTCGGGATGGAATGAACACAGTGGTGTTGATGAAAGTGAAACGTGTTGGTGAATCCACCTAAGCAAAGGTGAATGATGAGAGGCTGTGTAGGAGTACACAGTGGGTTGTCTCGTTGAACACTGCCCTAGGCCCCGAGTTCCTGTTTTGTGATCCAAGACAAAGAGTATGACCACATGTAGGGTTTTATGGGAGCCCCGTTTGGCCTCTTTACATACCCGATCCGGTCCAGGAGTCACAATAGATTCAGGCTTTCCATTTGGCATATGCATAGAAAAAAAAATGAAGAAAAGGTTGCATCATCCTAGATATGTGGGTGGACTTGTGAGGCAGTGAAACCATCTGGCAGAGGTGGCGTCTCGGTCCCTTACATTATCTGAGTCCGTTTCGTGGAACCGGCCGGACTCTCGAGCGGTGCCAAATTCAGGTAGTCGACTCCTGGATTAGAGAAGGTGATGTGAGGTTAGTGCCTTGGTTTCATCCACGTCCGACATCCGCTTGAAGGATGCCAAGAACGAGGCGATAAGTGATGACACGCGTGTGAAGATGTACACCCCTGCAGGGTTAATGAACTATTCAAATAGCCGTGTCCGCGGTTATGGACTACTTGGAAACCTCTACTTGATCATAGATAACTTGAACGGATACTTATAAAACTCGCAAGATAAGCGTGAGTGCTATGGTGTGCCTCCTCATGGGGAAGTCGAGGAAGTAACCATAGTGGTGTATTGGTTGGAGATGTAGTGGACTCGTGTACGCTTCTTACCTCAAAGTCTGGTACTCGTAGTACAGGATTAGCCAAGTCAAAGCTGGCACTTCTGCATGATGAAACCCCACCTCCTTTACCTTGATACTTGAGCATGAGTAGTGTAGTTCTGATGTAAGTCTTGCTGAGTACGACTTTGTACTCACGTTTGCTTATTCTATGTTTTAGATAAGAAACCGGACCCTGATGGAGTCACCTCCATGAAGCTCGACGTTGACTAAGTTAGCATAGTCCCAGACAGCAGTCTGGTCCCTCGTGGAAGGGCATGTTTGTTTACAAGGCTTCTCTAAGCCATTTGTTAAACTTGTCTGTACTCAGACCTAAATTGCTTCCGTTGTATGATGTAATGTTGATCACAGACATGTGATCTTTGTATACTCTATGTGTATATCAATAAAGAGTACTTTGTAGAGTTATGTGGTGATACCTGCTGCTCATACTAGGCATGTGTGTTGTGTGTATGTTTATAACATGCATGTCTTAGTATGGGTTTTCGAGACCTTAGTTGTGATCTGGCTGGCGGTCTTTTATACACCAAGTGTCCCTTAGATGTGCGCAGCTTGGGGCATCGCGATGCGATTGTTCGTGATGCTGTCACGTGCACACTTTGTTGTATGATCGAGCCCGCCCTAGACCCCGACTAAGTGATCGGGCTGGAGTAAGTTTATGTAAGAGTTAGGATCCAATCGATAACATGGTTGAGGCGACTTGTCTATGAGTATGGGATTCACCACCCATAAGCATTTAGACTTGTGAGCGGACGTTGAGGACCCATCTCAGTTGATCATCCGGCCTGAATGGGATGCCCCTCACGTTCGATGCTTACCGAGAACGTTCTGTGCTTGGCCTTGTCTGCTTAGACAAGTGGGTACGGTTCTCGGCTCTCCATGTGATTGTATCGTGACTGGAATTACATACGCTAACCCCGGGTCCCGACAGACTTGGTATCAGAGCAGGACTGTCTGTAGGCTTATCAAACCCTTGGTCGAAGTCGAGTCTAGCATTCTATAGTTATATAGTTACTTGGGTATATAAGGGAACAACGTAAGGCTTCTTTTTCTCCTTACCCTCATCGATCTAAGTTCTGGGTCACCCTTATCTTTTCTACGGGATGATAGGACTAGGCTCATCTATGTCTGACTAGAACATCTTGCTGAGTGCTTCCTTGTAGCCGTAGGACAGTCGTGGTCGTCCAGAGTCTTCATGTTTTGAGTTCCTTGAGGAAGTTTTGTCCAATCTCCTCGAGGTTGTCTTGTTTTCCATCCCGGTGTAGCCGTTATGCTGCCGGATTTATCCCGTGTTTCTGTGGATCATTGTCTTCGCATTTCAATCTTTTCCGCCTTCATCATGTCTTGTTATCCTTGAATCCATCATTCAACCTGTTCTGATTGTTGATTTTTATCACACAGGATGTCAGGTGGAACTCGTAGTGCTGTTCGTCGGAATCGAGACCATGTTCGGAATCGAAATGATGATGAACCTCTACCACCGCCTTCTGCAGCGTAAATCATGATGGAAGCTGAGAAGAATCAACGTGATCAAACACGTCTTCTGGAGCTCATCGAGCAGAATACCTCACGGCATTGCAATGTGGTTGTGAGCATCCAGGACTTCATCCTCCTCAAGCCACCGGTATTCCGATGTTCTTCTGAGCCCCTTGAAGCTGATGAATGGCTCCGTTCCATCGAGCGTAAGCTTGACACTGCACATGTTGCTCCCGATGACCGGGTTGTTTTTGCGGTATACTTCTTGGAAGGTGCTGCTCTTCAATGGTGGGAGAACTATGTTGCTATGCAGCCAGGTGGTCACCTAGTGACTTGGCAGGAGTTATGTGTTGCCTTTCGAGGGTACCACCTTCTGGATGAGTTGATGGAGCGCAAGAAAGAAGAGTTCTGCAACCTGACTCAAGGAGAGATGTCCGTCCATGAGTATGTGAGAGAATTCAACCGTCTTGCTCGGTATGCCCAAGATGAGATCACCACCGATGCCAGAAAGCAGGCAAGGTTCCGTAAGGGACTTAGCCCCATCCTTCGTCATGATCTCAACCTCATCGAATTTGCCACCTTTGAGGATTTAGTCAACAGATCCTGCAGAGCTGAGCATGGCAATGAAATTTTCGAAGAGTCTCGCAAGCATGCTCTTGAGCTTGCTCCTTCTTAAAGCTCAGCCCCTCAGAAACGCCAAATTTGGATTCCAACCAGATCCATACCTCAAAACCTTCTTCAGAGACCACCACCGAATATATGCCATCCCCCTCAACACATTATTCCACCCCGGAATGATGGTGTGCAGCCAAGCAATCCCACTTCCAACAATCCAGACAGGGTATGCTTTAAGTGTGGTCTTCCAGGCCATTACTTTCGTCAATGCCCTCAGGTCTTGATGGCACCACGTCATTCTCGACCCAAGCCTCCAAATAAATCATCCACCAAAGCCATCCCAGCAAAGCTTTCAACCACAAGTAGTGGTTGGGTGAACCAAATCTCAATTGAGGAAACCACTGTTGCTTCCGACGTCATTCTTGGCACACTCCCAGTCAATCATGTTCCCGCCTCCGTTCTTTTCGATCCAGGAGCTTCTCATTCATTCATGTCGGAGAGTTATGCACTTCGTCATGGATTTTCTTTTGAAGAAATGTTTTCTCCAATGATCATTCAAACTCCTGGTTCAAAGTGGCAAACTAATAGAGTAAGCCATGGCAATCAAATTGCAATTGAGGGTTTAGTATTCCTTGCTTCTCTTATAGCCCTTAAGTCTTCGAACATTGATGTCATCCTAGGAATGGATTGGTTATCAAGGCAGAATGCTTTCCTTGATTGTAAAGCCAAATCAGTCAAACTCACCCATCCTTCAGGACAGATCATTGACTACACATCACCCAGCTCTAAAAACCAGATGCATACTTTGAATGTGCTTCCCCTTCCTAACCTTGAAGATGTTCCGGTGGTTCGTGACTTTCCGGATGTCTTTCCTGAAGAGCTGCCGGGAATGCCACCCGACAGGTGTGTAGAATTCATAGTGGATCTTATACCAGGCACAGCCCCAATCTCGAGACGCCCATATAGAATGGCCCCACATGAGTTAGCTGAGCTAAAAACCCAACTTGATGCTTCGTTGGCAAAAGGCTTCATCCGCCCTAGCTCATCGCCATGGGGTTGCCCTGTTCTGTTCGTAACGAAGAAAGATGGAACAGAAAGGATGTGCGTAGACTATCGCCCGCTAAATCTAGCGACGATAAAGAACAAGTACCCACTGCCTAGGATCAATGATCTTTATGATCAACTTGCAGGATCCTTTGTCTTCTCCAAGATGGATTTGAGATTAGGCTATCATCAAATCAAAATCCGAAACGAGGACATTCCAAAAACGGCTTTTACTACTCGTTATGGTCTTTACGAGTACACCTTCATGTCCTTTGGTTTAAACAATGCCCCCGCCACATTCTCGCGCTTGATGAATTCGATCTTCATGGAGTACCTAGATAAATTTGTTGTGGTTTATCTTGATGACATTCTCATCTACTCGAAGAACGAAGAAGAGCACGCAGAACATCTTAGGTTGGTATTGATGAAACTTAGAGAGCACCGCCTTTATGCTAAGTTCTCCAAGTGTGAATTTTGGCTACCAGAAGTGACCTACTTAGGCCACGTGATTTCTGCGAAAGGTGTTGCAGTCAATCCCGAGAGAGTTCAGGCCGTCCTTGACTGGACTCCACCTGAATCGGTTAAGCAAGTTAGGAGTTTTCTTGGCTTAGCAAGCTATTGCCGTCGCTTCGTCGAGAACTTTTCTAAAGTTGCAAAGCCTCTTACTGAACTCCTCAAGAAAGATAAGAAATTCCAATGGACCCCCAAGTGCGAGGAAAGCTTTCAAGAGCTAAAAAGAAGATTGACTTCTGCACCCGTACTTGCACCTCCACACACCAAAAGGGATTTCAAGATCTATTGTGATGCTTCACGGCAAGGGTTAGGATGCATACTTATGCAAGATCGACATGTGGTAGCTTATGCTTCACGCCAGTTGCGGCCACATGAAGAGAACTATCCTACCCATGATCTTGAACTCGCTGCCGTAGTTCATGCCCTGAAGACTTGGCGACATTACCTCCTTGGTAATCGTTGTGAGATCTATTCCGACCACCAAAGCCTCAAATAAATTTTCACCCAGCCAGATCTTAATCTCAGGCAAAGACGCTGGATAGAGTTGATAAAAGATTATGACTTAGGAATTTCTTACACCCCAGGCAAGGCCAATGTCATGGCTGATGCACTAAGTCGTAAGTCGTATTGTAACAACCTCATGTTACAACAGTATCAACCACTTCTTCATGAGGAATTTCGAAAGCTCAATCTCGAGATTGTTCCTCGTGGATCTCTTTTCAACTTGGTGGCGAAACCAACCCTTGAGGATCAAATCATAGCCGCCCAGAAACAAGATAGTAGTATTCAAGAGATCAAGCAGAACATTGCTAGCGGAGTTGCTAAATGTTTCTCTGCAAATGATCAAGGAACGATATTCTTTGAAAATCGTTGAGTAGTTCCTGAAAATGAAGACCTAAAGCAGCTGATCCTTAAGGAAGCTCATGACACTCCCCTCTCAATTCATCTCGGTAGCACAAAAATGTACCGAGATCTACGCCAGAGATTTTGGTGGACCCGGATGAAGAGAGACATTGCACAATTTGTTGCCGAATGTGATGTTTGTCGTTGCATTAAGGCAGAACACCAAAGACCTGCTGGTACTCTTCAACCATTGTCTATTCCCGAGTGGAAGTGGGACAAGGTCGGTATGGACTTCATCACCGGCTTTCCAAAAACCCAGAAAGGAAATGATGCCATCTTCGTTGTCATTGATCGACTTTCAAAAGTTGCTCACTTCCTTCCAGTTCGCGAGTCTATAACTGCTAGTCAGTTGGCGGACTTGTATGTCTCTAGAATAGTGTCTCTTCACGGTGTTCCTTTGGTGATCAATTCTGATCGTGGTAGCCTTTTCACCTCTAGATTTTGGGAAAGTTTTCAGAATGCTATGGGAACTCATCTATCCTTTAGTACAGCTTTCCACCCTCAATCTAGCGGTCAAGTTGAAAGGGTTAATCAAATCTTGGAAGACATGCTCAGAGCTTGTGTTATCTCTTTCGGAAAGAATTGGGAGAAATCTCTTCCATTTGCCGAATTTGCTTATAACAATAGCTATCAATCTAGTCTGGACATGGCTCCCTTTGAATTCCTCTATGGCCGACGATGTCGAACACCCCTAAACTGGTCAGAAACCGGTGAAAGACAACTCTTTGGACCGGATATGATCAAGGAAGCAGAAGAGCAAGTTCACATTGTTCGTGATCGTTTGAAAGCCGCTCAGTCTCGTCAAAAGAGCTACTATGATCGTCATCATAGAGAGGAGAGCTACAATATTGATGAGAAGGCTTACCTCCGGGTTACTCCTCTGAAGGGAACCCAAAGATTCGGTATCAAAGGAAAATTGGCCCCACGTTACATCGGACCTTTCCGCATTCTAGCTAAACGTGGAGAAGTTGCCTACCAACTTGAACTACCCCCTCACCTTTCCCGAGTACATGATGTATTCCATGTGTCACAACTCAGGCGTTGCTTCAAGGACCCCATCCGCGAATTCGACCATGAAGCGCTTGATCTCCAAGATGACCTTTCTTATCGAGTGTACCCTGTTCGTATTCTTGATTCCGCAGAGCGTGTCACTCGTCGTCAGAAGATCAAGTTCCTCAAAGTGCAATGGTCACATCACTCCGAGAAAGAAGCAACATGGGAAAGAGAAGACCGCCTCCGTGCCGAGTACCCCACCTTCCTCCCGACGACTTCTGAATCTCGGGACGAGATTCTTTTGAGTGGGGGCGAGTTGTCAGAACCCCAACTAGAGTAAGTACTAGGGTTGCTTGTGCGTTTGCATCATGAAAAATTCAAAAAGAAATTAAAAAATGGGGAAGCAGAAAGCCCTGAGAAATTATTTGAAATGGCCAGATAAAAATATTTTTCCAAAAATCTTTTGAATGTTTGGAAAATTCCTATAAATGATGTTGATCATTTTAAAAGTGGTTTGGGTATTTTCCCATACTCATGGAATTTTCTAATATTCAAATAGTGCTCTGGAAATTAAAGTTTACCCCTATTTGAATTGAAATTCAAATTTATTGAATTTCAAAAATGTCCAAATTATTTATGTGACTAGCTACTGGTCACCTAGTATTTATAAAAGTATTTGTACATTTATTAAAAATGCCTAGCTATTTTAAATCTAGGCAAAACAAATGAAACAGAAAAACTAAAAAGAAAAAGAAAGGGGTAGGCTTACCTTGCGCCCAGGGGCGAAGGCCCACCTCTCCACTGGCCGGCCCAGCCCAGCCCGGGGCACTTGTCGTCTACCTCCCCTCCCCCCGAAGCAGCTTGGTGGAGGGCAGGGGGGCACCGACAGCCACCTCGACGGCCAGGAGCCTTCTAGGCCTCCTCCACGCAGCCAAGCACGCCACGGAGCCGCTCTTTCACCCCCGCACCCCTTCCTCCCTCCCAGGTTCCTCTCCCCGCTCCTCAGCTCACGATTTTAGCCGCCGCAGAGAGCACGCCGGAGCACCACCGTGGAGAACCGTGGCCACTCGCCTCCTCAGCCGCGGCAACCATGTCTAGGCGAAGCGCTGGTGTCCTCTCCGTCCAAGCCCTCGACTAATCGAGCTGCGCAAGCACTGGAGTCGTCGTCCCCTTCACCGGATCGCCGTCGCTGTCGAGGAACTCCGGCGACAAATTCTACCTCTCCTGAGCCCCTCCGGCATCGCCGCCCCCTTCATCCGCTTCAGGGTGAGCCCCTGCTCCGTTTACCTCCTCCTGCATCTCTTCCCGCGCCCCGCAGCCTCTTCCCAACGAGCACAGAAGCTCCGGCCGCCGCAAAGCTTGAAGTAGCCGTGGCCTCGAGCCCTCCCGTGAACCCCCAGTAGTCGCAGAAGAACCGCACGAGCGAGGGCTTCCTCTCAGTGCTCTCCCCGTGCCAATCCGTGGCCGGGAGGCCCTCTCCGGCGAGGCGCCGCCGCGTACCCAGCCGCCGGCGTCAAGCCGCCGGCCCCTAGGGCCTAATCACCCAGCTAACCCCCCCCCCCCCCCCGAGTCCATGACATGTGGGCCCCAGGCCACCCCTAACCACTGTTAGTTTAAACTAACAGAGGGGATTAACCCCCTGAGGCTGACAGAGGGGCCCCACCAGTTAGAAGCCCCCCCACGTCACCCTGACCTCAGCATGACGCATTAAACCAATTTTCCAGTTTTTAAAAGAATTAATATAATCCAGAAAATTCCAGAAAATCATTTAAACTTGGGAAATTCATAACTAATTCATTTTAACTCCAAATATAACAAATAATATGTCTAAAAATATTAGAAAAATCCAAGGATTATGAATATGGGCTCTGTTTTCATGTTTGACCAATTAAAATTGGGTGAACAGTGCAAAACATCCATATGGCTTTATTTCAAATTCAAAATTGAAGCACATTTGCAAATGACTTTGCATTTGACTTCTTTTAAATGGAATTGTACCCACATTGTGACCAAGAACATCACCATTTCAATATTGATCATGTGTTTGATGCATTGCAATTAAATTTATATTTATTCTTTGTTTGGTTGTTTGCTCGATAGACGTGCAACCGGAACCGGAGGCCACCTCCTTCGTTGAAGACCCCGATATCGAACCTCGTCAGCAAGGCAAGCAAACCCCATTGATCATGTCTATAAAATCCCATTTCCCTCTCAGTCTCGCTTATGCATGTTTAGGAGATCACCGAGACACGTTCTTTCGCATAGTTGAACCCATTCTGATGCATGACCTATCATTTTGTCACCGTATTAAGCAAACCACAACCCTAGCAGATTTAGGAGTTGAATGATGAGCATGTGGCCCCTACAACTGTTACTGCTTTTGCTGCTTAGTGATACAATGAGGATGTTTTGATTGTGAGTCGGGATGGAATGAACACAGTGGTGTTGATGAAAGTGAAACGTGTTGGTGAATCCACCTAAGCAAAGGTGAATGATGAGAGGCTGTGTAGGAGTACACAGTGGGTTGTCTCGTTGAACACTGCCCTAGGCCCCGAGTTCCTGTTTTGTGATCCAAGACAAAGAGTATGACCACATGTAGGGTTTTATGGGAGCCCCGTTTGGCCTCTTTACATACCCGATCCGGTCCAGGAGTCACAATAGATTCAGGCTTTCCATTTGGCATATGCATAGAAAAAAAAATGAAGAAAAGGTTGCATCATCCTAGATATGTGGGTGGACTTGTGAGGCAGTGAAACCATCTGGCAGAGGTGGCGTCTCGGTCCCTTACATTATCTGAGTCCGTTTCGTGGAACCGGCCGGACTCTCGAGCGGTGCCAAATTCAGGTAGTCGACTCCTGGATTAGAGAAGGTGATGTGAGGTTAGTGCCTTGGTTTCATCCACGTCCGACATCCGCTTGAAGGATGCCAAGAACGAGGCGATAAGTGATGACACGCGTGTGAAGATGTACACCCCTGCAGGGTTAATGAACTATTCGAATAGCCGTGTCCACGGTTATGGACTACTTGGAAACCTCTACTTGATCATAGATAACTTGAACGGATACTTATAAAACTCGCAAGATAAGCGTGAGTGCTATGGTGTGCCTCCTCGTGGGGAAGTCGAGGAAGTAACCATAGTGGTGTATTGGTTGGAGATGTAGTGGACTCGTGTACGCTTCTTACCTCAAAGTCTGGTACTCGTAGTACAGGATTAGCCAAATCAAAGCTGGCACTTCTGCATGATGAAACCCCACCTCCTTTACCTTGATACTTGAGCATGAGTAGTGTAGTTCTGATGTAAGTCTTGCTGAGTACGACTTTGTACTCACGTTTGCTTATTTTATGTTTTAGATAAGAAATCGGACCCTGATGGAGTCACCTCCGTGAAGCTCGACGTTGACTAAGTTAGCATAGTCCCAGACAGCAGTCTGGTCCCTCGTGGAAGGGCATGTTTGTTTACAAGGCTTCTCTAAGCCATTTGTTAAACTTGTCTGTACTCAGACCTAAATTGCTTCCATTGTATGATGTAATGTTGATCACAGACATGTGATCTTTGTATACTCTATGTGTATATCAATAAAGAGTACTTTGTAGAGTTATGTGATGATACTTGCTGTTCATACTAGGCATGTGTGCTGTGTGTATGTTTATAACATGCATGTCTTAGTATGGGTTTTCGAGACCTTAGTTGTGATCTGGCTGACGGTCTTTTATACACCAAGTGGCCCTTAGATGTGCGCAGCTTGGGGCATCGCGATGCGATTGTTCGTGACGTTGTCACGTGCACACTTTGTTGTATGATCGAGCCCGCCCTAGACCCCGACTAAGTGATCGGGCTGGAGTAAGTTTATGTAAGAGTTAGGATCCAATCGATAACATGGTTGAGGCGACTTGTCTATGAGTATGGGATTCACCACCCATAAGCATTTAGACTTGTGAGCGGACGTTGAGGACCCATCTCAGTTGATCATCCGGCCTGAATGGGATGCCCCTCACGTTCGATGCTTACCGAGAACATTCTGTGCTTGGCCTTGTCTGCTTAGACAAGTGGGTACGGTTCTCGGCTCTCCATGTGATTGTATCGTGACTGGAATTACATACGCTAACCCCGGGTCCCGGCAAGACATCAAGGGGCTGAACCCACAATCAAGCATAACGCTCCCTCTTGGAGTTGCAACAAATCACTTGGCCAAAGTAAAATACGGCAACGGAGAACATGCAAGAATTTACTCAAGAACAAAATATAAAAGATAAGAACCAAATATATTACTCATCATAATCTGAACATAGTCTCATAATCCATCAGATCCCAGCAAACTCAACATAGCAACAACAGAAAATTACAAAGGTGCCTCGATCATGTGAGGAAGCTCACGAGGTCTGGAAAGTGGAAGCACAAAAAGGGGAGAGGAACATCACATAGCTATTGGTCACGGACCCATGGTCCAAGGGAAACTACTCACGGTACATACGGGAGGCGTCCATGGCTATGGATGGTCTCCCGGAGGGGGTTCCTCCTCCCGGCAGGGTGCCGGGGCAGCTTCTCCTGGCAGCCCCTATCTAGAAACGGCGGCGGCGGCGGTACAGAGGCGAGTTCGCGAAAGAGAGATCCGTCCTAGGGGTTTCCATCTCGAGGTCTAAATATAGGAGAAGAGGGGCACCGAGAGGGGCCACAGGGCAGCCAGGAGGCTCCCTGGCGCGGCCTAGGGTGGCGCCGCGCCAGGGACCTTTCTGGAGTCCCTGTGGTGGCCCCCCTTCCCTTCTTTGGTGCTTCCGGAAGCTTCCGTGTCGCTGATTTTTTATATGATTTTTCCGGATTTTTTGGAGCACTTTTAATGGCCGGAAAACCTGAAATACAAAAACAGCAGGAAACAGCAACTGACAGCTGGGTGCACTGGGTTAATAGATTAGTCCAAATATGCTCAAAAGTGTATGAAAGTTCAAGCAAATCATGGCAAAGTCACACAAAACATGCATGGAGCAAGCAGAAATTATAGATACGTTTGGGACGTATCACACAATAAGACCAGGAAGCTTCGGTACCCCCGCGAGCCGATGTACCATGGGCTCACACGCTAGCCGTGCCACGTGCCTGTGTGGGGCCTCTGGCACTGCCATCTGTGACAATTACTTACATATTCAGACCCCCCCCCCCAAAAAAACATAAGCAATCAATGTTTTTGGTGTCACACGCTCTTGGACGTTAACGAACAGTTTTGGAGGATGTTTTTGGAGTGTTTTCAAAGGAGAGATCCATTGTCGAAGACTTCTTCATCATCCTTGTTATCTTTGTGTTGATTTTTGAGTAGTTTTTTCAGGACCTTAGGATCCATAGCTGAAACTAGAAAGCTCTCTGTGTGTGTGTGTGTGTGTGTGTGTAGATATTCAGTGCCATGTTTCCTCTATTTAGGATTCATTCCATGTAATTTTTGATGTATTTTCTGAGACATGATGTGCACGGTGATTAGGTATGCGTACCTGACTCTGTGTCGTCCGCATACGCCGGCGATTCATCCATTACCTCTTCTTGGAAGCCATCATTATCATCGACGGCCCCTCCTCCACCTCCTTCATTCATCATCTTGAACATCTCTTTCTCCGTTTGCGACTAGAGACATTCTGGCGAACATAGGGTTGCGGGATGGTGAGTCCTCGAAATGGATCGGTGTCATAGCAACGTCAATGATATATAGAATGGTGATCGGTGAATGCTCCTGAAGATCGAGATGGTTGGTGGTGTAATAGTAGTGCGACTGGTACGCTTGTGGCCAGGCCACCATATGCATGGACGGCTGCGATGACGCCCCTTCACATGCCCCCCCCTGCCCGACCAGTGTAAATCGTCTCCGGCTCCCCGCTCTTGCTCGGCGGCCGCTAATGCAGTTTACCCAACCTTATGTTTGACACGTTGGGCTTGACGCGGCGACAAATTGATCTTGTGATTTTTTTTTCCTTTGCAGCTCCGGTAGTTCTTCCTAATTAAGTGTCCATGTGGTGGTGAAATATAAAACAACGGGGATTGGATGGAGGAGGACGGCGGAGAGAGTGAGGAAAAGACGAGAGATGACGGATTTTAGCGTGGAATCAGTGAAAATAGCTACGCGGGCTCTGCCTCGATTTTGTGTGGACCGAGGGTATTGGAGTCCTACATGTCGGTGGATCGAACTCTCGCAAAGCTCCAATTGGTTTGGGTTAGATTGCAGGAAAACTAAAATAAGAATCGACCCACTAGCGGATACAAAACGGTGTTAGATAGCAAAAACGATCCAAACAGTTTAAATCCAAAGAATGTGAAAGGTTTCAGGGTCGGCGTTGTAGATGCCCTAAATTAAATACACTAAGACAATGTAATGTCAAATTATCTACAAATAGCCAAGTTATCACCCTGCAAGAACTCAAAATCCGAGCAATTTAACGTTAAGGCCATAAAACGAGAAATCTCCTTCTAGTCACATTCTAGATTTGGGATCCCAATCAGGAGCGAACATTCGTTGTGAGGCAAGATAAATATAAACTCTTTTGTGATAACTGCCATTTGACACGGGTAGTAAATTTAGTTTACGTTCATGATAATTCGGTGTAGTTGTTTTTCTATTATCGTGGATGCGTTAAATTTATAATGTATACTCTCCGTGCGACACTGTAAATTGCCATTCTACCTGTTCATGTGTACCATTCCTCTCAACTAATGTTCACTCTCTAAAAATACGGTAGATTTGAAACATGGCTGGCAATTTCTTACCATATCATGACCAGATTGAATCGGCCGGAAAGCCAAAAGACACCCTTGTAGGGGCACATGAGCAAAGCCTAGTGCGTGCCCAAGTGGGACCATGGGGCAAATTCTTCTGCCATCAAATGTCATTCCGTGAGGGGTCCATCAAACCACAGCCCATGGCCGGAGATGAGACACAGGAGGTAAGGATAAGGAATCAGAATGTTTTTTTGACATTTAGATTCGCATTTCCACATGACATGTTGACACGCCCTGTCGCCTTGCCCTAGGAAATGACTGGACTAGCATAGGCCTCCAGCATGTGCTCTCTTATTTCTCTACTATACATCCGTTCCCGCCCTATAAAAAAACTCAAAAAAAAAAGAGACTTGCATCGCTTGAAAAGACGAGGTAGAAATTGTAACAGGCACATTTGCAATTTTACAAAGAAAACCATAGCCAAGTTCAAACGGGCCTGTTGGACCCCTGATTATCCAATGGGCCGAGTGGACTGGAACGTCTGTCTAGCTGGGCCTTGCCCTCGTCCGAACGATAAAGATATGCTAGATCACTCTCCTCAAAAAAAAAAGATGGCTAGATTTATTTATTTTTGAGGAACAAAAGATGGCTAGATCACAATGGGCAGCTGGGATATCCCCAGAAAGAAATGAAGAAGAAAAAAAAGGGCAATCAGCACACCTCAAAGCTGGACAATGGCGATGGAATAAAAGGCCACACTCCTAGGCATGGAATGCAATTCTTTCCGCATCTCAAACTTTTTTCTTTGCAGCTGGTTAGCAAGCTAGTGCCACTCAGCTGTATTTCGGTCCATTAACAAATGCGCTTCTTCAGACAGACAGCCTATTATTATTATTATTATTATTATTATTATTATTATTGTCCCAAAAGATACGTCTTGGTGTAAAGGAGCAAATATACAAAGTATCTTCCTTTTCCTTCACACACAATCAAAATATTTAGTAGCCGCCTTTCTTGAGATCTTGCACCAAGCAAAACTTCATATAGAATGGTACTAGTATAGATTTGTAGTACTACAGTAGAATTGTATTGCCATGTGCGTAAGCAAAGGGAGAGCCTTTCTCCCCTACCCCCTTTGTCTTGCTCTCTTAACAAATAACAACACAGGCCAGCGAGATTAACCAGTCCACGACACATGCTTATAAGTAATCGCATGGTACGTACTTTTGAGCCCTCGATCACAAAGCACCAAGGGGAGGCAACCAACTGCAAAACAGCAAATCACAAGTTCCAACGTACTTAGCACCAAGACCACATCAACAAGCATCCAAAACCAGTTTATTATTGTTTTTTTTTTTGATAAAACCAGTTTATTATTGTTACTACCACTACTGGTGGTTCGTCGCCAGAAAAACAAAGACACCATTCAGGAATTCAGAGACCATGTTCACCGGATGAACATGCACTTGGAATCTGTCTGCATATCAAACTGATATAAGATTAGCAGTTCTGCACGGCGTTCCTGTTTGGTTTCATGGGTTAGAGTTAGAGTTGGTTAGATTGTACCAAACTAACCCAAAACATTCAAAGAGGAGGGTTAGAGTTGGTTACATGCATCTAACCCACCCAAAAAATCTAACCCACCCAAGAGGTGCTTATTTGGGTTAGAGTTAAGTGGGGCCCAAAAAAAGTTAAGTTTTCCTTTACCTCCACCAATCAAATCCTGAATAAAATAGTCAAATGATTGGAAAAGGTACATTTATTTTCACTCTAACCCCACCATCCAAACACCTCTTTGATTAGAGTTAGTTCAAGGTTAGTCTAGAGTTAGAATCTAACTCTAACCTCTAACCCAGTTAGAGTATCCAAACAGGGCCAACAAAATGCTCATGAGAGTGGAACGCCGGATAGCTGAGCCATCTTTGAGCAAGAACGCCGTGCAGAACTGCAAATGAACAAACTGCAAGACAAGAATAAGAACAGCATCATCATATGGATCCGAACTGAAATGCCGCTTATATTATCATCACATTGCTACATCCCTTAATAGATACATAACCCCCACCACCGCCACCGCCACCATGATCGCCTCCATCATCGCCCCAGCCGGTAGCCGGCGAGAGACCTCGACGGCCGCCCCAAAATGGGATCTTTTTTCCCTCCCCGGTCGTCCGTCCGCCGGAGAAAGAAACCGCAAACAGGACGACGACGGTTCTACTAATTTGTTGTTACAAGCAACCGCCGTCACGGCCGCCGGGAGGGCCGCGCCAGGTACACGCGGCATTGGATCACCGTCCGGCCGACCCTAAACCCCGGCACTACGGTGAACCCGACGGTGCGGTCCTCGGCGGCGGTGCAGAACGCGTCCTCCGTGCGCCCCTCGTTGACGGCCTCCATGTACACCTCCGCGAACCGCGCCCCAGAGCGGACCTGGAAGATGGACGCGCCGTCCTCCTCCTCGCCGCCGTCGAACGCGTAGAAGAGGCAATGCAGCAGCCACACGCGGCGCGCCATCTCCGCGAACTCGGCGAACCACGAGCTCTCCGGGAACCCGGGCCCGGCGCTGACGATGCCGCGCTGCTCCTGCCGCCCGAAGAATGCCGTCTCCATCCTCGCGTGCACCAGCGACAGGTACTTGGCGCGCAGGAACTTGCCGAACCCGCTCCACCGGGCGTTCCGCGCGTCGAGGAGCACGCTGGCCGGCGCCGCCTTGAGCTCCGTGAACTCCTCGAAGAAGCGGCGGCGCTCGTAGAACTCCCGCTCGTCCAAGAAGCTGAAATTGAAGTCCCTCCGGTGGAAATTGGCGAACATCTTCATGGCCACGTAGGACTCGAAGACGAACTTGGCGTCCCCGGCGCGCCGCAGCGGGACGCCGGGGTGGACGGCGGCGGCCGCCGCGGACAGATCCCATCCGGCCGCCTGCATCGAGCTGAGCATTGACTTGGAGAATGACCGGATCGACTTCACAGCGTGCCGCAGCGCGGTGAGGAAGTGGGTGGGGTTGAGGCCGGAGACGTGGAGCTCGTCCAGCGACGCGAGGGTGCGGCCCGGATGGAGGCGCACCTCCATGGCGCGCTCGTCGCGGAGCTCCGCATCGAGGGATCCCTTGGCGCGGTCGAGCTCCGCATCCTTGGCCCGGAGCTCGGCCT
Organism: Bromus sterilis; assembly: GCA_950022295.1. Classification (NCBI taxonomy): domain Eukaryota; kingdom Viridiplantae; phylum Streptophyta; class Magnoliopsida; order Poales; family Poaceae; genus Bromus; species Bromus sterilis. Next base: position 36,651,519 of record OX465597.1, read on the forward strand.
CCAGCTTCCGCGCCGTGATCTGGTAGGTCTTGAGCAGATGCCGCTGCTCCTCGGCATGCGCAGACAGGGCCGTATTCCCGGCCGCCGCCGCATCCCTGGCCGCGCCGGCGGGGTCCTTGAGGAACCGCCGCTTGGTGTCGGACAGCCGGGTGAGCTCCGCCACAACGGCCGCATCCGCGGACTGAATCGCCTCCGCATCGTAGGGGAACTGCGCCATCTGGAGCTGCGCGTAGGCGGCCTTGACGGCCGAGACGCCGGCGAACAGATTAGCAAGCAGCGAGTCCGCGGCGGCGTCCGGCGCACCGACTGGCCCCGACGGATGCTGCTGCTGCTGATGCGGCGCACCGGGGGCCTTCTTCTCGGCGGCGTTGCGGAAGAAGGCGTCGAGGGTGTAGGCCGCGGTGAGGTTGCCAGAAAGCTTGAGCTTGCTGAGCGACGGCATGGTGGTCGCCGTCGTCGTAGGCGTCGTCACATCCATGGAGCTGTCGTAGTCGTCGCCGGTGACGGAGGCGGGCGCATCGGCCTCTTTCGTGGCCTTGGAGTCGGAGCGCTTCCGGCGGAGCAGCTTGGTGAAGGTGCGCGCCAGATTGGCCGCCTTCTGCTGCTGCTGGTGGTGGTGATGCTGGGTGTTGTGGGCGTGGTGGTGCGTGGGCGGGCGGGCGGCCGCCATGTGCGCCTCCATTGCTCGCTCACCGCCGCTCCTCCTCCAGCTTTGCTCCCTGGCCTCTTTGTGGCTTCCGTCCGCTGGGCTGCTGGTCCTTGGGTGTGTCTCTGCAAGAGGGGAAGGGGAGGGGGATAAATTTGGGGAGGAATATTTGGGGGATACTGTAAAGTAAAAGCGGAGGCGGGCGTGGTGGCCTACGCGTATTACTGTGCCGTAGTGCTACCGATGAGATGAGATGAGCTCTAGTACTCTACCAGGAGGTAGGCAGCGGTTTATAGCTTTGACGGTAAGAATTCATTTTTTTTCTTCTCAATCAGAAGCAAACACAAAATACTCCTACTAAATAAATTCATGTAAAACAAGGTACTAGTATTTAAATGAGACAACCCAGATCCAGGTGGAAGAACCGTGTCTTCTTCCCATATAAACAAGCGTATGGACAAGATAAATACAGCAGTAGTAGTAGTAGTAGTACATTAGAGCAATGGTGTTGGATGTCATCAATGAATAACAAAAGCTGGACAAGATATACAGTGAGCTCAAGCTGCTTTGGTCATGTAGGTAGGGGTACTCCTACCGTCCTACCGAGTTGTACGTTTGGCGTCAGCGCATTCAACCGTTGAAGGAAGCGGAGCCCCACAGGCGCACACACGTGCCGACACGCCCGCCTGACCAAAGCAAGCGGACGCGTGAGCCCGTTGCTGCTGCTGGGGCGCTCGTGCCAAAACCCAACAAAAAAGTGCGGCCAGCCACACAACAGCATCACAAGGGCAGCTAGCTCATCAAAGAAATGGCGCCAAAGCAGCACAAATAAGAATGCTTCGCGCCATACGACCAACCAAGCACGTATGACGACCTATCCAACATCAATTGAAGGTGCTGGGCTGGCAAGCAACCAACAGTTGTGTTGCGGCGACAAGACCGAACGGGATACGGGCGAGACAAGCTAAGCTCCACACGGTCTCCGCGATCCACGTACCCCATGCCTGAATCCATCCATACACACGTCCACACGGCTGGTCTTGGTTCACGGCCAGAAATGAAATGATTCGACATATGGACGCGTTGAGGAGGGGTCGGCAGCCGGCAGGGCACTCCACCACCCAGGAGCCAGCAGCAACGTAGCAACATCTCACTTGCAAACCCAATCTGATGGATCCATCGATCCCTGTCAGCCGGAGCCGACCAACGCACGCAAACCACATAGCCTCCCTTGCAAAATCAGATCGCCCTCACTCGCCTTACCAATTACGATCTCGACCGGGACGGGGACGGGGCTCCATGCATTCACACACTGTTTACTGTTTACTGTTTACTAATTTTAGGTGCGTGCGCGCCATCATCATCAGTGGCCTCGACGTGCATGCCAGACAGCTCCCTCACTCCCGCGCCAAAATCCACTCCATAATCTAATCGCCCACGCAGTTACAATCTTAAACCCAAAAGTAGATGAGTAGTAGAGATCTTAAGAATTCCTTTGCAACGGGACGGCGCTCCTATGCGCGAGCAAACAAGGGCAAGGACACGGCATGATGCTCGCAAACGCTGCTGGAAAACCTAATAAAGGAACTGGCTTTTGGATGATAGCAATGGCTTTGGCTTTGCCCTTGGAGCCTTGCTGATATGCTACCACAAACATTCATGAGCAGGTGTTGTTGGTGCATTCATCAAGGGGGAGGTTGGCCTTGGCCTTGGCCTCCCGGAAACAAGGGTCATAAACTATGTATGTAGCACTTAAATAATACACATGGCGACATAAGTGCAACATTTCTCACATCAAAATTTCTGCTGAGTTCCGGTTTCAGTGACTTAGTAACTTACATGTTCCGTGCAAACTCATTTTTTCCCCTTTGTTGGGGTTTATCGTCTATGCTTTTGAAATTTATTAAAATAATAGGAACATAGTTTAAAACAAAACAGATGAGATCACGATCAAAATCAAGAGCAACTCTAACAGACCCCGAGGGCCAGCGTCGCCGAACCCTCTCTCGGGGTCCTTTTCAGACGAATAGTTTATCCGGTTCGATGTTCCTTGTATCTGTAAAATGATAAAACAGCCCGACAATGTCCTATGCTAGCATTGTTTACTCGCCTCGATGTTCCTACATTTTTTTCATTCAAATTAAGACCGGATCCAATGTTAATCCAAAGTTCCTAACCTTAATAACCACACATCATCGGTCAATCCACACAATTAGTGTCTGCATTGCTAACCCTGTCAGCGAAATAGACAGATCGGAAAGGAAACGGAACAATGTGCATCTTGAGTGACACATTCCTCGCAGATGATAGGTACTACTCTCTCCGTTCCATAATGTAAAACATTTTCGTAGTTTGAATTAAACCATAAAAACGTCTTATATTATGGGATAGAGGTAGTACTTGCAAGCCCGGAAACACGGGACAATGTTTTCTGATAAAACAGCACATTGCTGCAAGGCACCACTGTGCTGTCGCACTAAGCTCCTCACTTTAGTCGTAATGATTCATACCACTTAGTAGTTAGTACAACTCCAACACATCTTTTGTGTCCACCACTTGTTTCGATCTGTAGTAGTAGTAGTAGGTGATTTCACGTGGCTATCTTTTTCTCACCAGGGAATTTTATGTCCTTTTGAGACATATGACGATACAAACAAGTCAAGACCACGGGCTTGCTCTAATTTGCCTTTTCCTGAATGCGCTTGTGCCGAGTTGGATGGACACAACAAGACAATTTTGTGCATAAAAAGGTTAGCTACCAAAATAGGCAAAGATACAGGGTCCTAGCTGAAACATGCACATAAAAAAACTCTTAAATTGGTAGTACAGAAAAAGATGCGCTAGGCGTTCAGGCAAAGGACTAATCGGCACTGTTATTCCCCAGAAGTGCATCAGAGCTCACGTGCCACCGCAGAGAAGCCATTGCAGACTACTGCAAAATTTCCGTCGCATTTCCGGATCCAATGTGAAAACCTTGGCTTCTCATATTCATTTCATGTTAACGGCAGGCAGAGACGTCGCCTTTATTTAGTTAACAAATAATCCACATATAGTTATATATAATGCATGAACATGTTCGTTGCCTGGTTTGGTTGCGGCTAATTATGTATGCCACATATAGTAGTAGTCTAATGACGAATCACACACCTCTCTCCTTGTTGACGGTATGATACCGCCGCACATGCATGCAGCGAAAGGATTCCTAATGATGCGCGACAGCGTCAATCGGCGTCAGATTGTTAAGGTACTGTATTTGGTTAATCTGCAATTGGGCAGCAGGGAATAGATTCTGATGGAACCAAATAGCTCCGTCCGTCCACCAGCCATGCCGATGGGACTAGTACTACAAAAGATTGGAGTATATAGTAATACTGCCGTATGTGTATTCTGTAATTGTTAGATTCGACGAATGGTTTCTTTCTTGTCGACGCGTACGTTGCTGTCTGGTGGTAGTAGAATCTTGTTACAGCATATAAAACCTTAATCACAGGGGTGATAATATAAACTTAAGGTCGAGGACCCAACCATAGGTCGGTACTAACCGTGGTCGGCGAGGTGCAAGGATGTATTTTCTTTACTCGGGTTTGGTTTTTCTAACGGCCATCGGAATTAGTTTGCGCCAGTTAACTTTTTTGCATGGCATCAAGGACGAGGACGATAGCGCCACCGGGTTGTTTGATTTGTGACTAAGTTTACCACACCCAAGCTTAGACAGACTAATTAGACTAATGTTTGTTTCAAGTCATATCTTAAGCAAGATGTTGTTTGCCACGGTAAAAGCAACTCTAACAGATGCACCATCACGCCGTCGACCCGTATCCCTCTATCCCGCATCGGGCAGTGCAGGTAGGCGCGCTTCCTTGCATTGGATGAGCTTCTCTTGCCGTTCACACATCGGCACCGGATGGCTGAATGGAAACTCCTCCCGCCAAAAATGCAGTGGACAACGAGGAGGATGGTGGAGCCGAGCGCCTTGCGGCCACTGATGACGAACTGAAGATCTACCGCCCGGCGAGACCTCCTTCTTTTCGCTTACCTGCGAGGCTGCAACGGTTTTTTCGCTTACGAAGAGCGAGCCAGGCGTACACCACCACTGGCGCCCCTTGATTCGTCACTGTTCAAGTACTCACACCCCTACGTGTACCACTACTCCTACGAGCACAGTAACTCTACCGACAGTACAGTTCACGGGTCCGTTAATCTCTGATGATGATGATGGTAAGTGAGTGAGTGGTAACATCACATCACCTGGCTCGGCTGGCATGTGGGCCCTCTGCCGGTGGCACCGCGGCTGGCAGGTGGGCCACGCGGCGGTACAGCAGCTAAAGTCAACAACGTAGTACTGTACTGTTGTCACAGCAGCGTAGCTAATACCCAGACTAGTACTGGTACTTGTTCGTAAAGAGACAAACGTCGGTGTGCACCGTGGTCCTTCCACTGGACCGTGCGTGGTGGACGTCGTGGTACGTACTACACGCAGCCAGAATGCAAGGACCAATCGTGCACTTAGAAAAAGTTGTCATTTAGGATCGCATTGTTATTAGCCCCCAATATTACGCAATTGGTGAGTTCCCTTCTTCCCTAGTTACCACCGCTGGTGATTTTGCGCGGTTTAATTCCGCTGAAAGTTTGTTTTACTGTTTTTTCTTTTGTGTGCAGGGGGGACTTTTAGTGCAGGGAACGTCGCAGTCGCTGCTCCTACATGTACTGAATCAGCAAGGCGTCGGAATCAAACACGTGTTTTAGCAGAAAATAAATATTTACCTAGTGTACGTGCTTAACATGAGGCGCGTCAGCAAACAAACTAGGAGTAAACTAAATTAAGCCACCGGAGGAAAACTGCAAGGCGCGCTGCACTGTTTTTTTTTTTGGATTTTTCCTAGACCCAAAGGCCAAATCTTTTGCCCCCTCCTCGTGTGCGCAAATTTTTCAAACAAACAGGATGACCTCACATATACTGCGACGGGACAATACGAAATTATTAAGCAGCTGACGAATTCGAAACTGAAGAAGCAAGCGTACTGAGTTAAGTTTTAAGTCTTACGAAACCAAGATGAACTTTGCTTGTAGTCGTACTAGACTTATTACCAAATTCAACGGAGAAAACTGAACAAGAACAAACGAAGGCGTAGTACTATCAGAGAATCAAAAAACCGTGCCTGAATTCCTACGATAAATGGATGGAGTAGAAAAGTAAAACGGTAGCGACCAAGGAACCACGCGACTAATTCAACCACAGGCGAAGAAGAGAACTCACCAGGCGAGGTGATGACGACGGTGAAGCAAGAAGACGAAGGAGACGCAGATGATCTCCGGTGAGCGAGGGAAGACGAACCACCAATCTTGCAAGCCACTCCCTCCTCCTCCTCCGCTTCCCCTTCTTCCTCCTCCCCTCGGCTTGTCTCGGAATCAAACCAGAGGGGGCAGGAAACCCGTGGTCGGCGCAGGCCGGCTCCTCGTCGTCCCCTGCGGCACCGACCTGTCGCCGTCTCGTCCACGATGGGAGACACAAGACACAGTCGGCACCGTCCGGCAGCGGGCAGAGGGACGGCGACGCGCTATTGCCTATGGAGAGAGATTGAGATGCCACGATTTGAAAGGGAAAAAACAGTACTGTATTTCCTTCCTTCCAACCCGAGTCATTGATCATCCATCGGGACCTATTTATTCGGATTCAATGCGCGCAAGCGTTTTGTCCGTAATGCCCTCCCGCCCGGCCCGGCGAACCTGACACGTGGCACGTCGGCGGTGAGGTAGGCGCTACGAAGAAGGTCTGGGACAAAATCTGTTTTATTTTTCCGTTGTGCAGCACGGCTTTTGTTGGTCCCTTTCGACGCTGATCAAGCGCCGATGTGATTCGCCAGCGGATCGGGGATAACTCGAATTATTGTTGTTATTAGTGGTAGTACTAATATAAATGTATCTGATTATTCATTCATGTCGCCGATTGCACGAACTGCAGAACGGCTTCTACGATGATGTGTCGCTTGGAAGACGATCAAATGTAGGTGTCCGTCCGGTGGCTGTTCCCTGCCTCTCGTCTGCAAAATGAGCGCGTGGTGTTTATTCAAATCAAGGAAATATGTTCTGCTCCGGCTAATAATTTGCTTCGGATACAAGAGTGTTGATGAATCAAAGGATGATGCATGTGCGGAGTACTTACTTGATCAGACGGACGATTTGGACCAGAGTTGTTGAGTCCTCCATTTTGTGTCCGTGACACTCTTTCTCCATATATATGTCACGCACCGACATTATTGACATCTATCGGAAATTTAATGAAGAGGAGTTTTTACACGTCACTCTTCTCTTTCTCACCTTTTGTCGGTTAGAACCCCCAACGTACGCCCTCGTCATCGCTGTCGCCTAGCTGGCCTATTTCGACGATTGATGACGTCGATGCATACGATTTGGTTATCGTGGGCCGCGTGAATGCTTCGGGCTCCAGGGGTTGCGCCAGAAAGGATGAGCTAACAAGGATTCATCAACTCAATGGCGGTTACATGCACCATGGTGGGACCTGAGTCGGGCGAAGGATGACTTCGTGTGGGCCCGATTGCTACATGATAGTCGACAAGGATTGTGGACGGTTTCCCCACCTAGGATCGCCCCTTACTTTGGTTGGTGGAAGAGAAAGGTAGGGGAAATCGTAGACCCTTTGCTTTTGTTGATGCTTTCTGATTCGACCTCCTGCACCGCCTTCTGCCATGGCAGATCATAGTGCTCGCTTCAACCGCAATCATAGGTGACACATATCGGAAATTTAATGAAGAGGAGTTTCTACACGTCACTCTTCTCTTCCTCACCTTATGTCGATCGGAACCCCCAACGTACTCCCTCGTCATCGGTGTCGCCTAGCTGGCCTATTTCGGCGATTGATTACATCGATGCATACGAGTCGGTTCTCGTGGGGCGCATGAATGCATCGAGCTCCAGGAGTTGCGCTAGAAAGGATGAGCTAACCAGGAGTCATCAACCCAATGGTAGTTACATGCACCATGGCGGGACCTGGGTCGAGCGAAGGGTGACTTCGTGTGGGCCCGATTGCTACATGATAGCCGACAAGGATTGTCGACGGTATAAATTTAGTCATCTCCTCCCTTTCCTCTCTCATTCCAGCTCTAAACTCTCTCCTGCTTCACTTTTGTAAGCCGCCTAGGGCCGCCCTTTCCTTTGGTTGATGGGAGAGAAGAAAGGTGGGGGGAAATCATAGATCCTTTGCTTTGGTTGATGATTCTCTGACTCAACCTCATACGCCTCCTCCTCCCATGGAAGATCATGGTGCTCACTTCAATAGGGGTCATTTATTAGTTTTATTACTACGTGAATAATATATTGGTAAACAAAATCCCCTAAAAGAGCAGGAAAACTCATTTGTCTCTCAAGATGCTGAGTAGGGCATTTCTACCCATAAAAGACCTATAATTAACAACGTTGGTAATGTGGATCATGGTGGAACACCTACTGGGATAGGGAATTTGTATGCTCCTCTTGGATCTATAATGGAATAAATTATACATATGTGAGGAATAATAACAAGGACATAGAAAAATGAGGTCCATGAAATAAATGATGAACATTACTATAGGAGGAAAGTCAGGAAAGGGATAATGACCTACTTATTCACACTTCAGTTAAGAAAAATATGAGAATGAAATGTAGGTTTAGCATGACAACATAAAAGCTCATGGTAGTGGGCACCATGAGGATATTGTGATTAAAAATATGCAAGTTGTTGTTAACCCCATTGTGAATCCACACTACACTAGTTACTTGCTTGTTACCGTGGAAGAAGTCTCCTGGGAGGCCCATGGTTTGACCCATAAGGTTAGACCTTGGGGCCCTCTATCCGGGACATCTTCACTAAGTCGTCATCACCCTCTTCAAGATTCTAGAGTTTTTTATTACTTTTGAAGAACCCAAAAGTAAGTCTCTCATTGACGGTCGAAACAAGGTCATGATAAGTAGAAAGGTCATCATACTTATCCTTCAGAGCATAGTACTCATTAGTCAAAGATTGATTTTTTTCTATCTCATCGATAAACAAATTATCGGCCTTTTGTAGAAGTGTTACTTAGCTTTCTATCAAATCTTGTTGTTCAGCAACAAGCTTAGCAAGTATGATGACCTTTCTACTTATCATGACCTAGTGCACCAGTATCAGATAATGAAATATCAAAAGTATCGATGAGGGGTTTCATTTTTGAAACCTTAGAGGACTTAGAAATGAAGCAGTATGATGGATCTTCATCGTCACTATAGTTGTTGGCGAAGATAGAGGTTGATGTTGGGTTCGAGGCAATAGCTATCCCAATGATGCCAGAGTCTAAATTTGAAGAAGAATTCTACTAAGAGTCTTCTTTTTCTTCAGACCCACAGGCTTCTTCATTGGAGTTCATATTCTTCCAGGAGTATGAATTTGGAGAAATGGCATCGTACTTATCCTTCAGAGCATAGTGCTCGTAGGGTGAGAGATTTCCTCCAGGAGAAGTGTCTCTTCAAGGAATAACTCTCTCGCTTCTTTTAGCGCTTCTCCTTTTCCTTCTCATCTCCAGAATCTGTTTTCTTTCCTTTAATGGGCTTGGACACATAGCTCTTGCATCTCTTGTGAGGTTTGCTCTTAGAACTGCTCTTCAAGTAATTTCCACTCTTCTTAGCTTCAATCTCCAAGAGAGGGCAATCAACGATGAAATGACCAGTCTTTATGCATTTGTAGCATGCATTATCTTTTTGATGAGAAGTTCTAGCAAGAAGATTGACTCAAGTGCCTGGCGGACGAACTTTTCTTCAGCGACCAACCTTTTTGGTGAAAGCAGTTGAAAAACTTCATGATGAGAGTGAAGTCTTTGTCGATACTCTCGGGACCATCAAATTCAGCAACAAAATGAGTCTCGGATAAGGAATCAGCAGTAGGCTTGTTTCCTCTTGATGTATTGGGGTGGGTATGCAAAAAACGGATATGGTCAATGAGATCAAGCGAGGTGCAAAGATGTTGAGGGGGAATGATTCTCAAATAATGTTGTTGTGTGGATTAACCCTACATGGAGTTGATAGGAGAGAGGACAAAAGTTGGCTTCATTTGTGATTTGGATATAGTCAATATTTTGTCGTTATGGTAGTCTCTTTTGATGTTTCTTAGGCGTTAAAGTTCTTTATGTTGTGCTACGTCGCATATTTTTATGCACTATTTGGATTATATTTTTTTATTTGGTTAGGATTAGTTTTGTGGTGAAGGATGACACTATGTTTTAGCCCCATATAGTTCATGCTTTGATTGTAGCATTAGCAATTGGTTTCTTGGCGATTGCTTCAAACTCACTACATTTCCTTTTCCGCCTCTTGTTTTTTCTAGTTAATTATATATTATTTTTCCATTATAAAAATATGAAAAAGGTTATAACCTAAGGAAAAAAGAGTGGTTTCGGTTATTCCGTTTCCTATAGCTTGATGGGATAGGTCATGTGACCCCAGCAAGCGAGGCCGAGAAGGTTGGGCCCGTTTGTCATTGACAGTAATATTGGTTACCCCAAGAAGGAGATAGGAGTTCCGGAGTTGCGTTGGACCATGGTCTGGTCCAAGCTGAAGCACGCCCGTCTCGCATGCGTTCCAATGCCACACACAGGCTTCAATTTCCAAGGTTGCACATGTGTGTGTTTTATTTTTGAACAAAAGGTTTGCATACTCCAAAATGTGTTTCAACCATGGATCATCCAGTTTGCCTTGATGACTTTAAACATGTTCTCTTTTCAAGCATGCAAGATGCGTGCTTGCACTTGCAAATTGCAATGCACTGACTTTGCATGCATGCGTGATCGTGTAGATTACGTAGCCAATGTTTGTCCCTCTTTTCCATGAGTACCGGCTACTGTAGTACTTGCATTCCACTATGCATCTTTCCATGTAAACTGCAACACACCACCGAAAGAATGAAGAAACAAAAGCAAACCAACCTCGGCAGCAGTTCAGCGTGCACGCACGTATGCCATCGATTCGTTCACCGGTAGCAACGCAAGCATGCACGACGCAATGCCCAGTGAACTGTGCGCATGAGATGACGGAAGCTGCCAACATGTCATCTGTGAATCCTTTTCAGAGGCATGGCATGCCTGAATCCCGCGAGCCGCAATGCAAAGGCACGCACACATCACATTATCTAGTCTACTCCACTCCCAGGTCTTTTCTTTTTCATGGGAGAGACACTGAGACTGAGAGAAAGATGAGATGTTCATGGACATGGCCACCTACCAGTCCTAGTCGCCCTAGTCCTACCTCCCGTTATCTTTGTAGCCAATCAAACCCAAAGCCATTGAAGAATTGAACCAAAAAGAGAAGCCCGGCATGATGGGCTATGAGATGACACACGGCATGGCCCAGTGAGGGCGAGTGCATTTCAGAATATCATCTCAAAGCAGCTACGCTCAACATGGTACTTTGCCTTTCCGTTGTCTGTCTGCACGTGGGACCGCCCTGCCGCAACCCGATCATGACCAGACCGGCTACTACTCAGAGCATCTCCAGCCGCGCTCTTAATAGGCCCCAAGCCGACGCTATTTACGCCGGATGAACGAATTCAACGTTCAGCCGCGCCTCTAAAGGTTCAAATAGTGTTGGATTGAGCCGAATTTGAGTTCCACGATCCCAAGCCGACCCGGCGCGCTGGGGTTGCTTGGGGGTGTCGGATGAAACAAACGGCGTGAACGTTGCGCGCGCCGAGTCGGTGGCCCCACTTGTCGGCGTCAGTCCCACGCGACGTCCTCATCCTTTCGCCTCGGCTTCCACCGCGCCTGGCGCCGCCGCAGAAAAATCAATGCGGCGCCGGAGTCCAGTCCAATCGCCGCAGACGAATCAATACGGCCGCGGTGAGTAGTCCAATCGACCGCCGACAGCACCGACGCGTGTCCCGCGCGGTGACGCCGCGCGTCCACACCCTTCGCTATAAAACCGAGCTCGTTGTAGAACGCATCACACTCGCCTCCTCTCCTCGTCACCATGGACAACCGCCGCACCCTCGCTGTCATTGAGGCGGTCCTCCTCGCTCAGGCGGGTTACCCCTGCCCGACAGACACGCGCCCGCCGCGCGGCTGTGTGCTCAGCGCCGGTGGCGCGCCGGTGCCTCGTGAGGGTGCCCCCTTCGACACAGAGGTCCAGGCCGTCCGCGCCTCCATGACGGAGGTCGAACGCGCCGGACAACGCCGCCCGCTGGACGAGTACTTTGAGGAGCACCACGCCCAGTCGATCGCCTTCACCAACGGCCTGCATCCGATGGCGGGCCGGCAGAACCGAGACAACCGGAGACGATGGTGGAGCACGGTGGGACGCACCCTCCCCGTCGTCCTCGACTACATCGAGGACGACAACGAGCCGCGGCTCCAGTACCCGCCACTAGGGCGGGGAGCGGCGTGAAGCGCGAGCCCAAGGACAACGGTCGACGACGCCGAAGGAGCCGTCGGAGAGCTCAACTACGATGAATTTATTTGCCATTTATGTAAATTAGACCAAATATTATGAATTCGGCTAAATTTCATTCAATTTCACCTCATTTTTAACCAAAGTTGACCGAACATGAGGGGCCGTGGCTGGGTGACCGGTCGGCCCCAAGCCACTTTCGCCGCCCCAAGCGGCGCTAAAATAACTCCGAAAAACGGCTTGGGGGCCGAACGGCTGAAGATGCTCTCATACAGTGGAGAAGGAAAAAAAAACATCAAACACCCCCAGGAAAAAGAAAGCGAAAAAACACAACAACGAATCCTTATCATTCCGATGCTCCATGCATGGCCTTTCTCGCTCACGCATTTCGATCATTTCGCTCTCGCCGTTCGCCGGCCGGCGGCTTCCGTTGAAGTTTCCGGAAAGCCAAGAAGAGGCTCTCACTCGTCGAACGGCTAGCTGCCTGGCTGATTGATGGAAGCCGGATTAAATTCGTGGAAAACCACACCGTGCGTACTGTACGTCGTCGACGAGTGAAAAGACACGGCGTGCGTGCGTGCGTGCGTGCGTGTCCGGCCTGAATTCGTGCGGTGATCATGTGCTTTCGCCGCGTTTAATTTTGAAAATGAAACTCTTTCACACGTGCTCCACATCGGTCGCTCGTTCAGGACACGTGCCGGTGCAGAAACTTCGGGTCGTGTTGGGCACTTAATTGGGCTCAGTCGACAGTGCATTTTCCGGCGCTTGTATGTACGTACTCAAGGAAAGAAAACGGGACTGCTTTGGAACACAATCTAGTAGGTCCGATTTGTTAATTTCAATACTTTTGATTTTTTTTGATGTGGACCTAAAACGAGGTATACGGCCCATACGGGGATATCTTAATCTGAATTATCACGCACGATTGATTGACTGGCCACTAAAACCTCGCCACAAAGTTAGTCTCGTCGGTGCACTATTTCATTTCCCTTTAAGCAAAGAGCGACATTTCCTCCAACTGGTCGCAAAAGGGGCAGGGCGGAAATTCAGTTCCCGGTCATAAAACAAGCTTACATTTTTTGCTTTAAACATAATCATGCATGATCATGATGCGTTGCTCGCTACTAGCTCGATCGATATGGAACAACTAGCTGAAGCCGAAGAGGCAGGCCAGGCTCAGCAAAGTATTATTAGTTGGCGGCGGCAGCTAGCGAGGATCATCATCAACATCAAACGCCTTGCCCAAGTTGATAAGCGCGGGCTTAGATGAGATGATTAGCCTCGGCTCATTCTTTGACTGCAAGGTACGTGATCCCTGAGAAATTGGAGTATTATATCTCCATGCCATGATCGATCGAGCGAACCACGCAACGAGCTGCCGGATTCATGATTAAGTCGATCGATCATAGGGGATTATGATATGCATAATGTGGATGGTTGGGCTTGGATTCATGCAGAAGGGTTTGCAGTTTTGTCACACTTGCTGTCCCTGCCATGCAACGCTAGCCGGGATGATTGGCCGAGGGACGTTTGGAGTTTCTCCTTACCAGATTGTATCATGAATTCATGTCTGGCTAGCTAGCTGCGCCGCCGTCTCTTTTCTTTAGAAAAGTGGAGTTTCGAGTTTGATTGATGTTGCAAATGTATCCTCCCTCTGGAGAGGAGGGAAAACCTTGCTTGCTAAATCGAGGATGAACAGGGGAACATTCAGGCTGAAGTTCTGAACGTGGAACGGTGGATGGGAAATGGGTAAATGAATGAACTGAAAGCTGTGGATAATAATAGCCCCGTTTGAGTCCTGAATCATGGACGAATGGTCCAGCACACGATTAGAACAGAGAACTGGGAATTTGCATGTTCCGGAAAGCTGACCACTCACTGGTACTATTCCTCTTGGGTTTTCACCTTTGCAGAATACTCCCTCTGTTTCAAAATAACTGTCGTAGCCTTAGTACAACTTTATACTAGAGCTAGTACTAAGTTGAGACAATTATTTTGGAACGGAGGAAATAATAGCAATGCTTCTATTCTTGGGCTTTGCCATCCGTTGAAATCTGTTCAGCTATCTTGCTTATGATTGTTCCAAAGAACTGAAAGAAATGTGTCCGGTTCTCTTCCCTCTCTCCATCATCAACCTCTACCGCAATCTTTTTCGGTGGAACAACATTCTCTTCCTTTGCATATTAAAAAAAGAAGTGTGCAACTCCCCTCTTTTTTCTTCTTTGATGGAAATAATACTTGGACATGTGATATTTTTCTTGCCAAGCGGTCACACGAGGCCCTCTCCCTCTCTCACTTCTTTTCGATCATCTCCCAGGTTCTTCTTTGCCCTGGTCCCATGTTCGTCCGCCCCACCATTTTTATTCGTCGTCAGCATCTAATCCAATAGATTAATAGAAGCTTGAGCAATCGGTGTTCTTCATCTTTTTAGTGGAGTCTAGAGCTCATCATAGAAGGTTTGCTACTTCGGCACACAGTGAATGGCCTTGTCTCAATTCATTGATAAGAAAGTGGCGAACAACCCATCTCGCAAACAAGAATGACCCACTGCAAAAAAGAAAAAAAACTGAAGCAATCAATATAAACGATGGCAATGTTTTTTTTATTTTGCAAAACTTGTTCACGGACTTTAGGATGTTGGTCCATCCATGTTGAAAAGAGTCCTCATTATGCGTGGTATGAATAGCGACCGCCTTCAAAAAGTGCTCGCGTTCATGGTAATATTTATGGTCTTTTTTAAGAATTGTATTTATGGATTTTCCCCCAATACTCGGTGACCTTTTTCTCGGTTCTACAAATAGGATCCATGCTTTCGGCCAATCAAGTTTTACACAACACACAATTTCATGGGTCCTGAATGTATTCCATCTTGCCTTCGGACCCGTTTTTTAGTGCTGATGGTTGCCCAACATCAAACAAAGTGGGATTATTATCACTCATTTCATAAGTGAGAGTTTATTGACTATCATTTATTATGTTCATCATGCATGTGTCCTAAAGGATGCATCATAATTAAACAACTATCCCAAATTTTTCTGATAAAAGCATATGGAGCAAGAAAAGACATGCATTTTTAGGTTTGACATATTGTTGAACAGTCCGACATCGATGATTCCTGACATTTTTCGCTACCATTGGAATTGTGGTGACTCGTATGATGTGTCCTAAGCGGCGCCCACTTGCTCATGTGTCTAGCCATCCGGGATGCCCCTCATTGCCCCCATTGTGAGGTCAAAACTCCACAAACTTTCTAGTGATGGTCTCTCCCTTAACCATGACTATCGGGACCTCCACGGACTTCGTCGAGCCATCATTCATGACAACGAGGAACATCGTAGTAAGCATCGACATCTAGGACGCCGAACAAGGACGACTCACATAGATGTGAAGCTAGACTAAAGGAGAGTAACATCTCAAATGCTGGAAAGGCAGCACAGACACGAAAAAGGCGATCAATTTGGTTTTGATCAATTTGAAGGGAGGCGGCCTGTCCAAGTGACTCTAAATTCACCTCCTATATGTATTAAATATGAAAAATTCCAAATAAATCGAACTGGAAGTTTAAGAGAAAATGGAGTCCGATTGTAGAGCTCTAATAAAAAAATTTATAGAATACGCATGAGCATGCGTATCATCGATTAATAGGAGAATGGGTGAAGGAACCCGTCCACAGTTACATGTCATGTCGCGGGGGACATGACCCTTAAAATAAAACTATCCCTCGCGCCTCGCCCACCTAGCTAGCCTATCAAAACAAAAACCCAAATCTCTCCTGAAGAAGCCCGCCTGACTCCACTCTCTCGCTCGCGCCACCATTCTACCTAGAGCATCATGGACGGAAGGGGCGGCTCCATCAAACACTATGGAGTTACGATGCAACCACAGCTCCCAAAGAACGAGTGTCGCTAGGGTGTTGAAGTCTTTGCGGAATGCCTCGATCACCGATGTCGAAGTCGACGCCCACCAGACCAGTAGCTTGTCATCCGGCCTTGACGCCTCCACATCCTCTCCCCAAGCCGTGACCACCCTGAACCCTCGGTGATCCACAGTTTCCACCTGCTGGGCACAAAAAGGGCAAGCGTCCCGGTGAGGGAGCCCTCGGGGAGCAAGCCTGTCGGAGGTCCATATCCTGTTCTTCAAGCTCAGCCAACAGAAGAACTTGCAACGCGCCGGGGCCCTGGAATTCCAGAGGATGGAGGGCCCCAGGTCTGCCTCCTGCCCAACAAAACCACTCGCATAAGCAGACCTCACCGAGAAGCCACCCGAGGATTCCCAAGCCCACCGGATCCTATCCGGGCCCGCCTGGGGCACGGTCATCCCGCCAACTCTGTCCCAAAGCTGCAAGAATTGCATCAACTCCACCTAGGACAGGTTTGGGCCGACGTCTCTTGCCCAAGCACCATCCCTCGCCTCAGCCACCGATCGCGTAACTCGGAGATGCTGCCTAACCTTATCATATATGAGTGGGGCAATCTCCTGTAACCGCCAACCCTCTAGCCATCGGTCCTCCCAAAAGAGGCAAGCCGATCCATTTCCCACCTCTACTATCGTTGCTGCCTGGAAGATCGCTCTGGAGCGAGGGTAGGTGTCTAGCATGAATACTACGAGCTCTAATAAAAATTACAAAACTTGATTTGGGTCAGAAATTGCATAACTTGTGTCTCGTGTGTAAACAAAGAAATGACAACGGATTTGGCGTGGGTGGAGCCCAGATGGCAGGGGTGTGTGGTGGAGCCGAGACGAGACATCATGTCCCCCGAATCCGAGGCTTTTCTAGCTCAACGGCTACGCACCCTGCTGCGCTTGAGGCTACTCCTCCAGGCTCCTCCAGTCCAGCCCTAGTATGTGCTTGTCTCTTTACCGTGCGTGGGACCCACATTCTGACCTCAGTAGACCCATGTGCCTCTGGCTCCTGCTCCAGTAGTCCGATCCATCACGTGCAGGCGGCCTTACTCGTGAGTTCCCGTTTTTTAAGGGGAATACGGGTCCCTGTTTTATGGGCAGCACACCCTCGCCCACGTCTCCTGGGTTGTTCATTGCACAATGGCACAATACCTTTATTTATTTTAGTAAGAAACATTGCAAATTCTTTGGGATTGATGCTAGTATGATTTTGTTGGTCTCAAACGTGCTCATGTGGTGCCTAGAAGAGTGTGGCTAACGGAGTAAAAATCAACATCATAAAGAAAACACATTTGAAAGCAAATGGACGGCATAGATGTAGAAGTAAAACACGGCTTAGTATTCCATATACGTATCGGACTTGGAGTTGAACTAGCAATCTGATTAGGTGTAGAATTCGTAGCCGGTTCGCTTTGGTACTAGCCAAGTTTGCTACGGAGTACTATATATACTTGTCTATACCGTGTAACTCGTAACACCGAAAAACGAAAGGAAAATAAAAAGTTTCTAACAGGAGCGTCACGCCCCTATAGCCATCATATTAGTTTTCTGTGTTTGGCCGAGTTGTTCTGCCAAAGTGAATCAATACGTAGCTGCAGCTAGCTAAGCTACTGTTCATCCATCAGGTTTGCATGGTTGGCTAGTTTTGCACGTACGCAGCTGTACATTGAGCGTACAAGAGCAGCTCTTGGGTGGTTTGAACAAGCTTAAAAGCCAACAATTGGTATCAGAGTCTCGACGATTCACGATCAGCGACACAGAGTCTGTTGGATCCGGCAAAGAAGGTTCCAAGACGAGCAAGACCGGCAAAAGCGGTTCCAAAGGGGCCAAGTCCGGCAACGACGGCTCGAAGGCGAACAAGTCCGGTGACATGCAGTCTGTAGCGTCCGGCAACGACGGTTCCAAGACGAGCAAGGCCGACAAAGGCGGTTCCAAGGGGATCAAGTCCGGCAACGACTGCTCAAAGAGGGACAAGTCCGGCAACGACGGTTCCAAGAAGTTTGTGATACGATCAAAATGGTGGTTAAAAAACCAACCCGGGAGGTGCTACTTCAAGAGGAGAAGATGGTACCGAAGTTATCCGGGAGTCAGGACGTTGAAGGTCCAACGACGGAGATGAAACACAAGCTGTAGGTTCAAGCTCTACGCAAAGATCGTAGCGGGGGATTTACGCCGAACGAGTTCAACAACTACCGCAAGAAGATTGGCAAGGAAAGGTTCCTCACGGTACCTTATACGCCACAGCAGAACAGTGTTATTGAAAGGCGCAACCAAGCAATCATGGACATGGCAAGAAGCCTACTCAAGAGAAAGAACATGCCAGGGGTCTTTTGGGGAGAAGAAGTCACGAGGGCGGTCTATCTTCTCAATCAGGCTCCAACGAAGACGATGATCGGCAAGACTCCATATGAAGCAATTTACAGACGTAAGCCAAATGTGTCTCATCTACGGACTTTCGGGTGTGTGGCACATGTGAAGACGGCGGAGCCGCACCTCTCAAAGCTGGCCGATCGCAGCACCAATATGGTGTTCATCAGATACGAGAAGAATTCATGCACCAAGGCATACCGCTTCTACGATCCACAAACCAAGCGTCTAAGAGTTTCACGCGATGTTGTGTTTGAAGAAAAAACAGCGTGGAATTGGGGCTCATCAAACGACGACGACGCTCCAAACGGTAACATGTTCACAGTTGAATTTCCAGATGATGATGATGCAGAAGAGGTTGTCCAGGTGGATGGCGGAACGCCCAACCAAGGTGATCACGATGAAGGCAATCACCATGGTGCCGACACCAATGATGAAGCGCAAGGGTCGCAAGATGATAGCGACAACGACGCACACGACGGGAGTGGAGATCTCGGAGGTGACAACGACAATCAAGACGATGGTCACGGTCACGACGACGAGGATGCCAACGAATCAGCATCACACGAGACTCCATCATCTTCCTCAAATGCATCAACGCCGACACAATTTGTGTCGCCTCCTTCGCAAGCCACGGATTCTTCCGGGCCTCATCGCTACAAGACCCTCGAAGAAATCTAGAAGAAAGCAAAGCAAGTTACGCTCGAGTACTCCGGACTATGTTTGCTCGGAGTTGAGGAGCCGGCGAACTTTGTAGAGGCGAGCAAGAATCCAAGCTGGATGCACGCCATGGACGAGGAGATAAAGGCGATCGAGAGCAATGGCACGTGGACTTTGGTAACCCGACCTTCCAACCATAAGGCCATAGGTTTGAAGTGGGTATACAAGTTAAAGAAGGACACGCAAGGTGCTATTGTGAAGTACAAGGCAAGACTCGTCGCAAAGGGCTACGTACAACGTCAAGGAGTCGACTATGAGGAGGTGTTTGCACCAGTTGCTCGACTTGAGACTGTGAGGCTGCACCTAGCCTTGGCAGCACAAGAGGATTGGAAGGTTCATCGCATGGATGTTAAATCCGCTTTTCTCAACGGTGATCTCACTGAAGAAGTGTACGTGGAACAACCCCTCGGCTACGAGAAGAAAGGCGAAGAACATAAAATTTACAAGCTCAAGAAGGCAGTATATGGGCTGAAGCAAGCGCCAAGAGCTTGGAACACAAATTTGGACCAAAGTTTGGTCTCACTCGGGTTCAAGAGATGTCCCCTCGAGCATGCAGTCTATACGAAGAACTCCAAAGGTTCAAATCTGCTAGTCGGAGTATATGTCGACGATCTGATTATCACCGGAGATAGCGCGCAAGAGATTGAAGTTTTCAAGGCGCAGATGAAGAAGAAGTTTAGCATGAGCGATCTGGGATTACTCAGCTATTACTTAGGCATCGAGGTGAAGCAAAGCTCCAGTGAGATTTCCCTATGTCAATCGGCGTACGCGGTCAAGTTATTGGACAAGTGTGGCATGACAGATTGCTACAAGGTGCAAACTCCAATGGACCAACGTCACAAGTTGAGCAAGTCAAGCTCAAATCCGCCGGTGGACATCACAATGTATCGAAGCATTGTGGGCATTCTAAGATATTTGGTGCATACCCGACCTGACTTGGCATATTCAGTCGGGATCGTGAGTCATTTCATGGAGAATCCGACGACCGAACTCATGAGCGTGATCAAGCAAATCTTGCGCTATGTGAAAGGCACTATCAATCTTTGTTGCATGTATCAAAAGGGAAAGGAAGGTTTGATCCTTCACGGTTATTCAGACAACGACATGGCAGGTGATGTTGGTGATCGAAAAAGCACAAAGGACATAGTATTCTACTACATCCGAGAGTGCATTGAGAAAAGGATGATTAAGGTTCAACAAGTGTACATGAAAGATCAACTTGCCGATATTCTCATGAAGTCCCTCGGAAGAGAGAAGTTCTTGGAGATGCGGGAAAAGATCGAAGTCCAAGTTGAGAAGCGAGAAAAGGATCTCAAAGACAATCTACCAAGCACCGAAGAACAGGTGAAGATTGAAGACGCGACCAAGAGAAGTGTTGCCGTCAACGTAAGGATGAACTGGCGACAATGAAGTTGGTATCTGAAATGCTGCAAGAAACAACGAAGGAGGTGCCAACGATAAGAAGCAGCAATCACGTTCGGGATCCTGGTCGTAACGAAGACACCGTGTTTAAGGAGGTGAATGTAGAAGTAAAACACGGCTTAGTATTCCATATACGTATCCGACTTGGAGTTGAACTAGCAATCCGATTAGGTGTAGAATTCGTAGACGGTTCGCTTTGGTACTAGCCAAGTGTGCTACGGAGTACTATATATACTTGTCTATACTGTGTAACTTGTAACACCGAAAAACGAAAGGAAAAGAGAAAGTTTCTAACAGGAGCAACACGCCCCTGTAGCCATCATATTAGTTTCCTGTGTTCCGCCGAGTCGTTCTGCCAAAGTGAATCGATACGTAGCTGCAGCTAGCTAAGCTATTGTTCATCCATCAGGTTTGCATGGTTGGTGTGACGCCCTTGATTTACGATCATGTACAGTAATCATACACGCAGGGTACATGATCGAGATCAAGGTGCCACGGTGAGAATATCACAGCACAACACTAAACACAAAAGGATAAACCAAATATATTACAATGAAGGGGGGTCACACGGACCCGAATACATAAGTCATACAATCATAATATCTAAGTACAGACATAGTTAGTCAAGTTTTGCCTTAAGAAGGCTAGCACAAATAACATTAGAGGTACAGATCGAAAAGGCGAGGCCTCCTGCCTGGGATCCACCGAATTACTCCTAGTCAACGGGAACTCGACGTCGTAGTAGGCTCCTCTTGGAATCTCCTGCTCGTGGGCTCCAACGTCGACTGCAGCGGGCGATCAGGCAAAGCGAAAAGGGAAAATAAAGCAAGGGTGAGTATCTAGCATACCCGCGAGTCTTACGTCCGCTAGTAAGCATTTATGCATGTATCAAATGGAAAAGGGAGGTTGTATATAGTGGACTGCAAGGTAGAAATCAGAATAAGGGTAAGAAGCTAGGCCTATCTAAGACTAGCATCTTCCGACGAGTCTTGCAGCATGAGGTAAGAATCAGACAACAGTTTAACATAACAGTAATGAATGTAACAATGCAGCAGAAGTTGCTGCAGCATTGTATAATAATAAGTTGTAATCATAATTAACAATGCCTCCGAGTTCCCCTCCTCGACATCCCCGCGAGGAAGAAAACCCGGAACCAACAGTTTAATAGTAGTAGTTTGTAGTGATAGGATCTGGCTTCAGCATAAAGCGTCCTGTTACCGTGGACACGGCTATCGATAGATTAATCTTCCCTGCAGAGGTGCACTAGTGTGACACTACACGCTCGGATCTCCAGGGTGGCGTACACATGGTTAGGGAGCACCCCACCGAGGCTATCCGACACAACGCAGTCCATCCTACAACTCATCAGAGAGGTCCCCGCCGGTCTACAGCCCTAAGTGCAAGGGGGTCATGGGCCTATCACCCCTCGCTCTCCGGGTCGTTGCGAGGAGGGTGAATTCCAACGCCGCAGCGCGATCCGTCCCTGCCGCAATGCTGAACTGGACGTCTTTCAGAGCTTTCGAACGAGGCTACATTGCGGAGGCGCCCAAACGCGTAATCCCACGTATAGGTAGTGCGTACAAGACAAAAGGCTTCTCAAGTCATCCGCCGAACCCGTTAAGAATTTTATTAATTTTCTGTCGAGACAACCGTTATCGTTGCCCCTTACTGAATGAGTCGCGGACAACGACAGCAGTCAGGACCACCAGTAACTTCGGTGCCTGCCCTGACGTCCCACCAACTCGTGCGGTTACCAAAAAGGTGAACCGTCTCCTTACCTTGTCTCGCGTGTGCTCTTGGTAGAGCTCGACTTTCGTACAACAGGAAATCCTTCGGCCACGAACAGTACCAGGCCCGCCGCACACCGGTGGAATACACCTGACCTGTCGTTCCGCTAAGATAACCTGCGCGGGCACCGTTGGGTCACCCGACTCCTTACCTGTAAGGACAACCGTGGTTCAGAACCCTAAGACGGATATACAGAGTCGACCACGAGTGGAGTACGGAGATTTCTCCCCGATCGCTCACACTTGAGGTGGCTCGGCAGATCCGACGTAGGGGGCTGAGTCGGTGTCTGCTCTGAACCGTACCTGTAGCAGTTGTAATGGATCGTATCCGCGATCATCCCAGAGTGATCACGGCCCGCTATCTAATCCTATTGACTAATAAGGCGCAGAGTTCACTGCTGAATATAATATATATAATAGGCAGCCTGGGATAACAGAAGGTACATCAAGGGGCGACAAAAACAGGCTATGCAATTGAGTAGGATTATAACGTAGCAGCAACAGCATATGCCTAGTGCAAGAAAGTACGGAAAGGTAGGCGATATCTGGGGAAGGAAATGGCTCTGCTTGCCTGGAAGCTCGACGGTAGGGGTAGGGTCGTCGACGAAGTAGTCGTACTCAGCAGCGGTGTAGTCGACGGCAGCAGCGGGGTCTACCGAAGATTAAGGGGGGGAAGAAACAGTAAATACAAAGCAAGCATATACAAACAGATGCATGACATGACAGATGAAATGTTAACGGTATTCTAACGCAGTGCAATGCACATTGCTCGGAACGAAATTCATCTGAGGATGAACTACCGTCTCCGGATGATTACCGGACAGGGTGACCGGAGGGGGAAGGATCAAGCCGGAGGTGTCGTGGGTACCGGAAAATCATAAGGGGGGTGTATCCGTGTTAGTTGAACTATTACGAACAACTTTCGTGTTCGAAATAAATTCATCCGGGTACTTTTTATCGGTACCGGGAATTATCGACATACAGCCCGGAGGGGGTTATGTCGATGATCGGTGTGTTATGGGGGTGACGTGAGGGTATGGATAGAGTATTCTTATTCGTTGTATTTTTCTGATCAATTTTCATGTATAAAGTTTTTCGATCCGATATACGGATTAAAAGATATTGATTTTAGAAGTTTAATAAATTTTAAAACATTAAAAATCCTTTTTAATAATTTCTTTTATTATTTTAGTAACATTATCCAGAACAGTGTTGACTGGTCAAACCTGTTAATTAACAATTTAATTTAATTAGGTTAATTAACAGGGGGTGGCCCACATGTCAGTGAGAGATTAATCTAATTAGCTATTAACTTAACTAAAATGTGATTAATCAGAGGTGGGCCCCTCATGTCAGTGTAACAGTTTTAATTAAATAGTTTTTATTTATTAAAAAGGCATGGGCCCACATGTAAGTCAGAGGGGGGGTTTAGCTGTTAACTGGGGGTTAACCCCCCCTAATCTAAACCGGCTGGGCCCACTGGTCAGCAGCCCATGGGGCTCGCCGGCGACGGCTCCCACGGCGAGCTCGACGCTGCCGTTGCTGGGGGGCACGGGAGGAGACGGGGGAGGGCTTAATCGAACGGGGAGGTTGTGCCGCGGCGAGTGGAGGCGGTGGCGCGGGCGGGGGACGGCCGGAGCGTTGTCGGCGACGACGAGGGCGGCGGCCGGAGCATGGTGACGCGGGGAAGACGACGAGGGGCACCAGGGGGAAGAACGGAGAGGCCAGGGGGCGCGGAAGCTCACCGGGATCCCGTAGGGAGGGGCAGTGGGCTCGGGGGAGGGCGGTTGTAGCCGGAATTGGAGAAGCTCGTCGGCGGCTTGAGGAAGAAGGTGAGCTCGATTCGCGTCGTGTGGAGGCTCCGGGGATGACTCCTTGCGCACGGAGACGAGGAAGACGCGTGTGGGGCTCCTGGAAACGACGGTGAGGTCCGGGGTGGCCGCTGGCCGCGGTGGTGCGCGGCGGCGCCCACGACGGAACTTGGACCAGGGGTAAATGGCGCAAGGGAGGGGGAAACGACGGCTCGAGGGGGGTTCTTGGGTTTCTAGGGCGAGGGCATGGGTCAGGGGTCATATCCACGCCGCCGTCCGTGGATGGCCGCCACGGCACGCCGGCCGGCCGCGGGATGGCCGCCACGGCATCCCCGTACGGCAGGAGGAAGAAGGGGGCGCGGGGTGGGCTGGGTGGGCTCAGCCCAAGGGGAACAAGGGGTTGGCCTGGTGGGCTTTGCCCCGAGGCGTAGTTTAGGGTTTTATTTATTTCTTTTGTTTTCTGTTCTTTTCTGTTTATATTTATGTTTGCATTTTGTTTAGTTGCTTAATCATTTTTGTAAAACTTGTAACATAGTCCAAAATTAGTGTAGCACAATATTGAGATGCCACAAAAAGATTTGGAGTTTTATAAATTATTTTGCATTTTTAATTTATTATTAAATGAGCAATTGGCCTGGAATTGCTACTGTTATTAATTGTTTACAATTTTTTAGTAGCCCAATAAATACCAATGATTACATGGGCAGGGTCCAATGATTATTTGGGATTTTATAAAAGTGGTTCCAAGATTTTTGGAAAAGATTTATTGTCACCATATTTTTAATATTCATCAAAAGGCATTTTAGGGTTGTTTGAATTTTATTTCAAATGGCTTGGACTTTAGTAGGCCAATGATGATCAAGGCCCATGGTTCACTTTTCTTGTCACAATATCAAAGGGGAATTTGAATTTGAACTGAACCATTTGATTAAAGCAAAAAATTTGAACAGTAGTGATAAACAGTAATGGTGATTACTTTTCACTGACAGTGAGAGTGTTACAGTTGGCAAGCTTTGCACGTACGCAGCTGTACATTGAGCGTACAAGAGCAGCTCTTGGGTGGTTTGAACAAGTTTAAAAGCCAACAATAGATTTCATGTCCGCAAATACATTTGAAAGAAAATACATTTGAATTTCCTTTGACTTCTATTAATAGAAATCAGAATGTCGTTTATAAACTACCCGTCAGACGATAACCAGACAGGCTAAACGAGCTAAACGCAACAACACCAACTTTTTATGTTTCCGGCAACTCTCGCTCCCAGCCTAGCCACTAGCTCCCAGCACCGCCGCCGGCCACTCCGGCCGCGGCGGCCACAACAACCGTCGGTGGTCACTCCGACCACGGCGGCCACCATATCGTCGGTAGTCACTCCGGCTACGGCGACCACATAGCACCGGGTTCGGCTACCATGGCTTTGCCAGACCTAAAGTTTGAGCAAGGTCTAGAATTCAAAAGGCGCATCTGGAAGGATCATGGAGTGCACATCAACAACCACGATGGGAGTCCCAATCGGGACTTCATCATGGTGGTAGCATTTCGACGATCACGCATTCGTCTCAATGATGAATTTGTGGGACTCATCCTCCAAGCATGCTTTGGAGGATCGACTATCAGGTTCAAAGTTTCTCGTCTTCATAATCTCTCTTTCAAGTTCTGCGTTTCATGTCGATCGGTTGGATTTCCTATCATTCGAGGAGGAAATATTGCCAATCAACTATTCAACATTGAGTTCTTCTTTTGGGGTAAAGGCGGTCCTGATCTGTTAGAGAATACCGTAAATACCTACAAGAACTTGATGCTGAATCGACTGTTGTATCACACAAAATGAATCATAGAACACAAGCTGCTGCAGTACAAGAACCTAGGATCATGTCACATGATCAGATTCAAAATGTTGGATTATCCGGGCATGGACCGAATAATTCGCCAGATAGTAATGGCATTCATGGCAATTATGGTATCAATAACTCACCTCATAGAGACTTAACAACACCTAATATTGTGGTTATTGGATGCGCGAATCACTCCAATTCAAACAATGCGCAATCCAGGGATAGGCACATGGCCCGATTTTGCTACCGGTGCCTTTCCACAAAACATGATAGGCCCAACTGCGACAGTAGAATACGCTGCCAAGCATGCAAGAGGCTCAGACACATTCAAGTCGACTGCCTTTCCCTTCCAGACAAGGCCCACAGACCTGCCATTTATAGCGAGGTGATTCCTCCACCTGCCTGCCCCAATATGGCATCCACCGCAGAAAAACTCGCTCATGTTGTTTCGTCCCCAACTACCAGTGACTTGACTCTCCAGCTTCCAGCCGCATATAATCAGGCAGCACCACCCCCACCCGCTCTTGTTCTTCAGTTCCTCCGTTCCAACTTGAGGGCTTTCTCCTCATAGACCACGACTGAATCCACAATAATGGCGAACTTTGCCTTCGACCCCACTCCATTCCTCCCCACCGGATGCAATGTCATTGAAGTGCAAGGCCGTCCGACAAGATTCAGAGTCATCCACGGCAACGCGGACATCATCAACGAGGACCTTGCTATCGCCACCATTGTCCCCATGCCCCAAGGTGAAGTAGATTTCCATAATGTTCGTGGTGTTCTGGATGAGTTTCTGATCAGCAACAGAGTAGTCTTTACTTCCATATCTCGCTGCCCATTTGGTCAAGCATTTGTTAGATTTACTAGTGTTGCGGATAGAGACAAACTTATTAGCAGAGGTCCCATTGCATTTTATGATGTCCACATTGTGTTTCAAAGACACAATGAAGGAATGACTTGGAGAAGTTTTAATCTGAACAGAGAAGTATGGCTGCTAGTGATACGTCCAAAACGTATCTATAATTTCTGCTTGCTCCATGCATGTTTTGTGTGATATTGCTATGATCTAGATACACTTTCATACACTTTTGATCATATTAGGACTAACCTATTAACTCAGTGCACCCCAGTGCCAGTTTCTGTTTTCTGCTGTTTTTCTATTTCAGTTTTCCCCCATACAAAAAGTGCCAGAAAAATTCGGGAAAATTCAGATAAAAAATCAGCGTGACGGAAGCTTCGAGAAGAGCCCGGGAGGGGCCAGAGGGGAGCCAGGGGGCCCAGGCGGCCACCCGGCGCGGCCCCACCCCTGGCCGCGCCAAGGGGGCGCCTGGGGCCCCTGGCCCACCTCTGGATGCCCCCTTTCGCCTATTTATCCCCCGTCATGGGAAAACCCCAGAAGCAGAACCCTATTCCGCGAACTCGCCTCTGTTCCGCCGCCGCTGCGCTTCCGAAGATTGGGAGCACCAGAAGACCTCTTCCCAGCACCCTGCCGGATGGAGGATTGACCTCCGGGAGTCTCCTCTGCACCATGGATGCTCCCCGGATGTCTCGTGAGTAGTTTTCCTTGGACCATGGGTCCGTGATCAGTAGCTATGTGATGTTCTCTCCCCTCTTTGATCTTCATTGTTTAGACCTCGTGAGATGCCCAACATGATCGAGGCACCTTTGTAATATTTCTGCTATTGCTATGTTGAGTTTGATAGGATCTGATGGATTATGAGATTATGTTCAGATTGTGATAGAGTAATATATTTGGTTTTTATCTCTTATATTTTTGTTCCTAAGTAATTCTTTCATGTTCCCTTTTGCTGTTTATTACTTTGGCCAAGTAGTAGGTAGTGACTCCAAGAGGGAGCGTTGTGCTAGATTGTGGGTTCATGCCCCCCGATGACACGCTTGAGTGACAGAAACATGAGTCTAGGGGATGTGCTGTTGCCACAAGGGGGAAAACAACGGTGCTTGTAACCGCGGTTACAAGGATTGTTTACTTTACGCAGAGTTCTTTTTAATGCAGTTGTCGGTTGCTTTGGGTTTACACTTTGGGTGGGGCTTGCAACTTAATACCAGCGAGATGTTCTCGATAGATATCTCAAGGTGGATGATTAGTAGTAGATGCAGATGGATTTCGGTCTACTTACCTTGGCGTGCTGCATGTGCTTTTGAACCTCTTCCTTTCTTTTGTAGCATAGTTAGCATTGCGGTGCGTTCATAATCCTGTCAATTGCCTTTCTGTAATTTGTTTACCTCGCATAGCAATTTTATCGTCTTTTGGGAGAGAGACATCACTAGCGAACATCACGTATCTCGGTCCATATCCTTATCATTGTTTCCACGCTATATTTAATTTTCTGCATTTACTTTCAAGTTGCTATTATTATCCCTTGCGTTTTATCCTTTGTAAACAACAAGACCGGAGAGATTGACAACCTCTCTGAACTTCGTTGGGAACAAAGTTATCCGTGTCTGTGTGCAGGTCCGCGTCAGTTGCGCCGCTGACACCTACTTATCATATCTGGAGTCCTACTGGAGACAAACCTTGGTATCTTTACCGAGGGAAATTTGCTGCTGTGCTGCATCACGCCTTCCACTTGGGGCTCACCAACGAAGGGCGAGAAGACTACACCCGTCAACCCTCGCGCCATCAGCTAGTTGTGGGTTTTCCTGCAGATATTAGGAACTTTCATGAGTTAGTAATGTTGTTGCTAGTTTTGGTAAATTGTTAGTATGGGACAGAGTTAAAACTACTGAAGCTGCAATTGTAGTAAAAGTACGCATTGATTTGCTCAAGGACATCCCTCTGAGTATCCTTGTATCTGATGCAAATCAACTCATGAGCCACTCATGGACTTGCCGTGTGGTTATCATACAAGACCAACCTCTTGGTGGAACACTTGCTGAAGAAGACCCCATTCCAGTTGATGGTAACACACACCCTAGGCCACCTGAAGATTTCCATCACCCCAATCAAGACAAATTTTTTGTGGGACCAGATGAATTTCATCTCCAATAGAATGTGCACAATAACCAGCAGGGGAACCATCACCAGGCACCTGCTTTAGAGGCACATCAAGCAGCAACATGGGATCCATGGAATGAGAATGTGCCTGACATTAATCAACTCATACATGCAGTTGTGGACCATGAAGAACAAGCTGGAGCAGTGGCAGAGAATTTAGTAGAGCCAGTCAATGAGGGAGAGGAGAATCACATTGCAGTTGACAGTGAAGTGACACTGTACATTGGAATACCTGGTATGTCCAACAGTTCTGTTGCATCTGCAGAGGGAGTAAATCAGAACCTTATTGATATGGATGTTGCACTCCCTGTTTTCCTCCTAGTATGCCCATCGCACCTTCCCCCTGCTTGACCTAACATGCCTGCACAATCTGACAGTGCACAAGGGGCCAACATGGTACTCCACCTGAATATCCAGAACCAACAGAACAATCACAATGAAAATCATGCTGATCATAACATCCAGGCCTAGGAAAACCAGGAAGGACACAATACTGAGGTTTTACATCCAGCCATTATCCAAGATATCTAGAATGTGACTGCCACCAACATTGCTACAGCAGAACACACCTGCATGTTTCAGCATGATAAAGAGATGTTGCAAGTAGATGATGAGATGCTGCAAGCTTCTATGAGTCTCATAGGTAATGAGAATGACTTTTCTCCTATCTATCAGGATGGCATTCTCTTTCCTGAAATTGCTCCCCTCTGTTTTTTTCCAACCATTATGGATATAGCTGGCAACAAGGAAGATCTGGAACATGCAGTTACACACCCTGCTCGTGTAAGAATCAATGATCCCACTATTGAAGGTATGCCTGAGAATGCCCCCCCAGGATTTCCAATTCCTTTATATAGAGACACACCTGAAAATGAGCATATATTGGATACATAAACTGCACCTACTCAGCATGAAGGACTGCAAGCAGAGGAAGAAGCACTGAAACAACAAGGACTTGCACTATGGAAGGCACACTTCAGTCCTCAACCTAATGCACCATTCATTCCGGTACCTACTGACCGGTGCAACTTTATCATTCTTGTACTTCTATCACCTGAGAATTTTGAATGATGCAAAGAACTCTTGCAATCTCAGATTTGGAACATTATTGTTGAGCATGATTCACACCAGGAACTTATTCCTTTTGCGTTTCCTGACCAATGCCCACTATCTCAGGCACCTGAATGTATGCATCAGGATGAGCATGACACTGCTGACAGTGGAATACAGGCTACTGCATCTACACAGATTGCTGCATCCCCCACTGTGCAATACAGAAGGAAGAGAAGGGACAAAGCACCTGTAGTGGAGACTGAGGTAAGGAGGAGTTGTAGAATCAAGGACATGAACAAAGGATATAAGGTTAAAAATTGTGAGAATAAAACCTGCTTGCCATGTAACACTATTTCTCTTGAGGTTAAATCCAAAATTGTAAAAAAACTGCTTGTCTCTTTCTGCAAGGTTGCTGACAAGGATTGTCACGAGGAGATAATGATACGTCCAAAACGTATGTATAATTTCTGATTGCTCCATGCCTCTTTTGTGTGATATTGATATGATATTGATGAACTTCCATACACTTTTGATCATATTTGGACTAACCTATTAACTCAGTGCACCCCAGTGCCAGTTCCTGTTTTCTGTTGTTTTTATTATTTCAGGTTTCCCCCATATTAAAAGTGCTCCAAAAATTCGGGAAAAATCCAATAAAAAAATCAGCGATACGGAAGCTTCGAGAATCACCGACGGGGGGGGGGGGGGCAGAGGGGACCCACCAGGTCCCCAGGTGCCCTCCCGGCACGCCCTAGGGTGGGGCCGCGCCAGGGCGCCTCCTTGACCCCTGGTGGCCCCCCTGGCTGCCCCCCTTCGCCTATTTATTCCTCGTGACGAGAAACCCCCGTGACGGGAACCCTTTTTCGCGATCTCTCCTCTGTTACGCCGCCGTCGCGCTTCCAAGATCGGGAGCACCAGAAGACCTCTTCCCGGCACCCTTCCGGAGGGAGGAACCACCTCTGGGAGCTTCTCCACCACCATGGATGCTTCCCGGATGAACCGTGAGTAGTCCACCTTGGACCATGGGTCTATGATTAGTAGCTATGTGATGTTCTCCTCCCCTCTTTGTTCTTCATGGATTAGACCTCGTGAGCTGCCTTACATGATCGAGGCACATATGTAATCTTTCTGCTGTTGCTATGCTGAGTTTGCTGGGATCCGATGAATTATGAGATTATGTTCAGATTGTGTTTGAGTAATATAATTGATTCTCCTCTTTTATATTTATGTTCTAGAGTAATTCTTGCATGTTCTCCGTTGTTGTTTATTGCTTTGGCCAAGTAGTAGGTAGTGACTCCAAGAGGGAGCGTTATGCATGATTGTGGGTTCATGCCCCCCAGTGACTAGCTTGAGTGACATAAACATGAGTCTAGGGGATGTGTTGTTGCCACAAGGGAGAAAACAACGGTGCTTGTACTTGCGATTGCAAGGATTGTTTACTTTACGCAAAGTTCTTTAATGCAATTGTCCGTTGCTTTGAGTTTACACTTTGGGTGGGATTCACAACTTAATACCAGCGAGATGTTCTGGATAGATATCTCAAGGTGGATGATTAGTAGGTAGATGCAGATGGATTTCGGTCTACTTGATTTAGCGTACCTCCCATGCTTATGAACCTCTTCCTTTCTTTGTAGCATAGTTAGCATTGGTTTGCGCACATAATCCTGTCAATTGCCCAACTGTAATTTGTTTACCTCGCATGGCTATTTTATCGTCTTTTGGGAGAGAGACATCACTAGTGAACATCATAGGACCCCGGTCCATATTTTCAATACTGTTTACACCCGCTATCAATTTACTGCTTTATTTACTTTTCCGTTGCTATCACTATCATTATTATCCCGTGCGTTTTATCCTTTGTAAACAACAAGGCCGGAGGAATTGACAACTCCTCTGTACTCGTTGTGAAGCAAAGTTATTTGTTGTGTGTGCAGGTCCAGGTGAAGTTAGCAATCTCGGTTGTAAACGGCGCCATTGTTCACTTCACCACCTTCTTGTATCTGTTGGAGTCCTATTGGTTCGACACTCAACCTTAGCATCTTCGCTAAGGGAAATTTCCCGCTACGCTACATCTCACATTCCACTTTGGGTAAACCAATGAGGGGCGAGAAGTAAACTCTCGTAACATCAGATGCTGCAACAGGTTAAGAAGAAGAAAGTTGTGGGAGGTGGTACCAAGGGAGCAAAGAAATAGTATCATCTAATGCTGGATCATAGTGGACTATTTTGCAGTATGCCAGCCAGTGAACATCCTAATATTAGTGCTATGAGAGAGCCTAAGTACTTTGCTCTTTTATATATCAGTACCTGTGAGCAGAGGGATGTAATAATCAGTACTGCAGTACTACCTTATATGAGACTATGTCAGTTTGCTCTTTCCAGTATATGTTCTCCATGCAGTGGGACAATATTACGAGTTCTTTACATTTTCCATCATGAATAGAAACTGGAATATTTTAAACTGGAACATTAGGAGGATAAATGATCCTGACAAGTGGCTAGCTATCCAATCAAAGATCAAAGATACTGGAAGTGATATTATATGCATTCAGGAAACAAAGATAGATAATTTCAATAGCAGATATATTAAGAAATTTTGTCCCAAGCAGCTGAATAAATATGATTATATACCATCTAATGGGGCATCTGGAGGTATCATGACTGCATGGAATGGCTCATTATTCATGGGAGAAACACTATTTAAAAATGAATACTCACTATCCATTAGATTTACATCTAAACTTACTGGAGATACATGGATTCTCACTAATATTTATGGACCCTGTCAAGATGACAGAAGACTGGATTTCCTCAATTGGTTTCAAGATATTGACATGCCAGATGAAACTAGATGGATGATTATGGGAGATTTTAACTATGTCGGATATCCACATAATAGCAATAGACCTGGGGGTAATTTCCAAGACATGATGAAATTTAATGAGGTTATCAACACATTGGGATTGGTAGAAATACCACTGAAAGGTAGAGAATATACTTGGAGCAATATGCAAAGTGCACCATTATTGCAAAAGCTGGACTGGGTTTTCACATATGAATCATGGACCAACACTTACCCCAATATTATGGTACTCCCACTGGCCAAACCAATATCTGATCATGCACCTTTCATGATTCAGATCAGCACCATGATTCCTAAAGAAGCTATATTTATATTTGAAAACTATTAATTACAGATTGAGGGTTTCAGATATTTTGCTAAAAATAACTAGAACATTCCAGTTCACATTACTGATAGTGCCAAGAAGCTCACTGCTAAATATAAGAGTTTGAGACAGGCACTGAAGATCTGGTCTAAGAATATATCCAAGCTCATTGATACTATCAAGGCATCCAATATACTTGCACTATTCTGGGACAAGATTGAGGAATTCAGACCACTATCCACACCTGAAAGGATGTGATGGCTTCTCGCCCCTCGTTGGTTACCCCAAGTGGAAGGTTGAGATGTAGCGCAGCAGCAAATTTCCCTCGGTGAAGATACCAAGGTTTGTCTCCAGTAGGACTCCAGAGATGATAAGTAGGTGTCAGCGGTGCAACTGACGCGGACCTGCACACAGACACAGATAACTTTGTTCCCAACGAAGTTCAGAGAGGTTGTCAAGCTCTCCGGTCTTGTTGTGCACAAAGGGTAAAACACAAGGGGTAATGATAGCAATTGAAAGTAAAAGCAGAAAGTTAAAGATAGCGTGGAAACATTAATAAGGATATGGACCGGGATACGTGATGTTCGCTAGTGATGTCTCTCTCCCAAAAGAAGATAAAACTGCTATGCGAGGTAAACAAATTACAGAAGGGCAATTGACAGGATTATGAACGCACCGCAATGCTAACTATGCTACAAAAGAAAGGAAGAGGCTCAAAAGCACGGGCAGTACGCCAAAATAAGTAGACCGTAATCCAACTGCATCTACTACTAATCATCCACCTTGAGATATCTATCCAGAACATCTCGCTGGTATTAAGTTGCGAGCCCCACCCAAAGTGTAAACCCAAAGCAACAGACAACTGCATTAAAAAACAATTTGCGTAAAGTAAACAATCCTTGCAACCGCGGTTACAAGCACCGTTGTTTTCCCCCTTGTGGCAATAGAACATCCCCTAGACTCATGTTTCTGTCACTCAAGCGTGTCATCGGGGGGCATGAACCCACAATCGAGCATAGTGTTCCCTCTTGGAGTCACAACCTACTACTTGGCCAAAGCAATAAACAGCAACGGAGAACATGCAAGAATTACTTAGGAACAAAAATATAAGAGATAAAAACCAAATATATTACCCTATCACAATCTGAACATAATCTCATAATCCATCAGATCCCATCAAACTCAGCATAGCAATAGCAGAAAGATTACAAAAGTGCCTCGATCATGTAGGGCAGCTCACGAGGTCTAAACCATGAAGAACAAAGAGGGGAGGAAAACATCACATACCTACCGATCACGGACCCATGGTCCAAGGAAAACTACTCACGACACATCCAGGGAGCATCCATGGTGGAGAGGAGACTCCCGGAGGTCGGCCTCTTCTGGTGCTCCCGATCTCGGAAGCGCGGCGGCGGCGGAACAGAGGCGAGTTTGCGAAATAGGGTTCTGTCTTCGGAGTTTCCCCGTGACGGAGAATAAATAGGCGAAGGGGGGCAGCCAGAGGTGGACCAGGGGCCCCAGACGCCCCCCTGGCGCGGCCAGGGGTGGGGCCGCGCCGGGTGGCCCCCTAGGGCCCCCCTGGCTCCCCTCTGGCCCCACTCGGGCTCTTCGCGAAGCTACCTGTACGCTGATTTTTCCTGTATTTTTCCCAGAATTTTTCTGGCACTTTTTATATGGGGGAAAACTGAAACAGAAAAACAGCAGAAAACAGGAACTGGCACTGGGGTGCACTCAGTTAATAGGTTAGTCCAAATATGATAAAAAATGTATGAAAGTGTATCTAGATCATAGCAATATCACACAAAACATGCATGGAGCAAGCAGAAATTATAGATACGTTTTGGACGTATCAGGATGCCAGGGATATTATTAAGAAACACATTATGAAGCTCCTCAAGTTACAAATGTTATACTAGAAACAGAGAGCCATCATGAAATGGGTTAAATTTGGTGAAGCAAACACAAAATATTTTCAGGCCAAAACCACAATGAAACATAGAGTTAACTTCATTGATTCTCTACATGATCAGAATGGACAAAATCACAAAGAACATTGTGCAAAGGTTGATATCCTTTGGAAAGCATTCAAAGAAAGGCTCAGTACATTGATACGGTGAGGATAGTTCTCTCACTCCTCGTTGGTTACCCCAAGTGGAAGGTGAGATGGAGCGTAGCAGCAAATTTCCCTCGGTGAAGATACCAAGGTTTGTCTCCAGTAGGACTCGCAGAAATACAAGAAGGTGACAACGGCGCCAGAAATTGCTTCGGGCTAACGGCGCTAGAAATTGGGCGGTTGTCGTGACCTGCACACAGAAACAAATAACTTTGCTCCCACGAGTACAGAGGAGTTGTCAATTCCTCCGGCCTTGCTGTTTACAAAGGATCAACGCAAGAGATAATAGTGTAACTGAAAGTAAATTGAGGGTGTAAACAATGGTGTGAATATGGAACGGGGTCCCGTGATGTTCACTAGTGATGTCTCTCTCCCAAAAGACGATAAAAGTGCTAGCGAGGTAAACAAATCACAGCTGGGCAATTAACAGGATTATAAACGCACCGCAATGCTAACTATGCTACAAAAGAAAGGAAGAGGCTCAAAAGCAATGGACAGTACGCCAAGGTAAGTAGACCGAAATCCATCTGCATCTACTAAGAATCATCCACCTTGACATATCTATCCAGAACATCGGGTATTAAGTTGTGAATCCCACCCAAAGTGTAAACTCAAAGCAACAGGCAACCGCATTAAAAGAACTTTGCGTAAAGTAAACAATCCTTGCACCCGCAGGTACAAGCACCGTTGTTTTATCCCTGGTGGCAACAACACATCCCCTAGTCTCATGTTTCTGTCACTCGAGCTAGACATCAAGGGGCTGAACCCACAATCAAGCATAACGCTCCCTCTTGGAGTTGCAACAAATCACTTGGCCAAAGTAAAACACGGCAATGGACAAAATGCAAGAATTTACTAAAGAACACAAATATAAAAGAGAACCAAATATATTACTCATCACAATTTGAACATAATCTCATAATCCATCAGATCCCAACAAACTCAGCATAGCAACACAGAAAATTACAAAAGTGCCTCGATCATGTGAGGCAGCTCACGAGGTCTCGAAAGTGAAAGCACAAAGAGGGGAGGAGTACATCACATAGCTACTGGTCACGGACCCATGGTCCAAGGGGGACTAATCACGGCACATCTGGGAGGTGTCCATGGCGATGGATGGTCTGCCGGAGGGGTTCCTCCTTCCGGCAGGGTGCCGGGGCAGCTTCTCCTGGCAGCCCCGATCTTGAAACGGCGGCGGCGGTACAGAGAGGAGAACGGGAATAGCAGATCGATATTAGGGTTTTCCGTCACGGGGAGTAAATATAGGCCAAAGGGGGCACCGAGAGGGGCCACAGGGCAGCCAGGAGGCCTCCTGGCGTGGTCTAGGGTGGGGCCGCGCCAGGGACCCTCCTGGGGCCCTGGTGGGTCAACCCCCTTCCTTCCTTGGTGATTCGGGAAGCTTTTGGGTCGCTGATTTTTCATATAATTTTTCCGGGATTTATTTGGCACTTTTAATGGCCGAAAAACCTGAAATACAAAAATAGCAGAAAGCAGGAACTGGCAACTGGGTGCACTGAGTTAATAGGTTAGTCCAAATATGATAAAAAAAGTGCATAAAATTTCAAGCAAAACATGGCAAAGTCACACAAATCATGAATGGAGCAAGCAGAAATTATAGATACGTTTGGGACGTATCTACATCCCCAAGCTTAATTCCTGCTCGTCCTCGAGTACGGAAATGATAACAAGCATAATTTTTGTGGCGACGTGCCACACAACCATATAAGGACTTTTAAGTAAAGCAATCAAAGCATGCAATTCAATTCAAGTCTTAATAAGCAAGAGTCTATATTAGTATTGACACAAGCAACAGAAGAACAAAGGGTGCAAGAGCTCTCGCTGTCCGTGACTCGAATGTCTCCAAATGGTGTTTGCGTGCAAGAAAGGGGATCGGGAATACGAGATAAAAATAGTTGTTGAGAACCACTATCTACTAAAGTTTCACACTTAGTCTCATTTGGATTCTTATCTTGACTCGTCCCCAGACCACTAGTCAGGTGCAAGTCAAACCGATCCATTCCCTTTCGATATTTTGAGCACTCATGCAATGGATGAGGGTGAGCAAGAAAGTTGAGACCTAAAAGGCGAAACAGAAAGAAGGTGGAGGAGGAAGACAAAAAGGTGTGAAAGGCTTACATCAATGAGGAAAATCATAGGCGAGAGAAGGTCATATAATAGATATGATGTGAGGAGTAGGGATTGCCATGCAACGGATGCACATGTGAGCTAAAAGCTCTCCAAGGGAACTAGTGGTGGTGCATCTAACTTGCTTGCTCATGAAGACCTATAGCTCATTTGAGGAGGCTCATCATTGGAATATACAAGCGAAGTTCTACAAGCATGAAGAGCAACAAGTAGTAGCAAGGATGATAAACACCATAGTAGATGATAGGCAACATGCCCCCAATAATCTGATGAACTATTACATGATCTAACTCATCCAATCCCTACCATCCCCTTTGCCTATGGCAGGGAATTACTCACACATGAAAGGAGAAGTCAAGGAGGGGTGATGGATTGGCGATTGTGATGACGATGGCGACGATTTCCCCTCACCGGAGGCCAAAATAGTCTCTAGATTAGCTCTCTCGGAGAAGAACAGAGGGTGGCGGCGGCTCCGCGACGAGAATAGGCAAAACGACTTCTGTTCTGGGGTTTCTCCGTGTCGGGTAAAAATAGGAGTCGAGGTTGGGGACCAAAGGAGGTGCGAACCACCTAGGCGCCCTCCTGGCGCGGCCAGGGGACTGACCGTGCCACCTGGCCGCCTGGGCCAGGGGTGCCCTGATGGCACTGAAGTAGTGCTCCTCGTTGGCTACCCCAAGTGGAAGGTTGAGATGTAGCGTAGCGTAATTTCCCTCGGTGAAGATACCAAGTTTTGTCTCCAGTAGGACTCCAAGGTCGACAAGTAGGTGACAACGGCGCTATAAATTACTAGCACGAGAGTTGATGTGGACCTGCACACAGATACAAATAACTTTGCTCCCAACGAGTACAGAGGGTTGTCAATCCCTCCAGCCTTGCTGTTTACAAAGGGTCAAACGCAAGAGATAAAAGGTAGTGATAACTGCAACTAGGAAAGTAAAACAGGAAATAAATTGAGGGTGTAAATAGTGGTGGAAATATGGACCGGGGTCCCATGATGCTCAGTAGTGATGTCTCTCCCAAAAGACGATAAAACTTCTATGCGAGGTAAACAAATCACAGCTGGGCAATTGACATGATTAAAAATGCACCGCAATGCTAACTATGTTACAAAGAAAAGAAGAGGCTCAAAAGCATGGGTGGTACGCAAAAATAAGTAAACTAAAATCCATCTGCATCTACTACTAATCATTCACCTTGAGATATCTATCCAGAACATCTCACTGATATTAAGTTGCGAGTCCCACCTAAAGTGTAAACCCAAAGCAACAGACAACTGCATTAAAAGAACTTTGCGTAAAGTAAACAATCCTTGCAACCGCGGTTACAAGCACCTTTGTTTTCCCCCTTGTGTCAACAACACATCCCTAGACTTATGTTTCTGTCACTCAAGCTAGTCATCAGGGGCCATGAACCCACAATCAAGCATAACGCTCCCTCTTGGAGTCACTACCTACTACTTGGCCAAAGCAATAAATAGCAACGGAGAACATGCAATAATTACTCAAGAACAAAAATATAAAAGATAAGAACCAAATATATTACTCAATCATAATCTGAACATAGTCTCATAATCCATCAGATCCCAGCAAACTCAGCATAGCAACAACAGAAAGAATTAAATATGTGCCTTGATCATGTAAGGCAGCTCACAAGGTCTAATCCATGAAGAACAAAGAGGGGAGGAGAACATCACATAGCTACTGATCATGCACCCATTATCAAAGGTGGACTACTCATGGATCATCCGGGAAGCGTCCATGGTGGTGGAGAAGCTCCCGGAGGTCGATTCTCCCTCCGACAGGGTGCCGGGAAGAGGTCTTCTGGTGCTCCCGATATTGGAAGCGCGGCGGCAGCGGAACAGAGGCGAGATCGCGAAAAAGGGTTCTCGTCTCAGGGGTTTTGGGACCAGAGATAAATATAGGCGAAGGAGGGCAGCCAGAGGGCCACCAGGGGTCCAGGCGGCCCTCTGGCGCGGCCCCACCCTAGGGCGCGCCGGGAGGGTGCCTGGGGCCCTGGTGGGTCCCCTCCCCCCCCCTTGGGGACACTGGAAGCTTCCGAAGCGCTGATTTTTATTGGATTTTCCCGAAATTTTTAGAGCATTTTTAGTACGGGAAAACCTGAAATAATAAAAACAACAGAAAACAGGAACTGGACTTGGGTTGCACTGAGTTAATAGGATAGTCCAAATATGATCAAAAGTGTATGAAAGTGTATCTAAAACATAGCAATATCACACAAAACATGCATGGAGGAAGCAGACATTATAGATACGTTTGAGACGTATCATGTCCCCTCTGGCCCCTCTTCTGACATCTGGTTCCTCCCGGTGCGTGGATTTTCTCTTTTTTATTGGAATTTTCCGGGACACCTAAAAATCCATTTTCCTGCACACAAGAAAACCATACAGATAGCTCTGCTGAAAACAGCGTCAGTCCATGTTAGTTTCATTCAAATCATGCAAGAATGAGGCCAAAACAATAACAAAAGTGTTTGGAAAAGTCGATACGTTTGGGACATATCAACTCCCCAAACTTAGCATATTGCTTGTCCTCGAGCAATTCAGTTTGACGAAGTGGACGCGACAAAGAAAACTTTGACAAACTCATTTGCTTCATTAGATTCCTATTAACATAGTGCCAAGTTTGGGACGTATCAACTCCCCCAAGTTTAACATTTTGGGGACTAACCTATTAACCTAGTGTCAAGTGCCAGTTTCTATTTGTTATTGTTTGTGCATCGCAAAAAAAGATGAAAATCAATATGCTCAGAAAAATTCCTAAAATTATAAAGTTTCGGAAAACACCGGAAAGTGCAAATGAGGACCAGAGGGGGCACCTCCTGTCCAGGTGACCTGAGGGCGCGATCAGGGTTGGGTCGCGCCCCTTGGTCGCCTCGGGGTGGGTCCAACTGTTGGTGCCCCTCTTTCGCCAATTGATCAAAAGTGTATGAAAGTTTGTATTCCAGTAGCAATCGTCGTTCCACCGCAACCGCAATTCTCAGATCGGGAGGGTCTGCAGTCCTGTCTCGGCATCCTGGTAGAGGGAGGAATTATCCCGGAGGCTTCTTCATCAAGCATGCTTGCCTCCCAGATGATTCGTGAGTAGTTCACCTTGGACCTGGGGTCCATGTGTGACGCCCCCAAAATCAGACCGTGTACAGTAATCATACACACAGGGTACACGACTGAGATTAGGGTGCCACGGTGATAATATCACAGCATAACACTAAACACAAAAGGATAAACAAATATGTTACAATAGAGGGGGTCACGCGGACCCGAATACATAAGTCATACAAGCCATAATATCCGAGTACAGACATAGTTAGTCAAGTTTTGCCTTAAGAAGGCTAGCACAAATCACATCAGAGATACAGAGCGAAAAGGCGAGGCCTCCTGCCTGGGATCCACCGAACTACTCCTGGTCAACGGGGAACTCGACGTCGTAGTAGGCGCCTCCGGGGTACTCCTGCTCCTGGGCTCCAACGTCGGCTGCAGCGGCCGATCAGGCAAAACAGTAAAGGAAATAAAGCAGGTGAGTATCTAGTATACCCGCGAGTCTTACGTCCGCTACTAAGCATTATGCATTGTATCAACGGAACGAAGAGGATGTATATAGTGGACTGAAAGACAGAAATCCAGATCAAGGGTAAGAAGCTAGGCCTAACGAAGACTAGCATCTTCCGACGATGTCTTGCAGCATGAGGTAAGAATCAGCCAACAGTTCAAATAAAGCCTAAAGTAACAATGCAGCAGAAGTTGTTGCAGCATTGTATAATAATAAGTTGTAATAATTAGCAATGCCTCCGAGTTCACCTCCTCAACATCCCCGCGACGAAGAGAACCCGGAACCATACAGTTTAATAATAATAGTTTCTAGTGGTAAGATCCAGCTTCGGCATAAAGTGTCCTGTTACCGTGGACACGGCTATTCGAATAGATTAATCTTCCCTGCAGGGGTGCACTTGTGTTACGCTACACACACGGATCTCCAGGGTGGCGGGAACCTTGTTAGGGAACGCTCCACCGAGGCTATCCGACACTTCATAGCCCATCTTTCAAACTCAACAGAGAGGCCATCCGCCGGTCTAAATCCTAAGTACGCCGAGCCTTGGACCCCAACCCGAACGTACTCCTGCACGGTGCGTGGC
Organism: Bromus sterilis; assembly: GCA_950022295.1. Lineage (NCBI taxonomy): Eukaryota > Viridiplantae > Streptophyta > Magnoliopsida > Poales > Poaceae > Bromus > Bromus sterilis. The sequence goes on from OX465597.1 coordinate 36,693,060, forward strand.
TGGCCGGTGAAGTTAAAGCAAATCCAAATAAGGCATCACCGCGCGAGCAAATAAGACAACACCACTTCCCGGCAATCAGCCCGCAGTACTGCTGACGTCTGAAGACTCCTCGGACGACACTACGAAGCAGAGGAGCCCATAACTCGTAATTCCCACGGGTAGGTAGTGCGTACATGGCATATAGCCAACTCAAGACATTCACTGAACCATTTAGCATTTTAATTAACCTGCGTGACAACCGTTATCGTTGCCTCGACTTAACTGACCCGCGGACAACGACAGCAGCCAGGACCACCAGTACATCGGTGCCTGCCCCGTCGTCCCACCAAGTCACTGCGGTTACCAACAAGGTGAACCGTCTCCTTACCTTGTCTCGCGTGTGCTCCTAGGGGAGCTCGACTTTCGTAGTTTGGTAACTCTCGCGGCCAACGAGCAGGGGCCAAGCACACCGGTACACTGGTCGTACCCTCCCTGTCGTCCCGTCGCAATACCTCTCGCGGGCACCGTTGGGTCGCCCGACTCCTCACCTGAAAGGACAATCGTTTACAGGACCCTATGGCGGCAAGACAAAGTCAGCCTCGAGTGGAGTACAAGGATTACTCCTTGATAGCTCACACTTGAGGTGGCTAGGCATAACCCAGATAGGGGCCTTAGACGGTGTCTGCATTGTACCGTACCTGTGCAGTTATAATATCTGTATCCGCGTTCACTCCCCTGAGTGATCACGGCCCGCTATCTAATCCTAGCTAACAATGCGCAGGTCTCACTGCTGAATAATGCATAAAATAATAGGCAGGATAGGATAAAGGAGGTACATCAAGGGGCGGAAAAAACAGGCTATGCAATTGAATAGGGTTGTAACGTAGCAGCAGCAGTAACAATGCCTAGTGCAAGAAAGTACAGAAAGATAGGCGATATCTGGGGAAGAGAATGGCTCTGCTTGCCTGGAAGCTCGACGGTAGTAGTAGGGTCGTCGACGAAGTAGTTGTACTCAGCAGCGGTGTAGTCGACGGCAGCAGCGGGGTCTATCGGAGATTAAGGGGGGGGGGGAAGAAACAGTAAATACACAGTAAGCATATACAAACAGATGCATGACATGACAGATGAAATGTTAATGGTGTTCTAACGCAGTGCAATGCAATATGCTCGGAGCGGGAATTCATCTGGGGATGAACTACCGGTTTCGGATGATTACCGGACAGGGTGCCCGGAGGGGGAAGGATCAAGCCGGAGGTGTCGTGGGTACCGGAAAAACATAAGGGGGTGTATCCGTGCTAGTTGATCTATTCCGAGAAACATCCGTGTTCGGAATAAATTCATCCGGGCACTCTAACAGTACCGGACAATTTATCGGACAGACGGTCTGGAGGGGGAATGTTCGATGTTCGGTAGTTTAGGGGGGGTGGTAGACATACGGATAGCGTATTCGTATTCGTTATATTTTTCTGATCAATTTTCATGTATAAAGTTTTTGAATCCGAGTTACGGTTTAAAAGTTATTGAATTTCAAAGTTTTTAAATCATTTAAATGATTTTCTGAATTTCTTTTATTATTTAATCAACATTATCCAGAACATTATCCAAAACAGTGCTGACATGTGGGACCCACATGTCAGCCTCTGTTATTTATAAAACATTTAACAAAATCAGAAAAGCCTCTAGGCCCACATGTCAGTGACTCAATTTATCTAAATTCATTTTAATTATTAATCTGACAGTGGGGGCCACCAGTCAGTGACACATGTTTAATTAAACCGTTTATTGATTTAATTTAACAGGGGTAGGACCCATGTGTCATTGGCTGTGGGCGGGGTTATTTCCAACTAACAGTTAATTAGGGGATCGGGCCCCACATGTAAGTGACCCATAGTGATCTAATTAACTCCTAATGACAGTTCTGACCGGCGGGGTCCACACGTCAGTGGCACGGGCGGCTCGCCGGAAGCTCGCCGGAGACAGAGCTCCGACGAGGTCGAGCATGCGCACGGTACCGAGCACCATTGGGGGCGTCGTTGAGCCCTACGGGTAGCTGGAGGTGAGCCGCGTCGATTGGGGAGGGTGCGGTGACTTGGGGTCGCCGGATTCGTCGCCGACGACAAGGTAGTCGGTGGCTACGCTACGGACCTCGTCGGAGTCGTCGATTTCGAGGGAGGCCTAGAGCATGTGGTACACGATTGAGCACCTGGGAACGCTGCGAGGAAAACGACGCGGAAGAAATGCCATTTGCGTGCTCCAGGCCACGGTGGAGGGCTCGCCGGCAGCGAGGCGCTTCTGCCCTAATGGCAGATCGGCCCATGGGGCACGGGAGGGGGAACAGGGCGTTGCCGATGGTAGGGGAGCTCACCAGGAACGTGTAGAGTCTGGAAGCGAGCTCGGGGGAGGCGCGACGAGGCCGGAATCGACGACAAGGTCGCGGCGGCCGAAGCGGGGAACGAAGACGAGGGCGAGGCGAGGGAGGGCTCCCGTCTCGATTCCTTGCTGGACTTGATGAAGACGACGATGGTGTAGAGGTTGGACACGGTGGCGTAGGCGGTAGTGGTCGTTGGCCGCGTGCGGCCACGGCAACGGCGACGGCGGCGCTCGAGAATTTTTCCCCGACGATGGCGAGAGGAGGAGGGGAATGGGGTGGGGGCGTGTCCAGGGAGTGGGTGGGGGCGTGCTTATCGCGTCCGAGGCGCAGGGGAGGTGGGGGCGGCCGGTAGAGCTCCCGGCCACGGCGAGCTCTCCACGGCGACGGGGCAGGTGACGGAGGGGACGGGGGGCAGGTGGGGGGGTGGAAGACGGGCCGGGGTGGGCCCTCGCACTAGGCGGGGTTTTTGTCCTTTTCTATTTTGTTTTCCTATTCTGTCTTTCCTTTCTGTTAGTAATTAATTTAATGCCTTTTGCATTTTTGTAAAATGTGTTAGGTGCCTCAAAATTAGTATAACGCTATATAGCAGTGCCACAAAAGTTTTTGCAGCAAAATAAAATCATTAGATATTTCTTTGAATTATTAAATGCCCAAAGCAAGGGTTTTAACCTACTGTTTGAATTGTTTGGAATTTTCTGTAACTTCAAAAATTACCAAAGTTGGTCCAACATGATTATAATGATTTTAGGCAATTTAAAAAAATAGTTTCATGATTTTTGGAACAACTTTATTTGAGCACTTTTGTTTTATTTTTCATTCAAAGAAGTTTCAACTAGGGTTTGGTTTGTTAGATGAGCAAGGTGCATTTGGCTTTGGGTTTTGATCCCAAGGGCTCAAGTACATGGTGCATGGGGTGTTGATCAACCACAGCAAGGTTTGATCATTAGCATCACAAAGTTTTATCAAGGACAAGGGAGATCAATCAGTGATAATCAAACAGTGATGATCAACAGTGATGATGATTACTGTTACAGAAACTGAGGGTGTTACAAATCTCCCTCACTACAAGAATTCTCGTCCCGAGAATTTAAGTGGTAGCGAGGAAAAGATCGGGGTATTCATCGCGAAGGCGATCTTCGCGTTCCCAAGTGGCTTCATCTTCAGAATGATTCGACCACTGAACCTTGAGGAACTTGACGGTCTTGTTGCGGGTTCGACGTTCAGACTGATCGAGAATGCGGCTCGGATGTTCTCGATAAGTCAAGTCTTGTTGCAGCTCGATCATATCATGCTCCACTTCACGGATAGGATCCTTGAAGCAGCGACGGAATTGAGACACGTGGAAGACATCGTGGACTTGGGAGAGGTTCGGCGGCAATTCCAACCGGTATGCCACGGGTCCACTCCTGGAAAGGATACGGAACGGGCCAATGTAGCGAGGAGCCAACTTGCCCTTGATACCGAAGCGATGAGTGCCCCTCATGGGAGTGACACGGAGGTAAGCGTATTCACCAGGTTGATACTCCATTTCACGGTGTTTGCGGTCATAGTTGCTCTTCTGACGAGACTGTGCGGCCTTGAGATTTTCTTGCACAATGCGAACTTGTTCTTCAGCCTCTTGGACAAGATCCGGTCCGAAGTAGGGTCGTTCCCCAGTTCCTGACCAATTGAGGGGAGTTCGACATTTACGTCCGTATAGAACTTCGAAGGGGGTCATCTTCAAGCTAGCCTGATAGCTATTGTTGTACGAGAATTCCGCGTACGGGAGGGCATCCTCCCATTTCATGCCGAAAGAAAGGACACAAGCGCGAAGCATGTCTTCCAGCACTTGATTAACTCGTTCAACTTGGCCTTGCGACTGGGGGTGATAAGCGGTGCTGAGATTCAGACGAGTCCCGAAAGCTTCCATGAAACTATTCCAGTATCGTGAGGTGAAAATGCTGCCACGGTCTGAACTGATCTCCATCGGAATACCGTGGAGTGATACAATTCGGGAGATATACAAGTGTGCTAACTGACTAGCAGTGATCGTCTCCTTGACCGGTAGGAAGTGTGCAATCTTGGAGAATCGGTCGATGACGACAAAGATGGCATCGTTACCTTTCTGTGACTTAGGAAAACCGGTGACGAAGTCCATTTCGACTTTGTCCCACTTCCAATCAGGAGGAGGGAGTGGTCGCAACCAACCAGCAGGTTTCTGATGTCCGGCTTTGACGCGACTGCAAACGTCACATTGAGAAACATAGCGGGCGATGTCTTGCTTCATGTAAGGCCACCAGTACCATTGACGAAGGTCTTTATACATCTTGGTACTGCCAGGGTGGATTGACAAGGGAGAATTATGGGCTTCTTCCATGATATCCGGACCACAGTTAATGAGGGTCGGGCTCATAGGAACTACTAAGCGGCCCTTGAAGTACACAGTATCACCATCATTGGCATCAATGGTAAAAGAGGAGGGCTTTCCTTCTGCGATGTCCTGCTTTATCTTCACAATGTCGAGGGCCAGAGATTGTCTACTCTTGATGAGGGCGTCGACTTTTGACTCGAGAACCAGGTTATTGACGTAACCTTGAGGAACAATCTCGAGGTTCAACTTGCGAAACTCTTCATACAGAAGTGGTTGCTGCACCTGAACCTCAAGTTCAGAACAGTAAGCTTTGCGGGTCAAGGCATCGGCCATCACATTAGCCTTGCCCGGGGTATACGAAATATCCATGTTGAAGTCGGCTATTGTCTCGAGCCATCGTTGTTGACGAAGATTCAAATCTGGCTGAGTAAACAGGTACTTCGGACTTTGGTGATCGGTGTAGACCTCGCAACGATTACCGACGAGGTAATGTCGCCACAGCTTCAATGCATAAATTACTGCTGCCAATTTGAGATCATGTGTTGGGTATTTGTCTTCGTGAGCACGCAGCTGACGAGAGCCATAAGCAATCACCTTGCGCTCTTGCAATAGGACACGGCCTAATCCTTGACGAGACGCGTCGCAATATATCACGAAGTCCTTCTGAGTATCAGGGGGAGCGAGCACCGGGGGAGAAGTTAGCTTGTCTTTGAGTGCTTGAAAACTTTCTTGACATTTATCTGTCCACTCAAACTTGACGCCTTTGTGAAGCAGATTAGTCAGAGGCCTGGCAATCTTGGAAAAATTATCGACGAAACGGCGGCAATAGCTAGCGAGCCCGAGAAAACTGCGGACTTGCTTGACGGTCTTGGGAGGAGTCCAGTCAAGAATAGCCTGGATACATTCTGGGGTGACGGCAATGCCATCCTTGGAAATCACATGTCCAAGGTAGGTTACTTCGGGAAGCCAGAACTCACACTTAGAATACTTAGCGTAGAGTTTGTGTTCTCGAAGCTTCTCCAGTATAAGACGAAGATGTTCAGCATGTTCTTCTTCATTCTTGGAATATATCAATATATCATCCAGATAAACCACGACGAACTGGTCGAGGTACTCCATGAAAATATAATTCATCAATCTGGAGAAGGTGGCTGGAGCATTGGTTAAGCCAAAGGACATGACAGTGTACTCGTATGAACCATAGTGAGTAATGAAGGCAGTCTTCAGAATGTCCTCATCACGGACTCGGATTTTGTGATATCCCAACCTCAAGTCGAGTTTAGTAAACACCTTGGATCCGGCAAGTTGATCATACAGATCATTGATCCGGGGAAGCGGGTATTTGTTCTGGATGGTGGCTTGGTTAATGGGCCGATAATCTTGGACCAATCGGTTTGTCCCATCGCTCTTCTTGACAAAGAGCGAAGGTGCTCCCCAAGCTGAGGAACTGGGGCGAATGAATCCTTTCTGAAGTGCCTTGTCGATTTCCTCCTTAAGTTCAAGGAGTTCATGTGGCGGCATCTTGTAAGGACGCTTGGCAATAGGAACAGTGCCTGGCTTCAAGTCGATGACGAATTCAACTTCTCTGATCGGGGGTATTCCCGGCAGTTCTTCTGGAAAGACGTCGGGAAAATAGCGAACGACTGGAACGTTCTCGATGCCTTCGAGGGGGGCGGCATTCAAAGCATTCATCATAAATATCTGTGTTTCAGCATTACGGGTAACTCGGGTGGTGTGGTTAACAATCTCGCCAGAGGGGTGAAAAAGTTGGACATACTTGGTGCCACAATAGAGTGCGGCATCGTGAAATTTCAACCAGTCCATTCCCAGAATGAGGTCTATGGTGGAAGACTTCAGAACGATGGGGGAAGCAAGGAATTCAATCCCTTCAATTTCAACAATGGTTCCGGGCACTATCTTGGTGGTTTGACATTGGCCTATCGGGGTGCGGACAACCATCGGTGGGTTCATCTTTTCTAGCGTGAAGTTATGCGACAAAGCAAATGCTTCCGACAAGAATGAATGCGATGCTCCTGTATCAAATAAAACAGTAGCAGGTACGGAATTAACGAGAAGGGTACCCATCACGGTAGCGGGTTGTTGCTGAGCTTCTTCAACATTGACGTGGTTAGCATGTCCACGAGCATAAGCGGCAGACCCAGTATTATAGTTGGGGGTCCTGTTGTTGCCACGACCATTTCCACGGCCAGCGGGGTGAACTACCAGTTGCTTCTCTTTCTGGGGGCACTCTCTGGAAAAATGCCCAGGTTGGCGGCACGTGAAGCATAATCCATCCTGAGGACGAAGGGGTGTAGCATTGGGTGGTGCAGGCAGAGCTCTTGGCATCTGCGGTGGCGGAGGCAGACGGGGTGCAGCATAAGACGGCCTTGAAGCAGGGACAGGTGAATGGGTCACACTGGTAGGGAGCCAGATACGGCGCTTCTGCGTTGCGCCCGAAGATGAGCCAACGTCACGATAACGCTTCAGAGAGTTCTTGTGCTCCATCTGGGCAGTCTCGACGGTGATAGCCTTGTTCACCGTGGTGGAGAAGTTGGCGAAATCATGAACGGCAAGAGCGAGCCTGAGTTCTGGGTTGAGGCCACGACGGAACTTCTGTTGCCTGCGAGCATCAGTGGTGATCTCTCCTTCCGCATAGCGAGAGAGGTTGAGGAACTCGCGCTGATAGGCTTCAACAGTCATGTCGCCCTGAGTGAGGTTACGGAATTCTTCCGCCTTACGATCCATGATCCCCTGCGGAATGTAGCGGGCGCGGAAGGCAGACTGAAATTCATCCCAAGTGATGACTTCTTCAACTGGCAGGGAACGCTTGTGGGTGCTCCACCATTGAGCAGTGGCGCCTTTCAGATGGTAAGACGCAAAGTTCACATAGTCGGCTGGATCGACATTAGCAGACTCCAGCTCGTGAGTGATGTCGCGAAGCCAGTCATCAGCATCCAACGGCTGAACAGTGTTGCGGAACATAGTGGGGTTGAGACGGGTGAAGTCGTGCAGAGTCACGGTGGCATGTTGATGGTGGTGCCCATTCTGATTCGGCTGGGGGAACTGAGCCATGATATTCTGCATGAACTGACGGTTCATCTGGAACTGCTGCATCATCGCGGCCATGTAATCCGGCGGCGGAGGTGGGTCGTTGGCAGCACGACCACGACCACGCCCACCACGACCAGCCATCCTGCTAGAATTTAACAGGGGTATCTCAGCGATGAAAATTTCACGAGATACTGGAATCAAGCCTGAAGTAAAACGATAACGAAAAGGGGGCGCAGATATATAGGAGTAGTCATATAAGACATACACATTCGCACACAGAGTCAATCGAAAATCGGGCAGCGTAACGTCGTAGAAATTAAGGAAAAAGGACTCACTAGGCGGCGCGCAGACCGCGGTAAGGATTACACGACGCGACATAGATTCCACTATGTCAATCACGCCGCAAGAAAACTGTTGGCCAAAGGAGTTGATGCCAGAGAACGCGCGGCCTGCCTAGAATGAGAATGGGATCCGCGGTCCGGGACCTGGGGTACGACTCCTGTGACACGACTCAATCAATGGGGGAAGCACCAAAAACGCCAGGTGGAATCAAGAGAACGTGATCCTAATGTCAGATTTTGTAAAACTTACCAGCAAGGATAAGAGAGCAGATTCCCAGAGCATAGGTAAGGAGAAAAGGATCCTAATACCATAGATATCACACGTAGTGACATCGATGTGGGCCCATAAGCCAAATATTAAGTTAGCAAAACGGTTTTTCAAGTCTAGACTCAACTTCGACCAGGTAGTGGTGGGGTGGCTTCCTACAGGCAGTCGGCTCTGATACCAACTTGTGACGCCCCCAAAATCAGACCGTGTACAGTAATCATACACACAGGGTACACGACTGAGATTAGGGTGCCACGGTGATAATATCACAGCACAACACTAAACACAAAAGGATAAACAAATATGTTACAATAGAGGGGGTCACGCGGACCCGAATACATAAGTCATACAAGCCATAATATCTGAGTACAAACATAGTTAGTCAAGTTTTGCCTTAAGAAGGCTAGCACAAATCACATCAGAGATACAGAGCGAAAAGGCGAGGCCTCCTGCCTGGGATCCACCGAACTACTCCTGGTCAACGGGGAACTCGACGTCGTAGTAGGCGCCTCCGGGGTACTCCTGCTCCTGGGCTCCAACGTCGGCTGCAGCGGCCGATCAGGAAAAACAGTAAAGGAAATAAAGCAGGTGAGTATCTAGTATACCCGCGAGTCTTACGTCCGCTACTAAGCATTATGCATTGTATCAACGGAAAGAAGAGGCTGTATATAGTGGACTGAAAGACAGAAATCCAGAGCAAGGGTAAGAAGCTAGGCCTAAGGAAGACTAGCATCTTTCGACGATGTCTTGCAGCATGAGGTAAGAATCAGCCAACAGTTCAAATAAAGCCTAAAGTAACAATGCAGGAGAAGTTGCTGCAGCATTGTATAATAATAAGTTGTAATAATTAGCAATGCCTCCGAGTTCACCTCCTCAACATCCCCGCGAGGAAGAGAACCCGGAACCATACAGTTTAATAATAATAGTTTCTAGTGGTAAGATCCAGCTTCAGCATAAAGCGTCCTATTACCGTGGACACGACTATTCGAATAGATTAATCTTCCCTGCAGGGGTGCACTTGTGTTACGCTACACGCACGGATCTCCAGGGTGGCGGGAACCTTGTTAGGGAACGCTCCACCGAGGCTATCCGACACTTCATAGCCCATCTTTCAAACTCAACAGAGAGGCCATCCGCCGGTCTAAATCCTAAGTACGCCGAGCCTTGGACCCCAACCCGAACGTACTCCTGCACGGTGCGTGGCTGGCCGGTGAAGTTAAAGCAAATCCAAATAAGACATCACCGCGCGAGAAAATAAGACAACACCACTTCCCGGCAATCAGCCCGCAGTACTGCTGACGTCTGAAGAGTCCTCGGACGACACTACGAAGCAGAGGAGCCCATAACTCGTAATTCCCACGGGTAGGTAGTGCGTACATGGCATATAGCCAACTCAAGACATTCACTGAACCATTTAGCATTTTAATTAACCTGCGTGACAACCGTTATCGTTACCTCGACTTAACTGACCCGCGGACAACGACAGCAGCCAGGACCACCAGTACATCGGTGCCTACCCCGTCGTCCCACCAAGTCACTGCGGTTACCAACAAGGTGAACCGTCTCCTTACCTTGTCTCGCGTGTGCTCCTGGGGGAGCTCGACTTTCGTAGTTTGGTAACTCTCGCGGCCAACGAGCAGGGGCCAAGCACACCGGTACACTGGTCGTACCCTCCCTGTCGTCCCGTCGCAATACCTCTCGCGGGCACCGTTGGGTCGCCCGACTCCTCACCTGAAAGGACAATCGTTTACAGGACCCTATGGCGGCAAGACAAAGTCAGCCTCGAGTGGAGTACAAGGATTACTCCTTGATAGCTCACACTTGAGGTGGCTAGGCATAACCCAGATAGGGGCCTTAGACGGTGTCTGCATTGTACCGTACCTGTGCAGTTATAATATCTGTATCCGCGTTCACTCCCCTGAGTGATCAAGGCCCGCTATCTAATCCTAGCTAACAATGCGCAGGTCTCACTACTGAATAATGCATAAAATAATAGGCAGCATAGGATAAAGGAGGTACATCAAGGGGCGGCAAAAACAGGCTATGCAATTGAATAGGGTTGTAACGTAGCAGCAGCAGTAACAATGCCTAGTGCAAGAAATTACGGAAAGATAGGCGATATCTGGGGAAGAGAATGGCTCTGCTTGCCTGGAAGCTCGACGGTAGTAGTAGGGTCGTCGACGAAGTAGTCGTACTCAGCAGCGGTGTAGTCGACGGCAGCAGCGGGGTCTACCGGAGATTAAGGGGGGGAAAGAAACAGTAAATACATAGTAAGCATATACAAACAGATGCATGACATGACAGATGAAATGTTAACGGTGTTCTAACGCAGTGCAATGCAATATGCTCGGAGCGGGAATTCATCTGGGGATGAACTACCGGTTCCGGATGATTACCGGACAGGGTGCCCGGAGGGGGAAGGATCAAGCCGGAGGTGTCGTGGGTACCGGACAAACATAAGGGGGGTGTATCCGTGCAAGGTTGATCTATTCCGAGAAACATCCGTGCTCGGAATAAATTCATCCGGGCACTCTAACAGTACCGGACAATTTATCGGACAGACGGTCCGGAGGGGGAATGTTCGATATTCGGTAGGTTAGAGGGGGGTGGTAGACATACCGATAGCGTAATAGTATTCGTTATATTTTTCTGACCAATTTTCATGTATAAAGTTTTTGAATCCGAGTTACGGTTTAAAAGTTATTGAATTTCAAAGTTTTTAAATCATTTAAATGATTTTCTGAATTTCTTTTATTATTTAATCAACATTATCCAGAACATTATCCAAAACAGTGCTGACATGTGGGACCCACATGTCAGCCTCTGTTATTTATAAAACATTTAACAAAATCAGAAAAGCCTCTGGGCCCACATGTCAGTGACTCAATTTATCTAAATTCATTTTAATTATTAATCTGCCAGTGGGGGCCACCAGTCAGTGACACATGTTTAATTAAACCGTTTATTGATTTAATTTAACAGGGGTAGGACCCATGTGTCATTGGCTGTGGGCGGGGTTATTTCCAACTAACAGTTAATTAGGGGATCGGGCCCCACATGTAAGTGACACATGTAGGGGTCCACACGTCAGTGGCACGGGCGGCTCGCCGGAAGCTCGCCGGAGACAGAGCTCCGACGAGGTCGAGCATGCGCACGGTACCGAGCACCATTGGGGGCGTCGTTGAGCCCTACGGGTAGCTGGAGGTGAGCCGCGTCGATTGGGGAGGGTGCGGTGGCTTGGGGTCGCCGGATTCGTCGCCGGCGACAAGGTAGGCGGTGGCTACGCTACGGACCTCGTCGATTTCGAGGGAGGCCTAGAGCATGTGGTACACGGTTGAGCACCTGGGAACGCTGCGAGGAAAACGACGCGGAAGAAATGCCATTTGCGTGCTCCAGGCCACGGTGGAGGGCTCGCCAGCGGCGAGGCGCTTCTGCCCTAATGGCAGATCGGCCCATGGGGCACGGGAGGGGGAACGGGGCGTTGCCGGTGGTAGGGGAGCTCACCAGGAACGTGTAGAGTCTGGAAGCGAGCTCGGGGGAGGCGCGACGAGGCCGGAATCGACGACGAGGTCACGGCGGCCGGAGTGGGGAACGAAGACGAGGGCGAGGCGAGGGAGGGCTCCCGGCTCGATTCCTTGCTAGACTTGATGAAGACGACGACGGTGTAGAGGTTGGACACAGTGGCGTAGGCGGTAGTGGCCGTTGGCCGCGTGCGGCCACGGCAACGGCGACGGCGGCGCTCGGGAATTTTTCCCCGACGATGGCGAGAGGAGGAGGAGGGGAATGGGGTGGGGGCGTGTCCAGGGAGTGGGTGGGGGCGTGCTTATCGCGTCCAAGGCGCAGGGGAGGTGGGGGCGGCCGGCAGAGCTCCCGGCCATGGCGAGCTCGCCACGGCGACGGGGCAGGTGACGGAGGGGACGGGGGGCAGGTGGGGGGTGGAAGACGGGCCGGGGTGGGCCCTCGCACTAGGCGGGGTTTTTGTCCTTTTCTATTTTGTTTTCCTATTCTGTCTTTCCTTTCTGTTAGTAATTAATTTAATGCCTTTTGCATTTTTGTAAAATGTGTTAGGTGCCTCAAAATTAGTATAAAACTATATAGCAGTGCCACAAAAGTTTTTGCAGAAAAATAAAATCATTAGATATTTCTTTGAATTATTAAATGCCAAAGCAAGGGTTTTAACCTACTGTTTGAATTGTTTGGAATTTTCTGTAACTTCAAAAATTACCAAAGTTGGTCCAACATGATTATAATGATTTTAGGCAATTTACAAAAATAGTTTCATGATTTTTGGAACAACTTTATTTGAGCACTTTTGTTTTATTTTTCATTCAAAGAAGTTTCAACTAGGGTTTGGTTTGTTAGATGAGCAAGGTGCATTTGGCTGTGGGTTTTGATCCCAAGGGCTCAAGTACATGGTGCATGGGGTGTTGATCAACCACAGCAAGGTTTGATCATTAGCATCACAAAGTTTATCAAGGACAAGGGAGATCAATCAGTGATAATCAAACAGTGATGATCAACAGTGATGATGATTACTGTTACAGAAACTGAGGGTGTTACACCATGGCAGTAGCTAGATGATGTATTATCTCCAATTTTATGCTTCACTAACTAGACCTTGTTCTTCATCTTCGATGATCAATGCATATATGTTATAGTTTCTAAGTTGTTATGTCGTGTTTGCTGAGATCCGATGAATTATGAGATTATGTTCAGATTGTAGAAGTAATATATTTGATCTTTTTTACTTTGTCTTCTTGATTGTCCTGGCATGCTCTCTGTTGTATTTTGTTACTTTGGCCAAGTAGTATTTTATAACTCCAAGAGGGAGCTCTGTGCTAGATAGTAGGTTCATGCCTCCTTGTGTCAGCGCTTGAGTGACAAAAACATGCAAATACCAAGGATGTGATGTTGATACTACAGGGAAAACAGTGGTGATTGTGGCTATTTTGCTAACAAGTGTTTCTTACATTATGCATTGAGTTTATAGCATTTGTCTTCTGCTTTGAGTTTTTAGCTTTAGTTGTTGCTCGAAACTTAATACCAATGAGATGTTTTGGATTAGATATCTCAAGGTTGATATTTAATAGTAGATGCTTTAGGTTGAGGTTTACTTGCTTTGGTGTAATGTGTACATGATGGAACCTTGCATTCTCTGCTAGCATAATTAGTATTGCGGTGCGTTCATAATTCTATCAACTGTCAACTATAATTTGTTCACCCAGCATAATTTTATCGTCTTTTGGAAGAGAAACGTCACTAATGAAAGCCGTAGTACCCCCACTCCATATTTCCATCATTGTTTACACCGCCGCAATTTATTTCTTTGTTTTCCTTTTGTTGTTCCAACCACCCTATACATTTAACCTTTCGTAAACAGCAAGACAGGAAAATTGACAACCTTCCTTGATCGTTGGGGACGGAAGTAGTTGTGTCCTTGTGTGTAGGTCCAAGTCTAGCAAGCAATTTCTGGCATCGTTGCTACTATCCACGACATTTGAAGTCCTAATGGAGACATAAACCTTGGTATCTTTACTGAGGGAATTGCCACTACCTATATCATCACCTTTCACTTGGGGTCCCCAACGAGAATGTGTGACCCACATCATCAGAATCCTTAGGCGGTTCATGTGCTAACAAAGGCTTACAATATCCTGGCTCCGCATCTTCAACGACAACTGTTCAAGCGCTTAACAAGGGCTCTCCACAGAGCTCAGCTACACCTCGAAAGCCTGGAAAAAGGTACTATACGCTAACAAAGGCTTATGACAGCTTGGCTTCGCGTCAATAGCAGGTGGAGGCGAGGGTCGCAATAGCCTGTCTCAGTACCTGAAGAACAAGAAAAACAAAGAAACATGATCTAAACCTTCTGATATAAGGCAGGACCACGCAACCCTATCGCAATCAAGGCGAAGGCCCAGAATTCATGCACTCAGAGCTCCCTCTACTACGACAAATGGGAGCTCGGGTGATGAGAGAATATGGAAATTGCCGTGAATAACAAATTGAAGATCTCGTCTAAACTTCACACCTTTTGAAGATAGAAGCTGGGCACGCAGGGAAGGGTTGAGGGCTACTGATGGTGTGCTATACCGGAGTGGCCCACATAAGGGTTTAGTCGCGCTCTATGGCCCAAGGCATCGCCCCACGATGCATACCGCAATAGGACTCTAAGAGGACACTAGTCCAAAAAGGTGCTATCACGACACACCTTTCGCAAACCATTGGTAAAAAAACATCTGCAATAGAGCTTTCGCAACCGGTAGAAACAAAAATTTGTGCGCCCTAAACTGAAACTGTGGGATACATAGGCCATCGGGCATCCTTATGAAAATCATTTCGTGGACAATGCACGACTGACGGTTCGTCCAAACAACCATCCGCGATACTGATGGTAAAAACCCACGGTCGCAAACAATGGACCGATATTCCTTCTTCACAATCGTTTAGAATTACTAAAATGTGTGAGATGCATAATCTATCAGGCATGCTTTTAAAAATCCTATCATGAATAAAAAAAAATTGACGGTTCGTCCAAATAATCATCTACTCCCTCCGTTCCATATTAGATGACTTGCAAATAGATGTATCTTGAACTAAATATAATCTAGATTCATCTATTTAAAAGTCATCTATTATGGAGCGGAGGAGTACTATAAACATTCAAAAAAACCATGATCTTTTAACTCTCGCATCAAGCCCGATGGGAGCAGAAGAGACATGCTCTATTTTCTTAGACGGCACGATACGGTGACGTGCTCGTCTGGTGTAGGCCCCAGGGTAAAAGCAAATCTGATAGCTGCAGCGTGCGGCGATCTTTTGTTTCCCGGGCGGATACATCGTCAGCAGGATACTGGGAATGCAGTCAGTGTTTACACGGGTCCCAGACTGCAGCTTTGCACTGTGCAATCCACAACTTTGCTGCTATTTTTTAGATTGGGGTCAGGCCAATTATTCGATGCGCCGCTCTCCGTCATAAACCCGATTGACTAACTAGTCGTCTTCCGGGAGCGTGGATTGCCTGCGCCACGACGCATACATGTGTGGAGAAAAGAATTCAGTAGAGTTGGCACGTTCACGTCTGTAGATTGGATGAGACCTACCGCATGCGGCACGCACAGAGACCATATATGTACGTGTCGCTGCCGTTTGCTGTCATCTTAAGCCACCCACGATGATGACAGTTTTCCTCCTCCTTTACCTTACATCGGCGAGATAATGACGCTGTTTAGCTTGGCGTGGCGCAATCATGTCACGCCATGCCCCGTGGCCGGGCAGCATGATGCGTAGGCGATAGAAGCCATCGATGGCAGCAGGTTGTTGGGAACGGAAGACCGCACGAAGGCGGCTGAAGATCTTCAGCCTTCTCCGGCACGGCTCGACGGTGAGAATCACCAAGCTTGGAAACCAAGGAGATACGACGACAGGATCATGCGGCTGGTGACGCTTTCCTTGTGCTTTACTTCTCGTGGGAACAGATGGTGCCAATAGGCAATGGTTCGGTAAAAGACTAAAGAGATGATGTTTTTTTACTGGCTGAGGTTGACTGACTTGGTGCGTCAGCTAAGGTGAAAGTGATATACCCAACTACGTACACTTGAATGGAACGTGCAGCAACAGGTGCTGCACAGTACATTGCGTCAGAGACGGCAGGTGGCGCCCATATTGTTCAGTGAAAAAGATGGATGGGTGTATTTTCTTTATCTGAACCTGACCATACTGCGATGGAAGTAGGCATGCATTGGGTATCTGCTGCATAGCGCCTAAATATTCATAAGGCCCATACCGCCAGACGGCCCATGCCCTTACTTTTGACGAACCAAGCCGTTTGTCTCTGATCGATCTCAGGACGGCAACGTGCATGTATGCAAAGACACAGGATAACTCCAAAGGATTCTTAGCATATCTTGAATTCTGATTCCGGAAGAACAAAACTATACTAATTACTAGTACAACACAAAATGCTAGTGCAACGTACAGCTGTTGGTGAAGAAGCCCCTGTCCGAGGTGATGTTCAGGTGGAGGCAGTTCAGCTGTTGCGGGAGCTTGGAAAGAGACCGTTTGCTCAATGGCTTCATCAGATGGAACATAGTAGGAGACAGGCTTACACCTTCTTGAAGAATGACATTATGTTCTTTCCTTGCTTGGGGGCAGCCTTGGCAGGTTGTTTCTTGCTGCCTGCTGTTTTACTTGGAGCATTGTTCCTGTCAGCGTTAGCTGCTGGCTGTGGCTTGCTTGGAAGAGTTGGCCTGGCACAAAATTGAAATAGGTTCATTTGTCAGTCAAACGGATAAAAACGTATGCATTAGCTCAGGTTAACGACAGCTCAAACAAAGAGATAGACATGTGAGAGCTTCAAATTGAGAAATATACTGTGCATTAGCTCAAGTTAACGACAGCTCAAACAAAGAGATAGATATGTGAGAGCTTCAAATTGAGAAATATACTCCCTCCGTTCCAAATTAGATGACTTTCATTTGTGTACATATCTAGATACACATGTACACAAATGAAAGTCATCTAATTTGAAACGGAGGGAGTACATTTTTGTGATATCCAGCGCAGTTATGTTTCTCACTGACAAACTAGATGGGTAAAGCAGATTCTGTTAGAGGTCTAAATTTGTGATTTTCTTCTACTATGCAGGATAGATGGTCTCAGCATAATGCAAACAATGCACCAAAGCAATTTATATTTCTTGATGGGCTCGGATGCATAATTATTTCTTTTTTTTTCCTACGGCGAACTACAGAAGAGGACAGTTCCTAGCTAAGCAGGATAAAGATAACTGCTTCACTACTAACAGCAACGGCAACAGCGTGGGGCATCAAACTATAAGGTCAAAATGTAAGTAATGACTAATTTCACAGAATACTGAATAAAAAACAGCACATTACCTATTAGCGGTATCAGTATTGGTCGCATTTTTCTCTGCCTTATCACTTGTAGGAGCTTCACCCTCCCAGACAACCTCAGTCACTAAAATAGAATATAAGCAAAGCTTCAGGGATTTACAATCATGTGGATGGAAAGCAAATGGAAGCATTAAGAAAAATGGATGACTAAAAAAGCTAGTATGATGCAATCCATGGAAGCATTACTTGACAAATAAAAGTGATATGACACCTTCAATTAAATTTGACATGTGCATTCAAAACAACAGGTACAGGAAACCAACATTAGATGCACAATCTTACTTTAGCTAAGAAAGACTGAACCATAAATAAGACAAGTTGCTTACACCGGATGTTCAGTGGGTTGAAAAGCTACCACATTTGGACAAATGAGCATATTATTACCAAAGCCTATCATATTAGTATAAATACTCTGCAATAGGTAGTCAAAAATAGCTAAGATGCAGTTGCTTACAACGAAATATAGCTTACACAGTACAATTGCAGTAAGAGGAACTTAAGTTCTCAATGTATTTCTAGTTTTTGCTTATGTAGGAGCCAGTAAGACTAAGTAAATGGTATAAACAGGACAGAGCAATGCATAACATGTTTCATGGGATAGAATATAACTCTACCTTCTCTCCCTCGCTCATCTATACGGGTCTTCAAGACCTTCCTTCTTTTCGGTGAGGTGGAAGCTGTCTCAGCAGCATGATCCTTCTTATTCTCATCAACTGGTGGGTCAATGGTCTTTTCTTTCAAGGTAATCCCAGGATGGTTAATAGCATTATCACTTCCAGTTTTACATTCAGAGGTAAGCTCAGATTCAGTCCCTTTTGTGGAGCCTTTCACATCGCTCACTGTATCCTGCCTGCTTTCAACCTTCTTCTGTTCTGATTTATTGTCTTGTGCAGCTTCAGTGACAGGGTTTCTGGCACACTGTTTTTGTGGCTTTGGAGATGCAATGGCCACAAAATCGTCATCATCATCATCTGAACAATCAAAGACCGCTCTTCTCTTTCTGTTACTTGCACCATTAGATGCCCGCTTGTAGTGTGCACCTTCTTCATCATCACTGCTATCAGCATCTGCTTCTTCTTTTGCACATATCTGTGCATCAGCTGTAACTGGAAATATTTACAGTGTGTCAATTTCATCAGCAACATGGTGTACTTTATACATCAGAGTTGATTATACATGACTAGATATATGTATTTGGAATTAGCATGCAAGTAAAACAACATGGATTAAACCATGGGGTTTTGTGAGGAAATACCAGGAACACTTGGTATAACTGTAGCTTTAGTGACGACTGGAGCCTTAGGTTTTGCTGATGCACGCCCCCACATGGTAGCCAGCGATGCACCATTACCGGGAAGGGTCTTCCCGTTCTGTGCTTTGGTTTTATTTGCATGCACAGCAACCGCTGGTTCTTTGACAGCCTGGGCATTAACAGTTTTATCCAAGACTGAGGCATTATCCTTCTCTGCTTTAATGCTTGTTTCCTTCACAGGGTTGGATGGTTGAGGTAGATCTTGCTGTCGAACAATAGAAGATTGCTCTTTCGGAGCACTACTAGGTTTTGGCGGTGCAGGTGCTACAACACTATTCATAGGCTTTGGGGGCACTGAGCTCACATGCTTCCCTGTGGCAGTTCGCTTGACGAAAGAATTCACTACACCGCAAAACCTGTGCAAGAATTCAGCAGCAACCAAATTCAGAACCCCGATAAGGGAAAGCTCGTGAAAGAATTCGCTTGCCATGTTTATCTTATACATGATGAAAAAAATGCTGACATGCTTAAAACAGAAAATGTGATTCAGACAGTTTTTCCTTCTTCTATAATATATCCCCCCTGTCTCTCACACATTACATTCTATTCAAATTTGATCATGTATTCTCTTACATATCCTTTGTAAGTATGTCTCAATGTCTGCACGTGGTTTGGGGGAAAAGCAAGGGGGTAAAATGAGCAATACCTATTATCTCTCAAACAATTTTCTTCATCAGATGGCTGGTTGAAAAGCTCCTCTGCCTGCACAAATTCAGGATTCCAAAGTACAGCTGTATCTTTTGGAATACAAGCCTGGATACTGTAAACCTGAACTGAACAAGAATCCTTAAATGTTTGCCTTGCTTCTGCATCATACAAAAGAAAACTGTTTAGAAGGAAAGCTGACTCTTAAAAAAGAATGTTGTAACTTGAGGGACTGTACCACCCAAAAGAAACCTGATGTCCCACACTACCTTCAAGTTTAGGTCCTGAAGTGAGTTTTACACAATAATTTTGGGGATTGTTCTTTAACCACCCAGACACACTGTAAATAACTTCATGGTCAGTTCCATGTTTGTTCACAAACTCCTGAAGCAACCTGGACAGAAGTAGACACTAGTCAGCCGCAGTATGATGCTGTAGTTATGCAGTAGAAATGACAAGAGAAAGTGAACTATCACCTCTTGGCATCATTTGATGACACAGAAAAATTCCGGCTGAGCCATTTGTATGAAATCTGTTAGAAGAACACACGTAAGAGTTTGGGAACGTAAGTCATGTTGTAAACAATAACAACGGATTGACAGACTGAACAATGGTCAACAAGCAACCAGTAGACAGGTATACAAATAACTTAAGTGATAAAACAAAACAATGATTCATTGTCTGAAGCTTGAGTAACGCACTGCCATTTAATCACCCTGAAACCTGAATGAACTCGTGATGCAATGTCATTGGATGTTATCTCATGCCCATCATTGATGAGATTTTCATGCTGAAATAATTCAACCAGTTGAAAACTGACAGGCACAGGATTATAGTAATTTCTAGAGAAAGGAATCCGGCCTTGTTTCTACAATATATACAGAAATTGTGCATCAACGTAAAGGGACACAATTATCATCATGATAAGGAAAAGGAACCTAACAAACACATCACAAATCACCACGATGTAAATTGCACACCGCAAATCACCACAGTATCATATTCGTGTTTCCTTTTCTTTTTAAATCCCCCACATACAAAAACGTTGACGCAGAATGAGAGGCTAAAATTAGGTAGTCGTCAAAGGGATCCAGTCTTATTCTACGACACATACAGAAACTGTGCATGAATGGATGAAGGCGCATTTTCATAATAAAACGAAAATGGATCCAACTAGTGCAAATGCAGGGCTACTAATCAACACAAATAATGTTTGTCTGCTTCCTTTTCTTTCGAAAACTTTCCCACATAAACAGACGTTGACCTGGAAGGAACCACTAGGCCATAACAACGGCCCCAAAATCACCGGAAGGTACACTCCACACGAACCGCAATCCTAACCAAAATCATTCATAGCCATTGTTTATAAGGTGGTAAGGCGACCTAAGGCGAGCACCAACAGCCTTGCCGCCTAAGGGGCGCCTAAGCGCCTAAAACGGGCATAAATGCAAGGCGCTGCCAGGGTGCCTTGCTGCCTAAGCGTCCAAGGCAGGACACCATATAAACAATGTTCGCACCAGGACGAGACAACAGGAAGCAATAGAACTAACGGAACCCAAGAAACTGAGGACAGCAATGAGCTTAACCCTCCCACACCACAAAGAGGACTGTAGTAATTTTAGCTGGTCATCTAAAGAAAGGAATCCAGCCGTGTTTCTACAATCCATACATAAATTGTGCATCAATGTAAAAAGGACACAGTTATCATCATGAAAAGCAAAATGCACCTAACTAACGCAAACACACCACAGTCTAATTTGCGCACCACAATGTAATATTCCTGTCTCCTTTTCTTCGAAAATCCCCCACATACACAAACGTTGATGCAGAATGAGCCACTAAAATTAGGTAGCCGTCAAAGGAATCCAATCATATCTGTACAACCCATACAGAAATTGCGCATGAATACATCATAAAAAAGAAAATGGACCAACTATTGTAAAAGCACGGCTAGTCACCACAAACAATGTTCGTCTGCTTCCTTTTCTTTCGAAAACTTTCCCACATGTTTGTTGATCCGAAAGGAGCCACTAGGCCATAACAACGGCCCCAAAATCACAGAAAGGTACACTCCACACCAATCCTAACCCAAATCAGTCGCAATAGCCAATGGAACTAACGGAAGCCAAGAAATCGCGTCTCCCGTAAGCCTTTGCGCGGAGAAACTCCGCGTGGACAGCGAAATCGGACGAGCGAATCATCAGAGCACCGGTTGAGCGATTGGGAGGGGAGGGGGAGGGGGAGGGGAGGGGGTCCTATGGTTACCACGCGGAGCTGGTCGGAGAAGAGGGCGTGGATCTGGGGCAGCAGGTCGAGCAGCGCGCCGTCGGCCATCGTCCGGTGGCCTCCGGTCCCGATCCGGGAAGGTTGTAGAAGCCTCGCTAGGGTTTCGAATTGGGGAGCGGCGGGGGAACGACGCGAAGGGGAGAGGGCGCGGGATTGGATTGGGGCTGCGGGGCGGTTTTCCCGCCTTCCTCCCTCTGTTTTGTTGGCGCGGCCCGTTCCCGCGCGGGTGAGGGGAGAGAGGAGGTTCCGACGGAGGACGACGGCGCGCAGTCACACGCTGGAAAAAAGTCACCGAGGTGGGAAAAAAAGACCTTCTTTTTAGGGGAGGAAAAAAAAGACCATGATAAGAGCAACTCTAACGCGTTCGACGTATTACGTTAAATCAATCAAATTGGCTCCCAACGCGCAACCGTAAACACATTTATTGGCGCGGTCACGTCCGCTCAGTGTTCGCGCAGACGCAAATCCCACGCAAAAGTGCGCCGAGTTTGCGCTGTTGCGGACACCGAGCGAACGCATTAAACGTCCGCGCTGGGGCCACTTGCCAGCCTCCGTGACGTCTTTTTATAAGACGACCACACGACGGGCCGTGGCTATCCCACACCCCGCGCCCATAAACTGCCTCCCAAGCCGCGACCAGAGCGCCGCCATGTCGAAGTGGTTCGGCCCCCGCAAAAATGACCACGAGGCATCCGGCTCCGGGCGCCGGCGCGGCCGCGGACCAACTCCTCCACACCCCTCCCCCTTCCCCTCCTCCGCCGGCGCACAAAGATCTATCTTCCGGCGCACCAGTGCCGGAACTACTGGGAGCACAGGTGCCCGCTGCCATGGAAGAACGTCGGGCTGCGGGGCGACTGGCGCCTGAGTCGCGATCGCGTCCCCGTGCCGCCCAACCTGATCGCCTCGCTGCGCGGCCAGTACGTGGCGCGGCCACAGCCGGCTGGGTTGGACCTTGGGGGCGGGCGCGTCGTCGCGCCCAAAGAGGAGGCCGAGGATGCGGCATTCCAGGTCGTCGTCGCCGAGGAGGAGGCGGCGCTCCAGCACGCCCTCGCGCTCTCCGAGGCCGAGGAGAAGGCAATGGGCCGGGCCTGGATTTCGTTATCCAGGAAAGCTTGAACCCGGCCCCGCCTCCCCGACGCGCCGCCGGAGGGATCCGCATTCGCGAGCCGCCGCCACCACCAGCGCAGGCGCCGCCATTCTCTCTGATACCGCCGCCACCACCTGTGAGGATGGCGCCGCCATCGCCATCCTCTCTGATGCCGCCGCCATCGCCATCCTCTCTGATGCCGCCGCCACCACCTCCGTCGGACCAGAAACCGCTCCCACCTGTCGCGCCATGGGATTGGTGGGCGCCGGATTTTCGGCCGCCATACCCACCGCCGCCGCCGCCACCCTATGGTCCCGGGGTGGAATCCCCACCGCGCCACCACCTGCCGGAGGAGGAGCCGTGGCGAGAGTGGGAGGGCGTCAACATGTTCTATGCGTACGCCACAATGCCGGTCGGTGCGGTGCCGATGGACGCCACCGACGAGGAGGAGGCGCGCATCATGGAGGAGGGCTACACGCGCCATCTCGCGGCCGAGCGCGCCGAGGCCGACCGCATCATGAACACGGAGTACGCCGTCTCGCACGGTGCCGCCGTCGTCAACCGCCGCGCAGCGACAGGGAGGCCCGGAGGGAGGAGAAGAGGGCTCGGCAGGCCGAGCACGCGGTCATGAAGGAGCGTTGGCGGCGCGACTTCCCCTTGGCGCCGCTGCCGTCGACAGTCGTCGAGCTGTCGAGCGACGAGGAAGACGACGGTGACGGCGCATAGGGCGGCGGCATTGTCGCGTTTTTTTTATTTTTTTAGCGTTTTTGAAATTAAAGTTTTAGTTGTAATAAACGGTTTACTTAATTAATTTCAATGTTTAATTAGTTAAATTTATGTTTATATTAGTTTTGAATTTTGCGTTTGCGTCGGCGCGTCGGACGACCGCACAAAACGCTTGACAAAAACAGACACGTTGAGCGGACGCGCCCGCGCAAACCGGACTAATCCGGCGTCTGTTTGCGTCGGCGCATTGGAGTTGCCCTAAGCACCACACATTACATGCGAGCACACATAAACTTTTGAACGGTAAATTTAATGACGCGAGGATAAAACTAAGCATGATAATTTTTATGCTTCAGTTTATTTTTGACAAAAATTTACTTTTTTTAGAGTTGTGACAAAAATTTACTGCATATCACTCAAGCTTATCGTCCTCGCGTGATTTAAATTGCCATAGAAAAACATCAGGTTTTTTTTTTTTTGAGAAACACAGTACAACTCTGACGCTCACATACACGAGCATACAATCACCCCTATGACGCACACACGCACACCCTACCCCTATGAGCATCTTCGCAATACTGAGCCGGTACATCATCTTGAGATTAACGAAACAATCATCTCGTCTTCGACGGAAACGTCTCCTCCCACTGAAAGCGCGTCACCGGAAGCCCTGGAATAAATCCAAGAAAAACATCAGGTTGGACGTGCCTTGCACATGTGTGGCACTTATCATTTGAAAAAAAAAATGTTACCCATCACGATTGTTCTTACAAGAGCGTTTTGGCGCGGACGATATGCTCATTACGGCTAGTTCGCTCGAGGTAATATTTGGTTCACTTTCTATCAAATTCAACGGTCAGCACGATCTTAAATGGTCCAAAGGCTTAAGTAACTTTTTTGCATTTACAAAAAACATTGATAAATTTTGGCATGAAAAAATGCATGTAAGTTGAAAAAAATATCATGCTTTAAAGTCTAAAAAATATAAAATCACTATAAGATTATATAAAACAACTACTAAAGCATTGCAAAAGATATAATTTAATAAAAAAGATACAATTACAAAAAATACCAAGAGAATAAGTATCAAAAAGTAAATGTGTTATGTTACAGAAACTAAAGTTGTCATGGCCTAAAAATAAACGTGTCAAGTTTTGAAATTGCCATGGTTCCAAAATAAAATTATCATGCCACATGAACTAAATTTGTCGTCGTCCAATGATATTTTTGTCATAATTAAAAATAAAGCCGATATGGTCTACAAATTAAAATTACCATGGTTACATAGAAATAATTGAATAAACAAAATTAGCATGCATCTAAACTTAATTCTTTCTACATTTTTGTTATCTAGTGAAAAAAGAAAAAGGTTTTATTTTAAAATTTTCATGAAAGTAAAACAATTTTATTAGGATTTCTGGGTGTATTTTTTCATCTATAATAAAAAAATGGAACAAAATCAGTCTAAGATTGAAACTCAAGTTTTCTAAATGGAGACAAGAGGAAATTGCCATTGCGTTAGATGCATGAGCTCAAAATGTGGGCTAAAAAAATTAGGAAGGTTTTCGTATCTACTATTCTTAAGAAGTTGCTCCCCACTACTTCTATTCTTTTAACATGCACACATGCCACCTCATCAAAGGCCCGCCACAATATGCATGAAAACAAGTTATTTATTATTAGTTCTTCTCATGCACACAACCATTTCATGACACATGCCACCTCACTCAACATGCATGAAAAAGTGTTCCATTATATTAAATGGGCCACCACAATATGCATGAGAACAAACTATTTATTATTAGTATTTTTATGCACACATCCATTTCATGACACATGCCACCTCACTCAAAATGCATGACTTTTTTTCCATTATAATAAATAAATATTTCCAACTTCATAATAATAAAATAAAACACATGTAGTATAACATGTATATTTTACTTTTAGTTTATATATTATTAATTCAATTATTCATGTTTCATACAATCAAATCATCCAAAATATATTTCAATCGATTCACGCAGCAACGTGCGGGGTATCCTCTAGTTTCTTTTATGTTAGCGTAAACAATTAAAGAACTTGATGTGGCAGTCCTTAGCTCCATGATATGTGTGAAGTATCGAACGGTGGAGATCGGGTCGTGTGCCGAATAACATTTTTTAACTTTTTCTCTGTATAATTTGGGTGCGAAATTGGGGAAACGGGAGATAAATTTAGCTCAACAAAAAGGAGTTATTTGTGTGAGGGACGATATAATTTGATTAAACTTTGTAAACATAAACAATGCACTATTATCTCTTTGACCTAGTCAATGCATTGTTTTCAGGAACCGAATAGGCGAGAAGAAACCCTTCATCAAAGATTCCTCCCTTTCCTCGATCGTTCGCTCTGATGTGTCCTACGCCACACCGAATGATCCAAAGACTCAATTAATTATTATTATTTGCTAGAAAAATGTCGTTACAAATTATTTTCTATATATGAAAATGATGTGATTGTAGTCACATGGCAAAAAATGAATTTAAAGATTTTTCATAGGGCTCCTTGCTCAATGGAAACTACATTTTAAAATTTTCAAAAATTCAATCTTTTAAGATTTAAAAACCTGAAAAAAATTACAAATATATACTACATGGTTGTAGAGTTTCATTATGAAACACATTTTGATATGATCCATACAAATAAGCTCATAAATTATACTCCCTCCGTTCCTTGATATAAGGTGCCTAAGGTTTTAAGAAAAATTCCAAAATGCATGGCATATTGGTATTATACCACCCGTCTAGATAAATATACCTACGGAAAAAGATAGAACGGAGAGTCTCTTTTCTATTATTGGCTGATTCGAATTATTTTCTCCCTATTTTTTCTAGGAAAAGATCAGTCTCGTTTAAGTTGTTTATCTCAACATGCAAGCTATCCACATCATCCATTCTTTTAGCCAATCAATTATCCATGTCACCCACTTAGGTTATTTAAATTGTCTCTCTTCACATGCAAGCTATCCACATCATTCATTCCTTAGCCAATCAATTGTCCATCTCATCTCAACTAATGTATTTATTAATCTTTATATGCAATCTCCATATCAACCATATTTTAATTATTTTATTGTTCACCCTAATAATTTTTAATACACACATGTTTATGTTGCATCTTCACTTAGACAACTTAATGTATCATACTTTATACTTTTTATTTATGCATATAGTTTTCATAGCAATTACCGCAGCAACGCGCGGGGTATACTTCTAGTTCAGTATAAATTTCTGTGATCTTGTTTTTTAGACCCTTTAAAAATGTAAGTCATCATGAATTTTTATGTTGTTAGATCTTCCTGGTGTCTTTTCTTATATCTGCTAGAAGCTAAACCACACCGCTCGGTGTTATCTTCGCTTCAACGTCTCCTTCACCAAACCAGAAAAGAGATCAGGGGCTACTACATTTTTATCATATGGAGTTGACACAAACTGGTACCTCGATACAGGGGTCGCTGATCACATTACCAATGAGCTTGACAAGATGATGATTCATGACAAGTACAACAACCATGATCCAGTGCACACTGCAAACGAAGCAAGTATGAAATCATTCATATTGGTCAATCTATTGTTCGTACTAATACTCATGATCTTCGCCTAAAAAACATCTTGCATGTTCCTAATGCCACCAAAAATCTAATCTCTACTCACAACTTGTCTTCTAATTGATAATCATACTTTCCTGGAAGTACACCCAAAATTCTTGTTTGTTAAGGGATAGGGAACGTGGAAAACTCTCCTTCACGATAAATTTAGGCATGGTGTCCATCCTCTATCATTGACCATGTTAAGTACTTTAAGACAAGTGTTTGGTGTCAATAAGATATCTGTTGAGAGGCGACATATTAGACTAGGACATCCTTCATGCACTATAGTTTGTCATGTTCTTAGTTAGAATAATATTCCCTTTTTCAGTAATGAGTTGAATAAAGAGGGTGTGTGTGATGCATGTCAGAAAGTTAAAATCCACCAGCTCCTTCATCCTAGTTCGAATAGTGTGTCCAATGCTCCTTTAGAGCTAGTTTTCTCTTATGTATGGGGGCCTACCCGTGATTCTATCACCGAAATAATTATTATGTGGGTTTCATTGAGGACTTCGGAATATTTACATTGATTTATATATCTTCTCAAACGCAGATCTGGAGTATTTCATCAATTGCAAACTCTTGTAGAAAGACTCTTCGGTTGAAAATTCCTCACCATTCCGACGGGCTGGAGTGGTGAGTATGAATGTCTCAATTCCTTAAACATGCTCCTCTCCACCTCAGAAGAATTGACAAAGGTAGAAGGAGGAACTTTGGGAGCCGAAGGTCATCCAAATACATAAGTATGATAAGTGCATTATAATACTTGACATTGACAAGACCTGATATATCTTTCCATGTTAACAAAGTATGCCAATATTTGCACTCTCCTACTTCTTAACACTTGAGAATAGTTAAAAGAATATTGAGATATCTCAAAGGTACCATGAATACAGGTCTAAGGTTTATCCAATCCACTTCAACCTTGGTAAGTGCCTTTCAGATGCTGATCGATTGGGTCAACTGTCTTGATGGCAGAAGATCAACACGAGGCTTTGATGTTTACTTTGGCCCAATTTTAATATCTTGAAGTGCACACAAGTAGGCTATTGATGTGTGAAGATCTAACATGGAGTCTTGAGTACAAATCCTTAGCAAATACTACTGCCAAATTAATGTCGGTACAAACACTACTAGATGAACCTGGTGTTAATCACTTTTTTGTTGCCTACATATGATGTGACAACATTGGTGCCACTTCTTAGCAAATCCAACCTTTCATGTAAGGACTTGAAGTTGACTATCATTTTGTGCGAGAAAGAATAGCTAAGAAACTACTCGGTATTCTTTTATTTCCACACGTGAGCAAGTTGCAGATAGTTTTATCAAAGCCTTCTCATCGTGAAAATTGGAAGAATCCAAAAGCAATCTCAACTTGGTGAATCTATGATCGAGGGGGCGTGTTAGAATATGTGATAACATCAGTATGCATGCAAAACGAAGGTCCAGAAGCTTCAAAGGGATAGTGCGTGTGTGTTGAGTTGTTGTAACAAACCGATAGAGATAGAGATGAATCCCAACTAATTGTCAGAAATTAGGCTTTCCCCCGCTTTATATATAAAGCAACCACAGGTCCAAACATTTGTTACACAATTCAAAATAAGTTGGGGCAACAACACAACAAGGCTCAATAAGACATACCCATGCACAACATGAAAAGAAAGGGTCACACACACAACAAGGGAATCTCAACTAATTGTATAGCTAACTTGGGGATCATTCCTACTAGGTTGTTGAACCTCCTTATAAACACGCACGGTCCCTGCTCAGAGCATATGCTTCACGCCATCTTTTAATCGGTTGTATATTGTTATCTTGGCTTTTCAACAGAAAAAAGGCATAGTGCTTAGGCACATGTTGATGAATAGTATATAAAACTTTATTTACCACAGTAATCAAAGCACAATATATTATATAATTGAGTTAAATAACAATGTGTCCCAAACAAACTTTGGGACAACATACATAAAGTGGAGAACACAAATCATTTGAGAAAGCACTTCCCCAACATCTCATCAGGACCCTGATATATCGCACTTGATTTATTTGTATATTGCTGGACTAGTAGTTTCTCCAGCCGGCTTCACACTTCCAAAATATAAGCTCACATGACCAGCAATGTATGCTCAGGCGTTCAATTCAGGCACCGCAGGCGGCAGAACACCTTTGATGAAGGAGTAGAAAAGAACAAGTGCTCTCTTAGGCTGGAAGCTAGGAACCAAATGGCCAGCTCCTCGCACTGACGCAAATGTGAATCCTCCCTTGTATTGCTGAGCGTAGCCTCCAACCTAGTAGATTTTATCATAACCCACTTCAGTATAGAGTCAAATTAATCACACAAGTGATAGTTTCATAGAGGTTAATTATAGTTACCTCACTGTCTGGAGTGTACCATGGACGCCACGGGTTTGTGATTATCAGATCGAGATCCCTGACAGAGTACCTCGTCGCGGTAATCGGGCACACATCATCCATGTCACCACTGCCATCGAGTTAGCCGTGTTGTAATGAGATGGGGAGTTGCAACCATGACATTTGTTTTTTCTCATTTTATGTCACTGAATGAACTGCAAACATGTATGTAAGTTACCTGTAAATCCAAACTCTTAATCCGGTGTCGAGAAGCCAATCAATGGTTGGCACCATGGAAACCGGGGCATCAGTCCAGTTAACCAAGTTGCTGTCAGCAGAACAAGAAGGTGGGATCAGAAATATACATCTCTGATAAATAAGAGAGAGTTTGTAAGGTTAAAGTTCACCAAAGCAATTGTGTTAAAGTTCTTACGCGCACTCTGACCAGTCAGTGTTGGTTCTAGCATGCATAGCCTCCTGCACCTCTGGACTGTTCAAGTAGGCGTCCACATAGTGCCCGATGCACGGATCATAGCCTGCTAACTGTCCCAATCATCCACATCAGCTAATGAATTATTCAGTAGCAGGCTAGCAGCTCTGACAAGATGAGAAAGATCACACATGGAGTTCTTGCAGGAGTACGTACGTAGCTACTGGAGTGGAGGCTCCCGTCCGGCGACTGGATGCAGATGGGCGCGTAGATGTTGTAAGGATCAATGTGGCCGGCTCTGAAGGACGCCTTGGCTTCGCCGCACGATATGCCGTCGAGCCGCCCGAAGCTGCAGTGCTCGCTGATGTTGCCCCACACCTCGTCGGAGATCACGCCGTGGTTCCACAGGAACTCGTACGCTCCCCTCTCGTTCTTGTAGTCGTCGAGGTACGGGTTGCCAACCTGCATGCAGCAAGCGAAGGAACCCTAGTATACTTAGCCAGCGATGTCGTCAGTGCTGGCCGAGCTTGTCTGCCATGATCATCAGGTAATAACTTACGAAGATCCCCTTGAGGTTCATGCTCGTGGCGCCGAGGTTGCGGAGGGCGACGATGACGGTGGCGAGCTGGGGGACGTAGTGGCCGCCGTAGCTCTCGCCGGCGATGTAGAACTCCCGGCCTTTATACTCCGGGAACCTCTCCAGCCAGTTGAGCAGGAAGATGTAGGCGTCCACCGCAGTCCTCGCGTCGCCGCTCTCCACGTTCTCCGACGACGTGTTTGAGTACGAGAACCCCACGCCCGCCGGCGACTCCAGGAAGATCACATTTGCCACTGCATGCGAAGACGATGGTAATGTAACACGACACAACAGCTTAATGACATCTATGGCATGGAGTTTCTCTTAATTAAGAGGATCGATCGATCGGTCACCCACCATTGTTCCAGGCATGCCTGTTTCTGCTGAGGGTCTTGCCGTCGGGGTTCACGCGGAACGGGCCGAGCTCCTGCATGGCGCCGGCTCCCAGGGAGGAGCACCCAGGCCCGCCGTTGAGCCAGAGGACGAGCGGCTTGGAGGAGGCCTCGTACGCGGCCTCCACGAAGTAGTAGAAGAGCGCGCGGCCGCGCTGCTCGTTCACCGTGACGTAGCCGGAGTACTGGTCGAAGGTGACGCGCGGCGGCTGGCCGGGCAGCGCCGCGATCCTGTCGGCCTCCCGGGCGCCTGGCGGCGCGCTCTGGCCGCTCCTGGGCAGGTGCTTGAAGCTGCTGTCCGGGTCGGCCCACGTGTCCGGGTTGGCGGCGGCGCCGCTGTCGAGCGTCGTCTTCTTGGCCCTGCTTTCCAGGAAGGTCGTCAGCGCATCTCGCTGCTGCAGCAGGGCCTTGGCGTTGGCGAGCGAGGCGCCCAGCAGGAGGATCGCCAGTATGACGGTGTAAGGTGTGCCATGGCTCCTCATCGTAGGTGATCTAATGCTGTCTGGCGTCAGCTGCTTGCTTGCTTGCTGGGAATACGTAGGTAGATCCTTGGTGTATTTATACGGATCTATGGAGTACGTGTAGAGATCAGAGGGGGTAAACTTGGACGAAATTTTCAAGTACAGCCATATTATTAGACGTCCGATGGTGCTCAACAACGCGGAACTCCAGTTATCTTCCTCATCGTTGTAGAGTGCTGGACATTGTTGACGTCCGTTTGAGCAATGGAATCCGCATCGAAAGTTCGAAACTCTTCCCCGGCGACGCCGCCGATGATGCCCCGAGGGCCGAGGTAATATCTCCCTAGGCAACGATCCAAACGATGGGACTGAGGTGACAAAATTATACAGACCACGGCACCAGTTTTGACGTTTCTTTCCTCTTATTTACAATCTCCTTTTTTCACACCCATTTCACTTTCCTTTTATTGTTGTTTTTATTTTGTTTATTTTACTCCTTTTCATTTTATTTTAATGATAAGGAGCTCCGCCGATACACATGTGCGGCGGTTCGATCCATTCAAATTCATAAGCCAGACGTGTTAGCTTTTCCAAATTCAATTTTTCTAAAAGATTTATCTCTTAAGCCGTTAAGCCGATTGATGATCCGTTTTCATAATTAGATTTGTCGCGACGAGGTCTTCGAAACAAGATCTCATATTGATATGTTTCGATGCAACTTTTTTGTCACCGTCAGTTGCCAGATTTAGGTCATCCTAGTTGCCATTTTTATTGTGAACGATTGCCACAAATGTTATTACATAGTTACCGGAAAATAGTTTCGTACACTTAATCTTATTATACAATCCGATAAAATAAAATGGCAACTCAGACTGATAAAATCGGCTAAAACAATAA
The DNA here is from genome assembly GCA_950022295.1 of Bromus sterilis. NCBI lineage: Eukaryota > Viridiplantae > Streptophyta > Magnoliopsida > Poales > Poaceae > Bromus > Bromus sterilis. The sequence continues at coordinate 36,725,128 of OX465597.1, forward strand.
ATCATCGTGTCAATTAGATGTAAAAAAATACGGCAACCGAATATAATTAAGTAAACCGGTAACCAATAGTTCAAGCACAACAAGTCATTACAAGTATGTGTGCCTTTTTAGGTGGTTCTAAAGAGAAATTCATGCATATATCATAAAACAAGTTTTTTATTTATGTATATTAGTGTGCAGTGATTTGACAATCAAGTTGGTATAATCTGACAACTATATGAATAATTATCAGGTAAGTAGAATAATAATGTGACAAGTACCGATGGAAAAAAAATTAGCAACCAAGTTGATATAATATGGTAACTCTATGAATGATTATCAGGTAAGTAGAATATTAATGTGGCAAGTAATGATGAAAAAAAAAGTTTTTCAAAACGTATTGACATGAGATCTAGTTTTAAAGATCTCGTCGCGAGAAAGCTAATGGTGAAAACGGATCATCAATTGACTTAACGGTTTGCAAGATAAAACTTTTTAAAATTTTGATAATACAAAAGCTAACTCATTTTGCTACTTTGCTAATAGTACGATATGGGAGAAGGATGAGCCGCCGCACCAGAAGTCACATGTGCGGCGCCGCCGAGTAGTCACGTCCTTTTATGTTTGGGTTGCTTTTCATTTTAACTATTTTTCTTTACTTTATTTTAAAATGCTAAATCAACGGGCACTTTACGGGGTTGTTACGGCTCCTTCGTTAAGTTTCTCTCACCCCTCCTTGAATTAACCTCCAAAAATGCTAGACTTACAGGATTAATATATGAACTTACGGACTTCTTCCTCTCTTAATCGTAACTTCCCCCTTGAATTAAAGAGGGTGGGGCCCTCGATCCTTTAACATCCAATGAAGGACAACCGCCTCATCCTCCTCAGTTTTCTGTAATCCAATCAAACACGCCAGATTGAAAAGAGCCCGTAAATAGTTGGGAAAAGCCCGTCGATGTACCATTACTCTTTTTTTAGTTGTATTTAGAAAAACATGAATGCTTCTTCTAAAGCGCACATAAATTTCTTTAATACAAAAAGAATTGTTTTTATATATATACACGGTGCAAGGACGTGCTGCAGCAAGGTGATTGAGATATAATTATTTCTACTAAACTAGATATGAAACATCAAACTCATATTAATATTCGCAATACCAAATTGATATTTTTAAATTTATTAAAGACTACTATTCGCATCATATACATTTACTAAAACTAGTTGTTGCCCTCATGCAAACAAACAAAGGATTTGAACCATTAATCAACCGAAACAAAAAAAAACTTTGAAACTACCTCCTGTTCCCACGCAGGTAGTCACATACTATCTCAGCAGCATTGCAGCAACCAGCGGCCAAGGGGAAAATGACCAATCCCAAACTGCGTTGACAAAGTAGTTTGAGTGTTTGACCCAGCCCAAACTTGATAACCACCATAACCAAACAACATATAAAATATTTTTTGTGTACATATAAAATATTTTTATTCATGTTTGATAATTTTATAATATATATTTGTGAACATTTTCGAATATGTGTTGGAAAAATTCAAATACACAATGAAATACTTATTTGAATGATACAAAAAAAATCTTAAACTATGCGAACATATTTTACATTGCATAATCACAAAAAATGTAAATAACCTATTTTTTAAACGCATGAACACTTTAAAAAAAATAGGATACATGTTTGTAATAGTATGATATTTTTAATTACATGAATTTATCTGTATATTTTTTAATAGAACCTATTTTTTTCGAAATGCATGAAACATTTTTAATGATTTTTTTTCATATGTATCAACAATTTTTTAAATGGTGTGCCATTTTTTAACACTACATGAAGACTTGATTTAAACTCACAATGACTGATTTTCTAAATTTTAACTAATATTTTTTTCTATTTCTAAAATGTAAATAAAAATAAAAAAATAAAAAATAAAAACAAGTGAGAAAAAAACTAAAAGGACTGATCATACATGTACTAGACTTGCTAAGGCCTTGTTTGGTTATAGAAGGAATCAATCTATTAGTGGAATTAATCCATCGATTTTCATAGGAAGTATCTCCTCTTCAATCCCCATGTAATGAAGGGGATTTTTTTTGAGAGAGAACACAGTACAACATAGACACTCATATACACGAGTATACACTCACCGTTATGAATGCATACACGTAAACCCTACCCCTATGAGCATCTTCGCAATACTGAGCCGGTACATCATCTTGAGATTAACAAAGTCACCACCTCGTATTCAACGGAAACGTCTCATTTCACTGAAATTATATCACCAAAAAGTCTGAAATATATTTAAAAAAATGCGAGCACCAATGTCAGACAAGACATACAATCATCCAACTAACTAACTCAACCACAGGTTATTTCGCTTATTGCGGGGAATCTACTAAATGTTTCGTTCACGGCATATAAAAGTTCCAATAGCGGACCAATGTTTCTTTCCGATTGGGGACATGAAACCCCTTCGACAAGCTTAACCTGCCATATCCAGTACACATTCCAAATACCCACACGTCCTCGTCGACAACCCCAAATTGGTTTCACGAGTAATTCCATGTTATTTTTCTCCTTCCATACACGTAAATCTGTCCGCAATGCATGCATATATAAATCTAGCTAGCCACCCCGTGATCAATCGTACTCGGTACTCGTATAGGTGCTTCCCCTCTCCTCTTGAACTCTTGAATCCTCCGGCGGCGCCGGCGGCGGCGGCGGCGTGCTAGCACAATGACGACCGTTTGCTCCATGGTGGTGGGGCTCATGACCGCCGTCCTGGTGACCTCGACCTTCTTCGGACCGCCGCCCTTGGCCGCTGCCGCCCACTGCGACATCCAGAAGGACCTCTTCATCTTCCAGAGCCTCGGCGAACCTCAGAGCGACGGCTCGTCGATGTACAGGGTGACCGTGACGAACCAGTGCGTCGCCGACGAGCTAACGAGCAGGCCCTGCTCCATCTCAAGGATCCGCCTGCGGTGCGGCAACTTCCGCTCCGTCATCGCCGTCGATGCCAAGGTGCTGCGCGTCGTCAGCCCCGGCGTATGCCTCCTCAACGACGGCCACTCCATCCCGCAGGACCGCAACGTCTCCTTCGTCTACGCCAGCTACACGCGCGAAAACCTCTATGCGCTCTCCGCCATGTGCAGCTAGCTAGCCTGGGACATTGATCGATCTCGCTTTGGTTTTCCTTCCTTAGCTGGTGCATGTGTAATCTTTAGAGTTTAGGCAGTTATAGGCTTAGTGGGTAGTTTTTGTTGTCGGAGGAGATGTGGTTCAACTTTAGCTATACTCGTGGAGTGGTGGTTTCGTCACTGTGTTTATTCCTTAGGTTTTTATACACTAGGAACATGCCGTTCTTTTGAGCAAGAAATATGTCTTATTGTCGTGGTGTTTTGCATAACGTTGATCGATGCTTTATATTTAAGAAAAGTATATTTTTGGTCTCTAAACTCTTTTAAAAGTATAAAATTAGTTTCTCAATTTTAAAAAGTATTAAATTGATTCATCAACTTTAAAAATTGATTAATTTTAAAATTCTAAAAACTAATCGGTTACTTTAGTCCTTCGTCCCGCTTAGGATGAACTTTCTGCCGATGTGGATCGCTATAAATAAAAAATAAGAGGCGGGGGCAGTATAGAATTAATTCCTTAACTTTAAATATCGGTTACTTTTGGTTCCTCGTCCCGCTTAGCATGACTTTCCGTCGACGTGGATTGCTATAAAAAAAATAGGAGATGTGAGAAGGTTGCGCACTATCTATAGTCCACACGGCCTACCATCAATAAAGTACGATATGCATATGACGCAGCCAACATGAACTAATGTTTTTTTAGCAATGATGTACATGTAACATATGTCTATAGTTTGACTGTAATATTATTATAGGATAGTGTAGATTTCAAGATTGATTGTGTTTAACACAAATAATATTGTTTCCAAATTATGGTTAATGTAATTATCATTTTTCTCAACTTATTGTTGATGTGATGCACACATTATTGAAGCAACATGAGACGTTCGATATATGTAGTTCAATGGCTCAGATCATTTGGATTTATCAAACTCAGGCTTTTATAAGTAGTATTAATAAATAAATTTGATTGAATCTTATAAAGTTTGACTTTGGTTAAAGCTGATATGCAAAGTAAAGGCATCTTCAATGCTATCCCAAAAACGGATACCGCATCCGTTCGCGGATCGGTTTGGACCAGTCCGCGGACACTGATGTAAGAGCTAACTATCCAACAATAATAATATTTATCTGCTAGAAATTTAAACAATATAAGCCAAATTCATACAAACTATAACGGATTTCATTTAAATCCAGATATAATTGACATAAAACGAACGTATTCAAGCAAACCGGAGGATTTTCATAAAAAAAGACTTCATCCTAGTCTAAAACTACAACGGCGCATGTCCACGTTAGCCGTGAGGAGCTACATGATTTTTAGCCGCGTCCACTCGTTCCAAGTCGTGGGAATAGGCGACGGCGATCGTGACCTTCATGCAAACCAGTTGGCCATTCCGACCGTTCATGGTCATCGGTATAGACGACGGACGGGCGACGAAAACTCTTGGGGTAGACGACACAGAAGGCGCGACAACCCCGTCTTCTGTGCCAAGTGCCCTCATCTGCGGGGGTGTTGTCGGTGAAGACGCGGGATGCCAACCGAAGGAGAAGGGCATCCCGGCAGGTCACCATGCGTGAACCACTTCCGAGTGCAGCCGAAGTATGAAGCGATGGTCGGGCGGCCGTGGTCGGCCACCTCACTCTAGCAGAGCAAGAACCTTGCACGTCATAAATAGTCGGCGCGCAACCTCGCCGATGAGGAGAGGTGCTTCCCGTAATGGCTGACCAGACCATCGCTGCACCGAGCTTCTTGAGGAGAGTTGTTGTCCGCAATCGATGTTGCTCGGTCGACAAGCCGACCTCTATCCCACAAGAGTCTAGAGCTTGGAGTCATGAAAAAGGTGGAGAAAGAAGAAACGGGGAGCGATCGTGTGTGGTGTGTTCCACGATCCCGCGAGGGTTCGTTTAAATAGCTGACGGTGGGTAGGGAAGTGGAGGAACCGGTTTGAATGCGGGGCGCAGGAGTGAGTTTGTAGGTCGCCACGCTGGTTTAATATCGCAGAGTGACAAACGGTTATCCGTCCCGTTGCGTTTCTCCACATTGAACATGCGCGAAGAGCCGAAGACCAAAGCTCTCGACCGGCGAACTGTACGTCTCTCTAGTGAAAGGTAGCGTCGGCATTGGTTGGGCATCAACGCCGATCGTAGTGGCCGATCGCGCATGTGCCGATCTGGCATGCGATGCTTCATGAATACGCGACAACCGCTTCATACGCGGGAAGGACTGGTCATTTGGGTGGGGCCAGATTGCCGAAAACGAGCGCTTCTATTGTACAAACTCCTAGAAGACACCTTTTGGTTTGATCAGATATGTGAAAAAATGAGCATTTACCCGTAAATGGATACAAGGCTATGTTAAATGAAAAAATTGATCCGAATAACCTAGTCGAAGTATTTTCTAAAGATTTAAGGATCTGAATTGGAGATGCTAAGAAAACAAAAAGGAAGTACTTTAGAGGGCAACCATTGGCCCATAGCCTCTCGGGCACGTTGACTCGCAGTATGCTCCATACTGTACTGGTAAGTGCTGTCATTATCCATCCACGTGGCGTAGCAGATAGTGGAGCGTTGCATGGTGACACGTGAGCCACAGATGTGGCACACTAGGTAGTGGTGCTGTTGCACTCTGTGCTTCGCCGTGGGAAGCTCAAAGCTCCACTGTCGAGCACTCGAGCCTATATATCCAACCTACAGAAGGATGTGCCTACCTACCTACCGCAACAACACCTCCAGTCCGTGCCCATGGCGACATTCTCCAACGAGGAGCTTGTGCAGGCACATACCGAGCTTTGGAACCTCACCTTCAGCTACCTCAAATCCATGGCGCTCGAGTGCGCCATCAAGCTTGGTCTCCCAAACGCCATCCACCGCTGCGGCGGCAGCGCCACGCTGCCGGGCTTGCTCGACGCCATTGCTGCACCGGAGAGCAAGAAGGCGTACCTGCCTCGCCTCATGAGGTTTCTTGCCGCGTTAGGTATCTTTACTGTCGATGTACTCGCTGCGGGTGAGGGCGCGGACGGGGAGGAGGCGGCCGTCGTCTACGGCCTCACGCCGGTGTCTCGCCTCCTCGTGGACGACGCCGGCGCCAGCGGATCGCGCGGGAGCCTCTCGCCGTTCGTGCTCTCCCAGACCACCAGGTACCACGTGACAGCGGCCATGCACCTGCCGGAGTGGTTCACGAGCGACGGCGGCGCGGCCGCGGTGGAGATGCCATTCAGGATGGCGCATGGCACGGACCTGTGGGGCGTCATGGACCGCGACCCGCAGATGAACCAGGTCTTCAACGCCGGCATGGGGTCCGACACCCAGTTCGCCATGGACTTCGTCATCAGCAACTACCGCGACGTGTTCGACGGCGTGGCCTCGCTGGTCGACGTCGGCGGCGGGACGGGCTCCGCGGCGAGGGCCATCGCCAAGGCCTTTCCGCACGTCAAGTGCTCCGTGCTCGACCTCCCCAACGTGGTCAGTTCCATCCCGTCCGACGGCGTGGTCGAGTACATAGCAGGTGACATGATGAGCTCCATTCCGACGACCGATGCTGTGTTACTCAAGGTACAATATATTGCCATGAATACAAACCTTATTTTGGGGTGAACAATTAATTCCTCTATGCAAATTAATCTGAATGTTCATATTGCAGTACGTGCTGCATGACTGGAATGACGAGGACTGCATCAAGATCTTGACGCAGTGCAAGATGGCGATCCCAGAATCAGGCGGGAAAGTGATCATAATAGATATAGTGGTCGGGTCTCCTTCGAAAGCAATGCTCGAAGCCCAGGTCTCGTTTGATCTGCTGATGATGGTGATCACAGCAGGCAAGGAGCGTGATGAGAATGAGTGGCGCAAGATATTCATGGACGCGGGATTCAGTCACCACAAGACAAGGCCTGTTTTAGGGTTTATGGCCATCACCGAGCTGTATGCTTAATTGCTTAGCCATGCGTGATTACAGTAGATATTTGCTGTAAAGCATGTGTAAGCGTTGGTTCTGTGTGGTACACTGTATCTTTCTGCAGCAACACAGTTTGTTTATACGCCTTTAATGGCGTTTTTATTATTAGTATCACATGTTGCTTTGGTCAGCCTTTTGTGACATGTTGCTCCCTAATCTATTGTCCCAGTGGCTTCATACTTTGAAGGCGTGCCTAACTGCCTATGTGCTACTGTAGCTGTTAATAGCCGAGAGGTAAGTGTACAGCTGGTGATATGAACGCCACTTTAAATCTGAAGAGAAAATTCTTGCTTATTATTGGTCTGGTTTAGCAACGATGAATTTGTGTTATTTTGCTGAAGGCGACATTTCTTTACTGATGTTTATGTGTTGGCCTTTAGACTTTAGTGGTTAGCTGCGACTATTAGAATGAAAATCTTGATCCGAGCCGTCTTGGATCGGACGTGATGACAACCACAATGATGGCATTTATCTTTCTTAAACGCGTTGTTGCGGATAAATCGACTTAGTCGTAAGGGTTATTCCTTTTTTGTAGATTTTATTGTGTTGTACTTGTACACCACTTGTTCAGGACTTTGATCTGATTGCCTTGCATCAACTTGAATAAAGATGAATGTAGTATTACATGTGAAGACGAAAATTCACCGAGTTGTATACTTAAAATAAAATTTGCTGTAAAGTGTGTGCAAGCATTGGTCCCGTGAAGTTCACGTGGTTGTGCATCCCCAAATCATCTTTCTGCGGCAACATTTTCTTTAATACGCCTTTAGTGGCGTCCACATTAGTATGATCTACTGCTTTATTGGGCATATGGAGTTACCAAACTCAGCAATTTGAGTATTTTTTCTATCGAGTTTTGCTTGATATAGATGATCCTCTTGTACGGATGATAATTGTTACTAATGCAAGGTAGCTAACTGATCATTCATCATAGCTCAAAGCATCCTTCCGTAGTTTATGCCCAAAGCATCCTTCCGTAGAGCTCCTTGTAACAGATGTCATTGGCACCCCAAATCCTTGTATAAATAGGGCTTTGCCCACAAGCAATAAACACAAGTTTAGATCAATCCTTTCTATTCTTCACACGTTATCAGCACGCTCACACTGAGCGATTTGATCGAAGACAGAAGAGAAAGAGAACGGGTAGAAAACGGCGGCGGTGGTGAGCATACCCCGGCGTCACTACGGCGCGGCACGGCGCCCACACGCGGCGTTGCAGCGGTGCCCGCACCTTCTCGACGCGGCCGCGACTCGCATCCTCGCGACGAGGCGCCCGCGGCCCCCCCACCCCCGACGCGACTTCTGACGGCAGCGCATCGTGCGTTGCCTGGAAACCGCCCTCGATGGTGGAAGCTAACACCCGCCGGTGCCCGTCTTGCCTGACGAGGTGGCCTGTGTGCTTACTGTCCCGACGCGGCGGCTCTACGGCAGCGGCCTTCGGACCGGCTGGTCCCGGCGTAGAGGCCCCCGTCCCCGGAAGTCCTTCGGGTGAAGACCTGCATCGCTCTCCGGCGCGCCCGAAGCGGAGGCTTCAACGGGACCACTCGCGTCCGTACCCGGCTCCTCATGGCGGCCGAGCCAGGCTGGGGCCAGCGACATGCCCATGGCCGCATCTCCGGCAAACTGTACCAGGCGCCGTGCGCCGTATGTGCAGCCTCGCTACTCTTCAATTTGGGGGAAGTTCCTTGATTCGGAACTCACGGGAGAGATGGAGAAGTGGAGACCTTATCCATTTGGACTTTTTCGTTTTAGTCCTTCTACTTACTCTCCTTACAGATAAGACTCTACAATTTTCTGTTTAGCCCTCATACTTATTACAGTATGCTGTATAGCCCTCAGATTATTCAGATTTTACATTCAGGTCCAACAACTAGTACCGTATTAAGTACTTGTCGTGTTTTAAAACCATGTATGTCTGAATAATTACATAATGATTTAGACCATTTTGTGTCCATAGATGATTATATGTTCAATGTGTTTGCAATTTGCAATCCCTATAACATATACAAATGGTACAATAATGTATTATTTTGCAATTGAGATTTATATTTATTGCAAAAAAATTATTAACTCATCTTAATTAAGTCTGAAATCCCTTTAAAAGGCACTAAATCGACTTGATCTGAGCAGAATTATCATGCAAAATAAAATATCAATTCACCATTAATTAAGTCAAAAAATGCTTGAAAAACAAAAAAATTGACTTAATTCGAATTGAATTGATATGCAAAAATTGTGAAGTGAATATCTCAAATTTATATATGGAATCACAAGGTAATGTGGCATCTACTGCGAAATATACAGATTATCCACAATTACTATAAGGTCTACATATTGTCAAAATTGACATAATGACTACCTTTCATAGTGCTCTTCCATATTATTTAATCATATAATAACATAAGGTACTAAGACCAAGGCATCTACTGACTATAGGCAGACTATGTTTCTTAGTACTGCGAGATATACCTCATAATATATGTAGTTATCTCCAAAGTGTTATCACAGATGATTTGAGATCTACATTCAAGTCTTCACTTGAACTCACAACTTTGCAAAATTTTATTACAACATTCCGTGATGACTTTTAATTTACTGACAAGTAAATAAATAAAAACTCTATGGTTTGAACCCCCATGTAAGCCAAGATGACCATAATTCGATGAGCGAACTCTCGACGGTCACAACTAAATCTACATGGCATATGGATGTTGAGGTCAACAATGTGTCTCATGGAATTATAGCGGCACGTCAACCACCCCATGGTGCATGCCCCGCTAGCAAATCAAAGTTATGATTCAACATGTGGCAAGTTATCAACAAGGTATGAACATCATGAGGCAATCATCTTGTCTAAAGCAAATCATGATTGAACATATCTCCGACTCCAAGGTTTAAATTCGTGGGAGAATACAATCATGAGGTTCATAAAATTTGCTTCAGCTTGTAATTTGCAAAAACAACCCACATTATGATGAAAATAGAAGACATTGTCTACTATCTTTCTCGTTAATAGGATCTTAATTATAGCAACAATATCGTGCAAAAGATACCTACTTTATCTTTGATCTTCTGCATTTACTACTCTAGGTGGAGAAAATTGATTAAATCCTTAGGAATCATCATTACAACCATGTTGGTGTTTCTCCTCTACATGTTGTATATGCACATTTTCGGGATATCACAGTTTGATGGCTCTCCTAGAAGTCAATCAACAAACTGCAAAGGGAAATACAAAAGCAATGAGAAGCACAAGCCACATGCATCAGACCGTGGGAAAGACACTACAGAGATGAAGTTTCATACAAACTAATCTTTGTCAAAAGTGTGTATGCTACAAGCATCACCAAAAAATGCCATACCCTACGACATATGGATCAATTTTGTTCAAAACAATCCATGGCACAAACAACCGACCCGCTAAAGAGCAAAGATATGAAGCACACTTCAATCTTCAATCTGACTGTATCAATGAAGCTATTGTTCACATCATGTGACAACAAAGCACTCCAACAGTCATGAAATCCCATTAACAAGGAGAACATGGTCATCAAATATGCTTTGCATGACATGTGTTGGAGATTTCACTAGTCTCCCAACTCCTTATCAACATCCATTTATTGTTGTAATAAATACATTGTTGTTGTTGTCATCATATATTGTTCATCACAATATAATGTATCAGCACTTTGATACAAATACATTTGTATGTATTCTATATATCTAATAAAGATTTTCGTATTGAGAATCTTCAAAACTATATATAGATTTCTACTGGGGTCAATCTGATGAAAGAGTATAATTAAGTGCCTTGTGGACATATGCACCACCAACTCTGTACTTAGGGCAGTAAAAATTACATTTCCACTCTTATTTAGAAAAAAAAGATATTTTAACAATTGCTAGACGCGATGATGTAATTACTGGTTCAATTTGAATCATATTATTGTCCCTATGGATACTCAAGAACCATCAAGGATTTCTTTATTGAGTCTAGGTTCAACTCGTACCCCACTAAACTATAGAGATATCTGCCAGAATAGTTTCTATATAGAAACTCATGATGACAACAAAGAGAAATATATTCTCTTTACCATATGCAACAGATATAAAAGCACATTCTCTGTGTATCATCAGAATTGCACTACACATACATCAAAACCCGTAGCACATGTTGCATACAAGATAGTTTTCCAGAATGTTATTTACATGACAAACTTGGCACACTCTCCTTAGTCATTCTGACAATGACTTGAAATGAAAACTATCAACAATTCCATTAATCATGCCCAAAATGATGCTAAGTTCTAGCAATATTTGTATTTTATGTGCACTACATGTGTCAAGGAAAGCTAATTTTAAGGTCCAAGCACCTTAAATTGTTTAACCACTCAGATTCCTTGAACGCATCAAGTCGAGGTAAGTGGTACTTCTTAACCATTGATTGGACTATTCAGGTTATTCCATGGTTCTAAAAGGCACATCTACACGATTGTCTTCTGTGTGCATCTACCCACATGAACCATTGACTCATTATCCTGAAGATCAATTTCAATGAAATTTGAATGGACAATGTTGCAAATTTCTCAGTGTGCCATGAACATGGCCCTGTGATGTGAATTAAGCACTTTGTCCCATATGTCCAGTTTCAAAGTGGTTTGATAGCATCCTGTATCCAAATAATTAAGCTCATTGCATGATTTTTACTTCGGAATTGTAGCTTACCAACTTCACGTTGGAGTCATGCAGTTTTACACACCGCTGACTTAATTCAACTGTAACATACTACATATCGTAGTGCGCCCCCTCTAAAATAAGTACGTGGAAATCAAAAGTATTTCCCATCTGCGATAATTCGGTTCCATACCGAAATCACCACCATAGCATACATCAATGGCCCTTCACATGAAATTTGGGATCTATGTGAGGAATAACTGTATTTCCGTCATCTTTAAATACCTTAAGCCCCTATCAGGGGGAGTTATTCATGGCTCGTATGCTCAATGAGGAACATTTCCAGGCATTAGGGGGAGATTTTAAGTACCAAAAAGAATGCCAGGAAATCACTTGGAATGTTCAACACATTTCCACCTCAAATCCACGTACTCGAAGATCTAAACCCATTGTTTAGAAGATTTGCAACACATTGCAAATAACCTGCCAATCTCATTTACCGACTATAATGGTGGCACACAATCCTATAATCCTATGAAAATGCGCCCAAAAGAGTGGAGGTACCAACAAAAACCACTCAACTCCCCATTCAAAACAAGAAGAGGAGAAGTACGACCACAATACATCAGGATTCAGCTTTTCGCAAGCAACAAAGGATATTGAGGCATCTGACTCGGTAAATGCAAGTCAACTTTACGTTGATAGACACCTAATGGGTAGTATACACCCAATGAGAGGGAAACCTCCATAACCCAGCTCAATAGTGCACACAATGACTGGGACATCGGAAACCTAGACTCAACCGTATTGGGAAACACGAAGAGTCATCAAGGGTAACAAGATTTCACCAAAATGTTATACATTCATGAGAATCATACAAATGAAAGCCTACAATTGTCGACATACATTTCTCATGATTGCAAACAACCTTTATAAAGATTCGGATCCAAAGACCATGGCCATGGAAGAGTTTAAATAATACTCGCTCGGACTGGACACAAACAAAGGATGCAATCCAAGAAGAAATAGCCTCGCTCAACAAAAGGAAGGTATTCACAAAAGTAATACCTACACTAGTTTTCATCCTAAAGTGGAATGAGAACATAAATGTAGTGAATAGCAAGGCTTGTAGCATAAGGGTTCACGCAGATACCCAAATCGATTCTCCATACACAAGTGAAATCAATTTCTGATAATTATCTCAATGGCAGTACAAATCATCTATTTATGCAGTTGATAGATGTAGTGACCACATATATTACTGTGTCACTTGATTCAGACATATAAGTTTCTCATGGGAATTCCAATTCTGAATTCAAAATGAAAATGCAACATGTTTTGTGTAAACTCAATAAGTCACTAGATGACTTACAATAGTCGAAATAAATTTGGTACAATCGACTTATTGAGTTCCTTATACAAAAGGATACTCTAATAGTGATGATTACCCATGTGTGTTCATCAACAAATCCTCATTAGGATTCCACTATCAGTGCATGGTAATGATTATAACATCATTGACAACACACACGATATTGATGAAGAACGTAATCATCCATAGACGGAATTTGAGATGAAGGATGTAAGTAAAAAAAACAAACTTTGCTTCAGCTACAATTCGAGCCCCTTCACTCATATATTATGATACACCATGTTGTCTATATCCAGAATATATTGGACATGAACAAGTCTTATCCATCTATAAATTTTATGGTTGTTCAATCTCTAGACGTAGAGAATGATCCATTTTAAACCATGAGAAGATGGAAATAAGATATTGGAACCCAAGGTTCCATACTCTAGTGCCACTAGATCCACCAAACACAATTGGTTTGGACTCGTGAATATCTTTGATATCTCCAAGGCACAAAACACATTGTCCTAGTTTTTCAATTAAATATGGACATCAATATCATCGGATACATCGATCAGATCCCCACTATGTCAGATCGTAGACACACGTCGTGTACTCACTTGATGTGATAGCCATCATATGGAAGTCTTTAAAATAGACCTTAGTGGCTACATCAACCAATCATTCTGAAATACATGACCTCACATTAATATATGTTTCTTTACAGAATGATAAACCACATACAATATTCATGTGGAATTGGTTCTACTGATCAATCACCAACTATTATCTACAACGATAATAATACTTGTGTTGCTTAGATGCAAATGGGTTATATAATAAGCAATATCATTAAGCGTATTGCCCCAAATTTCATGGAACAGGGGGAGTCCCTTCCTGAAATATAACCTATCCAAACATTGTATTATACTCTTTTTCCCTTTATGAATTTACTCTCAAGATTCTCATCAAGGTTTTTAATGAGGTAATATCAACATAAGAGTATATGTCATACCTCCTATTTTTCCCCACCGGGGTTTTTAACGGATGTATACAAGGCATATTAATTGTCCTCTAAACTTACTAATTGAGTTTTATCCTTTCAAGGCTTTCTCATATAAGTTATCAAAGAGACAATTACCATCATATGTCATATCATTTTCTCCTTATATTTTTTCCACTGGGTTTTAAAGGAGTTTTCAATGACATATCAAATCACACTCTTTTCCTTATGAGCTTTCTCTCGAAGTCTCTCATAAAAGGTTTTAATGAGGTGATATATGCAATACTTTCAACATTCCCCGATAGGGATTTTAAATGAAAGTATACCAAGCATATATATTGTTCTCCAAACTCATCAACGAGTTTTTCCCCTTCTTCGAAGGTTTTTCTCATATGAGTTATCAAGGAGACAATAATCATTATATGTTGCATCATTTTCTCCTTATTTTCCCCACTGGGTTTAAAGGAGTTTTAGCAACATATCTACACTATTCTCCTCATATTTTTCCCACAGGGTTTTTGGAGGAGTTATACAAGATCATATACGCTTGTGATCAAGACCAATATTTTCAAGATTATACAAGAAATACAAGATATACAAGACGAAGCTTTGTGCAAGGGGGAGTGTTAGGAATAGTTTATGCCCAAAGCATCCTTCCGTAGAGTCGTGTCTCTTATGTATAGACACTTCTTCAATCTCTCTCTCCCAACAGTTGTGTCTCTTGTAACAGTCACGTCCCTTGTAACAGGTGTCATTGGCACCCCAAATCCTTGTATAAATAGGGTTTTGCCCACAAGCAATAAACACAAGTTTAGATCAATCCTTTCTATTCTTCACAAATACGCCTTTAGTGGCGTCCACATTAGTATGATCTACTGCTTTATTGGGCATATGGAGTTACCAAACTCAGCAATTTGAGTATTTTTTCTATCGAGTTTTGCTTGATATAGATGATCCTCTTGTACGGATGATAATTGTTACTAATGCAAGGTAGCTAACTGATCATTCATCATAGCTCCCTCTCGGATATGGGTTCAGGAAAAAAGCTTATTCACATTTGAAATGGATTCCTGTGTCCTTCTCCTTCGTATGCCAAACTCACGTCAATGGGATGAAGTGTTCCCGCAAAAAAAAGGACGAAGCGTTCTACTGTAGCATGTAGAATTTATTTTATTTTATTTTATTATTGAGGTAACATTGTAAGGTTTTTCTCTCAGTCTCTCACATTATCCACCATGGGGAGATAGTATTGAACATTAGGCTCCCTAATCTGTTGACCCTTTGTCTTGGTACTTTCAAGTTTCAACAACATGTCGTTTTTTCTTAGATTTGAGTCAGGGGTGCTTTGCTAGCTGTTCAGGAACGAGAGGTGTTGGACTGATATTCTACCGATGGTATAAGATCTCTCTTTAAACAATTTGAACCCTTGCTATTTGTGGCTCACAATGATGCTCCGTCCAAGTTGGCAGGTGGAAATGTACTTAATTGAACCACTAAACCCACCAGTTCAACTTGTGGATGGGTGTGATGCTGAAGATAGGTATCAATGTATCATGATCTAGTACCCTGAACTAAATTGAATCCTCTTTATTGATGCTTGTAAAGCATCTTGATACAGCCATGAAATGTAAGAGTTCAAAGCTCCTTGCCTCTGCATCCAAGATGCACACAACTCACAACGAAACAAATAGGTCGGGAGCAAACCTGCTTATAAAGGGTGTGTTTGAGACTGTTTCGCTTCTTAAGATTTTTCTTTATATATATATATATTTTTTTATTTTTTTTCTAAGAAAAATGCAAACCAAGCGAGGTAGCTTCACAGTGTTCTCCTCTGCAAATGAACTCATATCTGAAGTCCAACTTCCCATTCTTCGTGAATATCTTCAAGGGATGGTTCAAATAATCTATTTCGAAGAGTTTCTTTTGAGTTGGGGTAAAGTTTAGTACCAAATATATTACTCACTTTACACATAGGATATACGTTGCATGCCACATGGACTATTCACCACATCCACCACCATTGTCGATGTCGGCTTCGACCTCTTGTCTCCCTCCACAATCACCGTGTTTCAAGGTCGACGACGCAAGATCCATAGTGTCAAGGACAATTCAAACCAGAGGAAAAAGATGATGGCCTCCAATGCGTGGCGCGCGGCTTCCCTTTCTCCCTTCACCCTGATGGCTGGCAAAACTCCATGGGCGAGGATGAGGGAACCTACCCACGAGGAAGTGTTCGGTGAGATGCTAAGTCGATAAAAATCATTTCTCTTTTCTTTTTTGTTTTGTCCGCTTCAATTGTGCCTGAATCCAAACAATGGTGATGATTTGTATAGTGATGGGGTAATAAATTTCGTAGGATCGTCAATCACTAATGTAACCTTCTTGACGAGCATGATGGGTGGTCGGTTCATACGAATGACGTGTCGAGATACTTCTCACTTTAAGCACGCAAATAAGGGAAATTTGATGAATTGTATTCCTGGAAGCATCGAAGAAGAGAGCATGACGGGCAATAGATTACACCAATCAAGAGGACATAGCTTCTACGATGGCATGTGAAGATGTCACTCTTGATGCGATCATCGAGATTGATCAAACCGACACAAAGTATTGGAAGTGTATCGATAAACGGAATCATCATCATGTTAGACGTCCATCCAAAACGTATGCTAAAATTTATCATATCCCGATGGGATACGATCCTTCAGAGTTGCAACCGGTGAGTTGTTCATTTGGAGCAAGTTAAGTCTGGACCTTCTAGCGCTGCCACCATTGATAATGGTGCGAGCACTTTTGTCATCTATTTCAATGCCATATTTGCTAATATTTCATATACCTTAGAGTTAGGATCGCATAGCCCAAGAAATCTACAAGCAAATCCCCAAGTCAAAGTGCAAAACATTTGTACTGCAACATTGTTGGGAAAAACTCGACAACGGTGAGAAGTGGACGACAAGGAGTGACGAGCTCCTTTAGAAAAATTAAGGTCATGTACCAGTTTGAAGTTGTTGATGATGGAGATGAACATGAGACGATGCCTAGGAGTTCTACACTGGGGTCAAGCATGGTATGTCCTCGTAGCAGGAAGAGATCGGAGAGGCTCAAGAGACGAGGAGATGTCAAAAAATACAAGATTGATGAGTTGATCAACACAAAGGAGTAGGTGGCTCACGAAATGTAAATGAAGATGGACTTGGTAAAGAGGAGGCAACAAGAGAAGTTGCCATGGTGGGAACAAATAAATGAAAGTAAAAGACGCAAGGAAGAGATGGGACGTGTATGCTTCAACTAGAGGAGAATCGATCCATCCAAATGCCATGGGTGAAAAAAGGTAATAATGTTTTGGAGAGTATATAGCATAAAACTACCACTTTCAGGGCTAGGTCACAAAATAACTACCGCTTTTGCGGAAAAAAATTCGGTGGAGACCGGCTCCAAAACTCCTCCTGTGCAGCCCCTCCTTCGATGAGCTCCACGTGGACAAACTCACCATCTTACGGATCGTTTTCTCCCATCGTTTCCAAGCGTTCTGCGGCTCCCGGCTCGGCTCGGCTCGGCTCCTAGCCTTTAACGGATCCCAGGGGTTGGGGATTCGATCCCGACTGCTGCGAGCCTGCGACAAGTTCAGGAGCGCGCCACTGGTGCCTGGATCCGCTCCTCCATCGCTTGGATTGCTTCCGCCGTCGCTGCACTCACCTCCACCAACGCCGTCCTTCTCTGAATCTCAGTCCGGAATAGTTTCCCCATTCAGCTCTCCACCTCCGGCCAACGGACTCAAGTGACTCTTGTGTATGCCGCTACAGTTATTACTAACCAGCGGGCAGCAAGAACAATCACACAGTACATGAAACAGCAGATACCTTTGTTTTGATTCATTTTTCTCCCATTACAGTTCAACTGTATGCATTTTATTTGCAGCAACCGTGCTAACTGAAAACTAAATAAATATTGTAGTACTCCCTCCATACCTATGCTACTGAAGATTTTAGTACATTGTGTATATTGGAATATATTCAGCACGGACGATCTTGTTATGATTTGGATTTCAAATGCTACTGATTAATAGTGGTCTGTCACCATATACATTTTCTGGAGATATAGATCGATCATGTATTTGTGCATTTTATCATTCAGTTCAGATGATGGACACAACTGTGAACATGATTTTAGTTATAAAAAATGTAAACAAGTCATGTGATTGTTTCCCTCATTATTTGATACATTATTCTGTAGATAAAAAGATACAAAAATACATTTGTATATGTATAGAAAATCAGAGAAATAATCACATTTTTAACCTTCAAATTGAATATTTCGAATCATCCATATATATATTAGATATAAAAAATATAAGTACATTGTAATTAGTACATTCCCAGTGAGAAAAATCAACTCTCTGGCATCCCCTTTATAATTAATACATTGAGAGGACACCCCCATTTAGTTCTTTCATCGCTGAAGTTCTCGCCGCAAGGTGCCGTCGGTGTCGAAGATGGCACCCTTCTTGGATTATACTATATGCTTTCCTCCTTGGGCCAATAGGAGAATGTTGATGAACTTTTTATATCTCTGGCAACAATCTCACTTTGATTCATCCAGAAGATGTTCAACCAGGCTTACACATTTGGTCACTCTAGTCAAGGTTTTCCTCAATTGATTTTCTACAGGGTAAAAGAAAAGGAAATGTCAGCGACATAAAACATCCAACCCTCAAAACTGTAACATGCTAAGAAACCAGGGAGTCCATATTGTCAGTTTTGGTTCTTCCATATTGTCTTTTCCCTAAGCTGAAAATGCATTTATATTCTATAATCGCTCTCTTTTTATTTATAAAATTACAAATGCAGTATCTCCTGAAGGCCCAATTCCAATACAACAACATGTATGTTAATTTGTTGCTTATTGAAATCACAGGAAGTTCCTCACATGTACATGTACATGTTCAGTATTAACAGAAAAAAATGTATATGTTCAGTAAGCAATGTTTACCTACGGACGCATCAGGGGAAGTGCTTGTTTCCTTCATGCAACACTATACTACTAGAACTACAGTTCACCAGCGAGAACAATATACAGATGTAGAACAGGAAAAGAAATCAATGAACAACCCAGCCACAGACAAATCAATTGCATCAGACCCAAACGAATCTCCAAAAGGTAGAAGGAACTCAAACCTGCAATTTCGTCGTGTGGCCGGCGGCGGCTCTCGCCCTATCCCGTTGCGGAAAAGGGGGCGGGGCGGAAGAAGTGACTGCGGTAGAGAACGGGTTGGGCGGGGGGGGGGGGGGGGGAGGCCACCGCCGAAGCGACACGACGGAGGCGATTGCGGCGGCGGCGGCCGACGAGAGATGTCCGGCTTGAAGAGACGGAGAAGAAATTTAAGGGACCCGCTTGAGCCGACCCATATAGGAGACCAGATTATCTCCAATTGAGCGGAGCGTCAGCGTGCGAGCCGAGGGGAACGCATATTAGGGCCTCCTTTTTGTTATAGGATAGGATTATCATAGGAATAGGAAAATTGTAGGATTGAGATGACATGTATCTTCAATCCTATGAGTAGGGATAGAAAAAGAGATGTCATTTGGTTCACACCAAAAGAAATTTTCCATTAAGTCTAGGCTTATTTTTATTTTCCTTTGAAATGTGAAGGATATGAACCAATCCTATGTAGGAATAAGAATCCATTCCTATGAACCAAAGGGCTCTAAAAGGAAAAATTCCTATAAAAATCCTATCCTACAAAATTCTTATGATATTCCTCCAAACCAAAGGAAGCTTAGATGGTGAACGGAGGGATACCGTAGGATGTTGGAGACGTACATGTGTCAGCAGATGTGATCGGGTATGCACGGAAGGAGGCCTGCACACGGTATGCATGTAATGTTTTTCCGCTTTTGCTAATGTTCTAAAAAACTACCACTTTTTTGGTGGGCTATTTCAAAAAACACTAGCCGCCCAGCGATTAAGATTTAAGCGTAATTATGACAAGGCTGACCCACCCATCAGAAATAAAGTCAACACATACTTTATATTTAAGTCCTTGCATAAAAACTTAAAAAGCGATTAGGTCCCTCCCATTAAAAAAAATTTCAACCAAATTTTTTTTCCAGCCAAAAAAGTACTTTTTTGGTGCAAAATAAAAAAATTTGGAGGAATAAATGTCTAATTTTTCCCATAGGGAAAATAAATTTTTCGGCCCAAAAATGTTAATTTTTTAACAAATTTTTTCGGTCCAAATATTATTTTTCCCCAAAATAATTCGGTCCAAAAATGTTTTTTTGCCCAAAAGCCCCTTAAAAATATTGTTTGGCCGAAAATAAATCAGGGAAAAAAATATTTGGGATAAGTTGGATATTTTTTTGGGCAAAAATAATTTATGGATAAAAAAATATTTTTTCGGGAAAATATTTTCGTCCCACAAAATCCTAAATTTTTCCCAAAAGCTAATATTTTTATCGGGAAAATATTTTTCGACCAAAAAATAGTTTTTTTCCGCCAAAACAAATTACTTTTTTGGTGCAAAATATTTGTTTGGAGGGAAAAAACGGATTTTTTGCTGGAAAATGATTTTACCCATAGGAAAAATATTTTTTTCGGTCCAAAAATGTTACTTTTTCAACAAATTTTTTTGGTCCTAATATCATTTTTTACAAAAATAATTTCGGCCCAAAAAAACCTTAAAAATATTGTTTGGGCGAACATAAATCAGGAAAAATATATATTTGTGAAAAAAATATTTTTCGGGGAAATATTTTCCACAAAAAATACCGTTTTTTGCCTCCAAAAATAAAATATATATTTAGACCGTATTTAATTTTTTCGGGCAAAAAGAATATTTGGAAAAAAATCAGGAAAATATTTTCCACAAAAAAACGTTTTTTGCCTCCAAAAAGAAAAGGTTTTGTACAAAAAAATAAAAAATTTGTTTGTAAAAATTATTTATCTTTTGCAGAAAAAAAATATTTTTTAAAAGGGAGGGACCCAAAAGGCTTTTTAAATTTTTATGCAGGAACTTAAATGTAAAGTATGTGTTGACTCTATTTCTGACGGGTGGGCCAGTCTTGTTATAATTACGCTTAAAACTTAACCGCCGAGCGACTAGTGTTTTTTGGAACAGCCCACAAAAAAAGTGGTAGTTTTTTGGAACATCAGCAAAAGCGGTAGTTTTTTGTGACCTAGCCCCGAAAGTGGTAGTTTTATGCTATATACTCTATTTTGGGGATGAGGCGATCAGAGATCATGATTTGCAGGATATCATGGAGTGACCAACATACGAGAGGAGGGAGCGGTGCACACTTGGGAGGAGATAGTGGTGATGACCACATGTGATTTTTCGTGCTGGTTGAGTCTGTGCATTATGATTCTTTTGGTTGCACTTCGATCTTGCATCATGGTTCACCTTTTGTTCATGCATTTGGAGACTATGTTATGTACTTATGTTCAAATATTTCAAACTTGAAAATATTCATTGGTTTGGAACGCTGTTGAAGTGTGTGACTTGGAAAAGTTTTGACTTATATCTGTAAATCTGAGGATCAAGTAGAGTGTATATGCACAAACGTATGAGAAATAAGAGAAAGTTTCGGAGGATGACGATTTGGGGAATCTGCTAGAGTTGCAGAGTGGGGCGGGGAAGACGACACCTCAAATATTGTTCTTACCAAAAAATTATTCTGTTAACATTTTAACACAAGAAACATGATAGGTTGATCCTAGAAAAAACATGATATGTAAAAATTGAATTTTTTGTCATGAATTTTCATGCACGGCAGACATATTTTTATATCAAATAGAGTACATGCAATCTTTGTTGAACAGAATCCATCGTTGTAGACAAGTATAACTAATTTCAAAGCACGATGAAGTAGCAATTGTTTATCAGTGCATCATAGTAATGAAGAAGAATAAGGAGCTTACAGCATTACACACAATTATTCTTGGACACAGGGGAATATGAGGCAACTACTCCCCGTTTCAGAGTAAACACGCACTGAAGATTCAGAGTAACTAAAATGCATGAGCACACCGTACAGAAACAACATACATCAGCACCGAAAATTCAGGTGTATATAAAAAAACACCAAGGCTGCGCTTGGAATGGTTGTAAATAATACAGGGCTGTAAAACTTACAAGTGTATTTGCCCGGCCGCTATACAAATTCCGATCGGAAACAGAACAACCGCCGGAGACATGTATTTTCTTTACAAGTGTAACTGAGGGAAAACAGTCATCCAAACGAGGCCTAATGGCAATTTATCTGACACCTGAACATTCAGTTCAGAGCATCAGTGTCTGTCATATATGCTGAAATCCAGATCAACCAATAGGAGATATTGAATCAAGCATCAGGCCCTATCCGTGTCTGACTCGGGCACTCGACGCATAGCATGCGCATCAAATATTTACATGGTCAGTGTCAGCCGTACTTCTGTTGTCACAAGACACACATAGACATAGAGCACAGCCTATTACAGAACACACATGGACATAGCACAGCCATAGCACATATTCGTCATCTCTATTGGCAACAAAAGCAGTGTTACCACATAGCTCAAATATAAAAGTAGGTTCTACTCAGAAAGGTGGTTCTTGATAAATCTATCAACCCATATCGATTTGTTAGATATTGTAAGCTTGTTGAATGCCCTAGCAATTGCAGGATTCTCAACTAAATGAGCATAGTAATGGGTAAGATGCACCTCTTCAAATCCAGGAAGATCCATCAAGTTACCCCAAAGATCTTCAGGGACATCTGTATCTACACATTCAGATTTCTCTATGGCTTTGGCAAGGTTATCAAGGTTGGTCATCAAATGTTTCAACTCGTCATCATTGTTTACCTTGGCTCTTTTCGATGCTTTACTGCTAGAGGAATCACCATTCTTCCCCCATTCTGGAATAGAAAAAGGCAGTGTAAATTCTTCAACACTAGCAGAAGTTTCATTTCCTCCATTGGCAATTTCATTCCCGGCCACATCTGCAGCAAGAAGCTCATTCCCACTCTTAGTGTATAAACCAGACGCCATACCATCGCTGAAGTTTGTGGCCATCTCATGATAGTCGCTTGGAATCCTCAACAAGTCAGCATCGTTGCGGTGATAATTTTGATGGTCTTCCCACATTTTGTCAGCAAGGGCTTGTCTGAACTCAACCATGTGCCCATGGTCATGCGTTTGCTCTCTCTGATAACTAGGGGGTTTAGGTTTCCAATTAATCTCCGGTATAATGAAGCAATCTGTGCCTTCTGAAAGAACCCAGTTGTGGAGGATGACACAAGCTATCACAACATCCGCTTGAGTAGTGGAGGGGAAGAATGGATTTGCATCATCAAGAACTTTAAATCTTCGCTTGAGTGATGCGAATGCACGTTCTGTAGTCACTCGTAGAGATGAGTGCCTAAGATTGAACAATTCCATTGCATCTCGCACATGATTGTCCCCCCACTCTGTCAAGTGATATCTCAAGCCGTGGAAAGGTGGCAAAAATCCAGGTTTTGCTCCATATCCGGCATCCATTAGGTAGAATTTACCTAACATGTCAGGAACACATATGAGCACCTAGGTAGTAGTATTGCGTAATAAGTAGTAATAACTCTGTATGGACATATCGTGGTAGAACAAATGCATTACCTTGAGGAACGCGTAAGCCATCCACTAAAACAGTTTCATCATGTGCAGATCCCTCCCAACCAGACAACACATGTGTGAAACGAAGGTTAAAATCAATTGCTGCCATCACATTTTGGCTTGCGAATGACTTGTTACCACGGTAGGCAGTCTCCATATTCTTACAAGCAGAAGCTTGTATCTGTGTACTATCAATGGCTCCAATACAATCCTATATGATCAGAACCGCCCAACAAATTCAGTAACTATAAAGTTTCTATGCTAAAAAATAATATAGCTGTACATGGTCATACCTTGAAGTATGGTTCCAATCTTGGGTCGCCAGCAATTCTGGTTGGGGTTTCCAATGATGGTGGCCTAATAAACTCATCCCTTAGCTGAACTATGGCATGGAGGACTAGTCCAAAATAGCGACTAACCGTTTCACCCGACCTATTAAAAATAGCAGCTACTACCCTATTCCGAAGGTTGTGTCCTACTGTGATCAAGAACATGGCAACTTGCTCCTCAATACATATATGAACAGTATCACGGAGCAAAGAACGTTCCCTCAAAACTTGGCACAACCGGAAGAAAGAAGCCCTCGCGAGCCTTAGCGTTTTCTGACAAGTTATATCATCCTTGTAAATCTGGTTATTTAGAAAGGCAATCCTTTTCTTGTCCCTTTCCTCGATTGGGCCATAGGAAATACTCTCTCTCTTTCTCTGTAGTCTCGGCCGGACATACAACATGACCACACATGAAGCCACGGATGCAGCGGCTCTTATAAGCATCAACCTTCTTCTCCTGAACCTCTCCTTGTCCATCTACAATACATTTTGTCAAATGTCCAAAACATGTTATGAATCGTAATGAACGGTAACAATATTGCAGAATGTAAATGCTAACAGTAACTGCAGCTTTGCCACCTACAATTCATGCAGGAGAGGTTGGTTTCAGGTTCGAAGGAATAGCAGGTTGGTTTACAGAAGAAAATGAACTAGCAGCACTTGCATCTCAAATACCAGTTCATGGTTCAGTGCATGAATGTTATGAACAATATGAAGGTATACATATACGTACATTATTCCCAGTCACAATTCCAAGTCATTATCCATCAATGTAGGGACAGTCACAAATCCAAGTCATTATCCATCGATGAAGGAATCGAAGAATTAGGATTCCATACCTCGGGTTGGAACAACTGGTGCGAACTCTAGGCGACGGAGAGTGGGATTTGGGGCAGAAGCAACGCGCAGACACCAGCCCCCTGGTCGCCGGTCGCTTGCGGCCTTCGGGTGCGCGCGGAGGAGGGAAGGGAGAGGGTAGAGGCGGGAGAAGGGATGGGCACAGGCTAATACGCGAGGGGGAGCAACCGACGGAAGCAGAGCATGTCGCCGGCGGCCGCCGTCGACTGGGTTCCGGTCGCTGGGGCGTAGGTGGTTCGGGCCTGGGAAGGCTTGGTGCGTGGGGACTGTGGTGGACAGGTGAAGGGAACCGATTAAGATCTGTTCGTTTATTTTGCGGTTTTTTTTAACTTAGGTTTGTTCGGTTAATCCCTTCTTCAACGGGATTAGAGAAGTTTGAAGGGAATTGGTGAGGTTTTTGAGTAATAAAATATCTATTTTCTTACAATCAATTTTAAATTCAAGGAGAATGAACGAGGCGAGCATCTTCAACATCATGTTATAAAACGAGCACTATGATACTGGAGCCAGCATCCAATCACATGTCTAAAGCATCTCCAGCCGCGCCCTCAAGATGTCCCCAAGTTTACACTATTTGCGTCGGACGGACAAAATACGTCCAGTCGCGTTCTCAAGGGCCTAAATAGCGTCGGATCGGGCCGATTTTGAGTTCGGCGATCCCAAGCCGACCCGGCGCGCTGGGTTGCTTGGGGCGCCGGACGAAGCGAAAAGAACCGGCTGGCCCACTGGCAGAGCAAACCGCCCAAAAATCGACCACCTCTCCCCCACCACCCTTGTCGTCGCCGGTGCCGCGCCGCCGCAAGGTAGCCGTTGCGCCGCCTCCCGCCGCTGCTCCACCCCACCGCCCCCTTCCAAGCTTGCCTAGCACAACGGCGGTTGGCCGGCGCGTCGCGACCAACCGAGACCATCGGCGGCTGGCCGCGCCCACCCCGCGCCCAGGTGTTCGGTGAATTGCCGCGTCGAGATGGACTCTGACGACGAGGCGCTCTTCGCCGCGCTGACGGAGGAGGAAGAGGCCGCCGCCGACGACCAGGACGACGAGCACCTCATGATGCTCGCCGCCTTCGCCGACCTGTTCGGCGCCAACACGGCGCCGCGGCGGGGCGGCTCCAAGATGGGCCGCCGGAAGGCAAAGGAGAGGCGCCGTTCGGAGGGCTACTGCTTGCTCTACTCTGACTACTTTGCCGATGTTCCCCTGCACGACGAGAAGATTTTTCGGCGCCGGTACCGCATGGGCCGAAAGCTCTTTCTTCGCATTGTCAATTCACTTCGAGAGTACGACAACTACTTCGTTTGCAAGAAAGATTGCACCGGCACAGTTGGATTCTCCTCACTTCAGAAGTGCACAACGGCCATGAGGATGCTTGCATACGGAGCTCCTGGTGATCAACAGGAAGACTATGCACGCATGGCCGAGTCCACCGTCTTGAGTGTATGTACAAATTTTGCAGAGCAGTGGTGGGCTGCTTTGGAGGACAGTACTTGCGAGCACCCAATGCAGAAGACACTTCTCAAATCCTAGCAGAGAATGAAGCAAGAGGATTTTCTGGGATGCTTGAAAGCATCGATTGCATGCATTGGGAATGGAAGAACTGTCCATTTTCTTGGCAGGGATGTACAAGGGCGCAAAAGGTCACTGCAGTGTGGTACTTGAGGCAGTTGCTACACATGATCTCTAGATTTTTCACTCCTTCTTTGGCATGCCAGGAACACACAATGACATCAACGTCCTGCGGTGCTCAAATGTCTTTGCCAGGCTTGTCGAAGGTCATGCTCCTTCGGTGAACTTTGAGGTCAATGGGCACCAGTACAACAAGGGATACTATCTAACAGATGACATCTATTCAAGATGGCTGGTATTTTTGAAGACCATCTCAAACCCTGTGCCAGGATGGAAGTACACCCACTTTGCCAAGTGCCAGGAGTCTTGCAGGAAGGATGTTGATACGTCTCAAACATATCTACTTTTCCAAACACTTTTGCTATTGTTTTGGCTTCATTCTTGCATGATTTGAACGAAACTAACCCGGACTAACGTTGTTTTCAGCAGAGCTACCAGTGCTATTTTCTTTTGTGCAGGTTTCTGGATATTTAGGTACGCTGGAAAAATCCCAAAAATATATATATAAAAAATCAGCGTTCCGGAAGCTTCCGCAAGTCCAAAGGGGGGCCACAGGGCAGCCAGGGGGCAGCCAGGAGGGTGCCTGGCGCGGCCCAGCCCTTGCCGCGCCACCTGCCCTCCTGGCTTGGTCCCACGTCCCCCGGTGCCCTACTTTGGCCCTATTTATTCTCCCAACGCAGAAACCCCAGAACAGAAGTCGCTTTTCCAATCTACGTCGCGGAACCGCCGCAACCCTCTGTTCTTCTCCGGGAGAGCTAATCTGGAGGCTGCTTTGGCCTCCGGTGAGGGGAAAATCATCGCCATCGTCATCATCATCGCCTCTCCATCACCCCTTCATGACTTCCTCTCTCATGTGTGAGTAATTCCCTGCTGTAGGCAAAGGGGATGGTAGGGATTGGATGAGTTAGATCATGTAATAGTTCAATCAGATTGTTGGGGGCATGTTGCCTATCATCTACTTGGTGTTTATCATCTCTGTTACAACTTGTTGCTCTTAATGCTTGTCACTTTGGGCCCGAGTGCCATGATTTCAGATCTGATCACCCTTTTTTTTTCTTGAGTTTGTGGTGTTCTTGATCCTATCTATGAGTTGTATTCACCTATTATAGTCCGGAACCGGCGATCCCAATGGTGACAACTTGGGACACCAAAGAGGATGTACTATAATTTGAGGATTCCGTGTATCCATGAAGTGTTAATGCTTTGTTTCGGTGCTCTTTGATAGGAGTACCTTAATCTCCCTAAGTTCCTTTTGGCCCCGTTTGTAGCGGGAGGGTAGGACAAAAGATGGTGTGCAAAGTTCTTATTGCAAGCACGTACAACTACCCTGGGATACACGCCTGATGTTTGATATTTGCCTAGATGATCCTTTCTTTTCTGTGAGCCTTGCCCGTGTTAGAATCTATTACATGTTCGTTCTCATCCAAGCAGCGCCCAACCATCCATCTCCCTAGCCTACAGTGTTTTCTTTCCTGCTGGTTACTAGTTGTTTACTTTTGCTGTTTTACTTTTGCTGTTTCACCACCACCATCACCACTATTATCACCACCACTACTACCACCGTATCACAGTTGCTACTAATACCTTTGTGCAAGAAAGTGTTTATTTCAGGTGCGGTTGAATTGACAACTCAATTGTCAAAGCTTGTACGTGTTCTTTGCGTCCCCAAGTGTCGAATCAATAAATTGGGTTATCTTGCCCGCGAAGACTATCTCGATCCCCTACAGTTGAGAGTTATCAAGTACTGTTTTCTGGCGCCGTTGCCGGGGACCATAGCTTTATTTACAGGTCTACTTGAAGTATCCTACCTGCTGCACGCTATCCACTATGGGTAAGAAAGGAGACCCCAAGGTTCCGATCTTACCATCCCGTACGAGAAGAGGTACTGCTCTTAGCACTAGTGCTAAACTTGATTCACCTTCAGTTATGAGTCAGTTTGATTCACCTCAGTTACATGTTACTTCTGCTGAGTCTGGCAATATGTTAGATACTTTTGATGATGCTTCTACTACCTTTGAGACTACAGGTTCACTTGGTTCTTTTATTGAAGAACAGATTGCTGCTGCTGCCCGATTCTCGGGTGTTGAAATTCCTGTTGCCCAAACACCTATTGGAAAACTCATAACTTTGCTGGCCTTAAGGAGAAACTCCTTGAGGATGATTATATTACGCTTGATGGTGATTTTTGCAGGGATCTTAATGAATGTGCTGATTCCGACCCTGCTACTATAAAGAAGTTGCTAGCAAAGCATTCCCTGAAGAACAAGTTTACTCCTGATCCTACTTTTGCTACGTCTCCTATATGCATCACTGATCCTGATTATGATTTCTCTGTTGATCTTTCACTTATATCCACAGTTGAAGCTGATCCCTTTTATGGAAGAGAAAATGATGATGCTATCGAGCACCTGACCAAACTCACTGAGTTGGGTGGCTTGTTTACTACTGATGAAAGGATCCGGAACTTTTATGTGACCAAGCTTCTTCCTTTTTCCTTGAAAGGAGATGCTAGAGCATGGTATGATGCACTACCATGTGGTTCCATTCAAAATCCTCAAGATATGGCTATATCTTTCGTTGATAAGTATTTTCCTGCTCATATGCAACATGCTGCTTTGCAAAGAATTTATAACTTTAAACAGTTGCAGGATGAGGATCTCCCTAAAGCTTGGGGGAGATTTTGCAGTTTGCTGAAGGCTAGACCGGGACATGAGATCCCTAAGAATGAATTACTTGATATATTTTATGCTGGTCTAACTGATGGGTCTAAATCCTATCTAGATAGTTGTGCTGGTTGTGTTTTCAGGCAAAGAACATCGGACGATGCGGAAGAATTGATGGGCAAGATTGCCAAAAACCATGAAGATTGGTCCGTGCCTGAACCACCTCCACCACCAAAGAAGAGGGGCATGCTTGTCCTAAGCCCCGAAGATATGTAAGAAGCAAAGAAGTCTATAAAAGAGAAATGAATTAAAGCTAAAGACGTGAAGAATCTACCCCCAATTGAGAAGCTGTGTGAGCCTACCACTCACCCACCTATGGTAGAGGTACACTCTCTTTTAGATTTCAATGCAAGTGACATCCCTAAAGGCAAACCTCCTGACCAATGTTTAGATGAGCTTGATAATTTTATTATGAAGCAGAGTCACTTCAATGAGAAGATACAAGGTCAGTTGCATGATAATACTCTTGCTATCAAAAGTTTGCTTGATGTTCTAGGAAGAACAGTTAATGATGTTAAATGTCTTGTGAAGCATTTTCATATGGTTCAAACTCAGCTTGAACAAATTTCTAATGTGCAAAAAGATTTGCTTGCTAATAATGCCAAACAGGACAATTTACATGCTTATGGTATAAAGACCCGGGGTGGAACACACACCCAGGACCCTCTCTACCCAGAAGGGCATCCGAAGAGGATCGAGCAAGATTCTCAAGTGCAGGAAGAAGAAATTGTTAGCTCTACAAAGAAGAAGAAGAAGAAGAAAAAGAAACACAAGGAAGCTGACAATTCCAATGATCCAATAGAAGAAGAAGAACGAGCTGTTGATCCAAACAACATATCTACCTCAGATGCTGAGACTGAAGACGGTGCTGAACCTGAAAAAGATGCTGAAAAGAATGATCCACCTGAGGTTCGAGAAGAAGAAGCACTAGATAAGCGCAAGAAGTATACTAGAGAAGACTTTCTTGCAAGGAGACATGGGAAGGAACGAGAACCATGGGTACAGAAACCCATGCCTTTCCCAAGCAAGTCCGTCAAAACCAAAGAAGAAGAGCACTACAACAACTTTTGTGAGTGGATGAAACCTCTTTTTCTTCAAATCCCTTTGACTGATGCTATTAAGTTACCTCCTTACTCTAAATATATGAAAGATATTGTTACTAATAAAAGAAAAGTCCCTAATGAGGCAATATCTACTATGCTTGCTAACTACTCTTTCAGTGGCAAGATTCCTGGAAAGCTCGGTGACCCAGGTATACCCACCATCCCTTGCTCCATAAAAATTAATTATGTTAGAACTGCTTTATGTGATCTTGGTGCAGGAGTGAGTGTTATGCCCTTTTCTCTCTACAAAAGACTTTGTTTAGAGAAACTAATTCCTACAGATATCTCTCTCCAAATGGCCGACAAGTCCACGGCTGCCCCGATCGGTATTTGTGAGGATCTTCCTGTTGAAGTTGCCAATTGCTTAATACTTACTGATTTTGTTGTGCTTGACATGCCCGAGGATGGGAGCATGTCCATTATCCTTGGTAGAACTTTCCTTAACACCGCAGGTGCTGTTATTGATTGCAATAAAGGGAAGGTTACCTTCAACGTGAATGACAAAGTGTATTTTCCGAAGAAGATCGACAAAAGGCATGGCCTTAACTCCATTGAGAATATCGAGACCGTGAAGATTGGAGAATGGGATTGTCCACTACATGTATACCATAAATACAAGACAATTATGGTGGGGACAATGTCCATTAAAGTGAGAGTGCAATGATCACTTCATAAGAGGCGAGACTTTCTGCGCTATATACCACAGGTTTTTTTTAGCACTATATACCACAGGTTTGTTGGTAAGACTTGATCAACCTTGCTAACTAGCATGTTTTATATAGGTAAAAAGTTGAGCTTGTTATGTTTTCATTTCCTTTAGCTTTTATTCTCCTTGTTGTACCCAAGTTTTTGTGTTTAAATCTTCACTTGTTCTAACTTTTGTCTCAAAGTTCACGAAAGTTTTCGCAGCTTTTTGAACTTTGAAAAATTCTCTACAGTGAAGTTGCCTAGAAAATTCCAGAAAAATCAAAATCAAAATTTCCAGGTAAAAAGCCATCAGGAGGCACCTGAGGCTGACCAAGGGGGTCCACCCCTGGCCCAGGAGGCCAGGTGGCGCGGCCCAGCTCCTGGCCGCGCCACCCACCCTCCTGGGGCCCATAGGCACCCCCTGGTGGCCTCTCCCCTCACTCTCTCTCCTTCCTCCCAAAAACTCGTGTTCTTGCTCTGG
Source organism: Bromus sterilis (assembly GCA_950022295.1). Taxonomy (NCBI): domain Eukaryota; kingdom Viridiplantae; phylum Streptophyta; class Magnoliopsida; order Poales; family Poaceae; genus Bromus; species Bromus sterilis. The sequence goes on from OX465597.1 coordinate 36,756,675, forward strand.
TTCTGCTGTTCTTGAGCACGAAACCTCGATCTCCTTCTACAACCACTCATTTGAGCTGAAATTTCGAACAAATACTCTCTGGTATGTGACTCCCTCGCCCCTCCAATTAGTTTTTTAGCTGGTGGCTTCATTAGTGAGTATTTAGTGGTTCTTGGTGCTGTTTAGTTGAGCTTAAATGTTTGTGTAGAAATTTATTTTTCAAGTTTTGTTGCTAGTTTGAGCCTTGGTAAAGTAAGTAGAATGTTTTGCCCAAACTAATTTTGCTTAAATCTTTGTTTTTGTGAATTGTAAAAAATTTCAGAAATGGAGAGGCTAGGAAAGTGGCTTGGGAAGAAGAAACCAGAGCGATCTAGCCGTGTTATGCGTTCCGCAGCTTCACCTTCGACCACAAGGGTGAGCTACAATGAAGATATCGTACCCATAGAGATGATGGACGCGTCACCCGCGAAAGCCATGCCATTTCCATGCGAAGATTTCATGGAGGATGCCGGCATACAAGAAGAGTTCTATGCTCTGTGTGCCAATGCAGGTTTGACACGGCTTGTTACGAGCCGTGTACCACAGTACGAGACACTCACCGCTATTTTTGTTAACAGTTTCAGGTTTTATTCTGACAATGATACTGTGGTGTTTCAACTTTATGAAAGATTACTGACCATGCCTATGAGTATATTTTGTGAAGCTTTAGGTTTGCCAGGCTTGGTCGAGAAGAAGAAGAGGAAAAATGTCCAAACTGTTGCACTCAACACCCTCCTCGACTCGTTCTGTAACACTGAAGTGAGGCCATCCAACCGTCAGAAGATTTCCAACATTATGTTCCCTCACCTCAGGTATTTCGCCTATTATATTGCTAGAGGAGTGTTGGCTCGAGACAACACGAGCAACACTTCTACGCCTGATACTGCTATCATGGAGAACGCCCTCTCAGGGAAGCACGAATATCATGTGGGTTCGCTTATTGCGAAACACCTTGCTACTAATAGTAACAAGGGGGGCCTCTTTGGTGGCGTCTATGCCACACTTCTTTTGCAGTTTCTCCAAGGAGAACCGCGCCCAGATGATGCAATCTTTCCTTTTGTTAGCCTTGACTTGGCTGACATGAAGATGCATTTCTTTGTTACTAAGACCTCTGACCGCTACAAACTTGATTATATTTTGCGGTTTAAAGACGGTGTGGCACGCACTGTCCGTCTACCTGCACCACTTGTGTTTGATTTTTGTCGCAAGAACGGATTTCGTTTTTCAGTGGCCGAGTTTGATGAGATCACGGGGAGATACCAGTTTCACGACCCCACGGAGGGGGTCGAGCCAGACGAGGAAGAGCGCATCCTGTATCCGCCCGTTCAGGAGGAGCACGTGGTATATCCACCAGTTCAGGAGGAGACCGTCACCCCCTGGGGTGAAGGGTCTTCCTCTGGATGGGGGGCGGGACCTTCCTCTTCCACGTGGGAGGAACCCAGGACTTCAGTGTACGCACCGGAGAATGCATACGACCCATGGGCATACCAGTACTACCCGGGAGCAGGAGGCTCCTCAGGACCGCAGTAGACGAGCCCCAACTTAGGCCAAAAGCCTAAGCTTGGGGGAGTACGTGCTCTCCTCCCCTTTCCATTGTATCTACCGTTGGTTCGCTTTTATCTTTTTGCAAGTTTTTGCCTGTTCTTCTTTGTTCTTTTAGTTTGCAAAAAACCCAAAAATATTTCTCCTTTCTTTTGCTTTCGTTAAACCTTAAAAAAACCAAAAATATGTTTCCTTTGCTCTTTAGTTTGCTTTGTTTCAGAGTTCAGCTCGAGTCCGTGATGATTATAATTTCCTACGTTCGATCGTGCAAGTGACAAGGCAGTAATGACGAAGATCGACGGAAGGGATGCAACAAGGAAAGCCGGTATGAACTCTTTTTGTTTCTACTTTTGTACATATGCATGTACTTATGATTAGAGACCAGCTTGTAGCGACATAGTGCTATGTTTACAATTGCTTTCCCAGTGGTCCATGCTTTCTTTGTGGTTAGTCTCAAATAGCTAGAGTTTATAATGTGTTGCTTGAAATGATTGACAAGCATTGCATTGTTCATGGTGTGGCATATTGAAGTGGTATTTCCCTCCGGGGAATTCTTGGGTTGACTTGGCACATGTTCACGCATGTTAAGACTAAAAAGTTTGTTCTGCCTTGATGATCTTTTTACTTCAGAGTGAGCTATATCACTTTGATGCCCGATTCAATGTTGCTTTGTCGATCTGCATGATTATGACCGTTATGCTCTCTGGTTGGTCGCTTCCCCGTCTTTTGCTAGCCTTCCTCCAGCACCAAGCGGAATTCTGCTTGTGCATCCAAACTCCTTTTCAAACCAGTTGTTCCATTTGAGTCCACCATACCTACCTATATGTGGTATTTACCGGCCACTCCTAACTTAGACTTTCTTGTGCCATGTCGAAATTTATTCAAAAACTTCCCCTTTCTAACCGTACAAGCTCATGGTCCGGTGAGGGAAAATCAATATCTTTCATGCCAAAAATATTTTGACGGAAGTTTTAACTAGTCAATAAAAAATATATGAGAGTTACACCTCCCCCATACTTGATGATGGAGTGAAATGGACCAAATCCTGCTTATGATAGATGGAACGGTATCCTCCTTCCATCCTTGAGGCAAAATAAAAGGTTCCGTAGACCTTCAAAGGATTTATGGATAAGGGAACATGTGTAAGCAAAAGGCATTAATATGGTTGGCATGGGAGATATTGAGAGACCTTTACCGTTCACCGTTGACTGGAAAGTTGCACTTCACAAAAGAGTTTTATCTCTGTTTTCAAAACCAAGAGCTCTGGCACATGTTTAGTCTTTGCTTCCTTTCACGGGTTTTCAACCTTGCCATCAAAAGCCACGGTTCGAGAGTCTCCACCTTCCTTTCTCCAAAGCACCAACTATGAGAGCATAATTGTCATTCTTAGTGTAACATGCATTGTCCCAAAGTATCACATTGTCTTCTGCATGCTTGTGATGTTTCTTACTTTGAGTTCTGAGTTCTAGTCTCCTTTAAAACTCCGGAGGAGTTTCTGCATTTATGTTTTGCTTCACTCATGGAGGCTAGCGAGATACCACTATGATATGTTCATGCTATGTGCATTGTGATCTTAAATTGATTCTCAGGAGCATATTATTTACTTTTTGTTTGTTTGTGACTGATTACATGAAAGAAGGATTGCTTCATGCATTGTCCTTGTAGCATGGAGTCAAAACTTGCTAAACTCTTTCGTAGTGCATGCTTATATACATCTAATGAAGCAAAAGAGTTTGCCAAAGTTTTCTTTGTCGCGTCCAGTTCGTTGAACTGAATTGCTTGAGGACAAGCAATAGCTAAGCTTGGGGGACTTGATACGTCTCAAACGTATCTACTTTTCCAAACACTTTTGCTATTGTTTTGGCTTCATTCTTGCATGATTTGAACGAAACTAACCCGGACTGACGCTGTTTTCAGCAGAGCTACCAGTGTTGTTTTCTTTTGTGCAGGTTTCTGGATATTTAGGTACGTTAGAAAAATCCCAAAAATATATATAAAAAATCAGCGTTCTAGAAGCTTCCGCAAGTCCAAAGGGGGGCCACAGGGCAGCCAGGGGGTAGCCAGGAGGGTGCCTGGCGCGGCCTAGCCCCTGGCCGCGCCACCTGCCCTCCTGGCTTGGTCCCACGTCCCCCGGTGCCCTACTTTGGCCATATTTATTCTCCCGACGCAGAAACCCTAGAACAGAAGTCACTTTTCCAACCTACGTTGCGGATCCGCCGCAACCCTCTGTTCTTCTCCGGGAGAGCTAATCTGGAGGCTGCTTTCGCCTCCGGTGAGGCGAAAATCATCGCCATCGTCATCATCATCGCCTCTCCATCACCCCTCCATGACTTCCTCTCTCATGTGTGAGTAATTCCCTGCTGTAGGCAAAGGGGATGGTAGGGATTGGATGAGTTAGATCATGTAATAGTTCAATCAGATTGTTGGGGGCATGTTGCCTATCATCTACTTGGTGTTTATCATCTCTGTTACAACTTGTTGCTCTTAATGCTTGTCACTTTGGGCCCGAGTGCCATGATTTCAGATCTGATCACCCTTTTGTTTCTTGAGTTTGTGGTGTTCTTGATCCTATGAGTTGTATGCACCTATTATAGTCCGAAACCGGCGATCCCAATGGTGACAGCTTGGGACACCAAAGGGGATGGACTATAATTTGAGGATTCTGTGTATCCATGAAGTGTTAATGCTTTGTTTCGGTGCTCTTTGACAGGAGTACCTTAATCTCCCTAAGTTCCTTTTGGCCCCGTTTGTAGCGGGAGGGTAGGACAAAAGATGTTGTGCAAAGTTCTTATTGCAAGCACGTACAACTACCCTGGGATACACGCCTGATGTTTGATATTTGCCTAGATGATCCTTTCTTTTCTGTGAGCCTTTCCCGTGTTAGAATCTATTACATGTTCGTTCTCATCCAAGCAGCGCCCAACCATCCATCTCCCTAGCCTACAGTGTTTTCTTTCCTGCTGGTTACTAGTTGTTTACTTTTGCTGTTTCACCACCACCATCACCACTATTATCACCACCACTACTACCACCGTATCGCAGTTGCTACTAATACCTTTGTGCAAGCAAGTGTTTATTTTAGGTGCGGTTGAATTGACAACTCAATTGTCAAAGCCTGTACGTATTCTTTGTGTCCCCAAGTGTCGAATCAATAAATTGGGTTATCTTGCCCGCGAAGACTATCTCGACCCCCTACAGTTGAGGGTTATCAGATGTCGAGCGGGCATTTGGGGTTCTCCAATCTTGATTTGCCGTTGTCCGGTACCCCGCTCAGACTTGGTCGAAAGATCAAATGTGGGAGGTGATGAATTGTTGTGTCATTTTGCACAACGTGATCATTGAGAGCGAGAAAGAGGATCCAGTGTATGACTCTGAACCATATCTCAACCAGGGGCCTCTTGCGGTTGTTGATCACCAGATACCACCAGATTGGACAGCCTCTCTCAACATGCGCCAGGAGATCCGAGACCCGCACGTGCATCGTCAACTACAGGAAGATCTAGTGGACCATCTATGGATGCGCAAAGGCAATGCCTAGTTTCATTTGTATATGTATTTGTGCCAAACTATGTGTTTGTATTCCACGCTGTGCGCCGAACTGTGCCGATATTTCATGTTTTCGTGTTGAATTTGCGCCGAACTGCGCCGATATTTCATGTTTTCGTGTTGAATTTGCGTTCGAAAGTTCAATTTGCGTCGTTTCTGGATCGATTCTGGACCGGATCTGCGCCGGCACCATCCGACTTGGGGGCCGCCTTGGGGCCGCGGCTGGGGGGTCGGCCGCCCCAAGCCGGTTTCGCCGCCCGAGCGCCCCCCAAGCGGCGCTAAAATAGCACAAAAAACCGTCTTGGGGGGGGGGCGAACAGCTGGAGATGCTCTAAAACATCCGTTTGTGTTTCACATCAAAATTAAATAGAATAAATAAATTTCATGCAAGTCGAATGAAAATCAAATTGAATATCAATGGAGCGGTAGAGGATGAAGGATCTAAAGAACGAGAACGGCTACGCCACGATTCAAAGGAAGAGACGTATCCACCCACGTTCGCCAAGAACCAACCGTTTTGGTTGAACTTGCTGATAGACCGGCATGAATATGTAGCAATGATTTGAGAGCAAGACGCACAACGATAAGTATGTGATGACCTCAACTGTAGGGGAACGTGTGTAGCGTTTTTGCGGTAAGTTAACCCAATTTATTGATTCGACACAAGGGGGGCCAAAGAGTATTTATAATCTTTTACAGTTGAGTTTTCAATTCAATCGCACCTGAAATATACTTTCTTGCAACAAAATATTAATAGCAACTGTGATATGATAGTGATAGTGATAACAACGAAAGTAAAACAGCGAAAGTAAATTACTAGTAACCAGTAGGATTGAAACACTGTAGGCTAGGGAGATGGATGGTTGGGCGCTGCTTGGATAAGAGTGAACAAGTAATAGATTCTAACACGGGGCAAGGCACACAGAAAAGCAATGATCATCTAGGCAAATATCAAACATTAGGCATGTATCCCGTAGGTAGTTGTGCGTGCTTGCAATAAGAACTTGCACAACATCTTTTGTCCTACCATCCCACTACGAACGGGGCCAAAGAGAACTTATGGAGATTAATGTGCTCCTTTCAAAAAGCACCGGAACAAAGCAATAAACTCAATGGATACATGAAATCCTCAAATTATGGATCATCCCCTTTGGTGTCCCAAGCTTTCCCCTTTGGGATCGTCGGTTCCGGATCATAATAGGTGCATACAACTCATAGATAAGATCAAGAACATAAATATACTCATGAAAACATAAGTGGTTCAGATCTGAAAACATGGCACTCGGGCTCAAAGTGACAAGCATTAAGAGCAACAAGTTGTAGCAAAGATGATAAACATCATAGTAGATGATAGGCAACAGCCCCCAACAATCTGACGAACTATTACATGATCAAACTCATCCAATCCCTACCATCCCCTTTGCCTACAACAAGGAATTACTCACACATGTGAAGAGAAGTCATGGAGGGAGGATGGATTGGTGATGGTGATAACGATGGCGACGATCTCCCCTCTCCGGAGGCCAAATCAGCCTCCAGATTAGCCCTCCCGAGGAAGAACAGAGGGTGGCGGCGGCTCCGCGACGAAAACTGGAAAAGCGACTTCTGTTTCGGGGTTTTCCCATCACGGGAATAAATAGGGGCTTCGGTAGGGCACCAAAGGAGGGGGAGGCCCCCAGGCGGCCAGCCAGCGCGGCCAGAGGTGGGGCCGCGCCAGCAGGGCGCTTAGAGCCCCTGTGCCCCCCTCTGGCCCCACTTCTGGTCCGTGGAAGCTTCGGGTGCGTGGATTGTTCCCGAATTTTCTGGAAATTTTCTGAGATACCTAAAAATCCATTTTCCTGCACACAATAAAACCATACAGGAAGCTCTGCTGAAAACAGCGTCAGTCCGGGTTAGTTTAGTTCAAATCATGCAAGAATGAGGGAAAAACAATAGCAAAAGTGTTTGGAAAAGTAAAAACGTTTGAGACGTATCAGTATGTGGGGGCCGAGTAAACAGAAATATATGTAGCACAACTAAAAACATATGCAGGTTCAAATTTTTTTAAAACATATGCAAACCAGCCTTAGATTTGGTGCCGGTTTGCGAGAACTCAAACGACGCACCCGTTGATGTACCTGGCACCTTGTTGGATGATAAAATAAATGATTCGAGTGCTTCGATCCTAACGTTTATGACATTTTACAACACGACATTGAAGAAAGTATTTAGGGCATCTTCAATGGTGATCCTCAAACCTCCCCCAACCGTTCGAACGAACGTGTATTTCCATTCAAGGTGGTCATGTATTCATTCGCGGAATAGTTTCAGACGCAAATCAGGGGGGTTTGTGGGAGTTTGGACCATCACCACGTAGAACTCTGACACCCACAAAACCTAGGCCTCCTCCGCGCTCTTGGATCCATCCTCACTGTTTTCACACCAAAATCCCCCATTCCCTCATTCTCATCCTCTACGCTCCTCTCACTGCCACCCTCCTCCAGCCCAATCACCGCGGTTTTCGCTCTCGTCGCCACATGGGCACTTAAAGAACTATCGGAGTAGCGAAAGGTAGAGGATGCGACCAAGGTGGCTTCCCGCGAGATTAACTCGACATCACGACAAGTCCAAGTGTCAAACAAAAGGCAGGGCAAGCTGCATTGGTGGTTGGACGGGGACATGCACTTGCAGGGGTTGGGAGGGCATCATCATCGTAGTAGCCGTCAATGCATGTGTCGACCTAACCGAATGCTTATCTGTTGCCCTACTACTACGCCTCCAACTAGGCCGCTCGTCAGGAGCCAACCGACATGTCGTATATCATCGACGTCAATCCATTTTACGGACTCTTCGTCGCCGTAACTTGCCCTATCACGACCGTTGGGTGAACTTCGTCAGGCCCGTTTTCTGTTCGTCGAAATGTCTCTACCCATGGAAATATAGAGGGAGAAAGAGATGTTTCACATGATCAAAGAAGGATGCGGAGCTGGCTTTGAGGAGGAGCCAGTGGATGACTCGCAGGGGATGCATAGGCCACAGAGTCGTGATACGTTTCAAATGTATCCTGTTTCATGCTATTGTATTATTATGTATATATTTTCTATAGTATTTTATATATCTTTGATTCATAATAAGTATCGTTTATTTGGTATAAAATTTGTATTATCTTAGTACAAAATGAGCGATACTTATTATGGATCGAAAGAGTATCATTTAATGAATTAACATATTAACTCATTACCCAATACAACTGTTGTTTTCTAGTATTTATTTTTTTATTTTACAGAAAATCCATATCTATGAATAACAAAACCTCACCTTTCCCGCTGCTGCTTTCTTCGCTAAACTGACTCGAAATTGAAATTCAGTGACTGAAATATACTACTACCTTCGACTCATATTAATGGGTACAAAGTTGTACTAAGTATATGCCCATTAATATGGGTCGGTGGGAGTATTGTGATTTTTTATCTATCACTAGTCGGATTAAATAAAAGCCAGCATGCATGCATTTCCATATGCAGTAGGTGTCAAGAATCTCTTTCCACACGCGTCTCCTTTGCCGGTCTCCTTTTGCTTTGCTCTGCTCTCCTCTCTACGTACTACACTCTCGTCTCTTCTTCTTTGCACAAATCGTTGGCTAGCTCTAGCTACCTTTACTTCTTCTCGAGGCCACCAGCAAGCAGAATCGAATTCCTCCCCGTAGCATACGTCACCGTCGCCTCGCCGTCGCTCCACTGCCGCCAAGAACGGCAAGCTCTCTCCGGTGAGTTCCCTCCTCTTCCTCCCGTCTCCTGCCTATTTTCGTCAGCTAAGCCATCTCTATATCTTGGAAGAGATAGCACAACGAATCGTATGGTACTAGCAAAATCTCCATTCAACTTTTTTGCATGGTGCTTTCCTCCGGAATCTTGGGCTGTTTTTAGAAATTTGTTTCTTCTAATATATTTACATACAATCTTAGTGCTCGAGCCTTGGATTATTGGAGAAAAACTAGTGTTACTCTGCCTTGATTTTGGTGAATATTTGTCGGTCAGTACTGTTCTTGGATATCCCAGAACCTGATGGTTCCTCAACTGTCACTTCCTGAAGTCTCTAGTGACTATTGCTATGAAACTTCTAGTCGAACCTTGTATACTCTGCTAGGCGTCTCTTCCTGAAGTATCTAGAGGGACAGTACACCTGTCTGAAAGCGCCATTTTTTTATTTTGGAAATAAGTAATTGAATCTGTGGTCACAATCACGGTGGGAACGGACTAGTAGAATGTGCAACTTCAGTGGCATCTGACACGGTTCATTTGTGTTCTTTCTCTGAATCTGCAAACTCAACTACCTGCCTGCTTCAGAGTCGGATTGGTGCTGCTGCTTACCAGTTTCCTCGACCAGCCAGATGGCAGAAGTAGAAATACACAAGGTAAATCTAGCGATTAATTTCCACTACAATGACCAATCAATCATGTTTATTCGGTGCTATGTTGTAGCTGCATGTTGCCGAGATTTCACAGCTAAACTAAGCACTAGTTTTCAAGTGAATTGTATGGTTCACAAGTAAATAAATCTGACTAGAGTTGACTGGCCAAGTTTCCAATAATCGTATGGTGTAACTGCAGGCTCAAAACAAAGTGATGATATCGTTTTGTTCAGAACTTTTATACTCTGTAGGCTGTAGCTATGCCTTTGGTTTAAATGGAATCGTCCACTTCTCTAGGAAAATTATGATGTCTTCAAAAATGACTTGATTTATCTTAGAAAATGTATGCTCAGTTGTGCCTAGAAAGTGTGTCTTCGAAAGCGTGTCGTCTGAAGCTGTTATTTTTATGTTTCCCAATTTTCTCTGACAACACTAAATGGATATCTGTGAATTCCTAATTTTTTTCATATACGTACATGACTTGTTGTTTTACTAGTTCGGTTTCATGCAGGATTGGGTTGGCTCGTTTCCCTCCGGGAAAAAGATAACGGTTGTGTTTGTCATAGGTATTAATTCATCTAAAGTGCTGTAATACAGTAGTCCATGAGATGTCCTGCTTAACTCTTTGAGCTGATCAGTCCATTGCTTATACTGCTGGTGCAGGAGGGCCAGGAAGTGGCAAAGGCACTCAGTGTGCTAAGATTGTGAGCCAGTTTGGGTTCACCCATCTGAGTGCTGGCGATCTTCTTCGCGAAGAGATTAAATCTGATACTGAGCAAGGGTATAACAATCTATTCCCGACTCGATAGTCGATACAGTAAATGAACTCCTAATCATTGTCTTGATATCTTTCTAAATGCCTGCCCTTTTCAATTAGTACAATGATCAAGAATCTCATGCACGAAGGAAAGCTTGTGCCTTCTGACATCATAGTCAGGCTGCTATTAAAGGCCATGCATGCAAGTGGAAATGATAAGTTTCTTATTGATGGATTTCCGCGAAATGAAGAGAACCGCCAAGCCTACGAGAATATTGTAAGAATGCTTCTATGACCTATGATAGTGCAGCAAGCAGTTCGATCTCTTTTTCTGTGGTTCATATCATGAATACATTTGTGGATCAGATCAAGATTGAACCTGAGTTCGTACTATTGATTGACTGCTCAAGGGAAGAGATGGAGCGGCGCATTCTACATCGAAACCAGGTTTTGTGCCTGTGATTCCTTAGGCCCAACTTGTTTCATTTGATTAACTTGTCACTAGATTTTTTTTGTCTTCAGGGAAGAGATGATGACAACATGGAAACCATTCGGCGGCGGTTTAAAGTTTTTCAGGAATCAACCCTGCCTGTTATTCAGCACTATGAGAAAATGGGGAAGCTTCGAAGGGTAGGTTGGAATCGGGAGTACAAATTTGCAATTCACTGAAATTATTATTCCATACGCACAGTAGAATAAATAGAATATAGCAAAGCTAATCTCATACATGTGTATAAGATCATGCATATATGTTGGCCCACATTTGAACTTCTCGCAAAGTTATAGCGACATCATTATACAAAGTTTCTACACTGAAGCTGATGATAATGTAGATGCAATAATGAGAAATGCTTCATTCCCTTCTCCTAAAAAATAATGAGAAATGCTTATTTTTTCTAACTTAAATGCTAATTGGTTTGGTGACATCATGTGGGTATCAATGAGAATAGTGAGATGTTTTTGGCTGTGTCCTGCCCCCTCAGGTTGACGGTACCAGGCAACCAGACATGGTTTTCGAAGACGTGAAGGCCATCTTCGCGCAACTAAACACTCAGGTTATATCCATTGTTGCATTTGTAATTATTAGTTTGAAATAAATCATACAGTCGGCGTTTACGGTTTACCCACCTGTTACTGCCATTTTTTTGGGTAGAAGACAAACCAAGGCAGCGACCTGAGCAGAGCACAAACTAATCCATTCATGCGTTGGTTTCTTGACCTATGCTGTGGTAAGCAACTGTTTCATCATGGTGCATATGGTTCCGATTACCTGAAACTTGTACTTAGTCAGCAACCATGCTCGGACTTAAATGACACCAGGGGTATGTGTGATCTTCAGGTTGCTTTGGTGTGCAAGACAGAAGGAACTGACCAATGTTTGGTGTGGCACCCTTCAGTCCTGGGATCAAGATGGATCAGCAAGCTAGTACAGCAAAGAAACCATAAGTGTTCTGATGTTTTAATCTGGTATGATGTGAGCTGAGTTAAGCTGTGTGAATTTGATTGTGTAAACATTTTAACAAAGACTCAAGGGTGCTGATGTGCTGCAGTCTGTTGTTTGATATCCATTGTTTCTGATGTGCTAGAGTCTGTAGTCTGTACTGAATTTCAACATTGGGTTGTGCCGTTGTGCTGGACATGGAGTTTCTGCACTTGGGTGCATATGCCAGGTGAACAGTAAAATAAATAAAATTTCCAAAAATTCTGATTTTATTTTAAATAAAAATTGTCGAGCATTCGACAAAATGTAAAAATTCAGGCAGGCCTAGGATAAAATAATGATGCTCTGAAAAGAGCAATTTTTAAATGCTCTTTGGAACATTTTTTTTGTCCAGACTTCTACATATGTTTTTCCATCAAGAAAACTTGCAGGCTACCAAAACACTCAGCAATGTTTATCACAAAAAAAACATTAAAAAAAAGCTCTTTGCTATTTTTTCAGAATTACTATTCATCTCCAGGAGCAGAATAGCAACTTGTGCTTGTGCATGGATCCTGTTAAACCTGCTTGTCTCACATTGATGCCCATACCTTACGGTGATAGAAGTTGTATCTTGATATTTGAGCCTTTGATTTATGATGCTCAGTAAAATGCATGAGAGAAGATATCCTTGAAACTATTTCCTTCGTCCAAAATAATTGAACTTTTAGTTTAGTACCAAGTCAAACTAGTTTAGGTTTGATCACAAAAACAGTGGCGCATGCAAAAACATACTAGATTCTGAAAGGATATATGGCTAGGGGATACGTCTCTGGCTGTGCAATACCCTTCCTTATATAATATTGTACAGCGTAAAGAGGATTATGTTGTTATAGTATTAAATTCGATACCGCTTGATATCGAGGTCCCTCGTAAGAGAGCGTTGGGATGCTTGGTTGCAACTTGTTAGTAGGTTGATGGACGTTCAACTATCAGATGATTTTGATACAATTAGCTGGAGTCTGACTACAACGAGAGACTTCTCAGTGAAATCAATGTATCTAGACTTAATTGACACTGGGCCATTGTCGTGGTCTTTACACTTTTGGAAGGTTAAAGTTCCAATTCGGATTAAAAAAAATATGTGGTTTGTTCACAAAGGAGTTATCCTCACCAAAGATAATTTAGCCAAAAGAAACTGGGTTGGTAATACTAGATGTTGCTTTTGTGATCACAATGAATCGATTAAACACCTCTTTCTCGAGTGCCCTTTTGCAAAACTATTATGGCGATCTATTCGTATCGCTTTCAACATTAAACCTCCTAATAGCATCTACGCGTTATTTGGGACGTGGCTTAATGGAGTGGACAGTCACATAGCCAAACATATTCGGATAGGGATATGTGCTCTATTTTGGGATATTTGGAATATTAGGAATGATTTAATTTTTAAAGGTACACAATTTACAAAAAAATTGCAGGTTATCTACAAAGCTATAGTTTGGAGCTGTATGTGGTCGTTACTAACTCATGCAGACTTCAGAGAGATTTTGGTTATTGGGTGCAACCGTTGAGAGAAGGTAGCACGGGCTATTTTACAGCCGATTTGGATGACGAGCTAATAATAGGCTAGGTGTATAGGCATCGTAGTCTATTTTTGATCGCCGCTTGTGTTACATTTTAATTTCAATAATATGGCTGCATGCATCGATTGATGCAGAGGCCGGGGTTCTCCTTACAACAACAACAACAAAGCCTGTCAGTCTCAAACAAGTTGGGGTAGGCTAGAGCTCAAACCCAAAAGATATCGTAACCAAATCACGGTTCTGGCACGTGGATAGCTAACTTCCACGCACCCCTGTCCAGAGCTAGATCTTTGTTGATAGCCCAGTCCTTCAGGTCTCTCTTCACAGACTCCTCCCAAGTCAAGTTTGGCCTCCCCCGACCTCTCTTGACATTATCAGCACGCCTTAACCCCCCGATATGCACATGCGCTTCAGAAGGCCTACGCTGGTGATACGGTGAGGATAGTTCTCTCACTCCTCGTTGGTTACCCCAAGTGGAAGGTGAGATGTAGCGTAGTAGCAAATTTCCCTTGGTTAAGATACCAAGGTTTGTCTCCAGTAGGACTCACAGAAATACAAGAAGGTGCCAACAGCGCTAGAAATTGGCTTCTGGCTAGGGAGTTGACAGGACCTGCACACAAAAACAAATAACTTTGCTCCCAACGAGTACAGAGGAGTTGTCAATTCCTCCGGCCTTGCTGTTTACAAAGGATCAACGCAAGAGATAATAATAGTGGCAACCGAAAGTAAAGACTGAAAGTAAACTAAGGGTGGAAACAATAATGTAAAGATGGACCGGGGTCCCGTGATTTTCACTAGTGATGTCTCTCTCCCAAAAGACGATAAAAGTGCTAGCGAGGTAAACAAATCACAGCTGGGCAATTGACAGAATTATGAAGGCACCGCAATGCTAACTATGCTGCAAAGAAAGGAAGGGCTCAAAAGCAATGGGAAGTACGCCAAGGTAAGTAGACCGAAATCCAACTGCATCTACTACGAATCATCCACCTTGAGATATCTATCCAGAACATCTCGCTGATATTAAGTTGCGAATCCCACCCAAAGTGTAAACTCAAAGCAACAGACAACTGCATTAAAAGAACTTTGCATAAAGTAAACAATCCTTGCACCCGCGGGTACAAGCACCATTGTTTTATCCTTGGTGGCAACAACACATCCCCTAGTCTCATGTTTCTGTCACTCAAGCTAGACATCAGGGGGCTGAACCCACAATCAAGCATAACGCTCCCTCTTGGAGTTGCAAGAAAACTACTTGGCCAAAGCAAAATACTGCAACGGAGAACACACAAGAATTTACTCAAGAAAAAAATATAAAAGCGAAGAACCAAATATATTACTCATCACAATCTGAACATAGTCTCATAATCCATCAGATCCCAGCAAACTCAGCATAGCAACAGCAGAAATTACAATAGTGCCTCGATCATGTGAGGCAGCTCACGAGGTCTCGAAAGTGGAAGCACAAAGAGGAGAGAATTACATCACATAGCTACTGGTCACGGACCCATGGTCCAAGGGGGACTACTCACAACAAATCCAGGAGGCGTCCATGGCTATGGATGGTCTCCCGGAGGGGGGTTTCTCCTCCTGGCAGGGTGCCGGGGCAGCTTCTTCAGGCAGCCCCGATCTTGAAACGGCGGCGGCGACGGTACAGAGGCGAGTTCGCGGAAAAGAGATCGATATTAGGGGTTTCCACCCCGAGGGCTAAATATAGGCGGAGGGGGGGGGGGGGTGTCGAGAGGACCCACAGGGCAGCCAGGAGGCCCCTTGGCGCGGCCTAGGGTGGGGCCGCGCCAGGGACCCTTATGGAGTCCCTGTGGTCGCCCCCCTCCGCTGACTTGGTGATTCCGGAAGCTTCCGGGTCGCTGATTTTTTATCTGATTTTTCCGGATTTTTTGGAGCACTTTTAATGGCCGGAAAACGTGAAATACAAAAACATCAGAAAACAGCAACTGGCAGCTGGGTGCATGTAAGGCCCGATATGTGGTACTGTTCCAGATCTAGATGTTTCCATCCAGATCCGGGGACGAAGCACATATCGGTCCCACCGCGACATATGACATTGCAATATGCCCTGGATTTCCAACATGATATCACAACATTACAGATACAAGGATACAACATCTCATACAAGCGGCATACAACTGCCTCAATACAATACAACAGCGGAAGATACATGTCTGAGTACAGACTACAATCAAATGCCTAGTGGCAAAGAGAAAAACATCGATCCCCATAACCATACAGGTCCAGGCCCTCCCCCGGGATCCGCCTAACTAGTCGTCGTCAAGTCTCCACGTCAAACGTCGATCACCGTACCTTTTGTCGATCAAGAACCCTGAAAAGAGTTTGGGGGTAGTATCATGAGTACAAAAGTACTCAGCATCCAACTGTAGTGGTCAACTGACCCAACAAGGACTTCGTCACTCGTCATTCTAGGACAACTAGTAGTTTACGGCAAGGATGGGGTAAGTGGTGAGGTTGCTGCCGCACTAGCATTTATGAAGTGGCTAATGATCTAGAGAGTAAGATAAGAAGCCAAGCATTCGATGAGGAATCGCCTCCAGCAAGTCTTGCTATCAACTACTACGCAAACATAACACCTATCCTATCCTTGTCCTCCTCTTCGCATCCCGACGAAGAAGAAGCAGTCAAGGCACACACACGTTGATCAAGTTTATTAAGATTATCTCAGTTGTTGTTGTCTATGAACAAGGAGTAGGTCTCAAGTCGTCCATAACCGTGGACACGGCTTCTCGAAAAGATTTAACCCTACAGGGGTGTACCAACTGCCCATTACAAGGCTCCGCACGCACGCCCATCACTCTCAGTTTCTACCCATCACAGGAAGCCATTTTATGATTTAGTTCCGAGAGATCCGAAACGACAGGTCCCTCTAGCTAACAACGAACAAATCCGGGTGGCCCCCGGGGAGTCGACACCCAATCCAAAAGCCGGCCACGCTCTCGGATCGGACTCTTCCGTATGACGCAGGTCGGATTGCCGGTTAATCACACATGGGAAACCGGGTCCTAGCTGATCGGGTGGACCAACAGAGAAACCATGTCTCCACTGGCCCAAGTTGTTTTAAAAGATTCTGCTAGGAGCCACCCGACAAGATATATATGCATGTTTTCAAATGGTAAACCAGCTTGGGCCACCTCTAGAAATGTTTGAAGCTAGGTAGGTAAGAAAAGGGGACCCGATAAAATCCCACACGCGGTTAGGCACGCTCAGTCTTAAAACCAATACCCGGAACTCGGGTCCTAGGTGACTCGAATGGAACAAAGCGTCGGGGCGGGATAGCCTAGACCTTCCATCCTTCGTCGAATATAGTCAACATTATAATAATCATATCATCAACAACAATAATAATAATAATGTGATAGCCCAAACCAAAGTGTAACATGAGGTAACATCGTAGCATCCTAAGCATGCATACTAAGCAGGGGCTGAGCAACGAGCAACAGTAACATAACAGTACAAGGTTTGCTGGGAGGGAACATGGCTGTATCGGTTTGAAAGAGGCTGTAAACATGTGGTAGGATCAAACATCGAACCTAACCTATACTAGCATGCAAACCGCTGGTTGAAATAGAATGGATCATAAGTAATGTATAGTCCTTGCCTGTTGATAAGTCGGGTTCCGAAGGTGTAGTCGATCGCACGCTCGCATCGTCTCCGAAGGGTACCCGCGGAAGCACACAAGACGATAAACACTGGAAAGCAATCAACGAGCAAGAATCTATTACTACGAGACAAACACGAGAAAGCATCAACAAGAAGGCAACACGAGACATCGCACCTACCGTCGAGAGCGGTTACTAACAGGTTAAGTGGAGTACTCGTCACACACGACGATACCGCACATTTAGAAAGGTTCAAGTTGTTTAGCTACAGGTGATCAACAAAGGTTGTTAACATGACATCTCACTCAAGCATGGCATAGCACACAAACATGGCAAGAGGTGAAGCATAAATAAACTATTTAATCTAGTCACTTTAAGTGGGGGGGGGGGGGTAAACCTATACATGGCAGCTATTGCGGACCCCACGATAATTATTGCATTTGATACTGTTCTGCCCTAAACCATATTTTAGGTTGGTTAAAAACAACAAACAATAGCATAAACACAAAGTACACGAAAAACTAATCAAGTTACATATAAAGAACACTCCAAACGGAGTTACGGTTAAGAAGATACAAGCAAAACAAGTTACGGGCACAATCTGCCAACATCAGGAAGCACACTTTAGAGCATTGCATAAACAGGATAATCAATGCAAACATGCTCACAAATGATATGGAACTAAAGTAGACATGACAGGGAAGGCATGGCAAAAAGAATCATGCAAATAGGCATCACGGATCAAAAGATATTAAGCAAACAACATGGCAGAAACTATTATTTTTATGTTGTATAAACAGGGGTATAACTATATGCAAAAGTGCAGCAACATGACATAGCAATACATGGGCATGAAGTAGACATGATGCTTAACAATATGCAATTGGAATCAATCAATTCCGATAAACGGTCGCGACACACTCGTCGACCGAAGTTGCAACAAAATATAAACAGCAGCACACTAACAGCAGGGTAGCTACTTTGGAGCAAGATACAATCAACATGAAGCAAGAAAATATGACATGTGAAGACATGGAACTGAAGTATAAACAATGCTTAACAGGATGCAAAAGGAATCAATCAATTCCGACGAACGGTTGCGACACAACCGTCGCTCGAAGTTGCAATAAAATAACAGTTCAGCAACAACAACACAGCTAACGATCTGGTACCCACTTCGACGCAGAATTAAATTATCTAGACGACCTTAAATGGAAAAACTTTCTACATACGAACGCTAGAGCACACAAAACTGAACAATTCATCTTTTGGGCGCAACACTATCCGAGCTACGGTTTACTCGTAAACATAAGCGCAAAACAGATCACATCAGTAATTTTCAGGACTTAAAAAAAAATAACAGAGGCCAGAGAAAAAAAATAGGACACGGGCCCTCACCATGGGCCGAGGCCCACTTGCGGCTGTGGCTGGCGGGCAGGCCTTCTGCTGGGCTGGGCCGCGGGGCACTGTGGGCCGCGCTGGCTGGCGCTGGGAGGCCGACCCACTTCGGGCGACCACGCGAGGGGTAGCCGTGCCCTCGTTGTCCCGAGCGAGGAGGCGGCGGCTGTCGCCGGCGTCGAGCGGCGGCTCGCCGGCGCAGCGGCGGGACGAGGCTTGGGCGGTCGAGGCAGGGCGTAGGGAGGCGGATCCGATCGCCGGTGAGGGGGCCGCGGCGAGAGGACGACGGGGCGAGCAGATCGGCGGCGACCTCGAGCTCTGCAGGGTATCCCATGGCGGCATCTCACGGCAGAGAGAAAAGATAGAGGTTAGAGGGAGAGGGAGAAGAGAGGGAGAGGGAGAGGGAGAGGAGCGCGGCGGGGCTGACCGGTGGCGCACGGCTCGCCGGCCGGAGTTGAGCCGCGGCGGCGGCTTCGGGCCCGAGCGGCGGCCTGGAGGAGAGAGGAGGTGCGGGCTGGCTGGGGACACGATCTGGACCGTTGGATCTCAGATCTGACGGTCCAGATCAGAGGAAGAGCTAGGGTTTCGCAAATTTGAGGGTTATTGGGAAAATTGGAGGCAGATCTGAGGGGGTGGCTGCAATTTTTGGCTAGGGAAACCCTAGAAAGGGGTGGGAGTGTGGTGGTCTTTATATAGCCCAGGTGGCTGGCAGTTTGCAAAAACATCCCCGGTTTTTCTCTCGCGCGCGCGGTGCTCACGTTTCTGACCGCCGGGGGTCCGCAGGACCTCCGATTCGGGTAAAACTTGGAACTGCGCGATCAGCGCGTCGAGCCGGCGGCGTTCACCTCGCACTGGAACCGTTCCGAGAAAACTTTCCGGCGCGCTATAAAAATATCCCGTTTAATTATTAAACAGGGTTTTCGTTCCGTTGGCTGCGGCTGGTCTCGTGCTGGTTTTCGGGACGGTGATCGGGTGAAACCCGGTGTCGCAAAGGTCGAGTGTCAGGGTGGAAAGGGTTGGTCTCCGTCCGGTACGAGATAAGAGGGGAAAAATAATCGCCGATCGATAAATCGGGGATGCAAACACCGCAACAAATCAGACAATCAAACAATTCACACCGAAAACAAAAATTTTAATTTTTGTGAAATCTGGGCTGTTACAATACAACACCACCAACAAGGGATCTTGTCCCGAGATCCAGGACGATCCGGGGGAGAGGGGGGAAGAGAAAAGAGAGACGACGATCTTCAACACCACCAACAAGAGACTCTGCTCCATTTCGACGTCGAACTTCGGTTGAGATAAATTTCCGCAGAGAGACGACATCGTCGGAAAAACGAAACCGTCAGTGTCAAGAGGGAGAACGACAACTAAAACCTGGTCAAAGGGATAGTGCTTTTCGACGCAAGTCGTGAAAGCACCGGGCAAAAGGAGGGAGGGCAAAGGACGACCCAGATGATATCCGAAACCGGAGAAGCTAAAGGTACTACAGTAATTCCCAAACCTGAGATCGGAATCCAGACAATACGCTGCAAGCAAGGCATTGTAACGGTTCCGAAACTCCACACTCTCGAGATCCTAAAGTTTGAAAGAGATAATATGAGAATAAAACACTTACGACACTTGTCCTGACCAGAGCAAGGGTAAGGAGTAAAAAGATTCCTACTCTCCGATAACTAACTTAGTAACTACAAAATAGTTTGGTCTAGACTCGACTTCGGCCAGAGAGGAGATCCTACGGTCGGTAAGGCTCTGATACCAAGTTGTAAGGCCCGATATGCGGTACTGTTCCAGATCTAGATGTTTCCATCCAGATCCCGGGACGAAGCACATATCGGTCCCACCGCGACATATGACATTGCCATATGCCCCGGATTTCCAACATGATATCACAACATTACAGATACAAGGATACAACATCTCATACAAGCGGCATACAACTGCCTCAATACAATACAACAGCGGAAGATACATGTCTGAGTACAGACTACAATCAAATTCCTAGTGGCAAAGAGAAAAACATCGATCCCCATAACCACACGGGTCCAGGCCCTCCGCTGGGATCCGCCTAACTAGTCGTCGCCGAGTCTCCACGTGAAACGTCGATCACCGTACCTGTTGTCGATCAAGAACCCTGAAAAGAGTTTGGGGGTAGTATCATGAGTACAAAAGTACCCAGCATCCAACTGTAGTGGTCAACTGACCCAGAAAGGACTTCATCACTCGTCATTCTAGGACAACTAGTAGTTTACGGTAAGGATGGGGTAAGTGGTGAGGTTGCTGCCGCACTAGCATTTATGAATTCGCTAACGATCTAGAGAGTAAGATAAGAAGCCAAGCATTCGATGAGGAATCGCCTCCAGCAAGTCTTGCTATCAACTACTACACAAACATAACACCTATCCTATCCTTGTCCTCCTCTTCGCATCCCGACGAAGAAGATGCAGTCAAGGCACACACACATTGATCAAGTTTATTAAGATTATCTCAGTTGTTGTTGTCTATGAACAAGGAGTAGGTCTCAAGTCGTCCATAACCGTGGACACGGCTTCTCGAAAAGATTTAACCCTGCAGGGGTGTACCAACTGCCCATTACAAGGCTCTGCACGCACGCCCATCACTCTCATTTTCTACCCATCACAGGCAGCCATTTTATGATTTAGTTCCGAGAGATCCGAAACGACAGGTCCCTCTAGCTAACAACGAACAAATCCGGGTGGCCCCCGGGGAGTCGACACCCAATCCAAAATCCGGCCACGCTCTCGGATCGGACTCTTCCGTATGACGCAGGTCGGATTGCCGGTTAATCACACATGGGAAACCGGGTCCTAGCTGATCGGGTGGTCCAACAGAGAAACCATGTCTCCACTGGCCCAAGTTGTTTTAAAAGATATCTGCTAGGAGCGACCCGACTTGCATGTTTTCAAATGGTAAATCAGCTTGGGCCACCTCTAGAAATGTTTGAAGCTAGGTAGGTAAGAAAAGGGGACCCCATAAAATCCCACACGCGGTTAGGCACGCTCAGTCTTAAAACAAGTTACAGGCACAATCTGCGAACATCAGGAAGCACACTTTAGAGCATAGCATAAACAGGATAATCAATGCAAACATGCTCACAAATGATATGGAACTAAAGTAGACATGACAGGGAAGGCATGGCAAAAAGAATCATGCAAATAGGCATCACGGATCAAAAGATATTAAGCAAACAACATGGCAGAAACTATTATTTTATGCTGTATAAACAGGGGTATAACTATATGCAAAAGTGCAGCAACATGACATAGCAATACATGGGCATGAATTAGACATGATGCTTAACAATATGCAATTGGAATCACTCAATTCCGATAAACGGTCGCGACACACTCGTCGACCGAAGTTGCAACAAAATATAAACAGCAGCACACTAACAGCAGGGTAGCTACTTTGGAGCAAGATACAATCAACATGAAGCAAGAAAATATGACATGTGAAGGCATGGAACTGAAGAATAAACAATGCTTAACAGGATGCAAAAGGAATCAATCAATTCCGACGAACGGTTGCGACACAACCGTCGCTCGAAGTTGCAATAAAATAACAGTTCAGCAACAACAACAAAGCTAACGATCTGGTACCCACTTCGACGCAGAATTAAATTATCTAGACGGCCTCAAACGGAAAACCTTTCTACATACGAACGCTAGAGCACGCAAAACTGAGCAATTCATCTTTTGGGCGCAACACGATCCGAGCTACGGTTTACTCGTAAACATCAACGCAAAGCAGATCACAACAGTAATTTTCAGGACAAAAAAAATAACAGAGGCCAGAGAAAAAAAACAGGACACGGGCCCTCACCCTGGGCCGAGGCCCACTTGCGGCTGTGGCTGGCGGGCAGGCCTTCTGCTGGGTTGGGCCGCGCTGGCTGGCGCTGGGAGGCCGGCCCACTTCGGGCGACCACGCGAGGGGTAGCCGTGCCCTCGTTGTCCCGAGCGAGGAGGCGGCGGTTGTTAGCGGCGTTGAGCGGCGGCTCGCCGGCGCAGCGGCGGGACGAGGCTTGGGCGGTCGAGGCAGGGCGCAGGGAGGCGGATCCGGTCGCCAGTGAGGGGGCCACGGCAAGAGGACGACGGGGCGAGCAGATCGGCGGCGACCTCGAGCTCAGCAGGGTATCCCATGGCGGCATCTCACGGCAGAGAGAAAAGAGAGAGGTTAGAGGGAGAGGGAGAAGAGAGAGAGAGGGAGAGGGAGAGGAGCGCGGCGGGGCTGACCGGTGGCGCACGGCTCGCCGGCCGGAGTTGAGCCGCGGCGGCGGTTTCGGGCCCGAGCGGCGGCCTGGAGGAGAGAGGAGGTGCGGGCTGGCTGGGACGAGATCTGGACCGTTGGATCTCAGATCTGACGGTCCAGATCAGAGGAAGAGCTAGGGTTTCGCAATTTTGAGGGCTATTGGGCAAATTGGAGGCAGATCTGAGGGGGTGGCTGCAATTTTTGGCTAGGGAAACCCTAGAAAGGGGTGGGAGTGTGGTGGTCTTTATATAGCCCAGGTGACTGGGAGTTTGCACAAACATCCCCGGTTTTACTCTCTCGCGCGCGGTGCTCACGTTTCTGACCGCCGGGGGTCCGCAGGACCTCCGATTCAGGTAAAACTTGGAACTGCGCGATCAGCGCGTCGAGCCGGCGGCGTTCACGTCGCACTGGAACCGTTCCGAGAAAACTTTCCGGCGCGCTATAAAAATATCCCGTTTAACTATTAAACAGGGTTTTCGTTCCGTTGGCTGCGGCTGGTCTCGTGCTGGTTTTCGCGACGGTGATCGGGTGAAACCCGGTGCCGCAAAGGTCGAGTGTTAGGGTGGCAAGGGTCGGTCTCCGTCCGGTACGAGATAAGAGGGGAAAAATAATCGCCGATCGATAAATCGGGGATGCAAACACCGCAAACAAATCAGACAATCAAACAATTCTCACCGAAAACAAATTTTTTAATTTTTGTGAAATCTGGGCTGTTACAGTGCACTGGGTTAATAGATTAGTCCAAATATGCTCAAAAGTGTATGAAAGTTCAAGCAAATCATGGCAAAGTCACACAAAACATGCATGGAGCGAGCAGAAATTATAGATACATTTGGGACGTATCAACATCCCCAAGCTTAATTCCTGCTCGTCCTCGAGTAGGTAAATGATAAAAAGCATAATTTCTGTGGTGACATGCCGCACAACCATATAATGACTTTTAAGTAAAGCAATTAAATCATGCAATTCAATTCAAGTCTTAACAAGCAAGAGTCTATATTATCATTGACACAAGCAACAAAAGAACAAAAGGTGCAAGAGCTCTCGTTGTCCGTGACTCGAATGTCTCTAGATGGTGTTTGCGTGCAAGCAGGGGACTGGGAAAAAGAGAGAAAAAAGGTTGTTGAAAATAACTATCTACTAAAGTTTCACACTTGGTCTCCTTTGGATTCTTATCTTGACTCGTCCCCAGACCACTATCCAGGTACAAGTCAAACTGATCCACTCCCTTTCGATATTTTGAGCACTCATGCAATGGATGAGCGTGAGCAATAAAGTTGACACCTAAAAGGCGAAACAGAAAGAAGGTGGAGGAGGAAGACAAAAAAAGGTGTGAAAGGCTCACATCAATGAGGACAATCATAGTCGAGAGAAGGCCATATGATAGACATGATGTGAGGAGTTGGGATTGCCATGCAACAGATGCACATGTGAGCTAAAAGCTCTCCAAGGAAACTAGTGGGGGTGCATCTAACTTGCTTGCTCAAGAAGACCTAGAGCTCGTTTGAGGAGGCTCATCATTGGAATATACAAGCCAAGTTCTATAGTGTGAATGTCCCCACATATCTATATGCATGATGATGATCTCTATGGAGTACAAGGGATAGAGGATGAAGTACTAGTGTGGATCTCTCAAAAGGAATAGTAGTGTGCCCCCTTCTCTCTTTTTATTTTTCTTTTTCTCTTTTTTCTATATTTTTTGGTGGCCTCAATGGCTATTTTTATTTAACTCTCAGTTGTCCTCTTTGGGATCTTTTGATTTTGTCCTCTTTGGGATCTTTTCCTCACTTTAGGGGAAACACTCTATATTTTACAAGAATATAGGAGATCTTTCACACTTTACAAAGGTACTCACATAAAGAAGATATAACAATCATGATGCAAATGTATGCCTCTGCCAGGATACCAAGATATGCAATGATACTAGCGCGTCATGTAGCAATGATTAGGGCAAGGCCCAACTAGCATGCGGCTCATTTATCAAGCAAGTAGCATGTATGACATGAAGATCAAGTCATGAGAATGTGGATGTTGCTTGGCAATGTATCTCGGAAAGGCTATGGAAATTCCTTGTAGGTAGGTATGGTGGCTGTTTTGAGGAAAGATATAAGGAGGCTTATGATGACAGCGCGTATCGTGCCAATGATTTGGATTCACCGGCGAAGTATGCTCCAACTCTCAAGGTGAGAAAGGGCAATGCACGGTACCGAAGAGGCTAGAAAAAGTATAGGTGGGTGGAAGTGTCAACTTTCGAATACTCACATTAGTCCGAAGAACTCATGCACTTATTATCGGTAACTCTCAATCTAATCAGGAGGTTCACAAAGAGACAAGTACCCCGAGGAGGAGTGTATGGGGGTTTGGTTATCCTTGCGCATCCTCAACTCATGTTACGTGAGTGTACTCTAATATTCGAACCCTCGAGAGGTTAGTGATCCATCTAGTAGCTAGAGGTCTCAACAGGGGTTTTTGGTTTTCGAAAAACACACGGATTGCCCAAAATACGACATCTATCACTAATAGGCTCGAGCTCTTGACACCAAAAGTTCAAACATTACTCTAGTAAATACCTCAAAACTATTGCAAGTTACTACTACAAAGAGAATAGCAACTTCAACTACCTACTTCTTGTCAAGACACAAAACTCAGTGCAACAGGCAAACTCTCTAACAAGATAATACATGCAACCTATAGAAAGTTCAACCTAAAACAAAAGAAAAGCTCTAGAAAAACTAAAGCACTACAACTAAACAGAGCAGCAACTAAGAAAATAAAAAGAACAACTCACAGCTAAAAGAATAAGCATGCAAATCCTATGAGGAGTTCTAGTTCAAGCAGAGCGTGTATCTCATAAATGAAGATGAATAAGTATTAAGCATTGAAGATCTATTAATATAGATATGTGTTTAATAACATTGAGTCGTAATACTTTCCTGGATAAGATTCTGAAGGAGTTCAGAATGGGACAAGTCAAGAAGTGGTCCTTACTTGTATATCCAAGAGAAGTGTTGAGTTAATCTCAGTACAAGAACAATGGTTAATGGTTAATGAAAGAAATGGATGTGTTGGATCTTCTATGCCTTTGTCATAGGTTCTTTCATATAAAACCAGAGTTATGTACTCGACGTAATGTGACCCAAGTTCTTAGTAGTAAGAACATGTTGTGATATGATTTATGAGTAAATCATTGAACAAAGAGTCAAGTTTATCCTTCAGTGTCTGAAGAGAACTGAGGATACATCTCAAATTTGTAAAGGACAGTGGACTTGACCATAAATGTTATGCTGGTTCAAGTTTTGACACTAACCTAGAAAATTGAGATATCATACTAATGAATGCCTAAGTTGAAAGAAACATGGTTAGACATCAAAGTTGCATACAATGCACTAAGGATTGAATCTACATTGATGTGGCTGCTTTAGAAGTAGCAGGAGTTATATTATGGCTTAAGAAGTTCGACTTCTGATTGAGTGAGTTTCAAGTGTGCATGACTATGGGAAAGTCCGCGTGACCCACCGGATGTCATTGCTATGACACAACAAACGAAGTCTCACTTCACCGCCAAATATATATACCTCATCATTATAGTGGATAATGAAGGAATGTCAAATTAGGTGACATTATGATTTGCAAAAGGACATACGGTTCTGAATGGTACCCAGACCGTTGATACAACCTCTTCCACGGGCAAGCATGATCAATAAGGAGTTATGATCCAGAGAAAATGCAACTAGATTATTTGTACTCTAGTGCAAGTGGGAGACTGTTGGGAATGTGCCCTAGAGGCAAATAAAATATGTTTTATCGAGCATATTCCATTAGTTCATAATACGTTTGATACTATGCTATAACTGTATTAAGCGGAAACATTAATACAGGTGTGGTATACAAACAACCAGGTCCCTAGTAAACCCTAGTATACTAGTCCATTGGGCGATTGATGATCAAGGTTTCCTGATCATGAGACAATGGCGTCTGTTGACAATGGAGTCGTATCATTGGATAATGATATGATGGACATACACCCACCAGAAGTGTTGCGATGTGATCAAGTCACATAGTTCGACATTGCGATAACTATAACATAGTGACCAGATCCTTAGACCGTAATGATCATACGTAATTACTGTCTATTAGGATGCTTTGATTTGTATCCCACCGCCTGACTGAAATATGCTGGCTATAACGGTGCACTTTGGGTATTCCGAAATAGATGGTTGATGAGTATGCAAATAGATCAAAGCCGGATTTGTCCATCCGTGTGACGGATAGGTACTCTGGGCCCACTCGGTGATGTTACATCATAAAGTTTGCAAACGTGTGACTAGGTCACGGAGTTGTAATATCACGGGAACGAGTAAACTTGTTTGTTGAGAACGAGGATGAACTAGGTATATTGGATACCGATGATCAAACCTCGGACAAGCAAAGTACCATAGGACAAAGGGAACAGGCACACGGTTAACGGATCCAACATCGATTGAAGTTCACTCGATGGAAGCGCAGGGGCTATCAAGGATTGTAACCAGGTCCAATTGATTAGTCATTGATCAATGAGAATTGTCTCGATCATGTCTGCTGTTTCCCGGACCGTAGGGTGTTACACTTAAGGGTACTCGACGCAGTAAGGATTGATTCGGGATCACCGGAGAAATTGGAGAGAACACCGGAATTGTTCCGATGAAGGCCGGAAGTTGTTCCGGGTTTTTGAAAGGTTCAAAATATATTTAATAATGTTTAATATATGTTTTATTATTTAATTATATGAATTAAATATTAAAATGTATTTAAATATAATTAAAAATGGAAGAAAATGCATATGGGCCTCATAGGGCCCATTAGGGGGAGAGGGAGTCCTCCCCCATGGGCCATGGCGCCATGAAGGGGCCCATGCCCCCCTAGGGGCGCATTCCCCCCCTCCCCTTGGGATTAGTCCCACATGGGAAGTTGAGGGGAGGTTGCCCCCCTCCTTGGCCTATATAAGGAGGGGTAGGGTGCCCTTTTCTTCACATCCAAATCTGAGACAAGTTTCTCATCTCTCTTCCTCCTTTCTCCTTCCTCGAGTGGACTCCCCTTGTTTGGAGTCTACACTTGGTTGGGGATTTCTCCACTATACGCACGCCATCGTGCTGCTGGAATCGGGATCCGAATCCATCTTCTTTCCGCTGCTCTACTGGTTCGGAGCCCGGAGGGACGTCGGGTATACTGTATGTGTATAATCCCGCGAGGCACTACACTTGTGGTGCTACTTCATCGTCGTGGTCATATCGCGAGGTCTTCATCAGCAACGTTCCGATGGGGACGTAATCCCGTCATCGGTCTACAAGGATCGGGTGGCTACAGAAGTCATCGTGGATCTGCGCGGCATCGGGGATTGCCGGTACGACTACACCAACCACGTTCATGCGGGAACGTTTCCCGCTTAACGGACTACATACTGGTATGTGATCTATTTCTGTCCGTTACTTGCATCAGCATAGCATAGGTCTTGGGTATGGGTCTCGTAGGTTATGAAAAATTTGTGTTTTCTGCCCCGAACCCCAACAAAGAGTTTGGGGGTAGTATCATGAGTACAAAAGTACTCAGCATCCAACTGTAGTGGTCAAATGACCCAGCAAGGACTTCATCACTCGTCATTCTAGGACAACTAGTAGTTTACGGTAAGGATGGGGTAAGTGGTGAGGTTGCTGCCGCACTAGCATTTATGAAGTGGCTAACGATCTAGAGAGTAAGATAAGAAGCCAAGCAATCGGTGAGGAATCGCCTCCAGCAAGTCTTGCTATCAACTACTACGCAAACATAACACCTATCCTATCCTTGTCTTCCTCTTCGCATCCCGACGAAGAAGAAGCAGTCAAGGCACACACACGTTGATCAAGTTTATTAAGATTATCTCAGTTGTTGTTGTCTATGAACAAGGAGTAGGTCTCAAGTCGTCCATAACCGTGGACACGGCTTCTCGAAAAGATTTAACCCTGCAGGGGTGTACCAACAGACCATTACAAGGCTCCGCACGCACGCCCATCACTCTCAGTTTCTACCCATCACAGGCAGCCATTTTATGATTTAGTTCCGAGAGATCCGAAACGACAGGTCCCTCTAGCTAACAACGAACAAATCCGGGTGGCCCCCGAGGAGTCGACACCCAATCCAAAAGCCGGCCACGCTCTCGGATCGGACTCTTCCGTATGACGCAGGTCGGATTGCCGGTTAATCACACATGGGAAACCGGGTCCTAGCTGATCGGGTGGACCAACAGAGAAACCATGTCTCCACTGGCCCAAGTTGTTTTAAAAGATATCTGCTAGGAGCGACCCAACAAGATATATATGCATGTTTTCAAATGGTAAATCAGCTTGGGCCACCTCTAGAAATGTTTGAAGCTAGGTAGGTAAGAAAAGGGGACCCCATAAAATCCCACACGCGGTTAGGCACGCTCAGTCTTAAAACCAATACCCGGAACTCGGGTCCTAGGTGACTCGAATGGAACAAAGCGTCGGGGCGGGATAGCCTAGACCTTCCATCCTTCGTCGAATATAGTCAACATTATAATAATCATATCATCAACAACAATAATAATAATAATGTGATAGACCAAACCAAAGTGTAACATGAGGTAACATCGTAGCATCCTAAGCATGCATACTAAGCAGGGGCTGAGCAACGAGCAACAGTAACATAGCAGTTGACGGGGATCAACCCCGGCAAATCCCATGGTCAGGGACCCTGGGTTAGTCTTGAGAGGCGCGGGTTGGACGATAGCTCGTCGGCAAACAGGGAGGCTCGCTCCTGCTCGATATTATTGATTGGGGAGATGCGATTTCAGTGGAAGCCAAGGCTGGAGCGCTCAAGGCTAGGGTTACAGGTGAGATTCGATGTCTTTGGCGTCACCGCTCCTAGCCCTTATATACCGGGCTAGGTCTCGGGGAGTTCATCTACGTGTACAGGTAAACTTTCCTAACCCTAGCTTGCTCCGTACGGCAGGTCTTCGCACCTTCCTTGTGAGTCGAGGACTCCTACGTCGGTGCCATCTAGTGGGACGAGGCCGTATCTTCATGGGCCTTCTACCTTCATGGACACCGGGTAGGCTCATCCGTAGGAGTCGTGGGGTCACCCCCTCGTCAGTAGCCCCCAAGTGCCTGGGGGACTCGAAGAGTCTCGCAGGGACTCGGGTACATTCATTTGTCGTTTATTGATATGCACGGTTCATCCGTGGGTCGCTGGCAGTCTGGTGGCCATGACAAAACCTGTTTCGAGGGATGCTAAGCTGAAAGGGCCCAAGGGGTCGATGGGTCGAGCCTTGGTGAATTGCACTAGTGAAAATACCACAGTAGCCCAATCAAACCCTCTTCCCTCGACGTGAGCTTGGAACACTGGTGTCGAGCAAAAGTCCGGCAGCTTCAGGTCTTACGGTGTTCATTTGCCGCCAGTAATGTGTGTAGCCTAAGGCGTGTCCGCCCGGATTATCTATCATGCTCTGCGCATGGGAAAGGTTGGGAGTGAAATCGCTCTTCGGCAAGTCCCAGCCCGGCCGTACTTCATAGCGGGGTCTTACCTACACGCTAATCTCGCGTGGCTTCTGGGCACAGTGTATCGTGTTCCACGAATGCGTGTTTTTGAGGCACGGAGCCTTGTAGCATTGCACCCGCTTGGAACAAAATATCAAGCGATCTGTTCACTCATTCACCCGAGGAGCTTTGTTTCGAGTGCTCAGCCGGGGGGGTTTTGCGAGTAATCACTCGAATGCCATTTTCGGCTCTTGAGGTGAGGGAGCACCCAAGACTCGTAGCGCCGTAAGGTCCTGGCGAGTGATTTGTTTGTCTTGCGTCGGGTTGAGGGAGCACCCGAGACTCTCATCGGTGCGAGTGTTCACTCGAGCACATGGTTGGCCTTTAGGTGAGGGAGCACCCGGGACTCTTATGATGTACACTCCCGATGGGAGTAAGATGTTTTTCTTCCTTGGGGAAAAGATCTGAAAAGATGGAATCTCTGAGCCTTGATGGTGTACTGAGTACGCCTTGCTGTTTGGTTTTCTTCACCGCTCGTCAGGGATAGTGATGCCTCTGTTTGATGGCTGTCAGTGATGCGCTGCCAGTGAACCGTCACGTCTCGAGGACCGGTCATAATGATGGCCGTTTGTGGCGTGCGGCAGGCGCCGGTTGAGTTTCCCATACGTGCGTTGGAAACGCGCGCGAATTGACGCGCCCTGCGTACAGTGCTTCCCGTGGGAAAGCATCTTTGTCTCGGAGTTCGAGACGGCTGGGACGATTGGTCTTTGAATTAATTGCTACTGTCGTCTTGGCTTCTCTGTGCTTCGAGGATTTTTGTTCTATAAATAGGCCTTTCTTTCCCACGCCTCTATCCAACTCGCTGCTTTGCTTCTCCCTTCATCACTTCTTATGCTCATGGTTCCCAGGCGAGGTGTTGGCCGTGGTCGTGGTCGTCGTGGCCGTGGTGGCCGCACGCCACGCTCATGTCGTGGAGGTCGTCATGGTGCGGTGCCAGTGCCTTCCTCCTCTCCCTTGGAGGAGGGATTCTGGCGCTATGATTTTATTTTGCGTGTTCGTGGCCAAAGTGCCAATCGCATCCTTCTTCCCTCTGCTTTTTCTACCATTGTCTCTGAACGTGGCTTGGATGGCTTGCTTCTGCACCTTCAGGGGAGCTGTCGATCTCCTTCTTATGTTCAGTTGGAGGTTGATAGCTCTCGCTTGATTTTTCTTGGCTCTGGTTGGGGTTTGTTTGCTCGGCGGTTGAATTTGCTAGATGGTGATATGCTCAGCTATCGCTTTGACGGTGAGAGCACTGTCATTGTCCGCGCATTCGATCCGAGTGGCAATAGCATGGACCTGCATGGGCAGGAGTCGAGCAGCGACAGCTCCATGAAGTCAAGGAGTCCTTCGCCTGTGTCTTCGACTGCTTCATCCTCCGGGGGCTCTTCTGGTGGTGGTGGCGAGCCATCTTCAACTGCTTACTCCTCTGCCTCTGAAGAAGACCTCGATGTCAAGCCACCGGTTAAACGAGCGCGGCAGGCGACCTTGTAGAACTGGAGGCATCATCGTCATCTTCTCCGGCAGCTTGGGTGGAGCTGGAGAAGAAGCTAGAGGAGCAGGAGAAGAAGCTGGTGGAGCAGCGTCTCCAATGACTCCTGCAAATAAGTCGAGCTTCACCTTTTGTTATGTCATTGACATCATGAGCCTGCTGCTTCGACTCCTACTTTGTCTGTGATGATGCTCTTGTACTAGAGTAGATTACCCCTCATGGGTACACATGTAGAAGTCATAGTTCCTTGGGTGATTTCCTCTTGTAACAAGAGCTGCCTTCTATCCAAATGTAGTTGAGTCCTTTTGTACTGAAGATGATCCTTATGATGTGAACTGTGCTTTATCCTTTGCAATGGAGTTTATGTTTGAGCCTCTTTGCCACCGAAAAAACTGTGTTCAAGTCCTTGATGATTAGGAGCTGTCTTTGATTTGCTTTGGAACTGAGAGTTGTGTTTGAGTTTTTTGCGGCCGAGAACTGTCTTCGAGTCCGTCCGATACTTTGAACTATGGATTCTATCGGGTGCGCGACAGCGCTCCCGATGGGAGTAGTCCTCGAGGCTACGCTTGAGTCGAAGGGTCAAGCGTAGGCTAGATTTTGTTTTCTTTGTTGTCTTTTATCGGGTGCGCGGCAGCGCTCCCGATAGGAGTAGCCCCCGAGTCTTTAGGTGATCGTTGGCGACCGGGTGAAGACTAAAAGAACTTGTGATTCCTCTAAAGTCTTTTCAAAAGTGTTTGGATGTCATGGGGGTGTTGATGGTCGTCTCTCGGGTGGGATTTGTGCTCGAGACCCCGAGTGCTTCATGAAGGAGGTCGCGTAGGCGATGGCGTTGCTCAGGGAGTTTTTTTTAATTCTTAAGCCCCCGAGTGCTTCGATTAAGATCGCGAGTGCGATA
The DNA here is from genome assembly GCA_950022295.1 of Bromus sterilis. Lineage (NCBI taxonomy): Eukaryota > Viridiplantae > Streptophyta > Magnoliopsida > Poales > Poaceae > Bromus > Bromus sterilis. The sequence continues at coordinate 36,789,164 of OX465597.1, forward strand.
ACAGTTGCTCGGGGGGGGGGGGAGTTTCCTCTTCAGCCCCCGAGTGCTTTGATTAAGATCGCGTATGCGATAGTAGTTGCTCGGGGGGGAGTTTCCTCTTCAGCCCCCGAGTGTTTCGATTAAGATCGCGAGTGCGATAGCAGTTGCTCGGGGGGGGGGAATTTCCTCTTCAGCCCCCGAGTGTTTCGATTAAGATCGCGAGTGCGATAGCAGTTGCTCGAGGGGGGGGGAGTTTCCTCTTCAGCCCCCGACTGTTTCGATTAAGATCGCGAGTGCGATAGCAGTTGCTCGGGGTGGAGTTTCCTCTTCAGCCCCCGAGTGCTTTGAGATGGCAGTATTTGGGCAACACTTTTTTTATTGCTGTCAAGCGATTTACATGAGTTGCCAGTCATGTCCGACCGATAGGGGCTATGGATAGAACAGTCGCAAGTTTGCTACGTTCCATGGGTTGCCCACGTCCTCGTCTGTCTTTGGGTTCTTCAGTCTGTAGGCGCCGCCTCCGATGACTTCTGAGATTATGAATGGTCCTTCCCATTGGGGGGAAATTTTGTGGACCTTCTCTTGTATTAGTCGTAGGACTAGGTCACCTTTGTTGAAGGTTCTGGTGCGAAGTCGACTGCTTTGGTAGGTACGCAGTTTGTCTTGGTACCCTTCTGATTTTGCCAGGGCTGTGTCTCTTGCTTCGTCAGCCGTATCTTTGTCGTCTTGTAGTGTTTCTTCTGCTTCTTCCTCTTCGTATCCGGTGACCCGGGGTGCTCCGAACTTGAGGTCATGTGGTAGGACTGCTTCTGCCCCATACACCATGAAGAAGGGTGTGTATTGTGTCGCAGTGTTTGGTGTGGTTCGTAAAATCCATAGGACCGTGGGGAGTTCTTCTACCCAGTTGCCGGCGGCTTGCTCGAGTGGTGCGAGGAGCCGTTTCTTGATTCCTCCACAGACAAGGCCGTTTGCTTTTTCCACCTGGCCGTTGGACTGCGGGTGCGCGACTGATGCATAATTGATTTTGATGTCCAGTTCTTCGCAGAAGTTCTGAAATTCTGCGGCCGTGAAGTTCGTGCCGTTGTCCGTGATGATGTTGTGTGGCACTCCGAATCTGAAGATGATCGATTTGATGAAGTTGACAACCGTGAGAGATGTAGAGCTGGTGATGGGCACTGCTTCGATCCACTTGGTGAACTTGTCGACTGCGAGGAGCAGGTGTGTTCTTCCGCCCTTTGATGATTTCTTTAGTGGGACCACCATGTCGAGTACCCCGGGTGGCGAACGGCCAGGATAGTGGTATGGTCTTGAGCTCTGATGCGGGAGCGTGTGGCCTGTTGGCGAATTTTTGACAGGCGACGCAACATCGCACGATTTACTCTGCGTTTTTCATGGCTGTGGGCCAGTAGAATCCATCTCAGAATGCTTTGGACACGAGCACTCGACTGCTCGCGTGGTGCCCGCAGGTGCCTTCGTGGATTTCTAGCAATTGGGCTTTGCCGTCCTCTTCGTCAATGCACCTTTCGAGTATCTGGGTGATGCTGCGCTTGTATAGTTGTCTGTTGATCACAGTGAATGCCTTGGATCGTCGGCTGATGCGTCGTGCTTCGGCCACGTCTTGTGGCAGCGTGCCTTCGATTAGGAATCGGAGGAAAGGTTTTGTCCAGACAGGTCCTTCGAACTCTGTCAGGGCTGTGCTGTCGGATGCACTGGTGCTTGTTTCTTCTGATGGTGTTGCTGCTGCCACCTGTGTTATTTCTGGTGCGTCTTCGCCATCCACTACCGCTTCAGGTGTTGCTGCCTGCGCCTTGATGGATCTCCGGTTGATGCTTTCGAGAAAAACGCCAGGTGGGACAGGCGCTCGGGTCGAACCGATGTTCGCGAGCTCGTCAGCTTCTGTGTTGTTGTCCCTGGTGATGTAGTTGAGCTCGCAACCGTCGAAATTTCCTTCGAGTTCGTTGTAGAGCTTTTGGTAGGCCGCCATGTTGTCGGCTATTGCGTTGCAGTTTCTCATCGTCTGCTGGACGACGAGATTGGAGTCCTCGTAAATTATGAGGCGAGTGGCTCCGCATGTTTTGGCCATGCGCATGCCATGTAGGAGTGCCTCGTATTCTGCTTTGTTGTTGGAGGCGTGACTGAAATTGATCTGGAGGACGTATTTCAACTTTGTTCCTTTGGGGGAGATGAGTACAACTCCTGCCCCAGCTCCTTGTTGTCTCTTGGACCCATCGAAGAACATTGACCATGAGCTTGATAGGTCTGGGGGGCCTGGTGTTTGAACCTCCGTCCACTCAACCAGAAAATCTGGGAGTACTTGGGCTTTGATGGCTGTTGGGTTCTTGTACTGCAGGTCTCGTGGGCTGAGCTCGATGTTCCACTCGGCGACTCGCCCGGTTACTCCAGGGTTGTTTAGTATGTCAGCGAGTGGTGCGCTGCTCACGATTGTTATAGGGTGCTCGTCGAAGTATTGGGACACCTTTCTTGAAGTTATGACAATGGCTAGTAGTAGCTTCTGATAGTGCGGGTACCGCTGCTGGGATTTGGTCAGGAGCATGCTGAGGTAGTAGATTGGTCTGTGAATGCTCTGGACCTTTCCTTCTTCTGCGCGTTCGACAGCGAGCGCCGTGCTTACTACACTGCTGCGTGCTGCCACATAGAGGTATAGCTTCTCTCATTCCTTGGGTACCGCCAGGATTGGTGGAGTTGAGAGTGTCTTTTTCAGGTCCGCGAATGCTTGGCGGGCTTCCTCCGTCCACTCGAATTTCTTTCCTTTCCTGAGCAGTTGATAGAAAGGCAGCGTGCGTTCTCCAAGCCTGCTGATGAAGCGGCTGAGAGCTACAAGTTTTCCAGTGAGCTGCTGCACTCCTTTGACGTCGGTTGGTTCTTGCATGCGGGTGATGGCTTGTACTTTCTCGGGGTTTGCCTCGATTCCGTGGGCAGAGACCATGTAGCCCAGCAGTTTTCCCGCCGGTACGCCGAATGCGCACTTCTTTGGGTTGAGTTTGATTCTGTATTTGTTGAGCGCTGCGAAGGTTTCGCGCAGGTCGTCGAGTAGTGTGGCTGCTTTGTAGGTCTTGATGACGATGTCGTCCACGTAGAATTGTACGTTTCTTCCTATTTTCTCCTTTAGGCTGGCCTGCATCATTCGTTGATAAGTGGCGCCTGCGTTTTTGAGCCCGAAGGGCATGGTCCTGTAGCAAAATACTCCATAGGGGGTGATGAACGATGTGTGCTCTTCGTCTTCTTCCTTCATCCTGATATGGTTGTATCCTGAGTAAGCGTCCAGAAAGGAGAGTAGGTCGCACCCTGCTGTTGAGTCGATTATCTGATCGATTCTAGGCAGGGGGAAGTGATCCTTTGGGCAATGTTTGTTGACTGGTCCGTAGTCGACGCACATGCGCAGCACGGTCGTGTCTTTCTTTGGCACCAGCACTGGGTTTGCTATCCAGGTGGATTTCTTCGTTTCTCGGATGAACTGAGCGTCGAGTAACCGGTTGACTTCCTCTCCGATTGCTCTGCGCTTGGGCTCCGAGAATCGTCTCAGCGCTTGCTTCACTGGCCTCGTGTTTGGCTTGATGCGTATGGCGTGTTCCGCGAATTCGCGTGGTATCCCAGGCATGTCGGCTGGGCACCAGGCGAATATTTCCCACTCGTCTCGGAGGAAGGCGACGAGAGCTGCTGCCTGCTCCTCTGGTAGGTGGGCGTACACGCGGACTGTTTTGTCCGGGTCCGTCGGGTGCACTTGGTAAGTGACTGTGTCGCTGTCGATGCTGAAGTCGCGTCCGTACTCCCTGGATTCGCTTCAGTTCACCAATGGGAAGGTGCTCTTTTCCGTCACCATGGCTATTTCCCCGAGTTCTTGTTTGGCTCCGAATGTGTCGGAGATCCTATGGATGTCACGATCACATTGATCTGATTTAATGAAGCTTCCGTTGATCGTGAGGACTCCTGATGATCCTGGAATCTTGAGCTTGAGGTAGGCGTAGTGTGGGACCGCCATGAATTGCGCGAATGCTGGCCGTCCCAGTATGGCGTGATACTGCGATTGCCAGTCGAGTACCTCGAACTCGAGGACGTGCTTTGCGAAGTTACGTCGGTTGCCAAAGACGACTTCGAGTTCGATGACTCCGAGGGATGTGGCTTCTTCTCCTGGGACTACCCCGTGCAACTCGGTGCTTGATTTTCTCCATACTGATCGTGGGATCAGCATCTTTTGCAGGGTGCTGGCGAAGATGATGTTCATGCTGCTGCCTCCGTTCATGAAGACCCGATCCATGTCGTATCCTCCGATTTGTGCATCGAGAACTAGGGGCGCATGCCCCGGTCTTGGGACTGCGGGTGGATGGTCGTCCTGTGAGAACGTGATGCTGGTCTCCGTGCCATGTAGTTGGTAGACTTCGACTATGTTTATGCTCTCAGCTGCTCTGGCCTGCAGGGTTTGGGCGTCGCGTTGTGTTTGCGCTATCCTTCCTTCTTGGATCATGAGCACCTGTGCTCGCGACGGGCTGTGACGTCCTTCCCGGCTTGAGGTCGGCGCTTGCTCGGGTCGTTGGTTGCGTCTGTCTTCTTTCTGCTTCTCCTTCTTGAGGTCGTCGGCTAGCTCGTTGAACAGACGGCAGTCTCTCAAAGTGTGACTTGATCTGACGCGTCCCCAGTCATCCTCGAAGCTGTGGATCGTGCAGGGTCCTGCTAGCTGCTCTCTGACCGTGAGTTTGCTAGATCCGGCGTGCCTCTTCCTTCTTGAGATTCTGAAGATCTGCTCGTGATCCTCCGGGTGCTCGTGGAAGCGAGGATCGGTTTCGATTCCTCGACTTATGTCTTGGTTCTTGATGAGGTTGGCGAATTCATCCGGCCTTCGATCTGGGTCGTAGTACTCGCCAACAGGTGTCTCGGAGTCGCTGTCTTGGTTGGCGGCGGGTTCCCGTGCGCGCCTTTTGGGTCGTCGATTCCTTCTTCCTTTGCGGTTGTTCTGCTGATCGTTAGATTCAATCTCGTAATCATCGTCTTGATGTGCGGCGGGTGCCCGGGCGGTGGAGGGTTGTCGGAAGATTTGCGAGTCCTCCGCTGCGCGTCGCAGTTCGTCGAGTGGAATTCCTTCGTAAATGCCCCTCGCCATTCTTCTGGGTCGTCGACTCCTTCGGCGCTGGTGCTGTACTTGGCCGTTACCGTAGTATCGGTCCTGGCGTGACTGCAGCTCGAGTGGTCTTGATGGGGTGGCGAAGATGTCCGCCGTGATCTTGAATCTTTCGAGTGGGCTAGGTCGGCTTCTTGTCCTCGAGTTGTGGCTTGCTGAAGATGGGACCGTCGAGATCGTGATCCCAACCTGCGTAGTTCCCACAGACGGCGCCAATTGACGGGGATCAACCCCGGCAAATCCCATGGCCAGGGACCCTGGGTTAGTCATGAGAGGCGCAGGTTGGACGATAGCTCGTCGGCAAACAGGGAGGCTCGCTTCTGCTCGATATTATTGATTGGGGAGATGCGATTACAGTGGAAGCCAAGGCTGGAGCGCTCAAGGGGGTTACAGGTGAGATTCGATGTCTTTGGCGTCACCCCTCCTAGCCCTTATATACCGGGCTAGGTCTCGGGGAGTTCATCTACGTGTACAGGTAAACTTTCCTAACCCTAGCTTGCTCCGTACGGCAGGTCTTCGCACCTTCCTTGTGAGTCGAGGACTCCTACGTCGGTGCCATCTAGTGGGTCGAGGCCGTATCTTCATGGGCCTTCTACCTTCATGGACACCGGGTAGGCTCATCCGTAGGAGTCGTGGGGTCACCCCCTCGTCGGCAGTACAAGGTTTGCTGGGAGGGAACATGGCTGTATCGGTTTGAAAGAGGTTGTAAACATGTGGTAGGATCAAACATCGAACCTAACCTATACTAGCATGCAAACCGCTTGTTGAAATAGAATGGATCATAAGTAATGTATAGTCCTTGCCTGTTGATAAGTCGGGTTCCGAAGGTGTAGTCGATCGCACGCTCGCATCGTCTCCGAAGGGTACCCGCGGAAGCACACAAGACGATAAACACTGGAAAGCAATCAACGAGCAAGCATCTATTACTACGAGGCAAACACGAGCAAGCATCAACAAGAAGGCAACACGAGACATCGCACCTACCGTCGAGAGCGGTTACTAACAGGTTAAGTGGAGTACTCATCACACACGACGATACCGCACATTTAGAAAGGTTCAAGTTGTTTAGCTACAGGTGATCAAAAAAGGTTGTTAACATGGCATCTCACTCAAGCATGGCATAGCACACAAACATGGCAAGAGGTGAAGCATAAATAAACTATTTAATCTAGTCACTTTAAGTGGGGGGGGGGGTAAACCTATACATGGCAGCTATTGCGGACCCCACGATAATTATTGCATTTGGTACTGTTCTGCCCTAAACCATATTTTAGGTTGGTTAACAACAACAAACAATAGCATAAACACAAAGTACATGAAAAACTAATCAAGTTACATATAAAGAACACTCCAAACGGAGTTACGGTTAAGAAGATACAAGCAAAACAAGTTACAGGCACAATCTGCGAACATCAGGAAGCACACTTTAGAGCATTGCATAAACAGGATAATCAATGCAAACATGCTCACAAATGATATGGAACTAAAGTAGACATGACAGGGAAGGCATGGCAAAAAGAATCATGCAAATAGGCATCACGGATCAAAAGATATTAAGCAAACAACATGGCAGAAACTATTATTTTATGCTGTATAAACAGGGGTATAACTATGTGCAAAAGTGCAGCAACATGACATAGCAATAAATGGGCATGAATTAGACATGATGCTTAACAATATGCAATTGGAATCACTCAATTCCGATAAACGGTCCCGACACACTCGTCGACCAAAGTTGCAACAAAATATAAACAGCAGCACACTAACAGCAGGGTAGCTACTTTGGAGCAAGATACAATCAACATGAAGCAAGCAAATATGACATGTGAAGGCATGGAACAGAATAATAAACAATGCTTAACAGGATGCAAAATGAATCAATCAATTCCGACGAACGGTTACGACACAACCGTTGCTCGAAGTTGCAATAAAATAACAGTTCAGCAACAACAGCACAGCTAACGATCCGGTACCCACTTCGACGCAGAATTAAATTATCTAGACGGCCTCAAACGGAAAAACTTTCTACATACGAACGCTAGAGCACGCAAAACTGAGCAATTCATATTTTGGGCGCAACACGATCCGAGCTACGGTTTACTCGTAAACATCAGCGCAAAACAGATCACAGCAGTAATTTTCAGGACTAAAAAAATAACAGAGGCCAGAGAAAAAAAAACAGGACACGGGCCCTCACCCTGGGCAGAGGCCCACTTGCGGCTGTGGCTGGCGGGCAGGCCTTCTGCTGGGCTGGGCCGCGGGGCACTATGGGCCGCGCTGGCTGGCGCTGGGAGGCCGGCCCACTTCGGGCGACCACGCGAGGGGTAGCAGTGCCCTCGTTGTCCCGAGCAAGAAGGCGGCGGCTGTCGCCGGCGTCGAGCGGCGGCTCGCCGGCGCAGCGGCGGGACGAGGCTTGGGCGGTCGAGGAAGGTCGCAGGGAGGCGGATCCGGTCTCCGGTGAGGGGGCCACGGCGAGAGTACGACGGGGCGAGCAGATCGGCGGCGACCTCGAGCTCAACAGGGTATCCCATGGCGACATCTCACGGCAGAGAAAAAAGAGAGAGGTTAGAGGGAGAGGGAGAAGAGAGGGAGAGGAGTGCGGCGGGGCTGACCGGTGGCGCACGGCTCGCCGGCCGGAGTTGAGCCGCGGCGGCGGCTTCGGGCCCGAGCGGCGGCCTGGAGGAGAGAGGAGGTGCGGGCTGGCTGGGACGCGATCTGGACTGTTGGATCTCAGATCTGACGGTCCAGATCAGAGGAAGAGCTAGGGTTTCGCAATTTTGAGGGCTATTGGGCAAATTGGAGGCAGATCTGAGGGGGTGGCTGCAATTTTTGGCTAGGGAAACCCTAGAAAGGGGTGGGAGTGTGGTGGTCTTTATATAGCCCAAGTGGCTGGCAGTTTTCAAAAACATCCCCGGTTTTTCTCTCTCGTGCGCGGTGCTCACGTTTCTGACCGCCGGGGGTCCACAGGACCTCCGATTCAGGTAAAACTTTGAACTGCGCGATCAGCGCGTCGAGCCGGCGGCGTTCACCTCGCACTGGAACCGTTCCGAGAAAACTTTCCGGCGCGCTATAAAAATATCCCGTTTAATTATTAAACGGGGTTTTCGTTCCGTTGGCTGTGGCTGGTCTCGTGCTGGTTTTCGCGACGGTGATCGGGTGAAACCCGGTGTCGCAAAGGTCGAGTGTCAGGGTGGCAAGGGTCGGTCTCCGTCCGGTACGAGATAAGAGGGAAAAATAATCGCCGATCGATAAATCGGGGATGCAAACACCGCAAACAAATCAGACAATCAAACAATTCACACCGAAAACAAATTTGTTTAATTTTTGTGAAAACAGTGCACTGGGTTAATAGATTAGTCCAAATATGCTCAAAAGTGTATGAAAGTTCAAGCAAATCATGGCAAAGTCACACAAAACATGCATGGAGCAAGCAGAAATTATAGATACGTTTGAGACATATCAACATCCCCAAGCTTAATTCCTGCTCGTCCTCGAGTAGGTAAATGATAACAAGCATAATTTCTGTGGTGACATGCCACACAACCATATAAGGACTTTTATGTAAAGCAATTAAAGCATGCAATTCAATTCAAGTCTTAACAAGCAAGAGTCTATATTATCATTGACACAAGCAACAAAAGAACAAAAGGTGCAAGAGCTCTCGCTGTCCGTGACTCGAATGTCTCCAGATGGTGTTTGCGTGCAAGCAGGGGACTGGGAAAAAGAGAGAAAAAAGGTTGTTGAGAATAACTATCTACTAAAGTTTCACACTTGGTCTCCTTTGTATTCTTATCTTGACTCGTCCCCAGACCACTAGCCAGGTACAAGTCAAACTGATCCACTCCCTTTCGATATTTTGAGCACTCATGCAATGGATGAGCGTGAGCAAGAAAGTTGACACCTAAAAGGCGAAACAGAAATAAGGTGGAGGAGGAAGACAAAAAAGGTGTGAAAGGCTCACATCAATGACGACAATCATAGTCGAGAGAAGGCCATATGATAGACATGATGTGAGGAGTTGGGATTGCCATGCAACGGATGCACATGTGAGCTAAAAGCTCTCCAAGGAAACTAGTGGGGGTGCATCTAGCTTGCTCAAGAATACCTAGAGCTCGTTTGAGGAGGCTCATCATTGGAATATACAAGTCAAGTTCTATAGTGTGAATGTCCCCACATAGCTATATGCATGATGACGATCTCTATGGAGTACAAGGGATAGAGGATGAAGTACTAGTGTGGATCTCTCAAAAGGAATAGTAGTGTGCCCCCTTCTCTCTTTTTATTTTTCTTTTTCTCTTGTTTCTATATTTTTTGGTGGCCTCAATGGCTATTTCTATTTAACTCTCATTTGTCCTCTTTGGGATATTTTGATTTTTTCCTCTTTGGGATCTTTTCCTCACTTTAGGGGCAACACTCTATATTTTACAAGAATATAGGAGATCTTTCACACTTTACAAAGGTAGTCACATAAAGAAGATATAACTATCATGATGCAAATGTATGCCTCTGCCAGGATATCACGATATGCAATGATACTAGCGCGTCATGTAGCAATGATTAGGGCAAGGCCCAACTAGCATGCGGCTCATTGATCAAGCAAGTAGCATGTATGACATGAAGATCAAGTCATGAGAATGTGGATGTTGCATGGCAATGTATCTCGGAAAGGCTATGGAAAATCCTTGTAGGTAGGTATGGTGGCTGTTTTGAGGAAAGATATAAGGAGGCTTATGATGACAGAGCGTATCGTGCCAAGGGTTTGGATTCACCGGCGAAGTATGCTCCAACTCTCAAGGTGAGAAAGGGCAATGCACGATACCGAAGAGGCTAGAAAAAGTCTAGGTGGGTGGAAGTGTCAACTTTCGAATACTCACATTAGTCCGAAGAACTCATGCACTTATTATCGGTAACTCTCAATCTAATCAGGAGGTTCACAAAGAGACAAGTACCCCGGGGAGGAGTGTATGGGGGTTTGGTTGTCCTTGCGCATCCTCGACTCATGGTACGTGAGTGTACTCTAATATTCGAACCCTCCAGAGGTTAGTGATCCATCTAGTAGCTAGAGTTCTCAACAGGGGTTTTTGGTTTTCGAAAAACACACGGATTGCCCAAAATACGACATCTATCACTAATAGGCTCGAGCTCTTGACACCAAAAGTTCAAACATTACTCTAGTCAATACCTCAAAACTATTGCAAGTTACTACTACAAAGAGAATAACAACTTCAACTACCTACTTCTAGTCAAGACACAAAACTCAGTGCAACAGGCAAACTCTCTAACAAGATAAAACATGCAACCTATAGAAAGTTCAACCTAAAACAAAAGAAAAGCTCTAGAAAAACTAAAGCACTACAACTAAACAGAGCAGCAGCTAAGAAAAGAAAAAGAACAACTCACAGCTAAAAGAATAAGCATGCAAATCCTATGAGGATTTCTAGTTCAAGCAGAGCGTGTATCTCTCCCACACAAACGAGTAAGCTGGGGTCTAACTTGTTACTACAGCAAACAAAGCAAAAAAAACCTAGAAAAGTAAAGAGCAAGACGCTCCAAGCATAGCACACAACGCATGAAGTGATAAAAATATAGTGCAATGAGGGACGAACTGATAATTGTTGATGAAGAGGGGGATGCACGGGGGCATCCCCAAGCTTAGACGCTTGAGTCTCCTTGAATATTTATTGGGTGTGCACATGGGCATCCCCAAGCTTGAGCGTTTGACACTCCAAGATCTTCTTTCATCATCTTCCATCGCGCACTTGAAAACTCCCTTCATACATAACTCATTGTAGACTGATTAGAGAGGTTAGTTCCCTACTAAAATAATTTTTCCTCTACTGTAAATAAAGATAACCTTGAAGAGCTACTGTTTCTCAAGATTGCCAACAAGTTTTTGCAAAGAAAAAGCAAGCTTAAGGTTTGCAAAGTGAAGAAAAGGCAAAACATGGCAGAATCTGTGAAAAACAGACCAGCAGGTAGAAACGATTTTTTAGGGGTACTTCTGCAACTCAAATCAAAAAACTCAGAACATACGAAAGTTCCGTAATTGTATAGAGCACGCTGTGTAAACAATTCAGCTCAAAAAGATGAACTGGGATTTTTCTATGAATTTTCTAGTCATGAGGACAGAATCTATTTTCTGGACAGCATGTCACAACTTTCACTTCCCTTGTCGTATGAGGCTATAAAAGGAACAAAGTTTGAAAAGTAAAGATACAATGATGTTGCTACAGTAGTAAAAATCATCAAGACCACTAAGAACAGAAGAAAAGAAAAAAGAAAACCTAAATTCGTTGCGGGCTGCCTCCCGAAAGCGCTTCTTTAGAGCCATTAGCTAGGCTTAAAGCAGAAGATCAAGTATTTTCAAGAGAATAACTATCCCGTGTGACGGACTCAAAAGTTAACTTAATCTTTTTCCTAGGGAAATGTTCCATCCCTTTCTTGAGAGGGAATTGGAATTTGATATTCCCCTCTTTCATGTCAATAACAGCACCAACTGTGCGAAGAAAAGGACGTCCCAAAATAATTGGACAAGAGGGCTCACACTCAATGTCCATAATAGTGAAATCAACGGGAACATAATTGTCATTGACAATGATAAGAACATTGTCGATCTTCCCCAAAGGCTTCTTTACGGAAGAACCAACAAGACGAACACCAAAAGAACAGGGATCAAAAGGTTTCAATTCAAGCATATCATACATTCTTTTGGGCATAATAGAGGTACTTGCTCCAACATCACAAAGAGCATAACAAGAGAAGTTATTCAATTTGATTTTTATCATAGTATCCCAACCATCTTCTAGCTTCCTAGGTATGGAGGCTTCTAGTCTAAGCTTCTCCTCCCTAACTTTGATTAGAGCATTGGTGATATGCTCTGTGAAGGCAAGATTAAGTGTGCTAGTGTGGGGGTCTCTAGACATCTTGTGTAGGAAACCAATAACTTCAGGTAAAGTGCAGTTGTCAAAGTCTAGGTCACTACTATCTATCAAGGAGGTAGTGATATCATTTAGGCTCACTTGTTTGAAAGCCTCTATGTTCATAGAGGTTTCTTCATCTATGGTTGAGGTGGTAGCATCACCATTGGTAGGTCCAGTGGGACTAGGGGTGTGATGGGTGCTAATAGTTTGGACATCCTCAACTACTTGGATAGTGGCTACTGTGTGGTAAGTAGGAAGGCTCTTAATTCTTTCTTCTTCCTTGGGAATGACTTTTGGTTTGGCTGCCATCTTGTTTATCAAGGTAGATTGGGTGTGAGACATGTTTGAAACATAGGTCTCAATGGCAGTGAGTCTAGTTTGGAGGCTGGAAATGTCACTATTCAGGCTCTCAAGTTGTTTGCTAATGTTTTGCAGGATAGATGAGTGCTCATCTAACTGTCTGGAAAAGGCCTTGTTTTGTTCAAACTGTGTGTGCATATAGCTTTTGGTGGCGTTTTCTATTTCTATAAGTTTCTCATAGTTGGGTAGGTCTCTTTCCCTATAATTCTGGCTGTAGGAGTTGCTATTACCGTTCCCATAGTTGTTGGATGGGAAAGGCCTAGGATTGTTGCTACCAAAATTACTCCTATAAGAATTATTGTTGAAGTTGTTTCTAGAGACAAAGGTCACATCTACTTGCTCTTGAGCAACCAAAGAATTTAAAGGAACATCCTGAGGATCAATAGGAGCTTCCTTGGTAAGTAGAGACATGATAAGGTCAACCTTTTCATTTAGAGAGGAGATCTCCTCCACAAAATTTACCTTCTTACCAGTTGGAGATCTTTCGGTGTGCCACTGAGAGTAGTTCAGCATCATCTCATCAATTAGCTTTGTGGCAGCACCAAGTGTGGTTGACATAAAAGTTCCTCCCGCGGCCGAATCTAACAGGTTTCGCGAGGTAAAGTTCAAGCCTGCATAAAAAGTCTGGATAACCATACAGGTAGTCAGTCCATGTCTGGGGCAGTTCTTGACAAGCATCTTCATACGTTCCCATGCCTGGGCAACGTGTTCATTATCCAATTGCCTGAAATTCATAATGTTACTCCTCAATTGAATAATTTTAGCAGGGGGGTAGTACTTCCCTATAAAAGCATCTTTGCATTTACTCCAAGAATCGATACTGTTCTTGGGTAAGGATTGCAGCCACTCCTTGGCTCTTCCTCTCAAAGAGAAAGGAAAAAGCTTCAGCTTGACGATGTCTCCATCCACTTCCTTGTACTTTTGCATATCACAGAGCTCGATAAAATTGTTTAAGTGCAAGGCAACGTCCTCTCCAGCACCTGAGAATTGATCTTTCATAACAAGATTAAGCAGAGCAGGTTTAATTTCATAAGAAGGTGCTGAAGTGGCAGGTGGAGCAATAGGAGTGCAGATAAAGTCACTATTGTTGTGACTAGTGAAGTCACACAACTTGGTGTTTTCATTGGAACCCATAGTAGTAGAAGGTATTTTTGGTATTTTTTATAAGGGACACAAAAGTAAAAACTGAAAGGTAAACTAACAAGACTAAAAAGCAAAAATAAAAGATAGTGTGCAACTCCCCTATCTTGTAGACTGGAGTCCCCGGCAACGGCGCCAGAAATTAGCTTGATATGGTGAGGATAGTTCTCTCACTCCTCGTTGGTTACCCCAAGTGGAAGGTGAGATGTAGCATAGCAGCAAATTTCCCTCGGTGAAGATACCAAGGTTTTTCTCCAGTAGGACTCGCAGACATACAAGAAGGTGCCAACATCGCCAGAAATTGGCTTCTGGCTAGGGAGTTGACAGGACCTGCACACAGAAACAAATAACTTTGCTCCCAACGAGTACAGAGGAGTTGTCAATTCCTTCGGCCTTGCAGTTTACAAAGGATCAACGCAAGAGATAATAATAGTGGCAACTGAAAGTAAACTAAGGGTGTAAATAATAATGTAAAGATGGACCGGCGTCCCGTGATTTTCACTAGTGATGTCTCTCTCCCAAAAGACGATAAAAGTGCTAGCGAGGTAAAAAATCACAGTTGGGAAATTGACAGAATTATGAAAGCACCGCAATGCTAACTATGCTGCAAAGAAAGGAAGGGCTCAAAAGCAATGGGCAGTACGCCAAGGTAAGTAGACCGAAATCCAACTGTATCTACTACGAATCATCCACCTTGAGATATCTATCCAGAACATCTCGCTGGTATTAAGTTGCGAATCCCACCCAAAGTGTAAACTCAAAGCAACATACAACTGCATTAAAAGAACTTTGCGTAAAGTAAACAATCCTTGCACCCGCGGGTACAAGCACCGTTGTTTTATCCCTGGTGGCAACATCACATCCCCTAGTCTCATGTTTCTGTCACTCAAGCTAGACATCAGGGGGCTGAACCCACAATCAAGCATAACGCTCCCTCTTGGAGTTGCAAGCAAACTACTTGGCCAAAGCAAAATACTGCAACGGAGAACATGCAAGAATTTACTCAAGAAAAAAATATAAAAGCGAAGAACCAAATATATTACTCATCACAATCTGAACATAGTCTCATAATTCATCAGATCCCAGCAAACTCAGCATAGCAACATAATAGTGCCTCGATCATGTGAGGCAGCTCACGAGGTCTCGAAAGTGGAATCACAAAGAGGAGAGAAGTACATCACATAGCTACTGGTCACAGACCCATGGTCCAAGGGGGACTACTCACGGCAAATCCGGGAGGCGTCCATGGCTATGGATGGTCTCCTAGAGGGGGGTTCCTCCTCCCAGCACGGTGCCGGGGCAGCTTCTCCAGGCAGCCCCGATCTTGAAACGGCGGCGGCGGTACAGAGGCGAGTTCGCAGAAAAGAGATCGATATTAGGGGTTTCCACCCCGAGGGATAAATATAGGCGGAGGGGGTGTCAAGGGGACCCACAGGGAAGCCAGGAGGCCCGCTGGCGCGGCCTAGGGTGGGGCAGCACCAGGGACCCATCTGGAGTCCCTGTGGTGGCCCCCCTCCGCTGCCTTTGTGATTCCGGAAGCTTTCGGGTCGCTGATTTTTTATCTGATTTTTCCGGATTTTTTGGAGCACTTTTAATGGTCGGAAAACCTGAAATACAAAAACAGCAGAAAACAACAACTGGCAGCTGGGTGCAGTGGGTTAATAGATTAGTCCAAATATGCTCAAAAGTGTATGAAAGTTCAAACAAATCATGGCAAAGTCACACAAAACATGCATGGAGCAAGCAGAAATTATAGATACGTTTGGGACGTATCAGCTGGATATGCCCAAACCATCTCAGGCGATGTTGGACAAGCTTCTTTTCAATTGGTGCCACCCCAACTCTCCCGTATAACATCATTCTGGATCTGATCCTTCCTTGTGTGACCACATGTCCATCTCAACATGCGCATCTCTGCCACGCCTAGTTGTGGGACATGTCGCCTTTTAGTTGGCCAACATTCAGCACCATACAACATCGCAGGTCGAATCGCCGTTCTATAGAACTTGCCGGGGTTCTCCTTCTTTAAAAAAAAGTATTGAGTCTGTTATGCGTCGTTTTTTCAGACTTTTTATTTGTTTGTGGACAACAAAAATGCAAATATGAAAGCTCCGTCACCACTTCGTTCACCTATCTGCTCCCTAGTGGATTGATTCTATAGTTCTGTTTTACTAGAAACTTGATTGATTCGTTCCTATATAACCAGCTAAAAGGAAAGATTTTTTATATCACACTTCTCATATGGGGATCGCCAACATTCATTCATTTTATTTATTCATTATTCTGTTATGGATTCGAACCACCAACACAAATTTGATTTTGCGTCAAAGGCGCTAAACAAGGATTTTCAATCCTTTTACCTTTTGAAACCTTTCTTTCTAAGTTATGGTTTTTTATTGTTGTCAATTTCCATTCGTTTAGTATGAGATCTCTAGCGGAACCCTAGGAAGTGCTGCTAGCAGCCCCATTCGACTCTGTGCCTCCCCTTATCATCGCTGGATGAGACCACTAGGCTAGGCCTCGGCGGTGAACATCGGGGGGGGGGGCTCTTCTTCGCGTCTAGCAACGTGATCTTGGTTGTCGATTTGTTCTCAGTGTGCTTGTGTGGCATTCAATTTGACAATGATGATGATGGACAACAATGAAGGACCACAATTGGGCTTCGATTGGCGGTTTCTTCCCGGCGTTCTGGACATGTTTATTTTTGGTGTCGCCATGTCATCGTGGAGTCGAAGCCTCCCTGGAGGTGCCTAGGTGGTGACGATGACAGGTGACTGTTGGTCTTCGAGGGAGTGTTGGTTGGCACAAACTCTGCACATTTCTTCTGTTTTGGTGGTTTTCTTAATCAGAGTTGTTTGGGTGTCTATACGGTGGCCGAATGTTGGCATGTCCGGACATGGGCTACGGTGTTTGTGGCAACAAGGAAGATGGCGCTCGGTTACGACCTCGACTTTATCTCTTCTCTGTAGTGGTTTTGTATTTTCGTGTGGGTGGCCTGGTTGGTCGGTATTGCCACATATGGGTTTTTGTGATGATTTTAGCTTGGTATTTTGTTTATTAATCGGGTAATCCTCTTTTTTTAATGAACCGAGATCCTTAGAGATCGATATTAAAAACCCGTCTGATCAACTAAATAGAAAAATGTGTTAAAATCTACAAACTCAAATACTCATAGCACGAAAATATATTTCATAGAAACTCAAGACACTAATTTGGCGTTCTTTATTCAAATTTTAATACATAAAAGACTAATTTTAAAATCTTTATGTTAATATATTTTTTATATACATGATCAAACTTAAACAAGTTTGACTTAATAAAACTAAAACTTCAGTAATTTTGAAACGAAGATACTAATTCTTCAGAGGAAGAAACATACCACGTACCAAACCTAAAGATACTAAACTCGTACAAAAAGCAGCAAGGACATCCTAGGCAAGAGCGTGTTTTTATAACTACTGATGATGATGCGGCGCCTCCACGCCGGCGACGGTGGCAGCGTAAGGCGGCAGCTCAGCCTGCACGGCGGCCTGCTGCTGCTGCTGCTGCATGCTCCTGTAGGCGATGCAGTCGGTCACCTTCTTGACGTAGTTCTCCGCCATCCAGCCGAGGCTGACGAGCTGCTCGATAGCGACGCCGGCGAGGCTCTGGCGGCGGCCGACGAGGGCGTCGTGGAGGAGCAGCGTGGTCTCGAGCTGGCGGTTGTCGCGCTGCGCCCTGCGCAGCTTCTCCTGGATCTTGGCGATGCGCTCCCGGACGTAGTCCTCCCCGTCCATCTTCTTCTTGCACTGGTCCAGCTCCGGCATGGACCTGAAGCGCTCGATGACGCGCAGCGCCTCCGGCACCGACGGGTACACCTCCGGCGGGGAGGACCCGCCGCCCTCGCGGTACATGACGTAGCACGTGTCCACGCCGCACAGCACGGACAGCTCGCCGGCCTTCTTCTTTATCCCCATGTCGCGTTTCCTCGCCGTCGCCTTCCGGGTTGGGTCGTTGGCGATGTACTCGATGGCCACCTTCTTGCGCGCCATTGACACCGATCGATCGCTGCGAGGAAGAAGGTGGGTATACAAATTAGACGAATTGACGGTGAAATGGCTTGGTGGTCTTATCTTATAGGTACTTGATCGGAGTATCGCATGGAGAGATTGCTGCCATCAAAGGTGATTGGAAAGGAATTATTCTGACTGATACGAGGATCGCTTGAATCAGTGCCGGTTAATGCACAGTTAGCTGGCGAATCTGCTAGCCTTTAAACTTTTTTTTTATCTTGTCTAATGAAGATCATCGGACCAGATATTATTAATCTGAACACAACGTTCATCCCCATTCACGTGATCCTGAATTAAGATTTCGGAGTGTGAACGGTGGAGTCTATATTTTTACCGGGTTTGGTATTTGTCAATTGTCATGCAGCTGAGATTAGTTTTCACGACTTCGTATGAGTAGATTCTACCTTCACTATATGGATGGAATTCAAATAAGTTTAAAATGATACGTAGTATAATTAATAAGGATGAAAGCGTCCGGCTTATTTATGATCATTTTAGCTGTGTAAAAATGATATTCCCTTCGATCCATAATAAGTGTCACTCATTTTGTACTAAGCTAGTACAAACTTTGTACTAGATATACGACATTTATTATGGATCGGAGGGAGTATCATTTTTAATGATAGAAACACTACTTTTTTGCAGTGCTGCAAATTAACGCATACTTATGATCTTTAACTGCAGTGAAAGCAAAGTAATATTAAAATCAGAACATGTACTAATTCAACGATCGTTGTTTAGCATGGAAGAAAATATATGCAACAACATACATATGAAGGAAATATGTTTCAAAACACCCCTGACACTCCTCACACGATGTTTGATGGCAGGAGCTAGTTTCACAACACCCCAGACACTCCTAAGATGATGTCTAGTGGCAGGAGTAAGTTTAGCAACAAACACAAAGACACAAGATTTTTACCTGGACCCCCCCCCCCCCCCAAACTTGAGGAGAAAAACCCCGAGCCAAAGCCATCCAAATCTTCTTCCCGAGTTGTCAGAATTGTGACTCGAGTCTTAGAATCTTACGACCTTACGATCCAAATTAGCCCATCCGGTTCTACGATTTTGCTCATAGAATCTAAGATTCTACGATCCTCATAGTTAAGATTTCTACGATTCACGATCCTACCAACGGAGTTCCGATCCGATTTAGAATCTCGATCTGACAATTTTCTGCTTTGACTTTGATATCCCCTCAGATTTATTTCTACCTTGCTAATATCTTGTCTTGCTGCATCCATGATTCTCATTTTTCCCATGGGTTTCAACCACATACGCATGAGAAGAAAAGGAACCATTTTCACCCTTTCCCTCTTTCTCGCTTCTTCATTCAGCATGTTATTCTTCACCATCTCCAAAGTCAGCTTCCCATCTGGAGCTGAATTACTAAGTGACACAACAAGCATGTTCCAACTATGAGGCATGGAACTCAGCAACAACAATGCTTGCACCTCATCCTGGAAGTTGATCTTCATGGTTGAGAGTTGATGTATATGGCACTGGAAGACATTCAAGTGCTCAATCACACTAGTGCCATCTCGGTACTCAAGAAAGTCTTTTGATCACCGTTGCATTGTTCATTGATGTCTTCCTCTCATACATAGAATCCATCTTCTGCCACATTTCATACGCATTTGTATTATTTGCAACATGGTGGAATATATTGTGGTTAATGTACAACCGAATCATGTCTACTTCCTTTTTTTGTAGCACTCTCCATTGTTCTTCCATGACACCGTGGGTATCTCGTCTTTCACAATTGGCTTGTACAAATCCTTGCAATAAAAGATGTCCTCCATCATTGGCTTCCATAGAGAGTAATTGGAAGAATCAAGTTTTATCATGCCACTTGTCATAGCGCTTTCCTCCAAAGCAATTGTGAGAAGCACTTCCAGCAACAATCAAGACATTGGGATTAGCAACCACCTAAAAAACCAAAGCTTTGATACCACTCTATTAAAAATTAGCACACACTTGTGATCTTCATTTGTAGCGGAAGCAAAGTAATCTCAACAAGACACCATGTACTAATTCAAGGATCATTGTTTAGCATGGAAGCAAACATATAAAGCAACATACGTATGGAGGAAATAGGTTTCACAACACCCTAGACACTCCTCAGACATGTCTGCTGGCAGGAGTTAGTTTCACAACACCCCAAACACTCCTCAGGCGATGTTTTTTGGTAGGAATAAGTTTCTGGACAGAAGCAAGCATGAACACAAAGACTCCATATTTTTACGTGGAAAACCCCCAACTTGAGGGAAAAAACAACGGACCGAAGCCACCCAAATCTTCTTCGACTATTATCAAATGTGGGATACAACAAGTTCTTCTCTAGATAGAACTTGATGCGCTCATACATCAAGATTTCCGATTCCTTCCTATCATGTCTTTTCTTAGATAACTTGGCAGGGGCACTCGTGATGCTTGTCCTAAGAAGACGAACAATCGTTTTGTGGGTGCTCAGTTTGTTCGCAAGGCTCGTGGCGGGCAGAGTTCCAATGTGGCGCCTTCACCTTCGAAAATTTGTAGGGCTGCCTCCAAGGCTCCTACGGTTGAGGCGTCTAAATCCAATGAGTATTATTCAGTTTACGATGAACATTATGTGTTTTATGAGGTGAAGCTTAGTATGAAGATGATATTGCAGCTCAGGAGGATGAGGAGTTTTATCCATTTGTACAATGCAATTTATAAACATAATTTGTTTTTATATAAGCACCAATGCTTCATTGTAAATAACAGACTTTTAGTTAGTGACCCATACTATTACAATAAGCACCGATGCTTAAGAAAAAACAGTGTATACTTCTCAGCATCTATTTGAGCATATTGCAATGTATAGGACTTAAGTATAGATAACTAAACAACGATACAAATCAAATGAGTACTTATAAGTTGTTGTCTACGAAAAATACAAATACATATATATGCACAAGTTGTTGTCTACAAAAAATAGAAATCAGTGTTAAATTTATACAACACGAGCTTTAGAAGGAAAAGACCATCATACCCTTCCTTCAAAACGAAGGTGTAAATTCTAATCTCAACATTTGATCTGCCTTTTTTTTGAAAAGGAGGATATCCCCCGGCCTCTGCATCGGATGATGTATGCAGCCATATATTATTAAAATTAAAGAATCCAGCAACCGAACAACCTCGGCCCAGAAATAAAGCGAAAAATAAACCCAGAGACGGCAAACCTCGCGACAGTAACTTCTCCAGATAGCCACTAACTCTATGATACAAAACACATCAAAAATGAAAAATACACAATTCCTAGCTACACCTTCAAGAAGGAATCATCGCTCGTGCGCCAGTGATGGTGAGTCCACCACAAGATTGAACACCAGATTCTCATCCCCAAAGCTAGCTTCAATCCACCACCTTCAGCAAGGACACGATGCATGCGCGCGTCGATATAGCCCGATCAGAGATCTTGTGTTTCCACTGGATTGCATAAACTCGCCGTTGAATACGTCTGTACCATCCGCTCTTATCCGTCTACCGTTGTCACGATAGTCGGATACCTCTGGAGAAGAAAACAGAAGACAAAGACGTCACATACCGTATGCCTTCCGCTACTATTGCACCACCTTCGATCCAACAACAACAGGCTAACATGCCACCTTCGCCAGAGCCATCGTGCATCATCTGCCGGAGGCAGGCATGACTTGACGTCTCCACATAAGACGTCGTGCGTAACATCCGCCGGTAGCGCATCCACTAGTGCCTTCACCTATCGACGACAGGCATTGCCCAACAACTCTGAAAGAGGCACGTGTGTCACCTACTGAGTCACATCGAATCCGATCTGTTGATGGTGTGGACGTCCCATACCACCGCCAGCCTCATGCCGTCACAATCTCGAGATTCAGACTCCAAGTCGTCCTCACGACACCAGAGTCCGCCACCGTTGATGAAGAGGGGTCATTGCCTCGGTTTCGGGCACTACAGGGAGCACCCACCGTCACTCCAACCGCTATCGTTGCCCATACAACGGTAACAACCGTCGTGATCCTGCATCCAGCGCCGTCAACGCTGGAGGAAGCTCCGGCCGCCACGCGCGTCCTACGACGACCCCGGGAACGGGACCCCAAGATCTGCCGCCAACAGTGCTGCCACCAGGACCCTCCACCTGGCCATCCTCCCCGACAGAGGGGACGACATCACCATCATAGTTGAATCTGGGCCAGACGTGGCCGTCGCCGTCGCCAAGCCTAGATCTAGGTTGACCGCCGCCGCCACCATCGGTCACGTCCAGCCCCACCACAATCCTCAAGCCATGCCCACTCGATCACCACGCCGCGTCCAGCCGAACTTCCCCCGCATCGCAAACGCCGCCGCGGAGCCGCTGGGCCACCGCAGGTCGAGGCAGCCACACCCCACGGATCTGGTGCCCTCGCCCCCGTTCGATCCTGGATAGGAGGAACATCTCTCCGTCGACGCACGGGCTTAGCCTGGCGCCAACCCTCGGCGGCGACGGAGGGGATGAAGAGGGTGGATGGAGAGGCGCTGGCAGCCAAGGTCGGGGCCCCTCGGCCGCCCGCGCGAGGGGTGACAGAGGGAGAGGAGGGGAAGGAGGGGCGAGTTGGCGGCGGCGGCGGCGCCAGTAGGAGTCGCGCGGCGCAGGAGCGAGTCATGGGTCCCCCCTACAGTTGATCTGCCTTAAAATGATAAACCTTGTAAAGAGAGAGTGGATTGTGCCGAAGCATGGCTCACACGGACTTGAATTGCAAGCACAATTCCCTGTAAAAGAGTATATAAACAAACTCCAAGCTTACATTGCATTACACTAGCAACAAGCTTGCATCACTCATGGTTTCACTTGCGGGGACATACAGGTGGAGTGGTGGTCCTGGTGCCTGGTGGAAAGGTAGAACTCGGATAGCCTGATGCGCCATTGGGGGTCCGACGACCGGATGTACCCGACGGACCTCCTCTTGTAGTCCTTGAATGGCAGCATCCCCTGCCGGCGAAGCGCCTCCTCGTCGCGCAGCAGAAGCCTGACCACCCCGGCCTTGTGCCCGCACCCGCAGTAGCCCTCGGCGCGCTCGAAGGCGCCGAGCGCGCTCCGCAGGTCCTGCTGGTCCATGTAGAACTCGGCCAGCTCCAGGCAGCTGGTGGAGGCCAGCCGAAGGTTGCCGACCTTGACGAACAGCGCCGTCGCCTCCTCTAGGACCTTCTCCACGAACACTACGTCGCCCTTACCTGCACCCACGTACCAATACCACATGGATCGATGGATGGATAATCAGAATCGTAAATACGAGTAGTATTATACATGGATAATACTACGTTGAAAAAAAATACGTACTTTTCTTTTCAATCTCGATGTAGCATTTTGCGGCCCGGAGCAACGAGGTGGCCGCACGCCGGTCATCGCCTAGCTGGAGGTCGTACATGGCCTGCTCCATGAACCCCAGGGCAGCTTGTCTCCCTGGCACATACAAACATACGCATCAGATCAGCCTGCTTGCTTGCTAGATTAAGGGGCCAAGATGACAAATAGTACTAAGTAAGTACTTAGTAAAAATGATAGGATGGGATTTAGTTTCGCACAGTTTAAGGCGGCGAGGTAGCAGAGAGCCGAGTCCCTTAGGTCCACCCAGGTTTCGAAAACGGTCCCTTGCCGGCGGCGGGCCCTGTCCCTCTGCATGCGGCCGCGCGCCTCCAGAGCAGCCGGCCCTTGCAACTCCTCCTCGAAGAATAGTATATCACTGAGGTCTTCCTGTTCCTGGTGATGATGCTCACGCTGCTCTTCCTCTTCCTCGTGCCGAGGGACGCGATGATCTCCCTCCTCCTCGTGCCGCCGAGGAATCCGTTCGTTGTGATTGTCTTTCTCCTCCTCGTACCACGGAGGAATCGGTTCGTAGCCGCGGCGGCGAGCGTCGTTTCGGTGCAAAAACGACGACGCCGACGTACCCATCACGCCGGCGGCGGATTGAAAGTCTCTGGGGTTGGATGCGAGAAGTTTGTTTCTCTTTCTTGGCTGGAGCGCTAGCGGGATATATAAAGCGTCGGAATGTGGGATTCACATACGACTTTTTTTTTTGACACAGGACAACTCTGACGCTCACATACACGAGTATACAATCACCCCTATGACGCACACACGCACACCCTACCCCTATGAGGATCTTCGCAATACTGAGCCGGTACATCATCTTGAGATTAACGAAGCAATCACCTCGTCTTCGACCGGAACGTCTCCTCCCACTGAAAGCGCATCACCGAAAGCCCTGAAATAAATCCAGAAAAATGCGAGCACCATTGTCAAATCTGAGATTTGAACTCTGATGGGCCGGGGATACAACCATCCACTAACCAACTCAACCAGAGGTTGATTCGCCAGATTCACCTACGACCTACCGGCTACCAAGGTCACCCGGCCAGGTCCTAGTCCGACACGAACAAAAACTTCATTCGTCGATCGGATGGAGCTTGCTTTAGAATTTCCTTTTTCTAGACCGACTAGGCCTAGTTTGGCAATGGAGTATCCTCAAAACCATAGTAATCGAAAATCTTAGTATTCAATTCCCTGGGCAATGAATATTTTAGTTTCTAAAAACTACAGTTTTTCTTTTTAGTTCAGAAAAAAACTAGTGAAGACCTCTTTCTTAAATACTTAAAAAAAACATGGTATTGAGAATACTACGGTTTATAAAACTATGGTATTTTTTCAAGCCACACACCTCAAAGTTTCTAAAACAATGGTTTCTGAGAAAACCACATTATTCTTCAATTACTTTATCAAAACTTAGGTTCCCAAACGTAGCCTAAGACCTTAGATTTTAGAAATTCACAACCGAACCAAACAGGATTCCATCAAAAAACAAACCTTCAAACGACTGGATTTCATCAAAGAGTAGCCGGAAAATACACGTACGAGCGAACAAAGAAGTAAACCTTCGAACGACTTCTGAAAATCTACTGCGGAAAATCGAAATATGCCCGAAAGGTGCTTCCAATTTTTCGCAGCAAATTTTCGGCAACATATTTTTAGAAATCCTCGGCCGAACCAAACACGGCCTAAGATTCCTACTAGCGCTGAAGCACGCGGAGCCATAGCACGCCCGTGAGGCGTGTTCGATAGTCTGCATTAGCCTTAAACAGGTCCGTTGGATGTACAAAAAATATGTTTAATGACGTAGGTGGAGGTCTGGCTTGCATCAGTACAAAGCTTAAAACAGCTCAAAAACAGGCTCACTAGAAACACCTGAATCGGTCATTTTCAGCAAGCCAGATTGGATCGAACGCAAAAGAAAAATGACGCACGTGTGAATGCAGACAATTGCAGCCGGAAGATGGCGGGAAAGGGAATAGGCAGGTGCTAGATGGTGCGAAATCTAGCCACGCCCCACCACCATTTGCTCGCTCACCTCTTGTGGTAGGACATGCCCATCCTTAGTTATTGGCACGGCCAACGGTGATTAATTAAACCCGCGGAAGAGGCGATGATGATGACTTCAATCTTCGGCAGCAGGACCTGCTGCTCCCCTTCGTCTTCGACTCCATCTCATCCTTCTCGTCTGCTTCATGGGCGGGTCATCACTTCAAAAAAAGGTAAGCAACATACAAATCATCTCCTTGTTAGATCCCTCGCTACACACCGTGTACGGTCGATTCCGCTATTGTTTACCACACCATCGATGTCGTCATTAGGTTATGGCCAAACACATGAAATTGGTTGTTCCGACAGCAACACTCGTAGTTGTCATTCAAACCTAACTCATGTTGATACACAAGAGAGTTGTTCTTCGTTGGCGTGATAAGTATGTCATCCATTGATCTAGGTTGGTTATTGATGGTGTTGTCATGGCCTTGATCTCCGATCACATCTTCCAGTTCTACTCCTCGCTTCTTGTTGCTAAACCTGTTTTGGAGGTGAACCTTTGTGATTCATTTTGGTCCCGTGGGCTTTGGGATCGATCTCGGATGCTGATAATTATAACCTTATGCTCTCTCTTTCGGAAGAGGAAATTGATCTGGCGGTGTTTTCCTCCAACGCGAATTCTGCTTCCGGTCCGGATGGCTTCTCTGTGAATTTCTTCCAGAAATTCTGGCCTTCTTTTCGCTTACTTGTGTATTCCATCATCCAATGCTTCTGCTTAGGTACGGTCGATATTTCTCGGATGAATTATGCGGTTCTTTGTCTGATTCCCAAACTCAAAGGAGCTGATAATATCAAGATTTTCTGCCCCATTGCGCTCACATTGCCAAGCTTCCGTCGAAAGGGTTTGCCTCTCGGTTGGGACCGATTGCTCACAAGGTAATTAATCTCAATCAGATTGTGTTCATCAAAGGGTGGTTCATTCTTGATGGTATCCTTAGCCTCCATGAGGTGCTGCGTGAGATTAAGCGGAGTAAAGTCAATGTGATTGTCCTTAATCTAGACTATGAGAAAGCCTAAAATTGTGTCAGTTGGACCTTCCTCCATGCGGTTTTGCTTGCTAAGGGTTTCGATGGTGCGTATATCCATCGCATCATGCAGTTGGTCACCGGTGGTCATTCTGCCATCGCGGTCAATGGGCAAGTGGGCCAAATATTCCCTAATGGCAGAGGCCTGAGCACTGATTTTGTTTTTTTGGATGAAGGCTGCAAAAACATTAAATCTCTGTTCATGTTTGATGTCCCGAAGTTTCAGATTTTTTTTTCAAATTTACCGTTCATAATGGATACCGGGACACCCGGGAGCTTTCACACCTTTTCACTTTGACAATTACCTAGAGTGGGTGCAGGCTTACCAGCAAGGCCAAGATCTCGGCGGACACGCTCCTGCCGCACGAGGTTGCTGTCGTCGCCTACCGCGGGGATGAGAACGATGTGTCAGAGATCCAGTGGCGCTGCATGGTGGACGACATACGATCCAAGGGGTCGTTGCGCACCTGCATCTCAATCTGCGACATGTCCAGCACCTCCTCCTCTCACCCATCTATCCCAGTTCAAACGGCTCCAAGAGGACGGACCCTAACTACGGGGTAGAAGTTACTGGAGAAGAACTGAAGAAGCAATGGCGTGGGAGGCAGTGGGGTTAGCAGTGTGATCTCAACCCAGTTGAAAAATTAACCCTCTTTCTTGCAGGAATTAATGGGTGGATGATAACTCACAAAGGATTGACAAATGATGCAGAAGTATTCAAAGGAAAATTCACTTACTTGATATCTTTGTATTTTTCTGCTGTTATTCACATATCTTTGTTTTTTTTATTTAATAAATTCAAAACTTATTTACTGTAGTTCATATGCTATAAGTGACCAAGATATCTGTTCAGCTCGTTCATAAGAATTGCTTTGTCTCTGTTCTAATTAAATATGTACATTTCTTATGATATACATACACTTTTTGTTCAAACTTAAAAAAAATCCTTTTGCCAGTGGAGGGCATGCATTTCTGGTTAATAACATGCCTAACGAGTTTTCACATGAAGAGCAGGTAAATGCCTGCTTGTGCATTTACCAGGTAGTTATATAGGACTATAGAAGACCACACAAGCAACAAACTACATAGCCTGTGTTATTGTTCATGAGAAGATTTTGTGTGTGTATGGACAAGTTATATCGCCAGTTTAGTACAACCCAAATGAAATTGATGTAAGCTTTCTTTCCGCTGATGTTCTTTTTCTCATTGTTGTATTTACAATATGAATGTAATTAATACTATGGTGCATTGATGCTGGTGCTTCGATCCGGCACAGCTGGCTCTGGCTTCCTGCTTCTTCATCAGGTATATTATCATGGTATTGGGCACGGCGCAACGTGCAAATGATAGTAGATGAGGACCCCGATGACTACCATAGTGCATCCTCTTCCCCTTGCCGTTCAGGCTGACATCAACAAAGTCGAATGATCTTGCAATCAGCTAAGTGCAGTAACAATTTTCATTCCTCTGTTTCTTGGTTAGATGTGTAGCAACAACAACCATCATGTTCATGTTGATTAGTCCTTGTTAAGTAACTGGTTTATAATCAACATATTCATCTATTTATTTTTTTATTAGAGTTTTGTGCATTGTTTTTAGCGAAACTTGGCAGGAGCTCTGCCTATTCATATATAGAAGAAGAGAGAACAAAGGTCTTACAACCCACACGACAGGAGATCCACATGTGGATTACTCCCCAAGCTGAACAACACGCGGCGGCCCCGAAAGGTGCAACACACCTGAAACCTGACGAAGTTCCTCATAAGCAAGGAAGGCCACCTCAAGATAGGCTTGGCGCCTACCATCGAAGATGCGCCTGTTTCTCTCCTTCCAGACATTCCACATGATGTAGGTGATTCTCGCACTACGAACACGAGCATTGGCAGAGGTTGTGTTCGAAATGATCTTACACCACGCCGAGTCAACGGAGTTCAGAGTCCCAATGAAAGGCCCGAGCTTATCCTCAGACCACGTATCGATGGTGTTCCAAACCGCCACTGTGAACGGGCATTCCATACACAAGTGAGCCACAGTGGTTTCATCTCTTTGGGAGCACTTGATGGTGAAGATTATAGCTTATTTTATTTTAGGACGCTACAAATCTTTAAAAATAGATTCCCAAGCGTTGATAGAGTAAGGACGGATAAAGAGAATGAAGGTGACAAGGATGATGGGCTTGCAATGACGATGGTGACCGCAGAGAGAAAAGATGTGCTATTTGTTGGTATACGAATGGAGACGACTAATGTTACTTCAAAATGCATTTCTAAATCAAAACAATAATTTCATCAATATTTTTTATTACTTAGTGGAATGCATGGGCATTTAACTTCGTCAGTGAAGGGAGCCCTTGTGTGGAAGGGAAGGAGCTGCGCGAGTGATGGTGAGGGGAGCAGAGAGAAAATCGATAGCTAGGGGATCAAAGAGAGGGTCAACGGCGACAAACAACAAATCACGATAAGGAGTGGGAGCTGACAAATAGAAAAACACGATAGCGAGTGAGAGGAGAAAATGAGGGAAACTACCCTCGTGGGTGAACAGGTAAGGTCCATGGTTCGCACGTAGACATTAGTGAGCGGCGACTAATATTTCTGATGTGGTGAATCAATGGGCATCAAGATCTATCTGATTCATCTTACCCGCAAAAAAAAAGATCTATCTGATTCATCCGACGACAATGATGCATTACGCGTGACACAACCATATTTCTACAATAACCCACGAAATTGGATTATGATCTTTTTATTATTTTTTCAATATATTTTGTATCTCATGGCAACGCACGGGCATTATCCTAGTCACTTATAATATTTCTAAAATTAATATCAATACATATGAACAAAAGTGTAATACATTTTTATTTCATAAATTAGCGAGGGCTTATATAGACAATGGTGATAATAAGCACATTATTATAAGTGCATATTAAATAATAAATTTACATATGGAAATAGATTAGAATGCAAATAATTACATATATTTTGATGATTACTCTAAGCATTTTTTGTTTAAATACAGAGTACAAAGTATACACAATTTTGTTAAAATTTGTCTGTTGCTAGATAAATTTGACCAAAAAATAGGATTAAAGATTGATGTAATTGCTTAGTTTAAAAATTTGACCAAAAAATATTCTAAGACTTTCTATACATATGCTTACTTAATCAAACACTGGAAACCACTATTGTCATATTTATTGGATCGTACTTTTTACATATTTTCACCATAAATAGTACTTCGAGCCATATGTAATAAATGTCGCTTATTTTACACTAACCTAGTTTAAAATTTTTATTAAATAAGTGATATTTATTACGATTCGAAATAAGTATAAATTATGTATTGCAAAAGCATAGTTCTAACTCAAAAATTTGTGACAAAATAAATTTTACTATTTTCCTATGAAATTCAGTATAGACGCAAATATACCAACTAATATTTGTTAACATTGTCATGTGCTTAATTTTTTAAAAAACTTTATGCTTGTAAAATTATAATATACTAAAAATAAGATCTAGATAAGTATAAAAATTTAGTAAAAAAAAAATATTTATTTTAATGGCTCCAAGCCAACAAAAATACTGAACCGGCCTTGGCACAAAGTCCTGTGGAAGGGCGGGACTCACCGTGGCCTTCCGATCTTTGGTGTCTACGATCAATTGGTTTGCGGAGGAACCACAGATATGACTTGTGGTGTTGCATGTTATTGGCGACGAACTGGCGAGGATATGCTTCGCATGCTAGTGGCAACGGCGCTCGGACGACACATAAGGTTCGTTCGCATAACAGATCCGCTCTCCCGGGCCCATTTAATTATTCTCTATTAGAAAAACTTCAGGTTTGAGCCATCTGTATGGCCCAAGGCCTATTCCAACCCATTTTCTTCAACCCTTCTCAACCCGACACCACATTATCTCCGACCCAATTCAATCACGTATAGTTGCCATGTAGCTTTGCACCGATAATTTATGTTTGAGTTTTGGCTTTGATCCGGTGTGTTGTTCTGATAGTTTTGCCTATGATATAGACCATTTTCTCCCAATATTTGTCGGTTTTGGTCTGTCTCGATTAATTTTTGCAACTGCATTTCGATCGTTCCAAGTCCACAACAGCTTCAATTCGGTCGCCCTTGTTTGCCATCTAGCCTCCTTCGGTAATTTTTGTTTTATTTTTGGGTTCCATGGCCCTTGTAGCTTCCATCTAGTCCGTTGTTCAATCTAGTTTTGCACTCTGATAGAGAAGATTTTCTCCCAATATTTGTGGGTTTTGGTCCATCTCAATTAATTTCCGCACTACACCCCGATAGTTCCAAGTCTAGTACAACTTCAATTCGGTCGCCCTTGTTTGCCATCTAGCCTCGGTCGGTAATTTCTGTTCGATTTTTGGGGTTCCATCGTGCGTGTGGCTTCCATCCAGTTCCTTGTTTGTTTGTCTTCATGTTGCTGTAATTGACATGTACGTAGTATGATTTTTGCCTCATGCCAAGTTTGATTCCATCTCTCCCATGGTCGTCGTTCTCGGCATGCTTCATTTGGTCTTGTTTAGATGATTTGATGCGGTATCGATTTGATCGGAGTTGCAGTGTAGTTCCGTTATTTTAATTATGTAAGCTTCTGTTGAGTGTTGTTTCATTGGTGTGAAGCGCGTTGAAACAAAACAAAAAAACGTTAGATTTTGCAAGTTTGTAGGATGTCTACAGTTCCGTTTTTCTTAATTTGAGAATTTGGATAAATCGCAGTAGCGTCTTGGTGCCAAGTACATATGCTGATTGAGTTAATAATTTTTTTGTCTTAAGTTAATTCATACCCGTGTGATTTCCGGTTTAGTTTGGATTTTGTTGGTGAATCAATCTCTAGCAATTCTTCTTTGATAATACACTATAGTATTAAACTGCTTTCGCGTTCAGTTGATCTTAACTTAAGTCGAATTTTTTATGAGCTCTAAAACTGTTTTGAATTTTAAATTCTATCAGCGGAATGTCTGGATCCCTCTCCTAGAGCTTTCACGGGTCTTGTCGTGTGTTCCTCGTGACCGTGCTCAGCCTTCCAGAGTGGTATAATTATTTTAGTACTTCCAACTATTAACTACTTATCCTAGGATAGTGCTTAGACTGTGACTGTGATTCTCATTAGTCATGTTTTATTTTAGGACACACCAAATTAAGCCCATCAAGGCGAGGCTATACCGGTCCTTGGATCCATCCTAACGCTAGGCCTTCTCCACGAGATGCTACTCCCTCTACTGATGAGGTTTTATTTGGCCTTAATTTGAAAAGAAAGTGTTGAGTGATGAATGTTAACATACTCTTTTTCGTGACTTAGGTTCTTGATAGTGACCAGTCTCTTGATGTGTTAGCCGACACATTGAAGCATAAGATGAAGCTGGAGCCAACATCTGCGCTTTTTTCACCTGACCGAATGCCGAAGATGGCGAGAGAGCTATCCTACGTCGATGGCTTGAAAGACAGGCTCTTTGATTAGCAGCATAAGGTAGACCTAGTTTTTTCTCTTGTCATTTGTTGTTGAACAAAGTGATAAACCTTTCCTTTTTGTTCTGTATATATTAAACTTCTCTGGCTAATAGTTGTTATTCGTTTTGCTTGCAGGCTTAAAGTTCTTAGAAATGCGGTTCTTTGGATCAGTCTACTGTTAGATGAGTAGTTTGGAAGCTTACTTGGATCTAAGGTTGTGTAAGGTAAATAGTCTTCTGAGCACTGTTTGTAGTGTTCATATAATTGTTTCTCTGTGTGCTCTCTTTTTATACTATCAAATCTAAGTTTATTATTCTTTTTTTCTTGCAGACTGGAATCATGGTTATAAGTGCAGTTCTTCAAGCACTATTTTCCATTATACTTAGTTGTTATATTTCAATTTGTATTAGCAGATGATATACCTTGACTCGTCCTATTATGAACAATTCATATGAGTGTTAGTTGTGATGGCAATAAAAATACGGTGTGTAGCTGAACTGTGAGTTCTATGTTTGTTGTGCATGATTGCACCTATGTTGGGTTTACAATATGGCAATGAATATTTCCGTATGTATATAACTCTGGGTTCGAATAAGATTGCCCAACTTGCTGTAGCATACTTGTGTTTGTGCTTTTTATTTTTTTCAGAAGTTGGTGCAATTAAATGCATGTCCGCATAAGTATTGCATTCGTATCTTGACAATACTAGACTATCTGACGGATGTTTTGATAAATAATGTTGTTTATGTCGAGAGTTCTCTTGAATCACTAACTGATTAATGATTATCTCTTTTGAACACACTTGAGAGTCTTATCATTATTCTGTCTTTTCTTGTGTTCTGTTTGACTTGTCTATAGACCTTATGGACTTCAGCATTGCTATATCTGTAGTCCTGTTGTCCCATTTGTTTTCCCCAAACTGATGTTCTGTTTTAATGTCCTTTCCTATTCGATTCTACTGATGTAATGCTATCTGGTGGTTAACTGCCCTTCCTTACTTCCTGGTTTCAAAAATTGTTTTTGGATGATGGAAATATGGATGTTTTTGCGAAAATGCTTTTCCCCAAAAATGCACCTGATGTGATGTAGATGGAAATGGACAAACATATGTGTGAGTTTGCATGTGCGCTTGCTTCGCTATTTCTTATTTTTGTTTTAGTCCGTAGCTACTTCATTGAATGCTTGCCACTGCCACAATACGATTACTTAGTTGCAGATATCTCTTTCTCGGCACTGTTTTCCTGCTTTGTTAAACACGGAGGATGGCTACATATGAGGATGGCAACAAAAGTTTAATCTGTTTAACAGTGATTTCGAATTCACTGATATACTCAAAAATCACGGAGCACATCCGAGGGCTTCAAATTACATTTAAAATAGCTCTACATTGTCGTTCAACAAAGAGTGCCATTTTTAAAACGGATGAAGTATGCTACGTACGTACGACGTAGCATACTTCTTGGGCTAATGTACGACAAAGGAATTCACCTTTAATTAACCTCTGATTTCATCCCCGATTAATGAATAAAGTCCCATCCTAAAGTCGTCCTCGTCTTCCTCCAGGTAATATGTGTAGAGTTTGATCTTCTCGACCATGTGGTCGGGCGGCGGGTGGAGTTTGGCGACCCTGGCCAAGCGCTTCTTGGGCTCCTTGTCCGGATCGTAGGTGTGGAGCTTACCCGCCCGACGGTACTCCTCCACCTCCTCCTCTTCCTCCCTGTCCCTGTAGAGCTTGTAGTCCTCGAACCCCGCCTTCATGAACGCCTCCTCTGCCTCCTCTGTCTCGGACGTCACCTTGTGCTGCTCTTCTTGGTTACCGGCGCCGGCGCCGGCGGCCTTCTTAACGGCAGGGGTGCTGGTTCTTGCTTTTTTCATGCCTCCTCGATCTTCCTTTCCACCAATACGTGTAATCGTGTAGGCTAGGGCAATGGATTCGCTGTTTATTTCTTATCAAAATCCCGGGATGTCTAGGCGCTGGATTTGATGGCGGCACTCTCATCGGCTGCACTTATAGACGGAGGATGGATCATGGATTGTACGTACTCGACACCGTCAATCGGGCCGCCCCCGTCTGGGAGTCGGGGTCCGACTCGTACTTGTAAATTGACCGTGGACACCCCGGATGCAGACTCGATCCCGTGCTCAGATGCGCCCACGTACCCAGTCTTTCCATCTGATATTGGTCTCTCGTGTAGCTGCGTTGGTGCTCGACCGGCTTCACAATGGCGCACGCCACGATGTGCGTCCTGGACTTGCAGCCTCCGCACGTCATGTCAGAAGAAGAAGTCCCGGGTGGGGGGGGGGGGTGATACAGCCGCCATGCAGGAAAAAATCGCTGTTTTGACCTTTTTTCCAAATTTTAAACCGATTTGACCTCTGTTTAGAACTATTTCGAAATCTGACCCTTTTCGAGACGCCATCCTCCCCGGCGTTTCAAATACAAAGAAGACGTCGCCCTCCTCGGCGTTTGCTTCCCCTAGACGCCGGGACCTGGCCCCACCATCCGCTAATGACGCCACCGTGGCAGGGCAAGACGCCGAGGACCCCGACGTTTCGGGTAACCCAAGACGCCAAGGACCCTGGCGTTTGGGCTGTGAGCTCACGTACAATTGGGTAGTACAATCGCACAAACTTTGCACGACGCTCACCTCCCCGTAAGAGAAGTGGAGGTCAAGGAGCAGAAGCAGGTGTGCTGCCTAGCCCCTCCGGTGAACAGCAACCCGACGTCCGGCGGCTCCATTTCCCGTTGATCGCCACCCGAAGGCCAAACAAACGCCGGTTTATTCAACGGGGGCTCCGGTGCCGGGGCACCATCGATCAACACCTGCACCGCCGTCCTCATGGACGGCCTCTCCCTCGGGTTCGGGTGGCAGCACGCCAACGCTAGCCTCACCGCGCAGTCCACCTGCCCCTCCTCGAACTCGCCGGCAAGCAATGAGTCGGCGGCACCGGAGCCCCCGTTGAATAAACCGGCGTTTGTTTGGCCTCCGCGCGGCGATCAGCGGGAAATGGAGCTGCCGGACGTCGGGTTGCTGTTCACCGGAGGGGCTAGGCAGCACACCATCTTCTACTCCTTGACCTCCACTTCCCTCACGGGGAGGTGAGCGTCGTGCAAAGTTTGTGCGATTGTACTACCCAATTATACGTGAGCTCACAACCCAAACGTCGGGGTCCTTGGCGTCTTGGGTTACCTGAAACGCCGGGGTCCTCGGCGTCTTGCCATGCCACGGTGGCGTCATTGGCGGATGGTGGGGCCAGGTGAAAACGCCGGGGAGTCCGGCGTCTAGGGGAAGCAAACGCTGAGGAGGGCGGCGTCTCCTTTGTATTTGAAACGCCGGGGAGGATGGCGTCTCGGAAAGGGTCAGATTCCGAAATAGTTTCAAACGGGGGTCAAATCGGTTTAAAGTTTGGAAAAAGGGTCAAAACAGCAAATTTTTCCGCCATGCATGAGATGAGAGGA
The DNA here is from genome assembly GCA_950022295.1 of Bromus sterilis. Classification (NCBI taxonomy): domain Eukaryota; kingdom Viridiplantae; phylum Streptophyta; class Magnoliopsida; order Poales; family Poaceae; genus Bromus; species Bromus sterilis. The sequence goes on from OX465597.1 coordinate 36,824,103, forward strand.
GAAGAAGGACAGCTTGACGACGGGGTCGCCGTGGTAATGAAGCCGGTGTAGAGCAAAAGTGCAGATATGGCTCGAAAAGCAAAATCCTAGTCATGCAGTCAGCATAACACCATCATATACTGTCTGTATTGTGCATATTTGGACTACTTAGCAAATGACTGCTCAAAACTATTTTTTGATGTTGAATAAGCTTAGCAAAGAAAATGCTTAAGGTGGAGGAAAAATATTTTTCCACATCACATTAAGGTAATATAAATTTAACTCTGGACTCATTGTACCGCAGATGGTTGATAAAGTTTATAAAACCATGATCTTTCTAGAAGTTCCAATGTCTTTCGATTCAGAGGGCAACGTTTATGACATGTACAACACATATGCCGATAAGGCTGGGTTCAAAAAGTAAAACAAAGCGCCGAACTGATGGTAATGTATATCAAAAATATATAGTTTGCCGTAACCAAGGCTAACAAGAACCCAATCATCTAGAATAATGATAAATGTCCAACATTAGGACGGAGACACTTCCGCCCTGACGTTTTTAGATGAAAAGTTTAGGTAGATGGCAATTATCAGCAAAAGTTGACATGTATTAGCGAAAATTGCCATGTATTTGAAGTCACTGTTGCCCCAGACTATCAGTGAACTATAGACCCGATTGTTGTGTGGTCTGCAAACCGTGATCGCAAGGTCCAGCTGAACGTCACCCTCAAATTCACCGCCGGTGGTGATTTGGTTCTTCGGGATGCTGACAACATCCTCGCGCTATGGGCATGGACGTCGAACCCGAGTGCCATTCCGAAGGTCAAGTGGCTAACCCTCCCTGCTCGTGGGCACCGCCGCCGCGGTCGCCGTGGCTTGCGTCATCGCCTTCTGATCCACTTGGACCTCCATGAAGACTACTCCAAGGGACGCGACGACGACGACAACCCGCCGCCGCCGGACGTCTTCGAGCATCACTGGTACCGGGGCATCAAGGACGGCGAGGGCGGTCGCCGCGGGCAACCCATCGTCCACGGTCGGGATGATCGACACCGCAGCCGCCGAGAAGATGACGAGGACGACCGCGGGCGTGGTCGTGACAGTGGACGGCCTCGTGAGGGGTGGCGTGATAGGATGCGCCGCTCGCTGTCGCGGAACCCGCGCGACCGGCAGCGTCAGGAGGACGCACCTCGCAACCGTGAGCGCTCTGGAGGTCGTCGTCGTACGTCTGGAGAAGGCCAGACTCCGACGGCCTCGCTCGTCGACGTCGCCGCTGGGATGCTGCCGGATCGGGTGGCTACGCACGGGCAGGTCCTGCTCGGCTCGTGCTCCGCGGGCATCTCTGCGGACAAGGCTCGCGAGATGCAGCCCCTCGAGGCCCCAGGTTCGCCCACACTCTCGCTTCAGGAGGGTCGCGGCCGTGCCCCGGCTAGAGATGCCTCGCCCCACCGCGTTCGCAGGAGGTCGATGGAGTGTCGCACGCCTCCGGCTTCCCCTCCCCTGTCCCCCACGACGGTGCTGCCGTCTTCTCCGCTCTCTAGGAGGGAGGCGGAGCGTCGCGCCCGGCGCGCCCTGTCTTCTCCACCCGAGGCCCTCAACGCCCTGTGCTCCCCAGTCTGTCTGCTGCGCCCTCTCCCTTCGCCGACCAGGCCGCCGGGGTTCGAGCGCTCTCCGACGCCGCCTCTGATCACCCGTGAGCCGGCACAGCGCGCCCCATCCCAGGACGTGGAAGCGGGCGATGGGCGCTCGCTGGAGGAGCCAGCGAGGCTGATGGGAATTTTCACGGCCGCCCAAGAGCCCCTACTCCAGGCCCCTGCGCTTCCTTCGTCAAAGGCGTCACGGGCGCGGCGCAAAACGCTGGCCGGAGTGGTCCTATCCAAGGATGGGCGCTCACTTCAGAGGAAGTTCACGGCTCGCCGCCAAGGCGATCGCAAGAAGACCCTCCCAGCGGAGAAGGCAGCTGAGCAGATGGTCTGCCAGGGCCTGGGCATAACGAAGGATGGAGAGGATGTGACGGCGGCAGCCCTCGACGAGTTCACTAACCGTTTCAAGGAGCAGCTATCCTTCGAGGTGATCGCGGAGATGCGCAAGATGTTCAATCTCGACGATGTGCAGACCTTTGCTGCGGAGGCCGCACTTCTCCGGCATGGAGGCGAGAGAGCCATGGACCTCCAGGACGAGGCCCCGGTGCGGCAGGAGACCGTCTGATCTGCAATTGTCGTATGTCCACGGCTGGGTTCCTTAGGTTCCAATGTTAAGTGGTTTTACCTTGTGGTTTGGGTGGCGCTGGGCAATGTTGCCCCTCCCTGATGGATCCGAACTTGTGATATGTGTAGCTCTTGTAGAGAGCTGCACGGTGCTCCTGTGTATCTGCTTTGGCTGTTGTTGGCATATAGTGCCATGTGTGTCCCTCCTGTACCCATGTTAGCTCTTCCAATTAACACGTTATGTTGGAATGTTCGAGGGCTCAACTGTGCGGATAGGCGTGCAACTGTCAGGTCAACTATCGCTGCCTCATCTTGCAACATCGTTTGCCTTCAGGAGACCAAATTGTGTAACATTGATGCTTTCACCGCATCCGAGCTGGGAGGCCTTAGACTAAAGGGCTACGCTCAGAGACCGGCGTCCGGCACGCGAGGTGGCATCCTCCTCCTGTGGGACGAGCTTCTCCTCGACATGACCGACATATCCATCTCCACCCACTGCCTATCGGCTATGGTGCGCATCCGTGACTGCGACCTCCTCTTCAAGATCACAACCGTGTACGGGCCAACTTCATCCTCCCTCAAGGATGCCTTCTTTGCCGAGATCCTCAGCCATAAGCCGGCCCAGGGGGTTGCCTGGCTTGCCTTGGGGGATTTTAACCAAATCTCGCGTGCCAGAGATAAAAACAAGAGGAATGTGAATAGGTCTAGGATCAACCGTTTCAGGAGCACGCTCCACAGCTGTGAGCTTAAAGAGATCCACTTGCAAAATAGGCGTTTCACTTGGAGCAACGAGAGGGTTAACCCCACCATGTGCAAGCTCGACTCCTTCTTCTGCAATGAGGAGTGGGATACAACGTTCAACACACATGTGCTCCACGCCCTCTCCTCCTCGCTCTCGGACCATTGCCCCCTCTTGCTGGCGGACGCCGCGGGGCCGAGGAGGCCTCGTTCTTTCAAGTTTGAGAACTTTTGGACTTCTATTCCTGGCTTCCTCGAGGTGGTGCAAAAGGCTTGGGCTGAGAGGGTGGATGCGGTCGAGCCTCATCATGTCTTTTTCCTTCGGCTCAAGAAGACTGCCACCCGCCTTTTGGAGTGGAGTAGGAGGCTTTTCTCTAAGGCTAAAGTCCAGCTCCACGCTGCTCTTTTGATTATCCTGAGACTCGACATCGCACAAGAGGACCGACAGCTCTCCGCTGACGAGCTTGACCTTCGGTCTAGGCTCAAGAGGAGGATCATTAGCCTTGCGGTACTCGAGAGATCTCGGAAGAGGCAATGTGCTAGGTTAGCAAACCTCAAGGAGGGAGACGCCAACACGAAATTCTTCCACCGTCGCATCAATGGGAGGAGGAGGAAGAACCATATTCATAGGGTCAAGGTGGGGGATGGCTGGGTCACGGACCACTCGGCCAAAGAGAGCATCATCTTCGACCATTTCTCTGAGGTCATGAGTAAGGGGGGTGCCAGTACCATCGACTTTTCTTGGGATGAGCTTGGCCTTGAGACCCACAACTTGGCGGAGCTTGACGCCGCCTTCACGGTGGAGGAGGTACGGCAAGCCATCAACGAGATGCCTAGTGACAAGGCGCCGGGGCCGGATGGCTTCACTGGGGCCTTCTTTAAATCTTGTTGGGACGTCATCAAAGTGGACATGATGCGTGTGATCAGCTCTTTTGATACCCTTCACACGTGCAACCTCCATTGGCTTAACTCTGCAAATGTGGTTTTGCTCCCTAAGAAGGATGGGGCGGAGACGATCTCTGACTATCGGCCTATTAGCCTCATTCATGCGGTCGCTAAGATCATTGCGAAGATGCTGTCAAATAGGCTCTCACCCCATATGAATATTCTGGTTTCCAATGCCCAAAGCGCCTTCATCAAGTCTCGGAGCATCCACGACAATTTTTTGTATGTTCAAAACCGAGCCCGCCGCCTGCACAAGGGGAAGACGCCCTCTCTTCTCTTCAAGTTGGACATCCGTAAAGCTTTTGATTCGGTCAAGTGGGAATATATTCTGGCGCTCCTACAACGGTTGGGCTTCCCCCACAAATTCCGCGCATGGATTACGGCGCTCTTTGCATCCTCGTCTTCTAAAGTCCTTTTGAATGGGGTGGCTGGCCCCCCCATCAAGCATGGTCGGGGCCTTAGGCAAGGGGACCCGTTGTCTCCCCTTCTCTTCGTCATTGCGATGGACCCCCTCCATCACATCCTCGAGCTTGCGACTAGGAAGGGCTACATCCACAAGATTAGAGGGAGAGGAGCGGTGGTGAGAACCTCCCTCTACGCGGATGATGCGGCAATTTTTGTGGCTCCCATCAAGACGGACGTGGATAACCTCGCTCTTATCTTGCGAGGTTTCGGGGAGATCACGGGGCTATGTACCAATTTTGGCAAGAGCTCGGTGGTTCCTATTAGGTGCAATCATCTTGATTTGAACCTCATTCTCCAAAGCATCCCGGCTTCTAGGGTATCCTTCCCCATGAAATATTTGGGCCTCCCGCTCTCGGTGTGGCAACTCAAGAAGGTTGACCTTCAATTCCTTGAGGACAAAGTTGCCAAAAGACTGCTCACGTATGAAGGAAAGAATATTACCTATGCAGGCCGTACGTCCCTCATCAAGTCCACCATCACTTCCCTCGCAGTCTACTTCATCACCCCCCTCGTCATCCCCAAAAGCACTCTCCACAAGATCAACAAGCTACAAAGGGCCTTTCTCTGGTCCGGTTCAGACAAGACTACGGGAGCCAAATGCAAAGTGAGTTGGGAGGTGGTGTGCCGGCCACGCGAGTATGGGGGACTAGGAGTGATGAACATCGACAAGTTCGCTCGTGCTTTGAGATTGCGTTGGCCGTGGCATGAATGGAAGGACCCACACAAGCTCTGGGTGGGGATGGGCACTCCATGTGATAAAGGCGACCTTGATTTCTTCTATGCTTCGGCCACCATTGTGGTTGGCAACGGGGTGCGCACCCCTTTCTGGACTTCACCGTGGCTTTTGGGGCAATCTCCAAAGGACATTGCCCCTCTCATCTACGAGGCCTCTATGAGGAAGAATTGGAACGTCAAGAAGGCCCTCAAGGACGACGCTTGGATCCTGAGGATCTTCCCTCCGACCACCATCACCGCGTCACATATTGAACAATTCCTCCATCTCTGGCGGCTTTTGCGCAACTTCCACCTTGGCGAGCTTGTGGAGGATGAGATTGCTTGGAAGCACACCGGTGATGGGCACTACTCGGCGGCTTCCGCGTACAAGGCTCAATTTATAGGCATGGTATCCTCACCCTTCCGGAAGATGATTTGGGAGGCTTGGGCCCCGCCGAAGGTCAAGTTTTTTGCTTGGTTGGTGCTTCAGGATAGGATTTGGACTGCGGATCGTTTGGCCAGGCGTGGGTGGCCAAACTGCGGTTTATGCCCCTTGTGCAAGAGGGTCCAGGAATGTGGCGCTCATCTTCTCTACGAGTGCCGCTTCACCATTAGGCTCTGGAAATTGGTCATCCAACGTTTTGGCATTCAAGGAATCCACATTGCGGAGTGGAGCGCTCAAACAGACATCCAATCTTGGTGGATGAGCATTATTGACGCGACACCCTTTCAGAGGAAGGCCATGGCATCTCTCACCATGCTTGTGTCTTGGACGATCTGGAACGAAAGAAATGCTAGGGTCTTCCGTCAAAATTCCTCACCACCCCCGATCCTTCTTCAATTTTTGGTCGGGGAAGCAAAACTATGGGTGATGGCTGGAGCCAAGAAGTTAGGGTGTATTATTAATAGGGAGTAATTGCCATGTGGTGTTTTGGTTCGGTCTGTATCAAACTATATCCCCTTCTTAATTAATAGATGAGGCAAAGCTTTTGCCTCCGTTTCAAAAAAAAAAACATCCTCGTTTGGTCCACCAACACGTCCGGCCAGTCAGTTGCTGGGATGGCCATCACCAAAGATGGCAATCTGGTGCTGTTCGACAGAAATAATGTGTCAGTCTGGCAATCCTTTTAACACCCGACAGATACTCTACTTCTCAGGCAGCCTCTATGGGAGGGAATGACTCTGAGGCCTAACTCCTCCACCAACTGGACTGTCAGCAATCAACTGGGTTATTTTGGAGCCATGAAGCAATCTTATGCACTGTTCTGCAACCTGCTCTGCCAAGGGAGAGCTGCCCCCAACATCCAACACCACAACTCCACAAGCTCGTTTAAAGGGTAAAACTATGACCTGGCTAGGTTCAGGACCTCGGGAAGCCATTGAGCTGAACTACGTTGACAATAAGTGAATAATCATGTTTTGGTTTTGGTGTGACTACTATAAGTTTTACCCTAAAAAGAAATCCAACACGACAAGCTGAAGAGCATCATAATATTCTTCTCCTCTCCTCCACATCCCAAACAGAAGCATCACATAGAAGTAGATAGGTAATTTTCGTATCCAGAAGAAGAACGCAAATGTGATGTGATCGATTACTGTTTCATTATCCTGGTGCCGTGTAGATTAAGAAAATTTGACCAATTCAAGTTTCAACTGAAGCTGACAGGACCATTTGAAGAAGGAAAAAAGTGCACAAGTTATCACGTAATGAATGCAGTCTTCCCATCAACAGGTCAGCGAATCAACAGTATTGCATATGGGCAGCACTCTTCCAGCTTGCGGACGAAAAGTAAACCAGAAAAAACTCCCACGTTGCTAGGACCAAGTAGACCTTGGCTCCATGGATTCAGTTTGGTCCTTGTATTGTATACTCGCCTACTCTGATAAGAAGAGCCAATGCCAGTACCCATCTGTATGCATCCTCTTGTTTATTTGCTACAGAAGAAACCACACACATAGAACAGCCATTTCAAGTGTGAAATTTTGCGCCTTCCTCCCTTCCTACACCCTCTGCTGCAAGCCTGCCTGCATGGCTCTTGTAATTCCCCTCGTGTTCGTCCTCGCAGGTCTAATCATCCAAGGCCGCTGTGATGACAGTCGGGGCTACCATCCTGGTCCCTCTGCAAATTTGTCCACCACCTGGACTGCAAATCCCCAACAAGGCAATTCTCTCTTTTCTGTTGATCCTTTAATCACACGCCCTGTCCCCGGCAATGACAGTCTCTTCTTTGCTGTTGGCTTCTACTGGGACAACTCGTGTTTCGAAGACAGGAACAGAGACTGCGGCTCATGTATCTTCGGAGTCTATGTATTTGCTCCTGTAAAACAGTCATATGGGTGGGTGATTATGGGACCAATAGTAGTTGTATGGTCTGCAAACCGCAATCGCCAGGTCCAGCTGGATGCCACCCTCAACTTCACCTCCAGTGGTGATCTGGTTCTTCGGGATGCCGACAAGAAACTCGTTTGGTCCACAAACACATCTGGCCAGTCTGTTGCTGGGATGACCATCACTGAGACCGGCAATCTGGTGCTCTTCGATCAAAATAACAGGTCAGTCTGGCAGTCGTTTGATCACCCGACAGATACTTTGCTTCCCTTGCAGCCGCTATGGGAGGGAATGACTCTGAGGCCTAACTCCTCCTTCACCAACTCGACTGTCAGCAAGCAGCTTTACTTTACGGTTCTTTCTGATGGCCTATATGCTTTTGCCGGATCTGCCCAACCCCAGTCTTACTATGCATTCCAGACGGCTATTGGAAACAACACATATTTCACTCTAGTGAATGGGAATCTAGCAATGGTTGATGCAACTTCTCCAACACTGAAGCCACAACTATTGCTAGACTTCAAACTGACACTAGCTTCGTCTTTTCAGTGCATCAGGTTTGAATCTGACGGCCATCTCAGGGTATATGAATTGGTGGCAAATGAACAGCGGGAGATGAAGTTGGTAGCACGCAATTTGATTCAGTTAGAGTACTGTGATTACCCAACTTCATGTGGGGAGTATGGTATCTGCTCAAGAGGCCAGTGCTCCTGCCCCACTGCAGCTGATGCGGCATATTTTACGCAGATTGACTACCGGACACCCTATCTTGGTTGTGTACTGGAGACCCCAATTTCTTGCCAATATGTGCAAGGCCACCGACTCATACCTATTGCCAATGTTTCTTATTTCTACTACAACCAGTCGATTGAGGCAGAACTGGGTGATGAGGAGAGCTGTAAGCGCTCCTGCTTGACCACTTGCTCATGCAGAGCTGCCATTTTCCGCTACTATGGCCAAATCCATGGTGCTGGTGGTTGTTCATTGGTAACACAAGTCCTTTCACTGCAGGTCAATGAGTTCAAATCAGTATATTATAATTATTCAGCGCATCTGAAAGTCCAGGTGACACAATCACTTCAAACATCCAAGAACAGGAGGGTGCTTTTAGCTCCCCTGCTTGCAGGATCAATTGCTCTATTCATCTTGCTTATTTTTACCATTGCGATCATACGAAGAAAGAGACATCAACAAAAAGACGATGAAGACGAATTTGCTAACATACCTGGAATGCCCATGAGATTCACCTTTGAAAAGCTGAAAGTAGCAACCAACGAATTCAGCGACAAACTCGGTGAAGGAGGATTTGGCTCAGTATTCAAGGGGCAGTTAGGCGAAGAGACTGTTGCCATAAAACAGTTGGATAGAGTTGGTCAGGGACAGAGGGAATTCTTGGCAGAAGTCCAGATAATTGGTTGCGTTCAGCACATCAATTTGGTCAAGCTGGTTGGCTTCTGTGCAGAGAAATCACATAGGCTCTTAGTTTACGAGTATATGTCTAGAGGGTCACTGGAAAAGTGGATCCATTACAAAAGGGACAGTACTCCCCTTGATTGGTGCACAAGACTCAGGATTGTCACGGACATTGCCAAGGGCCTCTCTTACCTTCATGAGGATTGTAGGCAGAGAATTGCTCATCTGGACATCAAACCACAGAACATCCTCTTAGATGACAGCTTCAATGCAAAGGTCTCCGATTTTGGGCTGTCCAAGCTGATAGAGAGGGACGATAGTCAAGTCATGACCAGAATGAGGGGAACACCTGGGTATATGGCACCTGAGTGGTTGACATCTCAAATCACCGAGAAGGTCGATGTCTACAGCTTCGGTGTTGTGGTCATGGAGATCATCAGCGGAAGAAAGAACTTGGACTACTCTCAACCAGAAGGAAGCGTACAGCTCATTACCTTACTGCAGGGGAAGGCGGAGAGTGGCCAGCTGGAAGACATGATCGATAAAAACAGCAACGACATGCACTTACACAAGGAGGAAGTGGTTGGGGTGATGAAGCTTGCAATGTGGTGTTTGCAGAGTGACAAAAACAGAAGGCCTGCCATGTCATTGGTGGTGAAGGTCATTGAAGGAGAGAGGGATGTGGAAGCCAATTTGGATTACAACTTCTTTGACCTAAGCCCTGCGATCTCCGTTCCAATTTGTCGCTCCACGTCAGCTGCACCTGCAGCATCAATTCTCTCAGCCCCTAGATGAACTTGTAAAAATATAGCTCTTCTTTGTGGAGCCATAATTGTCGGTCGTATTGAAAGCAGCTCTTTCTTTGTATTGAAAAAAACTCTTTGTACTGATGGCAGAGCATAGATAAAATGTTTTGCGCCTATGATTAGACCATGAAAATTGATAAATTTTGCCATATGCATAGATTTCGCCAAAATCTGTCATCTGGGTCAGCGTTCATGCTATGGGGCGCCATCAAGAACAATTATCGGGCCCTTGCAGATTTTTCACGCAGCGAAAGCAGGCATACCTGACCAGGTTCATGAAGAGTCTAAAGCATGGCATGGTCACCAAGCCTTGCCATCCTTTTCTTCTTGAGATGTTCTCCAGCAGGAGAATCCAAGAGCTCCGGTCAGCATTAATCCTGTCACAAGCACATATAAGGGCAAGGTCACAAGTATGCAATGCCCAAAAACTAATAAAAGTATGGGTTACAAGGACTATCTTGGGCAGCTATTGTCGGCATGGACGAGATCAAGTTAGTGTTCAAGAGTAGCTTTCGAAGGAAATCTTGCCGATTTCATCCATGAAAACTTATCTAAGAGTGGTTGCAGACTTACGATCTTTTGATGTGGCATGGAGATTAGCAGGTTCAGTTCAGTTTTTTAGGGTGGCCTACACAATGAGGGTTGTAGAGGAACACTTGGCGGATTGAGCTGGTCAAGGAAATTTAAACAATCTTAACAAAGATTCAGTCTATCACATCGGTTCTCAGGCTCCTGGTTTACGAGTATATGCAATTATGCATAATGGATATAACTTGTACTACTTTTCATGATAATTGAGGTAAGTTGTAGTTCGAAGTTCAGAATTATCGCTAGAAAATCAAGATGATGGACAAATAAATCATCTGTAGTGATCTACTCCCTTCGATCCATAATAAGTGTCGCTCATTTTGTACTAAGCTAGTACAAATTTTGTACTAGATGAGCAACACTTATTATGGATCGGAGGGAGTACCTCTTATCCACGAAGATAAGTTGATGTGCACTACGCCTTATGGGTGAGAAATCTCACTTGTACTTTAAGATGTCAAAACAACAAAAATACTGCAAACAGATTAGATAGGTTGACTTAGCATCTAACCAAAACGGCACTCCACAGCTATGAAGTATGTTTCTCTCACATCAAAATAAACAGAGATTTATTTTTGCAACACTGGTATTAATACTTTTACTTTCTTGAAGAATTTTGATTAAAATGGCACCTTCTACTTTGTCACTTTATCATATAAAACTTTACATTGTCTTTGCTATAAAAACCACTTTCTACTTCATCACCTTGCTAAAAAAAACACATCCATAATTTAGAGGATTTAAGCCAAATGACCAACTAAACACCAAGGGGAAAAGACCATGGCATTTCATCACTTGGAGCAAAAAAGGAAAAATAAATAAATTCTTAGCCAAACTTCTCGAGCAGCGAGGACTGAGGCGCTTGCCGCGCTTCTCTGCTGCTCGGCCCTGCCCAGCCCTAATTTATGGTGCTTCTCTTCTACTTCTAGGCGATTCCCAATTTCAAATTGGTTAACTCTTATTGCCAAACTGAATCATGCAGCAGCTAAGAGATATACATTACATATTATTTTTCTGTCACACCAAAAAGTTAAAAGCAGTCAACTAGTCAAGTATGCAAGCAGCAGGTGCAGGTACAGCAAGCATCATCCCCTAAAGCAAGCAAGCATCAGTAATTACACTAAGAAAATCAGCAGCGCGGCCGACGGTAACGGTGCCTGGTGAGTGGTGACCTCTATGTCTCTCGTCTAGAATCGAAGCCGGTGCGGGCGCGCGCGGCGCCGCACAAAACCCAGAGCGGAACCACGAAGACCACCCCTCCGAATCCTCCTACAAGGGACCGGGTGGCTCCGACGGCAGGTAGGCGCCGCGGGTAGGGAGGGGAGAAAGGCACGGCGGGAAGCTGAGGGGCGGGCGGCGGAGGCGCGGGTGAAGGCTGGTGGCCGGCGCCTGAGACCTTGTGCAGAGAGTCGTGTTTTTTTTTTTTGAGCGGATGCAGAGAGTCGTGCTGAACAGCTCGGCTCTTCGGAGCAAATCTAGCCATATGGGCCGTGCTTATAGGGCCAGCGCATGGACATTAGAAAAAAAGGCATGACGACTAACACACGCGGATATATATGTGCCAGGCCGATTTTCGACCCCAAACCTCTTAAGTAAGGCTAGCACATCACGACACGCTTAATTTTATTTGATTATTAATTATTTAGCGTCTTATTTTAACAATGTTTATAAAAAATCCAAAAGGTTGGTATTTTGGCTTAAAATGCAAAACAGTGTGAAATCACTAGTTAGAGGGTATCTATTGTAAAGGTTACTTTTCATCTCGGTGTAGATAAATTGTGTAGTGTGTGCACGCCATTTGTCGCAATCAGAGAGTTTTGAGTGATTTTTTTAACCCGCTATTCAGGATGGGTGGTGGGTTATCTATATTTTTTGTTGCTACATTCATTTTTTTTAAACAATTTATTTCTTAAATCGTGTGTCTAAATCATGAACTATTTTCATCATTGCGTTTTTCGCGTCGAGATCTTTAAAACTAGATCTAATGTTGATAGGTTTTCAAAAATAAATTGTGGCTGAAAACGGTAATTAACTATGGTGAAAACTATACTAAACTATGGTTGAAAAGTGTAATAAATTGTGGTTGAAATATGTTACTATTTTTCATCTTTTCCTCAATATATGTGACTAAAAATTGTACTGACCCTTGGCTGACAATTGTTACTGAATTTATTAAATTGTGTCTGAAAATTTTGTGCTGCCACAAATTTTCTTGTCGCATAGCCACATGTTCGCTTGTTGTGCAACCATAAATTGTTAATAGGGTCGTGCTATGTGCCGGCGCATGGACATTAGCAAAAAAATTGGGCGACGCTAAGTTTGGGCCCGTTGTCGGGCAGCTATCCAATTCCAGTGATTTGACGGTCCAGATCGATGTGTATCTCAAAAAAAATTTGCAATATTTGCGGTACAATTATATTTTTTTGGTACATGAATGCAACAAAAAAATATTTTTTGCAAAAAATTCAAAAAAAATACTGTTGCAGCAAAAAATCTGATAAAATTGTTGTGTATCATATTTATCATCAATTCGTGACAGCAAATTTGATCACTGGTGGTAGCTTTCTTAATAACGGTTGCAGCAAAATGCGGGACCCATCATCACCATTCACACTACATCTTTTTTGTCGTAGCAAAAATCATTAGTAGCACTTTTATATCATGCTATCAAATGGATGTGTTTAGCACTAAAATACATCTAGATACATTCATTTAGCAAAAAATAACATAGATTAACGTATTAGCATTTTAGTATAATATTTGTACAGATGGCAACATTTTAATATCATGGTTGCAACATATTCGCGCATCGAATGTAACAAAAATCGCACAGAGTGGAGTCTATGGGCCGATGGGCCTTTACAGCGAAACACGTGGAATCTGGGCCGATCGGCCGAAGCTTCGGCCGGTAGGGATTGTTTCCCTTTTCCTGGGCATGGCATGACGCGCGGATAGATCCAAAGGCTACTTCGGTGCGCTTCGAAGCCACCATATGTCGCGTTCTGATTGCGTCACGCACGAAGCAATAATTATGAGTGCGTGTGAACTGTGGTTGCACCTGTGGCTGCGTGGAAACTGTGACGACACATGTGGCTGCGCGAAAACTGTGTTTGCACCTGTGGTTGCGCTTGTGTCTGCACCTGTGGCTGCGTTTGTGGTTTTTTTTAGAAACACAGTACAACGCAGACGCTCACATACACGGATATACACGCACTCCTATAAACGCACACACGCGCATCCTACCCCTATGAGCATCTTCGCGATACTGAGGCACACCGTCTTGAGATTAACGAAGTCAACATCTCGTCTTCGATGGAAATGTCTCCACCCACTGAAAGCACATCACCGAAAAGGCTGAAATATATTCAGGAAAATGCGAGCACCAATGCCAAATCTGGGTTTGAACTCTGGTGGGCTGGAAATACAACTATCCACCTAACCAACTAAACCACAAGTCCATCGTTGTGGTTATGCCTAAGATTGCACGTTGTGGATGTGGCTGCGATTGTGCGCCCAGAGGCCGTCACGTGTCAGTCGTAAAGGGGCTAAAGAAAAATCGTAAAACACACAAGAGCGCGACATTTGGCGCGGGGTGACCTCTATGAAGGATGAAGGATACCCCTCGAGCCCTCGCCGTCGAGCGGCGACAAGGGGGAGGAAGAGAGAGAGAAGGCGACGGAGTCCGTGGGAGTTGCGATTACCCCGGTCGCCTCGCGGGGGCGACGCCGGGGAGGAGGGGAAAGTTGTGATTCCATATCCTCCGAACCAGAGTGTAAACTTCACATCCGGTAGCTGTATTAGTCAAGTAGTATTGTACATAATTAGAACTTCGAATGCAACTTCACAAGAAACAACTAAAAAACTGGCTGGTTTTGGGTGGCGGCCGCCTGATCAAGGCATGGTTAAAATAAATATTGATGGCGGGGCCTTAACTTCGACGATAATCGTGGGGGGAGTGGTGGCGTGGCTCGATCGAGCTCCAAATTCCTCAGAGCTTGGTGCAAGCCACAACCGAGTATCTCTGATCCCCTCATTGCTGAAGCTTTATCACTGCGAGAAGGCGCAAGGGTGGCTAACTTGCGAGGTTTTTCACATATGGGCTGCCTGAAGATGATGACTCTCTGGAATACTCGCCATAATTCTCGCTCAATTGTGGCTCCTATCCTACTTGAGATTGAAGAACTAGTTAGAAACTTTATATTATTTGATATTCAACATGTACTTAGAACAGCCAACGTTTCCGCATGTATTTGTGCTAAGCGTGCTTGTAATTAACTGTAACGGAAAGTTGGTTAGATGAGACTCATAGCTTTCTCGTAACCCGTCTATTGACTGATTGTCCAGCGAATGCTTTTGTTTAAATGAAGCTCTTAAAATAAATAAATAACTAAATTCTTGTTGCGTCCAACAATTCATAGAACGATTTTAGCAGGATTTCATTTCAGATCCGAACAAAAAAAAAATGCACTCCATCCGAAAAGTTTCTATAGGAAAATGCTAGAAGAACAACAGGTGCAGCAAGGCACCGTTACCCCCTTCCACGCCTTGAAAACTTCGGGTTGCCCCCATGCCGTCCTGTGCGATAGTGCCCACGTGGTTTGACTCTTGTGAGAAGTGGCGCCTGTCTCGTGCAATCCAGAAGCACTCGCACCCCATAGTTTTTTACTCGCCGGCGCCGTGCGTGCCGAATCAGAGCCCGACTCGCGCCTGCCTTACATGGCGCAGCATGCACGCCGCCACGTATCCGCCATGGACCCCCGCTCGAGCTTACACATAGCACCTCTCCGCCATCCAGAGTCCAGTCCTCATCGCCGCCTCCGTCCGCCGACCACCACTTCTAGTTCAGCAGCCATGGTGAAGCTAGCCACGGCGCGCGACTGCCGCGCGTACAGCCTCGGCTCGGCCGGCGGGGAGGCGCCGCGCAACCGGCGGTGGGAGTACGTCAACGCCGGGGTGTACGTCTTCGCCGCCGTCCTCCTCGCCGTCGGCTTCCTGGTGCAGCTGTGGCCGTGGGCGGTGTCCAGGAAGGCCGGCCTCGCCGTGGCCGTCGTCGGGCTGCTGGGCGTGCTGGGCGCCAACGCGCACGACCTGCTGGCGCACGTCGCCGGCGTCGACTACAACCTTGGGCTGGCCGCGCTCGACACCCAGCTCGTGCTCGTCGAGCTCGCCGCCCCCGCCGTGCAGCTCGCCGGCGCCGCGCTCACCTTGGCCGCGCTCATCTTGTTCGAAATCCAGGTCTGGGGCTACTACTTCCTCTCCTCGTAATTAATTAACAGAGCTGGAGTTGCATCTTGTTGTTCTCTTTTTACTGAATCCATTCATGGAACAAACGTGGTCGCAGATGGAGAGAGGGTACCGGCGCGGCCTGGAGAAGCACGGCCTGAACCTGCTCATCGCCGGCCCGGCGCTCTGGTGCCTGGGCTCCATACACAACGCGTGCCAGACCTACGAGCGGGCCAACGGGCACGTCCAGATCCTCCAGAAGAGCGTGCAGATCCCGTTCCTGCTCGGCAGCACCCTCTACCTCGTCGGCGGCGTCGTCAACCGGAACGATGTCCACCGCCACCCCTCCCCCACCTTCACCCTACTGGTAACCAAATGAAATGCTCAAATGTTCAGTTTTAGAACATGTACATGATCGGACCAATTGAGCATTTGAGCGTTGTAACTGATCGGATGCAGGGGAGGAGCTGGGCGTGGTTCTGCCTGTTCGGGAGCTTGCTGTTCTTGGCCGGAGGGCTGATGAACCTGCTCAAGGTGTTCAAGATGCAGCAGATGGGCGGCCGGGGGATGGAGAAGCTGCGCGGCGGCGCGCAGGAGCGGCTCAACAGGGAGAGGGAGGGCAAGGTGCCTCTCATCCTGGAGGAGGGCCGGGGGAGGAAGCACGGAGGGGACACCTGGTCGCCGCCGGCGCCACGGCCCGAGCCCAGGGCTCCGGCCGTACCGCCGCCGCCGGAGGGCTCTTACAAGAACGCGCTTGTGAGCGGCGGCGGAAACTAGTGTGATTTTGCTCGTGCGTGCACGGTAACGAATAAGAGAGAGGACGTGACATGGCAACTGGTAGAGGAGAAACATTGGGTTACGGCCACGCCATCCTGTATTTTCGTAGTGTCATGTAAATTATATCGACTTGCTGCCTGTGATTGTACTACCCCTACTTATTTACACACTATATGATTACCCGCGTGTTGCTGTGGTAAACTGTTAAAAAATGCATAATAGTTGCTAAAAATAAATAAATTTAATAAAACAAAATTTAAGCTTAGAAGTCAATAAAAACATCTCTAAAATAAAATAAAATAAAACTTTTACTGTTCAAAAAATTAATTTTGAATAAAAATGAAAAGAATGACTAACACACATGTATGATGTGGCAATGTTAGTAATTTAAAAATAATTGTAAATTATAAGTCCCTTATGTAGCATATTTTGCATGACTTAGTGACAGATAAAATTTAAATGCATGGCTTATAGAAATGAGAAGAATGACTAACATACATGTATGATGTTGTAAGGTTGTATGCATAGAGTAATGAAAATAATTGTAAATTATAGGTTTGCTTATAATTGAGATAAAATTTAAATGTATGGCTTAGTGGAGATGATGATGTGGACACCTTGTACGTTGAGAAAAATAATTGTAATGCTTTTATTCTTTTATGTAATTCTTTTTTTTTTTCTGTAATTATTTAGTGGCACATATTTTCAGGATTTACTGGCGCATCGTGGATGCGCCACCCCTAAGGCCCTTAGGCGTGGCGCATCCCAGAATGCGCCACCTCTAAGCCTTAGGGGTGGCGCATTCTGACATTGATCTATAACTCAAATGGAGATGGACCCTACATGTGTTTTGCTGTACATCAAGTGTACTATCATGCCAACCCTACAAAAGAGGGTTCAACAACAGTTTACAACAGCAGCAGTGTATAAAATTGCTTTTCTAGTTAACTATTGTTTTTTATATCAAATTGCTTTACTAGTTAGTTTAAAATGGCATTTATCAAATTGCTCTCCTTGTTAACTATTGTTTTTTATATCAAATTGCTTTACTAGTTAGTTTAAAATGGCATTTATCAAATTGCTCTCCTTGTTAACTATTGTTTTTTATATCAAATTGCTTTACTAGTTAGTTTAAAATGGCATTTATCAAATTGCTCTCCTTGTTAACTATTGTTTTTAGAGCACAAATTAAACATTTTAGCACTGACATTGAACAGGGGCATGAGCAGCAGGGGGAGTGGGGGTTGGGGGCGGCGCCATGGCCACCACGGCCGTCGTCGGAATCCAGCAAAGGGAGGAAGGGGTACCTGGCGGTGGAGGGGCGTCGCCGTGGAGGGGTTGGGGCGGCTCCGGCAGGCGGCTGCGTCAGGGCGGCGGCTAGGGCTCCGTCGTCGAGGCTGCAGGCGGCTCCGTCGTCGAGGGCGGCGGCCGAAGAGGAGGGGCTCCGGTGGCGGCTAGGGCTCCGGCGGCGGTGGCTAGAGGAGAGTGAGAGGTGGGGGGCGAATGGTGGTTACTGTGCGGGTTAGTTGGAGGTTAAGGCATACGGGTGGCGCATTTTGCCAGAATGCGCCACCAACAGGTTTCTTATGCGTGGCGCATCTCGGCAAAATGCGCCACGCATAAGAAACCTGTTGGTGGCGCATTCTGGCAAAATGCACCACCCCTAAGAACACTTAGTGGCACATTTCAACAATATGCGCCACCCTTAAGCTTTTTTTATTTTTTTAATTAGAGTTTAAACAATTATTTATTTTTTAATTAAAGTGAAACCATTTAAAAATAATAATTATGGAGTACATTTTTCTATAAAAGTGGTCAAACTTTATTAAGATTGACTTTGACCAAATCTTATATGCGGAGTAAAAATAAACGGAGGGAGTACTTGCTCTAACCGACCTTTTGAGAATGGTACGTGCTTCGATTGTGTATCGTCGATGTTCATACACTTCAAACATAATAATGTGATCATATCGATCCACGTACCATGCCTTAACCGTGTCGTCGCCGAACCAAGATCCACAAACACAAGGTGTGGCGGCATTTGGAAACATAAGATTGTGATCATCAATTACAAAGTGCATATTAAATCCATGCATACACAAAGTGATCATGAATTACAAAATATTTTTCTTAAATTTGGAGTTAGCTATCTAGCTATCGTTTTCTCACGATCTTCTTCTTGCCCTTCTTTGTCGTGGTTGAATAATTTAGGCCCGGGACGCCTTCACTTTTCCTCTTGAACGGGAGGAGACCTTTCTTCGGTAGGGTTGTGGTGTATGTATCCTGAGCGGCGTAGTCATCCTCCATCTTCGGGTCGCCGTACTTGTCAAAGTCTTGCTCGTTGGCGACTCCATCCATTCCGATGATGTTTCTTTTGCCTCTCCTCACTACAACGCGGCTCGGCTTTGATGGGTCGGTAATGAAGAAGCATTGGTCCACTTGGATAGCCAGTACCCATGGCTCATTTTTCGCGGTGACGTTTGCGCCCGCAGACTTGGATTTGGCTTCGGGTATAACCATGGTGGTGAAGTACCGGTCTTCTTTTACGAAGGTCTTGGCCCATCTCACACGGAACATCGGCACCTTCTCTCCACAGTAGTCGAGCTCCCATATGTCCTCGATCCTTCCATAGAATATTTCCTTGACGTCATCAGTGTAGAATATCCCCGTTACCCCTGAGTTCTGGTAATCGCAGTTATTGTCCTTTTCCTCCATGTAAAATGTGTAGCCGTTGATATCATACGCTTGATAGGTCATCAGGTTGCGTGTGGCACCCTGTGACAAGGTGAATATCATCTTTTCGTCCTCGGAAGCGTTCCTTCGCGGGGGATTAGCACGAAGCTCGTCCCTGAACCAAGTCATGAAACCGGAGTTGTGCTCTTTGATTAGTCGTGGATCTCGGTCCGTTATCTGCAGGCCTTGGTCACTGTACTTCTTCTTGATTAAATCCTTGTGCTTTACTATCCAAGGATCGACCAGCTGGATGTGTTGTAGCGCGACTAGGCTTGCTCTTTCAAAGTCGATGTCTCGACCGTCAAAGTTGACATGCATTGCGCGGCTTCCCTCGTGGTGACCACACCCATCGGTCCTGCCAAAGTGCTTGTTGACGGCCAGACCAACAGGTTTCTCGGTGTTGAGATAATTCGTGCAAAAAGAGATGCACTCTTCGGTTAGAAAGCCCTTCGCTATGCTTGCATCTGGACGAGACCTGTTACGAACGTATTTTTTGATGTGCCCATTCATCCTTTCGAACGGCATCATACTGCGCAGAAACGCAGGCCCGAGTTGGACGATATCCTCCACGACGTGGATCAGCAGATGCACCATAATGTCGAAGAACGCGGGCGGGAAATAGATCTCAAGCTCGCATAGTATGAGCACGATCTCCTCCTGTAGCCTTTTGAGTTGCGTAGCGCAAATCGACTTCCGGGAGATGACGTCAAAAAAGTTGCAAAGGCCAAACAACGTTTTACGGACGTGCTCGTCCATTATCCCTCGCATCGCAACCGGGAGAATCTGCGTCATCAGCACGAAACAGTCGTGAGATTTCATCCCGCTGAAACGTTGCTTCGCCTCGTCTAGGTATCTGCTTATCTTCCCCGCGTAGCCGTTCGGAAATTTTACTCCTATGAGGCAGTGGATAAACCGCTTGATCTCCTCCTCGCACAGAGTGAAGCATGCCGGGGGGCAGTGATCAATACCGGTCTTCTTCTTGGTCGTCCTTTTTCGTTTGCGAGAGTTTTGCGTTTCCGTATCCTCTTCCTCCTCCGGCTCATCATCGTCGTCACTAGGGGGGTGAAGTTCCCTCCTGATGCCCATAAATTTCAAGTCATTCCTTGCTTTTGGCCCGTCCTTGGTCTTCTCCGGCATGTTGAGGAGCGTGCCAAACAAGCTCTCGCACACGTTCTTTGTGATATGCATTAGATCAAGGCTATGAGGACTGCGGAGTAGACTCCAGTATTTCAAATCCCAGAAAACAGACCTCGCTTTCCATACCCTCATCAACGGCTGAGTCTTCTTTTTTTTCTTTCCCGGCGCGGGGCACTCTTTCCAAGTTTTCAGCAAGTTGTCGATTTCTTTGCCGCTCCTTCGAGCTGGGGGTGCTCGGAGCTCCTCGCTTCCATCGAACAAATGTCCCTGTTTTCTCCACGCGTGTTTCTTGGGAAGCCACCTCCGAGACCCCTGGAACACGGTTTTTGAAGATCCGGGATCTTTTGGTAGCTGGCGGTACGTTGTATTATCCATGCACCTAACGCATGCACAGAATCCTTGGACCACCTGCCCTGAGAAATATCTGTATCCGAGATAGTCGTGCACCGTCGTGATCACCGCGGCTTTCATTGGGAAATATTCTTTTGCCGCGGCGTCCCACGTATTGACTCCGTCTTTCCATAACGTTTCTAGCTCCTCTTTCAAGAGCTGCAGATATAGATTGAGGTCCGTACCTGGTTGTTTCGGCCCTTGAACTAGCATACACATTGTTATGTACTTTTTCTTCATGCACTTCCAGGGGGGAAGGTTGTATATGCATACAAACACGGGCCAGGTACTGTGTGTGCTGCTCTGGCCGCCAAACGGATTGACTCCATCGGCGCTCACACCAATCCTGAGGTTCCTTGGTTCTTTCCCAAAATCTGGGTATTCGAGGTCCAACGCAGTCCATTGGCTACCATCTGAAGGGTGCCTCAGCATGTCCTCCTTTTCCGGATCCGGGTTCGGGTCATCCTCTTTTAGCTTCTTTCTATCCGCGTGCCAGGTCATGAGCTTTGCTTCCTCGGGATCTATGAAATACCTCTGCAGACGAGGAGTGATCGGAAAGTACCATACCACTTTTCTAGGAACTTTCTTCCCTCTCTTGTATCGACTAACACCACACACCGAACATGTGGTTTTATCTTCGTCCTCACCCCGATAGATCATGCAATCATTTATGCAGACGTGGTATTTAACGTGCGGAAGATCGAGAGGGCAAAGGACTTTCTTGGCCTCAGCGATACTAGTTGGGCATGTGTTGCCCTTCGGAAGACGATCGTGCCAGAATGCCATGTTATCATCGAAGCTTTCGTCGGTCCATTTGTGTTTTGACTTCATCTCCATAGCCCCAAGTGTTACATTCAAGCGGGTATCCCCGTCGTTGCATCCTTCGTACAACTTCGTAATCACGTCTTTCTCGAGTTGCGCCATCTTGGCTTTCTCTCTAGCTGCACCTCTTGCGTTCAACGCCTCTTTGACAAGCAGCTCTTGAACATGAGGGTCCCGCACCCAGCTTGAATCCTCATCATGTCCGACATCTTGATCTTCATGTTCGGCATCTTGATCTACATGATCCGCTTCGGCATCTTCTTCATGATCATGTACGGGATGCTCTTCGTCATCTCGCCCGCCGCTGTTTTCTGGTTGCCCTTACTCATTTACTGGCGCCCCACCATTGACATCCTCCTCCTCACCAGCTTCATCACTTATCCATCGTGTGTAGCCATCCATCAAACCATTACGCTTCAGGTGTCTTTGCAATATTCCGGAATCAGGCTCGGTCACGCACTGCAGTTTGCATCTCCGACACGGACATCTTATATCCGACCTATTATTCCTTAGCATGTCGTTTGTCGCACATTGCATCCACCTAGCCACGGTGATATCGCTCAGCATCTCGCGGACCATGGTCGATCACCTGCGTGCACAGAGAGAGCAACACAATTATATATCACAGTCGTCGCCGGAAAAATTCGGCATGACCTTCCCTAATAATGCATGGGAGCATGCGGAGAGTGCGCCAGAAATTTGCCGAAGCGGAAATGAATCGACATTTCGGCAAAACATTTGCCACTCAAGATACACATATACATCAAACCACCATAAGCTTCACATATACATCAAACCACCACAAGCTTCACATATACACCAAACCCAAGCTTCACATATACATCAAACCACCACAAGCTTCACATATACACCAAACCCAAGCTTCACATATACAACAAACCCCAAGCTAATAAAGACAAGTATATGGGTCATAAATGGAACAAAAGAGTTTGGGAGAAGGTCCACTTACTTCAATATGAAACAAAATAGATGTAATGCCAAGTATCGATGGATAAATGGAAGAAATGAGGTGGGGAGGAGGAGAAAACCGAATAGATCTAGGGTGAGAAGAGTGGATCTAGTTTGAGAATTGTGTGGAGTGAATGAGAGGTGGTCGGTGGGGTGGAGTAGATAAGGGCAGCTCTAGGCATTTAGTGGCGCATATAGGAAGTCAGTGGTGGCGCATTGGTGAAATGCGCCACCCCTAAGCTCTTATGGGTGGCGCATTAGGGCAATGCGCCACCCCTAAGGACCTTATGGGTGGTGCATTTACAGAATGCGCCACCCCTAAGCTCTTAGGGGTGGCGCATTTACAGAATGCGCCACCTATAAGGTCCTTAGGGGTGGCGCATACTGCTAGATGCGCCACGTATAAGGTCATCCAGGCTGGCCCACTCTTAGGGGTGGCACACTGGAAAATAATGCGCCACCCATAAGGTCTTATGGGTGGCACATTATTTTCCAGTGCGCCACCCATAACAGATGGTGGCGCATGGCTTTCTATATGCGCCACTAATAAGCTTTTCATGTATAGCTATTTCCCTAGTAGTGGGTGGCGAAAAAGGCGGACACACGATGATGGCGACTAGGGCGAAGAGGGCGAGCAGGTTGAAATCGGTGGAGTGGGGCTATTGACCTGTGTGCCACCAAACGACGGGTCAGGGGAGGACAACGCGGGCTTTCACGTAGACACAAACTCATCTTAAACTTAGGCTAAAAATAGGTCAAGCAAGAAAGCAAAACAAACATCGATTTGTGCCATTGTTTTGTTCGTGCAGGCGGAAGAAATGCGTTGATCCGTTGAAATTGCCCTTCCAATCCTTCATATTTTATAAATCAGGACAATTTTTAGAAAATATATTTTATATAACAGTTGCACGTAAACTATACACAAGGGAGTACAATGACTTTGTATTTCTACACAACAACCAATGTAGCGATCAAGTATGTCTTTTCAACTCGCTGGCGGCTTTCAGAACTACCCTTCATCAAGATAAACACGGATGGGGGCCTAAATTTCTCTTAAGGGCGCGGTGGTGTGGGAGGTGTTGCTCGATCATCATCGAATCTTCTGGGAGCTTGGTGTAAACCCTATGAAGGCATATCTGATCCTTTAATTGTTGAATCCTATGCACTGCGAGAAGTTCTTTTTGCCAGACTTAGAGGACATTCACATGTGATTATGAAGATGGATTGCCTGAAGCTAATTCAAATCCAGAATATTCGTCATAACTGTCGTTCAGTTATGGCACCTATTCTTGTTGAAATAGGAGAGCTTATAGTTTGTTTTCACACTATGTTATTCAACATGTAAATAGATAAGTTAATATCTTGCCGCATTTATGTACTAAGCGTGCTTACACATTAAATACTTCGAAGGCTGGGCTCGAGGATACTCCTGGTTTCCTAGTGACCAACATGTTGGCTCTTTGTCCTAGTAATCATTATATGAATAAGCGAATCAATCTGCGGTTGAGTTGGTTTGAGGGACAGTGATATTCTAAGTTCACCAGAGTTTAAATCTTAGATTTGACATTAATGCTTATTCCTGAATTTATTATAGTCTTTTCGGCGTTGTGTTTTCAATGAAAGAAGACATTTCCGTCGAAAGTGAAGTGGTGACTTCGTTAATTTAAAGATGATATGTCGGCTCAGTATTGCGAAGATGCTCATAAATATAGGGTGTGACTTCATTAATTTTAAAATGATGTATCGACTCAGTATTGCAAATATGCTCATATGGTTAAAGTGTGTGTATGCATTCATATGGATTAGTGTATGCTCGTGTATGTGAACATCTACGTTATATTGTTCTTAAGAAAACCCATATAAATAAAGCTCTCCAATCACTAAAAAAACTCGCCGGTGGAGTCGCCGGACTTTGGCGGACAGGCGGTGGAACGGAGGCCGCTTCGTAACGAGTCGCTGTTTCTGTGCCCCCGCTAGTCGGAATAAACTGGCGAGCTTCTAGACCGTTCAGATTGCAATCGAACGGCCCACGCAGCCGCGCCGTGCCTTCTCAGCCTGGGGGAGGTTCTGCGCCGACGACAAGGGTCAAGGGGGGAAGAGAAACCCTTGCGTCTTCGCCGGCCACGCGTGCCATGTCCGAGACAGAAGCGACCGCGGCGGTGGCGGCGTCGTCGACGCAGCAGAAGCCCCGGCGACTGCGGGGGCACAAGAAGGGCGCTGTCACCTGCTGCGTAGCGTCCTCGGCCCGCCCGGGCGTCGTCGCGTCCTCCGGCGAGGTACGCACTTCTACTCGCTCTGAACCTCTGATTTTTCTCCAAGAAAAGGGTTACCCCGTTCCATGGATTCGCTTCAGAACCCTGTAGCCTGTGGGGAACGTCCTCGCGCTGCCCCTAGTCGTGGTAGCATGGTGCCTCTCTTTGAGGACACCGGTCGAACACCTCGTGGGCGCTGGCTGGTGTAATGGCCGAATCTCTGTATGTGCATTGGAGCTCGTTGCTGCAGTATTAACTGGACTACACCTTGTGGATAGCATTGTAATGGTGTTCGGAATGCAATGCCCGTGTGAAGTAGTGCCCGGATAACAGATTTTGAACATCCAGTGACCTATTTCATGGTCTCATGCTTACATGGTGGCATTTCAGTTAGATACCATACAGTGAATTTCTGAGCATTCGCCTATCACAGAAATGTTGGCATTGCTTTATGCTTAGTAGAAAGTACCAGTAAGCTGAGATGAGAAATGGCACGCGAAACTAAAATATTTTGTGAAGGTACTGGGAAGTCCTGGTATTATACTCCCAGGCCAGTAGGTTATTTCCTTATGTAGGTCTTCTTTACATTTATGCAGAAATTACAATGATAAGTTGCTATGGGTTATTCAACACTGCGAAACCTTAAGCGTATAATTTCGTACTACTTGGCAATTCTGATATTTCTGTCCTTTGGTAATCTCCCATGTTCTAAACTTCTAATGGGTAATAGCTTATTATGTCACCTTAGGATGGATGCCTTTGCTGGTTTGATTTGCGCACCAAAGATGTGCTCTTGACCATTGAGGCGGCAAATAAACCTATTTCTTCCATCTGTTTTAAAGCAGGTCAGTTATGCCCTCCAAACATCTCAAGAAATTCATCCCATTTTTTGCAATACCCTCCAAACATCTCAAGAAATTCATCCCATTTTTTGCAATGCCCTCCAAACATCTCAAGAAATTCACAATCACCTGTAAACTTCACACCTTTAATGTCTTTTTTTTCATTTGATAGGAAATGAAGATTATGTATATGTATCTGCTGGAAATGAAATTTTGTCCTTTGATGTTCGTATGGTAAGCGAGCACCCACTTAATATTTGTATTCCAGTTCGAAGTTGTGACTTTTGTATTGGTTTTCATTGGTAGTTTTTTTGCAGGGATCCCAATCAAAGCCACTGGAGACATATAACTACAATAGAGACGAAATCAACCAGGTATTTTATGCTATCCGCAACACCACTCCTTTTAGTCCTTTATTACAGTGTGAAATGATGCTGTGATTGTAAATATTCTCTTATTACTGGACCTTAGGTCACTTGGCTTGATACTAACATTTAACTGTGTCCAGCAAGGGTAGAACTTAAGAGTTCCGCATTTTATGCAGATTGCTATCAGTTCTAAAGGCTTTCTTGCTGCTGCAGATGACAGTGGGGATGTTAAGGTATATTAGTATATAAGATCTTTCCGAAATAAATAGAATTTAGTCATTCTAGGTCCCAAAGTACTGGTTTTATATATCTCTGCTTAGAAACCAAGAAGTATTAGAACATAAATTTTGAATTGCAAGAGGATTGTTGGATGACTTTAGATCTATGCTTTTGGGTGCTCTAAAATCTTCAAGCTGGAGAAACTTGTATGAAATAAGTTCTTACTTCTTTGGCGTGGTAACTCGTCAATTATTTCACTCTTCATAAGTTCTGCTATTCCTCTCACAGATTGTCAATACCAGTCAAAAGTGCTTGTACAAAAGATTGAGGGAAGCCCACACAAGTGTATCCTTATTTGGTCTGGATATTTTCATACCTTTTCATCAAATAACAGTATTTAAGTTTTGTTTTGTGTATTATTTCCCCATTTTAATGTTTCCCTTCCACTGCAACCTGTGTATGGACATTTCTTCCTTAGCAATATTTCAACAGATTTGCAGCAGTGTACAGTTCATTCCTTGGAGACCTTGGACAGGTTATTGCTATTTTTTACATTTTCTTTGTTTTGTTTGACACTTTGATATGCTCCTGCTTCTTCCTTTTTTTTTACAACTGATGAGGGAAGAACTAGTATATGTATATCTTGGATCTGATATTTTAAATGTATCATTGTCTTTATTTGGCAGCAATTACTGGTGGCCTTGACTCAAAGCTTGCTGTGTGGGATTTCTCCAAAGGGCGAACACTATTTTCTATTGATTATGGTACCTCATTCTTCTATTAAAATAATGTACACAGCTTATTGCCTGTTAGTTATGTGTTATCCTGATAATGATGCATCCTAATATTTCCTAGTAAACCTCATGAAACTTGCTTTAGGCATGTTAAATACAGCTCTTATTTGTCTATTAGAAAGAAGGGTCGCACTAGTCCATTTACTTAATAGGAAAAGATCTGTTGATTCATTCAAAAGTCGTGTGCTCTGTTATTTTTCACTTTGGTATTCTCCGATATGGACCGGTAAACGTATTTCTTTTACTTGTCAGGATCACCTGAATTGCAAAATAGCAGTTCTACGGGTAGTACAGGGCAATGTTTAAACCCTGCTTTCGTACACTCGGTAGCAGTTTCTGAAGAGGGCATTTTAGGAGGGTTGTACAAAGTGTGTGCCGTTGCAAGGGGAGACGGCGTTGTTGATGTAGTTGATCTAGAATATGAATTGGCCCCTGCAAAATCAAAAGGCCCTTCTCGGGTTGGCGGTTCGACCATGAGCTCAAAAAGAACTGATCTTGGGGATGGGAGCAATAATCAATGTCAAGGGAGAAGGATCCATCTTGACTACTCAATGGGTGGCCATGCTGCAGCTGTGTCCTGTGTGTAAGTCCCTTCATGCTGTTTGTGTTCCTTGCACATCTCACTACTTCACTAATAAGCCGTTTAACAGAGCATTTTCAGCGTTTGGTGAGAAGGGAAAATTCCTTGTTTCTGGTGGTAACGACGCATCACTGAAACTATGGGATTGGTCCAAAGGATTTTCTCCTGAAACAAACAACAATAGCGAATTGGTGTTGGATATTGATGTGAAGAAAAAGGTTGTGACTAGACCTTCAATTTTGTGTTAATTATTGTGTTTTGCTACATATGTCACTAACAACACCAATACAGTAAACCTTGTTGGTTATTGTGCCATTGAAATTTATAGGCATAATACTGACCTCTGATCCATACCTTGGCAGGTAAATTGGTTGTGTACTGCTCCAACTGATTCAGATAACCTGATTGTGTGCGACACATCCAAGGTGGTGAAAGTGTATAGTTTCCCATAGATGGAGAAACGTGCGGTGTCACCTTTTACAGACAGTTTCCTGGGGTATAACACAACATGTTTTCCTGCTCAACAGTGCCATGTTGGCCCTGACTCTTGTCTCTTCATATGAACCCAAGCCATCTGCAGCTAGACCTATGAAATGACAACTCAAATAGAGCTGGTTCTCCCTTTGAGATAGCATATATATGGACTTAGGAGGCTCTGCGAAAACTATTGTTTGTAATGAGACAAAAGTTATGTGGTACTGAAATCTTGCACTCTGATGTAATGCTAGAAAATAGACATGTATATCTTTGTTGTGTGGCGTTATAAATGCATGAAATGATTTGGTTTGTGTCGTAGTTCATCAAAGTTGGTGAAATATTCTTAGATCTTCTGCTTCTTACAAAGTCATTTTCCCCAACGTTGTGAATGTGACGGCAACCTCTTCGTACTGTAACAAAATATTCAGCATGATACAGTGGTACATGCTGACATTTCACTAATTACTGTTACAGAGTAGTTGTGTTGCTACCAGTAACCTCTGCAAGAGCATCTGCCTTGTTCAAAATGATGGAACCTGTTCGAATCCCTCAATATGATCTCTCTGCTGTACATCTTGGATATGAACTTGGCCGCCTCATGGCAGTGGGTGCAAACCCTCGAGTTCTTTGTCACGCGGATCGGGCGCCCTTCTGACAGATTCAGCACCCCGAACGCGACGGCGAGCTTCGAGCTGTGA
Organism: Bromus sterilis; assembly: GCA_950022295.1. NCBI lineage: Eukaryota > Viridiplantae > Streptophyta > Magnoliopsida > Poales > Poaceae > Bromus > Bromus sterilis. The sequence goes on from OX465597.1 coordinate 36,852,568, forward strand.
CCACAGAGCGCTTCGCTGTTCACTGCATCGTCGGCGCCCATCAGAGCATATTTCTTCTTTGGATCATGGCCTTCTTCCTGCATTCTTCTAGCAACTTGGTCCAGGAACTCCGCGATCCTCGTCCCCTGTGGATGATTCCGGTTGCCTGCGACGAAAACCTGAACCTTGCCCCTGGCTTCGATCCAGCTGCAGCCAGTTTTCTCCCGGAGTCCTCGGCCGCTGACCTTGTTCCTGAGCTTCCTTACAGCTTCCCATCTCTCAGCCTCAGCATATATGTTGGCAAGAAGGACATAGTACCCGGCGTTTTCAGGTTCCAGTTCAAAGACCCTCTCTGCTACCTCCTCTGCAAGCTTGATATCCCTGTAAATTCTGCACCCGTGCAGCAGTGAGACCCAGATGCTTGCATCTGGCTCGATTGGCATCGACTCGATGAACTCGTAAGCTTCCTTCAGATTACCGGTGTTGGATAGTAGGTCAACCATGCAGATGTAGTGCTTCAGTCTGGGCTCAATTTTATGGTCACGGCGCATCGCATCGAAGAATCTCCATCCCTCGTCTCTCAGGCCTGAATGGCTGCAAGCATACAATATGGCACTGAAAGAGGCCGCATCTGGCTCAATGCCACTGGCCCTCATCTGCTCAAAGAGCTCAATGGCATCCCTGCCACGGCCATGCATGCCGTATCCCGCTACCATAATGGTCCATGAGATGAGGTTCTTGTTGCTCAACCTGTCAAACAGCCGTCGAGCTAGCAGCAATGCACCACATTTAACATACATGTCCATGAGGGCGTTGGCTAGGAAATCGTCTTCCAGGTACCCTCTCCGCAAGGCATAGGTGTGCATCTCTCTGCCTCGCTCCAGGGATGAAAGGCTTGCCGCAGCAGGAAGGATGCAGGTCATGGTCACGGCATTAGGTCTGAACTGGAGCAGCATTTCAGTGAACATACCGAACGCTTCATTGGCAAGATTGTTCCTGGAGTAACCTCCTATCAGTGTATTCCATGATATTATATCTTTACTCAACACACCATCAAAAATCAACCTTGCTTTCTCCATATTTCCACATTTCGCATACATTTCCATCAGCGCATTGGTAACAGGAAGAACCTTCTCCATTCCATTTCTGATGGCATATCCATGGACAGATTTACCATCTTTCAGCGATTCATTACCAGCAAAAGCATGAAGAGCACTGGTAATTGCAAAGCTATCTGGTTTGATACCTTCTAATGCCATTTCTTGAAATAACCCAGCCACTTTGTCAAAAAGACCAGCCCTGGTATAACTCGTATTTATTGCTGTCCATGAGACAACATTTTTCTGATCCATATTTCTGAATATCTTGTTGGTGCTACGCCAATCTGAGCAATTTGAGTACATATCGAGAAGAACATTAGAGAGAGATGTCTCACCGATCAATCCAGTTTTCACAGAATACCCATGAACTACTCTCCCTAGAAACCAATGGCGCAGCTGTGCGCAAGCAGGCAAAACACTTAACAATGTGGCTGAATCCATCTCCTGTCCTTGTAACCACATTCTTACAAACAGCTCAATAGCTTTATTGTGTAAACCATTGAAAGTGCAGCCACTAATGACAGAATTCCAGGATATGACATCTCGATGAGGCATTCCATCAAACATCAAGATTGCATCCTCAGTCCTGTTGGATTTCGCATAGAATGATATCATTGCATTGCAAACTGCACACTGTGCCTCAAAACCCAACTTCACAAGATACCCATGAACCGCCAGGCCATCCCTACCACTATACAAATTAGTGACGCACTTTATGAGGCATGAAACAGTGTGTTCATCTGGGGTAATTCCACTGTCATGCAATTTTTCAAAAAGAGATAGGCTTTCTTGAAATTCACCAGCCTTTGCATACCCACCTATCAGTAGATTCCACACATGTATGTCTATTTTCGATGACATTGCATCGAACACCTTTCGTGCATAGCCCAATTCACCACATTTCACATACATGAATACCAATTTGGATCCCAGATTGTCATCTATTCCTCTCTCCAAAGATTCAAGCTCCCACAGTAATCCAGTTTTCACAGAGTATCCGTGAATCACTCTTCCAACAAGCTCATAACCTAATTCAGCACAAGCAGGCAAAACATTGAGCATTGTCACTAAATCGACCTCCAGGCCTTCGAACCACATTTCGCTAAAATGCTCAACAGCCCTACCATGCCGTCCATTTGACAAGCATCCACTGATCACAGAATTCCATGAAATAGCATCCCGCTGAGGCATTGCTTTGAACACCGACAAAGCATCCTCGTTACGGCCACACCTCGAGTATAAAGCCATCAATGCATTTCCAACTGCACACTGCAAGCCAAGACCCAACTTCTCAAGGTACCCATGAACTGCCTCACCATCCGCAATACTGCCTAAACCAGCAATGCATTTCAAGACACAAGAAATGGCGTATGCATCCGGTTGAACCCCACAACAATGCATCTTCCTAAACAGAAATACTCCTTCCCGTAAATCACCGGCCTTCGCATAACCGCTCATCAGAGCAGTCCAAACACGCACATCGCTCACTTGAGGCATTTCATCAAACACCCTTCTTGCACTCCCCAAGTCCCCACACTTCAAATACATCAGCACCAATTTCTGGCCGAGAACACTGTCCATTCCATCTCTTCCAAGGCCAGATGCCCGAACCAGGAAATGGGCTCTCTTCCCACCTTCCAAGGACCTCATCTCCGAGCAGAGCTGCAGGACGGCGCCGTAGCTCCGGTCATCGACCCCATCCGAGCCGAGCAACCTCAAAGCCTCGGCCAAGTCACCGGACCGACACAGAATCTGAATCTGCAGGTTCACGTCGGATCCCGGAAGCCAGTTTGGCGAATTCTTGGCGTCCCTCGGAGAAGCGGCTGCCTCCAAGACTTGGCCGGACGGTGCGAGGACGCTGCACCGAACACTTGCTCTCTTGCTGGTGCTCTTGGGAGGCGGCCATGGCGGCGGAGCTCGGAGGTGGCTGGAAATGGAGGCGGCTAGAGGCGTCGCCATGGGAGCCGGAGGCAGAGGAGTTCAAATTTTGCCGCGAAATCTCGCGACGTCGGCGTAGTTTGGTCTTGCGGTGGATAGCTTTCTGGATTAGATTGCTTCTTTGCCCATTTGCTCCCTCGTATTCCATAAAACTGTAAAAAGACACAAGTTAGTTTATGCTTCTTTCGGCCACATTGATGCTGAGAAATTGCATTTAGTAATGAGGGTGTTTATGTAAAACTTCAAGGACAGTATGATTTACCATCTCCGTGTGGCTGAGAAAGAGGATAGAGCACTCTCAGAGAGAGTGAGAGCATACTGTCACTCCATTAGAGGGCAGCGAGGAGGTCAGCTCGGGTTCGTTGGCAGAGGAAGAAGAGAGAGGAAATGGGAGGACTTCTCATGCAGTACCACCAAATCTCAGGCAATCCTCTGCGAAACGCCGCCTTCCCCGGATCATTTGCTCTCCAAAGAGGTGATTGCGAAAACATTTTTGTTTCAGGTTTATCTCCTTTCCGATAGAAAACATTTTTGTTCAGGTTAGCTGGTGTGTTTATTCTCCTTGCGTTCATTGCCTCGTTGGTGATATGCACCATTGTTGTCTGTTTCCCTGGTGAAATCTGAAGTGCTGAATTGGTTTGGTATCTGCAGATATTGTTCTCCCTGTCCGTCGTGCTCCACGGCCAGGTTCTCTGCCGTGCTCATCTTCCCTGACGGTCACGGCAGAGGCCAACGGGTCCCCGCCGTCGATAATGGCGGTCAAGAAGCACAGCAAGGAAGAGCTCATAGAGTTCTTCAGCGGCATCCAGGCCGCCATCGCCAGGGACTCTCGCAGGGCGTCCTCCAGGAGGACGAGGAAGACGTCGTCGCCGGCCGACCCGTTCCAAGAACTCGGCATGAAGATGCAATCACACGGTAACTTAACAACATCAGGATGAAACCATTTCCTTTGTTCTGGATCATCGTCTGCTTGCCATGCGGCGCCGCGGCGGCTCATCTGTGCGTGGCTTGTGATTTCAGAGGAACTGTACCAAGATCAAGATGGGCAGCAGAACTTGGAGGACATGAAGGTGCCGGAGCTGAGGGAGATGGCGAAGGCGAGGGGGATGAGAGGCTACTCCAAGCTGAAGAAAGGAGAGCTGGTCGATCGTCTCAAGGGGGGTTTGGTCTGATAATTAACAAGTCTTCTTACCCGAGACAGGAACAGGCAGACGCTAGTGTCTGTTGTTTTCCTTTTTAGAAACCTTCGAAAGACGCAGAAGCTCTGCAGTTCAGTTAAGGCTATGTGTATTGTTGGTTAATCAAGTTTTAGCTATTATTCTTGCATCCAGTTTCTCACGGAAAATTATAAGACAAGTTCATGAGCAGCAAATTGAGGCTTTTTTTTAAAAAAAAAAAGGAGCCCCCGCGTCGTTCCCGCACGGACGACTCGGGCGGCCGCCAAGATCTAGCCGCCGGCAGGCCGCCGTTCCCCCTCCCCTCCCTCCATCGCTGCCTAAGGACGCCGCCGGACTTGGCCGACGGCAGCGGCGGAGGCGCTTCCTTCATCTAGCGGCGTGGGGTGGTGCGGGTCTCCTCGTCGTGAAGATGCATCCGGCTGGCAGCGGCTCGACGGCCAGCCTTGTTGCGGGCAACGGCGGCTGCAGACAGCGGCCGGTCCAGCGTTGGGCAACAGCCGGTGCGGCTAGGCTACAGTCGGCGGCGGCGGTGGCCGGCTACCTTGGGCGGCTTCAGATCGGTGGCGGCGGCATGGAGGGCTTGGTGGAGGCGTCGGCTGCATGTGGGCTATGGTCGCCGGAGGGGGTCGACCTGCTTCTGGCGGCGCGGCGTGACAGAGATGGTGGGACGCCACCGGTCGCCTTAGCCTCTCCTACACTACCGTTCCTGTTGGGAGTGGTCTCGCGGCGTTGGGGCCTGGCGGTGGTCCTAGGGTTACTATGACGCCAAGACGAAGAACTACCACACATATATCCACTTTGATTTGGCCAGAGTGTCGGGTTCCGGAAGGCTCCGTCGGCGATCTCCCACTGGCGTTCATGCCTAGAGATTGCTGGATCGGGTGGTATTCGGTCGTGCCGGAAAAATCGGCGCGAAGCTCTACTCTGTTGCTATCATGGGCAAATCCATGGTGAAGTCAAAGGGAGAATGTCATGGAAGCTGTGATTGGAGGATTGACAATGGTGTTCGGAGTTTTGCTTTGATGAGAAACTGACTCGGAGTTTCAGGAATCGTGGCAAGCGGAGGCGACAACACATGTGAAGTTCAAAGTCCTACCTTTCAGGGTGAAAATCCAAGGTATGACCTTAATTGGTTGTGCCTAGCAATGGTTTTGCTAAAGACATTGTTTTGAGAGCGGGGACTATCTTTAGGGTGAAAACCCAAGGTCTGGCCTTAATTGGTTGTGCCTGGCACTAACCTTCTTGAAGACGTTGCTTTGAAGAATTGGACATCAGGTGTTGGCTTGGTAGTGGTTGTACTGCGGCTACAAGGATTGTAACTCCATAGCGAGACTATTCTTTTTTCTTTTTTTCTTTTTTTTTGATTGACTGAGTGCATCCATAGTGCCTTTTGGGCATTGTGTAGTTGCAGATGCCGGATGTAATTGATATCTCTTTGATATTAGCAAATTGAGGCTAAGGGCAACTCTAACCTGACGATCCAAACGGATGCGGGTTTTGTTCGCTTTTTATCTGTTTGGATCGGTAGACGAACGAGCGAGATCTGTTTTAATCCGCACATCCATAGATTGTTCAAATCGGCGATCCATTGGTGAAAAGAAACTATATTTTTTTAAGAAACACTAAATAAAAACAATAATTAAAACTTAGAACTTAAAATAGGCTGCATAAAGTTCATTTTACATTATGTAAAATTGAAAACTAAAATAAAATATAAACAGGCCGACGATATGAATCTAGGTGGTGGCGGTGGTGCCATCTTTTTCGGTGAGGCCGATCGATCCCCAGACTCCATCCAAGGGAATGCGTGTAAGGCCCGATATGCGGTACTGTTCCAGATCTAGATGTTTCCATCCAGATCCGGGGACGAAGCACATATTGGTCCCACCGCGACATATGACGAAGCCATATGGCCCGAATTTCCAACATGATATCACGACATTACATCTACAAGGATACAACATCTCATACAATCGGCATACAACTGCCTTAATACATTACATCAGCGGAAGATACATGTCTGAGTACAGACTATAATCAAATGCCTACTGGCAAAGAGAAAAACATCGATCCCCATAACCACACGGGTCCAGGCCCTCCGCCGGGATCCGCCTATCTAGTCGTCGTCGAGTCTCCACGTGAAACGTCGATCACCATACCTGTTGTCGATCAAGAACCCTGAAAAGAGTTTGGGGGTAGTATCATGAGTACAGAAGTACTCAGCATCCAACTATAGTGGTCATCTGACCCAGCAAAGACTTCATCACTCGTCATTCTAGGACAACTAGTAGTTTACGGTAAGAATGGGGTAAGTGGTGAGGTTGCTTCCGCACTAGCATTTATGAAGTGGCTAACGATCTAGAGAGTAAGATAAGAAGACAATCATTCGATGAGGAATCGCCTCCAACAAGTCTTGCTATCCACCTACTTACGCAAGCATAACACTTATCCTATCCTTGTCCTCCTCTTCGCATCCCGACGAAGAAGAAGCAGTCAAGGCACACACACGTTGATCACATTATATTAAGATTATCTCATTTGTTGTTGTCTATGAACAAGGAGTAGGTCTCAAGTCGTCCATAACCGTGGACACGGCTTCTCAAAAAGATTTAACCCTGCAGGGGTGTACCGATTGCCCATTACAAGGCTCCGCACGCACGCCCATCTCTCTCAGTTGCTACCCATCACAGGCAACCATTTTATGATTTAGTTCCGAGAGATCCAAAACGACAGGTCCCTCTAACTAATAACGAACAAATCCGGGTGGCCCCTAGGGAGTCGACACCCAACCCAAAAGCCGGCCACGCTCTCGGATCGGACCCTTTCCATATGGCTAAGGTAGGGGTTAGCCTCACCTGAGCTCAGGGGCTTCCCTAGCTCACCAGTGTGGACCAACAAAGGAACTCTGTCTCTACTGGCCCGAGTTGTTTTAAATCCACTGGCTGCAGACCAGTTACGCACACGGTTTCAAATGGTAAAATCAGCTTGGGCCACCACTAGAAATGTTTTATGCTAGGTAGGTAAGAAAAGGGGACCCCATAGCATCCCACACGCGGTTAGGCACGCTCAGTCTTAAAACCAATACTCGGAACTCGGATCCTAGGTGACTCGAATGGAACAAAGCGTCGGGGCGGGATAGCCTAGACCTTCCATCCTTCGTCGAGTATAGTCAACATTTATAACAATCATATCATCAACAACAATATAATAATGTGATAGCCCAAACCAAGGAGTAACAGGGTAACATCATAGCATCCTAAGCATGCATACTAAGCAGGGGCTGAGCAACGAGCAATAGTAACATAGCAGTACAAGGTTTCCTGGGAGAGGACATGGCTGTATCGGTTTAAGAGGGGCTGTAAACATGTGGTAGGATCAAACATCAAACCTAACCTAGACTAGCATGCAAACCGCTGGTTGAAATAGAATGGACCATAAGTAATGTATAGTCCTTGCCTGTTGATAAGTCGGGTTCCGAAGGTGTAGCCGATCGCAATCTCGCATCGAGGTACCCGCGGAAGCACACAAGACGGTAAACACTGGAAAGCAATCAACGAGCAAGCATCTATTACTACGAAGCAAACACGAGCAAGCAACAACAAGAAGGCAACACAAGGCAACGCACTACGATACGGATCTATCGTCGAGAGCGGTTACTAATAGCTTAAGTGGAGTACTCGTCACACACGATGATACCGCACATTTAGAATGGTTCAAGTTGTTTAACTACACAAGATGAACAAAGGTTGTTAACATGGCATATCATTCAAGCATGGCATAGCACACAAACATGACAAGAGGTGAAGCAAAAATAAAATATCTAATCTAGTCACTTTAAGTGGGGGTAAAACCTATGCATGGCAACTATTACGGATCCCACGATATTTAAATCATTTGGTACTGTTCTGCCCTAAACCATATTTTGTTATTTTTATTAGCAAACAAGAACATCATATTCACAACCTACATGCAATTCTAGTCAAGTTACATGTAAGAAATATTTTAATCCGAGCAACGGTTAAAAAGTTATTAGATAAACCGTTACGGTGGCATGCAATGTAATTAGGAGTCAAACAACATGTAAACAAAGTCAAACATGGCAAAAGAGAAAATTTTATTAAACTACACGAAAAACTAAGCAAGTTTCATATACAACACTTCACAATCCGACCAATGGTTAAAAAGATACGGGCCTCGGCAAAACGCAACACAATCTGCCAAAAATATAAATACAGAGAACTAAAAAAACGCTATTGGGCCGAAAGCTACTGTAACAGGTTCTAACAGGCGGGCGTTAATAACTAAACTATGCCTACATGCGCCAGATACACTGAACCGGGCCGTCCCAACAGGAAACAAAAGAAAGGAAAAAAAGACAAAAGGGGGCTCACCACGGGCCTGGCCCAGGTCGAAAGTGGGAGGCAGATAGAGCCACCATCGCCCAGAGCGTTAGGGAGCCGGCTGGGCCGTGGTGTTGTTGGGCTGCGGTTCGCAGGTGGGTCGTGGGGCGCGCCTGGCCCATGTGGGTGGCTGACGAGGGGGTGACCCCACGACTCCTACGGACGAGCCTACCTGGTGTCCATGAAGGCAGAAGGCCCATGAAGATACGGCCTAGGCCCACTAGATGGCACCGACGTAGAAGTCCTCGACTCACAAGGAAGGTGCGAAGACCTGCCGTACGGAGCAATCTAGGGTTAAGAAAGTTTACCTGTACACGTAGATGAACTCCCCGAGACCTAGCCCGGTATATAAGGGCTAGGAGGGGCGACACCAAAAGACATCCAATCTCACCTGTAACCCTAGCCCTGAGCGCTCCAGCCTTGGATTCCTCTGTAATCGCATCTCCCCAATCAATAATATCGAGCAGGAGCGAGCCTCCCTGTTTGCCGACGAGCTATCGTCCAACTTGCGCCTCTCATGACTAACCGAGGGTCCCTGGCCATGGGATTTGCCGGGGTTGATCCCCGTCAATTGGCGCCGTCTGTGGGAACTACGCAGGTTGGGATCACGATCTCGGCGGTCCCATCTTCAGCAAGCCACAACTCAAGGGCAAGACACAGACCTAGCCCACTCGAAGGATTCAAGATCACGGCGGACATCTTCGCCACCCCATCAAGACCGCTCGAGCTGCAGTCATGCCAGGACCGATACTACGCTAACGACCAAGTACGGCGCCAGCTCCGAAGGATTCGATGACCCAGAAGAACGGCGAGGGGCCTTTACGAAGGAATCACACTCGACGAACTGCGACGCGCAGCGGAGGACTCGCAAATCTTCCGACAACCCACCACCGCCCGGGCACCCGCCGCACATCAAGACGATGACTACGAAAGCGAATCTAGCGATCAGCAGAACCACCGCCAAGGCAGAAGGAATCGACGACCCAAAAGGCGCGCATGGGATAACTACGGCGGGACCCCAATGAACGAGTCACATCACGCAGTCGCGCAACCGGCGACCGTCCGACGACACGCCGTCGCACGAGCATCCGCCGTCAACCAGGACAGCGACTCCGAGACACCTTTCGGCGAGTACTACGACCCAGATCGAAGGCCGGATGAATTCGCCAACCTCATCAAGAACCAAGACATGAGTCGAGGAATCGAAACTGATCCTCGCTTCCACGAACACCCGAAGGATCACGAGCAGATCTTCAGAATCTCAAGAAGGAAGAGGCACGCCGGATCTAGCAAACTCACGGCCAGAGAACAGCTAGCAAGACCCTGCACGATCCACAGCTTCGAGGATGACTGGGGACGCGTCAGATCAGGTCACACTTTGAGAGACTGCCGTCTGTTCAACGAGCTAGTCGATGACCTCAAGAAGGAGAAGCAGAAAGAAGACAGACGCAACCAACGACCCGAGCAATCGCCGACCTCAAACCCAGAAGGACGTCACAGCCCGTCGCAAGCACAGGTACTCATGATCCAAGAAGGAAGGGTACCGCAAGCACAACGCGACGCCCAAACCCTGCAGGACAGAGCAGCCGAGAGCATAAGCATAGTCGAAGTCTACCAGCTACATGGAACGGAGGCCAGCATCACGTTCTCACAGGACGACCATCCACCCGCAGTCCCAAGACCAGGGCATGCACCCCTAGTGCTCGATGCACAAATTGGAGGATACGACATGGATCGGGTCTTCATGGACGGAGGCAGCAGCATGAACATCATCTTCGCCAGCACCCTGCAAAAGATGTTGATCCCACGATCAGTATGGAGAAAATCAAGCACCGAGTTGCATGGGGTAGTCCCAGGAGAAGCAGCCACATCACTCGGAGCCGTCGAACTCGAAGTCGTCTTTGGAAACCGACGTAACTTCGCAAAGCACGTCCTCGAGTTCGAGGTACTCGACTGGCAATCGCAGTATCACGCCATACTGGGACGGCCAACATTCACGCAATTCATGGCGGTCCCACACTACGCCTACCTCAAGCTCAAGATGCCAGGATCATCAGGAGTCCTCACGATCAACGGAAGCTTCATCAAATCAGATCAATGTGATCGTGACTTCCACAGAATCTCCGACACATTCAGAGCCAAACAAGAACTCAGAGAAATAGCCATGGTGACGGACAAGAGTACCTTCCCATTGGTGAACCGAAGCGAATCCAGGGAGTACGGACGCGACTTCAGCATCGACGGTGACACAGTCACTCACCAAGTACACCCGACGGACCCGAACAAAACAGTACGCGTGTACGCCCACCTACCAAAGGAGCAGGCAGCGGCTCTTGTCGCCTTCCTTCAAGAAGAGTGGGAAATATTCGCCTGGTGCCCAGCCGACATGCCTGGGATACCACGCGAATTCACGGAACACGCCCTACGCATCAAGCCAAACACGAGGCCAGTGAAGAAAGCGCTGAGACGATTCTCGGAGCACAAGCGCAGAGCAATCGGAGAGGAAGTCAACCGGTTACTCGACGCTTAGTTCATCCGAGAAACGAAGAAAGCCACCTGGATAGCCAACCCAATGCTGGTGCCAAAGAAAGACACGACCGTGCTGCGCATGTGTGTCGACTACGGACCAGTCAACAAACATTGCCCGAAGGATCACTTCCCCCTGCCTAGAATCGATCAGATAATCGACTCAACAGCAGGGTGCGATCTACTCTCCTTTCTCGACGCTTACTCAGGATACAACCAGATCAGGATGAAGGAAGAAGACGAAGAGCACACATCGTTCATCACCCCCTATGGAATATTCTGTTACAGGACCATGCCCTTCGGGCTCAAAAACGCAGGCGCCACGTACCAACGAATGATGCAGGCCTGCTTGAAGGAGCAAATCGAAAGAAACGTGCAAGTCTACGTGGACGACATCGTCATCAAGACCTACAAAGCAGCCACACTACTCGACGACCTGCGCGAAACCTTCGCGGCGCTCAACAAATACAGAATCAAACTCAACCCAAAGAAGTGCGCCTTTGGTGTACCGGCAGGAAAGCTACTTGGCTATATGGTCTCCGCCCGCGGAATCGAGGCAAATCCCGAGAAAGTCCAAGCAATCACCCGCATGCAAGAACCAACCGACGTCAAAGGAGTACAACAGCTCACTGGAAAACTCGCAGCCCTAAGACGCTTCATCAGCAGGCTAGGAGAACGCACGCTGCCTCTCTATCAACTGCTCAGGAAAGGAGAAAAATTTGAGTGGACGGAGGAAGCCCGCCAAGCATTCGCGGACCTGAAAAAGACACTCTCGACCCCACCAATCCTAGCGGTACCCAAGGAGCGAGAGAAGCTATACCTCTACGTGGCAGCACGCAGCAGTGTGGTAAGCACAGCGCTCGTTGTCGAACGCGCAGAAGAAGGCAAAGTCCAGAGCATTCAGAGACCAATCTAGTACCTCAGCATGCTCCTGACCAAATTTCAACAGCGGTACCCGCACTATCAGAAGCTACTACTAGCCATCGTCATGACCTCAAGAAAGGTGTCCCAATACTTCGACGAGCACCCCATCACAATCGTGAGCAGCGCACCACTCGCTGACATACTGAACAACCCTGGAGCAACCGGGCGAGTCGCCGAGTGGAACATCGAGCTCAGCCCACGAGACCTGCAGTACAAGCACCCAACAGCCATCAAAGCCCAAGTACTCCCAGATTTCCTGGTTGAGTGGACGGAGGTTCAAACACTAGGCCCCCCAGACCTATCAAGCTCATGGTCAATGTTCTTCGATGGGTCCAAGAGACAACAAGGAGCTGGGGCAGGAGTTGTACTCATCTCCCCCAAAGGAACAAAGCTGAAATACGTCCTCCAGATCAACTTCAGTCACGCCTCCAACAACGAAGCAGAATATGAGGCACTCCTACACGGCATGCGCATGGACAAAACATGTGGAGCCACTCGCCTCATAATTTACGGGGACTCCGATCTCGTCGTCCAGCAGACGATGAGAAATTGCAACGCAATAGCCGACAACATGGCGGCCTACCAAAAGCTCTACAACGAACTCGAAGGAAATTTCGACGGTTGCGAGCTCAACTACATCACCAGAGACAACAACACAGAAGTTGACGAGCTCGCGAACATCGGTTCGATCCGGGAACCCGTCCCACCTGGCGTTTTTCTCGAAAGAATCAACCGGAGATCCATCAAGGTGCAGGCAGCAACACCTGAAGCGGTCGTGGACGGCAAAGACGCAACAGAAATAGCGCAGGTGGCAGCAGCAACCCCATCAGAAGGAACAAGCACCAGCACAACCCTGACAGAGTTCGAAGGACCTGTTTGGACAAAACCGTTCCTCCGATTCCTAATCGAAGGCACGCTACCACAAGACATGGCCGAAGCACGACGCATCAGCCGACGATCCAAGGCATTCACGGTGATCAACAGACAACTATACAAGCGCAGCATCACCCAGATACTCCAAAGGTGCATTGACGAAGAGGACGGCAAAGCCCTATTGCTAGAAATCCATGAAGGCACCTGCGGGCACCACGCGAGCAGTCGGGTGCTCGTGTCCAAAGCATTCCGAGCTGGTTTCTACTGGCCCACAGCCATGAAAAACGCAGAGGATATCGTGCGACGTTGCGTCGCCTGTCAAAAATTCGCCAACAGGCCACATGCTCCCGCATCAGAGCTCAAGACCATACCACTATCCTGGCCGTTCGCTGATACGTCCAAAACGTATCGATAATTTCTGCTTGCTCCATGCATGTTTGTGTGATATTGCTATGATCTAGATACACTTTTATACATTTTGTATCATATTTGGACTAACCTATTAACTCAGTGCACCCCAGTGCCAGTTCCTGTTTCCTGTTGTTTTTCTATTTCAGTTTTCCCCCATATAAAAAGTACCAGAAAAATTCGGGAAAAATTCAGATAAAAAATCAGCGTGACAGAAGCTTCGAGAAGAGCCCGGGAGGGGCCAGAGGGGAGCCAGGGGGGCCCAGGCGGCCACCCGGCGCGGCCCCACCTCTGGCCGCGCCAAGGGGGCGCCTGGGGCCCCTGGTCCACCTCTGGCTGCCCCCTTCGCCTATTTATCCCCCGTCACGGGAAAACTCCAGAAGAAGAACTCTATTCCGCGAACTCGCCTCTGTTCCGCCGCCGCCGCACTTCCAAGATCGGGAGCACCATAAGACCTCTTCTCGGCACCCTGCCGGAGGAAGGATTGACCTCCGGGAGTCTCCTCTCCACCATGGATGCTCCCCGGATGTCTCGTGAGTAGTTTTCCTTGGACCATGGGTCCGTGATCAGTAGCTATGTGATGTTCTCCTCCCCTCTTTGATCTTCATTGTTTAGACCTCGTGAGCTGCCCTACATGATCGAGGCACCTTTGTAATATTTCTGCTATTGCTATGTTGAGTTTGATCGGATCTGATGGATTATGAGATTATGTTCAGATTGTGATAGAGTAATATATTTGGTTCTTATCTCTTGTATTTTTGTTCCTAAGTAATTCTTGCATGCTCTCCGTTGCTGTTTATTGCTTTGGCCAAGTAGTAGGTAGTGACTCCAAGAGGGAGCGTTGTGCTAGATTGTGGGTTCATGCCTCCCCAATGACATGCTTGAGTGACAGAAACATGAGTCTAGGGGATGTGCTGTTGCCACAAGGGGGAAAACAACGGTGCTTGTAACCGCGGTTACAAGGATTGTTTACTTTACGCAAAGTTCTTTTTAATGCAGTTGTTTGTTGCTTTGGGTTTACACTTAGGGTGGGGCTCGCAACTTAATACCAGCGAGATGTTCTGGATAGATATCTCAAGGTGGATGATTAGTAGTAGATGCAGATGGATTTCGGTCTACTTATTTTGGCGTACTGCCCGTGCTTTTGAACCTCTTCCTTTCTTTTGTAGCATAGTTAGCATTGCGGTGCGTTCATAATCCTGTCAATTGCCTTTCTGTAATTTGTTTACCTCGCATAGCAATTTTTATCGTCTTTTGGGAGAGAGACATCACTAGCGAACATCACGTATCCCGGTCCATATCCTCATTATTGTTTCCAAGCTATATTTACTTTTCTGCATTTACTTTCAAGTTGCTATCATTATCCCCTTGCGTTTTATCATTTGTGAACAACAAGACCGGAGAGATTGACAACCTCTCTGAACTTCGTTGGGAACAAAGTTATCTGTGTCTGTGTGTAGGTCCGCGTCAGTTGCGCCGCTGACACCTACTTATCATCTCTGGAGTCCTAATGGAGACAAACCTTGGTATCTTTACTGAGGGAAAACTCGCTGATGTACTGCATCACGCCTTCCACTTGGGGCCTACCAACGAAGGGCGAGAAGCCAATAAGCAAGAGTATTTCTGGCGCCGTTGCCGGGGACTCCAAGTGCTAAGATAGGGGAGTTGCACACTACCCTTTACCTTTGTTTTTTTAGTCTTGTTAGTTTACCTTTCAGTTTTTATCTCAGTGTCCTTTATGAAAAACCACAAAATAGTTGCTACCTTTTGCCTTTGTCTTTCTTTTCCTATTTATGCTATCCTCACCATGGGTGATGAACCACCAAAATATGGTAGGATGGACATGTTTCACTTGGATCGTCTTCGATCAATTTGTGCTCGCGCTAAAAACCCAACCGACTTGGTTGAGGGAAAATCATTGGATGAGCATGCTCATTATACGCGGCACCGCCTATCTCAGAAAGGGAAACACTTATGGGATCAAATACACGTTTCTTATTGCCATGCTAAACTCCAGAAGAAGAACCCAATTCCACGAACTCGCCTCTGTTCCGCCGCCGCCGCGCTTCCAAGATCGGGAGCACCAGAAGACCTCTTCCCGGCACCCTGCCGGAGGGAGGATTGACCTCCGGGAGTCTCCTCTCCACCATGGATGCTCCCCGGATGTCTCGTGAGTAGTTTTCCTTGGACCATGGGTCCGTGATCAGTAGCTATGTGATGTTCTCCTCCCCTCTTTGATCTTCATTGTTTAGACCTCGGGAGCTGCCCTACATGATCGAGGCACCTTTGTAATATTTCTGCTATTGCTATGTTGAGTTTGATCGGATCTGATGGATTATGAGATTATGTTCAGATTGTGATAGAGTAATATATTTGGTTCTTATCTCTTGTATTTTTGTTCTTAAGTAATTATTGCATGCTCTCTGTTGCTGTTTATTGCTTTGGCCAAGTAGTAGGTAGTGACTCCAAGAGGGAGCGTTGTGCTAGATTGTGGGTTCATGCCTCCCCGATGACATGCTTGAGTGACAGAAACATGAGTCTAGGGGATGTGCTGTTGCCACAACGGGGAAAACAACGGTGCTTGTAACCGCGGTTACAAGGATTATTTACTTTACGCAAAGTTCTTTTTAATGCAGTTGTCTGTTGCTTTGGGTTTACACTTTGGGTGGGGCTCGCAACTTAATTGTCGGGACCCGGGGTTAGCGTATGCAAGTACAGTTAAGACATAGTCATATGAAGAGCCGAGAACCGCACCCACTTGTCTAAGCAGACAAGGCCAAGCACTGAACATTCTCGGAAAGCATCGTACGTGAGGGGCATCCCATCCAGGCCGGATGGTCAACTGAGATGGGTCCTCATCGTCCGCACACAAGTCAAATGATATGGGTGGTGAACTCCCATATTCAAAGACAAGTCGCCTCAACCATACTACCGACTATCTCAAAACTCTTACATAGACTTACTCCAGCCCGATCACTTAGTCGGGGTCTAGGGCGGGCTCGATCATACCACAAAGTGTGCACGAGACGGAGTCTCGAGCAATCGCATCGCGATGCCCCAAGCTGCGCACATCTAAGGGCCACTTGGTGTATGAAAGACCGCCAGCCAGAACACAACTAAGGTCTCGAAAACCCATACAAAGACATGCATGTTATAAACATACACGCAGCACACATGCCTTGTATGAACAGCAGGTACCATTGCAATTCTCTACAAAGTGTACATTTTATTTATAACTCTTATAGAGTACAAACAGAGATCACATACATGTGATCCAACATTACAACACAGGCGGAAGCAAATTATGTCTGAGTACAGACAAGTTTAACAAATGGCTTAAGAAGCCTTATTTAAACACAAAGCCCTCCACGAGGGAACCAGTCGTCTGACTGGGACTAGACTAATTGGTCTTCAGTCGTCCAGCTCGATGAAGAAGCCACCTTCGGGGTCAGTGGCATCATCTAAAACATAGATTAAGCAAACGTGAGTACAAAGTCGTACTCAGCAAGACTTACATAGGAGCTATACTACTCATGCATCTGTATCAAGGTAAAGGGAGGTGGGGTTCACTTGCAGAAGTGCCAGCTTTGACTTGGCTAATCCTGAACTACGAGTACCAGACTTTGAGGTAAGAGGCGTACACGAGTCCACTACTTTCTCCAACCAATTACACCACTATGGTGCCTTCCTCGACTTCCCCACGAGAAAGCACGCCATAGCACTCACACTTATCTTGGTGTGTTTTAGAAGTATCCGGTTCAAGTTATCTAATAATCAAGCTAAGCTTTCCAAGCAGTCCATAACCGCGGACGCGGCTATTCGAATAGTTTTGTTAACCTTGCAAGGGTGTACCGCTACACACACATGATCATCATTTACCGCCTTTGATCTCGACACCATTCAAGGGGTGCCAGCGAGGATGCTCACCACAACTGTTTGTAGGAGATATGCCCTAGAGGAAGTAATAACAGTTATTTTGTATCTCCGAGTTTGTAATGAATGTTTATGTTCCATGCTATAACTGCAATGATTCTCGAGTCTGCAATATCCACGAGGCTCGGAGGGAAACTCATGTGCACGTGTGGTATAATAAACAGTAAAATGTATTCCTAGTCATGCCTCTAAGACTGGCTCATGTATTGCATGATGATCCTGTTTTCCTGATCATGGGCATGTCTATGCCGGCAATTTTGAGGGCACAATGTTAGAAGAACATTTGTGTTGAATCGACCCGAATTGATGTTATGCTATGAGATACATTCGTCACAAGTTAATGGTTAATAACACAGAGAAAGTTGTGCGTTTGCATAATTCCTTAGACCATGAGAGTATCGAGTTCCTTCGTACTTGCTTCGTGAACTTTGGGGTTTTGTTAAACGTCATCTGTAAAAGGGTGGCTATTACGGCAGCTTGCGGGTTCACGGAAAAGTATGACAAGGAACTAGGTAGCTCGAGATTGGGATTTTCTCCTCCGTCGTTGGAGAGATATTCTTAGGGCCCTCTCGGTGTTACGGTATCCACCATCGTCTGGCCAGACACAGTGTGATTTGATCACAGGGATGCCGGAACGCGGGAACGAGAAAAGAGAACAATACCAGGAACGAGGTAACTGGCATAGTGGACAAGTTGTTGATTCACGGGGATGCCAATAAGTCTCACCTCGGGTATTTGTAATATATCGCGAAGCAACAGGAATAGCACACAGCAACTAAAGGTTCACTCGAATAATTCTTCGTATGGGTATAGGGATCAATATGGATGTCCTCGGTTCCGCTATTGATCATTGATCGGAAAGTGTTCCGGTCATGTCTATACTTCATCAAACCTACAGGGTCACACGCTTAAGGGTCATCTATCTGTTGAATACTAGACAGGGAGTCTGAGATAAAGTCACCGGAAAGGTTTCGGAGACGGCGGAAAAGTTCCGAGAGAGAAAACTGAAAAGTTGTTTCGGGGTAAACCACTAAGCCGAAAAGGTTTCGGAGAGCACCTGGTAATTTTGGAGAGTGCCAGAATTGTTCTGGTAACTTCTGGAATTTTTCTGGAGAAAAGATTAAAATATTTTTTTCGGAAATATTTCGGAGCTGCCGGAAATGCTTAGGTTGCTTTTCACAGATGAAAATCACTAATCCGGAATTGTTTCGGAATGCGCCCAAAATCATTTTAGTGGGTGTTGGAATTATTCTAAGACCCACAGAAATATTTTCGGAATTTTCGGACGCGAAAAAGTGGTGTCATGAATAGTAAAAAGTACTACTTGAGATATTTTTGGAAAGCCTTCTAGAAGGACTTGGGAGCCAAGAAAGCCCCCTTGGGTTTCCTATAAATAGAGGTGTGAGGGCAGCCCCATATCCTTGATCCAAGCTCTCACTTGAGTTCTCAACACATGCCATGCAATTATCTGGCTTCTTCTCTCCCTCACACGAAAGAGTTTCGTAGAGCCGAAAGGCTGTCTGGGTTCCGGCAGGAACTAGTTCTGGACGGCGAAGCCCTGCTGGATAGCTGACACCGTATGTGTGCAACTTGGTAGAGAGGTCGTTGTTTCGATCTTAGTTCGAGTGTGCCTCCCGAAGGGCTGTCCGAGTTACAGATCGAGTTTCGAGGGTCCTCCTGAAGGGCTGTCCGTGACATCGTCCGAGGGACTGTTCGACCGCCTCCCGGAGCGCTGTTCGTGGGGCAGACGAGGGAATACATTCTCGCGGTTGTGAGGTTGTAAATCCTAGCTGCGGGGATCTGCACCGACGATCTTCATCGACTCTACTTCCCGCTGCGCTACGAGTCGGTAACGATCAGATCAAAACCTTGTATGCGTCTCCATAGTGGTCCTGGGCGTGCTCGCTATACCGAATTTTTTTTTCTGTTGCGTTCCCCTACAGTGGTATCAGAGTCGTGCTATGCGTAGATGCATGTTATGATCTAGAATACATGGAGATGTATGGGTATTGCATAATATAATTTTGGAGTAGATCAGATCTATTGCTGAAAATTATTTATGCGGGTGGCAGATGAAATCTGTTACCCGATATTCTTGTTGCTTCCCTAGAATTTGCGTATTTCTGATCTCGAGACAGCATGGTGGAATTTTACAAAGTTCTGGCAATCCGCGATCCTGATTGATCAACGAAGTGCTATCAGTTCTTTGGGTTCCGCCATAGTCAAAAGAAAGATGAAAGTCGCAGACTAAAGGGCAATGCAGATATGATCTGCACGGGGATCACGCGTATGACGAAGTTCAGTATGGGGTTCGAGATTTTATTATCTCGTGCTTCATACACCCCGCAATGTTAATCTAGTGACTTGAATAATCATACTTGATGATAAAACGTTGGTAGTTGCGGTTTAAGTCAAAACCTTAGAAGCCACGTAAAATAAAATTTTGCATAAACCGGTTTAGAGGCGTCTAACTTGTTTTTGCAGGATGTGCATGTGATGTGGTATAGCAAAGCTCATATTAATTCGATTATGTATGAGATGACTATATAATGTAAATTTATTAACATGACCTGCGTGTCATGATTCGGCATGATGGCTGGAGCCATATGATTGTCACTTTAATGACCTGCGTGTCAACCTTAGGTAATGCACTTATTCATTTGCTATAAAGATAGCAATATTATTTGGTGCATCGACAAGGTGGTGGCAATCTTCGCGAAGGTGAACTCCGACGCAAATGCCAAAGACGAAGAAATACTTGACTTTTCCGTCAGAAGGGGCTATACCATATCATGCTATTATGAATTGCATGGGATGTTTATCCCTTATGTTGCACCCTTCTTGATTGCGCGGTAGTCGCTTTTTATTAGGGTGATCTCTCACTTAAAATATCAAGTAGTTAGTGTTCTCCCAAGTGTAGCGCCGTCACAGCATCTATACTCTCGGGGTGCGCCATGGATGCATGGGTACGAACGATTGGAGAAATGTAAGGCGGGTGAGGTCAGAACTCGCAGCAAGATCACTTGGTTGTCTTGACGTTCATGGCAGGATCGTCCTGAGCTCGGAACACACACATCGAAAGATGAACAAGAGTCACATAGAGATGTGATCGGCAAGTTGGCCTACCAAATCAAAATCCTCGTCATGAGATGATGATTCTATGGCGTTGTATTGATATTTGGATCTTGAATCACTCATAATCAATTTTGAGAGATATTGATTTAAGTGGGAGCACACTTTAGAATAAAATTGTTTATTCACTAGTGCAAAAATCATTATGAACAAAGTCTAAGTGAAACTTGTGTTTACCGTTGTAGATCAAATGGCTCGCAACACCGCTTTCAACTTGGGGCCATTGTTAGAGAAAGAAAAGTTAGCTGCGACTGGAAACAACTATGCGGACTGGGTCCGTAACCTGAGGATTGTCCTCAGGAGCGCTAAGAAAATCTATGTGCTTGAAAAAACTCTTCCAGCTAAACCGGCGGAAGGTGCCTCGGAAGATGAAAAAAATGTCTGGGCCACTCAGGATGATGATCACAACGCAGTACAGTGCCTCATGCTAGCTTGCATGAGTCCAGAGCTCCAAAAACGTTTTGAATTCCATAAACCCCGTGATATGATCCGGGAATTGGATGCTCTGTACAAGGAAACCGCAAGGTTTGAACGTTTTGATATCATGAATATCTTGATGAATTTAAAGATGGCTGAGGGCGGTTCAGTTGGCGAACACATAGTCAAAATGATTGGCTATGCTGAAAGGCTTAAAACCCTGGAATTTCCAATTCCAGCATCCCATATGATGGACATGATGCTTTCTTCACTCCCCCCGTCTTACAACGGTTTTGTCATGAATTACAACATGAGTGGGATGGAGAAAACACCAGAAGAGGTGCTCGCCATGCTGAAAACTGTGGAAGAAGGACTGCGGAAAAATCACAAGCAAGTGTTGCTTGTGAATAAAACCGCCAGTTTCAAAAAGAAAGGCAAGCCAAAGAAGGGCAAGGGTGCCGGTAAGACCGGCTCCCAAAGCAACTCTAAGGGCGGAGCCAAGAATGAAACTGAGTGCTTCTACTGCAAGGGCACAGGACACTGGAAGAGAAACTGCAAGAAGTATTTGGCCGATAAGAAGTCCGGGAAAACCGGAAAAGGTATAATTGTTATACAAGTTAATGTCATTGATGTTTTGCTTGCTAGCGAAAATTCTAAGTCTTGGGTATTTGATACCGGATCGGTTGCTCACATTTGCAACTCGATACAGGGACTGCAGAAGGTCCGCAAGCTAGCAAAGAATGAAGTCATGATGCGCGTCGGGAACGGCGTTGGGATCGCCGCTCAAGCCGTCGGCATTATGCCTCTACGTCTCCCTTCAGGATTTATCTTAGAGCTAAATAAATGTTATTTTGTTCCACTATTGTGTAGAAACATTATCTCTGGATCATGTTTAGTACACGATGGGTATTCGTACAAGTCTGAGAACAATGGTTGTTCACTTTATTGTAAGGATATGTTTTATGGATTTGCACCCTTTGTTGGGGGCCTTTTCATACTAAATCTTGAATGTGAAAATGATGTCTTTAACATGAATGCTAAACGCCTTAAGAAGGTTGATACCACAACTACTTATTTGTGGCACTGTCGGCTTGGCCACATCGGAAAGAAACGCATGCAAAGACTCCAAAGAGATGGAGTTTTACCGTCCTTTGATTTTGAATCATTTGACACATGTGAAGCTTGTCTAATGGGAAAAATGACCAAGATGCCGTTCAAGGGTCATCCTGAACGGGCGGGTGAATTATTGGAAATAATACATAGTGATGTATGTGGTCCAATGAGCACAGCCGCACGGGGTGGGTATTTCTACTTCGTGACTTTTACTGATGATTTAAGTCGGTATGGCTACATCTACTTGATGAAGCATAAGTCGGAAACCTTTGAAAAGTTCAAGGAATTTTAGAATGAGGTAGAAAATCATCGTGACAAAAAGATTAAGTTTCTGCGGTCTGATCGCGGAGGCGAATACCTTAGTCATGAGTTTGGCCCAACATCTAAGTGACCGTGGAATCGTTTCACAGCTTACGCCTCCCGGAACTCCACAGTGAAATGGAGTATCGGAAAGACGTAACCGAACCTTGTTAGACATGGTAAGGTCGATGATGTCTCTTACAGATCTGCCGATATCTTTTTGGGGTCACGCACTAGAAACTGTCGCTCACACACTAAACCGAGCACCGTCTAAGTCTGTTGAAACGACACCACATGAGATGTGGAATGGGAAGAAACCCAGTTTGTCGCACCTTAAAATTTGGGGATGTGAGGTACTTGTAAAACGTTTACAACCAACCAAACTCGATCCCAGATCAGACAAATGTAACTTTGTAGGTTATCCAAAAGAAACAATTGGGTATTCCTTCTACCTACCCTCCGAGCACAAAGTGTTTGTCGCTAAAAGCGGAGTCTTTCTTGAGAAAGAGTTTCTCGCCAAAGAAGTAAGTGGGAGGACAGTACAACTTAATGAGATTAGTGAATCTTCGGCGACCGTTGCTATGGCTAAAGAACCGGAAGTAATTCTGCAAATTATCCCTACAACCGAGCCGGAAGTTGTCGCATATAATGCAAAAACTTCAGACAATGTTGTAACTGAATCGCGTAGATCAGGTAGGGCTGTCCAGCCACCTGAGTGGTTTCATGATGAAATCTTCATTCTTGAAGACGATGAACCTGCGCACTACAAAGAAGCGATGGCGGGGCCCAGCTCAAGGGAATGGCACAGAGCCATGAAATCCGAGATGGAATCCATGTACGAAAACCAAGTTTGGAACTTGGAAGAACTTCCAGAAGGCGTAAAGCCCATTGGTTGTAAATGGATTTTCAAAAGAAAGACGGACGCGGATGGTAACATTACTATCCACAAAGCTAGAATTGTCGCGAAAGGGTTCACGCAAGTTCCAGGAGTGGACTACGACGAGACGTTCTCGCCAGTAGCTATGCTTAGGTCTGTACGGATATTACTAGCAATTGCTGATTATTTCGACTATGAAATATGGCAGATGGACGTCAAAACGGCTTTCCTAAATGGAAACCTCAAAGAGGATGTATACATGATACAGCCAGAAGGTTTTGTCATTCATAAGGATGCTAAAAAGGTATGCAAGCTTCAGAAAGCCATTTATGGTCTGAAGCAAGCATCAAGGAGCTGGAACATTCATTTTGATGTAGTCAAACGGTTTGGCTTCATCAGGAATGACGAAGAATCTTGTGTTTACAAGAAGTTTAGTGGGAGCGCAAAAGCATTTCTAATCTTGTATGTGGATGACATATTGTTGATTGGAAATGATGTGAATTTCCTTAGCGAAATAAAAGACTCATTGAAAAGGAGTTTTTCAATGAAAGACTTAGGCGAAGCGGCATATGTATTGGGCATTAGGATCTATAGAGATAGATCAAGACGCCTGATAGCGCTTAGCCAAAGCACGTACATTGACAAGGTGTTGAAAAGGTTCAACATGGAGAACTCCAAGAAAGGCCTACTCCCCATGTCACCTGGCACAGTGCTTTGCAAGAATCAGTGTCCTCGGACTCTCGATGAGCGAGTACAAATGAATGATGTTCCATATGCCTCGGCAGTTGGTTCTATTATGTATGCCATGCTATGTACAAGACCGAACGTTTCCTATGCGCTAAGTGTTAGCAGCCGGTACCAAAGTGATCCAGGATTGGAACACTGGGCCGCAGTCAAGGGTATTCTTAAGTACCTCAAACGGACCAAGGATTTACTCCTTGTGTACGGAGGTGATGAAGAGCTCATTGTAAGGGGTTACACTGATGCAGGCTTCATGACTGACCCAGATGACTTCAAATCTCAATCAGGCTATGTTTTCATATTGAACGGCGGCGCAGTTGATTGGAAAAGTTCCAAACAAAAGACTGTGGCGGATTCTACGACAGAGGAGGAATATGTTGTTGCTTCAGAAGCCTCCAAAGAGGCGGTATGGATCAAGCAATTTCTTGAAGACCTTGGTGTGGTTCCAAGTGCTCTGGACCTGGTGGAGATCTATTGTGATAATAGTGGCGCCGTGGCTCAGGCAAGGGAGCCAAGTTCGCACCATAAGACAAGACATATTGAACGCAAATATAAACTCATTCGACATCATGTCGAAGCGGGTTTAGTGAAAGTACGCAAAGTTCACACGGATCTGAACGTGTCAGACCCGATGACAAAGCCTCTACCACGAGCAAAGCATGAGCAGCACCGGATAGCCATTGGTGTTAGGGAAGCCATGTAACTGGATTATGACTCTAGTGCAAGTGGGAGTCTGTAGGAGATATGCCCTAGAGGAAGTAATAACAGTTATTTTGTATCTCCGAGTTTGTAATGAATGTTTATGTTCCATGCTATAACTGCAATGATTCTCGAGTCTGCAATATCCACGAGGCTCGGAGGGAAACTCATGTGCACGTGTGGTATAATAAACAGTAAAATGTATTCCTAGTCATGCCTCTAAGACTAGCTCATGTATTGCATGATGATCCTGTTTTCCTGATCATGGGCATGTCTATGCCGGCAATTTTGAGGGCACAATGTTAGAAGAACATTTGTGTTGAATCGACCCGAATTGATGTTATGCTATGAGATACATTCGTCACAAGTTAATGGTTAATAACACAGAGAAAGTTGTGCGTTTGCATAATTCCTTAGACCATGAGAGTATCGAGTTCCTTCGTACTTGCTTCGTGAACTTTGGGGTTTTGTTAAACGTCATCTGTAAAAGGGTGGCTATTACGGCAGCTTGCGGGTTCACGGAAAAGTATGACAAGGAACTAGGTAGCTCGAGATTGGGATTTTCTCCTCCGTCGTTGGAGAGATATTCTTAGGGCCCTCTCGGTGTTACGGTATCCACCATCGTCTGGCCAGACACAGTGTGATTTGATCACAGGGATGCCGGAACGCGGGAACGAGAAAAGAGAACAATACCAGGAACGAGGTAACTGGCATAGTGGACAAGTTGTTGATTCACGGGGATGCCAATAAGTCTCACCTCGGGTATTTGTAATATATCGCGAAGCAACAGGAATAGCACACAACAACTAAAGGTTCACTCGAATAATTCTTCGTATGGGTATAGGGATCAATATGGATGTCCTCGGTTCCGCTATTGATCATTGATCGGAAAGTGTTCCGGTCATTTCTATACTTCATCGAACCTACAGGGTCACACGCTTAAGGGTCATCTATCTGTTGAATACTAGACAGGGAGTCTGAGATAAAGTCACCGGAAAGGTTTCGGAGACGGCGGAAAAGTTCCGAGAGAGAAAACTGAAAAGTTGTTTCGGGGTAAACCACTAAGCCGAAAAGGTTTCGGAGAGCACCTGGTAATTTTGGAGAGTGCCAGAATTGTTCTGGTAACTTCTGGAATTTTTCTGGAGAAAAGATTAAAATATTTTTTTCGGAAATATTTCGGAGCTGCCGGAAATGCTTAGGTTGCTTTTCACAGATGAAAATCACTAATCCGGAATTGTTTCGGAATGCGCCCAAAATCATTTTAGTGGGTGTTGGAATTATTCTAAGACCCACAGAAATATTTTCGGAATTTTCGGACGCGAAAAAGTGGTGTCATGAATAGTAAAAAGTACTACTTGAGATATTTTTGGAAAGCCTTCTAGAAGGACTTGGGAGCCAAGAAAGCCCCCTTGGGTTTCCTATAAATAGAGGTGTGAGGGCAGCCCCATATCCTTGATCCAAGCTCTCACTTGAGTTCTCAACACATGCCATGCAATTATCTGGCTTCTTCTCTCCCTCACACGAAAGAGTTTCGTAGAGCCGAAAGGCTGTCTGGGTTCCGGCAGGAACTAGTTCTGGACGGCGAAGCCCTGCTGGATAGCTGACACCGTATGTGTGCAACTTGGTAGAGAGGTCGTTGTTTCGATCTTAGTTCGAGTGTGCCTCCCGAAGGGCTGTCCGAGTTACAGATCGAGTTTCGAGGGTCCTCCTGAAGGGCTGTCCGTGACATCGTCCGAGGGACTGTCCGACCGCCTCCCGGAGCGCTGTTCGTGGGGCAGACGAGGGAATACATTCTCGCGGTTGGGAGGTTGTAAATCCTAGCTGCGGGGATCTGCACCGACGATCTTCATCGACTCTACTTCCCGCTGCGCTACGAGTCGGTAACGATCAGATCAAAACCTTGTATGCGTCTCCATAGTGGTCCTGGGCGTGCTCGCTATACCGAAAATTTTTGTTTTCTGTTGCGTTCCCCTACACTGTTACCTCATAGCCGATCTAGTCCTAGAAAGCCGCCTACTTGGGTTGGTTACCACAATCGTGAACCCGGCCGGTTTACCGAAGTGGACCCAAGTGATGTGTGCGTGGTGCATAAGCCGGTCTCGGATGAGCCGTTCTCTCACTTAGCAGCCAGGCCACAGACCTACCAGAACTCCGAACTATTGCGACATCTGGACATCGAAAGGGATGAGTTAGTAAGTTGAGAGGGGTCAGCGAGCCCAATGTGTGGTTGTACTCTTCATCTTGGATCACCACACAAGAACTCGTACTAGGGCGGTGTTCAACGAGACAACCCACCGTGTACTCCTACACAGCCTCTCATCGTTCACCTTGTATTAAGGTCGATTCACCAACACTTTTCTACCAACATCAACATGATCATTCCCATCCCGACTCACATCACAGTAACATCATGGTATCATACTAAGCATGCAATAAGCGATAAACATTTGCAGGGGACACATGATATCAAACAACTCCTACATTTGCTAGGATTGTGGTTTGCTTACTACTGTGACAAAATGATAGGTCATGCAAAGGAATGGGTTCATCTATGCGGTAGAAACGAAGCATGGTGATCATCCTGAACAATGCATAAGCGAGACATGAGAGGGAAGTGGGATTTTATCGACATGATCAATGGGGGTTTGCTTGCCTTGCTGACGAGGTTCGGGTTCGGGGTCTTCAACGAAGGGGGTGACCTCGGGCTCCGGCTCCACGTCTATCAGCAACATGACAATCATAGGATCAACATGATGTACAATGCACAATCACATGAATAAGATTGAAAGGTTGATGTTCATGGTACTGATGTGTTCAGCATTCCATTTAAATGGAGTATATTGCAATTTGAATTGCAAATTCAAACTCCACATTTGAATTCAACATTTACCAAGTTGCATGTGACATTGATTGATCATTTTGAATTATTTTCAAATGTGTATGATATGCCTCTGAAGTGTGGTTGAATTGTAGCTTAATTCCATGGTCCAAGTTGCAAGATCATTTGATTTGAATTTGAATTAAATTCAAATAAACCAAATGACATATGCTACTGGTCCCAATTTAAATTCAACTCAAACATAGTTGAAAGTTGCATATTTGGAAAGATAATTTTCTCCTGATCATTTTTCATATATTATTTGTCCAATTTGGAGTTAATATGAATTTTCTATGAATTTCCAAAGTTTAGGGTATTTCTGGAATTTTTGGAATTCTTTTAATTCAAATAATCTCTGGAAATTCATTTAAATGATTTATTGCGCAGGTGCTGACGTCAGGGGGGGGGGCTGACATGTGGGGCCACCTTGTCAGTGGCTGGGTTTAAATAACCCGTGGGTTAAATTAATCCAGTGGCTTAATTAAGCCACTGGGCCCACTGGTCAGTGACCCAGGGGTCACTAACTGGGTGCTTAACAGGGGGGGTTAGAGCTGACACGCCGGCGGCTAAACGCCGGCGACTGGACCGCGGCGGCGCTGCACGGGGAGGGCGAATCCGGCCATCATTTGGAGCGCGAAGACCACCATCTGGAAGCTCTTACTCGCGCGCGTCGAACGGGACCAAAACCAAGCACTGGGGTGCACCGTACGCTCGCCGGCGTCAACTTTTGCGGCGACCTAGCTACGGCCATGATCGAGATTTGGCTCCAGGGCACAACTTGAGGCGAGGCTAGGCTGGTTCGACGAGGAAGAACACGGGGAACAAGATGGACAACAAGGCAGGCTCGATTACTTAACGGGTGGACCTCGCCATGGATTCCGGCGGCGAGGAGCTTCGGCTCTCATGGCGGTCACGGCTACAGGGAGAAATCGAAGGGGAAAAGTGAGGGGTTTTGACCCCAAGCTCACCAGGAGCTCAGCAGAGGTGGTGGTGAGGGCTGGGGTGGCTCAACGGCGACGTAATCGACGAAGTCCTTCACGGCGGCCGGCGGGAACTCGAGGAAGAATCCGGCGTCTACGTGGGCTCCGGGCTCGATTCCTTCTGCAAGTCGGTGAAGACGACGACGACGAAGCGCTTGGACACAGTCTTGGGGCTTCTAGGCGTCAATGGCGACGCGTGTGCTCGACGGCGCTCCGGCGTGCTTCTCGGGTGGCGATGAAACGGGCGAGAGAGGAGAGGAGGGAGCTCCTGGAGGGGGGGGGAATGAACTGGGGCGGCTCCAGGATGCTTCCAGACGCGACTACGTGGACGGGGAGGGAAGCAGGAGGTGTCCAGCGACGACGGCATGCTCGCCACGGCGGCAGCAGCCTGCCTGGCGCGAGGAAGAAGACGACATTGTCCCTGGGCCGGGCTGCCTCGGTGAGTTGGGCCCATTTGAGGTCAGCCTTCTTTTCTTTTCTTTTTGTTTCTGTTTTTCTTTTTGTCATTTGTTCTGTTTAGCTAAAATAAATAGCTAGACATTTTATTAAATGCTGAAAACTTTTATGTGGCCTCATAATAATATAGACTAGCCACTCATAAACTTTCAACATTTTTAAAATTCAAATGATTTGAATTTTAAATAAAATAGGGGTATTTCTTTAATTCCAAGGCACTGTTTGAATATTTGAAAAATCTATGAGCATGGGGTGGGTCCCACATCACTTGATAGGTGATCACACTCATTTATAAGACTTTTCAAAAATCTAACATGAATTTTTGGAGAAGATTTTTATCTGGCCTTTTGAATTAATTCATCCGGGGGGTGTTCCTTCTCCCATTTGGATTTTGAAGTTGATTTCCTTTGAAAATTTGACATGATGCAAGGTTACTTGATCCTA
This sequence comes from Bromus sterilis, assembly GCA_950022295.1. Classification (NCBI taxonomy): domain Eukaryota; kingdom Viridiplantae; phylum Streptophyta; class Magnoliopsida; order Poales; family Poaceae; genus Bromus; species Bromus sterilis. The sequence goes on from OX465597.1 coordinate 36,881,864, forward strand.
GCACATTACCTAACAGAGGGTTCTGACATTAATACCAGCGAGATGTTCTGGATAGATATCTCAAGGTGGATGATTAGTAGTAGATGCAGATGGATTTCGGTCTACTTATTTTGGCGTACTGCCCGTGCTTTTGAACCTCTTCCTTTCTTTTGTAGCATAGTTAGCATTGCGGTGCGTTCATAATCCTGTCAATTGCCTTTCTGTAATTTGTTTACCTCGCATAGCAGCGTCTTTTGGGAGAGAGACATCACTAGCGAACATCACGTATCCCGGTCCATATCCTCATTATTGTTTCCAAGCTATATTTACTTTTCTGCATTTACTTTCAAGTTGCTATCATTATCTCCTTGCGTTTTATCATTTGTGAACAACAAGACCGGAGAGATTGACAACCTCTCTGAACTTCGTTGGGAACAAAGTTATCTGTGTCTGTGTGCAGGTCCGCGTCAGTTGCGCCGCTGACACCTACTTATCATCTCTGGAGTCCTACTGGAGACAAACCTTGGTATCTTTACTGAGGGAAACTCGCTGCTGTACTGCATCACACCTTCCACTTGGGGCCTACCAACGAAGGGCGAGAAGCCAATAAGCATTCGCCACCTGGGGACTTGACATGGTGGGCCCACTAAAGAAATCATCAAAGGGCGGAAGGACACACCTGCTCGTCGCAGTCGACAAGTTCACCAAGTGGATCGAAGCAGCGCCCATCACCAGCTCCACAGCTCTCACGGCCGTCAACTTCATCAAGTCGATCATCTTCAGATTTGGAGTGCCACACAACATCATCACGGACAACGGCACGAACTTCACGGCCGCAGAATTTCAGAACTTCTGCGAAGAACTGGGCATCAAAATCAATTATGCATCAGTCGCACACCCACAGTCCAACTGCCAGGTGGAAAAAGCAAACGGCCTTGTCTGTGGAGGAATCAAGAAACGACTCCTCGCACCACTCGAGCAAGCCGCTGGTAACTAGGTAGAAGAACTCCCCGCGGTCCTGTGGAGCTTACGAACCACGCCAAACACTGCAACCCAATACACACCCTTCTTCATGGTGTACGGGGCAGAGGCAGTCTTACCACATGACCTCAAGTTCGGAGCACCCCGGGTCACCGGATACGAGGAAGAAGAAGCATAAAAAGCATTACAAGACGACAAAGATACGGCTGATGAAGCAAGAGACACAGCCCTGGCAAAATCAGAAGGGTACCAAGACAAACTGCGTACCTACCAAAGCAGTCGACTGCGCACTAGAACCTTCAACAAAGGTGACCTAGTCCTACGACTAATACAAGAGAAGGTCCACAAACTTGCCCCCCAATGGGAAGGACCATTCATAATCTTAGAAGTCATCGGAGGGGGCGCCTACAGGCTGAAGAACCCAAAGACAGACGAGGACGTGGGCAACCCATAGAACGTAGCAAACTTGCGACTATTCTACCCATAGCCCCTATCGGTCGGACATGACTGGCAATTCATGTAAATCACTTGAGCGCAATAAAATAAGTGTTGCCCAAATACTGCCATCCCAAAGCACTCGGGGGCTGAAGAGGAAACTCCCCCCCGAGCAACTGCTATCGCACACGCGATCTTAATCGAAGCACTCGGGGGCTGAAGAGGAAACTCCCCCCGAGCAACTGCCATCGCACACGCGATCTTAATCGAAGCACTCGGGGGCTGAAGAGGAAACTCCCCCCCCCCCCGAGCAACTGCTATCGCACACGCGATCTTAATCGAAGCACTCGGGGGCTTGAGTAGCAAAACCCTCCCGAATAACTCTATCACCTACGCGATCTTAAGCACTCGGGGGCTTAAGAATATAAACCCTCCGAGCAACGCTATCGCCTGCGCGACCTCCTCCACGAAGCACTCAGGGTCTCGAGCACAAACCCCTCCCGAGAGACGACCATCAACACTCCCATGGCATCCAAGCACTCTTGAAGAAACTCTAGAGGAAGCACAAGTTCATCTAGTCTTCACCCGATCGCCAACGATCACCTAAAGATTCAGCGCACCCGATAAAAAACAACAAAGGAAACAAAATTCTAGCCTACGCCTGACCCTTCGACTCAAGCGTAGCCTCGGGGGCTACTCCCATCGGGAGCGCTGTCGCGCACCCGATAGAACCCACAGTACCAAGTACAGGATGGACCCGAAGACGGTTCCCAGCCGCAAAAGACTCGAGCATAACTCTCAGTTCCAAAAAGGATTCAAAGACAGCTCCTGATGGTGAAAGACACAGTTTTCGGTGGCATAAAGACTCAAATATATATTCCATTACAAAGGATAAAGCACAGTTTACACCATAAATGTCATCTTCAATACAACAAGGACTCAACTACATTTGGATAGAAGGCAGCTCCTGTTACAAGAGGAAATCACCCAAGGAATTATGACTTCTACATGTGTGCCCATGAGGGGTAATCGACTCTAGTACAAGAGCATCATCACAGACAAAGTAGGGGTGGAAGCAGCAGGCTCATGATGTCAATGACATAAAAAAAGGCAGAGGAGGAAGCAGTTGAAGATGGCTCGCCACCACCACCAGAAGAGTCCCCGGAGGACGAAGCAGTCGAAGACGCGGGTGAAGGACTCCTCGACTTTATGGAGCTGTCACTGCTCGACTCCTGCCCATGCGGATCCATTCTATTGCCACTCGGATCGAATGCGCGGACAGTGATAGTGCTCTCACCGTCAAAACGACAGCTTAGCATATCACCATCTCGCAAATTCAACCGCCGAGCAAACAAACTCCAACCAGAGCCAAGAAAAATCAAGCGAGAGCTATCAACCTCCAACTCAACATAAGAAGGAGATCGATAGCTCCCCTGAAGGTGCATAAGAAAGCCATCCAAACCACGTTCAGAGACAATGGCGGAAAAAGCAGAGGGAAGAAGGATGCGATTGGCACTTTGGCCACGAACACGCAAAATAAAATCATAGCGCCAGAACCCCTCCTCAAAGGGAGAAGAGGAAGGCACTAGTGCCGTACCATGACGACCACCACGGCAGGAGCGTGGTGTGCGGCCACCACGGCCACGACGAACACGGCCACGGCCAACACCTCGTCTGGGAACCATGAACGGAAGAAGAGATGAAGGAAGAGGCAAAGAAGCGAGTTGGATAGAGGCGTGGTAGAGAAAGGCCTATTTATAAAACAGCACAGAGAAGCCAAGACGACAACAGCAATTAATTCAAAAGACCAAACGCCCCAGCCGTCTCGAACTCCAAGACGAAGATGCTTTCCCACGGGACGCACTGTACGCGAGACGCGTCAATTCGCGCACCTTTCCAATGCACGTATGGGAAACTCAACCGGCGCCTGCCGCACGCCACATCGGCCATTATTTATGACCGGTCCAGTAAGATTTGACGGTTCACTGACAGGGCATCCCTGACAGCCATCAAGCAGAGGCATCACTATCCCTGGCGAGCGGCGAAGAAAACCAAACAAACACCAAGGCCCCCAAATTCCACCTTTCAGATCTTTTTCCCCGATGAAGAAAAAAAACATCTTACTCCCATCGGGAGAGTCCCGGGTGCTCCCTCACCTAAGGATCAGCCACGTGCTCGAGTGAACACTCGCACTTATGAGAGTCCCGGGTGCTCCCTCACCTAAGGATCAGCCACGTGCTCGAGTGAACACTCGCACTTATGAGAGTCTCGGGTGCTCCCTCACCTAAATGTTAGCCACGTGCTCGAGTGAACACTCACACTTATAAGAGTCTCGGGTGCTCCCTCAACCCGACATAAGACAAACAAGCATTCGCCAAGACCATACGGCGCTAAGAGTTTCGGGTACTCCCTCACCTGAAGAGCCGAAACGGCATTCGAGTGATTACTCGCGAATAACCCCCCGACTGAGCACTCGAAACAAAGATCCTCGGGTGAATGAGTGAACACTCGCTTGATGTTTTGTTCCAAGCGGGTGCAATGCTATAAGGCTCCGCGCCTCAAAAACACACTTTCCTGGAACACGATACACTGTGCCCAGATGCCACGCAAGATTAGCGTGTAGGTAAGACCCCGCTGCGAAGTACGACTGGGCTGGGACTTGCCGAAGAGCGATTTCACTCCCAACCTTTCCCATGCGCAGAGCATGATAGATAAACCGGGCGGACGCGCCTTAGGCTACACACATTACTGATGACCCTCAACGTAGAGGGATCTATTGTAGCGTTTTCGATAAGTAAGAGTGTCGAACCCAACGAGGAGCAGAAGGTAATAGCAAGTGACTTTGGTAAGGAGATAACTGCAAGCACTGAAATATAACTTTTTAGGGATTTTCTTGGTATAAGCAACAGGATAGTAAAGACTAGCAAAGTAAAAGGTACTGGAGAGTAACGAGTGGACCAATCCTTTCTGAGCAAAGGATAGGCCTAGCAACTGAACTTATAAAAGCTAAAGTGTTCTTGAGGACACACGGGAGAGGTAGTCATGTGCTTTCGCCATATTCCGTCTCGGTACTATGTGCTGGGTTGATAAGTGTTTGGTGGGTGGATCTATGCTAGTGCACCCTCTAGACTAAGATGAATGCACTCTTATGATTAAACACCTTGCAAGCATCCGCAAATACAAGATAGTAATTAAGGCAAAAGCCTAACCATAGCAATACGATCGGTGATCCATTGTTCCCTTGTGCAAAAGCGTGCAAACTGGGGTTCAGGTTTCTGTCACTCCGGCAACCCACCGTAAGCATTCTTTATACACAATGCATTCCCCTAGGTCCTTGATAAGGCGAAGTGTTGAGTGTTCGACTCACACAACACCACTAGGAAAATAACAACACAACTTAAATATCAACCAACACATATTACTTCAACATCATATGACTACTAACAACTAGACTTCTCCCATGTCCTCAAGAACTAAAGTAACTACTCACAAGACATAAAAGAGATCATGATCAGTGGGGATAAATAGATGATAAACAATCTGAACACAATAATATTTCTCCAACAAAACTCAATAGCATTCACCACAAAGTAGTAATCAACACCGATAGAGTAGAGAGGATAGATAGTACGGATTACAACGCGAGTTGCAATTGTGAGATAAGATTGGATGAAGATGGAGATGGTGCTGTTGGTGGGGATGGTGTTGATGATGATCTCGATGATGCCCGTGACGATGGTGATGACGATGGCGACGATCTCCCCTTCCGGGAGGTGATCTCCCCGGCGGAATCTGCCCGCCAGAGATGGCTTTTCTTCTCTGTAGGTTTCCGCCACGGAGCGGGGGCGGAACTCCGGAAACTCTCCTGTTTTTAGGGTTTTTGGACGACGAGGGGTATATAGGCCAGAGGGGGGAGCCGGGAGAGCTCCAGGGGGCCCAGGCGCCCTCCCGGCTCGGCCAGAGGTGGGGCCGCGTTAGGTGGCCGCCTGGACACCCTGTGGCCCCCCTCCGGTTTTTCTTTTGCGTGCCTTCGTTATCCTTCTGGAAAACCGCCTCCGTCGATTTTCAGGTAATTTGGAGGTGTTCTTCTTCAGCAACTCAGCGTCCACTTTTTACCGCTGAATCCTGCGTCTGCTGCTTCGGCACCGGAAAGTTGTAAACTGTGTAAAATAGGCCAAAACAACATAAGAATAGCATCGCATCATGAAATATATCAATGAATAAGAAAAAATTACTATATAAAATAGTGATGCATTTTGGACGTATCAACTCCCCCAAGCTTAGACCTCGCTTGTCCCCAAGTGAATACTGAGCTCGGTAAACCTATCCACAAGTTTAGAGAGTGAAGTGTCGATAAATAAAATACGGACAAGAAGCATCAAGGTTCCTTCATCAAACTCAAGCATCCTCAACAGCAACCTCAACTCATAAGGCCCTCATGAGAAAGTAATAACAATTATAATCAAAAGTAGGGCTGAGTAAACTCATCAAATTATGGCAAACATAACCTTGGTCAAAGGGCAACTAGAAACAATTTGAAGCTTTTTGAAAGAACATGTTACTAGTCAAGAAATGCAAATGCTAACACAAAGGAAGATGCTTGCTAGGCAAATGCTTTCGCAAGCAACTTACTTATCAAAAGATAATGTCAACAAGGATATGGCATGGCAAAACTTAATGCAGCTTTATATGGATGAATCCTCATCAACATCAAATGTCTGTTCTCTTAGGGAAAAGAAGGAAGTAGGAAAACTGACTCAACATAAAGGTGGAAGAAAACCTTGTTTTAAAGGCAAGCAGGGAAAACTCATGTGCTATCCTTAAATCAAACAGAATAAAAATATATTTTGGTATGGTGCATAGTTTGTCAACGAATGCTAATAGATAGCTCAATTACTTCTCAAGATGGACAAGTTTCGAGGAACGGCTCCCAAGTGAGGACGATCACATCCCCTTAATCTCCTTTGTTTATCACTGCCAAAGTTTCTGATTTCTCATAGACCAGCGTGAAGGAGGGTTTGTTTGTTATATTATCTTTTGAGCTGGCTGCACCCATGCCAGTTCCTCCTCGTATTATGGGTTTGCAGATTAGACATGCAATCCCGGGATAAAACTTGTCCAACTTGAGAAGATCATGAATTACCTACTACTTCCTCATGAGCTAAACAAGAGGCACAAAACAGAAGATTTTGAACATTTAAGGATAACACATAAATTCTATACTTATAGGAGTGGTAGGGGAATACCACGAATAGGAAGGTGTGGTGGACTCATATGGAAGGTAAAGGTTTCAGGGTATGGATGCACAAGCAGAAATCTACTTGGCAAAGAGTTTGGCTAGCAAAGGCTTTGAGAGAACAGACAATTGATGCTAATTTGGATGCAAAACATATAAGGCATAAACATTAAGGTAAGCATAACACATCAAGTTGTCTTCCTTGTCAACATAACACTTCAAGCATAATAACATCAAGGTTTTGGCTATGTCGCTACTTGAGAAAACATGCAAGTTGTCAAGACCAAAGCAATGTTTGCCAGAATTAAATAAAGTTTTCAAAGCCATACCTGATATAAGGTCAATACTCCCCATAAGAATCGTCATATGATGCTGATTGCGTGAAGAGAATACCGAGTGCAGCGGAGGAACCAATAGACTTCTCATTAATATTCCATATTAGACGACTCCACACTCACGGATACAATCTCTCCACAGACGGAGTGATAGACCTCAATGCAAACACCTATTTCATATAATAAACTTCCTAGACATGATACGACTCTACTTGACTCTAAAAGACTAAGATAAAGATAAAGATACCGGGCAGTCCCCCAAGCTTGGAACAAGCTGAGGGGATGCCATTACCCGAGGAGATTTACTCCTCATCCTTGTTCTTCTCAATAAGGTACTCCTTGGCGAAGCGCTTCCATGGCAGCTCCTCTCCAGTCTCGAAGTACATTCCCGTCTCCAGGATCCTGCACTCAGCACCTAAACCCATGCGCAGAAACTTTAGTTCATACTCACAGTTCTGGTTGTGCAGATCATATATTTGTGCTTGGAGCTGATAAACTTTCTCTTCTAGTGCGGACAAGCTTGACCACATCTCCTTCATCTCTTTCCTATGGGAAGCCTCGATCTCGTTCCTGATGTCGAAGTTGGCTTCAACACCACGCTCCACCATCTTCTTGATCTTGAAGACTTCATGTTCCATCTCCTTCAGCCGCTCCTCGGTGCTCCCCTCCATGACTGGTCCCTTCAGATCTTCCTTGTGGATAACACCGTCCTCCACACGAAGGACCTGGGGGTGCTTGTTCACCTCAGCGAGGTAAGGGTTGATGACGTTGACGACGAACTTGTCCTTGGGGGAACTTGGGGGAAGCCATGGCACCTAGGTTTAGCTAAAAGATTTCCTGGCAGAAACAGATCGAAAAGAAAACACACGAAAACGCGAGATACGTTGCCAGAACGATCCGGGCAAATATATAGCAAAAATTTCTGCAACAAAAGGAAGGTAACGAGCCAAAGTGGGGTCGGAGACGGAGTCCTGGGTGCCCAGGCGGCCTCCCGGCGCGGCCAGGGGGTAGGGCGCGCCAGGGGGGCGCCTGGGCCCCCTGGAGCTCGTCTCGGGCTCCACTTAGGCCTCGAATTTTCCTAATTTTGCAAAAACTCGTAATATGGAACTTTTATGGCGGTTCGCGATGTTTCCTTACCGTAATACATACCTTTTATTATTCCGCTTCTGTCAGTGTCTGAAACAGGGCTTCAACATGTTCTTCATGAGTTGTTGTGCGAATTATATTTACATCAACATTGACGGGGTCTCCCTCTATGTAATGCTTGAGTCTTTGCCCATTCACAACTTGAGGTTTGATGCCTTCAAAATTGTTAATCTTAATTGCACCAGACCGGAAGACTTCTTCAATATGAAATGGCCCTTCCCACCTGGAAAGTAGTTTACCTGGAGAAAACCTGAAACGGGATCTAAACAATAAAACTTTATCACCAACATTAAATTCACGTTTCAGAATCCTCCTATCATGCCACTTCTTTACCTTTTTCCTTGAACATTTTAGCGCTCTCATAAGCTTCACTTCTACACTCATCTAGAGAAGTCAAGTTCATGAGACGCTTTTCACCAGCTAACTTTGGGTCAACATTAAGCTCTCTAACTGCCCAGAAAGCTCTGTGCTCCAACTCTAATGGCAAATGGCAAGCCTTGCCATAGACCATTTTATAGGGGGACATGCCCATGGGGTTTTTGTAAGAATTTCTATACGCCCACAAAGCATCTCCTAACTTATTTGACCAGTCCTTCCTGTTTCTGTTAACTGTCTTCTGCAAGATCAACTTGATCTCTCTATTGGTGAGCTCAACTTGCCCACTAGTTTGAGGATGGTACGGTGACGCAATCCTATGATTGACATCGTACTTGGCTAGAGCTTTTCTAAAAGCTCCATGTGTGAAGTGTGATCCTCCATCAGTCATGAGATACCTAGGTACACCAAACCTAGGGAAAATTACATCTTTGAGCATTTTCAAAGATGTTTTGTGATCAACACTTTCAGTGGGGATTGCTTCAACCCACTTGGTTACATAATCAACAGCAACTAATATATGAGTGTACTTATGTGAAGAAGGAAAAGGACCCATAAAATCAAAACCCCAGCAATCAAAAGGCTCAATCACTAGTGAGTAATTCATAGGCATCTCATTCCTCCTACTAATATTACCAACTCTCTGACATTTATCACAAGCTAAAACATAACTTCTAGCATCTTTAAAGAGAGTAGGCCAATAAAAACCTGATTGGAGAACCTTATGTGCGATCCTCTCACCGGCGTGATGTCCTCCATAGGGACTATCGTGACATTGCTTGAGAATGTCCTTCTGCTCGTGTTCCGGTACGCATCTTCTCACGATCCCGTCTGGACCTTCTTTGAAAAGATGAGGGTCATCCCAAAAGTAATGCCTCAAATCATGGAAGAACTTCTTCCTTTGCTGAAATGTTAAACCTGGAGGCAAATACTTTGCAACGATAAAATTAGCATAATCTGCAAACCAAGGATCGGAAAGAGATTGTACTTTAACAACGACAAGTTGTTCGTCTGGAAAACTGTCGTTGACTGGGATGGGATCATGCGGAATATCTTCCATTCTTGAAAAATTGTCCGCTACAGGGTTGTCTGCTCCTTTCCTATCAACAATCTGCAAATCAAATTCTTGAAGAAGGAGTACCCATTGGATGAGTCTTGGTTTGGCATCCTTCTTCGTCATAAGATACTTAATGGCAGCCTGGTCAGTATGAATAATAACTTTAGAATCAACAATATACTGCCTAAACTTATCACAAGCAAACACTACTGCTAAGAATTCCTTCTCAGTAGTAGCATAGTTCCTTTGAGCACTATCAAGGGTCTTACTAGCATAATAAATAACATTCAACTTTTTGTCAACCCTTTATCCTAAAACAGCCCCAACAGCAAAATCACTAGCATCACACATAATTTCAAAGGGCAAATACCAGTCAGGCGGTTGTACTATAGGAGCGGTTATTAAAGCTTTCTTAAGAACTTCGAAAGCCTCCTTACAATCTTCATCAAATACAAAAGGAACATCCTTCTGGAGAAGATTAGTGAGGGGTCTCGAGGTCTTAGAAAAGTCTTTAATAAATCTTCTATAGAAACCGGCATGACCGAGAAAACTACGAATACCTTTAATGTCCCTTGGATAGGGCATCCTTTCGATAGCTTCAATTTTCGCCTTGTCCACTTCAATTCCCCTCTCCGAAATCTTGTGGCCAAGCATGATCCCTTCGTTAACCATGAAGTGACACTTTTCCCAGTTTAGAACTAAGTTTGTATCCTCGCATCTCTGCAAAACTTTATTAAGATTGTGGAGACAGTGGTCAAAGGAAGTTCCATAGACGGAGAAATCGTCCATGAAGACTTCCACAATCTCCTCACAGAAACCATGAAATATTGCAGACATACATCTCTGAAAAGTAGCAGGGGCATTGCATAAACCAAAAGGCATACGCCTATAAGCATAAGTACCATAAGGACAAGTGAAAGTGGTCTTCTCTTGATCGGCGGTGTTAACATGAATTTGAGAGAAGCCAGAGTACCCGTCAAGATAGCAGAAGTGGGTGTTTTTGGACAGCCTCTCAAGCATCTGATCAATAAATGGCAGCGAGTAGTGGTCCTTCCTGGTTGCCTTGTTCAACTTCCTGTAATCAATACACATTCTATACCCAATAATAATTCTCTGAGGTATTAGTTCATTCTTATCATCAGGGACTACAGTTTTCCCTCCTTTCTTAGGAACGCAATGAACTGGACTTACCCACTTACTATCAGCTATAGGGTAGATAATACCTGCAGCTAGAAGCTTGAGGATTTCAGTCCTCACAACATCCATCATCTTCGGTTCAACCGTCGTTGATGGTCAACAACAGGTTTGGCATCGGGCTCGAGGTTGATCGTATGTTGACAGATAGATGGACTAATTTCCTTAAGGTCATCAAGGGTATAGCCAATTGCACCACGGTGTTTACGAAGTACTTCAAATAGTTGCTCTTCTTCATATCCTGAAAGGTTAGAGTTGATAATAACAGGATATATTTTCTTTTCATCTAAATAAGCATACTTGAGCGTATCGGGAAGAGGTTTGAGATCAAACACCGGGTCTTCTTTTGGTTTGGATAGAATTCCTAAAGGTTCAACCGGAAGGTTGTGCTTCAGGATAGCAGGTTGTCTCAAGAAGATTTCGTCAATTTCATTTCTTTCCTGCATATGAGTATCATTCTCGTGGTCCTCCATGTATTGCTGCAAAGGATCATTAGGGGGAATAGCAATAGAAGCAATACTTTCAATAATTTTATCATCATTAGGTAATTCAGTACCACGAGGCTGTTTGTAAATCTTAGAAAAGTTAAATTCATATGGCTCACCATTGAATTCAACAGAAACTTTACCTTTCTTGCAATCTATAATAGCTCCACAAGTTCTGAGAAAAGGTCTACCAAAAATAATAGGACAAAAACTATCTTGTACTGAACCAAGTACGAGAAAGTCGGTAGGATACTTTACCTTTCCGCATAGGACTTCAACATCTCTCACAATCCCAATAGGAGAGATAGTGGCTTTGTTTGCAAGATGAATAGTAACATCAATCTCTTCGAGTTCACAAGGTGAAATCTCAGTCATGATCTCTTGATAAAGCGAATAAGGAATCGCGCTAGCACTCGATCCAAGATCGCATAGCCCGTAATAATTGTGCTCTCCTATTTTAACAGATACAACTGGTGTACCTGAAACTGGGTTTTTATTCTTGGCTGTGACAATGTTAGTTGAAACAGCACAAAAATTTATAATAGAATCTAAAACATCATCAGTAGCTAAATCTTTAACCATAGCAACTTGAGGATCGACTCTGATATGGTCCTCAGGTTCTCCTGTTCTTCTCTCACTTTTATTTATGATGCCTGTCACAAAAGAGTGCTCCCTTATTCTTGAAGGAAAAGGGGGTTGTTCATATATAACTGCAGGCAAAATAGGATCAGCAACGTGAATATCAATAGGCACTTCTTTGAAAGGCTTATGGTACTGATCCTTCTTCATCTTAGAAGAATCAACATGAGAGGCAAAGTTCTTACAAAAATCAATCATTAGATGGGAATCCAGACCAATCTTAGAGCAAAAGGTATTGAAATAATCAGTTTTCACATAGCTCTCAATATAATCATGCTCATAATTTATAGCAGGTTCAATACCTTTATCGATTTCCCAATCTTCAGTATTCTTCTGGATCCTTTCGATGAGATCCCATCTTTCTTCCACGCTCTTTGTCTGAAATACCCCGCTAGAGGAGGTATCCAACCTTTCCTTATCCTGACTAGAAAGCATGGCATAAAATTTTGTAAGTATGATATCTTTGGGGAGCTTATGGATAGGACATTTGAACATTAGGGATTTAAGTCTCCCCCAAGCTTGAGTGATGCTCTCTCCTTCGCGAGACCTAAAGTTATAGATGGAATTCCTGTCTCGATAAACTTCATGAAGAGGGTAAAACTTTGTATAAAAGAGAGACTTAAGCTCTTCCCAATTAAGAGAATGTGGGTTATCGAGAAGCTTATACCAATCTGAAGCTTTGTCTGTGAGCAATACGGAGAATAACTTCTTCATAACGAACTCCAGTGACACACCTGCAAGCTTGAATAATGAACATAGTTGTGATAGATATAGCAAGTGTTCACCTGGGTGCCTGTCTCCTGCATAGCGATTGGTTAAGACATAATCGATAATACCAGATGGTATCTTATAAGGCACAATCTCAGTAGGAGTAGGAGTAACTACCTTAGCGGTGGGGCGGCTCCCCAAGAACAACGATCCAATAGTAGGGGTCTCCATAAGGACAAAACAGCAACAGAAAAACTAAAACAAAAATATAAAAACTTCCTTACCAGCTTCACTTACTAATAGCGCTACACTCCCCGGCAACGGCGCCAGAAAACGTAGATTGATGACCCTCAACGTAGAGGGATCTATTGTAGCGTTTTCGATAAGTAAGAGTGTCGAACCCAACGAGGAGAAGAAGGTAATAGCAAGTGACTTTGGTAAGGAGATAACTGCAAGCACTGAAAGATAACTTTTTAGGGATTTTCTTGGTATAAGCAACAAGATTGTAAAGACTAGCAAAGTAAAAGGTACTGGAGAGTAACGAGTGGCCCAATCCTTTCTGAGCAAAGGATAGGCCTAACAACTGAACTTATAAAAGCTAAAGTGTTCTTGAGGACACACGGGAGAGGTAGTCATGTGCTTTCGCCATATTCCGTATCGGTACTATGTGTTGGGTTGATAAGTGTTTGGTGGGTGGATCTATGCTAGTGCACCCTCTAGACTAAGATGAATGCACTCTTATGATTAAACACCTTGCAAGCATCCGAAAATACAATATAGTAATTAAGGCAAAAGCCTAACCATAGCAATACGATCGGTGATCCATTGTTCCCTTGTGCAAAAGCGTGCAAACTGGGGTTCAGGTTTCTGTCACTCCGGCAACCCACCGTAAGCATTCTTTATACACAATGCATTCCCCTAGGTCCTTGATAAGGCGAAGTGTTGAGTGTTCGACTCACACAACACCACTAGGAAAATAACAACACAACTTAAATATCAACCAACACATATTACTTCAACATCATATGACTACTAACAACTAGACTTCTCCCATGTCCTCAAGAACTAAAGTAACTACTCACAAGACATAAACGAGATCATGATCAGTGGGGATAAATAGATGATAAACAATCTGAACACAATAATATTTCTCCAACAAAACTCAATAGCATTCACCACAAAGTAGTAATCAACACCGATAGAGTAGAGAGGATAGATAGTACGGATTACAACGCGAGTTGCAATTGTGAGATAAGATTGGATGAAGATGGAGATGGTGCTGATGGTGGGGATGGTGTTGATGATGATCTCGATGATGCCCGTGACGATGGTGATGACGATGGCGACGATCTCCCCTTCCGGGAGGTGATCTCCCCGGCGGAATCTGCCCGCCAGAGATGGTTTTTCTTCTCTGTAGGTTTCCGCCACGGAGCGGCGGCGGAACTCCGGAAACTCTCCTGTTTTTAGGGTTTTTGGACGACGAGGGGTATATAGGCCAGAGGGGGGAGCCGGGAGAGCTCCAGGGGGCCTAGGCGCCCTCCCGGCGCGGCCAGAGGTGGGGCCGCGCCACGTGGCCGCCTGGACACCCTGTGGCCCCCCTCCGGTTGATCTTTTGCGTGCCTTTGTTATCCTTCTGGAAAACAGCCTCCGTCGATTTTCAGGTAATTTGGAGGTGTTCTTCTTCAGCAACTCAGCGTCCATTTTTTACCGCTGAATCCTGCGTCTGCTGCTTCGGCACCGGAAAGTTGTAAACTGTGTAAAATAGGCCAAAACAACATAAGAATAGCATCGCATCATGAAATATATCAATGAATAAGAAAGAATTACTATATAAAATAGTGATGCATTTTGGACGTATCAATTACTGGCGGCAAATGAACACCGTAATACCTGAAGCGGCCGGACTTTTGCTCGACAACAGTGTTCCAAGCTCACGTCGAGGGACGTGGGTTTGATTGGGCTACTATGGTATTTGCCCTAGTGCAATTCACCAAGGCTCGACCCGTCGACTCCTTGGGCCCTTTTAGCTTAGCATCTCTCGAAACAGGTTTTGTCATGGCCACCAGACTGCCAGTGACCCACGGATGAACCGTGCATATCAATAAACGACACATGAATGTACTCGAGTCCCTGCGCGACTCTTCGAGTCCCCCAGGCACTCGGGGGCTACTCACGAGGGGGTGACCCCACGACTCCTACGGATGAGCCTACCTGGTGTCCATGAAGGCAGAAGGCCCATGAAGATACGGCCTAGGCCCACTAGATGGCACCGACGTAGAAGTCCTCGACTCACAAGGAAGGTGCGAAGACCTGCCGTACGGAGCAAGCTAGGGTTAGGAAAGTTTACCTGTACACGTAGATGAACTCCCCGAGACCTAGCCCGGTATATAAGGGCTAGGAGGGGCGACACCAAAAGACATCCAATCTCACCTGTAACCCTAGCCTTGAGCGCTCCAGCCTTGGCTTCCTCTGTAATCGCATCTCCCCAATCAATAATATCGAGCAGGAGCGAGCCTCCCTGTTTGCCGACGAGCTATCGTCCAACCTGCGCCTCTCATGACTAACCCAGGGTCCCTGACCATGGGATTTGCCGGGGTTGATCCCCGTCAGTGGCCTCCACGCGCAGCGAGCGGCGGTCGTTCTTCGCTGGATCGAGCAGAGGAGCGTCTGGCGGCGTCGTTGCAGGTCGACTCCGGCGAGGTGGGGTCACGGCGATGAGGGGAGGCTGGGTCGGCGGGAACGGGGCTCGGGGAGGTGGATCCAGTCGTCGGCTCGCTGGATCTGGTGGCTAGGGCGGCGGCGCGACCTTCGGGCAGCGTCAATGGCGACCGCTTGCTCCTGGACAGAGGGAAACGGACAGGGAGGTGACGGAGAAGCCAGGAAGGAGAGGAGAGGGAAAGGAGGCACGGGGACAGCCTGGGGCGGCAACGCGGCTGGCGTCTCGCCGGACCACAACGACGGCGGGGTGGAGGCGTCTGCGGGCAAGGGCGCCCACGAGAGAGCTCGGGAGGCTGGGGTACCTCCAACTGGCGACGTGGCGCAACGAGGGTCATCCATTCCAGATCCGATGACCCAGATCGAGAGGAGCGGATCAGATGGGATCTGAGGTGGGAGAAGCTGGATGAGGCAGGTGGCGGCGGTGAAGAGGGTGTGCACGGAAAGAGAGGAGCTAGGTCGGTTTTCCAGATTTGGTAGGAAGGCTCCTCCATTTATAGCAGGTGGCTGTTTAGGGGGGTTTCGGGCCACAAAATGACCCGTTTCGGGTCCGGTTTTTCGGGTGGGCTAGAATCCGAAGATAAGAGGGGAATCCGGGGGTCCAGCTGATAGCTCGCACGACATTTTGTAAATACGCCCCTCGGACTTATATCGGCTACTATGCCTGGCACATCCGAACGTTCACCTACCCGACGAAGTCGGAATCGCACGAAATTCAAAACACCGCCTGAGAGCACTTAACCGACGTCGTCTGCATCGTTTAACACCAAAAGAGAACGTCGATCACCTCCCGATAAAATAACCCATTTAAATATAAATGGGGGTTTTCGCACCGTTGGTGATGGCTGGTCTTGTGCCGAAAATTACGACGGTAATCGGGTGACTTTCCTGGTGCCGCAACAAGGTCGTGTGCCATTGGGGAAAAGGGTCCGGACTCGCAACCGATATGAGAAGGAGGGGGGGATATTCACCAATTAATAAATCAGCGAAGCAAATATTGCAAACAAAACAGCCAATCGACCAATTCACGCAGAAAACAAATTTTTTTAATTTTAGTGAAAATCTGGGCTGTTACAATGCGGTCCTCAACATCGCAGGGGGATAGCTTATAAGTCAGTGTGTGCTTTGTGGAAAAGTCTTCCTCATCTAAATCATTTGTCAATCGGGTTATCATCACTCAATTCATATACAATGGGGTGTGGTATTAGTTGTTTTTTTTTCACTCAGATTCAATATCATGCCAACAACTAGAAGCACTAATCCAAGCGTTATAAGACAATGCCACTACACATTCAAAACAAATGTTACTATAGGCCTTCACTATTGTTTATGATGTATGATACTATATGTGATGGGTTGTTATCGTCTCTGATTAATCATAGTTATTAAAGAGCTAGTTGAACAGACCGATGGTGGTAACTCTATACAAACCTGCCTAGGGGTACCAAGCTAAAGGTTCGCAATTTTTGTAATCCACTTCACACGCAAATGTGACTCTCCATGATATAGGACTAGGGTTGCTACCTATGTTGTTGAGAGGTCCAAACCTGTATACACTCTTGCGTCTTCATTGCATCTCGATGAATTAAGCTTTAATCCTACTGCTATCTTATTGTAAGATTTAGAACCATGGCACATCCTACTCCTTTTCGTATAGCACCAAGGTTGGGTAACAACACTATGTTGCCCCTAGGTCAGCCGGAGTGAACTCTAGTGGCGAGTAGGATTTGAAGAGGGAATACGGTCTTTACGCCATTAGAGGTGACGATAGTAATACACACTAACTTGAGAAAAAAACTTGCAAACGATGATTATGCCAGTTTTTAATTTCATTTATTTCTTGTTAAGCGGACCTACTATCTAATTCCCCCCTTCATAAGTAACAAATCATAAGAAATAAAAAGATTCGACTAATCGAGAGGATGCAACTACATGCACTGCTATCTGTTTTTTTTTTGAAAAATAAATCCCCAAAAAGACATAAAAGGGACCAAAACCCATCTAAAAGGGAAAAAAATCTATTTATCCATGCACACCCATACCAAAAAATAAGACGAGGAAAGAACTGTCCAGCCCACTGTGCCAAAAACACAACCAACATTCGTGAGTCTAATCCCTTGATGTATCTCAGTGCTACCTTGATCTAACGGTTGAAGCATCGATTGAGTGAATTCTATTTTCCAATCGATCGAGAAACAACAACGTTGTTAGTATGTTGCTTTTTATTCAAATTTGTATGGAAACACTGAGTCATATATATCAATTATGCTGGCTATAACCAATGATTTATTGTATTGTCTTAACAAAATATCAATGTCAATTGTTAGCCTCACTCAATTACTTGAATGTGAGATACTACATTGCAACATATTATGACTCAGTGAACTTTTCCTAACTTCGCCCTTCATCCAATAAATATATTCGGCTATAACTTATGAGTGAGGCGTTTTGGAGCTCGGGCTCCATGGAGCTCTTTTTTTTTAAAAAAAGTTCAAAATTTTCGATTGCAAAAAATTCTGAAAAAAAATATGCAAGTGTGTAAGGTGTGTGTAAAAATTCACGATGAAATACCATGAATTGCAGCCTGTACAAAAAAAAGGCAAATTCATGGCCTGGAAGGATGAATAGTATCATGTGTTAATAAGTTGAATAATATCTTTTGAACTAATATAGGGATTTAATATAAATATCGTAATAGAATAAAATTCTCATGCATGCATGTTGCATGTGAGTTTTTATTATGCATAGTGGCATATTGAGGTCTGTCTTTTTCATGTATGTTGGATGATGAGGTGGTAGTTTGCATGTTGAGAGAAATATGCTAGCTAGTGGGGGGTGATGTGGCATGCATGATGAGGTGGAGTGTGTGCATGTTGAGAGAATTGGTAGTAGTGGGGATCAACTTCTTAAAAACTAGATGATACCCCGCGCGTTGCTGCGGGAACTGTTAAGAAAGAAATTGATGTTTTAAGACATGTGAGAGCAAAATGGTTGAAAAATCTAAAAATGAGTTTCATTTTTGTTTTGTTAAGTTAGTAACTTGAAAATATATTGGCAGATCATATGAGACGAAAACAACGTCAAGAGTAGAGACAGTAAAGAAATGTTCATCTTTTGTTAAACCTAAAACAATGATAGCAAATATGAATGTGTATTTATATAAGAAAATGTCACATGGAAAAATAAATGCGGCGTAACTCATAATTTGATTTTATATAAAAAAGTTGCTTATAAATTGTGAGGTTGAGTGCATATTTATTTATTTTTTTATTTATTTATGATAGGATGCATGCACATGCACATTTAATGTGAGCATGTGCATGAAAAGTTAGTAGAAGAGTTTTTATATGATGGACCTACTTGATGATGTGGATAACTTGCATGTCAAGATAAATAGGTTAGTGTGGATGAACTATTTATGTATTATAGATGTAAGATTTGTTGGATAGGTGTGTTAAATGGAACAATCTCACATGCATAACCACTTGGTACGATAAGACCACCTCAACTGCATGCCATGGACTCCACCCAAAGCAACATTGTGTTCCCTCCGGCATGATGATCGGGAGAGAATAATGTGGTCCGTCCTTCTACCAGAAATTACAATGACTCATCGGATGAGAGCGGCCTTCGACCACCTGGCGTCATAATTCTTGCATAACCCATTAATGCACACACACCATCCCCATTTGAAGCATCACCTCACCTCGTATGCTACCTAACGATCGAAGATGAGCGGGATGCTCTCCTTCATATGAAGGCAAAAACATGACCCTCACCATAAGCTTAGATATGACGAGGCATGACATCGGGAAGCCGAACCATGTTGGTATTTTCAATCTATTTATGTCAGTCATCTCAACGACCAAAAGAGTGTGGGAGGACATCCATAATCACTCTCCCTAGTGCAATCACGTGCTTGTTAGGGGAGATTGCACCACACCATCACCCCCTTCGCCTCTTCCATGGAGGAAGAGTGGTTCACAACACCAACGACCATTGGAGTTTGTACTTCATCGACATTAAGCTAGTCACCTCTAAGGCAATGGTCTATGACCAAACTATTATGCGCATCAACGACTCAACCTCCTTTCCATTCAACGTTGGTTATAAGAGAAACACAGTTTATAAACATAAGATCTCTTATAAATTGTATTGCTCTTCAATTAAAGTTAATTGATGGGTTCAGAAGCTCGAGTAACATATCGATGAAGTGTGTGGATTAAAATTGCGGTTTGTGTATGCAAGGGAGAGGACAAGAGAGAAATGATTCAAGCAAACATGTTCACTTCCAATATTTCTTTGTGTGGCATCTTAGTGTGGTAGGAATTGAAAACCTCTCGTTTGTATACATTTTTTTATTGGGTTTGAAGCCATAACGAAGTCCGAATAAGCACTCATAACGATGTCTGAATAAGTATTTTTTGTATTGAGTTTGAACTCATAACGATGTCCGTATAAGCAAGATTCCTTCACTAAATTAACACTCCCTCCATTTCAAATTACTTGATATGGTATTATGCCCCGTTCGATACGTGGGGTTTCTGCAGGAATTTCACAGGATTTTTTTTTGAATATTTTCCATTGCTAACGGTCATGAAAGATTCGTGAACAATATTCCAAAGAAAAACTTCCTTTGTTGTGCCGATTCCAAAGGATTGAAAAAAAAAATCCACCATCGCCTTATTTTTTTGGCGGAAGCCCAAGGCAAGGCTCTGGCCGGTGAGAAGATACATGATGTGAGAGTGCAACAATGTCTATATCCAAATAAAATACTTGTATTTGTTCATGCCCATAAAACTATGGATGTTTTTTTGTATGTCTTTTTACCTTTGTTCCGAACACCGCCTCATTCACCTTTCCTTTTTCATCACTTTGTTTCTCTAAATTTCTTTGTTTTGCAAACATGTGTTTCGAACAGGCTCTTAATTTGGAACGGAGGAAGTAACAAGGGTATCATGCAATTTGTTCACCGGTTGGAAATGGAATACATCTACATAAAATTCTCCCTAAGCACAGCTTCCGTCGTAGTCTAGGTGGTTAGGATACTCGGCTCTCACCCGAGAGACCCGGGTTCAAGTCCCGGCGACGGAATTTTTTTCATTTTTGCGCTCCTAATCCTGATTAACCAAAATTACTAAAGCACCCTCCATCCTAGGGCACACACACGGGGGCACGGACGTAATTATAGGCATATAAGCACCCTCCGCTCTAGGGTTTCCTGCTCTCCCTACAAAGCCCCTTCCGCCGCCGCCCCGCACCACCCTTCTCAAACCCCTCCCCCTCTCCTCTCCCCCGCCGCCGCACCCCAGATCCCGCCGCCATGGTGAGTCTCGCTCCGGCCCGCTCCTCTCTGTCGATCGTTCCAAATCCTTTGGGCAGCTCCGGTTCCCGGTGTTCTGACGACGCGGTGATGTTTTTTTTGTTTTGGCGCTCGCAGTCGACGGAGAAGAAGCAGCTGAACCCCATGCGGGAGATCAAGGTGCAGAAGCTCGTCCTCAACATCTCCGTCGGTGAGAGCGGAGATCGCCTTACCCGTGCCGCCAAGGTATATCCCATCTTCCTATACTCGTTGATGCGCTCGAGCCTGTGTGATTCAGATTAGCTACTTTGGTGCGAAGTTCGGTTTGGTGGTGGGTGTCCTTGTTAGCCCATAGAAACCTAGTGCTTTCGTCTGTGGAATTATATAACCCCGTCATGATCTAGCCCCGCTTGGCACTGTCATCTTTGCCTGTCTTTTGTGCTAGTAGGACATGCATTCGCTTCTGATATTGAACCTGATACCGTGTACCCACTGTTGTCTATGTGTGGTCAGTCGCGTCTGCTCCATTTCTGTTAGGTGTACGTTGACCTTAATATGTGTTGTCCGAGTGGCATAGAGTAATTAGATGTGATTTGTCTGCAGTGCGGGGCTAAATGATACCAGCTTAACTGCTAGAATCGTTGATGTTAACTGTATTGCTGGTGTTTATTTGCTAGGTGCTGGAGCAGCTGAGCGGGCAGTCACCGGTGTTCTCCAAGGGTGAGTTTCTTAAATCAGTGACTTGTTCCAGTTGGGCATGTCCAATGTGATTTATGTTGGTGGTCCTAACAGTGATGATATCGTGTTATTGCAGCGAGGTACACTGTCAGGTCGTTCGGTATCAGGCGTAATGAGAAGATTGCGTGCTATGTGACTATCAGGGGTGACAAGGCGATGCAGCTGCTGGAGAGTGGCCTGAAGGTGAAGGAGTATGAGCTGCTCAGGAGGAACTTCAGTGACACCGGCTGCTTTGGCTTCGGTATCCAGGAGCACATTGATCTCGGCATGAAGTAAGTTCATATGATGGCAGCACTTCTATTTGTCAATGTGGGCACTGGTTAATATTCTTATTGATCGAGTAGATGTTTCTGTTGCACTAGTTAGTAACTCAAACCACATGTGGCTTTGAATTTACCTGTGCAAACTACATGTAGGAACTGTTTTGATATGAGAATTGCGACTGATATTTGGTTGTAGTAATAGCAGGGTCAACATTCTAAATCATTAGTTAGTTAGCTACTCTCCTTTGTTAAAATGCTGTTTTCTTGTACCTTGAATGTTTATTAGAACAAATGGTCCTAATCTCTTCATTTTAGGTTCATCATGCATGTACTGAGTTGCTTCATCTACCAAAAACTCCCTTGGTTCCCAAGTGTTAAGTTTCAAAATGTAATATTTGTGTATCAGAGAAATTTAATGCAAGGCTTTGGTTCCTTAGTGTTGGCACTGCTAATATTTGGCAATCTATTGGAATCCTTGTTGATAATTATTCTTGTTCTGTATTAGTTCTGATTTGGGATACTAGCTTCATGTCTCAAGAAGCTGCAGCTCATTTTTTTTGTTTGCTGATTTATGGCACACTGCCCATATCAGTGCACAATGATTGTTCAATTAAGATTTGAACTTCTTTGAGGACCGGCAACTAACCATGTTTCTATATCAGGTACGATCCTTCTACCGGAATCTACGGTATGGACTTCTTCGTGGTGCTTGAGCGTGCTGGGTACCGTGTCTCCCGCCGCCGCAGGTGCAAGGCCCGCGTTGGCATCCACCAGAGGGTCACCAAGGAGGACGCCATGAAGTGGTTCCAGGTCAAGTATGAGGGTGTCATCCTCAACAAGTCCCATGCGAGCTAAGAAGGACGCTGCTCTTGATAGGTCTTGAGTTAATTAAGTTCACCTGGCTACCCGGATATGTATGTTACTTAGAAACCAAATGCGTTGTCAGTTTTTGCCTGTACTGAAGTTGAATGATTTCTGTTTGATCTGCACTTTCGTCTAAAAGGCTCACTTCTGTTAAATCCTCTTTCAACTGTACGGTATATGTTTGTCGTATGAGATAACCTGCTTTTGTTTGGTCAGTGTAATTCACTCAATTCCTGGTTTGTCCAGCCAAAACGAGTGCACCCTCAGTGTCGAAAATGTCAATTATGTTGGAGCTAAACTCTTTTGTCCACTTATTCATCTGGAGAAATTCTGAACCTGAAATTCACTCAGCATAGGCGTGTTGCTCTTATATTTCTTTTAACCTAACTCGTTGAGTGGAACAATGAGAAAAGCTTAAGATAGCAACTAGATGAAGAACTTACAACATGATTGTGAAACAACAGGATGAATAAAATTTTGCAATGAATTTCCTAGGTTTACCTTGTTTGCAACAATGAATTTATTGCAAAGGTTTAAACGGTAGGGTTGCAACAAGTGTTCCTTCGAGGCTAGGCTATTAAGTGCTTGTGAGTTTTGTAGAAATCCCTTTGGGTGTCTTGCAGTGAACCAAACATGCCTGCATGTTTGTAGTGCGCTCTGTCTATCCTTGCGTGCACAACTTCCTGTAGCCACTGAAACTAAAAGTGGGTTTTTATTACCATCATGGCAGAATAATTCCAATTTATTTTGTGTTATCTTGGCCGTGTTGCACTCGATGTCATTGCTCTTTGATCCAGGAGTAATAAAATAAAGATTAAAGTTCTAACTGCGAAATGTCTTTCAAGGTCGAATTTTATACAATTGGTTTCATTGTCACTTTTGAGCCGTTCCTCTGAAGCTAGCAACTGGTCAGATCGTAGAGAACGAAATTGCTGGGAAGCTCGTGTAAACCGCTCCAGAAGTCCATCCATCCCCCATTAACAAAAAAATCCGGCCACCAGCTGCCGATCCCCCGGATCCCCCAAATGGACACGGCGAGCATGTGCACCGTGGAGCAGCGCGGCCGCGTCCACCTCATCACCCTCACCGGCGCCGGCGAGCACCGCCTCAGCCCGGCCCTCATCTCCGCCATCCGCGCCGCCGTGGCCGCCGTCCGCGCCTCCCCCGGCGCCGGCGCGCTCGTCCTGGCGGGCGAGGGCAAGTACTTCTCCAACGGCTTCGACCAGGCCTGGGCGCGCACCGTCCCGCCCCACCTCCACACCTCCATGAGCGAGGGCTTCCGGGGCCTCGTCGCCGACATCCTCGCGCTCCCTATGCCCACGGTCGCCGCCGTCACGGGACACGCCGCCGCCGCCGGATGCGCGCTGGCCCTCGCGCACGACTCCGTCGTCATGCGCGCCTCCCGCGGGTTCCTGTACATGAGCGAGGTCGACGCCGGCATCAAGATCGTCGACTACTTCGGCGAGCTGCTCCGGCAGAAGGTCCCCGACGCCGCGGCCCGGCGGGACATGCTCCTGCGGGGGGATAGGATGACGGCCGCGGAGGCGGTGCGCCGGGGCGTGGTGGACGCGGCCGCGGACGGCGGCGTCGACGACGTGGTGGCCGCGGCCGTCGCGGCGGCCGAGGCGCTCGCGGCGAGGGGATGGGACGGGGAGGTCGTGGCGGAGATCAGGAAGTCGATGTGGACCGCCGTGTGGGGCAAGGTCAAGGACTACGGCGCCGAGGCGGCGGCGCGGCCGCGGCTGTAGGTTCATCTGCTTCTGAAGTACAGTATTCCTCTGAATCTGTACTACCATGTTGTAGACACCTAGGAACAGAATAATCGACTGAGGTTGTATTGATCTGGCTAAAAGAAGCTTCTTGCTGATAAATTTTGCTTGTGAAGCTGAAGCATGAACTGAGAACATTGGAGCACATCAGTATCTTTGTTATCCTTCTTCTTCTTGCAAAGGCTCAAATACTCAAATAGTCAATGCTCATCAACATGAAAGAGCCGACCACACCTACGTGTGGTGAGCACATCAGTATATAGGTTTGCTTAGTACCCATCTAAACTTGGATCATCCCCAGACCATGTGTATTTGAAGCAGAAATTTAGGCCCTCATGTGCCTTATTTAAAACAGTAACTCCTTATATTTGAGGAGTTAAAAACTGGCTAACCAAAGTCTTAAATTTAGCTTCTCAATCTTTTTCTTGTCACACAATTTCATCCAAACAAAAATTGAAATTAATCCATTCAAACACACATTTTGATTCAAACTATATTAAATAGCACGAGATTTAAAATACATTAGAAATGCTATTCGATTAAAAGAAAATTTAACTACATTGCATAATAAACCCAAAAAGACCGAAAAAGTTTTGGGTCAGCCCAAATTGTCCTCTAGAACAAGCTAGAAGTTTACAAAAGTTTCTAGAACTTTCAGGAGCTATCACTTGGTTGGGCCAAGTGGAACAACCTAACTTGGGCCGCAGGGCCCATGTATGGTGCCCCCCTTGCTTGGAGGGCAATCCCTCACTATGGGATAAGGATGAAAGGGAATGTACCCCTTTTGGATAAGGATGAGGGAGGGCATCCCTAGGGGTTGCGCCCCTCTCCAAGTCGGCCACCCCCTCCCTCCTATAAATAAAGAGAACGGGATAGTCCACTTAAACACATATGTGTCCACAGGTTGCGCCACTTCCTTATTCTTTTTCTCCAGAAAAGTATTTCCACATCGTAAGACCGTTCGTCTTCTACCTTAATCATAGGCGGCGATTTGCTTTGGATGGTGAATTTTTGCTGGATTGGTGAGCACGTATGCATGGATATCAGTGAAGAATTGTGCTTGATCTTTGTTTGAGGAAGAAAATTCTCACGTTTAGGAGGTGAAAATTCAACCTACGGGAATCGACAACAACCCTTCTTCACCAACTGTCCTCTTCATCGTATTCTTGTCGGTAAGAAACAAATATAACCTATTTGCATCTTCATGGATGGTCTTGGGATATGATTTGTAGGTCGGTTTTTCTACTACGTTTCCCCACATAGACCTATAGTCTCTTTAATCACCGATGGGCAACAAAGGAGTTGGTGCCAGTGTCAGGCGTAATTGTAGACATTTTTGTAGGACGATGATGGGTCAGGGTCACCATAGATGATGGTATGCAAACTGCGGCCCGCGTTGACCATGACATATAACGGATGTGGATGGGCAGAGTCGGCGGGAGTGCTAGCCCCATGGGTGACGAAAAAGGAAACTGGTTCGTGCTACCCCCTCTTGGCCAAGATGAGGTTGGGCCATCATCTGGATGATGGATGCATCGACATCCTAGAGGGCAATCTTACCATCCCCGTCGACGCATAAAATCATGCCCTCCCCCCCTCCCTAGTGGGAGAAGGTCTTGAACGTAAACTTCGATGATGGAGGGATCGATCGAACCAGGCAGGTGAAACGATGAGAGGGGAAAATCGTCCTAAAAGGAATGACACGAGGGCCCATATCTAAATGGAAAGAAAATTATAATTTATGTCACTTATTCCATCAATCAATCGAAGATGTGACATCTATACTTCTTATAAGACAAAACTCCACTATATATCATTTAAGTTGTCTATCTCAACATGCAAGCTATCCACATCATCTATTCTTTTAGCCAATCAATTATCCATGTCACCCACTTAGGTCATTTAAATTGTCTCTCTTCACATGCAAGCTATCAACATCATCTATTCTTAGCCAATCAATTGTCCATCTCATCTCAACTAATATATTTATTAATCTTTATATGCAATCTTCATATCAATCATATTTTAATCATTTTATTGTCCACCCTAATAATTTTAATACCCAAATGTTTCTGTTGCATTTTCACTTATACAACTTAATATATCACACTTTTATACTTTTTATTCATGCGTATAGTTTTCATAGCAATTCCCGCAGCAACGTGCGGGATATACTTCTTGTTTAATATATAAAAAAGTACACCAATAGATCAAAGTCCAATGAAATGTGTCAATTTAACCGCCGGCCGCCACCGGAATTATTCCTTTCAGCGCTGGCAACCTAGGCTGTAGCCCAGCCGTGTATGGGCCAGAATGGGCAGGCCTAACGAACTTTGCAAGGCTTGTGCTGGCCGAGATAGAGATACGTGCGTCTGTTCATATTTACTGCTTGACTGACTGACGATCCCTCGACTTGATCGCGTCGCCGCCGCCGCCGCCGCCGCCGCCGCCGCGAGTCAGCGAAACCAGCGACTGCACGCGCCGCCGCCCACGCATCCAGGCTGCACGCGCCGGAGTTCCATACTCGCGTCGTGTGGTCAGTCGTCGCCTCGTCATTTCCTAAAAGTTAAAACTATCCATCGGGGAGCCCCTATTTGTTCACAGGTAATTGTCGCTTGATTGCTGCAGATACTCAAAGGCTATTAGCCATATGATTTTTCGTGTCCTGCTTATTTTGAAGAGAGAATTTGTGTAAATTTTCTGGATTTGTTATATCTCTTCTAGATGAGAAAATTCCAGTTCCATTGAATTTTACATGGAAATTTCCTTTTTCTGTTTTAATTATTTATAATATCACTTATATGAGACTTTATCATTTTGTATGTTGGCTAGAACTTTTTGAGTGTATAATTTGTGATAATATGTTGGTGCTAGAGATTAGCCCTGGTAATGCGCTAAATCCCGGCTCCGTCGGTCACTAACTTTGAAAGGCAAAGTGCAGTGTCGACAATGACGACAGAGATAGGAGTAGGCAAGAAACTATTGCTTCGAGTACGAGTACAACATACTCTTTTCATTTCGTTTTACTCTGCATATAAGATTTATTCAAAGTCAAATTTTATAAAATTTAACTAAATTTAGATTAAAAAGCATAAAGATTTACAACCTTAAAATTGTATAGTATAAAAATTAATCTCATGATGCATCTAATGATATTGATTTTATATTATAGATGTTGATAGATTTTTCAATAAATTTGATCAAACTTTACAAGATTTGACTTCAGATAAATCTTATATGCAAAGTAAAAAAACCCCGAAGGAAGTATATTGCTACAAGTCTGGTGGTAACTATAAAAGTATTTTCAATAGGTGATGTATAACAACGATTAATCGCTTTGATGTGAAATGATCTATAAACGATCTTCAACAGCTGCTTTATATGTTTTATTTTTTTATCTCTTTTGAGTAAATAGCAAAAAATATATTATAATTAGGATTACAATTACAAAAAAGCTATACCATTTCAAATGTGTTTTTATAAAAACTATTATTTCTTGTTAGCTACTGGTCCCGTTGAAATAATCACGATTATGATATGCATGACCGATGGGTTAGGATTGAATTGGCATACTAATCAACTACGTTAGATTGGCAAACATGTTATACATTATGATATGTGAGATCCACATGTCAATCTCAATACAAAAAATTCCACCAAACCCTTTCCTTAGAAAATTGTTCCCCTCAGTCGCCACCCACATGCCTTGCTAGGCAACCTTCCCGCCACTGCCCTCTACCGGAGATGCGTGGTTGCTTCCTGGATGCGATCGGCCCCGTCCCACCCTGCACTGAATTCCCGGTGAGACCCATCTCCACGTCGCGGTCTTCCCGCGGTGATGGTGGTAGGTTTTGGGTTGCACTGCTGCTCTAAGGGTATCTCTAGCCGATCCTTTATAACATAATGAAGTAAAACACCTTTTCAGTTATAGTGGAGTATATTTACTCCACTAAATTTAGGCGTCGGCTCTGGACGATTCCTTGAAAATAATGGAGTAAAATCTACAATTTGCTTAGGCATTTCGTTGACATTTGCTATGCATTGAAAAAAAAATGGAAGAGATGACCGCTGACAAGGTCCCAGATGTCGGCGTGGAGCTGCACCGTCACCATCACCATGGATGGCAGTGCCACAAAGGGTGCTTCACCAGCTGGCATCGTTGTTGATGCCATTGGGGCGGCGAATAAACACGAAGCGCGGATTGAAGAGAAGCGAATCGGTGACGCGAAGCGCGACGATGGCGGACGACGCGCAAGAGAAGGATCAGGAGAGGAGTGCCGCCAGGGCAATGAGCTCCCCGACGTGTAGCATTCGGAACAGGGGGCGAAGCCGCAACACTTCTTCGATGGCGGCCATGGCGGACATGATCAAGCTCTCCGACGGTTCTTGGGGGTTTGGTTCTGCTCTGGGGTCCAAGGCGACGGTGTCGTGGAGCTGCTCGTGGACAAGCAGGTTAATTCCGGGTGTAGCTTGCCATGAACCAACGTTGGGTTGTGTCTTTGTCGATGATGGAGAAACGACGAGGTTGCCGGAGAAGGAGGGATGGTGGCCGAGGTAGTCACTGGGGAGCGGTGGAGGCATCGTGTGGTCGGGAATGACGACGACGCAGTCGTAGAAAGAGATTAAAAGTGATATTCCACTATAAAACAGAGGAGTAAATATAAGGACCAAAATAGGGCTGGAGAAAAATATTACTCCCTCCGTTTCTTGATATAAGGTGTCTAAGGTTTTGAGAAAAAATATATCCAAAATACATGGGTAATTATACCTATGGAAAGAGCTAGAATGGAGAGTCTCTTTTCTATTATTGGCTGATTCGAACTGTTTTCTCCCGATATTGTTTAAAGAAAGATCAATTCAATTGTAGCATTACATATACACGTTAATATTCGTGCAAAAAGCTTAGGCACTTTATATCAAGAAACGATGGGAGATAGGTATTTAGAAATCCACTAGATGTGATTTAGAGAAAAAATGGAAATTATAAAACATTATAGCTTTTTAGAAGACCGGCTAGAGATACCCTAGCCAGAGGAGGAGAAAGGAGCATGGGAGGGAGCTGCGGCCTGCCCAAACCTCCCGTGTACGGTGTACCTCCATGACAGGAAGTCTGGCGCCACGTTGGCGAGCACCGCGAAGGCGAAGAGCACCACACACAGCTGCTCCTTTGCTTCGCCTGGGCCACGATCCAGTGAAAACCTTGGCTGTGAATCTGGTATACAATAATTGGATTCAAGTGAATCCAATGGATTCCATTAACCAATTCAGTCTTTGTCGCATCTCATGTGCGGAAGTTACACAGTGAACAAGGGAGCTGACCCCAATGGCGTCATGCCATCATCCTCTAGCTCCGCTTCATGTGCTGGCCGATCTGTTCTGTCCCCCGGGCCAGCGCATTTGGGCAGGCGGGTCGCTGCGTCCAAACTCGGATTGATTTCCCGAGGGAAGATGATTCTCGCGTAGAGAAAACCTAGGGCCGAAGCTGGAGATGGTCATTGCCATGGCAGAGAAGCGAGAGAGTTATAAGTTGCCATGCCATGGTCATTGCCATTTCCACAAGGATTTGGAATAAAGAGAAAGAGAGAGCTGCGCGTCCTGTCGTCCATCAACTCTTGTGTGGCATTGCGATCGTGGGGTAGAAGAACGTAGAAGGAAGGAGCAGTCAAACATGATGAAAGAGCCGATCCGGTTTGAGGAGGCTGTATCAAGTCTGTACATATAAACTGTTCATCATGTTTGCCTCGAGTGTGTTTGAGAACATTTTTGTTTCCGCAACATAGTTCCCGTGTTGAGTCTTGGGCTGGTTTCTCCGGCCGGTCGCATTCATGCATGCATGGAGCTTGACAGTAGAACATGCACGGCTAAATGTGTAGTATAACGGAGATCGTAGAAATGTAGAACAGTCGCAGTAGACTCAACCCAAAAATAGCAGTGAAAAGTAACTGATGGTTGTCGG
Source organism: Bromus sterilis (assembly GCA_950022295.1). Lineage (NCBI taxonomy): Eukaryota > Viridiplantae > Streptophyta > Magnoliopsida > Poales > Poaceae > Bromus > Bromus sterilis. The sequence continues at coordinate 36,912,041 of OX465597.1, forward strand.
CCCGATGCTAATCCAAATTTCCTTTCTTGTCCATATATCAGACGAAAAGATGGAGACTGCGGTTGCGGCGCCGCCATTGCTGGCCCCTGCGAAGGGAATGAAGCTTTGCAAGAAGGGGTGCCCCGGGTGCAGGCTGGATGACATCAACAGGACCAACACCGGCATCCCCTACCTCAATTTCTGCTACATCTGGGTCGTCTGCCTCTGCTCTAGTAAGTGTCAACCACCCCGTTTTCTTTGTGTTTCTTAGACGTTCTTACGTAGCATGCACGCGTGCGCCTGCTCTTTCATTCACAAAGAGCTACTGGTCCTCCAACTCGGTATATTTCCATGGCAATATATGGCATGCATGGCTGTGATCATACTGTATTTCATTAGGTAAACTCGTCAGTTACAAAATATAAATCCCGATGATCATCTACTCTTCTTCCGGACTCCACACGCGAGCACGTACACTGATCGTGTGTGTACGCGCACCGTATCATAGGAGTGGATACCCATCCTCAAAAAAAGAAAAAAGAAAAAAAAGGACTGGATACCCAGCTAAAATACTCTGTAGTCAACGACGAAAGCTCAAACCCTTAGGGCGTGTACAATAGCACTATCTAAAGAGCATGTACAATTGTCATCGTGTAGACAAAGGCTGTCTATAATATACTATGCCATATCACATATAGACTGTAACACATTTTTTTTAGTGTACAAGCAACACATTTTACAACGGACAAATCGCTGAAGGGGGCTGTCCTCCTGACGCTGCGGTTGGTCCGGCCCATGTCGGCTGCTGTTTTATGTTTTTATTTTTTGCTTTATTCCTTTTCAGATTTGTTTTTCCCTTTTCCCTTTTGTGTACTTTCTAATAACCTTTTCACAACATATGGAGAAAACTTTTATAATATATTATAATTATTTTTGAAACTTTTATAAAAAATATGTAGACTAGACCTTTTTTTAAATACATATTGATTTTTTTCTTATATATGTTTTTAATGTACACTGAATTTTTAAATTTATATGCTAACATTTTTTAATACACACAGAATAAATTTTCAATATAGAATTATTTATTAATATACATTAAACTTTTCTATTTATACAATGAGCATTTTTTAATATGACTATAAATATTTTTTTTATAAAAACCAACAAAAAAGTAATTTTTTAAAACATAAATCATTGCAATTATTTAAGTGAGCTGGCCCAATCGGGCGTTCTCCTCACGTGCATCAAATTTGGGCTTTCGTTACAACGCACCGTTGTCTCTGGTTGTTTTTATTAACTACTGACTCCGTTTTAAAATAATTATCTTAACCTTAATACAACTTTGTATTAGATCTAGTACAAAGTTGAGACAGTTATTTTGGAATAGAGGGAGTAACTGATATGGCCAGCGGTAGCGGTCGATTTGTGCCAATGAGCCGAAGCGAGGGGCCAAGAAAAAAAACTATCCAGAGAGAGAGACAAATTTAAGTGGCGATTTTTATGTGAATAGATGGTCTTTAATTCTACAGGCATACCATCACTTTTAAATTAATCTCTTTCCGTTACCTGGACAAAGATCTCACGTGTTGTGACGTAGAATATATGCCGAGATGAAGGAAAGAGAAATAAAAAACTTGCCTTTTTTTAATTAAGAAATGATATTTTATCATGATGTCTCTTATTGTATATTCTGAGAAATAATCCAACATACATCATATTTATTGCCTTCTTTAGATTACGTGCTAGGTTTAAGATAAGATGATCTTATCAACCATTATATATATCCGCTTGACTCGGTATATCTTCTACAATTCTTTTTATTTGGATTTTGTTATTTATCTAATGACCTAATACATCATACCTCAATTTCAAATATGAAGTGATTTACCACATTTAACATGTTGTATCTTATCTTATCTTTCCTAGTGGGTCGAAGATTTAAGGGTCGTTGATGTGCTCTCCTGCAATAAAGTGAATTGTAGATATGTGTTGCGTTCGAGTCCATTTCCAGATAAATGTGGCGCATGGATATTGATTTTTTATGTTACATGCATGAACAATTCAGTTCATCTCACACCCCAGATATTCTCTTCATATGATAGGAGCAAACACCAACAACCTAGCCTTTCAGTCCGAAATAAGTTAGGATATTCTAGAGTTTAAATCTATAAGATATCGAACAAAGTTATGGTTCTGACACGTGGATAACTAACTTGCATGCGTCCCTATCCATAGCTCAAACTTTCGTGATATTACAATCCTTCAGATGTCTCTTTACAAAGTCCTCTCATATTAAGTTTGGTCTACCCGACCTCTTTTGACTTTGTCGACACATTGTAACCGTTTGCTCTGCACGAACGCTTCTACAAGTCTGCACTGTATATGACCAAACCATCTAGGCGATGTTGGACAAGTTTCTTTTCAATTGGTGCCACCCGAACTCTTTCACATATATTAGCATTTCAGACTCGATTCTTCCTTGTGTGGCCACATATCCATCTCAATATGTGCATGCCTTCTACATTTAGTTGTTGGATATATAGTATTTTAGTTGGCCAACATTCAACGCCATTCAATAGTTCATGTTGAATCACCATTTTATAAAGCCTATATTTTAGCTTTTGTTGCACTCTCTTATCACATAGAACGTACAAATCTTGGCGTCACTTCACCCATCCAACTTTGATTTGATGATTCATATGTTCATCGATATCATCATCCTTCTGCAGCATAGACCCCAAATTTCAATATGTCTCCTTCTGAGATATCACCTGCTGACCAAGGATAAGTTTCTCCTCCTCCTAGTGCCTAGTAGTACTAAAACCACACATCATGTACCCAGTTTTAGTTCTACTTTAGAAAAATCCATTCTAAAGTTTGTTTCCACATCTCTAACTTTCCATTAACCATCCTCTGACTATCCCGATTAATACCACATCATCATCAAATAGCATACACCATGGGGTATTTCCTTGTATATTCCTTATGACCTCACCCATCACCAAAGAGAAAAGATAAGGGATTAAAGCGGAATCTTGGTGCAGTTCTATTTTAATTGGGAAGTTATTTGTGTCGTCACTGCTTGTGCGCACACTTGTCACAATATTGTCGTACATGTCCTTGATGATGGTAATATACTTTGTTAGGACTTTGTATTTCTTTAAGGCTCATCACAAGAAATTTCGTGATACCTTATCATAGGCCTTCTTCAAATCAATGAACACCATATGCATATTCGTCTTTTGCTCCTTGTACCTCTTCATAACTTATCGTACCAAGAAAATAGTTTCCATGGTCGACCTCCAAGGCATGAAACCAAACTGATTTTTTGTCAAGCTTTTCATTCTTCTTAAACGATGCTCAATGAATCTCTACCATAGCTTCATTGTATGGCTCATCGGCATAATTCCACGGTAATTAGTACAACTTTGAACATGCCCCTTATTCTTGAAGATTGGTACTAATATACTCCACATCTATTTATCACAAACCTTGTTTGACCAAACATGAGGTTGAAAGCTTGATTAGCCATACTTTCGCTTTGTCTCCAAGGCCTCTCGACACCTCAATGCGGATACAACCAGGACCCATCGTCTTTCCTCCTATAATCCTTTTTAAAGCATCCCTAACCTCGGCCTCCTGGATTTGCCGCACAAAACATATGTTTGTATCATCAGAGGAGTTGTACATATCAGTGCTAGGGCTCTCATTCTCCCCATTGAATAACTTGTCGAAGTACTCTAGACATCTATGCTTGATGTCCTCGTCCTTCATCAGAAGTTGATTTACTTCATCCTTGATGCATTTGAATTGGTTGACATCCCTTGTCTTCCTTTACCAGATCACGACCATCTTCTAGATATCTCATTTGACCTTCCTTCGTGTTTAAATGCTAGTAGAGGTCCTAATATACCCACCCCTTTCTTCACTTATAGCTCACTTTGTAGTCTTCTTCCTCACCTTGTACTTCTCTATGTCGCATGCACTCCTATCCAGGAGTAGGCGTCTGAAACATGTTTTCTTCTCCTTTATAGCATCCTTAGACATCATCATTCCATCTTCATGTATCTTTACGTTCAATTCTACTATCCCTGGTCACCTGAAACTCCTCTGAAGCTACCAAAGTGATTGAAAGCCAAACTAACTCAAGTGAAACACATAACAAGGCAACTAACCATAATAGCTTACGAAAATGCATTAATAATGAGGATTAACTCATGACTGAAGGACATGAGAAGGCAAAGCATGCGTCACCCTCTAGTACACAATAAGCTCGTTTGATAAGAAACTAAGCCATGTACCCAAAAATGGAACTAAGCCATGTAGTCAATTCTTGTGAGAAATGTAAAGAGGTCGCTGGAGGTGCTCACCCTTCCTTGCCCCTAGATATCGCCGTAACACTGATATATGTGTGCCTAGACTTGGATTACTTGGTATTGTGGGCCTGTATTTTCTTCGAACAGAGCCATCAAGAGGTAGGTTGCTTCTGCAATTTAACTAAGAAGAAGAGAACTGTGTCGATTTATACGAGATGGAAATCGTACAACATCATGATTAATTAGGGACAAACATGCAAAACCCAAATATGAACATAAGAACCCCTTTACTGAAACTAAACTCCACCAATGCAAACCAACACCTAAGCCCGAAAAGTGCCAAGAACGGGATGAGGAGGGCCCTTGATAACGCCTCAAATGAGTAAATAGCTCTCACGTGCGTCAACTTCACCAGCACTGACCCCCCCCCCCCCCCCCGGGGGGGGGGGGTAAAGCTTTCGCTCATAGACCCTCACACCACCACCTCATCAAACCCCGAGGGAGGACATTCGTCAACGCTAGTCCCCACCTAAATCCAACTAACGCTAATCTAGTTTCAGAGTGTCTTCTTCCACAATGGCTCCAAGAAGGATAAAGGCACCTCATGGATGTCTTCATTGCCAATATGACACACCATTGGCTAACTGGACCGCCAAAATTGTATAGAGCTCGAGAAAACCCTAGCCGGAAGCGTACTTCGACCATCGAGCCCCACCTCCACGATCGCAAATTTTGTTCCTCCACAGGCTAGAGCACGCCCTTGATGGATTTGGATGGGAATCAGATCCGCGACATACAAACCTTCGTTCAACCGCCATAAGTGGTCATCACACTTTTGAAGGAAGATGATCGTTGCCTCCGACTTAGTTAGAGAACATTGTCCCAGCCATCCCGTGCGCGTCCCATGGATGAACGCCACCGTTACCTCTACGTCAAAGTACCATGCGGGCGCATAGGCGCCTCACCCAACCCAGCCTCCTTGTCCGCGCGAGAGTCTGCAGCGTCGCACCCACGCTAGCTCGGGACCAAATGTGATCGAATCTGGTTCGTCCTAGCTACCATTACAGACCACCACGCCGATCATCAATGAAACATATCGGTCCCATTATCAATTCCATCACAACAAAGCAATAATGCCTCGTCACCACCATCATCATGAGCCCCTGGGCTTGCATAGCGGCTCGCTCATGCGATGCTGGGGAGGAGGGAAGCATAAGCTGGCAGCTAGAGTTCCCAATCGCCTCAGAGGAAGCGACGCGGGCGTACACCAGTTAACACATTATGATCCTATATGATTTACTCTTTGTTAAGTATCAAACTCATGATATATGCACTAGCATATCTATCCTACTTCAAAAATATGCTAGGTTCAATCTTTGGGTTACCTCGTACTCCACCTTCCTCGCTTTCACTTTTTCATATTTTTCCGACCGTCTTCCCTTATAAACCACCTTAACTATCTCACCAAATAAAACAATATTTTATTTAAGTAGCAGCTAAAATCCAATTTTGGTACGTAATTACATCAATAATAGTAAATCATGGTGAATGCGTATAAAATATTTGTGCCATGTCACAAATCAATGCATGGATAATTATTTTGTGTGTGTATGTATGTGTGCCTGTGATTGTAATAGAAATTTATAAATTTACCGAGTACTCAAAAATCAAGTTATTAATCTCATATTTTTTAAGAGCTAAAAATGCTAGCTGTGCAAGGGTAATCCAATAGACCTCTCCCTCAATTTATTTTTGTCTCATATCAAAGATGGAGGGCATCATTGTTGTGGCATTGTTACATGTAATCTCAAGAATATTTCTTCCGGTCATTGGCATTAATCAGTAGTGGGCAAGCTGATATAGGAAGTATTGACATATATGAAGTTTGTTAGCATAGATGCCACGAGTGTTTTCAGACGTATTAGTGCTATGTCCGAGAGTAACTAGTTGTAGGGATGGGCGATAATGAACATAGGTTGCTCAGAACATAAGGCGGTATAACAAGGTTAAGAGTCGTGTCTTTATTTTTAGTAGATTTTGCATAACAAGTGTATGTACGTGCTCATGTTAATCGTCTGGAGTTGTTTCTGTGTATCGATGATGAGAAAACAAATACTCTCTCCGATCCGTATGTTAGTCATGTTAGTAGTCGTAGTTTAGTGCTAGATACATCCGTATCTAGCCATATTTTAGTGCTTGATAAATCTGTTTCAGCGAGAATTAATTTATGAATCGAAGGAAGTACAACATAAAGATAGACATGCACCAGTTAAGTTTAGAGCATGTGTGTTTTAGTCTATATGCACACAACTAATAGTTCGGGCTATGAGTTGGGTCTAGTCAGCGAGTTGATGAGTTTCACAGAGTGATTCTTTGAATAACTCTAACATTGTTCTAGTAGTAGTTTCTAATTTCTTAAATCGAGTGTCGGCTTGCATGCTGCAAGTTGTCCTTGTCCTATTATGTACTCAATGATACATGTGGTTATTGTTCCACGATCGGACCCAAACGAAACATTAGGAGGTAGTCTCAAACATATGTCCTTACCATTTAATTCATAGTTTTCTCTTATACTCCTACAATTTATTTATAGAAGTCATATTTTTGTATCACCTTCATTATAAAAATTGGACATGCTCCATTTGTTTGTTTTAGTTCAACTATATCAAATTAATTTAGTACTCATGAACTAATACCTTGTTTTATTTTTGTATTTTTAGCACTACCGATCCAGTCATTGTTCCCCTATCTCTACTTTATGGTATGTACTGATGAAGTTATAAATCCCAACATATCTCAATGATATTAATTGAAGTTATTGTTTAATGAATTATTACACCTAACAATGATTATTATATGCTCACTTTTGATATGATTCGATAGATTAGAGACTTGAAAGTTGCAAAGCAAGAACAAGACATTGGGTTCTATGCCGGTTTTGTCGGTGAGCATTGTCCTTCTCATGATTTGACAATAACGGAAATATTACAAGAAGAAAATTAAGTCTACAAATACATTGAGTAGAGTAGTAGACTTTAATAGTATTATATGACAATGGCTACTTTTGATAAATAATTACTAACGATATACTATGTATCTTAAGGGGCTAGTTACTTCCTTGCAAGAACTGTTAGTGCTGTGCCATGGGGCATGTTCGCCGACAAATATGGGAGGAAGCCCTGCATTATGATTAGTATCCTCTCAGTGTATGGAATATTCACACATATTATGAAAATATATTTCGTCTCCAATCAATTATATGAAAGTAAAATTTATTCTATTTGTTTTTCAGGATCATATTTAACACCCTCTTTGGTCTCAGCACAACTTACTGGATGGCAATTGTAACTAGGGGGTTACTTGGGTTACTTTGTGGTATATTAGGACCAATCAAGGTAGCTCATCATTTGTGTGGATACTAAGATAAATTAAGCAGATGATAATTTGGTGTTGAACTCATGGTTGCTTCTACATTTTGTAGGCCTACGCTTCGGAAGTCTGTAGGACAGAGCACCAAGCTCTTGGAATTTCTTTGGTAAGAATAGTTCATCTCTTGTTAAGTACAAGAGCTCTTGCTATTCATTAATAAGAAATAGAATTGATCTAGTTTATGGAAAAATACAGACCCTAAAACCACACAATCCTCGGTAAGGGAAAATTGGATGAAAACACACACAAAAATGGATGTAATAGGCTAAAATAGGTATGGGGCATCAACATCAATCACTTTGTCGCTGATGGAGAGATAAGCCAAAACCAAAAGGAAGCGAGCATGAACCCTTTAAACATTGCAGAACATGACAAGCCACGACACTCGTGGTAATGTTGCTCACACACATACTACACCCAAATGTGATGATATTCCACCTGTGTTGCCTTGCCTGCCACAAAGGTTTGACACTAATAAATAATTCCTCCAATAAGGAAGTGGTATCAAAGATGAGTTTCTACCCAAATCGATGAATTCGGGTTTGGGTTTTCACCAGTAAACATAACCCAATTGATAGATGAGCATCAGGTCCATGACAACCGCCTAAAGTGCCGCCACCAGCACCACTTGGTTGACAAGGGCAGTTCGCCACACCACTCACCAGGGGAAACTACTCGGTCTTACCAGCAAAAGACACAACCTATGAAGAGTTTCCATCCACCCTCACAACATTTCACCACATATACGCCCTGAAGTAGCATATGATACCGTCGAGGGTGTTGACACCCCGACTTCCTCGCTCACACACAAAATGCAATGCTACACACCCTGCATGTCCTGCAGGAAAAACAACACATGATGACTACCCACAAACCTTGGTTTTCGGATGGGACCTAGGGATTCCTCTACACATCCATGCATGTCAATCTATCGCATGAGTCAAATCGATGAACCGAATGACCACAAATCCAAGAGGAACCACCTTATAGCGATGATCCATGACACTACATTCTAGATCCACCGTCATGTCGAGTGGGCCATCTCTATCACATAGCACAAGGGTGCTTCCCCGACATCCTTTGCTCCCATGAGCGAGGTCTGAGCCAACAACATCCTCGTGTAGCTCATCCATTAAGAATCTACATGGGGGCGAGCCATCTTGCTCCAGATCCAAAGGTTTTGAAGCGTCCCCATTTTAGGGCCACATTGGAACACCACCATGGGTGGGACCAAAGACTATAGAGGGAAGAAAGTTGTTAAGGGCCCATAACAGTCGTACCCCGACATCCACACCACTCGCCATTGTCGCCCCTATGGAACTGTTCACACTTACACACACACCAATGGCCTCGCCACCTTTGTTACCCTTCGTGACTGTGAGGAGACACCATCCAAAGATTCAGGGTTACCATCCTAGCTTGCATGCTCTGTCATATGAAAAGTTGTGGGCAGTCGGCCCACGCCCTTTAGAAGACTAGGCCCACGAGTCCGACCGAGAGCAGCGATGATGGTTATGAATGCTAGTTATGGGGGAGGTCAACGGTTCTGGGGGGAGGGGTGCTCCCATGTTCGCCCAAGTGAGCAAAATATGTTTGGAGCAGGAGGGTGTGTGCAAAAATGTTGCGATTTTGAATAGTTTGCCTTTCATTTTTGTGTTTTCGGCTATCTGTTTTATTCTCTTGAAGTCTCAGATTGTCATGTTTATGTCAGTGTAACTACTAGATACTTACGTGTGACGTCATATGCAGGTTACATCTTCACGAGCAATAGCTTTTGTTATTGGACCAGCCATCGGAGGATTTCTTTCCCAGGTGAGGATCAATCCACTCTTTGTAGAAATATGTAAACACAAATTTTTCCTTCTGGAGTTAGTGTTGCATTTTAACCAGCTTATCAAACTAAGGGAAAGTTACATCAGAAGCATAGAGAAGTAGGTGTTGACTATGGCAGTCTTATATATTCATTATTGCAATAACTCATTAAGCATCTACAAGTGTGTATAGCCATAATGTACAACTTGAAAATAATAAATAATCTACTAGTAGGTGGGAGAATGTCAACACCCACAAATAAGAAACACCGCTCTTTCGAGCATCCACGTGGAACCCATGAACAACTAGGGCTTCCCCTAGCAAGACACCATTGGCTCCTCTCACCTTCCCTCGTTCCCGTCGCGGGCAAGTGGACTCTCCATGGCCTTTGTCCTTATAAACATCTCCCCTCAGTTGCTCTTCTATCGTGTGAGGTGAGAGGCATGGAGATACATATGTGAGGCTTCCAATCCAAGGTGGTGTAACGCTTACAGATCTTTAATTAAGGTGGCCATGACATAAGCATCCATTATTGGTTAGTGGATATTGCCGTGGTTAGATGATTGTGGAAGACGGTGGTTGCGACTTGTTGTTTTTGTAGGTTGCCACTTAAGGTGTGTCGCATGCCGATTGGCTTCTTCTAGTTTGATTTCATTTTGTCACTTATCCCATGGCCCTTAGACAATCCATTTTGGCAATCGCTTAGGTGTCCCCTCTATCCACATCAACTGTTGTTTGGTAAACACTCCCTCTGATCCATAATAAGTGTCTCTCATTTTGTACTAAGCTAGTAGAAACTTTGTACTATATGAGCGACACTTATTATGGATCGGAGGGAGTAACTATTTTGGTAGTTGGCACCATCCAATAGGAGGACCGTGGAGTGACAAGGACAATAATGAAATGAGGGAGTGACAGTTCAAGACACGTGTGGTGGTCTACTCTTTGACATGTATTTGTGTTTGGCGATATGCCATGATGCATCTTTCTTCTTTCTTTTTGAGTTTACAGGGTTTCTAACAATATAGCAATATACATTCTTAGTTGATGTAGACGTTTGGGGTAATGAAGTCTCTTTTTTAATGGAAAATGTTGGTGCAATAAAGAAAGACCAAACTAGTAGGCTAGAAATTCCTGTCATGTTTAGGCCTAGTTATTGTGGGATTTGGGCTACTTGTGTTGGGGATAGAAGACAAAATCCGTAGCATATAGAAGGAGTACATGGCAAGCTCGATCTGAAATTTATTAGGTTGATGCCTTCTTCCTCTAGTTCTTTTGATCCTGACATTGTGCTTTGTTGTTCCTACCCTAAACTCTTATTCTTCTATCACTCATCCCCAACCTATGTTGCATGTGTCTCATTGTGTTCTCAATCCAATCATAGGTCGAGACATGGCAATTGGTATTAGAGCTAATATCACCATGTTGCGGTTTTTCCTTGAACAACTAGTGTGCAGTGACCTCATTGGAATTGGTAGACACCAAAACTATAGTTATTGCCACAGACCAAGATCCGGAACAAAGACCGATCTCATCACATGGAATGCATGAGGTTGTTGTTGTTGCTAACCTAGGCCCATCACGCTTCCACTACATCCATATTTGTAACCTTCAAAATACTATCCTTGGTGATGAATGAAGGCCATGTCAGCGCCCTAAGCATCTGCACCGCCACGGGACAATTGGAATCACCATGGGACAGGCCACTAATAAAAAACGTCGTAGCTTATGGTGCAACAAAACTTATGGCATCATGTTAAGGGCCTCTTTGCGCACCACAAATACTACATGCTCAGTAAAGATGTAGATGGTGGTGTCATGACTTGGCGCTCCATCAAACATGTGGTAGGCATTAGTGCAACAAGGTCATTGATGTCAATGGTGATGACGTTGTGATATACAAAACGCAACATTGGGGTAACGAGCTCAAGAGAGATGCCAGTGATGGTATCCTTAGGTGTGAGGACATGAACCCATGGTCGAAGTAGTCATCAAGCTCCATGATGGTGGTCCCACATGATGAATGAGCGGTCCTTTGTGACTCAACATGAATCAACTCCAACAATTATTTTTGTTGGCCGCAAATCTGAGCGTAGAGCTTACCTAGGTCACTCCTGGCAAAGGGGGCAACTGGTGAAACATCATGGATGTCGAAGAGGCATGCACACTCATAGATGCACCGACGTGCAAAGCGAAAGCCCTCACTACCTTCTATCTTGATTGCTAAAGAACCATCCACTCGACATGGTCGATTCTCTGGCACACAGAGATATTAATTAACCATGTGATATGCTACAAAAAACACTGTTGTAGTGTCTCCTTCGTGATCGGATAGTACACACAGTGCAAAGTGACGCTACGAACCCCTCCTATGAACACCTCTGGGTGGCTCGACATTTCGTCGAATAAATGGTAGTCATGAAATGAGGTGGTGATTTTTCTATGACTCTGATTACCAAATTATTATTATTTGGATAAAGGATTACCAAATTATCATGACCTGATCATGTAATTGATTGAGATCACACAATTTAGCTTACGGACTTGGTAGTTTGAGGGTAAAATGAGCAGGACCAGGGTGATAAATCGAAGGAGGGGGTGAGGAGAAAGTTTAAGAGTTAATTCATACGGTCCGGTTCAAAGGTGAACCAGTCATGGTCGATTGTGATTGTGTACAAATGGAGGATCATGTGGAGCTGGAAGCACTCATCTTTGCACCAAATCCATCGACTTGCAGTTCCGCACCGGCTTCCGCAACAATTCCACGAGCATCTGTGAGGTATTCACCAAGGTCCACTCTGATGCGGCCGGACTCATTACTGACAAGGCCCTCGATAGTGAGGAGGTTGTCTCCTTATCAGCGTCACTCCAAGACACTGCATCATCGATCGTTAGCTATGCCATGCAGGCGGATGAGGTCGAGGACGTGTCCTCCTTCTTCCACCGACTACATCAGCATGGTTCCCACAAGTTGTTCGATGTTATACCTCCACAACAACTACGCCAAGTTGGTGTGCCCCTTCATGTCTCGTACTGCTCCGAGCATCACTCATCACATGCAAGTGCATGGGCCCACAACTTGGCGGGTTATGTCCATAGGAAATAGTCGTGTGCCACACCCATTGCCATGGTCGTCCTTCATGTCAGTGATTGAGGCAATTGTTGAGATTTTCCATCACCAAAACCTCAAGGTACATTCACAAGATCTTCCACTACTATTGTGGTGATGAATTTATTTCTATACACAACTTTGACAAATGAGACACCATATAGAAAGCCTAGGTTCGCCTGGACACCACTTATTGAGTATGCCACCATGCTGAGGAAATCTGATGCAAAACCTACACAAATGCTGCAAATATTCCTGAAATACCTATGTTAGTTCCTACTGAATATTCAACATTGTAAATGCTTTTGCGTGGCTCTGCACATGATGAATGGTTTCAACTCACCATGGGATCCTAGAAAATAAACCACGTGTCATATGTAGTCCTATGTACTCTTATTAGCGAAAATCGAAAAATGCAGGGGACGATACAGTATTTGAATATATTTGTGCTTAGACGATTTGTTGGTATGGTGAAGCTTAAGGGGAACATCAGTTGGACCATCAGGTGTCTTCAACATGGTTATGGGTTTGCAAAAGTTTCAGTGCTATTCGGTTCATGTGTTGTTGGTAATACTCCGTCTAGCCTTTGATGAATCAATTGGCTGGGAGCTTGGAATATTTTTCTTATCGTGATTACAGGAACCTGCTTCGAAGTTGTTGCAAGGTTACTGATCCTAAACTGCCTCTAGTCCTTAAAAGGTTCAATCATGGGAACTCGGTGGCTCTAGTCCATGATTATCGGTAGATAGAACAAGACAAACAAGAAAAGAAGGAAAATATTATTAAAGCATATCATAGACGGGTTTCCATGGAAGAAGCACCCAGCTAAGCATTTTGATATGGACCATGATAAATATAAATCTTTTCCAACTGCTACAATTATCTCACCACATGCTTAGAAAAACGAATGAAGTTGTCTCAGCTCTAAAACATTGTGGAATAGAAGCATGTGAGATAGTTTTACCTAATCAATGTATGGTGGATTACTTTGGTGCTGCATGCCCGTGGTCAGGCTACGTCAACTTATCTACAACTTTGACTATGCCCGGCTGGTGTTTGTCAAAGCAACTTGATTGCAAGCCAAAATTTAAGGGGGAGGGAACATGTACAGGGCAAGAGGGGATCGATCGGAAATTTATTAAGCTGATGCCTTTTTCTTCCTCCAGTTCTTCTGCTCCTCCCTTGTGCTTTGCTGCTCCTACTCCAAAATCTGATTCTTCTATCACCCATCGCCAATCTCCGTTATATTTCACGTGTATCGTTGTGTTCTCAATCCAATCATAGGTCGGGACATCAAGCTTTCCTATCATCATTGTGTAATGAAAATCGCAAAGTTCAGAAATGCTTTACTCTATGTGTGTTTTTGCTGAATTCCTATTTAATCATTCAAAGTAATAACCATATGTTTGGTTGCAAAGAGGAACATATTCTCTCCCTTTGGAAACTTTACTCTTGCAGATTGGCTGACATTGTGAATTCTATATCTTGTATCAGCCTGCAAAGAAGTACCCCAATATTTTCTCTGAGAAATCTATATTTGGAAGGTAAAATTTTACTCATACCATTAGAATGATTTAATTTGTTTGCATCGTAATGACCATAAGATAACCCTGGAGTTACATGTACTTTTAGGTTTCCATACTTCCTCCCTTGCTTCGTCATATCAGTTTTAGCGGCAGGAGCATGTGTTGCATGCATTTGGCTTCCGGTATGCCCCGTCTGCCCTCTGCGCCTCCTTATGATTCATTTTCCTCCTTGATTCCTACTTGAATAAATTCTTTTCTTAGGAAACTTTGCACATGCACCATGATGACAATGTAGAAATAATTGACACAATGGAGGCACAAGTTACTGATCAAAACTTAGAAAATGGGAAAGCTATACAATCTAGACCGGGGAGATTGACATCTACAAAGAGCCTACTAAAGAATTGGCAATTGATGTCAGCAATTATCCTCTACTGTGTGTTTTCTCTCTATGATACAGCTTATCTCGAGGTAAATCTATATTTACATATCTAAAAATTATTCGGCAATATTTCAATATGAAAATATGCATCTATAAATATTATCAATCCTCTAGAGAAAAAAAAACAATTGGGAAACCCAACAAACTTCATGTGTAAATGTGCTAAGTAAATTCCATCTTCAGATTTTTTCACTCTGGGCTGTAAGCAGCAGAAAATATCGGGGACTAAATTTTACATCTCAGGATGTCGGTACTGTCCTAGCTATCTCGGGTATGTAATGTTTCTTCACTTATATAGTAATTTCATTATGGAAGAGAGACATAGTAAGCAAAAAAAAAGGAATGATACAAACACCTATTAGCATGACCACTTTGCCCGTCACATGTGGTAGTTGTTTTGAATTCTTTTACCTTATGACCATCTTCGCTCAATTTTGTAGGTATTGGTATTTTTGTATATCAACTTGTGATTTATCCATTCCTTGCCAAGTATGCTGGGTTAATCAAGCCATTCCGTTATACAGTGGTATGTGAGAAGAACCCTTTATGTTTAGATGCTTCTTTAGTACCACAAAACTAATGTACTATACCAAATGCATGTATGATTTTCCAGATATTATCTATACTTCTTGTTGCAACATATCCATTCATGGCCAACCTATATGGTGTGGAGCTCAAAATACTCATCAACATAGCTTCGCTTCTAAAAAATATGTTTGCGGTAAGTCCATTTTTACGATCGGAACAAAAACTGTGAAGGCACTACTACCTCCGTCCTAAAATAAGTGTCATAGATTTGTGTAAATATGGATGTATCTAGATTTAGTTTTACATCTTGATACATCCATGTCTAGATAAATTTGTGACACTTTTTCTGGGACGGAGCTAGTATTATTTTTGCTGCTTCGATGAAACTGAAATAGTACAAATTAGGGGTGTTCTTCTTTGGGTTGGAAAAAAATACATACAAACCCATCATATACAAATATTCTGGTTACCGTCCTATCCAAATATTTCGGTTGTATGCTTGTATGTATCATTGATGCAGTGGCTGAGAGGTAATGAAAGTTTCAATTTTCTATAAAAAATCTTATGCAAAGATGTCGATCATCTTAGTGCAGATGCGAGAAGATCAACCGAATTTTCCTTTTTTTCTAAAAGAAAAATGATAAATTGTTGATGATAGTTTCTGGACGGTTTAGAGAATCCATATTTGAGCACCCGGGTACAAATGAAATAAAATTTTCCTTAGAGAAAACAAGCTCATTGGACATATATTTAATAGATAATTTATCATCAGCATATTTTGAGTGTGTATCTCAAATGAAACAGGCAACAATCACGACTGCGTGCAATATTCTGCAAAACACCGCGGTGGTATGTATATCTATCATATACATATATTTAATCATACCATACCATACCAGTTTCATTTCATTTTCTTTGAGCCATTTCCGCTATGTTGTAACTTCTTCGATGGAAACATATGTACAGAGACAGGAACAAAGAGGTGTTGCAAATGGTATCAGTGTTACTTTGATGTCAATCTTCAAAGCAGTAGGTCCAGCAGGAGCAGGCGTTCTGTACGTACAATGTTTCTTTTCTCTCATGAGTAGGAATACCCTACTTGGGAAAGTCTGTTTCCTTGCCAATTAGCTTAATTCTCACCTTTTTTTAGGTTTTCATGGGCTCAGAAGAACACAACTGGGTTGTTCTTACCAGGTAAACACTTTGCTTTTTCAATCCATGCTAACTGCATTTACCTTTGCTGTAACCTGAATGGGAATGAGGTACATATTATCAGGGCATACACTTATTTGATTTATCATGCGATATACAGGTGACTACATCCTATTCATGTTGCTGAATATGGTGGCGATAATCGGGTTCTTCCTAACGTTCAAGCCATTTTTCTCCATGCCGAGCGGGATTAAGTAGCGAGCTCAAAATTATTTACATTTGGAAGGTGTCTGGTTCACCTTTGTTTAACGGAAACAGGACAAGAATTTCATTATAGGAAGGTAGTCCGGTACTGGTCACCTGAATGCTTTTATCGTCAACATTTTGTATGCGGCTTCACAAACATTAGAAAGTTACTGCCGTATTGGTCACTGAATGCTTTTAACAGGAATCTCATTTGGAAGGTGTTTAGTTCACCTTTTTTATGGGTTAGGTGTTTAGTCCACCTTTGTAGTACTGTGGTCCGTTGCACACCTGTCCGCATATCCCGTAAAATGTTAAGCCACTTCTCCCAGAAGACTGTGTCACGATCCTTCTGATGCCTGCTCTAACGATCTTTAAAAACTATTCGAGCTCATTCGCTTTATATTCCTTTTGTGATGTGGTCTTTCATGTACAGGTGCATGTTTCTTGTAGCATCTAATTGATTATGATACCTGTGTTTTCATTTGGGCTGCTAGTTAGAACCAAATTTACCAACAATTTTTGTTTATGGAAGAAAACTGCACTGCTACTATTTACTGGATCACGTCCATGTAGCCCAGAGCTGATTTTTTACGGACCAGTGCTGCTATTCAGGTGCAAGCGAACGGACCAATGCATAATATTCAGGATGCAAACGAACGGACAGGTGCTAGATTCATTCTACCCCCTCCGTAAATCTTTATAAGATGTTGTAGCTTATTACTTCAGTAATTTAAAACGTCTTATAAATTTTTACAGAGGTAGTATTTCAAAAATCATCCTTTCGATCCGCTTTGTAAAACAATAAGTAAAGTACACGGTCAAAATGACAAAAATTGATGAGGTAACCCTCACACAACGCCAATCCTAAGGTATTCAGATATTACAAAACACACACCACTACACTACCAAATAAGAAGAACTGAGTACAATTTCACGTTACGCCCTATAACATCTAAGCTCCACGATAATGTTTCCATGAGGAAGAGCGGCGCTAAGTTTCGCTTCTACCGAGTCCACAATGGGCAAAGGTTTTTACCCCGAAACCAAACACGGAGAGGAGCACCACAAAAACGTCTTCAAGAAGAAAGCGGCGCCTACGAGCGCTGACATTTCAATAACAAAGCGCGTATCATTCACTTGGTAGCTCCCACGTGCCACCACAAGGATTGCCAGTGACAGAGAGCGCGTCCAAGCCACTTGCCGCTCCATCTCTTGCCGATCACACAACCAAGAGGGAAGCCATCACCTCCATCATGGTGCCCGCCGAAGTGCCAACATGAAGACTGCCGCCCTGGGAAGTCACGTCGTTTTATTTGGCACGTGGTAGGTTGCCACGATTACTGCATTGCCGTTGGCCCATAAATTGCCCCTTTTCACCGTGGGTTGAAGTTTTACCCTTGCATTCCTTTCCTCCTCTTCGTGTTCTCACCATTGTTGCATTTCCCTTTATCGGCTTGCTTTCTCCACCACCCTTCCTCTCCTTCGTCAAGAGCTCGATGGCCCGTGAAAAGGGAGCTAGCGGAGGAGGCAAAGCATCGTGCAGCAGCGGTCGCGGGTGTAAAGCAGAGGTACCGCGAGCTTCATGGATGTCGATAAGAAGAAGAAGAAGTACATGCCCAATGATACCACTTTCCACTGGGAAGTGGTTCAGGAGCGAGGCCAAAGAAAAGCAGGTGGAATGGCACATGCCCCGAAACTTGCTGCCACCCAAGGAAAGCTACCATGGAAGGTGGACAGAGAGGTGAGCATGCCCGCCCCTGTGGGTTTGAACAGGTAGAGGTGGTAGACCCCCAAGGGTTTCACAACTTGAGAGGATGATCTCTCTACCAATGCCAAAGAATATTGGTCTCACGATGTCGGTCACCACTGGCCACGAGAGGTCGCTGGATCATCTTGAGGATGACCCGGCCGTAAGTTATTTTCCCTTTGCATCATTGTTAAGCTTTGGGTGACCTCATCGGTTAGTTGATCTTTGAGGGATTTGTATTGTAGGCTTATTACTGATGAGTTGCAAACTTCTATAGCTGCAGTTGGGGATCTTTCGGCAAAGAGCGAAGGACGACCGCTGACCAAGATAGTCGGCGACAAAGGCTTTGTCCATGCGGCTGTCAGTGAGGCTCCAGAAATAGATATCGCTATGAATATCAGCATTGATGGTGATTATTCTAACTTTGACATGTATAGGCTATTTTTTAGATGTCGCTATGAATATCATTATATATCTAGGCATAATATTATATTTAGGTGCATAGAAAAATGAATGTATTAGAAAAGTTAAAGCGATTTATAATTTTGAACGGACTGAGTATATGTTCGAGCCCAAATAAATAGTAGTATTGCAACACATGTCCTCTTTATTTTGCTACAACTTCCTGTGCTGTGTTCATTTTTATTTGTGAAAAATGTTACAGTGCTTTGACTATTCAATTATCCTAGTAGCAGTACAATACACCTTTTTTGAGATTTAACTAGCGGTATACACTTGGCCCTTGGCAGTTGGCATACCTTTTCTCAAGTACTAGTACATTACATCTCTCTGCTTGCATCTATTGTAACCATTTTTATTTGTGAAAAATGTTGCCGTGCTTTGACTATTCAATTATCCTAGTAGTAGTACAGTACACCTTTTTTGAGATTTAACTGGCAGTATACACTTGGCTCTTGGCATGCCTTTTCTCAAGTACTGGTACATCTGATTGCATGTCTTTTCTTAGTATTAACACTTATGTCTTTGAATAAAGTTATTATAAAAATATATATGCCATGGTTAATTAATCTAATAATATCATAAATGTCACACCTCTTTATATAGATTTAGTCAAAATTAAAATTAATGTATATGTTTTGCTTTGGTTGATGGACAGATCACAACGTCAACTCTAAAGGTTCAATTAAGTTTCCGGTGTTTCACAAAAAACACCCATGCCTCTTGATGAGTGACCAGACACAATCAGAGACAACGATTGACGTGATCGAAGATACCAACACCAACAGTTTCGTATTTCTTATGCCTGTCCTGCTTGGAACACCACCAGTAATGAATCTAGTGATAATTTACACGGGGGCCACTCTTTCTTGGGTACAGTGCCAGCCATGCAACCCACGTTGCCACACCCAATCACAGCAGGCTGGTCAGATCTTTGACCCAACGAAGTCCACCACGTTTCGTCGTGCCAAATGCATATCAAGAGAGTGTTTTACCATCAAGTATGGTCTTAACCTCTTATTTGCCAATTGCATTGAGAAGGAGGACACTTGCTTGTACAACATGACCTTTGGAAGAAACTGGGTTTACACAGTCGGAAAAGTGGTTTGGGACAATCTCATGTTCAAAAAGGATCCAATGATCATGAGCATGAGTTTCCTATTCGGTTGCATCCAAGACATGGACTATCCATACAAAGATGCATGAATCTTTGGGTTTGGCACTGATAGCTACTCTTTCTTTGAGCAAGTCGCAAGCCATATCAACTACAAGGCCTTCAGCTACTGTTTGCCTGCTGTTCAGACAGTCAGAGGATATATGGTCCTTAGGGATTACAGTCGCGAAGACGTAGACATGTACACTCCTCTGTTCCCGTCTACCTTTACGCCGACTTACTCCCTTAGGCTAGTGAGGCTTGTAGACAATGGATAGAGCATGCCATTGGCATCATCGTCTTCAGAGATGACGCTGGACTCCGGGGCAATGTCGACCCTCCTGTTGGCCGACACCTTCACAAGTCTTGACAAGATTATCACAGAGGCAATGGCACATACATCCCTCCGCTACGTGCGAAGCTATACAAGTCATTCCAACATGTGCTTCTATTCCCGTAACTACAATTTGGGTATTACGGAGAGACAACCAGTTTTCAGTGACTGGTCTAGTTTGCCATTGGTGGAGATGGTCTTTGCCGGTGCAGCTGCAATGCTTATACCACCCAAGATTTTTTTTCTATAATGACCCAAACAACGGGTTGTGCGTGTACTTGCAGACTGACGACCGCTTCAAGTTTAAGATTCTAGGTAACCGAGTGACTTTGTCCTTCGAGACCATCTTCGACATTCAAGAGAAGAAGTTTGGTTTCAGAAGCACGGCCTGTTCATTCTTCTACCTTGCTGTTCATGTGAGTACTTGAAGCATATCCAATATTATATTCTACAGCTCAATAGTCATGTGTAACAATAAACTAATACTACTTGATTGCCCCATTCTGATGGATCTATACATGCAGGTGTACCTGAAATGCCCCACTCTCTTGGAGGCGAACTCAGATGTGGACAGGCCTCGTCCAACGAAAATTTTGGTCCGGGGCGAAAACAGAAATAATTTTTTTACTAAATTTTATACTTATCTAAATCTTATTTTTAGCATGTCATAGTTTTACAAAATAATTATTTTTTTAGCATAAATTAACCACATGGTAATGTTAATGAATATATGCTGATGTGTTTTGTTTTGAACTGAATATCTTAGAAATATAGTAAAATATATTTTATAACAAATTTTTGAGTTAGAACTTTGTTTCTACAATACATAATTTATAATATTTATGTTAAATATATGTAAAGAGAACGATCCAATAAATATCACAATAGTGATTTTAGTATATGTCAAAATAGTGTTTTCTAGTATATGAGTAAGTAAGCATATGCATAGAAAGTTGTAGAATATAAACTAAGCCAATGATATCATTCTTTAAAGATTTTTATAATCAAATTTGTTTAGCAAGAGACATATTTTAATAAAAATATGCATATTTTGTACTTTGTATTGAAACAACGATGTTTAGAGTAACCATCAATACATATAAAATTGTGTGTATTCTAATATGTTCCATATGTAAATTTTATTATTTGACATGCACTTATGAAAATATGCTTGTGATGATTATTGTTTTTAAAAGTTTCTGTCAATTTATGAAATAAAAGTTTACTGCATAAAATTAAATATATAAATATTTCTAAAGTGTATGGATTGAGTTGTATAAATGGCATCGTAGCATTTTTCTATGAAATAGTTTTGTTTATATGTATCGATAATAATGTAGACATGTGATAAGTAAAAAATCATAATCAAAGTTACGCATTATTGACCAGAAAACTCATTTATTAAATTTAACAAAAAAATAAGTATTTTATTTTATGTAATGGATAAAAACATAGTGATTAGTATATATTTAACAATTTTGGCCCCTTATTTTTCTCGGGGCCCGGGGCGGTCGTCCCTCTTGCCCGGCCTTTGGACCGACCCTGGATGGGTTTTTGTGGGACTGTGTCTCTCTCACTGCAGACCCGCTTGTAACTTGACTGTGAGGGGATGGAGGAGGTTGATTGATGTGAGTGCTTGGTGCTGCTACATTAGCGTTGTAAAGTCTTGTAGTACAACTACCAGTCGGTGTTTCATTAGACTTTGAAGTGTGTCTTTTTTATGTTGTGGTTAGTTTTGCATGGATCATCGGTCATGTAGGAGTATGATAAATGTGTACTACTAGCCTCTGGGCTATCATTGTTAGTGGTACTACTTACGTATGACGATAAATGGAACCCTTTCTTGTGCCGCTATTGTGTGAGATTGTATAGTCCAAACTCCAAGTACTCTTTTGATTGGACTGAAAAAAGTGCTTGGTGCCATGAGTACTCTTGTTGCTGCAGCTCACCAACTCAAGCTCTGCTCATTTCAGAGACCTCCTGCTGAAGATGTACTCCTACATACGGAGTACTAGACGCGTGTAGAATTGACGGAGGCATGACTACACAACTGCACAAGTTCCTTCATTGCCATTGGTTCCCATATTTTGAGTTCCATTGATTTGTGCAGGCATGCCTGATACATGCATTTTGCATCACTATTTCCTACCATAATGTATCCTTCCACATTGATGTATTTCAGGTTATGATGTTGTTTTAATGCCATTTCTCTCTTAATTTGCAAGGAATACATTGAGAAGGGGTCACAAACAGTTGGAATAGTGGGACAAAATAGCGATAATGCATAACCCAATTCCCAGAGGTCCAAATGCCCTTAAAATTTATGGAACATTGTTTCGGAATATTTGAGGATTTTAGGAGCAAAGAAGAGACGGAGAAGGCCACTAGGCCGCCAAACGGCCTGGTGGCTGATGTCTACCGCACACTTCTATTCTTCTAGACTATTTTGGACCTTCAAGCGCAGAAGTTTGTAGGACGGTAATTTTTTTCCCTTAGATAGCTGATCAAAGGTTTATTACACTCAAAGAGGTGTAGGTTTAAAAGTATCCCTCTCAAAAAAATCATGCAATTAAGATATAAGAAGTCTCTTGTGTCCCCAACACAACTAATACAATGGTAAATTGTATAGGTGCACTAGTTCGATGAAGAGATGGTGAAATCTGGGTGATAAGGGTGGTTACACAAATTAATATAAATTATAAATTTGTAATAAAAATTACAGCAAGATAACAAGTAGAAAAGGTGACTAGGAACGGTGTATCAACGCTTGGAAAAAAAGGCCTAGACTTCATACTTTCACTAGTGGCAACTCTCAACACACTACTAGAGAAATAGCTATACATGGCAACCTTATTAATGACGCATTTTATATGTAATGCGCCACTATGTTGTAAGGGGTGACGCACTGGTAAAAAATGCGTCACCCATAAGCTCTTATAGGTGGCGCATTTTCCAAAATGCGCCACCCCTAAGAGTGGGCCAGCCCTGGATCCCCTTATACGTGGCGCATTTGGAGAAATGCGCCACCCCTAAGAACCTTATAGGTGGCGCATTTTGGAAATGCGTCACCCCTAAGAGCTTATGGGTGGCGCATTCTGGAAATGCGCCACCCCTAAGGAATTATTAGTGGCGCATCCAGAATGAGCCACCCATAAGCTCTTAGGGGTGGCGCATTTCCCATATGCGCCACTACTAAGTCTTGTAGTACAACATTAACACAATTGAAACTCATGATGTTTCCTCCAAAAGCATGCAATGAAGACGTTACTCAGAGATCATTTTGTGTGTGGATCAAAATAGGAAGAGAATTGAGTAGGGATACAAAAGCACTCCTCAAAGTTCGTATTCCATATCTATGGATACTCACGTGTCACTGGAGTACTAACAAACACCACAACATATCTCTTGAATAATCTCTTTCTAATATGACAAAGTGTCCATCATGTAACCAAAGCACTATGTAAATTATACTGAAGATAAGCATCAAGAGCATTCAATTCCATTATTCAATCCACAGCAAAGAAGAATAATCTCATGATAATGTTCTTCTAATTCATGTCCTATGAGACCCAATGTCACCACGGTCTCTGGAGATTATACTAGATATCATCAAGTGAGCAACATACAACCAATACATAAAGGAGATAGATGGGGGTGCATCATGGGATTCAACTAGATTATCATATCCAATGATCACAATCAAGATAACATAATTGGGAGAGAGATAACCACATAGCTCCAGGTACAAGCCTCAGTTCCTAGGAGGGACTACTCCCGCATCATCAAGGTGGAGGAAGGAACATCGATGGAGATGGATCCGGGGGGGAATGCCCGTTCCAGCATGGTGCGGGAACATGAATTTTTTGTCCCCCAAAGCTTAGTCGCGATGGCGACGGAGATCGAAATTGCTTTTGAAAAAATCGTATGGTGTCTGAGGGTTTTTGCGTCGTGAGGTAAATATAGGGCAAAATGTCATTGTGTGGCAATCCTTCCCGCCAATGTGTTGGGGGAAGAGGACCAAGGCTACTATAAAAGGGGCATGGCTGCCGCCGAGAGGGATCTGAGGCCCATCACTTGGAGATCATCCCAACCTTGTAACCGCATCAAATTATCTCTCCACCGGAGCAATTCCAGACAAGAAGGAGTACGGTTTTACACCGCAAGGTGGTATGAACCTGGGTAGCTCCTTGTGTCCCCTATCGTGCTTTGCTTGCATCATGGTTGTGCTTCACCTGCAGGTCTCTCCGCCCAGCTCATATTCAAGTCATCTTTCCAAGTCAATCTGTTTATATTCTTATTTAATAGCGCAATATGTGATCGACATTGCCAGCTCGTGTCTATATCTTCTCTACTTTTCATCTCATGAAGCATATTTTCTTTTTCAACGTCTTTATTTTCTGGCTGATCATACAGAACATATGGATGAAAATCTTTTGTGGTTGCAATCTTGTCAACGACACTCCTTACCCACTTAATCATTTTAAACTCAATTAGAAGACAAGATTCTTCATCCATCCTATATGACAAAATAAGAAATACCAAGATCACCATCTCCGTACTCAAGAACGCTTTCTCTGGAAAGGTAATTAACTCAAAAGATTCGCCAAATCATAACAATAGTTTTCTCACTTTACAACTACTAACTATAATATTTACTACTAACAACTAATATTACTGCCAACAGATAATATTAATGATAAATATTACCTAATAGAAAAAAGTAAGGAAAATCTTGATACCCTTGAAGCATGTGTTGCTGATTTGATCTTGTTGTCTTGCTCCACCCAATCGATCATAATTTCAATACTCCACTCGCAACGCCGCTATTGATTTTTTTTCTTCAAAATCGATTTTTGTATGATGGATTTGGAGGAGAATGCAATGATATACAAGATGTGCTAATTTGTGGCAACTAGTACCGTGGATTTCGCTAGAATCTAGCTGAGAAAAGAGGGAAATAAGAGAGACGCATGAAGAACAAAAAATAGAAGAAGAGGAGGAAGAAAGAGGGGAAGGTGTCTTACATGCTGGATGATGCGAGCCCATGCGTGTTCGATTCTAGGTTATAACCCCTGGTGCGAGCGACAACTCCCCGTCGGTCTGGCGTGGGCCAACAACTCCCACTAGAGCTGGCCACGTCAGCCTAGTGGGACTTGTCAGCCTAGGGGCAGCCGACAGCCTGTAGTCAGTCAAAGTGGGCCGACATGCATATAGAAATACAAAATTATCTTGGCATATAATTTTTTAATTTTTTTAAAACAAATCATGTTTATCGAGTAAATTATCTTTTGTTTCATCGCTATATTAAATGTTTTAGTTG
The DNA here is from genome assembly GCA_950022295.1 of Bromus sterilis. Taxonomy (NCBI): domain Eukaryota; kingdom Viridiplantae; phylum Streptophyta; class Magnoliopsida; order Poales; family Poaceae; genus Bromus; species Bromus sterilis. Next base: position 36,937,596 of record OX465597.1, read on the forward strand.
CAATTGCGAATGCATCATTCTGAAGTGGCACATCCACTTCAGTATAAATAGTAAAAACTGAAAAAATATAGAGTAAAAATAAAAAAAAAATTGCAACAAAAATTAACTACTTGCACATTTTCTTGAGGAAATGACATCCGTGGAGGAAAAATTAAAATCAATATTTCCAAATACTTTTTTTTGCGGGTGTTTCCCAATACTTTCGAAACAACTTTTTTGGTACATTGATTTTGTTTGCATTCCCATACCATTGGTGGAGGAGAATAAAATTGATGCTTCAAAATGCATTCAAATTAGTTTTTTTAACACCTATTTTTTTGCTTTCAATAATATTTTTCATCATGTAACTTTATAAGCTGATGAAGCATTCAATAAAGTTTGTCACAAAAATGCTCATTTCCTTTTTTTTTCTTATCACTTTCTTATGATTTTGTTGTTCATTCTGGGTGCATGTGTACACGTGAGCCAGAATTCCACATCCACTTTTAATTGCTACCTTTAGCATTTATATATTACTATCTATTTATCCAAATATTGTTCATCTAGTATAAAGTGTAAAGTCACACTTTATACTAGATGAACGATATTTATTATGAATCAGATAGTGTATTAATTCTTATAGTACTCCGTATATGTTAGAGGTAATGAAGCACACTACACATTATTGCTGAAAATTTTACGTTTAAGTGATGCATCAGGGTGACTTTGCTCCGCCGCCGCCCCTGCTAGCAGTCAGGCCGCGGAATACATGTGTGCAGATGTCAATCGCTGATTGGCGATAGGTATCGAGCCGCCGGTAAATATGACATTTCGCGCACACATAGATCAGCGGCCGGGCCGGGCCGTTGGGCCGGGTTCCATGCCTGCTCTCGCCCCTTTATCTATAATACTATAATAGTTCATTCCCACTAATCTATTTATATTGACATGTAAACTATCCACATCATCAAGTAGGTCCATCATGCAAAAACTCTTCCACTAACTTTTTATGCACATGCTTCCATTAACTTTGCATGTGCATGCAATCTCTCACAACTAAATAATAACTTTATATGCATTCAACCTCACAATTCATAAGTAAGTTTTATTTCTAAAAAATAAATTATAAGTTACATCGCATTTTGTTTCCTATGTAACATTTTATATATATACACACATCCATAGTTGTTATGATTATTTTAGGTTTAGCCTAGGGTGGAGACGTCTTTACTTTCTCTACTCAACTATGTTTTCGCCTCTTATCATCTCGCCGATTTGTCAAGTATCTAAACTAAAAAAACAAATCCACATCATCAAGTAAGTCCACCATGCAAAAACTCTTACACTAACTCTTCATGCACATGCTCCCATTAGCTTTGCATGTGTATGCAATCTCTCACAACTAAATAATAACTTTGTATGCATTTAACCTCACAATTTATAAGTAAGTTTTTTTATATTAAAACAAATTATAAGTTACATCGCATTTTATTTCCTATGTACTCCCTCCGATCCATAATAAGTGTCGCAAGTTTTGTACTAAGCTAGTACAAACTTTGTACTAGATGAGCGACACTTATTATGGATCGGAGGGAGTAACATTTTTTATATACACATCCATAGTTGCTATGATTGTTTTAGGTTTAGCCAAGGGTGGACACGTCTTCACTTTCTCTACTCAACTATGTTTTCGCCTCATATCTTCTCGCCGATATATTGTCAAGTATCTAAACTAACAAAACAAAAATCAAACTCATTTTTGGATTTTTCATCAAAATTTCTTAGATTTTTTACTTTAAACAATATTTTTTTCAAATAATAATTTATAATCAAATTATACTATTTTTATAAATTTTCATATGTTTTAAAACATTAAATTATTTTTAATGGTTCCCACAGCAACGCGCGGGGTATCATCTAGTTTATAAAAAGATGAAGGCACGAACGAACCTCTGATGGGTTAGGATACCACCGTCTCTTTAACCAATTCAACCATAGATTGATTCGCAAATACATACGTGCTGAGCGAGAAAAAAAGCACGGTGAACAAACAAATACGAGATCTATTTTCCTTTCTTTCGCTGGAGAAAGGAACGTCCGGGGTGGAATGTGATAGCCCTTGGGTGGAAAATTGTGACAACCGTCGGATGGAATGTGATAACCCTTGGGTGGAAAGTAGTTAGATTACGTAAGTGTAGCATTTTTGCGGGTTCACCGACCTATTATATAAACAGACGAAGGAACGAAGGAACCTCTCATTCCCGCGCTCCCTCTTTAGTCTCAGCAAAACCCACGAGATTCCTCTTCTCGCCTTGCAGATGTCGCCCATCATAGCGGCAAGCTCCGGCAGGCCGATACCGACCGGCCCGTCCAAGGCCGACGAGCCGCACGCGCCACGGTCCGTGCGCAACGCCGGTGCGCCGGCCGAGTTTGTCGTTGCCGTCCAGGAGACGGAGACGCCGCCTAGGGGAGACTCGCCGCGGCGGCAGGATGAGGAGGGTAGCTTCGTCCTCCAGCAAGGTTCCGTTGCCGACGTGCCCACGGTGACCGGGAGCATCTTACCTCCGTCCAGCAACGGCGCTAAACAGCGCTTCGACCCCGGCGGCATGGTGCACACTTTCCGGCAGGAGCGCGCGTCGGGCCTGCCAGTGCTCCCCGACCCCGTGGCCGTCGACGAACTGCATGGCAGCTACATGATCGCGCGGCGTGTTCTAGTCTACGCGTGCCGCCCCGTAAGTATAATTTCTGCTCGCTTGAACTAGTCGTAGATTTACTTTGGGTACGATCTAACTATGCAACAACAAAATATGTGCAGATTATCCTCGTGGTAAGCTTAAGTGCCGCCGGAATTCTCCTTTTTACAGTGGTAACCTCAGATGATCATGCTTGGCGCAATATTGCGTATGAAACCATCAGAATTCCTTATGTCTCTTGATGCTTATCTGCTCCTACAAATCAAGGTAAAATATATAGTAAGACCAAAGTAGTACTGTATGCATATATACATGAGAAATGTAAGCGGCAGGAAATACTGAATTAGTTTGCTTAATTTGCACTAAAATTTCTGGGACAGATGAAAGAGAATGGAGCCAATGAAAACCTTATGCGCGGTCTGCTCATGAAACTGGTCGATACACTTCTCAATACGTATCGGTTTTCCGATTCTATAAGGAAAACAGCACACAGCCCCTGGGATACAGAGAAGACTCTTAATTTGGTAAGTTCCATGGCTCTTTCTGAACAAACAAGATTGCGTGCATTGATGTTTACTTTGTTTAATTTGATTGATCAATCATGATTCATGAGAATAAGTAAGGATGAACAAGTACTACACTTTCCATGCATTCGTAGGTGGGGAACGGCCTGCCCGTGTTGATCGGAACTTGCCAGACCGGCTGGTACACCATCGAATTCGTATGTAAGGTGGTCCGATGGTTTGGGAAGGCCGGCCAAGTTTTCATCGGGGAAGAAAAGCAGGCCACTACCGGAGCTGCCATCGGGGGCAATGAAGGCCGTGAGGCGGGGGAGCAGGTGGCAGATGAAGGCGTCAAGGTATCTCGATCATTACTTAGTTATTTGTATTTCCTTTGGTCGATTAATCACGAGCTGAATTGCTACAATACTATGGGTTTTGCAGGTGGAGAGTAGCATGTATGTGATGATCAGAACTTCCCTGCAGGTCCAATGGGTCGCATTTACGGCGCGCATCAAGTCTATGACGTCGCTCGAAGTCGAATGGTTCAGGAAGACCCGTCGAGTTTCCGCCCGAGAAGAAGACCAGGATGCCGGAGTTGCCATGCATGGCTACGGAGGCGGCGATCCTGGGAAGGCGGAGGCAGAGGAAAGCGTCTAGGTGTGTGGATGGATAGTCATCAACGACCCCTATTTTAGAAGATAATTTTATGTATTATGTGTGTATATATGGTGCTTAATTGAATTCTACCTCATTGTCATTATGAATACTCGAGGATCCTATGTACATGCGTGTCTGGTTTAAACACCTTGTCCGATGAATAAATTATCCGGTTATTTGGATTCATGTTCTGTTATAAAGTGATTTAGTAGAACAGAACTTATATGTCGCAATGCAACATAATTTGATACATGAGTTTTACTCTTGTGATGGCCATAGTAGTTCAAGTAGTTTAACAACGCCAACAAAATGTGAAGCAAAAAGAACACAACTGATCGGCAACACAAAAAAGATTACATAACTCATCAACCAATATAATCTATTAGTGTGTGATGCCATCCAAATCGTTTGAACAATACTTATATAACCATCTCCAGTTGATTGCACGCAAAGGCCATAAGCTCCATAGCGTTCCTATGCTGTAGTAAAAATCACATACAGATTGAAGAAATAATTCGAAAGATAACTTGCAAGAAATTAAAAGATCATGATGTGTTAAAAACACAATTATTCAGAATACCAAGCAAATCGTGTTGCCATGTCCCGGTCCCGGTCGAAGACATTTGCTTCACACCAGTCAACTTACACCGCAACGCGACTGTTGTCCTTGCGCTGCCCGACTCGTAGGATTATGGTCCGAAAGCAACATCACGTAGGACAAGAGCCAGTTGGTATAACTCGCACGCGCAGTCGCAGCTTTGCAGCGTCTCTGCGCTCCCCGCTCCCGTTCCGGGGTTGCCGAATCCTAATTTTACAGCTGCTCCGTTAGCGCAGCGCGGCGAATCTCAGTCTTCGTCTCATAGAATCGATAAAAGAGCAATAGTACGCCGAGTACGATCTGCAGCGGAGCCGAGGAAGGTGTGGCGTGAGAGCGACGTGCAATTTTGGCAATTTGATTGACAGGATTCTAATTCTGAATTGTTCTCCTAATTTCCTTGTATAATCTGCTCGTGCTCCGCCTATAAATATCCCACGCTCCATGGTTTGCTCCCATTCTCCTCATCAGCTAACTAAACCCAATACCCACACAGACAAACCCGATCGAGTTCCTTCCACGACCTCTCCGTCCAGCAACGGAGCTAAACCGCGCTTCGACCCCGATAACATGGTGCACACTTCCTCTGATCGACGAGCTGCTTGGCCACTACATGATCGCGCGGCGTGCTCTAATCTACGCGTGCAGCTCCGTAAGTGTAATTTCTGCTCGCTTCAACTAGCTAGCACACAAGGACATATAAATTACTTTGGGTACAGTCGTTCTAACTATGCAACGATAAAATACGTGCAGATTATCGTTGTGGTAGGCTTAAGTGCCGCTGGAATTCTCCTTTTTATTACAGTGGTAACCTCATGGGATCATGCTTGGCGCAACATTGTGTATGAAACAATCATAATTCCTTATGTCTCTCTTGATGCCTATCTGCTCCTACACATCAAGGTAAAATATATAGTAAGACCAAAGTAGCATTGCATGTATATATGAGTACATGAGAAACGTGAGAGCCAGGAAATATTGAATTAGTTTGCTTAATTTGCTCTAAAATTGTGGCACAGATGAACAAGGACAGAGGCAATGAAGAAGACCTTATGCGCGATCTACTCATGAAACAGGTCAATACACTTCCGGAGTACTGTGTTCTAAAAAAAACAATTCGCTGCACTTTTAGTTTGGCTTGTTGGGCCTTTTTCGATGGGCCAAAAAATGCGCACAAGAGGCAAATTGATCATGCTTTTCGCACATGTATGTTCGGCTTTGTTGGGCTTATTTTTCTTGGGCCGTAGCCGCTGAAAAAATACGATCGAGCAAATTAAATGGATGGCCACTTTGCCCTTCTAAATAAAACTTCATAATCTAATGTGCTTTTTTTTTAATTTGTTGTAATTCTTTTTAAGCGCTATGGAATAATAAAAAATACCCCTTATCTCTCTTTCTAAAAAAATAAAAAACATCTCTCTTTTTATTTTAAGAATCTCTTTCTTTCTCCTTAATTTTTTTGAAAAGTGTGCCCACAAAAAACCTCTCGAAAAGTGTTCACATGTTTTAATTTTATGGATTATTAAAAATGGGCTTGCGCCTTTTAAAAATATATATAATTAATTTTATGTAAATTATTGGTATTTTATCATCAGATTAAAAAACCAGTTGTTTTAAGAAATCTTTATTTTAATTAAAAAATATTGCTCCAAATATTCCAAAAAAAGGTTCACATAATTTTTATTTTTGTGTGTCATTCATTGCAAAATCCTACATGTATCTAACTCACGAAAAAGTGTACCCACAAAAAAATCATAAAAAGTGTTCACATATTTTAATATTTTGTATTATTTAAAAATATCTCCCGTTTTTAATCAATTTTTATTTTTATTAACTAATATTGTTCCAAATATCATAAAAAATGTTCACACAATTTTAATTTTCAGTGTCATTTCATTCCAAAACATGTAGCTAACTCATGAAAAAGTGTACCCACAAAAAAATCACGAAAAGTGTTCACATGTTTGAATTTTTTGTATTATTTTAAATGCGTTTGCACCTTTTTAAAATATATAAATTTAATTTTACATACATCATAGGTATACTATCATAGGATTTAATAAAATTCTCGTTGCAACGCACGGGCATTGTCCTAGTACCTTATAATAAAAGCAATAGTATTTTCTCTTTTTGGTAGGGCACCATGAATGAAGATGCCCTAATTATCAGTTATATTATTGGATCCAGAATAGTTCTTTCATGCTCCCTATTTTGTTAAAAAAAATTCAGATTTGAAAATGCAAAGCATATTTAGCGAGTAAATGGTCTTTTGTTTTATCGCTATAGTAAATGTTTTAATTGTGAAAACATCATTTTAAATCCGGTGCACATCCACCTAGTATGAATAGTAAAATGAGAAAAAATATATATAAAATTAAATATTCCATTTGGCAACTAACATTAACTACTTGCACATTCTCTTGAGGAAATGAAATTCGTGGAGGAAAAATTAAAATCGATGTTTCCAAATACTTTCAAATTAACCTTTTTGCTACATTGATTTTTTTTTTGCTTTCCCATACCAATGGTCGAGGACAAAATAAAATCGATTCTCCAAAATGCATTGAGATTAGTTTTTTTGGAACATTGGTTTTATTTGATTTCGCATACAATTGTGAATATTTTTCATCATGTAACTTCACAAGCTGGTGGAGCATTTAATATGTTTGTAAAAAATAATATTCATTTTTTCATTTTTATTACTTTCTTATGATTTTATTGTTCACTCCAGGTGCATGTGTGCACAAGAGCCAGAACTCCACGTTAAATTTTAATCGCTACCACATTTATATAACATATTCTACTAGAGTATTAATAGTATATGCTAGAGGTAATGAAGTGATTTTTTAAATATATATTAATTCCTAGAAATTTGGAAAATATATACAAACTTTAAAAATTCAAATGTATATGCCTGCCGTTAGACTACCTACTGACAGTCCTCTATCCGTACGTAGCCTACCAACGCCACGCGTTAATTCGAAAAGTATATGCCGAAATGAACTGGTTCAAAAAAACTTATTTCGATCCCCACAACTTCTCCAATTAACTCGGCTTTGTTTCGATCCCCACAACTTCTCCAATTAACTCGGCTTCGATGCGGCTGGTATTCCTTTTACCGCTGACAAACTCCCGTGGAAAATGGTAGCAACATTAGAGCTTCCAGTTTAGCTTGGACGCGCCGGATCCAGCTCGTCTAACTTTGCTCTTACAAAGTCAGGATCCTGACTTTGGCCATATCCATCGTCCAAAACTCATCCAACGTCAGAAACTAAGGGGTGCTCTGTTTGGTGATATTTCTTCCAAAATTCTTGGACCGAGCACTCTGTTTCCCCAGCCTCCCGTCGCCAGGGACGGATCCGCCAGGGACTGGCCGCCATGGCCACGCTGCCGTCCCGCCGGTCCCCACCCCGCCGCCATGCCGGTCACCACCCCGTCGCTTCGCCGGTCACCAACCCACCGGATTTCCCACCTCACCCCACCCCACCCGGCGCCAATCCTCCAGAAGATTCCTCCCTTCTACACCTCACATCGCCGGCGAATCACCGATGATCTACCGCGGCCGTCTCCACCCTCGCCTATTCCGCCCTTCCCCGCCTCTGTACCCGTCCGCAGTCCCCGTCCCCGACCGATTCCAGGGGTTCTCCATGGCGAGGGAGCTTGGCCCGAATCGCCCAGACTTGGACGCCGCCAAGTCTCCATCGGCGTGTCGAGCGTCGTCTCTCAGGTGACTCTGGCCTTGCAGCAGCAGGTGTTCACGTGTTCGGTGACGTTCGTGAAGCGGGATGACTAAGACTTCTCGGACCGGGTGGGCATTCGTCCCCGTCCCCTGTCCGCCAGCGACCACCTGGTTCGTCTTGGCGGGTAAAAATCACATACAGCCTCCCCAACTCTCTATTGCAGATGTTCAGAAAATAGTAACTTTGTACAATTGAGATAGTTTCATGCTTGCTTGCAAAATCTACAATAGGTCTACAAAAGCTCAACAAAATATAGCCTCGCATCTTCTCCAACTAAGGTTCAGAACTTGTTTGCTTGATCAAAATATGTCTTCTCCAATGAAAGGTGCAGAGATAGGCATATTGAGTAATTCACTGAAGTTTGTAATGTGATCATATTCATGCAAGTCTTCGTGTAAATTTGGCTTCACTGGATGATTTTATTTTATCTAAAATGGTTGAAACCAACAAACACACCAAATGGTCGATGTTCCTTGTTTGTTCCAAAAATGGTGTCAAATGTCATAACATCACCAAAATGAGCATAATCAATGATTATCTTGCCATCAGCCCAGAAAATGTTTGTTATCTTTTCATCACAGTCCAGCTGAATATCATGTTTGAATGATGGATTCTTTGTAGCCCTTTCTTGAAAATATTTTAACATACTTCCCGCTTCACCATACTTAAGGTCTCTTTGGCGCTTAGTTCTCAAATAATTTCTGCGATCTCGGGGAGTGTAGCTAAGATTAGATGATCCACCAACTCGCCGACTAGCAAACTCATGAGAAGTTTTTGGTGCAATACCGGAGTCATCGGCTATTTCAATTTCAAGCGCCTGCACTTCAGAGATCATTCGTTGTGATGGCAGTAGGTGGCATGCTTATGGCAATTGAAGTATGTGGTTATGTTCAAGAAAGAGATCAGATATTGCCCAAATTTCAGTCTCGCGGTTGAATGAAAGCGTCATTCGAACCGGGCATTCAGTTCTAGTCTCAGCTCGAGGATTCTTAGCCATATTATCCCTTTTATCTACAAACTTTTCGCCCTCTTTGGAACAAACATACTTGCAGGATGTGAATTTACCATCGGAGTTGCTTTTGTTTTTGTACCTCTGCCTAATGTTGAACCATGTCCTTCCTCCATAATACCCCCAAAAATTTCGAGCCTCGTCCAAGGTGGTAAATATCTTGCCAAGCTGAGGTATCCAAGTAGGTAATACATTCTCTCTGTATAATGCACAAGGGAAGCAAGATTTATGTCATTTAATTGTACAAATAACATGCAGGAAGCACAATTGGAAACAAAAACTGCTACTGGATTGAAAAAATGCATGCATATAATAATCTGTAAAAAGAACAAACACCTTTTGGGAAAAAGAAATATTTTATTCTCGCTTACTTGTTTGAATCTGCACTGAATTGATTCTCCATTAGTGACTGATTGTTGCAGCTTAGAACTTTTAGTAGATCAAAAGCGTGCACCTAGCTCTTCTAATCTGGGTGCTCATATTGGCAGGAAAGAGCAAAGGAGGTGTGAGAAGCAAGGGAAAGGAGAAAGTGTGGGAGCAGCAAGATTGTGGTCTTGTTTTGGCGCTGACGAGGATGTACCCCGGCAAATCCCATGGTCAGGGACCCTGGGTTAGTCATTAGAGGCACAGGTTGGACGATAGCTCGTCGGCTAGCAGGAGGATACATTCCTGCTCGATGTTATTGATTGGAGATGGTGATTACAGGGGAGCCAAGGCTAGTGCGCACAAGGCTAGGGTTACCGATTGTGTATTGGATTTCCTCGGACGGCGGACAAGCGACACATGGGGCACGATTTACCCAGCTTCAGGCCCCCAGAGGGAAAACCTTACATGTTGCTTGTCTGATCTTGTATTGATGATGATGTTGATACGTCCCAAACGTATCTATAATTTCTGCTTGCTCCATGCATGTTTTGTGTGATTTTGCCATGGTTTGGTTGAACTTTATTACACTTTTAAACCAATTTGGACTAACCTACTAACTCAGTGCACCCAGTTGCCAGCTTCTGGTTTTCTGTTGTTTTTGTTTTTCAGGTTTTCCGGCTGATTAAAGTGCCCAAAAAATTCCTCAAAAATTATATTAAAAATCAGCGGGCAGGAAGCTTCCGGAATAACCAAGGGAGAGAGCCGGGACCACCACCAGGGAGCCAGAAGGGTCCCTGGCGCGGCCCCAACCCTAGGGCGCGCTAGGCACCCTCCTGGCTGCCCTGGGTGGCCCCTCGATGCCCCCCCTCGCCTATATAACCCCCTCGGGGTAGAAACCCCTAAACAAGAACTCTTTTTCGCGGAAACCTCTCTGTTCCGCCGCCGCCGCCGTTTTCAGATCGGGGCTGCCTGGAGAAGCTGCACCGGCACCCTGCCGGAAGGAGATCACCCCTCCGGGAGACCATCCATAGCCATGGACGCCTCCCGTATGTGCCGTGAGTAGTCCCCCTTGGACCATGGGTCCGTGATCAGTAGCTATGTGATGTCCTCTCCCTCTTTTGTGCTTTCACTTTCGAGACCTCGTGAGCTGCCTCACATGATCGAGGCACCTATGTAATTTTCTGCTGTTGCTATGCTGAGTTTGTTGGGATCTGATGGATTACGAGACTATGTTCAGATTGTGATGAGTAATATATTTGGTTTGCCCTTTTATATTTTGTTCTTGAGTAAAATCTTGCATGTTCTCCGTTGCAGTATTTGCTTTGGCCAAGTTATTTGCTTGCAACTCCAAGAGAGAGCGTTATGCTCGATTGTGGGTTCAGCCCCCTGATGTCTAGCTTGAGTGACAGAAACATGAGACTAGGGGATGTGCTGTTGCCACTAGGGATAAAACAACGGTGATTGTGCCTATTGGTGCAAGAATTGTTTACTTTACGCAAAGTTCTTTTAATGCAGTTCTCTGTTGCTTTGAGTTTACACTTTGGGTGGGATTCGCAACTTAATACCAGCGAGATGTTCTGGATAGATATCTCAAGGTGGATGATTTGTAGTAGATGCAGATGGATTTCGGTCTACTTACCTTGGCGTACTGCCCATTGCTTTTGAGCCCTTCCTTTCTTTGCAGCATAGTTAGCATTGCGGTGCCTTCATAATCCTGTCAATTGCCCAATTGTGATTTGTTTACCTCGCTAGCATTTTTATCGTCTTTTGGGAGAGAGACATCACTAGTGAAAATCACGGGACTCCGGTCCATCTTCATACCATTGTTCACACCCACTATTTACCTTTCTGTTTTTACTTTTACTAGTACCTTTTTTATCTCTTGCGTTTGATCCTTTGTAAACGACAAGGCCGGAGGAATTGGTAACTCCTCTGAACTCGTTGGGAGCAAAGTTATTTGTTTTGTGCAGGTCCACGACAACTCCACGCATCAGAATAATTTCTGACGCTGTTGCCACCTATCGTACTTATCGTTGAGTCCTACTGGAGACAAACATTGGTATCTTTACTGAGGGAAATTACCGCTACACTGCATCTCAACCTTCCACTTGGGGTAACCAACGAGGGGCGAGAAGCCATCAAGCTAATTTCTGGCGCCGTTGCCGGGGACTCAAAGGAAGTACAAATACGCGAGTCCTGATAACCGCCAATTTCTGGCGCCGTTGTCGGACTCCTGTATCAAAAATAGGGGAGTTACACGCTATCTTTTACCTTTGCTTTTTAGTCTTGTTAGTTTACCTTTCAGTTTTTACTTTTGTGTCCCTAATAAAAAATACCAAAAATACCTGCTGCTACTATGGGTTCCAATGAAAACACTAAGTTGTGTGGCTTCACCAGTCACAACAACAGTGACTTTATCTGCACTCATATTGCTCCACCTGCCACTTCAGCACCTTCTTATGAGATTAAACCTGCTCTGCTTAACCTTGTCATGAAAGATCAATTTTCAGGAGCAGGAGAAGATGCTGCTTTGCACCTAAACAACTTTATCGAGCTCTGCGACATGCAGAAATACAAGGAGGTGGACGGAGACATCGTCAAGCTGAAGCTTTTCCCTTTCTCCTTGAGAGGGAGAGCCAAGGAGTGGCTACAGTCTCTACCCAAGAATAGTATTGATTCTTGGAGCAAATGCAAGGATGCTTTTATAGGGAAGTATTATCCCCCTGCTAAAATTATTCAATTGCGGAGTAACATTATGAATTTCAGGCAATTGGATAACGAACACGTTGCCCAGGCTTGGGAACGTATGAAGACGCTCGTCAAGAACTGCCCTACACATGGACTGACTACCTGGATGGTTATCCAGACTTTATGCAGGCTTGAACTTCACCTCGCGGAACCTGTTGGATTCGGCCGCGGGAGGTACCTTTATGTCAACCACACTTGGTGCTGCTACAAAACTACTAGATGAGATGATGCTAACTAATTCACAATGGCACACCGAGAGAGCTCCAACTGGTAAGAAGGTAAACTCTGTCGAGGAGATTTCCTCTATAAATGAAAAGGTTGACCTTATCATGTCTCTACTTACCAAGCAACCCTCTATTGATCCTCAAGATGTTCCTTTAAATTCTTTGGTTGCTCAGGAGCGAGTAGATGTCAATTTTGTCTCTAGGAACAACTTCAACAATAATGCTTATAGGAGTAACTTTGGTAGCAACAATCCTAGGCCTTTCCCATCCAACAACTATGGGAACAACACTTATCCTACCACTAGAAACTCCACTTCAGAACTAGAGACTATGCTCAAAGACTTTATCACTACCCAGAAGGCATTCAACAAGAGTGTGGAAGAAAAATTAGATAAACTACATATCCTCTCTTCGAAGGTAGACAATATAGCCCACGACGTAGAGATACTGAAGATTAGAACCTCTCCCCCTGAGGAGAGGCAGGTCACTCCTATGAATGCCATCCAGGTCCAAATTAATGAAAACATTAGGATGCTGGGAAAACTTAAAGAGAGATGGGCTAGAGAGAAGGAGGAAGAAGATAGAATTAAGAGCCTTCCTACCTACCACACAGTAGCCACTATCCAAGTAGTTGAGGAGATCCAAACTGCTAGCACCCATCACACCCCTAGTCCCACTGGACCTATCAATGGTGATGCTACACCCTCAACCATAGAAGAGGAAACCTCTATGAACATAGAGGCTTTCAAAAAAGTGAGCTTAAATGATATCACTACTTCCCTTATAGATAGTAGTGAACAAGACTTTGATAACTGCACTTTACCAGAAGTTATTGGTTTCCTACACAAAATGTCTAGAGACCCCCACACTAGCACACTAAATCTTGCCTTCACGGAGCATATCACCAATGCTCTAATTAAAGTTAGGGAGGAGAAGCTTAGACTAGAAGCCTCCATACCTAGGAAGCTAGAAGATGGTTGGGATCCTATGATTAAAATTAAATTGAATAACTTCTCTTGTTTTGCTCTTTGTGATGTTGGAGTAAGTACCTCTGTTATGCCCAAAAGAATGTATGATATGCTTGATTTGAAACCTTTTGATCCCTGTTCTTTTGGTGTTCGTCTTGTTGATTCTTCCGTAAAGAAGCCTTTGGGGAAGATCGACGATGTTCTTATCATTGTCAATGACAATTATGTTCCCGTTGATTTCACTATTATGGACATTGAGTGTGAGCCCTCTTGTCCAATTATTTTGGGACGTCCTTTTCTTCGCACAGTTGGTGCTATCATTCACATGAAAGAGGGAACTATCAAGTTCCAATTCCCTCTCAAGAAAGGGATGGAACATTTCCCTAGGAAAAATATTAAGTTACCTTTTGAGTCCGTCACGCGGGCTAATTATTCTCTGGAAAAAACTTGATCTTCTGCTTTAAGCCTAGCTAATGGCTCTAAAGAAGCGCTTTTGGGAGGCAGCCCGCAACGAATTTAGGTTTTTCTTTTTGTTCTGTTCTTAGTGGTCTTGATGATTGTTACTACTGCAGCAGCATCATTGTATCTTTCTTTTTCAAGCTTTGTGCCAAGTTTAGCCTCAGAGTGCTTGAAAGTTCAAAAGTTGGAGCTTGCTGTCCAGAAACAGATTCTGTCTTCTTGACGGGAAAATTCGCGATAAATCACCAGATCATATTTTTGATCTGAATTTTTTTTGACAGCATGCTCCATACAATTGGCTTTCTAGCCCCTGTTCAAAGGCTTTTGATTTGAGTTGCAGAAGTACCTCGAAAAAATTCCCCTTTCTCTGCTGTTCTGTTTTTCTCAGCTTCTGCCCCAGTTTTTCTTTTCGCAGTTTTGCAATCCTTAAGCTTGCTTTTTCTTTGCAAACTTTTTTGGGCAGGCAAGAGAAACAGTAGCTCTTCCTGGAAATCTTTATTTGCAGTAGAGGAAAATTATTTAATTAGGGTACTAACCTCTCTAATCAGCCTACAATGAGTTATGTATGAAGGGAGTTTTCAAGTGCGCGATGGAAGGTGATGAAAGAAGATCCAGGAGTGTCAAGCGCTCAAGCTTGGGGATGCCCAAGTGCACCCCCAATAAATATTCAAGGAGACTCAAGCGTCTAAGCTTGGGGATGCCCCCGAGGCATCCCCTTCTTCATCAACAATCATCGGCCTGTCTTTCGTTGCACTATATTTTTATCACTTCATGTGTTATGTGCTTTGCTTGGAGCGTCTCGCTCTTTACTTTTCTAGGTTTGTTTTGCTTTATTTGCTGTAGTAACAAGTTAGACCCCAACTTACTCTTTTGTGTGGGAGAGAAACACGCTCCACTTGAACTAGAACTCCTCATAGGATTTGCATGCTTATATCTTTTAGCTGTGAGTTGTTCTTTTTCTTTTCTTAGCTGTTGGTCTGTTTAGCTGTAGTGCTTTAGTTTTTTTAGAGCTTTTCTTTTCAGGTTGAACTTTCTATAGGTTGCATGTTTTATCTTGTTAGAGAGTTTGCCTGTTGCACTGAGTTCTGTGTCTTGACTAGAAAGTAGGTAGTTAAAGTTGCTTTTCTCTTTGAAGTAGTAACTTGCAATAGTTTTGAGGTATTGACTAGAGTAATGTTTGAACTTTTGGTGTCAAGAGCTCTTGCCTATTAGTGATAGATGTCGTATTTTGGGCAATCCGTGTGTTTTTCGAAAACCAAAAACCCCTGTTGAGAACTCTAGCTACTAGATGGATCACTAACCTCTGGAGGGTTCGAATATTAGAGTACACTCACGTACCATGAGTCGAGGATGCGCAAGGATAACCAAACCCCCATACACTCCTCCTCGGGGTACCTGTCTCTTTGTGAACCTCCTATTAGATTGAGAGTTACCGAGAATAAGTGCATGAGTTCTTCGGACTAATGTGAGTATTCGAAAGTTGACACTTCCACCTACCCATACTTTTTGTAGCCTCTTCGGTACCGTGCATTGCCCTTTCTCACCTCGAGAGTTGGCGCATACTTCGCCGGTGCATCCAAACCCTTGGCATGATACGCTCTGTCATCATAAGCCTCATTATATCTTTCCTCAAAACATCCACCATACCTACCTACAAGGCATTTCCATAGCCTTTCCGAGATACATTGCCATGCAACATCCATCCTCTCATGACTTGATCCTCATGTCATACATGCTACTTGCTTGATCGATGAGCCGCATGCTAGTTGGGCCTTGCCTAATCATTGCTACATGACGCGCTAGTATCATTGCATATCCTGCTATCCTGGCAGAGGCATACATTTGCATCATGATTAGTTACATTTTCTTTTTGTGAGTACCTTTGTAAAGTGTGAAAGATCTCCTATATTCTTGTAAAATATAGAGTATTGCCCCTAAAGTGAGGAAAAGATCCCAAAGAGGACAAAATCAAAAGATCCCAAAGAGGACAAATGAGAGTTAAATAGAAAGAGCCATTGAGGCCACCAAAAAAAAGAGAAAAAGGGAAAAAGAAAAATAAAAAGAGAGAAGGGGGCATACTACTATTCCTTTTGAGAGATCCACACCAGTGCTTCATCTTCTATACCTTGTACTCCATAGAGATTATCATCATGCATATAGTTATGTGGGGAACTTTTACATTATAGAACTTGGCTTGTATATTCCAATGATGAGCCTCCTCAAACGAGCTCTAGGTCTTCTTGAGCAAGCAAGTTAGATGCACCCCCACTAGTTCCATTGGAGAGCTTTTAGCTCACATGTGCATCCGTTGTATGGCAATCCCTACTCCTCACATCATATCTATCATATGGCCTTCTCTCGCCTATGATTGTCCTCATTGATGTGAGCCTTTCACACACCTTTTTGTCTTCCTCCACCCTTTTTCTGTTTCGCCTTTTAGGTGTCAACTTTCTTGCTCACGCTCATCCATTGCATGAGTGCTCAAAATATCGAAAGGGAGTGGATCAGTTTGACTTGTACCTGGCTAGTGGTCTCGGGACGAGTCCAGATAAGAATCCAAAGGAGACTAAGTGTGAAACTTTAGTAGATAGTTGTTCTCAACAACCTTTTTTCTCTTTCTTCCCAGTCCCTTGCTTGCACGCAAACACCATCTGGAGACATTCGAGTCACGGACAGCAAGAGCTCTTGCACCTTTTGTTCTTTTGTTGCTTGTGTTAATGCCAATATAGACTCTTGCCTGTTAAGACTTGAATTGAATTGCATGCTTTGATTGCTTTACTTAACAGTCCTTATTTGGTTGTGTGGCATGTCACCACAGAAATTATGCTTGTTATCATTTACCTACTCGAGGACGAGCAGGCATTAAGCTTGGGGATGTTGATACGTCCCAAACGTATCTATAATTTCTGTTTGCTCCATGCATTATTTGTGTGACTTTGCCATGTTTTGGTTGAACTTTATTACACTTTTAAACCAATTTGGACTAACCTACTAACTCAGTGCACCCAGTTGCCAGCTTCTGGTTTTCTGCTGTTTTTGTTTTTCAGGTTTTCCGGCTGATTAAAGTGCCCAAAAAATTCCGCAAAAATTATATTAAAAATCAGCGGGCAGGAAGCTTCCGGAATAACCAAGGGAGAGAGCCGGGACCACCACCAGGGAGCCAGAAGGGTAGGGGTGGGCATATAACCCGAAAACCGATTTACCGAACCGAATTAACTCGGACCGAAGCCGAAATGACCGAAACCGAAACCTTTGATACAAAGCTCGGTTGGAAATTTAGGAAACCCGAACTAAGTTCGGTGAATTCGGTCTGCACTTTCTGTACACCGAATTAACCGAAGCCCCGATCCCCTTTAGGCCTTTATCAGTACAAGCGCACAAGGCCGAACAAAAAGGAATTAATTATTCTCTATGTGGAAAGACTCAAAATCAATCAGTCTTGATCTCATACGTGAACTTGGCCACCAAGTAATTAAACACAGTAGACAGTACCACGTAGAGGGACTAGGGTAGTAAGTACTACTTGGCCACCAAATAATTAAACATTATTCATTAATTAGTAATTACCACGTACATGCAAATAACTTTATTAGACTAGAGACTACAAACAGTACTATGTAGTACTAGTATTTCAACGACCATTATTAGCAGCTCCTAACCAGTTAGCATTAGCGTTGTAGTCGACCAGACCTGACAAGTCAGTATCCCATCTCGCACTACTAGTGCGAGCTATTCCAGTAGATCAATACATGCACTGTTCGGTCCAGAACCGATGACCGAACCGAATGATCTAGCAACCGATCTCTCGGTTCCCTTAAATTGTAGAAGCCGATCGGTTCATATCTTTTGAGAACCGAAAATAAAAAAACACCGAAACACCGAACCGAAAAGTTCGGGGGAACCGAACGCCCACCCCTACAGAAGGGTCCCTGGCGCGTGTAAGGCCCGATATGCGGTACTGTTCCAGATCTAGGTGTTTCCACCCAGATCCGGGGACGAAGCACATATCGGTCCCACCGCAACATATGACAAAGCCATATGCCCCGGATTTCCAACATGATATCACAACATTACAGATACAGGATACAACATCTCATACAATCGGCATACAACTGCCTTAATACAATACAACAGCGGAAGATACATGTCTGAGTACAGACTACAAGCAAATGCCTACTGGCAAAGAGAAAAAGCATCGATCCCCATAACCACACGGGTCCAGGCCCTCCGCCGGGATCCGCCTAACTAGTCGTCGTCGAGTTTCCACGTGAAACGTCGATCACCATACCCGTTGTCGATCAAGAGCCCTGAAAAGAGTTTGGGGGTAGTATCATGAGTACAGAGGTACTCAGCATCCAACTGTAGTGGTCATCTGACCCAGCAAGGACTTCATCACTCGTCATTCTAGGACAACTAGTAGTTTACGGTAAGGAAGGGGTAAGTGGTGAGGTTGCTGCCGCACTAGCATTTATGAAGTGGCTAACGATCTAGAGAGTAAGATAAGAGGCCAAGCATTCGATGAGGAATCGCCTCCAACAATTCTTGCTATCCACCTACTACGCAAACATAACACCTATCCTATCCTTGTCCTCCTCTTCGCCTCCCGACGAAGAAGAAGCAGTCAAGGCACACACACGTTGATCAAGTTGTATTAAGATTATCTCAGTTGTTGTTGTCTATGAACAAGGAGTAGGTCTCAAGTCGTCCATAACCGTGGACACGGCTTCTCCAAAAGATTTAACCCTGCAGGGGTGTACCAACTGCTCATTACGAGGCTTCGCACGCACGTCCATCACTCTCAGTTGCTACCCATTACAGGCAACCATTTTATGATTTAGTTCCAAGATATTCGAAACGACAAGTCCCTCTAGCTAACAACGAACAAATCCGGGTGGCCCCGGGGAGTCGACACCCAATCCAAAAGCTGGCCACGCTCTCGGATCGGACTCTTCCGTCGCAACCGGGTTTGTGTTACCGAGACGCCTCACGTGAGGTCTCGGGCCCTCGCCGGCCAAAGGTGGACCAACAGGGAAACCATGTCTCCGCTGGTCCAAGTTGTTTTAAAAGATATCTGCTAGGAGCGACCCGACAAGATATATATGCATGTTTTCAAATGGTAAATCAGCTTGGGCCACCTCTAGAAATGTTTGAAGCTAGATAGGTAAGAAAAGGGGACCCCATAAAATCCCACACGCGGTTAGGCACGCTCAGTCTTAAAACCAATACCCGGAACTCGGATCCTAGGTGACTCGAATGGAACAAAGCGTCGGGGCGGGATAGCCTAGACCTTCCATCCTTCGTCGAATAGAGTCAACATTATAATAATCATATCATCAACAACAATATAATAAGGTGATACCCCAAACCAAGGAGTAACAGGTAACATCGTAGCATCCTAAGCATGCATACTAAGCAGGGGCTGAGCAACGAGCAAAAGTAACATAGCAGTACAAGGTTTGCTGGGAGGGGACATGGCTGTATCGGTTTGAAAGAGGTTGTAAACATGTGGTAGGATCAAACATCGAGCCTAACCTATACTAGCATGCAAACCGCTGGTTGAAATAGAATGGATCATAAGTAATGCATAGTCCTTGCCTGTTGATAAGTCGGGTTCCGAAGCTGTAGTTGATCGCAAGCTCGCATCGTCTCCGAGAGGTATCCGCGGGAGCACACAAGAAGTAAACACTGGAAAGCAATCAACGGTGCACCACTATTACTACGGGGCAACACAAGATCAAGAAAACAACACAAGGCACGGCAACGCGATACGGATCTATCGTCGAGAACGGTTACTAACAATTTAAGTGGAGTACTCGTCACACACGACGATACCGCACATTTACGGTGGTTCAAGTTGCTTAGCTACAGGTGATCAAACAACGGTTATTAACATGGCAACTCAAGCAAGCATGGCATAGCACACAAACATGGCAAGAGATGAAGCACAAAGTAAACTATCTATGCTAGTCAATTTAAGTGAGGCACAACCTAAACATGGCATAACACTAAGTGCCGCACGATGATTAAAGGATTTGGTACTGTTCTGCCCTAAACCATATTTTAGGTTGGTTAACAACAGAAAACAATAGCATAAACACAAAGAACACGAAAAACTAATCAAGTTACATATAAGGCACACTCCAAACGGAGTTACGGTTAAAAAGATATAAGCAAGACAAGTTATGCACACATGCTGTATAAACAGGGGTAAATCTATATGCAAAAGTGCAGCAACATGACATAGCAATACATGGGATGAAAGTAGACATGATGCTTAACAAAATGCAATTGGAATCACTCAATTCCGATAAACGGTCGCGACACACTCGTCGACCGAAGTTGCAACAAAATAACAGTTTCAGCAATAGCAGCACAATAACATCAGGATAGCTACTTTGGAGCAAGATATAAACATGATGCAGCAAGCAAATATGGCATGTGAATGCATGAAACTGAAGTAGAAACATTGCTTAACGCAACGCAAAAGGAATCAATGCAATAGGCCTCGTGGATTTGTTACAATCATCATGCAAAGATGCAACAAAATAATAACAGCAGCTCAATAACAGGAAAAGCTAGCAGTTTAACGGCCTGATGCCCTGTTCAGCACACATTTACACAATCAAGATGAGCTCAAATGCAAATGCTCACAAAATATGAATTAAAGTACACGCAATTCTGGGCAACTTTCGTTTTGGGGGCAACGTTATCGGAGCTATGGATTACTCGCAAACTTCAACGCAATATCGAATCAGCACACAGTTTATCAGCACTTAGCAAAAATAACAGAGAGCTAGGGAAAAAAAACGGGCCCTCACCCAGATCTTGGCCCAGATCTGGCCTGGAGAGGGGCGGCTGGGCCTCGTGGGAGCTGGCGCAGGTGGGCCGCCCTGAGCAGGCCGGCCCAGGAGGCAGTTGGGGTGGCCAGCCGGTCGTCCCCGTCCCGAACGGGCAGGACAGGCGGCGGCGGCTGCGCCCCGGTGGCGGCGCCGGCCACCGGCGGCAGGCGGCGGGGCAGGCGGTGCAGGGGGTCCTCGGGTGGCGGCCTTCGGCAGCTTGAGGCGCCGGCGTGAGCAGCACCGGGCGGTGCGGTGAGCTCGAGCTCCCGTGGCCGGATTCCATGGCTGCGGCAGCGGCTTGGTTCCTGCGCGGGAGAAGATGGGGTGAGAGAGGGAAGAGGAGGAGGGAAGGAGGAGAGGGGAACCTGCGGGGAGAGGGGAGGAGAGGCGCCGGCGGCTGCGGCCTGCTGCTCCGGCGGCTCCACGGCTCGGGCGACGCGTCCATGGCAGGGGAGAGAGAGAGGAGAGATTGAGAGGCTGGAGGCGATCTCGGCCGTCAGATCGGGTGATCTGACGGTCCAGATCTGCTGGGCTGGAACTGCTGCAAAAATTGGGGTAAAACAGGGGTGTGGCTGCAAAATTGTGGCTAGGGAAACCCTAAAAATGGGTGGGAGTGTTGTGGTCTTTATATAGCATGGGTGGCTGGCAGTTTGCAAAAACATCCCCGGTTTTTACCTCGCGCGCGCGGTGCTCACGTTTCTGACCGCCGGGGGTCCGCGGTACCTCCGATTCGGGTAAAACTTCGAACTGCGCGATCAGCGAGTCGAGCCGGAGGCGTTCACCTCGCGCTGGAACCGTTCCGAAAACACTTTCCGGGGCGCTATAAAAATATCCCGTTTATCTATTAAACGGGGTTTCTCATTCCGTTGGCTGCGGCTGGTCTCGTGCGGTTTTCGCGACGGTGATCGGGCGAAACCCGGTGTCGCAAAGGTCGAGTGTCAGGGTGGCAAGGGTCGGTCTCCGTTCGGTACGAGATAAGAGGGGGGAAAATAATCGTCGATCGATAAATCGGGGATGCAAACACCGCAAACAAATCAGACAATCAAACAATTCACACCGAAAACAAATTTTTTATTTTTTTGCAAAAACTGGGCTGTTACAGCGCGGCCCCAACCCTAGGGCGCGCCAGGCACCCTCCTGGCTGCCCTGGGTGGCCCCTCGACGCCCC
The DNA here is from genome assembly GCA_950022295.1 of Bromus sterilis. Lineage (NCBI taxonomy): Eukaryota > Viridiplantae > Streptophyta > Magnoliopsida > Poales > Poaceae > Bromus > Bromus sterilis. Next base: position 36,959,544 of record OX465597.1, read on the forward strand.
CCTTCGCCTATATAACCCCCTCCGGGTAGAAACCCCTAAACAAGAACTCTTTTTCGCGGAAACCTCTCTGTTCCGCCGCCGCCGCCGTTTTCAGATCGGGGCTGCCTAGAGAAGCTGCCCCGGCACCCTGCCGGAAGGAGATCACCCCTCCGGGAGACCATCCATAGCCATGGACGCCTCCCGTATGTGCCGTGAGTAGTCCCCCTTGGACCATGGGTCCGTGATCAGTAGCTATGTGATGTCCTCTCCCTCTTTTGTGCTTTCACTTTCGAGACCTCGTGAGCTGCCTCACATGATCGAGGCACCTATGTAATTTTCTGCTGTTGCTATGCTGAGTTTGTTGGGATCTGATGGATTACGAGACTATGTTCAGATTGTGATGAGTAATATATTTGGTTTGCCCTTTTATATTTTGTTCTTGAGTAAAATCTTGCATGTTCTCCGTTGCAGTATTTGCTTTGGCCAAGTTATTTGCTTGCAACTCCAAGAGAGAGCGTTATGCTCGATTGTGGGTTCAGCCCCCTGATGTCTAGCTTGAGTGACATAAACATGAGACTAAGGGATGTGTTGTTGCCACCAGGGATAAAACAACGGTGATTGTGCCTATTGGTGCAAGAATTTTTTACTTTACGCAAAGTTCTTTTAATGCAGTTCTCTGTTGCTTTGAGTTTACACTTTGGGTGGGATTCGCAACTTAATACCAGCGAGATGTTCTGGATAGATATCTCAAGGTGGATGATTCGTAGTAGATGCAGATGGATTTCAGTCTACTTACCTTGGCGTACTGCCCATTGCTTTTGAGCCCTTCCTTTCTTTGCAGCATAGTTAGCATTGCGGTGCCTTCATAATCCTGTCAATTGCCCAACTGTGATTTGTTTACCTCGCTAGCATTTTTATCGTCTTTTGGGAGAGAGACATCACTAGTGAAAATCACGGGACTCCGGTCCATCTTCATACCATTGTTCACACCCACTATTTCCCTTTCTGTTTTTACTTTTACTAGTACCTTTTTTATCTCTTGCGTTTGATCCTTTGTAAACGACAAGGCCGGAGGAATTGACAACTCCTCTGAACTCGTTGGGAGCAAAGTTATTTGTTTTGTGCAGGTCCACGACAACTCCACGCATCAGAATAATTTCTGGCGCCGTTGGCACCTATCGTACTTATCGTTGAGTCCTACTGGAGACAAACCTTGGTATCTTTACTGAGGGAAATTACCGTTACGCTGCATCTCAACCTTCCACTTGGGGTAACCACCTCCACTTGTGCTGATGAGGGATTGAATTCCGCATGCTTTCACCAGAGGGATTTTCAAGTTGATGTCCGAGCTAATGTCAAGAATTTATTTTCTGGAGTCGCGCGGAGTTCCGTCAAATTCCGAGAGTGCTTCAGTGCGCGGGTCGCCGACGGATATCCACCCGTTGGAATTCGCAGAAATTTTCACAGGTTTTTGAAAATTGGATTTCACATCTTTTCACCGAAGGGATCGTCGAGATGAGCTCCGAGTCGCCGTCGCCAGTGCCCGCAACACAGACGTTTTTTTGTCCTATAGGCTGCGCGTGAGCGCTTTTGTTGATGTCGATCTTCGAGTGACGCGCTCGAAAATTTTCTTGTTTTCTCCGTGTGCTCGATGTAGATCTTGATGTAGGTGTTGAAGAAGCCCTTGAGTTGTGACTTGCTGGAGACGGGACCGCCGAGATCGTGATTCCAACCTGTGTAGTTCCCACGGATGGCTCCAATTAACGAGGATGTACCCCGGCAAATCCCATGGTCAGGGACCCTGGGTTAGTCATGAGAGGCACAGGTTGGACGATAGCTCGTCGGCTAACAGGAGGATACGTTCCTGCTCGATGTTATTGATTGGAGATGGCGATTACAGGGGAGCCAATGCTAGTGCGCACAAGGCTAGGGTTACCGAATGTGTATTGGATTTCTCGGACGGCGGACAAGCGACACATGGGGCACGATTTACCCAGCTTCAGGCCCTCAGAGGGAAAACCCTACATGCTGCTTGTCTGATCTTGTATTGATGATGATGTACAGAGGTGCCGTGAGGGCTTTGGCGGAGAGAGATTTGTCTAGTTCTATGCGTGGGGGTTGAGAGCTTGTGTCTTGAGTTCTCCTCCAGAGAGGTGCCCCTACCTCGCTTTATATAGATAGCCAGGTAGGGTTTACAAGAGTCCTAGTCAACTACAAGTAGGAGTCCTTGTCTTGCGCCTCAAGTCTTCGGCTTCATGTCTTATTCCATCATGTCGGTGTCCACAAGTGGACCCCTAGTGGGCCGCCAGCCATGACACGCACCAGGTACCCTCTCGTAGAGGAGTCGTGGGGTCATCCCCTCGTATGGCGCCAATGAGCTGGTCTTGGTGGTCCTATTTTGGCGCCAATGCTTGGAATATTCCCTCCACAAAAAAGCAATAACAACTAGTATTACAAGCAAGAGAGGCGTTGGATGGGTTGTGAACGGTGGATATGGCCAAACTCATGTCATGACTTTGTGGGAGCAAAGTTAGACGAGCTGGATCCGGCGCGCCGGAGCCATTCCCTAGGACACTTTAGAACCTTGCAATCCCACTTGTGGAGATCTCTGTGTGACAGCCTTCTTCCACGACGTCCTCACCATCTCCTCCGTCGCCTCTTCTGCAAGACACCGAGCCTCGAACATTCTGTTATTCTTCCTCTGACTGTTCGCCACATCAAAGAGATATTCGGTACTTCCTCTGATCCTAAATAAGTGTCGCTCATCTAGTACAAAATTTGCACTATCTTAGTACAAAATGAACGACACTTATTATAGATCAGAGGGACTATCTAATAAGATTGGCATGTGATCCGAGAATTGGAACATCTCCATCCATTCCGGGTTACATATCATCCTATCAAATCTTTCTCTAAGTCCTCACGGAACGAAGTAAATTTATCACCATCATATCTCATGGAAAAGGAGAATACATTAATATCGAAAAGATACCAATTACACCCGGCCTCTGTAACTACACACTGCCCAAAAGGCAGTACGGATGCACTCAGCCAACCAAAACAAAAGGAGAAGAAATAAAAATAAAAGTCCCGCTACAAAGTTACAATCTTTGCAACAGCAGCACAACCACCACCAAGCCAACACTTAATGTACAATTCTTCAAAAGCACCACCTTCGAGAATGAATCAGTGCCAGGCACAACCAATTAAGGCCAGACCTTGGGTTTTCACCCTGAAGGTAGTCCCCGCTCTCAAAACAATGTCTTCAACAAGACCATTGTCAGGCACAACCAATTAAGGCCAGACCTTGGATTTTCATCCAGAAAGGTAGGACTTTAAACTTCACCTGTGTTGTCGCCCTCGCTTACATACTGCTGCCACGATTCCTGAAACTCCGAGCCAGTTCCTCATCGACGCAAAGACTCCAATCACCATTGCAAGTCCTCCAATCTCAGCCTTCATTACATTCTCATCTCTGACTTCACCATGGATTTGCCCATGATGGCAACAGAGCAGAGCTTCGCGCCACTCCTTGCGTTGCGACCGAATCCCACCCAATCCAGCAATCTCCAGGCATATGCCCAAGGGAAATCACCGGCGGAGCCTTCCGGAACCCGTCACTCCGGCCAGATCAAAGAGGACAAGCGTCAGGCAGATCTTCTTCATGGCGCAGTTTGGAACCCTAGGACCACCTTTATTCACGGCAGCAGGCCCCCACGCCGCCCTGATCCAATACGTCATCGTCATGCCGCCGTCGACGGATCTAGGCGAGGAGATCCATCCTCCCCGAAGGCACACGCCGCAGCCACATCACCGCATACCGGATGAGATCCGGGTCACACGGAGAGCCACCACAGTCGCGCCCCCACCCCTCTCCGGATGCCGCGCACTGGGCCGCCGGCGGCATGGCAGCCATCACGACACCCCCACGGGCCAGACCGGACCAAGCCAGGTAGGGTTGCGCCCCACACCGGTCCGACCGTCGAGCACCGCCGGTGAGGGGCCCGCAGCCCCCGCAGCCGCCACGGATTAGATCTAGTCGAGCCAGATCCGTTCGCGGCTTCCACCACTGGGAGCACCTCCACGCAGCCCTCCACGTCGGGCAGGCGACCACGGCCCCGCCGCCGACGCACCCTGCAGACGCGCCGCCGCCACCGGACGCCATGGCCCACGCCACGGACCTCCGTTGCGGGGAGAAGAGTCTCGACGCCGTTGACACCGACCGGGCTTTGCACGGCGGCGCGCACCGGCGGCGGCGAGGGAGAGGAGGAGGAGGAGGTACGGGAGTTGGGCGGGGGGGAGGGACGACCGCCGCCACCGCTCACGGGAGCAGCAGGGCGGCTCGGCCGCGAGAGGTTCTAAAACTTACACTGGAATGTGGTGATTCTTGCAAATGCATCCTGAAACATTTGGGTTCATACGCCTCAAGATGTCCAGAAGCGAACGAACTGTCGGGGCACCCAGAAGGCCCCGACAGTTCCAACTTATGATTTTCATTGCTCTCGGCAATCCTCCTCGAAGGAGGTCACCGTTATATTTTCTGGTTCAACCGCAATAGTTGCTTTCAATCTCTTCTGGTCATGTACCTTCTGAGGTGTACTCATATGGCTCTTATCCACCAGTTCATTAGAGATGTTCTCAACCGGTTTATCTTATCATTCACAAATCCCATAGGGGGCGCATTGGGTGTTAATTGCTAATCCCTTGTTCGCCAACTGCTGCAATGTAGCTTCCTGCTTGGGTCCAAATCAGTACATGCAGGTACGATGACGTGATATGCGGATTGATCTATTGGTCGCTTTAGTGAAAAGGGGATGAACCTAATGGGGACCGTTGCTTTTGAGCTAACTTACTAACAAGCCGATCAACATCTAGCGATAAGTGGCACTGCAACATGACTTCACTTACTAACAAGCCAATTGAGTGTAGGTGATAATTAGTTCTTAAGGGATTTCTCTTTGGACGATGCCTCGACGAACATCCACTATCAAGAACCCTATCTCACTTATTATCGATTGGCTTGCTTCGCAGTGTGTTAACATCATAGTTGTCACTTTTAAAGGTTTTATACTCTTATTAAACTTATACATACTCCCTCCCTTTTATAATATAGTTTCATTTTGCCAACTAACATAGTTTGCAAAACGATACTACGATATAGAACGAAGGGAGTATCATCATCGGTTTGATTCATTAAGCTACATTGTTATCTGTTTTACCACTTTTATGTTTACTCTATAGTGTAGCATTGGTGGTGTGCTATTGAACTACTAGAGTAGGAAAAAACGAGAATATACACCCGATCACCTCGCGATCCCCAAATCCCCGAATGGACACGCGAAGCATGTGCACAGTGGAGAAGCGCGGCCGCGTCCACCTCATCACCCTCACCGGCGCCGGCGAGCACCGCCTCAGCCCGTCCCTCATCTCGGCCCTCCGCTCCGCCGTGGCCACCGTTCGCGCCAACCCCGGCGCCGGTGCCCTCGTGCTGGCCGCGGAGGGCAAGTACTTCTCCAACGGCTTTGACCAAGCCTGGGCGCGCACGGTCCCACCCCACCTCCACGGCTCCATGCGAGGAGCCTTCCGCGCCCTCGTGGCCGACCTCCTCGCCCTGCCCATGCCCACCGTGGCCGCCGTCACGGGCCACGCAGCCGCCGCCGGCTGCGCGCTGGCCCTCGCGCACGACTCCCTCGTCATGCGCGCCTCCCGCGGGTTCCTGTACATGAGCGAGGTCGACGTCGGCCTCAAGTTCGCCGACTACTTCGAGGAGCTGCTCCGGCAGAAGGTCCCCGACGCCGCGACGAGGAGGGACATGGTCCTCGCGGGGAACAAGATGACGGCGGCGGAGGCGGTGCGGCTGGGCATCGTGGACGCGGCCGCGGATGGCGGCGTCGAAGACGTGGTGGCCGCGGCCGTCGCGGCGGCCGAGGGGCTCGCGGCGAGGGGGTGGGAAGGGGAGGTCGTGGCCGAGATCCGGAAGGCGATGTGGCCCGTCGTGTGGGCCAAGGTCAAGGACTACGGCGCCGAGGCGGCGGCAGAACGGCCGCGGCTGTAGGCTCCGGTATATATCGGATACTTGCATCTCTTGTGCTCGAGAATTCGCCTACCTAGATGCAGTCCAGTTTAGCCTGAAGAATTGCTCTGAATTCACAGTGTGCCATAGATCTGGGAACTTCAGCTAGGTACTCTAGTACAGAGTAATGTTCAGGAACTGCCTGAACAGAAGCATCTGGTCAAGAATTGCCATTGTGGTTTGGAATGTCCGGGGCCTGAACAACCCGGCGCGTCGTGATGTGGTGAGAGATGTGGTTCAATTGCATAAGCCTGTTGTTGTGTGTCTGCAAGAATATAAATTACCACATGTTGATGTTCAAGTGGTTGCTCAGTGTTGTGGTGCTGCATCCTCCAATTCCGCCTTCACCCCGGCCCTGGGCGCTCATGGTGGTTTAGTTTTGACATGGAACCCTGACCTCCTTGATGTTGCCCAACGAATTACCCTGCTAATCCTTCATTTCTGCTGACTGCACTTGGAAGATGACAGGAGTCGAAGTCCGGCTGATTACCGTGTATGGTCCTCAGGCTGAAGCAGATAAATTCAGATTCCTTGATGATGTCCGAGCCTGATACCCTGACCACAACATTCCTTGCATCATCACTGGGGATTTCAACATTATAGCCCAAGCTGCTGATAAGAATAATATGAATATCAACCAGAGTATGGCTGCATTTAGGAGGTTTGCTAATGAGTTGGAGCCGAGGGACATTTGTATTTGCATGGAAGGAAATTCAGTTGGAAGAATGAGCAAGCAGATGCCATGAAAGTCAAACTTGACAGAATGTTGTTCAATGAAGGATGGAATATTGCCCGCCCCAAATCCATCCTCATGGCTTTGTCGTCTGACTTATCTGACCACTACCCCTTGCTGCTCATGACGGATGTCGTCTTCAAACAGACGAGGCATTTCTGGTTTGAAAAAACTTGATTCCTGGAACCGTCGCTGATTCTTTAAACCAAGCCACTACCTGCTCGGACCCCTGCCTCCCCTCCACTACAAGCTAACCAGGACTGCGCGTGCACTGAAGAAATGGAGTTGATGCCAGATTGGTGACTTGAAGCTGCGTGCAGCCATCTCAAATGAGCTGCTAGGAAGATTTGATGCTGCTCTTGACGACCGTGATCAAGTGAGTTGGTATGCTAAAATGAACCTATCAGTTCGCATTCCCAAGAGCCCAAACGCTGAAGAAGCAAAAGACTACCGGCCTATCAGTTTACCCTGCTTCTTTGCGAAACTAGATTCTTGCAAGAAGACTCCAACCAATGATGAATGATCTAGTGTTGCCAGGACAGCATGCTTTTAACAAGGGGAGAACAATCCACGACAATTTTGTTATGGTACAAGTCATGATGAAGCTGTCACACATGCAGAAGATACCAGCAATTATGTTGAAATTAGATGTGGAAAAGGCATTTGACAACATCTCTTGGGAGTTCCTCCTTGAAGTTCTTGCTGCTAAGGGGTTCGGGCGAATCGGGCGGAACTGGATCTCAGTGCTGTTACTCTGGTGGCCATTGTGTTCCATAGGCTTCTTCATGTGGGATGATGCTGGAAGGAGGCGAGCTCTTGCGCTTGCTGATTGCCGACTCGAACCTGACTGAGGCTCGCTTGTTCTTCCATTTTCTTTGGCCACTTGGGTTGCTTTTACTATACTCCATCTAATCATAATGAAGAAAAATTATTGATCTTGAAACCCGGCTTCATTACATGTGGCATCTGTTGGTTCTCTGACCGAAGCTGGATGGCTGGTTGACTGAACTTGTGAAGGATGACTGCATTAAACTATGTAATGTATGGGCAATTGGGCACTCTTCTTTTTAACTCTGAAGGAACATAGCTTTCCATTAACCATGTTGCACAGCATTATCGCCGGCAACCAGGTCGGAATACAAAGTCATGGGCGTGCTCAACCCGGAGGGTGTTCTCAATGAAATGAAAGTTAGTTATGTCCCAATAAGACTATCACTGCTTTTGACCGTTCCTAAACTTGGAGAATGCACACAGCCACTCGGTAGACAACGGATAAGATGTGTGCCTAGAAAGAGGCTTCACTTCTTCTCCTATCGGTCACATGCTCATGACACACGACAGTCCCCAACGAAGGCACACATAAGCTTACTCATACACAACACTAGAAAGAAAGCCTCGTCGAGGTAGCGCGTTAGCGACATCGTCATCACCTCCCCTTGAGTGAATGTCGTTGCATCCTTTCTTCATAAGCAAGCGACTTCAACTTCATCGCAGATGACCGCCAACCTAGCCCATGCCATAAAGGGATTGCAGTCACATGAAGGTTCATATTAAGCACACAGCCATTTGCGACAAGGATAATGCAACTTCGATCCTAACAAAGAACTGCGAAGCAAAACTATGCAAGGCTAAGGCCACTGAAAATCAACAAACAAAGCACTTGATGTCCTGCCATCATTGCCGCTGAGACCGTAGCTTCGATTTCACAACAACAAACAACCTAAGAAAATTGATGGATTTCACAACAGCAAACAACATAAGAAAATTCACGGAGGGGCCACGACTATCGTAACCATCATCGTAACTCGACATCACTCACACATCTTGTTGTGTTGATGTCGGGACATCACTCACACATCTTGTTGCTAGAGAAGCCCCGGCGTCAACACAACTTCTTCCATCGACCCCGCTTGTTGATGCCCAACTCCAAAGATGACGCCCGCAAGGAGGAAAACAACGCCATAGCACCGCTATCATCTAATCACAAGGACATAGTGTTTCCTCCAAAGCTACAAATGTAGTGGTTGAGACTTGAGAGTATCACCTCAACGACACCACAAGAAGGAAACGACCCTCAAAAGTGTCGTCATTGCCAGCTTCGATACTGTCCAAAGACAAGACTTTCGCCTGATGTAACTAACCTTCCAAGCCGCCGCGGCCAAATCCACCAGGATTAAGCCCTCCCACACCATCTCCTCGCCTCATGCAACCACCGCAAAACTACACCTGCCAACCGCCCTGGACAGCCACCCCAAGGGGCCAAGCCCCCACGCTTGCAACCTCCCCAGGCTCAGGGAGGCACCTCGGGTGAGCTGATGATCAAGGGGAAACATTCACCTCTGTCAAAGGCCGACACAGATGGACTTTCCCTTATTTGCCTAAAGCATGCATCTCATAAGAGGAAACCAGGCCATGTAACAGAAAAGTCATTTGCTGCAGGACGACGACATTTACATCAGGGACAAGGGACAAAACAGGGAGCAGGTATTACTTACTGCCGCATTACAGTACTACTACCAAGCGTTACAAAAATGGCAGGAAATAAACATGTCACAGCCCTAGCATTAACATATGTCTCCACCTCCTACATCATTGCCTTACCTACTAATAAGTAATAACTCAACCAACATGTGCCACCATGTGTACTTAAACAATGGCGGCGGCAGCAACAACAACAACAAGGCTTCTTCAACGTCAGATAATTTACATAGTTGTACTTCTTTCACTTGCGCACTGAATCGGTCTCTCCTCAGGCTTTAGGAGAGTGGCTTCGAAGATGGTGGTGTCGTCCGAGCTTGTGCGTTTGCAGCTCGCAGAAGACGGACAAACAAAAAAATGGGCGATGCAGCACACCTTTCTAGCTCCCAGCATGCGCGAAGTTGAGGCCATTCTGCCGTCGAACATGTTCCGGAATAAGCCTGTTGATGAGGTCTGGAGAGGCGTTTGCTATCTGCATTACCAGAAATGAGCAATGATGAGCACAGCACGTCATGAGCCCAACAGCTTTCCAGGGTAGAAAAGTTAAATAGTTGATGCTTGAACAGTATCTTTTACTTCAGGTTTGAAGTTGAACAGAGGGGGGAATGGGCGGCCATTCGGCAAGCGTGCATTCGGCTCACGTAGCTCATCAAAGAAGGAATGTGCACATGCATCAAGCTGCACAGGAAACCAAACACATAAGAACGTTTTAAATTGAACAGATTGCTACTTTAAAGATTATGTTGTTTTCCAACTAAAGTAACAGCATTAACAGAGACCCTTTTCTAGGTGGAGCATTAGCTGTAGTTAACAAGCACATGTGACCATAAAGTTCCACCCACTCTCTATCAGTCAAGAGTCATCAACATTTAGTTCTGGACCACACGATATCATAATTATAATGCCAATGCAGGACCAGATGCTAATCAGTGACTGAAAGCTAAACATTGGAACTTCCAAAAACTGGCAAAAAATAAAACAATTCCACAAATGTGGAGAAGAGCATATTTTTATGGTTAATGATTGATGACCCCTATATTCCTTTATCTCTAACAAAAAAGAATTATTAACTGTAATCCAACATTATGGAGACGACCGCTAGAATGGTGAAAACAATTTAGCATCTACACAGGAAACACAGGGAAATATATAAACTTAGTACACCCAATTTAGTATTATGCACCCAGCCACTTGGCACAACCCACAGCTTTAAGAACAACCCAAAGAAGTCAAGCACAAAAATAACACTTACAGCAGTGCAACGTAGACTTGGTGAATATTGGAGAAGGCGGGAGGCAAGATCTATAGCTTCAGCTGGCATTCTCTTGTGGAAAATCTAGGGAAGGGAAAGTACAGCAACCCGTTAGCTACAAACATTTTTAATCCACAATTTACAGATGATGTAGAGAAGTTTGTAGCTAAATGACATGCAAGAAGATGTGGACTTCATGCCATGCAAGTATAATGACATGATGCAGGAGCTACAGGCACATTTTTTATTTCATAATTTGCAGATGATGTAGAGAAGCTGGTATCTAAATGCCATGTAGGAAGATGCAGACTCGATGCCATGCAAGTATAATGACATGTTGCAGGAGCTACAGGCACATTTCTTATTCATAATTAACAGATGATGTAGAGAAGCTTGTAGCTAAACGCCATGTAAGAAGATGTGAACTCGATGCCATGCAAGTACAATGACATTATGCAGGAGCTACAGGCACATTTTTTATTCATAATTTACAGATGATGTAGAGAAGCTGGTAACTAAACGACATGTAAGAAGATGTGGACTTGATACCATGCAAGTAATGACATGATGCAGGTGATCCAACATAAGACTTAGTGTATGTCTACCTTGTGCCAAGGATGAGCCTTTATCTGAGGAAATCTGAACTCGGTATAGTTGGGGTTCATACATCGAATTTCCTCACGGGTTGGAGTACCAAGAACCTGCAATAAGTATCACATGGCTTTAAGAAACATCCATAGCAGCAGAGCGAAAGAAAGCGATGTTGCATGTGAACATCTTGCAGTACCTTGATAATCTCCACTAGCTGATCGACTGCAGTCTCTCCTGGAAACAGAGGCTGACAAATACAGAACACACAAGATGATCAGAATCACCTCGGGAAAAATATAGTTTAATCAATGTGCCCTAAAAAGGAAAAACACCTTAGAGAAGGTAACCAACCTGACCAAGAAGTAACTCTGCAAGAACACATCCAGCTGACCATATGTCTATTGAAGTTGTATATTCAGTTGCACCAAAAATGAGCTCAGGAGCACGATAGTAGCGAGAGCATATGTATGAAATATTGGGTTCACCAGGTACCTGAAACAACAAGAGGGAGATGGTGAATACATGGTATTAGAACTAAAGAGTGGAAACATCCAAATTGAAGAAAAAGCTGATGCAACTTTTTGTACAACCAACAACAGGCTACCAAGATAAAAGATACAGTTTTTGTGCTTTGTGCCGCCTACAGGGCAGCTGGAGTAACAAATAGACCTGATAGCATACAGATAACAGTGTATAATGAACCCATTTTGGAAGACTGAATTCAAGTAGAGAGCCAGACACCAACTATACAATTGATCAATCATAAAAATGAACACTCAAATTTGGCAAGAACTATCCCATTGCGCTGTTGCATTAAAGACAACTTGCTGTTGCATTAAAGACAACTTTAAGCAACAACTCGCAAGTTTCAACTTCTTACACGTTATCATGGAAAAAATAGCATATACTATTCTAGATAATGAAAATAAATGGCATAGATAACATGTCATGTCAACAGTATGACCAGTCAGACAATAGCTGACTAGAACAATTCAAAAATAAACGCAATACTGAAATAAACTACTGATTCTAAAGGGGTGAAATCAACATACCAGAACTTTTGCACTTCCAAAGTCACAGATCTTGACTTGATGGGTTAGAGGATCAACCTGTATTGGCAAGGGCAGAGAACAATTCAGGACCAAGAATAATATCGTACAAGCACCGATACCGTGTTCACATAACACATACCAAGACATTTTGTGGTTTCACATCCCTGTGGCAAACTCCTGGAACAGCATGAATATAAGCTAGCCCTCTAAAAAGCTGCAAACAAGGCAAAACAAACCTTAGCAGGGCAATAAGGCAGTTGTAGGAGATCAGACAAGTGCTAATATGATGGTTCACAGACCTGATACATGTAAAGCTTGACATAGATAAGCGGCATCCGCTGGTTGGCATTGCTGTAGTGCTTGAGCACACGGTACAGAGTCTCAGGGACATACTCCATGACAAGGTTGAGGAACAGCTCATCCCTGCTCGTGGTTGAGAAGAAGCAGTGCTTCAGAGAGACAACATTGGGGTGGTCCATGGAGCGCATAAGCTGCAGCTCACGGTTCTTGTAACGACGGTCCTGCAGCACCTTCTTGATGGCCACCGTCTCTCCAGTCTCCAAACACTTAGCCTACATGTGAGAAGCAGTTGGATTCAATAAGCAATGCATCAACCAATTGGCAACAGCACATAAAGCAAAAGCAAAACCATGAGGAGACCAAGGGACCGTACCTGGAAGACAATCCCAAATGATCCAGTTCCTACCACTCGCTCAGCCATGTAGCTAATTGTCTGCAATCGAGATCAAAACGACATAAGAAAGCATCCTCTAAAAACAACAAACTGAGCACAAAACAAGTGGTGCTTAGAACATGATTTTAGTAAGAACTTTAGTCGTAATACGGAAAGCAAGCAATAGATCGACCGATGATGGGACATAATTTCTCCGCTGCATACCAAATCGGTTGGAAATGAACAAAAGGCACTGTTTCTGGTCAACGAAACCAGCAAAATCAGCTGCATCGCAGCGAATTCCTGGACGAATCGCCACCAGACCACCACAAATCCACGCCCACCCCACCAACCCCGAAGAAAAGTAGAACACTGGTACAAGCTAAGCATTTGTAGAGACCAGAAATCCCTTGGCAGGTGGAGGAACTAGGCCGCTAACAGCACGGGAAGGGGAGCCGTGAGAAGAACAAGCACATTTGTCCAGAGACGCGCGCGCGAGAGAGAAATCGGGACCACGAGCTGCTCACCCGCTTCGGCTCGCCGTTCTTCCCGCCGATTGTGGTGGAAATGATGTGGCCCGTCACGGGGTCGCCGCCCTCCGTCTTGGCCTGCAGCAGCACGAGAGAAGAGCGCGCAGCATTATTAGCCAAGCAAAGCGCCGAGAGCAGCAGATCGGCCGGCGAACCCGGGCTCAGATCCGGAACAGGCACCCAGATCTGGGGGAAAAAGCAAGGGGGGTTACCTTGTCGGCGACCGCGTGGGGCGGGACGGCGGCGGCGAGCGGGGGCGGCGCGTCCAGCACCATGGGCTCCGGCGCCGGCGGCGCCTCCATGGGGTTGCGTGCGCGGGGACGGGGGGCGCGCGGGGGTGGGGGAGGAGGGGCGAGCCGCGGGGACACCTACTATGGAGAGAGAGAGAGAGAGGAAGGGAGCTGCTGCTGCTCTGCTCTCTTGTGCTTTGGTTTGGGGGTTGGCTTTGCGTTGGGGATTGGGATGGTGGTGGTGGGGGTGCGCGCTTTTGACCGGTCAGGGAGGCTGCTGCGGGGGTGTGGGCTGGCTTGGCTGTGATGGATGCCCCCCGAGATGCCGCTTTGGTTTGGACAGGTGGGAAATGTTAACGGAACGGAGGAGGGAGGTGGTTGGTATAAGTGGAAGGTGAAGCTGGATTAGATTATGTATATATAGGCTAGTGATGGGGTGGCCATATATTACTGCCAGCATTTTATTTAAATTTCATTTAGACATTTTTGGCAATTTTAATCTTATAAGTTTCGCTACGATATATCGAGATAAGATACGGTAAGAAGAATGGATTATATATAGAGATAAAACGACGGCTAGTGATGGGGTGGCCATATATTACTGCCAGCGTTTAATTTAAATTTTATTTTTTATATTTTTAGCAATTTTAGTTTTATAAGTTTCACTGAGATATATCGAGACAAGATACGGTAAAAAGAAACGTGCGATTTACAAATTGTATACGTTTCACTACGATATCTCGAAGCCAAGGGCGGCGAGATAAGCTTACTCGAAAAACCTCATCGGTATTATTGGCAATGCGTAACTGCTGCTCCTAATTTATAAAATCGTATCTTTTTACTATGATCGGATACGTATATTTTTCATAAAAATTTCAATTAAAAATTACCAAACAACCCTGCCGCAGAGATCCGCGATCCCCGCAAACCCGGTACTGGTATTAACAAACAACTAAATTGTATTATGCGAGGAAATATTTGATTTTATGCTATAACTGAATATATTTTATATTTATTTTATACCAACATTATCGCCGGCGTTTAATTTTTTATTTTAATTTTTAAGGGAAGAAAATTGTTTGATTTTCTACCGTGCTCTTTTGTCTTCGCTAAGGTCGTATGGTTCATCGCTTTTCTTCTAGCAACGTTTAATTTTTTATATATGGGTGCTTCAAAAAAATGCTACTATTTTCTATCGGATTATTTATGAATACCAAAATAAAGTAATAAATTATTCTAGACCCCCTAATTAATAATTTGGATTAGGATACGTTTTCTATAAATCACAAATATTATATGAAATCCTAAGTTCAAATTTTAAAATAATCTTCAAAAAAAACTTCGATTTATCTTCCAAAATATTTGCAATAATTTTGTAAGAAAATCAAAAAGATATAAACTGTTTATCCTTTTAAATGTTATATTAAAATAATTGAAATTCTATAAGCCCAAATATCCTTGATTAATCCTTGGAGATTATTTAGCAAATTGATTTTAAAATTAAAAGGGAAATAGGCTATATTCCTATTTTTATTTTTTGAATGAAAAACTATTTATTTAAGCCCAAATAATATGATTAGACTTTAATAATTTTCCAATTTAAATTAAGCAAGTTTGATGTTGGGTCAAATTCAAAATTAAAAAGGATAAAAAAAACAAGTACATAGAAAAGTAGATAAAGAAATAGACAAAAAAGACATAAACTACCCAAGCCCAACCCTCTCTATTCGAGCATATACGCCATTTTCGCAGCCCGCATATCCTATTTACGGGCGGCCCGCAAAAAATCAGTATCGCTACCACGAGGGCTCCGGTGAAACAGATAGCGCATCTCGCACCGTAAATTCCTTTCGCGGTACGAGATGCAACATTTGCTCCGCGATGAACCCCTGACTGGACAATATATGTTTTGCATCCAAGAGTTGCATATCTAGAATTCATATTGTTGCACATAATTCATATAAATTGGACATGGTACAATAGCATGTTTGATAATTAATAGCATAAAATGAACATGGCACAATAAAATCCAAAAGCAAACGAAATGGAAAAAATTTGTGCATCTGAAATCAAGCAAAATAAATCATTGGTCATCATAGATCAACATGATCATTGTTGCGTAGAACACTATTGTCCTTAATGTGTGAAGCTTGAACACCGTCGTCACCCTCGGCACCACCACCACGACCACCACCTCCTCCAAAGCCTTCTTGACCACCACCCCCTTCTCGAAAATCACCATCGGTCCTTATCATAAGATTTTAAAGGTCCATTCTTCTTCGGCGCATTGTCTCCGTCCTTTCAACTCCCAAAATTCTTTTTACCTAGGATTCATGGCATCCGGATCCATCATCAAGAATATGTCCTCCTCAACGGTTTTCTCATCCTTATCTTTTGCTCCTCCAGATCGAACTTTTGCTCCGCATAGGCATATCCTCTTGCCCACTTTTCATCTTTGTACTTCTCTTTCTTCTCGGACATCTTGATCTTGGTTGTATTGCCACATGTTTGGTCGATGTCTTTTCTTTGAGCATCATCATTTCACTAATTTGATCTCTCGAAGTGATAGCTTTAACCGACATCTTCACCCTCTCTTTCTCTTTCTTATTTCCATTCACTCCCCCCCCCTTTGGTGCTTCATCACTTTTTTCGTCCTCCTCCAACTTTGCAAGGGAGCCTTTCTTCAGAGGAGATTCATTGTCCCTCAAGCTCCATTTCTCACTATCCTTGAGCAAGAGCCAACAATGGAAAAGTGTGAATGACATTCCCTTGAATCCCAGGCTTGCCTTGAATAACTCATTGTCAATCCAATCCTACAATGATCATTAAAGGGTGAGCACAACTACTCATCAACAAATGATGCAATGGTGAAACACAAACAAGGTTGAAACTTATATAACCATCGATTGTGCATCCACTCGGAGGGGCATTTCTCACTTGGGACAAACTTCTACTCCATTGGCTACATGTTTTGTTGATTATTATCCATCGATCTTGAAGTGATTTCAAAGAATGGCTCGATGTAATCAACACAAATTTGTGTTGGGAATGTGCCCTAAAGACAAATAAAATATGTTTTATTAGCATATTCTATTAGTTCATAATAAGTTTTATATTGTGTTATAACTGTATTAAGCGGAAACATCAATACATGTGTACTATAAAACAACCAGATCCCTAGTCAACTCTAGTATACTAGTCCACTATCAATCGGATGATCAAGGTTTCCTGATCATGAGGACATAATCGCCTATTGACAATGGGGTCGTATCATTGGGAGAATGATATGATGGAAATACACCCACCAGATGTGTTGCAATGTGATCGAGTCACATAAGTTCAACATTGCGACAATTATAACGTAGTGACCAGATCCTTTGACCGTAATGATCATACATAATTACTATCTATTATGATACCTTGATTTGCATCCACCGCCTGACTGAAATATGCTGGCCATCAAGGTGTACTTCAGGTATTCCGAAGTAGATACGTTAATGAGTATGCAAATAGATCAAAACGAGATTTATCCATCCGAGTGACGGATAGGTACTCTGGGCCCACTCGGTGATATTACATCATAAAGATTGCAATCATGTGACTAGGTCACTGATACGTCCAAAACGTATCTATAATTTCTGCTTGCTCCATGCATGTTTTGTGTGGTATTGCTATGTTCTAGATACACTTTCATACACTTTTGATCATATTTGGACTAACCTATTAACTGAGTGCACCCCAGTGCCAGTTTCCGTTTTTTGTTGTTTTTGTATTTCAGGTTTTCCCATTATTAAAAGTGCTCAGAAAATTCCGGGGAAAAATATATAAAAAATCAGCGTTCCATAAGCTTCCTTACGCCCGAAGGGGGGCCAGAGGGGCCCCACCTGGTGCCTAGGCGGCCAGTGGGCGCGGCCTAGGGGGTGGTCGCGCCGGGAGGCCGCCTAGACTCCTGGTGGCCCCCCTGGCTGCCCCCCCTTGGCTCATATTTATTCTCCCGTCGCGAAAACCCTGATTCCGGACCCCTTTTGTCCAGAAGCAATTCTGATCTCCGCCGCCATTGCCGACAAGCTTCGGGGGACCAGAATTCCTGTGTCGGCACCCTGCCGGGACGGGGAAGTGCCCCCGGATTCATCGCCATCGACGTTGCTTCCTCCCTCCATGCTGCGGGAGTAGTTCCTCCCCGGGTCTGAGGTTTCTACCAGTAGCTATGTGGTCTTCTCTCTCTCCCATGATGTGATCTTGATTGTGATCATAGGCTATATTAATCTAGGATGATCCCATGATGTTTCCCCTTCTTCTTTGTATTGGATTGATGTACTCACTTGATCTTATCTACTATAATCCCCGAGACCATGGTGACAACGGTCTATTGGACATGGGTTAGAAGAATATTTTCATGAGTGATTTCCTCTTTTGTGTGTGGATTGAAGATTGTGGGTCTCTTCGTGCTTGTCTTTGACTATCCTTTAGATATGTTCTGGTGATTGTGGTGCTCTCTTTGGATGGCCGCGGTGACATTGGGAAATCCATAGATGGGAACTACAAACTCTGAGGTGTGCTTTTGTAGCCCTACACAATTCTCGTCCTCTCTTGACCACAAAGGAATGACCTCCGAGTACACAATTGTCCTGATGTTATGGAGGATGGTGAGCTTGATTGCATTCATTATTATCCTGATGTTAAGTCCGTAGGCACTATTGAAGATGATTTTGATTATGATATGCATGTTACTTATTGTGATTGGGAATATAACGATAATGTCACTTATGATCTTGAAAATCTTTTTGGTGTCAACTCTAAAAATGATGATATAGAAAGCTCTAAGCTTGGGGATGATAAGATTGCAAGTCCTTTACCCATTAGTGATGTGGTAATTGATAATTCTTTTTGCTGGTAAGAATAAAGACAACATGTTTACAAATATAGTTGCTAGCAATGATAAAGCTCTTCTCTACTATGAATCTATGATGATGTTATAACTCCTATCTATATTGACTGTAAAGGTACCTATGACATAAGGGGAAATTATCCTTATGAAACTTGTCATAATCATGAAGGGAATTACTCCCTTTCTGAACACCATCTTCCTAATACACAATTAATCTATAGTGTTCAAGTTGTTTATGATAGTCCTGCTCACACTATTACCAATGAGAAAGATTATGCTTATGTGGAGAGTAAGAGTACCTTTTTGCATGTGGATCATGGTAACAATGCTTAATTTGATACTCATGTCCAAAACGTATCTATAATTTCTGCTTGCTCCATGCATGTTTTGTGTGATACTCATGTTCTAGATACACTTTCATATACTTTTGATCATATTTGGACTAACCTATTAACTCAGTGCACCCCAGTGTCAGTTTCTGTTTTCTGTTGTTTTTGTATTTCAGGTTTTCCCATTATTAAAAGTGCTCAGAAAATACCGGGAAAAAATATATAAAAAATCAGCGTTCCAGAAGCTTCCTTACGCCCGAAGGGGGCCAGAGGGGCCCCACCTGGTGCCTAGGCGGCCAGTGGGCGCGGCCTAGGGGTGGCCGCGCCGGGAGGCCGTCTAGACTCCTGGTGCCCCCCTGGCTGGACCCCTTTGGCTCCTATTTATTCTCCCGTCGCGAAAACCCTGATTCCGGACCCCTTTTCTCCAGAAGCAATTCTGATCTCCGCCGCCATCGCCGACAAGCTTCGGGGGGCCAGAATTCCTATGCCGGGACGGGGAAGTGCCCCCAGATTCATCTCCATCGACGTTGCTTCCTCCCTCCATGATGCGGGAGTAGTTCCTCCCCGGGGCCGAGGTTTCTACCAGTAGCTATGTGGTCTTCTCTCTCTCCCATGATGTGATCTTGATTGTGATCATAGGCTATGTTAATCTAGGATGATCCCATGATGTTTCCCCTTCTTCTATGTATTGGATTGATGTACTCACTTGATCTTATCTAGTATAATCCCCGAGACCATGGTGACAGCGGTCTATTGGACATGGGTTAGAAGAATATTTTCATGAGTGATTTCCTCTTTTGTGTGTGGATTGAAGATTGTGAGTCTCTTGGTGCTTGTCTTTGACTATCCTTTAGATATGTTCTGGTGATTGTGGTACTCTCTTTGGATGACCGCGGTGACATTGGGAAATCCATAGATGGGAACTACGAACTCTGAGGTGTGCTTTTGTAGCCCTACACAATTATCGTCCTCTCTTGACCACAAAGGAATGACCTCCGAGTACGTCTCCCTTGCATGTTTTATGGGGAATATCATGTGATTAGACTATGTTAATGTTGTTGGGAGTTGCCACTAGTGAAAGTATGAAGCTTAGGCCTTGTTTCCACCATTGTTACACCATTTGCACTCACTTTTGTTACTTGTTTTCTTGCTGCACTTTTTATTACAAATTTATATTACCTTGCTTTGCTACACCTATCACCCATATTTTACCATCTCTTCGCCGAACTAGTGCACGTATACAACTCCTAGTTGTATTAGGTGTGTTGGGGACACAAGATACTTCTTGTATCTTAATTGCAGGGTTGCTTGAGAGAGACCATCTTCAACCTCTACTTCCCTGAGTTCGATAAACCTTAGGTCATCCACTTGAGGGAAATTGTTGCTGTCCTACAAACCTTTGCGCTTGGAGGCCCAACATAGTCTACAAAAATAGAAGTGTGCGTAGACATCAGTCACGGGGTTGTAATATCACGGGAACGAGTAAACATGCTTGTCGGTAACGAGGGTGAACTAGGTATATTGGATACCGACGATCAAACCTCGGACAAGCAAAGTACCATAGGACAAAGGGAACAAGACTCGATGTTAACGGATCCAACTGCGGTGAAGTTCATTCGATGGAAGCGCAGGGGCTATCAAGGATTGTTACCAGGTCCAATTGATTAGTCATTGATGAAAGAGTGTCTAATCATGTCTGCTGTTTCTCGGACTGTAGGGTGTCACACTTAAGGGTATTCGACGCATTAAGGATAGATTCGGGATCATTGGTGAAATAAGAGAGAACACCGGAATTGTTCTGGTGGAGGCCAGAAATAGTTATGAAGATATTGAATTGTTCAAAATATTATTTAAATATGTTTTAGTATTGAATTAATGAAATAAATATTAAAAATCTGAATTAAATAATGAATTAAAAGGCACATGGACCTCATAGGACCCATTAGGGGAAGAGGGAGTCTCCCCCCATGGGCCATGGCGCCATGAAGGGGCCCACCCCCGTTTATTGCACTCCCCCTCCCTTGGGATTAGTCCCACATGGGAAGTTGAGGGAGGTTGCTCCCCCTCCTTGGCCTATATAAGTAAGGGGTAGGGTGCCCCTTTTATTCATGATTTTTTTGAGACAAGTTCCCATCTCTCTTCCTCCTTTCTCCTGCCTTTGAGTGGACTCCCCTTGTTTGGAGTCTGCACTGGGATGGGTGTTTCTCCACCATATACACGCCGTCGTGCTGCTGGAATCGGGATCCGAATTCATCTTCTTTCCGCTGCTCGCCTGGTTCAAAGCCCGGAGGGAACGTCGGGTACACCGTATGTGTGTAATCCGGCGAGGCACTACACTTGTGGTGCTCCTTCATCGTCGTGGCCGTATCGCGACGTCTTCACCGACAACGTTTCGATGAGGACGCAATCCCATCATCGATCTTTAAGGATTGGGTGGCCTTTGGAGTCATCGTGGATCTGCGCGGCATCGGGGATTGCCGGTACAACTACAGTAACCAGGTCCAATTGATTAGTCATTGATCAGAGAGTGTCTGATCATGTCTGTTGTTTCATGGACCGTAGGGTGTCACACTTAAGGTTATTTGACGCATTAAGGATAGATTCGAGACCAATGGTGAAATAAGAGAGAACACCGGAATTGTTCCGGTGGAGGCCAGAAATAATTCTAGAGATATTGAATTGTTCAAAATATTATTTAAATATGTTTTAGTATTTAATTAATGATTTAAATATAAAATTCTGATTTAAAATAATTAAATAATGAATTAAAAGGCACACGGGCCTCATAGGGCGCATTAGGGGAAGAGGGAGTCTCCCCCCATGGGCCATGGCACCATGAAGGGGCCCACTCCCCCTTTACTGTTGCGCCTCCCCCTCCCTTGGGATTAGTCCCACATGGGAAGTTGAGGGAGGTTGCCCCCCTCCTTGGCCTATACGAGGAGGGGTAGGGTGCCCCTTTTATTCATGATTTTTTTAGACAAGTTCCCATCTCTCTTCCTCCTTTCTCCTGCCTTTGAGCGGACTCCCCTTGTTTGGAGTCTGCACTGGGTTGGGTGTCTCTCCACCATATGCACGTCGTCGTGCTGCTGGAATCGGGATCCGAATCCATCTTCTTTTCGCTGCTCGCCTGGTTCGAAGCCTGGAGGGAACGTCGGGTACACTGTATGTGTGTAATTTCGTGAGGCACTACACTTGTATTGCTCCTACATCGTCGTGGTCGTATCGCGACGTCTTCACCGACAATGTTCCGACGGTGAAACAATCCCGTCATCGGTCTATAAGGATCGGGTGGCCTTTGGAGTCATCGTGGATCTGCGCGGCATCGGGGATTGCCGGTACGACTACATCAACCACGTTCACGCGGAAACGTTTCCCGTTTAACGGACTACATACTGGTATGTGACCTATTTCCATCTGTTACTTGCATCACCATAGCATGGGTCTTGGGCTTGGGTATCGTAGGTTATGAAAAATTATTGTTTTGTGCCCCGAACCGAATAGTTTGTGGTATTTATCTTCAATCTATTGCCAATATTTCTTCACATTTTGATCTTTCCCCGTGACCTGATTGAGAGACACACTCTCTCATGCCTGAACCAAACACGTGTCCTCCACTTTGGTATAGTTTCCGATCCTCTTCGCGAAAATTTCCTTCAGTACCATCAACCTCTTCTTCATCAACTTCTTCCACTTCATCATCGTCGTCATCCCTCTCATCCGTCTCTGGATTTGCATCGCCTTGCACATCCATTCTCAGTTCAAAATCATTAAGAGGCGCACTCAAGTCCACCGCAATCGCATCCAACTTGTCAGAATATGATTGAGTGGTACAAAAACGATTTGAGAATCCTAGAAGAAATACAAAGAGGTGTAGGAGTTCATCAGCAAATCAAAAATATATATTTTAACCTTGCGAGCATTTCAACGAACAAGTCACCTTCGCCACTTGAATCGACCGAATCCGACGATGGTAGGTCGCCATGGGTCGTGGCCTTGTTGTATGCCGTCGGCCGTGACGATCGAGTGTGGTATAGTGAATTAGGGTCGTGTAATCACTAAAGCAGACAATGAGGGGTGTTCATTTAAGTGGGAGTTTTTGAAATTTTAGACTAATTAAATTTGAACTCTTATTATGAACCTAGTGTTAATGTATTTGCAAATTTCATTGTACATAATGTCATACCCCAACATTTAGATCAACTATGACTCTTTTATGCATGATGAAAAACTTAATAGTAATTGGTATGACTTCATTGATCGGTACGAACGCTTGGGAGACAAACTCACTAGTAATGACTTGATATAAGTAATACAATAATCGTTAGGAGATGTGCCTGATGGTATCGCGAGTGAGGAAGCTGATGATGAGTATCATACTCATCGTTGCTTGTTCATGACTGTCCAATGCACCATGTTTTATTCTATGGTGTTTGAATTATGAGTGTGTTTTGACGGAACCACATGTATGTCGCGGTCGATGAACTTAAAGTATTGTTTGTGCCGCAAGTCAGAGTTATGAAGTATGAGTATATAGACAGGTTTTCTTTCAACTACAAAGGATGAAAACACCCGCTTAGAAAGTTGGCCCTCGCTCGAGTCAAACAGGTGACTCGCGAGTTTCTAGGGGTCGGTCGCAAGAAGCCGCATGGAGGTCATTGCGCTTAATGTTTACATAGGTAGCTAAATGGTTTGTCATGGAAACCCTAGAAGCCACTTAAAACTTGCAAGTAAAGAGTAGAAGATGTCTAACCTGATTTTGCAGGACCATTGTGACGTGATATGGTCTTCGTCATGATTGAGATTATATGAGATGATTATACTATGTATTATTTTGCATGGCTTACATATCATGGTACAACATGATGGCTCGAGCCATAAGATTGTCATTTATTTGGCATGTGTGCCAAACTTCATGTAATATTTCTTTTAATTGCATAGGTATTAGCAATAGCTATAGTATTTACATCGAGATGATGATCATACGTCATGGTATTCGACGATGTGCCGTGCACAGAGGTGACGATCCCGCCAAAAAAAAGAGGAAGAAAAAAGGAAGCAAAGTGCTAAGAGTTTTTTCAAGAAAAGGTTATACCATGTCACATTATTTCTCTGTCAACCTAACCAGGCCAACCACCAGAAGAGGAGCCACCGTTGCTCGTGCTCCACAGTCGAGGACGGGACGGGACGACGCCTCCTCCGTTTGTTCCGTTGGCGATCGATGGATAGAGAAGAGCCGCGCGTCCGTCGCGTAGCTAGCCTACTACCACGAGCCTACCACCGGCTTGGCAAGGCTGGCAGTCAAAGCGGGCGGGATAGGTGTGGAGCGATCGACCGATGGATTGACGGAGCCGTCCGTCCGTCCGACAGCGGAGGCCCCTCCCCGCCATTTCTTTAACCCCAATCCAATCCACCACGGGGATCGATGCGGCTCCGGCAGCAGGTCCCCGATCCATCCGATTATTATTATTATCAGCGCCCAATAATTCAGCCAGCGGCGTCGGCGTCGCCCGCCGTTGGCCGTCTCCCGCGGCACATGCGTCCTTCCTCCGCGCAGCACGCCACCACCACCCGCCGGCAGTCCGGCGCCGACCGTCCCGTCCCGTCCCGGTTCGTCCAGTCGTCTCCGTCAGGCTCTAGTACTGGTAACTGGCGCATGGAAGCCAACGCACGCCACACACACCCAAGCTTTGTTTGACCGCCGAAAATTCCCAGAGAGAGAGAGATTCTACTACGACTGAAAACCTCTCTTGTTCTCCCTCCCGATCCCTAGGCCCCAGGATAGGATTAGATTATCATCATGCCCTAATTCTTTACTCCCCGACGGACGCCATCCATATCCATGGTCCTCCTGCCCTGCCCGCCTCCATCCCAGACACAGTGCGATCACTGTTCACCACCCAGCGAGAGCGAAGCCCACAACATAATTTTGAAGATAACGAACGAGCAGAGCGGCAGACGGTCGTAGTACAACGATGTACGTACGGCTGGGCTACTCGATGGTTTCTCTTGTTCCCACATGGATCATCCATATGATATAGTACTATGTATGGCTACCACAGCTTTCGGCACGACGCCGACGCGCCCAGGAAAGAAAGAAGGAAAGGCCGGGCGCGCGCGCTGTTAATCCCGCCGGTAAGTTGGACCTTTCGGAAAACCCGGAGCTCGGCCTGGCGCGGCGCAGCCAGTAGTCTCCAAGCTATGGACGGGGTAGGTTTTGACCGCGTTCAAACGCCTGTCACTCTCTCTGGTTCGGTAAACCTGCCTGGCGTCGCCATGCTATGCTATGCTATGCCGCTGCTGCGACAGACCTGCGACAAATCTATTCCACGGATCTGAACGCACGCAACCGCGCTACGCAGTACGTACATGATGTTACAACTCCATAGCTCCCTGCTGCTCTCCTTGACTCGACTTGACCCGGAGCCGGAGCAGCTCGCCTGCCTGCTCCCTCACCGTCGCCGACCTTGACAAAATCTCCCCCCCGGCAATAACTACCACCTCACCAGTCATCTGCGCGCAACGGCCGCGCCGCTGCTGATATTTCAGTGGTGAGCCCGAATGATTGCAGGCACATGATATTATGATCGTCTTTCCGTTTGTTAGCATTCTTTTTCTCTGAAACTAGAATATGTTCGGGGGCAAGAGAGATTTGATCAACAACAACATGCTGGACGCCATTATCATCCAACAGGAACACAGGGGGCCATGTGGTGGGCCAGGGGGGATGCCCTCGAGACGCAAATACACTAGTAGTACAGGACAGCCGATGTCACATCAAACATTGACCCCGAATAGGGACCCCCAATCAACATGATTATGTGTCGATCCGACCATTCTTTCTTTCTCCTCCCACCTGTCCCCCTCCAAAATCCAAATCCCAATTCCAAAACGGGCCAGCAGGGCTCATTTCCTCATTGGGCGCGTTGCCAATTGCACCACAGACGTTGAATGTTTACTACTCCCGTATCTGTTGAAAGGTGTGCTTGAAAACGAACGAGAAGACAATTTTGTTACCGGTTTTTGATCGCTGACTTGACATTTTCTGCCAACGGTGAGGAAAAGGGTGCAGCTTTAGCTGAGATATGCAGGTTATCAATGTGGTTTACTGTATATGCAGTTTCTTTTTACGAATTTCTCCAAGTAGATAAGGGCTAGTACTTTTTTTGCTGTTTTTTTGGGCTTTTAGAATAAATTGTTCCCTATATAGTGTTTATTTTAAAAGCTCAACCAATTAAAAAAAAACTTATTAATCAAGTCTTGACTACTATGCTTTTGAGAAAATGACTTTGATTGAGCTTTTAGGATAAGCTTCGTACGGGGCAGCTTATCACTAGAAGCCTAGTACAAAAGAATTGACCCTGAATCCTATAGGATTTACTGTGAACAATTGTATTGCTTTGTTTACGTAGTTTCAAAAAATGCACATACATTTACAGTGAAAATGTACTACTACACATCTTACCAAGTACTTTTGTTTATTCGTGAATGATGATTCAACCCTTTGTTTATGTTACAAAAAAACATGGAAAATCCATGGACAAAGGGAAGATTTCGTATGTTCATAGGTGAATTTATATGGCAAGGTATGATTAGGTCATGTCTACACTTCTAGAAGTGTTTATTCTAGGGTAGCCCGGTGCATGTAGCTCCCGCTTGCGCAGGGTCCGGGGGAAGGGTCCGACCACTTTGGGTCTATTGTACGCAGACTTTCTCTACATTTATGCAAGAGGCTGTTTCCAAAACTTGAACCCGTGACCTCATGGTCACAGATTTACCACTGCGCCAAGGCTCCCCTTCCAAGAAGTGTTTATTCTACTTCAAAAAGTGTTTATTCTGTGCTTTCGTTGTTTTTCTTGGACACGCCTTGTTTGTTATTGTAGCTTTAATGTTTGATTACATCGGAATCATTGATACTAACATACACACCTTGTGAATTTAGCTACTACTGCATCATATAGCAATGTCTTCTCTTCTGCAAAATGAACAATTTTTCGACCTATGTGTTCTCACCCAAGACAAATAATGCTTGTGAGTGTGTATAGTAGCTACCAGTAGAAAACTGCTACTTTGATCTCGAGCTCAAATGAACCCGCACGAACAGTAAGATTGAAAAAATAGTAAAAAGGGGAAAAATCATTTTTTTCTGTGGATGAGCATCAACAAATTTTCTAACAATCTGCAAAATTTCGTCACCAAAAGACATCCGTAGAGGTGTGTCCAAAAAGAATAAGTGCTCCAAAATTTGTTCTTTTTAGTCGTGATTTTTGTTTTTTTGTACAAGCCTCCAAAATTTTCTTTTGAAGATAAAATTTTGCACAATGTTAGAACATTTGTTAATGTTAATTCACAAGAAAATCTATTTTTTTGAATCTTTTTACTATGTTTTAGAAGTTAATGTTTATAGGGTGCATTTAAGCTCGGGATTAGTAGGTATCAAATGAAACTGGCCGCCTTCTTCATGCATGTATAAGGTGCTAGCTGATGTGTTGGAGTTGCTTTGCATTGTTCAGATGCAAAAAAAGTTCGCTCGGCGGGGGCACTTCTTATGATTACCTATAGTTTTTATTTCATTTATTATTATTCTAAGACAATTATTACCACTTGCAATCTCTAGCATCCCATTTTTTATCACAAGAAATAACTTGTAAGAACAAACCAATGAAGTTCTGGTGTTCTAATGGTTTAAGCGCATCCTGTTATCTACAATACCTAAATAGTTCATCGCCACTAACTTATTTATCTTGACATGCAAGTTTTCCACATCACCAAGTAGGTACACTATGTAAAAACTCTTTCGTTAATTCTTTATGCACATGCTCCCATTAACTTTGTATGTGCATGCATCCTATCACAAATAAGAAATAAAAAATTATGCACTCAGCCTCACAATTTATAAGCAACTTTTTATACAAAAAAAAATCAAATTACGAGTTACATCGTATTTTTTATGTGACATTTTGTATACACATCCATAGTTGTTATCATTGTTTTAGGTTTCGCCAAGGGTGAACACGTCTTCACTATTAGTTCCATGTCTTAAAACATCAGAATATTTCTTAACAGTTCACGCAACAACGCACGGGGTATCATTTAGTTTATTATATGCATGGGGGCACCTGCTAAATGATGAAATCTATTATATCATGTTAGTTCCATCTAACTTTAGCATCTAGAATTTTGCATCTAGCTTTTGTAAAGAAGGAGGACTCGACGACCAAGGACAACCAATGACACGTCATAGCTCTTTCAAATATTGTTTCATCCGCGAATCAATCTGTGGTTGAGTTGGTTAGGTGGATGGTTGTATCCCCAGCCCATCAGAGTTCAAATCCAAGATTTGACAATGGTGCTCGCATTTTCCTGGATTTATTCAGGGGTTCCGGTGATGCGCTTTCAGTGGGAGGAGACGTTCCCGTCGAAGACGAGGTGGCGGCTTCGTTAATCTCAAGATGATGTACCGGCTCAGTATTGCGAAGATGCTCATAGGGGTAGGGTGTGCGTGTGTGCGTAATAGGGGTGATTGTATACTCGTGTATGTGAGCGTCAGAGTTGTACTGTGTTTCTCAATTTTTTTTTGTTTCATCCCTTAGCAACTCATACGTATTTAGCTAGTCATAGTACACCATAAGATGGTAGCTTTTATTAATTCCTAGAAAAGAGGCGGTAGATATCGATGGTATGTCTACCTTCGAACCATACTTGGGGGCATATCTCAATGAACGGTAGAGATGAGTTATCTTAGAACTTGCAAGTATTTACCTATCTTTGCAATTATTTAAGAAATCAAACAGACGATGGTGGAAGCGACGCCTAGTCCCCACACAATTTGGCTCTCGTTCGACAAGCTCGCCGATAGCATAGTGCGTTCTCTCTTGCTCTTTCTCGTGGACAGGGCTGTAGTGAACTCCACAATCCCTTGTGTCTATGCATTCCACACCCGCACCCTTCACTTTGCTTGATCTGTGTAAATTTTGATCTTAGTTTATATCTATCATTCAACCTAGCTATTTGGTTCATTTCGAACTTTTTTTGCAACGCCTTTTTTTTATGCTTAAGTGTGAATCTTTTACCTGATTTATGTTATGCACTTTAACCTGGCAAATTGGTTCTTACATATCCACATTAAATCATTGAATAAACTCCATATTCCTATTGCTAATAATTACATTACAAAACCAATGTGGGGCACCTATATTTACGGTGAATGAAAACAATGAAAAACTATTGATGTGCATCGAAATTAACATGTAGTAGTTCCATGCCATATTAAATACCCCCTCCGTTTGAAGTGAACTATCGCTAAAACAGATGTATCTAGACGTATTTCAATGCTATATACATCCTTTCAAGGATAATTAATACTTGACGGAGGAGGACATTCAACACACATTGCACTTATGCGCACGCGCGTGCGCACACACACACACACAACACGACTCACACCTCAAACATGCACCAAACTAGACCTAAAACCTATAAACATGTAATATGTCTTAAGAAATAGTCTATTTGAACAAAAAACTTTGTCTTTTTTGTGTCCCATGGAAGGGTGAGATATCTCTAAACTAAAATAAGAAAAATGCCTTGAATGATACAATGTAGTTGATTCTAGGATTGGCTCGGAAAGTATGTGTGGTGACTGTAAAAAACAACCAATGAGTCACATGTTTTGTCGCTCGTTCTTATCTCCTCGTGCTTTGAACACAACTAATGCCTTCTATACATATTTCTAAAGTTTTAATGCTTTTGTGCACACTACACATTTCTAGAAAAAAAACAATATTGTTGTACATACTACATATTGTCATGACATACTTAAATTTTAAATTTCATGCATTCCAGTTGCACATGGTGAAAAAATTAAATAATTTTTGCAAGTAGGTGACATTTGTTTGTCTCTTTATATTATACCACCTATGTATGCTAACAAAACCGTACCTTTTAGTGTTTAAACTTACATTCATTTTTTTTAATTGGGGCCTCCGTTAGTGAACCCGAGTAGCGACCCAAGTATCTGGTGCTTGCTTTCGTTCTAACCTTCTGCAAAGATTTTCAAATGGTGATACTTTTATTCAGAGCACAATGTGATTTACTGAATATACAATTTGCTTATATGAATCTCTCCAAGTAGGTAAATCCTATAAGGTAATTTAGTGTGAATAATTGTGTTGCTTTGTTCGTTTACTTTCAAAAAATGCAGAATCTTGTTCAATTGACGACAAAACACCTAGAGTACATGAAAATGTACTACTACCTATCTTACCAAGAGGGTCAAGCTTTATTATATTTTTGTTTATTCGTGCATGATGGTCCTACCTTTATTTATGTTACTAAAAACATGGAGAAATCATGGACAAAGGGTATATTCCATATAGCCACAAATAGATTTATATGGCAAGGTATGATTAGATCAGGTCTAAACTTCTAGAATTATTTATTATGCGCTTTTATTGTTTTTGTTGGACATGATTCGTTTTGTTATTGTAGTTTTAATGTTTGATTACAACAGAGCCATTTATATTGACATATACACCTTGTGAATTTAGCTACTATTGCATCATATAGCAATGTCTATTCTCTTGCAATTGGACAATATTTCAACTTATGTTTTTTCACCCAAGACAAATAATGCTCGAAAAACCCGATGCCTGTGAATGTGTATAGTAGCTGCCAGTAGGTATCAAGTGAACCTGACCGCCTTCTTTAAGCACATATAGGCTCTGTTTGGTTCAGCTTTGTCAGTCAGATTTCGGAAATCCATAGCCGAACCAAACATGGATTTCATCAAAAAGCGAACCTTCAAACGATTTTGCCGTCAGATTCCACCAAAGCGCAGCCGAAAAGTACACGTACGAGTGAACCAAAGAGTGAATCTTCGAACGGTTTCTGAAAATGTGCTGTGGAAAATCAAAATCTGCCCGGGAGGTGCTTCCGATTTTCCGCAGCAAATTTTCAGAAATCCACAGCCGAACCAAACAGGGCCATAAGGTGCTAGCTGATGCGTTGGAGTTGCTTTGCATTGTTCAAATGCAATGCTTTTTCGCTCGATGGGAGCACTTCTTTTGATTACTTATAATTTGTATTTCACTTTTTATAATTCTAAGCCAACTATTACCACTTGAAATCTTTAGTATCCCATTTTTCTCACATGAAATGACTTGTAAGAAAGAAACCACTCCCAATTCTTGCGTTCTGATTATTTAAGTGCATGTCTATGATTTAATATATGCATGGAGCACCTGCTAAACGATGAAGTCTACTGTATCATTTTAGCTCAATCTAACTTTAGCATCTGGAATTATGCATCTAGCTTTTGTAAAGGAGAATGACGCAACGACCAAGGATAATCGGTCACACACTATCACTCTTTTAAATATTGTTTCATCCCTTAGCAACACAAGTATTTAGCTAGTAATAGTAAATCGTAAGATGCAGTGGGGTAGCCAGGCCCCAGGCTACCATGGCCATGACCTGGGGCGTGGCTCTACAATCTTGTGTATACTGTAGCTATTTTTGCACTGTAGCATTCATAAGTACTGTAGCATTCATAAGTACTGTAGCTAGAAAGGCTGGTCCGGGGCGTAGCCCAGCCCTGTCTACGCCACTGGTAAGATGGTAGCTTTCTTTACTCTTAGAATAGGGATAGTTGGTATAGATGGTATGTTTCCTTCAAACCATACTTGGGGGCAAATCTCAATGAACAGTTGAGATGAGTTATCTTAGAATGCATGTATTTAACTATTTTTGCGACTATGTAAGAAATCAAACACATGACGGCGGCAGCGGCGCCTAGTGCCCCCAAGATACAACTTCCCTTTGACATGCTCGGCGACAACATAGTGCGTTCTCTTGCCATTTATCGTGGATAAGGTTGTAGCAAGGTCCACAATCCCTTGTGTCTATGCATTCCAAGCCGACGACATTAAATTTATTTGGTTGAGTTTGAAAAATGTCCACAACACATGTTTTATGCATGCTTAAGTGTGAATCTTTTACCTGATTTGTGTTATGCATTCTAATCTATCAAATTGATTCTTACTTATCGATATTAAATTGTTGAAGCAACTCCATATTCCTATAGCTAGTAATTACATTACAAAACTAATGTAGGGCACATATGTTTATTGTAAAAGAAAACAATAAAAAACTATTGATATGCATCAAAACTAGCATGTAGTAGTTCCATGCAATATTTGAAATACTTTTTTCGTTCAAAATGAATTACCGTTGAAACAAATATACTAGACATATTTCTAATGCTAAATACACCCGTTCTGGCGATAATTAATACAGAGTTGTAGTATCTGAACCTACATACAACACACATTATACCCACACATGCACACCACAACTCACGCCTCAAACATGCGCCTAACTAAACCTAAAACCTACAAACATGGATTATGTGTTAAGAAATAGTATCTATGAACAGAAACACCATCTTTTCTTTGACCCATAAACTAGTAAGCATGCACGTGCAATGCACGAATAACTCTACGAGAAAAAAATGTTCTTTTCAAAATAATTGAAGTTCTACATTTACCCAAAGTCAAATTTGTTTAATTAAGTTTAATCAACTCTATAAAAACGTGTGAAGATCTACAACACCAAATACACATAGTATGAAAATATATTTTATCAAGAAGTTCATGAGATTAATTTGACGTTTTGAATGTTAATATTTTTTTATAGACATGGTCAACCTTAAATAAGTTTGACTTGAGACAAACACATAACTTAAATTATTTTGGAATATAGGTAGTAGCAGATATTTTTTAGATAAAATCACAATTGTATGTGTATGTCACACATCAAAGTAAATGTGCCCATGCAACACATGTCTCATCAAAACAACAATTAAAATTTATGTTACATTGAATTCTATTCACAAATTTTGGAAAATAAAATATCCGTAATGGTGGATGATCCCTGCCTCTCTAAAGGACAAGTGTAATAAAAGTTGTGAATTACGTTTTGATGATGTCACGAAAATAAATTACGATCCAAGAAGAAATCACAATTTTACAATAAAGATTTCAGAATGTATAATTTATTATCTGAACTTGAAAGAACTTATAATACATATGGGCATTGTCCAACTGAACATGGTAGTGATGCAAACTTTGAACAAGATGTAAAAACACAAAGTCTTGAAACAACTGAGTTTGTTCTATCTTGTATTCGGGCTACATGTTATCTTCAGAATTTGAATTGATGGGATGGACTACAACATACACCGCTGGCGAGCTTGAAGAGTTTGTTGGTAGTCAGGACCACTTTGCCCCCATTCTAAATTTCTCTGGTCTTTTGGAGTGCAACATTCATGAAGAAAAATTAAGAAATTACATTCTTGTATGACATATATGACATGCAAGCCATACTTGCTCTAAGCTAATTTTAGTTCTGGCAGGATTAAGCATGAATTAAACTTGTCCTACCAACATCTCAACAGTAGAGAAGGTCTACTATTTCAAAATGGAAATTGTACAATAAGGAAATAGGCATGAGTAGATCCTACGCTACAATAATCATTGTTTCACAAATCTATCCAGGAAAAAAATGCACAAATTTTTTAGGAATCCCAAAGCCACAAATCAAGGACTTCATAATAATATGAATGAATATACCCTCGGGAAAGTAATCATACCAAAAATTTCATGGCATAAGTAACTTTAAAGGCTAAAAATTAAGGAAATGCATATTGTCGATGCACAAATCCATTTGAAGCAACCTCATGTCAATTACTTCGGAAGAAAGAAATCTCACAGTAATTCAAGTGTTTAGGTGCATGACATTACCAAGTGTACAGGGGTCCAATAACACCATCAAAGGATTATATAGCAAACTAATCCATGATTCATATAACTAAAACAATATAGTGAAACCTTCCATGTTGCCAAAAACAACATCATACGTCATCACACCATTAAACTGCAACCTTGGAGCTTGGGAAACAGTGCTTCTATTGCATTTCTTTCTCAATCATCCTACAAAAAGAGCTCAAAGTCAAAAATGACAAATATTCCACGATATCTTCTTTGACGGTTTCAACCAATAAACTGTAAGGAAAACTTCCAGTTTATCACATATCAAAAGGAAAAGTATAACATCTTCAGTTTCTTGACACACATCTCATCAATTAAAAGGCTCATGTTATCCTATTCTCTATTACATCATTAGCTAAATCATGTAATATTTCATAGGGTTAGCCTGTTTGATCCTCCTTAATTTTCCAACTTTTCTTTCTTTGACATTAGAAATCTGGGAAGGGCCTGTTTGATCCAATTTATCATATCGACGACAATGATCATATCATCACATCAATACTTAGTATACAAATATAAGACACTATGAGATACCAGACAATATTGACTTTTGTAAAACAAAAATACCAGCATGGTCACACATTTAATTGAGATGCATAAACACAAGTATAGAATTCTCAAGTATGTTTTTGAACTAACCTGCACTTTAAGGCCATATTTACCAGCATGTAGGACATCAATGGTATAGAAATGCCACTTGAATGCCTTGACACAGGATGTTAAAATCCACTTGAATGATACTCTCTCCATTACATAATATAGTGCATATATATTTTTGCTCAAGTCAAAATTTTCAAACTTTGATCAGAATTATAGAGAGAACTATTTAGGTGTGTGTCAAGCAGAACTAATCGATATTGTCAATCTCATCGATCTCTTTTACTTTAACATGGATGAAAACTTCAAGGCCGTCAAGAAGAAGGCTATCTTGGATGTTGTTGCCACCACCACAACTTCAATATGGCTGACTAGAGGATATGATGTGTTCACCCTTCTCCTGTTTATTATTGTGTTACTCTCACTAGTTATTAACATAGATGTATTTGCACTATGTTTAGTATGTGATCACATGCTAAGCTATTAGTGTGAGATTAATGTGGTTAGCGTTATCATCATGAATTATTTATGTGCTAAATAAACCAAAGGTTGCTAACTTATCAAACAATCCAAAAATATAATATTTGAAGGCAATTTTTGATTTAAGGTTATGGTGCAACATTGAACTAAACTTCTTTACAAATACCCATTTTAAGAGTTGGCAAATGAAGACTACTTTGTGGCTCACAAAGATGAACGTGTTGGATCATTGGTGGAAGTACTTATGAAACGATTGCTTTTGATCAGTAGAAATGTAACGACCCATGAGTATCACCCTTAATATTTTGCATGATATTATATTTTATTGCTTCATCATGTCATTATACCACCATTTCATTGCATTAAATTAAGCTCATCTTGTTTAATTACTCCATTTACTAAAAATTTGTAACCCACGTAATTGCTATATTGCACTTATCGGAGCTATTACAACCCATGTTCACTTTTGGCACAAATCTCCTCGTCTTGGTTCCAAACTTTGCACATTGTGTTCTTTTATCACGAGAGGGCTACCAAAGATAAATTGGGCTTCATACCTCTCTCCTACCTCACATCACCATTGCAAAACCCTTTCCTTTCTATAAGTCAACTTATTTTTTCTAAAATAGATGTCAAATGGGATCCAATTGGTGTGGAATGTTTGATGTGGTCTCAATATAGGTTAGTGTTGCTACGGTTAAATTCTACGTCAATCGAAGTTCATTGGATGCCAGAACGAATAAATATAAAGACCCAATAGCTTGCTAAATAAAAAAAAATCTTTGTCAATTAAAATTGTTGTTTTTGTATATCACATGTCTTCCTCTTTCCTCTTTTGTCTTCAACCCAAAGCCTACTCAAACAACACAAATCCTATCCCAAACACAGACCCAAATACCTCCCTCCTATAAAAGGCAGGTACCCCCTTCCTTTTCTCTTCAAAACCCTAATCAGAGGGGGACAATCCCCGACAATCTCCCTCCCCCGCCGCCACCTACTCTTTCCTCAGATTCAGCAGCCGACCAACCCAACCGCCAAATCCGGACCATCCACGGCGCCGCTTCCTCGATGAATAGTCGTTCTTCCGACCACCGCACATGCTCCCCGCCCCCACTTTCGCCGCCTGAGGACCATGAGAGCCGTCGACTGGAGACTATGATGGTGGGGAAAAGAGATGAAGAACAAAGCTCTTTGAGCCCAACCATCCAATGCGGAATTAATACTCCGTCAAGCCCTCCGCGACTTGTGAGCTACATGGATTATACTCCATCGAGCCCTCTTACTGTCTACACTCCGTCGAGCCCTGCACCACTCGTGCGCTCCAAGGATTATAATCCGTTGAGCCCTCTATCGTTGTAGGATTATACTCCGGTGAACCCTCTATTATCGTAGGATTATACTCCGGTGAGCCCTCTATTGTCGCCAGATTATACACCGGTGAGCCCTCTATTGTCGCTGGATTATACTCCATCGAGCCCTCTATTATCGCCGGATTATACTCCGTCGTGGCCACCGCTGTCGCCTCCATCGAGCCCACCGTCGTCGCCGGAATACACTCCAACGAGCATTTCGTTGTCGCCGGATTACACTCCGTCGGTCCTTACTATGCTCTCTTTCCCGATGGCGCCTAGGTCGAGCGCCGCTTCTCCAGGCTACACACCGCCGACTCCTCCAGGACGCATCTCATCACCGGATTACAGCCCCGGACGATGGCTCCGTCCACCCTGATGGTGTCTGACACCGAGTCGTGCGTGTTGCCGGACTACACACCCGGTACGGCGCCTCCGTCCCCCTTGATGGTGTCTGACACCGAGTCATTTGTGTTTACTACATATCTTGTAATGATTCAGTTAGTATTTTTTTCTTTTTGCATTCTACATAATAATGAATAAATTTGATTATGTACATTACATCGATGTATTCCCAGAGGGGTTTAAACTCCTTTTCGAAAGAGCAAAAAATTCATGAACAGCTTACTCACATTTAGAGTCTATATATATGCCTAACATTGACACCCCACATAGTTTTAGAGTGATACAATTTTTGTTTATGAGCGTTTTTATGCATGTATAGTTAGCTATAGTGTGACGAGACGGACCATGTTTTGAAAGACTAATTAAAAGGAGATTGAAAGGAATAACACTTAGTGTTCTTCAATTTTTTGTAGGGGGGAAATCAACTAGTATTTCTGGACAGACATTGTTGGCTTTTGAGCTAGATTGATGGTGTACTATTAGCCCAAGTTTATATTGTGGAGCTCGCCCTGCGGCTCCGTTATGTGTTGTGTTTATAGCGAGACATAGGGTAGCCTCACGTCGAACGTGCTGTACATGGACCGACTTACCGCCACTATGATATCATGATAGTGTCGCGGATAATTTTATCTTATTTTTAATTAAGTGAATATATGTTAAAACTTAAATTTAATTATTTTTTAAATGTTAACACATTATACAAAAAAATTAGCGCAATTGAATAAAAATGTTGACAACATCCAGAAAAATGTCCCTGATATAAAAAAACCCGTTCATGTGTTTCAAAACAATGTATGTCATTATTTTTTGAAAATGTTTGTATAATGTAAGAAAATGCTTCATACAATTTCAAAAATGTACATGACATTTAAAAATATATTCTCATGTTTCAGAAAAATGTTTATGACATTCATAAGAAATGTTTATTCAATGTAAAATATGTTTCTTTAGATTCAAAAAATAGTTATGACCATAAAAATGTGTATTTATAAAATATTGACAATCTTTTAAAAAAGTGTTCAAAGCATGTATGGAAAACCATAAAAATCATATAATTTAAAATATTAAACATGTATTAAGAATTTTATGTGAGCACAAAAAATGTATATCATGTATTGAAGAAAATATACATATGTTTATAAAAATAAATAAGAAACGACAAATAGAAAAGCTGTTGAAAACCAAGAAAAAAAGGTAAAGGCAAAAGAAGAAACAATTAAAAAAATGATAAAATAAAGGAAGAAAACATATGAAAAAACTAGAAAAGCCAGTAAAGAAACAAAAAAGGGAAAGACTTACGAAACTCAAACCAATATTGTACCTGAGGAACAACAACAAACAACTGAAATGCAAATAATAGGTAAGTGCAGCAATATTCACGATAAACATTTATGCTACACAACTATGAATGATAATGTTATGTAATAAACACTATAAACAATGGAAGTTTATCTTCAACCTATAAGACATCCATATTCCATGATGATAAAACTATGTTGTTGGGATTTATAGGAGTTATCCTCATGACGTACTTATGGAAAGACAACAAGGTAGCTCATGGAATCGCTAGAAATAGTTTTCAAAGGCAAGTACTACGCTCTGGGATATACAGGTCTAGCTTTATTCCACCTATGATAATAAATGATGTAACTATTTTTGACAATAGATAAAGGCAACATATCTCGTGTATCCGATCTATCTCGTGTATCCATGTATCCCTTCTTTCTCAGCCAAGCGATCTTAATCCTGTGAATCAACACGGTTTATGGTAATTTGACACTAACACGCCCGCCTTCCAACAAATCTCAGGAATATAATATTACAAAAATACCCAGATTGCTTGTGTACGCCGTGCGCCGCCGCCGTAAAACTGTGCGTATCTTAGATTCTCGTCGACTTGATCCCAGCGACCTGCGGTGTTCAACTTGATCCTGAAGTCCACCGGCGCCCACCTCATGCAGATGCCATCCTAATCAGGTACGAGCCCCTGTGCTTTCATGTTGAAACAGATTTGACAATCACCGGCAAGCGTCCCATGCATTACTACCCGACCTAGACCTATATCCTCTATAATTGGTACACTTTTCTTCAGCGCAGACTCCAAACGAGCAACTAACAAGTACGAGCTGCAATCAAAGACACGAAGGCATCAAAAGTTTAAGGTAAAACTACAGACAAATCGACCCTTGTTTATACATGCGTGAGTGCAATTTGAAAGGTTAACCGTGTGTAGCCATGTGTGATGTGTGCAAGTGCAGCAGTATGGATCCAATCAATGATGTTCACATGCATATGAGTCAGGGAGGATTTAGTACACCCAAAAAGAACACAGACATACCCCTCAATGTAAGTGTAATTTGCACTAACAAA
Organism: Bromus sterilis; assembly: GCA_950022295.1. Classification (NCBI taxonomy): domain Eukaryota; kingdom Viridiplantae; phylum Streptophyta; class Magnoliopsida; order Poales; family Poaceae; genus Bromus; species Bromus sterilis. The sequence goes on from OX465597.1 coordinate 36,998,378, forward strand.
TTAAAGGATGCATGAAGGTGCTTAATTCGGTTTATTTTTTACATTGCAGTCTTCATCTTTTACACCTGAATGTGATGAGCATTTGAAGCCTAAAGTGGGTATGACATTTGAAGGACTCGAGGCCGTCGAGAAGTTCTACAAGACATATGCACACCAATCAGGTTTTGGTGTTCGTATCGGTCAACAGAAAATGATTGAGAATAAGGTGGTCCGAACTAAGCGTTTCATGTGTAATAGGGAAGGATTCAAGTCAAAAGACAGTAAGGAGACTAATGATCCTTTGAGTAAAAGGCGTAAGCAGGCAGACACGCGATGTGGTTGTGATGCCCATATCTTTGTTAGACTTTGTGGGGAGAACACCTACAAGATAGATTCATGGATTGAGCACCATGTTCATGGTCTTGTATCACCTAATAAGCGTCATTTGATCAGATCGAACCGGAGAGTTAGTGATATGGCAAAGCATACTTTATACACATGTCATAAGGAAAGCATTGGAACCTCCCAGGCATACAGGCTTCTGCAGGTTAGCGAGGGTGGAATTACGAATGTTGGGTGTACAAAAAGGGACCTGCAGAATTACTACCGCGGACTCAGGGATAAAATCAAAGATGCTGATGCTCAAATGTTTGTGGCCCAATTAGCTAGAAAGAAGGAAGTGAATTCAGCATTTTTCTATGATTTTGATGTGAATGATGAGGGGAAGCTAGTGCGTGTGTTCTGGACTGACGCCACAAGCAGAAAGAACTATAGTCACTTTGGTGATGTGATATCCTTTGATTCTACATACACCACTAATCAGTACAACATGATATTTGCACCATTTACTGGGGTTAATCATCACTTACAAAGTTTTTTTTTTGCTGCTGCATTCTTATCAAATGAGCAGGACGAGTCATACATTTGGTTATTTCAGACCTTCCTAAGAGCAATGGGAGGGGTAGCACCTAGACTCATCATAACCGATGAAGCCACTAGCATCAAGAATGGTATTGATGAAGTTCTTCCAACCACTATGCATAGGTTGTGCATGTGGCACATAATGGAAAAGGTGCCTGAAAAGGTTGGACCTTTGATTAGAGAAGATTCTCAATTTTGGACGAGATTGAACTCGTGTGTTTGGGGTTCAGAAACTTCAACTGAGTTTGAGTCACAATGGAATGCCATCATTGCAGATTTTGGGTTGGAGGGAAACGAGTGGTTGACTAAGAGGTTTGACATTCGAGATAGATGGATACCAGCCTACTTCATGGATATATCTCTAGCCGGCATTCTTCGAACCACTTCATGATCAGAAAGTGCAAATTCTTTTTTTAACCGCTTCATTCATCGAAGACTCGCTTTTGTTGAGTTTTGGCTTAGGTTTGACACAGCTTTAGAATGCCAACGCGAAGAAGAATTAATGGCAGACAACAGAAGCATACATACCACCCCACAACTATTTACGCCATGGACAATGGAGAAACAAGGTAGTGAGGTATTCACATATGAGGCGTTCGAGAAATTTCAGCAACAAGTCATTGCTGCTAGAGACCATTGTTGTGTTCAAAGTATTACACAATGCGAGGGGGTAAAAAATGTGGTACTGAGAGGGCGATCTAGTAAGGTTAGAGAGGTTTGTTATGATAGTACAAGCATGATATTAAATTGTTCTTGCAAGTTATTTGAGTCAACTGGTATTCCATGTCGCCATATTATCCAAGTGTTGAGGATTGAAAACCATAACGAGCTTCCCAACTACTACATTATGAAAAGATGGCAGAAAAGGTGCAAAAGGTAAAAAAAATCACGACAAAACATTTCTTATTGTTACCCCAAAATCATATGACTAACAACATTATTTTATTTTGTAGGGAGAATGTTTATGATGAACATGGGAACTTACTAGAAGAAAAACCTATGGATTTATTGGACGCAGCCACGAGAAAGAAGATTTCAACTGTAAGAAATAAGATGGAAGAGCTGATTCAAAAGGCAAAGCACTCAGATGAAGCCATGGACTTCTTAACATCAAGTGTGTTGAACATTGAGGTGCCTTTGAACCAAATGGTCCCTGCAGCTACCCAGAGCACGAGGCAAGAAGAATATGAGGCTTTTATTGGTTGCAATATTCCCACCGATGTTCGTATACATCCTCCAACTGATGTTCGTACTGTGGGGAGATGCAAAAGAATAAAGCGAGGAAAGGAGATCAAGGAGGGGGGTCGAAAAAGTAAGGACAAAGAAGGGAAGGTAAAGGTTGCACGCTTGTGCAAAACATGCAAACAATTGGTATTTCATGATAGTCGTAATTGTCCAGGCAAAAAAGGGAAAGAGGGTGTGATTGTGCAAGATATGCAGCCAAATGGTACTTCCTGATATAAAAGGTTGTCCAAAAGAAGATGAATTTATCTCTGTTATTATCGTGTACAATTTCATCTTCTGAATTCATGTAATGGATTAGAATTTGTGTTACTTCAGGTTAAATTTTACTTGATTCCTGACAAGCTTGATGCTTGTTTGCTACAGAATATTGAATATTTTATCCACTTTAAACGTTTGTACCTACTATACAAGCATGATTAAATTTTTTCTTTTTCTGTAACTTGTAATGCTCTGTAGTGGCAATACATGCATGCTTGTTACAGCTTTATTGTTTGATCAGACCTACATCATCAGGGGCATACAATGATGTTTCTGCATGTTTAAATTTTTTATGATACAGAATTTTCCTTCTTGCTCTGATCTCAAAACTGTATATAGCCATTGCAGATCACTCATGTAGTTCAAAGGCTTTACTGAACAATATATGCTTTGACCTCATATCTGAGAAGGCCACTTATCTTTCCAATCCCTAAACGATTACCACGCCTCGTGTATCAGGAAAGATGATATTTTTTTGCTAAACGCCTAGCAAAATAACAAGGAAAAACTCAACGCCTTTGATCTGATCAAGCCATTGCCATTCATTATGCTGCAAACATTGATAAATTTGCTGATACAAGAGGTTTACACTTTGCACTAGTAACGGGCATGTCACTCGGCTGAATACATCAGCACAATTTGTGTACCAATACATGTACATCTGCTACAGGCTACGACCTATCTTCTGTAGTTCTCATCTACAGGTTTCTCTGAAGGAATTGTCGCAGTCGGCGTTTCGGTGTGGAACGATATCTGTTCGTCATGGCTTCAGCATCGAGATGACTGTTCGGGTCTCTATTGCCGTCGCGGGTGGTCGTCTGGTTGCCAGCGTCGTTGCTGCTGTTGCCATCGAGATGAGCAACCGGGTCTTCGCTTCCGTCGCCGTCGCTGGTGTCCATTCGGTTGCCGGTGTTCTCGCTATTGTCTTGCCGTCACCAGAGTACTTCTGGGGAATCGTTCGGGCATGAGATGCTTACCGTGCTTGTCAGGTTTGTGTCGCCGGGATCAAGTCGACGAGAATCCAAGATACGCGCAGTTTAACGGCGGCGGCGCACGGCGTACACAAGCAATCTGGGTATTTTTGTAATATTATATTCCTGAGATTTGTTGGAGGGCGGGCGTGTTAGTGTCGAATTACCATAAACCGTGCTGATTCACAGGATTAAGATCGCTTGGCTGAGAAAGAAGGGATACACGGATACACGAGATATGTTGCCATAGATAAAGCCAATATATATAGCTTTCTCTCAACAAAAACACGACCTTCTAACAATGATGTGACAAGACACACACCACTCCCCCCACGCTGGGGCTAAGTGGCACCCCAAATAAGGGATAGCGAGCACTATATATTCTCTGGTTTTCTTAATCTATTTTTTAGCCATTTTTTATTTTGGCTGGTTTTCTACCACTTCTGAAAAAAAACAAATATTTTTAGCGAACATCAAAACATGTGGACAAAAAGTTAAAAATATTAATGAATTTAAAAAGGTTCATGCTTTTTTAAAATTTAAAGTATTCAAAAATTAATATTTTCACGAATGTTGAAATGTTCCAATATTTAAATTTAGTTCTATTCTAATAATAATATGAAATTATTAAAACATTATTTTCTTTAAAAATATTCCAAATTCAAGAAAGATTCAAAATTGAAAAGTATTCATGCATTCAAGTACACTAGATGATAACCCGCGCATTGCTGCGGGGTATTGTTAAGAAATAATTTGATGTTTTAACATATGAGAAATTTATTAGTCATTGTATAATTTGATTATAATTTCATTTTTGAAAGAAGTATTTTTATGGTAAAATCCAAGAAAAATTGATGATAAAACAAAAAATGAGTGTGATTTTTTTGTTAATTTATTACCTTGATAATATATCGGGAGACGATATGAGATGAAAACAACGTTGAGTAGAGACATCTCCACCCTTGGCAAAATCTAAAGCAATGATTGCAATTATAGACGTGCATAGAAAAATAAAATATGAGATAACTCATAATTTGACTTTTATATAAAAAATTGCTTATAAATTGTGTGGCTAATTGCATAAAAAAGTAATATTATTTATTTAGGTTGCATGCGCATGCAGAAATAATGGGAGCATGTGCATGAAGAGTGAGTGGAAAATAATTCTTATATGGTGGACCTACTTGATGATGTGGATAACTTGCATGTCAAGAGAAATAGGTTAATGGGGATGAACTATTTAGGTATTATAGATTCAAAAATTGCAAAAAGGAGCAAAGAACTAAAACGATACAAACAGATTAAAACACAGGAAAACACACAAACGAAACATTTCAAAATCTTTGAAACACCAGAGGAACCATCAATATAAGAGGTCGGCCAATATTTATTTCCTATCTATTGATTCATGTGAGACTGAACAAGATCTCGTCTAAAGGAGCCTCTCCAGTCACTAATATTGGGGTGGCACAACTTTCTAATTAGTTCAATCTTTTTGTATGTTCTTTCAGTTACTTATTTTATATTATTTTTTACATTATTTGATTTTTTATTTTAAATGAATATTTGATATATTTATTTGGTTTAAAAAAATGTGTATTTGAAAAATGGTAACATGGTGTAATATGTTTCTTAGTTTAATATTAAGAAAACTTGATAGCTTTCAGAAACAAATGTTTGTTACATTTGAAAATGTATAGGTGTTTCAAAAAAATGTACATTGCATATTTATAAAAAATTTATACAATATAAAAATTATATATAATTTTTAAATAATTATACCAGACAAAAAATATTACATTTTTATTAATGCATATGTCTCAAACAAACATGTTCATGGCATTTTCAGAAAAAATATTTACACAATGTACAAGAATATCCCCGTTGTTTTAAGGAAATGTTTCATATCAATAAAAAAAATCGATGAGTGCTTCGGAATATTTTTAACACACATATAAAAAAACACAAAGCACGTGTTCGAAGAATATATTTTAATCCTGTATTTAAAGAAGTATTTAGAGGTATACGAAAAATATACAATGTGTATGAAAATAATAGATATCAAAACATATATTCTAAGAAATATTGATCATGTATTTATAAAATGTTAAACGTTCCTAGTGTATATGAAAAATCCACAATGTGTATGAAAAAATTAGGCATGTCTTGAAGAATAGAAAAAACCCCTAAAGGAACTAAAAAGAGGAAATAAAAAAAACTGAAAAGGAGAAATAACAAAAGGGAAAAAACAAAGAAAGCCCAAAAAACCCGATGTGAAATATTGTGCTCACGCTCATGTAGAGGCGAGCAGATCCAACAAGTCTCAATGCAAGCTACGAGCATGCATACCGCATGACACTCAGTGGCTATTGATGAGGATATAGCGTCCATCTGTGTGAGAAAAGCAAATGACAAGGCGGGTTCGATGTTTGGAACCTAGTCATCCATTCAAGCTTAGATACCAGCCTCATGATGCATCAATGAGAGGGGCAAGGAACCAATAAGCTACCATGGACAGCACGGTGTGGCTGGACTAAGGAGGATCTAAGCTATGTAAATCTAGGGACCATCTCGGGGGATCTAAGACATTCTAGATCAACCTAGATCTAGGGTTCTCACCTATTCCATCTTCGTCCTCTCCACCGCCAGGCCGATAGCTTGTAATCTAAGACACCGGTCTCTCCGAGAACCTTCGTGATCGCTGGTGAAGACTCGAGCAATACAACTATCAAAGGCCTGAGTGTGGTCTTACCTCCTTCTATAGGGCCCGAATCCGGGTACATCATTTGTTTCATGCCTAACCACCCTGTTTCACGGCTCGCACCCCTCTCTAAACTAACGCATTTTCTCTCGATGACACTATTGGTCTCAAGAACACCAACATTGTCCGACTCTACTTCGATTCCCGCGCACCCTTGGCTACGATGTCACCGCTTGTTGCATCATCACTGCCTCTGATGGGGTAGCTATCTGATCCCAACGGTGGTCGAAGCTAAAAGTCAATAAACCCCACTGGTGAAGTCTATCCCCCGCCTCCACCGATGACACCGCGCAATCCTCTTCCTTGTCGTCATCCTGTGGAGGCTTCATCGGGCTTCGGCGTATCCTCCTCAATAATGGAGCTCTGCGCAACCCAACCCTATTTTTCATCTCTATATGCAAAATCTACTTACACATGAATAATTTGCATGCAACTTACATACAACCCACAACGAGGGGAAAATTAATAGGGCGGTGGCAAGAAAAATATAGCACATGTGATGAGGCGAACGTGTGAAGGGGAAATTTCCCTATATCCCTAGATTAGAAATTACACCCAAACCCCGATCTGATACCACATGGAAATTCTCATTGAGCAACTAAGTCTTGATCTTTTAATGAGAAATAGAAGAATATCCCACGCGTTGCAGCGGAAATCTCTATATGAACTCTACAATGTAAATGAAAGGCCTATAAGATGCATGAAATTGAAAATTGTCTACAAAAAATATAAAAAAAAATTCATAGTGCTCGAGGTTCTAAATTTAATTGACATAGAATTATTGTTTATTTGATGACTACAGTCATTATACGATGGTTAAACGAATGGATGATGTGAATAATTGTTGAATGTCTAAAAAAGATTATGTGTATAGCTTGTATGTAGAGATAGACTATTATTAATAAATATTAGTGGAGATGATGTGGACAATTGATTGGTTGATAGATAAAATGATATGGATACACCCCGCGTGTTGCGGTTGAAATCTTAGTAAGAATTTATTGTTTAAAGAATAAAGATATATTAAATATGAAGTTTTTTCATAGAAACATGAAAGATTCACTTGATCACAATAGTCAAAAAACTTGTTTTTTATGTAAAATTGTTGTATATTGGATGACTAAAAATTGATGACGTGCACAATTGCACTAATGAAAAGCTTGCATGTTAAAATGGATATCATAAATGCATCTTAGCGAGATTTTGTATGTGGATGGCATGGACAAATAATTGGCTACAATATTGTAACAACTCAGTTTTCAGAAAAATTAAAAAATTTGTTTTCAGTGTGAATTGTTTGATTGTCTGATTTGTTTGCGGTGTTTGCATCCCCGATTTATCGATCGGCGATTATTTTCCCCCTCTTATCTCGTATCGGACGGAGACCGATCCTTGCCACCCTGACACTCGACCTTTGCGACACCGGGTTTCATCCGATCACCGTCGAGAAACCGCACGAGACCAGCCGCCGGCTCCTCCAGCACTGCCCCGGCCTCTCCCCGACGTCGTGCGCCACCGCCCTCACCGGAGGTCGCCGAGGCCAACTACCGTGCGCCGCCGCCGGTCGGGATCGGGAGGATCCCGATCCAGCGCCCCGTTGACCGCGGACTGGGCCGACCCAGTCACCCCAGCGGCCCAGATCCAGCAACAGGCCAGTTTGCCTCGGCCCATGGGTGAGCCAGGCCGCCCCCTCCCCTTTTATTTTTTTATTGTTTCTGTTTTTTTTTCCAGCGCCTTGTAATTTTTTTTCTAAGTCCCTGAAAATTGCTGCTGTGATCTGCTTTGCGCGGTAATTTGCGAGTAATCCGTAGCTCCGATGAACGTGCCTCCAAAACGAAAGTTGCTCAGATTTGTGTGTACTTTATTTCATCTTTTGTGAGCATTTGCATTTGAAGTCATCTTGATTGTGTTATTGCTGTTCAAACAGGGTTACCTGTCGTTAGCTGCTGCTAAGTTGCCGTAACTGTTATTTTATTGCAACTTCGGGTGACGATTGCTTCGCAACCGTTCATCGGAATTGATTGATTCCTTTTGCGTTGCGTTAAGCATTGTTTCTACTTCAGTTTCATGCATTCACATGCCATAATTGTTTGCTGCATCATGATTGTATCTTGCTCCAAAGTAGCTACCCTGCTGTTAGTGTGCTGCTGTTTATATTTTGTTGCAACTTCGGTCGACGAGTGTGTCGCGACCATTTATCAAAATTGAGTGATTCCGATTGCATATTGTTAAGCATCATGTCTACTTTCATTATATGTATTGCATTTCCATGATATGCTTGCTGTTCATATAGTTATTGAGCTCCAAAGTTGCTATGCTGCTGTTGTTGACAACCACCTCTGTTTTTCTCTAAGTCTGTTACTTTGCGATGCCATGTTGTTTGCTTAATATCTTTTGATCTGTGATGTCTTTTTGCATGATTCTTTTTGCCATGCCTTCCCTGCCATGTCTACTTTAGTTACATATCATTTGTGAGCACGTTTCCATTGATTGTCCTGTTTATGCATTGATCTAAAGTGTTCTTCGTGATGTTGGCAGATTGTGCCCGTAACTTGTGCTGCTTATATCTTTTTAACCGTAACTCCGTTTGGAGTGTGCCTTATATGTAACTTGATTAGTTTTTCGTGTACTTTGTGTTTATGCTATTGTTTGCTGCTGTTAACCAACCTAAAATATGGTTTAGGACAGAACAGTACCAAATGTTTTAATCATCGTGCGGCACTTAGTGTTATGCCATGTTTAGGATTGTGCCTCACTTAAATTGTCTAGCATAGATAGTTTATTTTATGCTTCACCTTTTTCCATGTTTGTGTGCTATGCCATGCTTGCTTGAGTTGCCTTGTTAATAACCGTTGGTTCATCACCTGTAGCTAAGCAACTTGAACCACTGTAAACGTGCGGTATTCGTCGTGTGTGACCGATACCCCACTTAAACTGTTAGTAACCGCTCTCGAAGGTAGGTGCGATGTCTCGTGTTTCCTTCTTGTTGATGCTTGCTCGTGTTTGCATCGTAGTAATAGATGCTTGCTCGTTGATTGATTTCCAGTGTTTTTCGTCTTGTGTTCTTCCGCGGGTACCTTCGGAGACGATGCGAGCTTGCGATCAACTACACCTTCGGAACCCGACCTATCAACAGGCAAGGACTATACATTACTTATGATCCATTCTATTTCAACCAGCGGTTTGCATGCTAGTATAGGTTAGGTTCGATGTTTGATAGTACCACATGTTTACAGCCTCTTTTAAACCGATACAGCCATGTCCCTTCCCAGCAAACCATGTACTGCTATAGTACTATTGCTCGTTGCTCAGCCCCTGCTTAGTATGCATGCTTAGGATGCTACGATGTTACCCTGTTACTTTTGGTTTGGGATATCACATTATCATTATTATTATTGTTTTTTATGATATGATTATTATAATGTTGACTATACTCGACGAAGGATGGAAGGTCTAGGCTATCCCGCCCCGACGCTTTGTTCCATTCGAGTCACCTAGGATCCGAGTTCCGGGTATTGGTTTTAAGACTGAGCGTGCCTAACCGCGTGTGGGATTTTATGGGGTCCCCTTTTCTTACCTACCTAGCTTCAAACATTTCTAGTGGTGGCCCAAGCTGATTTACCATTTGAAACCGTGTGTGTGCTGGTCAGCTGCCAGTAGTTTTCAAACCAACCTGGACCAGTGAGGACATAGTTCCCTTGCTGGGCCACCTTGTTCGGCTGAGGACCCGGTTTCCCATGTGTGATTAACCGGCTATACAAACCCGAGACAGACGGTAGAGACCAGATCGAGAGAGCGGCCGGCTCCTGAGCTGGATGTCGACTCACCGGGGGCCACCCGGATTTGTTCGTTGTTAGTTAGAGGGACTTGTCGTTTCAGATCTCTTGCAATTAAATCATAAAATGGTTGCCTGTGATGGGTAACAACTGAGAGTGATGGACGTGCGTGCGGAGCCTCGTAATGGGCAGTTGGTACACCCCTGCAGGGTTAAATCTTTTCGAGAAGCCGTGTCCACGGTTATGGACGACTTGAGACCTACTCCTTGTTCATAGACAACAACAACTGAGATAATCTTAATATAATTTGATCAACGTGTGTGTGCCTTGACTGCTTCTTCTTCGTCGGGATGAGAAGAGGAGGACAAGGATAGGATAGGTGTTATGTTTGCGTATGTAGGTGGATAGCAGACTTGTTGGAGGCGATTCCTCATCAAATGCTTGGCTTCTTATCTTACTCTCTAGATCGTTAGCCACTTCATGAATGCTAGTGCGGCAGCAATCTCACCACTTACCCCATCCTTACCGTAAACTACTAGTTGTCCTAGAATGACGAGTGATGAAGTCCTTGCTGGGTCAGATGACCACTACAGTTGAATGCTGAGTACCTCTGTACTCATGATACTACCCCCAAACTCTTTTAAGGGTTCTTGATCGACAACAGGTATGGTGATCGACGTTTCACGTGGAGACTCGACGACGACTAGTTAGGCGGATCCCGGCGGAGGGCCTGGACCCGTGTGGTTATGGGATCGATGTTTTTCTCTTTGCGAGTAGGCTTTTGATTGTAGTCTGTACTCAGACATATATCTTCCGCTGTTGTATTGTATTTGAGGCAGTTGTATGCCGATTGTATGAGATGTTGTATCTTGTATCTGTAATGTTGTGATATCATGTTGGAAATCCGGGGCATATGGCTTTGTCATATGTCGCGGTGGGACCGATATGTGCTTCGTCCCCGGATCTGGATGGAAACATCTAGATCTGGAACAATACCGCATATCGGGCCTTACAAATATCAAATGATGTAAATAGCTTGCATGTTGAAATGGATATCATAAATACATCTTGGTGAATTTTGCTTTATAAAAGATATAGATCACACCATAAATTTGGATGTAGAACATGTTTTACAATCCGACTACATACATTAAAAATCGTTGCACACTGGTAATCGCTAACCTGACTTCAGAAGGCACGACTAGCCTGGCGACCAATGTTTATTGCTACAAGAAATTGAAAGACAAGTAAGAATATGATAAAAATAATCTAAATATTACGAGTATATGTGAAATAGTGATAGAAGTTGGGCTTGCAAAAGCAACCTGGTTGTTGGACTTGGACACAAAACAAAGTACATAAAGTTGCAACGATTATTAACATTTAACTAAACGAAAATATTATTTGACAACCCACAGATTATTTGTTTCAGGTCCGATCGATTCACGCACCTTTGGATCCCGATCTCACGGCTGTGATTGGTCCTTCCTTCCTGTCTAGTATGGGTAACTACCACCTATGCTCGCTCCCTTTTGTTTTTCAAAACATCTACTCGTATTCTTATACTTTTCTGTTAGTGCGAAACTGAAAAATGAATCAAGGCTGATGTTTTTTTTGCTGTTTTTTTAATGTCCCATGGTAGTTCATTTGGTTCCATTGGTTTTTCTCCGCGCCCCAAGCGATACGTGATTTTTTCTGGAAAATTATAATGATGTTTTCCTCATGGATTTTTTTTATTTTTTTATCAATCTATCACACAAATTTTCATCAATAAAAACATATTGAACAATATTGGTAATTTATGTACCTTAAAGTTGATAGCTTACGTTTAAACATCATGAAAACTGTTGTTGAAATATAACTCTGGTAATTTAAAAGAAAAATAACATCGTATTTTATTTACCATAGAACTGATATTTTACGTATGATCATCGTGATAACTTTGACTTAAGAAAATAAAAACTAATAATAAATATATTCTCGATAGTTTTAGTATAAATAGCATGATAATGGTCTCATCGTGGATTTGATACATTATATATAAACATCATGTTAACTTTAACACATGGAAAAGGTTATTAAAAATGTACCTCCGACCAACTTATGCATAAATAGTAGTAGTATAATTTACGCACGGTAGACATTATAAATTATATCCGAACATCGGGGTATCCTTGACCCCAAAAAAGTTGTCAAAAACATAATTCGGTAATATTTATGCAAAAAGCATGATATTTTAATCCGCTGCAGATCGATAATTTGCGTACGAACATCATGATAACGGACACGAGGATACCAGGGGTCAGGCCTGGTAAGCAACCCCAACAAGCAAACAACCAAAAACTGACGACAAGGATATGAGTTGTTGACAACATATCCTCGACAACTTTTATGTACGTACATATCATCATAATCGCACCGTAGACCATATGACTGATGTACAAACATCATTATAACTTTGACCTATGGAGACTGTGGGGCATTCGTGTTCCATCCAAAATCCATGTGTTTCTCGACCCACGACCCTGTTCCTCCTGTGGTGACGGCGCCTCTGCCGCTCGCGGCCGCTTCCTCGAGCACCGCTCGGGACCCCTTCGCTGCATGGTTCATGCCCCTCCCGCCTTCGCCGATCCTGCCACGCGGTGTGGTCGTGGGTCGTACGCCGCAGACGCTCCTCCGCGCTTCTCTGTCGCCAGATCTAGATTCGGCGGTCGTCTCGCGTCGTTCAGCTGGCTCAATCGCGTCCGCCAGTGATGAGGGCGTCCTCGACACGCCACTTCGCGAGTAGCAAGGGGTGGAGGTGCCTGCCACAGGGCCGGCATCCCACATTCGCATTTGTGGTGGCCTTATCTCTGGGCCGAGTGCGCAGCCGGCTCCCGCTTCGCCAACTGCATCTGCGTCTTCAAATCCTGTGGCTGCCCCTCGTCCCGAGCTGGATCTGGCTCAGGTCCTTGCGTCCCCTCCGTCGCCGCCCCCTGGGCTCCCGCCTCGTGCAACAACAGCAGACGAGGTGGATCGCGACTCTAGGACTCCCTCGGCATCCACGGCGGCCGGGCGGCTCGAGGCGCCTAAGGAGGACGGATGGATCACCGTCGGGCCAAATCGGTCACACCGACCGGCTTTGCCGCCGACACCTTTCAAGGCGAGATCCTTCCCTCCAGAGTGGATAAAAGGGCGTTGCTTCCGCTGTCTTCAACCACGCCGTCGTGCCAACTCCCGTCGCGACCCCGTCATCTGCCGTAGGTGCTTCTGGCCGGGCCACCGTGCGAAGGGCTGTTCCAACCCCCCTGCGCCCCACTTGCGTCCATGTCCTCTCCAAGATCGTCGCCATCCCGGTGCATGGTCGGCTCCCGCCGCCCGTGCTGCTGGTGGACGGCTGCCACCCATTGCTTCAGTGCGCGTTGAGGCTCCGCCCGCAGCTTCTGCCATGGCTTGGACGGTTGAGTCGACACAGTTCATCGTGAAGCAAACTGAGCTCCTCCGCGCCGAGCTTCGTGTTTGCATTGCGCGTGTCAAAAATTTGGAGGCCGCTCTCGCCAAACGACAGGTTGCGCCTGTTGTGACCCAGTTGTCGATCCAGGTTGGTTCTACCGATAAGGAAGCAAACATGTATGGAGATCTTTCCCCTCGCGCTACACTTTGCCTTTCGCCGCTGCCTGAGGTTCAAGTCGTTATCGAGAACGTTGCTCCGGTGCTACAGATTATGTCTGAGCTGCATGAGCTTTGTGGGGAGGCCACTCCTCCTATTTTGATGGTGCTTTCTAAGGAGTTGGGGATGCTTGGAGGGGCCTTGGCGATGCCGATTGATCCCTCTCCATCATTGTTGGTGCCCAGTCGACCGCTCGCCTTTGTGGACGGTGGATTGGATGCTGCTATTGCTCCCTCGCCTCTGACTGTTGATCCAGTGGTGTCTGTGGGTGTTCAGGCTATTGAGGTGACGAAGTCATGTAAGCAACTGGAAATGGATGAGTCCTTTGTGTCGCTGGTGCCTGAAGAATATGATATCTTAGATCATGTGAAAAATATGAAACATAGTATAATTTTATTATTCTTTATTTTTTCAAAAAGTATTTTTTAAAGTAAAAAATCTATTTTTTTTTGATGAAAAATCCAAAATTGAGTTTGATTTTTGTTTTGTTAATTTAGTTACTTGAAGTTGAGTGCATAACAAAGTTATTATTTATTTGGATAGGATAAATGCAGATGCAAAGTTAATGAGAGCATGTGCATGAAGAGTTAGTGGAAGAGTATTTACATGGTGAACCTACTTGAGGATGTGAATAGCTTGCATGTCAAGATAAATAGATTAGTGAGGATGAACCACTTAGGTATTATAGATTATAGATTAAGGAGGGCAGTGTATTGACGCCTGATCCTTTGAAGCCTTGTCAGGTGCTCGCCCATGTGGATGATGGAGGATCCAATCACGTGACATTTCGATAGTTATCGGCGCGTGACAAGGTTAATGAGATTATTTCCGAGTTAGATATTCATTGCTTGCTCAAACGTTTGAAGAGGGTTAGCCTTGGATCTGGCAAAAAGAAGAGTGACGCCACAAGGAAGGTGTCTGCAGCTGCTTGATGATTGGCCACCTTTCTCTTGAGGTGTCCTTATGGCCTAGCTTGGGTTCTCTTGAGATGTCCTTTTGGTGTGGCATGTGCTTGGAGATTTGGGGATGCCTGTGGTTTTCGGCCGAGATCATTTTGTTGTGGATTTCTCTGTGTTGTAGCAGCATAAGGGTTGAGGGTCGTTGCCTGTTGGGTATGGTTGTCTGGTTGTTCATGTGTGTATGGGGTTGCTTGCTCTTTGAGTAGTTCACATGCAGCTACTTTGTATCGGTTTTTGTCCGATTTCCGTTAATTAACTGAGCAACTCTCTTTTTCTTATTTAATAGATGTGGCAAAGCTTTTGCCACCGTTTCAAAAAAAAACTTTGACCAATGAAAAATGTTTTAGAAACATACCTCGACAACTTTGGTGTAAACAACATACGACATATCATGAGGTGCTGGCCCGCGGACCTCGCCTCAATGGATAATTACGGCACACATGTGTACCACGGGCCATTTTTTTGAGATAACACAATACAACGCAAACACTCACATACACGAGTATACACTCACCCCTATGAACGCACACATGCAAACCCTACCCCTATGAGCATCTTCGCAGTACTGAGCCGGCACATCATCTTGAGATTAATGAAGTCACCACCTCGTCGGAAACGTCTCCTCCCACTGAAAGCACATCACCGAAAAGACTGAAAAATATTCAGGAAAATTCGAGCACGAATGTCAAATCTAGGATTTGAACTCTGGTAGACTGGGATAGAACCATCCACCTAACCAACATAAACCCAATAACTTATGTGTAAAATTTTCATCATAAAATGACACTTGTGGAAATTGTGGCAATAAAAAAAATCGATGGTCCAAAAATGCTATTTTCAAAAGCATTCTGCAGTGATGATTTTGTTTTTTCCATGATTTTCATGATAAAATTTTGCAAGCACTCCAAATATTTTCTAAAATTTTCTTTTTCAAAATTCTCTGAATTTACCGTTTAACCCATGAGCTCAGGTGCAGAAGGGAACTTTCATTTTGCCTGTTGCTTTTCTCCTTTTCGTTGGTACTGTTTATAAGACGTTTCTTTAGGCTAAACTAGCCTACAAAAACATCTTATATTTTGTTACAAAGGTAGTATGTGGCAATGGCTGGCGATACACTTTCATTTGGATCTTGGATTCTAATACATAGAGAGCGAGATGGATCTTCTGAGTCCCAATAACAAACGAGTTGATTGCTCTGAGAACTAAGTGCTAGCTCAATGGCTAGAGGCTGCGAGTGTGCGCCAAGCCGCCCGGGTTTGAGTCCCAGCTTCGGCTGCGATCGCTCGAATAAACCAGAGGTTTCATCTACCTAACAACGTGTAATCAAGGGAGGGATCATTCCTCCGTTGGCAACGTTTTCTAGAGGGGGAGGATCGAACCTATATATTTGCTATCGTCCCATCTTCTGGGCGACCTCATCCTTTCCTGGGTCGTATGAAAAATCAACCATTGAGCGCTCGGCCAATGGGAAACGAATGATGTCCGCCGTGCGTCGGTGTTGCACCATCGACCATCATCATCATCTCATCTGCCGTGCGTGATCCCGAAGCCACGACAAAGATTGCGCAAAATCAAGCAACGAGAGCTTGCATGCACGCATGCACATTACCATAATTTCATAACCATGCTTCCAGATTAATTAGTAATTTCATACCATAACGGATGGTGTAAAAATGCACATAAACTAGTAATTATGTGCAAGTACGACGTCGTGTCAGTATGATATCTCTACTCCTAAAAGTGCAGTTGGTACATCGTTTGTTGAATGATCGAGCCAAACTCCCCCTCCCATCGAAGGAAACTCCCACCCTTCCACCGATTTTTTCCTTTCCAGAACCGTAATATCCCTCGTAAAACCGATAGAAAAACCCATTTACCCTCGCCCCCGATCCCTTCGCCGCCGTAGGTCTTCCCTTGCCCCCGCCCGATCCCTAGCCGCCGCAGGTGAGGCAATTGAGGTCGACGCGACATGGGCGCGGAGGAGATGAAGCCAGAGGAGATCGGCCATACACGACGACGAGATCATTGGGGATGGCACGGCCTTGCGCCGGCAAGATCCGCGCCGCTGCCTCGCGCTAACAATGTCCCTCCCATCTATATTCTTCATCCCTGCTCATCTTAGCGTCGGCGAGTGCGGCCCCGACGGCGTTATTCATTCTGCGTGAGTATCTCGACCCAGCCGGCCTTGTGCTGCCCCAGCCTCCGTGGTGACCTGCGCGAGTATCTCCTCTGCATTTTTTTGTTGTTCTCTGAACACTACTATAAATTACCTCCGTAGTAATGCAGCTATTGGTTTCTACAAGGACAACCAGTGTGCTTCAGCTCTGGGCCGTCGCGCCACCATCGTGGTTCCCAACGCATCGCCTCTGCCTGACATGGCGAGAAAGTGCTGGAGGCCGTGCCATCCTCAAGGAGGCAGTCTGGACGACCTTGACACGGGAAGCCACTGGAGGTGGCGCCATTCAGGGATGACTCAGGCGTGGCTCCGTCCCTACACTCCAAGCCGCCGCCTCAACCTCCTCTCCGGATGGGCCTCCACAATGCGCGTACACACTTGCTCTGAGCATCTTGTTTTCTACTCATTTTTAGATAATGCTAATATGTTTAACTTTTGGGGGTTTTAATTGGATGCAGAGATACACAAGCTTGTCACAAGGAGACTCATGATCTGGTGCCCTTGGGGAAAACAACTACAATCTTGTTGTGGATCAGGCAAGGATGACCAGACTCCATTAATTCCAACGTTCTTTCAATTACTTTACTGGCTTGATGTATATATGGTAGGCTCTGGTAGTTAAATGTTGCAGGTTTGGGACCCTTAGAATTTTCGACTAATTTTGGCAGAACTAAAATAGTACTGTAGGATTTTTAGGAAGTAGAAGGAGAAAGACGAGTGAGATTAGAATGTCCCATTATCAGCCATGGCGGTTCATTTGAGGCTTGTTATGTGTGATTATTATATGTAGTCAACACATGAGAATCAGATAGGGCACTCATGAAACGTGTAAGGTTCTGATGATGCAGACCCTATGGAGGATGTGTTTTACGGTGCTTCTTGTTACGCGGTTATGCTCAAATCATAAAATCATTCCAAACAATTAGCCATTAACTTTCGTGGAATTGAGACACTGGTCTGAATAATCATTCAGAGTCTCAGTCTATGATCCATGAAATGATCTATTTTTCTTATGTGATTACCTTGAGATCACGTGGGGCATGCTGGCAGCTCGCTTTTAATAGTTCTTATAAATCCTTGATTAATTATTTTGTGTAGCACTTTACTGTCCACAAAAGTTTTATGGTGAGATTTCTGGTATTTGAGGACTATTTTTTTGTAGATGAATGAATGATATAGTTTCGCAGAGAAGCTCATATTTTTAAGTTATTCTACTATATCTATAAATATTATCATTGCATTTTTTGGTTTTAAATTTATATTTGACTAAACAAAAGTTTGTACAAACTGGTAGCTATTTTTGAACAATGCATATAAAGCTTCCACATATGTTCTAAGCTCCCTAGACTTGATTTAGTATAACGGTGGAAGGGAAATATGATCTTGTTGGTGCTTGGGATTCCTGACATTTGACAATCTGAGCATATCTTTTTTGTCACTGATGAAAGATACACCTTTCCACTGATGCTGATGTTGTTGGATTATTTCCTTCAGTTATGTCTATTGAATGCATTTTTATGACTTGGAAGTCTGTGATTTGACTTTAGTTCATATAGTGGAAAAAACTATAAATATATAAATGATTCGTGAAGTAGATAGCTTTCTAGGGAATAAAAATAATTTCTTGTAAATGTTCTTATATGTACTTTTGTCCGTTATATCGTATGTGTCATATAGAAATGTTCTACTTAAATAGTAGTATGTATCTACAAAAAAGCAACTCCATGAAAGCTTAGTAATGATTTTGGACACATAAAATTTATAGTAGTTTATTTTCTTCTTGGACGAGTTATCACACTTTACAATTTCTGTGCGGACAGATAAACCACCTGAGAAGCATATGAAGCCAAAATAGAAACCTTACTTTCTTACCACAGAACAAACCAACCCTGATCATCCCTCAAGTATTGTGTTAGTGCTCCTTATGCATTTCAGATTTATAGTGTACGGAGTAACTATTACCTGGCCTGGAGACCGTTCATGCAGTAGCATGGTAAGGATAATATTGAGCTGCTATCCAGAGATACGTCCTCTTATGCGACTCCCCCACATCATATCGGTTGAGAGCCGTGGGGCACCAATCGAGAGACCCGACCTCCTTGTGCAATTGCTGGAGCACCATGGAGAAGAAGAGACTGCCCAATACGATTCCCCAAAGCCAAGAAGTACCGGAGAAATCTGAGACAGCGGCAGGCATGCAGCGAAGAGGCGTATCTATCATGCGCGCGTCGTCGCAGAGATGCAGGAGAGCACCGTGTGCACGCTGCGAGCCAAAGGTTCCAGGTGGGGGAACGATGATGGAGGCGGCGGCGGCGCATCAAGGGATTGTGAGAGGATAGCGGTCAGAAGTGGAAGGGACTGCGGGGACTCGGGGACGAGCGGAGGCGGCCGAGCGGGTAGACTATCTGGGCCACATAAAGGCCCAATCAACCAGGGAGCTTCAATTTTTCTTCCAGAATAGAGCGTCCCCTTAGGACAGCTAGGCCCACTGAACGAAAACGTGAAGTTAAGAGCAATTAATGAAGATCGGACGGACAAAAACGATCCAAACTCCAAATCAAACGGCTCAGGATGCTGATAGCATGAGGAGGCTCGGTTTAGGTGTAGTTTTACTGTCCTAAATGTGTACTCCTTACTAATATACTCTCTAGTCGGCAAAACTATGCCTACCGCTAATTTCTGTTTGTTTCAGGTTTACAACCTAAGGAATTAATACCTGTAGAGTGGAGCGGACAAAATATCAATTATGAGATAAAATCATAATACTGCGGTGTGCATTCCTTGGCAACGGTACGTAATAGACTTGGACATCATGGAGGGGAGAGGAGGGGGTGCGCGACACCGTGGAGGGAACGAGAGACACAGTGAGAGGACGATGGGGGATGAATATTGTGGCGTCGAGGGGAGGAGGCAGTGAGAAACCGTGGTGGGGAGACATGCCAGCGGATGACGTCACCGTGTCCGGGCGCGCTCGAGGACACTGGGGTTCTGCCGTGAGGCCATGCTCCGGTGGGTGAAGGCACCCATGCGGAGGTCGCAGTGGTGGGAGATTCTTACCCCCCTGCTGCGCCCTCCTGAACACACCCAAATTTGATGATATTATTGGTTTATATGGATCTACAAAGAAATTTATTTTCTATATCTTGAATTTGAGTAACACCATTGTTTTCCAATTGTACCCAGGAAAGGATCTGAACCCCAAGGTGAGGGACATCGTCCCTATTTCCCTCTCTCCTATCTATTCTTGTTTTCTTTATTGAGAAATTTTGATGAGCCAGGGGCTGGCCGTTGAGTTGATATATGTGAATTGAGTAGACTGGCAGGTACCTTGATTTGGCGGTGCCTCGTGGGATTGAGCTCAGGTTCTTTTTGCTTTGAGTAGACTTGGTTGTGGAGTTTGCATTCAGAGTAGTATTTCATTTTCATTAGATTCTGCGTAGTTTTCGTTTTCAAATATGGAGTACACTGGAAAGATGATCATATGCTACTTTCTTGTTTTTTATCTATGGAGTAATTTGGTGGCACTGCCGCCGGAGTAGAGAATCAAATCTCCTATTAAGGTGTTTTTATCTTTTGTTTTTGTACAAATTTGGTGCAGGCATTTTTTTGATAACTTGATATGAGTAAGATGACCAACATTATCTTTTTATTGAGTGGATGTCAATGCAAGATTATCTTCTATATAGAAAATTTGCTATAGGCCTATAGTGAATAACATCTAAAAGCGATCGGCGGCGTCGATCACTAGCCATGAGTTAGTGGGTTTTGTGATAAGAGTGAGAGCTGAGAGTGAGAGGGATGGGATTGGACTGTTTAGTTAGATGAGGGGAATAATTTCTTTATTTTAAAAATATGGCAAATTGTTTTTCATTAGAGATGGATGCAGTAAATTGCATCATATTTTGTTTAGTGGTAATGCTTGACATTCAATTGTATGTTACAATGTGGAAATGACTCAAAAGATATCAGATGTGCCTTCTTGGATCGGGGAGCTTCATGGGAGCTGCATGCCTCGTCCTCCTTGATGGTTGTGCCGGATCGGCACGAACATGGTGGGAGGTGATCAAGGCGGAGACAGGGGTGGTTGCCGGGGGATTCCTCCTTGGTGGTTCATTTGGCACTCGTTTAATGTCGGAACGCGTTCAGACGTATGAGGAAGAAATAAACTTTGACCTCGACGATGACCTTAATTATTTGTTTGATCACCTTAATTATTTGTTTGATTATTGATATGAATGCATTATAGCTCATAGCAACGCACGGGCATCCTACTAGTGGATGGAAATGGATGGATTCATCAACTCAGGCAGGCCTCCGTGACCGTCACCTCGAGAGAGAAGGCAACAAACAGAAACCAGGGCCGATCTCTGCTTATTTTCACCGTGCTGGGCAGTATGATCACTGAGCACGAGCACGGGGATGGCCCGGCCGTTTGTCGGGAGGAGCTTGTCCGGAGGTGTCGCAACTTGCGGCGTACTGGCCCGTCACTGATTGATGCTCGCGACACTCCTCCGGTGGCCATTGGCGTGTGTCCCTGGCCGGCCGGGCGACTCCATCCACAATCCATTCCGCGCATGGTGCTCCGCTCGGTGCGCGCGCATGCCGATCGCAGATCCGGCCGGCCGGGCGCGCCCGTGCCTCGGCCGCCGCGCTCTGCGTGCACCGGTTGCCGCTACCGTCCACGGCCGCGCACAGCGACACCCGCTCGAATCGATGCCGATGCCGATGCCGACGCCGACGCCGATGGTCACCACCCTAGCTAGCAATCTCACTGCTACTCCTACTTGTCACTTGTCAGTTGTCGCCTTGTAAGCACAGTGACAAGATCCCGTCCTGCCAATCAGCTGGCCTCCCCCGATCCATCCGTGCCACGATCCAGCAGTAAACAGCGCATAGGCTGCGCCGGCTTCCCTATCCCTCCACGCTTTACAGCGCGGCATCCGACGATTCGATCAGCTTCCACTCACCGTGCGCGCGCCGGGCACCAGAGCGCGTCCAGAGCACCGCCTCGCCTGCTCGACTATTTAAGCTTCACTCTCTCTGCGGTGGAGGATCTTTCTTTCCTCATCCGGTTCTTGCTTTCTGGAAGCGTGTGAGGTGATGGGGATGGTGGCCAGGGCGGTCGCCGTGGTGGTTGCGCTCGCGGTGGCGGCGGCGGCCGTTGCCGGCGTAGCCGGGCAGATGTCGCCGGCGTTCTACGACGCGACGTGCCCGGCGCTGCAGTCCGTGGTGCGCCGCGGCATGGCGCAGGCCGTGCAGAAGGAGGCGCGCATGGGCGCGTCCATCCTCCGCCTCTTCTTCCACGACTGCTTCGTCAATGTACGTACGTGCGTCTTATTTCTAGTCCTGCGAACTTCGAACTGCGTGCTGAGCGTGGCTTCGTGCGTGCGTGCGCAGGGCTGCGACGCCTCCGTCTTGCTGGACGACACGGCCAACTTCACCGGCGAGAAGAACGCCGGGCCGAACGCCAACTCGCTGCGCGGCTACGAGGTCATCGACGCCATCAAGGCGCAGGTAGAGGCTTCCTGCAGGGCCACCGTCTCCTGCGCCGACATCGTCGCCCTCGCCGCCCGCGACGCCGTCAGCCTGGTCGGCACCCATCTCTCTCTCTATCTCTTTCTCGCATTCTGGCTGGTGGCATTGCTAACGGTGACCGCGTGCGTGCAGCTCGGGGGGCCGAGCTGGGCGGTGCAGCTGGGCCGGCGAGACGGGCGCACGGCGAACCAGAACGCGGCGAACATCAACCTGCCGGCGCCGGACGCGAAGCTCGCCGACCTCCTCACCAGGTTCGGCGACAAGGGCCTGGACGCGC
Organism: Bromus sterilis; assembly: GCA_950022295.1. Lineage (NCBI taxonomy): Eukaryota > Viridiplantae > Streptophyta > Magnoliopsida > Poales > Poaceae > Bromus > Bromus sterilis. Next base: position 37,020,885 of record OX465597.1, read on the forward strand.
GGGACCTCACCGCGCTGTCCGGGGCGCACACCGTGGGCTGGGCACGGTGCACCACCTTCCGGGCGCACATCTACAACGACACCGGCAACGCGGCCGTGGACGCCGCCTTCGCCGCGCAGATACGCGGCAAGGCCTGCCCTTCCGCCGGCGGCGACGGGAACCTCGCGCCGCTGGAAATGCGCGCGCCCGCCGCGTTCGACAACGGCTACTTCCAGGACCTCGTCGCCCGCCGCGTGCTCCTGCGGTCCGACCAGGAGCTGTACGGGAGCGGCGCCGGCAGCGGCGCCACGGACGCGCTCGTGCGCGCCTACGCCGCCAACGCCACGCTCTTCGCGGCGGACTTCGCCGCCGCCATGGTGAGGATGGGCAACCTGGCGCTCACCGGGCAGAGCGGCGAGGTCCGGCTGAACTGCCGGCGAGTGAACTGAGCCGGGTCGGTCGATCGGTGAATGAGCTCTTGGTGTACGCATCGCAAATGCATAAAGTTGTTAATGCATTTTCTTCGGAAAGATACAAATGGGCACTGCTGTTCGCGCACTGGATTTTCTCTCGTTTTGGATCGACAGTGGAACGAAATTCAGCCGTTTGATGTGCAGATTGACGGTTGAGATAGGGGCGGGGAATCATCCGGGCCGATGGACACTGGACATCTGCCGCTTACTTCCAAGCTCATGGTTGATTGTCAGAAATGTGATCACATTTTTTTAGGGTAAAAAAGTGATCAGATTAACAGTGTCATTTCAACGAGCAAAATTACGAAAGATGAGTAAAATTGGGAATTTTAGGAGAGTCTGTTTGTCCAAATTCCAAAAATAAGTACCACTCATTAGAACTCTTGCACGATTAAATTACTATGTATTTTTGTTTTCCAGAACTACTTTTAAAGTTCATGGGAATACGATGCTTTCAAAATTAGATGTACTCGTTTGCACGGGGATGAAAAGCATTTTTTTTCATAAACATGAGGAATAAGCATTGAAGAATGATCAAGTGTGAAGACAAAGGCGAACACGTAGGAAATGACGACGAAGCTTTTGAGTGCAAATTCTAGGATTTTGAAGCCTTCATCATGGTGTATGAAGACATGTACAGAATATATAAGATTACATGTCATGTTTCCACCCATAGCCTTTTATAGATGTTGCATCATCTTACATTTTGGCCATACCTATATAAATTTGAAATACAGGAGGGGCAATGGCCGACGAGGAGGCCATTGGCCGACGAGGAGGGCCGTGGAGGGGGATGCTCGAGGTGGAGGAGTGAAGGGGAATGGGCGGGGGTGGTGGCGGTGGCGGGGTGGCGGCGGCGTGGTGGTTTGAGAAAGAGACGGTGAATAGGGGGAGAGAGGCCGGGGGTGGCCGCGTGTGGGGGTATACACATTGGCTTTGCGGACTGCTTGCGGACGGGAAAGCCAGAAAGTATACACACTAAATTAGTGATCTAAAACATCTTATATTAGTTTATGGAGGGACTATATGCAAACCGTTAGGATCCTGGGTCTAAGAGCAACTGTATCAGTGCGATTTAAACGGACCACCAATTTATTAGCCTTTTGTCCGTTTCTGTCGCGAAACGGACCGATGTCCACCGTCCGCCGATCGCTCTGACCAACGGTACGGGCGCGACGCATTTTGGCCAGCTCGATCTGACCCACATGGCCTGCCTGTCTGCGTCCCAGGCGCTCCTAGCGGTGATTGTGTTCCCAATTTTTAGTCCCATTTCGCCAGCCGAGGAACGCCACAGGTGTTTATAAGGAAAGGTCAGGATAGACTATTGTTCAAATAATATAGTTAGATTATGTTTAATTGATGTGATGTGTATGTTTTGAACGTACACATCACATCAATTAAACTAAATTTGCTATATTATTTTTAAAAGCATAAAATAGTAGCAATGTTAGTTTAGACCGGTGTTAACATGAGTCCTTTTATATCATGTTATTACATGTATATCACCAATATACAACTCGACAGATCACGCCCTCTTCTAACCTTGATACTAGACAACTCATCTAAACTGGCCCCACTTATAAACACCTACGGAAGTTCCTCGGCCGTCGAGGTGAGACTAAAAATTTGGTACGCAATCACCGCCGTGAGCGCCTGGGACGCAGACACGCGGGCCATGTTGGTCAGATCGATCAAAGCCTTGGATGACAAGCGGGCCAGGGAGGAAACCGATCGCGTCCGCGTCGACCCAAATCGGCCGCACTTTTGAGCCCGAAATGGGTCGCGGCGGACAGAAAAACCGACATTGGTTCATTTGCGTCGCCTCGTTGAGCAAATCTTTTTGTCCACCGCGACCGAATCACTCCCCGGCGAACCAAAAGCGGATATTTGAGTCACGTCGTTTGAGTTGCTCTAACCCCCACATCCTGAAAAAACTAATATACCCAAAAACTTCATCACTTTTTAAAGAGAAGGCTACCGGCGACAGAGCATGCAGTAATTCACGAGTTCAAACATTCATTCGTTGTAGTAGATGGTTCCACGGTCCACGCCGTGGTCGGAAATTAGGACAGGTTTCAAACTTCAAAGCATCGCAGTCGTGTTGGTTCGGAAACTGAAGAAAAAAATGCCTGTTGCCGCCTGCGTCATCGTCACACGTTAGCATCTGTACGCGTATGCGTAAGCAAAAAAAAGAAGAAGCAAAAATCGCTATAGATAAAATCACCGCCTCGTCGGCGTTACATCGACTTGTACTAGCGAGTAGTACGTAGTAGCGACTACGATACGTACGCAGTCACCGGATAAATCACCGGCTCGTCGGCGTTACAGCGAGTAGCGACTACGATACGTACGCAAAGTCACCGGATAAAATCACCGCCGTCTCGTCGGCGCTATCTATAGCGAGTGGCGAACGCGATCGAACGAGTCCTTTGTGGGATCGGCGGGAGCGAGGGGGGACATGGCATGAGCCAGGAATGTGGCCACGGTCCATAGCCATAGGGACACACCAGAGTGGACCACATGCTTTTGTGAAAGCCAAATTATCACACTGCACACAAATTGACAATCAGACACTGGAGTAGATTCATATCGTTCTCATCATTGCACACTAAGCATCTCGAGAAAAGGGTAAAAGTTTATTGTCTGACAAAACTTATCTGGTTGCCCAGCCTGGCTGTCACTGCTGGGGAGGCTAATCCTTACGACCTTTTCGTGAGAGAAGAGCCCCCCGTCGGTCCCTGTGCGAAATAATAAAATGGGGCCCTACACACATCTTACATTTTTAAGAAGTTATTCTCTACTACTACCAATTTTTTTAACATGCACACACTCCATCTTATCATGCATGCCACATTATCCTTCATTAACATATTTCTCGTAACATGCAAGCATGCCGCCTCATCATTCAACATGCATGAGAAAGTTCCACCTTAATATGCCACTATGCATAATAAAAACCCACATGCAACATGCATGCATGAGAATTTTATTTTATTATGATATTTATATTAAATCCATATATTATTTTAAAATTTATTGTTTCAAATATACATGCTTCATTTAACCAAACATTTTCACTGAAATATTTTGAAAAGAAAATCTGCAACAACGTGCGGGGCATCATCTAGTATAAAAAAATTTAGGGTCCCTATACACAAATAATTATACAGATGTGTACGACCAAACTTGTGAGACTGGTCCCTCTATATTCTAGCGGCACACATGTTGCCTCTAAAGACCAAGCTATTAGTAATTGGGCTAATTAATTTGGTTAATTTTGCAAGCTAATTATAATTATAGCATGCATGTAGCTGGGAGGGGCCCTAGGCAACCGGGGCTGTGCAGCCGCACCGGTTGCACATGCTCAGGGCCAGGCCTGCCAGCCAGCCATGTGGCCGAGTCGCACCGTGCGATTCGATCATATAAGATTATTTTCGTACTGCTGGTATCTTTTGGACGAACAATTCGCTAATGCGAATTAACGGGAGAATGATGGCCTGGCCCCCGGGCGGCTTTAACGGAACTTACGTCCGTTCTTGCACGTAGATCATCAAAGGCATATGTTCGATCAGTTGCAGATATCTCCCAACACTGAACCTTGAACCTTTCGCATAAATTCGGATCAGTGGCAGAGATAGGGCCCAAGCAACAAAAGCCTTGGCCTAGGGCGTGGCAGGCAGTTTCTTTACCGGGTGTCACATACCGGAGTATTACAGGTACTGTTTGGCAAATTAGTTATTGTAGCCTCAAAGTTGGTTTAGGGCGTGCCTTAATTCTGCCTTCCCTATTGTTCGATTAAGTTTTTTTTTTGAGGGTATTGTTCGATTAAGTTGTTTGAACCGTTTTCATCATCTAACGATGCGTTACATTCGTTCGCTGGTCGTGTTTGCAACGCATCTACTATCTAGTACTGCATCACCTCTCACTTCGGATCCATCCGCAGTTAGGTATGCTACGATTCTTGATCGTCGTCATACATGATAGATACCATGCCTGACAGGTGTACAATCAAATGACATTGATATTTTTTCGCCTTTCCATTGTAAAAGGCCAATTATCACACTGCATACAAATTAGATAGATTCATACCGTTCTTATCATTGCACAATAAGCATATTGAGAAAAGGGTATTATTGTATGACAAATCTTATCTAGTTGCCCCGGCTGGCTGTCTATAATCCAAGTTACGGCTAAGGGATCCTCTGGACGAACAATTCACACGGAAGCTCAGAAAAAAAAAACGTTGTACTCCTACGTGATGAAAATTAACGGAAGAATGCCGCCGTGATAGGGTGGCTTTGATATGGAATTTTGTTTCACCCTCTTGCAGTCTTGCTGGGAGATCATAAAAGGGACATCACGCTTGTGTTCGATAAGTTTCACCGGCTTGCCGGAACACATTTTCCCCGCATCGACACGACCATGGTGGTTGCCCGCAAAAAACACACGACCATGGTGGCCGTCTTTCCTTTTTGAAAATGGAGACAACCTTTGCTTTTCTGCATCAAATGATCCACACGATTATTTTTATTAAATTATTTAATAAAATGTGGTAAAAAAATGTATGATCAATTCAAAACCATCTTCTGGAGAACTATGTCGCAATAGCTACTGGTTTATTGATGTGCCTTAACCTCGCATTAATGCACATTTCTAATTCGACGATCTCATCAATCTGCTCCAAATTGAGTCGAGAGCATCAATCGGTCTAGCAGACCTTCAAAGTATGTCGCATGCGCACGCTTCAGAATCCATCACCTCCATCTTTTGTCTTCTCAATTTTAGAGAGATAATTGCATTGATCCCGCCAAGCCTAACTGATGACGATTTCAAACATCGTAACCATCCTGCGCGCGTCCATTATCATGCGTTTGCCACCGAGACCCCATTGCTTCACGCCATCGCGACACCATGACGTCGATGTGGTTGATACTGTGTCGATCCACCTCATGACCCCTCCAATTAGAAGTTGCTCCAAAACAATGCCCCTGAGAGGGAGATCGGCGTCTAGTGTCGCCACAGTTCGACACATATCTCTATAGTGTTACAACTTGAACAGTGCAAAGACTAGGATAGGAGTAGGGTGTTACACCATCACAGTGGTCTGGACCTGGGTATTTCATGTGTCTCGCCCTTTGCTTACCACCGTTTGTGATTCGATAGTGTTGAGGAGATAACACGCGTTCAACCCCGTGGTCTTACTAGTATTTAGGATCCTGTTATCCGACAACCTTATTACGTCTTACCTACATGGGTCCTTAGTGATTTTTTTAATTGTTTAATGGGCTCAAGGCTCATCCTTATTTCAACTAAATCTATCTACACAAATATTCTGTATATCCATGTTCAACAGGTTGGTTATCCATGGATATCCAGATAATAGTGTGATCCCTACTATTAATCCCTGTTCTAGATGGTATACTTGTCTTCCACATATATGACCATGATATTCCACTAGAGTAGGTAGGCTACCAGCTACTTCCTCAGTCCATATTAACCATCGTTGAAATGGACGTATCTATCATTAATATACATCAAATATATGTATATTTTAGCAACAATTATTATGGAATGAAGGAACTACATATCATCGGTTTTTTATGCTATTTCCTCTATGGACGTTCTTTGATGGTATAATCACATGACCCATAATTTATGAGTTTCTTTTTTTTGTGCAGGGGTACGAGTTATTGTTTATAAAGTTTTATTTAAAAAAAATAACATGACCCATAATTTATGAGTTACTTTTTGTGTGTATGGGTCAGAGTTATTGTTTATAACATGCTCAAAATCATCAAACGAGCATTGCTGGTGTGGCAAATATGGATCAAGACAGAGACCACACTAGCTAGATGACTTGTGTCTAAACATAGCCTATATCCTACTCCCTCCGTAGTTTAGCCTACCAAAACATCATATATTTTGGTACAAAGAGGGAGTATATAATTAAATAGGTAATTCCGATTAATGTATTTCTCTTAACATTCATCCATATAGAAAAGAAGTCTTTTTATATTATTAATTAAAATATTATTATTTATACAATCATTGAAATATATTGTAACTAATTCCCTCGGCAACACACAGCTATACAAGTATATCATCTAGTTTTAGTGTGGAAGATACAATAGTACTTAACGTTAGAAGAATGCAACTACTAAATAATAAAGAATGAAACAATCGATTAGAGATCACAAGTTAATGAGAGAGTAATTCTAAATATGTAGGAGTGGTATGGTTAAGTTTTTTTTAGGGTGTGGTATGGTTAAGTTGATGAGAAGCTTTGAAACTCAGACTGCCGCGGCGGCTTTCCTTGGATGAAACCCGCGAGACGGGACAGTCTCCAGCAGCTGGAGACCACACCTCTCAGCCGCTTCGCTGATTCCGGCGACGGCGGCGTGCTTCGCCGCCGTGCTTTGCTCCTTCCCGTCCCCGATCCCTCCAAGAGAGTGAAGGAACGTCTCAACGGCGCACGCCGCCGGCCCGACGACGTCCGCCTCCCACAGGGTGCGCTCCGCCTCCTCGTCCTTCGCCTTGCCGACCTTGAGCGAGAGCACTCTGGAGACATCTAGGCGGCGGATGCTCCACCCAGGCAGGCCGCGCAGCCGGAGGATCTTCCGCACTTGCCTGCGCGCCAGTCTGCATGTGTTCTCCTTGATCTCGTCGACGGCGGCATCGAGGAGCTTCTCGCGTCGCTCGTCGTCGCCCACCAGCGCCCCGGCGGCCTCCTGCCGGAAGTAGGCGTGCATCTCCGCCACGCCAATGGCCTTCCGGATCCCACGGGAGTAGTCCGCGTCCGCCCTGAAGAACTCCCGTACCTCGCCGACGAGCCCTTGCTCCACCATGCAGTCGACGCGGTCGCGCACGTACAGTTCCAGCACCGACGCGTCGGCGTCCACCCAGAAAAAGCAGCAGTCATACCTCCGGCGGAACCCCGGCTCACCGTCCAGCAGCGCCTCGATGTAGCTGTTGGACCCGCCGGCGATGATGGGCAGGCGGCCCCTCGCGAGGACCGACTCCAGGGCGCGCGTGACGTCCCGCCGGAAGTCCGCGACAGTGTAGTCGGCGTCGGGGTGCACCCCGCCGATCATGTGGTGCGGCACCCCGGCTTGCTCGCGGGCGGTGGCCTTGTTGGTGACCACGGCGAGGCCGTCGTGGACCTGAATCTTGTCCGAGTTAATGACCTCGCCGCCGAACCGCCGCGCGAGGTCCACGGCCAGCTTGGACTTGCCGGTGGCCGTGGCGCCCATCACAAAAACCACCTTGCCTTTGCCATTGCCATTGCCATTGCCGGTCGCTGCCGCGCTAATGCCCGCCATAAGCATGCCCACAAGCTCTAGAGCACAAGTAACACGGCCTGTTCGGTTGCTGCGCGCACGGCTTGATCAGAAGAACAATACTCGATGTCTGAGGATGTCGAGCGGTGCATGAAACTAACCCGACATGGCTGCCTATTTATACCACTCCAACTTGTAGTACAGTACGTAGAGCTAGAGAAGTAGTTTCTTGGAAAGAGCTTGGAGTGTCACTGTCGTACGTGAGCCTAGGTCTGCAACGCGCCTGCGGACGTATAATTTGGGTTTGAATTTCCGATGGTCTCCATCGATGCCTAGCTTGCAGAATTTTGTTAAACATTTGTCCATCGGTGGACAAGAAGAGTCTCTCTATACCCTAATACCCTATACATGTCGTCCGGTTCCATGTCTAGATCACAGGACCAGCTGGTATGCGTACCTACGCCGCGCGGCCAGTGGGAATACAACTGGCAATCTATAGACTTCTGCAAAAAAGAAATCAAACCACAAAAGATTATAGTATAACCAGTAATCGGTGGTCAACTAGTCGTGCATTTTTCTCTCAAATTTCAACCACAATTTGTCCCATCTTTCACCAAGTCATACATTTACCTGGTGTAATCTCAGGTTCAGTCTCGTGAAACTTTAGAGGCTGAAGTTTTCAGAAAAGTTCAGGCGACTGAGAATCAGCCAAAAGTTACTCTGCTGCTAATACTTTTAACCTTATGAACACAGATAATATTCGTTAATAGTAAATTGTTGGTAAGAGTCAAGGGTTGACCAGGTGAAGTGACAGTCAGTTTGATCAATTCATGCGTGGGAAGTGACGTCGATCTATGTTTTCCCTTAGTCGGTGAGTTTGAATGGATTGATCGATCTGTTTCTGTTCCTTCCCGGGAAACTTGATTGACCGGTTTTTTGCAGGGGTAATAAGAGACCGTTACATTGTTAGGGTTGACCGCTCTCGACTCCGCCGTCTAGAATGCATGGACCGGAAACTAATTGCCGTGTGTACAGAACATGCCATGGAATGGTTAGAGGTTCATGTGGGAACGGAAATGGCCAGCATCTTGCTAATTACCAGAGCTCGTTCCTACTGGAAATAGTAACTCGTAGGAGCTAGGAAGGCCACCTGAGACTGCATGCATGTTTGAATTTTCCGTAACAAGCTAAACTGGGGTAATCGGTGGCTAAAGTTACCCGGCTACGTACCAAACTTCAATTCACAGCGTTTGACCCAATTACAGACAGCTTCAATTCAGAAATTTTGTATTCAGCTGGGCCGCCAGGCTGCTTTCTACAGGTGTTCATCTCACGCTAGTACTTTCTTCCGTTGTAGATTCATCAATAATTTACTTTATATCCGTCTTTAACCTTTCAAAAGAAATTTAAAAATATTGAAAGCTTTACTTAGAGCCTTTTTCTGGTCTAACGAGGACTGTTGCATTGAATCAAAATGTCTCATTGGTAGGAGCAATGTCTGCAAACCTAGTCTAAGCATTAGAATCCTGACCGTTCAATGCAAATGCCTTCTTATGAAGTTTGCCTTTAAACTGCTCCAAAAGCCATCTGCCTTGGGTACATTGGTACCATTTAAACTACTCACACAACATAGCTCATAAACCACCCTCCCCTTCATTTTTATGGAAGGTTATCAACAAGCAACTCACCACTTTTATAATATATGTTTGTCCTAACTCACTACACGATGAACCAAGCATGGAGGCATAGAATCTGCCGGCATAAGGACCTTATGGAGGCAAAAAGCCTGCCGGCACAAGTTTTTTGCCGGCAGACGAAGCTGCCCGCTATAAGCCTGACGGGAAATATGTTTGCCGGCAGAAAATTCTGTAGCGGCAGATCACCTGCCCTAGAAAAAATCTTTGCCGGCACATATCCTACGCCGGCAGTTGCATTGACAGAATGTTTCTACCGGCAGTTCCTTTGCCACGATCTATCTACCGGCAGATAGACTGCCAGAAATATCCTACCGGCAGTTGGTCCGCTGGTATTTGTCCACCGGCAGTCAGATTGCCACGATTTCTATCCATCAGCCAAACCGATCCACAAACATGCATGCATCCCAGTGGCAAAATCAATTCACACGCTTGCATTTATTTCTAAGCCCATTGCAAAAATCAATTCACGATATAAACCAAAATAACATGTCACATACATAGATCAATTCAGAAAGAAAAAAGGATCATTCATAAAAGTCTGATCACATTGATAGATTAATTTTCACATTGTGATAATCCACTCAACAAAGTTCACAAAGGTGCAACACAGATCGAGCACATACATATGTCTAGCTGATCCAACACTACGTACATATGTTAATTATATAGCTACTGACTAACACAGATCGAGCACATACACAGGCTACCAGCAGTGCAACATTCATGAATATTTCAAGACACTTCAGCTGGAAACAAAACGAGATATCTAACCCAACAACCAGTGTGGGTACTTCATACATATTAGAAACCAAAACGACATTCATAAATATTTGAAGACACTTCAGCCTTGCATGGTGCGAACGACTGCATTATTGACCTGAAATAAATGAGAAGGTAGAAGATCAATGAAAAATGACAATTTTGATGTGAAATAAGGTTCGATGCTAAACAAACAAGCAAGCACAATTTTGCTAAGTAAACAAGGAAGCAGGTTATCCTAGTTGCTAGATCTGATAATAGGTTCAGGTTCTGTTAGCACAACTTTGCTAAACAAACAATTTTAATAACATGTTCAGGTTCAATCTCTCTCTCTTAGCTTCACACCACGTTGTTATCCTGGATATCCTGGATATCAGTTTAGTAACGATGTTATCTCTCTTAGCTCATAATCTCATAGCACAAAATGAAACAAAATAAACCTCTTATATAATATTGCAAAAACTAGCACAACCCAGCATGAACAAGAAAAAAGCACAGCCCAGCACAACGATTTTCCCAGCCATGAGTCCACAAACAAGAAAGTAGCACATCCCAGCACAAACAAACATATCGGAGCAACATTTACTTACGTGTGGCCCAGGGAGCACACATCTTCAAGACTGCAAACGTTTTGGCAGTACCTAAGCATGTGTCCAGTAAGTCCATCAAGCAAGCTAACTTATGCATGCTCATGTAGATTTTGTGACAATCCATGATCCTAAACAATATGACTATGGACGCCTGGATACCTAGGATTTGAACAGAGTGCATAATTAAGCTTTAATTTTCAACCCTACTGTAAGTTGGATAGTATTTTTATAGTTAGGTCTCAAAAGGAAAAAAGAAAATGCTTAGTCGGTGCCCTATGAACAAAAAATAGCAAAAGTGCCTTCCATTCCAGAGAAAATAGAAGAAGGAAGAAAACTTATTCTTAAGCCACAAAGCATCATGGGGGAGAATATCTCAGTTTTCGCAGCAATCAGATAATTTGTATTTCTTAGATGGTTTATCTAACCTCCCAGCACATGGCTACTTAAACATGTGACATTATGGCTCACCAGAAATCATTATGACATATACATGGCACATCAAGCACTAACTTAAGTGTACCTACTCTCAAACAGTCGTCGCGAAGGTGCATCAGCTGACATTTGGAGGTAAGGTAGGCTTATCCGCAGATTTCTTCTGTTCCTCCATCTGCATATACAAAATCAAGAAGCAATACACAAAAGTTAACCTCCATATGCATATTTATTACAATAAGATAATGACAAGGTATGGCTTCTTTCAGAAATAGAAACATACATGTTTGTAGAGCCAGGCAATTGATCGCCCTTGAGCTTGTCCCATGGTAGTGACATTGCCAATAGGACGATGTAGCAGAGCATCCCTTTTGATTATGTAGTTGATGACAACTTCACAACATTCAACACCCAGTTCTCTGCCCCCTACCATCTTCTTTCGGTCAGTTGATAGAATGGTGGCTTTTGCCACAGGGGTAGTGTGGTCACGGAAAACATTGTACAATACCACTTCTTTCCCTTGCTGCTCAAAATGATGGAACAACATGAGATTAATATTGCACAATAGTACTTCTCAATAAAAAAGCATGAAAGAAGAAAAGAGAGGAACAAATCAAAACAACACCTGATGATTTTTTTGTGTAACTTCTGCTTCCTTCTTTTTCTACAGGAGCTCTGCTTCCTTCTTTTTCTGCAAGACCTCAGCTTCCTTCTTCTTCTGCAATAGCTCTGCTTCCTTCTTTTTCTGCAGGACCTCTGCTTCCTTCTTCTGCAATAGCTCTCCTTCCTTCTTTTTCTCCAAGAGCGCTGCTTCCTTCTTCTTCTTCTGCAAGAGCTTAACTTCTGCTTGCTTCTTCTCAAAATGATCCTTCGCTTTCCTCAGCTCTTGTTGGACTCTTTCTTCCTCATCATTGTGTTCATTGTGATCTTCAATAGCATAGGACTCGCCGACACTACCTTCAGGGCCTTGAGGTTCTTTTTCAATACTCTACAAATATTAAATTAAAGCATCAATGTTTACATCAATAGAGAGACAAATGGAGAGAATTACGCAACCAACCTTTGTCTTATTGTTTGCAGCAATTGTTTGGGCCATCATAGTTGGCAAGAGTTCAATATACCTATGTGTAGCAGAAACTAGGTGCAACAACCTTTGTATATCTCCAGCAGCCTTGTTATACCTCCAGCAGGACAATCCACCAAAACACCCTGCAACAAATCCCAATACAAACTCCATTGTCAAAATAGGACAAAAACTACCAAATCAACTATACAAACGCTCACATCGGCTGTAGTACCTCTAGAAGTTTATTACTGACAAAAATTAACCATACTAAACTAGTTTAACAAAGCAAAAAGAGGAAACGGAGGCGAAAATAAATTACCTTCTTTGTGTACTAGTCTTGCTGGACAACGACTCGAGACCTTCAGACTATCTAGATCAGGCTAGACGGCAACCTGGAGCTCTCCTTGGACGAGACCTGCAAGGCACCAAATCAAAATAAAATGGTCAACTTACTTTGTATCTCTCTACTCTCCCCCCTAATTCAGTATAGGTTGCATCTGAACTAGTTAGGCATTATATATTCCAATTGTTCCACATAAAAAAATGCAGCTGCTCCCAACTTCCAATAAACGGGAATGTCAGAAGAGGCCAGATAAATCCCTAGCAGACATAAATAACATTCATTTTCATATCCAAGAAATTGGTACATGGCGCAAACAATTGAAGATGCAAGAATTTTACTTTTGAATTTCTCCCTGAGTTCCCTTAGGTGTCGTGGTGTTACCCCAACAATTTAAGCCTGAGATTCTGTCTCGGGAAATCCTAATATGGAGATAGAGCTGGTTTGTTGGTTTAATCATGAAGTCAGATTCTACAACAATTGTACCTATGAACACAAACACGTATCATTTCAAACCCCTTCCAAACAGTCTAAGCCAACATTATGGACTCTACTGGTCCTCTCATAGATGATTTGGTGAATTTATGGTATTCAGACCATGTCAATTATTTACATTTACTTTAGGATAGTTTATGCTCTTGTGCTCTTTTCATACAGAGTCTACCAGCTGGATACATGGCGCAATACAAGAACTTGAAGATATAACAGATATTCATATGAGATCGATCTATCACCCCAGCGCAATACATGAACTTGGTACTTGGCAAATACAAGAACTTGGTACATGGCAAATACAAGAAATTGTCACATGGTGAATCCAGCCTCAAATCCTGCGCACAAGAACTTGGTACAATGGAGTGGGCGAGCATAAAAGGTAGGGCCGAGAGAGGGAGTATACCATTTTCATAAAGGGTCGGAGAAGGAGGAGTTGGGCTGCTCGGATGGATCCTGGTCGTGCCTTGCTTTCTGACTCCGCCGGCGAAGACAACGTGCGTTGATTTCCTTGCACACAGAAGGAAAAACTCGAGTTACCAGCGGCGACGGACCAGGAGAAGGAGGGGACGGCCAGGGTGACGGACGGGGTGGTTACCGGCGGCGCCGAGCGGGCGGACGGGAAGAAGAGGTGGTGGCGGCGACGACAAGTGGGCGCGGTGGCGACGACGAGTGGGCACGGCGGCGACAACGACGAGTGGGCACGGCGGCGGCGACGACGAGTGGGCACGGCGGCGACGAGTGGGCAAAGTGGCGCCGGCGACGACGGGTGGGCACGGAGGCTACGGATGGTGGGTGCGGCGGCGTAGGTGGGAGGGCGGCGGCGTAGGTGCAGGGAGGGACGAAGTCGAGGGCGTGATTTAGGGATTGGGGGCGACTGGCTTCTGTCTTAGCGAGATTGGGGGCGGCCGGTGGGGCCACACCGCGCCAATATTTCCCTCGGCGCGCCAATATTTCTCTTCTCCGCGCGCTTATTTGGGCCTAGCGCGCCAAATTCTATACCGGCAGTTAAAGTGCCTGTAGTGCATCTGTTTCGGCAGTCTATCTGCCGGGACATGTTGAACCCCTTTTCGGCAGATAATTGCCGCTGAACCAAAACTTTTAGCGGCAGCTCATGTGCCATCTCACTTCTAGCCCGGCAGCAAACTTGTACCGGCAGTTAAATTGCCATTGTAAGTTCATTTTCCCCGGCAGTTTTTTGCCTCCATGCTTGGTCCATCGTGTAGTGACTAATAATGGACTCTTCACCTTCTTTTGGCTACACTTGGCAGAACTTGCTTTTGGATCCCAAGCTCCATGGAGCCCTTCATTTTAAAAATTTGAAAAATCAAATTCTTAGGCTTCAAAAAATACTAAAAAATATACACACATACATATGCATGTATATTACTTGTTTGCAAAGTTCTACGATGAAATACATTTGTATACAAGCTATACAAAAATAAAATAATCACGTATTCCTAGCATATGTACTAGTCACTATTAAAGTACATGATTTTGTTTTCTTGTGCAGCTTAAACCAAAGTGTATTTCATCATGAAATTTTCTAGAAATTTAGTATACATCTATATGTTCATGTGTATTTTTTTCAAAAACAATTGAAACTTGAGTGTGGATTTTGTACATGTGTAAGCGGGTACATGTGATATCTTATCCGTGCGATGTTGTTTGAGATTTCTGCCAAAAATTTCTATATTTTTTGCACTATGTGTTTATTTTTATTATAGCTTTCATAAGATGTAGTTATTTGAATACATACCATAATTTTTTACCAACATATATGAAATGGAACTTAAAATTACTTAATTATTTGTAGTGTTCTAAAAACATAGGAGCAGGAAAAACATATAACGAATATGCTATTACGTATTGGTTCCTATATGATTTGAGAATGCATGGTTCAATTCATTGAAAAAGGAAGAATTTTCCTTAAGGATTAGGTATATTGCATTGGTTTTTGTATAAAATATGCAATGTTCCTAGCACAGTTTTTACGGATCTCAAAGCAATCTTTTAGCATTATGCGGACATGATATCACATGTACCCGCTTATACATGTACATATGCATTTCTGTTGAAACTTAAAACTGTGTTTTTTTGATTTTTCAAAATATGAGCTCCATTGAGCTTGAGCTCCAAAATCCCCACTCCGAAAGATTGTTTTATTTTCTCTACAATCCCAATGCCCTCAACATAGATACTACATCGAGGAGTTCTAGGGTTATAGGGTTCCCAAATCGTCTATGTATCAGAGGCGATATCTTTCATGATCCAATCTCCATGTCTTCTACGGCAAGTCTTTGGGAAAACTTCTTTTTCATCCGTTCTGGACCTCTATAGGTAGCCCAGAAAGAAGTCCTCCAAGAGTTCCACATCCCAACCTATGAGGTTAGAGCTGACATGGTGATAGACCTCTAATACGGGACCCATCAATGTTTGAAACACTTTTCGATGCGCCTCTAATAATGTATACTCGTTTGATCTTTTTCGGTGACCGCATCGAGAGAAATAACTTGTGATCACCTAACAAGCGCAACATCCTCATCGAGGGTGAAATTTGTTTCTCAAATAGCTTTCTTCCTCGATGAGCTGGAGGGTTGAAATTGATAAAATTTCATATCCCGGACGAACGCATTATTTTCTATTAAAGCGACAATGATGCGCCCTCAAGAACGTAATCATTTGGCTTGCATGTATCACCCATTATACTCTGGAAATGATAAGTTGTTGTGTATTGATCCCCCAAAAATGACATAATCATCGGTAAATTGCAAATATTGCACATTTGCTAACATTTCTTCAATGTCGCATCGCATTCAATCGAACAAAAACCAAATACAAGACAAATGATAGCGTTTTTTTACCTCGTCGTTCTTTCTGGTTTGGCCTAGGAATGGAAGGCACCCCATTTTCGTCCGTCGCCAAGACGAAGGGAGGACCGTTGTGGCACTGGCGGAGCGGCCGACTTTTTCACTTGGCGATGTCGTAGGGTTTGCCACCTCTGCGTCGGACTTGTTGCCGTTAGGATGGACAAGATGCTGACCTAGGCGGTGCCGGCCATCAGACCCGTAGGAGGCACTTCAACTGTTCAATTTCACGGGATTCAACTCTAAACCGATAAACTGAGACCCAAGGGTCTAGGTGTCACCCATGGCATCGTCCGCGGGAACCGGGGACAGAAAGCGGTCAAAGGCGACGCTACGGCAGGGAAGGGGATGCGGCAATGTAGGCGGGAAGAGCAGCGAGCTAGGAAAATGTCATTCTCATCAAACCCATTTCTGGATGGAGTGCGCTCCAGATATTCACCTGCAACCGTTATATATGAAGGCGGTTAAGTGTCCTCCAAACATTATGCCGATTGGGGGCAGCTGGATAGTGACTCTGCTAGAAGGGCATTTTCAGCGACCCCACGGCACGCGCTGCATCTCCGGAGATGACTGTAGATGCTTTGCATTTGTCTGTTACGAGATGTTGCCTGACAGGGTGAATCCATGCAGTGAGAGAAACATTAGACACGCAGCAATATAAACTGGAGAAGCGAAAATTTCAGCGATCAGCACATCAGCTACTGCTGCCAATAACACCTACTCCTACCTCCTAGTGCTTACAACATCTGGAACTTGCATACACACCATGCATAGAGAAACCAAGGCTCCTAAACTGGATCAGTTTCTTAATTTAGTCAAGGCACAGTTCACTCGACAACACCGAGGATTTCACGAGCATCACATGAGATCATTGCCATCATCATCAACAACATCATCATCATCATAATCAGCACCCCCGAAAAAGAAACAAT
The DNA here is from genome assembly GCA_950022295.1 of Bromus sterilis. NCBI lineage: Eukaryota > Viridiplantae > Streptophyta > Magnoliopsida > Poales > Poaceae > Bromus > Bromus sterilis. Next base: position 37,037,789 of record OX465597.1, read on the forward strand.
CATCATCATCACTATCAAGGGGGCCACTTTCGAGCTCGGTGACTTTCGCTTCGAGAGTCGACATCTGACTGTTGAGTTCAGAGACCATCAGGTAGAACAGACACGTCGATACTCCCAGCATGCCGATCATTATGCACACTTTCCTCTTCATTTCTGCCACCGACTTCTTCATCTGCGGCAGTTGTCCGACCAAATACTCCCAGGACTCCTGCTCTAAGTGATTCAGAGCGTCAAGCTGCTGGAGAGATAATACAAGGTACGTTAGACAGGGTTGAAACTGAAAGCTCTCAAGGATGAACCACCTGGACACGTATGTATGCAATGGCTGGATGAAACTGCAGGTTGGAGATGTCTCCTCTAGTCCTCTTTAATTTGTACTCCATAGCTGTCTGAGAGTGTTTGGGTTAAAGCATGGCCTGACTGGCTATCTAAATAGATAACTATAACCTATGGTTGGCGGAAAACCCCAAATACATGATCCTCTTACTGCAGGTAGAGAATGAGCTCAGTCAACTCAATTACAGACACATATGAGTTCCGATATGAAACTGCTCGGAGTCACAAAATGAACAGGAATGGACTGACTAGGATAAAGAGACAAGGTTATCAGCCTCCGACAGTTCTACATCAAAATTAACATGGATGAAGCAGCCAAGACAGGAGTTAGTGTTCTAGGTCATTACTTCAATCTGAAACAGTGAATTATGGCAGCGAAAAAAGTGACACGTTGACACAAAGTGATCACTGTGAGCTGGATGTCCTAGAGGTCATCTTTGCAACCAAGCTACAAAACTGCTCAGAATACATTATGGCCTTTATGGTTATACCAAGGCGTGCTTTGCTCCTGATTGGCTGGGTGAGAATGTGTGCCCGACAGTATGGTTGCTCTCACTCAGCAGCGGAAATTGGCATATGAGACATTTCCAAAAAAAAAAAAAAGTATGAGTTTTTCTTTCAAAAGAGATACTCGACAATTGCAACCTGGATAATACCCATCAATTCTTATATTGACAATCTTATTCCCATTTGAAGATCCATGTTCCAAGTTAAATGACATGAAGCATCTAGAGCTAATTGATGCCTCCGCTGTCTTGCAGGTCATGCTTGATTCTTGCACTTGGTTTGTGTTATGTTCATTAAGAGTGGTCATGTAGCGCACATACATGATTTAATCAGTAGGGGTCTGGGTTTAGCAAGGTTTTTGAAGAGTACTACAGGTTTAAGAAATTTTACGTTTAAATCTAATGGTTTTTCTGTTCTGGGGTATCACTTTGAGATAGACGTGTTTGCATTTCTACACAGACCACATATTTCTTTTTGTTTGCTAATCGCAACTCAAATTTCAGTATATATACCAAAGGTTTACAATATATATGAAGGACCGAATATCACCATGACGTGGTTGTGGTTTACTAAGTGCTAGCATTGAGTTATTTACTCCACATATTTCAGAGCGCTCCTAAATGATGAAGCGTCCACCTCGCCTTAGACAGGGGTGAAGGGTCTAAAGCGTCCGCTTTAGATGGTAAAGCGTCCAAAGCGTCCAGTTAGGCGTCCTCCTGTCCGCCTTAGGCTAAAGCAGACGCCTTAGGCAGGTTTCCCCCTCCTCTTCCTCCTCCTTCTCCAGCAGCTTCCCCCCTCCTCTCAGGCAGCTCATCCCCCATTTCCAGCAGGCACAGCTTTTCCCCCTTCTCTCCAGCAGCTTCCTCAGCTCCTCTAAGCCTCTAAGGCGTTGCCTCGCTTTACGCTTTACGCTTAAGCAGTGAGCCCCCCCCCCCCCCCCCCCCCAGCGCTTCGCTTCGCTTTACCGCTTTAAAAACAATGGTCTATGTATACAACGATCAATTTATAAAAACCCTGTTACACATGTAGACAAATCCAACAAAATGCAGCTAAAATCGATAACTAAATTCACATTCCCTCATCCTTCATCTCATATCTTGTGAAATGTAAATAAAAAAAGCGCTTGCAGTTTTATTAAGAAAAAGAACAGGTAGCCAAACACCCAATTATCTAAATGCAACTCAAATAAAACAGGACAACAAAGTATGCACAGCTGAACCTAAGTAAGGTAAGATAAAAATGATAAATCATAACGTTGCAGGCTTATGGAGTGCACTACAGACTGCATTTACCTCAGAAGAGTATGCACGACGGTGCACGAACAGGGGAAGCGCAGATGCACGCCGAAGGGCAGGTACACCGGAGGGGGCGGCTCCCTATCAGCGGATCCCTTTCAGGTTAGCGACTTGAATTTATGGACCAAAGAATACAGTGTTCTGATCAGAAATATAGCAGGAAAAAGGTAAAGGGCGCAGCTTGGGTTCTTGAAACCCTTACCCTGGCAGAGCAGTAGCGGCGGAGAACCGAGGGCGCCAGAGTCGGCGAGGAATGCACACCGCGCGCGTACAGGATGCTGGACTCGGCGGAGGCGGCGGCGTAGAGCTGAAGATGGGAGAAGTGTTCTGGTCAGAAATTCACGAAACGGCGCGAGAAATTCAGAGCATTCTTACCTTAGGGAAAGGCCCAGGGTGCGAGGGCGTCAGGAGAAGTTCCGGAGAGGCATCCGCACGGCGACTTAGGGCGCGGAGCGCGGCGGGCATGGCGCCGCCGGGCTGGGGTTTTGGGTTTTGCCGGCGTCGCTGCCACGCGAATGGAGGGCAAAGGAATCGTGAGTTTGCCTGGAGGCTGAAGGGGAAACGAAGAAGACAGAGGAGGTCTCGTTGGGCTGGGCCATATATGTCAAGAAGTCTCGGAAATTGGATGTCTAGCCCAGTCAGCCCAACCAATCGGGCTGGAGAGAATTTGCGCAGGTTGCCTTTGTAAAAAAAATGTAAAATAAATTGAGAATCCACAAATAATACTCCGTCCGATCCATATTAATGAACTTAAATTTGTCTAGATACACATGCATCTAGTCTAAATACTTAACTAGATACATACGAATCTAAACAAAGTTGAGTCCATTAATATGGATCGGAGGTAATATATTTTTGCTTATAGATGCTTGTATTTTATGAAGCGAAATAAATCCTTGAAATATAATTGTTATGCTTTAAAATTGAATATGATGAAAGTATGTGATAGAGTCGAATTGGAATATCTTGAAGTTATCATGTTGAAATTGAAGTTTGTGGCCCCATGGGTAAGAAAAGTGATAAGTATGGTCAAATATGCCTCTTTCTCGGTAATGTTCAATGTGAAGAAGCTTGATCATTTCAAACCCTCCACGGGTATTTCACGGAGAGACCTAATCTCACCCTCCTTGTTTTTGTTAGCAACATAGGGCTTTTTAGGCCTCCTAAAAAATAGTGATCAATTAGGTGGAATTCAAGTGGCTCTTGCGCTCCAGTTAATCATTTATTATTTTGTTGATGATATTCAGGGCGAACGAGGTGTCAAACTTACCGAATTCATATAGTGAAGTGTCGGGACTAGGGATTAATAAAAACAAGCCATCAATCTATAATACATAAATAGTTCATCCCCACTAACCTATTTATCTTGACATGCAAGTTATTCACATCATCAAATAGGTTCATCATTTAAAAACTCATTTTCATTAACTCTTCATGCACATGCATGCTCTCATTAAATTGTTATGCGCATGCAACCTGTCATAAAAATATATTTACTTTTTTTATGCATTCAGTCTCACGATTTCAAATAATTTTTTTATATAGAAAATCAAATTATGAGTTACCTTGCATTTTATTTTTTTATGCGACAATTTTTTTATGAATGCACGTATGTAGTTGTTATCATTGTTTTAGGTTTAGCCAAAGGTGATGTTTCTACTCAACATGTTTTCGTCTTATATTATCTTGCCGATATATTGTCAAGGTAATAAATCGATAAAATAAAAATCACTCACTTTTTTGAATTTTTCATCAATTTTCTTAGATTTTCACTTTAAACAATATTTCTTTCAAAAAAATATTATTATCAAATTAAATCATATTTCATTTTTTTATATTTTAAAACATTATTAAATTTTGTTAGCAGTTCCTGCAACAACGCGCGGGGTACATCTAGTTTTTTTCAACAAGGGAACCCCAGAACTTGTTAGAGAAGAAGTAAATGATATTCTTCATGTCCCGAATGAAACACTAAATGAAAAGTATCTGGAAATGGTGTTCGAAGTTGGGTATTCAAACCCAGGTTCCTTTAAATACCTCAAGGATAGATTATGAAGTAGAGTGAAAGGGTGGACTAAAAAATAATTCTGCAGCCAAAAAAGAGGTTCTGATTAAGTATGTTGCTCAAGCGGTGTCGATTTATTCTATGTCATATTTTAAGCTACCGAGAGGTCTATGTGGACATTTTAACAAGAAGATTAGGGAATTTTTCTTGGGCAGCAGAGCGGGTCAGCGCAAACCACACTGTGTATCTTGGGAGGCAATGACACAACCAAAGAAAGATAGAGGCCTTGATTTCTAGGATATGGAACTCTTTAGCCTTTCTCTTTTGGCTCGTCAAGTTTGGAGATTACTCACTATTCTTGATTTTTTCCGCTCAGTTTATTAAAGCTATCTATCCGGGTGAAAGGGCATTTCCCGTCTTAAGTGTTTTGTGTTGATGAAACTACATTTTACGGATATATAGTGTGCATGAGCTACACATGCAAATTTTTATGGCACAAAACGGTTAGGTACCCCTCTGGAAGGAAAAGACCGAAGATGTATTTTCTATGCTCTTATATCTTTGATCATAGGAAATATGTACTATTAAGAGGGGGTCCACATCGAAGGGTTTGGATGGAATCAAATCAGTACACAAAGCTTATATTGCACCCACATCATCCTTCCCATCTTTGTCGAGGAGAGAAATCAAATCCAATCATAATGTGAAGAACTACACCACATGCGGTTGAACCGCCGGCATGAGAGGTTGTACACGCCCCTGTTGAGTGGGCAACCACTATACTACTGTCGTCGTTTGGTAACGGCAGATGCCATGGGGATGGATAAAGAGGGGGACAAACAGAGGTTGGTGTCGATGGTGCCGGAATCGAGAGTGGGGACAAACACAGTGAGACACCGCGATGTACCCAGGTTCGGGGCTCTCCCGTAGAGATAGCACCCCTAGTCCTGCCGAGCTAGCTATAAGCAATAACTTTGGCTACAATGAATGCTCCTTGAGCTGTATGAGAGGAAGGAGAAGAGGGCTCTAGGCACATCTCTCTCCTGACTCTCTCTGGTGGGTGAAATGCAATAACTGTTCCCTCTTCGTCGTCCCCCACGCAGGAGGGGTACCCGGAGCTCTTATAGGCCGAGCCCGGGGTACAAACGTAAATGTACAATGGGGAGGACCTAGCCGTCAGCCTCAGACTAGAGCTGAGACCCCCATGATTTGTGCTCCCGGATGATCCGGAGTAGACTTGCGGCTCTCCATACCGTTAGCTTGTAGGTCTTGCGTAGTGAACAGTGGTTCGGAGTACTGAACAGTGGTCCGGAGCGCTGAACAGTGGAGTTGGGAGCTAGGTCTTGTCGGCATGTCCGCGTGATCGGCGCTGGAGGGGACAACACTCCCCTGACAGCCCGGATCTTCTGGGATTACACATTGATGAGCTTGTACCAGGTGTCCGACCTGCGATTTGGCTCGGATGCTGCTGTGTCCTCTTCGGCCGAATGAACTTAGGTGAGGCCGATTGTGCTCTCTTGGAGCAATCGGCCTCCGACCTAGTCAGTTCGGCCCACTGCTTGCTTGGTCTTGATTAGATCGGTCTTTCTCCGAATGATCTTTAGGATGTCCCAAATTAGCTCGACCTCACTTAGATCGGTGATCTTTGCTTTGATGTAATGTTTCTCCTGGGTGACCTACCCGGGGGTCATTCCCACAACAACTGCCTTGATGGCTGTACTGCACTCAAGAGCGGTTGTATCACGTGCCTCTAGAGGCGCAGTACTACTATTTTTGTAATGGCACAACCACCATACAAAGGGTGATTCCCGTATGTTAGGCCTGCGGTACCACCAGATAGGATGATTCTGAGTGTTTTCTTTTGAATAACAGATAAAATAAGTGCCACACGTGTGGACGAAGGCATTTACGCCCACACATTTTTATATGACAACTTTAGGTGCATAGATGACAATAATTAACGAAAGTTGTCATATATTAGCGAAAATTGTCATCTCATATGTGCTAAATTGCTCTCTAAAAATATGTGTGTGGAAACGCCTCCCGCCCACACGTATGGCACTTATGAGCGTCCTTTGAATCTATAATACTATAATAGATCATCCCCACTATCTTTTCTATCTCAACATGCAAGGATGCCACCTCATCAAAGGCCCACCATAATATGCATGAGAACAAGTTATTCATTATTAGTTGATTTCATGCACACATTCATTTAATAATACATGCAACCTCCTCAACATGCATGGATTTTTTCCCCATTATATTACATCACTTTTAACATGCATATATATCACATCATCACAATATGCATGAGAACAAGTTTTTTGTTATTAGTTGATCGCATGCATACATCAATATAATGACACATGCGACTTCACTCAACATGCATGGATTTTTTTTCAGTATATTACATTACTTATATTTAATAAATATTTTTAACTGCACAATAATAAAATACAAACGTAAAATATATTTTTATACTTTAGTTTATATACTATTAATTCAACTATTCATGTTTCATGCAATCAATCATTCAAAATATATTGTAACTGATTCCCGCAACAACGCGCAGGGTATCATCTACTCCCTCCGTTCCAAAATAAGTGTCTTGAGGTCAAGACACTTATTTTGGAACGAAGAGTGGAGTAATTATCTCATCTTGAAGCCAAAGAAGTTTTACATCATATTACCAACTTTCAAAATTTACAACACGACGCCTCACATGAATACAAACAGCCCAACGCCACCAAGAAAAGAAAAAACTTATACTACTACTACAAAGCACAGAAAAGAACATGTAAAATACAGCTCGCTCATGCATAGATCGATCTCCCCGCACCAGCGTGCCAGAAATGAACCTCCATCTCACCAAACTCTTTAAGCCTGGAGCGGCTTGCAGACGATGGTGGCGTGCTTGAGGATCTGGTTGCTGAACTGCCCGGGCTTCTCGGTGGTGTCGATCTTGTCCTGTCCAGGCGGCGGCAGTAGCTGGAAGTTCTGCACCAGGCGTCCCAGCGTGATGCCGATGATGGGCAGCGCGAGGATGATCCCGGGGCAGCTCCGGCGGCCGACGCCGAAGGGCACGAAGCGGAAGTCGTTGCCGTGGGCCTCCACGACCCTCTCCTCCTCGAGGAACCGCTCGGGCCGGAACTCGTCGGCGCGCACCCACCGCTTGGGGTCGTTGGCGAGGAACCAGGCGTTGACGAGGATCTTGGACTCGGCCGGGATGTCGTAGCCGGCGAGCTTGGCGTCGCTGAGGTTCATGTGCGGCACCAGCAGCGGGATGGCCATGCGGAGGCGGAGCGTCTCCTTGACGACGGACTGCAGGTAGGGCAGGCGCTCCAGGTCCGGCTCCGTCACCGCCGCGTCGGGGCCCAGCACGGCGGCGATCTCGTCCCGCAGCTTCTGCTGGATGTCCGGGTGGTTCACCAGCTCCGCGATGCCCCACTCGATCGACCACAGTGTCGTCTCAATGGCTGCAAATTAATTAAGGATCAATCCAAGCTCCGTCGTCATTGTCAACATTCGTCGCATCGACAAATAAATGAATGGCGCGAAATGAGTTGTAAATTAGAGCTAGAAAACGAAATTTGGTGCGGGGTAACGTGGACTCAATTCTGGCTAGTCCTCCCATTTTTTTTATAGTGTTTTATTATACAACTTCAGTGTGCTCCTAGACTCTGCGCACGTTCAAGGAGTAATAGTGGTGGGTGGATCACTAAGAAATTAAAAGGCCATCATGGTAATGGTATCGTGTTGCACTGTGTAAGTGCTTTGTGGCGGCTAACGATCGAACCACTTGATTAAGAATGAATAAAAGGTTTGGTAATGGCCTGTTTGATTGTATAAAGGTTCCCATCCTGCGTGCTGCTTTTCATTAACATAACGAAGAAAACGTCATTGGCGGCGACAACATCATGGCAACGCGACCACATGGTGTACTTACCAAAACTACGTACGTAGGAGTACTATAAACAACAATCCACTCTTCTTCTAAAATATTCATGACAAGGATGTACCATGTTTCTTTATCAGGTACTCCAAATCTCCATGACAAACATGACAAGGATTATGAACTACTCAATAATCGTCTAGTTAAGGAATTATATTTACCTGCGACGTTGATGTTCTCGACGATGTAGAGGACGTTGTCGTGGTTGATCTCGCCCTTCCTTTCGGCCTCCAGGATGTGGTCCATGGCGCACCTGATCTCGCCCGTTTTCTCCAACGCCTCTCTGCAAAATGCAACGTCAGACAAGTTAGCGACCCATTCTTATTTCATTAATTCCCAGTTAGGTGAGTGGGTGATCGATCACTGATCAGAAGCTTCGCATACAGTGAAATGCAGCCATGCATTGATGTTGCTGGGCTGGTTAATTGTTGGCACCATCGATAATTAAGTCCAATTTTACAGATGGCTAAGCTAGCTAACAACTCCATTATCGCGGGGAAAATGCCAAACGAGTGCTAGGATAACACAATTAAGTTTACTTTCTGAACCAGATGGTACTCTTTCCTATTGTCTTACTACTATGCGGACGCTGGTCGGGTGGACCTGCTCCTCTGAGATGAATAATTCAGCCATGTTAGAACTGCTCAATAACTTGTGTTGGAAGCTTCCACTGTCGGTGTGATGGTGAACGAGTGGGACTTGCAACCGATTCAGAAAGCCTTGTACTACAGTACTACACTAGCTTTGAAAAAGCTTATGCATCACATGACGTGCGGTTGGTTCGCGTAATCATTAGTTAGTCTCTTGCATGCTACGCGAAGCAAAACTTCAAGAACATGGTTGTGTCCTCCCCAACCCTGATGTGCAAACTCTCTCAGGCGTTTTCTAATGTTTAGAGCGTACGTGGCCCCAATCAATCAAGTGCACTACCCCATGCGCCGTTGCGTGTTGGCTTGGATGAGCGTGACGCGATATGGTTGGCCTTGAAAAAACTTGAAAAAGTCAAGTGTAGGCGCACCATCCAGCTCGCGCCGAGAAAGTTTGACCTCTTGCTGCTCCACGACGCCATCACAACGTCGCTAGCTGTGATCTGGCTCACATCATCAGCCAGCCAGCCACCTCGTGCTCGTGGAACCTAACATATCATGTGCACGTACCAAACCCCCTCACCTATGACGCACCGCAACTTGCCGGTCAGCTACCACCGCCAAGACGAGTAAAAAGAAAAAAATCCAATCTAGTTAACGTACTGTACTAGTACTTTGCTTAACGTGCACTCTAGGAGTAACCCAATATCTTGGCATTAAGCGCAGGAATTAATTAAGAGGAGATTAATGAATCAGTTACTTACTTTCGCTCCTGGACGAAGTGGTCCTCGAAGAGCTTCATCCTTTTGGCCTTGAGGTTGGTGCAGCGGCTGAGGTAGCGGCGGAGGAAGGGGCGGAGCACCGGGATGAAGTCGCCGTAGTTGTAGTCGAAGCTCTGGGACAGGATACTGCGCTCGGCGTTGAGCGCCTTGAGCTTGTTAAACAGAGGGTCGTCCACGCTCCCGAACCGGCGGTCGAACATGATGCGGAACATGTCGTTGTACATCATGAGCTGCAGCCGCCGCCGCACCACCACGCCCGCCGTCGCCGCCGCCGGGTCGGCCTTCAGGTCCTCCACGACGAGCCGGGCCTCCTCCTCCCACCCCACGCGGTTCTGCGCCACCACCTTGTTGGTGAAGAAGGGGACCGTCATGATCCGCCGCATCTTGCGCCAGTGGTCGCCGTAGACGGTGAACACCATGTCCTGGCCCTTTCCGGTGAAGATGTCGAAGACGACGTTGCGGGTGCGGGAGCCGAACTCGACGCCTTGGGTGTGGAGCACCTCCTTGGCGAGCTCCGGGCTGGAGACGACCACGAGGTTGCGCACGCCCATGCGGAGGAGGAACACCTCGCCGTACCGCTTGGCCATGGCCATGAGGTTGCGGTGGTTGAGGTCGTCGCCGACCTGCAGCCAGTTGCCGACGATGGGCGCGCCGGAGGGGCCCGGGGGGAGGCGGAGGCGCTTGCCGGTGAGCTTGGCGACGGCGATCGCCAGCACCGCCGCCGCGAAGAGGCCCAGCAGGGCCTTCTCCAGGAGGAGCACGTCCATGGGTTAGGTGCGGTGTGTGGCTCCTGTGTGCTGCTGTTGCGAATCGGTGGAATTGATTGATTGGCGATTGCAAACGGTGGGGATTTTATAGCGGCGGGGGGGAGATGGAGGTAGGTAGCGGACTCGATGGATGTGGAGCAGTACAGTGCACGAGGTTCAGGCTTGAAGTTCTGGTGGTGGGATAGAAAACGTACGTACGTGTTTTTCTTCTTTTTGGGGGTAAGAAAATGGTACTCTACGCGTAGTGGGTAGGTACAGTGGAGATAGGGTCCACTCACCATGGGCTTGCTGATTGAAACCATTTTTTATGGTGCTAGCTAGCTAATCGGGAAAGAAGGCTCGAGTTCTGGGTTTGGGTTTGTGTTTGTGTTTGTGTTTGTGTTTGTTTGGTGAGAATTTTTCAAGGGGATGGAGTTGGTCAAAACTAAGTCGCAGGGGTGCTGCTGGTATGTAAACGTGGCCGCAGGAACGCCACCAACCGCACGGAGATGTTGTAGGTAGTGGCCAGGTCAAAGGGAAGCTTCTGGTGGGCCCGTCGCTTCGCGAAGCGGCCACGGGATTTCTGTCGCCAGTCTCCCTGCGAGCCTGGAAAGTGGGCTCCTGTTTCGTCGCTCGTGAGGACGAGAGGAGCGGCCTCGCGATACACAAGTACATGGTGATAACATTCCAAACCGTTTTTCGGCGCTAAAATAAGGTCGCTTAGGGGACGCTCAAGCGGCGAAAAGGTTTTTGGGCGATCGACTCAAAATAAACGAAATTCGACATACTCCCTCTATTCCATAATATAGTGCGTCATCGGTTTCCGTGCTTCAACTTTGACTATAAATTTAATCAACGAGACCAGTTGCGGCGAAAACAAAAAATGTATCATCAAAAACTTCTTTCAAATACAAATTCAATGATATAATTTTTGCTCCCGCCGCATTTGGTCTCGTTAGTTTAATTTACGATCAAACTTGAACCTCGATAAGCGTGGGCGCACTATATTATGGAATGGAGGGAGTAATTTATAATATTTGATTTAATTTACATAGTACCAACTAAAAAAAATTAAAAACTACTGAAAAGTAAAAAAAAAAGAATAAAGGTGCTCCATGTCGAGCTCCCCGCCGTCCCCTCCAGTGCCTCCTCCAGCGGCCCCGCCAGCGGCGCCGTCGTCGTCCTTGGGCTCGCGCTTCATGGCGGCATGCGCACTGCATGTGCTATCGTCGGGCGGCCCCCTCCTCCTCCTCCTCACCCGCAGCGGCGAGGGGTCCTCGTCCTCCTCGTCGTCGAGCACCACCACCGCCGGAGCAACCGGCGCCAGCAGTGTGGGCTTGCTGCGGCTGCTGCTGCCCTCTCCCCGCGCGGCCGGCCAGATCCTCACCGCCTCGGAGGCCGTGAACGCGCGTCGTCACCACTGGGGAACACGTGGCGGCGTGGCCGACGGTCGATTGAACTATTCCACGGCCGCATTGATTCGCCTGCCGCGGTGATTGGACTCGACTCCGACGCCGCATTGATTCCCCTTCGGCGGCGCCAGGAGCGGGGAAGACGAGGCGAGAGGATGAGGGTGCCCCGTGGGAAAGACGCCGAAAGGGCGCAAAAGGTTCCCGCGTTCGCGTCGTTTTCTTTCATCCGGCGCCCCCCAAGCGACCCCCAGCGCGCCGGGTCGGCTTGGGATCGCCAGACTCAATTTTGGCCCAATCCGGCGATATTTGGGCCATTGGGAGCGCGACTAGACGGAATTCGTCCGTTCGGCGCAAATAGCACCGGCTGTGACACCCTGGTTTTTGGCCCTTTTATTTGCATTTGATTTCTTTTGATTTTCTGGATTTGAATTTTATTTGCCTGAGTTGCAAACTCTTTTGGCCTTGCTCACTAGGGTCCAAAATTTATTTTTGGACCAAGTGACCCCTAGACCCTCCTTTCCCATAGCCATGACCAAGTCATGATCATTCATGACCTTGCCCAAATTTTATTAAGCCAAAAATTCCTTTTCTCTAAAGGAAATTGCCCTCTTTCCTCCTCCTGGATGAAGCTAACCTCACTTCTGCCTACCCATTTGCCTTGAAACTTTTTGTGCTAAACAATGGAGTCATGGCACATGATCCCATGCAATGAGATGAGCAAGTTCAGTGCAAAAGTTCTCCTATAGAAATTATTTTGCAATTCTGGTCAGTATAGCAAGTACCCTGTAGACTTATCTGTTGGTCCTGAAATTTTGAACACTGCTAGTCCTTCCTAAGTGTAGCTTGCACACAAAAATTCAGCACCAGACTCCCAGCCATTTGCTCTACAGAACCTGCCAAAGTTTGATGCAAAAACATCTATTGAACCTCACATCCACATCTGACCAAACCAACTGCACCCAGGCGCCCAGATCAACTCCTGGACGTTCACTGCACCTGCAAGACACGTTTGCACAGCAGTGGCAGCCCCAGTGCACGAGTGCACGGGGTGAGCATGCTCACTGCCGGCCAAACGCGAGCTCTGGCCATGCCAGTGGAAGTGTCCGTGGCCTGGCCGCCAGGGACACCTCGCACACCGAGCGCCCTGAGCCGCGCCTCCTTGTCCACGAGCTCTGCAGAGCCTCCGCACGACACCTCACCCAGCCCAGCGCCACGCAGCCCGCCGGAAGCTCGCCGTCGCCGCACTGTTCGTCCGCCGCAGATCCACGGGCCGCCATTGTACCAGCACGCTTGCCGCCCTAGCCGTGGCTGCTTCCGCGCATCGTGCTCCACCCCTGCAAGCCTGCACAACACCTCTTTGCCCTCGCGCCGCTGCTAGCCATCTGTCCCGGCAATCCAGAGCCGCAGAGCTGCCGCCGACGACCAGTCCCGTCGCCCCAGCAAAGCAGAACTTCAGGGCAAGCCTGCCCCCGCTGCAGCGACGCCACCGCCTCCGCAAACCTCGCCGAAGCCCCATTATCCCCTCGGCATTTCGCCTGGTGCCATTGCTGCTCGGTCCGACGACGCCCGCACGTGAACCCCGGCGAGCTCTAGAAATTAGAGCCCCCGGCTCGTCTCAGACCACACCTACCACCCCCACCTCACTCGAATTGCGCGCAAGCAAGGAAGAAGCCCGCCGGGGAGGCCCTGGCACGAGATCCTCGCCGGAGCTCGCCGGAAGGAGCTCCACCGTCGCCCCCTTCCTCTGGTGCTCCCAGGGCACAACCCCCCTCTTTCCTTAGCCTTCTTTCTCTCTGGCGTAGCTAACCCGCCGCTCGCCGTGGTCCATCTTGCAGTGTAGCTTGAACCCGACGACCTCCCTCCGCCGCCGTCCACTGGAGAAGAAGACCCCCTCGCCGTCCGACCACCATTCGCCAAGCTATGGGTACGGGAAGATCCTCCTCACCCAGCCCCTTCCAGCCGTGCACTCCTCCGTCGCCGGGGAGGCCTCGCCGCCGGTGAACGCCGTCACCGGAGCCCGCCCTGCTCTGTTCTGCCCCTCCCCTTCTAAACCTGCCAGGGCTGGCCCACTGGCAGCCTCACAGGCCAGCCCGAAGCGGTACGAGTGGAGGCGTATTCTCCAGAATACGCCTTCGACGTGGCCACCCCCCAGGAAAATCAATTAAATTCATTTTTAATTATTTAAAAATGGATTTTGACCAAACTTTGACCATGAATAACTCCTAAAGCACAAGGCCAAATGAGTTGATTCTTTTTGCTAAATTTTTGTCTTGATCTCCTCTTTAAGTTGGCAAAGTTTGGGGGCTTGACTCCCCGTGTAGGTCCACTGGACAGAGAAGTTATGCATTGGACCTAAATTGCTTTGCCACTTTTATTTTATTGCATAAGTTGACCAGGAGCTTGCAAGAGACCAGGAGTTCCAGGACACTCCACTTGACCAAGGCAAGCCACAATATTCTGGTCATGAGAAGCTTGAGTCGGATTTTGTTCATTTGAAGCCTTAAATTGGTTTTTATGCTTGATTTAATGTGCTAATTAAATTGCTACTGCCATGCCAAGTGGAATATTGATTCATGCCATGTTCTCTGATCATTTCCATGTCACTAGAAGATTCACATCTTGGTCATGGTAGATAAGTTATGAAGAAGGTGTGCATATTATGTTCATATAGATCATGTCATGCCATGCTAGTTATCTTAACTTTGATTCATGCCATGTTACCGTATTGCATGCTCATGATAAGACAAAAATGTTGTTATGCTCATACACCTAATCTGAACGTTGACCAAGTGCCACCGAACCGAGCTCTTTTTCGTGCAGCCACATTTTCCTGTGCGGGCAGGTCTTGATGCGGTCTACCGGTGGGCATTCCTTACGCGTATTCACCAAAGTGGGAGGGCTACGCGCGGCAGTTGCCTTGGCCGGGTAAACGTCGGTAGCCTTGACAGATAGTATTGTTATGGGTACCCGTCCCCGTTTGGGACAAGTTTGGGCCACGCGATGGTTGGAGCCATGCGATGGTCAGTGTCGGGATGACACCGGGCTACCCAGGACATGACTTGTGTAAGTATGTCGGTGATGCGGTAAGGGGGACACGCGGTATACCAGTCTCGTTGGGGATGTCTAGCTCACTACTCACGGGGCTGGTTCCAAGAATCCTGTGGGACAGGTTCCGGGGGTTTTGAGCGGAGGAGGAACTCCATGTGTGGTGAAAGTGCACAAACTCTGCAGAGTCAAAATCTATTCGAATAGCCGCGTCCTCGGTCATGGGACACAGTTCGTACTAGGTCACACGAGGTCAACAAGAATTTGGCAATAATAATCTTAAAATGTTGAAAGGTTGAACCGTTGGTAAGTGGTCATGAGGTGACCCGGTATTGAGTCGGGAGGACTCGAAGGTAAGACTCGCGGTCATGTGGTGATCGTAAGTTGTGGACTATGCACTAAAGTTTAACTTGCCATGCGCTCATACTTACCATGTTTATAATCATGCCTTGTTCATATGTGCTCTTTATGCCTTGATTATTGTGTGCTTGCAAGTACATTCAATGTACTGGCGTGTCATGCCAGATGCAGGAGAAGCTGCACCTAAAGAGTTGATTGTGCCGTACTTCGCGAACTAGTCCGTGTCCCAGCAGTGTCCCGGTGGAATGGAGCTCCATCACCCCGTCGTTCCGCTGCCGTAGTGTTCTTCGTCAAAGCGAGGCCCGAGATGTGACATAAATAATGTACATAGAGTTGCCGCACCCCCTGTGCCGCCATGCCTCGAAGTAATTTGTATTCCCGAAGATGTGACATAAATAATGTACCATAAATGAAGCGATCGTTTCTATACCAATATGTTGAACATTGCCAGAAGACTTGATCCCTGGGCTGGCAATGTAAGGTAAACCGGTCGCTCTGAGCCGGGGTGCTACAACGGCTTCGGGGCCTCTTGGGGGCGCGGCTGAAGATGCTCTAACACAACCCATTGTGTTTCGCCGCGCCGTATTACCTATGGATGTCTCAATGCGGGGGAAGTTTACCCACTGTGGTTATTGAAGTTGAAATGGAAAGTTATTTTGGTTCAGATAGCAAGAAATATTCGAAATACGATCATGAAATTTGTATCAATGAACATCGATAATCATCATCATGCACTTTGGCTACGTATTTTGCCTATATGACATGTTGTTTATAACCATTTGATAGTTCACATATATGCTAGTAGCATGCAATTCATCGACAGTCAATAGAATTGTCCTTAAAAAAGTTCTGGTCATCGGGGAATGTGGCTTATCGTCAATAGCAGCGTCGGGCCCCAGGCAACCAGGACATTGGCCTGGGGCATAGCCATGAATCTCATTGTTTTTTGTAGCTACAGTAGGATATTGTACCTAACATAACACATTGTAGCACGTAGCTGCCCTGGGTCGTCGGCAATTTTTTTTGCCTCCGGCATTGTTTATAGTACTAGTTTAATGTAGTTTCTTTTCCATTTTAGTTTGAAGGTATATGTGCATAAACAATAGTAGTATTGTACTACTCCAGGGATAACATGTTTGCTGCGTATGAACTGTGTCACCCTAGGTTTTCTTTTGTTAGATCATTGTGTGCACTCGGAGTTCACAGATTTAAAACGACGCGAATGATCCATTAGAAGTAATCACTACTTCACACATTCTAGCCCACAAATAACATGGCTACATCTCGCTAGGCCTCGCTTCTAGCGTTATGAAGTATATTCATTGAATTTGTTCGGATTTTTATATTTTTATTATATTGAAATACATGTATAGTTTTTACAATATATGTTATATGTTTTTTACATATGCAAATTTTTTGATACACGTTGAGATTTTTTTAAATACAAGATGCTCATTTTTTTATTAGTGTTTGAACTGTTTGAACATTTTAAAACATATTATGAACATTTTTCATATGGTAATAAATACTTTTTTATAATGTGAACATTTTATAATATTATTTTAATATATTAAAAAAAATATCATGAACATAGTTTTGAAAAGTGTGACAATTTTCCTCTCCCGGTTCACTAGGCTCTCTCCGCGGGTTGGTTGTTGATGGTTCGGTTCATTTTTTGATTGAATTTTTTAAATTTATTTTTGATTTATTTGTTTGTCATGATTTTTGGTATTCTATTTTCTTTGCTTTTTTCCTTTGATTAGGATATTTCTCATGTGTTGCAATAGAATATAAGTTTGTAGCACATCTATATTAATTTGTAATTTATCTACCCATATTAATTTGTTTACGTAAATAAATATTTATCAAATTATATCTATGATTTGCCTTATAGTTTGATGAAACCTTAGATTTTCCTTATTTAAACATTTATATATATGTATATTCAAATTGTATTCAAATATTTTTAACATTTTTTAAATACACATTGAACATGTTTAATACTTTTAATACATTTTGTGACCATATATTTTAATGTTAACATTTTTCATATTTTTCTATATTTTTATACATTAGGAAAAAGTTATATAAATATTTTATATTTCCCTAAAAAATATAAATATGTCTAATTTTTAAATCCCTGTAACACACTTTTATATACATATTAGTGAATAATATACATGCTTTTTATTTTTAAAGTGCATAATCAACTGTTTTAATACATATAATATATTTTGTACATTTTGCATTTATATTTTCTATATACATTTTAAAAACTCAAATGCTTGAGTACCATTTTTAAAAATAAATAATTATTTTCATAGACATTGAAACATTAAAAAAAATCAAGTTGTCTACTCCCGCGTTGGGCTGGCTCAATCTCGCGCTCGCCCCTGGCGAGGTTGTCCTATAGTATTAATGCTATAGGCGCGACATAAATGCGCCTGGATTGGGCGGGGCAAGAGTATGCCTCACTTACTGCGAGAGGTACGACCGCAAATCCCAAGTGGATCGATCCCCTTATGTACGAGGAGAGTTGATGAATGATGACTTTTGGGCCTGGGGTATTGATCGGAAGGGTGACTTTTCTATTTGGTTTGTATACCGCATGATCAACATGACAAGACTGGATCGAGAGAACTGGATCAATGAGTAAAGTGGTGTCTCGGCTGAAAGTGGAGCAAAGGACTTGTCATCTTTGCGGCACTTACGTGTACCTCGAAGGTAAAGGTCTTCCTGTGGAGACTGGCACGAAACAGCTTACCGACTGGGGATGTCCTCCAACACAGGCATATGTCGAACACGCATATCTGTCCGTTCTGCAGCAGCGAGGACTCGTGGCGCCATGCCCTTATTTCGTGCCCAACGACAAGCTCAGTTTGGAGCCTTACCCCAAATGAGGTTGTGGAACAAATGATGATTAACAAATTTGTGAGTGCAAAGACATTCCTCTTTGAGATGCATGACTCTCTCCTCGAATGTGAGTTCACAAGAATGGTGGTGTCTCTCTGGGCTATCTTGAGTTCAAGGAGGAAAGCAATCCATGAGGATATTTTTCATAGCCCGATGACCACTCACTACTTCATTAACAGGTTCCTACAATATATAGAAGTGCTCCAGAAACAGGCGGGTGCGAGTTCGCTAAGGCAAGCAGCGGCGAGACTGTCTTTATGGTTGCCTCCACCTACATCCTATGCAAAATTGAACGTCGATATAGCGGTATTCCGCAAGGGATCCTTTGGCTCAGTGGGTGAATTTTTCCGCAATGATGCGGGCTTGTTCTTGGGAGGTTCTGCAGTTGTCTTTTAGCATATTGATGATCCTACAACTCTCAAGCCCTAGCTGTCAGGGAAGCCATATCTCTATCCAAGGATCTCTATGTCCAAAAGCTCCATATCTTACATTCTTAAGAATTTGCTCCCACTACTACCAATTCTCTCAACATGCACACACTCCACCTCATCATGCATGCCACATCACTCTCCACTACCATATTTTTCTCAACATGCAAGCATGCCACCTCATCATCCAAAATGCATGAGAAAGACCCACCTCAATATGCCACTATGCATAATAAAAACTCACATGCAACATGCATGCATAATTTTTTTCATTTTATTATAATATTTATATTAAATCCATATATTCATTTAAAAGTTATTGTTTTAAATATACATGCTTCATTTAACCAAATATTTTTACTAAAATATTTTGCAAAAAAATTCCGCAACAACGTGCGGGGGCATCACCTAGTTGCATCAGATTGGAAGATCATGGTGGATGATATCAAGCATAGCACGTTCTCCCCGTATAGTCCCATTATTAGAGAGACTCTACTTCGATCACAAAGTTTTACTTTCTGTAATTTTATTCATGAATTCCGTGACTTCAATAAGGAGGCTCACGATCTAGCTAGACATGGTTTGGCTCTTGCACTTGGCGGCCACGTCTGGTTGGTCCAGTCGAGAGAACTTTTATTCGTTCTCGCTTATGCAGTGACAATTTAATAAAGGCTAGAAGATTGCCTAAAAAAGGTGGATCGATCGAGAGATGCGCTTTTCAGTTAGTTTTACTTTTTTTCTATTTGTATTTATTTATGTTTTTTCAAAAATAGTTATATATATACTAAAAATTAAATGTATTTTTATAAAAATCTGAACTAAAGATATTAATGCAGTGTAGATAAATTGGTATTGTATTTCTAAAAATGTTGATAGCATTAAAAGATATTACTCTCTCCGATCGAAATTACTTTGTTAGTTACTTTTCATTTTCTTAACGCTAGCTACATCCATTCGAGTGAATATTAATTCTGTGGAGGTAGTGATTTCTCAAAAATGCTTACATGTTTCAAAATAATGAAGCGACGTTAAGAAAAAAATTAACGCAATATACAAGAACTATATTTTAACCAAACTATTAATAAAATTATAAAAATTGTAGGAAATATTCACGTGTTTCAAATAATGTACCAAATATATATATAAATTTAATTATATATTTTCATATAAGTCATGTATAACGAAGTTCATCTTGTTTCGGTCAAATGTACAATATGTGAGAAAAAAGTAACACTAGAACATAAATTGGAAGAAATATCAATCATACATTACAAAATGTTAAACCTGTATAAAAATACTACCGATGTATACGAAAAATGTAAAATCTTTGTAAATTTAAAACTATTGAAAATTTATAATAAAAAATTAATATATATGAAAAATGTACACTAGACTGGAAAAAGTAGACATGTGTTTGTTTTTTTAGACGATGAAAAAACCCCTAAGGCCTTGTTCGGCTGCAGGGTATTAGGTCCCCTAGTGGAACTAATCCCTATAGGGATTGGGTGATCATCCCCTGACACACTATGACCCCCGTAGGGGTTGAATCCCTGCCACTTCCCATTCGGTTAAACTCTGTATAATGTTTGCTCAGGTAAATCAAGTTTAACTAGAGTACTCCATCCATCCAAGAATTTATGCCTCGTGTCTCCTGCACAAGAGGCCGGCGCATCCACCGCTGGAGCCCAGCATGACTCGCCCAGCGAGCGCCTCCAGCACAACGACTTGCCGATCGCTAGAGCACAGCAGTTACGGTAGACTCCGGTAGCACAGGAGCACAACAGCCGCCGCTGAGCTCGCACCGTTGCTATAGTTCACATTCCGGTCGCCGCCGAGCTCGCATCGCTGCGGTTGGATGCTGTGCTTGACAAGGTGAGGGGAGGGAGAAGCACATGGTCTCGTCTCGCCGTCGCCGATGTCCGTTCGCCCCTGCCGCCGATGTCCGTTCGCCCTGCCGCCCCCGCGCATGATTGGGTCGAGATGGTCGTGGATTAGTTCCACGAGATGGGTGGAGAGGCTTATATCCCGGTGGAATCCTCGGGGTTTCGAAGGGGTTGGACGGGGATGAGATCCATGCGTGGTTTAACCGAACGAACATTGAAGATCGATCGAGATTAAATCCTCGTCGAGGCGAAACCGCGTGGTTTGGTAGGGATATGGCGCTAATCCCGGCGGGGCTGGGTGTAACCGAACGAAGCCTAAGAAAACTAACAAAAAACAAAGAACAACTTGAAGAAAGAAAACGAAAAAAGGAAACAAGAAATCAAAAACACTATGAGAAAACCAAAAGAAACCAAAGAAAACACAAGCTACGATGGTGAGAGGTCAAAAAATAAGTTGGATTGACCAGACACGCATGCTTGAATAGTAAAGACACTGCTAGGTGTACATCGACGAATAATTAAAAAAGATCCGTCATCTCACTGATCATTTGATACATATGGTAGTGACCGTTTGATCTATCTACTTGAGAATTCACCCTTTGGAACAAGAGTTGTGCCGCAGAAGGCACTCAACAATGCTTGTTGCAAATCATTTGAACCTTTTTTTTTAAACACAATCTTTGCAACAAGATATGTGTTAGAGGATCTTTGTAACAATGCTATTGTTGCAGAAATCTTTTGCAACATAGATTGTGTTGCATAGTTTTTTTCATCTTCAATATTTTGTAACATAGATGATGTTGCAAAAGGATTTTTGCAACATGGATGATGCTGCACAAATTTTCCCGCAATGAACGATGATACCGCAACAACTCCATCATCATTGCCGTCTTCGTTTCCAACTCCGACATTGCAATCGCAATCGAAGACTGGAGGTGAAGATCGGAGACGACATGGAAGAGGTCGGAAGCGACCATGCCAAGCTTGGGCACACCGCCACAACCGACACACAATGTTTATTGTGGAGGAGGGCGACAGTAACAATGCCCACACTCAACCTGTCTGCAACATCATTGATTCCCACGTCTCCTGCTACCTCATCTTCAATGGTCGGGCAGAGAGAGAGAGAAGGAACTGCCCGCTGTACTAATGAGGTTTCTTTGGACGTGTCGGGCCACGTAACAACTCTTCTTATTATTTTCTGATTTACCCTTTATATCTTTGGGTTTTATCTAGCGGTTTAAATTAGGCGACACACCGCATGTTGCTGCAGGATCCGTTAACAAATAAATTAATATTTAAAAATATGAGTAAATTTGTGAAACATAATATAATTTGATTATAAATTCTTTATAAAAAATATTATTTAGTGTTAAAATCTAAATAAATAAAATAAAAAAATGAATGTGTTTTTTGATTTGCCGGGAACCCATCTGGACCCGGGGCTTTGGTTGGTGCCATTTGAAACAACGCCATTTTCACCTCCTCCTTCGTGTACTGAGCCGTCAGCATCACGTTCATCTCGCTGGTCACTCTAGGAGAAATTGCATCCAGGACTAGGTCCATGTTGCTGACACCTTCAATAGTATATAGTTTTGAATAGAAACCGGTTGTCATGGACTCTAATTCCGCAATATTGGCGATGATGTCTCCATTATCAGCTTGGAGAGACGCCACCAAGTTTTTCCTTCGTCTCATGGTCGCCCTTAGGTGAAAATATTTGTTTTTTTTTATCTCCGCCTACCATCCATTCCACCCGCGATCTTTGGCTCCACAATATCTCCTCCCTGTACCGACGAGATCATCCACAAGTTTAAGCTCCCTGTGGGAAGGACCCAATCGGCCTGAAACCCCTCGCAAGATTTCAAGTTAAAGCTTTAGTCTCTTTATTTCACCACGAACGTTCCCGAAAGTATCTCTGTCCCATGCAGAAAGATTCTTTGACAGCCCTTGAAGCTTTTGCTTTAACTCATCAACTGTGCTCGCCGCTGAAGTTGATCCCCAGCCTACCGAAATAACTCCTGCAAAATCCGGATGAGTTTCCCAAGCTTGTTCATATCTGAAAACTTTTGGGGCCCTTCTCTTAAACAACGCATTAGACAAACTCAAGAAAATAGGAACATGGTCCGAGCACCCCGCTGTCAAGTGTTCCAGCCACGCTGCTGGAAACATAGTGCTCTAATTAGCATCAGCTACAGCCCTATCAAGTCTCACTCTGGTATATGTACCCCCCCTACAACTTTCTTTTCATAAGTCCAAGGAATTCCATGAAAACCCAAATCCACGAGGCCGCAAATACTAAGAGCATCCCGGAAGCCGTCCAGCTGAGATTGAGTCTGTTGCCCAATCCCATCATGCTCCGAATGGTGCAACTTCATTAAAATCATCGATAGCCAACCAAGGTAGTCCCGACTGTACCGCAAGGGCACGGAGGGTGTCCCATGTCTTATACCTTTCACTGACCTGAGCTTCACCGTAAATGCAAGACAATCTCCATTGCGTGTCTCCCAGGTCAGAAACAACCGCGTCAATGAAATAGCGAGCATGATCAACAACCTCAATTTTGATATCATCATTCCAGAAAATTGCTAGGCCACCACTTCGGCCAGTACTACTCACAGCAAAAACATTCTTAAAACCCAGTGTTGTACAAAGTAACTCAGCTCGTGCCTTTTGTATTTAGTTTCAACCAAGCATAGCACCGCTGGGGCAAATTTTTTCATTAGTTCACGAACTTCTCGAACTGTCGCGGGATTGCCCAAACTGTGACAGTTCCAACAAAGAAGACTCATTGACCTCGGCGGTCTCCCCCGGGAGGAGCCGCCGATGGATCATTTGTAGGGATGACAACATCACCTACTGGGTTTGCTTGTGTAGTCTTGAAAGGATTACTAGTATCATCTACTTTGATAGTCATCTCAGCTTGCTTTTGCTTCTTTAGTCACCTTAGCTTGCTTTTGCTTCTTCTTATTCTCATTCTTCTGGGGGGTATCTGTTGGCTCAGTTTCCTCATCTCCGGGTTCAAATCTGTCCACTAGTTCCGCAACTGTATTACTCTTCACAGCCGGGACTAGCGCCAAACTACCTCCTGTCTGCTGGGCTCCCTCCTTAGGATCCTCCACCAAATCCGTTGCCAAACGTTTGTGTCCCATCAGGTCATCAGCAGCAGCGGCTTGATCAAACTTTACACTTAGATCAGTCACCGGAGGGGGTAGCTGCTCCTGGAAGACTGCATTAAAACGCCAGGGAGGTGCAACACCAGGACCTGCACGTCCTCGCCCTCTCCCTAACCCTTCAGCTCGGCCCCGCCCCCGCCCTTGGGGATCAATATTATTTGTATAGTCATCATTACCAGGGTTTCCTCTACCTCTTCCTCTACCACCTGTAGTTCTCTCTGCCAGAACAAAAGGGCCCCACTCAAAAGTTGTCGCATCATGCTCCCCCGATCCGCACTCTTCGTGCCAAACCAAGAAGGACACACTGATAACAGAAGGTGGGAAGCTTCTCATATTGCACTTGGTACCAGCTTTTCTTCAGATCTTTGGTGATTGAAACAAAACGCACTAGCTTCTTTGTAACATTGATCTTAGCCCTCACTCGGACGAACTCCCCCGCATAGCCTGCCGGGAGAGTACTCTGAACCTCGGTGATCTCTCCAAGAGAGCGACACATGCCCTTAATTATGCGGTCATGCAAAAAGTTGTCCGGTAGATGTAAAACCCTAGCCCATACATCGATCTTATCCAACACCACTGTCTTCGGGTCCTCAAAACCATCATATTCTTCCATGATGAGAGCCTTATATCTGAAGAGCCATGGCCCCATATTCATCGCCTTATTCCAATCACCCAGACAATGGAATTGGGTAGTAAATAGGTTCTCGTCAATCCTCCTCCACGCGACTTCCCTCGCTGGATTCCATGCTGAACGCATGTTAGCATAGAGCGCCGATGGGCTGAAACCTGCCGAGGTATGAACTTTAGCAATCGCGAGCCACTTCGCCTCTGGCGGTGGCTCCAAAACTTCTTCTTCCCAGACGAAGCTATCATCCTCTTCATCCTGTAGATGCAGCCGTCCAAGAAGATTCTCCACTGGCTCCCGTCTTGCCTGCTTCTGGCTAGGTCATGTCCCCGCCATCTCTCCAGTACGATCGCGATCAGGAACACCAAAACCCTAGACTTGGAGGGAAAAGGAACTCCGTCCAGGGGAGAAAATCAAGCACCGAAGATCGCTAGTCTCCTTCCGCCTTCGGTCAATACCCGGAAGGGCTAGATCGAGATCGAACAAACTCTCGGCGGAGGCCGGAGGATAGCAAACCCTAAGTCGGCGACTCGGGGAAACCGCTGCTGCAGGTGGTAGTATTGGCTGCACACTTCAAGGGCTTATGTGGGTCAGTGTGGTTTGAGATAAGCAGAGAAACTATGTCCAGTAGCCATCTAACCCTACGTGCACAACTCCATCAAATTTTAGCTCAAACAAACAAGCCTAGCTAGCACTTCCTTCACAAACCGAAAAACATGGCAGAAAGTTAAACTGGTTGTTGTGGTCATGTGTGGCAGTGAATGACGAATGTTGTGATGTATTTTGGTCACTTGCAACTACTAGGTGCTGGCCAAATTGTTTGACAATTTTTGGAATAACCAAAGTGGCACTTCCTTCACAACAAGACGTATGGTTTAATGGTTCTGTCAAGTATTTTATGACTTTGTCGTGTACTATTTGTTTCCACATTTTTACCAAAGCTCACTTTACGAATCAAGATGATCTTCAATTAATTTCACTATTTATTGATGAGCACAACACAAGTGCTCTTTGGATTTATCTCCAAGATTTGGCAGAAATTGAAATAGTTTCTTGAAGAGAATTATTGCATGGGATTTTTCAATGTGGTGTCACTCCTTTGATCTCACGGGCCAAGAGAATTTCTTAAGATTTTGGGGAGGGGTGATCTAGCTCAAAAAGAAAATGTGGTTTCCTTTGTGTAATTTAGAGTTAGGGCTTCAATTGTCATTTGTCTGAGAGTTGAGGTGGTTTGGTCTATGATGTGTTGTGATCCATAAATAATGTAGGATGAGGTTACTTTATCACAAAGTTTAGAAGAGGGCTAAAATTTGATAACAACACAAAAATCAAAGAGGTATGTTTTTTGGGGAGCTACAACTACCACTGATGGAAGGTTAGTGGTGGGTGCCCCCTTTTTTCATCGCCCGCCACCGATAGGGTTTTCAAGCCGCCACTAATAGACAATTACCCAATAATGTCGGGCTATATATAGCATTTTACCCTTTTCATTGGTACAATCCAATCTCCTCACAACATCGTCTCTTTGTCTCCAAGCTCTCAGTGCGCCGCCGTGCTTGTTCCCTTTTTGCCGACGATCTCGCCGCTTCACTGCTGGAAGGCCTTCGTCGAAGGGATTCCTTGCCGCCGCAAGAGATCTTCTTTCCTTTCGTCATCACTGTAGAGCTCACACGTCACCAAGTTATGGAACGCTTGGTACCAACCAATCTTCCCTTCTCTCTATCTATTCTCAATTGGTTGGATTAGTTTTTGATATATTATATTTTTCTAGGGTTGTATAATCTGTTAGATCGACTGATCTGTGTGGAATTAGGTTTTCTAACTTCTGTCAACTCCACTCCTAGATCCGTTTGATATATGTTACTTGTAATCTATCTAGCATAGCATTTGTTTTGGAATCTTTGTATCTAAGGAAAAACAATCTGATAGATATGTTCCTAAATAATCAAAAAATAATAATGATATAGCCTTGTGCTCAATCCTTGGCAATAACAGCCTCTGAGAATAGTATCCAGCCTTGTATAGCATTGTTCGCGATAAGAATGATACTATTGTACATGTGCTCAATTCATTTCCGTCAGATATTTCTATCTGGAGAGATTTGATTAACCCCTGTTAAAATATGTGTCGAATATATGTGTACGAGTTGTGCTACAGTTGGACTTGTAATAGCGGTTGGGTTAGGTGTTTGAGTCGGATATATAAAGGCACCGCGGGATAGCAAAATAGACTAGACACAAGTTGATAGGCTAGACAGAGATCACGAGAGGCATGGTCCGGCGCCCGTGGCGGGAGCGACCGGACCGGCCGTGGTAGATGGTCGGAGTGCTGTCGAATTGCCTCGACAGGCTTGTCGTCGACTGTATCATGTGATTTGATACATGGGGAGGAGCGTCTGTAGTCATGCACAAGGTGCCAAGGAATGCACAAAGGTATTCTAGGTCGGTTTGCCGAGGGCTTAAAACGCATGGACAAGGTGGTAAAGTCAGCGACATGCATATAAAACTCAGAGGAGTTTGAAGTGTGTCGTAATAGGATCATGCAAACATAAGATGTCAAGGAATGCACGAAGATGTGCGAAACGGACACAAGCCCGGCCCTGAGGGGGGGCGAGCGGGGCGGCCGCCCCGGGACCCCAATACCGGAGGGGGGCCGTCCATACGTGTGTGTGAGAGTTCTGCGACTTCAATCATCTGAGACGCCACCATTAAAGCAGTGAAGCTTTTAACGTCTCCAGGAAGAAGGAGCGCTCAAAAGATGACCAACTGTTTTTCTCTGCTCTGTAGCGATCTGAACTTTGGGCCTTATACCCCTTTGTGTGGTGGGCTCTACCAGGCTTTGACTTACTCAAGGACAACAAACATGAGTTATAGCATCTTTTCTGGAGGGTTGGTCAAAATAAATCTTTTTTGGAGGATGGAAATAACGAGATTACCTATTTGAGAACCCCTCAAAAAATAGTAATATATTTCAGTGCTTGTCGTGTGACTCAACCATATAGCTAACTAAAAGACCGGTAAAAAAATCTTAAGAAAGTACTCCTTCCGATCCATAATAAGTGTCGCTCATTTAGTACAAAGTTTATCCTAGCTTAGTATGAAATAAACGACATTTATTATGAATCCAAGGGAGTAATATTTTACAAAGAGAAATATTAATCCTATAAAAGCCAATACGGCATGGCCAGCCGGCACTGCACTGGTAATTCATGTGTTTTCTTAAAGATTGACTTTAAGTTATAAAATGAGGATGATAATTTTCTCGAGTTATTTAGGAATGTATATTTTTTCAATATTCTACTTTGATATTGACTTGTTATCTGATTGATCATGTTTTATGTTTTAAAGCTTTTTCTTAATATTTATCATACTAACATTTAATTCGTTCTTCACCATCAAATGCGAGCACATTTAGCTCGTTGGACAGTAATGCACCCACAAAGCATTTGAACGGTGTACCTCAAATATGTATTTATATTTTTTTAGCTTCAAAATCATTAACATTGTACATAATTTTTTTTTTATGAAAAACACATATTTTGATTTCGCCCCCCCCCCCAAAAATCTCAGGACCGGCCCTGAACGGACACGACGCAGGGTGGGCATGGTTGCAGTCGGAGAAGTTCGGTTGGGTCGGACTGGATAGTCTGATGGATCAACGTGAATGTTGGTCAAAGTAGAAGACGGTGGTGATTTCAGCAACGACGACATAGGAGTGTGATGCTGATGGTGGCTGACTTTTGGGCGTGGAAACATGTGGTGCATGTCTGAGGGCTTGTGTGGTTCGACATGGCAATAGCGCAGCGTTGATTCAAGAAGGTGTACACAAGAGAGCTTGGAGTGGACATGGCGTGGAGGGGGTGGCACGTACAACCACCATGAAATCATGTTGAAGGTGGAGATGAGGTCTGAGGGAAGACTTCACTCTGAGTTGATGGAGGGGCTACGTCGTAAGTCGACGGAGAGTCGAAGCCCATTTCAGCGGGAAAGCGAGAGACACATTATTCGGGCTGTGGCTAAGGGTTTGAGAGATATGCGATACTCGGCATCGATCGCGGATGATCGGTGGTTCTCTGCGGTGAGGGTTGAGGTGGTGTGGGCTAGCTATCCAGGATACTCGATAGGGACAGCAGAGGCTCGACGCGAGGATAGCAGTGAGGCGTGCGGTAAGCACGGGACACACCGATAGTCCAGGGCACAGGATGTCAGACATATGGTCAGACGAGGTGTGTAGGGGGTGCTGAAGCAGTATTGACGAATACCGGATTTAAGTTGGTGACTGGGTCTATGGAGATTGACGCCAGTGATAAACATGAGTCAACCATAAGTAATCTGAGAAAGTGGCGGAAAGTCTGGAATTGTCAAGAGCCGAGAGAGTACATGACTGTATATTCTGTGGTGCTTAGTACACATGGTAAAATATAGATGACAAGTACAGAAGAAGGCGTAGTGCTATAGCCGTTGGACAAGTCAGAGATTATCGAGGAAAAGGGGTGAGACAACTGTGAATTTGACTCAGGGTGACACAAGCAACGGATACATTTTTTCAAGTCTCGAATATCAGTCAAGAAAGAGCTAGGATGTTGAGTTCGGGTAACTCTTATATGTGGCGACCAATATGTGAGTTGTTCACTTTCATGCAGACAATGATCAGTGTTTGATGGTGTTGAACAGGTACTCCAGAAATTGGAAGCACAAAGTAGAGTAAAAAGTAACTTAATTTTGCTCGTGTGTTGACTTTGGAGAAGACAAGAAGGGACTACAGTTGCAGGTGAGTCATATTGAGTCTGGGAGTAGCAATGGTGCTCATGGTTCAAGTCCAAGGTACACGGAGGTTCGGACATGGAGGCTTCAAGGTGAAGAGGATATATTCGTCAAGGTGGAGTGTTAAAATATGTGTCGAATATATGTGTACAAGCTGTGCTACAGCTGGACTTGTAACAGCGGTTGGGTTAGGTGTTTGAGTTGGACACGTGTAACCCGGGCCTAATATATAAAGGCACCACGGGATATCAAAATAGACTAGACACAAGTTGATAGGCTAGACAGAGATCACGAGAGACACGGTCCGGCGCCCGTGGCGGGGACGACCGGACCGGCCATGGTAGATGGTCGGAGCGCTGTCGGATTGCCTCGACGGGCTTGTCGTCGATTGTATCATGTGATTTGGTACATGGGGAGAAGCATTCGTAGTCATGCCCCGGGGATGTAGCCATGTGGTGAACCTCGTTAACAAATCTCGGTGTCGTGCTCGTGCTTGTGATGATTGCTTGGTCCTCGGTAGATCGATATGCGCCTCGGATTATTCTAACAATCCATGGCTTATGTCATGGCAAAATCTTCTATCCCGATTGGATTCAATTAACCTGACACAATAGTGCGGGATGTTTTTCGCTAGAACCTCACTACATCTGGGTCATTCACAGTTGACTCTATGTACCTTGCGCTCACGCGTTCTGAGGTCCTTGTTGACAATAACAAGAAAATTTGGAAGTCAAAGATTGTCACAACCCCAAGTTAGGTAAGTGCTAGGGTTTTATTGTGCCTTTGCATCATGCAAAAATTCAAAAGAAAATTCAAAAAAATGGGGAAAAGAAAAGCCCTGAGAAATTATATCAAATGGCCAGATAAAAATCTTTTTCCAAAAATCATTTGAGTATTTGGAAAATTCCTATAAATGATGCTGATCATTTTAAAATTGGTTTGGGAGCAATCCCATGCTCATGGAATTTTCTAATTTTCAAACAATGGCTTGGAAATTAATTAAATACCCTATTTGAATTAAAATTCAAATTATTTGAATTTTAAAAGTGCTCAAAATTTATGAGTGGCTAGCTCTATATTTTATGAGGCCACATAAAAATTTGGGGCATTTTATAAAATGCCTTGGTATTTTTACCAGAGCAAAACAATAGAAACAGAAAAGTTTAAAAAGAAAAGGAAAGCAGAGCTTACCTCACGCCCACAGGCGAAGGCCCACCTGACCTCGGCCGGCCCAGCCCAGCCCCTCGCCTTGTCCTCTTCCTCCCCGCCGAGCCAAGCTGCTCGCTGTAGCAGAGCGTGGCCACGGCGACGCCCGGCCCCTTCTAGGCCTCCCCCCCTCTCCCTTGCGCCACGCAGCAGCTGCAGAAACCCCCCGCACCTTTTCCCCCTCCTCTGGGTCATCTCCCCCCTCTCCTTTCGCCGTTTGGTTCGCCGCCCGAAGCTCGCCGCGGAGCACGCCGCCGAATCGACGTGGCCAACGGCCTCTTCTCGCCTCACCAACTTGTCCAGGGCGCGCGCCGTCATCGTCTTCATCTCCGTGTGCAAGCAATCAAGGCCGGGAGCCCCGAGCACGCCGTCCTCTTCGCCGAGCCGCCGCTGGACCCGCAAGAGCTCGTCGTCGATTCCGCCGCAGCCGCAGTTCCTCCGGCCTCCTCGACTACTCCATAGCAATCAGGGTGAGCCCCTGCTTCTTTCCCCTCTCCCAGCGTGCGATTTGGTGCCCGTTTTAGCCAACGCCGCCGTGCACCATCTTCGGCCGCCGCCTCCGTCGTCGTAGCCATGGCCTCGGGCCTCCCTGGACTTGCCCGCGAGCTCCACTAGACGCGCGAGAGCACGAGGCTTGCTCTGGTGGAAACGGCGCACCATTTGGTGGCCAGAATCGCCACCCAGTGCCGCGCCGCTGTGCTCGATGTCGCCGGCGTTGAACCGCCGGCGAGTTGGGCTAATCAACCCTTAACCCCGTGCCTAACTAAACCCCCTAACCCCTGACCCCTGGGCCCCAGTGCCCCTAAACTAATCCAGGGGCTTAATTAACAGGGGTTAACCCCCACTGAGGCTGACAGCAGGGCCCCACTCGTCAGCTGCCCCCTGACGTCAGCACTGCGCCAGGCTGACGCAATAAAAGATTTAAATCGATTTAAATTATTCCAGAAAAGGCAGAAAATGGCCAAAACTTCAATAATTCATAGAAAATTCATTTTAACTCCAAATTGGACAAATAATATGTCTAAAATTATCAGAAAAATACAAGGATTTTGAATATGCAATTTGTTTTCATGTTTGACCATTTTAAAATGGGTGAAAAGTAGCAAACATGCATATGGATCCTTTTCAAATTCAAATTTGGAGTGATTTTGCAATTGACTTTGCAACACACTTAATTTGAATGGTTTCACCCCCACATCAGAAACATTACTTCAACTATACCACATCACTTCATGATCAACATTTTCAAATGAACTTTCATGCATTCAAATGCATTTGAAATTCATCGATAAATCAAATGGAGTTTGAATTTGCAATTCAAATGCAATATACTCCTTTTAAATGGAATGCTCAACACATCAGTACCTTGAACATCACCATTACAATCTTATTCATGTGATTGTGCATTGTACATTATGTTGATCCTATGATTGTCGTGTTGCTAATAGAAGTGGAGCCGGAACCCGAGATCACCCCCTTCGTTGAAGACCTCGTGACTGAACCTCGTCAGCAAGGCAAGCAAACCCCCATTGATCATGTCGATAAAATCCCACTTCCCTCTCATGTCTCGCTTATGCATTGTTTAGGATGATCACCATGATAACGTTTCTACCGCATAGTTGAACCCATATCCTTTGCATGACCTATCATCTTGTCACAGTAGTAAGAAAACCACAATCCTAGCAGATGTAGGAGTTGGTTGATATCATGTGGCCCCTGCAATTGTTACTTCTTATTGCATGCTTAGAGTGATACCATGTTGATACTTTTATGTGAGTCGGGATGGTAGTGATCATGATAATGATGGTAGAAAAGTGTTGGTGAATCTACCCTAATACAAGGTGAACGATGAGAGGTTGTGTAGGAGTACACAGTGGGTTGTCTCGTTGAACACCGCCTTAAGTCCGAGTTCTTGTGTGGTGATCCAAGAAGAAGAGTACAACCACACATTGGGCTCACTGACCCCTCTCATCCTAGTACCTCACCCCGTTTGAACCCCAAGAGTCGCAGTAGTTCGGAGTTCTGGTAGGGCTGTGGCACGGTCTGCGAAGTGGATGAACGACTTTTCAAGACCGGCTTGGGACCCTGCACACATCGTTTGAGGCTGTACTGGAACCTCGGACGGACTTCCATACGGATCCCCCTCAGATAGGCGACTCTCTGGACTAGAATGGAGCTGTGGGCGAAGTGTTGTGGTGGCATCCTCGCTGTCACCTCTTGAACGGTGACATGCAAAAGGCGGTAAATGATGACACGTGTGTGTAGCGGTACACCCCTGCAGGGTTAACAAAACTATTCGAATGGACTGCTTGGAAAGCTTAGCTTGATTATTAGACAACTTGAACTGGATACTGCTAAAACACACCAAGATAAGCACTCTGTAAGAGTTATTAATAAAGATGTATACATTGTAGAGAATTGCAATGATACCTGCTGTTCATACTAGACATGTGTGCTGCGTGTATGTTTATAACATGCATGTCTTTGTATGGGTTTTCGAGACCTTAGTTGTGATCTGGCTGGCGGTCTTTTATACACCAAGTGGCCCTTAGATGTGCGCAGCTTGGGGCATCGCGATGCGATTGCTCGAGACTCTGTCTCGTGCACACTTTGATGTATGATCGAGCCCGCCCTAGACCCCGACTAAGTGATCGGGCTGGAGTAAGTCTATGTAAGGGTTATAATACAATCAATAGTATGGTTGAGGCGACTTGTCTATGAGTATGGGAGTTCACCACCCATATCATTTAGACTTGTGTGCGGACGATGAGGACCCATTTCAGTTGATCATCCGGCCTGGATGGGATGCCCCTCACGTTCGATGCTTTCCGAGAACGTTCTGTGCTTGGCCTTGTCTGCTTAGACAAGTGGGTACGGTTCTCGGCTCTCCATATGATTGTGTTGTAGCGAGGCTTGCATACGCTAACCCCGGGTCCCGACAGACTTGGTATCAGAGCAGGACTGACTGTAGGATTATCAGCCTTGGCCGAAGTCGAGTTTAGCCTTCTATAGTTATATAGTTACTCTGGGTATATAAGGGAACAACGTAAGGCTTCTTTTTCTCCTTACCCTCATCGATCTGAGTTCTGAGTCACCCTTACCTTTTCTACGGGAAGATAGGACTATGCTCATCTATGTCTGACTAGAACATCCCGTTGATTGCCTCCTTATAGCCGTAGGATTGTTGTGGATGTCCAGAGTCTCCGTATTTTGAGTTCCTTGAGGAAGTTCTGTCCAATCTCCTCGAGGTTGTCTTGTTTTCCATCCCGGTGTAGCCGTTATGCTGCCGGATTTGTTCCGTGTTTCTTTGAATCATTGCCTTTGCATTATAGTCTTCTCCTTCTGAAATCATATCCTTTTATCCTTGCCTCCATCGTACAACCTGTTCTGATTATTGATTTTTATCACACAGGATGTCAGGTGGAACTCGTAGTGCTGTTCTTCGGAATCGAGACCGTGATCGGAATCGAAATGATGATGAACCTCCAACCCCGCCTTCTGCGGCGGAAATCATGATGGAAGCTGAGCGGAATAGACGTGATCAGACACGCCTTCTGGAGCTCATCGAGCAGAATACCGCCCACCATCATAATGTGGTGGTCAGCATTCAGGACTTCATCCTCCTCAAGCCACCGGTATTCTGATGTTCTTCTGAGCCCCTTGAAGGTGATGATTGACTCCGTTCCATCGAGCGTAAGCTTGATACATCACATGTTGCTCCCGATGACCGAGTTATTTTCGCGGTATACTTCTTGGAAGGTGCTACTCTTCAGTGGTGGGAGAACTATGTTGTAATGCAGCCAGATGGTCACGTAGTGACTTGGCAGGAGTTCTGTGTTGCCTTTCGAGGGTACCACATTCTGGATGAGTTGATGGAGCGCAAGAAGGAAGAGTTCTGCAATCTAAATCAAGGAGAGATGTCCATTCATGAGTATGTGAGGGAATTCAACCGTCTTTCTTGTTATGCCCAAGAAGAGATCACCACCAATGCCAGAAAGCAGGCAAGGTTCCGCAAGGGACTTAGCCCCATCCTTCGTCATGATCTCAACCTCCTTGAGCTTGCCACCTTTGAGGATTTAGTCAACAGATCCTTCAGAGCTGAGCATGGCAATGAAGTTTTCGAGAAGTCTCGCTAACATGCTCTTGAGCTTGCCCCTTCTTCCAGTTCACGCCCTCAGAAGCGCATGATCTGGATTCCTAACAGTTTGTTTCCCCAAAACAACCCACCGAGGCCATCCCTTGTGCCGCCTCGTCCACCAGCTCCACCAAATAACCCAGCTCCCCGCACTATCTTTGGAGCCTTCTTTAGATGTGGCCAGCCTGGTCACTATTCTCGTGAGTGCCCCGTCAACCAAAATGCTCCACCCCATGCCAAAGGAAACCCCACTGTTCATGCCAAGCCACCCCCGAAGGTTTCCACCGCTAAGCCATCCACCTCAGAAAATCTTGGACGTGTGAACCAAATCTCAGTTGAGGAAACTGATAGTACTTCTGACGTCATTCTTGGTACGCTCCCGGTCAATTTTGTTCCCACTTCTGTTCTTTTCGACCCAGGAGCATCTCACTCATTCATGTCGGAGAGTTATGCACTTCGGCATGAGATATCCTTTGATGAAATGTTCACCCCTATGATCATTCAAACTCCTGGTTCCAAATGGCAAACTAATAGAGTAAGCCATGGCAATCAAATTGCAATTGAGGGTTTAGTATTCCTTGCTTCACTCATAGCCCTCAAGTCTTCAGACATTGATGTCATCCTTTGTATGGATTGGTTATCAAGACAACATGATTTTCTTGATTGTAAAGCCAAGTCCGTTAGACTTACACATCCTTCAGGCCAGACAATAGCTTACTCCTCACCAAGAACAAGAACCCAGGTGCATTCTTTGAATGTTCTTCCCCTTCCCGACCTTGAAGATGTTCCGGTGGTTCGTGACTTCCCGGATGTCTTTCCTGAAGAGCTGCCGGGAATGCCACCCGACAGATGTGTAGAGTTCATTGTAGATCTTGCCCCAGGAACCGCACCAATTTCCAGACGCCCATACAAAATGGCCCCACGTGAGTTAGCTGAGCTTAAAACCCAACTGGAGGCTTTGTTGGAAAAAGGCTTCATCCGCCCTAACTCATCGCCATGGGGTTGCCCCGTTCTGTTCGTAACGAAGAAAGATGGAACAGAAAGGATGTGCGTAGACTATCGCACGCTAAATTTAGCGACGATAAAGAACAAGTACCCACTGCCCAGGATCAATGATCTTTATGATCAACTCGCAGGATCCTCTGTCTTCTCCAAGATGGATTTGAGATTAGGTTATCATCAAATCAAAATCCGAAACGAGGACATTCCCAAAACGGCTTTTACTACTCGTTATGGTCTTTACGAGTACACCGTCATGTCCTTTGGTTTAACCAATGCCCCCGCCACTTTTTCACGCATGATGAACTCGATCTTCATGGAGTATTTGGACCAGTTCGTCGTGGTTTACCTCGATGACATCCTTATATACTCGAAGAACAAAGAAGAACATGCCGAACACCTAAGGCTGGTATTGATGAAACTTAGAGAGAATCGCCTGTATGCTAAATTCTCCAAGTGTGAATTTTGGCTACCAGAAGTGACCTACTTAAGCCACGTGATTTCTGCAAAAGGCATTGCTGTGAATCCCGAGAGAGTTCAGGCCGTCCTTGACTGGACTCCACCTGAATCGGTTAAGCAAGGTAGGAGTTTTCTTGGCCTAGCCAGCTATTGCCGCCGCTTCGTCGAGAACTTTTCTAAAGTTGCAAAGCCTCTGACTGAACTCCTCAAGAAAGATAAGAAATTCCTATGGTCTTCCAAGTGCGAGGAAAGCTTTCAAGAGCTAAAAAGAAGATTGACTTCTGCACCCGTACTTGCACCTCATGACACCAAAAAGGATTTCGAGATCTTTTGTGACGCCTCACGGCAAGGGTTAGGATGCATACTTATGCAATAGACATGTGGTAGCTTATGCTTCACGCCAGTTGCGGCCACATGAAGAAAACTATCCTACCCATGACCTTGAACTCGCTGCCGTAGTTCTATCCCTAACAACTTGGCGACATTACCTCCTTGGTAATCGTTGCGAGATCTATTCCGACCACCAAAGCCTCAAATACATTTTCACCCAGCCAGATCTTAATCTCAGGCAAAGACGCTGGATTGAGTTGATAAAAGATTATGACTTAGGAATTTATTACACCCCAGGCAAAGCCAATGTCATGGCTGATGCACTAAGTCGTAAGTCGTATTGTAACAACCTCATGTTACAACAGTATCAACCACTTCTTCATGAGGAATTTCGAACGCTCAACCTCAAGATTGTTCCTCGTGGATCTCTTTTCAACTTGGTGGAGAAACCAACCCTTGAGGATCAAATCATAGTTGCCCAAAGGCGTGCACGAGGTGTTCGCCGGATCAAGGAGAACATTGCTGGCGGAGTTGCTAAATGTTTCTCCACAGATAGTAAAGGAACGGTATTCTTTGGAAATCGTTTGGTAGTACCTAAGAATAGGGAACTAAGGCAACTCATCCTCAAAGAAGCCCATGACACACCCCTCTCAATTCATCCCGGTAGCACAAAAATGTACCGAGATCTACGCCAGAGATTTTGGTGGACTAGGATGAAGAGAGACATTGCTCAATTTGTTGCCGAATGTGATGTTTGTCGTCGCACTAAGGCAGAACATCAAAGACCTGCTGGTACACTTCAACCTTTGCCTATTCCCGAGTGGAAATGGGACAAAGTCGGTATGGACTTCATCACCGGCTTTCCAAAAACTCAGAAAGGAAATGATGCCATCTTCGTGGTCATTGACCGACTTTCCAAAGTTGCTCACTTCCTTCCAGTTCGCGAGTCTATAACTGCTAGCCAGTTAGCGGTCTTGTATGTCTCTAGAATTTTGCCTCTTCACGGTGTTCCTTTGGAAATCAATTCTGATCGTGGTAGCCTTTTCACCTCTATATTCTGGGGAAGCTTTCAGAGTGCTCTGGGAACTCATCTCTCCTTTAGTACAACTTTTCATCCTCAGTCTAGCGGTCAAGTCGAAAGGGTTAATCAAATCTTGGAAGACATGCTCAGAGCTTGTGTTATCTCATTCGGAAAGAATTGGGAGAAGTCTCTTCCATTTGCCGAATTTGCTTATAACAATAGTTTCCAGTCTAGTCTGAACATGGCTCCTTTTGAACTCCTATATGGCCGACGATGTTGAACACCTTTAAACTGGTCAGAAACCGGTGAAAGACAATTCTTTGGACCGGACATGATCAAGGAAGCAGAAGAGCAAGTTCGCATTGTTCGTGATCAGTTGAAAGCAGCCCAGTCTCGTCAGAAAAGTGACTATGATCGTCATCATAGGCGAGAGAGCTACAATCTGGATGAGAAGGCTTACCTTCGGCTTACTCCTCTAAAGGGAACCCAACGTTTCGGTATCAAAGGCAAGTTGGCCCCACGTTACATCGGACCTTTCCGCATTCTAGCTAAACGTGGAGAAGTTGCCTACCAACTTGAACTACCCCCGCACCTTTCCCGAGTACATGATGTATTCCATGTGTCACAACTCAGGCGTTGCTTCAAGGACCCCATCCGCAAAGTCGACAATAAAACGCTTGATCTCCAAGATGACCTTTCTTATCGAGAGTACCCTGTTCGTGTTCTTGATTCAGCAGAGCGTGTCACTCGCCGAAAGAAGATCAAGTTTCTGAAAGTGCAATGGTCACACCACTCTGAGAGAGAAGCCACGTGGGAAAGAGAAGACCGTCTCCGCGCTGAGTACCCCTCCTTCCTCCCGCAGACTTCTGAATCTCGGGACGAGATTCTTTTGAGTGGGGGCGAGTTGTCACAACCCCAAGTTAGGTAAGTGCTAGGGTTTTATTGTGCCTTTGCATCATGCAAAAATTCAAAAGAAAATTCAAAAAAATGGGGAAAAGAAAAGCCCTGAGAAATTAAATCAAATGGCTAGATAAAAATCTTTTTCCAAAAATCATTTGAGTATTTGGAAAATTCCTATAAATGATGCTGATCATTTTAAAAATGGTTTGGGAGCAATCCCATGCTCATGGAATTTTCTAATTTTCAAACAATGGCTTGGAAATTAATTAAATACCCTATTTGAATTAAAATTCAAATTATTTGAATTTTAAAAGTGCTCAAAATTTATGAGTGGCTAGCTCTATATTTTATGAGGCCACATAAAAATTTGGGGCATTTTATAAAATGCCTTGGTATTTTTACCAGAGCAAAACAAAAGAAACTAAAAAGTTTAAAAAGAAAAGGAAAGCAGAGCTTACCTCACGCCCACAGGCGAAGGCCCACCTGACCTCGGCCGGCCCAACCCAGCCCTCGCCTTGTCCTCTTCCTCCCCGCCGAGCCAAGCTGCTCGCTGGAGCAGAGCGTGGCCACGGCGACGACACGGCGACGCCCGACCCCTTCTAGGCCTCCCCCTCTCTCCCTTGCGCCACGCAACAGCTGCAGAAGCCCCCCCGCACCTTTTCCCCCTCCTCTGGGTCATCTCCCCCCTCTCCTTTCGCCGTTCGGTTCGCCGCCCGAAGCTCGCCGCGGAGCATGCCGCCGCATCGACGTGGCCAACGGCCTCTTCTCGCCTCACCAACTTGTCCAGGGCGCGCGCCGTCATCGTCTTCATCTCCGTGTGCAAGCAATCGAGGAGGGAGCCCCGAGCATGCCGTACTCTTCGCCGAGCCGCCGCTGGACCCGCAAGAGCTCGTCGTCGATTCCGCCGCAGCCGCAGTTCCTCCGGCCTCCTCAACTACTCCATAGAAATCAGGGTGAGCCCTTGCTTCTTTCCCCTCTCCCAGCGCGCGATTTGGTGTCCGTTTTAGCCAACGCCGCCGTGCACCATCTTCGGCCGCCGCCTCCGTCGTCGTAGCCATGGCCTCGGGCCTCCCCGGACTCGCCCGCGAGCTCCACTAGACGCGCGAGAGCACGACGCTTGCTCTGGTGCAAACGGCGCACCATTTGGTGGCCAGAATCGCCACCCAGTGCCGCGCCGCCGTGCTCGATGTCGCCGGCGTTGAACCGCCGGCGAGTTGGGCTAATCAGCCCTTAACCCCGTGCCTAACTAAACCCCCTAACCCACTGACCCCTGGGCCCCAGTGCCCCTAAACTAATCCAGGGGCTTAATTAACAGGGGTTAACCCCCACTGAGGCTGATAGCAGGGTCCCACTCGTCAGCTGCCCCCTGACGTCAGCACTGCGCCAGGCTGACGCAATAAAAGATTTAAATCGATTTAAATTATTTCAGAAAAGGCAGAAAATGGCCAAAACTTCAATAATTCATAGAAAATTCATTTTAACTCCAAATTGGACAAATAATATGTCTAAAATTATCAGAAAAATACAAGGATTTTGAATATGCAATTTGTTTTCATGTTTGACCATTTTAAAATGGGTGAAAAGTAGCAAACATGCATATGGATCCTTTTCAAATTCAAATTTGGAGTGATTTTGCGATTGACTTTGCAACACACTTAATTTGAATGGTTTCACCCCCACATCAGAAACATTACTTCAACTATACCACATC
Organism: Bromus sterilis; assembly: GCA_950022295.1. Classification (NCBI taxonomy): domain Eukaryota; kingdom Viridiplantae; phylum Streptophyta; class Magnoliopsida; order Poales; family Poaceae; genus Bromus; species Bromus sterilis. The sequence goes on from OX465597.1 coordinate 37,077,368, forward strand.
ACTTCATGATCAACATTTTCAAATGAACTTTCATGCATTCAAATGCATTTGAAATTCATCGATAAATCAAATGGAGTTTGAATTTGCAATTCAAATGTAATATACTCCTTTTAAATGGAATGCTCAACACATCAGTACCTTGAACATCACCATTACAATCTTTTTCATGTGATTGTGCATTGTACATTATGTTGATCCTATGATTGTCGTGTTGCTGATAGAAGTGGAGCCGGAACCCGAGATCACCCCCTTCGTTGAAGACCTCGTGACTGAACCTCGTCAGCAAGGCAAGCAAACCCCCATTGATCATTTCGATAAAATCCCACTTCCCTCTCATGTCTCGCTTATGCATTGTTTAGGATGATCACCATGATAACGTTTCTACCGAATAGTTGAACCCATATCCTTTGCATGACCTATCATCTTGTCACAGTAGTAAGCAAACCACAATCCTAGCAGATGTAGGAGTTGGTTGATATCATGCGGCCCCTGCAATTGTTACTGCTTATTGCATGCTTAGAGTGATACCATGTTGATAATTTTATGTGAGTCGGGATGGTAGTGATCATGATAATGATGGTAGAAAAGTGTTGGTGAATCTACCCTAATACAAGGTGAACGATGAGAGGCTGTGTAGGAGTACACAATGGGTTGTCTCGTTGAACACCGCCTTAAGTCCGAGTTCTTGTGTGGTGATCCAAGAAGAAGAGTACAACCACACATTGGGCTCACTGACCCCTCTCATCCTAGTACCTCACCCCGTTCGAACCCCAAGAGTCGCAGTAGTTCGGAGTTCTGGTAGGGCTGTGGCACGGTCTGCGAAGTGGATGAACGGCTTTTCAAGACCGGCTTGGGACCCCGCACACATCGTTTGAGGCTGTACTGGAACCTCGGCCGGACTTCCATACGGATCCCCCTCAGATAGGCGACTCTCTGGACTAGAACGGAGCTGTGGGAGAAGTGTTGTGGTGGCATCCTCGCTGTCACCTCTTGAACGGTGACATGCAAAAGGAGGTAAATGATGACACGTGTGTGTAGCGGTACACCCCTGCAGGGTTAACAAAACTATTCGAATAGCCGCGTCCGCGGTTATGGACTGCTTGGAAAGCTTAGCTTGATTATTAGACAACTTGAACTGGATACTTCTAAAACACACCAAGATAAGCGTGAGTGCTATGGTGTGCTTCTCGTGGGTAAGTCGAGGAAGTAACCATAGTGGTGTAATTGGTTGAAGAGATGTAGTGGACTCGTGTACGCTTCTTAGCTCAAGTCTGGTACTCGTAGTTCAGGACTAGCCAAGTCAAAGCTGGCATTTCTGCAAGTGGAACCCTACCTCCCTTTACCTTGATACATGTGCATGAGTAGTATAGCTCCTATGTAAGTCTTGCTGAGTACGATTTTTTACTCACGTTTTCTTAATCTATGTTTTAGATGAACCCACCGACCCCGATGGTGGCTTATACCCGAAGCTCGAAGAATGAAGACTCAGACCAAGACCAAGCTAGTGTAGTCCCAGTCAGACGACTGGTTCCCTCGTGGAGGGCTTGTTTTTAGATAAGGCTTCTCTAAGCCATTTGTTAAACTTGTCTGTACTCAGACCTACTTTGCTTCCGCTTGTTTGTTGTAATGTTGGATCACATGATTGTGATCTCTGTGTGCACTCTGTAAGAGTTATTAATAAAGATGTATACATTGTAGAGAATTGCAATGATACCTGCTGTTCATACTAGACATGTGTGCTGCGTGTATGTTTATAACATGCATGTCTTTGTATGGGTTTTCGAGACCTTAGTTGTGATCTAGCTGGCGGTCTTTTATACACCAAGTGGACCTTAGATGTGCGCAGCTTGGGGCATAGCGATGCGATTGCTCGAGACTCCGTCTCGTGCACACTTTGATGTATGATCGAGCTCGCCCTAGACCCCGACTAAGTGATCGGGCTGGAGTAAGTCTATCTAAGGGTTATAATACAATCAATAGTATGGTTGAGGCGACTTGTCTATGAGTATGGGAGTTCACCACCCATATCATTTAGACTTGTGTGCGGACGATGAGGACCCATTTCAGTTGATCATCCGGCCTGGATGGGATGCCCCTCACGTTCGATGCTTTCCAAGAACGTTCTGTGCTTGGCCTTGTCTGCTTAGACAAGTGGGTACGGTTCTCGGCTCTCCATATGATTGTGTTGTAGCGATGCTTGCATACGCTAACCCCGGGTCCCGACAAAGATTCCACTAAAAATTAAAATATACATGTGGTACCTTCGAAGGGGATTTGTGCTAACTAAAGACAACCTCGCTCGTAGAAATTGGCAAGGAAACAAGAAGTGTAGCTTTTGTACTTACAATGAGATAATAAAACACCTCTTTCTTCAGTGTAAGTTTGCGAGTTCTATGTGGTCAATCATCCAAACAATGTTTAATTTGTATTCACCCACAAGTGTTGCCAATATATTTGATCATTGGTTAGATTATATTCTAAATAGGTTTAAAACCTAATAAGGGTAGGATCGTATGCCTTATTATGATCATTTTGGCTATGTAGAAATGATTCTGTTTTTAATGACATAAATTCATCTCCCTTGCAAGTTATTTTACGTTTTACACACTTGCTTCATATGTGGTCTATGCTACACCGAACGGAGTTCCAACCTTCGTTCAAAGTGGTGTGAATGCGATTGGAGCGAGTGGCCAAGGAGGTTTTTACCCAACATGGATAGTATTGGTCTTATATGACTCTATTGTTGCCTACATGTTGGTTCTTATTTACCTTTTGTCAGATCTTTAGTGTTTTTGGCTATATGCATCTTGGCTATGCAGAGGCCATGTATCACTCATCATGCTTTATATCCACTTGATGCTACATTTTAAGTTAATAAAAATGCATTTATCGAGAAAAATGCAAGCGTGCAATCAACAATATTTTATGTTTTCTTTGATGATTATGTTACTGAATCCAACTTGCAAGTCACAATCACCAATTCCCTAGAAGTTTCTAGTAATATGGTAACCTAATATACATCATTATTAATTAAGATATTTGTTAGTGTGTATGATTTAGAATTCTCTACCATATTATGCAATATTATTACAAGACACATGAACACACATAGATACACAAATACATGTTTATACACTATATAGTTTATGCAATATAAAAGTTTCAATTGATTTTATAACAATAAATATAATTTTGGTTACATCATATCTTAAACTTCGCAGGATAATCTTTCACAATTAATAAATTAAAATTGTATAACAAGGAATTGTATAACTATTATTTGAAAAAAAAATTATGTGGCTAACTATGATGGATAATCAATAAAAAATATGCAAATTAAAATTTTAATATTGTACAATTATCTTACATAATTATAAAAGTTTAGTATGAAAAATATTCATTTACATCCCCCCTTGACCAAAAATGGTTTGGAACGGCTTGTCAATGAGCCCAAGGCAAAAAATTACTCTGTTCAACATATGCACTTGTTGGGACGGAGTTGACTTGCCGCTAACTATTATGGATAAGAAAAGTATGCCTCATAGAGCAAGAATGGAGATGCTAGCTCTCTTTTCACCACCTTCAACAACTGGTTACAAGCAGTGCTAACCGTGAACCACGAGTGTAATCAGAGCATAGCAACTTGGAAGTTAGGGAAGGATCATTGGATACCCTGTCAGATCATCAGAATGGACGCCAGGGTGTGTCAGACATTCTCTTCTACTAGGGCGTCTTCCAGTTCCTCACATTTAGGAATTATCAGATTATTTTGGTTCCAGAGGGAATTGGTCAGGCAGCAAATGCAGTACAGTCAGAGGAGCAAACTCCTTGATATCCACCAGTGAACATCTTCTATTTGCTCTAAAAAGCCTCACCCAAGCAAGAAGATGTTAGATGTTAGGTTCTGCTATCTTTCCGCTGACGAGGCTGACCGGAGACCACTACAAGAGCAAAACCGGAGAGATGATTTACCTGGGTTTGACTTCTTCCATATCTCGTCCCACTGAGCACCCAACCACCATTCACTTTCTTGACGATCGTTTTGAGGCGGTGCCGGTTGATGGTAAGCCCGAGATTAATTTTCTTAAATCAAACCATGATATAATGTACTACATGAGGGACGACATGGGGGGTTGAACCACCCAATGTTCACAACACAATAGGGCTCAGCTATGGATCACCACATGAGGAGTGGAGGTTTAGTTACCGAGCACCTGAGGACAGAGGAGTGACTGACATTCCAACACACGTTTGGTGCGAGCTCAAGTCTGGTGGTTCAGCCAAAGTAATCGACGGTCGTTCCGCATCATCATCATCATCATCATCATACTCTTACTTTAGTTATATGTTCTCATTAATGTGTTCTTCATGTTTGAACTTGTGCTTTGTAATTTTTTATTGAACTCTGGTTTCTAGGATTCTTTTGATTTTTGCTCTGTGTATGTAAATGTGACTTCTCTAAACGTTTTTTCTCAAATATGCACATTACTGTGGAGAGGCGCAAGTCTGCAGACAAAACAACTTCTTCGCTACATTTATTCCAGCCAATCAAAAAAGGTTCAAAACAAATGCAGTTGACATTGATAAAATACACGGGCAGTTGATCCAATAAACAATACCAAGGTCCGCTCTGTTGAAGAATCTGGATTTATCTAGATCAAGTTTATAATAATAATGGACAAAAAATACCTAACCACATACAAATAAAATGTTTAAAGCAAAAGTGAAGATCCTAAGAAAGAACCCTAACATGCATGACAGTAACCCAAAACAGTACAACACATGAATTGAACTAATATTATTCTTATAGATTGAAAAACTGTAAGGGCACCCCACTATCCAGCCATGATTTCCATTCCATTGGAGCTTGGACATCAACACTTCAGTATGCTGACCAGAATTAAATTTTCATAACTATAGAACGCACCTTTTTTTGCGGGCTAACTATAGAACACATCTTGATGCTAGATGAACTAATGCAACTTACAACAATTGAACACGACGTTGAATAACAAACAAAAATATTTGGTATCTCCACAAGCATTGAGGTCTGTTCCTGTACAGAAACGCCAAATGGAGCATGAGCTCCAGGGGAGTTGTTATTTTGAAATTTTAAAAAATGACATTTATGAATATAAAAAAATTCTAGAAAAATCGTGGGTGTAGATAATGTCTAACTCTACCACCGTGCCAAATTTTTTAGATAAAAGACTAGGCCCGACTTTATAAATAAAGCCAAACGGTGAGTCAACCATAAAGGTGTTTACAACCACATTGAACTTGATAAAACGGCGCACATTCCAAAACCAACACCGCGAGGAAAAGTTCAGAACCGGACAGGAGCAGACCAACAGAGGTCGCGCATACAAACACAAGATCAGAACAACAGAAGGAAAAATAAGAGTAGACTAAGGCTCCGTCGGGAACGTGCTCGGGGGCATCCACTGAGCTTGAGGGAGGAGAGGCTTGGCTAGCTCCTTGATGCAGTGGATCACGTCCTTCAGGTCGTCGTCATCACCATCCTTACTCAGAGCAGTCCAGCTCTGTAAAAAAGCAGTCGTATGGAACAAGCAATCAGAAGGGCATCTAGGGAATGCCTTTTCAATCGTAAACTTATTACGAACAGTCCAGAGGTTCCAACAAGAATCCGAGAAAATAGTCCAAAAAATGCGGCGTTTAGCACCCGACAGGGATCTAACCAAAGATCTGACATTCGCAAACGAGACAGGGCTCCATGCCACACCCATCCGCGACCGGATACAACTCCAAAAGAAGAGATCCAAATCACGGCAAAATAAATATGGGCGGTGGATTCCGGAGCCGGACAAAGGCAGAAAGCATCAGGCGCAATGCCTTGCCATTTCAAAATTTGGTCTGAGGCAGGAAGCTTTCCACGGAAAGCCTGCCACAAAACATCTTAATCTTAGGCGTCACTCTGGCACGCCACATCGGGGAAAAGCGATTAGTAGGGTGACCTCCTACCCGAGCCGAGTAAAGTGATTTGACTGAGAAATTAGCCGGCGCAATTAAGGTCCAGGACACCTCATCCTCCTCATCCGAGAGCGAGGTCAGCATAGCAACAAGCCAGTGCCAGTCGGCCAACTCCATAGGAGAAAGAGTCCGGCGGAGACCCAGATCCCAGTTCCTAGCCGCAAGCGCCACAATCGAGATATCAAGGACCGAACAATAGGAGAAGAGGGTGGGAAACAGGGCATCCAGCCGCCCATCAGGATGCCACCAGTCCCGCCAGAACCGCTCCGACTCGCCATTATGGACGGTGAACTTAACAAAGGAGAGAAAAATCTCACGGACTTTGAGAATCGATATCTAAAATTGGGATCCAAAAGAAGGGTTCGCCACCAGCGGGGATGAGGTAAGGAAGTACTTAGGTTGATGAATAGAAAACCATAACGGTTTCGGGTCGGGGCTCCTCAGCGTGGAGGCAATCTTCCACCACCACTTGACCATCAAGCATTCATTCATAACCATAGTGTTAAGAATACCCAGGCCACCCACCTTCTTTGGGCGGCAGATAAGCTTCTAGCAGACCAACCGGTATTTGCGTTTATTGTCAGATGCATTCCAATAGAAATTACTCCGATGTTCGTCAATGGCCACGTGCGAAATAGAAGGAAAACGGTAGAACCCCATGGAGTACATGGGAAGGGAAGAGAGGCATGAGTTAATCAAACAGATCTTTACCGTCGCTTAGTGGCGATGGCCCCTCCAGGGCATGACTCTATTGCCAACTTTGAGCACCACTGGGGCAAGATCTTTAGAGGAAATAATAGAAGGGGAGATCAAGATGCCCAGATACTTAAGAGGGAAGGAGCCAAGGGAGCAATTCATCAAAGTTGCGACTCTACGGGCCTCTACTTATGTTGGGGTGCGCAGCGGAAAACTCAAATTTTTTCTAACTAGCGTTTCCCATAACCCAAGATCTAGCTAGCCGTATTACCATAACGGAAAGGAGTGCGGAATAACATACCTCGGGGTGTAGTCTGTTGCGCGGGAAACGTTCCCGCAAACGTGGTTGATGTAGCCGAACAAAGTTCACAGCCCCCTGGCTGTGTTGAGCACCCGGATGGCTGTAGTTCCACATGTGTAGCACCTCGTAGTACTCGCACACGTACGAGACTCGATGACGACCTCCGTTCTCCGATCCAGCGAAGGTGGCGGAAGCAGACCTCTGGACGGAGCTTCGGCAGCACGACGGCCTCCGATTCTAGCAAAGATGCCTCAATTCCACTACAAGATCACACTAGGGAGCCCACCGTGGAAGAGACGAGGAAGGGGAGAAGACCGGAGAAAACCGATCTCAATTCGGAGTAATATTTATTTTCTCACGAATTTCTGTGTATTAAATATATGCACCCTGCCCATCTATATATAGGCAGAGGGGAGGGAGTCAACCGCTCTCCCCTAGCAAGGTGGGACTGAAGTCCCTTTCTAGGGGGGGGTGGCCGGCCAAGGGAGGAGGGGGGGGGGCGCACCCCTCATGGGCCCTAGGGCCCATGGCGCCTCCCTCTTTCTCTCTTTTCCTTTTCCCTTTATTTCCCCTAATGGGCCTCTTTCATAAATAAGGCCCATAACACTTTTTAATTATAAATAAAATGTTTTTAATTATTAATTCAATTAATTAATAACTAAAACATATTATTCCTTCTCTCGGTGCTCCGGAACACCTTCCGGCTCACTCCGAAACCCCTTCGGGTCAACACAGAACTTTTCCGATGCTGCTTCCTTTATTCTCCGGTAACTCCGATAGTTCCGAAAAGGTCTCCGATTTCATCGAGCCCTTAAGTGTGTTACCCTACGGTCCGAGAACACTCCATTCATGACCGAGATGAGGCTACGGTCAATGATCATCAGCGGGACCTGGATGCCCATAATGACCCCTGTGCATTCCGGATATCAATACCGATTGGACCTTACGTCGTATAACATTCCCTTTGTCAGCGATACTGGATTGTTCCGAGATTCGACCAATGACATCCTATGTCTGGTTCAACCTCGTTCTGAACAAATCCTTATTCACTCGTTCCCGTGATATTCATCCCCGTGACCTAGTCACACGCTGCAGCTTTATGGATGGAATCTCACCGAGTGGGCCCCGAGTATCTATCCATTACATGGATTGACAAATCCTGCTCTTGTAACAATACTCCTCAACATATCTCACTAGTACAAAACATGCCTTTGGATATGAGCAAAGGTCATGGTTTGAACACAAACCGGTTCTACTGGCCCAATAGAACCGGTTCGTGGCTCCGGCATTTAGAACCGGTTCGTGTGGTGGGCCCCGAGCCCAGCGTTGCCCTGCCAGCGCCCCTTTAGAACCGGTTTGTACTACCAACCGGTTCTAAATATGTGGTGGCAGGTTGCCGTTCGGCATGCGGGCCACCTAGCAGCATTAGAACCGGTTCTAAAGGTGCACTAAGTTTAGTACCACCTCGCTAACCGAAGAGGAGTTCGACCAGTTTATAAGCACGGGTCAGAGTGGACTTAGAGTAGCAAAGCGAGTTCAATAAAGGTTGTCCATGAAAAAATCATCTTCATCCTATATATCGTTAAGACAAAGTTCCTGTTGAACCTTGATTAGTGGACAAAATTGCCTTCTAATTAAGCTGCAACCGGAACTTTGCCTTTACGGTGTATAGGGTGTGGAGGAAATTTCTCGTTGACATCCTATAATGAAACTGCTATACTTTTTTGTTTTATTAAGAACCTGATTTACTCGGTTTTTAAAAGATTCCATCATTGTGCGTCCAGGCAGTCATTTGCGAAATATTAATGAAACTGCCTTTTGAGCCTGCAGTGATCATAGCTTTCAAATTGTTACTCTCGGACAAACTCTTCTGAGCACTACTTCCAGCATTATCACGAGCCTTGTTAAGAACCTGATTTACTCGGTTTTTAAAAGATTCCATCATTGTGCGTCCTGGTTCAGATTACAACTCGAAAAAGGTTAAAACTTGGCATAGTATCATTAATGCCTGCCTTCAACATTCTACTGTCCGACACAGGCAGTCATTTGCGAAATATTAATGAAACTTCCTTTTGAGCCTGCAGTGATCATAGCTTTCAAATTGTTGCTCTCGGACAAACTCTTCTGAGCACTACTTCCAGCATTATCACGAGGCTTGTTAAGAACCTGATTTACTCGGTTTTTAAAAGATTCCATCATTGTGCGTCCAGGCAGTCATTTGCGAAATATTAATGAAACTTCCTTTTGAGCTGCAGTGATCATAGCTTTCAAATTGTTGCTCTCAGATAAACTCTTCTGAGCACTACTTCCAGCATTATCACGAGCCTTGTTAAAAGATTCCATCATTGTGCGTCCAGGCAGTCATTTGCGAAATATTAATGAAACCGCCTTTTGAGCATGCAGTGATCATAGCTTTCAAATTGTTGCTCTCGGACAAACTCTTCTGAGCACTACTTCCAGCATTATCACGAGCCTTGTTAAGAAGCTGATTTACTCGGTTTTTAAAAGATTCTATCACTGTGCGTCCTGGTTCAGATTACAACTCAAAAAAGGTTAAAACTTGGCATAGTATCATTAATGCCTGCCTTCAACATTCTGCTGTCCGACACAGGTAGTCATTTGCGAAATATTAATGAAACTGCCTTTTGAGCCTGCAGTGATCATAGCTTTCAAATTGTTTCTCTCGGACAAACTCTTATGAGCACTACTTCCAGCATTATCACGAGCATTGTTAAGAACCTGATCCAACGGCTCACAAAGCCTGATCCAACGACTCACAAGCGCTTGAAAGAAACACACGATTCGTGTGCTTCTTCCTGATTGGTGGAGGCGAGCCTGATCCAACGGCTCACAAGCCGGATCCAACGGCTCACAAGCGCTTGAAACAAACACGCGATCCGTGTGCTTCTTCCTGGTTGGTTGGATTCTGAATCGTGTGAGGTTAAAAGGGCGTGGAGGCCTCCACGCAAAGCCAGTCGCCACTAGTTCTCTTATCGTGCACTCTTTCCCGTTCCGGCGCCACCGCCACCATGCCGCCCCGTCGCCGCCCGCCCAGCTTCCTGAAGGGAATATGCTCGAGGGGAAATAATAATGTGGTTATTATCTTATTCCATGTTTATGATAAATGTTTATTTTCATGCTATAATTGTGTTAACCGGAAACGTTAATACATGTGTGTTTAATAAACAGAGAAAAGGTTCCTAGTAATGCCTCTCTTTATATTAGCTTGTTGATTAACGGATGATCAAGGTTTCCTGATCATGAACATTGGATGTTGTTAATAACAAGGTCATGTCATTGGAGAATGATGTGATGAACATACACCCACAGTAGTTATAGAAATACGATCATGTCATCAAGTTTCTATTGCCGTATCAAACTTTCACGAAGTAACTCTAATCCTTAGACCATGAGATCACGTCAATCACTGACACCGGAAGAGTACTTTGATTCCATCAAACGTCACACCGTAACAGGGTGATTATAAAGGTGTCGTTGGGTACTTGGAAAGTGTTAGTTGAGGCTCGTGGATCAAGAGTGGGATTTGTCCATCCAGATGACGGAGAGATATACTCTGGGCCCTCTTGGTGATATCACATTGACATTGCTTGCAAGCACGTGACTGGCTCACGAGGATCTTATATCACGGAACGAGTAAAGAGTACTTGTCGGTAACGAGATCGAACTAGGTATGGATGATACCAAATGATCAGATCTCGGACAAGTAAAATATCGTGAGACAAAAGGAATTGGTTACGGAGTTTTGGTTCACACGATCACTAGTTCATCGTTGAGTAAGTGGGAGTCATCATGGATCTCCAGATCCTGCTGATGATTATTGATCAGAGAAGAGTCTCTGTCATGTCCATTTTATTCACAAACCGTAGGGTGACACACTTAAGGATTCGTTGACGCGTTTGAGTGGATACGGAACGCCAGAGAATATACTGGACATCACATGGACTGTTTTGATAAAACTGCTGGAATAGTTTCGGTATATCAAAATAGTGCAAGGGGATAATTGTTAATGTGTTCATTGATTGAAGTGTTCATCAATGAAGCACTCATTGAATGAAGTGTTCATTAATTTGAGTGACATTAAACAAGATAATTAAAAGTGTTTTAATGTGATAAACTCTTGGAATTTTGAGTGGAGAATTATGGAAGTTATGGGAATAATGTGTGACCCTTTGTTTTTGTGAGTGGAGAGTCCACCCACATGATGAGGGGAGAGGTGGGGGCACCTCTTGGGGCGTGCTACCCCTTGGGGGCTGCCTCCCCCTCCTATATATAGATGGGTGGAGGTCCTCACACATCTCACTCATTCCTCCATCTCTCATATGCCCTATGGTTGGCATCTTCCTCCCCTTTCTAGCTGATCCAGTTTCACGAGTACGGTGCTTAGGCGAAGCCCTGCTCAAGATCTTCTCTACCACCACCACCACTATGTTGTAGTGCTGCTGGAGTTCCCGAGGATCCACTACTTCCGCTGCCCAACTGGAGCAAGGGGCGGAGGTCGTCACTGATCTGTACGTGTGACCGACTACGGAGACGCTGCCCGTTCGTGGCGTCAAGTCTTCATCACGACCTTGAGGTCGGCCAGTGTTCGACTACATCACCCACGAGAATAGTTCTCGTTAAAGCTTTTGGTCTTTGAGGGTGAGTCCTTCTCAAACCGTTACAAGTTATCTCCTAGATGTGATCTTGGCAGTTGCAATCGTAGGAAAAAAATTTGTTTTCTATGCAACGAACCCTTCAGTGGTATCAGAGCCTCGTCTATGCGTAGATGCTTTGTACGGTTAAAACACATAGAGATGTGGGCGTTGATCCTCTAGTTGTTACCCTCTTTTGTGCACTTGTTCATATTGCGGCAATGTTGGATTGAAGCGGCCCTAAGCGCAGATTGCGTGTCACGCTTGACATACGACTTGTACCGTATAAAGTGGCTTTGGGGGTGTCAGTTTATCTAACATTAGTGATATGGCATTTGCAACGGAGGGCGCTGGAAAGGGATGAAAAGAAACAACTAGCGAATCAACGTTGTGGTTCTTGTCCGTAGGTAAGATCGGTTCTTTCCTAGGAAGCCCAAAACCACGTAAAATTTGCAAAGATAATTTAGAAGCGTCTAACTTGTTTTTGCAGGGCATGTGATGTGATATGGTCATTGTTACAAAATTGTTGTATGAAATGAGATTTATTGTAAACAACCGGCAAGAGCCATATGGTTGTGGTTTTTCCTTTTTAAGGCCTGCGTGCTGTATATATATCCATGAGATATATTGTAATGGAGAAGGACGACCATGGTGGTGGCGCCATGGACCTTGGTGCCGCGCCGGTGGCATGATGGAGATCATACCAAGACGCACAAGATGGAGATCTAATGCGAGAAGGACCATATCATATCACATTATCCATGCATGTGATGTTTATCCTTTTATGCATCTTTTTTTGCTTAAGTTACGATCATGATCGCTGCGGTAGCATTATAAGATGATCCCTCTCACTTAATATCAAGGATCATTATATGTTCTTCCTTAGTATGCACCGTTAAGAAAGTTCGTCGTTTCGAGACACCACGTGATGATCGGGTGTGATAGACTCTACGTTCGCATACAACGGGTGTTTTCAAGCCTAGCATGTACAGACACGGCCTTGAAACACATGCAAATACTAAGGTTCTACTTGGAGAGCCTAGCATGTACAGACATGGCCTCGGAACATGGATCGAAAGGTTAAGCACGAGTCATATGGATGCTATGATGAACCATATTGAGATGCTCGCCATTGCAGCTACACTGCCTCACGTGATGATCGGTTGTGGTGTAGTGAATTTGGTTCGTGTAATCACCAAAGACGACTCGAGGGATGTTGTTTTTGAGTGGGAGTTAGATGAACTCATTTTATCATGAACTAAATCAAAGTGAATTTGCATAGTTCGTTGTAGTCATTGGCATTTGTTTACTACCTTGCGCTTAGCTATAATTGAGATAATAGAACTATAGAATTCTGGATATTTAACTTTACGGACTGGTACCGTATTGTTTGAGTGTCAATCTAAAGTTTTAAGTCTTATTGCAAACTTTAGAAAACCTTGCTTACTCCATGAAGTTTAATAATGTGTATTAAATCGAGAGTAACAATTCCAGTGTTAGTGTCTGTAACGCCCCCAAAATCAGACCGTGTACAGTAATCATACACACAGGGTACACGACTGAGATTAGGGTGCCACGATGATAATATCACAGCACAACACTAAACACAAAAGGATAAACAAATATATTACAATAGAGGGGGTCACGCGGACCCGAATATATAAGTCATACAAACCATAATATCTGAGTACAGACATAGTTAGTCAAGTTTTGCCTTAAGAAGGCTAGCACAAATCATATCAGAGGTACGGAACGAAAAGGCGAGGTCTCCTGCCTGGGATCCATAGTACTACTCCTGGTCAACGGGGAACTCGACATCGTAGTAGGCGCCTCCGGGGTACTCCTGCTCCTGGGCTCCAACGTCGGCTGCAGCGGCCGATCAGGCAAAACATTAAAGGAAATAAAGCAGGTGAGTATCTAGTATACCGGCGAGTCTTACGTCCGCTACTAAGCATTATGCATGATATCAACGGAATGAAGAGGCTGTATATAGTGGACTGAAGACAGAAGTTCAGAGCAAGGGTAAGAAGCTAGGCCTAACAAAGACTAGCATCTTCCGACGAGGTCTTGCAGCATGAGGTAAGAATCAGCCAACAGTTTATATAAAGCAATCAAGTAACAATGAAGCAGAAGTTGCTGCAACATTGAATAATAATAAGTTGTAATAAATAACAATGCCTCCGAGTTCACCTCCTCAACATCCCCGCGAGGAAGAGAACCCGGAACCATACAGTTTAATATTAGTTTCTAGTGGTAAGATCCAGCTTCAGCATAAAGCGTCCTGTTACCGTGGACACGACTATCGATAGATCAATCTTCCCTGCAGGGGTGCACTTGTGTTACGCTACACGCACGGATCTCCAGGGTGGCGGGAACCTTGTTAGGGAACACTCCACCGAGGCTATCCGACACTTCATAGCCCATCTTTCAAACTCAACAGAGAGGTCATCCGCCGGTCTAAATCCTAAGTACGCCGGGCCTTGGACCCCAACCCAAACGTACTCCTGAGTGAGGTTGCGGAATTCTTCCGCCTTACGATCCATGATCCCCTGAGGAATATAGCGGGCGCGGAAGGCAGACTGAAATTCATCCCAAGTGATGACTTCTCCGACTGGCAGTGAACGCTTGTGGGTGTTCCACCACTGAGCCGCGGCGCCTTTCAGATGATAAGACGCAAAGTTCACATAGTCGGCTGGATCGACATTAGCAGACTCCGGCTCGTGAGTGATGTCGCGAAGCCAGTCATCAGCATCCAGCGGCTGAACGGTGTTGCGGAACATAGTGGGGTTGAGGCGGGTGAAGTCGTGCAGAGTCACAGTGGCATGCTGATGGTGGTGCCCATTCTGATTCGGCTGAGGGAACTGAGCCATGATATTCTGCATGAACTGACGGTTCATCTCGAACTGCTGCATCATCGCGGCCATATAATCCGGCGGCGGAGGTGGGTCGTTGGTAGCACGACCACGACCACGACCACCACGACCAGCCATCCTGCTAGAATTTAACAGGGGTATTTCAGCGATGAAAATTTAACGAGATACCGAAATCAAGCCTGAAGTAAGACGACAACGAAAAGAAGGCGCAGATATATGTAGGAGTAGTCGCATAAGATATACACATTTGCACACAGAGTCAATCGAAAATCGGGCAGCGTAACGTCGTAGAAATTAAGGAAAAAGGACTCTCTAGGCGGCGCGCAGACCGCGGTTAGGATTACACGACGCGACATAGATTCCACTATGTCAACCACGCCGCAAGAAAACTGTTGGCCACAGCAGTTGATGCCAGAGAACGCGCGGCCTGCCCAGAATGAGAATGGGATCCGCGGTCTGGGAACTGGCGTACGACTCCTGCAACACGACTCGATCAATGGGGGATGCACCATAAAAACGCCGGATGGAATCAAGAGAACGTGATCCTAATGTCAGATTTTGTAAAACTTACCAGCAAGGATAAGAGAGCAGATTCCCAGAGTGTAGGTAAGGAGAAAAGGATCCTAATACCATAGATATCACACGTAGTGACATCGATGTGGGCCCGTAAGCCAAATATTAAGTTAGCAAAATAGTTTTTCAAAGTCTAGACTCAACTTCGACCAGGTAGTGGTGGGGTGGCTTCCTACAGGCAGTCGGCTCTGATACCAACTTGTAACGCCCCCAAAATCAGACCGTGTACAGTAATCATACACACAGGGTACACGACTGAGATTACGGTGCCACTATAATAATATCACAACACAACACTAAACACAAAAGGATAAACAAATATATTACAATAGAGGGGGTCACGCGGACCCGAATATATAAGTCATACAAACCATAATATCTGAGTACAGACATAGTTAGTCAAGTTTTGCCTTAAGAAGGCTAGCACAAATCATATCAGAGGTACGGAACGAAAAGGCGAGGCCTCCTGCCTGGGATCCATAGTACTACTCCTGGTCAACGGGGAACTCGACATCGTAGTAGGCGCCTCCGGGGTACTCCTGCTCCTGGGCTCCAACGTCGGCTGCAGCGGCCGATCAGGCAAAACAGTAAAGGAAATAAAGCAGGTGAGTATCTAGTATACCGGCGAGTCTTACGTCCGCTACTAAGCATTATGCATGATATCAACGGAATGAAGAGGCTGTATATAGTGGACTGAAGACAGAAGTTCAGAGCAAGGGTAAGAAGCTAGGCCTAACAAAGACTAGCATCTTCCGACGAGGTCTTGGAGCATGAGGTAAGAATCAGCCAACAGTTTATATAAAGCAATCAAGTAACAATGAAGCAGAAGTTGCTGCAACATTGAATAATAATAAGTTGTAATAAATAACAATGCCTCCGAGTTCACCTCCTCAACATCCCCGCGAGGAAGAGAACCCGGAACCATACAGTTTAATATTAGTTTCTAGTGGTAAGATCCAGCTTCAGCATAAAGCGTCCTGTTACCGTGGACACGGCTATCGATAGATCAATCTTCCTTGCAGGGGTGCACTTGTGTTACGCTACACGCACGGATCTCCAGGGTGGCGGGAACCTTGTTAGGGAACACTACACCGAGGCTATCCGACACTTCATAGCCCATCTTTCAAACTCAACAGAGAGGTCATCCGCCGGTCTAAATCCTAAGTACGCCGGGCCTTGGACCCCAACCCAAACGTACTCCTGCACGGTGCGTGGCTGGCCGGTGAAGTTAAATCAAAGCAAATAAAAACCACACGGCCGCGGCAAATAAGACAACACCACTTCCCGGCAATCAGCCCGCGGTACTGCTAACGTCTGAAGAGTCCTCGGACGACACTAAGAAGCAGAGGAGCCCATAACTCGTAGTTCCCACGGGTAGGTAGTGCGTACATGGCATATAGCCAACTCAAGACATTCACTGAACCATTTAGCATTTTAATTAACCTGCGTGACAACCGTTATCGTTGCCTCGACTTAACCGACCCGCGGACAACGACAGCAGCCAGGACCACCAGTACATCGGTGCCTGCCCTGTCGTCCCACCAAGTCACTGCGGTTACCAACAAGGTGAACCGTCTCCTTACCTTGTCTCGCGTGTGCTCCGGGAGGAGCTCGACTTTCGTAGTTTGGTAACTCTCGCGGCCAACGACCAGGGGCCAAGCACACCGGTACACTGGTCGTACCTTCCCTGTCGTCCCGTCGCAATACCTCTCGCGGGCACCGTTGGGTCGCCCGACTTCTTACCTTTAGGACAACCGACTGTCAAGACCCTATGGCGGTAAGACAAAGTCAGCCTCGAGTGGAGTACAAAGGTTACTCCTTGATAGCTCACACTTGAGGTGACTAGGCATAACCCAGATAGGGCCTGAGGCGGTTTCTGCATTGTACCGTGCCTGTGCAGTTATAAATATTGTATCCGCGTTCACTCCCCTGAGTGATCACAGCCCTCTATCTAAATCCTAGCTAACAATGCGCAGGGCTCACTGCTGAATAATGCATAATAATAATAATGGGCAGCATAGGATAAAGGAAGGCACATCAAGGGGCGACAAAAATCAGGCTATGCAATTGAATCGGATTGTAAACGTAGTAGCAGCAGTAACAATGCCTAGTGCAAGAAATGTACGGAAAGGTAGGCGATATCTGGGGAAGAGAATGGCTCTGCTTGCCTGCAAGCTCGACGGTAGTAGTAGGGTCGTCGACGACGTAGTCGTACTCAGCAGCGGTGTAGTCGACGGCAGCAGCGGGGTCTACCGAAGATTAAGGGGGGGGGAGGAAACAGTAAATACACAGCAATAATATACAAACATATGCATGACATGATAGATGAAATGTTATCGGTGTTCTAACGCAGTGCAATGCAATATGCTCGGAGCGGGAATTCATCTGAGGATGAACTTCCGGCTCCGGGTGATTATCGGACAGGGTGTCCGGAGGGGGAAGGATCAAGCCGGAGGTGTCGTGGTTACCGGAACAACATAAGGGGGGTGTATCCGTGCTAATTGATCTATTCCGAGAAACATTCGTGTTCGGAATAAATTCATCCGGGCACTCTAACAGTACCGGACAATTTATCGGACAGACGGCCCCGGAGGGGGAATGTCGATGCTCGGTAAGTTAGAGGGGGGTGGTAGACAAATGGTTAGTGTATTTGCATTCGTTATATTTTTCTGACCAATTTTCATGTATAAAGTTTTTTGATCTGAGTTACGGTTTAAAAGTTATTGAATTTCAAAACGTGGGATTAAGGGGGCAGGCCCACTGTCAGCGAGGGATTAAATCTTAACCAAGTAGCTAATGACCTGTCTGACGCGGGGGGCCCACCTGGCAGCCTCACCGGAGGGTCACCGGAGTGACGCCGGCGGTGAGGTCAGGCTAGCCCACGATACAGAGCACGGGAGGGCGCACGACTCGTTGTGTTCGAAGCAGTAGACGCCGGCGAGTGCACTGGTGGTGATGGTGTGGTCGGGGGGTCACCGGAATGACGCCGGCGACGACGAAGGCGGGGACCCGTACGGTGGCGACGTCGAGGACGGCGAATCCGCGCACGGGGTGAGGCGTGGCTATGCGCGTTCGGTAGCTGGCGTCCAGGGAAATGAAATGACGCGAGTAGGGCGTCAAATGCAAGCTCTACGCCGCGGTTGGGCGCTCGCCGACGGCGAGGTTGCTCTGCCCTAATGGCGCGCACGGCTATGGGACACGGGAACCTCAACGGCGACATGGGGATGGTGAAGGAGCTCACCAGAAACGTAACGGTGCAGAGAGCGGCCTCGGTGGTGTCGGGGTGGCGCCGGATTTCCTCCGCGACGCCGCGGCGACCGGAGTTGGGGGAGATGACCGTGTGCTCGCCGTAACGGCTCCGAGATCGATTCCTTGCGCTCGGTGACGAAGGCGACGGCGAGACACACGCTGGACAAGGTGGTGAGGCGGCTCGAGGTCAACGGCCGCGGTGGTGCGCGGTCATGGCGACGGCGGGCTCGGGGGAATTTTCCCAGAACATGGCGAGAGGAGGAGGAGAGGAATGGGGTGGGGGAGTTGTCCAGGGTGTCGGCCGGGGTGGTCTTAGCGTGTCCATGGTGGGAAGGAGCAGGTGAGGGAGGGGAGGGCTCCAGAGGCGCCCGTGGCCACGGCGGCGCCACGGCGTCGAGCAGGTGGCCGACAGGACGGGGGCAGGTGGGAGGTGGAAGATGGGCCGGGGTGGGCTGGCTGAGGTGGGCTTCGCCCTGGGCGTCAGTTTGCGGTTTTCCAATTATTTTGTTTCCTGTTTACTCAAAAGCTTTCCTGTAATTAATTTATCAACCCTAGCATTTTTGTAAAAGGTTAATAGTGTTTGTAAATTAGGGTTACATATTATTAAGGTGCCACAAAAGTTTTTGCAGCAAAATAAAATCAATAGATAGTTCTTTTAAATATTAAATGCCCAAAGTAGGGGTTTTAACCTACTGTTTGAATTGTTTGGAATTTTCTGCAACTCCAAAAATTACCAAAGTTGGTCCAACATGATTGTAATGATTTTAGGCAATTTACAAAAATAGTTCCATGATTTTTGGAACAACTTTATTTGAGCACTTTTGTTTTAATTTCCATCCAAAGTAGTTTCAACTAGGGTTTGATTTCTTGATGAGCAAGATGCATTGTGCTTTGGGTTTTGATTACCAACCAGCATGGTTTGAAAAGAGTAGAAGCAAAGTTTGGTTAGGGACAGGGGATAACAGTGATTAACAAACAGTGATAGTAAACAGTGATGATGATTACTGTTACAGGCATCTGAGGGTGTTACAAATCTCCCCCACTACAAGAATTCTCGTCCCGAGAATTTAAGTAGTAGCGAGGAAAAGATCGGGGTATTCATCGCGAAGGCGATCTTCGCGTTCCCAAGTGGCTTCATCTTCGGAATGATTCGACCACTGAACCTTGAGGAACTTGACGGTCTGGTTGCGGGTTTGACGCTCAGACTGATCGAGAATGCGCCTCGGATGTTCTCGATAAGTCAAGTCTTGTTGCAGCTCGATCATATCATGCTCCACTTCGCGGATAGGATCCTTGAAGCAGCGACGGAGTTGCGACACATGGAAGACATCATGGACTTGGGAGAGGTTCGGCGGCAATTCCAACCGGTATGCCACGGGTCCACTCCTGGAAAGGATACGGAACGGGCCAATGTAGCGAGGAGCCAACTTTCCCTTGATACCGAAGCGATGAGTGCCTCTCATGGGAGTGACACGAAGGTATGCATACTCGCCAGGTTGATAGACCATTTCTTTGTGCTTGCGGTCATAGTTGCTTTTCTGGCGGGACTGAGCGGCTTTCAGGTGTTCACGGATAACGCGAACCTTATCTTCAGCATGCTGTATAATGTCCGGACCAACGAGAGTCCGTTCCCCAGTTTCTGACCAATTCAGAGGGGTTCGACACTTACGTCCATAAAGAACTTCAAAGGGGGCCATCTTCAAACTAGCTTGATAGCTATTGTTGTAAGATAATTCAGCAAATGGAAGGGATTCCTCCCATTTCTTACCGAATGAGATGACACAAGCTCGGAGCATATCTTCAAGCACTTGATTGACTCGTTCGACTTGTCCTTGCGACTGGGGGTGATAAGCGGTGCTGAAATTCAGGTGAGTGCCCATAGCTTCTTGGAAACTATCCCAAAATCTTGAGGTGAAGATGCTGCCACGGTCTGAACTGATCTCCAGCGGAATACCATGGAGGGACACAATTCTGGAAACATACAAGTCTGCTAACTGACTAGCAGAGATCGTCTCCTTGACTGGCAGAAAGTGGGCAACCTTGGAGAATCGGTCGATGACGACAAAGATGGCATCATGACCCTTCTGTGATCGGGGAAAACCGGTGACGAAGTCCATCTCGATCTTGTCCCACTTCCATTCAGGAATAGAGAGTGGTTGTAGAGTTCCAGCAGGTCTTTGATGTTCTGCCTTGACGCGACGGCAAACGTCACATTCAGAAACATATCGGGCAATGTCTTGCTTCATGTTAGGCCACCAGAATTGCTGACGAATGTCTTGGTACATCTTGGTGCTTCCAGGATGAATGGACAACGGGGTATCGTGAGCCGCTCTCATGACCTTCGAGGTCATATCCAGGTTCTCATGCCTGCCCTTGCTGTGAGTAACCACTAAACGGTTCTGGTAGAACGCCGCACCTTTGCTATCAACGGTGAAGGGTGAGGGTCTCCCATTGGCGATATCGCGCTTAATCTTGTGTACGAAATCATCATAAAACTGTATACCCTTGACGGATCTGACGAGATCCGGTTTGATAACCAGGTTATTTGCATAACCTTGAGGAACAATCTCGAGGTTCAACTTTTGAAACTCTTCATACAGAAGCGGTTGTTGTACTTGAACTTCAAGTTCACTACAGTAAGCTTTACGGCTCAAAGCATCGGCCATCACATTAGCCTTGCCAGGGGTGTAATGAATATCCATGTTGAAATCGGCTATTGTCTCGAGCCATCTCTGCTGGCGGAGATTCAGGTCGGGCTGAGTAAACAAGTACTTCAGACTTTGGTGGTCGGTGTAGATCTCGCAACGATTACCAACGAGGTAATGTCGCCACAGCTTCAATGCATAAATTACTGCTGCCAATTCGAGATCATGTGTTGGGTATTTGTCTTCGTGAGCACGCAACTGACGAGAGCCATAAGCAATCACTTTGCGCTCTTGCAATAGGACACAGCCTAACCCTTGACGAGATGCATCGCAATATATCACGAAGTCCTTCTGAGTATCCGGGGGAGCGAGCACCGGGGGAGAAGTTAGCTTGTCCTTGAGTGCTTGAAAACTTTCTTGACATTTATCTGTCCACTCAAACTTGACGCCTTTGTGAAGCAGATTAGTCAGAGGCCTGGCAATCTTGGAGAAATTCTCGACGAAACGACGGCAATAGCTAGCGAGCCCGAGAAAACTGCGGACTTGCTTGACGGTCTTGGGAGGAGTCCAGTCAAGAATAGCCTGGATACGTTCTGGGGTGACGGCAATGCCATCCTTGGAAATCACATGTCCAAGGTAGGTTACTTCGGGAAGCCAGAATTCACACTTAGAAAACTTAGCGTAGAGTTTGTGTTCTCGAAGCT
Source organism: Bromus sterilis (assembly GCA_950022295.1). Lineage (NCBI taxonomy): Eukaryota > Viridiplantae > Streptophyta > Magnoliopsida > Poales > Poaceae > Bromus > Bromus sterilis. The sequence continues at coordinate 37,099,052 of OX465597.1, forward strand.
TCTCCAGTATAAGACGAAGATGTTCTGCATGTTCTTCTTCATTCTTGGAATATATCAAGATATCATCCAGATAAACCACGACGAACTGGTCGAGGTACTCCATGAAAATATAATTCATCAATCTGGAGAAGGTGGCTGGAGCATTGGTCAAGCCAAAGGACATGACAGTGTACTCGTATGAACCATAGCGAGTAATGAAGGCAGTCTTCGGAATGTCCTCATCACGGACCCGAATTTGGTGATAACCCAACCTCAAGTCGAGTTTAGAAAACACCTTGGATCCGGCAAGTTGATCATACAGATCGTTGATCCGGGGGAGTGGGTATTTGTTCTGGATGGTGGCTTGGTTAATGGGCCGATAATCTTGGACCAATCGGTTTGTCCCATCGCTCTTCTTGACAAAGAGCGAAGGTGCTCCCCAAGCTGAGGAACTGGGGCGAATGAATCCTTTCTGAAGTGCCTTGTCGATTTCCTCCTTAAGTTCAAGGAGTTCATGTGGCGGCATCTTGTAAGGACGTTTGGCAATAGGGACAGTGCCTGGCTTCAAGTCGATGAAGAATTCAACTTCTCTGATCGGGGGTATTCCCGGCAATTCTTCTGGGAAGACGTCGGGAAAATCGCGAACGACTGGAACGGTCTCAATGCCTTCAAGGGGGGCGGCATTCAAAGCATTCATCATAAATATCTGTGTTTCAGCATTACGGGTTACTCTGGTGGTGTGGGTAACAATCTCGCCGGAGGGGTGTAAAAGTCGGACAGAGCTGGTGCCACAATACAGTGCGGCATCGTGAAATTTCAACCAATCCATGCCCAGAATTAGGTCTATGGTGGAAGTCTTTAGAACGATGGGGGAAACAAGGAATTCAATCCCTTCAATTTCAATGATGGTTCCGGGCACTATCTTGGTGGTTTGACATTGGCCTATTGGGGTGCGGACAACCATGGGTGGGTTCATCTTTTCTAGCGTGAAGTTATGCGACAATGCGAATGCTTCCGACATGAATGAATGCGATGCTCCTGTATCAAATAAAACAGTAGCAGGTACGGAATTAACGAGAAGGGTACCCATCACGGTAGCGGGTTGTTGCTGAGCTTCTTCAACATTGACGTTGTTAGCATGTCCACGGGCATAAGCAGCAGACCCATTATTATAGTTGGGGATCCTGTTGTTGCCACGACCATCTCCGCGGCCAGCGGGGTGAACTACCAGTTGCTTCTGTTTCTGGGGACACTCTCTGGAAAAGTGCCCAGGTTGGCGGCACGTGAAGCATAATCCATCCTGAGGACGAAGGGGTGGTGCATTGGGTGGTGCAGGCAGAGCTCTTGGCATCTACGGTGGCGGAGGCAGACGGGGTGCAGCATAAGACGGCCTTGGAGCAGGGACAGCTGCGTGGGTCACACTGGTAGGGAGCCAGATACGACGCTTCTGCGTTGCGCCCGAAGATGAGCCAACGTCACGATAACGCTTCAGAGAGTTCTTGTGCTCCATCTGGGCAGTCTCGACAGTGATAGCCTTGTTCACCATGGTGGCGAAGTTGGCGAAATCATGAACGGCAAGAGCGAGCCTGAGTTCTGGGTTGAGGCCACGACGGAACTTCTGCTGCCTGCGAGCATCATTGGCGATCTCTTCTTCCGCATAGCGAGAGAGGTTAAGGAACTCGCGCTGATAGGCTTCAACAGTCATGTCGCCCTGAGTGAGGTTGCGGAATTCTTCCGCCTTACGATCCATGATCCCCTGAGGAATATAGCGGGCGCGGAAGGCAGACTGAAATTCATCCCAAGTGATGACTTCTCCGACTGGCAGTGAACGCTTGTGGGTGTTCCACCACTGAGCCGCGGCGCCTTTCAGATGATAAGACGCAAAGTTCACATAGTCGGCTGGATCGACATTAGCAGACTCCGGCTCGTGAGTGATGTCGCGAAGCCAGTCATCAGCATCCAGCGGCTGAACGGTGTTGCGGAACATAGTGGGGTTGAGGCGGGTGAAGTCGTGCAGAGTCACAGTGGCATGCTGATGGTGGTGCCCATTCTGATTCGGCTGAGGGAACTGAGCCATGATATTCTGCATGAACTGACGGTTCATCTCGAACTGCTGCATCATCGCGGCCATATAATCCGGCGGCGGAGGTGGGTCGTTGGTAGCACGACCACGACCACGACCACCACGACCAGCCATCCTGCTAGAATTTAACAGGGGTATTTCAGCGATGAAAATTTAACGAGATACTGAAATCAAGCCTGAAGTAAGACGACAACGAAAAGAAGGCGCAGATATATGTAGGAGTAGTCGCATAAGATATACACATTTGCACACAGAGTCAATCGAAAATCGGGCAGCGTAACGTCGTAGAAATTAAGGAAAAAGGACTCTCTAGGCGGCGCGCAGACCGCGGTTAGGATTACACGACGCGACATAGATTCCACTATGTCAACCACGCCGCAAGAAAACTGTTGGCCACAGCAGTTGATGCCAGAGAACGCGCGGCCTGCCCAGAATGAGAATGGGATCCGCGGTCTGGGAACTGGCGTACGACTCCTGCAACACGACTCGATCAATGGGGGATGCACCATAAAAACGCCGGATGGAATCAAGAGAACGTGATCCTAATGTCAGATTTTGTAAAACTTACCAGCAAGGATAAGAGAGCAGATTCCCAGAGTGTAGGTAAGGAGAAAAGGATCCTAATACCATAGATATCACACGTAGTGACATCGATGTGGGCCCGTAAGCCAAATATTAAGTTAGCAAAATAGTTTTTCAAAGTCTAGACTCAACTTCGACCAGGTAGTGGTGGGGTGGCTTCCTACAGGCAGTCGGCTCTGATACCAACTTGTAACGCCCCCAAAATCAGACCGTGTACAGTAATCATACACACAGGGTACACGACTGAGATTACGGTGCCACTATAATAATATCACAACACAACACTAAACACAAAAGGATAAACAAATATATTACAATAGAGGGGGTCACGCGGACCCGAATATATAAGTCATACAAACCATAATATCTGAGTACAGACATAGTTAGTCAAGTTTTGCCTTAAGAAGGCTAGCACAAATCATATCAGAGGTACGGAACGAAAAGGCGAGGCCTCCTGCCTGGGATCCATAGTACTACTCCTGGTCAACGGGGAACTCGACATCGTAGTAGGCGCCTCCGGGGTACTCCTGCTCCTGGGCTCCAACGTCGGCTGCAGCGGCCGATCAGGCAAAACAGTAAAGGAAATAAAGCAGGTGAGTATCTAGTATACCGGCGAGTCTTACGTCCGCTACTAAGCATTATGCATGATATCAACGGAATGAAGAGGCTGTATATAGTGGACTGAAGACAGAAGTTCAGAGCAAGGGTAAGAAGCTAGGCCTAACAAAGACTAGCATCTTCCGACGAGGTCTTGGAGCATGAGGTAAGAATCAGCCAACAGTTTATATAAAGCAATCAAGTAACAATGAAGCAGAAGTTGCTGCAACATTGAATAATAATAAGTTGTAATAAATAACAATGCCTCCGAGTTCACCTCCTCAACATCCCCGCGAGGAAGAGAACCCGGAACCATACAGTTTAATATTAGTTTCTAGTGGTAAGATCCAGCTTCAGCATAAAGCGTCCTGTTACCGTGGACACGGCTATCGATAGATCAATCTTCCTTGCAGGGGTGCACTTGTGTTACGCTACACGCACGGATCTCCAGGGTGGCGGGAACCTTGTTAGGGAACACTACACCGAGGCTATCCGACACTTCATAGCCCATCTTTCAAACTCAACAGAGAGGTCATCCGCCGGTCTAAATCCTAAGTACGCCGGGCCTTGGACCCCAACCCAAACGTACTCCTGCACGGTGCGTGGCTGGCCGGTGAAGTTAAATCAAAGCAAATAAAAACCACACGGCCGCGGCAAATAAGACAACACCACTTCCCGGCAATCAGCCCGCGGTACTGCTAACGTCTGAAGAGTCCTCGGACGACACTAAGAAGCAGAGGAGCCCATAACTCGTAGTTCCCACGGGTAGGTAGTGCGTACATGGCATATAGCCAACTCAAGACATTCACTGAACCATTTAGCATTTTAATTAACCTGCGTGACAACCGTTATCGTTGCCTCGACTTAACCGACCCGCGGACAACGACAGCAGCCAGGACCACCAGTACATCGGTGCCTGCCCTGTCGTCCCACCAAGTCACTGCGGTTACCAACAAGGTGAACCGTCTCCTTACCTTGTCTCGCGTGTGCTCCGGGAGGAGCTCGACTTTCGTAGTTTGGTAACTCTCGCGGCCAACGACCAGGGGCCAAGCACACCGGTACACTGGTCGTACCTTCCCTGTCGTCCCGTCGCAATACCTCTCGCGGGCACCGTTGGGTCGCCCGACTTCTTACCTTTAGGACAACCGACTGTCAAGACCCTATGGCGGTAAGACAAAGTCAGCCTCGAGTGGAGTACAAAGGTTACTCCTTGATAGCTCACACTTGAGGTGACTAGGCATAACCCAGATAGGGCCTGAGGCGGTTTCTGCATTGTACCGTGCCTGTGCAGTTATAAATATTGTATCCGCGTTCACTCCCCTGAGTGATCACAGCCCTCTATCTAAATCCTAGCTAACAATGCGCAGGGCTCACTGCTGAATAATGCATAATAATAATAATGGGCAGCATAGGATAAAGGAAGGCACATCAAGGGGCGACAAAAATCAGGCTATGCAATTGAATCGGATTGTAAACGTAGTAGCAGCAGTAACAATGCCTAGTGCAAGAAATGTACGGAAAGGTAGGCGATATCTGGGGAAGAGAATGGCTCTGCTTGCCTGCAAGCTCGACGGTAGTAGTAGGGTCGTCGACGACGTAGTCGTACTCAGCAGCGGTGTAGTCGACGGCAGCAGCGGGGTCTACCGAAGATTAAGGGGGGGGAGGAAACAGTAAATACACAGCAATAATATACAAACATATGCATGACATGATAGATGAAATGTTATCGGTGTTCTAACGCAGTGCAATGCAATATGCTCGGAGCGGGAATTCATCTGAGGATGAACTTCCGGCTCCGGGTGATTATCGGACAGGGTGTCCGGAGGGGGAAGGATCAAGCCGGAGGTGTCGTGGTTACCGGAACAACATAAGGGGGGTGTATCCGTGCTAATTGATCTATTCCGAGAAACATTCGTGTTCGGAATAAATTTATCCGGGCACTCTAACAGTACCGGACAATTTATCGGACAGACGGCCCCGGAGGGGGAATGTCGATGCTCGGTAAGTTAGAGGGGGGTGGTAGACAAATGGTTAGTGTATTTGCATTCGTTATATTTTTCTGACCAATTTTCATGTATAAAGTTTTTTTATCTGAGTTACGGTTAAAAAGTTATTGAATTTCAAAGTTTTAAACATTTTTAAATAATTTTAAAAATCCTTCTAATAATTTCTTTTTATTATTTATCAAACATTATCCAGAACATTATCCACAGGGGCCTGACATGTGGGACCCACATGTCAGCCTCTGGATAATTATAAAACATTTATTTAAATCAGAAAAACCTCTGGGCCCACATGTCAGTGACTGGATTTTTATAAATCTTTTGATAAATAAAAACCTGACATGTGGGGCCCTGCAGTCAGTGTCACATGGGCATAATAAAATGGTTAACTTAATTTAAATCCCCAGGGGGCCCCACAAGGCAGTGACTGGGGGGGTTATTAAACTTCTGTTTAGTTTTAAAACGTGGGATTAAGGGGGCAGGCCCACTGTCAGCGAGGGATTAAATCTTAACCAAGTCGCTAATGACCTGTCTGACGCGGGGGCCCCACCTGGCAGCCTCACCGGAGTGACGTCGGCGGTGAGGTCAGGCTAGCCCACGATACAGAGCACGGGAGGGCGCGCGACTCGTTGTTTTCGAAGCAGTAGACGCCGGCGAGTGCACTGGTGGTGATGGTGTGGTCGGGGGGTCACCGGAATGACGCCGGCGACGACGAAGGCGGGGACCCGTACGGTGGCGACGTCGAGGACGGCGAATCCGCGCACGGGGTGAGGCGTGGCTATGCGCGTTCGGTAGCTGGCGTCCAGGGAAATGAAATGACGCGAGTAGGGCGTCAAATGCAAGCTCTACGCCGCGGTTGGGCGCTCGCCGGCGGCGAGGTTGCTCTGCCCTAATGGCGCGCACGGCTATGGGACACGGGAACCTCAACGGCGACATGGGGATGGTGAAGGAGCTCACCAGAAACGTAACGGTGCAGAGAGCGGCCTCGGTGGTGTCGGGGTGGCGCCGGATTTCCTCCGCGACGCCGCGGCGGCCGGAGTTGGGGGAGATGACCGTGTGCTCGCCGTAACGGCTCCGAGATCGATTCCTTGCGCTCGGTGACGAAGGCAACGGCGAGACACACGCTGGACAAGGTGGTGAGGCGGCTCAAGGTCAGCGGCCGCGGTGGTGCGCGGTCATGGCGACGGCGGGCTCGGGGGAATTTTCCCAGACGATGGCGAGAGGAGGAGGAGAGGAATGGGGTGGGGGAGTTGTCCAGGGTGTCGGCCGGGGTGGTCTTAGCGTGTCCATGGTGGGAAGGAGCAGGTGAGGGAGGGGAGGGCTCCAGGGGCGCCCGTGTCCACGGCGCCGCCACGGCGTCGAGCAGGTGGCCGACAGGACGGGGGCAGGTGGGAGGTGGAAGATGGGCCGGGGTGGGCTGGCTGAGGTGGGCTTCGCCCTGGGCGTCAGTTTGCGGTTTTCCAATTATTTTGTTTCCTGTTTACTCAAAAGCTTTCCTGTAATTAATTTATCAACCCTAGCATTTTTGTAAAAGGTTAATAGTGTTTGTAAATTAGGGTTACATATTATTAAGGTGCCACAAAAGTTTTTGCAGCAAAATAAAATCAATAGATAGTTCTTTTAAATATTAAATGCCCAAAGTAGGGGTTTTAACCTACTGTTTGAATTGTTTGGAATTTTCTGCAACTCCAAAAATTACCAAAGTTGGTCCAACATGATTGTAATGATTTTAGGCAATTTACAAAAATAGTTCCATGATTTTTGGAACAACTTTATTTGAGCACTTTTGTTTTAATTTCCATCCAAAGTAGTTTCAACTAGGGTTTGATTTCTTGATGAGCAAGATGCATTGTGCTTTGGGTTTTGATTACCAACCAGCATGGTTTGAAAAGAGTAGAAGCAAAGTTTGGTTAGGGACAGGGGATAACAGTGATTAACAAACAGTGATAGTAAACAGTGATGATGATTACTGTTACAGGCATCTGAGGGTGTTACAGTGTCTAAGTATCACACTTGCCTCCATGATCCTTGATATTCAAATGTTGTTTGTTATTATCAAGGTTATCTAGGAGCTGAAAGGATTGTTTCAGTAACTATCATGTATGGAAGATATAGCGATATCTGAAACAATGTTTAGTTGCAATGTGATAGAGTAAAATTTAGTGAGAAACATGTTCTCATATTGTATGAGAATTTGTGATGGTTGGAGACACTATGTGTCCTAATCTCCCAAAAAGGTTTTGGGAACTAATATTGTACTCACAGTTTGTCCCTATGAGCTATGGTAGTTTTGTCATGAAAGTTGTCATGATAGGATGAATGGAAGATGTAGGTAAAATGTTTACTACACTATAAGATTACTAAAGAATGGAATTTGGAAGAACACCAAACATTTGATGACGGTGATCTACATCAAAGTGAGAATCAAAGGGTGTTAGTATTTGACTAACACACTTGGGATTATATGTCATTCGAATGGTACCACAAGTGAAGTTGGTAAATTCTTCTAAAAAGGAAAGGAATTGCTGAAAGAGGATCTGAAAAAAATATTTTGGCGAAAAAGAAAAAAAAGAAAAGACTGGAAATGTCCAGCTCGGGTATATAGATGATATACATGTTATGGGTATATTCATTGCTTGTTAAACAATGTGATTCTTGAGTATTGGATACTGATTGGTTGGTATGAAGTGTCATACAGAACAACGCAATACAAGAGTTGCAATGGCCTGAGTAACTAGCAAATGAATATGGGATGATTCTCATCAAGAACAAAATAAAGTGTTATTGTGTTTATCGTTGGAATTAAACCTAGCCTTCAAGATTTATTTGAATAATTGTTATTCTGTTCTGGTGTTATACGAACAATAGTTGTTCAAATTATCACCATATTCATAGAAGATGGATGAACTCTATAAATCTTGTTGGAGAAATCACATCCATAATAACTGATGCTAAACATGTCGCAAGACAAATGATTAGAAGATCACTTATGAGTGACACCACCGTTTGAATCATATTGGAAAGAAACACATGAAGAAACTCCATGGTGATGGAATTTTGGAGTCTTTTGATTTTGAATCAATTGACGGTTGTGAGAAATTTCTAGAGATGATTGAAACACCGTTTAAATCATATTGGAAAGATAACATGAAGAAACTCCATGTTGGTGGAATTTTGGAGTCTTTTGATTTTGAATCAACTGACGCTTGTAAATAGTTTCCTAGAAATGATTAAAACTCCGTTCATAGGCCAAAGAAGGGTGGACGACTAACTTATTGAACACTGTACATATTGATGTATATAGTTCATTATGCGTAGCCGTGTGTGGTGAATCTTTGTACTTCATATACTTTAACCGAGGATTTGAGTGGATATATGTGTATATTTACTTGATAAGGAAGAAGTATGAAATGTTTGAAAAAGTTCAAATAAATTTCAAGATGAAGTGAAAATCATTGTAACGAGAAAATAAGAGTTTATGATTGGATCATAAAAGAAGATTTTTGAGTTAAAAGTTTAGCAAATGCCTGAGAGTTTAGGAATCGTTCCAAAACTTGCATTTCCCGAAACACCATAGGAGTATGGAGTGTTCGAGAGATGTAATCAAACCTTGTTTGACATGGTCAGGATCAAAGGTGTTATTTAGAAAATTGACAATATATTTTAAGGATTAAGCTTTAGAGACTACCGCTTTTCACTGAAAAGAGCGCCATCGAGATCCGTTGAAATGACACCATATAAGTTATGGAATGGGATAAAACCCAATTTGTCTTTTCTTAAATTTTGGTATGCAAGGCATATGTAAAATGTTTACAACCAAAGTCGGATAAAGCACGTCTTTGTAGGTTATCCCAAAGTAACCGTTGGGTATTCCTCCATAACACTAAAGACAAAAGTTTTTTGTGGATAAGAGCATCAAGTTTCTTGAGAAGGAATTTTTGCGAAAAGTTAAGTGGGAGGACAGTAGAACTTCGATTAGGTTGTTGAACCTAAGCTTTATGTGCTAAGTGGCGCAGCGCCGGAAAGTGTCCCGGAAGCGGCCGCAATGCTCTTGGCTACCGTGTCCCAAAGGTTGTGGTCACGGCGATCTAAGTTCCTATTGAACTGCGTAGTTCGGGTAATCGATCAAATTGAATCATTGTTATTTGATAATAATGGACCGACTACATGCAAAGAAGCAATGATGGGCTCTGACTCCGTCAAAATGGCTAGAAGCTATAAAATCCGTGATAGTTCCATACACGAGAAACCAAGTTTCTGAACTTTGAAGACCCTCTAGATACCGTGTTTGGATCTATAAAGAAACAGACGTGGATGTTCTCACATCTATGAAATATTCGACATATCGTTAAAATGGTTTACGATTATGTTCAAAGAGTTGGCTATGACAAGATTTGATCTTTCATAACGATATTTAGTCTGGACGGATTATTGTAGCAACCACTACATATGCTAGTTTTGGTACATGGTAGTTGAACAAACGGAACAACGTTCTTCTAATAGAATGGTTACCTAGGACGTGTACAGGACACGGTCCAAAGGGTTCTGTTAATTCAAAGGATGCTAAAATAGCATGCAAATTTCAATGGTTGAAATAAGCATTTGCGGAGTTGGAATCTTCATTATGATGAAATTGTTAAAACGTTTAGTTTCATCAGAGACGGTGAAGATGCCTGCTTTTGCAAGAAATTAAGTGGGAGCGCTGAGACATATTTCTAATACATTATGTAGAAGACATATTGTTGATTGGAAATGATGTATCTTTTATTGACACGGGTGAAGTTTCATTGAAAATTTGATTTTAATGGAAGATTTGGGCAAAACCAGAATATTGGACATCAATGTCTATGCAGATAGATTGAGGTTCTAATATGGTTGTGCCAAAGTACATAGATGAGGTATTGAATGAAGTTCAATATGGAAACGACGAGAAAAGTTCTTACCGCATGGAAAGGGTTGAAGCGAGATTCAAGTGTTTTGACACTTGGTGAGTAAAATCACATGAATGATTTGATCAATCATGTACACCATGATATGTACAATTCCAGAATGTCCTATGCTCTAAATGTTATGAGCATATACCAGAATGATTCATAAGATGATCATTGGACAATAGTAAAGATATCCTTACGTGCTTTGGAAGGACTAAGAATATATATTATGTATGTTGGACAATAGTTCATTGTAAAGTGTTACATTGATACTAGTTTTGTCGCAAGATACAATCTAAATTTATCTCAATTTTGGCGGTATGTTAAGGTGGCAAAATGTAATGGAAGAAAGTTCCATGATAGATTTGGAATAGTTCCAAATGGATTTGGATGAGTTCCAAAGTTAAGACATTATAACGAATACTACAACGAAAGGCTAAGTATATGACTGCTCTAGCAGCAGCAAAGGAGGGAATTTGTGTCAAGGAGTTTGTTTGACAAACTAGGTGTAGTTCCAAGCGAGCTAATACTATGAAGATCTATTGTACGACAATAGATTCAACATGTTTTGAGCTCAAGGGACTAAGGTCTCACCGGAGGACCAAATTTATGCAATGCCATCTCATTGGTGAATGAGTGATGCGTAGAGACGCAAAGAAATGCAAATACACACGGACCTGAAGTGTCAGATCTGGATATTAGGTTTATCACTAGCAATGCGTATGGATAACACCTGAATGCCATAGGTGTTGGATGCGCAAGTACCAAACTAGATTATTGACTCTAGTGCAAGTGGGAGACTGAAGGGAATATGCCCGAGAGGCAATAATAAAGTGGTTATTATCTTATTCCATGTTTATGATAAATGTTTATTTTCATGCTATAATTGTGTTAACCGGAAACGTTAATACATGTGTGTTTAATAAACAGAGAAAAGGTTCCTAGTAATGCCTCTCTTTATACTAGCTTGTTGATTAACGGATGATCAAGGTTTCCTAATCATGAACATTGGATGTTGTTAATAAAAAGGTCATGTCATTGGAGAATGATGTGATGAACATACACCCACAGTAGTTATAGCAATACGATCATGTCATCAAGTTTCTATTGCTGTATCAAACTTTCACGAAGTAACTCTAATCCTTAGACCATGAGATCACGTCAATCACTGACACCAGAAGAGTACTTTGATTCCATCAAACGTCACACCGTAACAGGGTGATTATAAAGGTGTTGTTGGGTACTTGGAAAGTGTTAGTTGAGGCTCGTGGATCAAGAGTGGGATTTGTCCATCCAGATGACGGAGAGATATACTCTGGGCCCTCTTGGTGATATCACATTGACATTGCTTGCAAGCACGTGACTGGCTCACGAGGATCTTATATCACGGAACGAGTAAAGAGTACTTGTCGGTAACGAGATCGAACTAGGTATGGATGATACCAAATGATCAGATCTCGGACAAGTAAAATATCGCGAGACAAAAGGAATTGGTTACGGAGTTTTGGTTCACACGATCACTAGTTCATCGTTGAGTAAGTGGGAGTCATCATGGATCTCCAGATCCCGCTGATGATTAATGATCAGAGAAGAGTCTCTGTCATGTCCATTTTATTCACAAACCGTAGGATGACACACTTAAGGATTCGTTGACGCGTTTGAGTGGATACGGAACGCCAGAGAATATACTGGACAACACATGGACTGTTTTGATAAAACTGCTGGAATAGTTTCGGTATATCAAAATAGTGCAAGGGGATAATTGTTAATGTGTTCATTGATTGAAGTGTTCATCAATGAAGCACTCATTGAATGAAGTGTTCAATAATTTGAGTGACATTAAACAAGATAATTAAAAGTGTTTTAATGTGATAAACTCTTGGAATTTTGAGTGGAGAATTATGGAAGTTATGGGAATAATGTGTGACCCTTTGTTTTTGTGAGTGGAGAGTCCACCCACATGATGAGGGGAGAGGTGGGGGCACCTCTTGGGGCGTGCTACCCCTTGGGGGCTGCCTCCCCCTCCTATATATAGATGGGTGGAGGTCCTCACACATCTCACTTTCCTCCATCTCTCATATGCCCTTTGGTTGGCATCTTCCTCCCCTTTCTAGCTGATCCAGTTTCACGAGTACGGTGCTTAGGCGAAGCCCTGCTCAAGATCTTCTCTACCACCACCACCACTATGTTGTAGTGCTGCTGGAGTTCCCGAGGATCCACTACTTCCGCTGCCCAACTGGAGCAAGGGGCGGAGGTCGTCACTGATCTGTACGTGTGACCGACTACGGAGACGCTGCCCGTTCATGGCGTCAAGTCTTCATCACGACCTTGAGGTCGGCGAGTGTTCGACTACATCACTCACGAGAATAGTTCTCGTTAAAGCTTTTGGTCTTCGAGGGTGAGTCCTTCTCAAACCGTTACAAGTTATCTCCTAGATGTGATCTTGGCAGTTGCAATCGTAGGAAAAAAATTTGTTTTCTATGCAACGAACCCTTCAGTGGTATCAGAGCCTCGTCTATGCGTAGATGCTTTGTACGGTTAAAACACATAGAGATGTGGGCGTTGATCCTCTAGTTGTTACCCTCTTTTGTGCACTTGTTCATATTGCGGCAATGTTGGATTGAAGCGGCCCTAAGCGCAGATTGCGTGTCACGCTTGACATACGGCTTGTACCGTATAAAGTGGCTTTGGGGGTGTCAGTTTCTCTAACATTAGTGATATGGCATTTGCAACGGAGGGCGCTGGAAAGGGATGAAAAGGAACAACTAGCGAATCAACGTTGTGGTTCTTGTCCGTAGGTAAGATCGGTTCTTTCCTAGGAAGCCCAAGACCACGTAAAATTTGCAAAGATAATTTAGAAGCGTCTAACTTGTTTTTGCAGGGCATGTGATGTGATATGGTCATTGTTACAAAATTGTTGTATGAAATGAGATTTATTGTAAACAACCGGCAAGAGCCATATGGTTGTGGTTTTTCCTTTTTAAGGCCTGCGTGCTGTATATATATCCATGAGATATATTGTAATGGAGAAGGACGACCATGGTGGTGGCGCCATGGACCTTGGTGCCACGCCGGTGGCATGATGGAGATCATACCAAGACGCACAAGATGGAGATCTAATGCGAGAAGGACCATATCATATCACATTATCCATGCATGTGATGTTTATCCTTTTATGCATCTTTTTTTGCTTAAGTTACGATCATGATCGCTGCGGTAGCATTATAAGATGATCCCTCTCACTTAATATCAAGGATCATTATATGTTCTTCCTTAGTATGCACCGTTAAGAAAGTTCGTCGTTTCGAGACACCACGTGATGATCGGGTGTGATAGACTCTACGTTCGCATACAACGGGTGTTTTCAAGCCTAGCATGTACAGACACGGCCTTGAAACACATGCAAATACTAAGGTTCTACTTGGCGAGCCTAGCATGTACAGACATGGCCTCGGAACATGGATCGAAAGGTTAAGCACGAGTCATATGGATGCTATGATGAACCATATTGAGATGCTCGCCATTGCAGCTACACTGCCTCACGTGATGATCGGTTGTGGTGTAGTGAATTTGGTTCGTGTAATCACCAAAGACGACTCGAGGGATGTTGTTTTTGAGTGGGAGTTAGATGAACTCATTTTATCATGAACTAAATCAAAGTGAATTTGCATAGTTCGTTGTAGTCATTGGCATTTGTTTACTACCTTGCGCTTAGCTATAATTGAGATAATAGAACTATAGAATTCTGGATATTTAACTTTACGGACTGGTACCGTATTGTTTGAGTGTCAATCTAAAGTTTTAAGTCTTATTGCAAACTTTAGCAAACCTTGCTTACTCCATGAAGTTTAATAATGTGTATTAAATCGAGAGTAACAATTCCAGTGTTAGTGTCTAAGTATCACACTTGCCTCCATGATCCTTGATATTCAAATGTTGTTTGTTATTATCAAGGTTATCTAGGAGCTGAAAGGATTGTTTCAGTAACTATCATGTATGGAAGATATAGCGATATCTGAAACAATGTTTAGTTGCAATGTGATAGAGTAAAATTTAGTGAGAAACATGTTCTCATATTGTATGAGAATTTGTGAAGGTTGGAGACACTATGTGTCCTAATCTCCCAAAAAGGTTTTGGGAACTAATATTGTACTCACAGTTTGTCCCTATGAGCTATGGTAGTTTTGTCATGAAAGTTGTCATGATAGGATGAATGGAAGATGTAGGTAAAATGTTTACTACACTATAAGATTACTAAAGAATGGAATTTGGAAGAACACCAAACATTTGATGACGGTGATCTACATCAAAGTGAGAATCAAAGGGTGTTAGTATTTGACTAACACACTTTGGATTATATGTCATTTGAATGGTACCACAAGTGAAGTTGGTAAATTCTTCTAAAAAGGAAAGGAATTGCTGAAAGAGGATCTGAAAAAAATATTTTGGCGAAAAAGAAAAAAAAGAAAAGACTGGAAATGTCCAGCTCGGGTATATAGATGATATACATGTTATGGGTATATTCATTGCTTGTTAAACAATGTGATTCTTGAGTATTGGATACTGATTGGTTGGTATGAAGTGTCATACAGAACAACGCAATACAAGAGTTGCAATGGCCTGAGTAACTAGCAAATGAATATGGGATGATTCTCATCAAGAACAAAATAAAGTGTTATTGTGTTTATCGTTGGAATTAAACCTAGCCTTCAAGATTTATTTGAATAATTGTTATTCTGTTCTGGTGTTATACGAACAATAGTTGTTCAAATTATCACCATATTCATAGAAGATGGATGAACTCTATAAATCTTGTTGGAGAAATCACATCCATAATAACTGATGCTAAACATGTCGCAAGACAAATGATTAGAAGATCACTTATGAGTGACACCACCGTTTGAATCATATTGGAAAGAAACACATGAAGAAACTCCATGGTGATGGAATTTTGGAGTCTTTTGATTTTGAATCAATTGACGGTTGTGAGAAATTTCTAGAGATGATTGAAACACCGTTTAAATCATATTGGAAAGATAACATGAAGAAACTCCATGTTGGTGGAATTTTGGAGTCTTTTGATTTTGAATCAACTGACGCTTGTAAATAGTTTCCTAGAAATGATTAAAACTCCGTTCATAGGCCAAAGAAGGGTGGACGACTAACTTATTGAACACTGTACATATTGATGTATATAGTTCATTATGCGTAGCCGTGTGTGGTGAATCTTTGTACTTCATATACTTTAACCGAGGATTTGAGTGGATATATGTGTATATTTACTTGATAAGGAAGAAGTATGAAATGTTTGAAAAAGTTCAAATAAATTTCAAGATGAAGTGAAAATCATTGTAACGAGAAAATAAGAGTTTATGATTGGATCATAAAAGAAGATTTTTGAGTTAAAAGTTTAGCAAATGCCTGAGAGTTTAGGAATCGTTCCAAAACTTGCATTTCCCGAAACACCATAGGAGTATGGAGTGTTCGAGAGATGTAATCAAACCTTGTTTGACATGGTAAGGATCAAAGGTGTTATTTAGAAAATTGCCATTATATTTTAAGGATTAAGCTTTAGAGACTACCGCTTTTCACTGAAAAGAGCGCCATCGAGATCCGTTGAAATGACACCATATAAGTTATGGAATGGGATAAAACCCAATTTGTCTTTTCTTAAATTTTGGTATGCAAGGCATATGTAAAATGTTTACAACCAAAGTCGGATAAAGCACGTCTTTGTAGGTTATCCCAAAGTAACCGTTGGGTATTCCTCCATAACACTAAAGAAAAAAGTTTTTTGTGGATAAGAGCATCAAGTTTCTTGAGAAGGAATTTTTGCGAAAAGTTAAGTGGGAGGACAGTAGAACTTCGATTAGGTTGTTGAACCTAAGCTTTATGTGCTAAGTGGCGCAGCGCCGGAAAGTGTCCCGGAAGCGGCCGCAATGCTCTTGGCTACCGTGTCCCAAAGGTTGTGGTCACGGCGATCTAAGTTCCTATTGAACTGCGTAGTTCGGGTAATCGATCAAATTGAATCAGTGTTATTTGATAATAATGGACCGACTACATGCAAAGAAGCAATGATGGGCTCTGACTCCGTCAAAATGGCTAGAAGCTATAAAATCCGTGATAGTTCCATACACGAGAAACCAAGTTTCTGAACTTTGAAGACCCTCTAGATACCGTGTTTGGATCTATAAAGAAACAGACGTGGATGTTCTCACATCTATGAAATATTCGACATATCGTTAAAATGGTTTACGATTATGTTCAAAGAGTTGGCTATGACAAGATTTGATCTTTCATAACGATATTTAGTCTGGACGGATTATTGTAGCAACCACTACATATGCTAGTTTTGGTACATGGTAGTTGAACAAACGGAACAACGTTCTTCTAATAGAATGGTTACCTAGGACGTGTACAGGACACGGTCCAAAGGGTTCTGTTAATTCAAAGGATGCTAAAATAGCATGCAAATTTCAATGGTTGAAATAAGCATTCGCGGAGTTGGAATCTTCATTATGATGAAATTGTTAAAACGTTTAGTTTCATCAGAGACGGTGAAGATGCCTGCTTTTGCAAGAAATTAAGTGGGAGCGCTGAGACATATTTCTAATACATTATGTAGAAGACATATTGTTGATTGGAAATGATGTATCTTTTATTGACACGGGTGAAGTTTCATTGAAAATTTGATTTTAATGGAAGATTTGGGCAAAACCAGAATATTGGACATCAATGTCTATGCAGATAGATTGAGGTTCTAATATGGTTGTGCCAAAGTACATAGATGAGGTATTGAATGAAGTTCAATATGGAAACGACGAGAAAAGTTCTTACCGCATGGAAAGGGTTGAAGCGAGATTCAAGTGTTTTGACACTTGGTGAGTAAAATCACATGAATGATTTGATCAATCATGTACACCATGATATGTACAATTCCAGAATGTCCTATGCTCTAAATGTTATGAGCATATACCAGAATGATTCATAAGATGATCATTGGACAATAGTAAAGATATCCTTACGTGCTTTGGAAGGACTAAGAATATATATTATGTATGTTGGACAATAGTTCATTGTAAAGTGTTACATTGATACTAGTTTTGTCGCAAGATACAATCTAAATTTATCTCAATTTTGGCGGTATGTTAAGGTGGCAAAATGTAATGGAAGAAAGTTCCATGATAGATTTGGAATAGTTCCAAATGGATTTGGATGAGTTCCAAAGTTAAGACATTATAACGAATACTACAACGAAAGGCTAAGTATATGACTGCTCTAGCAGCAGCAAAGGAGGGCATTTGTGTCAAGAAGTTTGTTTGACAAACTAGGTGTAGTTCCAAGCGAGCTAATACTATGAAGATCTATTGTACGACAATAGATTCAACATGTTTTGAGCTCAAGGGACTAAGGTCTCACCGGAGGACCAAATTTATGCAATGCCATCTCATTGGTGAATGAGTGATGCGTAGAGACGCAAAGAAATGCAAATACACACGGACCTGAAGTGTCAGATCTGGATATTAGGTTTATCACTAGCAATGCGTATGGATAACACCTGAATGCCATAGGTGTTGGATGCGCAAGTACCAAACTAGATTATTGACTCTAGTGCAAGTGGGAGACTGAAGGGAATATGCCCGAGAGGCAATAATAAAGTGGTTATTATCTTATTCCATGTTTATGATAAATGTTTATTTTCATGCTATAATTGTGTTAACCGGAAACGTTAATACATGTGTGTTTAATAAACAGAGAAAAGGTTCCTAGTAATGCCTCTCTTTATACTAGCTTGTTGATTAACGGATGATCAAGGTTTCCTAATCATGAACATTGGATGTTGTTAATAAAAAGGTCATGTCATTGGAGAATGATGTGATGAACATACACCCACAGTAGTTATAGCAATACGATCATGTCATCAAGTTTCTATTGCTGTATCAAACTTTCACGAAGTAACTCTAATCCTTAGACCATGAGATCACGTCAATCACTGACACCAGAAGAGTACTTTGATTCCATCAAACGTCACACCGTAACAGGGTGATTATAAAGGTGTCGTTGGGTACTTGGAAAGTGTTAGTTGAGGCTCGTGGATCAAGAGTGGGATTTGTCCATCCAGATGACGGAGAGATATACTCTGGGCCCTCTTGGTGATATCACATTGACATTGCTTGCAAGCACGTGACTGGCTCACGAGGATCTTATATCACGGAACGAGTAAAGAGTACTTGTCGGTAAAGAGATCGAACTAGGTATGGATGATACCAAATGATCAGATCTCGGACAAGTAAAATATCGCGAGACAAAAGGAATTGGTTACGGAGTTTTGGTTCACACGATCACTAGTTCATCGTTGAGTAAGTGGGAGTCATCATGGATCTCCAGATCCCGCTGATGATTAATGATCAGAGAAGAGTCTCTGTCATGTCCATTTTATTCAAAAACCGTAGGGTGACACACTTAATGATTCGTTGACGCGTTTGAGTGGATACGGAACGCCAGAGAATATACTGGACAACACATGGACTGTTTTGATAAAACTGCTGGAATAGTTTCGGTATATCAAAATAGTGCAAGGGGATAATTGTTAATGTGTTCATTTATTGAAGTGTTCATCAATGAAGCACTCATTGAATGAAGTGTTCAATAATTTGAGTGACATTAAACAAGATAATTAAAAGTGTTTTAATGTGATAAACTCTTGGAATTTTGAGTGGAGAATTATGGAAGTTATGGGAATAATGTGTGACCCTTTGTTTTTGTGAGTGGAGAGTCCACCCACATGATGAGGGGAGAGGTGGGGGCACCTCTTGGGGCGTGCTACCCCTTGGGGGCTGCCTCCCCCTCCTATATATAGATGGGTGGAGGTCCTCACACATCTCACTCATTCCTCCATCTCTCATATGCCCTTTGGTTGGCATCTTCCTCCCCTTTCTAGCTGATCCAGTTTCACGAGTACGGTGCTTAGGCGAAGCCCTGCTCAAGATCTTCTCTACCACCACCACCACTATGTTGTAGTGCTGCTGGAGTTCCCGAGGATCCACTACTTCCGCTGCCCAACTGGAGCAAGGGGCGGAGGTCGTCACTGATCTGTACGTGTGACCGACTACGGAGACGCTGCCCGTTCGTGGCGTCAAGTCTTCATCACGACCTTGAGGTCGGCGAGTGTTCGACTACATCACCCACGAGAATAGTTCTCGTTAAAGCTTTTGGTCTTCGAGGGTGAGTCCTTCTCCAACCGTTACAAGTTATCTCCTAGATGTGATCTTGGCAGTTGCAATCGTAGGAAAAAAATTTGTTTTCTATGCAACGAACCCTTCAGTGGTATCAGAGCCTCGTCTATGCGTAGATGCTTTGTACGGTTAAAACACATAGAGATGTGGGCGTTGATCCTCTAGTTGTTACCCTCTTTTGTGCACTTGTTCATATTGCGGCAATGTTGGATTGAAGCGGCCCTAAGCGCAGATTGCGTGTCACGCTTGACATACGGCTTGTACCGTATAAAGTGGCTTTGGGGGTGTCAGTTTCTCTAACATTAGTGATATGGCATTTGCAACGGAGGGCGCTGGAAAGGGATGAAAAGAAACAACTAGCGAATCAACGTTGTGGTTCTTGTCCGTAGGTAAGATCGGTTCTTTCCTAGGAAGCCCAAAACCACGTAAAATTTGCAAAGATAATTTAGAAGCGTCTAACTTGTTTTTGCAGGGCATGTGATGTGATATGGTCATTGTTACAAAATTGTTGTATGAAATGAGATTTATTGTAAACAACCGGCAAGAGCCATATGGTTGTGGTTTTTCCTTTTTAAGGCCTGCGTGCTGTATATATATCCATGAGATATATTGTAATGGAGAAGGACGACCATGGTGGTGGCGCCATGGACCTTGGTGCCACGCCGGTGGCATGATGGAGATCATACCAAGACGCACAAGATGGAGATCTAATGCGAGAAGGACCATATCATATCACATTATCCATGCATGTGATGTTTATCCTTTTATGCATCTTTTTTTCCTTAAGTTACGATCATGATCGCTGCGGTAGCTTTATAAGATGATCCCTCTCACTTAATATCAAGGATCATTATATGTTCTTCCTTAGTATGCACCGTTAAGAAAGTTCGTCGTTTCGAGACACCACGTGATGATCGGGTGTGATAGACTCTACGTTCGCATACAACGGGTGTTTTCAAGCCTAGCATGTACAGACACGGCCTTGAAACACATGCAAATACTAAGGTTCTACTTGGCGAGCCTAGCATGTACAGACATGGCCTCGGAACATGGATCGAAAGGTTAAGCACGAGTCATATGGATGCTATGATGAACCATATTGAGATGCTCGCCATTGCAGCTACACTGCCTCACGTGATGATCGGTTGTGGTGTAGTGAATTTGGTTCGTGTAATCACCAAAGACGACTCGAGGGATGTTGTTTTTGAGTGGGAGTTAGATGAACTCATTTTATCATGAACTAAATCAAAGTGAATTTGCATAGTTCGTTGTAGTCATTGGCATTTGTTTACTACCTTGCGCTTAGCTATAATTGAGATAATAGAACTATAGAATTCTGGATATTTAACTTTACGGACTGGTACCGTATTGTTTGAGTGTCAATCTAAAGTTTTAAGTCTTATTGCAAACTTTAGCAAACCTTGCTTACTCCATGAAGTTTAATAATGTGTATTAAATCGAGAGTAACAATTCCAGTGTTAGTGTCTAAGTATCACACTTGCCTCCATGATCCTTGATATTCAAATGTTGTTTGTTATTATCAAGGTTATCTAGGAGCTGAAAGGATTGTTTCAGTAACTATCATGTATGGAAGATATAGCGATATCTGAAACAATGTTTAGTTGCAATGTGATAGAGTAAAATTTAGTGAGAAACATGTTCTCATATTGTATGAGAATTTGTGAAGGTTGGAGACACTATGTGTCCTAATCTCCCAAAAAGGTTTTGGGAACTAATATTGTACTCACAGTTTGTCCCTATGAGCTATGGTAGTTTTGTCATGAAAGTTGTCATGATAGGATGAATGGAAGATGTAGGTAAAATGTTTACTACACTATAAGATTACTAAAGAATGGAATTTGGAAGAACACCAAACATTTGATGACGGTGATCTACATCAAAGTGAGAATCAAAGGGTGTTAGTATTTGACTAACACACTTTGGATTATATGTCATTTGAATGGTACCACAAGTGAAGTTGGTAAATTCTTCTAAAAAGGAAAGGAATTGCTGAAAGAGGATCTGAAAAAAATATTTTGGCGAAAAAGAAAAAAAAGAAAAGACTGGAAATGTCCAGCTCGGGTATATAGATGATATACATGTTATGGGTATATTCATTGCTTGTTAAACAATGTGATTCTTGAGTATTGGATACTGATTGGTTGGTATGAAGTGTCATACAGAACAACGCAATACAAGAGTTGCAATGGCCTGAGTAACTAGCAAATGAATATGGGATGATTCTCATCAAGAACAAAATAAAGTGTTATTGTGTTTATCGTTGGAATTAAACCTAGCCTTCAAGATTTATTTGAATAATTGTTATTCTGTTCTGGTGTTATACGAACAATAGTTGTTCAAATTATCACCATATTCATAGAAGATGGATGAACTCTATAAATCTTGTTGGAGAAATCACATCCATAATAACTGATGCTAAACATGTCGCAAGACAAATGATTAGAAGATCACTTATGAGTGACACCACCGTTTGAATCATATTGGAAAGAAACACATGAAGAAACTCCATGGTGATGGAATTTTGGAGTCTTTTGATTTTGAATCAATTGACGGTTGTGAGAAATTTCTAGAGATGATTGAAACACCGTTTAAATCATATTGGAAAGATAACATGAAGAAACTCCATGTTGGTGGAATTTTGGAGTCTTTTGATTTTGAATCAACTGACGCTTGTAAATAGTTTCCTAGAAATGATTAAAACTCCGTTCATAGGCCAAAGAAGGGTGGACGACTAACTTATTGAACACTGTACATATTGATGTATATAGTTCATTATGCGTAGCCGTGTGTGGTGAATCTTTGTACTTCATATACTTTAACCGAGGATTTGAGTGGATATATGTGTATATTTACTTGATAAGGAAGAAGTATGAAATGTTTGAAAAAGTTCAAATAAATTTCAAGATGAAGTGAAAATCATTGTAACGAGAAAATAAGAGTTTATGATTGGATCATAAAAGAAGATTTTTGAGTTAAAAGTTTAGCAAATGCCTGAGAGTTTAGGAATCGTTCCAAAACTTGCATTTCCCGAAACACCATAGGAGTATGGAGTGTTCGAGAGATGTAATCAAACCTTGTTTGACATGGTAAGGATCAAAGGTGTTATTTATAAAATTGCCATTATATTTTAAGGATTAAGCTTTAGAGACTACCGCTTTTCACTGAAAAGAGCGCCATCGAGATCCGTTGAAATGACACCATATAAGTTATGGAATGGGATAAAACCCAATTTGTCTTTTCTTAAATTTTGGTATGCAAGGCATATGTAAAATGTTTACAACCAAAGTCGGATAAAGCACGTCTTTGTAGGTTATCCCAAAGTAACCGTTGGGTATTCCTCCATAACACTAAAGACAAAAGTTTTTTGTGGATAAGAGCATCAAGTTTCTTGAGAAGGAATTTTTGCGAAAAGTTAAGTGGGAGGACAGTAGAACTTCGATTAGGTTGTTGAACCTAAGCTTTATGTGCTAAGTGGCGCAGCGCCGGAAAGTGTCCCGGAAGCGGCCGCAATGCTCTTGGCTACCGTGTCCCAAAGGTTGTGGTCACGGCGATCTAAGTTCCTATTGAACTGCGTAGTTCGGGTAATCGATCAAATTGAATCAGTGTTATTTGATAATAATGGACCGACTACATGCAAAGAAGCAATGATGGGCTCTGACTCCGTCAAAATGGCTAGAAGCTATAAAATCCGTGATAGTTCCATACACGAGAAACCAAGTTTCTGAACTTTGAAGACCCTCTAGATACCGTGTTTGGATCTATAAAGAAACAGACGTGGATGTTCTCACATCTATGAAATATTCGACATATCGTTAAAATGGTTTACGATTATGTTCAAAGAGTTGGCTATGACAAGATTTGATCTTTCATAACGATATTTAGTCTGGACGGATTATTGTAGCAACCACTACATATGCTAGTTTTGGTACATGGTAGTTGAACAAACGGAACAACGTTCTTCTAATAGAATGGTTACCTAGGACGTGTACAGGACACGGTCCAAAGGGTTCTGTTAATTCAAAGGATGCTAAAATAGCATGCAAATTTCAATGGTTGAAATAAGCATTTGCGGAGTTGGAATCTTCATTATGATGAAATTGTTAAAACGTTTAGTTTCATCAGAGACGGTGAAGATGCCTGCTTTTGCAAGAAATTAAGTGGGAGCGCTGAGACATATTTCTAATACATTATGTAGAAGACATATTGTTGATTGGAAATGATGTATCTTTTATTGACACGGGTGAAGTTTCATTGAAAATTTGATTTTAATGGAAGATTTGGGCAAAACCAGAATATTGGACATCAATGTCTATGCAGATAGATTGAGGTTCTAATATGGTTGTGCCAAAGTACATAGATGAGGTATTGAATGAAGTTCAATATGGAAACGACGAGAAAAGTTCTTACCGCATGGAAAGGGTTGAAGCGAGATTCAAGTGTTTTGACACTTGGTGAGTAAAATCACATGAATGATTTGATCAATCATGTACACCATGATATGTACAATTCCAGAATGTCCTATGCTCTAAATGTTATGAGCATATACCAGAATGATTCATAAGATGATCATTGGACAATAGTAAAGATATCCTTACGTGCTTTGGAAGGACTAAGAATATATATTATGTATGTTGGACAATAGTTCATTGTAAAGTGTTACATTGATACTAGTTTTGTCGCAAGATACAATCTAAATTTATCTCAATTTTGGCGGTATGTTAAGGTGGCAAAATGTAATGGAAGAAAGTTCCATGATAGATTTGGAATAGTTCCAAATGGATTTGGATGAGTTCCAAAGTTAAGACATTATAACGAATACTACAACGAAAGGCTAAGTATATGACTGCTCTAGCAGCAGCAAAGGAGGGCATTTGTGTCAAGAAGTTTGTTTGACAAACTAGGTGTAGTTCCAAGCGAGCTAATACTATGAAGATCTATTGTACGACAATAGATTCAACATGTTTTGAGCTCAAGGGACTAAGGTCTCACCGGAGGACCAAATTTATGCAATGCCATCTCATTGGTGAATGAGTGATGCGTAGAGACGCAAAGAAATGCAAATACACACGGACCTGAAGTGTCAGATCTGGATATTAGGTTTATCACTAGCAATGCGTATGGATAACACCTGAATGCCATAGGTGTTGGATGCGCAAGTACCAAACTAGATTATTGACTCTAGTGCAAGTGGGAGACTGAAGGGAATATGCCCGAGAGGCAATAATAAAGTGGTTATTATCTTATTCCATGTTTATGATAAATGTTTATTTTCATGCTATAATTGTGTTAACCGGAAACGTTAATACATGTGTGTTTAATAAACAGAGAAAAGGTTCCTAGTAATGCCTCTCTTTATACTAGCTTGTTGATTAACGGATGATCAAGGTTTCCTAATCATGAACATTGGATGTTGTTAATAAAAAGGTCATGTCATTGGAGAATGATGTGATGAACATACACCCACAGTAGTTATAGCAATACGATCATGTCATCAAGTTTCTATTGCTGTATCAAACTTTCACGAAGTAACTCTAATCCTTAGACCATGAGATCACGTCAATCACTGACACCAGAAGAGTACTTTGATTCCATCAAACGTCACACCGTAACAGGGTGATTATAAAGGTGTCGTTGGGTACTTGGAAAGTGTTAGTTGAGGCTCGTGGATCAAGAGTGGGATTTGTCCATCCAGATGACGGAGAGATATACTCTGGGCCCTCTTGGTGATATCACATTGACATTGCTTGCAAGCACGTGACTGGCTCACGAGGATCTTATATCACGGAACGAGTAAAGAGTACTTGTCGGTAAAGAGATCGAACTAGGTATGGATGATACCAAATGATCAGATCTCGGACAAGTAAAATATCGCGAGACAAAAGGAATTGGTTACGGAGTTTTGGTTCACACGATCACTAGTTCATCGTTGAGTAAGTGGGAGTCATCATGGATCTCCAGATCCCGCTGATGATTAATGATCAGAGAAGAGTCTCTGTCATGTCCATTTTATTCAAAAACCGTAGGGTGACACACTTAATGATTCGTTGACGCGTTTGAGTGGATACGGAACGCCAGAGAATATACTGGACAGCACATGGACTGTTTTGATAAAACTGCTGGAATAGTTTCGGTATATCAAAATAGTGCAAGGGGATAATTGTTAATGTGTTCATTTATTGAAGTGTTCATCAATGAAGCACTCATTGAATGAAGTGTTCAATAATTTGAGTGACATTAAACAAGATAATTAAAAGTGTTTTAATGTGATAAACTCTTGGAATTTTGAGTGGAGAATTATGGAAGTTATGGGAATAATGTGTGACCCTTTGTTTTTGTGAGTGGAGAGTCCACCCACATGATGAGGGGAGAGGTGGGGGCACCTCTTGGGGCGTGCTACCCCTTGGGGGCTGCCTCCCCCTCCTATATATAGATGGGTGGAGGTCCTCACACATCTCACTCATTCCTCCATCTCTCATATGCCCTTTGGTTGGCATCTTCCTCCCCTTTCTAGCTGATCCAGTTTCACGAGTACGGTGCTTAGGCGAAGCCCTGCTCAAGATCTTCTCTACCACCACCACCACTATGTTGTAGTGCTGCTGGAGTTCCCGAGGATCCACTACTTCCGCTGCCCAACTGGAGCAAGGGGCGGAGGTCGTCACTGATCTGTACGTGTGACCGACTACGGAGACGCTGCCCGTTCGTGGCGTCAAGTCTTCATCACGACCTTGAGGTCGGCGAGTGTTCGACTACATCACCCACGAGAATAGTTCTCGTTAAAGCTTTTGGTCTTCGAGGGTGAGTCCTTCTTAAACCGTTACAAGTTATCTCCTAGATGTGATCTTGGCAGTTGCAATCGTAGGAATTTTTTTTGTTTTCTATGCAACGAACTGAACTCAATCGTAGGAAATTTTTTTGTTTTCTATGCAACGAACTGAACTCAATCGTAGGAAATAGTTCTATGCAACGAACTGAACTCAAACGAACTGAACTGAAGCTTTTGGTCCAGTTCGAGGGTGAAATTTTTTTGTTTTCTATGCAATCGTAGGAAAGCAGTACAACTGAACTCAGAAAAGGTTGAAACTTGTCAACGTATCATCATTTGACTCACATAACATGTGTGCAAAAGTTGAGAGGATTACGACAAAAACTGGTTGCACTTCGTGTATAAACTGGACCATCTCTTTCAAAGTATAAGGGTTTCAAACGAAAACTTATCTGTTACAAAGACATTTCATTTTTCTAAACTTATTTCAACTCAAGACTTTTTTTGCATTCAATATGCACCATTCAAAGCCAAATACTAAAATTTCAACCCTTTCTGACTTCATTTGCTATTTTTCATGCATTTAATGATTTATTTTGAGCTAAATGACCTTGAATTTGGAAAGCACTACAACTGAACTAAGAAAAGGTTGAAACTCGGCAAGGTATCATCATTTGACCCACATAACATGTGTGAAAAAGTTGAGAGGATTACGGCAAAAACTGGATGCACTTCGTGTACAAAATGGACCATCTCTTTCAAAGTACAAGGCTTTCAGACGAAAACTCATCTGTTACAAAGACATTTCATATTTCTAAACTTATTTCAATTCAAGACTTTTTTTGCATTCAATATGCACCATTCAAAGCCACATACTAAAATTTCAACCCTTTCTGACTTCATTTGCTATTTTTCATGCATTTAATGATTTTTTGACTATTTTAAAGTATTTCACAAACTAGTATTTCAAAAGAATTCAACTTGAAAATATTTAAATTTGAAAATCACTACCACTAACAGAATATTTATAATTATGTTTTAAACTAAAATAAAAATATTTATTAAAAAATTCCAACTATTCTAATAGCTAGTCAAAATATAAAAACAAATCTTAATCTAAAAAATAAAGGTTTAGAACCGGTTTCAACCACGAACCGCTGCTAAAGGTCCCTCCCCTTCCCGCGTGTATTTTTGGCCGAAAATGAATGAAATTGGTGACCTGTAGAACCGGTTTGTGAGTGAAACCGGTTCTAAAGAGCCAGTAGCACCGGTTGGAGCTACAAACCGGTGCTAAAGGTCCATGCTATATATATACCAGCACTTAGCGTTAGTTCCGCACACCGCTTCAGATCGAACCACGCCGCCAGGCTGCTGCGCTGCCTCGCCGTCGTCGTCGCCGTCCACGCCGCCAGGAGCCGCCCACTCTCCTCGCCAACGGTCGCCACCGGAGCCGCCCCCGCCCGCACCGTTCAAACCGCCCCCGCCCCCGCCATTCAAGCCATCGCCGCCGTCCAACGTCCGGTGACCCCTCCCCTACTCCCCCCTCCCCTCCTCCTCTATGTTCATATTCTGCTCAGGAATGCTAGGATTGCCATGTGCAATTGATAGGTTGTGTGCAATAATCTATGCCGCCATGTGATTTTTTGAAGTGAAATTGGTGTTAATTATTTCTAGGATTATTGGTGTTGAAATTGCTAGGATTATTTTGTGTATTGTCAAAACAGAGAGATAGTTAGATGGTGCTTTGTTATTTGAAGTGAAATTGGTCGTGGCTTTAGAGAGAATTTGATGGTGCAAGCAATAGTGTAAATTAGGGTTCCACAAGTTTGTATGCTTTCAGAGAACACAAGTAAAAAGAAACTGGAGGATTTTTTTTTTGTTAAACCAAAAATTAATAGAACAGACATTCTTGATCTATTTTTTACCAATGAGGCACAATTTGTATTACTTCTCATGTTATATTTTTATAATTTTCCTTATATTTTTATTACTTTGAATTAATTTTATAATTATGAACACATAGTATGTCTCATCCCAAGTGCGAGATTTGTCAAGACGACTCGGGTCGATGCAACGATACCGTGTTTTATGAAGAAGACACATACTTCTTCATCACGCTTATGTCCTGGTTCCAAAATGTTACGGTATGTAACTTGCACGACATTTTCTTGTTATGGTGCATGCATGCATGACTTAAGTTTATGTTTATAACGTATCATTTTTTTTCTAATTCAACTAGTGCATCCCTTGCTTTGCAAGACGCCACGTTTGTGACAAGATCAATATTCAAGATTTCGATGAAACTATTAGTAAAGAAGTTAACATTAAGACGAAACATTTCGTTCTTAAGGTTAAGATTTTTAATCAACCAAATGCCACATTCTTTGGCTGTTCAAAATGGGATGCATTATGCAAGACATATGCATTTCATGATAATATGAAAAGCATTTGATCTTGGACGCAGCCATTGAGGATCCAATGTTTTTCGTGATGATGAAATTTCGATGGAACTAGGCGACATGATTCCAGTTCGATGTTCATGTGAGTTTCTTAAACAACAATTTTGTTACTTCTACAACTTATTTTTCTTTGCTTCCAAATGTTTGACAACTCATTTATAATTGCTAGCTTATGTTCTTGCCACGGAAGAAGTACAAGATATTTTTTATTGTACCTTCTATAACAATGGCTTCGACCTAAGTATGAATGAACAAGATGCATTTATCGAAGTTATTAAATTGGTACCTTCGTATGCGAACTATTTAAGGGTTGGCCGTCCTTTTGGAGCATATGTGCCATTTGTCCTTAAGTTGGAGGACTATATGCTTAAATGGCCTAGCCTGGTATGATTTTTATCATTCTCTCTCAGTAGCCTATATCTTCTTCAAAAAGATATTTTTATTAATTATACTCATTGCTAACTATGCTACTAATATGTATGTTCTTCAACAGAAGATACCGCAAACTTGTACGCCTAAATGGATGCTCGGATTCAATGGCGAAGTTACAATTGTTTGTGCACGGCCTTGGACAGAACCTTTCAAACATGATTACTACACTGAAAGTGGATCAGATGGTTGTGTCAAAATCAAAGCATGGTTAAAGATAGTGGTCCAGGAGAAGCCAAAACCTGGAGACAGGTTGTTCTCTATCCTCTATCGTGGAGAATATGGACGTCCTTTTTGGGTTTATTTCTTGTTACCTTCGCGTGTTTGATTAGATCCTATATATTAGGAGTGAATTCGAAGAATTATGTCCTATATATATTTAGTAGTAGTGTATCTGAACAAATTAGGTTATCGAAGTTAAACTAGGAAAAATCTTTGTGTTGGATATAATGACTTTTTTACTTGTTCTTATTGAAATAAATTATATATTGTCCTATATATATGAGATGTGATCGATATATTTAGACTATAATGTCTGTGTGTATGAGAGGTTGTGAAGAATATGTACCGAGATACACATCTTGTAAGTGTATGACGCAGGAACCGCTTGATATATTCATATATTGATCATCTTCATTAAATAATAAGATTGCGGAGAAGCTTTAATTAATAATCCAAAAACAAAACTATTAAACCCAAAAGAAAATAACAGACGGACCCTTAAACCACGAAACCTTTAGAACCGATTTATGTTACCAACCGGTGCTAAAGGTGCCAAAGCCCTCGCGCTGCCGTGCAACCACGTGGCCTGGCTGGAGCTAGTTTAGAACCGGTTCGTGGGGAACCGGTTCTAAAGGCTTTACTCTTTAGCACTGAGCCTTTAGAACCGGTTTCATAAACCGATTCTAAAGGCACCCTAGAACCGGTTCTAATGACCTGTTTTGCACTAGTGTCTCCACGGAATACCCAAGATACAACCGTGATGACCCGCATATTTCAGTTAGGTGGTGGGATGTAAGTCAAAGCATCTGAGTAGATAGCAATTATGCACGTACTCACGGTTAAAGGAACGGTCTACTACGTTCTGTAATTACAACACTGAACCTTCATAAGATTGATCATGCTGTAATGCTTGCTTTGGGTAATGTTCATCACGTCACTCATCCAGTGAGGTGACCACATAGTCAAGAGACTTAATTGTCCATGATCGCGAAACCACGACCATCATGTTGACCATGAACTAGTTATTGATATAGAGGCTAACTAGGAACTCTGGGGTTTTCTATACCACACCTGTATCATTGTTTCACTGATACAGTTCTAGCACGGTATGAAACTGGTTATGAACTTGCTTAGATATATTGGAATAATCATATATTATTTGTCTCTAGAGCATATATCCAACAATTTCATCACAACCCATCGGAATAATCTCACTCTTAGATAAATTAATCTTGAGGCCCGACATGGCCTCAAAGCAGAGAAGGAGGAACTTGAGGTTGATCAATCCGAGCACCGTGTTTTGAATCAAAATAATAGTGTCGTCAACATATTGCAGATAGGTAACACCCGAAGGGATAATGTGAGAGATGACTGGAGAGATGTGGTTGCCCTTGGCCGCATGGGAGAGCATACAAGCTAAGCCATCCGCCACATAGTTAAATAGTAAAGGGGAAATAGGGTCTCCTTGTCTGATTCCCCGACCATTAAGGAAGAATGGAGAGAGATTCCCGTTAACGGAAACTGTCGTGTGGTCACCGCACACCATCTGCATGATCCTATGAACGTAGGCCCCATCAAAGCCTCTAGCCAACAGCACAGATCGAAGAAACGTCCATCTCACCGAATCGTAAGCCTTCTCGAAATCAATCTTGAGAATCACAACGTTAGATATTTGCAACGGTTCAGGTCATGCACAATCTTGTGCAAACATAAAATACCATCCAAAATGAACCGCCCTCGTATAGCTGAACCAAACTTCCCTACGTATAGCTAAACGGGAAAGGAAATAACAAATTATAGATTACAAGCCCTGCTCCACGTTTGAAGAAAATGAATACTCCATCGGTTTCAAATTAGATGACTTCCATTTGTAGCGATTCATGAGGAAGTGTTCCAGAGTCCTCACTTCACTCATTCTTTCATCATGAGGTTTGTGGAGGAGTGCAAACAAACTGCTTGCCCTGGTCCCAGGAACCTGGCGCCTCCTTTGCCTCGCTCCTCGGTGTGGATCCCCCCACCGGTGAATCAAGTCAAGATCAATGTCGATGCGGCGGTGAACCAGGAAGGACATTTCGGCACGGCTGCAGCCATATGCAGGGATGCTGGTGGGAAATTTTTGGGCGCTTCTGCCATTCTTCTCCCTCACATCTCTGATCCTCCAACATTGGAAGCCCTGAGGCTCTAGCTCTGGCAAGGGATTTGCATGAAAAGTATGTCTTCATTGCCTCGGACTGCAAGGTGGTAGTCGAAGACATCAAGTCCAAGGCGTCTCCATCGTATGGTGCTATACTACATGAAATCATAGATAGTAGAACTAGTTTTTATTCTTGCACTATTAGTTTTGAAAGTAGAAGCTCGAACTACGAGGATCATAACATTGCGAAACATAGTCTAAGTCTTGGACCTGGCCGCCATTGTTGGTGGGGTAGTCCGGACGGGCTTGATTTCGTCCCTGTAAACGTGGTGACGGCATAATAAAGTGGTAGGTTTTGCTAAAAAAAGATGACTTCCATTTGTACACATGTTTACCTACACATGTGTACAAATGAAAGTCATTTAATTTGAAACGGAAGGAGTACTTCGTATTTGAGAGAGAGCACGAGAGTTAGAACGGAGCGTGCGTGAGCCCTCCCCCTCCCTACGCTGCTAGCCACTCTGGTGGCGGCGTCTACCTAGCCTCACGCTGGCTGCCGCTCCGGCACCGGCGGCCACCAACCCACCCTCCTCCCCTCACCTCTCGGTATGCCATGGCTTCCCCGGTTGGCTCCAGGGTCGGCCCTGAGCAGTCCGAGGCTCCGGTGCAAAAAAAAAGGGCCCCCTATAAACACAAATTTATATAGTTCATTTCAATATTTTGATAACAATTTTTATATTAAACACAATTCTCTTTGTATTCTCAATAGAAAACCACAAAAACAAGCCATTATCTCATGACCAGATTTACACTTTCTATATGACATCTCATAACTCGATGAACAAATACTACATAAATTATAATATGAGATTGAATGTTGGAAGTTGGAACACAAGCACCTGGATCTGATTGCCATTGTCTGCTGCAGTTTGCCCCAAATCATACAGCAGCAACACCCTCTCCAATCTCTCCTAAATACCTCTAGCCGCCGTCGCCTTGTGCAACACTGTCCAGCTGCTTATCGCAAAAAAAAAAAACACTGTCCAGCTGCACCGGCCAATTCCCATCCTTCCTTTCTTGTACGGTAGACAGGCATGAGCAAATCGAATAAGCCATGTAGGGGCAGATCGAGTGAAAAACAACAAGACCTAGGAAGATTTATAGAAGAGTAATAGGAAGTACACTACCATTGCTGATTGTTGGAGAAATCATTAAATCGGGATCTCCTCCTCCATTTATTCCATCCAAAAGATCAGAATCGCAACGGGAGAGCGTTAGAGCAACTCCAACGCGCGGACGCAAAACACATTTTTCTGTTTGTTTTGGTCCGGCTGCGTCGGCGCGGACAGAAATCGCGGCCAACGCGCCAGCGCAAACGGACGCCCGTCCGTTTTCTTGTCCGTTTTGACCCATTTCCGACCCAAATTTGGGTCAGGTTTGCATCGGCGCGGACACGCTCCGAACGTCCGCGCCGCGTCCACTCCTTCTCCCCTGGGCCGATCTTCATTGGGCGAAGAATCACTCTATCCTCTACACCAGTCGCGCCGCCAGCTCCATCCGCTTGCGGTCGCCACCGCGAGCACCCGCGCTGGTTGTATCTCCTCCGCGAACTGGTAGCAGTCGCCGCCGCGCAGTCGCCAGACTTCCCCGGCTGCTGCGCCCCTTCCCCGTGCTGCGCTTCTTCCCCGCCCCGACTCCGTAGTATCACCGTCCCCAGCGACGGGCTCCTTCGTCGGCGTCGACCGTCTCTGCGTCGTGCGCCGCCGTGGAAGGCGTGCAATCGCTCCGGCGCGCGTTGCTCCGGCTGCGTCTCCCCTTCTTCACCACGCCTGCAAGGTGTTCGACGCTTTGCCCACAAGGTACAATGGACAGTGGTGATGAGTTTTTTTTTCGAGCATTTTTTTTGTTCGTCGGATGAGTCTAGTTCACCCAATTTCATGCCGAGATGCGAGATTATCATAAACATATTCAGCTCCAGGATGATTTGGTTGAGCATATGTGGACACATGTTGGCAACCAGTAGATGTATCAATTTTTATTAATTTCA
The DNA here is from genome assembly GCA_950022295.1 of Bromus sterilis. NCBI lineage: Eukaryota > Viridiplantae > Streptophyta > Magnoliopsida > Poales > Poaceae > Bromus > Bromus sterilis. The sequence continues at coordinate 37,132,538 of OX465597.1, forward strand.
ATTTGGTTGTAATAAAGTATTTGAGACTACATTTATTTTGGCTTGTAAAACTATTTATTTGATGTGTGTTTAAACTTGTTATTTGAGACTATGTTTGATGAAATTTTATAAAAATTGTGTATATTGGGCGCCGACGCGCGGACAGCGCGCAAATGCGTTCGCGCGTTGGCCAAAGTGACCACAGAAGTGCGGACGCGCGCGGACACTGATGCTCCAGCCGACGCAAACAGACTAAATCCGGATAAATCGTGCGTCCGTTTGCGTCGACGCGTTGGAGTTGCCCTTAGAGCAACGCCCCATTGTCGTCCTGAACAAGGAGGAAAGAGAAGTAGAGAACGAGGAGTTGGGAAGGTAGATGAGAACGAGGAGTTGAGGCGCAGGCGCTCGGTCAATGGTGGGGACCTTGGATCGATCGATGTTTTTTTTGTACGAAACTGCGGATGGCTGCATAAATACTTGCGTTAATTAAGCTAAACTACCATAAGGAGGCCTCCCATACGCTATCTAGGTGGGGGCCCCTGGCTAGTGAGGGCCCTGTGCGGCCGCACCGGTCGCACCTGCTCAGGGCCGGCCCTGGTTGGCTCCTCCCACACGCGGCAATGGGCGGATTACTCGGATGAGGAAGAGGAGGGCTCGTCCTCAAGAGTGGTTCCCATCCGGTGGCGTCTGACTGTCAGTGGTTCCTGCCCAGGTGTCCTTCAGGCCAGCATCCCGTACTCCTATGCGAGCGCCGTTGACCCTTAGGCTGGTCGTAATGGGTAGTATCATAAGTTGGTCTCATGCATATGATCTAGTGCATGATACTACTCCCGTAATGCATAGTATCATATAGTAGTATCATAAGTAGTAGTATTTATTGCCATGCAAGACACATATTACTACTACATTTAACATGATACGGTATCATAATATGATACTACATCCTCTCTCTTTCTTCATTAAATTGCTTGCCACCTCATCAAAATTGCTTAGTTGGCATCTATGATACTACATATGATACTCACATTACGGGTAGCCTTACAACGCATGTGACACCGCTGAGGAGGTCTCACTCCCTCCACCCCTCCACCAGATCCTCCGTTCGGCGGCCCGCGCCCCTATCAGCACTTCTGTCGATTCCACTCCTAGCTTCGTTTGATATATGTACTCTTGAGTAAATACCAAAAAAACTACCACATTACGATCTAGGGTTGCAGCTGAAAACTACTGTTTTTTTAAGTTTCCAAATCACTACCATTTTTTTGGTAACCTATGGCAAAAAAAATCCAAATCTCAAAACTGTTTAATTTTAATGCGGTTTATGACATCTATGGCCCACATGTCAGAATCCGTTAGCTTTGACTGTTATGACAAATGAAGCCCACATGTCTGTCCCTTCTATTTCAAAAAAAATCAGAAAAATAAAAATAATCAATTTTACCGAGTAAAAAATAGTGGTCGAGAGGATGGTGAGGCGGGGGAGGGGCGGAACGAGGCGCCACAGTCGCCGTTCCTTGGCCCGCCCCCTTCATCTTTCCCTTCTCTTCCGTGCTCGCAACCACACATAACACCATGGTCGCTTTGAAAGATCACTCGCTTCTATGGTTGAAGAAACTACAAATCGATCGCCTAAATGGAACCATAAATCGATTTGCATCTTTTACGTGTAAAGCTTATGTCGAATCGAAGTACCATTGTCTAGATCGAAAAAAAGGAATAAAGGAAGATTAGGATGGAATTTAGCGGAGGTAGGAGAATAAACCACGTACAAAACTCGCATCACTCCGGCATACTCTCGTGTAACGAAACCCACCATGTGAGTTCGTGTGACTCGTCTCAGCTGACTCACTTGGTGCGTTGCCAGTGAATCTATCTTAAAGTTGCTTTAAGTTTTGTGCTATGCGTACCAAACAATGAAGGATTGCACTACGTAGCGGCGCCGCATAAGAGCCTTATCATGCGGCGGCTACCAAATAACAATGACAATGTGTAGCTGTGCAACATGCAGAGAGGTAGCGAGGTAACGCGTGACCAGCAGTGCATACAGAGGCAGCTAGGACATGAGTCAAACCATTGGCAAAAAATGTGCTAGCTTGTTGCAACTTTGATTTTTAAAAAGTTTTATCTCTCAAACCGCTCAATTGATGATTCGTTTGTACCATTAGCTTTCTCGCGACGAGATCTTCGAAATTAGATCTCATGTCAGTATATTTTGAAAAACTTTTTTTTCATCAGTACTTGTCACATTACCGTTCTACTTGCCTCATAATTATTCATATAGTTGCCAGATTATACCAACTTGGTTGCCACATTATTGTTCTACTTACCACGGCGGCGCCACATATGCTTGTTTCTGTTACTTACTTATCTGATAATTATCCATTCAGTTGCCAGATGTTATCAACTTGGTTGTCAAAAACTTGCACACTAATATACATAAATGAAAAAGTTGTTTTATGTTATATGTATGTGTTTCTCTTTAGAATCACCTAAAAAACCATTCATACTTATCATGTAATTTATACTCAAAATGTTATAATGACTTGTTGTGTTTGAACAATTGGTTACCGGATTAATTATGTTCCGTTGCCGTATTTTTTTAGATCTAATTGACATGATGGTTTATTGTTATTGCCAGTTTTATTATTTTGAGTTATCATGTTCTATCGTAAGCTTGAGTGTACGAAACTATTATCCGGTAACTGTATACAAACATTGTGGCAATAGTTCACGGTAAAAACTGGCAACTAGGGTGACATAATCTGGCACCTGATGGCGACAATTTTTTTTGTCGAAACATATCAATATGAGATCTAGTTTCGAAGATCTCGTCGAGAGGAAGTTAATGGTGAAAACGGATCGTCAATTGAGTAAACGGTTTGAGAGATAAAACTTTTTAAAAAGTCAAATTTGAAAAAGCTAACACAACCAACTGATTACATTATCCACCGCATGGCCACGCTCCATTGCGGCGGTGCTAGGTAGCTTTTCCGCATGGCCACGCTCCATTGCGGCGGTGCTAGGTAGCTTTTCCCAACAGTGAATGCAGACAACCAAACATGCCAAATTCTTCTTGCGCTTGTATGCGAGGAACTAAACGCATCCAACTCTCTTGTCTGCATCACTTGTTCCTGGCCTCCTGGGCACCCAGCAGCAGTGCAAGCCGTAGGGCAGCCCGTAGGGGAACTTTGCTCGGGCAATCTCCTTGAACGTCTTGGCGTCCAACACCAACGCGTAGCCCGACCCGTCCTTGGCGCTCACCATCGATATCGCCACGCCTACATCACAATTCCACAACCCAATTCATATAGGAATTGCGATGGGCGCGTGAAGGACGACAACAACGACAAGAAGAAGAAAAAGAAAATAGACTGACCGTCGTCTTCCTCGACGGCGCCGGGGCGCACCACGAAGCAGGGCTCGGACGGCACGGCGCCCTCTTCGTACCAGTTCTTGGCCGTCTTCTCCACCAGGTCGATCTTGGTGAGCGTGTTGAGAAAGTTGCAAGGCCGGCGCGCGCCGCTGGCGTAGGTGTAGCGGTACTCCTTGCCGAGGTGGGCGGGGTTGATGCTGCACATGTCCATGGCGCGACCGTGCTCCTCCGGGTCCAGCGCCGCCTCTAGCTCGCCGAATGGGCTACCGTCCAACGGTATCCTGAACCGCCCTATCCTGCATGCACGTCCATGTCAAAACAGATGCACTTTTAGTAGTAGCCCATGCGTTTCTGGCGGAAAAAAATGAATGTGACTAGGTCTCAGTCGACTGAGATTTAACCAAGTCTCAACCATGTCACATAACATGCAAGAGAGAAAAAAAAAACTAAAAAGATAGTTTTGCACCGATCTTAATGTAAAATCTTACGGATGTAGCATCGACTGAGACTTAAGTCTCGGTCGATTGAGACCTAGCAAGGCCGAAAAAAAATCTTGTATCTACGTGCCTGGAATCGGTGAGGTCATCCTCGCCGGTGAATGTCCGGAGATTGTGGAGACGGAGTTTGTCGAGGATGGAGGTGTCAGCGTTTTGCTCGCAGCAGTCGGCGATGATCGCCGTCACACGCCCCTCCTCGTCCTTCTCCTCGTACGCGTTGATGAAGTGGAACGTCAGGAACGGCGGCACCTCCACGCTCGCCACCTTTCGGGAAATAATTCCAACCCAACATATTTGTATCAGAAACCAAAAATATTAATCCTCAAAAAAATTTACAATACAAACGGATCGATCGTAACATGCTAGTAGAACTTACGATGGTGCCGCTGGCCTTGCACATGACATGCATGTAGCTCCCGGACTCGAGGTACCACTGGAACTTGTAGAGGGGCGTGGGCTCGGCGCGGAAGAGGTTGGCGGCGCAGTACCGGAGCGGCATCTCCGGGACGACCACATAGTTCTCAGTGACGGGGAAGGAGTGCACCCACCCGGGCGCCGGCCCGCCGAGGCAGTTCACCCTGCCCACGAACTGCCTCACGTTGCTCCCGGCGTCCATCCTCGCCACCATGTACCCCGGCCGGATCAGGTCCGGGATCAGCGTCCAGAACTCGGTGCCGGTCACGATGGGGTGCGCCGAGTGGATCAGCCCTCCCAGCTTGTCCTCGTACCTGAACTTGCTCAACGTGTCCAGCGTGTCCGGGTCGATCATGATGGAGCTCTTGACAGTCTCCGTCAGGCAAAGCACGCGCCCGTCGCCGAGCCTGACAATGCCGGTGTTGGAGTTGTCGGTGAGAGAGGTGCCGGAGAAGAGGCTGGCGAGCTGGGCGACCAAGGACATGAAACCCTCCGTCTTGGGCACCTCCGAGAACTCCCGGTGGCACACCTTGCTGTGCCGGCGCGCCGCCTTGTATGCCTCCGACTCGATCTGCCGGTGTGCGCCCACGGCGTGCCCGTCGCCGAATGAGACGCGCACCAGCGTGGCGTAGCCGTCGAACAGGTGGCGGAAGACGTAGTCCCCCAGATCCCATATGCCCGGGCCGTTCCTCAGTGCCATCCTGCAACAGATCAATATATATATTAACTTTACAATTTTTACCATGGCTGACGATTTTAAAAACCGCTGAATCAAATTTATATCTAATCATGGGTTTTTTTCAGACGAAAAACGATAACCTAACTTTATAAGATAAAGCCAAACAGGCGAGTCGGGTGATTGCAAAGGTGAGCAGCTGAACGATTACAATCACAGCTTAGTCACGACTCACGAGTCGTGCATATATGCGTCAGTACGTACGAACGTACTGTAACCATATTATACCTATCTTTTTGCGGGTGAACCATATTATACTTTGCCTAAAAAAACATATTATACTGCAAGGTAGACTTGCAGATTTAATTCCTCCAAGTCACTACCGAAGTGATACGCACACAGTTTAATACTCGTGTGTACGAAATAAGCGATATTTATTATGGATCAAAAAGGATACTATATTTTTTCATAGAAATTTAAAAAATATCAATCAAAATCAAAATATTATAAATGTATGGGTCTATCGGCCAATCACCTATCGGCATCCTGTTATCGGTAGGAAGTCGACTAACAACCCCCTCAGATCGACATGGGGCGCTCCAAATGAAGTTGTCAGTAGTCGGCCAACCAACAGCGGGTTGTCAGTCACTTATCTACGGACGACACACTGTCGGTTTGTAGGCTACAGATAGTCCCCCTCTTCTTCATTCATTTCACCAATTATTTACCCAATTTTCTTCTTCGTGCCCTTTCTTCTTCCCACCAGTTATTCTTCCCATCATTTCTTCATTTAGTCAGTTCTTCTTTTCCGGTAGCCTACAAACCGACATTATGCCGTCAGTAGATAGGTTGCCGATAGCCCGTTGTTGGTTGGTAGACTAGCTCCATCTGGAGTGGGCCACGTCGATCTAAGGGGTTGTCGGTCGATTGCCTACCGATAGCGGGATGTTAGTAGGTGGTTTGCCGACAGGCCCATACATTTGTAATATTTTGAATTCAACCTATATTTTCTGAATTTCTGGGAAACAAATATATAAAAAAAATCCTAATACTATTGCATATGCATAAATTTCATATCATATGGCAATAATTTGGCACAAAAGTGACCTCATCACTTGAACTGGAGGGTGGGACAAGAATGTTGTCGCCTTTGTCTAGTTTCCTCAAGAAAAGTTTCAAGAAATAACAAAACCATCATTATGAGACAGCAAGAGTGGAGCTAGCAGCAGAGAGAATCTTGGTATATTTATGTTAACTTCCACGCGAGCATGCATGTGGTGAGTGCCCAGATGCCATACTGTCGCTAGCTAGATCAGCTAGACCTTCATATACTTATACTAAATAATTGCCCATACGTTGTAAACTTGTACTAATGAGACAGAAACATCTTAGTATGCTAGTTTTTAATTTACGTAGCCATATTAATACGATTTTATAAATAAATGCTTATTAAATCCCGCATGAGATTTAAGTACTTCCTCGGATCCATATTAATTGACTTAAGTTTGTCTAAATACACATGCATCTAGTCTAAATACTTAACTAGATATATACGAATCTAGTCAAAGTTGAATTCATTAATATGATAGGAGGTAATACCGAAATAATTTTTAGAATTTTATTGCTTGACCATTTGTTGATTTATTAAAAGAAATATATGTTTTTTGCGAGAAAAGGAAATATAAGTTTATTTAGGTGGAACAATTGCAGCATTTATTGAAAAATTATGATTTTTTTATGAGGGGTTTGTAACAGCCCAGTTTTCACAAAAAATAAAAAAATTTGTTTTCGGTGTGAATTGTTTGATTGTCTGATTTGTTTGCGGTGTTTGCATCCCCGGTTTATCGATCGGCGATTATTTTCCCCCCTCTTATCTCGTATCGGACGGAGACCGACCCTTGCCACCCTGACACTCGACATTTGCGACACCGGGTTTCACCCGATCACCGTCGCGAAAACCGCACGAGACCAGCCGCAGCAAACGGAACGAAAACCCCGTTTAATAGGTAAACCAGATATTTTTATAACGCGCCGGAAAGTGTTTTCGGAACGGTTCCAGCGCGAGGTGAACGCCTCCGGCTCGACGCGCTGATCGCACAGTTCAAAGTTTTACCCGAATCGGAGGTACCGCGGACCCCCGGCGGTCAGAAACGTGAGCACCGCGCGCGTGAGAGAAAAACCGGAGATGTTTTTGCAAACTGCCAGCCACCGGGACTATATAAAGATCACCACACTCCCACCCCTTTCTAGGGTTTCCCTGAGCCAAATTTGCAACCACACCCCCAGTTTTGCCCCAAAAATAGCCATTTTCGCCCAAACCCTAGCCCAGCGGATCTGGACCGTCGGATCGGCCGATCCAACGGCCCAGATCGCGCTCAGCCTCCACCTACCTCTCCTCTCTCTCACCTCCACCCGTGGGCAACCACGTCGCCGCCGCCTCGCCTCGGCCGCTCCGGCCACGCCGCCGGCCGGCAGCCCGCCCCGGCCAGGTCTCCTTCGCGCCCTCCTCTCCCTCTCCTTTCTCTTCCTCACCTCCTCCCTCTTCCTCTCTGCACGCAGGGGCCGATGGGAAACCGCGCCATGGCCATGGCACCACGGAGCTTGCGCCGCCGCCCAGCTCTGCCCGAGGGACCCCGCCGCCCGGACCTGCACGCCGTCCGCCGCCCCTTGTCGTTGCGCCCCCACCGGATCTGCCCGTCCTCGAAGCCGCCAGCCACCTCGCCGGCCAGCGAGCCATCCACCGCCTGTGGCTTCGTCTCTGCGCCCGATCGGGACGAGCCCGAGCCGCTCGTTCGCTCGCACCAGTTGGGCCGGCGATCCAGCCAGCCAGCGCGCGGCCCAGGTGCCTACTCCCAGCGCCCCACGGCCCAGCAGCCAGGCCGGCCTGCCCCAGCCAAGCCAAGCCCAGCCAGTTGGGCCACGGCCCATGGGGTGAGCGCCCAGCCCCCTTTTTTTATTTTTATTTAATTATTAGTTCTGTTTTTTTTCTGTTGGGCCCAGTAGTCTAGTTCCGGCCCATTTAGTTTTTTTTCTGCTAGTTTTTTATTATTATTTAGGCAGTTTGTATTAGTATTTTGCGGTAGCTATATCTTTTCACCGGTAGCTCCAATGGAGACGCTTTCTACATGAAAATTGCTTCGTTTTGCGCATAGATTAATAAATTGTTGCTTGTTGCCATGTTTGACTTTGTTTACCTGTTGTTTGACTGCAAATTACACTGTCTGCCACTGTAAACTGTAACTGCAATAACTTTTTAACCGTTGCTCTGTTTAAAATGTTTCTTATATGTAACTTGACTAGAATTGCATGTAGATTGTGTTTATGCTGCTCTTGCTTGCTAATAAAAATAATAAAATATTGTTTAGGGCAAAACAGTACCAAATGCAATAAATATCGTGGGGTCCGCAATAGTTTGCCATGTCTAGGATTTCACCCCACTTAAATTGACTAGCTAGGGTAGTTTATTTATGCTTCACCTCTTGCCATGTTTGTGTGCTATGCCATGCTTGAGTGAGATGCCATGTTAACAACCTTTGCTCACCTGTAGCTAAACAACTTGAACCACCGTAAACGTGCAGTATCGTCGTGTGTGACGAGTACTCCACTTAACCTGTTAGTAACCGCTCTCGACGGTAGGTGCGATGTCTCGTGTTTCCTTCTTGTTGATGCTTGCTCGTGTTTGCTTCGTAGTAATAGATGCTTTCTCGTTGATTGCTTTCCAGTGTTTATCGTCTTGTGTGCTTCCGCGGGTACCTCTCGGAGACGTTGCGAGCTTGCGATCAACTACACCTTCGGAACCCAACTTATCAACATGCAAGGACTATGCATTACTTATGATCCATTCTATTTCAACCAGCGGTTTGCATGCTATTCTAGGATAGGTTCGATGTTTGATCCTACCACATGTTTACAGCCTTTTTCAAACCGATACAGCCATGTCCCTTCCCAGCAAACCATGTACTGCTATGTTACTATTGCTCGTTGCTCAGCCCCTGCTTAGGATGCTACGATGTTACCCTGTTACTCCTGGGTTTGGGATATCACATTATTATTATTATTGTTGTTGATGATATGATTATTATAAATGTTGACTATATTCGACGAAGGATGGAAGGTATAGGCTATCCCGCCCCGACGCTTTGTTCCATTCGAGTCACCTAGGATCCGAGTTCCAGGTATTGGTTTTAAGACTGAGCGTGCCTAACCACGTGTGGGATTTTATGGGGTCCCATTTTCTTACCTACCTAGCTTCAAACATTTCTAGTGGTGGCCCAAGCTGATTTACCATTTGAAACCGTGTGTGTGCTGGTCGGCCGCCAGTTGTTTTCAAACCAACCTGGACCAGTGAGGACTTAGTTCCCTTGCTGGCCCACCTTGTTCGGCTGAGGACCCGGTTTTCCATGTGTGATTAACCGGCTATCCAAACCCGAGACAGACGGTAGAGACCAGATCGAGAGAGCGGCCGGCTCCTGAGATGGATGTCGACTCATCGGGGGCCACCCGGATTTGTTCGTTGTTAGTTAGAGGGACCTGTCGTTTCGGATCTCTTGGAACTAAATCATAAAATGGTTGCCTGTGATGGGTAGCGACTGAGAGAGATGGACGTGCGTGCGGAGCCTCGTAATGGGCAATTGGTACACCCCTGCAGGGTTAAATCTTTTCGAGAAGCCGTGTCCACGGTTATGGACGACTTGAGACCTACTCCTTGTTCATAGACAACAACAACTGAGATAATCTTAATAACTTGATCAACGTGTGTGTGTGCCTTGACTGCTTCTTCTTCGTCGGGATGCGAAGAGGAGGACAAGGATAGGATAGGTGTTATGTTTGCGTAAGTAGCTGATAGCAGACTTGTTGGAGGCGATTCCTCATCGAATGCTTGGCTTCTTATCTTACTCTCTAGATCGTTAGCCACTTCATAATGCTAGTGCGACAGCAACCTCACCACTTACCCCTTTCTTACCGTAAACTACTAGTTGTCCTAGAATGACGAGTGATGAAGTCCTTGCTGGGTCAGATGACCACTATAGTTAGATGCTGAGTACCTCTGTACTCATGATACTACCCCCAAACTCTTTTCAGGGTTCTTGATCGACAACAGGTTTGGTGATCGACGTTTCACGTGGAGACTCGACGACGACTAGTTAGGCGGATCCCCGCGGAGGGCCTGGACCCGTGTGGTTATGGGGATCAATGTTTTTCTTTTGCCAGTAGGCATTTTCTTGTAGTTTGTACCTAGACATATATCTTCCGTTGTTGTATTGTATTAAGGTAGTTGTATGCCGATTGTATGAGATGTTGTATCCTGTATCTGTAATGTTGTGATATCATGTTGGAAATCCGGGGCATATGGCTTTATCATATGTCGCGGTGGGACCGATATGTGCTTCGTCCCCGAATCCGGGTGGAAACACCTAGATCTGAAACAGTACCGCATATCGGGCCTTACAGGGTTGAAAAATGATGCTTAGAAAAAGATGGACGTAGACTAAAACAAAACGCATTGATATATGGACGTGTCCAACGCTGGCCCAAACTTTTCCTTGTTAATTGCTTATAGTCATTGGAGTGGTCGAGTGTGGATGCTTTGGTGTTGCCGAGAATTTCTTCACTAAAAATCATCTACCCCATGGCCCCACTTGATTTAGGCTGAAGCTCCGCCACTGTACATGCATATGGTCAAGTTTTGAATCGTTGTAACGACAAAAGATTCACATTGTCGAAGAGATTTGTGCAAGTAATTCACAGTGTAAAACGTTTGAATTTAGTACTGAATGAAGAAACCTTAGGAAGAAACAGAAGAAAAAAGACGAAGTCATGCGTAGATAGATTTGTGCAAGTAATTCACTGACCAGCCAGAGAGGGAGCGTTCCCTCCACTTCTAGGGCGCCCTCCCACCTCTCCTGCCGGACGCTCTTCCACGCCATGAGCTCGTCGGTGCCACCGTCCACGCCGCGGCCCCCGTGGCGTCTGGCAGCACCCACGGGCGGAAGTGGTGGATGGGCTGTGACCGGTATCGGCGTCTCCATGACGACGCCAGCCGCCTGCTTCTTGTTGCCTCCCTGCTGGCTGGCACGACTTAGGATGGAAAAGATCCCAAATAGGACAAATGAGAGATAAATAGAAAGATCCAATGAGTCCACAAAAATACAAAAAATATAGAAAAAAAGAAATAAAAAGAGAGAATGGGGCAACACTACTATTCCTTTTGAAAGATCCACACTCGTACTCCATTTCTACACTTGTACTCCATAGAGATTATCATTCATGCATAACTATAGAACTTGGCTTGCATATTACAAGGATGATCCTCCTCAAATGAGCTCTAGGTCTTCATGAGCAAGCAAGTTGGATGCACCCCCACTAGTTCCATTAGAGAGCTTACCTTAGCTCATATGTGCATCCGTTGCATGGCAATCCCTACTCCTCACATCATATTTATCATTTGGCCTTCTCTCGCCTACGATTGTCCTCATTGATGTGAGCCTTTCACACCCTTTTGGTCTTCCTCCCCCATCATTTCTATCTTTTCCATCCTAAGTGCCAACGTATCTTGCTCGTGCTCATCCATTGCATGAGTGCTCAAAATCGAAAGGGAGAGGATCAGTTTGACTTGTACCCGACTAGTGGTCTGCGGATGAGTCAAAATAAGATCCCGAAGGAGACCAAGTGTGAAGACATGGCGATCGCCTGGGATGATGAAGCAGGTGTGCTGTGCCGTGCCGTGTACTGCTAAGAATCTTTAGCCTAAGATTGGGTCTCGAATGGGATGATCGCCTATAGGGTATATATAGTCCGCTCGAGGACGCGGAGTGTGTGTCTGGGAGAGAGATGATGGATTGGCAAAGGCAATTCGGCATCTTTTACTGGTCGAAAGTTCCCGAGTGCGATGTTTGTCTGCACCGCGCGCGGTTGTCATGTTGCAGCTTAGTATTTATCAAGTGGATTGCTTACCACATGTATAAAACGGCAGGATAGGCGCTAGTAGCAGGGCCTCCTCATAACGCTGGTATGAACGCGTGCGTGTGGACTGGAGCGCTGCAGTCGCGGTCTGCAGGGTCTCAAAAAGAAAAGGAAAAGGCGAACGCTTGCGGCGCCAAAGACGGAGATCGGTGACGCGAACTGGGTGTTATCTGTGGTAGAATCTTTTACCGGAGTGTTTGCTAGATTTTTTGCCTTTTTGTATGTGTAGCTGCTTATCTAGTTTGTTCTTCTCATTTCTTTCGCTTATACTATGTAGAATTTGCTTATCTTTTATTTGATAAAATAAATATAAATAGGGTACAATACAACACATGCATGAACGCAGCCACGTGATCGTCATGAAGCTTCATCGATAGTTCATCCTTCTTCTTCGTCTTCAGGACGAATGTAATCTTCTTGATCCGTTCGCTGACTTTCCGTCTACAACCATCAATGTTAGGCCGGCTCAGGAAGGAACGGCAGCGGTGGCGCGACATCGACACGGTTTGGAGGTTGAAGATGAAGGATCCTCAAGGACCTCGTTGTAATTTTCAAAAAAATTAGGATGCTTTGTACTATTTAATGTTACTTTTAATGCCAGGATCCTATTGGCAAAAAAACGCATGCACGAACGTAAAATGGTGTGAACACTATGCCTAAATCAAAGAAAGAAAGAAAGAAGACAAGGGGTGTTTTGTTGGGGATCGGCGTAGAAAACAAAAATTTCCTACCTACGAGTCCCGAACCCAAGATCTATGCTATGCTGATGTATGTAACGGAAGGAATCGGTGTTCATACCTTTGAAGACCGAAAGAGGGAAACGTTCCTCGAATGTGGTTGGCGTAGACTCTGATCCTACGACCTCCCTGTCGTGTTGAAGAACCTCCGACGATGAAGTAGCACCAAACGTGTAGTGCCTCGCGGGATTACACACGTACGGTGCAACCGACGTCCCTCCGGGCTCCGAACCAGAAGAGCAGCGGAAAGAAGATTGATCTGGATCCCTATTCCGGCAGCGCGACGGCGTCCGAATGATGGTGAAACCCCCAACCAGGTGCAAACTCCAAACCAGGGGAGTCCGCTCTAGGTCGGAGAAAAAGAGAGAGACAGAAAATCAATGTTGTGTTGAAAAAGGCACACCCACCCCTCCTTATATAGGCCAAGGAGGGGCTCCACCCCCTCCCCTTCCCCCATGTGGGACTAAACCCCCAAGGGGGGGAGTGGTGCGGCTAGGAGGGGGGATGGGCCCCTCCCTTGGCGCCAAGCCCAAGGGGGGAGGCTCCCCCTTCCCCTCATGGGCCTTTTAAGGACCAAATACATTTTCACCTTTTTAATTAATTATTTAAATCATTTTTAATATTTAATTCTGTCAATTAAATAATAAAAAATATTTAAACATTAATATATATTATTTTGAACCTTTCAAAATATCCGGAACAGCTTCCGGCACCTCCCGGTACATTTCCGATGTTTTCTCTCTTTTCACCGATGATCCCGAATCAATCCTTAATGCATCGATTGCCCTTAAGTGTTACACCCTACGGTCCGGGAAACAGTAGACATGATCGAGACACTCTCTGACGAATGACCATCATGTGGGATCTGGTTACAATCCTTGATGTGCCCCTACGCTTCCATCGAATAAACTTCATCGCTGTTGAACCGTTAACATATGACTTGATCCCTTTGTGCTTCGTTACTATGTTTGTCCGAGGTATGATCGTCGGTATCCAATACCTAGTTCTTCCTCGTCTCCGACATAACATGTTTACTCGTCTTTGAATATTACATCTCTTGTGACCTAGTCACTTGCTTGCAAGCTATTGATGCAACACCACCGAGTGGTCCCAGAGTACCTATCCGTCACTCGGATTAACAAATCCTGCTCTGATCTATTTCATACTCCTCAACATATCTACTTCGGAATACCCAAGATACACCTTTTCAGTTACCATGTTTCAGTGTAACGGTTAATGCACTCAAAGCATCCTAATAGATAACAATTATGTATGATCATCACGGTCTAAGGATTCAGTCACTATGTTATTAAGTCATCGCAATGCTGAACTTAGGTGACTTGATCACACTGCAATGCTTAAGGTGGGTGTGTGTCCATCACATCATTCTCCTAATGATATGACCTCATTGTCAATAGACTATTATGTTCTCATGATCAGGAAACCTTGATCATCAATTTGTTGGGGTTCGCAGCAGAAAACACAAAATTTTCTAACTAGCGTTCCCATAACCCAAGATCTAGCTAGCCGTATTACCGTAACGGAAAGTAGTGCGGAAATAACATACCTCGGGGTGTAGTCCGTTGCGCGGGAAACGTTCCCACAAACGTGGTTGATGTAGCCGATCAAGTTTCACAGCCCCCTGGCTGTGTTGAGCACCCAGATGGGTGTAGTGCCACACGTGCAGCACCTCGTAGTACTCGCACACATACGAGACTCGATGACGACCTCCGTTCTCCGATCCAGCGGAGGTGGCGGAAGCAGACCTCCGGACGGAGCTTCGGCAGCACGACGACCTCCGATTCTAGCAGAGAAGCCTCAATTCCATTATAGGCTCACACTAGGGATCCCACCGTGAAAGAGACAAGGGAGGGGAGAAGACCGGAGAAAACCGATCTCAATTCGGAGTAATATTTATTTTCTCACGAATTTCTGTGTATTAAATATGTGCACCCTGCCCATCTATATATAGGCAGAGGGGAGGGAGTCAACCCCTCTCCCTTAGCAATGTGGGACTAAAGTCCCTTTGCTAAGGGGAGGTGGCCGGCCAAGGGGGGGAGGGGGCGCACCCCTCATGGGCCCTAGGGCCCATGGCGCCTCCCCCTCTTTTTTCTTTTTCTTTTTCCCTTTTATTTCCCCTAATGGGCCTTTTTCTCCACTAAGGCCCATTGCACATATTAATTAGAAATAAAATGATTTTAATTATTAATTCAATTAATTAATAACTAAAACATAATATTCCATCTCCCGGTGCTCCGGAACACCTTCCGGTTCACTCCGAACTTGTTTCGGTTCAACACGGTACTTCTCCGATATTGTTTCCTTTATTCTCTGGTTACTCCGATGGTTCCAAAAAGGTCTCCGATTTCATCGAGCCCTTAAGTGTGTTACCCTACGGTCCGAGAACACTCCAGTCATGACCGAGCAGAGGCTACCGTCAATGATCATCAGCGGGACCTGGATGCCCATAATGGCCCCTGTGCATTCCGGATATCAAACACCGATTGGACCTTACGCCGTATAGCATTCCCTTTGTCAGCGATACTGGAGTGTTCCGAGATTCGATCAATGACATCCTATGTCTGGTTCAACCTCGTTCCGAACTAATCCTATTCACTCGTTCCCGTGATATTCATCCCCGTGACCTAGTCACACGCTGCAGCTTTATGGATGGAATCTCACCGAGTGGGCCCCGAGTATCTATCCATTATATGGATTGACAAATCCCGCTCTTGTAACAATACTCCTCAACATATCTCCACGGAATACCTAAGATACAACCGTTATGACCCGCATATTTCAGTCAGGTGGTGGGATGTAAGTAAAGCATCCGGGAAGATAGTGATTATGCACGTACTCACGGTCAAAGGAACGGTCTACCACGTTCTGTAATTACAACACTGAACCTTCATAAGATTTGATCATGCTGTAATGCTTACTTTGGGTAATGTTCATCACGTCACTTAACCAGTGAGGTGACCTCATAGTCAAGAGACTTAATTGTCCATGATCGCGAAACCACGACCATCATGTTGACCATGAACTAGTTATCGATGTAGAGGCTAACTAGGAACTCTGGGGGTTTCTATACCACACCTGTATCATTGTTTCACTGACACAGTTCTAGCACGGTATGAAACTGGTTATGAACTTGCTTAGATATATTGGAATAATCATATATTATTTGCCTCTAGAGCATATATCCAACAGTCTCTCACTTGCACTAGAGTGCTAATAATCTAGCCGCATTTTTTCGATCATAATCATATTATCACATAAGTGTTCATTGATCATGCATGCTCATGGAAGAGGGTTCGTCAACGAACTGCACCAATTCAGATTCGTATGTTTCCTTTGCAACTGGTATAGGTCAAAAGCTCTTTTGACATACCACTCATTATCATATAATGGTTGGATATAAGTTTCGCGGGAGAGTTAGACTATTATTTCACAGTATCCTCCAATGATCTCTTGGTTCAGTCTTTAGAAGACTCACCCTTAGTCATATATACTGGGAAATACACTCAGCCAGAAGTCCAATACTTCTAACGCTAAACTTTTATCGATACGTCTACTTTCTTAAGTAGTATTATGTTTGTAGTGCCGTGAATTTTTCTCACATTTCTTTCATGTCTTTGGTGATGTCTCTAATTCCATATAGACCCATAATATGGCTTGCAATTGTAATCTTGCATTACATTCAAGTCTATTATCCTCTCTATATTTTAGAGATTAGTCCTCAGTATTCCTCATATACTGAATGCATGGACTTTATTCAGATTCTGTGTTTGACTCCTAAAGCACATCGGAATCTGTTCTTCTTCCAAGAACTTTTGAGTCATTCTGTTGTTGGATTCACAATGCATGTTATATGGTAGAATCATATGTCAAGAACATATAAGATCACATGTCCAGTACATGTTGCATCTCTATTCTTCCATCAAGACATTGCTTGTGATATTTGGATTTCATTCATTATATAATTTCTAGCCACAAGAACCTGTTTCTTATCTTAGAAGATTATTCCAACCTTCACTTCGTTTCATTATCCGTATCTTAATCTACTCATATAGATTTCAACGTGTAATGTGTTGGTATTTCACATAAAAGAAGATTCTTGCAATCTTGTATTTTATTTGCCTTATGCTCTATATATATCATAATGCACATATGTATATAATACAATTCTCTATATACACAATCAATGCATGTCCATATATATACATATGAGATCATTCTTCACGCATATCAATGCATATATGTTTGAGATAATGATCATGCTCCCACTCAAATATATCCATCATATACTCATATATTTGTGGTTCAGCTTTCATCAAGTCATTTTATTGTTCACTATGTCTCACATAATGACAAAGCTTCCAAAGCTCCCACTCAGAAAATGCCCTCTGCATTCCAAGTTTCCGGGAAGTCTTCAAAGCTCCCACTCAGTTTCATGAAACTGCAGGCCCACTCAATATTTTGTTCATCACAAAATCACTTGATCAGATCAAGGTTGAGGGTTCCTGTCTTGAGGTACTATAGTCCATCCTTTTAACGAAGTAACCTTCGTCATGCCCATTGCAATTCTCTTTCAAATCCCAAATTTGACTGAGATGCAATTTCAGGCTATGGTCCATCGTAGTGTAAATGAAATATTTTATTGATTAAAGCATTCCTACGTTTCCGTAGTCAATCACCATTGAACTTTGGTCATAACCAAATAATGCCTTATGCCCATTACATTATTCTCAATAACTCTCCAGTTTGTCGAGAATATGAAATAACCGATTTATTTCACGGGACGTGAGCCATCCTATATGTAACTCAATATTATTTCATTTCTCCTCGTGTTCTAGGCTACCATCATTCCTTTGTGTCTTCAAGCAATGTTATTCCCTATTGTTTTATTAATAAGACTCATGATTATTGTTCTGTACAGAACGTATTCATGACAACCTTCTAAATTCAATAATGGCTTCAACTCATATACCAAGATCAATCATCTTTGGCATATCCTTCCTTATATAGCGTCATTACAGCGGAACATGCTTCCGTTGCAATACTCTGATATTCTGAAGGCAAGGTCCAATACCCCGGTCAAAGTTTCCATTATCTCCCATTGGATCCGTGTTGAGAGACTTTTCTCGTATTACCAATTAAGCAACACAAATTTTGCTATTCGGGGAGAATATGTAATTTCAATTGCTCGTAGTTTTATTACAAAGAAATTCTTTCTTTTAAGAAACCTTATAACACCATCAGTTATGGAGCTATCATGTCTTGTTAGAATTAGGATGGTTTCCTATTTATGAAGTGGGTGTTTTAACTTAATGAATTAAACAACTTATTCAACAATAACTATAGTGCTAGGGGAAAGAACGTTTAGACCATACTACGATTTAGTATGACTACGAATGGTTTAAGTAGTCTAGTACTTTCAACTTCCATCGTAGTTTGTGGTACAACTTCCACAAGTCTCCCATTATGTCAATATCAATACTTATCACTTCGGATCGTAGCGTAGTGATATGTATCCTTGTATTCTCACTTCTCACTGTGATTCCTGAATCTCAGTTATATGATCTCAATTGAATACAACTTTCAATTAATCATATGAAGTCTTTAATGATAACTCACGTGCCCATTCTACATCATTTATGTATAATGATTGGCACAAGTTCTACTTGCTAGAACCTTGTCACGATTATATTTATTGCAGAGGTTCATAGATCGTGTATCTAATCCATCTCATGCAATCAAGTTATGTCTTTCATTCGATAATGAACTCACAAGTTAATAGATCATACATTTAATGAATTCATCAGTTATGAAGTCACCTCATGCAATCAAATCTTTGACTTGTTATAATCAAGACAACTTTATCATTAAACATTGAATATTTCTTGACAATAATATTAGTATTAGAAATGCTTTCTAGCATATCATAAATCAAGACGTAATCAAAGTATAAGCACACTTTTATTCATAAAGATGGAACAACTGACTTGTCTCATTACATGAATAACTTTGTCTCGCGAGATGCAAGACACACAACTAAGTGTTCATACTATAATGATTACATAAGATTTATCTAATACTCTAAGTATCTCCTATGATAGATGTCTCGGTGGAATCCATGCTGGCCATCAACTGACTTGATACCCATCAATCCTTGATTTCACCTCTCCCCGTCCATGCAACGGCAGGTCCTGTTTTCATAAAACAGAATAAGTATCACATACTCATTTACTGCAAATGTTGTATAAGGGAGTAAACATTTATAAAAGTATATCAAGTATATACCTTCTCCATCGACAACTTCTCCTTCAATGGGTTCAACCTCCAGGTACTGAAGTCTATCCATGAAGTCAGAGAACTCGAGGCTTTCACCTCTGCCGACATAGCAATGAACATGGTCTGTATAGCTCGGTGGAAGCGAGTGTAACACCGTGTATATCGCAGACTCATGTGTGGTCTCATAGTCAAAATCATCTACGAGGCTCAGATGTATCTCATGCATTTTGGCCAAGTGTGCCTTCAGGCAAGAGCCTTCTTCCATCTTTGTAGAGAGAAACTCACTTTCTAACTCAAATCTGGCAACTCTAAACTGATGCAAGTTTGATGACTTCAGCTCAT
Source organism: Bromus sterilis (assembly GCA_950022295.1). Lineage (NCBI taxonomy): Eukaryota > Viridiplantae > Streptophyta > Magnoliopsida > Poales > Poaceae > Bromus > Bromus sterilis. The sequence continues at coordinate 37,151,813 of OX465597.1, forward strand.
CGATCATATCATATGTATCCAAATCAGCATACTCCTCACGCAAAGGTTGCGGAATGCTGGTTTCTATGATACCCTTAGCTATGGCATATGTCCTTCGACGATACTGATAATCAATCGCTGCTTGTGCATCCATGTCGTTTGCTGGAGGGTTTCCCACATGCTTTTTAGTTAAGAATGAAAGGTTGATTCCCTTGAGCACGACTCTAAGGCGTAAGTACCAACTAACGAAGTTTGACCCATTTTCTTTAAGTCTTTCACCATGTAAGAAGGAAACCATTTCAAGGTACTGGGTATTATCCATTTTCTACAAACATAATTGCAAGGAACACAATTAAGACTAGTTCACAACAATGAGTTCATATAATCACATTATAAATGAGCTCGCACTAAAACAATTCATCCCTAGGAAGTTTTAGTGATTACATGATCCAGATTCACTGCCTGACCTCGAATATCACACGGCCGACGGGTTAGTTTCAAAGGTAGACAACAACTTGTGCGATCACATTATCTTATATGTACTGTGACTCATGCTCGATCTTTCGATCTCTAGTATTCCGAGGCCATATCTGCATATGCTAGGCTCGCCAAATTAACCTCCATGTTATATGCTGCTCAGCAAGGCCATACCTGCATATGCCAGGCTTGCCGAACCCAACCTCATGCGAACTCCATTGAATGTGTAGGACAACTCCGGTATGTACGGAGTATCAAGCCATATGGGAGAACCTTCCAGGCGGTGCACACTTCGGTAGAATACTTGTGTTTGGCTTTGTTAAGGGATCATCTTATCACATGCTACCGTCGTGTATCCTATACTAGCAAGTTTTAAGATGTCTGAGCTATGGCAACACTAAGTCTACAGTGTCTCCATTTTAGTTTGTTTTATGATGACGATTACTACTTACTAGTAACACATAGCAAAAGCTATCACTACATCACAAACAAACGAACGATAGCCCCCACTTAGCAATACAAGGTTTAGACGGTCTAGTTGTATATTGCAAGTTTTACATGGCTGCTAGGGCTTTCATAGTTAAACAGGTTTTAACCTACGATTCAACCACAACGTCAACCATACGATTGTCTCTATTACACCCCGCACGGGGCCCTCCGTTGCAAATGCCACATCCGCTAAAGTAGAGGGACAGACACCCCCCAGCCACTTTATACGGTACAAGCCGCATGTTAAGCGTGGAACCAGTCTCGCGTAAGAGTACGCGTAAGGTTGGTTGTGGGCCGTTTAGTCAAACAATGTCGCAGATGTGAACAAGTACACGTGGGAGGGTAACAATCATACAATCAACGCCCACATCGCCGATGTGTTCTATCCGTACAGTAATACTAAGCATAGACCTAGCTCTGATACCACTGTTGGGGTTCGCAGCAGAAAACACAAATTTTTCTAACTAGCGTTCCCATAACCCAAGATCTAGCTAGCCGTATTACTGTAACGGAAAGTAGTGCGGAAATAACATACCTCGGAGTGTAGTCCGTTGCGCGGGAAACGTTCCCGCAAACGTGGTTGATGTAGCCGATCAAGTTTCACAGCCCCCTGGCTGTGTTGAGCACCTGGATGGGTGTAGTGCCACACGTGCAGCACCTCGTAGTACTCGCACACATACGAGACTCGATGACGACCTCCGTTCTCCGATCCAGCGGAGGTGGCGGAAGCAGACCTCCGGACGGAGCTTCGGCAGCACAACGGCCTCCGATTCTAGCAGAGAAGCCTCAATTCCACTATAGGCTCACACTAGGGAGCCCACCGTGAAAGAGACAAGGGAGGGGAGAAGACCGGAGAAAACCGATCTCAATTCGGAGTAATATTTATTTTCTCACGAATTTCTGTGTATTAAATATGTGCACCCTGCCCATCTATATATAGGCAGAGGGGAGGGAGTCAACCCCTCTCCCTTAGCAATGTGGGACTAAAGTCCCTTTGCTAAGGGGAGGTGGCCGGCCAAGGGGGGGGGGGGGGGAGGGGGCGCACCCCTCATGGGCCCTAGGGCCCATGGTTCCTCCCCCTCCTTTTTCTTTTTCCTTTTCCATTTTATTTCCCCTAATGGGCCTTTTTCTCCACTAAGGCCCATTGCACATATTAATTAGAAATAAAATGATTTTAATTATTAATTCAATTAATTAATAACTAAAACATAATATTCCATCTCCCGGTGCTCCGGAACACCTTCCGGTTCACTCCGAACTTGTTTCGGTTCAACACGGTACTTCTCCGATATTGTTTCCTTTATTCTCTGGTTACTCCGATGGTTCCGAAAAGGTCTCCGATTTCATCGAGCCCTTAAGTGTGTTACCCTACGGTCCGAGAACACTCCAGTCATGACCGAGCAGAGGCTACAGTCAATGATCATCAGTGGGACCTCGATGCCCATAATGACCCCTGTGCATTCCGGATATCAAACACCGATTGGACCTTACGCCGTATAGCATTCCCTTTGTCAGCGATACTGGATTGTTCCGAGATTCGATCAATGACATCCTATGTCTGGTTCAACCTCGTTCCGAACTAATCCTATTCACTCGTTCCCGTGATATTCATCCTCGTGACCTAGTCACACGCTGCAGCTTTATGGATGGAATCTCACCGAGTGGGCCCCGAGTATCTATCCATTATATGGATTGACAAATCCCGATCTTTGTAACAATACTCCTCAACATATCTCCACGGAATACCTACGATACAACCGTTATGACCCGCATATTTCAGTCAGGTGGTGGTTTGTAAGTCAAAGCATCCGGGAAGATAGTGATTATGCACGTACTCACGGTCAAAGGAACGGTCTACCACGTTCTGTAATTACAACACTGAACCTTCATAAGATTTGATCATGTTGTAATGCTTACTTTGGGTAATGTTCATCATGTCACTTAACCAGTGAGGTGACCTCATAGTCAAGAGACTTAATTGTCCATGATCGCGAAACCACGACCATCATGTTGACCATGAACTAGTTATCGATGTAGAGGCTAACTAGGAACTATGGGTGTTTCTATACCACACCTGTATCATTGTTTCACTGACACAGTTCTAGCACGGTATGAAACTGGTTATGAAGTTGCTTAGATATATTGGAATAATCATATATTATTTGCCTCTAGAGCATATATCCAACACAATTGCCCAATGAGCTAGTATGCCTGAGTTTAACTAGGGACCAGGTTGTTATATATCACACATGTATTAATGTTTCCGCTTAATATAGTTCTAGCACAATATATAACGTATTATGAACAAACAGATATGTGACAAATATCTTTATTAATTTGCCTCTAGGGCACATATCCAACAGTCTCTCACTTGCACTAGAGTACAAATTACACTAGTTTACATCAGGTATGTATCTAACACCAATAGTCTCTCGGTGTTGTTAAAACTTGGCTTGTGGAAGAGGTTTAGTCATTGGGTCTGACGGATTCAGATCCATATGTATTTTGAAAATCCTAGTATGACCATCCTTGACGTAGTCCCGTGTCACATGGAAACGCCGGAGAATATGCTTGGCTGTAGAGTGAGTCCTCGGCTCCCTTGCGTTAGCAATGGCACCCGTATTGTCGCAATAAATGCCAACTGGATCAGTGCAACTAGGGAATACGCCAAGCTCGATGACGAACTTCTTCAGCCAATTCGCTTCGTTTGACGCTTCGCAAGCGGAAATATACTCCGACTCCATCGTAGATTGGGCGACGACTGACTGCTTGCCGCTCCTCCAGCTAATCGCACCACCATTCAACATAAACACGTATCCCGTCTAGGATTTTGAGTCATCGGGATCAGTACCAAGACTGGCATCGACGTAACCTATTACGGCGAGCTCTTCTTCACATCCTCCATAGACAAGAACCAGATCCTTAGTTCTTCGTAAGTACTTAAGGACTTTCTTCACTGCAATCCAATGATCCATTCCAGGATTACTTTGGAAATGATTAGTCAGACTAACCGCCAGGGCCACATCTGGTCGAGTACACAACATAGCATACATGATAGAACCTATGGCTGAGGAATAGGGCATTGAGGACATTTCCTCCCTTTCTTTTGTTGTTGCTGGGCATTGAGTCACACTCAATTTACTTCCTTTGATAACGGGCAAGAGGCCTCTCTTGGCGTTATCCATATTGAACCTCTTCAATATCTTCTCAAGGTAAGTTCTCTGACTCAGTGCTAATAGGTGTCTTGATCTATCTCTATAGATTTTAATGCCTAATATGTGTGCAGCTTCACCTAGGTCCTTCATGGAAAATTGTACATTCAAATATTCCTTTACCCCCTCTAGAAATTTCACATCATTCCCTATCAATAATATGTCATCCACATATAGTACTTGGAATGCCACAGAGCTCCCACTCGCTTTCTTATAAACACATAATTCTTCTTCATTTTGGACAAATCCAAAAGCTTTGATCACCTCATCAAAACGAAGATTCCAGCTCCGAGATGCTTGCTTCAACCCATAAATGGACCGTTTAAGTTTGCATACCTTACCAGCGTCCTTAGGATCAATAAAACCTTCCGGTTGTACCATATACAACTCTTCCTCAATGTTGCCATTTAGGAACGCGGTTTTCACATCCATCTGCCATATTTCATAATCGTAATAGGCAGCAATTGCTAGGAATATCCGGATAGATTTAGCATCGCTACGGGAGAGAAAGTATCTTCGTAGTCAACTCCTTGAATTTGTCGGAAACCTTTTGCGACAAGTCGAGCTTTATAGACAGATACGTTTCCGTCTGCGTCAGTCTTTTTCTTGAATATCCACTTATTCTCGACGGCCTTTTGGTCCTCGGGAATATCCACCAAAGTCCATACTTTTTTGGCATACATGGAGTCTATCTCGGATTTCATGGCTTCCAGCCATTTCTCGGACTCGGGTCCCTCCATTGCTTCTTTGTAGTTCGCAGGTTCGTCAGGTTCATTTGACATGACTGCATTGAGAAGTTGCCCATAAAACTGAGTTTTTACTCGTGCTCTTGATGACCTAAGGGGTACAATAGGATCCTCTTCATCTTGATCATGATCATCATGTATGTCACGATCGTTATAAATATCATGATGACCGTTCTCTTCAGCTCCCACTATGGAAGATGGTTCCGGAACAACTTCCATTGACATTTCTTCCACTTGGAGTGATTGGTCAATCATCTCGTTGAGGTCTATTTTCCTCCCACTCAATTCTTTCGAAAGAAACTCTTTCTCAAGAAAGCATCCAGTCTTGGCGACAAACGTTTTGCCCTCAGACTGGTTGTAGAAGGTGTATCCAACGGTTTCCCTTGGATATCCCACAAAGATGCACTTATCCGCTTTTGATTCGAGTTTGTCAGGCTGAAGTTTCCTAACATAAGCCTCACAACCTCAAATCTTTAAGTGAGAAAACTTTGGTTTCTTGCCATGCCATTCCTCAAATGGTGTTGTCTTTACGGATTTGGACGGTGCCCCATTAAGAATGTAAGTGGCAGTTTCTAATGCATACCCCCAGAATGACACAGGTAAGTCGGTATGAGATATCATCGATCGTACGCTATCCAATAGAGTTCGATTACGTTGCTCAGAAACACCGTTACGCTGAGGTGTTCCTGCCGGCGTAAGTTGTGGTACGATGCCACAAGTCTTAAGATGATCGCCAAACTCGTGACTTAAATACTCGCCTCCTCGATCGGATCAAAGGTGCTTGATTTTCTTCCCGAGTTGATTCTCGACCTCACTCTGAAATTCCTTGAACCTTTCAAAGGTTTTAGACTTATGTTTCATTAAGTAGATATACCCATATCTGCTTAAGTCATCTGTGAAGGTCACGAAGTAACGAAGACCATTGCGTGTGGGGACGTTCATAGGTCCACATACATCTGAATGTATGATTCCTAACAAGTCTTCTGCACACTCCATTGTTCCATTGAATGGAGTCCTTGTCATCTTGCCCATAAGGCATGGTTCACATGTGTCAAGGGATCCAAAATCCAATGACTCCAGAAGTCCATCATCATGAAGCTTCTTCATGCGCTTTTCACCAATATGACCAAGTCGACAATGCCACATCGTCATGTGTTCTTCGCCACTAGGTTTTAATCTTTTGGCCTCTACGTTATTAATATGAAGTATATCACAATCGAGATTAAGAATGAATAAGCCATTTTTCTCCGGTGCGTGAACATAAACACATCATCCTTATAAATCGCACAACCAATTGTATCTGACTTAAAAGAATAGTGGTCTCGCTTCAAGCAAGAACCACTAACGATGTTCACACTCAATGCGGGTACATAGTAGCACTTATTCAAAATCAAAACTAATCCCGAAGGGAGACTAAGATGCTTCGTGTCGACCGCCACCACTTCAATCCGGCAGCCGTTTCCCACGCGCATCATCACTTCATCTTTCATCAAGCGTCGCCTATTCCGTAGCCCCTGAGAGGAGTTAGAAATATGAGCAACAGATCCTGTATCAAATATCCAGGATTTTTTCCCAGCGCTTGTTAAGAAAAGATCAATAACGTGTATATGAAATATACCTTTGTCTCTTCTGACAATCTTGCCAGCCTTCTTATCCTCTAGGTACTTGAGGCAGTTGCGTTTCCAGTGACCATCACCCTTGCAGTAGAAGCACTCAACGCCGGGCTTGGGTCCATGTTTGGGTGCCTTACGAGGACTGACAACTGGCTAGTCACCCTTCTTCGGGCTTCCCTTCTCCTTCTTGCCAGACTTCTTGAATTCAACGGTCTTGTTGACCATGAATACAGCATGCTCCTTCTTGATCTCAACCTCAGCAGTTTTCAGCATGGTGAACAACTCAGAAGGGGTCTTAGTCATCCCCTGCATGTTGTAGTTCAACACAAAGCCTTTGTAGCTAGGGGGCAGCGACTGCAGCACCCTATCAACAACAATTTCATCTGGAATCTGGCATTCCAGAGCATTCAAGCGTTGAACGTAGCCAGACATCTTGACAACGTGCTCACTAACATTGTTATGCTCATCCATCTTTGCTGAGAAGAAAGCTTCAGAAGCCTCATAACGTTCAGCCCTGTCTTGGGGTGCAAAGACGGCCTTGAGGTTGGTGATTATCTCATATGCACCCATCCTCTCAAAGCGTTTCTGCAGCTCAGCCTCCATGGAGTAAAGCATTCCACTCTGTATAAGGTTGTAATCATCCGTCTTGCAGAGGTAGACATTCTTCTCATCCTGACTAGCGTCTGTTGGTGGTTCGTCACCTAACGCGGCCTCTAGTACGTATGCCATCTTGAGGGGAACGAGGAGAATCCTCAGAGTGCAGAACCAGTTGGTGAAGTTTGACCCATCGTTTTTCAGTTTGTCTTTGTCTAGGAATGACCCTAAGTTGAATGAGGGGCGAGGTGTAGCCATCTACAATGGTTATTTGCAAAACACATATTTAGACTTTGTTCATAATTGGAGTTCAATTTTAATTAATTCTAAAACTCCCACTTAGTTAAACATCTCTCCAAATTTACTAAGTGATTAACATAATCCTAGTTTGAGTGATAGTCCTCGAATATCACACGACCGACGACACATCTCCCTAGGTAGGCCATCATGCCAATTGATGGATTCTCGCCCCTCGTTTGTTACCCAAGTGGAAGGTTTGAGATGTAGTGCAGCAGCAAGTTTCCCTCGGTGAAGATACCAAGGTTATCGAACCAGTAGGACTCAGGAGATACAAGTAGGTGGCAACATCGCCAGAAATTGCTTCCTGACTAGGGTGTTGTCGTGGACCTGCACACATCAACAAATTACTCTGCTCCCAACAAGTACAGAGGAGTTGTCAATTCCTCCGGCCTTGTCGTTTACAAAGGATCAACGCAAGAGATAAAAGGTGCAAAGGAAAGTAAAAGCTGAAAGTAAATTGAGGGTGTGAACAATAATGTGAAGATGGACCGGGGTCCCGTGATTTTCACTAGTGATGTCTCTCTCCCAAAAGACGATAAAAGTGCTAGCGAGGTAAAAAAATCACAGTTGGGCAATTGACAGGATTATGAAGGCACCGCAATGCTAACTATGCTACAAAGAAAGGAAGGGCTCAAAAGCAATGGGCAGTACGCCAAGGTAAGTAGACCGAAATCCATCTGCATCTACTACGAATCATCCACCTTGAGATATCTATCCAAAACATCTCGCTGGTATTAAGTTGCGAATCCCACCCAAAGTGTAAACTCAAAGCAACAGACAACTGCATTAAAAGAACTTTGCGTAAAGTAAACAATCCTTGCACCCACAGGTACAAGCACCGTTGTTTTATCCCTGGTGGCAACAGCACATCCCCTAGTCTCATGTTTCTGTCACTCAAGCTAGACATCAAGGGGCTGAACCCACAATCGAGCATAACGCTCTCTCTTGGAGTTGCAAATAAAATACTTGGGCAAAGCAAATACCGCAACGGAGAACATGCAAGGATTTACTCAAGAACAAAATATTAAAGAGAAGAACCAAATATATTACTCATCACAATCTGAACATAGTCTCATAATCCATCAGATCCCAACAAACTCAACATAGCAACAGCAGAAATTACATAGATGCCTCGATCATGTGAGGCAGCTCACGAGGACTCGAAAGTGGAAGCACAAAAGGGGGAGAGATAGATCACAAAGCTACTGGTCACGGACCCATGGTCCAAGGGGGACTACTCACGACACATCCGGGAGGCGACCATGGCTATGGATGGTCTCCCGGAGGGGGTTCCTCCTTCCGGCAGGGTGCCGGGGCAGCTTCTCCAGGCAACCCCGATCTTGAAACGGCGGCGGCGGCGGTACAGAGGGGAGTTCGCGAGAAAGAGATCAATATTAGGGGTTTCCACCCCGAGGGGTAAATATAGGCGAAGGGTGCATCGAGGGGACTCACAAGGCAGTCAGGAGGGTCCCTGGCGCGGCCCAGGGTGGGGCCGCGCCACCTTCCCTCCTGGCTGCCTGGTGGTTGCCCCCCTTCCCTCTCTTGGTGATTCCGGAAGCTTCTGTTGCGCTGATTTTTTATATATTTTTCCCGGAATTTTTGGAGCACTTTTAATGGCCGGAAAACCTGAAATACAAAAACAACAGAAAACAGAAACTGGCAACTGGGTGCACTGAGTTAATAGGTTAGTCCAAATAGGTTCAAAAGTGTATGAAAGTTCAAGCAAAACATGGCAAAGTCACACAAAACATGCATGGAGCAAGCAGAAATTATAGATACGTTTGGGACGTATCACCACATCATATCCGTTATATGACTCATGCTTAACCTTTCGGTCATCCGTATCCCAAGCTCATATCTACATATGTCAAGCCTGCCAGTCGAACCTTAGTGTATGGTTGTTCAGCAAGGCCATATCTGCATATGCTAGGCTTGCCAAACCCAACCTCATGCGATCGCTAATGTATGTATGACACCCGTGTTGGGATACGGGGCAGAAAACACAAATTTTTCATACCTACGGTACCCGAACCCAAGATCTATGTTATGGTGATGTAAAGTAACGGAGGGAATCGGTGTTCATACCTTTGAAGACCGAAAGAGGGAAACGTTCTTGCAAACGTGGTTGGCGTAGACTCAGAACTATGACCTCCATGTCGTGTCGAAGACCACCACCGGCGAGGATGACTCCCGGTAAACCTCCAGCGACGAAGTAGCACCACAGGTCTAGTGCCTCTAAGAGATTATACACGTACGGTACAATCGATGTTCCTCCCGGGCCCCGAACCAGGCGAGCAGCGGAAGAAAGACGGCTACAGATCCCGACTCCAGCAGAGCGACGGCCTGCCTTATGGTGGAGAACACCAATCCTGGTGCAGACTCCAAACAAGGGGAGTCCACTTCCGGGAAGGAGGAGGAAGAAGGACATATTGGTGTGTTGGAAAAAGGGGGGTCTACCCCTCCTTATATAGGCCAAGGGGGGTGTGATCCTCCTCCCCTCCCCCATGTGGGACTAAACTCCCAAGGGGGGAGTGCGCCGGCCATAGGGGGGTTGGGCCCCACCCTTGGCGCCAAGCCCAAAGGGGGGAAACCCCTTCCTCCCCTAATGGGCCCCATGGGCCCATATAGCCTTTTCCCATTTTTTTAATTTATTTAATATGTTTTAAATATTTAATTCAGATAATTAAATAATAGAACATTATTAAAACAATTAAACTTTATTTTGAACTATTCAAAAATGTCCAGAAACCATTCCGTCCTCCTCCGGAACTATTCCGGTGATTTCTCCTATTTCACCGATTGATCCCGTAACTGTCCTATGCATCGATTGCCCTTAAGTGTAACACCCTAACGGTCCGGGAAACAGCAGACATGGTCAAGACTCTTCTCGTTGACCAATGACTAGTCAGTTGGACCTGGTTACAATCCTTGACAGCCCCTGCGCTTCCATCGAATGAACTTCGATCGCTTTTGGAAACCGTTAACGATACGACGTAATCCCTTTGTGCTGCGGTACTTTGTTTGTCCGAGGTTTGATCGTCGGTATCCTACATACTGTGTTCACATCTCGTTCACAACAAACAACTTCTCTCGTCCATGATCATTGCATCTCTTGTGACCTAGTCACGTCCTTGCAAGGTGTTGATGCAATATCACAGAGTGGACCCAGAGTACCTGTCCTGTCACAAGGACTGACAAATCCCGCTCTGATCTAAAGACATACTCATCAACCATCTATTTCGGAATACCCAAAGTGCACCGTTATAGCCAGCATATTTCAGTCAGGCAGTGGGATACAAATCAAAGCCTCCTCATAGATGGTAATTGCGTATGATCATTACGGTCTAAGGACTAAGCCATACGTTACAAAGTCATAGCAACGCTGAACTATGTGACTCGATCACATTGCAATACTTTAGGTGGGTGTACGTCCATCACATCATTCCCCTTAATGATATGACCTCATTGTCAATGGACTTAAGTGTCGCCATGATCAGGAAAGCTTGATCAATCAATTGCCCAATGAGATAGTTTACCCGAGTTAAACTAGGGACCATGTTTTATACTACACCTGTATTAGTATTTCCAAGTAATACAGTTATAGCACAGTATAAACATATTATGAACAAAACGGATATGTGACAAATATCTTTATTAATTTGTCTCTAGGGCACATATCCAACAGTCTCCCACTTGCACTAGAGTACAAATTACACTAGTTTACATCAGGTATGTATCTAACACCAATGGTCTCTCGGTGTTCTTCAAACTTGCCCTGTGGAAGAGGTTTAGTCATCGGGCCTGCTGCGTTCAGATCCGTATGTATCTTGTGAATCCTAGTGTGTCCATCCCTGACGTAGTCTCGCGTCACATGGAACTTTCGGAGGATGTGCTTGGCTGTAGAGTGAGTTCTTGGCTCCTTCGCGTTAGCAATGGCACCCGTGTTGTCGCAGAAGATTCCCACGGGGTTAGTGCAACTGGGAAAAACGCCAAGCTCGATCACGAACTTCTTCAGCCACAGCGCCTCGTTTGACGCTTCGCAAGCGGCAATATACTCCGACTCCATTGTAGATTGAGCGACGACTGACTGTTTGCCGCTCCTCCAGCTAATTGCGCCACCGTTCAACATGAAAACATATCCCGTCTGGGATTTCGAGTCATCTAGATCTGAGCCGAGGCTTGCGTCAACGTAACCTTTTACGGTGAGCTCCTCATCAACTCCTCCATAAACAAGAAAGAGATCCTTGGTTCTTCTTAAGTACTTAAGGATGTTCTTTACTGCTGTCCAGTGAGCCATTTCCGGGTTACTCTGGTAGCGATTAGTCATACTAATGGCCAGCGCTAAATCCGGTCTGGTACATAACATAGCATACATGAGAGAACCTATGGCTGAGGCATAGGGCTTTGAGGACATCTCCTCCTTCTCTTTTGCTGTGGTTGGGCATTGAGTCACACTTAATTTGACACCTTTTATAACTGGCAAGAGACCTCTCTTGGAGTCATCCATTTTGAACCTTTTCAATATCTTGTCAATATAAGTGTTCTGACTTAAGGCCAACAGACGATTAGGTCTATCTCTATAGATCTTAATCCCCAATATGTACGCAGCTTCACCTAGGTCCTTCATGGAAAATTGTCCATTTAGATATTCCTTCACTTCCTCTAAGAATTTCTTATCGTTCCCTATTAGTAATATGTCATCTACATATAACACAAGGAATGCTACAGAGCTTCCACTCAGTTTCTTATAGACGCAGAACTCTTCGACGTTTTGGACAAATCCAAAAGCTTTAATGACCTCATCAAATCGAAGATTCCAGCTCCGAGATGCTTGCTTCAACCCATAGATGGACCGTTGAAGCTTGCAAACCTTACCAGCGTTCCTTGGATCGACAAACCCCTCTGGTTGCATCATATACAACTCTTCCTCAATGTTGCCATTCAGGAATGCAATTTTCACATCCATCTGCCATATCTCGTAATCATGATATGCAACTATTGCTAGTAGGATCCGAATAGACTTTATCATCGCTACAGGAGAGAACGTCTCCTCGTAGTCAACTCCTTGAATTTGTCGGAAACCCTTCGCGACAAGTCGAGCTTTGTAGACAGATACGTTTCCTTATGCGTCAGTCTTTTTCTTGAAAATCCATTTATTATCGACGGCCTTGCGGTCCTCGGGAATATCCACCAAAGTCCATACTTTGTTGGTGTACATGGAGTCTATTTCGGATTTCATGGCTTCAAGTCATTTCTCGGACTCGGGTCCCTCCATTGCTTCTTTGTAACTTGTAGGTTCATCCGACTCATCAGCCGAGATTGCATTCACAACCTGTCCGTAAAACTCAGTAGGTTGACGGACTCTTGATGACCTACGGGGCGTAAAAGGTTCCTCTTCATTCTCACCATGATCATCATTAATGTCATGATCATTATGAATGTCGTTCTGGCAATTCTCTTCAGCTCCCACTGTGGAAGATGGTTCCAGAACAATTTCCGTAGCCGTTTCTTCCAATTGGAGTGATTGGTCAGTCACTTCATCGAGGTCTATTTTCCTCCCACTCAACTCTTTCGCGAGAAACTCCTTCTCAAGAAAGTGTCCCGTCTTGGCAACAAACGTTTTGATGTCAGACTTGTTGTAGAAGGTGTATCCACAAGTTTCCTTGGGATAGCCCACAAAGATGCACTTATCCGCCTTGGATTCAAGTTTGTCAAGCTGTAGTTTCCAAACATAAGCCTCACAACCCCAAATCTTCAGGTGAGAAAACTTAGGTTTTGTGCCATGCCATTCTTCAAATGGTGTTGTCTTTACGGATTTGGATGGTGCCCTATTAAGAATATGAATGGCAGTTTCTAATGCATACCCCCAGAATGACACAGGCAAATCAGTATGAGACATCATCGATCGTACACTATCCAATAGGGTTCGATTACGTCGTTCCGCCACACCGTTTCTCTGAGGTGTGCCTGCCGGCGTAAGCTGTGGTACTATACCACAAGACTTCAGATGATTTCCAAACTCGTGACTCAAATATTCGCCACCTCGATCCGATTGAAGGTGCTTGATTTTTCTTCTGAGTTGATTTTCGAGCTCATTCTGAAATTCCTTGAACTTTTCAAAGGTTTCAGACTTGTGCTTCATCAAGTAAATATACCCATATCTACTCAAGTCATCAGTAAAGGTCACGAAGTAACGAAGACCATTGCGAGTGGGGACGTTCATGGGTCCACATACATCCGAGTGTATGATCCCCAATAAGACATCCGCACGCTCCATTACGCCATTGAATGGAGTCCTTGTCATTTTGTCCATGAGGCATTGTTCACATGTATCAAGGGATCCAAAATCCAATGACTCAAGAAGTCCATCCTTATGGAGCTTCTCCATGCGTTTTATACCAATATTACCAAGTCGGCAATGCCACATCATCATGTGATCTTCATCATTCTTCAATCTTTTGGCCTCAATATTGTTAATGTGACATACGTCACCATCGAGATCAAGTACGAATAAACCATGCAACTCTGGTGCGTGAACATAAAACATTTTATCCTTATAAATCGAACAACCAATTGTGTCAGACTTAAAAGAATAGTGGTCTCGCTTCAAGCAAGAGCCACTAACGATGTTCACACTCAACGCGGGTACATAGTAGCAATTATTCAGAACTAAAACCAATCCCGAAGGGAGACTAAGATGCTTCGTGTCGACTGCCAAGACCTCAATCCGACAGCCATTCCCCACGCGCATCGTCACTTCATCTTTGAGCAAGCGTCTCCTATTCCTTAGTCCCTGAATGGAATTAGAAATACGAGCGACAGATCCTGTATCAAATATCCAGGATGTGTTCCCGGCGCTTTTCAAGAGAAGATCAACAATATGTATATCAAATATACCTTCGTCTCTCTTGGCGACCTTGCCAGCCTTCTTGTCCTTTAGGTACTTGGGACAGTTGCGTTTCCAGTGACCTTCACCCTTGCAGTAGAAGCACTCCACTCCGGGTTTAGGCTTGGGTGCCTTGGGAGGAGCGGCAACTGACTTGTCATCCCTCTTGGGGCCACCTCTTTTGGCCTTCTCCCGCCTGCTTGACTTCTTAAAGTTAGTGGTCTTGTTGACCATGAAGACGGCGTGCTCCTTCTTGATCTCAACCTCGGCGCTCTTCAGCATGGCGAATAACTCAGAAGGGGTTTTGGTCATCCCCTGCATGTTGTAGTTCAGCACAAAGCCTTTGTAGCTAGGGGGAAGAGACTGCAACACCCTATCAACAGCAAGTTCATCTGGAATCTGGCATTCTAGAGCATTCAAGCGCTGAACGTAGCCAGACATTTTGACTACGTGCTCACTCACGCTGCCATGCTCGTCCATCTTTGCTGAGAAGAAGGCTTCAGAAGCCTCGTACCATTCAGCCCTGGATTGAGGTGCAAAGACTGCCTTGAGGTCGGTGATAATCTCATATGCACCCATCCTCTCAAAGCGTTTCTACAGCTCAGCCTCCATGGAGTAGAGCATGCCACTCTGGACAAGGTTGTAATCATCAGTCTTGGAGAGATAGACATTCTTCTCGCCTTGACTGGCATCATCTGCTGGTGCGTCACCTAACGTGTCCTCTAGTACGTATGCCATCTTGAGGGGAACGAGGAGAATCCTCAGGGTGCGGAACCAGTTGGTGAAGTTTGTCCCATCTGTTTTTAGCTTATCTTTCTCTAGGAATGATCCTAAGTTGAACGAGGGGCGAGGTGCTACCATCTACAAGGTTGATTCACAAGGATACATATTTAGACTTTTGTTCATAATGTGGAGTTTCAATTTGATCTCAAAATTCTAGAAAGCTCCCACTTAGATAAACACCTCTCAATTTAACTAAGTGATTACACAATCCCAGCCCCCATACCTCCCCCGATCGTCACGGCCATCAGTATGCGAACCAGGTAGGCCTCTAAGCCAATCACATCAGGCATGTGACTCGTGCTCGACCTTTCAGTCTTCTGTGTTCCAGGCCCGCATCTACATACGTCAAGCCTGCCAATCGAACCTTGATGTTAGCTGTTCAGCAAGGCCATATCTGCATATGCCAGGCTTGCCGAACCCAACCTCATGCGAACTCCGTTTAATATGTAGGACAACTCCGGTATGTACGGAGCATCAAGCCATATGGGAGAACCTTCCAGGCGGTGCCCACCAAGGGAGAACACAATGTTGGTATTGTGAGAGATGGTCCTGTTTCGTGCTACCGTCGATATATCTAGCATACTAGCATAAAACAGGAAGTAAAACTGTAAATCATACAACCTATGATCCCCTTTCATGCAAAGCAAAGTTAAACGCCTTTCTACTTTAGCTTGTGCAAGTTTTACGTGGCTGCTAGGGGTTTCGAGAGAGAGAACCGTTTCTATCCTGCGAAAAACATGCCACAACACCGTCTCCCATCCGTCTCTATTACACCCCTGTCGGGGCCCTCCGTTGCAAACATCTTCGCATTGCTAATGCAGAGAGACAGACACCCCCCAGCCACTTTATATGGTACAAGCCATATGTCAAGCGTGGAACCAGTCTCGCGTAAACGCGTAAGGTCGGTCGGGGGCCGCTTCATCAAACATTACCGCAACGCTAAATGAGTACACGTGGGAGGGTAACGAATGAAGATTCGATGCCCACATCCAAGATGTGTTCTACCCATACAATACATCTATGCATAACTAGCTCATGATACCACTGTTGGGATACGGGGCAGAAAACACAAAATTTTCATACCTACGGTACCCGAACCCAAGATCTATGCTATGGAGATGTAAAGTAACGGAGGGAATCGGTGTTCATACCTTTGAAGACCGAAAGAGGGAAACGTTCTTGCGAACGTGGTTGGCGTAGACTCAGAACTACGACCTCCCTGTCGTGTCGAAGACCACCACCGGCGAGGATGACTCCCGGTAAACCTCCAACGACGAAGTAGCACCACAGGTGTAGTGCCTCGAAGAGATTATACACGTACGGTACAATCGATGTTCCTCTCGGGCACCGAACCAGGCGAGCAGCGGAAGAAAGACGGCTACGGATCCCGACTCCAGCAGAGCGACGACCTGCCTTATGGTGGAGAACTCCAATCCTGGTGCAGACTCCAAACAAGGGGAGTCCACTTCCGGGAAGGAGAAGGAGGAAGAAGGAGATATTGGTGTGTTGGAAAAAGGGGGGTCTACCCCTCCTTATATAGGCCAAGGGGGGGTGTGATCCTCCTCCCCTCGCCCATGTGGGACTAAACTCCCAAGGGGGGGGAGTGCGCCGGCCATAGGGGGGGTTGGGCCCCACCCTTGGCGCCAAGCCCAAAGGGGGGAAACCCCTTCCTCCCCTAATGGGCCCCATGGGCCCATATAGCCTTTTTCCCATTTTTTTTAATTTTTTTAATATGTTTTAAATATTTAATTCAGATAATTAAATAATAAAACATTATTAAAACAATTAAACTTTATTTTTAACTATTCAAAAATGTCCGGAAACCATTCCGTCCTCCTCCGGAACTATTCCGGTGATTTCTCCTATTTCACCGATTGATCCCGTAACTGTCCTATGCATCGATTGCCCTTAAGTGTAACACCCTAACGGTCCGGGAAACAGCAGACATGGTCGAGACTCTTCTCATTGACCAATGACTAGTCAGTTGGACCTGGTTACAATCCTTGACAGCCCCTGCGCTTCCATCGAATGAACTTCGATCGCTTTTGGAAATCGTTAACGATACGACGTAATCCCTTTGTGCTGCGGTACTTTGTTTGTCCGAGGTTTGATCGTCGGTATCCTACATACCGTGTTCACATCTCGTTCACAACAAACAACTTCTCTCGTCCATGATCATTGCATCTCTTGTGACCTAGTCACGTCCTTGCAAGGTGTTGATGCAATATCACCGAGTGGGCCCAGAGTACCTGTCCTGTCACAAGGACTGACAAATCCCGCTTTGATCTATTAACATACTCATCAACCATCTACTTCGGAATACCCAAAGTGCACCGTTATATCCAGCATATTTCAGCCAGGCGGTGGGATACAAATCAAAGTCTCCTCATAGATGGTAATTACGTATGATCATTACGGTCTAAGGACTAAGCCATACGTTACAAAGTCGTAGAAACGCTGAACTATGTGACTCGATCACATTGCAATACTTTAGGTGGGTGTACGTCCATCACATCATTCCCCTTAATGATATGATCTCATTGTCAATGGACTTAAGTGTCGCCATGATCAGGAAAGCTTGATCAATCAATTGCCCAATGAGATAGTTTACCCAAGTTAAACTACGGACCATGTTTTATACTACACCTGTATTAGTATTTCGAAGTAATACAGTTATAGCACAGTATAAAACGTATTATGAACAAAACGAATATGTGACAAATATCTTTATTAATTTGTCTCTAGGGCACATATCCAACAACCCGATCGTCACGGCCTGCCTATCATAAAGAGATCCTTCCAGGCGGTGCCCACTAAGGGAGAATACAATCATGGTATTGAGAGAGATTATCCTATCATGCTACCGTCGCATATGTAGCATATTAGCAAGACAGGAAGTAAAACTGTAAATCATACAAGCTATGATCCCCCATTACATGCAAATTAAAGTTAAAACGCCTTCTACTTTATCTTTTGCAAGCTTTATGTGGCTGCTAAGGGGTTTCGAGAGAGAACCGCTTTCTATCCTGCGAAAACAAGCCACAACACCAATCCTGCAATCGTCTCTATTACACTCCTGTCGGGGCCCTCCGTTGCAAATGTCTTCGCGTCGCTAATGTTAGAGAGACAGACACCCCCAGCCACTTATATGGTACAAGCCATATGTCAAGCGTGGAACCAGTCTCGCGTAAACGCGTAAGGTCGGACGAGGCCGCTTCATCAGGACATTGCCACAACGCTAAACGAGTACATGTGGGAGGGTAACAATTGGAGAATTGATGCCCACATCCTAGATGTGTTCTACCCGTACAATACATCTACGCATAGCCTTGCTCATGATACCAATGTTGGGGATCGGCGTAGAAAACAAAAATTTCCTACCTACGAGTCATGAACCCAAGATCTATGCTATGCTGATGTATGTAACGGAAGGAATCGGTGTTCATACCTTTGAAGACCGAAAGAGGGAAACGTTCCTCGAACGTGGTTGGCGTAGAATCTGATCCTACGACCTCCCTATCGTGTTGAAGAACCTCCGACGATGAAGTAGCACCACACGTGTAGTGCTTCGCGGGATTACACACGTACGGTGCAACCGACGTCCCTCCTGGCTCTGAACCAGAAGAGCAGCGGAAAGAAGATTGATCTGGATCCCGATTCCGGCAGCGCGACGGCGTCCGGATGATGGTCAAACCCCCAACTAGGTGCAAACTCCAAACCAGGGGAGTCCGCTCTAGGTCGGAGAAAGAGAGAGAGAGAAACTCAATGTTGTGTTGAAAAAGGCACCCCCACCCCTCCTTATATAGTCCAATGAGGGGCTCCACCCCCTCCCCTTCCCATGTGGGACTAAACCCCCAAGGGGGGAGTGGTGCGGCTAGGAGGGGGGATGGGCCCCTCCCTTGGCGCCAAGCCCAAGGGGGGAGGCTCTCCCTTCCCCTCATGGGCCTTTTAAGGCCCAAATACCTTTTCACCTTTTTAATTAATTATTTAAATCATTTTAATATTTAATTCTATCAATTAAATAATAAAACATATTTAAACATTAATATCTATTATTTTGAACCTTTCAAAATATCCGGAACAGCTTCCGGCACCTCCCCGTACATTTCCGGTGTTTTCTCTCATTTCACCGATGATCCCGAATCAATCCTTAATGCATCGATTGCCCTTAAGTGTGACACCCTACGGTCCGGGAAAAGTAGACATGATCGAGACACTCTCTGACCAATGACCATCATGTGGGATCTGGTTACAATCCTTGATGTGCCCCTACGCTTCCATCGAATAAACTTCATCGTTGTTGAACCGTTAACAATATGACTTGATCCCTTTGTGCTTCATTACTATGTTTGTCCGAGGTATGATCGTCGGTATCCAATACCTAGTTCTTCCTCGTCTCCGACATAACATGTTTACTCGTCTGTGAATATTACATCTCTTGTGACCTAGTCACTTGCTTGCAAGCTATTGATGCAACACCACCGAGTGGGCCCAGAGTACCTATCCGTCACTCGGATTGACAAATCCTGCTCTGATCTATTTCATACTCCTCAACATATCTACTTCGGAATACCCAAGATACACCTTTTCAGTTACCATGTTTCAGTGTAACGGTTAATGCACTCAAAGCATCTAATAGATAACAATTATGTATGATCATCACGGTCTAAGGATTCAGTCACTATGTTATTAAGTCATCGCAATGCTGAACTTATGTGACTTGATCACACTGCAATGCTTAAGGTGGGTGTGTGTCCATCACATCATTCTCCTAATGATATGACCTCATTGTCAATAGACTATTATGTTCTCACGATCAGGAAACCTTGATCATCAATTGCCCAGTGAGATAGTATGCCTGAGTTTAACTAGGGACCAGGTTGTTATATATCACACCTGTATTAATGTTTCCGCTTAATACAGTTCTAGCACAATATATAACGTATTATGAACAAACTGATATGTGACAAATATCTTTATTAATTTGCCTCTAGGGCACATATCCAACATGTTTGGCCCGAACAAGCAAACAACATAGCTAAACCCACTAACTAGGGAGGAAATCGAGACCAATGCGGAGTTTGACAACCAAAAGTACACCATCGGAGACACCGCGAGCACACAAGACGATGCCTTTAAGAAGGAAAACGATGATGTGGTGGCATTATCGTCCAATCCAAAGAATCAGATCTAGATTTTCCCCTTGTGCTCGAAGACGGGAGCTGAGAGAGGCCATGACAACGCCCCTAGGAGAGCACGACACTCACCGGTGTTGCAGCTGCCAGTACCAGCCAACCGAGAAGGGATTCCTCCCTGGACTGTGTCTGAGCAATCCAAAGCCATCATAATAGGAGTTGGGAGTCGGAACCCTACACATAGATCAAAAGACCATCACCATCAAAAGTGGAGATGTGACAAACACATGAACCTTGAAAATTATGAGGGGCGAGGTAACAAGGTGGTCGGGGTTAGGGAGGCGATGGAGCAAATGAGGCCGATGCAGGGGACGCAAAGGGACCGGCCATGCAAGGAACTTGAAGATATGCATATGTGTAAGTGCATCAAGTACCCTCCCCTTGAGGTTTTGGAGTTTGATGACAAAACGGTTAAGGGACTAATGTGTTTGTGAGTATACATAGGAGAACAGTCCCTGATGAGATTATTAACCACCAAATTCGACCCCCCAAAAATGTTGAGGAACATTGCAGAAACGAAGGTTTTCCTGAAGAACGTATTGGCGCAAAATCCTGAGGAAATAGGATGCTGAAGACTTGGAATCCTGAGGAAACAAGATCCTGAAGACTTGGAATCCTGAAGAAACTGGATCCTGAAGAATTGTGATCCTGAAGAAAGTTGCGCCATACTGATGACATGTCAAGATGAAGATCAAGGTGAAGCATAGTCTTCGTTAAGTCTTTTTCTTTCTTGAGTCGTAGGAAAACATCATACTGTTGGAGGGGTTGAAGAAAACGAGTTCCGAAGGTCTGAGGAATTTCTCAACTAGGAATCCTGAAGAAAAACCCTGAGGAAATCTCCTGCAGTAGAAGTTCAGTCCTCGGGTGTCTGAGACATTGTTCTTCAGGACACTAAGGTAACTAACTTCGGTTGAGGAGTCTGGAGATCGCCAGTGCGACTCTTCTGAAAATCGTGAGGAGAGAGAATACTTTGACCGTGCCACGTGTTGCGTGGTGAGAGGCTAGAACTTTTCTAGCAACGGTCATTTCTGAGGGCATGAGAGTAATTGCATGCATGGGCATTTATGTCCTTTCACCTCGGGTTGCTCCACGGCTATAAATAGCCAACCCCAGCCCCATTTGTGGGTTGGATGCTCCAACAGAGAAACTGACACTTGTCATTTGAGAGCAACCCTCCTCTGAAGAAACTGAAGAATCCAAGTGAGGAAACCACACCGGCCAGAGTAGTTGAGCAGTTCTGAGGAACTAGGTTCGAGTGATCCGAAGATTTTTACTCTTGAAGACTGTGATCTTCCAGCCGGTGTAGAAGTCTTCAGTCTGAGGAAGTCAAGATGCAATTGTGACTTCCCGGAGTGACTGAGTCTGTGAAGGTTTCGGGAGTCTACCTTGAAGACTCACCTGAGTTATTGGACGGAGTCTGAGGACTCTAGTTCAAGGAGAATAAGGTGAATACTATGTCTTCTGAGTTGAATCTCAGCCTCTCCAACCAGACGTAGAGTTGTCACAACAACTTGAACTGGTCTACCAAACCAAAGTCTTCAAACACTGGTGCTATCTCTTCAACCTCTTAAGCTTCAGTACTTGCTATGTTGACTTCTTATGCTTCAGCTCTCCCTCTGCTCTAAGTCTTCATACTCTGCATCTGAAGCACTTCTGCTTATCTGATTTGAGTTATTTTTGTTGCTTTGTGATGAGCTGCCCTAATGATTACATTATGTGAAGTTTTATTTCTTCATCATTTTGGTTACTTCTTCAGCTTCGTATTGCTTCAATCCTAAAGAAAACTAAAATCTGATAGTAAAATTGAAAATCTCCCATTCACCCCCCTCTGGTCGATATATTGCACTTTCAATTGGTATCAGAGCAAGGTACTCCCTTGTTCTGTGTGATTCGGATTAACCACCTGGAGTTTTAGTTATGTCGACCTCAGGTACAATGAGCGTTGCCTCAAATTGCCTCATCTTCGACGGGACAGACTATCCATACTGGAAGAACAAGATTAGGATGCATCTTGAATCTATTGACAAGGATCTGTGGGATATTGTTGATCAAGGCATTCCTGAAGCAAATCTGATGACTGCTCCTGAAGTTGTCAAGAAGAACTGGCAGCTTGATGCAAAAGCTCGAAGCATCATTGGTGTTCATCTTAACAAGGCTTAGTTCAACCGTATCAGTGGTCTGGATACTGCAAAGAAGATATGGACAAGACTGTCAAAAGTCAATGAAGGAGTCTCTGCTCAACGAGACTCACGAGTTGATACACTCTGCAGTCTCTTCAACAGGTTCAAGAGGCTGGACAATGAGCACGTGCAGCAAACCTTTGACAGACTCACTGACATATCTAATGAACTTCAAGCACTGGGTGCCGCTGATATCACAGATCATGAGGTTGTGAAGAAACTACTGAGGTCACTGGATGACTCATTTGAGTTCCTATCGCTGATGATTCAAGAAAGGTCTGACTTCAAGACTCTGGATCCAGCTGACATTCTCGAGCGCCTCAATGCTCATGAACTGAAGCTCTCTGAAAAACGAGATTTGTACAGCTCCACGCCTAAGGTCCGCGCGCTAAAAGCTAGAGCACGAAGAGTGTCCTCTGATGAAGAGTCTGAGGCTGATACTGATGATCCTGAAACCCTCAGCCGGGAACTTGCTCTCCTCACCAGAAAGTTCCAAAGATTCACGAAGAAGAATCGCTTCGGAAATTCCTCAAGATCTTCCTCAAGAAAAAGCACAGATGATGACTCTGTCGAAGCAAGAAAGAGAGTCTGCCACAAGTGCAAGAAACCTGGGCATTACATCGCTGAGTGTCCTCTATGGGAAAAAGAAGCTAGACTGAAGAAGAAGAAGAAAGGGAATGATGAAAGTTTTGATGAAAAGAAAAAGAAGAAATCCTCAAGATCCTCAAAGTCTACTGGATACAGGAATAGAAATTCCCGTAAGGCCCGCGCATATCTCGGCAAAGAATTGGACTCTGAAGAATCTGGTTCCAACCCTGATGCTGAGCAAGAATAATCTGAAGAATCTGAGGGTGTGGCCAGTCTGGCTCTTGCCACGTCGCTTGTCTCCAAGTCAATCTTTAGCACTGAGGAATCTGGTCCATCACATGCTGATAATGAAGCTGAAGACACAACCCCTGCCTTCTTCTTCATGGCCAAGTCCTCCAAGGTATCTTCTTACTCATCATCAGATGATCCCTCTGATGAAGAACCTGATGAAAACTATGCTAAACTTGCTAAACTTGCATCTAAGCAACAACGTGCACTTGAAAAGATCCAGATCTCACTAAACAAGAGTGATGATATGTTGGTTGAGGAAATGACGAAGACTCAAAAGTTGACTGATGAATCAAAAATTCTTCAGTCAAAGTTTGATGACTTGTTCAATCGTCATTAGGCACTTCTTACCGATCATGAGAAGTTGGCTCATGAGTTCCTCATGAGGAAGCAAGAACTTGAACACGTGAGGATGTCTCATGACGATCTAAGGAAAGAAAATGATTCACTCCTCTCCCAACAGATCATCATGCCACAAGAAGGATTTAATCCTCCCTGTTTAAAATTCATTGAACATGACCGTATTATCTCTGTGCCTAGTTCTTCAATGTCTTCAGACTCTGTTATTTCTATTGCTTCTGTGGTATCTAACCCCTCATCTGAGGATACCATAGACATTATTGAAGAAAATGCTAGGTTGAAGAGTCTACTGGAAACCGGCATGTTCAAGAGTCTGAAAGGACATCAGATTCTTTATGACGTCCTCAAGAAAGAGATCCTCAACAGGAACCCGAGGAAAGAAGGTGTCGCATTCACTCGTAAACTCAACCCTGATGGGTCTTACTGGAAACCTGAACAATATCCAGAGACCACTTGGGTTCGGGCAAAGATGCCTCCTCTTGATCCCTATACTTTATCTGGTTATGATACTGTTTCTTCATATGTGATGATTGAGTCTTTTGACTCAAACTATAAACTTTTTAAGGATGTTAATGGTGAGGTATTCGCCAGATACATCGGAACTAACTGCAGGAACGGTCCTCCAGTCAAGCAGATCTGGGTTCATAAGGACCTCATCACTAACCTTCTTGTGAATGCAGATGCAAATGAGTTGAGGATGTGCTCAGTGGACAATTCTTCAAAAAGTCATGAATATGAGCATGTTTCATCTAATCACTTTGTTCACAGGGAAGCTCAGAACAAGAATTCTTACTCCTATGATTATCTTGATACCTCACCCGTGAGGCAATACTCTCCTCGTCGTTCCTCAAATGCTTCAAAACCACCCGTGCGAATGTGGGTGGTTAAGAAGAACTAATCTCTTCTATAGGAACGCGTCCTGAGGCAAACTAACCATATTGCAGATCCTATGCCCAGGACGAAAATTATGTGTCAGCTGAAGAATATCGTTATACTGAAATCCTGAGGCTTAAAATCCTGAGGAATACAATCCTGAAGAATACACGAATTCTTCAAACTGATGCTGGCTCATAACTTGTTGTGTGAGATACTAACTCTTCTGTAGGAAAATTCTTCGAGGAGAACTGAATGGATTATGGATAGTGGATGCACGAATCATATGACTGGTGACATAAATCTTCTCATGGAATCTTCTCTGAGTCCTTCATCGAAGAAAACAATTGCATTCGCTAACCATCATAATATCAAGCTATATCAAATGGATGTGAAAAGTGCATTCCTCAATGGTAATATCGAGGAAGAAGTATATGTTGCTCAGCCTCTAGGGTTTGAAGATGCAAAGAAGCCTGACATGGCGTACGAGCTGAAGTTCATCCTAGGGCTTCAAATTCGTCAGCAACACAATGGCACCTTCATCTCTCAAGAGAAGTACCTCAAGGAATGCCTCAGGTAATTCGGGATGCAAGACTGCAAAGGTATCAAGACCCCGATGCCTACAAACGGACACCTCGGTCCTGATGAAAATGGCAAGGACTACGATCAGAAGGTATACCGCTCCATGATTGGTTCTCTGCTATACTTATGTGCTTCAAGACCTGATATAATGTTGAGCGTTTGCATGTGTGCCCGGTACCAAGCGGCACCAAAGGAATCGAATCATCAAGCGGTGAAGCGAATTCTTCGATATTTGGCTCACACCCCTACGCTAGGCTTATGGTATCCAAAAGGCTCGAAGCTCGACCTCATTGGCTACTCAGACTCAGACTATGCTGGAGATCGAGTGGACAGGAAGTCAACCTAAGGAACATGTCACTTCCTCGGACGCTCACTGGTGTGCTGGTCATCGAAGAAGTAGAACTGCGTCTCACTCTCCACCGCTGAAGCTGAATACATTGCTGCTGGAGCTAGCTGCAGTCAACTCCTCTGGATGAAGCAGACACTCAAGGACTATGGAATCAACCTGAAGAAAGTACCCCTGCTGTGCGACAACGAGAGTGCCATCAAAATCTCTCAGAACCCTGTACAGCACTCGAGGACGAAGCACATTGAGATTCGATATCACTTTCTTCGTGATCATGTGTTGAAGGGAGACATCGTCATCAGCCACGTGAAGACTGAAGATCAACTCGCTGATATATTCACTAAGCCTTTGGATGAGAAACGATTTAGCGCTCTGAGGTGTGAGATAAATATCTTAGATTCCTCAAATGTCCAGTAAATGGACACACATCCTAACGCTTAAACTATATTGAAGACTCCTGAAGCACAACACACGATGCGTCGTACTCCTCAACTCATGAGGACTACCTTGCTAAGTGTGAAGAAATTAACGTGGAAATTGACTCATGATTCATATGCTCATGTATGACATCAAGTTTCTTGTTCCCTATAAGGTGGGTAGCGCCACCGCCCAAATTCTTCAAGATTTGATTTCTTCAGTTGCTTCAACTTGATTTTCTTGAAGACTTTCATTTCTGTCCTCAACAACATTCACCTGTAGTTTTCGTTCTTCAAGATTTGTGTCTTCAACTAGGTGAATGTGATCGGACCCTTCTCTCTGTGCTCACTTATCCCGTCCGTCCATCTGAAGTATGCGTTCATTTGAAACTTCGAAGTTTCACTTCTTGAAGCTTCAATCCTGCTAATCTTCAAGCTGATTTGTCTCAGCTTCAAAAATCCTGAAGCCTCCACTTGAAGAATAGACAAACCACGTCGTTGCGATTTTCACGCTCACCATGCTTATCCTGTAGAGTAGATAAACATAAAGCCGAACCGTCAGGGTTATTCCCGTCTTTTCACCTCAAAACTTACCGTGCCTATATATACCGCACCCCTGCGGTCATTTACCTCTCTTCACCTCATTCTTCTCTCGCGCCGCCGCTCTTGAGCTCTCAAGCTCTCGCGCCGCCGTCACCGTTGCTTCATCGTCGCCGGAGAAGAACTCCTCTTCTTCAATCGCTCCGGTATGCCATTTCTTCATATCACTTCGGTTTCCATACAGCAAATCTTCAGTACTGCAAATTCTTCAAGATTCTTCAAGATCTTCAAGCTTCTACATTCTTCAGCAGTACTGAAACCTAAAACTGAAAACCTCGGATTCTACACTTTCCATTCCTCAACCCGTATTCTTCATGAACGCATATGACCGTACCCCACTTCCCTCGTATCTTCTAACTCTGTCACAGGTACATGTCAGCTGAGGAATCCCATGGTTCTCACAGTCTCACTTCATTTGCAGCTCAGCTCGAACTCTCCATTCCTCAGTCTCCTCAGCTGAAGAAGATGGGAGTTCATCGGAAGAATATCGCTCAGAATCTTCCTCCTGATGTATATGAACAGCTGAAGACTCCACCGCATGAAACTCAAGGAGAACGCAAGATCAGAATTCAGAAGATTACGAGATAATGGGCACACAAGTGGTTGAATTATGAAGAGCTTGATAGATATCATGAAGAATCCTTTGCTGTGAATCCTCCTCTCAAAGTCCTCAACATCAGGGCTCGTGCTCCACCTGCTCCAGGCATTAGTCCTCATCCGTCAAGTCTGAAGACTCACGACGACTTTCCTGAAGCCTATCAGCGGTACTTGAGGAGAACTGCTCATCTTGCCAAAAATCTGGCTCGCGATCTTGGTGCTTCAGTTGAGATACCTCAAGCTGATGCTGATACTGCTGCTGCTGCACCTCAGCCTCGACCGAAGCCTAAGAAGAAGAAGATTCCAGGTGTCAAACCCTCTGGTGCTTCAGCCTCTGGCACACAAGCTCCCACTTCCTCATGCCAAAGGAAAACTGGTCCGGCTCCTGCCTCAAGACTCAGAACTGATGAATCTGGGAGTGCTCTTGAGGCCTCGTCCACTGTTCCTCAGCGATCATTGAAGCCTAAAGCTGTGCGCCGCTCTCCGAAGCAAACTGCAATGCGTGGCTCAATTTAGCCCTTCAATTCAGATGAAGATGAAGATGAATTCGAAGACTTGGCTGGCATTGTGGCCACTGAAGAACAGAAGATCGAGTATGTTCGTGCGGCGGCCAGACGCAAAGCTGAAGCAACGGGTTCTGAAATCCCACTTCTCCTTGATCCCAAGAAGATCCTGGAATATATTGAAATCTGGGCTGTGAAGCCTGACACGCCACTTGATGACTTGGATATCCCGAAGGATATCAAATTTTATGTTCAACAATTCCTCATTAATGAGATTCATCATCGTGACTTGAAGAAACAGCAGCCGAAGCAGTTGAGTAAAGTCCATCGTGACTTCAGAAAGAAGCCGGTCACAAATGTTACTCCTGAAGAATTCTCTGCATATCAAGCTGATGTCCAGCGCCTCACTGCTGAGTATGAAGCCAAATGTTCCTACATTGGCAAGACCAAAGAAAGAATGTCTCAACAAATGGCAAACCTCATGAAGCTTAAACAACTTCAGGCCTTAGTGCCTCCTGCTGCTTCAGCACCTCAGGCTGATCGGACTGAGGAACTTGCCCAAAGCCTCAAGCGCAGGTCTGAGACTGATCCACCCAGTACTCCCCCAGCTGCCAAGAAGCCTTCTGTTGAAGCGCAAACTGAAGAGCCCATCGATGCTAGGCCCATTTCTTCTGCTCCTCCTACTTCAAGAGCACCTGAAGCATCTGCAACACCTCCTGCTACTTCAATTCCTCAGGAAAATACTGAGCGCAGGCTGGTTGTGTTCACTCCACCGTCCAAGGCACCTTCTTCAGCGCTTGCCACCCCGATCATTTCAACGCCTCTATCTCCCATTCCTCCAGTCATCACTGAAGCTGAAGAAATGGATGAAGATGTGGATATTGGTGACATGGGCACCCCTCGGGTGGTTGATGAAGCATATGAGCTGGAACACTTCAACTCGCCCTCTCACACCGTGTTCTCTCTGGAACCTCATTCCCCCTCAGTTACATTTGTTTTATCTGACACGTCTCAACACTCTGAAGCCTCTGTGGATGCCTCTGTTCCCCCTGGCACTGAAGAAACTGAACTTGAGGCCACTAGTGCCCGTACTACTGCTGCTCCTGAAGCTTCTGCTCCTGCCCCAGACACTCAGAATGTTGAAGCTGATCATGTGGTTCCTGAAGCTCAACCCATGGATACTGAAGCTCGTGTTGCGGAGCCTGAAGCAGAAAACAACACAAATTCTCATCCTGAAGCAGAAAACAATACCAATGCTCATCCTGAAGCTTCAAAGGATGGATCTGAAGATAAACATGCCACATCACCTCGTATTCCCAAGGACCTCAACACGTCTGTGCCTGAAGCCTCTGCAGCGGCTCCGCCTCAGCCTCAAGCTTCTCTTCAGATTGAAGTGCCTCAAGCGCCTACACCACCTCAAGGCCCATTTCAAGCTCAGTCCTTGTGTCCGAAGCAGAAGCAACCATTCTTCCGTGACCTTGAAGCTGATGATACCCCAAGCTTCGATGCTACTGATTTCTTCAATACCATGAGTTTCTTCCAAGAGGGGATTCACAATCCATATCATTCTGCTCCACCTCGAAAGCTGCTGAGGTTCTGGACAGCCACTCAGAAGAACTATTATGCTTCAGTTCTCTATAAGCAAAACAAACTGTTTCCTCACAAGCATATTCCTCTAATGGATATGGAAGCCCTTCCCTGCTTCAACAGTGTGCTTCAGGATCTACATCATGCCAAGCTGCTTCAGTTCTGCTCCGAATGCATCCACTGGAACGAAGAGCTTGTACTTCAGTTTTATGCAACTTTGTATGTTTCAGGAGATCCTCTGGATATCACCACCTGGGTCCTCGAGTGGATGACTGAGCATCATCACTACACCATCACTGTTCCTGAAGCAATTGCCATTCTTGAGTTGCCTCAGTGCACTTCCCCAACTGCTTGCTCCTATGGGTCTCAAATTCTTCGAGATGACCTAATGAACATGCTTATGAAGCCTCAGGCACCTGAAGCCCCAGCTCGCACAAAGTTTCCAGTTTCTGAGCTTCTGTATCTGCCAAGTACACTGTATCGGATTCTGGCGAAGACCTTCTGCCCCATTAAAGGCTATGAATCCACTGCTGAAGAAGTCATTGGCATCATGAAGAACATACTCCACAACCTCTGCATGTCTGGGCCAATCAACGTTCCTGACTTCTTCTTCAGAACTCTGGTGGATGCAGCAAAGAATCCTCATATCCTGAAGCCATACGTGCCATGGATCATGAAGCTCATCCGAGCCACGACTGGTATTGATTTCCAACCTGATCATCCGAATCACAGGACCTATCTGCCGCCTGTCGAAGTGCTTCAGCATACGATTGCTTCTAATGATAAGGGCAAAGGCCTATTCTATGAAGAAGTTCTCCTGACCAATTCCCTCGGTGGAAACATTCTTCATCCTCAGTATCGCACTACTGATGAAACCAGAACTCATGCCTCTACTGAGGACACGACTCAGGCTCGAGTGATGACAGACCGGGAGCTTCTGATTAGTCTTCATCAGAAGGTTGACCGAAATCATGATTGGGTGAAGCGTCAGTTCTCTGAAATCCTCAGTTACATGGCTCAGACGCATTCTTCTGTGAAGAAAGTGCATCAGTATGCTCATCATACATATCAACATCTTGATGCCTTGATGAGAGAAGTAATCACCCCCGCAGACATTGCAAAATTGGGTCTTCAAAAGCCTCGGCTTCCTGCCATCCGACCCCCGAAGAAATTCAGACGCTGCACAACTCCTCCTCCGGCCATGGACTCTTATTCTTCGAACCAAGAAATGACTGCTAAAGAAGCTGAAGAAACAGTTGCCTGCCCTCACACTGCAACGGATTGCCTCAGGTGTGACTCACCTCAGCCTTGAAGCATCTTTATAGGGGCGTTAGCTTCAGTTTTTCCCTTTTTGTTCATTTTATGACAAAGGGGGAGAAATTTGTTAGTCTTCAAGCGGGTTTTAGTTATGGGGTTCTTCAGTTACAACTCTCGTTCTTCAGATTTTTTTAACGAGTTGTAAACTGTTATTTTGGTGTTTGCCTGATACTATTCCTCAGTTACCTCATGCTATTTCCTCAAGTTTATCATATATGCATGTGATTGTCTCTGCAAACACCTCTCTCAGTGTGTTGTTTAAATTCCTCAAACACTTCATAACATGCACTGCTTCAAAAATGCCTGGATATAGGGGGAGCTCCTCATATACCTCAAAATGCTTTAGATATTAAAAATTCTTCAACTTATATGCATATCCTCAGGGGGAGCTTCATTATATCCAGCTTAATGATAAAAATGTTCTTCAAAGTTTTTATTCTTCAAACTCATAATTTTATCCCCATTGAAGCTTAACCTGATTGTCATCAAATCACCAAAAAGGGGGAGATTGTAAGTGCATCAAGTGCCCTCCCCTTGAGGTTTTGGAGTTTGATGACAAAACGGTTAAGGGACTGATGTGTTTGTGAGTATACACAGGAGAACAGTCCCTGATGAGGTGTTTAACCACCAATGTCGACCCCCCAAAAATGTTGAGGAACATTGAAGAAACGAAGGTTTTCCCGAAGAACGTATTGGCGAAAAATCCTGAGGAAACATGATCCTGAAGACTTGGAATCCTGAGGAAACAGGATCCTGAAGACTTGGAATCCTGAAGAAACTGGATCCTGAAGAATTGTGATCCTAAAGAAAGTTGCGCCATACTGATGACATGTCAAGATGAAGATCAAGCTGAAGCATAGTCTTCGTTAAGTCTTTTTCTTTCTTGAGTCGTAGGAAAACATCGTACTGTTGGAGGGGTTGAAGAAAACGAGTTCCGAAGGTCTGAGGAATTTCTCAACTAGGAATCCTGAAGAAAAACCCTGAGGAAATCTCCTGCAGTAGAAGTTGAGTCCTCTGGTGTCTGAGACATTGTTCTTCAGGACACTAAGGTAACTAACTTCGGTTGAGGAGTCTGGAGATCGCCAGTGCGACTCTTCTGAAAATCGTGAGGAGAGAGAATACTTTGACCGTGCCACGTGTTGCGTGGTGAGAGGCTAGAACTTTTCTAGCAACGGTCATTTCTGAGGGCATGAGAGTAATTGCATGCATGGGCATTTATGTCCTTTCACCTCGGGTTGCTCCACGGCTATAAATAGCCAACCCCAGCCCCATTTGTGGGTTGGATGCTCCAACAGAGAAACTGACACTTGTCATTTGAGAGCAACCCTCCTCTGAAGAAACTGAAGAATCCAAGTGAGGAAACCACACCGGCCAGAGTAGTTGAGCAGTTCTGAGGAACTAGGTTCGAGTGATCCGAAGCTTTTTACTCTTGAAGACTGTGATCTTCCAGCCGGTGTAGAAGTCTTCAGTCTGAGGAAGTCAAGATGCAATTGTGACTTCCCGGAGTGACTGAGTCTGTGAAGGTTTCGGGAGTCTACCTTGAAGACTCACCTGAGTTATTGGACGGAGTCTGAGGACTCTAGTTCAAGGAGAATAAGGTGAATACTATGTCTTCTGAGTTGAATCTCAGCCTCTCCAACCAGACGTAGAGTTGTCACAACAACTTGAACTGGTCTACCAAACCAAAGTCTTCAAACACTGGTGCTATCTCTTCAACCTCTTAAGCTTCAGTACTTGCTATGTTGACTTCTTATGCTTCAGCTCTCCCTCTGCTCTAAGTCTTCATACTCTGCATCTGAAGCACTTCTGCTTATCTGATTTGAGTTATTTCTGTTGCTTTGTGATGAGCTGCCCTAATGATTACATTCTGTGAAGTTTTATTTCTTCATCATTTTGGTTACTTCTTCAGCTTCGTATTGCTTCAATCCTGAAGAAAACCAAAATCTGATAGTAAAATTGAAAATCTCCCATTCACCCCCCCCCTCTGGCCGATATATTGCACTTTCAATATGTGGGTCGAGGCCAAGGACGTCAAGACACCGAGAAACCATAGAAACTGGAGGATACACAACATTCAGAATGTCGGGGTTGGCATCACGTGTTGGAAGAGGCACCAACAACCCAAGGTCACTTGGAAACGCATGTCGAGGGTCATCGGGTTCAGATGTACACCGATAAGGGGTCCATTACGAAGGCATGAGTGGCGTGGCCACCTCACGGTAGGCATGATCGGAAGCGCACCAAAAATGGGTCAGCTTGGAGTCGTTACCGCATATCCCGAAGAAAGAGTGTCGTTGCCGTTCTACAACGGTGACCCGAGGCCAATCAAGGAGCACACCACTCTCACACTGGGTTCGGCCCCGATAGGAGAGGAACGTTGATGACATGATGGACCTCATTGGGATCCGAGATCCAACGTGGGGAGGGTGGAGGCGGACGAACCTCATCGATAGAAGGAGCTTGCAACGACTGGTGGCAGTGATGGCAGGTGGGGCGAAGAGTGTTGGGAATGTGCCCTAGAGGCAAATAAAATATATTTATTGCCATATTCCATTAGTTCATAATAAGTTTTATACTATGCTATAACTGTATTAAGCAACGTTAACGGATCCAACAACGATGGAGTTTCATTTGATGGAAGCGCAGGGGCTATCAAGGATTGTAACCAGGTCCAATTTATTAGTCATTAGTAAGAGAGTGTCTAATCATGTTTGTTGTTTCCCGGACCGATGTCTGCTGATTGATGGGGGGGTTACAATTTTGCAATATGCGGACGATACTGTACTTTGCTTTGAACCTGATATTGATCAAGCTCTCAATGTTAAACTTATGTTGTACATTTTTTAGCTAATGTCTGGTCTTAAGATAAATTTTCAAAAAAGTGAAATTTTCTGTGTTGGGGGAGATGATGAGGCGTTAAAAACTTTTGCTGATATCTTTCATTGTAAGATTGGACATTTTCCTATGAGGTATTTGGGGGTTCCTGTTGGTTTTTCTCATTTGCGAACTAGGGACCGGGATTTGTTAGAGGCAAAGTTTATTAAGAGATGTGCTTCTTGTTTGGGGGGTGTTGCATCATCTGGAGGAAGGCTGATTCTTTTAAATGCCAATGTCTCCAGTATTGTCTTGTACTACATGTCCATGTTTCTCCTTCCCAAAACTGTGATTGAAAGATTAAATGTGCACAAGCGCCGGTTTTTCTGGCAATCATCTAGTACCAGAAAGAGGTATTATATGGTTCGTTGGGACATAATCTTCCGTTCTAAAAAGAAGGGTGGGCTTGGAGTTAAAAGTTTGTATAGACAGAATGTCAGTCTTCTTACAAAATGGTGGTGGAAACTAGAAAAACACAAGGGCCTATGGCATGATGTAGTGAGAGATAAGTATCTTAAATGACATACCGTTGCTTCTGTTTGTAGTAAATTTAATGACTCGACTTGCTGGACATTTTGGTAGTCTATCCCAGGAAAGTGATGAGGTGATTTGCAATGTGATAGCCTGGTAATCTGATGATGATAAGTAGTTGACATTTTGGTAGTCCTTTTGATTTCTGGTGCTGGTATTTTTCTGATGAGGCTGTAAGTTGGTTTATGTTGGAACTATGTTGATGTGGGATTAAAACTTGTCAGGATAGATGGGTGACATAACTGGGTTTTTGCCCCATAGCTGAGACTCGATTGTGAGTATTTAGGCTGTGGGTTTCCGAGTTATGTTACTTTTTATCTGTGCCCTTACCTTGTATCCCCTCTCGTCTAGTTGGAACTGCTGCTATTTCCGTTATGAATATAATGGGAACGGGCAGATGCCCGGTTCTAAAAAAAGTGTTGTATCAATGAACACCGATAATCATCACCATGCAATTTGGCTACATATTTTGCCTATATGACATGATGTTTATAACAATTTGATAGTTCACAATGCCAGTAGCATGAAATTCATTAGCAGTTATTAATTTTGTTCTTAAAATTCATTGTATTCATCGAGGAATGTGGCTTATGGTTAACGACAACGTCAGGCCCCATGCAAATGGGGCGCTGGCCTGGGCGTAGCCGTGAATCTCTTTGTTTTCTGCACGTAAGCTGCCCGGGTCGCCGGCAATTTTTGCGATAATAGGTTTGCCGCATATCATGCTATGTTTTCTTTTGTTAGATTATTGTGTGCCCGGGTTCACAAATCGAAAACAACGCGAATGATCTGAGAGAAACTAATTGTAGAGTACTCGTTCGTGGCCTGGCCTAGCGAGCACTTTACTAAACTCACAACACGGCACGTGTCGCATCCACAACGTTCCCACGGGGATTTTTATTTTTATTTTTGTGTACGTATTTTTGGTATTTAAAATAGGTTTTTCAGAGTTTTTTCGGCTTTTTCGGTTTTCGCATGCTTTTTCTTTACATTTTGGTGAAAAAATCATATTTTTTTAAAAGAAAAATCTTCCACGAGAGGCACGCCGCGTGGCTCTAAAAAAAGCACGACCGTGCTTCCTAAAAAAAGGCATGAGAGGCACGGCCGTGGCTCTGCGGGAGGCACGACCGTGCTTGCACGAAAGGCACGCCGCGTGCTCAAAAAAAGGAAAAAAGGAACCGCCAGTTTGCGCCACTTGGCAAGCGTGCGGAGCGCCACTTGTCGAGCACGAAAGAAGTGGACGTGTTCGTTGCTAAGAGTACTCTATAATTAATGATTTCAGAATGATCCATTAGAAGTAATCACTACACGCATTCTAGCCCACAAATAACATGGCTACATCTGACTAGGCCTCGCTTCTAGTGTTATGAAGTATATTTATTGAATTTCTTTAGATTTTTTTATAGTTTAGAAATACATGCATAATTTTTCCAATATATGTCATATGTTTTTTATATATGCTATATTTTTTATACACGTCGATAATTTTTTAAATACAAGATGCTAATTTTTTATTTGTGTTTCAACTTTTTTGAATAAATGTTAAACATTTTAAAATATAGTATAAACATTATTCATATGGTAATAAATATTTTTTTCATGATGTGATCTTTTTAAAAATATATTATGAACATATTTTTTAAAAGTGTGACAATTTTCCTTCTCCCAGTTCCGCTCACATGCTAGGCTCGCTTTATGGGTTGGCTGTTGATGGTTCGATTCATTTTTTCCTTGGTTTTTTAAGAGGTAAAAGCACTAGGGGTCCATAAACTTGGATATCATGTGAAAATTTGGTCCACAATGTTGTAAAATGGTACTCCACCATCCACTAACTTGTAGTTCAGGTGCAAAAAAGTCCAAAGTCAATATGAAGCTGACATGTGGCACTGTATATTTTTCAAATAACCCCTTATCATGTTTGAATTTGATGCAAAGCCTACAAAAAAGACCCAACTGTCAGTATATTAGCAAAATAAAAAGCATCAAAAGAAAGGTGTGGCAAGGGTTTGAACCATGGTCTCGAATGTCAATTTCTGCACGTGCATACCACCGGGAGAACTACAATTAGATGTCACTGTTGCAGATGCATCTATTATATAACAAAGGGACGCCAGGAAAAAATAAAAATAACAGCACACCATACATTAGGTTTTTACATACACCATGATATTTATTTAACGACAGATTACATATTTATAAGTGTTTTATTTCTATATAATTAATAAAAAAATCAAGTATCTTTATGCAGTCTAGTATAATCAAAACATGCACATAATTAATTGAAGACAATAAATGAGGTGAGTGAAACGCAATTTACCATTGGGTGCACGTAAGAATGTGCGCTATTTTTTTAGTTAACTAGTGAAAAAAAATGTTTCTATGTTTGAAATACTTACGTCAAAGGGATGAGGTATATATGTACGTGTCCATTTGTCGTTCACTTTCAAAATGAAACTCGGATCGTACTCACCCGCAAAAATGTTGATTGCACTCGTCATAAACTGTATAGTGATGTCACATTTGTTTTTGCTACATACAGAATTTTTTCCATTTAATCAGATTATTTATTTTTAGTATGATGAATTTTAAAGTAATTATACAACATATAAAATGTGCATTCTATACTAATATGGTATTCATACATGAGGCTGGTAGATTATAAAATTAAAGCAATTGAGTGACCGGTCTTCATGAATGTTGTATAAAAATGAGAAATATATTTAAAAGTTTTGAAAACTATTCCTGTATTTTTTTTACAAATACATGTTCTTCAATTATGTATACAGTTTCATTATACAAAAATGTTATTATTTTACAGATTATACAAATATGTTCACTAAAATTTACACGTGTCTAGTTTTGTTTCAGATTTCCTAAAGTGTGAAATATCATTTTGGCAAAATAAGTAAATAATATTCTCTCCGGCTTGGAAGCAACCCTAGCAAGGCAGTATATGATTCGCTGTACGTGCAATATATAAAATATGTAACTCGAAACATAACATAGAACTTGCTTGGACGAAGTGGTAGCTCATGCTGTTCCTTATCGTGATGTCCCAGGTCTGATACTTCGTGCACACAATTTTTCTGCCTATTATTTCATTCATTATTGCACTGACAGCTGGGTCCTAGTAAGCTTTGCGTCAAACTCAAACATGATAAGGGGTTATTTGCAAAATATACAGCGCCACATGTCAGCTTCCTATTGGTTTTGGACTTTTTTGCACCCAAACTACAAGTTAGTGGATGATGGAGTAGCACTTTACAACATTGTGACCAAATCTTCACATGATATGCAAGTTTATGGACCCCTAATGCCTTTACCTCTTTTTTTAATTTATTTATTTTTCATGATTTTTGGTATTTTGTGTTCTTAGCTTTTTCTTTCATTAGGAAAATGCCCTTGTGTTGGAATAGAATATAAGTTTTGTAGCACATCTATATTAACTTGTAGTTTATCTACCCATATTAATGCATTTATGTAAATAAATATTTATCAAATTCTATCTTTGATTTGCCTTATACTTTGATGCGAAGTTTGGTACTCACGTCAATTCATATTAATTATCGATGAAATGGATGTATCTAGATATATTTTATTGTTAGATGCATCTGCTTTTATAACAATTAATAAGGATCCAAGAGAGTACATAAATTAAAGTGGAAATTGTATCAGAAGGTGAAAAATTAAGGTAATTGAGAAGGCTTAACGAAGAGGTGGTAGTAATAAAATTAGTTGTAAGATGAAACCTTAGTTTTTTAAGTACTAGATATTTTCTTTGTTTCTTTTTGAGTTTTCATTCTTATTGTTTATCTATTATTATTATTTTAGTTAAGTTTCTTAATTTTTTCTCTTTTTCCCTTCATAAACATCATTTCTAAGTCTCTTTCTTAGTTTTCTTTGAGTTTTTTTGTTATCTTGTTTCTTTATCATATGTATTTTTTTCCTTATTTAAAAATTATATATATATATATGATATGTTCAAATTTTATTAAAATATTTTTAACATTTCTAAATACATATTGAACATTTTTTTCAAATACTCTATATGTTTAATACTTTTTTTACTACAAGTTGTGAACATATATTTTAATGTTAACATTTTTCATAATGTTATATATTTTTTATACATTAGGAAAAGTATATACATATTTAATATATCCTCAAAAAATATAAATATGTTTAAATATATATTTTTAAATCGATGTACCACACTTTTTAATATATTATCAAATAATAAACATGTTTTTTATTTTTAAAATACATAATCAAATATTTTAATACATATATATATTTTACATTTTTCGTATATATTACCAATATATTTTCTAAATACATTTTTAAAAGTTAAATGCTTGATAACCAGTTTTAACAATAAATAATTATTTTCATACACATCACCAAGTTATGGTACGCTTGGGACCAACCAATATTCCCTTCTCTCTATCTGTTCTCGATTGGTTGGATTAGTTTGTGATATATTCTATTTTCCTAGGGTTGTATAATTTGTTAGATCCATTGATCTGTGTGGAATTAATTTTTCTAACTTATGTCTATTCCACTCCTAGATCCGTTTGATATATGTATTCTGAGGCATATTTTGCCACTCTAAGTTGTCTGTTAGATATGTTACTTGTAATCAATCTAGCATAGCATTTGTTTTGGAATCTTCGTATCTAAGGAAAAACAATCTGATAGATCTATTACTAAATAATCAGCAAATAATAATGATACAACCTTGTGCTCAGTTCTTGGTAATAATAGCCTCTGAGAACAATATCCAGCCTTGTATCGCATTGTTCACGATAAGAATAATAGTATTGCACATGTGCTAAGTTCATTTCCGCCAGATATTTCTTTCAGGCGAGATTTGACTGGCCCATACCTTATGTCATGAAAAAATCTTCTATCCCGATTGGATTCAATTAACCTGACACAAGTGCGGGATGTTTTTCGCTAGAACCTCATTGCATCTAGGTCATTCACAGTTGACTCTATGTACAGTGCACTCACACGTTCTGAGGTCCTTGTTGACAATAACACGAAAAATTGGAAGTCGAAGATTCCAACCGAAGTTAAAATATTCATGTGGTATTTTTGAAGGGGAGTTTTGCTAACTAAAGACAACCTCGCTCGTAGAAATTGACAAAGAAACAAGAAGTGTAACTTTTGTACTTACAATGAGATAATAAAACACCTATTTTTTCAGTGCAAGTTTGCGAGTTCTATGTGGTCAATCGTCCAAACAACGTCCAATTTTTATCCGCAAACAAGTGTTTTTTGAAGCATTTATGACAGTGGGGGAGATCCCCACTGCCTTTATATTAAGAACTCACTCAGGAGCACAAATAATTACATCAGATGAATGACGGGGGGGGGGGGGGGGGGAGATCTAGACAAGGGGATTACACACATGATCTAGATAAAGGAACTAGTCAGAGAGAGAGAGAGGAGAATGTTTGTGATGGAGGGACCAAAACCCTCCTTAGACCTATGTCTCAGCATATCAAAGGCAGACTTGAATCTCAAGGTATAAGAAACAACAGAGGGTGTTTTTTGCCTAAAGCATTTATCATTGCTTTACTTCCAGAGACTCTAGGCCGCCACAGTGAACACCTCCATAAACAGCATCCCCTGCCAAAGCCTCCTTCCCTCATGAATGAGCTCTAGCCGATTACCTCCACTCGGCCAAACGACCCCCAACTTGGACCAGCATATCCTACTAAAATCACATTCAAAGAATAGGTGTTCAACGGTTTCTTAAGGCGAAGCAGCACATAGCAGACAACCATAGTTATCCCCTCTCAAACAAAACTTCCTGCGGCGGAGCATGCTCAACCCACAAGTGTTGCCAATATATTTGATCATTGGTTGGACTGTATTCCAAATAGGTTTAAAACGCTAATAAGGGTAGGAGTGTATGCCCTATTATGGTCTCTTTAGCTATGTATAAGCGATTTTGTTTTTAATGACATAAATTCATCTCCTTTGCAGGTTATTTCCTGTTGTACACATTTGCTTCGTATGTGGTCTATGCTAAATCGAACGGAGTTCCAAGCACCGTTCAAAGTGGTGTGTATGCGATTGGAGTGAGTGGACAAGGAGTTTTTTACCCAACATGGATGGCATCATAACCTTCAAATCGATCCACCGTCTCCTTCAACATAGGCATAGTGTCGGTCTTGTATGACTCTACTGTTGATGACATGTCGGTTTTTATTTACCTTTTATCAGATCTTTGGTGTTTTGGCTATGTGCATCTTGGCTATGTAGAGGTCGGGTATCATTCATCGTGCTTTGTATGCGCTTGATGCTACATTTTAAGTTAATAAAAATTCCCTTTATCGATAAAAATGCAAAAGTGCAATCAACAAGATTTTATGTTTTCTTTGATGATACTGTTACTAAACCCAACTTGCAAGTTACAATTGCCAATGCCCTAGAAGTTTCTAGTAATATGGTTACGTAATGTACACTATATATCATTATTAATTAAGATATTTGTTAGTGTGTATGACTTAGAATTCTCTACCATATTATGCAATATTATTACAAGTTACATGAACACACATAGATATACAAATACATGTGTATACACTATATAGTTTATGCAATATAATAAGTTTCAATTGATTTTATAACAATAAAGATAATTTTGGTTACATCATAACTTAAATTTTGTAGAATAATATTTCTCAATTAATACATTACAATTGTATAACAAAGAATGGTATAACTATTATTTGGAAAAATTGTTATGTGGATGACTATGATGGCTAAGTAATAAAACATTATACAAATTAAAATTGTAATATTGTACAATTATCTTAAATAAGTATAAAATTTTAGTATGAAAAATATTGATTTACATCGCTCCGCGACCAAAAATGGTTTGGAATGGCCCTGCTTGTCAATGAGCCCAAGCTGAACTTTACTCTATTCAACCTATGCACTCGTCGGGACAACAAAGGTACGCCTTACAGAGCAAAAAATGTAGATGTTAGCTCTCTCCGCACCGCCTTCAACAGCCGGTTACAAGAAGTGCTAACCATTAACCACGAGTGTAATCAGAGCATAGCAACTTGGAAGTTAGGTCAGGATCATTGGTCATCCTATCAGATCATCGGGATGGCCGCCGGGGTGTGTCGGACATTCTCTCCTACCAGGGCATCTTCCAGTTCCTCACGTTTGGGAATTATCTGATTATTTAGGTTCCAGAGGGCATTGGTCAGGCAAATACAGTACAACTGAGGTGCAAACTCTTTGATGATTTTGAACATGAGGATGAAAGCAAGAAGACGTTGGATGTCCACCTGTGAACATCCTCTATTTGCTCTGAAAATAACTTACCCAAGCAAGAAGAGGTTGGATGTCAGGTTATCTTTCTGCCGACGAGGCCGGCCTGAGACCATTCAAGAGCACAACTGGAGAGATGATTTACCAGGGTTCGAATTCTTCCATATCTCGTCCCACTGAGCACCGAACCGCCATTCATTTTCGTGATGATCGTTTTGAGACGGAACAGGTTGATGGAAAGCCCGAGATTTAATTTCTTAGATCAAAGCATGATATAAAGTACTACAAGAGGGACGACATAGGGGGGGGGGGTCGAACGACCCAATGTCCACAACGCAACATGGCTCAACTACGAAACACCACATGGGGATTGGAGGCTTACATACCGAGCACCTGAGGACATAGGAGTGACTGACATTCATACACATGTTTGGTGCCAGCTTAAGTCTGGTGGTTCTGCCCAGTGATCGACCGTCGTTGCGCGTCATCATCATCATTCTCTTACTTTAGCTATATGTTCTAATTAATGTGTGCTTCATGTTTGAACTTGTGCTCTGTCATGTGTTATTGAACTCTAGTTTCTAGGATTCTTTCAATTTTTTGCTCTGTGTATGTAAAGGTGGCTTCTCTGAATATTTTTTCTCAAACATGCACATTACTGAGGAGGCGCAAGTCTTGCAGCCAAAACAGCATCTTCGCTACATTTATTGCAGCCAACCAAAAAAGGATCAAAACAAAATGCAGTTGACATTGATAAAATAAACTGGCAGTTAATCCGATAAACAATGCCATGGTCCGCTCTGTTCAAGACTGAGGATTTATCTTGATAAATTTTATAATAATAATGGACATAAAATACCTAACCACATACAAATAAAATGTTTAAAGTAAAAGTGAAGGTCCTAAGAAAGAACCCTAACATGGCAGTAACCCAAAACAGTACAACACAGGAATTGAACTCATCTTATTCTTATAGATTGAAAAACTGGAAGGGCACCCCACCATCCAGCCATGATTTCCATTCCATTGGAGCTTGGACATCAACACTTCGGTACTCTGACCACAATTAACTTTTCATAACTATAGAACACATCTTTTTTTTGTGGGGTAACTATAGAACGCATCTTGATGCCAATGCAACTCACAACAATAGAACACGACGCTGAATAACATACACAAATATTTGGTATCTCCACCGAAGCATTGAGGTCTGTTCCAGTACAGAAAACCCCAAATGGAGCACGAGCTCCAGGGGATTTGGTATTTTGAAATTATCAAATATGACACCTGTCATCTGTGAGTATCAAAAAATTCTAGAAAAATCGTGGGTGTAGATAATGTCTATCACTACCACCGTGCCAAATTTCAATACAAAATTCGTTGTATCCTAGGCTACACAAAGATGACAAATGTGAGCAAATTTCAAGTTCCTGAAAGCGCGTATGGTTCTAAAAAAAGAAAGCGCGTATGGTTCTAAAAAAATGTATTTGAAAATTTGTACTGTTCACCGACCCAGATCTACACTTGTGATATTTGCACGGCCTAAAATATAATGTATTTCTGATTGAGATTTTTCACACTTATGCTACATATAGAAATTTTTCCCATTTTTTTGAAAACCCCAAAATGCAGATTTTGAACTTTTGAAAACCGAGCTCCTTGAGCTCGGCCTTTAAAACGCCTCACTCCTTCCAGTAAGCATAAAAAAATAGCTTGATCTCATATATGTAGAAACTTGACCAGTACAATTTGTAGCTGACCCGAACCTCCCTACATATAGCTAAATGGGAAAGGCAATAACAAATTATAGATTACAAGCCCCGCTCCAGGTTTGAAGAAAATAACCCTCCGTCCGGCACCCCGCGGCCCTAGCAGTACTTCTGTCGATTCCACTCGTACATTCGTTTGATATATGTATTCTTCAGTAAATAGCAAAAAAGTATCACATTACGGGTTAGGATTGCAGAAAACTATCATTTTTTTAAGTTTCCAAATCACTACCACTTTTTGGTAACCTATGTTAAAAAGCCCAAATCTTAAAACTATATAATTTTAATGCAGTTTATAACATCCGTGGCCCATCTGTCAGGAGCCGTTAGCTTTTAACCGTTATGACAGATGGGGTCCACATGTCAGCCCCTTCCATTTCAAAAAAAAAAAAAAAATCAATTTTCCTGGGGAAAAAATAGTGGTCGTGGTGGCCAGAGAGGATGGTGAGGTGTGGGAGGGGAGTAGCGAGGCGTCACAATCGTCGTTCCTCGACCCGCCTCATCCATCTTCCCCTTCTCTTCCGTGCTCACAACCACACATAACACCATGGCCGCTTCGAAAGATCATCTCACTTCTACGGTTGACGAAACTACAAGTCGATCACCTCAATGGAACCATGAATCGATGTGCATCTTTTTTGTGTAAAGCTTATGTCGAATCGAAG
This sequence comes from Bromus sterilis, assembly GCA_950022295.1. Taxonomy (NCBI): domain Eukaryota; kingdom Viridiplantae; phylum Streptophyta; class Magnoliopsida; order Poales; family Poaceae; genus Bromus; species Bromus sterilis. The sequence continues at coordinate 37,195,459 of OX465597.1, forward strand.
TACCATTGTGTAGATAGAAAGGAAGGGATAAAAAGAGATTAGAAAGGAGTTTAGCATAGACAGGAGAAGAAACCACGTACTGAACTCGCATCACTCCGGCATCCTCTCGTGCAATGTGTGACTCGTCTCAACCTGGCTCACTTAGTGTGTTCCCAATGAATCTAGGTGAAAGCTGCTTTCAGTTTTGTGCTATGCGAACCAAACAGTTAACACAGACAACCAAACATACCAAATTCTCCCCGCGCTTGTATACGAGGAACTAAACGCACCCTAACTAACTCTTTGGTCTGCATCACTTGTCCCTGGGCACCCAGCAGCAGTGCAAGCCGTAGGGCAGCCCGTAGGGGAACTTTGCCCGGGAAATCTCCTTGAACATCTTGGCGTCTAGCACCAGCGCGTAGCCCGACCCGTCCTTGGCGATCACCATCGATATCGCCACGCCTACACCACAATGCCACAACCTAAGTCAGATCGGAATTGTGATGGGTGCGTGAAGGACGACATCAACGACAAGAAGAAGAAAATAGGCTGACCGTCGTCTTCCTCGATGGCGCCTGGGCGCGCCAAGAAGCAGGGCTCGAACGGCACGGCGCCCTCTTTGTACCAGTTCTTGGCCGTCTTCTCCACCAGGCCGATCTTGGTGAGTGTGTTGAGAAAGTTGCAAGGCCGGCGCGCCGCTGGCGTAGGTGTAGCGGTACTCCTTGCCGAGGTGGGCGGGGTTGATGCTGCACATGTCCATGGCGCGGCCGTGCTCCTCCGGGTCCAGCGCCGCCTCCAGCTCGCCGAATGAACTACCGTCCAACGGTATCCTGAATCGCCCTACCCTGCATGTCGTCCATGCCGAAACAGATGTACTTTTAGTAGTGGGAGTGTCTACATCTCAATCGACTGAGACTTAGTTAGGGCATGATTTATGGAGGCGGCACTATGTGCTGCCCCATGACATCCACCTAGGAAAAAAAAGTTGAGGCTACTAGTTTGTATTGAAGAAAAGTGATTCCTTGTTCATTCTCGTGAAGAAGATTACAATTTATACATGTCTCCACCGACGTTGCAAGAGATGGCACAACCGTTGGCAGAGGGACATGCCCGTTCGGGCAGAGGCGCCGCCGATAGGGGGAAAACCGCTATGCGGTTGTACAACGGAGATTTATTCACAACACTCCCCCTAATCTACGCTTGACCACGTAGAGTCATCCCACGATCATCCGGGTAGTGCCATCATCTTACGGTATTCTCCTCTTAAAAGTTCTTCATTAAAATCTTCAAGAGAACCTGGGGCACAAAATCACAAAGGGACAGCATAATGTAATGTTATGAGCAGAAGTGTCTCAAGATGAGACTCCCCCTGATACTTGCAAGTCCCGAAGTCGTCGCATACCAATTCTATGAACATATTTCTGGAATGTAGAATTTGGTAGAGACTTGGTAAATAAATCAGCAAGATTCTCGCATGATTTAACTTGCAAGATATTTATTTCCCCGCTTTTCTGAAGTTCATGGGGGAAAAACAACTTAGGAGCTATATGCTTAGTGATGTTGCTCTTGATGTATCATGTTTGCATTTGAGCAACACAAGCTGTATTATCTTCATAGATAATAGTCGGTGATTCGATAGAACCAATTCCACATGATTGTTGTATGTGGTTTATCATTCTGCGAAGCCAAACACATTCACGTGACGCTTCATATAATGAAATTATCTCAGAATGATTTGTGGACGTTGCTACCAAAGTCTGTTTCGAAGACTTCCATGATATAGCAGTCCCACCATGTAAAAACACAAAGCCGGTTTGTGATCTGGCATTATGGGGGTCTGATAGATAGCCAGCATCAGTGTATCCAATCATATTGAAGTCCATATTTTTCTGGAACTGGAAGAACAACCCAAGATCCTTGGTGCCTTGAAGATATCGAAAGACATTCTTTACACCTGACCAATGGCGCTTGCTAGGTGATGCGCTGTGTCTAGCAAGTAGATTTACTGCAAAAGCAAGATCTGGTCTTGTGCAAGTTTGCAAGATACATAAGTGCTCCAATAGCACTCAGGTATGGAACTTCAGGTTTCAAAATCTCTTCTCCATCATCCCTCGGTCTGAATGGATCTTTCTCTATGTATAGAGAGCGAACCACCATAGGAGTTTTCGATGGATAGGATTTGTCCATATTGAATTTCTCCAATATTTTCTGGATATAGGCAGCTTGGTGTACCATGATTCCTGATGGAAGATGCTCAAGTTGAATACCTAAGCAAAATTTGGTTTTACCCAAATCTTTCATCTCAAATTCCATCTTGAGGTGATTGCGTGCTTCATCAATGTCATGTGCGTTGCCAATGATGTTGAGATCATCAACATACACAGAAATGATGCAAAATCCTGTAGAGGACTTCTTGATGAAGACACATGGGCAATCATCACTGTTGGAGTAGCCTTTCTGAAGAAGGAACTCACTTAGTCGGTTGTACCACATCCGCCCCGACTGTTTCAAGCCGTAAAGAGACTTGTTCAGTTTAACACAATACATGTTGCGTTTAGCACTTGCATTCGGGACAGAGACTCCGTCAGGAACCTTCAAGTAAATGTCCGAATCTAGTGACCCGTAAAGATATGCGGTCACGACATCCATCAACTGCATAGATAGATGATTTTGTACTGCCAAAGAAATAAGATATCGGAATGTGATACCACTCATAACTGGAGAATATGTTTCATTGAAATCAATGCCAGGTCTCTGCGTGAAACCTTGTGCTACGAGCCTTGCTTTGTATCTCACCACCTCATTGTTCTCATTCCGTTTCCGGATGAACACCCATTTGAATCCCACAGGGAAAACATTTGGAGGTGTAGGTATTGCTTCTGTGAATACCTTTCTTTTGTTAAGCGAGGCTAATTCTGCTTGTATTGCATCCTTCCATTGAGGCCAGTCGGAGCGTTTTTCACACTTGACGATGGTCCTAGGATCATGATCATTGAGAAGGGTATTTGCAATTGTAGCAGAAAAGTAAGTGTCGACAATCGTAGACTTACGATCAAATGATTCTCCAGAATCAATATAGTTGGTGGATATCTCCTGCACCCTTGATGACTCTTCATGATTTCCCAATATGTGTGAGTCTGGGTGTTCCGATGTCCCAGCCAGTATGTGCACGCTGGAGCTGGGTTGTGGAGGTTGCCCATCCACTGGGTGTTTGTCAACGTTGAGTTGACTTGCATTTACTGTCTCGGAGGTTTTTCTCCGCGATTTCCTGTGCTGCTTGCTAGAAGCAGGATCCAAGTTAGAGGCCGTACTACTCCCCCTATTTTTAGGAACAGGGAGTTGAGTGGTTTTTATTGGTACCTCCACTCTTTCGGGCGCATTTCTGGCTGGATTCAAGGATTTTGTAACACCTTTTAGATCAGTAAATGAATCTGGCAGATTATTTGCAAGATGTTGCAAATTTATGATTTTCCGAACTTGGAGTTCGGTCTCATGAGTACGTGGATCAGAGTGTGAAATGGCTTGAGCATTCCAATCAATTTCCGGGCATTCTTTCTGGTACTTGAAATCTCCCCCTAATGCCGGAAAATGTTCCTCATTAAATATGCAATCAGCGTGACGGGCTATGAATAGATCCCCAGTAAGGGGTTCCAGGTACTTGATAATCGACGGCGATTTGTACCCCACATAGATCCTCAGTTTCCTGTGTGGGCCCATAGATGTCCAATGTGGTGGTGAGATCGGGATGTAAGTAGCACATCCGAATTTGCGCAGATGGGAAATGCTTGGAGGATTTCCACGTACCATTTGCAGAGGGGAAGTACTGTGATATGCAGTTGGCCTCAGTTGTATCAAGTCAGCAGCGTGTAAAACGGCGTGACCCCAACTTGAGGTTGGCAAGTTGCAATTCATTAACAAAGGTCTTGCAATGAGTTTGATCCTTTTAATCAGTGATTCAGCCAAACCATTTTGTGTATGGACATATGGAACAGAGTGCTGAACTTCAATCCCCAAAGCCATGCAATAATCATTGAAAGCTCGTGAGGAGAATTCTGCAACATTGTCCATTCGAATTGATTTAATTCGACTTTCAGGATAATGGGCTTGCAACTTAATGGCTTGCCTCATTATCTTGGCAAATGCATGGTTTCGTGTGGATAGAAGACACACATGTGACCATCGTGTAGATGCGTCGATGAGAACCATGAAATACCTGAAAGGTCCAGTTAATGGTTGAATGGGACCACAGATGTCTCCTTGAATTCGTTCAAGGAACTGAAGTGGTTCAGCTTGTATTTTGAGGTGTGAAGGCCTCAAAATTAGCTTTCCCGTGGCACAGGATGTGCACACAAAATCAGAAGATTGAGGAAATTTTGACTCAAGCAAATTGTGACCAATGGAATTGCTAGTAATTTTTCTCATCATCCCGATACCGGGATGGCCAAGGCGATCATGCCATGTTTGGAATGCGTTAACATTCTGAAAAATTACTTTGTATGCAACATGTTCTACGGGTTTGATGTACGTATAGTACAAACCAGACGATAGAGAGGGAATTTTCTCATGTACCTCTTTGCCATATCCGTGGTTTTTGGTGAAGAGTAGATACTCCTCTTTGTTGTCTTCATGGGTCTCAATGTGAAAACCATTTTTACGGATATCTCGATAACTGATTAGGGTACGGGACGAATCGGGATACAATAAAGCATCCTCAATTGTCACTTGTGTACCGCTTGGGAGGGTAAATATGGCACGTCCTGTGCCAACAATCACCGTATCGCGTCCAGCGATAGTTAAGATATCTCCATTTGTCTTTTTCAGAGTTTGGAAATATTTTATCTCCCTCAGTATTGAGTTCGTGGTGCCACTGTCCACGAGGCATAATTCCTCTTCCATCGGATTGTTCCCGTAGAGAACTATATAAAACAAAGAATTTTCAATAAGAGAACTCATGTTAATATATAGAATACAATCTTATTTATATCAAATATGTTGATACAATTACAACCTTATTATATTAAATAAGTTTGATACAATATAAAGACAATAACAACACACTTATGTTCTTATTACAATTATTACAAATGGACATTAATAGGTAGATCACTATGGAGAACGTGGGACTAGTCGAAGTCGCCAAATGTGTCCTTTGAGGTGTACTCAATTAACATGTCCTCCGTTTTAGCAGGATCCTCAAAAGGGTGTGGAATCATGACTCCAGGAGGAACATCATGTGAACATCCAGCTCCATCATCGCTACGTGGATGAAGGTTGAAGTTGGCTTCAAACCTTTTCTTCTGAGGTGCATTGCGTCCTTGAGACTGCTGGTATAGCATAACCAGATGTTTAGGCATGGTGCACTTTTCAGTAGAGTGCGAGTAGCATCCACATTTGTAACAAAGCTTGGTTTTATCAAACTTGTGCTTTGCAATGCCTTTTCCCTTGCCTGAGTTTCTGAATTTCTTGTTCCTGTTGCCGTTTCTCCTATGCTTGAAGTTTGGTTGATTTCCCCTAGGGGTATCATTAAACTTTTGTTTATTCGCAACATTCATATGAACTTCAGGTAAAGGTTGTGCCCCAACCGGGCGCTGAGAGCCATTCTTAGCGAGTAGCTCATCATGCTTTTCAGCCTGAAGTAACATGTGAATAAGTTCTGAATAAACATCATAGTTGCGAGCACGATATTGCTGTTGAAGGATCCGATCGGAAGGGAGCATAGTAGACAAAGTCTTTTCTATCTTCTCCGCTTCACTAGGTTCCTTCTCACAAAAACGCAGTTTGGAACATATCTTATGAACCTCGTGATTGTATTCACCAATAGATTTGAAATCTTGAAGGCGTAGGTGAGTCCAATCATGGAGTGCTTCGGGTAGGACCACTGCCTTCTGCTGTTCATACCTCGTTTTGAGGGACAGAAACAGAGTACTAGGAGATTCCTCCTGTAAATACTCAGACTTGAGATCTGGATGAATATGATGCCTTATGATGAATAAGGCAGCATAGTTTTGCTGTTCTGTCAGCGGCACGGCTCCTTCCGGGAGAGGAGTCTCCGGATCCTGGATTGCACGTGCTATCCCGCGAGATGCAAGACTGATCTTGATGTCCATGGCCCATGTAGGTTAATTCTGGCCATTGAGGGCTAGCGCCTCAAACTCTTTGGCGGCCATCTCGACCTACATGGAGATCCGAGATAATTAATTTACTAGTAGTAAATTAAAACCATCGTGGTTTGTAATAAGAATGCAAAATTTGATTCAAGTGTATAACTTGAAAAGGGTCAACCTCAATTGTTTGTCAAAAATTTGCAAGTCTGTTGTGCAAGAGAAATTAATCTCGATCGCGATGATATGTTAATTAAATTAATGATGTGGTATACACATAGAACATATCATCTCCGGTGTAAAACCGTACTTTTATTTATATTACAAAGTACATAATATAAATACATTTAGTTATATACAGTACTAAAACAGAAATACATTACTGAATTAATACAATAACTAATACTAGGTTAGACATTTAAATTAAAACTACAAATAGATAAAAAAACAGATACAGACGGCCTGGATGGCCTCTTTGGCCCATTGGCCGGCGGAGGGAGGGAGGCTGGCGCTATGGGCCACGGCCACAGCGGCCTTTGGCCGGCCCAGTGGGGGGGGCACCGCATAAGGAGGGGGCTGGGGCGGTTACGGATAAGGAATCCGCCCCGTCCTGTCCGCCTCTCCCGTACGGCGCCGCCACCACGGCTGGGGGCCTCCCTCGACGCCGGTGCTTCACCGGCGGCCACGGCGCGGCGCGGAGGAGCCCTCCTCGGAGGAGGAGGTGTTCGAGGCCACGTCCACTTCTACTGGGTGCTGGCGGCCTCCCTCCTCGGCGTTGGAGAAGCCGAGGCTCGCCGAAGCCCACGTCCCGGCGCGGCGGCTCGGGCGCCGGTCGATGGCGGCCACGGCTCGGCCGAAGAGGCGGCCGAAGCGCCTCGTGGCGGGGCTACTGGAGCCCTCGTTCGCCGCCGGGCTCGGGGCGTTGGAGGCGTTGCCTCCCACGGGCTCGAAGCCGGGAGGGAAGCGGCTCGGGCCGGCGTCGTCGGGGGCGGGCGTCGGCGTGTGCGGCGGCACCCAGCGCGCTGGTGGAGGAGGCGGCGGAGGCGGGGGCGGAGCCCCGGTTTCTGGCGCGTGTGGCGTCGGGTCGAGGCCGGTGTGCGCGGCGGCGGCGCCAAGGCCGACGGAGACGCGCGCGGCGGTGGCGCCGAGGCCGACTGGGGCGTGCGGGGAGGCGGCACCGAGGCCGGCGGGTGCGCTCGCGCCGGCGCCAGGGCCGACGGGAGCACGCGCTGCGGCGCCCAGGCCGCGTCCGTTGGCGCTCCGGCCACGTCCAGCATCCCCAACGGCGCTCTGGCCGCGTCTAGCGGCGCCCAGGCCGCGTCCGGGGACGCCCAGGCCACGTCCAGTGGCGCCCAGGCCGCGGCCGGCGGCTCCCAGTGCGCGCCATCCAGCAGCGCGACGGCGACGCTCCTGGAGTCGACTCCGGCGGCCGTCCTCCCTCATCAGGCGGAAGAAAAAGGAGACTAGAGGAGTCATCCTACCGTCGGCGACTCCTGCCTTCTCCTTCTCCTTCTTTGCTCTCTTCTTCTGGTAGAATCTAGCGTGCGTGATAACGTATTGAAGAAAAGTGATTCCTTGTTCATTCTCGTGAAGAAGATTACAATTTATACATGTCTCCACCGACGTTGCAAGAGATGGCACAACCGTTGGCAGAGGGACATGCCCGTTCGGGCAGAGGCGCCGCCGATACGGGGCAAAACCGCTATGCGGTTGTACAGCGGAGATTTATTCACAACAGTTTGATATTTCATCTCCCAACGCGAAGACACAAGGCTACCATTAGATGGACCCTACAATCTTTTTTTTTTCAAGCAAATTGAAGTTAGACCGAGAGCTGCATGCTTCTCTTTTTTCTCTCTCGTTAGCTTTTCTTCAATGCATTTGCATGCCATACTTTTTTAACCAGCGTGGCATCCGAACCTACATGGCAGATGAGGCACCGGTTCTGGGGCTACGCATAGTACATGCCCTTAGGTCTGACGTCATCGCTTTTGGATTAGGCCTGTTAACTAGCTCTGTAAGCCCACTTTCATCCTGGCCTTGTCCACCTTTTCCTGCTTGTTTGTTTTTCTGTTTTTTTATAGGCTTTATGGGCTGTGTCCCACACACCCACCCGGTCAGTGCTTGTCCACCCTGCTGTATTTACATTGTAGACAGTTGCACCCCCCGGATCCCTCAAAAAAGTGTATGGAGACAAAAAAAATTGTTACTTCAGTGCTTTACTCCTCTGCTTTTTGAGTAGAAAATATAATCCAAAAATAAAACCACATAAACCGATGAAAAAAACAACACTACGATCCTCATCTTTTGTTGGATTTGTTCTGGATCTGATTTTCTTTTCTTCTTTTGTAACTTCTCTCTCTATTGATTCTAACAACAATCCTGCTGCAGTATGTAGGGTACCTGATGAGTACAGAGGTTAGTATGATCACATTTTTGAAAATCTTTATTTTTGATACAATTGCAGATGATGTGTGTTCTAGCCTGTAGACCACATCTAATATGGGGGATCACATGAAAAAGGCACATCTTGCTGTAGGAAATAAAACAATTGATGCAATTGCATATGCTAGGGTGTTCTCGCATGTAAAAGGGACATGAAGCTCTTCTGGCACATACAAAAAGTAAAAAAATACATGCATATTGACATGAGCTATTTTCTGTATTTTGTAGGATGCGGATGGTACTTCTTTGCAAAGATTTACAAACAGCCATGTGCCAGATCCGGTTGTATCTTCAATACAGGTATGATTGATGAGCAAAATGTAAAAAAATTGGATATATATATGTTTGTGTGCCTATAACCCACAAGTTAAACACCCCCCTTGCTGTGCGCATCATGCTTTGTCGTGGGATTTGTGTATTGTTTATTCAGCATAAAAAATCTGATGCAAACTATGTACTACTTTAAAGTCTCAAACATGCTTGCAACTCCAACTTTGTTTTTTCAGAATCAAACATGCATGCTTAGCTGACAAAATAATACTATGCAACTTTGTACTGTTGTGGACTACTTCGGACGCAATCGCTAGGTTCTTCAAACATGCAGTTGCGGTTAGGTCTACAAACATGCAAGTGCGGCCGACTCTATAGATATGCGGTTGAGACTCAGTGTGTGTAGGTGCAATTGCGACCGGGTCTACAATCATGCAATTGCGACTCGGTGTGTGGACATGCAATTGTAGTTAGGTGTGTGGACATGCAGTTACAACTAGGTCAATGGATATGCAATTGCACCCGGGTCTATAGGCATGCAGTTGCCGTCGGTTATATGGACATGCAATTGCACCCGGGTCTATAGACATGCAGTTGCGGTCGGTTCTATGGCCATGCAGTTGCACCCGGGTCTATAGACATGCAGTTGCGGTCGGTTCTATGGAAATGCAGTTGCACCCGGGTTTATAGACATGCAATTGCGGTCGGTTCTATGGACATGCAGTTGCGGTCGGGTTCTACGGACATGCAGTTGCACCCAGGTCTATAGACATGCAGTTGCGGACGGTTCTATGGACATGGAGTTGTGGTCGAGTCTATCGACATGCAGTTGCAATCGGGTCTATGGACATGCAGTTGCACCCGGTTCTATGAAAATGCAGTTGCACCCGGGTCTATGGACATGCAGTTGCAATCGGTTCTATGAACATGAGGTTGCGGTCGGTTCTATGGACATGCAGTTGTGGTCGGGTTCTATGGACATGCATTTGCGGTCGGTTCTATGGAGATGCAGTTGCGGTCGATTCTATGGACATGCAGTTGCACCCGGGTCTATAGACATGCAGTTGCGGTCGTTTCTATGGACATGAAGTTGCACCCCGATTCTATGGACATGCGGTTGCACCTGGGTCTATAAACATGCAGTTGTGATCGGTTCTATGGACATGCAGTTGTGGTCGGATTCTATGGACATGAAGTTGCATCCGGTTTTATGGACATGCAGTTGCACCCAGGTCTATGGACATGCAGTTGCACCCGGGTCTATAGACATGCAGTTGCGGTCGGTTCTATGGACATGCAGTTACGGCTTGGTTGTTGGGCTTGCAATTGGTCAAGCGTTGGGAAAACCGCCCCCATCTCTCAGTGGCGAGTTTGTTAGTCGACTTGTAACTAGGGTCGAGGTGGTCTACTTAGGTTAGTTGCAACTTGGTTGTTTGCGGTGCAATTTATATAAAAAATAAAAAATGATAAAAAACCTCGGTAGTTGCTTCAATCATTTGCTTGCGGCTAGGGCGAAAAAGAGGTGTAGTTGGGTTGGTTGCGGCTTGGTTGTTCGCGTTGCAAGTTATATATAAAAAAAATACAAGGATGTAATTACACAGGGAATAAAAAAAAACTAAAGACAAGCATACGCTATGCAAAAAAGAAATTAGGGGTGTGCCAACATAATAGGATGACAGCAAAACTAACAACAAATCTGGCCCTTTTGAAAAACTCAGTTGACTCCAAACTAAAAACAGCCCTTAAAGCTCGTGTTGTAGGCAGTTGACTAGGTAAAAACTCAAAAAGAAAATCAAACTTACTGCTGTGCTTTTAAATTCCTCAAATACATAGCTAGAAAAGGTGCTGGTTGGGTCCTTGTAGTTGCAATCACTGGAGCATACTTTGCAAGCCATGAACGCCTGGAATATAAAGAAAACAGTCAACTGATGATATGAGTTCAAAACTGTGAATAATGAAAATGTGCACTACAAAATAACTATAGGAGCAAACCTCGTCTGGTGGTTGCTCGTCTTCAGAATCGTTCCCGATCTGGATGTACGTAACAGTAGCCCAAGGGGAGGGCTCGTGCAAGTAAAATAAAACCATCTGCCCCTTCCTTAGATTGTTGTCAGCAAAAAAAATTCTCCAACCCTTTCCATGCATAACACTCTTCTTTTCGCCCTTGTGGCACTTTACAGTATATGTGCGCTCATTCGCCTTGAACGTCAGCTAGTCTCCAGTCATGTTGTTGAAATGAGCCCTTTTGTTGCATGGCACGACCTGTTTACGAAATGGGGCACAAAAGAGACTGTTAAGGTTAAGTGCTGGATAGTGGTTATTGACCTATGAATTATCAGCCAATTCACATATTACAGCTATTTTCATAAAGAAAACTGAATAGTGCAAGTTCATAGTTCATACATCATGAACCTAGTCTTGGTCTTGCATAAGATAAACCGAAGGAAAATAAACAACAAAGCGATGTACTGCTGAAAATTAGAAAAGCAAATTAGACTTACTGCTTCACTTTTGAACTCATCAAAAACATAGATAGAAAAGCTGCAGGTCATGTCCTTGTGGTTGCAATCACTGGAGCATACTTTACAAGCCATGTACACCCCCTGCAATTTTTGACAAAAAAATGTACATTACACAAATTAAAAAACTGAGAATAATGAAATTGTACACTATAACTATGGCCTAGGTGTGATTTTATTTTCACTTATCATGTCAAAACCTTATAATCAGTTTATACGTGTACATCAAAAAGCAAAAAATAGAAAATCTGATGATAAAACTTTCTTCCATCAAACTTAGAATCAGTTTTGAGACATAATTTTTTAAGCTACTATTGGAGATGCTATCACTAATTAAGACAGTGATGTTATTTCTGCAGAAAGAAAGAGCAGTTGGTGACAGTTGCTGCTGATTCCTGATATTGCAATTCAAACTCAAGCTGCTGCTACCTTTCTTGATCAAGGTGCTCCCACTGTAACAGTGAATCTCAGAGTGTAGTGTGAAAAAAATCTGTTGGATAAGTTGCTACTTTTGCATGAAATTACTACATTTTATTGCCCCCCCCCCCTACTACCTTGAAAATCTACAAAAAAAACTTCAACCAAAAAAGAGCTCCCGCCATTGATCTAAACAAAACTCTGAACAATAAAGAAACTGTTACACTAAACATAACACCACTGCCCAAAACTGCTTTAAAATCTGAAAAAATACGTAGGCAACAATTTAACCTCTGGTAATGAATAGGATGTTGTACACTCCCGCCTCGTACTATCCAAACAAGGTGACCTCTGGGCTCACACTATGGTTTCCTTGGTAAAAAAACAAGAACAAAAAAGCTGGGGCGCACCTAAGGTAAGCTATTCTCTGGATCCATCACACAAGACAAGCAAAGAAAAAAGATTAGATGGATCTAACGATTCTTCCCGCTATGAGAAACACATGCAGATCTATGGCTTCTTCCCACCTTATCGATTGATACATGAACAACAACAACAACAACAACAACAAAAGATGGATCTGTCCGTGGCAAAACAAAAACAGATAGAGGAATGGGGAACTCACCGCCGGCCGGAAATTTGGGATTCTTCTCTCCTGGAGTAACGCTCTCCGCCCCCCGGATCTTGTCTCCTCTCCTGAAGTAGCGCTTTCCGCCTCTTAAATCTTCTCTTCTCCCCCTGCGTGAACTGAAGAGAAATGATAAGGGGAATTGTCCGACCTCTCGTCTCCCAGCGTACAGAAAATCCCCCCCACGCGCCGACAAAAAAACCGAGACAAAAGCCCACTCTCGAAAACAGCCCAACTTTTTCTCTCTTCGGCGCAGCCCGACAAAAAACGGGCCGGAAGGTCGTACGTGGGCGCGTCGCACAAATCTATACGCGACTGTGGATCCAATGGCTATGGACTCGACTAAGACCTAGCTATTTCTTAGTCGATTGAGAATTAGCCGGACCGTTTAGTAGTAGTTGGCTCATGCGTTTCTGACGGAAAAAAATTCTTGTATATACGTTCCTGGAATTAGTGAGGGCATCCCCACCGGTGAAGGTCCGGAGATTGTGGAGACGGAGTTTGTCGAGAATGGAGGTGTCGGCGTTTTGCTCGCAGCACATCGCCGATCACACGCCCTTCCTTGTCCTTCTCCTCGTACGCATTGATGAAGTGGAATGTCAGGAACGGCGGAACCTCTACGCTCGCCACCTTTCGGAAAATAATTCCAACCCAAAATATTTATATCAGAAACCAAAAATATTACTAATCCTCAAACGGATCGGTCCTATAGAACTTACGATGATGCCGCTGGCCTTGCACATGACATGCATGTAGCTCCCGGACTCGAGGTACCACTGGAACTTGTAGAGCGGCGTGGGCTCAACGCGGAAGAGGTTGGCGGCGCAGTACCGAAACGGCATCTCCGGCACGACCACATAGTTATCGGTGACGGGGAAGGAGTGCACCCACCCGGGCGCCGACCCGACGCGGCAGTTCACCCTGCCCACGAACTGCCTCACGTTGCTCCCGGTGTTCATCCTCGCCACCACGTAGCCGGGCCGGATAAGGTCCGGGATCAGCGTCCACAACCAAGGTTTTGGATCCCAAGTGCATTTTAATTCAAACATTTTTACACTTAGTTTTGTATATATACAAGATGAGGATAACATATTCGTTGCCGAACTCATAGCGCAGTGGCTAGCATCTCTGTTGTGCTGCACTACGGTGGTGGATCGTATCCTGCATCTAGGTTCAAACCTGAGACCTATGTGTGTTAGGTTGGGTGGTCTTTGTAACCACTGGGACACTGGGACACTGATGCAGAGTTGTTCGAACACGGTTCCCAACTTACTTGACCATTCATTCTCTGTTTCAATTCAAAATTTTCAAAATTTTTGAGATAGTTTGCTCGGTATAGTAATATCTCGTGGGGTAGCGAGATATGCGCCTTATGCGGTTACCGGGCGGTAACCGTTTTTCTCGCCCGGTTACCAAAACCCTGTCCACAACTCGGTGTCGCTCACGATGGGGCGCGCCGAGTGGATCAGCCCTCCCAGCTTGTCCTCGTACCTGAACTTTCTCATCGTGTCCAGCGTGTCGGGGTCGATCATGATGGAGCTCTTCACGGTCTCTGTCATGCAGAGGACGCGGCCGTTGCCGAGCCTGACAATGCCGGTGTTGGAGTTGTCGGTGAGGGAGGTGCCGGGGAAGAGGCTGGCGAGCTGGCCAACCAAGGACATGAAACCCTCCATCTTGGGCACCTCCGAGAACTCCCGGTGGCACACCTTGCCGTGCCGACGTGCCTCCTTGTATGTCTCCGACTCAATCTGTCGGTGCGCACCCACGGCGTGCCCGTCGCGGAACGAGACGCGCACCAGTGTGGCGTAGTCGTCGAATAGGTGGCGAAAAACGTAGTCCCCAAGATCCCATAGGCCCGGACTGTTCCTCAGATATGTGCCATCCTGCAACAGTTCAATTATTGCAGCGCAATGAACAAATCTGTCGATATATATCAACTTATATTTTGGGGGGGGGGGGGGGAATATATATCAACTTATATGGGAGTGTCTATGTGTCATCTGGCTGATTTTTAAATTGAATCTCAGTCGAATTTCGAACCAATCAGAATAAGCCACGTTGAGTGGCTTAGTTTTGTCAAACTGACCATGCCACTTCCGGCCGTCTGCCCTCGCCGGCTCACTCGATCAAAATTGTTAGCGGGCTTTTCAATCATAACGGGTTTAGCTCAGTTCGGGCCTTCTCTGTCTTATATCTTTTGAATTACTTCGTCCTCCAAAAAGGTGTTTACAGACTTGTTTTTTGGCCCGTACACAATCCAAAGTAGTTCCTGATTACCAGCAAAGTTTTATTTTACGGGTGATTACCAGCAAAGTTGAATCCTTAGGCACGATGTACTAGTATTAGAAGGGCGATGAGCGCTTCATCCCGCAGATTTTGGGTTGGATAGATTTTATTTTTATGTGCTATTTTTTAAGTTCATGTTTTTATGTGCTATTTGGATGAGTTTTTTACCGTACGATTGGAGAATAATTTGTAACGAATATACATACGTGAGTGAGGGAGTTAACTATGTTGCTGACTGTACATTCGATGGTAATAGACGTATCATAAGGCACACTTTATTTTTATCAATCAACGCTCACATCACTCAATCATCAAAGGATACATCCATTGAAAGACCCCACCACAAAATCTAAGGCAACGACATAACCAAGACATTATATCCAATTTCAAATTGAAAACCTCAACCGAAGGACGAACCTTCAAATTAGAGGACGTCAAATGATTGTGTCTGAGTCTAGCATTAAAATATAATATCAAGTTGTTGCGCTTATCGTGGTTGAAAGTTGTTGGAACGACAACTATTGTATGAGCTGAATCATCCGATCACAAAGTCGATGATGGTGTACTGTAACACCGTCTTGATTGTAACATCATGACAAATTCACTATAACATAGGCATAAGAAGCATATTAAAATTGACATTTATTTTTTCCAAAAAAGATACATGTTGATGATGTTTATGTGTTGCCCATTCCAATTTAAAGAAATTAAAGACGAGAGAAATCTAAAAAAAATGATAATCTACATACATAACCAAAGAGTATGACCAAGATAAAATTGAATAGAACCTCAATTAACTCCATGGCTTTCATCCCTAGGGAGCTTAGTGATTTAAGAGACTAGTAGAACTTCTCCTCCAACCAAAGAAAAAATCATCAAAAAGGAAGATATAAATCTCTGAAAAAATGTGACATATGATACATACATGGAGCAAGAAGAAACAAAAGATGAGCTAGTTATGTAGTAATCAAGTTTAAATGAGAGGCCTAAAGAATAGTAGGACTGAGAAAATTAGTAATAGGAAACCATTTTATATTATAATTGATAACAGAGAAATGATAAACATCAAGACTTTGTCAACCTCTATCAGACGACAAGACTAAAAATAACAAGGTACATAAAGGAGGAATGCAAAGAGCAAAAAAAAAACTGAAAGACAAGACTACTAAACAAAAATTAATGGCACGGGCAAATGACTTATGAATGATAGGTCACACAAAATCGAGTTTAATAGTCAGCAGAACAATCATGATTAAAACTAACTGAAAGTAGTCAATGAATTGAATAAAATTAGCTGAACATCCTTAGTTACCGATGACTGAGAGGAAATCACAAACTCAAAGTCTTAACACTCATCCGCATGAGCAATAATGAAAATACTGAATTATAAATGAAGAAGACTGAGAATAAACGGGAAAATAAATGAAGAACAACAAAGACAAAGAACTTATCCATGATAATTGATATGGTGAATGACAAGGCAATTAAGACTGAACACTGAAAGTAGAGGGATTGAGTACTGTTGGAGTACAAAAGGCTGAGATGCTTATAAAAATTTTTAGGTACTATGAACTGAGAGACTTAAGAGAAAGAAATTGAGGTACTAGAGCTGAGAAAGAAAAAAAGAAAAAAGAACATGATAGACAAAAGGAAATACTAATGATTAAAAGAAAATCATAAAAGGGTACTGATCCTAAGGTGTACTTAAATCTAATCAAAGAGAACACCGAGGGGCTAATATAAACTGAACACAAAAAGATGAGTACTGATTAAAGAGAATGACACAAAATCTGATTCTTACGTATGGAAAATGATAGACTAATGACTGAAAGAAAATTATAAAAGGGGACTGATCCTAAGGTGTACTTAAAACTAACCAAAGAAGAACACTCAGGGGCTAATATAAACTGAACACAAAAATATGAGTACTGATTAAAGAGAATGAGACAAAATCTGATTTTTAGGTATGGAAAATGATAGACTAATGACTGAAAGAAAATTATAGAAGGGTACTGATCCTAACGTGTACTTAAAACTAACCAAAGAAGAACACTGAGGGGCTAATATAAAATGAACACAAAAAGATGAATACTGATTAAAGAGAATGAAACAAAGTCTGATTCTTAGGTATGCAAAATGATAGACTAATGACTGAAAGAAAATTAAAAAAAGGGTACTTAAGACTAAAAACTGAAAACTGATAAATAGATTCATGCTCTGAACTACCAACATAAAATCCACCCCTTATCAAAGAAAAACACGGTAGCGTTGTTTTCAAAAAAAACTTCTAGTACTAAGATCTGCTGCATCAGTGGTTGCGTAGTCGATCAATAGGTAGGTTGATGCATGCTACTTCTAGGGCTAAAATCTGGTAATATCATGCTAATTACATCTTACGCTATGTAATGAAGAAATGGCAATGGTACCAACTAGCTCTGAACATTAAATATAAAAACACTAGTTGTGACTTGCTCAAAACTTAGAAAAAGCAAATGTAGCCAAACTAGATCAGGCACTAAGAACTGAAAGAAAAGGTGCGGATTTTGTTTTTTCTAAAATACAATATCATAAGTAGTGATTCGCATTAACAAGAACTGAAATGAAAGCTGATATGACTGTGATGAACACTAACATGAAGGGGTTCAGAGAAGCTAAAGAATGAAAAAATAGCTCGACCTTTCACCCCCTCTGTTTGCTTGACGTTTTCCAGTTCCAAAATAAAATTTGACGCAGGATCATGTTACTAAGAAGTGACATGACATGACATGCCAGGCAAAGTTCTTGAAAACAAATCTCCTAATGCTGGTGAGGAAAAAGGTAATGAAAATATACTGAATACCCCTAGAAAAAACACACTGAAACTGCATTCTACAAATTGACTAGCTCTCATTAAAACATAACAAAAGTCAGTGCCATCACATTGTGCTCAGAATAAAAAGACAACAGTGGACTTAATCAGCAACCTCACTAATTGTAATCAAAAAATAAAAAGTGAAATATTGGTACCAGTTACTTTATCCCTGACTATAACAAAAAAAACAACACTATGAACTGAACCTACAACCTAATTAGCTCTGAACAAAAGATAACTGAATGATGCCAGCAATTTTGTCCCTGAATTTAAGACACAAGGGGAATAAGGGACAAGAAGAACAGGGCAGAGGCACCCGAAAGATGCCTGCAACGAATCAAAATGTCCGATTCTACACTGAGCACCGGTGGGAGAGGGATGCGTGGATAGGGAGAAGCTCGATGTACCTATCTCGCGGCCGCCGGCGACCTGGTGTTCCTCCCCCACGATCCATCACACGCTCGATCGCATGGTGATGAGACCCACCGGTGTCCTCTGAACCCCATCCACCTACCTCTGCGGCTCAGCCGCCTACGCCACTCTCCCCAACCACACCGTGCTGTCACAGACTGTCTGCGAACGGATAATTCAGAAAAATGAGACCGGCTACCACTGACTCCGGGTCGGGTCGTAAAACCGGGTAAGAAAAACTGCGATTGAAACCCCTGACGCGCCCCGCCCCATGTTTCTAGACAATGATCCGACGGTTGAAAATTTGACTGAAACTGAAATCAATTTTCAGTCGACTGAAAAATAGTAAAAATGTATATTTAACCATGAGTTTTCTTAGATGAAAGACGACAACCCAATTTTATAGAATAAAACCAAACAGAAGAGTAAGATGATTGCAAAGATGAGTAGCTGGACGATTACAATCACAGCTTAGTCACGAGGTCACGACTCACGACTCACGAGTCGTGCATATATACGTTAGTACGTACGCACGTACTGTAACCATATTCTACTTTTTTTTTGCGGGTGAACCATATTATACTTTACCTAACAAAATCATATTATACTGCAAAGTAGACTTGCAGATTTAATTCCTCCAAGTCACTACTCACTACCCAAGTGGCACAGACAGACTAACACTCCTTCCAATTCATAATAAATACTCCCTCCATTCCTATATATAAGGTGTATAGTTTCTTTAAAAAAGTCAAACTTAGTTAACTTTGATCGGATTTTTAGACAAATATATCGATATGAATTATACCAAAATAGTACCATTAGAATCATCTTGAAACATATTTTCATATTGTATTTATTAAGTACCATAGATGTTGATAATTTTTGCTATAAATTTGGTCAAAGTTAAAAAAGATTGACTTTTTAAAAAAAACTATACACCTTACATCAAGGAACGGAGGGAGTATCATTTATTTAGTATTAAATTTATACTAACTTAATATAAAGTTTGTACTAGTTTAACATAAAATAAGTGATAATCACAAGAAGTATTAGTTTTCTTAAAATCTATATTTTTTCTCAAAAATTCAAAAAATAATGTATGGGCCTGTCGGCTAACCATCTACCACTCGGGCATGCATGTGGTGAGTACCCAGATGCCATACTCGGATGATTCGTGGGGGTGGAATGAGTTCTTTTACGATTTTGATTTTCTGGGTAGCGATTCTTCAGAATCGAGCTAAAAGAAATTGCCCTAGATCAGCTAGACCTTCATACTTCAAAACAATGCACATATGTCGTAATAAGATAAAAACATCTATGTTATTTTTAATTTACCTACTAATATTAATACAATTTTATAAATAAATGTTTATTAAACCCCGCATGTAATATAAGTGCCTAAATATATTTAGAATTGTATTGTTTGATCATTTGTTGATTTATTAAAGGAAATATAAGTTTATTGAGTAAGTAAATGGAAGGTGGAACAATTAATGAATTTATTTAAAAATGATGCTTAGAACAAGATGGACGTAGGCTAAAACAAAACACATTGATATATAGACCTGTCCAAGGCTGGCCAAACTTTTCCTTGTTAATTGCTTATAGGAGTGATCGAGTGTGGATGCTTGGTGTTGCCGACATCTTGATTTTTTTGAAAAGGGGATTATATTAATATCATGAAGATATCAATTACATCCAGTCTCTGTACCTACCAAATGTTGCAAGACATGTAGGATACACACAGCCAAAGAATAAAACCAAAATGATGAAAGCATTTAAGCTAATGGAAAGAATGTGTTACACAATGACGCAATGTGGCCTAGCTAGTCTAAAGGGGACTATATGTAGAAGCTGGGAGAGGTAGTAGATGGTAATGTAGATCTGGTAATGTAAGACATTGTGATTTTTTTAAATGAAATCGGAAGGGGGTCTCTCTTTTATATAAAAAAAAGGGACTATACGCATATGCCTTCCTTCGTTTTCTTTTATATTATCAAAAGTTTGTTAGATACATGCATATGGTCAAGGTTTGAATCGTTGTAACGGCAGAAGATTCAGATTCTCGAACAGAAAATGCAGGGCTAGCCTTGCTGGGACAACCGGCAAACAGTATAAACCGAAGACATGCATAGTACGAAATGAAGAAACTTCAGAAGAAAGAGAAAAATTAAACGAAGACATGCATAAATAGATTTGTGCAAGTAATTCACCCACCAGCCAGGAAGGGATCGTTCCCTCCACTTCGAGGGCGCCCTCCCACCTCTCCTGCCGGACGCTCTTCCACGCCATGAGCTCGTCGGCGCCATCGTCCACGCCGCGGCCCCCGTGGCGTCTGGCAGCACCCACGGGCGGAAGTGGCTGTGACCGGCAGCGGCGTCTCCATGACGACGCCAGCCGCCTGCTTCTTGTTGCCTCCCTGCTGGCTGGCACGACGGGCCGGCCTTCCCGCGGCGGCGCCGGACAGGGCCGCGATCGTGCAGAAGGTAGGTAACTTCGTAGGAGACATGGCGATTGCCTGGGCTGGGATGATGAAGCAGGTGTGCCGTGCCGTGCCGTGCCGTGCGCTGCTAAGATTCTGTCTCGAATGCGATGATCGCCTAGGGTATATATATATAGTCCACCCGAGGACGCTCTCAGTGTGTGTGTGTGTGTGAGAGAGATGATGGATAGGCAACTGGCAAAGCGATTCGGCATCTTTACCGGTCGAAATTCCCGGGTGCAATGTTTGTCTGCGCCGCGCGCGGAGTAGTTTGCTATGGTTGCTTCCAGCGACAAGGCTAGCGCGCGTACGTGAGGATATGCGCAGTAGTATTTACCATCAAGTGGATTGCTTAGAACATGTATCACAGGGTATGAACGCGTGCGTGTGGACTGGAGCGCTGCAGTCGCTGTCTGCAGGGTCTCAAAAAGAAAAGGAAAAGGAGAATGCTTGCGGCGCCAAAGACGAAGATCGGTGACGCGAACGTACTGAGTGTTATCTGTGGTAGAATCTTTTTTTTTTGAACGTCTGTGGTAGAATCTTTTTTTTAACGTCTGTGGTAGAATCTTTTACCGGCGTGTTTGCTACCGTAGAATTTTTGCCTTTTTACTATGTGTAGCTTATCTAGTTTTTTCTTCTCATTTATTTCGCTTATACTATGTACTTCCTCCTATCCATAATAAATGTCGCTCATCTAATACAAAGTTTGTACTAGCTTAGTATAAAATGAGCGACACTTATTATGGATCGGAGGGAGTAGATTTTTCTTATCTTTTTATTGATAGAAGAAAGACAATAAATATAAATAGGGTACAATACAACACATGCATGAACGCAACCATCAATATAAACGGGATTGTCACGAAGCTTCATTGGTAGTTCATCCTTCTTCGTCTTCGGAACGGATGTGGTCCTCTTGACCCGTTTGACGACTTCCCGTCTACAATCATCAACGTTAGTCCGGCTCAGGGAGGAATGGAAGCGGCAGTGCGCAACCGACACAGTCTGAAGGTTGAAGATGAAGGGCTTCTCAAGGATCTCGTTGTAATTTTCATATTTCTTTGGATGCTTTGTACTGTTCGATGTTTCTTTTAATGCCAGGATCCTATTGAAAAAAACATGCACGAACGTAAAATGGTGTGAACACGATGCCTAAATCAAAGAAAGAAAACAAGGGGTGCTTGTCCCGAACAAGCAAACGACATAGCTAAACCCACTAACTAGGGAGGAAATCGAGACCAGCACGGAGTCCGACAAGCAAAAGTACATCATCGGAGATACCGCAAGCACACAAGACGATGCCTTCAAGACGGAAAACAACGATGCGACGCCATTGTCGTCCAATCCCAAGAATCAGATATAGATTTTCCCCTTTGTTGACGAAGAATTTGTTCAACACAACACATACTTGCACCGCACAATTGTTTAGAGTAAGGGAGTCGCCACTTCGTTTTTCTTTACGAAGAACGGATGATTTACAAGCAAATCAACAAAGAGATCTTCAATTTCGGAGAAGAAACGGGTGCTTTAGGAGGAAAACACCAAAGATTACTTAGAACTAGACAAAAAGTAGAAGAACTTGAAAAGTAGATATGTTTTTGGGTATATGTCGATTGTGTCCTTCAATCGGCAGTCACCTCATCTATATATGAGGAGGCTGGGCTTTCCGTACAAGAAAAGGACTCTAAATCCCGTCCAAATCTTTCCATACTTAACCGAACTCGGATTACAGGTGGACCTGTGACAGCAGTTTTGTTTGTAGACGTTTTGGGCCTGCAAACGACCTCGGATGATAAAACTCAAAACATCAAAATTGTAGCCCTCAAAATTTCCAAGCATTTTCATGTTGAACCTTTTTTGATTCGGGGTCATCTTGAGGGCCGAAATCCTCACGCTTTCCATCAGACATCAGTCGTATACGTGTCTGGCTCCGGGCGTCATGTAACGTATTCCATCAGACATCGGTTGCACGCATGTTTGGCTCTGGGCGTCAGTTTTTCCCTCTTGACAGGTATATATCGTTATGGCTACAACTTTTGTATACGAACTTGGATTGAGATGATCCAAAAACCAAAATCGATCGCTTCGACGAGACCAAGCCGCCCCATGTAGAAGATCTTTTCATTTGATGATGTCTTGAAGGCCTAATTGACAAAATAGTGCTTCAAATGCCAGGATCTTACGGCTTCAAACATAATTTCGGCCCTCGAGATTGAGTCGGATGTCGATGGCTCAAACTACAAAAGTGTTCACCTCGACAATACCCAACCTTTTTCATGTAGAACACTTATTCATTTGAGGTCATCTTATATAAGTTTATTATCGTGCCAAAAACCGGCATCAACACATGCCCCCTGTTTTTCGGCAAAACTTGCGTGCCGAAAAATAATTTGCATTACATAGGGTCTAAGGACGATGTCAACACTCCATCGGCCATGCATATTATTAGGGCGATAAATATATATCGGCCATGTCTTGTTCTTAGGGCGATAATCGTACATCGGCCGTATGTATTCAAGCTTCCTGCCACACGCTAGGATAATATTTCTTCAAGTATCTCCCATTGAGAGCTTTGGATAACTTACTTCCCTGCAAAGATTGTACAAAATATGAATTTTCAGGAACAATACCCACAACTTTATATGGACCATCCCAACTCGGTGACCACTTGCCAATTTTTCTATCTCTAGTTCCAACAGGCAAAATCGTTTTCCACACTAGATCTCCTATTTGAAACGATTTCTCCTTGACCTTTTTATTGTAAGACTTAGCTACTCTTAAATTTTCTTTCTCAATCTCTTGCAACGCTTTTAACCTTTTTTCTGGAACCTCATCTATTCGCTCCATCATTAAATCATTGTAATCTACAGCCGACAAGTTATTTTGCCTGGCTACCCTAAGAGCTTGCAACTTGATTTCTACAGGTAAAACTGCCTCTTGGCCATATACTAGCTCAAAAGGTGCAACTTGAGTAGCTCCATGCTTAGATATTCTATGAGCCCATAATGCTTCCGAAAGGACTTCATGCTACCTTCTCGGTTTCTCTTTAATTTTCTTCTTTATGAGCCGAATCAAAGTTTTATTATTGGATTCGGCTTGTCCATTAGCTTGAGCATAATAAGGTGATGAGTTTAACAATTTAATTCCAAAGGATTCGGCAAACTCACGAAATTGATGAGACATAAAAGAAGAACCTTGATCACTTGTCAAAGTTTGAGGAATGCCGAATCTATGAATAATATGCTCCAAAATAAAACTAATCAACTCCCTATGAGTCATATTTCTTAAGGGAACTGCTTCTGTCCACTTAGTAAAATAATCTGTAGCTACTAGGACGAAGCGATGCCCTTTAGAAGATGAAGGATGTATCTCTCCAATAAAATCTAAGCCCCGCCCTCTAAATGACCATGGTTTGATTATGGGATTCATCATAGCTGCAGGTGCCAATTGTATATGTTGGGAAACGTAGTAGAAAACAAAAAATTTCGGCCTACGAATCAAGAACCCAAGATCAACCAAGAAGATTGCATACAAGGTTTTAGGTCATGGCTCACCAACCGATGTAGCGGAAGTAGAGTTGGTGAAGCTCGTGGACGTAGTGGAAGTAGATCTTGCAAGTTCTCCCACGAACAGTCCCTCGATCAATCCCACGAACAAGTCCCGCGATCTACTCCCACGGACAAGTCCCATGAACAAGCTCCTCGAAGAAGGGTCGAAGGTACGACCCCTCCATTAGTATCCACACATCCCGTAGAAGCAATCCAGCAGCGCTCCGCCGTCCAGAGATGAACGCCACCGAGAAAACTAGAGGGAGAAAACCCTAACGGATTCCGATCTAGAACATCGTCTAAACCGGGGTCTAAAAGTGGAGCAACGGGGTTTAGAGGAGGGAGGGTGGCGCATAGGCCTTGGGGACAAGTTGTGCTGCGCCCCCCACCCCTCCCCCACATTATATAGGTGGCCAAGAGGCCCTTGGGGCGCAATAAGGGGGGTGGGGAGTCCAACTTGGACTCCCAAACCTCCCAAACCTTCCCACCGGAAACCTGCCATATTGGAGAGTTGGACTTTCCACCTGGAGGGGGATTCCTTCCCTTTGGTGCGCCCCCCACCCCTTGGCCGGCCAGGGCAGCCTAGGTGGCTTGCCCCCCAAGGCTAGGGGCGCAGGGGAGTGGGTGGTACTGCCCGGAACCTTCCGGAACCTTCCATGACCTTCTAGAAGCTTCCAGGACCTTCCGGGACATACCGGGACCATTTCGGGACATTTCAGACACTTCTGGAGCACTTCCAGGACCTTCCGAGACCGTTCTCGGACGTTCCGGAGCCATCCGGATAGTTTCCAAGACCATCCGAGTTACAGTTTAAGTCACCCGATGACCGCGAAGGTTGTCGGGACGCCCAGCGATTATCCGGAAACTATTCCGGTTGATCCAGGACTTCCCCAGTACCATTCTCATATGTTCCGGAACCACCTGGGACTACTCCAGAGTGATCCGGACATAACCTTAAATACCCAGAACTACTTCTGGTGCCCTTATGAACAATTCCATAAATCTCCGGAACTACTTCCGGTACCCGTATGAACTATTCTGCTTTGCTTCCACTAAACCTTCTACCATACTAGTATTCTAATAGACTACTGCTCGTTAAGTGTGTGACCCAATAGGTTCGGTATAATGCGGACATGACTCAGAACATCTTCCGGACATAGGTCAACAGCCTTTTGTCAATAGCCAATAATCAACAGCGGAGCCATGGACACCCATGTTGACTCCCGCACATACACGAAGAAACTTCGAGTGAACCATTATGTTTAGTCATGTACCATTCCCTTTGCTTCGCGATATATGACAAAGTTAGAGGAGAGAAGTTTGGCACCCATGTGTAACAACTTCTTGAACACAAGCCACTCGTTATCCTCTTTGCTCGTTTGTCCATTTTCTCGTTATCGTATTCCGGTATCCCCGTGACTGAATCACAATGCGTCTGGCCAGACTATAATGGATACCGTCATACCGAGTGGGCCCAAAGTCAATATCTCTTCATCGTGAAGGAGAAAATCCCATTCTTGAACTATCACAGTCACTAGCCACACCATCTGACATACCCAGAACTTATTTTACTACTTCCCATTTACGGGAGGATTCATCTAAGAACCAAAGCATGTCTTCCTGTGTGAAGCAACTCGATACTCTCATGGTCTAAGGAATTACGTATATGATAACATTTCATGATATGACTTATAACGTTGTTACGATGTGATCTCTAAGTATATCATTCAATACTGGGGTCGGTTCAACATCATTGTTCTGCTAACAATATGTTCCCATTGCTACTGACATCCTTGTTACAAGAACAATGTCCATGATTAAGAAAACGTAATCATCAGTTAGCACATGAGCTGGTCTTAGAGGCTAAACCAGGAACTCTTGGTGTTTACATTTCCACACATGCAAATGAGTTTTCTTCTGAATCTCACAGTCAGGGTCATTGCAATTATAGCACAGAAATATAAACATTAATTACGAACGTGGAAATATATATATATAATAACATTTTATTATTGCCTCTAGGGCATATTTCCAACAGTATATTGCCAAACTTCTGACAAGCCTCACAGCCTTTGTAATATCTAAAGCAATCCTCTAACAAAGTCGGCCAATAGAAACCAACTCTTTTTATTAACCAACACATCTTATGAGCCGACTGGTGTGTCCCACATATGCCCTCGTGCACTTCACCCATGGCTAACCTAGATTGATCATAATCCAAGCATTTTAAAAGTAACCCATCTATAGTTCGGCGATGTAACTCATCATTATGCATAGTATATTTTAAAGCTTGTCTCCGAACCTTCCTGTCTCTAGTTTTACTCGGATCCCTTAGATGATTGATTAGAGAAACCCGCCAATCTACATCTACAATTTCAGAATTATTAAGTAACTCGGCAGCTTGCAGCACTATATCTTCCGAGCTGGTTGTGACTTGGTTCACCCTTGTTTCTGAGTTGACGGCAACTCGACATAACTCAGTGCAACTTGGAGCATGTTCCGAGCCATCTGCTACTCGGTGTGTATCCCGAACTGGTTTTGTAATTTGGCCTCATCTTTTGCAGCGACAAGCATCGGTTTTTCTGATATAAAGAACTTCCCCCTACTGATATTGTAACCGGAAGCTTGCTGTGCTAGATGGTTTGCTCTAGAATTTTCCTCCCTAGGTATATGACTAATAGTGAAAGTATCTAGGGACTTGATTATATCTAAACATCGGTCTAAATAACTATTCAGCAACCCATCAAAGCATTGGAATTCGCCTTTAACTTGTTGCACTACCAGAAGCGAATCACCAAAAGCATCTATATCCTTGACACCCATATCAGCTAAATATTGTAAACCGAATAGCAAAGCTTCATATTCGGCTTGATTATTTGTACAATTATACTCTAAACGAACCGATGTTTCGTATATAACATTGTTAGGAGAAATTAAAACAGTACCGACACCTTGACCCTCTCTACAAACCGATCCATCAAAATACAGTTTCCAGGGGCATATGCTAACATAATCAATGTCTTCTTCATCTTTAACTCTATGATCAACAATGAAATCGGCAATAACCTGACCTTTCATAGCACGTAACGATTCATATGTCAAGTCATATTCAATTAATGCATAAGCCCATTTACCTATCCTACCACTAAGGATCGGTTTTTGTAACATGTATTTAACTACATCGGCTTGGCAAGTTACTACGCAAGTACTAGACAATAAGTAAGGTCGAAACTCATGCATAATACAAAGACAAACATAACTTCTCAATGAACACATACCGAGTTTCAGCGTCTATCAAGTAGCGACTTAGATATGCAATAATGTGCTCCTTCCCACCATCTTCTTGCGTCAACACCGCACCGATCACTTTATCTTGTGCAACAATATACAACCTGAACGGCGTACCAGATTTGGGTGCACGCAACACTGGAGGATTAAACAAGTATTTCTTTAAGTTATCAAAGGCCTTTTGTTGCTCTGCCCCCCAAGTGAACTTGGCTTCATTCTTTAAGCGGAGTATCGGAGCAAACGATTCAATTTTCCCTGAAAGGTTAGATATGAATCGTCTCAAGTCACTACAAGAAATATGCTAACTTGTGACCCTATATATTGGTCAATGAAAGGTCACTGTTCTTCATTTGTGACCTTTTTGTGACCAAAATTAGTTGGTCAAAAGCTGAGGGTCGCAAAGCGGACACCGTGACCTTTTTTTCCTGAAATGGTCATAGATGATTGTGACCAAACCAAAGGTCGTAGATGTTGTGACCAATTGGTTTGGTCATTGGCTTATTGGCCAGGCCACGTCAGATCCAATGTGGCAATTTTTGTGACCAAATGTAATGGTCGTAGATCAGAATGAGCCAGTCCAGTTGACCCATCTATATGGGTCGAGCCCAATAATTCATCCCATTTGATTTTATTTTTAGAAAATTCAGCCCATTTGATATATATTGTTTTATTAATGTTGGACAGATACATGGGCTTAGCCCAACAATTAGGCCTTTTGTTTTCTGGGCTAGAACCTTTTAGAGACCTAGTTTTGGCCTCTAGGCCTTCTTGAGGTCTGTTTTTTTAATTAATATATCTTTCAGCACCCAATCTTGTTGCCACGAGAACAAAGGATCACAATTCACAACTTAAAAACTTGTCCACAACATAGCTTAACAAGATCAGAAGTGCATCATAACTTAACAAGATCACAAGTGCTTTCCAGGACTTAATCACAAGTTCACTAGAACTTAACATAAGATCACCAAAACTTAGCACAACTACCAGAGCTTCACAAGCTCTCTACCAGAAGTTCACAAGCTCTCTACCAGAACTTAGCATAACCACCAGAAGCTCCAAAATGCCCCAAAGATGCACCCATTCAGTTTCAAGCTCTAGCTCCAAAGATAGCAATCAAGTGCGCCAACTTCTCATCTGTTTCTTGTGCCTGCTTGCGCAACAGCTGGTATTCCTTCTCACGTGCAGCCTCAGCTTCTTCCGACTTCTTCTTGAATTCCAACATTTCTTCTCGCATCACTTCAGTTTGAAGTTCCGACCTCTACAACTTCTCCTCAAGTTCACGTACATGAGCAGACACAACACCACTTCCTTTGCTGGAATTGTTCTTAGACTACTGAAGCCCAACATTCGTCAGGAATGTTCTTTGCTTGACTTCATTGTTCAGCACTTCAGCAACAATCTCAACAGCAGACTTTGGCTCTTGACCTTCTGGTAACAGTGCATCCTTCTTTCTTTCCATCTAGAGCTGGCAAAGTAGAAGAATAGATCAATTCACAATTTGCAGAAATACTACCAAGAGAGCCATTAGAGAAATACAAGGTGACTGAATGAAACTGTTGTGGGAGCCACCAAACCAGCACACAAAATGAATTACTTGAAGCAATTATATAGAGACTGGCATAATATTTTACTCAAACCCAAAGAGAAGAATTATTTGAATCTGCACTTAGATATTATTGATAGAAGATGTTTAGATAGTAACACAGGTCTAAGATTCATTTTTTATCAAAAACAGTAACTCTTTCCATGCATATAAAACCATGGTGTTACGAGTGGAAAAATATACAACAAGTTCTGACATCATCTTTGTTGAGAACTACAAACCAAACCAAACCAAACCAAACCAATCTTAAGCACTAGCAGAAGGAAAGCATGCAGCATAAAGAAGCAGCAGCAAATCATTGAACACTCATAGGTTTAGCAGCAAATCAAATCATTGAGTGACTTACTATAGCATTCTGAACTGGCTCCGAAAACCCAAACCTCTTGCTGTTGTGCGTTTCCTTGAACAAGTCAATTGCCGACAGTTCTTCACCCCTGCGTTCTTCTTTCTGAAATTTTTACAACAAGAATCCAATTGTTATTCAATAAGTATCAAAAATGCTATTCAAAAAGAATAAAACAGTAAGCTCTAGAGACCAAAGTTACTTACAGTGGCATAAATGTGTGGTACATAGTGCCTCGAACCAGTTTTCTGTTGGAACACGGATTTTTCACGATTCCTCTTGTTGGACTCACAGGTTTCCTACAAAAAACTGAATGTCAGGCTGCAAGTGGTACTGGATGTGGGCGATAGCAAAAAATCCACTAAAACTTAGGTGGGTTAAGTGGGACTCCACTTCCTGAAATTACAAAATACACTGATACTGATATATGCAATTATCTCTACTAGCCAAACAGTAGGAAATTCAAACCTTGTGTCTTGCGGTAGACCACAACTTCACCAGCGCTTGCCATTCACCATCCGACATATCTGGCACCGGAGACTTGATGCTGACCTTGTTGGCTGCTATGGGGTCAAAAAATCTCTTTTTTATCTGGTGGCGTCTGTTCTTTGATACTTTTTGCAGCATATCAGTGCACGCGCTCTTAATGGTCATCGACTTAGTGTCCATCTCAAAATTAGCCTACCAAGACATCGAACAAGGAAAGGACAGGATTAGTGATCATATGAAAGTGTAACAGGAAAAAAGAAAGTATTTCAGCTAAGAAAGATATCTTACAACAACTTTTCCAATGTAGTCCTCCACTAGTTTGGCATTCTTTTTGTATTCCTTGAAGTGTGGAAGAAGTGGCATATGGTTTCTTGCAATGAGACCACACTCTGAAGCAAGCTTTGCAGCCTGCAAAGGCTTCTCTGGACGCTTCATACCTTCGGCGATTTGGATTGGGACCTTGGCACCCATCGCCTTGGTTATCCTCTCCAGCCCTGCACCCTTTCTCATTTTATTGCTGACCAGGGTAGTTTCATCTGAAAATGAATTTGACCTCATAAATAAGAAGGAAAATCTGCAAATGTAGTAATGAAATTGAATCCAAACAGGTAAGCATACATGCATTGCTTACATTTACAAAATGCATTAGTAAAAGAGAGCATTACAAAGATGAACTTGCCTGTTTGAAGCATGAGTTGATGTTCTTCGTTGTTGACAGCAGTCATGTTCCTGTCCCCAGCAGGTTCAACAGGGATGTGGTTCGTGCGGAGATTGCTACCTCCTCCTTCCGTAGATGGAAACACATCATCCATGTGCAGCGGACTTTTAGGATGGTTCATCTCATCATTCGCCTTTGCTTTCTGTCTTGTGATTCTAGTAGTGGCAGGTTCATCAAGTTCCAAGATTCTCTTTGACGCTCCTGGAGATATGGCCATCACCCTTCCTGGAGACATTGGAGGAGATGTTGTTGATCTCCTATTCCTCTTGGTTCCTGTGCATCGGCTTCAACATGTTGAGGTTCTCTATCTATTGATTCTCCATGATATATCCACCTATCATATGTTGAGGCCATCCCATTAAGAAGCAAATGTTCTTCCACTCTTCCCTGAGCTAGTTTTTTACGGTTGAGGCATTGACAACATGGGCAAAGAATTACAGCATCGTTGGCAAAACTTGTGCGAACAAATTGCATGAAATCATCCACTCCCTTAATATGTTCACTGGAAAGCCTTCTCACTCCTTTTCTAAGCCAGCTTCCGTCCATCTGTGAAAGATAACAAATTGTTGCAACTTAGAAATAAATATAAGTGCATCAACATAAAATCAAACCAACCATAGAATACCCAAAGTAGCTACAAAAATCTAACCAAATCAGAATCAACTCCCAGTTCATAAATTATGACAAACAAGTATAAATGCTTCAATCTGTTAAAATTGCACTGACTCAAATCATAACAATTTACTCTTGACTAAAATCCTAATAATTAGCACAGAAAACCTAACAATTAGCACTGAATCCTAACAATTCATAAATCATCCAAGAGGGGTGCAGGCTGCAGACCATCACATTAAGCAGAGGAGAGAGAGGACAGATGTGCATACCATCACATTGAGCATAGGAGAGAGAGAGGAGAGAGGTGCATACCATCACAACCCGCGGCGAGGCGCGATCTTCGTCGAGGAGAACGGCGAGACTGCGGTCCACTTGCTCGGCCGGGATGCTCAGACGCGGCGAGCGGCGAGGTCCCCTTGCTCGGCCGGGGCGTCGGGCGAGATCCACCGCCTACAGGTCCCCTTGCTCGGCCGCGGCGTCGACACCACCACCACCGCGGTCCCCTTGCTCGGCCGAGGCATTGGGCGAGATCCACCGCCTGCAGGTCGTTGCCGCCGCCCCCACCGCCTGCAGGTCGCCGCCGCACCACAATCGCCCCTGACGGTCGCCACCGCCCCAACCGCCCCCACCGCCTACAAGTCGCCGCCGCACCACCACCGCTCCCGACGGTCGCCGCCGCCCCCACCGCCCAGTCGACACTGAGACAAAAAAAATCTAAGTCCCGGTCGGTCGGGCCACTCTGTTTTACACAAACACTATGTATTTGATAGATAAAAGAACCAGTGATAGAGACTGAACAAGATCCCCTCTCTAGCCTACCGGTTTGGTTCGCTGCGCGAATTTATTATACGAATACCCGGGTCGTGTGTTCGAATCCCCGCGACGCCATTTTTTGTTACCATTTTTTGCAATAGAAACATGGGCTAGGGTCCCACCGAGCAGTGTTTGCTCTCCGGGTGTCAATGGGTCCCACCAATATTGACACATAGGCAAGACTGCGGACGTGGGGCTGCCTTGTGTGATCATACCCGCAAAAAAACTAGAAATAAGCCTGTCGCCCATTCTTGTATGATCTATGACCATTTTGTGTTAGGTAATTACAACCAATTTGGCCAAAATGGTCGTTATCATATAGGGTTTACACCGTCCAAATCACCTTGCGACCATTTTGTACAGCATGGTCATAGATTTATGACTATTTTCCAAGGTCGCTGAAAGAAGGTCACAACTTAGCATATTTCTTGTAGTGAGTAATTAATCTTCCCCAACAATTTTTGCACGTCCCTTTTGCACGCCGGTTGCTCCAAATTTCTAATGGCTTATACGTACTTAGGATCAATCTCTATACCATGCTCATGAATTATAAAGCCTAAGAAATTTCCAGCCGACACACCAAAAGCACACTTAAAGGGATTCATCTTTAGCCCGTACTTACGCATCCTCTCAAAACCTAATTGCAAATCGGCCAAATGAGAATCAAAACCATCTGATTTAACAACTATATCATCAATGTATACCTCCACTACAATGCCGAGCAAATCATGAAATATAAGATTCATAGCACGTTAATATGTAGCACCGGCGTTTTTCAAACCAAAATTCATGACTACCCATTCAAACCAGGACACCGAAAAGCAGTCTTAGACATATCCTTTTTGGCCATGAATATTTGGTTATAACCAGCATTACCATCTAAAAAGCTGATTACTCTATGTCCTGAAGCATCATTGATAAGTGTGTCGGCTATAGGCATCGGATATTCATCTTTCGAGGTAGCTTTATTCAAGTCTCTAAAATCAATACATACTCTAATTGCACCGGTGTTTTTCTTTTCAACAGGAACAATATTAGAAACCCACTCAGCATATCTACATGGCCAAATAAACCAAACTTTTAGCAACCGATCAATTTCCTCTTTGATACGATCATACATAATAGGATTGAAATTTCTGCGAGGTTGTTTATGCGGCCTAAAACCAGATTTAATAGGTAATCTATGCTCAACTAAATCCCTACTCAAACCAAGCATCTCAGTATAATTCCAAGCAAAGCAATCAACAAATTCTTTAAGTAACTCGGTTACCTTGCTCTTCTCATCGGCCTTCAAATTAGCATTGATAAAAGTAGGCCTTGGAATACTTCCATCACCAATATCTATCTCCTCAAGTGGATCAGCCGATGAGAATCCATGCCCAAGCTTTTCCATGTCTTCAAACTCTTCAATGGTTTCATGCATATCGTTCTTTCCGGAACGATGCTCCTCAGTACGTTGTTGGAGCCATTTAATACTACTGTTTTTATTCATCATCTAAATAGACAAATCGTTAAGCCGAGCTACATCAGTCGGCTGTACATTGATAGGTACAAAACCATTTTTACCTATACTAATATAATCATAGTCCGATAGATCTCTACCGGTCAAACACTGCATGTTACTGAGTTGCCAATCAACCGATACTTCGGTCATAGCTATAAAAGCCGAGTTGTCTGCTTCAACCACCTCCACATTGTCATCCACCCATTGAATTAGACACTGATGTAGGGTAGAAGGAACACAACAATTCACATGTATCCAGTCACGTCCCAATAGAACATTGTATTGACCTTTGACATCAACCACAAAGAAAGCAGTTGGCAAGGTCTTACTCCCAACCGTGAGCTCCATAGAAATAATTCCCTTGGTTTCAGATAGCTCCCCTGAGAATCCACTAAGTCCCATGTTGGTCTTCATTAGCTCACTTTCCTTTCGGTTCAGTTTGGTAAACACCGAATAGGGCATGATATTGACACCTGCACCACCATCCACAAGCATGCGCCCAATAGGCTTTCCATCAATGTGCCCCTTGATAAACAGTGGCTTCAAATGTTTATCCGGCTTCTCTGGATTTTCAAACATGTCTCTACCAGGACCAAGCACAAGTTTAGCAACCTCTGGCTCGGGTGCACGAAATTCAGCAGGCAATGCAAAGACCATGTTGACATCCATATGGGGATTGCTTTCCGAGTTAATACCACCCTCCGAGTTAACGATGTCAACCTTATCCTCGGCCATGTCATTCTCCGAGTACTTGTCGTCATCCTTTGAGTAGTCTTCATCACCATCCAAGTACTCCCCATAATCCACCGAGTCTTGAGCGGCATCTTCCAAGCAATGATCACCATCCGAGTTGTGTGCAGCTCCTTCCAAGTTGTTGGCAGCATCTGAGTTTTGGGCAGCTCCTTCCGAGTTGTTGGCAGCACCTGAGTTATGGGCAGCTCCTTCCGAGTTATTGGTGTCGGTGTTCCTTTCTATCGTGAGCTTTTTCCGCCAAGTCAACCGAGGTATCAATGGATTCTCCTTATTGAACACCTCGTCACGCTCCTTCTCAGCAATTTCATCTCTAATTTCCAATGCCCGCAGCCGTTGCACTCGACGTTTTTGAGTGTGAGTTAATCCTTTCGGACACCAACGAGGTTCTGGACGAGTTCCCGGAACAACCGACTTGCTGCCCCCCGATCCACTCGGCCCTGGTTGGGTTACTGGAGCCACCGAGTTGGTTTTGCTGCCCCACGAGTAGTTTGGCCCATATCGATTAACATGAACGTTGGCCTGCTGACGAGATACAACTCCTGCTTCAACCTTCTTGCCCCCACTGGTATTCGGCTCCCCATCTTGATTGAGCGAGCCAAAAATAAGTGGAAACTGATTAGGGGCTGAATGCGAGTTGTTTTCTTTGGTGAGTGGACCAATGCGCACACCAACTGAACCAGTCTTCCGAGTTGTACCAATGGGCATAACACCACTAGTTTCAGAATCCATTGCAAGTCGGCTTGTATTTGCTTCCGAGCGATGAGCTTCGATCACCTGAACTAAATTGTCTTTTGGTTCGCCAGCACCTTGTTCATACGAGTCCTTACCCGCTCCTCCATCTGCTTTTCCTTTACCGAGTGCTTCTGCAGATTTTCGCACCCAAGTGAGCATACGGCTAGCATTGTCTCGGCCATTGATACGTCCAAAACGTATCTATAATTTCTGCTTGCTCCATGCATGTTTTGTGTGATATTGCTATGATCTAGATACACTTTCATACACTTTTGATCATATTTGGACTAACCTATTAACTCAGTGCACCCCAGTGCCAGTTCCTGTTTTCTGCTGTTTTTCTATTTCAGTTTTCCCCCATATAAAAAGTGCCAGAAAAATTCCGGGAAAAATACAGGAAAAATCAGCGTACAAGAAGCTTCGAGAAGAGCCCTGGAGGGGACAGAGGGGAGCCAGGGGGGCCCAGGCGGCCACCCGGCGCGGCCCCACCCCTGGCCGCGCCAGGGGGGGCGCCTGGGGCCCCTGGTCCACGTCTGGCTGCCCCCCTTCGCCTATTTATTCTCCGTCACGGGAAAACTCCAGAGGAGAAACCCTATTCCACAAACTTGCCTCTGTTCCGCCGCCGCCGCGCTTCCGAAGATCGGGAGCACCAGAAGACCTCTTCCCGGCAGCCTGCCGGAGGGAGGATTGACCTCCGGGAGTCTCCTCTCCACCATGGATGCTCCCCGGATGTCTTGTGAGTAGTTTTCCTTGGACCATGGGTCCGTGATCAGTAGCTATGTGATGTTCTCCTCCCCTCTTTGATCTTCATTGTTTAGACCTCGTGAGATGCCCTACATGATCGAGGCACCTTTGTAATATTTCTGCTGTTGCTATGCTGAGTTTGGAGGGATCTGATGGATTATGAGATTATGTTCAGATTGTGATAGAGTAATATATTTGGTTTTTATCTCTTATATTTTTGTTCCTAAGTAATTCTTGCATGTTCTCCGTTGCTGTTTATTGCTTTGGCCAAGTAGTAGGTAGTGACTCCAAGAGGGAACGTTGTGCTAGATTGTGGGTTCATGCCCCCTGATGACACGCTTGAGTGACAGAAACATGAGTCTAGGGGATGTGCTGTTGCCACAAGGGGGAAAACAACGGTGCTTGTAACCGCGGTTACAAGGATTGTTTACTTTACGCAAAGTTCTTTTTAATGCAGTTGTCTGTTGCTTTGGGTTTACACTTTGGGTGGGGCTCGCAACTTAATACCAGCGAGATGTTCTGGATAGATATCTCAAGGTGGATGATTAGTAGTAGATGCAGATGGATTTTGGTCTACTTATTTTGGCGTACTTCCTGTGCTTTTGAGCCTCTTCCTTTCTTTTGTAACATAGTTAGCATTGAAGTGCGTTCATAATCCTGTCAATGGCCCTTCTGTAATTTGTTTACCTCGCATAGCA
Source organism: Bromus sterilis (assembly GCA_950022295.1). Taxonomy (NCBI): domain Eukaryota; kingdom Viridiplantae; phylum Streptophyta; class Magnoliopsida; order Poales; family Poaceae; genus Bromus; species Bromus sterilis. The sequence goes on from OX465597.1 coordinate 37,231,696, forward strand.
GTTTTATCGTCTTTTGGGAGAGAGACATCACTAATGAACATCACGTATCCCGGTCCATATCCTCATTATTATTTCCAAGCTTTATTTACTTTACTGCTTTTACTTGCTATCATTATCCCTTGCGTTTTATCCTTTGTGAACAACAAGACCGGAGAGATTGACAACCTCTCTGAACTTCGTTGGGAACAAAGTTATCTGTGTCTGTGTGCAGGTCCACGTCAGTTGCGCCGCTGACACCTACTTATCATCTTTGGAGTCCTACTGGATACAAACCTTGGTATCTTCACCGAGGGAAAACTGCTGCTGCACTACATCTCAAACCTTCCACTTGGGGAAACCAACGAAGGGCGAGAAGCCATCAAGCAAGTTTTCTGGCGCCGTTGCCGGGGACTCCGAGTTCTAAGATAGGGGAGTTGCACACTACCCTTTACCTTTGTTTTTTAGTCTTGTTAGCTTACCTTTCAGTTTTTATCTTAGTGTCTTTTATCAAAATTTACAAAAAAATCTGCCACACTTGCTGCTACTATGGGTTCCACTGAAAACACCAAGTTGTGTGACTTCACTAGTCACAACAACCAAGACTTTATCTGCACTCCCATTGCCACACCTGCCACTTCAGCTACCTCTTATGAAATTAAACCTGCTTTGCTAAACCTTGTTATGAGAGATCAATTCTCTGGTGCTGGAGATGATGCTGCTTTACACTTGAATAATTTTGTTGAATTATGTGATATGCAAAAGTATAAAGAAGTAGACGGTGATTTTGTTAAGCTCAAGATCTTTCCTTTCTCTTTACGGGGAGATGCTAAAATCTGGTTTCAATCTTTGCCTAGAAATAGCAGTCTTGGGATAAGTGCAAAGATGCTTTTATAGGGAAGTACTACCCTCCTGCTAAGATTATCCAATTGAGGAGTAATATTATGAATTTTAAACAATTGGATAATGAACACGTTGCCCAAGCTTGGGAACGAATGAAATCTCTTGCTAAGAAATGCCCTACACATGGTTTGACTACCTGGATGGTTATCCAGACTTTTTATGCAGGCTTGAACTTTACCTCGCGGAACCTGTTAGATTCGGCCGCGGGAGGAACCTTTATGTCAACTACACTTGGTGCTGCCACGAAGCTTCTCGATGAAATGATGAACAATTATTCCCAATGGCACACCGAACGCGCTCCAACAGGTAGGAAGGTAAATTCTGTCAAGGAAATTACCTCCCTCAATGAAAAAGTTGACTTAATTATGTCTCTACTTACCAAGCAACCCTCTATTGATCCTCATGATATTCCTTTAAATTCTTTGGTTGCCCAAGAACAAGTAGATGTGAACTTTATTGCTAGAAACAACTTCAACAACAATGCTTATAGGGGAAATTTTGCTAGTAATCCTAGACCGTTTCCATCCAGCTATGGGAACAACAATACCTACCCTAGCAACAAGAACCCCTCCTCTGAATTAGAAAGCATGCTTAGAGACTTTATCACTACCCAAAAATCCTTCAACAAAAATGTAGAGGAGAAATTAGCTAAAATAGATAATCTCTCTTTGAAGGTAGAAAGCTTAGCCCTTGATATTGAGATGCTTAAAATTAGAACCTCTCCCCTTGAGGAGAATAAGGCCACTCCTATTCATGCTATCCAGTTACAAATCAATGAAAATATTAGGATGATGGCTAAACTTAAAGAAAGATGGGCTAGATAAAAAGAGGAAGAGGATAGAATTAAGAGCCTTCCTACACACCACACAGTTGCCACTATCCAAATTGTTGAGGACACCCAAACTATTAGCACCCAATGCACTCCTAGTCCCGTTGGACCTATTAATGGTGATGCTAATACCTCAACCGTAGAAAAAGAAACTCCTATGAACATAGAGGGTTTCAAACAAGTGAGCCTAGATGACACTACTACCACCTTTGATAGTAGTGATATTGATTTTGATAGTTGCACTCTCTCAGAAGTTATCGGTTTGCTACACAAAATGTCTAGAGACACCCACACTAGCACACTTAATCTTGCCTTCATGGAGCATATCACAAATGCTCTCATCAAAGCTAGGGAGGAGAAGCTTAGAGTAGAAGCCTCCATACCTAGGAAGCTAGATGATGGTTGGTACCCTATGATCAAAATTAAATTAAATAACTTCTCTTGCTATGCTTTATGTGATGTTGGAGCTAGTACCTCCGTTATGCCCAAAAGAATATTTGATATGTTTGAATTGAAGCCCTTTGAGCCTTGTTCTTTTGGTGTTCGTCTTGTTGATTCTTCCGTAAAGAAACCTTTGGGGAAGATCGATGATGTTCTTATCATTGTCAATGACAACTATGTTCCCGTTGATTTTATTGTTATGGATATAGAGTGTGAACCTTTGTGTCCAATTATTTTGGGACGTCCTTTTCTTCGCACCGTTGGTGCGGTTATTGACATGAAAGAGTGGAATATAAAATTCCAATTCCGATTCAAAAAGGGGATGGAACACTTCCCTAGAAAGAAAATCAAGTTACCTTTTGAGTCCGTTACACAGGCTAGTTATTCTCTTTCTCTTGATAAAACTTGATTCTTCTTTTGCATTATGCCTAGCTAATGGCTTTAAAGAAGCGCTTTCGGGAGGCAGCCCGCAACGAATTTAGGTGTTTTCTTTTTGATTTTTTTGTGTCTTGACGATTTTTACTTCTGTAGCAACATCATTTTATCCTTATTTTTCAGCTTTGTGCCAAGTTATAGCCTCTTACGGCAAGAGAAGTAAAAGTTGTGACATGCTGTCCAGAAAACAGATTCTGTCCTCGTGACCAGAAAAATTCCAGAAAAATACCAGTTCATCTTTTTGAGCTGAAATTTTTACACAGTATGCTCTATACAATTACGAAACTTCCGTATGTTATGAGTTTTTTGATTTGAGTTGCAGAAGTGCCCCAAAAAAATTCTTTACTATCTGCTGTTCTGTTTTTCACAGATTCTGCCACGTTTTGTCTCTACTAACTTTTGCAAACCTTAAGCTTGCTTTTTATTTGCAAATTTTTTTTGGCACTCTTGAGAAACAGTAGCTATTCAAGAATATATTTATATCCAGTGGGGAAAAATTATTTATTAATGGTACTAACCTCTCTAATCAGTTTATGATGAGTTATGTATGAAGGGAGTTTTCAAGTGTGCGATGAAAGATGATGACAGAAGATCCAGGAGTGTCAAGCGCTCAAGCTTGGGGATTCCCCCATGCATTCCCAACAAATATTCAAGGAGACTCAAGCGTCTAAGCTTGGGGATGCCCCCGTGCATCCCCTTCTCCATCAACAATCATCAGTTCGTCCTTCGTCTCACTATATTTTTATCACTTCATGCGTTATGTGCTATGCTTGGAGCGTCTCGCTCTTAGGTTTTGTTTTTAGTTTTCTTTAGATTTTCTTGCTGTTCATAACAAGTTAGATCCCTATTACTTTGTGTGGGAGAGAAACACGCTCCACATTCAAAATTTAGAACACATCATAAGATTTTTCCTGCTTATCTTTTTGCTGTTGTGTGTTCTTTATCTTTTCGTAGCTACTGCCATGTTTAGTTTTAGTCTTAGTTTGTCTTTAGCAAGAGCCTTGGATTTTTTTTAGTTTTTTGCTGGAACTCTTTTTAGTTTTCATGTTTATCTTGTTAAATAGAGTTGGTTGTTGCACTGAGTTGTGTCTTGTTTTGAAAGTAGGTAATTGAGGTTGCTATTTAATTTTAGTAGTAATAACTTGCAATAGTTTTGAGGTATTGTTGTGAGTAATGTTTGAACTTTTAGTGTCAAGACCTCTTGCCTATTAGTGATAGGTGTCGTATTTTGGGCAATCCGTGTGTATTTTCAAAACCTACAAAACTAGTTGAGAACTCTAGCTACTAGATGGATCACTACTCTTCTGAGGAGTCGAATATCAGAGAACACTCACGTACCATGAGTCAAGGATGCGCAAGGATAACCAAACCCCCATACACTCCTCCTCGGGGTACTTGTCTCTTTGTGAGCCTCCTTATTAGATTGAGAGTTACCGATAATAAGTGCATGAGTTCTGCGGACTAATGTAAGTATTGAAAGTTGACACTTCCACCTTCCCATATTTTGCTAGCCTCTCCCGTGCCGTGCATTGCCTTCTTCTCACTCCGAGAGTTGGTTTCCACCTTCGCCGGTACATCCAAACCCTTGGCATGATACGCTCTGTCATCATAAGCCTCCTTATATCTTCCCTCAAAACAGCCACCATACCTACCTATCAAGGCATTTCCATAGCCTTTCCGAGTTACATTGCCATGCAACTTCCACCTCTTCATGACTTGATCTTCATGTCATACATGTTCTTGCTACATTGGCAGCGACATACCTTGAATACATCATGATAGTTACATCTTCTTTATGCCTTGAGTACCTTGTAAAGTGTGAAAGATCTCCTTTACCTTCTTGTAAAAGAGAGTGTTGCCCTTAAGTGAGGAAAAGATCCCAAAGTGGACACATTAAAAGATCCCAAAGAGGACAAATGAGAGTTAAATAGAAAGAGCCATTGAGGCCACAAAAAAAAACAAAAAAATAGAAAAAAGAGAAAAAGAAATAAAAAGAGAGAAATGGGCAACACTACTATCCTTTTGAGAGATCCGCACTAGTACTCCCTTTATATCCTTGTACTCCATAGAGATGATCATTATGCATATAGCTATGTGGGGACCTTCACACTATAGAACTTGGCTTTCATATTCCAAGGATGACCCTCCTCAAACGAGCTCTAGGTCTTCATGAGCGAGAAAGTTAGATGCACCCCCACTAGTTCCTTTGGAGAGCTTCTTAGCTCGTATGTGCATCCGTTGCATGGCAATCCCTACTCCTCACATCATATCTATCATTTGGCATCCCTTGCCTATGATTGTCCTCATTGATGTGAGCCTTTCTCATCCTTTTTGTCTTACTCCTCCACCATACTTCTCTCTTTGCCATCTTAAGTGTCAACTCTCGTGCTTACGCTCATCCATTGCATGAGTGCTCAAAATATCGAAAAAGAGTGGATCAAATTGACTTGTACCTAGCTAGTGGTCTGGGGACGAGTCAAGATAAGATTCCAGAAGAATACCAAGTGTGAAACTTTAGTAGATTGAGTTCTCAACACAAAAATTACTTTTTCTCGTATTCCCTATCCCCCTTCTTGCACGCAAACACCATTTGGAGACATTCGAGTAACGGACAGCGAGAGCTCTTGCACCTATTGTTCTTTTGTTACTTGTTTCAATGCTAATATAGACTCTTGCATGTTATGACTTGAATTGAATCTCTAACCTTGATTGATTTACTTTTCAAAGTTCTTTTATGGTTGCTAGCATGTCACCACAGAAATTATGTTGTTATCATTTACCTACTCGAGGACGAGCAGGAATTAAGCTTGGGGATGTTGATACGTCCAAAACGTATCTATAATTTCTGCTTGCTCCATGCATGTTTTGTGTGATATTGCTATGATCTAGATACACTTTCATACACTTTTGATCATATTTGGACTAACCTATTAACTCAGTGCACCCCAGTGCCAGTTCCTGTTTTCTGCTGTTTTTCTATTTCAGTTTTCCCCCATATAAAAAGTGCCAGAAAAATTCCGGGAAAAATACAGGAAAAATCAGCGTACATGAAGCTTCGAGAAGAGCCCGGGAGGGGCCAGAGGGGAGCCAGGGGGGCCCAGGTGGCCACCCGGCGTGGCCACACCCCTGGCCGCGCCAGGGGGGCGTCTTGGGCCCCTGGTCCACCTCTGGCTGCCCCCTTCGCCTATTTATTCTCCGTCACGGGAAAACTCCAGAGGAGAAACCCTATTCCGCAAACTTGCCTCTGTTCCGCCGCCGCCGCCCTTCCGAAGATCGGGAGCACCAGAAGACCTCTTCCCGGCACCCTGCCGGAGGGAGGATTGAACTCCGGGAGTCTCCTCTCCACCATGGATGCTCCCCGGATGTCTTGTGAGTAGTTTTCCTTGGACCATGGGTCCATGATCAGTAGCTATGTGATGTTCTCCTCCCCTCTTATATCTTCATCGTTTAGACCTCGTGAGCTGCCCTACATGATCGAGGCACCTTTGTAATATTTCTGCTATTGCTATGCTAAGTTTGGAGGGATCTGATGGATTATGAGATTATGTTCAGATTGTGATAAGTAATATATTTTGTTTTTATCTCTTATATTTTTGTTCTTAAGTAATTCTTGCATGTTCTCCGTTGCTGTTTATTGCTTTGGCCAAGTAGTAGGTAGTGACTCCAAGAGGGAACGTTGTGCTAGATTGTGGGTTCATGCCCCCCGATGACACGCTTGAGTGACAGAAACATGAGTCTAGGGGATGTGCTGTTGCCACAAGGGGGAAAACAACGGTGCTTGTAACCGCGGTTACAAGGATTGTTTACTTTACGCAAAGTTCTTTTTAATGCAGTTGTCTGTTGCTTTGGGTTTACACTTTGGGTGGGGCTCGCAACTTAATACCAGCGAGATGTTCTGGATAGATATCTCAAGGTGGATGATTAGTAGTAGATGCAGATGGATTTCGGTCTACTTATTTTGGCGTACTGCCTGTGCTTTTGAGCCTCTTCCTTTCTTTTGTAACATAGTTAGCATTGCGGCGCGTTCATAAATCTGCCAATGGCCCTTCTGTAATTTGTTTACCTCGCATAGCAGTTTTATCGTCTTTTTGGAGAGAGGCATCACTAGTGAACATCACGTATCCCGGTCCATATCCTCATTATGATTTCCAAGCTTTATTTACTTTACTGCTTGTACTTGCTATCATTATCCCTTGCGTTTTATCCTTTGTGAACAACAAGACCGGAGAGATTGACAACCTCTCTGAACTTCGTTGGGAACAAAGTTATCTGTGTCTGTGTGCAGGTCCACGTCAGTTGCGACACTGACACCTACTTATCATCTCTGGAGTCCTACTGGAGACCAACCTTGGTATCTTAACCGAGGGATAACTGCTGCTGCACTACATATCAAACCTTCCACTTGGGGAAACCAACGAAGGGCGAGAAGCCATCAGCAATCCACCTGCGCACCGGTGACCGATTCCTCCGAGTCATATCTTCATTGAACCGAATCCTTTTCCCATGCTGTTCTGGGTACATAGGACTCCGGTGATTCCATCTTTGTTGAAATTAAATTGGTGGTCCCATAGGGAAAGGCGCCCAATGATTAAAACCCCATGGAGGAAAGTGTGGAGGCATAGGAGGTGGGCATCCCCGATAAGCCGGTTGCATTGGAAAACCTTGCTGTTGCTCATATGGATTTCTCTCCCATTGCTCATTGTTGTTCATAGGAGGAGATCTTGGACGTTTAACTCCTCCAAGCTGACTGAACACATTGTTGGTTCTGCGTGAAGTGTATTTTTCCAACAACATGCTAACTGTCGGCTTTGGTGTTGGAGCTTATTTCTTCTTGCCATTGACCTTCCATACTCCAATTTCTGGATTCTTGGGCTTGATCATTCTTGGTGGAGCATTGTCCTCAACTACATTCTTCTACTTGTCTGACTCGGCCTGATCTGACCAAATTAGCATCTTCTTGTTTTGAAACTCGATCATATTGACAGGAAAAGGATCACTATCGAGCTTCATCTTGGAGGCTTCTCTAAATGTCAATCGTCCTTCACTAATGGCCGATTGTACCTGCCGTCGAAACACATTACAATCATCAGTAGAATGAGAAAAAGAATTATGCCATTTGCAATATGCTTTTCTACCCAATTCTTCAGGAGATGGAATTATATGTCCTGCTGGCAACCTAATCTGTTTTCCCGGCAACAACATGTCAAAAATCCTATCACGTTTACTAATATCAAAAGTATACTTGATCTCCTCTTTCCTGGTAGGTGCAGGCTTCAAGGCAGGACACACAAAAGGTTTTGACTTTGGTGCTTGGATCCATTCGGCTACACAAACTTCCATGTCATCATCACTAGCCGAATCACTATCATACTCTACAATGTTAACCATAGGAGTAACTTTGTCTTTCCCCCTATTATCTCTAAACCGAGTGGCTTGCTTAACATCTCTAACTCGATTTTCTTGGGCCAAAGCCTTTTGTAATACTTGATTAACATCTAGAAACTCTTGCCCCTCTAGCTTATCTTTGATGTGAGCGAGTAAACCAGAAAAGGCAAGATCAGTCAAATCCTTTTCGGCTATAGTTAAACTAAAGCATCGGTTTTTCGTATCTCTAAACCTTCTAATGTAATCATGAACCGATTCATTATACTTCTACCTAACCATAGTCAAATCAGAAAGCCGAAGCTCAGTTTCACCACTATAAAAATATGCATGAAATTTCTGCTCCAATTGTGCCCATGTTGTAATAGAATTAGGAGCAAGTGATAAAAACGAAGTAAATGCAACACCGGACAAGTATATGGGAAATAGCTTAATTCTGTAAACATCCGCTATGCCAAACTCACTAGTTTGCATTAAAAACTGCCCCACATATTCCAAAGTTGATCTACCATCTTCCCCTGTAAACTTAACAAAATCTGGAATTCTAACTCCACGTGGATATGGTATAGAATCAAAGGACTCGGGGTATGGTTTTTGATATGCTCGTGTTGTACCCTTAGGTGCTAAACCATACTCTCTAAGTATATCAGCAAGTTGATCCTTCATACTAGGTGGCGTAGAATTTATTTGTGGGGGAGACGGGATAGCAACACGTGATAAGTTTTCCAGCCAAGAGACTTGAGTATGTGAAGTTTGTACCGGAAAACTACTAGAATTACCGAATTGGTTGTAACTCGGTTGTGGGTTCGCACCGCATTGTGTGCAACTCGGTTGATAATCTATACTGAATTGTGTGTGATTCGGTTGATAATCTGTACCGAATTGTGTGTGATTCGGTTGAGCATTGTAAGCTATTGTTTGATAATAGGGTTGCTGAAAATTAGGGTTTAATAAACCACTTCGGTTATGATTTGGTGGAACCGAAGTAGTAACAGTAGGATGAGCAACACTAGGAACGAAAGTATTAGCCGAACTACCAACAAGGTTGTGGTCATTATGACTATTACTTGTAGCAACATATGGTTGAATAGAATTATTTGATGCATCAGGCACATGAAAATTATTAGGGATTGGTTGTGTTCTAAGTTGATTGTAACTCGGTGCATGATGAGGCAAACCAATTCCATACTCTTTACTAAGTTGCACTTTAAATTCTTCAAACTGATCAGTCATGTTTTTAGCAAGTGCATGCATAGAATTACCATATTTGCTAGCTACAGAGGTATCAATTAGATGAACAAGTTCCTCAGTGGATTTTGTTACCTCATCACCGAGTGGCTTAGATGCACTCGGTGCGACACTTGGTATGGCCGCCTTCTTGACCACGCCGTTCCGCGTCTTCTGGAGTCCCGCGAGCCATGCCTTCCTCTGTTCTTCAAGTGCAAGCTCCATCTCCAATCGCAACTCTTCCGAGAGATCTTCAAGTTCAATAGGGATGATGTTGTCGGAGTCGATGTCGCTGTCGTTCTTGAGATCAGAGTTCATGGTGCCTGAGTTGATCATGATCTTGTCCTTGTTCTTCATTCGAGTTAGATCTAACTCGGCCTCGTTCCCCAGCGGAGTCGCCAATTTGTGTGTTGACACACGAACACGTTCACGTGTACCCGCAGCACCGAGGGAGATACTCTGCAACTCACGCCGCGGGAGGCCTGCCGGAAGCGCGATACGCAAGACAGTTCGGCAGACGCTTTTGAGACCAGACGCCCCGGTTACTCGGGAGGGACCCCATCGGAGTACCCGGTGACGATTGGCTGCTCCAAGTCGTCCTGAACGCCCCTGGAGCCTTGTAGATCGAAGCCTCTAAATCTGAAGAACAACGAAGAACAAGAAGCAAGGTACAAGGGAGATAGATAGATGAACGATAAAGATGTAGATGTAGTCTGTGTTTGTTCGATTGTGTCCTTCAATCGGACGTCACCTCATCTATAATCGGCCGTCACCTCATCTATACATGAGGAGGCTGGGCTTTCCGTACAAGAAAAGGACTCTAAATCCCGTCCAAATCTTTCCATACTTAACCGAACTCGGATTGCAGGTGGACATGTGACATCAGTTCGGTTTTTAGACGTTTTGGGGCTGCAAACGACCTCGGATGAAAAAACTCAAAACATCAAAATTGTAGCCCTCGAAATTTCCAAGAATTTTCATGTTGAACGTTTTTTGAATCGGGGTCATCTTGAGGGCCGAAATCCTCACGCTTTCCATCAGACATCAGTCGTATACGTGTCTGGCTCCGGGCGTCATGTCACGTATTCCATCAGACATCGGTTGCACGCATGTCTGGCTCCCGGCGTCAGTTTTTCCCTCTTGACAGGTATATATCGTTATGGCTTCAACATTTGCATACGAACTCGGATTGAGATGATCCAAAAACCAAAATTGATTGCTTCGACGAGACCAAGTCGCCCCATGTAGAAGATCTTTTCATTTGATGATGTCTTGAAGGCCTAATTGGCAAAATAGTGCTTCGAATGCCAGGATCTTACTGCTTCAAACATAATTTCGGCCCTCGAGATTGAGTCGGATGGTGATGGCTCAAACTACAAAAGTGTTCACCTCGAAAATACCCAACCTTTTTCATGTAGAGCACTTATTCATTTGAGGTCATCTTATATAAGTTTATTATCGTGCAAAAAACCGGCTTCAACACCCTTGTGCTCGATCATGGGCGCTGAGAGAGGCCATGACAATGCCCCCAAGGAGGGCATGACACTCACTGGTGTTGCCACTGCCAGCATCAGCAAGCCGAAAAGGGATTCCTCCCTCGACCGTACATGAGAAATCCCAAAGCCATCATAATAGGAGCCGGGAGTCGAGACCCCGCAAATAGATCAAAAGACTATCACCATCAAAAGGGGGGACACGCCGAACACGTGAACCTTGAAAATTATGAGGGGAAAGGCAACAAGGTGGTCGGGGTTGGGGAGGCGGCAGAGCGAATGAGGCCGATGCAGGGGACGCGAAGGCGACTGGCGATGCAGAGAACTGGAAGAGATGCAGACCTGGGCCGAGGCAATGGCCATCAAGACACTGACAAACCATATAATCCGGAGTATACGCAACCTCCAGATTGTTGGGGTTGGGATCACATCGGAAGAGGCACCAACAACCCAAGGTCACTTGGAAACACATGTCGAGGGTCATCGGGTTCGGAGCTACACCGAAAAGGGGTCCATCACAAAGGCATGAGCGTCAATGAATGCCAGTAGGCACGCCGCAAGGGGCGGCCACCGCATGGGAGACATGACCGAAAGCACACAAAAAAGGGTCGTCTTGGAGTCGTCACCGCAGATCGCGAAAAAAGAGCGTCGGCGCGGTGCTACAAGGGTGATCCAAGGACAACCGAGGAGCACACCACCCCCACCCTGGGTCAAACACCAATAGGATAGGAACGCCGGTGACATGATATGGATCTCATCGGGATCCGAGATCCAACGTGGAGAGGGCCGAGGCGGAGGAACCTCGTCGCTAGTAGGAGCTTGCAGCGGCCGGTGGTAGGGATGGCGAGCATGGCAAGGATCAGGTAGCCGAGGAGACGCACCAGGGCACAACGGAGTGGCCTACAGATGGGTGGGATGTCAGGGAGGCCCGAGCTAGACGAGGCACTCCACTGCCACCATCTTGGGACTCGGCGCGGGCTTTGCAGGTTTCTCCTTCGGTGGCGGCGAGGTGGTGAAGGGATTGTGGAGGGGTTTGTGGTGGATGGATGTTGGGCCGCCTCGCCACCGCCAGGGAGGGTGACGCGGGGGACGAGGGGACCGACTCAACTGAGCATAGTTGAGGTGATATATGGCAAAATTTATGGTGTGCACTTTGTTTGATATAGCCAGCATGATGCTTGTATGCATCATGGAAACAAATCTGAAACGATTTGTGCATGGTGTTTGGTAGCCTGCATTGACTCGAATGATGTAGTACATTGTGTTGGGTTGCATACATGCACCCTAAGGCTTTGTTTTGTTATTTATGGATAATTCCAATGTGGAACTGGTACGTCTCAAATGTATCAATAATTTCTGCTCGCTCCATGCATGTTTTGTGTGATATTGCTATGATCTAGATACACTTTCACACACTTTTGATCATATTTGGACTAACCTACCAACTCAGTGCACCCCGGTGTCAGTTCCTGTTTTCTGCTATTTTTCTATTCCAGGTTTCCCCCATATTAAAAATGCTCCAAAAATTCGGGAAAATCGCATAAAAAATCAGCGTAACGGAGTCTTCCAGAAGCACCCAAGTGGGGCCAGAGGGCCACCACCAGGGGCCCAGGAGGGCGCCTGGACCCCTGGTGGCCCCCCTGGCTCCCCCCCTTCGCCTATTTATTCTCCATCACGGGGAAACTCCAAAGACATAACCCTATTTCGCAAATTCTCCTTTGTTCCGCCGCCGCCGTGCTTCCAAGATCGGGAGCACCGTCAGGACCCTTCCTGGCACCCTGCCGGAGGGAGGATCGACCTCCGGGAGCTTCCCCTCCACCATGGACGCTTCCCGGATGTGCCGTGAGTAGTCTACCTTGGACCATGGGTCCATGATCAGTAGCTATGTGATGTTCTCCTCCCCTATTTGTTCTTCATGGTTTAGACCTCGTGAGCTGCCCTACATGATCGAGGCACATATGTAATTCTTTCTGCTTTTTCTATGCTGATGGATTATGGGATTATGTTCAGATTGTGATAGAGTAATATAATTGGTTCTTATCTTTTGTATTTTTGTTCCGAAGTAATTCTTGCATGTTCTCCGTTGCTATTTATTGCTTTGGCCAAGTGGTAGGTAGTGACTCCAAGAGGGAACGTTATGCTCGATTGTGGGTACATGCCCCCCTGATGACAAGCTTGAGTGACAGAAACATGAGTCTAAGGGATGTCCTGTGGGCACAAAGGGGGAAAACAACGGTGCTTGTAACCGCGGTTACAAATATTGTTTACTTTACGCAAAGTTCTTTTAATGCAGTTGTTTGTTGCTTTGGGTTTACACTTTGGGTGGGGCTCGCAACTTAATACCAGCGAGATGTTCTGGATATATATCTCAAGGTGGATGATTAGTAGTAGATGCAGATGGATTTTGGTCTACTTATTTTGGCATACTTCCCATGATTTTGAGCCTCTTCCTTTCATTTGTAGCATAGTTAGCATTGCGGTGCGTTTATAATCCTGTCATATGCCCGTCTGTAATTTGTTTACATCGCATAGCAGTTATATCGTCTTTTGGGAGAGAGACATCACTAGTGAACATCACGGGACCCCGGTCCATATTCTCATCAATGTTTACACGCTCATTTACTTTATTGCTTTTACTTTCAGTTTGCTATCATTATCATTATCCTGTGTTTTTGATCCTTTGTAAACAATAAGACCGGAGAGATTGACAACCTCTCTGAACTTCGTTGGGAGCAAAGTTAATTGTGTTATGTGCAGGTCCGCGTCAGGTGCGCCGCTGACACCTACTTATCATCGCCGGAGTCTTACTGGTCGATACTCAACCTCGGTATCTTCACCGAGGGAAACTTGCTGCTACACTGCATCTTACCTTCCACTTGGGGTAACCAACGAAGGGCGATAAGCAATCCTCTCTCGCGTATCAAGCGAATTTCTGGCGCCGTTACCTGGGACTCCGAGTGATAAGATAGGGGAGTTGCCCACTACCTTTTACCTTTAATTTTTAGTCTTGTTAGTTTACCTTTCTGTTTTTATCTTTGTGTCTTACATCAAAAGTTATAAAAAAAATCTGCCACACCTGCTGCTACTATGGGTTCCTCTGAAAACACCAAGTTGTGTGACTTCACCAGTCACAACAACAAAGACTTTATCTGCACTCCAATTGCCACACCTGCCACTTCAGCTACCTCTTATGAAATTAAACCTGCTTTACTAAACCTTGTTATGAGACATCAATTCTCTAGTGCTGGAGATGATGCTGCTTTACACTTGAATAATTTTGTTGAATTATGTGATATGCAAAAGTATAAAGAAGTAGAAGGTGATGTTGTTAAGCTCAATCTTTTTCCTTTCTCTTTGAGGGACGAAGCTAAAATCTTGTTTCAATCTTTGCCTAGGAATAGCATAGATTCTTGGGATAAGTGCAAAGATGCTTTTATTGGGAAGTACTACCCACCTGCTAAAATTATCCAGTTGAGGAGTAACATTATGAATTTTAGGCAATTAGATAATGAACACGTTGCCCAAGCTTGGGAACGTATGAAATCTCTTGTTAAGAAATGGCCTACACATGGTTTGACTACCTGGATGGTTATCCAAACTTTTTATGCAGGCTTGAACTTTACCTCGCGGAACCTGTTAGATTCGGCCGCGGGAGGAACCTTTATGTCAACTACACTTGGTGCTACCACAAAACTTCTCGATGAGATGATGACCAATTATTCCCAATGGCACACCGAACGCGCTCCAACAGGTAGGAAGGTAAATTCTGTCGAGGAAATTACCTCTCTCAATGATAAAGTTGATTTAATTATGTCTCTACTTACCAAGCAACCCTCTATTGATCCTCATGATGTTCCTTTAAATTATTTGGTTGCTCAGGAACAAGTAGACGTGAACTTCATTGCTAAAAACAACTTTAATAATAATGCTTATAGGGGCAACTTTGCTAGTAATCCTAGACCGCTTCCATCCACTTATGGGAACAACAACACCTACCCTAGCAACTTATATCCTACTTATAAGGAAGAGACCTACCAAGCTATGAGAAATTAATAGAAATAGAGAAGGCTACTAAGAATTATATGCATACCCAGTTTGAACAAAATAAAGCCTTCTCTAAGCAAATTGGCGAGCACACTGCCATTTTTCAAAACATTAGTGAACAACTTGAGAGCCTAAACAGTGAGATCTCGAATCTCCAAACTAGACTTAACGCCAATGAAACCATTGTTCGAATATGTCCCACACCCAATCCACTTTGATAAATCAAATGGCAGCCAAACCACAAGTTATCCCTATGGAAGAGGATAGAATTAAGAGCCTTCCTACACACCACACTGTTGCCACTATCCAAATTGTTGAGGACACTGAAACTATTAGCACCCAATGCACTCTTGGTCCCATTGGACCTATTAATGGTGATTCTAATACCTCAACCGTAGAAGAATAAACTCCTATGAACATAGAGGGTTTCAAACAAGTGAGCTTAGATGACACTACTATCACCTTTGATAGTAGTGATATTGATTTTGATAGTTGCACCCTCTCAGAAGTTATCAACTTATTACATAAAATGTCTAGAGACCCCCACACTAGCACACTTAATCTTGCCTTCACGGAGCATATCACAAATGCTCTTATCAAAGCTAGGGAGGAGAAGCTTAGGATAGAAGCCTCCATACCTAGGAAGCTAGATGATTGTTGGGACCCCATGATAAAAATCAAATTAAATAACTTCTCTTGCTATGCTTTATCTGACGTTGGAGCTAGTACCTCCGTCATGCCCAAAAGAATGTATGATATGTTTGAAGTGAAACCTTTTGATTCATGTTCTTTTGGTGTTCGCCTTGTCGACTCTTCCGTAAAGAAACCTTTGGGGAAGATCGACGATGTTCTTATCATTGTCAATGACAACTATGTTCCCGTTGATTTTATCATTATGGATATAGAGTGTGAACCTTTATTTCCAATTATTTTGGGACGTCCTTTTCTTCGCACCGTTGGTGCAATCATTGACATGAAATAGGGGAATATAAAATTTCAATTCCCTCTCAAAAAGGGGATGGAACACTTCCCTAGAAAGAAATTCAAGTTACCTTTTGAGTCCGTTACACGTGCAAGCTATTCTCTTTCTCTTGATAAAACTTGATTCTTCTTTTGCCTTATGCCTAGCTTAAAGGCGTAAAAGAAATCGCTTGTTGGGAGGCAACCCAAGATGTTTTTAATTTTTTAGTGGTCTTGATGATTGTTAATATTGTAGCAACATCATTGTATCTTTATTTTCAAGCTTTGTGCCAAGTATAGCCTCATATGACAAGAGAAGTGAAAGTTGTGACATGCTGTCCGGAAAACATATTCTGTCCTCGTGACGGGAAAAATAAGAATATCACCAGTTCATCTTTTTGAGCTGATTTTTTTACACAGCGTTCTCTATACAATCACGGACCTCCGTATGTTCTGAGTTTTTTGATTTGAGTTGCTGAAGTACCCCTAAAAGCTATTTACTACCTGCTGTCCTGGTTTTCACAGATTCTGCCACGTTTTGTCTCTCCTAACTTTTGCAAACCTTAAGCTTGATTTTTCTTTGCAAAAACCTTTTGGCAGTTGATGGCTTCTCGCCCTTCGTTGGTTTCCCCAAGTGGAAGGTTTGAGATGTAGTGCAGCAGCAGTTTTCTCTCGGTGAAGATACCAAGGTTTGTCTCCAGTAGGACTCCAGAGATGATAAGTAGGTGTCAGCGGCGCAACTGACGTGGACCTGCACACAGACACAGATAACTTTGTTCCCAAATAAGTTCAGAGAGGTTTTCAATCTCTCCGGTCTTGTTGTTCACAAAGGATAAAACGCAAGGGATAATGATAACAAGTAAAAGCAGTAAAGTAAATAAAGCTTGGAAATAATAATGAGGATATGGACCGGGATACGTGATGTTCACTAGTGATGTCTCTCTCCCAAAATACGATAAAACTGCTATGCGAGCTAAACAAATTACAGAAGGGCAATTGACAGGATTAGGAAGGCACCGCAATGCTAACTATGCTACAAAAGAAAGGAAGAGGCTCAATAGCACATGCAGTACGCCAAAATAAGTAGACCGAAATCCATCTGCATCTATCCAGAACATCTCGCTGGTATTAAGTTGCGAGCCCCACCCAAAGTGTAAACCCAAAGCAACAGACAACTGCTAAAAAGAACTTTGCGTAAAGTAAACAATCCTTGTAACCGCGGTTACAAGCACCGTTGTTTTCCCCCTTGTGGCAACAGCACATCCCCTAGACTCATGTTTCTGTCACTCAAGCGTGTCACCGGGGGGGGGCATGAACCCACAATCTAGTACAACGTTCCCTCTTGGAGTCACTACCTACTACTTGGCCAAAGCAATAAACAGCAATGGAGAACATGCATGAATTACTTAGGAACAAAAATATAAGAGATAAAAACCAAATATATTACTCTATCACAATCTGAACATAATCTCATAATCCATCAGATCCCTCCAAACTCAGCATAGCAACAGCAGAAATATTACAAAGGTGCCTCGATCATGTAGGGCAGCTCACGAGGTCTAAACAATGAAGATCAAAGAGGGGAGGAGAACGTCACATAGCTACTGATCACGGACCCATGGTCCAAGGAAAACTACTCACAAGACATCCAGGGAGCATCCATGGTGGAGAGGAGACTCCCTGAGGTCAATCCTCCCTCCGGCAGGGTGCCGGGAAGAGGTCTTCTGGTGCTCCCGATCTTCGGAAGCACGGCGGCGGCGGAACAGAGGCGAGTTTGCGGAATAGGTTTCCTCTTCTGGAGTTTTCCCGTGACGGAGAATAAATAGGCGAAGGGGGCAGCCAGAGGTGGACCATGTGAACAGAGGCGAGTTTGCTGATTTTTCCTGTATTTTTCCCGGAATTTTTCTGGCACTTTTTATATGGGGGAAAACTGAAATAGAAAAACAGCAGAAAACAGGAACTGGCACTGGGGTGCACTGTGTTAATAGGTTAGTCCAAATATGATCAAAAGTGTATGAAAGTGTATCTAGATCATCGCAATATCACACAAAACATGCATGGAGCAAGAAGAAATTATAGATACGTTTTGGACGTATCAACATCCCCAAGCTTAATTCCTGCTCGTCCTCGAGTAGGTAAATGATAACAACATAATTTCTGTGGTGACATGCTAGCAACCATAAAAGAACTTTGAAAAGTAAAGCAATCAAGGTTAGAGATTCAATTCAAGTCATAACATGCAAGAGTCTATATTAGCATTGAAACAAGTAACAAAAGAACAATAGGTGCAAGAGCTCTCGCTATCCGTGACTCGAATGTCACCAAATGGTGTTTGCGTGCAAGAAGGGGGATAGGGAATACGAGAAAAAGTATTTTTTGTATTGAGAACTCAATCTACTAAAGTTTCACACTTGGTCTTCTTCTGGAATCTTATCTTGACTCGTCCCCAGAGCACTAGCCAGGTACAAGTCAATTTGATCCACTCTTTTTCGATATTTTGAGCACTCATGCAATGGATGAGCGTAAGCACGAGAGTTGACACTTAAGATGGCAAAGAGATAAGTATGGTGGAGGAGGAAGACAAAAATGATGAGAAAGGCTCACATCAATGAGGACAATCATAGGCAAGGGATGCCAAATGATAGATATGATGTGAGGAGTAGGGATTGCCATGCAACGGATGCACATACGAGCTAAGAAGCTCTCCAAAGGAACTAGTGGGGGTGCATCTAACTTGCTCGCTCATGAAGACCTAGAGATTGTTGTAGGAGGCTCATCCTTGGAATATGCAAGCCAAGTTCTATAGTGTGAAGGTCCCCACATAGCTATATGCATAATGATCATCTCTATGGAGTACAAGGATATAAAGGGAGTACTAGTGCGGATCTCTCAAAAGGATAGTAGTGTTGCCCCTTTCTCTCTTTTTATTTATTTTTCTCTTTTTTGTATTTTTTTGTATTTTTGTGTGGCCTCAATGGCTCTTTCTATTTAACTCTCATTTGTCCTCTTTGGGATCTTTTAATGTGTCCACTTTGGGATCTTTTCCTCACTTAAGGGCAACACTCTATTTTACAAGAAGGTAAAGGAGATCTTTCACACTTTACAAGGTACTCAAAGCATAAAGAAGATGTAACTATCATGTTGTATGCAAGGTATGTCGCTGCCAGTGTACCAAGAACATGTATGACATGAAGATCAAGTCATGAAGAGGTGGAAGTTGCATGGCAATGTAACTCGGAAAGTCTATGGAAATTCCTTGATAGGTAGGTATGGTCGCTGTTTTGAGGGAAGATATAAGGAGGCTTATGATGACAGAGCATATCATGGCAAGGGTTTGGATGTACCGGCGAATGTGGACACCAACTCTCGGAGTGAGAAGAAGGCAATGCACGGCATGGGAGAGGCTAGCAAAATATGGGAAGGTGGAAGTGTCAACTTTCAATACTTACATTAGTCCGAAGAACTCATGCACTTATTATCGGTAACTCTCAATCTAATAAGGAGGTTCACAAAGAGACAAGTACCCCGAGGAGGAGTGTATGGGGGTTTGGTTATCCTTGCGCATCCTCGACTCATGGTACGTGAGTGTTCTCTGATATTCGAATCCTCAGAAGAGTAGTGATCCATCTAGTAGCTAGAGTTCTCAACTAGTTTTTTAGGTTTTGAAAATACACAGGGATTGCCCAAAATACGACACCTATCATTAATAGGCAAGAGCTCTTGACACCAAAAGTTCAAACATTACTCACAACAATACCTCAAAACTATTGCAAGTTACTACTAAAATTAAATAGCAACCTCAAATACCTACTTTCAAAACAAGATAGAACTCAGTGCAACAACCAACTCTCTTTAACAAGATAAACATGAAAACTAAAAAGAGTTTCAGCAAAAAACTAAACAAAATCCAAGGCTCTTGCTAAAGACAAACTAAGACTAAAACTAAACATGGCAGTAGCTACGAAAAGATAAAGAACACACAACAGCAAAAAGATAGGCATGAAGAATCCTATGATGTGTTCTAAATTTTGAAAGTGGATCGTGTTTCTCTCCCACACAAAGTAAGACGGGATCTAACTTGTTATGAACAGCAAGAAAAGCTAAAGAAAACTAAAAACAAAACCTAAGAGCGAGACGCTCCAAGCCTAGCACATAACGCATGAAGTGATAAAAATATAGTGAGACGAAGGACGAACTGATGATTGTTGATGGAGAAGGGGATTCACGGGGGCATTCCCAATCTTAGACGCTTGAGTCTCCTTGAATATTTATTGGGGATGCATGGGGGCATCCCCAAGCTTGAGCGCTTGACACTCCTGGATCTTCTTTCATCATCTTCCATCACACACTTGAAAACTCCCTTCATACATAACTCATCATAAGTTGATTAGAGAGGTTAGTACCCTTAATAAATAATTTTTCCCACTGGATATAAAGATATTCTTGAAGAGATACTGTTTATAAAGAGTTACAAAAAGTTTTTGCAAAGAAAAAGCAAGCTTAAGGTTTGCAAAAGTTAGGAGAGACAAAACGTGGCAGAATCTGTGAAAAACAGAACAGCAAATAGTAAAGAATTTTTTAGGGGCACTTCTGCAACTCAAATAAAAAAACTCAGAACAGACGGAAGTTTCGTAATTTTATAGAACATACTTTGTAAAAATTTCAGCTCAAAAAGATGAACTGGTATTTTTCTGGATTTTTTCTGGTCACGAGGACAGAATCTGTTTTCTGGACAGCATGTCACAACTTTTACTTCCCTTGCCGTAAGAGGCTATAACTTGGCACAAAGCTGAAAAATAAAGATACAATGATGTTGATACAAAAGTAAAAATCATCAAGACACAACAAAAGAAAAAAGAAAAAACCTAAATTCGTTGCGGGCTGCCTCCCGAAAGCGCTTTCTTTTATGCCTTTAAGCTAGGCATAAAGATTGTAGAAGGTGCTCTCATAAGAATAAGAATTTGAAGCAGAAGAGAGCATCAAGAAACAAATATGAAACACATTTAAGCCTAACCCACTTCCTACGCATAGGCATCTCGTAAGAAAATAAGTCAAAGAAGCACAAAGTGACATGCATAGAGAGGTGGAACATGAACATCTTCAAAACTTTCAAAATAAAGAGAGGAGTTTTAGTAATATGGAATTTTCTACAACCAAACTTCCCTCTCTCAAAATAATTTTCAGTAGTATCATGAACAACATCAAGAATATAACTATCACATAAATCATGTTGTTCATGAACTGCAAGCACACGTGTATAGTTTTCAACACGGTCTTTAGGATTATAAGATAAATGCAACCCATCACATTGAGCCTTGATAAGAGCAAAGTTCTCCGGAGTTGGAGATTTCAAAAGAATAATAGGACAATCAAGTGTGGGTGTAATAGCAACAATTTCATGCTTAACATAAGGAACTATAGAGAGTTCATTTTTGTCAGCATCATCCATAGTGGCATCTTGGCCATCAACAAAGCAAGTATCAAATTTTTCAGAAAGGGATATTTCAAATGAGACCTCGGAATCATGGGATTCCTCCTCAATGCAATAATTGGCCTCTTCTTGGGCAGCAAACATTTTATTTTTAAAATCCTCAATATAAGAATTGGAAGTATAATTCTCGAAGCAATAAGCAAGAACTGCAAAGTTTTCAGACTCGAAAATAGTATCGTGATATTTTTCAATCAAAGAAGCAATCTCATAGGCACCTTTAAAAGCAACAAACTCTTCAATATTTTCAACATCAAAGTAATCATAAACACCTTTAGCATAAGAAGATAAGATCTCATTTTCATTAAACTCACATTGGAAAGGGAGGTGTTTATGATCTATATTAGAACAACAAGTAAAATCATAAATGTGGCACAAAAGTTTATCATGGCAATAAGAAACATGTATTTGATCCCATAAGTGTTTCCCTTTCTGAGATAGGCGGTGCCGCGTATAATGAGCATGCTCATCCAATGACTTTCCCTCAACCAAGTCGGCTGGGTTTTTAGTGCGAGCACAAATTGATCGAAGATGATCACAGTGAAACATGTCCATCCTACCATATTTGGGTGGTTCATCACCCATGGTGAGGATAGCATAAATAGGCAAAGCAAGACAAAGGCAAAAGGTAGCAACTATTTTTGTGGTTTTTCATAAAGGACACTGAGATAAAAACTGAAAGGTAAACTAACAAGACTAAAAAAACAAAGGTAAAGAGTAGTGTGCAACTCCCCTATCTTAGCACTCGGAGTCCCCGGCAACGGCGCCAGAAAACTTGCTTGATGGATTCTCGCCCTTCGTTGGTTTCCCCAAGTGGAAGGTTTGAGATGTAGTGCAGCAGCAGTTTTCCCTCGGTGAAGATACCAAGGTTTGTCTTCAGTAGGACTCCAGAGATGATAAGTAGGTGTCAGCGGCGCAACTGACGTGGACCTGCACACAGACACAAATAACTTTGTTCCCAACGAAGTTCAGAGAGGTTGTCAATCTCTCCGGTCTTGTTGTTCACAAAGGATAAAACGCAAGGGATAATGATAACAAGTAAAAGCAGTAAACTAAATAAAGCTTGGAAATAATAATGAGGACATGGACCGGGATCAGTGATGTTCACTAGTGATGTCTCTCTCCCAGAAGACGATAAAACTGCTATGCGAGGTAAACAAATTACAGAAGGGAAATTGACAGGATTATGAACGCACCGCAATGCTAACTATGCTACAAAAGAAAGGAAGAGGCTCAAAAGCACAGGCAGTATGCCAAAATAAGTAGACCGAAATCCATCTGCATCTACTACTAATCATCCACCTTGAGATATCTATCCAGAACATCTCGCTGGTATTAAGTTGCGAGCCCCACCCAAAGTGTAAACCCAAAGCAACAGACAACTGCATTAAAAAGAACTTTGCGTAAAGTAAACAATCCTTGTAACCGCGGTTACAAGCACCGTTGTTTTCCCCCTTGTGGAAACAAGACATCCCCTAGACTCATGTTTCTGTCACTCAAGCGTGTCATCGGGGGGGGGCATGAACCCACAATCTAGCACAACGTTCCCTCTTGGAGTCACTACCTACTACTTGGCCAAAGCAATAAACAGCCACGGAGAACATGCAAGAATTACTTAGGAACAAAAATATAAGAGATAAAAACCAAATATATTTCTCTATCACAATCTGAACATAATCTCATAATCCATCAGATCCCTCCAAACTCAGCATAGCAACAGCAGAAATATTACAAAGGTACCTCGATCATGTAGGGCAGCTCACGAGGTCTAAACAATGAAGATCAAAGAGGGGAGGAGAACCTCACATAGCTACTGATCACGGACCCATGGTCCAAGGAAAACTACTCACAAGACATCCGGGGAGCATCCATGGCGGAGAGGAGACTCCCGGAGGTCAATCCTCCCTCCGGCAGGGTGCCGAGAAGAGGTCTTCTGGTGCTCCCGATCTTCGGAAGCGAGGCGGCAGAACAGAGGCCAGTTTGCGGAACAGGGTTCCTCTTCTGGAGTTTTCCCGTGACGGAGAATAAATAGGCGAAGGGAGGCAGCCAGAGGTGGACCAGGGGCCCCAGGCGCCCCCCTGGCGCGGCCAGGGGTGGGGCCTCGCCGGGTGGCCGCCTGGGCTCCCTGGCTCCCCTCTGGCCCCTACCGGGCTCTTCTCGAAGCTTCCTATACGCTGATTTTTCTTGTATTTTTCCCGGAATTTTTCTGGCACTTTTTATATGGGGGAAAACTGAAATAGAAAAACAGCAGAAAACAGGAACTGGCACAGGGGTGCACTGAGTTAATAGGTTAGTCCAAATATGATCAAAAGTGTATGAAAGTGTATCTAGATCATAGCAATATCACACAAAACATGCATGGAGCAAGAAGAAATTATAGATACGTTTTGGACGTATCAGCAGTCATGAGAAACAGTAGCTCTTCAAGAATATCTTTATATACAGTGGGGAAAAATTATTTATTAAGGGTACTAACCTCTCTAACCAGCTTATGATGAGTTATGTATGAAGGGAGTTTTCAAGTGTGCGATGGAAGATGATGAAAGAAGATTCGGGAGTGTCAAGCGCTCAAGCTTGGGGATGCCCCCATGCATCCCCAACAAATATTAATAGAGGCTCAAGCGTATAAGCTCGGGGATTCCCGCGTGCATCCCCTTCTCCATCAACAATCATCAGTTCGTCCTTCGTCCCACTATATTTTTATCACTTCATGCATTATGTCCTATGCTTGGAGCGTCTCGCTCTTAGGTTTTATTTTTAGTTTTCTTTAGCTTTGCTTGCTGTTCATAACAAGTTACATCCCTTCTTACTTTGTGTGGGAGAGAAACACGCTCCACTTTCAAAATCTAGAACACATCATAGGATTCTTCATGTCTGTCATTTTGCTGTTGTGTGTTCTTTATCTTTTTGTAGCTACTGCCATGTTTAGTTTTAGTTTAGTTTGCCATTAGCAAGAGCCTTGGCTTTTGTTTAGTTTATTGCTGGAACTCTCTTTGGTTTTCATGTTTATCTTGTTAAGAGAGTTGGTTGTTGCACTGAGTTATGTCTTGTTTTGAGAAGTAGGTAATTGAGGTTGCTATTTAATTTTAGTAGTAACTTGCAATAGTTTTGAGGTATTGATGTGAGTAATGTTTGAACTTTTGGTGTCAAGAGCTCTAGCCTATTAGTGATAGGTGTCGTATTTTGGGCAATCCGTGTTTATTTTCAAAAACCTACAAAACTAGTTGAGAACTCTAGCTACTAGATGGATCACAACTCTTCTGAGGGGTCGGATATTAGAGTACACTCACGTACCATGAGTCGAGGATGCGCAAGGATAACCAAACCCTCATACACTCCTCCTCGGGGTACTTGTCTCTTTGTGAACCTCCTCATTAGATTGAGAGTTACCGATAATAAGTGCATGAGTTCTTCGGACTAATGTAAGTATTGAAAGTTGACACTTCCACCTCCTCATATTTGCTAGCCTCTCCTGTGCCGTGCATTTCCTTCTTCTCACTCCGAGAGTTGGCGTCCACTTTCTCCGGTACATCCAAACCCTTGGCATGATACACTCTGTCATCATAAACCTCCTTATATCTTTCCTCAAAACAACCACCATAGCTACCTATCAAGGAATTTCCATAGCCTTTCCGAGATATATTGCCATGCAACTTCCACCTCTTCATGACTTGATCTTCATGTCATACATGTTCCTGCTACACTGGCAGAGTCATACATTGCATACATCATGATAGCTACATCTTCTTTATGATTTTAGTACCTTGTAAAGTGTGAATGATCTTCTATACCCTCTTGTAAATTAGAGTGTTGCCCTTAAGTGAGGAAAAGATCCCAAAGTGGACAAAATAAAAGATCCCAAAGAGGACAAATGAGAGTTGAATAGAAAGAGCCATTGAGGCCACCAAAAAATAAAAAAAATAAAAAAAAGAGAAAAAGAAATAAAAAGAGAGAAAGGGGCAACATTACTATCCTTTTGAAAGATCCACACTAGTAATTCCTCTTATCCTTGTACTCCATAGAGATGATCATTCATGCATATAGCTATGTGGGGACCTTCACACTATAAAACTTGGCTTGCATATTCCAAGGATGAGCCTCCTCAAAAGAGCTCTAGGTCTTCATGAGCGAGAAAGTTAGATGCACCCCCACTAGTTCCATTGGAGAGCTTTTCAGCTCATATGTGCATCCCTTTGATACGTCCAAAACGTATCTATAATTTCTGCTTGCTCCATACATGTTTTGTGTGATATTGCTATGATCTAGATACACTTTCATACACTTTTGATCATATTTGGACTAACCTATTAACTCAGTGCACCACAGTGCCAGTTCCTATTTTCTGCTGTTTTTATATTTCAGTTTTCCCCCATATAAAAAGTGCCAGAAAAAATCCTGGAAAAATATAGGAAAAATCAGTGTACAGGAAGCTTCGCGAAGAGCTCGAGTGGGGCCAGAGGGGAGCCAGGGGTGGCCCAGGCGGCCACCCGGCGCGGCCCCACCCTTGGCCGCGCCAGGGGGGCGCCTGGGCCCCCTGGTCCACCTCTGGCTGCCCCCTTCGCCTATATATTCTCCGTCACGGGAAACTTCCGAAAGGCGAGAACCCTTTTTCGCGATCTCTCCTCTATTCCGCCGCAGCCGCGCTTCCGAGATCTGGAGAACCAGAAGACCTCTTCCCGGCACCCTGCCGGAGGGAGGGCCGACCTCCGGGAGTCTCCTCTCCACCATGGATGCTCCCCGGATGTCTCGTGAGTAGTTTTCCTTGGACCATGTGTCCGTGATCAGTAGCTATGTGATGTTCTCCTCCCCTCTTTGTTCTTCATGGTTTAGACCTTGTGAGCTGCCCTACATGATCGAGGCACTTTTGTAATCTTTCTGCTGTTGCTATGCTGAGTTTGATGGGATCTGATGGATTATGAGATTATGTTCAGATTGTGATTGAGTAATATATTTGGTTTTTATCTCTTATATTTTTGTTCCTAAGTAATTCTTGCATGTTCTCCGTTGCTGTTTATTGCTTTGACCAAGTAGTAGGTAGTAACCCCAAGAGGGAACGTTATGCTCGATTGTGGGTTCATGCCCCCCGATGACACGCTTGAGTGACAGAAACATGAGTCTAGGGGCTGTGCCGTTGCCACAAGGGGGAAAAGAAATGTGCTTGTAACCGTGGTTGCAAGGATTGTTTACTTTACGCAAAGTTCTTTTTAATGCAGTTGTCTGTTGCTTTGGGTTTACACTTTGGGCGGGGCTCGCAACTTAATACCAGCGAGATGTTCTGGATAGATATCTCAAGGTGGATGATTAGTAGTTGATGCAGTTGGATTTCGGTCTACTTATTTTGGCGTACTTCCCGTGCTTTTGAGCCTCTTCCTTTCTTTTGTAGCATAGTTATCATTGCGGTGCGTTCATAATCCTGTCAATGGCCCTTCTGTAATTTGTTTACCTCGCATAGCAGTTTTATCGTCTTTTGGGAGAGAGACATCACTAGTGAATATCACGTATCCCGGTCCATATCCTCATTACTGTTTCCACGCTCATTTACTTTTCTGCTTTTACTTTCAGTTGCTATCATTATCCCTTGTGTTTGATCCTTTGTGAACAACAAGACCGGAGAGATTGACAACCTCTCTGAACTTCGTTGGGAACAAAGTTATTTGTGTCTGTGTGCAGGTCCGCGTCAGTTGCGCCGCTGACACCTACTTATCATCTCTGGAGTCCTTCTGGAGACAAACCTTGGTATCTTTACTGAGGGAAATTTGCTGCTGTGCTACATCACGCCTTCCACTTGGGGCTCACCAACGAAGGGCGAGAAGACTACACCCGTCAACTCTCGCGCCATCAAGAAAATTTCTGGCGCCGTTGCCGGGGACTCCGAGTGCTAAGATAGGGGAGTTGCACACTACCCCTTACCTTTGTTTTTTAGTCTTGTTAGTTTACCTTTCAGTTTTTATCTTTGTGTCTTGTATCAAAAAAAAGTATGTCTAGTTCCTTACTTGCCAATCAATGACTAACTTCTTTGAAACTAGATCTTATTGGCATGGAGGATTCACCGAGGATCAACAAGAATATTACAAGGAATACCGCTTGTCTCAAAAAGGGATACACTTATGGAGACTCATACATCAATCGTATGAGTATGCTAAAAACTTGTGCTCAATATATAATATATCTTTCTACAGGGATGAATCTTGTTGCTTTATGAGGCAGAAACACCTTGCTATCCAATGTGAGTACAATGAGGATGAAACCTTAGCTTCTTATGCTAAGGGAAATTATGATTTTTATGATGCATAACAAATAGAAGAATTTGTTGCTTTTAAGGGTGCCTATGAAATTACTTCTTTTCTTGAAAATATTGATGAAGCCCCTTACAAATCTGAGAGTCTTGCTATACTTAACTATTGTTTGGAAAATTATGATGCAAATTATTATATTACTGATCATCTTGAAAGAATCTCTCCCCAAAAGGAAGAGACTAATGTTTTGCAGGACTCTATAGAAGAAGAAATTACTGAACCTGAAAGATCTTTGGATGAAGAAGAGGAGGAGAGTGACGAACAAAAGGAGGAAGAATGGAGCCATCTATGTCTACCTTCTAATGAGAGTAACTCTTTGACTCTCATCTTATATGAGTATTATGATCCTATCGATTCTTTTGAAATATCCCTTTTTGATGAAGTTGATGCCTTCTATGCTTATGGCCGTGATGCCACTATGGATGATGCTTACGGAAATGAACTTTCTATAGTTCCTCATGTTACGCATGAAATTTTTGCTATTGCACCCACACTTGAGTGTCCTATTATCCTTTTAAAATCTCCAACTCCGGAGAATTTTCCTCTTATCAAAGCTCAATGTGATGGGTTGCATTTATCTTATGATCCTAAAAACCGTGTTGAAAGAAATACACGTGTGCTTGTAGGTCATGAACAATATGATTTATATGATAGTTATATTCTTGATGTTGTTCATTATATTACTGAAAATTTCTTTGAGAGAGGAAAGTTTGGTTATAGAAACTTCCATGCGACAAAAACGCCTCTCTCTAAACTGAAACTTTCGAAGTTGTTCTTGTTCCACCTTCCTATGCATGTCACTTTGTGCTTCTTTGATTTATTTTCTTACAAGATGCCTATGCATAGGAAGTGGGTTAGGCTTAAATGTGTTTCAAATTTGCTTCTTGATGCTCTCTTTTGCTAAAATTCCCATTCTCTTGTGAGAGCATCTTTTATAATCTTTAAGCCTAGCTAATGGCTCTAAAGAAGCGCTTTCGGGAGGCAGCCCACAACGAATTTAGGTTTCTTTTTGCTTTTTGTTGTGTCTTGATGATTGTTACTACTGTAGCAACATCATTGTATCTTTATTTTTCAGCTTTGTGCCAAGTTATAGCCTTTTACGATAAGGGAAGCAAAAGTTGTGACGTGCTGTCCAGAAAACAGATCCCGTCCCTTGACAGAACAATTCGAATCAAATCACCAGATCATCTTTTTGATCTTAATTTTTTGAATGCGTGCTCTATACAATTGTGAAACTTTCGTATGTTCTGAGTTTTTTGATTTGAGTTGCAGAAGTGTCCCTAAAAAATTCTTTACTACCTGTTGGTCTGTTTTCACAGATTCTGCCACGTTTTGTCTCTCCTAACTTTTGCAAACCTTAAGCTTGCGTTTTCTTTGAAAATTTTTTTTGGCACTCTTGAGAAACAGTAGCCCTTCGAGAATATATTTATATCTAGTGGGGAAAAATTATTTTATTAAGGGTACTAACCTCTCTAATCAGCTTATGATGAGTTATGTATGAAGGGAGTTTTCAAGTGTGCGATGGAAGATGATGAAAGAAGATCCAGGAGTGTCAAGCGCTCAAGCTTGGGGATGCCCCCATGCATCCCCAATAAATATTCAAGGAGACTCAAGAGTCTAAGCTTGGGGATGCCCCCGTGCATCCCCTTCTCCATCAACAATCATCAGTTCGTCCTTCGTCTCACTATATTTTTATCACTTCATGCGTTATGTGCTATGCTTGGAGCGTCTCGCTCTTAGGTTTTATTTTTAGTTTTCTTTAGCTTTTCTTGCTGTTCATAACAAGTTAGATCCCGTCTTACTTTGTGTGGGAGAGAAACACGCTTCACTTTCAAAATCTAGAACAGATCATAGGATTTTTCCTGCTTATCTTTTTGCTGTTGTGTGTTATTTATCTTTTCATAGCTGCTTCCATGTTTAGTTTTAGTCTTAGTTTGTCTTTAGCAAGAGCCTTGGATTTTGTTTAGTTTGTTGCTGGAACTCTTTTCAGTTTTCATGTTTATCTTCTTAAAGAGAGTTGGTTGTTGCACTGAGTTGTGTCTTGTCTTGAAAGTAGGTAATTGAGGTTGCTATTTAATTCTAGTAGAATCTTGCAATAGTTTTGAGGTATTTTTGTGAGTAATGTTTGAACTTTTGGTGTCAAGAGCTCTAGCCTATTAATGATAGGTGTCGTATTTTGGGCAATCCCTGTGTATTTTCAAAACCTAAAAAACTAGTTGAGAACTCTAGCTACTAGATGGATCACTACTCTTCTGAGGATTCGAATATCAGAGAACACTCACGTACCATGAGTCGAGGATGCGCAAGGATAACCAAACCCCCATACACTCCTCCTCGGGGTACTTGTCTCTTTGTGAACCTCCTTATTAGATTGAGAGTTACCGATAATAAGTGCATGAGTTCTTCGGACTAATGTAAGTATTGAAAGTTGACACTTCCACCTTCCCATATTTTGCTAGCCTCTCCCGTGCCGTGCATTGCATTCTTCTCACTCCGAGAGTTGGTGTGCACCTTCGCCGGTACATCCAAACCCTTGGCATGATACGCTCTGTCATAATAAACCTCCTTATATCTTTCCTCAAAACGGCCACCGTACCTACCTATCAAGGCATTTCCATAGCCTTTCCGAGATATATTGCCATGCAACATCCACCTCTTCATGACTTGATCTTCATGTCATACATGTTCCTGCTACACCGGCAGCGACATACATTGCATACATCATGATAGTTACATCTTCTTTATGATTTTGAGTACCTTGTAAAGTGTGAAAGATCTCCTTTACCTTCTTGTAAAATAGAGTGTCGCCCTTAAGTGAGGAAAAGATCCCAAAGTGGACACAATAAAAGATCCCAAAGAGGAAAAATGAGAGTTAAATAGAAAGAGCCATTGAGGCCACAAAAACAATAAAAAAATAGAAAAAGAGAAAAAAAAGAAATAAAAAGAGAGAAAGGGGCAACACTACTATCCTTTTGAGAGATCCACACTAGTACTCCCTTTATATCCTTGTACTCCATAGAGATGATCATTATGCATATAGCTATGTGGGGACCTTCACACTATAGATTTGGCTTGCATATTCCAAGGATGAGCCTCCTCAAACGAGCTCTAGGTCTTCATGAGCGAGCAAGTTAGATGCACCCCACTAGTTCCATTGGAGAGCTTCCTAGCTCGTATGTGCATCCGTTGTATGGCAATCCCTACTCCTCACATCATATCTATCATTTGGCATCTCTTGCCTATGATTGTCCTCATTGATGTGAGCCTTTCTCATCCTTTTTGTCTTCCTCCTCCGCACTTCTCTCTTTGCCATCCTAAGTGTCAACTCTCGTGCTTACGCTCATCCATTGCATGAGTGCTCAAAATATTGAAAAAGGAGTGGATCAAATTGACTTGTACCTGGCTAGTTGTCTGGGGACGAGTCAAGATAAGATTCCAGAAAAAGATCGAGTGTGAAACTTTAGTAGATTGAGTTCTCAACAAATAAATTATTTTTCTCGTATTCCCTATCCCCTTCTTGCACGCAAACACCATTTCGAGACATTCGAGTCACGGACAGCGAGAGCTCTTGCACCTAATGTTCTTTTGTTACTTGTTTCAATGCTAATATAGACTCTTTCTTGTTATGACTTGAATTGAGTTTCTAACCTTGATTGCTTTACTTTTCAAAGTTCTTATATGGTTGCTAGCATGTCACCACAGAAATTATGCCGCTATCATTTACCTACTCGAGGACGAGCAGGAATTAAGCTTGGGGATGTTGATACGTCCAAAACGTATCTATATTTTTTGCTTGCTCCATGCATGTTTTGTGTGATATTGCTATGATCTAGATACACTTTCATACACTTTTGATCATATTTGGACTAACCTATTAACTCAGTGCACCACAGTGCCAGTTCCTGTTTTCTGCAATTTTTCTATTTCAGTTTTCCCCCATATAAAAAGTGCCAGAAAAATTCCGGGAAAAATATAGGAAAAATCAGCATACAGGAAGCTTCGCGAAGAGCCCGAGTGGGGACAGAGGGGAGCCAGGGGTGGCCCAGGCGGCCACCCGGCGCGGCCCCACCCCTGGCCGCGCCAGGGGGGCGCCTGGGGCCCCTTGTCCACCTCTGGCCGCCGCCCTTCGCCTATAAATTCTCCGTCACGGGAAACTTCCGAAAGGCGAGAACCCTTTTTCGCGATCGCTCCTATGACCCGCCGCCTCCGCGCTGCCGAGATCGGGAGCACCAGAAGACCTCTTCCCGGCACCCTGCCGGAGGGAGGGCTGACCTCCGGGAGTCTCCTCTCCACCATGGATGCTCCCCGGATGTCTCGTGAGTAGTTTTACTTGGACCATGGGTCCGTGATCAGTAGCTATGTGATGTTCTCCTCCCCTCTTTGTTCTTCATGGTTTAGACCTCGTGAGCTTCCCTACATGATCGAGGCACTTTTGTAATCTTTCTGCTGTTGCTATGCTGAGTTTGATGGGATCTGTTGGATTATGAGATTATGTTCAGATTGTGATTGAATAATATATTTGGTTTTTATCTCTTATATTGTTGTTCCTAAGTAATTCTTGCATGTTCTCCATTGCTGTTTATTGCTTTGGCCAAGTAGTAGGTAGTAACCCCAAGAGGGAACGTTATGCTCGATTGTGGGTTCATGCCCCCCGATGACACGCTTGAGTGACAGAAACATGAGTCTAGGGGATGTGCTGTTGCCACAAGGGGGAAAACAACGGTGCTTGTAACCGCGGTTGCAAGGATTGTTTACTTTACGCAAAGTGCATTTTAATGCAGTTGTCTGTTGCTTTGGGTTTACACTTTGGGTGGGGCTCACAACTTAATACCAGCGAGATGTTCTGGATAGATATCTCAAGGTGGATTATTAGTAGTAGATGCAGTTGGATTTCGGTCTACTTATTTTGGCGTACTGCCCGTGCTTTTGAGCCTCTTCCTTTCTTTTGTAGCATAGTTAGCATTGCGGTGCGTTCATAATCCTGTCAATTTCCCTTCTGTAATTTGTTTACCTCGCATAGCAGTTTTATCGTCTTTTGGGAGAGAGACATCACTAGTGAACATCACGTATCCCGGTCCATATCCTCATTACTGTTTCCACGCTCATTTACTTTTCTGCTTTTACTTTCAGTTGCTATCATTATCCCTTGTGTTTGATCCTTTGTGAACAACAAGATCGGAGAGATTGACAACCTCTCTGAACTTCGTTGGGAACAAAGTTATTTGTGTCTGTGTGCAGGTCCGCGTCAGTTGCGCCGCTGACACCTACTTATCATCTCTGGAGTCCTACTAGAGACAAACCTTGGTATCTTTATTGAGGGAAATTTGCTGCTGTGCTACATCACGCCTTCCACTTGGGGCTCACCAATGAAGGGCGAGAAGACTAAAACCGTCAACTCTCGCGCCATCACCCTTGCATGGAAATCCCTACTCCTCACATCATATCTATCATTTGGCCTTCTCGTCTATGATTGTCCTCATTGATGTGAGCCTTTCTCATCCTTTTTGTCTTCCTCATCCACCATATTCTCTCTTTGCCATCGTAAGTGTCAACTCTCGTGCTTACGCTCATCCATTGCATTAGTGCTCAAAATATCGAAAGGGAGTTGAACAAATTGACTTGTACCTGGCTAGTGGTCTGGGTACGAGTGAAGATAAGATTCTGATACGTCTCAAATGTATCTACTTTTCCAAACACTTTTGCTATTGTTTTGGCTTCATTCTTGCATGATTTGGACGAAACTAACCTAGACTGACGCTGTTTTCAGCAGAGCTACCAGTGCTGTATTATATTGTGCAGGTTTCTGGATATTTAGGTACGCTGGAAAAATCTACAAAATATATATAAAAAATCAGCGTTCCCGAAGCTTCCGAGAGACCAAATAGCGGCCACAGAGCAGCAAAGGGGCACCCAGAAGGGTGCATGGCGCGGCCCAGCCTCTGGCCTCGCCACACACCCTCCTGGGTGGGTCCCACACCCCCTGGTGCCCTACCTTGGCCCTATTTATTCCCTTGGAGAGGAAACTCCAAAACAGAAGTCGCTTTTCCAATCTACGTCGCGGAGCCGCTGCCACCCTCTGTTCTTCTCCGGGAGAGCTAATCTGGAGGCTGTTTTGGCCTCCGGTGAGGGGAAATAATCGCCATCGTCATCATCATCACCTCTCCATCACCCCTCCATGACTTCTTCTCTCATGTGTGAGTAATTCCCTGCTGTAGGCAAAGGGGATGGTAGGGATTGGATGAGTTAGATCATGTAATAGTT
This sequence comes from Bromus sterilis, assembly GCA_950022295.1. Lineage (NCBI taxonomy): Eukaryota > Viridiplantae > Streptophyta > Magnoliopsida > Poales > Poaceae > Bromus > Bromus sterilis. Next base: position 37,265,431 of record OX465597.1, read on the forward strand.
CATCAGATTGTTGGGGGCATGTTGCCTATCATCTACTTGGTGTTTATCATCTCTGTTACAATTTGTTGCTCTTAATGCTTTCCACTTTGGGCCCGAGTGCCATGATTTCAGATCTGATCACCCTTTTGTTTCTTGAGTTTGAGGTGTTCTTGATCCTGGCTATGAGTTGTATGCACCTATTATAGTCCGGAACCGGCGATCGCAATGGTGACAGCTTGGGACACCAAAGGGGATGGACTATAATTTGAGGATTCCGTGTATCCATGAAGTGTTAATGCTTTGTTCCGGTGCTCTTTGACATGAGTACCTTAATCTCCCTAAGTTCCTTTTGGCCCCGTTCGTAGAGGGAGGGTAGGACAAAAGAGTTGTGCAAAGTTCTTATTGCAAGCACATACAACTACCTTGGGATACATGCCTGATGTTTGATATTTTCCTAGATGATCCTTTCTTTTCTGTGAGCCTTGACTGTGTTAGAATCTATTACATGTTTGTTCTCATCCAAGCAGCGCCCAACCATCCATCTCCCTAGCCTACAATATTTCTTTCCGCTGGTTACTAGTTGTTTACTTTCGCTGTTTTACTTTTGCTGTTTCATCACCACTATTATCACCCACACTACCACTACCATATTACCGTTGCTACTCATACTTTTGTGCAAGCAAGTTTTTATTTCAGGTGCGGTTGAACTGACAACTCAGTTGTCAAAGCCTGTACGTATTCTTTGTGTCCCCAAGTGTCGAATCAATAAACTGGGTTATCTTAACCGCGAAGACTATCTCGATCCCCTACAGTTGAGGGTTATCAAGTACTGTTTTCTGGCGCCGTTGCCGGGGACCATAGCTTTATTTACAGGTCTACTTGAAGTATTCTTCCTGCTGCACGTTATCCACTATGGGTAAGAAAGGATACCCCAAGGTTCCGATCTTACCATCCCGTACGTGACGAGGTACTACTCTTAGCACTAGTGCTAAACTTGATTCGCCTTCAGTTATGAGTAAGTTTGATTCACCTCAGTTACATGCTACTTCTGCTGAGTCTGGCAATATGTCAGACACTTTTGATGATTCTTCTACTACCTTTGAAACTACTGGTTCACTTGGTTCTTTTATTGAAGAACATATTGCTGCTGTCACTACTGGAAAAACCAAGTTTGCCGTCAGCTTCTGGCTTTGACGTCAGCTTTTTCACGGGGCTGACGGCATAGAAGATATGCCCTCAGCGAGGACAAAAGCTAACGGCATAGATAGGGCTGACGGCAAAGGACGGTGGTGCCGTCAGCTGCGTCAAAGCCGTCAGCCGGCTGTCAGAACCCTCTGTTAGGTAATGTGCTAGGGTTAGTAAGTCACTTGCATCATGTTAAAGTTTCAAAAGAAAACTTTGAAAGCAAAATCAAAAGCAAAATGGGAGAAGGAACCCCCCCAGTTGAATTAATTCAAAAGGCCAGATAAAAATCTTCTCCAAAAATTCATGTTAGAATTTTGAAAAGTCTTATAAATGAGTGTGATCACATATCAAGTGATGTGGGACCCACCCCATGCTCATGGATTTTTCAAATATTCAAACAGTGCCTTGGAATTAATTAAAAACCCCTATTTGAGTTAAGATTCAAATTATTTGAATTTTAAAAATGTTGAAACTTTATAAGTGGCTAGTCTATATTATTATGAAGCCATATAAATTTTTTCAGCTTTAATAAAATGTTTAGCTATTTTATTTAGCTAAACAAAACAAACTACAGAAAAGAAAAATAGAAAAATAAAACAGAAGCTTACCTCTAGCCCAGGGGCGAGGCCCACTCACCTCAGCCGGCCCAGCCCACCTGGAGGGGGTACATGCGTCTTCTTCCCCTCCAGGCAGGCAAGCACCTCGCCGGCGAGCGCCGTGGGCACGACATGCAGCTGCTTGCCTGCCCCGAGCCTTATCTCCTCGCTTGGAGACGTCTGGGAGACGTCCCGATCCCTTTCCCTCCCTCCAGAACCACCTCCCCCTCCTCCCTCGCCGTGTTCGTCGTCGACAGGAGAACTCGCCGGAGCACCGAAGCGCCCCCGCGTAGCCATTGACGCCGAGGAGCCCACCCAAGATGTCCAACGTGCTTGCCGTCCTCGTCTTCGTTGACTAGCAGAAGCAGGAGCTCCAATTTGGATTAGGAGTGACGCCAGGTTCATCGGATCGCCGCCGGCCGCAGGAGCTCGAGTTGATCGATTCGCCGCCGCCGTAACTTCCCCGCCTCCGACGCCTTCTCCAACGTGTTCACCAGCGTTTGGTGAGCTTTTCCCCTCAAACCACGACCCTGCTCGACTCCTCTAGCTCATTCCGCGATGAGGGCGGAAGCTCCTTGCCGCCGGGAGCCATGGCGACGACCACCTGTTACGCCATCGAACCTGTCTTTTTGTCCGTCGTCTTCGCCGTGACCTCACGCATCGAACGAGCTAAATCTTGTTGGATTTGGAGCACTGTGGTGATGTTTTCCTCTTCCCCGTGTCTCTGTTGCGCCGGCGAGGTCACCGCCGTCGCTGTGGTCATCGTCTTGGACACCCGCGTGCACCAGGTGACGTGCGAGCGCATGGGCTACGTCCCTGTGGTCTCGGCGTAGCAAATGGTGGCCAGGAGAGGGAGAACGCAGAGTGCCGCCGCGTCTGTCACACCGACGTTTAGCCGCCGGCAGCCCCGCCGACGTGGCCGTGCTTAGGGACTTAACCCCACCTGGGTTAAGTGACCCTAGGTCACTGCCAAGTGGGCCCAGTGGCTTCATTAAGCCACTGGTTAATTAAACCAGCAGGGATTAGCCCCCTGGGTCACTGACACCCCTGGCCCAGATGTCAGCCCCCCCTGAAGCCAGCATGAGGTCATGCTGACGCAGTAAACCTTTTCCAGAAATTAAAATGAATTAAAGAAATTCAGAAAATTCCAGAAAATAGCTAAACTTTGGAAATTCATAGAAAATTCATATTAACTCCAAATTGGACAAATAATATATGAAAAATGATCAGGAGAAAATAAGCTATCCAAAAATCCAACTTTCAACCATGTTTGAGTTGATTTTAAAATGGGACCAGTAGCATATGTCATTTGAATTGTTTGGAATTTATTCAAATTCAATTCAAATGCTTTTGCAACTTGGACCATGGAATTATGCTACATTTCAACCACACTTCAGAGGCATATCATACACATTTCCAAAAGGTTCAAAATGATCAAACAATGTCACATGTAACTTGGTCAAGTTTGAATTCAAATTGGAGTTTGAATTTGCAATTCAATTTGCAATATACTCCATTTAAATGGAATTGCTTCACACATCAAAGCATATACATCAAGTTTCAACCTTCCATCATGTGTTTGTGCATTGTATTTACTTTGCTACTTTGCTTGTTGTTTGTCGAGTAGAGGTGGAACCGGAGCAGGAGGCTTCCCCCTTCGTTGAAGACCCCGAACCCGAACCTCGTCAGCAAGGCAAGCAAACCCCCATTGATCATGTCGATAAAATCCCACTTCCCTCTCATGTCTCGCTTATGCATTGTTTAGGATGATTACCATGCTACGTTTCTACCGCATAGATGAACCATTCCTTTGCATGACCTATCATTTGTCACAGTAATAGGCAAAACCACAATCCTAGCAAATGTAGGAGTTGATTGATATCATGTGGCCCCTGCAAATGTTACTGCTTATTGCATGCTTAGAGTGATACCATGTTGATACTGTTATGTGAGTCGGGATGGTAGTGATCATGTTGATGATGGTAGAAAAGTGTTGGTGAATCGACCCTAATACAAGGTGAACGATGAGAGGCTGTGTAGGAGTACACGGTGGGTTGTCTCGTTGAACACCGCCCTAAGTCCGAGTTCTTGTGTGGTGATCCAAGATGAAGAGTACAACCACACATTGGGCTCAATGACCCCTCTCAGCTTACTAACTCATCCCTTTCGATGTCCAAATGTCGCAATAGTTTGGAGTTCTGGTAGCCTTGTGGCCTGGATGCTAAGTGAGAGAACGGCTCATCCGAGACCGGCTTATGCACCACGCACACATCACTTGGGTCCACTTCGGTAAACCGGCCGGGTTCACGATAGTGGTAACCAACCCAAGTAGGCGGCTTTCTCGGACTAGATCGGCTATGAGGTAACAGTTGTGGTGAGCATCCTCGCCGACACTTCTTGAACGGTGTCGAGTACAAAGGCGGTAAATGATGATCATGTGTGTGTAGCAGTACACCCCTGCAGGGTTAACAAAACTATTCGAATAGCCGCGTCCGCGGTTATGGACTGATTGGAAAGCTTAGCTTGATTATTAGACAACTTGAATCGGATACTTCTAAAACACATCAAGATAAGTGTGAGTGCTATGGCGTGCTTTCTCGTGGGGAAGTCGAGGAAGGCACCATAGTGGTGTAAATGGTTGGAGAAAGTAGTGGACTAGTGTACACTTCTTACCTCAAAGTCTGGTACTCGTAGTTCAGGATTAGCCAAGTCAAAGCTGGCACTTCTGCAAGTGAACCCCACCTCCCTTTACCTTGATACATGTGCATGAGTAGTATAGCTCCTATGTAAGTCTTGCTGAGTACGACTTTGTACTCACGTTTTCTTAATCTATGTTTTAGACGAAACCACTGACCCCGAAGGTGGCTTCTTCATCGAGCTGGACGACTGAAGATCAAGCTAGTCTAGTCCCAGTCAGACGACTGGTTCCCTCGTGGAGGGCTTGTGTTTAAATAAGGCTTCTTAAGCCATTTGTTAAACTTGTCTGTACTCAGACATAATTTGCTTCCATTTATGTTGTAATGTTGGATCACATGTTTGTGATCTCTGTTTGCACTCTATAAGAGTTATCAATAAAAATGTATACTTTGTAGAGAATTGCAATGATACCTACTGTTCATACAAGGCATGTGTGCTGCGTGTATGTTTATAACATGCATGTCTTTGTATGGGTTTTTGAGACCTTAGTTGTGATCTGGCTGGCGGTCTTTCATACACCAAGTGGCCCTTAGATGTGCGCAGCTTGGGGCATCGCGATGCGATTGTTCGAGACTCTGTCTCGTGCACACTTTGTGGTATGATCGAGCCCGCCCTAGACCCCGACTAAGTGATCGGGCTGGAGTAAGTCTATGTAAGAGGTATGAGATAGTCGATAGTATGGTTGAGGCGACTTGTCTTTGAATATGGGAGTTCACCACCCATATCATTAGACTTGTGTGCGGACGATGAGGACCCATCTCAGTTGATCATCCGGCCTGGATGGGATGCCCCTCACGTACGATGCTTTCCGAGAACGTTCTGTGCTTGGCCTTGTCTGCTTAGACAAGTGGGTACGGTTCTCGTCTCTCCATATGACTATGTCTTAGCTGGACTTGCATACGCTAACCCCGGGTCCCGACAGACTTGGTATCAGAGCAGGACTGACTGTAGGACTAGTAGCCTTGGCCGAAGTCGAGTCTAGCCTTCTATAGTTATATAGTTACTCTGGGTATATAAGGGAACAACGTAAGGCTTCTTTTTTCTCCTTACCCCCTTCGTTCTGAGTTCTGAGTCACCCTCATCTTATTCTATGGGAAGATAGGACTAGGCTCTCCTCTGTCTGATTAGAACATCTCGTTGTTTGCTTCCTTGTAGCCGTAGGAAAGTTGTGATCGGTTTATTAGAGTGGTTATGCTTCCTGATTTATTACATCGTATGTAAGTGCTGTTTCCATGTTGTAATAAATTGTCTTTTTCTTGCAATTACAGCCGTTATGCTGTCCGAGTCATTCCAGGTTTATCTCATAATCTGATGCATTTGCAAACTCCTTCTTTCTGTTTCAGATGGCAGATCTTCCCCCTCGGCAGATTGTTCGTTTGACCAGGTGCCTCGGTGTGCGTGACCATCCCGCCATGTTGATCGAGATGATGTCCTATGTGGGATATCGATGGTATCCTGAGTACACCGTTGAGGAGCAGTTCCTCGACTTCAACTAGACCCAGTTCCACTGCATTGTCCGGATCTATCCGCACCACGCCACCCGTGTTCGTCTGTATCGAGCACTGACACTTTTGGCACCCTTTGTGAGCGTTGGATCAGTTGAGCATGACACCATCTACCCAGTGAGGACTCAGATGCCTTCTCGAGTTGCTTGGCCCGAGATTGGAGGCATTTTTCCACCCCGTGGTCCTTTGCTTCCACCCTACGCTGGACCTAGGCCCCATCCTTGCCCAAATGGATATCAGGGTCCACAGGCCTCCGTGTTTTCCGATGGTCACCTTCAGCTACCGGGATACGCGGGTAACTTTTACGAGGACTACTATGGAGATGGAGATGAGTGAGACCGCCTGTGGTCTTACTTAGTGAGGATGTAGAAGTATCTTAGTATATTGTACGCAAGGTGTCTAAGTTCCAGAGGCTTAGATAAATAATGTATAGGAAGTCAGGGTGCCTCTGCAGGATGTATCATCTTCATCATGTTTGTATTAGCTTAGTGCTTGTACTAAAACGATGTATGGTTTGTATGACAGCTTGTGAATATATGGCTTGTATGCTTTTATCACCATGTTTTCAAATATGATTACTTCCTTTGCTCTGTAATCCTTCCAGTACTTCAATACCTTGTTTAGACTCTTCAAATCAACTCTGTTTGACTTTGGTTTTTCACCTTCAGGATGTCTCAAGGAACCCGTGGCCAGATTGGTCGTAACCAGGGTCGTGGGAATGACTAGGAGGAAGGCAACCTTCCACCCCACCCACGATGGCTCAGGTTCTGATGGAGGTTGAGAGGAACCGCCGAGACTCTCACCATCTGCTGGAAGTCATTGCTCGTAACACCACTCAGCAGCGCAACGAGTTGGTGTCCCTGAACGACTTCATCCCCCGGTTTTCCGTTACTCCACCGAGCCCCTTGACGCCGATGACTGGCTTCGCAGCATCGAGAGGAAGCTCCAGGAAGGCCATGTTGCAGATGGCGACAAGGTCAGCTATACCACCTATCACCTCGAAGGTGCAGCTAGTTCTTGGTGGGAGAACTTCCTGAATATGCGTCCCGCTGGACCGCCTACATCTTGGGATGAATTCTGCACTTCCTTCCGTGAGCACCACATCCCCAAGGGTCTTATGGACCGCAAGCGTGAGGAGTTCTGCAACCTCACCCAAGGCAGAAGGACTGTTGACGAGTTTAGTCGTGAGTTCAACCGACTTGCTCGTTATGCTACCGAAGAAGTCTCCACCGACGCAAAGAAGCAAGAGAGGTTCCGTCGCGGACTCAACACTGGACTCCGTCGTGAGCTCAACCTACATGACTTTGCCACCTTCCAGGTCCTTGTCAACAAGGCCATCAAGGCAGAGGACATGAACCCTCCCAACGACTTCCGCAAACACCCTAGAGACGACAGTTCATCCAGTTCTGGCTCCCAGAAGCGCAAGATCTGGATCCCAAACAGTATGTTCCGCCAGAACAACCCACCGAGGCCATCCTATGTGGCGCCTCGTCCACCAACTCAGTTCCACCCAGCTCCACCAAACAACCCAGCTCCACCACTGTTTTTGGAGCCTGTTACAAGTGTGGTCAGGCAGGCCACTATTCTCATGAGTGTCCCAGAACCAGATCCAGAATCAGAATGCTCCACCCCGTGCCGGAGGCAACAACAATGGTCGTGGAAAGCCCCCCAGAAGGTCTACACTGCCAAACCCGCTCCTCCCGCCACTCGTGGACGTGTGAACCAGATTGCCGCCGAAGAGACTGACGACACCACTGACGTCATTCTTGGTACGCTCCCAGTCAATTATGTTCCTACTTCCGTTCTTTTCGACCCAGGAGCATCTCATTCATTCATGTCGGAAAGTTATGCACTTCGTCATGAGTTGTCTTTTGTTGAATTGTCCACCCCAATGATTATTCAAACTCCAGGGTCAAGATGGCAAACTAATAGAGTAAGCCATGGTAATCAAATTGCAATTGAGGGTTTAGTATTCCTTGCTTCACTCATAGCCCTCAAGTCTTCAGATATTGATGTCATCCTTGGCATGGATTGGCTATCAAGACAGAATGCCTACCTGGATTGCAAAGGAAAATCCGTGAAACTCACCCACCCTTCAGGCAAGACCGTCAACTATACCTCACCCAGAACAAGAACCCAAGTGCATTCCTTGAATGTACTTCCCCTTCCCGAACTTGAAGATATTTCGGTGGTTCGTGACTTCCCGGATGTCTTTCCTGAAGAGCTGCCAGGCATGCCACCCGACAGATGTGTAGAGTTTATACTGGATCTTTCCCCAGGAACCGCACCAATTTCTAGACGCCCATACAAAATGGCCCCACGTGAGTTAGCTGAGCTTAAAACCCAAGTGGAAGCTTTGTTGGAAAAAGGCTTCATCCGCCCTAGCTCATCGCCATGGGGTTGCCCCGTTCTGTTCGTAACGAAGAAAGATGGAACAGAAAGGATGTGCGTAGACTATCGCCCGCTAAATTTAGCGACGATAAAGAACAAGTACCTATTGCCCAGGATCAATGATCTTTATGATCAACTTGCAGGATCCTCTGTCTTCTCCAAGATGGATTTGAGATTAGGTTATCATCAAATCAAAATCCGAAACGAGGACATTCCCAAAACGGCTTTTACTACTCGTTATGGTCTTTACGAGTACACCGTCATGTCCTTTGGTTTAACCAATGCCCCCGCCACTTTCTCACGCATGATGAATTCGATCTTCATGGAGTATTTGGACCAGTTCGTCGTGGTTTACCTCGATGACATCCTTATATACTCGAAGAACGAAGAAGAACATGCCGAACACCTAAGGCTGGTATTGATGAAACTTAGAGAGCATCGCCTGTATGCTAAATTCTCCAAGTGTGAATTCTGGCTACCAGAAGTGACCAACTTAGGCCACGTGATTTCTGCAAAAGGCATTGCTGTGAATCCCGAGAGAGTTCAGGCCGTCCTTGACTGGACTCCACCTGAATCGGTTAAGCAAGTTAGGAGTTTTCTTGGCCTAGCCAGCTATTGCCGTCGCTTCGTCGAGAACGCCCCCGTAGCCTAGCCGGAGCGCAGCCGTGCGGACTCGCGGCCATTGACGCCTAGAAGCCCCAAGACCGTGTCCAAGCTCTTCGTCGTCTTCGTCTTCATCGACCTGCAGAAGGAATCGGAGCCGGACGCCTCCCTGAGCTCGCTAGCTTCGTCGTCTTCATCGCCGGCCGCCGTGGATCGAACTCGAATTCCGGCAACACCAGCGCCTCCCCGAGCAAGCCGCCACTCCAGATAGATTCAGGGTGAGCTCTCAAGCAAAACCCCCTCTTCCTCCCCCCTCGTTTGCTTCCTCTAGCCGGATCCGGCATGGGACCCGAGCACCTCGCCGCCATGATAGTCGCCCTCCTCGCTCCAGTGCCCGTCGTGAACCCCCAGTGCACGCGTTTGACTCCCGCGTGTGCCAGCGCTCGAACGCACCACAACTCAGCCCAAACCGTGCACTACAACGATGACTGCGACCTCGCCGCCGTTCTGTTGCCGCCGGAGTCGTCGCCGCTGTCGATTCCGAGCACCCCGTGACCCCCTGTTGCCTCCAGAAGACGCGGACGAAGCTGCTGCATCCATTGGTGCCCTCCCCGTGGCCTCCCGTGACCCCTAGGCCATTCCGGCGAGTCGCCGCCGCGGCTCCAGTCGCCGGCGGTTAACCGCCGGTGGATTAGCCCTTAAGCACCTGGCTAATGACCCCCTGGGTCACTGACCAGTGGGCCCAGTGGCTTAATTAAGCCACTGGATTATTTTAACCCACGAGTTAATTTAACCCAGTCACTGACAAGGTGACCCCACATGTCAGCCCCCCCTGACATCAGCACTGACGCAGTAAATCGATTTAAATGAATTTCCAGAAAATCAAAATGAATCAAAAGAATTCCAGAAATTCCAGAAAATACCCAAACTTTGGAAATTCATAGAAAATTCATATTAACTCCAAATTGGACAAATAATATATGAAAAATGATCAGGAGAAAATTATCTTCCCAAATATGCAAATTTCAACTATGTTTGAGTTGAATTTAAATTGGGACCAGTAGCATATGTCATTTGGTTTATTTGAATTTAATTCAAATTCAAATCCAATGATCTTGCAACTTGGACCATGGATTTATGTTATAATTCAACCACACATCAGAGGCATATCTTATACATTTGAAGATGATTCAAAATGATCAAACCATGTCACATGTAACTTGGTAAATGTTGAATTCAAATGTGGAGTTTGAATTTGCAATTCAAATTGCAATATACTCCATTTAAATGGAATGCTCAACACATCAGTGCCATGAACATCACCAATTCAATCTTATTCATGTGATTGTGCATTGTACATCATGTTGATCCTATGATTGTCATGTTGCTGATAGACGTGGAGCCGGAGCCCGAGGTCACCCCCTACGTTGAAGACCCCGAAACCGAACCTCGTCAGCAAGGCAAGCAAACCCCCATTGATCATGTCGATAAAATCCCACTTCCCTCTCATGTCTCGCTTATGCATTGTTTAGGATGATTACCATGCTTCGTTTCTACCGCATAGATGAACCCATTCCTTTGCATGACCTATCATTTGTCACAGTAGTAAGCAAACCACAATCCTAGCAAATGTAGGAGTTGTTTGATATCATGTGGCCCCTGCAATGTTATCGCTTATTGCATGCTTAGTATGATACCATGTTGTTAGTGTGATGTGAGTTGGGATGGGAATGATCATGTTGATGATGGTAGAAAAGTGTTGGTGAATCGACCCTAATACAAGGTGAATGATGAGAGGCTGTGTAGGAGTACACGGTGGGTTGTCTCGTTGAACACCGCCCTAGTACGAGTTCTTGTGTGGTGATCCAAGATGAAGAGTACAACCACACATTGGGCTCACTGACCCCTCTCAACTTACTAACTCATCCCTTTCGATGTCCAGATGTCGCAATAGTTCGGAGTTCTGGTAGGTCTGTGGCCTGGATGCTAAGTGAGAGAACGGCTCATCCGAGACCGGCTTATGCACCACGCACACATCACTTGGCTCCACTTCGGTAAACCGGCCAGGTTCACGATTGTGGTAACCAACCCAAGTAGGAAGCTTTCTCGGACTAGATCGGCTATGAGGTAACAGTTGTGGTGAGCATCCTCTCTAGCACCCCTTGAATGGTGTCGAGATCAAAGGCGGTAAAAGATGATCATGTGTGTCTAGCGGTACACCCTTGCAAGGTTAACAAAACTATTCGAATAGCCGCGTCCGCGGTTATGGACTGCTTGGAAAGCTTAGCTTGATTATTAGACAACTTGAACTGGATACTTCTAAAACACACCAAGATAAGTGTGAGTGCTATGGCGTGCTTTCTCGTGGGGAAGTCGAGGAAGAGACCATAGTGGTGTATTTGGTTGGAGAAAGTAGTGGACTCGTGTACGCTTCTTACCTCAAAGTCTGGTACTCGTAGTTCAGGACTAGCCAAGTCAAAGCTGGCACTTCTGCAAGTGAACCCCACCTCCCTTTACCTTGGTACATGTGCATGAGTAGTATAGCTCCTATGTAAGTCTTGCTGAGTACGATTTTGTACTCACGTTTGCTTAATCTATGTTTTAGATGATGCCACTGACCCCAAAGGTGGCTTCTTCATCGAGCTGGACGACTGAAGACCAACTAGTCTAGTCCCAGTCAGACGACTGGTTCCCTCGTGGAGGGCTTGTGTTTAAATAAGGCTTCTTAAGCCATTTGTTAAACTTGTCTGTACTCAGACATAATTTGCTTCCGCCTGTGTTGTAATGTTGGATCACATGTTTGTGATCTCTGTTTGCACTCTATAAGAGTTATCAATAAAATTGTACACTTTGTAGAGAATTGCAATGGTACCTGCTGTTCATACAAGGCATGTGTACTGCGTGTATGTTTATAACATGCATGTCTTTGTAAGGGTTTTCGAGACCTTAGTTGTGATCTGGCTGGCGGTCTTTCATACACCAAGTGGCCCTTAGATGTGCGCAGCTTGGGGCATCGCGATGCGATTGTTCGCGACTCTGTCTCGTGCACACTTTGTGGTATGATCGAGCCCGCCCTAGACCCCGACTAAGTGATCGGGCTGGAGTAAGTCTATGTAAGAGTTTTGAGATAGTCGATAGTATGGTTGAGGCGACTTGTCTTTGAATATGGGAGTTCACCACCCATATCATTAGACTTGTGTGCGGACGATGAGGACCCATCTCAGTTGATCATCCGGCCTGGATGGGATGCCCCTCACGTACGATGCTTTCCGAGAACGTTCTGTGCTTGGCCTTGTCTGCTTAGACAAGTGGGTACGGTTCTCGGCTCTCCATATGACTATGTCTTAGCTGGACTTGCATACGCTAACCCCGGGTCCCGACACCGGCTGACGGCATTGACTGGCCAAGCTGACGGCAAAGGAGAAGTGACGGCATAGGGGCTCCCACGCCCGCACACACGGTCTTGCCCTAACGGTCCTTGGCTAAGCTGTCAGCCAGCTGACGGCAAAGGCTAACGGTGAGCTTTGCCGTCAGCCAGCTGACGGCAAAGCTTCGAACAGATAACCCCCTATCGATCCCACCCTCTCTCTCACGCGCACACACACACCCCACACCACACACGCACCCACTCGCCGCCGCCGCCCCGTGAAAGCGCCCCCGTCCTCGCCGGCGCCCCCGTGGATCCGCCCTCGCCGGCGCCCCCGCGGATCCACCCTCGCCGGTGTCGTCCCTGGCCGGACTGCCCCGAGCCGACCCCGCCCCGCCAAGACCCGTCCCCGCCCCGCCTGCCCCGATCCGTCTCCGCCGCCGCCCGCTGTCCCCGCCACGGTACGCCGCCGCTGCCGCCACTGGTCCGCCCGCTCTCCCTTCCCCTCTCCATCTCCTTCCCCCTCTTCCTCCCCCTTCCCTCTCATTGGGCGCGACCACTGTTGCGCAGATCGCCGCCACCGTCGAACCCCACCGTCGCCACACCGCACCGCGGTCTCCTCGCCGGCAAGGCCATCGCCGGCCAGCTCCTCACCGTGCAGCACCCCTCTGGTGAGGCCATTTACTATTTTTTTATTTTTTGTAGTATATCTAGTTGTTAATGAGTTTCTTTTGTTTCTTAATTTTGTTAGTAATTAGTTATAGTTAGTTGTTAGTATATGATCTGTTTAGTTGTTAGTAATTAGTTTTATATATTTAGTTATAGTTAGTTGTTAGTAATTAGTTGTTATAGTTAGTTATAGTTAATTTTGTTAGTAATTAGTTGTTATAGTTAGTTGTTAGTAATTAGTTTTATATAGTTAGTTAGTAAATATTTAATTAGATGTAGTTAGATATAATAGTTAGTAACTAGTTAGTTAGGTGTAGTTAGAACAAAGGAAAGGAAATAAAGAAAGAAAATAAAAGAAAGGAAAGGAAATAAAATAAAAGAAAGAGAGGAAAGGAAATAAAAGAAAGGAAAGGAAATAAAAAAAAGAAAGGAAAGGAATGAAAGGAAATAAAGGAATAACATAGTTTGTGGTTTGTAGTTAGTAACTAGTTACAATTTGTTTTTATATCGTTAGTAGTTTGATCCCCCGGCCTCCCTCTTCGCCAGCAACTAACGGCCAATACCTCTGCGGTTCCCCCTCCTTCCCGCAGGTCCTCGCCGGTTCCCCCTTGCTCCTTCCATCGGCTACCTCTCCTTCACTCTCTCATCATCGGCACCAGGTAGCTAAGCTTTTGCCTCCATGTCTATTATTAGTATTAGGTTGTTTATTTCCGGCCTTCGTGCCGATGATACTAGCTAAGTAAAGTTGCGTAACCAATATGAGTCTCCCGTTCGAAAGGGTTACGGTTATAACTATGCATGCATTTGCATATTTATAACGGTGATTTTTTTGAATTGTCCAACGTTATCCATGGACAGCCCGGGTATGTGTAGATTGGGTCATTTTCCCATGCTTTATTCCGGATCCGATGCAGAGTTTCGACAACGCCTCCTTGTTGTTCTCCGAGTACACATCCTCTCGGTTAGTTTCCGAGACGTGTATTAGGAGAATAGCGGGGAGGTGCTGCCGAAATTTTGCGTTGGATCGGGAGCAGAGCATGGGAAAATGACCCAATCTACACATACTCGGGTGGGATTAGGACCCATCTTTACCTAGTAGCTGGTAGGTGTGCATGCCGTGCATCCCAATGTTTTAACCATGATTAAAAAATGACCATAATTAATTTGACATACTTGATGAAATGATAATTTATATTGTTCATATGTGGATACTATAGAGCTAGCTTGACAGAATGACTGATCGTGAATGGATGTACTCCGGTCACCCTAGTCAGAAAGACATGATCGATGAATGGTTGAGCAAAACCTATGAATTCCTGCAAACGCATTTTCTAAAGGCCAGCCAAAAACATGGTGCCCTTGCACTAAGTGCAAGAATTATTCGCGACAGACAAAGGATGTAATGGGTAAACACCTGCAGATGCGTGGTTTTACTCCCGGCTATACCTTGTGGACATTTCATGGTGATTCGGCCCAACGTAACAGAGACGAGGTGTTGCGTCGGCGCACCGACGATTATGGTACAGGGATTGAAGACATGGTGAATGATTTTGATGATGCTCGGAACAAGGACGAAGAGATGGAGGAATCCGCAAAGGCCTTCTATGCCATGTTGGAGTCTTCAAAACGTCCTCTTCACGAGCACACTAATATTTCTTAGCTAGATGCCATCACACAAGTAATGGCTTTGAAAGCCCAATTCAACATTGGAAGAGACCTGTTTGACTCAATGATGACCCTATTTGGGCGGTTTCTACCCGAAGGTCATATTATGCCTTCAAACCTATATGAGTCAGACAAAATCCTTAGTGCACTCAAGATGCCATATGAGCAGATACATGCTTGTGAGAAAGGATGTGCCTTATTTAGGAAAGAGTATGCGGACGAAACATATTTTGCATTTTGCAAGTCCTCCAGATATGTTGAGGTAGAAAACGGTGAAGGTGAGAAGAAGCAGAGCAAAATCCCTGTGAGTGTTCTACGGTATCTGCCGATCCTACCAAGATTTCAACGACTTTACATGCTCGAAGAAACAACAAAACAGATGACATGGCACAAACATGGAATTAGGAAAGAATTAGATGAAAACGGAGATCCGATGTTGGTACACCCTTCGGATGGTGACGCATGGAAGGCATTTGATCGTAAACATACGGAAAAAGCTAAAGAGCCAAGGAATTTCCGAATCTCCATCGGTCTCGATGGGTTCAATCCTTTTGGTATGATGGCTACCCAATATAGTTGCTGGCCTGTGTTTGTTATTCCGCTCAATCTTCCACCATCATCCATTATGCAATGAAAGCACATATTTCTGACGTTGATAGTTCCAGGGCCAAACTATCCGGGGAAGAATATGAGTGTGTACATGCAACCGCTGATGGATGACTTGAAATAAGCTTGGGTGAATGGGGTCAACACATACGACGCAGCTAAGAAAGAGAACTTTCAAATGTATGTTTGGTACCAATACTCGTTGCATGATCTGCCGGCATTTGCGCTTTTTGTTGCCTGGTGTGTGCATGGAAGATTCCCATGCCCACAATGCAAAGCAGCTCTTAAGTTTCATTGGTTGCCGGCGGGTGGAAAGTATTCCTGCTTTGACTTGCATAGACAGTTCTTGCCTATGGACCATACATTCAGAAAAGACAAGAAGAATTTCATGAAAGGTAAAGTTGTCAAACACTCGGCAACACATGCGTTGACGGGCACACAAATTCATGAACAGTTAAAATCTATGGAGCCTGATCCAAACCGTCTAGGGTATTTCTTGGGTTATAATGAGGAACACGCCTGGACCCACAAGCCATGCATCTGGGATCTCCCCTACTTCGAAGACCTCTTACTACCACACAACATTGACATGATGCACACTAAAAAGAATATCACCGAGGCCCTTCTTGGCACATTTTTCGGCACTGATAAGGGCAAAGATAATACAAAGGCTAGAGTTGACCAGGAGACTCTTTGTGATAGGCCATCACTAAACATGCGACAACCGAAAGGAAGAAAAAATTGGTCCAAGCCACCTGCCTGGTACAATCTTGAGAAGGGAGCAATAAGGGAAATCCTCTTGTGGGTGCAACAAAAGTTGTTGTTCCCTGATGCGTATGCTGCGAATCTAGCGAGGGGAGCGAGCATTGAAAAAATGAAAAATTTTGGGCTCAAGAGTCATGATTGGCACATATGGCTTGAGCGGATAATGCCGGTGATGTTGCGCGGCTATATCCTATAGTCTGAATGGCTAGTATTGGCAAAGTTAAGTTATTTCTTCCGTGTTCTTTGTGCTAAAGAGTTGCCGCGTGCCGTGATAGATGACATGGAAGAGTTGGCGCCTGAGTTGCTCTGCAAGTTAGAGAATATTTTTCCACCTGGCTTCTTTAATCCAATGCAACACATGATTTTGCATCTCCCGACCGAGGCAAGATTGGGTGGCCCTGTGCAAAATCGTTGGTGCTACGCAACTGAAAGAATGCAGAAGACACTTAGAGCAAAATGTAAAAATAAACGTAGAATTGAAGCATCGATGGCCGAGGCGTTCATTACCGAGGAGGCGGCAAACTTCGTAACAGCACGCTATGATGCCACTTTGCACAACTTGCATAATCCAAAGCCTCGGTACAATATAGGCGACCCCAAACGACGTGAATCCAAACTCAACCTCTTCAAAGGGAAGCTCGCTCCTTCTGGTGTGGGAAAATCAAAGTTGCTGGGCATCGAGGAGTGGCGCACACTAACGATGTATATGAACAACTTAACAGAAGTTCGGCTGTACATCGAGTAAGTGCTCGATACATTGTTTCGCAACTTTTAACAAGATTTGTGTCTAACAACTGTTATTAATTGATACAGTCGATACGTCGAACAATTCTCAAATGGTGTTGCAATCGAAAAAGAATCCATTCTTGAGTATGAACTTATTGAAAAGACAGGAGGCGGCTATCCCGGTTTCATCTCTTGGTTCAAAAAAAATAGCTAGTTCAGATGAGCAAGTCGACGATGAATTGAGACAAATAGCAAATGGTTTTGACTTTAAGGTCCGGACATTTCAGAAGTACGACATCAACGGGTATTGCTTTCGTACTGCTAGCAAATAGCTTTCAATGCCCGGTCGAAAAACAACCAATTCCGGTGTCTCTGCTATATGCGAGGGAGGTGTCGAGTATTATGGAAGAGTTGAAGAAGTTTACGAACTTCATTATTATGGTGAAAATCCTCCAAATGTTGTTGTGTTCAAATGTCATTGGTTTGATCCTACTAAGACAAGACGGACTCATGAACATGTTGGGCTAGTCGAAATCCGACAAGACAGGAAGTTAAGCGGTGATGATGTCTTTATTGTGGCTCAACAGGCCACCCAAGTTTTTTATCTGCCATACAGTCGTCAAAGTGTTAAGAACCTGGAAGGTTGGTATGTCGTGTACGATGTGCCGCCCCATCTTAGACCACCTCCACCAAACAAAGATGATTATGAACCTCAAATTGACCCAATAACATATGATGGAGAATTCTTCCAGGAATCACGTGGTGTGAGACGTCGTCTCCGGAACTGCTCTACGTCCACCCTGAACACGGAGGAACAAGAATCACGTGATGATGAGGAAGAAGTGGAAGTAGAAGAGGTTACCAATCCGGATGAGCTATCAATGCTTGATCGATTACAAAAAGGCCTTCCACATGATGTCCCTGAACCCGATGACGATGTCATTCATGACGACACGTGTGATACTTATGATGATTATGCTTCAGTTGACCATGGAGAAGAGACAGATGATCCCGACTATTAGTACTTTGTATGCATCCAAACATTGTTGTTTAATTATTTAATTATTCATGTATTTATTATTGTTCATTTAATTATTGTCTTTGAATTTGTACTAAGTATTTAACTATGTATTGTTGCAGGTGGTGAGACATGGCAGGCGCGGATAAGGTGAGGATAGAACCTGGGCAGCTACGGAGACAGTTGTTGCAGAGCTTTGCCGAGGAGCCCCGTGGGAGAGGCGGAGGAAAGAAGAGAGGCAGAGGACGTGGTCGCAGGAGAGGGAGGCTGCCTAATAGGAGCCAGTCGCCACCACCCTCAACTACTTCAGTCTCATCCACTTCACCCCTGCAGACAAGGGTGTCACCGGTGCGGGATCCTCCCGTCCAGGAGCGGACACCGATGCAGGATC
The DNA here is from genome assembly GCA_950022295.1 of Bromus sterilis. Classification (NCBI taxonomy): domain Eukaryota; kingdom Viridiplantae; phylum Streptophyta; class Magnoliopsida; order Poales; family Poaceae; genus Bromus; species Bromus sterilis. The sequence continues at coordinate 37,283,594 of OX465597.1, forward strand.
CTCCCGTCCAGGAGCCGACACGCTCACACGAGGAGAGGGGGAGTTGGGGGACGGTGAGGGGGCTGGGGCGGATGCGGAGGCTGAGGTTGAGGTGGAGGACGAGGGGGCTGAGGCGGAGGATGAGAGGGCTGAGGCGGAGGATGAGGGCCCGTCTACCAGCAAGTCGGTCTACCAACGTGGTATGACACGAGTTCCATACCGATTGGAGTTGCAGCACAGGGCGTTGATTTCTCCAGATGGTGAGAAGTAAGTTGATGTCTATTGTGTACCTTATATCATTATTTTCCACCAAGTAGCTAATGTCTTTGCCTTCTCATTATGCAGGGGGTGGAATTACCCAAAGAATAGCCGAAATCCAAACTGGCTCCTTGGTGCTTTGCTTAGGGAGCACTTTCCCGCGATAGTGCAGTTGCCCGGGGAGGGTATGGTTCCCGAGCCAGGACTCAAGTGGGAGCACTACCAAGCCGCGCTGCTCCCGGAAAACACTCACGTGAACGGTGTTGTTTGCGCAAGCGTGGCCGACAAGGTGTTGGCTGATTTTTGGGTAACTATTATTTTACCCAATAAAAAGTATACAATATCCAATGTTATATCTTGTTATTTCCTATTCATCTGTGCATATATATGGCATAATTGCAGAGTTAACATAGGGTCAAGGAGGGAACGGAGGAGGCGGCCAAGAAGAACCTCGAGAAAGAGTGCAAGAGATTATTGAATAACACGAGGCATGAGATGCGTGTTCAGGCCGTTCGAGATTGGTACGCCAAGCAAAACGAGCCGAAGACGAAGGCTGAATGTCGAAAGCTTTTCCCTGATAAGACCGAGTACATGGAGGTACGTAGATTCCTTAGTTACATTCTTTATTAGTTTTTTTAGGGCTAGTTACAATACTTAGTTTCATTCATAGGTGCCCCCGAGATGGTTGGCCGATAAGATGGATTGTTGGGAGATGGTAGTGGACAAGTGGTGCACAGAGGCTTGGTTGATGTAACAGCCCATATGTAATAACTATCAACACCATGTAATTTATTTCCTCTGTTGGACTTGTAACTTGGCATGGTGGAGGTGTATGTCATTTCATGTGGTGATTTTAATTGACATTGGGATTGGAGTCATGTTGAGTTGTTTTCCTTTGCATCCAAAGTGGCTCAAGAAGGATATTGTTGGAATTTTCCCTTGTCACATGCTCACTCCACTTGACCCCAAACTTGGCCTAGCCATTTCTCTTGATGTGGCAAAGGTTTTAAAATCCTCAGGGCATTTTTGCCACCACCAAAAACAGTAGCCCTAGTTCAAAGTGTTTTTGAATTCAAAAAGGGGCCACATTTTGTTGTTGCCAAAATTGGTCAAACCAATTTTGAAAAATTTAGAAAAATGCAAGGATTTAAAATTTTAAGCTCATGGAATTTTGAACCTTCTGTTTATCTCTCAAAAATTCTCCAAAGGCCTTTTCTATTTCATTTTAAATAGAAAAGGGTGTTGTTTTACTTTTGGGGATTTTTTCACTGCATGCAAAATTGATCAAATCAATTTTGGGTGATCAAGCATCTTTTTAGGGGATTTTAAAAATATTTGGAATATTTTTCCTTCTTCCCTATCTTTTTCTTTTCCTTTTTCTTTCACTGCTGCTCATTTTTATATGGAAAAGGGCCCTGTCCTTTCCTTTTCCTCTTCTAGCCACTTAGGCCGCCCGAATTCAGCCCACCTGGAGCAACCCCCCTGTTCTTTTCTTTTTCTCCTCTCTCTCACACGGCCGACCCCACCTGTCATCCCCCTCCTCTCACCTTTCTCCCCCCTCACGCACATGGCGTGCCCGTGGAGGAGAGGCTCTCCTGGAGCCACGTCGCCTCTCCCCCTCTCCTATATATGCGCCCCGCTCCTCGTCTCCAACCCTAGCTCCACTCCCTCGGGCGCCGCCGCCTCCATCGTCTCCTTCCCCGCGTCCTGCTCGAAGCCGCCATGGACAGGAGGTCCATGGCCTGAGGTTCCGCGCGGATCGGCTTCGTCTTCGTCTGCAGCTGCGCGAGGACGCCGGTGACCTTTCTCCCGAGCCGCACGAGCCGTTCCCGCTGTGAGCCTCGCCGACCCCCTACCCTGTTCCCGTAAGAGGCCGTTCCGCCGTGGTTTTTTCAACGAGTAGTGGCACCCGCACGTAGCACGGCGAGGCGTGGCGTGTGGAAAAATGGGTTCAGGGCACCTCCGACTGCGACTAGACGCGGGCGTCGAGTCCCTGGTGGTCTAGGCGAGATGCGGTGGACGCCGGAGTCCAGGCGCTCGACGGCTGCAGTGTCTGAACTTCGTCAGACAGCAGACAAGCAGCTCCCTTTTCTTCAGTTCGCGCCTCGATCCTCTTCGATTTCCGCGTGAGACAAGCACCGTAGGAGTTCCAGTGTTAATGTAGTGCTGCATCAGTGCGCTGAGTACCTAGATCGATCCTTAGCACCGTAAAGCCTCCCCCTTTTCTTCCAGCTGCAGCCGACTGAAGTCGAGTTCAGTGCAGTTCGAGATCAGTTCAGATGTCGCCTTGTGGATAGGTTAACTTCAGTGTGCGCTGCCTTCTGTCAGCAGTCGAATTGTGGCCGAGTGGTAGCGACCTGGAGTTGGAGTCGCGGTGTGCGGGGTTCGAATCCCCTGGGGTCGAATAACCCAGGAGTTTTTGCTCCTTTTTCTCCAGCGCGGGCGTGGTAGCAGCTGGGCCTGGCCCATTGGAGTTAGCACGCTCAGGGCAGAGAGCAGCAGCTGGGCTGCTGGCCGAAGCCAGCCCAAGCCGGCTGGGCTTCCCCCTTTACTTTTTTTATTTATTCTTTTTCTTTTCTGTTTTTATTTCATTTAAGTTTGAATTCAAATTCAAACTAGAGTTTCACCTCCTGTTCAATTGAGGCATGCCTTATATCTTTTTAGGGTAGCTTGAGCTACTGGTCAGCATAGTGGGGAGAATTTTTGCATTTGAACCCCTATGATTTGGAAGCATGGTCAATTTTGCAAAATGCCCCTGTAAATTCTTTATTTTGCAAAGTTTGTTCAAATATCAAAGTGGCCCATGCCATATATGAAATTGGGGTAGTTTTGCACAAGGAATTGCATGGTGATGATGATTTGTTCATCTGAACCTTTTAAAAAAATTCATGTGGTGCAATTTTGCACTCAGCCCCCTGAACTTCAGTTGAATTTGCAACTGCCCTTGCAAATTCATATTGAGTCATGTCGTATAGTATTTCGGGGTGCTTTTCTGCAAGGAGTTCAACAGTGAGGTTTCCATGAGGTTTTGTGCAACTCTTGAGACAAGGTGTGATCACCTGGTTCAGAAGCATTCAGTTCTGTTGTCTGCACCAATTTCAACTTCAGTGCATTTGAAATGTTGTTCATCTGATCTTTCCAATCTTGTTCCATGATATCTGTTTCTTCAAGTCAGCCCCTAGCATGTTGTCATATGCCTAGTGGCTGGCCTCCATCAACTGTTGCACCTTCCAGGTGTCAATTTCACCGACACTACTCCGTCTCCGGAATCGTTGTTTTACTTTCACGTTGTTTAATTCTTGCATCTGTTTTGTTGTTCTTGTCATGCTATCATGCTATTTACACCCAAGTTAAGGCTCAGACCAAAGCCACTTCAATGTAAATAAAATGCATATGAAAGTGATGACTTGTCGTCATCACCTTCATTTAAACTTGACTAGACAGGGTCATATCATGTAGATAAAACTTGAACATGCCATCCTTGTTTGAGTTTGCATCAGTTGCTTACTTGTGTGTTTTCCTTGCCGGTATATTTACGTTAGCACTCGAGACTGACGAGGAGACTTACGTGGAGCTGTCCGACACCGAGCACGAGGGTACTGTGGGTGCTGCTTCGACTACCTTACCAGGCATGGGGGAGATCTGTGTCATTACTTTATAACTTTCTGCTCGTGCCTAGCTGTAGATCTAGAACGTTGTTGCTTGATCCTATCTACCTTATATGCCATGTTTAACCCATACAGCCATGATCCCCACATCCCAGCAAACCATTGTACTGCTAAGTTACCGCTGCTCAGCCATTGCTTAGTATGGATAGAAAACTTGCTGCTCACCCTACGTATATTATGGTTGGGATATCATGCTATAAAAGAAGTTGGTTGATATTTATTATTGTTAAATGATGTTAATTATATTCGACGAAAGGTGGAAGGCTGGACTATTCCCGTCTGGTGTTTTGTTTCATTTGAGTCACCTAGGACCCGAGTTTCGGGTATTGGTTCTTTGATCGAGCGTGCCTAATCGTGTGTGGGGTTTTATGGGGCTCCCTTGTCTTACCTACCTAGCTTCGTACATTCTAGTGGTGGCCCGAGCTGATTTACATTTGCAACGTGTGTGTGCTGATTGGATCCCCAGTTGTTTCCAAACCAAACCAAGGCCAGGAGGACATAGTTTCTTGGCTGGCCCAACTAGACCGGCTGAGGACCCGGTCTCATAAGAGAACTAACCGGAAATCCAAACCCGAGTTATACGGTAGAGTCCGATTCGAGAGCGTGGCCAGCTTTTGAGTTGGGTGTCGACTCCCCGGGGGCCACCCGGATATGTGTGTTGTTAGTTAGAGGGACTCTGACGTTCCGGAGTTTCAGGCGCTTACCCAGCCACGTGGAAACCGGGCGTACATGCGACGTCTATAATGGACAGTTGGTACACCCCTGCAGGGTAAATCTTTTCGAAAATCCGTGTCCGCGGTTATGGACAACTTTGAGCCTACGTCATGTTCATAGAATAACATCAATTGTAATCATGCTATAAAACTTGACAAACCGTGTGTGTGCCTTGGTTGTCTTTCTTCGTCCAGGGGGACCGAGAGGGAAACGAGGTTGTGTTATGTTTGCGTAAGTAGGTGGATAGCCGACTGATGACACGTTGTCAACGTAACTTCTTGGATCTCATCTCTATTCTGATAGAACGAGTAGCCACCAATATACGCCAGTACGGCTGCAACCTGTCTATGTCTTTACCTTACCTGTAGTGCTAGTTATTCCGTAATGACATGTTGTCACCCCCGTTTACATTTCTGTCTTTACCGCTTTGCCTGATCGGCCGCTGCAGTGGACTACTACCTCGACCCCAGCACCGGACGTTACTTCGTGGAGGTGCCACCGGAGGACGACGACGAGTACGAGTACCTCGACCAGTAGGATCTTATAGTTGGGTTCAGACGTTCCCGTGGGTGGATATCTATGTGTAGCCCTCTCTATGGCAATTTGGATCTTGACCGTACTCGGTCCCGACTATGCTTCCGCTTGATGTATTGATGTACTGATGAGATGTACTCTTGGTGATGTTATATTATTAGACGGTGGCGTTGTATGCCCTGCTCTATTTATCTTCTATATGTATTTCCTTTCTTATAGAGTTATGCTTACATACCTGTTGTCGAGAATCCGGCAGCGACACGAGTGCGAGTGTCGTGCGCCGGTGGCGTTTGATGCGCTTCTAACTCCGACCGGACGCGAAAGCGACTAGTTAGAGTTAGTACCGCATCAGGGGCCTTACAACTTGGTATCAGAGCAGGACTGACTGTAGGACCCTTTACTGGCCGAAGTTGAGTCTAGGAACTATTTTGGTAGTTATATAGGAAAAATTTTGGAGAGTAGGACCTCTTTCTGTTTTCTCCTTATCCCACCCTCCCACCCCTTTTTCCGTGAGGAAGTGAAACGATGTTTTGTCTCTGCAACTTATCCCCTTTCAAAACAATCTAGGTTCTCGTTTACATGAGGCTCCGATTCCTCTATAATTTTTTGCTAGCGACGAGATGTGTTGGCGTCTTTGAGACCACTGAGCCGCCACTTGGGGTTGACTGCTCTACCTCGCTTACGGCGTACCCCAGGTGAAACGTCCATACAGGATTGGCGGGCATCCTATGGTAATATGGATGTGGTGTCTTTCCCCTATGGACGACCGTGATGGCGGGCCGCTCAGGGCAGATGTCTCATTGTTCAGGTTTCCAACCGCTCGTATATATATTGTTGTGTGCTCGCTAGCAGATTATTATCTTGGATTCGGATGATCTTGGTTTGGGAATTCCAGTAGCACCTAGCTATCGACTTTCCGGGTTAACCTTGGTGGAATTTCAGCTTTCGGCTTTCTCATACCTCGTGAGGAAGTTTTGTTGCCAATGTCGCTTTAACTTCTGGTTACTTCAATGATTCGTTCATGTTCTCATAAGTGTTCCTGTATACAGGATGCCAAGAGCGAACATGCCGCCGCCAGAGAACCCTATCCTTGGGGAGGCTGTAGCCGCAGTGGCTCAGGGCACAGCTGCGATCCTTCAGATGCTGCAGAACCAGGGTGCTCAGAGGAATGATCGACCACAGTACACTACACTGCAGCAGTTCCTTGCGATCAGCCCACCCAGGTTCTCCGAGGCTCGAGACCCGCTGGAGGCGGATGACTGGATTGCAGAGATCAAGAAGCACTTCAATGCCAACGCCGTCAGACCCGTCGACTACGTCACCTTCGCCTCCTTCCAGCTTCAGGGTGCCGTAGGCAGTTGGTTCTTGACGTACAAGGCCAACAAGGGTGATGCAGAGATCACGTGGGAGGACTTCGTCAGGGATTTCAGAGCTGCTCATATTCCCAGTGGTCTGATCGAGAGGAAGCGCGAGGAGTTCTTAGCTCTGAGGCAGGGGGACAGGTCTGTGCAGGAGTATAACCTGGCCTTCGTCAGGCTCGCCAGGTACGCTCCGAAGGAGGTCTCGTCAGAGGCCAAGCGCATTGCCAGGTTCCGCGGTGGTCTTGCCCCGGACATCAAGTATGCGCTCACCTTGTCCACGCCAAGCCTGTTCTCAGAGTTCGTCGGCCAGGCTATCAGACAGGAGTCAGCTGAGGCAGAGCGTTACGCAGAGAAGAGGAAGCAGAGAGAGCACAGTTCAGCAGTGATGATCCACAAGAAGGCCAAGTCCTGGGTTGCAGAGCCACAGGCTCAGCCGCAGCGTCAGCAGTTCCAGCCGAGGGGGGCAGTTGTCCGCACTTTTGCCCGCCCTCCCGTCCCAGTGCAGCATGGACCTCGCTCTACTCCACCCTACGTGAGGCCGCCTGCTCCACAGGGCCAGCCCAGGCCAGAGATCACGTGCTTCAAGTGTGGCAAGCCGGGCCACAAGTCTCCGCAGTGCACCGACCCTCGTTACGCCCGACTGCCTCCGCCTCCACCTCGCTCTACACCGAGCAACGCGATGGTGCGGGCCCAGCCACGAGCACTCCGGGTGAACAACGTGACCGTCGCAGAGGCCCAGCAGTCGTCTGAGATTGTGCTTGGTAGGTTGCTTGTATGTTCAGTTCCAGCATCAGTTTTGTTCGATTCCGGAGCTTCCCATTCCTTCATGTCCGATGCTTTTGCCAGTTCACTTGACCTTCCGCGGGAGAGGTTGCCTATACCTCTAGCAATTGCTTCTCCAGGTTCGAGGATGCAGTCAGCGGGCAGCATCCCAGATGTGCAGATTTGTATCCAAGGAGCCATTTTTTCCTCGTCTCTGATTGTCTTGCCCCGTTCAGACATTGATGTCATCTTGGGCATGGATTGGATTGTCAAGTACAAGGCCAAGATTGATTGTCTGTCCAAGACCGTGTTGCTGACGCACGATTCAGGCGCAGAGATTTGGTACACTTGTGGCTCGACAGTGGGATCAACACAGTTGTACGCTCTGAACGCTGGAGTTGCTCCATTAATCGAGGAGGTCAGAGTTGTTCGAGAGTTCCCAGATGTCTTTCCAGAGGAGTTGCCAGGTATTCCACCCGTGCGTGCTATTGAGTTCGTGATCGAGCTAGAACCTGGTACACAGCCGATATCTCGGCAGCCTTACAAGATGTGTCCGGAGGAGCTGATTGAGTTGAAAAAGCAGTTGGTGAAGTTTGAGAAGGATGGGCTCATTCGTCCGAGAACTTCTCCTTGGGGTGCCCCGTGTCTTTTTGTGAAGAAGAAAGATGGTACTAGTCGCTTGGTTCAAGACTACCGTGGTATCAACAAGAAGACGATCAAAAACAAGTACCCTTTGCCCAACATCAATGACCTATTTGAGCAATTGCATGGGGCAAAGGTGTTTTCAAAGCTTGATCTAAAGATGGGGTACCACCAGATTCGTGTCCGTGAGGAGGACATTCCCAAGACAGCCTTCCGCACTCGTTATGGACTGTATGAGTTTACGGTCATGACGTTTGGCTTTTCAAACGCGCCTCCGACGTTCATGAGGGCCATGAACTATCTGTTCCAAGAGTGGCTAGACGTGTTCGTACTCCTCTACCTCGACGACATCCTTGTCTTTTCCAAGTCAGAGGCAGAGCATGAGGAGCATCTCAGATTGGTGTTGCAGAAGCTGAGAGATCACCAGTTTTATGCCAAGTTCTCCAAGTGTGAGTTCTGGATGAATAAGGTCAACTTCCTTGGCTATGTCATTTCTTCAGAGGGCATTGCCGTTGACCCAGACAGAGTCCGGACGATTCAAGATTGGACTCCGCCGAAGAATGTCAAGAAGTTGAGGAGTTTTCTCGGACTTGCCAGCTATTGCAGGAAGTTGTCGAGAATTTCTCCAAGATAGCAAAGCCGATGACGGAGTTGTTGTGCAAGGGCAAGAAGTACGTTTGGTCACAGGCTTGCCAGGCAGCTTTTGATGAGTTGAAGCTAAGGCTGACCACAGCTCCGATCCTTACACCGCCAGACGAGTCACAGCCGTTTCAAGTTTTCTGTGACGCCTCGTTGAATGGTCTTGGCGGAGTGTTGATGCAGGGAAAGAATATTGTGGCTTACACCTCGAGGCAGTTGAAGCAGGCAGAGAGGAATTATCCGACCCACGATCTTGAGCTGGCTGCAGTGATTCATGCGTTGGTTACTTGGCGACACCTCCTCTTAGGGAGGAAGGTTGATGTGTTCACCGATCACAAAAGCTTAAAGTACTTGTTCACGCAGCCTAACCTGAACTTGAGGCAAAGGAGGTGGCTCGAGACTATTACTGAGTACTCCGTGGATATTCAGTATACGCCTGGCAAGGCGAATGTCATAGCTGATGCGTTGAGCCGCAAGGGGGATTGCAATAGTGTCCAGGTGCAGAAGATACACCATGATTTGTGTGAGGCATTTCGAAGGCTCAATCTCGAGCTAGTTCCAGCAGGCTATCTAGCCAACCTTGTGGTAGAGCCCACTATCCGTGAGAAGATTCGTGAAGCTCAGTCCGGTAGCTTGATGATTCAGAAAGTCAAGCAGGGTATCGCCGCCTCAGTTCCGAAGTACGGTTGCTATTCAGTGCATAATGACGGCACTGTGATGTTTGAGGAGAGAGTTGTTGTTCCCAAAGAGGGAGGTCTCAGAGAGGTCATCTTGAAAGAAGCCCATGTCTCGAAGCTGTCTATCCACCCTGGTAGCACCAAGATGTATCAGGACCTCAAGCAGAGCTTTTGGTGGACTCGTATGAAACGGGATGTTGCCCGTTTTGTCTCCCAGTGTGATGTGTGCAAGAGAGTGAAAGCACAGCATCAGAAGCCTGCATGGCTACTTCAGCCACTTGAAATTCCGGAGTGGAAGTGGGACCACATAGAGATGGACTTTGTCACGGGTTTTCCGAGGTCTCAGAAAGGCAACAATACTATCTTTGTTGTCATTGATAACTTGTCCAAGGTTGCTCACTTTCTGCCTGTCAAGGAGACTGTCTCAGCTAGCCAGTTGGCAGAGCTGTACACCGCAAGAATTGTGTCGTTGCACGGCATTCCTAAGCAGATAAGTTCTGATCGTGGAAGCATCTTCACATCAAACTTCTGGAGGGCCTTTCAAGAGGCATTGGGTACGAAGATTCTCTTCAGTACCGCGTATCACCCTCAGACCAGTGGGTAGGTTGAGCGTGTGAATCAAATTCTCGAGGACATGTTGAGGGCATGTGTGATCTCGTTTGGTATGAAGTGGGAAGAGTGTTTGCCGTATGCTGAGTTCTCTTACAACAACAGCTATCAGGCAAGTCTGCAAGCAGCGCCGTTTGAAGTCTTGTATGGTCGCAAGTGCAGGACACCTTTGAACTGGTCCGAGACAGGTGAGAGACAACTGTTCGGTCCAGATGTGATCCAAGAGGCAGAGGACAGAGTGAAGATTGTCCGGGAACACCTAAAGGCAGCACAGTCTAGGCAGAAGGCCTATTATGACAAGAAAAATCGTGGTGTTGACTTCAAAGTTGGTGACTTCGCATACCTCAAGGTGTCTCCACTTCGGGGCACTCACCGCTTTGGGATCAAAGGCAAGTTGGCTCCCAGGTTCGTTGGTCCGTTCCGCATCCTCGAGAGTCGGGGACCTCTTGCGTTCCGCCTCGAGCTTCCAGACAGCTTGGCTATGGTGCATGATGTGTTCCACCTGTCTCAGTTGAAGAAGTGTTTCAAGCAGCCAGAGCAGGCAGTGGACTTGGGCGAGATCCAGCTCAGTGCGGATCTTTCTTACTCAGAGCGTCCAGTCCGTGTTCTTGACTCGTCCGAGCGCAAGACTCGCAACAAGACCGTCAAGTTCCTCAAGGTGCAGTGGGCACATCACTCGGAGAAGGAAGCAACGTGGGAGCGTGAACATAATCTCCGTTCTGAGTATCCCGAGCTTTTTCTTGCTTAGATCTCGGGACGAGATCCTATGTTGGTAGGGGAGAGCTGTAACATCCCACATGTAATAACTATGAACACCATGTAATTTATTTTCCTCTGTTGGACTTGTAACTTGGCATGGTGGAGGTGTATGTCATTTCATGTGGTGATTTTAATTGACATTGGGATTGGAGTCATGTTGAGTTGTTTTCCTTTGCATCCAAAGTGGCTCAAGAAGGATATTGTTGGAATTTTCCCTTGTCACATGCTCATTCCACTTGACCCCAAACTTGGCCTAGCCATTTCTCTTGATGTGGCAAAGGTTTTAAAATCCTCAGGGCATTTTTGCCACCACCAAAAACAGTAGCCCTAGTTCAAAGTGTTTTTGAATTCAAAAAGGGGCCACATTTTGTTGTTGCCAAAATTGGTCAAACCAATTTTGAAAAATTTAGAAAAATGCAAGGATTTAAAATTTTAAGCTCATGGAATTTTGAACCTTCTGTTTATCTCTCAAAAATTCTCCAAAGGCCTTTTCTATTTAATTTTAAATAGAAAAGGGTGCTGTTTTACTTTTGGGGATTTTTTCACTGCATGCAAAATTGACCAAATCAATTTTGGGTGATCAAGCATCTTTTTAGGGGATTTTAAAAATATTTGGAATATTTTTCCTTCTTCCCTATCTTTTTCTTTTCCTTTTTCTTTCACTGCTGCTCATTTTTATATGGAAAAGGGCCCTGTCCTTTCCTTTTCCTGTTCTAGCCACTTGGGCCGCCCGAATTCAGCCCACCTGGAGCAGCCCCCCTGTTCTTTTCTTTTTCTCCTCTCTCTCACACGGCCGACCCCACCTGTCATCCCCCTCCTCTCACCTTTCTCCCCCCTCACGCACATGGCGTGCCCCTGGAGGAGAGGCTCTCCTGGAGCCACGTCGCCTCTCCCCCTCTCCTATATATGCGCCCCGCTCCTCGTCTCCAACCCTAGCTCCACTCCCTCGGGCGCCGCCGCCTCCATCGTCTCCTTCCCCGCGTCCTGCTCGAAGCCGCCATGGACAGGAGGTCCATGGCCCGAGGTTCCGCGCGGATCGGCTTCGTCTTCGTCTGCAGCTGCGCGAGGACGCCGGCGACCTTTCTCCCGAGCCGCACGAGCCGTTCCCGCTGTGAGCCTCGCCGACCCCCTCCCCTGTTCCCGTAAGAGGTCGTTCCACCGTGGTTTTTCCGACGAGTAGTGGCACCCGCACGTAGCACGGCGAGGCATGGCGTGTGGAAAAATGGGTTCAGGGCACCTCCGACTGCGACTAGACGCGGGCGTCGAGTCCCTAGTGATCTAGGTGAGATGCGGTGGACGCCGGAGTCCAGGCGCTCGACGGCTGCAGTGTCTGAACTTCGTCAGACAGCAGACAAGCAGCTCCCTTTTCTTCAGTTCGCGCCTCGATCCGCTTCGATTTCCGTGTGAGACGAGCACCGTAGCAGTTCCAGTGTTGATGCAGTGCTGCATCAGTGCGCTGAGTACCTAGATCGATCCTTAGCACCGCAAAGCCTCCCCCTTTTCTTCCAGCTGCAGCCGACTGAAGTCGAGTTCAGTGCAGTTCGAGATCAGTTCAGATGTCACCTTGTGGATAGGTTAACTTCAGTGTGTGCTGCCTTCTGTCAGCAGTCGAATTGTGGCCGAGTGGTAGCGACCTGGAGCTGGAGTCGCGGTGTGCGGGGTTCGAATCCCCTGGGGTCGAATAACCCAGGAGTTTTTGCTCCTTTTTCTCCAGCGCAGGCGTGGTAGCAGCTGGGCCTGGCCCATTGGAGTTAGCACGCTCAGGGCAGAGAGCAGCAGCTGGGCTGCTGGCCGAAGCCAGCCCAAGCCGGCTGGGCTTCCCCCTTTACTTTTTTTTATTTATTCTTTTTCTTTTCTGTTTTTATTTCATTTAAGTTTGAATTCAAATTCAAACTAGAGTTTCACCTCCTGTTCAATTGAGGCATGCCTTATATCTTTTTAGGGTAGCTTGAGCTACTGGTCAGCATAGTGGGGAGAATTTTTGCATTTGAACCCCTATGATTTGGAAGCATGGTCAATTTTGCAAAATGCCCCTGTAAATTCTTTATTTTGCAAAGTTTGTTCAAATATCAAAGTGGCCCATGCCATATATGAAATTGGGGTAGTTTTGCACAAGGAATTGCATGGTGATGATGATTTGTTCATCTGAACCTTTTAAAAAAAGTCATGTGGTGCAATTTTGCACTCAGCCCCCTGAACTTCAGTTGAATTTGCAACTGCCCTTGCAAATTCATATTGAGTCATGTCGTATATGTTTTCGGGGTGATTTTCTGCAAGGAGTTCAACAGTGAGGTTTCCATGAGGTTTTGTGCAACTCTTGAGACAAGGTGTGATCACCTGGTTCAGAAGCATTCAGTTCTGTTTTCTGCACCAATTTCAACTTCAGTGCATTTGAAATGTTGTTCATCTGATCTTTCCAATCTTGTTCCATGACATCTGTTTCTTCAAGTCAGCCCCTAGCATGTTGTCATATGCCTAGTGGCTGGCCTCCATCAACTGTTGCACCTTCCAGGTGTGAATTTCACCGACACTACTCCGTCTCCGGAATCGTTGTTTTACTTTCACGTTGTTTAATTCTTGAATCTGTTTTGTTGTTCTTGTCATGCTATCATGCTATTTACACCCAAGTTAAGGCTCAGACCAAAGCCACTGCAATGTAAATAAAATGCATATGAAAGTGATGACTTGTCGTCATCACCTTCATTTAAACTTGACTAGACAGGGTCATATCATGTAGATAAAACTTGAACATGCCATCCTTGTTTGAGTTTGCATCAGTTGCTTACTTGTGTGTTTTCCTTGCCGGTATATTTACGTTAGCACCCGAGACTGACGAGGAGACTTACGTGGAGCTGTCCGACACCGAGCACGAGGTTACTGTGGGTGCTGCTTCGACTACCTTACCAGGCAAGGGGGAGATCTGTGTCATTACTTTATAACTTTCTGCTCGTGCCTAGCTGTAGATCTAGAACGTTGTTTCTTGATCCTATCTACCTTATATGCCATGTTTAACCCATACAGCCATGATCCCCACATCCCAGCAAACCATTGTACTGCTAAGTTACCGCTGCTCAGCCATTGCTTAGTATGGATAGAAAACTTGCTGCTCACCCTACGTATATTATGGTTGGGATATCATGCTATAAAAGAAGTTGGTTGATATTTATTATTGTTAAATGATGTTAATTATATTCGACGAAAGGTGGAAGGCTGGACTATTCCCGTCTGGTGTTTTGTTTCATTTGAGTCACCTAGGACCCGAGTTTCGGGTATTGGTTCTTTGATCGAGCGTGCCTAATCGTGTGTGGGGTTTTATGGGGCTCCCTTGTCTTACCTACCTAGCTTCGTACATTCTAGTGGTGGCCCGAGCTGATTTACATTTGCAACGTGTGTGTGCTGATTCGATCCCCAGTTGTTTCCAAACCAAACCAGGGCCAGGAGGACATAGTTTCTTGGCTGGCCCAACTAGACCGGCTGAGGACCCGGTCTCATAAGAGAACTAACCGGGAATCCAAACCCGAGTTATACGGTAGAGTCCGATTCGAGAGCGTGGCCAGCTTTTGAGTTGGGTGTCGACTCCCCGGGGGCCACCCGGATATGTGTGTTGTTAGTTAGAGGGACTCTGACGTTCCGGAGTTTCAGGCGCTTACCCAGCCACGTGGAAACCGGGCGTACATGCGACGTCTATAATGGACAGTTGGTACACCCCTGCAGGGTAAATCTTTTCGAAAAGCCGTGTCCGCGGTTATGGACAACTTTGAGCCTACGTCCTGTTCATAGAATAACATCAATTGTAATCATGCTATAAAACTTGACAAACCGTGTGTGTGCCTTGGTTGTCTTTCTTCGTCCAGGGGGACCGAGAAGGAAACGAGGTTGTGTTATGTTTGCGTAAGTAGGTGGATAGCCGACTGATGACACGTTGTCAACGTAACTTCTTGGATCTCATCTCTATTCTGATAGAACGAGTAGCCACCAATATACGCCAGTACGGCTGCAACCTGTCTATGTCTTTACCTTACCTGTAGCGTTAGTTATTCCGTAATGACATGTTCTCACCCCCGTTTACATTTCTGTCTTTACCGCTTTGCCTGATCGGCCGCTGCAGTGGACTACTACCTCGACCCCAGCACCGGACGTTACTTCGTGGAGGTGCCACCGGAGGACGACGACGAGTACGAGTACCTCGACCAGTAGGATCTTATAGTTGGGTTCAGACGTTCCCGTGGGTGGATATCTATGTGTAGCCCTCTCTAGGGCAATCTGGATCTTGACCGTACTCGGTCCCGACTATGCTTCCGCTTGATGTATTGATGTACTGATGAGATGTACTCTTGGTGATGTTATATTATTAGACGGTGGCGTTGTATGCCCTGCTCTATTTATCTTCTATATGTATTTCCTTTCTTATAGATTTATGCTTACATACCTGTTGTCGAGAATCCGGCAGCGACACGAGTGCGAGTGTCGTGCGCCGGTGGCGTTTGATGCGCTTCTAACTCCGACCGGACGCGAAAGTGACTAGTTAGAGTTAGTACCGCATCAGGGGCCTTACAGTTGACCACCCACAATGTGGCCAAGGAGCGTCGTGCCCAATTGGTTGGTGTGCCACACCACCAAGGAAATGCCAACATCAAGCAATACGCAAAAAATGGGTATGTGTGCCTTGTTTTCTTTCATCATTAATTCATTTGTGCATGATTTTTGTTGTACTAAATCTTTGCCTTTTCTTGTAGGCCAAACACCATAACCAGCCCGAGCCTCAGGGATACGCCGCGTTTGGCATGGCCCATAAGGGCTCGTACAAGACGGCGACACCATATTCTGAGGGGGACGGGCCGTCAGCGTACACAAGCCTGTATGCCTACAACAAGATGACGTCTT
Organism: Bromus sterilis; assembly: GCA_950022295.1. Classification (NCBI taxonomy): domain Eukaryota; kingdom Viridiplantae; phylum Streptophyta; class Magnoliopsida; order Poales; family Poaceae; genus Bromus; species Bromus sterilis. The sequence goes on from OX465597.1 coordinate 37,299,080, forward strand.
ACTCTGAGGTTGTCAAAAAACTGCGCGGCCCTGACTTTGACCCGAGCCTGAATCCTATGGATGCGGAGGCGTTGATGATCTCTGGTGGAGGTAAGAGTCATTGCACGGTGGCCATGTGTGATGGCTTCGTCCCTATCACTGAGACTCTATCTCAGATCAAGGCGAGGCAAACGAGCTCGGCTCCTGTAATACGGCAACGCGCGAGGCCAGTTGATCTTGCCATCGAGGTTAGTTTTCCTTCATTATTTCTTTAGTTAATTTGACCCTGGATGGATGATGATGAGAAGTGGTTGCAGACCGCACTTGAGAAGGAGAGGGAGTCCACCGGACTCTTGTTGGAGGAGAGGGACCGGAATACACAGAGGCTGCTGGAGGAGGAGAGGGCACGTAATAATGCCCATGCGAAGGCCATGCACGACTTTGTTGCGGTAAGTCAGTTGTGTGAGAAGCAAGGCTATGTGTGAGAAGCAACAAGACTATTTTTTTGACTTCTCGAAAACTAATTTGCAGGCTATGTGTGAGAAGCAAGGTTTGCCACCCCCTCCGCCGATGCCTTCTCCGGTGGGAACGGTGAGTTCCTTTTGAATGACCAACCTTGCACGGTCTTATATCATTGTATGTTGCCATGCTAACCACATATTTCAACTCTTGCCTTGTTGCAGCATCATTCCAGAGTCGCATCCCACAATCCCACTCCCGGTGAGAGCCCTACCAACCCGGCGACCAACCGAGATGGTGCTTCTCCTCCGTGACTTGGCATTTGGTAAGTTATTCCTCTCCTTCTTATTCTTATTGTTTAGCTCAACTTAAACTATGCCATGCTTTAGTTAGCTTAGTAAATTCTAGTTAGGCAAAAAATTGCATAATTAGCTTAATTACATAAAAAATTACATAATTAGCTTACTTACCTCAAAAATGACATAGACTTTGCTTATTTGGTACAAACATGACATAATTACTTGATAACACCAAAAATAGCATAATTAGTTGATATTAGAGCTCAAAAATGACATAATTACTTTAGAAAGTTTCAAAAGAAATCATAAGAGAAGAACAAAGAAGAGATGAAGAAATAAGAGAAGAAGAAAGAGGAGAAAAAGATAGATTAAGAAGAAACAATTCTTCTTATTCTTCCTTTTTCTCTTATTTCTTTTTCTCCATCTTCTTCTTCTTCTTCTTCTTGTTCTTGTGTTCTTCTTCTTCTTCTTCTTCTTCTTCTTCTTCTCCTTCTAATTGCTTATCGCTAAATTCTTTCTTCTTCTCATTATGCAGATTTTGATAAAGCATCATGGCACATGGATGGATGCTCCAGAGACTCTACTTGTAGTCTTAGATGCTTTGTAATGCACTTTGTAATGCACTTGTACTTGCGGATGCACTTGTGACTCTTTGTGATGCTTTGTGATGCACTTTGTGATGCCATCTTGTTGTTTGCACTTTAATTACTTTGTGATGCACTTGTGATGCACTTGTGGTGCTGTTTAAGGCCTGGCAGAAATATATATTGTGTTATTTATATTGTTGTTTGAAAATGCAGGGAATTAACAGAAATTAAATATAAAAAAAATAGAGAGGGCCTTTGCAGTTGGTGGGCTGACAGCAAAGAAGGACACGTGGCAGCAGCCTGTTCAATCTGGCAACTCTGGGACGACCAAATGTCCCAGGTTATCAGCTTTGCCGTCAGCTGGCCCGTGGCTGACGGCAAAGAGGGGACCCACGTGGCAGTGGTTGCAGCTCCCCTGGCAAGTATGGCCCACCAGCAGCAGCAACCTTTGCCGTCAGCTATGGGCCAGCTGACGGCAAAGCCTGCCGTTAACCCTCTAACGGGGCTGGGCTTACGACGTTGCCGTCAAGGCTCTATGCCGTCATCCTTGGCCCCCTAGCTGACGGCAAAGCCTTTGCCGTCGGTCGATTTCCAGCTGACGGCAAAGAACCACTTTGCCGATAAAATCGTGGCTTGTCTCTTTGCCGACAGCAAACTGACGGCAAAGCCTTTGCCGTCGGTTAAAGTGGCCTTTGCCGTCAACTATGGCTGACGGCAAACCAGCAGATTCCAGTAGTGTGTTGCCCGATTCTCGGGAGTTGATATTCCTGTTACCGAAACCCCTATTGGAAAAACTCATGATCTTACTGGCCTTAAGGAGAAACTCCTTGAGGACGATTATGTTATACTTGATGATGATTTTTGCTGGGAGCTTAATGAATGTGCTCATTCCGACCCTGCCGCTAAAAAGAAGTTGCTAGCAAAGCACTCCTTGAAGAACAAGTTTACTCCTGATCCTACTTTTGCTACGTCTCCTATATGCATCACTGATCCTGATTATGATTTCTCTGTTGACCTTTCACTTATATCCACAGTTGAAGCTGATCCCTTTTATGGCATAGAAAATGATGATGCTATCGAGCACCTGACCAAACTCACTGAGTTGGGTAGCTTTTTTACTACTGATGAAAGGATCCGAAACTTTTATGTGACCAAGCTTCTTCCTTTTTCCTTGAAAGGAGATGCTAGAGAATGGTACGATGCACTACCATGTGGTTCCATTCAAAGTCCTCAAGACATGGCTATATCTTTCGTCGATAAGTATTTTCCTGCTCATATGCAACATGCTGCTTTACAAAGAATTTATAACTTTAAACAGTTGCAGGATGAGCATCTCCCTAAATCTTGGGGGAGATTTTGCAGTTTGCTTAAGGCTAGACCGGGACATGAGATCCCTAAGAATGAATTACTTGATATATTTTATGTTGGTCTAACCGTTAAATCTAAATCCTATCTAGATAGTTGTGCTGGTTGTGTTTTCAGGCAAAGAACACCGGGCGATGCAAAAGAATTGATGGGAAAGATTGCCAAAAACCACGAAGATTGGTCCGTCCCCGAACCACCTCCACCACCAAAGACGAGGGGAATGCTTGTCCTAAGCCCCTAAGATATGCAAGAAGCAAAGAAGTCTATAAAAGAGAAAGGTATTAAAGCTAAAGACGTGAAGAATATACCTCCAATTGAGAAGCTGTGTGAGCCTACCACTCATCCACCTATGGTAGAGCTACACTCTCTTTTAGATTTCAATGCAAGTGACATTCCTAAAGGTAAGCCTCCTGACCAATGTTTAGATGAGCTTGATAATTTTATTATGAAGAAAAGTCACTCCAATGAAAAGATACAAGGTCAGTTGCATGATAATACTCTTGCTATCAAAAGTTTGCTTGATGTTCTAGGAAGAACAATTAATGATGTTCAATGTCTTGTTAAGAATTTTCATATGGTTCAAACTCTGCTTGAACAAATTTCTAATGTACAAAAAGATTTTCTTGCTAACAATGCCAAACAAGACAAGTTACAGGTTTATGGTATAAAGACCCGGGGTGGAACACACACCCAGGACCCTCTCTATCCAGAAGGACATCCGAAGAGGATCGAGCAAGATTCTCAAGTGCAGGAGGAAGAAATTGTTAGCTCTCCAAAGAAGAAGAAGAAGAGAAAGAAACACAAGGAAGCTGACAATTCCAATGATCCTATAGAATAAGAAGAACATGTTGTTGATCCAAACAACATATCTACCTCCGATGCTGAGACTGAAGACGGTGATGAACCCGAAAAAGATGCTGAAAAGAATGACCCACCTGAGGTTCGAGAAGAAGAAGCACCAGATAAGCGCAAGAAGTACACTAGAGAAGACTTCCTTGCAAGGAGATACGGCAAGGAACGAGAACCATGGGTACAGAAATCCATGCCCTTTCCAGGTAAGTCTTTCAAAACCAAAGAAGAAGAGCACTACAACAAGTTTTGTGAGTGGATGAAACCTCTTTTTCTTCAAATTCCTTTGGCTGATGCTATTAAGTTACCTCCTTACTCTTTAAATATGAAAGATATTGTTACTAATAAAAGAAAAGTTCCTAATGAGGCAATATCTACTATGCATGCTAACTACTCTTTCAGTGGCAAGATCCAGGTATACCCACCATTCCTTGCTCCATAAAGAATAATTATGTTAGAACTGCCTTATGTGATCTTGGTGCAGGAGTGAGTGTTATGCCCTTTTCTCTCTACAAAAGTCTTTGTTTAGAGAAACTAATTCCTACAGATATATCTCTTCAGATGTCTGACAAGTCCACGGCCGTCCCGATCGGTATTTGTGAGGATGTCCCTGTTGAAGTTGCCAATTACTTAATACTTACTAATTTTGTTGTGCTTAACATGCCCGGGGAAGCGAGCATGTCCATTATTCTTGGTAGACCTTTTCTTAACACTGCAGGTGCCGTTATTGATTGCAATAAAGGGAAGGTTAACTTCAACGTGAATGCAAAGAACACAAGGTTTATTTTCCAAAGAAGATCGACAAAAAGCATGGCCTTAACTCCATTGAGAATATTGAGACCGTGAAGATTGGAGAATGGGATTGTCCACTACATGTATACCACAAATAAAAAACAATCATGGTAGGTACTGTTGGGGTTCGCAGCAGAAAACACAAATTTTTCTAACTAGCGTTCCCATAACCCAAGATCTAGCTAGCCGTATTACCGTAACGGAAAGGAGTGCGGAAATAACATACCTCGGGGTGTAGTCCGTTGCGCGGGAAACGTTCCCGCAAACGTGGTTGATGTAGCCGATCAAGTTTCACAGCCCCCTGGCTGTGTTGAGCACCCGGATGGGTGTAGTGCCACATGTGTAGCACCTCGTAGTACTCGCACACGTACGAGACTCGATGAAGACCTCCGTTCTCCGATCCAGCGAAGGTGGCGGAAGCAGACCTCCGGACGGAGCTTCGGCAGCACGACGGCCTCCGATTCTAGCAGAGAAGCCTCAATTCCACTATAGGATCACACTAGGGAGCCCACCGTAAAAGAGACAAGGGAGGGGAGAAGACCGGAGAAAACCGATCTCAATTCGGAGTAAATACTAATTTAATCCGATTTATTGTGTATTTGGCTTAATTAAATATGTGCACCATGGCCCTCTTTATATAGGGGTAGGGGAGGGAGTCAACCCCCTCCCTTAGCAATGTGGGACTATCCCACATGCTAGGGGGGGGGCGCCGGCCAAGGGGGGAGAGGGGCGCCACCCTCATGGGCCCTAGGGCCCATGGCGCCTCCCCCCACTCCCTTTTTTATTTTTTCCCTTTTATTTCTTCCCCTAATGGGCCTTTTTCTCCACTAAGGCCCATTGCACATATTAATTAGAAATAAAATGATTTTAATTATTAATTCAATTAATTGATAAATAAAACATAATATTCCATCTCCCGGTGCTCCGGAACACCTTCCGGTTCACTCCGAACTTGTTCGGTTCAACACGGTACTTCTCCGATGTTGTTTCCTTTATTCTCTGGTTACTCCGATGGTTCCGAAAAGGTCTCCGATTTCATCGAGCCCTTAAGTGTGTTACCCTACGGTCCGAGAACACTCCAGTCATGACCGAGATGAGGCTGCGTTCAATGATCATCAGCGGGACCTGGATGCCCATAATGACCCCTGTGCATTCCGGATATCAAACACCGATTGGACCTTACGCCGTATAGCATTCCCTTTGTCAGCAAAACTGGATTGTTCCGAGATTCGATCAATGACATCCTATGTCTGGTTCAACCTCGTTCTGAACTAATCCTCATTCACTCGTTCCCGTGATATTCATCCCCGTGACCTAGTCACACGCTGCAGCTTTATGGATGGAATCTCACCGAGTGGGCCGCGAGTATCTATCCATTATATGGATTGACAAATCCCACTCTTGTAACAATACTCCTCAACATATCTCCACGGAATACCCAAGATACAACCATTATGACCCACATATTTCAGTCAGGTGGTGGGATGTAGGTCAAAGCATCCGGGAAGATAGCAATTATGCACGTACTCACGGTCAAAGGAACGGTGTACCACGTTCTGTAATTACAACACTGAACCTTCACAAGATTTGATCATGCTATAATGCTTACTTTGGGTAATGTTCATCACGTCACTTAACCAGTGAGGTGATCTCATAGTCAAGAGACTTAATTGTCCATGATCGCGAAACCACGACCATCATGATGACCATGAACTAGTTATCGATGTAGAGGCTAACTAGGAACTCTTGGGGTTTCTATACCACACCTGCATCATTGTTTCACTGACACAGTTCTAGCACGGTATGAAACTGGTTATGAACTTGCTTAGATATATTGGAATAATCATATATTATTTGCCTCTAGAGCATATATCCAACAGGGACAATGTCCATTAATGTGAGAGTGCAATGATCACTTCATAAGAGGCGAGACTTTCTGCTCTATATATCACCGGTTTGTTGGTAAGACTTGATCAACCTTGCTAACTAGCATGTTTTATATAGATAAAAAAGCTGAGCTTGTTATGTTTTAATTTCCTTTAGCTTTTATTCTCCTTGTTGTACCCATTGTTTTTGTTTAAAACTTCCCTTGTTCTAACTTTTGTCTCAAGTTCACGATTTTTTTGCAGCTTTCTGAACTTTGAAAAATTCTCTATAGTGAAGTTGCCCAAAAAATTCTAGAAAATTCAAAATAAAAAGTTCCAAGTAAAAAGCTATCGGGGTGTACCTGAGGCTGACCAGGGGGTCCACCCCTGGCCCAGGAGGATAGGTGGCGCGACCCAGCCCCTGGCCGCGCCACACACCTTCCTGGGCCCCACAAGCACCCCCTGCTGGCGTCTCTTCTTCCACTCTCTCCCTTTCACCCCAAAAACTCGTGTTCTTGCTCCGGTTTCGTGTTCTTGCTTTTCTTCAGCATGGAACTTCGAGATCCCTCTACAGCCACTCGTTTGAGCTGAAATTTGGAACAAATACTCCTAGGTATGTGACTCCCTCACCCCTCCAATTAGTTTTCTTGTTGGTGGCTTCATTAGTGAGTATTTAGTAGTTCTTGGGGCTGTTTAGTTGAGCTTAAATATATGTGTATAAATTAATTTTTATTGCTAGTTTGAGCCTTGGTAAAGTAAGTAGAATGTTTTGCCCAGACTAGTTTTTCTTAAAACTTTCATTTTTGTGATTTGTCAAAAATATCAGAAATGGATAGGCTAGGAAGGTGGCTTGGGAAGAAGAAAGCTGAGTGCTCTAGCCGTGTTACGCGGTCCACAGCTTCACCTTCGGCTACGAGGGTGAGCTACAACGAATAAATCGTACCCTTGGAGCTGTTGGATGCATCACCCGCAAAGGCCATGGCATTTCCATGCAGAGATTTCATGGCGGATGCCGGCATACAGGAAAAGTTCGACGCCCTGTGTGCTAGAGCAGGTTTGACACGGATTGTGACGAGCCATGTGCTACAATATGAAACACCCACTGCTATATTTATTAACAGTTACAGATTCTATCCTGAAAATGATGCTGTTGCATTTCAGATTTATGAAAGGTTACTAACCATGCTGATACGTCCCAAACGTATCTATAATTTCTGCTTGCTCCATGGATGTTTTGTGTGACTTTGCCATGTTTTGCTTGAACTTTCATACACTTTTGAGCATATTTGGACTAATCTATTAACCAAGTGCACCCAGCTGCCAGTTGCTGTTTTTTGCTGTTTTTGTATTTCAGGTTTTCCGGCCATTAAAAGTGCTCCAAAAAATCCGGAAAAATTAGATAAAAAATCAGCGACACGGAAGCTTCCGGAAACACCAAAGGAGGGAAGGGGGGCCACCACAGGGACTCCAGAAGGGTCCCTGGCGCGGCTCCACCCTAGGCCGCGCCAGGGAGCCTCCTGGCTGCCCTGTGGCCCCTCTCGGTGCCCCCTTCGCCTTTATTTACCCCCCGTGACGGAAACCCCTGAGAAGAACTCCTCTTTCACGATCTTGCCTCTGTACCGCCGCCACCTCTATTTCTAGATCAGGGCTGCCTGGAGAAGCTGCTCCGGCACCCTGTCGGGAGAAGCTACCCCCTCCGGGAGACCATCCATAGCCATGGACGGCTCCCGTATGTACCGTGAGTAGTTTTCCTTGGACCATGGGTCCGTGACCAGTAGCTATGTGATCTATCTCTCCCCTCTTTGTGCCTCCACTTTCGAGACCTCGTGAGCTGCCTCACATGATCGAGGCACCTTTGTAATTTTATGCCGTTGCTATGCTGAGTTTGTTGGGATCTGATGGATTATGAGACTATGTTCAGATTGTGATGAGTAATATATTTGGTTCTTCTCTTTTATATTTTGTTCTTGAGTAAATTCTTGCATGTTCTCCGTTGCCGTATTTTACTTTGGCCAAGTGATTTGTTGCAACTCCAAGAGGGAGCGTTATGCTTGATTGTGGGTTCAGCCCCTTGATGTCTAGCTTGAGTGACAGAAACATGAGACTAGGGGATGTTCTGTTGCCACCAGGGATAAAACAACGGTGCTTGTATCCGCGGATGCAAGGATTGTTTACTTTACGCAAAGTTCTTTTAATGCAGTTGTCTGTTGCTTTGGATTTACACTTTGGGTGGGATTCGCAACTTAATACCAGCGAGATGTTCTGGATAGATATCTCAAGGTGGATGATTCGTAGTAGATGCAGATGGATTTCGGTCTACTTACCTTGGCGTACTGCCCATTGCTTTTGAGCCCTTCCTTTGTTTGCAGCATAGTTAGCATTGCGGTGCCTTCATAATCCTGTCAATTGCCCAACTGTGATTTGTTTACCTTGCTAGCACTTTTATCGTCTTTTGGGAGAGAGACGTCACTAGTGAAAATCACGGGACCCCGGTCCATCTTCATATCAAGTTTTACATCCTTAGTTTACTTTTCAATTGCTATCACTATCATTATCTCCTGCGTTAATCCTTTGTAAACAGCAAGGCCGGAGGAATTGACAACTCCTCTGTACTCGTTGGGTGCAAAGTTATTTGTATCTGTGTGCAGGTCCAGGTGAAGTTAGCAACCCTCGGTTGTGAACATCGCCATTGTTCACTTTACCACCTTCTTGTATCTCTGCGAGTCCTACTGGTTCGATACTCAACCTTAGCATCTTCGCTAAGGGAAATTTGCTGCTACGCTACATCTCACCTTCCACTTGGGGTAACCAACGAGGAGTGAGAACTATCCTCACCGTATCAAGCCAATTTCTGGCACCGTTGCCGGGGACTCCAGTCTACAAGATAGGGGAGTTGCATACTATCTTTTATCTTTGCTTTTTAGTTTTGTTAGTTTACCTTTCAGTTTTTACTTTTGTGTCCCTTATCAAAAATACCAAAAATACCTGCTGCTACTATGGGTTCCAATGAAAACACCAAGTCGTGTGACTTCACTAGTCACAACAACAGTGACTTTATCTGCACTCCTATTGCTACACCTGCTACTTCAGCTCCTTCTTATGAGATTAAACCTGCTTTGTTGAACCTTGTTATGAAAGATCAATTCTCTGGTGCTAGAGATGATGCTGCTTTGCACTTAAATAATTTTATTGAGCTTTGTGATATGAAAAAGTACAAAGAATTAGATGGTGATATTGTTAAGCTTAAGCTTTTTTACTTTCTCTTTAAGGGATGAAGCTTTATCCAGAATTTTTATGCAGGCTTGAACTTTACCTCACGGAACCTGTTAGATTCGGCCGCGGGAGGAACTTTTATGTCAACCACACTTGGTGCTGCCACAAAGCTACTTGATGAGATGATGCTGAACTACTCTCAGTGGCACACCAAAAGATCTCCAACTGGTAAGAAGGTAAATGCCGTCGAGGAGATCTCCTCTCTAAATGAAAAGGTTGACCTTATCATGCCTCTACTTACCAAGCAAGCTCCTATTGATCCTCAGAATGTTCCTTTAAATTCTTTGGTTGCTCAAGAACAAATAGATTTGAACTTTATCTCTAGAAACAACTTCAATAATAATAATGCTTATAGGAGTAATTTTGGTAGCAACAATCCTAGACCGTTTCCATCCACTTATGGGAACAATAACACCTACCCTAGCAACAAGAACCCCACCTCTGAACTAGAGAGTATGCTTAGAGAATTTATCACTACCCAAAAAGCCTTCAACAAGAATGTGGAAGGAAAACTAACTAAATTAGATAATCTTTGTTTGAAGGTAGATAAATTAGCCCTAGATGTTGAGATGTTAAAAATTAGAACCTCTCCCCTTGAGGAGAGTAAGGTCACTCCTATTAATGCTATCCAGTTACAAATCAATGAAAACATTAGTATGATGGCTAAACTTAAAGAAAGATGGGCTAGAGAAAAAGAGGTAGAGATAGAATTAAGAGCCTTCCTACCTACCACACAGTAGACACTATCCGAGTAGTTGAGGATGTCCAAACTGTTAGCACCCATCACACCCCTAGTCCCACTGGACCTACCAATGGTGATGCTACCACCTCAACCATAGATGAAGAGACCTCTATGAACGTAGAGGCTTTCAAACAAGTGAGCCTAAATGATATCACTACCTCCTTGATAGATAGTAGTGACCTAGACTTTGACAACTGCACTTTATCTGAAGTTATTGGTTTCCTACACAAGATGTCTAGAGACCCCCACACTAGCACACTTAATCTTGCCTTCACAGAGCATATCACCAATGCTCTAATCAAAGTTAGGGACGATAAGCTTAGACTAGAAGCCTCCATACCTAGGAAGCTAGAAAATGGTTGGGATCCTATGATAAAAATCAAATTGAATAACTTCTCTTGTTATGCTTTATGCGATGTTGGAGCAAGTACCTCTGTTATGCCCAAAAGAATGTATGATATGCTTGAATTGAAACCTTTTGATTCTTGTTCTTTTGGTGTTCGTCTTGTTGATTCTTCCGTGACCTTTGGGGAAGATCGACGATGTTCTTATCATTGTCAATGACAATTATGTTCCCGTTGATTTCACTATTATGGACATTGAATGTGAACCTTCTTGTCCAATTATTTTGGGACGTCCTTTTTTTCGCACAGTTGGTGCTGTTATTGACATGAAAGAGGGGAATATCAAATTACAATTCCCTCTCAAGAAAGGGATAGAACATTTCCCTATGAAAAATATTAAGTTACCTTTTGAGTCCGTCACACGGGCTAGTTATTCTCTTGAAAAGACTTGATCTTCTGCTTTAAGCCTAGCTAATGGCTCTAAAGAAGCGCTTTCGGGAGGCAGCCCGCAACGAATATAGGTTTTTCTTTTTTGATTTTATGTTCTTTGTGGTCTTGATGATTGTTACTACTGTAGCAACATCATTGTATCTTTACTTTTTAAGCTTTGTGCCTTTTATAGCCTCATACGACAAGGGAAGTAAAAGTTGTGACATGCTGTCCAAAAAACAGATTCTGTCCTTGTGACGAGAAAAATCATGGAAAAATCCCAGTTCACCTTTTTGAGCTGAAATTTTTACAAAGCATGATCTATACAATTTTGAAACTTGCGTATGTTCTGAGTTTTTTTATTTGAGTTGCATAAGTATCCCTAAAAAATTCGTTTCTATCTGTTGTTCTGTTTTTCACAGATTCCGCCATGTTTTGTCTCTCTCTACTTTTGCAAACCTTAAGCTTGTTTTTTCTTTGCAAAAACTTTTTGGAAACATTGGGAAACAGTAGCTCTTCAATATTTTCTTTATTTATAGTAGAGGAAAAATTATTTTATTAGGGTACTAACCTCTCTAATCAGTCTACAATGAGTTATGTATGAAGGGAGTTTTCAAGTGTGCGATGGAAGATGATGAAAGAAGATCCTGGAGTGTCAAACGCTCAAGCTTGGGGATGCCCATGTGCACCCCCAATAAATATTCAAGGAGACTCAAGCGTCTAAGCTTGGGGATGCCCCCGTGCATCCCCTTCTTCATCAACAATTATCAGTTCGTCTGTCGTTTCACTATATTTTTATCACTTCATGCGTTATGTGCTATTCTTGGAGCGTCTCGCTCTTAGGTTTTGTTTTTAGTTTTCTTTTGATTTGTTTGCTGTAGTAACAAGTTAGATCCCAGATTAATTTCTTTTCTATGGGATAATTACACGCTCCGTTTGAACTAGAACTCCTCATAGGATTTGCTTGCTTATTCTTTTAGCTGTGAGTTGTTCTTTTTCTTTTCTTAGCTGCTGCTCTGTTTAGTTGTAGTGCTTTAGTTTTCCTAGAGCTTTTCTTTTGTTTTAGGTTAAACTTTCTATAGGTTGCATGTTTTATCTTGTTAGAGAGTTTGCCTGTTGCACTGAGTTTTGTGTCTTGACTAGAAGTAGGTAGTTTAAGTTGCTTTTCTCTTTGTAGTAGTAACTTGCAATAGTTTCGAGGTATTGACTAGAGTAATGTTTGAACTTTTGGTGTCAAGAGGTCGAGCCTATTAGTGATAGATGTCATATTTTGGGCAATCCGTGTGTTTTTCTAAAACCAAAAACCCCTGTTGAGAACTCTAGCTACTAGATGGATCACTAACCTCTGGAGGGTTCGAATATTAGAGTACACTCACGTACCATGAGTCGAGGATGCGCAAGGATAACCAAACCCCCATACACTCCTCCTCGGGGTACTTTTCTCTTTGTGAACCTCCTGATTAGATTGAGAGTTACCGATAATAAGTGCATGAGTTCTTCGGACTAATGTGAGTATTCAAAAGTTGACACTTCCACCCACCTATACTTTTTTTAGCCTCTTCTGTACCGTGCATTGCCCTTTCTCATCTTGAGAGTTGGCGCATACTTCGCCGGTGCATCCAAACCCTTGGCACGATACACTCTGTCATCATAAACCTCCTTATATCTTTCCTCAAAACAGCCACCATACCTACCTACAAGGCATTTCCATAGCCTTTCCGAGATACATTTCCATGAAACATCCATATTCTCATGACTTGATCCTCATGTCATACATTTGCATCATGATAGTTATATCTTCTTTATGTGAGTACCTTTGTAAAGTGTGAAAGATCTCCTATATTCTTGTAAAATATAGAGTGTTGCCCCTAAGTGAGGAAAAGATCCCAAAGAGGACAAATGAGAGTTAAATAGAAAGAGCCATTGAGGCCACCAAAAAAATACAAAAAAATAGAAAAAAGAGAAAAAGGAAAAATAAAAAGAGAGAAGGGGGCACACTACTATTCCTTTTGTGAGATCCACACTAGTACTTCATCCTCTATCCCTGTACTCCATAGAGATCATCATCGTGCATATAGCTATGTGGGGACCTTCACACTATAGAACTTGGCTTGTATATTCCAATGATGAGCCTCCTCAAACGAGCTCTAGGTCTTCTTGAGCAAGCAAGTTAGATGCACCCCCACTAGTTCCCTTGGAGAGATTTTAGCTCACATATTCATCCGTTGCATGGCAATCCCTACTCCTCACATCATATCTATCATATGGCCTTCTCTCGCCTATGATTGTTCTCATTGATCTGAGCCTTCCACACCTTTTTGTCTTCCTCCTTCACCTTCTTTCTTTTTCGCCTTTTAGGTGTCAACTTTCTTGCTCATGCTCATCCATTGCATGAGTGCTCAAAATATCGAAAGGGAGTGGATCAGTTTGACTTGTACCTGGCTAGTGGTCTGGGGATGAGTCAAGATAAGAATCCAAAGGAGACTAAGTGTGAAACTTTAGTAGATAGTTGTTCTCAACAATTACCTTTTCTATCTCGTATTTCCCTATCCCCTACTTGCACGCAAACACCATCTGGAGACATTCGAGTCACGGACAACGAGAGCTCTTGCACCTTTTGTTCTTTTGTTGCTTGTTTCAATGCTAATATAGACTCTTGCTTGTTAAGACTTGAATTGAATTGCATGCTTTGACTTCTTTACTTACAAAGTTCTTATATGTTTGTGTGGCATGTCACCACAGAAATTATGCTTGTTATCATTTACCTACTCGAGGACGAGCAGGAATTAAGCTTGGGGATGTTGATACGTCTCAAAGGTATCTATAATTTCTGCTTGCTCCATGCATGTTTTGTGTGACTTTGCCATGTTTTGCTTGAACTTTCATACACTTTTGAGAATATTTGGACTAATCTATTAACCCAGTGCACCCAGCTGCCAGTTGCTGTTTTCTGCTGTTTTTGTATTTCAGGTTTTCCGGCCCTTAAAAGTGCTCCAAAAAATCCGGAAAATCAGATAAAAAATCAGCGACACGGAAGCTTCCGGAAGCACCAAAGGATGGAAGGGGGGCCACCACAGGGATTCCAGAAGGGTCCCTGGAGCGGCCCCACCCTAGGTCGCGCCAGGGAGCCTCCTAGATGCCCTGTGGCCCCTCTCGGTGCCCCCCTTCGCCTATATTTATCCCCCGTGACGGAAACCCCTGAGAAGAACTCCTCTTTCGCGATCTCGCCTCTGTACCGTCGCCACCGCTGTTTCTAGATCGGTGCTGCCTGGAGAAGCTGCTCCGGCGCCCTGTCGGGAGAAGCTACCCCCTCCGGGAGACCATCCATAGCCATGGACGCCTCCCGTATGTACCGTGAGTAGTTTTCCTTGGACCATGGGTCCGTGACCAGTAGCTATGTGATCTATCTCTCCCCTCTTTGTGCCTCCACTTTCGAGACCTCGTGAGCTGCCTCACATGATCGAGGCACCTTTGTAATTTTCTGCCGTTGCTATGCTGAGTTTGTTGGGATCTGATGGATTATGAGACTATGTTCAGATTGTGATGAGTAATATATTTGGTTCTTCTCTTTTATATTTTTTTCTTGAGTAAATTCTTGCATGTTCTCCGTTGACGTATTTTACTTTGGCCAAGTGATTTGTTGCAACTCCAAGAGGGAGCGTTATGCTTGATTGTGGGTTCAGCCCCTTGATGTCTAGCTTGAGTGAAAGAAACATGAGACTAGGGGATGTGCTGTTGCCACCAGGGATAAAACAACGGTGCTTGTATCCGCGGATGCAAGGATTGTTTACTTTACGCAAAGTTCTTTTAATGCAGTTGTCTGTTGCTTTGGATTTACACTTTGGGTGGGATTCGCAACTTAATACCAGCGAGATGTTCTGGATAGATATCTCAAGGTGGATGATTCGTAGTAGATGCAGATGGATTTCGGTCTACTTACCTTGGCGTACTGCCCATTGCTTTTGAGCCCTTCCTTTCTTTGCGGCATAGTTAGCATTGGGGTGCCTTCATAATCCTGTCAATTGCCCAACTGTGATTTGTTTACCTCGCTAGCACTTTTATCGTCTTTTGGGAGAGAGACATCACTAGTGAAAATCACGGGACCCTGGTCCATCTTCATATCTCTGTTTACATCCTTAGTTTACTTTTCAGTTGCTATCACTGTCATTATCTCTTGTGTTAATCCTTTGTAAACAACATGGACGGAGGAATTGACAACTCCTCTGTACTCGTTCGGAGCAAAGTTATTTGTATCTGTGTGCAGGTCCAGGTGAAGTTAGCAACCCTCGGTTGTGAACGGCGTCATTGTTCACTTTACCACCTTCTTGTATCTCTGCGAGTCCTACTAGTTAGATACTCAACCTTAGCATCTTCGCTAAGGGAAATTTGCTGCTACGCTACATCTCACCTTCCACTTGGGGTAACCAACGAGGAGTGAGAACTATCCTCACCGTATCAAATGCCTATGAGTACCTTTTGTGAAGCTTTAGGTTTGCCCGACAGAGGAGAGAAGAGGAGGAAAAATTCTCAAACTACTGTACTTAAGACCCTTCTCGACTCATTGTGCAACACTGAAGTGAGGAACACTAACCATCAGAAGATCTCCAATATTCTGTTTCCTCATCTCAGGTATTTCACATATTATATTGCTAGAGGGGTGTTGGCTCGAGACAACACGAGCAACACTTCTTCGCCTGATACTGCTATCATGGCGAACGCCCTCTCAGGGAATCACGAGTATCATGTGGGCACACTGATTTCTAGACGCGTTGCTGCTAATAGCAACAAGGGGGGTCTCTTTAACTGCCCAGTTTTCACAAAAATTAAAATTTTTATTTACTGCATGTATTGTTTGATTGCCTGATTTGTTTGCGGTGTTTGTATCCCCGATTTATCGATCGGCGATTATTTCCCCCCCTCTTATCTTTTCCGTCCGACCCTTGCCACCCTGACACTCGACCTTTGCGACACCGGGTTTCGCCCGATCACCATCGCGAAAACCGCACGAGACCAGCCGCAGCCAACGGAACGAAAACCCCCGTTTAATAATTAAATGGGATATTTTTATAGCGCGCCGGAAAGTGTTTTCGGAACGGTTCCAACGCGAGGTGAAAGCCTCCGGCTCGACGCACTGATCGCGCTGTTCGAAGTTTCACCCGAATCGGAGGTACTGCGGATCCCCGGCGGTCAGAAACGTGAGCACCGTGCGCGCGAGACAAAAACCGATGATGTTTTTGCAAACTGCCAGCCACCCATGCTATATAAAGACCACCACACTCCCACCCCTTTCTAGGGTTTTCCCTAGCCAATTTTACAGCCACCCCCCCTGATCTGTCTCAGATCTGACCCAAAACACCCCCAAAATCTGAAACCCTAGCCTCCCAGACGTTTTCGGCCGTCGATCTGCCAAATCGAGGGTCCAGATCGGATCTGCAGCCCCACCTAGCCAACCTCTCTTCCACCTCCTCCCATGGAAGCCCGTGCCCGCCGCCTGCACCGTGGAGGCCGAGCCGCCGCCGGCCGCCGGACGCCGCTGGCCTCCCTCTCCTGCGCCGGTTCCCCTCCTCCCTGGCCTCCTTCCTCTCAGCTCTCCCCTCACCTCACTCTCGTTCTCCCCTGCAGGAACACGGCGGAGCCGCCCGCCATGGCCATGGCACCACGGTGCTCGCGCCGCCGCCAACTCGGGAGGCCACGGCCCCGCCTCCTCGTGCCTTCCCCCTCAGGATCCGGCGGGATCCCCTCCGCCGCCGCCCCAGCCTCGACCCCGCGCCCCTCCGCCGGCCCGCTCCTCGCCGGACACCGACGGCGCCGCCGCCGTGGCTCCATGCGTGCGGGAGCCCCGAGCGAACCGCCTCCCCGCTCGTCGTTCGCTGTGCCCAGCTGGGCCGGCTGCCCCTTCGGCCTCCCTGGCCCAGGCGCCCCCAGCAGGCCCAGGCCACCCCAAGCCACTTGGGCCACGGCCCAGTAGGTGAGCTGCCCGTTTTTTTTTATTTTTTGTTATTTCTTTTTTTTTCTGTTGGGCCCAGTAATTTCGGCCCAGTTAGTTTTTTTTTCTGCTAGTTGTTTTATTTATTTAGGCAGATTAGTTGTTTATTTTGCAGTGCCCGTAACTTTTTAACCGTAGCTCCGATTGCGACGATTTAAATATGAAACTTGCTTAGTTTTGTGTCTAGTTTAATAATTTGTTGCTTGTTGCCATGTTTGAGCTTGTTTACTTGCTGTTTACCTGCTAATTACACTGTTTGCCACTGTAAACTGTAACTGCTATAACTTTTTATCTGTTGCTCTGTTTAAAATGTTCTTTATATGTAACTTGACTAGAATTGCATGTAGGTTGTGTTTTTTCTATTCTTGATTGCTAATAAAAATAATAAAATATTGTTTAGGACAAAACAGTACCAAATGCAATATTTATCGTGGGGTCCGCAATAGTTTGCATGTCTAGGATTTCACCCCACTTAAATTGACTAGCCCAGATAGTTTATTTTTGCTTCACCCCTTGCCATGTTTGTGTGATATGCCATGCTTGCTTGAGTTGCCATGTTAACAACCTTTGTTGATCACCTGTAGCTAAACAACTTGAACCACCGTAAACGTGCGGTATCGTCGTGTGTGACGAGTACTCCACTTAAATTGCTAGCAACCGCTCTCGACGGTAGGTGCGATGTCTCGTGTTGCTTATTGTTGATGCTTGCTCGTGTTTGCCTCGTAGTAATAGATGTTTTCTCGTTGATTGCTTTCCAGTGTTTATCGTCTTGTGTGCTCCCGCGGGTACCTCTCGGAGACGATGCGAGCGTGAGATCGACTACACCTTCGGAACCCGACTTATCAACAGGCAAGGACTTGCATTACTTATGATCCATTCTATTTCAACCAGCGGTTTGCATGCTAGTATAGGTTAGGTTCGATGTTTGATCCTACCACATGTTTACAGCCTCTTTCAAACCGATACAGCCATGTCCCCTCCCAGCAAACCTTGTACTGCTATGTTACTATTGCTCGTTGCTCAGCCCCTGCTTAGTATGCATGCTTAGGATGCTACGCTGTTACCCTGTTACTCTTTGGGTTGGGATATCACCTGATTATTATATTATTGTTGATGATATGATCATTATTAATGTTGACTATATTCGACGAAGGATGGAAGGTCTAGGCTATCCCGCCCCGACGCTTTGTTCCATTCGAGTCACCTAGGATCCGAGTTCCGGGTATTGGTTTTAAGACTGAGCGTGCCTAACCGCGTGTGGGATTTTATGGGGTCCCCTTTTCTTACCTATCTAGCTTCAAACATTTCTAGTGGTGGCCCAAGCTGATTTACCATTTGAAAACATGCATATATATCTTGTCGGGTCGCTCCTAGCAGATATCTTTTAAAACAACTTGGGCCAGCGGAGACATGGTTTCTTTGTTGGTCCACACCTGGAAGCTAGGGGGCTGCCCACATCTGTTTGGGTAGCTAACCCGACCTCGTCCAGACGGTAGAGGCTGATTCGAGAGCGCGGCCGGCTTTTGAGTTGGATGTCGACTCACCGGGGGCCACCCGGATTTGTGCGTTGTTAGTTAGAGGGACCTGTCGTTTCGGATCTCTGGGAACTAAATCATAAAGTGGTTGCCTATCATGGGTAGCAACTGAGAGTGATGGACATGCGTGCGGAGCCTCGTAATGGGCAGTTGGTACACCCCTGCAGGGTTAAATATTTTCGAGAAGCCGTGTCCACGGTTATGGACGACTTGAGACCTACGTCCTGTTCATAGACAACAACAACTGAGATAATCTTATTATAACTTGATCAACGTGTGTGTGTGCCTTGATCGCTTCTTCTTCGTCGGGATGCGAAGAGGAGGACAAGGATAGGATAGGTGTTATGTTTGCGTAAGTAGTTCATAGCAAGACTTGTTGGAGGCGATTCCTCATCGAATGCTTGTCTTCTTACCTTACTCTCTAGATCGTTAGCCACTTCATAAATGCTAGTGCGGCAGCAACCTCACCACTTACCCCTTCCTTACCGTAAACTACTAGTTGTCCTAGAATGACGAGTGATGAGGTCCTTGCTGGGTCAGATGACCACTACAGTTGGATGCTGAGTACCTCTGTACTCATGATACTACCCCCAAACTCTTTTCAGGGTTCTGATCGACAACAGGTATGGTGATCGACGTTTCACGTGGAGACTCGACGACGACTAGTTAGGCGGATCCCGGCGGACGGCCTGGACCCGTGTGGTTATGGGATCGATGCTTTTCTCTTTGCCAGTAGGCATTTGCTTGTAGTCTGTACTCAGACATGTATCTTCCGCTGTTGTATTATATTTGAGGCAGTTGTATGCCGATTGTATGAGATGTTGTATCCTTGTATCTGTAATGTTGTGATATCATGTTGGAAATCCGGGGCATATGGCTTTGTCATATGTCGCAGTGGGACCGATATGTGCTTCGTCCCCGGATCTGGGTGGAAACACCTAGATCTGGAACAGTACCGCATATCGGGCCTTACAGTCTCTTTGGTGGCGTTTATGCCACAATTCTTTTGCAGTTTCTCGAAGGAGAACATCGCCCAAATGATACAGTTTTTCCTTTTCTTAGTCTTGATTTAGTTGCCATGAAAAGACATTTCTTTGTTACTAGGGCCTTTGACCGATATGCACTTGATTATATTTTGCGGTTTGAGGGTGATGTGAAATGCATCATCCGTCTACCTGCAGCACTTGTGTTTGATGTTTCTCGCAGGAACGGATACCGCTTTTCAGATACCTAGTTTGATGAGATCATGGGGAGATACCAGTTTCATGACCCCACAGAGGGGGTTGCGCCAGATGAGGAGGAGTGCATGGTGTATCCACCCGCCCAGGAGGAGACCGTCACATGTTGGTGTGGAAGGTCTTCCTCTGGTTGGGATGAGGGACCTTCCTCATGGGAGGATCCGAGGACTTCAGTGTACGCACCGGAGGCCTCATAGAACTCTTGGACTTACCATTACCACGGAGCAGGAGGCTCCTTGGGACCGCAGTAGAAGAGCCCAACTTAGGCCAAAAGCCTAAGCTTGGGGGAGTACGTACTCTCCCCCCTTCCATTGTATCTTCCGTTTTGTTCGCTTTTATATTTTTGAAGTCTTTGCCTGTTCTTCTTCGTTCTTTTGTTTTGAAAAAACCCCCAAAAGATTTCTATTTTCTTTTTCTTTTATTTAGCCTCTGAAAAACCCCCAAAATAGATTTTCTTTCTCTCTTTAGTTTGCTTTGTTTTCAGAGTTCAGCTCGAGTCCGTGATGGCATTTGATTATATATATTTCCTACGTTCGATTGTGCAAGTGACAAGGAAGTAATGACGAAGATCGACGTAAGGGATGCAACAAGGAAAGATGGTATGAACTATTTTTGTTTCTACTTTTGTACATATGCCTATATTATGCTTAGAGACCATCTTGTAGCGACATAGTGCTATGTTTACAATGCTTTCCCAGTGGTTCATGCTTTCTTTGTGGTTAGTCTCAAATAGCTAGAGTTCATAATGTGTTGCTTGAAATGATTGACATGCATTGCATTGTTCATGGTTTTGGCATATTGAAGTGGTATTTCCCTTCGGAGAATTCTTGGATCGACTTGGCGCATGTTCACGCATGTTAAGACTAAAAAGTTTGTTCTGCCTTGATGACCTTTTTGTTTCAGAATAGTTATATCACTTTCATGCCCGATTCAATGTTACTTTGTCGCTCTGCATGATTATGACAATTATTGCTCTCTAGTTGGTCGCTTCCCAGTCTTTTGCTAGCCTTCACTCGCACCAACCGGAATTCTTCTTGTGCATCCAAACTCCTTTTCAACCCAGTTGTTCCATTTAATTCCACCATACCTACCTATATGTGGTATTTACCGACCACTCCTAACTTAGAATTTCTTGTGCCATCTCAAAATTTATTCAAAATTTTCCCTTTTGTAACCTTACAAGCTCGTGGTGCAGTGAGGGAAAATCAGTATCTTTCATGCAAAAAATATTTTGACGGAAGTTTTAACTAGTCAATAAAAAAAATATATGCGAGTTACACCTCCCCCATACTTGATGATGGAATGAGATGGACCAAATGCTGCTAATGATAGGTGGAACGATACCCTCCTTCCATCCTTGAGGCAAAATAAAAGGTTCCGTAGACCATCAAAGATTCATGGATAAGGGAACATGTGTAAGCAAAAAGCATGAATATGGTTGGCATGTGAGATATTGAGAGACCTTTACCGTTCACCGTTGACTGGAAAGTTGCACTTCTCAAAAGAGTTTTATCTCTGTTTTCAAAACCAAGAGCTCTGGCACATGTTTAGTCTTTGCTTCCTTTCACGGGTTTTCAACCTTGCCATAAAAATCCACGGTTCAAGAGTCTCACCTTCTTTCTTCAAAGCACCAACTATTGAGAGCATAATTGTCATTCTTAGTGTAACATGCACTGTCCCAAAGTACTACATTTTCTTCTGCATGCTTGTTATATTGCTAGTCTAAAATTCTTAGTTCTAGTCTCCTTTAAAACTCCGGAGGAGTTTCTGCATTTATGTTTTGCTTCACTCATGGAGGCTAGCGAGATACCACTCTGATATGCTCATGCTATGTGCATTGTGATCTTGAATTGATTTTCAGTGACATATTATTTACTTTTGTTTGTTTGTGACTTATCACATGAAAGAAGGATTGCTTTGTGCATTGTCCTTATAGCATGGTGTCAAAACCTGCTAAACTCTTTCGTAGTACATGCTTATATACATCTATTGAAGCAAACGAGTTTGTCAAAGTTTTCTTTGTCGCGTCCAGTTCGTTGAACTGAATCGCTTGAGGACAAGCAATAGCTAAGCTTGGGGGAGTTTATACGTCTCAAATGTATCTACTTTTCCAAACACTTTTGTTATTGTTTTGGCTTCATTCTTGCATGATTTGGACGAAACTAACCCAGACTGAAGCTTTTTTCAGCAGAGCTACCAGTGCTGTTTTATATTGTGCAGGTTTCTGGATATTTAGGTACGCTGGAAAAATCTAAAAAATATATATAAAAATCAGCGTCACGGAAGCTTCCGAGAGACCAAAGGGGGGCCACAGAGCAGCCAGGGGGCACCCAGAAGGGTGCATGGCGCGGCCCATCCCCTGGCCGCGCCACACACCCTTCTGGGTGGGTCCCACACCCCCTGGTGCCCTACCTTGGCCCTATTAATTCCCGTGGCGAGGAAACTCCGAAACATAAGTCGCTTTTCCAATCTACGTCGCGGAGCCGCCGCCACCTTTTGTTCTTCTCCGGGAGAGCTAATTTGGAGGCTGTTTTGGCCTCCGGTGAGGGGAAATCATCGCCATCGTCATCATCATCGCCTCTCCATCACCCCTCCAATAGTTCATCAGATTGTTGGGGGCATGTTGCCTATCATCTACTTGGTGTTTATCATCTCTGTTACAATTTGTTGCTCTTAATTCTTGCCACTTTGGGCCCGAGTGCCATGATTTCAGATCTGATCACCCTTTTGTTTCTTGAGTTTGAGGTGTTCTTGATCCTATCTATGAGTTGTATGCACCTATTATAGTCCGGAACCGGCAATCCCAATGGTGACAGCTTGGGACACCAAAGGGGATGGACTATAATTTGAGGATTCCGTGTATCCATGAAGTGTTAATGCTTTGTTCCGGTGCTCTTTGACAGGAGTACCTTAATCTCCCTAAGTTCCTTTTGGCCCCGTTCGTAGCGGGAGGGTAGGACAAAAGATGTTGAGAAAAATTCTTATTGCAAGCACGTACAACCACCTTGGGATACATGCCTGATGTTTGATATTTGCCTAGATGATCCTTTCTTTTCTGTGAGCCTTTCCCGTGTTAGAATCTATTACATGTTTGTTCTCATCCAAGCAGCGCCCAACCATCTACTCCCTAGCCTACAGTATTTCTTTCCGCTGATTACTAGTTGTTTACTTTCGCTGTTTTACTTTTGCTATTTCATCACCACTATCACCACTATTATCACCCACACTACGACTACCATATTACCGTTGCTACTCATACTTTTGTGCAAGCAAGTGTTTATTTCAGGTGCGGTTGAACTAACGACTCAATTGTCAAAGCATGTACGTATTCTTTGTGTCCCCAAGTGTCCAATCAATAAATTGGGTTATCTTGCTGATGACCCACAACCGTAAGGGATCTAGTGCAGCGTTTTCAATAAGTAAGAGTGTCGAACCCAACAAGGAGAGAAAGGTATTGATAAGTTATTTTGGACAAGGAATAACTGCAAGCACTGAAAGATAACTTTTTAGGGGTTTCGGTATAAGCAACAATAAGACAAAAGCAAGAAAAGTAAATGGTGTTGAGGAGCAGCAGGTGGCCCAATCCTTTGAGGAAAGGATAAGCCTGGCAACTGAACTTATAAAGACTAAAGCGTTCTTGAGGACACATGGAGAGGTAGTCATGCGCTTTCGCCATATTCCGCATTGATAACATGTTTTGTGTTGATAAGTGTTGAGTGGGTGGATCTATGCTAGCACACCTTCTAGACTAAGATAAGTGCACTCTTATGATTAAACAACTTGCAAGCATCCGCAAATACAAGGTAGAAATTAAGGCAAAGCCTAACCACAGCAATACGATCAAGGATCCATTATTCCCTTGTGCAAAAGTGTGCAAACTAGGGTTCAGGTTTCTGTCACTCCGGCAACCCACCGTAAGCATTGTTTATACACAATGTATTCCCCTAGGTCCTTAATAAGGCGAAGTGTTGAGTGTTCGACTCACACAACACCACTAGGAAAATAACAACACAACTTAAATATCAAACAACATATATTACTTCAACATCATATGACTACTAACAACAAGACTTCTCCCATGTCCTCAAGAACTAAAGTAACTACTCACGAGACATAAAAGAGATCATGATCAGAGGTGATAAATAGGGCTGCAACATGTTCTTCATGAGTTGTTGTGTATACCAAATCCACATCAACATTGACAGGGTCTCCTGCTATGCAATGCTTAAGTCTTTGCCCATTCACAACTTGAGGTTTGGTGCCTTCAAAATTGTTAATCTTGATTTCACCCGAGCGGTAGACTTCTTCAATATGAAATGGCCCTTCCCACCTGGAAAGTAGTTTACCTGGAGAAAACCTAAAACGGGATCTAAATAACAAAACTTTATCACCAACATTAAATTCACGTTTTAGAATCCTCCTATCGTGCCACTTCTTTACCTTTCCTTTGAACATTTTAGCGCTCTCGTAAGCTTCACTTCTCCACTCATCTAGAGAAATCAAGTTCATGAGACGCTTTTCACCAGCTAGTTTCGGGTCAGCATTAAGCTCTGTAATAGCCCAGAAAGCTTTGTGTTCTAATTCTAATGGAAGATGGCAAGCCTTGCCATAGACCATCTTTTAGGGAGACATGCCCATGGGGTTTTTGTAAGCAGTTCTATACGCCCACAAAGCTTCCCCTAACTTATTTGACCAATCTTTTCTATTTCTATTAACTATCTTCTGTAAGATCAACTTGATCTCTTTATTGGTGAGCTCAACTTGCCCACTAGTTTGAGGGTGGTACGGTGAAGAAATTCTATGATTGACATCGTACTTGGCTAAAGCTTTTCTAAAAGCTCCATGCGTAAAGTGTGAACCCCCATCAGTCATGAGGTACGTGGGTACTCCAAACCTAGGAAAAATTACATCCTTGAGCATTTTCAAAGATGTCTTGTGATAGCACTTTCAGTGGGGATTGCCTCTACCCACTTGGTTACATAATCAACAGCAACTAAAATTTGAGTGTACTTGTGCGAGGGAGGAAAAGGACCCATAAAATCAAAACCCCACAATCAAAAGGCTCAATCACTAGAGAGTAATTCATAGGCATCTCATTCCTTCTACTAATATTACCAACTCTCTGACACTTATCACAGGATAAGACATAATTTCCAGCATCCTTAAAGAGAGTAGGCCAATAAAAACCTGATTGAAGAACCTTATGTGCGGTCCTCTCACCGGCATGATGTCCTCCATATGGACTATCGTGACATTGTCTGAGAATGTCCTTCTGCTCGTGTTCCGGTATGCATCTCCTCACGATCCCATCTGGACCTTCTTTGAAAAGACGTGGGTCATCCCAAAAGTAATGCCTCAAATCATGGAAGAACTTCTTCCTTTGCTGAAGTATTAAACCTAGAGGCAAATACTTTGCAACGATAAAGTTAGCATAATCTGCAAACCAAGGATCGGAGAGAGATTATACTTTTACAACAGCTAGCTGTTCTTCTGGAAAACTGTCGTTGACTGGAATGGGATCATGCGGTATATCTTCCATCCTTGAAAGATTATCCGCCACCGGATTGTCTGCTCCTTTCCTATCGACAATCTGCAAATCAAATTCTTGAAGAAGGAGTTCCCAACGGATGAGTCTTGGTTTGGCATCCTTCTTCTCCATAAGATACTTAATGTCAGCATGGTCAGTATGAATAATAACCTTAGAATCAACAATATACTTCCTAAACTTATCACAAGCAAACACTACTGCTAAGAATTCCTTCTCAGTAGTAGCATAATTCTTTTGAGCACTATCAAGGGTTTTGCTAGCATATTATATAACATTCAACTTCTTATCAACCATTTTCCCTAAAACAGACCCAACGGCAAAATCACTAGCATCACACATAATTTCAAAACTTAAATTGCAATCAGGTGGTTGTACTATAGGAGCGGTTATTAAAGCTTTCGTAAGAACTTCGAAGGCTTCCTTACAATCTTCATCAAAAACAAAAGGAACATCCTTCTGGATAAGATTAGTGAGGGGTCTGGAAGTCTTAGAAAAGTCTTTAATAAATCTTCTATAGAAACCAGCATGACCGAGAAAACTATTAATACCTTTGATGTCCCTTGGATAGGGCATCCTTTCAATTACTTCGATCTTGGCCCTTTCCACCTCAATTCCACTCTCGGAAATCTTGTGGCCAAGAACAATTCCCTCGTTGACCATAAAGTGGCACTTCTCCCAGTTAAGCACCAAATTTGTCTCCTCACATCTCTGCAAAACTTTATTAAGGTTGTGGAGACAATAGTCAAAAGAGGTTCCATAGACGGAGAAATATTCCATGAATACCTCCACAATTTCTTCACAAAAACCATGAAAGATAGCAGACATACATCTTTGAAAAGTAGCAAGGGCATTACATAAACCAAAAGGCATACGCCTGTAAGCATAAGTACCATAGGGACAAGTAAAAGTGGTCTTCTCTTGATCAGCAGTGTTAACATGAATTTGAGAGAAGCCAGAATAACCATCAAGATAACAAAAGTGAATATTTTTGGATAACCTTTCAAGCATTTGGTCGATGAACGGCAACGGGTAGTGGTCCTTCCTGGTTGCCTTGTTCAGCTTCCTGTAATCAATACACATTCTATATCCAATAATAATTCTCTGAGGTATTAGTTCATTCTTATCATTAGGAACCACAGTTGTACCTCCTTTCTTTGGAACACAATGAACCGGGCTTACCCACTTACTATCAGCTATAGGGTAGATAATACCTGCGGCTAGAAGCTTGAGAATCTTAGTCCTTATAACATCCATCATTTTCTGATTCAACCGTCGTTGATGATCAACAATTGGTTTAGCATCAGGCTCAAGGTTGATGGTATGTTGACAAATAGATGGACTAATCCCCTTAAGGTCAACAAGGGTATAGCCAATTGCACCTCGATGTTTGTGAAGTACTTCCAATAGTCGCTCTTCTTCATACCCTAAGAGGTTAGAATTGATAATAAAATGATATACTTTCTTTTCATCTAAATAAGAATATTTGAGCGTATCGGGAAGAGGTTTAAGATCAAACACTGGATCTTCTTTTGGTTTCGATAAAATTCCCAAAGGCTCAACCGGAAGGTTGTGCTTTGGGATAGCAGGTTGTCTTAAGAATATTTCGTCCAGCCCATTTCTCTCCTGCATATGCAAATCCTTCTCGTGGTCCTCCATATATTGCTGCAAATGATCATTAGGAGGAATAGAAATGGAAGCAATATCTTCAATAATCTTATCGTTACTAGGCAAATTAGCACCGCGAGGCTGCTTAGAGAACTTAGAAAAGTTAAATTGATATGGCTCACCATTGAATTCAACAGAAACTATACCTTTCTTCCAATCTATTATAGCTCCACAAGTTCTGAGAATAGGTGTACCGAAAATAATAGGATAAAATTTATCCTTTACTGAACCAAGTACTAGAGAGTTGGTATGATATTTTACCTTTCCGCATAAGACTTCAACGTCTCTCACAATTCTGATAGGAGAGATAGTTGCTCTGTTTGCAAGATGAATAGTAACATCAACTTATTCAAGTTCACAAGGTGAACTCTCACCGATGATCTCTTGATAAAGTGAATACGGGATAGCACTAGCACTCGATCCCAAATCACATAGCCCATAATAATTGTGATCTCCTATTTTAACAGATACTACTACAGTACCTGAAATTGGGCCTTTATTCTTGGCTGTGACAAGGTTAGTGGAAACAACAAAAAAATTTATATTGGAATCTAAAGAATCATTAGTAACAAGATCCTTAACCAATGCAACTTGAGGATCGACCTTGATCTGTTCCTCAGGCTCATCAATTCTTCTCTCACTTTTATTTATTATGCCTGTCACAAAAGAGTGCTCCCTTATCCTTGCGGGAAAAGGGGGATTTTCATATATAACTGCAGGCAAAATAGGGTTAGCAACATGAATATCAATAGGTAATTCTTTGAAGGGTTTATGATGCTGATCCTTCTTCTTCCTAGAAGAGTCAACATGAGAGGCAAAATTCTTACAAAAATCAATCATTAGATGGGAATCAAGACCAATCTTAGAGCAAAAGGTATTAAAGTAATCAATTTTCACATAGCTCTCTATATAATCATGCTCATAATTTATAGTGGGTTCAATACATTTATTTATTTCCAATCTTCGGTATTCTTCTGGATCCTTTCAATGAGATCCCATCTTTCTTCAACGCCTTTCGTCTGAAATACCCCACTAGAGGAGGCATCCAACATCTCCTTATCCTGACGAGAAACTCTAGCATAAAAAATTGTAAGTATAATTTCCTTGGGGAGCTCATGAATAGGACATTTGAGCATTAGGGATTTCAATCTCCCCCAAGATTGAGCGATGCTTTCTCCGTCAGGAGACCTAAAGTTATAGATATAGTTTATGTCTCGATGAATTTCATGAAGAGGATAAAACTTGGTATAAAAGAGAGACATAAGCTCTTGCCAATCAAGAAAATGTGAGTTATCGAGAAGCTTATACCAATCTGAAGCTTTATCTATAAGCGTTACGGAGAACAATTTCCTCATGACAAACTCCATTGATACACCTGCAAGCTTAAATAGTGAACATAGTTGTGACAAATATAGCAAGTGTTCACCGGGATGTTTGTCTCCTGCATAACGATTAGCCAAAACACAATCGATAATACGATCTGGTATTTTATAAGGCACAATTTCAGTAGGGGGAGGAACAACCACCACAGATGTGGGGCGTTTCCCCGCAAGCAACGATCCAATAGCTAGGTTGTCCATATGGAAAAAGAGCAGCAACAACAAAATAAAAACAGCAATATAAAAATTTCCTTAGCAGCTTCACTTACCAATAGCACTATGCTCCCCCGCAGCGGTGCCAGAAAACGGTACTTGATGACCCACAACCGTAAGGGATCTATTGCAGCGTTTTCGATAAGTAAGAGTGTCGAACCCAACGAGGAGCGAAAGGTATTGATAAGTGATTTTGGACAAGGAATAACTGCAAGCACTGAAAGATAACTTTTTAGGGGTTTTCGGTATAAGCAACAATAAGACAAAAGCAAGAAAAGTAAATGGTGCTGAGGAGCAGCAGGTGGCCCAATCCTTTGAGAAAAGGATAAGCCTGGCAACTGAACTTATAAAGACTAAAGCGTTCTTGTGGACACATGGAGAGTTAGTCACGCACTTTCGCCATATTCCGCATTGATAACATGTTTTGTGTTGATAAGTGTTGAGTGGGTGGATCTATGCTAGCACACCTTCTAGACTAAGATAAGTTCACTCTTATGATTAAACAACTTGCACTCATCCGCAAATACAAGGTAGAAATTAAGGAAAAGCCTAACCACAACAATACGATCAAGAATCCATTATTCCCTTGGGCAAAAGTGTGCAAACTGGGGTTCAGGTTTCTGTCACTCCGGCAATCCACCGTAAGCATTCTTTATACACAATGTATTCCCCTAGATCCTTAATAAGGCGAAGTGTTGAGTGTTCGACTCACACAACACCACTAGGAAAATAACAACACAACTTAAATATCAAACAACACATATTACTTAACCATCATATGACTACTAACAACAAGATTTCTCCCATGTCCTCACGAACTAAAGTAACTACTCACAAGACATAAAAGAGATCATGATGAGAGGTGATAAATAGGTAGTAAACAATCTGGTCATAATGATATTTCTCCAACAAAACTCAATAGCATTCACCACAAAGTAGTAATCCACACTGGTAGAGTAGAGAGGATAGATAGTACGAGTTACAACGCAAGTTGAAATTGTGAGTTGAGATTGGATGAAGATGAAGATGGTGCTGATGTTGGGGATGATGTCGATGATGATCTCGATGATGCCCGTGACGATGGTGACGATCTCCCCTTTCGGGAGGTGATCTCCTCGGCGGAATCTGCCCGCTGGAGAGCCCTTTTCTTCTCTATAAGTTTCCTCCACGGAGCGACGGCGGAACTCCGTAAAAACTCCTCTTTTTAGGGTTTCCGGATGACGAAGAATATATAGGCCAGAGGGGGGAGCTTGGGGTGGTCCCAGGGCTCCAGGCGCCCTCCCGGCGTGGCCAGGGTGGGGGCCGCGCCAGGTGGCCGCCTGGGCACCCTGTGGCCCCCCTCTGGTCCATCTTTTGCGTGTCTCCGTCAATCCTCTAAAAAACACCCTCCGTAGATTTTCAGGTAATTTTGAGGTGTTCTTCTTTAGCAACTCAGCATCCACTTTTTATCGATGAATTATGCGTCTGCTGCTTCGGCACCGTAAAGTTGCAAACTGTGTAAAACAAACCAAAACAACATAAGAACATCATCGTACTGTGAAATATATCAATGAATAAGGACGAATTACGATATAAAATAGTGATGCATTTTGGACGTATCAACTCCCCCAAGCTTAGACCTCGCTTGTCCCCAAGCGAAAATTGAGCTCGGTAAACCTGTCCACAAGTTTAGAGAGTGAAGTGTCGATAAATAGAATACAGACAAGAAGCATCATGATTTCTTCACCAAACTCAAACATCCTCAACAGAAATCTTCAACTCATAGGGCCCTTATGAAAGAGTAATAACAATTATAATCAAGAGTAGGGCTAAGGAAAGTCATCAAATCATGGAAAACATATCCTTTGGTCAAAGAACAACTAATAGCTTTTACTTTTGCTCTTTCTTTTTATATTTTGATGAGATCAATTGAAGCTTTGCAAAGAACGTGCTGTTAGGCACGAATTGAAAATGTTAACACAAAGGAAGATGTTTGCTTCAGCCAGGCTTAACAAACAACTTACTTATCAAATGATAATGTCAACAAGGATGCGGTATGACAGATCTTAATGCAACTTTATATGAATGAATCCTTGTCACATCAAGTGTATGCTCTCTTTAAGAATAGAAAGAAGTAGGAATAACTGACTCAACCTAAAACTAAAAGATAGGCCCTGCTCTAGGGAAGTAGGTAAAACTCATGTGCTATCCTTAAATCAAACAGAATGAAAACAAGTTTTGAGAGGTGCATGATTTGTCAACGAATGCTAATAGTTAACTCAATTACTTCTCAAATTGGACAAGTTTCGAGGAACGGCTCTCACATGGGGACGATCACATCCCCGCAATCTCCTTTGTTTATCACTGCCAAAGTTTTCTGATTTCTCATGAACAAAGCGTGAAGGAGGGTTTGTTTGTTGTATTATATTTTATGAGCTGGGCGCACTCATGCCAATTCCTCCTCGTATTAGGGGTTTGCAGATAGACATGCAATCCTGGGATAAAACTTGTCCAACTTAAGAAGATCATGAATTAACTACTACTTCCTCATGAGCTAAAACTGGGGCACAAAATAGAAGATTTTGAACATTTAAGGATAACACAGAAATTCTATACTTTAGGAGTGGTAGTGGAATACCACGAATAGGAAGGTATGGTGGACTCATATGGAAAATATTGGTTTCAGGGTATGGATGCACAAGCAGAATTCTGCTTAGTACAGAGGTTTGTCTAGCAAAGGCTTTCAGAGAACAGACAATTGATGATGACTTAGATGCAAAGCAATATAAAGCATAAACATTAAAATAAGCATAGCACATCAAGTTGTCTTCCTTGTCAACATAACATCTCAAGCATAATAACATAAAGGTTTTGGCTATGTCGCTACTTTGAGAAAATCATGCTTGTTGTTATGACCAAAGCTATGTTTGCCAAGATTAAATAAAGTTTTCTAAGCCATAGCTGATATAAGGTCAATATTCCCCATAAGAATCATCATAAGGTCGATTGCGTGAAGAGAATACCGAGTGCAGCGAAGGAATCAATAGACTTCTCATTAATATTCCATCATAGACGACTCCACACTCACAGATACATAACTCTCCAAAAAGGAGTGATAGAACTCAATGCAAACACCTATTTTATAAGATAACTTCCCTAGACATGATACGACTCTACTTGACTCTAAAAGACAAAGATAAAGATAAAGCTACCGGGCACTCCCCCAAGCTTGGGACAAGCTAAGGGGATGCCATTACCCAAGGAGATTTCACTCCTCATTCTTGTTCATGTTGATCACGTAGTCCTTGGCAAAGCGCTTCCATGGCAGCGGTCCTCCAGTCTCATATGAAGCTTCAGTCTCCAAGATCCTGCACTCAGCACCCAAACCCATGCGCAGAAACTTTAGTTCATACTCACAGTTCTGGTTCTGCAGATCATAGATATGCCCTTGAAGCTCGAACACTTTTTCTTCCAGCTCGTTGATGCTTGACAACATCTCCTTCATCTCCTTCTTGAAATGTGCCTTCAGCTCGTTGATGATGTCAAAGTTAGTTTCAACACCACGCTCGACCATCATATTATACTTGAAGACTTCTTGCTCCACTTCTTCTAGCCTGACCTGGACGCTCCCCTCCTTGCTAGGTCCCTTTAGATCTTCTTGCTGGAGGACACCGTCCTCCATCCGAACAACCTGAGGGTGCTTCTTCACCTCAGCGAGGTAAGGGTTGATAACGTTGACGACGAACTTTTCCTTGGGGGAACTTGGGGAAGCCATGGCACCTAGGTCTAACTGCGTAACACCCTCAGTGTTATGGAACAGTAACACTTTTGATAATGAAGATTACTGTTACTATTCACTGATGTTAATCATGCTTTGATCACCTTGGATCAACTCAAACTCAAAAATCCTTTTGATAAATATTAAAAATTGGTGGAAATAAAACTTTGTTCAAAAATTGTGAAAGCAATTTTGTAAAATGCCAAAAAATCAGTGGATCACATCCATATGGTTTTGGGGATTTATTAAGAAATAAAATAAATCCAACAATTCAAACAGTAGCCAATCTAGTGGATTTAATTCCTTTTTAATAAAACAAAAATGCAAAAGAGTTTATAAAAGTCTAATTCTTTTTGTGGCACTTCTGTATGGTGTTGCAATATTATTGGAGCAAGTTTCACTGTTGGCAAAAATGAAAACCTAGCTAAACAAAATACAAACAGAAAAGAAAATACAAAAAATAATAAAAGCAAAATGAAGCCCATACCCCCCTGCTCCCCTTGGGCCCATCCCAACTAAACAACCCACCCCGGCCCAACCCCACTCGTCCCCTACCCACGCACTGCTCACCATGCCGTGGCGTGCATCCACGCTGGCCACGGCACCGGCTGCCGCCGTGGAAGGCATCGGGCGGTCGCCGCCGTCGTTAAGGTCCCCAGGTTCCCCAGGATGGAACCCTAGTGCCCCCCTTCCCCGCAGATCTCGATCCCGTCAAGCCTCCCCTCTCCCTCGTCGTCTCTCACCTCGGGCCTGAGCCCACCGTCACCGTCGTCGCGCACCCGCGCGGCCGTCGTCCTCCACAACTTGCCCCGCCTTGTCCATCAGCTGTGTCGTCGTCGTCCACCTCACCTTGCAGAAGGAATCGGGCCGGGGGAATCTGCTGCGAGTGCATCGTCGACGTTCCCGTTCTGCATCCGCCGCCGTCGCAAAGAAATTCCGGCCACCCCGACTCCCCATCGAACCCATTGCCACCTGCTGCGTGATCCCTGTGAGCGCACGGTCCTCCCCGACCTCTCCCCTCTTCTCCCCATGCCCCGTAGCGCCGCCGCCACCTAGAAGTGCCCCGGCCGCCGCCATGGCCGCGAGCACCGCGGTCCCGATGCACCTCAGGTCGCGCTTGTGACACCCACGGGCTCCTCGTGTTCCACTTCACCCGCCCCGCTAGTTCACGCTCTCGGAGGAGCACTCGGGCCGCGATTCCGACGAGGCTCGAAAACAGCCGCCGCCCGGACTCGTCGACGGCGTTGATTCCGGCGGCCTCTGGGTCCAGCTCCACCCCCAATCGAAGCGGGACGATTCGCTCGTTCGAATGAGACACCCCACGCGTGCTCTGGTGGACGGTGGCCAGCGCATGCTCGAGCCCGCCGTCGTTCGTCGTTAGCGGCGATCACCGGAGTAACTGCCAGGTGGGCCCGCTAGATTAGTCACTGACCCACCCCCCCCACTGACACTGACATGCGGGCCACCCCCTTTGTTAATTATCTAGGGATTAAAACAAATAAAAACTGTTAGAGATTAACCCCCTCCTGTGAGTATGACATGTGGGCCCTAGGCCTTTTAAAATTAATTAAATTGTTAATTAAACAAATGTGTTAATGACACCTGGGCCCCACTGCATTTTATTAATAAAAACAATTTCTGAACTAACCAGTCTATGACATGTGGGTCAAGTGGGTAATTAGATTTAATTAAAATGTTTTATTAGCATGTGAGGCTGACCAGTGGGACCCACTGGTCAGGTTTGACCAGTCAAACCTCTGTGGATAATGTTGGTTTTTTATTAATAAAAATAATTCCATAAAATCCTTTAAAATGATTTAAACTTCAAAAATCAATATCTTTTAAACCGTAACTCGGATTGAAAAAGTTTATACATGAAAATTGATCAAAAAAATATAACGAATACAGATACACTATCCATATGTTTACCACCCCCCTCTAACATACCGAACATCGAACCGCCCCCCTCCGGACCGGTTGTCCGCTGATTTGTCCGGTACTGTTAAAGTATCCGGATGAATTTAGTCTGAACACGAATGTTGTTCAGAATGGTTCAACTAACACGGATACACCCCTCTTATGTTTGTCGGGTGTCCATGACACCTCCGGCATGATACCTCCCCCCTCTGGACACCCTGTTCGGTAATTACCCGGAGCCGGTAGTTCATCCCCAGATGGATTCCCGCTCCGTGCAACGTGCATTGCACTGCGTTAGAACACCGTTAACATTGCATACGTCATGTTATTCATCTGTTTGCTATTATTGCTTTGTATTTACTATTTCTTTCCCCTTTATTCTCCGGTAGACCCTGCTGCTACCGCCGACTACACCCCTGCTGGGTACGGCTACTTCGTCGACGACCCTACCCCTACCGTCGAGCTTCCAGGCAAACAGAGCCATTCTCTTCCCCAGATATCGCCTACCTTTTCCGTACTTTATTGCACTAGGCATTGTTACTGCTGCTACTACGATTAAAATCCTATTCAATTGCATAGCCTGTTTTTGTCGCCCTTGATGTACATCCTTTATCCTATGCTGCCTATTATAATTATGCATTATTTCAGTAGTGAGCCCTGCGCATTGTTAGCTAGGATTAGATAGCGGGCCTTGACCACTCAGGGGAGTGAAAACGGATACAATATATACAACTGTACAGGTACGGTACAATGCAGACACCGCCTAAGGCCCCCTAGCTCGGCTCTACCGAGTCACCCTCAAGTGTGAGCTATCAAGGAGTAATCCTTGTACTCCACTCGTTGTTGACCCTGTATAGCTGCTCTAGGTACCTAAGCACGGTTGTCCTTAAGGTAAGAAGTCGGGCGACCCAACGGTGCCCGCGAGCGGTATTGCGTCGGGAACGACAGGGAGGATACAACCGACGTTACTGGCGTGCTTGGCCCCAGCTCGTATCTCGCGAGAGTTACCAAACCACGAAAAAGTCGAGCTCTACCAAGAGCACACGCGAGACAAGGTAAGGAGACGGTTCACCTTATTGGTAACCGCTGTGACTTGGTGGGACGACAGGGCAGTCACCGATGTACTGGTGGTCCTGACTGATGTCGTTGACCGCGGGTCAGTTAAGTCGAGGAAACGATAACGGTTGTCACGCAGGTTAAGTAAAATTCTAAATGGTTCGGCGGATGACTTGAGAGACCCGTTGGTCTGTACGCACTACCTTCACGTGGGATAAGGAGTTATGGGCTCCCCTGCGTCGTAGTTTGTCCGAAAGCTCTTCAGACGTCAGCAGTACCACGGGCTGATAACCGGGAAGCGGTCTTGTCTTCTTTGCTGCAGCAGGTGTGTTTTGGATTTTCTTTTTCTTCACCGGCCAGTCTCGTATCGTGCAGGAGCATGCAAGGGTGAGGGACCTAGACCCCTTGGCGCATAGGATATAGTCCGGCGGATGGCCTCTCTGCTGAGCCTAGGATGAACTGCGATGTGTCGGATAGCCTCGATGGGGCGTTCCCTAACAAGACCGGAGAGATTGACAACCTCTCTGAACTTCGTTGGGAACAAATTACACACAGACACAAATAACTTTGTTCCCAACGAAGTTCAGAGAAACACAAAGGATAATGATAGCAACTGAAAGTAAAAGCAGAAAAGTAAATGAGCGTGTAAACAGTGATGAGGATATGGACCGGGATACGTAATGTACACTAGTGATGTCTTTCTCCCAAAAGACGATAAAACTGTTATGCGAGGTGAACAAATTAAAGAAGGGCAATTGACAGGATTATGAACGCACCGCAATGCTAACTATGCTACAAAAGAAAGGAAGAGGCTCAAAAGCACGGGCAGTACGCCAAAATAAGTAGACCGAAATCCAACTGCATCTACTACTAATCATCCACCTTGAGATATCTATCCAGAACATCTCGCTGGTATTAAGTTGCGAGCCCCACCCAATGTAAACCCAAAGCAACAGACAACTGCATTAAAAAGAACTTTGCGTAAAGTAAACAATCCTTGCAACCGCGGTTACAAGCACTGTTGTTTTCCCCCTTGTGGCAACAACACATCCCCTAGACTCATGTTTCTGTCACTCAAGCGTGTCATCGGGGGGGGGGGGCATGAACCCACAATCGAGCACACCGTTCCCTCTTGGGGTTACTACCTACTACTTGGCCAAAGCAATAAACAGCAACGGAGAACATGCAAGAATTACTTAGGAACAAAAATATAAGAGATAAGAACCAAATATATTACTCAATCACAATCTGAACATCATCTCATAATCCATCAGATCCCATCAAACTCAGCATAGCAATAGCAGAAAGATTACAAAAGTGCCTCGATCATGTAGGGAAGCTCACGAGGTCTAAACCATGAAGAGCAAAGAGGGGAGGAGAACATCACATAGCTACTGATCATGGACCCATGGTCCAAGGAAAACTACTCACAAGACATCCGGGAAGCATCCATGGTGGAGAGGAGACTCCCGGAGGTCGGCCCTCCCTCCGGCAGGGTGCCGGGAAGAGGTCTTCTGGTGCTCCCGATCTCGGAAGCGCGGCGACGGAGGAACAGAGGAGAGATCGTGAAAAAGGGTTCTGTTCTCGAAAGTTTCCCGTGACGGAGAATATATGGGCGAAGGGGGCAGCCAGGGGGGCCACCAGGGGTCCAGGCGCCCCCTGGCGCGGCCAAGCCCTAGGGTGCGCCACCAGGGCGCCTGGGCCCCTGGTGGTGGCCCTCTGGCCCCACCCAGGTTCTTCCGGGAAGGTTCCTTCACGCTGATTTTTTATCTGAATTTTCCCGAATTTTTGGAGCACTTTTTATATGGGGGAAAACTGAAATAGAAAAACAGCAGAAAATAGGAACTGGCACTGTGGTGCACTGAGTTAATAGGTTAGTCCAAATATGAGCAAAAGTGTATGAAAGTGTATCTAGATCATAGCAATATCACACAAAACATGCATGGAGCAAGCAGAAATTATAGATACGTTTTGGACGTATCAACATCCCCAAGCTTAATTCCTGCTCGTCCTCGAGTAGGTAAATGATAATAGCATAATTTCTGTGGTGACATGCTAGCAACCATATAAGAACTTTGAAAAGTAAAGCAATCAAGGTTAGAGATTCAATTCAAGTCATAACATGCAAGAGTCTATATTAGCATTGAAACAAGTAAAAAAAGAACATTAGGTGCAAGAGCTCTCGCTGTCCGTGACTCGAATGTCTCCAAATGGTGTTTGCGTGCAAGAAGGGGGATAGGGAATACGAGAAAAACAATTTATTTGTTGAGAACTCAATCTACTAAAGTTTCACACTTGGTCTTTTTCTGGAATCTTATCTTGACTCGTCCCCAGACCACTAGCCAGGTACAAGTCAATTTGATCCACTCCTTTTTCAATATTTTGAGCACTCATGCAATAGATGAGCGTAAGCACGAGAGTTGACACTTGGGATGGCAAAGAGAGGAGTATGGAGGAGGAAGACAAAAAAGGAGGAGAAAGGCTCACATCAATGAGGACAATCATAGGCAAGAGATGCCAAATGATAGATATGATGTGAGGAGTAGGGATTGCCATACAACGGATGCACATACGAGCTAGGAAGCTCTCTAATGGAACTAGTGGGGGTGCATCTAACTTGCTCGTTCATGAAGACCTAGAGCTCGTTTGAGGAGGCTCATCCTTGGAATATGCAAGCCAAGTTCTATAGTGTGAAGGTCCCCACATAGCTATATGCATAATGATCATCTCTATGGAGTACAAGGATATAAAGGGAGTACTAGTGTGGATCTCTCAAAAGGATAGTAGTGTTGCCCCTTTCTCTCTTTTTATTTATTTTTTCTCTTTTTTTCTATTTTTTTGTGGCCTCAATTGCTCTTTCTATGTAACTCTCATTTGTACTCTTTGGGATCTTTTATTGTGTCCACTTTGGGATCTTTTCCTCACTTAAGGGCAACACTCTATTTTACAAGAAGGTAAAGGAGATCTTTCACACTTTACAAGGTACTCAAAATCATAAAGAAGATGTAACTAACATGATTTATGCAATGTATGTCGCTTCCAGTGTAGCAGGAACATGTATGACATGAAGATCAAGTCATGAAGAGGTGGATGTTGCATGGCAATATATCTCGGAAAGGCTATGGAAATGCCTTGATAGGTAGGTATGGTGGCTGTTTTGAGGAAAGATATAAGGAGGTTTATGATGACAGAGCGTATCATGCCAAGGGTTTGGATGTACCGGCGAAGGTGGACACCAACTCTCGGAGCGAGAAGAAGGCAATGCACGGCATGGGAGAGGCTAGCAAAATATGGGAAGGTGGAAGTGTCAACTTTCAATACTTACATTAGTCCGAAGAACTCATGCACTTATTATCGGTAACTCTCAATCTAATAAGGAGGTTCACAAAGAGACAAGTACCCCGAGGAGGAGTGAATGGGGGTTTGGTTATCCTTGCGCATCCTTGACTCATGGTACGTGAGTGTACTCTAATATTCGATCCCTCCAAAGATTAGTGGTCCATCTAGTAGCTAGAGTTCTCAACTAGTTTTGTAGGTTTTGAAAATACACACGGATTGCCCAAAATACGACACCTATCACTAATAGGCTAGAGCTCTTGACACCAAAAGTTCAAACATTACTCACAAAAATACCTCAAAACTATTGCAAGTTACTACTAGAATTAAATAGCAACCTCAATTACCTACTTCCAAGACAAAACACAAATCAGTGCAACAACCAACTCTCTTTAAAAAGATAAACATGAAAACTAAAAAGAGTTCCAGCAACAGACTAAACAAAATCCAAGGCTCTTGCTAAAGAGAAACTAAGACTAAAACTAAACATGGCAGCAGCTATGAAAAGATAAAGAACACACAACAGCAAAAAGATAGGCAGGAAAAATCCTATGATGTGTTCTAGATTTTGAAAGTGGAGCGTGTTTCTCTCCCACACAAAGTAAGAAGGGATCTAACTTTTTATGAACAGCAAGCAAAGCTAAAGAAAACTAAAAATAAAACCTAAGAGCGAGACGCTCCAAGCATAGCACATAGCGCATGAAGTGATAAAAATATAGTGAGACGAAGGACGAACTGATGATTGTTGATGAAGAAGGGGATGCACGGGGGCATCCCCAAGCTTAGACGCTTGAGTCTCCTTGAATATTTATTGGGGATGCATGGAGGCTCAAAAGTGTATGAAAGTGTATCTAGATCATAGCAATATCACACAAAACATGCATGGAGCAAGCAGAAATTATAGATACGTTTTGGACGTATCAACTATATATAGCCTCCCCTTTCCATTTGATACAAATGCATAATGCTTAATAGCGGACGTAATACTCGCGGGTATGCTAGATACTCACCCTTGATTTATTTCCCCTTTTATGTTTTTCCTGATCGGCCGCTGCAGTCGACGTTGGAGCCCAGGAGCAGGAGTACCCCTGAGGCGGATACTACTACGTCGAGACCCCCGCTGACCAGGACCATGAGTAGTTTCGGAGGCTCCCATGCAGGAGGCCTTGCCTTTTCGATCTGTATCTCTGATGTTATTTGTGCTAGCCTTCTTAAGGCAAACTTGATTAACTATGTCTGTACTCAGATATTATGGCTTGTATAACTTATGTATTCGGGTCCGTGTGACCCCTTTATCTTGTAACATATTGGTTTATCCGTTTGCGTTTAGTGTTGTGCTGTGATATTCTCACCGTGGCACCCTAATATCAGTCGTGTACCATGCGTGTATGATTACTGTACACGAATTGATTTTGGGGGAGTCACAAACTGAAAGATTTTCTGGCAGAAACATATCGAAAAGAAAACACACGAAATTGCGAGATACGTTGCCGAAACAATCCAGGCAAATATATAGCAAAAATTTCTGCACAGAAAGGAAGGCAAAGAGCCAAAGTTGGGTCGGAGATGGACTCCTGGGTGCCCAGGCGGCCTCCCGGCGTGGCCAGGGGGTAGGCCGCGCCAGGGGGCGCCTGGGCCCCTTGGAGCTTGTCTCCGGCTCCACTTAGGCCTCAAATTTTCCTAATTTTACAAAAACTCATAATATGGGATTTTTATGGCGGTTCGTGATGTTTCCTTACCGTAATACATACCTTTCCTTATTGTTCTTCTGCCGGTGTCTGAAACAGGGCTGCAACATGTTCTTCATGAATTGTTGTGTATACCAAATCCACATCAACATTGACAGGGTCTCCTGCTATGCAATGCTTAAGTCTTTGCCCATTCACAACTTGAGGTTTGGTGCCTTCAAAATTGTTAATCTTGATTTCACCCGAGCGGTAGACTTCTTCAATATGAAATGGCCCTTCCCACCTGGAAAGTAGTTTACCTGGAGAAAACCTGAAACGAGATCTAAACAAAAAAACTTTATCACCAACATTAAATTCACGTTTTAGAATCCTCCTATCGTGTCACTTCTTTACTTTTCCTTTGAACATTTTAGCGCTCTTGTAAGCTTCACTTCTCCACTCATCTAGAGAAATCAAGTTCATGAGACGCTTTTCACCAGCTAATTTCGGGTCAGCAGTAAGCTCTCTAATAGCCCAGAAAGCTTTGTGTTCTAATTCTAATGGAAGATGGCAAACCTTGCCATAGACCATCTTTTAGGGAGACATGCCCATGGGGTTTTTGTAAGCAGTTCGATACGCCCACAAAGCTTCCCCTAACTTATTTGACCAATCTTTTCTAT
Organism: Bromus sterilis; assembly: GCA_950022295.1. Lineage (NCBI taxonomy): Eukaryota > Viridiplantae > Streptophyta > Magnoliopsida > Poales > Poaceae > Bromus > Bromus sterilis. The sequence continues at coordinate 37,340,040 of OX465597.1, forward strand.
TTCTATTAACTGTCTTCTGTAAGATCAACTTGATCTCTCTATTGGTGAGCTCAACTTGCCCACTAGTTTGAGGGTGGTACGGTGAAGAAATTCTATGATTGACATCGTACTTGTCTAAAGCTTTTCTAAAAGCTCCATGCGTAAAGTGTGAACCCCCATCAGTCATGAGGTACGTGGGTACTCCAAACCTAGGAAAAATTACATCCTTGAGCATTTTCAAAGATGTCTTGTGATAGCACTTTCAGTGGGGATTGCCTCTACCCACTTGGTTACATAATCAACAGCAACTAAAATTTGAGTGTACTTGTGCGAGGGAGGAAAAGGACCCATAAAATCAAAACCCCACAATCAAAAGGCTCAATCACTAGAGAGTAATTCATAGGCATCTCATTCCTTCTACTAATATTACCAACTCTCTAACACTTATCACAGGATAAGACATAATTTCTAGCATCCTTAAAGAGAGTAGGCCAATAAAAACCTGATTGACGAACCTTATGTGCGGTCCTCTCACCGGCATGATGTCCTCCATATGGACTATCGTGACATTGTCTGAGAATGTCCTTCTGCTCGTGTTCCGGTATGCATCTCCTCACGATCCCATCTGGAACTTCTTTGAAAATACGTGGGTCATCCCAAAAGTAATGCCTCAAATCATGGAAGAACTTCTTCCTTTGCTGAAGTATTAAACCTGGAGGCAAAAACTTTGCAACGATAAAGTTAGCATAATCTGCAAACCAAGGATCGGAGAGAGATTGTACTTTTACAACAGCTAGTTGTTCGTCTGGAAAACTGTCGTTGACTGGAATGGGATCATGCGGTATATCTTCCATCCTTGAAAGATTATCCGCCACCGGATTGTCTGCTCCTTTCCTATCGACAATCTGCAAATCAAATTCTTGAAGAAGGAGTTCCCAATGGATGAGTCTTGGTTTGGAATCCTTCTTCTCCATAAGATACTTAATGGCAGCATGGTCAGTATGAATAATAACCTTAGAATCAACAATATACTTCCTAAACTTATCACAAGCAAACACTACTGCTAAGAATTCCTTCTCAGTAGTAGCATAATTCTTTTGAGCACTATCAAGGGTTTTGCTAGCATAATATATAACATTCAACTTCTTATCAACCCTTTGCCCTAAAACAGATCCAACGGCAAAATCACTAGCATCACACATAATTTCAAAACTTAAATTCCAATCAGGTGGTTGTACTATAGGAGCGGTTATTAAAGCTTTCGTAAGAACTTTGAAGGCTTCCTTACAATATTCATCAAAAACAAAAGGAACATCCTTCTGGATAAGATTAGTGAGGGGTCTGGAAGTCTTAGAAAAGTCTTTAATAAATCTTCTATAGAAACCAGCATGGCCGAGAAAACTATTAATACCTTTGATGTCCCTTGGATAGGGCATCCTTTCAATTACTTCGATCTTGGCCCTGTCCACCTCAATTCCACTCTCGGAAATCTTGTGGCCAAGAACAATTCCCTCATTGACCATAAAGTGGCACTTCTCCCAGTTAAGCACCAAATTTGTCTCCTCACATCTCTGCAAAACTTTATTAAGGTTGTGGAGACAATAGTCAAAAGAGGTTCCATAGACGGAGAAATCTTCCATGAATACCTCCACAATTTCTTCACAAAAACCATGAAAGATAGCAGACATACATCTTTGAAAAGTAGCAGGGGCATTACATAAACCAAAAGGCATACGCCTGTAAGCATAAGTACCATAGGGACAAGTAAAAGTGGTCTTCTCTTGATCAGCAGTGTTAACATGAATTTGAGAGAAGCCAGAATAACCATCAAGATAACAAAAGTGAATATTTTTGGATAACCTTTCAAGCATTTGGTCGATGAACGGCAACGGGTAGTGGTCCTTCCTGGTTGCCTTGTTCAGCTTCCTGTAATCAATACACATTCTATATCCAATAATAATTCTCTGAGGTATTAGTTCATTCTTATCATTAGGAACCACAGTTGTACCTCCTTTCTTTGGAACACAATGAACCGGGCTTACCCACTTAATATCAGCTATAGGGTAGATAATACCTGCGGCTAGAAGCTTGAGAATCTTAGTCCTTATAACATCCATCATTTTCTGATTCAACCGTCGTTGATGATCAATAATTGGTTTAGCATCAGGCTCAAGGGTGATGGTATGTTGACAAATAGATGGACTAATCCCCTTAAGGTCAACAAGGGTATAGCCAATTGCACCTCGATGTTTGTGAAGTACTTCAAATAGTCGCTCTTCTTCATACCCTAAGAGGTTAGAATTGATAATAACATGATATACTTTCTTTTCATCTAAATAAGAATATTTGAGCGTATCGGGAAGAGGTTTAAGATCAAACACTGGATCTTCTTTTGGTTTCGATAAAATTCCCAAAGGCTCAACCGGAAGGTTGTGCTTTGGGATAGAAGGTTGTCTTAAGAATATTTCGTCCAGCCCATTTCTCTCCTGCATATGCAAATCATTCTCGTGGTCCTCCATATATTGCTGCAAATGATCATTAGGAGGAATAGAAATGGAAGCAATATCTTCAATAATCTTATCGTTACTAGGCAAATTAGCACCGCGAGGCTGCTTAGAGAACTTAGAAAAGTTAAATTGATATGGCTCACCATTGAATTCAACAAAAACTATACCTTTCTTCCAATCTATTATAGCTCCACAAGTTCTGAGAATAGGTCTACCGAAAATAATAGGAAAAAATTTATCCCTTACTGAACCAAGTACTAGAAAGTCGGTAGGATATTTTACATTTCCACATAGGACTTCAACGTCTCTCACAATTCCGATAGGAGAGATAGTTGCTCTGTTTGCAAGATGAATAGTAACATCAACTTATTCAAGTTCACAAGGTGAAATCTCACCCATGATATCTTGATAAAGTGAATACGGGATAGCACTAGCACTCGATCCCAAATCACATAGCCCATAATAATTGTGATCTCCTATTTTAACAGATACTACTGCAGTACCTGAAATTGGGCCTTTATTCTTGGCTGTGACAAGGTTAGTGGAAACAACACAAAAATTTATATTGGAATCTAAAGAATCATTAGTAACAAGATCCTTAACCAATGCAACTTGAGGATCGACCTTGATCTGTTCCTCAGGCTCATTAATTCTTCTCTCACTTTTATTTATTATGCCTGTCACAAAAGAGTGCTCCCTTATCCTTGCGGGAAAAGGGGGATTTTCATATATAACTGCAGGCAAAATAGGGTCAGCAACATGAATATCAATAGGTAATTCTTTGAAGGGTTTATGATGCTGATCCTTCTTCTTCCTAGAAGAGTCAACATGAGAGGCAAAATCCTTACAAAAATCAATCATTAGATGGGAATCAAGACCAATCTTAGAGAAAAAGGTATTAAAGTAATCAATTTTCACGTAGCTCTCTATATAATCATGCTCATAATTTATAGTGGGTTCAATACCTTTATCTATTTCCCAATCTTCGGTATTCTTCTGGATCCTTTCAATGAAATCCCATATTTCTTCAACGCCTTTCTTCTGAAATACCCCACTAGAGGAGGCATCCAACATCTCCTTATCCTGACGAGAAACTCTAGCATAAAAATTTGTAAGTATAATATCCTTGGGGAGCTCATGAATAGGACATTTGATCATTAGGTATTTCAATCTCCCCCCAAGATTGAGCGATGCTTTCTCCGTCACGAGACCTAAAGTTATAGATATAGTTTATGTCTCGATGAATTTCATGAAGAGGATAAAACTTGGTATAAAAGAGAGACATAAGCTCTTGCCAATCAAGCAAATGTGAGTTATCGAGAAGCTTATACCAATCTGAAACTTTATCTATAAGCGATACGGAGAAAAAAATCCTCATGACAAACTCCATTGATACACCTGCAAGCTTAAATAGTGAACATAGTTGTGACAAATATAGAAAGTGTTCACCGGGATGTCTGTCTCCTGCATAACGATTAGCCAAAACACAATCGATAATACGAGCTGGTATTTTATAAGGCACAATTTCAGTAGGGGGAGGAACAACCACCACAGATGTGGGGCGTTTCCCCGCAAACAACGATCCAATAGCTAGGTTGTCCATATGGAAAAAGAGCAGCAACAACAAAATAAAAAAAGCAATATAAAAATTTCCTTACCAGCTTCACTTACCAATAGCACTATGCTCCCCCGCAACGGTGCCAGAAAACGGTACTTGATGACCCACAACCGTAAGGGATCTATTGTAGCGTTTTCGATAAGTAAGAGGGCCGAACCCAACGAGGAGCGAAAGGTATTGATAAGTGATTTTGGACAAGGAATAACTGCAAGCACTGAAAGATAACTTTTTAGGGGTTTTCGGTATAAGCAACAATAAGACAAAAGCAAGAAAAGTAAATGGTGCTGAGGAGCAGCAGGTGGCCCAATCCTTTGAGAAAAGGATAAGCCTGGCAACTGAACTTATAAAGACTAAAGCGTTCTTGTGGACACATGGAGAGTTAGTCATGCGCTTTCGCCATATTCTGCATTGATAACATGTTTTGTGTTGATAAGTGTTGAGTGGGTGGATCTATGCTAGAACACCTTCTAGACTAAGATAAGTTCATTCTTATGATTAAACAACTTGCAAGCATCCGCAAATACAAGGTAGAAATTAAGGAAAAGCCTAACCACAACAATACGATCAAGAATCAATTATTCCCTTGGGTAAAAGTGTGCAAACTGGGGTTCAAGTTTCTGTCACTCCGGCAATCCACCGTAAGCATTCTTTATACACAATGTATTCCCCTAGATCCTTAATAAGGCGAAGTGTTGAGTGTTCGACTCACACAACACCACTAGGAAAATAACAACACAACTTAAATATCAAACAACACATATTACTTCAAAATCATATGACTACTAACAACAAGACTTCTCCCATGTCCTCACGAACTAAAGTAACTACTCACAAGACATAAAAGAGATCATGATCAGAGGTGATAAATAGGTAGTAAACAATCTGGTCATAATGATATTTCTCCAACAAAACTCAATAGCATTCACCACAAAGTAGTAATCAACACCGGTAGAGTAGAGAGGATAGATAGTACGAGTTACAACGCAAGTTGCAATTGTGAGATGAGATTGGATGAAGACGAAGATGGTGTTGATGTTGGGGATGATGTCGATGATGATCTCGATGATTCCCGTGACGATGGTGATGACGATGGCGATGATCTCCCCTTCCGGGAGGTGATCTCCTCGTCGGAATCTGCCCGCCGGAGAGCCCTTTTCTTCTCTATAAGTTTCCTCCACGGAGCGACGGCGGAACTCCGTAAAAACTCCTCTTTTTAGGGTTTTCGGAAGACAAAGAATATATAGGCCAGAGGGGGGAGCTTGGGGTGGTCCCAGGGCTCCAGGCGCCCTCCCGGCGTGGCCAGGGTGGGGGCCGCGCCAGGTGGCCGCCTGGGCACCCTGTGGCCCCCCTCTGGTCCATCTTTTGCGTGTCTCCGTCAATCCTCTAAAAAACACCCTCCGTAGATTTTCAGGTAATTTTGAGGTGTTCTTCTTTAGCAACTCAGCATCCACTTTTTATCGCTGAATTTTGCGTCTGCTGCTTCGGCACCAGAAAGTTGCAAACTGTGTAAAACAAGCCAAAACAACATATGAACATCATCGTAATGTGAAACATATCAATGAATAAGGACGAATTACGATATAAAATAGTGATGCATTTTGGACGTATCAACTCCCCCAAGCTTAGACCTCGCTTGTCCCCAATCGAAAACTGAGCTCGGTAAACCTGTCCACAAGTTTAGAGAGTGAAGTGTCGATAAATAGAATACAGACAAGAAGCATCATGATTTCTTCACCAAACTCAAACATCCTCAACAACAATCTTCAACTCATAGGGCCCTTATGAAAGAGTAATAACAATTATAATCAAGAGTAGGGCTAAGGAAACTCATCAAATCATGGAAAACATGTCCTTTGGTCAAAGAACAACTAATAGCTTTTACTTTTGCTCTTTCTTTTTATATTTTTATGAGATCAATTGAATCTTTTCAAAGAACGTGCTGTTAGGCACGAAGTGAAAATGTTAACACAAAGGAAGATGTTTGCTTCAGCCAGGCTTAACAAACAACTTACTTATCAAATGATAATGTCAACAAGGATGCGGTATGACAGATCTTAATGCAACTTTATATGTATGAATCCTTCTCACATCAAGTGTATGCTCTCTTTAAGAATAGAAAGAAGTAGGAATAACTGACTCAACCTAAAACTAAAAGATAGGCCCTGCTCTAGGGAAGTAGGGAAAACTCATGTGCTATCCTTAAATCAAGCAGAATGAAAACACGTTTTGAGAGGTGCATGATTTGTCAACGAATGCTAATAGTTAACTCAATTACTTCTCAAATTGGACAAGTTTTGAGGAACGGCTCCCACATGGGGACGATCACATCCCCGCAATCTCCTTTGTTTATCACTGCCAAAGTTTTCTGATTTCTCATGAACAAAGCGTGAATGAGGGTTTGTTTGTTGTATTATCTTTTATGAGCTGGGCGCACTCATGCCAATTCCTCCTCGTATTAGGGGTTTGCAGATAGACATGCAATCCTGGAATAAAACTTGTCCAACTTAAGAAGATCATGAATTAACTACTACTTCCTCATGAGCTAAAACTGGGGCACAAATAGAAGATTTTGAACATTTAAGGATAACACATAAATTCTATACTTTAGGAGTGGTAGTGGAATACCACGAATAGGAAGGTATGGTGGAATCATATGGAAAATATTGGTTTCAGGGTATGGATGCACAAGCAGAATTCCGCTTAGTACAGAGGTTTGGCTAGCAAAGGCTTTGAGAGAACAGGCAATTGATGATGACTTAGATAAAAAGCAAGATAAAGCATAAACATTAAAATAAGAATAGCACATAAAGTTGTCTTCCTTGTCAACATAACACTTCAAGCATAATAACATAAAGGTTTTGTCTATGTCGCTACTTTGAGAAAATCATGCTTGTTGTTATGACCAAAGGTATGTTTGCCAAGATTAAATAAAGTTTTCAAAGCCATACCTAATATAAGGTCAATACTCCCCATAATAATCATCATAAGGTCGATTGCGTAAAGAGAATACTGAGTGCAGCGAAGGAATCAATAGACTTCTCATTAATATTCCATCATAGATGACTAACAACACAACTTAAATATCAAACAACACATATTACTTCAACATCACATGACTACTAACAACAACACTTCTCCCATGTCCTCAAGAACTAAAGTAACTACTCACAAGAAATAAAGGAGATCATGATCAGAGGTGATAAATAGGTGGTAAACAATCTGGTCATAATGATATTTCTCCAACAAAACTCAATAGCATTCACCAGAAAGTAGTAATCAACACCGGTAGAGTAGAGAGGATAGATAGTACGAGTTACAACGTAAGTTGCAATTGTGAGATGAGATTGGATGAAGATGAAGATGGTGCTGATGTTGGGGATGATGTCGATGATGATCTCGATGATGCCCGTGACGATGGTGATGATGATGGCGATGATCTCCCCTTCCAGGAGGTGATCTCCTCGGCGGAATCTGCCCGCCAGAGAGACTTTTCTTCTCTGTAAGTTTCCTCCACGGAGCGGCAGCGGAACTTCGTAAAAACTCCTCTTTTTAGGGTTTCCGGATGACGAAGAATATATAGGCCAGATTGGGGAGCCTGGGGTGGTCCCAGGGCTCCAGGTGCCCTCCCGGCGCGGCCCGGGTGGGGGTCGCGCCAGGTGGCCGCCTGGGCACCCTATGGACCCCTCTAGTCCCTCTTTTGCGTGTCTTCGTCAATCCTCTCAAAAACACCCTCTGTAGATTTTCAGGTAATTTGGAGGTGTTCTTCTTTAGCAACTCAGCGTTCACTTTTTATCGCTGAATCCTGAGTCTGCTGCTTCGGCACCGGAAAGTTGCAAACTGTGTAAAACAAGCTAAAACAACATAAGAACATCATCGTAATGTGAAATATATCGATGAATAAGGACAAATTACGATATAAAATAGTGATGCATTTTGGACGTATCACTTGCCCGCGAAGACTATCTCGAGCCCCTACAGTTGAGGGTTATCAGATTCCAAAGAAGACCAAGTGTGAAACTTTAGTTGATTGAGTTCTCAACAATAATATTTTTTTCTCGTATTCCCTATCCCCTTCTTGCACGCAAACACCATTTGGAGACATTCGAGTCACGGACAGCGAGAGCTCTTGCACCTAATGTTCTTTCGTTGCTTGTTTCAATGCTAATATAGACTCTTGCATGTTATGACTTGAATTGAATTACATACCTTGATTGCTTTACTTTTAAAAAGTCCTTATATGGTTGCTAGCATGTCACCACAGAAATTATGCCTGTTATCATTTACCTACTCGAGGACGAGCAGGAATTAAGCTTGGGGATGTTGATATGTCTCAAACGTATCGATAATTTCTGCTCGCTCCATGCATATTTTGTGTGATATTTCTATGATCTAGATACACTTTCATACACTTTTGATCATATTTGGACTAACCTACTAACTCAGTGCACCCCAGTGCCAGTTCCTGTTTTCTGCTGTTTTTCTATTCCAGGTTTCCCCCATATTAAAAATGCTGCAAAAATTCGGGAAAATCAGATAAAAAATCAGCGTAACGGAGTCTTCCAGAAGCACCCAAGTAGGGCCAGAGGGCCACCACCAGGGGCCTAGGCGGCCACCTGGCGCGGCCAAGCCCCTGGCCGCGCCAGGTGGCCGCCTGGGCCCCTGGTGGCCCCCTAGATCCCCCCCCTTCGCCCATTTATTCTCCGTCACGGGGAAACTCGAAAGACAGAACCCTATTTCGCAAATTATCCTCTGTTCCGCCGCCGCCGCGCGTCCAAGATCGGGAGCACCATCAGGACCCTTCCCGGCACCCTGCCGGAGGGAGGATTGACCTCCGGGAGCTTCCCCTCCACCATGGACGCTTCCCGGATGTGCTGTGAGTAGTCTACCTTGGACCATGGGTCCGTGATCAGTAGCTATGCGATGTTCTCCTCCCCTCTTTGTTCTTCATGGTTTAGACCTCGTGAGCTGCCCTACATGATCGAGGCACATATGTAATTCTTTCTGCTTTTGCTATGCTGAGTTTGATAGGATTTGATGGATTATGAGATTATGTTCAGATTGTGATAGAGTAATATAATTGGTTCTTATCTTTTGTATTTTTATTCCGAAGTAATTCTTGCATGTTCTCCGTTGCTATTTATTGCTTTGGCCAAGTGGTAGGTAGTGACTCCAAGAGGGAACGTTATGCTCGATTGTGGGTACATGCCCCCTGATGACATGCTTGAGTGATAGAACATGACTCTAGGGGATGTGTTGTGGCCACAAGGGGGAAAACAACGGTGCTTGTAACCGCGGTTACAAGGATTGTTTACTTTACGCAAAGTTCTTTTAATGAAGTTGTTTGTTGATTTGGGTTTACAGTTTGGGTGGGGCTCGCAACTTAATACCAGCGAGATGTTCTAGATAGATATCTCAAGGTGGATGATTAGTAGTAGATGCAGATGGATTTCGGTCTACTTATTTTGGCATACTGCCCATGCTTTTGAGCCTCTTCCTTTCTTTTGTAGCATAGTTAGCATTGTGGTGCGTTTATAATCCTGTCAATTGCCCGTCTGTAATTTGTTTACCTCGCATAGCAGTCTTATCGTCTTTTGGGAGAGAGACATCACTAGTGAACATCATGGGACCCCGGTCCATATTCTCATCACTGTTTACACACTCATTTACTTTATTGCTTTTACTTTCAGTTTGCTATCATTATCATTATTCTGTGTTTTTTATCCTTCGTAAACAACAAGACCGGAGAGATTGACAACCTCTCTGAACTTCGTTGGGAGTAAAGTTAATTGTGTTGTGTGCAGGTCCGCGTCAGGTGCGCCACTGACACCTACTTATCATCGCCAGAGTCCTACTGGTCGATACTCAACCTCGGTATCTTCACCAAGGGAAACTTGCTGCTATGGTGCATCTTACCTTCCACTTGGGGTAACCAACAAAGGGCGAGAAGCAATCCTCTCTCGCGTATCAGGAACTAACCCACGTGTGTGGATTCTGTTGACCACGATCAATTCCTCTTGCCAGTCCCTTCGGAAGGTCATGGATTAATTGCACGCCTAGATGGAGATTCTTTTTCCCCTATGGATTGAAGTGGAACGTAGCGTCTTGACTCGTGGATTAGCCAAACCAAACAATCCCTAAAGTGACATAATTAAGAGCTAATGGATACACGTGAAGGAAGGTTATGACCAGTGATGTGATCATGGTTATCGCGTCTTGACTCGTGGATTAGCCACACCAAACAAGCCCTAAAGTGAAATAATTAAGAGCTAATGGATACACGTGAAGAAAGGTTATGGCCAGTGATGTGATCATGGTTATCTAGTTGTTTGGACTTCAACGAGATGCTTCCTCAACTTCGCAACCACTGCTTTGTAAGTTGGTCGTTACTATTGTGCAAGTATAATGTGACTGAAGTGCACAATATGAAGGCTCGCCGTATCTCGCAGGCCAATGCCCTCAAGGCTCGCCTCCGGGGTTGCCCTGGGAGTCCTGTTAGCGGTGACGAGATCATTATTTAGGAGTATGTTGAGTTCTTCTCTGACATGGTTGATGCTCCTCCGGATGATCAAGATGAGGATGCCACTACTAGGAAAGTGTTTATAGATAGAAAGGGATTCTGTGGCTCACCTACAAGGTGTGCTCCACAAAATTATTTTTGTGGCGCATTGAGCAAGGTGCGCCACAGAAATAAGGAAATTTCGGTGGCGCATTGGACCGTGATGCACCAGTAAAGTCCTAATTTCTGTGTCGCATGTGCTCCGGTGCGCCAATGAAATTTGGGTGGGGCCCACCACGTGGATTTGGAAGCCTCTTTCTGTGGTGCATGGGACCCGGTGCGCCACAGAATCTAAAGTTTCTGTGGCGCACCCAGTCGCATGCGCCACATAAACTTTACATTCTATGGCGCACTTGGACCCATGCGCCACAAAAAGTGGCTTCCAGATACACCATTTAAAGCCCGACCCTCTCCACCACCACCACCCCAAGTTCATTAATTACTCCTCCTAGGTCGTACTCCTCCTCACCCCACCCCATTTTTCCCATAGGTTCCTTCAATTTTAGTTGTTTAACCTATTTGGGTTGATATATTTGTAAGGGGAAGCCTCTCCAACACTTTGTTTTCCTTCTCCATATCTCCCTTTCTTCACTATCCTATCCAAACACCAATCTCTCTCACAGCGGTGTCGCCTCAGAACGAATCTACTAGGTGAGTACATATTTGGAGGACATAGATATGTATGTTTTGTGTGGCCGGCGGTGTGCGCCCTGTGTATGTGATGTTTTGTACATATATATGTGAATCTTTTGTGCGGGTGATGAAAGAATATATGTTTGCATGGGAAGAAGCTTTTTTTGTCACTTACGTTGGCATGGTGCATGGATGTTTGCCGAAATGTTGATTCATTTCCGTTTTGGAATTTTTTTGCACTACCCATATGTCCTATTTGAAGGAAAGTCATGCCGAATTTTTCCGGCGACCATGTGCATGCGCATTGTGTGGTTCTAATTAAAACACTCTAATTGTGCCGCGTAGGCAACCATGGTCATTAAGATGATAGGAGGTCGAGTGGGTAGATACAAGGAAGAGGCGAAAGCCGACATGATTCTAAACAACTGGACCCAGATAAGATGTCCATGCCAAAAATGCAAACTCCGGTCCTGGATCGACCCTGATTCCGGACTATTGGAGGGGCACCTTCTCAGGTGCGGTTTCATGCATGAACAACGAGATGCCGGCGGACATCATCATCATCAAAAAGGAGATGTCGGCGGACATCATCATGAAGAAGGAGATGCCGACGTACATATTCATCATGAATAAGGAGATGATGTCAGAGTAGATGGTGGTGGAGAGGACGTGAACACGGAGACACTGCTAACTTCAGCCTTGCGGGACCCTCATGTTCAAGAACTGCTCCTGAAGGAGACGAGCAACGCTAGAGCTGCAGCCAGAGAGAAAGCTAAGCTGGCGCAAATGGAGATAGATGGGACTCCATTGTATCCTAGATGTCGGCCCGAGGATACACGCCTGAATGTAACACTCAAGGTTCTGGAGATGAAGGCGGAATACAAATGGACCAACGTGAGCTTCAACGCTTTCATTCAATTCTGCCACGATCGTCTTCCACAGGGGAACACCTTGCCAAGAAGTATCGATGAGTCCAAGAAGATCATGTGCCCCCTCGACCTACCACTTTAATGGATAATTATGATGAGCAAGACGGAGGCGGTGATCATGAGCATGACGGTGGCGATGATGAACCAACAACCGGTGTAGGCGAGGATGCCACCACCACCGATCGTAGCGACCGCACCGATGTCGGCGCCTCCGAAAACCCGTCCACTAAGAAGAAAAATAAGGACAGGAAGGATCGGACGCCGCAAGTGCTCTTACCCATCTGCGAGGAGTTCACTCAAGTCACACTAAGTGGCCTACCCATTGAGCCTACACATGTTTCAAGAGGGTAGAACATGCAACTTGGCTGCATCGTCCGGGAAAGCATGTCTATCAACACCAAGCACATCAGATCCAATGTGGCTTTGGTCGACAACCTCATTAGGAAGCTTCACAAACGATACAAGTTCGCAGTGCAGTATGATAACCTAGATTTAGGGATGAACGCGGTAAACAGATTAGCCGTCACGAAGATGAGCAACGCCTTGAACAGCTGGAAAATCCGGGTGAAGGGAAAGATAGCTAAAGTTCAAAGCTAGGAGACGATAAGTCTGAAAGAGCCGATGATCGACGAAGAAGAGTTAAACACCTTCAAGGCGGGGCTAGCGTCCGATGAGGCTAAAATATGGACTGCATGGGGGAAGAAGATGTGGGACTTGAACACTGGTAACCATAAGTGCGGAAGCGGCGATTACTGAGGAAAACAACCCATTTGTGACAAGGAGGACGCCGAGATGGAACGCCTGGGAATAGAGAACAGGTGGCTCAAAATCACGGATCCACAACTGAGGAACTTTGTCCGGGCCCGCTACTATTGGGACTGCGAAGCTCAAGAATTTGGTACCAACGATGGAGAGGTGAAGGCGTTTGAGCTAGAGCTGGTAAGGAATTTACCGCGGATCTCAAGTTTATTGCATTCTAATTAAATAAGGAAGCCAAATTTCTAAATGGGTTCACCTTTCTTTTTCAGGAGAACGAACTAAATGCTACTCCTCCGCCAGCTTGCACGTCGGATTCCCAATCGTCGACGGGGCCGTGGGAGACATCTTTAAACAAGGTTGTCAACACTTACAAGAAGAGGGGAAAGTTGTTTCCCCTGACGTCAGCTGGACATGTGTCCGGCTTTGGTACGAGCATGAAGTTTGGCGAGTACTACAAAGATGATATCAAGAAAAGGAAGGAGAGGAAGTCCGCGTCCTCGACAAAAGAAAAAGAGCAGGTTGAATAACTGAAGAAGAAGGTGGAGTCAATTCCGCACATCGTCGCGCAACAAGTGGAGGAGAGGATTCGCGATATCATCCCCGCCGGTTTGATGAAGTGGCTAGCTGCTTGGAATGCGGCATGTCGAGTGGGACCGATACATTTGCCCAGCATGAACGGAAGAAACTCGGCCGCAGTCGACGTGTCACCGGACGCGGTGACCCAACCGGCCGCCGGCAACACCGGATTACTTAATAATGCACCCGAGCCGGACTTTGTGACGCCGCTCGCCGTCATCGGCGGTGTCGCGACATTAGAGGCGGCCGCCACTGTCTCGACATTAGAGGAGCTGAACACCATCACCAAGGTAACAAGCTAATTAGTTTGTCCGCGCCATCTCCTTTATGCCTTAATTTGGTGACTGCCATCTCATGACGACAAACGCATGCATGTTTTGACTCAAGATATTGCTTGCGTACTCCTGCATAATGTGGCCGGCCGCGTTTTGAAGGATGTGGCCACAGGCGTTCTCCTACAACCAGGGAACCGCATGATGTACAACATTCCACTAGATTATGTCGTGATGAGGGTCAGGTTGGCTCGGGTGTTGACTGGGTTCAACGACTTGGACCTAATACGTCCCAAGCGTATCTATAATATCAGCTTGCTCCATGCATGTTTTGTGTGATATTGCTATGTTTGAGCTACACTTTCATACACTTTTGATCATATTTTGACTAACGTATTAACTCAGTGCACCCCAGTGCCAGTTCCTGTTTTGTGCTGTTTTTCTATTTCAGGTTTCCCCCATATTAAAAATGCTCCAAAAATTCCGGAAAATACAATAAACAATCAGTGTACTGGAAGCTTCTGGAATCACCTAGGAGGGGCCAGAGGGGACCCACCAGGGACCTAGGCGCCCTCCTGGCGCGCCCTAGGGTGGGGCCGCGCCAGGGGGGCGCCTGGACCCTTGGTGGCTCCCCTGGCTGCCCCCTTCGACTATATATTTTCGTCACGGGAAACCTCGGAGGACAGAACCCTTTTTCGCGATCTCGCCTCTGTTCCGCCGCCGCCGCGCTTCCAAGATCGGGAGCGCCAACAGACCTCTTTCCGGCACCCTGCCGGAGGGAGGATTGACCTCCGGGAGCTTTCCCTCCACCATGGACGCTTCCCGGATGATCCGTGAGTAGTTGATGACCCTCAACTGTAGGGGATCGATTGCAGTGTTCTCGCGGGTAAGTTAACCCAATTTATTGATTCGACACAAAAGTATTTATAAGCTTTGACAGTTGAGTTGTCAATTCAACCGCACCTGAAATATGCTTGCTTGCAAAAGAGTATTAATAGAAACTGTGATATGATAGTGATAATGATAACGGCAAAAGTAAACTAGTAGTAGCCAACAGGATTAAAACATTGTAGGCTAGGGAGATGGATGGTTGGGCGATGCATGAATAAGAATGAACATGTAATAGATTCTAACACGGGGCAAGGCACATAGAAAAGCAATGATCATCTAGGCAAATATCAAACATTAGGCATTTATCCCATAGGTAGTTGTGCGTGTTTGCAATAAGAACTTGCACAACATCTTTTGTCCTACCATCCCTCTACGAACGGGGCCAAAAGGAACTTATGGAGATTAAGGTGCTCCTATCAAAGAGCTCCGGAACAAAGCAATAAACTCAATGGATAGATGGAATCCTCAAATTATGGACCGTCCCCTTTGATGTCCCAAGCTGTCACCTTAAGGATCGCCAGTTCCGGACCATAATAGGTGCATAAAACTCATAGATAGGATCTTGAACATAGATAAACTCATGAAAACATAAGTGGTTCAGATCAGAAAACATGGCACTCGGGCCCAAAGTGACAAGCATTAAGAACAACAAGTTGTAGAAAAGATGATAAACACCAAAGTAGATGATAGGCAACATGCCCCTGACAATCTGACGAACTATTACATGATCAATCTCATCCAATCCCTACCATCCCCTTTGCCTACAGCAGGGAATTACTCACACATGTGAAGAGAAGTCATGGAGGAAGGATCGAGTGGTGATGGTGATGGAGATGGCGACGATCTCCCCTCTCTGGAGGCCAGATCAGCCTCCAGATTAGCCCTCCCGAGGAAGAACAAAGGTTGGCGGCGGCTCCGCGACGGGTTCTGGAAAAGTGGCTTCTGTTCTGGAGTTTTCCGTCACGGGAATAAATACGAGACGGAGTAGGGCACCAGGGGAGGAGGGAGTCGCCCAGGCAGCCAGAGGGCGCGAACCCACCCCTAGCCGCGCCCACAGGGCGCCTGGGCCCGCCCTGGCTTCCCTCTGGCCTCACTTCTGGCTTTGGGCTCCTTCGGGTGCGTGCATTTTCTGGTATTTTTCTGGGAATTTTCTGAGATGTCCAAAAATCCATTTTCCTGTGCACAATAAAACCATACAGGCAGCTCTGATGAAAACAACGTCATTCCGGGTTAGTTTAGCTCAAATCATGCAAGAATGAGGGCAAAACAATAGCAAAAGTGTTTGGAAAAGTAGATACGTTTGATACGTATCAGTAATCTACCTTGGACCATGGGTCCATGATCAGTAGCTATGTGATGTTCTCCTACCCTCTTTGTTCTTCATGGATTAGGCCTTGTGAGCTGCCCTACTTGATCAATGCACATATGGAATTCTTTCTGCTGTTGCTATGCTGAGTTTGCTGGGATCTGATGGATTATGAGACTATGTTCAGATTGTGATTGAGTAATATATTTGGTTCTTATCTTTTATATTTTTGTTCTTGAGTAATTCATGCACGTTCTCCGTTGTTGTTTATTGCTTTGTCCAAGTAGTAGGCAGTGACTCCAAGAGGGAATGTTATGCTCGATTGTGGGTTCATGCCCCCTGATGACTAGCTTGAGTGATTGAAACATGAGTCTATGGGATGTGTTATTGCCACAAGGGGGAAAACAACGGTGCTTGTAACCGCGGTTGCAAGGATTGTTTACTTTATGCAAAGTTTTTTTAATGCAGTTGTCTGTTGCTTTGGGTTTACACTTTGGGTGGGGCTCGCAACTTAATACCAGCGAGATGTTCTGGATAGATATCTCAAGGTGGATGATTAGTAGTATATGCAATTGGATTTCGGTCTACTTATTTTGGCTTACTGCCCAAGCTTTTGAGCCTCTTCCTTTCTTTGTAACATAGTTAGCATTGCGGTGCCTTTTTAACCCTGTAAATATCCCAGCTGTGATTTGTTTACCTCGCATAGCAGTTTTATCATCTTTTGGGAGAGAGACATCACTAGTGAACATCATGGGACCCCGGTCCATATTCTCATCACTGTTTACACGCTCAATTTATTTCCTGCTTTTACTTTCTAGTAGTTACTATTATCCTTTATCCTTTGCGTTTGATCCTTTGTAAATAAGAAGGCCGGAGAGATTGACAACCTCTCTGAACTTCGTTGGGAGCAAAGTTACTTGTTGTGTGCAGGTCCAGGAGAAGCAAGTGATTCTTTTCAGACGGCGCATCACTTGCCGAACCACCTACTTGTAGTTATCGGAGTCCTACGGGAGACACTCTAAACCTCGGTATCTTTGCCAAGGGAAATTGTTGCTATCCTACATCTCACCTTCCACTTGGGGTAACCAACAAAGGGCGAGAAGCCATTATCATCTATCGCGCATCAGGACACCCGATCTAACCTCAGGGAGCCGAGGATCACAGGACCCTTGACATGCAATCCCGGAATAAAACATGTCTAACATAAGACGGTCATGAATTACCTACTACTTCCTCATGAGCTAAAACAGAGGCACAACACAGGAGTGCTTTTGAATAATTTCGAGATGGTACAAGAAAGTCTTCGTTAGGATGGACGGTAAATACCACATAAGAAGGTATGGTGGACTCATATGGAAAAACTGGTTTCAAGGATTTTGGATGCACAAGCAGCATTCCGCTTAGTGCGAGCGAAGGCTAGAAAAAGACTGGGAAGCGACCAACTAGAGAGCAATAACAGTCATAATCATACAGAGCGACAAAGTAACATTGAATTGGGCATGAAAATGATATGACTATTCTGAAATTCAAAGATCATCAAGGCATAGTAGACTTTTCAGTCCTAAACATGTGTAAGCATGTGCCAAGTCAATCCAAAAATTCTCCAAAGGGAAATACCACTGCAGTATGCCAAACCATGAACAACACAATGCATGTAAATCATTTCAACAACACATTATGTACTCTAGCTATTTGGAATTAGCCACAAGGAAAGCATGAACACTGGGAAATCATTGTAAACATAGCACTATGTCGCTACAAGAAGGTCTCTAGATCATAAGTACAAGCATATGTACAAAAGTAGAAACAAGAAGAGTTCATACCTGTTTTCCTTGTTGCACAAACACATGTTTTCTTCGTCATCACTGCCTTGTCACTTGCACGATTGAACGTAGGAAAATATAATCAAGTGCAAAATGCCATCACGTGTCAGATCCCTCTGTTAGGTATGTGCTAGGGTTAGCTAGTACCTTTGCATCATGCAAAAGTTTCAAAAAGAAACCTTGAAAATCAAATTCAAAATCCAAATGGGAGAAGGAACACCCCCCAAATGAATTAATTCAAAAGGCCAGATAAAAATATTTTCCAAAAATTCATGTTAGAGTTTTGAAAAGTCTTATAAATGAGTGTGATCACATATCAAGTGATGTGGGACCCACCCCATGCTCATAGATTTTTCAAATATTCAAACAGTACCTTGGAATTAAAGAAATACCCCTTTTTGATTTAAAATTCAAATCATTTGAATTTTAAAAATGTTGAAAGTTTATGAGTGGCTAGTTTATATTATTATAAGGCCACATAAAAGTTTTCAGCATTTAATAAAATGTTTAGCTATTTTTTTTAGCTAAACAGAACACATTACAGAAAAACAGAAAGGAAAGATTAAACAGAAATAAAAAGAAAAGACTTACCTGTTGCCCAGGGCGAGGCCCACCTCTCCAGCCGGCCCAGCCCACCTGGACCCTCCCCTGTCGTCTTCCTCCCCACGCCCCGAAGCTGCTCGGTGGAATGCATGCAGCACTCCACCGATGCCGCCGACGAGCCCTGGCCACCTCCTGCTTCCCCGTGGCCTCTTCTCACGCCTGGAGACGCTGCTCTTCCGTCCGCATCCATTCCCCCCCTCCAGAGCTTCCTCCTCCTCCCCCTGTGTTCGATTTCGTCACCACCCGAGAGTGCCGCCGTTCACCGTCGCAAGAACTCGTGGCCATCGACGTCAAGGAGTCCAGCCAAGGTGTCCATCGCCTCCGCCGTCCTCGACTACGTCACCGTGCAGAAGGAATCGACTCGAGGAACTCCAGAGCCGTCGTCCCCTTCGTCGTCTTCAACTCCGGCCGCCGTGAAGAAAGTCATCGAATCCGTCGCCGTTGAACTACCCCAGCCTTCTCCACCACCTCGACTGCGTTCAGGGTGAGCTTGCGCGTGAGAACCCCCTGTTTTCCCCTTCGTTTGCTCGTCCTAGCCGATTCCACCATGGACGCCATAGCTCGTCGCCGCCATGGATGAGCTCGAGGTCGCCCCTGTGCCCCTTCGACTCGTCCAGCGCACGCGTTTGGCTCCTGAGCCCGATAGCTTTCGAACGCAAGTGAAATCAACCCGGTCCGTGCACGGTAGCGCCGACCACGACCTCGTCGACGTACTGTTTCCGCCGGAGTCGTCGCCGTCGTCGCTCCCGACCACCCCGTGAACCCCCGATGCCACCAGCCGACGCGGAAGACCTCCAGGAGCAAGATGGTGCCCTCCCCGTGCCCTCCCGTGGTCGAAATCCACCTCCCCGTGCAGCGCCGCCGTGGCCCAGTCGCCGGCGTCAAGCCGCCGGCGAGTCAGCTCCAAACCCCCCCTGGTTAACCACTAAACCAACCCTAGTGAGACTTACAGGTGGGCCCAGTGGCTTAATTAAGCCACTGGATTAAAATTAACCACGGGATTAAACCCTGTGTCACTGACCAGTGGGGCCCCTTGTCAGTTTGACTCGGGTCAAACCCCCTGACGCCAGCATGACGCAGTAATGACGCAGTAAAGGTTTTCCAGAAAAGAAAAATAGCTTAATAATTCCAGAAAATCCAGAAATTACCCCAAACTTTGGAAATTCATAGAAAATTCATATTAACTCCAAATTGGACAAATAATATATGAAAAATGATCAGGAGAAAATTATCTTTCCAAATATGCAATTTTCATCTCTGTTTGAGTTGAATTTAAAATGGGACCAGTAGCATATATCATTTGCTTTATTTGAATTTATTTCAAATTCAAACCAAATGATTTTGCCACTTGGACCATGAATTTATGTTGCAACTCAACCACACTTCAGAGGCATATCATACACATTGAAGTTAATTCAAATTGATCAAACTATATCATATATAACTTGATTAAGGTTGAATTCAAATGTGGAATTTGAATTTGCATTTAAAAATGCAATATGTTCCACTTAAATGGAATTGCCTCACACATCAAACTTGTACTTCAAGCTTAAACATTCAATCATGTGCTTGAGCATTGCATTCATTATTGATTGCTACTTCGTGCTTTGTTTGTCGAGTAGAGGTGGAACCGGAGCAAGAGATCACCCCCTTCGCTGAAGATCCAGAGCCCGAACCTCGTCAGCAAGGCAAGCAAAACCCCCATTGATCATGTCGATAAAATCCCACTTCCCTCTCATGTCTCGCTTATGCATTGTATAGGATGATCACCATGTTACGATTCTACCGCATAGATGAACCCATTCCTTTGCATGACCTATCTTTTGTCACAGTAGTAAGCAAACCATAATCCTAGCAAATGTAGGAGTTGAATGATATCATGTGGCCCCTGCAAATGTTACCGCTTATTGCATGCTTAGTATGATACCATGTTGTTACTGTGATGTGAGTCGGGATGGGAATGATCATGTTGCTGATGGTAGAAAAGTGTTGGTGAATCGACCCTAATACAAGGTGAACGATGAGAGGCTGTGTAGGAGTACACGGTGGGTTGTCTCGTTGAACACCGCCCTAAGTCCGAGTTCTGGTGTGGTGATCCAAGATGAAGAGTACAACCACACATTGGGCTCACTGACCCCTCTCAACCTATTAACTCATCCCTTTCGATGTCCAGATGTCGCGGTAGTTCGGAGTTCTGGTAGGCTTGTGGCCTGGATGCTAAGTGAGAGAACGGCTCATCCGAGACCGGCTTATGCACCACGCACACATCGCTTGGGTCCACTTCGGTAAACCGGCCGGGTTCACGATGGTGGTAGCCAACCCAAGTAGGCGGCTTTCTTGGACTAGATAGGCTATGAGGTAACAGTTGTGGTGAGCATCCTCGCTGGCACCCCTTGAATGGTGTCGAGATCAAAGGCGGTAAATGATGATCATGTGTGTGTAGCGGTACACCCTTGCAAGGTTAACAAAACTATTCGAATAGCCGCGTCCGCGGTTATGGACTGCTTGGAAAGCTTAGCTTGATTATTAGACAATTTGAACCGGATACTTCTAAAATACACCAAGATAAGTGTGAGTGCTATGGCGTGCTTCCTCGTGGGGAAGTCGAGGAAGGCACCATAGTGGTGTATTGGTTGGTGAAAGTAGTGGACTCGTGTACGCTTCTTACCTCAAGTCTGGTACTCGTAGTTCAGGATTAGCCAAGTCAAAGCTGGCATTTCTGCAAGTGAACCCCACCCCCTTTACCTTGATACATGTGCATGAGTAGTATAGCTCCTATGTAAGTCTTGCTGAGTACGCCTTTGTACTCACGTTTGCTTAATATATGTTTTAGATGACGCCACTGACCCCGAAGGTGGCTTCTTCATCGAGCTGGACGACTGAAGTTAAGCTAGTCTAGTCCCAGTCAGCAGACTGGTTCCCTCGTGGAGGGCTTTGTGTTTGAATAAGGCTTCTTAAGCCATTTGTTAAACTTGTCTGTACTCAGACATAATTTGCTTCCGCTTCGTGATGTAATGTTGGATCACATGTATGTGATCTCTGTGTGTACTCTATAAGAGTTATAGATAAAATGTACACTTTGTAGAGAATTGCAATGGTACCTGCTGTTCATACAAGGCATGTGTGCTGCGTGTATGTTTATAACATGCATGTCTTCGTATGGGTTTTCGAGACCTTAGTTGTGTTCTGGCTGGCGGTCTTTCATACACCAAGTGGCCCTTAGATGTGTGCAGCTTGGGGCATCGCGATGCAATTGCTCGAGACTCCGTATCGTACACACTTTGTGGTATGATCGAGCCCGCCCTAGACCTCGACTAAGTGATCGGGCTGGAGTAAGTCTATGTAAGAGTTTTGAGATAGTCGATAGTATGGTTGAGGCGACTTGTCTTTGAATATGGGAGTTCACCACCCATATCAGTAGACTTGTGTGCGTACGATGAGGACCCATTTCAGTTGATCATCCGGCCTGGATGGGATGCCCCTCACGTACGATGCTTTCCGAGAATGTTTAGTGCTTGGCCTTGTCTGCTTAGACAAGTGGGTGCGGTTCTCGGCTCTCCATATGACTATGTCTTAACTGTACTTGCATACGCTAACCCCGGGTCCCGACAGACTTGGTATCAGAGCAGGACTGACTGTAGGACTAGTAGCCTTGGCCGAAGTTAAGTCTAGCATTCTATAGTTATATAGTTACTCTGGGTATATAAGGGAACAACGTAAGGCTTCACTTTTCTCCTTACCCCCTCGTTCTGAGTTCTGAGTCACCTCATCTTGTTCTACGGGAAGATAGGACTAGGCTCTCCTCTGTCTGATTAGCATATCTCGTTGTTTGCTTCCCTATAGCCGTAGGAAAGTTGTGTCAGGTTTTCCTAGCATTGTTATAATGCTGATTTCTTACATCGTATTATGTAAGTGTTGTTTTTCATGATTGAAAGAAATTGTCATTTCTTACAATTACAGCCGTTATGCTGTCCGAGTCATTCCAGGTTTATCTCATAATCTGATGCACTTGCAAACTCTTGCTTTCTGTTTCAGATGGCAAATCTTCCCCCTCGGCAGATTGTTCGTTTGACCAGGTGCCTCGGTGTGCGTGGCCATCCCGCCACGTTGATCGAGATGACGTCCTATGTGGGATATCGATGGTACCCTGAGTACACCATCGAGGAGCAGTTCCACGACTTCAACCAGACGCAGTTCCACTGCATTGTCCGGATCTACCCACACCACGTTGGAGTCACCCAGCCTATCCACTTTGGACATGGCATCGGCGTTACCGAGAACATGGCTGTGCAGGATGCTGCATATTCATGTATCACCCTGCTGAGAGAGGAGCACACCCTACTGAGAGAGACTTCATTCCGCTATATCCCAGCTGCACTTCCAGGAGAAGAGGGATATTACACCGGACTCTACTCAGATCACTCTGCAGAGGATCCAGCACTTCAGGTGACTGCTAGGTTTGCTAGTGACAGAGACCGTGATGCACGTGCTCTCCGTTTTGAGCTCCACGCTACTCGTGTTCGTCTGTACCGGGCACTGACGCTCTTGGCACCCTTTGTGAGCGTGGGATCAGTGGAGTACGATGCGATCTATCCAGTGAGGACCCAGATGCCTTCTCGAGTTGCTTGGCCCGAGATTGGAGGAGTTTTTCCACCCCGTGGTCCTTTGCTTCCACCCTACACTGGACCTAGGCCCCATCCTTGCCCAAATGGATATCAGGGTCCACAAGCCTCCGTGTTTTCCGATGGTCACCTCCAGCTACCGGGATACGCGGGTAACTTTTATGAGGATTACTATGGAGATGGAGATGAGTGAGACTGCCTGTGGTCTTACTTAGTGAGAATGTATTAGTATCCTAGCATATTGTAAGCAAGGTGTCTAAGTTCCAGAGGCTTAGATAAATAATGTATAGGAAGTCAGAGTGCCTCTGAAGGATGTATCATCTTCATCACGTTTGTATTAGCTCAGTGCTTGTACTAAAACGATGTATGGTTTGTATGACAGCTTGTGAATATATGGCTTGTATGCTTTTATCACCATGTTGTCAAGATGATTACTTCCTTTGCTCTGTAATCCTTCCAGTACTTCAATACCTTGATTAGACTCTTGAAATCAACTCTGTTTGACTTTGGTTTTTCACCTTCAGGATGTCTCAAGGAACACGTGGCCAGATTGGTCGTAACCAAGGTCGTGGGAACAATCAGGAGGAAGACAACCTTCCACCCCCACCCACGATGGCCCAAGTTCTGATGGAGGTCGAGAGGAACCGCTGTGACTCTCACCACCTACTGGAAGTCATCGCACGCAACACCACTCAGCAGCGCAATGAGCTGGTGTCTCTGAACGACTTCATCCGGCTTCATCCCCCGGTTTTCCGTTACTCCACCGAGCCCCTTGACGCCGATGACTGGCTTCGCAGCATCGAGAGGAAGCTCCAAGCCGGCCATGTTGCAGATGGCGACAAGGTCAATTATGCCACCTATCACCTCGAAGGTGCCGCGAGCTCTTGGTGGGAGAATTTTCTGAATATGCGCCCAGTTGGACCACCTGCATCTTGGGAGGAGTTCTGTACCTCTTTCCGCGAGCACCACATTCCCAAAGGTCTCATGGACCGCAAGCGTGATGAATTCTGTAACCTCACTCAAGGCAGAAGAACAGTTGACGAGTTTAGTCGTGAGTTCAACCGACTTGCTCGTTATGCCACCGAAGAAGTCTCCACCGACTCCAAGAAACAAGAGAGGTTCCGTCGTGGCCTCAATAGTGGACTCCGCCGCGAGCCCAATCTTCATGACTTTGCCACATTCCAGGTCCTTGTCAACAAGGCCATCAAGGCGGAGGACATGAACACCCCCAATGACTTTCGCAAACACCCTAGAGAGGAAGGTTCATCCAATTCTGGCTCTCAGAAGCGCAAGATCTGGATCCCAAATAGCATGTTCCGCCAGAACAACCCCCCCAGGCCATCCTATGTGACGCCTCGTCCACCCACCCAGTTCCACCCAGCTCCACCAAACCACCCAGCTCCACGCACTGTTTTCGGAGCTTGCTACAAGTGTGGTCAGGCAGGCCACTACTCTCGCGAGTGCCCCCAGAACCAGATCCAGCACCAGAATGCTCCACCACGTGCCGGAGGCAACAACAACAACAACAATGGTCGTGGCAAGCCACCCCAGAAGGTCTACACCGCCAAACCCGCTCCTCCCGCCAATCGTGGACGTCTGAATCAGATTGCCGCCGAAGAGACTGACGACACCACTGACGTCATTCTTGGTACGCTCCCAGTCAATTTTGTTCCTACTTCCGTTCTTTTCGACCCAGGAGCATCTCATTCATTCATGTCGGAAAGTTATGCACTTCGTCATGAGTTACCCTTTGTTGAATTGTCCACCCCGATGGTTATTCAAACTCCAGGGTCAAGATGGCAAACAAATAGAGTAAGCCATGGTAATCAAATAGCAATTGAGGGTTTAGTATTCCTTGCTTCACTCATAGCCCTCAAGTCTTCAGACATTGATGTCATCCTTGGCATGGATTGGCTATCAAGACAGAATGCCTATCTGGATTGCAAAGGCAAATCCGTGAAACTCACCCACCCTTCGGGCAAAACCATTAGCTATACCTCACCCAGAACAAGAACCCAAGTGCATTCCTTGAATGTACTTGCCCTTCCTGAACTTGAAGATATTCCGGTGGTTCGTGACTTCCCGGATGTCTTTCCTGAAGAGCTGCCGGGCATGCCACCCGACAGATGTGTAGAGTTTATAGTGGATCTTGTTCCAGGAACCGCACCAATTTCCAAACGCCCATACAAAATGGCCCCACATGAGTTAGCTGAGCTAAAAACCCAACTGGATGCTTCGTTGGCAAAAGGCTTCATCCGCCCTAGCTCATCGCCATGGGGTTGCCCCGTTCTGTTCGTGAAGAAGAAAGATGGAACAGAAAGGATGTGCGTAGACTATCGCCCGCTAAATTTAGCGACGATAAAGAACAAATACCCACTGCCCAGGATCAATGATCTTTATGATCAGCTTGCAGGATCCGCTGTCTTCTCAAAGATGGATTTGAGATTAGGTTATCATCAGATCAGAATCCGAAACGAGGACATTCCCAAAACGGCTTTTACTACTCGTTATGGTCTTTACGAGTACACCGTCATGTCCTTTGGTTTAACCAATGCCCCCGCCACATTCTCACGCTTGATGAATTCGATCTTCATGGAGTACCTAGATAAATTTGTTGTAGTTTATCTTGATGATATTCTCATCTACTCGAAGAACGAAGAAAATCATGCCGAACACTTAAGGCTGGTATTGATGAAGCTTAGAGAGCATCGCCTGTACGCTAAATTCTCCAAGTGTGAATTCTGGCTACCAGAAGTGACCTACTTAGGCCACGTGATTTCTGCAAAAGGCATTGCTGTGAATCCCGAGAGAGTTCAGGCCGTCCTTGACTGGACTCCACCTGAATCGGTTAAGCAAGTTAGGAGTTTTCTT
Organism: Bromus sterilis; assembly: GCA_950022295.1. NCBI lineage: Eukaryota > Viridiplantae > Streptophyta > Magnoliopsida > Poales > Poaceae > Bromus > Bromus sterilis. The sequence continues at coordinate 37,365,985 of OX465597.1, forward strand.
GGCCTAGCCAGCTATTGTCGTCGCTTCGTCGAGAACTTTTCTAAAGTTGCAAAGCCTCTAACTGAACTCCTCAAGAAAGATAAGAAATTCTTATGGACTCCCAAGTGCGAGGAAAGCTTTCAAGAGCTAAAAAGAAGATTAACTTCTGCACCCGTGCTTGCACCTCCAGACACAAAAAGGGATTTCGAGATCTATTGTGATGCATCACGGCAAGGGTTAGGATGCATACTTCTGCAAGATCGACATGTGGTAGCTTATGCTTCACGCCAATTGCGGCCACATGAAGAGAACTATCCTACCCATGACCTTGAACTCGCTGCCGTAGTTCATGCTCTAACAACTTGGCGACATTACCTCCTTGGAAATCGTTGTGAGATTTATTCTGACCACCAAAGCCTCAAATATATTTTCACCCAGCCAGATCTTAATCTCAGGCAAAGACGCTGGATTGAGTTGATAAAAGATTACGACGTAGCAATTTCTTACACCCCAGGCAAAGCCAATGTCATGGCTGATGCACTAAGTCGTAAGTCGTACTGTAACAACCTCATGTTACAGCAGTATCAACCACTTCTTCATGAGAACTTTCGCAAGCTCAACCTTGAAATTGTTCCTCATGGCTATCTTTCTACCTTGGTGGCGAAACCAACTCTTGAGGATCAAATCATAGTTGCCCAAAGGCGTGCACGAGGTGTTCGTCGGATCAAGGAGAACATTGCTAGCGGAGTTGCTAAATGTTTCTCCACAGATAGTAAAGGAACGGTATTCTTTGAAAATCGTTTAGTAGTACCTAAGAATAAGGAACTAAGGCAACTCATCCTCAAAGAAGCCCATGACACACCCCACTCAATTCATCCCGGTAGCACAAAAATGTACCGAGATCTACGCCAGAGATTTTGGTGGACTAGGATGAAGAGAGACATTGCTCAATTTGTTGCCGAATGTGATGTTTGTCGTCGCATTAAGGCAGAACATCAAAGACCTGCTGGTACACTTCAACCTTTGTCCATTCCCGAGTGGAAATGGGACAAAGTCGGTATGGACTTCATCACCGGCTTTCCAAGAACCCAAAAAGGAAACAATGCCATCTTCGTTGTCATAGATAGGCTTTCCAAAGTTGCTCACTTCCTTCCGGTTCGCGAGTCTATAACTGCTAGTCAGTTAGCAGACTTGTACATCTCCAGAATTGTATCACTTCACGGTGTTCCGTTGGAAATCAATTCTGATCGCGGTAGCCTTTTCACCTCTAGATTTTGGGGAAGCTTCCAACGTGCTCTGGGAACTCATCTCTCCTTTAGTACAGCTTTCCATCCTCAGTCTAGCGGTCAAGTTGAAAGGGTTAACCAAATTCTTGAAGACATGCTCAGAGCTTGTGTTATCTCATTCGGAAAGAATTGGGGGAATTCTCTTCCGTATGCCGAATTTGCTTATAACAATAGTTTTCAATCTAGTCTGAACATGGCTCCTTTTGAACTCCTTTATGGACGACGATGTCGAACACCTTTAAACTGGTCTGAAACCGGTGAAAGACAATTCTTTGGACCGGATATGATCAAGGAAGCAGAAGATCAAGTTCGCATTGTTCGTGATCAATTGAAAGCAGCCCAGTCTCGTCAGAAAAGCTACTATGATCGTCATCATAGGCATGAGAGCTACAATCTGGATGAGAAGGCTTACCTTCGGGTTACTCCTCTGAAGGGAACCCAACGTTTCGGTATCAAAGGCAAGTTGGCCCCACGTTACATCGGACCTTTCCGCATTACTGCTAAACGTGGAGAAGTTGCCTACCAACTTGAACTACCTCCGCACCTTTCCCGAGTACACGATGTATTCCATGTATCCCAACTCAGGCGTTGCTTCAAGGACCCCATCCGCGAAGTCGACCATGAAACGCTTGATCTCCAAGATGACCTTTCTTATCGAGAATACCCCGTTCGTATTCTTGATTCAGCAGAGCGTGTCACTCGTCGTCAGAAGATTAGGTTTCTGAAAGTGCAATGGTCACACCACTCTGAAAGAGAAGCTACGTGGGAAAGAGAAGACCGTCTCATTGCTGAGTACCCCTCCTTCCTCCCGCAGACTTCTGAATCTCGGGACGAGATTCTTTTGAGTGGGGGCGAGTTGTCAGATCCCTCTGTTAGGTATGTGCTAGGGTTAGCTAGTACCTTTGCATCATGCAAAAGTTTCAAAAAGAAACCTTGAAAATCAAATTGAAAATCCAAATGGGAGAAGGAACACCCCCCAAATGAATTAATTCAAAAGGCCAGATAAAAATATTTTCCAAAAATTCATGTTAGAGTTTTGAAAAGTCTTATAAATGAGTGTGATCACATATCAAGTGATGTGGGACCCACCCCATGCTCATAGATTTTTCAAATATTCAAACAGTACCTTGGAATTAAAGAAATACCCCTTTTTGATTTAAAATTCAAATCATTTGAATTTTCAAAATGTTGAAAGTTTATGAGTGGCTAGTTTATATTATTATAAGGCCACATAAAAGTTTTCAGCATTTAATAAAATGTTTAGCTATTTTTTTTAGCTAAACAGAACACATTACAGAAAAACAGAAAGGAAAGATTAAACAGAAATAAAAAGAAAAGACTTACCTGTTGCCCAGGGCGAGGCCCACCTCTCCAGCCGGCCCAGCCCACCTGGACCCTCCCCTGTCGTCTTCCTCCCCACGCCCCGAAGCTGCTCGGTGGAATGCATGCAGCACTCCACCGATGCCGCCGACGAGCCCTGGCCACCTCCTGCTTCCCCGTGGCCTCTTCTCACGCCTGGAGACGCTGCTCTTCCGTCCGCATCCATTCCCCCCTCCAGAGCTTCCTCCTCCTCCCCCTGTGTTCGATTTCGTCACCACCCGAGAGCGCCGCCGTTCACCGTCGCAAGAACTCGTGGCCATCGACGTCAAGGAGTCCAGCCAAGGTGTCCATCGCCTCCGCCGTCCTCGACTACGTCACCGTGCAGAAGGAATCGACTCGAGGAACTCCAGAGCCGTCGTCCCCTTCGTCGTCTTCAACTCCGGCCGCCGTGAAGAAAGTCATCGAATCCGTCGCCGTTGAACTACCCCAGCCTTCTCCACCACCTCGACTGCGTTCAGGGTGAGCTTGCGCGTGAGAACCCCCTGTTTTCCCCTTCGTTTGCTCGTCCTAGCCGATTCCACCATGGACGCCGTAGCTCGTCGCCGCCATGGATGAGCTCGAGGTCGCCCCTGTGCCCCTTCGACTCGTCCAGCGCACGCGTTTGGCTCCTGAGCCCGATAGCTTTCGAACGCAAGTGAAATCAACCCGGTCCGTGCACGGTAGCGCCGACCACGACCTCGTCGACGTACTGTTTCCGCCGGAGTCGTCGCCGTCGTCGCTCCCGACCACCCCGTGAACCCCCGATGCCACCAGCCGACGCGGAAGACCTCCAGGAGCAAGATGGTGCCCTCCCCGTGCCCTCCCGTGGTCGAAATCCACCTCCCCGTGCAGCGCCGCCGTGGCCCAGTCGCCGGCGTCAAGCCGCCGGCGAGTCAGCTCCAAACCCCCCCTGGTTAACCACTAAACCAACCCTAGTGAGACTTACAGGTGGGCCCAGTGGCTTAATTAAGCCACTGGATTAAAATTAACCACGGGATTAAACCCTGTGTCACTGACCAGTGGGGCCCCTTGTCAGTTTGACTCGGGTCAAACCCCCTGACGCCAGCATGACGCAATAATGACGTAGTAAAGGTTTTCCAGAAAATAAAAATAGCTTAATAATTCCAGAAAATCCAGAAATTACCCCAAACTTTGGAAATTCATAGAAAATTCATATTAACTCCAAATTGGACAAATAATATATGAAAAATGATCAGGAGAAAATTATCTTTCCAAATATGCAATTTTCATCTCTGTTTGAGTTGAATTTAAAATGGGACCAGTAGCATATATCATTTGCTTTATTTGAATTTATTTCAAATTCAAACCAAATGATTTTGCCACTTGGACCATGAATTTATGTTGCAACTCAACCACACTTCAGAGGCATATCATACACATTGAAGTTAATTCAAATTGATCAAACTATATCATATATAACTTGATTAAGGTTGAATTCAAATGTGGAATTTGAATTTGCATTTAAAAATGCAATATATTCCACTTAAATGGAATTGCCTCACACATCAAACTTGTACTTCAAGCTTAAACATTCAATCATGTGCTTGAGCATTGCATTCATTATTGATTGCTACTTCGTGCTTTGTTTGTCGAGTAGAGGTGGAACCGGAGCAAGAGATCACCCCCTTCGCTGAAGATCCAGAGCCCGAACCTCGTCAGCAAGGCAAGCAAAACCCCCATTGATCATGTCGATAAAATCCCACTTCCCTCTCATGTCTCGCTTATGCATTGTATAGGATGATCACCATGTTACGATTCTACCGCATAGATGAACCCATTCCTTTGCATGACCTATCTTTTGTCACAGTAGTAAGCAAACCATAATCCTAGCAAATGTAGGAGTTGAATGATATCATGTGGCCCCTGCAAATGTTACCGCTTATTGCATGCTTAGTATGATACCATGTTGTTACTGTGATGTGAGTCGGGATGGGAATGATCATGTTGCTGATGGTAGAAAAGTGTTGGTGAATCGACCCTAATACAAGGTGAACGATGAGAGGCTGTGTAGGAGTACACGGTGGGTTGTCTCGTTGAACACCGCCCTAAGTCCGAGTTCTGGTGTGGTGATCCAAGATGAAGAGTACAACCACACATTGGGCTCACTGACCCCTCTCAACCTATTAACTCATCCCTTTCGATGTCCAGATGTCGCAGTAGTTCGGAGTTCTGGTAGGCTTGTGGCCTGGATGCTAAGTGAGAGAACGGCTCATCCGAGACCGGCTTATGCACCACGCACACATCGCTTGGGTCCACTTCGGTAAACCGGCCGGGTTCACGATGGTGGTAGCCAACCCAAGTAGGCGGCTTTCTTGGACTAGATAGGCTATGAGGTAACAGTTGTGGTGAGCATCCTCGCTGGCACCCCTTGAATGGTGTCGAGATCAAAGGCGGTAAATGATGATCATGTGTGTGTAGCGGTACACCCTTGCAAGGTTAACAAAACTATTCGAATAGCCGCGTCCGCGGTTATGGACTGCTTGGAAAGCTTAGCTTGATTATTAGACAATTTGAACCGGATACTTCTAAAATACACCAAGATAAGTGTGAGTGCTATGGCGTGCTTCCTCGTGGGGAAGTCGAGGAAGGCACCATAGTGGTGTATTGGTTGGTGAAAGTAGTGGACTCGTGTACGCTTCTTACCTCAAGTCTGGTACTCGTAGTTCAGGATTAGCCAAGTCAAAGCTGGCATTTCTGCAAGTGAACCCCACCCCCTTTACCTTGATACATGTGCATGAGTAGTATAGCTCCTATGTAAGTCTTGCTGAGTACGCCTTTGTACTCACGTTTGCTTAATATATGTTTTAGATGACGCCACTGACCCCGAAGGTGGCTTCTTCATCGAGCTGGACGACTGAAGTTAAGCTAGTCTAGTCCCAGTCAGCAGACTGGTTCCCTCGTGGAGGGCTTTGTGTTTGAATAAGGCTTCTTAAGCCATTTGTTAAACTTGTCTGTACTCAGACATAATTTGCTTCCGCTTCGTGATGTAATGTTGGATCACATGTATGTGATCTCTGTGTGTACTCTATAAGAGTTATAGATAAAATGTACACTTTGTAGAGAATTGCAATGGTACCTGCTGTTCATACAAGGCATGTGTGCTGCGTGTATGTTTATAACATGCATGTCTTCGTATGGGTTTTCGAGACCTTAGTTGTGTTCTGGCTGGCGGTCTTTCATACACCAAGTGGCCCTTAGATGTGTGCAGCTTGGGGCATCGCGATGCGATTGCTCGAGACTCCGTATCGTACACACTTTGTGGTATGATCGAGCCCGCCCTAGACCTCGACTAAGTGATCGGGCTGGAGTAAGTCTATGTAAGAGTTTTGAGATAGTCGATAGTATGGTTGAGGCGACTTGTCTTTGAATATGGGAGTTCACCACCCATATCAGTAGACTTGTGTGCGTACGATGAGGACCCATTTCAGTTGATCATCCGGCCTGGATGGGATGCCCCTCACGTACGATGCTTTCCGAGAATGTTCAGTGCTTGGCCTTGTCTGCTTAGACAAGTGGGTGCGGTTCTCGGCTCTCCATATGACTATGTCTTAACTGTACTTGCATACGCTAACCCCGGGTCCCGACATCACGGACTCGAGCTGAACTCTGCAACAAAGAAAACTAAAGAGAGAAAAGGAAATATTTTTGGATTTTCAAAGATTTAGCGGAAGGAACAGAAAAGAGAAATATTTTTGTTGTTTTTTTGAAAAATAAAAAAATAAAGAAGAACTGGCAAAAACTTCGAAAAGATCAAAGCGAACAAAATGAAAACGGATAATACAATGGAAAGGTGAGAAGGGCACATACTCCCCCAAGCTTAGGCTTTTGGCCTAAGTTGGTAGCAGCTACTGCCCCAGGAGCCTCCTACTCCGGGGTAATGGTGAGCCCAGGAGTTGTATGAGCCCTCCGGTGCGTACACCGAAGTCCTCGGGTCCTCCCATGAGGAAGGCCCTGCGCTCCAAGCGGAAGAAGATCCCTCGCCATGCTCGGTGAAGGTCTCTCCCTGGAAAGGTGGGAACTCACCATGCTCCTCCTCCTCGGGCACAACCCCCTCCATGGGGTTATGCGGCTGGTAATGATCCATGAACTCATCGCACTGAATCTCGTTGAAGGACCATCCGTTCCTGCGAGTGTTATCAAACAGAAGTGGTGCAGGTAGACGCATCTCACGAGTAATGGTCCTTTCAAACCTCAAAATATAATCAAGGTTACCAAACTGGGAAGTCATGGTAACAAACTTATGCCTCTTCATAGCCGCAAGATCGAGACTCGCGTATGAAAAGGGAACATCATCAGGATGCGGGGTGCGCTCAAGAGACTCAAGGATAAGTGTGGCGTAAACGCCACAATATAAATCGCCCATGTTACTGTTCGTAACAAGGCGCCGAGCAATCAAGGCACCCACATTAAACTCATTCTTATCAGAGAGGGCGGTCGCATAAATAGAGAAATATGGTGCAGAACCATTGCTCGTGTTGTCACGAGCTAACACCCCTCTAGCAACAAAATACGCAAAATACCTGAGGTGTGGAAACAAAATGCTGGAAATCTTCATACGCCGAATGTCGGTCTCCTCCTGGCAGCAAAGGGAGTTGAAGAGGGTCCTCAACCCGGAAGGCTGCATGGTCATCTACGTTTTCTGACCAACGTTCGGCACACCTACTATATCACAAAACTGTGCCAAAGACATGCTTATGAGATCATTATAAAGTTTGAACTCAACGGTTCCAGCATCATGGTTATAACAAAAACTGTTAACAAAGCAGGAGGTAAGCTTTTTTGTATTGTACCACACGGCATAAAGTTTGCCGTGTCAAACATGCATTGGCACAAAGGCCATAAAATTCCTCCTTGATTCCTACAGCTGTAAGAAAATCATCGCACGGATACATCATTGCGCATGCCGGATTTGTGTCTTCCAACAACTCCAGGGGCACATGATCTTCATTATATCTGTCAGAACCCTCTGTTAGGTAATGTGCTAGGGTTAGTAAGTCAATTGCATCATGTTAAAATTTCAAAAGAAATCTTTGAAATCAAAATCAAAAGCAAAATGGGAGAAGAAACCCCCCCAGATGAATTTTTCAAAAGGCGAGATAAAAATCTTCTCCAAAAATTCATGTTAGATTTTTGAAAAGTCTTGATCACATATCAAGTGATGTGGGACCCACCCCATGCTCATGGATTTTTCAAATAGTCAAATAGTGCCTTGGAATTAATTAAAAACCCCTATTTGAGTTAAGATTCAAATTATTTGAATTTTTAAAATGTTGCAACTTTATAAGTGGCTGGTCTATATTATTATGAGGCCAAATAAATTTTTTCAGCATTTAATAAAATGCTTAGCTATTTATTTAGCACAGCAAAACAGAAAACAGAAAAGAAAAAGGAAAAGGGATCACCTGGAAGCAGCCCGACTTACCCCCCCCCCCCCCCAAGCCTCCAACCGGCCCAGCCCAGCCCACCTAGCCCTTGTCGTCTACCTCCACGACGACAAGCAGCTCGGTGGCCGGCATGCCGTGGCCACCGACGCCACCCCGACGAGCTGCCTGCTTCCCCGCCTTCTTCCGCGTGTCCAGGAGAAGCCTCTGGACGTCCTCGTCACTCTCCCTCTCTCGCCGCACTCTCTCAAGCTCCTTGTGCGTTTCCCCCAAATCCCCCGAGAGCAGCCGCCGTTCGTCGACGCAAGAACTCGTAGCCAATGCGGGAGATAGGCGAGGAGACCCTGTCCATCGTGCGCAGCGTCGCCGTTTACCCCGATCTGGAGAAGATGGCGCCCTAATCGAGCCCGAGGACGACGCACGCTTCACCGAGAGCTCGCCGGACCCGCAAGCCGCCGCCGTCGATTACTCCGGCCACAGAGTTCCTCCGACCACACCACCGCCTCCACTGCAACCGTGGTGAGCTTCTGCTTCACCCCATCTATTACACGGCCACCCTCTTGGCCCGTACCGTGTTTTGCCATTAAGGCCGGAGCTTCTCGCCGCCGGGATCCATGGAGACGACCCCCTGTTGCGCAATCGAGCCCGCCTCCTTGTCTGACGTCTTCGCAGTGCTCCAAAGCTTCGATTGCGACCACGTCTGCTTCTGTTGGTGCACCACAGCGACTTACACCCCGGAACCGTGACACAGCCTCCGCCTGAGCACGTCGTCCACGAGCTTCCGGCGACTCCCGAGCCTCCCCGTGTGTGCGGGATGAACTGCGCGTGCATGGGCTCCATTTTGGTGGCCTTGGCTTGCCAAATGGTGGCCTGTGCCGCCGTCTTGCGCAACACCGCCGCGTCGGTTGGTCGCCGGCGTTGAGCCGCTGGTGAGATGACGTGGCCGCGTGGTTAGCCCTAATCCACCCCCTAATGACCCCCAGAGCCGATGACATGCGGGCCCAACCCCCTGGATTAAGTTTAAAACTTTTTAAACAGATTTAATTAACACAGTGACACTTACAGGTGGGAACCCCTTTTCAGTGGCCCCCTGACACCAGCATGAAGTCATGCTGACGCAATAAAGACTTTTCCAGAAATTGAAATGATTTAAAGAATTCCAGAAAATCCAGAAAATAGTCAAACTTTGGAAATTCATAGAAAATTCATATCAACTCCAAATTGGACAAATAATATATGAAAAATGATCAGGAGAAAATAAGCTATCCAAATATCCAACTTTCAACTTTGTTTGAGTTGAATTTAAAATGTGATCAGTAGAATTTGCTATTTGATTTAAATGGAATTAAATCAAATTCAATTCAAAAGATTTTGCAACTTGAACCATGGAAACATGCTACATTTCACTTACACATCAGAGGCATATCATACACATTTCCAAATGATTCATTTTGATCAAACAATGTCACATGTAACTTGGCTAGGTTTGAATTCAAATTGGAGTTTGAATTTGCAATTCAATTTGCAATATACTCACTTTAAATGGAATTGCCTCACACATCAAAGCATATACATCAAGTTTCAACCTTCCATCATGTGATTGTGCATTGTATTTACTTTGCTACCTTGTTTGTTGTTTGTCGAGTAGAGGTGGAACCGGAGCAGGAGGCTGCCCCCTTCGTTGAAGACCCCGAACCCGAACCTCATCAGCAAGGCAAGCAAACCCCCATTGATGATGTCGATAAAATCCCACTTCCCTCTCATGTCTCGCTTATGCATTGTTTAGGATGATTACCATGATGCATTTCTACCGCATAGATGAACCCATTCCTTTGCATGACCTATCATTTTGTCACAGTAGTAAGCAAACCACAATCCTAGAAAATGTAGGAGTTGATTGATATCATGTGGCCCCTGCAATTGTTACTGCTTATTGCATGCTTAGAGTGATACCATGATGATACTGTTGTGTGAGTCGGGATGGTAGTGATCATGATGTTGATGGTAGAAACGTGTTGGTGAATCTACCCTAATACAAGGTGAACGATGAGAGGCTGTGTAGGAGTACACGGTGGGTTGTCTCGTTGAACACCGCCCTAAGTCCGAGTTCTTGTGTGGTGATCCAAGATGAATAGTACAACCACACATTGGGCTCACTGACCCCTCTCATCTTACTAACTCGTCCCTTTCGATGTCCAGATGTCGCAATAGTTCGGAGTTCTGGTAGGTCTGTGGCCTGGATGCTAAGTGAGAGAACGGCTCACCGAGACCGGCTTATGCACCACGCACACATCACTTGGGTCCACTTCGGTAAACCGGCCGGGTTCACGATAGTGGTAGCCAACCCAAGTAGGCGGCTTTCTCGGACTAGATCGGCTATGAGGTAACAGTTGTGGTGAGCATCCTCGCTGGCACCCCTTGAATGGTGTCGAGATCAAAGGCGGTAAATGATGATCATGTGTGTGTAGCGGTACACCCCTGCAGGGTTAACAAAACTATTCGAATAGCCGCGTCCGCGGTTATGGACTGCTTGGAAAGCTTAGCTTCATTATTAGACAACTTGAACTGGATACTTCTAAAACACACCAAGATAAGTGTGAGTGCTATGGCGTGCTTTCTTGTGGGGAAGTCGAGGAAGGCACCATAGTGGTGTAATTGGTTGGAGAAAGTAGTGGACTCGTGTACGCTTCTTACCTCAAAGTCTGGTACTCGTAGTTCAGGATTAGCCAAGTCAAAGCTGGCACTTCTGCAAATGAAACCCCACCTACCTTTACCTTGATACATATGCATGAGTAGTATAGCTCCTATGTAAGACTTGCTGAGTACGACTTTGTACTCACGTTTGCTTAATCTATGTTTTAGATGAACCCACTGACCCCGAAGGTGGCTTCTTCATCGAGCTGGACGACTGAAGAACAAGCTAGTCTAGTCCCAGTCAGACGACTGGTTCCCTCGTGGAGGGCTTGTGTTTAAATAAGTCTTCTTAAGCCATTTGTTAAACTTGTCTGTACTCAGACATAATTTGCTTCCGCTTGTGTTGTAATGTTGGATCACATGTTTGTGATCTCTGTGTGCACTCTATAAGAGTTATCAATAAAAATGTATACTTTGTAGAGAATTGCAATGATACCTACTGTTCATACAAGGCATGTGTGCTGCGTGTATGTTTATAACATGCATGTCTTTGTATGGGTTTTCGAGACCTTAGTTGTGATCTGGCTGGCGGTCTTTCATACACCAAGTGGCCCTTAGATGTGCGCAGCTTGGGGCATCGCGATGCGATTGTTCGAGACTCCGTCTCGTGCACACTTTGTGGTATGATCGAGCCCGCCCTAGACCCCGACTAAGTGATCGGGCTGGAGTCAGTCTATGTAAGAGTTATGAGATAGTCGATAGTATGGTTGAGGCGACTTGTCTTTGAATATGGGAGTTCACCACCCATATCATTAGACTTGTGTGCGGACGATGAGGACCCGTCTCAGTTGATCATCCGGCCTGGATGGGATGCCCCTCACGTACGATGCTCTCCGAGAACGTTCTGTGCTTGGCCTTGTCTGCTTAGACAAGTGGGTACGGTTCTCGGCTCTCCATATGACTATGTCTTAACTGGACTTGCATATGCTAACCCCGGGTCCCGACAATATCTCACCCTAACTGCTGAGGGTGAAGCTGCAGCTCTAGTAACTCGATCGGAGCGCTCGGGCTTCTTCTTCCCAAGCCACCCCTTTGCTTTTCCAAAGAAATTCATTTCTGAAATTTTCGACAATTCACAAAAACAAGGATTTAAACAAACTGAGTTGAGGCAAACTACTCTACTCACTAACCTAAGGAATAAACTTGCATCAAGACTTGGAAAATAAAATGCTACACACGCATGCAAGCTCATATGAACAGCACCAAGAGCTACTAAATACTCACAAATGAGGCCACCAATGAAAAATCTAATTGGAGGGGTGAAGGAGTTACATACCAGGGAGTATTTGCTCAAAATCTCAGCTCGAATGATGCGCTGTAGAGAGAGATCGAAAATCGCCTCCAAGAACAGCAAGAACGCAAGAACTGGAGCATAACTCGTGTTTTTTGGAGAGAGAGGAAGGAAGAAGAAGACATACCTGGAGGTGGGGCCTGTGGGCGCCAGGCGCCCTGTGGGCGCGACCAGGGGCCAGGTCGCGCCAGTTAGCCGCCCTGGTCAGCCCCAGGTGCTTCTGGGTCACTCCCGGCATGGGAATTTTTAAAATAATTTTTCTGACAACTTCACTCTTGAAAATTTTTTGAAGTTCAAAAAGCTGCAAAACTTTCTGAAAACTTGAAGCAGTGATTAGAGTTGTGAAGTTTCAAAAACATAAAAAACTTGGTACATCAAGGATAATAAAAGTTAAAGCAAATGAAAACATAACAAGCTCCACTTTTTACCTATATAAAACATGCTTACTAGCAAGGTTGATCAAGTCTTACCAACAAACCAGCGATACATAGAGCAAAAAGTCGCACCTCTTATGAAGTGATCATTGCACCTTTACTTTAATGGAAATTGTCCCCACCATGATGGTTTTGTATTTGTGGTGCACATGTAGAGGACAATCCCATTCTCCAATCTTCACGGTCTCGATGTTCTCTATTGAGTTGAGTCCATGCCTTTTGTCAATCTTCTTCGGAAAATACACCGTCTGCTCTTTATCATTCACATTAAAAGTAACCTTTCCTTTATTGCAATCAATAATAGCACCTGCGGTGTTAAGAAAAGGTCTACCAGGAATAATAGAAATGCTCCCATCCTCGGGCATGTCAAGCACACCAAAATCGGTAAGGATTAAACAATTAGCAACTTCAACGGGAACATCCTCACAAATACCTATGGGAACAGTTGTTGACTTGTCAGCCATCTGAAGAGAGATATCTGTAGAGATTAGTTTTTCTAAACATAATATCTTGTAAAGAGAAAAGGGCATAACACTCACTCCTACTCCAAGATCACATAAAGCAGTCCTGGCATAATTATTCTTTATGGAGTAAGGAATGGTGGGTATACCTAGATCACCAAGCTTCTTAGGGATATTTCCACTAAAAGAGTAGTTAGAAAGCATTGTAGATATTGCTTCATTGGAAACTTTTCTTTTATTAGTAACAATATCTTTCATATATTTCGAATAAGGAGGTAACTTTATAGCATCAGTCAAAGGAATTTGAAGAAAAAGAGGTTTCATCCACTCACAAAACTTATTGTAATGCTCTTCTTCTTTAGTTTTGAGAGACTTACCTGGAAAGGGCATGGGTTTTTGTACCCATGGTTCTCTTTCCTTCCCATGTCTTCTTGCGATAAAATCTTCTTTAGTGTATTTCTTGTGTTTGTCGGGTGCTTCTTCTTCTCTAGCTTCGGGTGGATCATTCTTTTAACCATCCTTTTCAGGCTCAGCACCGTCTTCAGTCTCAGCATCGGAGGTAGATATACTATTTGGATAATTGGAATTGTTAGCTTCTTTGTGCTTCTTCTTCTTCTTCTTCGGAGAGTTTCTTCTTCCTGTATTTGAGAATCTTGCTCGATCCTATTCGGATGCCCTTCCGGATAGAGAGGATCTTGAGTGCTAGTTCCTCCTCGGGTTTTAATCCCGAAGGCCTGTATATCCTGTTTGGCATTATTAGCAAGAAAATCTTTTTGCACATTAGAAATTTGATCAAGCTGAGTTTGAACCATATGAAAATTCTTCACAAGACATTTAACATCATTAACTGTTCTACCTAGAACATAAAGCAAACTTTTGATAGCAAGGGAATTATCATGCAACTGACTTTGTATCCTCTCATTAAAGTGATTTTGCTTCATAATAAAATTATCAAGCTCATCTAAACATTGATCAGGAGGATTACCATGAGGAATGTCACTTGCATTGAAATCTAAAAGCGAGTGTACCTCTACCATAGGAGGGTGAGTGGTAGGCTCACACAATTTCTCAATAGGGGGTAGATTATTCACGTCTTTAGTTTTAATACCCTTCTCTTTAATAGACTTCTTAGCTTCCTGCATATCTTCGGGGCTTAGGACAAGAATGCCCCTTTTATTTGGTGGTGGAGGTGGTTCAGGGACGGACCAATCTTCGTGGTTCTTGGCAATCTTGCTCATTAATTCTTCTGCATCGTCCGGTGTTATTTTCCTGAAAACACACCCAACACAACTATCCAAATAGGATCTAGATTCATCAGTTAGACCAGCATAAAATATATTAATTCATTCATTCTTAGGGACTCCATGTCCCGGTCTAGCTGGATCAGACTGCAATACCTCCCCCAAGCTTTTGGGAGGTTCTCATCCTGCAACTGTTTAAAGTTATAAATTCTTCGTAAAGCAGCATGTTGCATATGGGCAGGAAAGTACTTATTAAAAAAAGAATGAGCTAAGTCTTGAGGACTCCTAATGGAACCACATGGTAGTGCATCGTACCATGCTTTAGCACCTTCCTTTAAAGAGAAAGGAAAAAGCTTAGTGACATAAAAAAATTGTATCTTCTCATCTGTAGTAAACAGGCCACCCAACTCAGTGAGTTTGGTCATGTGTGCAATAGCATCATCATTTTCTCTGCCATAAAAGGGGTCAGATTAAACCATAGATATAAGTGAAAGATCAACAGAGAAATTCTAATCAGGATCATTGATGCATATAGGAGAAGTAGCAAATTTAGGATCCGGAACGGTCTTGTTCTTTAGAGAGTATTTTTCGAGAAGCTTCTTAATAGCATCAGGGTCAGAGTCGTCAAACTCTGTTAGCTCCCTGCATAAATCATCATCAAGTATAATATAATCATCATCAAGGAGTCTCTCCTTGAGTTTACTCAAATCGGGATAAGTGTAGGTTCCATCAAACGGATAGCAAGTATCAAGAATTTCAATTCCATATTTTTTTTGCAGCAGCGATCTGTTTCTCAAGAGCGTGACTAAGTGAACCAATATCATCAAGAGTAGTAGAAGCATCATCAAAAGTATCGGACATAGTAACAGATTCAGTAGAGGCGTCATGTGGTGGAGGTGAAGCAAACTTACTCATAACTGAAGGTGAATCAAGTGTAGCACTAGTGTTCATAACAGTACCTTTTCTTGTACGGGATGGTAAGATCGGGACCGTGGGGTCTTCTTTCTTACCCATAGCGGATAAATTGCAGCAGGTAAAATACTTCAAGTAGACTTGTGAATAAAGCTATGCTCCCCGGCAACGGCGCCAGGAAACAGGCTTGATAACCCACAACTGCAGGGGATCGAGATAGTCTTCGCGGGTAAGAATAACCCAATTTATATCCACAAGCTTTAACAGTGGAGTTATCAATTCCACCGCACCTGAGATACATTTCCTTGCAACAAGATATTAATAGCAACTGCGATATGAAAGTGATGATAGCAATGGAAATAGTGGTGGTGAAATAGTAATAGTAAAACATCGACAGTAAACAACTAGTAACCAACAGAATTAAAGAACTGTAGGCTAGGGAGATGGATGGTTGGGTGTTGCATGGATAAGATACATCATGTATTTAACTTGGGGCAAGGCACACAGAAAAGCAATGATCATCTAGGCATAAATCAAACATCAGGCATGTACCCCATAGGTAGTTGTATGTGCTTGCAATAAGAACTTGCACAACATCTTTTGTCCTACCATCCCGCTACGAACGGGTCCAAAAGGAACTTATGGAGATTAAGGTGCTCCTGTCAAAGAGCACCGAAACAAAGCATTAACAATCAATGGATACATGAAATCCTCAAATTATAGTCCATCCCCTTTGGTGTCCCAAGCTGTCACCTTTGGGATCGCCGGTTCCGGACTATAACAGGTGCATACAACTCATAGATAAGATCAAGAACAGAAATATATTCATGAAAACACATAGGGTTCAGATCTGAAATCATGGCACTCGGGCCCAAAGTGACAAGAATTAAGAGCAACAAGTTGAAGAAAATATGATAAACAACAATCTAGATGATAGGAACATGCCCCCAACAATCTGATAAATTATTACATGCTCTAACTCATCCAATCCGTACCATCCCCTTTGTCTACAGTAGGGAATTACTCACACATGGATGGACAAGTCATGGAGGGGGGATAGAGTGGCGATGATGATGATGATGATGATGATGATGGCGATGATATCCCGTCACCGGAGGCCAAAACAGCCTCCAGATTAGCCCTCCCGGAGAAGAACAGAGGGTGGCGGCGGCTCGGCGACGAGAATTGGGAAAACGACTTCTGTTTCGGGGTTTCTCCGTCACGGGAATAAATATAAGCCTTGGTAGGGCACCAGAGGAGGGGGGAGGCCCCCAGGCGGCCAGAGGGCGCGGCCCCACCCCTGGCCGCGCCAGGGGGCGCCTGGGGCACCCTTGGATGCCCTCTGGTCCCACTTCTGGCTCCTGGCTCCTTTGGGTGCGTGGATTTTCTGGTATTTTTCTGGGAATTTTCTGAGACGTCCAAAAATCCATTATCCTGCGCACAATAAAACCATACAGGCAACTCTGCTGAAAACAACGTTAGTCCGGGTTAGTTTCATCCAAATCATGCAGGAATGAGGGAAAAACAATAGCAAAAGTGTTTGGAAAAGTAGATACGTTTGAGACATATCAGGACACTAAAGAAAAAACTGAAAGGTAAACTAACAAGACTAAAAAGCAAAGATAAAAGATAGTGTGCAAATCCCGTATCTTGAAGAGTGGAGTCCCCGGCAACGGCGCTAGAAATTAGCTTTGATGGCTTCTCGCCCCTCGTTGGTTACCCAAAGTGGAAGGTTGAGATGTAGACAACAGGAAATTTCCCTCGGTGAAGATACCAAGGTTTGTCTCCAGTAGGAATCCGACAACGACAAGAAGGTGACAACGGTGCCAGCAGTTAGGCGGTTGACGTGGACCTGCACACACAACAGATAACTTTTCTCCCAACGAGTACAGAGAGGTTGTAAATCCCTCCGGCCTTGTTGTTTACAAAGGATCAAATGCACGGGATAATAATGATAGAGATAGCAACAGAAAAGGAAATAAAGAAGAAAATAAATAGCGGGTGTAAACAGTGGTGGAAATATGGACCAGGGTCCCATGATGTTCACTAGTGATGTCTCTCTCCCAAAAGACGATAAAATAGCCATGCAAGGTAAACAAATTACAGCTGGGCAAGTGACAGGATTATGTGCACAAACCAATGCTAACTATGCTACAAAGAAAGGAAGAGGCTCAAAAGCTTGGGCGGTACGCCAAGACAAGTAGACCGAAATCCATCGGCATATACCTACTAATCATCCACCTTGAGATATCTATCCAGAACATCTCGCTGGTATTAAGTTGCGAATCCCACCCAAAGAGTAAACTCAAAGCAACAGAAAACTGCATTAAAGAACTTTGCATAAAGTAAACCATCCTTGCACCCACAAGTACAAGAACCGTTGTTTTGTCCCTCGTGGCAACATCACATCCCCTAGACTCATGTTTCTTTCACTCAAGCTAGTCATCAGGGGGCATGAACCCACAATCATGCATAACGCTCCCTCTTGGAGTTACTACCTACTACTTGTCCAAAGCAATAAACAACAACGGAGAACATGCGAGAATTACCCAAGAACATAAATATAAAAGAGGAGAATCAAATATATTTCTCAAACACAATCTGAACATAGTCTCATAATCCATCAGATCCCAGCAAACTCAGCATAGCAACAGCAGAAAGATTACATATGTGCCTCGATCATGTAGGGAAGCTCACGAGGTCTAAACCATGAAGAACAAATAGGGGAGGAGAACATCACATAGCTACTGATCATGGACCCATGATCCAAGGTGGACTACTCACGGTTCATCCGGGAAGCATCCATGGTGGTGGAGAAGCTCCCGGAGGTGGTTCCTCCCTCCGGCAGGGTGCTGGGAAGAGGGGTCCTGGTGCTCCCGATCTTGGAAGCGCTGCGGCGGCGAAACAGAGGAGAGATCGCGAAAAAGGATTATGTCCTCGAGGGTTTCGGGACGAGAGAGATATATAGGTGAAGGGGGCAGCCAGAGGTGGACCAGGGGCCCCAGGCGCCCCCTGGCGGCCTAGGGGGTAGCCACGCCAGGTGGCCGCCTGGGCCACCCCTGGCTCCCCTCTGGCCCCACTTCGGATTTTCCCGAAGCTTCCTGTACGCTAATTTTTCCTATATTTTTCCTGGAATTTTTCTGGCACTTTAAGTAATGGGAAAACCTGAAATACAAAAACAGCAAAAAACAGGAACTGGCACTGGGGTGCACTGAGTTAATAGGTTAGTCCAAATATGATCAAAAGTGTATGGAAGTGCATCAATATCATAGCAATATCACACAAATATATGCATGGAGAAAGCAGAAATTATAGATACGTTTTGGACGTATCAATGACCAGTTTCCAATTATAGATCACTTTCTAGTCTTCACCCCTTTTTCGATACTTGGTGCCAAGGGGGGAGAAGCATCTATCTCTCGCATTAGGATAATTAAAATTCCATGGGGACAATTTGTGATATTTGACTTATAATATTGTAAGGTCAAGACTGTGTTGGTGCTTTACATTATTGAAAGGTCATGACTATGTGGTTATATGTATGGAATTGGCTATGTTATATTGAGTAATGCTTGGATCTTAAACATGCTATAATTCATGGAGGTAAATGCTACATTCCATATCTTAATATCTCCACTAAATTATGAAACTTGGTTTAAATATGATAAACCACTAACCTTTCATATATATGATGGATAATTGGTTTATACATTCGAGGGGGAGTCTTCCTCACATGTGTCCTTGCGTAAAGATGCACATGTTGATGAGGAGCCTTCCAAAGGAATATAGACAAATTTCTCTCCTAAACTAGAATTTAAATAGTTTCTTTTGATAGTTATATGTGTATTTTCATTAACTACCAAAAAGGGGGAGATTGAAAGTGCAATCATGCCCTTAAGTATATTTTAATGTTGATGACAATATGCATATAGGGGACAACTAACTATGTTTGCTAAGTGTATAAACAGGAGTTTAGTCCTCTTGACATTACCCTGTATGGATCATGTTCTAAAGCAACACCTGTGGTGCTCAAGAATGCTATATATGATCAACGATGACGCTAAGTCTTCTTTTCAGTTACATATTGAGTTGTAGGGAACCCCGCACTATTAAGAGGGCATCGTAGGGTTTAGCTTTCGACTTTCTCAAGTCAACAACAAATGTAAAATACACAACTCTGCACAAACACGAAGAATCAATTTGTTGTTTAGGAAATAAGAATTGCCACATGGAGAATACCATATATGTACTATCGGACCAGCCGTATCCCTGGCTGGGTCATCTCAGCTTTGCTCGGATCATCCGGATAGACCCCCGGACCGTTTGTACTAGCTATGTCCTTGGCAGAGAAGATTTCATCCCATGTCGAACCATTCGGGTACGAAGCCGGACCGTCCGGGCACTACCCGGACCATCCGGTTTGGACCCTGGACCGTCTAGACTAGCGTCTCTCTTGACAGAGGATTTGAGGCCTCCGGAACACTATAGCTAGATGGCTACCCAGAGCGCCATCTTGGCCTGGACGTCCGGGCTCCTCATGTGTAAACTTCATCCGGGCTGATAGTCGTCCTTCAGGGCCCCCTCCCGTGTTGGCTAGGTGTTGACCTACCCGTACCTTTCAAGCAACACTGTGATTGCTGATGGCACTGAAGTAGTTCTCCTCGTTGGCTACCCCAAGTGGAAGGTTGAGATGTAGCTAGCAGAAAATTTCCCTTGGCAAATACACCAAGGTTGAGATCGAACTAGTAGGACTCCAACTGCAGCAAGTAGGTGTTAACGGCTCCAGATATTAAGTTTCCGAATGGTTGAGGTTGACATGGACCAACACACAGATACCAATAACTTTGCTCCCAACGAGTACAGAGGGGTTGTCAATCCCTTTGGCCTCGTCTAATACAAAGGGTCAAACGCAAGAGATAAAGGTAATAGTAATTGTGACTAGAAAGTAAAACAAGAAGTAAATTGAGGGTGTAAACAGTGGTGGAAATATGGACCGGGGTCCCAGGAAGTTCACTAGTGATGTCTCTCTCCCAAAAGACGATAAACAGCTATGCAAGGTGAACAAATTACAGCTGGGAAATTGACAGGATTAAAAACGCACTACAATGCTAACTATGCTACAAAAGAAAGGAGAAGGCTCAAAAGCATGGGCAGTATGCAAAGACAAGTAGACCGAAATCCATCTGCATCTACTCACTAATCATCCACCTTGAGATATCTATCCAGAACATATCGCTGGTATTAAGTTGTGAGCCCCACCCAAAGTGTAATCCCAAAGCAACAGACAACTGCATTAAAAGAACTTTGCGTAAAGTAAACAATCGTTGCACTTGCAAGTACAAGCACCGTTGTTTCCCCCTTGTGGCAACAACACATCCCCTAGACTCATGTTTATTTCACTCAAGCTAGTCATTGGGGGGCATGAACCCACAATCATGCATAACGCTCCCTCTTCGAGTTACGATCAATCACTTGGCCAAAGTAATAAAAAGCAACGAAGAACATGCAAGAATTACTCAAGAACATAGATATAAAAGGAGAAGAACCAAATATATAACTCATCACAATCTGAACATAATCTCATAATCTCATAATCCTTCAGATCCCAGCAAACTCAACATAGCAACAACAGAAGAATTACATATGTGCCTTGATCATGTAGGCCAGCTCACAATGTCTAAACGGACATCACATAGCTACTGATCATGGACCCATGGTCCAAGGTGGACTACTCACGGCTCATCCGGGAAGCGTCCATGGTGGTGGAGAAGCTCTTGAAGGTCAATCCTCCCTCCGGCAGGGTGCCGGGAAAGAGTCTCCTAGCAGCCCCGATCCTGGAAGCGCGTCGGCGGAGGAACAGAGGGGATATCATGAAAAAGGGTTATGTTTTCAGGGGTTTCGGGACGAGAGGTAAATATAGGCGAAGGGGGCAGCCAGGGGTGGACCAGGGGGTCCAGGTGGCCCCCCTGGCGCGAACTAGGATGGGGTAGCGCCCTCTGGCCGCCTAGGCACCAGGTGGGTCCCCCCATCCCCCATCGGGCATCTGCAAGCTTCCGTGTCGCTGATTTTTTATATATTTCCCCGGAATTTTTCTGGCACTTTAAGTAATGGGAAACCTGAAATACAAGAACAACAGAAAACAGAAACTGGCACTGTGGTGTACTGAGTTAATAGGTTAGCCCAAATATGATCAAAAGTGTATGAAAGTGCATCAAAAGTATAGCAATATCACCCAAAACATGCATGGAGCAAGCATAAATTAGAGATACATTTGGGACGTATCAACATCCCCAAGATTAATTCCTGCTCGTCCTCGAGTCGGTAAATGATAACAAGCATAATTTCTGTGGTGACATGTTACCAACCATATAAGAACTTTTAAGTAAGTCAAGCAAGACATGTAATTCAATTCAATTCATAACAAGCAAGAGTCTATATTAGCATTGAACCAAGCAACATAAGAACATAAAGGTGCAAGAGCTCTCGAATGTCTCCCAATGGTGTTTGCGTGCAAGAAGTGGGAGATGGGAATACGAGAGAATAAAAACATACTATTTATTTTAGTTGAGAACTCAATCTACTAAAGTTTCACACTTAGTCTTATTTGGAATCTTATCTTGACTTGTCCCCAGACCACTAGCCGGGTATAAGTCAAATTTATCCACTCCCTTTCGACTTTTTGAGCACTCATGCAATGGATGAGCGTAAGCAAGAAAATTGACACTTAGGATGGCAAAGAGAGAGATGATGAAGGAGGAAGACAAAAGGTGTGAAAGGCTCACATAAATGAGGACAATCATAGGCGAGAGAAAGCCAAATGATAGATATGATGTGAGGAGTAGGGATTGCCATGCAACGGATGCACATATGAGCAAATGTAAGCTCTCCAATGGAACTAGTGGGGATGCATCCAAGTTGCTTGCTCATGAAGACCTAGAGCTCATTTGAGGAGGCTCATCCTTGGAATATGCAAGCCAAGTTCTATAGTGAAAGGGTCCCCACATAGTTATGCAATAATGATAATCTCTATGGAGTACAAATGTAGCAATGGAGTACGAGTGTGGATCTTTCAAAAGGAATAGTAGTGTTTCCCCCTTCTCTCTTTTTATTTATTTTTTTTCTTTTTTTGTATTTTTGTGGCCTCTTTGGCTCTTTCTATTTATCTCTCATTTGTCTTCTTTGGGTTCTTTTAATTTGTCCTCTTTGGGATCTTTTTCTCACTTAAGGGCAACACCCTATATTTTACAAGAATATAGAAGATCTTCACACTTTACAAGAAGTACTCAGCATAAACAAAGCTGAAAAACTATCATGATGTATGCAAATGTATGCCTCTGCCAGTGTAGCAGGATATGCAATGATACTAGCGCGTCATGTAGCAATTATAAGGGAGAATACCAACTAGCATGCGGCTCCTCAATCAAGCAAAAGCATGTATGGCATGAAGATCAAGTCATGAGATGGTGGATGTTGCATGGCAATGTATCTCGGAAAGGCTATGGAAATGCCTTGATAGGTAGGTATGGTGGCTATTTTGAGGAAGATATAAGGAGGTTTATGACGGCAGAGCATATCGTGCCAAGGGTTTGGATGCACCGGCGAAGTATGCGCCAAGTCTCGAGGTGAGAAAGGGCAATGCACGGTACCGAAGAGGCTAGCAAAATATGGGAAGGTGGAAGTGCCAACAATTGAATACTTGCATTAGTCCTAACAACTCATGCACTTATTATCGGTAACACTATATCTAATCGGGAGGTTCACAAAGAGACGAGTACACCGAGGAGGAGTGTATGGGGGTTTGTATATCCTTGCGCATCCTCGACCCATGGTACATGAGGGTACTCTATATATTCCAACCCTTCCAAAGGTTAGTGATCCATCTAGTAGCTAGAGTTCTCAACTTTATTTTTAGTTTTTTAAAATAAGTACGAATTGCCCAGAATACGATACCTATAACTAATAGGCTAAAGAACTTGACACCAAAAGTTCAAACATTACTCAAGACAATACCTCAAAACTATTGCAAGTTACTACTACAATTGAATAGCAACCTCAATTACCTACTTCATGCAAGACACATACTCAGTGCAACAAGCCAACTCCCTAAAAAATATAAACATGAAGACTCAAGACAGTACCAGCAACAAACTAACTATAAGCTCTTGAAAATAAATAAACATTAAAACACAAGAGCTAAACATGACAGCAGCTACGAAAAGATGAAGAACACACACAACAAAGATAAGCATGAAAATCCTATGATGTGTTCTAGGTTGAAGTGGAGCATGTTTCTCTCCCACAAAAACAAATCTGGGTTCTAACTTGTTATGAATAGCAAGGAAAGCTACCGAAAACTAAAAAGTAAAGAGCAAGATGCTCCAAGCATAGCACATAACGCATGAAGTGATAAGTATATAGTGGAACGAAGGACGAACTAATAGTTGTTGATGGAGAAGGGGATGCACGGGGGCATCCCCAAGCTTAGATGCTTGAGTCTCCTTGGATATTTCTTGGGGGTGCATGGGGCATCCCCAAGCTTCAGCGTTTGACACTCCCGGATCTTCTTTCATCATCTTCCCTCGCACACTTGAAAACTCCCTTCATACATAACTCATCATAAGATGATTCGAGAGGCTAGTACCCATAATAAAACAATTGGCCTCTACTGGAAATAAAGATAATCTTGAAGATCTACTGTTTCTCAAGATTCCCCAAAAGTTTTTTCAAGGAAAAAACTAGCGCAAGACTTGCAAAACTGGGAAAACGCAAAACAGGACAGAATCTGTGAAAAATAGACCAGCAGGGAGTAAATATTTTTTTTGGGTACTTCTGCAACTCAAATCAAAAAATTCAGAACAGACCCTTTAAAGCTAATTGTATAGAGCATGTTATCAAAAAATTCAGATTAAAAAGATGATCGGGTGATCTTAGCCAAAATTTTGCGTCCAAGGACAGAATCTGTTTTCTGGATAGCACGTCACAACTTTTGAACTTTCTTGCAATCAGAGGCTAAACTTGGCACAAAGCTTGAAAATAAAGATACAATGATGTTGCTACAGTAGTAACAATCATCAAGACCACTAAAAACATAAGGAAAAACATCTTGGGTTGCCTCCCAACAAGCGCTTTATTTTACGCCTTTGAGCTAGGCACAAAGCAAAAAGATCAAGTTTTATCAAGTGTAAGAGAATAGCTAGCTTGTGTAACGGACTCAAAAGGTAACTTAATCTTCTTTATAGGGAAGTGTTACATGCCCTTCTTGAGAGGGAATTGGAATTTTATATTCCCCTCTTTCATATCAATAACAACACCAACGGTGCGAAGAAAAGGGCGTCCCAAAGTAATTGGACATGAGGGTTCACACTAAATGTCCATAATACTAAAATCAACGGGCACATAATTATCACCGACAATAGTAAGAACATTGTCAATCTTCCCAAATGTTTCTTTACGGAATAATCAACAAGATGAACACCAAAAGAACAAGGATCAAAAGGTTTTAATTCAAACATATCATACATTCTTTTTGGCATAACAGAGGTACTAGCTCCAACATCACAAAGAGCAAAGCAAGAGAAGTTATTCAATTTAATCTTGATCATAGGATCCCAACCATCTTATAGATTTCTAGGTATGGAGGCTTCTAAGATAAGCTTCTCCTACCTAGCTTTAATGAGAGCATTGGTGATATGCTCCGTGAAGGCAAGGTGTAGTGTGCTAGTGTGGGGGTCTCTAGACATTTTGTGTAGGAAACCAATAACTTCAGGAAGGGTATAGTTATCAAAATAAAGGTCACTACTATCAAGTAAAGTGGTAGTGATATCATTTAAGATTACTTGTTTGAAAGCATCTATGTTCATAGGAGTTTCTTCTTCTATGGTTGAGGTAATGACATCACCATTGATAGGTACAATCGGACTAGGGGTGTGCTGGGTGCTAAGAGTTTGGATATCCTCAACAACTTGGATAGTAGCAATGGTATGGTGTGTAGGAAGGATCTTAATCCTATCTTCTTACTCCTTTTCTCTAGCCCATCTATCTTTAAGTTTGTCCATCATCCTAATGTTTTTATTAATTTGCACTTGAATAGCATTCATAGGAGTGGTCTTCCTCTCCTCGAGGGGAGAAGTTCTAATTTTAAGCATCTCAACATCAAGGGATATGTTGTCTACCTTCAAAGAGAGACTATATAATTTGTCTAATTTCTCTTCTACACTCTTGTTGAAGGCTTTTTGGGTAGTGATAAAGTCCTTAAGCATGCTCTCTAATTCAGAAATGGAGTTATTGGTGCTAGAATAAGTGTTGTTGTTCCCATAGTTGTTGGATGGGAACGGTCTAGGATTGCTACCAAAGTTACTCCTATAAGCATTGTCGTTGACGTTGTTTCTAGAGATAAAGTTCACATCTACTTGTTCGTGAGAAACCAAGGAATTTAAAGGAACATCATGAGGATCAATAGGAGCTTGCTTGGTAAGTAAAGACATGATCAAGTCAACTTTTTCATTTAGGGAGGAGATCTCCTCGATAGAGTTTACCTTCCTACCTGTTGGAGATATTTTGGTGTGCCATTGGGAATAGTTGGTCATCATCTCATCTAGTAGTTTTGTGGCAGCACCAAGTTTTTTTGACATAAAGGTTCCTCCTGCGGCCGAATCTAATAGGTTCCGCGAGTTAAAGTTCAAACCTGCATAAAAAGTCTGGATAACCATCCAAGTAGTCAAACCATGTGTAGGGAAATTCTTAACAAGAGATTTCATCCGTTCCCAAGTTCGGTCAACGTGTTCATTATCCAATTGCTTAAAATTCTTAATATTACTCCTCAATTGGATAATCTTAGCAGGTGGGTAGTACTTCCCAATAAAAGCATCCTTTCACATATCCCAAGAATGTATACTATTCCTAGGCTAGGATTGAAACCAAATTTTAGCTCCTCCTCTCAAGGAGAAAGGAAAAATCTTAAGCTTAACAATATCACCTTCTACTTCTTTATACTTTTGCATATCACAAAGCTTAACAAAATTATTCATGTGTAAAGCAGCATCATCTCCAACACCAGAGAATTGTTCTTCCATAACAAGGTTCAGCAAAGCAGGTTTAGTTTCATAAGAAGATGTTGAAGTGGCAGGTGTGGCAATAGGAGTGCAGATAAAGTCATTGTTGTTGTGGATAGTGAAGTCACACAACTTTGTGTTTTCAGTGGAACCATAATAGTAGCAGCAAGATGGACGAGCAAGTTTTCTGTGATTTTTAATAAAGGACACAAAGATAAAAACTGAAAGGTAAACTAACAAGAGTAAAAAGCAAAGATAAAAGATAGTGTGCAACTCCCTATCTTGAAGAGAGGAGTCCCCGGCAATGGAACCATAAATTAGCTTGATGGAACTGAAGTAGTGCTCCTCGTTGGCTACCCCAAGTGGAAGGTTGAGATGTATCTAGCAGCAAATTTACTTTTGCAAAGATACCAAGGTTGAGATCGAACTAGTAGGACTACTACTGCATCAAGTAGGTGTCAACGGCGCCAAATATTAAGTTGTCGAATGGTTGAGGTTGACGTGGACCTACACACAGATACAAATAACTTTGCTCCCAACAAGTACAGAGGGGTTGTCAATCCCTATGGCCTTGTCGTTTACAAAGGGTCAAACGCAGGAGTTAAAGGTAATAGTAGCTGCGGCTACAAAGTAAAACAGGAAGTATGTTGAGGGTGTAAACAGTGGTGGAAATATGGACCGGGGTCCCATGAAGTTCACTAGTGATGTCTCTCTCCCAAAAGACTATAAACAATTATGCAAGGTGAACAAATTATAGCTAGGAAATTGACATGATTATAAACGCACCGCAATGCTAACTATGCTACAAAAGAAATGAAGAGACTCGAAAGCATGGGTAGTACGCCAAGACAAGTAGAACGAAATCCATCTGCATCGACTCACTAATCATCCACCTTGAGATATCTATCCAGAACATCTCGCTGGTATTAAGTTACGAGCCCCACCCAAAGTGTAAGCCCAAAGCAACAGACAATTGCATTAAAAGAACTTTGTGTAAAGTAAACAATCCTTGCACCCGCAAGTACAAGCACCGTTGTTTTCCCCCTTGTGGCAACAACACATCCCCTAGACTCATGTTTCTGTCAATCAAGCTAGTCATTGGGGAGCATGAACCTACAATCATGCATAATGCTCCCTCTTAGAGTTACGATCAATCACTTGGCCAAAGTAATCAAAAGAAACGGAGAACATGCAAGAATTACTCAAGAACATAAATATAAAAGGAGAAGAACCAAATATATTACTCGTCACAATCTGAACATAATCTCATAATTCATCACATCCTAGCAAACTCAACATAGAAATAGCAGAAAAAATTACATATGTGCCTTGATCATGTAGGGAAGCTCACAAGGTCTAAACATTGAAGTATAAAGAGGGGGAGAGGAAATCACATAGCTACTGATCATGGAACCATGGTCTAAGGTTGACTACTCACGTCTCATTCGGGAAGCTCCCGGAGGTCAATCCTCCCTCCAGCAGGGTGCCGGGACAGGGTCTCCTGGCAGTCCCGATCTTTGAAGCGCGGCGGCGACGGAACAGAGGGGAGATCACGAAAAAGGGTTCTGTCTTCGGAGGTTTCGGGGCGAGAGGTAAATATCGGCGAAGGGGGGAAGCCAGGGGTGTACCAGGGGGTCCAGGCGGCCCCCCTGGAGCGACCTAGGGTGGGTCCCCCCAGCTCCCCTTCGGGCATCTGGAAGCTTCCGTGTCACTGATTTTTTATATTTTTTCCCAGAATTTTTCTGGCACTTTAAGTAATGGGAAAACCTGAAATACAAAAACAGCAGAAAATAGAAACTAACACTGTGGTGCACTGAGTTAATAGGTTAGTCTAAATATGATCAAAAGTGTATGAAAGTGCATCAAAAGTATAGCAATATCACCCAAAACATGCATGGAGCAAGCAGAAATTATAGATACGTTTGGGACGTATCAATTGCCCCCGTTGAGTTTGCGAGGGTTTGGTGACCACCTTTAGGGTCAAACGCTAGTGGTTGGGAATCGCCTTCGTGGTGATATCTCAAGGGGAGAATAGGTTGAGCATTCGTGGTAACATCCACCCCTACAACGGTGAGTAGTTTCCCTGCAAGGAAATGAACATCGAGATACATCGTTGTCTTCATGTCATTCGGTATCCCTTACCATTTTATCTTAGTAACATTTACCTTATAATTCACTACCACACTTGCAACCATATATCTTGTGTTGTTTACTCTCCTTGACTAGCTAGAACAACCTTTGTAATTTTTAGCCTCACTTTCATATTCCGCAATATTGCTTAAAAACTGGTAAGTAGTAAATTAAATTTATAATTGTACCTATTCACCCCCTCTAGGTTCATCTCGTTCCTTTGACCAAGGAGGACACAATTGGGGGTGTCGGACAAATATTTGGGGGTACTGGTGGAGATCCTCTATGTTATTATTGTATTATTTTGTATTCTTAGCCGTTGTGTGTTTTATTAATTTAAAGTTGGTCACCTTCTGGCTAATGAAAAAATTATATTCTAAATTAGTGACCACCTCTGTGCGGCATACAAGAAGGAGGTTCGTAGCAGAACAAAATGAGCATCACTATCCTCGACAACCATTTGTAGAATGTGAGCTCGGGACTGAGGGCAATTCCAACGCGCCGATGCAAACGGGAACGCGTTTTGTCCTATTATGTCCGTGTGCGTCGGGTGGAGCGTCGCTGTCCACGCGCGTCTGCGTTATGGTGGTTACTTTTGCCAACACGCGATCACATTTGGGCGCTGTCTGCGCATCGGCGCCTGATTTCAGTACAAAGTTCATCAAATATAGTATCAAATAACAAGTTTCGGCACACAAACAAATAGTTTTACAAGCCCAAATAATGTGTCATACTTTTATTATTACAACCAAATTGAAATAAAAAAAAGTTCATACATCTACTGGTAACCAACGTGTCCCCACATATGCTCAACCAAATCATCCTGAAGCTGAATATGTGTCTGATAATATCACATCTCGACATGAAACTGGATGAACTGTGAAAACGTAGCAGGTACACACTGAGTGACAACATTTGTACCTTGGAACTGGAAGCCCTGAAAGACGATATCCTCTGGACGCTCATCCTCTACGATCATGTTGTGGATGATCACACAAGCATTCATGACCTCCCACGTCTTCTTTGAACTCCATGTTCTAGCACGATGCCGAACAATAGCCCAACGAGACTGGAGCACACCAAATGCACGTTCCACATCCTTCCTTGCGCTCTCCTGTGCTTGAGCAAACCTAGCCCTCTTCTCTTCTTGGGGGTTGGAGATTGTTTTCACAAGGGTTGACCACTGAGGATAGATACCATCTGCAAGGTAGTATCCTTTGGTGTATTGATGACCATTGACCTCAAAGTTAATCGGAGCTATGTCCTTCAGCTAGCCTAGCAAACACTGGGAATCTTTGAAGCACGTTGATGTCATTATGGGAACCAGCCATGCCAAAAAAAAGAATGACATATCCAGATATCTTTAGATGCAACTGCCCCAAGTATGACTGTGCAAGCTTTCACATGACCTTTGTATTGTCCCTGTCAAGCAAATGGACAATTCTTCCACTCCCAATGCATGCAATCTATGCTACCAAGTATTCCCGAAGATCCTCTCTCCGCATTGATTGCTAACAATCGGGCAGTGTCGGCCTCATTTGGTTCCCTCAAGTACTCCGGTCCGAACACTACCAGCACGGCCTTACAAAACCTATAAAGTGATGCAAGGCATGTGGATTCACTCATGCGGACATACTCGTCTATAAGATCACCAAGAACTCCGTATGCAAGCATTCGAATGGCAGCAGTGCACTTATGATAAGGAGAAAAACCAACATTGCCAAGTGCATCTTTTTTGCACCTGAAGTAGTCATCATATTCTACCACTCCCTAATGTGGTTGAACACATGCTTAGCCATCCTAAATCGATGGTGGAAATGTCTGGCGTTGAACAATGGTTTTGGCGTCCTAAAGTAATAATCATACAGAAGGACGTGGTCAGTCTCTCGGTTGCGATTCAACACGGGTTCTTGTCCTGGAATTGACCTCCTAAACATCGCTTGCTGGCTATCAATGTGGTTGTTCATGATCAAACTAATAATCACCAATTCCTCATCATCTGACAAATCATCCGACAAACAAAGGAAATTCTCGAAAAAAACTCATCCCCACTATCCATTGTACCTTGTGGGAAAAGTGTCGAACACCTTGATGATGACGGGAAATAACTTCACGCCCTCGTTGGTGACCCAAAGTGGAAGGTTTAAGAAGTAGTCAGCAGCAAGTTTCCCCTAACTTAGAGGATAGAGTTTATGTCTCCCGTAGGAATCCAAGAGCAGCAAGAAGGTGGTGAAGTAAGTGACACGCCGTCTGAATAGAAATCACATGCTTTATTTGGAACTGCACACGACACAACTAACTTTTCTCCCGACGAGTTCAGAGAGGTTTTCAATCTGTTCAGAGAGGTAGAAATAGTAGTGGTGATTGCAACTGAAAGGAAATAAAAGCAGTAAATAGCGGAGGTGTAAACAAGGGTGGAAATATGGACCGGGGTACCTGATGTGCGAGATGATGATAATGGTTTCTCGCCCTTCATTGGTTACCCCAAGTGGAATATGAGATGTAGGATAGCAGCAAATTTCCCCTATGTAGAGGATAGGGTTTGTCCCCCGTAGGACTCCGACAATGATAAGTAGGTGGTGAAGCGAGCAATGCGCCGTTTGAGATATTGCTCTCTTAAACTGGACCTGCACACAGAAACAAATAACTTTTCTCCCAATGAAGTTCAGAGAGGTTGTCAATCTCTCCGGTTTTGTTGTTTACAAAGGGTCAAACGCAAGGGATAATGATAATGGTGATAGCAGCTAGAAAGTAAAATAAGGAAATTAAATAAGTGTGTAAACGACGATGAGAATATGGACCGGGGTCCCGTGATGTTCACTAGCGATATCTCTCTCCCAAAAGACGATAAAACTTCTATGCGAGGTAAACAAACTACAGTTGGGCAATTGACAGGATTATAAACGCACCGCAATGCTAACTATGCTACAAAGAAAGGACGAGGCTCAAAAGCATGGACAGTACGCCAAAACAAGTAGACCAAAATCCAACTGCATCTACTACTAATCATCCACCTTGAAATATCTATCCAGAACATCTCGCTGGTATTAAGTTGCGAGCCCCACCCAAAGCAAAAGACAATTGCATTAAAAGCACTTTTGCGTAAAGTAAAACAATCCTTGCAACCGCGGTTACAAGCACCGTTGTTTCCCCCCTTGTGGCAACAACACATCCCCTAGACTCATGTTTCTGTCACTCAAGCGTGTCATCGGGGGGCATGAACCCACAATCGAGCATAACGTTCCCTCTTTGAGTCACTACCTACTCCTTGGCCAAAGCAATAAACAGCAACGGAGAAGATGCAAGAATTACTTAAGAACAACAATATAAAAGATAAGAACCAAATATATTACTCAATAACAATCTGAACATAGTCTCATAATCCATCAGATTCCAACAAACTCAGCATAGCAACAGCAAAAAGATTACATATGTTCCTCGATCATGTAGGGAAGCTCAGGAGGACTAAACCATGAAGAACAAAGAGGGGAGGAGAACATCACATAGCTACTGATCACGGACCCATGGTCCAAAGAAAACTACTCACGGCACATCCGAGAAGCGTCCATGGTGAAGGGGAAGCTCCCGGAGGTCAATCCTCCCTCCGGAAGGGTGCTGGGAAGAAGTCTGCTGGCGCTCCCGATCTTGGAAGCACGGCGGCGGCGGAACAAAGGCGAGATCACGAAAAAGGGTTCTGTCCTCGGGGGTTCGCGTCACGGAGATTAAATAGGCGAAGGGGGCAGCCAGGGGGGCACCAGGTGTTCAGGAGGCCACCCGACGCGGCCCCACCCTAGGTCGCGCCACCTGGACGCCTAGTGTAGGAGATATTCCCTAGAGGCAATAATAAATGTTATTATTTATCTCCATGTTTGTAATTATGTTTATATTCCATGCTATAACTGCAATGGTTCTCGAGTCTGCAATAACCACGAGGCTCGGAGGAAGACTCATATGCACGTGTGGAATAATAAACGGATAAAATATATATTCCTAGTCTCGCCTCTAAGACTAGCTCAAGTGTTGCATGATGGTTCTGTTTTCCTGATCATGGGCATTACTATGCCGGCAACTTTGAGGGCACAATGTTAGAAGAACATTTGTGTTGAATCGACCCAGATTGATGTTATGCTATGAGATACATTCGTCACCAGTTAATGGATTATAACACAGAGAAAGTTGAGCGTTTGCATAATTCCTTAGACCATGAGAGTATCGAGTTCCTTCGTACTTGCTTCGTGAACTTTGGGGTTTGTTAAACGTCATCTGTAAAAGGGTGGCTATTACGGCGGCTTACGGGTTCACGGAAAAGTATGACCAGGAACTAGGTAGCTCAAGATTGGGATTTGCTCCTCCGTCGATGGAGAGATATTCTTCGGGCCCTCTCGGTGTTACAGTATCCACCATCGTCTGGCCAGACACAGTGTGATTTGATCACAGGGATGCCGGAACACGGGAACGAGAAAAGAGAACAATACCGGAAACGAGGTAACTGGCATAGTGGACAAGTTGTTGATTCACGGGGATGCCGATAAGTCTCACCTCGGGTGTTTGTAACATATCGCGAAGCAACAGGAATAGCACATGGCAACTGTAGGTTCACTCGGATATTTATTCGTGTGGGTATAGGGGTCAATATGGGTGTCCACGGCTCCGATGTTGATCATTGATCGGAAAGCGTTCTGGGTCATGTCTATACTTCACCGAACCTATAGGGTCACACGCTTAAGGGTCATCTATCTGCTGAATACTAGACAGGGAGTCTAAGAGAAAGTCACCGGAAAGGTTTCGGAGAAAACGGAAAAGTTCCGGAGAGAGAACACCGGAATAGTTTCGGTAAAACCGAAAAGTTGTTTCGGAGTGAACCACTAAGCCGAAAAGGTTTCGGTAAGCACCTGGTACTTTTGGAGGGTGCCAGACTTGTTCTGGTAACTTCTGGAATTTTTCTAGAGAAAAGAATAAAATATTTTTTTCGGAAATATTTCGGAGCTGCCGGAAATGTTCGGGAGCTGCCGGAAATGCTTAGGTTGCTTTTCGCAGATGAAAATCACTAATCCGAAATTGTTTCGGAACGCGCTCAAAATCATTTTAGTGGGTATTGGAATTATTCTAAGACCCACAGAAATATTTTCGGATTTTTCGGACGCGAAAAAGTGGTGTTATGAATAGTAAAAAGTACTACTTGGGATATTTTTGGAAAGCCTTCTAGAAGGACTTGGGAGCCAAGAAAGCCCCCTTGGGTTTCCTATAAATAGAGGTGTGAGGGCAGCCCCATATCCTTGATCCAAGCTCTCCCTTGAGTTCAATACACAAGCCATGCATGATCTGGCATTCTCTCTCCCTCCCCGCGAAATAGTTTCGTAGAGCCGAAAGGCTGTCTGGGTTCCGGCAGGAACTAGTTCTGGACGGCGAAGCCCTGCCGGATAGCTGACACCGTATGTGTGCAACCCCGTAGAGAGGTCGTAGTTTCGATCTTTTGCCCGAGGGGCTGTTCGAGGGTCCTCCCGAAGGGCTGTCCAAATTATCGTTCGAGTTTCAAGGGTCCTCCCGAAGGGCTGTCCGAGTTACCGATCGAGTTTCGAGGGGCCTCCCGAAGGGCTGTCCGTGACATCGTCCGAGGGACTGTCCGACTGCCTCCCTGAGCGCTGTCCGAGGAGCAGACGAGGGAATACATTCTCGCGGTGGGGAGGTTGTAAATCCTAGCTGCGGGGATCTGCACCGACGATCTACATCGACTCTACTTCCGCTGCGCTACGAGTCGGTAACGATCAGATCAAAACCTTGTATGCAGTCTCCATAGTGGTCCTGGGCGTGTTCGTAGTGCGGAAATTTTTGTTTTCTGTTGCGTTCCCCTACACCTAGGCACTAGGTGGGGCCCCTTCGGCCCTCCTTCGGGACTCTAGAAGATTTCGTTGCGCTTTTATCCGATTTTTCCCGAATTTTTGCAGCACTTTTAATATGGGGGGAAACCTGGAATAAAAAAAACAGCAGAAAACAGGAACTGACATTGTGGTGCACTGAGTTAATAAGTTAGTCCAAATATGATCAAAAGTGTATGAAAGTGTATCTAGATCATAGCAATATCACACAAAACATGCATGAAGCAAGCAGAAATTATAGATACATTTGGGACATATCAGTACCATGATGTTCACTACTGATGTCTCTCTCCCAAAAGACGATAAAAAAACCACGCTGGGTGAACAAATTACAGCTGGGCAATTGACAGAATTATAAACACACCGCAATCCTAATTATGCTACAAGAAATTTAGAGGCTCAATCGTATGGGCAGTACGCCAAGACAAGTAGGCCGTTTATTCATCAGCATCTACTCACTAATCATCTACCTTGAGATATCTATCCAAAGCATCTCGCTGGTATTAAGTTGCGAGCCCCACCCAAAGTATAACTCAAAGCAACATACAACTGCATTAACAAACTATGCGTAAGGTAAACAATCCTTGTAACCGCGGTTACAAGCACCGTTGTTTTCTCCCACGTGGCAACAACACATCCCCTAGTCTCATGTTTCTGTCTCTCAAGCTAGACATCGGGGGGCATGAACCCACAATCATGCATAACGCTCCCTCTTGGAGTTACAATCTATTACTTGACCAAAGCAATAAAAATCAACGGAGAACATGCAAGAATTACTCAAGAAGTAATATATAAAAGGAGAACCAAATACATAACTGATCACAATATGAAC
This sequence comes from Bromus sterilis, assembly GCA_950022295.1. Lineage (NCBI taxonomy): Eukaryota > Viridiplantae > Streptophyta > Magnoliopsida > Poales > Poaceae > Bromus > Bromus sterilis. Next base: position 37,400,933 of record OX465597.1, read on the forward strand.
ATAATATCATAATCCATCGGATCCCAGCAAACACAACATAGCAACACAGAAACTATTACATAGATGCCTTGATCATGTAGGGAAGCTCACAAGGGCTAAGAATTGAAGCACAAGATTAGAGAGAAGACATCACACAGCTACCGGTCATCGACCCATAGTCCAAGGGGGACTACTCAAGGCACATCCGGTAAGCGCTCATGGTGGCGGAGAAGCTCCCGGAGACTGATCCTCTCTCCGGCAGGGTGCCGGGACAAGGTCTTCTGGTGATTCCGATCTCGGGATTGCCACCGTGGCGGAACAGTGGTGAAATTCGCGATACATAGTCTGCCTCGCGAGGGTTTTTGTGTCGAGGAGTAAATATAGGCGGAAGGAGGGCACTAGGGGGGTCCCTCCCGTCCAGGCGGCCTCCTGGCGCAGCCTAGGGTGGGGCCCTGCCCCCTGGCCGCCTGGTAGGGGGTGGCCCCCCTCCGGCTCTACTTCGGGCTTCCGGAGTCTTCTAGAACGCTGATTTTTATATATTGTTCTTGGAATTTTTGTGGGCATTGTAAATATGGGTATAAACCTGTAATTCATAGACATCAGTAGACAGAAACTGGCACTGGGTGCACTGAGTTAATATTTTAGTACAAATATGTGTAAAATGTTATGAATGTGCAGCAAAACACATAGCAATATCACCCATATAAGCATGGAGCAAGCAGAAATTATAGATACGTTTGATCCGTATCACTTGCGGGCGCGGTGAGGCAGTGGCCGCCGCACCAGCAGTGATGCGCGTCCGAGCGATTGCGCGTCATCTACAACGGCACGGCGAATGAGCGTAGCAGACGAGGGAGATCGGCGACGACTCAGCGCTGGGGCCGAAGCGGTGCGCCGAGAGACAACCGACGCAGGTGCTGGCGGCAGCGGATCGCTAGCAGTTGACGGAGGAGCTGGCAGCGGCGACCACAAGCGGAGCGTCTGGAGGAGGGAGTGGATGGTATACCCAATGACGGGCGGGCCAGGGAAGGAGGAAGTGGACACGCCGCGGACGTCCGAAGCGTGTCCACCGGAAATGGGTCAGATTGGACAAGAAAATGAACTCTTATCCGTTTACGCCGGCGCGTTGGACCGTAATTTCTGTCCGCGTCGACGCAAATAGACAAAATTGAAAAAAAAGATGTATATGTGTCGGCACGGGTGAGTTGCCCTCACGACCAATGCCCACCGTGTACGTTAGGCTAGACGGTAGGGCGTGCGTGCAGCTGGCCAACTACACTGTCATGATAGCGATCGGAGTTCTGGTTCACTTTTACCGCCTCACGGTCAGCGTTTTTCGCGCGCGGGCGGCTCCGTGATAGTAGTGGCCCGTCGATGTTCCTCCAAGAGCTCCGTTCTGGACCTTCATGGCATGCTGCGACCTCCCTCCCTTGGGCAGCGTCCTTGTTGTGCGTCCATCCCGGTGGCTACAGAGTCCGAGAAAACAAATCTCTACATACTCCCTCCATTTTTGAAAGAATGTACTTTTAACTTTTTTCGAAAGTCAAATTTTTAACTTTGACCGTAATTATATAAAAATGCATTAGTATTTGTATCACCAAATTAGTATCATTAGATTGGTTATGAAGTATATTTTTATTATATAATCATTTTGTTTCATAAGTATTATTATATTTTTGTGTAAACTCAGTCAAAATTTAAAATAGTTTGATTTTCCAAGAATGTTGGAAGTACATTCTTTCAAGGACGGAGGAAGTATCTGCACAACACACGATCTGGACCACACACACCATCCTCTATGTAACCCTGATTCCATTTCCACGGCAGGGTCGGAAAAACAGAAGTTGCTAGACTGGGAGGGTGGAAGCAACAACAACAACAGTAATAGGACGCTGGTCGAAAAAGTAGGTTCTCCTCCCAGAGTTGTTGCATTCTACTGCTTAATGACATTTTGATCATGTGGGGTGAGAGAAAGGCCTGGCAATTGCAACAGTTCCATGATCAGTTTGTACGACTGCGCGATTCCATGGCAAGCCTAAAACTGTTTTGATCTGGTAACAAACGTGGAGTTACGTTCATTTTTGAGGGTCATCCCGTGTTTGGATGATGGAGGATGGCTAACCAGTTGAAGTGTTATTCTCATGCACCGATTCCGTTGGTACTTGGTTAATCACACGATGATTCAGCGTGTGATTTGTTTTGTTTTAGCATCAGACAAGTAGACAAGGACCCTCTAACGCAAGCGGACCATGTTGTTGAAGTTGTTGTGACCGTGTTTGTTACCAATTTTGCTTGATTGTCCTATAAGAACAGGCAAAAAAAAGTACTCTTATCATCTCAAAATAAATGTCATTAAAATGGATGTGTATATATAGATGTTGCTATGCCAAAGTTTAGATTAATGATGCAACCTTTTTTTTGTTTCACCGGAATAATCTGAGTGACATGGATAAGAAGACCGTGTCTCATCCATCCGCGGGTTGCATGAACTCAGCCGTTGTACGTGATGTGCACAACACACTTATTTTTCCTTTTTGATATGTGTCAAAGTTTTAATTACTGACGCAACTTTTTGTTTTTGTTTTACAAGGATGTTCGGACTGGCGCATCCGAGACTCCTCTACAGATGGACTTGGAGAAGTCGGCTCCTCTGCCCTCGGCCACCTGCACCCGATCATGGTACGTGACATGTGTAAGAGAAGAGTATCACACATACCTTTGTTGTTTTTCCTTCTTTTTGTTGATCTGACTATCTCAAATACTACGGAACTTAGCAACCTGTTGATTACAGCAGATGGAGTACTAGTCAAATTAAGACGAAACCACTATTTATTGATGCAACCTAAAATGGTTTTATGTGCATTACCCTTTTCTGCGAAATTTTCTTCCTATTATCACATTACTAATTGTTGTGTGGCTAGTCATATGTTAGTTCATTTTGACAATCTATTGACACATGTACATTTTGGAGAGTCACACTTTCTTTTTTCTATAACGATGTTAGCTTATCTAGTTTTCAGAACTAATTAATTAGTTGACTCCACTTATTATTACTGATCCAACTAGTACTCTCTAGTGGAGTAGTTTGATTTAATTGTTTCATATTCCTTAGTCTGAACATATACGACTCTAATAGCATTAAATTGGAGTTATATTAACTGTGTTGTGTTGTGCTTCTTTGTGTCTCCTTACACCATGTACTAGTTGTTTTTTTCTTTTTGCTTCTCCTGGTTTTATACCAATTTTTTTTATTTATAGATCTTTTATAATTGACAATTGAATAATGTTACTAAATATTAGTTATAATATTATTTCTTGTTCAGATGTAATTTATATCAATTGAACCATACTGGTAATTTTAAAATATATTTTAGAAAATGAAGCCGTACTGGTTTTTTTTCTTTCAAGACATTGCTTTTGCCACTTGACAAGAATTTGAAAGCGAATACCCTTAAATGAGAAAGGGAAAAAGGAAAAAACATGCATGGCTCATCTAACTAAAATTTGACAATTGAATGCATTGTAGTGTATATGTATATTTCTGTGTGTATGTGTGTGTGCTCACACACACATGCATGTGTAAGTTTGTGTCCATAGTTATTTAAATATCTTATTAGATATCACTAAAGCATATAGCCTAACATATAATATCTTAATAGCGGGTTTGTGGTGTATGATTACGTAAGAAAATTTAGTGAAACTACTAGAGTACAAATTTGAAACGTTGGCATGTTGTTTACTAGTTTCTATCTGGTCTAAGGTGTATACACCATGTACAACAATAAGTTGACAATGTGTGATCGTTCTATATTTAGTATTGATAATTGCATCGATAATAGAGACGTGGTGTTTTGGCTCTCAGCTGCATCTACACCCTCGGATGAAGAATAAAATTATTTTAAATAGCAAATAAATTCATTAAAAACTGAATGTTTTTGCGACGCAAGATGATCATGTGCGAGAAGTCCGTGCCAAATTTCATGAAGTTTGGACATTTCGAAATCTCTCAACAAAAAAAGGCCCATTAGAAACTTTTGAAAACAACACTGTTCATAGGCGATTCTGTCTTTTTCTGCCACGAATTCTCCGAATATCCAAACACCCAGAAATTTTACACGGATATCACCCACATGAGCATCTTGCCTCCAAAAAATAAGTTTTTTTAATCATTTTACTATTTTATTTTGATTTTATTCATAGACATGAAATTTTATGGATTTATATTTTTTTCTATATTTTTACTCAATGTTTTCTACTTAGTTTTATTCATTTATTTTCATTTATTTTAATTTACTTTTTGTTAATTTTGTCAAAAATTCATGAAAATTTTCAATATTCATGATTTTTAAAATTCACCAAGATTTTAAACTTGCAAAAGTTATTTTTGTTCAGCAACAAAATTTCGTACTAATGAATATTTTACTAATTAGTGAACATTTTTCAAATGGGAAAATGTTTTTGAATTCATGAACATGTTTAAAATACATGATTTTAGTTTTGATTTGTGAACATTCTTTGAATTTATAATCATTGTTTCAAATGTGAAACATCTTTCAAATTTACAAATATTTTATAAAATTCATAAGTATCTTTTAAACCTACGGACACTTTTTGAATGAACAATTTTTAAATTTTGTAAACAACATGTAGTTGGTTTTTTCTTGGACCAGTACGTGTCTTTTTTCGCTGTAGCTTGAGTGAGCGAGCGAGCGAAAGAGAAAAACCAGGATATATAGATAGGATGGGCGGGCCCATAGAGCCGTTTTTAAGCGCTATGGCGTTAAATTGGTTCCAGAAGCGTTGTATAGGAACCTGATTTTCAACCCCATCACTCAGTGCCTGCACAATGTCTCTCTTCCAGCTTCTTTGAAGTTGTATAGTCTATGGGGGAGCTTTGCTACCCGTACGGGAATAATACGGAGGTGTACGGATAGTGTTAAATTGCCTTGGTTTGATTGGTCTAATAGAAACGAACGGGCCCCACCCAGGTTGAATTCAAGAGGGATGTTAAGTATTAGGGAAAAGCCCCGTAATAGGCCTGTAAACATCTGTACGTTTAGCATTTTTGGTCTATGGGGTACTTGGACCATGGTTTTTCATCCTTGTCAATGAGCCCAAGCCAAAAATCACTTTGTTTAACTTACGCACTCATCAAGACGGAGTTGACTTGCTGCTCTGATCATTATGGACAAGAATGGAGATGCTAGCTCTCTCTTCAACAGTTGGTTACATGATGGAGGTAGTGCTAACCATGAACCATGAGTGTAATCAGAGCATAGCGACTTGGAAGTTAGGGCAAGATCATTGGACAGAAGTAGGCACCCTTGCAGATCATCGGGCCGGCCGCCAGGGCATGCCGGACATGCTTCTACCAGGGCGTCTTCCACTTCCTCACGTTTGGGAATGATCTTATTATTCTTGTTCCACAGGGCGCCTCTTTATCATTGGTCATGCGGCATGTTCAGTACAGCCGGAGGAGCAAACTCTTTGATGATTTCTTTCAACATGAGGATGAAAGCAACATGCACACGAGGTACCTATCAGAGTCCACTAGTAGACATCTTCTATTAGCTCTGAAAAATATTAACCCAAGAAAGAAAACGTTGGATGTCAATTTTTGCTATCTTTCCTCTAATGAGGTCGACATAGCCACGTGGGACCATTACAAGAGCACAACCGGAGAGATGATTTACCTGGGTTTGGCTTCTTCCATATCTCGTCCCATTGAGCACCCAGCCACCATTCACTTTGCCGAGGATTGTTTTGAGGCGGTGCAGGTTGACGGTGAGCCCGAGATTGATTTTCTTAGATCAAAGCATGATATAAACTACCACATGAGGGACGACATCGGGGTCGGTTCAAACCACCTAATATCCACAACGCAACAAGGCTCATCTACGGATCACCACATGAGGAGTGGAGGTTTAGCTACCGAGCACCCGTGGACATAGGAGTGATTGACATTCCAACACACGTTTTGTGTGAGCTCAAGTCTGGTGGTTCCGCCCAATGATCGACTGTCATTCTGCATCGTCATCATCATTCTCTTACTTTAGTTATATGTTCTCATTAATGTGTGCTTCATGTTTGAACTTGTGCTCTGACATGTGTTATTAAACTCTGGTTTCTAGGATTCTTTTGATTTTTGGTAAAACAGGTACAAAAAGGTGTAGGAATTCATACACTACAAAATTTCCGATCTCCTTTGACAGAAATCCTCGTGACGGAAGGGAAAAACGTCATCTGAAACAATTTTTATTGACGGGTACCGTCACGACCTAACCCCCCTCCCCCCCACCGCTCGGGCTTGCATCGTAAACAACTTCGGTGACGGTCTGAATGGATCTTGGTCGGCATATTTTGTTGTCATTAGGCAGGTACATTTTTAAGACGTTCAATATTGTGATGTTAAATTTGGAAACAAAGATTTTAGGAGTGATTTCAGGAGATTTACATCAAGTGCCATGTGTCATTTGTGTGCTTTAATGCGAGCATAGGCCATTTGACAGGAGGCGTGCGACCATAGGCGATTAGACAGGAGGCATGCGACTATCCCTCGTTAGATCTTCTCACTATAAGACATTGACCGTCCTCCGTACGTCTTCCACCTTCGTAAAATGTGCACCCTAAAGGTTGCGTGAGAACAGAGCACGATCGGCAGCCTTTGACCACCCTCCGGCCACTCAACTACAAGTCGATTCATGTACATGTCTTTAATCACAAGCTCGCACGAGGGCCCCTATAAGATAGCGGCCATCGGTGTAAATGTCTCGATCTAAACCTGTTTCCCGCAACCTCATCTTCCCTCTAATATCCATCATGAATAATTCGTCCATCGCGCTCGGGAACAGGCAGCATTTCGTGTGCTATTTCGAGGACGGCGAGGAGGAATGGGATCGTCTTGCCCCCCTTTGGGCGGAGTTCGACCGGACACTGGAGATGGTTGCGCAGATGGAGGCGAAGGCTGAGAAGCAGATGCCCACGCCCATGCAAGTGCCCACGCCTCCCGAGTTGTACAACATCGAGAACTAGCCACGACGGCCCTATGATCTGAGCACCTACTACCCCGATAGCCAAGGCCGATCCATGAAATCTACTACGTTTCTGGCCCTGTAAGTGGAACCGGTGATGGCGGAGGCGGTGGTGACCTTGGTGGTGGAGCCGGACGTGGCGGAGCGGTAGTGGCCGTGGTGGTGGAGCCGGACGTGGCGGAGGCGGTGGTGGCCGTGGTGGTGGAGACGAACATGGTGGAGGCCGTGGTGGTGGAGACGAACAGGTGGAGGTGGTGGTGGTGAAGCCAGGCGTGACGGAGGCAGTGATGGTCGTGGTGGAGCCAGACATGGCCGAGGCGGTGGTCACTGATACGTCCAAAATGATCACTATTTTATATCGTAATTCATCCTTATTCATTGATATATTTCACATTACGATGATGTTCTTATGTTGTTTTGGCTTATTTTGCACAGTTTGCAACTTTCCGGTGCCGAAGCAGCAGACGCAGGATTCAGCGGTAAAAAGTGGACGCTGAGTTGCTGAAGAAGAATACCTCCAAATTACCTGAAAATTGAATGAGGGTATTTTCCGAAGGATTAACGAAGACTCGCTGAAGAGGGTCCAGAGGGGGCCACAGGGACCCCAGGCGGCCACCTGGCCCGGCCCCACCCCTGGCCGCGCCGGGAGGGCGCCTGGAGCCCTAGGGCCACTCCCGGCTCCCCCCTTTGGCCTATATACTCCTCGTTACGCGAAAACCCTAGAGAGAGAAGCTTTTACGGAGTTCCGCCGTCGCTCCATGGCGGAAACCTACAGAGAAGAAAAGGGCTCTTCGGCGGGCAGATTCCGCCGAGGAGATCACCACCCGGAAGGGGAGATCATCGCCATCGTCATCACCATCGTCACGAGCATCCTTGAGATCATCATCAACATCATCCCCAACATCAGCACCATCTCCACCACCATCCAATCTCACCTCACAAGTTTATATTGTGTTGTAATCCGTATTATCTATCCTCACTACTCTAGAGTTCATGTTGTGATTACCATCTGTTTATACTAGACATGTGTGTTGCGTGTATGATTATAACATGCATGTCTTAGTATGGGTTTTCGTGAACTTAGTTGTGATCTGGCTGGCGGTATTTTATACACCAAGTGGCCCTTAGATGTGCGCAGCTTGGGGCATCGCGATGCGATTGCTCGTGACTCTGTCACGTGCACACTTTGTTGTATGACCGAGCCCTCCCTAGACCCCGACTAAGTGATCGGGCTAGAGTAAGTCTATGTAAGGGTTATGGTTCAATCGATAACATGGTTGAGGAGACTTATCTATGAGTATGGGATTCACCACCCATAAGCATTTAGACTTGTGAGCGGACAATGAGGACCCATCTCAGTTGATCATCCGGTCTGGATGGGATGCCCCTCACGTTCGATGCTTACCGAGAGTGATCTTCTTAGACAAGTGGGTACGGCTCTCGGCTCTCCATGTGATTGCATTGTGACCGGAATTACATACGCTAACCCCGGGTCCCGACAGACTTGGTATCAGAGCAGGACTGCCTGTAGGATTATCTAACCTTGGCCGAAGTCGAGTCTAGCATTCTATAGTTATATAGTTACTTTGCGTATAAGGGAACAACGTAAGACTTCTTTTTTCTCCTTATCCTCGTCGATCTGAGTTCTGAGTCACCCTTATCTTGTTCTACGGGAAGATAGGACTAGGCTCATCTCTGTCTGACTAGAACATCTCGTTGTTTGATTCCTTGTAGCTGTAGGAGTGTTGTGGCCTTCCAGAGTCATCATTCCATAGTGCTTCTTTGGAAGTGATGTCTGTTATCTTGCTGGTTGTCTCATTTTTCATCACGACACAGCCGTTATGTTGTCCGTTTGTGACTTTGATGCTGTTGCATTATAGTCTTGTTGTCTTAGCATAGAATTGTATCTTAAATACTATTCTGATTGTTGATTCTTATCACACAGAATGTCAGGTGGAAATCGTTGTGATGATTTCCGTCTTGGTAATAGAGATGATGAAGATCCTCCACCACCGCCTTCTGCGGAGGAAATCATGATGGAGGCTGAGCAGAATCGTCGTGATCAGACACGTCTTCTAGAGCGTATTGAGCAGAACACTTCTCGTCAGCGTCATAGTGTTGTTACCATCCAGGACTTCATTCTCCTCAACCCGCCAGTATTCCGATGTTCTTCTGAGCCCCTTGATGTCGATGATTGGCTTTGTTCCCTCGAGCGTAAGCTTGAGACAGCCCATGTTTCTCCCGGTGATCGTGTGCTATTCGCGGCATACTTTCTGGAAGGTGCTGCTCTTCAATGGTGGGAGAACTTCGTGGCAATGCAATCAGTTGGTCACGTGGTGACTTGGCAAGAGTTCTGTGATGACTTCCGAGGATATGATATTCCGGATCAGCTGATGGAGTGCAAGAGAGAAGAATTTTGCAATCTGACCCAAGGAAAGATGATTGTTCATGAGTATAGGACTGAGTTCACTCGTCTAGCACGTTATGCCCAAGAAGAAGTATCCACCGATGCCAAGAAACAAGCAAGGTTCCGCAAGGGACTTAGCCCCATCCTTCGTCATGACCTGAATCTTCACGAGTTCGTCAACTTCAGGGACTTGGTCGACAAATTCTTCAAGGCCGAGTATGGAAATGAGTTGTATGAAGAGTCTCGCAAGCGTGATCGTGAGTTTGCACAATCTTCTGGCCCAGTTTCTAGGAAACGCTGTGTATGGATTCCCTTCAATGACGTCAATCGTGCTGTAAGTGCTTCTAGACCTCCAACCACCATATATCGTCCACCTCAACCCAATCTTCCTCCTTGGAATTTTGTTGGACAATCAAGTGCTCAAGTTCCTTTCATTCCACGTGGTGTTTGTTTCCAATGTGGACAATCAGGCCACAATGTTCGAGAGTGTACCAAAAATCATGTAGCCACCACACCTAATCCAAAGCAAGCCTTTCGTCGTGGTAAGACATTACCCAAAACTTCCAATGTCAAGCCTCCTGCCTATGAATATGGTTATGTGAATCACGTATCCATTCTAGATTCTCACAAGTCAACCGATGTTGTACTTGGAACCCTTCCTGTCAATTCCACCCTAGCGTCGGTTCTTTATGACCCAGGAGCATCTCACTCATTCATATCCCAGGACTTTGCACTGTCACATGACATCTCTTTTTCGATGTTATCCACACCCTTAGTTGTGCAAGCCCCTGGATCCAGATGGCACACCACCATGGTGAGTCATGAAAATGAAATTGCTATTGAGGGTTTAGTATTCCTTGCCTCACTTATAGCCCTCAAGTCTTCAGACATTGATGTGATCCTAGGAATGGATTGGTTATCAAGACAGAATGTTGTCCTTGATTGTAAAGCCAAGTCAGTGAAACTAACCCATCCATTAGGCCAGACAATCAAGTACACCTCACCAAGCTCTAAAACCCAGGTGCATTATTTGAATGTGCTTCCTCTTTCAGACCTTGAAGATATTCCGGTGGTTCGTGACTTCCCGGATGTCTTTCCAGAAGAGCTGCCAGGCATACCACCTGACAGATTTGTAGAATTTTTTGTAGATCTTATCCCAGGAACCACCCCAATATCCAGACTCCCATATAGAATGGCCCCACGTGAGTTAGCTGAGCTCAAAATCCAACTTGAAGCTTCGTTGGCAAAAGGCTTCATCCGCCCTAGCTCATCGCCATGGGGTTGCCCTGTTCTGTTCGTAATGAAGAAAGATGGAACAGAAAGGATGTGCGTAGACTATCGCCCGCTAAATCTAGCGACGATAAAGAACAAGTACCCACTGCCCAGGATCAATGATCTTTATGATCAACTTGCTGGATCCTCTGTCTTCTCCAAGATGGATTTGAGATTAGGTTATCATCAAATCAAAATCAGAAACGAGGACATTCCCAAGACGGCTTTCACTACTCGTTATGGTCTTTATGAGTACACCGTCATGTCCTTCGGTTTCACCAATGCCCCTGCCACATTCTCGCGCTTGATGAATTCGATCTTCATGGAGTACCTAGATAAATTTGTTGTAGTTTATCTTGATGACATTCTCATCTACTCGAAGAACGAAGAAGAGCACGCAGAACATCTTAGGCTGGTATTCATGAAACTTAGAGAGCATCGCCTATATGCCAAATTCTCAAAGTGTGAATTCTGGCTACCAGAAGTGACCTACTTAGGCCACGTGATTTCTGCAAAAGGCATTGCTGTGAATCCCGAGAGAGTTCAGGCCGTCCTTGAGTGGACTCCACCTGAATCGGTTAAGCAACTTAGGAGTTTTCTTGGCTTAGCAAGCTATTGCCGCCGCTTCGTCGAGAACTTTTCTAAAGTTGCAAAGCCTCTAACTGAAAGATAAGAAATTCCAATGGACCCCCAAGTGCGAGGAAAGCTTTCAAGAGCTAAAAAGAAGATTGACTTCTGCACCCGTACTTGCACCTCCAGACACCAAAAAAGGATTTCGAGATCTTTTGTGATGCCTCACGGCAAGGGTTAGGATGCATACTTATGCAAGATAGACATGTGGTAGTTTATGCTTCACGCCAGTTGCGTCCACATGAAGAGAACTATCCTACCCATGATCTTGAACTCGCTGTCGTAGTTCATGCCCTGACAACTTGGCGACATTACCTCCTTGGTAATCGTTGTGAGATCTATTCCGACCACCAAAGCCTCAAATACATATTCACCCAGCCAGATCTTAATCTCAGGCAAAGACACTGGATTGAGTTGATAAAAATTATGACTTAGGAATTTCTTACACCCCAAGAAAAGCCAATGTCATGGCTGATGCACTAAGTCGTAAGTCGTATTGTAACAACCTCATGTTACAACAGTATCAACCACTTCTTCATGAGGAATTTCGAAAGCTCAACCTTGAGATTGTTCCTCGTGGATCTCTTTTCAACTTGGTGGCGAAACCAACTCTTGAGGATCAAATCATAGTTGCCCAAAGGCGTGCACGAGGTGTTCGCCGGAGCAAGGAGAACATTGCTAGCGGAGTTGATAAATGTTTCTCCACAGATAGTAAGGGAACGGTATTCTTTGAAAATCGTTTGGTAGTACCTAAGAATAGGGAACTAAGGCAACTCATCCTCAAAGAAGCCCATGACACACCCCTCTCGATTCATCCCGGTAGCACAAAAATGTACCGAGATCTACGCCAGAGATTTTGGTGGACTAGGATGAAGAGATAAATTGCTCAGTTCATTGCTGAATGTGATGTTTGTCGTCGCGTTAAGGAAGAACATCAAAGACCTGCTGGTACACTTCAACCTTTGCCTATTCCAGAGTGGAAATGGGACAAAGTCACTATAGATTTCATCACTGGCTTTCCAAAAACCCAGAAAGGAAACGATGCCATCTTCGTTGTCATTGGTCGACTTTCCAAAGTTGCTCACTTCCTCCCCGTTCATGAGTCTATAACTGCTAGCTAGTTAGCGGACTTGTATGTCTCCCGAATTGTGTCACTTCACGGTGTTTCTTTGGAAATCAATTCAGACCGTGGTAGTCTTTTCACTTCTAGATTTTGGGAAAGTTTCCAGAATGCTATGGGAACCCATCTCTCCTTTAGCACCGCTTATCACCCACAGTCCAGTGGTCAAGTAGAAAGGGTCAATCAAATTCTCGAAGACATGCTCAGAGCTTGTGTTATCTCTTTCGGAAAGAAATGGGAGAATTCTCTTCCTTTTGCCGAATTTGCGTATAACAATAGCTTCCAATCTAGTTTGGGCATGGCTCCTTTTGAACTTCTCTATGGACGGAAATGTCTGATACGTCCCAAATGTATCTATAATTTCTGCTTGCTCCATGCATGTTTTGTGTGACTTTGCCATGTTTTGGTTGAACTTTATTACACTTTTAAACCAATTTGGACTAACCTACTAACTCAGTGCACCCAGTTGCCAGCTTCTGGTTTTCTGCTGTTTTTGTTTTTCAGGTTTTCCGGCTGATTAAAGTGCCCAAAAAATTCCGCAAAAATTATATTAAAAATCAGCGGGCAGGAAGCTTCCGGAATAACCAAGGGAGAGAGCCGGGACCACCACCAGGGAGCCAGAAGGGTCCCTGGCGCGGCCCCAACCCTAGGGAGCGCCAGGCACCCTCCTGGCTGCCCTGGGTGGGCCCTCGACGCCCCCCTTCGCCTATATAACCCCCTTGGGGTAGAAACCCCTAAAAAAGAACTCTTTTTCGCGGAAACCTCTCTGTTCCGCCGCCGCCGCCGTTTTCAGATCGGGGCTGCCTGGAGAAGCTTCCCCGGCACCCTGCCGGAAGGAGATCACCCCTCCGGGAGACCATCCATAGCCATGGATGCCTCCCGTATGTGTCGTGAGTAGTCCCCCTTGGACCATGGGTCCGTGATCAGTAGCTATGTGATGTCCTCTCCCTCTTTTGTGCTTTCACTTTCGAGACCTCGTGAGCTGCCTCACATGATCGAGGCACCTATGTAATTTTCTGTTGTTGCTATGCTGAGTTTGTTGGGATCTGATGGATTATGAGACTATGTTCAGATTGTGATGAGTAATATATTTGTTTGCCCTTTTATATTTTGTTCTTGAGTAAATTCTTGCATGTTCTCTGTTGCAGTATTTGCTTTGGCCAAGTTATTTGCTTGCAACTCCAAGAGAGAGCGTTATGCTCGATTGTGGGTTCAACCCCCTGATGTCTAGCTTGAGTGACAGAAACATGAGACTAGAGGATGTGTTGTTGCCACCAGGGATAAAACAACGGTGAGTGTGCCTATTGGTGCAAGAATTGTTTACTTTACGCAAAGTTCTTTTAATGCAGTTGTCTGTTGCTTTGAGTTTACACTTTCGGTGGGATTCACAACTTAATACCAGCGAGATGTTCTGGATAGATATCTCAAGGTGGATGATTCGTAGTAGATGCAGATGGATTTCGGTCTACTTACCTTGGCGTACTGCCCATTGCTTTTGAGACCTTCCTTTCTTTGCAGCATAGTTAGCATTGCGGTGCCTTCATAATCCTGTCAATTGCCCAACTGTGATTTGTTTACCTCGCTAGCATTTTTATCGTCTTTTGGGAGAGAGACATCACTAGTGAAAATCACGGGACTCCGGTCCATCTTCATACCATTGTTCACACCCACTATTTACCTTTCTGTTTTTACTTTTACTAGTACCTTTTTATCTCTTGCGTTTGATCCTTTGTAAACGACAAGGCCGGAGGAATTGACAAGTCCTCTGAAATCGTTGGGAGCAAAGTTATTTGTTTTGTGCAGGTCCACGACAACTCCACGCATCAGAATAATTTCTGGCGCCGTTACCACCTATCGTACTTATCGTTGAGTCCTACTGGAGACAAACCTTGGTATCTTTACTGAGGCAAATTACCGCTACGCTGCATCTCAACCTTCCACTTGGGGTAACCAACGAGGGCGAGAAGCCATCAAGCTAATTTCTAGCGCCGTTGCGGGGGACTCAAAGGAAGTACAAATACGCGAGTCCTGATAACCGCCAATTTATGGCGCCGTTGTCGGACTCCTGTATCAAAAATAGGGGAGTTACACGCTATCTTTTACCTTTGCTTTTTAGACTTGTTAGTTTACCTTTCAGTTTTTACTTTTGTGTCCCTAATCAAAAATACCAAAAATACCTGCTGCTACTATGGGTTCCAATGAAAACACTAAGTTGTGTGACTTCACCAGTCACAACAACAGTGACTTTATCTGCACTCCTATTGCTCCACCTGCCACTTCAGCACCTTCTTATGAGATTAAACCTGCTCTGCTTAACCTTGTCATGAAAGATCAATTTTCAGGAGCAGGAGAAGATGTTGCTTTGCACCTAAACAATTTTATCGAGCTCTGCGACATGCAGAAATACAAGGAGGTGGACGGAGACATCGTCAAGCTGAAGCTTTTCCCTTTCTCCTTGAGAGGGAGAGCCAAGGAGTGGCTACTGTCTCTACCCAAGAATAGTATTGATTCTTGGAGCAAATGCAAGGATGCTTTTATAGGGAAGTATTATCCCCCTGCTAAAATTATTCAATTGCGGAGTAACATTATGACTTTCAGGCAATTGGATAACGAACACGTTGCCCAGGCTTGGGAACGTATGAAGAAGCTCGTCAAGAACTGCCCTACACATGGACTGACTACCTGGATGGTTATCCAGACTTTTTATGCAGGCTTGAACTTCACCTCGCGGAACCTGTTGGATTCGGCCGCGGGAGGTACCTTTATGTCAACCACACTAGGTGCTGCTACAAAACTACTAGATGAAATGATGCTAAATTATTCACAATGGCACACCGAGAGAGCTCCAACTGGTAAGAAGGTAAACTCTGTCAAGGAGATTTCCTCTTTAAATGAAAAGGTTGACCTTATCATGTCTCTACTTACCAAGCAACCCTCTATTGATCCTCAAGATGTTCCTTTAAATTATTTGGTTGCTCAGGAGATGGTAGATGAAAATTTTGTCTCTAGGAACAACTTCAACAATAATGCTTATAGGAGTAACTTTGGTAGCAACAATCCTAGGCCTTTCCCATCCAACAACTATGGGAACAACACTTATCCTACCACTAGAAACTCCACTTCAGAACTAGAGACTATGCTCAAAGACTTTATCACTACCCAGAAGGACTTCAACAAGAGTGTGGAAGAAAAATTAGATAAACTAGATATCCTCTCTTCGAAGGTAGACAATATAGCCCACGACGTAGAGATGCTGAAGATTAGAACCTCTCCCCCTCAGGAGAGGCAGGTCACTCCTATGAATGCCATCCAGGTCCAAATTAATGAAAACATTAGGATGCTGGGAAAACTTAAAGAGAGATGGGCTAGAGAGAAGGAGGAAGAAGATAGAATTAAGAGCCTTCCTACCTACCACACAGTAGCCACTATCCAAGTAGTTGAGGATATCCAAACTGCTAGCACCCATCACACCCCTAGTCCCACTAGACCTATCAATGGTGGTGCTACACCCTCAACCATAGAAGAGGAAACCTCTATGAACATAGAGGCTTTCAAATAAGTGAGCTTAAATGATATCACTACTTCCCTTATAGATAGTAGTGAACTAGACTTTGATAACTGCACCTTACCAGAAGTTATTGGTTTCCTACACAAAATGTCTAGAGACCCCCACACTAGTACACTAAATCTTGCCTTCACGGAGCATATCACCAATGCTCTAATTAAAGTTAGGGAGGAGAAGCTTAGACTATAAGCCTCCATACCTAGGAAGCTAGAAGATGGTTGGGATCCTATGATTAAAATTAAATTGAATAACTTCTCTTGTTTTGCTCTTTGTGATGTTGGAGCAAGTACCTCTGTTATGCCCAAAAGAATGTATGATATGCTTGATTTGAAACCTTTTGATCCCTGTTCTTTTGGCGTTCGTCTTGTTGATTCTTCCGTAAAGAAGCCTTTGGGGAAGATCGACGATGTTCTTATCATTGTCAATGACAATTATGTTCCCGTTGATTTCACTATTATGGACATTGAGTGTGAGCCCTCTTGTCCAATTATTTTGGGACGTCCTTTTCTTCGCACAGTTGGTGCTATCATTGACATGAAAGAGGGAACTATCAAGTTCCAATTCCCTCTCAAGAAAGGGATGGAACATTTCCCTAGGAAAAAGATTAAGTTACCTTTTGAGTCCGTCACACGGGCTAGTTATTCTCTGGAAAAAACTTGATCTTCTGCTTTAAGCCTAGCTAATGGCTCTAAAGAAGCGCTTTCGGGAGGCAGCCCGCAACGAATTTAGGTTTTTCTTTTTGTTTTTTTTCTGTTCTTAGTGGTCTTGATGATTGTTACTACTGTAGCAACATCATTTTATCTTTCTTTTTCAAGCTTTGTGCCAAGTTTAGCCTCAGAATGCTTGAAAGTTCAAAATTTGGAGCTTGCTGTCCAGAAACAGATTCTGTCTTCTTGACGGGAAAATTCGCGATAAATCACCAGATCATCTTTTTGATCTGAATTTTTTTGACAGCATGCTCCATACAATTGGCTTGCTAGCCTCTGTTCAAAGTTTGTTTATTTGAGTTTCAGAAGTACCTCGAAAAAATTCCCCTTTCTCTGCTGTTCTGTTTTTCTCAGCTTCTGCCCCAGTTTTTCAGTTCGCAGTTTTACAATCCTTAAGCTAGCTTTTTCTTTGCAAAATTTTTGGGCAGGCAAGATAAACAGTAGCTCTTCCTGGAAATCTTTATTTTGAGTAGAGGAAAATTATTTTATTAGGGTACTAACCTCTCTAATCAGCCTACAATGAGTTATGTATGAAGGGAGTTTTCAAGTGCGCGATGAAAGGTGATGAAAGAAGATCCAGGAGTGTCAAGCGCTCAAGCTTGGGGATGCCCAAGTGCACACCCAATAAATATTCAAGGAGACTTAAGCGTCTAAGCTTGGGGATGCCCCCGGTGCATCCCCTTCTTCATCAACAATCATCGGTCTGTCTTTCGCTGCACTATATTTTTATCACTTCATGCGTTATGTGCTTTGCTTGGAGCGTCTCGCTCTTTACTTTTCTAGGTTTGTTTTGCTTTCTTTGCTGTAGTAACAAGTTAGACCCCAACTTACTCTTTTGTGTGGGAGAGAAACACGCTCCACTTGAACTAGAACTCCTCATAGGATTTGCATGCTTATTTCTTTTAGCTGTGAGTTGTTCTTTTTCTTTTCTTAGCTGCTGGTCTGTTTAGCTGTAGTGCTTTAGTTTTTCTAGAGCTTTTCTTTTCAGGTTGAACTTTCTATAGGTTGCATGTTTTATCTTGTTAGAGAGTTTGCCTGTTGCACTGAGTTCTGTGTCTTGACTAGAAAGTAGGTAGTTAAAGTTGCTTTTCTCTTTGAAGTAGTAACTTGCAATAGTTTTGAGGTATTGACTAGAGTAATGTTTGAACTTTTGGTGTCAAGAGCTCTTGCCTATTAGTGATAGATGTCGTATTTTGGGAAATCCGTGTGTTTTCGAAAACCAAAAACCCCTGTTGAGAAATCTAGCTACTAGATGGATCACTAACCTCTGGAGGGTTCGAATATTAGAGTACACTCACGTACCATGAGTCGAGGATGCGCAAGGATAACCAAAACCCCATACACTCCTCCTCGGGGTACCTGTCTCTTTGTGAACCTCCTATTAGATTGAGAGTTACCGATAATAAGTGCATGAGTTCTTCGGACTAATGTGATTATTTGAAAGTTGACACTTCCACCTACCCATACTTTTTCTAGCCTCTTCGGTACCGTGCATTGCCCTTTTCTCACCTCGAGAGTTGGCGCATACTTCGCCAGTGCATCCAAACCCTTGGCATGATATGCTCTGTCATCATAAGCCTCATTATATTTTTCCTCAAAACAGCCACCATACCTACCTACAAGGCATTTCCATAGCCTTTTCGAGATACATTGCCATGCAACATCCACCCTCTCATGACTTGATCCTCATGTCATACATGCCACTTGCTTGATCGATGAGCCGCATGCTAGTTGGGCCTTGCCCTAATCATTGCTACATGACGCGCTAGTATCATTGCATATCCTGCTATCCTGGCAGAGGCATACATTTGCATCATGATTAGTTACATTTTATTTTTGTGAGTACCTTTGTAAAGTGTGAAAGATCTCCTATATTCTTGTAAAATATAGAGTATTCCCCCTAAAGTGAGGAAAAGATCCCAAAGAGGACAAAATCAAAAGATCCCAAAGAGGACAAATGAGAGTTAAATAGAAAGATCCATTGAGGCCACCAAAAAAAAGAGAAAAAGTAAAATAAAAAGAGAGAAGGGGCCATACTAATATTCCTTTTGAGAGATCCACACTAGTACTTCATCTTCTATCCCTTGTACTCCATAGAGATTATCATCATGCATATAGCTATGTGGGGAACTTTTACACTATAGAACTTGGCTTGTATATTCCAATGATGAGCCTCCTCAAACGAGCTCTAGGTCTTCTTGAGCAAGCAAGTTAGATGCACCCCCACTAGTTCCATTGGAGAGCATTTAGCTCACATGTGCATCCGTTGTATGGCAATCCCTACTCCTCACATCATATCTATCATATGGCCTTATCTCGCCTATGATTGTCCTCATTGATGTGAGCCTTTCACACACCTTTTTGTCTTCCTCCTCCACCTCTTCTTTCTGTTTCGCCTTTTAGGTGTCAACTTTCTTGCTCACGCTCATCCATTGCATGAGTGCTCAAAATATCGAAAGGGAGTGGATCAGTTTGACTTGTACCTGGCTAGTGGTCTGGGGACGAGTCCAGATAAGAATCCAAAGGAGACTAAGTGTGAAACTTTTGTAGATAGTTGTTCTCAACAACCTTTTTTCTCTTTCTTCCCAGTCCCATGCTTGCACGCAAACACCATCTGGAGACATTCGAGTCACGGACAGCAAGAGCTCTTGCACCTTTTGTTCTTTTGTTGCTTGTGTTAATGCCAATATAGACTCTTGCCTGTTAAGACTTGAATTGAATTGCATGCTTTGATTGCTTTACTTAACAGTCCTTATTTGGTTGTGTGGCATGTCACCACAGAAATTATGCTTGTTATCATTTACCTACTCGAGGACGAGCAGGAATTAAGCTTGGGGATGTTGATACGTCCCAAACGTATCTATAATTTTTGCTTGCTCCATGCATGTTTTGTGTGACTTTGCCATGTTTTGGTTGAACTTTATTACACTTTTAAACCAATTTGGACTAACCTACTAACTCAGTGCACCCAGTTGCCAGCTTCTGGTTTTCTGCTGTTTTTGTTTTTCAGGTTTTCCGGCTGATTAAAGTGCCCAAAAAATTCCGCAAAAATTCTATTAAAAATCAGCGGACAGGAAGCTTCCGGAATAACCAAGGGAGAGAGCCGGGACCACCACCAGGGAGCCAGAAGGGTCCCTTGCGCGGCCCCAACCCTAGGGCGCGCCAGGCACCCTCCTGGCTGCCCTGGGTGGCCCCTCGACGCCCCCCTTCGCCTATATAACCCCCTCGGAGTAGAAACCCCTAAACGAGAACTCTTTTTTGCGGAAACCTCTCTGTTCCGCCGCCGCCGCCGTTTTCAGATCGGGGCTGCCTGGAGAAGCTGCCCCGGCACCCTGCCGGAAGGAGATCACCCCTCCGGGAGACCATCCATAGCCATGGACGCCTCCCGTATGTGCCGTGAGTAGTCCCCCTTGGACCATGGGTCCGTTCTTAGTAGCTATGTGATGTCCTCTCCCTCTTTTGTGCTTTCACTTTCGAGACCTCTTGAGCTACCTCACATGATCGAGGCACCTATGTAATTTTTCTGTTGTTGCTATGCTGAGTTTGTTGGGATTTGATGGATTATGAGACTATGTTCAGATTGTGATGAGTAATATATTTGGGTTTCCCTTTTATATTTTGTTCTTGAGTAAATTCTTGCATGTTCTCCGTTGCAGTATTTGCTTTGGCCAAGTTATTTTCTTGCAAATCCAAGAGAGAGCGTTATGCTCGATTGTGGGTTCAGCCCCTTGATGTCTAGCTTGAGTGACAGAAACATGAGACTAGGGGATGTGATGTTGCCACCAGGGATAAAACAACGGTGATTGTGCCTATTGGTGCAAGAATTGTTTACTTTACGCAAAGTTCTTTTAATGCAGTTGTCTGTTGCTTTGATTTTACACTTTCGGTGGGATTCACAACTTAATACCAGCGAGATGTTCTGGATAGATATCTCAAGGTGGATGATTCGTAGTAGATGCAGATGGATTTCGGTCTACTTACCTTGGCATACTGCCCATTGCTTTTGAGCCCTTCCTTTCTTTGCAGCATAGTTAGCATTGCGGTGCCTTCATAATCCTGTCAATTGCCCAACTGTGATTTGTTTACCTCGCTAGCATTTTTATCGTCTTTTGGGAGAGAGACATCACTAGTGAAAATCACGGGACTCCGGTCCATCTTCATACCATTGTTCACACCCACTATTTACCTTTCTGTTTTTACTTTTACTAGTACCTTTTTATCTCTTGCGTTTGATCCTTTATAAACGACAAGGCCGGAGGAATTGACAACTCCTCTGAACTCGTTGGGAGCAAAGTTATTTGTTTTGTGCAGGTCCACGACAACTCCACGCATCAGAATAATTTCTGGCGCCGTTGCCACCTATCGTACTTATCGTTGAGTCCTACTGGAGACAAACCTTGGTATCTTTACTGAGGGAAATTACCGCTACGCTGCATCTCAACCTTCCACTTGGGGTAACCAACGAGGGGCGAGAAGCCATCAATGTCGAACACCCCTAAACTTGTCAGAAACCGGTGAAAGAAAATTCTTTGGACCGGATATGATTCAGGATGCATAAGAGCAGGTTCGCATTGTTCGTGAGAAGTTGAAAACAGCCCTGTCTCGTCAGAAAAGCTATTATGATCGTCATCATAGGGAAGAAAGCTATAATCTGGAGGAGAAGGCTTACCTTCGGGTTACTCCTCTGAAGGGTACCCATCGGTTCGGTATCAAAGGCAAGTTGGCCCCACGTTATATCGGTCCCTTTCGCATTCTCGCTAAATGTGGAGAAGTTGCCTACCAATTGGAACTACCCCCTCACCTCTCCCAGGTTCATGATGTCTTCCACGTCTCTCAACTCAGGCGTTGCTTCAAGGACCCCATCCGCAAAGTAGACCACGAAACGCTTGATCTCCAAGACAACCTTTCATATCGAGAGTACCCTGTTCGTATTCTTGATGAAGCTGAGCGTAGCACCAGACGTCAGAAGATCAGATTCTTCAAAGTGCAGTGGTCACATCATTCAGAGAAAGAAGCTACCTGGGAACAAGAGGATCGGCTACGAGCTGAGTACCCCACCTTCCTCCCGACGACTTCTGAATCTTGGGACGAGATTCTTATCAGTGGGGGCGAGTTGTCAGAACCCTAATTTAGGTTTGTGCTTTTCTAAGCTAGCATTTTTGCATCATAAAAAAATTTCGCAAAAGAAAAAGAATTGGGGAAGCAAAAAGCCTCAAAATAATTTTAATAAAAGGCCAGACAAAAATCTTTTTCCAAAAATGCTTTGAACTTTTTGAAAAATCTAATAAATGGGCATGATCACATTTCAAGTGAAGTGGGTCCCACTTCATGCTCTCTGATTATTCTAAAAGTCCAAAATGCCCTTGGAAATTAAATAAATATTGTATTTGAAATTGAAATTATTTAAATATAATTTCAATAATTCTTAAACTTTGTGAGTGGACTTATATATGTCTCACTAGCTCACAATAAAGTTTGTGGAATTTTAAAAAATGATTTGATTTGGAAATCAAATCAAAACACAAAAACAGAAAAGAAAACAAAAAGGAAAACAAAAAGGAAAGCAGTAGCAGAGACTTAACCACCTTACCTGGACCAACTAACCAAACCCAGCCCAGCCCACAAAGTGAGCAGGGTCGTCTTCTTCCTCCTGCGAGGAGGACTCCACTGGCGGCAGCGGCGTGCACGTCTCTGTGCCAAGTCCTGCTTGCCCCCCCTGGGCTTATCCCTGCGCCTGGAGCCGTCTTGAGGCCGTCCTCATCCTTTCCCCCTGGAGCCGTCTCCCTCTTCTTCTTCTTTCGTCCCGAGCGACAACAGAGCCGCAGCCGGAGCGCCGACGAGATTTAGCGCGGCCACCGTGCCTCGTTTGAAGAAGCGTTTTGTCTAGGAGGCTCCCCGGCGAAGACCACTTCGAGAGGCGCCTTCAATTTGGACCAAGAGCCCACGGAGGCGACGACTTCTTCGATGAGCCGCCGCGGCCACCGAAGACTCCAGCGACGAATTGTGCTCCACCCGCTCCTCCTTCGACCTCGCCGCACCCACCGTTGGGTTCTGGTGAGCTTTGCTCACGTTTTCCCCCTTCCCATCCGGTCTCCCGTGCAGCGCACCCCCGTCTTCGTCTAGGTCAGTCCACGGCCGCCGACGGGCTCGTCGTAGCCTTGGCCAGGGGCCTCCTCGAGGTCCCCGACGTGCTCCAGGAAATGCGCACGAGCGCGAGGCACGCTCCCGTGCCTCCAAATCCCCTCCCCGCGGCCCCTAGCCGACTCCGGCAGAGCGCCGTTGTGGCCCAAGCCACCGGCGTCATGACGCCGGCCATTAGGCCTTAAACCTGCTGCTAATCAACCCCCCTTGAGCCAATGACACGTGGGCCCCAGCCCCCCCCTAATTAACCAGGGGTTAATTAAACCGGGGATTAACCCTGGGTCACTGACCAGAGGGCCCCACTGGTCAGTTGACCAGTCAACCCCCCCTGCGTCAGCATGACCTAGTGATGACGCAATAATTACTTTTTCAATTTAATTAATACAGAAATTTCAGAAATTGGCCTAAACTTTGAAATTGAATATCTTTTAAACTATAACTCCAAATTCAAAGTGTAATATATGAAAAATGATCAGGAGAAAATCCTCTATCCAATTTTCCAACTTTCAGCTATGTTGGAGTTGATCTTAAAAAGGGATCAATAGCTTTTGCTATTTGATTTAATTGGATTTAATTCAAAATGAATTCAAAAGGTAATCCAACTTCAACCAAAGCAATGCTAATATGATCACTTGTACTTCAGAATCTTTTCACACACTTGATCACTTGGTATACAAAGGGCAAACATGTCGGGTCCCGGGGTTAGCGTATGCAAGCCTCGCTACAACACAATCATATGGAGAGCCGAGAACCGTACGCACTTGTCTAAGCAGACAAGGCCAAGCACAGAACGTTCTCGGAAAGCATCGAACTTGAGGGGCATCCCATTCAGGCCGGATGATCCACTGAGATGGGTCCTCATCGTCCGCACACAAGTCTAATTGATATGGGTGGTGAACTTCCATACTCATAGACAAGTCGCCTCAACCATACTATCGATTGTATTATAACCCTTACATAGACTTACTCCAGCCCGATCACTTAGTCAGGGTCTAGGGAGGGCTCGATCATACATCAAAGTGTGCATGAGACAGAGTCTCGAACAATCGCATCGCTATGCCCTAAGTTGCGCACATCTAAGGGCCACTTGGTGTATAAAAGACCGCCAGCCAGATCACAACTAAGGTCTCGAAAACCCATACAATGACATGCATGTTATAAACATACACGCAGCACACATGCCTTGTATGAACAGCAGGTATCATTGCAATTCTCAACAAAGTATACATCTTTATTAATAACTCTTACAGAGTGCACACAGAGATCACAAGCATGTGATCCAACATTACAACAGACAAGCGGAAGCAAAGTAGGTCTGAGTACAGACAAGTTTAACAAATGGCTTAGAGAAGCCTTATCTAAAAACAAGCCCTCCACGAGGGAACCAGTCGTCTGACTGGGACTACACTAGCTTGGTCTTGGTCTGAGTCTTCATTCTTTGAGCTTCGGGGAGAAGCCACCATCGGGGTTGGTGGGTTCATCTAAAACATAGATTAAGCAAACGTGAGTACAAAATCGTACTTAGCAAGACTTACATAGGAACTATACTACTCATGCACATGTATCAAGGTAAGGGAGGTGGGGTTTCACTTGCAGAAGTGCTAGCTTTGACTTGGCTAGTCCTGAACTACGAGTACCAGACTTGAGGTAAGAAGCGTACACGAGTCCACTACATCTCTTCAACCAATTACACCACTATGGTGCCTTCCTCGACTTCCCCACGAGAAAGCACGCCATAGCACTCACGCTTATCTTGCGAGTTTTAGAAGTATCTGGTTCAAGTTGTCTAATAATCAAGCTAAGCTTTCCAAGCAGTCCTTAACCGCGGACGCGGCTATTCGAATAGTTTTGTTAACCCTGCAGGGGTGTACCGCTACACACACGTGTCATCAGTTACCGCCTTTTGCGTGTCACCGTTCAAGAGATGACAGCGAGGATGCCACCACAACACTTTGCCCACCGCTCCGTTCTAGTCCAGAGAGTCGCCTATCTGAGGGGGATCCATATGGAAGTCCGGCCGAGGTTCCAGTACAGCCTCAAACGATGTGTGCAGGGTCCCAAGCCGGTCTTGAAAAGCCGTTCATCCACTTCGCAGACCGTGCCACAACCCTACCAGAACTCCGAACTACTGCGACTCTTGGGGTTCGAACGGGGTGAGGTACTAGGATGAGATGGGTCAGTGAGCCCAATGTGTGGTTGTACTCTTCTTCTTGGATCACCACACAAGAACTCGGACTTAAGGCGGTGTTCAACGAAACAACCCATTGTGTACTCCTACACAGCCTCTCATCGTTCACCTTGTATTAGGGTAGATTCACCAACACTTTTCACTTTCATCAACACCATGTTTACCATCATCCCGACTCACATCAAAAGCAAACTCATTGTACCACTAAGCATGCAATAAGAAATAACAGTTGCAGGGGCCACATGATATCAACCAACTCCTACATCTGCTAGGATTGTGGTTTTCTTACTACTGTGCCAAGATGATAGGTCATGCAAAGGATATGGGTTCAACTATGCAATAGAAACATTCTCATGGTGATCATCCTAAACAATGCATAAGCGAGACATGAGAGGGAAGTGGGATTTTATCAACATGATCAATGGGGGTTTGCTTGCCTTGCTGACGAGGTTCAGTCACGGGGTCTTCAACAAAGGGGGTGATCTCGGGTTCCGGCTCCACTTCTATCAGCAACATGACAATCATAGGATCAACATAATGTACAATGCACAATCACATGAATAAGATTGTAATGGTGATGTTCATGGTACTGATGTGTTGAGCATTATATTTAAAAGGAGTATATTGCATTTGAAATGCAAATTCAAACTCCATTTGATTTATCGATGAATTTCAAATGCATTTGAATGCATGAAAGTTCATTTGAAAATGTTGATCATGAAGTGATGTGGTATAGTTGAAGTAATGTCTCTGATATGTGGAGGTGAAACCATTCAAATTAAGTGTGTTGCAAAGTCAATTGCAAAATCACTCCAAATTTGAATTTGAAAAGGATCCATATGCATGTTTGCTACTGTTCACCCTTTTTAAAATTTTCAAACATGAAAACAAATTGCATATTCATAATCCTTGTATTTTTCTGATAATTTTAGACATATTATTTGTCCAATTTGGAGTTAGTATGAATTTTCTATGAATTTTCAAAGTTTAAAAGATTTTCTGGATTATTTTAATTCTCTGGAAAATTGGTTTATTGCATCAGCATGATGCAATGCTGATGTCACAGGGGGGCTGACAACAGGGGCCCACCTGTCTGTCTCTGTGGGGGTTAACCCCTGTTTAAATAAGCTAACAGAGGGGGATTAGGGGACTGGGGCCCACATGGCAGTGAGGTTAGGGGGGATTAGCTTAGGTTTAAGGGCTCTAATGGCGAGGTTGCCGGAGCTCTCGCCGGAGAGCTCGCTGGACTTGGGTTTTCGGCACGGGGCGAGGAGGGGAGACCATGGGCGTGCTCCTTTTCGTCTCGCGCATCCAGCGTGGTAGGAGGGGCCAAGGGCATGGCCTCTGGCCACGGCTACGTCAAGGAAGCGGCGGCCGGAGCCTCTGTGCTCGTCGGGGAAGGGCTGCAGGGCGTGGGAAAAACAACGGAAGGAGGGGATCGAGGCAGAAGCTCACCCCGGTGAAGATGGGATGGCCAGCGTTGTCGGAGAAGAACCGGAGAGGCTTCAATTTGTCGCAGGATTCGCGTCGGCCGGCTGGGAGGAATTGGGGCTCGCGTCGTCCTGGGGCGTCTTCTGCTCAAATTGATGCGGGGGCTTGACGTAGACGGTGGTTGCGAACTCTTTGGACAAGTTGATGCGGCTCGGGGAGTTTGGTCGCCGCGTCGGGACGCCGTCGCGCTCCGTCTAGGTCACGGGTGGGCGAGGTTCTTCGTCGGGGAGGAAGGGGAAGGTGACCAGAACGAGGGGGAAGGCGTGGGGGGGGAAACAGAGCAGCTGCGTGGTGCAAGAGAGGCGAGGGAGGTGGCCTACAAGCCTCGGGGCGTCGCGGTGGCGTCGGCGCATGCCCTGCCTCCACGCAGCTGTGCGTGTGCCTGAGGAAGAAGACAAGGGCGCTCGCGGGCTAGGCCAGGTGGGCCTTTGCCTCGGCGAAAGGTAAGGTTTCTCTGCTCTTTTCTTTTTATATTTTCTGTAAATTGATTGACCTAGCTATTTAAAATAGCTAGGCATTTTATTAAATGCCAATATTTTTTTATATGGCCTCATAAAAGCTAGAGCTAGCCACTTATAAAATTTGAGCATTTTTAAAATCCAAATAATTTGAATTTTAATTCAAATAGGGTTTTATTTCATTTTCCAAGGCATTGTTTGAAAATTAGAAAATTCCATGAGCATGGGATTGATCCCAAACCATTTTTAAAATGATCAACATCATTTATAGGAATTTTCCAAATGTTCAAATGATTTTTGGAAAAAGATTTTTATCTGGCCATTTGATTTAAATTCTCAGGGCTTTTCTTTTCCCCATTTTTGAATTTTCTTTTGAATTTTTGCATGATGCAAAGGCACAATAAAACCCTAGCACTTACCTAAGTTGGGGTTCTGACAAAACATTAGCAAATGCAAGTTGACCAAATTTGAATAACACTTGGAGTTTGAATTTGAATTCACTTTTCAAATCAACTTCAATTAACATGTGGCAATTCAAACATAGGTCACATCAGCACCTTGCCATGCTTTGTTTTTCATATTGAATGTGCATTGTATTATCTTGATTGTGCTTTACTTCCAGTGCTTCGGTGATTGCATCTTCTCGGTAGAGTTGATCTCGAAGACGAGTTCAACCTCACGCCAGAAGAGTGTTATATCGTGATCGTCAGCAAGGCAAGCGGCCCCCTCTTTGATCATGTCGATAAAATCCCAGTTCCCTCTCATTCTCGCAAATGCATGTTTAGGATGTCACCATGATACGTTCTACCGCTAGTTCAACCTATTCCTTTGCATGACCTATCATTTTGTCACAGTAGTAAGCAAACCACAATCCTAGCAGATATAGGAGTTGACTGTTATCTTGTGGCCCCTGCAACTGTTACAGCTTATTGCATGCTTAGAGTTGTTACCTGAGGCTACTTTGCTGTGAGTCGGGATGGTAGTGATCATGTGGATGATGGCGGTAATGTGTTGGTGAATCTACCCTAAACAAAGGTGAACGATGGGAAGCTGTGTAGGAGTACACAGTGGGTTGTCTCATTGAACATCGCCTTAAGCCCGAGTTCTTGTGTTGTTATCCAAGACCAAGAGTACGACCACACATTGGGCTCACTGACCCCTCTCGGCCTAGTACCTCACCCCGGACCAGTCCAGGATTCGCAAGTAGTTCGCCCTTTAACGATCTCAAGCAGGTGGAACCAAGGTAAGTGGTTGGCGTAGGTTGTGGGCACGTTGAATCAAGTGATCATGATCGAGTTGAGCTTGATGGCAGTCACACAACGTTTGAGTCCGCATCGGAAAAATTGCCCGGATTCCGATTGTGGTCCCAACTCAAATAGGCGACTCCATAGGACTAGAGATGGTGCCGTGAGTGAACTATCGTGGCAGCATCCTCGCCGGTACTCACTTGAAGGGTCCATCCCCAGGCGGTAAATGATGAGGCGTGTATGTAGCAGTACACCCCTGCAGGGTTAATGAACTATTCGCATAGCCGTGTCCGCGGTTATGGACTACTTGGAGACCTTTACTTGATCATAGACAATTTGAACGGTTACTCTTAAAACTCACCAAGATAAGCGTGAGTGCTATGGCGTGCTTCCTTGTGGGGAAGTCGAGGAAGTATCCATAGTGGTGTATTGGTTGGAGACTTGTTACTTGGACTCATGTACGCTCCTTACCTCATTCTGGTATTCGTAGTACAGGACTAGCCAAGTCAAAGCTGGCACTTCTGCAAGTGAAACCCCACCTCCCTTTGCCTTGATACATGTGCATGAGTAGTATAGTTCCTATGTAAGTCTTGCTGAGTATGACTTTGTACTCATGTTTGCTTATTCTATGTTTTAGAGACGAGACCACTGACCCTGATGGTGGCCTCTACCTCGAGCTCGACGTGGACCAAGTCGTATAGTTCCAGACAGCATCCTGTGCCCTTTGGAGGGTCGTTATATTTTTCTTTCAGGCGTCTTAAGCCATTTGTTAACCTTGTCTTTACTAAGAAATAATTTGCTTCCGTTGATGCTTGATGTAATGTTGGATCACATCCATGTGATCTCTGCTTGTAATACAACTACTATATCTGCTCTGTTTAGCAGAAGTTATAAAGACTATGAGTTTGTAGAGTTCATGTTGTGATTACCATCTGTTTATACTAGACATGTGTGCTGCGTGTATGATTATAACATGCATGTCTTAGTATGGGTTTTCGTGACCTTAGTTGTGATCTGGCTGGCGGTCTTTTATACACCAAGTGGCCCTTAGATGTGCGCAGCTTGGGGCATCGCGATGCAATTGCTCGTGACTCTGTCACGTGCACACTTTGTTGTATGATCGAGCCCGCCCTAGACCCCGACTAAGTGATCGGGCTGGAGTAAGTCTATGTAAGGGTTATGATTCAATCGATAACATGGTTGAGGCGACTTGTCTATGAGTATGGGATTCACCACGCATAAGCATTTAGACTTGTGAGCGGACGATGAGGACCCATCTCAGTTGATCATCCGGCCTAGATGGGATGCCCGTCGCGTTCGATGCTTACCGAGAGTGATCTGTGCTTGGCCTTGTCTGCTTAGACAAGTGGGTACGGCTCTCGGCTCTCCATGTGATTGCATTGTGACCGGAATTACATACGCTAACCCCGGGTCCCGACAATCGTGTTCCAGGAATGTGTGTTTTTGAGGCGCGGAGCCTTATAGCATTGCACCCGCTTGGAACAAAATATCAAGCGTGCTGTTCACTCATTCACCCAAGGAGCTTTTGTTTTCGAGTGCTCAGTCGGGGGGTTTTTCGCGAGTAATCACTCGAACGCCGTTTCGGTTCTTCAGGTGAGGGAGCACCCGAGACTCTTAGCGCCGTGTGGTCTTGGCGAATGTTTGTTTGTCTTACGTCGGGTTGAGGGAGCACCCGAGACTCTCATAAGTGCGTGTGTTCACTCGAGCACGTGGCTGACCTTTGGGTGAGGGAGCACCCGGGACTCTTATGATGTACGCTCCCGATGGGAGTAAGATGTTTTTTCTTCCTTGGGGAAAAGATCTAAAAGATGGAATCTCTGGGCCTTGATGGCGTACTGAGTATGTCTTGATGTGATATGACGTTGGCGTGGTCTTCTGCAATTTGTTGACCGCTGCGGTCTGTCGTGTGAAATGACTTGGCGTTGTCCCGCCGAAATTTTTGTGTAGCGCGATCATGGTCCTCTTTTTGCGCGCGTAGTGGGAGGTGTTGTTACTGCGCCGGTTGGATTTTCCATGCTTTTCGCCTCTATATGGGATCGTGGCACATTTTACTGGGCTAAAAGGTTGGCCGGTGGCCCTTCTTGCCAGGCTCTTTGAGTTAAATACCAGGCGGCCGGGTGAATTGTAGGTTTTACCTAGCCATTGCTTTCCTCCTCTTTCTCTGTTTTCCTTCGTGTTCCTGAGCCTTCATCTTTTCTCCTCTGCGTGCTGCTGTGAGATCTATGTCCAAACGCTCTCGTGTTGCTATCGAGTCGGCCAAGATGTCCGGCAAGTGGGAGCGGTCCACGTTCGGGGCTGAAGATCTGGATGCGCTGGTTGCTGATGGCATGGTGGTGGCGGGTGATGCCCGTCTTCCTGGCGATGAGTCGACTCTAGCGCCGGCGGCGGACGAGCGGGTATGCTTCCAGGCTTTCTTCCACCGTGGGTTTGCTCTTCCGATGCATCCTTTCGTTCGGGGCTTGCTGTATTCCTATCGGCTCCAGTTGCATGACCTTACTCCCAATGGGATTTTGCACATTGCATGTTTCATCACTCTTTGTGAGGCCTTCCTGGGGATTTTTCCCCATTGGGGACTTTGGAGACGCCTTTTTAATGTGAAAAGGACGAACTGTGAGTACGTCGTGGGTCGAGTTGGTATCTCCATTGGGGATAAACATTCGTACTTTGACTTGGAGAAGATCGATTCCGTTAGTGGCTGGCGGAGAGGCTGGTTTTATCTGAAGGATCGCTTCATTGTTGGTCAGAAATTTGGTCTTGCTTCTTTCAATCCGGGCACACGGGTGGTCAGACAGCCTTCGTGGTCTCATTCTTTGACCGAGGTGGAGTCGTCTGAACTGACTCCATTTTTGGAGAGGATTTCTGTGTTGAAGGATAACTTGACTGGTGGTCAACTTATCTCTGTCTTTGTGGGGAGGCGAGTTCAACCATTGCAGCATCGAGATCGCCCTATGTGGCAGTACAAGGGACTCGCTGACTCGACGAGATGCTCGCCTGAAGAGCTAGAACTTGATGCCTTGCTGGCTCGTATCCAGCATGTGACCAAGTGCTCTAGTATTTCCGAGATGCGCCTTGTCCTTCCATATGCTTCTGATCATCCTCCGCCGCCGGTTGGTTCCCATGTTCCTTCATCTGTTTGGACGAGTACCTAGTTTTTGCTTTGTTGTTGACAATGCTTGTCTTGCAGGGCCATGCTCCAGTGCCGTGCAATCCTTCGCAGCCGGAAGACGCCGATATTCGTGAAGAGCATGATGCTTCTGCAGCTGTTAATGCCATGCCGGCTGCTAATGCTGAGATTTTGCTAGTGGAGACAGGAGATAGTGAGGACTTCGAGTCCCTTCCGTGTGAAGCGGTCGCGCCCCTTGGATGTTGAAGATCATGCCGCGTTAGGTGATGTTGTCCCTTCTGCTGCTCCTTTTGCTGGGCCTTCCCCTTCGGCTGTTGCTCCGGCCCTTCCTCCCAAGAGGGCCAGGCTTGGGAGGTTGGGGCGTCCTCGTGGTGCGCGTGTCGGGTAAGATTCTGCTGAATTAGTGCCCGTTTCTTTTTCCCTGTTCTTGCGACTGATGATGCTTTTATTTTGTAGTGCTGCGCCTGCGCCAGCTGCTTCGTGTACCAGCGCAGCTGCTACTGATCTGAAGTCAACGAGTTCGGGGGCAGCAGTCAAGCATCTTGAGGACCACTCGGCTGCCGCTGGCCAATCTGGGCCGGCGGCGACTCCTGCCGTTTCGACTGCGGGTGTAGTTCCTGGTGTACCTTCTTCTGGGGCGCCTGGTGCTGCTTCTGAGCCTAGGCCGACCGAACTTGGTCCTCCGTACTTTGGCCGTCTTGGTCTGGCGATTGAAGACAAAGCCCGTGCTTTCGACCATGTCTCCAAGCTAGTAAGATGATTTGTGTCTGTGTTTGTTTTAGCATCGGGGGCACGGCAGTGCTCCCGATGGGAGTAGCCCCCGAGGCTAGAAGTAACTGTTTTGCAGTTGCTTGTAGTCTTTGTCTTTAATAAACACCTGAGTGACTGGTTCTTGCAGCCTGTTTTCCCGCACTGTGAGCGTTTGGTTCTTGATGCTGAGCGTTGGCAACGGGCCCATGAGTCTGCCCAGGATGCCTTATCTGCTATGAATGGTGAGTTTTATTCTTGTGCTGCTGAGCTTTTGGGTGCTTTGTCTTTTGTTCTGAGTACTGTCTTTGCCTCGCAGGTTGTCGCCAGGCTGCCGAGAAACAAGCCGAAAAGGCGGAAAAGACTGTTTCCGTTCTCGAGGCTGCCTTGGCTTCCAAGGAGGCGGAGTTGCATGGTCAACATGAAGA
The DNA here is from genome assembly GCA_950022295.1 of Bromus sterilis. NCBI lineage: Eukaryota > Viridiplantae > Streptophyta > Magnoliopsida > Poales > Poaceae > Bromus > Bromus sterilis. The sequence continues at coordinate 37,433,489 of OX465597.1, forward strand.
GCTGGTTCGCCTTCGCCAGGCTGAGGATGCGCGTGCGCAGGTGGAGGCAGTCGAGGGCAAACGTCTTCGCGCCTTGGCGGGCTCGCTCGTGTGTAAGTTTGGTGTTCGACTATTGTTGTTTCCACTGTTTTCCCTTGATGACGTTTCTTTGTTTGGTGCAGGTGCTATAGGTGCAAAGCCGACGGAGGCTGCTGCGTCGGGGTCTGGGATTCTCCAAGGTGCTGTTGATGCTGTTGAGGATGCTGTTGAAGTGGTCGAGGACGTCTGCGCACGGGCTTCTAATCTTGTGGGTCTTGCGCACGAGCACCTTATGTCGGAGGGTACGAAGGTGCCTGATGGCCTGGGTGCTCGGGTTGCTGCGTTCGGCCCTGATGGGAAAGATATGGTGGAACTTGTGGCGGAGAGCGTGGTGAGTGGTTCCTCCACGGCCCTTGTCGTCCTCATAGGGCATGGGGTTTCCTTTGATGATTCCATGGTTGAAACCATCCCGCATTATTTTGGTGAGCAGGACGACCGAGCCGACAGGCTGGCTCGTCGCCTGCAACAAGTTGTAGATGCTCAGGGTCCCCCTGCCGTAGGTGAGGGGGAGGCACAGTAGTGTTGCGCCGTTTGGAAACTTTGTCTGTAATTCATGACTTTGTTGAGATGGTTGATCTTTTGCAACTTTTATCTGAATGTCTTCTTGGCTGTTCCTCTTGTTGTTTTTGATTTGTTTTGTTCATCCTGCGGTAGGCCACTCCGGTTTTCCTTCGTCCGTGGATTTCGCTGAAGGATGACGCTCGCGAGGGTGCGTACGAGTCCGTTTGCTTGCGGCTGAAGGACGCTGAGCGGGATATTGTCCGACTGAAGGGGTCCGTGGCCGTTCAGCGTACTCGGCGTGAGCGTGCCGAGTCCGTGGTTGAGGGCCTTGCTTCGTGGGTGGTGAAGTTATCCGACCTCCTGCGTGGTGAGTCTTGGTCTCTGCTCGGTTGCTTGATTCCGTATGGTGGGTTTTTGCCGTCTTTGTCTTGATTGTAGTTTTTTGACTTTCGAAGTGCTGGCAGGGCGAACTCGGGATGAAGAGAGGGCTCTTCAGTCGGAGATGTCACGGCTTGATGATCCTAGTGTGCAGGCGAGCAATCCCTTTTGGGAAGATGGGGCTCGTGCTCGAGCGTTTGCTTTGCTTCGTCGCCGAGTTGAGCGGGTACCGGAAGCTCTCAGTTACTGCCAGCGTGTATTGGGTGGTATCCATGCTGAGTTCTATCCGTTGGAGGTGGTTCCTTCATCCCTTGAGAGGCTTTGTCACATTTTCTCTCAGCCTGCTGAGTTACGTCGGGTGATGGATCATCAGATTCATGCTGGAGCCCGGGCTGCTTTGGGCTTGGTCCATAGTCATTGGCCAGGGGTGGATTTTGCTCAGGTGTTGGCGGGTCCTCCAGGTGGTAGGGGTCATCCAATGAATGAGCACTACGTGGCTGTAGATAGGCATGCACACCAGGTTGTGAGGCGAGTTTGCGAAGAGAACGACCACCATCTGGGTGCACTTATTAAGGAAAAGTTGGAGCCTAAAGATTAGGTGCTTCCCTTCGTTGTATATGCTTCTTCTTGGTTGTATATATTGTCTGCATTTGTAGTTGCGTGGGGCGCCTCGGGGGGGTGGCTGCTTCGGCGAGCCCCCGAGGGCTAAGTTAATGTGCCGTGATTGCGGAGGACGCATCGGGGGGTGGCTGCTTCGGCGAGCCCCCGAGTGCCAGGTTAATTTGCCGCGATTGCGGAGGACGCCTCGGGGGGTGGCTGCTTCGGCGAGCCCCCGCGTGCCAGGTTAATTTGCCGCGATTGTGGAGGACGCCTCAGGGGGTGGCTGCTTCGGCGAGCCCCCGAGTGCCAGGTTAATTTGTCGCGATTGCGGAGGACGCCTCGGGGGTGGCTGCTTCGGCAAGCCCCCGAGTGCCAGGTTAATTTGCCGCGATTGCGGAGGACGCCTCGGGCGGTGGCTGCTTCGGCGAGCCCCCGAGTGCCAGGTTAATTTTCCGCGATTGCGGAGGACGCCTCGGGGGGTGGCTGCTTCGGCGAGCCCCCGAGTGCCAGGTTAATTTTCCGCGATTGCGGAGGACGCCTCGGGGGGTGGCTGCTTCGGCGAGCCCCCGAGTGCCAGGTTAATTTGCCGCGATTGCTGAGGACGCCTCGGAGGGTGGCTGCTTCGGCGAGCCCCCGAGTGCCAGGTTAATTTTCCGCGATTGCGGAGGACGCCTCGGGGGGTGGCTGCTTCGGCGAGCCCCCGAGTGCCAGGTTAATTTGCCGCGATTGTGGAGGACGCCTCGGGGGGTGGCTGCTTCGGCGATCCCACGAGTGCCAAGTAATTTTGTGGAAAAACATTTATGTAATATCTTTCTTGCTGTTCCTTACAAAGAGTAGGAGTGCTCTGTTGAGGGTAGGTTCCTTTTAGAGCGATGATGTAGTGGCTTCAAGAGCATGGTAGCTTTGTCTCCCAGTGCTGGGTTTCTTCGGGCGATGTTCCTTTCTTTCTACGAGAGCGCTTCTTCTGCGAGTCCCGTGGCCCTGCTGTCTTGGTGGGTTACGAATATTTCTGCTATCTTGTGGAATTCTTTGTCGCAGCGGTCAGATCTGACGAAACTGCCGCTGATTGTGATGACCCTGTTTGGGCCTGGCATCTTCAGCTTGAGGTAGGTGTAGTGCGGTACGGCCATGAAGCGAGCGAAAGCTGGCCGCCCGAGAATTGCGTGGTATTGCGACTTCCAATCGACCACTTCAAAGTCAAGTGTTTCCTTGCGGAAGTTCGTCGCGTTCCCGAAGACTACCTCCAGGCTTATCCTTCCGAGGGGGTAAACTGCTTTTCCTGGTACTATCCCGTGGAAGGTTGTGCCTGAGGACTTGAGTGCGTTGTTTTGGATGAGCATCTCGTCGAGTGTTCGGGTGAAGATGATGTTGATCCCGCTGTCTCCATCCATGAATACTCGCGACATGTCGTAATTTCCGATTCTGGCCTCGAGTACCAGCGCGGCGTCCCTGGTTGGGGGACTACTGGCGGGTGGTCGTCCCGGGAGAAGGAGATTTCTGTCTCCGACCCGCGCAGGTACTCTGGGACGGCCGGGTGTGCGGAGGTTGCTAGGAAGACTTGTCTGGTGACTTGTTTCTGCTTCCTGTTGGAAGGTCTGCCTTCTTGTACCATGTAGATCCTCCCGTGGGCTTCTGGGTATTGGTTTTCTTCTTCTGGTGTCCTTTTCCGTTCCTGGATGGCGGCCACCTGTCTTGTTGGCAGAGGGGGAGGGGCTGGTGGCGCATCGTGGGCGACTGGCCCAACTGCTATGCTTGCGAGTGGTCGTGCTGCTGCGACCGCGGAGTGACTTTTCTCCTCGGCCAACTCATTGAAGCTTCGACAATTCCTGAGGGTGTGGGATGATTTGAGCTCTCCTTTCTCGTTTCTGAATCCGTGTATAGAGCACGGTCCATCGAGTTGTTCTTTGGCAGAGCGGAATGCGCGAGTGCCGTCGCGTGGCTGCCTTGTCCTCCATTCTCGTCTCTGAGCCTGGGGCTCGTCTTCTGGGTGTCTCGACGTTGTGGTCTGTTATCATCACGGTGCCTGCCGTTCCGGTCATCTGAGAAACCGGCGGCGACCATGTCAGGTCCTCTGTCATTGTAGAAGTTTCGTCTGGGTTGCTTCCTTCTTCTGTCGTCTCCTCTGTCTCAGTTGTGGTCGTAGTCGTACTCCGATCGTGCAGTGTAGGTTTCTGTTTCATTACGAACGGAGTCTTCTTTGTCTTCCCAGCTGTTGGCTAGTTCTAACAGCCGTGCGAGTGTTCGGACTTTCATCTGTCCGGGCTGCTCCTTAAATTCGACGCGATGAAGACCTCGCCTGAATGCATCGATCGCACTTTAATCCGAGATGTCTTCCGCTGAGTTCTTGAGTATCGTCCATCGCTGGATGTATGCTCGTAGGGCCTCCCTCGTTCCTTGTTTGCATGCATGTAGCTCCTCGAGTGAGGCTGGTCACTTGTATGTGGATTTGAAGTTTTCTATGAAGGCTCCTCGGAACTGGTTCCAGGAGCTGATGGATCCGCGTCGAAGATTTTTCAGCCAATGTCGAGCGGAGCTCTCGAGCATGAGCTGCACGTACTGCATTGCCGTGGCGTTGGTTCATCTTTGGAATTTGACCGCTGTTAGGTAGTCGTCGAGCCATGCCTCGGGCTCCTCGAGTCCGTTGTACTTTAGTGTCATGGATTTCAGTTTGAACCCGTTGGCAATACGCGTCTCACGTAAGGCACGTGTGAAGCAGAGTGCTCCACATGGCTCGATTTCCTCGTCGGAAGCCTCTTCCTCCGAGTACTCCTCGCGTGCTGCGCGTCTTCGCCTGCTGCGGTTGACTCTGTTCTGCGTGATGTCGTCTCGCGCGTCTCGCCGGGTGCTGCGGCGCCTGCCGTTGTCGTCGCTGTCGCGTTTCTTGTGCTTGTCGGAGCGCCTGCGTTTCTTGAACTGGGGCCCCTGTCCGGTGTCCGCTCGCGAGTCTGCCGCTTTGCGCTGGATTTCTTAGGTACCGAGGCGTTGATAGCGTCCCTCATTATCTGCAGAGCTATGGAAGTGTAGCGATCCGTTTTGCCCTTTCTGCTTTTCTGGGCACGGGACAGGTAGTCTTGGGCACTTATGAGTGCTTCTGCCGGAGTGAGAGGCTCCTCTTCGTCGTCGTCCTCCTCTGACCTGAAGTCGTCTTCCAGTTTCCGCACTACTCTCTCCCTTTCTGTCTTCCGCAGGTTGTTGAGTTTCGATCTATTGCGGATGGGGGAGTCGTGGCCTGGCGAGTCACTTCTGGGAGATTGTCTGCGACTGCTTTTCCTTTCGGGTTCCCCTAGCTTGTTGTATGCCCTTAGCTCGTCTCTTGAGGCATCTGATGGTAGCAACCCTCCGCGGGCGACTGCTTCCTTTACCATTGCCATCGATTCTTTAGACAAGTATATTTTTTCTTTGGGTGGTTCGCCCGCCGCTGCAACCGGGGTTTGCTGCCTGCTGCGTGATGGTTGGCTGCCCTGCCCAGGTGCTTGCTGTTTGTTGCTTAGAGGCTGACTGCTTTTCTGATCGCTGGGCCCTTGCTCCATCGGGACTTTCTTTGGTATGGTCCCCGGTTCTCCTAGCAGTACGACCATCCGACTGTTGTTGCCGGGCCCTGCCGCCCTGTTGTTGGTTGGGGTGTCTTGACGAGTGCCCAGGTCGTCGATTCGTCCGTTGTTACCCGACGTTGATGCGCCAACTTCTACCATGAACACCTGTGATGGTGTCCTTGCCGTATCCTTGCTGATACGTGCGATCGTGCTTCTCCATGCTGGGACTTCACTCGAGTGGTCGTGAGTAGCGTGGAGCCGTGAGTCGGGTGGGTAGCTACAACCGCCAGATAGGTTGACCGTGCTGGCGGCGTCCGCTACGGTCGTTGCTGCACGTGTTCCCGTGGGCGCACGAGTGCCGTCGATGAGGCGAAGGGTACCCCAATGGTTGATGTAGATCTAATACGCTCCGAAGATCAGATTGACGCCGGAGTGTAGATTGGCGAAGGCTTGCTTGAGGGCCGGGAGGTGGGCCGTGAATCCGAGGTCCTCGAACAGGTTGGATCTTGCCGGAGCCATCGAGTCGATGAGTGCTGATGATGATGAGGCCGCCGAGATCGCGTTCCCAACCTGCGCGGTTCCCACAGACGGCGCCAATTGACGGGATCAACCCCGGCAAATCCCATGGTCAGGGACCCTGGGTTAGTCATGAGAGGCACAGGTTGGACGATAGCTCGTCGGCAAACAGGAAGGCTTGCCCCTGCTCGATATTATTGATTGGGAAGATGCGATTACAGTGGAGGCCAAGGCTGGAGCGCTCAAGGCTAGGGTTACAGGTGAGATTGGATCCCTTTGGCATCGCCCTTCCTAGCCCTTATATACCGGGCTAGGTCTCGGGGAGTTCATCTACGTGTACAGGTAAACTTTCCTAACCCTAGCTTGCTCTGTACGGCAGGTCTTCGCACCTTTCCTTATGAGTCGAGGACTCCTACGTCGGTGCCAACTAGTGGGCCGAGGCCGTATCTTCATGGGCCTTCTGCCTTCATGGACACCAGGTAGGCTCATCCGTAGGAGTCGTGGGGTCACCCCCTTGTCAACTGGTTTCTGACCAGTTAAGGGGTGTTCGACATTGTAGTCCATAGAGGAATTCAAAGGGAGCCATGTCCAGACTAGATTGATAGCTATTGTTATAAGCAAATTCGGCGAATGGAAGAGATTTCTCCCAATTCTTTCCGAATGAGATAACACAAGCTCTGAGCATGTCTTCCAAGATTTGATTAACCCTTTCAACTTGACCGCTAGACTAAGGATGGAAAGCTGTGATAAGGAGAGATGAGTTCCCATAGCATTCTGAAAGCTTCCCCAGAATCTAGAGGTGAAAAGGCTGCCACGATCAGAATTGATTTCCAAAGGAACACCATGAAGAGACACAATTCTAGAGACATACAAGTCCGCTAACTGTCTAGCATTTATAGACTCGCGAACAGGAAGGAAGTGAGCAACTTTGGAAAGTCGATCAATGACCACGAAGATGGCGTCATTTCCTTTTTGGGTTTTTGGAAAGCCGGTGATGAAGTCCATACCGACCTTGTCCCATTTCCACTTGGGAATAGACAATGGTTGAAGAGTACCAGCATGTCTTTGGTGTTCTGCCTTAATGCGACGACAAACATCACATTCGGCAACAAATTGAGCAATGTCTCTCTTCATCCGGGTCCACCAAAATCTCTGGCGTAGATCTCGGTACATTTTTTTTCTACCGGGATGAATGGAGAGGGGAGTGTCATGAGCTTCCTTAAGGATCAGCTGCCTTAGGCCTTGATTCTCAGGAACTGCTAAATGATTTTCAAAGAATACCGTTCCTTTACTATCTGTGGAGAAACATTTAGCAACTCTGCTAGCAATGTTCTCCTTGATCCGGCGAACACCTCGTGCACGCCTTTGGGCAACTATGATTTGATCCTCAAGAGTTGGTTTCGCCACCAAGTTGAAAAGAGATCCACAAGGAACAATCTCGAGGTTGAGCTTTCGAAATTCCTCATGAAGAAGTGGTTGATACTGTTGTAACATGAGGTTGTTACAATACGACTTACGACTTAGTGCATCAGCCATGACATTCGCCTTCCCTGGGGTGTAAGAAATTCCTAAGTCATAATCTTTTATCAACTCAATCCAGCGTCTTTGCCTGAGATTAAGATCTGGCTGGGTGAAAATATATTTGAGGCTTTGGTGGTCGGAATAGATCTCACAACGATTACCAAGGAGGCTTTGCAACTTTGGAGAAGTTCTCAACGAAGCGGCGACAATAGCTTGCTAAGACAAGAAAACTCCTAACTTGCTTAACCGATTCAGGTGGAGTCTAGTCAAGGACGGCCTGAACTCTCTCGGGATTGATAGCCATGCCTTTTGCAGAAATCGCGTGGCCTAAGTAGGTCACTTCTGGTAGCCAAAATTAACACTTGGAGAACTTGGCATAAAGGGGATGCTCTCGAAGTTTCATTAATACCAACCTAAGATGTTCTGCGTGCTCTTCTTCGTTCTTCGAGTAGATGAGAATGTCATCAAGATAAACTACAACAAATTTATCTAGGTACTCCATGAAGATTGAATTCATCAAGCGCGAGAATGTGGCGGGGGCATTGGTTAAACCGAAGGACATGACGGTGTACTCGTAAAGACCATATCGAGTAGTGAAAGACTTCTTGGGAATGTCCTCGTTTCAGATTTTGATTTGATGATAGCCTAATCTCAAATCCATCTTGGAGAAGACAGAGGATCCAGCAAGTTGATCATAAAGATCATTGATCCTGGGCAGTGGGTACTTGTTCTTTATCGTCGCTAGATTTAGCGGGCGATAGTCTACGCACATCCTTTCTGTTCCATCTGTCTTCGTTACGAACAGAACGGGGCAACCCCATGGCGATGAACTAGGGCGGATGAAGCCTTTTGCCAACAAAGCATCAAGTTGGGTTTTTAGCTCAGCTAACTCATGTGGGGCCATTCTATATGGACGTCTCGAAATTGGGGCTGTGCCTGGTATAAGATCAACTATGAACTCTACACACCTGTCGGGTGGCTAGGTTTAAGGAGTTGGATCTCTGGATAGCTTCCTAGAGGATGACCAAGGTTTACTAGGGGCTACAACAGATATGTAAGAGTAGCAAAGTACCCCAACACGATGGTTAGTGTGGTTCTTCTGCCTAGAAGACATCTAAACTGGGAGGAAGAATTGCAAATGCATCAATATAGGTTTCTAGAACAAAACCTACAACAGACACTATGGAACTGTCGGGCATGCCACCTAACAAATCTTCTGAAAGGACAACCGAAATGGAGAGAAGGATTTTGCAAATGCATCAGATTATGAAGAAACCTGGAATGACTTGAACAGCAGAATGGCTATAATTGCAAGAGAAATGGAAATTCTCACTACATTTCAAAAGCACTTACATAAGAAGTCTCAGAATAGGAAGCACAACGACTCTAGACAACCAACACAACTTTACTACGGCTACAAGGAAGCAAACAACGAGATGTTCTAGTAAAGACATAGATGAGCCTAGTCCTATATTCCCGTAGAAAAGATAAGGGTGAATCAAAACTCAGATCGATGAGGGTAAGGAGAAAAGGAAGCCTTACGTTGTTCCCTTATACCCAGAGTAACTATATAACTATAGAATGCTAGACTCGACTTCGACCAAGGGTTTGATAGTCCTACAGACAGTCCTGCTCTGATACCAAGTCTGTCGGGACCCGGAATATGTGTATGTAATTCCAGTCACGATACAATCACATGGAGAGCCGAGAGCCGTACCCACTTGTCTAGGCAGACAAGGCCAAGCACAGAACACTCTCGGAAAGCATCGAACGTGAGGGGCATCCCATCCAGGCCGAATGATCAACTGAGATGGGTCCTCATCGTCCGCTCACAAGTCTAAATGCTTATGGGTGGTGAAACCCATACTCATAGACAAGTCGCCTCAACCATGTTATCGATTGAATCCTAACTCTTACATAGACTTACTCCACCTCGATCACTTAGTCGGGGTCTAGAGAGGGCTCGATCATACAACAAAGTGTGCACGTGACAGAGTCACGAGCAATCGCAGCGCGATGCCCCAAGCTGCGCACATCTAAGGGCCACTTGGTGTATAAAAGACCGCCAGCCAGATCACAACTAAGGTCTCGAAAACCCATACTAAGACATGTATGTTATAATCATACACGCAGCACACATGTCTAGTATGAACAGCAGGTGTCACAACCCCAAGTTAGGTATGTGCTAGGATCAGAGGTACCTTGCATTCATGCCAAAAATTCAAAAAGAAAATCAAAAATGGGGAAAAAGAAAAGCCCTGAGAATTTAAATCAAATGGCCAGATAAAAATCTTTTTCCAAATATCATTTGAGTATTTGGAAAATTCCTATAAATGGTGCTGATCATTTTAAAAATGGTTTGGGAGCAATCCCATGCTCCTGGAATTTTCTAATATTCAAACAGTGGCTTTGGAAATTAAATAAAACCCTATTTGAGTTGAAATTCAAATTATTTGAATTTCAAAAATGCTCAAATTTAATAAGTGGCCAGCTCTTTAATTTATGAGGCCATATAAAAAAATTCAGCATTTATAAAAATACCTAGCTATTTTATTAGCTAGGTCAAACATATTACAGAAAATATAAAAAGAAAAGAAAACAACACAGTTTACCTGTTGCCTCAGGCGAGGCCCACTTACCTGGCCGGCCCAGCCCACAAGGGGACCTCCCCTGTCGTCTTCCTCCCCGCCCCTCCAAGCACCTCGCTGGAGGCAGGGCGAGGCCACGGCGACACGACGAGGCTCCAGGCCCTTCTAGACCTCCCCCTCCCTCTCTCTTGTGCCACGGAGCCGCACACAACCCCCCCGTACCCCAGCTCTCTCCCAGCCCCTCTCCTTCCCCTCCGGCGACGAACACCCGAGTACCCCGCAGAGCACGACGTCGCCCAGTCGTGGCCAACGGCAACCTTACGCCGAACTAGCTTGTCCAGCCGCACCGCAGATGTCGACTTCGTCTTCAAGCTCAAGCAATCGAGCCCGGAAGCCCCGAGCGCGACGCCAGCTTCACGGATCCATCGCCAGCCGCCGCGAGCTCCGTCGACAAATTCCCCGACGACCGTCTTCTCCAGCCTCCCTATCCAACCCCGGCGTGCTCCTGGTGAGCTCCTCTGCGTTTCCCCCCTATCCCCATCCTCGCCCGTGCTCGTTTTCTTCTGGTCACCGTCGACAGTAGTCCGGGCGCCGCGCCCGACGACGTAGCCGGCCACGCCTTTGACCCCTGCCTACTCCATCCGTCGCGGACGACCAAGAGCTGCACGCCCGTGCCCTCATTTCTTCTTCCCTTGGCCTCTGTCGCCGTCTCCACCTGAGCCCGAGCCCGGCCGCCGCGCTCCTCGTCGCCGGCATGGCTCCAGGCCTTCCCGAGGTCCCCGGCGTACTCCACGCGATGCGCACGGGCTCCAGCTACCTGTAGATGGCCTCAGCGAGCAAAACGATGGCCGGAATCGCCGACCCGTGCGAGCGCCGCCGGCGGTTAACCGCCGGCCGATTAGGCCTAATGACCCCTTAACCACCCCAGCAGCCACTGACAGTGGGACCCACAGCCCCCCCTAATCTCTGTTTGACTTAATTAAACCGGGTTTAACCCCACTGTGGCTGACAGGTGGGGCCCCCTTGTCAGTTTGACTCGGGTCAAACCCCCTGACGCCAGCATGACACCACAGTGACGCATTAAAGGATTTTTCCAGAGATTTAAATTATTACAGAAATTCCAGAAAATAGGGCAAACTTTGGAAATTCATAATTAATTCATCCTAACTCCAAATATAACAAATAATATATGAAAAATGATCAGGAGAAAATTATCTTTCCAAATATGCAACTTTCAACTTTGTTGGAGTTGATTTTAAAATGGGATCAGTAGCATATGTCATTTGGTTTATTTGAATTTAATTCAAATTCAAATCATTTGATCTTGCAACTTGGACCATGGAATTATGCTACATTTCACCTACACTTCAGAGGCTTATCCCACCCATGATCATTTGGATTACAAAATACAAATGCTAGCAAATGCAACTTGGACCAATTTAAATACTTTTGGAGTTTGAATTTGAATTCACTTTCAAATCAACTTCAATTAACTTGTTGCAAATGAAATCTAGATCACATCAATGCAATTCACATCATTTGACAACACAATCATGTGCTTGAGCATTGCAACTTATTTATGCTTTGTTTATATTGTTTGCTCGGATAGAAGTGGATCCGGAGCTCGAGATCACCCCCTTCGTTGAAGACACCGTATCGAAACCTCGTCAGCAAGGCAAGCAAACCCCCATTGATCATGTCTATAAAATCCCACTTCCCTCTCATGTCTCGCTTATGCATTATTAGGATGATCACCATGATAACGTTTCTACCGCAATAGTTGAACCCATATCCTTTGCATGACCTATCATCTTGTCACAGTAGTAAGCAAACCACAATCCTAGCAGATGTAGGAGTTGGTTGATATCTTGTGGCCCCTGCAACTGTTACTGCTTATTGTATGCTTAGTGGTACAATGAGGTTGCTTATGATGTGAGTCGGGATGATAAACATGGTGTTGATGAATATGAAACGTGTTGGTGAATCTACCCTAATACAAGGTGAACGATGAGAGGCTGTGTAGGAGTACACAGTGGGTTGTCTCGTTGAACACCGCCCTAAGCCCGAGTTCTTGTGTAGTGATCCAAGAAGAAGAGTACAACCACACATTGGGCTCACTGACCCCTCTCATCCTAGTACCTCACCCCGTTCGAACCCCAAGAGTCGTAGTAGTTCGGAGTTCTGGTAGGGCTGTGGCACGGTCTGCGAAGTGGATGAACGGCTTTTCAAGACCGGCTTGGGACCCTGCACACATCGTTTGAGGCTGTACTGGAACCTCGGCCGGACTTCCATACGGATCCCCCTCAGATAGGCGACTCTCTGGACTAGAACGGAGCTGTGGGCGAAGTGTTGTGGTGGCATCATCGCTGTCACCTCTTGAACGGTGACACGCAAAAGGCGGTAACTGATGACACGTGTGTGTAGCGGTACACCCTTGCAAGGTTAACAAAACTATTCGAATAGCCGCGTCCGCGGTTAAGGACTGCTTGGAGAGCTGTGCTCGATTATTAGACAACTTGAACTGGATACTTCTAAAACTCGCAAGATAAGCGTGAGTGCTATGGTGTGCTTCTCGTGGGGAAGTCGAGGAAGTAACCATAGTGGTGTAATTGGTTGAAGAGATATAGTGGACTCGTGTACGCTTCTTACCTCAAGTCTGGTACTCGTAGTTCAGGACTAGCCAAGTCAAAGCTGGCACTTCTGCAAGTGAAACCCCACCCCCCTTTACCTTGATACATATGCATGAGTAGTATAGTTCCTATGTAAGTCTTGCTGAGTACGATTTTGTACTCACGTTTGTTTAATCTATGTTTTAGATGAACCCACCGACCCCGATGGTGGCTTCTAACCGAAGCTCGAAGAATGAAGACTCCGACCAAGACCAAGCTAGTGTAGTCCCAGTCAGACGACTGGTTCTCTCGTGGAGGGCTTGTTTTTAGATAAGGCTTCTCTAAGCCATTTGTTAAACTTGTCTGTACTCAGACCTACTTGCTTCCGCTTGTTAGTTGTAATGTTGGATCACATGCTTGTGATCTCTGTGTGCACTCTGTAAGAGTTATTAATAAAGATATATACTTTGTAGAGAATTGCAATGATACCTGCTGTTCATACAAGGCATGTGTGCTGCGTGTATGTTTATAACATGCATGTCTTTGTATGGGTTTTCAAGACCTTAGTCGTGATCTGGCTGGCGGTCTTTTATACACCAAGTGGCCCTCACTACAACAAAATGGTCATGTATGGTCGCTTTTTCTGAGACGCTCTTTGTATTCGTCTCTAACCCGAAGGACACTGGCAGAATAGAGACGCTTTCTGAGTCGTTTATAGAGCGTTGCAGTTGTTTTCTTATAATCAGGCATTTAAAAAATGAATATGTATTATTTAATTTATTTAAGATGTTTTTGAGACGTTTTAGTATGTGAAACTTTTTTTAGAGTTGAGAAAACATTAAAAATATAATTAGTTTTACCTTTGGTAACTATTGAATTTAACTATGATATAATTTTAATACATAGTTGAGTAATTAGGCAAGGAGACAAGCCCATATCATATTCCCCATTGCCCATTGTGGCCCGGTGGGTGTAAGTTTGTGGGTTCTGATGTCCTTCTCTTGCCTCTCCGGTGGTGTGAGGCCAAGGGTAAAGATGAGATAGGCGAGTGGTTAGAGTTTTGCAGTGGCACGTCGATAATGGTGGTGTTGTTTATTAAGTTATATGAATATTACATTTAATATGTATATTACTCCCTTCGATCCACCTTAATTGTCGCAAAGAGTAGTAGGCAGTAGTACAAATACTATAAAGAGTCGCGACACTAATTTCGAACCAAAGGGAGTATAAAATATAATTTGAACAGATAACTAGAAACAACTCAAAAATATTCATGCAGATATGATTTATTTACACTTCAAAATATTGTTTGCTTATCGAACGATAATGGAAAGAAATAAAAAAAAACAATAATCAACAATCTATTTTGGATGAACCAAATTTGAGGCTCCCAAACTATTTTCATTTAACCAAATTTTAGGCTCTAAATTACTTTCTTTACCGCCTAACCCTTCCCGCGTCTCTTGACTTTTTTTTTGCTTCAAGATCCCGATATTTTACCCTCGCCGCCATCTCCCCGACCTCCCAATTTATTCAACCTCCCGATCCAATCTGCGCCGGCCGCCGGGCTCAACCCCACCCCGCGCGCCGCCCATTCCTTCGCCCCGTGCGGCGGAAGCCTTACCCGAAGCGCTACCCTCCGCCGCTAGCTATGCCCATCGTTGAATCCCGTTATCTCCATCGGCAACATCAGTAGTTGGATCCCCGTCAGCGTCCGTCATCCTCACCGCCGCCAAGCTGCGCTCCTCCCGACGTCGTCCTCATAATCTACATCCACGTTCGTGTCATCCACGATCCAGAGATCTGCTCCGTGGTGAGTTTCTAAACCGCCCCGCAAGCATCTTCAGCATCCGCCACGTTAAGCAGGTGATCCCTTAATCTTGTAGCTTGTACAATTTTTACCATTAAATCAATCAAAATAGCTTCCACCCGCGCATGACTTGTTGAGATGTTCGTTGCCTCCCCTTTCACCGGCACCGAACGAGCACCGGCCCTCAGGTGAGTCGCTCTGGCCGTGATTGCGGCTCCATGCCATCCTGCAACCGTCGTCCTTTATCCTAGTGTCCTTACACGGTTACACCGTCGACGTCTCCTCTGTCTGCTAGAGTGCTAGTGCTACACAGTACAATCGATTTTTTGTGTGCGTTCCTGTTCAGATCACAGTACTCAGAACATTTGAATTTAATTGTTAAGACAATGTGTCTGAATATTATTTCTGGGTAAGAGAACCAAATACTCTGTTTTCTAGATGGGTATCCTATATTCTAATTCAGACATAAGTGATATTACATACAATGTTCTCCTTCAAGTTACTACTGATGCAATCCTTATTTGAAGACGCAGATTGCAGATCATTGTATTTAGGTAAGACCGAGATTTTGATTCTCCTGTTAGCTGGCACCGAGGTCAGTAACATGTTTTTGGTCATAATTCCTATTGTGCTTTGTGTATGTGCTATCATCATTTAATTCTTGGTATGCTTTGCTGCCAACATGTCCCTGATATTAGATCAAGATTTCATTGTACCATTGCAAAGCTTTACATGGATAGTTTAACTTAATTAGGAATCATACAGAACAACCCTGAAAGCTTTATGACATGGCATGATCAGGATGCTGAGGATTCAAGTTGTCAAAAATAAAAGATTCATGATTCAAGGTGCTCAAATACATATATGCACCTCTCTTTGTTCATCTATCTATGCTCATATTCTAAGTTTGTGTTGCTATTTTGATTAAAGAAATCTGGCCATCTTTATATGGATTAAGTTAAATGTATGGCTACTTTGTTTTCTGAATTGATTTATCATGTTAAGTACGTGACAAACTATTTACAACTTAACACTGGATGTGTTTTCTTACTGTAGATGCGACCTGTTGTGACTTGTGAGCATACGACAATTAAAAATGTTAATACTAATTTTTAGATAGGGCATGGATGCATATTTTGACATTTATGAGTACATTGCAGGGCTTGGATGGTGAGGCCGCTCATCTCAAGGTCATGTCGGTGACCCTGTCTCCCTAGACTTTGTCTTGGTTCACACGCAAGGAGACCGCCATAGAGATGATTGAAAAATGAAGGACCAGTTTTGCAGCTCTTTCAGGCAATGGCGGAAAAATGGTGATGACACGGTGCCTCTGGCCAACACGGCGCAATTAGTTAATAGGCGTGTCTTCTTTGTAGTTTTTTATTATTTGCATCTTATATATGAATGTATGATTTGCTTCAGTTGTGAACTTCACACACATTTAGTCGACATATTTGTTCCTACTAATTAGTCCATTAGATTTGTTTCAAAGGATGCTAATTTTGAGATTGAGATGCTTGCAAATGTAATTGGTGATGTGGATCGATGCATTTATATATTTCAGTAATATTTGATGAATCTGCACATGCATCTGTGCCATAATGAAGGAATTGAATTTGAAATGATGCAGATGAAATAAAAATAATAATTCAAATAAAATTTAAATTAAAATGTTACATAGCTACAAAGAAACTTATTTATATTTAAAGATAAAAATGACGTCTCAACATAGCGTCTAGAACCAACGGGCCCACGTGAGTAGAGATGCTATATGAACATGCCTAACAGAACGTCTCAACTTCTATAGACGTTTTTAATGTCTCAATATAGCGTCTCATTAGGCGTACATACGCTTAGCCAACGTCTCTACATTTTTTGAGACGGTCCGTGAGAAGACGCTCTAGACACGCTTTACTAAATCGACTCTATTTTTGCCTAGAGATGAAATAATGCGTCCCTAGCAATGGAATTGAGCGTCTCTACAAGCTGTTTTTCCTGTAGTGCCTTAGATGTGCACAGCTCGGGGCATCGCGATGCGATTGTTCGAGACTCTGTCTCGTGCGCACTTTGATGTATGATCGAGCCCGCCCTAGACCCCGACTAAGTGATCGGGCTGGAGTAAGTCTATGTAAGGGTTATAATACAATCGATAGTATGGTTGAGGCGACTTGTCTATGAGTATGGGAGTTCACCACCCATATCATTTAGACTTGTGTGCGGACGATGAGGACCCATTTCAGTTGATCATCCGGCCTGGATGGGACGCCCCTCACGTTCGATGCTTTCCGAGAACGTTCTGTGCTTGGCCTTGTCTGCTTAGACAAGTGGGTACGGTTCTCGGCTCTCCATATGATTGTGTTGTAGCGAGGCTTGCATACGCTAACCCCGGGTCCCGACAGTCTTGGTATCAGAGCAGGACTGACTGTAGGATTATCAGCCTTGGCCGAAGTCGAGTCTAGCACTCTATAGATATATAGTTACTCTGGGTATATAAGGGAACAACTTAAGGCTTCTTTTTCTCGTTACCCTCATCGATCTGAGTTCTGAGTCACCCTTATCTTTTCTACGGGATGATAGGACTAGGCTCATCTATGTCTTACTAGAAAATCTCGTTTTTTGCCTCTTTGTAGCCGTAGGACAGTTGTGGTCGTCCAGACTCATCGTTCTGTTGAGTTCCTTGAAGAAGTTCTGTCCAATTTCTTCGAGGTTGTTTCATTTTCCATCCCGGTATAGCCGTTATGCTGCCGGATTTGTTCAAAGTTTCTATGAATCATTGCCTTCGCATTATAATCGTTCCGCCTTCATCATGTCTTGTTATCCTTGAATCCATCATTCAACCTGTTCTGATTGTTGATTTTTATCACACAGGATGTCAGGTGGAACTCGTAGTGATGTTCTTCGGAATCGAGACCGTGATCGGAATCGAAATGATGATGAACTTCCACCCCCGCCTTCTGCGGCGGAAATCATGATGGAAGCTGAGCGGAATAGACGTGATCAAACACGCCTTTTGGAGCTCATCGAGTAGAATACCGCCCACCATCGTAATGTGGTGGTCAGCATTCAAGACTTCATCCTCCTCAAGCCACCGGTATTCCGATGTTCTTCTGAGCCCCTTGAAGCTGATGATTGGCTCCGTTCCATCGAGCGTAAGCTTGACACTGCACATGTTGCTCCCGATGACCGAGTTGTTTTCGCGGTATACTTCTTGGAAGGTGCTGCTCTTCAATGGTGGGAGAACCATGTTGCAATGCAGCCAGATGGTCATGTAGTGACTTGGCAGGAGTTTTGTGTTGCCTTTCGAGGGTACCACATTCTGGATGAGTTGATGGAGCGCAAGAAGGAAGAGTTCTGCAGTCTGAATCAAGGAGAGATGTCCGTTCATGAGTATGTGAGGGAATTCAACCGTCTTGCTCGGTATGCCCAAGATGAGATCACCACCGATGCCAGAAAGCAGGCAAGGTTCCGTAAGGGACTTAGCCCCATCCTTCGTCATGATCTCAACCTCATCGAATTTGCCACCTTTGAGGATTTAGTCAACAGATCCTTCAGAGCTTATCATGGCAATGAAGTTTTTGAGAAGTCTCGCAACCATGCTCTTGAGCTTGCCCCTTCTTCCAGTTCACGCCCTCAGAAGCGTATGATCTGGATTCCTAACAGTTTGATCCACCAAAACAACCCACCGAGGTCATCCCTTGTGCCGCCTCGTCCACCAGCTCCACCAAACAACCCAGCTCCCCGCACCATCTTTGGAGCCTGCTTCAGATGTGGCCAGCCTGGTCACTACTCTCGTGAGTGCCCCGTCAACCAAAATGCTCCACCCCATGCCAAAGGAAAACCCACTGTACGTGCCAAACCACCTCCAAAGGTTCCCACTGCTAATCCATCCACCTCAGAAAATCTTGGGCGTGTGAACCAAATCTCAGCTGAGGAAACTGATGGTACTTCTGACGTCATTCTTGGCACACTCTCAGTCAATTTTGTTCCCACTTCTGTTCTTTTCGATCCAGGAGCATCTCACTCATTCATGTCGGAAAGTTATGCACTTCGACATGATGTATCCTTTGAAGAAATGTTCACCCCTATGATCATTCAAACTCCTGGTTCCAAGTGGCAAACTAATAGAGTAAGCCATGGTAATCAAATTGAAATTGAGGGTTTAGTATTCCTTGCTTCACTCATAGCCCTCAAGTCTTCAGACATTGATGTCATCCTTGGTATGGATTGGTTATCAAGACAACATGCTTTTCTTGATTGTAAAGCCAAGTCCATTAGACTTACACACCCTTCAGGCCAGACAATAGATTACTCCTCACCAAGAACAAGAACCCAGATGCATTCTTTGAATGTGCTTCCCCTTCCCGACCTTGAAGATGTTCCTGTGGTTCGTGACTTCCCGGATGTCTTTCCTGAAGAGCTTCCGGGCATGCCACCCGACAGGTGTGTAGAGTTCACAGTGGACCTTATACCAGGCACAACCCCAATTTCCAGATGCCCATATAGAATGGCCCCACATGAGTTAGCTGAGCTAAAAACCCAACTTGATGCTTCGTTGGCAAAAGGCTTCATCCTCCCTAGCTCATCGCCATGGGGTTGCCCCGTTCTGTTCGTAACGAAGAAAGATGGAACAGAAAGGATGTGCGTAGACTATCTCCCTCTAAATTTAGCGACGATAAAGAACAAATACCCACTGCCCAGGATCAATGATCTTTATGATCAACTTGCTGGATCCTCTGTCTTCTCCAAGATGGATTTGAGATTAGGTTATCATCAAATGAAAATCCGAAACGAGGAAATTCCCAAAACGGCTTTTACTACTCGTTATGGTCTTTACGAGTACACCGTCATGTCCTTTGGTTTAACCAATGCCCCCGCCACTTTCTCACGCATGATGAACTCGATCTTCATGGAGTATTTGGACCAGTTCGTCGTGGTTTACCTCGATGACATCCTTATATACTCGAAGAACGAAGAAGAACATGCCGAACACTTAATGCTGGTATTGATGAAACTAAGAGAGCATCGCCTGTATGCTAAATTCTCCAAGTGTGAATTTTGGCTACCAGAAGTGACCTACTTAGGCCACGTAATTTCTGCAAAAGGCATTGCTGTGAATCCCGAGAGAGTTCAGGCCGTCCTTGACTGGACTCCACCTGAATCGGTTAAGCAAGTTAGGAGTTTTCTTGGCCTAGCCAGCTATTGTCGTCGCTTCGTCGAGAACTTTTCTAAAGTTGCAAAACCTCTGACTGAACTCCTCAAGAAAGATAAGAAATTCCTATGGACTCCCAAGTGCGAGGAAAGCTTTCAAGAGCTAAAAAGAAGATTGACTTCTGCACCCGTACTTGCACCTCCAGACACCAAAAAGGATTTCGAAATCTATTGTGACGCATCACGGCAAGGGTTAGGATGCATACTTCTGCAAGATCGACATGTGGTAGCTTATGCTTCACGCCAGTTGCGGCCACATGAAGAGAACTATCCTACCCATGACCTTGAACTCGCTGCCGTAGTTCATGCCCTAACAACTTGGCGACATTACCTCCTAGGTAATCGTTGTGAGATCTATTCCGACCACCAAAGCCTCAAATATATATTCACCCAGCCAGATCTTAATCTCAGGCAAAGACGCTGGATTGAGTTGATAAAAGATTACGACGTAGTAATTTCTTACACCCCAGGCAAAGCCAATGTCATGGCTGATGCACTAAGTCGTAAGTCGTACTGTAACAACCTCATGTTACAGCAGTATCAACCATTTCTTCATGAGGAATTTCGAAAGCTCAATCTTGAGATAGTTCCTCGTGGATCTCTTTTCAACTTGGTGGCGAAACCAACCCTTGAGGATCAAATCATAGTTGCCCAAAGACGTGCACGAGGTGTTCGCCGGATCAAGGAGAACATTGCTAGCGGAGTTGCTAAATGTTTCTCCACAGATAGTAAAGGAACGGTATTCTTTGGAAATCGTTTGGTAGTACCTAAGAATAGGGATCTAAGGCAACTCATCCTCAAAGAAGCCCATGACACACCCCTCTCAATTCATCCCGGTAGCACAAAAATGTACCGAGATCTACGCCAGAGATTTTGGTCGACTAGGATGAAGAGAGACATTGCTCAATTTATTGCCGAATGTGATGTTTGTCGTCGCATTAAGGCCGAACACCAAAGACCTGCTGGTACACTTCAACCTTTGCCTATTCCAAAGTGGAAATGGGACAAAGTCGGTATGGACTTCATCACCGGCTTTCCAAAAACCCAGAAAGGAAACGATGCCATCTTCGTTGTCATAGATAGGCTTTCCAAAGTTGCTCACTTCCTTCCAGTTCGCGAGTCTATCACTGCTAGCCAGTTGGCGGACTTGTACGTCTCTAGAATCGTGTCTCTTCATGGTGTTCCTTTGGAAATCAATTCTGATCGTGGTAGCCTTTTCACCTCTAGATTTTGGGGAAGCTTCCAACATGCTATGGGAACTCATCTCTCCTTTAGTACAGCTTTCCACCCTCAATCTAGCGGTCAAGTCGAAAGGGTTAACCAAATTTTGGAAGACATGCTCAGAGCTTGTGTTATCTCGTTCGGAAAGAATTGGGAGAAATCTCTTCCATTTGCCGAATTTGCTTATAACAATAGTTTTCAATCTAGTCTGAACATGGCTCCTTTTGAACTCCTTTATGGACGACGATGTCGAACACCTTTAAACTGGTCAGAAACCGGTGAAAGACAATTCTTTGGACCGGATATGATCAAGGAAGCAGAAGAGCAAGTTCGCATTGTCCGTGATCGTTTGAAAGCCGCACAGTCTCGTCAGAAAAGCTACTATGATCGTCATCATAGAAAGGAAAGCTACAATCGGGATGAGAAGGCTTACCTTCGGGTTACTCCTCTGAAGGGAACCCAAAGATTCGGTATCAAAGGCAAGTTGGCCCCACGTTACATTGGACCTTTCCGCATTCTTGCTAAACGTGGAGAAGTTGCCTACCAACTTGAACTACCCCCTCACCTTTCCTGAGTACATGATGTATTCCATGTGTCACAACTCAGGCGTTGCTTCAAGGACCCCATCCGTGAAGTCGACCATGAAACGCTTGATCTCCAAGATGACCTTTCTTATCGAGAGTACCCTGTTCATATTCTTGATTCAGCAGAGCGTGTCACTCGCCGAAAGAAGATCAAGTTTCTGAAGGTTCAGTGGTCACACCACTCTGAGAAAGAAGCCACGTGGGAAAGAGAAGACCGTCTCCGTGCCGAGTATCCCTCCTTCCTCCCGCAGACTTCTGAATCTCGGGACGAGATTCTTTTGAGTGGGGGAGAGTTGTCACAACCCCAAGTTAGGTATGTGCTAGGATCAGAGGTACCTTGCATTCATGCCAAAAATTCAAAAAGAAAATCAAAAATGGGGAAAAAGAAAAGCCCTGAGAATTTAAATCAAATGGCCAGATAAAAATCTTTTTCCAAAAATCATTTGACTATTTGGAAAATTCCTATAAATGGTGCTGATCATTTTAAAAATGGTTTGGGAGAAATCCCATGCTCATGGAATTTTCTAATATTCAAACAGTGGCTTTGGAAATTAAATAAAACCGTATTTGAGTTGAAATTCAAATTATATGAATTTCAAAAATGCTCAAATTTTATAAGTGGCTAGCTCTTTAATTTATGAGGCCATATAAAAAATTTCAGCATTTATAAAAATACCTAGCTATTTTATTAGCTAGGTCAAACATATTACAGAAAATATAAAAAGAAAAGAAAACAACACAGCTTACCTGTTGCCTCAGGCGAGGCCCACTTACCTGGCCGGCCCAGCCCACGAGGGGACCTCCCCTGTCGTCTTCCTCCCCGCCCCTCCAAGCACCTCGCTGGAGGCAGGGCGAGGCCACGGCGACACGACGAGGCTCCAGGCCCTTCTAGACCTCCCCCTCCCTCTCTCTTATGCCACGGAGCCGCACACAACCCCCCCGTACCCCAGCTCTCTCCCAGCCCCTCTCCTTCCCCTCCGGCGACGAACACCCGAGTACCCCGCAGAGCACGCCGCCGCCCAGTCGTGGCCAACGGCAACCTTACGCCGAACTAGCTTGTCCAGCCGCACCGCAGACGTCGACTTCGTCTTCAAGCTCAAGCAATCGAGCCCAGAAGCCCCGAGCGCGACGCCAGCTTCACGGATCCATCACCAGCCGCCGCGAGCTCCGTCGACAAATTCCCCGACGTCCGTCTTCCCCAGCCTCCCTAGCCAACCCCGGCGTGCTCCTGGTGAGCTCCTCTGCGTTTCCCCCCTATCCCCAGCCTCGCCCGTGCTCGTTTTCTTCTGGTCGCCGTCGACAGTAGTCCGGCCGCCACGCCCGACGACGTAGCCGTGGCCTCGCCTTTGACCCCTGCCTACTCCATCCGTCGCGGACGACCAAGAGCTGCACGCCCGTGCCCTCATTTCTTCTTCCCTTGGCCTCTGTCGCCGTCTCCACCTGAGCCCGAGCTCGGCCGCCGCGCTCCTCGTCGCCGGCATGGCTCCAGGCCTTCTCGAGGTCCCCGGCGTACTCCACGCGATGCGCACGGGCTCCAGCTACCCGTAGATGGCCTCAGCGGGTAAAACGATGGCCCGAATCGCCGACCCGTGCGAGCGCCGCCGCACTGGTGCCGCCGGCGGTTAACCGTCGGCCGATTAGGCCTAATGACCCCTTAACCACCCCCAGCAGCCACTGACAGTGGGACCCACAGCCCCCCCTAATCTCTGTTTAACTTAATTAAACCGGGTTTAACCCCACTGTGGCTGACAGGTGGGGCCCCCTTGTCAGTTTGACTCGGGTCAAACCCCCTGACGCCAGCATGACACCACAGTGACGCATTAAAGGATTTTTCCAGAGATTTAAATTATTACAGAAATTCCAGAAAATAGGGCAAACTTTGGAAATTCATAATTAATTCATCCTAACTCCAAATATAACAAATAATATATGAAAAATGATCAGGAGAAAATTATCTTTCCAAATATGCAACTTTCAACTTTGTTGGAGTTGATTTTAAAATGGGATCAGTAGCATATGTCATTTGGTTTATTTGAATTTAATTCAAATTCAAATCATTTGATCTTGCAACTTGGACCATGGAATTATGCTACATTTCACCTACACTTCAGAGGCTTATCCCACCGATGATCATTTGGATTACAAAATACAAATGCTAGAAAATGCAACTTGGACCAATTTAAATACTTTTGGAGTTTGAATTTGAATTCACTTTCAAATCAACTTCAATTAACTTGTTGCAAATGAAACCTAGATCACATCAATGCAATTCACATCATTTGACAACACAATCATGTGCTTGAGCATTGCAACTTATTTATGCTTTTTTTATATTGTTTGCTCGGATAGAAGTGGATCCGGAGCTCGAGATCACCCCCTTCGTTGAAGACACCGTATCGAAACCTCGTCGGCAAGGCAAGCAAACCCCCATTGATCATGTCTATAAAATCCCACTTCCCTCTCATGTCTCGCTTATGCATTATTAGGATGATCACCATGATAACGTTTCTACCGCAATAGTTGAACCCATATCCTTTGCATGACCTATCATCTTGTCACAGTAGTAAGCAAACCACAATCCTAGCAGATGTAGGAGTTGGTTGATATCTTGTGGCCCCTGCAACTGTTACTGCTTATTGTATGCTTAGTGGTACAATGAGGTTGCTTATGATGTGAGTCGGGATGATAAACATGGTGTTGATGAAAGTGAAACGTGTTGGTGAATCTACCCTAATACAAGGTGAACGATGAGAGGCTGTGTAGGAGTACACAGTGGGTTGTCTCGTTGAACACCGCCCTAAGCCCGAGTTCTTGTGTAGTGATCCAAGAAGAAGAGTACAACCACACATTGGGCTCACTGACCCCTCTCATCCTAGTACCTCACCCCGTTCGAACCCCAAGAGTCGTAGTAGTTCGGAGTTCTGGTAGGGCTGTGGCACGGTCTGCGAAGTGGATGAACGGCTTTTCAAGACCGGCTTGGGACCCTGCACACATCGTTTGAGGCTGTACTGGAACCTCGGCCGGACTTCCATACGGATCCCCCTCAGATAGGCGACTCTCTGGACTAGAACGGAGCTGTGGGCGAAGTGTTGTGGTGGCATCATCGCTGTCACCTCTTGAACGGTGACACGCAAAAGGCGGTAACTGATGACACGTGTGTGTAGCGGTACACCCTTGCAAGGTTAACAAAACTATTCGAATAGCCGCGTCCGCGGTTAAGGACTGCTTGGAGAGCTGTGCTCGATTATTAGACAACTTGAACTGGATACTTCTAAAACTCGCAAGATAAGCGTGAGTGCTATGGTGTGCTTCTCGTGGGGAAGTCGAGGAAGTAACCATAGTGGTGTAATTGGTTGAAGAGATGTAGTGGACTCGTGTACGCTTCTTACCTCAAGTCTGGTACTCGTAGTTCAGGACTAGCCAAGTCAAAGCTGGCACTTCTGCAAGTGAAACCCCACCTCCTTTACCTTGATACATATGCATGAGTAGTATAGTTCCTATGTAAGTCTTTCTGAGTACGATTTTGTACTCACGTTTGTTTAATCTATGTTTTAGATGAACCCACCGACCCCGATGGTGGCTTCTAACCGAAGCTCGAAGAATGAAGACTCCGACCAAGACCAAGCTAGTGTAGTCCCAGTCAGACGACTGGTTCCCTCGTGGAGGGCTTGTTTTTAGATAAGGCTTCTCTAAGCCATTTGTTAAACTTGTCTGTACTCAGACCTACTTGCTTCCGCTTGTTAGTTGTAATGTTGGATCACATGCTTGTGATCTCTGTGTGCACTCTGTAAGAGTTATTAATAAAGATATATACTTTGTAGAGAATTGCAATGATACCTGCTATTCATACAAGGCATGTGTGCTGCGTGTATGTTTATAACATGCATGTCTTTGTATGGGTTTTCGAGACCTTAGTCGTGATCTGGCTGGCGGTCTTTTATACACCAAGTGGCCCTTAGATGTGCGCAGCTTGGGGCATCGCGATGCGATTGTTTGAGACTCTGTCTCCTGCGCACTTTGATGTATGATCGAGCCCGCCCTAGACCCCGACTAAGTGATCGGGCTGGAGTAAGTCTATGTAATGGTTATAATACAATCGATAGTATGGTTGAGGCGACTTGTCTATGAGTATGGGAGTTCACCACCCATATCATTTAGACTTGTGTGCGGACGATGAGGACCCATTTCAGTTGATCATCCGGCCTGGATGGGACGCCCCTCACGTTCGATGCTTTCCGAGAACGTTCTGTGCTTGGCCTTGTCTGCTTAGACAAGTGGGTACGGTTCTCGGCTCTCCATATGATTGTGTTGTAGCGAGGCTTGCATATGCTAACCCCGGGTCCCGACAGCAGGTATCATCACATAACTCTACAAAGTACTGCTTTATTGACTTACACATAGAGCATACAAAGATCACATGTTTTTGATCAACATTACATCATACAACGGAAGCAAATTAGGTCTGAGTACAGACAAGATTAACAAATGGCTTAGAGAAGCCTTGTTCAACAAATGTGCCCTTCCACGAGGGACCAGACTGCTATCTGGAACTATACTACCAAGGTCAACGTCGAGCTTCACGAAGGTGACTCCATCGGGGGTCCGGATTCTCATCTAAAACATATAATAAGAAAACGTGAGTACAAAGTCGTACTCAGCAAGACTTACATCAGAACTATACTATTCATGCTCAAGTTTCAAGGTAAAGGTGGTGGGGTTTCAACATGCAGAAGTGCCAGCTTTGACTTGGCTAGTCCTGAACTACGAGAACCAGATTTTGAGGTAAGAAGCGTACACGAGTCCACTACCAAGTCTCCAACCAATACACCACTATGGTTACTTCCTCAACTTCCCCACGAGGAGCACACCATAGCACTCACGCTTATCTTGGAAGTTTTATAAGTATCCATTCAAGTTGTCTAATAATCAGGTACATGTTCCAAGTAGTCCATGACCGCGGACGCGGCTATTCGAATAGTTTTGTTAACCTTGCAAGGGTGTAAACTACACACACATGACCATCGGTTACCGCCTTTTTCTCGCCACCGTTCAAGAGGTGACATCAAGGATGTTCACCACGACACTTCGCTCACAACCGGTCTATTCCAGGATTCGACAATCTGAGTTTGTCACCGCTCGAGAGTCCGGCCGGATCAACGATACGGACCCAGACAATGTAGGCAACCGAGACGCCACCTCTGACAGATGGTTTCACTGCCTCACAAATCCACCCACATATCTAATATGATGCATTCTTCATCGTTCTTTTTCTATGCATATGCCAAATGGAAAGCCCGAACTAATGTGACTCCTGGACGTCAACACGGATCAAGGTAATAGGCCGAGAGGGGTCAGTGAGCCCAATGTGTGGTTGTACTCTTTGTCTTGGATTACCATACAAGAACTCGGTGCTTAAGGCGGTGTTCAACAAGACAACCCACTGTGTACTCCTACACAGCCTCTCATCGATCACCTTGTATTAGGGTAGATTCACCAACACGTTGTCATCAGCACCATTATGAATATCCATCCCGACTCACAAACAATGTAACCTCTTTGTATCACTAAGCAGCAATAAGCAGTAACAGTTGCAGGGGCCACATGCTCATCATTCAACTCCTATATCTGCTAGGATTGTGGTTTGCTTAATACAGTGATAAAATGATAGGTCATGCATCGGAATCGGTTCAACTATGCGAAAGAACATGTCTCAGTGATCTCCTAAACATGCATAAGCGAGACTGAGAGGGAAGTAGGATTTTATAGACATGATCAATGGGGTTTGCTTGCCTTGCTGACGATACACGGGGTTTACCGAACTTCTTCTCCTTCGGGGTGATCACCGTCTCGGAAGCACTGTTACCGGCACAATCATCAACAAAGGGGGGCAACATTGAATTTAAATGCACAAACGCATGATAATGTTGTCCATGATGTGATTGGTGCTGGTTTGTGGTACATTTGATTTAAATGAAGTGTATTGCATTTGAAATGCAAATTCAAACTCCACATATGAATTTCAATTTAACCAAATTGCAATTGATATTGTTTGATCATTGTAAACCATGTTATCATGTGTGTGATATGCCTCTGATGTACAAGTGATCATGTTTGCATTGCAATGGTTCAAATTGGAATAGCATTTGAATTAAATTTGAATTAATTCTATTTAAACCAAATAGCAAAAGCTACTGGTCCCATTTTAAAATCAACTCAAACATAGCTGAAAGTTTTATATTTGGATAGATTATTTTCTACTGATCATTTTTCGTATATTATTTGTTAAATTTGGAGTTGAAATGGATTAGTTATGAATTTCCAAAGATTTGGCTATTTTCTGGAATTTCTGTAATTAGATTAATTCATTTAATTGCTTTACTGCGTCAGCATGACGTCAGTATGACGTGGGGGGGGCTGACGTGTGGGTCTGGCTTGTCAGTGTCATAGGGGTTTAATCCCTGTTTAATTAAACTGACAGGGGGGTTATTAGGGGTTGGGCCCCACCTGTCAGCGGCTGTGGGTGGGATTAAGGGATGATTAGCCCCTAAGCTAAACCAACCCGGCCGGCGGCTAGCCGCCGGTGCCACTGGGCACGGCGGAGCCCCGCCGGAGTTGGCGTTTCGGCCTCTGCTGGGCATGGGAACACCACAGGGGTGTGCCTCGTGCACGCCCGCATCTCCAGAGCCACACGGGCGTCACCTGCGAGCTCGCACGCGACGGCGGAGACCTCCTCGGCGGCGGCCGGGCTCGGTCTCAGGAGAAAACAGCAACGGGGGCATGAGAAAGAGCACGGGTTAGGGTAAAAGAAAGAGGGGCTCACCCCGGTGCTAGCAGAGAAGACGGTGAGGGAGGGAAGGCTGCGGTGGCGAAGGAATTCCTCGCCGGAGTCCTCTGCAACCGGTGGCGAAGACGAAGACTAGGGCGGCGGCTCTGGGGGCTCCTATGCTCAACCGAGAGCACGGGAAGACGAGGAGGACGTCGGGCTTCCTTCTGGACAGGTCGACGCGTCGTCTCGGCAACGTTGGCCATGGTTGTGCGCGGCGGCGTGCTCCGGCGGCTCTCGGGCTGCGCGAGATTCACGAGAGGGAGAGGGGGAGAGCGACCAGGAGCTAGGGGGAAGGTGCGGAGTGATTTGGGCGTCTCCGTGGCAAGGCGGCAGGGCTCGGGGAGGCCTAGACGCGCTTCGGTGGCGTGCACGGTGGTGAGCTCGCCACCGAGCTGCTTGCCGTCGTGGGAGAAGACGACAAGAGCGCCGGTGGGCCTCGGCTACGGTACAGGTGAGTTGGGCCCGAGGCCCAGGTAGGTGGGCTCACTTTCCTTTTCTATTTTCTCTTCTGTTTTTCTTTCTAGTTTCTTTTTCTGCCATTTGTTTTGCCCCAAATAAAATAGCAAGGCATTTTATTAAATCTTCAAAACTTTTATGTGGGCTTATAATATATATAGCTAGCCACTAACAAGTTTTGGAGATTTTTGAAATTCAAATAATTTGAATTTCAAATCAAATAGGGTATTTTAATTAATTTCCAAGCCCTATTTGGAAATTTTGACAAATCTTGGTGCATGCAGTGGGACCCACTTCACTTTATATGTGATCATGCATATTTATAAGACTTTTCAAAAATATCAGAGGAATTTTTGGAAGCAATTGTTGTCTGTCCATTTGAATTAAAATCTTTAGGGCTTTTCTTTTTCCCCAATTTTGAATTTCCATTTGATTTTTTTTCATGATGCAAAGGGTCAAGCAAGCCCTAGCACTTACCCTAGTTGGGGTTGTGACAGGCTATTCGAAGTGAAAATGGTACCGAGTTCAAGAATTATACAATGGATGAGTTCTTGAGTGATGAGGGGATCAAACACCAATATTCCACGACCTATACTCCTCAACAAAATGGTGTTGCGGAGAGGAAGAATAGGACTCTTATTGAGATGGCAAGGACAATGCTTGATGAGTACAAGTCTCCATACAAGCTTTGGGCCGAAGCCATCAACACCGCATGTCATGCCTCTAATAGGCTATATCTCTACAAGCTCAAGAACAATACACCTTATGAACTCCTAATCGGGAAGAAGCGAAATGTCAAGTACTTCCGAGTATTAGGTTGTAAGTGTTTCATTCTCAACAAGAAAACCCGGTTAGCTAAATTTGAAGCTAAAACATATGAGGGAATATTTGTTGGATATGCCTCAAACTCCCATGCGTATCGAGTTCTTAATAAATCCACGGGATGTATTGAGGAATCATCGAATGTGGAGTTTGATGAGGATAACGGCTCCCAAGCCAAACCAATTGTTCCAAGTGTTGTAGGTGATGAGGCTCCTTCTCAAGTTATAAGGACCATGGGGATAGGCCACATTCTTCCACAAGAAACACCCCAACTCCAAGTAATCGAAGAAGGGGTAAGAGCCCCTCTTGAGGATTCTCCTCAAGGGAAGTCATCATCTCCACCAAAAGGGCAAGATGTTTCGGGAGCACTGATGGCTTCTCGCCCTTCGTTGGTTACCCCAAGTGGAAGATTTGAGATGTAGTGCAGCAGCAGTTTTCCCTCGGTGAAGATACCAAGGTTTGTCTCCAGTAGGACTCCAGAGATGATAAGTAGGTGTCAGCGGCGCAACTGACGTGGACCTGCACACAGACACAAATAACTTTGTTCCCAACGAAGTTCAGAGAGGTTGTCAATCTCTCCGGTCTTGTTGTTCACAAAGGATAAAACGCAAGGGATAATGATAGCAAGTAAAAGCAGTAAAGTAAATAAAGCTTGGAAATAATAATGAGGATATGGACCGGGATACGTGATGTTCACTAATGATGTCTCTCTCCCAAAAGACGATAAAACTGTTATGCGAGGTAAACAAATTACAGAAGGGCAATTGACAGGATTATGAACGCACCGCAATGCTAACTATGCTACAAAAGAAAGGAAGAGGCTCAAAAGCACAGGCAGTACACCAAAATAAGTAGACCGAAATCCATCTGCATCTACTAATAATCATCCACCTTGAGATATCTATCCAGAACATCTCGCTGGTATTAAGTTGCGAGCCCCACCCAAAGTGTAAACCCAAAGCAACAGACAACTGCATTAAAAAGAACTTTGCATAAAGTAAACAATCCTTGTAACCGCGGTTACAAGCACCGTTGTTTTCCCCCTTGTGGCAACAGCACATCCCCTAGACTCATGTTTCTGTCACTCAAGCGTGTCATCAGGGGGCATGAACCCACAATCTAGCACAACGTTCCCTCTTGGAGTCACTACCTACTACTTGGCCAAAGCAATAAACAGCAACGGAGAACATGCAAGAATTACTTAGGAACAAAAATATAAGAGATAAAAACCAAATATATTACTCTATCACAATCTGAACATAATCTCATAATCCATCAGATCCCTCCAAACTCAGCATAGCAATAGCAGAAATATTACAAAGGTGCCTCGATCATGTAGGGCAGCTCACGAGGTCTAAACAATGAAGATCAAAGAGGGGAGGAGAACATCACATAGCTACTGATCACGGACCCATGGTCCAAGGAAAACTACTCACAAGACATCCGGGGAGCATCCATGGTGGAGAGGAGACTCCCGGAGGTCAATCCTCCCTCCGGCAGGGTGCCTGGAAGAGGTCTTCTGGTGCTCCCGACCTTCGGAAGAGCGGCGGCGGTGGAGCAGAGGCGAGTTTGCGGAATAGGGTTCCTCTTCTGGAGTTTTCCCATGACGGAGAATAAATAGGCGAAGCGGGCAGCCAGAGGTGGACCAGACGCCCGAGGCGTCCCCCTGGCGCGGCCAGGGGTGGGGCCGCGCCGGGTGGCCGCCTGGGCCCCCCTGGCTCCCCTCTGGCCCCTCCCGGGCTCTTCTCGAAGCTTCTTGTACGCTGATTTTTCCTGTATTTTTCCCAGAATTTTTCTGGCACTTTTTATATGGGGGAAAAATGAAATAGAAATACAGCAGAAAACAGGAATTGGCACTGGGGTGCACTGAGTTAATAGGTTAGTCCAAATATGATCAAAAGTGTATGAAAGTGTATCTAGATCATAGCAATATCACACAAAACATGCATGGAGCAAGAAGAAATTATAGATACGTTTTGGACGTATCAGTACTCGTGTGGATGTGAGCCACTTTATCCTATTATGTGTGAGACTGTGTGAGTTTATGCTATCTTGTCATGATGTTCCATATGCCTTGCATGTTTTTTATGTCATGAAATTATCATTCATAGTCTTGCATAATTATGTAGCTCATTCATATTGTTCTCATGTGGTCTATGCTTGTCTTATGTATTATCTCTTGAGATCACATGAGGTTCTTGTGCAAAGATTATGTCAGTTCATATGCATCTCTCATATCATTGCACTCGACTATTTACAAAGGGGGAGACCTCGTTGTATGTGTATTGCATTCAAAATCAAACATGAGTATATGCATACATCTAGGGGGAGCCTTCTATGCTAATAGTTGTTCATAGCATTTTTATTTTGAGTATCTTATTGCCATGCTCTAACCATATTGTCATCAATTCACCAAAAAGGGGGAGATTGAAAGTGCATTTACTCCTAAATGGTGTTTTGTTGTAATGACAATGTGGTTAGTGGGACTAATGACGGGTGTTAAAGATTTATCTCAGGTCATATGTTCCGTGGAGGGTTATTAATTTTTGGAGGTTGATTGGCCCCGATTCAAAAAGATAAAAGGCGTGGTGTTTATCCGGTGACTCGAAGGTTTATTTTTGGTTTGATTTGAGTCATAGGATCACCGCACTATCAAGAGGGGTCAACGAGATTGAGTATGTGTAGGAACACATTTCCATGTCAAAATACAGCCTCCCACAATCCTACTCCGGAAGAGGTACCGATTTGATGTGCGAAGGAATGGGCTCATGTAGGGGATCAGGAATGTTCCTGGTCACCCCGTGTGCACGGGGTCTCTGACCCCCGTGCGCAGGGCGTACTCAGGAACCTCCTGAGTAGCCTGTGCGCACGGGGTCTCTGACCCCCGTGCGCACGGGGTACCCCGACCCCTACTGAGTAGCCCGTGCGCATGGGGTAGAGGGTCAACCTCTGGGTAGCCCGTGCGCACGGGGGTCCAACGGTTATATCCCTTCCCTCTCCCCCCTTCCACTATAAAAAGACTTCTTCTTCCACCTCCAACCCTCGTTGGTTACCCCAAGTGGAAGGTTTGAGATGCAGTGCAGCAGCAAGTTTCCCTCGGTGAAGATACCAAGGTTATCGAACCAGTAGGACTCAGGAGATACAAGTAGGTGGCAACGTCGCCAGAAATTTGTTCCTGACTAGGGTGTTGTCGTGGACCTGCACACAGAAACAAATAACTTTGCTCCCAACGAGTACAGAGGAGTTGTCAATTCCTCCGGCCTTGTTGTTTACAAAGGATCAACGCAAGAGATAAAAGGTGCAAAGGAAAGTAAAAGCTGAAAGTAAATTGAGGGTGTGAACAATAATGTGAAGATGGACCAGGGTCCCGTGATTTTCACTAGTGATGTCTCTCTCCCAAAAGACGATAAAGTGCTAGCGAGGTAAAAAAATCACAGTTGGGCAATTGACAGGATTATGAAGGCAACGCAATGCCAACTATGCTGCAAAGAAAGGAAGGGCTCAAAAGCAATGGGCAGTACGCAAGAATAAGAATTCTGAAGCAAAAGAGAGCATCAAGAAGCAAATGTGAAACACATTTAAGCCTAACCCACTTCCTATGCATATGCATCTTGTAAGAAAACAAATCAAAGAAGCACAAAGTGACATGCGTAGGAAGGTGGAACAAGAACAACTTCAAAACTTTCAACATGAAGAGAGGTATTTTTGTAACATGGAAGTTTCTACAACCAAACTTTCCTCTCTCAAAGTAATTTTCAGTAGCATCATGAACAACATCAAGAATATAACTATCACATAAATCATGTTGTTCATGACCTACAAGCACACGTGTATTGTTTTCAACACGGTTTTTAGGATGATAAGATAGATGCAACCCATCACATTGAGCCTTGATAAGAGCAAAATTCTCCGGAATAGTTGGAGATTTCAAAAGGATAATAAGGCAATCAAGTGTGGGTGCAACAACAATAATTTCATGCTTAACATAAGTAACTATAGCAAGTTCATCTTCGTAGGCATCATCCATAGTGGCATCATGGCCATCAACAAAGCAAGTATCAAAATCATCAGAAAGGGAAGTATCAATTGAGTCCTCGGAATCATAAGATTCCTCTTCATAGCAATCATTAGCCTCTTCTTGGGAAGAAATCATTCTATTTTTAAAATCCTCAATATAAGCATTGGAAGTATAATTCTCAAAGCAATAAGCAAGAACAGCAAAGTTTTCAGACTTGTGAATAGTATCGTAATACTTTTCAATCAAAGAAGCAATCTCATAAGCACCTTTAAAAGAAACAAACTCTTCAATCTTTTTAACATCAAAGTAATCATAAACACCTTTTGCATAAGAAGATAGGATCTCATTTTCATTAAACTCACATTGGAAATGCAGGTGTTTACGCTCTATATTAGAGAAGCAAGTAAGATCATAAATGTGGCATAAACACTCAGCATAGCAATAAGAAACTTGTATTTGATCCCATAAGTGTTTCCGTTTCTGAGATAGGCGGTGCCGCGTATAATGAGCATGCTCATCCAATGATTTTCCCTCAACCAAGTCGATTGGGTTTTTAGCGCGAGCACAAATTGATCGAAGACGATCCAAGTCAAACATGTCCATCCTACCATATTTGGGTGGTTCCACACCCATGGTGAAGATAGCATCAGTAGGTATTTTTGGTATTTTTTATAAGGGACACAAAAGTAAAAACTAAAAGGTAAACTAACAAGACTAAAAAGCAAAGGTAAAAGATAGTGTGCAACTCCCCTATCTTGTAGACTTGAGTCCCCGGCAACGGCGCCAGAAATTTGCTTGATGGCTTCTCGCCCCTCGTTGGTTACCCCAAGTGGAAGGTTTGAGATGCAGTGCAGCAGCAAGTTTCCCTCGGTGAAGATACCAAGGTTATCGAACCAGTAGGACTCAGGAGATACAAGTAGGTGGCAACGTCGACATAAATTGCTTCCTGACTAGGGTGTTGTCGTGGACCTGGACATAGCAACAAATAACTTTGCTCCCAACGAGTACAGAGGAGTTGTCAATTCCTCCGGCCTTGTTGTTTACAAAGGATCAACGCAAGAGATAAAAGGTGCAAAGGAAAGTAAAAACTGAAAGTAAATTGAGGGTGTGAACAATAATGTGAAGATGGACCAGGGTCCCGTGATTTTCACTAGTGATGTCTCTCTCCCAAAAGACGATAAAAGTGCTAGCGAGGTAAACAAATCACAGTTGGGCAATTGACAGGATTAGGAAGGCACCGCAATGCTAACTATGCTGCAAAGAAAGGAAGGGCTCAAAAGAAATGGGCAGTACGCCAAGGTAAGTAGACCGAAATCCATCTGCATCTACTACGAATCATCCACCTTGAGATATCTATCCAGAACATCTCGCTGGTATTAAGTTGCGAATCCCACCCAAAGTGTAAACTCAAAGCAACAGACAACTGCATTAAAAGAACTTTGCGTAAAGTAAACAATCCTTGCACCCGCAGGTACAAGCACCGTTGTTTTATCCCTGGTGGCAACAGCATATCCCCTAGTCTCATGTTTCTGTCACTCAAGCTAGACATCAAGGGGCTGAACCCACAATCGAGCATAACGCTCCCTCTTGGAGTTGCAAATAAAATACTTGGCCAAAGAAAATACCGCAACGGAGAACATGCAAGAATTTACTCAAGAACAAAATATAAAAGAGAAGAACCAAATATATTACTCATCACAATCTGAACATAGTCTCATAATCCATCAGATCCCAACAAACTCAGCATAGCAACAGCAGAAATTACATAGATGCCTCATGTGAGGCAGCTCACGAGGACTCGAAAGTGGAAGCACAAAAGGGGGAGAGATAGATCACATAGATACTGGTCATGGACCCATGGTCCAAGGGAAACTACTCACGATACATATGGGAGGCGTCCATGGCTATGGAGGGTCTCCCGGAGGGGGTAGCTTCTCCCGGCAGGGTGTCGAAGTAGCTTCTCCAGGCAGCCCCGATCTTGAAATGGCGGCGGCGGCGGAACCAAAGTTGTCAGAATCACGATTCAAATCTTAGAATCTTACGACCTTACGATCCAAATTAGCCACTCCGATCCTACGATTTTGCTCATAGAATCTTAGATTCTACGATTCTAGTAGTTAAGATTCTACGATTCACGATCCTACGAACGCAATTAAGATCCGATTCAGAATCTCGATTCTAACAACTTTGGGCGGAACAGAGGCGAGATCGCGAAAGAGGAGTCAGTATTAGGGGTTTCCACCCCGAGGGGTAAATATATGAGAAGGGGGGCATCGAGGGGACCCACGAGGCAGTCAGGAGGGTCCCTGGCGCGGCCTAGGGTGGGGCCGCGCCACCTGCCCTCCTGGCTGCCTCGTGGTGGCCCCCTTCCCTCTCTTGGTGATTCAGGAAGCTTCTGTTGCGCTGATTTTTTTATATTTTTCCCGGAATTTTTGGAGCACTTTTAATGGCCGGAAAACCTGAAATACAAAAATAGCAGAAAACAGAAACCGGCAACTGGGTCCACTGAGTTAATAGGTTAGTCCAAATAGGTTCAAAAGTGTATGAAAGTTCAAGCAAAACATGGCAATGTCACACAAAACATGCATGGAGCAAGCAGAAATTATAGATACGTTTGGGACGTATCAACATCCCCAAGCTTAATTCATGCTCGTCCTCGAGTAGGTAAATGATAACAAGCATAATTTCTGTGGTGACATGCCACACAACCATAAAAGGATTTTTAAGTAAAGCAATCAAAGCATGCAATTCAATTCAAGTCTTAACAAGCAAGAGTCTATATTAGCATTGACACAAGCAACAAAAGAACAAAAGGTGCAAGAGCTCTCGATGTCCATGACTCGAATGTCTCCAGATGGTGTTTGCGTGCAAGCAAGGGATAGGGAAATACGAGAGAAAAAATAAGGTTGTTGAGAACAACTATCTACTAAAGTTTCACACTTGGTCTACTTTGGATTCTTATCTGGACTCGTCCCCAGACCACTAGCCAGGTACAAGTCAAACTGATCCACTCCCTTTCGATATTTTGAGCACTCATGCAATGGATGAGCGTGAGCAAGAAAGTTGACACCTAAAAGGCGAAAAAGAAAGAAGGTGGAGGAGGAAGAAAAAAAATGTGTGAAAGGCTCACATCAATGAGGACAATCATAGGCGAGAGAAGGCCATATGATAGAGATGATGTGAGGAGTAGGGATTGCCATACAACGGATGCACATGTGAGCTAAAAGCTCTCCAAGGGAACTGGTGGGGGTGCATCTAACTTGCTTGCTCAAGAAGACCTAGAGCTCGTTTGAGGAGGCTCATCATTGGAATATACAAGCCAAGTTCTATAGTGTGAAGGGTCCCCACATAGCTATATGCATGATGATAATCTCTATGGAGTACAAGGGATAGAAGATGAATTACTAGTGTGGATCTCTCAAAAGGAATAGTAGTATGCCCCCTTCTCTCTTTTTATTTTTATTTTTCTCTTTTTCTCTTTTTTTTGGTGGCCTCAATGGCTCTTTCTATTTAACTCTCATTTGTCCTCTTTGGGATCTTTTGATTTTGTCCTCTTTGGGATCTTTTCCTCACTTTAGGGGCAATACTCTATATTTTACTAGAATATAGGAGATCTTTCACACTTTACAAAGGTACTCACAAATAGAAAATGTAACTAATCATGATGCAAATGTATGCCTCTGCCAGGATAGCAGGATATGCAATGATACTAGCGCGTCATGCAGCAATGATTAGGGCAAGGCCCAACTAGCATGCGGCTCATCGATCAAGCAAGTAGCATGTATGACATGAGGATCAAGTCATGAGAGGGTGGATGTTGCATGGCAATGTATCTCGGAAAGGCTATGGAAATGCCTTGTAGGTAGGTATGGTGGCTGTTTTGAGGAAAGATATAATGAGGCTTATGATGACAGAGCGTATCATGCCAAGGGTTTGGATGCACCGGCGAAGTATGCGCCAACTCTCGAGGTGAGCAAGGGCAATGCGCGGTACCGAAGAGGCTAGAAAAAGTATGGGTAGGTGGAAGTGTCAACTTTCGAATACTCACATTAGTCCGAAGAACTCATGCACTTATTATCGGTAACTCTCAATCTAATAGGAGGTTCACAAAGAGACAGGTACCCCAAGGAGGAGTGTATGGGGGTTTGGTTATCCTTGCGCATCCTCGACTCATGGTACGTGAGTGTACTCTAATATTCGAACCCTCCAGAGGTTAGTGATCCATCTAGTAGCTAGAGTTCTCAACAGGGGTTTTTGGTTTTCGAAAAACACACGGATTGCCCAAAATACGACATCTATCACTAATAGGCAAGAGCTCTTGACACCATAAGTTCAAACATTACTCTAGTCAATACCTCAAAACTATTGCAAGTTACTACTACAAAGAGAACAGCAACTTTAACTACGTACTTTCAGTCAAGACACAGAACTCAGTGCAACAGGCAAACTCTCTAACAAGATAAAACATGCAACCTATAGAAAGTTCAACCTAAGACAAAAAGAAAAGCTCTAGAAAAACTAAAGCACTACAACTAAACAGAACAGCAGCTAAGAAAAAGAATAGGTCACAGCTAAAATAATAAGCATGCAAATCCTATGAGGAGTTCTAGTTCAAGCGGAGCGTGAATCTCTCCCACACAAAAGAGTAAGTTGGGGTCTAACTTGTTACTACAGCAAACAAAGCAAAAGAAAACTAAAAACAAAACCTAAGAGCGAGACGCTCCAAGAATAGCACATAATGCATGAAGTGATAAAAATATAGTGCAACGAGAGACAAACTGATAATTGTTGATGAAGAAGGGGATGCACGGGGGAATCCCCAAGCTTAGACGCTTGAGTCTCCTTGAATATTTATTGGTGGTGCACATGGGCATCCCCAAGCTTGAGCGTTTGACACTCCTGAATCTTCTTTCATCATCCTCCATCGCGCACTTGAAAACTCCCTTCATACATAACTCATTGTAGGCTGATTAGAGAGGTTAGTACCCTAATAAAATAATTTTCCTCTACTGAAAATAAAGATTTCAGGAAGAGCTACTGTTTCCCAAGATTTCCAAAAGGTTTTTGCAAAGAAAAAGCAAGCTTAAGGTTTGCAAAAGTGAAGAGAGACAAAACGTGGCAGAATCTGTGAAAAACAGAACAGCAGATAGAAATGATTTTTTTATGGGTAGTTCTGCAACTCAAATCAAAACACTCAGAACATACGGAAGTTTCGTAATTGTATAGCGCACGCTGTGTAAACAATTCAGCTTAAAAAGATGAACTGGGATTTTTGTCTGATTTTTCTAGTCACAAGGACAGAATCTGTTTTCTGGACAGCATGTCACAACTTTTACTTCCCTTGCCGTATGAGGCTAAACTTGGCACAAAGCTTAAAAAGTAAAGATACAATGATGTTGCTACGGTAGTAAGAATCATCAAGACCAATAAGAACAGAACAAAAGCAAAAAAAAACCTAAATTCGTTGCAGGCTGCCTCCCGAAAGAGCTTCTTTAGAGCCATTAGCTAGGCTTAAAGCAGAAGATCAAGTCTTTTCAAGAGAATAACTAGCCCGTGTGACGGACTCAAAAGGTAACTTAATATTTTTCCTAGGAAAATGTTCCATCCCTTTCTTGAGAGGGAATTGGAATTTTATATTCCCCTCTTTCATGTCAATAACAACACCAACTGTGCGAAGAAAAGGACGTCCCAAAATAATTGGACAAGAAGGTTCACATTCAATGTCCATAATAGTGAAATCAACGGGAACATAATTGTCATTGACAATGATAAGAACATCGTCGATCTTCCCCAAAGGTTTCTTTACGTAAGAATCAACAAGACGAACACCAAAAGAACAAGGATCAAAAGGTTTCAATTCAAGCATATCATACATTCTTTTGGGCATAACAGAGGTACTTGCTCCAACATCACAAAGAGCATAACAAGAGAAGTTATTCAATTTAATTTTTATCATAGGATCCCAACCATCTTCTAGCTTCCTAGTTATGGAGGCTTCTAGTCTAAGATTCTCCTCCCTAACTTTGATTAGAGCATTGGTGATATGCTCTGTGAAGGCAAGATTGAGTGTGCTAGTGTGGGGGTCTCTAGACATCTTGTGTAGGAAACCAATAACTTCAGGTAAAGTGCAGTTGTCAAAGTCTAGGTCACTACTATCTATCAAGGAGGTAGTGATATCATTTAGGTTCACTTGTTTGAAAGCCTCTACGTTCATAGAGATTTCCTCTTCTAAGGTTGAGGTGGTAGCATCACCATTGATAGGTCCAGTGGGACTAGGGGTGTGATGGGTGCTAACAGTTTGGACATCCTCAACTACTTGGATAGTAGCTACTGTGTGGTAGGTAGGAAGGCTCTTAATTCTCTCTTCTTCCTCCTTTTCTCTAGCCCATCTCTCTTTGAGTTTAGCCATCATCCTAATATTTTCATTGATTTGTAACTGGATAGCATTAATAGGAGTGACCTTACTCTCCTCAAGGGGAGAGGTTCTAATTTTTAACATCTCAACATCAAGGGCTAAGTTGTCTACCTTCAAACAAAGATTATCTAATTTATCTAATTTCTCCTCCACACTCTTGTTGAAGGCTTTCTGGATAGTGATAAATTCTTTGAGCAAGGTCTCTAGTTCTAAAGTGGAGTTTCTGGTGGTAGGATAAGTGTTGTTCCCATAGTTGTTGGACGGGAAAGGCCTAGGATTGTTGCTACCAAAGTTACTCCTATAAGCATTATTGTTGAAGTTGTTTCTAGAGACAAAATTAACATCTACTTGCTCCTGAGCAACCAAAGAATTTAAAGGAACATCTTGAGGATCAATAGAGGGTTGCTTGGTAAGTAGAGACATGATAAGGTCAACCTTTTCATTTAAAGAGGAGATCTCCTCGACAGAGTTTACCTTCTTACCGGTTGGAGATCTCTCGGTGTGCCATTGCGAGTAGTTCAGCATCATCTCATCTAGTAGCTATGTGGCAGCACCAAGTGTGGTTTACATAAAAGTTCCTCCCGCGGCCGAATCTAACAGGTTCCGCGAGGTGAACTTCAAGCCTGCATAAAAAGTCTGGATAACCATCCAGGTAGTCAGACCATGTGTGGGGAAGTTCTTGACAAGCGCCTTCATACGTTCCCAAGCCTGGGCAACGTGTTCATTATCCAATTGCTTGAAATTCATAATGTTACTCCATAATTGAATAATTTAAGCAGCGGTATAGTACTTCCCTATAAAATCATCTTTGCATTTACTCCAAGAATCGATACTGTTCTTGGGTAAAGATTGTAGCCACTCCTTGGCTCTTCCTCTCAAAGAGAAAGGAAAGAGCTTCAACTTGACGATGTCTCCATCCACTTCCTTGTATCTCTGCATGTCGCAGAGCTCGATAAAGTTATTTAGGTGCAAGGTAGCATCTTCTCCTGCTCCTGAGAATTGATCTTTCATAACAAGGTTAAGCAGAGCAGGTTTAATCTCATAAGAAGGTTTTGAAGTGGCAGGTGGAGAAATAGGAGTGCAGATAAAGTCACTTTTGTTGTGACTAGTGAAGTCACACAACTTAGTGTTTTCATTGGAACCCATAGTAGCAGCAGGTATTTTTTGTATTTTTTATTAAGGACACAAAAGTAAAAACTGAAAGGTAAACTAACAAGACTAAAAAGCAAAGGTAAAAGATAGTGTGCAACTCCCCTATCTTGTAGATTTGAGTCCCCGGCAACGGCGCCAAAAATTTGCTTGATGGCTTCTCGCCCTTCGTTGGTTACCCCAAGTGGAAGGTTTGAGATGCAGTGCAGCAGCAAGTTTCCCTCGGTGAAGATCCCAAGGTTATCGAACCAGTAGGACTCAGGAGATACAAGTAGGTGGCAACGTCGCCAGAAATTGCTTCCTGACCAGGGTGTTGTGATGGCTTCTCACCCCTCATTGGTTACCCCAAGTGGAAGGTTGAGATGCACCGTAGCGGTAATTTCCCTCAGTAAAGATACCAAGGTTTGTCTCCAGTAGGACTCAACGATAAGTACGATAGGTGGTAACGGCGCCAGAAATTATTCTGATGCGTGGAGTTGTCGTGGACCTGCACAAAACAAATAACTTTGCTCCCAACGAGTTCAGAGGAGTTGTCAATTCCTCCGGCCTTGTCGTTTACAAAGGATCAAACGCAAGAGATAAAAATGTACTAGTAAAAGTAAAAAACAGAAAGGTAAATAGTGGGTGTGAACAATGGTATGAAGATGGACCGGAGTCCCGTGATTTTCACTAGTGATGTCTCTCTCCCAAAAGACGATAAAAATGCTAGCGAGGTAAACAAATCACAGTTGGGCAATTGACAGGATTATGAAGGCACCGCAATGCTAACTATGTTGCAAAGAAGCGAAGGGCTCAAAAGCAATGGGCAGTACGCCAAGGTAAGTAGACCAAAATCCATCTGCATCTACTACGAATCATCCACCTTGAGATATCTATCCAGAACATCTCGCTGGTATTAAGTTGTGAATCCCACCCAAAGTGTAAACTCAAAGCAACAGACAACTGCATTAAAAGAACTTTGCGTAAAGTAAACAATTCTTGCACCAATAGGCACAATCACCGTTGTTTTATCCCTGGTGGCAATAGCACATCCCCTAGTCTCATGTTTCTGTCACTCAAGCTAGACATCAGGGGGCTGAACCCACAATCGAGCATAACGCTCTCTCTTGGAGTTGCAAGCAAATAACTTGGCCAAAGCAAATACTGCAACGGAGAACATGCAAGAATTTACTCAAGAACAAAATATAAAAGGGCAAACCAAATATATTACTCATCACAATCTGAACATAGTCTCATAATCCATCAGATCCCAACAAACTCAGCATAGCAACAGCAGAAAATTACATAGGTGCCTCGATCATGTGAGGCAGCTCACGAGGTCTCGAAAGTGAAAGCACAAAAGAGGGAGAGGACATCACATAGCTACTGATCACGGACCCATGGTCCAAGGTTACTACTCACGACACATACGGGAGGCGTCCATGGCTATGGATGGTCTCCCGGAGGGGTGATATCCTTCCGGCAGGGTGCCGGGGCAGGTTCTCTAGGCAGCCCCGATCTGAAAACGGCAGCGGCGGCGGAACAGAGAGGTTTCCGCGAAAAAGAGTTCTCGTTTAGGGGTTTCTACCCCGAGGGGGTTATATAGGCGAAGGGGGGCGTCGAGGGGCCACCTAGGGCAGCCAGGAGGGTGCCTGGCGTGCCCTAGGGTTGGGGCCGCGCCAGGGACCCTTCTGGCTCCCTGGTGGTGGTCCCGGCTCTCTCCCTTGGTTATTCCGGAAGCTTCCTGCCCGCTGATTTTTAATATAATTTTTGCGGAATTTCTTGGGCACTTTAATCAGCCGGAAAACCTGAAAAAAAAACAGCAGAAAACCAGAAGCTGGCAACTGGGTGCAATGAGTTAGTAGGTTAGTCCAAATTGGTTTAAAAGTGTAATAAAGTTCAACCAAAACATGGCAAAGTCACACAAAACATGCATGGAGCAAGTAGAAATTATAGATACGTTTGGGACGTATCAACATCCCCAAGCTTAATTCCTGCTCGTCCTCGAGTAGGTAAATGATAACAAGCATAATTTCTGTGGTGACATGCCACACAACCAAATAAGGACAGTTAAGTAAAGCAATCAAAGCATGCAATTCAATTCAAGTCTTAACAGGCAAGAGTCTATATTGGCATTAAGACAAGCAACAAAAGAACAAAAGGTGAAAGAGCTCTTGTTGTCCATGACTCGAATGTCTCCAGATGGTGTTTGCGTGCAAGCAAGGGACTGGGAAGAAAGATAAAAAAGGTTGTTGAGAACAACTATCTACTAAAGTTTCACACTTAGTCTCCTTTGGATTCTTATCTTGACTCGTCCCCAGACCACTAGCCAGGTACAAGTCAAACTGATCCACTCCCTTTCGATATTTTGAGCACTCATGCAATGGATGAGTGTGAGCAAGAAAGTTGACACCTAAAAGGCGAAACAGAAAGAAGAGGTGGAGGAGGAAGACAAAATGGTGTGTGAAAGGCTCACATCAATGAGGACAATCATAGGCGAGAGAAGGCCATATGATAGATATGATGTGAGGAGTAGGGATTGCCATACAACGGATGCACATGTGAGCTAAATGCTCTCCAATGGAACTAGTGGGGGTGCATCTAACTTGCTTGCTCAAGAAGACCTAGAGCTCGTTTGAGGAGGCTCATCATTGGAATATACAAGCCAAGTTCTATAGTGTAAAAGTTCCCCACATAGCTATGCATGATGATAATCTCTATGGAGTACAAGAGATAGAAGATGAAGTACTAGTGTGGATCTCTCAAAAGGAATAATAGTATGCCCCCTTCTCTCTTTTTATTTTTCTTTTTCTCTTTTTCTCTTTTTTTGGTGGCCTCAATGGCTCTTTCTATTTAACTCTCATTTGTCCTCTTTGGGATCTTTTGATTTTGTCCTCTTTGGGATATTTTCCTCACATTAGGGGCAATACTCTATAGTTTACAAGAATATAGGAGATCTTTCACACTTTACAAAGGTACTCACAAAAATAAAATGTAACTAATCATGATGCAAATGTATGCCTCTGCCAGGATAGTAGGATATGCAATGATACTAGCGCGTCATGTAGCAATGATTAGGGCAAGGCCCAACTAGCATGCGGCTCATCGATCAAGCAAGTAGCATGTATGACATGAGGATCAAGTCATGAGAGGGTGGATGTTGCATGGCAATGTATCTCGGAAAGGCTATGGAAATGCCTTGTAGGTAGGTATGGTGGATGTTTTGAGGAAAGATATAATGAGGCTTATGATGACAGAGCGTATCATGCCAAGGGTTTGGATGCACCGGCGATGTATGCGCCAACTCTCAAGGTGAGAAAGGGCAATGCACGGTACCGAAGAGGCTAGAAAAAGTATGGGTAGGTGGAAGTGTCAACTTTCAAATACTCACATTAGTCCGAAGAACTCATGCACTTATTATCGGTAACTCTCAATCTAATAGGAGGTTCACAAAGAGACAGGTACCCCGAGGAGGAGTGTATGGGGGTTTGGTTATCCTTG
Organism: Bromus sterilis; assembly: GCA_950022295.1. Taxonomy (NCBI): domain Eukaryota; kingdom Viridiplantae; phylum Streptophyta; class Magnoliopsida; order Poales; family Poaceae; genus Bromus; species Bromus sterilis. The sequence continues at coordinate 37,477,802 of OX465597.1, forward strand.
TGCATCCTCGACTCATGGTACGTGAGTGTACTCTAATATTCGAACCCTCCAGAGGTTAGTGATCCATCTAGTAGCTTGTCAGAACCCTCTGTTAGGTAATGTGCTAGGGTTAGTCCGTACTCTTGCATCATGTCAAAATTTCAAAAGAAATCCTTGAAATCAAAATTCAAAAGCAAATGGGAGAAGGAACCCCCCCCCCCAGATGAATTAATTCAAAAGGCCAGATAAAAATCTTCTCCAAAAATTCATGTTAGATTTTTGAAATGTCTTATAAATGAGTGTGATCACATTTCAAGTGATGTGGGACCCACCCCATCTCATAGATTTTTCAAATATTCAAACAGTGCCTTGGAATTAATCAAATACCCCTATTTGATTTTTAAAATCTTTTGAATTTTAAAAATGTTCAAAATTTCTGAGTGGCTAGTATTTTGTTTTATGAGGCCACATAAAAATTATGAGCATTTATTAAAATGTTTAGCTATTTTATTTAGCTAAACAGAACAAAGGTCAGAAGAGAAAACAGAAAGAAAAAGGAAAACAGGAAAGTGGCCCACTTACCTGGGTCACCTCGGCCCGGCTTACCTCTCCCGCAGCCCAGCCCACCAGGGGGGCACATGCGTCTTCCTCCCTGGACAGGCAGGCTGGCAGGTCGCCGGCGAGCGCCGTGGGCGCGCCAGGCAGCTGCCTGCCTCCCGGGAGGGCTATACCCTCGCCACGCCACCTTCTGGAGACGCCCAGGCCATTTTTCCCCCTCGCGCACGCTCTTCTCCTTTCTCTCCGACGAATCCCCGTGAAGGACCGAGCGCACCGGAGAGCACCGGCGAGCCCCTGCGTAGCCAACGACAGCGAGGAGCTATGCCACCGTGTCCAAGTTCTTCCTCGTCTTCGTCTTCGTCATCAGGCCAAAGGAATCGAGCCCGGAGCCCGCGTAGACGCCGGATTCTTCCTTGAGTTCTCGCCGGCCTATGAGAAGATCACCACCAAATTCGTCGCCATCGTTGCCTCTCCGACCGCGCCGTCTTCACCAATCACCTCGGGTTGAGCTCCTCTTCGAAACCCCCCAAACTCCGTGCTTATTTTGGGCCCCCTCCGTCGACCGCCATGAGAGCCGAGACAGGTCACCGCCATGGATGACCTAGAGCTCGCTCCCGTGCTCCAGCACCACCTCCTTCTAGCCTACAACGCTTCCGGTGCTCGCAACTTTCCAACGAACCAAACCCCGGTCAAAACGGCGCTCCAGAGCATGATCCCGACGTCGCCGTGGTTCTGCCGCCGCCAAGGACGTCGCCGCCGTCGATTCCGAGCTCCTCGTGACCACTTGTTGCTTCCAGACGACGCGGACGACGATGCGGCACCCGATGGTGTCCTCCCCGTAGCCTCCCGTGGCCCCTAGCCCATTCCGGCGAGTGCGCCGCCGTGGCCAGGCCACCGGCGTTTAGCCGCCGGTGGGTTAGCCACTAATCCCCTCCTAACCCCCACCCTGGGTCACTGACCAGTGGGCCAAGTGGCTTAATTAAGCCACTGGATAAGTTAACCCAGCCGGTTTAATTCAACCAGCCACTGATAGGTGGGACCCCCTTGTCAGCCCCCCCTGACGTCAGCCTGGCGCAATAAATCGATTAACTGAATTTCCAGAAAATCAAATTGAATTTAAGAAATTCCAGAAATTCCAGAAAATACCCCAAACTTTGGAAATTCATAGAAAATTCATATTAACTCCAAATTGGACAAATAATATATGAAAAATGATCAGGAGAAAATAAGCTATCCAAAAATGAAACTTTCAACTATGTTTGAGTTGATTTTAAAATGGGACCAGTAGCATATGTCATTTGGTTTATTTGAAATTAATTCAAATTCAATTCAAATGATTTTGCAACTTGGACCATGGAATTATGCTACATTTCAACCACACTTCAGAGGCATATCATACACATTTGAAGATGATTCAAATTGATCAAACCATGTCACATATAACTGGACTAAGTTTGAATTCAAATTGGAGTCTGAATTTGCAATTCAATTTGCAATATACTCCAATTAAATGGAATTTCTTCACACATCAAAGCATTTACATCAAGTTCCAACCTTTCATCATGTGATTGTGCATTGTATTTATTTTGCTACTTTGCTTGTTGTTTGTCGAGTAGAGATGGAACCGGAGCCGGAGGCTGCCCCCTTCGTTGAAGACCCAGAACCCGAACCTCGTCAGCAAGGCAAGCAAACCCCCATTGATCATGTCGATAAAATCCCACTTCCCTCTCATGTCTCGCTTATGCATTGTTTAGGATGATCACCATGATTCGTTTCTACCGCATAGATGAACCCATTCCTTTGCATGACCTATCATTTTGTCACAGTAGTAAGCAAACCACAATCCTATCAAATGTAGGAGTTGTTTGATATCATGTGGCCCCTGCAAATGTTACTGCTTATTGCATGCTTAGAGTGATACCTTGATGTTACTGTGATGTGAGTCGGGATGGTAGTGATCATGTTGATGTTGGTAGAAAAGTGTTGGTGAATCGACCCTAATACAAGGTGAACGATGAGAGGCTGTGTAGGAGTACACGGTGGGTTGTCTCGTTGAACACCGCCCTAAGTCCGAGTTCTTGTGTGGTGATCCAAGATGAAGAGTACAACCACACATTGGGCTCACTGACCCCTCTCAACTTACTAACTCATCCCTTTCGATGTCCAGATGTCGCAATAGTTCGGAGTTCTAGTAGGCTTGTGGCCTGGATGCTAAGTGAGAGAACGGCTCATCCGAGACCGGCTTATGCACCACGCACACATCACTTGGGTCCACTTCGGTAAACCGGCCGGGTTCACGATAGTGGTAACCAACCCAAGTAGGCGGCTTTCTCGGACTAGATCGGCTATGAGGTAACAGTTGTGGTGAGCATCCTCGCCGACACTTCTTGAACGGTGTCGAGTACAAAGGCGGTAAATGATGATCATGTGTGTGTAGCGGTACACCCCTGCAGGGTTAATAAAACTATTCGAATAGCCGCGTCCGCGGTTATGGACTGCATGGAAAGTCGAGGAAGGCACCATAGTGGTGTAATTGGTTGGAGAAAGTAGTGGACTCGTGTACGCTTCTTACCTCAAAGTCTGGTATTCGTAGTTCAGGATTAGCCAAGTCAAAGCTGGCACTTCTGCAAGTGAACCCCACCTCCCTTTACCTTGATACATGTGCATGAGTAGTATAGCTCCTATGTAAGTCTTGCTGAGTACGACTTTGTACTCATGTTTGCTTAATCTATATTTTAGATGATGCCACTGATCCCGAAGGTGGCTTCTTCATCGAGCTGGACGACTGAAGATCAAGCTAGTCTAGTCCCAGTCAGACGACTGGTTCCCTCGTGGAGGGCTTGTGTTTAAATAAGGCTTCTTAAGCCATTTGTTAAACTTGTCTGTACTCAGACATAATTTTCTTCCGCTTGTGTTGTAATGTTGGATCACATGTTTGTGATCTCTGTTTGCACTCTATAAGAGTTATCAATAAAAATGTATACTTTGTAGAGAATTGCAATGATACCTACTGTTCATACAAGGCATGTGTGCTGCGTGTATGTTTATAACATGCATGTCTTGGTATGGATTTTCGAGACCTTAGTTGTGATCTGGCTGGCGGTCTTTCATACACCAAGTGGCCCTTAGATGTGCGCATCTTGGGGCATCGCGATGCGATTGTTCGAGACTCCGTCTCGTGCACACTTTGTGGTATGATCGAGCCCGCCCTAGACCCCGACTAAGTGATCGGGCTGGAGTAAGTATATGTAAGAGTTATGAAATAGTCGATAGTATGGTTGAGGCGACTTGTCTTTGAATATGGGAGTTCATCACCCATATCATTAGACTTGTGTGCGGACGATGAGGACCCATCTCAGTTGATCATCCGGCCTGGATGGGATGCCCCTCATGTACGATGCTTTCCGAGAATGTTCTGTGCTTGGCCTTGTCTTCTTAGACAAGTGGGTACGGTTCTCGGCTATTCATATGACTATGTCTTAGCTGGACTTGCATACGCTAACCCCGGGTCCCGACATAGCTAGAGTTCTCAACAAGGGTTTTTGGTTTTCGAAAAACACACGGATTGCCCAAAATACTACATCTATCACTAATAGGCAAGAGCTCTTGACACCAAAAGTGCAAACATTACTCTAGTCAATACCTCAAAACTATTGCAAGTTACTACTTCAAAGAGAAAAGCAACTTTAACTACCTACTTTCTAGTCAAGACACAGAACTCAGTGCAACAGGCAAACTCTCTAACAAGATAAAACATGCAACCTATAGAAAGTTCATCCTGAAAAGAAAAGCTCTAGAAAAACTAAAGCACTACAGCTAAACAGACCAGCAGCTAAGAAAAGAAAAAGAACAACTCACAGCTAAAAGAAATAAGCATGCAAATCCTATGAGGAGTTCTAGTTCAAGTGGAGCGTGTTTCTCTCCCACACAAAAGAGTAAGTTGGGGTCTAACTTGTTACTACAGCAAAGAAAGAAAAACAAACCTAGAAAAGTAAAGAGCGAGACGCTCCAAGCAAAGCACATAACGCATGAAGTGATAAAAATATAGTGCAACGAAAGACAGACCGATGATTGTTGATGAAGAAGGGGATGCACCGGGGGCATCCCCAAGCTTAGACGCTTGAGTCTCCTTGAATATTTATTGGGGGTGCACTTGGTCATCCCCAAGCTTGAGCGCTTGACACTCCTGGATCTTCTTTCATCACCTTCCATCGCGCACTTGAAAACTCCCTTCATACATAACTCATTGTAGGCTGATTAGAGAGGTTAGTACCCTAATAAAATAATTTTCCTCTACTGCAAATAAAGATTTCCAGGAAGAGCTACTGTTTCTCTTGCCTGCCCAAAAAAGTTTTCAAAGAAAAAGCAATCTTAAGGATTGCAAAACTGCGAAAATAAAAACGGGGGCAGAACCTGAGAAAAACAGAACAGCAGAGAAAGGTGAATTTTTTCGAGGTACTTCTGAAACTCAAATCAAAAAACTTTGAACAGAGGCTAGCAATCCAATTGTATGGAGCATTCTGTCAAAAAAATTCAGATCAAAAAGATGATCTGGTGATTTATCGCGAATTTTCCCGTCAAGAAGACAGAATCTGTTTCTGGACAGCAAGCTCCAACTTTTGAACTTTCAAGCACTCTGAGGCTAAACTTGGCACAAAGCTTGAAAAAGAAAGATACAATGATGTTGCTACAGTAGTAACAATCATCAAGACCACTAAGAACAGAACAAAAACAAAAAGAAAAACCTAAATTCGTTGCGGGCTGCCTCCCGAAAGCGCTTCTTTAGAGCCATTAGCTAGGCTTAAAGCAGAAGATCAAGTTTTTTCCAGAGAATAACTAGCCCGTGTGACGGACTCAAAAGTTAAATTAATCTTTTTCCTAGGGAAATGTTACATCACTTTCTTGAGAGGTAATTGGAACTTGATAGTTCCCTCTTTCATGTTAATGATAGCACCAACTGTGCGAAGAAAAGGACGTCCCAAAATAATTGGACAAGAGGGCTCACACTCAATGTCCATAATAGTGAAATCAACGGGAACATAATTGTCATTGACAATGATAAGAACATCGTCGATCTTCCCCAAAGGCTTTTTTTACGGAAGAATCAACAAGACGAACACCAAAAGAACAGGGATCAAAAGGTTTCAAATCAAGCATATCATACATTCTTTTGGGCATAACAGAGGTACTTGCTCCAACATCACAAAGAGCAAAACAAGAGAAGTTATTCAATTTAATTTTAATCATAGGATCCCAACCATCTTCTAGCTTCCTAGGTATGGAGTCTTCTAGTCTAAGCTTCTCCTCCCTAACTTTAATTAGAGCATTGGTGATATGCTCCGTGAAGGAAAGATTTAGTGTGCTAGTGTGGGGGTCTCTAGACATTTTGTGTAGGAAACCAATAACTTCTGGTAAGGTGCAGTTATCAATGTCTAGTTCACTACTATCTATAAGGGAAGTAGTGATATCATTTAAGCTCACTTGTTTGAAAGCCTCTATGTTCATAGAGGTTTCCTCTTCTATGGTTGAGGGTGTAGCATCACCATTGATAGGTCCAGTGGGACTAGGGGTGTGATGGGTGCTAGCAGTTTGGATCTCCTCAACTACTTGGATAGTGGCTACTGTGTGGTAGGTAGGAAGGCTCTTAATTCTATCTTCTTCCTTGGGGATAACTTCAGGTTTGGCTGCCATTTGGTTTATCAAGGTAGATTGGGTGTGAGACATGTTTTAAACATAAGTTTCAATGGCAGTGAGTCTGGTTTGGAGACTGGAAATATCACCGTTCATGCTCTCAAGTTGTTTGCTAATGCTTTGAAGGATGGAGGAGTGCTCATCTAATTTTCTAGAAAAGGCCTTTTTTTTCTCAAACTGAGTGTGCATATAGTTTTTAGTGGCCTTTTCTATTTCTACAAGTTTCTCATAACTAGGCAGGTCTCTCTCCCTATAGTTTTGGCTGTAGGAGTTGCTGGTGGTAGGATAAGTGTTGTTCCCATAGTTGTTGGATGGGAAAGGCCTAGGATTGTTTCTACCAAAGTTACTCCTATAAGCATTATTGTTGAAGTTGTTTCTAGAGACAAAATTGACATCTACTTGCTCCTGAGCAACCAAATAATTTAAAGGAACATCTTGAGGATCAATAGAGGGTTTCTTGGTAAGTAGAGACATGATAAGGTCAACCTTTTCATTTAAAGAGGAAATATCCTCGACAGAGTTTACCTTCTTACCAGTTGGAGCTCTCTCGGTGTGCCATTGTGAATAATTTAGCATCATTTCATCTAGTAGTTTTGTAGCAGCACCAAGTGTGGTTGACATAAAGGTACCTCCCGCGGCCGAATCCAACAGGTTCCGCGAGGTGAAGTTCAAGCGTGCATAAAAAGTCTGGATAACCATCCAGTTAGTCAGTCCATGTGTAGGGCAGTTCTTGACGAGCGTCTTCATACGTTCCCAAGCCTGGGCAACGTGTTCGTTATCCAATTGCCTGAAATTCATAATGTTACTCCGCAATTGAATAATTTTAGCAGGGGGATAATACTTCCCTATAACATCATCCTTGCATTTGCTCCAAGAATCAATACTATTCTTGGGTAGAGACTGTAGCCACTCCTTGGCTCTCCCTCTCAAGGACAAAGGGAAATGCTTCAGCTTGACGATGTCTCCGTCCACCTCCTTGTATTTCTGCATGTTGCAGAGCTCGATAAAGTTGTTTAGGTGCAAAGCAGCATCTTCTCATGCTCCTGAAAATTGATCTTTCATGACAAGGTTAAGCAAAGAAGGTTTAATCTCATAAGAAGGTGCTGAAGTGGCAGGTGGAGCAATAGGAGTGCAGATAAAGTCACTGTTGTTGTGACTGGTGAAGTCACACAACTTAGTGTTTTCATTGGAACCCATAGTAGCAGCAGGTATTTTTGGTATTTTTGATTAGGGACACAAAAGTAAAAACTGAAAGGTAAACTAACAAGACTAAAAAGCAAAGGTAAAAGATAGCGTGTAACTCCCCTATTTTTGATACAGGAGTCCGACAACGGCGCCAGAAATTGGCGGTTATCAGGACTCGCATATTTGTACTTCCTTTGAGTCCCCGACAACGGCGCCAAAAATTAGCTTGATGGCTTCTCGCCCCTCCTTGGTTACCCCAAGTGGAAGGTTGAGATGCAGCGTAGCGGTAATTTCCCTCAGTAAAGATACCAAGGTTTGTCTCCAGTAGGACTCAACGATAAGTACGATAGGTGGCAACGGCGCCAGAAATTATTCTGATGCGTGGAGTTGTCGTGGACCTGCACAAAACAAATAACTTTTCTCCCAACGAGTTCAGAGGAGTTTTCAATTCCTCCGGCCTTGTCATTTACAAAGGATCAAACGCAAGGGATAAAAAGGTGCTAGTAAAAGTAAAAACAGAAAGGTAAATAGTGGGTGTGAACAATGGTATGAAGATGGACCGGAGTCCCATGATTTTCACTAGTGATGTCTCTCTCCCAAAAGACGATAAAAATGCTAGCGAGGTAAACAAATCACAGTTGGGCAATTGACAGGATTATGAAGGCACCGCAATGCTAACTATGCTGCAAAGAAAGGAAGGGCTCAAAATAAATGGGCAGTACACCAAGGTAAGTAGACCGAAATCCATCTGCATCTACTACGAATCATCCACCTTGAGATATCTATCCAGAACATCTCGCTGGTATTAAGTTGCGAATCCCACCCAAAGTGTAAACTCAAAGCAACAGACAACTGCATTAAAAGAACTTTGCGTAAAGTAAACAACTCTTGCACCAATAGGCACAATCACCGTTGTTTTATCCCTGGTGGCAACAGCACATCCCCTAGTCTCATGTTTCTGTCACTCAAGCTAGACATCAGGGGGCTGAACCCACAATCGAGCATAACGCTCTCTCTTGGAGTTGCAAGCAAATAACTTGGCCAAAGAAAATACTGCCACGGAGAGCATGCAAGAATTTACTCAAGAACAAAATATAAAAGGGCAAACCAAATATATTACTCATCACAATCTGAACATAGTCTCATAATCCATCAGATCCCAACAAACTCAGCATAGCAACAGCAGAAAATTACATAGGTGCCTCGATCATGTGATGCAGCTCACGAGGTCTCGAAAGTGAAAGAACAAAAGAGGGAGAGGACATCACATAGCTACTGATCACGGACCCATGGTCCAAGGGGGACTACTCACGGCACATACGGGAGGCGTCCATGGCTATGGATGGTCTCCCGGAGGGGTGATCTCCTTCCGGCAGGGTGCCGGGGCAGCTTCTCCAGGCAGCCCCGATCTGAAAACGGCGGCGGCGACGGAACAAAGAGGTTTCCGCGAAAAAGAGTTCTCGATTAGGGGTTTCCACCCCGAGGGGGTTATATAGGCGAAGGGGGGCGTCGAGGGGCCACCCAGGGCAGCCAGGAGGGTGCCTGGCGCGCCCTAGGGTTGGGGCCGCGCCAGGGACCCTTCTGGCTCCCTGGTGGTGGTCCCGGCTCTCTCCCTTGGTTATTCCGGAAGCTTCCTGCCCGCTGATTTTTAATATAATTTTTGCGGAATTTTTTGGGCACTTTAATCAGCCGGAAAACCTGAAAAACAAAAACAGCAGAAAACCAGAAGCTGGCAACTGGGTGCACTGAGTTAGTAGGTTAGTCCAAATTGGTTTAAAAGTGTAATAAAGTTCAACCAAAACATGGCAAAGTCACACAAAACATGCATGGAGCAAGCAGAAATTATAGATACGTTTGGGACGTATCATGTTGTCGTGGACCTGCACACAGCAACAAATAACTTTGCTCCCAACGAGTACAGAGGAGTTGTCAATTCCTCCGGCCTTGTTGTTTACAAAGGACCAACGCAGGAGAAAAAAGGTGCAAAGGAAAGTAAAAGCTGAAAGTAAATTGAGGGTGTGAACAATAATGTGAAGATGGACCGGGGTCCCGTGATTTTCACTAGTGATGTCTCTCTCCCAAAAGACGATAAAAGTGCTAGCGAGGTAAACAAATCACAGTTGGGCAATTGACAGGATTATGAAGGCACCGCAATGCTAACTATGCTGCAAAGAAAGGAAGGGCTCAAAAGCAATGGGCAGTACGCCAAGGTAAGTAGACCGAAATCCATCTGCATCTACTACGAATCATCCACCTTGAGATATCTATCCAGAACATCTCGCTGGTATTATGTTGTGAATCCCACCCAAAGTATAAACTCAAAGCAACATACAACTGCATTAAAAGAACTTTGCGTAAAGTAAACAATCCTTGCACCCGCAGGTACAAGCACCGTTGTTTTATCCCTGGTGGCAACAAGACATCCCCTAGTCTCATGTTTCTGTCACTCAAGCTAGACATCAAGGGGATGAACCCACAATCGAGCATAACGCTCCCTCTTGGTGTTGCAAATAAAATACTTGGCCAAAGCAAATACCGCAACGGAGAACATGCAAGAATTTACTCAAGAACAAAATATAAAAGAGAAGAACCAAATATATTACTCATCACGATCTGAACATAGTCTCATAATCCATCAGATCCCAACAAACTCAGCATAGCAACAACAGAAATTACATAGATGCCTCGATCATGTGAGGCACCTCACGAGGACTCGAAAGTGGAAGCACAAAAGGGGGAGAGATAGATCACATAGCTACTGGTCACGGACCCATGGTCCAAGGGAAACTACTCACGGTATATACGGGAGGCGTCCATGGCTATGGAGGGTCTCCCGGAGGGGGTAGCTTCTCCCGGCAGGGTGACGGAGCAGCTTCTCCAGGCAGCCCCAACCTTGAAACGGCGGCGGCGGCGGAACAGAGGCGAGATCGCGAAAGAGGAGTCTGTATTAGGGGTTTCCACCCCGAGGGGTAAATATAGGCGAAGGGGGCGTCGAGGGGACCAACGAGGCAGTCAGGAGGGTCCCTGGCGCGGCCTAGGGTGGGTCCGCGGCACCTGCCTTCCTGGCTTCCTGGTGGTGGCCCCCCTTCCCTCTCTTGGTGATTCCGGAAGCTTCTGTTGCGCTGATTTTTTATATATTTTTCCCGGAATTTTTGGATCACTTTTAATGGTCGGAAAACCTGAAATACAAAAATAGCAGAAAACAGAAACTGGCAACTGGGTGCACTGAGTAAATAGGTTAGTCCAAATAGGTTCAAAAGTGTATGAAAGTTCAACCAAAACATGGCAAAGTCACACAAAACATGCATGGAACAAGCAGATTATAGATACGTTTGGGACGTATCAACATCCCCAAGCTTAATTCCTGCTCGTCCTCGAGTAGGTAAATGATAACAAGCATAATTTCTGTGGTGAAATGCCACACAACCATAAAAGGACTTTTAAGTAAAGCAATCAAAGCATGCAATTCAATTCAAGTTTTAACAAGAAAGAGTCTATATTAGCATTGACACAAGCAACAAAAGAACAAAAGGTGCAAGAGCTCTCGCTGTCCGTGACTCGAATGTCTCTGGATGGTGCTTGCGTGCAAGCAAGGGATAGGGAAATACGAGAGAAAAAATAAGGTTGTTGAGAACAACTATCTACTAAAGTTTCACACTTGGTCTCCTTTGGGTTCTTATCTGGACTCGTCCTCAGACCACTAGCCAGGTACAAGTCAAACTGATCCACTCCCTTTCGATATTTTGAGCACTCATGCAATGGATGAGTGTGATCAAGAAAGTTGACACCTAAAAGGCGAAACAGAAAGAATGTGGAGGAGGAAGACAAAAAAAAGGTGTAAAAGGCTCACATCAATGAGGACAATCATAGGAGAGATAAGGCCATATGATAGAGATGATGTGAGGAGTAGGGATTGCCATACAACGGATGCACATGTGAGCTAAAAGCTCTCCAAGGTAACTAGTGGGGGTGCATCTAACTTGCTTGCTCAAGAAGACCTAGAGCTCGTTTGAGGAGGCTCATCATTGGAATATACAAGCCAAGTTCTATAGTGTGAAGGGTCCCCACATAGCTATATGCATGATGATGATCTCTATGGAGTACAAGGGATAGGAGATGAAGTACTAGTGTGGATCTCTCAAAAGGAATAGTAGTATGCCCCCTTCTCTCTTTTTATTTTTTTTCTCTTTTTCTCTTTTTTTATTTTTTGGTGGCCTCAATGGCTCTTTCTATTTAACTCTCATTTGTCCTCTTTGGGATCTTTTGATTTTGTCCTCTTTGGGATCTTTTCCTCACTTTAGGGGCAATACTCTATATTTTACAAGAATATAGGAGATATTTCACACTTTACAAAGGTACTCTCATAAAGAAAATGTAAATATCATGATGCAAATGTATGCTTCTGCCAGGATAGCAGGATATGCAATGATACTAGCGCCTCATGTAGCAATGATTAGGGCAAGGCCCAACTAGCATGAGGCTCATCGATCAAGCAAGTAGCATGTATGACATGAAGATCAAGTCATGAGAAGGTGGATGTTGCATGGCAATGTATCTCGGAAAGGCTATGGAAATGCCTTGTAGGTAGGTATGGTTGCTCTTTTGAGGAAAGATATAAGGAGGCTTATGATGACAGATAGTATCGTGCCAAGGGTTTGGATGCACCTGTCGGGACCAGGGGTTAGCGTATGCAAGCCTCGCTACAACACAATCATATGGAGAGCCGAGAACCGTACCCACTTGTCTAAGCAGACAAGGCCAAGCACAGAACGTTCTCAGAAAGCATCGAACGTGAGGGGCATCCCATCCAGGACGGATGATCAATTGAAATGGGTCCTCATCGTCCGCACACAAGTCTAAATGATATGGGTGGTGAACTCCCATACTCATAGACAAGTCGCCTCAACCATACTATCGATTGTATTATAACCCTTACATAGACTTACTCCAGCCCGATCACTTAGTCGGGGTCTAGGGAGGGCTCGATCATACATCAAAGTGTGCACGAGAAAGAGTCTCGAACAATCGCATCGCGATGCCCCAAGATGCGCACATCTAAGGGCCACTTGGTGTATAAAAGACCGCCAGCCAGATCACAACTAAGGTCTCGAAAACCCATACTAAGACATGCATGTTATAAACATACACGCAGCACACATGCCTTGTATGAACAGCAGGTATCATTGCAATTCTCTACAAAGTATATACTTTATTGATAACTCTTACAGAGTGCACACAGAGATCACAAGCATGTGATCCAACATTACAACAGACAAGCGGAAGCAAAGTAGGTCTGAGTACAGACAAGTTTAACAAATGGCTTAGAGAAGCCTTATCTAAAAACAAGCCCTCCACGAGGGAACCAGTCGTCTGACTGGGGCTACACTAACTTGGTCTTGGTCTGAGTCTTCATTCTTCGAGCTTCGGGTAGAAGTCACCATCGGGGTCGGTGGGTTCATCTAAAACATAGATTAAGCAAACGTGCGTACAAAGTCGTACTCAGCAAGACTTACATAGGAGCTATACTACTCATGCACATGTATCAAGGTAAAGGGAGGTGGGGTTTCACTTGCAGAAGTGCCAGTTTTGACTTGGCTAGTTCTGAACTACGAATACCAGACTTGACGTAAGAAGCATACACGAGTCCACTACATCTCTTCAACCAATTACACCACTATGGTTACTTCCTCGACTTTACCACGAGAAGCACCCCATAGCACTCACGCTTATCTTGGTGTGTTTTAGAAGTATCCAGTTCAAGTTGTCTAATAATCAAGCTAAGCTTTCCAAGCAGTCCATAACCGTGGACGCGGCTATTCGAATAGTTTTGATAACCCTGCAGGGGTGTACCGCTACACACACGTGTCATCATTTACCGCCTTTTGCATGTCACCGAGGTGACAGCGAGGATGCCACCACAACACTTCGCCCACAGCTCCGTTCTAGTCCAGAGAGTCGCCTATCTAAGGGGGATCCGTATGGAAGTCCGGCCGAGGTTCCAGTACAACCTCAAACGATGTGTGCAGGGTCCCAAGCCGGTCTTGAAAATCCGTTCATCCACTTGGCAGACCGTGCCACAGCCCTACCAGAACTCCGAACTACTGCGACTCTTGGGGTTCGAACGGGGTGAGGTACTAGGATGAGAGGGGTCAGTGAGCCCAATGTGTGGTTGTACTCTTCTTCTTGGATCACCACACAAGAACTCGGGCTTAGGGCGGTGTTCAACGAGACAACCCACTGTGTACTCCTACACAGCCTCTCATCGTTCACCTTGTATTAGGGTAGATTCACCAACACTTTTCTACCATCAATATCATGATTACTACCATCCCGACTCACATAACAGTATCATCATGGTATCACTCTAAGCATGCAATAAGCAGTAACAATTGCAGGGGCCACATGATATCAATCAACTCCTACAGTTGCTAGGATTGTGGTTTGCCTACTACTGTGACAAATGATAGGTCATGCAAAGGAATGGGTTCATCTATGCGGTAGAAACGCATCATGGTAATCATCCTAAACAATGCATAAGCGAGACATGAGAGGGAAGTGGGATTTTATCGACATGATCAATGGGGGTTTGCTTGCCTTGCTGACGAGGTTCGGGTTCGGGGTCTTCAACGAAGGGGGTGGCCTCCGATTCCGGTTGCACGTCTATCAGCAACATGACAATCATAGGATCAACATAATGTAAAATGCACAATCACATGAATAAGATTGTAATGGTGATGTTCATGGTAATGATGTGTTGAGCATTCCATTTAAAAGGAGTATATTGCAATTGAAATGCAAATTCAAACTCCATTTGATTTATCGATGAAATTCAAATGCATTTGAATGCATGAAAGTTCATTTGAAAATGTTGATCATGAAGTGATGTGGTATAGTTGAGATAATGTTTCTGATGTGTGGATGAATCCATCTAAATTAAATGTATTGCAAAATCATTTGCAAATTCACTCCACATTTGAATTCAAAAAGGATCCATATGCATGTTTGCTACTGTTCACCCATTTTAAAATTCTCAAACATAGAAACAAGTTGCATATTCATAATCCTTGTATTTTTCTGATAATTTTAGACATATTATTTTTCTAATTTGGAGTTAGGATTAAAAAGTTATTGAATTTCAAAGTTTAATCTATTTTCTGGAATTTTCTCTATTTTTTTTATTTCTTTTAATCTCTGGAAAAAGATTTAATGCATCAGCATGATGTCATTGTGACATCAGGGGGGGCTGACTGCTGGGACCCACATGTATGTCTCTGTACTGTTAATTAAAATGAATTAAACTGTTTTAACTTTAACAGAGAGATTATTGTGGGGCTAGGCCCACAGGGCAGTGTCACTGGGGGAGGATTATGCTTAATGGCCTTGGGCCCACATGGCAGAGAGGGAGGGGAGGGGTTAATGGCGTAGCTCGCCGGAGCCTCGCCGGAACTTTGCCGGGGATAGATTTTTGGGCACGGGGGAGGGAGCTGCATGCATCGGGAAGGGCTGGGGAGGCCGCGCGTCGTGTGGGGCCATTGGGGGGCCAAGACGACGCTCTGGTGCGCGGCTACAACGACGACCGGCGGCGGCTGGCTACGGTCTTCGCCGGAATTGCCAAATCGGGCACGGGGCGGGGCGGGGGTGGCACTAGGAGGAAGCCCTCAATGCCGCGCGTCTTCTGGGACTACTGGGGGTTCACGGGGGGGGGGGGCTCGAGGCCATGGCTAGGACGAAGAGGGCGGCGGCCGGAGCACGGTCGTCGACGAAGTCGGGCTACGGTTCACGGGGAAGACCGGGGAGAGAGGGGAAAAGAGTGCAATCTCACCCTGCGTGTGCTGGAGTAGACGGGGAAGGAGGAGAGGCAACGGCGGCGACGAATTTGGGCGCCGGAATCCATGGTGGCCGACGGCGAGTTGGTGAGGAGGGTGACGTCGTCGGGGCCGGTTGAGCTTGATTGGAGCTTCAGCTCGAGGAAGACGGCGTCGGGGAACTGGATGGACACGGTGGTGCAGCTTTGCATCGCCGTTGGCCGCGAGTGCGCGCGCGCGGCGGCGACGGTGACCTACGGGGTGGCGGCCTAGACGGCGTGAGAGAGGGAGAGGGCGTCCAGGAAGAAACGGATGAGCACGGGGAGGGCGTCTGGTGATGCGTGGCCAGAGGAGGGGCTTCGAGGAGGCCTAGAAGGCTCGGCCACCTCGCCGGCGTGGGCATGGCAGCCACCGAGCTGCTTGCCACGCCGGGTAGACGACAACGGGGGTTAGGTGGGTTGGGCCAAGGCCAAGTGGGCCGGGGGGAATTAGTTGGGCTCGATGCCTCTCTGGCCCCCTGTAGATTTCCTTTTCTTTTTATTTTTCTGTAAATAGGTTGACCCTACTAATTAAATTAGCTAGGCATTTTTAATAAATGTCCAAATAGTTTTATGAATCCTAGGTGACCAGTAGTTAGTCACATTTAGGATTTGGACATTTTTTTAATTCAACTTATTTGAATTTCAAATCAAATAGGGTTTTTTTTAATTTTCCAAGGCACATTTTGAATTTTTGGATATTCCATGGGCATGGGAAAATACCCAAACCACTTTTAAAATGATCAGCATCATTTATAGGAATTTTCCAAATGTTCAAATGATTTTTGGAAAAAGATTTTTATCTCGCCATTTGAATTAATTTCTCAGGGCTTTCAGCTTCCCCATTTCAATTTCTTTTTGAAAATTTTATCATGATGCAAAGGCCTAAGCTTACCCTAGCACATACCTAACTTGGGGTTGTGACAACTTGCCCCCACTCAAAAGAATCTCGTCCCGAGATTCAGAAGTCTGCGGGAGGAAGGAGGGGTACTCGGCACTGAGACGGTCTTCTCTTTCCCACGTGGCTTTTCTCTCAGAGTGGTGTGACCACTGAACTTTCAGAAACTTGATCTTCTTTCGGCGAGTGACACGCTCTGCGGAATCAAGAATACGAACGGGGTATTCTCGATAAGAAAGGTCATCTTGGAGATCAAGCGTCTCATGGTCGACTTCGCGGATGGGGTCCTTGAAGCAACGCCTGAGTTGTGACACATGGAATACATCATGTACTCGGAAAAGGTGCGGCGGTAGTTCAAGTTGGTAGGCAACTTCTCCACGTTTAGAAATAATGCGGAAAGGTCCGATGTAACGTGGGGCCAACTTGCCTTTGATACCGAATCGTTGGGTTCCCTTCAGAGGAGTAACCCGAAGGTAAGCCTTCTCATCCAGATTGTAGCTCTCTGGCCTATGATGACGATCATAGTAGCTTTTCTGACGAGACTGGGCTGCTTTCAATTGATCACGAACAATGCGAACTTGCTCTTCTGCTTCCTTGATCATATCCGGTCCAAAGAATTGTCTCTCACCGGTTTCTGACTAGTTTAAAGGTGTTCGACATCGTCGTCCATAAAGGAGTTCAAAAGGAGCCATGTTCAGACTAGATTGAAAACTATTGTTATAAGCAAATTCGGCGAATGGCAGAGACTTCTCCCAATTCTTTCCGAATGAGATAACACAAGCTCTGAGCATGTCTTCAAGAATCTGGTTAACCCTTTCGACTTGACCGCTAGACTGAGGATGGAAAGCTGTACTAAAGGAGAGATGAGTTCCCATGGCATTCTGAAAGCTTCCCCAAAATCTAGAGGTGAAAAGGCTACCACGATCAGAACTGATTTCCAAAGGAACATCGTGAAGGGATACAATTCTAGAGACGTACAAGTCTGCTAACTGGCTAGCAGTTATAGACTCGCGAACCGGAAGGAAGTGAGCAACTTTGGAAAGCCTATCTATGACAACGAAGATGGCATTGTTTACTTTTTGGGTTTTTGGAAAGCCGGTGATGAAGTCCATACCGACTTTGTCCCATTTCCACTCAGGAATAGACAAAGGTTGAAGTGTACCAGCAGGTCTTTGATGTTCTGCCTTAATGCGACGACAAACATCACATTCGGCAACAAATTGAGCAATATCTCTCTTCATCCTAGTCCACCAAAATCTCTGGCGTAGATCTTGGTACATTTTTGTGCTACCGGGATGAATCGAGAGGGGTGTGTCATGGGCTTCTTTGAGGATGAGTTGCCTTAGTTCCCTATTCTTAGATACTACCAAACGATTTACAAAGAATACCGTTCCTTTACTATCTGTGGAGAAACATTTAGCAACTCCGCTAGCAATGTTCTCCTTGATCCGGCGTACACCTCGTGCACGTCTTTGGGCAACTATGATTTGATCCTCAAGGTTTGGTTTCTCCACCAAGTTGAACAGAGATCCACGAGGAACAATCTCGAGGTTGAGCTTTCGAAATTCCTCATGAAGAAGTGTTTGATACTGTTGTAACATGAGGTTGTTACAATACGACTTACGACTTAGTGCATCAGCCATGACATTGGCTTTTCCTGGGGTGTAAGAAATTACTACGTCGTAATCTTTTATCAACTCAATCCAGCGTCTTTGCCTGAGATTAAGATCTGGCTGGGTGAAAATGTATTTGAGGCTTTGGTGGTCGGAATAGATCTCACAACGATTACCAAGGAGGTAATGTCGCCAAGTTGTTAGGGCATGAACTACGGCAGCGAGTTCAAGGTCATGGGTAGGATAGTTCTCTTCACGTGGCCGCAACTGGCGTGAAGCATAAGCTACCACATGTCTATCTTGCAGAAGTATGCATCCTAACCCTTGCCGTGATGCGTCACAATAGATCTCGAAATCCTTTTTGGTGTCTGGAGGTGCAAGTACGGGTGCAGAAGTCAATCTTCTTTTTAGCTCTTGAAAGCTTTCCTCGCACTTGAAAGTCCATAGGAATTTCTTATCTTTCTTGAGGAGTTCAGTCAGAGGCTTTGCAACTTTAGAAAAGTTCTCGACGAAGCGGCGACAATAGCTTGCTAAGCCAAGAAAACTCCTAACTTGCTTAACCGATTCAGGTGGAGTCCAGTCAAGGACGGCCTGAACTCTCTCGGGATTCACAGCAATGCCTTTTGCAGAAATCACGTGGCCTAAGTAGGTCACTTCTGGTAGCCAAAATTCACACTTGGAGAATTTATCATACAGGCGATGCTCTCTAAGTTTCATCAATACTAGCCTTAGGTGTTCGGCATGTTCTTCTTCGTTCTTCGAGTAGATGAGAATGTCATCAAGATAAACTACAACAAATTTATCTAAGTACTCCATGAAGATCGAATTCATCATGCGTGAGAAAGTGGCAGGGGCATTGGTTAAATCAAAGGACATGACGGTGTACTCGTAAAGACCATAACGAGTAGTAAAAGCCGTTTTGGGAATGTCCTCGTTTCGGATTTTGATTTGATGATAACCTAATCTCAAATTCATTGGAGAAGACAAAGGATCCTGCAAGTTGATCATAAAGATCATTGATCCTGGGCAGTGGGTACTTGTTCTTTATCGTCGCTAAATTTAGCGGGCGATAGTCTACGCACATCCTTACTGTTCCATCTTTCTTCATTATGAACAGAACGGGGCAACCCCATGGCGACGAGCTAGGGCGGATGAAGCCTTTTTCCAACAAAGCTTCCAGTTGGGTTTTAAGCTCAGCTAACTCACGTGGGGCCATTTTGTATGGGCGTCTAGAAATTGGTGCGGTTCCTGGCACAAGAACTACTATAAACTCTACACATCTGTCGGGTGGCTAGGTTTAAGGGTTGGATCTCTGGATAGCTTCCTAGAGGATGACCAAGGTTTACTAGGGGCTACAACAGATATGTCAGAGTAGCAAAGTACCCCAACACGATGGTTAGTGTGGTTCTTCTGGCTAGAAGACATCTAAAGTGGGAGGAAGAACTGCAAATGAATCACTATAGGTTTCTAGAAGAAAACCTACATCAAACACTATGGAACTGTCGGACATGCCACCTAGAAGTTCTTATAAAAGGACAACCGAAAAGGAGGGAAGAATTTTGCAAATGCATCAGATTTTGAAGAAACCTGGAATGACTCGGACAGCATAACGGATGTAATTGTAAGAAATGTCTTTTCTTCCAATGTAGAAACATCACTTACATAATACGATGTAAGAAATCAGCATTACAACAATGCTAGGAAACCGGACACAACTTTCCTACGATTACAAGGAAGCAAACAACGAGATGTTCTAATCAGACAGAGGAGAATCTAGTCCTATCTTCCCGTAGAATAAGATGAGGGTGACTCAGAACTCAGAACGAAGGGGGTAAGGAGAAAAAAGAAGCCTTACGTTGTTCCCTTATATACCCAGAGTAACTATATAACAATAGAAGGCTAGACTCGACTTCGGCCAAGGTTGATAATCCTACAGTCAGTCCTGCTCTGATACCAAGTCTGTCGGGATCCGGGGTTAGCGTATGCAAGCCTCGCTACAACACAATCATATGGAGAGCCGAGAACCGTACCCACTTGTCTAAGCAGACAAGGCCAAGCACAGAACGTCCTCGGAAAGCATCGAACGTGAGGGGCATCCCATCCAGGCCGGATGATCAACTGAAATGGGTCCTCATCGTCCGCACACAAGTCTAAATGATATGGGTGGTGAACTCCCATACTCATAGACAAGTCGCCTCAACCATACTATCGATTGTATTATAACCCTTACATAGACTTACTCCAGCCCGATCACTTAGTCGGGGTCTAGGGCGGGCTCGATCATACATCAAAAGTGTGCACGAGACAGAGTCTCGAACAATCGCATCGCGATTCCCCAAGCTGTGCACATCTAAGGGCCACTTGGTGTATAAAAGACCGCCAGCCAGATCACAACTAAGGTCTCGAAAACCCATACTAAGACATGCATGTTATAAACATACACGCAACGCACATGCCTTGTATGAACAGCAGGTATCATTGCAATTCTCTACAAAGTATATACTTTATTGATAACTCTTACAGAGTGCACACAGAGATCACAAGCATGTGATCCAACATTACAACAGACAAGCGGAAGCAAAGTAGGTCTGAGTACAGACAAGTTTAACAAATGGCTTATAGAAGCCTTATCTAAAAACAAGCCCTCCACGAGGGAACCAGTCGTCTGACTGGGACTGCACTAGCTTGGTCTTGGTCTGAGTCTTCATTCTTCGAGCTTCGGGTAGAAGTCACCATCGGGGTCGGTGGGTTCATCTAAAACATAGATTAAGCAAACGTGAGTACAAAGTCGTACTCAGCAAGACTTACATAGGAGCTATACTACTCATGCACATGTATCAAGGTAAAGGGAGGTGGGGTTTCACTTGCAGAAGTGCCAGCTTTGACTTGGCTAGTCCTGAACTACGAATACCAGACTTGAGGTAAGAAGCGTACACGAGTCCACTACATCTCTTCAACCAATTACACCACTATGGTTACTTCCTCGACTTCCCCACGAGAAGCACCCCATAGCACTCACGCTTATCTTGGTGTGTTTTAGAAGTATCCAGTTCAAGTTGTCTAATAATCAAGCTAAGCTTTCCAAGCAGTCCATAACCGCGGACGCGGCTATTCGAATAGTTTTGATAACCCTGCAGGGGTGTACCGCTACACACACGTGTCATCATTTACCGCCTTTTGCATGTCACCATTCAAGAGGTGACAGCGAGGATGCCACCACAACACTTCGCCCACAGCTCCGTTCTAGTCCAGAGAGTCTCCTATCTGAGGGGGATCCGTATGGAAGTCCGGCCGAGGTTCCAGTACAGCCTCAAACGATGTGTGCAGGGTCCCAAGCCGGTCTTGAAAATCCGTTCATCCACTTCGCAGACCGTGCCACAGCCCTACCAGAACTCCGAACTACTGCGACTCTTGGGGTTCGAACGGGGTGAGGTACTAGGATGAGAGGGGTCAGTGAGCCCAATGTGTGGTTGTACTCTTCTTCTTGTATCGCCACACAAGAATTCGGGCTTAGGGCGGTGTTCAACGAGACAACCCACTGTGTACTCCTACACAGCCTCTCATCGTTCACCTTGTATTAGGGTAGATTCACCAACACTTTTCTACCATCAATATCATGATTACTACCATCCCGACTCACATAACAGTATCATCATGGTATCACTCTAAGCATGCAATAAGCAGTAACAATTGCAGGGGCCACATGATATCAATCAACTCCTACAGTTGCTAGGATTGTGGTTTGCCTACTACTGTGACAAATGATAGGTCAAGCAAAGGATTGGGTTCATCTATGCGGTAGAAACGCATCATGGTAATCATCCTAAACAATGCATAAGAGAGACATGAGAGGGAAGTGGGATTTTATCGACATGATCAATGGGGGTTTGCTTGCCTTGCTGACGAGGTTCGGGTTCGGGGTCTTCAACGAAGGGGGTGGCCTCCGATTCCGGTTGCACGTCTATCAGCAACATGACAATCATAGGATCAACATAATGTAAAATGCACAATCACATGAATAAGATTGTAATGGTGATGTTCATGGTACTGATGTGTTGAGCATTCCAATTAAAAGGAGTATATTGCATTTGAAATGCAAATTCAAACTCCATTTGATTTATCGATGAAATTCAAATGCATTTGAATGCATGAAAGTTCATTTGAAAATGTTGATCATGAAGTGATGTGGTATAGTTGAGATAATGTTTCTGATGTGTGGATGAATCCATCTAAATTAAATGTGTTGCAAAATCATTTGCAAATTCACTCCACATTTGAATTCAAAAAGGATCCATATGCATGTTTGCTACTGTTCACCCATTTTAAAATGGTCAAACATAGAAACAAGTTGCATATTCATAATCCTTGAATTTTTCTGATAATTTTAGACATATTATTTGTCTAATTTGGAGTTAGGATTAAAAAGTTATTGAATTTCAAAGTTTAATCTATTTTCTGGAATTTTCTCTCTTTTTTTTTCTTTTAATCTCTCGAAAAAGATTTAATGCATTAGCATGATGTCATTGTGACATCAGGGGGGGCTGACTGCTGGGACCCACCTGTTTGTCTCTGTACTGTTAATTAAAATGAATTAAACTGTTTTAACTTAAACAGAGAGATTAGTGTGGGGCTAGGCCCACAGGGCAGTGTCACTGGGGGGGATTAAGCTTAATGGCCTTGGGCCCACATGGCAGAGAGAGAGGGGAGGGGTTAATGGCGTAGCTCGCCGGAGCCTCGCCGGAACTTCGCCGGGGATAGGTTTTTGGGCACGGGGAAGGAGCTGCGTGCACCGAGAGGGAGCTGGAGAGGCCGCACGTCGTGTGGTGCCATTGGGGGCCAAGACGACGCTCTGGTGCGCGGCTACAACGACGAGCGGCGGCGGCTGGCTACGGTCTTCGCCGGAATTGCCAAATCGGGCACGGGGTAGGGCGTGGGTGGCACTGGGAGGAATCCCTCAACGCCACGCGTCTTCTGGGACTACTGGGGGTTCACGGGGGGCTCGAGGCCATGGCTAGGACGAAGAGGGCGGCGGCCGGAGCACGGTCGTCGGCGAAGTCGGGCTACGGTTCACGGGGAAGACCGGGGAGAGAGGGGAAAAGAGTGCAATCTCACCCTGTGTGTGCTGGAGTAGACGGGGAAGGAGGAGAGGCAACGGCGGCGACGAATTTGGGCGCCGGAATCCATGGCGGCCGACGGCGAGTTGGTGAGGAGGACGACGTCGTCGGGGCCGGTTGAGCTCGATTGGAGCTTCAGCTCGAGGAAGACGGCGTCGGGGAACTCGATGGACACGGTGGTGCGGCTTTGCATCGTCGTTGGCCGCGAGTGCGTGAGAGAGGGAGAGGGCGTACAGGAAGAAACGGATGAGCACGGGGAGGGCGTCTGGTGATGTGTGGCGAGAGGAGGGGCTTCGAGGAGGCCTAGAAGGCTCGGCCACCTCGTCGGCGTGGGCATGGCAGCCACCGAGCTGCTTGCCACGCCGGGTAGACGAAAACGGGGGTTAGGTGGGTTGGGCCAAGGCCAAGTGGCCCGGAGGGGAATTAGTTGGGTTGGATGCCTCTCTGGCCCCCTGTAGATTTCCTTTTCTTTTTATTCTTCTATAAATAGGTTGACCCTACTAATTAAATTAGCTAGGCATTTTTAATAAATGTCCAAATAGTTTTATAAATCCTAGGTGACTAGTAGTTAGTCACATTTAGGATTTGGACATTTTTGAAATTCAACTTATTGAATTTCAAATCAAATAGGGTTTTTTTTAATTTTCCAAGGCACATTTTGAATTTTTGGATATTCCATGGGCATGGGAAAATACCCAAACCACTTTTAAAATGATCAGCATCATTTATAGGAATTTTCCAAATGTTCAAATGATTTTTGGAAAAATATTTTTATCTGGCCATTTGAATTAATTTCTCAGGGCTTTCTGCTTCCCCATTTCAATTTATTTTTGAAAATTTTATCGTGATGCAAAGGCCTAAGCTTACCCTAGCACATACCTAACTTGGGGTTGTGACAGCGCCGGCGAAGTATGCGCCAACTCTTGAGGTGAGAAAGGGCAATGCACGGTACTGAAGAGGCTAGAAGAAGTATAGGTGGGTGGAAGTGTCAACTTTCGAATACTCACATTAGTCCGAAGAACTCATGCACTTATTATCGGTAACTCTAAATCTAATCAGGAGGTTGATGCCCCACAGGCGTAAGGGATCGAGATAGTCTTCATGGGTAAGTTAACCCAATTTATTGATTCGACACACGGGGAGCCAAAGAGTATTTATAAGCTTTGAAAGTTGAGTTGTCAATTCAACCGCACCTGAAATATACTTTCTTGCAACAATAGATAAGTGGTAACGGTGATATGATAGTGATGATAGCAACAGCAAAAGTAAATAGCAAAAAGTAACAACTAATAACCAGCAGGATTGAAAACACTATAGGCTAGGGAGATGGATGGTCGGGCGTTGCATGGATGGGAGTAAACATATAATAGATTCTAACACGGGGCAAGGCACACAGAAAATCAATGTTCATCTAGGCAAATATCAAACAATAGGCATGTATCCCGTAGGTAGTTGTGCGTGCTTGCAATAAGAACTTGCACAACATCTTTTGTCCTACCATCCCGCTACGAACGGGGCCAAAAGGAACTTATGGAGATTAAGGCGCTCCTGTCAAAGAGCACCGGAACAAAGCAATAAACTCAATGGATACATGGAATCCTCAAATCATGGACCATCCCCTTTGGTGTCCCAAGCTCTCACCTTTGGGATCGCCGGTTCCGGACCATAATATGTGCATACAACTCATAGATAGGATCTAGAGCACAAATATACTCATGAAAAAACATAAGGTTCAGATCTGAAAACATGGCACTCGGGCCCAAAGTGACAAGAATTAAGAACAACGAGTTGTAGCAAAGAAGATAAACACCAATCTAGATGATAGACAACATGCCCCCAACAATCTGACGAACTATTACATGATTAAACTCATCCAATCTCTACCATCCCCTTTGCCTATAGCAGGGAATTACTCACACATGTGAAGAGAAGTCATGGAGGATGGATGGACTGGTGATGGTGATGAAGATGGCGAAGATCTCCCCTCTCCGGAGGCCAAATCAGCCTCCAGATTAGACCTCCCGAAGAAGAACAGAGGGTGCGGCGGCTCCGCGACGAAAACTGGGAAAACGACTTCTGTTCTGGGGTTTTCTCGTCACGGGGATAAATAGGAGCCTCGGTAGGGTACCAGAGGAGGGGGGAGCAGCCCAGGCGGCCAGAGGGCGCGGCCCCACCCCTGGCCGCGCCAGGGGGGCGTCTGGGGCCCCCAGGGCTCCCCTCTGGTCCCACTTCTGGCTCTTGGCTCCATCGGGTGCGTGGATTTTCTGGTATTTTTCTAGGAATTTTCTGGGATGTCTAAAAATCCATTTTCCTGCACACAATAAAACCATACAGGCAGCTCTGCTGAAAAGAGCGTTAGTCCGGGTTAGTTTCGTCCAAATCATGCAAGAATGAGGGAAAAACAATAGCAAAAGTGTTTGGAAAAGTAGATACGTTTGAGACGTATCAACTCCCCCAAGCTTAGCATATTGCTTGTCCTCAAGCAATTCAGTTCAACGAACTGGACGCGACAAAGAAAACTTTGACAAACTCTTTTGCTTCATTAGATGTAAATAAGCATGTACTACGAAAAGAGTTTAGCAAGTAATGAAACAATGCTATAAAGACAATGCACGAAGCAATTCTTCTTTCATGTGATCAGTCACAAACAATTAAAAGTAAATAATAAGCTACTGAAAATCAAGACATGATCACAATGCACATAGCTTGAACATACTTGAGTGGCATTTCGCTAGCCTCCATGAGTGAAGCAAAACATAAATGCAGAAACTCCTCCGGAGTTTTAAAGGTGACTAGAACTCAGTATTTCAGACTAGCAATAACACAAGCATGCAGAAGACAATGTAATACTTTGGGACAATGCATGTTACACTAAGAATGACAATTATGCTCTCATAGTTGGTGCTTTGAAGAAAGAAGGGGAGACTCTCGAACCGTTGCTTTTGATGGCAAGGTTGAAAACCCGTGAAAGGAAGCAAAGACTAAACAAGTGCCAGAGCTCTTGGTTTTGAAAACAGAGATAAAACATTCTTGAGAAGTGCAACTTTCCAGTCAACGGTGAACGGTAAAGGTCTCTCAATATCTCCCATGCCAACCATATATAATGCCTTTTGCTTACACATATTCCCTTATCCATGAATTCGATGGTCTATGGAACCTTTTATTTTTGCCTCAAGGATGGAAGGAGGGTATCGTTCCACCTATCATAAGCAGCATTTGGTCCATATCACTCCATCATCAAGTATGGGGGAGGTGTAACTCTCATATTTTTTTCTTTTTCAGTTTTGACTAGTTAAAACTTCCGTCAAAATATTTTTGGCATGAAAGATACTGATTTCCCCTCACCATACCATGAGCTTGTACGGTTACAAAAAGGGAAACTTTTGAATAAATTTCGAGATGGCACAAGAAAGTCTAAGTTAGGAGTGGCCGGTAAATACCACATATAGGTAGGTATGGTGGACTCAAATGGAACAACTGGGTTTGAAAAAGGAGTTTGGAAGCACAAGAAAAAATCCGCTTGGTGCGAGCGAAGGCTAGCAAAAGACTGGGAAGCGACCAACTAGAGAGAAATAACTGTCATAATCATGCAAAGCGACAAAGCAACATTGAATCGGGCATGAAAGTGATATAACTATTCTGAAACAAAAAGATCATCAAGGCGAAAGTAGACTTTATAGTCATAAGCATGTGTGAACATGTGCCAAGTCAATCCAAAAATTCTCCGAAGGGAAATACCACTTCAGTATGCCAAACCATGAACAATGCAATGCATGTAAATAATTTCAACAACACATTATGTACTCTAGCTATTTGGGACTAGCCACAAGGAAAGCATGAACACTGGGAAAGCATTGTAAACATGGCACTATGTCGCTACAAGCTGGTCTCTAGATCATATGTACAGGCATATGTACAAAAGTAGAAACAAGGAGAGTTCATAGCGGTTTTCCTTGTTGCTTCCCTTCCGTCGATCTTCGTCATTACTGCTTGGTCACTTGCACGATTGAACGTAGGAAATATAATCAAATGCCATCACGGACTCGGGCTGATCTCTGAAAACAAAGCAAACTAAAGAGAGAAAGGAAATCTTTTTGGGTTTTTTAAAGGTTAAAAGAAAGCGAAAGAAAAGAGAAAATATTTTTGTTGTTTTTTCAAAGAAAGAAAGAAAAAAGAACGGGCAAAAACTTCGAAAATATCAAAGCGAAGAAAATGGATAATACAATGGAAAAGTGAGAAGGGCACGTACTCCCCCAAGCTTAGGCTTTTGGCCTAAGTTGGTAGTAGCTAATGTCCCCAGGAGCCTCCTGCTCCTGGGTAGTACTGGTGAGTCCAAGGGTCGTATGAGGCTTCTGGTGCGTACACCGAAGTCCTCGGCTCCTCCCACGAAGAAGGATCCGCGCTCCAAGCAGAGGAAGACCCTTCAACAAACTAGGTGAAGGTCTCCCCTGGAAAGGTGGGAACTCACCATGCTCCTCCTCGTCGGGCACAACCCCCTCCATGGGGTTATGAAACTGATGCTGGACCACGAACTCATCGAACTGGATAACATCAAAGGACCATCCGTTCCTGCGAGAAAAATCAAACAAAAGAGGTGCAGGTAGACGGATCTTGCGTTCTGTGGTAGCTCCGAAACACAAGATATAATCAAGGTTACCAAACTCGGAAGTCATGGTAACAAACTTATTCCTTTTCATAGCAGCAAGATCAGAACTTAAATAAGTAAAAGGCTTATCATCGGGGTGTGGGGTGCCATTAAGAGACTCTAGGATAAGTGTTGCGTAAACGCCACCAAATAAGTCTCCCTTGTTACCGTTCATAGAAAGGCGTCGAGCAATTAAGGCACCCACATTATAATCAAACCTCCCTGAAAGGGCGGTTGCCAGGATAGCAATATCCGGCGCAGATATGTTGCTCGTGTTGTCACGAGCTAACACCCCTCTAGAAATATAATACGCGAAATACCTGAGGTGTGGAAATAAGATGTTGGAGATCTTTGACCGATGAATATCCCTTGTATCCATGCTACAAAGAGAGTTGAAGACGGTCCTCAGCTTGGAGGGCTGAGAGCTCATCTTCGCTGTCAGTCCCATGTTCGGCACACCTATTATTTCACAAAACTTTTCCAAAGGTATGGTCAAAAGATCATTGTAAATTTTAAATTCAACAGAACCAGTATCAAGGTTATATCTAAAACTGTTAATAAAACAAGAGGTGAGTTTTTTATACTGAGTAACACGGCACGTTGCGAGCCGCGTCAAACCTGCATTAGCACCAAGATTATAGAACTCCTCCCTAATTCCTGCAGCTTCAAGGAATTCATCGCACGGGAAAGTCATTGGACGTGCTTTATTTGTGTCCTCCAACAATTCTAAGGGCACATGATCTTCGTTGTAGCTCACCCTAGCAGTCGAGGGTGAAGCTGCAGCTCTTGTAACTCGGTCGGAGCGCTCGGGCCTTTTCTTCCCAAGCCACCCCTTTGCTCTTCCTAGCAAACTCATTTCTGAAATTTTTGACAAATTACAAAAACAAGGATTTAAACCAAGTGAGTTAAGGCAAACTACTCAACTCACTTACCTAAGGCCTAAACTTGCATCAAAACTTGGAAAATAAAATTCTACACATGCATGCAAGCGCATATAAACAGCACCAAGAGCTACTAAATACTCACAAATGAAGCCACCAATCAAAAATCTAATTGGAGGGGTGAAGGAGTTACATACCAGGGAGTATTTGCTCAAAAATTCAGCTCGAATGGTGGGCTGTAGAGAGAGATCGAAAATCGCCTCCAAGAACAGCAAGAACGCAAGAACAAAGTGCAGAACTCGTGTTTTTGGAGAGAGAGGAAGGAGGAGGAAGAAGACATACCTGGGAGTGGGGCCTGTGGGCCCCAGGCGCCCTGTGGGCGCGTCCAGGGGGAAGGCCGCACCAGCTGGCCGCCTGGGCCACTGGAGGCCCCCCCTTGGTCAGCCCCAGGTGCCTCTGGGTCACTCCTGGCATGGAAATTTTTATTTTTATTTTTCTGAAAACTTCACTGTTGAAAATTTCTCGGAGTTCAAAAGGCTGCAAAAACTTTCTGAAAAATTAAAGCGGTGATTAGTATTGTGAAGCTTCAAAAACACAAAAACTTGGTACAGCAAAGAGAATGAAAGCTAAAGAAAATGAAAACATAGCAAGCTTGACTTTTTACCTATATAAAACAAGCTTCACTAGTAAGGTTGATCAAGTCTTACCAACTAACCGGCGATATATAGAACAAGAAGTCTCCCCTCTTATGAAGTGATCATTGCACCTTTACTTTAATGGACATTGTCCCCACCATAATGGTTTTGTATTTGTGGTGCATATGTAGTGGACAGTCCCATTCTCCAATCTTCACGGTCTCGATATTCTCTATAGAGTTAAGGCCATGCCTCTTATCGATCTTCTTTGGAAAATACACCGTGTGTTCTTTATCATCAACGTTGAAGGTGACCTTTCCTTTATTGCAATCTATAATAGCACCTGCGGTGTTAAGAACGGGTCTACCAAGAATAATGGACATGCTCCCATCCTCGGGCATGTCAAGCACAACAAAATCTGTAAGGATCAAATAGTTAGCAACTTCAACGGGTACATCCTCACAAATACCTATTGGGACAGCTGTTGATTTGTCAGCCATCTGAAGGGAGATATCTGTAGGGATTAGTTTCAATAAACAAAGCCTTTTGTAAAGAGAGAAAGGCATAACACTCACTCCTTCCCCAAGATCACATAAAGCAGTTCTGACGTAATTATTCTTTATGGAGCAAGGAATAGTGGGTATACCTGGATCACCGAGCTTCTTAGGAATCTTGCCACTGAAAGAGTAATTAGCAAGCATAGAAGATATTGCCTCATTAGGAACTTTTCTTTTATTAGTAACAATATCTTTCATATATTTCGAATAGGGAGGTAACTTAATAGCATCAGTCAAAGGAATTTGAAGAAAAAGAGGCTTCATCCATTCACAAAATTTATTATAATGCTCTTCTTCTTTAGATTTGAGGGACTTACTTGGAAAGGGCAAGGGTTTCTGTATCCATGGTTCTCTTTCCTTCCCATGTCTCCTTGCGATGAAGTCTTCTTTAGAGTACCTCTTGCGTTTATCGGGTGCTTCTTCTTTTCTTACCTTGGGAGGATCATCCTTCTCCGCATCCTTTTCTTTAGGCTCGGCACCGTCTTCTGTTTCAACATCGGAGGTAGATATGCTGTTAGGATCAACAGCTGGCATTTCACTTGTAATAGGATCACCGGGATTGTCAGCCTCCTTGTGTTTCTTCTTCTCCTTTTTCTTATTTGGAGAGCTAACAATCTCGTCTTCTTCTTGTACTTGAGAATCTTGCTCGATCCTCTTTGGATGCCCTTCAGGATAGAGTCGGTCCTGGGTGTGTGTTCCACCCCTAGTTTTGATTCCATAAGCTTGTATGTCCTGTTTGGCATTGTTAGAAAGCAAATATTTTTGCACATTAGAAATTTGTTCAAGCTGAGTTTGAACCATATGAAAATGCTTAACAAGACATTTAACATCATTAACTGTTCTTTCTAGAACATCACACAAACTTTTGATAGCAAGAGAATTATCATGCAACTGACTTTGTAATCTCCTATTAAAATGGTCTTGCTTAACAATAAAATTATCAAGCTCATCTAAACATTGGTCGGGTGTAAAGTCTAATAAAGTGTGTACCTCTACCAAGGGAGGGTGAGTAGTAGGCTCACACAACTTCTCAATAGGCGGTAATTTTTTCACGTCTTTGGCTTTAATACCTTTCTCCTTTATAGACTTCTTTGCTTCTTGCATATCTTCGGGGTTCAGAACAAGCATGCCCCTCTTTTTCGGTGGTAGAAGTGGTTCAGGAACGGACCAGTCTTCATAGTTTTTGGCAATTTTGCACATTAATTTTTCTGCATCATCCGGCGTTCTTTCCCTGAAAACACAACTAGCACAACTATCCAGATAGGTTCTGGATTCATCGGTTAAACCAGCATAAAATATATCAAGAAATTCATTCTTGGGGATCCCATGTCCCGGCATAACCTTAAGTAAATCACAAAACCTCCCCCAATCTTTAGGGAGGTGCTCATCCTGCAATTGTTTAAAGTTATAGATTCTTTGCAAAGCAGCATGTTGCAGATGAGCCGGAAAATATTTATCAACAAAAAATTTGACTAAGTCCTGAGGACTTTTAACGGAACCATAGGGTAGTGCATCATACCATGATTTAGCGTCTTCCTTCAAAGAAAAAGGAAAAAGCTTGGCCACATAGAAGTTTCTTATCTTCTCATCAATAGTGAATAGGTTGCTTAACTCAGCGAGTTTGGTCAAGTGTGCTATAGCATCATCATTTTCTCTGCCATAAAAGGGGCCAGCCTCGACTGTAGATATAAGTGAAAGATCAACAGAGAAATCATAATCGGGATCAGTGATGCATATAGGTGACATGGCAAATTTAGGATCAGGAATAACTTTGTTCTTCATGGCGTGCCTCTTGAGCAACTCCTTAACAGAAACAGGGTCAGAGTCGACACACTCTCTGAGTTCCCTGCAAAAATCATCATCAAGAGTAACATAATCATCATCAAGGATTCTCTCATTGAGTTCATCTAAGCTCGGGTAACCAAAGGTTTTGCAGGTAGGAATATAGGTAGCAGGGGTCTCGGTCTTGGATTTTGCTGCAGTCTTAGCAGTCTGAGTTTCAATATAGTGACCAAGAAAAGTAGCATCATCAAGAGTAGTAGAAGCATCATGTAGTGGTGGTGAGATAAACTTACTCATAACAGAAGGTGAATCAAGTGTAGCACTTGTGTTCAGAACAGTACCTTTTCTTGTACGGGATGGTAAGATTGGAACCTTGGGGTCTCCTTTCTTACCCATAGCGGATGGTATGCAGCAGGCACGATACTTCAAGTAGACTTGTAAATATTGCTATGCTCCCCGGCAACGGCGCCAGAAAACGTTGCTTGATGCCCCACAGGCGTAAGGGATCGAGATAGTCTTTGCGGGTAAGTTAACCCAATTTATTGATTCGACACATGGGGAGGCAAAGAGTATTTATAAGCTTTGGCAGTTGAGTTGTCAATTCAACCGCACCTGAAATATACTTGCTTGCAACAATAGATAAGTGGTAACGGTGATATGATAGTGATGATAGCAACAGCAAAAGTAAATAGCAAAAAGTAACAACTAATAACCAGCAGGATTAAAAACATTGTATGCTAGGGAGATGGATGGTCGGGCGCTGCATGGATGGGAGTAAACATATAATAGATTCTAACACGAGGCAAGGCACACAGAAAAGCAATGATCATCTAGGCAAATATCAAACAATAGGCATGTATCCCGTAGGTAGTTGTGCATGCTTGCAATAAGAACTTGCACAACATCTTTTGTCCTACCATCCCGCTACGAACGGGGCCAAAAGGAACTTATGGAGATTAAGGCGCTCCTATCAAAGAGCACCGGAACAAAGCAATAAACTCAATGGATACATGGAATCCTCAAATCATGGACCATCCCCTTTGGTGTCCCAAGCTGTCACCTTTGGAATCGCCGGTTCCGGACCATAATAGGTGCATACAACTCATAGATAGGATCTAGAACACAAATATACTCATGAAAACACATAAGGTTCAGATCTGAAAACATGGCACTCGGGTCCAAAGTGACAAGCATTAAGAACAACGAGTTGTAGCAAAGAAGATAAACACCAATCTAG
Organism: Bromus sterilis; assembly: GCA_950022295.1. NCBI lineage: Eukaryota > Viridiplantae > Streptophyta > Magnoliopsida > Poales > Poaceae > Bromus > Bromus sterilis. The sequence continues at coordinate 37,510,420 of OX465597.1, forward strand.
ATGATAGGCAACATGCCCCCAACAATCTGACGAACTATTACATGATTAAACTCATCCAATCCCTACCATCCCCTTTGCCTACAGCAGGGAATTACTCACACATGTGAAGAGAAGTCATGGAGGGTGGATGGAGTGGTGATGGTGATGACGATGGCGATGATCTCCCCTCTTCGAAGGCCAAATCAGCCTCCAGATTAGCCCTCCCGAAGAAGAACAGAGGGTGGCGGCGGCTCCGCGACGGAAACTGGGAAAACGACTTCTGTTCTGGGGTTTTCTCGTCACGGGGATAAATAGGAACCTCGGTAGGGTACCAGAGGAGGGGGGAGCAGCCCAGGCGGCCAGAGGGTGTGGCCCCACCCCTGGCGCGCCTGGGGCCCCCAGGTATCCCCTCTGGTCCCACTTCTGGCTCCTGGCTCCATCGGGTGCGTTGATTTTCTGGTATTTTCCTGCACACAATAAAACCATACAGGCAGCTCTGCTGAAAACAGCGTTAGTCCGGGTTAGTTTCGTCCAAATCATGCAATGGATGAGCGTGAGCAAGAAAGTTGACACCTAAAAGGAGAAACAGAAAGAAGGTGGAGGAGGAAGAAAAAAAATGTGTGAAAGGCTCACATCAATGAGGACAATCATAGGCGAGAGAAGGCCATATGATAGAGATGATGTGAGGAGTAGGGATTGCCATACAACGGATGCACATGTGAGCTAAAAGCTCTCCAAGGGAACTGGTGGGGGTGCATCTAACTTGCTTGCTCAAGAAGACCTAGAGCTCGTTTGAGGAGGCTCATCATTGGAATATACAAGCCAAGTTCTATAGTGTGAAGGGTCCCCACATAGCTATATGCATGATGATAATCTCTATGGAGTACAAGGGATAGAAGATGAATTACTAGTGTGGATCTCTCAAAAGGAATAGTAGTATGCCCCCTTCTCTCTTTTTATTTTTATTTTTCTCTTTTTCTCTTTTTTTTGGTGGCCTCAATGGCTCTTTCTATTTAACTCTCATTTGTCCTCTTTGGGATCTTTTGATTTTGTCCTCTTTGGGATCTTTTCCTCACTTTAGGGGCAATACTCTATATTTTACTAGAATATAGGAGATCTTTCACACTTTACAAAGGTACTCACAAAAAGAAAATGTAACTAATCATGATGCAAATGTATGCCTCTGCCAGGATAGCAGGATATGCAATGATACTAGCGCGTCATGCAGCAATGATTAGGGCAAGGCCCAACTAGCATGCGGCTCATCGATCAAGCAAGTAGCATGTATGACATGAGGATCAAGTCATGAGAGGGAGGATGTTGCATGGCAATGTATCTCGGAAAGGCTATGGAAATGCCTTGTAGGTAGGTATGGTGGCTGTTTTGAGGAAAGATATAATGAGGCTTATGATGACAGAGCGTATCATGCCAAGGGTTTGGATGCACCGGCGAAGTATGCGCCAACTCTCGAGGTGAGCAAGGCCAATGCGCGGTACCGAAGAGGCTAGAAAAAGTATGGGTAGGTGGAAGTGTCAACTTTCGAATACTCACATTAGTCCAAAGAACTCATGCACTTATTATCGGTAACTCTCAATCTAATAGGAGGTTCACAAAGAGACAGGTACCCCAAGGAGGAGTGTATGGGGGTTTGGTTATCCTTGCGCATCCTCGACTCATGGTACGTGAGTGTACTCTAATATTCGAACCCTCCAGAGGTTAGTGATCCATCTAGTAGCTAGAGTTCTCAACAGGGGTTTTTGGTTTTCGAAAAACACACGGATTGCCCAAAATACAACATCTATCACTAATAGGCAAGAGCTCTTGACACCATAAGTTCAAACATTACTCTAGTCAATACCTCAAAACTATTGCAAGTTACTACTACAAAGAGAACAGCAACTTTAACTACGTACTTTCAGTCAAGACACAGAACTCAGTGCAAAAGGCAAACTCTCTAACAAGATAAAACATGCAACCTATAGAAAGTTCAACCTAAGACAAAAAGAAAAGCTCTAGAAAAACTAAAGCACTACAACTAAACAGAACAGCAGCTAAGAAAAAGAACAGGTCACAGCTAAAATAATAAGCATGCAAATCCTATGAGGAGTTCTAGTTCAAGCGGAGCGTGAATCTCTCCCACACAAAAGAGTAAGTTGGGGTCTAACTTGTTACTACAGCAAACAAAGCAAAAGAAAACTAAAAACAAAACCTAAGAGCGAGACGCTCCAAGAATAGCACATAATGCATGAAGTGATAAAAATATAGTGCAACGAGAGACAAACTGATAATTGTTGATGAAGAAGGGGATGCACGGGGGAATCCCCAAGCTTAGACGCTTGAGTCTCCTTGAATATTTATTGGTGGTGCACATGGGCATCCCCAAGCTTGAGCGTTTGACACTCCTGAATCTTCTTTCATCATCCTCCATCGCGCACTTGAAAACTCCCTTCATACATAACTCATTGTAGGCTGATTAGAGAGGTTAGTACCCTAATAAAATAATTTTCCTCTACTGAAAATAAAGATTTCCAGGAAGAGCTACTGTTTCCCAAGATTGCCAAAAGGTTTTTGCAAAGAAAAAGCAAGCTTAAGGTTTGCAAAAGTGAAGAGAGACAAAACGTGGCAGAATCTGTGAAAAACAGAACAGCAGATAGAAACGAATTTTTATGGGTAGTTCTGCAACTCAAATCAAAACACTCAGAACATACGGAAGTTTCGTAATTGTATAGCGCACGCTGTGTAAACAATTCAGCTTAAAAAGATGAACTGGGATTTTTGTCTGATTTGTCTAGTCACAAGGACAGAATCTGTTTTCTGGACAGCATGTCACAACTTTTACTTCCCTTGCCGTATGAGGCTAAACTTGGCACAAAGCTTAAAAAGTAAAGATACAATGATGTTGCTACGGTAGTAAGATTCATCAAGACCACTAAGAACAGAACAAAAGCAAAAAAAAACCTAAATTCGTTGCAGGCTGCCTCCCGAAAGAGCTTCTTTAGAGCCATTAGCTAGGCTTAAAGCAGAAGATCAAGTCTTTTCAAGAGAATAACTAGCCCGTGTGACGGACTCAAAAGGTAACTTAATATTTTTCCTAGGAAAATGTTCCATCCCTTTCTTGAGAGGGAATTGGAATTTTATATTCCCCTCTTTCATGTCAATAACAACACCAACTGTGCGAAGAAAAGGACGTCCCAAAATAATTGGACAAGAAGGTTCACATTCAATGTCCATAATAGTGAAATCAATGGGAACATAATTGTCATTGACAATGATAAGAACATCGTCGATCTTCCCCAAAGGTTTCTTTACGGAAGAATCAACAAGACGAACACCAAAAGAACAAGGATCAAAAGGTTTCAATTCAAGCATATCATACATTTGTTTGGGCATAACAGAGGTACTTGCTCCAACATCACAAAGAGCATAACAAGAGAAGTTATTCAATTTAATTTTTATCATAGGATCCCAACCATCTTCTATCTTCCTAGGTATGGAGGCTTCTAGTCTAAGCTTCTCCTCCCTAACTTTGATTAGAGCATTGGTGATATGCTCTGTGAAGGCAAGATTGAGTGTGCTAGTGTGGGGGTCTCTAGACATCTTGTGTAGGAAACCAATAACTTCAGGTAAATTGCAGTTGTCAAAGTCTAGGTCACTACTATCTATCAAGGAGGTAGTGATATCATTTAGGTTCACTTGTTTGAAAGCCTCTACATTCATAGAGGTTTCCTCTTCTAAGGTTGAGGTGGTAGCATCACCATTGATAGGTCCAGTGGGACTACGGATGTGATGGGTGCTAACAGTTTGGACATCCTCAACTACTTGGATAGTAGCTACTGTGTGGTAGGTAGGAAGGCTCTTAATTCTCTCTTCTTCCTCCTTTTCTCTAGCCCATCTCTCTTTGAGTTTAGCCATCATCCTAATGTTTTCATTGATTTGTAACTGGATAGCATTAATAGGAGTGACCTTACTCTCCTCAAGGGGAGAGGTTCTAATTTTTAACATCTCAACATCAAGGGCTAAGTTGTCTAACTTCAAACAAAGATTATCTAATTTATCTAATTTCTCCTCCACACTCTTGTTGAAGGCTTTCTAGGTAGTGATAAAGTCTTTGAGCAAGGTCTCTAGTTCTGAAGTGGAGTTTCTAGTGGTAGGATAAGTGTTGTTCCCATAGTTGTTGGACGGGAAAGGCCTAGGATTGTTGCTACCAAAGTTACTCCTATAAGCATTATTGTTGAAGTTGTTTCTAGAGACAAAATTAACATCTACTTGCTCCTGAGCAACTAAAGAATTTAAAGGAACATCTTGAGGATCAATAGAGGGTTGCTTGGTAAGTAGAGACATGATAAGGTCAACCTTTTCATTTAAAGAGGAGATCTCCTCGACAGAGTCTACCTTCTTACCGGTTGGAGATCTCTCGGTGTGCCATTGCGAGTAGTTCAGCATCATCTCATCTAGTAGCTTTGTGGCAGCACCAAGTGTGGTTTACATAAAAGTTCCTCCCGCGGCCGAATCTAATAGGTTCCGTGAGGTGAAGTTCAAGCCTGCATAAAAAGTCTGGATAACCATCCAGGTAATCAGCCATGTGTGGGGCAGTTCTTGACTAGCGCCTTCATACGTTCCCAAGCCTGGGCAACGTGTTCATTATCCAATTTCCTAAAATTCATAATGTTACTCCGTAATTGAATAATTTTAGCAGGGGGATAGTACTTCCCTATAAAAGCATCTTTGCATTTACTCCAAGAATCGATACTGTTCTTGGGTAAAGATTGTAGACACTCCTTGGCTCTTCCTCTCAAAGATAAAGGAAAAAGCTTCAGCTTGACGATGTCTCCATCCACTTCTTTGTATTTCTGCATGTCGCAGAGCTCGATAAAGTTGTTTAGGTGCAAGGCAGCATCTTCTCCTGCTCCTGAGAATTGATCTTTCATAACAAGGTTAAGCAGAGAAGGTTTAATCTCATAAGAAGGTGCTGAAGTGGAAGGTGGAGACATAGGAGTGCAGATAAAGTCACTGTTGTTGTGACTAGTGAAGTCACACAACTTAGTGTTTTCATTGGAACCCATAGTAACAGCAGGTATTTTTGGTATTTTTGATTAAGGACACAAAAGTAAAAACTGAAAGGTAAAGTAACAAGACTAAAAAGCAAAGGTAAAAGATAGTGTGCAACTCCCCTATCTTGTAGACTTGAGTCCCCGGCAACGGCGCCAAATTTTTTCTTGATGGCTTCTCGCCCCTCGTTGGTTACCCCAAGTGGAAGGTTTGAGATGCAGTGCAGCAGCAAGTTTCCCTCGGTGAAGATACCAAGGTTATCGAACCAGTAGGACTCAAGAGATACAAGTAGGTGGCAACGTCACCAGAAATTGCTTCCTGACTAGGGTGTTGTCGTGGACCTGCACACAGCAACAAATAACTTTGCTCCCAACGAGTACAGAGGAGTTGTCAATTCCTCCGGCCTTGTTGTTTACAAAGGACCAACGCAAGAGATAAAAGGTGCAAAGGAAAGTAAAAGATAAAAGTAAATTGAGGGTGTGAACAATAATGTGAAGATGGACCGGGGTCCCGTGATTTTCACTAGTGATGTCTCTCTCCCAAAAGACGATAAAAGTGCTAGCGAGGTAAACAAATCACAGTTGGGCAATTGACAGGATTATGAAGGCACCGCAATGCTAACTATGCTGCAAAGAAAGGAAGGGCTCAAAAGCAATGGGCAGTACGCCAAGGTAAGTAGACCGAAATCCATCTGCATCTACTACGAATCATCCACCTTGAGATATCTATCCAGAACATCTTGCTGGTATTAAGTTGCGAATCCCACCCAAAGTGTAAACTCAAAGCAACAGACAACTGCATTAAAAGAACTTTGCGTAAAGTAAATAATCCTTGCACCCGCAGGTACAAGCACCGTTGTTTTATCCCTAGTGGCAAAAGAACATCCCCTAGTCTCATGTTTCTATCACTCAAGCTAGACATCAAGGGGCTGAATCCACAATCGAGCATAACGCTCCCTCTTGGAGTTGCAAATAAAATACTTGGCCAAAGAAAATACCGCAACGGAGAACATGCAAGAATTTACTCAAGAACAAAATATAAAAGAGAAGAACCAAATATATTACTCATCACAATCTGAACATAGTCTCATAATCCATCAGATCCCAAAAAACTCAGCATAGAACAGCAGAAATTACATAGATGCCTCGATCATGTGAGGCAGCTCACGAGGACTCGAAAGTGGAAGCACAAAAGGGGAGAGATAGATCACATAGCTACTGGTCACGGACCCATGGTCCAAGGGAAACTACTCACGGTATATATGGGAGGCGTCCATGGCTATGGAGGGTCTCCCGGAGGGGGTAGCTTCTCCCGGCAGGGTGCCGTAGCAGCTTCTCCAGGCAGCCCCGATCTTGAAACGGCGGCGGCAGCGGAACAGAGGCGAGATCGCAAAAGAGGAGTCCGTATTAGGGGTTTCCACCCCGAGGGGTAAATATAGGCGAAGGGGGCGTCGAGGGGACCCACGAGGCAGTCAGGAGGGTCCCTGGCGCGGCCTAGTGTGGGGCCGCGCCACCTGCCCTCCTGGCTGCTTGGTGGTGGCCCCCCTTCCCTCTCTTGGTGATTTCGGAAGCTTCTGTTGCGCTGATTTTTTATATATTTTTCCTGGAACTTTTGGATCACTTTTAATGGCTGGAAAACCTGAAATACAAAAACAGCGGAAAACAGAAACTGGCAACTGGGTGCACTGAGTTAATAGGTTAGTCCAAATAGGTTCAAAAGTCTATGAAAGTTCAACCAAAACATGGCAAAGTCACACAAAACATGCATGGAGCAAGCAGAATTATAGATACGTTTGGGACGTATCAACATCCCCAAGCTTAATTCCTGCTCGTCCTCGAGTAGGTAAATGATAACAAGCATAATTTCTGTGGTGAAATTCCACACAACCATAAAAGGACTTTTAAGTAAAGCAATCAAAGCATGCAATTCAATTCAAGTCTTAACAAGCAAGAGTCTATATTAGCATTGACACAAGCAACAAAAGAACAAAAGGTGTAAGAGCTCTCGCTGTCCGTGACTCGAATGTCTCCAGATGGTGTTTGTGTGCAAGCAAGGGATAGGGAAATACGAGAGAAAAAATAAGGTTGTTGAGAACAACTATCTACTAAAGTTTCACACTTGGTCTCCTTTGGATTCTTATCTGGACTCATCCCCAAACCACTAGCCAGGTACAAGTCAAACTGATCCACTCCCTTTCGATATTTTGAGCACTCATGCAATGGATGAGCGTGAGAAAGAAAGTTGACACCTAAAAGGCGAAACAGAAAGAAGGTGGAGGAGGAAGACAAAAAAAAGGTGTGAAAGGCTGACATCAATGAGGACAATCATAGGCGAGAGAAGGCCATATGATAGATATGATGTGAGGAGTAGGGATTGCCATACAATGGATGCACATGTGAGCTAAAATCTCTTCAAGGGAACTAGTGGGGGTGCATCTAACTTGCATGCTCAAGAAGACCTAGAGCTCGTTTGAGGAGGCTCATCATTGGAATATACAAGCCAAGTTCTATAGTGTGAAGGGTCCCCACATAGCTATATGCATGATGATGATCTCTATGGAGTACAAGGGATAGGAGATGAAGTACTAGTGTGGATCTCTCAAAAGGAATAGTAGTATGCCCCCTTCTCTCTTTTTATTTTTTTCTCCTTTTCTCTTTTTTTTATTTTTTGGTGGCCTCAGTGGCTCTTTCTATTTAACTCTCATTTGTCCTCTTTGGGATCTTTTGATTTTGTCCTCTTTGGGAACTTTTCCTCACTTTAGGGGCAATAATCTATATTGTACAAGAATATAGGAGATCTTTCACACTTTACAAAGGTACTCTCATAAAGAAAATGTAACTATCATGATGCAAATGTATGCTTCTGCCAGGATAGCAGGATATGCAATGATACTAGCGTGTCATGTAGCAATGATTAGGGCAATGCCCAACTAGCATGCGCCTCATCGATCAAGAAAGTAGCATGTATGACATGAAGATCAAGTCATGAGAAGGTGGATGTTGCATGGCAATGTATCTCGGAAAGGCTATGGAAATGCCTTGTAGGTAGGTATGGTGGTTGTTTTGAGGAAAGATATAAGGAGGCTTATGATGACAGAGCGTATCGTGCCAAGGGTTTGGATGCACCGGCGAATTATGCGCCAACTCTCGAGGTGAGAAAGGGCAATGCACGGTACTGAAGAGGCTAGAAGAAGTATAGGTGGGTGGAAATGTCAACTTTCGAATACTCACATTAGTCCGAAGAACTCATGCACTTATTATCGGTAACTCTCAATCTAATCAGGAGGTTCACAAAGAGACAGGTACCCCGAGGAGGAGTGTATGGGGGTTTGGTTATCCTTTCACAAAGAGACAACTTGATGTGCTATGCTTATTTTAATGTGTATGCTTTATATTGCTTTGCATCCAAGTCATCATCAATTGGTTGTTCTCTCAAAGCCTTTGCCAGCCAAACTTCTGTACTAAGAGGAATTCTGCTTGTGCATCCATACCCTGAAACCAGTACCTCCCATATGAGTCCACCATACCTTCCTATTCGTGGTATTCCACTACCACTCCTAAAAGTATAGAATTTTTGTGTTATCCTTAGATGTTCAAAATCTTCTGCTTTGTGCCCCTGTTTTAGCTCATGAGGAAGTAGTAGTTAATTCATGATCTTCTTAAGTTGGACAAGTATTATCCCGGGATTGCATGTCTAATCTGCAAACCCCTAATACAAGGAGAAACTGGCATGAGTGCGCCCAGCTCACAAAAGATAATACAACAAACAAACCCTCCTTCACGCTTTGTTCATGAGAAATCAGAAAACTTTGGCAGTGATAAACAAAGGAGATTGTGGGGATGTGATTTTCCCCGTTTGGGAGCCGTTCCTCGAAACTTGTCCAATCTGAGAAGTAATTGAGTTTTCTATTAGCATTCGTTGACAAATCATGCACCTCTCAAAACTTGTTTTTTATTCTGTTTGATTTAAGGATAGCACTTGAGTTTTCCCTGCTTGCCTTTAACAAGGCCTTTCCTTTACTTTTATGTTGAGTCAGTTTTCCCTACTTCCTCCTTTCCCAAAGAGAATAGACACTTGGTGCTGATGAGGTTTCATCCATATAATGTTGCATTATATTTTTGCCATGCCATATCATTGTTGACATTATCTTTTGATAAGTAAGTTGTTTGCAAAAGCATTTGCCAAGCAAACATCTTCCTTTGTGTTAGCATTCTCACTTCATGAATAACAGCTTGTTCTTTCAAAAGTTCCAAATTGTCTCATCAAAATATAAAAAGAAAGAGCAAAAGTAAAAGCTATTAGTTGTTCTTGACAAAAGGACATGTTTGCCATGATTTGATGAGTTTCCTTAGCCCTACTCTTGATTATAATTGTTATTACTCTTTCATAAGGGCTTTATGAGTTGAAGATTGCTGTTGAGGATGTTTGAGTTTGGTGAAGAAATCATGATGCTTCTTGTCCGTATTCTATTTATCGACACTTCACTCTCTAAACTTGTGGACAGGTTTACCGAGCTCAGTTTTCGCTTGGGTACAAGCGAGGTCTAAGCTTGGGGGAGTTGATACGTCCAAAATGCATCAGTATTTTATATCGTAATTCATCCTTATTCATTGATATATTTCACATTACGATGATGTTCTTATGTTGTTTTGGCTTATTTTACACAGTTTGCAAATTTTCGGTGCCGAAGCAGCAGACGCAGGATTCAGTGGTAAAAAGTGGACGCTGAGTTGCTGAAGAAGAATACCTCCAAATTACCTCAAAATCGACGGAGGGTATTTTACGAAGGATTAACGAAGACTCGCCGAAGAGGGGCCAGAGGGGGGCCACAGGGACCCCAGGCGGCCACCTAGCGCGGCCCCACCCATGGCCGCGCCGGGAGGGCGCCTGGAGCCCTGGGGCCACTCCCGGCTCCCCCCTCTGTCCTATATACTCCTCGTTACGCAAAAACCCTAGAGAGAGAAGCTTTTACGGAGTTCCGCCGCCGCTCTGTGGCGGAAACCTACAGAGAAGAAAAGGGCTCTCCGGAGGGCAGATTCCGCCGAGGAGATCACCTCCCGGAAGGGGATATCATCGCCATCGTCATCACCATCGTCACGGGCATCATCGAGATCATCATCAACATCATCCCAAACATCAGCACCATCTCCACCACCATCCAATCTCACCTCACAAGTTTATCTTGTGTTGTAATCCGTACTATCTATCCTCTCTACTATATCGGTGTTGATTACTACTTTGTGGTGAATGCTATTGAGTTTTATTGGAGAAATATCATTATGTACAGATGGTTTATCATGTATTTATCACCTCTGATCATGATCTATTTTATGTCTTGTGAGTAGTTACTTTAGTTCTTGAGGACATGGGAGAAGTCTAGTTGTTAGTAGTCATATGATGTTGAAGTAATTTGTGTTGTTTGATATTTAGGTTGTGTTGTTATTTTCCTAGTTGTGTTGTGTGAGTCGAACACTCAACACTTCGCCTTATTAAGGACCTAGGGGGATACATTGTGTATAAAGAATGCATATGGTGGGTTGCCGGAGTGACAGAAACCTGAACCCCAGTTTTCACACTTTTGCACAAGGGAATAATGGATCCTTGATCTTATTGCTGTGGTTAGGCTTTGCCTTAATTTCTATCTTTTATTTGCGGATGCTTGCAAGATGTTTAATCATAAGAGTGCACTTATCTTAGTCTAGAAGGTGCGCTAGCATAGATCCACCCACTCAACACTTATCAGCACAACGCTTGTTATCGATACGGAGTATGGCGAAAACACGTGACTACCTCTCCATGTGTCCTCAAGAACGCTTTAGTCTTTATAAGTTCAGTTTCCAGGCTTATCCTTTGCTCAAAAGGATTGGGCCACTTGTTGCTCTTCAGTGCTATTTACTTTGCTTGCTTTTATCTTATTGTTGCTTATATCGAAAACCCTTAAAAAGTTATCTTTCAGTGCTTGCAGTTATTCCTTGTCCAAAATCACCTATCAATACCTTTCGCTCCTTGTTGGGTTCGACACTCTTACTTATAGAAAATGCTGCAACAAATCCCTTTACGTTGAGGGTCATCACCCACCGTTGCCACAACTAGGCGGTCAGCATGGCGGAGGCGGTGGTAACCATGGCCACAACTAGGCGATTAGCGTGGTAGTGGCGACAACTAGGGTGTGTCCATATGGCTATATTAATCAGTTATTTTAGTTTCTTTAAGTGTAATCAGTTATTTTAGTTTTTTAAGGGTAATTAGTTATCTTAGTTGTTGTATAAAGTGAACTTCGTCTTTATCATATTTATATGCACATTACTAGAAACTATTATTTCTGAGAAGGACATCTAATTAACATAATACGTAACAAGGATTACTTAACAACATTTAAGTTCAGACGTACATAACATACGGTGGTGCAAATAATACAGTACTCAGCAAGAAGGATTTAAGGAAAGTATTGCCCAGGATCTGCGTTACAAAACGTCTTGAATGAATAGGAAAAAGACTTCCATACTTTCGTACAAGAAGAGAAAAATGTTGTCTCCCATTTTCAGTTGTGGACGAATTTCCATCACAAGGTACCATTTATGAATGATAATTGATCCATTTTTAGGGCAAAGGATGTACATTGACATCACCTTATTATTCTCACCAATTGCTAGAGTTGTTGGACCTGTAGATGGGATCAATTCAGGAACAACTGAAGGCGGCAATACATGTTGCAAGACGATAAAACAATTGTAACACTGGATGAACGTATATCTTACGAAAGTATATATAACGTAAAACATTATGTACCAGGATTTTCCCATCGATACAATTCGTTCTGTTCAAGGTATGCACGAGTGGCACACATGATGCCATCATGTATCCAACATGGAAACACTTAATAAGTGAGTCAATTCTTTCCATAAATTCTAAGAGAGCCTCCAAATCTTGCCAGTTAAATTTGGAGTGAGGACTAATATTTATAACTTTAACTACACATTCAACAAAGTCTGCATGAAAATAATCATACTTGTCAGTACTTATATTTTTTATAAATAAATAATTAGTAAGCGAGGACAGACACATGCAAGACTTGAAAGAATACTATATTTGATAGTTAGTCCATCGACGAATATAATTTGGCAACTTTACATGTATGATAGCACCAGGTTGTGTTATATCCACTAACACTTTTGTGGTAGCTTTTAGCACATAACGTGTAGCAAACTTTCTCCACAAGCCTTTCTAAAAATAGCAGCGACCTTCAGCACCTGTATTAAGCCGAACTTTGAACTTGTATCCATAGTTCATCTGTACTGTAACCTTAGTTGAGTCTTCATTCAGGTAAATGGAAAACTTATGTATCAGAGGTGTTGTTGCAAAGCAAGGGATGTATTGCAGGAAATATATAGTAGGGATGAGAAACTATTTGTGTATCTTTATGTACTCATGCAAATATGAGCTTCACATAAATGATTGCACAACAATAATTTGACGAATTTTAGTAGGACTTTCCAGTTTGATGACAATGTTGTATGGCTCACAATTTGGCTTAGTACAGATATGCATTACTCAACAAAATCAACGGAACTTCAATTTCACATCAGTTGAACTCAAGATTTTAAAAAAATTGTTTCATAAATTTTGTTAGAAGTGAGAACCTTGTCTGAATTACATCTTGATAAGAGGGGTGTACAAGAACATATTATGCGCTTCAAGAAATCATCTCGCACGGTGATGTTGAAAAACTCATGTGTGTGGTCAAGGACGCATAGTCCACCCGTGTCATTACACTTTGGGCACTTGATGACCCACAACCGTAAGGGATCTATTGCAGCGTTGTCGATAAGTAAGAGTGTCGAACCCAACGAGGAGCAGAAGGTAATAGCAAGTGACTTTGGCAAGGAGATAACTGCAAGCACTGAAAGATAACTTTTTAGGGGTTTTCTTGGTATAAGCAACAGGAAAGTAAAACGAGCAAAGTAAAAGACACTGGAGAGTAATGAGTGGCCCAATCCTTTCTGAGCAAAGGAGAGGCCTAGCAACTGAACTTATAAAGGCTAAAGTGTTCTTGAGGACACACGGGAGAGGTAGTCATGTGCTTTCGCCATATTACGTATCGGTACTATGTGTTGTGTTGAGAAGTGTTGAGTGGGTGGATCTATGCTAGTACACCCTCTAGACTAAGATAAGTGCACTCTTATGTTAAACACATTGCAAGCATCCGCAAATACAAGATAGTAATTAAGGCAAAAGCCTAACCATAGCAATACCATCGGTGATCCATTGTTCCCTTGTGCAAAAGCGTGCAAACTGGGGTTTAGGTTTCTGTCACTCCGGCAACCCACCGTAAGCATTCTTTGTACACAATGTATTCCCCTAGGTCCATGATAAGGCGAAGTGTTGAGTGTTCGACTCACACAACACCACTAGGAAAATAACAACACAACTTAAATATCAAACAACACAAATTACTTCAACATCATATGACTACTAACAACTAGACTTCTCCCATGTCCTCAAGAACTAAAGTAACTACTCACAAGACATAAAAGAGATCATGATCAGTGGGGATAAATACATGATAAACAATCTGGACACAATAATATTTCTCCAACAAAACTCAATAGCATTCACCACAAAGTAGTAATCAACACCGATAGAGTAGAGAGGATAGATAGTACGGATTAAAACACGAGTTGCAATTGTGAGATGAGATTGGATGGAGGTGGAGATGGTTCTGATGATGGGTATGATGTTGATGATGATCTCGATGATGCCCGTGACGATGGTGATGACGATGGCGACGATCTCCCCTTCCGGGAGGTGATCTCCCCGGAGGAATCTGCCCGCCAGAGATGGATTTTCTTCTCTGTAGGTTTCCGCCACGGAGCGGCGGCGGAACTCTGTAAACTCCCCCTGTTTTAGGGTTTCTGATATATGAGCGATATATAGGCCAGAAGGGGGAGCCGGGAGTGGCCCCAGGGGTCCAGGCGCCCTCCCGGCGCGGCCAGGGTGGGGGCCGCGCCAGTTGGCCGCCTGGGCACCCTGTGGCCCCCTCTGGTCGCTCTTTTGCGTGTCTTTGTGATCCTTCTGGAAAATAGCCTCCGTCTATTTTCAGGTAATTTGGAGGTATTCTTCTTCAGCAACTCAGTGTCTACTTTTTACCGCTGAATCCTGCGTCTACTGCTTCGGCACCGGAAAGTTGCAAACTGTGTAAAATAGGCCAAAACAACATAAGAATACCATCATATCATGAAATATATCAATAAATAAGAAAGAATTACTATATAAAATAGTGATGCATTTTGGAAGTATCAACTCCCCCAAGCTTAGACCTCGCTTGTCCCCAAGCGATTACTGGGCTCGGTAAACCTGTCCACAAGTTTAGAGAGTGAATTGTCGATAAATAGAATACGGACAAGAAGCATCAAGGTTCCTTCATCAAACTCAAGCATCCTCAACAGCAACCTCAACTCATAAGGCCCTTATGAGAAAGTAATAACAATTATAATCAAAAGTAGGGCTGAGGAAACTTATCAAATTATGGCAAACATATCCTTGGTCAAAGGACAACTAATAACTTTTACTCTTCCTCTTTCTTTGTAATGAAACAATTTTGCAGCTTTTGAAAGAACATGTTATTAGTCATGAAGTGCAAATGCTAACACAAAGGAAGATGCTTGCTTGGCAAAATCTTTCGCAAACAACTTACTTATCAAAAGATAATGTCAACAAGGATATGGCATGGCAAAACTTAATGCAGCATTGTAAGGATGAATCCTCATCAACATCAAATGTTTGTTCTCTTAGGGAAAAGAAGGAAGTGGGACAACTGACTCAACATGAAGGTGGATGAAAGGCCTTGTTAAGGGCAAGCAGGGAAAACTCATGTGCTATCCTTAAATCAAACAGAATAAAAATAGATTTTGGGGTGGTGCATAGTTTGTCAACGAATGCTAATAGATAACTCAATTACTTCTCAAGATGAACAAGTTTCGAGGAACGGCTCCCAAGTGGGGACGATCACATCCCCTTAATCTCCTTTGTTTATCACTGCCAAAGTTTCTGATTTCTCATAGACCAAGCGTGAAGGAGGTTTTGTTTGTTATATTATCTTTCGAGCTAGGCGCACCCATGTCAGTTCCTCCTCGTATTATGGGTTTGCAGATTAGACATGCAATCCCGGGGTAAAACTTGTCCAACTTAAGAAGATCATGAATTACCTACTACTTCCTCATGAGCTAAACAAGAGGCACAAAACAGAAGCTTTTGAACATTTAAGGATAGCACATAAATTCTATACTTATAGGAGTGGTAGGGGAATACCACAAATAGGAAGGTAAGGTGGACTCACATGGAAGGTATTGGTTTCAGGGTATGGATGCACAAGCTGAAATCTACTTGGCAAAGAGTTTGGCTAGCAAAGGCTTTGAGAGAACAGACAATTGATGTTAATTTAGATGCAAAACATATAAGGCATAAACATTAAGGTAAGCATAAAATATCAAGTTGTCTTCCTTGTCAACATAACACTTCAAGCATGATTACATAAAGGTTTTGGCTATGTCGCTACTTGAGAAAACATGCATGTTGTCATGACCAAAGCTATGTTTGCCCAAATTAAATAAAGTTTTCAAAGCCATACCTGATATAAGGTCAATACTCCCCATAAGAATCGTCATATGAGGCCGATTGCGCGAAGAGAATACCGAGTGCAGAGAAGAAACTAATAGACTTCTCATTAATATTCCATTATAGACGACTCCACACTTCACGGATACAATCTCTCCACAGACGGAGTGATAGACCTCGATGCAAACACCTATTTCATATAATAACTTCCCTAGACATGATATGACTCTACTTGACTCTTAAAAGACTTAGATAAAGATAAAGATACCGGGCACTCCCCCAAGCTTGGAACAAGCCAAGGGGATGCCATTACCCGAGGAGATTTACTCCTCATTCTTGTTCTTCTCAGTCAGGTACTCCTTGGCGAAGCGCTTCCCTGGTAGCTCCTCTCCAGTCTCGAAGGACATTCCCGTCTCCAGGATCCTGCACTCAGCACCTAAACCCATGCACAAAAACTTTAGTTCATACTCACAGTTCTGGTTGTGCAGATCATAGATTTGTGCCTGGAGCCCGTAAACTTTTTCTTCTAGTGCGGACAAACTTGACCACACCTCCTTCATCTCTTTCTTATGGGAAGCCTCGATCTCATTCCTGATATCGAAGTTGGCTTCAATACCACGCTCCACCATCTTCTTGAACTTGAAGACCTCATGTTCCATCTCCTTCAGCCGCTCCTCGGTGCTCCTCTCCATGACTCAGATCTTCCTTGTGGAGAACACCGTCCTCCACACGAAGGACCTGGGGGTGCTTGTTCACCTCAGCGAGGTAAGGGTTGATGACGTTGATGACGAACTTGTCCTTGGGGGAACTTGGGGAAGCCATGGCACCTAGGGCTAGCTAAAAGATTTCCTGGCAGAAACAGATTGAAGATAAAACACACGAAATCGCGAGATACGTTGCCGGAACGATCCGGGCAATTATATAGCAAAAATTTCTGCAACAAAAGGAAGGTAACGAGCCAAAGTGGGGTCGGAGATGGACTCCTGGGAGCCCAGGCGGCCTCCCGGCGCGGCCAGGAGGTAGGCCGCGCCAGGGGGGTGCCTGGGCCCCCTGGAGCTCCTCTCCGGCTCCACTTAGGCCTCGAATTTTCCTAATTTTGAAAAAACTCATAATATGGAACTTTTATGGTGGTTCACGATGTTTCCTTACTGTAATACATACCTTTTCTTATTCTGCTTCTGTCGGTGTCTGAAACAGGGCTGCAACATGTTCTTCATGAGTTGTTGTGCGTACTATATTTACATCAACATTGACGGGATCTCCCGCCATGTAATACTTGAGTCTTTGCCCATTCACAACATGAGGTTTGGTTCCTTCAAAATTGTTAATCTTGATTGCACCAGACCGGTAGACTTCTTCGATATGAAATGGCCCTTCCCACCTGGAAAGTAGTTTACCTGGAGAAAACCTGAAACGAGATCTAAACAATAAAACTTTATCACCAACATTAAATTCACGTTTCAGAATCCTCCTGTTATGCCACTTCTTTACCTTTTCCTTGAACATTTTAGCGCTCTCGTAAGCTTCACTTCTCCACTCATCTAGAGAAGTCAAGTTCATGAGACGCTTTTCACCAGCTAACTTTGGGTCAGCATTAAGCTCTCTAACAGCCCAGAAAGCTTTGTGCTCTAATTTAATGGCAAATGGCAAGCCTTGCCATAGACCATTTTATAGGGAGACATGCCCATGGGGTTTTTGTAAGCAGTTCTATACACCCACAAAGCATCTCCTAACTTATTTGACTAGTCCTTCCTATTTCTGTTAACTGTCTTTTGCAAGATCAACTTGATCTCTCTATTGGTGAGCTCAACTTGCCCACTAGTTTGAGGATGGTACGGTGAAGTAATTCTATGATTGACATCATACTTGGCTAAAGCTTTTCTAAAAGCTCCGTGCGTGAAGTTTGATCCTCCATCAGTCATGAGATACCTAGGTACACCAAACCTAGGGAAAATTACATCTTTGAGCATTTTCAAAGATTTTTTGTGATCAGCACTCTCAGTGGGGATTGCTTCAACCCACTTGGTGACATAATCAACAGCAACTAATATGTGAGTGTACTTGTGCGAAGAAGGAAAAGGACCCATAAAATCAAAACCCCAGCAATCAAAAGGCAGTGAGTAATTCATAGGAATCTCATTCCTTCTACTAATATTACCAACTCTCTGACATTTATCACAGGCTAAAACATAATTTCTAGCATCTTTAAAGAGAGTAGGCCAATAAAAAACTGATTGGAGAACCTTATGTGTGGTTCTCTCACCGGCGTGATGTCCTCCATAGGGACTATCGTGACATTGCTTGAGAATGTCTTTCTCCTCGTGTTCCGGTATGCATCTTCTCACGATCCCGTCTGGACCTTCTTTGAAAAGATGTGGGTCATCCCAAAAGTAATGCCTGAAATCATGGAAGAACTTCTTCCTTTGCTGAAATGTTAAACCTGGAGGCAAATACTTTGCAACGATAAAATTAGCATAATCTGCAAACCAAGGATCGGAAAGAGATTGTACTTTAACAACGGCAAGTTGTTCGTCTGGAAAACTGTCGTTGACTGGAATGGGATCATGCGGTATATCTTCCATCCTTGAAAGATTGTCCGCTACAGGGTTGTCCGCACCTTTTCTATCAACAATATGCAAATCAAATTCTTGAAGGAGGAGTACCCATCTGATGAGTCTTGGTTTGGCATCCTTCTTCGTCATAAGATACTTAATGGCAGCATGGTCAGTATGAATAATAACTTTAGAATCAACAATATACTGCCTAAACTTATCACAAGCAAACACTACTGCTAAGAATTCCTTCTCAGTAGTAGCATAGCTCTTTTGAGCACTATCAAGGGTTTTACTAGCATAATAGATAACATTCAACTTTTTATCAACCCTTTGTCCTAAAATACCTCCAACAGCAAAATCACTAGCATCACACATAATTTCAAAGGGCAAACTCCAGTCAGGCGGTTGTACTATAGGAGCGGTTATTAAAGCTTTCTTAAGAACTTCGAAAGCCTCCTTACAATCTTCATCAAATACAAAAGGAACATCCTTCTGGAGAAGATTAGTGAGGGGTCTCAAGGTCTTAGAAAAGTCTTTAATAAATATTCTATAGAAACCAGCATGACCGAGAAAACGACGAATACCTTTAATGTCCCTTGGATAGGGAATCCTTTCGATAGCTTCAATTTTCGCTTTGTCCACTTCAATTCCCCTCTCGAAAATCTTGTGGCCAAGCACGATCCCTTCGTTAACCATGAAGTGGCACTTTTCCCAGTTTAGAACTAATTTTGTATCCTCGCATCTCTGCAAAACTTTATTAAGATTGTGGAGATAGTGGTCAAAGGAAGTTCCATAGACGGAGAAATTGTCCATGAAGACTTCCACAATCTCCTCACAGAAACCATGAAATATTGCAGACATACATCTCTGAAAAGTAGCAGGGGCATTGCATAAACCAAAAGGCATACGCCTATAAGCATAAGTACCATAAGGACAAGTGAAAGTGGTCTTCTCTTGATCGGCAGTGTTAACATGAATTTGAGAGAAGCCAGAGTACCCGTCAAGATAGCAAAAGTGGGTGTTTTTCGACAGCCTCTCAAGCATCTGATCGATAAAGGGCAGCGGGTAGTGGTCCTTCCTAGTTGCCTTGTTCAACTTCCTGTAATCAATACACATTCTATATCCAATAATAATTCTCTGAGGTATTAGTTCATTCTTATCATTAGGGACTAAAGTGGTCCCTCCTTTCTTAGGAACACAATGAACTGGACTTACCCACTTACTATCGGCTATAGATTAGATAATACCTGCGGCTAGAAGCTTGAGGATTTCGGTCCTCACAACATCCATCATCTTTGGGTTCAACCGTCGTTGATGGTCAACAACAGGTTTAGCATCGGGCTCGAGGTTGATGGTATGTTGGCAGATATATGGACTAATTCCCTTAAGGTCATCAAGGGTATAGCCAATTGCACCATGATGTTTACGAAGTATCTCCAGTAATCGCTCTTCTTCATATCCTGAAAGGTTAGAGTTGATAATAACAGGATATACTTTCTTTTCATCTAAATAAGCATACTTCAGCGTATCGGGAAGAGTTTTGAGATCAAACACCGGGTCTTATTTTGGTTTGGATAGAATTCCTAAAGGTTCAACCGGAAGGTTGTGCTTCAGGATAGCAGGTTGTCTCAAGAAGATTTCATCAATTTCATTTCTTTCCTGCATATGAGTATCATTCTCGTGGTCCTCCATGTATTGCTGCAAAGGATCATTAGGGGGAATAGCAATAGAAGCAATACTTTCAATAATTTTATCATCATTAGGTAATTCAGTACCACGAGGCTGCTTAGAGATCTTAGAAAAGTTAAATTCATACGGCTCACCATTGAATTCAACAGAAACTTTGCCTTTCTTGCAATCTATAATAGCTCCACAAGTTCTGAGAAAAGGTCTACCAAAAATAATAGGACAAAAACTATCTTGCACTGAACCAAGTACGAGAAAGTCGGTAGGATACTTTACCTTTCCGCATAGGACTTCAACATCTCTCACAATCCCGATAGGAGAGATAGTAGCTTTGTTTTCAAGATGAATAGTAGCATCAATCTCTTCGAGTTCACAGGGTGAAATCTCACCCATGATCTCTTGATAAAGCGAATAAGGAATCGCGCTAGCACTTGATCCCAGATCGCATAGCCCGTAATAATTGTGATCTCCTATTTTAACAGATACAACTGGTGTACCTGAAATTGGGCTTTTATTTTTGCCTGTGACAATGTTAGTTGAAACAGCACAAAAATTTATAATAGAATCTGAAACATCATTAGTAACTAAATCTTTAACCATAGCAACTTGAGGATCGACACTGATCTGGTCTTCAGGTTCTCCTGTTCTCCTCTCAATTTTATTTATTATGCCTGTCACAAAAGAGTGCTCCCTTATCCTTGAAGGAAAAGGGGGTTGTTCATATATAACTGCAGGCAAAATAGGATCAGCAACGTGAATATCAATAGGCACTTCTTTGAAAGGCTTATGGTACTGATCCTTCTTCATCTTAGAAGAATCAACATGAGAGGAAAAGTTCTTACAAAAATCAATCATTAGATGGGAATCCAGACCAATCTTAGAGCAAAAGGTATTAAAATAATCAGTTTTCACATAGCTCTCAATATAATCATGCTCATAATTTATAGCAGGTTCAATACCTTTATCGATTTCCCAGTCTTCAGTATTCTTCTGGATCCTTTCGATGAGATCCCATCTTTATTCAACGCTCTTTGTCTGAAATACCCCGCTAGAGGAGGCATCCAACATTTCCTTATCCTGACGAAAAAGCCTGGCATAAAAATTTTTAAGTATAATATCTTCGGGGAGCTTATGGATACGACATTTGAACATTAGGGATTTAAGACTCCCCCATGCTTGAGCGATGCTCTCTCCGTCGCGAGACCTAAAGTTCTAGATATAATTCCTGTCTCGATGAACTTCATGAAGAGGGTAAAACTTTGTATAAAAGAGAGACAGAAGCTCTTCCCAATTGAGAGAATGTGAGTTATCGAGGAGCTTATACCAATCGGAAGCTTTGTCCGTAAGCGATATGGAGAATAATTTCTTCATAACGAACTCCAGTTGCACACCTGCAAGCTTGAATAATGAACATAATCGTGATAAATATAGAAAGTGTTCACCTGGATGTCTGTCTGCTGCATAGCGATTAGTTAAGACATAATCGATGATACCAAAGGGTATCTTATAAGGCACAATTTCAGCAGGGTCAGGAGTGACTAACTTAGTAGTGGGGAGGCTCCCCAAGAACAACGATCCAAGAGTAGGGGTGTCCATAAGGACAAAAGCAGCAACAGCAAAACTAAAAACAGAAATGTAAAACCTTCCTTACCAGCTTCACTTACTAATAGCGCTACGGTCCCTGGCAATGGCGCCAGAAAACGGTACTTGAAGACCCACAACCATAAGGGAACTATTGCAGCGTTTTTGATAAGTAAGAGTGTCGAACCCAACGAGGAGCAGAAGGTAATAGCAAGTGAATTTGGCAAGGAGATAACTGCAAGCACTGAAAGATATCTTTTTAGGGGTTTTCTTGGTATAAGCAATAGGAAAGTAAAACGAGCAAAGTAAAAGACACTGGAGAGTAATGAGTGGCCCAATCCTTTCTGAGCAAAGGAGAGGCCTAGCAACTGAACTTATAAAGGCTAAAGTGTTCTTGAGGACACACGGGAGAGGTAGTCATGTGCTTTCGCCATATTACGTATTGGTACTATGTGCTGTGTTGAGAAGTGTTGAGTGGGTGGATCTATGCTAGTACACCCTCTAGACTAAGATAAGTGCACTCTTATGGTTAAACACCTTGCAAGCATCCGCAAATACAAGATAGTAATTAAGGCAAAAGCTTAACCATAGAAATACGATCGGTGATCCATTGTTCCCTTGTGCAAAAGCGTGCAAACTGGGGTTTAGGTTTCTGTCACTCCGGCAACCCACCGTAAGCATTCTTTGTACACAATGTATTACCCTAGGTCCTTGATAAGGCGAAGTGTTGAGTGTTCGACTCACACAACACCACTAGGAAAATAACAACACAACTTAAATATCAAACAACACATATTACTTCAACATCATATGACTACTAACACCTAGACTTCTCCCATGTCCTCAAGAACTAAAGTAACTACTCACAAGACATAAAAGAGATCATGATCAGTGGGGATAAATAGATGATAAACAATATGGACACAATAATATTTCTCCAACAAAACTCAATAGCATTCACCACAAAGTAGTAATCAACACCGATAGAGTAGAGAGGATAGATAGTACGGATTAAAACACGAGTTGCAATTGTGAGATGAGATTGGATGGAGGTGGAGATGGTGCTGATGATGGGTATGATGTTGATGATGATCTCGATGATGCCCGTGACAATGGTGATGACGATGGCGACGATATCCCCTTCCGGGAGGTGATCTCCCCAGCGGAATGTGCCCGCCAGAGATGGCTTTTCTTCTCTGTAGGTTTCTGCCACGGAGCGGCGGCGGAACTCCGTAAATTCCCCCTGTTTTAGGGTTTCTGATATATGAGCGATATATAGGCCAAAGGGGGAAGCCGGGAGTGGCCCCAGGGGTCCAGGCGCCCTCCCGGCACGGCCAAGGTGGGGGCCGCGCCAGGTGGCCGCCTGGGCACCCTGTGGCCCCCCTCTGGTCGCTCTTTTGCGTGTCTTTGTGATCCTTCTGGAAAATAGCCTCCGTCGATTTTCAGGTAATTTGGAGGTATTCTTCTTAAGCAACTCAGCGTCTACTTTTTACCGTTGAATCCTGTGTCTGCTACTTCGGCACCGGAAAGTTGCAAACTGTGTAAAATAGGACAAAACAACATAAGGATAGCATCATATCATGAAATATATCAATGAATAAGAAAGAATTACTATATAAAATAGTGATGCATTTTGGACGTATCAGCGCTGGAATTGAAACCTCGAGTAAGGCCGAAGAAAAACGGATCCACGTAGATTGCGTTTACAAGGATTACTAGCTACAACAGACTTCAAATTTGAGGTAAAAATGCGGGTGAATATTCCACTAACCTTCATGTCCACCAGTAAAACCCCAATCTGGCGGGGGTGGGTGACTGCGAGAAAGACGTCGGCGGCAGTAGGTGTGATAATCGGCGACTCGAGGGGCGGTGTCGAAATGCGGTTCTGCTTGCAGCGGCAACAATCTACAGCGACGTCAGTACGGGAAATCGGGTATTTTAACAGGGTTAAGAACGAGCAGATGAAAGCTCAAGAATGATCAGAGGGGGAGGGGGTGAATGATCACTTCTAAAATTTCTGCGAAACTTAGAAGTGATTCTGAGAAACTACAAACAACTAAGTGTAACTCGAAGGAATTGCATCATAGAAAGACATTCTTAAGCCGAAAGTAAATGGGACGAGGGGAAACATCGAAGGCAAATAGGCAACAGAGTAAATACTGAATGTAAATACGAGTAAGAAAACGAGCCTAGCACAAAGATGTTTGGTGAACCAGTTCACACTCTGCAAAGTGCTACGTATGGTTGGAGGGACTAGTGATTGAACACCTGGAGCAAAAATCTCTCCGTCCTATTCTCCACTTCAATAAACTCCTCGAGCTTGTCCAGTTCTTACTCGGGGTAGATGATTCAGGACATCTTCGAAACCTTTACAAACGTCCTTCAACAGCGACAATTACTCATCGACTGCTTGACAGGCGACGCCTAACCGTCTAGGAGACTTGTATATATCCAAGATAAAAAAGGTTGGCTAATGTCAACCTAAGTCTGTGTGATCTGCACAACTCAGTTTGGGACTTGGGGTTGGTTTTCTCTCGAGATCTTTCTTGGGATGCTCACATCACTTCAGTCTCAAAATATTCAGTGGATCAGCCAACCGCAAAAGGCGGGTGGGTATGGGGTTGAAGGGAATATGCCCGAGAGGCAATAATAAAGTGGTTATTATCTTATTCCATGTTTATGATAAATTTTTATTTTCATGCTATAATTGTGTTAACCGGAAATGTTAATACATGTGTGTTTAATAAACAAAGAAAAGGTTCCTAGTAATGTCTCTCTTTATACTAGCTTGTTGATTAACGGATGATCAAGGTTTCCTGATCATTGACATTGGATGTCGTTAATAACAAGGTCATATCATTGGAGAATGATGTGATGAACATACACCCACAGTAGTTATAGCAATACGATCATGTCATCAAGTTTCTATTGTTGTATCAAACTTTCACGAAGTAACTCTAATCCTTAGACCATGAGATCACGTCAATCACTGACACCGGAAGAGTACTTTGATTCCATCAAACGTCACACCATAACAGGGTGATTATAAAGGTGTCGTTGGGTACTTGGAAAGTGTTAGTTGAGGCTCGTGGATCAAGAGTGGGATTTGTCCATCCAGATGACTGAGAGATATACTCTAGGCCCTCTCGGTGATATCACATTGACATCGCTTGCAAGCACGTGACTGGCTCACGAGGATGTTATATCACGGAACGAGTAAAGAGTACTTGTCGGTAACGAGATCGAACTAGGTATGGATGATACCAAATGATCGGATCTCGGACAAGTAAAATATCGCGAGACAAAAGGAATTGGTTACGGAGTAATGGTTCACACGATCACTAGTTCATCGTTGAGTAAGTGGGAGTCATCATGGATCTCCAGATCCCGCTGATGATTATTGATCAGAGAAGAGTCTCTGTCATGTCCATTTTATTCACGAACCGTAGGGTGACACACTTAAGGATTCGTTGACGCGTTTGAGTGGATACGGAACGCCGGAGAATATACTGGACAACGCATGGACTGTTTTGATAAAACTGCTGGAATAGTTTCGGTATATCAAAATAGTGCAAGGGGATAATTGTTAATGTGTTCATTGAATGAAGTGTTCATCAATGAAGTACTCATTGAATGAAGTGTTCATTAATTTGAGTGACATTAAACAAGATAATTAAAAGTGTTTTAATGTGATAAACTCTTGGAATTTTGAGTGGATAATTATGGAAGTTATGGGAATAATGTGTGACCCTTTGTTTTTGTGAGTGGAGAGTCCACCCACATGATGAAGGGAGAGGTGGGGGCACCTCTTGGGGCGTGCTACCCCTTGGGGGCTGCCTCCCCCTCCTATATATAGATGGGTGGAGGTGAAGGGATCGTTGCATAGAAAACAAAAATTTTCCTACGATTGCAACTGCCAAGATCACATCTAGGAGATAACTTGTAACGGTTTGAGAAGGACTCACCCTCGAAGACCAAAAAGCTTTAACGAGAACGATTCTCGTGGGTGATGTAGTCGATCACTTGCCGACCTCAAGGTCGTGATGAAGATGGGCGCCACAAACGGGCAGCGCCTCCGTAATCGGTCACACGTACGGATCAGCGACGACCTCCGCCCCTTGCTCCAGTTGGGCAGCGGAAGTAGTGGATCCTCGGGAACTCCAGCAGCACTACAACATAGTGGTGGTGGTGGTAGAGAAGATCTTGAGCAGGGCTTCGCCTAAGCACCGTACTCGTGAAACTGGATCAGCTAGCAAGGGGAGGAAGATGCCAACCAAAGGGCATATGAGAGATGGAGGAATGAGTGAGTAGAGGGGGTCTCCACCTCCTCCTTTTATAGGAGAGGGGGGCAGCACCCAAGGCGCCCCAAGAGGTGCCCCCACCTCTCCCCTCTTGATTGCTAGTGGAGTCTCCACTCACACATAATCAAGTGGCACTTTCTCCCATTTAACCTCCACTCAAAAACCAAAGGTCTTCCAATTAAAACTCCTTTTAATTCACTTGTTTAATGTCACTCAAATTAATGAACACTTCATTTAATGAGTACTTCATTGATGAACACTTCATTCAATGAACACATTAACAATTATCCCCTTGCACTATTTTGATATACCGAAACTATTCCAGCAGTTTTATCAAAAACAGTCCATGTGCTGTCCAGTATATTCTCCGGCGTTCCGTATCCACTCAAACGCGTCAACGAATCCTTAAGTGTGTCACCCTACGGTTCGTGAATAAAATGGACATGACAGAGACTCTTCTCCGATCAATAATCATCAGAGGGATCTGGAGATCCATGATGACTCCCACTTACTCAACGATGAACTAGTGATCGTGTGAACCAAAACTCCGTAACCAATTCCTTTTGTCTCGCGATATTTCACTTGTCCGAGATCCGATCATTTGGTATCATCCATACCTAGTTCGATCTCGTTACCGACAAGTACTCTTTACTCGTTCCGTGATATAACATCCTCGTGAGCCAGTCACGTGCTTGCAAGCGATGTCAATGTGATATCACCGAGAGGGCCCAGAGTATATCTCTCCGTCATCTGGATGGACAAATCCCACTCTTGATCCACGAGCCTCAACTAACACTTTCCAAGTACCCAACGACACCTTTATAATCACCCTGTTACGGTGTGACGTTTGATGGAATCAAAGTACTCTTCCGGTGTCAGTGATTGACGTGATCTCATGGTCTAAGGATTAGAGTTACTTCGTGAAAGTTTGATACAGCAATAGAAACTTGATGACATGATCGTATTGCTATAACTACTATGGGTGTATGTTCATCACATCATTCTCCAATGACATGACCTTGTTATTAACAACATCCAATGTTCATGACCAGGAAACCTTGATCATCCGTTAATCAACAAGCTAGTATAAAGAGAGGCATTACTAGGAACCCTTTCTCTGTTTATTAAACACACATGTATTAACGTTTCCGGTTAACACAATTATAGCATGAAAATAAAAATTTATCATAAACATGGAATAAGATAATAACCACTTTATTATTGCCTCTCGGGCATATTCCCTTCAGTCTCCCACTTGCACTAGAGTCAATAATCTAGTTTGGTACTTGCGCATCCAACACCTATGGCATTCAGTTGTTATCCATACGCATTGCTAGTGGTAAACCTAATCTCCAGATCTGACACTTCAGGTTCGTGTGTATTTGCATTTCTTTGCGTCTCTACGCATCACTCATTCACTAATGAGATGGCATTGCATAAATTTGGTCCTCCGGTGAGACCTTAGTCCCTTGAGCTCAAAACATGTTGAATCTATTGTCGTACAATAGATCTTCATAGTATTAGCTCGCTTGGAACTACACCTAGTTTGTCAAACAAACTTCTTGACACAAATGCCCTCCTTTGCTGCTGCTAGAGCAGTCATATACTTAGCCTTTCGTTGTAGTATTCGTCACAATGTCTTAACTTTGGAACTCATCCAAATCCATTTGGAACTATTCCAAATCTATCATGGAACTTTCTTCCATTACATTTTGCCACCTTAACATACCGCCAAAATTGAGATAAATGTAGATTGTATCTTGCGACAAAACTAGTATCAATGTAACACTTTACAATGAACTATTGTCCAACATACATAATATATATTCTTAGTCCTTCCAAAGCACGTAAGGATATCTTTACTATTGTCCAATGATCATCTTATGAATCATTTTGGTATATGCTCATAACATTTAGAGCATAGGACATTCTTGGAATTGTACATATCATGGTGTACATGATTGATCAAATCATTCATGTGATTTTACTCATCAAGTGTCAAAACACTTGAATCTCGCTTCAACCTTTTCCATGCGGCAAGAACTTTTCTCGTCGTTTCCATATTGAACTTATTCAATATTTCATATATGTACTTCCGCCCAACCATATTAGCACCTCAATCTATCTATATAGACCATATTAGCCCAATATACTGGCTTTGCCCAAATCTTCCATTAAAATCAAATTTTCAATGAAATTTCACCCGTGTCAATAAAATATACATCATTTCCAATCAACAATATGTCTTCTACATAATGTATTAGAAATATGTCTCAGCGCTCCCACTTAATTTCTTGCAAAAGCAAGCATCTTCACCATCTCTGATGAAACTAAACGTTTTAACAATTTCATCATGATGAAGATTCCAACTCCGTGAATTCTTATTTCAACCATTGAAATTTGCATGCTATTTTAGCATCCTTTGAATTAACAGAACCCTTTGGACCGTGTCCTGTACATGTCTTAGGTAACCATTCTATTAGAAGAACGTTGTTCTGTTTGTTCAACTACCATATACCAAAACTAGCATATGTAGTGGTTGCTACAATAATCCGTCCAGACTAAATATCGTTATGAAAGATCAAATCTTGTCATAGCCAACTCTTTGAACATAATCGTAAACCATTTTAACGATATGTCGAATATTTCATAGATGTGAGAACATCCACGTCTGTTTCTTTATAGATCCAAACACGGTATCTAGAGGGTCTTCCAAGTTCAGAAACTTGGTTTCTCGTGTATGGAACTATCACGGATTTTATAGCTTCTAGCCATTTTGCCGGAGTCAGGGCCCATCATTGCTTCTTTGCATGTAGTCGGTCCATTATTATCAAATAACAATGATTCAATCTCAAATCTTACTATTTGATCGATTATCCGAACTACGCAGTTCAATAGGAACTTAGATCGTCGTGACCACAACCTTTGGGACACGGGAGCCAAGAGCATTGCGGCCGCTTCCGGGAAACTTTCCGGCGCTGCGCCACTTAGCACTTAAAGCTTAGGTTCAACAACCTAATCGAAGTTCTAGTGTCCTCCCACTTAACTTTTCGCAAAAAATTCCTTCTCAAGAAACTTGATGCACTTAGCCACAAAACACTTTTGTCTTTAGTGTTATGGAGGAATACCCAACGGTTACTTTGGGATAACTTACAAAGACGCACTTTATCCGACTTTGGTTGTAAACATTTTACATATGCCTTGCATACCAAAATTTAAGAAAAGACAAATTGGGTTTTATCCCATTCCACAACTCATATGGTGTCATTTCAACGGATCTCGATGGCGCTCTTTTCAGTGAAAAGCGGTAGTCTCTAAAGCTTAATCCTTAAAATATAATGGCAATTTTATAAATAACACCTTTGATCCTTACCATGTCAAACAAGGTTTGATTACATCTCTCGAACACTCCATACTCCTATGGTGTTTCGGGAAATGCAAGTTTTGGAACGATTCCTAAACTCTCAGGCATTTGCTAAACTTTTAACTCAAAAATCTTCTTTTATGATCCAATCATAAACTCTTATTTTCTCGTTACAATGATTTTCACTTCATCTTGAAATTTATTTGAACATTTTCAAACATTTCATACTTCTTCCTTATCAAGTAAATATACACATATATCCACTCAAATCCTCGGTTAAAGTATATGAAGTTATAAGACCCACCACACACGGCTACACATAATGAACTATACACATCAACATGTATAATGTCCAATAAGTTAGTCGTCCGTCCTTCTTTGGCCTATGAACGGAGTTTCAATCATTTCTAGGAAATTCTTACAAGCGTCAGTTGATTCAAAATCAAAAGACTCCAAAATTCCACCAACATGGAGTTTCTTCATGTTATCTTTCCAATATGATTTAAACGGTGTTTCAATCATCTCTAGAAATTTCTCACAACCGTCAATTGATTCAAAATCAAAAGACTCCAAAATTCCATCACCATGGAGTTTCTTCATGTGTTTCTTTCCAATATGATTCAAACGGTGGTGTCACTCATAAGTGATCTTCTAATCATTTGTCTTGCGACATGTTTAGCATCAGTTATTATGGATGTGATTTCTCCAACAAGATTTATAGAGTTCATCCATCTTCTATGAATATGGTGATAATTTGAACAACTATTGTTCGTATAACACCAGAACAGAATAACAATTATTCAAATAAATCTTGAAGGCTAGGTTTAATTCCAACGATAAACACAATAACACTTTATTTTGTTCTTGATGAGAATCATCCCATATTCATTTGCTAGTTACTCAGGCCATTGCAACTCTTGTATTGCGTTGTTCCGTATGACACTTCATACCAACCAATCAGTATCCAATACTCAAGAATCACACTGTTTAACAAGCAATGAATATACCCATAACATGTATATCATCTATATACCCGAGCTGGACATTTCCAGTCTTTTCCTTTTTCTTTTCGCCAAAATATTTTTCAGATCCTCTTTCAGCAATTCCTTTCCTTTTTAGAAGAATTTATCAACATCACTTGTGGCACCATTCATATGACACATAATCCAAAGTGTGTTAGTCAAATACTAACACCCTTTGATTCTCACTTTGATGTAGATCACCGTCATCAAATGTTTGGTGTTCTTCCAAATTCCATTCTTTAGTAATCTTATAGTGTAGTAAACATTTTACCTACATCTTCCATTCATCCTATCATGACAACTTTCATGACAGAACTACCATAGCTCATAGGGACAAACTGTGAGTACAATATTAGTTCCCAAAACCTTTTTGGGAGATTAGGACACATAGTGTCTCCAACCTTCACAAATTCTCATACAATATGAGAACATGTTTCTCACTAAATTTTACTCTATCACATTGCAACTAAACATTGTTTCAGATATCGCTATATCTTCCACACATGATAGTTTCTGAAACAATTCTTTCAGCTCCTAGATAACCTTGATAATAACAAACAACATTTGAATATCAAGGATCATGGAGGCAAGTGTGATACTTAGACACTAACACTGGAATTGTTACTCTCGATTTAATACACATTATTAAACTTCATGGAGCAAGCAAGGTTTGCTAAAGTTTGCAATAAGACTTTAAACTTTAGATTGACACTCAAACAATACGGTACCAGTCCGTAAAGTTAAATATCCAGAATTCTATAGTTTTATTATCTCAATTATAGCTAAGCGCAAAGGTAGTAAACAAATGCCAATGACTACAACGAACTATGCAAATTCACTTTGATTTAGTTCATGATAAAATGAGTTCATCTAACTCCCACTCAAAAACAACATCCCTCGAGTCGTCTTTGGTGATTACACGAACCAAATTCACTACACCACGACCGATCATCACGTGAGGCGGTGTAGCTGCAATGGCGAGCATCTCAATATGGTTCATCATATCATCCATATGACTCGTGCTTAACCTTTCGGTCCATGTTCCGAGGCCATGTCTGTACATGCTAGGCTCGCCAAGTAGAACCTTAGTATTTGCATGTGTTTCAAGGCCATGTCTGTACATGCTAGGCTTGAAACCACCCGTTGTATGCGAACGTAGAGTCTATCACACCCGATCATCACGTGGTGTCTCGAAACGACGAACTTTCTTAACGGTGCATACTAAGGAAGAACATATAATTATCTTGATATTAAGTGAGAGGGATCATCTTATAATGCTACCGAAGCGATCATGATCGTAACTAAGCAAAATAAGATGCATAAAAGGATAAACATCACATGCATGGATAATGTGATATGATATGGTCCTTCTCGCATTAGATCTCCATCTTGTGCGTCTTGGTATGATCTCCATCATGCCACCGGCGCGGCACCAAGGTCCATGGCGCCACCACCATGGTCGTCCTTCTCCATTACAATATATCTCATGGATATATCTACAGCACGCAGGCCTTAAAAAAGGAAAAACACAACCATATGGCTCCTGCCGGTTGTTTACAATAAATCTCATTTCATACAAAAATTTTGTAACAATGACCATATCACATCACATGCCCTGCAAAAACAAGTTAGACGCTTCTAAATTATCTTTGCAAATTTTACGTGGTTTTGGGCTTCCTAGGAAAGAACCGATCTTACCTACGGACAAGAACCACAACGTTGATTCGCTAGTTGTTTCTTTTCGTCCCTTTCCAGGGCCCTCCGTTGCAAATGCCATATCACTAATGTTAGAGAAACTGACACCCCCAAAGCCACTTTATACGGTACAAGCCGTATGTCAAGCGTGACACGCAATCTGCGCTTAGGGCCGCTTCAATCCAACATTGCCGCAATATGAACAAGTGCACAAAAGAGGGTAACAACTAGAGGATCAACGCCCACATCTCTATGTGTTCTAACCGTACAAAGCATCTACGCATAGACGAGGCTCTGATACCACTGAAGGGATCGTTGCATAGAAAACAAAAATTTTCCTACGATTGCAACTGCCAAGATCACATCTAGGAGATAACTTGTAACGGTTTGAGAAGGACTCACCCTCGAAGACCAAAAAGCTTTAACGAGAACGATTCTCGTGGGTGATGTAGTCGATCACTTGCCGACCTCAAGGTCGTGATGAAGATGGGCGCCACAAACGGGCAGCGCCTCCGTAATCGGTCACACGTACGGATCAGCGACGACCTCCGCCCCTTGCTCCAGTTGGGCAGCGGAAGTAGTGGATCCTCGGGAACTCCAGCAGCACTACAACATAGTGGTGGTGGTGGTAGAGAAGATCTTGAGCAGGGCTTCGCCTAAGCACCGTACTCGTGAAACTGGATCAGCTAGCAAGGGGAGGAAGATGCCAACCAAAGGGCATATGAGAGATGGAGGAATGAGTGAGTAGAGGGGGTCTCCACCTCCTCCTTTTATAGGAGAGGGGGGCAGCACCCAAGGCGCCCCAAGAGGTGCCCCCACCTCTCCCCTCTTGATTGCTAGTGGAGTCTCCACTCACACATAATCAAGTGGCACTTTCTCCCATTTAACCTCCACTCAAAAACCAAAGGTCTTCCAATTAAAACTCCTTTTAATTCACTTGTTTAATGTCACTCAAATTAATGAACACTTCATTTAATGAGTACTTCATTGATGAACACTTCATTCAATGAACACATTAACAATTATCCCCTTGCACTATTTTGATATACCGAAACTATTCCAGCAGTTTTATCAAAAACAGTCCATGTGCTGTCCAGTATATTCTCCGGCGTTCCGTATCCACTCAAACGCGTCAACGAATCCTTAAGTGTGTCACCCTACGGTTCGTGAATAAAATGGACATGACAGAGACTCTTCTCCGATCAATAATCATCAGAGGGATCTGGAGATCCATGATGACTCCCACTTACTCAACGATGAACTAGTGATCGTGTGAACCAAAACTCCGTAACCAATTCCTTTTGTCTCGCGATATTTCACTTGTCCGAGATCCGATCATTTGGTATCATCCATACCTAGTTCGATCTCGTTACCGACAAGTACTCTTTACTCGTTCCGTGATATAACATCCTCGTGAGCCAGTCACGTGCTTGCAAGCGATGTCAATGTGATATCACCGAGAGGGCCCAGAGTATATCTCTCCGTCATCTGGATGGACAAATCCCACTCTTGATCCACGAGCCTCAACTAACACTTTCCAAGTACCCAACGACACCTTTATAATCACCCTGTTACGGTGTGACGTTTGATGGAATCAAAGTA
This sequence comes from Bromus sterilis, assembly GCA_950022295.1. Lineage (NCBI taxonomy): Eukaryota > Viridiplantae > Streptophyta > Magnoliopsida > Poales > Poaceae > Bromus > Bromus sterilis. The sequence goes on from OX465597.1 coordinate 37,543,868, forward strand.
CTCTTCCGGTGTCAGTGATTGACGTGATCTCATGGTCTAAGGATTAGAGTTACTTCGTGAAAGTTTGATACAGCAATAGAAACTTGATGACATGATCGTATTGCTATAACTACTATGGGTGTATGTTCATCACATCATTCTCCAATGACATGACCTTGTTATTAACAACATCCAATGTTCATGACCAGGAAACCTTGATCATCCGTTAATCAACAAGCTAGTATAAAGAGAGGCATTACTAGGAACCCTTTCTCTGTTTATTAAACACACATGTATTAACGTTTCCGGTTAACACAATTATAGCATGAAAATAAAAATTTATCATAAACATGGAATAAGATAATAACCACTTTATTATTGCCTCTCGGGCATATTCCCTTCAGGAGGTCCTCACACATCTCATTCCATCGCTTTCTCATATGCCCTTTGGTTGGCATCTTCCTCCCCTTGCTAGCTGATCCAGTTTCACGAGTACGGTGCTTAGGCGAAGCCCTGCTCAAGATCTTCTCCACCACCACCACCACTATGTTGTAGTGCTGCTGGAGTTCCCGAGGATCCACTACTTCCGCTGCCCAACTGGAGCAAGGGGCGGAGGTCGTCACTGATCTGTACGTGTGACCGACTACGGAGACGCTGCCCGTTCGTGGCGTCAAGTCTTCATCACGACCTTGAGGTCGGCGAGTGTTCGACTACATCACCCACGAGAATAGTTCTCGTTAAAGTTTTTGGTCTTCGAGGGTGAGTCCTTCTCAAACCGTTACAAGTGATCTTCTAGATGTGATCTTGGCTGTTACAACCGTAGGAAAATTTTTGTTTTCTATGCAACGAACCCTTCAGTGGTATCAGAGCCTCGTCTATGCGTAGATGCTTTGTACGATTAGAACACATAGAGATGTGGGCGTTGATCCTCTAGTTGTTACCCTCTTTTGTGCACTTGTTCATATTGCGGCAATGTTGGATTGAAGCGGCCCTAAGCGCAGATTGCGTGTCACGCTTGACATACGGCTTGTACCGTATAAAGTGGCTTTGGGGGTGTCTGTTTCTCTAACATTAGTGATATGGCATTTGCAACGGAGGGCCCTGGAAAGGGATGAAAAGAAACAACTAGCGAATCAACGTTGTGGTTCTTGTCCGTAGGTAAGATCGGTTCTTTCCTAGGAAGCCCAAAACCACGTAAAATTTGCAAAGATAATTTAGAAGCATCTAACTTGTTTTTGCAGGGCATGTGATGTGATATGGTCATTGTTACAAAATTGTTGTATGAAATGAGATTTATTGTAAACAACCGGCAGGAGCCATATGGTTGTGTTTTTCCTTTTTAAGGCCTGCGTGCTGTAGATATATCCATGAGATATATTGTAATGGAGAAGGACGACCATGGTGATGGGGCCATGGACCTTGGTGCCGCGCCGGTGGCATGATGGAGATCATACCAAGACGCACAAAGATGGAGATCTATTGCGAGAAGGACCATATCATATCACATTATCCATGCATGTGATGTTTATCCTTTTATGCATCTTATTTTGCTTAGTTACGATCATGATCGCTGCGGTAGCATTATAAGATGATCCCTCTCACTTAATATCAAGATAATTATATGTTCTTCCTTAGTATGCACCGTTAAGAAAGTTCGTCGTTTCGAGACACCACGTGATGATCGGGTGTGATAGACTCTACGTTCGCATACAACGGGTGTTTTCAAGCCTAGCATGTACAGACATGGCCTTGAAACACATGCAAATACTAAGGTTCTACTTGGCGAGCCTAGCATGTACAGACATGGCCTCGGAACATGGACCGAAAGGTTAAGCACGAGTCATATGGATGATATGATGAACCATATTGAGATGCTCGCCATTGCAGATACACTGCCTCACGTGATGATCGGTCGTGGTGTAGTGAATTTGGTTCGTGTGTGGTGGGTCTTATAACTTCATATACTTTAACCAAGGATTTGAGTGGATATATGTGTATATTTACTTGATAAGGAAGAAGTATGAAATGTTTGAAAATGTTCAAATAAATTTCAAGATGAAGTGAAAATCATTGTAACGAGAAAATAAGAGTTTATGTTTGGATCATAAAAGAAGATTTTTGAGTTAAAAGTTTAGCAAATGCCTGAGAGTTTAGGAATCGTTCCAAAAACTTGCATTTCCCGAAACACCATAGGAGTATGGAGTGTTCGAGAGATGTAATCAAACCTTGTTTGACATGGTAAGGATCAAAGGTGTTATTTATAAAATTGCCATTATATTTTAAGGATTAAGCTTTAGAGACTACCGCTTTTCACTGAAAAGAGCGCCATCGAGATCCGTTGAAATGACACCATATGAGTTGTGGAATGGGATAAAACCCAATTTGTCTTTTCTTAAATTTTGGTATGCAAGGCATATGTAAAATGTTTACAACCAAAGTCGGATAAAGTACGTCTTTGTAGGTTATCCCAAAGTAACCGTTGGGTATTCCTCCATAACACTAAAGACAAAAGTTTTTTTGTGGCTAAGAGCATCAAGTTTCTTGAGAAGGAATTTTTTGCGAAAAGTTAAGTGGGAGGACAGTAGAACTTCGATTAGGTTGTTGAACCTAAGCTTTATGTGCTAAGTGGCGCAGCGCCGGAAAGTGTCCCGGAAGAGGCCGCAATGCTCTTGGCTACCGTGTCGCAAAGCTTGTGGTCACGGCGATCTAAGTTCCTATTGAACTGCGTAGTTCGGGTAATCGATCAAATAGAAAGATTTGAGATTGAATCATTGTTATTTGATAATAATGGACCGACTACATGCAAAGAAGCAATGATGGGCCCTGACTCCGTCAAAATGGCTAGAAGCTATAAAATCCGTGATAGTTCCATACATGAGAAACCAAGTTTCTGAACTTGGAAGACCCTCTAGATACCGTGTTTGGATCTATAAAGAAACAGACGTGGATGTTCTCACATCTATGAAATATTCGACATATCGTTAAAATGGTTTACGATTATGTTCAAAGAGTTGGCTATGACAAGATTTGATCTTTCATAGCGATATTTAGTCTGGACGGATTATTGTAGCAACCACTACATATGCTAGTTTTGGTATATGGTAGTTGAACAAACGGAACAACGTTCTTCTAATAGAATGGTTACCTAGGACGTGTACAGGACACGGTCCAAAGGGTTCTGTTAATTCAAAGGATGCTAAAATAGCATGCAAATTTCAATGGTTGAAATAAGCATTCGCGGAGTTGGAATCTTCATCATGATGAAATTGTTAAAACGTTTAGTTTCATCAGAGACGGTGAAGATGCTTGCTTTTGCAAGAAATTAAGTGGGAGCGCTGAGACATATTTCTAATACATTATGTAGAAGACATATTGTTGATTGGAAATGATGTATCTTTTATTGACATGGGTGAAGTTTCATTGAAAATTTGATTTTAATGGAAGATTTGGGCAAAAGCAGTATATTGGGCTAATATGGTCTATATAGATAGATTGAGGTGCTAATATGGTTGGGCCGAAGTACATATATGAAATATTGAATAAGTTCAATATGGAAACGACGAGAAAGGTTCTTGCCGCATGGAAAAGGTTGAAGCGAGATTCAAGTGTTTTGACACTTAGTGAGTAAAACCACATGAATGATTTGATAAATCATGTACACCATGATATGTACAATTCCAGAATGTCCTATGCTCTAAATGTTATGAGCATATACCAGAATGATTCATAAGATGATCATTGGACAATAGTAAAGATATCCTTACGTGCTTTGGAAGGACTAAGAATATATATTATGTATGTTGGACAATAGTTCATTGTAAAGTGTTACATTGATACTAGTTTTGTCGCAAGATACAATCTAAATTTATCTCAATTTTGGCGGTATGTTAAGGTGGCAAAATGTAATGGAAGAAAGTTCCATGATAGATTTGGAATAGTTCCAAATGGATTTGGATGAGTTCCAAAGTTAAGACATTATAACGAATACTACAACGAAAGGCTAAGTATATGACTGCTCTAGCAGCAGCAAAGGAGGGCATTTGTGTCAAGAAGTTTGTTTGACAAACTAGGTGTAGTTCCAAGCGAGCTAATACTATGAAGATCTATTGTACGACAATAGATTCAACATGTTTTGAGCTCAAGGAACTAAGGTCTCACCGGAGGACCAAATTTATGCAATGCCATCTCATTAGTGAATGAGTGATGCGTAGAGACGCAAAGAAATGCAAATACACACGGACCTGAAGTGTCAGATCTGGATATTAGGTTTACCACTAGCAATGCGTATGGATAACACCTGAATGCCATAGGTTTTGGATGCGCAAGTACCAAACTAGATTATTGACTCTAGTGCAAGTGGGAGACTGAAGGGAATATGCCCGAGAGGCAATAATAAAGTGGTTATTATCTTATTCCATGTTTATGATAAATTTTTATTTTCATGCTATAATTGTGTTAACCGGAAACGTTAATACATGTGTGTTTAATAAACAAAGAAAAGGTTCCTAGTAATGTCTCTCTTTATACTAGCTTGTTGATTAACGGATGATCAAGGTTTCCTGATCATTGACATTGGATGTCGTTAATAACAAGGTCATATCATTGGAGAATGATGTGATGAACATACACCCACAGTAGTTATAGCAATACGATCATGTCATCAAGTTTCTATTGCTGTATCAAACTTTCACGAAGTAACTCTAATCCTTAGACCATGAGATCACGTCAATCACTGACACCGGAAGAGTACTTTGATTCCATCAAACGTCACACCGTAACAGGGTGATTATAAAGGTGTCGTTGGGTACTTGGAAAGTGTTAGTTGAGGCTCGTGGATCAAGAGTGGGATTTGTCCATCCAGATGACGGAGAGATATACTCTGGGCCCTCTCGGTGATATCACATTGACATCGCTTGCAAGCACGTGACTGGCTCACGAGGATGTTATATCACGGAACGAGTAAAGAGTACTTGTCGGTAACAAGATCGAACTAGGTATGGATGATACCAAATGATCGGATCTCGGACAAGTAAAATATCGCGAGACAAAAGGAATTGGTTACGGAGTAATGGTTCACACGATCACTAGTTCATCGTTGAGTAAGTGGGAGTCATCATGGATCTCCAGATCCCGCTGATGATTATTGATCAGAGAAGAGTCTCTGTCATGTCCATTTTATTCACGAACCGTAGGGTGACACACTTAAGGATTCGTTGACGCGTTTGAGTGGATACGGAACGCCGGAGAATATACTGGACAACGCATGGACTGTTTTGATAAAACTGCTGGAATAGTTTCGGTATATCAAAATAGTGCAAGGGGATAATTGTTAATGTGTTCATTGAATGAAGTGTTCATCAATGAAGTACTCATTGAATGAAGTGTTCATTAATTTGAGTGACATTAAACAAGATAATTAAAAGTGTTTTAATGTGATAAACTCTTGGAATTTTGAGTGGAGAATTATGGAAGTTATGGCAATAATGTGTGACCCTTTGTTTTTGTGAGTGGAGAGTCCACCCACATGATGAAGGGAGAGGTGGGGGCACCTCTTGGGGCGTGCTACCCCTTGGGGGCTGCCTCCCCCTCCTATATATAGATGGGTGGAGGTCCTCACACATCTCATTCCATCGCTTTCTCATATGCCCTTTGGTTGGCATCTTCCTCCCCTTGCTAGCTGATCCAGTTTCACGAGTACGGTGCTTAGGCGAAGCCCTGCTCAAGATCTTCTCCACCACCACCACCACTATGTTGTAGTGCTGCTGGAGTTCCCGAGGATCCACTACTTCCGCTGCCCAACTGGAGCAAGGGGCGGAGGTCGTCACTGATCTGTACGTGTGACCGACTACGGAGACGCTGCCCGTTCGTGGCGTCAAGTCTTCATCACGACCTTGAGGTCGGCGAGTGTTCGACTACATCACCCACGAGAATAGTTCTCGTTAAAGTTTTTGGTCTTCGAGGGTGAGTCCTTCTCAAACCGTTACAAGTGATCTTCTAGATGTGATCTTGGCTGTTACAACCGTAGGAAAATTTTTGTTTTCTATGCAACGAACCCTTCAGGGGTATTTATAGTTGGCGATCCCAATGGCGAAATGACTGAAGTGACTCGATGCAACAGCTTGACACGTGTCCACAACGGTCGGATTTCCAATCAATACGCAACTTTCCTTGCGGAGCAAGAAAGCTGACTCACCGAACGAGTTCTCTCTCGGAGGCACAAAGTGCGATGACTTTGCCTTCAAGCTATTACTCGACTCAGTGAGATTTATCTCGGTAGGCTATCTTTGGGTTTTAAGTTGAGTAGAGAAAATTCACTTTGACAAAGATTTCAACTAGCAAACCCCTCTTGATAGTACACTTTTTCCTACGACTCAAGAAAGTAAAAGAGAAACTAGCAAAAAGAATAAGTCTTCGTCCAGCTTCTGCTTTCTCCTCGTTGCAATTCTTCTAGAGAATATATTCTCTTTTGACGACATTTTTAGGGGTCGTCCTCCATCAAAGGCTTCGGTATTTGTCTGCAGCTTTGCTGAAGTGAGTTGTCCTTCGACCTTCTACTTGCAAACTCCATTCTTCAGGAACCTAAGCATTTGTTTATACTTGAAAACAATGTTAGTTCCTCTAATGCTTTGTCCAACAATCTCCAAAACCTACACGGGCAAAACTTGCTCTTACAATCTCCCCCTTTTTGGACGATTGTTGACAAAAGAGGCATCGACAAATAATTGAAGAGTTTTGAGTTTCGATGATAAACCAGTGCTAAGATAGATGATATACTCCCCCTTGATGTATGCACGGAAGTTAAAAAAATTGCAGTGAAGTGCATATTTGATAAGGAATGACTCGAGGGAAAAACATCAATATCTTAGAGAGCAAGATTGCAATCCAGAGAATTTCCAATTATAAATAAGCAATCTTCTCGAATGACCTGTGAACTTGTGTGATAGATAAATTCCTGCAAGAAGGTTATGTATCACAAGCATAGAAGATAAATAGCTTACGATAAAGTAGCAGTTCACAGACCTACTTAGAGTTAGTTACAACCAGATCGATAAGAATCAATGTTTGTTGAAACCACTCAAAAACTTCAAACTTCAAAGCCCTTAACCCCGTTGGCAAACTATTTCTTCGATGCAGCACATTCTCCCCCTTTTTGTCAATAATTGAAAAAAAAGATTGAGACGGGGTCGAAAGATTTCCTACTCGCTTGATCGGCGGCGTCGACGTCGAGAAGTTTCTGCGTGCGGTGAAGCCCGTGATCTTGCACTAGAAGGATGATGTTGATAGGTGATACGTCTCAAACATATCGATAATTTCTGCTCGCTCCATGCATATTTTGTGTGATATTGCTATGATCTAGATACACTTTCATATATGTTTGATCATATTTGGACTAACCTACTAACTCAGTGCATCCCAGTGCCAATTCTTGTTTTCTGTTGTTTTTCTATTCCAGGTTTCCCCCATATTAAAAGTGCTCCAAAAATTCGGGAAAATCGGATAAAAATCAGCGTAACGGAGTCTTCCAGAAGCACCCAAGTGGGGCCAGAGGGCCACCACCAGGGGCCCAGGCGGCCACCTGGCGCGGCCAGGGGCCTGGCCGCGCGAGGGGGGCGCCTTGACCCCTGGTGCCCCCCTGGCTGCCCCCCTTCGCCTATTTATTTCTCGTGACGGAGAAACTCCAAAGACAGAACCATATTTTCCAATCTCGCCTCTGTTCCGCCGAAGCCGCGCTTCCACGATCGGGAGCACCATCAGGACCCTTCCTGACACCCTGCAGGAGGGAGGGTCAACCTCCGGGAGCTTCCCCTCCACCATGGACGCTCCCCGGATGTGTCGTGAGTAGTCTACCTTGGACCATGGGTCAGTGATCAGTAGCTATGTGATGTTCTCCTCCCCTCTTTGTTCTTCATGGTTTAGACCTCGTGAGATGCCCTACATGATCGAGGCACATATCTAATTCTTCTGTTGTTGCTATGTTGAGTTTGATGGGATCCGATGGATTATGAGATTATGTTCATATCGTGATAGAGTAATATATTTGGTTTTGATCTCTTATATTTTTTGTTCCTAAGTAATTCTTGCATGTTCTCCGTTGTTGTTTATTTCTTTGGCCAAGTGGTGGATAGTGACCCCAAGAGGGAACGTTATGCTCGATTGTGGGTACATGCCCCCTGATGACACGCTTGAGTGACAGAAACATGATTCTAGGGGATGTGCTGTGGACACAAGGGGGAAAAAACGGTACTTGTAACCGCGGTTGCAAGGATTGTTTACTTTACGCAAAGTTCTTTTAATGTAGTTGTCTGTTGCTTTGGGTTTATACTTTGGGTGGGACTCGCAACTTAATACCAGCGAGATGTTCTGGATAGATATCTCAAGGTGGATGATTAGTAGTAGATGTAGATGGATTTTGTTCTACTTATTTTGGCGTACTGCCCATGCTTATGAGCATCTTCCTTTCTTTTGTAACATAGTTAGAATTGCGGTGCGTTTATAATCATGTCAATTGCCCATCTGTAATTTTTTTACCTCGCATAGCAGTTTTATCGTCTTTTGGGAGAGAGACATCACTAGTGAACATCATGGGACCCCGGTCCATATTCTCATCATTGTTTACAAGACTAATTTATTTTCAGTATTTACTTTCAATTGCTATCATTATCACCATCCCTTGTGTGTTTGACCCTTTGTAAACAACAAGACCGGAGAGATTGACAACCTCTCTGACCTTTGTTGGGAGAAAAGTTAATTGTATCGTGTGTAGGTCCGCGTCAGGTGCGCCACTGACACCTACTTATCATTGCCGGAGTCCTACGGGAGACAAACCCTATCTCTACATAGGGAAATTTTGTTGCTATCCTACATCTCACCTTCCACTTGGGGTAACCAACGAAGGGCGAGAATCCATTACCACTTCCACGCCATCAATAGGCGCGACCACCACATGGAGTAATCTTCATGCGGAATGAGTGCTGGTCACCAGATGAATCGAGCTGAGATTCTGGATTAGTGTTGGGGCTTCGGGAAAGGGGAGAGTAAACTCTCGCAGTACGCCTTTCTTCTTCGTTGTTGGAGCCGGAGGAGATGGCATCCAGTGTGATATGGTAGTAATCATCCACGCATAGAACATCTCTATTCTTCGGCAGGAGAGGAATGTTGGAATCTGGTCGATCTACCCGATCATCATTGGTTCAGTGCCTTTGCAGATGTGGAGGGTTTTCTTCAAAACCACAGCGCTGCAACTGACTGGGAGAATTGAACTTTCTGAGTCCTTTCACGTCCCTGCGAAGGCATTCACGAAGAAGTTGGTTGTTGTTCATGGTGATGTTCCGGAGATGATTGATCTCATTCATCATTTTTTGCTTCTGCACAAGATCTTGATGGATGTAGTGTTGTAGTATTTGTTGAGATCAAAGGGAAACCTCCATGTGATGAACTGGCTTGATAAACTTCGAGCGAATATTCTGTTCAGTCACATGAGCCCTTATTCCAGTGTGCTCAGAAAATGGATCATTGGGTCGAGCAACTACTTGCAATACTTCCCTGACTGGTGGAGTGAAGATCGAGGGATAAATAGTAACAGGGAATGGAACGTCCAAAGAGTAATTGCAGATTGCCATGAGCCATGGTGAGAAAGGTTTGAGAGCAATGTAGTCTTCTGCCCATGACACCATTGTGCGAATGAAGTAGTCTTCAAAATTGAAGGGAAGTCCATTGACTAGCTTCATTATGGCATGATGCACTTCATTTGGAATGACAAAATTATCATGAACATCCAGCATGGGCATCAAAGTTTTCGACAGAATATAGAACCAGGCTTTAGCTTCGAAGATCAAATGCTTCGGCTTGGGTTCTGCTGGATAATTATCTCCCACAACATTTGGATCCATCAGCACAGAGAATTCAGCTGGAGTCATTGCAGGCAAGTCATGCATTTTGTGAGGTAAACCTTCGAACCGAGGAAAATTGATCAATTCCAGAAATTCATTGACAGTCATGTGAAAGCCTTGGCTTTGGATCATGAATTCAAACTTCCAAGTGCTCGGCCGAGTATGATATCCAGTCACAGACAATGTAGCATAGAATTGTTTGATGAGCTCTGGATTGAAGCCAGTGCCGAGAGCAAACATTCTGTGAGCATGATGTCCATCAATAGTTTCGGCAATGTTCTCGAAATAGGTTGTAGCATACAACGATGGCATGTCTAGATACTGGTGCTTGAATATATTTTCCTTGTTCATAAAAATTTGAGCATAATATACGACCTGTTCTTGGGTCTAGAACCGAAGGGAATAAGTATTCCTTGGAGAATCATAAGGGCTCGTCCCGAAGAAGTATGGGTTGTGTTCACGCCTCTTGAAGATAGGACCTCCACGAGGAACATCAGAGAATAACAAAGGCAGCATCTCTCTGGGATGAGCTGAATGCAGGAAGTCATTGATGGGAAATTCATCCAAGACATTTTCCGGGAACTGCAGGCTGGGGGCATCACCACGAGGTAGTGAAGATGGTACATTGACTACATCTTGTTGATACATCCCAAATGTATCTATAATTTTTGCTTGTTCCATGCTCATTTTTTGTCATTGCTACATATTTTTCCATGCTTTTGAATCTTTCATTGGACTAAACTACTAATATAGAGCCCAGTGCCAGTTTCTGTCTGTTTTGTCATTGCAATGCAGAAAATGTCAAAAAATGAAGTTGCTCAGAAAATTCCCAAAAAAATACCAAAATTCTCATTCATCAAAAGTGTCCTCCAGCTGGAGGAGGGACTCTGGGGGAGGTCCGCACCCTCCAGGAGGCCTCTGGGCGAGGCCAGGGGGGACCCGCGCCACCTAGCCGCCTGGGCGACGTGGGACCCCCTGGGTCTCCCCTTTGGCCCTATTTATTCCCCCGACGCGAAAACCCGAGATATCCAACTCTTTTCTCCAGAAGCGATTTTGATCTCCGCAGCCATCGAAACCTAGCTTCAGGGGTCACCAGGAGCCTGCCCTTGGCCCCCGGGGTCATCTTCATCAACCCCTCTTCGCTCCATGATGCTTCTTGAGTAGTTCCTCCTTGGACTACGGGTTCTTGGCAGTAGCTATGTGGTATCTTCTCCCCCTAGATCTTCAATACAAAGTTCTCATGAGCTTCCCTACATGATTGATATCCATATGATGTAATTGGTTTTGTGTTTGTTGGGATTCAATGAATTGTTACATTGTTATTCAGTCCTAAGAAGTTTATGAATTATTTTTGCTGCAATTTGTTGTTCTTAATGCTTGTTACTAGTGCACGAGTAGCATGATTTCATATATGAGCATGTTATGGTTGCATGATTATAATTGTTGTTCTAGATATTATCTATGGTTGTATGCATCTGTTATAGTCCGGAACCGGCGATCTCAATGGTGAAAGCTTGGAACGCCAAAGGGGATGGGCTATAATTTGAGGATTACATGTGTTCATAGAGTGTTAATGCTTTGTTCCGGTGCTCTTTGACAGGAGCACCTTAATCTCCATAATTTCCTTTTGGCCCCGTTGGTAGCGAGATGGTAGGACAAAAGATGCTGTGAAAAATTCTTATTGCAAGCACGTAAAAACTACATATGGAATACCTGCCTGCGTTTGGTTCTTAGACTAGGATGCTCTAGTTTGTTCTTTGGCTAGAGTTAGTGCAATTTTGTCAATTGCCCAACTGTAATTTGTGCACCCAACACTTGTTCTTTTGCTTGGATAGTTACCACTAGTGATACCTTGAACCCCGGTCCATCTTTCATCTTCATTTCCTTTGTTGTTACTTTTTCTCTCTTTGCTGCTACTACTTTGTGGTGTTGGTGATTGTGGAAGTCTTAAAGCTTACACCCGTCAACACACCGTTGCTACTAAATATATTGTCTAGTGCTTTTTCGGGTGTGGTTGAATTGACAACACAACTGCTAAGGCTTATAAGTATTCTTTGTCTCCCCTTGTGTCGAATCAATAAAATGGGTTATACCTACCCGCGAAGACTGTTGTGATCCCCTACACTTGTGGGTTATCAAGACTATTTTCTGGCACCGTTGCCGGGGAGCATAGCTTTACTTATAAGTTCACTTGATAAGTACACTTTTGCTTATTACTCTGTTTTCTTACAATGGTTAAATTCTTTGAAACTAGATCTTATTGGCAAGGTGGATTCACCGAGGATCAACAAAAATATCATAAGGAATACCGCTTGTCTGAAAAAGGGATATTTATATGGAAACTTCTAGCTCAAGTTGATAGATATGCTAGAAACTTCTGCTCTGATTATGATAAATCTTTTTGATGTGATGAATCTTGTTGCTGCTTGATGTTTAAACACCTTCCTTTCCAATGTTGGTGTAATGATAATGAAACCTTGGTATCTTATACTAAGGGACATTATGATTTCTTTGATGTAGCACAAATAGAAGAATTTGTTGTCTTTAAGGGTGCCTATGAAATTGCTTCCTTTGTTGAGAATATTTAAGATGCCCCTTAAAAATCTGAGAGTATTGATATACTTAAATATTTCTTTGAGAATTTTAATGCTAATGCTTATATTACTGACTATCTCAAAAGGTCCTCTCCACAAGAGGAAGAGACTAATGCTTTGCAGGACTCTACAGAAGATGAAAATGCTGAAACTGGAAGATCATTGGATGAAAAAGAGGAGGAGAGTGACGAACAAAGGGAGGAAGAATGGAGTAGCTACCCATATTTACCTTCTAATGAGAGTAACTCTTTGACTCTTACATTATATGATTGCCCTCCATGCTTACCGAAGGAGGATGAATACTATATTGATTGCTATGATCCTATGGATTCTTTTGAAATATCCCTTTTTGATGAAATTGATGCTTGTGGCCATGATGCCCCTTTGAATGAAACTTGCAAAGCATGATTTTTCTAGTGTTATTTATGATAACCCTTGCTACTTTGATAAGTCTTATGATAACCCTCTATTTTTTTCCTACTATGGATGTTCTTAATGATGAGGAGTTTTCCTTAGAAAGTTTATATGATTATGTGCTTGTAGATCATGAAAAACATGCTTTATGTGATGATTATATTGTTAAGTTTGTTCACGATGCTACTGAAAATTATTATGAGAGAGGAAAATTTGGTTGTAGAAATTTTCATGTTAGGAAAACACCTCTCTCCATGTTGAAAATCCTGAAGGTGCTATTGTTTTACCTTCCTATGCTTGATACTTTGTGCTTCATTGATTTATTTTATTTTAAGATGCATATTCATAGGAAGCATGTTAGACATAAATGTGGTTTATATTTGCTCCTTTGATGCTCTCTTTTGTTCTTCAACTTTTTTTTGTGAGCATCATTACACCCATGCCTAGCTAATGTCTTTAAAGAAGCGCTTCTGGGAGGCAGCCCAAAACGGATTAGGTTTCTTTTGCTTTTTTTGTGTCTTGGATGTTGTTACTACTGTATCAACTCCATTTTATTTATATTTTCAAGTTTTGTGCCAAGTTTTAGCCTCCGATTGCAAGAAAGTTCAAAATTTATGACATGTTGTATAGAAACAGATTATGTCTACTTGACAGAAAAATTGGCAAAAAATCACCAGATCATCTTTTTTATATGAATTTCATTGACAGTATTTTCTATACAATTAGCTTTCTGGTGTCCATTCTGAGTTTTTTGATTTGAGTTGCAGAAGTACCCCAAAACAATTATTTACTACTTGTTGGTCTGTTTTTCACAGATTCTGCCAGTTTTTGCGTTTTCACCTTTTTGCAAATCTTAAGCTTGCTTTTTCTTTGAAAAAACATTTGGGAAATCATGTGAAACAGTAGCTCTTCATGAAAATCTTTATTTTGAGTGGAGATTTATTTTATTTTATTATGGGTACTAACCACTGTAATCAGTTTATGATGAGTTTCGTATGAAGGGAGTTTTCAAGTATGAGAAAGAAGAAGATGTAAGAAGATCCGGGAGTGTGAAACGCTCAAGATTGGGGATGCCCCCATGCACCTCCAAGAAATATTCAAGGATACTTAAGCGTCTAAGCTTGGGTCCCCCCGTGCATCCCCTTCTCCATCAACAATCATCAGTTCGTCCTTCTACATGCTATATTTTTATCTCTTCATGTGTTATGTCCTAAATTTGGAGCGTCTCGCTCTTTACTTTTTTTTTGTTTTGTTTTTTTGCTGTCATTACAATGTCGGACCCTTGCATGCTTGATTGGGAGAGATACACGCTCCACTTTATCATAGAACACTCTAGAGTTTCACTTATATCTGTTGAGTGTTAAATTTATCTACTGCCTATTTTGATATCTCTTATTCTTCACTTAGATCTTGTTTGAGAGCATTTAATTTCTTTGGTAGAAAGTTTCGAACTCTCGTGCTTCACTTATATTTGTTTAGAGAGTTTTTCATGTTGCAATGGTTTATATGTCTCATGGTATGATTTATATGGGGTGTATAAGTGATCTAGATCACTAGGTGTAGCTTTGGATATCTTGCAATAGTGTTGAGGTATTGATTGAGTAATGATGAATGTTTATCCAATTGAGCTTGCGCCCATTAGTGATAGGTGTCGTATCTTGGCTAATCGTGCCTTATTTTCGAAAATTAAAAAATTTAGCTGAGAACTCTAGCTACTAGATGGATTGCTAACCTCTGGAGGGGTTGGAATATATATAGTACCCTCACGTACCATGGGCCGAGGATGCGCAAGGATAACAAAGCCCCTATACACTCCTCCTTGGGTCACTTGTCTCTTTGTGAAACTCCTGGCTAGATAAAGAGTTACCGATAATAAGTTCATGAGTTCTTCAGACTAATGCGAGTATTCGATTGTTGGCACTTCCACCATCCATATTTTTCTAGCCTCTTTGGTACCGTGCATTGCCCTTTCTCATCCCCAGAGTTGGTGCAAACTTCACCGGTTCATCCAAATCCTTGGCACGATACGCTCTGTCATCATAAATCTCATTATATCTTCCTCAAAACAACCACCATACCTACCTATCAAGGCATTTTCATAGCCTTTCCGAGATATATTGTCATGCAACATCCATCGTTCTTCATGTTCATATGACTTATCCTTCATTGTCATATTGCCTTGCATGATCTCATAGCCTACATGTAGTTGGGCTTTGCCCGCTATTCATATTTTTGCTGCATGTTGCGCTTGATCATTGCACATACTGCTACACTGGCAGAGGCATTTATATAGAGTCATTACTTTTTTTATTCAGAGTTGTAAGTAAATAAAAGTGTGTTCATGTTTTTATAGAGTGTTGCCCCTACAGTGTTGTAATGTGGTTGATTCCGATCGAAACCACGATACTTCGAAAGGAATGGTCTAGTTTGTACGCGAAGTGTATCTAAATTTTTCGATGATCCTCTCATTTTGTTATCAGCTACCATGTGGCTCAAATAACGACAGCATGCCAAGTCTCATCATTTTTGGAGGTCGTTTGAATTGATTTTAAATTTCAGGGTTAGTTTGATAAAAAATAATTCAGACAATGCATGAAATTGCCAAATGAGATCAGAAACATTTGAAATTTCAGGACCTTAGTGTGAATGCTTAATGTTGAACACATAAAAAGTATGGGGTTTAAAGGATTTAAAAATAATGTGGTTGATTCATGAAGTCGGCATCGGCAAGAGAAGTATACAATTGTATGTGCTATAGTCTTATCGCAAACGGACATTATTGTATACCCGAATGGGATGATACGAGAAACTTTCGGTAGGTGGGTTGCCCCAGTACACGTCAGATGATCACAAACGTTTCAGCAATATAAATTGTTTGCAATATACTGGAATAAATATCCAACCAATCAGGTCGCGTAACCAGCTTCTCGCGGATCGTAGTAAGATCCAACGACTATCGTTCGGCGCTACGACTACATCCAACAGCCATATCATCTAGAGTTTTGAGACAGTCAACGGGGTTTTTCATTGTTTGACCATCATTCAGCTAATGCATTTTGTACCCAAAATGTATCTAATTGTTTTGATAATCCTCTAATTTTTTACTAGCTACCATGTAGGTCAAATAACGACATCATGTCAAGTCTCATCCATTTTAGAGCCAGTTTGAATTGATTTTCAATTTTAGGTTCATTTCGGTCAAAACAATTCATTTAATGCTTTGAAATTGCCAAATGAAGTCAGAAATGTTTGAAATTTCAGGACCTTATTGTGAATGTTTAATGTTGAACACATAAAAAGTTTGAGGGTTAAAGGATTTAAAAATAATGTGATGTCTTTGTAATGTGGTTGATTCCGATCGAATCCAAGATACTTGGAAAGGAATTAATGCTCTAGTTTGTACACGAAGCCTATCTAATTTTGATGATAATCCTCTCATATTTTTACCAGCTACCATGTATGTAAAATAACGACACCATGCCAAGTCTCATTCTTTTTAGAGGTCATTTGAATTGATTTTCAATTTAGGGTCATATTGTTCAAAAATAATTCATTAATGCGTTTAAATTTCAGGATGATAATGTGAATGCTTCGTGTTGAACACATAAAAAGTTTGGGGTTTAAATGATTTAAAAATAATGTGATGTCTTTGTAATGTGATTGATTAATTCCGATCTAATACTCGAGACTTCGAAAGAAATGGTCTAGTTTGTACCCAAAGTGTATCTAAAAATAATAATGAAGTGTATCTGTATTTTTAGATAATCCTCTCAATCTGATCTGCAGAGTTGATATAGTTTACCAATTTGATCTGCAGAGTTGAACTGTCTGCAATAAAAGCATGCACTAATTTTAATTTACATAGCACATTTGTGCTTCAGTCACATAAATGCATCCCTTACGTATACCAAGGATGGAACTACTACACATTCATGCGTCCTTGTCCCGGTTGGTCCAATACTTGAAGTTTTTCAGCGACGACACTATCCACATATGTTCTGACTGACAAGTATTCCAGTAGGCCGTGTTTGGGTTAAAATTACAACCCAGCATAGAAAAGTCGTCCAACTGAAAACGACATATATCAGGTACATTCTCAAAGATGAAGTCGTGAGAACTAGCAAGGAAAACACAACCAGGCTTAATAAACGTCCCTCTGTCATGGTCAGTGCGCACCGGTGATATTTTCAGCAGGCGAGGATAACTATGGCCTAAAAAGATGGAGTGATCTCCTAAGTTGTTGATCATCCAAAAATTTACTTCGAGGTCCAATCGGGGTGACCATACATCAATCCCGTAGACGTCGTAGACTGCATCATCGAAATATCGAAATCTCCGGTTCAGTCGAATTTCAGATAAGTCCCAGGATGCAGATACAGCAACATGCACGAGTAGCAATGTGCGTACTGAAAATTCTCCATGAACAGGAACGAGGTACCATTCCACACCCCATTCATCATCTCAATAGTCCATCCGGCTGTCAGACTCCTCAAATTGATGCGTCCCTCGAATTTAAAGTGGGGGATGAATCTGAATAAAGCATAAATCAACAATGAAGTCAATAATATATATATATATATATGTATGTATATAGGGTATGTCTATTCTACAAGATTGTAAAATATTATTCTACAATAAAAATCCCTTATATAAGGCAATTTTTAGAAAAAACAGAAAAAACCCTCCCTCCCATCCCACCTCCCCCGCCATTCTCTCTCCTCTCCCGATCCGATCCACATCCCCGCGCCCCTCACCTCCGGCGGCCGCACACCTCACCTCCGGCCGCCGCACCCCCACCTCCGGCGGCCGCGCCCCCAGCACCCCGAGGTCCAGGGCTCAGAAGGCCACCCCGCGGCGCACCACGGCTTGTCCGATGTCGCAGAGCTTGGATGTTGGGATTTCGACGCTGCTGCACTCGCCCTCCCATCCCCAGCAGCCAGTGTCCAAGGAGTAGCACACTAGCACCGGAGCACGGTGGAGTTCCCTTGGCCAGTAGCACGGTTGTGGTGGTTGTACACTAGCAGTAACGGAAAAAGGTGTTGCAGCGAGGTGGGCGGAGGTCCTGGCCGGTGAGCAACGCGCACTAGCACTAGCACTGGCATTGTCATGTACGTATACGTTGTTGTATTTCTTCAAAGAAGTACGCTGACTCCGAACACAAGCTCCCAGGCTAGCTAACTTGGCTATTATTTCTTAGGGTCGACTTGAGTACTTGACGATGAGCTCAGAAGTCAAGCCTAGCAGGGGCGATCGCTGCACGGCGGTCGCAGCTCTTCCTTCCTTCATGTGATGAGCCAAGCAAACTAGCAAAGTCACCTTTTGTTTGGTAAGAGGAAACTAAAAGTCCAGCGATTCGAACCCACGCAGACACTCTGCGTCCCCCTTGTCTGATTTTACCACCAAAGTCCTTTTTATTAGTCCACGTCATCCGTACGCACTCATATCTTTACCCCTAATAATAAACGGAGATGCGTTTCTCCGAATTTCTTGTCCGTCACCGCAAATACTCCTAAAATTGTTCCTGTCAATCGCCTTTCATTTGTTCCTGTGAATCATCCTTGCTCGTGTGCTTTACATGCTCGTGGTTTCTTATACACAATGAAAAAGATATATACGTGATTCATAAGCAGTACAATGATCACACACAGAGAAATATAAAAGTTATTTTATTAGCAGTGCACAACATATTAAAAGTAGTACAACCTACAAATTCAGAAAAAAATAAGTAGAACATACTTTTTATCAGGCAGTACCAATGAATCATTTCGGGCAGTACCATTGATTCATCTGGGCACTACGGTTTATTCATATTGGGTAGTACAAAAGAACATTTTATTATCGGGCAGTACGAAACTGATATTTAATAGAAGTACAAGATAAATATCGAGGGAAGCGAGTTCTGTGGAGACAATTTACGGACGGTACAACTTATTCATTTAGAGCAGTATAATTTACGGGCGGTACAACTTGTTTCTTGGAGCAGTTTACTGTACTTTTTTCAGCAGGCAGTACCATTGTTTCATCTTGAGAAGTACCATTGAATCGCTCTGAGCAGTACGAAACTCATATTCCATAGAAGTACAATACTCTACTTTCTCGGTACAACAAAAATCTTATTATTTTGAATATTGTTTAAAAACCATAAAGAATTGAAAAAAATGTTAAAACACGAAAAAATTGATATATTTCATTACCTTTCCAACGCCATACCATTTGCATCATTTCGAGATCCAAAAAACGTACGTGATTGTCTTTCAATAAATCTTAATTTTTGTATTTTCAAAACTATGTAAAAACGGTGTTGAGTTTGAAAAAACTTAAAACACGAACAAGTTTCACGATTTCAATACCTTTTAACGGTATATCATTTGCTTCATTCCAACAAGTGGTTAAAAAATTATTCTCAAATTACTTTCTGACAATTTTAGATGAATCTTGGTATTTTCAAAACATGAAAAATCTTAATACATGAAAAGGATTGGAAATTTAAGCACCTTTCCGACGCCATATCATTTGCATCATTTTGAAGTTTGAAAATTACCCATGATCATATTTTAATAGATCTGA
The DNA here is from genome assembly GCA_950022295.1 of Bromus sterilis. Lineage (NCBI taxonomy): Eukaryota > Viridiplantae > Streptophyta > Magnoliopsida > Poales > Poaceae > Bromus > Bromus sterilis. Next base: position 37,563,312 of record OX465597.1, read on the forward strand.
ATTTTACTATTTTCAAAACTGTTCAATTTTTTTGCATAATTTGAAAAAACCTAAAACATGAAAATGTTGGTAATTTTAATATCTTTCCAACGGTATATCATTTGCTCCATTCCGACAAGTGGTTAAAGAATTTCGTTCAAAACACTTTCAATCATCTTATGATGATTTCTGTTTTTTCTAAATTCAAAATAAAAAATAAAAAATGAAGAAACTTACAAGAAGAAAAGGTTGAGGATTTTCTGTAGCTTTCCAACGGTATATCATTTGCGCAATTCCAATTAATGGTCTAAAATCTACAAGCGAATTACTATAGAGTTACGGAAAAGCATTGCCATATTCACGAAAAAGAAGTAGGGTATAGTCATTGAGTAGCAGTACCAGGTCTTCATCCTGCGCAGTAAGAAACTCATATTCTGTAGAAAATACACGATGCATATCGACGAAGGTTGAGTTCTATATAAAAATATGGGCAATACAATTTACTCATTTTGAGAAGTACAAGTTTTTTGTAATTATTCGGCAGTACGAAACTGATATTTCAGAGAAAGTACAATACCTTGTTTTCTTGGAACAACAAAAATCTCAATATTTTGAATATTTTTCAAAAACGTGAAGATTTGAAAAAATATTAAAACACAAAAAAAGTTGATAAATTTCAATACCTTTCCAACGCCACATCATTTCCATCATTCTGAGGTCAAATGAACATCAATGATCATCTTTTAAAATATATGATTTTCAATATTGTTAAAACTATGCATAATTTGAAAGAACTTAAAACATTAAAATGTTTTTTAATTTCGGTAGCTTTCCAACGGTATATCATTTGCGCTATTCCGAGAAGTGGTTAAAAAATTAATATCAAATTACTGTTCGTCTGTGAATTACTATTCGTCTATTTTGAATGAAGATGCTCTTGAGGATCGTCGCCCACTCTCAGTTGCTGAGAAAAACTTTAGAGGGGTCCTGAAGAAGCATCTTCTCGGTTTACTGGAGTCCACGAAAGCTTACTGGAAAAAGAGATGCACCATCCGCTACTTTAAATACGGTGATGGTCACACCAAGTTCTTTCATCGGATCGCGACGGAGAGGTACCGGCGTAACTCCGTGGCCACCCTTCACTTGCCTGATGACTCCGTGGTCTCTGATCATGTTGCCAAGGAGGCGGTTCTTTTTCATGCTTACGAGGAGCGCCTCGGTCAGTCCAATCCTACAAACCTGAAACTTGACTTGCACACGCTGATCAAGAGAGTGGAGGGGCTAGATGCTTTATCTATGCCGTTCACTAAGGAGGAGATAGACGTAGTGGTTAAAAACATGCCCTCCGATCGGGCTCCCGGACCATATGGGTTTGGGGATGGGTTCCTAAAATCATGCTGGCAATTGGTCAAGGAGGACTTCTATCATCTATGCTTCGACTTCTATGATGGGGGCCTCAATATTGAGAGTTTAAACACCGGGCTCATCACTCTTATCCCCAAAATTCAGTCGCCCGAGACTCCGAATGACTACAGACCGATCACTCTTTTGAACTGATGTATCAAGTTAATCACGAAGCTCCTAGCTAATTGGCTCCAGAACCTGATCCTCAGAATCATCCATCACAGTTAGTATGGCTTTTTGCATGGCCCGTCTATCCAAGATTGCCTCGCCTGGGCGTTTGAGTACCTACACCAATGTCAGTTGTCAGGGAGAAGCACAGTCATTCTTAAACTAGACTTCGCCAAGGCCTTTGATACGATCGAACACGCGCCCATGATAGAAATCAGGAGGTGCATGGGCTTTGACGACAGATGGTTAGGATGTATGAGTTGTTTATTCTCCACGACCAAGTCTGTGGTTCTTTTGAATGGTTTCCCGGGGTCGTCAGTTTGCGTGCAAGCATGGGGTGCGGCAAGGTGACCCGCTATCACCACTAATCTTTGTATTGGCTGACGATTTGCTGCAGGCAGCCATCAACGATGCGCTTCGGAAAGCGGAAATTCACCAGCCGATCCCAAACCAAGAAGTGGACTACCCCGTTATCCAATACGCGGACGACACGATCTTGGTCATGCCGGCTGTGGATAATCAAGTACTGAAAATTAAAAAAAATCCTACAAGACTATGATGATTCCGTCGGCTTAAGGATTAATTTTCATAAGTCCACACTTGTGCCTGTCAACACAACCCTTGACGGTACTGAATCCTTGGCGGCTCTCCTTGGTTGCTCTGTTGGCATCATGCCTTTTACATACCTTGGGCTCCCCATGGGGACTACAAAACCCTCGACTGCGGTTGTTATGCCCATGATATATTTGGTAGAACGGAAACTCTCCACTGCTGCTGCACTTCTTGATTATGGTTCTAAGTTGACACTGGTTAACTCGGTTGTCACTTCCCTTGTGATCTATGCGATGTGTTCGCTTAAACTGCCACCTCGGGTTATTGAACATCTTGATAAGTTGCGGAGGCACTGCCTGTGGAGCAAGAAGGATGATCAGAGCACAAAGTTGTGCTCCCCCGCTGCGTGGTCTATTGTCTATCGGCCCAAGACCAAAGGGCGGCTGGGAGTGATCGACCTTCGTCTGCAAAACCAAGGTCTATTTCTGAAGCAACCCACCGAGAAATCCCTTGGGTGGATCTTGTCTGGCGCTCGTACTATGTAGGCAAAGTTCCCCATGTCGCTGATCCTTGTGGCTCGTTTTGGTGGCGGGATATCCTACAGCTAACCCACATCTACCATGCGATCACCACGGTCGAGGTGGGTGATGGTTCTTTGGCCTTGTTCTAGAAGGACTTATGGGAGCCTGCCCAGGCTGTTCTGTCTGACAGTCACCCCCGTATCTTCTCATTCGCGAAGAATGAAGATGTCACAGTTCAGTCGCTACTTACGGCGACTACCCTGCGTGCAAATTTTTCGTTGCCTATCTCTGTTCAAGCTAGGGAGGAGCTCCATGATCTGCAACAGATCATGTCCGAACTGAGGCTTGTGACTGGGGTCGCGGATGAATGGGTCAGCATATGGCATAACAACCTATTCTCTTCGCAACTCTTCTATCTACACTGTTTTCGGGAGGTAGGGGTTGATGCTGCTTTTGGCTGGATTTGGAAGTCTAGCTGCATGAATAAATGAAAGGTCTTTGTATGGCTCCTTCTAGCTGACCGCCTCAACACACGCAATATGCTCCGGCGTCGGCACTTCACTTTAGCTAATGATGACTACAAATGTTTGATGTGTGTGTCTCCCCCCGAGGAGACGGTGGAACACCTATTTTTTCATTGCCCCTTCAGTCAGATTTGTTGGGAAAAGCTGGGCATCACTTGGCCTGACTCTGGTAATAGGTTGGAGTTGATTCATGCGGGCAAAGAAGCTTGGGGTAGACCGATGTTCATGGAAGTTTTCATGGTGGCAACATGGAGCTTGTGGAAGGAACGCAATGCCAAGCACTTTCGAAGCACTCTTCCCTCTGTGGAGTCTTGGACGGCTAGGTTCAAGAGGGATTTTGAAATGTTACGACATAGGAATAAGGAGGGGCTAGATCCCTTTGTCTCTCAAATTGTACTCTCTCTTTCTTGACCCTACCCTCCCCCCCCCTTGTCACTCCCAACTAACTCCCCCCTGTTTTGTTGTAGTCTTGTTTAGTCTCCCCACCGCTGGTGGACCCCCCTCCCCCCTCCTCCCTTATGTAAATATTTGACACCACCCTTATATTGGAAAATGGTGCAAAGTTAGTTCAAACTGTAGAATAAAATCTAACATGTTTAGATACATCATAATAGATGACTACATTCCATGAAAAGTCAAGACCAAAGAGGGGTATGGAAATAAGCCTAGACACATTGAAGAGAACGTGATTTGTAATGGTTAGTTGTCATACTTTTTATTGTAGCCATGTATAAATTCCAGCAAATGCGTCTTTACTTTGGATTCTGCCACACTTTATTACTATATCAAACATTAAACTAGATATATGATTCGTTGTAGGGAGATATGGAATTCACAAATGCTGAGCATGAAGAGGATCAAAATGCAAGGTGGACATAACAAAACAACTTCAAGAGACTGGAGCTGGCAAGGAGACCCTAGCAAACCAGAACGAAGAGCTTGAAATTGGCAACGAGGACATAACAAAGAAGCTTGAAGACACTGAAGCTGGCAAAGAGGACATGGCAAATCAGCTTGAAGAGACTGAAGCTGACAAGGAGGACATGACAAATCATCTTGAAGAGGCTGAAGCTGGCAAGGAGGACATGGAAAATCAGCTTGAAGAGACCGAAGCTGGCAAGGAGAACATGGCAAATCAGCTTGAAGAGACTGAAGCTGTCAAGGAGAACATGGAAAATCAACTTGAAGAGACTGAAACTGACAAGAAGTCCCTGCCAGTGCAGCAGTTAGACCTTGAACCTGTCCAAAAGGCCCTGGAGAAGCAGTAGGTAGACCTTGAAGCTTTTCAGAAGGTCATGGAGAAGCAGCAGGTGGACCTTGAAGTTGCCTAGAAGGCCATGGAGAAGCAGCAGAAAGAAATTGAAGCTATCAAGGCGATCCTCAAAGAGAAGCAACACGTACTTGAATCTCTCAACTATGCCCAGCCAGAGCAGAAGGATGGACAAGTTGACATCAATGAAGAAGTTGTAAGGCCCTATTAGATCCATAAGAAGTTGTGCGTTACTATGTCCCATGGTTCTTGTAATGTTTCTTAGACTCTGTGTGGCAGGTTTATGGTTTATGTTTTAATCAATTATATGAGAACTAATTTGACATTAAAATTTTGTTTTTCATAAATATGAATTTCATTCAAATCTGGCAACAAATAAAAACATAAAACAACCTTCAACTGCAACGTTCATACGTACCGTCACCAATGTTGCATGTGGGCCCATATGTCAGCATAGTTGACTAGTCAAAACTAACAGTAAATCACATCCGAAACCACATGCAAGAAGCCACGCTAGCAAAAAGGAGGCCCCACTCGTCGGAAAGCTGACTAGTCAAACTAGCAGAAACAATTTCTAGCGACGGGTTTATCGTCAACGAAGACGAATGAAGGTGATAATTTGGGCTTATTAGGCGACTGTTCAACCCTGTCACTGAAGATAAACATTATTGACGAGGTGGGTACTATCGCCAAAGAAGCGATCTTTAAAGACGGAAAAAGTGGTAACGTCATTTTTTTCATTTTTTTACGGTGCTTCAGTGACAGGTCGATTGACGGACGTGAATCATCATTAGGGTATTATTATTGACATAAAATGCTTTTCTATGACACAAATGGCCCGTCAACTGGTATCGTTGATTTTTTAGTGGTATAAAAGTGCATCAAAACATGTAACAATGTCACCAAAAAAACATGGAACAAGCAAAAATTATAGATACGTTAGGGACGTATCAAGGATATGCTCTTCCATGATGACGACGCGGAGCAGCTTCTTCTGTTGCTTCTCACAGATAAGTTTGAGAAAGGCAAGCGGAAGCGCCACCGATCGATGGTGGGCCGTCTCAGCATTTCGCACAATCGAGCGCTCTACCCCAAAATTCTTATGCAAGACTACTTCGTCGAGGTACCCACCTATCCGGCTCATCTCTTCCGTAGGAGGTATATAATGTGGTGGTGTTTGTTTGTTCGTATTGTGGAAGCTTGTGAGGAAATTTGTCGGTTCTTCACTCGCTGGAGAAATGCCACCGGATTAATAGGATTTAGTGCATAAAAAAAATATCGACATCTATGTGAGTGATTGCATATGGAATTACAGCCGATTACACTGATGAGTATCTTCGCATTGGTGAATATACCACACGCAAATGTGTGCGGATCTTTACAAAAACATTGATCTGTGTATTTGATCCTAAGTACCTTCGAGCACCCAATGAGGAATATACAACAAGATTAATGACGATGAATGAAGCTAGAGGATGACCAGACATGCTTGGGAGTGTGGATTGCATGCACTGGAACTGGAAGAATTGCCCAAAGGTTTGGGCTGGGCAATACACCAGCCATCACCACAAACCCACAATTGTTCTTGAAGCTGTGGATTCTCATGATTTGTCAATTTGGTATTGTTTCTTTGGATTGTAAGGGTCTCTCAATGACATCAATTTGCTGCATAGATCACATATCTTTGCTCAGTTAGCTAGTGGTAAATCTCTTGCTTGCAACTATACCGTCAATGATCATGATTATACCATGGGTTATTATCTTGTCGATGACATTTAACCTTCCTGGGCAACATTTGTGAAGATAATTAGCTACCTAGTAGGCATAAAATAAACCATTTTTCCCAAGCACAAGAATCATGCAGAAAAGATATTGAGAGGGCATTTGGTGTGTTGCAAGCTCGCTTTTCCATTGTTCGAGGTCCTGCTCGCTACTGGGATAAGAAACCCCTCTCAGATATTATGAGTGCTTGTGTAATTCTACACAACATGATCATTGGAGATGAGAGGGATTTGAACTGGGAATATTTCTATGATAATATTGGTAGCCAAGTGAAGCCTTCAAGAGACCCAGATGAGATTGTTGCATTTCTTGAGACGTACAAACAGGTAGAAGATCTTGGCACACACCATCAGCTCTATGAATATCTCATTAAGCACCAGTGGTAATTATACGGGGATAATTAGATTCCTATTTTTCCAATTTCCCATTTTTCATGTGTGCGATTTGAATTCCGAAATAATTTTCATTGTAATAATTTCGGTCCAGTTGTTATTTGGATTTTAACATTCATTGTATTTAAGAGAATTATTGTAATAAATATTGTTAAACATTACATTTCCTTTTTTTGTGTGATTGCAATATATATAACCAATATCATGTTTTGCAGCATGAATTTGCAGTACCGAGCATCATTTGGTGGAACAGATGATGCAAACCCGTACCGCATAAAATATGTGGTATGGTTTGCGGTACCAGTTTCGCCAGAAGTCGCGTGGTACTGCAAAATTCGAATAAGGATTTTCCGCAAAACAATTTTGCGAGCCACGTTTTTGGAGGATCTGCTAAAAATGCTTTAATCAGGTGTGTCACCTATCAAGTTCCATGTGAAAAAGGAGGGAAAAGAAGCGGCATGTGGTTGAGTTGGTTAGGAGGATGGTGATATCCTCAGTCCACTAGAGTTCAAGTCTCAGATTTGATATTGATGCTCGTATTTTTCTGAAACTGTTTCAGGATTTTCGATGATGTGTACTCTCAAAGATGTCGGTTATGCTTATAAAGGTAAGGCGTGTGTGCGTTTCGTAGGGATTACATTGTACTGTGCTTAAAAAAGTGAAAAAAATAAAATACTCATAACTCACGCTTGGCCCCGCCCTCTTCCCGTCCATGGCCCCCACCCGCCGCTGTGAGCGCCAAGCATCACATGCCACATGCTGCTGAAGTGTTGCTGATGCGAAGCGAGTGCGGACGGCGGAGGCGTCCCGGCTTATCGCATTTCACCGGAAATGGTTCGCGCGCACCAAGGAAGGGAACGACGAGAAGAGGAAAATTGTTCGCGGGCTATCTACCGATGAGGTGTTATCTACACCCATCACCGAGGTATCCACCTACCCGAGTCATTTCTTCCGTACAATGTATAGAATGCGATGATCTCTGTTTGTTCGTATTGTGGAAGCTTGCGAGCAAAGTTGTCGGTTCTTCACTTGCCACAGAAATGTCGTCGGATTGCTAGGATTTAGTGTATACCAAAAAATATTGGCGGTTATGCGAGTGATTGCATATGGAATTCCGTCCGATTACACTGATGAGTATCTTCACATTGGTGAAGATACCACACTCAAATGTGTACGGATGTTTGCGAAAAAATTAATCTGTGTATTTAGTCTTGAGTACCTCCGAGCACCCAATGATGAAGATACCAAAAGATTAATGGCGATGAATGAAGCTAGAGAATGGCCGGGCATACTTGAAAGTGTGGATTGCATGCACCGTAACTGGAAGAATTGCCCAAAGGCTTGGGCTGGGCAATACACCGTCCATCACCACAACCCACAATTGTTCTTGAAGTTGTGGCTTATCATGAATTGTGAAGTTGGTATCGTTTCTTTGGATTGCCGGGGTCTCTCAATGATATCAATGTGCTACATGATCACATCTCTTTTCCCAGTTAGCTAGTGGTAAATCTCTTGCTTGCAACTATACCGTCAATGGTTATGATTATACCATTGATGATTATCATGCCAATGGTATTTATCCTTCCTAGGCAATATTTGTGAAGACAATTAGCAATCCAGTGGACAGAAACAAATTATTTTTTCCAAGCACAAGAATCACGCAGAAAAGACATCGAGAGGGCATTGGGTGTGTTGCAAGCTCGGATTGCTGTTGTTCGAGGTCTTGCTCGCTACCGGGATAAGAAATACATATTAGATATTATGGTTGCTTGTGTAATTCTATACAACATGATCATTGGAGACGAGAGAGATTTAAATTTGGAGTTTTTCAAGATTTCTAGTGATGTGCTTTCACGAAGCAGCTCCACGAAGATCTCATTGAGCACCATCGGCAGTTATACGCAAATAATTATATTTCTATTTTCCCAATTTCCCATTTTATGTGAGTGATTCCCATTTTTCATGTGTATGATTTGAATTTTGGAACCATTTATTGTAATAATATATGATTCTGGTCCAGTTGATATTTGGATTTGAACATTCATTGTATATAAAAGAAAAGTTGTAATATATGTTGTTAAACATTACATTTCTTGTGTGATTGCAATATATATATATATATATATATATATATATATATATATATATATCCAATATCAAGTTTTGCAGCATGAATTTACAGTACCGAGCAACATCTGATGGAAGAGATGTTATAAACCCGTAGCGCATAAAATATGCGATACGATTTGCCGCAACAATTCCACTAGAAGCCGCACGGTACTGCAACATCGAGATATAGATCGCCCTCAAAATAATTTTGCAAGCCGTGTTTCTAACGAATTTGCTTAAGATGTCTGGTTTCATGTGAAAAAAGGAGGAAAATGAAGTGAATCAAGTTGTGATTGTGTTGGTTAGGAGGATATTGGTATCCTCATCTCGCTAGAATTGAAGTCCCAGATTTGATATTGGTGTTTATATTTTTGTAATTATTTTAGGATTTTTAATGATGTGATTTCAATGGAAAGAAGACGTTTTCGTTGACTACGAAACACTTGTGATGACTCGTTTATTTTATAATGTTGTACCGGCTTTATAAAACTAAAACGTGTGTGGTACGTTCATGTGATGAATATATGTTCCCTTCGTTCGTTGATATAAGGTGCCTAAAGTTTTTGTACAGATATTAACGCGTATATATAATGCTACAATTGGACTGATCTTTTCCTATAAAAAATTAGGAGAAAATAGTTCGAATCAACCAATAATAGAAAAAAGACGTCATTCTACTTCTTTTCATAGGTATATTTGCCTAGACGAATGATATAATATCAATATGCCATGTATTTTGGATTTTTTTTAAAATTTTAGGCACCTTATATTAAAGAACAAAAAGGAGAAGGAGGGAGTATGAAAAAGAAAATACTCCTAACTCACGCGTGGCCCCGCTCTCTTCCTGTCCATGGCCCCCACCCGCCGGTGCGAGCGGCAAGCGTCACATGCCACATGCTGCTGAAGTGCTGCTGATGCGAAGCGAGGTGCGGACGGCGGAGGCGTCGCGGCTTATCGCATTTCACCGGAAATGGTTCGCGCGCACCAAGGAAGGGAACGGCGAGAGGATGAAAATTGTTCGCGGGCTATCTACCCATAGCAGCACACGTCCCCGTCCCCGTCCCCGTCCCCGTCCCCTCCCCACAACCTCTTCTGCTTCCGCTGAAGCCCCGGAAGCAGCAGCGCGCGGGAGCTCCTACTCCTACCTCGGGGAGTCGGGAGCTGAGAGGAGATGGCGGAGGCCAAGCAGCAGCAGACGGCGTTGGCGACCAGCGGCGTATGGAAGACGGTGAAGCCCTTCGTGAACGGCGGCGCTTCCGGCATGCTCGCCACCTGCGTCATCCAGCCCATCGACATGGTCAAGGTACGCGCGCGCGCACGCATGGTCGCCGGAGGGAGCTCAGGCTGGGCGCTTAATAGTGGAGCTGCGCGCTCTACTTGAATACTTGATAGTTGCGCAACTGGAGTTCATTACGCTCTCATTTGCGGGGATTTGAGTGGAGATTGTGTGTAGGCCAGCTGTTTGATAATTTGTGTCCAAGAAGAGTTTTGCTTCCTTTGGTTGGAAATGCCGCGCCGCAATGTATATGTCAATTTTGTTTTTTGAGAATCTGGAGCGTAGTCAGGGTCTGTTTTAAAGCTATGTATATGGGAATTTTGAAAATTGGAGTGAGGTCAGGGTTTGTATCAAAACTATGGAGCCAGGTCTGGGAATTTGATTGTAAGTTGCCTATCCTTAAAAATCAACGGTGCCTATAGTGGATTTGAGGCTGTGTGGACTTATTCCTGGTGTATTTCGTCATCTTTTTGACAAGATTTATAGTTGTTGTTTGCATCTATGCGTACATTAATCATATCCAGTTCTTATTGCATATTCTCCTAGTTAGTTTGCCTCCAAAAAGATGTTGACCTATTCCTGGCTTTGGATCATAGGACGCAGCCCAGCTGTACTATACTTTGTCTAGATATTTCGTGTACTAGTATTGTTGTTGCTAAAGCCTTGATTCCCATGAGATCTGCCTGGTCTTAGACCTTTCCTTTCGTGGAGTGTTATTCGGTCTAGGTCTCTAGAAACTAGGCACTTATTTGATGGTTTCTGTTTTGTTTCAGGTGAAGATCCAGTTGGGCGAGGGCTCTGCAACTACTGTCACCAAGAAGATGCTTGCTAGTGGGGGAGTTGGTTCATTTTACAAGGTGTGTCCTCTTAGGACTTTCCGCATTACAGATTCTTTTCATCATGTTGAGTATTGAATTATTGGTCTTCAGAATGCAGCGCGTACCTTAATTTGTTGACGAACCATTTTTGTAGAGTGGTAGCCCATCATGATTTATTTTTTTGCGGTTTAGCCCATCATGATTTTTGTAGAGTGGTAGACCATCATGATTTATGACTGGCATTTCATTTGTGCAGGGATTGTCTGCTGGTTTGCTAAGGCAAGCGACATACACAACCGCTCGACTTGGATCCTTCAGGTTTGTACGTAAACCAGTAACTTAATTCATCAGTAACATTACTTTTTTTAAAGTCCAAATAATTTGCACATGAAGGTTTTTTTTTTGAGTAAATCACCGGGGGAGGAGTTCCTCCACCTGAATATATTGCTCAAAGTGGCCATTATGCCAGAAGAGTGATCCAGTTTATAAGGAAAACCGGATCGAAAACCTAAACAAATTGACCCCATTTATAAGGAAAACTGGGCCGAAAACCATACAAGTAGCAGGAAAAGAAAGAAAAGGTATACCCGGGACAAGCCCCGCCAAGCTAGCAAACTAGGGAACCACCACATGGAGGACACAAGAGGATGTGGGGTGTCGTCAAAGGATCACAATACCCGAACTTTACAAGAGGCCCGACGCACTCCTGGCGTGCGCATCTGAGCCCCACGGCGCTACTGAGGAGCATCCACCATCAACGAGTGCAAACAACACGAACCTTGACCGGGGGCTCCGCCATGGGAAACAGGACGATTAACCAGTTGAGGAGGCATCTTGCGCCATCAGAAGCAAAGATGGGCCGAGACAACACCAAGAGCACTAAGCTCGCCGCAACACAACGGAAGCCACGAGGGCTTCTTGAGTTTCCAAAGCAGAGGACGAGACAGGGGGAGAATGGCCGCCCTGCGGTAACTAGGCACCGCTGCCGATCCCCATAGAACACCACCAAGAGATCACCACCACCACCACACCAACCACCACCACCTGGCACAACAGCCAAACAACCGGAACAACGAAAGTCGTTGTTAGGGTCCCCAAGGTGACGCCTCCAAGGAGGTAGCGATATGAGAACACATCACCGTCACCCGATCCGGCAAGCCAGATCTTAGATTTTCACCCGGAGACCGCAAAACATATAACTGTGAAAGCTGGAGCTCCACGACGGCACCTCCTGCGAGGGAAGCGACATCCGTAGATGCCGCTACCGTCGGCATTGACAAAGCCGATGCTAGGTTTTCACCTGGAGTTTGAGCAAACCCACAGCAAAACGACATCGAGAGTGATTAACAAATGACAACGACGCCTTAAAGAAGGTAAGTGGCGCCCACGGGCGTCACCGTCGCCGGCTCTAGAGGAGCATGGCTTTCGCCACAATTGATAATACACCTCAAAGCGACCAATTGATCGACAAGAAAGCTCACCAACACCACCACGAAGGATCATCGTAGCCCCGACACCGCACATGACCAGATCCACGGCACCGCGAACTGAATCCAGGCGAATCCAGCTCACCGACGGTCGCACAACCTAACTGAGATGGCCAGGCCGGCTTCCGCACCACCACCTGCGCAGTATTCCGAGAAGAATGGAGTGAACCATCCCACTCAGAGCACCCACCACCGCCATTGGCAGCCACTCCACACAGCCACCAGATCCGCCCGCCGTGGCATTGACCGGCCAGGCCGAGAGCCGGCCGAGGCCGCAGCTCCAGCGCCCGCAACCAGCCCCGCGCCAGCATCCAGGAGAGGACGTCGGGGAGGCCAGAAGTCGCCAGATCCGCCGCCGCCCATGGCCGAGACGAGCGCGTCCAGATCCGCCGCGACCTTCACGCCAGCGGCTGCCCACACACCCCACACGCCAGATCCGTCCGGGGCAGCCCCGAATCCGCCACCAAACGCCGCCGCCGGCGCACTACCGCCTTGCCGCCACCGTGCCGACCACGGCCAGCCAGGCCCCAAGCGTCCACCGCCAGCACTCCCCTAGCCGCCTTCGGAGGCAGGGGCCGCCGCCACCGCGGCGAGGCACGCAGCAGCGGCGGGGGAGAGACGCGGGAGGGACGGCCTGCGGCGGCGAGCTTGGGCTCCCCCGAGTCGCTCGAGAGGAGCGACGCGGGGGTCAGGAGCACCGTTCCGCGAAAGTGGAATGCTTTTGGTGGATATTTTGCGAGTCGATCGCACATGAAGGTTTGTGACTTTGAAGTTGATAGTATATCTGACCTTTAAGTTGGTGAATGAAGAATACATCAACAGTGTGAAATACCATTTTGTACCAAACCGTTATGGTTTCTGTAGTACTCCCTCCGTTCCAAAATAACTGTCTCAACTTTGTACTAGCTCTAGTATAAAGTTGTACTAAGGCTAAGACAGTTATTTTGGAACGGAGGGAGTAGTAGATTAGATATTTTGAATACATTTTTATGTTGATGCTTGCTACCTATCTCTGATCATTGTATGGCCAAGCATTTGTGATAATCTAAGTGTGCACTTTGACATAAATCATCAATTGTGGGATAACTGCTGAAGAACTTAGATCCTGACTACACTAGGTATTGTTCAATGTTTGACTTGATTTTATGTCCGCACACTGTATTTTATCAGGGTTCTAACAAATAAAGCAGTTGAAGCAAACGAAGGAAAACCACTGCCCCTTGTCCAGAAAGCTGCTATTGGTCTCACTGCTGGAGCTATTGGAGCGTGTTTTGGCAGTCCTGCGGATTTGGCACTCATTAGGATGCAGGCTGATTCAACCTTGCCATTAGCCCAGCGTCGCAACTATAAGAATGCTTTTCATGGTATTTACCGTATTATTGCTGATGAAGGTGTTCTGGCGCTTTGGAAGGGCGCAGGTCCAACTGTAGCTAGAGCTATGTCACTCAACATGGGCATGCTTGCCTCCTATGATCAGAGTGTTGAGATACTGAGAGACAAACTTGGTGCTGGAGAACTTTCTACAATGCTTGGTAAGATTATTTCTATCTCTCGTATTAAGGTTTGATGAAATATGTATGTTTTATCATTTCTCTTCTTAGAATTTCCTGTGTACTTTGAGACGTGAAGCAGAGCAGCATCCTGGTCAAGTTATATATAGCCATGGACTCTATGGCATCTTTAGTGCATTGTCTGGAGGAGATAAAAGAAAAAAAATGCTAGAATTCTGAAATGACTCAACTGTTATGCCATATTCTAAACTTAATTTAAGATCTCGAGGTCTCTAGCAGGGCTCTTTGCTTTCATTAGCCGACCTCATGTTACAAGGTGTATATTTCCATCTGTATGCATTCTTAATAGGACAGATTGCTTAGTTTGTGCTCTGATTGACAGATTTGCATGGACCTTCCTTACCATTTTTCCAAGAAAAAAAAACAGATTTGTATCACATGTGTTGATTAAGTTGTGCAGTGCTACCGAAATACCTTTTCATTCATATGCCTTTCATTACACACTGTGATGTTAGTTTTTTTGTTTTGCTATATTTGCACCATATTATGTTTATCTTTTCGTTCTGTTAAGACTATGTGGTCCTGCTACTCTCATTTTTCTTACATTTGATCTACTCATTCCTTATATGACATATTTGATATATTAAATTTCTCTTGTAGGGGCCAGTGCCATTTCAGGATTCTTTGCATCCGCTTGCAGTTTGCCCTTCGATTATGTTAAGACACAGGTTCAGAAGATGCAACCTGATGCTACTGGAAAGTATCCATACACTGGGTCTCTTGACTGTGCAATGAAGACCTTGAAGAGTGGTGGTCCATTTAAGTTTTACACTGGCTTTCCGGTGTACTGTGTCAGGATTGCTCCACACGTCATGGTAATGCAACTAATACACGGTGTTTCTCTACTTAATAGTCAACTCTTCATCTCCATGTCTATCAAACTTACCTAATGACATCGTGTATGCAGATGACTTGGATATTCTTGAATCAGATCCAGAAGGTCGAGAAGCGTATCGGCCTTTAAAGTGCTGCATCTTGCTATCCCTACAATTATAATAGTGTAGCTGCTTTGTACCTATAAGCCAGCAGTTGGTTCTGATAGACAAAAATCTGTACTTATTTCCTTGGTTTATATGCTACCATGGTTCTTTGTGCCTTCCAGACCAAATAATGATATAATTTCTGGGTAACTTTTGGCTGAAAGTAGAGTTGTTAGGAGCAGATACACATCACGGGATTGAACTCGTGTCATCAATGGAGCCGACATCAAATAAACCTTTTAATCCATATTTGTGTAGGCCTTATGTTTTTCAACTGTCGACATGCATTTTTTTTTGCTGAGTAACATGTGTGGTTAATTCTTGTTGTTTAGGACTTATGTTGTACTTGGTATATTACATACAAGCTTTTTTTGTTGGTTCTATTATGTTCTACTGCATTCGGTTAAGTGTGATAGTGGATTTTTGTGTCAACTGTTGATCATGCTTCATGCCCTCCACTATAGAGAACTATGATTTGAAGTCGTTAAAGTGCTTAGATCCACTGAATTACCATGACTATGCGCAAATAGTTATTCAGCATTCTTTTACCTTGGGTTTCCTATGGAAAGCGCTCGCATCTAACAACATAGCGTTTTCCCCTGTATTTCATTTGAATTTTCTGTGTACTTGGTGGAACCATCATTTACCTGCAGAGGTCGTTGGTTTTGCATTTATATGTCAGACAGCAGAGGCTCCATAAGATTCCGTTGTAGGTATTATATGGTCTCTGGTTTGCTGCTGTCATTCTGTATGAAATGCACGATGTCGTACTGCCAAATTTACATATCTGAAACGTAAACTGCCTACGACGAATGATCAAAACATTGCCTCATATTTCCTGACGATCGAAAGACGAAATCTTAAATACTACAGTTACGTTTCACGTTGTTCACCATGTGCTTCTTTTGATGTTGTAGGTCCAACTGGCCTTGCTGCACTATCAGTTCAACAGGACATTGCAGTTATCTGGTACTACTGGTACTCCCTTCTTCTTAATAATCCTACTATGTGTGACAGCTACACTTTGCCAGCATTCAGATCCAAGCACTCTCAACTTCCATCAGAGCATACTAGATAGTGCCCAGCCTAATACTAGCACTATAATACCACTTTGGAGAAAAGTAGACAGAGAGGTTATGGACAAATGGACAAATGGACTGTCCTGTGCATCCTGACCCCTGTAGCTGAAAAATTCCAGTAATCCAGCTCCTCAAGCACGCTTCTAGCCAGAAACACACCGACATACCTGCGAATTCCGATGGGGGTAACCCAAGCAGCTTGCATTTGACCAAAACTCCAAGGGTATCGAAACTAAAACAGGAGAGCACCCAGTTTAATACGGCAGAAAAACCATATAGGAAAATTTCCATGGCCTCCTTCCGTTCTGTAGGGCTGGCCGATATTAGTGGTGGCCACATCCTTTTCTCTTCTCATCTTTTTCTCGCCTCTGTGTGTTGGATCTGACGTGTAATGCCAAGTCTCGGTACCTCATCTATAATAATATCCATATTATTGCATATTTGGAACCTTTTTTTAGTTCATTGCCAAATGTTTATCCGTTTTTGAAGTTTTCTCCCGCATTTTCTATGCGCCAAGAGGTAGCCGTAATGATCTCCCTTTCCAGATTGTTTAAGCCCGTGAAAGTTTCGTCGTGGCCACCATGCAATGCAATGCACACAACCCTGTGAAGAAGACAAAACAAATCGATGGGCACTGTGGAAAAGTAGATTCCTGTTTTGTTTGGAGAAAATTAAGGAGAGAAGGAAGGAATATACTCGGCCGTAAACTGTCCCCTGGTACTCTGGGAGGCTGCTATGGCCACATGACAACACGGGGCATTCCTTCTGTTTGAGTTCTTGAGACCAGCTGAGCCTGATGAGCTGACCTTGGAGCAGCAAAAAGGCCAATATTCCCCATCTGAAAAGATCTAGCAGCAGAGAGTGTGGTGTTGTTATCTGATAATGTTAATTTTTTCCCGGAAGTTTTCTAAACAACCTCTGAGGCTCCGAAGAATCCTTTCCCATGATGATACATGTGCATTGCCCCCCCTTTCCCATAGAAATGCATGAACTCAAGGGTTAGACCAGTCATATCCATGTGCATTTTAGGCTTCTATTCTCTTTCTGGATCTCACAGATCAGAGTCAATTAGTTGCCAGGACATACAG
Organism: Bromus sterilis; assembly: GCA_950022295.1. NCBI lineage: Eukaryota > Viridiplantae > Streptophyta > Magnoliopsida > Poales > Poaceae > Bromus > Bromus sterilis. Next base: position 37,580,312 of record OX465597.1, read on the forward strand.
GTGGCGGCGTCTAAAGGCGATGTGCCAAAATTTCTTACAAGAAATAATTTAAGTGGTGACCCACCAACCTTCCCTCCTACGTGGAGGATAGCAACAATCTGCCTGTCAAATGTTGAAATGTCAGGCCGCACCGACCTTCTGGTCCAATCAGAACTGGACTCGTTTTATTTTCCATCCAATTTTCAAATGGGGATTTGATATATAATTATTTTCTGACTGAATAACAGCATCATCACAGCTGAAAAGAGGACCCTGAACTGATCATCTGCAGATCGAGGACCTTACTCGGAACCAACGGCCAAGATAGCATCACAATCCGCAATGAACGGTTTGATGGGCCGTCTCAACATCAGTGCCCAAATTAGCTCTAGCCTGTCACATACGGAGTACTTAACTGTGCAAAAGGGCAAATTCTACAAGGAAAATCAACTGAACTGAGAACAGGAAAACTTATTTGCGTGTTATTCGGTATATAATGAAGTAAACAAACACAAAAGTCTTACCGAGAAAATTGATCATGGAAACTAATGCAAAGAAAAAATCACCAAAAAGTCAATCTTTTCTTTAGAGTTTTATCTATTCGAAACTCTCTTCTATAGACTCCAGCGGGAAGCAGCAGACTCCTCACTCTATTTAAACGGCATCCCATCCCTCCGTTCTACTCTCTCCTCTCCTCCCATTCGTTTCGTTTGGACCCCTTAATTTTTTTCTCGAAGGAAAATTTTCATTTTTTGAAGGAAATTCTCTCCTCTCGATCCATTCTTTGCAGTTAGCTAGCTAGTGAAGTTCTTTTTATCGGATTCCTGCTCGTTCGATCGATCGATCAATGGCGCGCATGGCGAGCAAGGGGAGCAGCGGCAGGGCCATGGCCGGCGGTCGGGAGCGCGGCGAGCGCGACGGCAAGAAGGCGCTGCTGCTGGGGCGGTTCGAGGTGGGGAAGCTGCTGGGGCAGGGCAACTTCGCCAAGGTGTACCAGGCGCGCAACGTGGCCACCGGCGAGGAGGTGGCCATCAAGGTGATCGAGAAGGAGAAGGTGTTCAAGTCCGGCCTCACGTCGCACATCAAGCGCGAGATCGCCGCGCTCCGGCGCGTGCGCCACCCGCACATCGTGCAGCTGTACGAGGTCATGGCCACCAAGCTGCGCATCTACTTCGTCATGGAGTACGTGCGCGGCGGCGAACTCTTCGCGCGCGTCGCCAAGGGCCCCCTGCCGGAGGCCGAGGCCCGGCGCTACTTCCAGCAGCTGGTCTCCGCCGTCGCCTTCTGCCACGCGCGCGGGGTGTACCACCGGGACATCAAACCCGAGAACCTCCTCGTGGACGACGCCGGCGACCTTAAGGTGTCGGACTTCGGCCTCTCCGCCGTCGCCGACCAGATGCGCCACGACGGGATGTTCCACACCTTCTGCGGCACCCCGGCGTACGTCGCCCCCGAGGTGCTCTCCCGCCGCGGCTACGACGCCGCCAAGGCCGACCTCTGGTCCTGCGGCGTCGTGCTCTTCGTCCTCGGCGCCGGCTACCTCCCTTTCCAGGACCGCAACCTCGTCGGCATGTACCGCAAGATCCACAGGGGCGACTTCCGCTGCCCCAAGTGGTTCTCCCCGGAGCTGCTCCGGCTCATGCACCGCGTGCTCGACACCAAGCCGGCGCGCCGCGCCACCATCGACGAGATCATGGACAACGACTGGTTCAGGGTCGGATACCGCCGCTTCTCCTTCCGCATCGAGGACGACCGCTCCTTCACCTGCTTCGACCTCGACGGCGACGACGCCTACGCGCCCACCTCGCCGCCCGACACACCGCGGACGGCGGACGGCAGCGACTACGGCGACGCCACCGACCAGCTACCCAAACAGACGGGGGGAATGACGTCGTCCGGATCGGCGCCGTCGCTGCTGGAAGGGAGGTTCGGGCAGCTGGGCGGGAGCTCGCGGCGGCGGTCGAGCCTGAACGCGTTCGACCTCATCTCCTTCTCCCCGGGGTTCGACCTGTCGGGGCTGTTCGAGGACGGCGGCGGCGAGGGGAGCACCGGGGAGGGCGAGCAGCAGCAGAGCGCCGCGCGGTTCGTGTCGGCGGCGCCGGTGGAGAAGATCCTGGCGGCGCTGGAGCGGACGGCCGGCGCGGCGGGCATGGCGGTGCGGACGAGGGAGGACGGGGCGCTGATCATGGAAGGTACGCGCGAGGGCGCGCACGGCGCGCTGGCGGTCGCCGCGGAGATCTACGAGCTGACGCCGGAGCTGGTGGTCGTGGAGGTGCGGCGCAAGTCCGGCGGCGCCGCGGAGTACGAAGAGTTCTACCGGGCGCGCCTCAAGCCCAGCCTCCGGGAGCTCATGACGGAGGAGCCGGCGCCGCGCGTCGGCTCCGCCAAGGAGCTCCCTCGGACCGCCGTGTGATCGTGCCGGCCATGCATGCACGTCGGTTTGACTGGTCGTCTACACGGCGTCCGTATAATTGGCCTCTTGGCCGTAGAGCTGTACGTACAATACGTACATATCTGGCACACAAATACGTACGCGTGTACGTGTCAAAAAAATTATGTACATACATACACCATTTTTTGGGACGGTGCTATACTGCTATGGATGGTACCTATTTTGAAAGGTCAATTCCATGCACTGTATAAGGGTAAAATGGGGAAATGGGACATGGGAGGATTGTTAATGAGTTAGGAGATCATGTGTGTTAACTGTTAAGTGTGGGAAAGGGGGAAGCTTGTTCATGAATTAGGAGGTTGTGTGTTAAGTGTAATAGTATGTTTGATGTTGTTGATGTATGAATTACCTGTTTATTTTGAGAAGAAAATTAATGAAACTGATTGATTTTATTTTACAAACTCTCACAATCACATCACATTAAGATTGTTAGAATCGTGATAAAAAAAATTCAAATCAAAGCTTCGATAGCAATATTGCAAATAGTAGAATCTTAATTATAAGAATCATTGAAACATAGATTCTACTAACTAAAATCGTAAAATCAGAGATGGTTGTTTGGACTGTACAGTCGTAGAATTATACAATAAAATCACGATTCTAACAATCTTAGCTACACAACCCTTTATACTAATCACTATCAAACTTATGTGTCATACACTATCAAAGCTTCGATAGCAATATTGCAAGTAGTAGAATCCTAATTATAAGAATCGTAGAAACATAGATTCTACCTCCTAAAATCATAAAATCAGAGAGCGTTGTTTGGATTGTAAAGTCGGACTTATACAATAAAATCACGATCATTAGCCTCTTATACTAATCACTATCAAACTTATGTGTCATACACGATCCACAAGCTAGTACATAGTAAATATAGTTGATATATGAGAGTGCCAAATTAATGACCAATTAATCTGAAGTTTTGAAGAAGTAAAGAATATTGATACACAGTTTATAAGCATTCCATTCAAAGTGATGGAATTAGGAAAACATTTCAAAGCATTGGACTATATTTTACCTTAGAGAGACACTATAATCTTGTTGATTTAGCTTTGAATTTTTCTAAACACGGTAAAAATGCTAACACTCATATATAAATGTGTAATTGCACGTTGTATCCTACGAGCACATTCGAGAAACTCATAGTTGAGGACACTTTGTCTACGCTGAACGAATATTATAGTAAATCATGGAATAAAGGCAACTTTAAGGGGGTGACCCAAACGAACACCAAATGTGTTCTTTTTTAATCCATTTGGGTCGCCAAACGAATCCTTGTTCGGTTTCAACGAGCCGCTGCACCCAACGGGCGCAACCCATGGTCCTCATGAAATTTTCAACATTTAAACAGAGGACGCCAGGTTGCCCAGTTCATGCCAAACAGATGAAGGGACATGCTCCCACACCGCACAATTCATGCCAAGCAGATGCCTTGGCATGCCCAAAGAGGCCGCATAGTTCACGCCAAAAAGAGGGAGGGGCATGCTCAGGACGCTCACTTCGTGCCGAAAAGAGCCCCTCCCGCTTGTGTAGATCACCACTCGTGGCATTCGAGTAACTCCATTAGCCTCCTCTTGAACCACTTATTCCTCTTTGGGGTCAAGGAGCTCAAGTCCATCGCCATGATATTTGTCTCCTCCTTGAACACGCCGAGATTCACCTTCCTCATCTCAATGCCCATCGCGGTTTTCTTCGCCTCTACTTCAATGGCTTGAACATGAACATTGACCTCCTCGATCTCGAGCTTCTTCCTTGCCAATTCAAAGAAGTTTTACTTGGCCTCTTCTTTCTCTTTCCTCTTCTTTTCTTCCCTGTCTTTCCTGTTGCTTGTTGACACCTCCTTTTGGGTAATCAAACCCTTGAAGGTTTCTTGCATGGCGAGGGAAGAGCATCAAGCCTTGCTTCTCTCTTGGAGTTCTTGTTCCCCCTTGGCCTCCAATTTTTGTTCATCCTTGAGAGTCATCCAACAATGAGACAAGGTGAATGTCCTCTCCTCATTTTTCGTATTGAAAGCTTCCAAATCAAGTCATACCTACATGAGAGGCACCCAACATAAGCATAAATGAGGACGATACATGAACATATGAAGAGGGAAAGATGGGACAAAGAATGTACCATGTATCCAACGCCGATACCACTCACGGAACGATTGATGACACTAGCATATGTGCCACTCACGGAGATGGGGTGGGCATCGGTTGGAACGACGGCGGGGAGGGGTGTGCGTCGGCTATGGCGAGAGTGGGGCGAGATTAGGGAGTGGTAGGGGCGGGAAGGATTGGAACACCAACATACGGTCATGGTGAACAAGAAAGGGATAACGAGGGCGTTTGATGCGAGTCCACACGAAATCAAATTTGAGTTGAAAATGGATCGCAGCGAACCCAAAAAAACCAACCATGATTTGTTTAGTTGGCTTTGTTGAATTGTGATTTTTATTCATACGAACCCAAACAGACGACGGAGGATCAAAGAAGACGAAATAGATCGTTGCAGTTGCCCTAAGGTCAGATAAACACAAGTACATGTTTTGCATTTGAATCCCAAGCCATATTTCACAAGAAGGACTCCATATTTCACAAGAAGGAATCTAAACAACTGAGCTCACATCAGCTTAAAGTTTTGCGACACTGACACCTTGGTTATACAGATGCACCTAAACTTAGCTAAGTATCTCTTATCTCAGGGGCCAACTAATCCAAACCCAGGAAGCTTTTCAGCCACAAGCTCAAAACGGCCCCCGTGATTAAATCAACATCGACGAAGAACCAGAGGCGCCGCGTACGTGGTGCTACTGCCCCTTCGACCCCACCATTTCACACCAACATTGCACTGATCTCATTCGGGAATGTGACAGCTTTGGAAAATCTCAGCTTCACTTATCACTCTTTACTTACCTGACACGGCGCTGAGCCCAATTTTCTTTGACATTTCTTAATCGCCGCGCGGGATCTAAAAGTGGACAGATCAGGTGTACACGTGTGCACGAGTTGGGCCTGGTCGCGTTTGTATAACGGCAAATTAGCGTGCGTGTCATTTGCCTCCGGATTAAACTAGCTGGCTAGGCGTCGTCACTCGGCATGGCAGGCTCTGAGCTGCGGACTCACTGGAAATGTAGATACGTACTTGGTGATTAGTTGGTTACTCTATTTGGCATGATAAGATTTCGTGGTTTGCAGTCCATTTTCTCCGGAAGTAGGTGTTGATGGCCCCCACTGGAAGGACTGTGGATGGCCTGCGTGGGCCAATCATACTGCATGATATTTTGGCTAACACGAGATTCTGACTAATACTTACTCTATCTGTTTTCTTTTGTTTGGGCAACTGCTTTGTTATTTCAGGGAGACTAATAATTGATTTGTTAATGCAACTATTGTTTATCTAGCATTAAATGCGTCTTAGGTTACTAAACTTGTCCCTTGGAATTCGAATGGACAAGATTGTTCTGCCACGTTGCACATGTTGATTCACTCCTCCATATATCTATTTGGCTGATGTGGCACTGTATGACATACCAGCTCAACATGCTAGGGACCACACCAGCAGCGGAGCCAGGACAATAGCACGCCCTAGGCAAGCAATGCTCCTACAGTAAACTACAATGATGTACAATGTTGTTTTTCTAATTTTACCATGCCCCAGGCCAAGGCCATGGCTGCATGGGGCCTATCTTCGGCATTGGACCACACGAACGAGTGGAAGGGTTTAAGGGGTGTTTTGGTAAAATCACATTTTGTATATAAGCTTTAAGCCTTTGTCGTGAATTTTCTTGGTCCCGCTACTGCGGAACCTTACCCTGGATAGCAAAACTCCCGCCCGTCTTCGACGTCCACTCACCCTCGGCGAATAGAATGATGCATGACTTGGAGTTTCATGTTGCCACAAGATCATCAAAGTATTATTCATGTAGTCATCGAACTCTACAGAGTCATCGATGACATGGATTTAGAAGGATCCACGATTTCAAAGGAGAATGTGATGATGGATTGAAGAACGCACCCATGTAGCCCTTGATGTGTATGTCAGCTTATGAACGAGCAAAAGAGGATGATCACCCTTAACCCGAGATAAAAAAAAGGTCATTTCAACACCACCTAGGAAACTAAAACACACACTCAGATCTTCATACAAGTCGAAAATACATGCATGAGTTCTTAGATCCATGGCTGAGAGGAAGAAAACATTTGTTTTAGATTTACGTCTTAGTTGTTGAGGTTTTGGTCGACTTGTGCTGTGACTTAACAACGACGAAGGCCACGACGCCCTACTCAACAAGTCGTTGAGTTTTTGGTCGGCCTGTGCAGTGACTTAACAACAATTTAGGTCCACACTGCTCATCCTTGGTTTGAGGCGCGGGGGAGGGTGTCTTCATACCCAAGACCTCCATTTTTGGAACACGTGGATAAAGGTCAGAAATCTTTAAACTTGATTATTATTCAAGGTAATCAGAAAGTGCGACTTACGTGTACTATTGAGCTTCTTATGCTAAACCTTGTAACGTTCCTCACACTAGGAAACTCACCCTCGGACCCTTTGAACATGATGTCCTTCATAAATCCACCACGGATAGGATCTCATCATGATCACCGGTTTAGTCACACATAAAATGTGACCTGAATTGAAGAGGTAGAACTCTGCGACTGAATTGTACATGCATAATATTGACGAGTTTTAGGCAATCTATGGACATCACAACCACCTTCTTGCTCAGATGAGTTACTAATTTTGACTCGGTTTTCGGGTTGTTCCCTGATTTCCATGAATTAGGACGATTAGGTGGAGATGGGATGAAAGGTGTCACTAACCCAAGATGATCCCCTACGGGTACATCAGAAATATAAAACCACTCCTCTTGCCAGTTCATGTGAACTTCGACAAAAATCACCCCAGGGATACTCGGTTCCAAAGATTCTGGCTACAGTTACTAACCCGACGTCGCAGGTTCCGTGGGCGATATTTTGAAGAATGAGGTGGAAATATTTTCGCCATAGACCCAGATGTGGCTCGCAGAAGAGAAAGGCCTCACACATGGTAACGAAACAATAAATGCGAAGGTTGAAAATGGGAGTAAGGTCATGTAGTTGGAGGTAGTAGAGGTGGAGAAGCCCATTAAGGAATGGGTAAATAGGGAACCATAAGACACAAATCAGGAAAGGCAGAAAGCATACATGTTTTTCGTTCTCTTCTTGGGTCTGACGGATCGACTTCATCCTAGGGGCCCCATTGACATCCATTAGTGAGGCACAAGAAAAAGCAACTTCTAGGGGCGGCGGGTAACCCACCTCCAACAGAAGGTCGAAGTGCTCTTGGGCGATGCTTGAAGACCTCCATGTGCCATTGATCTGGGACAAATCCTTTTCTAGCAGAGGATTGCTCTCACCCCTAGTTCATCATTTGTCTGCCCCGACGTAGTCCTCTCCTTCCGGCCATTTGACTCTATTGGATAATGGCACTAAAAGTGAGAGGAAATGAACTCGAAGGTGTGGTTCTAAGAGCTGGCTGAGAGGAAGAAGGAGAAAATACGTGGGCCAAAGGGGCAAAAAGTTTTTCCATGTTATGTGTCTCCTTTTATATAAGGAAAGGATGAAAAACAATGGTGGCTTGACAACCACCACGTGGCATGTGTGATTTGCATGTCCCTTGATAGAATGCACAAATTAACCGCAGGATCTGAGGAGGTAGCACTAATGGCGTTCAGAGGTAAAAGTGCACGCCCCTTCGATGGGACCTAACCTTGGCGGTCCCTTGATCCACTCCACTTCTAGGGTCCAAGGAAGCACGTGGCATCTGAAAGGGGGACACAATTAAGGGGATACTCCCGACGTTCTCGTCTGCGGGATATGATGATGAAGTGAAGAACGGGGATAAATCCTAAAGGAGAGTTTAGGTTTAGACCGATCTCGAGACCAACAAATGAAGCCGAAAATTTTATTGTTTTAGGATCAAACGTGAAGACCGGTCCAGGGGATAATGAATGTGTCTCATATAAGGGCCCTCTGATGGTGACATGTTTGACCTTGTGGGTACAACCATGGGCCTCTTAGAAGATTTCATCGACATATCACCTAACGAAGCCCATGAGGAATAAAGAAAGTCTCTCCAAGCTTGCTATAGAAGGGGAGACGGTAAAATGGTAGATGATATTGTCTCCTTGGCTGTATCCAGGTAGGACTCATGTAAAACCTAGGGATCCTAAAGTAGTAAATAAGTCGAGGGGTCAGGGTCCGTAGGGGATAGAACAACAATCGTTTGGTCATTGTACTTTGCGATACACCCCATCAAAATTAAGAACAAGAAGGAGTAGGAATTTATATCTTTAGAGAGCCTCAACCTGGGTAACTCTGTGTCTTATGTTACCATCGACTCTAAATCACCAAGCATGGGATACCCTACCGAGGGATGGACCGAAATCATGTTCGACACTCCTTGTTTTCCTTAGGGTCGAGGAGGTTGAAGCTGAGAGATGGCTAGCACAAGTATCTAAACTAGATGCAAGTGGATTTAAAGCACAACGAGCGCACCAATTTTTTTAAGACCAACTCATTTTGGAAAAAGACTTGACTTAATTAAAGCTTTAAATTTTTGAATAATGATAAGTGCTTGGCATTCGGCACTCACCACATTCGCCCGAACGCCCGATCCATCGTACGTTTTACACGCATCAATTTTGATGCACGGGCGCATCTCCACGTCAAATTCAACTAGCTTTTGTGTTTTCCAACTTAAAATAGTTTTATCTCTTAAATATAAAAGGCGATTAAGATTTCGTTCGTACCATTAAATCTATAGCGACGAGATCTTTGAAACTAGATCCCACATTGGCATGTTTCGACAAAAAAAATTTGGATCAAAAATTGCCATGCTATTTACATTGATATTACCATGGTGCTTACACTAAATTTACCATGATTTGTTTCATCTATTTTTTTTCTCTAGATTTAAAGCTTCCATTGTTTTTAAAATACTTTTCACTCATTGGCAAGCATTCCAGAGAGTTGCGTCGAGTAGACATCCGTCGGTCAGGGAGGTTATGATGGACACCATGGCGGGTTCCCGGAATCCGAATGCGCAGAGAAGATTCTCCGCCGCATATAGACGTGTGGCGGCTAGAGGAGGGATGCCAATTTTAGTTTCTGACAACGGTAATTTTAGTATCATGACCACGACAATTATATGTCATGGCAATTTTAAGTATTTCACCATGAAAAATTTAGTTTAGTAATTCTTCTTTGTAGTACATGACAATTCATGTTGGTAGGACATGGTAATTCTTATTCATAGATCATGAAAACTCTTGTTCATAGGACATGACAATTTTTGTTTGTAGGACATGACAATTATTATTCATAGAACATGACAATTCTTATTCGTAGGACATTGCAATTCTTGTTCGTAGGGAATGCCAATTCTTACTGGAACGACCTGACAGTTTTTACATGCAAGTCATGATACTTTGCGAAATATGGCAATTTTTGTTGAATTTGTTGAACATGGATATTTTAGGACAGTAAAACCGAACCCAATCCCTGCCCTCTCACACACTATGCTTTTCTGACCGTCTGATTTGTGTTCTGATCGTTCCTGGCCGTTGGTTTCTCAAAAAAAAAACGTACCAAAAAACTGGGTCAGCTATCCTATAGGGCCGCTACTCCGATAGCCAAATTGGATGGCTCTGGTTGATTGGGCCGGCTTGCAGTATTGGGCCAGTGTATGCACTAACCGCTCGCCCCCCAAGCGCTTTCCTAGCGCTCCTTTAGGCCTCATTTGGATGTTAGGAGATTTATTCCCAGGGAAGAACCCCTCAAAAAAATTCCCAGGGAAGAGGTCCCCCAGATGAAATCGGCACGTGCAAACTGAAATCCCGTGGAGAATCTATATCATCCTTTGGCTGGCAGGGGAACTTTTCCCGGGAGAAGTAGCCCAGATCTGAAGAATAGGAAACAATGGGATTAGAGGAAGAGAGGGATACGAGAACATGCAGGGGATGCTCACAGTGGAACGCCGGAAGAGACGACGGAGGACAAGGCCAACAACGAGAACAAAAGTGGAAAACGATCGAGCTCGCGACGTGAAGAGGGAGGGAGGAGGGGGGGGGGGGGCGATAAATTCCCTTCAACAATGTCACCAAACAGAATCGTTAAAAAACCAGGGTGAATATTTCACGTGGGTCGTTCAACCGGGGAAAGGACGGGGATCCCGGGCAACCAAAGTAGCCCTTATTGCCAACGCCGACCGCCGGCCAAACCTTGGCATCCACTCGACGCCGGTGCCACTAGAACCAACGTCTGCCATCCAAGGGAACTCGCATACCTCACGGACTTAGGGTTGGTGAACCCTAGGTGTCGCCGCCATCTCCTCCAGCTCGCCACTCCTCACGCCTCGGTCATCTACACGTGGAACTACTAGAGAAAACTCTAAAAAGGATGCCAATAAAAGAGCTTTTCCTAATAGTGATTACCTCCAGCCATGGGGCATTTTGGTTAGCTCTCGCCTCCTCTTCCCCAACATCAGATGACCATCCCTTTTTGTGATAAGAACAAGACGCTAAAGTATTTTCCATTTTCTCGTGCTACAGATTGCGTGATGCAGCACTGGTACAACAGATTGTGGGTTTCAAATATTTTCCATTTTCTTGTGCTACAATTAAATTAGTGATTTCTGCTTGCTATAAGTTCTTTTCATATATGTCATAATGGTTCCGTATATAAAGAAAAAAAATATAAATTACTCATTTCCTCATTCGATTGTTCTGAAAATTTTGTGCTGGTTTCATCAAAATCAAATGTATGTATAATTAAGAGACATCCTATATTTTCTAAAGAGCGGACCAGTTTTGATATTATATTTATCTGTCTAAACAGGTAGCTGATGCATAGGGATGGGAGCATTCTCTAACCATGCGGTTTATGGGAAGGGGATACAGGAAATTTCCTATTAGTTGAACCTGTTCTCTGGGATGCATGGACTACTTGAGTTGTAAATGGTCTGGCTGTAGAAGGATTATACGAGGCATGATAATACAAGTGCAACACACGCAAGCTTCACAACTGAACCAATCAAACAAATGAAACAACACTAAAGCGTCAGGAAACAACAAGAGATTTCTCTGCACCATGAAACAAACACAAGCATTTGCTCTGCCATACTGCTACTGCCTACTGGTCTGTTACATGTATTGGCCACATATATAGTGTATCATTAGAATCTGGACTGATCATCACTTGTATAATACTGTAAATTGTAAGCTTAAAACTGAATGATTACTAGCAAGGAAGCTCTGAGTACTCATCGGCCACATCAGAACAGAAACTCTGAGTACTCATTGGTCAACTGAAACTCTGAAAGTGAACCAGGCAAACACTTGAGGCAAAACCAAAAGCGTCAGAGAAGAATTACCAAAGATTATAATCACAAAATCTGTTATATGTATTGGCTACATCTATCATGTAAACTGCGTGTATCTAGGTATTGCCTCATTTGTCCATATCAATAAGAGTATCATCACAAGAATCATCACTACTCAAAGCATCATCTTCGCCAAAACAGAGGAAAAACAGAGCAAGCAGAAGAGTCTAGTCGATCAGAGGCTGCCCGCATGTTTTTTTAATTGGGTCATTGTTTTCAAATGGGTGCAACCATAGACTGTATGTTGATGATGTTCTACTACTGACCTGGTATATGTACTGGCCATATATAGCATATTACTACAATTTGAACTGATCATCACTTGTATAATAAACTGTAAGCTTAAACAAAATAATATTCCTAAACGGGGGCAAAAACCTATTTTTGGAGCTTAAACTGAATAATCAGTAGCAAGGAGCTCTAAGTACTCATTTGGTTGAAGTTGAACTGAAAGGAACTAGGCAAAGACTTGAGGCAAAACCAAAAGCGTCAGACAAGAATTACCAAAGATTATCATCACAAGATCTTTTTGTATCTAGGTATTGCCACATTTGGCCACATCAATAAGAGTATTGTCATCACAAGAATCATTCACTACTCAAAACAGAGAAAAAGCAGGAAAGTCTAGTCGATCAGAGGCTGCCTGCTCCCAGAGTTCAGAAGACATTCTCACTCACAGACAGTAAAGCCATGCACTCCACTGATTGGAGCTAGTCGAACCCAGGCGGTGGCGGACGAACGTAGTCGTTCTGCGCGTGCTGCCGGACGAAGAGAAGGTCGTAGCAGAGCTCGCACAAGGGCGACGAGCCCAAAGCCCACGGCGTCTCCGCCATGCAAAGGCAGCACCATTGAGCAGTTGGTGCCCTCGTGAGCCGAGCCGGAGCCGCGGAAGAAGGCTGGCGGAGGCGCTGCTCGATCTGGCCCCGTTGAGCGATGGCGATGCCCAGATCCAGAGGTGCTGCGGGTGCTGGACCTGAACTCGGAGTCGGAGGCGTGTAGGGGATCTCCGGGTTCTGTGGAAGAGCTTCGATGCCGCGGAGAAAGATGTAGCAACCCTCGCACACCGGCGCCACGCCCATAAGCCCCGTCGTGTAATTAGCGCCGCAGATAGTGCATAGAGAAAACAGCCTTGCGCGTGCACCGCCGGAAGAAGGCTGCTCACCATTGCAAAATCCAATGAGAGGTTAGTTCATGGCATTGGCAGGACAAACCCAAATAACGAATGATGAATCAATTCGTGATCGAAAATTAGTAATTACCTCGCCGGAGTCGCCGCGCGGCTGCCCTGCTCCTGTCTGCTGGGGCCTGGCGATCTGGTTCTGGCCGGGGACGAAACCGTTGCCGCTCGGCGCGTCGTTCTGGCCGGGGACGAAACCATTGCCGGTCGGCGAGTGGTTCTGGTCGGGGATGAAACAATTGCCGATCAGCGAGTGGTTCTGGCCAGGGACGAAAGCATTGCCGGTCGGCGCGTGGTTCTGGCCGGGGACGAATCCATTGCCGGTAGGCGCGTGATTCTGGCCGGGGACGAACCGCTCAGCGCGTCGCTCTGGCCGGGGACGAAACCGTTGCCGGTCGGCGCACGCCCACCGGCTGCAACAGAAAACAACAAGAATCGAACTCCAACGTCAATGAAGAACCAAGAAATCGAACTCCAACGGATCAGAAAGAAGGAAATTGGCGCTTTTCTTGGGAGGGAAATCACCTGGATTGCCCAGCAGCCGCCGGATCCTCTCCTGCGACAGAGGAAATCCCCTGTACCCCGACCCGCTCCCGGCCCCGCGAGGAACTGCAAGAAACGACGGTGTGGGATTTTACAATCCAAGAACGAAAGAAGCGCTTGGTCGTATGCTTTGATTTCTTGGGAACCAACCTCCACCAAACTGGGAAGATCCGCCCGGGTAGTCCACAGAGATGGCTGGTGTAGTCGCCGTCTGTCCTGCAAGAACTGGCCGGCGCAGCAAAGCCAATCCCCTTCCCCTCTGGCCCGACCCTGCCCCGTCCCCGCGAGCAGCTGCAAGAAACGAAGGTACCGGATGATCAGATGTCACAATCCAAGAAGCAACATCAACGCAATTACCCAAGAATGAAGGACGCGCTAGAGCAGCTGTAGGAGACAAACCTCCACCGAACTGGGAAGAGCCGCCGGGGTAGCCCACAGAGAAGGCTGGTGTAGTCGCCGTCTGCCCTGCAAGAACCGGCCGAGGCAGCAAAGCGAATCCCATTCCACTCTGCCCCGACCCCGCCCCGTCCCCGCGAACAACTGCAAGAAATGAAGGACGCGCTCGTCCTATGCTATGATTTCCTGGCCACCCACCTCCAGCGGACATGGAAGAGGCGCCGGCAGAGCCTGTAGTCGCCAGCGTCAGCACCTCAAGCGCCTGGGAAGTCTCTTCAATGTCGCCGCCGGATGCATTCGCCGTCGTCCGTTCAGTCTGCGCCGAAGTACCGGCAATGTCGCTGGAATCCTCGCCGTCGACCTTCCGCTTGCCCGGCATCTCGCCTCCGTCGAACAGCTTGGCAAGAACGCCCAGATGAAAAGGAGAGGGAGGGGGGCGGATGGAAAGAAGCTACGAGAAACAATAGGAGGGGAAGACGACCAGGAACTGGAAGGCTATATAGACGATAGGAGAGAGCTTCGGGAAGTCGGTTGATTTTGGGGGGAACGAGAGAGGCAAGGGGGAACGAGATGGAAGACAGAAAGAGCCTCGGGAATGGGCCTATTGCAAGTTTGCAACCCGGCAAGCCCAGCTAATATATATAGCCCAAACCATTTGCCTGGCCAGGCCGCCGACGCTATCTGCAAAATAAGCAACCCTTCAATATTTTCTCACAAATCCATGGAGTAAAGGTGGCCCCTACGGCCCCGGCAGTAAACCACCTACTCTTCGCCGATGACAGCCTGCTGCTTTTTAAGTCAAGTGTAGTTGGAGCTATTGCGGTGTCAAACCTGTTGGACGCTTATTGCCTAGCTTCGGGCCAGAGAATCAACCGGGAGAAATCGTCTATCTACTTCAGCAAGGGATGTCCTCAACCCTTTCGTGCTGAGATGAAAGAAATCCTTCAAGTTCAGAACAAATCTCTATCGGGCAGAACAAGAATGGGACGTTTAAGTATCTCAAGGATCGTGTTTGGGGCAAGGTCAAAGGGTGGCTAGAGAAAATCCTTTCATATGCCGGCAAGGAAGTTCTTATTAAATCAGTTTCCCAAGCTATTCCTGTGTATTCCATGGCCTGCTTCAGATTGCCGAGGGGAGTTTGCGAGAGCATAACAAGCATAATCCGTCAATTCTGGTGGGGCAATAAGAATGGTAAACGTTCTCCGGCGTGGGTGGCTTGGGACGTCCTAACACAGCCAAAGCATCTCGGTGGCCTGGGTTTCCGTGACATGGAAATGTTTAATCTTGCGCTGCTATCTAGGCAAGCTTGGAGGCTGCTTACCCAACCCGATTCGTTGAGTGCTCGCCTTCTAAAGGCTGTGCACTTCCCAGTTCTGATATCTTGAAGGCTTCACTTGGCTCGCACCCATCGCAAGTTTGGCGGGAAATACTGGATGGGAGAGATCTGCTATGGCAAGGTTTGATACGCCGAATTGGAGACGGGGAAAACACAAATATATGGGATGACAACTGGCTTCCTCGAGACAATCTTAAGCGTCCGATAGCCTCACTGGTGCCTAGCCCACCAGTTCTTGTTGCCCAGCTGATTGACGGGAGCAGTGCTAAATGGAATGAAGAGTTGGTTCGTCAGGTTTTTGTTCCAATTGATTGCGAGGCTATCCTAAGTATTCCAGTATGTACTAGAAGGATTGGTGATTCTTGGGCTTGGACCGGGGAAAGAGATGGAAGTTTCTCTGTACGGTCTGCGTACAAGATGTTTATGAACACTAAAAGGAGAAGGGAAGGGATGTTAGAGGGAAGAGATGAAGCTTCAGATACATGCGATAATGGCCCGGGCTGGAATGATCTATGGAGAGTTCAGCTTCCCTCTAAGGTGAAACACTTCCTCTGCCGACTCGCAAAGCTCTCTATCCCAACGTCTGATGTCCTTCACCACCGAAACATGGCAAGCTCGTCTAGCTGTAAGCTCTGTGGACGAGCAGACAACTGGTATCATGCGCTGCTGGAATGCCCTATGGCGCCAAGTGTCTGGTCTTTTCTCCCGGAAGAAGTGTCCGAACCTGCTCGTGATGTGAGGATGCCGGACGCAGCCTCCTGGTTGTTCAATATGTTTGATCTGCTCTCAGCTGACGAGGCGCAAATGTTAGCAACTGCTCTATGGGCCATCTTGTACGCTCGACGGAAGGAAATTCATGAGGAGATTTATCAAAGCCCTCATTTTACCCACTCTTTCATTCTCAGATATCTGGGCGAGATAAATAGTGTACACCCGGCTCAGAAGCTCCCGGGAGTCAGGCTGCCTCGCTCCCAGGTCTGGGTGGCTCCTCCACAGGGTCAGGTAAAGATCAATGTTGATGCTGGTGTTGATCTAGGGGGCAGGTGCGGTACTGCTGCAGCTATCTGCAGGGATTTTGTTGGAAAGTTCCTGGGGGCTTCAACCTTGAAGATCCCACATATTGTTGATCCCCCTACTCTTGAGGCGCTGGAAATTCGCGAAGGACTTGCTCTAGCCAAGGACCTTTACCAGATGGACATTCTCATAGCTTCGGATTGCAAGGTGGTGGTGGATGATCTCAAGAACAAAGCTTCACCTGCGTATGGCGCAATTTTACATGAAATCATACTTTGTCAAACTAGTTTTAATTCCTGTAATATTAGGTTTGAGAGTAGAAGCTCGAACTACGAGGCTCATAAACTTGCGAGGTTTAGTCTAGGCCTGGATCCCGGATGCCATTGTTGGTGGGGTAATCCAGATGGACTTGATTTCGCCCCTGTAATCGTGGTGACGGCTTCATAAAGGTTTAGGGTTTGCCAAAAAAATCAATATTTTCTCAAAAAAGAAAAACGCAACCCCTAAAAAAAACTGCAAAATAAGGAACGACCAATCTTCTTCTGTGGATATAGGGGTCAGAAAAAAAAATCTCATGTGGATGTTGACACAATAACTTTCTAAAAATTTGGAACTATATACACTGTAACAAACAAAAGGTACTTCTTAGAACCCCTTGTCTCGAAGAACAATTGAGACATTCTTTTCTCCCTTATAATTATGTGCGGCGAGATGTGATCTACGGCTCACGACTCGATGTAAAAGGATAAGGTTGTGCAATGGTGGCTGTGTTGTTTCTGTCTAGCCAGCTGTCTTTGGTGGTGAGGCATCAGTTACCATGATCCCATTTTCTTGTATGCGGGCAACATCAACGGCTTTCTGCGTTCCGACAATATAGTATTTTAGGTGTGTGGTTGGTATTGTAGTCATGCGATGCTAGTTGGTTGTTGTAATAGATTGGATGATTTTGAACTTTTAGATCTGGTGATAATGATGAATATGTTTTTCCAACTTACCTTGTCGTTACAGGTGAGGACAACGGAGATGAGAACGATGTGAGACTAATAAAGAGTGTCCAAATTTAGGGTTTTGGTAGCCTGTGAAGTCCATCACTACATGGTCATGAATACAACATGTGAATGTGCATCAACATCATCAACATACAGTCTATGGTTGCACCCATTTGAAAACAATGACGGTGATCCAATTAAGAGAAGCTTCACAACTAAACCGTCAGGAAACAACAAATGTGGTTTGTTTGCTTTGGTAACACCCTGGCACTATTTTAAACCTACAGTTATAAAGTCATTTTTGTCTTTGTTTTCAATTCATTTCACTGTTATCAACTCTTTAAAATCATTCCAGTGGAAGAAAAATCCATTGGACAACAAGGAATAGGAATCGATCGAATATGCATGGTTCATGCATTGTACAGTAGTATGGATCTGCCAACCGACCCAGCATCGGGTTAAATCGCTGCCAGTAAGCCCGTGGGCGAACAAGGCCTTCATCCGAGCAATTATCTGCTCGTTCCTCTTTTGGTGCTTGTCCTTAGGGTAAAGATTCAGGTTATCATGGAACACCAGCCGGCTGTCACGAAAGACGGGCAGAGGATGCTTACCAGGAATCTCTTTCGCATCACAATAAAAATAGGACTTCTGCCAGTCCTTCACCTTGCTAGTAAGCCAAGGAGCAGGGAAGATCGACTTGGCGCGCTTCTGGATAGTAACTCCTCCACATTCCAAAGCCGGCCCTCCACTATACTCAGTTTGCTTGTTGCAGTAGTAGAATTCGGCAAACAAACTGAGAATCAACCTGATTTGCAAGTAGGCCTCACAAAACACTTGAAAATGACATATATTGAGCACCGAGTTGGCACTCAAGTCTTGAAGATGCAGCATATAGCAGTGCAACACACTCCTAAAGAACTTTGACCCGGGAGGACGAAAACCCCGGGTCACATGATCAGCAAAAACAATGATTTCACCCTCCTTGGGCTCACGTCGGGTTTCCTCTCCAGGGACTCGCCACTTGATTTCATCCTGGGGCTGAAGGATTCCGTCTGCCACCATTTTATTCAACTGATCTAAAGTCACATGACTTTTTGCCCAGTTCGCCTCTACTGTTGTTCTTAGAGTCGGCGACTTCGGCGGGTTTTTCCCGGCCGGATTCTTCTGGGCATCAGTCTTTTTTCCCATGGCGCGAGAGTCGGATCTAGAACGTAAAAGACGATATATACTAAGCCTACTAAAACAAGCAACAGATGATCCTATCTAAATCACAAAAGTCGGAATCAAGTCGACTGTATGGCGATTACATGGATCCGATCTAAGAAGCCGAACGGAAATCGGCTCTATGGCAACTACATGGTTCAGATCTAAGAAGTTGGGTAGAAATCGACTCTAAAATCGACTTGACGACGATTACACAAACAGATTTCGCAAAGCATGGTGAAACAGATAGATCTACGGAGCTCAGAAAAAATCAAAGGAAAGTATGAATAGGTTGCCAACTTACAGGAAACCCTAAACAGTCAAGAGATCTACAGATCTAACGTATTTCTCCAGATAAGTAGTAGATATAAGCTGGCATCTAGATATACCACTGAAAACTACGCTCCCACATACATGTCAAGATCTATCATTGAGGAACTACTCCAAGTGGTTGAAACAGTAAAAACTCGACGAGCCGCGGCAATCGCGACGAGCAAAGAGACTGGGAAACAAGTGGTAAGCGATGAAGAACTTACTCGGTTGACACACGGGAGCGGCACGGCCCCAGTCCGCTCTTCACGAATTGCCAAAGGAAGGAAAGCTTGGAGCCACGGAGTAGATGAAGCTCTAACCTGTGGAGCGCGAGGAAGAAGACGATAGAGAGAGGGTACGGATGGGATGGAAAAGGAAGATGGGGACCGAGACCTATTTATAAAGGAGGTCGTCCCAGGACCTGAGGCATCGCATGATGACGTCCAAAAGCAGGAAATCCCTCGATTTCCGCGAACAAATCTAGTGGGCATTAATAGTGCCGCCAGAATCGGGATAACGACCGCTCGAAAGATTCCAAAAATAAACGGAAGAATCAGATCTATTATTCAAAGATAGAACCGGGTTTGAACACCGAAGAGTAGGAGTTGGTACGACCGCAAGAGCCGGCTCAACAAAGATTGATACTTTGAAGATCAAGAAAATATGTATCGACTCTCCGAAAGGACTTCCAAAGGAATGAGAGTCGGTTCGCTCAAGCTAGGGAGTTGGCCACTGACGGGGATCAACCCCGGCAAATCCCATGGCCAGGGACCCTGGGTTAGTCATAGAGATGGCACAGTTTGGACGATACTCGTCGGCTAACAGGAGAAGCACTTCCTGCTCGATATTATTACGTGAGGGGGCGATTACAGTGGAGGCCAAGGCGAGTTCTCTCAAGGCAGGGATGAATAGATGCGTATTGAGTTGTTCTGGACGTCTCCCCTCCTAGCCTTTATATACTAGGATAAGTCTCGGGGAGTCCGTGCTAGGTTACATAGGTAGTTTCCTAATTCTAGTCCTGCCTTGTACGCCAAGTTGCACCTTCCATGTTAGTTGCGGACTCCTGCGTGGGTGCTTGGTTGGGCCAATCGTGGGCTTGTCGTATCTTCCCAACGGTCCTTCTGTCTTTACACGCACCAGGTAGCCTCACGCATAGGAGTCGTGGGGTCACCCCCTCGTCAGTAGCCCCCGAGTGACTAGGGGACTCGAAGAGTCGCGCAGGGACTCGAATTCATCTGCGCTTTATTGTTTGTAAGCGTGGTATCGCCACGGGTCGTTGGCAGTTTTGAGCCATGACAATATCTGTTTCGAGGGATTGCTAAGCTGAAAGAGCCCAAGGAGTCGACTGGTCGAGCCTTGGTGAATTGTTATAGTGACAAATACCACAGTAGCCCAATCAAGCCCACGTCCCTCGACATGAACTTGGAACACTGGTGTCAAGAAAAGTCATGCCGCTGCAGGTCTTATAGGATCAATTGCTGCCAGTCTAAGAACATAGCCTGAGCGCGTCCGCTCGGCTCTTTCTATCATGCGAGCGCATGGAAAAGATCGGGAGTGAAATCACTCTGCGGCAAGTCCCGGCCCGGCCGTTCTGCGTAGTGGGGTCTTACCTACATGCTAAGCTTGCATGGCATCTGGTACAGTGTGTCGTAGCCCAGGCATAATTGTTTTTGTTTGAGGCACGGGGCCTAATTTAGCGATGCACCCACTTGGAATAAACAATCAAGTGAGCTGTTTTAGTCGTCACTCCCGGAGTTTGTAGCGAACTCCGGCGAGGAAAATAAGATAGCACTCACTCGGAATGTCGTCTAGTGCGCGAGTAATTCATGTTTGCTGAATGGCTGAATCTTTTTGGCCGAGTGGTTACTCGAATGCTTTTCTGCTCTTGGGGTGAGGGAGCACCCGAACTCTGAGAGTATGTTGTTTCTGCTGGTGTGAGTGATCACTCGAGCACATCTTTGCCTTCTGGGTGAGGGAGCACCTGAACTCGAATAAAGGTACTCCCAATGGGAGTAAGAATTTTTCTTTGAAATAATATGAAAAAAGCTTGTAAAGAGCCGGATGCTGACCGAAGATGCGTGTTTGAGACGCGTTGCTGAGGTGTGACGTTTGCTGGTTCACCTGACAGGTTGGGTCGCCATGTCAAGTGAAAATGGAGTGACTTGATATCTGTTGCCCAAAAATTTCGCATTTCGTGATGATGGCCCTCGTTTTTCGCGCGCGGTGGGCGGTATGGTTAGTGCGCCGGTTGAGTTTTCCATGTTCCTCGGCTATCGTGGGATCATACCACATCTCCTGGATTCCAAGATGAGCGGTGACGATTTGTTTTCTCGGACTGTTGGTTAAATACCGGGGGGTCTGGTGT
Organism: Bromus sterilis; assembly: GCA_950022295.1. Lineage (NCBI taxonomy): Eukaryota > Viridiplantae > Streptophyta > Magnoliopsida > Poales > Poaceae > Bromus > Bromus sterilis. The sequence goes on from OX465597.1 coordinate 37,601,486, forward strand.
GTTTTAGGTTTTCACCCAACCATTGCCTTCTCCTGTCTTCCTTTCTTCCTCCTTCGTTGTTATTTGTCGCCCGCCTGTCTTTTCGTGCAGCTTGCTAGTTGAGATCCATGTACAAGCGTCCCCGTAGTGCAACACATGAGTCGGCGAGGATGACCGGTAGATGGGAGCGCTCTTCTTTTGGAGATGCAGATCTGGATGAACTGGTGGCCGACGGCGTGGTGGCGCGCGATGCCGCCCGGATTCCTGGTGATGAGGAGATTCCTGCGCCCCGTCCAGATGAGCGGGTATGCTTTCAGAGTTTCTTCCCCCGTGGTTTTGCACTTCCCATTCACCCTTTCCTCCGGGGGTTGCTTTGCGCCTATCAGTTGCAACTGCATGATTTAACCCCCAGTGGGATTCTGCACATTGCCTGTTTCATTACGCTCTGTGAGGGCTTTTTGGGAATGTATCCCCATTGGGGCCTCTGGAAACGTCTCTTCAATGTGAAGAGGAAAAATTATGAATACGCCATTGGGGGCGTGGGGATCTCCATTAAGGAGAAATCTGCTTATTTTGATCTGGAGAAGTTGGACTCCATCTTTTCGTGGTGGAGGAGCTGGTTTTATCTGAAGGACCAGTGCGTTTAGGGCCAGCGGCTTGGTTTGCCCCCTTTTGATTCTGCTGCGCGGGCGGTTAAGCGATCTTCATGGTCTCATCATTTGTCTGCTCGCGAGTCGTCTCTCGTGGAACCGTTTGTGCAAACGATTACTGCTCTGAAGGATGAGTTAACTGGTGGCCAGCTTAGCTCCGTGTTTGTCAAGAGATGTGTGCAGCCGCTTCAGCATCGGGTGCGTCCCATGTGGCAATATACTGGGCCTGATGACTCGACTAGGTGTTCACCCGAGGATTTTTCTGATGACGACCTGTTGGCCCGGGTTCAGCAAGTTACAAAGTGCACGAGTATTGGGGATCAGAGTCTTGTTCGTCCTTACTCTGCTGACTTGCCACTTCCGCAGGTACTTGTTTTTTATTTATTTTCGTACTTGTGACTCGTTTCTGTTGGCTGCTGATGTTGGTTTGATCTGTAGGGTCACGTCCCTTTGTTGAACAATCCGCCGCAGCCTAAAGATGCGGATATACTCGATGAACCTGGGGAAGTTGATCCTGTGCCTGCGAGTGGTGGGGGTGCTTCAGGTGCTGTTGCTGTCGAGTCCGCGGGTGCACCACCATCAGTTGCTGATGACTCTGGGGATTCAAGTCCTCTTCATGTCAAGCGCACTCGCCCTGGGAATGGTCGTGACGCGGCGGGTGGTGGTGACGACTTGCCGGCGGTCGTGCAGCCTGCTGCGTCGCGTCCTCCTCCCGCTGCCTCGAAGAAACGCAGGTTCAGGATATTGCTGCGTCCAGGCGGTGCGCCTGCTGGGTTAGTTTACATTTTCGTTTTGTCGTCTCGGATTATCATTGCTATGCCTGGTGTTCTGAGGGTAAACTTTCTTGTAGTACTGCTCCTGCTCCGGCTGCTTCCTCTGTGAGTGCTGGTGTTGTAGCTGCTCCTTCGACTGATTCTGGTGCGGCGTCTGATCGACTGGCTGGTTCCGCTGCTCCCGTGGCTTCGGGTGCGGGGACGACCCCTGCGACTGTCGGCGTGGAGGGGACTTCTGCGACTATTCCGTCTTGGGGGTCTGCTTCGGCTGCTGATGAGGGGGTGACCCCACGACTCCTTTATGTGAGGGTACCTGGTCCGTGTCATGGCTGGCAGCCCACCAGGGGCCCACTCGTGGACACCGACTTGATAGAATAAGACGTGAAGCCGAAGACTTGAGGCGCAAGACAAGGACTCCTGCTTGTAGTCGACTAGGACTCATGTAAAACCCTACCTGGCTATCTATATAAAGCGAGGCAAGGGCACCTCTCTAGACAAGCTCTCAATCCCCACGCATAGGACTAGACAGATCTCTCTCCACCAAAGCCCTCACGGCACCCCTGTACATCATCATCAATATAAGATCAGATAAGCATCATGTATGGTTTTCCCTCCGGGGGCCGGAAGCTGGGTAAATCGTGCCCCATGTGTCGCTTGTCCGCCGTCCGGGAACCAATAGACAATCTGTAACCCTAGCCTTGTGCGCACTAGCCTTGGCCTTCCTGTAATCGCATCTCCAAGCAATAATATCGAGCAGGAACGTCTCCTCCTGTTAGCCGACGAGCTATCGTCCAACCTGTGCCTCTCATGACTAACCCAGGGTCCCTGACCATGGGATTTTCCGGGGTTGATCCCCGTCAATTGGCGCCGTCTGTGGGAACTACACAGGTTGGAATCATGATCTCGGCGGTCCCGTCTCCAGCAAGTCACAACTCAAGGGCTTCTTCAACAACTACATCAAGATCAACATCAAGCTCTCGGAGAAAACAAGAAAATTTTCGAGCGCGTCACTTGAAGATCGACGTCAACAAAAGCGCTCACGCGCAGCCTACAGGACAAAAAAACGTCTGTGTTGCGGGCACTCGCGACGGAGACTCGGAGCTCATCTCGACGATCCCTCCGGTGTAAAGATGCGAAATCCAATTTTCAAAAAATCTGTGAACATTTCAGCAAATTCCAACGGCTGGATCTCCGTCGGCGACTCGCGCACTGAAGCACTCTCGGAATCTGACGGAACTCAGCGTGACTCAAACACAAAAATTCCTGACATTATCTCGGACATCAACTTGAAGATCCCTCCGGTGAAAGCATGCGGGTTTCAATCCCCCATCAGCACAAAAGATTTCAGAAAATTCCAACGTTTAGATCTTCGTCAGCGGCTCTCGCACTGCAACACGTTTTTGAATCTACGCAAGATCGCGAATTTCCAATCGCGAATTCGGGTTCAATCTTGACCCACAAGGCTTCTACTCCAACTCGACATGCCATGGATGACTCGCCAAGGTTTCTATATCGACTCACGCTTCTACAACGACATCACACAACGAGCAATTGAAGGATCCCGCCCGACGCGTCGAGTCCTTCTCGGTCACTCGCCGCACCGTCGACCCCAACCACACAAATCATCCCGCGCCGAGCTGCTTTGATGGGCTCTCCCGTACCGATCTCCATCGCGCAGGAATTGCCGCATCGAGTCCTCTCGTCACTCGCCGAATAAATTCATCACGACGACTTCGCTGTGCAACTCCGCCGCCTCAACACTCGGGGGCTCGCGGACTCGGGGGCTGAACGTCGCAGTCGCCGTCACATCAACTCCGTTCTCGCCTCGTCGACTTCTAATCGTCGACTGCTCATCTTCGACATCCTCCGCCGCGTCGATCCTACAGCTAAGTTTTCTTTACATTCTTATGCAATGATTCCAAAACCTTTATACATTCTCGATCAGTCGCCAAAGACGAGTACACAGTCACACACAAACATCTGAGGGCTACAAAATCATCCTGCCGACTACGCAGTCGTGTAAATCCATCTCGAGGGCTTCAAAACTATACTTTGGATCATGCTCAGCTTTATATGTTGTTTATCCGCGTTTGTCAAAATAGTGAGGCTGGGTAGCAAAAGTCCGCTCTTGTCTCTGGGTTCAACAAGTCTGGCATAGCGTCCCTGTTACCCGGTGATGGATTCTCACCCCTCGTTGGTTACCCCAAGTGGAAGGTTTGAGATGCAGTGTAGCAGCAAGTTTCCGTTGGTGAAGATACCAAGGTTATCGAACCAGTAGGACTCGGGAAATACAAGTAGGTGGCAACGTCGCCAGAAATTGCTTCCTGACTAGGGTGTTGTCGTGGACCTGCACACATCAACAAATAACTTTGCTCCCAACGAGTATAGAGGAGTTGTCAATTCCTCCGGCCTTGTCGTTTTACAAAGGATCAACGCAAGAGATAAAGGTGCAAAGGAAAGTAAAAGATGAAAGTAAATTGAGGGTGTGAACAATAATGTGAAGATGGACCAGGGTCCCGTGATTTTCACTAGTGATGTCTCTCTCCCAAAAGACGATAAAAGTGCTAGCGAGGTAAACAAATCACAGTTGGGCAATTGACAGGATTATGAAGGCACCGCAATGCTAAATATGCTGCAAAGAAAGGAAGGGCGCAAAAGCAATGGGCAGTACGCCAAGGTAAGTAGACCGAAATCCATCTGCATCTACTACGAATCATCCACCTTGAGATATCTATCTAGAACATCTCGCCGGTATTAAGTTGCGAATCCCACCCAAAGTGTAAACTCAAAGCAACAGACAACTGCATTAAAAGAACTTTTCGTAAAGTAAACAATCCTTGCACCCGCAGGTACAAGCACCGTTGTTTTATCCCTGGTGGCAACATCCCATCCCTAGTCTCATGTTTCTATCACTCAAGCTAGACATCAAGGGGATGAACCCACAATCGAGCATAACGCTCTCTCTTGGAGTTGCAAATAAAATACTTGGCCAAAGCAAATACCGCAACGGAGAACATGCAAGAATTTACTCAAGAACAAAATATAAAAGAGAAGAACCAAATATATTACTCATCACTATCTGAACATAGTCTCATAATCCATCAGATCCCAACAAACTCAGCATAGCAACAACAGAAATTACATAGATGCCTCGATCATGTGAGGCAGCTCACGAGGACTCGAAAGTGGAAGCACAAAGGGGGGATAGATAGATCACATAGCTACTGGTCACGGACCCATGGTCCAAGGGAAACTACTCACGGTACAGACGGGAGGTGTCCATGGCTATGGAGGGTCTCCCGGAGGGGGTAGCTTCTCCCGGCAGGGTGCCGGAGCAGCTTCTCCAGGCATCCTCGATCTTGAAACGGCGGCGGCGGCGGAATAGAGGCGAGATCGCGAAAGAGGAGTCCGTATTAGGGGTTTCCACCCCGAGGGGTAAATATAGGCAAAGGGGGGCGTCGAGGGGACCCACGAGGCAGTCAGGAGGGTCCCTGGCGCGGCCCAGGGTGGGGCCGCGCCACCTGCCCTCCTGGCTGCCTGGTGGTGGCCCCCCTTCCCTCTCTTGGTGATTCCGGAAGCTTCTGTTGCGCTGATTTTTTATATATTTTCCCGGAATTTTTGGAGCACTTTTAATGGCCGGAAAACCTGAAATACAAAAACAGCAGAAAACATAAACTGGCAACTGGGTGCACTGAGTTAATAGGTTAATCCAAATAGGTTCAAAAGTGTATGAAAGTTGAAGAAAAACATGGCAAAGTCACACAAAATATGCATGGAGCAAGCAGAAATTATGGATACGTTTGGGACGTATCAACATCCCCAAGCTTAATTCCTGCTCGTCCTCGAGTAGGTAAATGATAGGAAGCATAATTTCTGTGGTGACATGCCACACAACCATAAAAGGAATTTTAAGTAAATCAATCAAAGCATGCAATTCAATTCAAGTCTTAACAAGCAAGAGTCTATATTAGCATTGACACAAGCAACAAAAGAACAAAAGGTGCAAGAGCTCTCGCTGTCCGTGACTCGAATGTCTCCAGATGGTGTTTGCGTGCAAGCAAGGGACAGGGAAATACGAGAGAAAAAATAAGGTTGTTGAGAACAACTATCTACTAAAGTTTCACACTTGGTCTCCTTTGGATTCTTATCTGGACTCGTCCCCAGACCACTAGCCAGGTACAAGTCAAACTGATCCACTCCCTTTCGATATTTTCAGCACTCATGCAATGGATGAGCGTGAGCAAGAAAGTTGACACCTAAAAGGCGAAACAGAAAGAAGGTGGAGGAGGAAGACAAAAAAGGTGTGAAAGGCTCACATCAATGAGGACAATCATAGGCGAGAGAAGGCCATATGATAGATATGATGTGAGGAGTAGGGATTGCCATACAACGGATGCACATGTGAGCTAAAAGCTCTCGAAGGGAACTAGTGGGGGTGCATCTAACTTGCTTGCTCAAGAAGACCTAGAGCTCGTTTGAGGAGGCTCATCATTGGAATATACAAGCCAAGTTCTATAGTGTGAAGGGTCCCCACATAGCTATATGCATGAATGATGATCTCTATGGAGTACAAGGGATAGGAGATGAAGTACTAGTGTGGATCTCTCAAAAGGAATAGTAGTATGCCCCCTTCTCTCTTTTTATTTTTTTCTCTTTTTCTCTTTTTTTGGTGGCCTCAATGGCTCTTTCTATTTAACTCTCATTTGTCCTCTTTGGGATCTTTTCCTCACTTTAGGGGCAATACTCTATATTTTACAAGAATATAGGACATCTTTCACACTTTACAAAGGTACTCACATAAAGAAAATGTAACTATCATGATGCAAATGTATGCTTCTGCCAGGATCGCAGGATATGCAATGATACTAGCGCGTCATGTAGCAATGATTAGGGCAAGGCCCAACTAGCATGCGGCTCATCGATTAAGCAAGTAGCATGTATGACATGAAGATCAAGTCATGAGAAGGTGGATGTTGCATGGCAATGTATCTCGGAAAGGCTATGGAAATGCCTTGTAGGTAGGTATGGTGGCTGTTTTGAGGAAAGATATAAGGAGGCTTATGATGACAGAGCGTATAGTGCCAAGGTTTTGGATGCACCGACGAAGTATGCGCCAACTCTCGAGGTGAGAAAGGGCAATGCACGGTACCGAAGAGGCTAGAAAAAGTATAGGTGGGTGGAAGTGTCAACTTTTGAATACTCACATTAGTCCAAAGAACTCATGCACTTATTATCGATAACTCTCAATCTAATCAGGAGGTTCACAAAGAGACAGGTACCCCGAGTAGGAGTGTATGGGGTTTTGTTTATCCTTGCGCATCCTCGGCTCATGGTACGTGAGTGTACTCTAATATTCGAACCCTCCAGAGGTTACTGATCCATCTAGTAGCTAGAGTTCTCAACAGGGGTTTTTGGTTTTCGAAAAACACACGGATTGCCCAAAATACGATATCTATCACTAATAGGCAAGAGCTCTTGACACCATAAGTTCAAACATTACTCTAGTCAATACCTCAAAACTTTTGCAAGTTACTACTACAAAGAGAACAACAACTTTAACTACCTACTTTCAGTCAAGACACAGAACTCAGTGCAATAGGCAAACTCTCTAACAAGATAAAACATGCAACCTATAGAAAGTTCAACCTAAGACAAAAAGAAAAGCTCTAGAAAAACTAAAGCAGTACAACTAAACGTAACATCAGCTAAGAAAAGAAAAAAACAGCTCACAGCTAAAAGAATAAGCATGCAAATCCTATGAGGAGTTCTAGTTCAAGCGGAGCGTGAATCTCTCCCACACAAAAGAGTAAGTTGGGGTCTAACTTGTTACTACAGCAAACAAAGCAAAATAAAACTAAAAACAAAACCTAAGAGCGAGACGCTCCAAGAATAGCACATAATGCATGAAGTGATAAAAATATAGTGCAACGAGAGACGAACTAATAATTGTTGATGAATAAGGGGATGCACGGGGGCATCCCCAAGCTTATATGCTTGAGTCTCCTTGAATATTTATTGGGGGTGCACATGGGCATCCCCAAGCTTGAGCGTTTGACCCTCGTGAATCTTCTTTCATGATCCTCCATCGCGCACTTGAAAACTCCCTTCATACATAACTCATTGTAGGCTGATTAGAGAGGTTAGTACCTTAATAAAATAATTTTCCTCTACTGAAAATAAAGATTTCCAGGACGATCTACTGTTTACCAAGATTGCCAAAAGGTTTTTTCAAAGAAAAAGCAAGCTTAAGGTTTGCAAAAGTGAAGAGAGACAAAACGTGGCAGAATCTGTGAAAACAGAACAGCAGATAGAAACGAATTTTTTAGGGGTACTTATGCAACTCAAATCAAAAAACTCAGAACATACGGAAGTTTCGTAATTGTATAGAGCACGCTGTGTAAAAATTTCAGCTCAAAAAGATGAATGGGAATTTTTCTCTGATTTTTCTAGTCACGAGGACAGAATCTGTTTTCTGGACAGCATGTCACAACTTTTACTTCCCTTGCCGTATGAGGCTAAACTTGGCACAAAGCTTGAAAGGTAAAGATACAATGATGTTGCTACAGTAGTAGAAATCATCAAGATCACTAAAAACAGAACAAAATCAAAAAGAAAAACCTAAATTCGTTGCGGGCTGCCTCCCGAAAGCACTTCTTTAGAGCCATTAGCTAGGCTTAAAGCAGAAGATCAAGTCTTTTCAAGAGAATAACTAACCCGTGTGACAGACTCAAAAGGTAACTTAATATTTTTCCTAGGGAAATGGTCCATCCCTTTCTTGAGAGGGAATTGGAATTTTATAGTTCCCTCTTTCGTGTCAATGATAGCACCAACTGTGCGAAGAAAAGGACGTCCCAAAATAATTGGACAAGAGGGCTCACACTCAATGTCCATAATAGTGAAATCAACGGGAACATAATTGTCATTGACAATGATAAGAACATCGTTGATCTTCCCCAAAGGTTTATTTACGGAAGAATCAACAAGACGAACACCAAAAGAACAGGGATCAAAAGGTTTCAATTCAAGCATATCATACATTCTTTTGGGCATAACAGAGGTACTTGCTCCAACATCACAAAGAGCATAACAAGGGAAGTTATTCAATTTAATTTTTATCATAGGATCCCAACCATATTCTAGCTTCCTAGGTATGGAGGCTTCTAGTCTAAGCTTCTCCTCCCTAACTTTGATTAGAGCATTGGTGATATGCTCTGTGAAAGCAAGATTGAGTGTGCTAGTGTGGGGGTCTCTAGACATCTTGTGTAGGAAACCAATAACTTCAGTTAAAGTGCAGTTATCAAAGTCTAGGTCACTACTATCTATCAAGGATGTAGTGATATCATTTAGGTTCACTTGTTTGAAAGACCGTATGTTCATAGAGGTTTCTTCATCTATGGTTGAGGTGGTAGCATCACCATTGATAGGTCCAGTGGGACTAGGGGTGTGATGGGTGCTAATAGTTTGGACATCCTCAACTACTTGGATAGTGGCTACTGTGTGGTAGGTAGGAAGTCTCTTAATTCTCTCTTCTTCCTTGGGTACAACTTCGGGTTTAGATGCCATTTGGTTTGTCAAGGTAGATTGGGTATGAGACATGTTTGAAACATAAGTCTCGATGGCAGTGAGTCTAGTTTGAAGACTGGAAATGTCACCGTTCAGGCTCTCAAGCTGTTTGCTAATGTTTTGCAGGATAGAGGAGTGCTCATCTAATTGTCTAGAAAAGGCCTTGTTTTGTTCAAGCTGAGTGTGCATATAGTTTTTGGTGGCCTTTTCTATTTCTACAAGTTTCTCATAGCTGGGCAGGTCTTTTTCCCTATAGTTCTAGCTGTAGGAGTTGCTGGTGGTAGGATAAGTGTTGTTCCCATAGTTGTTGGATGGGAAAGGCCTAGGATTGTTGCTACCAAAGTAACTCCTATAAGCATTATTGTTGAAGTTGTTTCTAGAGACAAAATTAACATCTACTTGCTCCTGAGCAACCAAAGAATTTAAAGGAACATCTTGAGGATCAATAGAGGGTTGCTTGGTAAGTAGAGACATGATAAGGTCAACCTTTTCATTTAAAGATGAGATCTCCTCGACAGAGTTTACCTTCTTACCGGTTGGAGATCTCTCGGTGTGCCATTGAGAGTAGTTCAGCATCATCTCATCAAGTAGATTTGTAGCAGCACCAAGCGTGGTTGACATAAAAGTTCCTCCCGCGGCCGAATCTAACATGTTCCACGAGGTGAAGTTCAAGCCTGCATAAAAAGTCTGGATAACCATCCAGGTAGTCAGTCCATGTGTGGGGCAGTTCTTGACAAGCGTCTTCATACGTTCCCAAGCCTGGGCAACGTGTTCATTATCAAATTGCCTAAAATTCATAATGTTACTCCGCAATTGAATAATTTTAGCAGGGGGATAGTACTTCCCTATAAAAGCATCTTTGCATTTACTCCAAGAATCGATACTGTTCTTGGGTAAAGATTGTAGACACTCCTTGGCTCTTCCTCTCAAAGATAAAGGAAAAAGCTTCAGCTTGACGATGTCTCCATCCACTTCTTTGTATTTCTGCATGTCGCAGAGCTCGATAAAGTTGTTTAGGTGCAAGGCAGCATCTTCTCCTGCTCCTGAGAATTGATCTTTCATAACAAGGTTAAGCAGAGAAGGTTTAATCTCATAAGAAGGTGCTGAAGTGGAAGGTGGAGACATAGGAGTGCAGATAAAGTCACTGTTGTTGTGACTAGTGAAGTCACACAACTTAGTGTTTTCATTGGAACCGATAGTAACAGCAGGTATTTTTGGTATTTTTGATTAAGGACACAAAAGTAAAAACTGAAAGGTAAAGTAACAAGACTAAAAAGCAAAGGTAAAAGATAGTGTGCAACTCCCCTATCTTGTAGACTTGAGTCCCCGGCAACGGCGCCAAATTTTTTCTTGATGGCTTCTCGCCCCTCGTTGGTTACCCCAAGTGGAAGGTTTGAGATGCAGTGCAGCAGCAAGTTTCCCTCGGTGAAGATACCAAGGTTATCGAACCAGTAGGACTCAAGAGATACAAGTAGGTGGCAACGTCACCAGAAATTGCTTCCTGACTAGGGTGTTGTCGTGGACCTGCACACAGCAACAAATAACTTTGCTCCCAACGAGTACAGAGGAGTTGTCAATTCCTCCGGCCTTGTTGTTTACAAAGGACCAACGCAAGAGATAAAAGGTGCAAAGGAAAGTAAAAGATAAAAGTAAATTGAGGGTGTGAACAATAATGTGAAGATGGACCGGGGTCCCGTGATTTTCACTAGTGATGTCTCTCTCCCAAAAGACGATAAAAGTGCTAGCGAGGTAAACAAATCACAGTTGGGCAATTGACAAGATTATGAAGGCACCGCAATGCTAACTATGCTGCAAAGAAAGGAAGGGCTCAAACGCAATGGGAAGTACGCCAAGGTAAGTAGACCGAAATCCATCTGCATCTACTACGAATCATCCACCTTGAGATATCTATCCAGAACATCTTGCTGGTATTAAGTTGCGAATCCCACCCAAAGTGTAAACTCAAAGCAACAGACAACTGCATTAAAAGAACTTTGCGTAAAGTAAATAATCCTTGCACCCGCAGGTACAAGCACCGTTGTTTTATCCCTGGTGGAAAAAGAACATCCTCTAGTCTCATGTTTCTATCACTCAAGCTAGACATCAAGGGGCTGAATCCACAATCGAGCATAACGCTCCCTCTTGGAGTTGCAAATAAAATACTTGGCCAAAGAAAATACCGCAACGGAGAACTTGCAAGAATTTACTCAAGAACAAAATATAAAAGAGAAGAACCAAATATATTACTCATCACAATCTGAACATACTAATAGGCTAAAGCTCTTGACACCAAAAGTTCGGACATTACTCACATCAATACCTCAAAACTATTGCAAGTTACTACTAGAATTAAATAGCAACCTCAATTACGAGTGCGAATTTCTGTAGCTCGAGCTACATGTAGCCCTTTATTTTGAAAATTTCAAAATGTACATTTGAAAGTTTCAAAAAATATCGAATTTTTTTCTGTGGTAGCTTACATGAATTCCACACAAACATGTAAAATTTGGTTCAAAAATATTGTAATATGCATTCTGCATAAAAATAACAAATTTTTGGCCCAAAAAGAAGAAGAAAAAGGCCCATTTAAAATCAAATATTTGTCAAATTGTTTCCCACGGCACATTAAAGTATAATGGTATAAAACTTTGCACAAATGTCATATACATGTGTATGTATATTGATAAAAAAAATCAGAATTCTTTGAACTGTTTAAGTATTCTTTTTTATTTTTTAAAAAAAACGAGCTACGTGTAGCTCGGGCTACATGAGCATTTTCCGCCTCAATTACCTACTTCCAAGACAAGACACAACTCAGTGCAACAACCAACTCTCTTAACAAGATAAATATGAAAACTAAAGAGAGTTCCAGAAACAAACTAAACAAAATCCAAGGCTCTTGCTAAAGACAAACTAAGACTAAAACTAAACATGGCAGTAGCTACGAAAAGATAAAGAACACACAACAGCAAAAAGATAAGCAGGAAAAATCCTATGATGTGTTCTAGATTGGAGTGGAGCGTGTTTCTCTCCCACACAAAGTAAGATGGGGTCTAACTTGTTATGACCAGCAAGCAAAACTAAAGAAAACTAAAAATAAAACCTAAGAGCGAGACGCTCCAAGCATAGCACATAACGCATGAAGTGATAAAAATATAGTGAGACGAAGGACGAACTGATGATTGTTGATGGAGAAGGGGATTCACGGGGGCATCCCCAAGCTTAGACGCTTGAGTCTCCTTGAATATTTATTGGGTATGCATGGGGGCATCCCCAAGCTTGAGCGCTTGACACTCCTGGATCTTCTTTCATCATCTTCCATCGCACACTTGAAAACTCCCTTCATACATAACTCATCATAAGCTGATTAGAGAGGTTAGTACCCTTAATAAAATAATTTTTCCCCACTGGATATAAAGATATACAGGAAGAGCTACTGTTTCTCAAGAGTGCCAATAAGTTTTTGTAAAGAAAAAGCAAGCTTAAGGTTTGCAAAAGTGAAGAGAGGCAAAACGTGGAAGAATCTGTGAAAAACAGAACAACAGGTAGTAGAGATTTTTTTCGGGGCACTTCTGAAACTCAAATCAAAAAACTCAGAACATACGAAAGTTTGACAATTGTATAGATCATGCTGTCAAAAAAATTCAGATCAAAAAGATGATCTGGTGATTTTATTCGAATTTTTCTGTCAAGGGACAGAATCTGTTTTCTGGACAGCATGTCACAACTTTTGCTTCCCTTATCATAAGAGGCTATAACTTGGCACAAAGCTGAAAAATAAAGATACAATGATGTTGCTACAGTAGTAACAAATATCAAGACACAACAAAAGCAAAAAGAAACCTAATTCGTTGTGGGCTGCCTCCCAAAAGCGCTTTCTTTTATGCCTTTAAGCTAGGCATGATGCAAAAGAAGAATCAAGTTTTATCAAGAGAAAGAGAATAACTAGCCCGAGTAACGGACTCAAAAGGTAACTTGATTTTATTTCTAGGGAAGTGTTCATCCCTTTATTGAGAGGGAATTGGAATTTTATATTCCCCTCTTTCATCTCAATAACCGCACCGACGGTGCGAAGAAAAGGACGTCCCAAAATAATTGGACACAAAGGTTCACACTCTATATCCATAACAATAAAATCAACGGGAACATAGTTTTCATTGACAATGATAAGAACATCGTCGATCTTCCCCAAAGGTTTCTTTACGGAAGAATCAACAAGACGAACACCAAAAGAACAAGGCTCAAAGGGCTTCAATTCAAACATATCATATATTCTTGTGGGCATAACGGAGATACTAGATCCAACATCACATAAAGCATAGCAAGAGAAGTTATTTAATTTAATTTTGATCATAGGGTCCCAACCATCATCTAGGTTCCTAGGTATGGAGGCTTCTACTCTAAGCTTATCCTCCCTAGCTTTGATGAGAGCATTTGTGATATGCTCCATGAAGGCAAGATTAAGTGTGCTAGTGTGGGGGTCTTTAGACATTTTGTGGAGCAAGCTAATAACTTCTGAGAGGGTGCAACTATCAAAATCAATATCACTACTATCAAAGGTGGTAGTAGTGTCGTTGATGACCCACAACCGTAAGGGATCTATTGCAGCGTTTTCGATAAGTAAGGGTGTCGAACCCAACGAGGAACAGAAGGTAATAGCAAGTGACTTTGGCAAGGAGATAACTGCAAGCACTGAAAGATAACTTTTTAGGGGTTTTCTTGGTATAGGCAACAGGAAAGTAAAACGAGCAAATTAAAAGACACCGGAGAGTAATGAGTGGCCCAATCATTTCGGAGGAAAGGAGAGGCCTAGCAACTGAACTTATAAAGGCTAAAGTGTTCTTGAGGACACACGGGAGAGGTAGTCATGTGCTTTCGCCATATTCCGTATCGGTACTATGTGCTGTGTTGATAAGTGTTGAGTGGGGGGATCTATGCTAGTACACCCTCTAGACTAAGAAAAGTGCACTCTTATGATTAAACACCTTGCAAGAATCTGCAAATACAAGATAGTAATTAAGGCAAAAGCCTAACCATAGCAATACGATCGGTGATCCATTGTTCCCTTGTGCAAAAGCGTGCAAACTGGGGTTTAGGTTTCTGTCACTCCGGCAACCCACCGTAAGCATTCTTTGTACACAATGTATTTCCCTAGGTCCTTGATAAGGCGAAGTGTTGAGTGTTCGACTCACACAACACCACTAGGAAAATAACAACACAACTTAAATATCAACCAACACATATTACTTCAACATCATATGACTACTAACAACTAGACTTCTCTCATGTCCTCAAGAACTAAAGTAACTACTCACAAGACATAAAAGAGATCATGATCAGTGGGGATAAATAGATGATAAACAATTTGGACACAATAATATTTCTCCAACAAAACTCAATAGCATTCACCACAAAGTAGTAATCAACACTGGTAGAGTAGAGAGGATAGATAGTACGGATTACAACACGAGTTGCAATTGTGAGATGAGATTGGATGGAGGTGGAGATGGTGCTGATGATGGGGATGATGATGATCTTGATGATGCCCGTGACGATGGTGATGACGATGGCGATGATCTCCCCTTCCGGGAGGTGATCTCCCCGGCGGAATCTGCCCGCCAGAGATGGCTTTTCTTCTCTGTAGGTTTCCGCCACGGAGCGGCGGCGGAACTTCGTAAACTCCCCCTGTTTTAGGGTTTCTGATATATGAGCGATATATAGGCCAAAGGGGGAGCCGGGAGTGGTCCCAGGGGCCTAGGCGCCCTCCCGACGCGGCCAGGGTGGGGTCCGCGCCAGGTGGCCGCCTGGGCACCCTGTGGCCCCCCTCTGGTCGATCTTTTGCGTGTCTTCGTGATCCTTCCAGAAAATAGCCTCCGTCGATTTTCAGACAATTTGGAGGTATTCTTCTTCAGCAACTCAGCGTCCACTTTTTACCGCTGAATCCTGCGTCTGTTGCTTCGGCACCGGAAAGTTGCAAACTGTGTAAAATAGGCCAAAACAACATAAGAATAGCATCATATCATGAAATATATCAATGAATAAGAAAGAATTACTATATAAAATAGTGATGCATTTTGGACGTATCAACTCCCCCAAGCTTAGACCTCGCTTGTCCCCAAGCGAATACTGAGTTCGGTAAACCTGTCCACAAGTTTAGAGAGTGAATTGTCGATAAATAGAATACGGAAAAGAAGCATCAAGGTTCCTTCATCAAACTCAAGCATCCTCAACAACAACCTCAACTCATAGTGCCCTTATGAGAAAGTAATAACAATTATAATCAAAAGTAGGGCTGAGGAAACTTATCAAATTATGGCAAACATATCCTTGGTCAAAGGACAACTAATAACTTTTACTGTTGCTCTTTCTTTTTAATGAAACAATTTGAAGCTTTTGAAAGAACATGTTATTAGTCATGAAGTGTAAATGCTAACACAAAGGAAGATGCTTGCTTGGAAAAAGCTTTCGCAAACAACTTACTTATCAAAAGATAATGTCAACAAGGATATGGCATGGAAAAACTTAATGCAACTTTATAAGGATGAATCCTCATCAACATCAAATGTCTGTTCTCTTAGGGAGAAGAAGGAAGTGGGACAACTAACTCAACATGAAGGTGGATGAAAGGCCTTGTTAAGGGCAAGCCGGGAAAACTCATGTGCTATCCTTAAATCAAACAGAATAAAAAAAAGATTTTGGGGCGGTGCATAGTTTGTCAACGAATGCTAATAGATAACTCAATTACTTCTCAAGATGGACAAGTTTCGAGGAACGGCTCCCAAGTGGGGACGGTCACATCCCCTTAATCTCCTTTGTTTATCACTGCCAAAGTTTCTGATTTCTCATAGACCAAGCGTGAAGGAGGGTTTGTTTGTTATATTATCTTTCGAGCTGGGCGCACCCATGCCAGTTCCTCCTTGTATTATGGGTTTGCAGATTAGACATGCAATCCCGGGGTAAAACTTGTCCAACTTAAGAAGATCATGAATTAACTACTACTTCCTCATGAGCTAAACAAGAGGCACAAAACAGAAGATTTTGAACATTTAAGGATAACACATAAATTCTATACTTATAGGCATGGTAGGGGAATACCATGAATAGGAAGGTATGGTGGACTCACATGGAAGGTATTGGTTTCAGGGTATGGATGCACAAGCAGAAATCCACTTGGCAAAGAGTTTGGCTAGCAAAGGCTTTGAGAGAACAGACAATTGATGCTAATGTAGATGCAGAACATATAAGGCATAAACATTAAGGTAAGCATAACACATCAAGTTGTCTTCCTTGTCAACATAACACTTCAAGCATAATAATATAAAGGTTTTGGCTATGTCGCTACTTGAGAAAAAATGCATGTTGTCATGACCAAAGCTATGTTTGCCAAAATTAAATAAAGTTTTCAAAGCCATACCTGATATAAGGTCAATACTCCCCATAACAATCGTCATATGAGGCCGATTGCGCGAAGAGAATATCGAGTGCAGCGAAGGAACAAATAGACTTCTCATTAATACTCCATTATAGACGACTCCACACTCACGGATACAATCTCTCCACAAACGGAGTGATAGACCTCGAAGCAAACACCTATTTCATATAATAACTTCCCTGAACATGATATGAATCTACTTGACTCCTAAAGACAAAGATAAAGATAAAGATACCGGGCACTCCCCCAAGCTTGGAACAAGCTGAGGGGATGCCATTACCCGAGGAGATTTACTGCTCATTCTTGTTGCTGTTGATTCTTCAAATCTTTGATGACACGGCGAAGGGTTTGGTTTTCCTCCTCCAAAATCTCCACTTGCACCTTTAGTACACGGAAATCTTCACACAGTTGATTGGTGATGCGGTAAGCTTCGGAGATGGTGGAAATTGTGCGTTTATTTTCAAGTGCAGGGGCTGTTCCTGAAAGGTTAAGAGAAAGATCATAATAAGGTTGGACACTCCCCACCATGATGGGGTTGCTTGATCTTCCTCCTTGTGTTGATGGACCCCCTGATTGCTGGGCGGTGATAATCTTGACTTCTTCTCTCACGGAACACTCCATCTCCACTCGCCTTATAGAGATTTCTTCTTCCGTGGACCAATCTATGTATTTCCCTTGGTTGAGATCTTTCTGAACTTCACGTAGACGTCGTCCCATGAAGTATTCTCCACTTGAGTCACAAGAAGACATCTCTAACAATAACTTTTTACCCCTGGCAGAAACAGATTGAAGAGAAAACACACGAAATCGCGAGATACATTGCCGGAACGATCCGGGCAAATATATAGCAAAAATTTCTGCAACGAAAGGAAGGTAACGAGCCGAAGTGGGGTCGGAGACGGACTCCTGGGTGCCCAGGCGGCCTCCCGGCGCGGCCAGGAGGTAGGCCGCGCCAGGGGGGCGCCTGGGCCCCCTGGAGCTCCTCTCCGGCTCCACTTAGGCCTCGAATTTTCCTAATTTTGTAGAAACTCTTAATATGGAAGTTTTATGGCGGTTCGCGATGTTTCCTTACCGTAATACATACCTTTTCTTATTCTGCTTCTGTCGGTGTCTGAAACAGGGCTGCAACATGTTCTTCATGAGTTGTTCTGCGTATTATATTTACATCAACATTGACGGGATCTCCCGCCATGTAATGCTTGAGTCTTTGCCCATTCACAACTTGAGGTTTGGTGCCTTCAAAATTGTTAATCTTGATTGCACCAGACCGGTAGAATTCTTCGAGATGAAATGGCCCTTCCCACCTGGAAATTAGTTTACCTGGAGAAAACCTGAAACGGGATCTAAACAATAAAACTTTATCACCAACATTAAATTCACGTTTCAGAATCCTCCTGTCATGCCACTTCTTTACCTTTTCCTTGAACATTTTAGCACTCTCGTAAGCTTCACTTCTCCACTCATCTAGAGAAGTCAAGTTCATGAGACGCTTTTCACCAGCTAACTTTGGGTTAGCATTAAGCTCTCTAACAGCCTAGAAAGCTTTGTGCTCTAATTCTAATGGCAAATGGCAAGCTTTGCCATAGACCATTTTATAGGGAGACATGCCCATGGGGTTTTTGTAAGCAGTTCTATACGCCCACAAAGCATCTCCTAACTTATTTGACCAGTCCTTCCTATTTCTGTTAACAGTCTTTTGCAAGATCAACTTGATCTCTCTATTGGTGAGCTCGACTTGCCCACTAGTTTGAGGATGGTACGGTGAGGCAATTCTATGATTGACATCGTACTTGGCTAAAGCTTTTCTAAAAGCTCCATGCGTGAAGTGTGATCCTCCATCAGTCATGAGATACCTAGGTACACCAAACCTAGGGAAAATTACATCTTTGAGCATTTTCAAAGATGTTTTGTGATCAGCACTCTCAGTGGGGATTGCTTCAACCCACTTGGTGACATAATCAACAACAACTAATATGTGAGTGTACTTGTGCGAAGAAGGAAAAGGACCCATAAAATCAAAACCCCAGCAATCAAAAGGCTCAATCACTAGTGAGTAATTCATAGGCATCTCAATTCTTCTACTAATATTACCAACTCTCTGACATTTATCACAGGCTAAAACATAATTTCTAGCATCTTTAAAGAGAGTAGGCAAATCAAAACCTGATTGGAGAACCTTATGTGCGGTTCTCTCACCGGCGTGATGTCCTCCATAGGGACTATCGTGACATTGCTTGAGAATGTCCCTCTGCTCGTGTTCCGGTATGCATCTTCTCACGATCCCGTTTGGACCTTCTTTGAAAAGATGTGGGTCATCCCAAAAGTAATGCCTCAAATCATGGAAGAACTTCTTCCTTTTCTGAAATGTTAAACCTGGAGGCAAATACTTTGCAACGATAAAATTAGCATAATCTGCGAACCAAGGATCAGAAAGAGATTGTACTTTAACAACGGCAAGTTGTTCGTCTGGAAAACTGTCATTGACCGGGATGGGATCATGCGGTATATCTTCCATCCTTGAAAGATTGTCCGCTACAGGGTTGTCTGCTCCTTTTCTATCAACAATCTGCAAATAAAATCCTTGAAGGAGGAGTACCCATCTGATGAGTCTTGTCTTGGCATCCTTCTTCGTCATAAGATACTTAATGGCAGCATGGTCAGTATGAATAATAACTTTAGAATCAACAATATACTGTCTAAACTTATCACAAGCAAACACTACTGCTAAGAATTTCTTCTCAGTAGTAGCATAGTTCTTTTGAGCACTATCAAGGGTTTTACTAGTATAATATATAACATTCAACTTTTTATCAACCCTTTGTCCTAAAACAGCTCCAACAGTAAAATCACTAGCATCACACATAATTTCAAAGGGCAAACTCCAGTCAGGCGGTTGTACTATAGGAGCGGTTATTAAAGCTTTCTTAAGAACTTCGAAAGCCTCCTTACAATCTTCATCAAATACAAAAGGAACATCCTTCTGGAGAAGATTAGTGAGGGGTCTCGAGGTCTTAGAAAAGTCTTTAATAAATCTTTTATAGAAACCAGCATGACCGAGAAAACTACGAATACCTTTAATGTCCCTTGGATAGGGCATCCTTTCGATAGCTTCAATCTTCGCCTTGTCCACTTCAATTCCACTCTCAGAAATCTTGTGGCCAAGCACGATCCCTTCGTTAACCATGAAGTGGCACTTTTCCCAGTTTAGAACTAAGTTTGTATCCTCGCATCTCTGCAAAACTTTATTAAGATTGTGGAGACAGTGGTCAAAGGAAGTTCCATAGACGGAGAAATCGTCCATGAAGACTTCCACAATCTCCTCACAGAAACCATGAAATATTGCAGACATACATCTCTGAAAAGTAGCAGGGGCATTGCATAAACCAAAAGGCATACGCCTATAAGCATAAGTACCATAAGGACAAGTGAAAGTGGTCTTCTCTTGATCGGCAATGTTAACATGAATTTGAGAGAAGCCTGAATACCCGTCAAGATAGCAAAAGTGGGTGTTTTTGGACAGCCTCTCAAGCATCTGATCGATAAAGGGCAGCGGGTAGTGGTCCTTCCTAGTTTCCTTGTTCAACTTCCTGTAATCAATACACATTCTATAGCCAATAATAATTCTCTGAGGTATTAGTTCATTCTTATCATTAGGGACTACAGTTGTCCCTCCTTTCTTAGGAACACAATGAACTGGACTTACCCACTTACTATCAGCTATAGGGTAGATAATACCTGCGGCTAGAAGCTTGAGGATTTCGGTCCTCACAACATCCATCATCTTTGGGTTCAACCGTCGTTGATGGTCAACAACAGGTTTAGCATCGGGCTCGAGGTTGATGGTATGTTGGCAGATAGATGGACTAATTCCCTTAAGGTCATCAAGGGTATAGCCAATTGCACCACGGTGTTTACGAAGTATCTCCAATAATCGCTCTTCTTCATATCCTGAAAGGTTAGAGTTGATAATAACAGGATATACTTTCTTTTCATCTAAATAAGCATACTTGAGCGTATTGGGAAGAGGTTTGAGATCAAACACTGGGTCTTCTTTTGGTTTGGATAGAATTCCTAAAGGTTCAACTGGAAGGTTGTGCTTCAGGATAGCAGGTTGTCTCAAGAAGATTTCATCGATTTCATTTCTTTCCTGCATATGAGTATCATTCTCGTGGTCCTCCATGTATTGCTGTAAAGGATCATTAGGGGGAATAGCAATAGAAGCAATACTTTCAATAATTTTATCATCATTAGGTAATTCAGTACCACGAGGCTGCTTAGAGATCCTAGAAAAGTTAAATTCATATGGCTCACCAATGAATTCAACAGAAACTTTACCTTTCTTGCAATCTATAATAGCTCCACAAGTTCTGAGAAAAGGTCTACCAAAAATAACAGGACAAAAACTATCCTGCACTGAACCAAGTACGAGAAAGTCGGTAGGATACTTTACCTTTCCGCATAGGACTTCGACATCTCTCACAATCCCAATAGGAGAGATACTAGCTTTGTTTGCAAGATGAATAGTATCATCAATCTCTTCGAGTTCACAGGGTGAAATCTCACCCATGATCTCTTGATAAAGAGAATAAGGAATCGCGCTAGCACTTGATCCCAGATCGCATAGCCCGTAATAATTGTGATCTCCTATTTTAACAGATACAACTGGTGTACCTGAAATTGGTCTTTTATTCTGTGACAATATTAGTTGAAACAACACAAAAATTTATAATAGAATCTGAAATATCATTAGTAACTAAATCTTTAACCATAGAAACTTGAGGATCGACTCTGATCTGGTCCTCAGGTTCGCCTGTTCTCCTCTCACTTTTATTTATTATGCCTGTCAAAAAAGAGTGCTCCCTTATCCTTGAAGGAAAAGGGGGATGTTCATATATAACTGCAGGCAAAATAGGATCAGCAACGTGAATATCAATAGGCACTTCTTTGAAAGGCTTATGGTACTGATCCTTCTTCATCTTAGAAGAATCAACATGAGAGGCAAAGTTCTTACAAAAATCAATCATTAGATGGGAATCCAGACCAATCTTAGAGCAAAAGGTATTAAAATAATCAGTTTTCACATAGCTCTCAATATAATCATGCTCATAATTTATAGCAGGTTCAATACCTTTATCAATGTCCCAGTCTTCAGTATTCTTCTGGATCCTTTCGATGAGATCCCATCTTTCTTCAACGCTCTTTGTCTGAAATACCCCGCTAGAGGAGGCATCCAACATTTCCTTATCCTGACGAGAAAGCCTGGCATAAAAATTTGTAAGTATAATATCTTCGGGGAGCTTATGGATAGGACATTTGAACATTAGGGATTTAAGCCTCCCCCAAGCTTGAGCGATGCTCTCTCCGTCGCGAGACCTAAAGTTATAGATGTAATTCCTGTCTCGATGAACTTCATGAAGAGGGTAAAACTTTGTATAAAAGAGACATAAGCTCTTCCCAATTAAGAGAATGTGAGTTATCGAGGAGCTTATACCAATCTGAAGCTTTGTCCGTAAGCGATATGGAGAATAATTTCTTCATAACGAACTCCAGTGACACACCTGCAAGCTTGAATAATGAACATAATCGTGATAAATATAGCAAGTGTTCACCTGGATGTCTGTCTCCAAGCGTGACGGTGACCTGGCAGTGTTGTCAGGATCACTGTCTTTGCTATTCGAGTGGTTGTCCCGGCGACTGCTCGGGTCGTCATCTTGGTTTTTGCCATCTGTGGTTGGCTCGTGGATGTCTGCCATAAACACTTGGGACAACGTCTTGACTTCCGTCTTGCTTGTGCGCATGTTGCGCTTCTTCCATGGACCACTCGAATAGTCAGGCTGGGGGTCGTGGCTGACTCGCAGAGTCGTCAAGCGGGCGGGTGCTGCTTCGATTGTTGATGTAGGGTCTGCCGTCGCGGGTGCTCGAGCGTGATCCGTGAGACAGAGGGCTCCCCAGTTGACGAGGGGATATCCCCATGACTCCTCTACGCGAGGGTACCTGGTGCGTGTCATGGCTGGCGGCCCACCAGAGCCCACTCGTGAACACCGACATGATGGAATAAGACGTGAAGCCAAAGACTTGAGGCGCAAGACAAGGACTCTTACTTGTAGTCGACTAGGACTCATGTAAAACCCGACCTAGCTATCTATATAAAGAGAGGCAGGGGCACCTCTCTAGATCATCTGAAGACACGAGCTCTCAACCCCAACGCATAGGACTAGACAGATCTCTCTCCACCAAAGCCCTCACGGCACCTCAGTACACCATCATCAATACAAGATCAGACAAGCAGCATGTAGGGTTTTCCCTCCGGGGGCCTGAAGCTGGGTAAATCATGCCCCATGTGTCGCGTGTCCGCCGTCCGAGGAAAGCAATACACAATCTGTAACCATAGCCTTGTGCGCACTAGCCTTGGCTCCCCTGTAATCGCCATCTCCGATCAATAACATCGAGCAGGAACGTATCCTCCTGTTAGACGACAAGCTATCGTCCAACCTGTGCCTCTCATGACTAACCCAGGGTCCCTGACTTGGGGAGGTGGCCCAGCCCAAGGGCACCACCGTCTTCTTCTCGGCGCCAGAGCAGGCAGCTCGCCGCCGTGGCGAGCATGCCGCGACGACCGAGCCTTCTAGGTCTCCCCTGCCTCTCCTCTCTTGCCACGCAGACGCCCACAAGGCTCCCCATCCTTCCCCCCTAGCCCGTGGTCATCTCCTCCTCTCTGCGTCGCCATTGCCATGCGGTCCGAGAAGCTCGCCAGAGCGTGCAGCCGCGCCACCGTGGCCACTCTCCTCCTCACGCCGCCAAAACTTGTACAGGAGACTCCCTGGCGTCGACTACTTCTTCCCACGTGAGAAAGGCAAGCCGGAGAGCCCAGGGAACACCGAATTGAACTTTTCCATCGCCCACAGTGCCTCTCCCACCTCGACGTCGACACCTTTGCAATCACGGTGAGCCAGTGCGTCTTTCCCCTTTCTCCAAGCCCAGCCCCGTGCCCTCCTTCGCCGTGTTCATGTACGCATAGCCACGGCCGCCGTGCGTCGTCGTCGCCGGCGATGATAGGGCCACCCCCTTGAACCTCCACTGGTACCACTCGACGCGCGTCATCTCCAGCTCCCCAACGCACCTAGCCGCGGACCTTTTGGCCGCCGGAATCGCCCTCCCACGTGTGCGCCACCGCGCTGGATGCCACCGGCGGCTAACCGCCGGCGAGGCAGGGTTATTTAACCCGTAATCACCCCCTCACCCTATGACAGTGGGCCCAACCCTCCCTAATGACCCTATTTAGTTTAAACTAAACCGGGTTTAAACCCACTGCCTCTGACGCCCTGGCCCCACAGGTCAGACCCGCCCCTGACGTCAGCCTGAGCTTATAGTGACGCAGTAATTGGTTTTCTAATTAAATTTAATTCAGAAAAATCCAGAAAAATGAATAAACTTTGAAATTCAATAAATTTTTAATCCTAACTCCAAAATTAACATATAATATATGAAAAATTATCAGAATAATGCAAGGATTAAGAAAATGCACTTTTTTTTATGTTTGACCATTTTTAAATGGGTGAACAATAGAAAACATGCATATGGCTTAATTTGAATTTGAATTCGGAGTTTGAATTTGCAATTAAATTGCAATATACTTCAATTAAGATGAATATGCTACAAACCCGTACCATTCACCTCATGGACAACTATATCATGTGCTTGTGCATTTATTTTGTTATTGCCCCCCTTTGTTGATGATTGCTTCGGTAACAGTGCCTCCGAGACGGTGATCACCCCCGAAGAAGAAGACCACCGTTAAGACCCGTGTATCGTCAGCAAGGCAAGCAAACCCCATTGATCATGTCTATAAAATCCTACTTCCCTCTCAGTCTCGCTTATTCATGTTTAGGAGATCATCGAGACACGTTCTTTCACATAGTTGAACCCATTCCTATGCATGACCTATCATTTTGTCACCGTATTAAGCAAATGACAATCCTAGCAGATATAGGAGTTGAATGTTGAGCATGTGGCCCCTGCAACTGTTACTTCTTATTGCTGCTTAGTGATACAATGAGGTTACTTTGATTGTGAGTCGGGATGGAATGATCATAATGGTGCTGATGTTAACGTGTTGGTGAATCTACCCTAAACAAAGGTGAACGATGAGAGGCTGTGTAGGAGTACACAGTGGGTTGTCTCGTTGAACACTGCCCTAAGCCCCGAGTTCCTGTTTTGTGATCCAAGACAAAGAGTATGACCACTTGTAGGGTTTATGGGAGACCCGTTTGGCCTCTTTACGTACCCGATCCGGTCCAGGAGTCACAATAGATTCGGGCTTTCCATTTGGCATGTGCATAGAAAAAGAATGAAGAAAAGGTTGCATCATATAGATATGTGGGTGGACTTGTGAGGCAGTGAATCCATCTGGCAGAGGTGGCGTCTTGGTCCCTTGCATTATCTGAGTCCGTTTCGTGGAACCGGCCGGACTCTCGAGCGGTGCCAAACTCAGGTAGTCGACTCCTGGATTAGAGAAGGTGATGTGAGGGTAGTCCCTTGGTTTCATCCACGTCCGACACCCTCTTGAAGGGTGACGAGAACGAGGCGATAAGTGATGACACGCGTGTGAAGATGTACACCCCTGCAGGGTTAATGAACTATTCGAATAGCCGTGTCCGCGGTTATGGACTACTTGGAGACCTCTACTTGATCATTAGACAACTTGAATGGATACTTATAAAACTCGCAAGATAAGCGTGAGTGTTATGGTGGGCTTCCTCGTGGGGAAGTCGAGGAAGTACCTATAGTGGTATATTGGTTGGAGACTTGGTAGTGGACTCGTGTACGCTTCTTACCTCAAGTCTGGTACTCGTAGTACAGGACTAGCCAAGTCAAAGCTGGCACTTCTGCATGATGGAACCCCACCACCCTTTACCTTGAAACTTGAGCATGAGTAGTATAGTTCTGATGTAAGTCTTGCTGAGTACGACTTTGTACTCACGTTTTCTTATTCTATGTTTTAGATGAGAACCCAGACCCCGATGGAGTCACCTTCCTGAAGCTCGACGTTGACTAAGCTAATATAGTTCCAGATAGCAGTCTGGTCCCTCGTGGAAGGGCATGTTTGTTGAACAAGGCTTCTCGAAGCCATTTGTTAATCTTGTCTGTACTCAGACCTAATTTGCTTCCGTTGTATGATGTAATGTTGATCACAGACATGCGATCTTTGTATGCTCTATGTGTAAGTCAATAAATAAGTACTTTGTAGAGTTATGTGATGATACCTGCTGTTCATACTAGACATGTGTGCTGCGTGTATGTTTATAACATGCATGTCTTAGTATGGGTTTTCGAGACCTTAGTTGTGATCTGGCTGGCGGTCTTTTATACACCAAGTGGCCCTTAGATGTTCGCAGCTTGGGGAATCGCGATGTGATTGCTCGTGACTCTGTCACGTGCACACTTTGTGGTATGATCGAGCCCTCCCTAGACCCCGACTAAGTGATCGGGCTGGAGTAAGTCTATGTAAGGGTTAGGATTCAATCGATAACATGGTTGAGGCGACTTGTCTATGAGTATGGGATTCACCACCCATAAGCATTTAGACTTGTGAGCGGACGATGAGGACCCATCTCAGTTGATCATCCGACCTGGATGGGATGCCCCTCACGTTCGATGCTTTCCGAGAGTGTTCTGTGCTTGGCCTTGTCTGCTTAGACAAGTGGGTACGACTCTCGGCTCTCCATGTGATTGCATCGTGATTGGAATTACATACACATATTCCGGGTCCCGACATTGTCGACCTTGGAGTTCTACTGGAGACATAAACCCTATCCTCTAAGTTAGGGTAAATTTGCTGCTATCCTACATCTCACCTTCCACTTGGGGTAACCAACGAGGAGTCAGTATCAAGCAAATTTCTGGCGCCGTTGCAGGGGACTCCAATCTTCAAGATAGGGGAGTTGCACACTATCTTTTACCTTTGCTTTTTAGTCTTGTTATTTTACCTTTCAGCTTTTATCTTTGTGTCCTTTATTGAAAATCACAAAAAAATTGTCACACTTGCTGCTACTTTGGGTTCCACTGAAAACATCGATACGTCCCAAACGTATCTATAATTTCTGCTTGCTCCATGCATGATTTGTGTGACTTTGCCATGTTTTTCTTGAACTTCCATACACTTTTGATCATATTTGGACTAACCTATTAACTCAGTGCACCCAGTTGTCAGTTCCTGTTTTCTGCTGTTTTTATATTTCAGGTTTTCCGGCCATTAAAAGTGCCAAATAAATTCCGGAAAAATTATATAAAAAATCATCGTCCCGGAAGCTTCCCGAAGAACCAAGGAAGGAAGGGAGTGGACCCTCCTGGCTGCCCTGTGGCCCCCCTCAGTGCCCCCCTTGGCCTATATTTAGTGCCCACGGAGGAAACCCCTAATATCGATCTACTATTCCCGTTCTCCTCTCTGTACCGCCGCCGCCGCCGTTTCAAGATCGGGGCTGCCAGGAGAAGCTGCCCCGGCACCCTGCCGGAAGGAGGAACCCCCTCCGGGAGACCATCCATCGCCATGGACGCCTCCCGGATGTGCTATGAGTAGTCCCCCTTGGATCATGGGTCCGTGACCAGTAGCTATGTGATGTTCTCGTCCCCTCTTTGTGCTTCCACTTTCGAGACCTCGTGAGCTGCCTCACATGATCGAGGCATCTTTGTAATTTTCTGTGTTGCTATGCTGAGTTTGCTGGGATCTGATGGATTATGAGACTATGTTCAGATTATGATGAGTAATATATTTGGTTCTCTTTTATATTTGTGTCCTTGAGTTAATTCTTGCATGTTCTCCGTTGCCGTATTTTACTTTGGCCAAGTGATTTGTTTCAACTCCAAGAGGGAGCGTTATGCTTGATTGTGGGTTCAGCCCCCTGATGTCTAGCTTGAGTGACATAAACATGAGACTAGGGGATGTGTTGTTGCCAACAGGGATAAAACAACGGTGCTTGTACCTGCGGGTGCAAGGATTGTTTACTTTACGCAAAGTTCTTTTAATGCAGTTGTTTGTTGCTTTGAGTTTACACTTTGGGTGGGATTCACAAATTAATACCAGCGAGATGTTCTGGATAGATATATCAAGGTGGATGATTCGTAGTAGATGCATATGGATTTCGGTCTACTTACCTTGGCGTATTGCCCATTGCTTTTGAGCCTCTTCCTTTCTTTTGTAGCATAGTTAGCATTGCGGTGCGTTTATAATCCTGTCAATTGCCCAGCTGTGATTTGTTTACCTTGCTAGCACTTTTATCGTCTTTTGGGAGATAGACATCACTAGTGAACGTCATGGGACCCCGGTCCATATTTCTACCATTGTTTACACCCTCAATTTACTTTCAGGTCTTACTTCCAGTTACACTTTTATCTCTTGCGTTGATCCTTTGTAAACAGCAAGGCCGGAGGAATTGACAACTCCTTTGAACTCGTTGGGAGCAAAGTTATTTGCTGTGCGTGCAAGTCCAGGTGAAGTAAGCAATCTTAAGATTGTGAACGACGCCATTGTTCACTTTACCACCTTATTGTATCTCTTGGAGTCCTACTGGAGACAACTTAAACCTTAGCATCTTCGCTAAGGGAAATTTGCTGCTACGCTACATCTCACCTTCCACTTGGGGTAACCAACGAGAAGTGAGAGAACTATCTTCCTCACCGTACCATGCTAATTTCTGGCGCCGTTGCCGGGGACTCCAGTCTAAAAGATAGGGGAGTTGCACACTATCTTTTATATTTGATTTTTAGTCTTGTTAGTTTACCTTTCAGTTTTTTACTTTTGTGTCCCTCATCAAATATACCAAAAATACATGTTACTTTGCTAGTAGTTACCACTATGGCTGATCCTTTTTCCTTTGGTGAGGCAGAAGTTCTTACCTTTACTCAGAGAGGTGGTGAAAGTCTGAAAGATGCTTGGTATAGAATTAATGATTCTCAAAAGAGGGCCACCAAGAAGAAATCCACTACTATCCTGCTTAGAATTTTTTATGTTGGGATTAATTCCTGGAATAGGTTTGTTTTAGACACTGCTATCAATGGGAACTTTATAGAGGCTCCAGTTTGGGAATCCCTTAATGTTATTGAAAATCTTGTTGGAAGTCTCCCCGTTGCTAACATTAAGGAGGACATTACTCTAGCTCATATTATGGGAAAACTTGAAAAAATAGAGTTAGAGATGCCAAGTATCGATAAAATAAATGAGTTGGATTGTAAGATTCAAGGGAATTTGAATAGGCTAGATAGCTCCATGCAAAAAATTATCAAAACTTTGGAGACTATCAAATCCCTTGATGAGAAGTCTTCTAGGATAGAGAAGAGTGAGGAAGTTATTGAAACTCTAGGAACTACCTTTTCCTCACTCAAAACCAAAAAGGATGAAACTCCGGCAAGAAAGGAACCCAAGTTCGTTTACGTCCCTAAGGTTCCTCGAGCTAAAGCTGACACACCTATTGCCAAGAGATTTGAAACAGTGAAGACTTTGGAGGAGACACCTATCTTTCATTTTAATGAAACTCCAATTGATTTTCCTCCTTTTGATTTTATCCCTAGAAGCATTTTTATTCGGACTTTATTTGAGAAACCTCTTAAGACTATTTGTACTAATGAAGAGCTTTTTGATGATCTTGATGATGGTTCAATTGATACAACTTGATCTTTTGCTTTGTGCCTAGCTCAAAGGCGTAAAAGAAAGCGCTTGTTGGGAGGCAACCCAAGATGTTTTTACTTCTATTTTTAGTGGTCTTGATGATTTTTACTACTGTAGAAACATCATTGTATCTTTATTTTTCAAGCTTTGTGCCAAATATAGCCTCATATGACAAGGGAAGTGAAAGTTGTGACATGCTGTCCAGAAAACAGATTCTGTCCTAGTGACGGGAAAAATCATAGTAAATCACCAGTTCATCTTTTTGATCTGAATTTTTTACACAGCGTTCTCTATACAATCACGGAACTTTCTTATGTTCTGAGTTTTTTTATTTGAGTTGCAAAAGTACCCCTAAAAAATTCTTTACTACCTGCTGTTCTTTTTTCACAGATTATGCCACGTTTTGTCTCTCCTAGTTTTTGCAAACCTTAAGCTTGCTTTTTATTTGCAAAAACCTTTTGGAAATCTTGAAAAACAGTAGCCCTTCCTGAAAATATTTATTTGCAGTAGAGGAAAATTATTTTAATAGGGTACTAACCTCTCTAATCAGTTTACAATGAGTTATGTATGAAGGGAGTTTTCAAGTGTGCGATGGAAGATGATGAAAGAAGATCCTGGATTGTAAAACGCTCAAGCTTGGGGATGCCCCCATGCATACCCAACAAATATTCAAGGAGACTCAAGCGTCTAAGCTTGGGTATCCCCCCGTGCATCCCCTTATTCATCAACAATTATCAGTTCGTCCCTCGTTGCACTATATTTTTATCACTTAATACGTTATGTGCTATGCTTGCAGCGTCTCGCTCTTTACTTTTCTTAGGTTTGTTTTTGCTTTGTTTTCTGTAGTAACAAGTTATACCCCAGATTTATTTTGTGTGGGAGAGAAACACGCTCCGCTTGAACTAGAAATCCTCATAGGATTTGCATGCTTATTTTCTTAGCTGTGAGTTGTTCTTTTTCTTTTCTTAGTTGCTGCCCTGTTTAGTTGTAGTGCTGTTGTTCTCTTCTAGAGCTTTTCTTTTGTCTCAGGTTAAACTTTCTATAAGTTGCATGTTTTATCTTGTTTAGAGAGTTTGCCTGTTGCACTGAGTTTTGTGTCTTGACTAGAAAGTAGGTAGTTGAAGTTGTTATTCTCTTTGTAGTAGTAACTTGCAATGGTTTTGAGGTATTGACTAGAGTAATGTTTGAACTTATGGTGTCAAGAGCATTAGCCTATTAGTGATAGATGTAGTATTTTGGGCAATCCGTGTGATTTTCGAAAACCAAAACCCCTGTTGAGAACTCTAGCTACTAGATGGATCACTAACCTCTGGAGGGTTCGAATATTAGAGTACACTCACATACCATGAGTCGAGGATGCGCAAGGATAACCAAACCCTCATACACTCCTCCTCGGGGTACTTGTCTCTTGGTGAACCTCCTGATTAGATTGAGAGTTACCGATAATAAGTGCATGAGTTCTTCGGACTAATGTGAGTATTCGAAAGTTGACACTTCCACCACCCATATTTTTCTAGCCTCTTCGGTACTGTGCATTTCCCTTTCTCACCTCGAGAGTTGGCGCATACTTCGCCGGTGTATCCAAACCCTTGGCATGATACGCTCTTTCATCATAAGCCTCCTTATATCTTTCCTCAAAACAACCACCATACCTACCTACAAGGCATTTCCATAGCCTTTCCAAGATACATTGCCATGCAACATCCACCTTCTCATGACTTGATCTTCATGGCATACATGCTACTTGCTTGATCGATGAGCCACATGCTAGTTGGGCCTTACCCTAATCATTGCTACATGACACGCTAGTATCATTGCATATCCATCTATCCTGGCAGAGGCATACATTTGCATCATGATAGTTACATCTTCTTTATGTGAGTACCCTTGTAAAGTGTGAAAGATCTCCTATATTCTTGTAAAATATAGAGTGTAGCCCCTAAGGTGAGGAAAAGATCCCAAAGAGGACAAAATCAAAAAATCCCAAAGAGGACAAATGAGAGTTAAATAGAAAGAGCCATTGAGGACACCAAAAAAATACAAAAAAGAGAAAAAAGAGAAAAAAATAAAAAAAATAAAAAGAGAGAAGGGGGACAATACTATTCCTTTTGAGAGATCCACACTAGTACTTCATCCTCTATCCCTTATACTCCATAGAGATCATCATACATGCATATAGATATGTGGGGACCCTTCACACTATAGAACTTGGCTTGTATATTCCAATGATGAGCCTCCTCAAACGAACTCTAGGTCTTCTTGAGCAAGAAATTTGGATGCACCCCCACTAGTTCCCTTGGAGAGCTTTTAGCTCACATGTGCATCTGTTGCATGGCAATCCGTACTCCTCACATCATATCTATCATATGGCCTTCTCTCGCCTATGATTGTCCTCATTGATGTGAGACCTTTCACACCTTTTTGTCTTCCTCCTCCACCTTCTTTCTGTTTCGCCTTTTAGGTGTCAACTTTCTTGCTCACGCTCATCCATTGCATGAGTGCTCAAAATAACGAAAGGGAGTGGATCAGTTTGACTTGTACCTGGCTAGTGGTCTGGGGATGGGTCAAGATAAGAATCCAAAGGAGACTAAGTGTGAAAATTTAGTAGATAGTAGTTCTCAACAAACTTTTTTCTCTCTTTTTCCCAGTCCCCTGCTTGCACGCAAATACCATCTGGAGACATTCGAGTCACAGACAGCGAGAGCTCTTGCACCCTTTGTTCTTTTGTTGCTTGTGTCAATGCTAATATAGACTCTTGCTTGTTAAGACTTGAATTGAATTGCAGACTTTGATTGCTTTACTTAAAAGTCCTTATATGGTTGTGTGGCATGTCGCCACAGAAATTATGCTTGTTATCATTTGCCTACTCAAGGACGAGCAGGAATTAAGCTTGGGGATGTTGATACGTCCCAAACATATCTATAATTTCTGCTTGGTCCATGCATGATTTGTGTGACTTTGCCATGTTTTTCTTGAACTTCCATACACTTTTGATCATATTTGGAGTAACCTATTAACTCAGTGCACCCAGTTGTCAGTTCCTGTTTTCTGTTGTTTTTATATATCAGGTTTTCCGGCCATTAAAAGTGCCAAATAAATTTCAGAAAAATTATATAAAAAATCAGCGCCCCGGAAGCTTCCCGAAGAACCAAGGAAGGAAGGGAGTGGACCCACCAGGGCCCCAGGAGGGTCCCTGGCGCGCCCCCCCTAGGGCGCACCAGGCACCCTCCTAGCTGCCCTGTGGCCCCCCCTCGGTGCCCCTTGGCCTATATTTAGTGCCCTCGGAGGAAACCCCTAATATCGATCTTCTATTCTCGTTCTCCTCTCTGTACCATCGCCGCCGCCGATTCAAGATTGGGGCTGCCAGGAGAAGCTGCCTCGGCACCCTACCGGAAGGAGGAACCCCCTCCGGGAGACCATCCATCGCCATGGATGCCTCTCGGATGTGTTGTGAGTAGTCCCCTTGGACCATGGGTCCATGACCAGTAGCTATGTGATGTTTTCCTCCCCTCTTTGTGCTTCCACTTTCGAGATCTCGTGAGCTGCCTCACATGATCGAGGCATCTTTGTAATTTTCTGTGTTGCTATGCTGAGTTTGCTGGGATCTGATGGATTATGAGACTATGTTCAGATTGTGATGAGTAATATATTTGGTTCTCTTTTATATTTGTGTTCTTGAGTTAATTCTTGCATGTTCTCCGTTGCCGTATTTTACATTTGCCAAGTGATTTGTTGCAACTCCAAGAGGGAGAGTTATGCTTGATTGTGGGTTCAGCCCCCTGATGTCTAGCTTGAGTGACAGAAACCTGAGACTAGGGGATGTGATGTTGCCACCAGGGATAAAACAACAGTGCTTGTACCTGCGGGTGCAAGGATTGTTTACTTTACGCAAAGTTCTTTTAATGCATTTGTCTGTTCCTTTGAGTTTACACTTTGGGTGGGATTCGCAACTTAATACCAGCGAGATGTTCTGGATAGATATCTCAAGGTGGATGATTCGTAGTAGATGTAGATGGATTTTTGTCTACTTACCTAGGCGTACGTCCCATTGCTTTTGAGCCTCTTCCTTTCTTTTGTAGCATAGTTAGCATTGCGATGCGTTTATAATCCTGTCAATTGCCCAGCTGTGATTTGTTTACCTCGCTAGCACTTTTATCGTCTTTTGGGAGAGAGACATCACTAGTGAACGTCATGGGACCCTGGTCCATATTTCTACCATTGCTTACAGCCTCAATTTACTTTCAGTTCTTACTTTCAGTTGCACTTTTATCTCTTGCGTTGATCCATTGTAAACAACAAGGCCGGAGGAACTGACAACTCCTCTGAACTCGTTGGGAGCAAAGTTATTTCCTGTGTGCAGGTTGTGACGCCCCCAAAATCAATCCATGTACAGTAATCATACACGCAGGGTACACGGCTGAGATTAGGGTGCCACGGTGAGTATCACAGCACAACACTAAACACAAAAGGATAAATCAATATGTTGCAAGATAAGGGGTCACACGGACCCGTATACAAAAGTTATACAAGCCATAATATCTGAGTACAGACATAGTTAGTCAAGTTTTTTTTGCCTTAAGAAGGCTAGCACATATAACATCAGAGATACAGATCGAAAAGGCAAGGCCTCCTGCCTGGGAGCCTCCGAAACTACTCCTGGTCCTGGTCAGCGGGGGTATCGACGTAGTAGTATCCTCCTCCGGGGTACTCCTGCTCCTGGGCTCCAACGTCGACTGCAGCGGCCGATCAGGCAAAACATAAAGGGGGAAATAAAGCAAAGGTGAGTATCTAGCATACCCGCGAGTCTTACGTCCGCTACTAAGCAATATGCATTGTATCAAATGGAAAGGGGAGGCTGTATATAGTGGACTGCGAGATAGAAATCAGAATAATGGTAAGAAGCTAGGCCTATCGAAGACTAGCATCTTCTGACGATGTCTTGCAGCATGGGAAGAGAAACAGCCAACAGTTTATGTAAGCATAAAGTAACAATGAAGCAGAAGTTGCTGCAACATTGTATAATAGTAAGTTGAATGAATAATAATAATAGATGCCTCCGAGTTCCCCTCCTCGACTTCCTTGCGAGGAAGAAAACCCGGAACCATACAGTTTAATAGTAATAGTTTGTAGTGGTAAGATCGAGCTTCAGCATAAAGCGTCCTGTTACCGTGGACACGGCTATTCAAATAGATTAAACACCCTGCAGGGGTGCCCTACTGTTCAGCCTGCACGCTCGGATCTCTAGGGTGACGTACAACTTGTTAGGGAATGCCCCATCGAGGTTATCCGACACATCGTAGGTCATCCTAGGCTCATCAGAGAGGCCATCCGCCGGACTATATCCTATGCGCCAAGGGGTCTAGGTCCCTCACCCTTGCACGCTCCTGCACGGTACGAGACTGGCCGGTGAAGCAAAAGCAAATCCAAAACACACCTGCTGCAGCAAAGAAGACAAGACCGCTTCCTGGCTATCAGCCTGTGGTACTGCTGACGTCTGAAGAGCTTTCGGACAAACTACGATGTAGTGGAGCCCATAACTCCTTATCCCACGTGAAGGTAGTGCGTACAGGCCTTTGCGGTCTCTCAAGTCATCCGCTGAACCATTTAGCATTTTAATATTATCTCGCAGACAACCGTCATCGCTGTCTGACTAACAACACAACGGACAACGAATAGCAACAAGGCCCACCGGTAACGTCGGGGCCTGCCCTGTCGTCCCGTCAAAGCGCGCGGTTACCGACAAGGTGAACCGTCTCCTTACCTTGTCTCGCGTGTGCTCTTGGTAAAGCTCGACTTTTTCGTGGTTTGGTAACTCTCGCGAGATACGAGCAGGGGCCAAACACGCCAGTAATGTCAGTCGTACCCTCCCTGTCGTTCCCGACGCAATACCGCTCGCGGGCACCGTTGGGTCGCCCGACTTCTTACCTTAAGGACAACCGAGCTCAGGTACCTAGAGCGGCTATACAGAGTCATCAACGAGTGGAGTACAAGGATTACTCCTTGATATCTCACACTTGAAGGTGGCTCGGCAGAGCCAAGCTAGGGGGGCTTAGGTGGTGTTTGCATTGTACCGTACCTGTGCAGTTGTATATATTGTATCCGTGTTCACTCCCCTGAGTGGTCACGGCTCGCTATCTAGTCCTAGCTAACAGTGCGCAGGGCTCACTGCTGAATATAATACATAATTAAAGTAGGCAGCATAGGATAAAGGAAGGTACATCAAGGGGCGACAGAAACAGGCTATGCAATGGAATAAGATTGTAATCATAGCAGCAGCAGTAACAATGCCTAGTGCAAGAAAGTACGGAAAATATAGGCGATATCTGGGGAAGAGAATGACTCTGCTTGCCTGGAAGCTCGACGGTATGGGTAGGGTCGTCGACGAAGTAGTCGTACCCGACAGCAGTGTAGTCGGCGGTAGCAGCGGGGTCTACCGGAGAACAAAGGGGGGAAGAAACAGTAAATATAAAGCAATCATAGCAAACAGATGAATGACATGACAGATGCAATGCTAACAGGGGTTCTAACGCAGTGCAATGCACGTTGCTCGGAGCGGGAATTCATCCGAGGATGAAATACCGACTCCGGGTGATTACCGGACAAGGTGCCCGGAGGGGGAAGGGTTCATGCTGGAGGTGTCGTGGACATCCGACAAACGTGTGGATGGTGCAACCGTGCTAGTTGAAACAATCCGAACAACTTTCGTGTTCAGAATGAATTCATCCGGATACTTTGACAGTACCGGACAAATCATCGGACAGAAGGCCCGGAGGGGGGATGTCGATGTTCGTTGTGTTAGAGGGGTGTGGTGGGAATACGGATAGCGTATCCGTATTCGTTATATTTTTCTGATCAATTTTGATGTATAAAGTTTTAGAATCTGACATACGGTTTAAAAGATATTCAAATTCAAAGTTTAAATCATTTTAAATCAATTTCTGGATTTATTTTATTATTAAAACAGTAACATTATCCACAATAGGGTTGACTGGTCAAACCTGACATGGGGTCCCACATATTAGCCTCACAGTATTTATAATTCAATTTATCAAATTTAAATAGAGCCAGGGCCCACATGTCATTGACTGGAATTTCTATTAATTCTATTAATTAATAAACTGACAGGGGGGCCCATGTGTAAGTGGCACACAATTTAACTAACAGTTTTCTATTTGTTTAATTAACAGGTAATTTTAACTGGGGGTGGGGGCCACTGGTCAGTGGGACATTACCACTAATGACACCACTGACAGGCGGGACCCGCAGGTCAGTCTCACCGGCGAGCACACCGGCGAGGCCAACTCCGGCGAGGTCGCCGTTCGTGCGATACATGGCACCATTTTGCGTGCGGTTTTAAGCTACAGTTTCCTGGGAGTGCTCCCGCTCGGTTGGAGGTGGTAGCGCGGGCTGAGGTTGACCGGAGCGACGCCGGTGGCGTGGGAGGCGGCGGGGCAGAGAACGTCGACGACGGGGACGGTGCTCCAGTGGGTCTCCTTGGACGTGCGCTACATGTACGAGCTACTGGGAGTGGGGGAAACATGTTGACGCGCATAGAGCGCCAAACACACGCTGCACGCCACGGCAGCGAGGATAACGGCGGCGGCGAGCCTCTGCTCCCATGGCGGATTGCGCTACGGCAAGAAGGAGGGGGCGAGGGAAGTTGGCGGCGGTCGGGGAGCTCACGGGGAGGGTATAGAGGCTGGCAGCGGGCTCGGTGACGGCCTGGAGTAGCCAGAATTGCGTGACGATCCCCGACGGATGCAAAAGGGGGAGGGCAGCGATGCACGCGTTGTGAAGCTCCTCGGGCCGATTCCTTCTGCTTGGTGGGGTGGAAGACGTCGACGAGGCAGATGGACACGGCGACGCGACTCGAGGTCGTCAGTGGCCGCGCGAGTCCATGGCAATGGCGACAACGGTGCGCGGTTTCTTTTCCCCCGACGATGGCGGCGCGAGGAGAGGGAAGAGTGGAGCTAGGGTTCGCCAGGGGGTTGGGCGGGGGTATATTACGGCGCCGGCGGCGCTGTAGCGTCGCGGTGGCACGCATCGGGTGGCTGCCGGGGTCGAGCACCATGGCGATGGCGCCACGCACACCCGGGATGAACAGGGAAGGGGATGACGCCGGGGTGGGTCAGGTGGGCCGCGCGGGCCGCATTGTGCACTTGAGGTACTGGGGATCTGGGCCTCTTTGCTTTTATCTCTTTTTATTTCTTTTCAGCCTTTTTTTCTTTTCTGTTTATATTTAATATAGTTGCTTTATCCATTTTGTAAATTATGATACCTGTCCCATTATTTGTATTGCCTTATGTAGCAAGGCTACAAAAAGTTTGGTGATTAAATAAAATCAATTGTATTTTTGTTTTATTTAAAAGGGATTAAATCCCACTGGTTTGGCTACTGTTTGAATTGTTTGATTTATTTTATAGCTTAATAAATTCCCATACCCACATGGACATGGTCCACTGAATATTGGTGATTTAACAAAAGTGGTTTCATAATTTTTGGACAAAGTTAATTGTCACATGATTTTTGATATTAACCAAAAGGCATTTTGGAAATGTGATCAAAAGCAAAGATGATCATAGCATGATTGCAACAGTGATTAGCATTAACAAAAGGATCACTATAGTGATTACTGTTACAAACACTGAGGGTGTTACAAATCTCCCCCACTACACGAATTCTCGTCCCGAGAAACTAAGCGGTAGAGGGGAAAAGATCGGGGTATTCCTCACGAAGACGATCTTCGCGTTCCCAAGTGGCTTCATCTTCAGAATGATTCGACCACTGAACTTTGAGGAACTTGGTTGTCTTGTTGCGGGTTTTGCGTTCAGACTGATCGAGAATGCGGCTCGGATGTTCTTGATAAGTCAAGTCCTATTGCAGCTCAATCATATCGTGTTCCACTTCTCGAATAGGGTCCTTGAAGCAGCGTCGGAGTTGCGACACGGGAAAAACATCGTGGACTTGAGAGAGGTTTGACGGCAATTCCAAACGGTATGCCACCGGTCCACTTCTGGAAAGGATACGGAACGGGCCAATGTAGCGAGGAGCTAACTTTCCTTTGATCCCGAAACGATGAGTGCCTCTCATGGGAGTGACACGGAGGTAAGCTTGTTTGCCGGGTTCATAGACCATTTCCTTGTGCTTGCGGTCATAGTTGCTCTTCTGACGGGACTGAGCAGCTTTCAAGTGTTCACGAATAACGTGAACCTGATCTTCAGCATGCTGTATGATGTCCGGACCAATGAGAGTTCGTTCTCCAGTTTCTGACCAATTCAGAGGGGTTCGACACTTACGCCCATAGAGAACTTCAAAGGGGGCCATCTTCAGACTAGCCTGATAGCTATTGTTGTACGAGAATTCAGAAAATGGAAGAGATTCCTCCCATTTCTTACCGAATGAAATGACACAAGCTCGAAGCATATCTTCCAGCACTTGGTTGACTCGTTCGACTTGGCCTTGCGACTGGGGGTGATAAGCGGTGCTGAAATTTAGGTGAGTGCCCATATCTTCTTGGAAACTATCCCAGAACTTCGAGGTGAAAATGCTGCCACGGTCTGAACTGATCTCCAACAGAATACCGTGGAGGGAAACAATTCTGGAAACATACAAGTCTGCTAACTGACTAGCAGAGATCGTCTCCTTGACTGGCAGAAAGTGGGAAACCTTGGAGAAGCGGTCGATGACGACAAAGATAGCATCGTGGCATTTCTGCGATCTGGGAAAACCAGTGACGAAGTCCATCTCGATCTTGTCCCACTTCCATTCAGGAATAGAAAGTGGTTGCAGAGTTCCAGCAGGTCTTTGATGTTCTGCTTTCACGCGACGGCAAACGTCACACTCGTCAACATATCGAGCGATGTCTTGCTTCATGTTAGACCACCAGTACCGCTGATGAAGGTCTTGGTACATCTTGGTACTACCAGGGTGAATCGACAAAGGAGTATCATGAGCTTCTTTCATGACGTGCGGGGTCAAGTTTAGATTGGGCTTACTCCTAGGGACCACTAAACGATTCTTGAAATACAACGTACCATCATCAGCAATAGTGAAGCATGGTGGCTTTCCTCTAGCGATATACTTCTTGATCTTCTCGACATCAGAGTCACATGTTTGTATCCACTTGATGGTGCTGTCGAGGTCCGGTTCAACAACAAGGTTATTCACATGTCCCTGCGGAACAATTTCAAGGTTCAACTTGCGGAGCTCTTCATACAGAAGTGGCTGCTCTATCTGGACTTCAAGTTCAGAACAGTAGGATTTGCGGCTTAAGGCATAGGCCACCACATTAGCTTTGCCAGGGGTGTAAGAAATTCCCATGTTGTAGTCGGCTATTGTCTCGAGCCATCTCTGTTGGCGGAGATTCAGGTCGGGCTGAGTAAACAGGTACTTCAGGCTTTGGTGGTCAGTGTAGATCTCGCAACGGTTACCAACGAGGTAATGTCGCCACAGCTTCAATGCATAAATTACCGCTGCCAATTCGAGATCATGAGTTGGATACTTATCTTCGTGAGCAAGCAACTGACGAGAGCCATAAGCAATCACTTTGCGCTCTTGCATTAGGACACAGCCTAATCCTTGACGAGACGCGTCGCAATAAATCACGAAGTCCTTCTGAGTATCAGGAGGGGCAAGCAACGGGGGTGAAGTGAGCTTGTCCTTCAGAGCTTGAAAACTTTCTTGGCATTTATCAGTGCACTCAAACTTGACGCCTTTGTGAAGCAGATTAGTCAAAGGATTGGCAATCTTGGAGAAATTCTCAACAAAACGGCGGCAATAGCTGGCAAGGACGAGGAAACTTCTGACTTGCTTGACAGTCCTGGGTGGAGTCCAGTCAAGAATAGCCTGAATACATTCGGGGTTGACGGCAACGCCATCCTTGGAAATCACATGACCAAGGTAGGTTACTTCGGGAAGCCAGAATTCACACTTAGAGTACTTAGCATAGAGTTTGTGTTCTCGAATCTTTTCCAGCACAAGGCGAAGATGTTCAACATGTTCTGCATCGGTCTTGGAGTAAATCAATATATCATCCAGATAAACCACGACAAACTTGTCGAGGTATTCCATGAATATATAGTTCATCAACCTGGAGAAGGTTTCTGGTGCATTCGTCAAGCCAAAGGACATGACAGTGTACTCGTATGAACCATAGCGAGTAATGAATGCGGTCTTCGGGATGTCCTCATCACGGACCCGGATCTGATGGTAACCCAAACTTAAGTCGAGTTTTGAAAACACCGTAGATCCAGCAAGTTGATCATAAAGATCATTTATCCGAGGGAGGGGGTACTTGTTCTGTATCGTGGCCTTGTTTATAGGTCGGTAATCTTGGACCAAACAGTTCATGCCATCACTCTTCTTGACAAAGAGCGAAGGTGCCCCCAAGCAGAGGAACTTGGACGGATGAAGCCTTTCTTGAGGTCCGTGTCGATCTCCTTCTTCAATTCAAGGAGGTGGTGAGGTGGCATCTTATATGGGCGCTTGGCAATAGGGACGGTGCCGGGCTTCAAGTCAATGACGAATTCAACTTCTCTAATCGGGGGTATCCCCGGCAGTTCTTCTGGGAATACATCGGTAAAATCACAAACGATGGGAACTTTCTCTATCCCTTCGAGAGGTGCGACATTCAAGGCATTAAGAGCATATATACGAGCTTCGGCATTCATCGACACAATGGCAGTGTGACTCACAATCGCGCCAGAAGGATGAAAGAGTTGGATGACCTTGGTGCCACAATAAAGTGCGGCATCGTGGGCTTTCAGCCAATCCATACCCAAGATAAGGTCAATAGTGGAGGTTTTCAGAATATGTGGGGAGACAAGGAACTCAATCCTTTCGATCTCGAAGGTGATGTTAGGTGCCAGCATGTCAATGTGACACATGCCGCCGGGTGTTTTAACGGCCAAGGGGGTGCGCATCTTTTCGTGGTATATGCCATGCTTAGATGCAAATGCTCCAGACATAAATGAATGCGATGCTCCTGTATCAAATAAAACAGTAGCAGGTATTGAGTTAACAAGGAGAGTACCCATCACTGTAGCGGGCTGTGCCTGAGCTGCTTCAACATCAATGTTGTAAGCATGACCACGAGCATGTGTATTTGACCCAGTATTATAGTTGAGGGTCCCATTGTTGCCACGACCATTTCAGCGGCCATCAGGGTGAACTCCCAGTTGATTCTGTCATTGAGGGCAGTCTCTGGCAATATGGCCTGGCTGACGGCACTTGAAACACAGGCCATCTTGAGGACGGAGGGGTGCAGTCTCGGTCTTCGGCTGTCTCGGCGGGGGCGGAGGTAGACGGGGGGAAACATTCGATGGCCTTGGTGCAGGGGAAGTTGGACGCATAACACTGTGTGGAAGCCAAACGTGTTGCTTTTGTGCTGTGCCCGAAGATGAGCCAGCATCACGGGGGTGCTTCGGCGAACCACCGAAATTAAGCTGAGCGGTCTCAAGAGTAATAGTCTGGTTCACCATGGCGGCGAAGTCGGGGAAGACGTGCAAAGCCAGTGCAAGATGGAGATCTGGGTTGAGTCCATCACGGAACTTATCTTGCCTACTTGCATCATTGGGGAGGTCACTTGCAGCATAGCGGGAGAGGCGGAGGAATTCCCTCTGATATGCCTCGACAGTTTTATTGCCCTGAACGAGGTTGCGTAACTCAGCCTTCATACGGTTCATAATCGCCTGGGGGACATAACGAGCACGGAAGGTAGTCTTGAAGTCATTCCAGGTGACGGCAGTCCCTTCAGCTAGCGAGCCCTTGTAAGTGTCCCACCACTGAGCAGCGGGGCCACGCAGGAAATAGGACGCGAAGTTGACGTAATCAGCAGCGCTCACATTAGCGAATTCCAACTGACGGTTGATATCACGGAGCCAATCATCGGCATCCAGCGACTGTTCTGGTTGGTGGAAGAGAGGGGGATTGAGACGCATGAAATCCCGCAGAGTAACCACAGGAGGTTGGTTCTGGTGCTGGTTCTGATTTTGGTTCTGGAGCTGATCTATGACTCCTTGCATGAGCACTTGGTTCATCTGAAACTGCTACATCATCGCAACCATGTAGTCTGGCGGCGGAGGTGGATCGTTGGCATCACGTCCACGACCACGACCACCACGACCAGCCATCCTGCTAGAATTTAACAGGGGTATTTCAGCGATGAACATTTTAACGAGATGCCGGAAACGAGTAAGAGGTAAAGCGACAACAAAGAGGAGGCGCGGATATATAGGAGTAGTCATATAAGACATACACATCCACACATAGAATCAATCGAAAATCGGGCAGCTTAACATTGTAGAAATTAAGGAAAAAGGACACACTAGGCGGCGCGCAGACCGCGGTAAGGATTACACGACGCGACATATATTCCACTATGTCAATCACGCCGCAAGAAAACTGTTGGCCAAAGGAGTTAATGCCAGAGGACGCGCGGCCTGCCCAGAATGAGAATGGGATCCGAGATCCGGGACCTGGGGTAGAACTCTTGCGACACGACTCACTCAATGGGGAAGCACCAAAACGCCGGGTTGAATCAAGAGAACGTGATCCTAATGTCAGAGTTTGTAAAACTTACCAGCAAGGATAAGAGCGCAGATTCCCAGAGCATAGGTAAGGAGAAAAGGATCCTAATACCATAGATATCACACGTAGTGACATCGATGTGGGCCCGTAAGCCAAACATTAAGTTAGCAAAATAGTTTTTCAAAATCTAGACTCAACTTTGACCAGGTAGTGGTTGGGTGGTGCTTGCGTGCGAGGTGATGATGATTTCTCGCCCTTCATTGGTAAACCCCAAGAGGAAGGTGTGATGTAGCACAGCAAAAAATTTCCCTCAGTAAAGATACCACGGTTTGTCTCCAGTAGGACTCCGGAGATGATAAGTAGGTGTCAGCGGCGCAACTGACGCGGACCTGCACACAGACGCAAATAACTTTGTTACCAACGAAGTTCAGAGAGGTTGTCAATCTCTCCGGTCTTGTCGTTCACAAAGGATCAAACACAAGGGATAATGATAGCAACTGAAAGTAAAAGCAGAAAAGTAAATGAGTGTGGAAACAGTGATGAGGATATGGACCGGGATACGTGATGTTCACTAGTGATGTCTCTCTCCCAAAAGACGATAAAACTGCTATGCGAGGTGAACAAATTACAGAAGGGCAATTGACAGGATTATGAACGCACCTCAATGCTAACTATGCTACAAAAGAAAGGAAGAGGCTCAAAAGCATGGGAAGAATGCCAAAATAAGTAGACCGAAATCCAACTGCATCTACTACTAATCATCCACCTTGAGATATCTATCCAGAACATCTCGCTGGTATTAAGTTGCGAGCCCCACCCAAAGTGTAAACCCAAAGCAACAGACAACTGCATTAAAAAGCACTTTGCATAAAGTAAACAATCCTTGTAACCGCGGTTACAAGCACCGTTGTTTTCCCCCTTATGGCAACAACACATCCCCTAGACTCATGTTTCTGTCACTCAAGCGTGTCATCAGGGGGCATGAACCCAAAATCGAGCATAACGTTCCCTCTTGGGGTTACTACCTACTACTTGGCCAAAGCAATAAACAGCAACGGAGAAC
Organism: Bromus sterilis; assembly: GCA_950022295.1. Taxonomy (NCBI): domain Eukaryota; kingdom Viridiplantae; phylum Streptophyta; class Magnoliopsida; order Poales; family Poaceae; genus Bromus; species Bromus sterilis. The sequence continues at coordinate 37,645,134 of OX465597.1, forward strand.
ATGCAAGAATTACTTAGGAACAAAAATATAAAAGATAAGAACCAAATATATTACTCTATCACAATCTGAACATAATCTCATAATCCATCAGATCCCATCAAACTCAGCATTGCAACTGCAGAAATATTACAAAAGTGCCTCGACCATGTAGGGTAGCTCACGAGGTCTAAACCATGAAGAACAAAGAGGGGAGGAGAACATCACATAGCTACTGATCACGGACCCATGGTCCAAAGGAAACTACTCACGGCACATCCGGGAAGCATCCATGGTGGAGAGGAGACTCCCGGAGGTCGGCCCTCCCTCCGGCAGGGTGCCGGGAAGAGGTCTGCTGGTGCTCCCGATCTCGGAAGCGCGGCGGCGGCGGAACAGAGGCGAGATCGCGGAAAAGGGTTCTCCTTCTAAGGGTTTCTCGTCATGGAGAATATATAGGCAAAGGGGGGCAGCCAAGGGGGCCACCAGGGGTCCAGGCGCCCCCCTGGCGCGGCCAGCCCTTAGGGCGCGCCACCAGGGCGCCTGGGCCCCTGGTGGTGGCCCTCTGGCCCCACTCAGGTTCTTCCGGAAGGTTCTTCTGCGCTGATTTTTTATCTGATTTTCCCGAATTTTTGGAGCACTTTTTATATGGGGGAAAACTGAAATAGAAAAATAGCAGAAAACATGAACTGGCACTGTGGTGCACTGAGTCAATAGGTTAGTCCAAATATGATCAAAAGTGTATGAAAGTGTATCTAGATCATAGCAATATCACACAAAACATGCATGGAGCAAGCAGAAATTATAGATATGTTTTGGACGTATCAACATCCCCAAGCTTAATTCCTGCTCGTCCTCGAGTAGGTAAATGATAACAACATAATTTATGTGGTGACATGCTAGATACCATATAAGAACTTTAAAAAAGTAAAGCAATCAAGGTTAGAGATTCAATTCAAGTCATAACATGCAAGAGTCTATATTAGCATTGAAACAAGTAACAAAAGAACATTAGGTGAAAGAGCTCTCGCTGTCCGTGACTCGAATGTCTCCAAATGGTGTTTGCGTGCAAGTAGGGGGATAGTGAATACAAGAAAGATATTTATTTGTTGAGAACTCAATCTACTAAAGTTTCACACTTGGTCTTTTATGGAATCTTATCTTGACTCGTCCCCAGACCACTAGCCAGGTACAAGTCAATTTGATCCACTCCTTTTTCAATATTTTGAGCACTCGTGCAATGGATGAGCGTAAGAACGAGAGTTGACACTTTGGATGGCAAAGAGAGAAATGTGGTGGAGGAGGAAGACAAAAAAGAATGAGAAAGGCTCACATCAATGAGGACAATCATAGGCAAGAAATGCCAAATGATAGATATGATGTGAGGAGTAGGGATTGCCATGCAACGGATGCACATATGAGCTAGGAAGCTCTCCAATGAAACTAGTGGGGGTGCATCTAACTTGCTCGCTCATGAAGACCTAGATCTTGTTTGAGGAGGCTCATCCTTGGAATATGCAAGCCAAGTTCTATAGTGTGAAGGTCCCCACATAGCTATATGCATAATGATCATCTCTATGGAGTACAAAGATATAAAGGGAGTACTAGTGTGGATCTTTCAAAAGGATAGTAGTGTTGCCCCTTTCTCTCTTTTTTTATTTTTTCTATTTTTTATTTTTTTGTGGCCTCAATGGCTCTTTCTATTTAACTCTTATTTGTCCTCTTTGGGATCTTTTATTGTGTCCACTTTGGGATCTTTTCCTCACTTAAGGGCAACACTCTATTTTACAAGAAGGTATAGAAAATCTTTCACACTTTACAAGGTACTCAAAATCATAAAGAAGATGTAGCTATCATGATGTATGCAATGTATGTCGCTGCCAGTGTAGCAGGAACATGTATGACATGAAGATCAAGTCATGAAGAGGTGGATGTTGCATGGAAATATATCTCGGAAAGGCTATGGAAATGCCTTGATAGGTTGGTATGGTGGCTGTTTTGAGGAAAGATATAAGAAGGTTTATGATGACAGGGCGTATCATGCCAAGGGTTTGGATGTACCGGCGAAGGTGGAAACCAACTCTCGGAGTGAGAAGAAGGCAATGCACGACACGGGAGAGGCTAGAAAAATATGGGAAGGTGGAAGTGTCAACTTTCAATACTTACATTAGTCCGAAGAACTCATGCACTTATTATCGGTAACTCTCAATCTAATAAGGAGGTTCACAAAGAGACAAGTACCCCGAGGAGGAGTGTATGGGGGTTTGGTTATCCTTGCGCATCCTCGACTCATGGTACGTGAGTGTACTCTAATATCCGATCCCTCCAAAGATTAGTGATCCATCTAGTAGTTAGAGTTCTCAACTAGTTTTTTGTAGGTTTTGAAAATACACACGGATTGCCCAAAATACGACATCTATCACTAATAGGCTAAAGCTCTTGACACCAAAAGTTCGGACATTACTCACAACAATACCTCAAAACTATTGCAAGTTACTACTAGAATTAAATAGCAACCTCAATTACCTACTTCCAAGACAAAACACAACTCAGTGCAACAACCAACTCTCTTAACAAGATAAACATGAAAACTAAAGAGAGTTCCAGCAACAAACTAAACAAAATCCAAGGCTCTTGCTAAAGAAAAACTAAGACTAAGACTAAACATGGCAGCAACTATGAAAAGATAAAGAACACACAACAGCAAAAAGATAAGCAGGAAAAATCCTATGATGTGTTCTAGATTGGAGTGGAGCGTGTTTCTCTCCCACACAAAGTAAGATGGGGTCTAACTTGTTATGACCAGCAAGCAAACTAAAGAAAACTAAAAATAAAACCTAAGAGTGAGACGCTCCAAGCATAGCACATAACGCATGAAGTGATAAAAATATAGTGAGACGAAGGACGAACTGATGATTGTTGATGGAGAAGGGGATGCACGGGGGCATCCCCAAGCTTAGACCCTTGAGTCTCCTTGAATATTTATTGGGGATGCATGGGGGCATCCCCAAGCTTGAGCGCTTGACACTCCTGGATCTTCTTTCATCATCTTCCATCGCACACTTGAAAACTCCCTTCATACATAACTCATCATAAGCTGATTAGAGAGGTTAGTACCCTTAATAAAATAATTTTTCCCCACTGGATATAAAGATATACAGGAAGAGCTACTGTTTCTCAAGAGTGCCAATAAGTTTTTGTAAAGAAAAAGCAAGCTTAAGGTTTGCAAAAGTGAAGAGAGGCAAAACGTGGAAGAATCTGTGAAAAACAGAACAACAGGTAGTAGAGATTTTTTTCGGGGCACTTCTGAAACTCAAATCAAAAAACTCAGAACATACGAAAGTTTGACAATTGTATAGATCATGCTGTCAAAAAAATTCAGATCAAAAAGATGATCTGGTGATTTTATTCGAATTTTTCTGTCAAGGGACAGAATCTGTTTTCTGGACAGCATGTCACAACTTTTGCTTCCCTTATCATAAGAGGCTATAACCTGGCACAAAGCTGAAAAATAAAGATACAATGATGTTTCTACAGTAGTAACAAACATCAAGACACAACAAAAGCAAAAATAAAAACCTAAATTCGTTGCGGGGTGCCTCCCGAAAGCGCTTTCTTTTATGCCGTTAAGCTATGCATGATGCAAAAGAAGAATCAAGTTTTATCAAGAGAAAGAGAAGAACTAGCCCGTGTAACGGACTCAAAAGGTAACTTGATTTTCTTTCTAGGGAAGTGTTCCATCCCTTTCTTGAGAGGGAATTGGAATTTTATGTTCCCCTCTTTCATGTCAATAACCGCACCAACGGTGCGAAGAAAATGACATCCCAAAATAATTGGACACAAAGGTTCACACTCTATATCTAATTTAGCTAATTTCTCCTCTACATTCTTATTGAAGGCTTTTTGGGTAGTGATAAAATCTCTAAGCATGTTTTCCAATTCAGAAGAGGGGTTCTTGTTGCTAGGGTAGGTGTTTTGTTGTTCCCATAGTTGGATGGAAACGGTCTAGGATTGCTAGCAAAATTACCCCTATAAGCATTGTTGTTGAAGTTGTTTCTAGCAATAAAGTTCACATCTACTTGTTCTTGGGAAACCAAATAATTTAAAGGGACATCACGAAGATCAATAGAGGGTTGCTTGGTAAGTAGAGACATAATTAAATCAACTTTTTCATTGAGAGAGGTAATTTCCTCGACAGAGTTTACCTTCCTACCTGTTGGAGCGCGTTCGGTGTGCCATTGGGAATAATTGGTCATCATCTCATTGAGAAGCTTCGTGGAAGCACCAAGTGTAGTTGACATACAGGTTCCTCCCGCGGCCGAATCTAACAGGTTCCGCGAGGTAAAGTTCAAGTCTGCATAAAAAGTCTGGATAACCATCCAGGTAGTCAAACCATGTGTAGGGCATTTCTTAACTAGAGATTTCATTCGTTCCCAAGATTGGGCAACGTGTTCATTATCCAATTGCTTAAAATTCATAATGTTACTCCTTAATTGGATAATTTTAGCAGGTGGGTAGTACTTCCCTATAAAAGCATCTTTGCACTTATCCCAAGAATCTATGCTATTCCTAGGCAAAGATTGAAACCAGATTTTAGCTTCTCCCCTTAAACAGAAAGGAAAGAGCTTGATCTTAACAATATCACCTTCTACTTCTTTATACTTTTTCATATCACATAATTCAACAAAATTGTTCAAGTGTAAAGCAGCATCATCTCCAGCACCAGAGAATTGATCTCTCATAACAAGGTTTAGCAAGGCAAGTTTAATTTCATAAGAGGTAGCTGAAGTGGCAGGTGTGGCAATTGGGGTGCAGATAAAGTCTTGGTTGTTGTGACTAGTGAAGTCACACAACTTGGTGTTTTCAGTGGAACCCATAGCAGCAGCAAGTATGGCAGATTTTTTTTGTGATTTTGATATAAGACACAAAGATAAAAACTGAAAGGTAAACTAACAAGACTAAAAAACAAAGGTAAAGGGTAGTGTGCAACTCCCCTATCTTAGCACTCGGAGTCTCCGGCAACGGCGCCAGAAATTCTTTGCTTGCGTGCGAGGTGATGATGATTTCTCGCCCTTCGTTGGTAAACCCCAAGAGGAAGGTGTGATGTAGCACAACAGAAAATTTCCCTCAATAAAGATACCAAGGTTTGTCTCCAGTAGGACTCCGGAGATGATAAGTAGGTGTCAGCGGCGTAACTGACGCGGACCTGCACACAGACGCAAATAACTTTGTTCCCAACGAAGTTCAGAGAGGTTATCAATCTCTTCGGTCTTGTTGTTTATTCACAAAGGATCAAACACAAGGGATAATGATAGCAACTGAAAGTAAAAGCAGAAAAGTAAATGAGTGTGGAAACAGTGATGAGGATATGGACCAGGATACGTGATGTTCACTAGTGATGTCTCTCTCCCAAAAGACGATAAAACTGCTATGCGAGGTGAACAAATTACAGAAGGGCAATTGACAGGATTATGAACGCACCGCAATGCTAACTATGCTACAAAAGAAAGGAAGAGACTCAAAAGCATGGGCAGAACGCCAAAATAAGTAGACCGGAATCCAAGTGCATCTACTACTAATCATCCACCTTGAGATATCTATCCAGAACATCTCGCTGGTATTAAGTTGCGAGCCCCACCCAAAGTGTAAACCCAAAGCAACAGACAACTGCATTAAAAAGCACTTTGCATAAAGTAAACAATCCTTGTAACCGCGGTTACAAGCACCGTTGTTTTCCCCATTGTGGCAACAACACATCCCCTAGACTCATGTTTCTGTCACTCAAGCGTGTCATCAGGGGGCATGAACCCACAATCGACCATAACGTTCCCTCTTGGGGTTACTACCTACTACTTGGCCAAAGAAATAAACATCAACGGAGAACATGCAAGAATTACTTAGGAACAAAAATATAAAAGATAAGAACCAAATATATTACTCAAACACAATCTGATAATCCATCAGATCCCATCAAACTCAGCATAGCAACAGCAGAAAGATTTCAAAAGTGCCTCGATCATGTAGGGCAGCTCACGAGGTCTAAACCATGAAGAACAAAGAGGGGAGGAGAACATCACATAGCTACTGATCACAGACTCATGGTCCAAAGGAAACTACTCACGGCACATCCGGGAAGCATCCATGGTGGAGAGGAGACTCCCGGAGGTCGGCCCTCCCTCCGGCAGGGTGCCGGGAAGAGGTCTGCTGGTGCTCCCGATCTCGGAAGCGCGGCGGCGGCGGAACAGAGGCGAGATCGCGGAAAAGTATTCTACTTCTGAGGGTTTCTCATCACGGAGAATATATAGGCGAAGGGGGCAGCCAGGGGGCCACCAGGGGTCCAGGCGGCTACCTGGAGCGGCCAGCCCCTAGCGCGCGCCACCAGGGCGCCAGGGCCCCTGGTGGTGGCCCTCTGGCCCCACTCAGGTTCTTCCGGAAGGTTCTTCTGCACTGATTTTTTATCTGATTTTTCCCGAATTATTGGAGAACTTTTTATAAGGGGGAAAACTGAAATAGAAAAACAGCAGAAAAAAGGAACTGGCAATGTGGTGCACTGAGTTAATAGGTTAGTCCAAATATGATCAAAAGTGTATGAAATTGTATCTAGATCATAGAAATATCACACAAAACATGCATGGAGCAAGCAGAAATTATAGATACGTTTTGGACGTATCAGGTGGCTTCCTACAGGCAGTCGGCTCTGATACCAACTTGTGACGCCCCCAAAATCAATCCGTGTACAATAATCATACACGCAGGGTACACGACTGAGATTAGGGTGCCACGGTGAGAATATCACAACACAACACTAAACACAAAAGGATAAACCAATATGTTACAAGATAAGGGGTCACACGGACCCGAATACAAAAGTTATACAAGCCATAATATCTGAGTACAGACATAGTTAGTCTAGTTCTTGCCTTAAGAAGGCTAGCACAAATAACATCAGAGATACAGATCGAAAAGGCAAGGCCTCCTGCCTGGGAGCCTCTGAAACTACTCCTGGTCCTGGTCAGCGGGGGTCTCGACGTAGTAGTATCCGCCTCCGGGGTACTCCTGCTCCTGGGCTCCAACTTCGACTGCAGCGGCCGATCAGGCAAACCATAAAGGGGGAAATAAAGCAAAGGTGAGTATCTAGCATACCCGCGAGTCTTACGTCCGCTACTAAGCAATATGCATTGTATCAAATGGAAAGGGGAGGCTGTATATAGTGGACTGCAAGATAGAAATCAGAATAAGGGTAAGAAGCTACGGAAAATCACTTTGGTGCTCGGGCGCCAGGGTGGACTTTTTGAAATTCAAATTTTCATTTTGCTAAAAAAATCCAAAACTTTTTGTGAACAAACATACACACATATAATACATATATGTACAAATTTCAAATCATTTTGATTCCATATGTGGTGTACACAAAAAAGACAAATCTGATTTTTAAAAAGGGCCAATTTTTTAGATTGTTGGGCTGGAATTTTGTCTTTTTTTGCACAGCCTTCAAATCATAATATTTTCAATTGAAAATTCACATGCTAGCACGAAACACATATATGTTTTCGTGGAATTGTTTTCAGATTTTTTGGAAACGTTTAAATATGATTTTCAAATATTTCAAAATGAAGGGCGCCCTGGCGCTCGGGAGCCAAACGTCCGCGTTCTAAGAAGCTAGGCCTATCGAAGACTAGCATCTCCTGACGATGTCTTGCAGCATGAGAAGAGAAACAGCCAACAGTTTATATAAGCATAAAGTAACAATGAAGTAGAAGTTGCTGCAACATTGTATAATAGTAAGTTGTAATGATTAATAATAATAGATGCCTCCGAGTTCCCCTTCTCGACTTCCCTGCGAGGAAGAAAACCCGGAACCATACAGTTTAATAGTAATAGTTTGTAGTGGTAAGATCTAGTTTCAGCATATAGCGTCATGTTACCGTGGACACGGCTATTCGAATAGATTAAACTCCCTGCAGGGGTGCACTATTGTTCAGCCTGCACGCTCGGATCTCCAGGGTGACGTACACCTTGTTAGGGAATGCCCCACCGAGGCTATCCGACACATCGCAGTTCATCCTAGGCTCAGCAGAGACGCCATCCGCCGGACTATATCCTATGCGCCAAGGGGTCTAGGTCCCTCACCCTTGCATGCTCCTGCATGGTACGAGACTGGCCGGTGAAGCAAAAGCAAATCCAAAACACACCTGCTGCAGCAAAGAAGACAAGACCGCTTCCCGGCTATCAGCCCGTGGTATTGCTGACGTCTGAAGAGCTTTCGGACAAACTACGACGCAGGGGAGCCCATAACTCCTTATCCCACGTGAAGGTAGTGCGTACAGGCCTTTGCGGCCTCTCAAGTCATCCGCCGAACCATTTAGCATTTTAATATTATCTCGCAGACAACCGTTATCGCTGTCTGACTAACAACACAACGAACAACGAACAACAACAAGGCCCACCGGTAATGTCGGGGCCTGCCTTGTAGTCCCGTCAAAGCGCGCGGTTACCGACAAGGTGAACCGTCTCCTTACCTTGTCTCGCGTGTGCTCTTGGTAGAGCTCGACTTTTTCGTGGTTCGGTAACTCTCGCGAGATACGAGCAGGGGCCAAGCACGCCAGTAACGTCGGTCGTACCCTCCTTGTCGTTCCCGACGCAATACCGCTCGCGGGCACTGTTGGGTCGCTCGACTTCTTACCTTAAGGACAACCGTTCTCAGGTACCTAGAGCGGCTATACAGAGTCATCAACGAGTGTAGTACAAGGATTACTCCTTGATAGCTCACACTTGAAGGTGGCTCGGCAGAGCCGAGCTAGGGGCCTTAGGCGGTGTCTGCATTGTACCGTACCTGTGTAGTTGTATATATTGTATCCGTGTTCACTCCCCTGAGTGGTCACGGCCCGCTATCTAGTCCTAGATAACAATGTGCAGGGATCACTGCTGAATATAATACATAATTAAAGTAGGCAGCATAGGATAAAGGAAGGTACATCAAGGGGCGACAAAAACAGGCTATGCAATTGAATAGGATTGTAATCGTAGCGGCAGCAGTAACAATGCCTAGTGCACGAAAGTACGAAAAAGATAGGCGATATCTGGGGAAGGGAATGGCTCTGCTTGCCTGGAAGCTCGACGGTAGGGGTAGGGTCGTCGACGAAGTAGTCGTACCCGACAGCAGTGTAGTCGGCGGTAGCAGCGGGGTCTGCCGGAGAACAAAGGGAGGGGGAGAAACAATAAATATAAAGCAATCATAGCAAACAGATGAATGACATGACAGATGAAATGCTAACGGGGGTTCTAAGGCAGTGCAATGCACGTTGCTCGGAGCGGGAATTCATCCGGGGATGAAATACCGACTGTTGGAAATATGCCCTAGAGGCAATAATAAAATGTTATTATATATATTTCCACGTTCGTAACTAATGTTTATATTTCTGTGCTATAATTGCAATAACCCTAACTATGTGATTCAGAACAAAACTCACTTGCATGTGTGGAAATGTAAACACCAAGAGTTCCTGGTTTAGCATCTAAGACCAGCTCATGTGCTAACTGATGATTACGTTTTCTTAATCATGGACATTGTTCTTGTAACAAGGATGTCAGTAGCAATGGGAACATATTGTTAGCAGAACAATGATGTTGAACCGACTCCAGTATTGAATGATATACTTAGAGATCACATCGTAACAACGTTGTAAGTCATATCATGAAATGTTATCATATACGTAATACCTTAGACCATGAGAGTATCAAGTTGCTTCACAAATGAAGATGTGCTTTGGTTCTTAGATGAATCTTCCTGTTCTGGGAAGTAGTAAAATAAGTTCTGGGTACATTGGATAGTCTGTCTAGTGACTGTGATAGTTCAAGATTGGGATTTGCTCCTTCACGATGATGAATATATTCACTTTGGGCCCACTCGGTATGACGGTATCCATTATAGTCTGGCCAAACGCATTGTGATTCAGTCACGGGGATACCGGAATACGATAACGAGGAAAAGGGACAAATGAGCAAAGAGGATAACGAGTGGCTTGTGTTCAAGAAGTTGTTACACATGGGTGCCAAACTTCTCTCCTCTGACTTTGTCATATATTACGAAGCAAAGGGAATGGTACATGAATAAACATAATGGTTCACTCGAAGTTTCTTCGTGTATGTGCGGGAGTCAACATGGGTGTCCATGGCTCCGCTGTTGATTATTGGCTATTGACAAAAGGCTGTTGACCTATGTCCGGAATATGTTCTCAGTCATGTCCGCATTATACCGAACCTATTGGGTCACACACTTAACGAGCAGTAGTCTGTTAGAATACTAGTATGGTAGAAGGTTTAGTGGAAGCAAAGCAGAATAGTTCATACGGGTACCGGAAGTAGTTTCAGAGATTTATGGAATTGTTCATAAGGGAACCAGAAGTAGTTCTGGGTATTTAAGGATATGTCCGGATCACTCTGGAGTAGTCCCAGGTGGTTCCGAAACATATGAGAATGGTATTGGGGAAGTCCTGGATCAACCGGAATAGTTTATGGATAATCGCTGGGCGTCCCGACAACCTTCGCGGTCATCGGGTGGCTTAAACTGTAACTCGGATGGTCTTGGAGACTATCCGGATGGCTCCGTAACGTCCGAGAACGGTCCCGGAAGGTCCTGGAAGTGCTCCAAAAGGTGCTGGAATGTCCCGAAACGATCCTGGAAGGTCCCGGAAGGTCCTGGAAGCTTCTAGAAGGTTCCAGAAGTTTCCGTGCAGTACCACCCACTACCCCACGCCCCTAGACTTGGGGGGCAAGCCACCTAGGCTGCCCTGGCCGGCCAAGGGGTGGGGGCCGCACCAAGGGGGAGGAATCCTCCTCCAGGTGGGAAGTCCAACTCTCCGATATGGCAGGTTTCCGGTGGGAAGGTTTTGGAGGATTGGGAGTCCAAGTTGGACTCCCCACCTGTCAGATCCCTCTGTTAGGTATGTGCTAGGGTTAGCTAGTACCTTTTCATCATGCAAAAGTTTCAAAAAGAAACCTTGAAAATCAAATTCAAAATCCAAATGGGAGAAGGAACACCCCCCAAATGAATTAATTCAAAAGGCCAGATAAAAATATTTTCCAAAAATTCATGTTAGAGTTTTGAAAAGTCTTATAAATGAGTGTGATCACATATCAAGTGATGTGGGACCCACCCCATGCTCATAGATTTTTCAAATATTCAAACAGTACCTTGGAATTAAAGAAATACCCCTTTTTGATTTAAAATTCAAATCATTTGAATTTTAAAAATGTTGAAAGTTTATGAGTGGCTAGTTTATATTATTATAAGGCCACATAAAATTTTTCAGCATTTAATAAAATGTTTAGCTATTTTTTTTAGCTAAACAGAACACATTACAGAAAAACAGAAAGGAAAGATTAAACAGAAATAAAAAGAAAAGACTTACCTGTTGCCCAGGGCGAGGCCCACCTCTCCAGCCGGCCCAGCCCACCTGGACCCTCCCCTGTCGTCTTCCTCCCCACGCCCCGAAGCTGCTCGGTGGAATGCATGCAGCACTCCACCGATGCCGCCGACGAGCCCTGGCCACCTCCTGCTTCCCCGTGGCCTCTTCTCACGCCTGGAGACGCTGCTCTTCCGTCCGCATCCATTCCCCCCTCCAGAGCTTCCTCCTCCTCCCCCTGTGTTCGATTTCGTCACCACCCGAGAGCGCCGCCGTTCACCGTCGCAAGAACTCGTGGCCATCGACGTCAAGGAGTCCAGCCAAGGTGTCCATCGCCTCCGCTGTCCTCGACTAAGTCACCGTGCAGAAGGAATCGACTCGAGGAACTCCAGAGCCGTCGTCCCCTTCGTCGTCTTCAACTCCGGCCGCCGTGAAGAAAGTCATCGAATCCGTCGCCGTTGAACTACCCCAGCCTTCTCCACCACCTCGACTGCGTTCAGGGTGAGCTTGCGCGTGAGAACCCCCTGTTTTCCCCTTCGTTTGCTCGTCCTAGCCGATTCCACCATGGACGCCGTAGCTCGTCGCCGCCATGGATGAGCTCGAGGTCGCCCCTGTGCCCCTTCGACTCGTCCAGCGCACGCGTTTGGCTCCTGAGCCCGATAGCTTTCGAACGCAAGTGAAATCAACCCGGTCCGTGCACGGTAGCGCCGACCACGACCTCGTCGACGTACTGTTTCCGCCGGAGTCGTCGCCGTCGTCGCTCCCGACCACCCCGTGAACCCCCGATGCCACCAGCCGACGCGGAAGACCTCCAGGAGCAAGATGGTGCCCTCCCCGTGCCCTCCCGTGGTCGAAATCCACCTCCCCGTGCAGCGCCGCCGTGGCCCAGTCGCCGGCGTCAAGCCGCCGGCGAGTCAGCTCCAAACCCCCCCCTGGTTAACCACTAAACCAACCCTAGTGAGACTTACAGGTGGGCCCAGTGGCTTAATTAAGCCACTGGATTAAAATTAACCACGGGATTAAACCCTGTGTCACTGACCAGTGGGGCCCCTTGTCAGTTTGACTCGGGTCAAACCCCCTGACGCCAGCATGACGCAGTAAAGGTTTTCCAGAAAAGAAAAATAGCTTAATAATTCCAGAAAATCCAGAAATTACCCCAAACTTTGGAAATTCATAGAAAATTCATATTAACTCCAAATTGGACAAATAATATATGAAAAATGATCAGGAGAAAATTATCTTTCCAAATATGCAATTTTCATCTCTGTTTGAGTTGAATTTAAAATGGGACCAGTAGCATATATCATTTGCTTTATTTGAATTTATTTCAAATTCAAACCAAATGATTTTGCCACTTGGACCATGAATTTATGTTGCAACTCAACCACACTTCAGAGGCATATCATACACATTGAAGTTAATTCAAATTGATCAAACTATATCATATATAACTTGATTAAGGTTGAATTCAAATGTGGAATTTGAATTTGCATTTAAAAATGCAATATATTCCACTTAAATGGAATTGCCTCACACATCAAACTTGTACTTCAAGCTTAAACATTCAATCATGTGCTTGAGCATTGCATTCATTATTGATTGCTACTTCGTGCTTTGTTTGTCGAGTAGAGGTGGAACCGGAGCAAGAGATCACCCCCTTCGCTGAAGATCCAGAGCCCGAACCTCGTCAGCAAGGCAAGCAAAACCCCCATTGATCATGTCGATAAAATCCCACTTCCCTCTCATGTCTCGCTTATGCATTGTATAGGATGATCACCATGTTACGATTCTACCGCATAGATGAACCCATTCCTTTGCATGACCTATCTTTTGTCACAGTAGTAAGCAAACCATAATCCTAGCAAATGTAGGAGTTGAATGATATCATGTGGCCCCTGCAAATGTTACCGCTTATTGCATGCTTAGTATGATACCATGTTGTTACTGTGATGTGAGTCGGGATGGGAATGATCATGTTGCTGATGGTAGAAAAGTGTTGGTGAATCGACCCTAATACAAGGTGAACGATGAGAGGCTGTGTAGGAGTACACGGTGGGTTGTCTCGTTGAACACCGCCCTAAGTCCGAGTTCTGGTGTGGTGATCCAAGATGAAGAGTACAACCACACATTGGGCTCACTGACCCCTCTCAACCTATTAACTCATCCCTTTCGATGTCCAGATGTCGCAGTAGTTCGGAGTTCTGGTAGGCTTGTGGCCTGGATGCTAAGTGAGAGAACGGCTCATCCGAGACCGGCTTATGCACCACGCACACATCGCTTGGGTCCACTTCGGTAAACCGGCCGGGTTCACGATGGTGGTAGCCAACCCAAGTAGGCGGCTTTCTTGGACTAGATAGGCTATGAGGTAACAGTTGTGGTGAGCATCCTCGCTGGCACCCCTTGAATGGTGTCGAGATCAAAGGCGGTAAATGATGATCATGTGTGTGTAGCGGTACACCCTTGCAAGGTTAACAAAACTATTCGAATAGCCGCGTCCGCGGTTATGGACTGCTTGGAAAGCTTAGCTTGATTATTAGACAATTTGAACCGGATACTTCTAAAATACACCAAGATAAGTGTGAGTGCTATGGCGTGCTTCCTCGTGGGGAAGTCGAGGAAGGCACCATAGTGGTGTATTGGTTGGTGAAAGTAGTGGACTCGTGTACGCTTCTTACCTCAAGTCTGGTACTCGTAGTTCAGGATTAGCCAAGTCAAAGCTGGCATTTCTGCAAGTGAACCCCACCCCCTTTACCTTGATACATGTGCATGAGTAGTATAGCTCCTATGTAAGTCTTGCTGAGTACGCCTTTGTACTCACGTTTGCTTAATATATGTTTTAGATGACGCCACTGACCCCGAAGGTGGCTTCTTCATCGAGCTGGACGACTGAAGTTAAGCTAGTCTAGTCCCAGTCAGCAGACTGGTTCCCTCGTGGAGGGCTTTGTGTTTGAATAAGGCTTCTTAAGCCATTTGTTAAACTTGTCTGTACTCAGACATAATTTGCTTCCGCTTCGTGATGTAATGTTGGATCACATGTATGTGATCTCTGTGTGTACTCTATAAGAGTTATAGATAAAATGTACACTTTGTAGAGAATTGCAATGGTACCTGTTGTTCATACAAGGCATGTGTGCTGCGTGTATGTTTATAACATGCATGTCTTCGTATGGGTTTTCGAGACCTTAGTTGTGTTCTGGCTGGCGGTCTTTCATACACCAAGTGGCCCTTAGATGTGTGCAGCTTGGGGCATCGCGATGCGATTGCTCGAGACTCCGTATCGTACACACTTTGTGGTATGATCGAGCCCGCCCTAGACCTCGACTAAGTGATCGGGCTGGAGTAAGTCTATGTAAGAGTTTTGAGATAGTCGATAGTATGGTTGAGGCGACTTGTCTTTGAATATGGGAGTTCACCACCCATATCAGTAGACTTGTGTGCGTACGATGAGGACCCATTTCAGTTGATCATCCGGCCTGGATGGGATGCCCCTCACGTACGATGCTTTCCGAGAATGTTCAGTGCTTGGCCTTGTCTGCTTAGACAAGTGGGTGCGGTTCTCGGCTCTCCATATGACTATGTCTTAACTGTACTTGCATACGCTAACCCCGGGTCCCGACAGACTTGGTATCAGAGCAGGACTGACTGTAGGACTAGTAGCCTTGGCCGAAGTTAAGTCTAGCATTCTATAGTTATATAGTTACTCTGGGTATATAAGGGAACAACGTAAGGCTTCACTTTTCTCCTTACCCCCTCGTTCTGAGTTCTGAGTCACCTCATCTTGTTCTACGGGAAGATAGGACTAGGCTCTCCTCTGTCTGATTAGCATATCTCGTTGTTTGCTTCCCTATAGCCGTAGGAAAGTTGTGTCAGGTTTTCCTAGCATTGTTATAATGCTGATTTCTTACATCGTATTATGTAAGTGTTGTTTTTCATGATTGAAAGAAATTGTCATTTCTTACAATTACAGCCGTTATGCTGTCCGAGTCATTCCAGGTTTATCTCATAATCTGATGCACTTGCAAACTCTTGCTTTCTGTTTCAGATGGCAAATCTTCCCCCTCGGCAGATTGTTCGTTTGACCAGGTGCCTCGGTGTGCGTGGCCATCCCGCCACGTTGATCGAGATGATGTCCTATGTGGGATATCGATGGTACCCTGAGTACACCATCGAGGAGCAGTTCCACGACTTCAACCAGACGCAGTTCCACTGCATTGTCCGGATCTACCCACACCACGTTGGAGTCACCCAGCCTATCCACTTTGGACATGGCATCGGCGTTACCGAGAACATGGCTGTGCAGGATGCTGCATATTCATGTATCACCCTGCTGAGAGAGGAGCACACCCTACTGAGAGAGACTTCATTCCGCTATATCCCAGCTGCACTTCCAGGAGAAGAGGGATATTACACCGGACTCTACTCAGATCACTCTGCAGAGGATCCAGCACTTCAGGTGACTGCTAGGTTTGCTAGTGACAGAGACCGTGATGCACGTGCTCTCCGTTTTGAGCTCCACGCTACTCGTGTTCGTCTGTACCGGGCACTGACGCTCTTGGCACCCTTTGTGAGCGTGGGATCAGTGGAGTACGATGCGATCTATCCAGTGAGGACCCAGATGCCTTCTCGAGTTGCTTGGCCCGAGATTGGAGGAGTTTTTCCACCCCGTGGTCCTTTGCTTCCACCCTACACTGGACCTAGGCCCCATCCTTGCCCAAATGGATATCAGGGTCCACAAGCCTCCGTGTTTTCCGATGGTCACCTCCAGCTACCGGGATACGCGGGTAACTTTTATGAGGATTACTATGGAGATGGAGATGAGTGAGACTGCCTGTGGTCTTACTTAGTGAGAATGTAGTAGTATCCTAGCATATTGTAAGCAAGGTGTCTAAGTTCCAGAGGCTTAGATAAATAATGTATAGGAAGTCAGAGTGCCTCTGAAGGATGTATCATCTTCATCACGTTTGTATTAGCTCAGTGCTTGTACTAAAACGATGTATGGTTTGTATGACAGCTTGTGAATATATGGCTTGTATGCTTTTATCACCATGTTGTCAAGATGATTACTTCCTTTGCTCTGTAATCCTTCCAGTACTTCAATACCTTGATTAGACTCTTGAAATCAACTCTGTTTGACTTTGGTTTTTCACCTTCAGGATGTCTCAAGGAACACGTGGCCAGATTGGTCGTAACCAAGGTCGTGGGAACAATCAGGAGGAAGACAACCTTCCACCCCCACCCACGATGGCCCAAGTTCTGATGGAGGTCGAGAGGAACCGCCGTGACTCTCACCACCTACTGGAAGTCATCGCACGCAACACCACTCAGCAGCGCAATGAGCTGGTGTCTCTGAACGACTTCATCCGGCTTCATCCCCCGGTTTTCCGTTACTCCACCGAGCCCCTTGACGCCGATGACTGGCTTCGCAGCATCGAGAGGAAGCTCCAAGCCGGCCATGTTGCAGATGGCGACAAGGTCAATTATGCCACCTATCACCTCGAAGGTGCCGCGAGCTCTTGGTGGGAGAATTTTCTGAATATGCGCCCAGTTGGACCACCTGCATCTTGGGAGGAGTTCTGTACCTCTTTCCGCGAGCACCACATTCCCAAAGGTCTCATGGACCGCAAGCGTGATGAATTCTGTAACCTCACTCAAGGCAGAAGAACAGTTGACGAGTTTAGTCGTGAGTTCAACCGACTTGCTCGTTATGCCACCGAAGAAGTCTCCACCGACTCCAAGAAACAAGAGAGGTTCCGTCGTGGCCTCAATAGTGGACTCCGCCGCGAGCTCAATCTTCATGACTTTGCCACATTCCAGGTCCTTGTCAACAAGGCCATCAAGGCGGAGGACATGAACACCCCCAATGACTTTCGCAAACACCCTAGAGAGGAAGGTTCATCCAATTCTGGCTCTCAGAAGCGCAAGATCTGGATCCCAAATAGCATGTTCCGCCAGAACAACCCCCCCAGGCCATCCTATGTGACGCCTCGTCCACCCACCCAGTTCCACCCAGCTCCACCAAACCACCCAGCTCCACGCACTGTTTTCGGAGCTTGCTACAAGTGTGGTCAGGCAGGCCACTACTCTCGCGAGTGCCCCCAGAACCAGATCCAGCACCAGAATGCTCCACCACGTGCCGGAGGCAACAACAACAACAACAACAATGGTCGTGGCAAGCCACCCCAGAAGGTCTACACCGCCAAACCCGCTCCTCCCGCCAATCGTGGACGTCTGAATCAGATTGCCGCCGAAGAGACTGACGACACCACTGACGTCATTCTTGGTACGCTCCCAGTCAATTTTGTTCCTACTTCCGTTCTTTTCGACCCAGGAGCATCTCATTCATTCATGTCGGAAAGTTATGCACTTCGTCATGAGTTACCCTTTGTTGAATTGTCCACCCCGATGGTTATTCAAACTCCAGGGTCAAGATGGCAAACAAATAGAGTAAGCCATGGTAATCAAATAGCAATTGAGGGTTTAGTATTCCTTGCTTCACTCATAGCCCTCAAGTCTTCAGACATTGATGTCATCCTTGGCATGGATTGGCTATCAAGACAGAATGCCTATCTGGATTGCAAAGGCAAATCCGTGAAACTCACCCACCCTTCGGGCAAAACCATTAGCTATACCTCACCCAGAACAAGAACCCAAGTGCATTCCTTGAATGTACTTCCCCTTCCTGAACTTGAAGATATTCCGGTGGTTCTTGACTTCCCGGATGTCTTTCCTGAAGAGCTGCCGGGCATGCCACCCGACAGATGTGTAGAGTTTATAGTGGATCTTGTTCCAGGAACCGCACCAATTTCCAAACGCCCATACAAAATGGCCCCACATGAGTTAGCTGAGCTAAAAACCCAACTAGATGCTTCGTTGGCAAAAGGCTTCATCCGCCCTAGCTCATCGCCATGGGGTTGCCCCGTTCTGTTCGTGAAGAAGAAAGATGGAACAGAAAGGATGTGCGTAGACTATCGCCCGCTAAATTTAGCGACGATAAAGAACAAATACCCACTGCCCAGGATCAATGATCTTTATGATCAGCTTGCAGGATCCGCTGTCTTCTCAAAGATGGATTTGAGATTAGGTTATCATCAGATCAGAATCCGAAACGAGGACATTCCCAAAACGGCTTTTACTACTCGTTATGGTCTTTACGAGTACACCGTCATGTCCTTTGGTTTAACCAATGCCCCCGCCACATTCTCACGCTTGATGAATTCGATCTTCATGGAGTACCTAGATAAATTTGTTGTAGTTTATCTTGATGATATTCTCATCTACTCGAAGAACGAAGAAAATCATGCCGAACACTTAAGGCTGGTATTGATGAAGCTTAGAGAGCATCGCCTGTACGCTAAATTCTCCAAGTGTGAATTCTGGCTACCAGAAGTGACCTACTTAGGCCACGTGATTTCTGCAAAAGGCATTGCTGTGAATCCCGAGAGAGTTCAGGCCGTCCTTGACTGGACTCCACCTGAATCGGTTAAGCAAGTTAGGAGTTTTCTTGGCCTAGCCAGCTATTGTCGTCGCTTCGTCGAGAACTTTTCTAAAGTTGCAAAGCCTCTAACTGAACTCCTCAAGAAAGATAAGAAATTCTTATGGACTCCCAAGTGCGAGGAAAGCTTTCAAGAGCTAAAAAGAAGATTAACTTCTGCACCCGTGCTTGCACCTCCAGACACAAAAAGGGATTTCGAGATCTATTGTGATGCATCACGGCAAGGGTTAGGATGCATACTTCTGCAAGATCGACATGTGGTAGCTTATGCTTCACGCCAATTGCGGCCACATGAAGAGAACTATCCTACCCATGACCTTGAACTCGCTGCCGTAGTTCATGATCTAACAACTTGGCGACATTACCTCCTTGGAAATCGTTGTGAGATTTATTCTGACCACCAAAGCCTCAAATATATTTTCACCCAGCCAGATCTTAATCTCAGGCAAAGACGCTGGATTGAGTTGATAAAAGATTACGACGTAGCAATTTCTTACACCCCAGGCAAAGCCAATGTCATGGCTGATGCACTAAGTCGTAAGTCGTACTGTAACAACCTCATGTTACAGCAGTATCAACCACTTCTTCATGAGAACTTTCGCAAGCTCAACCTTGAAATTGTTCCTCATGGCTATCTTTCTACCTTGGTGGCGAAACCAACTCTTGAGGATCAAATCATAGTTGCCCAAAGGCGTGCACGAGGTGTTCGTCGGATCAAGGAGAACATTGCTAGCGGAGTTGCTAAATGTTTCTCCACAGATAGTAAAGGAACGGTATTCTTTGAAAATCGTTTAGTAGTACCTAAGAATAAGGAACTAAGGCAACTCATCCTCAAAGAAGCCCATGACACACCCCTCTCAATTCATCCCGGTAGCACAAAAATGTACCGAGATCTACGCCAGAGATTTTGGTGGACTAGGATGAAGAGAGACATTGCTCAATTTGTTGCCGAATGTGATGTTTGTCGTCGCATTAAGGCAGAACATCAAAGACCTGCTGGTACACTTCAACCTTTGTCCATTCCCGAGTGGAAATGGGACAAAGTCGGTATGGACTTCATCACCGGCTTTCCAAGAACCCAAAAAGGAAACAATGCCATCTTCGTTGTCATAGATAGGCTTTCCAAAGTTGCTCACTTCCTTCCGGTTCGCGAGTCTATAACTGCTAGTCAGTTAGAAGACTTGTACATCTCCAGAATTGTATCACTTCGCGGTGTTCCGTTGGAAATCAATTCTGATCGCGGTAGCCTTTTCACCTCTAGATTTTGGGGAAGCTTCCAACGTGCTCTGGGAACTCATCTCTCCTTTAGTACAGCTTTCCATCCTCAGTCTAGCGGTCAAGTCGAAAGGGTTAACCAAATTCTTGAAGACATGCTCAGAGCTTGTGTTATCTCATTCGGAAAGAATTGGGAGAATTCTCTTCCGTATGCCGAATTTGCTTATAACAATAGTTTTCAATCTAGTCTGAACATGGCTCCTTTTGAACTCCTTTATGGACGACGATGTCGAACACCTTTAAACTGGTCTGAAACCGGTGAAAGACAATTCTTTGGACCGGATATGATCAAGGAAGCAGAAGATCAAGTTCGCATTGTTCGTGATCAATTGAAAGCAGCCCAGTCTCGTCAGAAAAGCTACTATGATCGTCATCATAGGCATGAGAGCTACAATCTGGATGAGAAGGCTTACCTTCGGGTTACTCCTCTGAAGGGAACCCAACGTTTCGGTATCAAAGGCAAGTTGGCCCCACGTTACATCGGACCTTTCCGCATTACTGCTAAACGTGGAGAAGTTGCCTACCAACTTGAACTACCTCCGCACCTTTCCCGAGTACACGATGTATTCCATGTATCCCAACTCAGGCGTTGCTTCAAGGACCCCATCCGCGAAGTCGACCATGAAACGCTTGATCTCCAAGATGACCTTTCTTATCGAGAATACCCCGTTCGTATTCTTGATTCAGCAGAGCGTGTCACTCGTCGTCAGAAGATTAGGTTTCTGAAAGTGCAATGGTCACACCACTCTGAAAGAGAAGCTACGTGGGAAAGAGAAGACCGTCTCATTGCTGAGTACCCCTCCTTCCTCCCGCAGACTTCTGAATCTCGGGACGAGATTCTTTTGAGTGGGGGCGAGTTGTCAGATCCCTCTGTTAGGTATGTGCTAGGGTTAGCTAGTACCTTTGCATCATGCAAAAGTTTCAAAAAGAAACCTTGAAAATCAAATTCAAAATCCAAATGGGAGAAGGAACACCCCCCAAATGAATTAATTCAAAAGGCCAGATAAAAATATTTTCCAAAAATTCATGTTAGAGTTTTGAAAAGTCTTATAAATGAGTGTGATCACATATCAAGTGATGTGGGACCCACCCCATGCTCATAGATTTTTCAAATATTCAAACAGTACCTTGGAATTAAAGAAATACCCCTTTTTGATTTAAAATTCAAATCATTTGAATTTTAAAAATGTTGAAAGTTTATGAGTGGCTAGTTTATATTATTATAAGGCCACATAAAAGTTTTCAGCATTTAATAAAATGTTTAGCTATTTTTTTTAGCTAAACAGAACACATTTCAGAAAAACAGAAAGGAAAGATTAAACAGAAATAAAAAGAAAAGACTTACCTGTTGCCCAGGGCGAGGCCCACCTCTCCAGCCGGCCCAGCCCACCTGGACCCTCCCCTGTCGTCTTCCTCCCCACGCCCCGAAGCTGCTCGGTGGAATGCATGCAGCACTCCACCGATGCCGCCGACGAGCCCTGGCCACCTCCTGCTTCCCCGTGGCCTCTTCTCACGCCTGGAGACGCTGCTCTTCCGTCCGCATCCATTCCCCCCTCCAGAGCTTCCTCCTCCTCCCCCTGTGTTCGATTTCGTCACCACCCGAGAGCGCCGCCGTTCACCGTCGCAAGAACTCGTGGCCATCGACGTCAAGGAGTCCAGCCAAGGTGTCCATCGCCTCCGCCGTCCTCGACTACGTCACCGTGCAGAAGGAATCGACTCGAGGAACTCCAGAGCCGTCGTCCCCTTCGTCGTCTTCAACTCCGGCCGCCGTGAAGAAAGTCATCGAATCCGTCGCCGTTGAACTACCCCAGCCTTCTCCACCACCTCGACTGCGTTCAGGGTGAGCTTGCGCGTGAGAACCCCCTGTTTTCCCCTTCGTTTGCTCGTCCTAGCCGATTCCACCATGGACGCCGTAGCTCGTCGCCGCCATGGATGAGCTCGAGGTCGCCCCTGTGCCCCTTCGACTCGTCCAGCGCACGCGTTTGGCTCCTGAGCCCGATAGCTTTCGAACGCAAGTGAAATCAACCCGGTCCGTGCACGGTAGCGCCGACCACGACCTCGTCGACGTACTGTTTCCGCCGGAGTCGTCGCCGTCGTCGCTCCCGACCACCCCGTGAACCCCCGATGCCACCAGCCGACGCGGAAGACCTCCAGGAGCAAGATGGTGCCCTCCCCGTGCCCTCCCGTGGTCGAAATCCACCTCCCCGTGCAGCGCCGCCGTGGCCCAGTCGCCGGCGTCAAGCCGCCGGCGAGTCAGCTCCAAACCCCCCCCCCTGGTTAACCACTAAACCAACCCTAGTGAGACTTACAGGTGGGCCCAGTGGCTTAATTAAGCCACTGGATTAAAATTAACCACGGGATTAAACCCTGTGTCACTGACCAGTGGGGCCCCTTGTCAGTTTGACTCGGGTCAAACCCCCTGACGCCAGCATGACGCAGTAATGACGCAGTAAAGGTTTTCCAGAAAAGAAAAATAGCTTAATAATTCCAGAAAATCCAGAAATTACCCCAAACTTTGGAAATTCATAGAAAATTCATATTAACTCCAAATTGGACAAATAATATATGAAAAATGATCAGGAGAAAATTATCTTTCCAAATATGCAATTTTCATCTCTGTTTGAGTTGAATTTAAAATGGGACCAGTAGCATATATCATTTGCTTTATTTGAATTTATTTCAAATTCAAACCAAATGATTTTGCCACTTGGACCATGAATTTATGTTGCAACTCAACCACACTTCAGAGGCATATCATACACATTGAAGTTAATTCAAATTGATCAAACTATATCATATATAACTTGATTAAGGTTGAATTCAAATGTGGAATTTGAATTTGCATTTAAAAATGCAATATATTCCACTTAAATGGAATTGCCTCACACATCAAACTTGTACTTCAAGCTTAAACATTCAATCATGTGCTTGAGCATTGCATTCATTATTGATTGCTACTTCGTGCTTTGTTTGTCGAGTAGAGGTGGAACCGGAGCAAGAGATCACCCCCTTCGCTGAAGATCCAGAGCCCGAACCTCGTCAGCAAGGCAAGCAAAACCCCCATTGATCATGTTGATAAAATCCCACTTCCCTCTCATGTCTCGCTTATGCATTGTATAGGATGATCACCATGTTACGATTCTACCGCATAGATGAACCCATTCCTTTGCATGACCTATCTTTTGTCACAGTAGTAAGCAAACCATAATCCTAGCAAATGTAGGAGTTGAATGATATCATGTGGCCCCTGCAAATGTTACCGCTTATTGCATGCTTAGTATGATACCATGTTGTTACTGTGATGTGAGTCGGGATGGGAATGATCATGTTGCTGATGGTAGAAAAGTGTTGGTGAATCGACCCTAATACAAGGTGAACGATGAGAGGCTGTGTAGGAGTACACGGTGGGTTGTCTCGTTGAACACCGCCCTAAGTCCGAGTTCTGGTGTGGTGATCCAAGATGAAGAGTACAACCACACATTGGGCTCACTGACCCCTCTCAACCTATTAACTCATCCCTTTCGATGTCCAGATGTCGCAGTAGTTCGGAGTTCTGGTAGGCTTGTGGCCTGGATGCTAAGTGAGAGAACGGCTCATCCGAGACCGGCTTATGCACCACGCACACATCGCTTGGGTCCACTTCGGTAAACCGGCCGGGTTCACGATGGTGGTAGCCAACCCAAGTAGGCGGCTTTCTTGGACTAGATAGGCTATGAGGTAACAGTTGTGGTGAGCATCCTCGCTGGCACCCCTTGAATGGTGTCGAGATCAAAGGCGGTAAATGATGATCATGTGTGTGTAGCGGTACACCCTTGCAAGGTTAACAAAACTATTCGAATAGCCGCGTCCGCGGTTATGGACTGCTTGGAAAGCTTAGCTTGATTATTAGACAATTTGAACCGGATACTTCTAAAATACACCAAGATAAGTGTGAGTGCTATGGCGTGCTTCCTCGTGGGGAAGTCGAGGAAGGCACCATAGTGGTGTATTGGTTGGTGAAAGTAGTGGACTCGTGTACGCTTCTTACCTCAAGTCTGGTACTCGTAGTTCAGGATTAGCCAAGTCAAAGCTGGCATTTCTGCAAGTGAACCCCACCCCCTTTACCTTGATACATGTGCATGAGTAGTATAGCTCCTATGTAAGTCTTGCTGAGTACGCCTTTGTACTCACGTTTGCTTAATATATGTTTTAGATGACGCCACTGACCCCGAAGGTGGCTTCTTCATCGAGCTGGACGACTGAAGTTAAGCTAGTCTAGTCCCAGTCAGCAGACTGGTTCCCTCGTGGAGGGCTTTGTGTTTGAATAAGGCTTCTTAAGCCATTTGTTAAACTTGTCTGTACTCAGACATAATTTGCTTCCGCTTCGTGATGTAATGTTGGATCACATGTATGTGATCTCTGTGTGTACTCTATAAGAGTTATAGATAAAATGTACACTTTGTAGAGAATTGCAATGGTACCTGTTGTTCATACAAGGCATGTGTGCTGCGTGTATGTTTATAACATGCATGTCTTCGTATGGGTTTTCGAGACCTTAGTTGTGTTCTGGCTGGCGGTCTTTCATACACCAAGTGGCCCTTAGATGTGTGCAGCTTGGGGCATCGCGATGCGATTGCTCGAGACTCCGTATCGTACACACTTTGTGGTATGATCGAGCCCGCCCTAGACCTCGACTAAGTGATCGGGCTGGAGTAAGTCTATGTAAGAGTTTTGAGATAGTCGATAGTATGGTTGAGGCGACTTGTCTTTGAATATGGGAGTTCACCACCCATATCAGTAGACTTGTGTGCGTACGATGAGGACCCATTTCAGTTGATCATCCGGCCTGGATGGGATGCCCCTCACGTACGATGCTTTCCGAGAATGTTCAGTGCTTGGCCTTGTCTGCTTAGACAAGTGGGTGCGGTTCTCGGCTCTCCATATGACTATGTCTTAACTATACTTGCATACGCTAACCCCGGGTCCCGACACCACCCCCCTTATTGCGCCCCAAGGGACTCTTGGCCACCTATATAATGAGGGGAGGGGGTGGGGGCGCAACACAAATCAAACTCCAAGGCCTATGCGCCACCCTCCCTCCTTCTAAACCCCGTTGCTCCACAATTAGACCCCGGTTTAGACGTTGTTCTAAATCGGAATCCGTTAGGGTTTTCTCCCTATAGTTTTCTCGGTGGTGTTCTTCTCTGGACAGCGGAGCGCTGCTGGATTGCTGCTACGGGATGTGTGGATACCGGTAGAGGGATCATAACTTTGATCCTTCTTCGAGGAACTTCTTCTTCTTGCTCGGAGATCTGTTCGAGGGAATTGCTCGAGGGATTCGTTCGTGGGATAGATCGTGGGACGGATCATGAGACGGATCACGAGATCTACTTCCACCCGCTTCATCAACTCTTCTTCCGCTGAAACCGTTGGTGAGCAATGGCCTAAACCTTGTATGCCATCTTTCTTGGATGATCTTGGGATCTTGATTCGTAGGGACGAATTTTTTGTTTTCTACTACGTTTCCCTACAGTGGTATCATGAGCGATCCTTGAGTAGATGCATGTTTAGGCCTAGATCATATGTGTGATATGAGGCATTGATTTTCTTTTTTGCTTCCCTATCATGTGATTTTTTATGTGCTTGATGGAAAGTTGAGGTTTTGCTACATGGATTGAGTTTTCCATCGATCCCTCTATGCTGCTTTCAATATGCTGGTTGCCTTGATCATGGTCCACATCAAACTCCTTGGATCTCATCTTAATCTCGCAATAGAAGATTTAACATGGAGGGGCTTGTGGATTTTATGAACTCAAATTCACACGGGGGTCACGCGTTGAACGAAGTTTGGCTTGTGGCATTAGTTGTTGCACGCACCCCGAACGTTAAACTAGCAACAATGAAGTATCGTGTTTGGTTTGTATAGGGAACAACGTTTGCATGTAACCTGCTAATCAACCACGATAAAAGTTGCAACAACCCGTGTAGGTGGCGATCTAACTCGTTTTTGCAGAGTATGCATGTGATGTGGTATAGCCTTCAAGTTTTGCAATGTGTTTGTATGAGATGCTATATGTTATGTAATATTTATTCGCGACCTGCGTGTCGTGGTACGGCATGATGACTGGAGTCATATGATTGTCACTTAATTATGGCATGCGTGCCAGAACTGTTTATTAGCTCGAGGCAAAGCAATAGATAGATGGAAGGTGATGATCTACGATGCGAAGGTGGACCCCGACGCACATGCCGGAAGTCGTAGTGATGTTCCCGTCGCCAAGGAAAAAGTTGGTGGACACGGTGACTTCAACCACGACGACGTGAAGACAATGAAGACTTCACGAAGCAAAGGGCTATACTATATCACATAATTTTATGAACTGCATGTGATGTTTATCCCTTTGATGTACCCTTGTTTGATGCGCGGTAGTCGTATTTTATTAGGGTGATCTCTCGCAAAACAATATCAAGTTAATGGTGTTCTTCCAACTGTAGCACCGTCTATACTATGTTTCACATCGGAGCAGGTCATGTCACATGGGTGCACACGGTGTGACGCATAAAATGAGGGTGTGTTAAGAACACACTGCAATTACACTTGGTTGGCTTGACGGTTTGGATAAAAGTTTGCTACCGGAACACGCCCATTGAAAGATGAACAAGAATCACCTTTGGCGTGATTGGCAAGTTGGACTACCGGTCCAGTCTAAGTCATCAGTGATGTCACATCAATGGCAGACGATTGGGTCGGATCTTGAATCACTCTAGCATCAATTATGAGAGATATTGATCTGAGTGGGAGCGCACTTAGTAATTAAATTGATTAATCACAAGTGCAACTTAATTATGAACAAAGTCTTAGTATTTGCATTATCGTTGTAGAATAATGGCTCGCGTTACCACCTTCCCAATTGATTTTGATTAACTGTATTATCTGGTAAAAACTTTACGATTGGTACCGTATTGTGAGGACTATCCTCAATAGTGCCGAGAAGGACCATGTCCTATCGCAAAAAAATTTATGCTCTCCCGCTGATGCTATGGATGATGTGTCTTACGTCCATCAATCCAAAATGTTAAGAATTCCACCACAGCTAAGTGTATTGTCGTAATCACCATGAAACCCGAACTTCGAAATGTTTGGGATAGTTACTTGACATTCATGGAACTGAAAAACTGTTTTCAGTAGTAAGACAATTGATATAGGATATAAGATATCTAGTACAATGTATGATTGTAAGCATTAGTGAAAATGTTCACTGTGCTCTAAACAAAACTGATAAGTGTGGGATCCAAAAGAACACCGATCATATGATAATGAGAATTAAGGGAAAGGAAGTCCAAAGGATGTTAGTAAGACTCACACGCCGGAAACTCCATGCCATGCGCCACCCTTGATCATATGTGATCTTCTGTGAGTAGGAGTGACATTGGAAATATAACTATGATACGTATAAAGGCAAAGCGAAAGAAGACTGAAATATCCAGCTCAGAAATGAAAGTCATACGAAGTTATAGATGAATTCATTGCTGGTCAAAAGATGTAATTCTTTGGAATCATGATTAAGCGGTCAATCTTAATTCTTGTATATTGTGATTAAACCGTTGATCACTAGAATATCACTTCAATTGCATATCGTTGCAAGTCGATGCAAGAAATACTATGGCCTTTATGACTAGCTAAATGATGAGTTTTGACACACACGAGAACACGGTAAAAGGTTTACTATACTATGTGTTGACTCTATGATTATCTTCATAATTCATTTTAGAGTTGAGTAAATTGTTACTACACTTTAGCCTTGTTGCAAAACATCATTTTGAATCATGTTTATTGCAAGAGAGTTGTTCAAAGCTATGAATAAAATAAAGGCCATACTTCTATTGTGAATAGGTTGTATGTTATGAATCTTGATAATAATGCTAAACATCCATAACACTGACGCTAAACGTTGCAAGACTGATAGAAATACCACATAGATGTGGCACTGCCGTTTATCACAAGTGAAATAACATGCATGAAGAATTTCCATAAGTGATGGACTTTCGAGTCATATGATTATGAATCACTTGATGCTTGCGATCTTTGTCTCGAAGTAATGTGACTAAAACACCGTTGATAGGCCATACATGAACGGGTAACTAAACCATTGGTAATCATACATGATGATGTGTGTAGTCCAATAAGTGTAGTTGTGTGCAGTGGATTCCCTATCTTCACTCATGAGTTGAAGTAGATATGTGGATATCTGTTCAATAGAGACATACGTCTGAAATCTTTGAAATGTTCAAGAAATTTTAGAGTGAAATAGAAATTCATTGTAACGAGAAAATAAAGCTTCTGAAAATTAGATTGTAGAAAGTAATATTTGAGTTACAAGTTTAGCGAACGTCTGATGAGTTGTGAAGAAGTGTCATAACTTGCGTCTCCCGGAACACCACTATGAGTAAAGTGTTCGAGAGATGTAATCAAGCCATGTATGACACGGTAAGATCAAATATGACGTTTATCAACTTGCCATTATACTTATTAAAGTTATGCGTTAGAGACTACAGCTTTTACACTGAAAAGAGCACCATCAAATCTGTTGAAATGACACCATATTAGATATGATATGGAAATGATAAAACCATATTGTCTTTTCTTAAAAATTGGGTGTATGAGACATATGTTTGACATACTCAAAACACCAAATCAGATAAGTGCTACTTTGTGAAGGTTATTCCAAAAGTTTTGGTATTCCTCTATCACTACACAAAAGCAAAACTGTTTGCTGTTAAGAACAATGTGTTTTGAAGAAAATGGTTTCTTGCAAAAGAGTGAGTGGGAGGACAATGCAGCTTGTTAAAGATTGTTGAATCTTCAAATAAGTGCGTAGTTGAACCACACAAGTTAGACAAAACTCGTACAAACATTCATGATTTGTAAAACGAGATATTGTTGTTCGACAATGATAAACCTGTGATATACAAAGAAGCGTTGATGGGCCCTGACTCCGGGATTTGGCTAAATGCCAAATAATCCGAGATAGTATCCATGGAAGTAAGTCAAGTTTTGAACTTGGTAGACCCTCCGAAAGACTAAAAGTCTGAAGAATATATATATATATATATATATATATATATACGGATCTATAATTGATTCGGATGAAATTGTTTTATCCATAAAGCTCAACACGTTGGAAAATTGTTTTCTAGCAAGTTCAAAGGTTGACTACGGCGAAATAGTTTCGACCGTGGAGATGCTTTAGTCAGTTCGGGTTATATTATCAATTACTACATATCTCATTTATAGGATATGGTAGAATGAACGTCAAAACAAAGTTCCTACACGGAAATATAACAAAGGACGTATATGTGATACGACCGGAATGTTTTGTCGATTCAAAGGATGCTAAAATAGATGCAAGCCTTGGATATCCAGTGATGGACTGAAGCTGGCATAATGGAGTTGGAATTTTCGTTGTGATGAAATTGCCAAAAAGAGTTTGTTTTCATCGGGAATAAACGAAGATGCTTGAATGTTCAAGAAAGTAAGTGGGAGCTGAAAGATATTTCTAAAACCTTATGTAGATGACATATTGATGATTAGAAATGATATAAATTTCTTGAAACGAATAAGGACTTCATTGGAAATAGTTTTCAGTTGAAGAACTTGGGCTAATATAGCATTTGTATTGAGCATAGTGATCTATGCAGATAGTAAGTGCTTGATCATGCTAAAGCCAACGTTAGATGTTGACATGATACTAAAGTAGTTTAGTATGAAAACGCCAGGAAGGATGTTCTTGCCGAGGTCACGGTGAAAAGTTGTTTGCGGAAATCGGTGTTCATGAACACAGACAAGCAAAACACATGAATTGAATTTCACTCACATGTGTGTTTGGATTAATCATGTACACCATAATATGTAAAACGACCAGATATGCCCAGTACTCCAAAAGGTTGTGAGCAAGATACCAAAGTGATCAACATGTTGATCATTGGACAAACAGGGAAAGGTTAAACTTATGAAAGATAAGATATGTTTCTCGGAAAAATGGAGAGAATGAAGAGCTCGTTGTAATGAGTTACACCAGCTGAATTTTTGATGTAAACAGTTACACCAATTCATTCTTCATACTTACTCCGACCGATTTTCGATTTTAATTGGGGTTATGTGTTTCACACGTAAGGGTGCCACAATATGGAGGAACTGTGTTAAGTTAGATACTGTGGAGAATTCTATAACAGAGGCTAAGTATACTGTTACTTAAAGAAGTAACAAGGGAGGGTATTTTGTATCATCAGTTCATTTATGAACATGGTATGGTTTCCTAGATGCTTGAAGCTCATGGAACATTGATGAATGATTTCATGACTTATTCTAAAGGAACCAAGGTCCTGCCAAATGATTCAAACATATACAAAGCTAAACTGATAAAATTAGTGAATTTTATGATAGCGTGAAAACGCGAAGATATGAAAGATACAAACGGGCCTGAAATGTCAGATCCGATGATGAAGTCTATACCACAAATGAAGCATGTTTTACACCGGTATGCCATAGGTGTAAAGTGCTCAAGCACTGATAATATTATTGACTCTAGTGCAAGTGGGAGACTGTTGGAAATATGCCCTAGAGGCAATAATAAAATGTTATTATATATATTTCCACGTTCGTAATTAATGTTTATATTTCTGTGCTATATTTGCAATGACCCTCACTATGAGATTTAGAAGAAAACTCACTTTCATATGTGGAAATGTAAACACCAAGAGTTCCTGGTTTAGCCTCTAAGACCAGCTCATGTGCTAACTGATGATTACGTTTTCTTAATCATGGACGTTGTTCTTGTAACAAGGATGTCAGTAGCAATGGGAACATATTGTTAGTAGAACAATGATGTTGAACCGACCCCAGTATTGAATGATATACTTAGAGATCACATCGTAACAACGTTATAAGTCATATCATGAAATGTTATCATATACGTAATTCCTAAGACCATGAGAGTATCAAGTTGCTTCACACAGTAAGATGTGCTTTGGTTCTTAGATGAATCTTCCCGTTCTGGGAAGTAGTAAAATAAGTTCTGGGTACATTGGATAGTGTGTCTAGTGACTGTGATAGTTCAAGATTGGATTTGCTCCTTCACGATGAAGAAGATAATCACTTTGGGCCCACTCAGTATGACGGTATCCATTATAGTCTGGCCAGACGCATTGTGATTCAGTCACGGGGATACCGGAATACGATAACGAGGAAAAGGGACAAACGAGCAAAGAGGATAACGAGTGGCTTGTGTTCAAGAAGTTGTTACACATGGGTGCCAAACTTCTCTCCTCTGACTTTGTCATATATCATGAAGCAAAGGGAATGGTACATGAATAAACATAATGGTTCACTCGAAGTTTCTTCGTGTATGTGCGGGAGTCAACATGGGTGTCCATGGCTCCGCTGTTGATTATTGGCTATTGACAAAAGGCTGTTGACCTATGTCCGGAAGATGTTCTGAGTCATGTCCGCATTATACCGAACCTATTGGGTCACACAAAACGAGCAGTAGTCTGTTAGAATACTAGTATGGTAGAAGGTTTAGTGGAAGCAAAGCAGAATAGTTCATACGGGTACCGGAAGTAGTTTCGGAGATTTATGGAATTGTTCATAAGGGAACCAGAAGTAGTTCTGGGTATTTAAGGATATGTCCGGATCACTCTGGAGTAGTCCCAGGTGGTTCCGAAACATATGAGAATGGTACTGGGGAAGTCCTGGATCAACCGGAATAGTTTCTGGATAATCGCTGGGCGTCCCGACAACCTTCGCGGTCATCGGGTGGCTCAAACTATAACTCGGATGGTCTTGGAAACTATCCGGATGGCTACGGAATGTCCGAGAACGGTCCCGAAAGGTCCTGGAAGTGCTCCAGAAGGTTCCGGAATGTCCCGAAACGATCCCAGAAAGTCCCGGAAGGTCCCGGAAGGTCCTGGAAGCTTCTGCAAGGTTCCGGAAGTTTCCGGGCAGTACCACCCACTACCCCATGCCCCTAGACTTGGGGGGCAAGCCACCTAGGCTGCCCTGGCCGGCCAAGGGGTGGGGGCGCACCAAGGGGGAGGAATCCTCCTCTAGGTGGGAAGTCCAACTCTCCAATATGGCAGGTTTCCGGTGGGAAGGTTTGGGAGGTTTGGGAGTCCAAGTTGGACTCCCCACCATCCTTATTGCGCCCCAAGGGCCTCCTGGCCACCTATATAATGAGGGGAGGGGGTGGGGGCGCAACACAAATCAAACTCCAAGGCCTATGTGCCACCCTCCCTCCTTCTAAACCCCGTTGCTCCACAATTAGACCCCGGTTTAGACGCTGTTCTAAATCGGAATCCGTTAGGGTTTTCTCCCTCTAGTTTTCTCGGTGGAGTTCTTCTCTGGACAGAGGAGCGCTGCTAGATTTCTGCTACGGGATGTGTGGATACCGGTAGAGGGATCATAACTTTGATCCTTCTTCGAGGAACTTCTTCTTCTTCCTCGGAGATCTGTTCGAGGGAATTGCTCGAGGGATTCGTTTGTGGGATAGATCGTGGGACGGATCGTGAGACGCATCACGAGATCTACTTCCACCCGCTTCATCAACTCTTCTTCCGCTGCAACCGTTGGTGAGCAATGGCCTAAACCTTGTATGCCATCTTTCTTGGATGATCTTGGGATCTTGATTCGTAGGCACGAAATTTTTCTTTTCTATTACGTCTCCCTACACCGACTCCGGGTGATTACCGGACAGGGTGTCCAGAGGGGGAAGGGTTCATGCCGGAGGTGTCGTGGACATCCGACAAACGTGTGGATGGTTTAACTGTGCTAGTTTAAACAATCCGAACAACTTTCGTGTTCAAAATAAATTCATCCGGATACTTTGACAGTACCTGATAAGTCATCGGACAGACGGCCCGGAGGGGGGATCTAGATGTTCGTTGTGTTAGAGGGGTGTAGTGGGAATACGGATAGCGTATCCGTATTCGTTATATTTTTCTGATCAATTTTGATGTATAAAGTTTTAGAATCTGACTTACGGTTTAAAAGATATTCAAATTCAAAGTCTAAATCATTTTAAATCAATTTCTGGATTTATTTTATTATTAAAACAGTAACATTATACACAACAGGGTTGACTGGTCAAACCTGACATGGGGTCCCACATGTCAGCCTCACAATATTTATAATTCAATTTATCAAATTTAAATAGAGCCAGGGCCCACATGTCATTGACTGGAATTTCTATTAATTAATAAACTAACAGGGGGGCCCATGTGTAAGTGGCACACAATTTAACTAACAGTTTTCTATTTGTTTAATTAACAGGTAATTTTAACAGGGGGTGGGGGCCACTGGTCAGTGGGTCATTACCACTAATGACACCACTGACAGGCGGGACCCGCAGGTCAGTCTCACCGGCAAGCACACTAGCAAGGCCAACTCCGGCGAGGTCGCAGTTCGTGCGATACATGGCACCATTTTGCGCGCGGTTTGAAGCTACGGCTTCCTGGGAGTGCGCACGCTCGGTTGGAGGTGGTAGTGCGGGCTGAGGTTGACCAGAGCGTCGCCGGTGGCGTGGGAGGCGCCGGGGCAGAGAACGTCGACGACGGGGACGGGGCTCCAGTGGGTCTCCTTGGACGCGCGCTACATGTACGAGCTACTGGGAGCGGGGGAAACATGTTGACGCGCATAGAGTGCCAAACACACGCTCCACACCACGGAAGCGAGGGTAACGGCGGCGGCGAGCCTCTACTCCCATGGCGGATTGCGCTACGGCGAGAGGGAGGGGGCGAGGGAAGTTGGCGGCGGTCGGGGAGCTCACGGGGAGGGTGTAGAGGCTGGCAGCGGGCTCGGTGACGGCCTGGAGTAGCCGGAATTGCGCGATGATCCCCGGCGGATGCAGAAGGGGGCGGATGCGCGCGTTGTGAAGCTCCTCGGGCCGATTCCTTCTGCTTGCTGGGGTGGAAGACGTCGACGAGGCAGATGGACACGGCGACGCGGCTCGAGGGCGTCAGTGGTCGCGCGAGTCCATGGCAATGGCGACAACGGTGCCCGGTTTCTTTTCCCCCGACGATGGCGGCGCGAGGAGAGGGAAGAGTGGAGCTAGGGTTCGCCAGGGGGTTGGGCGGGGGTATATTACGGCGCTGGCGGCGCTGTAGCGTCGCGGTGGCACGCATCGGGTGGCTGCCGGCGTCGAGCACCATGGCGATGGCACCACGCACGCCCAGGATGAACAGGGAAGGGGATGACGCCGGGGTGGGCCAGGTGGGCCGCGCGGGCCGCACTGTGCACTTGAGGTACTGGGGGTCTGGGCCTCTTTGCTTTTATCTCTTTTTATTTATTTTCAGCCTTTTTTTCTTTTCTGTTTATATTTAATATAGTTTCTTTAGCCATTTTGTAAATTATGATACCTGCCCCATTATTTGTATTGCCTTATGTAGCAAGGCTACAAAAAGTTTGGTGATTAAATAAAATCAATTGTATTTTTTTAAAGGGATTAAATGCCACTGGTTTGGCTACTGTTTGAATTGTTTGATTTATTTTATAGCTTAATAAATTCCCATACCCACATGGACATGGTCCACTGAATATTGGTGATTTAACAAAAGTGGTTACATAATTTTTTGACAAATTTAATTGTCACATGATTTTTGATATTAACCAAATGGCATTTTGGAAATGTGATCAAAAGCAAAGATGATCATAGCATGATTGCAACAGTGATTAGCATTAACAAAAGGATCACTATAGTGATTACTGTTACAAACACTGAGGGTGTTACACAGGTCCAGGTGAAGTAAGCAATCTTAAGATTGTGAACGGCGCCATTGTTCACTTTACCACCTTCTTGTATCTCTTGGAGTCCTACTGGAGACAACTTAAACCTTAGCATCTTCTCTAAGGTAAATTTTCTGTTACGCTACGTCTCATCTTCCACTTGGGGTAACCAACGAGAAGTGAGAGAACTATCTTCCTCACCGTACCAAACACCAAGTTGTGTGACTTCACTAGTCACAACAACAATGATTTTATCTACACCTCTATTGCTACTCCTGCTACTTCAGCTACCTCGTATGAAATTAAACCTCCCTTGCTGAACCTTGTTATGAGAGATCAATTCCCCGGTATTGGAGATGATGCTGCTTTACACTTAAATAATTTTTTTGAACTCTGTGATATGCAAAAGTATAAAGAAGTAGAAGGTGATATTGTTAAGCTTAAGCTTTTTCCTTTCTCCTTGAGAGAAGGAGCTAAAATCTGGTTTCAATCCTTACCTAGGAATAACATAGATTCTTGGGATAAGTGCAAGGATGATTTTATTGGGAAGTACTACCCACCTGCTAAAAGTATCCAATTGAGGAGTAACATTATGAATTTTAAACAATTGGATAATGAACACGTTGCCCAAGCTTGGGAACGAATGAAATCTCTTGTTAAAAAATGCCCTACTCATGGTTTGACTACTTGGATGGTTATCCAGACTTTTTATGCAGGCTTGAACTTTACCTCGCGGAACGTGTTAGATTCATCCGCGGGAGGAACATTTATGTCAACAACACTTGGTGCTTCCAAAAAACTCCTAGATGATATGATGACCAATTATTCCCAATGGCACACCGAATGAGCTCCAACAGGTAGGAAGGTAAACTCTGTTGAGGAGATATCCTCCCTAAATGAAAAAGTTGACTTAATTATGTCTCTACTTATGATCCTCATGATGTTCCTTTAAATTCTTTGGTTGCTCAAGAACAAGTATATGTAAACTTTATCTCTAGAAACAACTTCAATAATAATGATTATAGGGGTAATTTTGCTAGCAATCCTAGGCCGTTCCCATCCAACTATGGGAACAACAACACTTATCCTAGCAACAAGAACCCCACCTTTGAATTAGAAAGCATGCTTAAAGAATTTATCACTACCCAAAAAGCCTTCAACAAGAGTGTAGAGGAAAGATTAGACAAATTAGATAATCTCTCTTTGAAGGTAGAAAACTTAGCCCTTGATATTGAGATGCTTAAAATTAGAACCTCTCCCCTCGAGGAGAGCAATGCCACTCCTATTAATGCTATCCAGTTGCAATTTAATGAAAACATAAGGATGATGGCTAAACTTAAAGAAAGATGGGCTAGAGAAAAAGAGGAAGAAGATAGAATTAAGAGCCTTCCTACACACCACACTGTTGCCACTATCCAAGTTGTTGAGGATACCCAAACTTTTAGCACCTAACACACTCCTAGTCCCATTGGACCTATTAATGGTGATGCTATTACCTCAACCATAGAAGAAGAAACTCCCATGAACATAGAGGCTTTCAAATAAGTGAGCCTATATGACACCACTACCACCTTTGATAGTAGTGACATTGATTTTGATAGTTTCACCCTCTCAGAAGTTATTAGCTTACTACACAAAATGTCTAGAGACCCCCACGCTAGCACACTAAATCTTGCCTTCACGGAGCATATCACTAATGCTCTCATTAAAGATAGGTAGGAGAAGCTTAGAGTAGAAGCCTCCATACCTAGGAAGCTAGAAGATGTCTGGGATCCTATGATCAAAATTAAATTAAATAACTCCTCTTGTTATGCTTTATGTGATGTTGGAGCTAGTACCTCCGTTATGCCCAAAAGAATGTATGATATGTTTGAATTGAAACCTTTTGATCCTCGTTCTTTTTGTGTTCGTCTTGTTGATTCTTCCGTAAAGAAACCTTTGGGGAAGATTGACGATGTTCTGATCATTTTCAATGACAATTATGTTCCCGTTGATTGTACAATTATGGACATAGAGTGTGAACCTTTATGTTCAATTATTTTGGGACGTCCTTTTCTTCGCACCGTTGGTGCTGTTATTGACATGAAAGAAGGGAATACAAAATTTCAATTCCCTCTTAAAAAGGGGATGGAACACTTCCCTAGGAAGAAGATTAAGTTACCTTATGAGTCTGTCACACGGGCTAGCTATTCCCTCTCTCTTGACAAAACTTGATCTTTTTTCTTTATGCCTAGCTTAAAGGCGTAAAAGAGAGCGCTTGTTGGGAGGCAACCCAAGATGTTTTTATTTATATTTTTAGTGGTCTTAATGATTTTTACTACTGTAGCAACATCATTGTATCTTTATTTTCAAGATTTGTGCCAAGTTTAGCCTCCGATTGGAAGAAAGTTCAAAAGTTGTGACATGTTGTCCAGAAAACATATTCTGTCCTTGGACGGAAAAATTCGCCTAAATCACCAGATCATCTTTTTTATATGAATTTTTTTGACAGCGTGCTCTATAATATTGGCTTTCGAGCGTATGTTCTGAGTTTTTTGATTTGAGTTGCAGAAGTACCCCGAAAAAATTATTTACTACATGTTGGTCTGTTTTTCACAGATTCTGCCACGTTCCGCCTTTCCTTACTTTTGCAAGACTTGCGCTAGCTTTTTCTTTGCAAAAACTTTTTGGCAATCTTGATAAACAGTATCCCTTCAAGAAAATATTTATTTCCAGTAGAGGCAAATTATTTTATTAAGGTTACTAACCTCTCTAATCAGCTTATGATTAGTTATGTATGAAGGGAGTTTTCAAGTGTGCGAGGGAAGATGATGAAAGAAGATCCGGGAGTGTCAAACGCTCAAGCTTGGGGATGCCCCCATTCATCCCCAATAAATATTCAAGGAGACTCAAGCGTCTAAGCTTGGGGATGCCCCCGTGCATCCCCTTCTCCATCAACAATCATCAGTTCGTCCTTCGTTCCACTATATTTTTATCACTTCATGCGTTATGTGCTATGCTTGGAGCGTCTCGCTCTTAGGTTCACTTTTTAGTTTTCTTTAGATTTGTTTGCTGTTCATGTCAAGTTAGAACCCAGCTTAATTTGTGTGGGAGAGAAACACGCTCCACTTCAAACTAGAACACATCATAGGATTTCATGCTTATCTTTCTTTGTTATGCGTTCTTCATCTTTCGTAGTTGTTGCCATGTTTAGCTCTTAGTTTTCATGTTTATCTTTTTCAAGAGCTTTAGTTTAGTTTTTTGCTGGAACTCTCTTTAGATTTCATGTTTATCTTGTTAAGAGAGTTGGTTGTTGCACTAAGTTGTGCCATGTCTTTAAGTAGGTAATTGAGGTTGCTATTCAATTGTAGTAGTAACTTGCAATAGTTTTGAGGTATTGTTGTGAGTAATGTTTGAACTTCTGGTGTCAAGAGCTCTAGCCTATTAGTGATAGGTGTTGTATTTTGGGAAATTCGTGTTTATTTTCAAAAACTACAAAATTAGTTGAGAACTCTAGCTACTATATAGATCACTTATCTTTGGAGGAATCGGATATTAGAGTACACTCAGGTACCATGAGTCGAGGATGCGCAAGGATAACCAAACCCCCATACACTCCTCCTCGGGGTACTTGTCTCTTTGTGAACCTCCTTATTATATTGAGAGTTACTGATAATAAGTGCATGAGTTCTTCGAACTAATGTAAGTATTGAAAGTTGACACTTCCACCTCCTCATATTTGCTAGCCTCTTCGGTACCGTGCATTGCCCTCTTCTCACTCTGAGAGTTGGCGTCCACCTCGCCGGTGCATCCAAACCCTTGGCATGATACGCTATGTCATCATAAACCTCCTTATATCTTTCCTCAAAACAACCACCATACCTACCTGTCGAGGATAGGCCCCGGCAAGTCCCATGGTCAGGGACCCTGGGCTAGTTGGAGAAGACACAGGTTGGACGATAAGCTCGTCGACAGACATGAGGATACACTTCCTGCTCGATATATTGATTGTGGAGAAGTTATAGGGGATGCCAAAGCAGATGCGCTCTGGGCTAGGGTTACAGGCGATGTCTCATGGTCATGCGTTGCCCCTCCTGGTCTTTATATAGTAGACCAGGTCTCGGTGAATCAATCTATAATTACAGGAAATCTAACCCTAGCTTGTACGGCAAGTCCCTGCACCTTCCTTGTCAGTCGAGGACTCCCAATGTCGGTGCCATCTAGCGGGCCAAGGTGAATCCGGCGATAGCTCCGTGGGCCTTCAATGATACCGGGTAGGCCCATTAGTAGGAGTCGTGGGGTCACCCCCTCGTCAGTAGCCCCCGAGTGCCTGGGGGACTCGAAGAGTCGCGCAGGGACTCGAGTTCGTCTTCATACGTCCGTGGCTTGTGTGCGCGGTACACCCGCGGTCGCTTGCAGCATGGTGTCCATGACAAAACCTGTTTCGAGGGATGCTAAGCAGAAAGGGCCCAAGGAGTCGACGGATCGAGCCTTAGTGAATTGCTCTAGTGGAAAATACCGCGATCGCCCAATCAAACTCATGTCCCTCGACATAAGCTTGGAATACTGGAGCATAGCAAAAGTCCGGCCGCTTCAGGTCTTACGGTGTTCATTTGCCGCCAGTTGGTTGCGTAGCCTAAGGTGCGTCCGCCCGGCTTTTATACTTCATGCGCAGCGCATGGAAAGGTTGGGAGTGAAATCGCTCTTCGGCAAGTCCCAGCCCGACCGAACTTCGCAGCGGGGTCTTACCTACACGCTAGTCTTGTGTGGCATCTGGGCACAGTGTGTCGTGGTTCCAGGAATAGGTGTGTTTTTGAGGCGCGGAGCCTTATAGCATTTCACCCACTTGGAACAAATCATCAAGTGAGTTGTTCACTCATCTCACTCGCGGAGCTTGTTTCGAGTTCTCAGGCGAGGAATCCTTCTGCGAGTAATTACTCAAAAGCTGTTTGAGTTTCTTTCAGGGGTGAGGGAGCACCCGAGTCTCTCAAGGGTGCGAGTGGTTACTCGAGCACCTTGTGGGTCCACAGGTGAGGGAGCACCTGTAACTCCAGTGCGTGCGAGTGATCACTCGAGCACCTGGTTGAGCTTCAGATGAGTGAGCACCTGGGGACTCTCTGGATGGGCTCCTCCCGATGGGAGTGAGAAGTTTTTTCTTTGAGGGGAAAAAATCTGATAAAATTTCTGGGTTTCGGTGGCGTTCCTGATAGGCTTTACTTGTGACGAGACGTTGGTTGGTCTTCTGCTTTTTTCCTGTCAGGATAACCACGTCGCTGTGTGGTTATTGTCATAGATGCTTGGCAGTGAACCGTCTTTTCATTTTGACCGGTCATGATGACGAGCTCAGTGGCGTGCGAGCAGCGCCGGTTAAGTTCCCGAGGCACGCGTTTGCAACGCACGTGATTTGATGGTAGTATGAACAGCGCACCCCGTGGGCGAGAATCTTTGGCCTTGGATTCTGGAGCATCGGCATAGCTTTAAGTGCGGGTATTGCTTGGCTTTGCCGCGTCGGGGCTTCCTTGCACTATAAATTGGCTTCGTCCTGGTTTGCTTTCCTCCATCTGTCTTCTCTTCTATTTCCCTTTTTCTAACTTTCCATGGCTCCAAAGCGAGGCTCCGGCCGTGGTCGCGTCCGTCGTGGTAGAGGTGGGCGTGCTCCTCGTTCTGGACGTGGTGGTCGACATGGCACTCCGCTACCACCTTCTTCGTCTGTTGCGGAGGGCTTTTGGCAGCATGATTTCTTATTGCGTGTTCGTGGCCTTAATGCCACTCGCGTTCTTCTTCCCCCTTCTTTTTCTGCCGTTGTGGCTGATCTTGGTTTGGATGGCTTGCTTCTGCATCATCAGGGGAGCGATCGAGCTCCCTCCTATGCCGATTTGGAGTTTGACCGTTCCCGCTTGGTCTTTCTTGGCTCTGGTTGGAGTTCGTTTTCTCGTCGTTTGGGTCTTCACGATGGCGATGTTCTTTGTTGTCGGTTTGATGGTGAGAGCACTGTTGCCGTCCGTGCTTTTGATCCGAGCGGCAACAGCATGGACCCGCGAGCTCAGGAGTCGAGCAGTGACGTTTCCGCAAGGTCGGGGGGGGGGGGGGGTCCTTCGCCTGTGTCTTCGACTGCTTCGTCCTCCAGGGACTCTTCTGGTGCTGGTGGTGAGCCGTCTTCAACTTCTTCCCCTTCTGGCTCTGAAGAAGACCTCGATGTCAAGCCACCGGTTAAACGAGCGTGGCAGGCGACCTTGTAGAACTGGAGGCAGCGGCGTCATCTTCGCCGGCAGCTTGGGACGAGCTGGAGGAGAAGCTAGAGGAGCTGAAGAAGAAGCTGGTGGAGCGTTTCCTTCAATGGCTCCGCAAATAAGTCAAGTTTCACCTTTTGTTATATCATTGACATCATGAGCCTGCTGCTTCGACTCCTCCTTGATGATGCTCTTGTACTAGAGTCGGTTACCCCTCATGGGCACACATGTAGAAGTCATAATTCCTTGGGTGATTCCCTCTTGTGACAGGAGCTGCCTTCTATCCAAATGTAGTTGAGTCCTTTTGTATTGAAAATGAATCTTGTGATGTAAACTGTGCTTGAGTCTTTTGCAACAGAATTTTATCTTTGGGCTTTTTCTCGGCCGAGAACTGTGTTCGAGTTCTGATCTGGAGCTGTGTTCGAGTCCTTGGCGATCGAGAGCTGTGTTTGAGTTCGCCCAAACTTTGCAATGTGGGTTCTATCGGGTGTGCGGCAGCGCTCCCGATGGGAGTACCCCCTAGTCTTTAGGTGATCGTTGGCGATCGGGTGAAGACTAAATGAGTCTTGTGTCCTGTGCTTCCTCCAAAGTTTTCTTCAGAGTACTTGGTGCTCCATCTGATTGTTGCCATGTTTTTCGAGCCTTGCTTTCGGCAGATGGGGTTGGCCGGGTGTTTTTGCTTGAGCGTTTTATTTTTTAAGCTTCAGACTGCGCGAACGGTCCTTCGGGAGGTGATGGTCCTCGAGCTCCCGCGTGCTCGGATGTAGAGGTCGTGTGGGTGAAGATAGCGTCCTCTTGGGGGAGTTCTTGTGCTCGAGTCCCCGAGTTTTGGGGGATAACATCTCTCGTGGGGATTTTGCTCTTAAGCCCCGAGTGCTTTTTGATGCAAGATCGCGCAGGCGATGGCAGGGCTCGGGGGGATCTTTCTTAAGCCCCCGAGTGCTTTTTGGTGTAAGATCGCGTAGGCGATAGCAGGGCTCGGGGGAATTTTTCTTAAGCCCCCGAGTGCTTTTTGATGTAAGATCGCGTAGGCGATAGCAGGGCTCGGGGGGATCTTTCTTAAGCCCCCGAGTGCTTTTTGATGTAAGATCCCGTAGGCGATAGCAGGGCTCGGGGGGATTTTTCTTAAGCCCCCGAGTGCTTTTTGATGCAAGATCGCGTAGGAGATAGCAGGGCTCGGGGGGATCTTTCTTAAGCCCCCGAGTGCTTTTTGATGTAAGATCGCGTAGGCGATAGCAGGGCTCGGGGGGATTTTTCTTAAGCCCCCGAGTGCTTTTTGATGCAAGATCGCGTAGGCGATAGCAGGGCTCGGGGGGATTTTTCTTAAGCCCCCGAGTGCTTTGAAAGCTGGTAATGTTTGGGCAGCATATGCTTTATTTGCGGTCGAATGGTTACATGAGTTGTCGGTCATGTCCAACCGATTGATGTTAAGGTTAGAACAGTCGCAGGTTTGCGACATTCCATGGATTGCCCACATCTTCGTCCGTCTTTGGGTTCTTCAGCCTGTAAGCGCCGCCTCCGATGACTTCTGATATTATTAATGGGCCTTCCCATTGGGGGGCTAATTTGTGGACCTTCTCCTGTATAAGTCGTAGTACTAGGTCCCCTTTGTTGAA
Organism: Bromus sterilis; assembly: GCA_950022295.1. Lineage (NCBI taxonomy): Eukaryota > Viridiplantae > Streptophyta > Magnoliopsida > Poales > Poaceae > Bromus > Bromus sterilis. The sequence goes on from OX465597.1 coordinate 37,687,862, forward strand.
GGTTCTGGTTCGAAGGCGACTGCTTTGGTAGGTGCGCAGCTTGTCCTGGTATCCTTCTGACTTTGACAGGGCCACGTCCCTTGCTTCGTCGACTGTGTCTTTGTCGTCTTGGAGTGCTTCTTCTGCTTCCTCTTCTTTGTACCCCGTGACCCGAGGTGCTCCGAACTTGAGGTCATGGGGTAGTACTGCTTTGGCCCCGTAAACCATAAAGAACGGTGTAAATTTGGTCGCAGTATTTGGCGTGGTCCGTAGGCTCCAAAGTACTGCGGGGAGCTTCTTCTACCCAGTTTCCGGCGGCCTGCTCGAGTGGTGCGAGGAGCCGCTTCTTGAGTCCTCCGCATATGAGTCCGCTTGCTTTCTCCACCTGGCCGTTGGATTGCGGGTGCGCGACTGACGCGTAGTTTATTTTAATGCCTAGCTCTTCGCAGAAGTTCTGGAATTCGGCAGCTGTGAAATTTGTGCCACTGTCTGTGATGATGTTGTGTGGCACTCCGAATCTGAAGATTATTGACTTGATGAAATTCACGGCCGTGAGGGCGGTGGAACTGGTGATCGGCACTGCTTCGATCCACTTGGTGAACTTGTCGACTGCGACCAGTAGATGTGTCCTTCCTCCTTTTGATGACTTCCTGAGTGGGCCGACCATGTTGAGTCCCCAGGTGGCGAATGGCCAGGATAACGGTATGATCTTGAGCTCTGAGGCCGGGCGTGCGGCCTGTTAGCAAATTTTTGGCAGGCGACGCAGCGCCGCACTATGTCCTCTGCGTTTTTCATAGCTGTGGGCCAGTAGAATCCCGCTCGGAATGCCTTGGACACGAGTACTCGACTGCTTGAGTGGTGCCCGCATGTGCCCTCGTGGATTTCGAGTAGTAGGGCTTTGCCGTCTTCCTCGTCGATGCATTTTTGAAGTATTTGCGCAATGCTGCATTTGTACAACTGTGTGTTGCTCACCGTGAACGCTTTGGAGCGTCTGCTGATGCGCCGTGCTTCGGCCACATCTTGCGGTAGCGTTCCTTCGATTATGAACCGAAGGAATGGTTTTGCCCAGGCTGGTCCGTCGAGCTCGTCTGCTGCTGTGCCGTCGGGTGTGCTGGTGCCGGTGCCTTCTGACGGGCTTGCTGATGCTACTTGTGCTGGGTCTGTTGCGTCCTCTTCGTCCTCGGCTGTCTCGAGTGCCACCGCTGGTGTTTTGATGGACCTTTGGCTGATGCTTTCCAGGAAAACTCCGGGTGGTATTGGTCCTCGGGTCGATCCGATGTTTGCGAGCTCGTCTGCCTCCGTGTTGTTGGCCCTGGTGATGTAGTTGAGTTCGCAGCCGTCGAAACTCCCTTCGAGTTCGTTGTAGAGTTTCTGATATGCTGCCATGTTGTCGGCTAGGGAGACGCAATTTCTCATTTCCTGCTGGACGACGAGATTGGATTCCCCGTAGATGATGAGGCGGGTGGCTCCGCATGTTTTGGCCATGCGCATGCCGTGGAGGAGCGCCTCGTACTCTGCTTCGTTGTTGGATGCGTGGCTGAAATTTATCTGGAGGATGTACTTCAGCTTCGTTCCTTTGGGGGAGATTAGGACGACTCCTTCTCATGCTCCTTGTTGTCTTTTCGATCCGTCGAAGAACATTGACCATGAATTCGACAGATCCAGGGGTCCTGGTGTTTGTACTTCTGCCCACTCGACCAGGAAGTCTGGGAGTATTTGGGCTTTGATTGCTGTTGGGTGCTTGAACTGTAGATCTCGCGGGCTGAGCTCTATGTTCCACTCGGCGACTCGTCCAGTTGCTCCTGGGTTGTTGAGAATGTCCGCGAGTGGGGCGCTGCTTACTATGGTGATCGGGTCCTCGTCAAAGTAGTGTGACACCTTCCGTGTAGTCATGATGACGGCCAGCAGTAGCTTCTGGCAGTGTGGGTATCGTTGCTGGGACTTGTTCAGTAGCATGCTGAGGTAATAGATTGGCCTCTGTATGCTTTGGACCTTGCCTTCTTCCGTGCGTTCGACGACGAGTGTCGTGCTTACTACGCTGCTGCGTGCTGCTATGTAGAGGTAGAGTTTCTCTTTGTCCCTGGGCACCGCCAGGACTGGAGGAGTTGAGAGCGTCTTTTTGAGGTCCGCAAACGCTTGGCGGGCTTCCTCTGTCGACTCGAATTCTTCTCTTTTCCTTAGCAGTTGGTAGAAAGGCAGCGTGCGTTCCCCTAGCCAGCTGATGAAATGGCTTAGTGCTGCGAGCCTTCCAGTTAGCTGTTGTACTCCTTTTATGTCAGTCGGCTCTTGCATCTTGGCAATGGCTTGGACCTTCTCGGGGTTTGCTTCGATTCCTCGGGCGGAGACCATGTAGCCGAGAAGTTTCCCGGCCGGTACGCCGAAGGCGCACTTCTTTGGATTCAGCTTGATCCTGTATTTGTTGAGTGCTGCGAAGGTTTCGCGCAGGTCGTCGAGTAGCGTGTCTGCTTTGTAGGTCTTGATGACGATGTCGTCTACGTACACCTGTACGTTCCTCCCGATTTGCTCCTTTAGGCAGTCTTGCATCATCCGCTGGTATGTGGCACCTGCGTTCTTCAGCCCGAAGGGCATGGTTTTGTAACAGAATACACCGTAAGGTGTGATGAATGAGGTGTGCTCTTCGTCTTCTTCTTTCATCCTGATCTGGTTGTATCCTGAATATGCGTCCAAAAAGGAAAGCAGATCGCATCCCGCTGTCGAATCGATTATTTGGTCGATCCTTGGTAGGGGAAAGTGGTCTTTCGGGCAATGCTTGTTCACTGGCCCGTAGTCGACGCACATGCGCAGTACGTCCATGTCTTTCTTAGGTACGAGCACTGGGTTTGCTATCCAAGTGGCCTTCTTGGTTTCTCGGATGAACTGGGCGTCGAGCAATCGGTTGACTTCTTCTCCGATTGCCCTACGCTTGGGCTCTGAGAATCGTCTCAGAGCTTGCTTCACTGGTTTCGTGTTTGGTTTGACGTTTAGAGCGTGTTCTGCAAATTCGCGTGGTATGCCAGGCATTTCGGCTGGGCACCAGGAGAATATCTTCCACTCGTCTCGAAGGAGAGCCACTAGATCAGTCGCTTGTTCCTCTGGCAGGTGGGCGTACACGCGGACTGTTTTTCCTGGGTCCGTCGGGTGTACTTGGTGCGTGACTGTGTCGCTGTCGATGCTGAAGATAGGACCATACTCCTTTGACTCGCTGCGGCTTGTCAGTGGGAAGAGTTTCTTGTCGACGACCATGGCCATTTCTCTCAGCTCTTGGTCCGACCCTAGTGTGTTGGAGATTTTGTGGAAATCGCGATCGCATTGGTCTGACTTGATGAAGCTTCCGTTGACCGTGAGGACTCCTGCTGAGCCTGGCATCTTGAGCTTTAGATAGGCGTAGTGTGGTACTGCCATGAACTGCGCGAATGCTGGTCGTCCCAATATGGCGTGGTATTGAGATGGCCAGTCGAGCACCTCGAACTCGAGGACGTGCTTGGCGAAATTGCGTCGGTTGCCAAAGAAAACTTCAAGCTTGATTGATCCGAGTGATGTTGCTGCTTCTCCAGGTACTACGCCGTTTAGTACGGTGCTTGACTTCTTCCATACCGACCGAGGGGTCAGCATTTTATGTAGGGTGCTTGCGAAGATGATGTTCATGCTGCTGCCTCCGTCCATGAAAACCCTATCCATGTCATATCCTCCGATTTGTGCGTCGAGCACGAGGGGCGCGTGTCCTGGTCTTGGTATGGTTGGCGGGTGGTCATCTTGCGAGAACGTGATGATGGTCTCCGCATCGTGCAGTTGGTAGGTTTCCACTGGTTTCATGTTCTCGGTTGTTGTAGCCTGCAGGGTGTAGGCGTCACGCCGCGCTTGTGGCACCCTTCTTTCCTGTATCATGAGCACCTGCCCATGCGGCGGGCTGCGGCGCCCCTCGGGGCTTGGTGGTGGCGATTGCTCGAGCTCTCGAGCGCGCTTGACTCCTTTGCGTTTTTCGTTCCTGAGGTCGTCGGCCAGCTCGTTGAACAGGCGACATTCTCCCAGGGTGTGGTTGGATCTGATGCGCCCCCATTCATCTTCAAAATTGTGAATTGTGCAGGGTCCTGCAAGCTGTTCTCTGACCGTGAGTTTGCTTGATCCGCTGTGTCTCTTCCTCCTTGAGATTGTGAAGACATGGTCGTGGTCCTCCGGGTGTTCGTAGAATCGAGGGTCTGTTTCGATTCCTCGAATTGTGTCCTGATGCTTGATGAGGTTGGCGAATTCGTCTGTTCTTCGCTCCGGGTCATAGTATTCGCCGACCGGTGTCTTCGAGTCGCTGTCTTGGCTGTCGTTGAGTGCCCGCGTGGTGGTGCGTCGGTCGGCCCTTGGCTCCTCGACTGCGTCGTGCGGCTTGCGGGGTTTGTCCTCGTTGCAGATCTCCCTGGCGCGCCTCATGGGTCGTCGATTCCTCCTTTGGTGGCGATATTCTTGGTTGCTGTTGTCAGGCTCGTAGCCATCGTCGTTATGCTCGGCGGGTGCCCAGGTGGTGGTGGGACGTCGAAAGACCTGCGGGTCTCCTGCTGTGCATCGCGCTTCCTCGAGTGGGACTCCTGCGTAGGGGTTCCTTGCGGCTCTTTTGGATCGTCGGTTCTTTCGTTGCTGACGCCATGTTTGGTTGCCTCCACTGTACTGGGTCTGATACGGTTGCGACTCGATCGAGATTGCTGGGACGGCGAGGATGTCTGCCGTGACATTGAATCCTTCGAGTGAGTTGGGCCTGGCTCTTGCCCTTGAGTTGCGATTTGCTGAAGATGGAACCGCCGAGATCGTAATTCCAACCTGTGTGGTCCCCACGGTCGGCGCCAATTGTCGAGGATAGGCCCCGGCAAGTCCCATGGTCAGGGACCCTGGGCTAGTTGGATAAGACACAGGTTGGACGATAAGCTCGTCGGCAAACAGGAGGATACACTTCCTGCTCGATATATTGATTGTGGAGAAGTTACAGGGGATGCCAAAGAAGATGCGCTCTGGGCTAGGGTTACAGGCGATGTCTCATGGTCATGCGTTGCCCCTCCTGGTCTTTATACAGTATACCAGGTCTCGGGGAATCAATCTATAATTACAAGAAATCTAACCCTAGCTTGTACGGCAAGTCCCTGCACCTTCCTTGTCAGTCGAGGACTCCCAATGTCGGTGCCATCTAGCGGGCCAAGGTGAATCCGGCGATAGCTCCGCGGGCCTTCAATGATACCGGGTAGGCCCATTAGTAGGAGTCGTGGGGTCACCCCCTCGTCACTACCTATCAAGGCATTTCCATAGCCTTTCCGAGATATATTGCCATGCAACATCCACCTCCTCATGACTTGATCTTCATGTCATACATGTTCCTACTACACTGGCAGAGGCATACATTTGCATACATCATGATAGCTACATCTTCTTTATGATGAGTACCTTGTAAAGTGTGAAGATCTTCTATACTTCTTGTAAAATAGAGTGTTGCCCTTAAGTGAGGAAAAGATCCCAAAGAGGACCAAATTAAAAGATCCCAAAGAGGAAAAATGAGAGTTAAATAGAAAGAGCCATTGAGGGCACCAAAAATAGAAAAAATAGAAAAAGGAAATAAAAAGAGATAAGGGGGCAACACTATTATTTATTTTGAAAGATCCACACTCGTACTCCCTCTTATATCTTGTACTCCATAGAGATGATCATTTATGCATATAGCTACGTGGGGACCTTCACACTATAGAACTTGGCTTGTATATTCCAATGATGAGCCTCCTCAAACAAGCTCTAGGTCTTCTTGAGCGAGCAAGTTGGATGCACCCCCACTAGTTCCATTGGAGAGCTTTTCTTAGCTCATATGTGCATCCGTTGCATGGCAATCCCTACTCCTCACATCATATCTATCATTTGGCCTTCTCTCGCCTATGATTGTCCTCATTGATGTGAGCCTTTCACACCATTTTTGTCTTCCTCCTCCACCATCTCTCTCTTTGACATCCTAAGTGTCAACTCTCGTGCTTACGCAAATCCATTGCATGAGTGCTCAAAATATCGAAAGGGAGTGTATCAAATTGACTTGTACCTGGCTAGTGGTCTGGGGACGAGTCAAGATAAGATTCCAAAGAAGAATAAGTGTGAAACTTTAGTAGATTGAGTTCTCAACAAATACATATTTTTTTCTCGTATTCCCATCTCCCACTTCTTGCACGCAAACACCATCTGGAGACATTCGAGTCACGGACAGCAAGAGCTCTTGCACCTTCTTGTTCTTACTTTGCTTGTTTCAATGCTAATATAGACTCTTGCTTGTTTCAATGCTAATATAGACTCTTGATTGTTATGACTTGAATTGAATTACATACCTTGATTTATTTACTTACAAAGTTCTTATATGGTTGTTAGCATGTCACCACTGAAATTATGCTTGTTATCATTTACCTACTCGAGGACGAGCAGGAATTAAGCTTGGGGATGTTGATACGTCCCAAACGTATCTATAATTTATGCTTGCTCCATGCATGTTTTGTGTGATATTGCTATGTTTTATATACACTTTCATACACTTTTGATCATATTTGGACTAACATATTAACTCAGTGCACCCCAGTGCCAGTTCCTGTTTTCTGCTGTTTTTCTATTTCAGTTTTCCCCGTATTAAAAATGCTCCAAAAATTATGGGAAAATACAATAAAAAATCAGCGCTTCGGAAGCTTCGGGAATCGCCGAGGAGGGGCCAGAGGGGACCCACCAGGGCCCAGGCGCCCTCCTGGCGCGGCCAAGAGTGGGCCCGCTCTAGGGGGCGCCTGGACCCGTGGTCCCCTCCCTTCGCTTATTTATTCTCCACCACGGGAAACATCCGGAGACTAAACCCTTTTTCGCGATATCGACTCTATTCCGCCGCCGCGCTTCCAAGATCGGGAGCGCCAGCAGACCTCTTCCCGACACCCTGTCGGAGGGAGGATTGACCTCCAGGAGCTTCTCCTCCACCATGGACGCTTCCCGGATGATCCGTGAGTAGTCCACCTTGGACCATGGGTCCATGATCAGTAGCTATGTGATGTTCTCCTCCCCTATTTGTTCTTCATGGATTAGACCTTGTGAGCTTCCCTACATGATCAAGGCACATATGTAATTCTTTATGTTGTTTCTATGTTGAGTTTGCTGGGATCTGATGGATTATGAGACTATGTTCAGATTGTGATTGAGTAATATATTTGGTTCTTATCTTTTATATTTTTGTTCTTGAGTAATTCTTGCATGTTCTCCGTTGCTGTGTATTGCTTTGGCCAAGTAGTAGGTAGTGACTCCAAGAGGGAGCGTTATGCTTGATTGTGGGTTCATGTCCCCTCATGACTAGCTTGAGTGACAGAATCATGAGTCTAGGGGATGTGTTGTTGCCACAAGTGGGAAAACAACGGTGCTTGTAACCGCGGTTGCAAGGATTGTTTACTTTACGCAAAGTTCTTTTAGTGCAGTTGTCTGTTGCTTTGAGTTTATACTTTGGGTGGGGCTCGCAACTTAATACCAGCGAGATGTTCTGGATAGATATCTCAAGGTGGATGATTAGTAGTAGAAGCAGATGGATTTCGGTCTACTTATTTTGGCGTACAGCCCATGCTTTTGAGCGCTTCCTTTCTTTGTAGCATAGTTAGCATTGGTTTGCGCCCGTAATCCTGTCAATTGCCCAGCTGTGACTTGTAACATCCCAAAATTCTCCGAATTTTGGAATGTTAATAAAATTAAATAGATGATGATTGTTTGCTTGATGTGTTTGATTTTCTCTGGGATTTGAAACTTTTTGGAGTTTATTGAATATTAAAAAGAGAGGGAATAAAATGACTTTCCCTAATATTCATAATTGGTGTTTTGGAGTTTATTATTTAAAACAAAACCAACAAAATAAAATGAGAGAAGGTAATATGACTCCTTCAACATATTAAAAGTTTGGAAAATGTTTTAAATCATTTTTGTAATTCTTCTGAATATTCAAAACATTTTTCAACTCAAGGAAATTCACTTGAGAGGATATAAAATGAGTTAACCCCTTTTTAATAAAGTTGGGAAATATTTAGAACATTACTTTAAAGTTTTTGAAATTTATTTTGAGTATTATAAATAACTCTAAAATTAATTTAGGGATTTTATAATGCTAAGAGAGTTTTTATTTCATTGAAATGATTTATTAAATATTTTAAAAGAGTTGAAAAAAATATCCCAATTGGATATCTTTATTTTACCAAATTATTTATTGGTGTGCCATTTTTAAAATTTATATTTTATTATTTAGAAATGGTTTGTCAATGCTTTTGACCAAATAAAAATATTTTTGTAATTTCTTGGATCTTATTTGATTTATGAAAAGTATTTTGTATTTAAATAAAGTATTTAGAAAATATTTTTATTTTTATTTTTCTTGTTGGAAAATGTTTTCATTGCATAATTTTCTTTGTATTATTTGATGAATTTAGAATTTTATTTCATATTTTTTGGAGTTACGGTTGATTTGATTTTATTGTTTGAAGTTTCGATTTTTGAATAAAAAGAAAAAATTCGTAGCCCGACCCAGTAGTTTGTCTCCGACCGCATGTGCAATTAGAGCCCAACTCGGTTTAACTGTTTTTTTTCTGGCTATTTATACTTTTAGGTTTTTTTTTCTGGAAACCCTAGCGGACCCCGCCCGACCCCGCCGCCGCCCGCGTCGCCGGAACTCGCAGCCCGGCAGCCACCGCCCGGCCACGCGTCGTGCCGCGCCACCCCGCCTCCCGCGCCCGTCCGCCTCCCGCCGCCTGTGCGCGGAGCCGCAGCCGGAGCTGCGCCTCGCCGGCCGCCTCCTCGCTCGCCGGAGCCGCCGCGAGCTCGCTGGCCACCACCGAGCCGCCGGCCGTGGAGCCGCGCCCTAGCCGCACCGGCCACGCCGCGCGAGCCGCCGCCTCCCCCGCACCAGTGCCCCACGCCGTTGCCCACGTCGTCCCACCGCGCCTCCTCTCGCCGGAGCAGCCGGAGTTCGCCGGAAAACGAGCTCGCCGGAGTCAACCCCGATCCAGATCCGGTCAACTGCCACAGGGGCCCGATTGCTTTTTGCAAAGAAATATATTCGCGAACAAGTCCTTTTGGCAGAAAACCCCCTCAACTCGCGTCCGCAATATCTCCGCGACCGTAAGTCGGATTGAGGTGAAACTTTTTCCTACGCGCTTGTGCTGTTCTGTACTTTAGCATGGTATAATCTTTTAAACCGTTGATCCAAATCGGGTGATTCTTTTTGCGTTGGATCACTCGTCCCATATACTTTCTGTTCATAGAATGTGTACACAAAAATTCACAAGTTTGTTGATCAGTTTAAATTCAAATTTAGTTCAAATTTTCACTTGCTATGACTTGTGTTGTAGTATTCCGTTTCACGTGATTCTTTTTTGCATATTGGATCATATGAGACATCTTATCGGCAATATCCACATACCATTCATATTGATATGTTCTTTACCTTGATTTCATAATGCCTTGATCATAATCTTGTATCGACAATTCTTTGTCCGTTGACTCTCTCGAGTTCACGTTCCACCGATCACCTTCGAGCACATCGACACCTTTGCACTTCCAAGCTTTTGTTTTGTTTCAAAAACCTTTCTGATTGTTTTGTTGATCTTTTGTTTTGCCCTTGTGATCTGATTGCTTATTCGAGTTCACTCGTTTGCGATAGATTTGCTCGGAGTGTGACGAGTAGAGTTGACTGGACCGCGAGAGCGAAGAACTTCATCGAATGTATAAGGCAAGTTTCACTTTGACCTTACCTCAACCTATATTTTCTATTATGCATGTAGCAAATTATCACTCTATGCATGTGTAGGACTATATATTAGTTATGATTTAAACCTAGTAGGATAGCCATATGTTCTGACCTTGTATTTCATTGTCGCCCTAGGATCGTGGTTGTTATATACTACTATTGCTTTGTAGACGGGGATTGGTTGAGTTATCATGGAGCTATGTGAGGATTAATGACTTGACTAGCAAACTTAAATAGAAATCACCTCTGGACGGGCAGAGAATGCATCCTGGTGCTCATGCCTTGGATAAGGAGGGACCAGGGCTAAATTCTTCCCGAATGGTTGTTTTGGTGGTGAACCGGGTGCGTCATGGCGCGTACCCTCTGAACGCAGTGGGCGCCGTCCAGGCTCAAAAAGATCGGACAGACAGTGTGACTAGTAGCTTCCATGTACAACCACTGGCTATATGGGCTCTGTCTTAGATGAGTAAGTTGTGGGGAACCTGACCCTGGTAGCTAGCTGATGTAGATATGATAGGTGTACCGGCTACCAAAGGGTGGAGGCAACCTCTTCTGAAAGACTATGTCTCAATCTTCGGGTTGAGTCCAGTGGGGAAAGTGTACAAACCTCTGCAGAGTGTAAGAACTCATCATGATTAGCTGTGTCCGCGGTTAAAGACAACTTTGAGCAACTGGGCATTATTGTTGTTGGATGGTCTTGACAGATAATTCACCTTAATAAGAATTTGAGTGGGAACTTTTAATAAAGGGATGGTTGGAATTGGTGTAGCCCGATTCAGCCATACTTAGGACTAGCAAGATAAATTAAAATTTGATTAGTTGTAGTATGTGAGGGAAAAATCAGCTTTCTGCAAAATAAAACCATAAGCCTTTCCTTTGACTTATCCTTGCATGTAGATGTAGGTCTGTTATATACTTTTTCGTGTGACTTGCCGTACAAATCAGATGTACTGACCCGTTGTCGGGCTGTAACCTTCGGTGTTGCAGGATTGTATACGATGAGTAAGTGATGCGATGTAGGGTTACGATGTCTATACTCAACTATGCCGGTGGATTTGATGGACGCCACGAAGCTCTTTATTGTTTTTCTGCTGTATTCTATTTGTAAGCTAGCCTTGAGCTATGCAGGTATGCTTTATTGTAATACTAGATCTTCGATGTAATATATATGACATGTGGTTTATTCTTGATATTACATCATGTACTGTGTGTGCTAGCTATTGATCCAGGGACTAGCACAGAATGCACAGAGACTTGGATTCTTAGTGAATCATGTCGTTACATGATTTGTTTACCTCGCATAGAAGTTTTATCGTCTTTTGGGAGAGAGACATAACTAGTGAACGTCATGGGACCCCGGTCCATATTTTCATCACTGTTTACACGCTCAATTTATTTCCTGCTTTTACTTTCCAGTCGGAATTATCACTACCTATTATCTGTTGCATTGATCCTTTGTAAACAACAAGACCGGCAAGATTGACAACCTCTCTATACTCGTTGGGAGCAAAGTTAATTGTATTTGTGTGTAGGTCCAGGCGAAGCAAGTGATACGGCGCCTCACTTGCCAAACCACCTACTTGTCGACCTTGGAGTCCTACTGGAGACATAAACGCTATCCTCTAAGTTAGGGGAAATTTGTTGCTATCCTACATCTCACCTTCCACTTGAGGAAACCAACGAGGAGTCAGTATCAACCCCGACAATGTTGATGTAAATTTGATACACACAACAACTCGTGAAGAATATGTTGCATCCTTGTTTCAGACACCAGCAGGAACATAATAAGAAAAGGTATGTATTACGGTAATAAAACATCGCGAACCGCCATAAAAGTTCCATATTACGAGTTTCTGCAAATTTAGGAAAATTCGAAGCCTAATTGGAGCCGGAGAGGAGCTCCAGGGGGCCCAGGCGCCCCCTGGCGCGGCCTACCTCCTGGCCGCGCCGGGAGGCCGCCTAGGCACCCGGGAGTCCGTCTCCGACCCCACTTTGTCTTGTTGCTTTCCTTCTGTTGCAGAAATTTTTGCTATATATTTGCCCGGATAGTTCCGGCAACGTATCTCGCAATTTCGTGTTTTTTCTTTTCGAGCTTTTTCTGCCAGAAAGTCTTTTAGCTAGACCTAGGTGCCATGGCTTCCCCAAGTTCCCCCAAGGACAAGTTCGTCGTCAACGTCATCAATCCTTACCTCGCTGAGGTGAAGAAGCACCCTCAAGCCGTTCGGTTGGAGGATGGTGTTCTTCACCAAGAAGATCTAAAAGAACCTGTCAAGGAGGGGAGCATGAAGGCCAGGCTGGAAGAAGTGGAGCTTAAAGTCTTCAAGTACAAGAATATGGTTGAGCGTGGTATTGAATCCAACTTCGACATCATCAAGGAGCTGAAGGTGTTCTACAATAAGGAGATGAAGGAGATGTGGTCAAGCTTGACAGCATTGGAAGAAAAGGTGTTCGAGCTCCAAGGGCAGATTTATGACCTCCAGAACCAGAACTGTGAGTATGAACTAAAGTTTTTGCGCATGGGTTTAGGTGCTGAAAGAAGGATCTTGGAGACTGAAGCTTCCTATGAGACTGGAGAACCCCTGCCATGAAAGCGCTTCGCCAAGGACTACGTGATCAACAAGAACAAGAATGAGGAGTGAAATCTCCTTGGGTAATGGCACCCCCTTAGCTTGTTCCAAGCTTGGGGGAGTGCCCAGTATCTTTATCTTTATCTTTTAGAGTTAAGTAGAGTCGTATCATGTCTAGGGAAGTTATTATATTAAATTGGTATTTTCATTGAGGTCTATCACTCATTTGTGGAGAGTCTAGTATCCGTGAGTGTGGAGTCGTCTATAATGGAATATTAATGAGAAGTCTATTGGTTCTTTCGCTGCACTCGGTATTCTCTTCATGCAATCGACCTTATATGATGACTCTTATGGGGAGTATTGACCTTATATCAGGTATGGCTTTGAAAACTTCATTTAAATTTTCGCAAACATAGCTTTCGTCATAACAACATGCATGATTTTATCAACTAGCGACATAGCCAAAACCTTTATGTTATTATGCTTGAAGTGTTATGTTGACAAGGAAGACAACTTGATGTGTTATGCTTACCTTAATGTTTATGCTTTATATGCTTTGCATCTAAGTCATCATCAATTGTCTCTTCTCTCAAAGCCTTTGCTAGCCAAACTCTTTGCCGATCAGATTTCTGCTTGAGCTTCCGTACCCTGAAACCAATATCTTCCATATTATTCCACCATACCTCCCTATTCGTGGTATTTCCCTACCACTACTAAAAGTATAGAATTTATGTGTTATCCTTAGATTTTCAAAATCTTATGTTTTGTGCCTCTTGTTTAGCTCATGAGGAAGTAGTAGGTAATTCATGATCTTCTTAAGTTGGACAAGTTTTACCCCGGGATTGCATGTCTAATCTGCAAAGCCCTAATACGAGGAGGAACTAGCATGAGTGCGCCCAGCTCGTAAGATAATACAACAAACAAACCCTCCTTCATGCTTGGTCTATGAGAAATCAGAAACTTTGGTAGTGATAAACAAAAGAGATTAAGGGGATGTGATCCTCCCCACTTGGGAGCCGTTCCTCGCAACTTGTCCAGCTTGAGAAGTAATTGAGCTATCTATTAGCATTCGTTGACAAACTATGCACCTCCCAAAATTTGCTTTCATTCTGTTTGATTTAAGGATAGCACATGAGTTTTCCCAATTTCCCTTTAGTAGGGCATGTCTTTTACTTTTATGTTGAGTCAGTTTTCCTACTTCCTTGTTTTCTTAAAGAGAACAGACACTTGATCTTGATGAGGATTCATTCATATAATGTTGCATTACATTTTGTCATGCCACATCCTTGTTGACATTATCATTTGATAAGTAAGTTGTTTGCGAAAGCTTATTCCAAGAAAACATCTTCCTTTGTGTTAGCATTTTCACTTCATGACTAATAACATGTTCTTTCAAAATCTTCAAATTGTTTCATCATAAAGTGAAAGAGAAAAAGTAAGAGTTATTATTTGTCCTTTGACCAAGGATATGTTTGCCATAATTTGATGAGTTTCCTTAGCCCTACTTTTGAGTATAATTGTTACTACTTTCTCATAAGGGCCTTATGAGTTTAGGTTGTTGTTGAGGATGCTTGAGTTTGGTGAATAGATCATCATGCTTCTTGTCCGTATTCTATTTATCGACACTTCACTCTCTAAACTTGTGGACATGTTTACCGAGCTCAGTATTCGCTTGGGGACAAGTGAGGTCTAAGCTTGGGGGAGTTGATACTTCCAAATTGCATCACTATTTTATATCGTAATTCACCCCTATTCATTGATATATTTCATGTTATGGTGCTATTATTATGTTGTTTTGGCTTTTTTTACACAGTTTGCAACTTGCCGGTGCCGAAACAGCAGACATAGGATTCAGCGTAGAAAAGTGGACATCGAGTTCCTGAAACAGAATATCTCCAAACGCGTTGAAAATCGACGGAGGATATTTTCCAGAAGATTAACGAAACTTCGCCAAAAAGGGGCCAGAGGGGGGCCACCAGGTGCACAGGCGCCCCCTGGCGCGGCCCCCACCACGGGCGCGCCGGGAGGCCGCCTGGACTCCTGGGGCCACCCCCGGTGTAACACCCTCCGTTGTCTGTAACAGTAATCCTTTTGCTAATAACAATTTCTGTTGCTAAATCATGCCTTGATCAAACTTTGCCTCTGATCATTTCAAACCATGATGGTTGATATTCAAAACCATATGCCTAATTCACCTTGATCACTTGGAATCAAATCAAAGTTCAAAACTCCTTTTGGTGAAGATTAAAAATATGTGACAAATAAAACTTTGTCCAAAATAGTGAAACCACTTTTCATAAATCACTAAAAATCAGTGGACTATGTTCAAACAACATTGGGTATTTATTGCATTATTAATAATTGCAAACAATTCAGAACAGTAGCCATACCAGCCCAATTACTCATTTTGTAATAATATAAAATATCAAATGAGTTTGTAAAACTCCCAAACTTTTTGTAACACTTCAATATGGTGTAACAATATTAATAGAACAGGTTACACATTTTACAAAAATGGAAATGGAAATAAAATAAATGCTAACAGAAAAGGTGAAAAACATAAAAGAAAAAGAAAAGGAAAACACCTAAGCTACGCATGGGGCACAGGCCCATCTCTTCTTCTTTCTTCCCCGCCGTGGCACTGGCGCCATGCCGTGGTCGCCATGGACGCTGCCACCCCGGTCCCTCCCTTCTCACCAGCTCCGCGGCCACCTCGACGTCGGGGGACGGATAAGGAACCCCCCCCCCTGCACATTCTGGATCTCACCTGCCCCCTTTTCCCCTCCTCCTCGCGTTGCTCTCACCGGGGAAAGATCCCACCCGAGCCGTCGTCGCCATGGCCGTGAGCTCACGCGGCCAGTGAGCTCGCGTCGCCACGCTACGTCGAGCGCACGGTCAACTTCCCCAACTCCGGCCGCCGCGACGTCGCAGAGGAAATTCGTCGTCGTCGAGACGCCAGCACGCTGCCACCACCACTGCACTCGCGGTGAGCTACTGCGTCTTCCCCATCTCGCCGTAGCCCCTCCCGTGCCCCGTAGGTCGATATGCCATTAGGGCACCGTGCACGCTGCCGCCAGTGAGCTCACCGTCGTCATCTGGAGCGTGCGTTTGACAACCTAGCCGTGTCACTTTGCGCACCATAGTCACAGCTCTCGAACGCGCCCTACCCCGCTTCCTCCCGTGGCCGTTTTCGTCGTCGTCGACATCACCCGAGCACAGCCGCCGCCAAACCTCGTCGCCGGCCTCGTTTCCGGTGACCCCAAGCCACCCACCCACCCCCAAAAGAACCGTCGTCGCCGCCTCGTTCGAATGTGCCCAACCGCGCGCCAAATGGCCCACCCTAGCCCCAATCCCGAGCCCCTCCGATGCTCGCCGCCGTGTGGTGGCTCGCCGGCGACTAGCCGCCAGCCACCGCCACCGTGGCACACCTGGGGCACCCCCCTGTGTCACTGCCAGTGGGCCCCCGTGGACCAGTTGACTGGGATGACCAGTCAACTGTGCTGACTGGGCAACCCCAGTCACTGACATGCGGGGCCCCCTGTTTAAGTTTATAATTAAGTAAAATTTAATTAAAAACTGATTAGTAAGTTAATCTGTCACTGACATACGGGCCAGTGCCTGTTTTATTTTTAGTAAAATGCTTTATAAATAAACAGAGGCTGACATGTGGGTCCCACATGTCAGGCACTATTTTAGATAATGTTTTGGATAATGTTGATATAACAATAAAAATAAATTCAGAAAATTGTTTAAAAATGATTTAAACTTTGAAATTCAATAACTTTTAAACCGTAACTCAGATTCAAAAACTATATATATGAAAATTGATCAGAAAATTATAACGAATACGAATAGGCTATCTGTATGTCTATCACACCCCTCTAACAGAACGAACATCGAACCGTCCCCCTCCGGACCGACTGTCCGATAAATTGTCCGGTACTGCTAAAGTACCCGAATGAATTTATTTCGAACACGAAAGTTGTTCGGAATAGATCAACTAACCCGGATACACCACCCACACATGTGTCGGATGTCCACGAAACCTCCGGCATGATACCTTCCCCTCCGGATCATCTGTCCGGTAATCACCCGGAGCCGGTAGTTCATCCCCAGATGAATTTCCGTTCCGAGCAACGTGCATTGCACTGCGTTAGAACACCGTTAGCATTGCATCTGTCATGTCATGCATCTGTTTGTATATGCTTGCTGTGTATTTACTGTTTCTTCCCCCCCCTTAATCTCCGGTAGACCCCGCTGCTGCCGTCGACTACACCGCTGCTGAGTACGACTACTTCGTCGACGACCCTACCCCTACCGTCCAGCTTCCAGGAAAGCAGAGCCATTCTCTTCCCCAGATATCGCCTATCTTTCCATACTTTTCTTGCACTAGGCATTGTTACTTCTGCTGCTATGTTACAATCCTATTCAATTGCATAGCCTGTTTTTGTCGCCCCTTGGGGTACCTTCCTTTACCTATGCTTCCTATTATATATTATATTCAGAAGTGAGCCCTGTGCATTGTTAGCTAGGATTAGATAGCGGGCCGTGATCACTCAGGGGAGTGACGCGGATACAACTTATTACAACTGCATAGGTACGGTACAATGCAGACACCGCCTCCGGCCCCTACCTCGGCTCTGCCGAGCCACCATCAAGTGTGAGCTATCAAGAAGTAATCCTTGTACTCCACTCGTTGCTGACTCTGTATAGCCGCTCTAGGTACTTGAGCAACGGTTGTCCTTAAAGGTAAGAAGTCAGGTGACCCAACGGTGCCCGCGAGTGGTATTGCGACGGGACGATAGGGAGGGTATGACCAGTGTACCGGTGTGCTTGGCCCCTGATCGTTGGCCGCGAGAGTTACCAAACTACGAAAGTCGATCTCCTCCAGGAGCACACGCGAGACAAGGTAAGGAGACGGTTCACCTTGTTGGTAACCGAAGAGACTTGGTGGGACGACAGGGCAGGCACCGATGTACTGGTGGTCCTGGCTGCTGTCGTTGTCCGCGGGTCAGTTATGTCGAGGCAACGATAACGGCTGTCACGCAAGTTAATAAAATGACTAATGGTTCAGTGAATGTCTTGAGTTGGCTATATGCCATGTACGCACTACCTACCCGTGGGAATTACGAGTTATGGGCTCCTCTGCTTCGTAGTGTCGTCTGAGGACTCTTCAGACGTCACCAGTACTGCGGGCTGATTGCCGGGAAGTGGTGTTTTCTTATTTGCTAGAGCGGTGGTGTCTTATTTGGATTTGCTTTAACTTCACCGGCCAGCCACGCACCGTGCAGGAGTACGTTCGGGTTGGGGTCCAAGGCCTGGCGTACTTAGGATTTAGACCGGCGGATGGCCTCTCTGTTGAGTTTGAAAGATGGGCTACGGAGTGTCGGATAGCCTCGGTGGAGCGTTCCCTAACAATGTGCCCGCCACCCTGGAGATCCGTGTGTGTAGTGTAACACAAGTGCACCCCTGCAGGGAAGATTAATCTATTCGAATAGCCGTGTCCACGGTAACAGGACGCTTTATGCTGAAGCTGGATCCTAACACTACAAACTATTATTATTAAACGGTATGGTTCCGGGTTTTCTTCCTCGATGGGATGTCGAGGAGGTTAACTCGGAGGCATTGCTAATTGTTACAATCTACTATTATACAATGTTGCAGCAACTTCTGCTTCATTGTTACTTTATGCTTTATATTAACTGTTGGTTGATTCTTACCTCATGTTGCAAGACTCGTCGGAAGATGCTAGTCTTCGATAGGCCTAGCTTCTTACCCTTACTCTGATTTCTATCTTGAAGTCCACTATATACAGCCTCTTCTTTCCGTTGATACAATGCATAATGCTTAGTAGCGGACGTAAGACTCGCGGGTATGCTAGATACTCACCTTTGCTTTATTTCCCTTATTTCGCTTTGCCTGATCGGCCGCTGCAGTCGACGTTGGAGCCCAGGAGCAGGAGTACCCCGGAGGCGACTACTACGACGTCGAGTTCCCCATTGACCAGGAGTAGTTCGGTGGATCCCAGGTAGGAGGCCTCGCCTTTTCGATCTGTATCTCTGATGTCATTTGTGCTAGCCTTCTTAAGGCAAAACTTGACTAACTATGTCTGTACTCAGATATTATGGCTTGTATGACTTATGTATTCGGATCCTCGTGATCCTTGGTATTGTAACATATTTGTTTATCCTTTTGTGTTTAGTTCTGTGCTGTGATATTCTCACCGTGGCACCCTAATCTCAGCTGTGTACCCTGCGTGTATGATTACTGTACACGGGTTGATTTTGGGGGCGTCACACCCGGCTCCCCCTTTTGGCCTATTTATTCTCCGTCATCTAAAAACCCTAAAAGAAGAGGAGTTTCGTGAGTTCCTCCGCCACTCCGTGGCGGAAACCTAAAGAGAAGAAAATACATCTCCGGTGGGCAGATTCCGCCGGGGAGAACACCTCCCGGAAGGGAAGATCATCGCCATCGTCATCACCATCGTCACGGGCATCATCGAGATCATCATCAACATCATCCCCAACATCAGCACCATCTTCACCACCATCCTATCTCATCTCACAATTGTAACTTGTGGTGTAATCCATACTATCTATCCTCTCTACTCTAACGGTGTTGATTACTCCTTTGTGGTGAATGCTATTGAGTTTTGTTGGAGAAATATTGTTATGTCCAGATTGTTTATCATCTATTTATCATCATTGATCATGATCTCTGTTATGTCTTGTGAGTAGTTACTTTAGTTCTTGAGGACATGGAAGAAGTCTAGTTGTTAGTAGTCATATGATGTTGAAGTAATATGTGTTGTTTGATATTTAAGTTGTGTTGTTATTTTCCTAGTGGTGTTGTGTGAGTCGAACACTCAACACTTCGCCTTGTTAAGGACCTAGGGGAATGCATTGTGTATAAATAATGCTTACGGTAGGTTGCCGGAGTGACAATAACCTGAACCCCAGTTTGCACGCTTTTGCACAAGGGAATAAGGGGTCCTTGATCTTATTGTTGTGGTTAGGCTTTTTCCTTAATTTCTACCTTGTATTTGCGGATGCTTGCAAGGTGTTTAATCATAAAAGTGTACTTATCTTAGTCTATAAGGTGTACTGGCATAGATCCACCCACTCAACACTTATCAACACAAAACATAGTACCGATATGGAATATGGCGAAAGCACGCGACTACCTCTCCCGTGTGTCCTCAAGAACGCTTTAGCCTTTATAAGTTCAGTTGCTAGGATTATCCTTTGTTCAAAAGGATTGGGACACTTGTTACTCCTCACTACCTTTTACTTTTCTTGCTTTTATCTTCTCGTTGCTTATACCAAAAAACCCTAAAAAGTTATCTTTCAATGCTTGCAGTTATTCTTTAACCAAAGTCACTTATCAATATCTTCTGCTCCTCATTGGGTTCGACACTCTTACTTATCTAAAACGCTACAATCGATCCCCTTCAGTTGAGGGTCATCACTTTTTATTACTTTGGCCAAGTAGTAGATAGTAACTCCAATAGGGAGCGTTATGCTTGATTGTGGGTTCATGCCCCCCGATGTATAACTTGAGTGACAGAAACATGAGACTAGGGGATGTGTTGTTGCCACCACGGAGAAAAAAACGGTGCTTGTAACAGCGGTTGCAAAGATTGTTTACCTTACGCAAAGTTTTTTAATGCAGTTGTCTGTTGTTTTGGGTTTACACTTTGGGTGGGGCTCGCAACTTAATTCCAGCGAGATGTTCTGGATAGATATCTCAAGGTGGATGATTAGTCAGTAGATGCTGATGAATAAACTTTCTACTTGTCTTGGCGTACTGCCCATACTTTTGAGCCTCTAACTTTCTTGTGGCATAATTAGCATTGCGGTGCATTTACAATTCTGTCAATTGCCGAGTTGTAATTTTTTCACCTAGCTTAGATGTTTTATCATCTTTTGGGAGAGAGACATCACTAGTGAACATCATGGGACCCTGGTCCATATTTCCACCATTGTTTACACCTCAACGCTTTACTGCTTTTATTTCATTTTAGTTGCAATCACCATTATTATTCCCCTTGTGTTTTGATCCTTTGTCAACAACAAGACCGAAGAGATTGACAATCTCTCTGACTCATTGGGAGCAAAGTTACTTGTGTTGTGTGCAGGTCCAGGTTAAGCAAGTGATTTATATTCAAACGGCGCGTCACTTACGTCACCACCTACTTATTGATCCTTGGAGCCCTCCTGGATTTGATAAGCTTGCAGTCCTCGTGTAAGGGAAATTAGCCGCTACTACGTCTAAACCTTACACTTGGGTTAAACAACGAGGAGCACTACTTCGGTGCCCTCATTGCCACAAGGGGAGAGACATATATGTATCCCATTTTATTTATGTGGTCTAGGCATCGATTATGAGTTCTTCGTATGTATGGTTTGTTAAAACTTTTATTGTGTGTGGTCGTCCTATTATGTTGGGTCTTTTTTTGTGGACCTTGTGACCTTTGGTACTATGCATGGTGTCATTATTATGTGTCTTGGCTGAAATATTATTGGCATTTGATTATGTGGTCATATATGGTTATCTTGAGCTTGCAATACAGATTGTCATCTTCATATTTAAATATTGCTAGCTTCCAATGATATGACTTCATGGCACTAAAAGCTTATGGTTAGTAATCATGTCTCATAATCATGATGATGGGACTTCCCTCAATTTGTGCATCTTGCTTAAAGTCAAGGATCCTATATGCACACATTGAGGGAGAGTTCTTAATAAAACTTGCTCCCACAAAAGCCAAAATTTGTATATCTTTGGGAGCTATATTTATGTTGTCATCAACTACCAAAAAGGGGGATCTTAAAAGTGCAATCTTTCCCTTAATCTTATTTTGATGTTGATGAAAATATACATATAGGGGACTAATAATGGTTCTCAACTATATTACAGGTATTAGTCCTCGGATGGTATTGTGTGTGGATCATGGCCCAATGGGCAATGTCAATATCTCAAGAATGTAGAACCAACAAGCTTGAAGCGTAGGCTTTCAGGTTATTCTTGAGTATAGGGATCCCCGCACTATTAAGAGGGGATCAGTGGGATCGTGTTTAAGATTTTCTCAAATCACTTTAAATAGACACAACACAAATTGACTAATTCATATATGTCTCTACCTGACATTCGGACGTCCGACACTTCTCTATTTTGGATGTTCGTCCTCTATCGGACGTCCGACATACATGTTGCAGGACACTGGTTGTGATGGTCAGTAGACCTGCAAAGATCAACGGACTTCCGACGTGTTCCGTATGTCCGACACATCGGACGCCCAACACTTGTCGGATGTTCGACACTTTGACCTCTCGCATTACCCATATAGTCAGTAGGCATCTCATCCTGGACGGACTTTTGATGGCCTATCGGACGTCCGAACCCCGCCAGACGTCTGGTACCCGCACACTGCCTCCTAACCTAGCTTACCTTGCTTGCGGGTTCAAAGATCATTTCGGACGTCCGACAATTGAGTTCGGACGTCCGACTTCTAACGGACGTCCGACATTTATACAGCACAACTGCTCCAACGGCCACTTCGGCCCTTAGACTATAAATACCTCCTCACCCACTCATGTGAGGGTTGACCACTTCACTCCAATCACTCATAAGAGCACAAGTGCTCCCCCTCACTCTCTCTTACACCAAATCTCATATCCCAGAAAGATTCTTGAGAGTTCTTGTCGGATCTTTCACCCCGTGATAGATCCAGCCCTTCCCCATCTTTCAACCAAATCAAATCGTGTTTTGAGCAAGTCTTGATATTTCCCCGTTGATCTTGTCACTCTTGGAGGTTGGATACTCCTAGGCAGGTAGGAGTTCTTCGGAGAGGAATCGACAATTGTGATTACCCTCGTTGAGTTTGTGAGGGTTTGGAGACCACCTTTAAGGTCAACCGGCAGTGGTTGGGAATCTCCTTCGTGATGATATCACAAGGGGAATAGGGTGAGACTTCATGGCGTTGGTGTGCCTTCGTGATAACACCAACTCTCTCCAAACGGTGAGTAGCTTCCCTCCAAGGAAGTGAACATCGGGATACATCGTCTTCTTCGCGTCATTCGATTATCCTTACCCTTTCCCCATTACTTGCACTACCTTGTTGTTACCTTGATGTTTATCCCTCACTTGCAACATTATATTGTTCTTGTTGTCTTCTTTATACTAGCTAGTTCATCCTTGCAATTGTTAGGCACATCTTTATCTTCCGCATATTGCCTAAAATTGCTAAGTAGTGATAAAATTTGTAATTGGACCTATTCACCCCCACCCCCCCTCTAGGCCTATCTCGATTCTTTTAGGTCTCCCGATTAACGGGTCTCTCACCATGTTGGTCTCAGACTTATGGACTAGGTTGTGGACCCTTATCGGATTCCTTGTTGGGACACTTTGGGCATCCCATGGCGGATACAAGGACTACTGTAAAATCCTTGACGTTTAAGACAAGGACTTTACTTTTGTGGATGACTCCCCTCTATCGACATAGCCGACAAGGACTCAGATAATCCTGGGACCTATGTATTCTATATAAACCGGGGACGAGCTAGTCAATAGAACATCTTAGATCATAGACCTTTACAATATAATCTCTTGGTACTTTATACTCTCTATATACTCCAACACAATAAAGTACAAGCAAAAAGTAGGGTCTTATCTTCAAGAAGTGTCTGGACCTGGGTAAACTCAACGTCCCTCTTACCATCGACTTCTAACCACCTAGCTCGGGATACCCTACTAAGCGTTCTGCTAGAATTAGCTCCGACATTTGGGTCTGCTCGACACCATTCTTTTGATAACAATGATCAGGAGAACCGAATCATTATGCAACACATGAGCTAGTCTTAGAAGCAGCAACAGGAAACTACTTGGTGTTTATCTTTTCACATGTGCACCTGGGTTTTCCTCCGAATCTTGTATTCAAGAACCTTTGCAGTTATAACATACAAATCTAAACTAAATTACAAATGTGAAAATAAATAATAAATTTATTATTGCCTCCAGGGCATATTCTTGATCTCTCTCTTCCTCCCTCCTCCATCCCTCTGTGTGTGTGTGGGGGGGGTATCCTTAAGTCCGTGAAGTACTTGAATAGCTTATCTATATCTTTTAAATAAATTCATACTTCTATGCAATTCATTACGAGAAATTTAACATTATTTTATTAGCACACCCCATAACTAAATTAAATTACTCAATACAAAAGTTTAAAAGCTATAATAATATACTAAAACACTAATAAATATTTATAGTAATCATGATTCATAAAATATAAAAATATGATTAAAGTATTTTTTGATAAACAGAAATTTTTATTATCTCAAAATGTAGCATCAAATCGATGAAAATCATCAAAGAGTATCACCCGACCTCTACATAACTAGCATGCACACAACTAATTTTGACTAAAACCCTATCGAAGCAAATGCGCATGTAACCCCCAGCTAGTTATATTTGCATTTCATCTAATTTTTTAGATCCATTTCCTTAAATTGATACTTGAATTAATATGATAATAGTGTGTGAGATGATCAGATATGTTATTGAGATAGTTACAAATGTTACTTGATGTTTTTTTTCTTCAAAAAGGATGTTTAAATCATGGCCTCTACATCATACACAACCGTTTATAATTAAGTTGATGTAAAACAACAAGGCCAAAATCATCAACAAATAAAATTTGACATTTTAGACAATTTTTGCAGGATTGAGCTAAAAATGCTAGTGGTATGTATAAGGTTGAAAATGATAATTTTTCACCTTATTATTGAACTTGACATTAAGGTTGAATTGGTGCCTCTTATTTCGGTGGATTGTGATGTGAAACGGGAGGGAAAATATAGTCCAATCATTAAGAGAGGAGAACATTAAATGGGCTCAACGGGCTAAACTAAAGGAAGTTATGGGCGGTAATACTCAATTTTTTCGTTTAATTGCTAGTGAGAAACATAGAAAGAAGAGAAAAATTCAACTTGAAAAAGGTGAGAGAACGATTGTTGGACAAGAGAACCATTGTCGTAGGTAAATCTGACAAATGCCTTGATAGGGTATCTCAACAAGGTGAATAGATTGAATGATAACAGAACACAAGATCTATCAAATTGTGTTCAAGCCATCAAATTGTCTTCGTTCTAGAGTTACAAATATGCTAACTTTTAATGCTAATATTTTCATGATACAAATACAAATATTGCTTACATGTCTTGTTTTTATTTGAGGAAATAAACACTAGACATTTTAATGTGCTAACAATTTCTACAGCTAAATGTTGAAATTAAAAAAAATAGTGCAAATCTAGTTTTAAAATGGGCCGGGCTGGCTTCATGTCCTCGAACAAAGCAGTGGGCCCACGGACACTAGGTCCGGGCCACCCATTCCCATCTATACATATACAGTATTTCTTTGATGCTGTATTTTAATTGAATAAAAAGCCTCCTTAATCAGGGAAAAGTTAAAGGTCCAGAATGCATGTAGTCCCCTGAATTCTAGAACCAGAACAGGATGCAACAGTATGAATTCCTGTCTTTGAACATGTTTCGAACAAGATACAAATCTATGTGATCCAGAACTCGAGTGTGGAAGCAATGTTGCTCGACAAAATGCGGAGCAGGTATTTGTGTCTATGCATGTAATGTGAACATGCTTTCTGCATTTCCTTTGCTTGTCCTGAAAAACGACATTACATGCTAAAGCACCATGATATGAAGTTCAGTTTTACAGAATCTGACTAACTGTAAATTGCATTTGCACATTATTTGAACTACATATAAGGTCACAGAAACTAGCACGAACTGAAAATACTAAAATTTAGACTAGAATGGCAGCAACCAACTCTAGAAAACTGCTTAATGAAAAACAATTGTAGGAAACTACTACTACCTCCGATCCATATTAATGGGCACACATTTAGTACAACTTTGTACTAGAGTTGTACTAAGTGTGTGCCCATTAATATGGGTCGGAGGGAGTACTGAAATTAACTTGACAGAAACTATCAGGAATCACTGATAAAATACTGAAATTAACTATGCTGAGAAACCCATATGTCTATACACTCAGAATTTAAGCAAGGCAAAGTTCATGAGTCAAATGCCTGCAAAAAAAAAGGTTAATGTGTCAAAACCAGCATATCAAGTTGGTCAATCATGTACACAATGGTGACCATAATAAACTGAAGTACACATAGAAACAGTGGATGCAATCATCACAGAACCACCCAATGGTCACTGTAAGTTTTCAGCCAAAACCAAATTGGGAATACCAAATATTTTCAGTTCGCTTGATCCTGGCTAACATTGGGGCTGCATGACCAATGGCACAAAACACAGAATATGCACATGATAATGATGACCAGAATAAAAACTGAAGTACACAAAGATCATGCAAATCAAACCATCACAGGATCATCTACTAACTCAATTTAGTACTCCTACATCTTAACAGAAGTAGTAAAATGATCACTAGAATGAGTTTGGGGCATGCCTGATCAAAGACGCCTGCCATGCATGCACGGGGAGATTCAGAGTAAAAATTGAAAATAATCTGGAAGCAAACTGAAACATCTTAAACGGTAACTGATGCATCGAGGAACGAAATTAGCACAAGCAAGACAAACAGTCAGTGTAGTTAAGCAGGAATCTCTAGACTAATAAGAGCAGAGCAATTAGATCAATCAATTAGACAAACAGTCAGTGTAGTCAAGCAATTATTTCAAGCCATGCTGGATAAGGCAAGTAGGCAACAACCATTTGGTGCCAAAAAAACTGAAGTGCACAAAGATCCTGCAGATCAAACATCACAGGATCATCTACAAACTCAATTTAGTATACATTTACAGAAATAATTAAACGATCAGTACAGTTAGTTTCGGGCATGCCTGACCAAACACACATGCGCTTCAAACATTCCATGCATGCAAAGCAAGATTCAGAGAAAAACTTGGAAATAATCTGGAAGTAAACTGAACCGTCTTAACTTATGCATGCAGGAACGGAATTAGCACAAGCAGTCAGTGTAAGCAGATTTCTCTAGAAGAATAAGAACGGAGCAACTAGACCAATCTAGTAGTACCAAAGTGCATTCGGTGACATAAAATGTGATCAGCAGTAGTAGAGCACATTACTCATCACGATATTCATTACTCATCGATCGGCAAGATTCAGAGTAAAATTGGAAATAATTTGGAAGCAAACTGAACCATCTTAAAGGGTAACTGATGCATGAAGGAACGGAATTAGCACAAGCAAGGCAAGCAGTCAGTGTAATGAAGCAGGAATCTGTAGACGAATAAGAACAGAACAACTAGATCAATCAATTTGTAGTTCCAAAATGCATTCAGGCCATGCTAGATAAGGCAACAACCATTTGGTGCTAGTACAAAATGTGATCAGCAGTAGAGCACATTGCTCATCACGATATCCATACGACTGCCCAATCTCTCATCAGAACCACTACGAACTAGAACTAGTAGTAAATGCTTTCATGGCTAGAAACATGAAACGATCGAGACGACTCACAGTCACGCATCACTCGCCAGGAGCTACCTGCCTCTTGCCAGAGGTCATCGCTGAGGAGGGGCAGTCGCCGAAGGGTCCCCCGACGCGGCAGGTGCTGTTCGTCTGGACGGCGGACGTGGCGGCCACCGCGGCGGCGAGGTGGATGCGGGGGAACGGCACGTAGACGCCGTGGACGGCGATGCGGGAGTTGACCACCACGTCGGGCTCCTTGATGGGTATGTAGTTGATGCGGACGTCGCCGTCGGAGCCCGAGCCGGAGGCGACGCCCTGGGTGATGACGAGGCTCCGCCCCTCGCCGGCCAGCGTGGGGAGGATCGTGCCAGGGCGGAGGCGACGGAGGTCGGCGCGGGTGAGGTGGTGGTCGGGGACGATGTGGAAGCGCACCGCCGAGACGTAGTCCTGGCCCCCGCCGACGAAGATGGCCTGGTCGTCGAGCGCGAAGACCGTCAGGTTGGAGAACTTCTCGAGCTCGGAGAACTTGACGCGCATGGCCAGCGCCATGAAGCCGTAGCCCCCGTCGCGGAGACGCGCGATGGCGTCGCGGATCATGATGCGCACCATGGAGGCAGCGGTCGCCGCGGAGGCGGCGGCGGAGAGGGCGGTGCCGGTGCCGGTGCCGATGTGGAGGTGGTTGTGCGAGCCGTCGAAGCAGTAGTGGGTGAGCGGGCGCAGGTAGCCGTGGAGGCCGTGGACGACGTAGCGGCCGTCGTTGTAGAGCTCAGGGTGGGACACCTCGACGCCGTCGGCGTAGATCCTGGCGTAGTGGATGCCGAAGGGGCCCCGCTCGGTGGCGACCTTGATGCAGAAGCCGATGGAGGCGGAGGGGATCTTCATGGTGGCGGCGGCGGCGAGCTCGGAGTAGGGGTAGTAGCCCATGGCGATGTGCTGCTCGAGGAGGTGTCGGCGCGAGCACATGGGGCAGGAGGCCTGGAGGAAGGCGTCGGGGGCCGCGAAGACGGTGATGGCCCCGGGCCACCTCGCGAGCGGGGGCGTGTGGGCGAGGAGCGGCGCCTCGGACGCCATCTCGTTGTAGCCCAGGGAGGTGAGGACCCTCGAGAGCTGCTGCAGCCCGTGCTCGGCGTCGGAATCGGACCCAGCGGGAGGCGGCGGAGGCGGGCTCGCTGCGGTCACCGTGGCAGGGAGCGGAAGAAGCGTGGTGGTGTCGGTCGTCGTCGTCGCTGCAGCGGGTGCCTTCGTCGACGCGGTCCCCTCCTCCTGCGGCTGCGGCGTGGCCTCGGCGAGATCCGGCGCCGCGTCGAGCGTTGGAGGCGGCGAGCCCGCTTGGGGTGGCACGACGAGAGCGGGGCGGGGATCCGGCGAGCCGAACCCGGCCTCCGCCGTGGCCTGCGCGTCGGCGAGGACGGGGTCGAGGACGGGGAGCAGGGACTGGCTGTCCGCGTGGAGGTGGTTTTGGTGCATGGAGGGCGCGGCGTCGGGGACGGGGTAGAAGTGGGAGGTGGCCGAAGGGGGGCGGCGGTGGTGGTGGTGGGCGCTCTCCGGCGGTGAGTGGGTGGCGGAGGCGGTGGATAGGAGGGGGGCGAGCACGACGAGGAGGAGGAGGAGGAGGTGGTGGCGAAGGTGGAGAGCCATCGCTGCTGGAGCGAACGATTCGAAATGGGAATGGGGATGGAATGGATAGATCCGCCGAGAGGGGGTTATAAAGCCGGCCGCGCTGATGGGAGAGGGGATGGGATGGGAGCGGAGCGGAGCACGCCGTTTGCACTTGGCTTGGTGGCGCTGCAGGACGGCCAGCGCGACTTGCGGCAGAAGCCAGCCATACGCTCACGTCACTCACGTACCACCGCCTTGCGCGCAGAGACCTAGTCAAAGCGGGTCAAGCAAGGGACCAGAGACCACAACCTTTTTCATCCTTGCTTTGATGCCAAAGCACTTACCGCAATTTTGTCTTCTACTACTACTCTACAAGTATTTTTTTTTCCTCAGCAAAGAATTGAAATTGTGGTAAATTATGTGTGTGACTTTTTCCTTCTAGTAGTAGTACCAGCATTCGTTCATTTGTTCTAGCTGGGTGTGCTGACATCATAAACACACTATAATTATAGAGTGCAAGTTAGTATAGTACTTAGAGCATATTCAACAGCATGTGTATATTTGAATGTCTATATGGTTATATAGACAATGGGCTATAAAAATTCTTTCATATACACGTTTAAATTTACAGCAGATTGTCTATATACACATTGTCTATATTCTCTCCCTATATTATAGACTCAATTGAGCTTTAGACAATGCTTCACATTGTCTATATATAGACAATGTCAATGTCATTTTAGAGGATGTGTGTACTTACACGTTTGTTTAGACAAGCTGTTGAAGACTATTTTGAGATCACATTGTCCAAATTTCATATAGACGTGTTGTTGGAGATGCTCTTAGGTCCCGTTTGGTATGGGGTGGATAAAGATAGCCTCCACACGTTCGGTGCACCCCTGTCCGCCCGAACGCAGAATCCACCGCTGGTACAACGCACGCATCCCAAAGCAAGGCTGGATTGACATGTCAGCAAAATGTCAGCGTTCGGTACAACCATGTCTGCCCGCACACGCCCTCTCCAGTGCCCACTCGCATGTACCAGCTTTTAGTTTTTTCAAACTTTAAAAAGTTTTATCTCTTAAATAAAAAATCCGTTCAAAATTCTGTTTTCACCATTAAATCTGTCGCGACGAGATCTTCGAAACTAGACCCCATATTGGCATGTTTCGACAACTCTCTTTTTCGACCAAAAATTGACATGCTATTCACACTGAAATTGCCATATTGCTTGTACTAAATTTTCCATGGTTTGTTTTATCTATTTTTTCGCTAGATTTAAAGCTACATTGTTTTTCAGATACTTTTCACTCATCAGCGAGCACCCCGGAGAGCTGCGTAGAGTAGATATCCACCGGTCGGGAGGGGGTGTGTGTGTGGGGGGGGGGGGTTAACGACCAGTGTACCCCGGTCAGATGTCTGGCGGTCAAGAGGGGGGGTGGGGTGATGATGCGCGTATGACGGGTTCTTGGGATACATATGCGTCGGGGAGATTCTCCGGCGCACCTCAACTGCGACGGCGAGGGATGAGAATGTGGTTTGTGGTTGAGCAGTTGTAGGTGTTGTGGTGTTGCGATGACGGCGAATCTACCATTCGACGACGACAATTTGTAGTAATACATCGAGGATCCTAGAGAGCTGTGACGACTACTCGTGAACCCCCAGAAGATATCCGATGTTGTGATGGGGGGATTGATGCGCGACAACTGTTATTTGTAGTACATGGCAATTCTTATTTTGTTGGACATGGCAATTTTTAGTAAAACATGGAAAATCGCCATGGTTCCAATGCTGCAATAGTTTTCAAACCAATAGGTTGGGATACATGGCAATTTCTATTTGCAGAACATAGTAAATTTTATGCATAGGACATGGCAATTCTTATTCATCAAACATGGTGATTCTTATTCATAGGACATGACAATTCTTATTCATCAGACATGGCAATTCTTTCTTATTCTTAGGAATTGGCAATTCTTATTCATAGGACATGGCAATTCTTACTAGTAGAACATGGCAATTCTTATTGGTAGGACATGGCAATTTTTGTTAGTACGACATGGCAATTTTTGTTCATAGGACATGGCAATTTTTTACTGACAGGACATGACAATTCTTACATATGGGTCATGATAATTTTTGCAAAACAAGGCAATTTTTGTTCAAAATTGTTGAACATGGCTATTTTGTAAGTAAAACATGATAAATTTACGACGGTTACTAGTAGGACATGGCAATTCTTATTGGTAGGACATGGCAATTTTTGTTTGTGTAACATGACAATTCTTGTTCGTACGACATGGCAATTTATTTTTCGTTTGAGAACGTATTTTTTTTGTGTGAGATGACAATTCTTGTTCATCGGCTATGGCATTTTTTTAATTTACGTGACATGGCAATTCTTATATTGCAGAACATGAACATGGAAAATTTGACATCGACAATAGAGGCGGCAGCGACAGCGAGCTACGATGGTGGAGGCGATGACGGTGGCGAGCTACGACGACGACGAAAATGGCAAGTTGCGGCGATAACGGCAAGCTGCGATCATGACGTCGGATAGAAGCTACAGCGACAGTGTCGAGCTACGACGATGACGCCAACGATGGTGGCGAGCTACATCGATAACAACGATGAAGGTGGCGAGCGACAACGGCGCCGATAACGAGGACGGCGAGCTTCAGCGAGCGAAAATGGCGGCGAGCGACGGCGACGGCGACGGCAAGCGACAGCGACGACGGCGGCGGCAAGCGACGGCAAGCGACAGCGACAACGACGGCGGCAAGCGATGGCGACGGCGGCTGCGAACTGCGGCCGAGCTGCGCGTGTACGGCAAGCTGTGCATGCACAGAGCTGTGTGTGCATGGCGTTCGGGTGGCAAGCGAATTTGCACCCAACGAAATCGTTCGGTGACTGAATGACGAAAACGTTCGGTACTAGCTCCCTCACACCTGACATGCGGTGAATATCGGAGTCCTATATATTTGTATTTATTTTACAAGTGTATATCATACGATACATGTAATTTCCACTTAAAATAATACAAACCAATTGAGGCATGTATATTTTACAAGTGTAAACCACAATCGAACCAATCAAATCCTTAGTAGTTAACTTTTTTTCTTGTTTACTTTTCACATATTAATTGAAGGTATTTAGTGGTATACACATATCATATACTGCAAAACAATGTTATATTATAGGACGAAAGGAGCATATTTTTCACAAATACACAAAGCATTTGTATTATTTTATTGATAGAAGTGAGTAGAGGAGCATACACAAAAGGGGTTGCTCGACCCCAAAAAAACAGTATGATTCTCTCGAATGATGTTCCTTAGCCATACGACGTTGGCCTTGGTCCATAGGCGCGTCTCTTCTTGGATGGCACTCAAAAGTCGGAAAGTAGATGGTCGGTCGCTGTTTAAGACAACTATTTTGATGTTTCCAAAGCCACCAAGCAGATAAGATAATGATCGAGGATAAGCCCTTACGTAGTGAAGAAGGCGCTTTTGGTCGCAAGAGACTGCTGAAAGGATCGAGATAGACCTAGAGGGGGGTGAATAGGTCTTATTACAAATTTTAACACTACTTAACAATTTTAGGCAATAATGCGGAAGATAAAGGTGAGTCTAACAATTGCAAGGTTTACCTAGTTGTGACAAGATAAACAATAAGCACAATATACTAAAGCAAGTGAGGGGCAAACAATACGGTAGTACAAGTAATAAGGGGAAAGAGTAGGGATAACCGAATGACGCGAAGACAACGATGTATCCCGATGTTCACTTCCTTGGAGGGAAGCTACTCACCGTTCGGAGAGAGTGGGTGAAACCACGAAGGCACACCAACGCCACGAAGGCTCACTCTATTCCCCTTGAGATATCATCACGAAGGCGATTCTCAACCACTACCGGTTGACCTTAAAGGTGGTCACCAAACCCTCACAAACTCAATGGGGGTAATCACAATGGTCGATTCCTCTCCGAAGAACTCCTACCCGCCTAGGAGTCTCCAACCTCCAAGAGTAACAATATCAATGGGAAATGCTCAAGACTTGCTCAAAACGCGATTTGCTTTGGTTGGAAGATGGGGAAGGGCGGATCTATCACTCGGTGAAAGATCCGTCAAGAACTCTCAAGGAACTCTCCGGGATCTGAGATTTGGTCAGGGAGAGAGTGAGAGGGAGCACTTGTGTTCTTGGGTGTTTGCAAATGAAGTGGTCAACCCTCACAAGTGGGGGTGAGGGGGTATTTATAGCCCAAGGGACGAAATGTCCATTGGGGCAATATGTTGTGTAAGTGTCGGACGTCCGTCAGGTGTCGGACGTCTGAAAGTCCAAATGTCGGACGTCCGAACCATACCGGACGTCCGAAGCGTTCAAAATGAGTTCATCATACAACACCCGAGGAAAAGGTCAGTAGCACATCGGACGTCCGAGGGGTCGGACGTCCGAAACACGTCGGACTTCCGGCGAATTTACATGCCCACTGATCTTTCCTACGAAAAACGGTATATGAGATGCGGACGTCCGATGGATGTCGGACGTCCGAAACTTTGAATTGTCGGATGTCCGAGCCTTCTCAAGCGCCCGAAAGTAGTGATCAGATTTTTGCATTTTAGCTCCGATTTTGTGTCGGAATGTTTTTGTTTTAATTAGCTTTGAGAAAATCTTAAACACAAACCCACTGATCCCCTCTTAATAGTGCGGGGATCCCTATACTCAAGATTAACCGAAAAGCTTACGCTTCAACTTCATGGGTTCCGTATCTTGAGAAATTTGATAAGATCAAATGGTCCTTGATCCACCACCACAATGAACCGAGGACTAAAACCTAAGATATACTTGGCAAACATTATTAGTCCTCTATATGTACATTGTCATCAACATAAAAATATAATTAAGGGCAAGATTGCACTTTCAATCCCCCCCTTTTTGGTAGTTGATGACAACCTACATATAGCTCCCAAAATTATTCAGATTTTGCTTTTTAGTGGGAGCAAGTTTTACTATGAACTCCCCCTTAATGTGTGCATATAAGATTCTTTACTTTACGCAAGATGCACACATTTCGGGCGAGTCACAATACATGATATCAAGTCAAACAATCATTGATTATGGAGATGACAAATTAGATTGCACCAAACATAATAGAAACATATGCCAATAAGTTTTCAAGCCAGCCAGACGCAAGAGCAACACCATGCATAGCAAAAAGTTAGAAGTATTGCATGAGACACATAAAACCACATAAACAAGTCTTAACACACCAGGACCCATACAACGACATAATCAAGTCATAATCACGTCTCGATCACCTAGAAAACATAAGTAAAACACATAGTACTCTCCCCCTTTGGCACCAAGTACCAAAAATGAGGGGGCACACATACGAACGATACTAGTGAGTCCCACTGCTGCTCGCGCCAGGTTCTTCAGGGAAGAAATCCGCCCACTCCTGTCCCGTAGGAAAACCGAAACCAAGATCAGCGGGAGGAGCATCGGGAAGACGCTCATCATCACTGACGTTGGTCTCTCCAGCTGCACGCAGACGGGCCTTCAGGGAGTTCTTGGGCTGGATGAGACTGGAGACCACCGTGTGGTTGGAGTGGCAGTTGAACAAGATAGCCCGCATCATAGCCGCTTGGGCCTTACCCAAGAACTGAGCCATACGACGCATAGGAGCCTGCTCCACTGACTGACGGTGAAGGTTTCCACGAAAAGTGGTGTGCATCGGAACAGGGCGCGTTAGGAAAACCTCAGGGGCATCGAAGTACATGTGCTCCGGAATGGAACAAACAATGTGGGGCTGAGTGATCTCCAATGGAGAGGAGACGACATACTGAATGAGCGCCATGATGAAGGGTGCATGGGGATATTGTCTACGCTGCTGAAGGCTCGCCATCCGAATCTCATGCCAAAGATAGTGGGGCACGTCAAGACACTTGAGGGGGGTTTCATGGATATGGCACATCAATGTGATAGCAGAGCTGCTTCAATGAGTCTTATCACCATACTTGGGATACAGAGTCCTGAGCACGCACTGGTACAGGAACTTATAGGGCTGCTTCCAAATGGATATGTCATTGGGCTTCCTGTAGCAGTCATCACCTTCAATCCCAGACTTAACAAAGCACAGACAGTCATTGATCCCCTTGGGCTTCTCCTTTGTAGATGCATGAATCCGGACACCAGAGGAGCGAATGTTCAGAGCTTTCTGAAACTGAGCAAACGTGGCAGTGCACTGCTGCTCACCAGTCATCCATGATATCTCTCGGTGATTGGTGTGGAAGTAGCATGTGGCATAGAACTATAGGATCGCAGCAGTGTTCCAGTCATGCCGAAAGCGGAAGACTGGACCGAGCCCCACAGAATCAATAAGATCCATCACACCGGGAAACTTGTCCGGATTGGCCTGCATGAAGTCAAGGGGAATGCAGGCATGAGAGTTTTCAAGTTCCTGACGAACTGCAACTGACGTGAAGATATTTGCCTGCACATTGGTCCGGAACCTGCCATCCAGACAATCCTGGGGAGCCACAAACTAATTGACACGGCGAATCTTGCGGTATGCATCCAGAGAAATCTTCGAGTAGTCCGCCATCATACGGCTGATACACGAGATAACTTCTCGCCCCTCGTTGGTCACCCCAAGTGGAAGGTGAGATGTAGCGTAGCGGCAAATTTCCCTTAGCAAAGATGCTAAGGTTGAGTATCGAACCAGTAGGACTCCAACAGATACAAGAAGGTGGTGAAGTGAACAATGGCGTCATTTACAACCTAAGGTTGCTTACTTCACCTGGACCTGCACACAGAACAGATAGCTTTGCTCCCAACGAGTACAGAGGAGTTGTCAATTCTTCCGGCCTTGTTGTTTAGAAAGGATAAAACGCACGGGATAATAATGATAGTGATAGCTACGGAAAAGTAAATTGAAGGTGTAAACAATGTTGGAAAGACCGGGGTCCTATGATGTTCACTAGTGATGTCTCTCTCCCAAAAGACGATAAAATAGCCATGCGAGGTAAACAAATTACAGCTGGGCAATTGACAGGATTATGTGCGCAAACCAATGCTAATTATGCTATACAGAAAGGAAGAGGCTCAAAAGCATGGGCGGTACGCCAAGACAAGTAGACCGAAATCCATCTGCATCTACCTACTAATCATCCACCTTGAGATATCTAT
This sequence comes from Bromus sterilis, assembly GCA_950022295.1. NCBI lineage: Eukaryota > Viridiplantae > Streptophyta > Magnoliopsida > Poales > Poaceae > Bromus > Bromus sterilis. The sequence goes on from OX465597.1 coordinate 37,723,436, forward strand.
CCAGAACATCTCGCTGGTATTAAGTTTCGAATCCCACCCAAAGTGTAAACTCAAAGCAACAGATGACTGCATTAAAGAACTTTGCGTAAAGTAAACAATCCTTGCACCCGCAAGTACAAGCACCATTGTTTTCCCCCTTGTGGCAACAACACATCCCCTAGAATCATGTTTCTGTAACTCAAGCTAGTCATCGGGGGGCATGAACCCACAATCATGCATAACGCTCCCTATTGGAGTCACTACCTACTAATTGGCCAAAGCAATAAACAACAACGGAGAACATGCAAGAATTACTCAAGAACATAAATATAAAAGAGGAGAATCAAATATACTACTCAAACACAATCTGAACATAATCTCATAATCCATCGGATCCCAGCAAACTCAGCATAGCAACAGCAGAAAGATTACATATGTGCCTCGATCATGTAGGGAAGCAAACGAGGTCTAATCCATGAAGAACAAAGAGGGGAGGAGAACATCACATAGCTACTAATCATAGACCCATGGTCCAAGGTGGACTACTCACGGTTCATCCGGGAAGCATCCATGGTGGTGGAGAAGCTCCCGGAGGTGGTTCCTCCCTCCGGCAGGGTGCCGGGAAGAGGCCTTCTGGTGCTCCCGATCTTGGAAGCGCGGCGGCGGTGGAACAGAGGAGAGATAGCGAAAAAGGGTTTCGTACCCGAGGGTTTCTCGTCACGGGGAATAAATAGGCGAAGGGGGGCAGCCAGAGGTGGGCCAGGGGCTCCAGGCGGGGGTGGGGCCGCGCCCTCTGGCCTCCTGGGGGCCCCTGGCTCCCCTCTGGCCCCTCTCGGGCTCTTTGCGAAGCTTCCGGTACGCTGATTTTTCCTATATTTTCCCAGAATTTTTCTGGCACTTTTAATAAGGGGGAAACCTGAAATAGAAAAACAGCAGAAAACAGGAACTGGCACTGGGGTGCACTGAGTTAATTGGTTAGTCCAAATATGATCAAAAGTGTATGGAAGTTCATCAATATCATAGCAATATCACACTAAAGAGGCATGGAGCAAGCAGAAATTATAGATTCGTTTTGCACGTATCAACATCCCCAAGCTTAATTCCTGCTCGTCCTCGAGTAGGTAAATGATAACAAGCATAATTTCTGTGGTGACATGCTAACAACCATATAAGAACTTTGTAAGTAAAGCAATCAAGGCATGCAATTCAATTCAAGTCATAACAGGCAAGAGTCTATATTTGGCATTGAAACAAGCAACATAAGAACATAAAGGTGCAAGAGCTCTCGCTGTCCGTGACTCGAATGTCTCCAAATGGTGTTTGCATGCAAGAAAGGGGATATGGATATACGAGAAAAAGTATTTTTGTGTTGAGAACTCAATCTACTAAAGTTACACACTTGGTCTTCTTTGGAATCTTATCTTGACTCATCCCCAGACCACTAGCCAGGTACAAGTCAAAATGATCCACTCCTTTTCGATATTTTGAGCACTCATGCAATGGATGAGCGTAAGAAAGAAAGTTGACACTTAGGATGGCAAAGAGAGAATATGGTGGAGGAGGAAGACAAAAAGGGTGTGAAAGGCTCACATCAATGAGGACAATCATAGGCGAGAGAAAGCCTAATGATAGATATGATGTGAGGAGTAGGGATTGCCATGCAACGGATGCACATATGAGCTAAGGTAAGCTCTCCAGTGTAACTAGTGGGGATGCATCCAACTTGCTTGCTCAAGAAGACCTAGAGCTCATTTGAGGAGGCTCAGCATTGGAATATACAAGCCAAGTTCTATAGTGTGAAGGTCCCCACATAGCTATATGCATAAATGATAATCTCTATGGAGTACAAGATATAAGAGGGAGTACGAGTAAGGATCTCTCAAAAGGAATAGTAGTGTGCCCCCTTCTCTCTTTTTATTTCTTTTTCTCTATTTTCTATTTTTTTTTATTTTTTTTGGTGGCCTCAATGGCTCTTTCTATTTCTCTCATTTGGTCCTCTTTGGGATCTTTTTAAATTGTCCACTTTGGGATCTTTTAATTTTACCACTTTGGGATATTTTCCTCACTTTAGGGGAAACACTCTATATATTACAAAACGTATAGAAGATCTTTCACACTTTACAAAGTACTCAAATCATAAAGAAAATGTAACTATCATGATGTATGCAAATGTATGCCTCTGCCAGTGTAGCAGGATATGCTATGATACTAGCGCGTCATGTAGCAATGATTAGGGCAAGGCCCAACTAGCATGCGGCTCATCGATCAAGCAAGTAGCATGTATGACATGAAGATCAAGTCATGATAAGATGGATGTTGCATGGCAATATATCTCGGAAAGGCTATGGAAATGCCTTGATAGGTAGGTATGGTGGATGTTTTGAGGAAGGATATAAGGAGGTTTATGATGACAGAGTGTATCATGCCAAGGGTTTGGATGTACCGGCGAAGGTGGACGCCAACTCTCGGAGTGAGAAGAAAGCAATGCACGACACAGGAGAGGCTAGAAAAATATGGTAGGTGGAAGTGTCAACTTTCGAATACTCACATTAGTCTGAAGAACTCATGCACTTATTATCGGTAACTCTCAATCTAATAAGGAGGTTCACAAAGAGACAAGTACCCCGAGGAGGAGTGTATGGCGGTTTGGTTATCCTTGCGCATCCTCGACTCATGGTACGTGAGTGTACTCTAATATTCGACCCCTCAGAAGAGTAGTGATCCATCTAGTAGCTAGTGTTCTCAACTAATTTTGTAGGTTTTGAAAATAAACACGGATTTCCCAAAATACGACATCTATCACTAATAGGCTAAAGCTCTTGACACCAAAAGTTCAAACATTACTCAAAACAACACCTCAAAACTATTGCAAGTTACTACTACAAAAGAATAGCAACCTCAATTACCTACTTCAAGTCAAGACACAAAACTCAGTGCAACAGGCAAACTCTCTAAACAAGATAAACATGAAAACTCAAGAGAGTTCCAGCAACAAACTAAACAAAAGCTCTTTAAAAAGATAAGCATGAAAAATAAGAGCTAAACATGACAGTATCTATGAAAAAGATAAAGAACACACACAGCAAAGATAAGCATGAAAAGTCCTATGTTGTGTTCTAGATTTTGGAAGTGGAGCGTGTTTCTCTCCCACACAAAGAGAGTTGAGTTCTAACTTGTTATGAACAGCAAGGAAAGCTAAAGAAAACTGAAAATAAAACCTAAGAGCGAGACGCTCCAAGCATAGCACATAATGCATGAAGTGATAAAAATATAGTGAAACGAGAGACGAACTGATAATTGTTGATGGAGAAGGGGATGCACGGGGGCATCCCCAAGCTTAGACGCTTGAGTCTCTTTGAATATTTCTTGGGGATGCACGGGGGAATCCCCAAGCTTGAACGCTTGACAATTCTTAATCTTCTTTCATCATCTTCCCTCGCACACTTGAAAACTCCCTTCATACATAACTCATCATAATCTGATTAGCGAGCTTAGTACCCATAATAAAATAATTTTTCTCTACTAGAAATAAAGATAATCTTGAAGAGCTACTGTTTCTCAATATTTCCAAAAAGTATTTCAAATAAAAAGCAAGCTTAAGGTTTGCAAAACGAAGAAAAGGAAAAACAGGGCAGAATCTGTGAAAAACAGACCGGCAGGTAGTAAATAATTGTTTAGGGATACTTCTGCAACTCAAATAAAAAAACTCAGAACATACGAAAGTTTCGTAATTTTATAGATCACTCTGTGTAAAAAATTCAGATCAAAAAGAATAACTGGGATTTTTCTGTGATTTTTCTAGTCACGAGGACAGAATCTGTTTTCTGGACAGCATGTCACAACTTTCACTTCCCTTGTCGTATGAGGCTATAAAAGGCACAAAGCTTGAAAAGTAAGGATACAATGATGTTGCTACATTAGTAACAATCATCAAGACCACTAAAAACAGAAGTGAAACAAAAAGGGAAATCCTAAATTCGTTGTGGGCTGCCTCCCGAAAGCGCTTCTTTAAAGCCATTAGCTAGGCATGAAGATTTTAAAAGATGCTCTCATAAGAATAAGGATTTGAAGCAAAAGAGGGCATCAAGAAGCAAATATGAAACACATTTAAGCCTAACCCACTTCCTATGCATAGGTATCTCGTAAGAAAATAAATCAAAGAAGCACAAAGTGACATGCATAGGAAGGTCGAAAAAGAACAACTTCAAAACTTTCAACATGAAGAGAGGAGTTTTAGTAACATGAGAGTTTCTATAACCAAACTTTCCTCTCTGAAAGTAATTATCAGTAGTATCATGAACAATATCAAGAATATAACTATCACATAAATCATGTTTTTCATGACCTATAAGCACACGTGTATAGTTTTCAACACGGTTTTTAGGATGATAAGAGAGATGCAACTCATCACATTGAGCCTTGATAAGAGCAAAATTCTCCGAAGTTGGAGATTTCAAAAGGATAATAGGGCAATCAAGTGTGGGTGCAACATCAAAAATTTCATGCTTAATATACGGAACTATAGCAAGTTCGTCTTTGTAAGCATCATCCATAGTGGCATCATGGCCATCAACAAAGCAAGTATCAAAATCATCAGAAAGGGATGTATCAAGTGAGTCCTCAGAATCATGGCATTCCTCATAACATTTTATTTTTAAAATCCTCAATATAAGAATTGGAAGTATAATTCTCGAAGCAATAAGCAAGAACTGCAAAGTTTTCAGATCTGTAAATAGTATCGTGATACTTTTCAATCAAAGAAGCAATCTCATAAGCACCTTTAAAAGCAACAAACTCTTCAATCTTTTCAACATCAAAGTAATCATAAACACCTTTGGCATAAGAAGATAGAATCTCATTTTCATTAAACTCACATTGGAAAGGAAGGTGTTTATGCTCTATATTAGAGCAGCAAGTAAAATCATAAATGTGGCATAAGCACTCAACATAGCAATAAGAAGTTTGTATTTGGTCCCATAAGTGTTTCCCTTTCTGAGATAGTCGGTGCCGCGTATAATGAGCATGCTCATCCAATGTCCTTCACTCAACCAAGTCAGTTGGGTTTTTAGCGCGAGCACAAATTGATCGAAGACGATCCAAGTGAAACATGTCCATCCTTCCATATTTGGGTGGTTCCACACCCATGATGAAGATAGCATCAGTAGGCAGAGAAAGACAAAGAAGAAAGGTAGCAACTATTTTTTTGGTTTTTCCTAAAAGACACAAAAGAAAAAACTGAAAGGTAAACTAACAAGACTAAAAATCAAAGATAAAAGATAGTGTGCAACTCCCCTATCTTGAAGAATGGAGTCCCCGGCAACGGCGACAGAAATTTTCTTGATACACGAGATAACTTCTCGCCCCTCGTTGGTTACCCCAAGTGGAAGGTGAGATGTAGCGTAGCGGAAAATTTCCCTTAGCAAAGATGCTAAGGTTGAGTATCGAACCAGTAGGAATCCAACAGATATAAGAAGGTGGTGAAGTGAACAATGGCGCCGTTTACAACCTAAGGTTGCTTACTTCACCTGGACCTGCACACACAACATATAGCTTTGCTCCCAACGAGTACAGGGGAGGTGTCAGTTCCTCCGACCTTGTTATTGACAAAGGATAAAACACACGGGATAATAATGATAGTGATAGCTACGGAAAAGTAAATACTGAAAGTAAATTGAAGGTGTAAACAATGTTGGAAATATGGACCGGGGTCCTCACTACTGGAAAAACGTAATTTGCCGTCAGCTTCTGGCTTTGCCGTCAGCATTTTCACGGGGCTGACGGCATAGAAGATATGCCCTCAGCCAGGGCAATTGCTGACGGCTTAGAAGGAGCTAACGGCATAGAAGGTCTTTGCCGTCAGCTGGTTCAAAGCCGTCAGCCGGCTGACGGCAGTGAGGAGCAAAGCTGACGGCATAGGTCCCCTGACGGCAAAGGGGCTCCCACCCCCCCCCCACGAACTGGCGAGCCCTAACTGCCCCGTCTAAGCCGTCAGCCAGCTGACGGCAAAGTCTAACGGAGAGCTTTGCCGTCAGTTGGCTGACGGCTTAGCCGCGAATAGTTAACCCCCTCCCGTCGCCCTCTCTCTCTCTCACACGCACACACACAGACCGAGCCCCCCCAGCACACCCACGCTCGCCGCCGCCGCCGCCGCCCCCGTGGACCGCCGCCCCGCCCGTGGATCCGGCGCCGCCAACACCGCCGAGCGGGACCGCCCTCGCCGCCGCGGATCCGCCTCGCCGACGCCCGCCCCCGCTATCGTCGCCGCCGACCCGCCGTCTTCACCGCCGCCTGTGCCACCCCGAGGTCGCCTCCCACGCCATTGTCGCCGCCCCTGGTCAGGTCAGCCCCCCCCCTCCTCTCTTCACCCCTCTCTGTAGCTAGGTAGCTAGATTTTTTTTAAATTTAGGTTTTATTCCACTTAGGTAGTATTCAACTTAGGTTTTATATTTAGTTAATATTGTACTTAGTAATTATGTTTAGATTTAGTTAGTATAGTTAGAAATTAGGTTCAAATTTATTTAGTATTGTACTTAATTAGTAATTAGGTTTTGATTATGTTAGTAATTATGAATGGAGGTGCCTCCATCGGTGCTTACGGGAAAAAATCGTTGGCCCTAGCATGTGCCCTAGCAAATTTGTTTTAGTATTTGGATAATAGCATTTTAGTAAGGTATTAGTTAGTAGGAGAAGTAGAGAAAGTTTTAGAAAAGAAAAAAAGAAGTATGACTAGAAGAAGCAGAAGAATGAGTTGGAGATGGATGGAGACAGGAGACTTAAAGGCGAGACATTGCGTTCATCGGCTCATCACTCCCGACGGCACAAAAGTGCAGTATCCCTGCAACATAGAAAAGAAGTAGAAGAAAAAGAATAATTAAAAGAAAAGAAAGAAAATAATTTGTTTTCGAAGAATTCGTTGGATGTTAGTATTAGTTAGATTAATTATCGCGAGTGCGTATTTGTTTTGATTGATTGCATTTAAATGTGCAGTAGCTTCGCGAGGGTTTGGTTTTCGACGACCTCCACTGCATTCGAGAGTGAGCACATTTGTTAACTCATCCTTCTCCACCTTTATATTGCTCTGTTCCGGCCTTCGTGCCGATGACACTATCTAGATAGGTAGTTTTAGTATTGAAATGCAAAGTCTTCGCGTAACCAATATGTGTCTCCCATTCGAAAGGGTTACGGTTATAACTATGCATGCATTTTCATATTTATAACGGTGATTCTTTCGAATTGTCCAACGTTATCCATGGACAGCCCGGGTATGTGTAGATTGGGTCATTTTCCCATGCTTTGTTCCGGATCCGATGCAGAGTTTCAACAGCGCCTCCTTGTTGTTCTCCGAGTACACATCCTCTCGGTTAGTTTCCGAGACGTGTATTAGGAGAACAGCGGGGAGGTGCTGCCGAAATTTTGCGTTGGATCGGGAGCAGAGCATGGGAAAATGACCCAATCTACACATACTCAGGTGGGATTAGGACCCATGTTTACCTAGTAGCTGGTAGGTGTGCATGCCGTGCATCCCAATGTTTTAACCATGATTAAAAAATGACCATAATTAATTTGACATACTTGATGAACTGATAATTTATATTGTTCATATGTGGATACTATATAGCTAGCTTGACAGAATGACTGATCGTGAATGGATGTTCTCCGGTCACCCTAGTCAGAAAGACATGACCGATGAATGGTTGAGCAAAACCTATGAATTCCTGCAAACGGCATTTTCTAAAGGCCAGCCAAAAACATGGTGCCCCTGCACTAACTGCAAGAATTATTCGCGACAGACAAAGGATGTAATGGGTAAACACCTGTAGATGCGTGGTTTTACTCCCGTCTATACCTTGTGGACATTTCATGGTGAGTCGGCGCAACGTAACCTTTCAATGACCAACCTTGCACGGACTTATATCGTTGTATGTTGCCATGCTAACCACATATTTCAACTCTTGCCTTGTTGCAACATCATTCCAGAGTCGCATCCCACAATCCCTCTCCCGGTCAGAGCCCTACCAACCCGGCGACCAACCGAGATGGTGCTTCTCCTCCGTGACTTGGCATTTGTTAGTTATTCCTCTCCTTCTTATTCTTATTGCTTAGCTCAACTTAGACTATGCCATGCTTTAGTTAGCTTAGTAAATTCTAGTTAGGCAAAAAATTGCATAATTAGCTTAATTACATAATTTTTTTACATAATTAGCTTACTTACCTACAAAATGACATAGACTTTGCTTATTTGGTAAAAACATGACATAATTACTTGATAACACCAAAAATAGCATAATTAGTTGATATTAGAGCTAAAAATGACATGCCTAGCTCAACTTAGACTATGACATGCTGTAGTTAGCTTAGTAAATTCTAGTTAGGCAAAAATAGCTTAATTAGTTGATATTAGAGCTCAAAAATGACATAATTACTTTAGAAATTTTCAAAAGAAACCATAAGAGAAGAACAGAAGAGAAGAACAAAGAAGAGATGAAGAAATAAGAGAAGAAGAAAGAGGAGAAAAAGATAGATTAAGAAGAAACAAATCTTCTTATTCTTCCTTTTTCTCTTCTTTCTTTTTCTCCATCTTTTTCTTCTTCTTCTTCTTCTTCTTGTTCTTGTGTCCTTCTTCTTCTTCTTCTTGTTCTTGTCTTCTTCTTCTTCTTCTTCTTCTTCTTCTTCTTCTTGTTCTTCTTCTTCTTCTAATTACTTAGCGCTAAATTATTTCTTCTTCTCATTATGCAGATTTTGATAAAGCAGCATGGCACATGGATGGATGCTCCAGGGACTCTAGCTAGTTGTAGTCTTAGATGCTTTGTAATGCACTTTGTAATGCACTTGTACTTGAGGATGCACTTGGGATTCTTTGCGATGCTTTGTGATGCCATCTTTGTTGTTTGCACTTTGTGTTATTTATATTGTGATGCTTTGTGATGTTGTTAGATGCTTTGCGATGCTTTGTGATGCACTTGTGGTGCTGTTTAGGGCCTGGCAGAATAATAATTGTGTTATCTATATTGTTGTTTGAAAATGCAGGGAATTAACAGAAATTAAATTTAAAAAAAACAGAGAGAGTCTTTGCCGTCAGCTTACTTACGGCAAAGCCTTTGCCGTCGGTGGGCTGACGGCAAAGAAGGACACGTGGCAGCTAACTGTTAAATCTGGCAACTCTGGGACGACCAAATGTCCCAGGTTGTCAGCTTTGCCGTCAGCTGGACAGCGGCTGACGGCAAAGGGAAAGGACCCCACGTGGCACTGATCGCAGCTCCCCTGGCAAGCATGGCCCACAAGCAGCAGCTTTGCCGTCAGCTGGACTCCAGCTGACGGCAAAGCCTGCCGTTAACCCCCTAACGGGACTGGGCTTAAGTCGTTGCCGTCAACGGTTTATGCCGTCAGCCTCGGCTCCCTAGCTGACGGCACAGGCTTTGCCGTCGGTCTATTTCCAGCTGACGGCAAAGAACCTGTTTGCCGATAAATTCGTGGCCAGTCTCTTTGCCGTCAGCAAGCTGACGGCAAAGCCTTTGCCGTCGGTTAAAGTGGCCTTTGCCGTCAGCTATGGCTGACGGCAAACCAGCAGATTCCAGTAGTGCCTATGATGGTCACTGGTGATGTCTCTCCCAGAAGATGATAAAATAGCCATGCGAGGTAAACAAATTACAGCTAGGCAATTGACAGGATTATGTGCGCAAACCAATGCTAATTATGCTATACAGAAAGGAAGAGGCTCAAAAGCATGGGCGGTACGCCAAGACAAGTAGACCGAAATCCATCTGCATCTATCTACTAATCATCCACCTTGAGATAGCTATCCAGAACATCTCGCTGGTATTAAGTTGTGAATCCCACCCAAAGTGTAAACTCAAAGAAACAGACAACTGCATTAAAGAACTTTGCGTAAAGTAAACAATCCTTGCACCCGCAAGTACAAGCACCGTTGTTTTCCCCCTTGTGGAAACATCACATCCCCTAGACTCATGTTTATGTCACTCAAGCTAGTCATCGGGGGGCATGAACTCACTATCATGCATAACGCTCCCTCTTAGAGTCACTACCCACTACTTGGCCAAAGCAATAAACAGCAACGGAGAACATGCAAGAATTACTCAAGAACATAAATATAAAAGAGGAGAATCAAATATATTACTCAAACACAATCAGAACATAATCTCATAATCCATCGGATCCCAGCAAACTCAGCATGGCAATAGAAGAAAGATTACATATGTGCCTCGATCATGTAGGGCAGCTCACGAGGTCTAATCCATGAAGAACAAAGAGGGGAGGAGAACATCACATAGATACTGATCATAGACCCATGGTCCAAGGTGGACTACTCACGGTTCATCCGGGAAGCATCCATGGTGGTGGAGAAGCTCCCGGAGGTGGTTCCTCCCTCCGACAGGGTGCCGGGAAGAGGTCTTCTGGTGCTCCCGATCTTGGAAGCACGACGACGGAGGAACAGAGGAGAGATCGCGAAAAAGGGTTCCGTCCCCGAGGGTTTCTCGTCACGGGGAATAAATAGGCGAAGGGGGCAGCCAGAGGTGGGCCAGGGGCTCCAGGCGCCCCCCCTGGCGCGGCCAGGGGTGGGGCCGCGCCCTCTGGCCGCCTGGGCCCCCCCCGGCTCCCCTCTGGCCCCTATCGGGCTCTTCGCGAAGCTTCCGGTACGCTGATTTTTCCTATATTTTTTCCGGAATTTTTCTGGAACTTTTAATAAGGGGGAAACCTGAAATAGAAAAACAGCAGAAAACAGGAACTGGCACTGGGGTGCACTGAGTTAATAGGTTAGTCCAAATATGATCAAAAGTGTATGGTAGTTCATCAATATCATAGCAATATCACACAAAAGAGGCATGGAGCAAGCAGAAATTATAGATACGTTTTGGACGTATCAACGGCCAGTAGCAACCATCGGCTCGGAGGAGATATGGATCGGAGGCATAGGAAAAGCATCGGCAGGATCCTCATCATCCCGAGTACCGGATGCCGAAGAGGAGCCCTTAGCCGGGCGACGCACGCCAAGTTTGGAGGGGCGAGTCACCACAGGGGGATCTTCAGCAGCAAACATATCCTCCTCTTCGCCCCCAATGTTTTCCTCATCCTCAAAGTCGGATCCATAGACGCTATCCTCCATACTAGGAGTGTGCTCACTATCCGAGGATGGATCCGCGTACGTCGGGTGCTTCATGCGGCGACGAAGATGGGGCCGTTCATCCCCGGAACCACCTAGCCATATGAGAAGCACATGAGCACGGAAACCCTAATCATCTAATAAAAAATGGGGGGCACACATGGTGAGCATGTTCATACCACGGGAACCAGAGGCGTCACGATGCTTGCGAGCGGATGTTTTCGTCCTCACCATCTCGAAGCCCTAGAGCAAGAAGAGACGAGGTTGAGGAAAAAATTCGGGCACCACGGGAAAAACCAATCGGATGGAAGGATAGATCGGGAGGAGGAGTACCACGGGGTAGAGGATCCGGAGAGGGGAAACACCGGGGAGGCCGGGGCGGCCGGCGGCGTGACCAGGCGAGGGAGGCGCCGGAGCCAATCCAGAGAGGAACGGACGAGGGGAAAGAAACTGCCCCCTCGGCCCAATGGACAGTATATATAGTGCAGCCAACTTCGGACGTCTGACGGGTTTCGAACGTCCGAACCCTCGGACGTCCGAACTCTGTTGGATTTCCGAAGAGGGCTGAGACAGCGAAGTCAGGCCAGGCAGGGCCATCAGGTGCATGGCAGCAGGGAATGTCGGAAATCCGACGAGTTTCGGACGTCCGGCGTGTCGGACGTCCGAAAGACGACAGATGTCCGACAAACTACTGATCTTTATCGTATCAACCCGAAAATGTTGAAAAATAATTTACTCAATAATTTCAAACAATCTTGACAGGGGCCAAAAGTAGAGAAACACACAAAATCATAACCATGGATGCACACATTAATGAGCAAAACAAGCCTTCCACAAAGGAGAGGCGGTGGCCGAGGCCACCATGTTTGAGTGTGTTGTGCTTTGACACCGCGAAGATGTACCTTGGGTCCAAAAACACATACTCCATCGATAACCGCTACACGTGGGTTCACCGTGGTGAGCACGCAGATTGTTGATGTGTGAATCCATTTATGCATCACGTAGAGAGTAGAGAACTCATTGATTGACTGTCTCCCCCTACATACATGCCTACATCTAGACAAGATAGTTGCTATGTGTATGAATGATAGCAAGATACCCCTAGGCCGAGAATCTATAACGTTCCAAGATACCAAGTTCACCCCTTAGTTGGCAAAACCTTGCTTCATCCAACGGTTTCGTGAAAATATCAGCAAGTTGCTTGTCGGTGCCCACATGTGCAAGAACAATATCACCCTTTTGAAGATGATCCCGTATGAAGTGATGAAGAATGTCAATATGCTTGGTGCAAGGATGTTGACACGGGTTGTTGGCAATCTTGATAGCACTTTCATTGTCACATAAGATGGGTACCTTCTTATAGGTGAGGCCATAATCCTTCAAAGTTTTCCTCATCCATAGAACTTGAGTAGCACAACTTGCGGCGGCCACATACTCGGCTTCGGCGGTGGAGAGGGAGACACAATTTTGCTTCTTGGAATGCCAACTTACCAATGGGTGCCCATGAAATTGCCATGAACCGGATGTTGACTTCTGATCCACCTTATCTCCGGCCCAATCCGCATCGGTATACCCCAAGAGATCAAACTTGGCTTCCTTGGGGTACCAAAGGCCCAACAAAGGAGTATGAACAAGGTATCTAAGAATGCGCTTAACAACCAAATGATGACTCTCCATAGGAGAGGCTTGATATCTTGCACACATTCCTACGCTAAGCATAATATCCGGTCTAGATGCACAAAGGTAAAGCAATGATCCAATCATAGAATGATAAAGAGTAGCATCAAATGGAATACCGGAAAGGTCTTGATCTAGATATCCCTTGGTTAGCATGGGTGTCTTGCATGGCTTGGCATCCTTCATACCAAACTTCACGAGCATGTCTTGAATGTACTTCGTTTGGGAGATGAAGGTTCCTTCGGCAAATTGCTCGATTTGAAATCCAAGTAAGTACTTCAAGCTCCCCATCATGGACATCTCAAAGTTCTTGGTCATAGTTTCCGAGAACCACTTGCACAAAGATGGATTAGGAGAACCAAATATTATGTCATCTACATAGATTTGGCATATGAGCAATTCACCATTGGTTCTCTTGGTAAAAAGAGTGGCATCAATGACACCCCTAACAAATCCTTCCTCGAGTAAAAACTTCCTAAGATGGTCATACCAAGCCCTAGGGGCTTGCTTAAGACCATATAATGCCTTATGAAGTTTGTACATGTGGTCCTTGTGATGAGGGTCACAAAAGCCGGGTGGTTGTGCTACATATACATCCTCTTGTAGTGGACCATTAAGAAAAGCACTTTTTACATCCATTTGAAATAATGGAAATCCATTGAATGCGGCATAAGCAAGAAACATGCGTATAGATTCAAGACGGGCAACGGGAGCAAAGGTCTCATCAAAATCCAAGCCTTCAACTTGGGAGTACCCTTGAGCCACTAGCCTTGCCTTGTTTCGAATGATATTACCATATTCATCTTGCTTGTTTTTGAAGATCCACTTGGTTCCAATGATGTTATGATCTTCACCGGAAGGCCTCTGCACTAGAGACCAAAATTCATTCCGGGTGAAACTAGTGAGCTCATCTTGCATTGCAATGAGCCAATCCGCATCCTCAAGTGCTTGTTCAACCCTAAGTGGTTCAATGCAAGACACAAACGAGAAGTGAGCGCAAAAGTTCATAAGTTGACGACGAGTAACTATACCTTGCCCCAATCCCGTGAGGATCTTGTCAACATCAACACGTCTAGCCACCAATGGCATGATGGAAGTTGGAGTTTCAATAGGCTCCACCCATTCGGGCTCATGAACAACATTTGGTTCATCATCAAGGGCGGAGCCATCATCAATTTCATCATTTTCTCCAAAGCAAATGCGGTCAAGCCGATCTCATGGATCAACCGCATCCTCAACTTGTGGTTGAGAAACCACATCGGATTGTGGAGGGTCTTGTTCTTGTTCTTGGATAGTGGGCTCATCATGAGAAATTGGATCTTGAGTGGTAGGAGGAGGTGCTTGTGGTGGTGGAACACTTGGCCCATCACACACCTCATCATCTCTAGGAACTTGAGAAATGGGCACAAGATCTCCAATGCCCATAGCCAAGATGTCTTGAGAAGGATCTTCATTATTTCCTAAAACACTTGGATCAACTTGCTCCCCATGGGAGCCATTAAATTCATCAAACTCCACGTCACAAGTTTCCACAACACATCCGGTGGATTTGTTGTAGACCCTATAGGCGTGAGAGTTTAAAGCATACCCAACAAATATGCCCTCAATTGTTTTGGATTGAAACTTAGCTAGCCGGTCTTTCTTATTGAGGAAGAAACACTTACAACCGAATACTCGGAAGTATTTGACGTTTGGCTTGTGACCAGTTAGAAGCTCATAGGGGGTCTTCAACAAGATCTTGCGAAGGAAGAGGCGGTTTGATGCATGACATGCGGTGTTGATGGCTTTGGCCCAAAAACTATATGGTGACTTGTACTCATTCAACATGGACCGGGCCATCTCCACAAGAGTGTGGTTCTTCCTCTCGGCTACACCATTTTGCTGAGGGGTGTACGATGCGGAATATTGATGTTCTATCCCCTCATCACTCAGGAATTCTTCCAAAGTGTAATTCTTGAATTCGGAGCCATTGTCACTTCGTATTGCCAAGATGGCCATGTTGTATTTCCTTTGTGCTTTCTTGGCAAAATCTATGAAGATGGCCTTTCTCTCGTCCTTGGACTTGAGAAAGAACACCCATGTGTATCTTGAATAATCATCAACGATGACAAGACCATATTTCTTCCCACCAAGACTATCCCATGATGGAGGACCAAAGATATCCACATGAAGGAGCTCCAAAGGCCTTGAAGTTGACACGATATTCTTGGGGGTATGTTTGCTTGATGTTACTTCCCGGCTATGCATGCACTATACACATGATCTTTCTCAAAAGACACGTTTGTTAGTCCGAGGATGTGTTCACCCTTTAGGAGATCTTTTAGATTTCTCATACCGACATGGGCTAGCCGGTGATGCCATAGCCACCCCTTGTCGGCCTTGGCCATTAGACAAGTTGCATGGTAAGTACTCTCTTTCGAGAAATCAACCGTATAAAGGTTGCCATCCAACTATCCGACAAAGGCCACTTCGAGAGTATCTCTCCTAAAGACTTTCACACTTGTTAGACCAAATAGTGTATCATAACCAACGGAAGCTAATTGGCGAACGGAAAGCAAATTGTATTGAAGGGATTGGACAAGCATGACATTTGCAAGAGACATGTCATTAGTAATAGCCACCTTGCCCAACCCAAGTACCTTTCCCTTGCAACCACCACCAAAGACAATGCTCATGTATGGTTGAATTGCATCCATGAAGTCCTTGAGCAAACGGCTTTCTCCGGTCATATGATTGGTGCATCCACTATCAATCACCCATTTGACTCCACCGGAGATAGCATCCTACACATAGATTTAAGCTTTGGTTAGAGGTGCATATTTTGCAATGGGGCCTCTAAGGTTAGTAACAAGGGTCTTTGGAACCCAAATGGTATAGAAACGGAAAGCATTACGGGGCCCAATGAATTTTGAAAACACCTCTCCATCCTTTGCCTTATGGAGCACATAGGATGGAGGCATTTTCTCCTTCTTCTTGTTAGGAGTGGGCTTGCCCCTAATGGCCTTCCCATTCGCAACACCAACCTCATCAACAAATTTCTTACCTTTGTCCTTGTGCCCTTCACGAACAAAGATCACCTTTTGGGGAGTTGATTCCTTGCTAAGGGTGACATCCTTTGTCACACTTGTACTTGGATCAAACCCAAGTCCTTCCTTAGAAAAGGACTCCTCGTGATGACTTAATACATCATTTAGGTTTTTCTCGTCGTGGGCACAAGTCAAGAGGCCCTTCTTTAGTTGAGAATGAAGAGCTAAGTTCTCCTCAATGAGAGATGCTTGATCAAGGGAAGAGTTAGTAGCACAAGCATCAATATGCACAATAGTGGGAGGAGACATCTTAGTAAGTGTTTTTATATGAGCAAGTTTGTGAGCCTCTAAGGGTGGTGAGTTCCTCATCTTTTGTCTTGAGAGACATGGTGAGTACCTCAACATCCTTAGAAAGAGAGGTGTTTAGCTCCACAAGCTTGCTCATATCATTAGCAAGTTCCTTACATATTTCATTGGCCTTTTTCAAGGAGGCAACATGCTTGTCATTTAAGTCATTTGATGCGTGAACAACTTTGCACAAGTTATCATTTCAAGCTTCCTCAAAGTCAATTTTTCGCTCAAGGAGAGTATAGTTCTCCTTTTCCTTGGTGAGGAGGATTTAAAGGTCCTTAATGGTTGTGGATTCCTTACCCACCACATCCATAAGTAATTGAAATTTTTTGAGCTTGTTGCCTTTGAGAGAGCTCATCATTTTTCCCACTTTAGACAACAACAAATCTTCACAAATAGCATGAGTATCATCACTTTCCGCATCATGAAATTCATCATGAGGTTCGGAAGAGAACATGAAGGACTCATCAATAGGAGTTACCTTGATCTTAGCCGAGGAGGAGGGAGTGTCATCATCAACCAACTTGGCCATGAGGCACTTGTGTGCATTGCCGGTGTAGTCAGTCATGTAGTTGTAGTTCACAACTTCACCTTCCTTGTTGAGGAGCTTCAAGGTATTTTGTGTATCTTGAGCAACTCCGACAACACCACCAACATCCTCAGGATCGGACCCTTCTAGAGCCAACAATGCTTTCTTCTTGAATTTGTTGTTGAGAGGATTTGGGATCTTATTGACAACTTCCTTCCGAGGAAATCGAGGTTTGTCCTCTCTTTTCTCATACGGACACTCCTCCGCAAAGTGTCCCGGTTTCTCATAGTTGTAGCAGTTTCTTGTCTTCTTCTTTTGGAATCTTCCCTTGACACTACAAAAGAACAGCTACCTCAATTACCTACTCTAAGTCAAGACACAAAACTCAGTGCAACATGCAAACTCTCTAAACAAGATAAACATGAAAACTCAAGAGAGTTCCAGCAACAAACTAAATAGTTAGCTCTTTGAAAAGATAAGCATGAAAACTAAGAGCTAATCATGACAGTAGCTATGAAAAAGATAAAGAACACACACAACAAAGATAAGCATGAAAAGTCCTATGTTGTGTTCTAGATTTTGGAATGGAGCGTGTTTCTCTCCCACAGAAATAAAGCTGGGTGCTAACTTGTTATGAACAGCAAGCAAGGCTAAAGAAAACTAAAAATAAAACCTAAGAGCGAGACGCTCCAAGCATAGCACATAATGCATGAAGTGATAAAAATATAGTGAAACGAGAGACGAACTGATAATTGTTGATGGAGAAGGGGATGCACGGGGGCATCCCCAAGCTTAGACGCTTGAGTCTCCTTGAATATTTCTTGGGGGTGCATGGGGGCATCCCCAAGCTTGAGCTCTTGACACTCCTGAATCTTCTTTCATCATCTTCCCTCGCACACTTGAAAACTCCCTTCATACATAACTCATCATAATCTGATTAGCGAGGTTAGTACTCATAATAAAATAATTTTTCTCTACTGGAAATAAATATATTCTTGAAGGGATACTATTTCTCAAGAGTTCCAAAAAGTTTTTGCACAGAAAAAGCAAGCTTAAGGTTTGCAAAACGAAGAAAAGGCAAAACAGGAACGAATCTGTGAAAAACAGACCAGCAGGTAGTAATTTTTTAGGCATACTTATTCAACTCAAATAAAAAAACTCAGAACATATGAAATTTTCGTAATTGTATAGAGCATGCTTTGTAAAAAACTCAGATCAAAAAGATGAACTGAGATTTTTCTGTGAGTTTTCTAGTCACGAGGACTGAATCTGTTTTGTGGACAGCATGTCACAACATTCACTTCCCTTGTCATATGAGGCTATAAATGGCACAAGGCTTGAAAAGTAAAGATACAATGATGTTGCTACAGTAGTAACAATCATCAAGACCACTAAAAACAGAAGAAAAACAAAAAGGAAATCCTAAATTTCTTGCGGGCTGCCTCCCGAAAGCGCTTCTTTAAAGCCATTAGCTAGGCTTAATGCAAATAGATCAAGTATTTTCAAGAAAATAACTAGCCCGTGTGACGGACTCAAAAGGCAACTTAATCTTTTTCCTATGGAAGTGTTTCATACCTTTCTTGAGAGGGAATTGGAATTTTATAATCCCTTCTTTCATATCAATGACAGCACCCATGGTGCGAAGAAAAGGACGTCCCAAAATAATTGGACAAGAAGGTTCACATTCAATGTCCATAATAGTAAAATCAACGGGAACATAATTGTCATTGACAATGATAAGAACATCATCTATCTTCTCCAAAGGTTTCTTTACGGAAGAATCGATGAGACGAACACCAAAAGAACAAGGATCAAAAGGTTTCAATTCAAATATATCATACATTCTTTTGGGCATAACAGAGGTACTAGCTCCAACATCACATAAAGCATAGCAAGAAAAGTTATTCAACTTAATTTTAATCATAGGATCCCAACCATCTTTTAGATTTCTAGGTATGGAGGCTTCTACCCTAAGCTTCTCCTCCCTAGCTTTGATTAGAGCATTAGTGATATGCTCCGTGAAGGCAAGATTAAGTGTGCTAGTGTGGGGGTCTCTAGACATCTTGTGAAGGAAACGAATAACTTCAGAAAGGGTGCAATTATCAAAATCAAGGTCACTACTATCAAGTAAAGTGGTAGTGGTGTCCTTTAGGCTCACTTGTTTGGTAGCTTCTATAGTCATAGGAATTTCTTGTTCTACGGTTGAGGTCATAGCATCACCATTAATAGGTCCTATGGGACTAGGGGTGCATTGGGTGCTAAGAGTTTGGATATCCTCAACCACTTGGATAGTAGCAACAATATGGTGTGTAGGAAGGCTCTTAATTCTATCGTCTTCCTCCTTTTCTCTAGCCCATCTCTCTTTGAGTTTGGCCATCATCCTAATGTTTTCATTAATTTGCATTTGGATAGCATTCATAGGAGTGACCTTCCTCTACTCAAGTGGAGAAGTTCTAATTTTAAGCAATTCTACTTCGTGGGCTAAATTGTCTACCTTTGACGAGAGGTTATCTAGTTTGTCTAGTTTTTCCTCTACACTCTTGTTGAAGGCTTTTTTGGGTAGTGATAAAGTCTTTAAGCATACTCTCTAATTCAGAAGTGGAGCTTTTGGTACTAGGATAAGTGTTGTTGTTCCCATAGTTGTTAGAGGGGAACGGTCTGGGATTGCTACCAAAATTACTCCTATAAGCATTGTTATTGAAGTTGTTTCTAGAGATAAAGTTCACATCTACTTGATCTTGAGCAATCAAAGAGTTTAAAGGAACATTGTGAGGATCAATAGGAGATTTCTTGGTAAGTAGAGACATAATCAAGTCAACTTTTTCATTTAGGGAGGAGATCTCCTCGACAGAGTTTACCTTCCTACCTGTTGGAGCTCTTTCGGTGTGCCATTGGGAATAGTTGGTCATCATCTCATCGAGAAGTTTTGTGGCAGCACCAAGTGTAGTTGACATAAAGGTTCCTCCCGCGGCCGAATCTAGCAAGTTTCGCGAGGTAAAGTTCAAGCCTGCATAAAAAGTTTGGATAACCATCCAAGTAGTCAAACCATGCGTAGAACAATTCTTAACAAGAGATTTCATGCGTTCCCAAGCTTGGGCAACGTGTTCATTATCCAATTGTTTAAAATTCATAATAAAACTCCTCAACTGGATAATCTTTGAAGGGGGATAGTACTTCCCAATAAAAGCATCCTTGCACTTATCCCAAGAATCTATGCTATTCTTAGGCAAGGATTGAACCCAGATTTTAGCTTCATCCCTCAAGGAGAAAGGAAAAAGCTTAAGCTTAACAATATCACCATCTACTTCTTTGTACTTTTGCATATCACAAAGCTCAATAAAATTATTTAAGTGCAAAGCAGCAGCATCTCTAGCACCGGAGAATTGATCTTTCATAATAAGGTTCAGTAAAGCAGGTTTAATCTCATAAGAAGGTTCTGAAGTAGCAGGTGTAGCAATAGGAGTGCAGATAAAGTCCCTGTTGTTGTGACTAGTGAAGTCACACAACTTGGTGTTCTCAGAGGAACCCATAGTAGCAGCAAGAAAGATAACTATTTTTTTGATTTTTGATAAAGGACACTGAAGCAAAAAACCGAAAGGTAAACTAACAAGACTAAAAAGCAAGGATAAAAGATAGTGTGCAACTCCCCTATCCTGAAGAGTGGAGTCCCCGGAAACGGCGCCAGAAATTGCTTTTGATGGTACGAATTAACGCCCCCTCGTTGGTTACCCAAAGTGGAAGGTTGATATGTAGACAGCACCAAATTTCACTCGGTGAAGATACCAAGGTTTGTCTCCAGTAGGACTCCGACAACGACAGGAAGGTGACAACGGCGCTAGAGATTGGTGGTAGGCGTGGACCTGCACACACAACAGATAACTTTGCTCCCAACGAGTACAAAAGGGTTGTCAATCCCTCCGGCCATGTTGTTTACAAAGGATAAAACGCACATGATAATAATGATAGTGATAGCTACGGAAAAGTAAATACTGAAAGTAAATTGAAAGTGTAAACAGTGTAGGAAATATGGACCAGGGTCCTATGATGTTCACTAGTGATGTCTCTCTCCCAAAAGACGATAAAATAGCTATGCGAGGTAAAAACATCACAGTTGGGAAATTGACAGGATTATGTGTGCAAACCAATGCTAATTATGCAATAAAGAAAGGAAGAGGCTCAAAAGCATGGGCGGTACGCCAAGACAAGTAGACCGAAATCCATCTGCATCTACCTACTAATCATCCACCTTGAGATATCTATCCAGAACATCTCGCTGCTATTAAGTTGTGAATCCCACCCAAAAGTGTAAACTCTAAACAACAGACAACTGCATTAAAGAACTTTGCATAAAGTAAACAATCCTTGCACCCGCAAGTACAAGCACCGTTGTTTTCCCCCTTTTGGAAACATCACATCCCCTAGACTCATGTTTCTGTCACTCAAGCTAGTCATCAGGGGGCATGAACCCACAATCATGCATAACGCTCCCTCTTGGAGTCGCTACCTACTACTTGGCCAAAGAAATAAACAGCAACGGAGAACATGCAAGAATTACTCAAGAACATAAATATAAAAGAGGAGAATCAAATATATTACTCAAACACAATCTGAACATAATCTCATAATCCATCGGATCCCAGCAAACTCAACATAGCAACAGCAGAAATATTACATATGTGCCTCGATCATGTAGGGCAGCTCACGAGGTCTAATCCATGAAGAACAAAGAGGGGAGGAGAACATCACATAGCTACTGATCATAGACCCATGGTCCAAGGTGGAATACTCATGGTTCATCCAGGAAGCATCCATGGTGGTGGAGAAGCTCCCGGAGGTGATTCCTCCCTCCGGCAGGATGCCGGGAAGAGTTCTTCTGGTGCTCCCGATCTTGGAAGCGCGGCGGCGGCGGAACAGAGGAGAGATCGCGAAAAAGGGTTCCCGTCACGGGGGTTTTGAGTCACGAGGATTAAATAGGCGAAGGGGGGCAGCCAGGGGGGCCACCAGGGGTCCAGGTGGCCCCCTGGCGCGACCCCACCCTAGGGCGCGCCGGGAGGGCGCCTGGGGCCCTGGTGGGTCCCCTCTGCCCCCCCCCCCCCTCGGTGATTCCGAAAGCTTCATGTACGCTGATTTTTTATTGGATTTTTCCCGAATTTTTGGATCACTTTTTATATGGGGGAAACTTGAAATAGAAAAACAACAGAAAACAGGAACTGGCACTGGGGTGCACTGAGTCAATAGGTTAGTCCAAATATGATCAAAAGTGTATGGAAGTTCATCAATATCATAGCAATATCATACAAAAGAGGCATGGAGCAAGCAGAAATTATAGATACGTTTTGGACGTATCATGCACTCTTATGATTAAACATCTTGCAAGCATGCGCAAATACAAGATAGAAATTAAGGCAAAGCCTAACCACAGCAATAAGATCAAGGATCCAATAGTCCCTTGTGCAAAAGTGTGCAAACTAGGGTTTAGGTTTTTTTCACTCCGGCAACCCACCGTAAGCATTCTTAATACACAATGTATTCCCCTAGGTCCTTAAGAAGGCGAAGTATTGAGTGTTCGACTCACACAACACCACTAGGAAAATAACAACACAACTTAAATATCAAACAACACAAATTACTTCAACATCATATGACTACTAACAACTAGACTTCTCCCATGTCCTCAAGAACTAAAGTAACTACTCACAAGACATAAAAGAGATCATGATCAGAGGTGATAAATATATGATAAAAAATCTGGACATAATGATATTTCTCCAAAAAAACTCAATAGCATTCACCACAAAGTAGTAATCAACACCGGTAGAGTAGAGAGGATAGATAGTACGGATTACAACACAAGATAAACTTGTGAGGTGAGAGTGGATGGTGGTGGAGATTCTGCTGATGTTGGGGATGATGTTGATGATGATCTTGATGATGCCCGTGACGATGGTGATGATTATGGCGATGATCTCCCCTTCCGGGAAGTGATCTCCTCGGCGAAATCTGCCCGCCGGAGAGCCCTTTTCTTCTCTGTA
Organism: Bromus sterilis; assembly: GCA_950022295.1. Classification (NCBI taxonomy): domain Eukaryota; kingdom Viridiplantae; phylum Streptophyta; class Magnoliopsida; order Poales; family Poaceae; genus Bromus; species Bromus sterilis. The sequence goes on from OX465597.1 coordinate 37,746,149, forward strand.
GGTTTCCGCCACGAAGCGGCGGTGGAACTCCGTAAAAGATTCTCCTTTTTAGGTTTTCGCGTAACGAGGAGTATATAGGCCAGAGGGGGGAGCCGGGAGTGGCCCCATGGCTCCAGGCGCCCTCCCGGCGCGGCCAGGGGTGGGTGATACGTCCAAAACGTATCTATAATTTCTGCTTGCTCCATGCATGTTTTGTGTGACTTTGCCATGTTTTGCTTGAAGTTTCATACACTTTTGAGCATATTTCGACTAATCTATTAACCCAGTGCACCCAGTTGCCAGTTCCTGTTTTCTGCTGTTTTTGTATTTCAGGTTTTTCCAATAATTAAAGTGCCCAATAAATCCCGGAAAATTTATATAAAAACTCAGCGTCCCGGAATCTTCCAAAATAACCAAGACATGGCAGGAGGGCCACCACCAGGGGCCCAGGAGGGTGCCTGGCGCGGCCCCACCCTAAGCCGCGCCACCTGCCCTCCTGGCTGCCCTGTGGCCCCCCTCGGTGCCCCCTTTGGCTCCTATTTATTCTCCCATCGCGGAAACCCTGATTCCAGACCCCTTTTCTCCAGAAGCAATTCCGATCTGTGCCTCCATCGCCATCAAGTTTCGGGGGGATAGAATTCCTATACCGGCACCCTGCCGGGACGGGGAAGTGCCCCCGGATTCATCTCCATCGACGTTGCTTCCTCCCTCCACGAAGCGGGAGTAGTTCTCCCTCGGGGCTGAGGTTTCTACCAGTAGCTATGTGTTCTTCTATCTCTCCCATGATGTGATCTTCGTTGTGATCATAGGCTATGTTAATCTAGGGTGATCCCATGATATTTCCCCTTCCTCTATGTATTGGAGAGATGTACTCAATTGATCTTATCTAGTATAATCCCCGAGACCAAGGTGACAGCGGTCTATTGGACATGGGTTAGAAGAATATTATCATGAGTGATTTCCTCTTTTGTGTGTGGATTGAAGATTGAGAGTCTTTTGGTGCTTGTCTTTGACTATCCTTTAGATATGTTGTGGTGATTGTGGTACTCTCTTTGGATGGCCGCGGTGACATTGGGAAATCCATAGATTGAGAACTACGAACTTTGAGGTGTGCTTTTGTAGCCCTACATAATTCTCATCCTCTCTTGACCACAAAGGAATGACCTCCGAGTGCGTCTCCATTGCATGTTTTATGGGAAATATCATGTGATTAGACTATGTTAATATTGTTGGGAGTTACCACTAGTGAAAGTATGAAGCCTAGGCCTTGTTTCCACCATTGTTACACCGTTTGTGCTCTCTTTTGTCACATGTTTTCTTGCTGCACTTTTTATTACAGATTTATATTACCTTGCTTTGCCACACCTATCACTCGTATTTTACCATCTCTTCGCCTAACTAGTGCACCTATACAACTCCTAGTTGTATTAGGTGTGTTGGGGACACAAGAGACTTCTTGTATCTTAATTGCAGGGTTGCTTGAGAGAGACCATCTTCAACCTCTACTTCCCTGAGTTCGATAAACCTTAGGTCATGCACTTGAGGGAAATTGCTGCTGTCCTACAAACCTCTGCGCTTGGAGGCCCAATATAGTCTACAAGAATAGAAGCGTGCGTAGACATCAAGCTATTTCTGGCGCCGTTGCCGGGGAGGTAAGGCTTGAAGGTATATCTTTAGATTCTGCAATTAAATCTTTTCGTCTCTTGTTTTTATTTTCACTAGTTAGGCTTATGGAAAACTGCAATCTTAGTTCGCTGCTTCGGGGAGGCCGCTTTACCACACCCGTGGTAGAGAAGTCTCCTCCACCTAATGAATGGATCCCATTCAAAATACCACTTGGGATAATTGAAAAGGTTATGAATGATCATTATGCAGGGGATGGAATAGTCCATCCTAGTGTTCATCTGTTGAAACTTACAGAACTTTGTGAGTTATTTAAGATTTCAGGTTTGACAAGAGATGAAGTCATGAGGAAATTATTTGCCTTGTCACTGAAAGGAAAAGCATTGGAATGGTATAGGCTAATACATGATTCTCACCTGCTGGATTGGGAAGAGATCCAGTCTCTCTTTTACTCCAAGCTTTATCCTCTTCATGAAGTCCATGAGAATAGGAATTATGTTTATAATTTCTATCCTCATGACGGAGAGAGCATAGCTCAAGCTTGGGGGAGACTGAAAACTTTGATGCTAAAATGTCCTAACCATGGGCTCCCCAAAGATATGATTATTACTAATTTTTATGCGAGGCTCTCTCGACAGGATAAAGACTTGCTCAATGCTTCCTCTGTGGGTTCTTTCACAAACGAAAATATTGATGCTAGATGGTGTAACACCCTCACTGTGATGTAACAGTAATCACTACAGTAATCATTTTGATAATGATTATTACTGTTGCAAATCATGCCATGATCATCTTTGCTTTTGATCCCATTCAAAAATGCCTTTTGGGTTATATTAAAAATCATGTGACAATTAAATCTTGTCCAAAAATTGTGAAACCACTTTTATAAAATCACTAATAATCAGTGGGCCATGTCCATGTGATTGTGGTTATTTGTTATGCCTCTGAAAAATCCAGAAAATTCTTGGCAGTGCTATAACAACACTATTGGTCATTTACAAATTCCAAACAAATGTCAAATGACTTTATAAAAGTCCAATACTTTTTGTAGCCCTTTGGTAAGTTGCAATACTAATTATGGTATTGTTTTCATGATTTATAAAAATGCAAAACTAACTAAAACATTTGCACACACAAAAATGGGAAAACAGAAGTAAAACTAATAAAAAGAAAAAACCTATTCTACGCTCATGGGCAAGGCCCCCTCCCCTCCCCACTGGACCGTCCCAACGCCCAGCCCAACCTCCCAGCCCATCCCCTCCATGTTGTCTTCTTCTTCCACCTTTGCGTGGCGAGCATCCCCCGGCTCCATGGCCGACCGAGCCGTCGTGGCGGCGATCCCACGGTCGACGGCGGGGATAAGATGGCCTCAAGCCCCCCGGCACCCCCAGCGAGAACCCTAGCCGCCCCCTGCCCTTTTCCCCTCCTTCCCCTTGCTCCCCTCTGTTCTCTCTCGTCACTGCCCGTGTGCGCCACCGTGGTCGCTTCGTCGTCCTCCACGTGGCCAACGGCCATGCCAGGCCGCACCGCCTTGTCTTGCCGCCTCGCCGGCCTCGTCCACATCTGCCAAGAGTTGCGATTCGACGCGGAACTCCTTGCTGGTGGCGAATCGAGTCGTTCTCCTCCTCTCCGGCATCCGGCAACTTCCGGTGATTGCGTCGCTGTCGCCGCTCCCCCAGCCTCCTCAAGTGCATCCTCAAGCTCCTGGTGAGCTCCTACGCCTTCTTCATCAGTCCACGCTCGAATTGGTGCTCGTCGTGGCCATCCCTGTGGAGTCATTCCCCCTCCGTAGCCTCCATGGCCGGGCACGCCCTTCGTGCCTCTGCCCGTGCCCGGCGCGCTCTGGCCACCCTGGAGATGCTGCTCGTGCGCGCTCGCTCGCTGTGCGCTGCATCTCCTCACACCCCCGCACCCGTGCCTCGTTGTGCTCCGGCCCGGCCGCCGCCGTGCTCACCATGGCCGCGGCACCCACGGTCGCGCCCACCCCCCTGCACCGCGCCCCCTGGACAACCCACAACGCCCCTCGCCACGCTGCCCCCCCCCCACCGCAGCCGCGCTCCCCCACCCTCACCGGAACGGCCAGCACCGCCGTGCCGTGGTCGCCGGCGGGCACACGGCAGGGTTATCCCCAGGACTACCCCCCTGTTAATTGGAACAGGATCAAACAACCCCCCCTAGGCAATGACATGTGGGCCCAAGGCCAATGGATTAAACTAAACGACTATTAGTTAAACCCGTGTGACTTACATGTGGGGACAACCACTAATTAAAACGAGTTAATTGATTTTAACCCCGGTGTATATGACATGTGGGCCTCCCAGCCATTGTAATTAAGAAAATGGTTTAAGTAAATTGTGTCAAGTCATGTACCTATGACAGGTGGGCCTGCCTTTTAAAATAACCCCTGGTTTTGTTGGAATGCTTAATTAAAAATATCCCTATGACATGTGGACCCCTCTGTTAATTGGATAAATAAATCAATTGATTAGTACTGTGATTATGACACCTGGGCCCTACTTGTAATGAATTAATAAAATGTTATATAAAAATGGATGGCTGACATGTGGGACCCACTGGTCAGTTGACCAGTCAACCTTACAGGTGGGTCCCCTCTGTCAGGTTTGACCAGTCAACTACTTGTGGATAATGCTGAATTTAATAATAAAAGGAAATCCAGAAGTTCTTTTAAATTGATTTAATCTTTGAAAATCAATATCTTTTAAACCGTAAATCGGATGGAAAAACTTTATACATGAAACTTTCTCACAAAACTACAACGGATACGAATACGCTACCCATATACCTACCACACCCCTCTAACATACCGAACAAGGAACATTCCCCCTCCGATTGCACTGTCCGATAAGTGACCGGAGCCGGTAAAACTTTCCGGATGAAAATGTTCGGAACATGAAAGTTGTTCAAAATCAATCAACGAACACGGATCCACTATCCACATGTCTGCCAGATGTCTCTAACACTGCAGACATGGAACCTTCCCTCTGGATCATCTGCCCGGTAATCACCCGGTACTGATGAGTCATCACCGGATAAATTCCCGCTCCGCCTAAAAATACTTAACACTGCGTTAGAGCCCCGTTGCTTTGTATCTGATATGTCCTGCATTTGTATTGTTATTATTGCTGTGTATTTATTGTTTCTCCCCCCTTTATTCTCCGATAGAACCCGACGCTGCCGCCGACTACACCATTGCCGAGTACGACTACTTCGTCGACGACCGTACCCCTACCGTCGAGCTTCCAGGCAAGCAGAGCCATTCTCTTCCCAAGATATCGCCTATCTTTCCGTACATTTCTTGCACTAGGCATGGTTACTGCTGCTGCTACGATTACAATCCTATTCAATTGCATTGCTTGATTTTGTCGCCCCTTGATGTACCTTCCTTTATCCTATGATGCCTATTATTACTTATGCATTATTCAGCAGTGAGCCCTGCGCATTGTTAGCTAGGATTAGATAGCGGGCCGTGATCGCTCTGGGAGTGAACACGGATAAAATATATACAACTGCAACAGGTACGGATCAATGCAGACGCCCTAGGGAACCTACAATGGCGAGACTCTGCCGAGTCGTTTCGAGTTTGACTTACGAGTGGAATGGACTCGTATTTCACTCTCGTCGGCTCAGTAGCGTAGCATCACCGGAATGATACGAGGTTTACCTCTTTAGTTCATTCCGCTGATGTCTCTGTCAAACCTCTTTAAGTGTGCCATCGAGGGTGATACCTCCTGGTTTCACTTAATGGTAGGCACTCAAACCAACTGGTGTCCTTAAAGGTAAGAGTCGGGCGACCCAACGGTGCCCGCGAGCGGTATATTGTCGGGAGCGACAGGGAGGGTACGACCGACGTTACTGGCGTGCTTGGCCCCTGCTCGTATCTCGCGAGGGTTACCAAACTACGAAAAGTCGAGCTCTACCAAGAGCACACGCGAGACAAGGTAAGGAGACGGTTCACCTTATTGGTAAACGCAGTGACTTGGTGGGACGACAGGGCAGGCACCGATGTACTGGTGGTCCTGACTGCTGTCGTTGACCGCGGGTCGGTTAAGCCGAGGCACCGATAACGGTTGTCACGCAGGTTAATTAAAATGCTAAATGGTTCGACGGATGACTTGAGAGACCCGTTGGTCTGTACGCACTACCTTCACGTGGGATAAGGAGTTATGGGCTCCCCTGCGTCGTAGTTTGTCCGAAAGCTCTTCAGACGTCAGCAGTACTGCGGCCTGATCGCCGGGAAGTGGTCTTGTCTTTTTGCTGCAACAGGTGTGTTTGGATTTGCTTTTTCTTCACCGGCCAGACTCGCACCGTGCAGGAGCGTGCAAGGGTGAGGGACCTAGACCCCTTGGCGCATAGGATATAGTCCGGCGGATGGCCTCTCTGCTGAGCCTAGGATGAATTGCGATGTGTCGGATAGCCTCGGTGGGGCGTTCCCTAACAAGGTTCACGCCACCCTGGAGATCCGAGCGTGCAGGCTGAACAGTAGTGCACCCCAGCAGGGAGTTTAATCTATTCGAATAGCCGTGTCCACGGTAACAGGACGCTTTATGCTGAAGCTGGATCTTACCACTAGAAACTATTACTATTAAACTGTATGGTTCCGGGTTTTCTTCCTCGCAGGGAAGTCGTGGAGGGGAACTCAGAGGCATTATTATTATTAATTATTACAACTTATATTATTCAATGTTGCAGCAACTTCTGCTTCATTGTCACTTTATTGCTTTATATAAACTGTTGGTTGATTCTCTTCTCATGCTGCAAGACATCGTCAGAAGATGTTGGTCTTCGATAGGCCTAGCTTCTTACCCTTATTCTGAGTTCTATCTTGCAGTCCACTATATACAGCCTCCCCTTTCCATTTGATACAAATGCATAATGCTTAGTAGCGGACGTAAGACTCGCGGGTATGCTAGATACTCACCTGCTTTATTTCCTTTACTGCTTTGCCTGATCGGCCGCTGCAGTCGACGTTGGAGCCCAGGAGCAGGAGTTCCCGATGCCGACCACCACAACGTGAAGATCCCCGATGCCTTCTACGACGTCAAGTCCCCCCGTTGACCAGGAGTAGTTTGGAGGTTCCCAGGCAGGAGGCCTCGCCTTCTCGATCATTGTTGATATTTTTGCTAGCCTTCTTAAGGCAAACTTGTATCCTTGTGTCTGTACTCAGATACTTTTGCTTCCGCTGACTTTGTGCTCTCGAGATGTTGTATTCGAGCCCTCGTGGCCCCTGGCTTGTATTAAACAGCTTGTATTATTTTATTTGTAGAGTTGTGTTGTGATATCTCACCGTGAGGCCCTAATCTCGATCGTGTACCTTGCGTGTATGATTACTGTACACGGCTTGATTTTGGGGGCGTCACAGATGGGAACTCCTTGAAAGAATTCAACGCAATACTGAAGATTGGGAGATCGACAAAGGTAAAGAGTCAGGTATAAATTATGAGTATGATTGCATCAAGTCCTTTGTTGAAACATCAAGTTTTAATAAGTTTAGTGCTAAGTTTGGGCTTGATTCTCAACTCCTTGTTGATTTTCTCAAATCTTTTGCTTCACATCTTAATATGCCTAAGGAGAATTGGATCAAGCATCATGAACCTTTTAAAGAGATTTGCAAAGAAAATGAGATTGTTCATGATGATTGCAACATGCATGATCCAATTCCTCAAAATGAAGTTTTATATAAGCATGTTAATTTTTGTGGAGTGGATAGACCTTGTGAAAGGCCTATGATTGAAGAAGAGAAGTATTGTAAGCAACATAAGCATGAAAGAACAATCACTTGGGTCAAAGATTTAAATGAAATTGCTAGAGAATTGTGTGTCCTTTATCCTTTTACTTGTGAACTTTGCTCTATAGAGGGACGCTTTAATTTTCAATGCATGAACTTTCAAAGCATAACTGTTAATCAGTTGTGTGATAACATGATCACTTCTATTCTTTATGATGAACTTATGTTATTTTTGATGTGTGAAGAGTTATCAGAAAAGACTTCTTGGCTAGATGTTAATGCCTTAGGAATTAGCAACACCTTGCAAAATTTCCATCTCTATTGTGTTGTTAATTGCCATTAAAATGATTACATAAGTAATATTAGAAAGGAGGGAACTTTACCAAAGTATAAAAATGTCTCTTATATCTCTACTAATAAAAAGGAGAGTTTCTCCCAAGTTTCCCCTATTGTTTCTAATGATAAACCAGGATATGTGGAGAAGCATCATCTCCAACCACTCCCTCGTAAGGAGAATAAGAAGAAAAAGAAGAGGAGGAGAAAGAGGAGCAAGAAGGAAGAAGAATGGGTATCAACCTGGCCTGAGCATATTCCTCGCATCAATTTTTATCCTAACGGACAGAAATTTTTGGAGGACAGTGAGCTTGATTGCATTCATTATTATCCCGATGTTAAGTCTGTAGGCACTATTGAAGATGATTTTGGTTATGATATGCATGTTACTTTTGGTTATTGGGAAAATGATGATAATGCTACTTATGACCTTGAAAATCTTTTTGGTACCAACTCTGAGAGTGATGATATGAAAGCTCTAAGCTTGGGGATGATAGGATTGCAAGTCCTTTACCCATTAGTGATGTGGTAATTGATAATTCTATTGCTAGTAAGAATAAAGACAACATGTTTCCAAATATAGTTTCTAGCAATGATAATGCTCTTATCTACTATGATGATGTTATAACTCCTATCTTTAGTGATTTTAAAGGTACCTATGACATAAGGAGAAATTATCCTTATGAAAGAGGGAATTACTCCCTTGTTGAACACCATATTCCTAATACACAATTAATCTATAGTGTTCAAGTTGTTTATGATAGTCCTACTCTCACTATTACCAATGAGAAAGATTATGCTTATGTGGAGAGTAAGAGTACCCTTTTGCATGTGGTTCATGGTAACAATGCTTTATGTGATACTTATATTGTTGAGTTTATTCATGATCCCACTGAAAATTATTATGAGAGGGGAACATATGCTTATAGATATTTCAATAATATCAAGTTCCCTCTCTTTATGTTGAAGGTTTTGAAGTTGCACTTATTTTGGCTTCCTATGCTAATATCTTTATGCTTCCATGATTTATTTCTCTACAAGATCCCCTTGCATAGGAAGCATGTTAGAATTAAATGTGTTTGTTATTTGCTTCTTGATGCTCTCTTTTGTTCTTCAACTCTTATTCCTTATTCCTATGAGAGCATCATTAAAATCGTAAGCCTATCTTTATGGCTATAAAGAAAGAGCTCTAGGGAGACAACCCTTGTTATCTTTAGTTTGAGTTTTTTACTTTCAGTTTTTAGTGGTCTTGATGATTGTTACTACTGTATCAATGTCATTGTATCTTTAATTTTCAAGCTTTGTGCCAATTATAGCCTCTTATGACAAGGGAAGTGAAAGTTCTGACATGTTGTCCAGAAAACAGATTCTGTCCTCGTGACGAGAAAAATCACAGAAAAATCCCAGTTCATCTTTTTGAGCTGAAATTTTTACACAGCGTGCTATATACAATTACGGAACTTTCGTATGTTCTGAGTTTTTCCTATTTGAGTTGCAGAAGTATCCCTAAAAAATTCTTTTCTATCTGCTGGTCTGTTTTTCACAGATTATGTCCTGTTTTGCCTCTTCTTCATTTTGCAAACCTTAAGCTTGCTTTTTCTTTGCAAAAACTTTTTGGAAATCTTGAGAAACAATAGCTCTTCAAGAATATAATTATTTCCAGTAGAGAAAAATATATTTTATTATGGGTACTAACCTCGCTAATCAGATTATGATGAGCTATGTATGAAGGGAGTTTTCAAGTTTGCGAGGAAAGATGATGAAAGAAGATTCAGGAGTGTCAAGCGCTCAAGCTTGGGGATGCCCCCATGCATCCCCAAGAAATATTCAAGGAGACTCAAGCGTCTAATCTTGGGGATGCCCCCGTGCATCCCCTTATCCATCAACAATCATCAGTTCGTCCTTCGTCTCACTATATTTTTATCACTTCATGCGTTATGTGCTATGCTTGGAGCGTCTCGTTCTTAGGTTTTATTTTTAGTTTTCTTTAGCTTTGCTTGCTGTTTATAACAAGTTAGATCCCGTCTTACTTTGTGTGGGAGAGAAACAGGCTCCACTTTCAATCTAGAACACATCATAGGATTCTTCATGCCTATCTTTTTGCTGTTTTGTGTTCTTTATCTTTTCGTAGCTACTACCATGTTTTGTTTTAGTCTTACTTTGTCTTTAGCAAGAGCCTTGGATTTTGTTTAGTTTGTTGCTGGAACTCTCTTTAGTTTTCATGTTTATCTTGTTAAGAGAGTTTGTTGTTGCACTGAGTTATGTCTTGTCTTGAGAGTAGGTAATTGAGGTTGCTATTTAATTTTAGTAGTAGCTTGCGATAGTTTTGAGGTATTGATGTGAGTAATGTTTGAACTTTTGGTGTCAAGAGATCTAGCCTATTAGTGATAGATGTCGTATTTTGGGCAATCCGTGTGATTTTCGAAAACCAAAAACCCTGTTGAGAACTCTAGCTACTAGATGGATCACTAACCTCTGGAGGGTTCGAATATTAGAGTACACTCACGTACCATGAGTCAAGGATGCGCAAGGATAACCAAACTCCCATACACTCCTCCTCGGGGTACTTGTCTCTTTGTGAACCTCCTAATTAGATTGAGAGTTACCGATAATAAGTGCATGAGTTCTTCGGACTAATGTGAGTATTCGAAAGTTGACACTTCCACCTCCTCATATTTGCTAGCCTCTCCTGTGTCGTGCATTGCCTTCTTCTCACTCCGAGAGTTGGCGTCCACCTTCGCCGGTACATCCAAACCCTTGGCGTGATACGCTCTGTCATCATAAACCTCCTTATATCTTTTCTTAAAACAGCCACCATACCTACCTATCAAGGCATTTCCATAGCCTTTCCGAGATACATTGCCATGCAACATCCACCTCTTCATGACTTGATCTTCATGTCATACATGTTCCTGCTACACTGGCAGCGGCATACATTTGCATCATGATAGTTATATCTTCTTTATGTGAGTACCTTTGTAAAGTGTGAAAGATCTCCTATATTCTTGTAAAATATAGAGTGTTGCCCCTAAAGTGAGGAAAAGATCCCAAAGAGGACAAAATAAAAAGATCCCAAAGAGGACAAATGAGAGTTAAATAGAAAGAGCCATTGAGGCCACCAAAAAATACAAAAAAATAGAAAAAAGAGAAAAAGAAAAATAAAAAGAGAGAAGGGGGCACACTACTATTCCTTTTGAGAGATCCACACTAGTACTTCATCCTCTATCCCTTGTACTCCATAGGGATCATCATCATGAATATAGCTATGTGGGGACCTTCACACTATAGAATTTGGCTTGTATATTCCAATGACGAGCCTCCTCAAACGAGCTCTAGCTCTTCTTGAGAAAGAAAGTTAGATGCACCCCCACTAGTTCCCTTGGAGAGCTTTTAGCTCACATGTGCATCCGTTGCATGGCAATCCCTACTCCTCACATCATATCTATCATATGGCCTTCTCTCGCATATGATTGTCCTCATTGATGTGAGCCTTTCACACCTTTTTGTCTTCATCCTCCACCTTCTTTCTGTTTCGCCTTTTAGGTGTCAACTTTCTTGCTCACGCTCATCCATTGCATGAGTGCTCAAAATATCGAAAGGGAGTGGATCAGTTTGACTTGTACCTGACTAGTGGTCTGGGGACGAGTCCAGATAAGAATCCAAAGGAGACTAAGTGTGAAATTTTAGTAGATAGTAGTTCTCAACAATTAATTTTTTCTCTCGTATTTCCCTATCCCCTGCTTGCACGGAAACACCATCTGGAGACATTTGAGTCACGGACAGCGAGAGCTCTTGCACCTTTTGTTCTTTTGTTGCTTGTGTCAATGCTAATATAGACTCTTGCTTGTTAAGACTTGAATTGAATTGCATGCTTTAATTGCTTTACTTAAAAGTCCTTATATGGTTGTGTGGCATGTCACCACATAAATTATGCTTGTTATCATATACCTACTCGAGGACGAGCAGGAATTAAGCTTGGGGATGTTGATACGTCCAAAACGTATCTATAATTTCTGCTTGCTCCATGCATGCTTTGTGTGACTTTGCCATGTTTTGCTTGAACTTTCATACACTTTTGAGCATATTTGTACTAATCTATTAACCCAGTGCACCCAGTTGCCAGTTCTTGTTTTCTGCTGTTTTTGTCTTTCAGGTTTTTCCAATAATTAAAGTGCCCAATAAATCCCGGAAAAATTATATAAAAAATCAGCGTCCCGGAAGCTTCTGGAATAACCAAGACATGGCAGGAGGGCCACCACCAGGGGCCCAGGAGGGTGCCTGGCGCGGCCCCACCCTAGGCCGCGCCACCTTCCCTCCTGGCTGCCCTGTGGCCCCTCTCGGTGCCCCCTTTGGCTCCTATTTATTCTCCCGTCGCGGAAACCCTGATTCCAGACCCCTTTTCTCTAGAAGCAATTCCGATCTCCGCCGCCATAGCCATCAAGTTTCGGGGGGACAGAATTCCTGTGCCGGCACCCTGCCGGGACGGGGAAGTGCCCCCGGATTCATCTCCATCGACGTTGCTTCCTCCCTCCATGAAGCGGGAGTAGTTCTCCCTCGGGGCTGAGGTTTCTACTAGTAGCTATGTGTTCTTATCTCTCTCCCATGATGTGATCTTCGTTGTGATCATAGGCTATGTTAATCTAGGGTGATCCCATGATATTTCCCCTTCCTCTATGTATTGATTGATGTACTCAATTGATCTTATCTAGTATAATCCCCGAGACCAAGGTGACAGCGGTCTATTGGACATGGATTAGAAGAATATTATCATGAATGATTTCCTCTTTTGTGTGTGGATTGAAGATTGAGAGTCTTTTGGTGCTTATCTTTGACTATCCTTTAGATATGTTGTGGTGATTGTGGTACTCTCTTTGGATGGCCGCGGTGACATTGGGAAATCCATAGATTGAGAACTACGAACTTTGAGGTGTGATTTTGTAGCCCTACATAATTCTCATCCTCTCTTGACCACAAAGGAATGACCTTCGAGTGCGTCTCCATTGCATGTTTTATGGGAAATATCATGTGATTATACTATGTTAATATTGTTGGGAGTTACCACTAGTGAAAGTATGAAGCCTAGGCCTTGTTTCCACCAGTGTTACACCGTTTGTGCTCACTTTTGTCACATGTTTTCTTGCTGCACTTTTTATTACAGATTTATATTACCTTGCTTTGCCACACCTATCACTTGTATTTTACCATCTCTTCGCCGAACTAGTGCACCTATACAACTCCTAGTTGTATTAGGTGTGTTGGGGACACAAGAGACTTCTTGTATCTTAATTGCAGGGTTGCTTGAGAGAGACCATCTTCAACCTCTACTTCCCTGAGTTCGATAAACCTTAGGTCATCCACTTGAGGGAAATTGTTGTTGTCCTACAAACCTCTGCGCTTGGAGGCCCAACATAGTCTACAAGAATAGAAGCGTGCGTAGACATCAGATGCACATGTGAGCTAAAAGCTCTCCAAGGAAACTAGTGGGGGTGCATCTAACTTGCTTGCTCAAGAAGACCTAGAGCTCGTTTGAGGAGGCTCATCATTGGAATATACAAGCCAAGTTCTATAGTGTGAAGGTCCCCACATAGCTATATGCATGATGATGATCTCTATGGAGTACAAGGGGTAGAGGATGAAGTACTAGTGTGGATCTCTCAAAAGGAATAGTACAAGGGGTAGAGGATGAAGACAACTGCATTAAAGAACTTTGCGTAAAGTAAATAATCCTTGCACCCGCAAGTACAAGCACCGTTGTTTTCCCCCTTGTGGCAACAACACATCCCCTAGACTCATGTTTCTGTCACTCAAGCTAGTCATCGGGGCGCATGAACCCACAATCATGCATAACGCTCCCTCTTGGAGTCACTACCTACTACTTGTCCAAAGCAATAAAAAGCAACGGAGAACATGCAAGAATTACTCAAGAACATAAATATAAAAGAGGAGAATCAAATATATTACTCAAACACAATCTGAACATAATCTCATAATCCATCGGATCCCAGCAAACTCAGCATAGCAACAGCAAAAATATTACATATGTGCCTCGATCATGTAGGGCATCTCACGAGGTCTAATCCATGAAGAACAAAGAGGGGAGGAGAACATCACATAGCTACTGATCATAGACCCATGGTCCAAGGTGGACTACTCACGGTTCATCCGGGAAGCATCCATGGGGGTGGAGAAGCTCCCGGAGGTGATTCCTCCCTCCGGCAGGGTGCCGGGAAGAGGTCTTCTGGTGCTCCAGATCTTGGAAGCGCGGTGGCGGCGGATGATAACCCTCAACTGTAGGGGATCAAGATAGCCTTCGCGGGCAAGATAACCCAATTTATTGATTCGACACTTGGGGACACAAAGAATACGTACAGGCTTTGACAATTGAGTTGTCAATTCAACCGCACCTGAAATAAACACTTGCTTGCAGAAAGGTATTAGTAGCAACTGTGATACGGTGGTAGTAGTGGTGGTGATAATAGTGGTGATGGTGGTGGTGAAACAGCAAAAGTAAACAACTAGTAACTAGCAGGAAAGAAAACACTATAGGCTAGGGAGATGGATGGTTGGGCACTGCTTGGATGAGAACGAACATGTAATAGATTCTAACACGAGCAAGGCTCACAGAAAAGAAAGGATCATCTAGGAAAATTTCAAACATCAGGCGTGTATCCCAGGGTAGTTGTACGTGCTTGCAATAAGAACTTTGCACAACATCTTTTGTCCTACCCTCCCGCTACAAACGAGGCCAAAAGGAACTTAGGGAGATTAAGGTACTCCTGTCAAAGAGCACCGGAACAAAGCATTAACACTTCATGGATACATGGAATCCTCAAATTATAGTCCATCCCCTTTGGTGTCCCAAGCTGTCACCATTGGGATCGTCGGTTCCGAACTATAATAGGTGCATACAACTCATAGATAGGATCAAGAACACCACAAACTCAAGAAACAAAAGGGTGATCAGATCTGAAATCATGGCACTCGAGCCCAAAGTGACAAGCATTAAGAGCAACAAGTTGTAACAGAGATGATAAACACCAAGTAGATGATAGGCAACATGCCCCCAACAATCTGATTGAACTATTACATGATCTAACACATCCAATCCCTACCATCCCCTTTGCCTACAGGAGAATCAAATTTCTATAACCATATTTCCCTCTCTCATAATAATTTTCAGTAGCATCATGAACAAACTCAACAATATAATTATCACACAAAGCATTCTTTTCATGATCTACTAGCACATAATCATGTAGACTTTCTAAGCAAACCTCATCATCATTAAGAACATCCATAGTAGGAAAAAATAGAGGTTTATCATAAGATTTATCAAGATAGCAAGGTTTCTCATAAAGAACAGTAGAAAAATCATCCTTGCAAGTATCATTCATAGGGGCATCGTGGCCACAAGCATCAATTTTATCAAAAAGGGATATTTCAAAAGAATCCATAGGATCATAGCAATCAATATAGCATTCATCCTCCTTTGGTAAGCATGGAGGGCAATCATATAAAGTAAGACTCAAAGAGTTACTCTCATTAGTAGGTAGAGATGGGTAGCTACTCCATTCTTCCTCCTTTTGTTCGTCACTCTCCTCGTCTTTTTCATCCAAGGAGCATTCAGTTTCAGCAATTTCTTCTTCCATAGAGTCCTGCAAAGCATTAGTCTCTTCCTCTTGTGGAGAGAACCTTTTGAGATGGTGAATAATATAATAATTGTCATTAAAATCCTCAAAGAAATAATTAAGTATTTCAAGACTCTCGGATTTTTAAGGGGCATCATCAATATTTTCAACAAAGGAAGCAATTTCATAGGCACCCTTAAAGATAACAACTTCTTCTATTTGTTCTGCATCATAAAAATCATAGTTTCCCTTAGCATAAGAAGCTAAGGGTTCATCATCATTGTACTCACATTGGAAAGCAAGGTGTTTGTGCCTCATAAAGCAACAATATTCATCCCTGCAGAAAGATATATTATATATTGAGCACAAGTTTCTAGCATAGTCATACAACTCCTGTATTAGTCCCCATGAGTGTATCCCTTTTTGAGACAAGTGGTATTCCTTGTAATGTTTTTGTTGATCCTCCGTGAATCCGCCTTGCCAATAAGATCTAGTCTCAAAGAAAGTAGTCATTAGTAGCAAACAGAGTAATAAGAAAAAGTGTACTTATCAAGTGAACTTATAAGTAAAGCTATGCTCCCCGGCAACGGCGCCAGAAAATAGTCTTGATAACCCACAAGTGTAGGGGATCGCAAAAGTCTTCGCGGGTAAGAGTAACCCAATTTTTTGATTCGACACAAGGGGAGCCAAAGAATACTTATAAGCCTTAGCAGTTGAGTTGTCAATTCAACCACACCTGAAAAAGCACTAGACAAGATATAAGTAGCAACGGTGTGTTGACGGGTGTAGCCTTTAAGACTTCCCCAATCACCAACACCACAAAGTAGTAACAAAGTAGTAGAAGCAGCAAAGAAAGTAAAAGTAACAACGAAGGTAATGAAGGTGAAAGATGGACCGGGGTTCAAGGTTTCACTAGTGGTACCTCTCTAGGCAAAAGAACAAGGTGTTGGGTGAACAAATTACAGTTGGGCAATTGACAGAATTGCACCAACTCTAGCCAAAGAACAAACTAGAGCATCCTAGTCTAAGAACCAAACGTAGGCATGTGTTCCGTATGTAGTTGTACGTGCTTGCAATAAGAACTTTGCACAACATATTTTGTCCTACCATCCCGCTACGAACGGGGCCACTTAAGGAACTTATGGAGATTAAGGTGATCCTGCGGCGGAGCACCGGAACAAAGCATTAACACTCCATGAACACATGTGATCCTCCAATTATAGCCCATCCCCTTTGGTGTCCCAAGCTGTCACCATTGGGATCGCCGGTTCCGGACTATAATAGGTGCATACAACCGTAGATAAGATCTAGAACAACAATTATAATCATGCAACCATAACGTGCTCAGATCTGAGATCATGCTACTCGTGCACTAGTAACAAGCATTAAGAACAAAAAATTGCAACAACAATAATTCATAAACCTCTTAGGACTGGACAAGGTAACAATTCATCAGATCCCAACAAACACAACACCAATTACATCATATGGATCTCAATCATGTAGGGCAGCTCATGAGAACATTGTATTGAGGATCTAGGGGGATAGAATACCACATAGATACTGCCAAGAATCCGTAGTCCAAGGAGCAACTACTTAAGAAGCATCATGGGGAGAAGAAGAGTCGATGAAGATGGCCCCGGGGGCCAAGGCCCTCCCCGACAGGGTGCCGGAGCAGGAACCTGGTGACCCCCGAAGCTAGTTTTCGATGGCGGCGGAGATCGGAATCGCTTCTGGAAAAAGTACTTCGACATTAGGGATTTCCTCCTCGGGGGTAAAAATAGGGGCCAAAGGGGGCACCGAGAGGGGCCACCAGGCAGCCAGGAGGGTGCCTGGCGCGGCCTAGGGATGGGTCGCGCCATGGACCCTTCTGGAGTCCTGGTGGTGGCCCTCCCTTCCTTCCTTGGTGTTTCCGGAGGCTTCCAGGACGCTGATTTTTTATATAATTTTTCCGGAATTTTTGGAGCACTTTTAATGGCCGGAAAACCTGAAATACAAAAACAGCAGAAAACAGGAACTGTCAACTGGGTGCACTGAGTTAATAGGTTAGTCCAAATATGCTCAAAAGTGTATGAAAGTTCAAGCAAAACATGGCAAAGTCACACAAAACATTCATGGCACAAGCAGAAATTATAGATACGTTTGGGACGTATCAGCTGCCTTGTGGCCCCCCGTTGGACTTGCGGAAGCTTCCGGAACGCTGATTTTTTATATATTTTTTTGGGATTTTTCCAGTGTACCTAAATATACAGAAACCTGCACAAAAGAAAACAACACTGGTAGCTCTGCTGAAAACAGCGTCAGTCCGGGTTAGTTTCGTTCAAATCATGCAAGAATGAAGCCAAAACAATAGCAAAAGTATTTGGAAAATTAGATACGTTTGAGACGTATCAACTCCCCCAAGCTTAGCTATTGCTTGTCCTCAAGCAATTCAGTTCAACGAACTGGACGCGGCAAAGAAAACTTTGACAAACTCTTTTGCTTCATTAGATGTATATAAGCATGTACTACGAAAGAGTTTAGCAAGTTTTGACACCATACTACAAGGACAATGCACGAAGCAATCCTTCTTTCATGTAATCAGTCACAAACAAACAAAAGGTAAATAATATGCTGTTGAGAATCAATTTAAGATCACAATGCACATAGCATGAGCATATCAGAGTGGTATCTCGCTAGCCTCCATGAGTGAAGAAAAACATAAATGCAGAAACTCCTCCGGAGTTTTAAAGGAGACTAGAACTCCGAACTCAAAGTAAGAAACATCACAAGCATGCAGAAGACAATGTGATACTTTGGGACAATGCATGTTACACTAAGAATGACAATTATGCTCTCATAGTTGGTGCTTTGGAGAAAGGTAGGTGGAGACTCTCGAACCGTGGCTTTTGATGGCAAGGTTGAAAACCCGTGAAAGGACGCAAAGACTAAACATGTACTAGAGCTCTTGGTTTTGAAAACAGAGATAAAACTCTTTTGAGAAGTGCAACTTTTCAGTCAACGGTGAACGGTAAAGGTCTCTCAATATCTCCCATGCCAACCATATTAATGCCTTTTTCTTACACATGTTCCCTTAACCATAAATCCTTTGATGGTCTACGGAACCTTTTATTTTGCCTCACGGATGGAAGGAGGATATCGTTCCATCTATCATAAGCAGCATTTGGTCCATTTCACTCCATCATCAAGTATGTGGGAGGTGTAACTCTCATATTTTTTTTATTGACTAGTTAAAACTTCCGTTAAAATATTTTTGGCATGAAAGATACTGATTTTCCCTCACCGCACCATGAGCTTGTACGGTTACAAAGGGGAAGCTTTTGAATAAATTTCGAGATGGGACAAGAAATTCTAAGTTAGGAGTGGCCGGTAAATACCACATATAGGTAGGTATGGTGGACTCAAATGGAACAACTGGTTTGAAAAGGAGTTTGGATGCACAAGCAGAATTCCTCTTGGTGCTGGAGTAAGGCTAGCAAAAGACGGGGAAGCGACCAACCAGAGAGCATAACGTTCATAATCATGCAGAGCGACAAAGCAACATTGAATCGGGCATGAAAGTGATATAGCTCACTCTGAAGTAAAAAAAGATCATCAAGGCAGAACAGACTTTTTAGTCTTAACATGCGTGAACATGTGCCAAGTCAACCCAAGAATTCCCCGGAGGGAAATACCACTTCAATATACCACACCATGAACAATGCAATGCATTTCAATCATTTCAAGCAACACATTATAAACTCTAGCTATTTGAGACTAACCACAAAGAAAGCATGAACCACTGGGAAAGCATTGTAAACATAGCACTATGTCGCTACAAGCCTGTCTCTAATCATAAGTACATGCATATGTACAAAAGTAGAAACAAAAAGAGTTCATACCGACTTTCCTTGTTGCATCCCTTCCGTAAATCTTTGTCATTACTGACTTGTCACTTGCACGATCGAACGTAGGAAATATATAATCAAATGCCATCACGGACTCGAGCTGAACTCTGAAACAAAGCAAACTAAAGAGCAAAGGAAACATATTTTGGGTTTTTTAAGGTTTAACGAAAGCAAAAGAAAGGAGAAATATTTTGGGTTTTTGCAAACTAAAAGAACAAAGAAGAACAGGCAAAAACTTGCAAAAAGATAAAAGCGAACCAACGGTAGATACAATGGAAGGGTAGGAGAGCACGTACTCCCCCAAGCTTAGGCTTTTGGCCTAAGTTGGGCTCGTCTACTGCGGTCCCGAGGAGCCTCCTGCTCCAGGGTAGTACTGGTATGTACATGGGTCGTATGCATCCTCCGGTGCGTACACCAAAGCCCTGGGCTCCTCCCACGTGGAAGAAGAAGGTCCCGCCCCCCATCCAGAGGAAGACCCTTCACCCCAGGGGGTGACGGTCTCCTCCTGATCTGGTGGATATACCACGTGCTCCTCCTGAACAGGCGGATACACAACGCGCTCCTCCTCGTCTGGCTCGACCCCCTCCGTGGGGTCGTGAAACTGGTATCTCCCCGTGATCTCATCAAACTCGGCCACTGAAAACCGAAATCCGTTCCTGCGAGAAAAATCAAACACAAGTAGTGCAGGTAGACGGACAGTGCATGCCACACCGTCTTTAAACCGCAAGATATAATCAAGTGTATAGCGGTCAGAGGTCTTAGTAACAAAGAAATGCCTCTTCATGGCAGCCAAGTCAAGGCTAACAAAAGGAAAGATTGCATCATCTGGGCGCGGTTCTCCTTGGAGAAACTAAAAAAGAAGTGTGGCATAGACGCCACCAAAGAGGTCCCCCTTGTTACTATTAGTAGCAAGGCGTTTCGCAATAAGCAAACCCACATGATACTCGTGCTTCCCTGAGAGGGCATTCGCCATGATAGCAGTATCAGGCGTAGAAGTGTTGCTCGTGTTGTCTCGATCCAACACTCCTCTAGCAATATAATAGGCGAAATACCTGAGGTGAGGGAACATAATGTTGGAAATCTTCTGACGGTTGGATGGCCTCACTTCAGTGTTACAGAACGAGTCCAGGAGGGTGTTGAGTGCAACTGTTTGGACATTTTTCCTCTTCTTCTTCTCGACCAAGCCTGGCAAACCTAAAGCTTCACAAAATATACTCATATGCATGGTCAACAATCTTTCATAAAGTCGAAACACCACAGTATCATTGTCAGAATAAAACCTGAAACTGTTAACAAAAATAGCGGTGTGTGTCTCGTACTGTGGTACACAGCTCGTAGCAAGCCATGTCAAACCTTCATTGGCACACAGAGCATAGAACTCTTCTTTTATGTCGGCATCCTCCATGAAATCTTCGCATGGAAATGCCATGGGTTTCGCGGGTGACGCGTCCAACATCTCCATGGGTACGATATCTTCATTGTATCTCACCCTCGTGGTCGAAGGTGAAGCTGCCGAACACGTAACACGGCTAGAGCACTCGGGTTTCTTCTTCCCAAGCCACTTTCCTAGCCTCTCCATTTATGAAATTTTTAACAATTCACAAAAACGAATATTTAAGCAAAACTAGTTTGGGCAAAACATTCTACTTACTTTACAGGCTCAAACTAGCAACAAAACTTGAAAAATAAATTTCTACACAAACATTTAAGCTCAACTAAACAACACCAAGAACCACTAAATACTCACTAATGAAGCCACCAACTAGAAAACTAATTGGAGGGGGGAGGGAGTCACATACCAGAGAGTATTTGTTCCAAATTTCAACTCAAATGAGTGGTTGTAGAAGGAGATCGAGGTTCCGTGCTCAAGAACAGCAGAACCAGAGCAAGAACACGAGTTTTTGGGAGGAAGGAGAGAGAGTGAGGGAAGATAGGCCACCAGGGGGTGCCTGTGGGCCCCAGGAGGGTGGGTGGAGCGGCCAGGAGCTGGGCCGCGCCACCTGGCCTCCTGGGCCAGGGGTGGACCCCCCTGGTCAGCCTCAGGTGCCTCCTGATGGATTTTTACCTGGAAATTTTGATTTTGATTTTTCTGGAATTTTCTGGGCAACTTCACTGTAGAGAATTTTTCAAAGTTCAAAAAGCTGCAAAAACTTTCGTGAACTTGAGACAAAAGTTAGAACAAGTGAAGCTTTAAACAAATTAACTTAGGTACAGCAAGGAGAATAAAAGCTAAAGGAAATGAAAACATAACAAGCTCAACTTTTTACCTATATAAAACATGCTAGTTAGCAAGGTTGATCAAGTCTTACCAATAAACCTGTGCTATATGACGCAGAAAGTCTCGCCTCTTATGAAGTGATCATTGCACTCTCACTTTAATGGACATTGTCCCCACCATAATTGTCTTGTATTTATGGTATACATGTATTGGACAATCTCATTCTCCAATCTTCACGGTCTCGATATTCTCAATGGAGTTAAGGCCATGCCTTTTGTCGATCTTCTTCGGAAAATACACCGTGTGTTCTTTGTCATTCACGTTGAAGGTAACCTTCCCTTTATTTCAATCAATAACAACACCTATGGTGTTTAGAAAAGGTCTACCAAGGATAATGGACATGCTCCCATCCTCTGGCATGTCAAGCACAACAAAATCAGTAAGTATTAAGCAATTGGCAACTTCAACAGGAACATCCTCACAAATACCGATCGGGACGGCCGTTGACTTGTCGGCCATCTGTAGAGAGATATCTGTAGGAATTAATTTCTCTAAACAAAGTCTTTTGTAGAGAGAAAAGGGCATAACACTCACTCCTGCACCAAGATCACATAAAGCAGTTCTAACATAATTATTTTTTATGGAGCAAGGAATGGTGGGTATACCTGGGTCACCGAGCTTCTCGGGAATCTTGCCACTGAAAGAGTAGTTAGCAAGCATAGTAGATATTGCCTCATTAGGGACTTTTCTTTTATTAGTAACAATATCTTTCATATATTTAGAGTAAGGAGGTAACTTAATAGCATCAGTCAAAGGGATTTGAAGAAAAAGAGGTTTCATCCACTCACAAAACTTGTTATAGTGCTCTTCTTCTTTGGTTTTGACGGACTTGCTTGGGAAAGGCATGGGTTTCTGTACCCATGGTTCTCGTTCCTTCCCATGTCTCCTTGCAAGAAAGTCTTCTCTAGTATACTTCTTGCGCTTACCGGGTGCTTCTTCTTCACGAACCTCAGGTGGATCATTCTTTTCAGCATCTTTTTCAGGTTCAGCACCGTCTTCAGTCTCAGCATCTAAGGTAGATATGATGTTTGGATCAACAGCTTGTTCTTCTTCTTCTATTGGATCATTGGAATTGTCAACTTCCTTGTGTTTCTTTTTCTTCTTCTTATTCTTTGTAGACCTAACAATTTCTTCTTCCTGCACTTGAGAATCTTGCTCGATCCTCTTTGGATGCCCTTCTGGATAGAGAGGGTCCTGGGTGTGTGTTCCACCTCGGGTCTTTATACCATAAGCCTGTAAATTGTCATGTTTGGCATTATTAGCAAGCAAATCGTTTTGCACATTAGAAATTTGTTCAAGCTGAGTTTGAACCATATTAAAATGCTTCACAAGACATTTAACATCATTAACTGTTCTTCCTAGAACATCAAGCAAACTTTTGATAGCAAGAGTATTATCATGCAACTGACCTTGTATCTTCTCATTGAAGTGACTCTGCTTCATAATAAAATTATCAAGATCATCTAAACATTGGTCAGGAGGTTTACCTTTAGGGATGTCACTTGCATTGAAATCTAAAAGAGAGTGTACCTCTACCATAGGTGGGTGAGTGGTAGGCTCACACAGCTTCTCAATTGGAGGTAGATTCTTCACATCTTTAGCTTTAATACATTTCTCTTTTATAGACTTCTTTGCTTCTTGCATATCTTTGGGGCTTAGGACAAGCATGCCCCTCTTCTTTGGTGGTGGCGTTGGTTCAGGCACGGACCAATCTTCATGGTTTTTGGCAATCTTGCCCATCAATTCTTCCGCATCGTCCGGTGTTCTTTGCCTGAAAACACAACCAGCGCAACTATCTAGATAGGATTTAGACCCATCGGTTAGACCAGCATAAAATATATCAAGTAATTCACTCTTAGGGATCTCATGTCTCGGTCTAGCCTTCAACAAACTGCAAAATCTCCCCCAAACTTTAGGGAGATGCTCATCCTGCAACTGTTTAAAGTTATAAATTCTTTGCAAAGCAGCATGTTGCATATGAGCAGGAAAATACTTATCAACGAAAGATATAGCCATATCTTGAGGACTTTGAATGGAACCACATGGTAGTGCATCATACCATGCTCTAGCATCTCCTTTCAAGGAAAAAGGAAGAAGCTTGGTCACATAAAAGTTCTGGATCCTTTCATCATTAGTAAACAAGCCACCCAACTCAGTGAGTTTGGTCAGGTGCTCAATAGCATCATCATTTTCTCTGCCATAAAAGGGATCAGCTTCAACTGTGGATATAAGTGAAAGGTCAACAGAGAAATCATAATCAGGATCAGTGATGCATATAGGAGACGTAGCAAAAGTAGGATCAGGAGTAAACTTGTTCTTCAGGGAGTGCTTTGCTAGCAACTTCTTTATAGTAGCAGGGTTGGAATCAGCACATTCATTAAGCTCCCTGCAAAAATCATCATCAAGCGTAATATAATCATCCTCAAGGAGTTTCTCCTTAAGGCCAGCAAAGTTATGAGTTTTTACAATAGGTGTTTGGGTAACAGAAATTTCAACACCCGAGAATCGGGCAGCAACAGCAATCTGTTCTTCAATAAAAGAACCAAGTGAACCTGTAGTCTCAAAGGTAGTAGAAGCATCATCAAAAGTATCTGACATATTGCCAGACTCAGCAGAAGTAGCATGTAACTGAGGTGAATCAAACTGACTCATAACTGAAGGTGAATCAAGTTTGGCACTAGTGCTAAGAGCAGTACCTCTTCTCGTACGGGATGGTAAGATCGGACCCTTGGGGTCTCCTTTCTTACCCATAGTGGATAGCATGCAGCAAGTAGGATACTTTAAGTAGACCTGTAAATAAATCTATGGTCCCCTGCAACGGCGCCAGAAAACAGTACTTGATAACCCTCAACTGTAGGGGATCGAGATAGTCTTCGCAGGAAAGATAACCAAATTTATTGATTCGACACTTGGGGACACAAAGAATACGTGCAGGCTTTGACAATTGAGTTGTCAATTCAACCGCACCTGAAATAAAAACTTTCTTGCACAAAGGTATTAGTAGCAACTGTGATACGGTGGTAGTAGTGGTGGTGATAATAGTGGTGATGGTGGTGGTGAAACAGCAAAAGTAAACAACTAGTAACCAGCAGGAAATAAAACACTGTAGGCTAGGGAGATGGATGGTTGGGCGCTGCTTGGATGAGAACGAACATGTAATAGATTCTAACATGGGCAAGGCTCACAGAAAAGAAAGGATCATCTAGGCAAATATCAAACATCAGGCGTGTATCCCAGGGTAGTTGTACGTGCTTGCAATAAGAACTTTGCACAACATCTTTTGTCCTACCCTCCCGCTACAAACGGGGCCAAAAAGAACTTAGGGAGATTAAGGTACTCCTGTCAAAGAGCACCGGAACAAAGCATTAACACTTCATGGATACACGGAATCCTCAAATTATAGTCCATCCCCTTTGGTGTCCCAAGCTGTCACCATTGGGATCGCCGGTTCCGGACTATAATAGGTGCATACAACTCATAGATAAGATCAAGAACACCACAAACTCAAGAAACAAAAGGGTGATCAGATCTGAAATCATGGCACTCGGGCCCAAAGTGACAAGCATTAAGAGCAACAAGTTGTAACAGAGATGATAAACACCAAGTAGATGATAGGCAACATGCCCCCAACAATCTGATTGAACTATTACATGATCTAACTCATCTAATCCCTACCATCCCCTTTGCCTACAGCAGGGAATTACTCACACATGAGAGAGGAAGTCATGGAGGGGTGATGGAGAGGCAATGATGATGACGATGGCGATGATTTCCCCTCACCGGAGGCCAAAGCAGCCTCCAGATTAGCTCTCCCAGAGAAGAACAGAGGGTTGCGGCGGCTCCGCGACGTAGATTGGAAAAGCGACTTCTGTTCTGGGGTTTTTGCGTCGGGAGAATAAATAGGGCCAAAGTAGGGCACCGGGGGACGTGGGACCAGGCCAGGAGGGCAGGTGGCGCGGCCAGGGGCTGCGCCGCGCCAGGCACCATTCTGGCTGCCCTGTGTCCCTCCTTTGGACTTGCGGAAGCTTCCGGAAAGCTGATTTTTTATATATATTTTTGGGATTTTTCCAACGTGCCTAAATATCCAGAAACCTGCACAAAAGAAAACAGCACTGGTAGCTCTGCTGAAAACAGCGTCAGTCCGGGTTAGTTTCGTTCAAATCATGCAAGAATGAAGCCAAAACAATAGCAAAAGTTTTTGGAAAAGTAGATACGTTTGAGACGTATCAGCGGAACAAAGGAGATATCGCGAAAAAGGGTTCCCGTCTCGGGGTTTTTGCGTCACGGGGAATAAATAGGCGAAGGGGGGAGCCAGGGGGCCACCAGGGGTCTAGGCGGCCCACTGGGGCGCGCCTGGAGGGCGCCTGGGGCCCTGGTGGGTGTTGGAATTATGCCCTAGAGGCAATAATAAATTGTATTATTATAATTCCAGGTTCATTATTAAAGTTTATATGTCTGTGCTATAACTGCAAATGGCATATGCGGAGGTTTGCCAAGTAGCATGTTAACTGCCTCCAGAGGAAAACCCATATGAAGGTGTGGAGTATAAACACCAAGTGTTCTTAGTCTGCCTCTAGGACTAACCCGTGTGTTATGGATGACATGTTTTCCTATTCATAGGGCATTGGAAATGCCGGTAACACATGGGAGCACATTGTTGCCAGAACAAGGGTGCTGAACCAACCCAATTGTATGATTTACTTTGAGATCACATTGTTTCCATGTTATAAGTAAAATCATCTAAAGTTAATATGCATGTGTCCTTCATGACCATAAGAATGTTTCGTAACTTCATACCGAAGGGTGGGTTTTGACACTGTCCCAACACCACCCATAACAGGCGTGGGAATAACGGCTTTGATCACTCACACCTGAAAGTGTGTCAAGGGACTTAACGATTCGAGTTGGGAATTTTCTCCTCTAACGATGGAGAGATACTTCTATGGGCCCTCTCGGTATTACGGCATCCAACATCGTCTAGCCATACACTGTGAATTGATCACAAGGGATACCGGAATACTAAACGAGAAAATGGAACAAAACAAGAAGGAGGATGAATTGGTATAATGGTTAATGGTTAATCATGTGGATACCTAATAGAACTCACCTCAGGTTTTGTATAGTATCGTGAAGCAAATAGGACTGGCATGTTAAGCTTGTGGTTCACTCGAATTTATATTCGTGTAGGTACGGGAACCATTATGGGTGTCCATGGCTCCGCTATCGGTTATTGTTCCGCGGGAAAGTCAGTTTCCGGTTCATGTTTGTATCCTACCGAACCTATGGGGTCACACACTTAAAGGTAGATGATCTGTAGAGTACTAGAGTGATAGGAGCATGTATTTATCACACCGCGAAAGTCTCGGAGTGATTGGGTTATGATCGATGAGAAAACCGGAACCGTTTCGGGAACCGGTAAGGTACCGGGAAGAGTTTTAAGAAAACCGGGTAAAACCGGAGGGCCGGAAAAGTTCCGAGTTGGTCTAGATATATTTAATATTCATTTATTATGTATTTCGAAAAGGTTTTGAAATTAAATTAATGAATTTAATATCAATGGGCTCCCTCTCACTTGGAAGGCCCAAGTGGGGAGGGAGCACATGGGCCAAGGGAGCCCAAGAGGGGAGGGCGTCTTGGGGGAGCTTCCAGGAAGCTTCCCCCCTCCCTCCTTGGCGCAACCCTAGGGAGGGGAACCCTAGGGCTGCCCCCTCCTCCAAGATGGCTCCCCTCCCCCTCCACCTATAAATAGAGGAGGTGGGGGCACCCCTTCAAGACACAATTGAAGTTGTTCTCTCCCGAAGGGCTGCCCCCTCTCTCTCCCTCTCATTAGATCCAATCTTCACCACCCCAAAGGGCTGATCCTCCCTCATCTCTACTCCTGTGGCGCCGAGCTCTGGACGGCGGAGCCCTGCCGGATCATCTACACTGTACGTGGGGATCAACCGTAGAGAGATCGTGCGTTCGATCTTTGTTTGAGGGACTCCACAGTGATTAGATCTGTTCGTGGGATTTTTCATCTTCACACTTCTTCGACTCTCCATCAACATCTTCCTCCGCGTGAGAGTGCGTCCGTTGAACGGTTGCAAGAAGGTAACAAGATCGATATCCTCATCTGCATCTTCCTAGATCCGTTCTTGGGTTTGGTTTTCGTAGTGCCGGAAATTTTTTGTTTTCTACTCCGAATCCCAACAGCGGTATCATGAGCTAGTCTAGTGCTAGATGCAGGTTCGATCTAGAGTTCATAAGTGATGAACGTGCATTGCACAAAAATTTTCATTGTGCGCGGTTTTTTGATAATAGATCTAAACAGAATCTTCTAGTTGCTTCGCCTCTAATTGCACAAGTTGATCCCTCCTGTATTGCTTGATTTTGTTACAAACATCTTGCCCCTCGGGGTCCTTCTATGCTTCTCCTGAGTATGCTGGTCGCGCGAAGATGATTTGGGTCTTTCTTTTGGTGTGGAGAAATTGTGTAACAAAAGGGGCGTGTTAGATTGTTGATCTAGCACGGGGATCACGCGTATTGACGATTGTTCAGTATTGGTCATGAGATTAAATTGTAGTATCATGGTTGATACGCCCCGAGTGTTAATCTAGCAACTTAAAGATTGTTCTTTATGTGGTTACGTAGCTAGCAAAACGTTTTGCCTTGCAAATCCTAGCAGCCACGTAAAAGATGCAAAGAACGAGTAGAAGAACGTCTAACTTGTTTTTGCAGGAACATATGAAGTGGTATAGTCTTCGTCATGATAAAAGTTGTATGAGATGATTATACTTTGTACATATTAAATTTGCATGGCTTGCACGTCATGGTACGGCATGATGGCTGGAGCCATATGATTGTCATTTATTCGGCCTGCGTGCCAAATTTCATGTAATTTTCTGTTAGTAGAATAGATGCTAGCCATAGTTGTAGTATCTGCATGAAGATGATGATCATACGTCATGGTGCTTGACGACATGTCGTGCGTGGAGGTGATGCTCTCCACCAAAAAGAAGATGAAGACAGAAAAGCATGATGCTTGGAGCTTCTTGAAGAAAAGGGCTATACCATATCACATACATTAAACTGCCTGTGATGTTAATCCTTTTCATTGCCTGTTTTGATTGCGCACTAGTCGTAATTTTAATAGGGTGATCTCTCTTGAAATATCGAGAAGTTCGTGCTCTCCCAACCGTGCAACCGTCTGTAATAAACGCCACCCGAGGTGCGTCGTGTAACACGAGTACCAACGGAAAGGTAACAAAGAGGCGAGTGGATTGAGTTGCCTCCACAACAATAGCGCTTGGTTGTCTTGACGTTCTAGCTTATCCGATCTGAGCTCGGAGCACAAGTGTCGAAAGACTAATACAAGAGTCATAAGTCGGTTATGATTGGTTTAGTTAGACCTACCGGGTTGATCTCCTCCATGGCTGAGTGTTACACCGGTGGCAGGTGTATTGATCCGGATCTTGATTACCCTAAGATCAATTTTGAGAGATATTGGTTTTAGTGGGAGCATTAGATTAAACTTGTTAAGATTAATGCAATTAATTTTGAACCATGTCTAAATCAATATGTTTATATCGTTGTAGAGAGATGGCCCACAACAACAATGCTTTTAGCTTAGGACCGATGCTTGAAAAAGAGAAGCTTGCTGCAAATGGGGGCAAATATGCGGACTGGTTCCATAATCTTGGGTTTGTCCTCAAAGTTGCTAAGAAGGACTATGTTCTCAAAGAAGCTCTCCCAGCCGCTCCCGCTGAGGATGCATCGCAGGACGATAAGAACGTCTATGCGACTAAAGTAGATGACCACACCGCAGTACAATGCTTGATGCTTACATGCATGGATATAGAGCTTCAGAAACGTTTTGAGAACTTCTCCGTTGTTGACATGGTGACACAACTAAACGCTCTATATCGGAAGCAGGCTAGATGTATGAAAATGTATGCCTCTGCCAGTGTAGCAGGATATGAAATGATACTAGCGCGTCATGTAGCAATGATTAGGGCAAGGCCCAACTAACATGCGGCTCATCGATCAAGAAAGTAGCATGTATGACATGAAGATCAAGTCATGAGAAGATGGATGTTGCATGGCAATGTATCTCGGAAAGGCTATGGAAATGCCTTGGTAGGTAGGTATGGTGGATGTTTTGAGGAAGGATATAAGGTGGTTTATGATGACAGAGCGTATCGTGCCAAGGGTTTGGATGTACCGGCGAAGGTGGACGCCAACTCTCGGAGTGAGAAGAAAGCAATGCACGGCACAGGAAAGGCTAGAAAAATATGGGAAGGTGGAAGTGTCAACTTTCGAATACTCACATTAGTCTGAAGAACTCATGCACTTATTATCGGTAACTCTCAATGTAATAAGGAGGTTTCACAAAGAGACAAGTACCCCGAGGAGGAGTGTATGGGGGTTTGGTTATCCTTGCGCATCCTCGACTCATGGTACGTGAGTGTACTCTAATATTCGACCCCTCAGAAGAGTAGTGATCCACCTAGTTGCTAAAGTTCTCAACTAATTTTGTAAGTTTTGAAAATAAACACGGATTGCCCAAAATACGACATCTATCACTAATAGGCTAAAGCTCTTGACACCAAAATTTCAAGCATTACTCAAAACAATACCTCAAACCTATTGCAAGTTACTACTACAAAAGAATAGCAACCTCAATTACCTACTTCAAGTCAAGACACAAAACTCAGTGCAACAGGCAAACTCTCTAAACAAGATAAACATGAAAACTCAAGAGAGTTCCAGCAACAAACTAAACAAAAGCTCTTTTAAAATGTAAACATGAAAACTAAGAGCTAAACATGGCAGTAGCTATGAAAAAGATAAAGAACAAACACAACACAGATAAGCATGAAAAGTCCTATGTTGTGTTCTAGATTTTGAAAGTGGATCGTGTTTCTCTCCCACACAAAGAAAGCTGGGTTCTAACTTGTTATGAAGAGCAAGCAAAGCTGAACAAAACTAAGAATAAAACCTAAGAGTGAGACGCTCCAAGCATAACACATAATGCATGAAGTGATAAAAATATAGTGAAACGAGAGACGAACTGATAATTGTTGATGGAGAAGGGGATGCACGGGGGCATCCCCAAGCTTAGACGCTTGAGTCTCCTTGAATATTTATTAGGGATGCATGGGGCATCCCCAAGCTTGAGCGCTTGACACTCCTGAATCTTCTTTCATCATCTTCCCTCGCACACTTTAAAACTCCCTTCATACATAACTCATCATAATCTGATTAGCGAGGTTAGTACCCATAATAAAATAATTTTTCTCTACTGGAAATAAAGATATTCTTGAATAGCTACTGTTTCTAAAGATTGCCAAAATGTTTTTGCAAAGAAAAAGCAATCTTAAGGTTTGGAAAACGAAGAAAAGGCAAAACAGGACAGAATCTGTGAAAAACAGACCAGCAGGTAGTAAAGAATTTTTAGGGATACTTCTGCAACTCAAATAAAAAACTCAGAACATACGAAAGTTTCGTAATTGTATAGAGCATGCTGTGTAAAACATTCAGCTCAAAAAGATGAACTGGGATTTTTATATGATTTTTCTAGTCATGATGGCAGAATCTGTTTTCTGGACAGCATGTCACAACTTTCACTTCCCTTGTCATATGAGGCTATAAAAGGCACAAAGCTTGAAAAGTAAAGATACGATGAAGTTGCTACAGTAGTAGCAATCATCAAGACCACTAAAAACAGAAGAAAAACAAAAAGGAAATCCTAAATTCGTTGCGGGCTGCCTCCCGAAAGCGCTTCTTTAAAGCCATTAGCTAGGCTTAATGCAAATAGAAGGAATCAAAGATCATCATAATAATCGGAGTTGTAATATGATTCAAATGGTTCCTCAACAAGTTCATCCTTGTTTCTTTTAGGAAAGGGGTAAGTACCTTTTGCCTTCCCGCGTAGGCGTATTTTTCCCTTACCTATATCAATGAAGCCTTTTACGGCCCAGAGGAAATCCCTCCCAAGCACTATGTTTCCTTGGTTTGGCTTCATGACAAAGAAATCAACCATTGCAATCCCTTTAAGGAATGTCACTGGTACATCTTTTATCCTTCCCTGGATCTCAGAAATATCTCCATTAGCATGTTCATGATAGGATGATAATTTGTCCATGTTAAATTTTAAAGAATCATATTCAACTTTTGGCATAGTAGAAACCATGGATCCAATGTCACAGAAAGCAAGGAAGTCTTGGTTAGATATGCTAATTCTAACAAAGGGTTCCCAGTCACCATCTATCTAATAAACATCTTTCTTATTTGGCTGGGGTTTCTTTACTTTTTTCAAGTCTAGAGCATCCAATCTCTTTTCAATAGTAGCAAGTCTATCTATAATAGTATCAAAACTATGATCATAAACAAAGTAACTAGATAGACCATGTATAATTTCAAGAGCTCTAGATTCATCACAAGCTAAGAAATCCTCTTCAGCTATAATATCAAGAGAGTGTTTGCATCATCTAAAAAGACCATGGTAAAAATTTCTAAGCACAATTTTTATAGGTATCCAAGGCATAATTCTCCTATGTGCATCAGAAATTATGTCCCATGCCTTCTTCATATTTTATCCATCCCTTTGATGGAAATCTAAGACCTCCGACTCCCTCAAGGCACCAAATCCTAACATGCTTGACTAAACAGAAAGGATAACTAAAAGCAAGATAACTATTTTTTTTGATAAAGGACACTAAAGCAAAAACTGAAAGGTAAACAAAAAAGACTAAAAAGCAAAGATAAAAGATAGTGTGCAACTCCCCTATCTTGAAGAGAAGAGTCCCCGGCAACGACGCCAGATGTAGATAGCAGCAATTTCCCTCGGTGAAGATACCAAGGTTTGTCTCCAGCAGGACTCCGACAACGACAGGAAGGTGACAACGGCGCCAAAGATTAGCGGTTGTCGTGGACCTGCACACGCAACAGATAACTTTGCTCCCAACGAGTACAAAGGGGTTGTCAATCCCTCCGGCCTTGTTGTTTACAAAGGATAAAACTCACGGGATAGTAATGATAGTGATAGCAACGGAAAAGTAAATAAAGCAGTAAATTGATAGTGGGTGTAACAGTATTAGAAATATGGACCGGGGTCCTATGATGTTCACTAGTGATGTCTCTCTCCCAAAAGACGATAAAATAGCCATGCGAGGTAAACAAATTACAGCTGGGAAATTGACAGGATTATGTGCACAAACCAATGCTAATTATGCTATAAAGAAAGGAAGAGGCTCAAAAGCACGGGTGGTACGCCAAGACAAGTAGACCGAAATCCATCTGCATCTACCTACTAATCATCCACCTTGAGATATCTATCTAGAACATCTCGCTGGTATTAAGTTGTGAATCCCACCCAAAGCGTAAACTCAAAGCAACAGACAACTGCATTAAAGAACTTTGCGTAAAGTAAACAATCCTTGCACCCGCATGTACAAGCATCGTTGTTTTCCCCCTTGTGGCAACAGCACATCCCCTAGACTCATGTTTCTGTCACTCAAGCTAGTTATCGGGGGGCATGAACCCACAATCATGCATAACGCTCCCTCTTGGAGTCACTACCTACTACTTGGCCAAAGCAATAAACAGCAACGGAGAACATGCAAGAATTACTCAAGAACATAAATATAAAAGAGGAGAATCAAATATATTACTCAAACACAATCTGAACATAATCTCATAATCCATCGGATCCCAGCAAACTCAGCATAGCAACAGCAGAAATATTACATATGTGCCTTGATCATGTAGGGCAGCTCACGAGGTCTAATCCATGAAGAACAAAGAGGGGAGGAGAACATCACATAGCTACTGATCATAGACCCATGGTCCAAGGTGGACTACTCACGGTTCATCCGGGAATCATCCATGGTGGTGGAGAAGCTCCTGGAGGTGATTCCTCCCTCCGGCAGGGTGCCGGGAAGAGGTCTTCTGGTGATCCCGATCATGGAAGCGCGGCGGCGGCGGAACAGAGGAGAGATCGCGAAAAAGGGTTCCCGTCTCGGGTTTTTTGCGTCACGGGGAATAAATAGGTGAAGGGGGGCAGCCAGGGGGCCACCAGGGGTCCAGGCGGCCCCCTGGCGCGGCCCCACCCTGGGGCGCGCCGGGAGGGTGCCTGGGGCCCTGGTGGGTCCCCTCTCCCCCCCCCCTCGGTGATTCCGGAAGCTTCCTGATCGCTGATTTTTATTGGATTTTTCCTGAATTTTTGGAGCACTTTTAATATGGGGGAAACCTGAAATAGAAAAACAGCAGAAAACAGGAACTGGCACTAGGGTGCACTGAGTTAATAGGTTAATCAAAATTTGATCAAAAGTGTATGGAAGTTCATCAATATCATAGCAATATCACAGAAAAGAGGCATGGAGCAAGCAGAAATTATAGATACGTTTTGGACGTATCATTCGGCACCGGAAAGTTGCAAACTGTGTAAAATAAGCCAAAACAACATAAGAACATCATCGTAATATGAAATATATCAATGAATAAGGATGAATTACGATATAAAATAGTGATGCAATTTGGACGTATCAGTGACAAGATAAACAATAAGCACAATATACTAAAGCAAGTGAGGGGCAAATAATACGTAGTACAAGTAATAAGGGGAAAGAGTAGGGATAACCGAATGACGCGAAGACAACGATGTATCCCGATGTTCACTTCCTTGGAGGGAAGCTACTCACCATTCGGAGAGAGTGGGTGAAACCACGAAGGCACACCAACGCCACGAAGGCTCACTCTATTCCCCTTGAGATATTACCACGAAGGCGATTCCCAACCACTACCGGTTGACCTTAAAGGTGGTCACCAAACCCTCACAAACTCAACGGGGGTAATCACAATGGTCGATTCCTCTCCGAAGAACTCCTACCTGCCTAGGATCTCCAACCTCCAAGAGTAACAAGATCAATGGGAAATGCTCAAGACTTGCTCAAAACACGATTTTCTTTGGTTGGAAGATGGGGAAGGGGCGGATCTATCACTCGGTGAAAGATCCGTCAAGAACTCTCAAGGAACTCTCCGGGATCTGAGATTTGGTGAGGGAGAGAGTGAGAGGGAGCACTTGTGTTCTTGGGTGTTTGCAAATGAAGTGGTCAACCCTCACAAGTGGGGGTGAGGGGGTATTTATAGCCCAAGGGACGAAATGGCCGTTGGGGCAATATGCTGTGTAAGTGTCGGACGTCCATCAGGTGTCGGACGTCCGAAAGTCCAAATGTCGGACGTCCGAACCAGATCGGACGTCCGAAGCATTCAAAATGAGTTCAGCATACAACACCCGAGGAAAAGGTCAGTAGCACATCGGACGTCCGACAGAGTTCGGACGTCCGAGGTGTCGGACGTCCGAAACACGATGGACTTCCGGCGAATTTACATGCCCACTGACCTTTCCTACGAAAAACGGTATATGAGATGTCGGACGTCCGAAACTTTGAATTGTCGGACGTCCGAGCCTTGTCGGACGCCCGAAAGTAGTGATCAGATTTTTGCATTTTAGCTCCGATTTTGTGTCGGAATGTTTTTGTTTTAATTATCTTTGAGAAAATCTTAAACACAAACCCACTGATCCCCTCTTAATAGTG
The DNA here is from genome assembly GCA_950022295.1 of Bromus sterilis. Taxonomy (NCBI): domain Eukaryota; kingdom Viridiplantae; phylum Streptophyta; class Magnoliopsida; order Poales; family Poaceae; genus Bromus; species Bromus sterilis. The sequence goes on from OX465597.1 coordinate 37,781,200, forward strand.
CGGGGATCCCTATACTCAGGATTAACCGAAAAGCTTACGCTTCAACTTCATGGGTTCCGTATCTTGAGAAATTTGATAAGATCAAATGGTCCTTGATCCACCACCACAACGAACCGAGGACTAAAACCTGATATATACTTGGCAAACATTATTAGTCCTCTATATGTACATTGTCATCAACAACAAAATATAATTAAGGGCAAGATTGCACTTTCAACTGCCCATCAAGATCGAAAGGAACTACTAGAACTAGCGATGTTTGTACTAGCGCGTGCATGTAGGCTCATGGGGTATGCCACGATGAAACTATTGATCTTGGTCCGTTCATCGATATTGTTTTCTCGATCATTTACTTTTGTTATCGTCTACAACCTGATATGTTACTTTATTAATCTGCAACTACAATTATGAATTCATATCACACCATTCGTCCAATCCTTGTGACTAGCAACACACGAAGACCGGAAACCTCCTCGATCAATCTTGGGTACAAGAAGAAATTAGTCAATTATGTGCAGGTACCGATCATTAACATAAGACTGGTAATTCCTACTAATTCGGTAAATCTTGATTCTTAACTAAGGGAAATACTTGTTCGGTGGACTACATCATTCCTTGCATTAAGGGGTTCCAACAACTTCTATGAAAGTACCAATATCCTTAAAAATCTAGGTACCCCCGCGAGTCCTATAGGACCAAGATTGAACAATAGATCCTCAATGCAGGGACAGTCAACCGTGGTGCTATCAGAACACGTCTCCCATATTACTTATTCACAAGGTATATATAATGGTGTTTACCCTATGCCATGCCGATCTATCTAATTTATCCATATCGTGTTACACAACTATGAGTGAAACCTTAGCTCTAGCCTATTTATTTTATATTGTCACGAATGATGATGCGAGAGTTGACAGGTATGGTTTTGACAACAGCACGATAGCTTCTCGCCCCTCGTTGGTTACCCAAAGTGGAAGGTTGAGATGTAGATAGCAGCAATTTCCCTCGGTGAAGATACCAAGGTTTGTCTCCAGCAGGACTCCGACAATGACAAGAAGGTGACAACGGCGCCAGAGATTAGCGGTTGTCGTGGACCTGCACACACAACAGATAACTTTGCTCCCAACGAGTACAAAGGGGTTGTCAATCCCTCCAGCCTTGTTGTTTACAAAGGATAAAACGCACGAGATAGTAATGATAGTGATAGCAACGGAAAAGTAAATAAAGCAGTAAATTGATAGTGGGTGTAACAGTATTGGAAATATGGACCGGGGTCCTATGATGTTCACTAGTGATGTCTCTCTCCCAAAAGACGATATAATAGCCATGCGAGGTAAACAAATTACAGTTGGGCAATTGACAGGCTTATGTGCACAAACCAATGCTAATTATGCTATAAAGAAAGGAAGAGGCTGAAAAGCACGGGCGGTACGCCAAGACAAGTAGACCGAAATCCATCTACCTACTAATCATCCACATTGAGATATCTATCCAGAACATCTCGCTAGTATTAAGTTGTGAATCCCACCCAAAGTGTAAACTCAAAGCAACAGACAACTGCATTAAAGAACTTTGCGTAAAGTAAACAATCCTTGCACCCGCAAGTACAAGCACCGTTGTTTCCCCCCCTTGTGGCAACAGCACATCCCCTAGACTCATGTTTCTGTCACTCAAGCTAGTCATCGGGGGGCATGAACCCACAATCATGCATAACTCTCCCTCTTGGAGTCACTACCTACTACTTGGCCAAAGCAATAAACAGCAACGGAGAACATGCAAGAATTACTCAAGAACATAAATATAAAAGAGGAGAATCAAATATATTACTCAAACACAATCTGAACATAATCTCATAATCCATCGGATCCCAGCAAACTCAGCATAGCAACAGCAGAAATATTACATATGTGCCTCGATCATGTAGGGCAGCTCACGAGGTCTAATCCATGAAGAACAAAGAGGGGAGGAGAACATCACATAGCTACTGATCATAGACCCATGGTCCAAGGTGGACTACTCATGGTTCATCCGGGAAGCATCCATGGTGGTGGAGAAGCTCCCGGAGGTGATTCCTCCCTCTGGCAGGGTGCCGGGAAGAGGTCTTCTGGTGCTCCTGATCATGGAATCGCGGCGGCGGCGGAACAGAGGAGAGATCGCGAAAAAGGGTTCCCTTATCGGGGTTTTTTCGTCATGGGGAATAAACAGGAGAATGGGGGAAGCCAGGGGGGCCACCAGGGGTCCAGGCGGCCCCCTGGTGCGGCCCCACCTTGGGGCACGCCGGGAGGGCGCCTGGGGCCCTGGTGGGTCCCTTCTGCCCCCCCCCCCCCCTCGGTGATTCCGGAAACTTCCTGATCGCTGATTTTTTATTGGATTTTTCCCGAATTTTTGGAGCACTTTTAATATGGGGGAAACCTGGAATAGAAAAATAGCAGAAAATAGGAACTGGCACTGGGGTGCACTGAGTTAATAGGTTAGTCCAAATATGATCAAAAGTGTATGGAAGTTCATGAATATCATAGCAATATCACACAAAAGAGGCATGGAGCAAGTAGAAATTATAGATACGTTTTGGACGTATCAACGATCTCTACGAATATTGTTCGGTTCGGTAAAATGAGACGTTTTGATATAAGAAGTGCTTGTAAATATTTCATCACCAAGCTCAATTCACTCCCTGGATTCAATAAATTATACGATCTCTAGGAAAGAAGGTTATATCTACATCTAAAAAGGGATCGAATGTAATCATGGAGCGTCTTCCAAGATATATGGTGACTCCAAGTTGGGCAAAGCCGAGCGGCATTACGAATCCATGTGGCTCGGGGTGAAGTGGATTCAAGGATTTGTGGTGACTCTGAACATGGTGAAGATGAGCGGTGTCGCAACATCGAGGATCCACGTGGCTCCAACTGGATTGGTGTTGAGGATCTACAATGACTCTGATGTTGGAGAAGACGAGCATGGTTAAAGTGTCGAGGATCGACATGAATCCAAGCAGAGTGACTTCAAGGTTCACAATGGCTCTAAGATTAGCAAAGCCAAATAGGTTCGCTGCATCTTGGATCCTTGTGGTTCCAAGATGAGGCATCATGACTACTACACGTTTCTATTCTTATATACTGTGGCACCCCGGCTTAGAGCAACCGGTTTACCTTACATTGCCAGCCCAGAGATCAAGTCTTCTGGCAATGCACAACATATTGGTACAGAATACAACCGCTTCATAGTAATTACACAGGTACATAGGTTCGGGATTACAACTGCTACGAGGCATGGCGGCACATCTTGTGCGGCAACACTATCAACATTATTTATGTCACATCTCAGGGCCTCAATACGATTGACGAAGGACTCTACGGCAGCGGAATAACGAGGTGACGGGACTCCAATCCACGGGGACACTGCTGGGACACGGCCTAGTTCGCGTAGTACAGCTCTGCCAACTCTTCAGGTGCAACACCTCCTGCATCTGGCATGACACGCCAGGTCAGTACATTGAATGTACTTGCAAGCTCATAATAGCCAAGTCATCAGGAGAAACAATAGCATGGCAATAATGCAAACAATAACGTGGCAAAGAATGGCAAGAATAGTAGTAACACTTGTCTCATGAACATCACATGATTCACCCAGCTTACCTCCGAGTCGTGCGGAATCGGTAACCGGGTCATCTCTTGACCCACCATCATACGGGTCGTAGCTCGACCACTCAACGGGTTAGGTGTCCTCAGTTACCACCCAACCAATCACATGACCACATTTTCAGCATTAACATTCATATTATTGAACAGATTAGTGTTGACCTCTGTGTGACCTAGTACGAACTGTGTCCCATGACCGAGGACGCGGCTATTCGAATAGATTTTGACTCTGCAGAGTTTGTGCACGTTACCCACATTATGGAGTTCCTCCTCCATCCAGCACCTCGGTACTTGTCCCACAGGATCCTTGGAACTCGTACCGCAGGAGTGGACTAGGACATCTCCAACGAAACCCGACTACCGCGTTACCTCCCTACGGACTCACCGACACACGGTCTTGGGTATCCCTGCGGTTAGGTGTCCACGTTACCACCATAACCACTCGGCCACCTTGTGGCAAACTGTCCCAACAGGGACTCCCGGGTAAACAACTATGGATGTCGAGATTATCACCACCTACCTGATCAGAGTAGCGTGCGTGCATAACCTCCCCTACTGGGTGATATCCGTAGAAGGCACTACGATAGCACGAGTCAAGGCCCGCCCATACAAGCAAATGTGGCTGCACGGATAAGCTCGGTTCGGTGGCACTTGGTCAACAATTTTGTTCATTAGATTCTGGTGAAAAGCAATATGAAGACATGGCAACATGGCATGCGTATGAACTACTATCATGCATATGCAACTACTAGCATGACATACAACCAGGAGCACGATCATCACTAGCATGATTCCGGCATAGGCATGGCAACAAAATAAACATGGTGATAACATGTACTAGAGTGACATGATAAAATCAGTAGCATGGCATGTTTATACCAATCAACTTATTATGGTTATTTATTTTTATTAGCAAGCAATGTGAAGGCAATTAAAATAAACCCAAGTAAATGATTTAAATCATCAAAAACAACTTAATCTCCTCATGACCAGATTGTTATGGCTTGCCTTGTGTTGACACACGAACACGTCACGTGTACCCTCGACGTCGGGGGTGATACACCGCAACTCACGTCGAAGGAGACCCGACCGGAAGCGCGGTACGCAAGCAATTCGGCGGGCGCTTTTGTAGACCCGAAAGCCCACACTCCCGGAAGGGACCCCGTCAGGGAGCACAGCGGCTATGGGCTGCCCTAGGTCGACCTGATCGCCCCTAGGGCCTCGTGGATCGTTGCCCTGCAAGAACAAGAACGAACGAAGAACGAGAAGAAAGATACAAGGGAGAGAGATAAAATTAGGGTTTGGAAGTGTAGATATGTTTGTTCGATTGTGTGTTGTTTCAATCGGCCGTCACCTCATCTATTTATGAGGGGGTTGGACTTTCAGTGCAAGAAAAGGGCTCAGATTCGCGTCAAAACTGCAAAAACCCCGATCAAATTCGGACCCGGATCGGGGGTTCGGACGTCCAGACTTTATCCCGGACGGTCCGGACCATAGGGTCGGATGGTCCGGCTTCTAGGTCGGACGGTCCGAGCTGAGGTCAAAATCTTTCTGTAATCGGGGTCCTCAAGTCGGACGGTCCGACCTTAGCTCGGACGGTCCGGTTTCCACCTCGGACGGTCCGACCTGGTTTTCCAGTGCTGCACTGTTTTGGCAATAACTTCTTCATACGAACTCGGATTTGGACGTTTCAAATATCAAAATCGACCGGTTCGACGAGACGAAGCCGGCCTATGTAGAACATTTTACCATTTGAGAATGTCTTGATGCCCTAATTTCAGAATAGTACTCCGAATGCCAGGGTCTTATTGCTGCAAACATAGTTTCGGCCCTTGAGGTGGAATCGGATGATCATGGCTCGAACTACAAAGTTGTTCATATCGACAATACCCAACTTTTTCATGTAGAGCACTTATTCATTTGAGGTCATCTTATATAGGTTCATTGCCGTGCCAAAAACGGGTGTCAACACATGCCCCCCTGTTTTTCCGCAAAACTTGTGTGCCGAAAAATATCTTGCCCAGGCTTGTTCTAAGGACGATGTCAACACTCCATCGGCCATGTGTTTTCTAAGGGAGATAATTGTATATCGGCCATGCTTATCCTTGAGACGATAATCATATATCGGCTATTTGTTAGCACGGTTAATCATGTGTCATCCATTGCTTGTTTGATCCCTTTTATGCAGACTTGGGTGCAACCTTCTGAACTTGAGAATAACACCATAAGAAATTCGTCAATAATTCCATATATCTAGATCCATCTCAAAGGTATCCACTAAATCATATTGTCCACCCTCTTGCAAGAATCTTGTAAATAAAAAATATTGAACTTCTCGCAATCTTGCCTTCGCCTGCATATAAATTTCCATTAGTGGCCGAAAACGGTAAGCTCCGATTCGGCCTTACCCATGTTGGCAAACTCGGCATCGGCTCTTGAGAAATACACCATGATGAACATAATAGCCGGATGCTTACTGTGCCAACTCATTTTCTCTTCAATGTCATGTCTAAATATATGAGAAACAATAAAGTAATCGGATAAAGAAATTATATCTAGACACTTATCAAGATAAATACGAAGTGATTCATAACAAATATATGAAATCCATATATACTTGTTGCACAACTAATAACGAATCACCAAAAGCCTCAATATGTGTAGCACCTATATCAAGCAAAAGTTCTGAACCGAATAATAACATATTCAGCTTTCATTGTTCATGCAACAACATTTAAGCGACATGAGGCTTCAAAACAACACCATGAGATATAAAAACAATACCAAAACATTGGCTGTTGCTACTAACTAAACCACCAAAATATAATCTCCATGGCAATAATGAGACAAGGTTCATAACAATATTATACTCAATAGTAAAAACAACAATGATTTGGCTTCTCATAGATTTTATCTATATCATACCTAGCCAAAGCATAATCCCACTCACCAATTCTGCAACTTATGAATTGGTCCATGCAACATATTTGTAGCGAATGCACACCTTGTCTCAATCTCCAACAAAACTAAGGACGATGTTTAGAAAACCACACCGGCCATGTTTGGATGTATTCTTAGGACGATAAAACAAATATCGGTCATTAATATAAACGACATGTAGAATTCATCCACCAAAGCCTATATAGCCGAAAGAAGCAAATGAAATAACAAATCAAATATTTCGGCCCCTTGAATCAGCAACAAGAATGTAACTAATCAAATGTATAGTGACTTGGTAATCCCCTATCATGATGTAAGAAATTGTATTGCATCCATGGATCAAAATAAGTCCATGGAGGGTAGCCAATCATACCTGAGGATGAATTCCATGATACAGGCATCAATGACATGTTTGAAGAATATGAATGATGTGCTAATCGAAGATTCCGGTTGGATGATGGAAACCTTTGGCTCAATCTTTTATGAGATGATTTCTCCTTCTTCTCTTTGGTTGTATTCTTTAAAATAGAAGCTTGCACATCATTTTTGGTTTGACTGTTCTTCTTGGGAATCCATGCCATATTCTTCTTTTCAAGTTCTTGTGCACTAAGCTTTTGCAATTTCTTCTTCTGCCAATACGATAAACCGAGTGGACGTCTCGAATGTGATTCTTTTTCAAGCAGTGGCAATTCCTTTTTGACCTTGTGCACTCTCAACTCCCGTTGTTCAGATTTGGCATCGGTATTTTGAAGTGATGCGAAATATTCAAAATATTCAAGCAGTGGCAACTCTCGAATAAGAAATTATACTATCATCGGTTTTATCAAAATATTCAAATCTTGGCTTTACTTTTCTGAAATCAAAACTGTTATGACATATATGTCTCACTTGAGACAAAAGGTAAGCCAAGTAGGAAACTAGCAAAGCTATCCATGTATATATAAACTTTAAATGAAACAATGGGAAAAGATTTTGCTGTAATAATAATTCACTACCGGTCTCTCTAAGTGACACAATGTGTTGACCGATATGCTCTGTTATAATTGTATTGCTAACAAGTAAATTATCCTTCTTAATTGGTCTCTCAAGATTTTTTATAAGAATTTTGCTAATAGTTGCATCAACAATAAAGTTATGACCAAATATGAAAATAGATAAGTTACTTGCTAGACATACCTCCTTATTCCTGTTGGAAGAGCATGATGGTTGTATGAATTTTATAATAACGTGCTCCAGTTTTTGATGACTCTCCAACGTCTCGTCTTCCTTTTCTGGATTTCGTTCCATGTCACCGCTTTCTAGCTCTTGATGTTCATCATTGACCGAATCTTGCTCGGTTGTGTCCTTTTGATTTTGATGCTCATCATGTTTGACATGGAACTCATCGGGTGGTACATAGACTCCTTTGCATCCAGAAAACTTGAGCACAGCTGACTCGCGTCCTTCGTCATACTCTTTGTTGACAAAGTTTCCCTCTGTTGGCTTGATGGACTCGGTGTGCACGCCCGACTTGCTATCGCCTGAACTGTTTGGTTCGGCTTCTATAGAATCGATTGCGTCACCCGGGTCGTCCTTTTTCTTATCGGACTTGCCACTCGTATTGCATGACTCGGTTGTAGAAGATGTAGTCGCATTTGTATTGGCTTCAAGTGATTCAACAGTATTAGCCGAGTCAATCTTCTCTTGCTGATTTTCTTGCAGAGTTTCCTTTTTATCTAGCCCTAGCATCACAGAAGGGCCAACATGTTTATTACTCGGAGGAAAGAGCTTGATAAATCCCTGAAAATCTTCTTCTTCACGCTGCTTTTTTAGCGTTTCAAACTCCTCCTCGCACTTCTTCTTGAGTGATTCATAAATTTGTTGATACTCAATTGGTAATTCCTCAAGAGTCGGCGTGGTGAAATTGTCAGCACTATTCTCTCCAAGCTTTGTCTCAACCTTGTTTATACGGGCCATATAATTTTCTTTAGGCTCTGCCCAACTCGGAGAGGACGGCCCTCTGTTACTTTTAGCCTCTTTCAGCAATGAAGTGATACCTAAATTATGGAATTGAGAAGAAGAAACCTTGGCCTTGTGTGATAGAAGCTCCTCACTCCTTTTCTTGTAAGCCTCATAAGCTCGTATTGTAGCAGGATCATGTGGCCTCTCTATTAGTTCGCGATTAAGAGCAGCAAACTCGTTGAAATCTGCTAAAAGTTTTTCCTTGAAACTATCTGATCCATATGCGACATTAATACATGATGGCACTTGAGCTCCTGTTAAATTTTCATTTATTCGGCCATGGTCACTATGAAAGTGCGGAACCGAATTATGAATCTCACCAGTTGCACATGAAGATGAAACATTAGTAACATAAGATGTAGCACATAGGGTTTGAGGATAATTGGCCAAATAACTAGTTGTAGCATGTCCAATTTCCCTATCCATCGGCGTATTCATAGATGAATTAACATATTGCGTGCTACTCGCCGATGCATAAAAAGGTGAAACACTTTGTTGAATATTATTGAAAGCTCCTACATAGGGTGTTTCAACTTGATTAACCAAACTCAACATGTTGTTCATCGGCATATAGATTTCTGGGGTTACCGATGCATGAGAGTTGGGATACATATGTCGCATGTTGCTAAAACTAGAGTTTAATGCATAAACATTATTATGAACCAGCTGTTGCACATAATTAGATGAATAGTTGATGAAACTAGGGCTAGCCGATGCATCATGCTCATTAGGTGACCTAGCAACAACATATGGATTATTTGCATCTACATAAGGAGATTGATGATACATGTTACCGATGTAGATTGCATCAACTTGATGACGATTTTCCTCGTAGCAAGAACAGGCTGAAGACCGTTCAAAGCTCGATCCCCAGCGGAGTCGCCAAAAAGTGTGTTGACACACGAACAAGTCACGTGTACCCTCGACGCCGGGGGTGATACACCGCAACTCACGTCGAAGGAGACCCGACCGGAAGCGCGGTACGCAAGCAATCCGGCGGGCGCTTTTGTAGACCCGAAAACCCACACTCCCGGGAGGGACCCCGTCAGGGAGCACAGCGGCTATGGGCTGCCCTAGGTCGACCTGATCGCCCCTAGGGCCTCGTGGATCGTTTCCCTGCAAGAACAAGAACGAACGGAGAACGAGAAGAAAGATACAAGGGAGAGAGATAAAATTAGGGTTTGGAAGTGTAGATATGTTTGTTCGATTGTGTGTTGTTTCAATCGGCCGTCACCTCATCTATTTATGAGGGGGTTGGACTTTCCGTGCAAGAAAAGGGCTCAGATTCGCGTCAAAACTGCAAAAAACCCGATCAAATTCGGACCCGGATCGGGGGTTCGGACGTCCATAGGGTCGGACGGTCCAGCTTCTAGGTCGGACGGTCCGAGCTAAGGTCAAAATCTTTCTGTAATCTGGGTCCTCAAGTCGGACGGTCCGACTTCAAAGTCGGACGGTCCGACCTTAGCTCGGACGGTCCGGTTTCCACCTCGGACGGTCCGACCTGGTTTTCCAGTGATGCACTGTTTTGGCAATAACTTCTTCATACGAACTCGGATTTGGACGTTTCAAATATCAAAATCGACCGGTTAGACGAGACGAAGCCGGCCTATGTAGAACATTTTCCAATTTGAGGATGTCTTGATGCCCTAATTGGCAGAATAGTACTCCGAATGTCAGGGTCTTATTGCTTCAAACATAGTTTCGGCTCTTGAGATGGAATCGGATGATCATGGCTCGAACTACAAAGTTGTTCATATCGACAATACCAAACTTTTTCATGTAGAGCACTTCTTCATTTTAGGTCATCTTATATAGTTTCATTGCCGTGCCAAAAACGGGTGTCAACACCTTGGTCAAGTGGAGTATCCTTGAACTCCTGGTCCCTTGCAAGCACTTGGTCACCCTCTGAAAAAAATAAACAAGTGGCAAATAGAAATAAGTCCAAAGTACTCCTTCACTGTCCAATGGACTTAAACAGTGAGCCAAGTTCCCAAACTTTGCCAACTTGAAGAGGAGCTCAAAATAAAAATGTAGAAAAAAGAATCAACTCATTTGGCCTTGTGGTTTAGGAGATATTCATGGTCAAAGCTTGGTCAAAATTCCATTTTAAAAAGGTTTAAATTCATTTTCTGAGAAAATCCAGAAGCGGCCACGTCGAAGGCGTAAACCTACGCGGGCGCTTCCACTTATACCGATTCAGAGCGGCTGGAGTGGCTGACGAGTGGGGTCAGGGCGTCAGGTTGAAATAAACAGTGAGGGAAACAGAGGCCGCGGCTCCGGCGACGGTGGTTCGCCGACGAGGAGGCCTCAGAGGTGAACTAGGGCTAGGGAGGAGACGCAGGGGGTCACGGCGAGAGGCTACGTACCCGAAACTCCTCGAACGGTGGCCTGACGGCTTCGCTAGGTTATTCTCCAGCTACGGTGGCGGCGGCGCTGCGATGTGATCTCTGACCAGGGGCCTCCCCGGCCGGCTTCCTCCTTGAGTGTGCCTTCTGCAAGTGGAGTGGGGGTGTGTGGTGGTGGTTACGACCAAGGGAGGCGCCAATTTATAGCCATGGCGTCGATTCCCTCCGGGCGTCGCCGGACAGAAGACGACGGCGCCGTGCTCGCATGCGGGTGAGCAGTGGAGGCTCGGGTGAGCTCTAGGAGGTTCTGATGACGGTGTAGCACGCGTGCGTGCGTGCCCAGGGTCTCTGCAGTAGCGGGGCGATGAGACGCCTCAGGCGTGGCTGCAGCGGAGGCTCTGCATCGACGGGCGGCGCGGCTTTGAGGGGGTTCTGGTGCCTCGCGTGCTTGCTAGGGGTAGGGGACACGAGGAAGACGACCCGGGCAACGCGGAGGCGTGCGTGCCACTGTGGCCACTACGCGCGGGATTCAGACAGACCGCGGCGGCGACGACGAGGTCTCCGGCGGGCGGCGGGGCTTTGGGGTGAGCCAGGTGGCGCACGGTTGTGCCACGACGGCTACGGACACACGCAAGCGGCCGCGGGTGCTCGGGGTGCGGTGTGCCCGTGATGGCGACCTCACGGCCACGGCCAGAGGACGCCTGTGGCAGGCAGTGCGCGTGCTCACCCCTGGCACGCTTGCACTGAGGGTGTCCAGGGCGTGCGCACTGTGTCCTTGGAACGTATCTAACGTCAAGTAGCATGGGTGAGGGGTTGGGAGGCTAGCAGGTGGGCTCAAACACTTGGTGGCTTCAAAAATGTGTTTCTGCCGGAAAGTTTGAGAATTTCTCCAGAGAGTTTTGCTAGGCTTTTGGGGATGAAACTTGGTGTCCCTGGGTTATCTAGGAAGGTGCTTATGTGGTAAAAATTTCAAGGCAAAAGGATAAGTCTACAGGGTACTTGCTTCACAAAGTGCCTCTCTGGTCAGAAATGGAAAAGAATTTCTAGAGGGGAAATTTTGTACTAAGCTTGCCCATGTTTTTGCATAGAATCATGAGGCATGTCCCCCTTGCTTAGCACAAAAAGTTTCAGGCCAACAGGAGGAGCAGAAATGAGGCTAGCTTCAAAAAGTAGAGGGAAAAGACCAATTTCCTTTAGTGAAAAGGGGTTTTTAAGAAAAATAAAAATAGGGCAAGGGCTAGTTTGACCAAAGCTTGATCATAGCCATAGGGGAGAAGGGTTTAGGGGTCACTTGGCCTAGGGGGAAAATTAGGCCCAAGTGATCAACGCCATCTGAGTTGAGAAAATCCAAGCAAATGATTTCAAACTCCAGAAAATCAGCAAATAAAGTTGCAAATAAAAAGGGGCCAAAAACCAGGGTGTCACAAACCTACCCCCCTTAGGGTAAATCTCGTCCTCGAGATTTGGTTGCTCAGGGAACAGGTACGGATATGCAGCCCTCAGAAACTCTTCCCTTTCCCAGGTGGCATCTTCCTTAGTATCGTGCTCCCATAGCACCTTGTAAAACCGTATCACCTTACTGTGGGTAGTCCTTTCCATCTCATCCAAAATCCCTACTGGTTTCTCCTCATATGTCAGATCCTGGGCCAGCTCTAACTCCTTCACATCCACTTGTTTGACTGGTGGCGAGACACACTTGCGTAGTTGCGATACATGGAATACGTCATGGATATCTGCCATTTCCGGGGGTAATTCCAGTTGGTACGCTACTTTTCCCCTCTTAGCCATTATTGGGAATGGTCCGACATACCTTGGGGCAAGCTTTCCCCGGGTCTGGAATCTCCTTACTCCTTTCATTGGCGTCACTCGGAGATAGACGTATTCTCCAGGCTCAAAGTTCACCTCTCGATGCTTGGTGTCATAGTAACTCTTTTGTCGAGACTTGGCGGCTCTCAACCGGTCCTGAATCTCCTTGACTTGCTTTTCTGCTTCAAGCATTAAGTCGGTGCCAAAGATGCGGTTGTCCCCTTTCTGTGACCAGTTCAATGGGGTGCGGCATTTCCGCCCATATAATGCTTCAAAGGGTGACATCTTGAGGCTGGCCTGGTAGCTGTTGTTGTATGAGAATTCTGCGTATGGCAAGCAGTCCTCCCACTTGGACCCGTGGGCTAATACACATGCCCTGAGCATATCCTCCAATATCTGATTTACTCGCTCTGTCTGGTCGTCTGTTTGGGGATGGTAAGCGGTGCTGTGCTTTAGTACGGTCCCCAAGGCTTCTTGAAGTCGTAGCCAGAATGCCGACGTGAACACTGACCCTCTGTCTGAGGTGATGGTCTTTGGTATTCCATGGAGACTGACAATCTGGGACATGTATAACTCTGCCAATTGATCAGCTCGGTAAGTGGCCCTGACGGGAATAAAGTGGGCCACTTTGGTGAGCATATCAACAATTACCCATATGGAATCCTGACCCCGGGCGGTCTTTGGGAGCCCTACAATGAAGTCCATGCATATGTCATCCCACTTCCATTGTGGAACTTGCAGGGGTTGCAGTAGTCCAGCTCGCTTTTGGTGCTCGGCCTTGACTCGGTTGCATATGTCGCAGCATGCCACATAGTATGTGATATCTTTGCGCATTCCGGGCCACCAAAATGTGGTCTTCAAATCCCGGTACATCTTGGTGCTGCCGGGGTGGATAGAGTATGCGGACTCATGTGCTTCTCGCAGTATTTTCTTTCTCAAATTAGCCTGGTCCGGTACACAGATTCGGTTTTCGAACCATAGCACTCCTTGGGTATCCAGGTGAAAGGATTCGGCCTTGCCACGCGGAATCCGTCCCTTGATTTCTTGAATTTCCGGATCTTGAGTTTGTGCTCCCTTAATTTCCTCTACTAGGGTTGGGGTGATTTCCAATGTCTTCCTGGTCATTGAGTCACACAACACGAGGTTGAGTTGAGTGACTTCCTCCCGTAGCTGAGGGTGAAGCCTTTCCTAGAGCGCACTCACTGAACTTGGCTTACGGCTAAGGGCGTCGGCGACCACGTTAGCCTTCCCGGGGTGATAATTTATCCCGAGATCGTAATCCTTGACCAACTCGAGCCATCTTCTCTTCCTGAGGTTGAGGTCTGGCTGCGTGAAGATGTACTTGAGACTTTTATGATCGGTGTGCACCTCACACCGTTGCCCGATGAGATAATGCCTCCACAATTTCAATGTGTGTACCACAGCAGCCAGCTCCAGGTCATGCGTGGGGTAGTTTACTTCATGTTGGCGTAGCTGTCTGGAGGCGTACGCTACAACCTTTCCTTCTTGCATTAGCACGCAGCCAAGGCCATGCTTGGAGGCATCGCAATATATATCAAATCCCTTGTGGATGTCCGGCAGAGTCAAAACAGGGGTTGAGGTTAGCTTGGTCTTGAGTTGCTCGAAGCTTTCGCCGCACTCCTTGGTCCAGACAAATTTCTGGTTCTTCTTCAACAACTCGGTCATTGGCTTGGCTATCTTGGAGAACCCTTCAATGAATCGGCGGTAATATCCCGCCAATCCTAAGAAACTTCGGACTTCCGTCACGGTGGTTGGTGGCTTCCAATTCAACACATCGGTCACCTTGCTGGGGTCTACGGCTACTCCTTGAGCCGTCAGAATGTGACCCAGAAATCCCACCTCCTTTAACCAGAACTCGCACTTGCTGAACTTGGCATAAAGGCGATGAGCTCGCAGTCGTTCCAGCACCGTACGGAGGTGGTGCTTATGCTCTTCTTCACTTTTGGAGTATCTGAGTATGTCATCAATGAATACCACCACGAACTTGTCCAGAAAGTCCATGAAGACCTTGTTCATCATGCCCATGAAATAGGCTGGGGCATTCGTTAAGCCGAAGGACATGACCGTGAACTCATACAGGCCATATCTGGTGGTGAAGGCTGTCTTGGGAATGTCCTCCTTTCGGATCTTCAGCTGGTAATAGCCTGTACGGAGATCGACCTTAGAGAATACCCGGGAAACTTTCAGTTGGTCGAACAAGTCATCGATGCGTGGCAGTGGATACTTGTTCTTGATGGTGACTTCATTCAGGGGGCGGTAGTCCACACACATCCGCAAAGTGCCATATTTCTTCTTGACAAATAATACCGGTGACCCCCAAGGTGAGGTGCTGGGGCGAATGTACCCCTTCTGCAATAGCTCATCCAGCTGTTTCTTTAGTTCCACCAGTTCGGTGGAAGGCATCCGGTAATACTTCTTGTATATAGGGGAAGTACTGGGAACAAGCTCGATGGCGAACTCCAGCTCCCTGTCTGGCGGCACACCCGACAATTCTTCTGGGAACACATCTGGAAACTCTCTGACAACCGGAATCTTGTCCATCTCTGAGGTGGTGATCTGGCATAACGTTGCTTCCTTCTCTCGTGGCATACCAACAGCTGTGAATTGAGTTGCCTTTCCGTCCGGGTTAACCAGTTCCACTATCCGGGTCTTGAAGGCAAGGCGGACCTCATGGGTGGTGAGCCAATCCACTCCAAGGATTGCATCAAGTCCCTTGGATTCCAACACCATGAGAGAGGTAGGGAACTTCACTCCATATATTTCAATGGTCAGGTCCTTGCATATAATGTCTGCTTTGAGCACACCTCCAGGGGTTTTGACCACCACAATTTTGTCCAAAAGATCAACAGGAAAATTGTTTTGGGTGGCGAAACTCCGCGATATAAACGAATCGGTTGCCCCGGAATCAAATAATATAGCTGCGGGTATGTTATTAATAGGAAACATACCGATGAACACGTCGGGGGATCCGCGAGCTTCTTCGGCCGAGACGTGGTTGACTCGAGCCTGGCGATAGTTGTTCTGCCCCCGGATGTTGTTGACTTGAGGTGCTGGGTTCCCCGGCTTGCTCTGACAGTCTCTGGCAAAGTGTCCTTGTTTCCCACAATTAAAGCAGGCGCCCTTCCGAATGTAGTCTGCCTTGGCTTGGGGGTTGAGGTTAGACTTCTCTTGAGTGGCCGGCTTGTCGGTTGCGGAGCCGCCGCGGTTCCAGGCGGGCTTGGAATTGGCTTGAGCCTGCTGGGGAACGGGCTGTACCACTCGGGGCTTCTGGCCATATGGCTCGTACGGGGTCTTCTTGGGCTCATACTTGCGCTTGCGGTCTTCATAACTTCCCTTGAGTTCGGCGACCGACTTGTATTCGCGTTCTGCTATGAGTGCCTTGTTGACGAGTGTCTGGAAGTCTGGGAAGTACAGCATGCTGAGCTGACAACGGAGAGTGGGGCTAAGACCACCAAGGAAGCGGTCTACCTTTCTCTCTTCAGTGGCCACATCATGAACCGAGTATCTTGCCAGATGGTTGAACTTGTTCAAATATTCAGTTACAGTCATGCTGCCTTGGACAAGAGCGAGAAATTCCCTCTGCTTGGTTTTCAGCACTCCGGTGGGGATATGGTAAGTGCGGAACTTCTCCTTGAATCTCTCCCAAGTGATATCTTCTCCCGCATGCCATACTGCCTTGGTATTGTCCCACCAGATTGCGGCATAGCCCTCAAGGTAATGGGTGGCAAATGGAACCTTATCCACCTCATCACAGTGAGAGATTTCCAGCTTCTTTTCCATGGTTCTCAGCCAATCATCAGCCTCAATGGGGTCTGTTGCCTGATCAAAGCTCGGCGGTCGGGAGCGCTGAAAGTCAGATAGCTTGGAACGTGACCCTTGATTCTGATTCTGTCCCACAATGTTCTGCATGCCTCGCAGTAATTCCATGAGTTCCTGGGTCCTTCTTTCCTCAAACATCCTGATAACCTGCTCTGTGGTAGGGGCTTGTGGTGGAGGAGGTGGTGGACGCTCGGGTGACAGTCCATCTTGCCTGGCGGATCGACGACGGGGGGTGTCGTCATCACCCGAGTGGCTGCACTCACCTCACCTCATCCTATATCCGTTCCCAAATAGAGCACCAATATCATGAGAAACCACAAAGAGGGAAATAGGCGAAGTGACGGCAAAACGGAAGGAACTCGAAACTCCAAGAGTTGGTGGTTGGTGATCATCCGAATCTCTTTATAAAACGGCAATTAATCCAGCGGCCACCAGAACGGTCTTGACAACTCGGATCTGGGGCGTTGCCGGGGTAACTCACCACTTGCTCAAGACGGCCGCAAAACAGCTCAGAGCTTGGAGCAGGGTGATTAAGAAGAAGGCAGAGGTCCCCTAAGACGGCCGAGAAAACAGCTCAGAACATAGGGTCTCCACTGCGAAAAGAAACTCAACGACTGCCTGAGACGGCCGAAAAGCAGCTCAGAACACAAGATAGTCGCACAAAGAGAAGGAAAAAGGAGGCATCCACCCCGGACGGCCGACCAAGAATCAGCACAGAACCAGGCGTGGTGCCTTATAAGAGAAAGCAAGCAAGGATCCGTCTGAGGCACCTACACCAAAACAGGAAACATGAGAACAAAATTCGAACGAAAGAAGCGAAGCAACCTCATAATTATACATAGCATCCTGACCTCATACATAACAACTAGCATGGATGGCATAACGAGTACTTCTCATACGGCAGTTGACAACATGCATATCATAACGGTAGAAACGACCATACTACTCGACCTCGTCCTAGTCGTGAGGGAGCGGGCACGGGCAGTCAGCGGAACCATCGGAACTATCCTCGGAGTCAGAACTAGCAACGTGGATCGCGCTGCGGGTAGGGATGTCAAGGCAGCGACGCTGACGAGAGGGCTCTCCCTCAGGGGAAGGAGGAGTGTGTTGGCTAAGCATGGGGGCAGCAGGGGTAGCAGTCAACGCGGCCCACTCCTCTGGGGTCTCGCGCCGAACAGCTATCGGATCAGCTGGGGTAGGTGGGGTGGGTGCAGGTGGAATGGGTGGAGCTGGCACCGGAGTATAGGTGGGAGGCGGTGGAGGGGGTGACTGAATACTACTGCTAGAAGCAAGTGCCTCCCGGGAAAGAGCCAACTCCTCAGCAAGACTAATGACCAGCTCGTACTGAGCGACCATGTAGCGAGCGAGGTGCACTGTCGTCCGGTCGCACTCCGAGTCCGGCGGGAAAAGGATCTGCCCGGAAGGAGACAAAGTGGGTAGTGAGAAAGACCTGGGTGAAGCTGCATCCCGAATTCATGGTGACGCAGGTCAACCAGAGCCTCAAGTGAAGCATAGAGAATAGCCTGCTCTGGGGTGGAAGCGGGTCCTCCCTTCGCGGAACGCGAAATGCTGCCATACGTGGAGCTCGAGAACAGGAACACCTCAGCGCGGTACTCGTGCACGTAGTCAGCCAGCTTCTCGCAGTACACCTGGGACATCGGGTCTTCTCCCTGCGGGTACAGACGGAGCCAAACTCGGCGGAGCAGCGACGGAAATCCTGTCGGTGACGCCTCGTACTCAAAGGGGTATGGAACGGGTGCCATCTACACTCACAGTGTTAGCCATTAGCAAAAATAAATGCATCTACATGCCATGCATCAACCAATGCATCACTCAAGGTGCACAGATCAAGGAAGACTCTAGACTAACGTTCCTCTAACGCGCGGCCTAACTAGCGTGTCCTACAGTCAGCGCGGCTCTGATACCAATCGTTGTGGCACCCCGGCTCAGAGCAACCGGTTTACCTTACATTTCCAGTCCAGAGATCAAGTCTTCTGTCAATGCGCAACATATTGGTACAGAATACAACCTCTTCATAGTAATTATACAGGTACATAGGTTCGGGATTACAACTGCTACGAGGCATGGCGGAACATCTCGTGCGGCAACACTATCAACATTATTTATGTCACATCTCAGGGCCTCAATACGATCGACGAAGGACTCTACGGCAGCGGAACAACGAGGTGACGGGACTCCAATCCACGGGGACACTGCTGGGACACGGCCTAGTTCGCGTAGTACAGCTCTGCCAACTCTTCAGGTGCAACACCTCCTGCATCTGGCATGACACGCCAGGTCAGTACATTGAATGTACTTGCAAGCTCATAACAGCCAAGTCATCAGGAGAAACAATAGCATGGAAATAATGCAAACAATAACGTGGCAAAGAATGGCAAGAATAGTAGTAACACTTGTCTCATGAACATCACATGATTCACCCAGCTTACCTCCGAGTCGTGCGGAATCGGTAACCGGGTCATCTCTTGACCCACCATCATACGGGTCGTAGCTCGACCACTCAACGGGTTAGGTGTCCTCAGTTACCACCCAACCAATCACATGACCACAGTTTCAGCATTAACATTCATATTATTGAACAGATTAGTGTTGACCTCTGTGTGACCTAGTACGAACTGTGTCCCATGACCGAGGACGCGGCTATTCGAATAGATTTTGACTCTGCAGAGTTTGTGCATGTTACCCACATTATGGAGTTCCTCCTCCATCCAGCACCTCGGTACTTGTCCCACAGGATCCTTGGAACTCGTACCGCAGGAGTGGACTAGGACATCTCCAACGAAACCCGACTACCGCGTTACCTCCCTACGGACTCACCGACACACGGTCTTGGGTATCCCTGCGGTTAGGTTTCCACGTTACCACCATAACCACTCGGCCACCTTGTGGCAAACTGTCCCAACCGGGACTCCCGGGTAAACAACTATGGATGTCGAGATTATCACCACCTACCTGATCAGGGTAGCGTGCGTGCATAACCTCCCCTACTAGGTGATATCCGTAGAAGGCACTACGATAGCACGAGTCAAGACCCGCCCATACAAGCGAATGTAGCTGCACGGATAAGCTCGGTTCGGTGGCACTTGGTCAACAATTTTGTTCATTAGGTTCTGGTGAAAAGCAATATGAAGACATGGCAACATGGCATGCGTATGAACTACTATCATGCAAATGCAACTACTAGCATGACATACAACCAGGAGCACGATCATCACTAGCATGATTCCGGCATAGGCATGGAAACAAAATAAACATGGTGATAACATGTACTAGAGTGACATGATAAAATCAGTAGCATGGCATGTTTATACCAATCAACTTATTATGGTTATTTATTTTTATTAGCAAGCAATGTGAAGGCAATTAAAATAAACACAAGTAAATGATTTAAATCATCAAAAACAACTTAAGCTCCTCATGACCAGATTGTTATGGCTTGCCTTGGTCAAGTGGAGTATCCTTGAACTCCTGGTCTCCTGCAAGCACTTGGTCACCCTCTGAAAAAAATAAACAAGTGGCAAATAGAAATAAGTCCAAAGTACTCCTTCACTGTCCAGTGGACTTAAACAGTGAGCCAAGTTCCCAAACTTTGCCAACTTGAAGAGGAGCTCAAAAGAAAAATGTAGCAAAAAGAATCAACTCATTTGGCCTTGTGGTTTAGGAGATATTCATGGTCAAAGCTTGGTCAAAATTCCATTTTAAAAAGGTTTAAATCCATTTTCTGAGAAAATCCAGAAGCGGACACGTCGAAGGCGTAAACCTACGCGGGCGCCTCCACTTATACCGATTCGGAGCGGCTGGAGTGGCTGACGAGTGGGGTCAGGGCGTCAGGTTGAAATAAACAGAGAGGGAGACAGAGGCCGCGGCTCCGGCGACGGTGGTTCGCCGGCGAGGAGGCCTCGGAGGTGAACTAGGGCTAGGGGAGGAGACGCAGGGGGTCACGGCGAGAAGCTACGTACCCGAAACTCCTCGAACGGTGGCCTGACGGCTTCGCTAGGTTCTTCTCCAGCTACGGTGGCGGCGGCGCTGCGATGTGATCTCCGACCAGGGGCCTCCCCGGCCGGCTTCCTCCTTGAGTGTGCCTTCTGCAAGTGGAGTGGGGGTGTGTGGTGGTGGCTACGAGCAAGGGAGGCGCCAATTTATAGCCATGGCGTCGATTCCCCTCCGGGTGTCGCCGGACAGAAGACGACGGCGCCGTGCTCGCGTGCGGGTGAGCAGTGGAGGCTCGGGTGAGCTCTAGGAGGTTCTGATGACGGTGTAGCACGCGTGCGTGCGTGTCCAGGGTCTCTGCAGCAGCGGGGCGACGAGACGGCTCAGGCGTGGCTGCGGCGGAGGCTCTGCATCGACGGGCGGCGCGGCATTGAGTGGGTTCTGGTGCCTCGCGTGCTTGCTAGGGGTAGGGGACGCTGGGAAGACGACGCGGGCAACGCGGAGGCGTGCGTGCCACTGTGGCCACTACGCGCGGGATTCAGACAGACCACGGCAGCGACGACGAGGTCTCCGGCGGGCAGCGGGGCTTTGGGGTGAACCAGGTGGCGCACGGGTGTGCCACGACGGCTACGGACACACGCAAGCGGCCGCGGGTGCTCGGGGTGCGGCGTGCCCGTGATGGCGACCTCACGGCCACGGCCAGAGCACGCCTGTGGCAGGCAGTGCGCGTTCTCACCCCTAGCACGCGTGCACTGAGGGCGTCCAGGGCGTGCGCACTGTGTCCTTGGCACGTATCTAACATCCAGTAGCATGGGTGGGGGGTTGGGAGGCTAGCAGGTGGGCTCAAACACTTGGTAGCTTCAAAAATGTGTTTCTGCTCTAAAGTTTGAGAATTTCTCCAGAGAGTTTGGCTAGGCTTTTGGGGATGAAACTTGGTGTGCCTGGGTTATCTAGGAAGGTTCTTATGTGGTAAAAATTTCAAGGCAAAAGGATAAGTCTACAGGGTACTTGCTTCACAAAGTGCCTCTCTGGTCAGAAATGGAAAAGAATTTCTAGAGGGGAAATTTTGTACTAAGCTTGCCCATGTTTTTGCATAGAATCATGAGGCATGTCCCCCTTGCTTAGCACAAAAAGTTTCAGGCCAACAGGAGGAGCAGAAATGAGGCTAGCTTCAAAAAGTAGAGGGAAAAGACCAATTTCCTTTAGTGAAAAGGGGTTTTTAAGAAAAATAAAAATAGGGCAAGGGCTAGTTTGACAAAAGCTTGATCATAGCCATAGGGGAGAAGGTTTTAGGGGTCACTTGGCGATATGGGTGATATGGGTGGTAACACAAAGTAATATAAATCTATAATAAAAATTACAGCAAGGTAGCAAGTGATAAGACCGAGCACAAACGGTATTGCAATGCTTGGAAACAAAGGCATATGCTTCATACTTTCACTAGTGGTACCCTCAACAACATTGACATAATTGAAAATCATGATAATTCCTACAAAAGCACGCACAGAAGACGTTACTCGGAGACATTATTTTTCGTGGATCAAAAGAGGATGAGAAGTATGTAGGGCCACAAAATCACACCTTAAACTTCGTATTCCACATCCATGGATGCCCTAATATCACCGCGAGCATCCAAATATAGTACTAACAAACACCATAATATCTCTCTTGAATAATCTCTTTCTAATATAACAAAGTGACCATCCTGTCACCGAAGCACTATGAAAACTATACTCAACACAAGCAACAAGAGTACTCGAATCCATAATTCAATCCAACAAGAAGAACAACCCCATGATCAATATTCCCCTAATAATGAAAGAAACTCCATGGGCACTAGCACCCTTGGTTTATTGATATAGAAGAACCCACCCTGATAAGAAACCAGAAATTCGCTCCTGACAGGATTCGAACCCTGGTTGCAGAGATGCACCACTGTGATCCTTGCCACTAGGCTACTGCCTAGTCCTTAATATTCCCCTAATAATGGAGTCCCCGCGTCACCGTGGACTCCGGAAATATCACTGAAGGAGCACATCAAATCCAATACATAAAACAAAGGGGAAACATCATGGGATTCAACTAGATTAACATAGCCAATGATCACAATCAAGATCATATCATGGGCGAGAGAATTAACCACATAGCTATCGGTAGAAAACCTCAGCCCTGAGGCGAAACTACTCCCGCATCATGGAGGGAGGTAGCATAGTTGATGAAGATGGATCCGGGGGTGAATCCCCATCCCGGCAGGGTGCCGGAACAGGAACTTATGGCCCCCCTAAGCTTGCTGGCAATGGCGGCGAATATCAGAAATATTTCTGGAGAAGTCGTCTGGATATTCAGGGTTTTCGCGATCGGGGGTAAATATAGGCCAAAAGAGGGCCCGAGGGGAGGTCCCACCTGGCCAGGCGGCCAGGGGTCCTGGACCAAGGGTGGCCCCCTCTGGAAGTCCTTCTAGCTATTGGGGTCTTTCAGTGAGTAAGAATTTTGGGATTTTTTGTGGATTTTTCTAAACACTTTGATTTTTTACCTAGACAAAACAGAAAAAATTGGCACTGAGCACTGGGTCAATAGGTTAGTTCCAAAAATGTTGTAAAATACATGAATGTGCATCAAATACATATAGCAATATCAACCAAATAAGCATTGAGCAAGCAAAAATTATAGATATGTTTGGGACGTACCAAGGCTTCAAAGATTCGCAGTGATTTCAAGGTTGGCGAAGACAAATGGGTCGCAATGTCAAGTATCCACACACTCTAAGCAAAGTGACATCGAGGGTCCGTGGCTACTTTGAGGTTGGTGAAGATGGGCATCGTTGTGGCTTCGAGGATCCACATGACTCTTAACGGAGTGTCTTCAAGGAGACGCGATGACTTTGAGGTGCTTTCACAAAGTTCTTTGCCTTTCAACGTCGATATACCTTATTTTTTCTTCTCTTTAATGATTTAGTTTCTTTTGAGGCTCATTCGGCCGAGACGAATTCCCACATGGCGACGATACCCCACGGTGGCCTAGCTTTGATATTCAGTAATCTATTTTTGATAAGTGTACCTATAACAACATGGTTAGTGGTGAGTACGCGAAAGTGCACGAGGGCCTTATAGCGAAGGTGATAATACATTCGACAAAGTGACACAATAATATTATTTTAATAGGTTCAGTAGCCTCGTGAGATAATGACCTACATTGAGGGTAGTTCTCGGTGTGTGGGCACTAGGAGTGCTTCGCTTATAAATTACATAACTCTCAACTAGTTCGAACCTTATTAGGTCCCTAGACTCCGATTCTCGACCTCCTGTTGGCTAGGCTCTAGGGAGGAGGAGAATGACTCCTCTTGAGTTTATTGAGGTGGGATGAATGATTCACATGTCTAGTGGAGGGGGCTTATATAGCCTTGGGTTTCTTGAAAAATGGCTAAGCATACCCTTGAAGTAAGGAAGCGGGGATAGAACTAGATAATTTTCTATCCTTTGGTCCATATATCTTAGTTGGGTTAGGAGGTGAGTTGTTGTGCACCAAAGGAACAACCACATATTATGTGAAAGTTTTCTTGCTTGGAATTGAAATTCTTGTTTCCTTGCCTTTATTTTATATTTTATATGAGCTTTCCTTTGATCGTGCTGATGATGAAGGCTTGCTTGGGTTGTTGTTGACCTTCTTGACTTGTGTTGACTCGCCTTAATTTTATTGAACATCTATGTGGCATGCCATATAGAATAGGAGGTAAGACCACGAGTAAGATCATTACCATTACTACAACAATATATATCAATCTCTTCTAATGGAAAAAATTCCAAAATTCAGTATACATAGGATTACATTGTCTTCTAGGATTTTACATCACATTAAGGTCCTGCTTGTTGGGTTTATGTTTCAGCTTTTGCAGCCTTTTCATTTTCGCCTAAAAGCTAAAAGATCCTATTTATGGTCATTCGATTTTGGCTTTTAACTTATATCATCATATAACAATATTAATTCATAAGCCAAGCGTCTTACAAAAATCGAATGATAAATGTTACCCTTCTATCAAAGCGGTGGTTGTTCAACCAAACAAGTTGTATCCACTTCACTTCCTTCATGCATCACGAACCCACAAAAATCATATAAATTCCTAAGTAGTTGAGCAATGAAATAAACATGAGAATGGCACTTCATATCAAGTACGAGAACATTCATTTTATCCAGCTACATAAACCTTCTTAAAATTTTGTATTTTAAATATATTTCAACATTGTTTAAAGATATGTTAAATATAATTTCAGCATGTAAAATATATACTCCCTTCGTTTGCAAATAAGTGTTAAGATCTTAGTACTTTACATCATACTTCCTCTGTCCATTTCTACAAGAAGGTTTTGCAAGTTTAAAAAAAACTTAATTGCTTTGCCAAAACGTTTTATAAAAAAAAGACGAAAAGAGAGTATTTTCGAACGAAGGTAATATGTGTTAATGGGCCATACCAGTGGCCTGCCATTTTGGAATGCCGCCTCCCACTGGTGGGCTCCACTAAGCGTGTAAGCCCACTACTTTGTCATGGCCCACGTCTGTGTATCTCACACACATAGCCCGAAAAGAAAACCGGGAAAAAAAGCCCGAAAATCGTAGCCCGGTCCAAGCACGTCCGGCAAGTTTCCCCACCGCCATGTCCGCCGCCGGCGAAGCCTCCACCACGGTCCTCCGCTTCTTCTCCTTCATCGGCGCCGGAGGTGCGCATCCTGCTCTCTCCGTTTAACATTCCTGTACTCTTATGCTTTCACCAGCGGGGCTTAACGCATCTGTCTCCGCAGTGATCTGCACCAAGGCCATAAACATGTATCTCGCCTACGAGCGCGAGCAGGAGGCCAAGGAAGAAGCAGCAGACGCTGCAGCCACTTCCTCCTCCGCCGTGGTGGTAGAAGCCGACGCGTCTCCGGCGAGCGCCCTCGCCGCCGCGAAGCCCTGACCTCTGAGGAGGCCCCCTCTTTGCTGGTTAGGGTTCTCGTGATGTTGCTTGCCACTCGCGAAAGGGGAAAGAAACAGTACTACTACCACTTATTCTGTTATATGTAATGTATTGTGAATTTGTGATGACATGAAGCAATCCATCCTTTTTTACTATGTGAAATTGTGAATGCTGTGAGCTTGAATCCGCCTGCTCAACTGCGGCCTGATGAATAATAATAGTATTACACTTTGGTTCAGTTAGGAGTCAGGAGATCGCAATCATGTGCTTTACATGTTATTAGTTCCAGAAAATCTGTCAATGTTATTTTGTCAAATGTTCATGCGGTAATTTGGGGGAACCACTAATCATACTATAGGTAGTTCGTTTACTGTTAAACCTGAGTTGCTGTATTTTTCTCCTAGTTAATTTTTTTCTCTTCTTTAAAAGTATGCACAGATTGAAGTAACATATAAAAACTCTGGGGCTTTTTTCTCTGTCGAGATCGTGCGATGCTTAGGATCAACTTTTCCCAAGTAAAAGTATATGCAAATAGGGATTCTTGATTTGCAGTTAAGGCTTCCGTTATTTGATCTTACAATGGAGAAAACTACATTCGTTGCATGATGGAAGGGATTTCCAGGATCCATAGGTTCTTCTTTTTGCTATATTACATTCTTGCAACAACTAGGGTGAATTTAAAAGGGATGGAGTGTTTACCATGTAGGTTTCCTTCTAGACATGGTCCTGGGAAGTCACACACTCTTGATTTTTGTATGGACATTATCCACTTCCTTGATCAGATCGGTGCCATACCATTTCAGGACCCATTAGATTACATTTTTGCTTTCTGTGTGATTTCAGTGACCAGGACGTATTTGATGGTATCATGAAAGGTTTTGTATGTGGTTATAAATACTAATTGTTAGTGTAACTGCTTGAGTAGGAATATATTGGTTGTCTTGAAATACATTTATTATGTACCCAGGTTGGCAAAAGGGCTCTTTAAACCATGTAGTTCTTGATTTACCTTGTGGACTAATCCAATGCAATCCACCTCTGTCAAGTTTGATTCAAGGTTCTTTGCTGGTTTAGATCTGTCGTAAATAAAGCAACAATCAAGAAGTATTGGCGAAAGGTCATTTAACTATGCAGTTCAAAATTCATTTGGAATTTTCTGTTTTTATATGTCTACTGGTTTGATAATATTTAATCAATTAGAACAATAAGTCAATAATGCTGCCATCATAATTCATAAGAGCGTATTCATATTTTTCTTGTATGGATAACAAGATAAAGTTATATGGTTCTTTGACTCCTGGTGATGTCACTCTTTATATTTCACAGGATTTTGATTATCTGTAAGTTGATTGTGGCTTATTTATGCTGAAAATTTCGTACCCTAAGTTGTTTGACTAGAAGCATTCATTTCTGGTGGTTGTGTCCATTTATGACATCATCAAGTGAAGAGGTTGTTTATTTGTATGAGCAACTTTGAGGGTTAACAGATTATAATATTGGTCCCATGATTTATTTCTGCTTTAGTGTCGTAAATTAAATTTTTTAGCACTTTAGGTTTTATCTTTGTGCACTCCATCAAATTTTTGCTAATTGTTTCATGTATCTTTTTGGGGGGGGGGGGGGGGACAACGAGCCGTGTCGTCGATTTCCATTAAAGAAATCGCCAGTTACTACAACCATCAAAAGAAAGAAAAAAGAGAAGTTTCATGTATCTGTATTTTACTTAGAACTTCATAACAAGTAGGATGTGCAGTCGCAAGGCAACGTACCGGGAATTTGACAGAGAGGAATCCGTTCTATGCTATCTGCCAGTGATTTATGATATTATTATTTTAGTTAGAAACTACTTAATCATCCACTGTTTTGGCATATTTTGCTATTCCATTTATTAGTGTGCTTTATTATCCTATAATGTCTTTGGTTGTTAAATGATCTTTCTGCGGGCGATGGTATGCTTGTCCCAGGAGCAACACGGTGAGAATGTCACTGCCACTTTCACCTTTTGTGCTTCTAATGGTGAACAGAACAGGAGATCCATATACAACAATTGCTACCACAAAAGGGAAGCTGGAAAAAGTCAACAAAGAGCCCTAAAGCTTGATGCTCAAGTGAAGAAAGTCTCAGCTCTTTAAGGAGGGAAAAAAGAGAGAGGAGAATAGATTGTTATTGCATCTCTGAAGAGATTACACTCAAATGGCATTTCTTGCGGTCGACTTGGAGGACGGAGTTAGAGGTGCTGACGCCGCTACTGGTGGAAGCTTTTCCTCTGACTGCTCATT
This sequence comes from Bromus sterilis, assembly GCA_950022295.1. NCBI lineage: Eukaryota > Viridiplantae > Streptophyta > Magnoliopsida > Poales > Poaceae > Bromus > Bromus sterilis. Next base: position 37,808,951 of record OX465597.1, read on the forward strand.
CCAGCAGATGTCCTTGAGTGAAGGTCGTAGATCCTTTTTGCAGAACCTTTCGTACTCCAATGTGTCTCCTGCCGACTTCTTCACCTCAACAACATAGAAGGATGGAGTCACTTCGAAGATCTCGGCATCGATCGCAAGCTGCCCTTTCCTCCCTTCTTTGGATCCCTGCAGCTGAACCATTCCATCCTGCTTCTTCACCTTGAAGCACTCTGTCTCGGCTATCTGCTCCAGCTTTGATACTATTGCTGATGCAGGTTTTTGGGTCATGAACCGTGAGTTCGACTTCTGCTCTTGGTCCTTTTCAAATAGGCCAGAAAGATCAAATCCTTTGGAGAGGGAGATTATGTCAAAGGCATTCAAGCTCGCTGGCTTCAATGGGCTATTTGGTTGTTCTGCCCTGTTGCCTTCACTTTCCTTGTGGTCAGTGCTGAAAGCAGCCTGGACATCATGGAGGCTGCTTGAGCCACGTGGCGTTCCCAGCATCACTGGTTTGTACCCTTTCTTGAACCACGGGTGCTCAATCAGCTTCTCAATGGTGATCCGAGTGTTTGGATTTGGATCGAGCAGCCTGGATATAAGCTTCCGGGCATCAGAACTGAACCACTGTGGATACCTGACATCACCTTTGCTGATCTTCCGGTACATCTCCATCAAATTTGAGTCTTGGAATGGGAGGTAGCCGGCAAGCAGAACAAAAAGTATGACCCCACAAGACCAGATGTCTGCCTTTTCCCCATCATAGCCCTTCTTGTTAATAATCTCCGGTGCAACATATGCAGGTGTGCCGCACGTTGTGTGCAGCAGCCCGTCTTGCTTCTGACACTCCTTGAGGGCACTCAACCCGAAGTCGGACACCTTGAGGTTTCCATGCTCATCCAGAAGGAGGTTCTCCGGCTTGAGGTCCCGGTGATAGACATCACGGCTGTGGCAGAAGTCCACAGCCCCAATCAACTGCTGAAAGTACTTCCTTGCAGCATCTTCCTTGAGTCGGCCCTTGGCTACCCTGCCAAAGAGCTCGCCGCCCCGGACATATTCCATGGCAAAGTATATCTTGCTCTTGCTGGCCATGACCTCGTGCAGCTGGACGATGTTTGGATGGCGGACCAGGCGCATGATGGAGATCTCACGCTTGATCTGGTCGATCATGCCGACACGCAACACCTTCTCCTTGTCAATGACCTTGATGGCGACGCTCTGGTTGGTCGCAAGGCTCCGCGCATGGTACACCTTGGCGAAGGTGCCTTGCCCGAGCATCCGGCCGAGCTCGTACCGGTTCATGAGGATGGTGGACTTCCTCTCCATCCTAATGGATTTCCTGGGCACAACAGCAGCAGCAAAGTGGAGGTGGATGGGATCACAGGCGTCTACTCTGCGCCACTTCGTGCCTCTGTGTTCCTCCCTCCCTGAGAGGGAGGAGAGGTGAAGGGCGAGAGCGCGCTGTGATTGGGGGGAGAAACTAATCCACGACTGGTCTGTTTTCTCGAATCCTCCAAGGATGAAGGAGAAGATGGGGGGAGAGGAGAATAGTCTGCGGTGGCTAGAGCTTCCCTTGCGACATGAGGCCAGGAACTCACCCTTGCTCTGGAGCTGGAACAGGACGCGTAATAATAAGCCAGGTACGTTGTGTTGGATGGCTGTGGTTTCTGATGCTATTTGTAGGAAGGGGTCACCCGTCACCGGCCTGTTCTGAACCCACACATGCCTTCATCCTAGCCTTCTTTTTTTGGCAATATTTACAGACGTCTTTCGTGATGGAAACTGCTACTGGTGCATTATGTGAATAGCAATTGAATGACATCCATGGTTGGCTTCTTTAACAAGATGTGGAATTGATGAGGTGTTGGCTTGGTAACCACTTACTTAGCTTGAGCCGCATGTGGCCACCACTGTTGATGTTTCTTAGCAGGATATTAGGTCTTCTATAATCGACCTGTTTGCTGAGTTGAGAGTGCAACTTGCATGTGATGAGCATATGTTTCGGGGGTGGTTTGGCCGTGGCTGCTCCAAATCTCGCGTGCTCTGGATGCAGCTGATACCAACCTGCCTTGCTCTTTTTAGTTTGCGTGCCAAGGAAACCTTGCTCTTTGCATTTCTGGGATTGTTGATTTGTACAGTCTGCATACTACTATGGCTGTTTGATTCCGTAAATCCTTTTTTCCCCCCTTTGCATGATCTATTATCTTCATTTACATTGATTCTCGACATGACAAATTCCCAGTTTTGCACAATCAGAACTGAATCCACATATGCATTCAGGTGGTACTTTCCTTCTGCCTCTGGCAATAGGTGTCCATCCTTTTCATTTTTTTGGGTGACAAATGGACGGTGGTGAGAATCTTCCAGGGCATTGACCTAGTTTAGTCTCTTGGTTAATTATAAGGTTTGCCACAACCACAAGCGTCAGGCTCCATATTTGGTTGGCTGAAACTTGGTACTTCCTCCGATCCATATTAATGGGTTTAAGTTTGTCTAGATACACATGCATCTAGTCTAAATATTTAACTAGATACATACGAATCTAGACAAGGTTGAGTCCATTAATACGGAAGGTAGTACAAAGAATGCAGCATTCACCATGTCACATTCAGTCTTGTTTTTCCTGAAACTAATGTCACATTCAGATGTTGATTAATCAGTAACCTCCATCCAATCCGTCCGGTTCTGTGACTTCTGTCCTTGCGTGGCCAATTCTTTCCCGTGATTATCAGCCGCCCGCTGTTCCTTCCCTGACCATGTGATCGGCGCGTGTCTATGGTTAGCCTGCTAAATCCACGCGTCGATCTCACAAAATCTCTTTCACCATTTACTGTATATGGCTGTGACATCAAGATAATCATCCTTTTCATTTTTTTTTTTGCCACATGAATGTCCAATTTAGTGCGGTTGTAGGTCATGGTTGCGCCACATGTCGAGTGCGTGGTTTATGTGATTTGCATGGTTAAAAATGGCACCTGAATTTCATAATTTGTACATGCAATATTTGGCTGCTCGTGAATAGGAGAAACCCTAAAAGGATTGATTGGATGAGTGGTTTCTGAATAATTGGTTCAGGATTTCTCTGACCAACAGAGACAGACAAGAAAGGAACATCTTTGAAATGGGTGAGCTGTCATGACAAACCTAAACCATGCAACTGGTCAGGCCTACTTTAGCATCATTTCTACTGAATCAGTTGCCATATTCAGAAATTAAAGATTCTGAAGATTCACATGATTGGTAGTAGCACCAGGCACTTATTTGATTTTTTTACACTGATAAATAATTAAATAAATAATCAATAGTATACATGCCCATGGTATTCCCATCTTGAGTAAAGATCAACATGTGCAATTGCTGCATTACATCTGTCAGTACAACATTCAGCGTTCAGCAAGGGTTTACAGCGAAACTGTTCGTAGGATCAAGAGGGATGTTAGTGTTACACAGCACGTGGGTGCCCACCCAAACAAATGGTATATATGCAGCAGTAGCAGCATCCTACTAGTTGGACTTAATGGACAGTAACTCAAGCTCGGCCCACCAGAGGGGCGAGAGCCGTGGCGCCGCCGCCTCCGGCGAGATGCCAAGAACGTCCCTGAGCTTTCCCGTGACGTCTCTCATTGCTGACCGCTGCGTCGGGTCAGGGTCGGTGCACTCCTCGATCACCTCGCAGATGGCCTCCAGCTCGTTAGCCTTGTGATCCTCCAGTGAAGGGTCGAGGAGCTCGGCGTAGCTCTTGGCTTTGAGATGTTTGGTAGCCTGCACGGCAGAAAAGAAGTTTCTCAATAGTAGAAACGCAATGTTGTCGGAAATTCAGTTTGGAGTTTGCACAGTTTATCGTGTGTACCCAGATGCAGGTAGGTGCATGGTCGTCTGATTCAGGAAGCTTTCCGGATATGATCTCGATCAAAAGCATGCCGAAGCAGAAGACGCTGCCCGCAAGATCAGGAGGAGATTCAGAGCGGCTGCTGCCGTCCTGCTTTGCAGCCTTTGCTCTCTCCGCAACTTCTTTCCACATGCCAACATCAGCAATCTGCAAATCAGTGTCCATCTCACTCACTCAGTGGTTGTTATATTGTGGTACTCCCTCCTTTCCATATTAGGGAGTAGTTGTCAACTAATATGTAATGGAGAGAGTAGCTGATTAATGGACTATGCCTCAACTGAACTCCGACTTTCAGAAAAGAAAAAGTGATTTTCTTCAAATGAATACCTTGGCAGCATAATCATCTGTCATAAAGATTGCGCCGGAGCGTATATTATTTATCGCCACAGGGGGATCGAGCTCATGGTGCATATACTGGAGGCAGTACGCCAAGCCCATGATGACCCTCATCCTTGCAGCCCAGTTGAGATGCTCAAACACCTTGACTGCAGGTTAGTAATTCAGTCTGCAGGCGCATATACAGTATATAGAGTTTATGCGCAAGGAGGTAATGCGAAAGTAAAATTACTTACCATGAAGATGCTCACAAAGAGTTCCATTTGGAGCAAACTCATACACCATCATCCTCATGAAGGGTTGATTCTCTATGCAATATCCGAGGAGATTGACAAAGTTCTTGTGGTTGACTCTTGACAGTGTATCTATCTACACAAGGGAATGGGGTAATTAGAAAGATTACTAGAATTGACGTTTTTACTACTTGCAACTTGTTTATGTTGGCTACTAGTAGAAGATGTTCAGAGCCACCTTTTTCCTGAAGAACGTTTCTGAACTCTTGGACCACTCCTTGACCGATGAAATGGAAGTGGAGACAACACAGATCTCAACTCCGGTAGATAATGTCCCCTTGAACACAGTACAGACAGAGTAAGCGTTGAGGATGTTGCTGAAATCCTCACAAGCGGCTTCGAGTTCTTGTCTGTTTAGCTTTGGAACGCCTGAATGAAAGAATTGAGCTTCCCAATGTTAAATTGTATTACATGGAGGCAATGGCATCTCAACAAATGCAATGGAAGCACTATAGTCCTGAGTTGACCATGAGCTAATTCAAAGTAAGAATATCCGGTGCATCTAACATACAAACTGTATCACAGACTCACATGTTCTTGAAATATTGTCAGGCTATGCGTGTATTCCTTCTGTTTATTTCATGAGATACATTTGACTTCATAAACAATAAAAGCAGACAGGATATTTAGAATGTTTACCTGTTACAAATGCCTTCCGAAGTTGGCCGCTTAGCCCAGTTTTCCAAGGGCCTAACGATGCATGCCCTCGTTTCCGGCAGACCAAAATGGGCGCAATAATCAGGCTAATGAGCAGTATTACAGTTAGAAATATGAGCACATAAGTCCACTTGCCATACTTCGCACCAAATGACTCTTTGTCAGCTGATTGGGTCACTGCGGCAGGCACCTGCTTCGGTGTTGCAGCATCAACATTCTCAACCGATTCTGGAACCGAAGGCATCAGGATTTGGCCGTCCGGTTTTGGGAATGCAGGAAATGAACCAGTCCCTAGAGATAGAACATTTGCAGGTCTCTGGATTCCTTTTGAATTTTCCAGGTCATTCCCTGAAAGAGCAGGCAGATTGCCATCTTCACGAAGGAGCCTGCGGCGCATCGCACTTGCCAAGGACTGCAAATTCTGCATGATGTGAGGCTCAATAAAACCTGACAGACAAAATGTAAATGTTTAATGATGTGCAACACATCAGACAAAATGTATTGACTCTACAGCCTGAAAATGCCCAATTACTCGGTAGATTGTCGCGATATTTTCCGCGGAGGACGTTAAAAGAAATCCAATTCTTATACCCCAGCCTGTAAAACAAAGATCTGTTAGTATGTGAAATACAACTTTCAGAAATGAAGCCTGTGAGTATCTGAACGCTAATTTGAGTGACAACAGAAGTAGCGCCGGGTACATCCATGTAGCCACTTACCAGCAACCCAGTTTTCTGCTCAAGCAGCATGCCTGCTCAGCAGCTCCATCTTGTATGTTCAAAGAAGAGACGCCTTCTTGGAACTGGTTATTATGAAGTGATCTGAAACACAATGGTACTTCATTCTACAAAGCAAAGAAGAGATCACAAATGATGCAATTGGCCTTACATCTGTTTGAGTAGTGGCATTGTCCCTAGTTCTTTCGGAATTGTTCCATCCAAGTTATTGGCACTCAAATCCAGTACTTCAAGGGCAGATAACTCTCCAAATTCTCTGGGAATTTGCCCATGGAAATTGTTCTTCGGAAGTAAACTAGACAGAAGAATTAAACCAATATCACATTCAAGTAACATTAATCAAATGAAAGCAGACTTTGCGCAAACGCTCGTGAACGGTAGGCACATCTAGAAATTTCATCAAAAACTATCATCTACCAATTTTCGCTTCTGTGACACGTACTAAATAAACAAGATATACGTGAATAGTACTCGATACTGCCACGTATGTCCTTTCATTTTTGTACAAGGCACAAGAACTAGTAACTTTAAATAAAAATTTCCAAGTGCACATGATAAAATGTAATGTATGTCCATGCCATTTTTTCATAATCCTTCAAAACCAGTAAGGCTGTCAGTGTGACATAAAAAGCTTGCAAATGCGGTCGGTTGTGATTCTGAATTATCCTAATCGAATAAGCTATATAGAAATAAGCATTATGGCTTTCAAAGTAACCTCTTATAATCCAGATGAGTGTAGTTAAAATGCTCACAGTGATCTTAGACGATGTAGGCTTCCAATCTCAGGTGCAAGAGTTCCAGCCAGTTCATGACCTGTTAAATTCCTATATGTTGAAGAAAATAAGAACTAAAGGTACATGATGCACAATTAATACACTACCTTAGCTAATCATATTGGCACAAATATGATCTGAAAACAAAGATCTTAATTTCAACGAAAAAGAAACTACTCCCTCCGTCCCAAAATAATAAGTGTCACAACTTTAATACTCCCTCCGTTCCTAGATATAAGGTGTATAAGTTTTTGAGAAAAAGTTCAAAATATAAGATGTATTGCATTGCAACACTCATCTTGACAATTTTTTAAAAAAATTGATCACGTTTCTTTACTTCTTGCAAACCCCTCTATTTCTTCACGTCAATTAGCTAGATGTAATCTCGACCAAACCTGGTGTAATTTTTCCTCAATGTGTGTTCTTTAATTTTCGTGTCAAAAACTATACACGACGGAGGGAGTACAATTTTTGTACTAAAGTTAGTACAAACTTGAGACACTTATTTTGAGACGGAGGGAGTATATTTCCTAACATAAATTTGACACAAATACGATTTGAACAATACAGGCAACTACAAAATTCGTCTTAAACAATCATGTGGAGACATTGCGTCAACATTTGAAAAAACAAAATCAGAGATAAAAAAAGCATGCTTACAGAATCTCCACTTTGCCGTCGGAGCACTGGACGCCGGACCATCTGCAGGGATTGTTGTCCATGGGATCCCAGTCGTCGAAGACTCGATGGGGATCTCCCTCCACCCTCGCCCTCAGCTCCAGCAAAGCCAATCCTAGGAGTTAGCACATGAACAAGATTACTAAATATGGCACGCAACAAATCTTACATTCTTAAGAAGTTGCTCCCCACTACTACCAATTCTCTCAACATGCACACACTCCATCTCATCATGCATGCCACATCACCCTCCACTACCATATTTTTCTCAACATGCAAGCATGCCACCTCATCATCCAACATGCATGAGAAAAACCCACCTCAATATGCCACTATGCATAATAAAAACCCATATGCAACATACATGCATGGGAATTTTAATTTTATTATGATATTTATATTAAATCCATATATTAGTTCAAAAATTATTATTTCAAATATACATGCTTCTTTTAACCAAACATTTTCACTGAAATATTTTGCAAAAAAATTCTGCAACAATCGGGGGCATCATCTAGTTAATTAAATCTCCACAATCACAATTCGCACCAATATATGAGTCACGAATCATCAAGGCACAACTACAAGCAAACTGGCATTATCAGTTACCTTCGCCGTTGAGCGGAGCCGCGCCACCCCACGCCTGCGCCTGGAGCAGCACGAAGAAGACGAAGAGCAGCAGGAGGAGCCCCCGCCGCGTGCCACCCATGGCCATGTGAGCGCCGCCCGGCGGAAAACGGCAGGCCGGCGGCCGCTCGCAAGTTGGACAAACAGCCGCTGTCCTCGGACACCTCTCGAAGCGGAGCAGGAGAGCCACGGGAGCAGTAACCAGACGAGACCGACGGACGAACAGCACGGCCTCCCGGCCCGGAGACGCTAGCTCCGGTCGGGCCTTGCTTCAGGCCGGGCGTTCCTCCTCAGCTTGGCCATGTACCATGCCGGGGGGAGCAGAGGAGGGTGGGGTAGAGGGCAGGACGCCGCCGCGGTGATTCCGGCGAGCTATTCGCCGGCGCCCATGGGTGGATCGAGCGAGGCAGCTGCCCGGGTTTCGCCTCCTGCTCCGCGAAAGCTGGGGGGTTGTCCCGGCGGAGCTGGATAGGTTCCTGCCGGGATGCGCGGTTGGCGGCGGCGCGAAGGGGAGGGGGGATTTCGCGCGCGAAGGCGCTGGATGACCTCTGTTAGATTCGGGAGGGGGAGGGGAGGGCAGGGCGCGCCCCCGTCGCCGCCGCGCGCGGCCAGCCGCCCGCTGCCCCTGTAGCGGAGGCCACGTGTTCTCTGCGTAGAGCGTGGCCATTTTAGGTGCTCTTTGCTTCAAAATAATTTTGTACTACTAGAAATTTGAAGAATTCCCTCTCCAAGACAATTTAATACTTTCTCTGTTCTGAAATAAGTGTTTTAAACTCTAGTACAAAATTGAGACACTTATTTCAAAACAGAAGAAGTACGGTACTAATTTTGAAGAAAGTTTGTCTCATGTAACCTTTTTCATATTCAAAAGGACCTCTATAACGAAAAATTCAAAGATGAATCTGGACCCATATGCTCCTGGTGAATAGTAAATTAAAAAATAAAAAAAAAATCTGAAAATTATAGGCATTTAAGATGTTCATGTGTGTAAGGTGGGTGTAAAATTTTATGATGTTTGAACATCCTAGGAGCTTGTAGCAAAAAAGACAAATTTGATTTTGAATAGTTTTTTTTCAAAGCTTCTCAGACATCCGTGATTTTTTTTCTTAAGCTTTTCGGATGTCCAAACACCATAAAATTTTGCAAATACTTTCTGCATATGAGCATTTTGAGTGCCTAATTTTTTTGCATTTTCAAATTTATTTACTATTTATTTTAAATCTAGTTATCACGCCTAGGTGTAGATGTACCTAAGCACCGAATCAACGCTCTCATCAATAACGTGCTTACCATTTTCTGGCGGAGGTCATCCGAGCGAGCGGAATTTTTCCATTGAAGACTTATTTGAGCTAATGGTGCGATTAAGTAGTCTTTTCTCAAAAAACACATTCAACGAACACTCAGAAATCGTCATGCTATAACAGATATATTTGTTGAGCCATTGTATAAGGATTTGATTATTATTTTAATGGCATGCTAGCAGAAAGATTGGAGGAATTTATCATGTTGCAGCAAAGTAATTTTCCATGCATTTTTAGATGCGACATAAAAAAATCATGATAAAAAATTAAAAAATATCACACAGAATCATGATTTGTCATGCTAAGTAGACTTGCAATGCTACACCAAAGAAATTGCCATGTTATATGAAAGGAAATGGCTTACCTGTTTAAAAATTGTCATGTTGTGAGAAGGGAAGGCTCATGTTATATCCAAAAAAAATTATGAAAACTAGCAAAAAAGCCCGTGTGTTGCAACGGGGATATTTATATTTAAATTTAAAGCGAATATGCATTTGAGAGTCTAATCAGCTGCATAGAGCTCGAGTAGAAATATTTATTCTGGTCCATATGTTATAATTTATACATTATTTTAGCTAGCAAGTGCATGTAGAAGATAAAATCCACCAACAGAAATTGGTCAAACAACCTTTGTCGTTGTGCTATGTCGAAGACATGCCTAGTGCGACGTTCGATACATATGTCCGCTCATGATACATACTCCTTCCATTTAGTTTTACTCTACATATAAGATTTGTCTGAAGTCCTTCAAAAAAGATTTGTCTGAAGTCAAACTTGTAAATTTTGATCAACTTTAAAGCAAAAGCTATTAACATTCACAATACAAAATCAATATCATTAGATGCATCAAGAAATAAATATTCATATCATATATTTTTAATATAAAGTTGTTTAAACTTTATTCAGTTTGACTTCGGATAAATCTTATACGCGGAGTAAAATGAAACGGAGAAAGTATGTAGTTGGACTAATGTTTATGTCAACATACATGTTGTTGGACTAATGTTTTCCTCAAGTATATTTCAGGAAAAGTTCAACTTAGGCAAGTGGATGGATGAAGATGTGGACCCCTCAAGCGACAAAGGACAAGCATTGGCAAAGCTCCAAGAATCTTCATGTTTGGTTAAGTGATCCAAGATCACATTGAGTCCATAGGAAAGCCAATACTATTAAGAGGGGTTGAGGTTTTTGATTATGAGTCATTTGCTCAAGTGCTTGAAGTTATTGCTCCAAAAACCCTCAACCACATTCTCAATATCCAATTTTTCCCAAAACCAAAAAATCCATCTCGGTCCCACCGATACATCCATTTCGGATCCACCAAAATACACTAGACAGAGCCACTAGCCTAACCCTAGAAACTCGGTTCCATCGAGATGACATTCAGTCCCACCAAAGTGCATGTGCCAAGTTTCTATACCCTGTTGTTTTCACTTCGGAATCACCGAGTGAAACCGATCGGATTTACTGAAACGAGGAACTGCTTAGGTCATCACACATCGGAGCCACCGAGTGGATTCATCCAGTCTCACCGACATGTCTAACGGTCAAATCTTTTGTACAGATCGGTCTCACCGAGAATTTCATTTTGGTGCCACCGAGTTGTGTATAAAGTGAGTAACGACTAGATTTTTGGTGATGGCTATTTATACCCCACCCACTCCACTAACTCTCAGAGAGAGCAACGAGAACGAAACACACACTTCCATATCCATTTTCTGAGAGAGAACCACCTACCCTTGTGTTGAAATCAAGTGATTCCACTCCTATAATTTGAACCTTGATTTCTAGCCTCCCTAAGTTGCTTTCCACTCCAATCCCTCTCCTTCTACCAAGCCAAATCCGTGAGAGAGTGATTGAGTGTTGAGGATACTATCTTTGAAGCACAAGATCAAAGAGTTCACCATCAACAAGCTCATCTATTACCTTTTGGAAAGTGGTCTCTCCTAGATTGGTAGATGTCGCTTGGGAGCCTCCAAATCATGTGGAGTTGAACCAAGAAGTTTGTAAGGGCAAGGAGATCGCCTACTTCGTGAAGATCTACCCGAGTGAGGCTAGCCCTGTGTGGGCGGAAGCCATGATGGCATAGACAAGGCCGCTTCTTCGTGGACCCTTCGTGGGTGGAGCCCTCCGTGGACTCGTGCAGCCGTTATCCTTCGTGGGTTGAAGTCTCCATCAACGTGGACGTATGATAGCACCACCTATCGGAACCATGCCAAAAATCACTGTGTCTTCATTGCGTTTGATCTTTCTATCTCTACCCCTTTACTTTCCTTGCACTTGCATGTTGTTACATTTCCGATGCCTAATCTCTAGATATGCATGTGTAGAAAGTATCGGTTGTATCTTAACTTGTGCCAAAATCTGCCTAAACATCAAGAAAATTAAAATTGCTGATTTTGCTTTGTTAGGATCTATTCAACCCCCCCCCCCCCCTCTAGACCTATCTTTTCGATCCCTCACACTGTTAATTCTTCGGTTCGGTGCAAAATGTCACGTTATGTAAAGTGGTAGTTTTATGCAAGTTGTGACACGAAAGTGGTGGTTCTGTGCATTTTACTCCTGGATCATAGATACTCCAAAACTGTGATGTAGAAACTTCAAAGCTGAGATTGTTTTGCTTATTACTGTTAGGTACTTGTAAACAAAAAATGGATCCATACATTATACAGATTACCAAGGGATTCATCTTTACTCGCAATTTGACTACTACAATCCCGTTCTGGCATGCACACATGTACATGTTTGAGCATTTGTCATAAAAAAATGCCCTGTTTTCGCATGCACATGTAGAAACATGTTCTCTTCTATGCACCACATGAAGAACAATTGAGAAGACCCATATTCCAGAAACAATCTCAATTATTTAACACATTCATCTACAAATATCTCACTGACACAACACATACACTTGATCATGTCAATAGAAAATCTCCCTAGATCTACAGTTTGATCACCACACTACTACTTTCTACATCCTTCATCTGACACATCATCACTGAAATAGGCACTGAACAACATTGACAGACCCAGAATAAAATAGAGGGTGTGCACACTTTAAAAGAAAGTGAGGTCTATTTCACTTGGCTCAGGTGGACCTTGAAATTCAGCTAATTATTAGTAATAGATAATAGAAAAGGGAAGAAAAATAAAAACGAAACTGTACTTGTTCGGAAGTAGTTATCAGAAACCGACAGCGTCCATGATTTATTATGTTGTACGGAGTACTAGTATTTTATATGAAGTGTATTTACGTACAATGTACACTAATATATTTATTTCAATTTCAGCAGTTAATCAGGCAACCCACGAGCAAGAACATATGCCCATACCCTACCCACGACTAATAGGGTTACCCATCGGGCTTACCCATGGGTGAAGATGCCGACCCATACCCTACCCATTCGGGTCGGGTGCCCATGGGCACCGCCGCCCATGGGTCGGATTGCCGGGTTGAGTTCAGATTCAATAAGAAATTCAGTACTACACTACATTCAGTACAAAATAGGACAACAACATTCAATTAATTCAACTATCAATAAGTCTTATCTGAATGCCCTGGTAGTACTCGCTCGTCCTCCTGCCGCCAGATCCACTCTGAAAACGCCCTCCCCCAACATTGCTTTTTGCTGAAATCTGTACCCTTTTTTGAATCATTGACTTTGGATGCTCTAATCTGGATTACCTCATGCATCTTGACATTGCTTGACCACCGTATTACGTTCTCATGCCTATCAAGGACCCTAGTTGACCCAAATGCTATTTGTGATTTTTACTCAAACATGTTTTCTGAAATTCTTCTAGGCTCTTTTGACAGATATTTTCTCCGTCATACTCGATCTGATAATGCATCTCTTTTGGTTATGTTTTCTCTTGACATATGTGACATCTCTTTTTGGTTATGTTTCCTCTAATAATGATTTTTTATATCCATGTTTTGACATATGTTTTCTCTTTACAAATCTTGACCGCCGTATTACGCTCTCATGCCTGTTAAGGACCATTGTTAACCCAGATGCTAGTGGTGATTTTTAATCAAACATGTTTTCTGAATTTCTTCTAGACTCTTTTGACAGATATTTTCTCCGTCGGACTCGATCTAATAATGCATCTCTTTTGGTTATTCAGGGCCAATCTTGCGAGGTCTGCGGCAACTGTAGTTCCTGCAAGAATGTGGCTCTACTATTAGTACTGGACTTATGAACTTATGAACCTGCCGTCGTTTATTTCCGCCTCGCCGGACAGCCGTCGACCTGCCGTCCTTTACCTCCGCCTCGCCAACCAGCCGTCGTGTACCTCCGCCTCGCCGGATAGCCACCATCCTCTTCGTCGACCTAGCTAGCTCGTCGACGTCAACACCACAGTACTCTAGTTCAACGGCAACGCTGATTAGAGAAGCGCTTTGGCTGGCCACACACCCATCCACGTGCATAACTGAAATGGTTCGATTTGGGTTGGCTTCAAAATATGCATGGGTTGGATTGGGTTGGGTTCTCGTAATTTGATTGTGGTCGGGGTTGGATTGGGGAACTACAAACAAATAATGTGAAACGGTGTGGATACGGGGCGGGTTTGAAACCATTCCCAGGCTGATCCAGGCGCACCTCGTCAAGCGGTTCTCGACCAGTGGCCAGGCGATCCTCGACCAGCCCAGGCGGCGCTCCCAGCGGCTAGGCCACCTCATCGCCTCTGCTCCTCTTCCAGCGGATCCCGACTGATATCCCAGGTGAATGGTTGCCCTTCGTCGCCCCCAGTAGGTTGCTGCCTGTCAAAAAAACACTCCACTCAGTTTCCACTCAATTTCAGAGTAGTACTAATTTCAGCTTATTTATGACAAATGGAATCTCAGTCTTACTCTGATCACTATTATAATCCCAGCAAGAGTGTAAAACCTATTAGTTCCCACAAACTAGGGTGGGAATGTGATGAAAATTGCATGGACAGTGGACATGCCCCTAGAGCAGATTAAAAAAAGTCGATGGTGAGTAGATATGTCAATAAACACAGGGTGAAATTGGACATAAATTTGCAGAAAAAATGGTTTCACCCGTTGTCACACTCAAGCTTTTGGACAATTGAAAAACCACTCAATTCTCCACAAATCAGCCATCAGAGTAGAATGAGCTGACTAAGTGTGTGAAGTCATAGGCCTGCAAAATCACTCCATTCTCCATAAATTAGTTCCCATTATTTGCTCTTCTAAACTTCTTTTAGCCCGGCATATCCAACAAATTAATGTTTAACTGTTTAAATACAGAAAGCAGGACATGTTTTGTCTAATTCAACAAGGTGGGAGGGGCATCTAAACAACTTAGAGCAATCACAACCATGCTACTGTAAACAGCTTAGAGCAACCATAACCATCAATTAAATTACCTTCCCATATATCGACATCTACTTGAAGTTTCTGGTATACAGGAGTCGCAGACCACACAATTTGTTGCTGCTATAAAGAAAGCATAGTTAGTTGTGACCCAACTCTGAATTTTCTGAATTACTCCAAATTACTCCACATCCAAATTTAAATAAGCCAGAAGTAAACCAGTACATTGTCATTGTCTTGAAAACAAGAGGTCCTAAAGGTGAACCATTTGCACACACAGATTATCTTACTAGCAATCCTAATTAAATTAGACTCACTGCTCGTCTCATTCTTTCCAACAAACTACTATGAAACTCTAGAATAGATTTGGAGACGGAGGAGGCTGCATCTGAAACTCTGGTCCTTACCCTGAGCCAGTACTTGTAGAAGCCGAACCTGGCGTGTCCGGCACCGACGAGGCACGGCAGCAACCAGAGTCGTCACCAGCAACCCCATCAGCAGGTGCCCTCGGCCTGGATGTACATTTGCTTGGCCTGCAACAAAAAAACAGAGTAAATTACTCTTCACCAAGAAGAAATACAACGAGTTCGATGCATGTAACAACAATGGATTAAACAATTAAGCAGGAAACAATGGAGTAAATTACTCCATGTAAACAATGTCCTTCTTGCGGTCTGAAGGAGATTGCCATCGAGAGTACCATGTGCAGGGCCGGCCCTGGTGTATGGCCGGAGGGGCGACGGCCCAGGGCCCAAGCTGGGAGGGGGGCCATTATTGTGTACAAAGCATAGCCCAGTAAAACTACAAAAAAAACTATGAAAAGAACGAGTGCGGCGCACGCCAGGAGTCCACGCAAGCCCACTGCTCTCGTTCGTCGGTTCCTCTTCGTCTCTCTACGCTGTACGACGAGTTCGGCGCCTCGCTCTCGCCGCCTCGGCCTCGCCTCGGCCGGCGGCTGCGCCCCTGCCCCAGTGCCCCCTATCGGCTTTCCCCTGGACTAACTAGCCGAGCCGAGGCCGACCAGGTTTTTCCGTTCTGTACGTGATCCATCAGCCTCAGCCTTTGCATCCTGTTCTTCATTTCATGTAGATTGTACGCGATCCATTCATTCATAATCCATTGAACCATAAAACCATATGTGATCCATCCATTCCCTAATAATCTGATTTTAGATTTTGTAGATTTTAATTAGTATTCGGTAAAAAAAATGTATGCAACTATTCACCCATGATCCATCTAATTCAATCTTTTACTATGTAGATTTATTCTAGACCATAATCACAACCTGGTAATCATAAGAAGTTTCGTTAAACTGAAATTACTGAAAAAATATTTGAGGTTAACTATGTTGTAAGATAGATTAAATGGTTTGTCTATGTGGTGCATTGAGAAGGATACCTTGCATAATGTTGATCTTGATTGTGCCTTTAATGACTTTGCATTAAGAAATGTCCGAAGAAACTTTTTTTGAAGCACTGAAGTATTATGGTTGTCAATGGAATTGGTCGAATTTGGTTCTTGTTTAAGGTAATCATGTCATGTTAGTTTCATTTTTGCTATCTTTTTAGTATTTCTATCATAATATGGTGATGTGTGATTGAAATTTTACTCTTAATATTATGCAAATGAAGGTAATCATATCATATTAGTATCATGCACATACATATATGTATATAGTCTTAGTATATAGGGGGCCATATCATCGAGTTCGTCTAGGGCCTCCTCAGACATAGGACCGGCCCTGACCATGTGCTAATGTTCAGTTTAAAAAATATTGAACTCCTAACATGTTTAGAGTGTAGATGCTTTGAAGGAGCAGAATCTAAACTTACAGGCAGAGGAAGTTCTGGGCCTGAGGTGGAACAGCTTGCCGTTGTCGGCTAGGAGCGGCGCCGGACGGTTGACATCCATTGTGACCTCCTCGCCGTAGGGAAGGCGGTGGAGGCACCACCCGTGGCACTCAATGAGGTGCTTTTCGAGCGCGTCGCCAACGCAAGGGAGGAAGACGCGGCCGCAGTCCGGGAAGAAGCAGGCCTCGTACAGCCAGTCGCGCTCGTGCTCCTCCAAGCCGTGCCGAGGTAGCAGCCGTGCTCCCCGTGCCCGCCGTGCTCCCCGCTCCCACAGCCGTGCTCCCCGTGCCCGCCGGACCTCTGCGCCACCGCCACGATTAGACTCGTGCTTTCTCAGCCTCCGCCCTCCGGTAGACTGCAGAGACTGCGCGCAGCGCGAACGGTGGTGGCGCAATGACATCGCCCGGATGCGGCGATGCGCTCTTGCCATGGTAAAAAATCAAACTTTAGGCAGCTTCATCGGGAGGAGGGAGAGACGGAGAGAGGCGGCGATGCGCGTCATCGGAGAGAGGCGGCGACGCGGGCCGCAGGAGAGCTGGGGAGGAGAGCTAGGGATTTCAGTGGGAACGAGAGAGAGAGAGAGAGTGAGGTGAACGAAAGAGACAGTGAGGAGGGGTATAACGGGAAAATGGAGAAATTTCGTAGCGTGGCAAAATTGGGCAAAATCCACACTTTTGAGCTTTATGCAAAACAAATTCACAATCTCAACCTAGTTGCAAACTATTTCACAAAACTAACCCTTTTCTCTAGCGCCCAACCACCAGGCACTATACACACGCTGAAAGGATCGGAAAGTCGACTAGAGGGGGGGGTGAATAGGCGACTAACAATTTTTATGACTCTTTAACAGGTTTAGGCTCAACAAGAAAAGTAAGTTGTCTAGATAAGCAACTAGGTGAGATCCTATATGACAACTAGACAATTACAACAAGAAAACAAGCAAGATATAAGCAAAGAGAAGTAACTTGCAAAGTAAAGGTAGAGAGAACACGGAGACAAGGATATGTTACCGGAGTTCCTTCTCTCTCGAGAAGTGCGTCTCCGTTTGGAGAGGGTGTGGAGCACAATGCTCACACGAAGGTCAACGAGGGCCACCCTATTCTCCTCACGCTCTCACCAATGCAAGATGACGTGAACCACTACGCGGTGGCCTTGAACGTGGCAACCAAACCTTTACAATACAAGGTTGGGGCAATCTCCACAACTCAATTGGAGGCTCCCAACAAACCACAGAGCTTCACCACAATGGAATGTGGCTCCAAGGTGACCTCTTCCGTCTAGGGCACCAACGCACCCAAGAGTAACAAGATCCACAAGTAAATAATGGGGGGGAATCAAATATCCTTTGTTGGAAGTGTAGATCGGGGCCTCCTCTTCCAAACCCTAGAGAATCAACAAGTTTTGATGGCTAGGTAGGGAGATCGGGCAAGAATAAGCTTTGGGCGTCAATGGAGGAGCATCAATAAATGAGGTACCTCTCCATGGAGAAGAAGACCCCCTTTTATAGGGGGCGCATTAAACAGCCGTTGGACCCCCACCAACCACGGTACTACCGCTCTTAGAGCGGTACTACCGTGGCGCGGTACTACCGCGATGAGTGCGGTACTGCCGTGGTACCGTAGTAC
Organism: Bromus sterilis; assembly: GCA_950022295.1. NCBI lineage: Eukaryota > Viridiplantae > Streptophyta > Magnoliopsida > Poales > Poaceae > Bromus > Bromus sterilis. Next base: position 37,827,016 of record OX465597.1, read on the forward strand.
CGCACTCTAGTGCCGTGCCCACTACCGCTCAATCCAGAGAGTTTACGGTAGTGGTTGCGGCACTAGACTGCCGTACTACCGTACTGCGGTACTACCGCAGATGGTACGGTACTACCGCGGTACCGTAGTACCGCACTCTAGTGTCGTGCCCACTACCGCTCCGTCCAGAGAGTTTGCGGTAGTGGTTGCGGCACTAGACTGCCGTACTACCGTACTGCGGTACTACCGCATACGGTACGGTACTACCGCACACCAAGCGGTACTACCGTCTCAGCAGACCCAGGCTAGAATGGCCTCTTATGCTGACCCCTCCGAAGGCGCTTAAGAAGGTATGTGGGTGCAGAGAAAAGTGAAGTGTGATGATTCCACCCATCATATCACCGCGGATCCCCTCTTAATAGTACGGATTTCCTATCGACTCAACCACCAGAAAAGAATCCGAGAGGGAAACTCCGTCTTCACGTTCCATCAACCGAGGGGATGAAAACCGTCCTGTGCCATGGCTTATGTTATCTGAAATACTCAAGGCACACGGTTAAACCACAAATGTGTTGTCATCAATCACTAAAACCAATCATGGGGAAATATGCCCTATCAATCTCCCCCTTTTTGGTGTATTGATGACAACAACCGATTTGCTCAAAAAGATAATAGGGAATGAAACATATGGCATGGAGCTACAAAATATAGACTAGCTCCCCCTAGATGTGTGCACCCTTTGAGATTGCATGGTACACACATTAGAAAGGACACTCCCCCTATATTTTATCTACCATGCCACACAAGCTACCAACAACAATTATATGAGCTAGAATTAGCACAAGCATAGCATAAGCAACATATAAAGTACTTTAAGCAAAGGGTAGCGTATGTCTCACACCATACTTCACGAAGGTCTCACAAAGCAAATGAACAACGACAGCAAACACACGGAGTTCACAAGTGGAGGCAAAGACAACACAGAAACACACTTGTGACTCGACAACCCTGAAAGAAAGCAAATCGAGGTCCTAAACTCTCTCCCCCTTTGGCATCGAGACGCCAAAAAGGCAGAGAGTGACATAACGCCCCACGATGGTGGACTACTCCTCCGCCTGATACTCGTCATCATCATCATCAGACGCATCCGAAGATCCCGCCTCTGACTCCTCAGCAGGCTCCTCAGCAGTCTCATCAGCAGGTGGAGCAGAAGCAGACGGGCCGGCAGTGTACTCGTCAATCTCCCATGTGCTGAACTGGTAGATCCATTGATCCTCCTCAGTAATCTTCCCCTCAGATATGGACTGCACGTCCATGCCTTGGTGCCTGTAAAACAGCTTCTGACGCTGACGGTTTTCCTTCTCCCGCTTGTGAGCCAGATACATCTTGTGCTGCATGTGAGACTGCATGCAGAACAGCTTCTTCACCTTGCGAGTGAGCTTAGCAGCCCAACCCGGCTGCTCCAAGTCCTGGGAGGAAGACCTCCCACTGCCACCAAAGCTCGTACCAGAGCGAGTGCGGCGGACGCTGCCACTACCAGCTGCAGGCTCATTAGCCTCACCAGCTCCACCCTCCTCATCAGCCATCTCCGCATCAGAAGCAACTGGGGAACCCTGAGCAGCAGCCTCACCACCAGCCCAGTTGGCCTTAATCCGCAGCTGCGCCACCTCATGCCTGGTAAGATGCCCCACACGAAGAGGATCCTCATACGTGTCACTCCAGACCTTCTCAAACAGCAGCTGAAGGTAAGGCCCATAGATAGGGACCTTGCGCTCCATAACGGCAGTGTAGAGCTCCTCATACATAATCGAGCAGATATCCAGGGTCATCGCTGTCCCCCTGTACTCCTGACAGAGAAGAATCATGTTGACCAAGTAGCTATGGATCTTGTTCAGATCGCCAACCCGAGGGAACAAAGAAGTCCGGAAAATCCGGTGCATAATATCCAGAAACGGGGTGAGCAACAACGTGTGCTTCTCGTTGCCCTTCGCATCATAGTAGACAACAGAAGACTGATAGGGGCCCAACTCACTCTTCTTCTTAGCAGGGGCAGAGGTGTGAGGACGCAGCCCTACTGGCTCATTGGCAGTGGTGTAGGGGACCTACAGAAGATCCATGAATACCTTCCACTTGCAAGTGAGAACATCATCATCACACATCCAGGTGATGTTCCTATCTTCATCATTATGGAAGAAGACGGTGGCGAAGAACTGGGCCACGAGATCAGCGTCAAAAGGGTTGTTGAAGGAAATGATGTGGCGAAGTCCAAACTGATCCACCAGAGCAAGAGCATCAGCAAAGTAGTCCATATGCTGCTCCATGTATGCCAGACTGACGGACTTCACATTGGGCACAAACTTGTTCTTCATGTCAGATATGAGCAAATAGAAGACATCACACTGCTCCTTGTTCCAGAACTTGGACTTCATCAAAGATGGATCACGCGGTTGCCTGTAGGGATTGACCCTACGGTAGTCCCGGTACTCTGGCAGAGGGAGCTCGACCACTGGCTTCTTCTTCGGCTTCTCTCGGTGAGCGAGCTTCTTCAAGGAACTGTATGGTGCTTTGCCCTTGGCTGGAGCCTTGCGCTTCAAGTGCGAGCGAGAGCCACCACCTGACCAAACCCAAAAACAGGCAGACACAAAGAGAGCAAGAGAATGAGATGAAAAAATCCAGGAGATGAAAGATAGAGCAGATAAGTTGATCCAAGTTGCAGGTTCTGGAGGTACGGTAGTACCGTGGTAAATACGGTACTACCGCTCCACGGTAGTACCGTAGGCTAATACGGTAGTACCGCTCGAGCGGTAGTACCGCAGTAGTACTGCGGTAGTACCGTGCAGACAGCTAAGACCACGGATCTGAGATCCGGTACTACCGTGCCTCCACAAATCACAACTACACCAACAAATCTACTCTAGGCCTATCTAGCAATCCTTCCATGTCCTCAAAATGCCTAGGAATAGCCAAAAACCTAGTGGATCTAAAAGCATTGCCCTAGACACAAAATCTCAAGAACACGAGCCAAAACGAGGGAGAAACGGGGCAATACCGGGATCCATGGCACACGGGGGAGGTGGGGATCGATCCCACCGGAGGAAAACACGGAAGGGAAGCACGGATGCGGCACTCCGGGGAGGGCGCCGCGGGAGAGCCTTGCTACTTCGAGAGAGGAGAGAAGGGGAAACTGACTGGGTATGGGGACAACTTCCCGTACCCCTTCGGTTTTAACTCTCCTCGAGACTGCGGTAGTACCGCACTGGGCGCGGTAGTACCGCTTCCCGGTGCGGTAGTACCGCAGGAAGCAGAAAGCACATCCAAGGTGGCAAACGAGGAGGACTTTTGCGCGACGGTTAAAGGGGGAAAAGGCTTAGGATGGAGACAAGACAGAAACACGAGTGGGAAGGGTCACTTCATGATAAAAGAGCACACGAACACAAGAGCAATCTTGAAGTGACCAAAACGCAAAACAAAGAAAAATGGACACAAGAACACAAACACTCTCCAACGAAGAGAGGGGGTGGCCGAAGCCACCATGTTTGAGCTTATTTGGTATGACACCACAAAGATGTATCTTGGGTTCATGGCCAATGCTCTTCTTTGAAGCACCGTTATCACCTTGGGTGACCTCGAAGGACCGCCGAAAGTGACCATAGTGAAAGAATAGTTTCTCTTTATGCATAATAGGTGGAGTGGTTGCCCATTAATTAAGCAACACTCCCCTATGTCCATGCCTACATCCAAGCTAGATACCTTGTTGAGATGGGGTGTGTGTGCCAAGTCTTCAAACCGCGTTACTCGAATCAATGATATTTAGCTCATGCCTTAACTCTCGGAACCTTGCTTCATCCAAAGGCTTGGTGAAAATATCTGCAAGTTGATCTCCGGTGCCCACATATGAAAGATCAATATCACCTCGCTTCACATGGTCTCGAATGAAATGATGTCGAATTTCAATATGCTTCGTCTTGCTATGTTGAACGGGGTTGTAGGCGATCTTGATAGCACTTTCATTGTCACATAATAGAGGCACTTTGTCACAAGTGACACCGTAATCCTTTAAAGTTTGCCTCATCCACAATAATTGAGCACAACAACTTGCGGCGGCAATATACTCGGCTTCGGTAGTTGAGAGAGATACACAATTTTGCTTCTTGGATGACCAACTCACCAAAGACCTCCCAAGGAATTGACATCCTCCGGAAGTGTACTTCCTCTCTACTTTGTCTCCCGCCCAATCCGAATCCGTGTAGCCAATGACATTGAAGCTTGAGCCCTTAGGATACCACAAGCCAAAGTTTGGGGTATGAACCAAATATCGAAAGATTCTCTTGACAGCCACCACGTGGCTCTCTTTTGGTGCGGCTTGAAATCTTGCACACATACCCACACTCAACATGATATCCGGCCTAGATGCACAAAGGTAAAGCAGGGAACCGATCATGGAACGATACTCCCTTTGGTCTACCTCTTTGCCGCTCGGGTCGAGGTCAAGTTGACACTTGAGTGGCATGGGGGTCTTGGCTCCTTTAAGACCATCATACTTGAACCTCTTGAGCATGTCTTGAGTGTATTTGGCTTGGTTGATGAAGGTTCCCCTAGATAATTGCTTCACTTCAAAGCCGAGGAAGAACTCCAACTCTCCCATCATGGACATCTCAAACTTGTTGGTCATTAGTTTAGCAAATTCTTCATTAAAGGATTGGTTAACCGAACCAAAGATAATGTCATCAACATATAGTTGGCATATGAACAATTGCCCACCAACCCTCTTAGTAAAAAGAGTGGGATCGATTTGCCCAATTTGAAACCCATAATCGACTAAGAACTCGGTAAGGTGATCATACCAAGCTCTTGGGGCTTGTTTTAGGCCATAGAGCGCCTTGTCGAGTTTATAGACATGATTAGGGAAATTGGGGTCCTCGAACCCGGGGGGTTGCTTGACATATACCAACTCATTAATGGGACCATTAAGAAAAGCACTCTTCACATCCATTTGATATAGCTTGAAGTTATGATGAGAAGCATAAGCAAGAGCTATACGAATGGACTCAAGGCGAGCCACGGGGGCAAAAGTTTCACCGTAGTCAATACCTTCGACTTGGGAAAAACCTTGTGCCACCAACCTTGCCTTGTTCCTTATGACAACCCCATTAGCATCTTGCTTGTTCTTGAAAACCCACTTGGTCCCAATAACATTATGATCACCTTTGGGTCTCTCCACTAATGACCACACCTTGTTGCTCTTGAAGTTGTTGAGCTCATCATGCATGGCCTCAAGCCAATCCGGGTCTTCAAGCGCCTCAAACACCTTTTGGGGTTCAACACAAGAAACAAACGCATTATGGGCACAAAAGTTTCTCAATTGACTACGAGTTGTTACCCCTTTCTTGATGCTTCCGAGCACTTGATCCACCGAGAGATCTTCAGACTTTAACCGGGATGCAATCTTGAGTGCTCGACGTGCTCTTTCTTCCTCCATGGCCTCGTGAGATGTCTCGAGAGGAACATCTTTGGAAGAGGGAGCATCAACAAGGACTTGCTCAACATCTTGAGTTTTTCCTTGAACTTGAACTTGATCTTGGTCATCATTGGGTGCGACACCCTCAACATTGATGTGATCTTGACCTTGATCTCGTTCGGTAACGAGAGGGCCTTCATCTTGTCCTTGGTTGGCTTGTTGATCTTGAGGAGGTGATGGGTCCACTTGAGTAGAGCATTGTCCTTCTCCTTCCGCCACAAGGGGTTCCTCAATGGGTAGGAAAAATCCCACACCCATTCTTCTTATGGCTTCCGGAGGAATTTCATCACCTACATCATTAAGATCACTTTGCTCCACTTGGGAGCCATTATGTTCGTCAAACTCCACGTTGCTAGATTCTTCAACAAGCCCGGAAGACTTGTTGTAGACTCTATACGCGTGAGAGTTTGAAGCATACCCAACAAATATGCCCTCAATAGCCTTAGACTCAAATTTAGACAAACGGGCACCCTTTTTAAGGATGAAACACTTACACCCGAAGACCCGGAAATACTTGATGTTGGGCTTCTTCCCGGTAAGGATTTCATATGGAGTCTTGTTCAAGATCTTGCGGAGATAAAGACGATTAGTAGCATGACAAGCGGTGTTGATGGCTTCCGCCCAAAAGTTGTAGGGACTTTTGAACTCCGCCATCATTGTCCTTGCCGCATCAATTAAAGTGCGATTCTTTCTCTCCGCAACACCATTTGGTTGAGGGGTATAAGCAGCGGAATATTGATGTTTGATCCCCTCATCACCAAGAAATTCATCCAAGGTATAGTTCTTGAACTCGGTGTCGTTGTCACTTCTAATAGTCAATATCTTTGAGTTATGTTGACGTTGAGCTTCATTGGAAAACTCGATGACGGTTTGTTGAGTCTCACTCTTCCTCTTGAAGAAATAAACCCATGTATATCTTGAATAGTCATCCACAATCACCAAACAATACTTCCTTCCGCCAAGGCTATCATTGGATGGAGGCCCGAAGAGATCCATGTGAAGGAGCTCCAACGGCCTCTTGGTGGAGATGATATTCTTGACGGGATGTTTCTTCTCGTGAAGCTTTCCTTCAATACAAGCCCTACAAGCACGATCTTTGGCAAAGCTAACATTTGTTAGTCCCACAACATGATCACCATTGAGGAGTGTTTGCAAAGATCTCATATTGACATGGGCTATTCGGCGATGCCAAAGCCATCCCACATCAACTTTAGCCATTAGACACATGGCGGTTTTGGTGGGAACTTTGGAGAAGTCCACCACATACATACCGTCCTCCACGTGTCCAACAAAGGCTACTTTAAGAGTTTTGCTCCACATCAAGGTGACCATATCTTTATCAAAGAAGGTACAAAGACCCATCATAGCAAGTTGACGAACAGAGAGTAAATTAAAGGCACAAGTCTCAACGAGTAATACTTTCTCAATGGACGAGTCTGGAGAAATTATTACTTTGCCGAGACCCAATACCTTAGACGTGTTTGCATCACCAAATTGGACACGGGTGGTACGAGATGGTCCATAGTCAATATCCACCAACATGTCCTTGCTTCCGGTCATATGACTTGTAGCCCCGCTATTAAGTATCCATGAGCAACCACCGGAAGCCGCCACCTACATGGAATCAATGCTTGGTTTTAGGTACCCATTCACGAATGGGTCCTCTCGCGTTAGTAACAAGGGTCTTAGGGACCCAAATAGACCAAGCAATATATTCATCATAAGAACCAATAAATTTGGCATAGACATGCCCCTCGTTAGTGCAACAAAGAGCATAAGAAGGATTAGTTGGTCCGGCAAAGTCATTGGGGGTGGCATCACCCCTTTTGGAAACACCACCCTCATTGACCTTTGCCACTTTCTCTTGAGGCTTCTCCCCTTCCTTCACGAATACTACATCTTTTGTGGGAGGGGGAGCTTTTCCTTTCTTCTTCTTGTTCTTCCTTTTCTTGTTCTTCCTTTTGGATGAACTAGCACCAAACCCAATGCCTTCCTTGCCAATCACCTCCCTTTGGGAACTCAAGAGATCATTGAGATTCTTTTCTCCTTGGATGCAAGAAACAAGTCCCTTCTCTAGTTGTGCCCTCAACCTAGCGTTTTCCTCAATAAGAGGGATATGCTCACAACAAGGATTAGTGGAACTCGGTTTCTCTATCATAAGAATAGGAGAAAAAGTATTAATTTCTTTAGTGAGTTTAATGGAGGTTTCCTCATGTGCTTTCTTGAGAACCATGAGTTCGTGTTTTAAGGACTTGTGGTCATTTTCAACTATCTCATGATCCACAAGAAGTCTCTCATGAGCCTCCACAAGTTCATCATTTTTAGTCTTTAGGTCACAAGCAATGGCATTAGCATGTTTAAGATCAACTTTGAGCTTAGAAGTATCACTAGCATATGTCTCCTTGAGAGACAACTTAAGCTCACGCTCTTCTTCAAGAGATTGAGATAGCTCTCCTATCTCATCCGCATAGTCTCGACTATGACCTTGCAACTCGGTGATGGACTCCTCAAGTTCCTCAATGTGAGCATGAGCTCCACCTAATTGCTCCAAGAGAGTCACAAAGTGTCTCTTGGCCTCACCTTTGAGTTTGCTCATGAAAATCTCAAACTCATTTCCTTCTTGAACCTTGGGTTTCTCATTATCCTCCACACAATCCAACAAAGATGGGTTAGTGGGAGTAAATGGTTTAAGGGGAGGAGTTACCGAAGTGGTCTTCGCCATGAGACACTTGTGGATGATGTGAGGATTTTCGTTGGGGGAATTGAAGAGCGAAGACGATGAGGGAGACTCCATGGCGATGGCGACGGTGGCGATTGCCACAATCTCACCACCTTCTTCATCATCCTCATCATCGGAAAAGTATTCTTCATGAGCCACCAACACACGTTGTGGCTTCTTCTTCACAAAGTTCTTGTTCAACGGTGACTTGGACTTGTCCTTCCGGATGAGCTTGCCACCATGATCTTCTCTCTTCTCATATGGACAATCCGCAATGAAATGACTCACATTTCCACAATTGAAGCAAGTTCTTATTCTTTGTCCCTTGGGTTTGAAGCTACTAGTGTTGGACTTGAAGTTCTTCTTGTTGCTCCAAAATTGTCTTGATGCAAGAGCCATGTGCTCATTGTAAGCATACTTGGTGTCTTCCGGACCGACATCCTCTTCATCAACATCTTCCTCAAAATGAACTTCCTTTGCCTTCAAGGCGAGGGATTGCATCTTAGGACCCCCATGGTGTGTTATCTTCGTCTTGGCCGTGTCATTCAAAATCTCCATGGCCACAAATTCATCCAAGACTTGGTTGGAAGACAAGTCACGGAAGTCCGGTCTTTGACGAATGACTTGAGTGAGATGCTCCTTATAGAGAAGCATAGCCGAGATGAACTTCCTTTTGACCCAATCATCATCGGTATCCTTGCTTCCATGATCCGTCATATCATTGGCAAGAGCAACCAACCTTCGATGAACATCCTCGGAAGACTCTCCTTCGTTTCTGACAAAGTTATCGGCTTGGTCTTGGACCTTGTCAAATTTGGAGATTCTAATACTTGCACTTCCCATGAGTGTCCTTTCAAGAAGATCCCAACAATCCTTGGCCTTTTCACACTTTCTAACAAGATTTTCTTGCTCGGGCTTCAAGCCATTCCCAATGACAACTATAGCATGACTGTTGATGAAGTTGTCACGGTGTTCTCTTGGAGTCATGTTGTGGCGATCATATGGATGAAAGCCTTCTTGGACAATTCGCCACAAATCCTCCGATGACCCCTTCAAGTGCCTCTTCATACGGTATGCCCATATAGGATACTCATCTTTGTTAAGGATAGGTATTGGTCCTGCATGTGCAAAATGAGGCTCGGGAAGAGGTAAAGGGTGATAGCTCGAGGGAGGGGCAACCGCGGAATTGACACCCGCTCCATTCCCATGAAGGGGAATGAACGGGTTGCCATTCCTACCATCATCACGAGATTGAGAGACCGACTCTCCTCCTCCCAACGTTTGAGTGTTGGGTGTGATGACGGCGTTGCCCCCCTCGGGAGCCTTAGACATGAGAGCTCTAAGCAATTGGGTCATTTCATTCATTTGAGCTTTTATGGCGGACATGCCGTCATTATACTCATGTCTAGATACGGTGGTTGTGTCATCCCTCAAAGACGTGTTCATGAGTCCCGCGGTACTAGGACTTCCCCCCAAGGAGGGATTGGCCGAAGTACCTACCAACTCACCGTCTTTGTCTTTCCCCTCTGTCGTCATCCTCTTAAGGCGGTAAAGCCCTTAATAAGAGACGAGGCTCTGATACCAATTGAAAGGATCGGAAAGTCGACTAGAGGGGGGGGGTGAATAGGCGACTAACAATTTTTATGACTCTTTAACAGGTTTAGGCTCAACAAGAAAAGTAAGTTGTCTAGATAAGCAACTAGGTGAGATCCTATATGACAACTAGACAACCACAACAAGAAAACAAGCAAGATATAAGCAAAGAGAAGTAACTTGCAAAGTAAAGGTAGAGAGAACACGGAGACAAGGATATGTTACCGGAGTTCCTTCTCTCTCGAGAAGTACGTCTCCGTTTGGAGAGGGTGTGGAGCACAATGCTCACATGAAGGCCAACGAGGGCCACCCTATTCTCCTCACGCTCTCACCAATGCGAGATGCTGTGAACCACTACGCGGTGGCCTTGAAGGTGGCAACCAAACCTTTACAATACAAGGTTGGGGCAATCTCCACAACTTAATTGGAGGCTCCCAACAAACCACGGAGCTTCACCACAATGGAATGTGGCTCCAAGGTGACCTCTTCCGTCTAGGGCACCAACGCACCCAAGAGTAACAAGATCCACAAGTAAATAATGGGGGGAATCAAATATCCTTTGGTGGAAGTGTAGATCGGGGCCTCCTCTTCCAAACCCTAGAGAATCAACAAGTTTTGATGGCTAGGGAGGGAGATCGGGCAAGAATAAGCTTTGGGCGTCAATGGAGGAGCAACAATAAATGAGGTACCTCTCCATGGAGAAGAAGACCCCCTTTTATAGGGGGCGCATTAAACAGCCGTTGGACCCCCACCAACCACGGTACTACCGCTCTTAGAACGGTACTACCGTGGCGCGGTACTACCGCGATGAGTGCGGTACTACCGTGGTACCGTAGTACCGCACTCTAGTGCCGTGCCCACTACCGCTCAGTCCAGAGAGTTTGCGGTAGTGGTTGCGGCACTAGACTGCCGTACTACCGTACTGCGGTACTACCGCAGATGGTACGGTACTACCGCGGTACCGTAGTACCGCACTCTAGTGCCGTGCCCACTACCGCTCAGTCCAGAGAGTTTGCGGTAGTGGTTGCGGCACTAGACTGCGGTACTACCGTACTGCGGTACTACCGCATACGGTACGGTACTACCGCGTGAGCGGTACTACCGCACACCAAGCGGTACTACCGTCTCAGCAGACCCAGGCTAGAATGGCCTCTTATGCTGACCCCTCCGAAGGCGCTTAAGAAGGTATGTGGGTGCAGAGAAAAGTGAAGTGTGATGATTCCACCCATCATATCACCGCGGATCCCCTCTTAATAGTACGGATTTCCTATCGACTCACCCACCAGAAAAGAATCCGAGAGAGAAACTCCGTCTTCACGTTCCATCAACCGAGGGGATGAAAACCGTCCTGTGCCATGGCTTATGTTATCTGAAATACTCAAGGCACACGGTTAAACCACAAATGTGTTGTCATCAATCACTAAAACCAATTATGGGGAAATATGCCCTATCACACGCATCTAGCGCCCGTAGCTGAGGCGTTAAGCCCCTACCAGCGTGTCAACGTGAACCCTCACAGGGCCCCACCCTGGAAGTCTAGGGCCGAACCAACAGACGCTACACATACATGCTTAGCGCCTCCCCATCAGGCGCTAGACTAGGCAGCCACTTAAAGGCCGAAGCCACGCCCAAGCAACCCACACATAACACACACAGAAGCCGTCCTGTTTGGTGTTGTTCTAGTCGCCCCCTCTCAAATCTTCTCCATCTCGTACTGCTTCTCATCGTCGAAATACGATCTCGTCGCTTTGTTGTACCAGTGCTCGCCGACACGTCCCTCCCTGGACGCCGCCGGCCTCGTCCTCCCATGGCCTGGTTATGTCCGTCGCACGGGTGATGAGGACGGTGGGGCAGTTGGAGAGGCAGGACGGCGAGAGCATCGGTCCGTCAGCGAGCACAGTGCGCACATGTTTTGGTGAACTGAACATGCCAGAGCATGTTCGCTCGAAAACGGCTATAAGCTAACGTAGATCATTATGCTTTCCAATTGGAAAATGATTTCATAATCCTATTAACATACTTCAATTTAAGATATTTCAATGGAGAACGTGACGTTTATGCACCCAGAAGCACATGTTCTCTCAGAGCCTCTCTATTTTCAAAATGCATTTTAAAACACATTTGTAATATAAAAAAAATCTTGCTTCCGGTTCTAAAAATACATTTTTAAACACATTTGTAATGTTAAAATAACCGAATCAAAAAATTTAGGTGTACATTTGAAATTTTATGTGTTCATGAAGACAATGGAGAAATTCAATTTAGCACACGTCCATTTCAATGCATTTTTCTTCTGTGTTTTTGTGTGACATGCCGTCAAACCAATTCAAATTAGCAGGAAATGTCCAGTAATAATACCCTACTACTATAAACAAACACAAACCAAGTTGTCTATGAAACAAGAAACAAACAGACAGCAACAATTTAGTGTTAATAACGCAGAGACACTTGGTAGCAGACACTGCTTATTTTAAGGTTCAGGCATTCAGAACAGTTCACATTCACGAGAACACACTGACTAAGCGAAACCCAGACACACACAGTTGTTCACAGAAGCTAATTACATTCACCCAAACCAAAGTGAAACACCAAACTCCAGGGTTTTCTTCAGTCGCATGATTCAGTAGACATGCTTTATTTAGCGGTAAACTTGCACAGCCAGAGGACTCTTGAAAGCCTGGATTCCTGTCAGATGTACGCCGCTTCACTTCTTGCCTCGCAGCTTCGTGCCAAGGGCTCTTTCCAGCTTGCCGATGATCTGTTGGTTCGGGATAGCCTTGCCTGACTCGTACTCCTGGATGACTTGTGGCTTCTCGTTGATCAGCTGGTAGTCGAACAATATGTCTTAGGGAACAGAGGCAGAGAGATGTACTCCCTCCGATCCATAATAAGTGTCGCTCATTTTGTACTAAGCTAGTATAAATTTTGTACTAGATGAGCGACACTTATTATGGATCAGAGGGAGTAACAGATTTCAGGTTGGCAGTGAAGTAAGATTCATACCTGGGCAAGCTGTGCCTGTGTGAGCTTCTTGTCCGTTCTAGCCTGCATGATACTCTTCTTCAGGTCTGCTGGCACACGCTCATCTGTTGAAGATAACCACAATGGTTAAAAAGAAATAAGACATATTGGCATTTAGTAGTAATGAAAAGGTGAAAAACATTGAAGGATTCAAATTCTAAAATTTCATAGAATAGTGTTCCTATAATGACAATGTAACTTACATTTTAACCAAGTACCCATAAAAGTACAGGCACAACCATGCAAATCAAGATTACCATATTTGTAGAATATGAAACCAAATGCAGCAAAATGCACACGGCTTCTAAACAGCAAACTTCACTGAATGGCAGTACAGGTACATTATAGAGGAACTTATGTTCCTTGTGATCAACAGTTGAATTGGCTACGGAGAGAAAATACCAGTAGAAACTAAGAAAAACCTCAAATTATGTTCAATTCCAAACCTCAAACAATTCACCGAGCAATGGATAAACCATGCTAATGTATCAATTTGGAAGAAGTGTTGCCTCAATATTGTGGAGGCTCATTGGCTCAAGCAAGCAAAGCATTTTTTACTAGATACGTAGATATATACTGAAATGCATGCCTTGTCAGCGCATTAAGATAAAAGGGAAACTGATAAGCTGACAAGCATACTCCCATATAGTTCTTTTTAAACAAAGGGAAATCACAGATTAAAAAACAAACAAAGGGAAATCACAGATATTAGTATCAAATTGAACTTAAGACATATACACATCACATAAACAAAATGATTGGACAATAAGCATATAGAAGTGCATATGATGTAAAAGGTACAGAACTCACGAGCAAGATTCTCTGTATCATCATCAAGCCTCTTTGTATTGAGTGATGTGGTGCTATGAGCAGCTTTGTTTGTCCCAGCATTATCTGCATTCATCAAAAATGCCATCCAAGTTAAAGCAATATACATAACTCCCACTTATCTATCTCAACAAAGTGTGCAAAAGAATATGCACAGATAGATATTCTGATCATGCATTTGAAATCTCTATTTTACAGCATGGCCTATTATACGAGATATCACACACTGATCGCAAGCATTTGTGATGGCCATAACATGCATAGGAAAACTAGAGAAAGAACTCATCATAAAAGAGAAAGGTAGTCCATGACAAGCTTAAACTTCTTGGGTGGCAATCACTTAACTGACATGAGCAAGAAAGTAATATTCAATGTGGCATGAAGCGCGTTATAGCAAAGACAACCAAGATAGTAGACATCACTAACTCCAGTTTTCCACAAAAATAAAAAAGTTAGATATATGGATCATATACTCCACACTTAATCAGATAGGTGTGCACTACGCACATAATATGTACAGGTGCACTAAAAACGTAATTAACACTTTGAATAGTGGAGTATATGATCCACATATCCCGAAGCAAAAGGGACAAACGTTGTTGTGAATAGTAGCAGAAACTTACTATTCACATCAGTTTTCAACTTGCTACTGTCCACAGCATGATTTGTCTCTTGTTTCTCAGTGTGTGATAGAATTTTTTGACAAGGTACACACATATTGCATCAAGAATGCTCTTTTTATTCCAAAAATTTCCATAGACATTAGATGTGCTAATTGAGCAAGACACCACACCCTAAATCCGTTAGCACACACAACATCCCCCAGCATACTATTACAGTATTACTTCAACCCAAAATCAAGATAACATGAAAGCGGCGTCATTTTAGTTATAGGGATCTTGCCCCAACATAACACAGGTTTTTATCAACACTTTTTGATGACTTTAAATGCTGCAAAAGAGTGTTGATATTTTAACTTGCAGTACCAATTCAAATGAACAATCACAACACAGATGCAATCAATGAGCCACTGCTGCAATACAGACTACCAAGGATCAAACCGCACCAACCATATGTTCTGACTGCAGATTCAGTACAAGTGCTACCGCATCACCAATCTAACAAGTGAACCGTGAATAATAAAATCTCAGGAAAATAAGGTGCTTGACACTATCAAAGGACCAAACAGGAACGTGCTCTGGTCGTCTAGAGCACACACAGAAAACTTGTTCTTGCAAAGATTCCTAATAATTTATTCTCCTCGACAAAAGGCCAAATAATCTATTCTCCCGAAAACCCTCGCGTGAAACAAACATGAGTCGGATTACCACGCCGATGCCCTAAAAATCAAGGAGACTCGACCCGACGCCCTAAGATTCGCAGCATCGCACGCCAATTTGGCGAAAAAAAAAACGCTCCTACTCGAGACGGACTAGCTACTACGCCACCAAATCCACCACCGCATCAGGCGATTTCTTTCTACTCAGAGACGGGGGGTTAAAAGTTCGGGGGTACGGAGGGATGCGTACGCTTCTTGGCGATGTCGATGTCGACGCCGGCGCGGCGGGCGGCGTTGACGGCCTTCTCGTCCTTCTTGGCGGCGGCGTTGGGCAGCTTCTTGCGCACGACCACCGGCTCCCAGTCCTGAGCGATCGGTCCGGTGCGAGACATCTTCGAGGGGAGGAGGAGGGGGGGCTTGCGCTTCGGTCGGGGTCGGGGCTAGGGTTTCGCCGAGGTTGGAGACGATGAGGATGTGGTGGTCCGTGCGAATGATCGGGGGTTCAGGTGGCGACGGTCTCGTGACTCGTCTTGAGGTGGAAGCGGATGGGCCCTTTCGCGAGCCTGATGGGCTGGCTAATATGTAACGCTTTTTTTCTTCTCTTTCCTACACAGTTACTCAAGACCCCTCAAAAAAAAAAATCATAGTTTCTCAAGAAAGAAAAAAACAGTTATTTCATCTGGACGTGTAGATATCTTCCCTTTCGCCAGGGTTTTTGTTTGGAAAATTATCCCCTTCAATTGTCGAATCGCGCACGTTACGCCAGTCGCCTTTGCAGCCGTTCAATGTGATTTAATCGAACGATTTTGCACAAGCGTGAGACTTGAGTCAATTTGCAACATGATCGTTGTTGCAAAGGTTGGGTCTGGACACGCGTGGATCCAGGTTAGGAGGTGACGGATCTTTTCTAAACTCCTACCGGTTGACGCGCAGCGTTGGCCTGTTTGGAAAATGATCTCCTTCTCCCGCCATCGTCTCGTCGACGTTGTGTCTTTTTTCTCTCCAGTTCCTTCGATTGATGTGTCACTCGGATTGATTATGCATAAGAACAATCTTTTGCTCTTTCGAAAGCGTCGTCGAAAACTACCTTCATGATAATGTTGAGGCTAGTGTAAAATAATTATTGTAGAGAAGTCATGCCCCGTCCATCCTATCATAGGAACAACTCTCATGCTCTTTATCGAACCCTTTAAGTTCAATTCATGCTACTCTTGGTTCTCTAATTCTTCTTGAATTCTCATCATCATTACATCATCTTCGCCATTTGAGGAGTTAGAAATGATCATTTGATGGCGGTGAATTTGTACGATGACGACATGGGCAGAGATGTTGTGGGTTAGGGCCTTCAATGTCGACGTTGTGGGTAGGGGACAACATCAGAGCAAAATGATGAAGATGGAGCTACGGCCGCGGTTGAGCAGACGTGGTAGAAAGAGAAAAGGAAGAGGGCAGGTCTGGCGAGGATGGGGATGTCTTCAACAAATTTGTCGCATGCTACTTTCATCAATCCTACTTGGCGGCCGCGCCCGAGCGCCTCCAAATCTGCCCTACATATGGATTGGATATGAGGAGTGCCCGTCAGCCCGAAATTTTGGGCCGACGTCAAGTCCAACTGGGTGACGTTTATCTGTCCAAGCCCTAGTCGGTAGGCCGCCCTTGCATTTTGGGGCAGATATGGGGACTCGTTTAAGAAAAATAGGCCGGGAGCTTTACAAGGACTCACTAGAAAAACACCTAAACCCAGATTCGGTTGTAGATGTTATAAGGCAGGGTTCTCCAGTTCATTTCATATTACAAAAATCTCTCTCTAGAGGAGTGCCGCCATTCTCAAGGACACTTTTTTTTCTGGTTACTGTCAAGTGACAGAGTAAACTCAAAGAATCTGCTGCAGAGAAAACATCTGCATCTTCCATCTTGTAACTGTGAGCTCTACACTTTGCACACGGAAGAAAACTTCAGTGCGGCTGTTTTGGGACTGCCCTTTTGCTCTAGCCTGCTGGGACACTTTCTTTTCTTCCTCTTTGCAGAAAAAGGAGGTATTTCTATGTTAGACAATATAATATTGACAGTGCATACTCTACCTATCACTTTTGCTCTTGACATAATCATCATGGGGTTGCTGGAATATTTGGATAAAATGAAATTCCAAAATCTTCAAGAATTGTTTACCCAATATCAGTAGTTGGAAGCATTTGCTGAAAAATGATATACTTTTCACTCCCCATAGAATCAGAAGCAAACATGTGACAGAGCTCAGGAACTGGATTGATCTTCACCTCAGTTAGACCAAAATGGATTTTCCTGAAAGTCGAAAGCGCCCCCCCCCCCCGCGTCGCCCCTCCTCTGGCGACACGGGGGAACCTCCTCTCACGCCGCCGCGTCCTCTCCCCATCCTCTCAGCCTCGCCGCCGCCAGAGGAGTCCGCCAGCAACGCTTGTGCGCGCTCCGGGGAAGGTGGCGGCGGGGCTCTTCAGCTTCAACTCGCGGCTGCTGCTTCCGAGGAGGGATGGCGATGTCGAGGCCGATGGCGAGCCATGGTGGGCGCCGGCGGCGGATCTGGTGAGATGTCTCCCGGATCTGGCCTGTGGGGGTCATTGGCTGGGAGCGCGGCGCCGTTTTCCCTGCGGCGGCTCGCCTCCCCGCTGGCTGCTGTCGTACGGCTCTAGCTGTGGTGGTGGTGGCTGCTGGGTGGTTGCCTAGCCGGCCGGCGGGCAGCGCCGGTGGCGCCTCCGGCGGCGGGGCGGGCGTGCTAGAGGTGATGGGCATGTTGGGTGCCGGCGAGGAGCCTGGTTCCGTCCAGATCTGGCCCCTTGCGGCCCAGCTATGGCCATGGCGGGTCGGGGCCTCTCTTGCTCGGGATTCAACCGTGGTGGTGGCGTTCTTCTTCGACTGGTGGGAGTTCGGCCAGTGTGGGTGGCTTGGTGGTGCAGATCCGTCCTCTCCGGTGCGCACTTCTGCCCCATGGCTGTGGCTGGGAACCGCGGTGGTTTCAGGTCTTGGGCGGCTCTCTCTGTCACCTGTCGGCATGGTGCTTGGCAGGCCCGACGAACGAGCTGGGTCCGACGGCGATGGTTCTTGTCTGCGCGGTGGGAGGCGGTTTTGGCCACGGACCGGCTCGTGGCGGGGTGCGAAGGATATGGTTGTTCGAATGGTGTGGCCGAAGGAGGGAGTATCCATGCCAGGCGAAAGCTTGTCACAGGCTTGGTCCGTGACGGCGGCGGTGGCGCTCATGGGCATTCCTAACTTCTTGAAGACGCTGCTGGGGTCATGGCTCTTGTTTTTTCGGCGCCTTCTTCGAGGGAAACCTCAGACCCGAGCTCTATCGGATCGGATGGTGGCGGCGCTTTGTGTCGTTCCCCTCTTGGGGGCATCATTTTTGAAGCAGGAATCAGCCGGAGGGATCAGTGGGTGTTTGGTGGCGGTGGTTGTGTGGTTGGTGGTGCGGCCTTTCTGGGGTCGATGGCGGTGTGTGTTGTGCTCGTGTGCTCGTTTGGTGAGTCTCTGCTAGGCGGTGCCTTGCAGCTCCGTTGGTGGCACAAGAGGTGTTGTGACGACGTCTCGGCTTCGGGTAACCTTTCGACTGTGCCCCCGACACAGGTGGTGTCACGGCGTTGTGCAGTCTCGGTTATGGGGGAGCCTTTCGATTGCGTCGACGACACAGTGTCATCGCTCTGTCTGCTTGGCGATGCCCTTCGACTAAGCTGTTGGCACACAGGTGTCGGGGCGTCGTCTTGGCCTCGCGTGCCCCTTCGAGTGCTCCCCCGACATAGGTGGTGTCGTGGCGTTGGGCAGTCTCGGATACGCGGAGCCTTTCGATAACGTCGCCGATTGTTGTGCCGTGCTTTGGTCTCGGCTGGCTGATGCCATTCGTCTTGCCATACGGTGCTCTTTGTAGTGTTGTATTGTGTTTTCCCTCCTTGTTCCCCATGTTAAGTGTGTTGTGGAGGTTTTTTCTTTATTTCTTTTCTCTGTGCCCCCTGTACTTCTGGTTCACTTGAACCTATCTTGCAATAGGCTGCAAAGCCTTACAGGCAAAATGAATACAATTCAGGTGGGGGGCGTTTCGCCCTCCCCCGGTGACAATTCAAAAAAAATGGATTTTCCTAGAGTTTGAATTGGTTGAGCCTCAGACTTTTGTATTTTTTTACTTAACGATTGCTCTACAGTTCAGCATTCAAAATAAAAACACCGTGGATGATGATAGGGTACTGCAGTGAGATGATATGGCAAAGCAGAACAGAGAATACCTCTCAGTTACAAAGAGTGAACGGCAAAATGGCGAGTTCAAAGAAGTTCTGTCACACAGTGATATGCATCACTCCATGACCTGGTGTGACATGGACATACACAATCAAGAGACGAGGTAGAAGATATGTCAGTGTCCGTTTGGACAATGAGCTGAATGAAGACGCGGAGTAGTTTGGTTGTGCAAAAGGAACTTCAAAAAACTTGGAAGTAAAAGCTGGAAAACCTCTACACCGGGAGATGATAGATGGAGCAGTAGCACTTCGTTTTCCAGCGTTAACACTTAGTTGCCTCCACCTCTACCCATAGTGTTGTACCCTGTTCAGAAGATATGAACATTTTCCATTTTAAATCAACTGGGAGAACATCTCCAGTATTGCATATTGAGAAACTCATCTTGAAACACGCTTCGTTCTTCCCGTTTGCGCTCAGGAGAGCCTTTTCAGGAGCTATGGCTTTTTTGCGAGGAAATCATTCTACATTCTCCAGCGATGAGTTGGAGACTGCAACAGCCGCCGCAAGGACGAAATGTGATCCGATCAGATGCTTGCGAACATGCATGAAACAGTGTAACCAGTAATAATGTCAGAAGCTTGATTATTAAGTACCAGCAGTATACTATCATGCATCATAATCCGTGCAAAGCAGAATAATCCCAAAACCAATTTAAACACAACAATGATACATTCAGAAGCAGAGTATTTGCAAAGCAGAATAATCCCAAAACCAATTTAAACGCAACAATGATACATTCCGAAGCAGAGTGTTTAAAATGACCCCCACCCCACAACAAAGATTTCTACCTACTACACGAGGCATAATAAGATTACCTATGCAAATCCTTATTGGCAACTCCCCGGAGGATCCGGTTCTCCAGCAGTACATTTTGATCAACATATCATCTAAACTACTACATGGAGGGCAATCTGGAGCCGTTGTCTCGCGGCCCCTTTAAGCACGAGACATCAGAGTGGTCGAAAACGATAGTGTAGTTCTTGCTGCTCACATCTCTGGAGTAGCATCCATCGGTACCCATGTACTTGTACTCCTGGTGGTTCTCCCCATAGCCAGAAGTCACCAAATTCCCCTTCACCCTCATAATACCGCGCGCGGATTGCCCATTCTGCAGAGAGCTGTAGGAGAAACCCTGCTCTCCACCATTGACCCTCTTCTCGTTGATGCCCAATTCAACAACTGAGACCAGCGAGTACTCATCACCCACTTCATCTGAGGTTCCAGAGAAAAGATAGAGTGGGAAGACCTGGTGAACTTCTTCCGAGAGCAGCACGGTGCCGTTCGTGGCGAACACATCGGACTTAGCGTCGGTCGTTTGGTTCAGCACTTGCTCACTGCCGTCCTTGTTGTACACATTGCTGTTTTTGTAGCTCAATCTCTGGTAGAAAGTTGTCATGACCTTTCCGTGCGACGATTCCACCCATCCGGTGGCCGAGACATTCCGGCTTGCGCTCGTCACAAACCGCCCATCCAGCCCGCTGAACTCGGAGTCCACATTGAGCACCAATGCAGGTGCATCATAGCTGACAATGCCCCCGGTTGTCTTGCCACTTTTATGATCTAACCACAGGTGCAAATTGGCATCAACGTACCACACATCCAATGCATTGGTGACAGCAAACCCAAAGCTGTGCTCCTTGCCATCCAGGAGCTTCCCCAGGAATGGCGTGATGTCGATGTCATATGTTGGGAGATCAAACGATCCAATGCCGGTGATTGGCCGCCAGAGAAGCGGGTTGACACCGCCGGTGTAGATCACGGTGAACGGCCAAACAGCACCGACGACATGTTCATCGACCTTAAGAACAACCTCCCGAAACGCACCATTGCCAGGAACGCCCGACAGATTGTTGGCCTCGATGTACTGGTTGGGAGGGTTCGTGTACCAGAACTCATCGCTTTGGTGGAACGAAACGAACACCTCAAGGACCGCCCGGTAGGTGTTCGACGGAATGGCGAGCTTCTTTGACTGCACATCCACAGAATTCTGGACGGCGAACCACTGCCCGTCGTTCAGAGGTAGGTTTCTTGAGACGGGCAGGATCAAATCGGCGTGCGGCGGCGGCGGCGGTGACGGCGGGGTGGAGTGGAAGTAGAGATGGAGCGTGAGGTTGGCGTGGTAGACTCCGGTGTAGGTGCTGTCGACGATGTTGCCAAGGTACACGGCGATCTCGCCAGGCTCGGAGAGGAGGGCCGCGTACCTCGTGACGTCGCGGGAGACCGACCAGAGGATGCCGTTGGGGCGCGGCTCGGCAGTGCAGCTGCGGAGGAGCTCGGCGCCGGAGAGCCAGACGCCGAAGATACGGTCGAACTGGCGGCCCCGGCAGTCCGCGGTCCACTCGAGCACCGCGAGCGCGAGCGACCCGCGCGCGGTGGCGAGGCACTCGGGCGGCGCGTAGGCGGCGGTGGCCGGAGGACGGCCGTAGGTGTATCCGAAGGAGTCCGAGAGGAGCAGCGCGGAGCAGGGCCCGACGCTGCCGCGCGGAGGCTGGATCGGGCGGTCCACCTCGAAGAAGGTGGTGGGCGGCTCCGAGGCGTTGACCGGGGCGAACTGGAGCGGCGGAAAGCGGTGTCTGCGCGGCACGGCGACGGCGGCGAGGGGGAGGAGGAGCGCAAGGAGGAAGAGCAGGCAAGAGCTTGTGGTCAGCGACGCCATGGCTGGAAGCCTGGAACTGGAAGTAGTGATGGAGTGGAAGTGGACATGGAATCTGAGGACAGAGTGTTTTCCTTTTCTTTTCGAACTAGCATTGTAAACAGAGTTAATTATGTAGAACCCCAACTTCTAGCCGTTCGATCCTCGCAATTTTTGGTGGTAAAATAGTTCCGTTTGGGGACTGCTGGCGATAAAACCGCCTTGGGGGCCATCCACTTTTCAGTCGACCCTAAGAGCATCTCCAGCCGCGCCTTCAAGAGGCCCTCAGGACGCCTTTTTTCGCGCCGGGGGGATGAAATTCGCCTAGCCGCGTCCCCAAGAGTCCATTTAGCGTCAGATTGGGTCAAAAGTGGATCCGGCGATCCCAACCCAAACCCAGCGCCCTGGGGGTCTCTTGGGGGCGCCGGATGAAACGAAAAGACGTGTGGGGCCGCTCTGTCGGCGAGATAGGTCTTTCCCTCCCGTCGTTTTCTCCCCCTTCCCCCGCCATTTGCTCCGTCTCCCGCCATTTCCCCCAGATCTCCCCATGGCGCCGAAGAAGAAATACGAGGCCCCTCGCCGCGTCGAGGGCGCACCTGCACATGCACCGCCCAAGAAGCCGCCCAAGAAGCCGAGGAAGCCGAGAGCGCCGCTGCCAAGGCCGGAGGGCTTTACGGACGGCCAGTGGCTCGCCGACCAAACGCGGCGCTCTGTGTCGACGACCGACCGCCGCAACCGCCTCTTCGTCCAGCAATCCAGGGAGCTCCAGGAAGCCGCGGCGAAGGAGCTGAAGGAGACGGCAGACGCCGCGGCGGCGGCGAAGCGTGAGCTCCAGGAGACGCTCGTGCAGAGGGTGGCGGCCAAGGAGGTAATTGCGGCCGCGGCGGCTCTTCGCTCCGGCGGGGTAATGTTCCCTCTCCAAACTCAGCAGAGTGTTACTACTAGCTGGGCCGAACTGTTGGGCAAGCAGGACGCCAAGCTCGACCTCCTGAGGAACACCGCCGCCGCCAAGAAGAGGAACACCGATCTCGCCTTCCTTTCGACAATGGTGACGATGGATTTGGGATCGGTGGACGCGCAGATGAGGGCCTGGCTCGTCTCCGAACGCGACAAGATCTTGCCCCAGATGCCGCCCCTCGCAGACCCGCCTGCGCTGGACGTGCCTGCCTCGCCCAAGAGCACGCCGCCGACACCGGGCACGCCTTCTACGCCGGTTGAGACATACGGCGAGCCGCTGGCTTCTGCGGTCGACCTGGACGGCCCCCTTTGAGAGCTACCGGCCGGCCGGCCTACTTTTTTTGTTCCCCGCGTAGATCACGCCGCTTGTGGCGCGTTTGATCGCCGAACCATGGCATGTTGATCGCCGAACTATGCTTTTTTTTAAGCGGGAAGAAAACTATTCGAACTTGTGTGCGCGTCGCCGCTTTTCTTGGGTCCGCCCTTGGGGGCGCGGCTGGGGGGAACCTCGCCCCAAGAGCTATCTCCACGCAAGTGCCCCCCAAGCGGCGCTAAAAATAGCGCCGAAAGTAGTCTTGGGGGGCCGAACGGCTGGAGATGCTCTAAGTTCGCCCTCCAGGTGTTGAGGTTCGCCTCAAATTCGGCACAGATTTGACCTAAATTTAACTCAAATTCGTTTCATTTCGGCAAAGATTTAATAAAACATACAATTTTGGCTTAAATTCGACGATTCGACACATACAAACACGTTGGCACAAATAAATAGTTTGGCACAAATAATACAAATTAAAACATATCAAACTAGGCGTTGCCTTTGCGCCTTCATAGGTGCTCCACCAGATCGTGTTGCGGTTGTTGATGCACTTGCGGGTCTCGAATCTCCTGACGCATATTGAGGAAGACTGTCCAAGTTGCCGGTACCAAATGATCAACAACCGCAAGAGAACCCTGGTTGAGATATGGTTCAGTGTTAAATCCTCTTTCTCGCTCTCAATGATCATGTTGTGCAAGATGACACAACAATTCATCACCTCCCGCATATGAGATTTTGACCAGGTCAGAGTGGGGTACCGGAGAACAACAAATCGAGATTAAGGCACACCAAATGCCCGCTCGACATCCTTCATGCAAGCCTCCTGGCACTTGGCAAAGTAGGAATACTTGCCTCCTGGCACAGGGTTTGAGATAGTCTTCACAAATGTTGACCATTTTGGATAGATGTCATCTGCTAGGTAGTACCCCTTGTCGTAGTGATGCCCATTGACCTCGAAGTTCACCGGAGGAGCATGACATTCAACAAGCTTTGCAAAGACATTTGAGCACTGCAGGACGTTGATGTCATTGTGAGTTCCTGGCATGCCAAAGGAGTGTCAAATCCAGATATCATGTGTAGCAACTTCCTCAAGTACCACACTGCAGTGCCATTTTTCGCCATTCTACATCCACTGCCAAGAAAATGGACAGTTTTTCCATTCTCAAGGCATGTAGTCGATGCTTCCAAGCATCCCAAGAAATCCACTTGCTTCGTTCTGCGCTAGGATCCGAGCAGTGTCTTCAGCATTGGGTTAGCAAGTATTGTGCTCCAAACACTCCCACCACCGCCCTGCAAAACTTGTACAAACACTCAAGGGCGATGGACTCGGCCATGCGTGCATAGTCATCCTGCTGATCACCGGGATCTCCGTATGCAAGCATCCTCATAGCCGTTGTGCACTTCTGGAGTGAGGAGAATTCAACTGTGTCGGTGCAATCCTTTTTGCAAATGAAATAGTTGTCGAACTCCCAGATGGAATTCACAATCTAGAGGAAGAGGTTTCGACCCATCTGATAACGGCGCCGGAATACCTTCTCGCCGTGCAATGGAGCATCAGCGAAGTAGTAGACGTAGATCAAGTGATGGGTGTAGATAACACATCCTCGTTGGTTACCCCAAGTGGAAGGTTATGATGTAGTAGCAGCAATTTTCCCTTACATGAGGACTGTAAGGTTTATCGAAACCAGGAGGACTCCAAGGATTGACATGTAGGTGGTGAAGTAAGTGATGCGTCGTTTGAATAGAATCACTTCCTTAACCTGGACCTGCACACGACACAAGTAACTTTTCTCCCAACGAGTTCAAAGAGGTTGTCAATCCCCATGACCTTTTTTTACAAAGGGCCAAACACACGGTGGAAATAGTGATGGTGATTGCAACAAAAAGGAAATAAAGCAGTAAATAATTGAGGTGTAAACAATGGTGGAAATATGGACCGGGGTCCCATGATGTTCACTAGTGATATCTCTCTCCCAAAATAAGATAAAATAGCTAAAGTTGGGTGAACAAATTACAACTGGACAATTGACAGAATTATAAACGCACCGCAATGTTAATTATGCCTCAAAGAAAGTTAGAGGCTCAAAAGTATGGGCAATACGCCAAGACAAGTAGATCGTAATCCAACTGCATCTACTCACTAATCATCCACCTTGAGATATCTATCCAGAACAGCTCGCTGGTATTAAGTTGTGAGGCCCGCCCAAAGTGTAAACCCAAAGCAACAGACAACTGCATTAACAAACTTTGCGTAAGGTAAGAAATCCTTTCAACCGCGGTTACAAGCAGCGTTGTTTTCTCCGTGGTGGCAACATCACATCCCCTAGTCTCATGTTTCTGTCACTCAAGCTAGACATCGGGGGGGGGGGGCATGAACCCACAATCAAGAATAAACGCTCCATCTCGGAGTGACTATCTACTACTTGGCCAAAGCAATAAAAAGCAACGAAGAACATGCTAGAATTACTCAAGAACAAAATATAAAAGGATAACCAAATATATAACTCATCACAATCTGAACATAATCTCATAATCCGTCGGATCCTAGAAAACACAGCATAGCAACAGCAGGAAAATTACATAGATGCCTTGATCATGTAGGGCAGCTCACAAGGGCTAAGAATTGAAGCACAATATTGGAGAGAAGACTCACATAGCTACTGGTCATGGACCCATGGTCCAAGGGGACTACTCACGGCACATCCAGGAAGCACTCATGGTGGTGGAGAAGCTCCCGGAGGTCAATCCTTCCTCCGGAAGGGTGCCGGGAAGAGGTCTTCTAGCGCTCCCGATCTTGGAAGCGAGGCGGCGGCGGAACCGAGGTGAAAATCACGATGCGGGGTTCGTCTCGAGGGTTTCTGGAATGGGACGTAAATACAGGCCGAAAGGGGGCACTATGGGAGGTGACCCCTCGCCCAGGCGCCCTGGTGGCGCGGCCAGGGGTGGGGTCGTGCCACCTAGCCGTCTGGGTGGGGCCTGGCCCCCTCTGGCCCTCCTTCGTTACTCTCGAAGCTTTCATCACGCTGATTTTTTATATATTTTTTGTTGGAATTTTTGGAGCTCTATAAATATGGGTAAAAACATGCAATTCACAGACATCAGCAGACAGAAACTGACACTGGGTGCACTGAGTTAGTAGGTTAATCCAAATATGTGTAAAAAGGTATGAAAGTGTAGCAAAACACATAGAAAAGTCACCCAAAAGAGCATGTAACAAGCAGAAATTATAGATACGTTTGGGACGTATCAGCAAACAATAGCCCTCCGATCGATGCCTGTCTTTTCTCTTCTGACGACCCATCTTGGAGCCACCTCGCCGGGGCTTCATGTTGGCAAACAGATCGGCTAGAGCGGCGAGCATCAGGAGGTGCTCTTCGTCCTCGGCGCCCGACATCGACCTCCTCCTCCATCAGTGTCGCGAACAACGCCTCGTCGTCGGAGTCCATCGCTGTGCAGGCAATCATCCGAACACCTGGCGGGCGTGTGTTGGGAATGTGCCCTAGAGGCAAATAAAATATGTTTTATTAGCATATTTCATTAGTTCATAATATGTTTTATACTGTGCTATAACTGTATTAAGAGAAAACCTTAATAACATGTGGTATAAAATAACCAGGTCCATAGTTAACTATAGTATACTAGTCCAGTGGAAAATCGGATGATCAAGGTTTCCTGATCATGAGACATAGTAGTCTATTGACAATGGGGTCGTATCATTGGAAGAATGATATGATGGACACACATCCTCCAGAAGTGTTGCAATGTGATCCAGTCACATAGTTTAACATGGTAATAACTATAACGTAGTGACCAGATCCTTAGAACGTAATGATCATACGTAATTGCTATCTATTAGGATGCTTTGATTTACATCCACCGTCTCACCGAAATATGGTGGCTATAAAGGTGTACTTTGAGAATTCCGAAATAGATATGTTGATGAGTATGCAAATAGATCAAAGCGGAATTTGTCTATCCGAGTGACGAATAGGTACTCTGGGCCCACTCGGTGATATTGCATCATAAAGTTTGTGCAAATGTGTGACTAGGTCACAAAGTTGCAATATCACGCGAACGAGTAAATATGTTTGTCGGTAATGAGGATGAACTAGGTATATTGGATACCGACGATCAAACCTCGGACAAAAAAGTACCATAGGACAAAGGGAACATGACTCAACATTAACGGTTCAACGATGAAGTTAATTCGATGGAAGCGCAGGGCACATCAAGGATTGTAACCAGGTTCCACATGATGGTCATTGATCAGAGAGTGTGATTATTCTGCTGTTTCCCGAATCGTAGGGTGTCACACGTAAGGGTATTCGACGCATATATGATAGATTCGGGATCGCCGAAGAAATAAGAGAGAACTCCGAAATCGTTTTGGAGGCGTGACGGAAAAAGTTCCGTGGTTTCAAATTGTTCGCAAAGTTTTTTGAATATATTTATTATTTAATTAAATGAATTAAATATCAAAATACAATTTAAATAATTAAATGGAATATTGCTTCTTTTATTTTTTTTTATAAAAAAGGAAAAAAAGAAAAATAAAAAAAGATGGCGAGGCTTGGGCGCCATGGACTAGGCCCATGTGGTCACTTGCCACTAGCCACCGCCACGCATGGGGCTTGGCCGGCCACATGCAAAGGGCATGTACGCCACGGCCATGTACTAGTCAAATCAATGTGGTACTAGTTTAGTACCACATTGCTAGTTGGCTAGCCTGCGCATCCCTTTTCTTTTTATGGAGGGTGTCTTTTTTTAATACAGAAAATTTTAGAAAAACACAGATAAATTTTGTTGATCTCTCTCTTTCTCTTTTATTTTTTATTTTTTGAGCAGACTCCCCTTAGAGTCTGCACTGGGTTGGGGATTTCTCCATCATATACACGCCGTTGTGCTGATGGAATCGGGATCCGAATCCATCTTCTTTCCGCTGCTCGCCTGGTTCGGAGCCCGGAGGGAACGTCAGGACGTCTTCACCGACAACATTCCGACGGGGATGTAATCTCGTCATCGGTCTACAAGGACCGGGTGGTCTCTGGAGTCATCGTGGATCTTCGCGACATCGGGGATTGCCGGGTACGACTACATCTCCATAGCATGGGTCTTGGGTTTGGGACTCGTAGGTTATGAAAAATTATTGTTTTCTGCCCCGATCCCCAACATCGTGGTGGGCGCGAGCTGCCGCCAGCGTACGCGCTGCGCGGTCGGAGTCCTGGCAATCTCGGGCAAGAGTAGGGAGGAGGTTGTCGGCGGCGAACCCTCCCCTTTTATGGCAGGTCTAGCGGAGGAGCAGCGGCTATTTGCAGATGGGCGGCGCCGGCGTCGACGCGACGATGGGGAGGGAGTGTTGGGGTTCGCAGCGGAAAACACAAATTTTTCCTAACTAGCGTTTCCCATAACCCAAGATCTAGCTAGCCGTATTACCGTAACGGAAAGGAGTGCGGAATAACATACCTCGGGATGTAGTCCATTGCGCGGGAAACGTTCCCGCAAACGTGGCCGGTGTAGTAGAACGAAGTTCACAGCCCCCTGGCTGTGTTAGCACCCGGATGGGTGTAGTGTCACACGTATAGCACCTCGTAGTACTCGCACACGTACGAGACTCAATGATGAACTCCGATCTCCGATCCAGCGAAGGTGGCGGAAGTAGACCTCTAAAACCGGAGTTTCAGCAGCACGACGACGTGCGTATAGTGGAGACATCTCCAACCCAGTGCAGACTCCAAACAAGGGGAGTCCTCTCATATGAGGGAGAAAGAGGGAGAGAGAGAGATCAACATAATTTATCTATATTTTTCTGGAATTTTCTGTCTTAAAAAAAGGGCTACCCACCACATCTATATATAGGAAGAAAAAGGGTGCGCATGCATGTCAACCATGTGCTAATTGCACATGCATGGCCTCATGGGGCCATGGGGTGGCCGGCCCCGGCCACACTAGGCCATGGCGTGGTGGCCTAGTGGCCACTTGGCCACATGGGCCCCATGGCGCATGGCGCCCCACTCCCATATTTCAGTCAGGCGGTGGGATGTAAGTCAAAGCATCTGAGAAGATAGCAATTATGCAAGTACTCACGGTCAAAGGAACGGTTTACTACGTTCTGTAATTACAACACTGAACCTTCATAAGTTTGATCATGCTGTAATACTTACTTTGGGTAATGTTCATCACGTCACTCAACCAGTGAGGTGACCTCACAGTCAATAGACATAATTGTCCATGATCGCGAAACAACGATCATCATGTTGACCATGAACTAGTTATTGATATAGAGGCTAACTAGGAACGTTGGGTGTTTCTATACCACACCTGTACCATTGTTTCACTGATACAGTTCTAGCACGGTATGAAACTGGTTATGAACTTGCTTAGATATATTGGAATAATTATATATTATTTGCCTCTAGAGCATATATCCAACAGTCTCCCACTTGCACTAGAGTGCTAATAATCTAGCCGCATTTTCCCGATCATAATCATCTTATCATATAAGTGTTCATTGATCATGCTTGCTCATGGAAGAGGTTTCGTCAACGATCTGCGCCAATTCATATTTGTATGTTCACTTTGCAACTGGTGTTGGTCAACTAGTTTAT
This sequence comes from Bromus sterilis, assembly GCA_950022295.1. NCBI lineage: Eukaryota > Viridiplantae > Streptophyta > Magnoliopsida > Poales > Poaceae > Bromus > Bromus sterilis. The sequence goes on from OX465597.1 coordinate 37,856,720, forward strand.
AAGTTTTGCGGGTGAGTGAGACTATTATTTCACAGTATCCTCCAATGAACTTTTGGTTCAGCCTTTAGAAGACTTATCCGTAGTCATATATACTGGGAAATACTCAGCCATAAGTCAATACTTCTTACGCTAAACTTTTATCCATACGTCTACTTTCTCTCTTTGCCACCATATTTCTCACCCTTTTTGTCCTCGTTGATGTGAGCCTTTCTCACCCTTTTTGTCTTCCTCCTCCACCATATTTCTCTCTTTGCCATCTTAAGAGTCAACTTTCGTGCTTACGCTCATCCATTGCATGAGTGCTCAAAGTATCGAAAAGGAGTGGATCAAATTGACTTGTACCTGGCTAGTGGTCTGGGACGAGTCAAGATAAGATTCCAAAGAAGACCAAGTGTGAAACTTTAGTAGATTGAGTTCTCAACACAAAAATACTTTTTTCTCATATTCCCTATCCTTCTTCTTGCACACAAACACCATTTGGAGACATTCGAGTCACGGACAACGAGAGCTCTTGCACCTAATGTTCTTTTGTTACTTGTTTCAATGCTAATATAGACTCTTGCATGTTATGACTTGAATTGAATCACATACCTTGATTGCTTTACTTTTCAAAGTTCTTATATGGTTGTTAGCATGCCACCACAGAAATTATGCTTGTTATCATTTACCTACTCGAGGACGAGCAGGAATTAAGCTTGGAGATGTTGATACGTCCCAAACGTATCGATAATTTCTGCTTGCTCCATGCATGTTTTGTGTGATATTGCTATGATCTAGATACACTTTCATACACTTTTGATCATATTTGGACTAACCTATTAACTCAGTGCACCCTAGTGCTAGTTTCTGTTTTCTGCTATTTTTCTATTTCAGTTTTCCCCCATATAAAAAGTGCTCCAAAAATCCAGGAAAAATCAGATAAAATATCAGCGTGAAGGAAGATTCCAGAGCCCCGAAGGAGGTCCAGGGGCCCACCACCAGGTGCCCAGGAAGCCACCTGGCGCGGCCAAGGCCCTGGCCGTGCCAAGGGGGCGCCTGGACCCCTGGTGCCCCCCTCGGTTGCCCCCTTCGCCTATTTATTCTCCGCCACGAGAAACATCCGAAGACAGAACCCTATTTCGCAATCTCGCCTCTGTTCCGCCGCCGCCGCGCTTCCAATATCGGGAGCACCGTCAGGACCCTTCCCGGCACCCTGTCGGAGAGAGGATCGACCTCCGTGAGCTTCCCCTCCACCATGGACGCTTCCCGGATGTGCCGTGAGTAGTTTCCTTTGGACCATGGGTCCGTGATCAGTAGCTATGTGATGTTCTCCTCCCCTCTTTGTTCTTCATGATTTAGACCTCGTGAGCTGCTCTACATGATTGAGGCACATATGTAATCTTTCTGATTTCTTCTATGCTGAGTTTGATGGGATCTGATGGATTATGAGATTGTGTTCAGATTGTGATAGAGTAATATATTTGGTTTTCATCTCTTATATTTTTTGTTCCTAAGTAATTCTTGCATGTTCTCCGTTGCTGTTTATTGCTTTGGCCAAGTAGTAGGTAGTGACTCCAAGAGGGAACGTTATGCTCGATTGTGGGTACATGCCCCCTGATGAAACACTTGAGTGACAGAAATATGAGTCTAGGGGATGTGATGTGGCCATAAGGGGGAAAACAACGGTTCGTGTAACCGTGGTTGCAAGGATTGTTTACTTTGCGCAAAGTTCTTTTTAATGCAGTTGTCTGTTACTTTGGGTTTATACTTTGGGTGGGGCTCGCAACTTAATACCAGCGAGATGTTCTGGATAGATATCTCAAGGTGGATGATTAGTAGTAGATGCAGATGGATTTCGGTCTACTTATTTTGGCATACTGCCCATGCTTATGAGCCTCTTCCTTTATTTTGTAGCATAGTTAGCATTGCGGTGCGTTTATAATCCTGTCAATTCTTAAATGTGTTTCATATTTGCTTCTTGATGTTCACTTTTGCTTCATTTCTTATTCTTGTTTGAGCACCTTCTATAATCTTCATGCCTAGCTTAAAGGCGTAAAAGAAAGCGCTTATTGGGAGGCAACCCAAGATGTTTTTTACTTCTGTTGTTAGTGGTCTTGATGATTGTTACTACTGTAGCAACATTATTGTATCTTTATTTTCAAGCTTTGCCAAGTTATAGCCTCATATGACAAGGGAAGCGAAAGTTGTGACATGCTGTCCAGAAAATAGATTCTGTCTTCGTTACGGGGAAAAACGGATCAAATCACCAGTTCATCTTTTTGAGATGAATTGTTTACACAACATGCTCTATACAATCGCGGAACTTTCGTATGTTCTGAGTTTTTCGATTTGAGTTGCAGAAGTACCCCTAAAAAATTCTTTACTACCCGTTGTTCTGTTTTTCACAGATTTTGCCACGTTTTGTCTCTCCTTACTTTTGCAAACCTTAAGCTTCTTTCTCTTTGCAAAAACCTTTTGGAAATCTTGAGAAACAATAGCTCTTCAAGAATATCTTTATATCCAGTGGGGAAAAATTATTTTATTAAGGGTACTAACCTCTCTAGTCAGCTTATGATGAGTTATGTATGAAGGGAGTTTTCAAGTGTGCGATGGAAGATGATGAAAGAAGATTTGGGAGTGTCAAGCGCTCAAGCTTGGGGATGCCCCCATGCATATCCAATAAATATTCTAGGAGACTCAAGCGTCTAAGCTTGGGGATGCCCCCGTGCATCCCCTTCTCCATCAACAATCATCAGTTCATCCTTCGTCTCACTATAATTTTATCACTTCATGCGTTATGTGCTATGCTTGAAGCGTCTCGCTCTTAGGTTTTATTTTTAGTATTCTTTAGCTTTGCTTTCTGTTCATAACAAGTTAGACCCCGTCTTACTTTGTGTGGGAGAAAAACACGACCCACTTTCAAAATCTAGAACACATCATAGGATTTTTATGCCTATCTTTTTACTGTTGTGTGTTCTTTATCTTTTCGTAGCTACTACCATGTTTAGTTTTAGTTTTAGTTTGTCTTTAGAAAGATACTTGGCTTTTGTTTAGTTCTTGCTGGAACTCTCTTTAGTTTTCATGTTTATCTTGTTAAGAGAGTTGGTTGTTGCACTGAGTTGTGTCTTGTCTTGTCTTGAAAGTAGGTAATTGAGGTCGCTATTTAATTTTAGTAGTAACTTGCAATAGTTTTTAGGTATTGATGTGAGTAATGGTTGAACTTTTGGTGTCAAGAGATCTAGCCTATTAGTGATAGGTGTCGTATTTTGGGCAATCCGTGTGTATTTTCAAAACCTACAAAACTAGTTGAGAACTCTAGCTACTAGATGGATCGCTAATCTTTGGAGGGATCGAATATTAGAGTACACTCACGTACCATGAGTCGAGGATGCGCAAGGATAACCAAATTGCCATACACTCCTCCTTGGGGTACTTGTCTCTTTGTGAACCTCCTTATTAGATTGAGAGTTACCGATAATAAGTGCATGAGTTCTTCACACTAATGTAAGTATTGAAGGTTGACACTTCCACCTCCTCATATTTTCTAGCCTCTCCTGTGCCGTGCATTGCCTTCTTCTCACTCCGAGAGTTGGCGTCCACCTTCGCCGGTACATCCAAACCCTTGGCATGATACGCTTTGTCATCATAAACCTCCTTATATCTTTCCTCAAAATAGCCACCATACCTACCTATCAAGGCATTTCCATAGCCTTTCCGAGATATATTGCCATGCAACATCCATCTCTTCATGACTTGATCTTCATGGCATACATGTTCTTGCTACAATGGCAGCGACATACATTGCATACATCATGATAGCTACATCTTCTTTATGATTTGAGTACCTTTTAAAGTGTGAAAGATCTTCTATACCCTCTTGTAAATTAGAGTGTTTCCCTTAAGTGAGGAAAAGATCCCAAAGTGGACAAAAGAAAAGATCCCAAAGTGGACGAAATAAAAGATCCCAAAGAGGACAAATGAGAGTTAAATAGAAAGAGCCATTGAGGCAACCAAAAAATAAAAAAAATAGAAAAAAGATAAAAAAAATAAAAAGAGAGAAAGGGGCAACACTACTATCCTTTTGAAAGATCCACACTAGTAATACCTCTTATCCTTGTACTCCATAGAGATGATCATTCATGCATATAGCTATGTGGGGACCTTCACACTATAGAACTTGGCTTGCATATTCCAAGGATGAGCCTCCTCAAAAGAGCTCTAGGTCTTCATGAGCGAGCAAGTTAGATGCACCCCACTAGTTCCATTGGAGAGATTTTCACCTCATATGTGCATCCGTTGCATGGCAATCCCTACTCCTCACATCATATCTATCATTTGGCCTTCTCGTATATGATTGTCCTCATTGATGTGAGCCTTTCTCATCCTTTTTGTCTTCCTCCTCCACCATATTTCTCTCTTTGCCATCATAAGTGTCAACTTTTGTGCTTACGCTCATCCATTGCATGAGTTCTCAAAATATCAAGGAGTGGATCAAATTGACTTGTACCTGGCTAGTGGTCTGGGTACGAGTCAAGATAAGATTCCAAAGAAGACCAAGTGTGAAACTTTAGTAGATTGAGTTCTCAACACAAAAATAATTTTTTCTCGTATTCCCTATCCCTCTTCTTGCACGCAAACACCATTTGGAGACATTCGAGTCACGAACAGCGAGAGCTCTTGCACCTAATGTTCTTTTGTTACTTGTTTCAATGCTAATATAGAATCTTGCATGTTATGACTTGAATTGAATCACATACCTTGATTGCTTTACTTTTCAAAGTTCTTATATGGTTGTTAGTATGTCACCACAAAAATTATGCTTGTTATCATTTACCTACTCGAGGACGAGTAGGAATTAAGCTTGGGGATGTTGATACGTCCCAAACGTATCGATAATTTCTGCTTGCTCCATGCATGTTTTGTGTGATATTGCTATGATCTAGATATACTTTCATGCACTTTTGATCATATTTGGACTAACCTATTAACTCAGTGCACCCAAGTGTCAGTTTATGTTTTCTGCTGTTTTTCTATTTCAGTTTCCCCCCATATAAAAAGTGCTCCAAAAATCCGGGAAAATCAGATAAAAAATCAGCGTGAAGGAAGCTTCCAGATCCCGAAGGAGGGCCAGGGGACACCACCAGGTGTCCAGGTGGCCACCTGGCGCGGCCAGGGCCCTGGCCGCTCCAAGGGGGCGCCTGGACCCTTGGTGGCCCCCTTGGCTGCCCCCCTTCGCCTATTTATTCTCCGCCACGGGAAATTTCCGGAGACAGAAGCCTATTTCGCAATCTCTCCTCTGTTCCGCCGCCGCCGCGCTTACAAGATCGGGAGCACCGTGAGGACCCTTCCCGGCACCCTGCCGGAGGGAGGATCGACCTCCGGGAGCTTCCCCTCCACCATGGACGCTTCCCGGATGTGCAGTGAGTAGTTTCCTTTGGACCATGGGTCCATGATCAGTAGCTATGTGATGTTCTCCTCCCCTCTTTGTTCTTCATGATTTAGACCTCGTGAGCTTCTCTACATGATCGAGGCACATATGTAATCTTTCTTCTTTTGCTATGCTGAGTTTGATGGGATCTGATGGATTATGAGATTATGTTTAGATTGTGATAGAGTAATATATTTGGTTTTTATCTCTTATATTTTTTGTTCCTAAGTAATTCTTGCATGTTCTCCGTTGTTGTTTATTGCTTTGGCCAAGTAGTAGGTAGTGACTCCAAGAGGTAACGTTATGATCGATTGTGGGTACATGCCCCCTGATGACACGCCTGAGTGACAGAAACATGAGTCTGGGGGATGTGCTGTGGCCACAAGGGGGAAAACAACGGTGCTTGTAACCGCGGTTGCAAGGATTGTTTACTTTGCGCAAAGTTCTTTTTAATGAAATTGTCTGTTGCTTTGGGTTTACACTTTGGGTGGGGCTTGCAACTTAATACCAGCGAGATGTTCTGTATATATATCTCAAGGTGGATGATTAGTAGTATATGCAGATGGATTTTGGTGTACTTATTTTGGCGTACTGCCCATGCTTATGAGTCTCTTCCTTTCTTTTGTAGCATAGTTAGCGTTGCGGTGCGTTTATAATCCTGTCAATTTCCCATCTGTAATTTGTTTACCTCGCATAGCAGTAGTATCGTCTTCAGATATGATGGTGATGAGACCCTGTGGGCCAATGTTTTCGACTCAGATGGCGATTGAGCCGGTTGCTGTATGGAGAGTTCCAGCAGCAGTGATGAATAATTTTACAACAATGAAGAGGAGGCCCAAGTCTCCTTATCTAATGATGAAGTCGGCTCTGAGAAGGGCCACTGAATCTGTAGTTTTTATCTATTAGTATTTTTCGACTTTGGTCTTGTGTTCTTTTGATGTAAGGATCTCCTTTTGATGTAAGGCTCAACCACTGATGAATGAAAGTTTTAATTTCCCATCAGATTTATAAGTCTATTTTATTCCTGACGTTGAATGCTTTGTATAATGCATGAGAGCCGATATTCTGTAGCCCCCTGAGTCGATTCAAAATAGACTTGTGTCTTTGATCGACTCATGGGATAGATCAACTTGTAGCCCCCATGAGTTGGTATGGTCACCTTGTGTGCTAAACCAGGTCATGTAAATAAATTTTGAAGTGATTCTCCCCAAGAGTTGGTACGATCATTATGGCGTCGTGCCAAACTTGAATAAGAAATTTTGAAGTGTTACTCCCCAAGAGTCGATACACACATTATTGCGTCGTGTCAAATTTTTGAGAAGAAATTTTGAAGTGTAGTCCCCATGAGTCGGTATATGCATCTGGGTGTTGTGCCGAGTCACATAGGTCTAACTTTTATTTGAAAATAAAAAATTGTTATGGATAATTGAGTATGATGCTTGTATGTAAAAAGGAAATGCAAAGGCTAATGGAAGCCGACTCAGGCCTCATCTTCTCGCGTTGAGAGAGATTATTGGTTCAAGAGTCGAAACTTTTCTGTAAGTCGACACAAATGACTAACGTGCCCGGTTTCTAGGACGAAACTCGATAGGCGTTTATGTAAGCCCCCAAAGTTTAGGCTAACCATGATCACATTAATCATATTAGCTTGAGCTGTACAGGCCAAATTTTACGGCATGGGTGGCCAATTCATGTATATGACAGGATTTCTTCGGTTAAGAGTCGATGGATGCCATCGAACTCCCCTACTTCCCCTGAATAGGTCACACAGATGTGGAGTTTTTAAATATATATGCCAGCTTCTCAGATAAGAGTCGATGAATATCATCGAGCTCCCCGATTCTCCTGACTAAGAAATATACATGCTCAGAGCCGGTAGAGGGTTGATCAAGCCCCAGGTCTTCTGAGAAAAGATGTAAAAATATGCAATGTATGGTGCAATATGAAAAATATAAAGATAGTAAAGTAAAGAAGAAGTCGGTATGACAGCTAGATTGGCGAGAGCCGGTGCGATGAAAATCGACTTAGATATAAAATTTGGCGAAAGCATAGTTGCGACGAAAGTTGACTTTTATATTATCTATGGCGAAAGCCTAGTGCGATGAAAATCGACTTTTATGTTAAATATGGCGAAAGCCTAATGCGAAAAAAATCGACTTTTATGTTAAATATGGCGAAAGCCTAATGCGATGAAAATTGACTTATACTTATTCATTATGTGGCGAGAGCCGGTGCGACGAGTGTCGACTTATATATATATTATATGGCGAAGCCGGTGCAACGAATGTCGACTTATGTAGATGTACAATAGTGTTCCTGTTCTACTCAAGTATAATATGAATGGAGTTGTGCGATGTTCCACGGCCTGGGAGTCTCCTCCATGGATGTGCGTGACTTTTCCTTCTCGCGTATATCAACCAGGTAGTAGGATCTATTGTACAGGTTCTTGCTGACCACAAACGGTCCTTCCCATGGAGAGGATAACTTGTGCATTCCATCCTTTTTTCTGTATGAGGCGGAGCACTAAATCACCTTCCTGGAAAGTCCTACTTCTGATACGACTATGATATCTTCACAGATCTTGTTGGTAGATAGACGACTGAGCTGCTGCCAGTTCTCGTTTCTCATCGAGAACGTCCAAGGCGTCCTGCCTTGATTTCTCATTGTCGGCCTCCACATTTGTTGTGACCCTTGGTGAGTCGTGACGGATGTCACTTAGGAGAATGGCTTCCGCTCATAGACCAGGAAGAAGGGTGTGTAGCCTGCCGACCTGTTAGGAGTCGTCCTGATACTCCACAGTACTGAGGGTAATTCTTCATCCTAGCAACCCGTCGTCCTTTCCAAAGGTATGAAAATTCGGGGTTTGATGCCTCGAAGAAACTCTTGGTTGGCCCTCTCGGCTTATTCGTTTGTCTGTGGATGAGCTACCGATGCTAGGTCGATTTGGATATGCTCGTTTTGGCAGAATCGCTGCATTACCCCTTCTGATAGGTTAGATCCATTATCAGTGATGATGCTGTGGGGGTAGCCAAATCTGTATATTATCTTTTTCAAGAATTTTAGTGCCGTTGCCGCATCACATTTGCTGACAGGCTCTGCCTCAACCCATTTGGTGAATTTATCCACCGCCACTAATAAATGTGTATTCTTGTTGGCCGACCTTTTGAAAGGTCCCATCGTATCAGTGATAGGGATCATCCTGAGTTCTTGAGCCGGCAAATGAGCTTGCTTTGCATAACGCTGACATCCGTCACACTTCTTGACTATATCCTCTGAGTCTGCATGCGCTATGATCCAGTAGAATACATGTCTATAAGCTTTAGCTACAGCGAACGAGAGACGGTGTGATGCCCGCAATCTCTAGAGTTTATTTCGTTGAGGATCTCTCTGCCTTCTTCTGGTGACACTCATCTCTGGAAAACGTCTGCAGGTCTTCGCCGATGTAACTCACCGTTGATGATTACAAAGGATTTTCTCCTCCGGACAATTTGTCTTGCCAGTATCTCTTCCGAGGGTAAGATTCCCTCAGTCTTGTAATCCAAATAAGGTACAACCCATGAGGGGGTGGCGTGTATTTGATACTGTCAGAACCCTCTATTAGGTAATGTGCTAGGATCAAGTAACCTTGCATCATGTCAAATTTTCAAAGGAAATCAACTTCAAAATCCAAATGGAAGAAGGAACACCCCCCAGATGAATTAATTCAAAAGGCCAGATAAAAATCTTCTCCAAAAATTCATGTTAGATTTTTGAAAAGTCTTATAAGTGAGTGTGATCACATATCAAGTGATGTGGGACCCATCCCATACTCATAGATTTTTCAAATAATCAAACAGTGCCTTGGAATTAAAGAAATACCCCTAATTGATTTAAAATTCAAATCATTTGAATTTTAAAAATGTTGAAAGTTTATGAGTGGCTAGTCTATATTATTATGAGGCCATGTAAAAGTTTTCAGCATTTAATAAAATGATTTGGTATTTTACCAAAGTCAAAACAAATTTACAAAAAAGAAAGGAAAGATTAAACAGAAAAAGGAGCAGGAAACTTACCTCTCGCTAGGGGCGAGGCCCACCTCTCCAGCCGGCCCAGACTGCGAAGCCCCCCTTGTCGTCTTCTACCCCGCGCTGCCAAGCAGTTCGGTGGCGCGGCGCCGACGCCGTGGACGCCACCTCGACGCCCAGGAGCTTCCAGGCCGCCCCAGGACTCCAAAGTGCGCCACGGAGACGCCCTCGACTCCCTCTCTCACTTTCCCCCATCGCCGCTTCGTCCAGATCCCTCCCCTAGTTTTCCCCTTCTTCCCCGAGAGCGTCCGCCGTTCGTCGTCGACGAGAACCGCAGCCAGCGCCGGAGAGAAGCCTGAAGGCCATGTCCATCGTGCGCGCCATCGTCGACTTCCTCTTCACGCAGCAGGTGGAGCTGTGATCTGGACTCAAGCCGCCGGAATTGAGCTCGAGCCGCCGCCGGACCCGCAAGTCGCCGTCGTCGAATTCGCCGCCACCACGACCTCCCCGACCTCCCTGACCCCTCTGCTAGCATCACGGTGAGCTCGTGGTTCGACCGAGCCATTCCTTCATCTCCCTACTCCTCCCTAGCTGGATCCGCCATGGACGCCGAAGCTCCTCGCCGCCACGGTCATCGTAGTCGAGCGTCCGTGACGCAAACGAGCTCGGGGGCATGTCCTTCGTCTTCACCTTGCTCCTCTGCATCGATTGCGAGCATCCCCGGTTCAACTGGAGCACCACAGCAAGCTTTTCCCCAAGCCCGAGCCACGGCCGCCGCTAGGGCTTGACGCCGACGACGCTCCGGTGAGTTCCAGCCCCCCTGGCTGGCTCCATTCGACGCGGCGTCCTTCCAGCAGCCGTTTGGTGCCTCTAGCGTGCCAAACGCGCGACCAGGACGCGAACCCGTGCAGTGCCGCCGCGACTCCAGTCGCCGACGTTTAGCCGCCGGCGTGTTAGCCCAAAGACCCCCCACTAATCACCTAGTTAGTGACCCCCTGGGTCACTGACCAGTGGGCCCAGTGGCTTAATTAAGCCACTGGATTAACTTAACCCACGGGTTAATTAACCCCAGCCACTGACAGGGTGGCCCCACATGTCAGCCCCCCCCTGACGTCAGCACTTGCGCAATAAATCGCTTTATGAATTTCCAGAAAATCAAAATGAATTAAAAGAATTCCAGAAATTCCAGAAAATACCCCAAACTTTGGAAATTCATAGAAAATTCATATTAACTCCAAATTGGACAAATAATATATGAAAAATGATCAGGAGAAAATTATCTTTCCAAATATGCAACTTTCAACTCTGTTTGAGTTGAATTTAAATTGGGACCAGTAGCATATGTCATTTGGTTTATTTGAATTTAATTCAAATTCAAATCAAATGATCTTGCAACTTGGACCATGGATTTATGTTATAATTCAACCACACATCAGAGGCATATCTTATACATTTGAAGATGATTCAAAATGATCAAACCATGTCACATACAACTTGGTTAATTTGAATTCAAATGTGGAGTTTGAATTTGCAATTCAATTTGCAATATACTCCATTTAAATGGAATGCTCAACACATCAGTACCATGAACATCACCCTTTCAATCTTATTCAGATGTTTGTGCATTGTACATTCTGTTGATCCTATGATTGTCATGTTGCTGATAGACGTGGAGCCGGAACCCGAGGTCACCCCCTACGTTGAAGACCCCGAACCCGAACCTCGTCAGCAAGGCAAGCAAACCCCCATTGATCATGTCGATAAAATCCCACTTCCCTCTCATGTCTCGCTTATGCATTGTTTAGGATGATCACCATGCTTCGTTTCTACCGCATAGATGAACCCATTCCTTTGCATGACCTATCTTTTTGTCACAGTAGTAAGAAAACCACAATCCTAGCAAATGTAGGAGTTGTTTGATATCATGTGGCCCCTGCAATGTTACTGCTTATTGCATGCTTAGTTGATACCATGTTGTTACTGTGATGTGAGTCGGGATGGGAATGAACATGTTGATGATGGTAGAAAAGTGTTGGTGAATCGACCCTAATACAAGGTGAACGATGAGAGGCTGTGTAGGAGTACACAGTGGGTTGTCTCGTTGAACACCGCCCTAGTACGAGTTCTTGTGTGGTGATCCAAGATGAAGAGTACAACCACACATTGGGCTCACTGACCCCTCTCAACTTACTAACTCATCCCTTTCGATGTCCAGATGTCGCAATAGTTCGGAGTTCTGGTAGGTCTGTGGCCTGGATGCTAAGTGGGAGAACGGCTCATCCGAGACCGGCTTATGCACCACGCACACATCACTTGGGTCCACTTCGGTAAACCGGCCGGGTTCACGATTGTGGTAACCAACCCAAGTAGGCGTCTTTCTCGGACTAGATCGGCTATGAGGTAACAGTTGTGGTGAGCATCCTCGCTGGCACCCCTTGAATGGTGTCGAGATCAAAGGCGGTAAATGATGATCATGTGTGTGTAGCGGTACACCCTTGCAAGGTTAACAAAACTATTCGAATAGCCGCGTCCGCGGTTATGGACTGCTTGGAAAGCTTAGCTTGATTACTAGATAACTTGAACCGGATACTTCTAAAACACACCAAGATAAGTGTGAGTGCTATGGCGTGCTTTCTCGTGGGGAAGTCGAGGAAGGCACCATAGTGGTGTATTGATTGGAGAAAGTAGTGGACTTGTGTACGCTTCTTACCTCAAAGGCTGGTATTCGTAGTTCAGGATTAGCCAAGTCAAAGCTGGCACTTCTGCAAATGAACCCCACCTCCCTTTACCTTGATACATATGCATGAGTAGTATAGCTCCTATGTAAGTCTTGCTGAGTACGACTTTGTACTCACGTTTGCTTAATCTATATTTTAGATGATGCCACTGACCCCGAAGGTGGCTTCTTCATCGAGCTGGACGACTGAAGACCAACTAGTCGAGTCCCAGTCAGACGACTGGTTCCCTCGTGGAGGGCTTTGTGTTTAAATAAGGCTTCTTAAGCCATTTGTTAAACTTGTCTGTACTCAGACATAATTTGCTTCCGACTGTGTTGTAATGTTGGATCACATGTATGTGATCTCTGTTTGTACTCTATAAGAGTTATAAATAAAATGTACACTTTGTAGAGAATTGCAATGGTACCTGCTGTTCATAGAAAGCATGTGTGCTGCGTGTATCTTTATAACATGCATGTCTTTGTATGGGTTTTCGAGACCTTAGTTGTGTTCTGGCTGGCGGTCTTTCATACACCAAGTGGCCCTTAGATGTGCGCAGCTTGGGGCATCGCGATGCGATTGCTCGAGACTCCGTCTCGTGCACACTTTGTGGTATGATCGAGCCCGCCCTAGACCCCGACTAAGTGATCGGGCTGGAGTAAGTCTATGTAAGAGTTTTGAGATAGTCGGTAGTATGGTTGAGGCGACTTGTCTTTGAATATGGGAGTTCACCACCCATATCATTTGACTTGTGTGCGGACGATGAGGACCCATCTCAGTTGATCATCCGGCCTGGATGGGATGCCCCTCACGTATGATGCTTTCCGAGAATGTTCAGTGCTTGGCCTTGTCTGCTTAGACAAGTGGGTGCGGTTCTCGTCTCTCCATATGACTATGTCTTAACTGTACTTGCATACGCTAACCCCGGGTCCCGACAGACTTGGTATCAGAGCAGGACTGACTGTAGGACTAGTAGCCTTGGCCGAAGTTGAGTCTAGCTTGCTATAGTTATATAGTTACTCTGGGTATATAAGGGAACAACGTAAGGCTTCTTTTTTTCTCCTTACCCCCTTCGTTCTGAGTTCTGAGTCACCCTCATCTTATTCTACGGGAAGATAGGACTAGGCTCTCCTCTGTCTAATTAGAACATCTCGTTGTTTGCTTCCTCATAGCCATAGGAACGTTGTGGTCGATTTGTTAGAGTGGTTATGCTCCCTGTTTTATTACATCGTATGTAAGTGCTGTTTCCATGTTGTAAGAAATTGTCTTTTTCTTGCAATTACAGCCGTTATGCTGTCTGAGTCATTCCAAGTTTATCTCATAATCTGATGCATTTGCAAACTCCTTTCTGTTTCAGATGGCAGATCTTCCCCCTCGGCAGATTGTTCGTTTGACCAGGTGCCTCGGTGTGCGTGGCCATCCCGCCACGTTGATCGAGATGATGTCCTATGTGGGATATCGGTGGTACCCTAAGTACACCATCGAGGAGCAGTTTCACGACTTCAACCAGACGCAGTTCCACTGCATTGTCCGGATCTATCCGCACCACGTTGGAGTCACTCAGCCTATCCATTTTGGACATGGCATTGGCGTTACCGAGAACATGGCTGTGCAGGATGCTGCATACTCATGTATGACACTGCTGAGAGAGGAGCACACTTTGCTGAGAGAGACTTCTTTCCGCTATATCCCTGCTGCACTTCCAGGAGAAGAGGGATATTACACCGGACTCTACTCAGATCACTCTGCAGAGGATCCAACACTCCAGGTGACTGCTAGGTTTGCTAGTGACAGAGATCGTGATGCACGCACTCTCCGTTTCGAGCTCCACGCCACCCGTGTTCGTCTGTATCGAGCACCGACACTTTTGGCACCCTTTGTGAGCGTGGGATCAGTTGAGCATGATGCGATCTATCCAGTGAGGACTCAGATGCCTTCTCGAGTTGCTTGGCCCGAGATTGGAGGAATTTTTCCACCCCGTGGTCCTTTGCTTCCACCCTACGCTGGACCTAGGCCCCATCCTTTCCCCAAATGGATATCAGGGTCCACAAGCCTCCGTGTTTTCCGATGGTCACCTCCAGCTACCGGGATACGCGGGTAACTTTTATGAGGACTACTATGGAGATGGAGATGAGTGAGACCGCCTGTGTTCTTACTTAGTGATGATGTAGTAGTATCTTAGTATATTGTAGGCAAGGTGTCTAAGTTCCAGAGGCTTAGATAAATAATGTATAGGAAGTCAGAGTGCCTCTGAAGGATGTATCATCTTCATCACGTTTGTATTAGCTTAGTGCTTGTACTAAAACGATGTATGGTTTGTATGACAGCTTGTGAATATATGGCTTGTATGCTTTATCACCATGTTGTCAAGATGATTACTTCCTTTGCTCTGTAATCCTTCCAGTACTTCAATACCTTGCTTAGACTCTTCCAATCAACTCTGTTTGACTTTGGTTTTCCCTTCAGGATGTCTCAAGGAACCCGTGGCCAGGTTGGTCGGAACCAAGGTCGTGGAAATGACCAGGAGGAAGGCAACCTTCCACCCCCACCCACGATGGCACAAGTTCTGATGGAAGTCGAGAGGAACCGCCGTGACTCTCACCACCTGCTGGAAGTCATCGCACGCAACACCACTCAACAGCGCAATGAGCTGGTGTCCCTGAACGACTTCATCCGGCTTCATCCCCCGGTTTTCAGTTACTCCACCGAGCCCCTTGACGCCGATGACTGGCTTCGCAACATCGAGAGGAAGCTCCAAGAAGGCCGTGTTGCAACTGGTGACAAGGTCAGCTATGCCACCTATCACCTCGAAGGTGCAGCTAGTTCTTGGTGGGAGAACTTTCTGAATATGCGTCCCGTTGGACCACCTGCATCTTGGGAAGAATTCTGCACGTCCTTCCGCGAGCACCACATTCCCAAGGGTCTTATGGACCGCAAGCGTGAGGAGTTCTGCAACCTCACTCAAGGCAGAAGAACCGTTGATGAGTTTAGTCGTGAGTTCAACCGACTGGCTCGTTATGCTACCGAAGAAGTCTCCACCGACTCCAAGAAACAAGAGAGGTTCTGTCGCGGCCTCAACACTGGACTCCGTCGTGAGCTCAATCTTCATGACTTTGCCACATTCCAGGTCCTTGTCAACAAGGCCATCAAAGCAGAGGACATGAACACCCCCAACGACTTTCGCAAACACCCCAGAGATGATGGTTCATCCAGTTCTGGCTCCCAGAAGCGCAAGATCTGGATCCCAAACAGCATGTTCCGCCAGAACAACCCCCCGAGACCATCCTATGTGGCGCCTCGTCCACCCACCCAGTTCCACCCAGCTCCACCAAACAACCCAGCTCCACGCACTGTTTTCGGAGCCTGTTACAAGTGTGGTCAGGCAGGCCACTACTCTCGTGAGTGTCCCCAGAACCAGCTCCAACACCAGAATGCTCCACCACGTGCCGGAGGCAACAACAACAATGGTCGTGGCAAGCCACCCTATAAGGTCTACACCGCCAAACCCGCTCCTCCCGCCACTCGTGGACGTGTGAACCAAATCGCCGCCGAAGAGACTGACGACACCACTGACGTCATTCTTGGTACGCTCCCAGTCAATTTTGTTCCTACTTCCGTTCTTTTTGACCCAGGAGCATCTCATTCATTCATGTCGGAAAGTTATGCACTTCGCCATGAGTTATCTTTTGTTGAATTGTCCACCCCAATGATTATTCAAACTCCAGGGTCAAGATGGCAAACTAATAGAGTAAGCCATGGTAATCAAATTGCAATTGAGGGTTTAGTATTCCTTGCTTCACTCATAGCCCTCAAGTCTTCAGACATTGATGTCATCCTTGGCATGGATTGGCTATCAAGACAGAATGCCTACCTGGATTGCAAAGGAAAATCCGTGAAACTCACCCACCCTTCAGGCCAAACCGTCAGCTACACCTCACCCAGAACAAGAACCCAAGTGCATTCCTTGAATGTACTTCCCCTTCCCGAACTTGAAGATATTCCGGTGGTTCGTGACTTCCCGGATGTCTTTCCTGAAGAGCTTCCTGGAATGCCACCCGACAGATGTGTAGAGTTTATAGTGGATCTTGCCCCAGGAACTGCACCACTTTCTAGACGCCCATACAAAATGGCCCCACGTGGGTTAGCTGAGCTTAAAACCCAACTGGAAGCTTTGTTGGAGAAAGGCTTCATCCGCCCTAGCTCATCGCCATGGGGTTGCCCCGTTCTGTTCGTAACGAAGAAAGATGGAACAGAAAGGATGTGCGTAGATTATCGCCCGATAAATTTAGCGACGATAAAGAACAAGTACCCACTGCCCAGGATCAATGATCTTTATGATCAACTTGCCGGATCCTCTGTCTTCTCAAAGATGGATTTGAGATTAGGTTATCATCAAATCAAGATCCGAAACGAGGACATTCCCAAAACGGTTTTTACTACTCGTTATGGTCTTTACGAGTATACCGTCATGTCCTTTGGTTTAACCAATGCCCCCGCCACTTTCTCACGCATGATGAACTCGATCTTCATGGAGTATTTGGACCAGTTCGTCATGGTTTACCTCGATGACATCCTTATATACTCGAAGAACGAAGAAGAACATGCCGAACACCTAAGGCTGGTATTGATGAAACTTAGAGAGCATCGCCTGTATGCTAAATTCTCCAAGTGTGAATTTTGGCTACCAGAAGTGACCTACTTAGGCCACGTGATTTCTGCAAAAGGCATTGCTGTGAATCCCGAGAGAGTTCAGGCCGTCCTTGACTGGACTCCACCTGAATCGGTTAAGCAAGTTAGGAGTTTTCTTGGCCTAGCCAGCTATTGTCGTCGCTTCGTCGAGAACTTTTCTAAAGTTGCAAAGCCTCTAACTGAACTCCTCAAGAAAGATAAGAAATTCCTATGGACTCCCAAGTGCGAGGAAAGCTTTCAAGAGCTAAAAATAAGATTGACTTCTGCACCTGTACTTGCACCTCCAGACACCAAAAAGGATTTCGAGACCTATTGTGATGCATCACGGCAAGGGTTAGGATGCATACTTCTGCAAGATCGACATGTGGTGGCTTATGCTTCACGCAAGTTGCGGCCACATGAAGAGAACTATCCTACCCATGACCTTGAACTCGCTGCCGTAGTTCATGCCCTAACAACTTGGCGACATTACCTCCTTGGTAACCGTTGCGAGATCTATTCCGACCACCAAAGCCTCAAATACATTTTCACCCAGCCAGATCTTAATCTCAGGCAAAGACGCTGGATTGAGTTGATAAAAGATTATGACGTAGTAATTTCTTACACCCCAGGCAAAGCCAATGTCATGGCTGATGCACTAAGTCGTAAGTCGTATTGTAACAACCTCATGTTACAACAGTATCAACCACTTCTTCATGAGGACTTTTGCAAGCTCAATCTTGAGATTGTTCCTCATGGCTATCTTTCTACCTTGGTGGCGAAACCAACTCTTGAGGATCAAATTATAGTTGCCCAAAGGCGTGCACGAGGTGTTCGCCGGATCAAGGAGAACATTGCTAGCGGAGTTGCTAAATGTTTCTCCACAGATAGTAAAGGAACGGTATTCTTTGAAAATCGTTTGGTAGTACCTAATAATAAGGAACTAAGGCAACTCATCCTCGAGGAAGCCCATGACACACCCCTCTCAATTCATCCCGGTAGCACAAAAATGTACCGAGATCTATGCCAGAGATTTTTGTGGACTAGGATGAAGAGAGACATTGCTCAATTTGTTGCCGAATGTGATGTTTGTCGTCGCATTAAGGCAGAACATCAAAGACCTACTGGTACACTTCAACCTTTGTCTATTCCCGAGTGGAAATGGGACAAAGTCGGTATGGACTTCATCACCGGCTTTCCAAAAACCCAGAAAGGAAACAATGCCATCTTCGTTGTCATAGATAGGCTTTCCAAAGTTGCTCACTTCCTTCCGGTTCGCGAGTCTATAACTGCTAGCCAGTTAGCAGACTTGTACATCTCTAGAATTGTATCCCTTCATGGTGTTCCTTTGGGAATCAATTCTGATCGTGGTAGCCTTTTTACCTCTAGATTTTGGGGAAGCTTTCAGAATGCTATGGGAACTCATCTCTCCTTTAGTACAGCTTTCCATCCTCAGTCTAGCGGTCAAGTCGAAAGGGTTAACCAAATTCTTGAAGACATGCTCAGAGCTTGTGTTATCTCATTCGGAAAGAATTGGGAGAAGTCTCTTCCATTTGCCGAATTTGCTTATAACAATAGTTTTCAATCTAGTCTGAACATGGCTCCTTTTGAACTCCTTTATGGACGACGATGTCGGACACCTTTAAACTGGTCAGAAACCGGTGAAAGACAATTCTTTGGACCGGATATGATCAAGGAAGCAGAAGAGCAAGTTCGCATTGTTCGTGATCAATTGAAAGCAGCCCAGTCTCGTCAGAAAAGCTACTATGATCGTCATCATAGGCAAGAGAGCTACAATCTGGATGAGAAGGCTTACCTTCGGGTTACTCTTCTGAAGGGAACCCAAAGTTTCGGTATCAAAGGCAAGTTGGCCCCACGTTACATCGGACCTTTCCGCATTATTGCTAAACGTGGAGAAGTTGCCTACAACCTTGAACTACCTCCGCACCTCTCCCGAGTACATGATGTATTCCATGTGTCCCAACTCAGGCGTTGCTTCAAGGACCCTATCCGCGAAGTCGACCATGAAACGCTTGATCTCCAAGATGACCTTTCTTATCGAGAATACCCCGTTCGTATTCTTGATTCAGCAGAGCGTGTCACTCGTCGTCAGAAGATTAGGTTTCTGAAAGTGCAATGGTCACACCACTCTGAAAGAGAAGCTACGTGGGAAAGAGAGGACCGTCTCAGTGCCGAGTACCCCTCCTTCCTCCCGCAGACTTCTGAATCTCGGGACGAGATTCTGTTGAGTGGGGGCGAGTTGTCAGAACCCTCTGTTAGGTAATGTGCTAGGATCAAGTAACCTTGCATCATGTCAAATTTTCAAAGGAAATCAACTTCAAAATCCAAATGGAAGAAGGAACACCCCCCAGATGAATTAATTCAAAAGGCCAGATAAAAATCTTCTCCAAAAATTCATGTTAGATTTTTGAAAAGTCTTATAAGTGAGTGTGATCACATATCAAGTGATGTGGGACCCATCCCATACTCATAGATTTTTCAAATAATCAAACAGTGCCTTGGAATTAAAGAAATACCCCTAATTGATTTAAAATTCAAATCATTTGAATTTTAAAAATGTTGAAAGTTTATGAGTGGCTAGTCTATATTATTACGAGGCCATGTAAAAGTTTTCAGCATTTAATAAAATGATTTGGTATTTTACCAAAGTCAAAACAAATTTACAAAAAAGAAAGGAAAGATTAAACAGAAAAAGGAGCAGGAAACTTACCTCTCGCTAGGGGCGAGGCCCACCTCTCCAGCCGGCCCAGCCCGCGAAGCCCCCCTTGTCGTCTTCTACCCCGCGCTGCCAAGCAGCTCGGTGGCGCGGCGCCGACGCCGTGGACGCCACCTCGACGCCCAGGAGCTTCCAGGCCGCCCCAGGACTCCAAAGTGCGCCACGGAGACGCCCTCGACTCCCTCTCTCACTTTCCCCCATCGCCGCTTCGTCCAGATCCCTCCCCTAGTTTTCCCCTTCTTCCCCGAGAGCGTCCGCCGTTCGTCGTCGACGAGAACCGCAGCCAGCGCCGGAGAGAAGCCTGAAGGCCATGTCCATCGTGCGCGCCATCGTCGACTTCCTCTTCACGCAGCAGACGGAGCTGTGATCTGGACTCAAGCCGCCGGAATTGAGCTCGAGCCGCCGCCGGACCCGCAAGTCGCCGTCGTCGAATTCGCCGCCACCACGACCTCCCCGACCTCCCTGACCCCTCTGCTAGCATCACGGTGAGCTCGCGGTTCGACCGAGCCATTCCTTCGTCTCCCTCCTCCTCCCTAGCTGGATCCTCCATGGACGCCGAAGCTCCTCGCCGCCACGGTCATCGTAGTCGAGCGGCCGTGACGCAAACGAGCTCGGGGGCATGTCCTTCGTCTTCACCTTGCTCCTCTGCATCGATTGCGAGCATCCCCGGTTCAACTGGAGCACCACAGCAAGCTTTTCCCCAAGCCCGAGCCACGGCCGCCGCTAGGGCTTGACGCCGACGACGCTCCGGTGAGTTCCAGCCCCCCTGGCTGGCTCCATTCGACGCGGCGTCCTTCCAGCAGCCGTTTGGTGCCTCTAGCGTGCCAAACGCGCGACCAGGACGCGAACCCGTGCAGCGCCGCCGTGACTCCAGTCGCCGACGTTTAGCCGCCGGCGTGTTAGCCCAAGACCCCCCCACTAATCACCTAGTTAGTGACCCCCTGGGTCACTGACCAGTGGGCCCAGTGGCTTAATTAAGCCACTGGATTAACTTAACCCACGGGTTAATTAACCCCAGCCACTGACAGGGTGGCCCCACATGTCAGCCCCCCCCTGACGTCAGCACTTGCGCAATAAATCGCTTTATGAATTTCCAGAAAATCAAAATGAATTAAAAGAATTCCAGAAATTCCAGAAAATACCCCAAACTTTGGAAATTCATAGAAAATTCATATTAACTCCAAATTGGACAAATAATATATGAAAAATGATCAGGAGAAAATTATCTTTCCAAATATGCAACTTTAAACTCTGTTTGAGTTGAATTTAAATTGGGACCAGTAGCATATGTCATTTGGTTTATTTGAATTTAATTCAAATTCAAATCAAATGATCTTGCAACTTGGACCATGGATTTATGTTATAATTCAACCACACATCAGAGGCATATCTTATACATTTGAAGATGATTCAAAATGATCAAACCATGTCACATACAACTTGGTTAATTTGAATTCAAATGTGGAGTTTGAATTTGCAATTCAATTTGCAATATACTCCATTTAAATGGAATGCTCAACACATCAGTACCATGAACATCACCCTTTCAATCTTATTCAGATGTTTGTGCATTGTACATTCTGTTGATCCTATGATTGTCATGTTGCTGATAGACGTGGAGCCGGAACCCGAGGTCACCCCCTACGTTGAAGACCCCGAACCCGAACCTCGTCAGCAAGGCAAGCAAACCCCCATTGATCATGTCGATAAAATCCCACTTCCCTCTCAAGTCTCGCTTATGCATTGTTTAGGATGATCACCATGCTTCGTTTCTACCGCATAGATGAACCCATTCCTTTGCATGACCTATCTTTTTGTCACAGTAGTAAGAAAACCACAATCCTAGCAAATGTAGGAGTTGTTTGATATCATGTGGCCCCTGCAATGTTACTGCTTATTGCATGCTTAGTTGATACCATGTTGTTACTGTGATGTGAGTCGGGATGGGAATGAACATGTTGATGATGGTAGAAAAGTGTTGGTGAATCGACCCTAATACAAGGTGAACGATGAGAGGCTGTGTAGGAGTACACAGTGGGTTGTCTCGTTGAACACCGCCCTAGTACGAGTTCTTGTGTGGTGATCCAAGATGAAGAGTACAACCACACATTGGGCTCACTGACCCCTCTCAACTTACTAACTCATCCCTTTCGATGTCCAGATGTCGCAATAGTTCGGAGTTCTGGTAGGTCTGTGGCCTGGATGCTAAGTGGGAGAACGGCTCATCCGAGACCGGCTTATGCACCACGCACACATCACTTGGGTCCACTTCGGTAAACCGGCCGGGTTCACGATTGTGGTAACCAACCCAAGTAGGCGGCTTTCTCAGACTAGATCGGCTATGAGGTAACAGTTGTGGTGAGCATCCTCGCTTGCACCCCTTGAATGGTGTCGAGATCAAAGGCGGTAAATGATGATCATGTGTGTGTAGCGGTACACCCTTGCAAGGTTAACAAAACTATTCGAATAGCCGCGTCCGCGGTTATGGACTGCTTGGAAAGCTTAGCTTGATTACTAGATAACTTGAACCGGATACTTCTAAAACACACCAAGATAAGTGTGAGTGCTATGGCGTGCTTTCTCGTGGGGAAGTCGAGGAAGGCACCATAGTGGTGTATTGATTGGAGAAAGTAGTGGACTTTTGTACGCTTCTTACCTCAAAGTCTGATATTCGTAGTTCAGGATTAGCCAAGTCAAAGCTGGCACTTCTGCAAATGAACCCCACCTCCCTTTACCTTGATACATATGCATGAGTAGTATAGCTCCTATGTAAGTCTTGCTGAGTACGACTTTGTACTCACGTTTGCTTAATCTATATTTTAGATGATGCCACTGACCCCGAAGGTGGCTTCTTCATCGAGCTGGACGACTGAAGACCAACTAGTCTAGTCCCAGTCAGACGACTGGTTCCCTCGTGGAGGGCTTTGTGTTTAAATAAGGCTTCTTAAGCCATTTGTTAAACTTGTCTGTACTCAGACATAATTTGCTTCCGACTGTGTTGTAATGTCGGATCACATGTATGTGATCTCTGTTTGTACTCTATAAGAGTTATAAATAAAATGTACACTTTGTAGAGAATTGCAATGGTACCTGCTGTTCATAGAAAGCATGTGTGCTGCGTGTATGTTTATAACATGCATGTCTTTGTATGGGTTTTCGAGACCTTAGTTGTGTTCTGGCTGGCGGTCTTTCATACACCAAGTGGCCCTTAGATGTGCGCAGCTTGGGGCATCGCGATGCGATTGCTCGAGACTCCGTCTCGTGCACACTTTGTGGTATGATCGAGCCCGCCCTAGACCCCGACTAAGTGATCGGGCTGGAGTAAGTCTATGTAAGAGTTTTGAGATAGTCGGTAGTATGGTTGAGGCGACTTGTCTTTGAATATGGGAGTTCACCACCCATATCATTTGACTTGTGTGCGGACGATGAGGACCCATCTCAGTTGATCATCCGGCCTGGATGGGATGCCCCTCACGTATGATGCTTTCCGAGAATGTTCAGTGCTTGGCCTTGTCTGCTTAGACAAGTGGGTGCGGTTCTCGTCTCTCCATATGACTATGTCTTAACTGTACTTGCATACGCTAACCCCGGGTCCCGACAGATACGTCTCAAACGTATCGATAATTTCTGCTCGCTCCATGCATGTTTTGTGTGATATTGCTATGATCTAGATACACTTTCATATACTTTTGATCATATTTGGACTAACCTACTAACTCAGTGCACCCCAGTGCCAGTTCCTTTTTTCTGCTGGTTTTCTATTCCAGGTTTCCCCCATATTAAAAATGCTCCAAAAATTCGGGAAAAACCGGATAAAAAAATCAGCGCAACGGAGTCTTCCAGAAGCACCCAAGTGGGCCAGAGGGCCACCACCAGGCCCCCAGGCGACCACCTCGCGCGGCTAGGGGCCTGGCCGCACCAGGGGGGCGCCTGGACCCCTGGTGGCCCCCTGGCTGCCCCCCTTCGCCTATTTATTCTACGTGACGGGGAAAATCCGAAGACAGAACCCTATTTTTTTGCAATCTCGCCTCTGTTTCGCCGACGCCTCGCTTCAAAGATCGGGAGCACCGTCAGGTCCCTTCCCGACACCCTGCCGTAGGGAGGATCGACCTCCGGGAGCTTCTCCTCCACCATGGACGCTTCCCGGATGTGTCGTGAGTAGTTTCCTTGGACCATGGGTCCGTGATCAGTAGCTATGTGATGTTCTCCTCAACTCTTTGTTCTTCATGGTTTAGACCTCGTGAGCTTCCCTACATGATCGAGGCACATATTTAATTCTTCTGCTGTTGCTATGTTGAGTTTGATGGGATCCGATGGATTATGAGATTATGTTCAGATCGTGATAGAGTAATATATTTGGTTTCGATCTCTTATATTTTTGTTCCTAAGTAATTCTTGCATGTTCTCCGTTGTTGTTTATTGCTTTGGCCAAGTGGTATGTGGTAACTCCAAGAGGGAACGTTATGCTCGACTGTCGGTAGATGCCCCCTGATGACACGCTTGAGTGACAGAAACATGAGTCTAGGGGATGTGCTGTGACCACAAGGGGGAAAACAACGGTTCTTGTAACCGTGGTTGCAAGGATTGTTTACTTTACGTAAAGTTCTTTTAATGCAGTTGTCTGTTGCTTTGGGTTTACACTTTGGGTGGGACTCGCAACTTAATACCAGCGAGATGTTTATGATAGATATCTCAAGGTGGATGATTAGTAGTAGATGTAGATGGATTTCGGTCTACTTATTTTGGCATACTGCCCATGCTTTTGAGCCTCTTCCTTTCTTTTGTAGCATAGTTAGCGTTGCGGTGCGTTTATAATCCTGTCAATTGCCCATCTGTAATTTGTTTACCTCGCATAGCAGTTTCATCGTCTTTTGGGAGAGAGACATCACTAGTGAACATCACGGGACCTCGGTCCATATTCTCATCATTGTTTACAAGCTATTTCCTTTTCAAGTATTTACTTTCAGTTTCTATCATTATCATTATCCCTTGTGTGTTTGAACCTTTGTAAACAACAAGACCAGAGAGATTGACAACCTCTCTAAACTTCGTTGGGAGCAAAGTTAATTGTATCATGTGCAGTTCCATGTCAGGTGCGCCGCTAAACCTACTTATCATTGACGGAGTCCTACGAGAGACAAACCCTATCCTCTACATAGGGGAAATTTGCTGCTATCCTACATCTCACCTTCCACTTGGGGTAACCAACAAAGGGCGAGAAGCCATTACCACTTCCACGCCATCAAGCAAATTTCTGGCGCCGTTGCCGGGGACTCCGAGTGATAAGATAGGGGAGTTGACCACTACATTTTACCTTTAATTTTTAGTCTTGTTAGTTTACTTTCCAGTTTTTGCTTTTGCTTTTGTGTCTTTATGAAAAACCAAAAAAACAGTTGCTACCTTTTATCTTTGCCTTCGTCTGCCTACTGATGCTATCTTTATAATGGGTGTGGAGCCACCCAAATATGGTAGGATGGACATGTTTGACATGTTTCACTTGGATCATCTTCGATCAATTTGTGCTCGCGCTAAAAACACAACCGACTTGGTTGAGGCAAAATCATTGGATGAGCATGCTCATTATACACGGCACCGCCTATCTCATAAAGGGAAACACTTATGGGATCAAATACATGTTTCTTATTGCCATGCTAAACTTTTGTGCCACATTTATGATTTTACTTGCTATTCTAATATAGATCATAAACACCTTCCTTTCCAATGTGAGTTTAATGAAAATGAGATCTTATCTTCTTATGCTAAAGGTGTTTATGATTACTTTGATGTTGAAAAGATTGAAGAGTTTGTTGCTTTTAAAGGTGCTTATGAGATTGCTTCTTTGATTGAAAAGTATCACGATACTATTCACCAGTCTGAAAACTTTGCAATTCTTGCTTATTGCTTCGAGAATTATACTTCCAATACGTATATTGAGGATTAAAAAAATAAAATGTTTGCTGCCATAGAAGAGGCTAATGATTACTTTGATGAGGAATCCCATGATTCCGAGGACTCACTTGATACATCCCTTTCTGAAGAATTTGATACTTGCTGATGGCCATGATGCCAATATGGATTATGCTTGCGAAGATGAACTTGCTATAGTTCCTTACGTCAAGCATGAAATTGTTACTATTGCACCCACACTTGATTTCCCTATTATCCTTTTGAAATCTCCAACTCCGGAGATTTTTCCTCTTATCAAAGCTCAATGTGATGGGTTGCATTTATCTTATGATCCTATAAACCATGTTGAAAACAATACACGTGTGCTTGTAGGTCATGAACAATATGATTTATGTTATAGTTATATTCTTGCTGTTGTTCATGATACTACTGAAAATTATTTTGAGAGAGGAAATTTTGGTTATAGAAACTCCCATGTTACAAAAACAACTCTCTTTATGTTGAAAGTTTTGAAGTTATTCTTGTTCCACCTTCCTATGCTGGTTTCTTTTTGCTTCTTTGATTTATTTTCTTATAATATGCCTATGCATAGGAAGTGGGTTAGGCTTAAATATGTCTCATATTTGCTTCTTGATGCTCTCTTTTGCTCCAAATTCTTATTCTTATGTGAGATCTTCTATAATCTTTATGCCTAGCTTAAAGGCGTAAAACAAAACGCTTGTTGGGAGGCAACCCAAGATGTTTTTACTTCTGTTTTTAGTGGTCTTGATGATTGTTACTACTGTAGCAACATCATTGTATCTTTATTTTTCAAGCTTTGTGCCAAGTATAGCCTCATATGACAAGGGAAGTGAAAGTTGTGACATACTGTCCAGAAAACAGATTTTGTCCTCGTGACAGGAAAAATCAGAATAAATCACCAGTTCATCTTTTTGAGATGAATTTTTTACACAACGTGCTCCATACAATCACGGAACTTTCTTATGTTCTGAGTTTTTTGATTCGAGTTGCATACCCCTAAAAAATTCTTTACTACCTGCTGTTCTGTTTTTCACAGATTCTGCCACGTTTTGTCTCTCCTAACTTTTGCAAACCTTAAGCTTGCTTTTTCTTTGAAAAAACCTTTTGGCAATCTTGAGAAACAGTAGCTCTTCAAGAATATCTTTATATCCAGTGGGGGGAAATTATTTATTAAGGGTACTGACCTCTCTAATCAGCTTATGATGAGTTGTGTATGAAGGGAGTTTTCAAGTGTGCGATGGAAGATGATGAAAGAAGATTCGGGAGTGTCAAGCGCTCAAGATTGGGGATTCCCCCATGCATACCCAACAAATATTCAAGGAGACTCAAGCATCTAAGCTTGGGGATGCCCCCGAGCATCCCCTTCTCCATCAACAATCATTAGTTCGTCCTTCGTCTCACTATATTTTTATCACTTCATGTGTTATGTGCTATGCTTGGAGCGTCTCGCTCTTAGGTTTTATTTTTTGTTTTCTTTAGCTTTGCTTGCTGTTCATAACAAGTTATATCTTGTCTTACTTTGTGTGGGAGATAAACACACTCCACTTTCAAAAGCTAGAACACATCATAGGATTCTTCATGCCTATCTTTTTGCTGTTGTGTGTTCTTTATCTTTTCGTAGCTACCGTGATGTCTAGTCTTAGTCTTAGTTTGTCTTAGCAAGAGCCTAGTCTTTTGTTTAATTTGTCGCTGGAACTCTCTTTAGTTTTCATGTTTATCTTGTTAAGAGAGTTGGTTGTTGCACTGAGTTATGTCTTGTTTTTGAGAAGTAGGTAATTGAGGCTGCTATTTAATTTAAGTAGTAACTTGCAATAGTTTTGACGTATTGATGTGAGTAATGTTTGGACTTTTGGTGTCAAGATCTCTAGCCTATTAGTGATAGGTGTCTTACTTTGGGAAATCCGTGTGTTATTTTCAAAAACCTACAAAATTAGTTGAGAACTCTATCTACTAGATGGATCACTACTCTTCTGAGGGGTCGAATATTAGAGTACACTCACGTACCATGAGTCGAGGATGCGCAAGGATAACCACCCCCCATACACTCCTCCTCGGGGTACTTGGCTCTTTGTGAACCTCCTTATTAGATTGAGAGTTACCGATAATAAGTGCATGAGTTCTTCGGACTAATGTGAGTATTGAAAGTTGACACTTCCACCTCCTCATATTTGCTAGCCTCTCATGTGCCGTGCGTTGCCTTGTTCTCACTCCGAGAGTTGGCGTCCACCTTCGCCGGTACATCCAAACCCTTGGCATGATACGCTCTGTCATCATGTGTTGGGATACGGGGAAGAAAACACAATTTTTTCATACCTACGGTACCCGAACCCAAGATCTATGCTATGCTGATGTAAAGTAACGAAGGGAATCGGTGTTCATACCTTTGAAGACCAAAAGAGGGAAACGTTCTTGCAAACGTGGCTGGCGTAGACTCGGAACTACGACCTCCCTGTCGTGTAGTAGACCACTGGCGAGGATGACTCCCGGTTGACCTCCATCGATGAAGTAGCACCAAAGGTGTAGTGCCTCGAAGATATTATACACGTACGGTACAATCGATGGTCCTCCCGGGCCCCGAACCAGGCGAGCAGCGGAAGAAAGACGGATTCAAATCCCGACTCCAGCAGAGCGACGGCCTGCCTTATGGTGGAGAACTCCACTCCAGGTGCAGACTCCAAACAAGGGGAGTCCACTTCCAGGAAGGAGGAGAGAGAGAGAGAGAGGAATAATTGTGTGTTGGAAAAAGGGGGGGGTGTACCCCTCCTTATATAGGCCAAGGGGGGTGCTATCCTCCTCCCCTACACCATGTGGGACTAAAATCCCAGGGGTAGGGGAGTGCGTCGGCCAAGGGGGGGATGGGCCTCACCCTTGGCGCAAAGCCCAAGGGGGGGGGAACCCCTCCTCCCCTAATGGGCCCCATAGGCCCATATAGCCTTTTTCCATTTTTAGTTATTTTAATATTGACGGGGATCAACCCCGGCAAATACCATGGTCAGGGACCTTGGGTTAGTCATGAGAGGCACAGGTTGGACGATAGCTCGTCGGCAAATAGGGAGGCACGCTCCTGCTCGATATTATTAATGGGGGAGATGCGATTACAGGGGACGCCAAGGCTGGAGCGCTCAAGGCTAGGGTTACAGATGATATTCCTTGTCTTTGGTGTCGCCTTTCCTAGCCCTTATATATTGGGCTAGGTCTCGGGGAGTTCCTCTACGTTTACAGGTAAGCTTTCCTAACCCTAGCTTGCTCCGTACGGCAGGTCTTCGCACCTTCCTTGTGAGTCGTAGACTCTACGTCGGTGTCAATTAGTGGGCCGAGGCTGCATCTTCATGGGCCTTCTATCTTCATGAACACCAGGTAGGCTTATCCATAGGAGTCGTGGGGTCACCCCCTCGTCAGTAGCCCCCGAGTGCCTGGGGGACTCGAAGAGTCGCGCAGGGACTCGAGTACATTCCTTTGTTGGTTATTGGTATGCGCGGTACATCCGCGGGTCGCTGGCAGTCTGGTGGCCATGACAAAACCTGTTTCGAGGGATGCTAAGCTGAAAGGGCCCAAGGAGTCGACTGGTTGAGCCTTGGTGAATTGCACTAGGGAAAATACCACAGTAGCCCAATCAAACCCACGTCCCTTGACGTGAGCTTGGAACACTGGTGTCGAGCAAACGTCCGACCGCTTCAGGTCTTACGGTGTTCATTTGCCGCCAGTAATGTGCATAGCCTAAGGCGCGTCCGCCCGACTTTTTCTATCATGCACAACGCATGGAAAAGGTTGGGAGTGAAATCTCTCTTCGGCAAGTCCCATCCCGGCCGAACTTCGCAGCGGGGTCTTACCTACACGCTAATCTTGCGTGGCATCTGGGCACAGTGTATCGTGTTCCAGGAATGTGTGTTTTTGAGGCGCGGAGCCTTATAGCATCGCACCCGGTTGGAACAAAACATCAAGCGAGCTGTTCACTCATTCACCCGTGGAGCTTGTTTCGAGTGCTCAGACGGGGGTTTTTTCGTGAGTAGTCACTCGAATGCCATTTCGGCTCTTGAGGTGAGGGAGCACCTGAGACTCTTAGCTCCGTATGATCTTGGCGAATGCATATTTGTCTTGCGTCAGGTTGAGGGAGCACCTGCGACTCTCGTGAGTGCGAGTGGTCACTCGAGCACATGGTTGATCTTTTAGGTGAGGGAGCACCCGGGACTCTTATGATGTACTCTCCCGATGGGAGTAAGATGTTTTTCTTCCTCGGGGAAAAGATCTGAAAGATGGAATCTCTGAGCCTTGATGTCCGTTGGTTTTCTTCGCCGCCCGTCAGGATGACGATGCCTCTGCTTGATGGCTGTCAGGGATGCCTCGCCAGTGACCCGTCATGTCTTCGTGACCGGTCATAATGATGACCGCTGTGGCGTGCGGAAGGCGCTGGTTGGGTTTCCGATACGCACGTTGGGAACGCGCATGAATTGACGTGTCTCATGCACAGTGCGTCCCGTGGGAAAGCATCTTGGTCTTGGAATTTGAGACGTCTGCGACGTTTGGTCTTTGAATTAATTGCTGCTGTCGTCTCGGCTTCTCCGTGCTGGGAGGTTTTGTGTTCTATAAATAAGGCGTTCTCTTCCACTGAGTTTCACCTCCATCCAGCTTGCTCCTTTTCCTCTTCCTTCTTCTCTTCTTCTTCTCATGGTTCCTAGGCGGGGTGCTAGTCGTGGCCGTGTTCGTCGTGGCCGTGGTGGCCGTGCACAACGCTCATGCCGTGGTGGTCTCCATGGTGAGGCGCCAGTGCCTTCTTCCTCTCCCTTGGAAGAGGGTTTCCGGCGCTATGATTTTCTTTTGCATGTTCGTGGCCGGAGCGCCAGTCGCGTGCTTCTTCCTTCTGCTTTTTCCGCCATTGTCTCTGAACGTGGCTTAGATGGCTTGCTTCTGCACCTTCAAGGGAGCTGTCGATCTCCTTCTTATGTTGACTTGGAAGTTGATAGCTCCCGCTTGGTTTTTCTGGGCTCTGGTTGGAGTTTATTTTCTCGGCGGTTGAATCTGCGAGATGGCGATATGCTCAGCTGTCGTTTTGACGGCGAAAGCACTGTCACTGTCCGTGCGTTCGATCTGAGCGGAAATAGCATGGATCCACACTGGCAGGAGTCGAGCAGCGACAGCTCCACAAGGTCGGGGAGTCCTAAGCCTGCATCTTCTATGGCTCCGTCTTCTCGCGACTCCTCAGGTGGTGGTGAACCGTCTTCAACTGCTTCTTCCTCTGGCTCTGAAGAGGACCTCGATGTCAAGCTATCGGTTAAACGATCGCGCCAAGCGACCTTGTAGAACTGGAGGCGGCCTCATCTTCGCTGGAAACTCGCGGAAGAGGCTGCATGTCCGGAGAAGAAGGCGTGCAGCTGCAGCTGGAGAAGAAGCTGGTGGGGCAGGAGAAGAAGCTGGTGGAGCATCGACAAATAAGTCGAGCTTCACTCTTTTGTTATGTCATTGACATCCTCAGCTAGCTTCTTTTTCCTTTGTCTGTGGTGATGCTCTTTTACTAGGGTCGATTACCCCTCATGAGCACACATGTAGAAGTCTTAATTCCTTGGGTAATTCCCTCTTGTAACAGGAGCTGCCTTCTATCCAAATGTGGTTGAGTCTTTTTTGTACTGAAAATGATCCTTATGATGAAAACTGTGCTTGGTCCTTTGCAATGGAACTTATATTTGGGATTTTATGCAACCGAGAACTGTGTTCAAGTCCTTGGCGATCAGGAGCTGTCTTCGATTTCTTTGTAACCAAGAGCCGTGTTCGAGTCCTTTGCGATCGAGAGTTGTCTTCGAGTCCGTCCAAGCTTTGCACTGTGGGTTCTATCGGGTGCGCGACAGCGCTCCCGATGGGAGTAGCCCCCGAGGCTACGCTTGAGCCAGAGGGTCGAGCGTAGGCTAAATTTTTTTCCCTTGTCGTTAGTTTCTATCTTTTATCGGGTGCGCGGCAGCGCTCCCAATGGGAGTAGCCCCAGAGTCTTTAGGTGATCGTTGGCGATCGGGTGAAGACTAAATGAGTCTGTGTCCCGTGCTTCCTCCAAAGTTTCTTTAGAGTACTTGGTGCTCCATCTGGTTGTCGCCATGTCTTTCGAGCCCTGCTCTCGGCAGGTGGGGCTGGCCGGGTATTTTTTAAGATTCAGGCTGCGCGAGCAGTCTTCGGGGGGAGATGGTGCTCGAGCCCCCGAGTACTTGGATGTAGAGGTTGCGTGAGCGACGATAGAGTCTTTCGGGGGGAGTTTTTGTGCTCGAGCCCCCGAGTGTTTGTGTTTAAGATCGCTTGAGTAGCGACAACGTCTCTCGAGGGGATTTTATTCTTAAGCCCCCGAGTGCTTTTTGTTTGAGATCGCGTAGGCGATAGCGTCTCTCAGGGGGATTTATTCTTAAGCCCGAGTGCTTTTTGGTTGAGATCGCGTAGGCGATAGTGTCTCTCGGGGGGATTTTATTCTTAAGCCCCCGAGTGCTTTTTGGTTGAGATCGCGTAGGCGATAGCGTCTCTCGGGGGCATTTTATTCTTAAGCCCCCGAGTGCTTTTTGGTTGAGATCGCGTAGGCGATAGCGTCTCTCGGGGGGATTTTATTCTTAATCCCCCGAGTGCTTTTTGGTTGAGATCGCGTAGGCGATAGCGTCTCTCGGGGGGATTTTATTCTTAAGCCCCTGAGTGCTTTGAGATTGAAGTATTTGGGCAAAATTTTCTTTATTGCGGTCGAGCAGCTACATGAGTTGCCAGTCATGTCTGACCGATGGGTACTATGGATAGAACAGTCGCAAGTTTTCTACGTTCCATGGGTTACCCACGTCCTCGTTTGTCTTCGGGTTCTTCAGCCTATAGTCACCACCTACGATGACTTCTGAGACTATAAATGGTCCTTCCCATTGGGGGGCAAGTTTATGGACCTTCTCTTGTATCAGTCGTAGGACTAGGTCGCCTTTGTTGAAGGTTCTAGTGCGTAAGCGACTGCTTTGGTAGGTGCGTAGCTTGTCCTGGTACCCCTCTGATTTTTCCAGGGCTGTGTCTCTTGCTTCGTCGACCGTATCGTTGTCGTCTTGCAGCGCTTCTTCTGCTTCTTCTTCTTCGTATCCGGTGACCCGAGGTGCTCCGAACTTGAGGTCATGTGGTAGGACTGCCTCTGCTCCGTACACCATGAAGAAGGGTGTGTACTGGGTCGCGGTGTTTGGTGTAGTTCGTAGGCTCCATACCACCGCGGGGAGTTCTTCTACCTAGTTGCCGGCGGCTTGCTCGAGTGGTGCGAGGAGCCGTTTCTTGATTCCCCCGCATACAAGGCCGTTTGCTTTTTCTACCTGGCCGTTGGACTGCGGGTGCGCGACTGATGCGTTATTGATTTTGATGCCCAGTTCTTCGCAGAAGTTCTGGAATTCTGCGGCTGTGAAGTTCGTGCCGTTGTCCGTGATGATGTTGTGTGGCACTCCGAACCTGAAGATGATCGATTTGATGAAGTTGACAGCCATGAGGGTTGTGGAGCTGGTGATGGGCACTGCTTCGATCCATTTAGTGAACTTGTCGACTGCGACGACCAGGTGTGTCCTTCCGCCCTTTGATGATTTCTTGAGTGGGCCCACCATGTCGAGTCCCCAGGTGGCGAACGGCCAGGATAGCGGTATGGTCTTGAGCTTTCAGGCGGGAGCGTGTGGCCTGTTGGCGAATTTCTGGCAGGCGACACAGCGTCGCATGATTTCCTCTGCGTTTTTCATGGCTGTGGGCCAGTAGAACCCGGCTCGGAATGCTTTGGACACGAGTACTCTGCTGCTCGCATGGTGTCCGCAGGTGCCTTCGTGGATTTCGAGTAGTAAAGCTTTGCCGTCCTCTTTGTCGATGCACCTTTGGAGTATCTGGGTGATGCTGCGCTTGTATATTTGTTTGTTGATCACCGTGAATGCCTTGGATCGTCGGCTGATGCGTCGTGCTTCGACCATGTCTTGCGGTAGCGTCCCTTCGATTAGAAATCGGAGGAACGGTTTTTCCCAGACAGGTCCTTCGAGCTCTGTCGGGGCTGTGCTGTCGGATGTGCTGGTGCTTGCGCCTTCTGATGGGGTTGCTGCTGCCACCTGCGCCAGGTCTGTTGCATCCTCGCTGTCCACGTCTGCTTTAGGTGCTGCTGCCTGTACCTTGATGGATCTACGGCTGATGCTTTCGAGAAAAGCGCCGGGTGGTATTGGTCCTCGGGTCGAACCGATGTTCGTGAGTTCGTTAGCTTCTGTGTTGTTGTCCCTGGTGATGTAGTGGAGCTCGCACCCATCGAAATTTTCTTCGAGTGCGTTGTAGAGCTCCTGGTAGGTCGCCATGTTGTCGGCTATTGCGTTGCAGTTTCTCATCGTCTGCTGGACGACGAGATTGGAGTCCCCGTAAATTATGAGGCGAGTGGCTCCGCATGTTTTGGCCATGCGCATGCCATGGAGGAGTGCTTCGTATTCTGCTTCGTTGTTGGAGGCGTGACTGAAGGATATCTGGAGGACATATTTCAGCTTTGTTCCTTTAGGGGAGATGAGCACAACTCCTGCCCCAGCTCCTTGTTGTCTCTTGGACCCATCGAAGAACATTGACCATGAACTTGATAGGTCTGGGGTCTTGGTGTCTGAACCTCCGTCCACTCGACCAGGAAATCTGGGAGTACTTGGGATTTGATGGCTGTTGGGTGCTTGAACTGCAGGTCCCGTGGGCTGAGCTCAATGTTCCACTCGGCGACTCGTCCAGTCGCTCCAGGGTTGTTGAGTATGTCAGCGAGTGGTGCGCTGCTCACGATTGTGATAGGGTGCTCGTCGAAGTAGTGGGACACCTTTCTCGAGGTCATGACGATGGCCAGTAGTAGCTTCTGATAGTGTGGGTACCGCTGCTGGGATTTTGTCAGGAGCATGCTGAGTTAGTAGATTGGTCTCTGGATACTCTAGACCTTGCCTTCTTCTGCACGTTCGACAACGAGCGCTGTGCTTACTACACTGTTGCGTGCTGCCACGTAGAGGTATAGCTTCTCTCGTTCCTTGGGTACCGCCAGGATTTGTGGGGTCGAGAGTGTCTTTTTCAGGTCCGCGAATGCTTGTCGGGCTTCCTCCGTCCACTCGAATTTCTCTCCTTTCCTGAGCAGCTGATAGAAGGGCAACATGCGTTCTCCCAGCCTGCTGATGAAGCGGCTTAGGGCTGCGAGTTTTCTAGTGAGCTGTTGTACTCCTTTGACGTCGGTTGGTTCTT
Source organism: Bromus sterilis (assembly GCA_950022295.1). NCBI lineage: Eukaryota > Viridiplantae > Streptophyta > Magnoliopsida > Poales > Poaceae > Bromus > Bromus sterilis. The sequence continues at coordinate 37,891,382 of OX465597.1, forward strand.
GCATTCGGGTGATGGCTTGGACTTTCTCAGGATTTGCCTCGATTCCTCGGGCAGAGACCATATAGCCAAGCAGCTTCCCCGCCGGTACGCCGAATGCGCACTTCTTTGGGTTGAGCTTGATTCTATATTTGTCGAGCGCCGCGAAGGTTTCGCGCAGGTCGTCGAGTAGTGTGGCTGCTTCGTAGGTCTTGTTGACGATGTCGTCCACATAGACTTGCACGTTTCTTCCGATTTGCTCCTTCAGGAAGGCCTGCATCATTCGCTGGTAAGTGGCGCCTGCGTTTTTGAGCCCGAAGGGCATGGTCCTGTAGCAGAATACGCCATAGGGGGTGATGAACGATGTGTGCTCTTCGTCTTCTTCCTTCATCCTGATCTGGTTGTATCCTGAGTAAGCGTCAAGAAAGGAAAGTAGATCGCACCCTGCTGTCGAGTCGATTATCTGATCGATTCTAGGCAGGGGGAAGTGGTCCTTTGGGCAATGCTTGTTGACTGGTCCGTAGTCGACACACATGCGTAGCACGGTCATATCTTTCTTGGGCACCAGCACCGGGTTGGCTATCCAGGTGGATTTCTTGGTTTCTCGGATGAACTGGGCGTCGAGTAACCGGTTGACTTCCTCTCCGATTGCTCTCTGCTTGGGCTCCGAGAATCGTCTCAGCGCTTGCTTCACCGGCTTCGTGTTTTGCTTGATGCGTAGGGCGTGTTCCGCGAATTCGCTTGGTATCCCAGGCATGTCGGCTGGGCACCAGGCGAATATTTCCCACTCGTCACGAAGGAAAGCGATGAGAGCCGTCGCCTGCTCCTCTGGTAGGTGGGCGTACACGCGGACTGTTTTGTCCAGGTCCGTTGGGTGCACTTGGTGAGTGACTGTGTCGCTGTCGATGCTGAAGTCGCGTCCGTACTCCTTGGATTCGCTTCGTTTTACCTATGGGAAGGTACTCTTGTCCGTCACCATGGCTATTTCTCTGAGTCCTTGTTCGGCTTCGAATGTGTCGGAGATTCTGTGGAAGTCACGATCACACTGATCTGATTTGATGAAGCTTCCGTTGAACGTGAGGACTCCTTCTGATCCTGGCATCTTGAGCTTGAGGTAGGCGTAGTGTGGGACCGCCATGAACTGCGCGAATGCTGGCCGTCCCAATATGGTGTGGTACTGCGATTGCCAGTCGAGTACCTCGAACTCAAGGACGTGCTTTGCGAAGTTGCGTCGGTTGCCAAAGACAACTTCGAGTTCGATGACTCCGAGGGATGTGGCTGCTTCTCCTGGGACTACCCCGTGCAACTCGGTGCTCGATTTTCTCCATACTGATCCTGGGATCAGCATCTTTTGCAGGGTGCTGGCGAAGATGATGTTCATGCTGCTACCTCCGTCCATGAAGACCCTATCCATGTCGTACCCTCCGATTTGTGCATCGAGCACCAGGGGCGCGTGCCCTGGTCTTGGGACTGCGGGTGGATGGTCGTCCTGTGAGAACGTGATGCTGGTCTTCGTATCATGTAGCTGGTAGACTTCGACTATGTTTATGCTCTCGGCTGCTCTAGCTTGCAAGGTGTAAGCGTCGCTTCGTGCTTGCGGTACCCTTCCTTCTTGGATCATGAGCACCTGTTCTTGCAGCGGGCTGTGAAGTCCTTCCGGGCTTGAGGGTGTCGATTGTTCGGGTCGTCGGTGGCCCCTGTCTTCTTTCTGCTTCTCCTTCTTGAGGTCGTCGGCTAGCTCGTTGAACAGGCGGCAGTCTCTCAAAGTGTGACCTGACCTGACGCGTCCCCAGTCATCCTCGAAGCTGTGGATCGTGCAGGGTCCTGCCAGCTGTTCTCTAGCCGTAAGTTTGCTAGATCCGGCGTGCCTCTTCCTTCTTGAGATTCTGAAGATTTGCTCGTGATCCTCCGAGTGTTCGTGGAAGCGGGGGTCGTTGTCGATTCCTCGACTCATGTCTTGGTTCTTGATGAGGTTGGCGAATTCATCCGACCTTCGATCTGGGTCATAATACTCGCCCACCGGTGTCTCCGAGTCGCTGTCCTGACTGACGGCAGGTGCTCGTGTGACGCCGTGTCGTCGGGCGATCGTCGGTAGCGCGGCTGCGTGTCGTGGCTCGCTTATTGGAGCCTCGCCGTAGATCTCCCATGCACGCCTTTTGGGTCGTCGATTCATTCTTCCTTGGCGATGGTTCTGCTGATCGCTGGTTTCGATCTCGTAGTCATCGTCTTGATGTGCGGCGGGTGCCCGTGCGGTGGTGGGTTGTCGAAAGACTTGCGAGTCCTCTGCTGCGCGTCGCGGTTCGTCGAGTGGAATTCCTTCGTAGAGGCCCCTCGCCGTTCTTCTGAGTCGCCGATTCCTTCGGCGCTGACGCTGCACTTGGCCGTTACCGTAGTATCAGTCCTGGCACAACTGTAGCTCGAGCGGTCTTGATGGGGTGGCAGAGATGTTCGCCGTGATCCTGAATCCTTCGAGTGGGCTAGATCTGGTTTTTTCCCTTGAGTTGTAGCTTGCTGAAGACGGGACCACCGAGATCGTGATCCCAACCTGTGTAGTTCCCACAACACTGTGCCAATTGACGGGGATCAACCCGGCAAATCCCATGGTCAGGGACCCTGGGTTAGTCATGAGAGGCACAGGTTGGACGATAGCTCGTCGACAAACAGGGAGGCACGCTCCTGCTCGATATTATTAATGGGGGAGATGCGATTACAGGGGACGCCAAGGCTAGATCGCTCAAGGCTAGGGTTACAGATGATATTCCTTGTCTTTGGTGTCGCCCCTCCTAGCCCTTATATATTGGGCTAGGTCCCGGGGAGTTCCTCTACGTTTACAGGTAAGCTTTCCTAACCCTAGCTTGCTCTGTACGGCAGGTCTTCGCACCTTCCTTGTGAGTCGTAGACTCTACGTCGGTGTCAATTAGTGGGCCGAGGCTGTATCTTCATGGGCCTTCTGTCTTCATGGACACCAGGTAGGCTTATCCGTAGGAGTCGTGGGGTCACCCCCTCGTCAAATATGTTTAAAATTTTAATTCAGATAATTAAATAATAAAACATTATTAAAACAAATTAAACTTTATTTTGAACCATTCAAAATGTCCGGAACAACTTCCGTCCTCCTCCGGAACTATTCCGGTGATTTCTCCTATTTCACCGATTGATCCCGAAACTGTCCTATGGATCGATTGTCCTTAAGTGTAACACCCTAACGGTCCGGGAAACAGTAGACATGGCCGAGACTCTTCTCATTGACCAATGACTAGTCAGTTGGACCTGGTTACAATCCTTGACAACCCCTGCGCTTCCATCGAATGACCTTCAATCGCTTTTGCAAACCGTTAACGATACGACGTAATCCCTTTGTGCTGCGGTACTTTGTTTGTCCGAGGTTCGATCGTCGGTATCCCACATACTGTGTTCACATCTCGTTGACAAAAAACAAGTTTACTCGTCCATGCCTATTGCATCTCCCGTGACCTAGTCACCTGCTTGCAAGCTATTGATGCAATATCACCGAGTGGGCCCAGAGTACCTTTCCTTTTACAAGGACTGACAAATCCCGCTCTGATCTATTAACATACTCATTAACCATCTATTTCGGAATACCCAAAGTGCACCATTATAGCCAGAATATTTCAGTCAGGAGGTGGGATACAAATCAAAGTCTCCTCATAGATGACAATTACGTATGATCATTACGGTCTAAGGACTAAGCCATACGTTACCAAGTCATCGCAACGCTGAACTATGTGACTCGATCACATTGCAATACTTTAGGTGGGTTTATGTCCATCACATCATTCCCCTAATGACATGACCTCATTGTCAATGGACTTAAGTGTCGCCATGATCAGGAAAGCTTGATCAATCAATTGCCCAATGAGATAGTTTCCCCGAGTTAAACTACGGACCTATGTTTTATACTACACCTATATTAGTATTTCCAAGTAATATAGTTATAGCATAGTATAAAACGTATTATGAACAAAAACGGATATGTGACAAATATCTTTATTAATTTGTCTCTAGGCACATATCCAACAGTCTCCCACTTGCACTAGAGTACAAATTACACTAGTTTACATCAGGTATGTATCTAACACCAATAGTCTCTCGGTGTTCTTCAAACTTGCCCTATGGAAGAGGTTTAGTCATCGGGTCTGCTGCGTTCAGATCCGTATGTATCTTGTGAATCCTAGTGTGTCCATCCCGGACGTAGTCTCGTGTCACATGGAACTTTCGAAGAATGTGCTTGGCTGTAGAGTGAGTTCTTGCCGCTCCTCCAGCTAATTGCGCCACCGTTCAACATGAAAACATATCCCGTCTGGGATTTCGAATCATCTAGGTCTGAGCCGAGGCTTGCGTCAACATAAATTTTTACGGTGAGCTCCTCATCAACTCCTCCAAACGAGAAAGAGATCCTTTGTTCTTCTCAAGTACTTTAGGATGTTCTTTACTGCGGTCCAGTGAGCCATTCCAGGATTACTCTGGTAGCGATTAGTCATACTAATAGCCAGCGCTAAATCCGGCCTGGTACATAACATAGCATACATGAGAGAACCTATGGCTGAGGCATAGGGTTTTGATGACATTTCCTCCTTCTCTTTTGCTGTGGTCGGGCACTGAGTCACGCTAAACTTGACACCTTTTATAACTGGCAAGAGGCCTCTCTTGGAGTTATCCATACTGAACCTTTTCAATATCTTGTCAATATAAGTGCTCTGACTCAAAGCCAATAGTCGATTAGGTCTATCTCTATAGATCTTAATCCCCAACATGTACGCAGCTTCACCAAGGTCCTTCATGGAAAATTGTCCATTCAGATATTCCTTCACTTCTCCTAAGAATTTCTTATCGTTCCCTATTAGGAATGCTACAGATATCCCACTCAATTTCTTATAGACGTAGAACTCTTCGACGTTTTGGACAAATCTGTAAGCTTTAATGACCTCATAAAATCAAAGATTCCAGCTCCGAGATGCTTGCTTCAACCCATAGATGTACCGTTGAAGCTTGCACACCTTACCAGCATTCCTTGGATCGATAAACCCCTCTGGTTGCATCATATACAACTCTTCCTCAATGTTGCCATTTAGGAATGCAGTTTTCACATCCATCTGCCATATCTCATAATCATGATATGCAACTATTGCTAGTAGGATCCGAATAGACTTTATCATCTCTATAGGAGAGAACGTCTCCTCGTAGTCAACTCCTTGATTTGTCGGAACCCCTTCGCGAAAAGTCGAGCTTTGTAGACCGATACGTTTCCGTCTACATCAGTCTTTTTCTTGAAAATCCATTTATTCTCGACGGCCTTGCGGTCCTCGGGAATATCCACCAAAGTCCAAACTTTGTTGGTGTACATGGAGTCTATTTCGGATTTCATGGCTTCAAGCCATTTCTCGGACTCGGGTCCCTCCATTGCTTCTTTGTAACTCGTAGGTTCATCTGACTCATCAGCCGAGATTGCATTCACAAGATGTCCGTAAAACTCAGTAGCTTGACGGACTCTTGATGACCTACGGGGCATAACAAGTTCCTCTTCATTCTCATCAGGATCATCATCTATGTTATGATCGTTATGAATGTCGTTATGTCCATTCTCTTCAGCTCCCATTGTGGAAGAAGGTTCCAGAATGACTTATGTGGTCGTTTCTTCCAATTGGAGTGATTGGTCAGTCACTTCATCGAGGTCTATTTTCCTCCCAGTCAACTCTTTCGAGAGAAACTCTTTCTCACGAAAGTGTCCAATCTTGGCAACAAATGTTTTGCTCTCAGATTGATTGTAGAAGGTGTATCCACAAGTTTCCTTGGGATAGCCCACAAAGATGCACTTATCCGCCTTGGATTCAAGTTTGTCAGGCTGTAGTTTCCTAAAATAAGCCTCTCAACCCCAAATCTTCAGGTGAGACAACTTAGGTTTCATTCCATGCCATTCTTCAAATGGTGTTGTCTTTACGGATTTGGATGGTGCCCTATTAAGAACGTAAGCGACAGTTTCTAATGCATACCCACATAAAAATCAGTATGAGACATCATCGATCGTACGGTATCCAATAGGGTTCGATTACGTCGTTCAAACACACCATTTCTCTGAGGTGTGCCTGCCAGCGTAAGCTGTGGTACTATGCCACAAGACTTCAGATGATTGCCAAACTCGTGACTTAAATACTCGCCACCTCGATCCGATCGAAGGCGCTTGATTTTCTTTCCGAGTTGATTCTCGACCTCATTCTGAAATTCCTTGAACCTTTCAAAGGTTTCAGACTTATTCTTCATCAAGCAAATATACCCATATCTACTCAAGTCATCAGTAAAGGTCACGAAGTAACGAAGACCATTGGGTGTGGGGACGTTCATGGGTCCACATACATCTGTATGTATGATCCCCAATAAGGCATCCGCATGCTCCATTATCCCATTGAATGGAGTCCTTGTCATTTTGCCCATGAGGCATGGTTCACATGTATCAAGGGATCCAAAATCCAATGAATCAAGAAGTCCATCCTTATGGAGCCTCTCCATGCGCTTTATACCAATATGACCAAGTCGTCAATGCCACATCATCATGTGCTCTCCATCACTACTGTTTAATCTTTTGGCTTCTATATTGTTAATGTGACACACGTCACCATCGAGATCAAGTACGAATAAACCATGTTGCTCCGGCGCGTGAACATAAAACACTTCATCCTTATAAATCGAACAACCAATTGTATCAGACTTAAAAGAATAGTGGTCTCGCTTCAAGCAAGAGCCACTAACGATGTTCACACTCAATGCGGGTACATAGTAGCATTTATTCAGAACCAAAACTAATCCCGAAGGGAGACTAAGATGCTTCGTGCCGACCGCCAACACATCAATTTGACAGCCATTCTCCACGCGCATCGTCACTTCATCTTTCAGCGAGTGTCTCTTATTCCTTAATTCCTGAACGGAATTAGAAATATGAGCGACAGATCCTGTATCAAGTATCCAGGATGTGTTCCCGGCGCTTGTCAAGAAAAGATCAACAATGTGTATATCAAATATACCTTCGTCTCTCTTGGCGACTGGCGGGGATCAACCCCGGCAAATCCAATGGTCAGGGACCCTGGGTTAGTCATGAGAGGCACAGGTTGGACGATGGCTCGTCAGCAAACAGGAGGACACGTTCCTGCTCGATATTATTGATGAGGGAGATGTGATTACAGTGGATGCCGAGGCTGGAGCGCTCAAGGCTAGGGTTACAGACGATATTGGATGCCTTTGGCGTTGCCCCTCCTAGCCCTCATATACTGGGCTAGGTCTTGGGGAGTTCATCTACGTTTACAGGTAAGCTTTCCTAACCCTAGCTTGCTCTGTAGGACAGGTCTTCGCACCTTCCTTGTGAGTCGCATACTCTTACGTCGGTGCCAATTAGCGGGCCAAGGCGGGTCCAGGCGGGTCTTCATGGGCCTTCTATCTTCAGGGACACCGGGTAGGCCTATCCGTAGGAGTCGTGAGGTCACCCCCTCGTCAGTAGCCCCCGAGTGCCTGGGGGACTCGTAGAGTCGCGCAGGGACTCGAGTACATCCATTTGTCGGTCGTTTGTATGCGCGGTACAACCGCGGGTCGCTGGCAGTCTGGTGGCCATGACAAAACCTGTTTCGAGGGAGGCTAAGCTGAAAGGGCCCAAGGAGTCGACTGGTCGAGCCTTGGTGAATTGCGCTAGTGGCAAATACCGCAGTAGCCCAATCAAACCCACGTCCCTCGACGTGAGCTTGGAACACCGGTGTCGAGAAAAAGTCCTGCCGCTTCAGGTCTTACGGTGTTCATTTGCCGCCAGTAATGTGCATAGCCTAAGGCGCGTTCGCCCGCCTTTTTCTATCATGCGCAACGCATGGAAAAGGTTGGGAGTGAAATCTCTCTTCGGCAAGTCCCAGCCCGGTCGAACTTCGCAGCGGGGTATTACCTACACGCTAATCATTCTTGATGTCTGTTGGTATTCTTCGCCGCTTGTCAGGATAACGATGCCTCTGTTTGATGGCTGTCAGGGATGCTCCACCAGTGAACCGTCACGTCTTCATGATCGGTCATAATGATGACCGCTGTGGCGTGCGGCAGGCGCTGGTTGAGTTTCCGATACGCGCGTTGGAAACACGCGTGTCAGATCCCTCTGTTAGGTATGTGCTAGGTTTAGCTAGTACCTTTGCATTATGCAAAAGTTTCAAAAAGAAACCTTGAAAATCAAATTCAAAATCCAAATGGGAGAAGGAACACCCCCCAGATGAATTAATTCAAAAGGCCAGATAAAAATATTTTCCAAAAATTCATGTTAGAGTTTTGAAAAGTCTTATAAATGAGTGTGATCACATATCAAGTGATGTGGGACCCATCCCATGCTCATAGATTTTTCAAATATTCAAACAGTACCTTGGAAATAAAGAAATCCCTCTATTTGAATTAAAATTCAAATCATTTGAATTTTAAAAATGTTGAAAGTTTATGAGTGGCTAGTCTATATTATTATGAGGCCACATAAAAGTTTTCAGCATTTAATAAAATGGTTTGGTATTTTTATCAGAGCCAAAACAAATTACAGAAAAAGAAAGGAAAGATTAAACAGAAAATAAAAGGAAAGACTTACCTCTCGCCCAGGGGCGAGGCCCACCTCTCCAGCCGGCCCAGCCCGCGAAGCCTCGTTGTCGTCTTCTTCCCCGCCGAGCCAAGCTGCTCGGTGGAGGCAGGACGTGGCCGCGGCGCCACCGCGACGTCCTCGACCTTCCAGGACGCCCTGTGCCGTCTTTTCGTGTCCTGGAGAACCGCCTTGGAGCCGTGGATCTTTTCCCCCTCCTCTCTCGTGCTCTCCCTTCCTCTCCTCGTTTTCCCCTTTTCCCCCGAGAGCGACCGCCGTTCGTCGTCGACAAGAACCGTAGCCAACGCCGGAGTTAAGCGCGGAGACCCTGTCCATCGTGCGCAACGTCGCCGTTTACCCCGATCTGGAGAAGATGGCATCCTAATCGAGCCCGAGGACGACGCACGCTTCACCGAGAGCCCGCCGGACCCGCAAACCGCCGTCGTCGATTACTCCGGCCACAGAGCTCCTCCGACCACGCCACTGCCTTCACTGCAACCGTGGTGAGCTTCTGCTTCACCCCATCTTCTACACGGCCGCCCTCTTGGCCCGTACCGTGTTTTGCCATTAAGGCCGAAGCTTCTCGCCGCCGGGATCGATGGAGTTGTTCATCCGTTAAGCAACCGAGCCAGCCGTGTTGTCCAACGTGATCGCCGTGTTATTCCACGTCGAACGAGCTCACAATCGCTGGATTTGGAGCACCGTGGCGAAGACGGCTTCCTTCCCGTGCTTCTGTTGCCGCCGGCGAGGTCACCGCCGTCCCTGTGGTCGTCGTCTTGGACGCTGGCGTGCACCAGGAGACGTGCGAGAGCACGGGCTTCGCTCCCGTGGTCGCGGCGCGTCGTTTGGTCCACGGAATCAGCAGATCCGCGCAGCGCCGCCGTGCCCAGGTCGCCGGCGACTAGCCGCCGGCAGGCCATGACGTGGCCGTGGTGGTTAACCACTAAACCAACCCCCTGAGTCACTTACAGGTGGGTCCAGGACCCCCTAATCACCCTGTTAAGTTAATCCCCACGGGATTAAACCCTGTGTCACTGACCAGTGGGACCCCTTGTCAGTTTGACTCGGGTCAAACCCCCTGACGTCATGCTGATGTCACAGTGACGCAGTAAAGGATTTTCCAGAAAATAAAAATAGATTAATAAATCCAGAAAATTCCAGAAAATACCCCAAACTTTGGAAATTCATAGAAAATTCATATTAACTCCAAATTGGACAAATAATATATGAAAAATGATCAGGAGAAAATTATATTTCCAAATATGCAACTTTCAACTCTGTTTGAGTTGAATTTAAAATGTGATCAGTAGCATTTGCTATTTGATTTAAATGGAATTAAATCAAATTTAATTCAAATATTTTGGCAACTTGAACCATGGCAACATGCTACCTTTTACCTACACATCAGAGGCATATCATACACATTTGAAGATAATTCAAAATGATCAAACTATATCATGTATAACTTGGTTAAGGTTGAATTCAAATGTGGAAGTTGAATTTGCATTTTAAAAATGCAATATATTCCACTTAAATAGAATTGCCTCACACATCAAACTTGTACTTCAAGCTTAAACATTCTATCATGTGCTTGAGCATTGTATTCTTTTTGATTGCTATTTTGTACTTTGCTTGTCGAGTAGAGGTTGAACCGGAGCAAGAGGTCACCCCCTTCGCCGAAGATCCAGAACCCGAATCTCGTCAGCAAGGCAAGCAAAACCCCCATTGATCATGTCGATAAAATCCCACTTCCCTCTCATGTCTCGCTTATGCATTGTATAGGATGATCACCATGTTACGATTCTACCGCATAGATGAACCCATTCCTTTGCATGACCTATCTTTTGTCACAGTAGTAAGCAAACCACAATCCTAGAAAATGTAGGAGTTGAATGATATCATGTGGCCCCTACAAATGTTACCGCTTATTGCATGCTTAGTATGATACCATGTTGTTACTGTGATGTGAGTCGGGATGGGAATAATCACGTTGATGTTGGTAGAAAAGTGTTGGTGAATCTCTCCTAATACAAGGTGAACGATGAGAGGCTGTGTAGGAGTACACGGTGGGTTGTCTCGTTGAACACCGCCCTAAGTCCGAGTTCTGGTGTGGTGATCCAAGATGAAGAGTACAACCACACATTGGGCTCACTGACCCCTCTCAACCTATTAACTCATCCCTTTCGATGTCCAGATGTCGCAGTAGTTCGGAGTTCTGGTAGGCTTGTGGCCTGGATGCTAAGTGAGAGAACGGCTCATCCGAGACCGGCTTATGCACCACGCACACATCGCTTGGGTCCACTTCGGTAAACCGGCTGGGTTCACGATGGTGGTAGCCAACCCAAGTACGCGGCTTGCTTGGACTAGATAGGCTATGAGGTAACAGTTGTGGTGAGCATCCTCGCTGGCACCCCTTGAATGGTGTCGAGATCAAAGGCGGTAAATGATGATCATGTGTGTGTAGCGGTACACCCTTGCAAGGTTAACAAAACTATTCGAATAGCCGCGTCCGCGGTTATGGACTGCTTGGAAAGCTTAGCTTGATTATTAGACAATTTGAACCGGATACTTCTAAAATACACCAAGATAAGTGTGAGTGCTATGGCGTGCTTCCTCGTGGGGAAGTCGAGGAAGGCACCATAGTGGTGTATTGGTTGGTGAAAGTAGTGGACTCGTGTACGCTTCTTACCTCAAAGTCTGGTACTCGTAGTTCAGGATTAGCCAAGTCAAAGCTGGCATTTCTGCAAGTGAACCCCACCTCCCTTTACCTTGATACATGTGCATGAGTAGTATAGCTCCTATGTAAGTCTTGCTGAGTACGCCTTTGTACTCACGTTTGCTTAATATATGTTTTAGATGACGCCACTGACCCCGAAGGTGGCTTCTTCATCGAGCTGGACGACTGAAGTTAAGCTAGTCTAGTCCCAGTCAGCAGACTGGTTCCCTCGTGGAGGGCTTTGTGTTTGAATAAGGCTTCTTAAGCCATTTGTTAAACTTGTCTGTACTCAGACATAATTTGCTTCCGTTCTGTGTTGTAATGTTGGATCACTCGTAAGTGATCTCTGTGTGTACTCTATAAGAGTTATAAATAAAATGTACACTTTGTAGAGAATTGCAGTGGTACCTGCTGTTCATACAAGGCATGTGTGCTGCGTGTATGTTTATAACATGCATGTCTTTGTATGGGTTTTCGAGACCTTAGTTGTGTTCTGGCTGGCGGTCTTTTATACACCAAGTGGCCCTTAGATGTGCGCAGCTTGGGGCATCGCGATGCGATTGCTTGAGACTCGGTCTCGGGCACACTTTGTGGTATGATCGAGCCCGCCCTAGACCCCGACTAAGTGATCGGGCTGGAGTAAGTCTATGTAAGAGTCTAGAGATAGTCGATAGTATGGTTGAGGCGACTTGTCTTTGAATATGGGAGTTCACCACCCATATCAGTAGACTTGTGTGCGTACAATGAGGAACCATTACAGTTGATCATCCGGACTGGATGGGATGCCCCTCACGTACGATGCTCTCCGAGAATGTTCAGTGCTTGGCCTTGTCTGCTTAGACAAGTGGGTGCGGTTCTCGGCTCTCCATATGACTATGTCTTAACTGTACTTGCATACGCTAACCCCGGGTCCCGACAGACTTGGTATCAGAGCAGGACTGACTGTAGGACTAGTAGCCTTGGCCGAAGTTGAGTCTAGCTTGCTATAGTTATATAGTTACTCTGGGTATATATGGGAACAACGTAAGGCTTCATTTTTCTCCTTACCCCCTTCGTTCTGAGTTCTGAGTCACCCTCATCTTACTCTACGGGAAGATAGGACTAGGCTCTCCTCTGTCTGATTAGCATATCTCGTTGATTGCTTCCTTATAGCCGTAGGAAAGTTGTGTCAGGTTTTCCTAGCATTGTAGAAATGCTGATTTCTTACACCGTATTATGTAAGTGCTGTTTTTCATGATTGAAAGAAATTGTCATTTCTTGCAATTACAGCCGTTATGCTGTCCGAGTCATTCCAGGTTTATCATATAATCTGATGCATTTGCAAACTCTTGCTTTCTGTTTCAGATGGCAAATCTTCCCCCTCGGCAGATTGTTCGTTTGACCAGGTGCCTCGGTGTGCGTGGCCATCCCGCCACGTTGATCGAGATGATGTCCTACGTGGGATATCGATGGTACCCTGAGTACACCATCGAGGAGCAGTTCCACGACTTCAACCAGACGCAGTTCCACTGCATTGTGCGGATCTACCCACACCACGTTGGAGTCACCCAGCCTATCCACTTTGGACATGGCATCGGCGTTACTGAGAACATGGCTGTGCAGGATGCTGCATATTCATGTATCACCCTGCTGAGAGAGGAGCACACCCTACTGAGAGAGACTTCATTCCGCTATATCCCAGCTGCACTTCCAGGAGAAGAGGGATATTACACCGGACTCTACTCTGATCACTCCGCAGAGGATCCAGCACTTCAGGTGACTGCTAGGTTTGCTAGTGACAGAGACCGTGATGCACGTGCTCTCCGTTTTGAGCTCCACGCTACTCGTGTTCGTCTGTACCGAGCACTGACGCTCTTGGCACCCTTTGTGAGCGTGGGATCAGTGGAGTACGATGCGATCTATCCAGTGAGGACCCAGATGCCTTCTCGAGTTGCTTGGCCCGAGATTGGAGGAGTCTTTCCACCCCGTGGTCCTTTGCTTCCACCCTACACTGGACCTAGGCCCCATCCTTGCCCAAATGGATATCAGGGTCCACAAGCCTCCGTGTTTCCCGATGGTCACCTCCAGCTACCGGGATACGCGGGTAACTTTTATGAGGACTACTATGGAGATGGAGATGAGTGAGACCGCCTGTGGTCTTACTTAGTGAGGATGTAGTAGTATCTTAGTGTATTGTAAGCAAGGTGTCTAAGTTCCAGAGGCTTAGATAAATAATGTATAGGAAGTCAGAGTGCCTCTGAAGGATGTATCATCTTCATCACGTTTGTATTAGCTTAATGCTTGTACTAAAACGATGTATGGTTTGTATGACAGCTTGTGAATATATGGCTTGTATGCTTTATCACCATGTTGTCAAGATGATTACTCCCTTTGCTCTGTAATCCTTCCAGTACTTCAATACCTTGATTAGAATCTTCAAATCAACTCTGTTTGACTTTGGTTTTTCACCTCAGGATGTCTCAAGGAACACGTGGCCAGATTGGTCGTAACCAAGGTCGTGGGAACAATCAGGAGGAAGACAACCTTCCACCCCCACCCACGATGGCCCAAGTTCTGATGGAGGTCGAGAGGAACCGCCGTGACTCTCACCACCTACTGGAAGTCATCGCACGTAACACCACTCAGCAGCGCAATGAGCTGGTGTCTCTGAACGACTTCATCCGGCTTCATCCCCCGGTATTCAGTTACTCCACCGAGCCCCTTGACGCCGATGACTGGCTTCGCAGCATCGAGAGGAAGCTCCAAGCCGGCCATGTTGCAAATGGCGACAAGGTCAACTATGCCACCTATCACCTTGAAGGTGCAGCAAGCTCTTGGTGGGAGAATTTCCTGAATATGCGCCCAGTTGGACCACCTGCATCTTGGGAGGAATTCTGTACGTCCTTCCGCGAGCACCACATCCCCAAGGGTCTCATGGACCGCAAGCGTGAGGAGTTCTGTAACCTCACTCAAGGCAGAAGAACCGTGGACGAGTTTTGTCGTGAGTTCAACCGACTTGCTCGTTATGCCACCGAAGAAGTCTCCACCGACTCCAAGAAACAAGAGAGGTTCCGTCGTGGCCTCAACAGTGGACTCCGTCGCGAGCTCAACCTTCATGACTTTGCCACATTTCAGGTCCTTGTCAACAAGGCCATCAAGGCAGAGGACATGAACACCCCCAATGACTTTCGCAAACACCCTAGAGAGGAAGGTTCATCCAGCTCTGGTTCCCAGAAACGCAAGATCTGGATCCCAAATAGCATGTTCCGCCAGAACAACTCACCGAGGCCATCCTATACGGCGCCTCGTCCACCCACCCAGTTTCACCCAGCTCCACCAAATCACCCAGCTCCACGCACTGTTTTCGGAGCTTGCTACAAGTGTGGTCAGGCAGGCCACTACTCTCGCGAGTGCCCCCAGAACCAGATCCAGCACCAGAATGCTCCACCACGTGCCGGAGGCAACAACAACAACAACAACAATGGTCGTGGCAAGCCACCCCAGAAGGTCTACACCGCCAAACCCGCTCCTCCCGCCACTCGTGGACGTCTGAACCAGATTGCCGCCGAAGAGACTGACGACACCACTGACGTCATTCTTGGTACGCTCCCAGTCAATTTTGTTCCTACTTCCGTTCTTTTCGACCCAGGAGCATCTCATTCATTCATGTCGGAAAGCTATGCACTTCGTCATGATTTACCTTTGTTGAATTGTCCACCCCGATGGTTATTCAAACTCCAGGGTCAAGATGGCAAACTAATAGAGTAAGCCATGGTAATCAAAATTCAATTGAGGGTTTAGTATTCCTTGCTTCACTCATATCCCTCAAGTCTTCAGACATTGATGTCATCCTTGGCATGGATTGGCTATCAAGACAGAATGCCTATCTGGATTGCAAAGGCAAATCCGTGAAACTTACCCACCCTTCAGGCAAAACCATCAGCTATACCTCACCCAGAACAAGAACCCAAGTGCATTCTTTGAATGTACTTCCCCTTCCCGAACTTGAAGATATTCCGGTGGTTCGTGACTTCGCGGATGTCTTTCCTGAAGAGCTGCCGGGCATGCCACCCGATAGATGTGTAGAGTTTATAGTGGATCTTGTTCCAGGAACCGCACCAATTTCCAAACGCCCATACAAAATGGCCCCACATGAGTTAGCTGAGCTAAAAACCCAACTTGATGCTTCGTTGGCAAAAGGCTTCATCCGCCCTAGCTCATCGCCATGGGGTTGCCCCGTTCTGTTCGTGAAGAAGAAAGATGGAACAGAAAGGATGTGCGTAGACTATCGCCCGCTAAATTTAGCGACGATAAAGAACAAATACCCACTGCCCAGGATCAATGATCTTTATGATCAACTTGCAGGATCCGCTGTCTTCTCAAAGATGGATTTGAGATTAGGTTATCATCAGATCCGAATCCGAAACGAGGACATTCCCAAAACGGCTTTTACTACTCGTTATGGTCTTTACGAGTACACCGTCATGTCCTTTGGTTTAACCAATGCCCCCGCCACATTCTCACGCTTGATGAATTCGATCTTCATGGAGTACTTAGATAAATTTGTTGTGGTTTATCTCGATGACATTCTCATCTACTCGAAGAACGAAGGAGATCATGCCAAACACTTAAGGCTGGTATTGATGATACTTAGAGAGCATCGCCTGTACGCTAAATTCTCCAAGTGTGAATTCTGGCTACCAGAAGTGACCTACTTAGGCCACGTGATTTCTGCAAAAGGCATTGCTGTGAATCCCGAGAGAGTTCAGGCCGTCCTTGACTGGACTCCACCTGAATCGGTTAAGCAAGTTAGAAGTTTTCTTGGCCTAGCCAGCTATTGCCGACGCTTCGTCGAGAACTTTTCTAAAGTTGCAAAGCCTCTAACTGAACTCCTCAAGAAAGATAAGAAATTCTTATGGACTCCCAAGTGCGAGGAAAGCTTTCAAGAGCTAAAAAGAAGATTAACTTCTGCACCCGTGCTTGCACCTCCAGACACAAAAAGGGATTTCGAGATCTATTGTGATGCATCACGGCAAGGGTTAGGATGCATACTTCTGCAAGATCGACATGTGGTAGCTTATGCTTCACGCCAGTTGCGGCCACATGAAGAGAACTATCCTACCCATGACCTTGAACTCGCTGCCGTAGTTCATGCTCTAACAACTTGGCGACATTACCTCCTTGGAAATCGTTGTGAGATTTATTCTGACCACCAAAGCCTCAAATATATTTTCACCCAACCAGATCTTAATCTCAGGCAAAGACGCTGGATTGAGTTGATAAAAGATTACGACGTTGCAATTTCTTACACCCCAGGCAAAGCCAATGTCATGGCTGATGCACTAAGTCGTAAGTCGTACTGTAACAACCTCATGTTACAGCAGTATCAACCACTTCTTCATGAGGACTTTCGCAAGCTTAACCTTGAAATTGTTCCTCATGGCTATCTTTCTACCTTGGTGGCGAATCCAACTCTTGAGGATCAAATCATAGTTGCCCAAAGGCGTGCACGAGGTGTTCGTCGGATCAAGGAGAACATTGCTAGCGGAGTTGCTAGATGTTTCTCCACAGATAGCAAGGGAACGGTATTCTTTGAAAATCGTTTGGTAGTACCTAAGAATAAGGAACTAAGGCAACTCATCCTCAAAGAAGCCCATGACACACCCCTCTCAATTCATCCCGGTAGCACGAAAATGTACCGAGATCTACGCCAGAGATTTTGGTGGACTAGGATGAAGAGAGACATTGCTCAATTTTTTGCCGAATGTGATGTTTGTTGTCGCATTAAGGCAGAACATCAAAGACCTGCTGGTACACTTCAACCTTTGTCTATTCCCGAGTGGAAATGGGACAAAGTCGGTATGGACTTCATCACCGGCTTTCCAAGAACCCAAAAAGGAAACAATGCCATCTTCGTTGTCATAGATAGGCTTTCCAAAGTTGCTCACTTCCTTCCGGTTCGCGAGTCTATAACTACTAGTCAGTTAGCGGACTTGTACATCTCCAGAATTGTATCACTTCACGGTGTTCCTTTGGAAATCAATTCTGATCGCGGTAGCCTTTTCACCTCTAGATTTTGGGGAAGCTTCCAACGTGCTTTGGGAACTCATCTCTCTTTTAGTACGGCTTTCCATCCTCAGTCTAGCGGTCAAGTCGAAAGGGTTAACCAAATTCTTGAAGACATGCTCAGAGCTTGTGTTATCTCATTCGGAAAGAATTGGGAGAATTCTCTTCCATATGCCGAATTTGCTTATAACAATAGTTTTCAATCTAGTCTGAACATGGCTCCTTTTGAACTCCTTTATGGACGACGATGTCGAACACCTTTAAACTGGTCTGAAACCGGTGAAAGACAATTCTTTGGACCGGATATGATCAAGGAAGCAGAAGATCAAGTTCGCATTGTTCGTGATCAATTGAAAGCAGCCCAGTCTCGTTAGAAAAGCTACTATGATCGTCATCATAGGCAAGAGAGCTACAATCTGGATGAGAAGGCTTACCTTCGGGTTACTCCTCTGAAGGGAACCCAACGTTTCGGTATCAAAGGCAAGTTGGCCCCACGTTACATCGGACCTTTCCGCATTCTAGCTAAACGTGGAGAAGTTGCCTACCAACTTGAACTACCCCCGCACCTTTCCCGAGTACACGATGTATTCCATGTGTCCCAACTCAGGCGTTGCTTCAAGGACCCCATCCGCGAAGTCGACCATGAAACGCTTGATCTCCAAGATGACCTTTCTTATCGAGAATACCCCGTTCGTATTCTTGATTCCGCAGAGCGTGTCACTCGTCGTCATAAGATTAGGTTTCTGAAAGTGCAATGGTCACACCACTCTGAAAGAGAAGCCACGTGGGAGAGAGAAGACCGTCTCAGTGCCGAGTACCCCACCTTCCTCCCGCAGACTTCTGAATCTCGGGACGAGATTCTTTTGAGTGGGGGCGAGTTGTCAGATCCCTCTGTTAGGTATGTGCTAGGTTTAGCTAGTACCTTTGCATTATGCAAAAGTTTCAAAAAGAAACCTTGAAAATCAAATTCAAAATCCAAATGGGAGAAGGAACACCCCCCAGATGAATTAATTCAAAAGGCCAGATAAAAATATTTTCCAAAAATTCATGTTAGAGTTTTGAAAAGTCTTATAAATGAGTGTGATCACATATCAAGTGATGTGGGACCCATCCCATGCTCATAGATTTTTCAAATATTCAAACAGTACCTTGGAAATAAAGAAATCCCTCTATTTGAATTAAAATTCAAATCATTTGAATTTTAAAAATGTTGAAAGTTTATGAGTGGCTAGTCTATATTATTATGAGGCCACATAAAAGTTTTCAGCATTTAATAAAATGGTTTGGTATTTTTATCAGAGCCAAAACAAATTACAGAAAAAGAAAGGAAAGATTAAACAGAAAATAAAAGGAAAGACTTACCTCTCGCCCAGGGGCGAGGCCCACCTCTCCAGCCGGCCCAGCCCGCGAAGCCTCGTTGTCGTCTTCTTCCCCGCCGAGCCAAGCTGCTCGGTGGAGGCAGGACGTGGCCGCGGCGCCACCGCGACGTCCTCGACCTTCCAGGACGCCCTGTGCCGTCTTTTCGTGTCCTGGAGAACCGCCTTGGAGCCGTGGATCTTTTCCCCCTCCTCTCTCGTGCTCTCCCTTCCTCTCCTCGTTTTCCCCTTTTCCCCCGAGAGCGACCGCCGTTCGTCGTCGACAAGAACCGTAGCCAACGCCGGAGTTAAGCGCGGAGACCCTGTCCATCGTGCGCAACGTCGCCGTTTACCCCGATCTGGAGAAGATGGCATCCTAATCGAGCCCGAGGACGACGCACGCTTCACCGAGAGCCCGCCGGACCCGCAAACCGCCGTCGTCGATTACTCCGGCCACAGAGCTCCTCCGACCACGCCACTGCCTTCACTGCAACCGTGGTGAGCTTCTGCTTCACCCCATCTTCTACACGGCCGCCCTCTTGGCCCGTACCGTGTTTTGCCATTAAGGCCGAAGCTTCTCGCCGCCGGGATCGATGGAGTTGTTCATCCGTTAAGCAACCGAGCCAGCCGTGTTGTCCAACGTGATCGCCGTGTTATTCCACGTCGAACGAGCTCACAATCGCTGGATTTGGAGCACCGTGGCGAAGACGGCTTCCTTCCCGTGCTTCTGTTGCCGCCGGCGAGGTCACCGCCGTCCCTGTGGTCGTCGTCTTGGACGCTGGCGTGCACCAGGAGACGTGCGAGAGCACGGGCTTCGCTCCCGTGGTCGCGGCGCGTCGTTTGGTCCACGGAATCAGCAGATCCGCGCAGCGCCGCCGTGCCCAGGTCGCCGGCGACTAGCCGCCGGCAGGCCATGACGTGGCCGTGGTGGTTAACCACTAAACCAACCCCCTGAGTCACTTACAGGTGGGTCCAGGACCCCCTAATCACCCTGTTAAGTTAATCCCCACGGGATTAAACCCTGTGTCACTGACCAGTGGGACCCCTTGTCAGTTTGACTCGGGTCAAACCCCCTGACGTCATGCTGATGTCACAGTGACGCAGTAAAGGATTTTCCAGAAAATAAAAATAGATTAATAAATCCAGAAAATTCCAGAAAATACCCCAAACTTTGGAAATTCATAGAAAATTCATATTAACTCCAAATTGGACAAATAATATATGAAAAATGATCAGGAGAAAATTATATTTCCAAATATGCAACTTTCAACTCTGTTTGAGTTGAATTTAAAATGTGATTAGTAGCATTTGCTATTTGATTTAAATGGAATTAAATCAAATTTAATTCAAATATTTTGGCAACTTGAACCATGGCAACATGCTACCTTTTACCTACACATCAGAGGCATATCATACACATTTGAAGATAATTCAAAATGATCAAACTATATCATGTATAACTTGGTTAAGGTTGAATTCAAATGTGGAATTTGAATTTGCATTTTAAAAATGCAATATATTCCACTTAAATAGAATTGCCTCACACATCAAACTTGTACTTCAAGCTTAAACATTCTATCATGTGCTTGAGCATTGTATTCTTTTTGATTGCTATTTTGTACTTTGCTTGTCGAGTAGAGGTTGAACCGGAGCAAGAGGTCACCCCCTTCGCCGAAGATCCAGAACCCGAATCTCGTCAGCAAGGCAAGCAAAACCCCCATTGATCATGTCGATAAAATCCCACTTCCCTCTCATGTCTCGCTTATGCATTGTATAGGATGATCACCATGTTACGATTCTACCGCATAGATGAACCCATTCCTTTGCATGACCTATCTTTTGTCACAGTAGTAAGCAAACCACAATCCTAGAAAATGTAGGAGTTGAATGATATCATGTGGCCCCTACAAATGTTACCGCTTATTGCATGCTTAGTATGATACCATGTTGTTACTGTGATGTGAGTCGGGATGGGAATAATCACGTTGATGTTGGTAGAAAAGTGTTGGTGAATCTCTCCTAATACAAGGTGAACGATGAGAGGCTGTGTAGGAGTACACGGTGGGTTGTCTCGTTGAACACCGCCCTAAGTCCGAGTTCTGGTGTGGTGATCCAAGATGAAGAGTACAACCACACATTGGGCTCACTGACCCCTCTCAACCTATTAACTCATCCCTTTCGATGTCCAGATGTCGCAGTAGTTCGGAGTTCTGGTAGGCTTGTGGCCTGGATGCTAAGTGAGAGAACGGCTCATCCGAGACCGGCTTATGCACCACGCACACATCGCTTGGGTCCACTTCGGTAAACCGGCTGGGTTCACGATGGTGGTAGCCAACCCAAGTACGCGGCTTGCTTGGACTAGATAGGCTATGAGGTAACAGTTGTGGTGAGCATCCTCGCTGGCACCCCTTGAATGGTGTCGAGATCAAAGGCGGTAAATGATGATCATGTGTGTGTAGCGGTACACCCTTGCAAGGTTAACAAAACTATTCGAATAGCCGCGTCCGCGGTTATGGACTGCTTGGAAAGCTTAGCTTGATTATTAGACAATTTGAACCGGATACTTCTAAAATACACCAAGATAAGTGTGAGTGCTATGGCGTGCTTCCTCGTGGGGAAGTCGAGGAAGGCACCATAGTGGTGTATTGGTTGGTGAAAGTAGTGGACTCGTGTACGCTTCTTACCTCAAAGTCTGGTACTCGTAGTTCAGGATTAGCCAAGTCAAAGCTGGCATTTCTGCAAGTGAACCCCACCTCCCTTTACCTTGATACATGTGCATGAGTAGTATAGCTCCTATGTAAGTCTTGCTGAGTACGCCTTTGTACTCACGTTTGCTTAATATATGTTTTAGATGACGCCACTGACCCCGAAGGTGGCTTCTTCATCGAGCTGGACGACTGAAGTTAAGCTAGTCTAGTCCCAGTCAGCAGACTGGTTCCCTCGTGGAGGGCTTTGTGTTTGAATAAGGCTTCTTAAGCCATTTGTTAAACTTGTCTGTACTCAGACATAATTTGCTTCCGTTCTGTGTTGTAATGTTGGATCACTCGTAAGTGATCTCTGTGTGTACTCTATAAGAGTTATAAATAAAATGTACACTTTGTAGAGAATTGCAGTGGTACCTGCTGTTCATACAAGGCATGTGTGCTGCGTGTATGTTTATAACATGCATGTCTTTGTATGGGTTTTCGAGACCTTAGTTGTGTTCTGGCTGGCGGTCTTTTATACACCAAGTGGCCCTTAGATGTGCGCAGCTTGGGGCATCGCGATGCGATTGCTTGAGACTCGGTCTCGGGCACACTTTGTGGTATGATCGAGCCCGCCCTAGACCCCGACTAAGTGATCGGGCTGGAGTAAGTCTATGTAAGAGTCTAGAGATAGTCGATAGTATGGTTGAGGCGACTTGTCTTTGAATATGGGAGTTCACCACCCATATCAGTAGACTTGTGTGCGTACGATGAGGAACCATTACAGTTGATCATCCGGCCTGGATGGGATGCCCCTCACGTACGATGCTCTCCGAGAATGTTCAGTGCTTGGCCTTGTCTGCTTAGACAAGTGGGTGCGGTTCTCGGCTCTCCATATGACTATGTCTTAACTGTACTTGCATACGCTAACCCCGGGTCCCGACAACGCGTGAATTGACGCATCTCACGCACAGTGCGTCCCGTGGGAAAGCATCTTGGTCTTGGAATCTGAGACGTCTGCGATGTTTGGTCTTTAAATTAATTGCTGCTGTCGTCTTGGCTTCTCTATGCCGGGGGATTTTTGTTCTATAAATAAGCCTTTCTCTTCCACAGCGTTTCGCCTCTATCCAGCTTGCTGCTTTGCCTCTTCCTTCTTCTCTTCTTCCTCTCATGGTTCCCAGGCGAGGTGTTGGCCGTGGCCGTGTTCGTCGTGGCCGTGGTGGCCGTACACCACGCTCATGCCGTGGTGGTCGCCATGGTACGGCGCCAATGCCTTCCTCCTCTCCCTTGGAGGAGGGATTCTGGCGCTATGATTTTCTTTTACGCGTTCGTGGCCAGAGCGCCAATCGCGTTCTTCTTCCCTCTGCTTTTTCCGCCATTGTCTCTGAACGTGGCTTAGGTGGCTTGCTTCTGCATCTTCAAGGGAGCTGTCGATCTCCTTCTTATGTTGACTTGGAGGTTGATAGCTCCCGCTTGATTTTTTGTGGCTCTGGTTGGATTTTGTTTTCTCGGCGGGTGAATTTGCGAGATGGCGATATGCTCAGCTGTCGTTTTGACGGCTAAAGCACTGTCACTGTCCGGGCGTTCGACCCGAGTGGAAACAACATGGATCCGCACTGGCAGGAGTCGAGCAGCGACAGCTCCACAAGGTCGAGGAGTCCTACGCCTGCATCTTCTACAACTCCGTCTTCTGGCGACTCGTTAGGTGGTGATGCCGTCTCTATCAGCTCCGAAGAGGACATCGACGTCAAGCCGTCGATCAAGCGGGCGCGCCAAGCGACCTTGTAGAACTGGAGGCGGCCTCATCTTCGCCGGCAACTCGGAGAAGAGGTTGTGCAGCCAAAGAAGAAGGCGTGCAGCTGCAGCTGGAGAAGAAGCTGGTGGAGCAGGAGAAGAAGCTGGTGGAGCATCGAAAAATAAGTCGAGCTTCACCCTTTTGTTATGTCATTGACATCCTCCGCTAGCTCCCTTTTTTCCTTTGTCTGTGGTGATGCCCTTGTACTAGAGTCTATTACCCCTCATGGGCACACATGTAAAAGTCTTGATTCCTTGGGTAATTCTCTCTTGTAACAGGAGCTGCCTTATATCCAAATGTAGTTGAGTCATTTTATTCCTTTATGGTTGAATTCAAGCTGTGGTTGAGATCTTGGAATAAACTATGTTTTCGACTCCTGTGATGCACTGTCTTCGACTCCTTCTGATAGCGCATAATGTCTTCGATGCCATCTGATAGCGCGAAATGTCTTCGACTCCATCTGATAGCGTGAAATGTATTCGATTCCATCTGATAGCGCGAAATGTCTTCGACTCCATCTGATAGCGTGAAATGTCTTCGATTCCTCCCGTGATGCACTGACTTTAACTTTCTAGTGTGTTCTATCGGGTGCGCGGCAGCGCTCCCGATGGGAGTAGCCCCCGAGGCTACGTTTGAGTTGTAGAGTCAAACATAGGCTTAAAACTTTGCGTATTTCCTCGCGGTTCAACTCTGGAGTAGTCCCCGAGTCTTGGTTGTTTGTCGTCCGTGTGAAGACTTGAAGATTGCTAACTTGGTGTTTTTGAATAGGACCGTAGCGTGTCTCGGGGAATGCTTATGCCTGAGCCCCCGAGTTTTTAAGGTGAGTTCGCGTATGTGGCGATAGCTTCTCTCAGGGGTATTTGTGCTTAAGCCCCCGAGTTCTTTGGTTAAGATCGCGTAGATGATGATAGCTTCTCTCGGGGAGATTTTATGCTTAATCCCCCGAGTGCTTTGGCGAAGATCGCTTAAGTGGTGATAGCGTCTCTCAGGGGGATTTAATGCTTAAGCCCCCGATTGCTTTGGTTAAGATCGCTTAAGTGGCGATAGCGTCTCCCGGGGGGATTTTATGCTTAAGCCCCCGAGTGCTTTGGCGAAGATCGCTTAAATGGAGATAGCGTCTCTCGGGGGGATTTTATGCTTAAGCCCCCGAGTGCTTTTGTTAAGATCGCTTGAGTAGAGATAGCGTCTCTCGGGGGGATTTTATGCTTAAGCCCCCGAGTGCTTTGGTTAAGATCGCTTGAGTGGCGATAGCGTCTCTCGTGGGGATTTTATGCTTAAGCCCCCGAGTGCTTTGGTTAAGATCGCGTAGGCGATGATAGCGTCTCTTGGGGGGAGTGCATGCTCGAGCCCCCGAGTGCTTTGGTTAAGATCGCTTGAGTGGCGATAGCGTCTCTCGGGGGGATTTTATGCTTAAGCCCCCGAGTGCTTTGGTTAAGATCGCGTAGGAGATGATAGCATCTCTCGGGGGGAGTGTGTGCTCGAGCCCCCGAGTGCTTTGAGATGGCAGTATTTGGGCAACATTTATTTTATTGCGGTTGAGCGGCTACATGAGTTGCCAGTCATGTCTGACCGATGGGGACTATGGATAGAACAGTCGCAAGTTTGCTACGTTCCATGCGTTACCCACGTCCTCGTCTGTCTTCGGGTTCTTCAGCCTGTAGGCGCCACCTCCGATGACTTCTGAGACTATAAATGGTCCTTCCGATTGGGGGGCAAGTTTATGGACCTTCTCTTGTATCAGCCGTAGGACTAGGTCACCTTTGTTGAAGGCTCTAGTGCGCAAGCGACTGCTTTGGTAGGTACGTAGCTTGTCCTGGTACCCCTCTGATTTTGCCAGGGCTGTATCTCTTGCTTCGTCAGCTGTATCTTTGTCATCTTGTAATGCTTCTTCTGTTTCTTCTTCTTCGTACCCGGTGACCCGAGGTGCTCCGAACTTGAGGTCATGTGGTAGTACTGCCTCTGCCCCGTACACCATGAAGAAGGGTGTGTACTGGGTCGCGGTGTTTGGTGTAGTTCGTAGGCTCCATAGTACCACGGGGAGTTCTTCTACCCAGTTTCCGGCAGCTTGCTCGAGTGGTGCAAGGAGCCGCTTCTTGATTCCCCCGTATACAAGGCCGTTTGCTTTTTCCACTTGGCCGTTGGACTGCGGGTGCGTGACTGATGCATAATTGATTTTGATGCCCAGTTCTTCGCAAAAGTTCTGGAATTTTGCGGCTGTGAAGTTCGTGCCGTTGTCCGTGATGATGTTTTGTGGCACTCCGAACCTGAAGATGATCGATTTGATGAAGTTGACAGCCGTGAGGGCTGTGGGGCTGGTGATGGGCACTGCTTCGATCCATTTAGTGAACTTGTTGACTGCGACGAGCAGGTGTGTCCTTCCGCCCTTTGATGATTTCTTGAGTGGGCCCATCATGTCGAGTCCCGAGGTGGCGAACGGCCAGGATAGTGGTATGGTCTTGAGTTCTGAGGCAGGGGCGTGTAGCCTGTTGGCAAATTTCTGGCAGGCGACACAACATCGCACAATTTCCTCTGCGTTTTTTATGGCTGTGGGCCAATAGAACCCGGCTCGGAATGCTATGGACACGAGTACTCGACTTCTCGCATGGTGCCTGCAGGTGCCTTCATGGATTTCGAGCAGTAGGGATTTTCCGTCCTCTTCGTCGATGCACCTTTGGAGTATCTGGGTGATGCTGCGCTTGTATAGTTGTTTGTTAATCACCGTGAACGCCTTGGATCGTCGGCTGATGTGTTGTGCTTCGGCCACGTCTTGCGGTAGTGTACCTTAGATTAGGAATCGAAGGAACGGTTGGGCCCAGACAGGTCGGTCGAGCTCTGTCGGAGCTGTGCTGTCGGGTGTGCTGGTGCTTCTTCCTTCTGATGGGCTTGCTGCTGCCACCTACGCCAGGTCTGTTGCGTCCTCGCCGTCCACGACTGCTTAAGGTGCTGCTGCCTGTACCTTGATGGATCTCTGGCTGATGCTTTCGAGAAAAATGCCGGGTGGTATTGGTCCTCGGGTCGAACCAATGTTCGCGAGTTCGTCAGCTTCTGTGTTGTTGGCCCTGGTGATGTAGTTGAGCTCGCAACCGTCGAAACTTCCTTCGAGTGCCTTGTAGAGCTTCTGGTAGGCCGCCATGTTGTCAGCTATTGCGTCGCAGTTTCTCATCGTCTGCTGGACGACGAGATTGGAGTCCCCGTAGATTATGAGGCGAGTGGCTCCGCACGTTTTGGCCATGCGCATGCCATGGAGGAGTGCCTCGTATTCCGCTTCGTTGTTGGAGGCGTGACTGAAGTTGATCTGGAGGACATATTTTAGCTTTGTTCCTTTAGGGGAGATGAGCACAACTCCTGCCCCGGCTCCTTGTTGTCTCTTGGACGCATCTAAGAACATTGACTATGAATTTGATAGGTCTGGGGGGCCTGGTGTCTGAACCTCCATCCACTCGACCAAGAAATCTGGGAGTACATGGGCTTTGATGGCTGTTGGGTGCTTGAACTGCAGGTCCCGTGGGCTGAGCTCAGTGTTCCACTCGGCGACTCGTCCAGTCGCTCCAGGGTTGTTGAGTATGCCAGCGAGTGGTGCACTGCTCACGATTGTGATAGGGTGCTCGTCGAAGTAGTGGGACACCTTTCTTGAGGTCATGATGACGACCAGTAGTAGCTTCTGGTAATGCGGGTACCGCTGCTGGGAATTGGTCAGGAGCATGCTGAGGTAGTAGATTGGTCTCTGGATGTTCTGGACCTTGCCTTCTTCTGTGCGCACACACCGAGCGCTGTGCTTACTACACTGTTGCGTGCTGCCACGTAGAGGTATAGCTTCCCTCGTTCCCTGGGTACCGCCAGGATTGGTGGGGTCGAGAGTGTCTTTTTCAGGTCCGCGAATGCTTGGAGGGCTTCCTCCGTCCACTCGAATTTCTCTCCTTTCCTGAGCAGCTGATAGAAAGGCAGCGTGCGTTCTCCCAGCCTGCTGATGAAGCGGCTTAGGGCTGCGAGTCTTCCAGTGAGCTGTTGTACTCTTTTGACGTCGGTTGGTTCTTGCATTCGGGCGATGGCTTGGACTTTCTCCGGGTTTGCCTCGATTCCTCGGTGATGGCTTCTCGCCCCGTCGTTGGTTTCCCCAAGTGTAAGGTTGAGATGTAGTGCAGCAGCAGTTTTCCCTCGGTGAAGATACCAAGGTTTGTCTCTAGCAGGACTCCAGAGATGATAAGTAGGTGTCAGCGGCGCAGCTGACGCGGACCTGCACACAGACACAGATAACTTTGTTCCCAACGAAGTTCAGAGAGGTTGTCAATCTCTTCGGTCTTGTTGTTTAAAAAGGATAAAATGCAAGGGATAATGATAGCAAATAAAAGAGGTAAAGTAAATGTAGCGTGGAAACAGTGATAAGGATATGGACCGGGATACGTGATGTTCGCTAGTGATGTCTCTCTCCCAAAATACGATAAAATTGCTATGCGAGGTAAACAAATTACAGAAAGGCAATTGACAGGATTATGAACGCACCGCAATGCTAACTATGCTACAAAAGAAAGGAAGAGGTTCAAAAGCACGGGCAGTACGCCAAAGTAAGTAGACCGAAATCCATCTGCATCTACTACTAATCATCCACCTTGAGATATCTATCCAGAACATCTCGCTGGTATTAAGTTGCGAGCCCCACCCAAAGTGTAAACCCAAAGCAACAGACAACTGCATTAAAAAGAACTCTGCGTAAAGTAAACAATCCTTGTAACCGTGGTTACAAGCACCGTTGTTTTCCCCCTTGTGGCAACAACACATCCCCTAGACTCATGTTTCTATCACTCAAGCGTGTCATCAGGGAGGCATGAACCCACAATCTAGCACAACGCTCCCTCTTGGAGTCACTACCTACTACTTGGCCAAAGCAATAAACAGCAACGGAGAACATGCAAGAATTACTTAGGAACAAAAATATAAAAGATAGAAACCAAATATATTACTCTATCACAATCTGAACATAATCTCATAATCCATCAGATCCGATCAAACTCAACATAGCAATAGCAGAAATATTACAAAGGTGCCTCGATCATGTAGGGCAGCTCACGAGGTCTAAACAATGAAGATCAAATAGGGGAGGAGAACATCACATAGCTACTGATCACGGACCCATGGTCCAAGAAAGACTACTCATGGGACATCCGGGGAGCATCCATGGTGGAGAGGAGACTCCCGGAGATCAATCCTCCCTCCGGCAGGGTGCCGGGAAGGGGTCTTCTGGTGCTCCCGATCTTGGAAGCGCGGCGGCGGCGGAACAGAGGCGAGTTCGCGGAATAGGGTTCTGCTTCTGGAGTTTTCCCGTGACGGGGATAAATAGGCGAAAGGGGGCAGCCAGAGGTGGGCCAGGGACCCCAGGCGCCCCCCTGGCGCGGCCAGGGGTGGGGCCGCGCCAGGTGGCCTCCTGGCCCCCCTTGGCCCCCTCTGGCCCCTCCCGGGCTCTTCTGGAAGCTTCCTGTACGCTGTTTTTTTCTGTATTTTTCCCGGAATTTTTCTGGCATTTTTTATATGGGGGAAAACTGAAATAGAAAAACAGCAGAAAACAGGAACTGGCACTGGGGTGCACTGAGTTAATAGGTTAATCCAAATATGATCAAAAGTGTATGAAAGTGTATCTAGATCATAGCAATATCACACAAAACATACATGGAGCAAGCAGAAATTATTGATACGTTTTGGACGTATCAACATCCCCAAGCTTAATTCCTGCTCGTCCTCGAGTAGGTAAATGATAACAACATAATTTCTGTGGTGACATGCTAGCAACCATAAAAGAACTTTGAAAAGTAAAGCAATCAAGGTTAGAGATTCAAATCAAGTCATAACATGCAAGAGTCTATATTAGCATTGAAACAAGTAACAAAAGAACATTAGGTGCAAGAGCTCTCGCTGTCCGTGACTCGAATGTCTCCAAATGGTTTTTACGTGCAAGAAAGGGGATAGGGAATACGAGAAAAAGTATTTTTGTGTTGAGAACTCAATCTACTAAAGTTTCATACTTTGTCTTCTTTGGAATCTTATCTTGACTCGTCCCCAGACCACTAGCCAGGTACAAGTCAATTTGATCCACTCCTTTTCGATATTTTGAGCACTCATGCAATGGATGAGCGTAGGCACGAGAGTTGACACTTAGGATGGAAAAGAGAGAATATGGTGGAGAAGGAAGACAAAAAAGAATGAGAAAGGCTCACATCAATGAAGACAATCATAGGCAAGAGATGCCAAATGATAGATATGATGTGAGGAGTAGGGATTGCCATGCAACGGATGCACATACGAGCTAAGAAGCTCTCCAATAGCTATATGCATAATGATCATCTCTATGGAGTACAAGGATATAGAGGGAGTACTAGTGTGGATCTCTCAAAAGGATAATAGTGTTGCCCCTTTCTCTCTTTTTATTTCTTTTTCTCTTTTTCTATTTTTTTGTATTTTTTTGTGGCCTCAATGGCTCTTTCTATTTAACTCTCATTTGTCCTCTTTGGGATCTTTTAATGTGTCCACTTTGGGATCTTTTCCTCACTTAAGGGCAACACTCTATTTTACAAGAAGGTAAAGGAGATATTTCACACTTTACAAGGTACTCAAAACATAAAGAAGATGTAACTATCATGATGTATACAATGTATGCCTCTGGCAGTGTAGCAGGAACATGTATGACATGATGATCAAGTCATGAATAGGTGGATGTTGCATGGCAATATAACTCGGAAATGCTATGGAAATGCCTTGATAGGTAGGTATGGTGGCTGTTTTGAGGAAAGATATAAGGAGGCTTATGATGACAGAGCGTATCATGCCAAGGGTTTGGATGTACCGGCGAAGGTGGACACCAACTCTCGGAGTGAGAAGAAGGCAATGCACGGCACAGGAGAGGCTAGCAAAATATGGGAAGGTGGAAGTGTAAACTCTCAATACTTACATTAGTACGAAGAACTCATGCACTTATTATCGATAACTCTCAATCTAATGAGGAGGTTCACAAAGAGACAAGTACCCCGAGGAGGAGTGTATGGGGGTTTGGTTATCCTTGCGCATCCTCGACTCATGGTACGTGAGTGTTCTCTGATATTCGACTCCTCAGAAGAGTAGTGATCCATCTAGTAGCTAGAGTTCTCAACTAGTTTTGTAGGTTTTCGAAAATAAACACGGATTGCCCAAAATACGACACCTATCACTAATAGGCAAGAGATCTTGACACCAAAAGTCCAAACATTACTCATAACAATACCTCAAAACTATTGCAAGCTACTACTAAAATTAAATAGCAACCTCGAGTACCTACTTCTCAAAATAAGACACAACTCAGTGCAACAACCAACTCTCTTTAACAAGATAAACATGAAAACTAAAAAGAGTTCCAGCAACAAACTAAACAAAAGCCAAGGCTCTTGCTAAAGACAAACTAAGACTAAAACTAAACATGGCAGTAGCTATGAAAAGATAAAGAACACACAACAGCAAAAAGATAGGCATGAAGAATCCTATGATGTGTTCTAAATTTTGAAAATGGAGCGTGTTTCTCTCCCACACAAAGTAAGAAAGGATCTAACTTGTTATAAACAGCAAGCAAAGCTAAAGAAACTAAAAACAAAACCTAAGAGCGAGACGCTCCAAGCATAGCACATAACACATGAAGTGATAAAAATATAGTGAGACGAAGGACGAACCGATGATTTTTGATGGAGAAGGGGATGCACGGGGGCATCCCCAAGCTTAGATGCTTGAGTCTCCTTGAATATTTGTTGGGGATGCATGGGGCATCCCCAAGCTTGAGCGCTTGACACTCCTGGATCTTCTTTCATCATCTTCCATCGCACACTTGAAAACTCCCTTCATACATAACTCATCATAAGCTGATTAGAGAGGTTAGTACCCTTAATAAATAAATTTTCTCCACTGGATATAAAAATATTCTTGAATATCTACTGTTTCTCAAGAGTGCCAAAAAGTTTTTGCAAAGAAAAAGCAAGCTTAAGGTTTGCAAAAGTTAGGAGAGACAAAACGTGGCAGAATCTGTGAAAAACAGAGCAGAAGATAGTAAAGATTTTTTTAGGGGCACTTCCGAAACTCATATAAAAAAAATCAGAACATACGGAAGTTTCGTAATTGTATAGAGAATACTGTGTAAAAATTTCAGATCAAAAGGATGAACTGTGATTTTTATGGAATTTTTCTGGTCATGAGGACAGAATCTGTTTTCTGGACAGCATGTCACAACTTTTACTTCCCTTGCCGTAAGAGGCTATAACTTGGAACAAAGCTGAAAAATAAAGATACAATGATGTTGCTACAGTAGTAAAAAACATCAAGACACAACAAAAGCAAAAATAAAAACCTAAATTCGTTGCGGGCTGCCTCCCGAAAGTGCTTCTTTAAAGCCATTACCTAGGCTTAAAGATTTTTAAAAGATGCTCTCATAAGAATATGAATTTGGAGCAAAAGAGAGCATCAAGAAGAAAATATGAGACACATTTAAGCCTAACCCACTTCCTATGCATAGGCATCTTATAAGAAAATAAATCAAAGAAGCAAAAAGAAACCCGCATAGGAAGGTGGAACAAGAACATCTTCAAAACTTTCAACATAAAGAGAGGAGTTTTAGTAATATGGAAGTTTCTACAACCAAACTTCCCTCTCTCAAAATAATTTTCAGTAGTATCATGAACAACATCAAGAATATAGCTATCACATAAATCGTGTTGTTCATGACCTACAAGCACACGTGTATAGTTTTCAACACGGTCTTTAGGATTATAAGATAAATGGAACTCATCACATTGAGCCTTGATAAGAGCACAATTCTCCGGAATATGAGTTGGAGATTTCAAAAGGATAATAGGACAATCAAGTGTGGGTGCAATAGCAAAAATTTCATGCTTAACATGAGGAACTATAGAAAGTTCATTTCCGTAAGCATCATCCATAGTGGCATCACGACCATAAGCATAGAAGGCATCAACTTCATCAAAAAGGGATATTTCAAAAGAATCCATAGGATCATAACACTCATATAAGGTAAGATTAAAAGAGTTACTCTCATTAGAAGGTAGACATGGATGGATCCATTCTTCCTCCTTTTGTTCGTCACTCTCCTCCTCTTTTTCATCCAAGGAGCTTTCGGTTTCATCAATTTCTTCTTTCATAGAGTCCTGCAAAACATTAGTCTCTTCCTTTGGGGGAGAGATTCTGTCAAGATGATCAGTAATATAATAATTTGCATCATAATTTTCCAAACAATAGTTAAGTATAGCAAGACTCTCAGATTTGTAAGGGGCATCATTAATATTTCTAAGAAGAGAAGTAATTTCATAGGCACCCTTATAAGCAACAAATTCTTCTATTGGCTCTGCATCATAAAAATCATAGTTTCCCTTAGCATAAGAAGCTAAGGTTTCATCATCATTGTACTCACATTGGAAAGAAAGGTGTTTGTGCCTCATAAAGCAACAAGATTCATCCCTGCAAAAAGATATATTATATATTGAGCACAAGTTTCTAGCATACTCATACAACTGGTGTATTTGTTTCCATAAGTGTATCCCCTTTTGAGACAAGCAGTGTTCCTTGTACCACTTTTGCTGATCCTCGGTGAATCCTCCATGCCAATAAGATCTAGTTTCAAAGAAGTCAGACATTGATTGCCAAGTAAGTAACTAGACATACTATTTTTTTGGATTTTTGATAAAGGACACAAAGATAAAAACTGAAAGATAAACTAACAAGACTAAAAAACAAAGGTAAAGGGTAGTGTGAAAATCCCCTATCTTAGCACTTGGAGTCCCCGGCAACGGCGCCAGAAAACTTGCTTGATGGCTTCTCGCCCCTTCGTTGGTTTCCCCAAGTGTAAGGTTGAGATGTAGTGCAGCAGCAGTTTTCCCTCGGTGAAGATACCAAGGTTTGTCTCCAGCAGGACTCCAGAGATGATAAGTAGGTGTCAGCGGGGGAACTGATGCGGACCTGCACACAGACACAGATAACTTTGTTCCCAACGAAGTTCAGAGAGATTGTCAATCTCTCCGGTCTTGTTGTTTACAAAGGATAAAATGCAAGGGATAATGATAGCAAATAAAAGCGGTAAAGTAAATGTAGCGTGGAAACAGTGATAAGGATATGGACCGGGATACGTGATGTTCGCTAGTGATGTCTCTCTCCCAAAAGACGATAAAATTGCTATGCGAGGTAAACAAATTACAGAAAGGCAATTGACAGGATTATGAACGCACCGCAATGCTAACTATGCTACAAAAGAAAGGAAGAGGTTCAAAAGCACGGGCAGTACGCCAAAGTAAGTAGACCGAAATCCATCTGCATCTACTAGTAATCATCCACCTTGAGATATCTATCCAGAACATCTCGCTGGTATTAAGTTGCGAGCCCCACCCAAAGTGTAAACCCAAAGCAACCGACAACTGCATTAAAAAGAACTCTGCGTAAAGTAAACAATCCTTGTAACCGTGGTTAAAACCACCGTTGTTTTCCCCCTTGTGGCAACAACACATCCCTAGACCCATGTTTCTGTCACTCAAGCGTGTCATCAGGGAGGCATGAACCCACAATCTAGCACAACGCTCCCTCTTGGAGTCACTACCTACTACTTGGCCAAAGCAATAAACAGCAACGGAGAACATGCAAGAATTACTTAGGAACAAAAATATAAAAGATAGAAACAAAATATATTACTCTATCACAATCTGAACATAATCTCATAATCCATCAGATCCGATCAAACTCAACATAGAAGTAGCAGAAATATTACAAAGGTGCCTCGATCATGTAGGCCAGCTCACGAGGTCTAAACAATGAAGATCAAAGACGGGAGGAGAACATCACATAGCTACTGATCACGGACCCATGGTCCAAGAAAGACTACTCACGGGACATCCGGGGAGCATCCATGGTGGAGAGGAGACTCCCGGAGATCAATCCTCCCTCCGGAAGGGTGCCGGGAAGGGGTCTTCTGGTGCTCCCGATCTTGGAAGCGCGGCGGCGGCGGAACAGAGGCGAGTTCGCGGAATAGGGTTCTGCTTCTGGAGTTTTCCCGTGACGGGGATAAATAGGCGAAAGGGGGCAGCCAGAGGTGGGCCAGGGACCCCAGGCGCCCCCCTGGCGCGGCCAGGGGTGGGGCCGCGCCAGGTGGCCTCCTGGCCCCCCTTGGCCCCCTCTGGCCCCTCCCGGGATCTTCTGGAAGCTTCCTGTACGCTGATTTTTTCTGTATTTTTCCCGGAATTTTTCTGGCATTTTTTATATGGGGGAAAACTGAAATAGAAAAACAGCAGAAAACAGGAACTGGCACTGGGGTGCACTAAGTTAATAGGTTAGTCCAAATATGATCAAAAATGTATGAAAGTGTATCTAGATCATAGCAATATCACACAAAACATGCATGGAGCAAGCAGAAATTATAGATACGTTTTGGACGTATCACTCGGGCAGAGACCATATAGCCGAGCAGCTTCCCCGCCGGTACACCGAATGCGCAGTTCTTTGGGTTGAGTTTGATTCTGTATTTGTTGAGCGCTGCGAAGGTTTCGCGCAGTTCGTCGAGTAGTGTGGCTGCTTTGTAGGTCTTGATGATGATGTCGTCCACATAGACTTGCACATTTCTTCCGATTTGCTCTTTCAGGAAGGCCTGCATCATTCGTTGATATGTGGCGCCTGTGTTCTTGAGCTCGAAGGGCATGGTCCTGTAGCAGAATACGCCATAGGGGGTGATGAACGATGTGTGCTCTTCGTCTTCTTCCTTCATCCTGATCTGGTTGTATCCTGAGTAGGCATCAAGAAAGGAGAGTAGACCGCACCCTGCTGCCGAGTCGATTATCTGATCGATTCTAGGCAGGGGGACGTGGTCCTTCGGGCAATGCTTGTTGACTGGTCCGTAGTCGACACACATGCACAACACGTTGTGTCTTTCTTGGGCACCAGCACTGGGTTGGCTATCCAGGTGGCTTTCTTCGTTTCTCGGATGAACTGGGCGTCAAGTAACCGGTTGACTTCCTCTCCGATTGCTCTGCGCTTGGGCTCCGAGAATCGTCTCAGAGCTTGCTTCACCGGCTTCGTGTTTTGCTTGATGTGTAGGTGTTGGAATTATGCCCTAGAGGCAATAATAAATTGTATTATTATAATTCCAGGTTCATTATTAATGTTTATATGTCTGTGCTATAACTGCAATGGCTTATGCGGAGGTTTGCCAAGTAGCATGTTAACTGCCTCCGGTGGAAAACCCATATGGAGGTGTGGAGTATAAACACCAAGTGTTCTTAGTCTTGGAACAAAACAAGAAGGTGGATGACTTGGTATAATGGTTAATGGTTAATCATGCGGATACCTAATAGATCTCACCTCAGGTTTTGTATAGTATCGTGAAGAAAATAGGACAAGATCGATAACCTTGTCTGCATCTTACTAGATCCGTTCTTGGGTTTGGTTTTCATAGTGCCAGATTTTTTTTTGTTTTCTACTCCGAATCCCAACAGCGGTATCATGAGCTAGTCTAGTGCTAGATGCAGGTTCGATCTAGAGTTCATAAGTGATGAACGGGCATTGCACAAAATTTTCATTGCGCTCGGTTTTTTGATAATAGATCTAAACTGAATCTTCTAGTTGCTTCCCCTCTAATTGCACAAGTTGATCCCTCCTGCATTGCTTGATTTTGTTACAAACATCTTGCCCCTCGGGGTCCTTCTATGCTGCTCCTGAGTATGCTGGTCGCGCGAAGATGATTTGGGTCTTGCTTTTGGTGTGGAGAAATTGTGTAACAAAAGGGGCGTGTTAGATTCTTGATCTAGCACAGGGGATCACGCGTATTGACGATTGTTCAGTATGGGTCATGAGACTAGATTGTAGTCTCATGGTTCATACGCCCCGAGTGTTAATCTAGCAACTTGAAGATTTTGCTTTACATGGTTACGTAGCTAGCAAAACGCTTTGCCTTGCAAACCCTAGCAGCCACGTAAAAGATGCAAAGAATGAGTAGAAGAACGTCTAACTTGTTTTTGCAGGAACATGTGATGTGGTATAGTCTTCGTTATGGTAAAAGTTGTATGAGATGATTATACTTTGTACATGTTAAATTTGCATGACTTGCATGTCATGGTAGGGCATGATGGCTGGAGTCATATGATTTTCATTTATTCGGCCTGCGTGCCAAACTTCATGTAATTTTATTTTTATAGAATAGATGCTAGCAATAGTTGTAGTATCTACATGAAGATGATGATCATACGTCATGATGCTTGACGACATGTCGTGCGTGGAGGTGATGCTCTCCGCCAAAAGAGGATGAAGAAAGAAAAGCATGGTGCTTGGAGCTTCTTGAAGAAAAGGGCTATACCATATCACATACATTAAACTGCCTGTGATGTTAATCCTTTTCATTGCCTGTTTTGATTGCGCACTAGTCGTAATTTTAATAGGATGATCTCTCTTAAAATATCAAGAAGTTCGTGCTCTCCCAACCGTGCAACCGCCTGTAATAAACGCCACCCGAGGTGCGTCGTGTAACGCGAGTACCAACGGAAAGGTAACAAAGAGGCGGGTGGATTGATTTGTCTCCACAGCAATAGCGCTTGGTTGTCTTGACGTTCTACCTTATCCGATCTGAGCTCGGAGCACAAGTGTCGAAAGAATAATACAAGAGTCATAAGTCGGTTATGATTGGTTTAGTTAGACCTACACGGTTGATCACCTCCATGGCTGAGTGTTACATCGGTGGCAGGTGTATTGATCCGGATCTTGATTACCCTAAGATCAATTTTGAGAGATATTGGTTTTAGTGGGAGCCTTAGATTAAACTTGTTAAGATTAATGCAATTGATTTTGAACCACGTCTAAATCAATCTGTTTATATCGTTGTAGAGAGATGGCCTGCAACAACAATGCTTTTAGCTTAGGACCGATGCTTGAAAAAGAGAAGCTTGCTGCAAATGGGGGCAACTATGCGGACTGGTTCCGTAATCTTGGGTTTGTCCTCAAAGTTGCTAAGAAGGACTATGTTCTCAAGGAAGCTCTCCCAGCCGCTCCCGCTGAGGATGCATCGCAGGACGATAAGAACGTCTATGCAACTAAAGTAGATGACCACACCGTAGTACACTGCTTGATGCTTACATGCATGGATACAGAGCTTCAGAAACGTTTTGAGAACTTCTCCGTTGTTGACATGGTGACACAACTGGACGCTCTGTATCGGAAGCATGCTAGAACTGAACGTTACGAGATAACAAAGCAGCCGTGGGAATGCAAGATGGCAGAAGGTAGCTCCCTAAGCGAGCACATGATCAAACTTGTTGGTTACACACAGAGGCTGAATGCTCTGGGATTTGCGATCCCTACGACACTCGGCACTGACATTCTCCTTGCGTCACTCCCTCTGTCTTATAACGGCTTTATCATGAATTACAACATGAATGGGCTTGACAAGACCACAGACGAATTTTTCGCTATGCTTAAGACTGCGGAAGTATCTATGCAGAAGGATCCAAGCCACCTGTTGGCTGTGGTGAACACTACCAGTTTCAAGAAGAAGGGCAAAGGCAAAAATGCCAAGAGCGGTGGTAAGACCAAAGCTCAGGTAAAAACCAAGACTGGCCCAACTAAAGATTCTGAGTGTCACTACTGGAAGAGCAAGGGGCACTGGAAGAAGAATTGCAAGAAGTATCTGGGAGATCTGAAAAGTGGTCTGATCACCAAAGGTATAAATAAGTTATACTAAGTTAATAGACAATTTCATTATTTTCATATTCATAGGTATAATTGATACCATATCGATTGCTAATGGTTCGCAAATCGGTACAGGGAATTCTCAGAATTCAAAGGAGAAGAACGAATGAAGTACAAGTCCGCGTCGGAAGTGGTGCCCAAGTCACCCAAGGCCGTCGACGTTCGTCTATCAAGATTTATCTTAGAGTTTGAATAAAAGTTATTTAATTCAGAGGTCGTGTAAAACAATAATATCGTATTATGTCGTCTGCACGGTGGATGTGTTATCCACGTTTTGAATAATGGTTGTTCGAAAAATCATTACTCTCTGAATATCACCCTTCGTGGTGAATTATTTAAGTTGAAATCTTGATGTTATGTCTATTTTCTTGATTGCTAAATAAATTAAGTTATGTGATGATAATGCCATTATTGTAACGGCATAAATGACTTAGTCGCATTAGAACTAAGCGCATGCGGAAGCTTCATATCGATGAAGTCATTCAATCTCTTGGCTTTGAGTCACTTGACACATGCAATGTTTTTCTAATAGACAAAATCATTGATTAAATGAATTGTTCAAGTGTTTAGTAAACTATTGGTAATACCACATATCGATGTGTGAAGAACCAATAAACAGTACTTTACATAAAACTTTGTGATAATGACTTGTATAGATATACCGATATTTAGACAAGACATAATATCTGAAAGTTTGAATAAGTTCAAAACTGTTTCAACACAAAGAGAATTATCATCACACATAGATCAAATATTTGACGATCTGATCGTAAAATAAATGAGTTAAAGAATTTAGAAAACATCATAAAGTGTATGAAGTCAGTTCATAAACTAGCGTCTCTTGAGACCCCGTATAGCTACGGAGTATCTTGACGCATAACCAAGCCCTATATGGCATATTGGAATTAAAATTGTTTTCTACCTTGAATTCCAGCATGACATGGTAAGGTCGGTGATGTACTTAAACCACACTCCCATTTACTATACTACTTAACGCTTTTGAGAAACCACTTACGAACTAAATAGAGCATCGTCATATGATTGTTGAAACAATGCCCTATAAAGAATATGGGATGGATGAGAACTCCAATTGTTGTTTCATAATTTCGGAGATGTATTTAGAATATACTCGATCCCGAATATAAGTATTGTAGAAACATCATGTTACGAACAACACTTCCACTACCATACCCGGGAAAAATGTTTATCACGGGACATGGGATTTTTCTTGAGAAAATTGCTCTCTTGAAACAATTAAGTGGGAGTACTAATAGATTGATAATGATTACATTGAATCATTTGGTTCTACAGAATGAAAATCAGAAACTCGTTCTAGAGATAAACCCTGTGACCAAACCAGAAATTCCTACATTTGATGAAAAGGAAGAATAAAACTCTGAAATGTGTTCAAGAGATGAAATGATCAAGTCCTATGATGTATCACACAGCTTTTTAAATTCACGTTGGACCAAGGTGGTTCTATAGTGTGATAAACCTGTGAACTACAAGAAACCATGACGAGCACTAACTCCACTGTATGGCTTAAAAACCATAAAAACTATATGAAAGCCATCCAAATCAAGTTGAGAACTTGGTAAAACCCTCCTAAGGATACCTGATCATTAGAATGGATTTGACTTTCATAGATATGAACATAGACGATAGCTTAATAGTTGATATTGCTCAACTTATCGTAAAAACAAGTTTTTCGATAGAGTTCAAAAGGTTGACTACAATGTGTGTAGTGATGCAAATGTTCATATGGAAAATTACTAATAATCGCAACATACTTCTGAAGTATGACATATGGATTTTTCTTTTGAGAAAATTAAACAAAGGGTGTATGCATGATACAACCTGAAAGATTTAATGATCTATACGATATTAGTAAAAGTGAGAATGCTTCAAAGATCAGTCTATAGTTGAAGCAAATATCACAGAGCTGGAGTAATAGTTTTTGATGAAGTTATAAAGTTATTATTTCGTCAATAATCATATAAGATATGGAATTAAGTGGGAGCACGATTCTAATAAGATATGTGAATGACATATGACTGATTGAGAATAAATATTTTAGCAAAATAAAGCACTAAGGTATTGGATATCCTGAAAGTGCAACAAGCACCAAATTAATCTAAATAGTAGATTAGTTCTCTTGAAGTACCTCAGATGAAGAAAGGTTCTATGAGGAAAACTAAAGAGTTCATTACAAATAGATGAAAGAAAGTTTCATAATGATTTGTAATATTTTCTTTTTCGGTCTATAGCTAAGTAGCAAAATAGGATGTTGAAAATTGTTTTTCAAGCTAAGGCACATAGCGGGATTTCTACAACGTAGACGTGAAACATGAAAACTTTAGTAGTTGCATTGGAGGGTATTTGGATCAGGAACACCATCATAGTGATTGGCATAGTTCCGAACGCTTGATCTACAGAAACCATATTTTGATATGAGCATCATGATCAAAGCAAAGTAAGCTAAGAGCTCACTGTAGTCCAAACATGTTTAACAATAGTGCCCTATCTTCAAATACTTCATAAAGATGAAGGGGTACATTAAGATACACAGGATTGAGACGAGCCTAAAAGCATTAAGCTCTGTGACAAAGTCTATACCACGAGCAAGCATGAAGACCAAAGTGCCATTGGTCTGAGTAAACCATGCAACTAGATTATTGTCTCTAGTGCAAGTGGGAGACTGTTGGAATTATGCCCTAGAGGCAATAATAAATTGTATTATTATAATTCCACGTTCATTATTAATGTTTATATATCTGTGTTATAATTGCAATGGCTTATGCGGAGGTTTGCCAAGTAGCATGTTAATTGCCTCCGGAGGAAAACCCATATGCAGGTGTGGAGTATAAACACCAAGTGTTCTTAGTCTGCCTCTAGGACTAACCCGTGTGTTATGGATGACATGTTTTCCTGTTCATAGGGCATTGGAAATGCCGGTAACACATGGGCGCACATTGTTGCCAGAACAAGGGTGCTGAACCGACCCAATTGTATGATTTACTTTGAGATCACATCGTTACCATGTTATAAGTAAAATCATCTAAAGTTAATATGCATGTGTCCTTCAAGACCATAAGAATGTTTCGTAACTTCATACCGGAGGGTGGGTTTTGACACTGTCCCAACACCACCCGTAATAGGCGTGGCAATAACGGCTTTGATCACTCACACCCGAAAGTGTGTCAAGGGACTTAACGATTCGAGTTGGGAATTTTCTCCTCTAACGATGGAGAGATACTTCTATGGGCCCTCTCGGTATTACGGCATCCAACATCGTCTGGCCAGACACTGTGAATTGATCACAAGGGATACCGGAACAATAAACGAGAAAATGGGACAAAACAAGAAGGAGGATGACTTGGTATAATGGTTAATGGTTAATCATGCGGATACCTAATAGATCTCACCTCAGGTTTTGTATAGTATCGTGAAGAAAATAGGACTGACATGTTAAGGTTGTGGTTCACTCGAATTTATATTCGTGTAGATACGGGAACCGTTATGGGTGTCCATGGCTCCGCTATCGGTTATTGTTCCGCGGGAAAGTCAGTTTCTGGTTCATGTCCGTATCCTACCGAACCTATGGGGTCACACACTTAAGGGTGGAACATTTGTTGAGTAGTAGAGTGATAGGAGCACGAGTATAACACACCGGAAAAGTTTCGGAGTGATTGAGATTTAATCGGAGAGAAAACCGGAATCGTTTCGGGGCACCGGTAAAGTACCGGGAAGAGTTTTGAGAAAACCGGGTAAAACCGGAGGACCGGAAAAGTTCCGGGATGGTCTAAATATGTTTAATATTTATTTATTGTGAATTCCCAAAATTTTTTGGAATTAATAAAATAGATTTAATATCAATGGGCCCTCTCTCACTTGGAAGGCCCAAGTGGGGGAGGGAGCACTTGGACCAAAGAGGCCCAAGGGGGGGGCGCCCTAGGAGGAAGCTTCCTCACCTAGGAGGAAGCTTCCTCCCCCTTCCTTGGCCGGCCTAAGGGGAGGGAAACCCTAGGGCGCCACCCCTAGGGCTGCCCCCTCCTCCAAGATGGCCTCCCCTCCCCTCCCCTCTATAAATAGATGAGAAGGGGCACCCCCCAACAGATGAACTAGTCAAGATTGTCTTGCCCCTGGGCTGACCCTCTCCCCTCTCTTGTAGATCTGATCTCCACCATATCTCGAAGTGCTGCTCCTCCCTCCTCTCTACTCCGGAGGCGCCGAGCTATGGACGGAGGATCCCTGCCGGATCTTCCACACCGTACGTGTGGATCAACCGTAGAGAGATCGTACGTTCGATCTTCGTTCAAGGGACTCCACGGTGATTAGATCTGTTCGTGGGAGTGTTCATCTTCACGCTTCTCCGACTCTCCATCAACATATTCCACTGAGAGAGACGTGCATCCATTGAATGGTTGCAAGACGGTAACAAGATCGATAACCTTGTCTGCATCTTCCTAGATCCGTTCTTGGGTTTGGTTTTCGTAGTGCCAGATTTTTTTTTTCTACTCCGAATCCCAACAGTAGGGCGTGCTCCGCGAATTCGCGTGGTATTCCAGGCATGTCGGCTGGGCACCAGGCGAATATTTCCCACTCATCTCGAAGAAAAACGACGAGAGCCGTCGCCTGCTCCTCTGGTAGGTGGGCGTACACGCGGACTGTTTTGTCCGGGTCCGTCGGGTGCACTTGGTGAGTGACTGTGTCGCTGTCGATTCTGAAGTCGCGTCCGTACTCCTTAGATTCGCTTCGGCTCACCAATGGGAAGGTACTCTTGTCCGTCACCATGGCTATTTCTCTGAGTTCTTGTTCGGCTCCGAATGTCTCGGAGATTTTGTGAAAGTCACGGTCACATTGATCTGATTTGATGAAGCTTCCGTTGATCGTGAGTACTCCCGTTGATCCTGGCATCTTGAGCTTGAGGTAGGCGTGGTGTGGAACCGCCATGAACTGCGCGAATGCTGGCCGTCCCAATATGGCGTGGTACTGCGATTGCCAGTCGAGTACTTCGAACTCGAGGACGTGCTTTGCGAAGTTGCGTCGGTTGCCGAAGACAACTTCAAGTTCGACGACTCCGAGGGATGTGGCTGCTTCTCCTGGGACTACCCCGTGTAACACGGTGCTCGATTTCTTCCATACTGATCGTGGGATCAACATCTTTTGCAGGGTGCTGGCGAAGATGATATTCATGCTGCTGCCTCCGTTCATGAAGACCCTATCCATGTCGTACCCTCCGATTTGTGCATCGAGCACCAGGGGTGCGTGCCCCGGTCTTGGGACTGCGGGTGGATGGTCGTCCTGTGAGAACGCGATGCTGGTCTCCGCATCATGTAGCTGGTAGACTTCGACTATATTTATGCTCTCGGCTGCTCTAGCTTGCAAGGTGTAGGCATCGCGTTGTGCTTGCGGCACCCTTCCCTCTTGGATCATGAGCGCCTGTCCTTGCGGCGGGCTGTGACGTCCTTCCGGGCTTGAGGG
The DNA here is from genome assembly GCA_950022295.1 of Bromus sterilis. Taxonomy (NCBI): domain Eukaryota; kingdom Viridiplantae; phylum Streptophyta; class Magnoliopsida; order Poales; family Poaceae; genus Bromus; species Bromus sterilis. The sequence continues at coordinate 37,934,769 of OX465597.1, forward strand.
CGGCGATTGTTCGGGTCGCCGGTTGCGCTTGTTTTCTTTATGCTTCTCCTTCTTGAGGTCGTCGGCTAGCTCGTTGAACAGGTGGCAGTCTCCCAAAGTGTGACCTGACCTGACCCGTCCCCAGTCATCCTCGAAGCTGTGGATCGTGCAGGGTCCTTCTAGCTGCTCTCTAACCGTGAGTTTGCTAGATCCGGCGTGCCTCTTCCTTCTTGAGATTCTAAAGATTTGCTCGTGATCCTCCAGGTGTTCATGGAAGCGAGGGTCGGTTTCGATTCCTCGACTCATATCTTGGTTCTTGATGAGGTTGGCGAATTCATCTGGCCTTCGATCTGGGTGATAGTACTCGACCACCGGTGTCTCGGAGTCGCTGCCCTGGCTGGCGGCAGGTGCTCGTGCGACGGCGTGTCGTTGAGTGGCCGTCGGTTGCACGGCTGCGTGACGTGGCTCCTTCAGTGGGGCCTCGCCGTAGATCTCCCATGCGCGCCTTTTGGGTCTTCGATTCCTTCTTCCTTTGCGATGGTTCTACTGATCGCTGGTTTCGATCTCGTAGTCATCGTCTTGATGTGCGGCGGGTGCCCGGGCGGCGGTGGGTTGTCGAAAGATTTGCGAGTCCTCCGCTGCGCATCGCGGTTCGTCGAGTGGAATTCCTTCATAGAGGCCTCTCGCCGTTCTTCTGGGTCTTCAATTCCTTCGCTGCTGACGCTGTACTTGGCCGTTACCATAGTATCGGTCCCGGCACAGCTGTAGCCCGAGCGATCTTGATGGGGTGGCAGAGATGTTCGCTGTGATCTTGAATCCTTCGAGTGGGCAAGATCTGGTCCTTGCCCTTGAGTTGTGGCTTGCTGAAGACGGGACCACCGAGATCGTGGTCCCAACCTGTGTAGTTCCCACAGACGGCGCCAATTGACGGGGATCAACCCCGGCAAATCCCATGGTCAGGGACCCTGGGTTAGTCATGAGAGGCACAGGTTGGACGATGGCTCATCGGCAAACAGGAGGACACGTTCCTGCTCGATATTATTGATGAGGGAGATGTGATTACAGTGGATGCCGAGGCTGGAGCGCTCAAGGTTAGGGTTACAGACGATATTGGATGCCTTTGGCGTCGCCCCTCCTAGCCCTCATATACTGGGCTAGGTCTCGGGGAGTTCATCTACGTTTACAGATAAGCTTTCCTAACCCTAGATTGCTCCGTACGACAGGTCTTCGCACCTTCCTTGTGAGTCGCAGACTCTTACGTCGGTGCCAATTAGCGGGCCAAGGCGGGTCCAGGCGGGTCTTCATGGGCCTTCTATCTTCAGGGACACCGGGTAGGCCTATCCGTATGAGTCGTGGGGTCACCCCCTCGTCAGCGACCTTGCCAGCCTTCTTGTCCTTTAGGTACTTGGGGCAGTTGTGTTTGCAATGACCTTCACCCTTGCAGTAGAAGCACTCAACTCCGGGTTTGGGCTTAGGTGTTTTGGGAGGAACGACAACTGACTTGCCATCCCTTTTGGGGCCACCTTTCTTAGCCTTCTCCCGCCGGCTTGACTTCTTAAACTCAGTGGTCTTGTTGACCATGAAGACATCGTGCTTCTTCTTGATTTCAACCTCAGCACTCTTTAGCATGGCGAACAACTCAGAAGGGGTTTTGGTCATCCCCTGCATGTTGTAGTTCAGCACAAAGCCTTTGTAGCTAGGGGGAAGCGACTGCAACACCCTATCAACAACAAGTTCATCTGGAATCTGACATTCCAGAGCATTCAAGCATTGAACGTAGCGAGACATCTTGACCACGTGCTCACTCACGCTGTCGTGCTCGTCCATCTTTGCTGAGAAGAAGGCTTCAGAAGCCTCAGACCGTTCAGCCCTGGCTTGAGGTGCAAAGACCGCCTTGAGGTTGGTGATAATATCATATGCACCCATCCTCTCAAAGCGTTTCTGCAGCTCAGCCTCCATGGAGTAGAGCATGCCACTCAGGACAAGGTTGTAATCATCAGTCTTGGAGAGATAGACATTCTTCTCATCCTGACTGGCATCATCTGCTAGTGCGTCACCTAACGCGCCCTCTAGTGTGTATGCCATTTTGAGGGGAACGAGGAGAATCCTCAGGGTGCGGAACGCCGTTTAATATGTGTGACACCCGGTATGTACGGAATGTCGACCATATGGGAGAACCTTCCAGGTGGTGTCCACCAAGGGAGAACACAATGTTGGTATTGTGAGAGATGGTCCTATTTGTGCTACCGTCGTCATATCTAGCATAGTAGCATAAACAGGAAGTAAAACAGTAAATCATACAAACTATGGCCCCCTTCATGCAAAGCAAAGTCAAACGCCTTTCTACTTTAGCTTGTGCAAGTTTTACGTGGCTGCTAGGGGTTTCGAGAGAGAACCGTTTCTATCCTGCGAAAAACATGCCACAACACCGTCTCCCATCCGTCTCTATTACACCCCTGTCGGGGCCCTCCGTTGCAAACATCTTCGCATCGCTAATGCAGAGAGACAAACACCCCCAACCACTTTATATGGTACAAGCCATATGTCAAGCATGGAACCAGTCTCGCGTAAACGCGTAAGGTCGGTCGAGGGCCGCTTCATCAAACATTGCCGCAATGCTAAATGAGTACACGTGGGAGGGTAACGAATGAAGATTCGATGCCCACATCCTAGATGTGTTCTACCCGTACAATACATATACGCATAACTAGCTATGATACCACCGGCGAGGATGACTCCCGGTTGACCTCTAGCGATGAAGTAGCACCACATGTGTAGTGCCTCGAAGAAATTATACACGTACGATACAATCGATGTTCCTCCCGGGCCCCGAACTTGGCGAGAAGCATAAGAAAGACGGATTCAGATCCCGACTCCAGCAGAGAGATGACCTGCCTTATGGTGGAGAACTCCACTCCAGGTGCAGACTCCAAACAAGGGGAGTCGACTTCCAGGAAGGAGAAGAGAGAGAGAGAGAGGAATAATTGTGTGTTGGAAAAGGGGGGTGTACCCATCCTTATATAGGCCAAGGGGGGGGCTATCCTCCTCCCCTCCCCCATGTGGGACTAAACTCCCAAGGGGGGGGGAGTGAGCCGGCCAAGGGGGGGGGGATGGGCCCCACCCTTGGCGCCAAGCCCAAGGGGGGGGGAACCCCCTCCTCCCCTAATGGGCCCCATAGGCCCATATAGCCTTTTTCCATTTTTTTAATTATTTAATATGTTTAAATATTTAATTCAGATAATTAAATAATAAAACAGTATTAAAACAAATTAAACTTTATTTTGAACCATTCAAAATGTCCGGAACAACTTTCGACCTCCTCCGGAACTATTCCGGTGATTTCTCCTATTTCACTGCTTGATCCCGAAACTGTCCTATGCATCGATTGTCCTTAAGTGTAAAACCCTAACGGTCTGGGAAACAGCAGACATGGTCGAGACTCTTCTCATTGACCAATGACTAGTCAGTTGGACCTAGTTACAATCCTTGACAGCCCCTGCGCTTCCATCGAATGAACTTCAATCGCTTTTGGAAACCGTTAACGGTACGACGTAATCCCTTTGTGCTGTGGTACTTTTTGTTGTCCGAGGTTTGATGGTCGGTATCCCACATACCGTGTTCACATCTCGTTCACAACAAACAAGTTTACTCATCCGTGCCTATTGCATCTCCCGTGACCTACTCACCTGCTTCAAGCTATTGATGCAATATCACCGAGTGGGCCCAGAGTACCTGTCCTGTTACAAGGACTGACAAATCCCTCTCTGATCTATTAACATACCCATCAACCATCTAGTTCGGAATACCCAAAGTGCACAGTTATAGCCAGCATATTTCAGTCAGGCAGGGGGATACAAATCAAAGTCTCCTCATAGATGACAATTACGTATGATCATTACGGTCTAAGGACTAAGCCATACGTTACAAAGTCATCGCAACGCTGAACTATGTGAATCGATCACATTGCAATACTTTAGGTGGGTGTATGTCCATCACATCATTCCCCTAATGACATGACCTCATTGTCAATGGACTTAAGTGTCGCCATGATCAGGAAAGCTTGATCAATCAATTGCCCAATGAGATAGTTTACCCGAGTTAAACTACAGACCTATGTTTTATACTACACCTGTATTAGTATTTCCAAGTAATACAGTTATAGCACAGTATAAAACGTATTATGAACAAAAATGGATATGTGAAAAATATCTTTATTAATTCTCCTCTAGGGCACATATCCAACATCATAAACCTCCTTATATCTTTCCTCAAAACAGCGACCATACCTAGCTATCAAGGCATTTCCATAGCCTTTCCGAGATATATTGCCATGCAACATCCACCTCTTCATGACTTGATCTTCTTGTCATACATGTTCCTGCTACACTTGCAACGACATACATTGCATACATCATGATAGCTACATCTTCTTTATGATTTGAGTACCTTTTAAAGTGTGAAAGATCTTCTATACCCTCTTGTAAATTAGAGTGTTACCCTTAAGTGAGGAAAAGATCCCAAAGTGGACAAAACAAAAGATCCGAAAGAGGAAAAATGAGAGTTAAATAGAAAGATCCATTGAGGCCACCAAAAAAACAAAAAAAACAAAAAAATAGAAAAATAAAAAAAAGAGAGAAAGGGGCAACACTACTATCCTTTTGAAAGATCCACACTAGTTAGATGCACCCCACTAGTTCCATTGGAGAGATTTTCATCTCATATGTGCATCTGTTGCATGGCAATCCCTACTCCTCACATCATATCTATCATTTGGCCTTCTCTCGCCTATCATTGTACTCATTGATGTGAGCCTCTCTCATCATTTTTTTCTTCCTCCTCCACCATATTCTCTCTTTGCCATCCTAAGTGTCAACTCTCGTGCTTACACTCATCCATTGCATGAGTGATCAAAATATCGAAAAGGGAGTGGATCAAATTGACTTGTACCTGGCTAGTGGTCTGGGGGCGAGTCAAGATAAGATTCCTAAGAAGACCAAGTGTGAAACTTGAAAGTGCAATATATCGACCAGAGGGGGGGTGAATGGGAGATTTTCAATTTTACTACCAAATTTGATTTTCTTCAGGACTGAAGCAGTCATGAAGCTGAAGAAGTAACCAAAATCATGAAGAAATAAAACTTCACAGAATGTAATCATCAGGGCAGCTCATCATAATGCAACAGAAATAAATCAAATCAGATAAGCAGAAGTTCTTCAGATGCATAGTATGAAGACTAATAGCAGAGGGAGAGCTGAAGCACAAGCATTCAACATAGATACTGAAGACATAATACTGAGGCTTAAGAGATTGAAGAGATATCACCAGAAATTGAAGACAATGGTTTGGTAGACCAGTTCAAGTTGTTGTGACAACTCTACGTCTGGTTGGAGAGGATGAGATTCAACTCAGAAGACATAGTCTTCACCTTGTTCTCCTTGAACTAAAGTCCTCAGACTCCGTCCAATAACTCAGGTGAGTCTTCAAGGTAGACTCCCGAAACCTTTACAGACTCAGTCACTCCGGGAAGTCACAATTGCATCTTGACTTCCTCAGACTGAAGACTTCTACACCGGCTGGAAGATCACAGTCTTCAAGAGTAAAAAGCTTCGGATCACTCAAACCGACTTCCTCAGAAATGCTCAACTACTCAGGATGGTGGTTTTCCTCACATAGGTTCTTCAGTTTCCTCAGAGGTGGGTTGCTCTCAAATGACAAGTGTCAGTTTTTCTCTCGGAGCAGCCAACCCAAAAATGGGGCTGGGGGTGGCTATTTATAGCCGCGGAGCAACCCGAGGCGAAAGGACATAAATGCCCATGCATGCAATTACTCTCATGCCCTCGGAAATGACCGTTGCTAGACAAGTTCTAGCCTCTCACCACGCAATATGTGGCACGGTCAAAGTATTCTCTCTCCAGACTCCTCAACCGAAGTTAGTTACCTCAGTGTCCTGAAGAACAACGTCTCAGACACATGAGGACTGAACTTCTACTGCAGGAGATTTCTCTCTCTTCAGGAGAACTGCACTCGCAGTCTCCAGACTCCTCAACCGAAGACAGATTCCTCAGTGTCCTGAAGAACAAGGTCTCAGACACCTGAGGAACTGAACTTCTACTACAGGAGATTTCCTCAGGGTTTTTCTTCAGGATTCCTAACTGAGCACTTCCTCAGACCTTCGGAACTCGTTTTCTTCAACCCCTCCAACAGTGCGGTGTTTTCCTATGACTCAAGAAGTATAAAAAGTCTTAGCGAAGACTATGCTTCAACTTCGTCTTCAGCGCGAACTTCCTCAGGATCGTCTTCAGCTTCAGCTTCAACTGAACGCTTCAGGATCCTGTTTCCTCAGGATTTCGCGCGACTTCATTCTTCAGGAAACGCACCGTTTTCTCCAATGTTCCTCAACATTTTGGGGGGTCGACATTTGTGGTTAAACACCTCATCAGGGACTGTTCTCCTGTGTATACTCACAAACACATCAGTCCCTTAACCGTTTTGTCATCAAACTCCAAAACCTCAAGGGGAGGGCACTTGATGCACTTACAAAACTTTATTAGATTGAGTTCTCAACACAATAATACATTTTTCTTGTATTCCCTATCCCCCTTCTTGCTCGCAAACACCATCTAGAGACATTGGAGTCACGGACAGCGAGAGCTCTTGCACCTAATGTTCTTACATTGCTTGTTTCAGTGCTAATATAGACTCATGCATGTTATGACTTGAATTGAATTACATAACTTGATTGCTTTACTTTTCAAAGTTCTTATATGGTTGCTAGCATGTCACCATAGAAATTATGCCTGTTATCATTTACCTACTCGAGGACGAGCAGGAATTAAGCTTGGGGATGTTGATACGTCTCAAACGTATCGATAATTTCTTCTCGCTCCATGCATGTTTTGTGTGATATTGCTATGATCTAGATACACTTTCATATACTTTTGATCATATTTGTACTAACCTACTAACTCAGTGCACCCCAGTGCCAGTTCCTGTTTTCTGCTATTTTTTTATTCCAGGTTTCCCCCATATTAAAAATGCTCCAAAAATTCGGATAAAAAATCAGCGCAACGGAGTCTTCCAGAAGCACCCAAGTGCGGCCAGAGGGCCACCACCAGGGGCCCAGGAGGCCACCTGGCATGGCCAGGGGGGGGGGGGGCGCCTGGACCCCTGGTGGCCCCCCTGGCTACCCCCCTTTGCCTATTTATTCTCCGTGACTGGGAAACTCCGAAGAGAGAACCCTATTTTTTGCAATCTCGCCTCTGTTCCGCCGTCGCCGCGCTTCCAAGATCGGGAGCACCGTCAGGACCCTTCCCGGCACCCTGCCGGAGGAAGGATCGACCTCCGGGAGCTTCTCCTCCACAATGGACGCTTCCTGGATGTGCCGTGAGTAGTCTACCTTGGACCATGGGTCCGTGATCAGTAGCTATGTGATGTTCTCCTCCCCTCTTTGTTCTTCATGGTTTAGACCTCGTGAGCTGCCCTACATGATCGAGGCACATATGTAATTCTTCTGCTATTGCTATGTTGAGTTTGATGAGATCCGATGGATTATGAGATTATGTTCAGATCGTGATAGAGTAATATATTTGGTTTTTATCTCTTATATTTTTGTTCCGAAGTAATTCTTACATGTTCTCCGTCGCTGTTTATTGCTTTGGCCAAGTGGTAGGTAGTAACTCCAAGAGGGAACGTTATGCTCGATTGTGGGTACATGCCCCCTGATGACATGCTTCAGTGACAGGAACATGAGTCTAGGGGATGTGCTGTGGCCACAAGGAGGAAAACAACGGTTCTTTTAACCGCGGTTGCAAGGATTGTTTACTTTACGCAAAGTTCTTTTAATGTTGTTGTCTGTTGCTTTGGGTTTACCCTTTGGGTGGGACTCGCAACTTAATACCAGCGAGATGTTCTGGATAGATATTTCAAGGTGGATGACTAGTAGTAGATGTAGATGCATTTCGGTCTACTTATTTTGGCGTACTGCCCATGCTTTTGAGTCTCTTCCTTTCTTTTGTAGCATAGTTAGCATTGCGGTGCGTTTATAATCCTGTCAATTGCCCATCTGTAATTTGATTACCTCGCATAGCAGTTTTATCGTCTTTTGGGAGACAGACATCACTAGTGAACATCACGGGACCCCGGTGCATATTCTCATCATTGTTTACAAGCTATGTCCTTTTCAAGTATTTACTTTCAGTTGCTATCATTATCATTATCCCTTGTGTGTTTGACCCTTTGTAAACAACAAGACCGGAGAGATTGACAACCTCTCTGAACTTCGTTGGGAGCAAAGTTAATTGTATCGTGTGAAGGTCCGCGCCAGGTGCGCCGCTGACACCTACTTATCCTTGCCGGAGTCCTACAGGAGACAAACCCTATCCTCTACATAGGGGAAATTTGCTGCTATCTTACATCTCACCTTCCACTTGGGGTAACCAAAGAAGGGCGAGAAGCCATTACCACTTCCACGCCATCAGTATTGCGGCCACCAGAGCCGGTTCTGGATCCGACTCTACTATGTCTTGCTCCATTGGTGTTTCCACGGACGGCTTTGTCAGGACGTCCAGGAACACATTTGGTGGAACCATCTTTCGCTGAGAGCCGAGTCGGGACAAAGCATCTGATGCTTTGCTTAGCTTGCGCTCCACATAATCCACCTGGTACCCAACAAAGAAACCGGCTTGTCTTTCCACCACTCGCCGGTAAGCTGCCATGGTGGCATCTTTGGAGTTCCATTTTCCTGTTACTTGTTGAGAAACAAGGTCAGAGTCGCCGTAGCATTGTATCCGGCTTGTGTTCATCTCACGAGACAGCGGCAACCCATGAAGTAGGGCCTCATACTCCACTGCGTTGTTGGTGCAAGTGAACTGCAATTACATGACATAGCAGAACTTCTCTCCTTTAGGTGAGGTAAGGACCACGCCGGGTCCTGATCCTTGGAGCTGCCGACTCCCATCAAAGTGCATTGTCCAGTATTTGGTAATCGGCTTCTCTGGAGGTGCTTGGATCTCTGTCTAGTCATTGATGAAGTCGACCAGCGCCTGGGACTTGATGGCCGTGTGTGGCTCATACTTTATATGATAAGCCCCCAACTCTATAGCCCACTTTGCAATCCTTCCGTGGCTTCCCAGTTTTGGATGATATCTGCAAGTGGCGCTGAGCTGACTACAGTTATGGGGTGCTCCTGGAAATAGTGCTTGAGCTTCCGACTCGCCATGAATACACCAAGGACCAATTTCTGCCAGTGACAGTAGCATTGCTTCGATGAATTCAAGACCTCACTAACATAATAGACTGGCCTCTGTAAGGGGTGCTTTACCGGCTTCCATGCATTCAACCACAACCACGACACTGACTGCTCGATTGTTGGATGAAATATAGAGTAGCATTAGCTCCTTTGGCTTAGGAGCCGCCAGGATTGTGGCCTGGGACAACTGTTTCTTCGACGACTCCAGGGCTTGATCAGCCTCATCATCCTAGACGATTTTTTTCTAACTTCCGCAAGAGTCGGTACAAGGGGATTGCTTTTTCTCCGAGTCGGCTTATAAACCGACTTAGAGAAGATACACACCCTGTGAGTCATTGGACTCCATTGTCTGAGGCCGGCTTCTGAAGAGTCATGATGGCATTGATCTTCTCCGGGTTTACCTCAATGCCTCTCTCAGATACTATGTATCCGAGGAGTTTTCCTGCAGGGACCCCAAAGGTGCACTTGGCCGGGTTTAACTTCATCTGGTACTTGCGCAGATTCTTGACGCTTTCATGGAGGTCATTGATGAGTGAGTCGGCCAGCTGATATTTGATAACTATCTCATCCACGTAAGCGTGCACATTGCTCCCAATTTTCTCCTTCAGGAAGTTCTGCATTGTTCGCTGATATGTGGCTCCTGCATTCTTCTAGAAAAAATGCATAGAAGTGTAGCAGTTATCCAAAAAGGAGTGATGAAAGCTGTTTTATCCTAGTCTTCAAGAGCCATCTTGATTTGGTGATAGCCAGAGTAGGCGTCGAGAAAACACAGGAGCTCACATCCCTCAGTAGAGTCTATGATCTGGTCAATGCGAGGCAGTGCGAAGGGATCCTTTGGGCAAGCCTCGTTTAAGTCGGTGTAGTCAATGCACATACGCCAAGTTTCGTTCTTTTTCAAAACAAGGACCGGGTTTGCGAACCACACCGGATAGAAAACATCAATAATGAACCCGGTGGCAAGGAGCCGGGCTATCTCTTCCCCAATGGCGTTCCTCCTTTCGTCATTAAAATAACGAAGGAATTGCTTGACCGGCTTCAGTTTTGGATCAATATTTAGGTGGTGCTCAACGAGTTGCCTCGGGACACCTGGCATGTCAGAAGGTTTCCATGCGAAAATGTCCCGATTCTCACGGAGGAACTCGATGAGCGCGCTTTCCTATTTATCAGATAACCCTGTCCCAATGATGAACTGCTGGGAAGCGTCACCAGGGACAAAGTCGACTTTCTTAGTGTCCTGAGCTGGTTGGAACTTGGGGTTATTATTAGGAGTCGGTTTCTTCAGGATGGTGGAGTCTGCTAAATCTACCTTCTCCTGGTATGCTGTCAAGTCTTCCTTGGCGCATGCCAAGTCGGCAAACTTGATGTGTTGTTCATCGCATTCCGTAGCCCTGGTCTGGCTCCCATCTACCATGATTGGCCCATTAGGACCCGACATTTTTAGCTTTAGGTAGACATAGCATGGACGATCCATGAACCTGGCATAAGCCGGTCTTCCCAGGATGGCATGATATATGGGCTCTCAAGTTTTACCACCTCATAGGGTATGATGTCAGAGCGAAAATTTTCAGCAGTTCCAAAGGCTGTCTCCAGGTAGATTTTTCCTATCGGGCGTACCGACTTGCCTGGGACTATTCCATGGAAAACAATGTTGGAGGGTTGCAGTTGTTTATGAGTCAATCCCATCCTGCAGAAAGTCTCATAATACAGGATGTTGATGCTGCTTCCTCCATCCGTGAGCACTTTGTCAAGTGTGTAGCACCCAATTTTTGGAGAGACTACCATTGCTAGAGTGCCCGGGTTCTCTACCACTGGGGGGGGGGGGGTGATCATCCCTTGTCCAGGTGACCGGTTGTTCAGACCAATTAAGCCACATGGGACAAGCCAGCTCTATGACCACGGCCATGGCAACTCTCTGTTGCAGCTTCCTGTCTCTCCGACATCTATTGGTGGTGAAGACATGGTAGGCTGAGTGGTCTTGGAGCTATTTTAAGTTTTCTTGGAATCCAACAAGTCCTGACTGGTTTTGCTTCCCTCATCCCCTGGATCCTTGGTGTTGAAGTGCTGCGCCGGGTCCCTGATGCCCAAAATATTGGTTATTATTGTTCTGGATGGCTCCTCCACCTCACCCGGGTGGTCACTGGCCTCCACGCCGTGCTAACTCTTTCATGAAATTTGAATCTTCCCAGGTGTGATTGGCTTGACGGACGGGTATACTATGTGTTGGGAAAGGCCTTTTCATAGCTTCTTCAAAGTTGATTGGGAGTCGGAAACCCCCTTCCGACTTGCGGTAGTTGTTGCCCCCCTGCTTCTGCCTTTGGAAGCCGATGTTTGTGTTGGCCACCAAGTCAGAAGCAGTCTGATCGAGTTGACGCTTGGTCTGTTGATTCTGGATCTGGGATCCTTTTCAATTGTTCTTTTTGTTCTGGGCGGCTTTATCCTCTTCTGGATCAGCATCCTTGGTTTTGTCAGACTCGTCATACTTGATGACCGCATTCATGAGATCTCCCATGTTACTCACCATCCTCTTGAGTCGGCCGAGTTTATGTACTAAGGACTCAAACTTGCAGTTTCTTTCCAAGACAATCACTGTTGTCTAAGAAGTGATGGTGTCCGAGGAGAGGACTATCTCTGTGACTCGTCGTGCCCAGCTCAGAGCCGACTCTCCTTCCTTCTGGACACAGTGCTCTAAGTCGACAATTGTGGTGGCTCGCCGGTAGGTGCCTTGGAAATTCTTGATAAACTTTTCTTTGAGATCCGTCCAGGAGGTGATGGAGTTCTCTGGGAGGTTTCTGATCCATGTATGAGCCGGCCTTCCAACATCATCGTGAATTATCGGGCACAAACTTCTTCGCTGGCTTGCAGCATATCCATGGCGAGGTCGTAGCTCTCAGTCCAAGTCGCCGGGTCCATGTCGGCTGTATAGTTTGGAATCTTATGCGGTCCCTTGAAATCTGGGGGCATGCGTGTGTTCCTCAAAACCGACACCAGACACCGGTTACCCACGGATCTGCTGACGAACTCGGTGTTTTGATCTTGTGAGGAAAATTGGGTCACCGGCTCTGCGCTACGCTCAGGGTTAGGAGCCGGTAGGTCCATAATCCTCACTGCCCCTGGGGGGTTCGGAGGTGGCGGCACCCCCTGCTGGCGATGACTACTCGACGCTGCGGGAGCTGATGATTCAGCTTGACGACTCATACTGTGATACGGAGTCCCATGTAAGTATGAGACTCCTTGCGAATATTGGGATTGCTGTGTGATCGCCGTCTTGAGTAAGTCGACGGCTTCTCGAGCGGCGTGATCTGCTGGAGTGTCTCAATGAATTGGCTCATTGGTGAGGAACCGAGTCGCTGCCACGACATTTGCCATGGGGTTATTGAAGTGATGGGGAGGTGTGTGGAAATGATCTGGGCGTGACGGAGGAGCCGCCTGTCTAGGTGGCGTGAATCCCGGGGGAGTCAACTGGTCAGGGCTGTGGAACAACGGTCGCCCTTGGTAATTAATGGGGATCCGACCCGCAGGTCTCTGAGGACGTGTATAGGCGGGGCTTAGCCGCTGAGCCTCTATCAGTTCCGACTCTTCCCGGAGGCGCCTGACTTCTTGGACAAGTCGGGCTTCTCTTTCAGCCATCTGCTCCTTTTCGGCGGTTATCTCCCTCCGTATGTTCGTCACCCGTGCCTTGAGTCCATCGACCCTTGTCCTCCAGGCCTCCTGATTTTCCGTTGTCATTGGTATGGCCAAAGCCTCATCAAGAGAATTCAACGCGTCAGTGAGGGCTTCTATTCCTGCGAGGACTTGTTCTGATGAGCGGGCTGCTGACTCCCTATTTGGATTAGGGACTGTATTGGCATCCGGCTCCGCAACCTGATTCTGGGCTGACTGACTCCCCTGTCCTCCAGTGTCAGCGATGAACACCGTGGCACAGTATGGAGGCTCAAAGTGAGGATAATCCGGGTTGTATTCTGGCACACCGGTGCCGAGTCTGTTGCTCCCCACGGATCGGATGGACCCCTCATCTGAGAAGCTTAATTCACTAGGGTATGAGTCGACATCTGTTAGCTCTTCCAAGGCGTCGTGCATTGGGGACTCGACAGAGCACTCCAGCTCTGGAGACTCATCAATGAATCTGACGAAAGCGTGTTTGGAGCCGACATGTCGCCGACTCGAGGTTTCGATGGGGACTTCAGGATCTGGCTCTGGCTCAGATCCGTCCATCCTTCCAATGAAGATGTGGATAGTCCTGATCGGGACCCGATATCCGGATTCGACCAAATCGGCTTCGGGGCCCCAAGTTGAGTCGTCGATACAGAGCTTCCTGCACCGGCTTCTAGTGATCTGTCTGGAGATGAATCCTTCCATTCCTTGCAGATCTCCCTCCAAAATCTCAACACCTTCATGCACATGCCCCACGGTGGGCGCCAACTATCGTGGGAAAGTCACGACAGATATTTGAAGAGTCAAACTTGACATGGGACCTTTGCTTCGAGGTGGATACGAGGAGAGAGCCGACATGGACAAGAGACTCGGCGATTTACCCATGTTTCAGCCCCTCTTTTTCTTGAGGTAAAATCCTACTCCTGCTTCTTATTATTGTGGGTTCTGACTCCTCGATTGGAAGAGTCGGTGGATCGATTACATGTGAGACGGATCGCAACCTTAGTCTCGAGGAGATCTAGGTTACGTCGAAAGTGTCTAGTTCTATCTTCGATTGAGATTGTTCTGACTCTGGATCCCGTGGACCTCGACTTATCAAGGCCTCGGGTCCCGGGGTTCCGCGAGTCCGACTCTGACACGAGGTGGAGTCCTATTCTACTTCACAAATAGGCTACGTGCTATACAAGGTAAGTCGAATTCCTTCTACGGCTTCGATCTTCATGCTTGGTGCGGCCAGCTCGTGGTCGGGTCTTCTTTTGTGGGCCTTCCTCAGGTGAGTCGGCCCATAGATCGAAATGTCGGGTTATGGGCTTGGTCCATCCCCCCGACAAGTCCCTCGGCTTCATCGCGCATCTTCCCATCACGCGATCGGTTTTCACTAACCTTCGCGCAGGCACGGATCTGACCTTCGGAGGGCTCAAGATCCACGCCAACCACTGGGGCACCCTCCGCCTCACAGACGACCCTCGAGCACTCGAAGCATCTACAACATCCAAGGCAACCTCGACCAAGAAGGCAACGCCACCCCACCTGACTGCTTTGCGAGTCCTTCGAGTACCCCACCCGACGACTGTGCCCCGCCTTCGGGCAACCCACCCAACAACTTCGCGAGTCCTTCGGGCAACCCACCTCTGCTCGATTCACGATTCCACTCGTGGTTGCGCAAGCTTAGCATTCGCGAAGCGAGAACAGATGAAGGAAAAAAGAAAGCTGGCAATCCGGATGCCGTTCCAGGTATTCATTGCAGGTACCCACAAGCCAACCTCAGATGACAAGGATAGAGAAGACGACCCGAGCATTCATAGGGAAACTAACTCAAACAACAGAAATAGTGATCCCAACGACACTGGTCAGCTTATAGTCACCCTCGGCGCTCCAGGAACCATACCAAGAAAGGAACCCAGAAGACAGGAAGACATACCTAAAAGCAGCAGGCGCTCGGCCTCAGAAGCTACAAGGAAAGTTCAACCCACTGAAAAAATCTACCTGTCCAAAGAGGCAATCGCCAGAGTAAAAGACGCAGTAAAGCACGGTAGAATCCTCCCAGAGAATGCAACTCGCGACGAGCTCAGAGCTTATAACAAGTTTGCAAGTTATGTCACCAAGAAGACGAGACGACTACGGCTCGAATTGGAAAACCAAAGAAAGACCAGGAATGACTTGCGGACCACCCGCAATACATCACCCGAGCACTCGAGCGATCTCTCTGATCATAGCTCGCCCTCTCGGCACAAATCCAGATTCAGAAACCTACGGTGTAAAATTAGACGACGACTTCCGTCTTGAAGACGACGACGAAGAAGAAAAGCAGCCCACGCTAGCCGAAGCCCTAATCACAGCCCAAGCATACCTCCATCGCGCTAGAAGCGGCGAAAAAGAAAACGCAGACCACAATACTGAGAGAGCACTCAAGGTAATGGGCGACGCCATCGCGGCCTCGACGCTCAAAAAGTCGAGCACAAGACGAGCAACCCGCGAGAAGACTCCCGACATGGATCCAAGCTCACCAGACGACGATGATAACAGTAGCGACGACCGATGCAGGCGCCATGAAAAAAACAGAGACCGAGACAGGGACGACCGCGGAAATCACCACATCGGCGATGGACGACGGGACGCACACGATGACATCACGCAGAACAGTATCGACAGAGAAAGACGCGGACGTGCGGCTCGCACAGAGCCCTCAGACGAGAAAGCATCTAACGAAGACCTCAAACCTTGCGGAGCCCTATGTTTTGCCCAAGACATACGCGAGACACCCATGCCCAAAGGTTTCAAATTAAACTCCACAACCCACAAGTACGATGGGCTGGAAGAACCAGAAGCATGGCTCGATGACTACCTCACAGCCGTAAAATTCAAGCGAGGAACCAAGACCACAGAAATGCAGTACGTACAGCTCATGCTCGAGGGCTCAGCACGGCACTGGCTAAAGAACCTACATCGGGGCTCCATCAGCTCCTGGAAGCAGTTCCGCAGCTCTTTCATCGAGAACTTCAAGTCAACCTACAAGCGGCCGGCCTCACTCGAAGAGCTGAGAGCATGCAGGGAAGGAACCAGAGAATCTTTAAGGGCGTGCATCCGGCGATGGACCATACTTAAAAACTCAACCGAAGACATATCAGACACAAATGCAATCGACGCGTTCAGAAGAGGCTTACAACGCTTACACTTCAAATAACAACTCGGGCAGCTCAAAGTCCGAACACTCGTGAAGTTGCTAGAGCACGCCAACAACTGGGCCGATGGAGAAGACTCCGTGCGCAATGAATCAGGCACCCCGATGACTCACATAGATCGCGACTATGAATACTACGACAGAGATAGAGGTTTTGACAGGAGAAGAAAAAGGCCCAGGTGCAACTTCTAGGATGACAGAGGACACGACATGCTCGCGGCCGGTTTCCCAGGAGATAGGGACAGTAGACAGCGCGGAGACAACAGACTGCAGTGAAGAGACAACCAGGAAGATCCACCACACGCCCAAAAGCGACATTGGAGATCCATGCAACCACGATATGATGCACGAACATCCCGCTCGGCCAAGGACCAGCTAGACGGGCCATGCACAATACACGGTTTCAGGAATGAACGCGGATAATTAAGATCAAGCCACACACTCAGAAACTGCAGGTGCTTCACTGAGCTCTCAGAAGAAAAGAGCCGGTCCACATCCCCAACAGTACAACCTCTGGCAAGCGTGGCAGTCGGGCCAATCACCCACAACGCACCACCCACACCAGCAACACCAGCAAGAGAGGTAGCAGCCATCCAGGAATGACGCACATCGCCTGACGCAAAAGAAGAATACCCGGAGGCTCATGGTCGCATCTACATGATCCAAGAAGGAAGACCATCAAACAGGCAACAGAAGCAAGTCACCAGACAAGTTTTTCTCACAGTATCCTCTCACCCAGCCGCACCAGAGTACCTCCGCGGGTTTGAGACCGACATCACCTTCTCTAGAGAGGACCACCCGCCTTCCATCCCACGCCCAGGACAATTGAAGCAAGAATCGGAAATTACGACCTGTCGCGGGTCTTCATGGATGGCGGCAGCGGAATCAACATCATATTCACCAAGACCCTGGAAGAGATGTTCATCCAAAATTCAGCACTCAAAACTTCAGGCACAATTTTCCACGGAATTGTGCCAGGCAAAGCAGTCTACCCTCTCGGAAAAATAAGCTTGGAAGTGGTCTTTGGCAATGCAAGAAACTTCAGGAAGGAGACGCTAGATTTCGAAGTGGTCAACAGGAAATCACAGTATCATGCCATCCTCGGCCGACCAACCTTCGCACTCTTCATGGTGGTGCCGTACTACGAGTATCTAAAGCTAAAAATGCCAGGCCCAAGAGGGGTCATCAACATCAACGGCAGTTTCGTCTGGTCAGACCGCTGCGACAGAGAATTCCACAAGATATCAACAACCTTTGGAGCACACCCCACTCGCGGACTCGCCGAGAACGAAGAGACACTCCAGTAAAAGCCAAGGCACCAGCAGAAGACTCGACAAAACGGTGCCCCATGTCAAGACTTCACGTTATACCAGCAACAATTTTAAATTCCTAGGGTTATCAAGCCATCGATCCAAATAAATGGAATTCTCCTCATAAGCACCCTCGTATAAAGCACATCAGGACATGATTCTAAATATTTGTCCCAAAATGTATCTTGCACAAAATCATACTTGGCACTCGGGGGCTCGCTCGCAACAGCCACCCCTCAAGGCGGTATTCGCTTACGTGACCTTACATTTTCCACTCAGGGTCTCGCTCGCAGCAGCCATCCCTCGAGGTGTTATTCACTTACGCGACCTTATATTTGGCACTCGGGGGCTCGCTTGCAGCAGCCACCCCTCGAGGCGTTTTTCGTTTATGCGACCTTGCATTTGGCACTCGGGGGCTCGCTCATAGAAACCACCCCTCGAGGCGTTATTCGCTTACCCGACCTTACATTTGGCACTCGGGGGCTCGCTCGCAACATCCACCCCTCGAGGCGTTATTCGCTTACGCGGCCTTACATTTGGCACTCGGGGGCTCGCTCTCAGCAGCCACCCCTCGAGGCGTTTTTCGCTTACGCGACCTTACATTTGGCACTCGGGGGCTCGCTCGCAGCAGCCAGCCACCCCTCGAGGCGTTATTCTCTTACGCGACCTTACATTTGGAACTCGGGGGCTCGCTCGCAGCAGCCACCCCTCGAGGCGTTACTTGCTTACGCGACCTTATATCTTGGCACTCGGGGGTTCACTCACAGTGGTTACCCCACGAGGCACTATTCACTTATATGACCTTTTATTTGTTACTCGCGGGCTCTCTCACAGCAGCCATCAAGACGAAAACCCAATTCGCTTCCATGCCCGACAATAGAAGAATACAACGACTCGCTGCAAACAAAACATATCACATCACCAAAGGAAGAATTTACAAGGACCCTACATACCTACACTTCCGGCTCCAACTTCACCTTACAAAGAGAGCCCAGGAGTCCGTCATTCACCCCGCACACCTTATTCACAACCAGACCCCCGGTCTCATGCGCCACCTCGTAGTGCTCATCCATCGGCTCATCCCGCCCACGAGGAGGACCTCGAGCCGCCAACATGATGTCTACTCCAGGCCAATGACTATGCACCAACGCGAAAGCGCACTGAGCCCCCGCGCGAATATGATGATTCACGACTTGTCAAAGAGCCGCAGGCTGGGAGAACACCCGACACAGCTTCTCAAGACCAGACGGGACAGAGTCCAAAGGATAAAACTCCGAGAAGATACCACCAAGTACATTACAGCAGTACTCAAGAGCTTGGGGCACCCGACCAACCCGCCACCGAAGAATGCCAAACAACCGCGCCTGTGCCCTATCCTTCCAGAAGGGATTCTCAGCTCCGACTGCACAGCCACCTCCTCATCACGATATCGACCCGCAACCACTTTTCAAAGAAGAGCAGAAATCAGCAAGAAGCATAAAATACAACACTAAGGCAATCGAGCAACACCAACAGGAGGCCACACCCTTGAACGGATCATATAATTTCCCCATCCAGGCGGCAAAGTCATTCAAGGTAGCCTCAACAGCTCAAGTTTGGAGCGGTGGACCGCAACAACTGTCAGAATCCTCTGTTAGGTATGTGCTAGGGTTAGCTAGTGCCTTTGCATCATGTCAAAATTTCAAAAAGAAATCTTGGAAATCATTTTCAAAATCCAAATGGGAGAAGGAACACCCCCCAGATGAATTAATTCAAAAGGCCAGATAAAAATCTTTTCCAAAAATTCATGTTAGAGTTTTGAAAAGTCTTATAAATGAGTGTGATCACATATCAAGTGATGTGGGACCCACCCCATGCTCATAGATTTTTCAAATATTCAAACAGTACCTTGGAATTAAAGAAATACCCCTATTTGATTTAAAATTCAAATCTTTTGAATTTTAATAATGTTGAAAGTTTATGAGTGGCTAGTCTATATTATTATGAGGCCATGTAAAAGTTTTCAGCATTTAATAAAATGATTTGGTATTTTTACCAAAGTCAAAACAGACTACAGAAAAGAAAAACAGAAAGGAAAGATTAAACAGAAAAAGGAAAAGGCTTACCTGTCGCCCAGGCGAAGTCGGCCCACCCCAGCCCAGCCGGCCCAAAGGGGCATGGGGGTCTTCTTCCCCGTCCCGCGCCTCCAAGCTGCTCGGTGGAATGCCACCGAGCTAGCTGGGGACGACACCTCGACGCCGAGGAGCTTCCGGCCCTCCCCGTGGCCTCTTCTCGCACCTGGACGCGCCTGGAGACGCCGTGAGCTCATTCCAACCCTCCCCAGTGCCTATCCTCCTCTCTCTCGCTGAGCCCCGCGAAGAACAGGACGCCGCCGTCGCCATAGCTTGAAGCCCGCGTGGCCAACGACGTCCCCGAGCTGCGCCGTGCTGTCCATCCTCCTCGTCGTCGTCGACTACGTCTCCCAGTGCAGCGAATCGAACTCGGAGCCCTCCTCGCCGCCGGAATCGAGCTCGAGCCGTCGCCGGAACCGAAGGACGCCTTTGTCGATTTCGTCGTCGTCAAGCCCTCCCAGCTCAATCCGCCACCTCCGTTGAGTTACTGGTGAGCTCCCGACAGGAACCCCTCTCTTCTTCCCCTGGATTACTCCCTCTAGCCTGATCCGCCATGGAAGCCGACCACGGTTGCCGCCGAGGTTCACCATGCGCTCGCTCCCGTGCGCTTCCGTCCTCGCCAGTGCGTCCGTAGTACTCCTGGAGTCCCCAGCAACCCAACGCGACCATGCCCGCTTCTCCCCGTGGCTGTTTTGCAAGTTCTACTCCAAGCCGTGGCTCCGGCCGACGCCAAGGTCGAAGCAGTCGACGAACGTGACCTCCCCGGCGACGTGCAAATGGTGCTTTCGAAGCGGCTCATCACAGGCTTTCGAACGGTGGTCTCAGCGCAGAGAATGGAGGCCAGGAAAAGAAGAACGTGCAGCGCCTCCGCGGTCCAGTCGCCGGCGTCAAGCCGCCGGCGAGTCAGCTCTAACCCCCCCCTGTTTTCACCTAATTAGTGACCCCTGGGTCACTGACCAGTGGGCCCAGTGGCTTAATTAAGCCACTGGATTAAGTTAACCCACGGGTTAAGTTAACCAGCCACTGACAGGGTGGCCCCACATGTCAGCCCCCCCTGACGCCAGCTTGACGTCAGCCTGAGCATTGCATTCATATTGATTGCTACTTCGTGCTTTGTTTGTCGAGTAGAGGTGGAACCGGAGGAGGAGGCTACCCCCTTCGCTGAAGATCCAGAACCCGAGCCTCGTCAGCAAGGCAAGCAAACCCCCATTGATCATGTCGATAAAATCCCACTTCCCTCTCATGTCTCGCTTATGCATTGTTTAGGATGATCACCATGCTTCGTTTCTACCGCATAGATGAACCCATTCCTTTGCATGACCTATCTTTTGTCACAGTAGTAAGCAAACCACAATCCTAGCAAATGTAGGAGTTGTTTGATATCATGTGGCCCCTGCAATTGTTATCGCTTATTGCATGCTTAGTATGATACCATGTTGTTACTGTGATGTGAGTCGGGATGGTAGTGATCATGTTGATGATGGTAGAAAAGTGTTGGTGAATCGACCCTAATACAAGGTGAACGATGAGAGGCTGTGTAGGAGTACACAGTGGGTTGTCTTGTTGAACACCGCCCTAGTACGAGTTCTTGTGTGGTGATCCAAGATGAAGAGTACAACCACACATTGGGCTCACTGACCCCTCTCAACTTACTAACTCATCCCTTTCGATGTCCAGATGTCGCAGTAGTTCGGAGTTCTGGTAGGCTTGTGGCCTGGATGCTAAGTGAGAGAACGGCTCACCCGAGACCGGCTTATGCACCACGCACACATCGCTTGGGTCCACTTCGGTAAACCGGCCGGGTTCACGATAGTGGTAGCCAGCCCAACTAGGCGACTTTCTCGGACTAGATCGGCTATGAGGTAACAGTTGTGGTGAGCATCCTCGCTGGCACCCCTTGAATGGTGTCGAGATCAAAGGCGGTAAATGATGATCATGTGTGTGTAGCGGTACACCCTTGCAAGGTTAACAAAACTATTCGAATAGTCGCGTCCGCGGTTATGGACTGGTTGGAAAGCTTAGCTTGATTATTAGATAACTTGAACCAGATACTTCTAAAACACACCAAGATAAGTGTGAGTTCTATGGCGTGCTTTCTCGTGGGGAAGTCGAGGAAGGCACCATAGTGGTGTATTGGTTGGAGAAAGTAGTGGACTCGTGTACGCTTCTTACCTCAAAGTCTGGTACTCGTAGTTCAGGATTAGCCAAGTCAAAGCTGGCACTTCTACAAGTGAAACCCCACCTCCCTTTACCTTGATACATGTGCATGAGTAGTATAGCTCCTATGTAAGTCTTGCTGAGTACGCCTTTGTACTCACGTTTGCTTAATCTATGTTTTAGATGACGCCACTGACCCCGAAGGTGGCTTTCCTAGCATTGTTATAATGTTGATTTCTTACATCATATTATGTAAGTGCTGTTTTCATGATTGAAAGAAATTGTCATTTCTTACAATTACAGCCGTTATGTTGTCCGTGTCATTCCAGGTTTATCTCATAATCTGATGCATTTGCAAACTCCTTTCTGTTTCAGATGGCAGATCTTCCCCTCGGCAGATTGTTCGTTTGACCAGGTGCCTCGGTGTGCGTGGCCATCCCGCCACGTTGATCGAGATGATGTCCTATGTGGGATATCGGTGGTACCCTGAGTACACCATCGAGGAGCAGTTTCACGACTTCAACCAGACACAGTTCCACTGCATTGTCCGGATATACTCGCACCACGTTGGAGTCACCCAGCCTATCCACTTTGGACATGGCATTGGCGTTACCGAGAACATGGCTGTGCAGGATGCTGCATATTCATGTATTACACTGCTGAGAGAGGAGCACACCATGCTGAGAGAGACTTCATTCCGCTATATCCCTGCTGCACTTCCAGGAGAAGAGGGATATTACACCGGACTCTACTCAGATCACTCTGCAGAGGATCCAGCACTCCAGGTGACTGCTAGGTTTGCTAGTGATCGAGATCGTGATGCACGCGCTCTCCGTTTTGAGCTCCACGCCACCCGAGTTCGTCTGTACCGAGCACTGACGCTCTTGGCACCCTTTGTGAGCGTGGGATCAGTTGAGTTTGATGCGATCTACCCAGTGAGGACTCAGATGCCTTCTCGAGTTGCTTGGCCCGAGATTGGAGGAATTTTTCCACCCCGTGGTCCTTTGCTTCCACCCTACACTGGACCTAGGCCCCATCCTTGCCCAAATGGATATCAGGGTCCACAAGCCTCCGTGTTTTCCGATGGTCACCTCCAGCTACCGGGATACGCGGGTAACTTTTATGAGGACTACTATGGAGATGGAGATGAGTGAGACCGCCTGTGGTCTTACTTAGTGAGGATGTAGTAGTATCCTAGTATATTGTAAGCAAGGTGTCTAAGTTCCAGAGGCTTAGATAAATAATGTATAGGAAGTCAGAGTGGCTCTGAAGGATGTATCATCTTCATCACGTTTGTATTAGCTTGGTGCTTGTACTTAAACGATGTATGGTTTGTATGACAGCTTGTGAATATATGGCTTGTATGCTTTTATCACCATGTTGTCAAGTTGATTACTTCCTTTGCTCTGTAATCCTTCCAGTACTTCAATACCTTGTTTAGACTCTTCAACTCAACTCTGTTTGACTTTGATTTCACCTTCAGGATGTCTCAAGGAACCCGTGGTCCTTTGCTTCCACCCTACACTGGACCTAGGCCCCATCCTTGCCCAAATGGATATCAGGGTCCACAAGCCTCCGTGTTTTCCGATGTTCACCTCCAGCTACCGGGATACGCGGGTAACTTTTATGAGGACTACTATGGAGATGGAGATGAGTGAGACCGCCTGTGATCTTACTTAGTGAGGATGTAGTAGTATCCTAGTATATTGTAAGCAAGGTGTCTAAGTTCCAGAGGCTTAGATAAATAATGTATAGGAAGTCAGAGTGCCTCTGAAGGATGTATCATCTTCATCACGTTTGTATTAGCTTGGTTCTTGTACTTAAACGATGTATGGTTTGTATGACAGCTTGTGAATATATGGCTTGTATGCTTTTATCACCATGTTGTCAAGATGATTACTTCCTTTGCTCTGTAATCCTTCCAGTACTTCAATACCTTGTTTAGATTCTTCAAATCAGCTCTGTTTGACTTTGGTTTTCACCTTCAGGATGTCTCAAGGAACCCGTGGCCAGGTTGGTCGTAACCAAGGTCGTGGGAATGACCAGGAGGAAGGCAACCTTCCACCCCCACCCACGATGGCACAAGTTCTGATGGAAGTGGAGAGGAACCGCCGAGACTCTCACCACCTGTTGGAAGTTATTGCACGCAACACCACTCAGCAGCGCAATGAGTTGGTGTCCCTGAACAACTTCATCCGACTTCATCCCCCGGTTTTTAGTTACTCCACCGAGCCCCTTGACGCCGATGACTGGATCCGCAGCATCGAAAGGAAGCTCCAAGCAGGCCGTGTTGCAACTGGTGACAAGGTCAGCTATGCCACCTATCACCTCGAAGGTGCAGCTAGTTCTTGGTGGGAGAACTTTCTGAATATGCGACCCGTTGGACCACCTGCATCTTGGGAGGAATTCTGCACGTCTTTCCGCGAGCACCACATTCCCAAAGGTCTCATGGACCGCAAGCGTGAGGAGTTCTGTAACCTCACTCAAGGCAGAAGAACCGTGGACGAGTTTAGTCGTGAGTTCAACCGACTTGCTCGTTATGCAACCGAAGAAGTCTCCACCGACTCCAAGAAACAAGAGAGGCTCCGTCGTGGCCTCAACTCCGGACTCTGTCGCGAGCTCAACCTTCATGACTTTGCCACCTTTCAGGTCCTTGTCAACAAGGCCATCAAAGCAGAGGACATGAATACCCCCAACGACTTCCGCAAACACCCCAGAGATGACAGTTCATCCAGTTCTGGCTCCCAGAAGCGCAAGATCTGGATTCCAAACAGTATGTTCCGCCAGAACAACCCACCGAGGCCATCCTATGTGGCGCCTCGTCCACCCACCCAATTCCACCCAGCTCCACCAAACCACCCAGCTCCACGCACTGTTTTCGGAGCCTGTTACAAGTGTGGTCAGGCAGGCCACTATTCTCGAGAGTGTCCCCAGAACCAGCTCCAACACCAGAACGTTCCACCCCGTGCCGGAGGCAACAACAACAACAATGGCCGTGGCAAGCCACCCCAGAAGGTCTACACCGCCAAACCCGCTCCTCCCGCCACTCGTGGACGTGTGAACCAGATTGCCGCCGAAGAGACTGACGACACCACTGACGTCATTCTTGGTACGCTCCCAGTCAATTATGTTCCTACTTCTGTTCTTTTCGACCCAGGAGCATCTCATTCATTCATGTCGGAAAGTTATGCACTTCGTCATGAGTTACCCTTTGTTGAATTGTCCACCCCGATGGTTATTCAAACTCCAGGGTCAAGATGGCAAACTAATAGAGTGAGCCATGGTAATCAAATTGCAATTGAGGGTTTAGTATTCCTTGCTTCACTCATAGCCCTCAAGTCTTCAGACATTGATGTCATCCTTGGCATGGATTGGCTATCAAGACAGAATGCCTACCTGGATTGCAGAAGCAAATCCGTGAAACTCACCCACCCTTTAGGCCAAACAGTCGACTATACCTCACCCAGAACAAGAACCCAAGTGCATTCCGTGAATGTACTTCCCCTTCCCGAACTTGAAGATATTCCGGTGGTTCGTGACTTCCCGGATGTCTTTCCTGAAGAGCTGCCGGGCATGCCACCCGACAGATGTGTAGAATTTATAGTGGATCTTGTTCCAGGAACCGCACCAATTTCCAGACGCCCATATAAAATGGCCCCACATGAGTTAGCTGAGCTAAAAACCCAACTTGATGCTTCGTTGGCAAAAGGCTTCATCCGCCCTAGCTCATCGCCATGGGGTTGCCCCGTTCTGTTCGTAAAGAAGAAAGATGGAACAGAAAGGATGTGCGTAGACTATCGCCCGCTAAATTTAGCGACGATAAAGAACAAATACCCACTGCCCAGGATCAATGATCTTTATGATCAACTTGCAGGATCCTCCGTCTTCTCCAAGATGGATTTGAGATTAGGTTATCATCAGATCAGAATCCGAAACGAGGACATTCCCAAAACGGCTTTTACTACTCGTTATGGTCTTTACGAGTACACCGTCATGTCCTTTGGTTTAACCAATGCCCCCGCCACATTCTCATGCTTGATGAATTCGATCTTCATGGAGTACCTAGATAAATTTGTTGTGGTTTATCTTGATGATATTCTCATCTACTCGAAGAACGAAGGAGATCATGCCGAACACTTAAGGCTGGTATTGATGAAGCTTAGAGAGCATCGCCTGTACGCTAAATTCTCCAAGTGTGAATTCTGGCTACCAGAAGTGACCTACTTAGGCCACGTGATTTCTGCAAAAGGCATTGCTGTGAATCCCGAGAGAGTTCAGGCCGTCCTTGACTGGACTCCACCTGAATCGGTTAAGCAAGTTAGAAGTTTTCTTGGCCTAGCCAGCTATTGCCGTCGCTTCGTCGAGAACTTTTCTAAAGTTGCAAAGCCTCTAATTGAACTCCTCAAGAAAGATAAGAAATTCTTATGGACTCCCAAGTGCGAGGAAAGCTTTCAAGAGCTAAAAAGAAGATTGACTTCTGCACCCGTACTTGCACCTCCAGACACCAAAAGAGATTTCGAGATCTATTGTGATGCCTCACGGCAAGGGTTAGGATGCATACTTCTGCAAGATCGACATGTGGTAGCTTATGCTTCACGCCAGTTGCAGCCACATGAAGAGAACTATCCTACCCATGACCTTGAACTCGCTGCCGTAGTTCATGCCCTAACAACTTGGCGACATTACCTCCTTGGTAATCGTTGTGAGATTTATTCCGACCACCAAAGCCTCAAATATATTTTCACCCAGCCAGATCTTAATCTCAGGCAAAGACGCTAGATTGAGTTGATAAAAGATTACGACGTAGTAATTTCTTACACCCCAGGCAAAGCCAATGTCATGGCTGATGCACTAAGTCGTAAATCGTATTGTAACAACCTCATGTTACAACAGTATCAACCACTTCTTCATGAGGACTTTCGCAAACTCAACCTTGAGATTGTTCCTCATGGCTATCTTTCTACCTTGGTGGCGAAACCAACTCTTTAGGATCAAATCATAGTTGCCCAAAGGCGTGCACGAGGTGTTCGCCGGATCAAAGAGAACATTGCTAGCGGAGTTGCTAAATGTTTCTCCACAGATAGCAAAGGAACGGTATTCTTTGAAAATCGTTTGGTAGTACCTAAGAATAGGGAACTAAGGCAACTCATCCTCAAAGAAGCCCATGACACACCCCTCTCAATTCATCCCGGTAGCACAAAAATGTACCGAGATCTACGCCAGAGATTTTGGTGGACTAGGATGAAGAGAGACATTGCTCAATTTGTTGCCGAATGTGATGTTTGTCGTCGCATTAAGGCAGAACATCAAAGACCTGCTGGTACACTTCAACCTTTGTCTATTCCCGAGTGGAAATGGGACAAAGTCGGTATGGATTTCATCACCGGCTTTCCAAAAACCCAGAAAGGAAACAATGCCATCTTCGTTGTCATAGATAGGCTTTCCAAAGTTGCTCACTTCCTTCCGGTTCGCGAGTCTATAACTGCTAGCCAGTTAGCGGACTTGTACATCTCCAGAATTGTGTCCCTTCACGGTGTTCCTTTGGAAATCAATTCTGATCGCGGTAGCCTTTTTACCTCTAGATTTTGGGGAAGCTTTCAGAATGCTATGGGAACTCATCTCTCCTTTAGTACAGCTTTCCATCCTCAGTCTAGCGATCAAGTCGAAAGGGTTAACCAAATTCTTGAAGACATGCTCAGAGCTTGTGTTATCTCATTCGGAAAGAATTGGGAGAATTCTCTTCCATTTGCCGAATTTGCTTATAACAATAGTTTTCAA
The DNA here is from genome assembly GCA_950022295.1 of Bromus sterilis. Lineage (NCBI taxonomy): Eukaryota > Viridiplantae > Streptophyta > Magnoliopsida > Poales > Poaceae > Bromus > Bromus sterilis. Next base: position 37,962,183 of record OX465597.1, read on the forward strand.
TCTAGTCTGAACATGGCTCCTTTTGAGCTCCTATATGGACGACGATGTCGAACACCACTAAACTGGTCTGAAACCGGTGAAAGACAATTCTTTGGACCGGATATGATCAAGGAAGCAGAAGAGCAAGTTCGCATTGTTCGTGATCAATTGAAAGCAGACCAGTCTCGTCAGAAAAGCTACTATGATCGTCATCATAGGCAAGAGAGCTACAATCTGGATGAGAAGGCTTACCTTCGGGTTACTCCTCTGAAGGGAACCCAACGTTTCGGTATCAAATGCAAATTGGCGCCACGTTACATCGGACCTTTCCGCATTATTGCTAAACGTGGAGAAGTTGCCTACCAACTTGAACTACCTCCGCACCTCTCCCGAGTACATGATGTATTCCATGTGTCCCAACTCAAGCGTTGATTCAAGGACCCCATCCGCGAAGTCGACCATGAAATGCTTGATCTCCAAGATGACCTTTCTTATCGAGAATACCCCGTTCGTATTCTTGATTCCACAGAGCGTGTCACTCGTCGTCAGAAGATTAGGTTTCTGAAAGTGCAATGGTCACACCACTCTGAAAGAGAAGCTACATGTTAGGTATGTGCTAGGGTTAGCTAGTGCCTTTGCATCATGTCAAAATTTCAAAAAGAAATCTTGGAAATCATTTTCAAAATCCAAGTGGGAGAAGGAACACCCCCCAGATGAATTAATTCAAAAGGCCAGATAAAAATCTTTTCCAAAAATTCATGTTAGAGTTTTGAAAAGTCTTATAAATGAGTGTGATCACATATCAAGTGATGTGGGACCCACCCCATGCTCATAGATTTTTCAAATATTCAAACAGTACCTTGGAATTAAAGAAATACCCCTATTTGATTTAAAATTCAAATCTTTTGAATTTTAAAAATGTTGAAAGTTTATGAGTGGCTAGTCTATATTATTATGAGGCCATGTAAAAGTTTTCAGCATTTAATAAAATGATTTGGTATTTTTACCAAAGTCAAAACAGACTACAGAAAAGAAAAACAGAAAGGAAAGATTAAACAGAAAAAGGAAAAGGCTTACCTGTTGCCCAGGCGAAGTCGGCCCACCCCAGCCCAGCCGGCCCAAAGGGGCACGGGGGTCTTCTTCCCCGTCCCGCGCCTCCAAGCTGCTCGGTGGAATGCCACCGAGCTAGCTGGGGACGACACCTCGACGCCGAGGAGCTTCCGGTCCTCCCCGTGGCCTCTTCTCGCACCTGGACGCGCCTGGAGACGCTGTGAGCTCATTCCAACCCTCCCCAGTGCCTATCCTCCTCTCTCTCGCTGAGCCCCGCGAAGAACAGGACGCCGCCGTTGCCATAGCTTGAAGCCCGCGTGGCCAACGACGTCCCCGAGCTGCGCCGTGCTGTCCATCCTCCTCGTCGTCGTCGACTACGTCTCCCAGTGCAGCGAATCGAACTCGGAGCCCTCCTAGCCGTCGGAATCGAGCTCGAGCCGTCGCCGGAACCGAAGGACGCCTTTGTCGATTTCGTCGTCGTCAAGCCCTCCCAGCTCAATCCGCCACCTCCGTTGAGTTCCTGGTGAGCTCCCGACCGGAACCCCTCTCTTCTTCCCCTGGATTACTCCCTCTAGCCTGATCCGCCATGGAAGCCGAGCACGGTTGCCGCCGAGGTTGACGATGCGCTCGCTCCCGTGCGCTTCCATCCTCGCCAGTGCGTCCGTAGTACTCCTGGAGTCCCCAGCAACCCAACGCGACCATGCCTGCTTCTCCCTGTGGCCGTTTTGCAAGTTCTACTCCAAGCCGTGGCTCCGGCCGCCGCCAAGGTCGAAGCAGTCGACGAACGTGACCTCCCCGGCGACGTGCAAATGGTGCTTTCGAAGAGGCTCATCACAGGCTTTCGAACGGTGGTCTCAACGCAGAGAATGGAAGCCAGGAAAAGAAGAACGTGCAGCACCGCCGCGGTCCAGTCGCCGGCGTCAAGCCGCCGGCGAGTCAGCTCTAAACCCCCCCTGTTTTCACCTAATTAGTGACCCCTGGGTCACTGACCAGTGGGCCCAGTGGCTTAATTAAGCCACTGGATTAAGTTAACCCACGGGTTAAGTTAACCAGCCACTGACAGGGTGGCCCCACATGTCAGCCCCCCCTGACGCCAGCTTGACGTCAGCCTGACGCAGTAAATCATTTAAATGAATTTCCAGAGATTATTTGAATTAAAAGAATTCCAGAAAATACCCCAAACTTTGTAAATTCATAGAAAATTCATATTAAATCCAAATTGGACAAATAATATATGAAAAATGATCAGGAGAAAATTATCTTTCCAAATATGCAACTTTAAACTCTGTTTGAGTTGAATTTAAAATGGGACCAGTAGCATATGTCATTTGGTTTATTTGAATTTAATTCAAATTCAAATCAATTGATTTTGCCACTTGAACCTTGGATTTAAGCTATACTTCAACCACACTTCAGAGGCATATCATACACATTTGAAAATGATTCAAAATGATCAAACTATGTCACATACAACTTGGTTAATTGAACTCAAATGTGGAATTTGAATTTGCATTTTAAATGCAATACATTCCACTTAAATGGAATTGTCTCACACACATCAAAACTTATACTTCAAGTTTCAACATTCATTCATGTGCTTGAGCATTGCATTCATATTGATTGCTACTTCGTGCTTTGTTTGTCGAGTAGAGGTGGAACCGGAGCAGGAGGCTACCCCCTTCGCTGAAGATCCAGAACCCGAGCCTCGTCAGCAAGGCAAGCAAACCCCCATTGATCATGTCGATAAAATCCCACTTCCCTCTCATGTCTCGCTTATGCATTGTTTAGGATGATCACCATGCTTTGTTTCTACCGCATAGATGAACCCATTCCTTTGCATGACCTATCTTTTGTCACAGTAGTAAGCAAACCACAATCCTAGCAAATGTAGGAGTTGTTTGATATCATGTGGCCCCTGCAATTGTTATCGCTTATTGCATGCTTAGTATGATACCATGTTGTTACTGTGATGTGAGTCGGGATGGTAGTGATCATGTTGATGATGGTAGAAAAGTGTTGGTGAATCGACCCTAATACAAGGTGAACGATGAGAGGCTGTGTAGGAGTACACAGTGGGTTGTCTTGTTGAACACCGCCCTAGTACGAGTTCTTGTGTGGTGATCCAAGATGAAGAGTACAACCACACATTGGGCTCACTGACCCCTCTCAACTTACTAACTCATCCCTTTCGATGTCCAGATGTCGCAGTAGTTCGGAGTTCTGGTAGGCTTGTGGCCTGGATGCTAAGTGAGAGAACGGCTCACCCGAGACCGGCTTATGCACCACGCACACATCGCTTGGGTCCACTTCGGTAAACCGGCCGGGTTCACGATAGTGGAAGCCAACCCAACTAGGCGACTTTCTCGGACTAGATCGGCTATGAGGTAACAGTTGTGGTGAGCATCCTCGCTGGCACCCCTTGAATTGTGTCGAGATCAAAGGCGGTAAATGATGATCATGTGTGTGTAGCGGTACACCCTTGCAAGGTTAACAAAACTATTCGAATAGTCGCGTCCGCGGTTATGGACTGCTTGGAAAGCTTAGCTTGATTATTAGATAACTTGAACCGGATACTTCTAAAACACACCAAGATAAGTGTGAGTGCTATGGCGTGCTTTCTCGTGGGGAAGTCGAGGAAGGCACCATAGTGGTGTATTGGTTGGAGAAAGTAGTGGACTCGTGTACGCTTCTTACCTCAAAGTCTGGTACTCGTAGTTCAGGATTAGCCAAGTCAAAGCTGGCACTTCTGCAAGTGAAACCCCACCTCCCTTTACCTTGATACATGTGCATGAGTAGTATAGCTCCTATGTAAGTCTTGCTGAGTACGCCTTTGTACTCACGTTTGCTTAATCTATGTTTTAGATGACGCCACTGACCCCGAAGGTGGCTTCTTCATCGAGCTGGACGACTGAAGTTAAGCTAGTCTAGTCCCAGTCAGCAGACTGGTTCCCTCGTGGAGGGCTTTGTGTTTAAATAAGGCTTCTTAAGCCATTTATTAAACTTGTCTGTACTCAGACATAATTTGCTTCCGCCTGTGTTTTAATGTTGGATCACATGTATGTGATCTCTGTGTGTACTCTATAAGAGTTATAAATAAAATGTACACTTTGTAGAGAATTGCAATGGTACCTGCTGTTCATACAAGGCATGTGTGCTGCGTGTATGTTTATAACATGCATGTCTTCGTATGGGTTTTCGAGACCTTAGTTGTGTTCTGGCTGGCGGTCTTTCATACACCAAGTGGCCCTTAGATGTGCGCAGCTTGGGGCATCGCGATGCGATTGCTCGAGACTCCGTCTCGTGCACACTTTGTGGTATGATCGAGCCCGCCCTAGACCCCGACTAAGTGATCGGGCTGGAGTAAGTCTATGTAAGAGTTTTGAGATAGTCGGTAGTATGGTTGAGGCGACTTGTCTTTGAATATGGGAGTTCACCACCCATATCATTTGACTTGTGTGCGGACGATGAGGACCCATCTCAGTTGATCATCCGGCCTGGATGGGATGCCCCTCACGTACGATGCTTTTCGAGAATGTTCAGTGCTTGGCCTTGTTTGCTTAGACAAGTAGGTGCGGTTCTCGGCTCTCCATATGACTATGTCTTAACTGTACTTGCATACGCTAACCCCGGGTCCCGACAACAACACCCCCGAGGAGACTAATCTCACGCTCTGCGTCCTTAAGCCTCAAGCAGACGGACTCATAAGCCCTCTCACGATCACCTTCCTTTAGCAAATTCCAAAACCGAAAGACGCCCGGGGTGGCCTACCGCACAAGGATAAAAGAAGTCAATCCAAAATAAAAAGCAGCACAATAGAAGAATTCAAAACAATCCTCTAATTAGCTCAAAGATTCAGCATCTCTAGCTCAAAGTACGGCTCATTAGAAGAATAAGATCATCCCAGCACACAGATAAACAAAAGTCTCCTACTCCACGCCCTGAGGCTTACGACCATCGGCCTCTACTACAAGTTGCAATTGGCGAGCAAGTCGAGTGGCTCACGCACTTTGATCATCCGTATAACCAGGCAGGAAATCCACCATCGCATCCTCAATGGGAACCCCATGCCCCAGAAGAACCACGAAGGACGTTGCGAGCCCACTCAGTACTGTCTCGCGTACTAAACCCTCCACCTTATCTCTGTTTGGCCCAAATGCAGCAACCTAAAGTCCAGACCCTCAGGACGATTCTCCTCATCTGGATACATGTGGTCATGAAAAAGTTTTAGAAGAGTCGACGCACGACTGCAGACGTCCTTCTTGGCACCTTCTGCACTCGACACGACATCCACGACGCCGCGAAGAACGTCAGAGTCCTCAGAAGCAACCGCTGCTACCTCAACACCCACAATGCTTGCACCAACAAGAAGCTACAATGACCAACCACCCAAGACAAAATCACAGGAGAATAATAAGTACCAGAGCATCCCACTTACCCGCCAAGGCACCCGCCAGGTCGCGAAGGCAACTGCACTCAGCAGTTTCCACCTGCTGAAAGTTATCCTCGGCCTGCCGCAGCCGCTCGAGCTCACCACGCTGTGCCTGCAAGTCCATTTCCTTCGCCTCCAAGACATCTTGAAGCGAAGAAAGTTTTTTCTCCGCAGCAGCAGCATGTTTTTCAGCAGAACTTGTACGACCTACAACACAAGGATCACTCAAGCAGCAAGCAAACAAAGATACCACAATAAACAGGGAAGGAAAGTCGTTTATGGCGCATGGTAGTCAGGCTATTCTGGGCCGCATCATGAGCACCCCGGGCACGATCAGCATCAGTCAATACTTGCTCACACAAATGGAACAACGACTGAAAATAAAAGAGCGCAAAAATCAGAACTCAGCAAGGGACAATCAAATTTCAGACTTCGACCAACCACAAGTGGTTTCTCGCAGCCTCCGGGGCTACTCCCATCGGGAGTGTTGCCGTGCACCAGGTACCCTCATCTATCAGAGTCGTGGGGTCACCCCCTCGTCACTTGCTTTATCTATCACAACTATGTTCATTATTTAAGCTTGCAGGTGTGTCAATGGAGTTTGTCATGCGGAAATTATTCTCCGTATCACTTATAGATAAAGCTTCAGATTGGTATAAGCTCCTTGATAACTCACATTTTCTTAATTGGCAAGAGATTATGTCTATCTTTTATACAAAGTTTTATCCTCTTCATGAAATTCATCGAGACATGAACTACATCTATAACTTTTGGTCTCGTGACGGAGAAAGCATCGCTCAAGCTTGGGGGAGATTGAAGTCCCTAATGCTCAAATGTCCTATTCACGAGCTCCCCGAAGATATTATACTTACAAATTTTTATTCCAGGCTTTCTCGTCAGGATAAAGATATGTTGGATGCCACCTCTAGTGGGGTATTTCAAACAATAAGCGTTGAAGGGAGATGGGATCTCATTGAATGGATTCAAAAGAATACTAAAGACTGGGAAATTGATAAAGGTATCGAACCCATTATGAATTATGAGCATGATTATATTGAGAGCTATGTGAAAGCTGATTACTTTGATACCTTTTGCTCTAAGATTGGTCTTGATTCCCAGCTAATGATTGATTTTTGTAAGAACTTTGCCTCTCATATTGACTCTTCTAAGGAGGAGAAGTATCAGTACCATAAACCCTTCAAAGAATTACCTGTTGCTATTAATGTTGCTGACCCTATTTTTCCTGTAGTTATATATGAAAAAACCCTTTTCCCGCAAGGATAAGGGAGCACACTTTTGTGACAGGCATAATAAATAAAAGTGATAGAAGAACTGACGAGTCTGAGGACCAGATCAAGGTTGATCCTCAAGTTGAGGTGGTTAAAGATCTAGTCACCAATGATGTTTTAGATTCCAATATAACTTTTTCTGCTGTTTCTACTAACATTGTTACAACCAAGAATAAAGGCCCAATTTCAGGTACACCAGTTGTATCTGTTAAAATAGGAGATCATAATTATTATGGGCTATGTGATTTGGGATCAAGTGCTAGCGCTATTCCTTATTCACTCTATCAGGAGATCATGGGTGATATTTCACCTTGTGAACTTGAAGAGGTTGATGTTACTATTTATCTAGCAAACAGAGAAACTATCTCTCCCGTTGGAATTGTGAGAGATGTTGAAGTCTTATGTGGAAACGTAAAGTATCCTACCGACTATCTAGTACTTGGTTAAGTACAAGATAGTTTTTGCCCTATTGTCTTTGGTAGGCCTTTCCTCAGCACTTGTGGAGCTATAATAGATTGCAGGAAAAGTAAAGTTTCTGTTGAATTCAATTGTGAGCCATATGAATTTAGCTGCTCTAAGTTCTCTAAGCAGCCTCGTGGTATTGATTTGTCTAGTAATGATAAAATTATTGAAGATATTGATTATATTTCTATTCCTCCTAACGATCCTTTCCAGCAATATATGGAAGACCACGAGAATGATATGCATATGCAGGAAAGAAATGAACTAGATGAAATATTCTTAAGGAAATTTTCTATCCCGAAGCACAATTTTCCGGTTAACCCTTTAGGAATCCTTGCACAACCAAAAGAAGACCCGATGTTTGATCTCAAACCACTTCCCGATACGCTAGTACGCTTATTTAGATGAAAAGAAAATTTATCATGTTATTATCAATGCTAACCTTTCAGGATTTGAAGAAGATTGATTATTGGAGACACTTCGTAGACATCGTGGTGCCCTTGGCTATACCCTTGGTGACCTTAAGGGAATGAGTCCATCAATTTGCCAACATACTATCAATCTCGAGCTCGACGCTAAACCAGTTGTTGATCATAAACGGCGGTTGAACCCAAAGATGAAGGATGTGGTTAGGACTGAAATTATCAAGCTTCTAGCCGCATGTATCATCTACCCTATAGATGATAGTAAGTGGGTAAGTCCAGTTCAATGTGTTCCTAAGAAAGGAGGTATGACTGTTGTTCCTAATGATAAAAATGAACTGATACCTCAAAGAGTTGTTATTGGATATAGAATGTGTATTGATTACAGGAAGTTAAACAAGGAAACCAGGAAGGACCATTACCCGCTGCCTTTCATTGATCAAATGCTAGATAGGTTGTCCAAAAACACACACTTTTGCTATCTCGATGGGTACTCTGGCTTCTCTTAAATTCATGTCAATACTGTCGATCAAGAGAAGACCACTTTCACATGTCCTTATGGTACTTATACTTATAGGCGTATGGCTTTTGGTTTATGCAATGCACTTGCTACTTTTTAGAGATGTATGTCTGCTATTTTTCATGGTTTCTGTGAGGAGATTGTGGAGGTCTTCATGGACGATTTCTCTGTCTATGGAACTTCCTTTGACCATTGTCTCCACAATCTTAATAAAGTTTTGCAGAGATGCGAGGATACTAATTTAGTTCTAAATTGGGAAAAGTGCCACTTCATGGTTAACAAAGGGATCGTTCTTGGTCACAAGATTTCCGAGAGGGGAATTGAAGTGGAGAAGGAGAAGATTGAAGCTATTGAAAGGATGCCCTATCCAAGGGACATCAAAGGTATTCGTAGTTTTCTCGGTCATGCTGGTTTCTGGAGAAGACTTATTAAAGACTTATCTAAAACTTCGAGACCCCTCACTAATATTCTCCAGAAGGATGTTCCTTTTTTATTTGATGAAGATTGCAAGGAAGCCTTCGAAGTTCTTAAGAAAGCTTTAGTAACCGCTCCTATAGTACAACCACCTGATTGGAAATTTCCCTTTGAAATTATGTGTGATGCTAGTGATTTTGCTGTTGGAGCTGTTGTAGAACAAAGGGTTGATAAGAAGTTGAATGTTATACATTATGCTAGCAAAACCCTTAACAGTGCTCAAAAGAATTATGCTACTACTAAGAAGGAATTCTTAGGAGTAGTGTTTGCTTGTGATGAGTTTAGGCAGTATATTGTTGATTCTAAAGTTATTATTCATACTGACCATGCTGCCCTTAAGTATCTTATGGAGAAGAAGGATTCCAAACCAAGGCTCATCAGGTGGGTACTCCTTCTTCAAGAATTTGTTTTGCAGATTGTTGATAGGAAAGGAGCAGACAATCTGGTGGTGGATAACCTTTCAATGATGGAAGATATACCGCATGATCCCATTCCAGTCAACGACAGCTTTCCAGATGAACAACTAGCTGTTGTTAAGTTATAGTCTCTTTCCGATCCTTAGTTTGCAGATTATGCTAATTTTATCGTTGCAAAGTTTTTGCCTCCAGGTTTAACATTTCAGCAAAGGAAGAAGTTCTTCCACGATTTGAGGAATTACTTTTGGGATGACCCTCATCTTTTCAAAAAAGGTCCAGACGGGATCGTGAGAAGATGTATACCAGAACACGAGCAGAAGGACATTCTCAGACAATGTCACGATAGTCCCTATGGAGGACATCATGCCGGTGAGAGGACCGCACATAAGGTTCTCCAATCAGGTTTTTATTGGCCTACTCTCTTTAAGGATGCTAGAAATTATTTTTTATATTGTTATAAGTGTCAGAGAGTTGGTAACATTAGTTGGAGGAATGAGATGCCTATGAATTATTCTCTAGTGATTGAGCCTTTTGATTGATGGGGTTTTGATTTTATGGGTCCTTTTCCTCCTTCACACAAGTACACTCACATTTTAGTAGCTGTTGATTATGTAACCAAGTGGGTTGAAGCAATCCCCACTGAGAGTGCTGATCACAAGACATCTTTGAAAATGCTCAAAGATGTATTTTTTCCTAGGTTTGGTGTACCAAGGTACCTCATGACTAATGGAGGTTCACACTTCACACATGGAGCTTTTAGAAAAGCTCTAGCCAAGTACGATGTCAATCATAGAATTGCTTCACCGTACCATCCTCAAACTAGTGGGCAAGTTGAGCTCACCAATAGAGAGATCAAGTTGATCTTGCAAAACATAGTTAACAATTCTAGAAAGAACTGGTCAAATAAGTTAGGAGATGCTTTGTGGGCGTATAGAACTGCTTACAAAAACCCCATGGGCATGTCTCCCTATAAGATGGTCTATGGCAAAGCTTTCCATTTTCCATTAGAGCTAGAACACAAAGCTTTCTGGGCTATTAGAGAGCTTAATGTTGACCCAAAATTAGCTGGTGAAAAGCACCTCATGAACTTGACTTCCTTAGATGAGTGGAGAAGTGAAGCTTACGAAAGTGCTAAAATGTTCAAGGAAAAGGTAAATAAGTGGCATGATTGAAGGATTCTAAAACGTGAATCTAATGTCGACGATAAATTTTTGTTGTTTAGATCTCGTTTCAGGTTTTCTCCAGGTAAATTACTTTCCAGATGGGAAGGGCCATTTCATATCGAAGAAGTTTACCGCTCCGGTGCAATCAAGATTAACAATTTTGACGTCACCAAACCTCAATTCGTGAATGGGCAAAGACTCAAGCATTACATGGCAGGAGACCCTGTCAATGTTGATGTGAATTTGATACACACAACAACTCATGAAGTGTTGCAGCCCTGTTTCAGACACCAGCAGAAGCAGAATAAGAAAAGGTATGTATTACGGTAAGAAAGCATCGTGAATATCCATAAAAGTTCCATATTACGGGTTTTTGCAAAATTAGGAAAATTCGAAGCCTAAGTGGAGCCGGAGAGGAGCTCCAGGTGTCCAGGCGCCCCCGGGCACGACCTAGCTCCTGGCCGCACCAGGAGGCCTCCTGGGCACCCCGGAGTCCGTTTCCGACCCCACTTTGGCTTGTTACTTTCCTTCTACTGCAGAAATTTTTGCTATATATTTGCCCGGATCATCCCGGCACCGTATCTCGCCAGGACAAAAGTCATTGTTAGAGATGTCTTCTTGTGGCTCGAGCGGAGAAGACTACATGGTCCAGCGTTTACGTGAAGTTCAGAAAGATCTCAACCAAGATAAGTACATTGATTGGGCTACAGAAGAAGAAATTGCTCCAAGAAAAGCGGGGATGGAGCGCTCCGTGAGGAAAGAAGTCAAGATTATCACCGCCCAACAAAAGGGAGGTCCATCAACGCAAGGAGGGAGTTCAAGCAACCCCATCATGGTGGGGGTTGTCCAACATCATTATGATCTTTCTCTTAACCATTCATGAACATCCCCTCCACTTGATGATCCACATACAACTTCCATGATCTCCGAAGCTCACCGCATCACCAACCAACTTTGTGAAGATTTCCGTGTGCTGAAAGTACAAGTAGAAATCTTGGAAGATGAAAACCAAACCCTTAGACGTATCATCAGAGATCTAAAGAATCAACAGGAACAATAATGAGGAGTGAAAACTCCTTGGGTAATGTCTTCCCCTTAGCTTGTTCCAAACTTGGGGGAGTGCCCGGTATATTTATCTTTATCTTTGTCTTTTAGAGTCAAGTAGAGTCGTATCATGTCTAGGGAAGTTATCTTATGAAATAGGTGTTTGCATTGAGGTAAATCACTCCTTTGTGGAGAGTCTTGTATCCGTGAGTGTGGAGTCGTCTATGATGGAATATTAATGAGAGTTCTATTGGTTCCCTCGCTGCACTCGGTATTCTCTTCACGCAATCGACCTTATATGATGGTTCTTATGGGGATTATTGACTTTATATCAGGTACGGCTTTGAAAACTTTATTTAAATATTGGCAAACATAGCTTTGGTCTTAACAACAAGCATGATTTTCTCAGGTAGCGACATAACCAAAACCTTTATGTTATTATGCTTGAAGTGTTATGTTGAAAAGGAAGACAACTTGATGTGTTATGCTTACCTTAATGTTTATACTTTATATGCTTTGCATCTAAGTCATCATCAATTGTCTGTTCTCTCAAAGCTTTTGCTAGCCAACCCTCTGTACTAAGAAGATTTCTGCATGTGCATCCATAGCTTGAAACCAATATCTTCCATATGAGTGCACCATACCATCCTATTCGTGGTATTTCCCTACCACTCCTAAAAGTATAGAATTCATGTGTTATCCTTAAATGTTCAAAATATTCTGTTTTGTGGCACTCGTTTAGCTCATGAGGAAGTAGTAGGTAATTCATGATCTTCTTAAGTTGGACAAGTTTTACCCCGGGATTGCTTGTCTAATCTGCAAACCCTTAATACAAGGAGGAACTAGCATGAGTGCGCCCAGCTCGTAAGATAATATAACAAACAAACCCTCCTACACGCTTGGTCTATGAGAAATCAGAAATTTTGGCAGTGATAAACAAAGGATATTAAGGGGATGTGGTCGTCCCCACTTGGGATTCGTTCCTCAAAACTTTTCCATCTTGAGAAGTAATTGATCTATCTATTATCATTCGTTGACAAACTATGCATCTCCTAAAACTTGTTTTCATTCTGTTTGATTTAAGGATAGCACATGAGTTTTCCCTACTTACCTTTAACAAGGGCCTATCTTTTAATTTTATGTTGAGTCAGTTCTTCCTACTTCCTTCCATATAATGCTGCATTAAGTTTTGTCATGCCACATCCTTGTTGACATTAAAATTTGATAAGCAAGTATTTTGCGAAAGCTTACACCAAACAATCATCTTCCTTTGTGTTGGCATTTGCACTTCCTGCCTAATAACATGTTCTTTCAAAATCTTCAAATTGTTCCATTGTAAAATGAAAGAGCAAAAGTAAAAATTATTAGTTGTCCTCTAACCAAGGACATGTTTGCCATGATTTGATGAGTTTCCTTAGCCCTACTTTTGATTATAATTGTTATTACTTTTTCATAAGGGCCTTATGAGTTGAGGTTGTTGTTGAGGATGTTTGATTTTGGTGAAGAAATCATGATGCTTCTTGTCTGTATTCTATTTAACGACACTTCAATCTCTAAACTTGTGGGCAGGTTTACCGAGCTCAGTATTTGCTTGGGGACAAGTGGGGTCTAAGGTTGGGGGAGTTGATACGTCCAAAATGCATCACTATTTTATATCATAATTCACCCCTATTCATTGGTATATTGACATTATGATGCTATTCTTACGTTGTTTTGGCTTGTTTTACACAGTTTTCAACTTTCGGTGCCGAAACAGCAGACGCATGATTCAGCGGAGAAAAGTGGACGTTGAGTTGTTGAAACAGAACTTCTCAAAATGCGCTGAAAACTGACGAAGGATATTTTCCAGAAGAATAACGAAGCTTCGCCGAAAAGAGGCCAGAGGGGCGCGTCGGGAAGCCGCCTGGACCCCTGGGGCCACTACCGTCCCCCCTTTGGCCTATATATCTCTCGTCATCTGAAAACCATAAAAAAGGAGGAGTTTCACGAGTTCCGCCGCTGCTCCGTGGTGGAAACCTGCAGAGAAGAAAATTCATCTCCGGTGGACAGATTCCACCGGGGAGAACACCTTCCCTGAAGGGGAGATCATAGCCATCGTCATCACCATCGTCACGGGCATCATCGAGATTGTCATCAACATCATCACCATCTCCATCTTCATCCTACCTCATCTCACAATTGCAACTTGTGTTGTAATCCGTACTATCTATCCTCTCTACTCTACCAGTGTTGATTACTGTTTTGTGGTGAATGCTATTGAGTTTTTTTGGAGAAATATTTTTATGTACATATTGTTTGTCATCTATTTATCACCACTGATCATGATCTCTTTTATGTCTTTTGAGTATTTACTTTAGTTCTTGAGGACATGGGAGAAGTCTAGTTGTTAGTAGTCATATGATGTTGAAGTAATATGTGTTGTTTGATATTTAAGTTGTGTTGTTATTTTCCTAGTGGTGTCGTGTGAGTCGAACACACAACACTTCGCCTTATTAACGACCTAGGGGAATGCGTTGTGTATAAAGAATGCTTATGGTGGGTTGCCGGAGTGACAGAATCTGTTTTCTTCATTGCAAAAATTCTGAAAAATCACCTAATCATATTTTTTATCTGACTTTTTTTTGACAGTGTGCTCTATACAATTGAGAAGCTACCACCTGCTCTGAGTTTTTTTATTTGAGTTGCAGCAATGCCCCGAAAAAATTATTTACTACCTGCTGGTCTGTTTTTCCCAGATTCTGCCTTGTTTTGCGTTTTCCTAGTTTTGAAAATCTTGCGCATACTTTTTATTTGCAAAATATTTTTGGAAATCTTGACAAACAGTGGCCCTTGTTGAAAATTCTTATTTCTTGCAGAGGAAAATTATTTTATTATGGGTACTAACCTCTCTAATCATCTTATGATGAGTTTCGTATGAAGGGAGTTTTCAAGTGTGCGAAGGAAGATGATGAAAGAAGATCCGGGAGTGTCAAAGGGACAAGGTTGGGAATGCCCCCATGCACCCCCAAGAAATATTCAAGGAGACTCAAGCGTCTAAGCTTGGGGATCCCCCCGCGCATCCCCTTCTCCATCAACAATCATCAGTTCGTCCTTCTCCACACTATATATTTTATCACTTCATATGTTATGTGCTATGCTTGGAGCGTCTCGCTCTTTACTTTTTTGCTTAATTTTAGTTTTGTTTTCTGTTCATAACAAGTTGTACCCTAGCATACCTTGTTTAGGAGAGAAACACTCACCTAGAATGCTCATAGTTTTCATGTTTATCTTTGTTGAGTGTTCTTTACTTTTTCTAGTTGTTGTGATGTTTAGCTCTTGCTTTCATTTTTATACTTAAGAGCTTTCATTTAGGTTGTTACTTCTGGAACTCTCTTTAGTTTTCATGCTTATCTTGTTTAGAGAGTTGGCATGTTGCACTTAGAGTGTGTCTTACTTTGAGTAGGTAATTGAGGTTGCTATTATAAGTTTAGTAGTAACTTGCAAAAAATTTTGAGGTATTGTTTTGAGTAATGTTTGGACTTCTGTGTGCTGAGAGCTCAATCCTATTAGTGATAGGTATCATATTTTGGCTCATTGTGCTTATTTTCTAAAACTACAAAAAATAGTTGAGAACTCTAGCTACTAGATGGATCACTAACCTCTGGAGGGATTGTAATATATAGAGTAACTCAAGTACCATGGGTCGAGGATGCGCAAGGATAACCAAGCCCCCATACACTCCTCCTAGGGGTACTTGTCTCTTTGTGAATCACCTGAATAGATAGAGAGTTCCCGATAATAAGTGGATGAGTTCCTTTGACTAATGCGAGTATTCAATTGTTGGCACTTCCACCATCCATATTTTGCTAGCCTCTTCGGTACCGTGCATTGCCCTTTCTCATCTTGAGAGTCGGTGAAAACTTCGACGGTGCATACAAATCCTTGGCATGATACACTCTGTCATCATAAGACTCATTATATCTTCCTCAAAAAAGCAACCATACCTACCTATCAAGGCATTTCCATAGCCTTTCGAGACATATTGCCATGCAACATCCATCTTCTCATGACTTGATCTTTCATTGTCATACATGCTCTTGCTAGATCATAGAGCTGCATGCTAGTTGGGCCTTGCCCTCATAATTGCTACATGACGCCCTAGTATCACTCCATATCCTTCTACACTGGCAGAGACATACATTTGCATACATCATGACATTTTTCAGTTTTCTTTATGTTGAGTACTTCTTATAAAGTGTATGATCTTATACATCCTTGTCAAATATAGAGTGTTGCCCGTAGAGTGAGGAAAAGATCCCAAAGAGGACACAAATAAAATATTCCAAAAGAGGACACATGAAAAGATCCCAAAGAGGACAAATGAGCGATAAATAGAAAAAGCCAAAGAGGCCACAAAAATAAAAAAAAATAAAAAAATAGAGAAGGGGGCAACACTACTCCTTTCGAAAGATCCACACTCGTACTCCAAAGTAATATTTGTACTTCATAGAGAGTTTCATATCATGCATGCATAACTATGTGGGGATTCTTACACTATAGAACTTGGCTTGTATATTCCAATGATGAGCCTCCTCAAATGAGCTCTAGGTCTTCTTGAGCAAGCAAGTTCGATGCACCCCCACTAGTTCCATTGGAGAGCTTCCCATAGCTCATATGTGCATCAATTGCAAGTCAATCCCTACTCCTCACATCATATCTATCATTTGACTTTCTCTCTCCTATGATTGTCCTCATTGATGTGAGCCTTTCACACTTTTTTTCTTCCTTACCCATCATTTATTCTATTTTCCATCCAAAGTGCCAACATATCTTGATCGCACTCATTCATTGCATGATTTCTCAAAATCGAAAGGGAGAGGATCAGTTTGACTTGTACCTGGCTAGTGGTCTGGGGACGAGTCATAATAAGATTCCAAAGGAGTCTAAGTGTGAATTTTTAGTAGATTGAGTTATCAACTACTAGTATTTTTTATGCTCTAAATCCATGTCCCACTTCTTTCACAAGAAACACCGATTGGAGACATTCGAGTCACGGACAATGAGAGATCTTACACCTTTATGTTCTTACTTCGCTAGTTACAATACTAGATACAGAATCTTGCTTGTTATTGTCTTGACTTTAATTGCATACCTTACTTATTGTACTTTAAAGTTCAAATCTTTTTTGGTAGCCTGTCACCACAGAAATTATCTTTGTTATCATTTACCTGCTCGAGGACGAGTAGAAATTAAGCTTGGGGATGTTGATACATCCCAAACGTATCTATAATTTCTGCTTATTCCATGATTATATTGGTGATATTTCTATATGTTTTGCTACACTTTCATACATTTTTCAACATATTTGGACTAACCTACTAACTCAGTGCCCCAGTGCCAATTTTTTTCTGCTCTTGTCTGTGCATTGCAGGAAAATGTCAAATTTTAAAGTGCTCGAAAAATCCAGAAAAATCATATAAAAAATCAGCAAACCGTAAGACTCCAGAAGACCGAAGGGGGCCCAGAGGGGCCCACCCCCCTGAACAGCCAGGTCCGTGGAGCGGCCTAGGGTGGGGCCGCACCACCTGACTGCCTGGTCAGGTGGGCCCCCTGGTGCCCCCTTTGGCCTATTTATCCCTCTGTTCCGAAACCCTCGAAAGGACCTCCGTTATGCGATTTTCACCACTGTTCCGCCACCGATGAGAACCTGTCCCGACACCCTGCCGGAGGGAGGATTCACCTCCGGAGACTCCTCCATCACCATGCTCGCCTCCCGGATGTGTCTTGAGTAGCCCCCGCTTGGAACATGGGTCCATGATCAGTAGCTAGATGATGTCTTCTCTCCAATCTTGTGCCTCAATTCTTAGACCTTGTGATCTGCCCTACATGATCAAGGCACTTTTGTATTAGTTTCTGTGTTGCTATGTTGTGTTTGCTGGAATCCGATGGATTATGAGATTATGTTCAAATTGTTATGAGTAATATATTTGGTTTACCTTTTATGTTTTAGTTCTTGAGTATTCTTGCATGTTGTCCGTTGCTTTTATTGCTTTGTCGAAGTAGTAGATAGTAACTCCAAGAGGGAGCGTTATGCATGATTGTGGGTTCATGCCCCTGATGTCTAGCTTGAGTGACAAAAACATGAGCCTACATGATGTGATGTTGCCACGAGGGAGAAAACAGTGATGCTTGTAACTGCGGTTGCAAGGATTGCTTACTTTCACGCATAGAGTGTTAATGCAGTTGTCTGTTGCTTTGATCCTGCTGTTTGGCTGGGGTTCGCAACTTAAGACCAGCGATATGTTCTGGATAGATAACTCAAGGTGGATGATTAGTGAGTAGATGTTGATGAATAAACAGTCTATTCATTTTGGTGTAATGCCCTTACGATAGATAGCATTGCAGTGCGTTTATAACTCTGTCAATTGCCCAGCTGTAATTTGTTCATCCAACATAGTTGTTTATCGTATTTTGGGAGAGAGACATCACTAGTGAAAGCCGTGGGACCCCGATCCATATTTCCACCATAGTTTACGCCGTTCACCTTTACTACTTTTACTTCCTTTCCGTTGCAATCACCACTACTATTCTATCCTTGTGTTTGATCCTTTGTAAACAACAAGACCAGAGAGATTGAAAACCTCTCTGACTCATTGGGAGCAAAGTTATTTGCATTTGTCTGCAGGACCACGTCAACTACACGCTAGCAGCAGAATTTCTGGCGCCGTTGTCAGCTTCTTGTTGAACTTGAAGTCCTACTGGAGACAAACCCTGTATCTTAACCGAGGGAAATTCACCGTTGTCTATATCTCAACCTTCCACTTGGGGTAGCCAACGAGGAGCACTAACCAGTGCCATCAAGAGAATTTCTGGAGCCGTTGCCGAGGAGTCCAGTCTACAAGATAGGGGTGTTGCACACTATCTTTTACCTTTGCTTTTTAGTGTTGTTAGTTTACTTTTCACTTTTTTATTTAGAGTCTTATACCAAAAAAATTAGTTGCTTTTTCTTGCTTGCTGCTGTTATTATGAGTTCCTCTGAAAACACCAACCTATGTGTCTTCACTAGTCACAACAACAAACACTTTATTTGCACTCCTATTGCTGCAACCGCCACTGGCGCGACTTCCTATGAGATTAAACTTGCTTTATTGAATCTTGTTATTGAATCTTCCTACAATATAGACATCACTAGTAAAAGTCGTGGGACCCTGTTCCATATTTCCACCATAGTTTACATCGTTCACCTTTACTTCTTTTATTTCCTTTTCGTTGCAATTGATGGTGCGAGATCTCGCCCCCTTGTTGGTTACCCAAAGTGGAAGGTTGAGATGTAGATATCAGCAAATTTACCTTGGCAAAGATACCAAGGTTGAGATCGAACCAGTAGGACTCCAATGGCGACAAGTAGGTGGCAAAGTGAACAATGGCGCCGTTCACAACCGAGGTTGCTTACTTTACATGTACCTGCACACACAACAAATAACATCGCTCCCAACGAGTTCAGAGAGGTTGTCAATCTCTCCAGCCTTGTTGTGTACAAAGGATCAAACGCACGGGATAATAATGATAGTGATAGCAACGGAAAAGTAAATAAAGCAGTAAATAAATAGTGGGTGTAAACAGTATTGGAATATGGACCGGGTCCTATGATGTTCACTAGTGATGTCTCTCTCCCAAAAGACAATAAAATAGCCATGCGAGGTAAACAAATTACAGCTGGCAATTGACAGGATTATGTGCGCAAACCAATGCTAACTATGCTATAAAGAAAGCAAGAGGCTCAAAAGCATGGGCGGTACGCCAAGACAAGTAGACCGAAATCCATCTGCATCTACATACTAATCACCGACCTTGAGATATCTATCCAGAACATCTCGCTGGTATTAAGTTGCGAATCCCACCCAAAGTGTAAACTCAAAGCAACAGACAACTGCATTAAAGAACTTTGCGTAAAGTAAACAATCCTTGCACCCGCAAGTACAAGTACCGTTATTTTCTCCCTTGTGGAAACAACACATCCCCTAGACTCATGTTTCTGTCACTCAAGCTAGTCATCAGGGGGCATGAACCCACAATCATGCATAACGCTCTCTCTTGGACTCACTACCTACTACTTGGCCAAAGCAATAAACAACAACGGAGAACATGCAAGAATTACTCAAGAACATAAATATAAAAGAGAAGAATCAAATATATTACTCAAACACAATCTGAACATAATCTCATAATCCATCGGATCCCAGCAAACTCAACATAGCAACAGCAGAAAGATTACATATGTGCCTCAATCATGTAGGGCAGCTCACGAGGTCTAATCCATGAAGAACAAAGAGGGGAGGAGAACATCACATAGCTGCTGATCATAGACCCATGGTCCAAGGTGAACTACTCACGGTTCATCCGGGAAGCATCCATGGTGGTGGAGAAGTGATGGCTTCTCGCCCCTCGTTGGTTACCCCAAGTGGAAGGTTTGATGTAGCACAACGGAAAGTTTCCCTTAGCAAAGATGCTAAGGTTTGAGTTTGTCTCCAGTAGTACTCAATAGATACAAGTAGGTGGTAAAGTGAACAATGGCGCCGTTCACAACCGAGGTTGCTAACTTCACCTGGACCTGCACACAGATACAAATAACTTTGCTCCCAACGAGTTCAGAGGAGTTGTCAATTCCTCCAGCCTTGTTGTTTACAAAGGATAAAACGCATGGGATAATAATGATAGTGATAGCAACGGAAAAGTAAATACTGAAAGTAAATTGGTAGTGTGAACAATGATATGAAGATGGACCGGGGTCCCGTCATTTTCACTAGTGATGTCTCTCTCCCAAAAGACGATAAAAGTGCTAGCGAGGTAAACAAATCACAGTTGGGCAATTGACAAGATTATGAAGGCACCGCAATGCTAACTATGCTACAAAGAAAGGAAGGGCTCAAAAGCAATGGGTAGTACGCCAAGGTAAGTAGACTGAAATCCATCTGCATCTACTACGAATCATCCACATTGAGATATCTATCCAGAACATCTCGCTGGTATTAAGTTGCGAATCCCACCCAAAGTGTAAACTCAAAGCAACAGACAACTGCATTAAAAGAACTTTGCGTAAAGTAAACAATCCTTGCACCCGCAAGTACAAGCACAGTTGTTTTATCCCTGGTTGCAACAGCACATCCCCTAGTGTCATGTTTCTGTCACTCAAGCTAGACATCAGGGGGCTGAACCCACAATCAAGCATAACGCTTCCTCTTGGAGTTGCAAATAAAATACTTGGCCAAAGCAAATACCGCAACGGAGAACATGCAAGAATTTACTAAAGAACAAAATATAAAAGAGAAGAACCAAATATATTAATCATCACAATCTGAACATAGTCTCATAATCCATCATATCCCAACAAACTCAGCATAGCAACAACAGAAATTACATAGATGCCTCGATCATGTGAGGCAGCTCACGAGGACTCGAAAGTGGAAGCACAAAAGAGGGAGAGATAGATCACATAGCTACTGGTCACGTACCCATGGTCCAAGGGGGACTACTCACGGTACGTATGGGAGGCGTCCATGGCTATGGATGGTCTCCCGGAGGGGGTAGATTCTCCCAGCAGGGTGCCGGAGCAGCTTCTACAGGCAACCCTGATCTTGAAACGGCGGCGGCGGCGGAACAGAGGAGAGATCGCGAAAGAGGGGTCCGTCCTAGGGGTTTCCGTCACGGGGGGTAAATATAGGCGAAGGGGGTCGTCGAGGGGACCCAACAGGCAGCCAGGAGGCCTCGTGGCGCGGCCTAGGGTGGGGCCGCGCCAGGGACCCTCCTGGCTCCCTGCGGGTGGCCCCCCTTCGCTGCTTTGGTGTTTCCAGAAGCTTCCGCGACGCTGATTTTTTATCTGATTTTCCTGGATTTTTTGGAGCACTTTTAATGGCCGGAAAACCTGAAATACAAAAACAGCAGAAAACAACAACTGGCAGCTGGGTGCACTGAGTTAGTAGGTTAGTCCAAATAGGTTCAAAAGTGTATCAAAGTTCAAGAAAAACATGGAAAAGTCACACAAAACATGCATGGAGCCAACAGAAATTATAGATACGTCTGGGACGTATCAACATCCCCAATCTTAATTCCTGCTCGTCCTCGAGTATGTAAATGATAACAAGCATAATTTCTGTGGTGACATGCCACACAACCAAATAAGGACTTTTAAGTAAAGCAATCAAAGCATGCAATTCAATTCAAGTCTAAACAAGCAAGAGTCTATATTAGCATTGACACAAGCAACAAAAGAACAAAAGGTGCAAGAGCTCTCGCTGTCCGTGACTCGAATGTCTCCAAATTGTGTTTGCGTGCAAGCAAGGGACTGGGAAGAAAGAAAAAAAAAGGTTTTTCAGAACAACTATCTACTAAAGTTTCACACTTGGTCTCCTTTGGATTCTTATCTGGACTCGTCCCCAGACCACTAGTCAGGTACAAGTCAAACTGATCCACTCCCTTTCGATATTTTGAGCACTCATGCAATGGATGAGCGTGAGCAAGAAAGTTGACACCTAAAAGGCGAAACAGAAAGAAGGTGGAGGAGGAAGACAAAAAAAGTGTGAAAGGCTCACATCAATGAGGACAATCATAGGCGAGAGAAAGCCATATGATAGATATGATGTGAGGAGTAGGGATTGCCATAAAACGGATGCACATGTGAGATAAAAGCTCTCCAAAGGAACTAGTGGGGGTGCATCCAACTTGCTTGCTCAAGAAGACCTAGAGCTCGTTTGAGGAGGCTCATCATTGGAATATACAAGCCAAGTTCTATAGTGTGAAGGGTCCCCACAGAGCTATATGCATAATGATGATGATCTCTATGGAGTACAAGGGATAGAAGATAAAGTACTAGTGTGGATCTCTCAAAAGGAATAGTAGTATGCCCCTTCTCTCTTTTTATTTTATTTTTTTATTTTTTCTATTTTTTTGTATTTTTTGGTGGCCTCAATGGCTCTTTCTATTTAACTCTCATTTGTCCTCTTTGGGATCTTTTGATTTTGTCCTCTTTGGGATGTTTTGATTTTGTCCTCTTTGGGATCTTTTGATTTTGTCCTCTTTGGGATCTTTTCCTCACTTTAGGGGCAATACTCTATATTTTACAAGAATATAGGAGATCTTTCACACTTTACAAAGGTACTCACATAAAGAAAATGTAACTAACATGAAGTATGAAAATGTATGCCTCTGCCAGTGTAGCAGGATATGCAATGATACTAGCGCGTCATGTAGCAATGATTAGGGAAAGGCCCAACAAGCATGCGGCTCATCGATCAAGCAAGTAGCATGTATGACATGAAGATCAAGTCATGATAAGGAGGATGTTGCATGGCAATGTATCTCGAAAAGGCTATGGAAATGCCTTGTAGGTAGGTATGGTGGCTGTTTTGAGGAAAGATATAAGGAGGCTTATGATGACAGAGCATATCGTGCCAAGGTTTTGGATGCACCGGCGAAGTATGCGCCAACTCTCGAGGTGAGAAAGGGCAATGCACGGTACCGAAGAGGCTAGAAAAAGTATAGGTGGGTGGAAGTGTCAACTTTCGAATACTCACATTAGTCTGAAGAACTCATGCACTTATTATCGGTAAATCTCAATCTAATCAGGATGTTCACAAAGAGACAGGTACCCCGAGGAGGAGTGTATGGGGGTTTGGTTATCCTTGCGCATCCTCGACTCATGGTACGTGAGTGTACTCTAATATTCGAACCCTCCAAAGGTTAGTGATCCATCTAGTAGCTAGAGTTCTCAACAGGGGTTTTTTGGTTTTCGAAAAACACATGGATTGCCCAAAATACGACATCTATCACTAATAGGCAAGAGCTCTTGACACCAAAAGTTCAAACATTACTCTAATCAACACCTCAAAACTATTGCAAGTTACTACTACAAAGAGAACAACAACTTTAACTACCTACTTTCAGTCAAGACACAGAACTCAGTGCAACATGCAAACTCTCTAACAAGATAAAAAAAGCAACCTATAGAAAGTTCAACCTAAGACAAAAGAAAAGCTCTAGAAAAACTAAAGCACTGCAACTAAACAGAACAACATCTAAGAAAACAAAAAGAACAACTCACAGCTAAAAGAATAAGCATGCAAATCCTATGAGGAGTTCTAGTTCAAGCGGAGCGTGTATCTCTCCCACACAAAAGAATAAGTTGGGGTCTAACTTGTTACTACAGCAAACAAAGCAAAGCAAAACTAAAAACTAAACAAAACCTAAGAGCGAGACGCTCCAAGAAAAGCACATAACGCATGAAGTGATAAAAATATAGTGCAACGAGGGACAAACTGATGATTGTTGATGGAGAAGGGGATGCACGGGGGCATCCCCAAGCTTAGGCGCTTGAGTCTCCTTGAATATTTGTTGGGGATGCATGGGGGCATCCCTGGGCTTGAGCGCTTGACACTCCTGAATCTTCTTTCATCATCTTCCATCGCGCACTTGAAAACTCCCTTCATACATAACTCATCGTAGACTGATTAGAGAGGTTAGTACCCTAATAAAATAATTTTTCCTCTACTGCAAATAAATATTTCCAGGAAGAGCTACTTTTTCTCAAGATTGCCAAAATGTTTTTGCAAAGAAAAAGAAAGCTTAAGGTTTGCAAAAGTAAGGAGAGACAAAACGTGGCAGAATCTGTGAAAAACAGAACAGCAGATAGAAACGATTTTTTTATGGATACTTCTGCAACTCAAATAAAAAACTCAGAACATACGAAAGTTTTGTAATTGTATATAGCACGCTGTGTAAAAATTTCAGCTCAAAAATATGAACTGGGATTTTTCTGGAATGTTTCTAGTCACGAGGACAGAATCTGTTTTCTGGACAGCATGTCACAACTTTTACTTCCCTTGCCGTATGAGGCTAAACTTGGCACAAAGCTTGAAAAAATAAAGATACAATGATGTTGCTACAGTAGTAAAAATTATCAAGACCACTAAGAACAGAACAAAAGCAAAAAGAAAAACCTAAATTCGTTGCGGGCTGCCTCCCGAAAGCGCTTCTTTAAAGCCATTAGCTAGGCTTGAAGATTATAGAAGATGCTCTCACAAGAATAAGAATTTTGAAGAAAAAGAAAGCATCAAGAAGTAAATATGAAACAAATTTAAGCCTAGCCCACTTCCTATGCATAGGCATCTCGTAAGAAAATAAATCAAAGAAGCACAAAGTGACATGCATAGGAAGGTGGAACAAGAACAACTTCGAAAGTTTCAGTTTAGAGAGAGGTGTTTTTGTCACATGGAAGTTTCTATAACCAAACTTTCCTCTCTCAAAGTAATTTTCAGTAGTATCATGGACAACATCAAGAATGTAACTATCATATAAATCATATTGTTCATGACCTACAAGCACACGTGTATTGTTTTCAACACGGTATTTAGGATCATAAGATAAATGCAACCCATCACATTGAGCTTTGATAAGAGGAAAATTCTTCAGAGTTTGAGATTTTAAAAGGATAATAGGAAACTCAAGTGTGGGTGCGATAGAAAAAATTTCATGCTTAACATGAGGAACTATAGAAAGTTCATCTCCGTAAGCATCATCCATAGTGGCATCACGGCCATAAGCATAGAAGGCATCAACTTCATCAAAAAGGGATATTTCAAAAGAATCCATAGGATCATAATACTGATATAAGGTAATATTCAAAGAGTTAATCTCATTAGAAGGTAGACATGGATGGCTCCATTCTTCCTCCTTTTGTTCGTCACTCTCCTCCTCTTTTTCATCCAAGGAGCTTTCAGGTTCATAAATTTCTTCTTCCATAGAGTCCTGCAAATCATTAGTCTCTTCCTTTGGGGGAGAGATTCTCTCAAGATGATCAGTAATGTAATAATTTGCATCGTAATTTTCCAAACAATAGTTAAGTATAGCAAGACTCTCAGATTTGTAAGGGGCATCAACAATATTTTTAAGAAGAGAAGTAATTTCATAGGCACCCTTATAAGCAACAAATTCTTCTATTTCCTCTGCATCATAAAAATCATAATTTCTCTTAGCATAAGAAGCTAAGGTTTCATCATCATTGTACTCACATTGGAAAGAAAGGTGTTTGTGCCTCATAAAGAAACAAGATTCATCCCTGCAAAAAGATATATTATATATTGAGCACAAGTTTCTAGCATACTCATACAACTAATATATTTGTTTCCATAAGTGTATCCCCTTTTGAGACAAGCAGTGTTCCTTGTACCACTTTTGTTGATCCTCGGTGAATCCTCCATGCCAATAAGATCTAGTTTCAAAGAAGTCAGACATTGATTGGCAAGTAAGGAACTAGACATACTATATTTTTGGGTTTTTTGATAAAGGACACAAAGATAAAAACTGAAAGGTAAACAAACAAGACTAAAAAGCAAAGATAAAGATAGTGTGCAACTCCCCTATCTTGTAGACTTGAGTCCCCGGCAACGGCGCCAGAAATTTTCTTGATGGCTTCTCGCCCCTCGTTGGTTACCCCAAGTGGAAGGTTTGATGTAGCACAACGGCAAGTTTCCCTTAGCGAAGATGCTAAGGTTTGAGTTTGTCTCCAGTAGGACTCAAGAGATACAAGTAGGTGGTAAAGTGAACAATGGCGCCGTTCACAACCGAGGTTGCTAACTTCACCTGGACCTGCACACAAATACAAATAACTTTGCTCCCAACGAGTTCAGAGGAGTTGTCAATTCCTCTGGCCTTGTTGTTTACAAAGGATAAAACGCACGGGATAATAATGATAGTGATAGCAACGGAAAAGTAAATACTGAAAGTAAATTTGTAGTGTGAACAATGATATGAAGATGGACCGGGGTCCCGTGATTTTCACTAGTGATGTCTCTCTCCCAAAAGACGATAAAAGTTCTAGCGAGGTAAACAAATCACAGTTGGGCAATTGACAGGAATATGAAGGCACCGCAATGCTAACTATGCTGCAAAGAAAGGAAGGGCTCAAAAGCAATGGGCAGTACGGCAAGGTAAGTAGACCGAAATCCATCTGCATCTACTACGAATCATCCAACTTGAGATATCTATCCAGAACATCTCGCTGGTATTAAGTTGCGAATCCTACCCAAAGTGTAAACTCAAAGCAACAGACAACTGCAATAAAATAACTTTGCGTAAAGTAAACAATCCTTGCACCCGCAAGTACAAGCACCGTTGTTTTATCCCTGGTGGGAACAACACATCCCCTAGTCTCATGTTTCTGTCACTCAAGATAGACATCATGGGGATGAACCCACAATCAAGCATAACGCTCCTTCTTGGAGTTGCAAATAAAATACTTGGCCAAAGCAAATACCGCAACGGAGAACATGCAAGAATTTACTAAAGAACAAAATATAAAAGAGAAGAACCAAATATATTACTCATCACAATCTGAACATAGTCTCATAATCCATCATATCCCAACAAACTCAGCATGGAAACAACAGAAATTACATAGATGCCTCGATCATGTGAGGCAGCTCACGAGGACTCGAAAGTGGAAGCACAAAAGAGGGAGAGATAGATCACATAGCTACTGGTCACAAACCCATGGTCCAAGGGGGACTACTCACGGTACGTACGGGAGGCGTCCATGGCTCTGGATGGTCTCCCAGAGGGGGTAGCTTCTGCCGGCAGGGTGCCGGAGCAGATTCTCCAGGAAGCCCTGATCTTGAAACGGCGGCGGCGGCGGAACAGACGCGAGATCGCGAAAGAGGGATCCGTCCTAGGGGTTTCCGTCACGGGGGGTAAATATAGGCGAAGGGGGGGCGTCGAGGGGACCCACCAGCAGCCAGGAGGCCTCCTGGCGCGGCCTAGGGTGGGGCCGCGCCAGGGACCCTCCTGGCACCCTGGGGGTGTCCCCCCTTCGCTGCTTTGGTGTTTCCGGAAGCTTCCGCGACACTGATTTTTATCCGATTTTCCTGGATTTTTTGGAATACTTTTAATGGCCGGAAAACCTGAAATACAAATACAGCAGAAAACAGCAACTGGCAGCTGGGTGCACTGAGTTAGTAGGTTAGTCCAGATATGTTCAAAAGTGTATGAAAGTTCAAGAAAAACATGGCAAAGTCACACAAAACATGCATGGAGCAAGCAGAAATTATAGATATGTTTGGGACGTATCAAGAAGCTCCCGGAGGTGGTTCCTCCCTCCGGCAGGGTGCCGGGAAGAGGTCTCCTGGTGCTCCCGATCTTGGAAGCGCGGCGACGGCGGAACAGAGGAGAGATCGCGAAAAAGGGTTCCCCTCACGGGGGTTTCACGTCACGGAGAATATATGGGCGAAGGGGGCAGCCAGGGGGGACACAAGGGGTCCAGGCGGCCCCCTGGCTCGGGCCCACCCTAGAGCGTGCCAGGAGGGTGCCTGGGGCCCTGGTCCCCCTCAGTGATTTCCTAAACTTCCGAAGCGCAGATTTGTTTTTGGATTTTTTCCGAATTTTTGGAGTACTTTTAATATGGGGGAAACCTGAAACAGAAAAACAGCAGAAAACAGGAACTGGCACTGGGGTGCACTCAGTTAATAAGTTAGTCCAAATATGATCAAAAGTGTATGGAAGTTCATCAATATCATAGCAATATCACACAAAAGAAGCATGGAGCAAGCAGAAATTATAGATACGTTTTGGACGTATCAACATCCCCAAGCTTAATTCCTGCTCGTCCTCGAGTAGGTAAATGATAACAAAAATAATTTATGTGGTGACATGCTAACAACCATATAAGAACTTTTAAGTAAAGTAATCAAAGCATGCAATTCAATTCAAGTCATAACAGGCAAGAGTCTAAATTTAGCATTGAAACAAGCAACATAAGAACATAAAGGTGCAAGAGCTCTCGCTGTCCGTGACTCGAATGTCTCCAAATGGTGTTTGCGTGCAAGAAAGGGGATAGGGATATACGAGAAAAAGTATTTTTGTGTTGAGAACATAATCTACTAAAGTTTCACACTTGGTCTACTTTGGAATCTTATCTTGACTCATCCCCAGACCACTAGCCAGGTACAAGTCAAAATGATCCACTCCTTTTCGACATTTTGAGCACTCATGCAATGGATGAGCGTAAGAAAAAAATTTGACACTTAGGCGGGCAAAGAGAGAAATATGATGGAGGAGGAAGTAAAAAAAAGGGTGAGAAAGGCTCACATCAATGAGGACAATCATAGGCGAGAGAAATCCAAATGATAGATATGATGTGAGGAGTAGGGATTTCCATGCAACAGATGCACATACGAGCTAAGGTAAGCTCTCCAATGGAACTAGTGGGGGGTGCATCCAACTTGCTTGCTCAAGAAGACCTGGAGCTCATTTGAGGAGGCTCATCATTGGAATATACAAGCCAAGTTCTATAATGTGAAGGTCCCCACATAGCTATATGCATGAATGCTAATCTCTATGGAGTACAAGATATAATAAGGAGTACGAGTGTGGATCTCTCAAAAGGAATAGTAGTGTGCCCCCTTCTCTCTTTTTATTTCTTTTTCTCTTTTTTTCTATTTTTTGTATTTTTTGGTGGCCTCAATGGCTCTTTCTATTTCTCTCATTTGTCCTCCTTGGGATCTTTTAATTTTGTCCTCTTTGGGATCTTTTGATTTTGTCCTCTTTGGGATCTTTCCCTCACTTTAGGGGAAACACTCTATATATTACAAGAAGTATAGAAGATCTTTCACACTTTACAAGGTACTCAAATCATAAAGAAAATGTAACTATCATGAAGTATGCAAATGTATGCCTCTGCCAGTGTAGTAGGATATGCAATGATACTAGCGCGTCATGTAGCAATGATTAGGGCAAGGCCCAACTAGCATGTGGCTCATCGATCAAGCAAGTAGCATGTATGACATGAAGATCGAGTCATGAGAAGGTGGATGTTGCATGGCAATGTATCTCGGAAAGCCTATGGAAATGCCTTGATAGGTAGGTATGGTGGTTGTTTTGAGGAAGGATATAAGGAGGTTTATGATGACAGAGCGTATCATGCCAAGGGTTTGGATGTACCGGCGAAGGTGGACGCAAACTCTTGGAGTGAGAAGAAGGCAATGCACGGTACAGGAGAGGCTAGAAAAATATGGGAAGGTGAAAGTGTCAACTTTCGAAAACTCACATTACTCCGAGAACTCATGCACTTATTATCGGTAACTCTCAATCTAATAAGGAGGTTTCACAAAGAGACAAGTACCCCGAGGAGGAGTGTATGGGGGTTTGGTTATCTTTGCGCATCCTCGACTCATGGTACGTGAGTGTACTCTAATATTCGATCCCTCCAAAGAATAGTGATCCATCTAGTAGCTAAAGTTCTCAACTAATTTTGTAATTTTCGAAAATAAACACGGATTGCCCAAAATACGACATCTATCACTAATAGGCTAAAGCTCTTGACACGAAAAGTCCAAACATCACTCAAAACAATACCTCAAAACTATTGCAAGTTACTACTACAAAAGAATAGCAACCTCAATTACCTACTTCAAGTCAAGACACAAAACTCAGTGCAATAGGCAAGCTCTCTAAACAAGATAAACATGAAAACTCAAGAGAGTTCTAGCAACAAACTAAACAAAAGCTCTTTAAAAAGATAAGCATGAAGACTAAGAGCTAAACATGGCAGTAGCTATGAAAAAGATAAATAACACACACAACAAAGATAAGCATGAAGAATCCTAAGTTGTGTTCTAGATTTTTAAAGTGGAGCGTGTTTCTCTCCCACACAAAGAAAGCTGGGTTCTAACTTGTGATGAACAGCAAGCAAAGCTAAAGAAAACTAAAAATAAAACCTAAGAGCGAGACGCTCCAAGCATAGCACATAACGCATGAAGTGATAAAAATATAGTGAAACGAAAGACGAACTGATAATTGTTGATGGAGAAGGGGATGCACGGGGGCATCCCCAAGCTTAGACGCTTGAGTCTCCTTGAACATTTCTTGGGGATGCATGGGGGCATCCCCAAGATTGAGCGCTTGACACTTCTGAATCTTCTTTCACCATCTTCACTCGCACACTTGAAAACTCCCTTCATACATAACTCATCATAATCTGATTAGCGAGGTTAGTACCCATAATAAAATAATTTTTTCTCTACTGGAAATAAGGATATTCTTGAAGACCTACTGTTTCTCAAGATTGCAAAAAAATTTGCAAAGAAAAAGCAAGCTTAAGGTTTGCAAAACGAAGAAAAAGCAAAACAGGAAAGAATCTGTGAAAAACAGACCAGCATGTAGTAAAGAAATTTTTATGGATACTTCTGCAAATCAAATAAAAAAACTCAGAACATACGAAATTTCCGTAATTGTATAGAGCATTCTGTGTAAAAATTTCATCTCAAAGTGATGAACTGGGATTTTCTGTGATTTTTCCCGTCACGAGGACAGAATCTGTTTTTCTGGAGAATATGTCACAACTTTCACTTCCCTTGTCATATGAGGCTATAATTGGCACAAAGATTGAAAAGTAAAGATACAATGATGTTGCTACAGTAGTAACAATCATCAAGACCACTAAAAACAGAAGAAAAACAAAAAGGAAAACCTAAATTCGTTGTGGGATGCCTCCTGAAAGTGCTTCTTTAAAGCCATTAGCTAGGCTTAATGCAAAAAGATCAAGTCTTTTCAAGAAAATAACTAGCCCGTGTGACGGACTCAAAAGGCAAATTAATCTTTTTCCTAGGGAAGTGTTCCATCCCTTTCTTGAGAGGGAATTTGAATTTGATAATCCCTTCTTTCATATCAATAACGGCACCCACGATGCAAAGAAAAGGACGTCCCAAAATAATTGGACAAGAAGGTTCACATTCAATGTCCATAATAGTAAAATCAACGGGAACATAATTATCATTGACAATGATAAGAACATCATCGATCTTCCCCAAATGATTCTTTACGGAAGAATCGTCAAGACGAACACCAAAAGAACAAGGATCAAAAGGTTTCAATTCAAATATATCATACATTCTTTTGGGCATAACGGAGGTACTAGCTCCAACATCACATAAAGCATAGCAAGAGAAGTTATTCAACTTAATTTTAATCATAGGATCCCAACCATCTTGTAGCTTTCTAGGTATGGAGGATTCTACCCTAAGATTCTCCTCCCTAACTTTAATGAGAGAATTAGTGATATGCTCCGTGAAGGCAAGATTAAGTGTGCTAGTGTGGGGGTCTCTAGACATCTTGTGAAGGAAACGAATAACTTCAAAAAGGGTTCAATTATCAAAATCAAGGTTACTACTATCAATTAAAGTGGTAGTGGTGTCCTTTAGGCTCACTTGTTTGGTAGCTTCTATAGTCATAGGAGTTTCGGTTGAGGTCATAACATCACCATTAATAGGTCCTATGGGACTAGGGATGCATTGGGTGCTAAGAGTTTGGATATCGTCAACAACTTGGATAGTAGCAACAGTATGTTGTGTCGGAAGGCTCTTAATTCTATCTTCTTCCTCCTTTTATCTAGCCCATCTCTCTTTAAGTTTAGCCATCATCCTAATGTTTTCATTAATTTGCACTTGGATAGCGTTCATAGGAGTGACCTTCCTCTCCTCAAGAGGAGAAGTTCTAATTTTAAGCAATTCTACTTCATGGGATAAATTGTCTACCTTCGACGAGAGATTATCTAATTTTTCTAGCTTTTCCTCTACACTCTTGTTGAAGGCTTTTTGGGTAGTGATGTAGTCTTTAAGCATACTCTCTAGTTCAAACGTGGAGTTCTTGGTGCTAAGATAAGTGTTGTTGTTCCCATAGTTGTTGGAGGGGAACGGTCTAGGATTGTACCAAATTAGTCCTATAAGCATTGTTATTGAAGTTATTTCTAGAGATAAAGTTCACATCTACTTGATCTTGAGCAATCAAAGAATTTAAAGGAACATGTGAGGATCAATAGGAGATTGCTTGGTAAGTACAGACATAATCAAGTCAACCTTTTCATTTAGGGAGGAGATCTCCTCGACAGAGTTTACCTTCCTACCCGTTGGAGCTCTTTCGGTGTGCCATTGGGAATAGTTGGTCATCATCTCATCGAGTAGTTTTGTGGCAACACCAAGCGTTGTTGACATGAAGGTTCCTCCCGCGGCCGAGTCTAGAAAGTTCCGCGAGGTAAAGTTCAAGCCTACATAAAAAGTTTGGACAACCATCCAAGTAGTCAAACCATGCATAGGGCAGTTCTTAACAAGAGATTTCATGCGTTCCCAAGCTTGGGCAATGTGTTCATTATCCAATTTCTTAAAATTCATAATATAACTCCTCAATTGGATAATCTTAGCAGGGGGGTAGTACTTCCCAATAAAAGCATCCTTGCACTTATCCCAAGAATCTATGATATTCCTAGGTAAGGATTGAAACCAGATTTTAGCAACTCCTCTCAAGGAGAAAGGAAAAATCTTAAGCTTAACAATATCACCATCTACTTCTTTGTACTTCTGCATATCACAGAGCTCAATAAATTTATTTAAGTGCAAAGCAGCATCATCTCCAGCACCGGAGAATTGATCTTTCATAACAAGGTTCAGCAAAGTAGGTTTAATCTCATAAGAAGGTGCTGAAGTAGCACGTGTAGCAATAGGAGTGCAGATAAAGTGACTGTTGTTATGACTAGTGAAGTCACACAACTTGGTGTTCTCGGAGGAACCCATAGCAGCAGCAAGCAAGATAACTATTTTTTGATTTTTGATAAAGGACACTAAAGCAAAAACTAAAAGGTAAACTAACAAGACTAAAAATCAAAGATAAAAGATAGTGTGCAACTCCCCTATCTTGAAGAGTGGAGTCCCTGGAAACGGCGCTAGAAATTGCTTTTGATGGTGCAAGATCTCGCCCCCTCGTTGGTTACCCAAAGTGGAAGGTTGAGATATAGATAGCAGCAAATTTCCCTTGGCAAAGATACAAGGTTGAGATCGAACTAGTAGGACTCCAATGGCGACAAGTAGGTGGCAAAGTGAACAATGGCGCCGTTCACAACCGAGGTTGCTTACTTTACCTGGACCTGCACACACAACAAATAACTTTGCTCCCAACGAGTTCAGATAGGTTGTCAATATCTCCAGCATTGTTGTTTACAAAGGATCAAACGCACGGGATAATAATGATAGTGATAGCAACGAAAAAGTAAATAAAGCAGTAAATAAATAGTGAGTGTAAACAGTATTGGAAATATGGACCGGGGTCCTATGATGTTCACTAGTGATGTCTCTCTCCCAAAAGACGATAAAATAGCCATGCGAGGTGATACGTCCCAAACGTATCTATAATTTCTGCTTGCTCCATGCATGTTTTGTGTGACTTTGCTATGTTTTTCTTGAACTTTCATACACTTTTGAACCTATTTGGACTAACCTATAACTCAGTGCACCCAGTTGCCAGTTTCTGTTTTCTGCTGTTTTTGTATTTCAGGTTTTCCGGCCATTAAAAGTGCTCCAAAAATTCCGGGAAAAATATATATAAAATCAGCGCAACAGAAGCTTCCGGAATCACCAAGAGAGGGAAGGGGGCCACCACCAGGCAGCCAGGAGGGCAGGTGGCGCGGCCCCACCCTGGGCCATGCCAGGGACCCTCCTGACTGCCTCGTGGGTCCCCTCGATGCCCCCCTTCGCCTATTTTACCCCTTGGGGTGGAAACCCCTAATATCGTTCTCTTTCTCGCGAACACCCCTATGTACCGCCGTCGCTGCTGTTTCAAGATCGGGGCTGCCTGGAGAAGCTGCCCCGGCACCCTGCCGGAAGGAGGTACCCCCTCCGGGAGACCATCCATAGCCATGGACGCCTCCCGGATGTACCGTGAGTAGTCCCCCTTGGAACATGGGTCCGTGACCAGTAGCTATGTGATGAATCTCTTCCCCTTTTGTGCTTCCACTTTCGAGTCCTCGTGAGCTGCCTCACATGATCGAGGCATCTATGTAATTTCTGTTGTTGCTATGCTGAGTTTGTTGGGATCTGATGGATTATGAGACTATGTTCAGATTGTGATGAGTAATATATATGGTTCTTCTCTTTTATATTTTGTTCTTGAGTAAATTCTTGCATGTTCTCCGTTGCGGTATTTGCTTTGGCCAAGTATTTTATTTCCAACTCCAAGAGAGAGCGTTATGCTCGATTGTGGGTTCAGCCCCTTGATGTCTAGCTTGAGTGACAGAAACATGAGACTAGGGGATGTGTTGTTTCCACCAGGGATAAAATAACGGTGCTTGTACCCGCGGGTGCAAGGATTGTTTACTTTACGCAAAGTTCTTTTAATGCGGTTGTTTGTTGCTTTGAGTTTACACTTTGGGTGGGATTCGCAACTTAATACCAGCGAGATGTTCTGGATAGATATCTCAAGGTGGATGATTCGTAGTAGATGCAGATGGATTTCGGTCTACTTACCTTGGCGTACTGCCCATTGCTTTTGAGCCCTGGGCGGTACGACAAGACAAGTAGACTGAAATCCATCTGCATCTACCTACTAATCATCCACCTTGAGATATCTATCCAGAACATCTCGCTGGTATTAACTTGCGAATCCCACCCAAAGTGTAAACTCAAAGCAACAGACAACTGCATTAAAGAACTTTGCGTAAAGTAAACAATCCTTGCACCCCGCAAGTACAAGCACCGTTGTTTTCTCCCTTGTGGCAACAACACATCCCCTAGACTCTTGTTTCTGTCACTCAAGCTAGTCATCAGGGGGGCATGAACCCACAACCATGCATAACGCTCCCTCTTGGACTCACTACCTACTACTTGGCGAAAGCAATAAACAGCAACGGAGAACATGCAAGAATTAATCAAGAACATAAATATAAAAGAGAAGAATCAAATATATTACTCAAACACAATCTGAACATAATCTCATAATCCATCGGATCCCAGCAAACTCAACATAGCAACAGCAGAAAGATTACATATGTGCCTCGATCATGTAGGGAAGCTCACGAGGTCTAATCCATGAAGAACAAAGAGGGGAGGAGAACATCACATAGCTACTGATCATAGACCCATGGTCCAAGGTGGACTACTCATGGTTCATTCGGGAAGCATCCATGGTGGTGGAGAAGCTCCCGGAGGTGGTTCCTCCTTCCGGCAGGGTGCCGGGAAGAGGTCTCCTGGTGCTCCCGATCTTGGAAGCGCGGTGGCGGCGGAACAGAGGAGAGATCGCGAAAAAGGGTTCCCGTCATGGGGGTTTCACGTCACGGAGAATATATGGGCGAAGGGGGGCAGTCAGGGGGGCACCAGGGATCCAGGCGCCCCCCTGGCACTGCCCCACCCTAGGTCGCGCCGGGAGGGTGCATGGGGCCTTGGTGGGTCCCCTCTGGCCCCCTCAGTGATTACCGAAGCTTCCGAAGCGCTGATTTTTATTGGATTTTTGCCGAATTTTTGGAGTACTTTTAATATGGGGGAAACCTGAAATAGAAAAAGAGCAAAAAACAGGAGCTGGCACTGGGGTGCACTGAGTTAATAAGTTAGTCCAAATATGATCAAAAGTGTATGGAAGTTCATCAATATCATAGCAATATCACACAAAAGAAGCATGGAGCAAGCAAAAATTATAGATACATTTTGGACGTATTAGCAATCACCACTACTATTTCCACCCTTGTGTTTGATCATTTGTAAGCAACAAGACCGGACAGATTGACAACCTCTCTAACTCATTGGGAGCAAAGTTTTTTTGCATTTGTGTGCAGAGCCACATCAACTACACGCCAACAACAGAATTTCTGGCGCCGTTGTCACCTTCTTGTTGAACTTGGAGTCCTACTGAAAACAAACCTTGGTATCTTAACCGAGGGAAATTCAGCGTTGTCTATATCTCAACCTTCCACTTGGGATAGACAACGAAGATCACTAACCAGTGCCATCAAAATTTCTCTTACTGGGGGCATAATTTTGGAGCAAATGTTGGCTGGAGGTGACCAGAGGTGGAGCAACATTGCATCTACAATATCGACAAGGGCGGGTCTCAGCAGCGTGGCACGACATTCTTGGCGATGATCATGTGTTGATGGACATGTGCGGGATGATGGCGTTGTCTGACATCGTGATGTCGTCGATGGCAGAATGGCCTGGCAAGAGGAATATGTGATACACCCAAAACGTATCTATAATTTCTGCTTGCTCCATGCCTCTTTTGTGTGATATTGCTATGATATTGAGGAACTTCCATACACTTTTGATCATATTTGGACTAACCTATTAACTCAGTGCACCCCAGTACGAGTTCCTGTTTTCTGTTGTTTTTCTATTTCAGGTTTCCCCCTTATTAAAAGTACCAGAAAAATTCCGGGAAAAATATAGGAAAAATCAGCATACCGGAAGCTTCGCGAAGAGCCCGAGAGGGGCCAGAGGGGAGCCAGGGGGGCCCAGGCGGCCAGAGGGCGCGACCCCACCCCTGGCCGCGCCAGGGGGGCGCCTGGAGCCCTTGGCCCACCTCTGGCTACCCCCTTTCACCTATTTATTCCCCGTGACGAGAAACCCTCGGGGACGGAACCCTTTTTCACGATCTCTCCTCTGTTCCGCCGCCGCCGCACTTCCAAGATCGGGAGCACCAGAAGACCTCTTCCCGGCACCCTGCCGGAGGGAGGAACCACCTCCATGAGCTTCTCCACCACCATGGACGCTTCCCGAATGAACCGTGAGTAGTCCACCTTGGACCATGGGTCTATGATCAGTAGCTATGTGATGTTCTTCTCCCCTCTTTGTTCTTCATGGATTAGACCTCGTGAGCTGCCCTACATGATCGAGGCACATATGTAATCTTTCTGTTGTTGCTATGCTGAGTTTGCTGGGATCCGATGGATTATGAGATTATGTTAAGATTGTGATTGAGTTATATATTTGATTCTCTTCTTTTATATTTATGTTCTTGAGTAATTCTTGCATGTTCTCCGTTGTTGTTTATTGCTTTGGACAAGTAGTAGGTAGTGACTCCAAGAGGGAGCGTTATGCATGATTGTGGGTTCATGCCCCCCGATGACTAGCTTGAGTGACAGAAACATGATTCTAGGGGATGTGTTGTTGCCACAAGGGAAAACAACGGTGCTTGTACTTGCGGGTGCAAGGATTGTTTACTTTACGCAAAGTTCTTTAATGCAGTTGTCTGTTGCTTTGAGTTTACACTTTGGGTGGGATTCGCAACTTAATACCAGCGAGATGTTCTGGATAGATATCTCAAGGTGGATGATTAGTGGGTAGATGCAGATGGATTTCTGCCTACTTGTCTTGGCGTATCGCCCGTGCTTTTGAGCCTCTTCCTTTTTGCATAGCATAATTAGCATTCGTTTGCGCACATAATCCTGTCAATTGCCCAGTTGTAATTTGTTTAGCTCGCATAGCTGTTTTATCGTCCTTTGGGAGAGATGCATCACTAGTGAACATCATAGGACCCCGATCCATATTTCTACCACTGTTTACACCTTCCATTTACTTTCAGCATTTACTTTTCAGTTGCTATCACTATCATTATTATCCCGTGTGTTTTATCCTTCGTAAACAACAAGGCCGTAGGAATTGACAACTCCTCTATACTCGTTGGGAAGCGAAGCTATCTGTGTGTGTGCAGGTCCAGGTGAAGTAAGCAACCTTAGGTTGTGAACGGCGCCATTGTTCACTTTACCACCTACTTGTCGACATTGGAGTCCTACTGGTTTGATACTCTAAACCTTAGCATCTTCTCTAAGGGAAATTTTCCGCTACGCTACATCTCACCTTCCACTTGGGGTAACCAACGAGGGACGAGAATCTATCTCATGTATCAATATGTTGATCGTTCTCGAAGGTGAGACATTGGAAGATGGCGACAAATTATTCTAGAGCATGTGATGCGGTGCGCGCAAGGGTGTCTAGCTATACCGGTTGGTGTTCCCGACTTGCTGAAGAACGACTTGGTGAGATGGTCGAAATAGATGGTGTGTGTTGGTGAGAGGTCAGAATACATCATAAAGATTGTAGGTGCATCAATAATAGTTGCTAAAAAGATGGTTTTGGATTGATCCATGTACTTATTTTTTTATGTTATGTTTAGCAATTGAATAGAACTAGCCCACGCGCGCCCTAGGTACGCACCTAGCCGCCGCCACCGTCACGTAGCCGCCGCCTCCCATCGGCACCGCCGCCGGTCCGCCTCATCTTCGATGGCCTTAAGGTCATGGTGATGTGGTGGATATTGGCTTTTACCGGTGGGAGGGCTCCAATTTTAGTTGATTTTTCAAGATTTTTTAGGGTCTGTGTCTTGCTTAAGAACACGAGATGGTGGCGGCTTCGTGAAGATGGAATAAAGGTCTCCCCTCCTAACCCTCATCCCGGTGATGCGTCTAGCATAATTGGTGAGCGTGTGGAGGTGTGTTTCCGGCAGATCTGTCTTTGGTGGATTTTCTCGGATCTGGTGATAGTTTGTCTACGTTCTTGTGTCTTCAGGTTGGATCCTTCCGATCTATGCTACTCTTCAATGGCAGCGGTTGTTGTTCTGGTGTGCTAGTTCTATGGCGCCTTAGCACGGAGACTTCCTGACTGTCTACTAAAACAAATTTTGCCCGGCTCCGATGAGGGAGGGGCGATGACGACGGCTCGCTTCAGTGCTTGTAGTCGTCGCTAGGCGGTCTACAAATCTAGATGTAATATTCTAATTTAGTAAACCACCTAGGGGTAAAGTCATTAGGAATCAATTGAGTTGTGGGTGCAGTTGGGAGATCGATTTTGACTCGGTCCACCCTTGAACCGATTTCCTTTTTCATGTGGACCCTGTTGTTCAGCGTGAGGAAGGTTTAAGGCAGTTTGGGATGGATGCGTTGTCGCCTGCTCGATGGGATGGCTGAGCGCGTGGCATGTGTGGCGACATGTGTTGTGAGTTTTCTTCGCCGCCGCCTACACAGAGGAAAGGGGGCAGAGGGGGGTTCCGTGTGCGGCAGGACGAGAGAAGGGAGAGGGCGGAGAGGTAGCGCCACTTGAGGAAGGGAGAAGGCGGAGGGGGTGTTTCCTATCGGAGTTGTGGCGGTTGACGCAGGCGTTCCGGCGTGCGAACCTGGCGTGCGGGTCTGCGGAGGGGGTGGTCGACTGGTCGTTGCTGGGTGTTGTCTATGGAGGGGGTGGTCGACTGTCATTGCGGTTCTGCCGTTGCCGGAGGCGATCTGCCGCCTGGGAAGGGGTTGGTGTCGTGGTTGCTTGCCGGAGGCGCACTGATGCTAACGAGGAAGTGATAGCTCTCGCCTTCATTGGTTACCCCAAGTGGAAGGTTGAGATGTAGATGTAACACCCCAGTGTCATGCTACAGTAATCTTTTTGTTAGTGTCAAGTCCCAGTGATTAGCAAGTACTTAGTCACCTTGATCATGCCCCAAATCAAATTCAGCCTAATTGCATGGATTAAAAACAAAGTGGAAACTAAAGTTAAATTAATAATTGTGCAACCAAATTTATAAAGTTCATAGTAATCACGAGGTCATATTAAAATAGCCTTGGTAATTTATTACAATTTTTTAATAATATAAACAAATCATACGGTGGAAAAACGACAACTTTTACTTCATATTAAATAATTCAAATATATAAATGATTTTATTAATGCCTCAAACTTTATGTGGCAGTGTTAGACATTGCAACACTTTTATAGGTGCTGATTGCATATTTTTATAAATTCATTTTCTAGTCAAAATAAAATACAACAGAAATTAAAAGGAACAAAAAAAAATGAAATAAAAAAAAGTTATTCCCCGTCCAGGGCAAAGGCCAACCCCGGGCCCAACCCACCCCCATCCTTCTCCTTCCTCGCTACAGGAGGGGGGACGATGGGTGGCAGCCATCCCATGGAGCCATGGCCACGACTGCCTCGCTGCCGGCCATCCCGCGGCTCCCCTTCGGGGATAAGACCCCCCGAGCAACCGCCCCTACCTCCCAAACCCTAACCCCTTTCCCTCAGATCTCACCCACTCTCCCTCCCTCTCTGTCTCCTCCCCACGCGTTACTGCCATGGCCGCACCTCCATGGTTGTCGTGGCCACCGTGCTCCCAGATCCACGGGGGCCTTCCCAGGAGCTCCGTCGTGACCCTCCACGCCGGGTCAAGCCTCGAGCCAAGGCCGGGACCCCCTGCTGCTCTCCCTCGCGCCATTCTCCTCCAGTGGTCGTTGTTCACCCCGGTGTCGAATTCACCGCCGCTACACAACGCCCGCCCCCTGACCTCTCCCCTGCCCTCATGGTGAGCCGCCGCGACCGTTCCACCCCTTCCCCGCTCGATTTGGGTGTCATAGCAACCTCCCCGTCGAAGCCCCCGCTCCGGCCGCCGTCTCTGTTCTGGCCATGGGCTTTCTCGGGCCACACCCTGCCTCCCTTGGCCGCGCCCTGGACGTGCGCGGGTCGTTCCCTGGCCGCGCTGGCCACCCCTTGGCCGCGCCTGGGCCACCTCCCTCCCGTGCACTGCAGCTACGACTGCTGCTCCTGCCGGCGCTGCGTTGCTCGTCGCGCCGCGCCTGCTCGCCGCACGCCTCGGTCTGCCGCCACCAGCCGTGCCCCCACCGCTCACGCCTTGCCGCGGACCATCCGAGCCCCTGGCCCCCTCCTGCGTCCATGGCGCCCTGGCCAAGGCCCGTCGGCGGCAAGCCGTGCTAACCATGGCCATCGTGCCCCCTGTCTTGGGGTTAAACCCCCCCCCTTAATTAAATTGTTAATTGGTTAAAACAAACTGCCCCCTATGTGTGTATTACATGTGGGCCTAGCCCCCCAAATTAACTTGATGTTTAGATTAATGGAAATAACCCCTATGACTATGACAGATGGGCCCATGCCATTAGTGATATCTGTAGATTAAATAATCCGTTTAATTAAACATGTATCTGTGACAGGTAGGTCCCACTGGCAGGTTTAATTAATAATAAAAGTTTAATAGGTTAATTGGTGTATGGAATGTGGGCTCACTGAAATATTAGATATAAATTAATCATTTTTATAATCACTGTCTATGACATGTGGGACCCAGTGGTCAGTAGGTCCCACTTGTCAGTTGACTGGACAAACCTACTATGGATAATGTTTTTATTTAAATAATAAAAGAAATTCAGAAATTGAATTAAAATTGATTTAAACTTTGAAATTTAATACTCCCTCCGTTCCAAAATAAGCCTAGGACAGTTATTTTGGAACGGAGGAAGTATCTTTTAAACCGTAAGTCAGATTCAAAAACTTTATATATGAAAATTGATCAGAAAAATATGAAGAATACGAATACCCTACCCGTATGTACACCACCCCCCTCTAGCATACCGAACCCGAGACTTTCCTCCTC
Source organism: Bromus sterilis (assembly GCA_950022295.1). Classification (NCBI taxonomy): domain Eukaryota; kingdom Viridiplantae; phylum Streptophyta; class Magnoliopsida; order Poales; family Poaceae; genus Bromus; species Bromus sterilis. Next base: position 38,003,629 of record OX465597.1, read on the forward strand.
CGGATCGTCTGTCCGGTAATTACCCGGAGCCAGTAAAATTGCCAGTTAAAATTCTCGTTTCGTCTGCAACGTGTAGCACTGCGTTAGTTCACCTCTAGCTTAACGTTTGGCATGTCTTGTATTTGTATTGCTATTATTGTCGTGTATTTATTGTTTCTTCCCCCTCTCTTATTATCCGGTCATCCCAACGACTGCTGCTGATGCCCTTGTGATCGACTACTTCGTCGACGACCGTACCCCTACTATCGAGCTTGCAGGCAAAGCAGAGCCATTCTTCTTCCCCATATATCACCTATATTTCCGTATAATTCTTGCACTAGGAATTTCTGTTGCTGCTACGTTGCTTACCTATTCAATTGCATAGCCTGTCATTGTCGCCCCTTGATGTACCTTCATTTATCCTATGCTGCCTATATAAATATAATATTCAGCAGTGAACCCTGCGCTTTGTTAGTCAACTAGGATTAGATAGCGGGCCGTGATCGCTCTGTGAGTGAACGCGGGTATAAATTATTATAACTGCAACATGTACGGTACAGAGAAGACGCCCAAGGGAACCTACAACGGTGAGACTCTCCGAGTCACTTCAAGTTTGACTTACGAGTGGATGGACTCGTATTTCACTCTCGTCGCTGGCTCGGTAGCGTAGCATCACCGGGGTGATACGAGGATATTCCTCTTTAGTTCATTCCGCTGATGTCTCGGTCGAACCTCTTCAAGTGTACCATCGAGGGTGATTCCTCCTGGTTCCGCTTGATGGTAGGCACTCGAATCAACTGAGGTCCTTAAAGGTAAGGAGCCGGGTGACTCAACGGTGCCCGCGCAAGGATTGTATCGGGGCGGCAGGACAGGCGGATACCATCGTGGGCCCCGTCCTTGCTAGTTGGCGAGAGATACCCTATTGTGCGAAAGTCGGGCTCTTCAAAGATCACACACGAGATAAGGTAAGGAGACGGTTCACCTTGTTGGTAACCGCATGAGTTGGTGGGACGACAGGGCAGGCGGCCACTGGCTCTGGTTATGGGGGTGTACCTGGCTGTTGTCGTTATCCGCGACTCACCCAGATAAGGGGCAATGATAACGATTGTCCCGATGGAAAATAGTAAACTGCCTAATGGTTCAGGTGGATGACTTGAGAGGCCGCAAAGGCCTGTACACACTACCTTCACGTGGGATAACGGTGTGGGACCTCCGCGTTGTGGAATCATTCTAAAGCTATGAAAGCCGTCCAGTTCAGCATTGTGGTTGGGTCGATCTTCATCCTGGAAGAGTTGCGTGGAATCACCTGACGCACAACGACCCAGAGGACAAGGGGCGACGGTCCAAGACCCCCTTGCGCTTAGGATTTAGACCGGAGGGGGCCTCTCTGATGAGTCGTAGCATGGGCCTCGGCGTGTTGGATAGCCTCGGTGGGGCATTCCCTATCAAGGTGTACGCCACCCTGGAGATCCGAGCGTGCAAGCTGAACAGTAGTGCACCCCTGCAGGGAGTTTGATCTATTTGAATAGTCGTGTCCACGGTAACAGGACGCTTTATGCTGAAGCCAGAGCCTACTACTACAAACTACTACTATTAAACTGTTGGTTCCAGTTTCTCTTACTCATAGGGGAGACGAGGAGGGGATCTCGGAGGCATTGATAATTATTAATAATTACAACTTACTATTATACAATGATGCAACAAATTCTGCTGCGTTGTTACTTTACGGTTTATATGAACTGTTGGCTATTCTCTCCTCATGCTGCAAGACTCGTCGGAAGATGCTAGTCTTCGATAGGCATAGCTTCTCATCCTTATTCTGAATTTCTACATTTAGTCCACTATATACAACATCTCCTTTCCATTTGATACAAATGCATAAATGCTTAGTAGCGGACGCAAGACTCGCGGGTATGCTAGATACCCATCCTTGCTTTATTTCCCTCTTTTTGTTTTGCCTGATCGGCCGCTGCAGTCGACGTTGGAGCCCACGAGAAAGAGATCCCTGATACGTCCCAAACGTATCTATAATTTCTGCTTGCTCCATGCATGTTTTGTGTGATATTGCTATGTTTTTATATACTTTCATATATCTTTATAACATATTTTGGAACTAACCTATTAATGGTTGCAAGAGTGCACAAGTTCTTGTTTTTCTACTTTATGTGTAGGAATTATTTGAATAAAGTAAAGATCACAAAAGGAAGCCTTGTAAGAGTTGGACTCTAACTTTCCCGAAATCTGTCCCCACCAGACATGTTTTAAAGATCGTCTCGGAAACGTTAGAAGACGGTCTCAAACGGAAAAACTTAAAACTAAAAAGTTGTAGGGAATTTTTTTCCGATGGATTTAGACATAAAATTCGGCCCAATCGGAGTTAGGATGCTTCAAAAAAACCCGAAATACAGAAGAAGTAATCTGGATGACGGGAATCCGAGAGTCTGTATAAAGAGAGGAAACCTAGGTCAAAGGGCACCACGAAATTTCCTCCCCCTTGGCAGCCGTCTTGAGGGGTAGATCAATCTCCACAGCAGCACCATCTCCAAGGAAGAAGAAGGGGCCAAGGGCCGCTGCGCCAAGGGCCGTGGCCGTGGCCGTGGGCGCCGCAGCCGTCGTCGTCTCCTTCATCTCCTCCGGGCTGCACCTCTCCATCAATAACTCTTCCTCTCACCATGTCCATGTGTGAGTAGTTCCCCTCGGGGCTAAGGCTTATATCTTGATCTATGTGGTTTCTCTCTCTCCCATGATGTGATCTTTGTTGTGATCATAGGCTATGTTAATCTAGGGTGATCCCATGATATTTCCCCTTCCTCTATGTATTGGATTGATGTACTCAATTGATCTTATCTAGTATAATCTCCGAGACCAAGGTGACAACGGTCTATTGGACATGGGTTAGAAGAATATTATCATGAGTGATTTCCTCTTTTGTGTGTGGATTGAAGATTGAGAGTCTCTTGGTGCTTGTCTTTGACTATCCTTTAGATATGTTGTGGTGATTGTGGTACTCTCTTTGGATGGCCGCGGTGACATTGGAAAATCCATAGATTGAGAAATACGAACTCTGAGGTGTGCTTTTGTAGCCCTACACAATTCTCGTCCTCTCTTGACCACAAAGGAATGACCTCTGAGTACGTCTCCATTGCATGTTTTATGGGAAATATCATGTGATTAGACTATGTTAATGTTGTTGGGAGTTGCCACTAGTGAAAGTATGAAGCCTAGGTGTGACACCCTGGTTTTTGGCCCCTTTTTATTTGCAACTTTATTTGCTGATTTTTTGGAGTTTGAAATATTTTCTTCGATTTTCTCAACTCAGATGGCCTTGATCACTTGGACCTAATTTTTACCCTAGGCCAAGTGACCCCTAAACCCCTCTCCCCTATGGCTATGATCAATCTTTTATCAAACTATCCCATGCCCTATTTTTATTTCTCTTAAAAACCCCTTTTCACTAAAGGGAATTGGTCTTTTCCCTCTCATTTTTGAAGCTAGCCTCACTTCTTCTCATCCTTTTGGCTTGAAACTTTTTGTGCTAAGCAAGGGGGACATGTCTCATGATTATATGAAAAAACATGGGAAAGCTTAGTACAAAGTTTCTCCTCTGGAAATTCTTTTCCATTTCTGACTAGAGAAGCACTTTGTGAAGCAAGTACCCTATAGGCTTATCCATTTGCCTTGAAATTTTTACCACATAAGCACCTTCCTAGATAACCCAGGCACACCAAGTTTTAGCCCCAAAAGCCTAGCCAAACTCTCTGGAGAAATTATCAAACTTTCCAGCAGAAACACATTTTTTAGGCTACCAAGTGTTTGAGCCCACATGCTAGCCTCCCAACCCCTCACACATGCTACTGGACGTTATATACGTGCCAAGGACACAGTGCGCACGCCCTGGACACCCTCAGTGCACGTGTGCCAGGGGAGAGCACGCGCACCGCCTGCCACAGGCGTGCTCTGGCCGTGGTAAGTGAGGTCTCCATCACGGGCACGCCGCACCCCGAGCACCCGCGGCTCCTTGCGCGTGTCTGTAGCCGTCGTGACACACCCGTGCGCCACCTGGCTCACCCCAAAGCCCCGCCGCCCGCCGGAGACCTCGTCGTCGCCGCCGCGGTCGGTCTAAATCCCGTGCGTAGTGGCCACAGTGGCACGCACGCCTCCGCGTTGCCCGCGTCGTCTTCCTCGCGTCCCCAACCCCTAGCAAGCACGCGAGGCACCAGAGCCCCCTCAAAGCCGCGCCGCCCGTCGATGCAGAGCCTCCACCGCAGCCACGCCCGAGCCGTCTCGTCGCCCCGCTGCTGCAGAGACCCAGGGCACGCACGCACGCGTGCTACACCGTCACCAGAACCTCCTAGAGCTCACCCGAGCCTTCACTGCTCACCCGCACGCGAGCACGGCGCCGTCGTCTTCTGTCCGGCGACACCCGCGGAGGAATCCAGAGCCCTCCTATAAATTGGCGCCTCCCCTTGCTCGCAGCCATCACCACACACCCCCATACCACTCCTAGAGAGCGCAAACGAGGAGAAGACCGGCCGTGGAGGCCCCTGGTCGGAGATCGTACCGGAGCACCGCTACCACCGTAGCTGGAAAAGAGCCTAGCGAAGCCGTCAGGCCACCGTTCGAGGAGTTTCGGGTACGTAGCTGCTCGCCGTGACCCCCTGCGTCCCCTGCCCTAGCCCTAGTTCACCTCCGAGGCCTCCTCGCCGGCGAACCACCCTCGCCGGAGCCGCGACCTATGTCTCCCTCTCTGTTTATTTCAACCTGACGCCTTGACCCCACTTGTAAGCCACTCCAGCCGCTCTGAATCGGTATAAGTGGAGGCGCCCGTGTAGGTTTACGCCTTCGACGTGGCCCTCTCTGGTTATTTCTGGAAAATCATTTTAAATCCATTTAAAATTGATGTTTGACCAAACTTTGACCATGAATAACTCCTAAACCACAAAGCCAAATGAGTTGATTATTTTTGCTACATTTTTCTGTTGAGCTCCTCTTCAAGTTGGCAAAGTTTGGGAACTTGATTCACTGTTTAGGTCCACTGGACAGTGAAGGAGTGCATTGGACTTATTTCTATTTGCCACTTGTTTTATTTTTCAGAGAGTGATCAAGTGCTTGCAGGAGACCAGGAGTTCAAGGATACTCCACTTGACCAAGGCAAGCCATAACAATCTGGTCATGAGGAGCTTAAGTTGCTTTTGATGATTTAAATCATTTACTTGGGTTTATTTTGGTTGCCTTCACATTGCTTGCTAATAAAAATAAATAACCATGAATAGTTGATTGATATAAACATGTCATGCCTACTGATTCTATCATGTCACTCTAGTACATGTTATCACCATGTTTATTTTGTTGCCATGTCTATGCCGGAATCATGCTAGTGATGATCGTACTCCTAATTATATGCCATGTTGGTTGATGCATATTCATGATAGAAGTTCATACTCATGCCATGTTGCTATGTCTTCATATTGCTATTCACCAGAACCTAATGAACAAAATTGTTGACCAAGTGCCACCGAACCGAGCTTATCCGTGCAGCCACATTTGCTTGTATGGGCGGGCCTTGACTCGGGCTATCGTAGTGCCTTCTACGGATATCACCCAGTAGGGGAGGTTATGCACGCACGCTACCCTGATCAGGTAGGTGGTGATAATCTCGACATCCATAGTTGTTTACCCGGGAGTCCCTGGTGGGACAGTTTGCCACAAGGTGGCCGAGTGGTTATGGTGGTAACGTGGACACCTAATCACAGGGATACCCAAGACCGTGTGTCGGTGAGTCCGTAGGAAGGTAACGCGGTAGTCGGGTTTCGTTGGAGATGTCCTAGTCCACTCCTGCGGTACGAGTTCCAAGGATCCTGTGGGACAAGTACCGGGGTGCTGGATGGAGGAGGAACTCCATAATGTGGGTAACGTGCACACACTCTGTAGAGTCAAAATCTATTCGAATAGCCGCGTCCTCGGTCATGGGACACAGTTCGTACTAGGTCACACGGATGTCAACATTAATTTGTTTAATAATATGAATGTTAATGCTGAAAATATGGTCCTGTGATTGGTTGGGTGGTAACTGAGGACACCTAACCCGTTAAGTGGTCGATCTACGACCCGTATGATGGTGGGTCAAGAGATGGCCCGGTTACCGAGTCCTCCTGACTCGGAGGTAAGCTGGATGAATCATGTGATGTTCATGAGACAAGTGTTACTATTATTCTTGCCATGTTTTCCATGTTATTGTTTGCATTATTGCCATGCTTTTGTTTCTCCTGATGACTTGGCTGTTATGAGCTTGCAAGTACATTCAATGTACTGACCTGGCGTGTCATGCCAGATGCAGGAGGTGTTGCACCTGAAGAGTTGGCTGAGCTGTACTACGCGAACTAGGCCGTGTCCCAGCAGTGTCCCCGTGGATTGGAGTCCCGTCACCTCGTTATTCCGCTGCCGTAGAGTCCTTCGTCGATCGTATCGAGGCCCTGAGATGTGACATAAATAATGTTGATAGTGTTGCCGCACGAGATGTGCCGCCATGCCTCGTAGCAGTTGTAATCCCGAACCTATGTACCTGTATAATTATTATGAAGCGGTTGTATTCTGTACCAATATGTTGTGCATTGCCAGAAGACATGATCTCTGGTCTGGCAATGTAAGGTAAACCGGTTGCTCTGAGCCGGGGTGCCACACTAGGCCTTGTTTCCATCATTGTTACACCGTTTGCACTCACTTTTGTTACTTGTTTCTTTGCTGCACTTTTTATTACAGATTTATATTACTTTGTTTTATCACACCTATCACCCATATTTTACCATCTCTTCGCCGAACTAGTGCACCTATACAACTCCTAGTTGTATTAGGTGTGTTGGGGACACAAGAGACTTCTTGTATCTTAATTGCAGGGTTTCCTGAGAGAGACCATCTTCAACCTCTACTTCCCTGAGTTCGATAAACCTTAGGTCATCCACTTGAGAGAAATTGCTGCTATCCTACAAACCTCTGCGCTTGGAGGCCCAACATAGTCTACAAGAATAGAAGCGTGCGTAGACATCAATCCCTGATGCCGACTGACGGGGATCAACCCCGGAAAATCCCATGGTCAGGGACCCTGGGTTAGTCATGAGAGGCACAGGTTGGACGATAGCTCGTCGGCAAACAGGAAGGCCCGCTCCTGCTCGATATTATTGATTAGGGAGATGCTATTACAGTGGAGGCCAAGGCTAGAGCGCTCAAGGCTAGGGTTACATGTGAGATTGGATCCCTTTGGCGTCGCCCCTCCTAGCCCTTATATACCGGGACAGGTCTCGGGGAGTTCATCTACGTGTACAAGTAAACTTTCCTAACCCTAGCTTGCTCCGTACGACAGGTTTCCGCACCTTCCTTGTGAGTCGAGGACTTCTACGTCGGTGCCAACTAGTGGGCCGAGGTCGTATCTTCATGGGCCTTCTACCTTCATGGACACCAGGTAGGCTCATCCGTAGGAGTCGTGGGGTCACCCCCTCATCAGTAGCCCCTGAGTGCCTGGGGGACTCGAAGAGTCGCGCAGGGACTCGAGTACATTCATTCGTCGTTCATTGATATGCACGGTTCATCTGCGGGTCGCTGGCAGTCTGGTGGCCATGACAAAACCTGTTTCGAGGGATGCTAAGCTGAAAGGGCCCAAGGGGTCGACGGGTCGAGCCTTGGTGAATTGCACTAGGGCAAATACCGCAGTAGCCCAATCAAACCCACGTCCCTCGACGGGAGCTTGGAACACTGGTGTCGAGCAAAAGTCTGGCCGCTTCAGGTCTTACGGTGTTCATTTGCCGCCAGTAATGTGTGTAGCCTAAGGCGCTTCCGCCCGGATTTTCTATCATGCTCTGCACATGGGAAAGGTTGGGAGTGAAATCGCTCTTCGGCAAGTTCCAGCCCGGTCGTACTTCACAGCGGGGTCTTACCTACACGCTAATCTTGCGTGGCATCTGGGCACAATGTATCGTGTTCCAGGAATGTGTGTTTTTGAGGCGCGGAGCCTTATAGCATTGCACCCGCTTGGAACAAAACATCAAGCGAGCTGTTCACTCATTCACCCGAGGAGCTTTGTTTCGAGTGCTCAGTCGGGGGGTTATTCGCGAGTAATCACTCGAACGCCGTTTCGGCTCTTCAGGTGAGGGAGCACCCGAGACTCTTAGCGCCGTATGGTCTTGGCGAGTGTTTGTTTGTATTACGTCAGGTTGAGGGAGCACCTGAGACTCTCATAAGTGCGAGTGTTCACTCGAGCACGTGGCTGACCTTTAGGTGAGGGAGCACCTGGGACTCTTATGATGTACTCTCCCGATGGGAGTAAGATGTTTTTCTTTCCTCATGGAAAAGATCTGAAAGATGGAATCTATGGGCCTTGGTGTCTGTTTGGTTTTTCTTTGCTGCTTGTCAGGGGTAATGATGCCTCTTGTTTAATGGCCGTTGTGGCGTGCGGCAGGCGCCGGTTCAGTTTCCCATACGTGTGTTGGAAACGCGCGCGAATTGACGCGTCTTGCGTACAGTGTGTCCCGTGGGAAAGCATCTTCGTCTTGGATTCCGAGACGGCTTGGGATGCTTGGTCTTTGAATTAATGGCTGCTGTCGTCTTGGCTTCTTTGTCCTTTGAAGATTATTGATCTATAAATAGGCCTTTTCTTTTCCATGCCTCTATCCAACTCGCTGTTTTGCCTCTTCCTTCATCTCTTCTTCTGCTCATGGTTCCCAGGCGAGGCGTTGGCCGAAGCCGTGCTCGTCGTAGCCGTGGTGGCCGTATGCCACGCTCCTGCCGTGGTGGTCGCCATGGTACGGCGCCAGTGCCTTCCTCCTCTCCCTTGGAGGAGGGATTCTGGGGCTATGATTTTATTTTACATGTTCGTGGCCAAAGCGCCAATCGCATCCTTCTTCCCTCTGCTTTTTCTGCCATTGTCTCTGGGCGTGGCTTGGATGGCTTGCTTCTGCACCTTCAAGGGAGTTGTCGATCTCCTTCTTATGTTGACTTGGAGGTTGATAGCTCTCGCTTGATTTTTCTTGGTTCTGGTTGGAGTTTGTTTGCTCGGCGGTTGAATTTGCGAGATGGCGATATGCTCAGCTGTCGCTTTGACGGTGAAAGCACTGTCACTGTCCGCGCATTCGATCCGAGTGGAAATAGCATGGATCCGCATGGGCAGGAGTCGAGCAGCGACAGCTCCATGAAGTCGAGGAGTCCTTCGTCTGCGTCTTCAACTGCTTCTTCCTCCGGGTACTCTTCTGGTGGTGGTGGTGAGCCGTCTTCAACTGCTTCCTCCTCTGCCTCTGAAGAAGACCTCGATGTCAAGCCACCAGTTAAACGAGCGCGGCAGGCGACCTTGTAGAACTGGAGGCAACGGCGTCATCTTCGCCGGCAGCTTGGGCGGAGCTGGAGAAGAAGCTAGAGGAGCAGGAGAAGAAGCTGGTGGAGCAGCGTCCCAAATTGCTTCGCAAATAAGTCGAGCTTCACCTTTTGTTATGTCATTGACATCATGAGCCTGATGCTTCCACTCCTACTTTGTCTGTGATGATGCTCTTGTACTAGAGTTGATTACCCCTCATGGGCACACATGTAGAAGTCATAATTCCTTGGGTGATTTCCTCTTGTAACAGGAGTTGTCTTCTATCCAAATGTAGTTGAGTCCTTTTTGTACTGAAGATGATATCTATGGTGTGAACTGTGTTTTATCCTTTGTAATGGAATTTATATTTGGGCCTTTATGCCACCGAAAACTGTGTCTTGACCATCAGGAGCTGTCTTCGAGTCCTTTTGGCACTGAGAGTTATGTTCGAGTCTTTTGCGGCTGAGAACTGTCTTGGGGGTCCATCCGATACTTGGTCTGTGGGTTCTATCGGGTGCGCGACAGCGCTCCCGATGGGAGTAGCCCCCGAGGCTACGCTTGAGTCGAAGGGTCAGGCGTAGGCTAAAATTTGTTTCCTTTGTTGTCTTTTATCGGGTGCGCGAAAGCGCTCCCGATGGGAGTAGCCCCCGAGTCTTTAGGTGATCGTTGGCGATCAGGTGAAGACTAAATGAGCTTGTGCTTCCTCCGAAGTCTCTTCAAAAAGTTCTTGGATGTCATGGGAGCGTTGATGGTCGTCTCTCGGGTGGGGTTTGTACTCGAGACCCCGAGTACTTCATGGGAGTGCTTCGATTAAGATCGCGTAGGCGATAGATTTGCTCGGGGGGGAGTTTTTCTCTTAAGCCCCCGAGTGGTTCGATTAAGATCGCGTAGGCGATAGATTTGCTCGGGGGGGGGGGAGTTTTGCTCTTAAGCCCCCGAGTGCTTCGATTAAGATCGCGTAGGCGATAGATTTGCTCGGGGGGGACTTTTGCTCTTAAGCCCCCGAGTGCTTTGAGATGGAAGTATTTGGGCAACATTTATTTTATTGCGGTCAAGCGATTTACATGAGTTGCCAGTCATGTCCGACCGATAGGGGCTATGGATAGAACAGTGGCAAGTTTGCGACGTGCCATGGGTTGTCCATGTCCTCGTCTGTCTTTGGGTTCTTCAGCCTGTAGGCGCCGCCTCCAATGACTTCTGAGATTATGAATGGTCCTTCCCATTGGGGGAAAGTTTGTGGACCTTCTCTTGCATTAGTCATAGGACTAGGTCACCTTTGTTGAAGGTTCTAGTGCGCAGTCAACTGCTTTGGTAGGTACGTAGTTTGTCTTGGTACCCTTCTGTGTCAGGGTTGTGTCTCTTGCTTCGTCAGCCGTATCTTTGTCGTCTTGTAGTTCTTCTTCTGCTTCTTCTTCCTCGTATCCGGTGACCCTGGGTGCTCCGAACTTGAGGTCATGTGGTAGGACTGCCTCTGCCCCGTACACCATGAAGAAGGGTGTGTATTGGGTCGCAGTGTTTGGTGTGGTTCGTAAGCTCCACAGGACCGCAGGGAGTTCTTCTACCCAGTTGTCGGCGGCTTGCTCGAGTGGTGCGAGGAGCCGTTTCTTGATTCCCCCACAGATAAGGCCGTTTGCTTTTTCCACCTGGCCGTTGGACTGTGGGTGCGCGACTGATGCATAATTGATTTTGATGCCCAGTTCTTCGCAGAAGTTCTGAAATTTTGTGCCCGCGAAGTTCATGCCGTTGTCCGTGATGATGTTGTGTGGCACTCCAAATCTGAATATGATCGATTTGATGAAGTTGACAGCCGTGAGAGCTGTAGAGCTGGTGATGGGCACTGCTTCGATCCACTTGGTGAACTTGTCGACTGCGACGAGCAGGTGTGTCCTTCCACCCTTTGATGATTTCTTTAGTGGACCCACCATGTCGAGTCCCCAGGTAGCGAACAGCCAGGATAGTGGTATGGTCTTGAGCTCTGATGCGGGAGGGTGTGGTCTGTTGGCGAATTTTTGACAGGCGACGCAACGTCGCACGATTTCTTCTGCGTTTTTCATGGCTGTGGGCCAGTAGAACCCAGCTCGGAATGCTTTGGACACGAGCACTCGACTGCTCGCGTGGTGCCCACAGGTGCCTTCGTGGATTTCGAGCAATAGGGCTTTGTCGTCTTCTTCTGCAATGCAACTTTGGAGTATCTGGGTGATGCTGCGCTTATATAGTTGTCTGTTGATCACCGTGAATGCCTTGGATCGTCGGTTGATGCGTCGTGCTTCGGCCACGTCTTGTGGTAGCGTGCCTTCGATTAGGAATCGGAGGAACGGTTTTGTCCAGACAGGTCTTTCGAACTCTGTCGAGGCTGTGCAGTCGGATGTGCTGGTGCTTGTGCCTTCTGGTAGGGTTGCTGCTGCCACCTGCGCTATTTCTGTTGCGTCTTCGCCGTCCACAACTGCTTCAGGTGTTGCTGCCTGCACCTTGATGGACCTCCGGTTGATGCTTTCGAGAAAAACGCCGAGTGGTACAGGCGCCCTAGTCGAACCGATGTTCGCGAGCTCGTCAGCTTCTGTGTTGTTGTCCCTGGTGATGTAGTTGAGCTCGCAACCGTCGAAATTTCCTTCGAGTTCGTTGTAGAGCTTTTGGTAGGCCGCCATGTTGTCGGCTATTGCGTTGCAGTTTCTCATTGTCTGCTGGACGACGAGATTGGAGTCCCCGTAAATTATGAGGCGAGTGGCCCCGCATGTTATGGCCATGTGCATTCCATGGAGGAGTGCCTCGTATTCTACTTCGTTGTTGGAGGCGTGACTGAAGTTGATCTGGAGGACGTATTTCAGCTTTGTTCCTTTGGGGGAGATGAGTACAACTCCTGCCCCAGCTCCTTGTTGTCTTTTGGATCCATCGAAGAACATTGACCATGAGCTTGATAAGTCTGGGGGGCCTGGTGTTTGAACCTCCGTCCACTCAACCAGGAAATCTGGGAGTACTTGGGCTTTGATGGCTGTTGGGTGCTTGAACTGCATGTCTCGTGGGCTGAGCTCGATGTTCCACTCGGCGACTCGCCCGGTTGCTCCAGGGTTGTTGAGTATGTCAGCGAGTGGTGCGCTGCTCACGATTGTGATAGGGTGCTCGTTGAAGTATTGGGACACCTTTCTTGAGGTCATGACGATGGCCAATAGTAGCTTCTGATAGTGAGGGTACCTCTGCTGGGATTTGGTCAGGAGCATGCTGAGGTAGTAGATTGGTCTCTGGATGCTCTGGACCTTGCCTTCTTCTATGCGTTCGACGACGAGCGATGTGCTTACTACACTGCTGCGTGCTGCCACGTAGAGGTATAGCTTCTCTCGTTCCTTGGGTACCGCTAAGATTGGTGGGGTCGAGAGTGTCTTTTTCTAGTCCGCGAATGCTTGGCGGGCTTCCTCCGTCCATTCGAATTTCTCTCCTTTCCTGAGCAGTTGGTAGAAAGGCAGTGTGCGTTCTCCTAGCCTGCTGATGAAGCGGCTTAGGGCTGCGAGTTTTCCAGTGAGTTGTTGTACTCCTTTGACGTCGGTTGGTTCTTGCATGCGGGTGATGGCTTGGACTTTCTCGGGATTTGCTTCGATTCCGCGGGCAGAGACCATATAGCCAAGCAGTTTTCCCGTCGGTACGCCGAATGCGCACTTCTTTGGGTTGAGTTTGATTCTGTATTTGCTGAGCGCTGCGAAGGTTTCGCGCAGGTCGTCGAGTAATGTGGCTGCTTTGTAGGTCTTGATGACGATGTCGTCCACGTAGACTTGTACGTTTCTTCCTATTTGCTCCTTTAGGCAGGCCTGCATCATTCGTTGGTAAGTGGCGCCTGCGTTTTTGAGCCCGAAGGGCATGGTCCTGTGGCAGAATACTCCATAAGGGGTGATGAACGATGTGTGCTCTTCGTCTTCTTCCTTCATCCTGATCTGGTTGTATCCTGAGTAAGCGTCAAGAAAGGAGAGTAGATCGCACCCTGCTGTTGAGTCGATTATCTGATTGATTCTAGGCAGGGGGAAGTGATCCTTCGGGCAATGTTTGTTGACTGGTCCGTAGTCGACACACATGCGCAGCACGGTCGTGTCTTTCTTGGGCACCAGCACTGGGTTGGCTATCCAGGTGGATTTCTTCGTTTCTCGGATGAACTGAGCGTCGAGTAACCGGTTGACTTCCTCTTCGATTGCTCTGCGCTTGGGCTCCGAGAATCGTCTCAGCGCTTGCTTCACTGGCCTCGTGTTTGGCTTGATGCGTAGAGCGTGTTCCGCGAATTCGCGTGGTATTCCAGGCATGTCGGCTGGGCACCAGGCGAATATTTCCCACTCGTCTCGAAGGAAAGCGACGAGAGCCGCCGCTTGCTCCTCTGGTAGGTGGGCGTACACGCGGACTGTTTTGTCCGGGTCCGTCGGGTGCACTTGGTGAGTGACTGTGTCGCTGTCGATGCTGAAGTCGCGTCCGTACTCCCTGGATTCGCTTCGGTTCACCAATGGGAAGGTACTCTTGTCCGTCATCATGGCTATTTCTCTGAGTTCTTGTTTGGCTCCGAATGTGTCAGAGATTCTATGGAAGTCACGATCACATTGATCTGATTTGATGAAGCTTCCGTTGAACGTGAGGACTCCTGATGATCCTGGCATCTTGAGCTTGAGGTAGGCGTAGTGTGGGACCGCCATGAATTGCGCGAATGTTGGCCGTCCCAGTATGGCGTTATACTGCGATTGCCAGTCGAGTACCTCGAATTCGAGGACGTGCTTTGCGAAGTTACGTCGGTTGCCAAAGACGACTTTGAGTTCGATGACACCGAGGGATGTGGCTGCTTCCCTAGGACTACCCCGTGCAACTCAGTGCTTGATTTTCTCCATACTGATCGTGGGATCATCATCTTTTGCAAGGTGCTGGTGAAGATGATGTTCATGCTGCTGCCTCCGTCCACGAAGACCTGATCCATGTCGTATCCTCCGATTTGTGCATCGAGCACTAGGGGTGCATGCCCCGGTCTTGGGACTGCGGGTGGATGGTCGTCCTGTGAGAACGTGATGCTGGTCTCCGTGCCATGCAATTGGTAGACTTCGACTATGTTTATGCTCTCAGCTGCTCTGGCCTGCAGGGTTTGGGCGTCGCGTTGTGCTTGCGGTACCCTTCCTTCTTGGATCATGAGCACCTGTGCTTACGACGGTCTGTGACGTCCTTCCGGGCTTGAGGTCGGCGATTGCTCAGGTCGTTGGTTGGGTCTGTCTTCTTTCTGCTTCTCCTTTTTGAGGTCGTCAGCTAGCTCGTTGAACAAGCGACAGTCTCTCAAAGTGTGACATGACCTGACGCGTCCCCAGTCATCCTCGAAGCTGTGGATCGTGCAGGGTCCTGCTAGCTGCTCTCTAGCCGTGAGTTTGCTAGATCCGGCGTGCCTCTTTCTTCTTGAGATTCTGAAGATCTGCTCATGATCCTCTAGGTGTTCCTGGAAGCGAGGATCGGTTTCGATTCCTCGACTCATGTCTTGGTTCTTGATGAGGTTGGTGAATTCATCCGGCCTTCGATCTAGGTCGTAGTACTCACCAACAGGTGTCTCGGAGTCGCTGTCTTGGTTGGCGGCTGATGCTCGCGTGACGGCATGTCGTCGAGTGGTCGTCGGTTGCACGGCTGCGTGATGTGGCTCGTTCATTGGGGCCCCGCCGTAGTTATCCCATGCGTGCCTTTTGGGTCGTCGATTCCTTCGGCCTTGGCGGTGGTTCTGCTGATCGCTGGATTCGATCTCGTAGTCATCGTCTTGATGTGCGGCGGGTGCCCGGGCGGTGGTGGGTTGTCGGAAGATTTGCGAGTCCTCCGCTGCGCGTCGCAGTTCGTCGAGTGGGATTCCTTCGTAGAGGCCCCTCGCCGTTCTTCTGAGTCGTCGACTCCTTCGGCGCTGGCGCTGCACTTGGCCGTTACCGTAGTATCGGTCCTGGCATGACTGTAGCTCGAGTGGTCTTGGTAGGGTGGCGGAGATGTCCGCCGTGATCTTGAATCCTTCGAGTGGGCTAGGTCTGGTTCTTTCCCTTGAGTTGTGGCTTGCTGAAGACGGGACCGCCGAGATCGTGATCCCAACCTGCGTAGTTCCCACAGACGGCGCCAATTGACGGGGATCAACCCCGGCAAATCCCATGGTCAGGGACCCTGGGTTAGTCATGAGAGGCACAGGTTGGACGATAGCTCGTCGGCAAACAGGAAGGCTCGCTCCTGATCGATATTATTGATTAGGGAGATGAGATTACAGTGGAGGCCAAGGCTAGAGCACTCAAGGCTAGGGTTACAGGTGAGATTGGATCCCTTTGGCGTCGCCCCTCCTAGCCCTTATATACCGGGCCAGGTCTCGGGGAGTTCATCTACGTGTACAGGTAAACTTTCCTAACCCTAGCTTGCTCCGTACGGCAGGTTTCCGCACCTTCCTTGTGAGTCGAGGACTTCTACGTCGGTGCCAACTAGTGGGCCGAGGCCGTATCTTCATGGGCCTTCTACCTTCATGGACACCAGGTAGGCTCATCCGTAGGAGTCGTGGGGTCAGCCCCTCGTCACCGACCACCGCAACGTGAAGATCCCTGATGCCTTCTACGACATGCAGATCCCCGATGACCAGGAGTAGTTTGGAAGTTCCCAGGAAGGAGGCCTCGCCTTTCCAATCGTGTTGTTTTTGTGCTAGCCTTCTTAAGGCAGATCATGTGTACCTCGTGTCTGTACTCAGATAATATTGCTTCCGCTGACTTTGTGCTCTCGAGCTGTTGTATTCGAGCCCTCGTGGCCCCTGGCTTGTATTAAACAACTTGTATTATTTTATTTGTAGAGTTGTGTTGTGATATCTCATCGTGAGTCCCTGATCTCGATCGTGTACCTTGCGTGTATGTTTACACTACACGGTTCGATTTTTGGGGCATCACAGTAGCTTGGCTGCAAATTTCTTTTGGCAAAGATACCAAGGTTTAGGTCGACTAGTAGGATTCCAAGGTCGACAAGTAGGTGATAAAGTGAACAATGGCGCCGTTCACAACTCAGGGTTGCTTACTTTACCTGGACCTGCACACTGAAACAAATAACTTTGCGCCCAACGAAGTTCAAAGAGGTTGTCAATCTCTCCGGACTTGTTGTTTACAAAGGATTAAACACAAGGGTAGATAGTAGTGATAATTGCAACGGAAAGTAAAAACAGGAAATAAAAGTGGTGGTGATATGGACCGGGGTCCCATGATGTTCACTTGTGATGTCCCTGGTATTAAGTTGTGAGCCCCATCCAAAGTGTAAACTCAAAGCAACATACAATTGCATTAACAATCTATGCGTAAGGTAAACAATCCTTGCAACCACGGTTACAAGCACTGTTGTTTTCTCCCTGGTGACAACAGTACATCCCCTAGTTTTTATTATTTCTGATGTTCGTTGTACTGTCATGATTGAAGATGAATAGATCAAAAGTTATTTTCGCAAAAAAAGCATGTACATACGTGTGCATGCCTTCATCAGAAAATGCTCGCACTATAGCAACGTGAGCCGCACGTGGTGAGCTCTCGATCGATCGGTTGTACCTACAAACACGGCAGCAGCGGCGATGGTGAAGCAAAGGAGATTGATTAAAATCTCACAACTAAAAAGATATTAGAGAGTAGCTAGTACTTCAGATCCTTAATTTGGTCATACCTTTTATTATAGTAAGAGATCAGTTGTGCAAGGCTGAAGAACATTGAGGAGTCCCCAGACAGATGCTCTTTTTAATAGCCTGCGTGAGGAATTTGTTTGAGGGAAGAGATCTATTTTCCCAAGACGGAATCTATTTTTTTTATCTTGTAGTACGATGGATAAATAGATGAAACATTTTTTTGTTATAATCAATGTTCAATATATCGCTTATCGTTAACTTATCGGTCGAGCCCCGATAATGGATAAATCGGCTTATCGGCCGATATATCGGTTATATCGGTCGATCATTTATCGTCAAGTTTTTTTTAAACTCAAGTTTTCCTAAGAGAAATAATATAAAATATGCTATATTAACTATTACACACATGACAAATAAGTGCTCTGAGCATTCAAAATATGCTATATCAGTGTACAAGCGCGAGTAATCTGAAGCAGACATCTACATAAATAAAAGGAAACAACCATATCAACCATGTACATAGTTTACCAATGATTAACTAATATAATTACAATGTGCCCAATACAATCTGCCATCTAATGGACCAACTAATAAATTTGAGTTGATAAAATCATGCATCACCCATTGCACTGCCTAATATCATCTAAAAATTTGTTGACTAGAGAAATAAAATTAGGGGAGAAGAGAAATCCTACCGTGGTGCTGCTCTTCTGTAAAAATCGGTAAAAAATCGGTGTGACAGCCGATATATCGGCCAAAGCGATAAATCATGAAGATAAGTGTTTATCTATCGGTAGGACCCCGATAAGCGATATATCGGCCGATATATCGGAATATCGGCCGATATTTGGAAAACTGGTTATAATGGCATAGGTGGGTTATTTGTTTCAACTTCAGGGATAAAGTTTATTTACTAAAATCTAATGATTTTTGTTTTCTGATGGATTAAATGGACGCAGCTAGGAAGCGTTCGCGCGCCCAGGAGTTATTTCGGGAGGCCCTTCTCAGTAAGGAAAGTACCACTCCGTGTTGTCTCTATCATTAAAAAGGAAATAATTGATTACCTATACATCCTCGCGCTGCTTCGGTTCAGAGCTCGTACGTGCATTTACTTTTGATTTTAAAAATTTCAAAAAACTATAACTTTTGAACCGAGTATCAAAACTGACATCCGTTTTCACCGCTGAGTTTCTCGCGACGAGATCTTTAAAACTAGATCTCATATGGATATGTTTCGACTAACTCTTTTTGAGCAACTTTGTGTGAAATGTAGGCAACTTTAGTGCTATAAGTAAGCAACTCTTCTTGTTTGTATAGTATGACTTCCTATTAGTTTGGTTTGTGTAAAGAGGAGAAATGATACAAAATATGATGCATATTTAGTGTTAAATACAAGCAACTTTATTCCATTATATGTATCTATGAATTTTATTAATATTATCTCAACTTGCTTATCATGGCTGCCTAGTTGCCCAACGTTGATGATCAATTGCCTATAATAATGTCTACCAAGATCCAAAGCAACTATCCTTAGCAAAAAAAATCTTATAAATTTCAAGCAACAATATTATCAAAAATACAATGCAAAAATTTTGTATAAAAACCAAGCAACTATCATAGCAAAAACAAGTACATGTCCTAGCAAAATTCAAACAACTATGAAACATAATGCAAAAATAGTCCTAGCAAACTAAGCAATTGTCCACATAAAACTAATTAGCTCTTCTATTAAAACCAAACCACTATCCTAACAAAATTAAGCAACTATTCTACCCAAACCAAACAATTATCATAGCAAATTCAATCAACTATATTATCATATCACACAATGCACAATGTCCTAGCAAACCAAGCAACTGTCCTAACAAAATCAAGTAACTATCATAAAAAACCAAGCAACTGTATTGACAAAAATTCAAACAACTTTCATAAAAAAACTAAGCAACTTTCATAACAAAACTAAGCAACTATCCTAACAAACCAAGCAACTATCTTAACAAAAAATTAAATAAATTTCATAAAAAATCAAGCAACTGTGCTAACAAAACTAAGCAACTATCATAACAAACCAAACAATCATCTTAAAAAAAGCAAACAACTTTTATAGCAAAACCAATCAACTGTCCTAACAAAACTAAGCAACTATTCTAACAAAACTAAGCAAATATTCTAACAAAACTAAGCAACTATCCTAACAAACCAATCAACTGTCTTAACAAAATCAGACAATTGTCATGATAAAACTGAGCAACTACATTACCACATTTGATGAAGAAAATGCCTCTTGTGTACCAATCCTCCTTGATATCCAGAGAGTTTGTACGATTTTGATAGGAAAAAGGGTACCATCAAATACATTGTGATCACCAAAGATGCCTACCAATGATGCTTAGTTGCCTATATATGGTGCAAATTGTTTGTCATGATTTCTAAGTAGTCTATGAGATACCTGATTGATTAATTCATTAGTACATATAATATACGATAGTTTCTTATGTTTAACACTAAATTTGCTAGTTTTCAAAAAATTCATCAAAACATATCCATATAGGATCTAGTTTTAAAGATCTCGTCGCGAAAAACCTAACGGTGAAAACGGATCTTCGTTCTGACGCTTTCTTCAAAAGTTATAGTTTTTTGAAAAAATCCGAAATGGAATAACTGAGTAACACCAGCACATACATGCGCGTTGGAGACTTCCTTTGTTCCCATGTGCGGGGCGCGGTCCCTAATACTGACATTATCCATTGTTTCAACAGTACTGATAAATAACTGAATAGACGCTAGTTTGTCTCATAGCGGGTGCACTCGCAACCACCAAATAGCGCAGCTGTGCTAATAAGTATTTAGGGGATTAAATTGATGGCTGGATGTTTCTGATTAATGTGGAATTTTCTAAAAATTCTCTCTATTTTGATCCACATTTACTTTTAGTATATAATAGATAATTGTGCATCGTTCGATGCAGAGGTCAAGGTCTCAAGGATAATTCTTCTTTAAAAAAAGAATAGAACCACCTTTACATAGTTTATTAATATAATCTATAAGTAAATAAATCCCACGTAATCCTTTTCAATCGGTTGCACTCAGAGTACATAAGCGCATTGATCTAAACTAGAACCGATACAAACATGACGATATTGTTACACTGTTTTTTTGAGCTAAATGCTGGCGACATCGTTGGCAATTGTTATGTGTAAAGTCGAGCTGCCGTGTCCATATTACTTCCACTGGAAATCAATTCCTGATTGCTTCACTTCGTATGAAGGAATTGTAACATATAGCCTAGCTTCCCCTGCAAATCAGTTTAGGGAGCACAAAGTTGTGTTAGATCAATGAACTAGATGAGAAATACTAACGTTACTAGTACGTGATCAAAACCAAAAAAATCAAACCAAACTTTATATTAGATGAGCGACATTTATTATAGATCGAAGAGAGTAGAAAAACGAAGTACAAGAGGGTGAAAGCATTGTTTATCATACCATTTTGACGACCTATCTCCTCCGCTTGGTACTTTTTTTTATGTAGCTCGAACAATAACCTCAGGACATCCCGGATGCCTGTTGATGGCCCTACTGACCTTAAGAACCTGCATGTCCCACCAATCCATTGGCCTTTGTTCAGGACCGCCGCCAGTCATAAACGGTAGGAAATTATCCCTCCTGTAAATGTTGACCTTGCATGTCGTGAGGGTCCCTAGGTGCTCGATGCCTTCGAGTACACCAGCCGCCCGCCGCACTGCTCCTGAGTAACACTCTACGGTGAGACTTTCAATCCTGGGCATGGCCCCTGCCTTGAAGATGAGGCAGGGCTCCTTACACCGGAAGAAGAATCCCTTAAGCTTCGGGAAGGCGGCACCCTGGAAGATGACACCTTCCACCGGAACTTGAGTCCTAACTTGCAGATTGAGGTTAACCAGCCAGACCAGCTGGGCAAGACTCTGGAGACCATCCCTTGTCATGCTACAAATTTGAATTTCCAGGCTTCTGAGGTTGGCGACTTGGGTGATCCAATCTGGGACGACCGAGAAGGGGCAGTCCATCAAATGTAACCTACGGAGATGGCATGGAGGTGGAGACCAACGATTCAATGCATCAACCGCGAGCCTCCCCGTGATGATTAGGGATTGAAGGCTGCCGAGTCTGCAGAGGGAGGATAGCAGAGGATCACAAATGGCAACTCCTTGTACATAGGGAACCGAAAGATGTTGGAATAGTGCTTCTCTGTATCCTACTGGAAAACCCTGTATCTGTTGACGCCCGCATAGTGGGCTCCAAAAATATAAATCTATATATAGCTCTAGCTCCCTTAGGGCGGTCAGATTACCGAGTCCTCTCATTCTCTCCATATCTGTGATATCCTCTATTTGTAAGAAAGATACAGAAATGAGGGATCTCATCCTTCCTATGTCACCAAGAAGATGCGCCCTCATGGGAACAGTCAGATGCAACAGTGTCAAGGGTAAATCACTGTAATCTAGGAATAAACCTTGATTCCATCTGAGAATGGGATCAATCTCGAGAATCAGCAAATATTGTAATTTACGCAATTGCTTCAGAAATTCTGTACACTGAATGCCTACAATCCTTAAATATTTCAGTTGGAATAAATTGCAGATGCAAGACAAGTCATACTTGTCAGCCATGTCGCTGCTATCATCAATATCTGGGGGCATCATCATCATCACTGGATGCTGCGGGGGAGGACCTTCCACTCTTTTGATAAAAGCATCAATATGCAAAACTCGCAGAAGTTGGAACTTCGAAAGAGAAGGAATGCATTGAGAAGGACCCCAGAAGTTAAATGACCTAGCTTGGGTAAGAGCCATTGTTTCCAGCTGATTGCATGCAGAATTTTTGACTTGGAGGGATAACCGACGAACTTCCAAACAACCTTTGGTGCTATGCAGATCATTCACCAAAGTGATAAAGTTTTCTTCTGTGGACTTGAGTAGGATAAAATCAAGTATTATATCATGCACCCGACAAGACAGCACATGCCCACAGTCATCAAACTTTGCTATTTGGATTAGGTTTCTATTAATCAGATCATTGAAATAACCTTCTGCAATCTCATGTGGGCCGCGCCCATTCTTTTCAGTAACAAAGCCCTCGGCTATCCATCTTTTCAACAACTCATTCTTCATTATTTCAAAATCCTCTGGAAATATACCAAAATATAGCATACAAGTCTTAAGGTCCAGACATAAATCATTGTAGCCAAGATTAAGCACATGCCTTAACCACTGTAACGCAGGGTGTCCTTCCAAATGGAAACCTAAATGTTTATGCACCTCATCCCAGATTTCATGTAAGTTTGCCTCTTCATGACAGGCCAAAATACTGGCTATACTAAGAATGACTAATGGCACCCCTTCGCATTTCTTCAAAATTTCATCACGTACTTTCTTCAGTTGCTCAGGACAAGCATCTTCAGAAAGAAAAATCCTTCTGTCAAATAATCTTCTGGAGTCAAAATAATTAAGAGGTTTGATCCTGTAAACATGACCATGGAAACACGAACAACATGCTTGAGCTACATCTTCAAATTGTGTAGTTGTTATAACTCTACTACCAAGACTGTTCTCCAAAAATAGACCTTTAATAGCATTCCATGCTTGAATTGCCCACATATCATCAATCACAACAAGGTATCTGTCACACAAATAAAAGAAAGTTTGTCATGCTAACAGTATAATAACACATTAGCCTGCTTAATTGCTTCTACTAAGAGGATGAAATTGCATAATATGTGAAGCTTTTTATGCGGAAATATGTATTAATCTAAATAATAGTAGGACAGGGTACGGTGCATATCTAATTTTCATTTGATTCACTGTAGACATGCATGTGTATTTACCTCCGTCTGTTAACCACTTTCGATTAGCAAAATTTTATATAATTAATATACTGAAGGGAGTCCCAACAACAAAAACTCTTCGTGTAAGTTCAAAGTTATGAAAATGGGGCGAACAATATCATCCTTAACTATGCTTATTTTTTATCATTGTAATATTGCTGAACACATGTGACATATGTAGTTGCAACTTCAGTTTGAATTTTATCACTATTTTAATTCTGTTTGATTATTTTTGACTTGCAGCTATTCACAGGTCTAGAAACCTCAGTTTATGTTTCTTATTATTATTCACAAACAAAAAGATATGCGTGTGCACCTATATATAGTCATATATTCCTACACTCTTTTTTGTGTACTCAAGCGAACTAAGAAACGCATCAAGAATGGATGAGAGTCTGCCTAAATGCATACTAAAATGAACATGAGCAATGTTTTCATTGGTAATGAGGCCACACTTATTTGCCACGCCATGATGGCGGGAGGGTAGCAGCCACCCCATTTTTACTTAGAAATGCTCTTCTCAGGCCAAAAATGGGCTAGTGGGGAAACTTGTGGAAAATGAAAATCTATCTTATGGTGAATCAATTTTTTTGGAAATGGGCTAGTTAGGTATTAATCCCCCATTTTAGAAGTCCCCCCTCCCCCCACATTTGACTTATGAGGGATGAGCTAGAGATGCCTTTAGTCCTAACCTTTGATCAATCAACTATACTAGTTCTTGATCTACAACATCCATGATATTTGTTGGGTGGGTGGGTGGGTGGGTGGGGGGATTGAACTGCTATTGGTTGACAGTAGACCTGGGCATAAAAATCTCAGCCCAAAAATCCCAGTCTTAGGGCTCGTTTGATTCATAGGAATTTCATAGGATTCTTGTAGGATTTTATCCCATAGGATTTTTTCCTACGTTACTCATTTGATTCATAGGAATTGTTCCTATAGGAATTTTTCCCATAGGAATTTTTGTACTACTTCCTATAGGAATCCTAACATCCACTCCAACCTCTTTCTACAATTCCTTTGATGAAATCAAACAAACTTTGGTGCAAGCAAAATCATATAGGATTGAAGTGGGCATGCCATTGCAATCCTATGTTTTTCCTATTCCTATGATTTTCCTACCCTATGAATCAAACAAGCCCTTAGGCTTGGAAAACAAGGTTCGACTACCAGTCCGAGCTGGCTCGAGCCTCTCACTCGAGTTGTTCAAGGAAACCTGCGCCCGGTGGCCCGTCGGGATTTTTGACTAGGTCGGGCCGAGCCTGGGCCTAGATTTTTTTAGAAAAAAGACGTCCACCGAGCCCGAGTGAGGCTCGGTTTAGCCCGACTTTGAATTAACAAAGACATCAACCGGCCAAGATACAAACACATGCCTGCAGGCAAAGGTAAAAACAAGAAAGTGGTAATATACAACGACGCTGCACAACAACAAACTAGCCTCGAACGCTACGGGAGCCAGAGACACCGAAGACATCGAGGTCCTCCTCCGTGGATGCTACATCAGGGGCCAGAACACACATGCTCGAAGGAGAGGGAGCCCGTCACCAGTAGGAACGATATCACCAAGCAACTACGGACCCCGGCACGGCACATCCAGCACACCACCATCGCAGGAGGCCACTACCTCCTCACCTGGATCGAAGGCGCCGCACCGTCGCATGATGGGGTGAATGCCGCCGGAAAGTGGCCACATAGGGAGGATCAATGCATCCCACGAACGCCGGAGACTCTTCTTGAGCAGAACATCTCTGCTACACACATCCAGTCACTAAAGGAGGAAAAGCTTCTCGCAAGGACGGAGAGGACCACATCGACGCCTCCAACCAACACCCAACGGCGCCCACCGACCAAGGCTCTAAGGCGGTGCCTTCAAGAAGGAAACGACGCCGAAAGCACCGCCGTCGCCGAACAAAGTTCAAGCTTTCGCCTTGGAGACTTGAGACGGGAAGGTGGAGGGAGCAGACCATACCGACGCCTCCAAGGAGGGTGACGACGCCCACGTGCGTCGCCGTCGAGGCCGGCCAGGGATGGCCAGGGATTTCTCCCCGCCTGGTCTCCCCACACTTGCAGCACTCTGCCCGGCGACCGAGGGAAGCCCGGCCAAATCGGGAGAGCACGCGC
Organism: Bromus sterilis; assembly: GCA_950022295.1. Classification (NCBI taxonomy): domain Eukaryota; kingdom Viridiplantae; phylum Streptophyta; class Magnoliopsida; order Poales; family Poaceae; genus Bromus; species Bromus sterilis. The sequence goes on from OX465597.1 coordinate 38,028,534, forward strand.
GCTCCGAGCAGAAAGGAAGGAGATGCGCCAGATCTGACGCCGCCGACAGCCGGTGCAGCCACCGCACGCCTCCGACCAACGGTCCCCCGCCACCCGCGCGGCCAGGGGCACCCTGCCCAGCGTCCACTCCGTCGCTCGCCGCAGAGCCGGCGAAGCCATGCCGAAGGAGCCGCCGCTCCAGATCCGAATCCCCACTGGGAGCAGGGCGATAGGGAATTGCCCCGCCGCAACCAACCTTGGCGGCGCCCCGGGCTTGCCCGACGGCTGCCTCAGGTGGCGCCGAGGAAGGATGGGGGAGGAGGGGGCGTAACGGCGCGGCTAGGGTTTGCGCCCCCGAGTCGCCCAAGCGGGCGACGACTAGAGATAATGAGATAAGTTTCTTTCGGGCCTAGATTTTAACCATTGAGGTTTGCTCGGGGATGCTCTGAACCTGGCCCGGCCTGACATATGCCCAGGTCTAGTTGACAGGCGAGACAAGAATAGAGAAAGTTATATAATTATAGGAAAGGAAGAGAACATGTAAGACTTTGGTAAATATCTAACCCCAAACATAAACATTGAGACAAATTTGAGTCACCTTAAGCTTTTCTAAATCAAACTAAAACCCAAGCTGTTGGATAAGTCAAGAGAAGTTAATATACTTCTAGGGCGTTTGTCAAAATGTGAAACTGAATTAAAACATTACCAGTTGATAGTTGTCGCAGACCAACCTAGTTAAATAGAAGTGTTGTGTGCATATTCGATTATTTATTAACGCAAGTCGCTATAAGGAAACCTAGTGTATCTGCTTTGCTAAATCATTGAAGATTTCTTCAATTAATTATGATTATGTACTAGCTATCATGCATCAATACTATGGCTCAACTCGGTTAGAGGTTAGAGTTAGATTTTAAACCTGGACTAACTTTAACAAAAAAAAGAGTTTAGATGACCGGGTTAGATTGCCAATAAATATACTTTTTTAATTATTTGATTCTTTTAATCAGAATTTGGTGTGATGGAGGTAGAGAAAAAAGTAACTTTTTTTTACCCTATCTAACTCCAACCCAAATAAGCATCTCTTGGATGGTTTAGTTTTTTTTAATGGGCTTTAACCCCCCTGTTTGAATGTTTTGGGATTAGTTCGATCCAATCTAACCAACTCTAATTCTAACCCATGGATCCAAACAGAACCTATAATTTGATAACTAACTTAATTACTCATATATACGAGCATACCTTTTGTTTTCGAGACATATCCTGAGGTCATCAATGATTTCCCGTGCGCTACGGTCCGGAAAATTTTTCGGCTGGTCGTCCTCAATTCCTGACAATATATCTGACAAAACCTTGACCATATTTGGGTTTCGGGACACGGTTACAAAAGCCGTGCAATCAAATTGGCCTTTGATCTTGTTATACACTTGGTTCGCAAGAGTTGTCTTGCCCATACCTCCAAATCCAACAATGGCTACCACTTTAAGTCGCTGTGTAGTAGCAGCAACATCCTTCTCCAGCAACTCAATGAGCTTCTCCTTTGGGGCATCAATGCCCACGAGGCTGTCCTGCTCTACATAGAGTGCCCCTAGACGAGGGTCAATTTGCACAAGGCCCCGGGAGCTACTAGAAGGAATGCACTCATCAAGCCTGTATCTGTTGTGGCTGTTGCTTAACTCCACAACCTGGGCCATCAGTTCTTCGATTCGGGGCGCGATCTTGTAGCGTGACTTGAGCTTCTTAAGCCTGCGCTTGAGTCCCCCCCTGGCTTAATCGCCATCAAGCTCGTTGGTGAAGATGTCGATGCAGTCTTCTATATTATACGACAGCTCACGCACCTTGTCACGCCAGACCTTCTGTTGCGCATCGAGCTCCTCCAGCCCAGCTAGCCTCACGAGCAAGGCACCCATGCTGCTCATCTCGTTCCTCAGGGAGGTGATCTGCCTCTTCACCCGACGAGGCAGCTTGTACTTGCTCTGCAGCAAGCTGACGAGCTTGGGCAGGAGCGTCTTTATCGCTCCGGTCACCGCCGCCGCCACTACCACCGCCTCCATCGCCGGAGAGTTGTACACTTTCTATGCTACAAGCAAGAGATGCCAATAGCTCTGTTCTACTGATTCGAGCTTTGACTTTGAGGAGGAAGGAGCGTGTAGTGTGGTGGTTCCCTGTATATATGGGCACTCAAGGCTTGTACCTTGTAGAGTTAACAATTGTTATTGTAAATCTCATCAACTTTGCGTATTTGTTAAAGAGGTTTTCGCGTAGGCGCAGCGTTCACCACTTGACAGTTGACACTGGATGTGAGGCTCCTCCAATGTATTGGTGCTTAGATAAGATGCTTAAGGGTATTAAAAAGCTTAACAATCAATATTCCCAATGCATATGTGCTTAACTATTGTAGCTAAGATTTTTCGCAATGAGAGTATTATAGCTAGTATTATGCATGTCAACTAAGCAAATTTGATGATGTGACATAGAATTAAATAAAGAAAAAGAGGGTTAAGCATGCATTGCGGGAGGTCTAAGTTTGCTTTATTTAATTGTTCAACTACTAAACTTCTTCATGCATTGGTTGGTAGACATTTTGCATATCTCTTCTTTTTAATTGCTTTGCCACATCAGTATTTTGCGTATGTGACATCCTTAGCACCGATACACCTTGAGGCGTTCGAAGCAGTTTGAATCGCACGCAGCTGCACGCTCTGACACGCCTAGTAGGAATCCAAGGCAAAATGGCAAATTGAGTTGTCCTGCCCTAATGTTCATCTCTCCTCTAACTAGACAATTAAAACCTTATGTGAGAGCGATATTATAGCAAGTACTCCCTTAGTTTCCTTTACTCTGCGTATAAATTTATGTCAAGTCAAACTTACAAAGTTTAACTAAATTTATATTAAAAATAACAACATCTACTACTAAATATATATTATATGAAACTATATTTTATAATGAATATAATTGTATTGATTTGGTATTGTGAATATTAATACTTTTTTTACAAATTTGATCAAATTAGAAATACTTTAACTTTGGGTAAAACTTATACGCGGACTAAAAGTAACAGAGGGAGTATTATATACTTCCTCTGTTCTAAAATAAGTATCATAAATTTATCTAGATATGAATGTATCTACATGTGAAATTATGTATATACATTCATATTTAGATAAATCTACGACATTTATTTTAGGGCGGATGGAGTATATGCTAATCAGGTAATTTTGCTAAAGTGACATACTCTCTTCGATGTGTTAAGCTTCCTAGAAAAAACTATTTGTTTAAAATTACCTCGACTAGTCATAGTGCGAGTAACTTAGGAGGTAATATCAAATATTTCAAGATAAGCATGCTTATGTGGCATGTAGTTAATAATGAGGAGAGAAGTGCTCGTGGTAACATGGGTAATTACCGTAACATCACACATACCAAAATACAATAAGTCTATAGCCTAATAAATAAGATTTTACATGGCACTATACATATATTACTACTCACTATAGAGGTAGTATAACATAGTGTATGTTACTAGTCTAAATTACTTCCACTATGGCTGGTCTAAGGCATACATGTCAATTAATAAAAATTAACTCCCTACATTTAATTAGCATCAACCTCCATTTACTATTATTTTATCCATCTGTGCAAATACACCGCATTTAGGCCTATGTTTTACCCACGTGCATGCCAACGTGGCAGGGACCCATATGCCACTCGGTGGGAGCAAGGGTTAATTACATAGTACGTATAATTGTATCTCAAGATTCGCATGGGCTTGTCCGTCTCCGTTGGCAATGTACAAGACACCAAGTTTTCACTAGTGGACAGACCCCCCTTTCGTCCAGCCCAAAAAAGGCATCGCTCCCGGTTCATTTCAGAACCGGGACCGATGCAGGGCAACGGTCCCGGTTCGTCTGGAATGAGCAACGGTCCCGGTTCATGTGAGGCAACGGTCCCGGTTGTTGCCACAAACCGGGACCAATGCTCTGGCGGCCAACACGTGGCGCACTGCGAGGCATTGGTCCCGGTTGTTGGCAAAAACCGGGACTGTTGCCCTGGCTATATAAGCCCCCAACCAGCACTTTGCCATTTTGCCTCAAAAAATTTCAGGATTGTGCTGGGGTGGGGTGGGTGCTAGAATTTTTTTCCTTTGATTGCACACCAGGTGTTCGACGAAATGTCCGAGCCACACTTAGGTCCTCAGAACACCGTATCCTCGGCCGAGGTTAGCAACCTTATCTTCTCCATCTGTAACTGGTACAAAAATATTGCACGTGTGCATATATAGTGGTCTTTACACTATTCACGAAGTTATTGTAATGGTTAATTATATGACGCAGATCGAAGCACGGATGCGATGGATGTACAGCGATCGACGCGGGTCCGAGTTTATTACAAACCTGCATACATTTCTCAATGTGGCTAATGCAAACAAAGTGGATAATTTTATGCCTTGTCCCTGTATTGACTGTCGGAACGTGGCGGAGTACTCTTCCTCGAGAACACTTCAAGGCCACCTGCTTCGGAGAGGTTTCATTCCCGGATATTATTGTTGGTCCAAGCACGGAGAAAGAGGGGTTAGGCAGGAAGACAATGAAGAAGAGGAGGATGATGATAGCTATCCTATGTCCCCTGAAGAATTCGGTGACACTGCAATGGAAGACAATGAAGAAGATGGAGCTCCTCGAGGTGACAATGAAGAAGAACAATGGGAATCGGATGAGACCGCTGATGGTCTTGGTCGGGTCATCTCTGATGCAAAGAGAGACTGTGAAACAGGAAAAGAGAAGGAGAAGTTGGAGACCATGCTAGAGGATCACAAAAAGCCCTTGTACCAAAATTGCGAAGATGGCAGCACAAAGCTCGGTACCACACTGGAACTGTTGAAATGGAAGGCAGATTTTGGTTGTTCTGACACCGGATTTGAGAAGTTACTGCAAATAATGAAGTTGAAGCTTCCACCGGATAACGAATTGCCCGCGACAACACACGAAGCAAAGAAGGTTATCTGCCCTCTAGGATTAGATGTGCAGAAGATACATGCATGCATTAATGACTGCATCCTGTACCGCGGTGAAAAGTACGAGAGTATGGATAAATTCCCGGTATGCACTGCGAGTCGGTACAAGATCAGACAAGATGACCCTGGTGATGCTGAGGGAGATGACGAGCCCCCGAGGAAGAGGGTTCCTGCTAAGGTTATGTGGTATGCTCCTATAATACCACGGTTGAAACGTCTGTTCAGAAATAAGGAGCATGCCAGGTTGCTGCGATGGCACAAAGAAGACCGTAAGAAAGACGGGAAGTTGAGACACCCCGCTGATGGGTCGCAGTGGAGAAAAATCGAGAGAGGCCACTCAGACTTTAAAAATGAAGCAAGAAACTTATGGTTTGGTCTAAGTACAGATGGCATGAACCCTTTTGGAGAGCAGAGCTGCAGTCACAGCACCTGGCCTGTGACTCTATGTATCTACAACCTTCCTCCTTGGGTGTGCATGAAGCGGAAGTTCATCATGATGTCAGTGCTCATCCAAGGACCGAGGCAACCCGACAACGACATTGATGTGTACCTAAGGCCATTAGTCGATGAACTTTTGGAGTTGTGGGCCAAACCAGGTGTACGCGTGTGGGATGAGGACAAACAGGAGGAATTTGACCTGCGAGCGTTGCTTTTCGTAACCATCAATGATTGGCCCGCTCTTAGTAACATTTCAGGACAGTCAAACAAGGGATACAATGCATGCACGCACTGTTTAGATAAGACTAAAGGTATATATTTGGATAAATGTAAGAAGGTTGTGTACCTCGGGTGTCGTCAATTTCTGCCGCCCAATCATATCGTGAGAAAGAAAGGCAAGCATTTCAACGGTGAGGCAGATCACCGAAAAAAGCCTAAGCTCCCTAAAGGTGCTGATGTATTTGGTATGGTGAATGACCTAGAAGTAATCTTTGGAAAGGGTCCTGGCAGTCAATCTGTTCCGAAAGACGTTGTTACCGGACACGCGGCCATGTGGAAGAAGAAATCTATATTTTGGGAGCTACCCTATTGGGTAGACCTAGAGGTCCGTTCTTCAATCGACGTGATGCACGTGACGAAGAATCTTTGCGTGAACCTGCTAGGGTTCCTGGGCGTGTATGGGAAGTCAAAAGATACACCAGAAGCACGGGAGGACCAGCAACGTATGAAAGACCCATACCACAGGCATACTGATAAAGGGCGTCTAAGCAGCTACGCTCTTACCAAAGCAGAGAAGGAAATCTTTTTTGAATGCCTTAGAAGTATCAAGGTCCCGGCAGGCTTCTCGTCAAATATAAAGGGAATAATAAATATGGCAGAGAAAAAATTCCAGAACCTCAAGTCTCATGATTGCCACGTGATTATGACGCAGTTGCTTCCGGTTGCATTGCGGGGGCTTCTACCAGAAAATGTTCGAGTACCCATTGTGAAGCTATGTGCATTTCTCAATGCAATATCTCAGAAGGTAATCGATCATGCAAGTCTGGAAAGGCTACAGAAGGATGTGGTCCAATGTCTCGTCAGTTTTGAGTTGGTGTTCCCCCCGTCCTTCTTCAATATTATGACGCATCTGCTGGTTCACCTGGTCGACAAGATTGCCATTCTAGGTCCTGTATTTCTACACAATATGTTCCCCTTCGAGAGGTTCATGGGAGTTTTAAAGAAATATGTTCGTAACCGTGCAAGGCCAAAAGGAAGCATCTCCAAGGGCTATGGAACAGAGGAGGTCATTGAGTTCTGTGTTGACTTTATTCCTGACCTTAAGCCGATTGGTGTTCCTGAATCGCGGTATGAGGGGAGACTGAGTGGAAAAGGAACGCTAGGAAAGAAAGCAAAGATATTTCAGGACGGGCATTCTTTGACTCAAGCACACTACACAGTTCTACAAAGTTCTATCTTCGTCCAACCGTATATCGAGGAACACAAGAATGTTCTACGCTCCAAGTTCCCGGGGGAGGATGACCAATGGATTCAAGTCAAACACATGGAGACTTTCAGCACTTGGTTGCAATTACGTCTCATGCATGACACCACTATTGGAAATCAACTCTACTTGCTGGCCGCGACACCGTCTGAGACTGTATTGACTTTCCAAGGGTACGAGATAAATGGGAATACATTTTACACGGTCGCCCAAGATAAGAAGAGCACCAACCAAAACAGTGGCGTCCGCTTTGATGCAACAAACGAGGATGGTACAAAGGACACATACTATGGTTACATAGATGAGATATGGGAACTTGACTATGGACCTACTTTTAAGGTCCCTTTGTTTCGGTGCAGTTGGGTCAACATGAATGTAGATGGGGTAAAGGTCGACCAGCTGTACGGAATGACAACAGTGGATCTCAAGAATCTTGGTCACACAGAAGACCCATTCGTCCTAGCCAAAGATGTGGCTCAGGTTTTCTATGTGAAGGACATGTCTTCTAGACCGAAAAAAGGAAAAACAAGGATACGAATACATCAGACAATGAGCCCAAGCGTCACATAGTTCTTTCAGGAAAAAGAAACATCGTGGGAGTCGAGGACAAGACAGACATGTCCGAAGATTACGATAAGTTTCATGAAATTCCTCCATTCACAGTGAAAACTGACCCAACCATCCCATTAAGCAATGAAGATGCTCCGTGGTTACGGCCCAAGAAGCGATCATAAGCAATGTAGGAAACAAGTGATGTGTAATAATGTATTGAACCATTGGCGATTTTTTTGTGATGTTTGCAATTAGCCAAGTCTCGATGATGTGGCTTTGAATGGTTCATTTTGAAGACACAAAAAGTCTCGATGAACTGAAGGATTTCTAGATATATCAACAAAACACACGGTTTCGCCTGCATACAGCCCAACTGTGGCTCGTGAGTGCCCGCACATCAAATGCACCGTTGGGCGTATGCAGGCCAATCCGAATGATTTGTATTTGGTCGATGAACTGAAGGATTTCTAGATATATCAACAAAACACACGGTTTCGCCTGCATACAGCCCAACTGTGGCTCGTGAGTGCCCGCACATCAAATGCACCGTTGGGCGTATGCAGGCCAATCCGAATGATTTGTATTTGGTCGATGAACTGAAGGATTTCTAGATATATCAATAAAACACACGGTTTCGCCTGCATACAGCCCAACTGTGGCTCGTGAGTGCCCGCACATCAAATGCACCGTTGGGCGTATGCAGGCCAATCCGAATGATTTGTATTCGTACACACCAAGTGTCCGAGAGGTGGGATATATATAGGAGTCGTGTGCCTCTTTAGCCCCGGTTGCTAGCACAAACCTGTACTAGCGCGAGACCTTAACTGTGTACAGGCCGGTTCCCAGATCCAACGACTCACAAGCCGGATCCAACGACTCACAAGCGCTTAAAATAAACACGCGATCCGTGTACTTCTTCCTGATTGGTGGGATTCAGACCCGGGTGGGGCCAGGGCTGTGGTACCGGTTCATGTGGAGAATCGGTACTAATTTATTCCAAGTTTGTTGGTTTGTATGGTTACTAGGACAAGTTTGTAGATCTTTGATGAAATGAGTACTTGTGCACTTGGAAATGTTTTTTTGAAAAAATAAAGAGCAATCTATCAAGCACTGGTAGTTCAAATTTCACCCCGTTCCAGCTGAATTGGCGGCAATTTGTCTTTTTCAACAGAGGTGCATAAGAAACATTTTACATAGAAACTTTTGTAAATTGTTAATAAAATATGGTCTAGTATAATACAAAAATGGGTTGGTTCAAATTGACATCAAATATTTGGTAGATCCTTCACAAAAAGACCCTACTTTCGGCACTCGGAAAATGAAAAATGAATTTTTCGTGCAACGGAAATGAAAACTTCCTTTCGCAAACTTGTTGGCCATTCAAATATACACACATATGAAAAATATGAGATCATTTGGGGAAACTATCATTTCAAATTAGCTATAACTATCATTTCAAATTAGCTATAACCAGCTGAATTGGCGGCAATTTGTCTTTTTCAACAAAAAAAGTATAGCAATTTCATTATAGGACGTCAACGGAAGAATACTCCATATCCTGTACTCTGTCATGGTGAATTTCAGACGGAGCACGCTTGGTTGGCAGATCTCGCAAGTCTACCGACCAGGCGGGAACCGTCTGTAATACCCGTACGGGATTTTCATCCCATACGGGTTTACAGACGGTCCCCGCCTCGTGGTCACATCTGGAAAATCTGCCAACCAAACGAGCTCCGTCCTAAATTTCCCCGGACAGAGTACAGGATACAGATGAATTTCTCCGTGTACGGCCTTTAGTGAACTTGTTATGCCACGATAAGTCCACGCGGATCTGTGCTTATAAACAGGTCTAACTCCACTTCGGCTAGCGAGGTGGTACTAATTTCCTGTGCTTATGGTCTAACGATCCCGGTTGGTAGCACCAACCGGGACCAAAGACTCAACGGTCCCGGTTGGTGTTACCAACCGGGATCGATGACCCTGGTGCGACGTGGCAGCACCAGGCCCCTCCCCGCCCAGGCCAACGGTCCCGGTTGGTAGCACCAACCGGGACCATTGAGTCTTTGGTCCCGTATGGTGCTACCAACCGGGACCGATGGCCCTTACTATAATACGCGCCAACACTTCTTCTTCCTCCCCAACTCTTCTTCCCGCGCGGAATTCGCCGTCGACGCCGGCAGGCTGCCCGCGGCCGATTCGCCGCCGTTCGCTGCTTCTCCGGCCTCCCCAAGAACACTTCTTCCTCTACGCCTCGACGTGAGCCCCCCCCCCTCGAATCCCCCCTCTCCCTCGCCGGGCGCGTACAGGCCGTGCCCACCGCCCCGTGGCCGCGGCCGGGACGTGCTCGGGCCGCGCTCTGGCCGCGCTGGGCGCCCCTTGGCTGCGCCGAGCCACGCCCTCGCCTCTCCACGCCCTGCACCCCCCCTCCCGCCACGTCCCCCTCACCGGAGTGGCGCCCCTTTCGCCTGCTCGACGCGGCCCCCTGTGGCTTCTCCCGTGGGCGGCCGTGAACTCGCCGCACCGGGCGCCGGCTGCCGCGGCCCCGCCCCCGGCTAGCCAGCCTCGCCGGAATGGCCTCCGCCGTGGCTCTCGTCGCCGGCGTGGAATTAACTGTTAGATTAACTGTTAGATATTAAGCCACTGACTACTGGGCCCCAGCTGTAAGCCATTTAATAATAAATAGAGTTATAAAAATTAGTCACTGACATGTGGGTCCAGGGCTCATTTAAATTAAATTAACTGAATATATAATAAACAGAGGCTGACATATGGGTCCCACATGTCAGCACTGTTTTAGATAATGTTGGAATTTAATAATTAAAAGAAATTCAGAAATTCTTTTTAAATGATTTAAACTTTGAATTTGAATATCTTTTAAACCGTAACTCAGATTCTAAAACTTTATACATGAAAATTGATCAGAAAAATACAACGATTACGAATACGCTATCTATATGTCTACCACCCCCCTCTAACGTACCGAACATCGACATTCCCCCCTTCGGGTCGTCTGTCGATAATTCCCGGTACCGATAAAAGTTGTCCGGATGAAAAACTTTCGTATACGAAAGTTTCTCAGAACGGATCACTGAATACGGATACGATACCCATACCCCCACCGCACCCCTCTAACATACCGAACGTGGAACATTCCTCTCCGGTTCATCTGTTTGCCAGACGACCGGATCCGGTAAAACTTTCCCCTCCGGTTCATCTGTTTCTCCCCCCCCCTTTAATCTCCGGTAGACTCTGCGCTTTGCTAGTCATAGTGATCGTGGAACTATATATATAAACTGTTCGTGGCCCATGAGCAGGAGTACCCCAGCGGAGCTTACTACGACGTCGACTCTGCTGCTACCGTTGACTACACCGCTGCCGCCTACGATTTTCATTATAATAGCTTGCAATTCTTAATTTGCAGATACTATGGATCCAATATTTCATAGAGATGAAAATGAGGAAAACTTGCTTCACGATATGATCAACGACAATGAAGGTCAAGATGTCACCCGCCGGTTTCTGAACGATTCCGGTGAGGGAGACGAGTCTCTCCACCGAGAAGAAGCATCGGACGGGAGACAAGTCGGCTCCGGCTCCGCCTCCGGCGGAACCTTTAATCTCAAAAACACCGGCGAGGTTGATTAAAATGTTGTTAATTAAAATGCAGTTGTATATGTACATGCATATATTAACACTCTTTCTTCTTTTAGCCCTCCGGATCCGGATCCGGCCATTCCTCCGCAAGACCGAAACGAGGCCCAACCAAAAAGTTGGCTGACAATGTGAGGTATAGGATCGAAGAGGTCGGTCCAGACGGCGAACCGTTAGCTCCGGATGATGTCAAGAAAATTTTTGTGAAGGTATGCGGAACTCTTGTGAGGGACAACATCCCGATCACCATTCGAGAATGGATGCAGCTAAAGGACCCTACAATCTCGTTTGTGTGCGACACCATGAAAGACAGGCTTTGGAACATGCTCATGCATAATTTTCTCCTGCGGATGCCAGAGGTGGATAATCCAGCTCAGGAGGCGGCAGCTAGACTGGAGCTAGAGGCTAGAGTCAAGAAGTTTTCTCTCAGCAAGATGGCCGAGCAATTCAAGAATTGGAAGAAAAACTTGTACCTAAAATTTGTCAAGTTAGACAAGACTCCGGATTTCGAACACGGCTATGGTAAGATAAGAGAGCAGTGGGATGATTTTGTGGCGTACAAGAAATCGGAGCACGCGCAGCAAAGGTCTGAAATAAATCAGACGAATGCCGCTAAGAAGATTTACCACCATAAAATGGGGTCTGCTGGCTACGCCGGTTGCATGCCTAGGTGGGAGGCAATTGAGGCCAAGTATTTTGATGCCGGGATCACTCCAGAGCCTACAACATGGAACGAACGGACAAGAAACTGGTTTTACGACCATGGGGCACGTTGGACCAAGATGGGAAGGCAATATATAACCAATCACACATAGATGATCCCCTGCTTCCCATCGATGATATTAGAGATGCAGTACGTGATATTGAAGAGGGACGGTTCATTCCCGATAGAGAGGACGACGAGCTCACACGCGCCCTAAAAAATAGAGAACACCCAGGACGAGCACGAGGCACGCCAGGCTCCAAGTGTTGGAAACTTGCCTTCCCTTCGGAAAGCAAGAAATATCCAGATAAAAGCCATCAGAGGAGGAAGGAAAGGGAGGCAGCTGAGAAAGCGGCGGCTGAGAGAGAGAAAGTGGCGAATGAGGCTGAGAAAACGGCCACCAAAGAGCGGCTGCGTAATGTAGAAGAAGGCTTAAAGCGGGCGGAGGAGCTGATCGACAGACTTAGCCAGCAAAGTGGCGGCCAACCTCAACAGCTCTTCTTAGAAACTGGATTCGATGCTACCGGCGCCCCATCGAATCGGAAAAGCTCCCAAGCTTCCACGCAACTGCAGCAGGATGATGATGATGCACTTACAACGGCTGCTCCTAAACGCTACCCAGTGGATTATATCACGGAGAGCACACGTTGTGAGCTTAAGGTGCAAGTGATGAACTTAAAGGTGACGGTGGCGGTCGGCATGGCCCTATCAATCCCGGAGAAACCAACTTATCATTGCAACCCGACTCCAGAAGGGTACGCTGTCGTCATGGTGGATGATGTGATGGATGATTATGAGGAGCTGAAGCTGGACCACCCTGCAGGTGAAGATGGGGAGCTGAAAGAACTAGGAGAAGCAAAAAAGGGGAGTGTTCTATGGCGAAAGGAGCACATCGTGCTTCCAGATTATGTGCCGCCAAGGTCACCCACTCTTCAGAAGAGCAATCCACCTTCGCCGCCACGTGACCATTCTTCACCGCAACCATCGCCTTCACCGCCTCACCACTCTCCGGCTCAGCCGTCTCCACCGTCGCCTCAGGCATCTCCACCGTTGCCTCAGCCGGCTCCATCTCCTGAGCCTCGGAGCCAGAAGCGGAAGCGTACCTATACTAGTAGGGGCAGCAAGAAATCACCGAAACGTAAGCGATCACCCCTCCCAAAAGTTCCTCATCAGAATATGAAGAAGCTACCCGGAGAGATGACACCTGAGGAACTGGAAGTGTCCGTAAAAATGTCTTATGAAAAGTGGAAGATTGATGTGGCCAACAAGAAGAAGCCGATAGAGCCATTGTTCCCGCGCACCCCAAAAGATCACGCCGCGTGCGCGAAACTGAAGAAGAAGCTTCACAACCCCATACCACTCACATCAGACTATGAACGCTCTATTACAAAGTCGGCTGAGGCAAAAGAGCGGAGAGTCGGAAAAGAGATTGCCCAGCTCGGACTACAAAAAGAACAATCGATCGAACCGCTCGAAGTGCACACTTGGCCGCGCCCCCAGCAGCATCAGGTCGATGTGTATGATCCGAACAAAGATCCGGAGTTTATAAGACAGTACGGAGCAAAAGCCCAGGCAGTAGGATTGTCTATTACTGATTACCTGAGCCGTCTGGATGAGTTCGGGAACGACGAGGAATTCGTACCGGCATACCAATACCAACACGGGTATCCTCTCGTCAAACCCGAGTTAGTCAAGGATCTACCAACAAAGATGCGAAAATTGCATGACTGGTACATGGAAAAATCTGCTAAATCCGAAAACTGGATCTACGCTAAATTTCAGAACGAGCATTACGGGCATGGACAAGGCTTCGATCTGATTGAATTCTCAGAATTATTTCAGTTTTACAATGGAGACGCCATCGACAAATCTATCGTCAGTGCATATTGTCTGTAAGTACCATTAATTTCAGTGATCAAGCCTTTCTAGCTCAGTTCATTCGTTTCATGTACAATCTTACACTCATCACTAAACTAATTATATATGCAGAATGAAGATTCTCGAATGCAAGAAATGACAAATCTATGACATTGGGTTCGTTGACTGCCAGTTCGTTCATGAAAGAACTCTCAAAGAGAAGCCAAACCAGACAGAGAACAACTTGTTGCAATCGTTGACGTATTTCGGCACAAGAAGGGAAATACTATTTCCTTACAACTTCGAGTGAGTGTTACTGTCTCGCACACATTCTATTTTGCTTGCTCGGTGTTAAGCGTATAATTGACTCTTTATGCGTGTGCAGCTTCCATTTTATTCTGTTGACCATTGTTCCGGACGAAGGAGTAGTAAAAGTCATGGACCCGGGACGCAAATCTATGAAATCATGGGAGGACATGCAAGCATGCCTCCAGAGGGTTTGGAAACGGTTCACCGCCAAAACACCGGGTCTTCCGGCAAAGCTTACATTTGAATCACTGAATGTAAGTACTACTTGCTAGATCCGTGCATCTTTTTGATTCTAGTTTCAGTATAATTATCATGCTGATTATAATATTCATTGATCTCCGTTCTCGTAAAGTGTTTGAGACAGGGACCCGGGAATAACTTATGTGGATATTATGTCTGCGAGTTCATTCGCCAGACGACCAAAGAGACGGCCGCAACCCGAAACATAAGGAAAATTGAAGTACGATAAACAACATTCAATACTTTAATTTATTGCGTTAAATTGTGTTTAGTTTCATTCATATATATTGATCCCTTTCTTTTAATTAGATCGAACGAATGCGGGACGGTCTTCTACCACGACAACGCGTGCGAGCAATTCAAGAGGAAATCGTCGGATTCTTATTAGACCATGCCATAGCTCCGACCGGAGAGTTCTTTCACCCTCATTTTTTGGAAGACAAGCGGCCAAGGACCGATGTAAATTAGATCGAACTCGTGTGAGTACCGTTTGTGTAATACATGTTTGACCAAGCACGACGAATGAGATGGTGTATATGATATATTCGTGACGATAATGTGTAATATATATTGTGGTTCCTTCATTGTTGCTTTAATTTATATATATATGGTACCATTTAATTGAATACAAAACACAAAATAAATAAATGAAAAAAAACAGAAAATAGGGCTAAAAAGGAGGGCAGTGGAGCCTCTTCGGTCCCGGTTCTTCCTATCAACCGGGAGCGATGACCCCTCCCCCCCTCGCTGCGCGCCTGGCCACGTGGAGCCTCTTCGGTCCCGGTTCGTGGGCCAACCGGGATCATCATTGGTCCCGAGTTATTGGTCCCGGGTGTGGAACCGGGACCGAAGGCCCATATGAACCGGGATAATATGGGGGTCTGTCCACTAGTGTTCTGGCTTGATCCTTGGCTGAATCATACTCCCCTTCGCGTTTCCTTCGGGAGCCTCTTTGTGATTTACTCGTATTCGGGAATTTTAGTCACCGCGGTCGGGGACAATGGCCGCTGGAACATTTCGTTCTAGCGCTCCTTTGGCCCCCTGGATGTGAGGGTCTAGGAAGACCTCATGGCCCTCCTGCCTGCTGTCGGGCCAGCGTGGCCGGGCAGCTTCTCCTGGCACCTAGCCCCGTCGAAGCGTTACATGGTGGCAATAAGCTATTGGGCCCTCTGTCGCTCTCTGCCTTTGCCTTGGATTGATCACATATGGAAGGCCTTGGTCCCCCTAAAGACTAAGATTTTTGTCTGGCAACTGCTTCGGGGCCGGCTTCCCTCGGGGACGAAGGTGCTTAAGCGACAAGGCCCGGGGGATGGCCGTTGCCCTCTTTGTAAATGTTTTGGAGACTGGGATCCATATCTTCTTCTCCTGCCTGGCGGCTCGGTTTCTGTGGCGCTATGCTCGCGAGGCTCTGGGGCCCGATTGGGAGGCTTCAGACCTGGATGGTTTCCTCTAGTTTAGGACTCACCAGACCAACGAGAGAGAGAGACCTCTTCTAGCTGATCTTTGCAGCCTTAGCGTGGACGTTGTGGACGACTAGGAACAAGATGGTCATAGAATGTGTTTTCCTGCCTCGCGTGTCTGGCATGATATTCAAATTCCTCGCTTTTATGCAGCACTGGCACCCACTCTCTCAACGCAGGTATAGGGAGAACCTTCTACGTCTGATGGAGACCCTGACGTCCATGGGACGCTCTTTCAATTCGCCTCCTCCGCTGGCTCCGATGTTTTTTATTTCCTTATTATGTTTTCACGTTGGGCTTGTTTGTGGTCCCAACTGGATGTGACATGTTGTAATATGTACTTGTGGGTAAATTTGTGGATGATGCTTTATCTATAAAGTGGGATAAAAGCCTATTTTCCAAAAATACATAAACACTGATCGATTGATCCCACAATGTCCTAACATCGGGGACCTACATATAAAATTCACTAGATGATGCCCCGCACGTTGTTGTGGAACTTTTTTGCAAAATATTTCAGTGAAAATGTTTGGTTAAATGAAGCATGTATATTTGAAATAATAACTTTTAATATAATGTATGGATTTAATATAAATATCATAATAAAATAAAAAAATTACATGCATACATGTTGCATGTGGGTTTTTATTATGGATAATGGCATATTGAGGTGGATCTTTCTTATGCATGTTTGATGATGAGATGGCATACTTGCATGTTAAGAGAAATATACTAGTGGAGGTGATGTGGCTTGCATGATGAGATGGAGTGTGTGCATGTTGAGAGAATTGAAAGTAGTGGAGAGCAACTTCTTAAAAATGTAAGATGTGTATTGTTCATTAACATGTGGAACCAATCGATCAGTATCTATATTTAAGAGGCTTTATTGCATCATTAAATAAAATGTGAAGGAGTTTTCTAATAAAAAATCATGTATGGGGTAACCAACACCTCAGCCGCTTCTAGCTACTGACATGCCACCATGCTTGTGCACCACAAAAGGCTAAGGGAAATGTTCGTGGCCGGCCGACCGGCCTAAGCCCGGTCGGACCAAGGCTCACCTGTGTCTATTTTTTTATTTTTATTGCATATGATCCATGATAAATGTTGCAACCGTGGTATAAAATGTTTTTATCTGTATTATTATTATTATACTAATATTATTACGTTGATTTATATTAATTTTTTGCTAAACGGATGTATCTAGTAATATTTTAGTGCTAAGCGCATTCATTTGGTAGCATGATATAAAAATGTTACAAATGATTTTTGCTACAACAAAAAAGATGAAGTGTGATTGGTGATGATGGGTCCCGAATTTTGTTGCAACCGTTATAAAAAAAAGTTACAAGCGATGATTAAATTTTCTGCCACGAATTGATGATAAATATGGTACCCCCTCTGATCCAAATTAATTGACACACACTTAGTAGAACTTTATACTAGAGTTGTACTAAGTGTGCGTCAATTAATATGGATCGGAGGGAGTACGTAATTTTTTTTGTTGCAACAGTGAAATAAATCGAAAAAAATGCACACAATAATTTTTTGTTGCATCCATGTACCAAAAAAGTTGCAACCTATAGTAAAAATGTTACCATCAGCGATTAAAATTTGCTACACCATTTTTTTACTGCAAAAAGCACCAAAAATAGAAAATGTTGCATCCGTATACTAAATTTTTTGCAAATATACCGCAAATATTGTAGTCGTCTAATCCGAAAGGATACGCATAAATTTGATCAGTTGAATCACGGGTGATCAGGCGGCTCGCGAGTGACCGGCGAAAATTCGTCCGATCAACCGACGCAGAGCGTCGTCCAAAGGCTAACGTCTAAATACGGGATGAGTCACCGTATTGACACAATCTAGCAAATTCAACCATCAATCTCATGTATTTAACAAGGTTAGACACTAAACACCACATAAAACTTTAAATTTCATATTAATTTCTTCCTCTTTAGTTTTAAATATAGAAAATATACCTTTTATTTTATTTTATTTTATTTTTTCTTCATTTTTCATCTGTTAGTATTTTTCGTCCTTTTACCTTTGTTGCTCGCTCTCTTTTTGTTACCATCATTTTTTGTCCTTTTCTTCTCCTATGTTTCTTTATTCTGGATGTTTCCTTATTGTATTTTATTTATTTCATTTTTTTACTCATGCTCTCCCTCCAAGTTTTTATCGCATTTTATATTCTTTGCACACTCTTTCTTTACCGTCACTTTGCCACTTCAAAATTGTGGTATTGCATTTGAAGCTTTCACACCACCCTGCACATGGACCCCGTGCAAAAAAGAGAAGTGACTTGGACCCATTACCTATCCGGCGAGCCTTCGAAGGTATAGCCTCTATACTTCCTTCAAAAGTGGTGATTCCATGTGGAATTTTCTCTTTTTTTTTGTTATGATAGATCATAGGATTGTGAAAAATCCAAAGAGATGCCCTCGCTTGGCAGTAATTGGGTCGATGACCGTAGAAGGGAACATTCACACTAAAGAATGAACCTTCCCGCGGGGATGTTCCGATTTGTGTTACATCAAAATTTCGTATAGAAATTACCTCAAGGATGAATGGTTGGCCTTTGACGACATGTATTTAGTCTTCATCGAGTATTTATGACACTCGACATTCTTTACTTTTTTTATAGTGAAAGTGACCGTGCAAAACAAGTTAAGTATTCCTAGTGTGTTTACCTTATATTATACACTACGATATCATAGACTAGCGGTATATGCATGCTGCATAAATGTGTTTTTACACATAGCAGACATTTTTCTACTCCCCCACGAGTGACTCCTCATCTAGGGTTTTCACGCCTTCATCGACACTGATCTACCTCGTCTCTTGTCACCTTAGGGCCATGGAGGCCTGGGGAATCTCGAACCTTGTTGATGGGAGGGCTCATGCTTCATTTTTGAGTCCTTTTAGTTTATTTAGGGTTTGTGCCGTCCTAAAAAAGGTGAGGCGGCGACAACCTAAAGATGGAATAATGTCCTCTCGGCTTAGCCCCCGTCCTAGAGGTGTGTCATTGGTGAATCTGCATGGATTTGGTGGTCATTTGTCTGCATTCGTGTGCCTATAGGTTGGATGCTTTTAATGTATGTTTCTCTTCATTGGCGTTGATGGCTCTTGTGATCATTGGTGCTTTGGGACCTTAACACGATGACTTTTTGACTGCCTACTACACAAGGTTCACCCAGCTCCAGTGAGGCCGGTGCGATGACGATATCGTACCTTCAGCTTGCTCCAATGATTATAGTGGTTGTTAGATGGTCTACGTACATAGACATAAATTTTGTTGTTTTCTATGTTCTTGTATTGTTATGATGTTTAATGAATACACCAAATTGTTCTAAATAACTATATATGCATGATACTAATGCATGTCCCCCACTACAAGCACCATAAGGTCATGTTTGGATCCTCGTTTTCTTTTAAATACACGTTAGGAAAAAATACATGTCATGGTAGATCGTTTTGTTTCTGACCAAAAATTACATAATGACCAGTAAAATACATACTCGTAAATAAAAACACCTTTGTATTAAATTAAATCTATTTCTTCAAGTATATAGTTTTTTAAAATATCGATAACGTCTTACATTTATGAACAAAGGAAACAATATCTCCCTACCTGCTTCAAACTTTTGAAGTAAATTAACATGAGGCAACTTTCTCGATTAGGTTCCCGTCATCCTCATGCTAAGGTAAAATGAGTCACATCACGATCGGCACTCTTTTTTCTTTTCATATATGCTTTGATGTTTTTAACACGAAGAATGTGATGTTTGCTAAGGTAAGTATATAGTACTCTCTCCGTTCCGTATTACTCTCTTCATTTTAAAATAACAGTCTCAACTTTGTAATAGCTCTAGTATAAAATTGTATTACGCAATTTTAAATTAAAATTGGTATTTGCCGCATCAAAGTATGCATTTTTAAAACCTAACAATGAAGTAGTCGGTGAGCAAGCGATGGAGCCACACGGAGATCTGCGTAAGAATGGACTCTTGACTGTCTTTGCGCGTTGTTCCAAATTCCAAAGCACCTCTGACTAGAAAAAAAAACCTTCCAGCCATGACCCGTTCGAAGCGTCGACTAGAATCAGAGAGGGCGCTTGACTTTGCGTGACCCGACGCGTGAGCGCACTTGCCTTCTTCTCATCTTGCACTATTTAACTCCTTTCCCTCACTCGTCAATCGCTCACCTCATCCATCAAGGTCAAGGATTCTCCACAATAATAAAGTGAAGTTTATTTTAAACCATCAATTCATACAACTGGATGAAATCGAATCCTAAACTTTCAATCCCTGAAATCAGTATTCTGTATTCGTCAATCCCAATCCTAAACCGTGTTGACCCCTAAAAGCAACTCTAGCAGATACGCCATCTCGCGAAACGGTAAATTGTGTTTGCAGGTCGCCGCAAACGTGAAATGGCACAACCAATCGAGCGGAGCAGAACAAATACGCTAATTTCATACGGCGTATGTACATTTTCAAAACTGGATTTTCCCACGATACAAACTCTACCAGAAAATTGCCGAAGTCTAACAAAAGCCTGAAAACAAAACTACATAGTCTAATCACCGGAGATCGCCGACTCACTTCTTCATCGGGCGATAGAGGCAGTACGCCCAAGATCGAGCTCAGCCGCCGCCAGCTCGAGCTCGTCCTCAGCCGTCGCCAGCCGCTCGTCTGCTCCCTCCTCGCCGGCCTCCGGAGCCTTTTTGGCGTCCAGGGGCTCCCCTTCCTCCATTCGGTGGCGATGCGTGGCGGGCCAGAGGAGATGGTCAAGTGCATGGAAGCACATCCACCCCGCTCTGCCCGATGTGGGACAGGGCGCCCCGGGCGTGGGCCGGCATGGAGCTCTGAGGAGCCACCGGTGGCGCGGGACGATAGGAGCTTCCCGCATCTTGTTTGTGCCGGCTCCGCTTGGCCGACGGGGCCCTCCCCGACAACCTCGGTAGGTGGAATCTCCAAGATCCATCTGGATTGCTCGCAAGAGCATGGGAAATGGGAAATGGGAAATGGGATGCGGCGGCGGCGGCGGGGAGGAGAACTAATGCGAGATGGAAACCCTATCCACCCTTCCGCACAGTAGATATAGCGCACGCGAGGTGATTTTACGGTTTGCCCGCATAATTTTTACGGGCCGGACGAGAAATGGCGGAACTGTCTGGCAGAAAAAGTCGCCTGCCCAACAAGAAGCCCGTATATATACGGGTCGACGGTGGGATGGCGCATCTGCTAGAGTTGCTCTAAAGTTTCTGCAAATGTTGGGATCATAGGTTTGAAATAATTTTTAATGATTTCTATCATCAACGAAAACCCTTACATGTCTGCGGACCGGTTCAGACGTTTGATTTTTTCACAAATTAGAACCAACCTTGAAGAGCTTTGGGGGTGTCCAAACATGACATATTCAACCCCAATCCGTCGACGTGCCACTTTTTATTTGTCTCTCTCTTATGTGTTTTATCCTCTTGATCCATTGTTATTGTCCGGATTTGATGTTTTTGAACATGATCCATAAAATAAGCATTGTATTTTTTTAGAGGATAGCGTTGGAGATGCCCTACAAGCAAGTACAATAGTTCTACTCAGCAGGCTCTAAGGGAAAAGCCAACCTACTGTATAAGGGAAGGCTTTAAGTGACATGGCAGGGGGGAAGCCAGCAGCCGACTGTATTATTAACCTTGCTCTAACAATCCAGGTCAAGATCACTCTGTAATCTCACTGACTATGTGGTCCATACGTCACGTTCCTCTTCTATTCCACGATCATCTATCTCTTCAAAAAGTACTCATACCCTGGACCGAGGCAGTAGACAGGCACCTAGCTGGGCAATGGTCGCATCAAGGTCAAGTGACGAGTGGTACTAGCGTCGCCGAGTCGACCAAAACAGGAGTGATGTTGCTGAGGTGCGCAGCAACGTGATTGGATGGGGAGGATGATGATGACGAGGCCGAAGGCGGCGACTTGCGAAAACACATGAGACTACTACCATCGTCTAAGAAGTGACAAATGGGCCGGCCCAAATACCCAATACAACTTCCTGTGAAGCGGTTTTTAGAAGCTTATAAAACCATGTTTTCTTATTTTTTTCTTTGTGTTTCCTATGTCGATTTTCAGTTAACTTTTTGGGTTATTGTTTTCTATGTTTCTTTAATGTATTATTTGATTTACTTCCCTTTTTTCTATGCGTGTTTTCTATTTTTTGTTTTTTGAGTTTTAATTTTTTGAGTTTCAATTTTTCTTTGTTTTTTCCTTTTTCATTTCTTTATTTTTATTTTTCTATTTCTTAATATATGTAAATTTCTTCCAATACAAATTGTACATTTTTCATATACATGCATAACTTTTTGTATACATGATTGAAGATTTCCTAAATATATAATATTGAATTTACTTGAAGAAATATTAAACATTTTAAAATACACATTGAACATTATTTTTCATTGGTACGAAAATTTTCAGTTTATTATGAAAACATCCTTTATATTATATTATCATTTTTATAAAATGCCAGGATCATATTTTTGGAATATTGAATGCTATAATTTTTTATTATTACATGAAAATAATTCTGATATGCGTGAGAATATTTATAAAATGGCATGTACATATAATAATGATACATTTTTTCTACAATTGTACATTTTTAAAAATTCACAGGAACATTTTTTGAAATACGTGAATATTTTTAAATATTATGTATTTTTTCGATGCAATCAAGCATTTTCACATGGTTTTTCTACATTGTCCTAAAAAAATTGTAGTAATATTTTTAGAAATAACTTTTTTTAAGTATATGTATTGAGAATATTTAAAATATGAACAAAAAAATGATTGAAAACTGCTATACATGCCTTGCTTGTGTCTGTGAGGTTCATTTTTGGTTGGCTCTCTTAGTAGTTGTTTGGATAGGGAAGATTAGCGTTGGGTTTCTAGAAAACAAGTTTTAACCTGATTTTTAGTAAAACCCGTATTACTATTATTTTTATGCAAAATCGGTTTAGGAAAAACTATGTTTGGCTTAGGATAGCGCAAAACCGGCGTGCACAATTCCTTGTTTGTTTGAGGACCGATTGGTATAGGATTCACTCCCATCAATAAAAAACGGCTTCTTCTTCCCATGCCCGTGACTTCCTTGCCTTTCCAAAGCAAGTCAGATTTCCCCAAATTAGTTCTATGGATGCTTCGAGGCGGCACCACGGCAGCCTCCAGATCTTCGATTTATAATCGCCGTTTCCTCCTGCCACCACCACCACTATCCATTCTCTATCCACTCCTCCTTTGTTCTGATGTACGTTGACCTCGGCTGCATCGTCTTCAAGCGCAAGCTCCTCTGATGGATGCTCTGGCCGCCTTGGTGCCTTCACCCTCATCCGCGCTTCGTCATCAACGCCCCACCCCTCGCCGGCCGGTGAGTAACACCCCGACGCCTGGCAGATACACGGAAGCGCTCAAAGATTGCTCCTCGTCAAAGCATAGAAAAGTGAGTACTTCTCCACTTCATAGATTTCAAAAGATCCCTTGTTCTGTTTCTATATCTACTTGCTTCAACGACCAGTGTTTTGATTTGTACTAAAGAATTTGGCTTTGTGTACTGTGTGCTCCAATAATTTGTAGCAGTCTAAGATCAGCAACTTGGTACAATTGTTTAAGAATGCAACCTAATTAATATTTTCATTTGCTTAGCCCATCGCATGGATGTAGCTGTAGATGAAGCCTCCGCATTGTTCCTAATATTTTCAGATACAAAATATCCACATTTGCTTCATAACCCAATTAATAATAATAACCTACTTCCGTACCTACAGAGATGAATGAGTGCACAAGAACATAAAAATGAATAGAAAGTTCCTGGAGCTATGAAAGAATTAAAAGTTCTTGATAGTTATGCCATGTAAATGTAAATAAAGATGGGTAAAAAATATTGTAATGCTTAATCATCCTCTTGTTGTTGAGCGATACGTTGTTGATGATTAGTCCACAATTGTTGAGCAATGCCTCCACGAACTCGCTCACCAGCAACTCGATCATCTTCTTGTAAATTTTCTTGCCCTCTGACTTGTTGGTCACCGGTATCAACATCTCCTTCTATTCCCTCTTGTTCATAAAGTTCAAACAACTCATCATCCCTATCAACCTTCCTTATAAAGTTATGGATAATACAACATGCCATAACAATTTGGACCTGCTTTTTGTAAGGATAAGGGATTCCACCATTCCTAGTTAATATTGGAAATCGAGCTTTTAGAACGCCAAAAGTGCGTTCTACAACATTTCGTAGTTGTGCATGTAGATGATTGAACAAATCTTTCTCACTACTATATCGACGATTAGTTCCACGAAAAGAACCAATGTGATAGCGATCTCCACGATAGGGGGCAATAAATTTTGGAGTATTTGCATAGCCTGAGTCCACAAGATAAAATTTACCTGCATGTAAGCACACTCAAATTTCTATTATATCATTATATGTTTGTGAAATTGAAGATAAACTTGAACGGCATCCATATAAATTCATGTATTTTTATTTTTACCTTCTGGAACAACGAAGCCACCATCGGTAACAGCCCACCGTAAAACGGCTTGATCTGATGCAGAACCTTCCCATCCAGCAGCCACATAAGTAAATGTCATGTCAAATGACACTACTGCCATTACATTTTGAGAGGGATAACCATGCCTATTTCTGTAAGGAGTTTGTTTTTCAAGCTTGATTTTTGCATCAATATGTGTCCCATCAATTGCTCCTATGCTGTTCTGTTTGGAAAGTTTTTGAATTAGAATGTAAGGTTTAAACTTTGCTGCAAGTCATATGTGAAAGGAAAATGTTCTTGCAATAGAATATATACCTTGAAGTATGGGTAGTACCTTGAGTCACCCAATATTTTTGTTGGAACTTCATTGGGTGGATCTGTTATGCAAACATCACGCAAACCATTTATGGCTTTTAATACTATATTAAAGTGTCGACTAATTGTTTCTCCTGAATGTTGAAATCTATCTTGGATAACACGATTCCTAACATTGTGACCAATTGTATGTAAAAATATCATTAGTTGTTCATTGACATCCATACGTTTTGTATCCTTGAGTAAATTCCTCTCACACAATGCATCTCGCAATAAGTAGAAGGTGTGTTTATCAACACGTAGTTGTTCATAAAATCGAACAGGATGTCCTTCCAACCACTCTCTAGTTTTCTGAGCCCCGGTTAATTGAGAGGAAATACGTGGTGTTTTGAATAGTCTTCCGAACAACACATGTCGAAAAAGTGTCTCTGCAGAAATGTTATTAATAATCATTTTCTCGGAATCAGAATATTCCCCATCTTCCATTTCTTCAATGGTTGTCCTGCAAAATTTCAATATACCGACTAGAATTAAGACATACCTCCAAGTATCACAAGTAGGATGTAAACAGATATGAAGTTGCATCTGATATTTATTGTTTGAACACAAACTTACAAAAGGAATTAATAGAAAACGACAACTATGACTTAGTCTAAATCTTGTTTGCACGCTACAGGAAATAAAAAAAACTACGCATTTTCAATCCAAAGAGACCGAGTGTCTTCATCTAGCTCAATGAAAATTGCCCTTTTATCGGCATTTTCAAATGCTTGTGCAACTTTCAGTTTTTTATTGGGCTCAAGTCCTGGCATGCTATTTAATATCTGCATGCATGCTTTCACTGAGTAAGCTTCTATCTGTTGTGCTGCATTTTTCTTTGATTCTGCAATGCTGAATGATGCGTCCGCCAGGCGATCAATTGCGTTTATAGCATCCTCAGCGGTGCGCTTTTGTCCTTTTGAAGTATTTTGTGATCCACTTACATTTCACTTCTTCTTTTTCTCCACCTTATTGGTCTCGGGCTTCTTAGGACAAGCATCAGAGGAATCATTTGTTTCATCCGAGTCAAGTTCTACTACATCATTCAGATCTATTTCAATTTGTGTTTTGCTGCTTTCATCTTTCTCTTTGCTAGATATGGCACCAGCTCCGGATGCGGTAGAGCTAGCACATATATCTTGAAGGTCTATCCAACTTGGCCACACTTTTTCTCGGTATTCTTGAATATTCTTATCCTTCTGCAGTTTAATAGTTTATTGTTAGTCCATTGGTTAACTGTATGATATAGCAATTATATATAAATTACGTACCGAAATGAGATCCTCCCAGTTTTCTTCTGAAGCTATGATCATTTTATCATCGTCATCCCAACCAAAACCTGTGTGCTTTAGAAGCCTGTCCATAGTAGCGTAGCAACTCCTATAGTATTTGTGACGATTTTTTATCTGTTGCAACTCAAGTTTGTCTACCTTTGACTCATTGAACTTTTTTAGGATTTCTCGCCATGCTTTCTTTGTGTATCCAGTTCCTTCCTTCCCTCCATTCAAAGTTTGTTCTTTAAATATATTGAGCAATGTTTTATCCTCCGAAGCTTTCCATGTGTGGCGCTTTGTGATCTGCTTTTCAATCTTTTCCTTCTTGATATTCTTTGTTTGTTTATCCATATTTTCCTAAAGGAAAACAAGGAAACGAAATTTTTACTAGTTAAATCACAGAAGCTACACAAATGCTACAATCTTTGTTGTCTTTCTGCACTAATTAGCTATAAGTATTATTTATTGTCAATGGTCTTCCATTATGATGAAACAATTATGATTTAAGGAAATAAGTATGAAGGATATTGCATCTAAAAGGATTGCATCTTCCTCAAAAAAAATATTGCATCTAAAAGGATTGCCAATATCGTAGTAAAAACAAAATTATGACAATTTACGTCTAAGACTGATGTATTGGAAATGATTGTCTAGATTCAAGTAATCACATGATTGCTACCAGTTTGTAATTTCAGTTTTGAGATTGCCCTCATTTCTTCAAAGCATGAACATAATTGCTACACAATTTGAGTATGTTCCACAGTCTGTGATTATGAACCTTACCTGTAGGTTGATGAATGTGCAGATTGATTGTTGGTGATGAACACAGATGAAGGAAGAGAGCCTTGTCTTCCCAATAGGGTCAGCGACCAGCAGCCAACGATCTCAGCGATCTTAGCCTGGTGCCGGCGGCCAGGGGATGAGATCACGTGTAGCGGCCAACCATCGATGAACTTCAAAAGCTAGGTTTCCAGATTTGTTTTCAGATGTTGTTGTACCAACATATCACGTATATATAGAAGAGGTGGGGAAAAATGGCGCGGGAACGTGGTTGTGTGAAGGTAAAGTTGGCGCCAATGAGTTGTTGAGAAAGTAGCGGGGCGGTTTCATCTAGTTTTCCGTAATCCCGTTTTCACAAAAACGAGTATTAGTCATTTTTCATAAAACGCACTTTCCTGGTTTTGTGGAAACAGAGTTTTCCTTGTACACGTTTTCGTTGGAGGCCCAAACAAGGTTTTATTTTGTTACACGGTTACACACGTTCACGGAAAACTAGTTCGGCTAATCCAGCGTATCCAAACAAAGCCTTAGGGACCGGTTGATATGAGAAACACCATGTCTCACTTTAAACAAAACAAAGCAGCACCCGACTGCTGAGCATAGTTAAAAGAATTGAAGAGGCAATCGGATTGGTGAGCATGTTGGTTTAGGGTTTTAATGGTTGGATCATTGGTTTATCAGCCCATTTGATATAAAAAACAATATATTTAAGTTTTTATTCAAAAATTTCACCTCACATCATACGTATACGCATAATATGGAATGTAAATCATTAATAAATCACAAAATATTGTTATTCTAGATTGTTATTGGATCCTTAGTATTACTTTCCTCAAGGATACGTGTTCGATTCCTTGTTTATACACCTACTTTGAATATTTTTGCTGAATTTTTACTTAAAGATCGATACATGTAGAAAACTAGATGAGGCGGCAGTTCCTGGTTTCCCTGGTCGAACTGTCGATCCGGTTCGGTTCTTAAAACTATGCTGCCAAGGCGTGCCTATGTCTCGCATCTAGCGAGATAAGTGAATGTCTCATCCGCGTGCACGTTGCTTATGCCAGCTCAATAGAGACATGGATCATCATGATGACATCACATGTGCCATGTTGATGTCACACTAAAGTTTGTTTAATATTTTGAAGTAATATATTTAAATCATAATTTTACTTATAAAATTTGAAATCCTGAATTAGAAAAATGTTAACATAGTATAAAAATGTTAGCGTAATTTTTTTATGAATGTTGATAGCTTCATTGCATTTGAAATATGTACACTGCATTTTTTTAAATGTTCCCATGTTTCAAAAATATGTTTATGACATTTAGTAACAAAATAATACAATGTAAAAGAAATTTGTACTTAGTTTTTGAAAAAAAATCAACACATATTTGAAAATGTGTTAAAATTTTATTCAAAACAGTGTTCAAAACATGTACTAAAAATAAACTCTATATTTGAAATAAATAAACGTTTATCAAAAATTATGTGGATGTATTTGAAAAAGGTAGACATGTATTATGAAAAGAACCAATGAAAACTAACAAAGAAATAAAAAGAAAAATGAAGAAATCAAGAAAATAAAAAGGTGAAAACAAGGAAAACCGAAGTATGACCAAGAAAAAAGGAAAAATAAAAGAAATTCAATGAATTAAAAAAAGAAAGGAAGAAAAAACAAGAAAATCCGACCTAGACGGTGGAATATGGACAAAGAAAAACCACACAAAATAACAGGCATAGACAAGGAAAAAGAATACAAAAGAAAAAATCTGAAAAATTGTATAAAGTGCTAGCGCGTAGAGCCGGGCCGATTGCACCGCGCTTCAGCTAGAGAAACTACCATCCAGCTATAAGCGAGATATAGTTTTCGCGTGAATATCGTTGTCGAGTTGATAGTGTTACTCTAGTTATGCCTCAATGGAAAATTCGTTCCTGAACTCAGCGAAATCATGAATTATAGAGTACTCGTAGCAATGAACAGGTCCACTCCTTCCGCGCTTGACAAGTGGCGCTCCGCATGCGTGCCAAGTGGCGCAATCTGACGGTTCCCTTTTCTTTTTTTTAGCACGCGACATGCCTTTCGGACAAGCACGGTCGTGCCTCCCGCAGAGCCACAGTCGTGCCTTTTTTAGAAGCACGACTTATGCATTTTTAAGAAGCACGATCGTGCCTCCTTTTAGAGGCACGCGACGTGCCTCTTGCAGAAGCAAATTTGTGCCTCCTTTTTAGAGGCACGAGTCGTGCCTTCCGCTGAAGTAGATTCATGCCTCCCGCGGAGGCAAGACTCTTAGGCGTGGACCATTCTGAAATGCTCCACTATTAAGCCCTTATTAGTGGCGCATTCTGAAATGCGTCACTGTGAGATTCTTATTAGTTGCGCATTTTGTAGATGCGTCACCATTAACTTTTTTTAAAAATTTTAATCTGGATCTGGATCACGATTTTTTCTCATTTTTGTTTTCCGAATTATTTGTCCCGTTCATATAGCCAATTTTTTGCTCGCTTTTATTCTCCGAATTAGATTGGTCTTCAAATTGGAGGATGGAGGAGAGGAGAGGAGAGAAAAGGATGGAGGATGGAGGGCACCATGGGTGGAGGAGCCATGGAGGAAGGGAGGAGGAGGAGCCATGAAGGAAGGGAGGAGGAGTAGGAGGAGCCTTGGAGCCTTGTAGTCTTGGAGGAGAGGGAGCCTTGGAGGAGGAGGGGAGGAGGAAGAAGACCCTTGGAGCAGGAGGAACCTTGGAGAACGAGGATCCATGAAGGAGGGGAGGAGGAGGAGCCATGTAGGAAAAGGGCGCCATGGAGAAGGTGGAGAGGAGGAGGAGATGGTGGAGGAGAGGAGGATAAGAATGAAGAGGTAAGGAGGTCGGTCGGCCATTATATACGACATAGTAATGGCGCATCATGCAAAATGCACCACCATTAACTTTTTTTATATTTGTTGGTTTATTTTGAATTTTGAATGCGTGAAGATCATTATTGGTGGCGCACCTAGCAAAATGCGCCACTACTAAGTTTGATTTTTTCGAATATTTTGGCCTCCAAATCTTAAAAGCATCATCACTTTTTTCTGTTAGGTTTTTGAGAATTCTACAAATTCCAGAACGGGCGTAACATGTTGAATTCAGATGTAACTTTTTGAGTAGATGATTTTTCATATAAAATCTTTTTCATCGGAGTTCGTATGCAAAAGTTAAGGTCATTTTATCGAAATACAGCGACATTTTGCAAATTAAGTCGAAATTCATGTTTGTTAACTTTCCTAACCACTAGAACACATAACACATGGGCATCTCAAAAGATTTTATTTTTTGACATTTCTATCATTTTATTTTATTTTTTAGGGCTGAAAAGGCGGTCCAAGGAGGTATCTTTGTGTGTTGGGAATTCCTTAGGGGTGTCGCATATGCAAAATGCGTCACTAACAATTTCTTAGGGGTGGCTCACTTTCGAAATGCGCCACTAATAACTCCTTAGGGGTGGCGCACTTCCAAAACGTGTCACTAATAATTCCTTAGGCCTCCTTTGATAGCAAGGGATCCCCTAGGATCCCCGTTGTTTCCTTGGGTGGAAACGCCACGAGAAAATCTAGCCCCGATTTATCCCACCAGCCCATTTCGTGTCCAGTCGGAGGGGCCTTTCCCTCCCCAACCCACCCCGATTCCCTGGGTAGAATAACCTCGCCTTCTCACATCGGAAGAAATTTCCCTGTGCTTCTCCGCTGACCTCGTGTCCTCAACCATCCCAGGCGGACGACGCCTCGCCTCTCTAGCATCTCCAGATGGCTGCGTTCATCACCATATAGGACTGGACATCTCCGTGGCTGAGCGAGAGCAGGTTGTTTTTGTTTGGTCGCCAATCGCCATATATTTACCAACGAAGACGACCCAGTACAATCCCCATCTCCCCCAAAGGGTCATGTGAAGTTTCCACGGGGTTTTTGTTTTGCAAGGAATATTCCACCCAAGGCCTATTTTCCCTGGAAATTTTTACCCCCGTGACCAAACAAGGCCTTAGGGGTGAGCTTATGGGTGCCGTATTTTTCAAAATGCGCCACTAATAAAAGGATCCAGGCTGACCTAATCTTAGAGGTGGCGCACTGACAATAAATATGCCTCTAATAAGAGCTTATGGGTGACGCATTTTTTACCAATGCACCACCCCTTATAAGTAGTGACGCGTTACATACCAAATGCGCCACTAATGGTGAGTCATACTATAGCCTTTTCTTTAATAATGCACGTACGTACTTTGGATCCGCTAACTGATGAGGATCGACCTCGGCAAATCCCATGGTTAGGGACCCTGGGTTAGATCCTAGAGAGGGGCAGGTTGGCGATACTCGTCGGCTAAGAGGAGAAAGTACTTCCTGCTCGATTGTATTATGCGGGGGGTAATTACTATGATGGTCAAGGCGAGTTCCCTCAAGACCAAAGGTGTTGATTAAATATTGGATGCCCTGAGTCGTCACCCCTCCCAGCCTTTATATACTAGGTTGGGTCTCGAGGAGTCCAACTCAGGTTACAGGGACGATTGCCTAATCTAGCTTTGTCTTGAACGCCAAGTCTTGACTTCCATATTGGTCGCGGACTCCTACATCGGTGCCTTGAGTGGGCCAGTCGTGGGCCTACCGAGGCTTCCAGCGGGCATTCTGTCTTTACATGCACCAGATATCCTTACACGCAGGAGTCGTGGGGTCACCCCCTCGTCAGTAGCCCCCGAGTGCCTAGGGGACACGAAAAGTCGCGCAGGGACTCGAATCCTTAATCGCTTGTCTTCACATGTGCAGCGCGGCTGCGAGTCGTTGGCTGTTTAGCCACGAAAATGTTTATTCGAGGTATGATAAGATGAAAGGGCCCAAGGTAGTCGAATGGTCGAGCCTTGGCGAATTGCGCTAGTGCACTAGTAGAAAAAGGCCCATTTGTCCCGGTTTCATAGGGCCTTCTGTTCCGGTTCTGGAACCGGGACTAAAGGGTCGTTACTAAAGCCCATGACCTTTAGTTCCGGTTTGCTTACGAACCGGGACAGATGGGCCTCCACGTGGAAGCCGGCTGGAGCGGGGGGCTGGCCGTGACTAAAGGTTTTTTTTCAAAATTTGTTTTTTTTTTGAAAAAAAAAATGGATTTTTTTCATTTTTGAATCTTTCTAATCACCCCTCCTCACTGCTTCAGAATTTAATCTCTAATCTCTAATATGGATTAATCAACACTCATTTCAAATCATCTAACTTCCCGGCCGGTCACCCATCCTCTCACTACTCCAGCCCGAGCACGCTTAACTTTCAGGTTCTATCTCCCCTAGTTTCCAAGTCTGCACTTGTTGGTTTCCTGACAATTGTAAGATATCAATCATTATAACCCTTAGGTCTTGATATCACATGATTTAATTTTTTGAATTCCAAACAATTATTAAAAAACAATCACGATTAACAAACAACAATGATGTCACGATTAACAAAAAAAAATCACGATTAACAAACCAAAAATATATATATAATTCATAATATTTATTATAGAAGATCGAAGCTAGAAGCGTCTAATCTAACGACTAGAGCTAAACTACTCGATCTTCCGCTTCTTGGCGGAGGTCCCGGCGCCCTCATCGTCATCGCTGGGCGCCGCCCGCTTGGTGGCCTCCTCCGACGCGACTTTCGCCTCCACACGCGCCGTCATCTCGGCCCTCTTCTTCTCCTTCTTCTTGGCCCTCTCCTTGGCCAGGTTCGCGCGGGACTTCTCCGCACGATCGACACGGCGAAGTTCCTGCGCCTCCAGCCGTTCCAGCGGGTCGTCGGCGGGCGGCGGGCTATCGTCGGCGGGTGGCGGACTGTCGTCGACGGCGGGGGGCGGGCTGTCGTCGGCGGCGCGCGATCGTCGCCCGCGCTGTCGAGGCCGCCGCTTCGGAGGCGGGTCCCAAAACTTGCGCCTTTCGGAATTGTCCTCGTCCGACGGGGTGTCGGAGTCGGACGGCCATCGTAGCGGCGACTCCGACATGGCGGCGAGAAGTTCATCGGGCGCGAGAGGGATGAGAAGGGAAGATGAGATGAGATGAGTCGGATGAAGTGCTCCCGGCCTTCGTCTACTTATAGCCTGAGAAGCTCGTCGGGCGCGCGCCCGACGAGCTTCCCATGCGCGTGCGGCTTCCCAACGCGCGCCGCACGCGCATGGGAAGCTCGTCGGGCTCGCGCGGAAGACGAAGCGCCGTCATTGGTCCCAGTTCGTAGCTGGAACCGGGACTACAGGTATGCTTTAGTCCCGGTTCCAGCTACGAACCGGGACCAATGGTTGGAGGCCGCACGCACATGGGAAAAGAAACCGCCTCGAGACGAAGCGCCATCCATTGGTCCCGGTTCGTAGCTGGAACCGGGACTAATGGCCAACCTTTAGTCCCGGTTTCAGCTACGAACCGGAACCAATGGATGGAGGCCCATACGTCCCGATTCGTGTCTGGAATCGGGAATAATAGGTCCAGACGAACCGGGACCAGTGCCCCACGAGGCCCGGCCGGCGCCCTGGGCGCACGAACCGGGACGTATGCGCTAAGCTTGCGCGGCATCTGGGGTGCGGTGTGTCGCCGCCCAGGCATCATTTTTTATAGAGGCGAGGAGCCTAATTAGAGATGCACCCACTTGGAATAAACAGATCAAGTGGACTATTAGTAGTCACCCGCGGAGCTCTTGCGCGCTCAAGCGAGGAGTGGATAAGAGATGCACTCATTCGGATAATCGTCGAGTGCGTGGGCAGATTGTCAGTCAAGTCTTGCGAGTAACCAGTCGAATGCTTCGTTATCTTGTGGGTGAGGGAGAACCCGAACTCTGCGGATGTATCGCTTTCTGTCAGTGCGAGTGATCACTCAAGCACATCATTGCCTTCTGGGTGAGGGAGCACCCGAACTCTGTAGATGTATTTCTTCTTGAAACGGGGAAAAACCACTCGCATCCTCGAAGTTTGGACCTTGCTCTGTTTTTAGCAAAGGCAAGGCTCTCCCGATGGGAGTAACATTTTTGGAACAAAATCAAAAATTTGGCACAAAGAGACAGGGAGTCTTTACCGGGCTTGGTTTTAGCAATTGTTTTTATCTTGAATCAGGATTCTTGGGGCGTCGCAAGAATAAGCGAATAAGCATCGTAATAATGCTTTGGGTGACCTCTTGGTTTCCGAATCGTCACATCTCCTGATCAGCCATAATGACATATTAGTCGTTGTGCTGCAATCCTGCGCTGCTGCTGCCCGTTGGGTTTTCGAGGCGTGTATGGGAAACACGCGAGATTTGATGCGTCCTTTATTGAATAGTGTTGGATTTGAAATGGCATCTTGTCTTGGAATTCGTAGTGCCAGGCGCGTCGGTCTTGGATTAATGATGGCGCCGTCTGGGTTTCTGCATGTTTTCCTTTCTTGCCCCAGGTCTGTGCTATAAATACCTGTTGTTATTTTCCTGAGTTCGGCATCTGTTCTTCTCCTATCTTTTCCTTCGCCTTCTTCACGATATGGCTCCCAAGCATAGTGGCGGCGTAGTTGCTGCTAGCTCTTCTGGCGGCTTGGTTGGCCGAGGTCGTGGACGACGCGGCCGTGGTGGCCGCACGCCTCGTTCTTCGCGTGGAGGACGTCGTTGAGTTATGACAACGCCTCCCTATTCTTACATGGAGGAGGGTGTTTGGCGCTATGGCTTTCTTCTGCGTGTTATTAGCCGGACTGCTACTCGGATCCCTCTTCCGTCTTATTTTGGATCCATTGTTTCTGAACTCAATTTGAGGGGTTTGTTCCTCCGGCTTCAAGGGTGCGCTCGGTCTCCCTCATGGATGGAGCTGGAGGTTTATAACGCGTTCCTGATTTTCCTTGGAGCTGGCTGGAGGTCATTTTATCGACAGCTGAATTTGCGCTATGGGAATAGCCTTTGTTGTCATTTTGACGGCGAATCTACTCTCATCATTCGTGCGTTCGACGCCGGCAGTAATCGTCTGGACCCGTACTGGGAGGACTCGAGCAGTATTGGTTCTGGGCAGTCAAATGGTGCTTCGGCTTCAACTTCTTCTTCTGTCGACTCCTCGGCTGGTGGTGCTTGCTCTTCTAGTTCTAGGGAGGACTCGGACGTCAAGCCACCAGCTAAGCGGGTGCGCCAGTAGGCAAGGTCACCAAGCTCAGGAACGTGGCGAGTTGCTCTTTTGCAGGCTTAGTTCTTTACTTTGTTTGTGATGATGCTCGTCAAGATGTGGACCAAAGTGCCAATTATCTCAGCATGTGCATACATGTAGAAGTCATAATTCCTGGTGGTTTTTGGTCTTGTGGTCCTCTGATGTGTAGTAGGGCTTTTGTCTTTTGGTACTGAGTCTTGAATCATTCTGATATGTAATTTGTGCTACCTTCGGGTCCTTTGTAATGGAAATTATCTTCGAGTCCTTTGTAATGGAAATTTCCTTCGGGTCCTTGCAGTACTATCGGGTGCGTGGCAGCGCTCCCGATGGGAGTATCCCCCGTGGCGACGTTTCGACTTGTAGAGTCGGACGTTGACTTTGAGCTTTTATTCGTCCATGCTGACGGTTCTTGCGGTTGCACTGTTGTTCCAAATTTTCATCGGGTGCATGGCAGCGCTCCCGATGGGGTAGCCCCCGAGTCTTTAGGTGATCACTTGTGATCGGGTGAAGACTTTAAAAAATTGCTCCGTCCAATTTCTGCTTTATCCTTATTGCTGGGAAATAGATTATGATGATGTAAAATCATTGAGTGGGGCTTCTTCTTAAAACGATGCGGGTGAGGTGATGTCTCTCGGGGGAAGTCTTTGCTCGAGCCCCCAAGTGCTTTAGGTGTCGACGTGTAAGCGAAATAGCCTCTCTCGGGGGGAGTCTGCTCTCGAGCCCCCGAGTGATTTAAGTATCATCGCGTAAGCAAAAATAGTGTCTCTCGGGGGGAGTCTGCGCTCGAGCCCCCGAGTGCTTTAAGTTTCGTTGTGTAAGCGAAAATAGCGTCTCTCGGGGGGAGTCTGCGCTCGATCCCCCGAGTGCCTTAAGTGTCGTCGTGTAAGTGAAAATAGCGTCTCTCAGGGGGAGTCTGCGCTCGAGCCCCCGAGTGCTTTTAGTATCGTCGCGTAAGCGAAAATAGCGTCTCTCGGGAGGAGTCTGCGCTCGAGCCCCCGAGTGCTTTTAGTATCGTCGCGTAAGCCAAAATAGCGTCTCTCAAGGGGAGTCTGCGCTCGAGCCCCCGAGTGCTTTAAGTAGTAGTATTTGGGTAACATCTCATTTATTACTTCGAGTTTTTACACGAGTTGCCGATCGGTGCTGCTGTCGACGCTGCTTTGCTGGTTGGAAGTGTCTATGGGTAGACTATGGGTAGAACAGGCGCAGGTTTTCCACGTTCCACGGATTTCCCACATCCTCGTCAGTCTCCGGGTTCTTCAACCTGTAGGATCCTTCTCCTATGACCTACGAGACTATGAACGGTCCTTCTCACTGCGGGGCAAGCTTGTGGACTTTTTCTTGTATTAGTCAAAGGACAAGATCTCCTTTGCGGAAAGTTCTTGCCCGCAGGCGGCTGCTTTGGTACGTGCGTAGTTTATCTTGGTATCCTTCTAAACTTGCTATAGCTGTGCCCTTTCTTCGTCTGCGATGTCTTTATCGTCCTGGAGTGCTTCTTCTGCCTCCTCCTCTTCGTATTCCGAAATTCGGGGAGCTCCGAACTTTAGGTCGTGTGGCAGCACAGCTTCCGCCCCGTATACCATGAAAAAAGGTGTGTACTGGATTGAGGTGTTGGGGGTGGTTGTAACACCCTCTCTGTCATGGAACAGTAATCTCTTTTGCTAATGATAATTATTGTTGATGATCATGCCTTGATCACCTTGGATCAAATCAAATTCAAAATGCCCCTTTAATGATATTAGAAATAATGTGGAAAATCAAACCTTGTCCAAAAATTGTGAAAGCAATTTTGTAAAATGCCTAAAAATAAGTGGATCACTTCCCTATGGTATTGGGAATTTATTAAGCTACAAAATAATTCAAACAAATAAAAACAGTAGCCAAAAACCCCTTTTCATCAATTAAATAATTAAAACAAATGTTATATGATTTTGTTTGTGGCCAAATATTTTTGTGGCACTGTTCTATAGGCCAACAATAATTACGGGACCTATAACATAATTTGCAAAATTATAAAACAACTAAAAGAAATGCAAAAGAGAAAATAACAGAAAAGAAATTGTAAAAAGAATATAACAAAAAGGAGGCCCCTGTTCCCCTTGGGCCCAGCCCAACTAAACCTCCCCCCAAGTCAGCCCACCCCGGCCTTTCCCCAACCTCCCGCTACAGTGGGGTTGGCGTGGCGTGGCGTGCATCGACGCTAGACATGGCGATGGCCGACGCCGTGGAGGCCATCGGGCGGCTCGCCGCCGGCCAAAAGAGCGGCCACGCTCCCCTCAACCCTAACCCTAGTCCCCCCCACGCCATCTCCCTTCTCCTCCCCTCGCGCTCGCCCCCTGTTCTTCCTCCTGCTTGGACTCGAGCTTGCCCGTGGCCACGCCACCGTGGTGCTCGCGGCCGCTGGCCATCTCCGGCCCAGCCAGCGTGTCGGGGAGCTCCCCCGCCGTCGCCCTCGTCGTCTCAAGTGGAGACTCAAGCTCGAGACGCCCCGCCGGCTGCGAATCGAACCAATCCTCGTCGCCGTCCGCCGTCTTCCTCGCCTGGATTCGCGTCGCTCCGGTCTCCTCCGAGCCCACTGCCTCCTCTACGAGCTCCCTGTGAGCTGCCGCGCCCAACCCCCTTCTTTGCCCCTTCATTTTTGCCGCTCCGGTCGTCATCCCCACTAGGCCGTGGCCACCGCCGCACTGCCATGGCGAGAGCACGCCTCAGCCGCGCCCTGCCCTGTCCCTTGGCCGTTCCCGCTTGAGCCAGTTGCCGCCCATGCATGCCCCCTCCACGGCCCGGTCACCCTGCAGCGCCCCTCTCCCCCGCTCACCGCCATGCTCGGCTCCGGCCACCTCCGTGGCCGCGCGCCCCTCCCTGCATGCTGCGTTGTAGCAACGGCTGCGCGCGCCCGCTCCATCGCGCATGGCCACCCCCCACACCTCGCCGCGCAAACCCCCTCGCCCCCCCGCCGGGAGGCCTCACTGGCGAGCCACGGCCCGCCGCCGGCGTGCTCCATTTGGAGCCGGGGGCTAACCCCCTGTTTAGCTAACATATAACCCCCCTAGCCCACTGACATATGGGCCCATGTCCCTAATTAAAACTGCCAAATTAATTATACTAGTAGAATGCCCGCACGTTGCTACGGGCTACAATGCATATAAATACATTCAAAAAATTACGTATTAAGGTTTTCCTAGAGATCGAACCTTATTTGGACAGTCTGGGCGTGTTTGGGTGTCAAACGGTGCCCAACGAGCTCCTCAAAATTCAAATATTTGGACAGTCTAGGCTCCCCGAAATCCAACCCATATGTGGGAAAGAAATGGGCTTGTTCGGATTATCCATCGTGTATCTCCAACACGCGGTCTCAACACAAAAACCCTACCTCAAGATGCACCCTTCCCTTTTCCTGTTGGACATCATTGGAGACCTCTTCCTTAAAACCGGATGCCTCCCACCTCACCTTCACCATAGCGCCCTCTCTCCTTCACACAGTACGTCCCCACGGACCGCCAAGGAGGATTCCCCCACCAACCACCCCCTTCTCCATGCTGATTGTTTCCAGAAGTAGACTGATTGTGTTAAATCTAATTGATAGTCCAATTCAGATTATTTTTTAATTGCAGAAATTGCGGTATGATGACATTTATTCGCCTAGTACTTCAAATCTGCATAGGCAAGTGAGATACATGTGTTTCTATCTATGAATATAACACTAAATTTTAAATTTTCTATGAAAGGAACCATGTAAGGTGTTATGTGCACTTCTAACGCAATCCTCTATGTCCTACAAATTGCAGCACAAAAAAATTTAGTTAAATTTCTGAGCAATACTTCTCTCATATATTTCTAGTTATAAAGATCAACAATCAACACCTTGATCGTATATATTAACATGTTCATCATATATTAACGTGTTCATATCTTCAACATATATATATTGTGAAAATACAAGCTTTTAGAATGCAAAACCTCATAATAGATTTAATGCATCATATAATGCAATTAATTCATCAACATGCACATGTATCCGTGAAAAATGACTCAATGGTGCTACAATTTAAAACTATAACAAGGGCGATCCTATACTAACTTCAAATTGATCTCTCCAAGAATATATAAAAAAGTTACTCGCTACATTCTAAATCTGAACCAAAGTGAAATAACATAGAATGCATCGGCATTCCAAGAAACATAAGCATCTGGTTATGTGCCCTTGCTATTGAATTGTAATGAAAACTGACAACTTGTCTTTCTCTCTAGGCTACCTGCACGGAAAATATCAACATTAATATGTTATCTATTTTATTATAGATGACATCCATAGTGGTTGATAATTTCTCCTTTAAGATTTTAGAGTGAACTCTGAGCAAGCGAGAAAGACTCCGAGCACGAAAGAAAACCTTATGCTTGCGACGCTAACAACATATTTCAACTTGAAAAAATTGTTATGAATCAGTCTAGCCTTATTAGAGAAATCAAATAGCAAAACGATCCTCAATATCGTTTCTGTTTTATGTTCCAGGAAAGAAAGCTACTACTCCCTCCGATCCATAATAAGTGTCGCAGATTTTGTACTAAATTAGTACAAACTTTGTACTAAATGAACGACACTTATTATGAATCAGAGGTAGTAATAGATAGCATAGAAGAAGCATAAAGTTCAGCTCTTTGAGGTTTGTATTTAAAAGGGGACGATACAAACAATTATCGCTTGGCTAAATATATAAACAACTTTGATATAACATACTACTGTTTTTCAGGCCCGAATAATTGATCTTTTTTTGTTAAAGAATAAACCTGATTATCACAGAAGAAAGTGTAGATTTTTCATGTTGTGCACACTGGACTGCGAAGCAAAAAGACTGAATAGAGAAGATATGGAATAATGAGTTAAGTGCAGCCCACAAAATGCCTATAGCAATACCTGGTTCTTTTTCTCCTCGCTCCTTTTCCTTGGTCAATCTCATATGATTAAATGAGAATATTGTTATTTTACCAAACATATGCAGATCAAATCACTTCTTATAATAACACTAGTAGAAAAAGGCCCATTTATCCCGGCTCCAGAGGCCCATTTGTCCCGGTTCCGGAACCGGACTAAAGGGTCGTTACTAATGCCCAAAACCTTTAGTCCCGGTTTGCCCACGAATCGGGACAGACGGGCCTCCACGTGGTCGCTGTGGCTTGCCCAGGTGGGAAGCCCTTTTGTACCGGTTGTTGCCACCAACCGGGGCCAAAGGACATCCACGCGCCAGCATTTCAGTGGCTGGGTTTTGTTTTTTTAAAGGGGGCGGGGGGGGGGGGAGGGGTTTATAGGGGGTTTTGCAGGGTTAATTTAGGGGTTTCATATATTGTTTTAGCTAGCTAATAAAGAGAGGTGTGTACTCTTTTATCTTCGTGCTTGGTCCACGATACGTACTATACGTATAGAGAGGACTCGACACACTAGCTATTAAGCAAATGAAGAAACCATTAATATAAGTACAGAAGATCGATAATCGTCATGAACATATATATACAGAGAGAGAAGTGATCGACACCTCTCCTTCCCCGAGAGATTGGTCAAACAACAAGTTTTCGGATATCTATCCCTAGCTAACATCTGAACTCAATTTCCACAACTGAAATTAAGTTCCGTATAGTATTCTCCTTTCTTATCGAGGACGTGCTCAAGAAAGAATCCCTCCAATTCCTCTTGAATTGCTTTTATGTGATCTTTTGGTAGGAGTTGTTCCTGAAGCTCCCAAAGCTAATTTGAAGAAGGGGGTCAATACATGAATATTATATGAATGAAACTCAACACAAATTAAAATTGTGAATATAGTGTTGCTTACGCACATCAAAATCTTTTTTAGAGTGGCCGACTTTCTTAGAGAATGTCTCGTTGTAGATGTACTCGCAAATGTAGTATCCACAAAGATTAGTCCCTTCTGGTTGATACATCCACTTTAAGAGAAATAGAGTTCAATTAATCAAACTGATAATCAAGCATTATAAATGGTATTGATGAAACGACTAGCTAGAATCAATGGGAGATGCGCGGAACTAGCTATAATAGTACTTACTTTCGGGTATGAAATTTTAAGTTCCTTCGGCACTACTCTCGGAATTGTTTGGGTGAATTGTTTCCAAACCCTTCCATACACAAAGAAAATAATTATTACCTGATATCAGGAAATGAACAAAGTTGCCGATATATGATCGATTGAACTTACTTCGTGAGCATTTCAATGATCTCCGCATACTCATTGCGTTCTTTTCGTCTTGAGTCTAAGACGGTTACTACTCCGTTCTCAACATCAATCTCTAGGAGAACATAGTGGAAGCTGTGCACGCATGAATAACTCATCAATTACATTAATATAACCTCGAGTATTAAGGAAAACCAATATGCACAAGACAGTATAACACTCACTTGAAGTTGTAAGGAAAGAGTATTTTCTGTTTGTTTTGATGTTGAAGCAAAGATTTTAGCAAGTTGGACTCGGGTACCGCGGGTTCATTTTTAACCACGAATGGATAAAATATATTTAAGTTAATGAACCCAATATTGTCGATTCCTTTTTTCTTGCATTCGACGATCTTCAATCTGCATGCATGATATAGAGGATAAATTATTTGTACATGATGAAAGAGTTGAGCTGTATATATATAGAGACTTAATTAAAGAAGTAGTAACTTACAGACAGTAGCAAGTGACGATTACTTTATCGATGGCCATTGCATTGTAAAGCTAGAATAATTCCTCAAATTGAACAGGTACCAGCTCAATTGCAACGAGGCACCAGCGAAGGAGGCGGAGGAGGAGGCGGGTTGATGGGACGCGCCGGCGCAGGCGAACGAGGCGGAGGAGGAGGAGGGTTGATGGGACGCGCCGGCGCAGGCGAAGGAGGTGGAGGAGGAGGCGGGTCGATGGGACGCGTCGGCGCAGGCGAAGAAGCAAGCGGACTGATGGGACGCGCCGGCGCAGACGAAGAAGGAGGTGGAGAAGGAGGCGGTACCTGATGATCACGCGCCGCCCAGTTCGGAAGCTTGATTAATTCCTTCCGCCATAGACATGTAGTCTTCAGAGCCTGACTCAGGCGACTGTCCCCATCACCGGTAGGGTAGTCAAGCTCGAGCTCCTCATATCCCTCAACTATTTCATCGACCATCACAACGGCATAGCCTTGTGGAATCGGGCAAGAGTGAAAAGTTCATCCGCGAGGAGGTAGAACATTGCCGATAGCCGCCTTGGGTGTGAGGTGCGCGAATTTCGCCAAAAGTTGGCAATCTTGAGTCTCCGTGATAGCATCCACAGGGTAGCTGGTGGGATCCGTCAACTCAGGCTGCGCAACAACAAGCTCGGTGGAAGCCACGCTGCTTCTCTGCTGAGATGGCGGGCTAGCTTCTTGGGTAGCTTCGTCAACTCGATGCCCTCCTCTAGCGCTTTTACTCTTGCATTCAGTTGTTGCATTTCGCTGAGCTCCTTTTTCCTATTCCTTTCCTGCCTTTTGTAACCGCCTGCGTCGGGAAATCCATACTTCCACGGAACGGAGCCTGCCGTGCCCCGTGTTCGTCCTGGGTGCTCCGGATTACCGAGGGACTCTGTGAGCTCCTCGTTCTCTCTATCGGGAACGAACGTCCCTTTCGCCGATTTGGCAAAATTTTCCCGAAGCTTTTCTACCTTTGCATCCAATCTTTTGTTCTTACAAGCACACTTCCCTGTTTCGGGGTCCAATGATCCCCCAGCCCCAAATAACCAAGTCTTTCCACACTGTGACCAGAACAGTGTCTCTGGTGTGATCCCTCTTTCAATCAGGTCATGCTCAGCCTTCTCCCACGACGGGTTGTCTTTGGGTAGCCACCTGACCCCGTGCGATGGTGAAACTCCTTCTTTGCAGCATTTAGCTTGTTTGTCTCTGACATCTTCTTACTCTTCTTCGATTTCTTGTGGGCCACAAATGCGTCCTAGTGATCTTTTATCTTCTCATATTGACGGGTGAATATTGGAGTCTCATTTTTGTCGACAAACTTTGTTTTCAAGTCATTCTTCCACCTCCTGAATAGTTTTGCCATCTTCTTAAGAGCATGAGTCTTGATCAATGGCTCTATAACTGGCTTTTCCTGATCCTCCTCTGGCGGTAGGATGAAATTTGCCTTCAGCGTGTTCCAAAGTTCATCTTTCTGTCTATCGATGACAAAAGACACTTCAGGTTCTTCGCTCTTCGGCTTATTCCATTGGTGGATGCTGATTGGGATAAAGTCCCTAACGAGGACCGCACACTGAACAGAAAATGCGTCCTTGGTCCGTCTGGGTTCAATTGGTTCGCCATCATTCCTGATCCCGATGATCATGAACTTTTCATCCGGGCCCAACCTTTTTTCGGGCCTCGCCTCCTTACCGAAATTTGGCTCGATCCGGATACGGAGGGCTAGAAAAGAATAAAGAAGAGAGTTAATATATATGTCTACATACCAAAACAATTAATGCATCAATTAAATTAGCTAGTCTCATCAGCACAGGCTATATATACTAATATATATACCTCGCCGGACTTTGCAACAGCTCCTTCCTCCGTTCGCTCATCGTAGTCGTCATCACGGTCTACTTCTTCATCCTTGGAGCCTACTTCACTCTCTCCTTCCAGACCATCGGTGTCGTTCAGAAACGACAAGGTCACATCACCTTCCTGGATGTCGTCGCCCATCGACGGTCCCGGTCCTTCTTGGATGTCGTCGCCCACCGACGGTCCTTGTGCTCCTTCGTGGATGATTTCACCCATAACATCTTCTTCTTCTAAGTTTCTTCGACCATCGTCCATAGTTTCTGCAAAATATTACAGCATATGACACTTAATATACAAACATGAGATAGCTAGCCATGGATTTGGATCGAAAACTTCGCACAATGGATCCTCTCTCGACCCACCTCGGCGTTCCTCGACCCTCGAACCCTCTCTCTGCGACCCATCGACGACTCGAGACTTCGATCTCTCGATGATCCTCTCGACCCCTCGACGACCCTCGAACCCTCTACGACCCCTCGACGACTCGACGCACGACCTCTCTCGGTGATGACCCTGTCGACCCCTCGACGAGTCGACCCACGACCTCTCTCGGTGACCCTCGATCGACCGTCTATAGTTCCCGATCCTCGACCCGCATGGCGATCCTCGACACCCTCTCGTTCTCGATTTTCAAAAAAAGAGGATTCTATTTTTTTTCTTCTTCTCCTCTTATTTTCTTCTTCTTCCTCATCTTCTTCTCCTTCCTTCCTCTTCTTATTTTTCTTTTTCCCTCTCCTTCGTTTTCTTTTTCCTTCTCTTCCTCTTTTCTTATCCAACACTAGAACATTTTAACTTAGTAAAATTAAGACTAATTATAAAACAGAAAAAAATAAGATGACCCAAAAAATTATTTTTCATTTTCTTTTTCTCCTCTTTTTTGTCTTCCTCTATCCCTCTTCTTCTCCTCTTCTTATTTTTCTTTTTCCCTCTCCTTTTTATTTTTCCTTTTTCCTTCCATCTTTTTTCTTTCTTCCCCCCAACACGAGAACATTTTAACTTAGTAAAATTGAGACTTATAAAACAGAAAAAAATTGAGAGAACAAAAAAAATCCCCCCAGTGCTGCAGCCATCCATGGCACGCACGCCATGGCCGTGGCCATGGACGTCAGCCGGCGGCGAGGGCGGTGAGGGGCAGACGGTCGGTGCGGCAAGGAGTGGCGAGGGGCGGCCGACGGTTCCCTCCTAGCCATGGCGGCGCACAGGAGGAGCTCCCCCTCTCGGCCATGGCGCGGCGCGGCGACAGGTTAATTAATTT
Organism: Bromus sterilis; assembly: GCA_950022295.1. Lineage (NCBI taxonomy): Eukaryota > Viridiplantae > Streptophyta > Magnoliopsida > Poales > Poaceae > Bromus > Bromus sterilis. The sequence continues at coordinate 38,073,100 of OX465597.1, forward strand.
GGGCGCAATGCAAGAGAGGAGAGGGGGGATGGCGAGACGCTCACAACGGGGGTGGCGCCGTCGAGGTTGTCGACGTCGTCAGGGGCGGTGCGGCGGTGCGCGGCGGTGCGGCGCGGCAGTTGGGCAGCCTGACGGCGTCGGTTTCAATTCCGCGTCGTCGGTGGCAAATGGCGAGATGAGAACTGAAAAATCCTAAGTGCCAATTATATACCAGGAACATTGTTCCCGGTTGGTGGCACAAACCGGTACGAAAGGTCTCCTTTGGTTCCGGTTCGTGCCACCAACCGGTACTACAGGTCTTTTTCAGCAGCCCAATTGGCGGGAAACAGAGACCTTTGGTACCGATTGGTGGCACGAACCGGAACCAAAGGAGACCTTTCATACCGGTTGGTGGCACGAACCGGAACAAAAGGTAGCCTTTCGTTCCGGTTCGTGCCACCAACCGGGACAAAACTTGCGCTGCCGCGGTGCGGTGGGATGTTTAGTCCCACCTCGGTAGTCAAGTTACAGCCGGAGTGGTTTATAAGGCCTGATGCGCGTACGAGTTCGAGCTCCTCTCAACCGCAGGCTTTCGGGCCTACTCTGTCACTGCTTGCCTATGGGCCTTCTGGGTCTGCTGCGGGCCTGGATCCTGGCCCATTAGTGGGTTTCTAGTTGTATCCAGGTCGTGTCAGCCCAGTAGGTGGCATTATTTTTCTCTGAAAAAGGACCTTTAGTCCCGGTTGGTGCCTCCAACCGGTACTAAAGGCTTCTTCCACCGTAATTAACCACTAACTAACCCTTCATACGAAAACACATCTGTTTCAAAGAGATTTCATTTTTCTAAACTTATTTCAACTCAAGACTTTTTTTGCATCCAACATGCAACATTCAAATCCACATACTAAAATTTCAACCCTTGCTGACTTCATTTTCTATTTTTCACGCATTTAATGATTTATTTTGAGCTAAATAACCCTGTAATTGGAAAGCACTACAACTGAACTCAGAAAAGATTGAAACTTGGCATGGTATCATCATTTGACCCACATAGCATGTGTGCAAAAGTTGAGACGATTACGGCAAAAACTGGATGCACTTCATGTACAAACTGGACCATCTCTTACGAAAACACATCTGTTTCAAAGGCATTTCATTTTTCTAAAATTATTTCAACTCAAGACTTTTTTTGCATCCAACATGCAACATTCAAAGCCACATACTAAAATTTCAACCTTTTCCGACTTCATTTGCTATTTTTCATGCATTTAATGATTTATTTTGAGCTAAATGACCCTGTAATTGGAAAGCACTACAACTAAACTCAGAAAAGGTTGAAACTTGGCATGGTATCATTATTTGACCCACATAGCATGTGTGCAAAAGTTGAGAGGATTACGGAAAAAACTGGATGCACTTCGTGTACAAACTGGACCATCTCTTTCAAAGTACGAGGTTTTCAGACGAAAACACATCTGTTTCAAAGGCATTTCATTTTTAAACTTATTTTAACTCAAGACTTTTTTTGCATCCAACATGCAACATTCAAAGCCACATACTAAAATTTCAACCCTTTCTGACTTCATTTGCTATTTTTCATGCATTTAATGATTTACTAGTTAAATGCTCGTGCGTTGCTACGGTCAACAATAAAATAATTAACATAGTTGATACATAAGGTTAATCAAACTTTTGGAATGATTAAATGACATAGATGATAGATAAGATTAATAGAACCTTTGAAAATTCCACCTTTTATTGAATGTATGGGTGTCTTGACAGGTGCATGAATCTAAAAATAGGTTTCGTTTACCGATAAAAGAACATCTAGGAAAAAACCTCACAATCCACTACAAGAACCATAAGAATTTATGACTGGATGTGAGTTCTATATTTTTGAAACATCCAAAGGCATAGTTCATCGAAAAATCTTTTCATCAGTGAGAAGAATAAAAAACAATATTAGTTCAACAAAATATCGAGAAGTGATTGAAAACAATCATCAATGAGAAGAACAAAGAGGCAGTATTAAATATCAAGAAGTGATTGAAAACTGTCAACCTAACCCTTTTTTACCAAAATATTATTCATATTCTGGTAAGACTGGGGTAGCCATCTCTACATCTAGTAGAATAAATATATTTTGAAGTGTATACAACCCAAAGGCTGAAATTGGTGTACTCGCTGTACTACTACAATTACAACCCCGATGTAGCTGGAGTGCTAGACCCTCGTGACCTTCCGGCCTCCACTTTCTTAAGAATTAATTTGTTAGGGTTACTCTCCGATGAGCTGCATACACCACGAAAACCAAAATGAATCAGACAGGCATCAAACAGACCATTATCATACAAAATAAAAAATCTAACCATGATAGTTTGGTGCCAGAAAAAATAGTTGTGAATACGAATCTTTCACGAGTAGCTCACAAAGAACAAACATGATTTATTCTATCATATTAGATAAACAGTGACCATATATACTTATATGTAATAAGAAAAAACATATTGATGCATTACCTCCATACTCTCAGCCTGAGTACAACTATCACTTCTTCACCTTGATCTTTTGAACTGAATTAAAGATGTATTTTTCAGTTGGCGGAAATAAATCTTCTGAAGAGCTGCCAATATGTAGGGTAGCTATCACATACAATTTGGTATGAAATTGTTAGCTTTTCAACTCACCTAAACTAACTGAGACAATATAGTGGACTGAACTTTTAACTCTTTGAAGTCAAAGTATTAGCTCCACCTACTTATGGATGGTAGGGCATATGATTTTAATCCATATAACGAATTGTATATCCTACTGGATGTGAAAAGCTAAACTATGCCATGTACTTCATTTTAAATATCCAGGTTAATCCCGACAATGAGCTACATTTGAAGCACTTTTCTAATTCACCCCATGTAGTTTCATATATTTTTCTTAGTGCCTTGTATGATCCATATGTTTATTAATTTATAGAATGTTAGCTATAGCTGGAATATGCATCTGCTAGCATTAGTAAAGAAAGTTATGATCTATAACCTCTTATAAGATATAGCTTGGATATAGTTCGTAGATATGCATGGAAACTTGAAACTACCCTCACATGATTCAACTTGTTGAAAAACTGTTAGGAAAAGGTATACCATGCACTAGGACTATGAATCCATGTCCTCCCATGTCACTATAAAATTTAGTTAAACTAAGCCAAGGACGTGAGGAGCATTACCTGCCTCAGAAAATTTCATGTTGCTTCCTTTTTCGTCTGCAACAAAAAAAGTTTGCATTTCAATAAAGCAAACTTCTTACGATCGATGGAAACATCACAAGCAACAAGAGTATGCTATTTATAGATGTTTTAGGAAAACAGGAATAATTAGTTTTAGGAAAGGAACAGGGAAACCATGACTAATTAGGGAAAATGAACTGTCCTATGTGTCTCAACCTAACATGCCAAAAAAATGAAATGTTCACACATGACAGAGGAGGATGGTTCGTTCTCCTAGTAATAATATTTGTAGGTTGGAGAAAAAGCTACGTCAAGACGATGGGTACAAACGCTGGTGCTGCTGTGCTATGTTGATGCACAAGCCACTGGGGAGATGAGCTCATTGGCTACAACAATATCAAAAGATACAAATATTATAAGTACATGCCATAGGACCTGGATCAATAATATCTCATCGACCGACACAACTGGGCCAATAGGAACTTATATCCATTGGAGCAATCTAACCACTGAATTAGCTAGTGCAGAACAAAATTTCCTTACTTATGAGACCATTGTGCTTAACGATTCAGGGGAATCAGAAGTTAACCGAAGGCTGGCCATGATTTTGTTGTCCCTCTTGGAATCATTCGCGGTAGGTTGCAACATCTGTAAATCTAAGTCAAGAGCATCAACATGAACAATTGCTAAGAAAACAATGATAAACTATGAGATAAGAGTTGGGTGTGATTGGAAAAATTCAAAGGGTGGGACTGATTGTAGTACCCTCATTTTAGGCTGCGGGTAGAGCGTCTCCATTGTAGTAGCTACTCTCAAAGTTAGTGACAGCTTCCCTCCCATTGAAGCGAATTACCGCCCTGTCGTACACTCTTCCAAATCCAACATGGCACGAGAGTGAGCAAAAATTAAAGAACTTTTTGTGGCTCTGCATATTTGTTAGGCTTACAATGATTGGCGCAAGTCACAGTACCTTGTAGCTTCAACTTCGCTATCAAACAGTCCAAGATACATGCACCTACGTAATTATGTAGATACCAGCTATGAGATCACTTGTGGCAAAAGTCAGAAAGATATTTATTAAGAAGAATGTGCAATTACTAAACCACACATCAGCATCAAAGAGGTACATTGATCAGCAGAGAATATATTCAAATGATAATATGCTTTCCTGAAGGAGAAAAATATCGGGGAATCAAACAAACGGACACTGGATTGTATTTAAAGGCAATGATAGACCAACTTGAAGTTTGAATGAATTTGTACTCAAACAATAGTAACCACTAAATATACGCAATTCAAGGAATGTGCAGGCCCTGCGCTCAATTCTGCAAAGGAAGGCACATAAAGTAATTATGATCAGCAGAGGAGATAATTTAGGTGCCAGTCAAAACCTGCGCTTTGATGCTTAAAAGCCCGCGTGTTGCAGAATGATGGCCCTGACATCCTTGTTGTGAAACAGCAGCAAGTCCTGACCGGATAAGACGGCTCCTGCATCCCGAGCAGCTGCTCGAATCCGGAGACGCCAGAGATGTAGCCTCTATCTCCAGTGGGGGTCGCCGGTGAGCGTGATCTGGTCCATCACAATGCCTATCCCATCAGCGTTGATTCTATCTCCAGTTGGCTGGCGTCTGTCGGGACGACATCGACGGACTTGAATCTAGATGCAGATGACATCTCCCTTCACGAGCGCTGCCGGGTCCTGCTCCGAGCACGGACTTCCGAAGCGGGACAGTAGGGAAACAAAAGTGTCAACAATACTGGTTTTTACTGTATTAGTGATGTTTGTTAAACTGTATTAGAAATAATATAACCGTGAATATAGAAGCATATCAGCATGGCACCTTGAGCATGCACGTCCTCTTCAGAAACAACAATCACCTACAAATGGAAGTAAGAAATTGGATCAACTGGAATTATGATACAGATTTGGAGGTTGATGAACTATAATAATATGCCATTTTGAATCTGTTCGATACGTAAATCTGAAACCTACAATTTTCATGAGGTTATAGCAGCAACAAACTTTCCCACTGAAAAAGGGATTTTGGTAAGGAAACACAAAAAATATCATATTGACTACAACAATTTAATGTGCAAATTAGCAAACAACTACAGTGCATAGTAATATTGTGCTACCAAGAGGTGAGAAAAGTGAACTGTAATATCATGTGACCACTGAACATATTTGAGATAGGCCACAATGAAACTATTATTATCTAGCTTCACCTTTGTACCCGATGGAGAAAATTTCATTTTTGATAAAATTGTACGCTCCTCTCTTTTCCTGCTCTTGTAGTCTTGTTGATGCGTATAAGTTATAACTCCAAATTCAGCAACGATGTGCTATGTTTCTTCATCCTGTAGTAATAGGGGTTCAATCTATTAAATCAAATCATCATAGAAAAAACCCAAAAAGGTTAAATCGCTGGGGGTTGAAATCAGCATAGAAGGGAGGACCGAGATCATATGAGGGAGAAGAACCTGGAGGTGTCGTGGTTTGTGCGGATCTGGTGACGCCGCCCGCCGGGAAGCTAACCCTGAAAGGCGAGGTAGGTTAGGACGTAGAAGGGGTTGGACACCACGAGCATTAGCGCCTCCAGGGAGTGCTTAGCCACGACCAGCAAGGTATTCCAGTACAGGGCAGTGCTGCCGTACAGCAGGTTGAGCCCCGCCTTCCCCTGGATTTGCCCGACGCCCACCTTGACGGCGTGTGGCGGAGAAAGCACCTGGTCGGAGGAGAGGGTTCGAGCGTGTTGGAGGAGAGGGTTCGGGCGTGTGGCGGAAGGTGTGTGGCGTGGCATGCCAGCGGGCAGAGACCGGCGGCGGAAGCCCGGGGCGGCGCGCGTGGGGAACTCCCCTCTTCTCGATCTCCTGAGCGTGGATGTTTTGGGGAACTCCCCTATTTTCTCCTGAGCGTGGCTGTTTGGGGGCGATGGGGTGTGGGACGCGTGGTGGAGCGTACGAGGCATGGGATGGTCCAACCATCACCACGACGACAACGACGACGACGTCCTGTTCCCCTTTAATAGTAGAGATTTTGAACTAAATGACCCTGTAATTGGAATGCACTACAACTGAACTCAGAAAAGGTTGAAACTTGGCATGGTATCATCATTTGACCCACATAGCATGTGTGCAAAAGTTGAGACGATTACGGAAAAACTGGATGCACTTCATGTACAAACTGGACAATCTCTTTCCAAGTACGAGGGTTTCAGACGAAAACACATTTGTTTCAAAGGCATTTCATTTTTCTAAACTTATTACTCAAGACTTTTTTTGCATCCAACATGCAACATTCAAAGCCACATACTAAAATTTCAACCCTTTCTGACTTCATTTGCTATTTTTCATGCATTTAATGATTTATTTTGAGCTAAATGACCCTGTAATTGGAAAGCACTACAACTGAACTCAGAAAAGGTTGAAACTTGGCATGGTATCATCATTTGACCCACATAGCATGTGTGCAAAAGTTGAGAGGATGACGGAAAAAACTGGATGCACTTAGTGTACAAACTGGACCATCTCTTTCAAAGTACGAGGGTTTCAGACGAAAACACATATGTTTCAAAGGCATTTAATTTTTCTAAACTTATTTCAACTCAAGACTTTTTTGCATCCAACATGCAACATTTAAAGCTACATACTAAAATTTCAACCCTTTATGACTTCATTTGCTACTTTTCATGCATTTAATGATTTATTTTGAGCTAAATCACCCTGTAATTGGAAAGCACAACAACTGAACTCAGAAAAGGTTGAAACTTGGCATGGTATCATCATTTGACCCACATAGCATGTGTGAAAAAGTTGAAACGATTACGGCAAAAACTGGATGCACTTCGTGTACAAACTGGACCATCTCTTTCAAAGCACGAGGGTTTCAGACGAAAACACATCTGTTTGAAAGGCATTTCATTTTTCTAAACTTATTTCAACTCAAGACTTTTTTTCATCCAACATGCAACATTCAAAGGCACATACTAAAATTTCAACCTTTTCTGACTTCATTTGCTATTTTTCATGCATTTAATGATTTATTTTGAGCTAAAAGGACCTTTAGTCCCGTGTCAGCCCTGTATGTGGCATTTTTTTCTCTGAAAAATGACCTTTAGTCCTGGTTGGTGCCTCCAACCGGTACTACAGGCTTCTCCCACCGTAATTAATCACTAACTAACCCTTTAGTACCGGTTGGTGCCCAGAACCGGTTCTAAAGGTCCCCTCTAACCAAGTGAAATTAGTACCAGCTCGCTAGCCGAAGTGGAGTTAGACCTGTTTATAAGCACAGGTCCGCGTGGACTTATCATAGCATAAAAAGTTCACTAAAGGCCGTACACGGAGAAATTCATCTGTATCCTGTACTCTGTCCGGGGAAAATTCGGACGGAGCTCGTTTGGTTGGCAGATTTTCCAGATGTGCCCACGAGGCGAGGACCGTCTGTAAACCCGTATGGGATGAAAATCCCGTACGGGTATTACAGACGGTTCCCGCCTGGTCGGTAGACTTGCGAGATCTGCCAACCATGCGTGCTCCGTCTGAAATTCACCATGACAGAGTACAGGATATGGAGTATTCTTCCGTTGACGTCCTATAATGAAATTGCTATACTTTTTTTGTTTTTGTTTTCCAATCAAACAAAACACAAGGTTTCCCCTGCATACAACCCGACGGTGGCTCATGAGTGCAAGCATATCAAATGCACCATCGGACGTATGCAGGGAATCCGAATGATTTGTATTTGGTCGATGAAGTGAAAGATTTCTAACTAGATATACAATATCAACAAAACACACGGTTTCGCCTGGTTACAGCCCGACGGTGTGGCTCGTGAGTGCCCGCATATCAAAAGCACCGTCAGACCGCAACCAGGCGAATCCGAATGATTTGTATTCGGCCGATGAAATGAGTGTCGAACATGTCCGAGAGGTGGGCTATATATAGGCAACGACAAGCCTGATCCAACGGCTGACAAGCCTGATCCAACGAATCACAAAGCGCTTGAAAGAAAAACGCAATCCGTGTGTGTGACACCCTGGATTTTGGAACTTTCTTTTTCCAAAAACTTTTCGGATTTATTTCTGGATTTGTGATTGGATTTGATTTTAATCTCCTCGTTGGACTTGAAACTTGAGCATATTTTATTTCCATGCTCAAGTGACCCTTGATTTCAAGCCTTTCCAATGCCATTCCATGGACCCATCTCACCCAAGCCATCATTTTATTCTAGCCATATATTCCTTTTTCCATTAAAAGGAATATTCCAGTTATTTGAGGTTTGTGAAGCAACCCCTATTTATATTGCTCCATAAATCCCCAAATAATTCCCACATGTCATTGAAATCATATCTTGCCAAATTATCCAAAAACATTTGATAGCCCAAGTGGAATTTTCCTCTAGAAAAATTCATTTGTCTGTGGGGGCAGAATGAAGCTTTGTGAATGGAGTGCCATTTATCTTGATCCATTGCTGGTGAAACTTTTTGTGCTATCTCATATGATCATATGATTGATCTCCACCAACTTCCACCACCATTTGATTAGCCAAACTGCCATAATAAATTCCCAAAGTTTGGATGCAGCAAGGGGGCATTGTGAAGCAAGTGCATGATAGGGGATCCCATTTGCCTTGAAACTTTTTGAGCATGATACTACCACCAAATAACCCCACCAAAACAGATTTGAGCCAAATCCAATCACCCATGTGTGTTCACCATCATGTTTAAGTTTCTGGTCAGTAGGACACCTTGTGAAGCAAGTGCTACCTAGGCTTGTCCAATGGTCATGAAATTTTGTACACATGTGCACCATGCCAAATAACCAAAATACACCAATTTTCAGCCAAATAAAACAATCCAGAGAGATGCTAGCCTCACCAATGCATTCTGACCCACTTGGTGCTTTACAAAGGAAGTACCAAAAATATTGCTCCAAATGAGATGAAACTTGGTGTACACTCTCATCCTAGTGTATGATTGAGCTATGAAAAATATCATGCCTATGGGATAAATGTACAAGCCACACCACAATACAAACACCTTCTGCCACCATGGTGCATTTGCAAAGGATGTACCATGTAAAGTTATTATTTTGAGTCCAAACTTTCCAGATCACTAGTCCCTTGTACCCCTAGACCAGAAGGCTTCTTGGTCCTATCCAAATCCACCCCATGTGAGTTTTTCTTCCGCTCAAAGTTTGCTGCATCAAACTGTTGATTGAGATAGAGATCACCACAGTGCGTCTATTGACCATCCAGCTGTACCCATGTGATCAGCACTCGAAGGACTTCACTGTGGACAGCTTTGGCCACGATAGAACTCCCCCAGTTGCACCCTCCCCTTTGGTGGCCATGCTCTTGGACGCACACGAAGTGCTCTGGCCGCGCTCCGCGCGTGCCCGTCACGTCCACCTCGTGCTACAGAGCTCCCCTGTCCTCTTCTCCGTGTCCTGCCGCGCCGTCCGGCTTTGCCGAGCACGCCTGCGCCACGTCCCCGTCTCGAACCCCCTCGAACACGCCAGCTAGCTCTCGCCATGGCCGCCGTTCTCTTGTCTCGGCCCCGAGCTCAGATTCCGTGCTCCCCCTATATAATGGAGTGCCCCGAGCACTCCAGAGCATGCCCAGCTCCTCTCCGCCCCTCCTAGCCCACTTCCCCTCTTCCAATTTGCAGCCGGCGCTTCTCCTCCGCCGCCTCTGACCTCCACGGCCGCCGCTACCCTCCTCCAAAATTTGAGCAGCACGGGCCCTCCCCCTCCTCCTAGCCGCGCCCGGCGTCCTCCCCTTGCGGCAACCCCTCCTGGTGCCGCGTCTCCTCCGGCCTGGACCCCGCAGCCGGCCCAGCCCGCGCTAGCCACGGCCACTGCTGCCGCGCCCAACCACGTCGTCTCCGCTGCTGTCCGCCCCGAGTGGCGTTGCAGCTGCCGGCGACAGTGTCGGGTGAGCCGCACCCCGCGCCCCCCACGCGGCCGGCCTCCGCTTCATCCCTCGCCGGCGCCGCGCGTGGCCGAGGCCGCTCCCCTGTTCCAGCGTCGCGGAGGTAGAAGAAAGGCAGGGGAGGAGAGAGAGATGGAGCTGACGGGCGGGTCCCGCCTGTAAGCGGCCCGGCCCGACTGACCGCTAGGGCCCGCGGATCAGATTTAAGTGAAGGCGCCTCCCGCCTTAGGCGTCTTCCCGCAGGGAAGGCGTACTTCCCGCTTCGTCTGGCCAGAATACGTTTTCACCACTCGAAAGCGTATTTCACTTCTGCTTCAGCCCAAAGTACGCTTTCACTGTTCTGAAAGCGCATTTGCACCAAAACCAGCCCCTCGATATGGTTTCGCGAATATCTCCGCAACCGTAAGTCCAAACGCGGTGATTCTTTTTGCGTTGTCTTCGTATCGAGCTCCTCTTCAGTTTGGCATAAGTTTTGTGCCACGTTTTTATGTTGTTATTTGCTGGTCAAGCAAAAAATGGAGTTTGACCTTTTGCCCGTTGCTTGTTATGAAATATTTTGCAGGGTTCTGCTTGTGTTGAAGATCCGGGAGTGTTCCACACTCCTCTGGTGAAAGGAAAGCCACAATACCATTTGCACCTTTGCAAAGCTTTGACGTGTCTTTAAAAATTTCTTTACCGTGATGTGCTTATATCGTTGACCGTGATCATGTTGCCATGCTATGATTGATGTTATCATTGCCATGTTATCCTTGATATTCTACTGTTATGCCATGTTTTGCCATATTACATTCATGCCATGCTTTGATCATATCATTGCCATGTTATGTCATGAACCATCGTAACCACAACAACACCATTTCAAGTTGATCATGTTATCTTTATGATAGTTCATGCTATGCCTAAGTTATGCTTAACTGTATTCATAATGTTTCCATGTTAATAACTGAATCTTTTTAACACGGATAAGTTCACCATCTAAAATGTGCTTGATCATATCTTGAACTCTCATGTTAATATGCTATGCATTGTTATGATCTGATACTCATGTTGCACCTGATACTTGTGTTTGCTGTTGGAGATATGCTTCGTGACAAGTTGATCAGGTGCCACCGAACCGGACTTATCCGTGCAGCCACATTTTCTTGTATGGGCGGGCCTTGATTCGGTCTGCCGGTGGGTTCTCTTATTTGTATCACCAAGTAGGGGGGTCTATGTGCTCGCGCTGCCCTGATCAGGCAGGCGGCGGTAGTCCTGAAAGCCAGAGTTGTTATGCCCGCGGTCCAGTGTTGGGAAAAGTTTAGTGGTTCTGGTGGTAACGAAGGACACCTAACCACATGTGGTTCTGGTGGTAACGTGGACACCTAACCACAGGGCTACCCAAGACGGAATGTCGGTGATACAGTAAGAGGGACACTCGGTATGTCGGTCTCGTTGGAGATGTCCTAGTCCACTCCTGCGGTGCGAGTTCCAAGGATCCTGTGGGACAAGTACCGGGGTGCTGGATGGAGGAGGAACACCATAATGTGGGTAACATGCACAAACTCTGCAGAGTCAAAATCTATTCGAATAGACGCGTCCTCGGTCATGGGACACAGTTCGTACTAGGTCACACCATATGATCAACTTGAGTACGGTGGCAAGTTTGTGGTAAGTGGATGGTCATGCGATGAGTGAATTGGTTGGGTGGTAACGGAGGACACCTAACCCGTTGGATGGTCGTGCGATGACCCATTTGGTCATGCGACGACCTGTAGAAGTGATTGGTCACGAAGTGACCCGGTGCTTGAGTCTGTAAGGACTCCGAGGTAAGCCACGTGATCATGCGACGATCATGTGGGGTCCATGGTGTGTGTGCAATAGTCTTAATACCGTTAATATGCTTGATGATTATCTACTTGCATGATATTGCTGCTCACCTGTTTAATTCACTAATATACCTTAACCTGTTGCCATGTTATTGTTTTGCCTTGTTGCATGGTTGTTGTGAGCTTGCAAGTACATTCAATGTACTGATGTGGCGTGTTATGCCAGATTTGCAGGCCGTGCTTTGGATGCGTAGGACGACGTTCCCGGTTTTTGCGAGCTAGGAGGTGTCCCAGCCAGTGTCCCTGTGGATTGGAGTTTGTCATCGCCGTTATTGTTCCGCTGCCGTCGATATTCCGCTGCTAGAGTTATGCTGCTGCTTGGTGTAGAACTGAGGATAGCCTGAGGAGCAAGTCGTGTCTCCGCTAGCGTTGTAATGGACCTCGTGTACCCCTATCTTCGGTAATAGAAAGTTGTTCAGTTCTATATCAATCAGTGTTGTGCTCCAGAAGACTTGATCTCTGGGATGGTGCACGGGGCGTTCTGGTCCTCTGAGCCGGGGTGCCACAACGGTTGGTATCAGAACAGGATTGGCTGTAGGACCCGCTAGCCCGCGCGAACGTTAGAAGGACGTTAGATTGACGTTAGAGTTAGAGTATAGCTTGCTTGTGTGATGCTATTTCCTGCTGCATTTGTTTGCTGCATATAGACGCTATGTTTTCGCTAACGATCTGGTCTGACGAGTGTAGATGGTAGAATACCCGGTGGGCTACACAGGATCCTCGTCCGCGACCAACTTTGACTATCTGCTTGCAGACGTATGGTGGACTCTCTACCCCAGTGGAGAGCTTCCAAGGTACCAAGTTTCCCAGACGCCGATCGGAGGGCAGCTGCTTGAGTACCGCGCCAACGTCTACTTGACCGCCACCATCCCCATCGGCGTGCGCTCCTACAACTTCCAGGGTGGACCCGCTTCTACCCCGGATCGTGCCATTCAGCTTGCCGCGTTGGCGGGCCTCTTAGGCCTACGGCACCAGGAGAGTGCGATGCATCAGAATCGCGCCTTCCATTTCTACCCCACTTTGGGTGCGACTCCGCAGCAAGTAAGGTTTCCTCTCCCTTTGGCGGAAGCCGATGCGGCGGTGATCACCATGTCCTGCTACATGATCTCCCAGTACGCCCTCATCGTCGAGCTAGTCCGTGATGCAAGGGATGCAAGGAGAGCTCTTGCCGCAGCCGTATCGTTGTCGACTTCTCCGCCCACTCCCGCGACCCCCGGCAACCCGCCGTCAGATCAGAACGCCTGAGCTTCACGTAGTCGGTAATGCATGAGTAGTAGTGTTGCATGTTTCTTGTTGCATGTTGATGTGTGTAGCAATAAGTTGAGATCTTGCGTGTGATCTCAGTGCTTGTTCAGTATTGTATTTACTGTTTAGTTGGTTCTCGTTGTTGGTTCTAGTTTCAGTTTCTTTGGCAGTTACTAACTCTGTTTTGGCAGGTGTTAGATGACTTGGAAGGACCCTTGCTTGTTGTTCTTCGATATTGGCACCACGTCTGGTTCTGAGCTGATGCATCGTGGGCCGTCCGGAGTGGATGCCTGTTTTACATTTCTCTTTTCAACAACCGACCCGTGTTCTGAGCTGCTTTTTGGTCGTCTCGGGTAGTTGTTGAGTTTCTTTTCGCAGTGGAGACCCTATGCTTTGAGCTGTTTTCTCGGCCGTCTTAGGGGACCTCTGCATTCTTTTTATCAACATTGCCTCATGCTCTGAGCTGATCTCGGTCGGCTGTCTTGAGCAATGCTTGAGCTATTCCAGTACAAGTCCCAGATCTGAGTTGTAAAGACCTTTCTGGTGGCTACTGGGTTATTCGTTGTTTTCTTTGCAAGGAGTCCGGATGGTCATCGACTACCGCTAAAGCTGATGAAGTAGCAAGCCGCTTCTCGTTTGTGTTTGCCCCGTGGTTTTCTTCGTTGGTTCTTCTTTTGGTTCTTTGGTGTCACTTTCTCCGCCCCAATGGAAAGTTGCTCATAACCCCCGCATACCTCGAAGAACCAGTGTAATACCGCAGAGCAGCGTGAAGACACCAAGTCAAGGACCCACACCAGATTGCAGCAGAAGTGTTCAACCCCATATGAGTTATGCCTGAATGAACCAAGTCAGCATCATTCCGGTGGATGTTACCGTCATGAAGATGCTATCAGTGGAAGACCGCAACAAAATAAGGAAATCAACCAGACATGAATGACGCATACCCGGTCGCATCTCACCCATTTTGCAAGTGTGAATCATGCGGCAACCATCAGGCCTGCATTTCGTTTGTAAACAGAACAGCCTGAAGACTCAGAAAGTTAGAGGCCGCAATGATGCGGGAAATCAACAAGTCAAACATGAATTTTACCCAATTGTGTTGGAAGCAAGTGGCTCACGAATGGATGCTACCCATTGAGTCCCGTCTACATCGGCTAAGACAGCCGCAGAGATTCATGCAAGGATAAGCAAAGACTGTGACCCACGAGCATATGCACCCAAGGCAGGACAAACACCAGCTACAGTCTGATGCAATACAAATTATTTCAGTATATTCCGAAAGGCGGCCAAGAGTATCATGAAGCTCACATCCAGCAAAATAATGATTGGAAGAGTGTTTCCCCCTCACTAGCCGGCAGTCAGAAGCCCATCAGACCATGGTAGGATCTATCTCCACGTCATTGAGGGAAAGCTTCGAACAGAAGGAACCCCAGCCTTCCCTGACAAGGTACCCGGCACGGCCGACTTGTACAGTGTGTCAGCCTTCCTCAGTACGCTACTGGGATGTCTTCTCAGCCAAGACAGCCAACCTTCCTCCACAAGCCACCGACAGAAGCTTATAGTGCAAGACCCTCGATCGTGCTCGGTACGCCACAAGGATGGACTCCAGCACAAGCCGATCGGTCGTCTAAAGTGAATTGCCGCAGAAACTTCCAGCAGAAGGGATCGGTATGTCCACAATGCAAGAGGAAAACTTCCGTGACAAGACAACTCATCTTCGTCAGTAAGTCATTAAGAAAGCTTCCAAGGCAAGACACCTAGTCTTCTTCAGCAAGCTATCGAGGCAGCTTCCCGTGTATGACACCCTGCTTCCCTCGATATGCCACCGGAGCAAGCTTCCGGGGTACGGTACCCAACCTTCCCCCCGCAAGCTACCCCAAGCTTCACGGACAAGATACCAGTCTTCCTCGACGCGTCATCACGCCTGCAATAGTATTGTCAGAAATCCAGCCATGCAGTACAGTGAAGAGTTCAGCATCGTCAGGAACCGCATATGGTTGTGGGTATTCTTATCAAGTATGAAAGCTACTCGGTGCGGATACCATCATGCTCGTAATCAAGGAATAATTATGCACATGAACGACAGTGAAGAACCGCAAATCTCGGGAAACAAGTCAGCAGAAGAGGCGGATACACATCTCATCCTGGAAGAAAGACAGACAAAGTCATGAAGGAACACACCCCAAAGAAAGGAAGCAAGGAGCATTGAATCCTGCTCCCGTCATGAAGGTCAACTCCTCACGACCGACAAGGCTCCGAAGCAGAATAATCTGGAGACCTCGTTCATTGCAACCAAGGGTATCAGGATGAAACAAGAGACAAAATGTGATGGTAACCTATCTATCTCAAAGATTGCGGCAGAACAATAAGCAGTTATGCAACCAGGAAAGAACCCTGACCGAAGAAAAGCCAGTACAAGAAAGGTGATTGCCACAGGAGCAAGACCCAGGACAAACAAACATGGTAGGTGTCAAACCTTGCTGCAATCTGAGCAAGCGTGGCACCTCGCAAGTTGTCAGAGGTATGCAACCCTCGAGCCCGACGGGTTGGACAGAATGAATCGCATGGACCTTAGGTCAAATTTGCCGCGATCAATTGAACTCATGTGGACCACCGTGGATATCTACCACAAAGAAAGCTCATTCACTATGGGCCAAGGACCGTGTACCAATCCAGTTCGCCTGAGCAGTTACTCAAGTTCAGAATCGTCCATCTTGCCAAGATTACCACAGTATGCTTCGCTAAAGGTCACCCGCTCAGCTCGGCACCTTAAATACAAGAACTAGATTGAAGCATATCAGGACCGATCGCCACCCGGAAGGGGCAGTCAGTCAGGAAAATATCAGCATAAGCAAATGTTCAGCATTTGTGCCCCGCTCCGAATCCTTGAGCACGGTGGACATGCCAAAAGAAATGTGAGGCAGCCCCACATGCCGTCAGTCAAGGTCCCAATAGTAAAAATTCTGAGGTACCAACTATCGATGAAGGCCAAGCTCTTTTTCCCAAAGAGGCCAATACAAATGGTTCAGGACCGTACCACAAATAAAACCCGAGGTACCCCAGACACAGTATGGGTATCGCCAGCATTCAGCCTATGACAAGACATTCCGTTACCATACAAGTCAGAAGGTATGAGGATGGAAATCAGCAGTAAAGGTTGTGATGAATCAAGGAAGAAATTTCCGTCAGA
This sequence comes from Bromus sterilis, assembly GCA_950022295.1. Lineage (NCBI taxonomy): Eukaryota > Viridiplantae > Streptophyta > Magnoliopsida > Poales > Poaceae > Bromus > Bromus sterilis. Next base: position 38,089,530 of record OX465597.1, read on the forward strand.
GCTACAAATCGGGTGAAGTAAACCCCCTCAGCAGAGATATATTGGATGCTACCCTCGGAACAGTATGCGGTAAAAGAAATCCGTGAAGCAGCAAGTTTCCGAAGGACGGTAAGTTTTCGATGGTTCCCTGAGCAACCAAATCTCGAGGACGAGATTTTTCTAAGGGGGGTAGGTTTGTGACACCCTGGATTTTGGAACTTTCTTTTTCCAAAAACTTTTCGGATTTATTTCTGGATTTGCGATTGGATTTGATTTTGATCACCTCGTTGGACTTGAAACTTGAGCATATTTTCTTTCCATGCTCAAGTGACCCTTGATTTCAAGCCTTTACAATGCCATTCCATGGACCCATCTCACCCAATCCATCATTTTATTCTAGCCATATATTCCTTTTTCCATTAAAAGGAATATTCCAGTTATTTGAGGTTTGTGAAGCAACCCCTATTTATATTGCTCCATAAATCCCCAAATAATTCCCACATGTCATTGACATCATATATTGCTAAATTCTCCAAAAAACATTTCATAGCCCAAGTGGATTTTTCCTCTAGAAAAATTCATTTGTCTGTGGGGGCAGAATGGAGCTTTGTGAAGGGAGTGCCATTTATCTTGATCCATTGCTGGTGAAACTTTTTGTGCTATCTCATATGATCATATGATTGATCTCCACCAACATCCACCACCAATTGATTAGCCAAACTCCCATAATAAATTCCCAAAGTTTGGATGCAGCAAGGGGGCATTGTGAAGAAAGTGCATGATAGGGGATCCCATTTGCCTTGAAACTTTTTGAGAATGATACTACCACCAAATAACCCCACCAAACCAGATTTGAGCCAAATCCAATCACCCATGTGTGTGCACCATCATGTTTAAGTTTCTTGTCAACAGGACACCTTGTGAAGCAAGTGCTACCTAGGCTTGTCCAATGGCCATGAAATTTTATACACATGTGCACCATGCCAAATAACCAAACTACACCAATTTTCAGACAAATCAAACAATCCAGAGAGATGCTAGCCTCACCAATGCATTTTGACCCATTTGGTGCTTTACAAAGGAAGTACCAAAAATATTGCTCCAAATGAGATGAAACTTGGTGTACACTCTCATCCTAGTGTATGATTGAGCTATGAAAAATATCATGCCTATGGGAGAAATGTACAAGCCACACCACAATACAAACACCTTCTGCCACCATGGTGCATTTGCAAAGGATGTACCATGTACATTTATTATTTTGAGTCCAAACTTTCCAGATCACTAGTCCCTTGTACCCCTAGACCAGAAGGCATATTGGTCCTATCCAAATCCACCCCATGTGAGCTTTGCTTCCGCTCAAAGTTTGCTGCATCAAACTGTTGATTGAGATAGAGATCACCACAGTGCGTCTATTGACCATCCAGCTGTACCCATGTGATCAGCACTCGAAGGACTTCACTGTGAACAGCTTTGGCCACGATAGAACTCCCCCAGTTTCACCCTCCCCTTTGGTGGCCATGCTCTTGGACGCACACGGCGTGCGCTGGCCGCACTCCGCGCGTGCCCGTCAGGTCCACCTCGTGCTACAGAGCTCCCCTGTCCTCTTCTCCGTGTTCTTCCGCGCCGTCCGGCTTTGCCGAGCACGCCTGCGCCACGTCCCCGTCTCGAACCCCCTCGAACACGCCAGCTAGCTCTCGCCATGGCCGCCGTTCTCTTGTCTCGGCACCGAGCTCAGATTTCGCGCTCCCCCTATATAATGGAGTGCCACGTGTTGGGATACGAGGCAGAAAACACAATTTTTTCATACCTACGGTACCCGAACCCAAGATCTATGCTATGTCGATGTAAAGTAACGCAGGGAATCGGTGTTCATACCTTTGAAGAACGAAAGAGGGAAACGTTCTTGCGAACGTGGCTGGCGTAGACTCGGAACTACGACCTCCCTGTCGTGTAGAAGACCACCACCGGCGAGGATGACTCCCGGTAAACCTCCAGCGACGAAGTAGCACCACAGGTGTAGTGCCTCGAAGAGATTATACACGTACGGTACAATCGATGTTCCTCCCGGGCCCCGAACCAGGCGAGCAACGGAAGAAAGATGGCTATGGATCCCGACTCTAGCAGAACGACGGCCTGCCTTATGGTGGAGAACTCCAATCCTGGTGCAGACTCCAAACAAGGGGAGTCCACTTCCGGGAACGAGAAGGAGGAAGAAGGAGACATTGGTGTGTTGGAAAAAGGGGGGGGTCTACCCCTCCTTATATAGGCCAAGGGGGGTGCCATCCTCCTCCCGTCCCCCATGTGGGACTAAACTCCCAAGGGGGGGGGAGTGCGCCGACCAAGGGGGGTGGTGGGCCCCACCCTTGGCGCCAAGCCCAAGGGGGGATACCCTCTCCTCCCTTAATGGGCCCCATGGGCCCATTTAGCCTTTTTTCCCATTTTTTTAATTTAATTAATATGTTTTAAATATTTAATTCAGATAATTAAATAATAAAACATTATTAAAACAATTAAACTTTATTTGGAACTATTCAAAATGTCCGGAAACCATTCCGTCCTCCTCCGGAACTATTCCGGTGATTCCTCCTATTTCACCGATTGATCCCGTAACTGTCCTATGCATCGATTGCCCTTAAGTGTAACACCCTAACGGTCCGGGAAACAGCAGACATGGTCGAGACTCTTCTCATTGACCAATGACTAGTTAGTTGGACCTGGTTACAATCCTTGACAGCCCATGCGCTTCCATCGAATGAACTTCGATCGCTTTTGGAAACCGTTAACGATACGACGTAATCCCTTTGTGCTGCGGTACTTTGTTTGTCCGAGGTTTGATCGTCGGTATCCTACATACCGTGTTCACATCTCGTTCACAACAAACAAGTTCTCTCATCCATGATCATTGCATCTCTTGTGACCTAGTCACGTCCTTGCAAGGTGTTGATGCAATATCACCGAGTGGGCCCAGAGTACCTGTCCTGTCACAAGGACTGACAAATCCGGCTCTAATCTATTAACATACTCATCAACCATCTATTTCGGAATACCCAAAGTGCACCGTTATAGCCAGCATATTTCAGTCAGGCGGTGGGATACAAATCAAAGTCTCCTCATAGATAAAAATTACGTATCATCATTACGGTTTAAGGATTAAGCCATATGTTACAAAGTCATAGCAACGCTGAACTATGTGACTCGATCACATTGCACTTCTTTAGGTAGGTGTACGTCCATCACATCATTCCCCTTAACGATATGACCTCATTGTCAATGGACTTAAGTGTCGCCATGATCAGGAAAGCTTGATCAATCAATTGCCCAATGAGATAGTTTACCCGAGTTAAACTACGGACCTATGTTTTATACTACACCTGTATTAGTATTTCCAAGTAATACAGTTATAGCACAGTATAAAACGTATTTTGAACAAAACGGATATGTGACAAATATCTTTATTAATTTGTCTCTAGGGCACATATCCAACAGTCTCCCACTTGCACTAGAGTACAAATTACACTAGTTTACATCAGGTATGTATCTAACACCAATGGTCTCTCGGTGTTCTTCAAACTTGCCCTGTGGAAGAGGTTTAGTCATCGGGTCTGCTGCGTTCAGATCCGTATGTATCTTGTGAATCCTAGTGTGTCCATCCCTGACGTAGTCTCGCGTCACATGGAACTTTCGGAGGATGTGCTTGGCTGTAGATTGAGTTCTTGGCTCCTTCGCGTTAGCAATGGCACCCGTGTTGTCGCAGAAGATTCCCACGGGGTCAGTGCAGCTGGGAAAGACGCCAAGCTCGATCACGAACTTCTTCAGCCACAGCGCCTCGTTTGACGCTTCGCAAGCGGCAATATACTTCGACTCCATTGTAGATTGGGCGACGACTGACTGTTTGCCGCTCCTCCAGCTAATTGCGCCACCGTTCAACATGAAAACATATCCCGTCTAGGATTTCGAGTCATCTAGATCTAAGCCGAGGCTTGCGTCAACGTAACCCTTTACGGTGAGCTCCTCATCAATGTAGGAGATATGCCCTAGAGGCAGTAATAACAGTTATTTTGTATCTCCGAGTTTGTAATGAATGTTTATGTTCCATGCTATAACTGCAATGATTCTCGAGTCTGCAATATCCACGAGGCTCGGAGGGAAACTCATGTGCACGTGTGGTATAATAAACAGTAAAATGTATTCCTAGTCATGCCTCTAAGACTGGCTCATGTATTGCATGATGACCCTGTTTTCCTGATCATGGGCATGTCTATGCCGGCAATTTTGAGGGCACAATGTTAGAAGAACATTTGTGTTGAATCGACCCGAATTGATGTTATGCTATGAGATACATTCGTCACAAGTTAATGGTTAATAACACAGAGAAAGTTGTGTGTTTGCATAATTCCTTGGACCATGAGAGTATCGAGTTCCTTCGTACTTGCTTCGTGAACTTTGGGGTTTTGTTAAACGTCATCTGTAAAAGGGTGGCTATTACGGCAGCTTGCGGGTTCACGGAAAAGTATGACAAGGAACTAGGTAGCTCGAGATTGGGATTTGCTCCTCCGTCGTTGGAGAGATATTCTTAGGGCCCTCTCGGTGTTACGGTATCCACCATCGTTTGGCCAGACACAGTGTGATTTGATCACAGGGATGCCGGAACGCGGGAACGAGAAAAGAGAACAATACCAGGAACGAGGTAACTGGCATAGTGGACAAGTTGTTGATTCACGGGGATGCCAATAAGTCTCACCTCGGGTATTTGTAATATATCGCGAAGCAATAGGAATAGCACACAGCAACTAAAGGTTCACTCGAATAATTCTTCGTATGGGTATAGGGATCAATATGGATGTCCTCGGTTCCGCTATTGATCATTGATCGGAAAGTGTTCCGGTCATGTCTATACTTCATCGAACCTACAGGGTCACACGCTTAAGGGTCATCTATCTGTTGAATACTAGACAGGGAGTCTGAGATAAAGTCACCGGAAAGGTTTCGGAGACGGCGGAAAAGTTCCGAGAGAGAAAACCGAAAAGTTGTTTCGGGGTAAACCACTAAGCCGAAAAGGTTTCGGAGAGCACCTGGTAATTTTGGAGAGTGCCAGAATTGTTCTGGTAACTTCTGGAATTTTTCTGGAGAAAAGATTAAAATATTTTTTTCGGAAATATTTCGGAGCTGCCGGAAATGCTTAGGTTGCTTTTCGCAGATGAAAATCACTAATCCGGAATTGTTTTGGAATGCGCCCAAAATCATTTTAGTGGGTGTTGGAATTATTCTAAGACCCACAGAAATATTTTCGGAATTTTCGGACGCGAAAAAGTGGTGTCATGAATAGTAAAAAGTACTACTTGAGATATTTTTGGAAAGCCTTCTAGAAGGACTTGGGAGCCAAGAAAGCCCCCTTGGGTTTCCTATAAATAGAGGTGTGAGGGCAGCCCCATATCCTTGATCCAAGCTCTCACTTGAGTTCTCAACACATGCCATGCAATTATCTGGCTTCTTCTCTCCCTCACACGAAAGAGTTTCGTAGAGCCGAAAGGCTGTCTGGGTTCCGGCAGGAACTAGTTCTGGACGGCGAAGCCCTGCTGGATAGCTGACACCGTATGTGTGCAACTTGGTAGAGAGGTCATTGTTTCGATCTTAGTTCGAGTGTGCCTCCCGAAGGGCTGTCCGAGTTACAGATCGAGTTTCGAGGGTCCTCCCGAAGGGCTGTCCGTGACATCGTCCGAGGGACTGTCCGACCGCCTCCCGGAGCGCTGTTCGTGGGGCAGACGAGGGAATACATTCTCGCGGTTGGGAGGTTGTACATCCTAGCTGCGGGGATCTGCACCGACGATCTTCATCGACTCTACTTCCCGCTGCGCTACGAGTCGGTAACGATCAGATCAAAACCTTGTATGCGTCTCCATAGTGGTCCTGGGCGTGCTCGCTATACCGAATTTTTTTGTTTTCTGTTGCGTTCCCCTACAATCAACTCCTCCATAAACGAGAAAGAGATCCTTGGTTCTTCTCAAGTACTTAAGGATGTTCTTTACTGCTGTCCAGTGAGCCATTCCCGGGTTACTCTGGTAGCGGTTAGTCATACTAATGGCCAGCGCTAAATCCGGTCTGGTACATAACATAGCTTACATGAGAGAACCTATGGCTGAGGCATAGGGCTTTGAGGACATCTCCTCCTTCTCTTTTGCTGTGGTTGGGCATTGGGTCACGCTTAATTTGACACCTTTTATAACTGGAAAGAGGCCTCTCTTGGAGTTACCCATACTGAACCTTTCAATATCTTGTCAATATAAGTGCTCTGACTCAAGGCCAACCGTCGATTAGGTCTATCTCTATAGATCTTAATCCCCAATATGTACGCAGCTTCACCTAGATCCTTCATGGAAAATTGTCCATTCAGATATTCCTTCACTTCCTCTAAGAATTTCTTATCGTTCCCTATTAGTAATATGTCATCTACATATAACAAAAGGAATGCTACAGAGCTTCCACTCAGTTTCTTATAGACGCAGAACTCTTCGACGTTTTGGACAAATCCAAAAGCTTTAATGACCTCATCAAATCGAAGATTCCAGCTCCGAGATGCGTGCTTCAACCCATAGATGGACCGTTGAAGCTTGCACACCTTACCAACGTTCCTTGGATCGACAAACCCCTCTGGTTGCATCATATACAACTCTTCCTCAATGTTGCCATTTAGGAATGCAGTTTTCACATCCATCTGCCATATCTCGTAATCATGATATGCAACTATTGCTAGTAGGATCCGAATAGACTTTATCATTGATGTGCGAGATAATGATAGTGATTTCTCGCCCTTCGTTGGTAAACCCCAAGTGGAAGGGGTGATGTAGCACAGCAGCAAATTTCCCTCGGTGAAGATACCAAGGTTTGTCTCCAGTAGGACTCCGGAGATGATAAGTAGGTGTCAGCGGCGCAACTGACGCGGACCTGCACACAGACACGATAACTTTGTTCCCAACGAAGTTCAGAGAGGTTGTCAATCTCTCCGGTCTTGTTGTTTACAAAGGATCAAACACAAGGGATAATGATAGCAATTGAAAGTAAAAGCAGAAAAGTAAATGAGCGTGTAAACAGTGATGAGGATATGGACCGGGATACGTGATGTTCACTAGTGATGTCTCTCTCCCAAAAGATGATAAAATTGCTATGCGAGGTAAAAAAATTACAGAAAGGCAATTGACAGCATTATGAACGCACCGCAATGCTAACTATGCTACAAAAGAAAGGACGAGGCTCAAAAGCACGGGCAGTACGCCAAAATAAGTAGACCGAAATCCAACTGCATCTACTACTAATCATCCACCTTGAGATATCTATCCAGAACATCTCGCTGGTATTAAGTTGCGAGCCCCACCCAAAGTGTAAACCCAAAGCAACAGACAACTGCATTAAAAAGAACTTTGCGTAAAGTAAACAATCCTTGTAACCGCGGTTACAAGCACCGTTGTTTTCCCCCTTGTGGCAACAGCACATCCCCTAGACTCATGTTTCTGTCACTCAAGCATGTCATCGGGGGGCATGAACCCACAATCAAGCAAAATGTACCCTCTTGGAGTCACTACCTACTACTTGGCCAAAGCAATAAACAACAACGGAGAACATGCAAGAATTACTTAGGAACAAAAATATAAAAGATAAGAACCAAATATATTACTCAATCACAATCTGAACATAATCTCATAATCCATCAGATCCCATCAAACTCAACATAGCAATAGCAGAAATATTACATAAGTGCCTCGATCATGTAGGGCAGCTCACGAGGTCTAAACCATGAAGAACAAAGAGGGGAGGAGAACATCACATAGCTACTGATCACGGACCCATGGTCCAAGGAAAACTACTCACGAGACATCCGGGGAGCATCCATGGTGGAGAGGAGACTCCCGGAGGTCAATCCTCCCTCCGACAGGGTGCCGGGAAGAGGTCTTCTGGTGCTCCTGATCTCGGAAGCGCGGCGGCGGCGGAACAGAGGCGAGTTTGCGAAATAGGGTTCTCTTTTTGGAGTTTCCCCATGACGGAGAATAAATATGCGAAGGGGGGCAGCCAGAGGTGGACCAGGGGCCCCAGGCGCGCCCCTGGCGCGGCCAGGGGTGGGCCGCGCCGGGTGGCCGCCTGGGCCCCCTGGCTCCTCTATGGCCCCTCCCGGGCTCTTCGCGAAGCTTCCTGTACGCTGATTTTTCCTGTATTTTTCACGGAATTTTTCTGGCACTTTTTATATGGGGAAAAACTGAAATAGAAAAACAGCAGAAAACAGGAACTGGCACTAGGGTGCACTGAGTTAATAGGTGATGGGTTCGTTGCATAGAAAACAAAAAATTTCCTACGGTTGTAACAGCCAAGATCACATCTAGAAGATCACTTGTAACGGTTTGAGAAGGACTCACCCTCGAAGACCAAAAGCTTTAACGAGAACTATTCTCATGGGTGATGTAGTCGAACACTCGCCGACCTCAAGGTCGTGATGAAGACTTGACGCCACGAACGGGCAGCGTCTCCGTAGTCGGTCACACGTACAGATCAGTGACGACCTCCGCCCCTTGCTCCAGTTGGGAAGCGGAAGTAGTGGATCCTCGGGAACTCCAGCAGCACTACAACATAGTGGTGGTGGTGGTAGAGAAGATCTTGAGCAGGGCTTCGCCTAAGCACCGTACTCGTGAAACTGGATCAGGTAGCAAGGGGAGGAAGATGCCAACCAAAGGGCATATGAGAGATGGAGGAATGGGTGTGTAGAGGGGTCTCCACCCATCTATATATAGGAGGGGGAGGCAGCCCCCAAGGGGTAGCACGCCCCAAGAGGTGCCCCCACCTCTCCCCTCATCATGTGGGTGGACTCCCCACTCACAAAAACAAAGGGTCACACATTATTCCCATAACTTCCATAATTCTTCACTCAAAATTCCAAGAGTTTATCACATTAAAACACTTTTAATTATCTTGTTTAATGTCACTCAAATTAATGAACACTTCATTCAATGAGTACTTCATTGATGAACACTTCATTCAATGAACACATTAACAATTATCCCCTTGCACTATTTTGATATACCGAAACTATTCCAGCAGTTTTATCAAAACAGTCCATGTGCTGTCCAGTATATTCTCTGGCGTTCCGTATCCACTCAAACGCGTCAACGAATCCTTAAGTGTGTCACCCTACGGTTCGTGAATAAAATGGACATGACAGAGACTCTTCTCTGATCAATAATCATCAGCGGGATCTGGAGATCCATGATGACTCCCACTTACTCAACGATGAACTAGTGATCGTGTGAACCAAAACTCCGTAACCAATTCCTTTTGTCTCGCGATATTTTACTTGTCCGAGATCCGATCATTTGGTATCATCCATACCTAGTTCGATCTCGTTACTGACAAGTACTCTTTACTCGTTCCGTGATATAACATCCTCGTGAGCCAGTCACGTGCTTGCAAGCGATGTCAATGTGATATCACCGAGAGGGCCCAGAGTATATCTCTCCGTCATCTGGATGGACAAATCCCACTCTTGATCCACGAGCCTCAACTAACACTTTCCAAGTACCCAACGACACCTTTATAATCACCCTGTTACGGTGTGACGTTTGATGGAATCAAAGTACTCTTCCGGTGTCAGTGATTGACGTGATCTCATGGTCTAAGGATTAGAGTTACTTCGTGAAAGTTTGATACAGCAATAGAAACTTGATGACATGATCGTATTGCTATAACTACTGTGGGTGTATGTTCATCACATCATTCTCCAATGACATGACCTTGTTATTAACAACATCCAATGTTCATGACCAGGAAACCTTGATCATCCGTTAATCAACAAGCTAGTATAAAGAGAGGCATTACTAGGAACCTTTTCTTTGTTTATTAAACACACATGTATTAACGTTTCCGGTTAACACAATTATAGCATGAAAATAAACATTTATCATAAACATGGAATAAGATAATAACCACTTTTATTATTGCCTCTCGGGCATATTCCCTTCAGTCTCCCACTTGCACTAGAGTCAATAATCTAGTTTGGTACTTGCGCATCCAACACCTATGGCATTCAGGTGTTATCCATACGCATTGCTAGTGGTAAACCTAATCTCCAGATCTGACACTTCAGGTCCGTGTGTATTTGCATTTCTTTGCGTCTCTACGCATCACTCATTCACTAATGAGATGGCATTGCATAAATTTGGTCCTCCGGTGAGACCTTAGTCCCTTGAGCTCAAAACATGTTGAATCTATTGTCATACAATAGATCTTCATAGTATTAGCCCGTTTTGAACTACACCTAGTTTGTCAAACAAACTTCTTGACACAAATGCCCTCCTTTGCTGCTGCTAGAGCAGTCATATACTTAGCCTTTCGTTGTAGTATTCGTTATAATGTCTTAACTTTGGAACTCATCCAAATCCATTTGGAACTATTCCAAATCTATCATGGAACTTTCTTCCATTACATTTTGCCACCTTAACATACCGCCAAAATTGAGATAAATTTAGATTGTATCTTGCGACAAAACTAGTATCAATGTAACACTTTACAATGAACTATTGTCCAACATACATAATATATATTCTTAGTCCTTCCAAAGCACGTAAGGATATCTTTGCTATTGTCCAATGATCATCTTATGAATCATTCTGGTATATGCTCATAACATTTAGAGCATAGGACATTCTGGAATTGTACATATCATGGTGTACATGATTGATCAAATCATTCATGTGATTTTACTCACCAAGTGTCAAAACACTTGAATCTCGCTTCAACCTTTTCCATGCGGCAAGAACCTTTCTCGTCGTTTCCATATTGAACTTATTCAATATTTCATATATGTACTTCGGCCCAACCATATTAGCACCTCAATCTATCTATATAGACCATATTAGCCCAATATACTGGTTTTGCCCAAATCTTCCATTAAAATCAAATTTTCAATGAAACTTCACCCGTGTCAATAAAAGATACATCATTTCCAATCAACAATATGTCTTCTACATAATGTATTAGAAATATGTCTCAGCGCTCCCACTTAATTTCTTGCAAAAGCAAGCATCTTCACCGTCTCTAATGAAACTAAACGTTTTAACAATTTCATCATGATGAAGATTCCAACTCCGTGAATTCTTATTTCAACCATTGAAATTTGCATGCTATTTTAGCATCCTTTGAATTAACAGAACCCTTTGGACCGTGTCCTGTACACGTCTTAGGTAACCATTCTATTAGAAGAACGTTGTTCTGTTTGTTCAACTACCATATACCAAAACTAGCATATGTAGTGGTTGCTACAATAATCCGTCCAGACTAAATATCGTTATGAAAGATCAAATCTTGTCATAGCCAACTCTTTGAACATAATCGTAAACCATTTTAACGATATGTCGAATATTTCATAGATGTGAGAACATCCACGTCTGTTTCTTTATAGATCCAAACACGGTATCTAGAGGGTCTTCCAAGTTCAGAAACTTGGTTTCTCGTGGATGGAACTATCACGGATTTTATAGCTTCTAGCCATTTTGACGGAGTCAGGGCCCATCATCGCTTCTTTGCATGTAGTCGGTCCATTATTATCAAATAACAATGATTCAATCTCAAATCTTACTATTTGATCGATTACCCGAACTACGCAGTTCAATAGGAACTTAGATCGCCGTGACCATAACCTTTGGGACACGGGAGCCAAGAGCATTGCGGCCGCTTCCGGGAAACTTTCCGGCGCTGCGCCACTTAGCACATAAAGCTTAGGTTCAACAACCTAATCGAAGTTCTACTGTCCTCCCACTTAACTTTTCGCAAAAATTCCTTCTCAAGAAACTTGATGCTCTTAGCCACAAAAAAAAACTTTTGTCTTTAGTGTTCTGGAGGAATACCCAACGGTTACTTTGGGATAACCTACAAAGACGTACTTTATCCGACTTTGGTTGTAAACATTTTACATATGCCTTGCATACCAAAATTTAAGAAAAGACAAATTGGGTTTTATCCCATTCCATAACTTATATGGTGTCATTTCAACGGATCTCGATGGCGCTCTTTTCAGTGAAAAGCGGTAGTCTCTAAAGCTTAATCCTTAAAATATAATGGCAATTTTATAAATAACACCTTTGATCCTTACCATGTCAAACAAGGTTTGATTACATCTCTCGAACACTCCATACTCCTATGGTGTTTCGGGAAATGCAAGTTTTGGAACGATTCCTAAACTCTCAGGCATTTGCTAAACTTTTAACTCAAAAATCTTCTTTTATGATCCAATCATAAACTCTTATTTTCTCGTTACAATGATTTTCACTTCATCTTGAAATTTATTTGAACATTTTCAAACATTTCATACTTCTTCCTTATCAAGTAAATATACACATATATCCACTCAAATCCTTGGTTAAAGTATATGAAGTTATAAGACCCACCACACATGGCTACACATAATGAACTATACACATCAACATGTATAATGTCCAATAAGTTAGTCGTCCGTTCTTCTTTGCCTATGAACGGAGTTTCAATCATTTCTAGGAAATTCTTACAAGCGTCAATTGATTCAAAATCAAAAGACTCCAAAATTCCACCAACATGGAGTTTCTTCATGTTATCTTTCCAATATGATTTAAACGGTGTTTCAATCATCTCTAGAAATTTCTCACAACCGTCAATTGATTCAAAATCAAAAGACTCCAAAATTCCATCACCATGGAGTTTCTTCATGTGTTTCTTTCCAATATGATTCAAACGGTGGTGTCACTCATAAGTGATCTTCTAATCATTTGTCTTGCGACATGTTTAGCATCAGTTATTATGGATGTGATTTCTCCAACAAGATTTATAGAGTTCATCCATCTTCTATGAATATGGTGATAATTTGAACAACTATTGTTCGTATAACACCAGAACAGAATAACAATTATTCAAATAAATCTTGAAGGCTAGGTTTAATTCCAACGATAAACACAATAACACTTTATTTTGTTCTTGATGAGAATCATCCCATATTCATTTGCTAGTTACTCAGGCCATTGCAACTCTTGTATTGCGTTGTTCCGTATGACACTTCATACCAACCAATCAGTATCCAATACTCAAGAATCACGCTGTTTAACAAGCAATGAATATACCCATAACATGTATATCATCTATATACCCGAGCTGGACATTTCCAGTCTTTTCCTTTTTCTTTTTGCCAAAATATTTTTTCAGATCCTCTTTCAGCAATTCCTTTCCTTTTTAGAAGAATTTATCAACATCACTTGTGGCACCATTCATATGACACATAATCCAAAGTGTGTTAGTCAAATACTAACACCCTTTGATTCTCACTTTGATGTAGATCACCGTCATCAAATGTTTGGTGTTCTTCCAAATTCCATTCTTTAGTAATCTTATAGTGTAGTAAACATTTTACCTACATCTTCCATTCATCCTATCATGACAACTTTCATGACAAAACTACCATAGCTCATAGGGACAAACTGTGAGTACAATATTAGTTCCCAAAACCTTTTTGAGAGATTAGGACACATAGTGTCTCCAACCTTCACAAATTCTCATACAATATGAGAACATGTTTCTCACTAAATTTTACTCTATCACATTGCAACTAAACATTGTTTCAGATATCGCTATATCTTCCACACATGATAGTTTCTGAAACAATCCTTTCAGCTCCTAGATAACCTTGATAATAACAAACAACATTTGAATATCAAGGATCATGGAGGCAAGTGTGATACTTAGACACTAACACTGGAATTGTAACTCTCGATTTAATACACATTATTAAACTTCATGGAGCAAGCAAGGTTTGCTAAAGTTTGCAATAAGACTTTAAACTTTAGATTGACACTCAAACAATACGGTACCAGTCCGTAAAGTTAAATATCCAGAATTCTATAGTTCTATTATCTCAATTATAGCTAAGCGCAAAGGTAGTAAACAAATGCCAATGACTACAACGAACTATGCAAATTCACTTTGATTTAGTTCATGATAAAATGAGTTCATCTAACTCCCACTCAAAAACAACATCCCTCGAGTCGTCTTTGGTGATTACACGAACCAAATTCACTACACCACGACCGATCATCACGTGAGGCAGTGTAGCTGCAATGGCGAGCATCTCAATATGGTTCATCATATCATCCATATGACTCGTGCTTAACCTTTCGGTCCATGTTCCGAGGCCATGTCTGTACATGCTAGGCTCGCCAAGTAGAACCTTAGTATTTGCATGTGTTTCAAGGCCATGTCTGTACATGCTAGGCTTGAAAACACCCGTTGTATGCGAACGTAGAGTCTATCACACCCGATCATCACGTGGTGTCTCGAAACGACGAACTTTCTTAACGGTGCATACTAAGGAAGAACATATAATTATCTTGATATTAAGTGAGAGGGATCATCTTATAATGCTACCGCAGCGATCATGATCGTAACTAAGCAAAATAAGATGCATAAAAGGATAAACATCACATGCATGGATAATGTGATATGATATGGTCCTTCTCGCAATAGATCTCCATCTTTATGCGTCTTGGTATGATCTCCATCATGCCACCGGCGCGGCACCAAGGTCCATGACGCCACCACCATGGTCGTCCTTCTCCATTACAATATATCTCATGGATATATCTACAGCACGCAGGCCTTAAAAAGGAAAAACACAACCATATGGCTCCTGCCGGTTGTTTACAATAAATCTCATTTCATACAACAATTTTGTAACAATGACCATATCACATCACATGCCCTGCAAAAACAAGTTAGACGCTTCTAAATTATCTTTGCAAATTTTACGTGGTTTTGGGCTTCCTAGGAAAGAACCGATCTTACCTACGGACAAGAACCACAACGTTGATTCGCTAGTTGTTTCTTTTCGTCCCTTTCCAGGGCCCTCCGTTGCAAATGCCATATCACTAATGTTAGAGAAACTGACACCCCCAAAGCCACTTTATACGGTACAAGCCGTATGTCAAGCGTGACACGCAATCTGCGCTTAGGGCCGCTTCAATCCAACATTGCCGCAATATGAACAAGTGCACAAAAGAGGGTAACAACTAGAGGTTCAACGCCCACATCTCTATGTGTTCTAACCGTACAAATCATCTACGCATAGACGAGGCTCTGATACCACTGATGGGTTCGTTGCATAGAAAACAAAAAATTTCCTACGGTTGTAACAGCCAAGATCACATCTAGAAGATCACTTGTAACGGTTTGAGAAGGACTCACCCTCGAAGACCAAAAGCTTTAACGAGAACTATTCTCATGGGTGATGTAGTCGAACACTCGCCGACCTCAAGGTCGTGATGAAGACTTGACGCCACGAACGGGCAGCGTCTCCGTAGTCGGTCACACGTACAGATCAGTGACGACCTCCGCCCCTTGCTCCAGTTGGGAAGCGGAAGTAGTGGATCCTCGGGAACTCCAGCAGCACTACAACATAGTGGTGGTGGTGGTAGAGAAGATCTTGAGCAGGGCTTCGCCTAAGCACCGTACTCGTGAAACTGGATCAGGTAGCAAGGGGAGGAAGATGCCAACCAAAGGGCATATGAGAGATGGAGGAATGGGTGTGTAGAGGGGTCTCCACCCATCTATATATAGGAGGGGGAGGCAGCCCCCAAGGGGTAGCACGCCCCAAGAGGTGCCCCCACCTCTCCCCTCATCATGTGGGTGGACTCCCCACTCACAAAAACAAAGGGTCACACATTATTCCCATAACTTCCATAATTCTTCACTCAAAATTCCAAGAGTTTATCACATTAAAACACTTTTAATTATCTTGTTTAATGTCACTCAAATTAATGAACACTTCATTCAATGAGTACTTCATTGATGAACACTTCATTCAATGAACACATTAACAATTATCCCCTTGCACTATTTTGATATACCGAAACTATTCCAGCAGTTTTATCAAAACAGTCCATGTGCTGTCCAGTATATTCTCTGGCGTTCCGTATCCACTCAAACGCGTCAACGAATCCTTAAGTGTGTCACCCTACGGTTCGTGAATAAAATGGACATGACAGAGACTCTTCTCTGATCAATAATCATCAGCGGGATCTGGAGATCCATGATGACTCCCACTTACTCAACGATGAACTAGTGATCGTGTGAACCAAAACTCCGTAACCAATTCCTTTTGTCTCGCGATATTTTACTTGTCCGAGATCCGATCATTTGGTATCATCCATACCTAGTTCGATCTCGTTACTGACAAGTACTCTTTACTCGTTCCGTGATATAACATCCTCGTGAGCCAGTCACGTGCTTGCAAGCGATGTCAATGTGATATCACCGAGAGGGCCCAGAGTATATCTCTCCGTCATCTGGATGGACAAATCCCACTCTTGATCCACGAGCCTCAACTAACACTTTCCAAGTACCCAACGACACCTTTATAATCACCCTGTTACGGTGTGACGTTTGATGGAATCAAAGTACTCTTCCGGTGTCAGTGATTGACGTGATCTCATGGTCTAAGGATTAGAGTTACTTCGTGAAAGTTTGATACAGCAATAGAAACTTGATGACATGATCGTATTGCTATAACTACTGTGGGTGTATGTTCATCACATCATTCTCCAATGACATGACCTTGTTATTAACAACATCCAATGTTCATGACCAGGAAACCTTGATCATCCGTTAATCAACAAGCTAGTATAAAGAGAGGCATTACTAGGAACCTTTTCTTTGTTTATTAAACACACATGTATTAACGTTTCCGGTTAACACAATTATAGCATGAAAATAAACATTTATCATAAACATGGAATAAGATAATAACCACTTTTATTATTGCCTCTCGGGCATATTCCCTTCAATAGGGTAGTCCAAATATGATCAAAAGTGTATGAAAGTGTATCTAGATCATAGCAATATCACACAAAACATGCATGGAGCAAGCAGAAATTATAGATACGTTTTGGACGTATCAACATCCCCAAGCTTAATTCCTGCTCGTCCTCGAGTAGGTAAATGATAACAACATAATTTCTGTGGTGACATGCTAGCAACCATAAAAGAACTTTGAAAAGTAAAGCAATCAAGGTTAGAGATTCAATTCAAGTCATAACATGCAAGAGTCTATATTAGCATTGAAACAAGTAACAAAAGAACATTAGGTGCAAGAGCTCTCGCTGTCCGTGACTCGAATGTCTCCAAATGGTGTTTGCGTGCAAGAAGGAGGATAGGGAATACGAGAAAAAGTATTTTTTTTGTGTTGAGAACTCAATCTACTAAAGTTTCACACTCGGTCTTCTTTGGAATCTTATCTTGACTCGTCCCGAGACCACTAGCCACGTACAAGTCAATTTGATCCACTCCTTTTCGATATTTTGAGCACTCATGCAATGGATGAGCGTAAGCACGAGAGTTGACACTTAGGATGGAAAAGAGAGAAATATGGTGGAGGAGGAAGACAAAAAGGATAAGAAAGGCTCACATCAATGAGGACAATCATAGGCAAGAGATGCCAAATGATAGATATGATGTGAGGAGTAGGGATTGCCATGCAACGGATGCACATACGAGCTAAGAAGCTCTCCAAAGGAACTAGTGGGGGTGCATCTAACTTGCTCGCTCATTAAGACCTAGAGCTCTTTTGAGGAGGCTCATCCTTGTAATATGCAAGCCAAGTTCTATAGTGTAAAGGTCCCCACATAGCTATATGCATAATGATCATCTCTATGGAGTACAAAGATATAGAGGGAGTACTAATGTGGATCTGTCAAAAGGATAGTAGTGTGTCCCCTTTCTCTCTTTTTATTTCTTTTTCTCTTTTTCTATTTTTTTGTATTTTTTTGTGGCCTCAATGGCTCTTTCTATTTAACTCCCATTTGTCCTCTTTGGGATCTTTTATTGTGTCCACTTTGGGATCTTTTCCTCACTTAAGGGCAACACTCTATTTTACAAGAAGGTAAAGGAGATCTTTCACACTTTACAAGGTACTCAAAATCATAAAGAAGATGTAACTATCATGATGTATGCAATGTATGTCGCTGCCAGTGTAGCAAGAACATGTATGACATGAAGATCAAGTCATGAAGAGGTGGATGTTGCATGGCAATATAACTCGGAAAGGCTATGGAAATGCCTTGATAGGTAGGTATGGTGGATGTTTTGAGGAAAGATATAAGGAGGCTTATGATGACAGAGTGTATCATGCCAAGGGTTTGGATGTACCGGCGAAGGTGGACACCAACTCTCGGAGTGAGAGGAAGGCAATGCACGGTACGGGAGAGGCTAGCAAAATATGGGAAGGTGGAAGTGTCAACTTTCAATACTTACATTAGTCCGAAGAACTCATGCACTTATTATCGGTAACTCTCAATCTAATAAGGAGGTTCACAAAGAGACAAGTACCCCAAGGAGGAGTGTATGGGGGTTTGGTTATCCTTGCGCATCCTCGACTCATGGTACGTGAGTGTTCTCTGATATTCGATCCCTCCAAAGATTAGTGATCCATCTAGTAGCTAGAGTTCTCAACTTGTTTTGTAGGTTTTGAAAATAAACACGGATTGCCCAAAATACGACACCTATCACTAATAGGCTAGAGCTCTTGACACCAAAAGTTCAAACATTACTCACAACAATACCTCAAAACTATTGCAAGCTACTACTAGAATTAAATAGCAACCTCAATTACCTACTTTCAAGACAATACACAACTCAGTGCAACAACCAACTCTCTTTAACAAGATAAACATGAAAACTAAAAAGAGTTCCAGCAACAAACTAAACAAAAGCCAAGGCTCTTGCTAAAGACAAACTAAGACTAAAACTAAACATGGCAGTAGCTATGAAAAGATAAAGAACACACAACAGCAAAAAGATAAGCAGGAAAAATCCTATGATGTGAAATAAATTTTGAAAGTGGAGCGTGTTTCTCTCCCACACAAAGTAAGGAGGGATCTAACTTGTTATGAACAGCAAGCAAAGCTAAAGAAAACTAAAAATAAAACCTAAGAGCGAGACGCTCCAAGCATAGCACATAACGCATGAAGTGATAAAAATATAGTGAGACGAAGGACGAACTGATGATTGTTGATGGAGAAGGGGATGCACGGGGGCATCCCCAAGCTTAGACGCTTGAGTCTCCTTGAATATTTATTGGGGATGCATGGGGGCATCCCCAAGCTTGAGCGCTTGACACTCCTGGATCTTCTTTCATCATCTTCCATCGCACACTTGAAAACTCCCTTCATACATAACTCATCATAAGCTGATTAGAGAGGTTAGTACCCTTAATAATTAATTTTTCCCCACTGGATATAAAGATATTCTTGAAGAGCTACTGTTTCTCAAGAGTGCCAAAAAGTTTTTGCAAAGAAAAAGCAAGCTTAAGGTTTGCAAAAGTTAGGAGAGACAAAACATGGCAGAATCGGTGAAAAACAGAACAGCAGATAGTAAAGAATTTTTTAGGGGTACTTCTGCAACTCAAATCAAAAAACTCAGAACATACGGAAGTTTCGTAATTGTATAGAGAATACTGTGTAAAAAATTCGGCTCAAAAAGATGAACTGGGATTTTTCTGAAATTTTTCTGGTCACGAGGACAGAATCTGTTTTCTGGACAGCATGTCACAACTTTTACTTCCCTTGCCGTAAGAGGCTATAACTTGGCACAAAGTTGAAAAATAAAGATACAATGATGTTGCTACAGTAGTAACAATCATCAACACACAACAAAAGCAAAAATAACAACCTAAATTCGTTGCGGGCTGCCTCCCGAAAGCGCTTTCTTTTATGCCTTTAAGCTAGGCATGAAGCAAAAGAAGAATCAAGTTTTATCAAGAGAAAGAGAATAAGTAGCCCGAGTAACAGACTCAAAAGGTAACTTGATTTTCTTTCTAGGGAAGTGTTCCATCCCCTTTTTAAATGGGAATTGGAATTTTATATTCCCCTCTTTCATGTCAATAACCGCACCAAAAGTGCGAAGAAAAGGACGTCCCAAAATAAATGGACATAAAGGTTCACACTCTATATCCATAACAATAAAATCAACGGGAACATAGTTGTCATTGACAATGATAAGAACATCGTCGATCTTCCCTAAAGGTTTCTTTACGGAAGAATCAACAAGACGAAAACCAAAAGAACAAGGCTCAAAGGGTTTCAATTCAAACATATCAAATATTCTTTTGGGCATAACGGAGGTACTAGCTCCAACATCACATAAAGCATAGCAAGAGAAGTTATTTAATTTAATTTTGATCATAGGGTCCCAACCCTCATCTAGCTTCCTAGGTATGGAGGCTTCTACTCTAAGCTTCTCCTCCCTAGCTTTGATGAGAGCATTTGTGATATGCTCCGTGAAGGCAAGATTAAGTGTGCTAGTGTGGGGGTCTCTAGACATTTTGTGTAATAAACTGATAACTTCTGAGAGGGTACAACTATAAAAATCAATATCACTACTATCAAAGGTGGTAGTAGTGTCATCTAGGCTCACTTGTTTGAAACCCTCTATGTTCATAGGAGTTTCTTTTTCTACGGTTGAGGTATTAGCATCACCATTAATAGGTCCAACGGGACTAGGAGTGCATTGGGTGCTAATAGTTTGAGTGTCCTCAACAATTTGGATAGTGGCAACTGTGTGGTGTGTAGGAAGGCTCTTAATTCTATCCTCTTCCTCTTTTTCTCTAGCCCATCTTTCTTTAAGTTTAGCCATCATCCTAATATTTTCATTAATTTGTAATTGGATAGCATTAATAGGAGTGGCCTTATTATCCTCAAGGGGAGAGGTTCTAATTTTAAGCATCTCAATATCAAGGGCTAAGCTTTCTACCTTCAAAGAGAGATTATCTATTTTAGCTAATTTCTCCTCTACATTTTTGTTGAAGGCTTTTTGGGTAGTGATAAAGTCTCGAAGCATGCTTTCTAATTCAGAAGAGGGGTTCTTGTTGCTAGTGTAGGTATTGTTGTTCCCATAGTTGGATGGAAACGGTCTAGGATTGCTAGCAAAATTTCCCCTATAAGCATTGTTGTTGAAGTTGTTTCTAGCAATAAAGTTCACATCTACTTGTTCTTGAGCAACCAAAGAATTTAAAGGGACATCATGAGGATCAATAAAGGGTTGCTTGGTAAGTAGAGACATAATTAAGTCAACTTTTTCATTGAGGGAGGTAATTTCCTCGAAAGAGTTTACCTTCCTACCTGTTGGAGCGCGTTCGGTGTGCCATTGGGAATAATTGGTCATCATTTCATCGAGAAGCTTCGTGGCAGCACCAAGTGTAGTTGACATAAAGGTTCCTCACGCGGCCGAATCTAACAGGTTCCGCGAGGTAAAGTTCAAGCCTGCATAAAAAGTCTGGATAACCATCCAGGTAGTCAAACCATGTGTAGGGCATTTCTTAACAAGAGATTTCATTCGTTCCCAAGCTTGGGAAACGTGTTCATTATCCAATTGTTTAAAATTCATAATATTACTCCTCAATTGGATAATCTTAGCAGGAGGGTAGTACTTCCCTATAAAAGCATCTTTGCACTTATCCCAAGAATCTATGCTATTCCTAGGCAAAGATTGAAACCAGATTTTAGCATCTCCCCTTAAAGAGAAAGGAAAGAGCTTGAGCTTAACAAAATCACCTTCTACTTCTTTATACTTTTTCATATCACATAATTCAACAAAATTATTCAAGTGTAAAGTAGCATCATCTCCAGCACCAGAGAATTGATCTCTCATAACAAGGTTTAGCAAAGCAGGTTTAATTTCATAAGAGGTAGCTGAAGTGGCAGGTGTGGCAGTGGGAGTGCAGATAAAGTCTTGGTTGTTGTGACTAGTGAAGTCACACAACTTGGTGTTTTCAGTGGAACCCATAGTAGCAGCAAGTGTGGCAGATTTTTTTCAATTTTTGATAAAAGAAACAAAGATAAAAACTGAAAGGTAAACTAACAAGACTAAAAAAACAAAGGTAAAGGGTAGTGTGCAACTCCCCTATCTTAGCACTCGGAGTCCCCGACAACGGCGCCAGAAATTTGGCTTGATGTGCGAGATAATGATAGTGATTTCTCGCCCTTCGTTGGTAAACCCCAAGTGGAAGGCGTGATGTAGCACAGCAGCAAATTTCCCTCGGTGAAGATACCAAGGTTTGTCTCCAGTAGGACTCCGGAGATGATAAGTAGGTGTCAGCGGCGCAACTGACGCGGACCTGCACACAGACACGATAACTTTGTTCCCAACGAAGTTCAGAGAGGTTGTCAATCTCTCCGGTCTTGTTGTTCACAAAGGATCAAACACAAGGGATAATGATAGCAATTGAAAGTAAAAGAAGAAAAGTAAATGAGCGTGTAAACAGTGATGAGGATATGGACTGGGATACGTGATGTTCACTAGTGATGTCTCTCTCCCAAAAGACGATAAAATTGCTATGCGAGGTAAAGAAATTACAGAAAGACAATTGACAGGATTATGAACGCACCGCAATGCTAACTATGCTACAAAAGAAAGGATGAGGCTCAAAAGAATGGGCATGACGCCAAAATAAGTAGACCGAAATCCAACTGCATCTACTACTAATCATCCACCTTGAGATATATATGCAGAACATCTCGCTGGTATTAAGTTGCGAGCCCACCCAAAGTGTAAACCCAAAGCAACAGACAACTTCATTAAAAAGAACTTTGCGTAAAGTAAACAATCCTTGTAACCGCGGTTACAAGCACCGTTGTTTTCCCCCTTGTGACAACAACACATCCCCTAGGCTCATGTGTCTGTCACTCAAGCGTGTCATCGGGGGGCATGAACCCACAATCGAGAAAAACGTTCCCTCTTGGAGTCACTACCTACTACTTGGCCAAAGCAATAAACAACAACGGAGAACATTCAAGAATTACTTAGGAACAAAAATATAAGAGATAAGAACCAAATATATTACTCAATCACAATCTGAACATAATCTCATAATCCATCAGATCCTATCAAACTCAACATAGCAATAGCAGAAATATTATAAAAGTGCCTCGATCATGTAGGGCAGCTCACGAGGTCTAAACCATGAAGAACAAAGAGGGGAGGAGAACATCACATAGCTACTGATCACGGACCCATGGTCCAAGGAAAACTACTCACGAGACATCCGGGGAGCATCCACGGTGGAGAGGAGACTCCCGGAGGTCAATCCTCCCTCCGGCAGGGTGCCGGGAAGAGGTCTTCTGGTGCTCCCGATCTCGGAAGCGCAGCGGCGGCGGAACAGAGGCGAGTTTGCGAAATAGGGTTCTCTTTTTAGATTTTCCCCGTGACGGAGAATAAATAGGCGAAGGGGGGCAGCCAGAGGTGGACCAGGGGCCCCAGGCGCGCCCCTGGCTCGGCCAGGGGTGGGGCCGCGCCGGGTGGCCGCCTGGGCCCCCCTGGGTCCCCTCTGGCCCTTCCCGGGCTCTTCGCGAGGCTTCCTGTACGCCGATTTTTCTTGTATTTTTCCCGGAATTTTTCTGGCACTTTTTATATGGGAAAAAACTGAAATAGAAAAACAACAAAAAACAAGAACTGGCACTGGGGTGCACTGAGTTAATAGGTTAGTCCAAATATGATCAAAAGTGTATGAAAGTGTATCTAGATCATAGCAATATCACACAAAACATGCATGGAGCAAGCAGAAATTATAGATACATTTTGGACGTATCAATCATCGCTACAGGAGAGAACGTCTCCTCGTAGTCAACTCCTTGAATTTGTCAGAACCCCTTCGCGACAAGTCAAGCTTTGTAGACAGATACGTTTCCGTCTGCGTCAGTCCTTTTCTTGAAAATCCATTTATTCTCGACGGCCTTGCGGTACTCGGGAATATCCATCAAAGTCCATACTTTGTTGGTGTACATGGATTCTATTTAGGATTTCATGGCTTCAAGCCATTTATCGGACTCGGGTCCCTCCATTGCTTCTTTGTAATTGTAGGTTCATCCGACTCATCAGCCGAGATTGCATTCACAAGATGTCCGTAAAACTCAGTAGGTTGACGGACTCTTGATGACCTACGGGGCATAAAAGGTTCCTCTTCATTCTCATCATGATCATGATCAATGTCATGATCGTTATGAATGTCGTTCTGGCCATTCTCTTCAGCTCCCACTGTGGAAGATGGTTCCAGAACAACTTCCGTAGCCGTTTCTTCCAACTGGAGTGATTGGTCAGTCACTTCATCGAGGTCTATTTTCCTCCCACTCAACTCTTTCGCGAGAAACTCCTTCTCAAGAAAGTGTCCCGTCTTGGCAACAAACGTTTTGCTGTCAGACTTGTTGTAGAAGGTGTATCCACAAGTTTCCTTGGGATAGCCCACAAAGATGCAGTTATCCGCCTTGGATTCAAGTTTTTCAGGTTGTAGTTTCCTAACATAAGCCTCACAACCCCAAATCTTCAGGTGAGACAACTTAGGTTTCGTGCCATGCCATTCTTCAAATGGTGTTGTCTTTACGGATTTGGATGGTGCCCTATTAAGAATATGAGCGGCAGTTTCTAATGCATACCCCGAGAATGACACAGGCAAATCAGTATGAGACATCATCAATCATACGCTATCCAATAGGGTTCGATTACGTCGCTCAGACACACCGTTTCTCTGAGGTGTGCCTGCCGGCGTAAGCTATGGTACTATGCCACAAGACTTCAGATGATTTCCAAACTCGTGACTCAAATACTCGCCACCTCGATCCGATCGAAGGTGCTTGATTTTCTTTTCGAGTTGATTTTCGACCTCATTCTGAAATTCCTTGAACTTTTAAAAGGTTTCAGACTTGTGCTTCATCAAGTAAATATACCCATATCTACTCAAGTCATCAGTAAAGGTCACGAAGTAACGAATACCATTGCGAGTGGGGACGTTCATGGGTCCATATACATCCGTGTGTATGATCCCCAATAAGTCATCCGCACGCTCCATTATCCCATTGAATGGAGTCCTTGTCATTTTTCCCATGAGGGATGGTTCACATGTATCAAGGGATCCAAAATCCAATGACTCAAGAAGTCCATCCTTATGGAGCTTCTCCATGCGCTTTATACCAATATGACCAAGTCGGCAATGCCACATCTTCATGTGATCTTCATCATTCTTCAATCTTTTGGCCTCAATATTGTTAATGTGACACACGTCACCATCGAGATCAAGTACGAATAAACCATGCAACTCCGGTGCGTGAACATAAAACATTTTATCCTTATAAATCGAACAACCAATTGTATCAGACTTAAAAGAATAGCGGTCTCGCTTCAAGCAAGATCCACTAACGATGTTCACACTCAACGTGGGTACATAGTAGCAATTATTCAGAACTAAAACCAATCCCGAAGGGAGACTAAGATGCTTCGTGCCGACCGCCAAGACTTCAATTTGACAACCATTACCCACGCGCATCGTCACTTCATCCTTGAGCAAGCGTCTCCTATTCCTTAGTCCCTGAATGGAATTAGAAATATGAGCGACAGATCCTGTATCAAGTATCCATGATGTGTTCCCGGCGCTTTTCAAGAGAATATCAACAATATGTATATCAAATATACTTTCGTCTCTCTTGGCGACCTTGCCAGCCTTCTTGTCCTTTAGGTACTTGGGGTAGTTGCGTTTCCAGTGACCTTCACCCTTGCAGTAGAAGCACTCCACTCCGGGTTTAGGCTTGGGTGCCTTGGGAGGAGCGGAAACTGACTTGCCATCCCTCTTGGGGCCACCTCTCTTGGCCTTCTCCCGCCTGCTTGACTTCTTGAAGTCAGTAGTCTTGTTGACCATGAAGACGGCGTGCTCCTTCTTGATCTCAACCTCGGCGCTCTTCATCATGGCGAACAACTCAGAAGGGGTTTTGGTCATCCCCTACATGTTATAGTTTAGCACAAAGCCTTTGTAGCTAGGGGGAAGCGACTGCAACACCCTATCAACAGCAAGTTCATATGAAATCTGGCATTCTAGAGCATTCAAGCGCTGAACGTAGCCAGACATTTTGACTACGTGCTCACTCACGCTGCCGTGCTCGTCCATCTTTGCTGAGAAGAAGGCTTCAGAAGCCTCGTACCGTTCAGCCCTGGCTTGAGGTGAGAAGACCGCCTTGAGGTCGGCGATAATCTCATATGCACCCATCCTCTCAAAGCGTTTCTGCAGCTCAGCCTCCATGGAGTAGAGCATGCCACTCTGGAAAAGGTTGTAATCATCAGTCCTGGAGAGATAGACATTCTTCTCGTCCTGACTGGCATCATCTGCTGGTGCGTCACCTAACGCGCCCTCTAGTACGTATTCCATCTTGAGGGGAACGAGGAGAATCCTTAGGGTGCGGAACCAGTTGGTTAAGTTTGTCCCATCTGTTTTTAGCTTATCTTTCTCTAGGAATGATCCTAAGTTGCACGAGGGCAAGGTGCTGCCATCTACAAGGTTGATTCACAAGGATACATATTTAGACTTTTGTTCATAATGTGGAGTTTCAATTTAATCTCAAAATTCTAGAAAGCTCCTACTTAGATAAACACCTCTCAATTTAACTACGTGATTACACAATCCCAGCCCCTATACCTCCCCCGATCGTCACGGCCATCAGTATGCGAACCAGGTAGTCCTCTAAGCCAATCACATCAGGAATGTGACTCGTGCTCGACCTTTCGGTCTCCTGTGTTCCAGGCCCGCATCTACATATGTCAAGCCTGCCAATCGAACCTTGATGTTAGTTGTTCAGCAAGGCCATATATGCATATGCCAGGCTTGCCGAACCCAACCTCATGCGTACTCCGTTGAATATGTAGGACAACTCCGGTATGTACGGAGCATCAAGCCATATGGGAGAACCTTCCAGGCGGTGCCCACCAAGGGAGAACACAATGTTGGTATTGTGAGAGATGGTCATGTTTCGTGCTACCGTCGATATATCTAGCATACTAGCATAAAACAGAAAGTAAACTGTAAATCATACAACCTATGATCCCCCTTCATGCAAAGAAAAGTTAAACGCCTTTCTACTTTAGCTTATGAAAGTTTTACGTTGCTGCTAGGGGTTTCGATAGAGAGAACCGTTTCTATCCTGCGAAAAACATGCCACAACACCGTCTCCCATCCGTCTCTATTACACCCCTGTTGGGGCCCTCCATTGCAAACATCTTCGCATCGCTAATGCAGAGAGACAGAAACCCCCCCAGCCACTTTATATGGTACGATCCATATGTCAAGCATGGAACCAGTCTTGCGGAAACGCGTAAGGTCGGTCGGGGCCCGCTTCATCAAACATTGCCGCAACGCTAAATGAGTACACGTGGGAGGGTAACGAATGAAGATTCGATGCCCACATCCTAGATGTGTTCTACCCGTACAATACATCTACGCATAGCTAGCTCATGATACCACTGTTGGGATACGGGGCAGAAAACACAATTATTTTTCATACCTACTGTACCCGAACCCAAGATCTATGCTATGTCAATGTAAAGTAACGGAGGGAATCGGTGTTCATACCTTTGAAGACCGAAAGAAGGAAACGTTCTTGCGAACGTGGCTGGCGTAGACTCGGAACTATGACCTCCCTGTCATGTAGAAGGCCACCACCGGCGAGGATGACTCCCGGTAAAACTCCAGCGACGAAGTAGCACCACAGGTGTAGTGCCTCGAAGATATTATACACGTACGGTACAATCGATGTTCCTCCCGGGGCCCAAACTAGGCGAGCAGCGGAAAAAAGACGGCTACGGATCCCGACTCCAGCAGAACGACGGCCTGCCTTATGGTGGAGAACTCCAATCCTGGTGCAGACTCCAAACAAGGGGAGTCCACTTCCGGGAAGGAGAAGGAGGAAGAAGGAGATATTGGTGTGTTGGAAAAAGGGGGGTCTACCCCTCCTTATATAGGCCAAGGGGGGGGGTTCCATCCTCCTCCCCTCCCCCATGTGGGACTAAACTCCCAAGGGGGGGGAGTGCGCCGGCCAAGGGGGTGGTGGGCCCCACCCTTAGCGCCATGCCCAAGGGGGGAGATCCCCTCCTCCCTTAATGGGCCCCATGGGCCCATTTAGTCTTTTTCCCATTGTTTTAATTTATTTAATATGTTTTAAATATTTAATTCATATAATTAAATAATAAAACATTATTAAAAAAATTAAACTTTATTTTGAACTATTCAAAATGTCCGGAAACCATTCCGTCCTCCTCCGGAACTATTCCGGTGATTCCTCCTATTTCACCGATTGATCCCGTAACTGTCCTATGCATCGATTGCACTTAAGTGTAACACCCCAACGGTCCGGGAAACAGCAGACATGGTCGAGACTCTTCTCATTGACCAATGACTAGTCAGTTGGATCTGGTTACAATCCTTGACAGCCCTTGCGCTTCCATCGAATGAACTTCGATCGCTTTTGGAAACCGTTAACGATACGACGTAATCTCTTTGTGCCGCGGTACTTTGTTTGTCCGAGGTAATCATCGGTATCCTACATACCGTGTTCACATCTCGTTCACAACAAACAACTTCTCTCGTGCATGATCATTGCATCTCTTGTGACCTAGTCACATCCTTGCAAGGTGTTGATGCAATATCACCGAGTGGGCCCAGAGTACCTGTCCTGTCACAAGTACTGACAAATCCCTCTCTGATCTATTAACATAGTCATCAACCATCTATTTCGGAATACCCAAAGTGCACCGTTATAGCCAGCATATTTTAGTCAGGCGGTGGGATACAAATCAAAGTCTCCTCATAGATGACAATTACGTATGATCATTACGGTCTAAGGACTAAGACATATGTTACAAAGTCATAGCAACGCTGAACTATGTGACTCGATCACATTGCACTACTTTAGGTGGGTGTACGTCCATCACATCATTCCCCTTAACGATATGACCTCATTGTCAATGGACTTAAGTGTCGCCATGATCAGGAAAGCTTGATCAATCAATTGCCCAATGAGATAGTTTACCCGAGTTAAACTACAGACCATGTTTTATACTACACCTGTATTAGTATTTCCAAGTAGTACAGTTATAGCACAGTATAAAACGTATTATGAACAAAACGGATATGTGACAATTATCTATATTAATTTGTCTCTAGGGCACATATCCAACACCCCGAGCACTCCAGAGCATGCCCAGCTCCTCTCCACCCCTCCTAGCCCACTTCCCCTCTTCCAATTTGCAGCCGGCGCTTCTCCTCCGCCGCCTCTGACCTCCACGGCCGCCGCTACCCTCCTCCAAAATTCGAGCAGCACGGGTCCTCCCCCTCCTCCTAGACACGCCCGGCGTCCTCCCCTTGCAGCAGCCCCCTGGTGCCGCGTCTCCTCCGGCCTGGACCCCGCATCCGGCCCAGCCCGTGCTAGCCACGGCCACTGCTGTCGCGCCCCGCCGCGGCGTCTCCGCTGCTGGCCGCCCCGCGTGGCGTTGCAGCTGCCGGCGACAGTGTCGGGTGAGCCGCACCCCGCGCCCCCCACTCGGCCGGCCTCCGCTTCATCCATCGCCGGCGCCGCGCGTGGACGAGGCCGCTCCCCTGTTCCAGCGTCGCGGAGGTAGAAGAAAGGCAGGGGAGGAGAGAGAGATGGAGCTGACGGGCGGGTCCCGCCTGTAAGCGACCCGGCCCGACTGACCGCTAGGGCCCGCGGATCAGATTTAAGTGAAGGCGCCTCCCCCCTTAGGCGTCTTCCCGCAGGGAAGGTGTACTTCCCGCTTCGTCTGACCAGAATACGTTTTGACCACTCAAAAGCGTATTTCACTTCTGCTTCAGCCCAAAGTGCGCTTTCACTGTTCTGAAAGCGCATTTCCACCAAAACCAACCCATCGATACGGTTTCGCGAATATCTCTGCGACCTTAAGTCCAAACGCGGTGATTCTTTTTGCGTTGTATTCGTATCGAGCTCCTCTTCAGTTTAGCATAAGTTTTGTGCCATGTTTTTATGTTGTTATTTGCTGGTCAAGAAAAAAATGGTGTTTGACCTTTTGCCCGTTGCTTGTTATGAAATATTTTGCAAGGTTCTGCTTGTGTTGAAGATCCGGGAGTGTTCCACACTCCTCTGGTGAAAGGCAATCCACAATGCCCTTTGCACCTTTGCAAAGCTTTGACGTGTCTTTAAAAATTGCTTTACCGTGATGTGCTTATATCGTTGACCGTGATCATGTTGCCATGCTATGATTGATGTTATCATTGCCATGCTATCCTTGA
This sequence comes from Bromus sterilis, assembly GCA_950022295.1. Lineage (NCBI taxonomy): Eukaryota > Viridiplantae > Streptophyta > Magnoliopsida > Poales > Poaceae > Bromus > Bromus sterilis. The sequence goes on from OX465597.1 coordinate 38,119,630, forward strand.
TATTCTACTGTTATGCCATGTTTTGCCATATTACATTCATGCCATGCTTTGATCATATCATTGCCATGTTATGTCATGAACCATCGTAACCACAACAACACCATGTCAAGTTGATCATGTTATCTTTATGCTAGTTCATGCTATGCCTAAGTTATGCTTAACTGTATTCGTAATGTTGCCATGTTAATAACTGAATCTTTTTAACACGGATAAGTTCACCATCTAAAATGTGCTTGATCATATATTGAACTCTCATGTTAATATGCTATGCATTGTTATGATCTGATACTCATGTTGCACCTGATACTTGTGTTCGCTGTTGGAGATATGCTTCGTGACAAATTGATCAGGTGCCACCGAACCGGACTTATCCGTGAAGCCACATTTTCTTGTATGGGCGGGACTTGATTCGGTCTGCCGGTGGGTTCTCTTATTTGTATCACCAAGTAGGGGGGCTACGTGCTCGCGCTGCCCTGATCAGGCAGGCGGCGGTAGTCCTGAAAGCCAGAGTTGTTATGCGCGCGGTCCAGTGTTGATAAAAGTTTAGTGGTTCTGGTGGTAACGAAGGACACCTAACCACAGGTGGTTCTGGTGGTAACGTGGACACCTAACCACATGGCTACCCAAGACGGAATGTCAGTGATATGGTAAAAGGGACACTCGGTATGTCGGTCTCGTTGGGGATGTCCTAGTCCACTCCTGCGGTGCGAGTTCCAAGGATCCTGTGGGACAAGTACCGGGGTGTTGGATGGAGGAGGAACTCCATAATGTGGGTAACGTGCACAAACTCTGCAGAGTCAAAATCTATTCGAATAGCCGCGGCCTCGGTCATGGGACACAACTCGTACTAGGTCGCACCATATGATCAACTTGAGTACGGTGGCAAGTTTGTGGTAAGTGGATGGTCATGCGATGAGTGAATTGGTTGGGTGGTAACGGAGGACACCTAACCCGTTGGATGGTCGTGCGATGACCCGTTTGGTCATGCGACGACCTGTGGAAGTGATTGGTTCAGAAGTGACCCGGTGCTTGAGTCTGTAAGGACTCCGAGGTAAGCCACGTGATCATGCGACGATCATGTGGGGTCCATTGTGTGTGTGCATTAGTCTTAATACCGTTAATATGCTTGATGATTATCTGCTTGCATGATATTGCTGCTCACCTGTTTAATTCACTAATATACCTTAAACTGTTGCCATGTTATTGTTTTTCCTTGTTGCATGGTTGTTGTGAGCTTGCAAGTACATTCAATGTACTGACCTGGCGTGTTATGCCAGATTTGCAGGCCGTGCTTTGGATTCGTAGGACGACGTTCCCGGTGTTTGCGAGCTAGGAGGTGTCCCAGCCAGTGTCCCTGTGGATTGGAGTTCATCATCGCCGTTATTGTTCCGCTGCCGTCGATATTCCGCTGCTAGAGTTATGCTGCTGCTTGGTGTAGAACTGAGGCTAGCCTGAGGAGCAAGCCGTGTCTCCGCTAGTGTTGTAATGGACATCGTGTACCCTTATCTTCGGTAATATAAAGCTGTTCAGTTCTATATCAATCAGTGCCGTGCTCCAGAAGACTTGATCTCTGGGCTGGTGCACGGGGCGTTCCGGTCCTCTGAGCCGGGGTGCCACAGTGTGCTTCTTCCTGATTGGTCGAGGTGAGCTGAAAGAAACAAAGCGCTTGAAGTACCGGTTTGTGGTTGAAACCGGTGCTAAAGACCTTTCTGACTTCATTTGCTATTTTTTGAACTCAGAAAAGGTTGAAACTTGGCATGGTATCATCATTTTACCATAACATGTGTGCAAAAGTTGAGAGGGTTACAACAAAAACTGGATGCACTTCGTGTACAAACTGGACCATCTCTTTCAAAGTACGAGGGTTTTAGACGAAAACACATCTGTTTCAAAGGCATTTCATTTTCTAAACTTATTTCAACTCTCTTTTTTTGCATCCAACATGCAACATTCAAATCCACATACTAAAATTTCAACCCTTTCTGACTTCATTTGCTATTTTTCATGCATTTAATAATTTATTTTGAGCTAAATGACCCTGTAATTGGAAAGCACTACAACTGAACTCAGAAAAGGTTGAAACTTGGCATGGTATCATCATTTGACCCACATAGCATGTGTGCAAAAGTTGAGAGGATTACGGCAAAAACTGGATACACTAGAGGTGGGCTATATATATAGGCAACGACAAGCCTGATCCAACGGCTCACAAGCCTGATCCAATGACTCACAAGCGCTTGAAAGAAACGCGCAATCCGTGTGCTTCTTCCTGATTGGTTGGATCCAACGGCTCAGAAGCCTGATCCAACGACTCACAAGCGCTTGAAAGAAACACGCGATCCGTGTGCTTCTTCCTGATTGGTTGGATTCAAAATCGTGTACGGTTAAAAGCGCGTGGAAGAGGACTCCACGCAACGCCAGTAGGCACTAGTTCTTTTCTCGTGCACTGTTTCCCCTTCCGCGCCACCGCCACCATGCCGCCCCGCCGCCGCCCACCAAGCTACCACGGCGTCCGCGAGCGCTCGGACGGCACATTCATGGCGGTGATCACTTGCGCCAACAACGAGCGTGTGTGTCTCGGCAGGTTCTGGCATGAATATTTAGCCGCCCGCGCGTACGACGTTGCGGCGTGGAGGCTCGGCCGCCCGCGCGCGGAGATGAATAACCGCCACTGTCGCATCTTGGAAGGGCCGGAGGACATGGCAGATCCGCCGCTCCTCCTCACTAAAGAGGACCACCGCCTCCATCGTCGACGAGCGGTGCTCAGCCTCACCTCGGAGCAGGACCAGCATGACGTGCAGGATTGGTACGCGATACATCCCCGTGAAGCCTCGGAGCAGGCGGAACACTGGACGAGGCTGGCGGCCGAGAGCGCGGAGTGGCGACAGAAGCGTCATGAATGGCGGGAGGAGCAGCGGGCGGCCCAGGCGATGGCGGAGGAGGAACTGGCGAGAGGCGCCTCCAACTGGCCCCTCGGTGACCCCCGCTGGATAGCGCTGGAGGATGACATCAGCTCCGTCACCGAAGACGATTTCTCTGACGACGAGGAGGAGTAGTTTTTTTATGTTCTAGGTTTGAGATGTTAAGTTGTTGAATGTTTTAAGTTTGCCGCGTCGCCGCCACCATGCCACCACATGTTATAAGTTTCCCGCCACCATTGAATGATTTATTTTGGGCTTCAACCCTTTCTGACTTCATTTAGTATTTTTCATGCATTTAATGATTTATTTTGGGCTAAATGACCCTGAAATTGGAAACCACAACAACTAAACTCAGAAAAGGTTGAAACTTGGCATGGTATCATCATTTGACCCACATAACATGTGTGCAAAAGTGGAGAGGGTTATGGCAAAAGCTGGATGCACTTCATGTACAAATGGGACCATCTCTTTCGAAGTACGAGGGTTTCACACGAAAACTCATCTGTTACAAAAGCATTTCATTTTTATAAACTTATTTGAACTCAAGACTTTTTGTGTATTCAATATACATCATTCAAAGCCACATACTAAAATGTCAACCCTTTCTGACTTCATTTGCTCCTTTTCATGCATTTAATGATTTATTTTGAGCTAAATGACCCTGAAATTGGACTAATGCTTGTGGGCGAGCCTTTAGTCCCGGGTCGAGCCACAAACCGGGACTAATGCTTGTGGGCCAGGAGCGAGGTGCATTGGTCCCGGTTCTTGGCTGGAACCGGGACATATGCCCCCAGAAGAACCGGGACCAATGCCGCACGAGACCCGGGCGGCCCCCTGGGCGCACGAACCGGGACGTATGCCCCCATGGGTCTCGGTTCGTGGCACAACCGGGACTAATGGGCTGGAGAGGCTTGAACCAAAGCCCTGTTTTCTACTAGTGTAATAAGAAATCTTTCTAGATATCAATCCCCTTGCCCCTTGTTCTTTGAGAATCAGAAGGATTCTTTTCGAGTTTGTTCCATTGAGCCCCTCCTCTATAGTACAAGAAGATTGATCATCTTGAAAAAATACGCATTGTACATGTATCAATCTTTGGTAATTGATGATTGAAAGGAGAAGATTCAAACACCATTCTCTGTCCGCCTCCTTTTTCCAATCAATTTTCTCTGCTTCCAACTTACTGCAGCAAACCAAAAATGTAACCCAACATAGAAAATCAATAATATAACTATGGTAAGACATTAAGCCTCTCAGGTCGGAGGCAAGCACAATTCACGTTTTTTGCTCTTTCCAAGTCCGCAACAGTACATAAACAGACCAACTATGATTTATTTTTTTCCTCTGTAAAAGTACAATTAAGTTTCATATATACCCCCTGAACTCCTCCAATCATAAAATTGCAAAACATGATTAATTGGTTAGATGGAGCATGAAGGAAAGCAGCAAAAGGGAGAAACACGAACTTATTAAACATAGAAATGGTGTAAGGTCGTTGGGTGGACTAGAAGGATAATTCCAACCCAGGTGAGGTCATCAGCTGCAGTTTTAAGGGGGAGAAAATAATGGAAGGATCGGTCAGGGCATACCCATTGTGACAGAGAAACCATGTGTTTATAAATTTATTTTGCAAAGAAAATGATATGTTGCTATGGCAACATGAAGAGAAATGAAGAGATCTAGAAACCTGTTAAGAGGCGAATCAATTCGACGCCTATAAAATTAAAGGGTCCAGGTTGAACCAACAATACAAGAAGCATTTTAATGTTAAGTGTGTAGGGAAACATTAGAAGTCCAGGCTCATACCTTATATACAGAATCATGCAGATTATTGAGATCGTGTTCATGGGTGCTACACATCATTGCTAAATTATTCGGAAACAAAAGTAAACAACGGCAGGACTTGGCACAGACCATGAAGAAATCACATGAATTCATGATGTAGAAAAAAACTATTATCCTATCTCAATAAAAAAATTGCTGCAGTAATATGTATCAACAAAATAGGGCAGGTCATAAACAAAAAACTATTATTCGAGCTCTATATTGATTCGGACCACAAATCCTGAAAATTTAAGAGGGGACAAGGATGATGAGGAAGAGCTTACTGGGTGGTTGTGTCCCGATCCCACCCAAGAGGAAGTAGTTGGTGGCTTGGCGCCCTGGACCCTGTCGCAGAACATCTCGATGACAGGAGGCAGGCCCTTAGCCTGCTGACTCAAGATCAGTGTTCAGCAACGATAGGGCGAGACGTCAACATGCTCCATGTGCAGCACCAAGAGTCCGAAACAGACTCCTTGAACACGTGTACAATGGATCCACAACAATTTCTTGGGTCGTCCGCGTAATCCTCTTTGGTCAAATATGACTTGAAAAAATCCCACTTCTGCCAGCGGCAGTGCAGGCAACTGGATCATTGCTCAACCTCATCTGATTTCTACGCGAAGGTGCCGCAACGGCGGCGTAGCAGTGGCGCGGGCGAGCGAGGCGGCGTGGCGGGGCGGCGGAGGTGGAGGTAGGTCGATGGAGGCCGCCGGGTGCAGCGAGGCGGAGTCGGCGGCGGCCATGGGGGCATGTCACGGGCAGGGGATCGCGGCGGAGGATGGATGAAGAAAGGGTAGAGATCCTTGATTTGGTGGGATGCGGGAAGGGGGACGTGGGTTTTGTCTGACAGGTGCTGGTGTGTCAGGATACAACGGTTTTCGGAGAGGACGTACCAAGTGAGCATTTAAGAGTAGAGATTGAAAAGATCCACCACTGTCACTGACAGGTGGGTCCAGGCCATTAGGTTAATTTCCTGATAAATTTAAATGTTAATTAAACTATGTGTGAGTGACATGTGGACCCATCCCCTAATGATTATTTGTTAGATTAAAATTGTACCCTGTTAGCCTCTGAGTCTATGACAGTAGGTCCCACCAGTCAGTTTGACCAAGTTAAAATACTGTTCTGGATAATGTTTGATTTATTAAATAAACAATTCCAAAAATTCCAAAAAAATCATTTAAATATTAGAAATTCAATATCTTTTAAACTGTAACTCCGATAGAAGAACTTTATACATGAAAGTTGCTCAGAAAAATACAACGAATACGAATACGCTATCCGTATACCAATCACCCCCCTCTAACACAACGAACATGAGACATTCCCCCTCCGGTTGCACTATCCGGTAATCGACCGGAGCCGGTAAAACTTTCCGGATGAAATTGTTCTGAACATGAAAGTTGTTCAGAATTGTTCAACGAGCACGGATACACTATCCACATGTCTGTCAGATGTCTCTAACACTGCAGACATGGAACCTTCCCCCTCTGTATCATCTGTCCGGTAATCAACCGGTACGGATGAATGATCCCCGGATAAATTCCTGCTTCGGGAAAATCACCGAACACTGCGTTAGATCCCCGTTGCTTTTTATCTTCTATGCCATACATTTGTATTTCTATTATTTTTGTGTATTTACTGTTTCCTCCCTGACGAGGGGGTGACCCCACGACTCCTGCGGGTGAGGATATCTGGTGCATACAAGGACAAGAGGCCCGCTGGAAGCTTCGACAGGCCCACGACTGGCCCGCTCCAAGCACCGACGTAGGAGTCCGTGATCAATATGGAAGTCATGACTTGGCGTTTAAGGCAAGGATAGAATTAGGCAAACACCCCTGTAAAACCTGAGAAGGACTCTCCGAGACCTAGCCTAGTATATAAAGGCTGGGAGGGGGCGTCTCAGGGAATCCAATCTACAATCAACGCCTCTAGTCTTGCGCGAACTCGCCTAGACTCCCACTGTAATCGCCCCTCGCATAATACAATCGAGCAGGAAGTGCTTCTCCTGTTAGCCGACAAGTATCGCCAACCTGTTCTCTCTACGATCTAACCCAGGGTCCCTGGCCATGGGATTTGCTGAGGCTGATCCTCATCAATTGGCGCCGACCGTGGGGACTTCACAGGTTGGAATCACGATCTCGGCGGGCCCTTCATCAGCATCGATCAAGTTTACGACTCCCCCAGCACTCGACGACTTCACGACCCGAGCAGATTCCGATCTATTCGGGTCCCTCGGCTTCGTGGCTCACCTTTCGACCCTGCGACCAGCCTTCGCCGACCTGCGCGCTGGCATCGACCTGACCTTCGGCGGGTACCAGATCTACGTCAACCATTGGGGCACTCTTCGCCTCACAGATCGCGCCCGAACACCCGTAGCAACAACCGTAACAACCAAAGACGAAGCAACTTCCCACGCAGCAACTCCGTGAGTCAGCCGCGACTCCCACCCCAACACCAAGCACTGTATCGCTCGCGACTACTCGAGTGGACTACCAGCATGGAAGAAATGCACCACAGACGTGACTGGACTAGCAACCAGGGCACCGTTCCAGGTGTTTATGGAAGATACTCGCGAGCCAACCTCAAACGACAAAGGCCAAAACGACGACCCGAGCAGTCATAGAGACGCACGCTCAAACAGCAAAAGCAGTGATCCTGACAATACTGGACAGATTACCGTTACCCTTGGAGAACCAGGCACCATACCAAGAAAAGAATTCAAAAGACAGGAGCACGGCAACCACAAGAACGACGAGCCGGAGAGAAGCAGGCGTCAGATCTCAGAAGCGGCAAAAGAGGATCGTACCATAGAAAAAATATACCTGTCCAAAGAAGCAATCGCCAGAGTAAAAACGCAGAAAAGCATGGAAAGCTACTCCCAGAGAACGCAACCCGCGACGATCTCAGAGCATACAACAAGCTGGCGAGCGACATCACCAAGAAAACAAGACAGCATCCATCAAGTTGACGACTCCACCAGCACTCGACGACTTCACGACCCGAGCAGATTCCGATCTATTCGTGTCCCTCGGCTTCGTGGCTCACCTTTCGACCCTGCGACCATCCTTCGCCGACCTGCGCGCTGGCATCGACCTGACCTTCAGCGGGTACCAGATCTACGTCAACTATTGGGGCACTCTTCGCCTCACAGATCGCGCCCGAACACCCGCAACAACAACCGTAACAACCAAAGATGAAGCAACCGCCCACGCAGCAACTCCGCGAGTCAGCCGCGACTCCCACCCCAACACCAAGCACTGTATCGCTCGCGACTACTCGAGTGGACTACCAGCATGGAAGAAACGCACCACATACGTGACTGGACTAGCAACCAGGGCACCGTTCCAGGTGTTTATGGCAGATACTCGCGAGCCAACCTCAGACGACAAAGGCCAAAATGACGACCCGAGCAGTCATAGAGACGCACGCTCAAACAACAAAAGCAGTGATCCTGACAATAATGGACAGATTACCGTTACCCTTGGAGGACCAGGCACCATACCACGAAAAGAATTCAAAAGACAGGAGCACGGCAACCACAAGAACGACGAGCCGGAGAGAAGCAGGCGTCAGATCTCAGAATCGGCAAAAGAGGACCGTACCATAGAAAAAATATACCTGTCCAAAGGAGCAATCGCCAGAGTAAAAACGCAGAAAAACATGGAAATCTACTCCCAGAGAACGCAACCCGCGACGATCTCAGAGCATACAACAAGCTGGCGAGCGACATCACCAAGAAAACAAGACAGCGGCGACTGGAGCTAGAGAAGCAAGGAAAAATCGCCATCGACTCGAGAACCAACCGCAAAGCACTTCCCAAAAGCGATTCCTCCGACTACGGCTCCCCCGTCCGAGGCAAATCCAGATTCGGCAACTTGAGATGCACAGATAAGAAGAAAGTTGTCCGCAAACTAGACGACGACTTCAGGATCGAAGAGGACAATGAAGAAGAAGGGGAACTCACACCAGCAGAAGCTCTCATAACTTCCCAAGCATATATCTCTCGTGCTCAGAAGGACAAGAAGGGCGCAACATATCGCAACATGACGATGGCACTCAAGGTGATGAAGGACGCCATCACTGCCTCGGCACCAAAAAAAGCAAGTACAAGACGAACGCCTCGCGAGCTGACACCAGACATGGACCCCAGCTCACCAGGCGACGACGAAGACGACATCAACGACGACCGACGCAGGCACTCAAACAGAAGCAAAAAACATGACAGGGACGACAACGAAAACCGACGCAACAATCGACGAGACGCACGCAACGACATCACGCAGAACAAAATCAACGAGGAAGACGCTGACGCGCAGCCCGCAAAGAGTACTCGGACGAGTTCACATCCGATGAACACATAGAACCATGCGGCGCATTATGCTTCATGTGATCCATACCCGAGACGCGGATGCCGAAAGGTTTTAAACTAAACTCCACAACGCACAAATACGACGGACTCGAAGAACCAGAGGCATGGCTCGATGACTACCTAACAGCCATCAAGTTCCAACGAGGAACCAATATCACGGCAATGCAGTACGTACAGCTCATGGTCGAGAGCTCGGCGCGACACTGGCTAAAGAATCTACCACGAGGATCGATCAGCTCCTGGAAGCAGTTTCGCAGCGCCTTCATTGAGAACTTCAAGTCCACCTATAAACGGCCAACATCAATCGAAGAGTTGAGAGCATGTATGCAAGGAACCAGCGAGTCCCTGCGAGCATACATCCAGCGATGGACCATACTCAAAAACTCAGCCGAGGACATATCAGACGAAAGCGCGATCGATGCATTCAGAAGAGGCATGCAACACATTGACTTCAAAGAGCAACTCGGGCAGATGAAAGTCCGAACACTCGCGCGATTACTAGAACAAGCCAACAACTGGGCCGATGGAGAAGACACCATCCGAAACGAGTCAGAAATCCAGTAATCACGACCAGAGCGCGACTACGACTACTATACCGGAGATAGAGGGTACGACAGAAGAAAAAAGCGCCCAGGCGTAACTTCTACGACGACAGAGGACCCGATATGGTCGCAGCCGGCTTCCCAGACGATAGAGAAGGCAAACATCGAGACGACAGCAGAATGCAACGGAGGGACAACCAAGAAGAAGCACGCCAGGTCCAGAAAAGAGACTGGATATCAAGATAGCCACGAGATGACATCCAGGCGTACCGCTCAGCCAAGGAACAACTCGATGGGCCCTGCACACTTCATAGGTTAAAAAACGAGCGCGGAGAGCTAAGATCGGGACACACCCTAAGAAACAGCAGACGCTTCACTGAGCTCTCCGAAGAAAAATGTCGGCCTACAACACCAGCAGCACAGCCTCTCGCAAGAATAGCAGTCGGAACAATCGCCCCTGATGCACCACCCGCACCCGCCGCACCAGCAAGACAGGTGGCAGTCATCCAGGAGCGGCACTCAACACCCAACGAAGAAGAAAAATACCCAGAAGCACACGGACGAATATATATGATCCAAGAAGGAAGACCATCAAACATGCAACAAAAACAGGTCACCAGACAAGTCTTCCTCGCAGCCTCCTCACACCCTGCCATCCCGGAATACCTACGCGGGTCAGAAACGGACATCACCTTCTCCCAAGAAGACCACCCGCCATCCATCCCACGCCCAGGACACTCCGCACTAGTACTTGAGGCAAGAATCGGAAACTACGACATGTCGCGAGTCTTCATGGACGGCGGCAACGGAATCAACATCATATTCACCAAAACATTGGAAGAAATGCTCATCCAACATTCAGCAATAAAGAATTCAGGCACAACCTTCCACGGAATCGTGCCAGGAAAAGCAGTCTACTCCCTCGGGAAAATAAACCTGGAAGTCGTCTTCGGCAATGCAAGCAACTTCCGCTAGGAGATGCTAGACTTTGAAGTGGTTGACTGGAAATCACAGTATCATGCCATCCTCGGTCGACCAGCCTTCGCACGCTTCATGGCAGTACCACACTACACCTACCTCAAGCTCAAGATGCCAGGCCCGCGTGGCGTCATCACAATCAGCAACATCTTCATCAGATCCGATCGCTGCGACAAAGAGTTCCACAAGATATCAGAAACCTTTGGAGCACTTCTAAACCGCGGAACCGCCCACAACAAGAAGCACTCCCCTAGAGGACAAATCAGAAACCAGAGGACTCGCCGGCATCACAGAATCAAGTTATCTTAGCAGCAAGTTTACTTCCTTAGGGCTATCAAGCCTCGACCCAAATAAAAGGTTGTCTTCAACATCCCGCTCGTGTAAGAAAAACAGGAAAGATATTGCAAATATTTTTCCAAAAAAAAAGCACTTAAGCGACTGGTAACCCACAACTGCAGGGGATCGAGATAGTCTTCGCGGGTAAGAATAACCCAATTTATAGATTCGACTCAAGGGGAGCCAAAGAATAACCACAAGCTTTGACAATGCAGTTGTCAATTCCACCGCACCTGAGATACACTTACTTGCAACAAGATATTAATAATAACTATGATATGGAAGTGATGATGGCAACGGAAATAGTGGAGGTGAAACAGCGACAGTAAAACAGCGAAAGCAAACAACTAGTAACAAGCAGAATTAAAAACATTGTAGGCTAGGGAGATGGATGGTTGGGTGCTGCATGGATAAGATACATCACGTATTTAACTTGGAGCAAGGTGTTGGAAATATGCCCTAGAGGCAATAATAAAATGTTATTATATATATTTCCACGATCATAATTAATGTTTATATTTCTGTGCTATAATTGCAATGACCCTGACTATGAGATTCAGAAGAAAACTCATTTTCATGTGTGGAAATGTAAACACCAAGAGTTCCTGGTTTAGCCTCTAAGACCAGCTCATGTGCTAACTGATGATTACAATTTCTTAATCATGGACATTGTTCTTGTAACAAGGATGTCAGTAGCAATGGGAACAAATTGTTAGCAGAACAATGATGTTGAACCGACCCCAGTATTGAATAATATACTTAGAGATCACATCGTAACAACGTTATAAGTCATATCATGAAATGTTATCATATACGTAATTCCTTAGACCATGAGAGTATCAAGTTGCTTCACACAGGAAGATGTGCTTTGGTTCGTAGATGAATCTTCCAGTTACTGGGAAGTAGTAAAATAAGTTCTGGGTACATTGGATAGTGTGTCTTGTAACTGTGATAGTTCAAGATTGGGATTTTCTCCTTCACGATGAAGAAGATATTCACTACAGGCCCACTCGGTATGAAGGTATCCATTATAGTCTGGCCAAACGCATTGTGATTCAGTCACGGGGATACCGGAATACGATAACGAAAAAAGGGACAAACGAGCAAAGAGGATAACGAGTGGCTTGTGTTCAAGAAGTTGTTACACATGGGTGCCAAACTTCTCTCCTCTAACTTTGTCATATATCGCAAAGCAAAGGGAATGGTACATGACTAAACATAATGGTTCACTCGAAGTTTCTTCATGTATGTGCGGGAGTCAACATGGGTGTCCATGGCTCCGCTCTTGATTATTGGCTATTGACAAAAGGCTGTTGACCTATGTCCAGAAGATGTTCTGAGTCATGTCCGCATTATACCGAACCTATTGGGTCACACACTTAACGAGTAGTAGTATGTTAGAATACTGGAATGGTAGAAGGTTTAGTGGAAGCAAAACGGAATAGTTCATACGGGCACCGGAAGTAGTTCCGGGTATTTATGGAATTGTTCATAAGGGCACCAGAAGAAGTTCTGGGTATTTAAAGATATGTCCGGATCACTCTAGAATAGTCCCAGGTGGTTCTGGAACATATGAGAATGGTACTGGGGAAGTCCTGGATCAACCGGAATAGTTTCCGGTTAATCGGTGGACGTCCCGGAAACGACCGACGAACCGACGCAGGGCATCGGGCAGGCTAGACCGTAACCCGGATCGTCCCGGAACCTATCCAGATAGTTCCGGAAGTTCCGAAAACGGTCCCGGAAGGTCTTGGAAGTGTTCCAGAAGGTTCCAGAATGTCCCGAAACCATCCCGAAATGGCCGAGAATGGTCCCGGCGGGTCCTGGAAGGTTCCACAAGGTTCTGGACAGTACCATATGCGCCCCACCACCCTTAGACTTGGGGGGCAAGGCTAACCATAGGGGCTGGACGAAATTTTGCCCTAGTCCTATTAGGACTAGGCTTTCCAAATTGGGAAGGACTCCTCACAAGGAAGGAGTCCTAGGGGAAAGTTTTCCCACCAAGGGAGGAGTCCTGGAAGGACTCCACCCCCCTTATTTCGGCCAAGGGCCCTACTGGCCACCTATATAATGAGGGGAAGGGGTGGGGGGCGCAACACACTTGATCCCCAAGGCCTATGCGCCACCCTCCCTCCCTCTAAACCCCGTTGCTCCACAATTAGACCCCGGTTTAGACGCTGTTCTAGATCGGAATCCGTTAGGGTTTTCTCCATCTAGTTTTCTCGGTGGCGTTCTTCTCTGGACGGCGGAGCGCTGCTGGATTGGATTTCTACTATGGGATGTGTGGATACCGGTAGAGGGATCATAACTTTGATCCTTCTTCGAGGAACTTCTTCTTCTTCTTCCTCGGAGATCTGTTCGAGGGAATTTCTCGAGGGATTTGTTCGTGGGATAGATCGTGGGACGGATCGTGAGACGCAACACGAGATCTACTTCCACTCGCTTCATCAACTCTTCTTCCACTGCAACCGTTGGTGAGCAATGGCCTAAACCTTGTATGCCATCTTTCTTGGATGATCTTGGGATCTTGATTCGTAGGCACGAATTTTTTTTGTTTTCTACTACGTTTCCCAACAGTGGTATCAGAGCGATCCTTGATTAGATGCATGTTTAGGTCTAGATCATATGTGTGATATGAGGCATTGATTTTCTTGTTGCTTCCCTGTCATGTGATTTTTTCTATACTTGATGGCAAGTTGAGGTTTTGCTACAAGGATGTAGTTTTCCATCGATCACTCTATGCTGCTTTCAGTATGCTGGTTTCCTTGATCATGGTCTACATCAAACTCCATGGATCTCATCTTAATCTCTCAATAGAAGATTTAACATGGAGGGGCTTGTGGATTTTATGAACTCAAATCCACACGGGGGTCACGCGTTGAATGAAGTTTGGCTTGTGGCATTAGTTGCTACACGCACCCCGAACGTTAAACTAGCAACATTGAAGTATCGTGTTTGGTTTGTTTAGGGAACAACGTTTGCATGTAACCTGCTAATCAACCACGATAAAATTTACAACAACCCGTGTAGATAGCGATCTAACTTGTTTTTGCAGAGTATGCATGTGATGTGGTATAGCCTTCAAGATTTGCAATGTGTTTGTATGAGATGCTATATGATGTAATATTTATTCGCGACCTGCGTGTCGTCGTACGGCATGATGACTGGAGTCATATGATTGTCACTTAATTATGGCCCGCATGCCAGAACTGTTTATTATCTCGAGGAAAAGCAATAGATAGATGCAAGGTGATGATCTACGATGCGGAGGTGGACCCCGACGCACATGCCGGAAGCCGTGGTGATGTTCCCGGCGCCAAGGACAAAGTTGGTGGACACGGTGACTTCAACCACGACGACGTGAAGACAATGAAGACTTCACGAAGCAAAGGGCTATACTATATCACATAATTTTATGAACTGCCTGTGATGTTTATCCATTGATGCACCCTTGTTTGATGCGCGGTAGTCGTATTTTATTAGGGTGATCTCTCGCAAAACAATATCAAGTTGATAGTGTTCTTCCAACTGTAGCACCGTCTATACTATGTTTCACACCGGAGAAGGTCATGTCACATGGGTGCACACGGTGTGACGCATAAAATGCGGGTGTGTTAAAAGAACACACAGCACATTACACTTGGTTGTCTTGACGGTTTGGATAAAAGTTTGCTACCGGAACACACCCATCGGATGAACAAGAATCACCTTTGGCGTGATTGGCAAGTTGGCCTATCGGTCCAGTCTAAGTCATCAGTGATGTCACATCAATGGCGGACGATTAGGTTGGATCTTGAATCACTCCAGCATCAATTACGAGAGATATTGATCTGAGTGGGAGCGCACTTAGTAATTAAATTTATTAAACACAAGTGCAACTTAATTATGAACAAAGTCTTAGTATTTGCATTATCGTTGTAGAATAATGGCTCGCGTTACCACCTTCCCAATTGATTTTGATTAACTGTATTATCTGGTAAAAACTTTACGATTGGTACCGTATTGTGAGGACTATCCTCAATAGTGTCGAGAAGGAGCTTGTCCAATCGCAAATTTTTGATGCTCTCCCGCTGATGCTATGGATGATGTGACTTACGTCCATAATCCAAAATGCTAGAATTCCACCACGGCTAAGTGCATTGTCTTCACCACCATGAAACCCGAACTTCAAAACGTTTGGGATAGTTATGTTATATTCATGGAACTGAAAAATTGTTTTCAGTAGTAAGACAATTAATGTTGGATATAAGATATCTAGTACAATGTATGATTGTAATCATTAGTGAAAATTTTCACTATGCTCTAAAAAAAACTGATAAGTGTGGGATCCAGAAGAACACCGATCATATGATGATGAGAATTAAGGGAAAGGAAGTCCAAAGGATGTTAGTAAGACTTACACGCCGGAAATTCCATGGCATGTGCCATCCTTAATCATGTGTGAGCTTTTGTGAGTAGGAGTGACATTGGAAATAGAACTATGATACGCATAAAGGAAAAACGAAAGAAGACTGGAATAACCAGCTCAGAAATGAAAGTCATACGGAGTTATAGATGAATTCATTGATGGTCAAGAGATGTAATTCTTGGGAATCATGATTAAGCAGTTAATTGTGGATTCTGTATATTGTGATTAAACTGTTGATCAACGGAATATCACATCGATTGCATATTGTTGCAACTCGATGCAAGAAATACTATGGCCTTTATGACTAGCTAATGATGAGTTTTGACACGCTCGGGAACACGGTAAAAGGTTTACTATACCGTGTGTTGAGTCTATGATTATCTTAAAAATTCATTTTAGAGTTGAGTAGATTGTTACTACACTTTAGCCTTGTTGCAAAACATCATTTTGAATCATGTTTGTTGCAAGAGAGTTGTTCAAAGCTATGAATAACGTAAAGGCCATACTTCCATTATGAATAGGTTGTATGTTATGAATCTTGATAATAATACTAAAAATCCATAATACTGACGCTAAACGTCGCAAGACTGACAGAAATACCACATAGATGTGGCACTGCCGTTTATCACAAGTTACACAACATGCATGAAGAATTTCCATAAGTGATGGACTTTCGAGTCATATGATTATGAATCACTTGACGCTTGCGATCTTTGTCTCGAAGTAATGTGACTAAAACACCGTTGATAGGCCATAAATGAATGGGCAACTAAACCATTGGTAATCATACATGATGATGTGTGTAGTCCAATAAGTGTAGTTGTGTGCAGTGGATTCCCTGTCTTCACTCATGAGTTGAAGTAAATGTGTGGATATCTGTTCAATAGAGACATACGTCTGAAATCTTTGAAATGTTCAAGGAATTTTAGAGTGAAATAGAAATTCATTGTAACGAGAAAATAAATCTTCTGCAAATTAGATTGTAGAAAGTAATATTTGAGTTACAAGTTTAGCGGACGTCTGATGAGTTGTGAAGAAGTGTCATAACTTGCGTCTCCCGGAACACCACTATGAGTAAAGTGTTCGAGAGATGTAATCAAGCCATGTATGACACGGTAAGATCAAATATGACATTTATCAATTTGCCATTATATTTATTAAAGTTATGCGTTAGTGACTACGGATTTTACACTGAAAAGAGCACCATCAAATCTGTTGAAATGACACCATATTATATGTGGAATGGAATGTTAAAACCATGTTGTATTTTCTTAAAATTTGGGTACATGAGGCATATGTTTGACAGACTCAAAACCCCAAATCAGATAAGTGCTATTTTGTTAAGGTTATGCAAAAAGTTTTGGTATTCCTCTATCACTACACAAAAGCAAAACTGTTTGTTGTTAAGAACGGCGTGTTTTGAAGAAAAATAGTTTCTTACAAAAGAGTGAGTGGGAGGACAGTGCAACTTGTCAAAGATTGTTGAATCTTTAGAAAAGTGCGTAGCTAAACCACACAGGTTAGACAAAACTCGTAGAAACATTTTTATGTAAACGAGATATTGTTGTTGGACAACGATAAACCTGTGATATACAAAGAAGCGTTGATGGGCCCTGACTCCGGGATTTGGCTAAATGCCAAATAATCCGAGATAGTATCCATGGAAGTAAGTCAAGTTTTGAACTTGGTAGACCCTCTGAAAGACTAAGAGTCTGAAGAATATATAAATGGATCTATAACTGATTCAGATGAAATTGTTTTATCCATAAAGCTCAACTCGTTGGAAAATTGTTTTCTAGCAAGTTCAAAGGTTGACTACGGCGAAATAGTTTCGACCGTAGAGATGCTTTAGTCAGTTCGGGTTATATTAGCAATTACTACATATCTCATTTATAGGATATGGTAGAATGAACGTCAAAACAAAGTTCCTACACGGAAATATAACAAAGGACGTATATGTGATATGACCGGAATGTTTTGTCGATTCAAAGGATGCTAAAATAGATGAAGGCCTTGGATATCCAGTGATGGACTGAAGCTAGCACAATGGAGTTGGAATTTTCGTTATGATGAAATTGCCAAAAGAGTTTCTTTTCATCGGGAATAAACGAAGATGCTTGAATGTTCAAGAAAGTAAGTGGGAGCTGAATGATATTTCTAAAACCTTATGTAGATGACATATTGTTGATTGGAAATGATATAAATTTCTTGACACGAATAAGGACTTCATTGGAAATAGTTTTTAGTTGAAGAACTTGGGCTAATATAGCATTAGTATTGAGCAAAGTGATCTATGAAGATAGTAAGTGCCTGATCATGCTAAAGCCAACACTACATATTGATATGATACTAAAGTAGTTTAGTATGAAACGCCAAGAAGGATGTTCTTGCCGAGGTCATGGTGAAAAGTTGTTTGCAGAAATCGGTGTTCATGAACACAGATAAGAAAAAGCACGTGAATTGAATTCCACTCACCTCTGTGTTTGGACAAATCATGTACACCATAATATGTAAAACAACCAGATATGTCCAATGCTCCAAAAGGTTTTGACCAAGATACCAAAGTGATCAAGATGTTGATCATTGGACAAACAGTTAAAAGTTAAACTTATGAAAGATAAGATATGTTTCTCAGAAAATGGAGATAATGAAGAGCTCGTTGTACTGAGTTACACCAGCTGAATTTTTGATGTAAAACAGTTACACCAATTCAGTCTTCATACTTAATCCGACCGATTTTCGATTTTAATAGGGATTATGTGTTTCACACGTAAGGCTGGCACAATATGAAGGAACTGTGTTAAATTAAATACTGTGGCAAATTCTATAACAGAGGCTAAGTATATTGTTGCTTAAAGAAGTAACAAGGGAGGGTATTTTGAATCATCGGTTCATTTATGAACATGGTATGGTTTCCTAGATGCTTGAAGCTCATGGAACATTGATGAATGATTTCATGACTTATTCTAAGGAACCAAGGACCTACCAAATGATTCAAATATATACAAAGCTAATATTGATAAAATTAGTGACTTTTATGACAGCGTGAAAACGCAAAGATAGGAAAGATACAAACGGGCCTGAAACGTCAGATTCGTAGATGAAGTCTATACCACAAATGAAGCATGTATTACACCGTATGCCATAGGTGTAAAGTGCTCAAGCACTGATAATATTATTGAATCTAGTGCAAGTGGGAGACTGTTGGAAATATGCCCTAGAGGCAATAATAAAATGTTATTATATATATTTCCACGTTTGTAATTAATGTTTATATTTCTGTGCTATAATTGCAATGACCCTGACTATGAGATTCAGAAGAAAACTCATTTGCATGTGTGGAAATGTAAACACCAAGAGTTCCTGGTTTAGCCTCTAAGACCAGCTCATGTGCTAACTGATGATTACGTTTTCTTAATCATGGACATTGTTCTTGTAACAAGGATGTCAGTAGCAATGGGAACATATTGTTAGCAGAACAATGATGTTGAACCGACCCCAGTATTGAATGATATACTTAGAGATCACATCGTAACAACGTTATAAGTCATATCATGAAATGTTATCATATACGTAATTCCTTAGACCATGAGAGTATCAAGTTGCTTCATACAGGAAGATGTGCTTTGGTTCTTAGATGAATCTTCCAGTTACTGGGAAGTAGTAAAACAAGTTCTGGGTACATTGGATAGTGTGTCTAGTAACTGTGATAGTTCAAGATTGGGATTTGCTCCTTCACGATGAAGAAGATATTCACTTCAGGCCCACTCGGTATGACGGTATCCATTATAGTCTGGCCAGACGCATTGTGATTCAATCACGGGGATACCGGAATACGATAACGAGAAAAGGGACAAACGAGCAAAGAGGATAACGAGTGGCTTGTGTTCAAGAAGTTGTTACACATGGGTGCCAAACTTATCTCCTCTAACTTTGTCATATATCGCGAAGCAAAGAGAATGGTACATGACTAAACATAATGGTTCACTCGAAGTTTCTTCGTGTATGTGCGGGAGTCAACATGGGTGTCCATGGCTCCGCTGTTGATTATTGGCTATTGACAAAAGGCTGTTGACCTATGTCCGGAAGATGTTCTGAGTCTTTTCCGCATTATACCGAACCTATTGGGTCACACACTTAACGAGTAGTAGTCTGTTAGAATACTGGAATGATAGAAGGTTTAGTGGAAGCAAAACGGAATAGTTCATACGGGCACCGGAAGTAGTTCCGGGTATTTATGGAATTGTTCATAAGGGCACCAGAAGAAGTTCTGGGTATTTAAAGACATGACTGGATCACTCAGGAATAGTTCCAGGTGGTTCTGGAACATATGAGAATGGTACTGGGGAAGTCCTGGATCAACCGGAATAGTTTCCGGTTAATAGGTGGACGTCCCGAAAACGACCGACGAACCGACGCAGGGCATCGGCAAGGCTAGACCGTAACCCGGATCGTCCCTGAACTTATCCAGATAGTTCCGGAACGTCCGAAAACGGTCCCAGAAGGTCTTGGAAGTGTTCCAGAAGGTTCTGGAATGTTCCGAAACCATCCCGGAAGGTCCCGGAATGGCCGAGAATGGTCCCGACGGGTCCTGGAAGGTCATGGAAGGTTCTGGAAGGTTCCGGAAGGTTCCACAAGGTTCTGGACAGTACCATATGCGCCCCACCACCCTTATACTTGGGGGACAAGGCTTACCATAAGGGCTGGCCGAAATTTGGCCCTAGTCCTATTAGGACTAGGCTTTCCAAATTGGGAAGGACTCCTCACAAGGAAGGAGTCCTAGGGGAAAGTTTTCCCACCAAGGGAGGAGTCCAGGAAGGACTCCACCCCCCTTATTTCGTCCAAGGGCCCTCCTGGCCACCTATATAATGAGGGGAGGGGGTGGGGGCGCAACATACTTGATCCCCAAGGCCTATGCGCCACCCTCCCTCCCTCTAAACCACGTTGCTCCACAATAGACCCCGGTTTAGACACTGTTCTAGATCGGAATCCGTTAGGGTTTTCTCCCTCTAGTTTTCTCGGTGGCGTTCTTCTCTAGACGGCGGAGCTCTGCTGGATTGCTGCTATGGGATGTGTGGATACCGGTAGAGGGATATAACTTTGATCCTTCTTCGAGGAACTTCTTCTTCTTCTTCTTCCTCGGAGATCTGTTCGAGGGAATTGCTCGAGGGATTCGTTCGTGGGATAGATCGTGGGACGGATCGTGAGACGCATCACGAGATCTACTTCCACTCGCTTCATCAACTCTTCTTCCGCTGCAACCGTTGGTGAGCAATGGCCTAAACCTTGTATGCCATCTTTATTGGATGATCTTGGGATCTTGATTCGTAGGCACGATTTTTTTTGTTTTCTACTACGTTTCCCAACACAAGGCACACAGAAAAGCAAAAATCATCTAGGCATAAATCAAACATTAGGCATGTACCCCACAGGTAGTTGTACGTGCTTGCAATAAGAACTTGCACAACATCTTTTGTCCTACCATCCCGCTACGAACGGGGCCAAAAGGAACTTATGGAGATTAAGGTGCTCCTGTCAAAGAGCACCGGAACAAAGCATTAACAATCAATGGATACACGGAATCCTCAAACTATAGTCCATCCCCTTTGGTGTACCAAGCTGTCACCTTTGGGATCGCCGGTTCCGGACTATAACAGGTGCATACAACTTATAGATAGGATCAAGAACACAAATATATTCATGCAAACACATAGGGTTCAGATATGAAAACATGGCACTCGGGCCCAAAGTGACAAGCATTAAGAGCAACAAGTTGAAGCAAAGATGATAAACACCAATCTAGATGATAGGCAACATGCCCCCAACAATCTGATAAACTATTACATGATCTAAATCCTCCAATCCCTACCATCCCCTTTGCCTACAGCAGGGAATTACTCACACATGAAAGGATAAGTCATGGAGGGAGGATGGAGTGGTGATGATGATGACGATGTCGATGATCTCCCCTCACCGGAGGCCAAAACAGCCTCCAGATTAGCCCTCCCTGAGAAGAACAGAGGGTGGCGGCGGCTCCGCAATGAGAATTGGGAAAACGACTTCTGTTCTGGGGGTTTTTGAGTCATGGGAATAAATAGGGGTCCTGGTAGGGAACCAGAGGAGGTGGGATCCCCCCAGGAGGTCTCCCAGCGCGGCCAGGGGTGGGGCCGCGCCAGCAGGGCGCCTGGGGACCCTCTGGCACCCCTCTGGCCCCACTTCTGGCACAATGGTCCTTCGGTGCGTGGATTTTCTGTGACTTTTCCTGATATTTTCTGAGACACCTAAAAATCCATTTTCCTGCACACAATAAAACCATACAGACAGCTCTGCTGGAAACATCATTAGTCCGGGTTAGTTTCGTCCAAATAATGCAAGAATGAGGGCAAAACAATAGCAAAAGAGTTCGGAAAAGTAGATACGTTTGAGACGTATCAACTCCCCCAAGCTTAGCATATTGCTTGTCCTCAAGCAATTTAGTTCGACGAACTGAACGCGACAAAGAAAACTTTGACAAACTCTTTTGCTTCATTAGATGTATATAAGCATGTACTATGAAAAGAGTCTAAAAGGTATTGAAACAATTCTATAAGGACAATGCACGAAGTAATCCTTCTTTCATGTGAACAATCTCAAACAACTAAAAGTAAATAATATGCTACTGAAAATCAAGATAAGATTACAATGCACAAAGCTTGAACATACTAGAGTGGTATCTCGCTAGCCTCCAAGAGTGAAGCAAAACATAAATGCAGAAACTCCTCCGGAGTTTTAAAGGAGACTAGAACTAAGAACTTCAGAATAAGTAATACCACAATCATGCATAAGACAATGTAGTACTTTGGGACAATGCACATTACACTCAGAATGACAATTATGCTCTCATAGTTGGTGCTTTGAAGAAGGAAGGTGGAGACTCTCGAACCGTGGATTTTGATGGAAAGGTTGAAAACCCGTGGCTGGAAGCAAAGACTAAACATGTACTGGAGGTGCATGATTCGTCAACGAATGCTAGTAGACAACCCAATCACCTCTTACGCTAGGCATGTTTCGAGGAACGACTCCCAAGATGGGGACGATCACATCCCATTAATATCCTTTGTTTATCACTACCAAAGTTTTCTGATTTCTCATAAACAAAGCGTGAAGGAGGGTTTGTTGGTTGTGATTATCTTTTGTGAGCTGGGCGCACTCATGCCAGTCCCTCCTCGTATTAGGGGTTTGCAGATTAGACATGCAATCCTGGGATAAAACATGTCTAACATAAGAAGCTCATGAATTACCTACTACTTCCTCATGAGCTAAAGCAGAGGCACAACACAGGAGTATTTTTGAATAATTTCGAGATGATACAACAAAGTCTTCGTTAGGATGGCCGGTAAATACCACATAGGAAGGTATGGTGGACTCATATGGAATAACTGGTTTCAAGGGTTCTGGATGTACAAGCAGAATTCCGCTTAGTGCGAGCGAAGGCTAGCAAAAGACTGGGAAGCGGCCAACTAGAGAGCAATAACAGTCATAATCATGCAGAGCGACAAAGTAACATTGAATTAGGCAGTGAAAATGATATAAATATTCTGAAATTCAAAGATCATCAAGGCATAATAGACTTTTTAGTCTTTAACATGTGTAAGCATGTGCCAAGTCAATCCAAGAATTCTCCAAAGGGAAATACCACTTCAGTATGCCAAACCATGAACAATGCAATGCATGTAAATAATTTCAACAACACATTATGTGCTCTAGCTATTTGATATTAGCCACAAAGAAAGCATGAACCACTGGGAAAGCATTATAAACATAACACTATGTCGCTACAAGTTGGTCTCTAAGTACAAGCATATGTACAAAAGTAGAAAAAAAAAGAGTTCATACCGGTTTTCCTTGTTGCATCCCTTTCGTTGATCTTCGTCATCACTGCCTTGTCGCTTGCACGATCGAACGTAGGAAATATAATCAAGTGCAAATGCCATCACGGACTCGAGCTGAACTCTGCAACAAAGCAAACTAAAGAGCGAAAATAAATCTTTTTGGATTTTGCAAAGGTTAAACAAAAGAAAAAGAAATAGAAAATCTTTTTGTTGTTTTTGCAAAGAAAGAATCAAAGAAGAACAGGCAAAAACTTTGAAAAGATCAAAACGAACGAAAACATAAAACGGATAATGGAAAAAGTGAGAAGGACACGTACTCCCCCAATCTTAGGCTTTTGGCCTAAGTTGGTATCTGCTACTGTGGTCCCCAGGAGCCTCCAGCTCCAGGGTAGTACTGGTGTGTCCATGGGTCGTACGGGGCTTCAGGTGCATAGACCAAAGTCCTGGGATCCCCCAATCTTAGGCTTTTGGCCTAAGTTGGTATCTGCTACTGTGGTCCCCAGGAGCCTCCAGCTCCAGGGTAGTACTGGTGTGTCCATGGGTCGTACGGGGCTTCAGGTGCATAGACCAAAGTCCTGGGATCCTCCCACGAAGAAGGCTCTGCGCTCCAAGCGGAAGAAGATCCTTCAACCCACTGGGTAATGGGATCTTCCTCCTCATCATGCACAACCCCCTCCATGGGGTTATGGAACTGCTGCTAGGCCACAAACTCATTGAACTGAGTGACGTTGAAGGAGCATCCGTTCCTGCGAGTAGAATCAAACCAAAAAGGAGCAGGTAGACGGACCTCCCTGATATCGATTAGTCCAAACCTCAGAATATTAATAAGGTTACCAAACTTGGAAGTCCTGGTAAAAAACTCATGCCTCTTCATAGCAGCAAGGTCAAAGCTTATAAAAGGAAAAGGCTCATCATCAGGATGTGGGGTGTGCCCAAGAGACTCAAGAAAAAGTGTGGCATAAACGACACCAAAGAGATCTCCCTTGTTGCCATTAAGGGCAAGTGTGGCATAAACGACACCAAAGCTATGCTCCCCGGCAACGGCGCTAGAAAACAGCCTTGATAACCCACAACTACAGGGGATCGAGATAGTCTTCGCGGGTAAGAATAACCCAATTTATAGATTCGACTCAAGGGGAGCCAAAGAATACCCACAAGCTTTGACAATGGAGTTGTCAATTCCACCGCACCTGAGATACACTTACTTGCAACAAGATATTAATAATAACTGTGATATGGAAGTGATGATGGCAACGGAAATAGTGGTGGTGTGTGACACCCCGCCTGAATACCACTGTACACAGACGAGTGTCGCCCACACACCAGCCCAGGAATCACTCTGGTGTGCGCGCTTACAACACGTACCAAGAACATAGGCACAACTGTAAAAGGATTCATAAGCCAAAGTGGCTTGAATCAATACATTACCACCATAGATGGTTCATTACAGAGATGGGGGCAGCGGAATAATAACTGTCTACGGCAGCACGTACTTGGAGCGGCTCCAATCCACAGGGATCTGACTGGGTTACTCTTCCTAGCTCGCAAACGCTCGACTCCTCCTAGGGAAAGCGGATCCTTAGATAAACCTGAAAAATCTGGCTACGCGAATAGCCAGGGATGAAAGCCATGTGAGTACGTTTGAATGTACTCGCAAACAAGCAAACCAAGTAACATACACAACAAGAAAAGCAATCCATGGTATTCAAGCATGTCTTAAGTTATTAGAGTGACATTAGTTATCATGGCATAGCAGTTTAAACAATACTAGTAATCATGGCATGAGCAATATTAACATGATGAATCTGAACAATATTAACATGAAGAATCTAGCATACTATTAAGAGCAAAACCAGAGAAATAACAATCAACACATGGAATGATCAATATCATCATAATGAAATGAGAATGCTACCATGATTAAGACTAGTGCAAACAACACATGGAACACTCATGATCATCGCATGACCATGCAGCTTACCTCGGAGTCATTACCGACTCCACCTTCAAGTGACGGGTCATCGCATGACCACTCAACGGATTAGATGTCCTTATGTTACCACCCAATCATGACCACTCAACGGATTAGGTGTCCTTATGTTACCACCCAATCATTGCATGACCATCCACTTACTACCACCATTATTATACCGGTTTGTGTTGACCATAGTGTGACCTAGTACGAACTGTGTCCCATGAACGAGGACGCGGCTATTCGAATAGATTTTGACTCTGCAGAGTTTGTGCACGTTACCCACATTATGGAGTTCCTCCTCCATCCAGCACCTCGGTACTTGTCCCACGGCATCCTTGGAACTCGTACCGCAGGAGTGGACTAGGACCTCTCCAACGAAACCCGACTACCGTGTAACCTCCCTACGGACTCACCGACACACGGTCTTGGGTATCCCTGTGGTTAGGTGTCCACGTTACCACCAGAACCACTCGGCCACCTTGTGGCAAACTGTCCCAACGGGGACTCCCGGGTAAACACTATGGATTTCAAGGTTATCACCACCTACCGGGCCAGGGTAGCGTGTGTGCATAACCTCCCCTCTTTGGTGATATCCGTAGAAGGCACTACGATAGCACGAGTTAAGGCCCGCCCATACAAGCAAATGCGGCTGCACGAACAAAGCTCGGTTAGCACTGGGTCAACGGTTATATTACGTTCATCAAGTTTTAGCATTAGTTCTTGCAGCATAAATTGACCAAGGCAACATGGCATGAACATAACACTACCACCAAACACGTGCAACCACTAGCATGGCTTGAATCTAGTAAGCATGGACATTAAAGCATGAATAAGGTCAACACATGTAAAACTACCGGCATAGGCATGATATAATTAACATGAACAACATGGGCATGATACTAAACAGTAAACATGGCATGATCACTTTTAGCATTATTGTATCAGGTAGACATGTATAAACAACACAAGCATGATACTTACGAGTGAACCTAGCATGATCGACATAAACATATCACGTAAGCATGGCATAAGAATATCAAGTCAAGTTAACAGATCAGGGTTTAGCTCATCGATTAAGCAATACAACGTAATCATATTTTAAACACATGAGAACAACACGACACAATGCTTAGAGCATATATTAGATGGCTTGCTTGCCTGGGGGGGTGTCGATGAATCCACCGGACGGACGTGCGGTCGCCCTCCGAAAAGATCTGACGGGACCGACAGTTCTCCGGCGAAGCCTAACGACAACCGGGGGCAAAAGGGTAAATCTAACAATGAAAACGCAGCATGAAACTTGTATCAACGGAACGGGCTTGAAAAACTGAGAACCTGGGCTTTTGAATCACCTCGATCGGAGTTACGGTCGCCGAGATACGACCGTTCGTTCAATAGACGAGAAAACAGGGCTATCGGGTGAACGTCCACCAAATAGCAGTTTCGGCCGGAGAGAGAAAGCGCTTTACTGGGTTTACGCTTTCGCGCGGAGAAAGCGTATCCTGGCCCGCAGAAGAACCAAAATACGCTTTGGTTAAAAGGAAATCGCATTTTCTCCTGAAGCAGGGCTAAGTACGCTTTCAGAGCGGGAAAGCGCATTTCGTGAAACACGCTTCCGCGCGGGCCCGAGGCCTATCCCACTGACGGGTGGGGCCCGCCCGTCGGTCTCTGCTTCCTCCTCTGTTCGATCTGTCTCCCTCCTCTGTTCTCATGACGCGGGCAGAGCAAGGCGCGGTTGTCGCCGTTGCCTTCGACGGCGGCTCGGGCGGGGTCGCCGGCGTGTGCCTCGGGCGCGGCCGGCCAGGGCGTGGCGCCGGTGGCCGTGAGGCCACGCGGGGCCTCCTGCGGTGCAGCCTGCAGGGGCGGCTGTGGGCTCGGCCGTGGCTGTAGCCCGGCGGCTCGATGACGGTCGAGGGAGGCGGGGCCCCTGGCCCAGGAGAGCGCAGAGGGCCGAGGCTAAGCGGGGTGGGAGCGGGGAAGGGGCTACGGCAGCGTGGTGGAGGCCAAGGCCGAGCCATGGCGGGGCGGCCGTGTTGGCTCTGGCCATGGGGACGAGGTGGCTAGGGGATCGAGGGGGAGTGAGGTGGTGCCGCTGCTGGTGCTGGGGGGGCCCGGGCGCGCTCCTCTTATACACGGGGGGAGGGTCTCGGATAAGGATGCCGAAGGATCTAGCCCATGGCCACGCGGCGGCCAGGCTGTGGAGCATCGGCGCGCCCACGGGCTACCAAACAAGGCGGGAAGAGCGCGCGTGGTCTGGACCAGCTTGGGGAGCACGCTGGATATGAAGAGACACGAGGAAGAGGACGATGCGGATAAGAACGCAGTACAAGCACTTAGCTGGACACGAGCTGGACATGCCACATGCGTGGTCACAAGGCCAACACGTGTCCCAGGCGTGCATTTGGCATGGGACCATGTCCAGAGGGTGAGGTGACTCCTCAGGAGGTGGAATCACCCACTTGGAAGGGCATACATGGCATGGAGTGGCTGAAAGTGACATGACATGTGTTGGACCAGCAAGGTTTTTGTGTTAAACTGGGGGAGGCACACCTGGGGTATGGGTCTGAAACTTGGGTCATAGCAATCTTATCCATAGGTGATTTCCTCTGCCAAGTTTGAGCTCCAATGGACCACTGTACATACCACTTCCTTTACAAATGCACCAACTTGGCAGAAGGTGTTTGTGCTGTGGTGTGGCTAGCACACTGGTCCCCTTGGCCTGAAATTTGGCAGAGCTTAATCATATACTAGGATAAGTATGTACACATAATGTCAGCTCAAATGGACAAGTCTAGCTTGCACTTCCTTCACAAAGTTGCCTGCTGGACAGAAACTTTGGGAAATTATTGTGCATTACTGGCTTGGCCATTAGGAGTTTCTTTCAATGTAGATACAGCACTTACATAATACGATGTAAGAAATCGGCATTACAACAATGCTAGGAAACCGGACACAACTTTCCTACGGCTACAAGGAAGCAATCAACGAGATGTTCTAGTAAGACATAGATGAGCCTAGTCCTATCATCCCGTAGAAAAGATAAGGGTGACTCAGAACTCAGAACGATGAGGGTAAGGAGAAAAAGAAGCCTTACGTTGTTCCCTTATATACCCAGAGTAACTATATAACTATAGAAGGCTAGACTCGACTTCGGCCAAGGCTGATAATCCTACAGTCAGTCCTGCTCTGATACCAAGTCTGTCGGGACCCGGAATTAGCGTATATAAGCCTCGCTACAACACAATCATATGGAGAGCCGAGAACCGTACCCACTTGTCTAAGCAGACAAGGCCAAGCACAGAACGTTCTCGGAAAGCATCGAACATGAGGGGCATCCCATTCAGGCCGGATGATCCACTGAGATGGGTCCTCATCGTCCGCACACAAGTCTAACTGATATGGGTGGTGAATTCCCATACTCATAGACAAGTCGCCTCAACCATACTATCGATTGTATTATAACCCTTACATAGACTTACTCCAGCCCGATCACTTAGTCGGGGTCTAGGGCGGGCTCGATCATACATCAAAGTGTGCACGAGACAGAGTCTCGAGCAATCGCATCACGATGCCCCAAGCTGCGCACATCTAAGGGCCACTCGGTGTATAAAAGACCGCCAGCCAGATCACAAGTAAGGTCTCGAAAACCCATACAAAGACATGCATGTTATAAACATACACGCAGCACACATGCCTTGTATGAACAGTGGGTATCATTGCAATTCTCTAAAAAGTATATACTTTATTGAATAACTCTTACAGAGTGCACACAGAGATCACAAGCATGTGATCCAACATTACAACAAGCATGCGGAAGCAAAGTAAGTCTGAGTACAGACAAGTTTAACAAATGGCTTAGAGAAGCCTTATCTAAAAACAAGCCCTCCACGAGGGAACCAGTCGTCTGACTGGGACTACACTAGCTTGGTCTTGGTCTGAGTATTCAATCTTCGAGCTTCAGGTAGAAGCCACCATCGGGTTCGGTGGGTTCATCTAAAACATAGATTAAGCAAACGTGAGTACAAAGTCGTACTCAGCAAGACTTACATAGGATCTATACTACTCATGCACATGTATCAAGGTAAAGGGAGGTGGGGTTTCACTTGCAGAAGTGCCAGCTTTGACTTGGCTAATCCTGAACTACGAGTACCAGACTTGAGGTAAGAAGCGTACACGAGTCCACTACAGCTCTTCAACCAATTACACCACTATGGTTACTTCCTCGACTTCCCCACGAGAAGCACACCATAGCACTCACGCTTATCTTGGTGTGTTTTAGAAGTATCCAGTTCAAGTTATCTAATAATCAAGCTAAGCTTTCCAAGCAGTCCTTAACCGCGGACGCGGCTATTCGAATAGTTTTGTTAACCCTGCAGGGGTGTACCGCTACACACACGTGCCATCAGTTACCGCCTTTTGCGTGTCACCGTTCAAGAGATGACAGCGAGGATGCCACCACAACCGTTACCTCATAGCCGATCTAGTCCATGAAAGCCGCCTATCTGGGTTGTCTGCCAGTATCGTGAACCCGTCCGGTTTACCGAAGTGGACCCAGACGATGTGTGCGTGGTGCGAAAGCCGGTCTCGGATGAGCCGTTCTCTCACTTGGCTACCAGGCCACAATACCTACAGAAATCCGAACTACTGCGACATCTGGACATCGAAAGGGATGAGTTAGTAAGCCGAGAGGGGTCAGTGAGCCCAATGTGTGGTTGTACTCTTCATCTTGGATCACCACACAAGAACTCGTACTAGGGCGGTGTTCAACGAGACAACCCACTGTGTACTCCTACACAACCTCTCATCGTTCACCTTGTATTAGGGTCGATTCACCAACACTTTTCTACCAACAACAACATGATCATTCCCATCCCGACTCACATCACAGTAACAACATGGTATCATACTAAGCATGCAATAAGCAGTAACATTGCAGGGGCCACATGATTTCAAACAACTCCTACATTTGCTAGGATTGTGGTTTGCTTACTACTGTGACAAAAAGATAGGTCATGCAAAGGAATGGGTTCATCTATGCGGTAGAAACGAAGCATGGTGATCATCCTAAACAATGCATAAGCGAGACATGAGAGGGAAGTGGGATTTTATCGACATGATCAATGGGAGTTTGCTTGCCTTGCTGACGAGGTTCGGGTTCGGGGTCTTCAACGTAGGGGGTGACCTCTTGCTCCGGTTCCACCTCTACTCGAGCAAACAATATAAACAAAGCATAAATAAGTTGCAATGCTCAAGCACATGATTGTGTTGTCAAATGATGTGAATTGCATTGATGTGATCTAGGTTTCATTTGCAACAAGTTAATTGAAGTTGATTTGAAAGTGAATTCAAATTCAAACTCCAAATGTATTTAAATTGGTCCAAGTTGCATTTGCTAGCATTTGTATTTTGTAGTCCAAATGATCATGTGTGGGATAAGCTTCTGAAGTGTAGGTGAAATTTAGCATAATTCCATGGTCCAAGTTGCAAGATCAAATGATTTGAATTTGAATTAAATTCAAATAAACCAAATGACATATGCTACTGATCCCATTTTAAAATCAACTCCAACAAAGTTGAAAGTTGCATATTTGGAAAGATAATTTTCTCCTGATCATTTTTCATATATTATTTGTTATATTTGGAGTTAGGATGAATTAATTATGAATTTCTAAAGTTTGAGCTATTTTCTGGATTTTCTGGAATTTCTTTAATTCAATTTATTCTGGAAATTCAATTATGGCGTCAGCACTGCGCCAGCATGGCGTCAGCAAGGGACTGACGAGTGGGCCAACCCTGTCAGTGGGTCTGGGGTTAATCCCCGTTTTGATTTAAACTGACAGAGGGATTAGGGGTCCAGGGCCCACCTGTCAGCCTTACTGGGGGGATTAGGGGTTAACTTAACCCGGCCACGTCGGACCTGCCGGCGGCTAGCCGCCGGCGACCTTCCAGCACGGCGGCGACACACTGGAGGGTGATTCCGGGCACCATTTTGAGCGCTGCGACCACTGGATTGAAGCTCTTGACGTCGCGCGTCGAATGGGCCAAGGTACGGGTGCTGTGAGGCACCGTGGAGACGCCGGCGTCCAGCCCTAGCGGCGGCGGAGCCACTGGCTAGACGCAGTCGTCGATTCGGGGCACGAGGAGAAGCAGCAGTGGGCGTACACGACGCGTAAGAGCACGGGGAAGGCGACGGGCAACCTGGTGCAGGAGAAGGAGCACGGGAGTGAGCTCGAGCTCGTCCATGGCGGAGGCTGTGCTCGGCTCCCATGGCGGAATGGCACAGAGGAGGAGTTAGGGGGCGCGGGGATAGGCATAAGACGCAGCTGCTCACCAGGAAGGCGATGGATCAGACAGCGTGCTTGGGGAGGAACTGGAGCTGCCGGATTTTGAAGGCGACTTGCGGCGGCCGGAGTTGAAGACGACGAAGGGGGCGGCGGCTCTGGAGCTCCTCGGGACGATTCCTTCTGCACGGTGACGTAGTCGAGGACGGCGGAGGCGATGGACACCTTGGCTTGGATCGGAGACGACGGTGGCCACGAGTTCTTCACGACATGGCGACGGCGGCGCTCGGTTCGTCGTCGGGCTCGTCGCAGGAGTGAGAGGGAGAGGCTCTGGAGGGGAGGAATGGAGGCGTGGCACTCGGGTGCGTCTCCAGGGGCACGTAGAAGGGCCGGGGAGGGCAGGTGGAGGGCTGTGGGGCGTCGCGGTGGCGTCGGTGGCGTCGGTGGCTTTCCACCGAGCACCTTGGGGGCGCGGGGAGGAAGACGACAGGGAGAAAGGCTGCTGGGCTGGGCCGGCCTGTGTGGGTTGGGCTGCTTCGCCAGGTAAGCTCATTTTTCCTTTTCTCTCTGTTTTACTTTTCTGCATTTTTGTTTTGCTATGCTAATTAAATAGCTAGGCATTTTATTAAATGCTGAAATTTTTTATATAGCCTCATAATAATATAGACTAGCCACTTATAAAGTTTCAACATTTTTAAAATTCAAATAAATTGAATCTTAACTCAAATAGGTTTATTTTATTAATTCCAAGGCACCGTTTGAATATTAGAAAATCCCATGATCATGGGATTGCTCCCAAACCATTTTTAAAATGATCAGCACCATTTATAGGAATTTTCCAAATGTTCAAATGATTTTTGGAAAAAGATTTTTATCTGGCCATTTGAATTAATTTCTCAGGGCTTTCTTTTCCCCATTTATGAATTGTAATTTGAAATTTTTGCATGAATGCATGGTACCTCTGATCCTAGCACAAACCTAACTTGGGTTGTGACAGGGCTCCAATTAGGTACAACACCATGACATGGGAAGGGGAAAAGGCACAAAAAGTTTGGGAGGTAATGGGCAAATATAAATAACACTTCCTTTGGAAAGTGTTATTCTGCCCTGAATTTGGAAATGGAAGCTATGCTCAAACTTTGAACTATGGAACCCCATGTTTTGATAGAAACGGCCATGGGTTGGATACTAGGAGCTCCACAATTAATTTGAGCACAAATGGGGCAACCAAAATGGTAGCTACTTTGCAAATGGGCTAAAAGGGAATTATTGGCTTTATAAAGAAAATCACAATTTCCTTTATTCAATCATAGCCAATATCTTTGGGAGAGGTCAAGAGGATAACCAAGATCATCTCCACAAGTTTACACAACCTTTAGAGATGTCCAAGTATTTTTCGGGATTTAATTCCATCGATTGGCACAAATGGAATTAAGCTGATATGAAGAACATTGCACCGGACTCGGCAATATCCTTGCATATCCCGGCTCGAGGGTCTGAGGAGGGATCTTGCCTTGCAAAGGGGCAGAGAAAAAGGGTTGCAAGGTCGAGAGAAAGGGCTAGGAAGAAATAACACCACCAAAATCGATAGCCCGATTTTTGGGGTGTTACATGGTGAAACAGCGACAGTAAAACAGCGAAAGCAAACAACTAGTAACCAGCAGAATTAAAAACACTGTAGGCTAGGGAGATGGATGGTTGGGTGCTGCATGGATAAGATACATCACGTATTTAACTTGGAGCAAGGCACACAGAAAAGCAATGATCATCTAGGCATAAATCAAACATTAGGCATGTACCCCACAGGTAGTTGTACGTGCTTGCAATAAGAACTTCCACAACATCTTTTCTCTTACCATCCCGCTACGAACGGGGCCAAAAGGAACTTATGGAGATTAAGGTGCTCCTGTCAAAGAGCACCGGAACAAAGCATTAACAATCAATGGATACACGGAATCCTCAAACTATAGTCCATCCCCTTTGGTGTCCCAAGATGTCACCTTTGGGATCGCCGGTTCCGGACTATAACAGGTGGATACAACTTGTAGATAGGATCAAGAACACAAATATATTCATGCAAACACATAGGGTTCAGATCTGAAAACATGGCACTCGGGACCAAAGTGACAAGCATTAAGAGCAACAAGTTGAATCAAAGATGATAAACACCAACTAGATGATAGGCAACATGCCCCCAACAATCTGATAAACTATTACTTGATCTAACTCATCCAATCCCTACCATCCCCTTTTCCTACAGCAGGGAATTACTCATACATGAAAGGAGAAGTCATGGAGGGAGGATGGAGTGGTGATGATGATGACGATGGCGATGATCTCCCCTCACCGGAGGCCAAAACAGCCTCCGGATTAGCCCTCCCGGAGAAGAACAGAGGGTGGCGGTGGCTCCGCGACGAGAATTGGGAAAACGACTTCTATTCTGGGGTTTTTGCATCACGGGAATAAATAGGGGTCCTGGTAGGGCACCAGAGGAGGTGGGAGCCCCCCAGGCGACCTCCCGGCGCGACCAGGGGTGGGGCCGCGCCAGCAGGGCCCCTCTGGCCCCACTTCTGGCACAATGGTCCTTCGGGTGCGTGGATTTTCTGTGATTTTTCCTGGAATTTTCTGAGACACCTAAAAATCCATTTTCCTGCACACAATAAAACCATACAGACAGCTCTGCTGAAAACATCGTTAGTCTGGGTTAGTTTCGTCCAAATCATGCAAGAATGAGGGCAAAACAATAGCAAACATGTTTGCAAAAGTAGATACGTTTGAGACGTATCAGCGACTTGAAAATTGGCAATCGGGGGCTTGCTCGCAGAAGCCACGCCCCGAAGCGTTATTCGCTCTCGCGACTTGAAAATTGGCACTCAGGGGCTCGCTCGCAGAAGCCACCCCCGAGGTGTTATTCTCTCTCGCGACTTGAAAATTGGCACTCGGGGGCTCGCTCGCAGAAGCCACCCCCCGAGGCGTTATTCTCTCTCGCGACTTCAAAATTGGCGCTCGGGGGCTCGCTCTCAGTAGCCACCCCCCAAGGCGTTATTCGCTCTCGCGACTTGAAAATTGGCACTCGGGGGCTCACTCGCAGAAGCCACCCCCCGAGGCGTTATTCGCTCTCGCGACTTGAAAATTGGCACTCGGGGGATCGCTCGCAGAAGCCACCCCCCGAGGCGTTATTCGCTCTCGCGAGTTGAAAATTAGCACTCGGGGGCTCGCTCGCAGAAGCCACCCCCCGAGGCGTTATTCGCTCTCACGACTTGAAAATTGGCACTCGGGGGTGTTGGGATACGGGGCAAAAAACACAAAATTTTCATACCTACAGTACCCGAACCCAAGATCTATGCTATGGCGATGTAAAGTAACGGAGGGAATCGATGTTCATACCTTTGAAGACCAAAAGAGGGAAACGTTCTTGCGAACGTGGCTGGCGTAGACTCGGAACTACGACCTCCCTGTCGTGTAGTAGACCACCGGCGAGGATGACTCCTGATTGACCTCCAGCGATGAAGTAGCACCACAGGTGTAGTGCCTCGAAGATATTATACACGTACGATACAATCAATGTTCCTCCCGGGCCCCGAACCAGGCGAGCAGCGGAAGAAAGACGAATTCGGATCCCGACTCCAGCAGAACGACGGCCTGCCTTATGGTGGAGAACTCCAATCTAGGTGCAGCCTCCAAACAAGGGGAGTCCACTTCCAGGAAGGAGGAGAGAGAGGAATAATTGTGTGTTGGAAAAAGGGGGGGGTGTACCCCTCCTTATATAGGCCAAGGGGGGTGCTATCCTCCTCCCCTCCCCCATGTGGGACTAAACTCCCAAGGGGGGGGGAGTGCACCGGCCAAAGGGGGGGATGGGCCCCACCCTTGGCGCCAAGCCCAAGGGGGGAACCCCCTCCTCCCCTAATAAGCCCCATAGGCCCATATAGCCTTTTCTCCATTTCTTTAATTATTTTAATATGTTTAAATATTTAATTCGGATAATTAAATAATAAACATTATTAAAACAAATTAAACTTTATTTTGAACCATTCAAAATGTCCGGAACAACTTCCGTCCTCCTCCGGAACTATTCTGGTGATTTCTCCTATTTCACCGATTGATCCCGAAACTGTCCTATGCATCGATTGCCCTTAAGTGTAACACCCTAACGGTCTGAGAAACAGCAGACATGGTCGAGACTATTCCCATTGACCAATGACTAGTCAGTTGGACCTGGTTACAATCATTGACAGCCCCTGCGCTTCCATCGAATGAACTTCAATCGCTTTTGGAAACCATTAACGATACGACGTAATCCCTTTGTGCTGCGGTACTTTTTTTTCCGAGGTTCGATCATCGGTATCCCACATACCGTGTTCACATCTCGTTCACAACAAACAAGTTTATTCGTCCATTCCTATTGCATCTCCCGTGACCTAGTCACCTTCTTGCAAGCTATTGATGCAATATCACCGAGTGGGCCCAGAGTACCTGTCTTGTTACAAGGACTGACAAATTCCGCTCTGATCTATTAACATACTCATCAACCATCTATTTTGAAATACCCAAAGTGCACCATTATAGCCAACAGATTTCAGTCAGGCGGTGGGATACAAATCAAAGTCTCCTCATAGATGACAATTACGTATGATCATCACGGTCTAAGGACTAAGCCATACGTTACAAAGTCATCGCAACGCTGAACTATGTGAGTCGATCACATTGCGATACTTTAGGTGGGTGTATGTCCATCACATCATTCCCCTAATGACATGACCTCATTGTCAATGGACTTA
Source organism: Bromus sterilis (assembly GCA_950022295.1). NCBI lineage: Eukaryota > Viridiplantae > Streptophyta > Magnoliopsida > Poales > Poaceae > Bromus > Bromus sterilis. The sequence continues at coordinate 38,155,913 of OX465597.1, forward strand.
AGTGTCGCCATGATCTGAAAAGCTTGATCAATCAATTGCCCAATGAGATAGTTTACCCGAGTTAAGCTACGGACCTATGTTTTATACTACACCTATATTAGTATTTCCAAGTAATACAGTTATAACACAGTATAAAACGTATTCTGAACAAAACGGATATGTGACAAATATCTTTATTAATTGGTCTCTAGGGCACATATCCAACACTCTCCCACTTGCACTAGAGTACAAATTACACTAGTTTACATCAGGTATGTATCTAACACCAATAGTCTCTCGGTGTTCTTCAAACATGCCCTGTGGAAGAGGTTTAGTCATCGGGTCTGCTGCGTTCAGATCCGTATGTATCTTGTGAATCCTAGTGTGTCCATCCCGGACGTAGTCTCGCGTCACATGGAACTTTCGGAGAATGTGCTTGGCTGTAGAGTGAGTTCTTGGCTCCTTCACGTTAACAATGGCACCCATGTTGTCGTAGAAGATTCCCATGGGGTCAATGCAACTGGGAAAGACGCCAAGCTCGATCACGAACTTCTTCAGCCACAGCGCCTCGTTTGACGCTTCGCAAGCGGCAGTATACTCCGATTCCATTGTAGATTGGGCGACGACTGATTGTTTGCCACTCCTCCAGCTAATTGCGCCACCGTTCAACATGAAAACATATCCCGTCTGGGATTTAGAATCATCTAGGTCTGAGCCGAGGCTTGCGTCAACGTAACCCTTTACGGTGAGCTCCTCATCAACTCCTCCATAAACGAGAAAGAGATCCTTTGTTCTTTTCAAGTACTTTAGGATGTTCTTTACTGCGGTGCAGTGAGCCATTCCCGGATTACTCTGGTAGCGATTAGTCATACTAATAGCCAGCGCTAAATCCGGCCGGGTACATAACATAGCATACATGAGAGAACCTATGGCTGAGGCATAGGGTTTTGAGGACATCTCCTCTTTCTCTTTAGCTGTGGTCGGGCATTGAGTCACGCTTAGTTTGACACCTTTTATGACTGGCAAGAGACCTCTCTTGGAGTCATCCATTTTGAACCTTTTCAAAATCTTGTCAATATAAGTATTCTGACTCAAGGCCAACCTTCGATTAGGTCTATCTCTATAGATCTTAATCCCCAGTATGTACGCAGCTTCACCTAGGTCCTTCATGGAAAATTGTCCATTCAGATATTCCTTCACTTCCTCTAAGAATTTCTTATCGTTCCCTATTAGTAATATGTCATCCACATATAACACAAGGAATGCTACAGAGCTCCCACTCAGTTTCTTATAGACGCAGAACTCTTCGACGTTTTGGACAAATCCAAAAGCTTTAATGACCTCATCAAATCGAAGATTCCAGCTCCGAGATGCTTGCTTCAACCCATAGATGGACCGTTGAAGCTTGCAAACCTTACCAGCATTCCTTGGATCGACAAACCCCTCTGGTTGCATCATATACAACTCTTCCTCAATGTTGCCATTTAGGAATGCAGTTTTCACATCCATCTGTCATATCTCGTAATCATGATATGCAGCTATTGCTAGTAGGATCCGAATAGACTTTATCATCGCTACAGGAGAGAATGTCTCCTCGTAGTCAACTCCTTGAATTTGTCGGAAACCCTTCGCGACAAGTCGAGCTTTGTAGACAGATACGTTTCCGTCTGCGTCAGTCTTTTTCTTGAAAATCCATTTATTCTCGACGGCCTTGCGGTCCTCGGGAATATCCACCAAAGTCCAAACTTTGTTGGTGTACATGGAGTCTATTTAGGATTTCATGGCTTCAAGCCATTTCTCGGACTCGGGACCCTCCATTGCTTCTTTGTAACTCGTAGGTTCATCTGACTCATCAGCCGAGATTGCATTCACAAGCTGTCCGTAAAACTCAGTAGCTTGACGGACTCTTGATGACCTACGGGGCATAATAGGTTCCTCTTCATTCTCATCATGATCATCATGTATGTCATGATTGTTATGAATGTCATTCTGGCCATACTCTTCAGCTCGCACTGTGGAAGAAGGTTCCAGAATGACTTTTGTGGCCGTTTCTTCCAATTGGAGTGATTAGTCAGTCACTTCATCGAGGTCTATTTTCCTCCCACTCAACTCTTTCGAGAGAAACTCTTTCTCAAGAAAGTGTCCTGTCTTGGCAATAAACGTTTTGCTCTCAGACTGATTGTAGAAGGTGTATCCACAAGTTTCCTTGGGATAGCCCACAAAAATGCACTTATCCGCCTTGGATTCAAGTTTGTCAGGCTGTAGTTTCCTAACGTAAGCCTCACAACCCCAAATCTTCAGGTGAGACAACTTAGGTTTCGTGCCATGCCATTCTTCAAATGGTGTTGTCTTTACGGATTTGGATGGTGCCCTATTAACAACGTAAGCGACAGTTTCTAATGCATACCCCCAGAATGACACAGGCAAATCAGTATAAGACATCATCGATCGTACGCTATCCAATAGGGTTCGATTACGTGTTCAGCCACACTGTTTCTCTGAGGTTGTCCTGCCGGCGTAAGCTGTGGTACTATACCACAAGACTTTAGATGATTGTCAAACTCGTGACTTAAATACTCGCCACCTCGATCCAATCGAAGGTGCTTGATTTTCTTTCCGAGTTGATTCTCTACCCCATTCTGAAATTCCTTGAACCTTTCAAAGGTTTCAGACTTATGATTCATCAAGTAAATATACCCATATCTACTCAAGTCATCAGTAAAGGTCACGAAGTAACGAAGACCATTGCGTGTGGGGATGTTCATGGGTCCACATACATCTGTATGTATGATCCCCAATAAGTCATCCGCATGCTCCATTATCCCATGGAATGGAGTTCTTGTCATTTTTCCCATGAGGCATGGTTCACATGTATCAAGGGACCCAAAATCCAATGAATCAAGAAGTCCATCCTTATGGAGCCTCTCCATGCGCTTTATACCAATATGACCAAGTCGGCAATGCCACATCATCATGATCTCTTCATCACTACTCTTTAATCTTTTGACTTCTATATTGTTAATGTGACACACGTCACCATCGAGATCAAGTACGAATAAACCACGTTGCTCCGGCGCGTGAACATAAAATACCTCATCCTTATAAATCGAACAACCAATTGTATAAGACTTAAAAGAATAGTGTCTCGCTTCAAGAAAGAACCACTAACGATGTTCACACTCAATGCGGGTACATAGTAGCATTTATTCAGAACTAAAACTAATCCCGAAGGGAGACTAAGATGCTTCGTGACGACCGCCAACACATCAATTTGACAGCCATTTCCCATGCGCATCGTCACTTCATCTTTCAGCAAGCGTCTCTTATTCCTTAGTCCCTGAACGGAATTAGAAATATGAGCGACAGATCTTGTATCAAGTATCCAGGATGTGTTCCCGGCGCTTGTCAAGAAAAGATAAACAATATGTATATCAAATATACATTCGTTTCTCTTGGCGACCTTGCCAGCCTTCTTGTCCTTTAGGTACTTGGGGCGGTTGCATTTACAGTGACCTTCACCCTTGTAGTAGAAGTACTCAACTCCGGGTTTGGGCTTAGGTACCTTGGGAGGAACGACAACTGACTTCCCATCCCTTTTTGGGCCACCTTTCTTAGCCTGCTCCCGCCTGCTTGACTTCTTAAACTCAGTGGTCTTGTTGACCATGAAGACAATGTGCTTCTTCTTGATTTCATCCTCAGCACTCTTCAGCATGGCGAACAACTCAGAAGGGGTTTTGGTCATCCCCTGCATGTTGTAGTTCAGCACAAAGCCTTTGTAGCTAGGGGGAAGCGACTGCAACACCCTATCAACAACAAGTTCATCTGGAATCTCACATTCCAGAGCATTCAAGCGTTGAACGAAGCTAGACATCTTGACCACGTGCTCACTCACGCTGTCGTGCTCGTCCGTCTTTGCTGAGAAGAAGGCTTCATAAGCCTCATACCGTTTAGCCCTGGCTTGAGGTGCAAAGACCGCCTTGAGGTCGGTGATAATCTCATATGCACCCATCCTCTCAAAGCGTTTATGCAGCTCGGCCTCCATGGAGTAGAGCATGCCACTCTGGACAAGGTTGTAATCATCAGACTTGGAGAGATAGATATTCTTCTCATCCTGACTGGCATCATCTGCTGGTGCGTCACCTAACGCGCCCTCTAGTACGTATGCCATTTTGAGGGGAACGAGGAGAATCCTCAGGGTGCGGAACCAGTTGGTGAAGTTTGACCCATCAGTTTTCATTTTGTCTTTCTCTAGGAACGATCTTAAGTTGAACGAGGGGCGTGGTGCTGCCATCTACAAAGTTTGATTCACAAGGATACATATTTAATCTTCAAAATTCTAGAAATCTCCCACTTAGATAAACACCTCTCAATTTAACTAAGTGATTACAGAATCCCAGACCCCATACCTCCCCCGATCGTCACGGCCATCAGTATGCGACCCAGGTAGGCCTCTAAGCCAATCACATCAGGTATGTGACTCGTTCTCGATCTTTCAATCTACTGTGTTCCAGGCCCGCATCTACATACGTCAAGCCTGCCAATCGAACCTTGATGTTAGCTGTTCATCAAGGCCATATCTGCATATGCCAGGCTTGCCGAACCCAACCTCATGCGAACGTCGTTTAATATGTGTGACACCCGGTATGTACGGAATGTCGGCCATATGGGAGAACCTACCAGGCGGTGCCCACCAAGGGAGAACACAATGTTCGTATTGTGAGAGATGGTCCTATTTGTGCTACCGTCGTCATATCTAGCATACAAGCATAAACAGGAAATAAAACTGTAAATCATACAAACTACGATCCCCCTTCATGCAAAGCAAAGTCAAACGCCTTTCTACTTTAGCTTGTGCAAGTTTTACGTGGATGCTAGGGGTTTCGAGAGAGAGAACTGTTTCTATCCTGCGAAAAACATGCCACAACACCGTCTCCCATCCGTCTCTATTACACCCTTGTCGGGGCCCTCCGTTGCAAACATCTTCGCATCGCTAATGCAGAGAGACCGAACCCCCCCCAGCCACTTTATATGGTAGAATCCATATGTCAAGCGTGGAACCAGTCTCGCGTACACGCGTAAGGTCGGTCGGGGCCCGCTTCATCAAACATTGCCGCAATGCTAAATGAGTACACGTGGGAGGGTAACGAATGAAGATTCGATGCCCACATACTAGATGTGTTCTACCCGTACAATACATCTACGCATAGCTAGCTCATGATACCACTGTTGGGATACGGGGCAGAAAACAAAAAAATTCATACCTACGGTACCCGAACCCAAGATCTATGCTATGGTGATGTAAAGTAACGGAGGGAATCGGTGTTCATACCTTTGAAGACCGAAAGAGGGAAACGTTCTTGCGAACGTGGCTGGCGTAGACTCGGAACTACGACCTCCCTGTCGTGTAGTATACCACCGGCGAGGATGACTCCCGGTTGACCTCCAGCGATGAAGTAGCACCACAGGTGTAGTGCCTCGAAGAGATTATACACGTACGGTACAATCGATGTTCCTCCCGGGCCCCAAACCAGGCGAGCAACGGAAGAAAGACAGATTCGGATCCCGACTCCAGCAGAGCAACGGCCTGCCTTATGGTGGAGAACTCCAATCCAGGTGCAGCCTCCAAACCATGGGAGTCCACTTCCAGGAAGGAGAAGGAGAGAGAGGAATAATTGTGTGTTGGAAAAAGGGGGTTGTACCCCTCCTTATATAGGCCAAAGGGGGGTGCTATCCTCCTCCCCTCCCCCATGTGGGACTAAACTCGAAAGGGGGGGAGTGCGCCGGCCAAAGGGGGCATGGGCACCACCCTTGGCGCCAAGCCCAAGGGGGGGAACCCCCTCCTCCCCTAATGGGCCCCATAGGCCCATATAGCCTCTTCCATTTTTAAATTATTTTAATATGTTTAAATATTTAATTCAGATAATTAAATAATAGAACATTATTAAAACAAATTAAACTTTATTTTGAACCATTCAAAATGTCCGGAGCAACTTCCGTCCTCCTCCGGAACTATTCCGGTAATTTCTCCTATTTCACCGATCGATCCCGAAACTTTCCTATGCATCGATTGCCCTTAAGTGTAACACCCTAACGGTCCAGGAAACAGCAGAGATGGTCGAGACTCTTCTCATTGACCAATGACTAGTCAGTTGGACCTGGTTACAATCCTTGACAGCCCCTGCGCTTCCATCGAATGAACTTCAATCTCTTTTGGAAACCGTTAACGATACGACGTAATCCCTTTGTGTTGCGGTACTTTGTTTGTCCGAGGTTCGATCGTCGGTATCCCACATACCTTGTTCAGATGTCGTTCACAACAAACAAGTTTACTCGTCCGTGCCTATTGCATCTCCCATGACCTAGTCACCTGCTTGCAAGCTATTGATGTAATATCACCGAGTGGGCCCAGAGTACCTGTCCTGTTACAAGGACTGACAAATCCCGCTCTGATCTATTAACATACTCATCAACCATCTATTTAGGAATACCCAAAGTGCACCGTTATAGCCAGCATATATCAGTCAGGCGGTGGGATACAAATCAAAGTCTCCTCATCGATGACAATTACATATGATCATTACGGTCTAAGGACTAAGCCATACGTTACAAAGTCATGGCAACGCTGAACTATGTGACTCGATCACATTGCAATACTTTAGGTGGGTGTATGTCCATCACATCATTCCCCTAATGACATAACCTCATTGTCAATGGACTTAAGTGTCGCCATGGTCAGGAAAACTTGATCAATCAATTGCCCAATGAGATAGTTTACCCGAGTTAAACTACGGACCTATGTTTTATACTACACCTGTATTAGTATTTCCAAGTAATACAGTTATAGCACAGTATAAAACGTATTATGAACAAAACGGATATGTGACAAATATCTTTATTAATTTGTCTCTAGAGCACATATCCAACAGGGGGCTCACTCGCAGAAGCCACCCCCTGAGGCGTTATTCTCTTTCGCGTCTTGAAAATTGGCACTCGGGGGCTCGCTCGCAGAAGCCACCCCAAGGCGTTATTCGCTCTCGCAACTTAAAAATCAGCACTCGGGGGCTCGCTCGCAGCAGCCACCCTTCGAGGAGTTACTCGCCGAAGACTTGGAAACCAACAAGACCTTCTCGTACCGCACGGGATTCATTCATAACAGATAAGCAACATAAATCAAAAGGGAACGACAGCACACGCTGTCCAACAGAAGAGGACAACCTACAACTCAAAAGAAGAACCTACAGCAAGCACAGCCTAATCTCCAGGCTCTGATTTCACTTTACACAGAGCACCCAAACGACGGTCGTTTTCTTCGACCACCCACTTCACAACTTGGCTCGCTGGCTTGTCCGCTACGGCGTAATGGTCATCCATTGGCTGAGCTCGACCACCAGGAGCACCTTGAGTTGCCAGCATAATATATACCCCAGTCCAATGAATATCTACAAAGGCAAAAGCACAGCGAGCTCCCGCATGAATCTGGTGATTTACTACGCGGCGAAGGTCCGCGGGTTGAGAGAACACCCAACAGAGCCTTTCAAGTGACGACGGAACAGGATCCGACGGATAAAACTCAGCAAAGATCCTACCCAGCACCCCGCAACAGTACTCAAGAGTCCACGGCACCCTCTCAACCCGCATCCGAAGAATGGCGAACACCCGAGCACGCGCCTGATACATGAGATAGCTTCTCGTCCCTCGTTGGTTACCCCAAGTGGAAGGTGAGATGTAGCGTAGCAGCAAGTTTCCCTTAGCGAAAATGCTAAGGTTGAATGTCGAACCAATAGGACTCCAACAACGATAAGTAGGTGGTTCGGCAAGTGATGCGCCGTTTGAAGATAATCACTTGCTTCTCCTGGACCTTCACACACAACAGATAGCTTTGCTACCAACGAGTACAGAGGAGTTGTCAATTCCTCCGGCCTTGTTGTTTACAAAGGATATAACGCACGGGATAATAATGATAGTGATAGAAACGGAAAAGTAAATAAGCAGTAAATTGATAGCGGGTGTAAACAGTGTTGGAAATATGGATCGGGGTCCTATGATGTTCACTAGTGATGTCCCTCTCCCAAGAGACAATAAAATAGCAATGCAAGGTAAACAAATTACAGCTGGGCAATTGACAGGATTATGTGCGCAAACCAATGCTAATTATGCTATAAAGAAAGGAAGAGGCTCAAAAGCACGGGCGGTACGCCAAGACAAGTAGATCGAAATCCATCTGCATCTACCTACTAATCATCCACCTTGAGATATCTATCCAGAACATCTCGCTGGTATTAAGTTGCGAATCCCACCCAAAGTGTAAACTCAAAGCAACGGACAACTGCATTAAAGAACTTTGCGTAAAGTAAACAATCCTTGCACCCGCAAGTACAAGCACCGTTGTTTTCCCCCTTGTCGCAACAGCACATCCCCTAGACTCATGTTTCTGTCACTCAAGCTAGTCATCGGGGGGCATGAACCCACAATTATGCATAACGCTCCCTCTTGGAGTCACTACCTACTACTTGGCCAAAGCAATAAACAGCAACGGAGAACATGCAAGAATTACTCAAGAACATAAATGAAAAAGAGGAGAATCAAATATATAACTCAAACAAAATCTGAGCATAATCTCATAATCCATCGGATCCCAGCAAACTCATCATAGCAACAACAGAAATATTACATATGTGCCTCGATCATGTAGGGAAGCTCACGAGGTCTAATCCATGAAGAAGAAAGAGGGGAGGAGAACATCACATAGCTACTGATCATAGACCCATGGTCCAAGGTGGACTACGCACTGTTCATCCGGGAAGCGTCCATGGTGGTGGAGAAGCTCCCGGAGGTGGTTCCTCCCTCCGGCAGGGTGCCGGCAAGAGGTCCTCTGGTACTCCCGATCTTGGAAGCGCGGCGGCGGCGGAACAGAGGAGAGATCGCGAAAAAGGGTTCTCTCCCGAGGGTTTCTCGTCACGGGGAATAAATAGGCGAAGGGGGGCAGCCAGACGTAGACCAGGGGGCCCAGGCGCCCCCTGGCGCGGCCTAGGGCGTGGCCGCCTGGGCCACCCCTGGCCCCCCTCGGTTCCCACTTTGGATCTTCTCGAAGGTTCCCGTACGCTGATTTTTCCTATATTTTTTCCGGATTTTTTCCGGCACTTTAAATACGGGGGAAACCTGAAATAGAAAAACAGAAGAAAACAGGAACTAGCACTGGGGTGCACTGAGTTAATAGGTTAGTCCAAATATGATGAAAAGTGTCTGGAAGTTCATCGATATCATAGCAATATCACACAAAAGAGGCATGCAGCAAGCAGAAATTATAGATACATTTTGGACGTATCGACATCCCCAATCTTAATTCCTGCTCGTCCTCGAGTAGGTAAATGATAAAAGCATAATTTCTGTGGTGACATGCTAACAACCATATAAGAACTTTTAAGTAAAGCAATCAAGGTATGTAATTCAATTCTAGTCATAACAGGCAAGAGTCTATATTTAGCATTGAAACAAGCAAATAAGAACATAAAGGTGCAAGAGCTCTCGCTGTCCGTGACTCGAATGTCTCCAAATGGTGTTTGCGTGCAAGAAAGGGGATAGGGATATACGAGAAAAAGGTATTGTTGTGTTGAGAACTTAATCTACTAAATTTTCACACTTGGTCTTCTTTGGAATCTTATCTTGACTCATCCACAGACCACTAGCTAGGTACAAGTCAAAATGATCCACTCCTTTTCGAAATTTTGAGCACTCATGCAATGGATGAGCGTAAGCAAGAAAGTTGACACTTAGGATGAAAAAGAGAGAATATGGTGGAGGGGGGAAACAAAAAGGTGTGAAAGGCTCACATCAATGAGGACAATCATAGGCGAGAGAAAGCCAAATGATAGATATGATGTGAGGAGTAGGGATTGCCATGCAACGGATGCAGATATGAGCTAAGGTAAGCTCTCCAATGGAACTAGTGGGGGTGCATCCAACTTGCTTGCTCAAGAAGACCTATAGCTCATTTGAGGAGGCTCATCATTGGAATATACAAGCCAACACTAGTAGAAAATAGGCTATAGCCGCAGGGCTACCAATGGGGGACTAAAAAATGCGTATGCCGGCGGTATTAGCGTTGGCAGACGAAATAATGTGCACACCAGCGATAAAAAAGTACCACTGGCGTACAAATAAAAATGTACGCCAGCGGTAAATATATCCAGATGCGAACAAGTGCGGAAAATTATGACTGGCGTACCAGCGCTATTTACTTTACCACTAGCGTACAAATAAATTACTGACGTACAAATTTGTATGTCCGTGGCGTACTCGTATTATTGTACGCCAGAACGATAAACCAAACCAGGCCCACCGCCCACCATCTCTCTCCTCTCTCTCCGAACCCTATCCCCTTCTCCCTCGCCACACACACGCTCCTCCCCCCCCCAAAGCCCCGATCCATGCCGCCTCTTGCTCCTCTTCCTGCGCGGAGGCCCTCGAACCCCTGCCCTCCTCTCGCTCCAGTCCTCTCTGCACCTCCTCGTGGCGGTCGCGGCCAAGGATCTCGAGCTCGGCAGCGGCAGATATCGGAAGGCGGCGGCGGCGCGGATCTGGAAGTGGTGGGGCGGGAGGGAGCGATGCCCCGCAGGGCGCCAACATCCGCTGCGAGCTCGTGCACCTCATCGCCGATGCGAGCCCCGGGAAATCCCTCTTCTTCCACTACAGCGGCCACGGCTTGCGCCTGCCGGCCGAGACCGACCAGGACAACGACACCGGCTAGGGTTTCTGTTGTCGCCGGGGATAGTGGGAGGGGGAGGAACAATAGAACCACATCGAGATGGTACGTGCGCTGGATTTCCCATCCGTCTCTCGATTTGATTAGATTCATGCTCGAACTATTATTGTTAACCGCGTGGCCATGATTGATTCTCTCTACCGCTGATGGATGATTCGGCAGGCCGGACGGCTCCTCGGGCAACTCCTAGTCATGGGCGGCGCCGTCGTCGGCAGGGCCATGGTCCAGGCTATCGTCAGTGAGTGCTCCCTCCCCCTCCGTGTTGGCCTCCTTGCTCATGACAATGTGAAATTAAGTGCCACTGGCTAGAAACGTGTAGCTCCCAGTGTCGATGCCAAAACATGCTTCTTTTACTCCTTTTGATCATGCCTAAACAGATGAATTAATGGTAATAGGATTGTTTCTAGGCTTGATGGGCATAGTCTGCACTCTGGAACATAGGTATGCACAACCAATGCATGTTAAACTAATTAAGTACTTAGTTTTTTAAGGGATTTATGAAAACTACTCCATTATATTATTTTCTTGTAAAAAAATTATGAGTGCATACATTTTATTATTACCAATAGCAGGTATGACAACAGTGTAAATCACACTCACACTCAATTTGAAAGTAAGTTCAGTATACAAACCTGAGTGTATAGTAATAGTTTGAACTATTGAATGATAAAGTACCTGCTAGTATAAATCACTGCTAGTATAAAATCATTGCTAGTAAAGCAAATTGTGATGTAAATCATGTGTGCTAGTATAAATACAAGTTGGCATTTGTTTTTACATCTGGTTATATTCATTGTGTTTCTTGTAACTCTAAATACCCACTGTACATCATCACTATCAGGAAGGGTAATGAATTGTTTCTCTAGAATATAAATAGCTTCGAGTTGGAGTGCTTGTTGTTCTGGAAAGAATATCGAGTAAACTGAAATATGTACCATACTACCTTGAGTAGGTCTTGTGTGCTGACACGTACACTTATTTTTTGATGCTAACAAACTCACATCTCTAAAATTACATAAAGCACTTGTTCTGAAGTTAGAACTGCTATAGCTAGTGTTATTCTGTACATGAACATCTTCTTTGCTTGTGTGGAAAATGCAGGGGTTGTGGCGGCGACAACATCGACACGAGGACACAAGGCTGTAGTGGCGGCGACAACGACATCGACAAGGGGTTGTGGCGGCGGCGACGACGACATCGACACAGGACCGTGGTGGCGGTAACGACGACATCGACAAGGGGTTATGGCGGCGACTGCGACATCAACACAACACTGTGGTGGTGGCAACGACAACATCGACAAGGGGTTGTGGCGGCGACGGCGACCTCTACACGGGACTGATGTGCCGCCGGCGACGACGACGACATCGACAAGGCCTAAGCAATTTTTACTCTTTTTGTACATGAGATTTTCGCATATGCCAAAGTAAATATCCATGTATTCCAAGTTAATAGAAAATATAATATGAGAATAAGCAGATGTGTTTTAAATGTGAATCTGTGTTTGGACAAATAGATTATATGTATATTTTTTCAATCTCCAAATTAATACTACTAGCGTACATGATGGAACACACCCCACTAGCAATAATATTTTTTTAAATCCTAAATTCTTACTACTGGCGTACATTAGTGAACGTACGTCACTATTACCACTCTTATTAGTGGCGTACACAATAAAAGGCACGCCAACAGTAATTGCTACCGGTGGCGTATAAGCCTGTCCGCCAGCGGTAACCTGCCTTACCGCTGGCGTACAACTTGTACGCCAGCGTTACCTGTTACCACTGGCGTGACATCGCTTGCGTACGCCTGTCCGCCAGCGGTAACAAAAAACCGTACGCCAGCAGTAGGTTGTTTCCTACTAGTGCAAGTTTTAAAGTGTGAAGGTCCTCACATAACTATATGCATGAATGATAATCTCTATGGAGTACAAGATATAAGAGGGAGTACGAGTGTGAATCTCTCAAAAGGAATAGTAGTGTGCCCCTTCTCTCTTTTTATTTCTTTTTCTTTTTTTTTTGTATTTTTTGTATTTTTTGGTGGCCTCAATGACTCTTTCTATTTCTCTCATTTGTCCTCTTTGGGATTTTTAATTTGTCCTCTTTGGGATCTTTAATTTGTCCACTTTGGGATCTTTTCCTCACTTTAGGAGCAACACTCTATATATTACAAAAAGTATAGAAGATCTTTCACACTTTACAAAATACTCAAATCATAAAGAAGATGTAACTATCATGATGTATGCAAATGTATGCCTCTGCCAGTGTAGCAGGATATGCAATGATACTATCGCGTCATGTAACAATGATTAGGGCAAGGCCCAACTAGCATGCGGCTCATCGATCAAGCAAGTGGCATGTATGACATGAAGATCAAGTCATGAGAAGATGGATGTTGCATGGCAATATGTCTAGGAAAGGCTATGGAAATACCTTGATAGGTAGGTATGGTGGCTGTTTTCAGGAAGGATATAAGGAGGTTTATGATGACAAAGCGTATCGTGCCAAGGGTTTGCATGTACCGGCGAAGGTGGACGCCAACTCTCGGAGTGAGAAGAAAGCAATGCACGGCACATGAGGGGCTAGAAAAATATGGAAAGGTGGAAGTGTCAACTTTCGAATACTCACATTAGTCCGAACAACTCATGCACTTATTATCGGTAACTCTCAATCTAATAAGGAGGTTTCACAAAGAGAAAAGTACCCCGAGGAGGAGTGTATGGGAGTTTGGTTATCCTTGCGCATCCTCGACTCATGGTACGTGAGTGTACTTTAATATTCGACCCCTCAGAAGAGTAGTGATCCATCTAGTAGCTAAAGTTCTCAACTAATTTTGTAAGTTTTTGAAAATAAACACAGATTGCCCAAAATACGACATCTATCACTAATAGGCTAAATCTCTTGACACCAAAAGTCCAAACATTACTCAAAACAACACCTCAGAACTATTGCAAGTTACTACTAAAAAAATAATAGCAACCTCAATTACCTACTTCAAGTCAAGACACAAAACTCAGTGCAACAGGCAAACTCTCTAAACAAGATAAACATGAAAACTCAAGAGAGTTCTAGCAACAAACTAAACAAAAGCTCTTTAAAAAGATAAGCATGAAAACTAAGAGCTAAACATGACAGTAGCTAAGAAAAAGATAAAGAACACACACAACAAAGATAAGCATGAAAAGTCCTATATTGTGTTCTAGATTTTGGAAGTGGAGCGTGTTTCTCTCCCATACAAAGAAAGCTGGGTTCTAACTTGTTATGAACAGAAAGCAAAGCTAAAGAAAACTAAGAATGAAACCTAAGAGTGAGACCCTCCAAGCATAGCACATAACGCATGAAGTGATAAAAATATAGTGAAACGAGAGACGAACTGATAATTGTTGATGGAGAAGGGGATGCACGGGGGCATCCCCAAGCTTAGACGCTTGATTCTCCTTGAATATTTCTTGGGGATGCATGGGGGAATCCCCAATCTTGAGCGCTTGACACTTCTTAATCTTCTTTCATCATCTTCCCTCGCACACTTGAAAACTCCCTTCATACATAACTCATCATAATATGATTAGCGAGGTTAGTACCCATAATAAAATAACTTTTCTCTACTGGAAATAAAGATAATCTTGAAGATCTACTATTTCTCATGATTTCCAAAAAGTTTTTGCAAAGAAAAAGAAAGCTTAAGGTTTGCAAAACGAAGAAAAGGCAAAACAGGACAGAATCTGTGAAAAACATACCAGCAGGTAGTAAAGAATTTTTTTTAGGGATACTTCTGCAACTCAAATCAAAAAACTCAGAACATACGAAAGTTTCGTAATTGTATAGAGCACGATGTGTAAAAAATTAAGCTCAAAAATATGAACTGGGATTTTTCTCTGATTTTTCTAGTCACGAGGACAGAATCTGTTTTCTGGACAGCATGTCACAACTTTCACTTCCCTTGTCATATGAGGCTATAAAAGCTACAAAGCTTGAAAAGTAAAGATACAATGATGTTTCTACAGTAGTATAAATCATCAAGACCACTAAAAACAAAAATAAATCATAAATTCGTTGCGGGCTGCCAACCGAAAGCGCTTCTTTAAAGCCATTAGCTAGGCTTAATGCAAATAGATCAGGTATTTTCAAGAAAATAACTGGCCCGTGTGACGGACTCAAAAGGCAACTTAATATTTTTCCTAGGGAAATGTGCCATCCCTTTATTGAGAGGGAATTGGAATTTTACAATCCCTTCTTTCATATCAATAATAGCACCCACGGTGCGAAGAAAAGGACGTCCCAAAATAATTGGACAAGAAGGTTCACATTCAATGTCCATAATAGTAAAATCAACGGGAACATAATTGTCATTGACAATGATAAGAACATAATCGATCTTCCCCAAAGGTTTCTTTACGGAAGAATCGACAAGACGAACACCAAATGAACAAGCATCAAAAGGTTTCAATTCAAATATATCATACATTCTTTTGGGCATCACAGAGGTACTAGCTCCAACATCACATAAAGCATAGCAAGAGAAATTATTGAACTTAATTTTAATTATAGGATCTCAACCATCTTCTAGCTTTCTAGGTACGGAGGATTCTACCCTAAGTTTCGCCTCCCTAGCTTTGATGAGAGCATTAGTGATATGCTCCGTGAAGGAAAAATTAAGTGTGCTAGTGTGGGGGTCTCTAGACATCTTGTGAAGGAAACGAATAACTTCAGAAAGGGTGCAATTATCAAAATCAAGGTCACTACTATCAAGTAAAGTGGTAGTGGTGTCATGTAGGCTCACTTGTTTGGTAGCTTCTATAGTCATAGGAATTTCTTCTTCTAAGGTTGAGGTCATAGCATCACCATTAATAGGTCCTATGGGACTAGGGGTGCATTGGGTGCTAAGAGTTTGGATATCCTCAACCACTTGGATAGTAGAAACAGTATGGTGTGTAGGAAGTATCTTAATTCTATCTTCTTCCTCCTTTTCTCTAGCCCATATCTCTTTAAGTTTAGCCATCATCCTAATGTTTTCATTAATTTGCAATTGGATAGCATTCATAGGAGTGACCTTCGTCTCCTCAAGGGGAGAAGTTCTAATTTTAAGCAATTCTACTTCATGGGCTAAATTGTCTACATTCGACGAGAGGTTATCTAGTTTGTCTAGTTTTTCCTCTACACTCTTGTTGAAGGCCTTTAGGTAGTGATAAAGTCTTTAAGCATACTCTCTAATTCAAAAGTGGAGTTTTTGGTGCTAGGATAAGTGTTGTTGTTCCCATAATAGTTGGAGGGGAACAATCTAGGATTGCTACCAAAGTTACTCCTATAAGAATTGTTGTTGAAGTTGTTTCTAGAAATAAAGTTCACATCTACTTGATCCTGAGCAATCAAAGAATTTAAAGGTACATCTTGAGGATCAATAGGAGATTTCTTGGTAAGTAGAGACATAATCAAGTCAACTTTTTCATTTAGGGAGGAGATCTCCTCGACAGAGTTTACCTTTCTACCTGTTGGAGCTCTTTCGGTATGCCATTGGGAATAGTTGGTCATCATCTCATCGAGAAGTTTTGTGGCAGCACCAAGTGTAGTTGACATAAAGGTTCCTCCCGCGGCCGAATCTAGCAAGTTCCGCGAGGTAAAGTTCAAGCCTGCATAAAAAGTTTGGATAATCATCCAAGTAGTCAAACCATGCGTAGGGCAATTCTTAACAAGAGAGTTCATGCGTTCCCAAGCTTGGGCAACGTGTTCATTATCCAATTTCTTAAAATTCATAATAAAGCTCCTCAATTGGATAATCTTAGCAGGGGGATAGTACTTCCCAATAAAAGCATCCTTGAACTTGTCCCAAGAATCTATGCTATTCCTAGGCAAGGATTGAAACCAGATTTTAGCTTCATCTCTCAAGGAGAAAGGAAAAAGCTTAAGCTTAACAATATCACCATCTACTTCTTTGTACTTTTGCATATCACAAAGCTCAATAAAATTATTTAAGTGCAAAGCAGCATCATCTCTAGCACCAGAGAATTGATCTTTCATAGCAAGGTTCAACAAAGCAGGTTTAATCTCATAAGAAGGTGCTGAAGTAGCAGGTGTAGCAATAGGAGTGCAGATAAAGTCACTGTTGTTGTGACTAGTAAAGTCACACAACTTGGTGTTCTCAGAGGAACCCATAGTAGCAGCAGGCAAGATAACTATTTTTTTGATTTTCGATAAAAGACACTAAAGAAAAAACTGAAAGGTAAACTAACAAGACTAAAAAGCAATGATAAAAGATAGTGTGCAACTCCCCTATCTTGAAGAGTGGAATCCCCGGCAACGGCGCCAGAAATTTGCTTGATACACGAGATAGCTTCTCGTCCCTCGTTGGTTACCCCAAGTGGAAGGTGAGATGTAGCGTAGCAACAAGTTTCCCTTAACGAAGATGCTAAGGTTGAATGTCGAACCAATAGGACTCCAACAACGATAAGTAGGTGGTTCGGCACGTGATGCGCCGTTTGAAGATAATCACTTGCTTCTCCTGGACTTGCACACACAACAGATAGGTTTTCTCCCAACGAGTACAGAGGAGTTGTCAATTCCTCCGGCCTTGTTCTTTACAAAGGATAAAATGCACGGGATAAAAATGATAATGATAGCAACGGAAAAGTAAATAAGCAGTAAATTGATAGCGGGTGTAAACAGTGTTGGAAATATGGACCGGGGTCCTATGATGTTCACTAGTGATGTCTCTCTCCCAAAAGACGATAAAATAGCCATGCAAGGTAAACAAATTACAGCTGGGCAATTGACAGGATTATGTGCGCAAACCAATGCTAATTATGCTATAAAGAAAGGAAGAGGCTCAAAAGCACGGGCGGTACGCCAAGACAAGTAGACCGAAATCCATCTGCATCTACCTACTAATCATCCACCTTGAGATATCTATCCAGAACATCTCGCTGGTATTAAGTTGCGAATCCCACCCAAAGTGTAAACTCAAAGCAACGGACAACTGCATTAAAGAACTTTGCGGAAAGTAAACAATCCGTGCACCCGCAAGTACAAGCACCGTTGTTTTCCCCCTTGTGGCAACAACACATCCCCTAGACTCATGTTTCTGTCACTTAAGCTAGTCATCGGCGGGCATGAACCCACAATCTTGCATAACGCTCCCTCTTGGAGTCACTACCTACTACTTGGCCAAAGCAATAAACGGCAACGGAGAACATGCAAGAATTACTCAAGAACATAATATAAAAGAGGAGAATCAAATATATAACTCAAACACAATCTGAACATAATCTCATAATCCATCGGATCCCAGCAAACTCAGCATAGCAACAGCAGAAATATTACATATGTGCCTCGATCATGTAGGGAATCTCACGAGGTCTAATCCATGAAGAAGAAAGAGGGGAGGAGAACATCACATAGCTACTGATCATAGACCCATGGTCCAAGGTGGACTACTCACGGTTTATCCGGGAAGCGTCCATGGTGGTGGAGAATCTCCCGGAGGTGGTTCCTCCCTCGGGCAGGCTGCGGAGAAGAGGTCTTCTGGTGCTCTCGATCTTGGAAGCGCGACAGCGGCGGAACAGAGGAGAGATCGCAAAAAATGGTTATGTCCCCAAGGGTTTCTCGTCACGGGGAATAAATAGGCGAAGGGGGCAGCCAGAGGTGGACCAGGGGCCCCAGGCTCCCCCCCTGGCGCGGCCCAGCGGTTGGTCGCGCCAGGTGGCCGCCTGGGCCACCCCTGGCCCCCCTCGGGTCCCACTTTGGCTCTTCTCGAAGGTTCCCGTACGCTAATTTTTCCTATATTTTTCCCGGAATTTTTCTGGCACTTTAAATAAGGGTGAAACCTAAAATAGAAAAACAGCAGAAAACAGGAACTCGCACTGGGGTGCACTGAGTTAATAGGTTTGTCCAAATATGATCAAAAGTGTCTGGAAGTTCATCAATATCATAGCAATATCACACAAAAGAGGCATGGAGCAAGCAGAAATTATAGATACGTTTTGGACGTATCAGCGCCCTATCCATCCAGAAAGGATTGTTCGACTGCACGACTGGGTCCTCCAGCCGCAACAACTCTGACTATACGACCTCCTCTTCATTGCGGGACCGCCCAGCAAGCACTTCGTAATGAAGAACAAAAGATCAGCAGCATACAAAAGGAATAAACCTCGCGCAGTCAAGCAGTCGAAGAAAGACAAACTCACCCTTCAGAAGATCAGACAACTTTATCACCCAAGCCGCAAGGCCATCCAAAACAGCTTCAGCGCATTCACGTTTCGAGCGATGGACTGTGACATCACCTTTCAGACGAACAATCTCGCGCTCGGCCTCTTTTAGACTCAAGCAAACAGACTCGTAGGCACCCTCACGAGCATCCTCCTTCAACAAATTCCAAGCCCAAGAAACACCCGGGGGGGCCTACCGCAAAGGAGAACAAGTCAAAGGAAACGGGACAACAAGAAACACAAAAAGGACAAAGCAGTTCCACGAATTAAAAAGATCCAGCGTCCCCGCAGGAGGCACATTACAGCTCAAGTTCCAAGACAAAATTCAAAAAACCAGTTCACCCTACTCCTCGGCCGAAGAATTACGGTTATTAGCCTCCACAACCAGCTGCACCTGGCGGGCCAGCAGAGTGGCTCGAGCACTCTGCTCGTCTATATAATCAGGCAGGCTATCCACCATGGAATCCTCAATAGGAACACCATGCCCCAGAAGAACAACAAAAGACGTGGCAATCCCACTCACCACATTCTCACAAACCAAACCCTCCATCTGGTCGCCGTTCGGACCAAACGCAACAACCTGCGAGTCAAGACCCTCCGGCCTTTTCTCCTCATCTGGGAACATGTGTTCATGAAGAAGCTTCAGAAGATTCGATGCCCGAGAACAAACATCCCTCACGGCTCCAGCAGCACCTAACACAGCATCCACTGCACCGCAAAGAGTGTCCGACCCCGCTACAGCTGCCTCCACCGCCTCAACACCAACGGAGCCTACGCCAAGTGGGAAGATTCTATGTTCAGAAAAGCCAAAGAAAAAATCACATCCAAAGGAAAGAAGAACATTCTCCTCACCTGTCAAAGAACTCGCCAAGTCGAGCAGGCGTTCGCTCTCAACTTCCTCCATATGCTGGAGCCACTCCACCTGCTTCAACCGTTCGATCTCACCATGCTGCGCCTGAAGCTCCCTTTCCTTGGACTCCAAAGAGGCCTGAAGTGAAGAGATCTCCTTTTTCGCAATCTCAGCTCGCTTCTCGGCACCCTTCTTGCGACCTGCAGAGAGGGCACCACTTAAAATGGCCAGTCAACAGCCAAAGAAGATCAAAAGTAAGAAGAAGGATCCTTACGCCTCATGGTGGTTAAGCTCCCTTGCACGGAGTCATGAGCACGCCTCTACCGATCAACGTCAGTTAGCACACACTCGCACATCCGGAACAAAGGCTGGAACGAGAGAACATGTCACATCCCAACTTTTACTCTCTAGTAAATTTAGATAACTAAAAATTTGGAGCCAACAAAAACTTTACATGAAATGTTAGGTTGTTGTTTCAATTCTTGAACCTGTGTGCTTAGGATTAGCTATGTTGTTGCTTGGTGATGAACTTATGGTGATGATCATTTTGTGGTGCATGCAACTCATCTTGAGATGATCATATATTGGCAACTTGATAAATCCTAAAACCCTTATTGCTAAAACCTAATAAATTTTCTGTATAATATTAATATTAATAATTTTAGCCACCACAAAACCCGTGGGCATTAAACTTTTGTTAATTAGGAATAACAACAACAATTATCAATAAAAGTGCCTAACCACATAAAATCATTATGAGATGTATGCATGACCATTATAACTAACCTAATAATAATAGCAATGAATAATAATAATAATAAGAGAGAAATATTATTATTAATATAAGAAATAGAATAGAAAAAAAAGAGTATGATTAAAAAAAGGGGGAAACTACCCTAATCACCCCACCCCTCTAATCTCTCTCTAACCTCCCTCACGATCCCCCCCACGCAGAGAAACTTCTCTCTCTCTCTCCCGTGAACCTCTCTCTCTCCCGAGCCCACATGCCAGCCCCACGACACTGTTGCCCAACCAGTAACGATCCCAAGGATCGCCCTCGTGGCCTGCCAGCACGATTTCTACCCCCCAACCCTCTTCTGCGATGTGACCGGCGAGCGCCCACGTCGGAACTGAACCACGCCCCTTCTCTCACAAGCTCTCCCGCCGCCCCTCTCAGCTAGCCCGGAGCGAGGCCATGGATCGCCCCCGTGGTCTCCCGTCCGTTGCAGCCCCTCAGCTCGGCTATAAAAGGAGCACCAGAAGCCTCTCCTCGCCACACCACCAGCACCCGACGCTCCACAACCCCCACTGCCTCTCTGCCATGGCCTAGTTCGTGAGGAGGAGAAGAACAGAAAGGAGGAGAGGAGAAGTAGAAGAAGAGGAGGAGGGAAGTCGTAGGAGGAGGAGGAAGGGGAGGCCGGCGAGCCACCCCTCTGCTGCTCGCGAAGCCGGCGCCGCCCGGCGAGGCCGCGCCTAGGCCAGGACCACGCGTTGTCCTGCCTCGAGCCGCCCAAGCAGAAGCCTCGCTCCACCCTGACCGTGCCCGCCACGAGCCGTCGTTCGCCTCCCCGGCGGAAAAAACGGAACGCCCTCACCCCCAGGAACCCGCGCCGCCACCCCAAGCCGTCCGCCGTCTCCCGGAACGCCTCCCCTGGTGAGCTCCCGTCCCTCTGTCCGCCTAGGCGCCGTCGTTTTTTCCCGCGTTGCATGCCCCGTATTAGGCAAAAATGGAACCCCTAGGACCCCCCTACCTCCGCCGCCCCCTGCCTCCGGCCTCCGGCAACCGGAGGGCCGCCGGCAACCGGAGGGCCGCCGGCGAGGGCTGCCCTAGCCCCTGGCCGCCATGGCCTGTGGGGGCCGAGCGCCTCCTGCGCGTTGAAGAAGACGACGCCCAGGTCGTCCGATCCCTGGGATCCAACGGCCTGAGGCCCAGCGTACCCCTTCGTTTCTTTTTTTTAAAGGCACATAGAGATAAGCCCATCCCGCAGAGAAAAATGCCCCAGGGGCGAGACGTAGAGATAGGCCGGCCCAACTTCTTTTTCTTTTAAGTTTTGTTAAACCAGCAGCACATAAATAATTGTTTAAAAATATTTACAACCCAGAAAAATATGAAACAAAATTTTCTGTGCTCCTATATTTATGCCCTATTTTTCTGCTTAGGTACATTTGTTATTTGCAGAAGTATTATAGTGGTCAATTCTTTTATTATTGTTGTTTGCTCTACTTCTTGCTTAGTTAATATAATTAAACTTTCTGTTAAGGATTTAGTAAAAATAAAAGTTATTAATATTACCCTTGTTTAATATCTAATTAAGGTATAGTTTAGTAATAATAATAATAATGATAATAAAAGTATATAGAATATTTTATCTATAGTTGTACACATTAATGTCTCATATACATTTAGTTAAAATTGTTAATAATTAAATAATTTAGATATAAAATTCATATGATAATGTTATAAATAGTAGCTACTTATTATGTTTATTAGATATTTGTTATGCATTTAAATATCAAGTCAGGTATATAAGAAAAATTGAATAAACAGGACAAATACACAGGCCAACCCACTGTAGCAAACTTACACCCGGAGCAAAATATTAACTGGGCCTTGGCTGAGAAATTTATCTTTATTTGTTTCTGTACAGAACTAAAACAATATTAGAAAAATAATTACTCATTAGAAAAATGTGAAATAAAATTTGTTGTGATCCAGTAATTAGGCATCATTTTTCTGTATAAGTGGAATTATTGATTGCTTAAATAAAATTAATGACCATGTTATTATTATTACTAGTATTTCATGAACAAAGTAATTCTTGTTTATTCCTTGTTAATCAATTATTTATGTTAAAAAATTATTATACTTGTCTTGGACAGTAGCTAATTATGATTACTATTGAGATAAATTTAAACATGATTTAAAGCAATACAAAAGTGACTTGTGTAAAATCTGTTGGAAATATGCCCTAGAGGCAATAATAAAATGTTATTATATATATTTCCACGTTCCTAATTAATGTTTATATTTCTGTGCTATAATTGCAATGACCCTGACTGTGAGATTCAGAAGAAAACTCATTTGCATGTGTGGAAATGTAAACACCAAGAGTTCCTGGTTTAGCCTCTAAGACCAGCTCATGTGCTAACTGATGATTACGTTTTCTTAATCATGGACATTGTTCTTGTAACAAGGATGTCAGTAGCAATGGGAACATATTGTTAGCAGAACAATGATGTTGAACCGACCCCAGTATTCAATGATATACTTAGAGATCACATCGTAACTACGTTATAAGTCATATCATGAAATGTTATCATATACGTAATTCCTTAGACCATGAGAGTATCGAGTTGCTTCACACAAGAAGACATGCTTTGGTTCTTAGATGAATCCTCCCGTAAATGGGAAGTGGTAAAATAAGTTCTGGGTATGTCAGATGGTGTGGCTAGTGAATGTGATAGTTCAAGAATGGGATTTGCTCCTTCACGATGAAGAAGATATTCACTTCGGGCCCACTCGGTATGACGGTATCCATTATAGTCTGGCCAGACGCATTGTGATTCAGTCACGGGGATACCGGAATACGATAACGAGAAAAGGGACAAACGAGCAAAGAGGATAACGAGTGGCTTGTGTTCAAAAGTTGTTACACATGGGTGCCAAACTTCTCTCCTCTAACTTTGTCATATATCGCGAAGCAAAGGGAATGGTACATGAATAAACATAATGGTTCACTCGTAGTTTCTTCGTGTATGTGCGGGAGTCAACATGGGTATCCATGGCTCCGCTGTTGATTATTGGCTATTGACGAAAGGCTGTTGACCTATGTCCGGAAGATGTTCTGAGTCATGTCCGCATTATACCAAACCTATTGGGTCACACACTTAACGAGCAGTAGTCTGTTAGAATACTAGTATGGTAGAAGGTTTAGTGGAAGCAAAGAAGAATAGTTCATACGGGTACCGGAAGTAGTTCCGGAGATTTATGGAATTGTTCATAAAGGCACTAGAAGTAGTTCTGGGTATTTAAGGTTATGTCCGGATCACTCTGGAGTAGTCCCAGGTGGTTCCGGAACATATGAGAATGGTACTGGGGAAGTCCTGGATCAACCGGAATAGTTTCCGGATAATCGCTAGGCGTCCCGACAACCTTCGCGGTCATCGGGTGGCTTAAAATGTAACTCGGATGGTCTTGGAAACTATCCGGATGGCTCCGGAACGTCCGAGAACGGTCTCGAAAGGTCCTGGAAGTGCTCCAGAAGTGTCCGGAATGTCCCGAAACGGTCCCGGTATGTCCCGGAAGGTCCTGGAAGCTTCTAGAAGGTCATGGAAGGTTCCGGAAGATTCCGGTCTGTACCACCCACTCCCGTGCGGCCCTGGCCTTGGGGGGCAAGCCACCTAGGCTGCCCTGGCCGGCCAGGAGGTGGGGGGCGCACCAAGGAAAGGGGAATCCTCCTCCAGGTGGAATTACCAAATCCCATTATGGCAGGTTTCCGGTGGGAAGGTGTGGGAAGGTTTGGAAGGCTTGGGAGTCCAAGTTGGACTCCCAATCCTCCTTGGGCTGCGCCCTAGGCCTCCTGTCCACCTATATAAGGTGAGCCAGGGGGAAGGGGAGAGACACACAACTTGTCCCCAAGCCCTATGCGCCTCCCCCCTTCTCTAAACCCCGTTGCTCGAGGGACTTGTGCGTGGGACGGATCGAGGTGCTTCTTCTTCCTCGGTGATCTTGATCGAGGGACTGTTTGTGGGACGATCCGCGAGATCTACTTCAACGAGCTACACCAACTCTACTTCCGCTACATCGGTTGGTGAGCCATGACCTAAAACCTTGTATGCAATCTTCTTGGATGATCTTGGGTTCTTGATTCGTAGGCCGAAATTTTTTGTTTTCTACTACGTTTCCCAACAAAATCATATTTGGGTTGTTGCTTAATTCTTGCTTAGCCCTATGAACTTGTTTTTCTCACATGTGTTAATCCTAATATGATTGATTGGTATGACTCATGTGATGATTTGATTGAGTGCTAAATGATTTTTTTGTTGGATTGAATGTTTGTTTTGAATGATGTGATGGTAATTGTGTGCTATTTTCCGCAACGTGTAGACAAAACGCTTGACGTTGCAGGTGAATACTCCTTCCAAGCCGAAGAATCCGTACCAGGAGACACCGCCGAGGAAGGCAAGCCATCTTCAAAAACTCAAACCCTTGTCCTACATTTTTTACTTTCTTTGTACCATATTATATATCATGCTACTGTTATATCATTTTGGGGATGGGATTGTATTAGTTTATTAGGTGAAACACCACATACCTTGTAAGCCTACCTATTTGGGAGAAAGAAATTAGACACCGATGATCTTGATCCCTAGCCTTGCTAAAGAACTAATGACAACATAATAACTTGATTAATCTTGCTCCACCCTAATGAATTGGCATACATCTAAGAAGATGTGATGGCCAAGATTGTGGTTGTTGGAAACATCGTTGAACATATTCAAAGTCTGGAGGGACTCTCTATAAGTGCCGCCGAAACCTAGCCTTGCAGTACAACCACAATACTCTGGTATGGGACAAGGCTAGTTGGAAACTTGTTTATCTTAGTACGGGGGTCTTATAACTACACATGGATGTTTGATTCCACGAATCTGATAGCCCTCGAAGTCGAGTGGTGAAATTTCCTAGGCTTGGCGTCAGAGGGAACCTTGGTGCCCTTCGACTACGGTGCAGGCTTGGGTCCAAGAGGAGCATGACCTGACACGAGGGCAGTCCATGTAGTACGCAAGGGGTGGATTCACCTGTACTAGGATAGACAAGGGGAAGACTACGGTCGATTATCCGAAAACCGCATACTGAGGTATGACGATCCGTGGGGACTCACGGCGGATGTATCGAATGTTGTGGGTAAAGTGTACAACCTCTGCAGAGTGAAAACTAATCGAGTAGCCGGAGTCCACGGTCATGGACAGCTAGTGAGGCCACACTTGGTGGGGAATAGATGAGGAAGCCCGGTACTTAGATTATGGTTCACGATGATGATGTTGGTATTATGAAAAGGGTTGGACATGATTAAATCAAATATATTTGTGGGATTAAAATTTGTCAAGATTAAAATGTTGCCAACTTAATTAATGATGAGTAGTTAGGATTTCCCCATGATAAACTCCACCATATAGCTATCCCATTATTTTCTTGTACAAAATCTTTGTTCATTTCTTTAGGTGGGTTGCGAGTACTTTGTATGTACTCACGACTTTGTCCCTGGTTATTCAATCGGCCAGGCTTGGAGGAGCAGGTATTTGACGATGCCGCGGCTGACGAGTACTAGGATGTGCTACGCTCTGAGCTTTGCCTGTGGATTGTGATGCTGCTATCTATCTTGCTTTTGCTTATTCCGCTGCCATTTGAGCCCGATGAGGCCGTATCAGACTATGTTTATGAATGACTTTGTATTCGGTACTGTATGAACTTGTGACTATGATATCCATTGTCGAGTTGTGCGTCATGCGACACTGATCATGGGAGCATGACGGTATGCACAGCTGGCCGCTTCGGACATATAGTCCGGGGTGCCCACAGAACACAAGTCAGAATCAAGTAAACAAAAAATTCAAATCTAAGGCTGCAACCAATCACAAGTGATTGCTCACAGCCTCGGGGCTACTCCCATCGGGAGCACTGTCGTGCCCCCAATGATGTACAAGAATCAACTGAAGAAGGGAATCACAATCTTATGACTGCAACCAATCACAAGTGATTCCTCGCAGCCCCGGGGGCTACTCCCACCGGAAACGCTGTCGCGCCCTAATATAGTTTTGAGGAGCATAAAACCCCATACCTACTCATCCATGCGATCAAAGAACTTGGCTTTATCCTCAGCAGTGAGATCCCGCCTTTCCAAGAAATGCTCTTCAGGGATCACTGGTTTCATATCTGGAGGAATGTTCCCTTCAGGAGCCGCAGCAGATCCCCCAGACGGAGCAGTTGCAGGAGTTCCCGTGCACTTGCGGTCACAGGGGCTGTCCCCGCACCTGAAGCCACAGGAGTCGCAGAATCAGTTGGCCGGCCAGGTGCCACTCCAGAGTCGGTTGAACGAAGATCAACAGCAGCGGCACTCGCAGAAGAAGCAGCCGGAACAGGAGCAGTCCTGCAAGTAACATATCATCAGAACATGAGTAAAAAAACAGCAAAATTACCAAGAAGAAAGTTATACGAACCCAGCAGGCGCAACTCTCGGACGAAGCAACATTCCATACTTGCGCTTTTTCGGAGCAGCCGAAGGAGGACACGGCACATCAGATTGCACGACTGCTGGCAAATCATCACCACCACCCGCGGCATCACGGCCACTCGGACTCAAGGGGCGAGTACGTTTGACACGCAAAGGACTCGAATCCCCAGAGTCATCTGCATCTGACGGCTTACCTCCCGCTGACTCGGCAACATCAGCACCCGAAGCACCCCCATCACCCACAAGCACAGGACCTACATCAGCCGCACCAGGCTCATCAAGTATTTCCGCATCCTCAGATTGAGGCGTATTGTTCAACAAAGGCGTATGGTCTTGAAGGCCAGAACATCGTCAACAATCAATAGACACCAGTCAAAATCACAAAATTGAAAACAAATACCTAGGGGAGAGGTAAATTAGAAGCGTAAGGATGGACGAGGCTTTCCTTCCCAATACTCGTACACTTCGTAACTTGCTAGACCCGACTCAAAAGGTCACCATCAGAGAACTCCTCAGGAGAACACCTGGTCGGGTCATCGGGTCCAGTATACTGCCACATGGGGTGCACCAGATGCTGAAGCGGCTGGACGCGTCTCCTCACAAACACGGAAATAAGTTGTCCGCCAGTCAACTCGTCCTTCAAAGCAGAAATCTTTTGCACCAACGGCTCAACAAGAAGACAGAGAATGCGCCCACGAGGATCGCTTAACCGCTAGCGCAACAGGATCAAAAGGTGCAAGACAAAACTGCTGCCCTCAACGTGTCGATCCTTCAGATAAAACCAACTCTTCCGCCATGTATAGACGGAATCCAGTTTTTCCAGATCAAAGTGGGAAGCCTTATCTTTAATGGAAATACCAACGCCCCCAATGGCATATTCAGACTTCATCCTCTTCACATTGAAGAGGCGTTTCCAGAGCCCCCAATGGGGATAGATTCCCAAAAAACCCTCACAAAGCGTGATAAAGCAGGCAATGTGCAGTATCCCGTTAGGGGTCAAGTCATGCAGTTGCAATTGATAGGCAAAAAGCAACCCCCGTAGGAAAGGATGAACTGGAAGAGAAAAACCACGAGGTAAGAAGATCTGAAAGCATACCCGTTCATCTGGACGAGGCGCAGGAACCTCCTCATCCCCAGGAATCCGAGCGGCACCATCTACCACCATATCGTCCGCTACCAAGTCATCCAGATCTGCGGCTCCGAAAGCAGACCGCTCCCACCTACCATTCATCCTCGCCGACTCCTGCGCTGCACTTCGAGGGCGCTTGGACATGGATCTCACCACGAAACCGCGCAAAGAAAAAAGGCAAGAGGAAAATAACAGAAGAAGGAAGAAGAAGGAAAAGCAGGGGAAGGCAATGGCTGGGTGAAAACCTAAATCCACCAGACCCCCGGTATTTAACCAACAGCAGGGGAACGCCCAATCACCATTAATCTTGGAACCCAGCAGACGTGGCACGATCCCACGATAGCAGAGAAGCATGGAAAACTCAACTGGCGCATTAACCATAACGCCCACTACGCGCGAAAAATGAGGGCCATCATCGCGCAGTGCGAAAATGGTACTTATGCTTACAGGCGTATGCCTTTTGGTTTATGTAATGCCCCTGCTACTTTTCAAAGGTGTATGTTTGCTATCTTTCATGGTTTTTGTGAAGAAATTGTGGAAGTATTCATGGACGATTTCTCCGTCTATGGAACCTCTTTTGACCATTGTCTCCACAACCTTAATAAAGTTTTGCAGAGATGTGAGGAGACAAATCATGTGCTTAATTGGGAGAAGTGCCACTTTATGGTCAACGAGGGAATTGTTCTTGGCCACAAGATTTCCGAGAAGGGAATTGAGGTAGACAGGGCCAAGATCGAAGCAATTGAAAGGATGCCCTACCCAAGGGACATCTAAGGTATTCGTAGTTTTCTCGGTCATGTTGGTTTCTATAGAAGATTTATTAAAGACTTTTCTAAGACTTCAAGACCCCTCACTAATCTTCTCCAGAAGGACGTTCCTTTTGTTTTTGATGAAGATTGTAAGGAAGCCTTCGAAGTTCTTAAGAAAACTTTAATAACCGCTCCTATAGTACAACCACCTGATTGGAATTTACCTTTTGAAATTATGTGTGATGCTAGTGATTTTGCTGTTGGAGCTGTTTTAGGGAAGAGGGTTGATAAGAAGTTGAATGTTATATATTATGCTATAAATACCCTTGATAGTGCTCAAAATAATTATGCTACTACTGAGAAGGAATTCTTAGCAGTAGTGTTTGCTTGTGATAAGTTTAGGCAGTATATTGTTGATTCTAAGATTATTGTTCATACTAACCATGCTGCCATTAAGTATCTTATGGAGAAGAAGGATGCCAAACCAAGGCTCATCCGATGGGTACTCCTTCAAGAATTTGATTAGCAGATTGTCGATAGGAAAGGAGCAGACAATCCGGTGGCGGCTAATCTTTCAAGGATGGAAGATATACCGCATGATCCCATTCCAGTCAACGACAGTTTTCCAGACGAACAACTAGCTTTTGTAAAAGTACAATCTCTCTTCGATCCTTGGTTTGCAGATTATGCTAACTTTATCGTTGCAAAGTTTTTGCCTCCAGGTTTAACATTTAAACAAAGGAAGAAGTTCTTTCATGATTTTAGGCATTACTTTTGGGATGACCCACATCTTTTCAAAGAAGGTCCAGATGGGATTGTGAGAAGATGCATACCGGAACACGAGCAGAAGGACATTCTCAAACAATGTCACGACAGTCCATATGGAGGACATCATGCCGGTGAGAGGACCGCACATAAGGTTCTTCAATCAGATCCTGTTTCAGGTTTTCCCCAGGTAAACTAGTTTCCAGGTGGGAAGGGCCATTTCATATTGAAGAAGTATACCACTCGGGTGCGATCAAGAGTAACAATTTTGAAGGCACCAAACCTCAAGTGGTGAATGGGCAAAGACTTAAGCATTACATAGCAGGAGATCCTATCAATGTTGATGTGGATTTGGTATGCACAACAACTCATGAAGAACATGTTGCAACCCTGTTTCAGACACCAGCAGAAGCAGAATAAGGAAAGTTATGTATTACGGTAAGGAACCATCGCGAAACCGCCATAAAAGTTCCAGATTATGAGTTTTTGCGGCCGAAGTGGAGCCGGAGACCAGCTCCTAGGGGGCGAGGCGCCCCTTGGCGCGGCCCCACCCATGGCCGCGCCGGGAGGCCGCCTGGGCACCCCGGAGTCCGTCTCCGACCCCGCTTTGGCTCGTTACCTTCCTTTCTGTGCAGAAATTTTTGCTATATATTTTCCCGGACTATTCCGGCAGCGTATCTCGCGATTTCATGTGTTTTCTTTTCGATCTGCTTCTGCCAGGACTAAAAGTTGAGTTGTAGAGATGTCTTCTTGTGGCTCGAGCGGAGAGGACTTGTTGGGATGGCGTCTACGTCAAGTTTAGAAGGATCTTAATCAAGGGAAGCACGTTGATTGGGCTACCGAAGAAGAAACCGCCGCAAGACAAGCGGAGATGGAGCGCTCCGTGAGAGAGGAAGTCAAGACTATCACTGCCTAACAGCAAGGAGATCCAAGCAACCCCATCATGGTGGGATCTGTCCAACCTCAATATGATCTTTCTCTTAACCTTTTAGGGACCTCCACTTCGCTTGAAGATCAGCACGCGCTTTCCACCATCTCCGAAGCCTACCGCATCACCAATCAACTTTGTGAAGATTTCCGTGTACTGAAAGTGCAAGTGGAAATCCTGGAAGCTGAAAACCAAACCCTTCAACGTATAATCAGGGACCTGAAGAAGAACAAGAATGAGGAGTAAATATCCTTGGGTAATGGCATCCCTTTAGCTTGTTCCAAGCTTGGGGGAGTGCCCGGTATTTTTATCTTTACCTATGTCTTTTAGAGTCAAGTAGAGTCGTATCATGTCTAGGGAAGTTATCTTATAAAATAGGTGTTTGCTTTGAGGTCTATCACTCCTTTTTGGAGAGTTATGTATCCGTGAGTGTGGAGTCGTCTATGATGGAATATTAATGAGAAGTCTATTGATCCCTTCGCTGCACTCGGTATTATCTTCACGCAATCGACCTTATGATGATTCTTATGGGGAGTATTGACCTTATATCAGGTATGGCTTTGAAAACTTTATTTAATCTTGGCAAGCATAGCTTTGGTCATAAGAACAAGCATGTTATTTTTATCAAAGTAGAAACATAGCTAAAATCCTCTTTGTTATTATGCTTGTAGTGTTATGTTGACAAGGAAGACAGCTTGATGTGCTATGCTTGTTTTAATGTTTATGCTTTATATTGCTTTGCATCCAAGTCATCATCAATTGTCTGTTATCTCAAAGCCTTTGCTAGCCAAACCTCTTTACTAAGCGGAATTCTGCTTATGCATCCATACCCTGAAACCAGTATCTCCCATATGAGTCCACCATACCTTCCTATTCGTGGTATTCCACTACCACTCCTAAAGCATAGAATTTTTGTGTTATCCTTAGATGTTCAAAATCTTTTGTTTTGTGCCCCTGTTTTAGCTCATGAGGAAGTAATAGTTAATTCATGATCTTCTTAAGCTGGACATTTTACCCCGGGATTGCATGTCTAATCTTCAAACCCCTAATACGAGGAGGAACTGGCATGAGTGCGTGTCAGAACCCTCTGTTAGGTAATGTGCTAGGATCAATTTCACTTTGCATTCATGAAAGAAATCAAAGGAAATTCATTTTCAAAATCAAAATGGGAGAAGGAACCCCCCCCCCAAATGAATTAATTCAAAAGGCCAGATAAAAATCTTCTCCAAAAATTCATGTTAGATTTTTGAAAAGTCTTATAAATGAGTGTGATCACATATCAAGTGATGTGGGACCCATCCCATGCTCATAGATTTTTCAAATATTCAAACAGTGCCATGGAATTAAAGAAATACCCCTACTTGATTTAAGATTCAAATTATTTGAATTTTAAAAAATGTTGAAAGTTTATAAGTGGCTAGTCTATATATTTATGAGGCCATATAAAAGTTTTCAGCATTTAATAAAATGTTTAGCTATTTTATTTAGCTAAACAGAACAAATGTCAGAAGAGAAAACAGAAAGAAAAAGAAAACAGGAAAGTGGCCCGCTTACCTGGGCCACCCCGGCCCAACTCACCTCTCCCGCAGCCCAGCCCGCGAAACCCCCTTGTCGTCTTCTACCCCGCGCTGCCAAGCATCTCGGTGGCGAGGCGCCGACGCCGTGGACGCCACCGCGACGCCTTCAAGCTTCCAGGCCGCCCCGTGCCCTCTTCTCGCGTCTGGACGCACCCTAGCACCGCCCCAGTTCTTTCCCCTCCCTCCAGGAACACCTCCCCTTCCTCTCTCGCCCGATTCGTCGCCGCCCGAGAAGCACGCCGGAGCACCGTTGAGCCCCCGCGTGGCCATTGACGCCGAGAAGCCCCAAGACCGTGTCCAAGTTCTTCGCCGCCGTCGTCTTCGTCGAGCAGTGCAAGTAATCGAGCCCGGAGGCCGCGTAGACGCCAGATTCTTCCTTGAGTTCTCGCCGGCCGCAGAGAAGGTCTTCGTCGATTACGTCGCAGTTGAGCCACCCCAGCCTTCGCCACCACCTCTACTGAGTTCCTGGTGATCTCACGGCCGGAACCCCTCGCTTTCCCCCTTCGATTACTCCCTCTAGCCTTGATCGCCATGAGAGCCGAAGCTCCTCGCCGCCGGGATCCATGGCGACGTCCACCCGCTAAGAAATCGAACCCGCCATGATGTCCAACGTGTTCCCCGTGCTCCTCCTCGTCGAACCAGCCTAGCCCCGCCTCAAGTCGTTCCCTGGAACAGAATCCCGATCACGGCCGTAGCTAGGTCGCCGCAAAGCTTGACGCCGGCGAGCGTACGGTGCACCCCAGCGCTTGGTTTCGGTCCCATTCGACGCGCGCGAGTGAGGGCTTCAAGTTGATGGTCTTCGCGCTCCAAATGATGGCCGGATTAGCCCTCCCCGTGCAGCGCCGCCGCGGTCCAGTCGCCGGCGTGTCAGCCAAACCTCCCACGTTAATCACCCAGTTAATGACCCCCTGGGTCCCTGACCAGTGGGCCCAGTGGCTTAATTAAGCCACTGGATTAATTAACCCCACGGTTTAATTAAATCCAGCCACTGACAGGTGGGACCCCCTTGTCAGCCCCCCCCCCCCTGACGTCAGCCTGACGCATTAAATCATTTAAATGAATTTCCAGAGATTATTTGAATTAAAAGAATTCCAGAAATTCCAGAAAATACCCCAAACTTTGGAAATTCATAGAAAATTCATATTAACTCCAAATTGGACAAATAATATATGAAAAATGATCAGGAGAAAATTATCTTTCCAAATATGCAACTTTCAACTCTGTTTGAGTTGATTTTAAAATGGGACCAGTAGCATATGTCATTTGAATTATTTGGAATTAATTCAAATTCAAATCAAATGATATTGCAACTTGGACCTTGGAATTATGCTACAATTCAACCACAAATCAGAGGCATATCATATACATTTGAAGATGATTCAAAATGATCAAACAATGTCACATGCAACTTGGTTAATTTGAATTCAAATATGGAGTTTGAATTTGCAATTCAATTTGCAATATACTCCATTTAAATGGAATTGCCTTACACATCAAAGCATATACATCAAGATTCAAACTTCCATCATGTGTTTGTGCATCGTATTTACTTTGCTACTTTGCTTGTTGTTTGTCGAGTAGAGGTGGAACCGGAGCAGGAGGCTGCCCCCTTCGTTGAAGATCCAGAACCCGAACCTCGTCAGCAAGGCAAGCAAACCCCCATTGATCATGTCGATAAAATCCCACTTCCCTCTCATGTCTCGCTTATGCATTGTTTAGGATGATCACCATGATTCGTTTCTACCGCATAGATGAACCCATTCCTTTGCATGACCTATCATTTTGTCACAGTAGTAAGCAAACCACAATCCTAGCAAATGTAGGAGTTGTTTGATATCATGTGGCCCCTGCAAATGTTATCGCTTATTGCATGCTTAGTATGATACCATGTTGTTACTGTGATGTGAGTCGGGATGGGAATGATCATGTTGATGTTGGTAGAAGAGTGTTGGTGAATCGACCCTAATACAAGGTGAACGATGAGAGGTTGTGTAGGAGTACACGGTGGGTTGTCTCGTTGAACACCGCCCTAGTACGAGTTCTTGTGTGGTGATCCAAGATGAAGAGTACAACCACACATTGGGCTCACTGACCCCTCTCAACTTACTAACTCATCCCTTTCGATGTCCAGATGTCACAATAGTTCGGAGTTCTGGTAGGTCTGTGGCCTGGATGCTAAGTGAGAGAACGGCTCATCCGAGACCGGCTTATGCACCACGCACACATCACTTGGGTCCACTTCGGTAAACCGGCCAGGTTCACGATAGTGGTAACCAACGGCTTTCTCGGACTAGATCGGCTATGAGGTAACAGTTGTGGTGAGCATCCTCGCTGGCACCCCTTGAATGGTGTCGAGATCAAAGGCGGTAAATGATGATCATGTGTGTGTAGCGGTACACCCCTGCAGGGTTAACAAAACTATTCGAATAGCCGCGTCTGCGGTTATGGACTGCTTGGAAAGCTTAGCTTGATTATTAGACAATTTGAACCGGATACTTCTAAAACACACCAAGATAAGTGTGAGTGCTATGGCGTGCTTTCTCGTGGGGAAGTCGAGGAAGGCACCATAGTGGTGTAATTGGTTGGAGAAAGTAGTGGACTCGTGTACGCTTCTTACCTCAAAGTCTGGTACTCGTAGTTCAGGATTAGCCAAGTCAAAGCTGGCATTTCTGCAAGTGAACCCCGCCTCCCTTTACCTTGATACATGTGCATGAGTAGTATAGCTCCTATGTAAGTCTTCCTGAGTACGACTTTATACTCACGTTTGCTTAATCTATGTTTTAGATGATGCCACTGACCCAGAAGGTGGCTTCTTCATCGAGCTGGACGACTGAAGACCAACTAGTATAGTCCCAGTCAGACGACTGGTTCCCTCGTGGAGGGCTTGTGTTTAAATAAGGCTTCTTAAGCCATTTGTTAAACTTGTCTGTACTCAGACATAATTTGCTTCCATTTGTGTTGTAATGTTGGATCACATGTTTGTGATCTCTGTTTGCACTCTATAAGAGTTATCAATAAAATGTATACTCTGTAGAGAATTGCAATGATACCTACTGTTCATACAAGGCATGTGTGTTGCGTGTATGTTTATAACATGCATGTTTTTGTATGGGTTTTCGAGACCTTAGTTGTGTTCTGGCTGGCGGTCTTTCATACACCAAGTGGCCCTTAGATGTGCGCAGCTTGGGGCATCGCGATGCGATTGTTCGAGACTCCGTCTCGTACACACTTTGTGGTATGACCGAGCCCGCCCTAGACCCCGACTAAGTGATCGGGCTGGAGTAAGTCTATGTAAGAGTTTTGAGATAGTCGATAGTATGGTTGAGGCGACTTGTCTTTGAATATGGGAGTTCACCACCCATATCATTAGACTCGTGTGCGGACGATGAGGACCCATCTCAGTTGATCATCCGGCCTGGATGGGATGCCCCTCACGTACGATGCTTTCCGAGAACGTTCTGTGCTTGGCCTTGTCTACTTAGACAAGTGGGTACGGTTCTCGGCTCTCCATATGACTATGTCTTAACTGTACTTGCATACGCTAACCCCGGGTCCCGACAGTGCGCCCAGCTCACAAAAGATAATACAACAAACAAACCCTCCTTCACGCTTTGTTCATGAGAAATCAGAAAAATTTGGCAGTGATAAACAAAAGAGATTGCGGGGATGTGATCGTCCCCGTGTGGGAGTCGTTCCTTGAAACTTGTTCAGTCTGAGAAGTAATTGAGTTTTCTATTAGCATTCGTTGACAAATCATGCACCTCTCAAAAAAAAAATTTCATTCCGTTTGATTTAAGGATGGCACTTGAGTTTTCCCTGCTTGCCTTTAACAAGGCTTTTTCCTTTACTTTTATGTTGAGTCAGTTTTCCCTACTTCCTCTTTTCCCGAAGAGAACAGACACTTGATGCTGATGAGGATTCATCCATATAATGCTGCATTAAAGTTTTGCCATGCCATATCATTGTTGACATTATCTTTTGATAAATAAGTTGTTTGAAAAAGCATTTGCCAAGAAAACATCTTCCTTTGTGTTAGCATTTGCACTTCATGACTAATATCTTGTTCTTCCTTTGTGTTAGCATTTGCACTTCATGACTAATAGCTTGTTCTTTAAAAAAGTTCCAAATTGTCTCTTCAAAATATAAATAGAAAGAGCAAAGGTAAAAGCTATTAGTTGTTCCTTGACCAAAGGACTTGTTTGCCATGATTTGATGACTTTCCTCAGCCCTACTTTTGTTTATAATTGTTATTACTCTTTCATAAGGGCTTTATGAGTTGAAGATTGCTGTTGAGGATGTTTGAGTTTGGTGAAGAGATCATGATGCTTCTTGTCCGTATTCTATTTATCAACACTTCACTCTCTAAACATGTGGACAGGTTTACCGAGCTCAGTTTTCGCTTGGGGACAAGCGTGGTCTAAGCTTGGGAGAGTTGATACGTCCAAATTGCATCACTATTTTATATCGCAATTCATCCTTATTCATTGGTATATTTCATATTACGATGATGTTCTTATGTTGTTTTGGATTATTTAACACAGTTTGCAACTTTCCGGTGACGAAGCAGCAGACGCAGGATTCAGCGGTAAAAAGTGGACGCTGAGTTGCTGAAGAAGAATACCTCCAAATTACCTGAAAATCGACGGAGGGTATTTTCCAGGAGGTTAACAAAGACACGCCGAAGAGGAGCCAGAGGGGGGGCCATAGGAGCCCCAGGCGTCCACCTGGCGCGACCCCACACCTAGCCGCGCCGGGAGGGTGCCTGGAGCCCTGGGGCCACTCCCGGATCCCCCCTCTAGCCTATATACACCTCATTACGCGAAAACCTAAAATGATAAGCTTTTACGGATTTCCGCCGCCGCTCCATGGAGGAAACCAACAGAGAAGAAAAGGGCTCTCCGGCGGGCAGATTCCTCCGAGGAGATCACCTCTCGGAAGGGGAGATCATCTCCATCGTCACGGGCATCATCGAGATCATCATTAACATCATCCCCAACATCAGCACCATCTCGACCACCATCCAATCTCACCTCACAAGTTTATCTTGTGTTGTAATCCGTACTATCTATCCTCTCTACTCTATCGGTGTTGATTACTACTTTGTGGTGAATGCTATTGAGTTTTGTTGGAGAAGTATCATTATGTACAGATTGTTTATCATATATTTATCACCTCTGATCATGATCTCTTTTATGTCTTGTGAGTAGTTACTTTAGTTCTTGAGGACATGGGAGAAGTCTAGTTGTTAGTAGTCATATGATGTTGAAGTAATTTGTGTCGTTTGATATTTAAGTTGTGTTGTTAGTTTCCTAGTGGTGTTGTGTGAGTAGAACACTCAACACTTCGCCTTATTAAGGACCTAGGGGGATACATTGTGTATAAAGAATGCTTATGGTGGGTTGCCGGAGTGACAGAAACATGAACCCCAGTTTGCACACTTTTGCGCAAGGGACTAATGGATCCTTGATCTTATTGCTATGGTTAGGCTTTGCCTTAATTTCTATATTGTATTTGCGGATGCTTGCAGGATGTTTAATCATAAGAGTGCACTTATCTTAGTCTAGAAGGTGTGCTAGCGTAGATCCACCCACTCAACACTTATCAGCACAACACTTGTTATCGATACGGAGTATGGCGAAAACACGTGACTACCTCTCCATGTGTCCTCAAGAACGCTTTAGTCTTTATAAGTTTAGTTGCCAGGCTTATCCTTTTCTCAAAAGGATTAGGCCACTTGCTGCTCCTCATCACTATTTACTTTGCTTGCTTTTACTTTATTGTTACTTATATCGAAAACCCCTAAAAAGTTATCTTTCAGTGCTTGTAGTTATTCCTTGTCCAAAATCACCTATCAATACCTTTCGCTCCTCGTTGGGTTCGACACTCTTACTTATCGAAAACGCTGCAACAGATCTCTTACGTTGTGGGTAATCACGTACCGTGCAGGAGTACAAAGGGCAGGGGTCCAAAGTCCCTTTGTGCTTAGGATTTAGACCGGCGGATGGCCTCTCTGTTGAGCTCGAAGGATGGACTTAGGCGTATCGGACAGCCTCGGTGGGGCATTCCCTAACAAGGTGTACGCCACCCTGGAGATCCGAGCGTGCGGTATTACACTAGTGCACCCCTGCAGGGAAGATAATCTATTCGAAAAGCTGTGTCCACGGTAACAGGACAGTTTATGCTGAAGCCAAACTCTACCACTACAAACTACTACTACTACTAAACTAATTAGTTCCGGTTTTTCTTCCTCGCGGGGAAGTCGAGGAGGGATTCTCAGAGGCATTGATAATTATTAATTGTTACAACTTACTATTATACAATGCTGCAGCAACTTCTGTTGCATTGTTACTTTATGCTTTCATTGAACTATTGGCTATTCTCTCCTCATGCTGCCAGACTCGTCGGAAGATGCTAGTCTTTGATAGGCCTAGCTTCTCATCCTTATTCTGATTTCTACCTTGCAGTCCACTATATACAGCCTCCCCTTTACATTTGATACAAATGCATAAATGCTTAGTAGCGGACGTAAGACTCACGGGTATGCTAGATACTCACCCTTGCTTTATTTCCCCTTTTTGTTTTGCCTGATCAGCCACTGCAGTCGACGTTGGAGCCTAGGAGCAGGAGTACCCCGAAGGCGACTACTACGACGTCGAGTTCCCCGTTGACCAGGAGTAGTTCGGTGGATCCCAGGAAGGAGGCCTCGCCTTTTTTATCGTTGTTGATTTTGTCCTAGCCTTCTTAAGACAACCTTGTATTATTATGTCTGTACTCAGATACTTTTGCTTCCACTAACTTTGTTCTCTCGAGATGTTGTATTCGAGCCCTCGTGGCCCCTGGCTTGTATTTAAACAGCTTGTATTATTTTATTTGTAGAGTTGTGTTGTGATATCTCACTGTGAGTCCCTGATCTCGATCCTGTACCTTGCGTGTATGATTACTGTACACGATCCGATTTTGGGGGTGTCACAGTGGTGCGCAAGCTCCATAGGGCCACGGGGAGTTCTTCGACCCAGTTGCCTGCTGCCTGTTCAAGTGGTGCGAGGAGCCGCTTTTTTATTCCTCCGCACACTAAGCCGTTTGCTTTTTCCACCTGGTCGTTGGACTGTGGGTGTGCGACTGATGCGTAGTTGATCTTGATGCCCAATTCTTGGCAGAAGTTCTAAAATTATGCTGCTGTGAAGTTTGTACCGTTATCTGTGATGATGTTATGTGGTACGCCGAATCGGAAGATGATGGACTTAATGAAGTTAACTGCCGTGAGGGATGTTGACCTGGTGATTGGAACTACCTCAATCCACTTGGTGAACTTGTCCACTGCTACTAGGAGATGTGTTCGACCCCGTTTTGAGGATTTATTGAGTGGACCTACCATGTCGAGTCCCCATGTGGCGAAGGGCTAGGATAGTGGTATGGTTTTGAGTTCTGATGCTGGAGCGTGTGGCCTGCTGGAAAATTTTTGACAGGCGATGCAACGTCGCACTATGTCTTCCGCGTTTAGCATTGCGGTTGGCCAGTAGAAACCTTCTCGAAAAGCTTGGCCACAAGTGCGCGATTGCTCACGTGGTGCCCACACGTGCCTTCGTGGATCTCGAGCAACAGGGCCTTGCCGTCTTCTTCCTCGATGCACTTTTGGAGTACCTGAGAAATGTTGTGCTTATAGAGCTGTCTGTTGATTACTGTGAACGCTTTAGCTCGCCGACTGATGCGTCGATCTTCCGTAGTGTCTTGTGACAAAGTTCCTTGTATTAAGAATCGAAGGAACGGTTTTGTCCAAGCTAGGCCTTCGGGTTCGGCTGGCTCTGCCTCCTCAACCGCGTTGTTACCTTCTTCATCAGCGGTTGAGTTTGCTACCGCTACTTGTGTTGGCTCACTTGTGTTGTCGTCCTCTGCGGCTGCTTCTGGCGTGAGTGTCTTGGTTTTGATTGATCTCTGGCTGATACTATCGAGGAATACGCATGGGGGAACTGGCCCTCGAGTTGATCCGATGTTTGCAAGCTCGTCTGCTTCTGTGTTATTTGCACTGGTGACGTAGTTTAGCTCGCAGCCATCGAATCCTCCTTCCAGAGTGTTGTAGAGCTTCTGGTATTCTATCATGTTGTCTGCGACTGCTTCATAGTCCCTCATTGCTTGCCGGACGACGAGGTTGGAGTCGCCGTAGATTGCGAGACGGGTGGCGCCGCAAGCTTTTTCCATACGCATACCATGTAGTAGTGCCTCATATTCTGCTTCGTTGTTTGATGCCTTGCTGAAGTTGATCTGGAGCACATATTTGAGTTTATTTCCTTTGGGTGAGATTAATACGACGCCCTCTCCGGCGCCTTGATGTCTTTTTGATCCATCAAAGAAAATCATCCATGAGTTGGAGAAGTCTAGAGGGCCAGGTGTTTGCACCTCCATCCTGTAAGACCCGATATGAGGTATTGTTCCAGATCTAGATGTTTCCATCCATATCCGGGGATGAAGCACATATCGGTCCCACCGCGACATATGACATAGCCATATGCCCCGGATTTCCAACATGATATCACAACATTACAGATACAAGGATACAACATCTCATACAATCGTCATACAACTACCTCAATACAATACAACAGCGGAAGATATATGTCTGAGTATAGACTACAATCAAATGCCTACTGGCAAAGAGAAAAACATCAATCCCCATAACCACACAGGTCCAGGCCCTCCGCCGGGATCCGCCTAACTAGTCGTCGTCGATTCTCCACGTGAAACGTCGATCACC
Organism: Bromus sterilis; assembly: GCA_950022295.1. NCBI lineage: Eukaryota > Viridiplantae > Streptophyta > Magnoliopsida > Poales > Poaceae > Bromus > Bromus sterilis. Next base: position 38,196,833 of record OX465597.1, read on the forward strand.
ATACCTGTTGTCGATCAAGAACCCTGAAAAGAGTTTGGGGGTAGTATCATGAGTACAGAAGTACTCAGCATCCAACTGTAGTGGTCATCTGACCCAGCAAGGACTTCATCACTCGTCATTCTAGGACAACTAGTAGTTTACGGTAAGGAAGGGGTAAGTGGTGAGGTTGCTGCCGCACTAGCATTTATGAAGTGGCTAACCATCTAGAGAGTAAGATAAGAAGCCAAGCATTCGATGAGGAATCGCCTCTAACAAGTCTTGCTATCAACTACTACGCAAACATAACACCTATCCTATCCTTGTCCTCCTCTTCGCATCCTGACGAAGAAGAAGCAGTCAAGGCACACACACGTTGATCAAGTTATATTAAGATTATCTCAGTTGTTGTTGTCTATGAACAAGGAGTAGGTCTCAAGTCGTCCATAACCGTGGACACGGCTGCTCGAAAATATTTAACCCTGCAGGGGTGTACCAACTGCCCATTACAAGGCTCCGCACGCACGCCCATCACTCTCAGTTGCTACCCATCACAGGCAACCATTTTATGATTTAGTTCCAAGAGATCCGAAACGACAGGTCCCTCTAACTAACAACGAACATATCCGGGTGGCCCCCGGAGAGTCGACATCCATCTCAGGAGCCGGCCGCTCTCTCGATCTGGTCTCTACCGTCTGTCGCAGGTTTGGATAGCCGGTTAATCACACATGGGAAACTGGGTCCTCAGCTGAACAAGGTGGGCCAGCAAGGGAAATACGTCCTCACTGGTCCGGGTTGGTTTAAAAACTACTGGCAGCTGACCAGCACACACACGGTTTCAAATGGTAAATCAACTTGGGCTACCACTAGAAATGTTTGAAGCTAGGTAGGTAAGAAAAGGGGACCCCATAAAATCCCACACGCGGTTAGGCATGCTTTGTCTCAAAACCAATACCCGGAACTCGGATCCTAGGTGACTCGAATGGAACAAAGCGTCGGGGCGGGATAGCCTAGACCTTCCATCCTTCGTCGAATATAGTCAACATTTATAATAATCATATCATCAACAACAATAATAATAATGATATTGTGATATCCCAAACCAAGGAGTAACAGGGTAACATCGTAGCATCCTAAGCATGCATACTAAGCAGGGGCTGAGCAACGAGCAATAGTAACATAGCAGTACATGGTTTGCTGGGAGGGGACATGGTTGTATCGGTTTGAAAGAGGTTGTAAACATGTGGTAGGATCAAACATCGAACCTAACCTAGACTAGCATGCAAACCTCTGGTTGAAATAGAATGGATCATAAGTAATGTATAGTCCTTGCCTGTTGATAAGTCGGATTCCGAAGGTGTACTTGATCGCAAGCTCGCATCGTCTCCGAAGGTACCCGCGGAAGCACACAAGACCATAAACACTGTAAAGCAATCAACGAGCAAGCATCTATTACTACGAGGCAAACACGAGCAAGCATCAACAAGAAGGCAACACGAGACATCGCACCTACCGTCGAGAGCGGTTACTAACAGGTTAAGTGGAGTACTCGTCACACACGACGATAGCACACATTTAGAAAGGTTCAAGTTGTTTAGCTACAGGTGATCAACCAACGGTTATTAACATGGCAACTCAAGCAAGCATGACATAGCACACAAACATGTCAAGAGGTGAAGCACAAAGTAAACTATCTATGCTAGTCAATTTAAGTGAGGCACAACCTAAACATGGCATAACACTTAGTGTCGCACAGTGATTAAAACATTTGGTACTGTTCTGTCCTAAACCATATATTAGGTTGGTTAACAACAGCAAAAAATAGCATAAACACATTGTACACAAAAAAATAATCAAGTTACATATAAAGAACACCCCAAACGGAGTTACGGTTAAAAAGATATAAGCAAAACAAATTACGGGCACAATCTGCCAACATCACGAAGCACACTTTAGAACAATGCATAAACAGGATAATCAATGCAAACATGGTCACAAATGATATGGAACTAAACTAGACATGACAGGGAAGGCATGGCAAAAAGAATCATGCAAATAGGCATCATAGATCAAAAGATATTAAGCATGCAACATGGCATCGGAACGTTACAGACTTAGAGAAAAACATAGGTGGCTCTAAAATACAGCGGCATAGCAACTTTGGAGCTAAAAATATATATGACCAGAAATCATATCATGACAATGCAATACATATAATGGAAGTAGACATGATGCTTAACAATATGCAATTGGAATCACTCAATTCCGATAAACGGTCGCGACACACTCGTCGACCGAAGTTGCAACAAAATATAAACAGCAGCACACTAACAGCAGGGTAGCTACTTTGGTTGAAGATACAATTAACATGCAGCAAGCAATTATGGCATGTGAATGCATGAAACTGAAGTAGAAACAATGATTAACGCAAAGCAAAAGGAATCACTCAATTCCGACGTACGGTTGCGAAGCAAACGTCGCCCGAAGTTTCAATAAAATAACAGTTACACCAACTTAGCAGCAGTTAAGGACAGGTGGCCCTGTTTGAACAGCAAAAACTATATCTAAACAACCTCAAAACAATTAACTCACAAAAGATAAATGCTAGAGCACGCAATTCTAAACAATTCGTCTTTTGGGAACAACGCGATCCGAGCTACGGATTACTCGTAAACATCAACGCAAAACAACATCAGCACACAGTTTTTATCAGACTTAGCAAAAATAACAGAGACAGAGGGAAAATAGAAAAAAAAAGGAGAAGACCTCATGGGCCGGCCCATCTACGGCTGGCGGCTGGGAGGCGTGGATGCCGGCTGGGCCAAGGCCGCGCGTCCACCTGGGCCGCTTGGCCCCGAGGCCCACCTGGCCTGGCGGTCAACGGAGCGAGGCTCTCGTCCCCGACGGAGGGAGGCCGACAGCGACGGTGGAGCTCGCCCTTCGGCGAGAGGCGGCGGCCGCCGAGCGGAGCAGGCGACGGGGACGTGGCAGATCCGCCCGGATCTCGCCGGATCCGGGCCGGCGGTGAGCGAGGGCGGCGCGAGGAGGCGCTCTGAGCCGGCGGCGAGCTCGGTCCATGGCTGCGGCAACCTGGGAGAAAAGAGAGTAGGGAGGTGAGAGGACAAGGAGCAGGGAGGAGAGGAGGCTCGCGGGAGAGGGAGAGAGGAGAGGGATGCCGCGGGCCGCGCGCGGTGGCCCGTCGCCGGAGTGGAGGCAGGGGGTGCTGCGGCACGCAGGGAGAGGCGGCTCGGGCGCAGCAGGAGAGCCTCAATGGCTGGCTGTTGGATGTGGTGATGTGGCGCAATCCTGGGCCGTCGGATCTTCGGATTTGACGGTCCAGAACGAAGGGAGGCTATATTTTTTGGCAAAATGGGCTAGTTGCGAAAATTGAGGCTATTTTGAGGGGGGTAGCTGCAATTTTTGCTAGGGGAAACCCTAGAAATGGGTGGGAATGTGGTGGTCTTTATATAGCCCAGGTGGCTGGCAGTTTGCAAAAACATCCCCGGTTTTTCTCTTGCGCGCGCGGTGCTCACGTTTCTGACCGCCGGGGGTCCGCAGTACCTCCGATTCGGGTAAAACTTCGAACTGCGCGATCAACGCGTCGAGCCGGCGGCGTTCACCTCGCGTTGGAACCGTTCCGAGAACACTTTCCGGCGCGCCATCAAAATAACCCGTTTAATTATTAAACGGGGGTTTTTCGTTCCGTTAGCTACGGCTGGTCTCGTGCGGTGTTCATGACGGTGATCGGGTGAAACCCGGTGTTTCAAGGTCGAGTGTCAGGGTGGCAAGGTTCGGTCTCCGTCCGATACGAGATAAGAGGGAGAAAATAATCGCCGATCGATAAATCGGGGATGCAAACACCGCAAACAAATCAGAAAATCAAACAATTCACACCGAGAACAAAAATTTTAATTTTTGTGAAATCTGGGCCGTTACAATACAACACCACCAACAAGGGATCTCGTCCCGAGATCCTGGACGATCCGGGGGAGAGGGAAGGGGGAAAGAAGAGAGTCGACGATATTCAACACCACCAACAAGGGACTCTGCTCTATGTCGACGTCGAACTTCGGTCGAGATAAAAAAAATCGCAGAGAGACGACAACGTCGGAAGAACGAAACCGTCAGTGCCAAGAGGGAGAACGACAGCTAAAACCTGGTCAAAGGGATAGTGATTTTCGACGCAAGTCGTGAAAACACCGGCAAAAGGATGGATGGCAATGAATGACCCAGATGATACCCAAAATCGGAGAAGCTAAAGGTACTAAAGGAATTCCCACCTGAGCTCGGAAACGAGACAATACGCTGCAAGCCAGGCATTGTAACGATTCCGATACTCCACACACTCGAGATCCTAGAGTTTGAAGGGGATAAGTCGAGAGTTAAAAACACTTACGACACTTGTCCTGACCAGAGCAAGGGTAAGGACTAAAAAGATCCTACTCTCCGATAACTAACTTAGTAACTGCAAAAATAGTTTTTGTCTAGACTCGACTTCGGCCAGAGAGGGGATCCTACGGTCGGTAAGGCTCTGATACCAAGTTGTAAGGCCCGATATGCGGTACTGTTCCAGATCTAGATGTTTCCATCCAGATCCGGGGACGAAGCACATATCGGTCCCACCGCGACATATGACATAGCCATATGCCCCGGATTTCCAACATGATATCACAACATTACAGATACAAGGATACAACATCTCATACAATCGGCATACAACTGCCTCAATACAATACAACAGCGAAAGATATATGTCTGAGTATAGACTACAATCAAATGCCTACTGGCAAAGAGAAAAACATCGATCTCCATAACCACACGGGTCCAGGCCCTCCGACGGGATCCGCCTAACTAGTCGTCGTCGATTCTCCACGTGGAACGTCGATCACCATACCTGTTGTCGATCAAGAACCCTGAAAAGAGTTTGGGGGTATTATCATGAGTACAGAAGTACTCAGCATCCAACTGTAGTGGTCATCTGACCCAGCAAGGAATTCATCACTCTTCATTCCAGGACAACTAGTAGTTTACGGTAAGGAAGGGGTAAGTGGTGAGGTTGCTGCCGCACTAGAATTTATGAAGTGGCTAACGATCTAGAGAATAAGATAAGAAGCCAAGCATTCGATGAGGAATCGCCTCCAACAAGTCTTGTTATCAACTACTACGCAAACATAACACCTATCCTATCCTTGTCCTCCTCTTCGCATCCCGACAAAGAAGAAGCAGTGAAGGCACACACACGTTGATCAAGTTATATTAAGATTATCTCAGTTGTTGTTGTCTATGAACAAGGAGTAGGTCTCAAGTCGTCCATAACCGTGGACACGGCTTCTCGAAAAGATTTAACCCTGCAGGGGTGTACCAACTGCCCATTACAAGGCTCCGCACGCACGCCCATCACTCTCAGTTGCTACCCATCACAGGCAACCATTTTATGATTTAATTCCAAGAAATCCGAAACAACAGGTCCCTCTAAATAACAACGAACAAATCCGGGTGGCCCCCGGTGAGTCGACATCCATCTCAGGAGCCGGCCGCTCTCTCGATCTGGTCTCTACCGTCTGTCGCAGGTTTGGATAGCCGGTTAATCACACATGGGAAACCGGGTCCTCAGCTGAACAAGGTGGGCCAGCAAGGGAACTATGTCCTCACTAGTCCGGGTTGGTTTAAAAACTACTGGCAGCTGACCAGCACACACACGGTTTCAAATGGTAAATCAGCTTGGGCCACCACTAGAAATGTTTGAAGCTAGGTAGGTAAGAAAAGGGGACCCCATAAAATCCCACACGCGGTTAGGCACGCTCAGTCTCAAAACCAATACCCGGAACTCGGATCCTAGGTGACTCGAATGGAACAAAGCGTCGTGGCGGGATAGCCTACACCTTCCATCCTTCGTCGAATATAGTCAACATTTATAATAATCATATCATCAACAACAATAATAATAATGATAATGTGATATCCCAAACCAAGGAGAAACAGGGTAACATCATAGCATCTTAAGCATGCATACTAAGCAGGGGCTGAGCAACGAGCAATAGTAACATAGCAGTACATGGTTTGCTGGGAGGGGACATGGCTGTATCGGTTTGAAAGAGGTTGTAAACATGTGGTAGGATCAAACATCGAACCTAACCTAGACTAGCATGCAAACCTATGGTTGAAATAGAATGGATCATAAGTAATGTATAGTCCTTGCCTGTTGATAAGTCGGATTCCGAAGGTGTACTTGATCGCAAGCTCGCATCGTCTCCGAAGGTACCCGCGGAAGCACACAAGACCATAAACACTGTAAAGCAATCAACGAGCAAGCATCTATTACTACGAGGCAAACACGAGCAAGCATCAACAATAAGGTAACACGAGACATCGCACCTACCGTCGAGAGCGGTTACTAACAGGTTAAGTGGAGTACTCGTCACACACGATGATACCGCACATTTAGAAAGGTTCAAGTTGTTTAGCTACAGGTGATCAACCAACGGTTATTAACATGGCAACTCAAGCAAGCATGGCATAGCACACAAACATGTCAAGAGGTGAAGCACAAAGTAAACTATCTATGCTAGTCAATTTAAGTGAGGCACAACCTAAACATGGCATAACACTAAGTGTCGCACGATGATAAAAACATTTGGTACTGTTCTGTCCTAAACCATATTTTAGGTTGGTTAAAAACAGAAAACAATAGCATAAACACATAGTACACGAAAAAATAATCAAGTTACATATAAAGAACACCCCAAACGGAGTTACTGTTAAAAACATATAAGCAAAACAAGTTACGGGCACAATCTGCCAACATCACGAAGCACACTTTAGAGCAATGCTTAAACAGGATAATCAATGCAAACATGGTCACAAATGATATGGGACTAAAGTAGACATGACAGGGAAGGCATGGCAAAAAGAATCATGCAAATAGGCATCATAGATCAAAAGATATTAAGGATGCAACATGGCATCGGAACGTTACAGACTTAAAAACAGAGGTGGTTGTCAAAAACAGCGGCATAGCAAATTTGGAGCTAAAAATATATATGACCAGAAATCATATCATGCCAATTCAATACATATAATGGAAGTAGACATGATGCTTAACAATATGCAATTGGAATCACTCAATTCCGATAAACGGTCGCGACACACTCGTCGACCGAAGTTGCAACAAAATATAAACAGCAGCACACTAACAACAGGGTAGCTACTTTGGTTGAAGATACAATTAACATGCAGCAAGCAATTATGGCATGTGAATGCATGAAACTGAAGTAGAAAAAATGCTTAACGCAACGCAAAAGGAATCACTCAATTCCGACGTACGGTTGCGAAGCAACCGTCGCCCGAAGTTTCAATAAAATAACAGTTAGAGCAACTTAGCAGCAGTTAACGACAGGTAGCCCTGTTTGAACAGAAAAAACTATATCTAAACAACCTCAAAACAATTAACTCACAAAAGATAAAAGCTAGATCACGCAATTCTAAACAATTCGTCTTTTGGGCGCAACGCGATCCGAGGTACGAATCACTCGTAAACATCAACGCAAAACAGCATCAGCACACAGTTTTTATCAGACTTAGCAAAAATAACAGAGACAGAGGGAAAATAGAAAAAAAAAGGAGAAGACCTCATGGGCCGGTCCATCTACGGCTGGCGGCTGGGAGGCGTAGAGGCCGGCTGGGCCAAGGCCGCGCGTCCAACTGGGCCGCTTGGCCCCGAGGCCCACCTGGCCTGGCGGTCAATGGAGCGTGGCTCCCGTCCCCGACGGAGGGAGGCCGACAGCGACGGTGGAGCTCGCCCTTCGGCGAGAGGCGGCGGCCGCCGAGCGGCGCAGGCGACGGGGACGTGGCAGATCCGCCCGGATCTCGCCGGATCCGGGCCGGCGGCGAGCGAGGGCGGCGCGAGGAGGCGCTCTGAGCCGGCGGCGAGCTCGGTCCATGGCTGCGGCTACCTGGGAGAAAAGAGAGCAGGGAGATGAGTGGAGAAGGAGCAGGGAGGAGAGAAGGCTCGCGGGAGAGGAAGAGAGGAGAGGGATGCCGTGGGCCGCGCGCGGTGGCCGGTCGCTGGAGTGGAGGCAGCGGGGTGCTGCGGCGCGCAGGGAGAGGCGGCTCGGGCGCAGCAGGAGAGCCTCCATGGCTGGCTATTGGATGTGGTGACGTGGCGCAATCCTGGGCCGTCGGATCTGACGGTCCAGAACGAAGGGAGGCTAGATTTTTTGGCAAAATGGGCTAGTTGCGAAAATTGAGGCTATTGTGAGGGGGGTGGCTGCAACTTTTGCTAGGGGAAACCCTAGAAATGGGTGGGAGTGTGGTGGTCTTTATATAGCCCAGGTGGCTGGCAGTTTGCAAAAACATCCCCGGTTTTTCTCTCGCGCGCGCGGTGCTCACTTTTCTGACCGCCGGGGGTCCACAGTACCTCCGATTCGGGTAAAACTTCGAACTGCGCGATCAACGCGTCGATCCGGCGGCGTTCACCTCGCGTTGGAACCGTTCCGAGAACACTTTCCGGCACGCTATCAAAATAACCCGTTTAATTATTAAACGACGGTTTTTCGTTCCGTTGGCTACGGCTGGTCTCGTGCGGTGTTCACGACGGTGATCGGGTGAAACCCGGTGTCGCAAGGTCGAGTGTCAGGGTGGCAAGGGTCGGTCTCCATCCGATACGAGATAAGAGGGGGAAAAATAATCGCCGATCGATAAATCGGGGATGCAAACACCGCAAACAAATTAGACAATCAAACAATTCACACCGAAAACAAAAATTTTAATTTTTGTGAAATATGGGTTGTTACAATACAACACCACCAACAAGGGATCTCGTCCCGAGATCCTGGACGACCCAGGGGAGAGGGAAGGGGGAAAGAAGAGAGTCGACGATCTTCAACACCACCAACAAGGGACTCTGCTCCATGTCGACGTCGAACTTCCGTCGAGATAAAAAAAATCGCAGAGAGACAACATCGTCGGAAGAACGAAACCGTCAGTGCCAAGAGGGAGAACGACAGCTAAAACCTGGTCAAAGGGATAGTGCTTTTCGACGCAAGTCGTGAAAACGCCGGCAAAAGGATGGATGGCAATGAATGACCCAGATGATACCCAAAATTGGAGAAGCTAAAGGTACTACAGGAATTCCCCCCTGAGCTCGGAATCGAGACAATACGCTGCAAGCCAGGCATTGTAACGATTCCGATACTCCACACACTCGAGATCCTAGAGTTTGAAGGGAATTAGTCGAGAGTTAAAAACACTTACGACACTTGTCCTGATCAGAGCAAGGGTAAGGAGTAAAAAGATCCTACTCTCCGATAACTAACTTAGTAACTTCAAGATAGTTTTTGTCTAGACTCAACTTCGGCCAGAGAGGGGATCCTACGGTCGGTAAGGCTCTGATACCAAGTTCTAAGGCCCGATATGCGGTACTGTTCCAGATCTAGAAGTTTCCATCCAGATCCGGGGACGAAGCACATATCGGTCCCACCGCGACATATGACATAGCCATATGCCCCGGATTTCCAACATGATATCACAACATTACAGATACAAGGATACAACATCTCATACAATCGGCATACAATTGCCTCAATACAATACAACAGCGGAAGATATATGTTTGAGTACAGACTACAATCAAATGCCTACTGGCAAAGAGAAAAACATCGATCCCCATAACCACACGGGTCCAGGCCCTCCGCCGGGATCCGCCTAACTAGTCGTCGTCGATTCTCCACGTGAAACGTCGATCACCATACCTGTTGTCGATCAAGAACCCTGAAAAGAGTTTGGGGTAGTATCATGAGTACAGAAGTACTCAGCATCCAACTGTAGTGGTCATCTGACCCAGCAAGGACTTCATCACTCGTCATTCTAGGACAACTAGTAGTTTACGGTAAGGAAGGGGTAAGTGGTGAGGTTGCTGCCGCACTAGCATTTATGAAGTGGCTAACCATCTAGAGAGTAAGATAAGAAGCCAAGCATTCGATGAGTAATCGCCTCCAACAAGTCTTGCTACCAACTACTACGCAAACATAACACCTATCCTATCCTTGTCCTCCTCTTCGCATCCCGACGAAGAAGAAGCAGTCAAGGCACACACACGTTGATCAAGTTATATTAAGATTATTTCAGTTGTTGTCTATGAACAAGGAGTAGGTCTCAAGTCGTCCATAACCGTGGACACGGCTTCTCGAAAAGATTTAACCCTGCAGGGGTGTACCAACTGCCCATTACAAGGCTCCGCACGCACGCCCATCACTCTCAGTTGCTACCCATCACAGGCAACCATTTTATGATTTAGTTCCAAGAGATCCGAAATAACAGGTCCCTCTAAATAACAACGAACAAATCCGGGTGGCCCCTGGTGAGTCGACATCCATCTCAGGAGCCAGCCGCTCTCTCGATCTGGTCTCTACCTTCTGTCGCAGGTTTGGATAGCCGGTTAATCACACATGGGAAACCGGGTCCTCAGCTGAACAAGGTGGGCCAGCAAGGGAACTATGTCCTCACCGGTCCAGGTTGGTTTAAAAACTACTGGCAGCTGACCAGCACACACACGGTTTCAAATGGTAAATCAGCTTGGGCCACCACTAGAAATGTTTGAAGCTAGGTAGGTAAGAAAAGGGGACCCCATAAAATCCCACACGCGGTTAGGCACGCTCAGTCTCAAAACCAATACCCGGAACTCGGATCCTAGGTGACTCGAATGGAACAAAGCGTCGGTGCGGGATAGCCTAGACCTTCCATCCTTCGTCGAATATAGTCAACATTTATAATAATCATATCATCAACAACAATAATAATAATGATAATGTGATATCCCAAACCAAGGAGTAACAGGGTAACATCGTAGCATCCTAAGCATGCATACTAAGCAGGGGTTGAGCAATGAGCAATAGTAACATAGAAGTACATGGTTTTCTGGGAGGGGACATGGCTGTATCGGTTTGAAAGAGGCTGTAAACATGTGGTAGGATCAAACATCGAACCTAACCTAGACTAGCATGCAAACCTCTGGTTGAAATAGAATGGATCATAAGTAATGTATAGTCCTTGCCTGTTGATTAGTCGGATTCCGAAGGTGTAGTTGATCGCAAGCTCGCATCGTCTCCGAAGGTACCCGCGGAAGCACACAAGACGATAAACACTGGAAAGCAATCAACGAGCAAGCATCTATTACTACGAGGCAAACACGAGCAAGCATCAACAAGAAGGCAACACGAGACATCGCACCTACCGTCGAGAGCGGTTACTAACAGGTTAAGTGGAGTACTCGTCACACACGACGATACCACACATTTAGAAAGGTTCAAGTTGTTTAGCTACAGGTGATCAACCAACGGTTATTAACATGACAACTCAAGCAATCATGGCATAGCACACAAACATGTCAAGAGGTGAAGCACAAAGTAAACTATCTATGCTAGTCAATTTAAGTGAGGCACAACCTAAACATGGCATAACACTAAGTGTCGCACAATGATTAAAACATTTGGTACTGTTCTGTCCTAAACCATATTTTAGGTTGGTTAACAACAGCAAACAATAGCATAAACACATAGTACACGAAAAACTAATCAAGTTACATATAAAGAACACCCCAAACGGAGTTACGGTTAAAAAGATATAAGCAAAACAAGTTACGGGCACAATCTGCCAACATCACGAAGCACACTTTAGAGCAATGCATAAACATGATAATCAATGCAAACATGGTCACAAATGATATGGAACTAAAGTAGACATGACAGGGAAGGCATGGCAAAAAGAATCATGCAAATAGGAATCATAGATCAAAAGATATTAAGCATGCAACATGGCATCGGAACGTTACAGACTTAGAGAAAAACAGAGGTGGTTGTAAAAAATAGCAGCATAGCAACTTTGGAGCTAAAAATATATATGACCAGAAAGCATATCATGACAATGCAATACATATATTGGAAGTAGACATGATGCTTAACAATATGCAATTGGAATCACTCAATTCCGATAAACGGTCGCGACACACTCGTCGACCGAAGTTGCAACAAAATATAAACAGCAGCACACTAACAGCAGGGTAGCTAATTTGGTTGAAGATACAATTAACATGCAGCAAGCAATTAAGGCATGTGAATGCATGAAACTGAAGTAGAAACAATGCTTAACGCAACGCAAAAGGAATCACTCAATTCCGACGTACGGTTGCGAAGCAACCGTCGCCCGAAGTTTCAATAAAATAACAGTTACAGCAACTTAGCAGTAGTTAACGACAGGTAGCCATGTTTGAACAGCAAAAACTATATCTAAACAACCTCAAAACAATTAACTCACAAAAGATAAAAGCTAGAGCACGCAATTCTAAACAATTCGTCTTTTGGGCGCAACGTGATCCGAGCTACGGATTACTCGTAAACATCAACGCAAAACAGCATCAGCACACAGTTTTTATCAGACTTAGCAAAAATAACAGAGACAGATGGAAAATCGAAAAAAAATGAGAAGACCTCATGGGCCGGCCCATCTACGGCTGGCGGCTGGGAGGCGTGGAGGCCGGCTGGGCCAAGGCCTCGCGTCCACCTGGGCCGCTTGGCCCCGAGGCCCACCTGGCCTAGCGGTCAACGGAGCGAGGCTCCCGTCCCCGACGGAGGGAGGCCGACAGCGACGGTGTAGCTCGCCCTTCGGCGAGAGGCGGCTGACGCCGAGCGGCGCAGGCGACGGGGACGTGGCAGATCCGCACGGATCTCGCCGGATCCGGGCGGGCGACGAGCGAGGGCGGCGCGAGGAGGCGCTCTGAGTCGGCGGCGAGCTCGGTCCATGGCTGCGGCAACCTGGGAGAAAAGAGAGCAGGGAGGTGAGAGGAGAAGGAGAAGGGAGGAGAGGAGGCTCGCGGGAGAGGGATGCCGCGGGCCGCGCGCGGTGGCCGGTCGCCGAAGTGGAGGCAGCGGGGTGCTGCGGCGCGCAGGGATAGGCGGCTCGGGCGCAGTAGGAGAGCCTCCATGGCTGGCTGTTGGATGTGGTGACGTGGCGCAATCCTGGGCCGTCGGATCTTCGGATCTGACGGTCCAGAACGAAGGGAGGCTAGATTTTTTGGCAAAATGGGCTAGTTGCGAAAATTGAGGCTATTGTGAGGGGGGTGGCTGCAATTTTTGCTAGGGGAAACCCTAGAAATGGGTGGGAGTGTGGTGGACTTTATATAGCCCAGGTGGCTGGCAGTATGCAAAAACATCCCCGGTTTTTCTCTCGCGCGCGCGGTGCTCACGTTTCTGACCGCCGGGGGTCCGCAGTACCTCCGATTCGGGTAAAACTTCGAACTGCGCGATCAACGCGTCGAGCCGGTGGCGTTCACCTCGCATTGGAACCGTTCCGAGAACACTTTCCGACGCGCTATAAAAATAACCCGTTTAATTATTAAACTGGGGTTTTTCGTTCTGTTGTCTATGGCTGGTGTCGTGCGGTGTTCACGACGGTGATCGGGTGAAACCCGGTGTCGCAAGGTCGAGTGTGAGGGTGGCAAGGGTCAGTCTCCGTCCGATACGAGATAAGAGGGGGAAAATAATCGTCGATCGATAAATCGGGGATGCAAACACCGCAAACAAATCAGACAATCAAACAATTCACACCGAAAACAAAATTTTTAATTTTTTTGAAATCTGGGTTGTTACACATCCACTCGACCAGAAAGTCTAGGAGTACTTGGGCTTTGATTGTCGTTGGATGCTTGAACTGCAGGTCGCGGGGGCTGAGCTCGATGTTCCACTCGGCGACTCGGCCCATTGCTCCAGGGTTATTAAGGATGTCGGCGAGTGGTGCGCTGCTTACAACCGGGATGAGGTGCTCGTCGAAGTAATGTGTTACTTACCTTGAGGTCATGAAGATAGCGTATACGAGCTTCTGGTAGTGCGGGTACCGCTGCTGAGATTTTGTGAGGACCTCACTTAGGTAGTAGATTGGCCTTTGTATGCTCTAGGCTTTTCTTTCTTCCGCGCGCTCGACGACGAGCGTTGTGCTGACTACGCTGTTGCGTGCCACTATGTAGAGGTAGAGAGGTTCTCGCTCCTTGGGCACCGCCAGGATTGGTGGGGTTGAGAGGGTCTTTTTTAGGTCCGCGAATCCGTTTCGGGATTCTTCGGTCCACTCGAATTTCTATCCTTTTCTGAGCAGCTGGTAGAATGGTAGGGTCCTTTCTCCCAGCCAGTTGATGAAACGGCTCAGTGCTTCGAGTCTTCCTGTGAGTTGTTGTACGCCTTTGATGTTCACCGGTTCTTGCATCCTGGCGAGTGCTTCGACCTTTTCCGGGTTGGCTTCGACTCCTCTGGCGGAGACCATGTACCCGAGCAGTTTTCCGGCTGGGATGCCGAACACGCACTTTTTTGGGTTTAGCTTGATTTTGTATCTGTGGAGTGTTGCGAATGTTTCGCGGAGGTCGACGAGTAGCGTGTTCGCGCTATGAGTTTTGATGACGATGTCGTCGACGTAGACTTGGACGTTTCTGCTGATTTGGTCTCTTAAACATGCTTGCATCATTGAATTTCTCTCCTTTTCTGAGCAAAATACGCCATAGGGTGTGATGAATGAGGTGTGCTCTTTGTCTTCTTCCTTCATCCTGATTTGGTTGTATCCTGAGTAGGCATCGAGGAAAGACAAGAGGTCACATCCTGCGATAGAGTCGATTATCTGGTCTATCCTTGGCAGAGGGAAGTGATCCTTTGGGCAATGCTTGTTGACGGGCCCGTAGTCGACACACATGCGTAGTACGTCGGTGTCCTTTTTGGGCACTAAGACTAGGTTTGCGACCCAGGTTGCCTTCTTTGTCTCCCGGATGAATTGCGCGTCGAGTAGTCGATTGATTTCTTCTCCAATGGCTCTGCGCTTGGGTTCGGAGAATCTTCGCAACACCTGCTTCACTGGTTTGGTGTTTGGATGTATGCGTAGTGCGTGCTCTGCGAACTCTCGTGGAATTTCGGGCATGTCGGCCGGGCACCAGGCGAAGATTTTCCACTCCTCGCGGAGGAAAACCATAAGGGTAGTTGCTTGTTCTTCTGGGAGGTGAGCGTAGATTCGGATCGTCTTGTCCGGGTCCGTTGGGTGCACCTGATGGGTGACTGTGTCGCTGTCGACGCTGAAGTCACGAGTGAATTATTTTGATTCGCTTCTGCTTGCCAGTGGGAAAATGCTCTTGTCTGTCACCATGGCTATCTCTTTGAGCTGCTGCTGAGCTCCGAACGTGTCAAAAACTTCATGAAAGTCTCGGTCGCATTGGTCTGATTTGGTAAAACTTCTGTTGACCGTGATGACCCATGAGGGTCCTGGCATCTTGAGTTTGAGGTACGCGTAGTGCGGGACCGCCATAAATTGCGCGAATGCGGGTCGCCCGAGTATGGCGTGGTATTAGGACTGCCAGTCGAGTACTTCGAACTCGAGAACTTTTCTTGTGAAGTTGCCCTTGCTGCCGAAGACGACATCGAGCTCGATTGTTCCGAGGGGGGAGGCTGATTCACCTGGAACTACGCCGTGGAGTGCAACGCCTGACTTCTTCCAGACTGATCGTGGGATCAGCATCTTGCGCGAAGTGCGGGTGAAGATTATGTTTAGACTGCTGCCCCCATCCATGAAATCTCTGTCCATGTCATAACCGCCGATTTGAGCACGAGGATCAATGGTGCATGCCCTGCCCTTGGAATTGCGGGTGGATGATTGCTTTGTGAGAAAGTAATGTTGGTCTCTGCGTCGTACATATGGTAGGTTTCTGCTGTTTTTAGGTCCTCGGCTGCTCGAGTTTGCAGGGTGTGGGTGTCCAGTTTTGCTTTTGAGGTTCGTCCTTCTTGGATCATGCAGACTTGTCCGCGAGACGGAGGGTATTCCTCTTCTGCATTGGGTGCTTGCGACCGCGCGGTTCCTCGAGCCCGTTTGGCTTTGCGTTGATTCTCTTCCTTGAGGCTGTTGGAGAGTTCAGTGAACAAACGACAATCTCTCAGGGTGTGACTTGCTCTAAGGCGCCCCCAGTCGTCTTCGAAACAGTGGATTGTGCAAGGTCCGTCCAGCTGTTCTTTGGCTGTGAGCTTGCTTGAGACGGCGTGCTTTCTTCTTCTTGTGATGAGGAACGATTGCGAGTGGTCTTCCGATCGGGAGTGGAGCCTTGGGTCGAGCTCTATCCCGTCGTTGATCGAGTGGTTCCGAATCATCTTGGCGAACCCATCTGGTCTTCGATCTACACGTATGTGCGTGACTATTATGGAAGGAAAAACTCGTTTGTTTGTCATTTGAACAACAAATTGAATGGTTTTATGAAATGCAGGAAAACTGTACCAATGCTCAGGTTTCTTCTAAGTTTTGATCCACGACACATGACCACACGCTCACGGAACGGCGGCACGAGGTATGAAAATGGCCAACACATTAAATTCTAAAGTGTTAATATCTCAAGCATTATGATGTCGATGCAAGCTAATGTCGGACCAAACTTGGGGTTGCCATCCAGTAGAGCATGCCACTTGCATAGACCGGTGGTACATCGTCTATCGGTCTTGGTGGAGGATCTATCTCTACCCAATCATGCCGCTCAACCAACTGGATCTTCCACTCCAATTTGTAATCCCCCAATTCTCCATTTTTTGCCTTGTATACAAGACACACCAAGACATGCATCCCTATACATTGGGTGAATACCCAAGGCCGACATGTCCGGCAAACACATCGTCCGCGCTATCGTTCTTGGGTGTTGTTTGAATGTCATTGAAATTGTCACCATTGTCCAATGTTATGGCTCGGTAATACTTTGTCAATGGGTTGCACACAAATTCATTCTTGTCCAAGCTCCCTGCGAGGCGCTCCTCAAACAACCCAATGGCGGGGAATTTGTTGTCTCCAATGTTGAGCCCTTCTGGCAAGAATATAACCTCTGGGACGCCTGTGTCAGGGTCCATCATGAACGCCTTGCATGTACCCGTGCCAAAGAAGATCTTCTTCTTACGAGCACTATCGTCGTCGTCATGGTACATGTCAAGCGGAGCGATCCACGAGGACTTCAGGGAGGTGATATCTGTTTCTCGCAAGCTCTCCAAGTTGATGCACTGCAGCCTTCCCCATTTCCCTGCCTCGTAATCTCTTAACAACCAGATGTGGTAAGGGTCGGTGAACTCCGGATGGCCTCTTGGTTTTGCGTGGTAAGCGCATAACAAACCATCCAATTCGGTGAGCATGAATTCTGATGAGTGCGACCCTGTTTCCGGGGGCAGCATCATGGTGCTAAACATCTCGGTGCTGAGATTGAAAATTGTGAGGAGATCCAGGCCATGCTTGTAGACAAAATGAAGATTGTCGTTGCAGAGAACGGCTCCCTGCCTCCCGTTGACTCGTAGTTGGTATGCGTAAGGCTGCGTGGCGGTAGGCCTCCAGTGCGCGGACTCGTCGAGGGTGTAGATCTCACACGTCGTATCATGGGATCCATCATCAAGGTCGAAATTGTACATTTATACTACTTTATACCTGTTGGTCGTGGAGCAGTAACCCATGTCGTGGATGGGGTGGATTCTACCGCCGGCCCGGGGCACGCTCGCACGTGTTGTGTCTGGTAGGGTGAGGAGTTCATTGGCTGAAGGGTTCTACACGTAATGCGAACCGTAGTCGAGGCAGCGTAGGACGACGATGCCGTGGCAGGACTCGGTGATAGGAAAGATATCCCGGCCTTGTGGCAATGTACAGTTATCAATGATGGCTTCCAAGGGACCACCTAGCTTCCAAACATAGAAGAAGTCCCGACAAATTGGCTTGACGAACGATCTCCGGGTGCCGCCAACACGGCGGGATCGGTTGGCATGAAGGTCCTGAAACGCGGGGGAGGCAATGAAGGCGTCCCACCCGTGCGCCACGCAGCGGAAGCGATGGAGCGACCTCACCGGCAAGCGAGAGAGGATCTCTTGCACCATCTCCTCCGGCAGCTCCATCTTCATCCTCTTTGTTCGCGCCGCCGTATCCTCCATGTCTATGTGTCTGTGAGACCCCGCGATTGCTCGGCCTAACAGGAGCTGCACCGCTCTTTTTTCTGGGAGAGCAAGAAAGAGGACGTGCCAGAGTCAAGCCTGGCCGGTCGTGTCGTGTCGCTAAATAGTCCGTGACAGGGAGCCAACGGTTCGTCTAAGAGCATCTCCAGCCGTTCGCCCCCCCCCCCCCAAGGCGATTTTCGACGCTATTTTAGCGCCGCTTGGGGGTCATTCGGCGGCGATAGTGGCTTGAGGGGGGGCGGCTACCCAACCGCGGCCCAAGATATCCCCCAAGTTCACCAAATTTCGTCCATTTTTAAGTACATTTGGGCCAAACCAAGTAAACTTCGACCGATTTCATTAAAGTTCGGGCATATTTTACATAAACGACGAAAAATAAAACGAAACTAGCATAGGGATGGAACAAGAAGGCGTAGAGGGCGTCCATGGACGTCTCCTGGGCGCCTCCTCCAGCAGTACCGCCGGCGGCGCCATCGTCGTCGCCGCCATCCTTTGGCTCCGGCTTGATGCCGGCCTGCGCGCCACAGGTCCCGCCGCCGAGCGGCCCCTTTCTCCTGCGCAGCCGCAGCGGCACCTCCTCCTCCTCCTCCTCGCCTGTGTCGTCTAGCACGATGAGTGGCGGCGCTGGAGGCGTCCACCTGCTGCTGCCCGCGCCGCGTGACGATTTCTTCTTCATCGCCTCGGCCCTCGCCGTCTCGGCGCGCTTCTTCACCTCGGCGAGGTCAAACGCCTCCTGCTGGCGGCGCACCTGCTCGACGAAGTAGTCATTCTTTGCCCACGCCAGCTGGGCGTCGAGCTCCTCGTCGTCGTCGGCGGCCGTCGGTGGAGGCGGAGGCGGGGCGACTTCCTTGCCCTTCTTCTTCCCGAGAATGGAGCCGAGGAAGCCACGGTGATTTGGCTGCGGCGACGAGGTGCCGATGGTGACGCCACGGCTGGGCGCCGGGGTGGGCTCCTTCTTCACCTCCAGCTTCACCGAGGTGAAGAACTGCGACGGCGAGAATGCCGGCCCCGATGAATGGGAGCCGGTGGAGCGCGAAGGTCGCCCGCCGGAGGAGGAAGAAGAGTCGCCGTCGTCGCGCGGCAGCGTCGCCCACATCGGCGTGGCGCGGCTGTAGGAGCCGCGGGCGGCCCCGTAGCCCAGCGGTGGGTAATCGAGACGCGTCGTGTTGCCGTTATCGATGTACCGCATCACGTACTCCAGCGTACTGCCCTGCGCGCTCCACCACCGGTGTCGCCCGTCGCGGTTGTTGCGACCAAAAACCGGCGTCAGGCCGTTGGTGGAGGCGACGGCCTGGGCTGGCCGGGAGGTGAAGTACGCCTCCCAGGACGGCGTGTTGTTGGGCGCGTTGTCGGGGTCGGCGCGCTCTTCCGCCGTCATCGTAGGCCGAACTGCGTCCACCTCCCGGCGAAACGCGCTGGTGCCCACGCGTGGGGTGGCCTGGTGTCCGGCGGGCATGGGTAGCCGGCCTGCGCGAGGAGGAGCGCCTCCATCTGCGACAGGTTGTGGCTCCTGAAGCCGTTGCGGGCGAGGCTATCGTCGGCCATGGCGATCTAGGAGAGCTCGAGGAGGGAAGTCGAGAAGAGAAGGCGAGATCGAGATGAGGATGCGCGGCTAGAGCGCCCCGGCGAGCCCCTTTTTATAGCGGGGAAGAACGCGAACAGACGGCGGAACACGCGGCGCCGCGGTCGACGAACCGTTGGGTATCTCAACGCGCCGCATTGATGCTCTCTGCGGCGGCGGCAGGTGCGGAGAAGCCGAGGCGAGAGGATGACGACGACGCGTGTTCACACGCCGACAGGTGGGGCGCGGCGCGAGGCACGCGCGCGCACTTTCCTTTCACCCGACGACCCCAGCGCAACGGGTTTGGCTTGGGTTCGCCGGACTCAATTTCGGCTCAATCCGACGCTATTTGGGCTCTTGGGGACACGGCTGGACGATTTTCCTCCATCCGATGCTATTTTCGCCGTCTTGGGGGCTCTTGGGGCGCGGCTGGAGATGCTCTTAAGTTGTCAGCAAGCAGCAGTTGGAGCAGGGGACACCTCCCCTCTCGCTCAAGCTGGCCTTCGCCGTCTCCTGCTCCTCCTCCCCCCTCCCCTCTTCTCCGCGGACCGTAGCCGGCGACCTCCTCGCCGGTTCGGGAGGCCTCGCGCCTGAGCTCCTGCCTCCGTTTCCTCTCCCCGGTAAAACCCGCCGCCGCATCCACGGCGTATCCATGGAGGGCCTCCCGAAAGGTCCTGCTGGAAGGCTGCGATGCGGACGAGATGGTGATGTGGCCGGTCCTGGAGCTGGCGCGCCTCGCCGTCGACTCCGGACGGAGGCGACCCTGGGGCCATCCGCCGCTTGCTTGACCCCACCATGCTGCCGGCGAGGGCTCGTTTTCCTCGACTGCTACCGAGAGAGGAGGTGTGGAAAAGGTTTGGGGTTGAATGCAGTTTGAGATCTCTAAGAGACTCTCGGGCGATTCTTATCCCTAAACCATGCCAAATCCCAATTTTTCACGAATCCATGATCCCTACCACAAATCCAACATCGACGCCAAACAATTCACCGAGAGCGCAAGTGCAGACACAATCGATTACTGAAACACCATGGAAACTTCACGAAACTACAGGGTTTGGATACTTTATGCAACAAAAAATATCTTTTCTGTGCAACACACACATATAACGTGTGATGTGAACCGAGGCTTGAAATCATTATATTCCCCTTCTGCTCTCCTCCTCTTCAGTTCAAAGTCCTAAGCCCCCACTAACCACATTCTTTAACTTCGCATACTCGTTAGCCGTAAAAAATAACCACTCCACCACATTCGCTTGAGTTCGTGAAACACTCTGATCCCGCAATGCGGATCCATGGGGCCATCACGGTGGAAGAAGAACAAGAGGAGGGGAATAATGCCAACGCTGGTGCATCAGGCCAGGTGCGCAGAGACTCCATGGCCATTTTCAGGAACCGCGCTGCTCCACCACCGGTCAGCAGCGCAGTGCCCAAGCATTTCCTTCTTTTGGCAGATTTGTTTTATTTTAACTTTTAAATTTCGATGCTATATTTAAATCTCGTATTTCCTCCGATCTATATTAATGGATTCAAATTTGTCTAGATACACATGCATCTAGTATAAATACTTAACTATAGGGTAAGATTCATATTAATGGACTTAACTTTATGGTTTTTTTCTTCATCGCTAGAAAACCATAAATAGTTTACAGCAAGAATGGAAGTTATCGCGTAAGATTCTAGTCACAAATTTTGATGCCAAATACACCGGGCTGTAAAAGAACTAGGAAACTACTTATACTTATATAACCTGCAGCATAGATCACATCTCTAGCTGAGACTGATGAGAAATCAACTAAATTCGTGATTATATTTTTCAGGTTTCATCCAAATGCAAGTAGTAGATCATTATCTACATAGATCACACCTTTAATTATCTGCACCCGTTCGTTGTTCAATGATTAATTTGTGAGAAAAATAATTTCTCTGCAACTTTCCTATAGAATCAAACTAATTACTAGTAGTATGTCTTGCAGCTTGTTCTGCCAAGATTTCAAATGTTGTTCATCGCATCAAAAATTCCAGTGGGAATAACTAAGAGGTATCATATCGTTGTTCACCTTCAGTATTTGTTTCCCTCCTCAGGTACAAGTACAACCGCCACCTGCAGAATGCCAGTGGAATAAGAGGCTGGCTATGGGACCGCCTCCAGGTTTCGGCGGCGTTCGCCAGCCGCCACATAAGAGGCACCAGTCTGAGGCGCTGCCACCACACAGGCAGCAAGCGCAGAGGCAGTACCAGGCGGCGCCGGCGCCGGCGCAACCACCACCCAAGCAATGCCCTCAACCACAGCATATGCGGCACCAGGCGTCGCAACAGAAGCCACTGCAAAAGCAATACCAGGCGCAGCCGCGGCAGATGCAGTACCCGCCGGTGCCGACGCCGACGCAACCACCGCAGATGCACTACCAGCCGGCGCCTGCACAAGCGCAACCCCCGCAGCACATGCAGTACCAGCCGGCGCCGGCACAGGCGCAGCCCACGTTGCTGCCGAGGGCGCGGCAGCACGCTCCCACACCGGTCGCTCACCACGCCCCGTCCGAGGCACCGCCGCCGGTGAACACCAACAGCAAGCCCCGACTCCGCCCGGGGACTGCGGTCAAGCGGCCGCCGGCATCCGCATTCAAAGAACCCTCGGTGGTGTGCGGAGTGTGCGACGTGCGATGCATGACGGCATTCCACCTGAAGCAGCACGAGAAGGGGAGGAAGCACCAGAACAAAGTGGGCTACGCCGCCGGTGAGATGAACGTGTGGTGCGACGTCTGCACCGTGCTCCTCTTGACCAAGCGCAACGTCCAGGACCATTACTCCGGCAAGCGGCATCTCCAGCGGGCCTCGCGCTCCTGTGCCCATGGCAGCAACCGAGCAACCTGACATTGTCGTCCATGCTACGTAACTTTCCTTGCTTCATGAGTTTTTTTTCCTACTCCAGACTTTCAACTGAACTTTGAACTTGATGGTGTGCTATAATCCAGACTCCAGCGGTATCTGAACTTTGAATTGTACCAGTATATGTATAACTATAATGCTGCAGCCTGGTGACATACTGACAACTAAATTTGTTACTCTTATTTGAATTCTGTAATGGATTATACATATTGACATATTGTGTGTGCGACTCGGTTTTATTCGGGGTTTTTTTCATGCTAATTTCTCTGAGCTGATTAGTACTTTAATTCAGTAACCTGGAATTCTGAATGGTTTGATGTGGCAGTTCTCTTATACCAGACTTGGTCCTTGTTTCATCAAGATTCAGTAGTCCATTCTTTTCATTTCAAGAATATGCACAAATATGCGTATTATATATTACAGTTAATGGGAGATGGGATAGAGAAAGATCCTACATCGAGCAAATTACTCACTCAAGCCCTGCCTATACAAGAAAAAAGTCCATTTTAAATCCTAAATTTGTAGAGATTCGGCTATTTAAACGCCGAAATTGAAATACTTATTGTTCGCACTCTGAACTGTTGAATCCTAATCTAAATCAAACTTTGTACCTGGTACACCGGGAAATTGAGGATCCCGGTCGGACTGGCTTGATGAACATTACAACGAGTAAGGTCGACCTATTAGCACAGTCGCTCATAGGCTCGCTATGCTCTATTATTTTTCCTTTTCTCCATTTTCGTAATGATAATACAAACTATTGAACATTTTAGTGGTGACAAAACATATATTTTGAATTTATGAAAAAATAAATAGTTTACAAAAATAGGAACTTTTTTAACTTCTGAACAATTTTTGAAATGCATGATATTTTTTAATTCCCGAACATTTTCTGTATGTATGGAAAATATAACATTTTATGAAATATTATACACATTTTGTTCAGATTTCAAAATTTGTTCCCATATTAAAAAAACTGTTCCAAAAAGTGTTATCTTTTTCGAAATTGGTTATGCTATAAAAAGAATGTTCTTTTTAAAGTAGCCAAACAAAATTCAGAAAAATGTTTAGTATTTTAAAAAATGGTCAGAAGTTATAAAAAGTTTTCTATTTTTGGTCTGAGATTAAAAAATATTTCCTGTCTTTCAATATTGTTATTATAGGGCATTTTGTAAAGTTAGCTAACCTATTTTCGTATTTTTAGTAAACTATTTTCATAAAATATATTTTGTACACTAAGATCGCAAAATACATATTGTAAACTATTCTTGTACAATATTTTTTTGTAAACTACTTTCATAAATAAATATATTTTTTAATTATTTTTGTAAACTATTTTCATTGAGATAAAAAATTCAATTTTTTAATGGGAATTTTAAATATTGTCCGCCTATTTAAAAAATCAAAGTTAAAACAAAGGTTCCTGTTTATGTGAACAATGTTTCTTGATAAGTTCATAATAGATTTATTCTCGCTACGAATTATGAAAATGAAAAACAAAGAAAAAATAAAAATAAAACAAAATGAAATAAAACAAAAACTTAGAGCGGAGCAAGCGACTGTGCCAATGGATCAGCCCAGTTTATATAGGGCAAGTATATGCGGCGGATATTCGTTTTAGTGGACGGCCTCCAGGGAGCCCTTTTTGAAAACCAAATTTCGACTTGCTCAAAAAATTCAAAACTTCTTGGGATCAAACATACACACGTATAAAACATATCCATACAATTTTCAAAACATTATCTTTTCCCACGTTGCGTATAGAAAAAAGACAGATGTGATTTTCAAAATAGGCTCATTTTTTAAATTGTTGGGCCGGAATTTTGTTATTTTTACACAGCCTACAAATCATAATATTTTCAAAAAGAAATTACACAACCAGAATGTTGGATTTTTTCGGGATTTTCTGAAACTTTTAAATATGATTTTTTTAATTTTCAAAATAAGGTTCTCCCTAGAGGACGAGCTCCAAAAGTCTGTATCCACATGGTGTCTCAAACTATTTTAGAGATCTCACGTAGGTTCTCCAACTAGGAAAATAGCCAACCACCAACTCCTCGTAGTGTAATAGTTTTGTCATCCAGGTTCAAACTCGCACCAACCCAATCACACTGCTTTGGGTGTTATGGTGTATGGACTGTAGCATTGTCTTTAGAGACGTGTGGTTCGAGTTGCCATGCGGGCATTACATAAGGCTGGCCATAGTGGAGGTATCATAGCTAGTAACATATAATTGGGACTAGTAAAATGCTTATGTGACAAATAATTAAAGAAAAGAGAGAATGTTGGAGTAACATAGGTAGAAACCGTATCATGTTAAATGTCATGCTACTATGTGTCATGCATGTTAATAAATAAGATCATTTATGATACTAGTTTATGATATTATGCACTATAAAGGTACTCCCTCCATTCCAAAATAACTGTCTCAACTTTGTACTAGAGCTAGTATAAAGTTGTACTAAGGCCATGACAGTTATTTTGGAACAGAAGAAGTAGTATCATACAATAGTATCATATGCATGATACTACTATATGATACTACTATGAATAGCCTAACACACAAGCTGTTATTCCACCACTTGGATATTAGGGTGTACACGTGCCAGAATTGGGTTGATGTCAACACCGACAACTTCCTCATCTGCAATTGCCACTGGTTGCTCGATCTCCTTCACGCATTGTCCTCATGTGCGACATGTATGAGGTTTTTGCCAAGGAGCTCTCCGACTACCCGCAAGTTCGATGTCGATGACTGGTGAGGTGCGCAGGCGTGCGGTCGGGACGGATGGATGGCAGAGAGATCGGAGGCGACGCGGGGAGTGGTGGGGAGTGACACTGGCGTCATCGAGTCGACCAAGACGGTAGGCGACGGTGGTGAGGTGCGCGGACGAATGGGGTGGACACAGTCCACACTGGCACACACGCTCGGACGCAGACACAGGGAAATAGCTTTTCATTTTTGTACTGCTACATTGTAGTTGGTAGTGCTACAATATTTTTTGCTGCTACCGTGTAATGGTAGTGCTATAGTGTTTTTTTGCTGCTCCAGTGTAGTTGGTAGAGATTCTCTTCCCCTACTAGTGTGTGGTACAATAATATAATGATGATTTTTCAAATTATGAATGATTGCACTTGTAATTTGATAAAAAAAACTAAAAACAATCTAGGACTTTAATTCAGAGTGGCTATTCGCTGGAAGGGGATGACAAGCAGAACCATTATGGTGGCAAATGTTGTTTGGTGCGGATGGCAATATTAATACACGTACATGACAATTTGTTTGTATTTTTCTCATTTCAGTCTACCAAAATTGTGTCATGCGCATGCTTAATTTGGCATCTTTGCTCTCCGCACTACGAATTGTCATCTCTCCCGACCGACGTCCGTTCCTTAAGGATGTCATTTTTCTAAGCATGTTTAAATTTTTTAGCTATGTTTTTTTTTTTGATGACTGAGATATTAAATATACGGCAACCAAAATACTTTAATTTCTGGAAACTAATCATTTGAAATTTGACATGTCTTCTTTTCTGATAGGACCAACACTTACACTGTGGCAACTAAGTACTTCTCTTTTTATCTACCAAATGCTTGTATTTTCTGAAAACTAATCACTTGTAATATGACAACTAAGTACCCCCCCTCTTTGATAGGGCCAACACTGCTATGTGACAACTAAGTACTTCTCTTTTTGGGTAACTAAATTCTTGTGTTTATGAGAATTAACAACTAAGTTCTCCTCTTCGACATGGCAACACTTGTAATGTGATAAATAAGTGCTCCTTTTTTGGCAACTGAATGCTTGTATTTTCTAGCAACTAATCACTTTTAATGTGATATCCTCCTTTGGCAACTATGGAGTTGCACCTGCTAGCCCTGTCATAGTAAGCCTTGCTAGTGTATGCATCTACTTTAATTTTATGATGCATTGTCTTGCATTGTAACGCTTGCATGCATGCCCTGTTGTGTTTTCTTTCATGAAAATTCGGATGCATGCGGTACAAATGTATGGGCATGCGAGAAGGGTTGATCTTTTTGGATAACAAACACATGATTTAAAGCGGTATTTGCAGGAAGGCAATAGCCGCCGCACCAAAATCCGCATGTGCGACGCCGCTTCATAGTGACTCCCAACAATATTTATATGTCTATAAACATTGTTACATTAAATAAAGAAGCAACTTTTATCTAAAAAACATCTCAAAGAATAAATACCTAGACGGACAGAGCCTTAACTAGGATTTTTTCCCCATATGTCATCTTCATTTGTCCTTATATAGACAGGAAAAGTGTTGTCTTCACTCACAAATCTGTTATATTTGATTGATCAAAATAATCAAGCATTTTTTCTTTCAATGTAAATTTGCTCGTTCTATCTATCAGTCATCCAAAAAATTTCTGGCATTTATTATTCATGTAGTGTTGCTAAATTTTTGGCAACTAGTTACATGGGATTGAACACGTGTTTAGAATTCTTTTTAGGATGAAAGCGCTAGCCATTATTTGATCGTGGCTATCTGGAAATGATAATATTTTTAACGATAAGAGAATTTCTTCTTTTGCGGGTTATTTATAGGTGTACCAATACACTTCGTTTATGATTCTCTCTACAACGTGCGAAGAAACGCGATCTGTTTATGAAGGTGTGTACACGGTTGAAGGACACAACAATTATTTTTTCAACGGGTATGGCAACATGATCTCAGGATTGACCCTTCTCCGACTTAGCCGTTCTACCGTCTTTTCTAGTACTTGTATTTCTCCACTTTTTTCTTTTTTATTGAACATGGTTGGTTGTGTGCATCTCAGTTATGCAGAGTCCGGGTGTAATATTAAACCTTTAAAGTAATAAAGTGATTTTTATAAAAAAAAATTGACCACGGTATTTATAGGATCAGCACAAGCGCAGTCTTAAAGCTTGAAGGCCCGCTTCCTTTCCCATATCATCAATCTCAACGTCACAAGCGACTAAGATTGCTCACCAAACTGAAAAATATATTTGGTCTAGGGTTCTTTGTTGGCCATTTTGCCTGAGAAGAAAAACATGCATGGTGCAGCATTAGGCCATCCTTAGAGAAGTGATAAGAAAAATAAAACGTTTTTGTTTGAGCACTAGTGCATATTTGTACAGTGCAAGTGCTTACACCTCTGCAATAATTTTTTCGATTCAATTTCTTTTATGAAGAATTTCGGACTCTGTCCTGCTTTTGTGGAACAAGTTTCTATCAAAAGAGAAAAGCTAGCCATTGAATTGTGTTTTCCTTTTTCTTTTGACAGCATGCTACTTCCTTCGAACTATAATAAGTTTTGTTCATTTTGTACGAAACTTATTATAGATCGAAGGGACGAAAATTCTAATCTGCTCATGAGCTCAGCTGCACACGCGCTCTCAACCAACCAGCTGTCCCGTATACCCCGCATTTTTGCTAATCCCACTTGTTCGTATATGCCGTATATTGCAAACGGTTTTGATGAGCTGGCAGTTTCGAGTTAACGGCACGCTCAAGGTACAGATGGATGGATGACGGCCCATCAAATGTACTGTTCCCTCTAGCGTTAAGTACTCACGTACCCACATGTGTGGGACAGATCTTACATTCTTAGTCTGGTCACAATGAGGAGTAACTTAGAGTAGTAATATGTTCATGTTACTAATCTATGTTACTACCTTCACAATGTAAAATAACTTTAAGGTAGTAACATAGGTGACATTATTTATTGGCTTATAGACTCATTGTATTTTAGGAAGAGTGATGTGATGGTAACTAGTGAAGTTACTCTATCTCCCTCTCTCCTCATTAATTAGCTGTCACATCATCTTTTTTGCTTAGGTGACATCTATGTTATTGCTGAAGTTACTCCCATTGTGACCAGCCTTAAGAAGTTGCTTCCCACTACTATCAATTCTCTTAACATGCACACACTCCACCTCATGCATGCCACATCATTCTCCATTAGCATATTTTTCTCAACATGCAACATCATCCAACATGCATGAGAAAGACTCATCTCAATATGTCACTATGCATAATAAAAACCCACATGCAACATGTGAGAATTTTTATTTTATTATGATATTTATATTAAATCCATATATTAGTTCAAAAGTTATTGTTTCAAATATACATGGTTCTTTTAACCAAACATCTTCATTGAAATATTTTGCAAAAAAGTTTTGCAGCAACATGCGGGGCATCATCTAGTTTAAACAGTGGCGGAGCCAGCCACAACGTACGCCCCAGGCCAATAGTATTTGTACAGTGATAAATAGTACCGGCTACTGTAGCGACAGTTGTGTCTAACGAAGGAATACTTGGCCACACCCCAGGCCTGGATTTAAACATCTCGTTCTTCTTCTCTTTTTTTTAATGGTTCTTATTTTTCTTTCAAACAACCAACCTGAAGGGTTTAGAGCAACTTCAACGCATCGATCTAAACGAAACGCTTTTTGGCCTATTTTGATTGGTCGTGCAGATACTTACATTCATTTTTAATTTTTTTTTGTCGCGTGGTCACCTAACACGAACAATGTATTTCATAAAGTAATTTTAATTAAAAAAGTAAAATATTATAATTAAATACAACCAACACGACTCAAAATTTATATTACAATAATTAAATGTGAAAACTGAACTAACATATAAATAAAAAAGGCTCGCACCGACGTCTAGGCATCATTGTTCTCATCATCCTCGTCGTTGTCCGTGAGGTCGATGAAGGGCGGCGGATGCACCCACGGGAAGGAAGCCAAGTAGCGATCTAGTGTGTCCGCATGCTCAGCCATTTCTACCGCCCTCGCGGCCGACGACACCGGCGAAGATGTCGCTTCTAGTGGTGGCTCGTCCACCACCATCGGCCCCTCCTCCCATTCGTAGATAATCGGATGGTCGAACGCCTCGTGCTCAGCCGCCAGATGACGCTTGTACGCCTCTTCCAACTTCGCAACGTTACTACGGATGCACGCGACCAACACTCTAGTGACGAATTCCCACAGGTAGCCATGCAGGGAGTCCGACGATGGCACGTGATGTGGTGGTGGAGACTGCAGTGGCGACAACGTCGACGCTGTTGTCGTGTATGATGTTGGTGGTGGCAGGGACGCCTCATACGATGGCGGCGGTGGTGTTAGCGGGGGCGCCCACCGCTCCCACCTTGGCGACGACGATGGTTGCGCCACGCTATCGACAATGGCATAGGCAACCACATGTCATTGCAGCGCTTCCTCCTCGTTGGAAATCTTGATGGTGCATTTCATGGTGGCCTGCTCCTCGGCCATCGCGCGTTGGAACTCGGTCTCCTCCGCGGTATTCTCCGGCGCCACCACGGGAGAAGGGACGACGGACCGTCGTGTCCTCTGCGCTCGCTGATGGCGCACCTCCCGCGTAATGTTGTGTGGCACCGGCACACGCTCGCGGCTCATGCGCCCCCATTTGGCACGTGGATGTCCGACCACAACAATGGGCATGCGTAGTTCCAGTAGCATTGGCATTTGTGCGTTGGCCCGTAAATGCGTTCGCGCGCAGGCCGTGACGATGTTGGGGACGACAGGATCGAGGCGTGGCGATGGTGGGGACGGCGGGATCGGGGCATCGCGATGGAGGGGACAGTGGGATCGAGGTGCGGCGGCGCTGGCGATGGTCGAAGGAGCCCAACACTTTGTACAGATAACTCCTAGCAATATTTGATGAATCAATTAGCAAAACAAATTTTGAGATGCAACTGTGCACTCATGTATTGTTTTTCTAGAAATGCTAGGTGCATATAGTATTTTGTAATCTTTAGTTGCCTGTGAGTATGATGTGGAGAGTGGATATGTGTTTTTTTACAAATCCGATTTATGTTGTAAATGAAGTATTAATTTGGAATCGTAGCTATCGCCGCCGTTTTGCATGTTTTTACATTACGATGTGTTTTTTACAAATCTTATTTATATTGTGTATGGATCAATGAGCTAAGGGCAACTCAAACGCACCGACGCAAACGGACGCGCGATTTGTTCGGAATTAGTCCATTTGCGTCGACGCGTGGACAATTGTCCGCGCGTGTCCGCGGCTTCCTGGACGCGTCGGACAACGGGGGGACGCATTTTGTCCGCGCCAACAAAAGTGTTATTTTTTTCCATGTCAGCCACAATGCCAGCGGTAATGTCAGGGTGCGCGCTGGCAACAAAAAATACACAGTTTGCGCCGTGAATTTAAAGCTGGCTACATATGCCAGCGCCACAACCAAAAAAAAGTCCACGCCCTTTCCATTTGGCGTCCCTGATCAATCATTCGAATCATGCAAGCATCTCATTTTGCATTTTCTCGAACCATGCGCGCTTCCTCAGAGATACCGTTGTCAAGTCGAGCTTCATAATCTTCATTTTCTTCGTCATCAACGCAAGCTTCACTTGCTTCTCTTCGATCTCAAGTTTCTTCTTTTGAATCTCAAGATACGCTTTCATTTGCTCTACCTTCTTTAGGCGCTTCTTCTCTTCTCTCGCCAATTTTCTCGCGGCTAAACCTTTCAAGGTTTCCTGCAAAGCGAGTGTTGTCGCCTCACGTTTGTCTTCGACTTTGGAGTTTTTTTGCCGTCTTGGCCTCTTCTCAAACTCACCATGATCAAGCACGAAGGATGGTCCTCCATTCTTCTTTTAGGCAGCATATTGCTCCCTAAACTTCGGCAACATGCTAATGATGTTCCAACAATGGGTGAGGGTGAAGGACTTGTTGCCATGTTGAACTTTGAACAAATTCAAAAAGCTTGGAAAGCCTACACACAATGATCATACACAAATTAATGCGATGCGCGCGCTGCAGCAGAACAATTTAAAGCGATGGGCGCTACACATCCATTTAATGCGCTTCAGCAGACCAATTTAATGCGCTGGACGCTCAAGCAGAACAATTTAATGCGCTGGAACCGGACTGAAAATACAGTAGGTGATCATACCATGTCAGTGACGCCGAGGCAACTCACGGGGCGACTTTCGATGGTGTCGATGGTGGCGCAGAACTTGTTGCACTCTAGTTGAATCAACCCACATCTTTTCTTGAGCGATTCCTCTGTTCGGTTGCTTTCCATTTGGTATGGAGGATACATCTTACGCTCGTGATAGTAAACATAGATGCGCCGCCATAAGACTGAGCCTTTTTTCTCGGCGTCGGTCTTCGGATCTTGGCTAATATCTCTCCAAGCATTACAAATGAGTTGATCTTCCTTGATGGTGAACGCCTTGGTGCGGATTCTTTGGCCCTTCCTTTTTTGAGCTCTTGCTTATTGGGTGAGCCCATCCATGAATGTCAATGTCTTGTCAGCAATGTCAAGGCCCTCATCGATGCGTCATTCGTCTTCAGCGCCAGGACCATGCATGACCACATCCTCATCCACAAAGTAGTCGGCGTCGGCGTTCGCGCCAGCACCAGCGAAGCCCATGTCCTCATCTTGTGGGAAGGTGCGGCCGTCCTGGCTTTGCGTCTCGTCCAAATCGACCCCGGGTTGAGCGCCACCCTCAAAGATGAGCTAGTCCATGATCAAGGCGGCATAACTGCTGATTGCGCCGTCCTCGGGCGCGTCCTCTTGCTCTTCCTCAGCCGTTGGCATTTCATGGAACAGCCTGCCGGGGAGGCAAACTCTCAATGGAGAACTCCCTCGGGCGCTTCCTTCCCGCTTGGAACCATTGCCCTCGTCTCCAACAGGCTCGGCGTTGAGGTCGACGTCGATGGGGCACATTGGAGGAGGGGGCATCATCGCCGGCGCCTGCATCATCACATCCGGCGACGTGTCATGCGGCGTGGTCGACAAGCTCGACGCTACCGACGTGGTCGCGGATGTACGCGGGTGTTGGGATGATCCCGTGCCGCTCTTGACAGCAGCAGACGAGCCCGCGACCATGGCAGCAGTGGTCGCGGCCACGATTGCGGGGTCATGCACGTATCCCGCCATGTACAGAGCTCGCGCCGCCGCTTTTTGCGCGATCACCTCCTTCTTGCGCTCCATGGCTTCCTCCTTAG
The DNA here is from genome assembly GCA_950022295.1 of Bromus sterilis. Lineage (NCBI taxonomy): Eukaryota > Viridiplantae > Streptophyta > Magnoliopsida > Poales > Poaceae > Bromus > Bromus sterilis. Next base: position 38,229,232 of record OX465597.1, read on the forward strand.
CTTGCGCGGCAATGGCTTTGGCGGCGGCCTCGGCTTTGGCGGTGGCCGTGTTTTTGCGGTGGCCGACTCTTTTGGCCGACTGCAAAGCCCTGTCCCGCGCCGCCTCCGCCTCCGTCAACTCCTTCTTCGGTTTCCTCGGCCGCTTCAGAGCGACTGCGGCGGTGGCGGCGGTGATGGTAGGCTCGGGAGGGGCGGAGCCGGCGCCGGCGCTGAGATTTGGCTCGATCTCCATGGAAGGGCGAGGGAAAAGAATGGAGGGAAATGTGGCGCTGTGTATGACCGACGAGTAGGCCAGGGGAGGACAAGGGCGGGCGCTCGCGCGCGTCCGCGCCGACAGAAACCAGCCCCATATTTGGGCCGGGAATGGGTTAGAACGGACGCGAAAACGGACAGGCGTCCGTTTGCGCCTATGTGTTGGATCGAGATTTCTGTCCGCGCCCACCCAAACAGACAAAATCGGACGAAAAACGAACATATGCGTCGACGCGTTGGAGTTGCCCAAATGTCAATGCTACCTGGGTCGTCATGGCGAGATTGGGTCGTAATCTCTATGTACAAATGTTTCCTTTGGCTGAATCTTTTCATTTTTAGGTTGATTATAGCACGATTAGATATGCACATGATTCGGTTTTAGTTGAAAAGTGGATCTTTTATGCAGCCAGCTCACCGTAAAATCCACAATCAACTTTTCTCTTATTTTAAATACAAAACAGCACACAACGCATAGCTCAATCACGGGCGCATTCTGCATGCTAGTATGCCTTAACGCTCTCAACCAAAAATCCCGTTCCTGGTCCAGACGTGCACCATTTTTCTGAGTCACGGACCAACTTTCTTAACCGTTCACGTATAGAACTGTTCATCCGCGTATTTCTCCAAGCAGCCGATTTTTTTTATGCACGGGCTGTCATATCGGTCCTGAAATTGTGAATCCCAACAACTGTACCAACGAGTGAGATATCCGTATCAGATGGCGCCGTGAGCAGATTAGCCGCTTCCTCGAAGGGAGTACATTATTCGGGCAGAGAAGTAGAAACCCCAACACAAGGAGTTCGCATGTTGTCTTTTAACTCATCCTAAAAAACAATCAACCCTATGCCAACAGCAACCCCATTGCAAATCTTGATCTCAGTCACCTTAGAAGTCACAAGACATCATTTATACAATCTGTACCAGCTCAATGTTCATGGTATGCACATGGAAAAAGAAACAATATCTTTGTACTTCTCCATATAGTAAGCTCAGAAACATTAGATTGCATCCATTCGAAGCACATGTACTTTGAATATTTCGAAACCGAGGTGCCATTTTTATTGATTCACACATTCCAGAAGAGAACCTTGTTTTCTAGACGACTATATTACAAGTGGGATCATTTTTAGAGATAATTCCAAATTTCTTACCTAGTACATGAACAATAATCTAACCTAACCAACCTCCACTGAAGAGTCAAAGTAAACCGAACAATAGATAATTTCAGTTGCTCACCTTACCGTTATAGTTTGACACCACTAGATGGAGATCTCTTCGAGCAGGAATCACCAGAGTGGTCGGAAATTATAGTGTAATTCTTACTGCTGACATCCCTGAAGTAGCATCCATCGGTACCCACATATTTGTACATCTGATGTGTCTGCCCCAGTCCACTAACCACCAAATTCTTCTTCACCTTCATAGTGCCGCGCGCTGACTGCGCATTCCGCAGAGAGCGGTATGAGAACCCCAACTTCCCACCTGAGACACTCTTCTCATTGAAGCCCAATTTGACAAGTGAAATTAGCGAGTACTCATCGCCCACCTGATCCGAGGTTCCAGTGTAGATATACAGAGGAAATACCTTGCGAACTTCCTCTGAGAGAAGAACAGCAGAAGCATCTTTGACAAAAACACCAGACTTTGCATCAATCGTTTGGTTCACCACTTGCACACTGCCATTCTTGGTATACACGTTGCTGTTAACATAGCTGAATTTTTGGTAGAAAGTTGTGGTCACCTCCCCGTATGATGATTTCACCGCCCCGGTTGCCGAGACAAGCCTGCTTGCCCCGGTGACAAACTTGCCGTCAAGACCACTGAAGCCAGAGTCGACGTTCAGCGACAATGCTGGTGCATCATAGCTGATCAAGCTCCCGACTGTCTTCTTGCTCTTGTGATCCAACCACAGATGCAAATTGGCATCAATGTACCACACATCCAATGCATTGGTCACAGCAAACCCAAAATTGTGCTCCTTGCCATCCAGGAGCTTGCCCAAGAATGGCGTAATGTCAATGTCGTAGGTGGGAAGATTGAATGAGCCAATGCCGGTGATTGGCCGCCAGAGAAGCGGGTTGACACCGCCGGTGTAGATGACAGTGAAGGGCCAAACAGCGCCGACGACATGGTCATCGACATTGACAATGACCTCCCGAAAAGCACCATTGCCAGGAACGCTGGACAGATTGTTGGCCTCAATGTACTCGTTGGGAGGGTTCGTGTACCAGAACTCATCGCTCTGGTGGAACGAAACGAACACCTCAAGGACCGCCCTGTAGGTGTTCGACGGAATGGAGAGGCTCTTGGACTGCACGTCGGTGGCGTTCTGGACGGCGAACCACTGCCCGTCGTTCAGCGGCAAGCTTCTCGAGATGGGCACGATCAGATCGGCGTGCTGTGTGTCCGGCGGCGGCGGCGGCGCGGGGTGGAAGTAGAGGTGGAGCGTGAGGTTGACGTGGTAGACGCCCGTGTAGGTCTTGTCGAGGAGGTTGCCAAGGTACACGGCGACCTCGCCGGGCTCCGCGAGGAGGGCCGCGTACCTGGTGACGTCGCGGGAGACGGACCAGACAATGCCGGTGGCGCGCGGCTCGGCGGTGCAGCTGCGGAGGAGCTCAGCGCCGGAGAGCCAGACGCCGAAGATGCGGTCGAACTGGCGGCCGCGGCAGTCGGCGGTCCACTCGAGCACGGCGAGCGCGAGCGAGCCGCCCTGGGCGCGCGCGGCCGCGAGGCACTCGGGCGGCGCGTAGGCGGCGGTGACCGGGGGCCTGCCGTAGGTCTCACCGAAGGAGTAGGACAGGAGCGGCGCGGAGCAGGGCCCGGCGCTGCCGAGCGGCGGGCGGATCGGGCGGTCCGCCTCGAAGAAGGTGGTTGGTGGCGCCGACGCGTTGAGCGAGGCGAGGTGGCGCGACGGGACGCGGTGCCTGTGCGGCGCGGCGATACCCGCGGCGGCGAACGGCGCGAGGAGGAGCGCGAGGAGGAGGAGGAGGTGGCTGGAGGCGGCCGGTGTCGGCGACGCCATGGCTGGGGAGCACGAGATGCGCGGGGCGGTGGTGGGAGTGGAGCTGGAGAATTAACCTGGGGGTTTAAACGAGGTTAAAGATAGCGTATAATAAAATTAGAGGTTGTTGTCGTTGTTTACGCAGTAATCTAGGAGATTTGGGGTAGGAGGCGGGCAAACCAAGGGTTAGGTGTGGATTTTTGTGTTTGATGAGTCGTGTAAGTTACAATAAAATTCTTATGCGTTCGTGTACAACGTGGAAACGTGAACTTACTTCATTTGGATCTGGATGCTCCGCGGTGCCGGTGTGTGCACGTGCCCATGATTAGCGTGGTTCCGGATTTGATTTAGCATATATTCTTTCCGTTTCAAACTAGATGACTTCTCAAGTCATCTACTCCCTTCATTTCAATTTATAAGACATTTAAGATTTCGTAGGCAAATTTTCTTCACGTTATCAAATATTAGCGGTTTCCAAAAATACCCATTCGTCCGCGCAGATGCGCTCGCGTTCCCCACCCTCCCTCGTTCTCCTCCACTCTAATCTCTCTTGTTCTCAGGCGCAGTAGCAGACATGGCGAATCACTTACCGTCGTTCCCCACAAATCGCCGCTGCCTAGCTCCCCTGCCGCCCCCGCACCTCGTTTCTGTGCAGATTCCCACCCGCCAGGACGCCGAGATTAGAGGTCAGATTTTTTCTGTCCAAGACGGCGGATCTGTGAGCCGCGGTGCTAGATCCTTTGACACCGGAGGAGAAGAATCTGACCTCCGCGAGGATGGCTCCACCTACGCCCGTGATCTCATTGTTTCAGAATGTTGAAGGCATGTTCCATGGGCGCTTGGGGGCGGAGGAGATGCTGGGCGAAGGAGCACAGCGAGGTGCTGGGGAGGAGGGGCCAGAGGAGCACAACCAGTTGGTGTTGGGGGTGAAGGGAGCGGAGGAGAACCGTCTGGTCTGGGGCAGAGGAGCAAGAATGGCCAGATCTTGGGCGGAGGAGCAAAGCACGACCGCCGAGGAGATTAGGAAAGTGAAGTCGTTGCCTTGGGCGGAGGCAGCAGAGATTGATTCTTGTTGTTTAGCGAAGGGTAGATTAGGAAGTTTACTCGTTTTTGGCCTTGTCGGAATTTTTTCAAAAGGTCTTATAAATCGGAACCGCGAGAGTAATTTGAAACGGAAAAGGTATATGTGAGAAATCTACAGGAAGATCGGGTAAAGCCCTGGTTGTTACAACGTACTGTGACTATTTATGTTGAAGGTGAGCCTTAAGCCCACATAAAACATGCGTTCGTCTCGCTTTATAGATAAAGCCACCACTACAAATTTAAGTATCAGTTACATCCAAATCACAACATTCGATGTAGGCACAACACAACAAGTCCAATAAATCAAAGGGATACACACACCACAATATAGGAAATAAGGGTAAACATCACAACCAAGACCATGAGTCTTAAGCCTTTTTTTTTGAGAACATGAGTCTTAAGCCTAGCCACCCTCGTTTTCATCCGTTTAAATTCACCTGCCCCGCCATCCAAGCTGGTAGCAATGGTAAAAAACTGATAATGGTCCGCAGTCGGATCATCACCAACATGTCGACGCTTATACATCACACAGAGCTCCTATCGAAGATTGACAATCGGCGCTCCGTAGACATTGTCGATGGCTTGCCTACGGACAATTCCGAGTAGAATGCATCGACGTAGGATAATGACGAGTCGACTCTGGCGCGCCAGTAGAGCTCCTAGCGGAGCTTTAGGATCAGCACGCCGCTCGCTTTGCCGCCAACTTGTCTCTGGACTTTGCGAAGGACGCAAGATGCAGAGGAAGGCGGGGGGATCCAGTGGATTTAGCAGAGGTTACGATGAAGCAGTAGACCATGAATGAGATCACCTAATCAAAGCGCGAGGTTGCTGCGAATGGGTACTTCCTCCGCGAGACACACACAGAGATGTAGGAAGCCTTCATGGGCTTGGAGTCCGACGAGAAGTTGGAGTTGCAGGACGCGGTCAACGACATGGACCCGATCGTGGAGTCGGACGAGGAGTAAAACATGATTTGTTTTTGTAAAGTTTTAAGTTGAATGAATGAAATATGATCCAATTTTATTTTATTTATTTTGAATTAAATGAATTTCATCCATATTTAACCAAATTTGTTTCTATTTATTACATATGGATGTTTGCGCAATTATTGAATGATCGACTTCCGTATCATCATCAGTGAATCATGTCTAATTTCAAAAATGGGGTTGAAGATGCTCTTAGCCTTGGGAGCTCTAAACATAACCAGACTAGCATGGAGAAACAAATGAAACTGTTCACATCACATGAAATAGTTGAAGGAATTCTTCTAGAGTAAATATCATAAAACTACCACTTTATGGGCTAGGGTTCCAAAAAAACATCGCTTTAAAAAAAAAATCAAAACCCTACCGCTTTTTTGGTAATCGCTGGCAAAATATATTTTTCTGTAATGAAAATGTGTTTTTATTGTCTGAAAATATATATTTTCTGGTAAAACTAACTAATTTTGGGAAGAATTTGTGTTTTTTTGTTCGAAATATTTATTTGGGTAAAAATTATTTATTTTTGGGTGAAAATTATTTTTTCAGAAAGAAATGTGTTTTTTTGTCCGAAAAATATATATATTTGTAAAAAATAATTACTTTCGGGAAAAATGTTTTCGTTCGAAAATATATTGTTTTGGGAAAAAAATATTTTTGGATGAAAAATTAATTTGTTTTTTGAAGGACATGTGTTTTTTTGGGTGGAAAATATTTATTCGAAAAGAGATGTGTATTTTGTCCGAAAAAATATGTTCAGTTTGGCTTTGGTTCCATTACCGGTGTGTGCAGTGCCCATGATTAACCAATTCCATCCTCCTATCATAGCATGTCGGGAAGCGCAGGCATTAGCAGCAGATTGCAGCTACAAGATGTTGTTATTGTAAGCGAAGACCGAAGTGTTGTGGAAGATATCAATCAAGGATCGAATGGGAGGAATGGGATGATCATTACGGAGATAAAATCTAGGAAAGTTTTGTTTAATTCTTGTACTTTTAAGTTTAAGAAGAGTGCTTCTACTAGGAAAGCTGTCAAGGTAGTTAAATTCAGTACTTCGGTAGATCATGATAGATATGTGTGGTTATGCAACCCACATGATTCAATCTGTATCCCCGTACTTTTAAATTCGGTTGAATAAAGTTGTCCTTAATGCTAAAAAAAAAACCCAATTCCATCCTCCTATCAGTTCAGTTCAGTTTAGGTGGGAAAATCATATGGTTCAGTTTGGCTTTGGTTCCATTACACGTTTCCGTGGTGTAGTTTGGTGGCTTAGGATTAATCACGTGGTTACAGTTTGGAAACGACAACCATGAACCATTGCCAGGTCTAATTACCGGTCGGTTCGGACTCGGACTCCCATCGAGGGACGGCCACCTACAAACCGCATATAAGCAACCGAACCGTGCCAGAAACCTACCCACCTGACACCAGATCAGCCGGGCACTTCCAAAGCAGACACCAGACTAATCCATTGAAGCACACGCTCGACACGTACAGTAGTACGTAAGGTAGAGAAGAAGGCCAGGGAGGCATGAAGAAAGGCGGAGGCCGCAGGAGCGACGCCGCGACGACAGCCGGCGGCGGGGGCGCGAAAGAGCAGCACCACGAGGAAGAGGCCAGGCCTCCAAAACGGTACACGACGGACCCGAAACGGCTAGCGCTTTTCGACGCGGTTTTCCAAGAGGGCTTGCGGTACAATGCCATGGAGGAGGAGGACGTGGTGGAGGAGTACCGGCGGGCGGGGAAGCTCCACACCTATGACGAGGACAAGGAGTGGCAGAAGCGCTTTGCCAGGGTCGCCAAACTCCATCCGGGTGCTTGGCCCAAGCGTATGGTTGCCAGGATCGAAAGATACATCACTTACCTTGAGGAGGACCAAGACGATTATATGATAGGGCTTTACTCGTTAATCAGGGATGAACTAAGAGATTAATCGTAGGAGTACTTACTTTTTGACAGTGAGAGATTAATTACTTTAGGGAATACTTCATTACTGTAATGCATATGAACTAGTAATATTTTTCACGGCTGTTTAGATCGATTTTCGTCTTACTTATGTCGCTATCTTGTAAGGCCATGACAGTTATTTTGGAACGGAGGGAGTATTAGATTTTCGTAATAGGAAGGTAGGAGAACGCTGTAGCAAGGAAGCCCAGGATTCGATCCACGTTGGGGACGATTTTTTTTATAAGGATGCTTCTTCTATATAAACTAGCTGTTGACACCCGAACACGTCACGTGTACCCTCGACGCCGGGGGTGATACACCGCAGCTCACGTCGAAGGAGATCCGAGCAGCAGCGCGATACGCAAGACAGCTGCCGGATGCTTTTGAGACACCCGAAACCCCAAGCTCCCAGGAGGGACCCCGTCGGGGAGCTCGGCGGCTATGGGCTGCTCCGAGTCGACCTGATCGCCCAAGGAGCTCCGTAGATCGATGTCTCCAAACCTGAAACCCCAAGCTCCCAGGAGGGACCCCGTCGGGGAGCTCGGCGGCTATGGGCTGCTCCGAGTCGACCTGATCGCCCAAGGAGCTCCGTAGATCGATGTCTCCAAACCTGAAGAACAACGAAGAACGAGAGAAAGAACTCGTAGATGAGATATGAAAAGTAGACGAAGGTAGGGTTTGCGTTTGGGTTGCGATTGATTGTGTTGTTTCAATCCGCCATCACCTCATCTATATATGAGGAGGCTGGACTTTCCGTGCAAGAAAAGAACTCTAAATCTCGTCCAAATCTTTCCAAACTTAACCGAACTCGGATTACAAGTGGGCCTTGGACAGCAGTTCAGTTTTCGGTAGTTTTGGGGCTGTAAACGACCTCGGATGAAAAAATTCAAAACATCAAAATTGTAGTCCTCGAAATTTCCAAGAACTTTCATGTTGAACGTTTTTTGATTCGGGGCCATCTTGAGGGCCGAAATTGTCACGCTTTCCATCAGACATCAATCCTATAGGTGTCTGGCTCCGGGCGTCACTTTTTTTCTCTTTGACAGGGTTGTACTCCGAGGGTTGCAACTTTTGCATACGAACTCGGATTGAGATGATTCAAAAACCAAAATCGACAGGTTCGACAAGACCAAGCCGCACCATGTAGAACATTTTTCCATTTGATGATATCTTGAAGGCCTAATTGGCTGAATAGTACTTCGAATGCCAGGATCTTATCGCTTCCAACATAGTTTCGGCCCTTGAGATGGAATCAGATGATCATGGCTCGAACTACAAAGTTGTTCATATCGACAATACCCAACTTATTCATGTAGAACACTTCTTCATTTGAGGCCATCTTATATATGTTGTCGTGCCAAAAAACGGGTGTCAACACATGCCCCCCTGTTTTTCGGCAAAACTTGCGTGCCGAAAAATAACTTGCCCATGTTTGTTCCAAGGACGATGTCAACACTCCATCGGCCATGCATACTCTTAGCGCGATAAATGTATATCGGCCATGTTTTGTTCTTAGGGCGATAATCACATATCGGTCATTGCCTATTCAGGCTTCTTGCCACACACTTGGGTGGTATTTCTTCAAATACTTGCCATTGAGAGCTTTAGGCAGCAGCGTTCCTTGTATGGATTCCACCAAATACGAGTTTCCAGGAACTATTCTTATAATTTTGAAAGGACCTTCCCAGCTTGGTGACCACTTCCCGAATTTTCTGTCCTTTGAACCAATTGGTAGAATCACCTTCCACACAAGATCTCCAATCTGAAAATCCTCCAACTTTACTTTCTTATTGTAAGCTCTTGCAACTCTCAACTTGTCTTTTTCTATGGCCTTTAACGCAGCCAAACGCTTATCGGTGACCTCATCAATATTATCCATCATCAAATTATAAAAGTCCACCGCCGATAAATCATTTTGTTTGGCTATTCTCAAGGCATTCAAATTAACTTCCACAGGTAAAACGGCTTCTTGACCATATACGAGCTCATATGGAGTTACCTTTCTAGCACCATGCCTTGAAATCCTATGTGCCCACAAAGCTTCAGACAATAGCTCATGCTATCTCCTTGGATTGTCCTCAATCTTCTTCTTGATGAGCTTGATTAATATCTTATTACTGGACTCGGCTTGTCCATTAGCTTGGGCATAATACGGGGAGGAATTGAGCAACTTTATATTATAATATTCGGCAAATTCTCTAACTTGATGTGCCATGAAGGATGAACCTTGATCTGTAGTCAATGTTTGAGGGATACCGAATCTATGAATAATATGCTCGGTTATGAATTTAATTACCTCCACATGTGTCATATTCTTGAGAGGTACTACTTCAGACCATTTGGTGAAATAATCAGTTGCCACTAACACAAACCGATGCCCCTTTGAAGAAGAAGGATGAATTTGTCCAATGAAGTCTAATCCCCATCCTCTAAAAGGCCACGGCTTAACAATAGGATGTAACATAGCAGCAGGAGCCAATTGAATATCACCAAACTTTTGACAAGCTTCGCATCCTTTGTAATACTTGAAGCAATCATTAATCATCGTCGGCCAATAAAATCCAGCACGTCGCAATAACCACTTCATCTTTGGAGCCGACTGATGAGTACCACAGATTCCTTCATGCACCTCTCCCATAGCAACTCTCGCTTGATCTTCATCCAAGCACTTTAAAGAAACATCATCAACCGTTCGGCGGTAAAGATTATCATCCCTCAATTCGTACTTAAAAGCTATACGCCGAACAGTCCTGTCCACCCTTTTACTAGGATCACGCAAATAATCAATAATGGGCTTCCTCCAGTCTTGATTCTCATCTGCACTAGATTTTCCATTAGTGGCCGAAGTAGTAAGTTCTAATTCGTCCCCTTCCATATTGGCAATACAAGACATCGGTTCTTGAGAAATATGAAACATGCCACGATCAACATGATAACCAGATGCTTGTTGTGCCAATTCATTCGCCTTCCAATTGTCATGTCTAGGTATATGAGCAATGCTAAAATGATCTAAAGTAGAAACTACATCTAGACATTTATCAAGATAAACATTGAGTGATTCATCAAAGCACTTAAACACTCCAGAAACTTGTTGCACTACCAATAATGAATCCAAAAGCCTCAATATGTGTAGCACCTATATCGAGCAACATCTTTCAACCGAATAACAATGCTTCATATTCGGCTTGATTATTGGTGCAAAAGTATTCTAATCGGCATGAGGCCTCAAAAACAGCACCATGAGGAGATATATAAACAACACCAACACCCTGGCCATTGCTACAAACTGAACCATCAAAATATAATCTCCACGGTACTAACGAAACAAGGTTTATATCAATATCATGCTTACTATCAATCCGATGTTCTACTATAAAATCAGCAACAATTTGTCCTTTCATAGATTTCAAAGATTCATAAGCCAAATCATACTCAATTAAAGCATAAGCCCACTTGCCAATTCTACCACTAAGAATTGGCCTATGAAACATGTATTTGATGACATCGTCTTGACAAGCTACTATGCAATTATTACACACTAGAATATGTCTCAATTTTGTGCAAGCATAATATAAACATAAGCATATTTTCTCAATGAAGGTATACCTTGTTTCGGCATCCAAAAGGCGCCGGCTCAAATAAGTAATAGCATGTTCCTTCCCTTCGGTCTCTTGAGTCAAAACAGCACCAATGACACCTTCCTCTGCCGCAATATAAAGCCTAAAGGGCTCTCCATGCTTAGGAGCTTTCAATACCGGAGGAGTGCATAAGTATTTCTTAATCATATCAAATGCTTCTTGATGTTTTGCCCCCCAAGTAAAATCAACGTCATTCTTCAACCGAAGTATAGGAGTAAATGCATCAACCTTCCCTGACAAATTAGCAATGAATCTCCTCAAGTAATTAACCTTGCCAAGGAATTTCTGCAGATCTCTCTTGCACACCAGAGCTTCCACCTTTTGTATAGCTTCTATTTTCTTGGGATCAATCTCTATACCGTCCTCATGAATAATGAAACCCAAGAACTTGCCAGCCGATACACCAAAAGCACACTTCAAAGGATTCATCTTTAGTCCATGTTTCTTCATCCTCTCAAAAGCTAAACGCAAATCGGCTAAGTGAGATTCAAAAGCATCCGATTTGACAACAATATCATCAATATAGACCTCAAGTATAACACCAAGAAAATCATGGAATATTAAGTTCATAGCCCTTTGATATGTGGCACCGGCATTCTTCAAACCAAAAGTCATTACCACCCATGCAAATAAGCCAACGAAACCTGGGCACCGAAAAGCAGTTTTGTAGATATCCTCTTCGGCCATAAAAATCTGTTTATATCCCGCATTACCATCCAAGAAGCTAATAACTTTATGTCCCGAAGCTTCATTAATAAGCATATTGGCTATTGGCATGGGATACTCATCTTTGGGCGTAGATCTATTCAAATCTCTGAAATCAATACACACCCTAACCTTGTTGGACCCTTTCTTCTCCACAGGCACAATATTAGAAATCCATTCAGCATACCTGCAAGGTCTAATAAAATTAGCTTTAAGCAATCGACCGATCTCTTCCTTGATGCGGTCATATATTTTAGGATTAAACTTTCTAGTCGTTTGCTTATAAGGTCTAAAACCATTCTTTATAGGCAACCGATGCTCAACTAGCTCTCGGCTTAAACCCGACATCTCATGATATTCCCATGCAAAGCAACAAATATATTCTTTCAACAGCTCAATTATTTTAACCTTACAATCGGCTTCCAGATTTTTGTTCACAAACGTCGGCCTCGGAATTGAACCATCTCCTATGTCTACCTCCTCTAATGGATCAGTCGACACAAAACCTTGTCCTAACTTATCCATGTCTTCCAACTCTTCTATCGACTCGAATATATCGTTCCCATTGGACCGATATTCTTCAAGACGCTTCAACCACTCGGAGTTAGAATCCATTTAAATGCATTGTTCCTTGGAGCCGATTACCACCAACCGGCTTTAGAGACACGGGCACGAAACCATTCGTTGTGGCACTAAGAAAATCAAAATCTGACAAGTCGCGCCCTGTCAAGAAAGTAGCATGTGGATGTTGCCAATCCGCCGGCACATCAGCCAAAGCAACACAGGCCGAATTATCCGCATGAACCACCTCCACTTCCTCATCAACCCACTGAATCAAGAACTGGTGCATAGTTGATGGTACACACTGATTTGCATGAACCCAATCGCGCCCGAGTATGACATTGTAGTTACCATGCACCTCAGCAACAAAGAACGCGGTAGACAAAGTCTTGCTCCCCACCGTAATCTCTACATACATGACACCTTTGGCTTCAGTTTTTTCCTTGCCTTCAAATCCATTGAGCACCATATTGGTCTTCATCAATTCTGCCTCATTCAAACCCAACTTTTTGAAGACCGAATAGGGCGTAAGATTCACAACAGCACCACCATCAACAAGCATTCTAGAGATCGGTGATCCATTAATATGACCTTTGAGGTATAATGGCCTCAAGTGCGTCACCGGTTCTTTTGGCTTCTCGAATATAGCATTTTTAGGGCCAAAATCCAAATGAGCCACCTCCCCTTCTTCATCTACGGCACGAAATTCAGCGGGCAAGCAGAACACCATATTAATATCCATACTTTCACGTACAGGCGTAGGCTCATAATCTAGCAACTCCTCTTCTTCATGCATATCCACTGACTCCGATGTATTCTCAAGTGAAGGAGAAGTGATAGATGGTGTGGACGATACAATAGCATTTGCATCATCCTCTCTTGGAACATTCGGCGTTGGGAGAGCCACCGTGTTATCTATTTGTTTAGGCCTCCACACCTTTGCCGCGGGCACCATGGGACGATCTTTGTTGAACCACTCATCCCTCAGTTTTTCTGCCTCTTTCTCCACCTTTTCATGGCTCCTCATGCGCTGCAATCTCCTCTTTTTTGATTTGGATATACCGGGAGGACACCATTTAGGTTGAGTATACTTGGGGTCTCTAGGCTTGACCTCACTTGTACTGGCGTCATGATCATTAACCATAGGACCTTGTGGGACAACCACCACACCACCACTTGAAATAGCCGGATCATCAATAAAAATCGGCTCTTTGAGTTTTAACACCTCGGTGCCCACCATAACGGTTTTGACACCAATCCCATCTTCCTTCGGCTTAGCGGATTCTGGAATTATAGCACTCGGCGACTTTGCACGCCACATTTTCCCGCTAGCTTCCATTGGATGACTTTGCATTGACCGATTGGCACCATAACTCAAACGGTCTTGTATGGGGTAAGAAATCCTCTCATGCACGGATCTTCTAGGCGCTGCCCACCCTGGATGAAAAGCATAAGGAGCCATTGGGGGCTGCTCCCATCTACCATCAAATCCTCCTGTATAGTATGGCCCATAAGGGGGCGGCGCATAAGGGGGTGGTGCCATCCATGGGGCTGGCGCCCATGAACCGTATGGCCTTGCTTGACGCTGAAATTCCTGCTTAGGAGGCGACCTTGAATGTTTCAAACGTGATGACCGATTAGAGCTAGAACCGGCCGCTTGGTTAGCATAATTGGACAACAACATATCAAAAGTTGGCTTGATTTTCTTGTGTTGCACTTTAGCTTCATTTGTCTTCCACCTGCCAACTTTTGGACTCTTGGGCTTAACAAATCTGACACGAGTATTCTCGTGCACTTGTGGTTGCCCCCCAGGTGTAGGATTCTTGATGGTGATCTTAATAAACTCCCCACCACCGGGTTGCTCGTCAAGCACCACTTGCCTCTCCGAGACCTTTCTACCATCTTTGCTTTTCCTGGAATCACCAATGACAACATTATCCTTGTTAGCTGATTCGTCTATGTCGGGCCGAATTAACATCTTCCTTCCCTCCAAATCCATAGTGTTCATGGGGAAGGGCTGTTTATCAACTTGCATGTCAGAAAAATTCAATCGTTCGTCATTAATGGCCGATTGTATCTTTCGTCGAAAAACATTGCAATCATTACTAGCATGAAAAAAATAATTATGATACTTGCAATATGCACGCCGTTTTAGCTCCTCAAACGGTGGTAAAGCATGAGACATTTTAATAAACTTAGCTTGCAGCAAAGCATCAAATATTCTATCACTTTTAGCAATGTTAAAAGTAAACTTCATATCATCATCACGATTCTTACGAATCGGCTTTAAATATTGGCAAGTAAAAGGTTTGGCCTTGGATGGCCAAACAAACTCAACGGTATAGACATTAGCTTCATCGTCCGAATAATCACTATCATATTCAATCATATTCACCTTAGGACGATCAATCTTATATCTATGCACCTCTTTATTTTCTTTGCCACGACTCTCTTGAGCTAGAGCCCTTTGCAAAACTTGATTAATAGTTAAGAACTCATGTCCATCTAACCTATCTTTAATGTAAGTTTTCAAACCACTAAACACAAGATCAGCCAAGTCTCTTTCAGTTATCACCAAACTATAGCACCGATTTTTTGTATCTCGGAATCTCTTGACATAGTCAGAAACCGACTCATCATTTTTCTGTCTAACCGATGTAAGATGTGATAATTTAAGCTCATTGTCGCCACTATAAAAATGATCATGGAACTTTTGTTCTAGTTGTGACCACAAATTAATAGAACCATGCGGCAAAGAAGAAAACCATGAAAATGCGGTACCAGTTAATGACAAGGGAAACAAATGCACTTTCAATTCATTAAAGCGGCCAGCCTCACCGAGTTGCGCCAAGTACTGACTAACGTGCTCCCATGTAGTTTTCCTACCCTCTCCATCAAACTTGGTAAATTCCGGGATCTTATAACCTGGAGGGCATGAGATTGCATCAAAGTACTCAGGATACGGCTTTTGGTAAATCCGATTCCTAGGCAACTCGACACCAATTTTTTCTGGGAGCATCTTTGTCATCTCCTCTCTAAGGTTAGCTAAGGCATCGTCTGTAGTAGCCGATGCAGCTTGTGGCAGTGGCATAGGAGGGATAGGATTGCTGGTTGCGGGCACCGGAAGTGGCATATATACCGAGTTGTAATTCGGCTGTGGTCGAGTTGGGTCCGCCGAATTGTAACTCGGAAGAAACTGAGTAGTGTCTGCGCCCAAGCAAACCGAGTTGTATCTCGGCTACGTATGAACAATGTTTGCACCTACGGGTATAGCTTGGTTCGGCATAGCTACCGAATTAGGTATGATAGGATTACTTGGTGAAGGCACAATCTGATTTGTATAAGTAGGAGCGTAACTCATCGGCAATGGTGGTGCCGATGAAAGAGGCAAAGTTGAGCTAGGGTTTCCCATACTAGCAAGCATACTACCAATATTAGCACCAGCAGATTGAGCATTATTTTTCTGAGCCTTAGAATTTTCCAAGAAAGTTTGATAGATCAAAGTATTGCTATCAGTTATGCGGCTCTCAATTTCAGCCCATTGCTCTTTAGAAAAGGTAGCACTTACAATGGGTTTAACCGGCTCCACGGGAAGAGGAGGCATCTTGATTTCTCCAATCGGAGTAACGTGGCCTTGGCGTCCCTTGTTGAAGTTTCCAAGGAAAGCTTGCAGATCCTCCTCCTCGCGTTGTTTCTTGAGTATTTCATTAGCCTCATCCCGCTGCTTCTTGAACTCTTCATAGATCTGGCGGTGTTCCTCCGATAGATCATCAAGGCTAGGCTTAATGATGTTATCGGCGTTGATCTCTGCTGACTTAGACATGGTTGATGATGAATTTTGAAACTTCGTCCCCAGCGGAGTCGCCAAAAAGTGTGTTGACACACGAACACGTCACGTGTACCCTCGACGCCGGGGGTGATGCACCGCAGCTCACGTCGAAGGAGATCCGAGCAGCAGCGCGATACGCAAGACAGCTGTCGGATGCTTTTGAGAGACCCGAAACCCCAAGCTCCCGGGAGGGACCCCGTCGGGGAGCTCGGCGGCTATGGGCTGCTCCGAGTCGACCTGATCGCCCAAGGAGCTCCGTAGATCGATGTCTCCAAACCTGAAGAACAACGAAGAACGAGAGAAAGAACACGTAGATGAGATATGAAAAGTAGACGAAAGTAGGGTTTGCGTTTGGGTTGCGATTGATTGTGTTGTTTCAATCGGCCGTCACCTCATCTATATATGAGGAGGCTGGAATTTCCGTGCAAGAAAAGGACTCTAAATCTCGTCCAAATCTTTCCAAACTTAACCGAACTCGGATTACAAGTGGGCCTCGGACATCAGTTCGGTTTTCGGTAGTTTTGGGGCTGTAAACGACCTCGGATGAAAAAACTCAAACATCAAAGTTGTAGTCCTCAAAATTTCCAAGAACTTTCATGTTGAACGGTTTTTGATTCGGGGCCATCTTGAGGGCCGAAATCCTCACGCTTTCCATCAGACTTCAATCGTATAGGTGTCTGGCTCCGGGCGTCACTTTTTTCTCTTTGAGAGGGTTGTACTCCGAGGGCTGCAACTTTTGCATACGAACTCGGATCAAGATGATTCAAAAACCAAAATCGACAGGTTCGACGAGACCAAGCCGCACCATGTAGAATATGTTTCCATTTGATGATATCTTGAAGGCCTAATTGGCCGAATAGTACTTCGAATGGCAGGATCTTATCGCTGCCAACATAGTTTCGGCCCTTGAGATGGAATCAGATGATCATGGCTCGAACTACAAAGTTGTTCATATCGACAATACCCAACTTATTCATGTAGAACACTTCTTCATTTGAGGCCATCTTATATAGGTTTATTGTCGTGCCAAAAAACGGGTGTCAACACTAGCATAGGTGCTTGTGCGTTGCAACGGAAGAATATTTTTTTTCTTAGCATTTGATTATGTGTTTCTTACAATTGAATTCTCATAGTTCATACTGATAGAAAAATAAGTCAACTGAACCCACTGACAAAAGAAATAAATAAGTAAAGAAACTATTTTGACTAGCTTAAATTAGTACTTTCTCCGTTTCAAAATAATTGTTTTAGCCTTAGTACAACAGACAGTTATTTTGGAACGGAGGGAGTATTTTCTTGTCCAAGACGTTGCTACCAAAGAGACCACATTACCTAGAATTACCCCAATAATGCCAGAATGAATTCATATTTCAAGAACATATTCAAATGGGGAAATTAGAAAATAACCTAAAATAAATAAACTATTCTGAACATCTTAAATTAGTTTTGTTTAGTCCATAGTTCATACCTATATGAACATCATCCACAAATTGGTTATGTGTTAGACTGACGCTCCATTGAAACTGTCTATTCAATCCTTGCGTGCGTGATCCAAGAGAGTCGTGAGGTTAGATCTCGTACAGGCTGCCGCTACCCTGGGCACGGAGATTTTTTTAGATAAAGGAAATATATTAATATTGTGGGATGCCAATTACACCCAGCCTCTGCACCAACAAAATGTATAAAGACATCTAGAATGCACACAACCAAATCCTTTGTCGGGAACCGGGGTTAGCGTATGCAAGCCTCGCTACAACACAATCATATGGAGAGCCGAGAACCGTACCCACTTGTCTAAGCAGACAATGCCAAACACAGAACGTTCTCGGAAAGCATCGAACATGAGGGGCATCCCATTCAGGCCAGATGATCCACTGAGATGGGTCCTCATCGTCCGCACACAAGTCTAACTGATATGGGTGGTGAACTCCCATACTCATAGACAAGTCGCCTCAACCATACTATCGATTGTATTATAACCCTTACATAGACTTACTCCAGCCCGATCACTTAGTCGGGGTCTAGGGCGGGCTCGATCATACATCAAAGTGTGCACGAGACAGAGTCTCGAACAATCGCATCGCGATGCCCCAAGCTGCACACATCTAAGGGCCACTTGGTGTATAAAGGACCGCCAGCCAGATCACAACTAAGGTCTCGAAAACCCATACTAAGACATGCATGTTATAATCATACACGCAGCACACATGTCCAGTATGAACAACAGGTATCATTGCAATTCTCTACAAATTATACAACTTTATTGATAACTCTTACAGAGTGCACACAGAGATCACAAGTCTGTGATCCAACATTACATCAAACATGCGGAAGCAAAGTAGGTCTGAGTACAGACAAGTTTAACAAATGGCTTAGAGAAGCCTTATCTATAAACAAGCCCTTCCACAAGGGAGCAGTCGTCTGACTGGGACTACACTAGCTTGGTCTTGGTCTGAGTCTTCATTCTTCGAGCTTCAGGTAGAAGCCACCATCGGGGTCGGTGGGTTCATCAAAAACATAGAATAAGAAAACGTGAGTACAAAGTCGTACTCAGCAAGACTTACGTAGGAGCTATATTACTCATGCACATGTATCAAGGTAAAGGGGAGGTGGGGTTCAATTGCAGAAGTGCCAGCTTTGACTTGGCTAGTCCTGAACTACGAGTACCAGACTTGAGGTAAGAAGCGTACACGAGTCCACTACTTTCTCCAACCAATTACACCACTATGGTTCCTTCCTTGACTTCCCCATGAGAAAGCACGCCATAGCACTCACACTTATCTTGGTGTGTTTTAGAAGTATCCAGTTCAAGTTGTTTAATAATCAAGCTAAGCTTTCCAAGCAGTCCTTAACCGCGGACGCAACTATTCGAATAGTTTTGTTAACCCTGCAGGGGTGTACCGCTACACACACGTGTCATCAGTTACCGCCTTTTGCGTGCCACCGTTCAAGAGGTGACAGCGAGGATGCCACCACAACACTTCGCCCACAGCTCCGTTCTAGTCCAGAGAGTCGCCTATCTGAGGGGGATCCGTATGGAAGTCCGGCTGAGGTTCCAGTATAGCCTCAAACGATGTGTGCAGGGTCCCAAGCCGGTCTTGAAAAGCCGTTCATCCACTTCGCAGACCGTGCCACAACCCTACCAGAACTCCGAACTACTGCGACTTCTGGGGGCACGTTCATCGGAGCTACGGTTTAAGCGTTATTAACGGTGCAAAATTGAATCAGCAAACAGTTTTACAGGACTTAGAAAATAAAATAAAAAGACAGAGGAAAAAAAACGGGGCCTCACCACTCGGGCCTCGGCCCAACTTGGCCGGATTTGGCCAGCAGGCCGAATCTGGTCGGCCTGGGCTGCTCGGGCTGGGGTGGCTGGGCCTGCAGATCTGGGCCGCTGGGCGAGTGGGCCGGCCCAGCCTGGGCGTGCGGTTGGTGGCTCCTCGCTCCCGCACGGGGCAGAGACCGAGGCGGCGGCGGTTCCGGCCGGACTCCGGCGAGGCGCACGGCGGAGGGGCGATGCAGGGCCGCGGGACGAGCGCAGAGGGGCGGGCAGCGGTCGGATCCGTCTCCTGGAGGACGCCGGCAGGTGCTGGTGGCGGGCGGCGGGGAGCCCGGCTCGGCCTCGCCATGGCCAGGCGTGGTGGCTCGTCGAGGTTCCTGCACGGGACAGAGGCGAAACGGGGAGGTGAGACAGAGGAGAGGGAGGAGGAGAGGAAGGGAGAGAGGGAGGAGAAGGGTGGTGGCCGGCGGCGGCTGCTCCGGCGGCTCGCCGGCCGGGGAGGCGGCGGCTGCTTCTCCACGACAGGGGAGAGGAGAGAGAGATGGGGAGGCTGCTGGCTACGTGGCGCGATCCGGTGCGTCCGATCGCGGGATCAAACGGCCCGAAAAATCTGGGATCTGGGAGGCAAAACTGGGTAAAGTGGAGGGGGGTGGCTGCAAATTGTGGCTAGGGAAACCCTAGAAATGGGTGGGAGTGTGGTGGTCTTTATATAGCCCAGGTGGCTAGCAGTTTGCAAAAACATCCCCGGTTTTTCTCTCGCGCGCGCGGTGCTCACGTTTCTGACCGCCGGGGGTCCGCAGTACCTCCGATTCGGGTAAAACTTCGAACAGCGCGATCAGCGCGTCGAGCCAGAGGCGTTCACCTCGCGCTGGAACCGTTCCGAAAACACTTTTCGGCACGCTATAAAAAATATTCCGTTTACTTATTAAACGGGGTTTTTCGTTCCGTTGGCTGCGGCTGGTCTGGTGCGGTTTTCGCGACGGTGATCGGGTGAAACCCGGTGTCGCAAAGGTCGAGTGTCAGGGTGGCAAGGGTCGGTCTCCGTCCGGTACGAGATAAGAGGGGAAAAAAATAATTGCCGATCGATAAATCGGGGATGCAAACACCGCAATCAAATCAGACAATCAAACAATTCACACCGAAAACAAAATTTTTAATTTTTGTGAAATCTGGGCTGTTACAATACAACACCACCAACAAGGGATCTCGTCCCGAGATCCTGGACGATCCGGGGGAGAGGGGGGAAGAGAGAAGAGAGACGACGATCTTCAACACCACCAACAAGTGTCGGGACCCGGGGTTAGCGTATGTAATTCCAGTCACGATGCAATCACATGGAGAGCCGAGAACCGTACCCACTTGTCTAAGCAGACAAGGCCAAGCACAGAACGTTCTCGGGAAGCATCGAACGTGAGGGGCATCCCAATCAGGCCGGATGATCAACTAGGATGGGTCCTCATCGTCCGCTCACAAGTCTAAATGCTTATGGGTGGTGAATCCCATACTCATAGACAAGTCGCCTCAACCATGTTATCGATTGAATCCTAACTCTTACATAGACTTACTCCAGCCCGATCACTTAGTCGGGGTCTAGGGCGGGCTCGATCATACAACAAAGTGTGCACGTGACAGAGTCACGAGCAATCGCATCGCGATGCCCCAAGCTGCGCACATCTAAGGGCCACTTGGTGTATAAAAGACCGCCAGCTAGATCACAACTAAGGTCTCGAAAACCCATACTAATACATGCATGATATAAACATACACGCAGCACACATGCCTAGTATGAACAGCAGGTATCATCACATAACTCTACAAAGTACTCTTTATTGATATACACATAGAGCATACAAAGATCACATGTCTGTGATCACATTACATCATACAACGGAAGAAAATTAGGTCAGAGTACAGACAAGTTTAACAAATGGCTTAGAGAAGCCTTGTAAACATACATGCCCTTCCACGAGGGACCAGACTGCTGTCTGGGACTATACTACCAAGGTCAATGTCGAGCTTCACGAAGGTGACTCCATCGGGGTCCGGGTTCTCATCTAAAACATAGAATAAGCAAACGTGAGTACAAAGTCGTACTCAGCAAGACTTACATCAGAACTACACTACTCATGCTCAAGTATCAAGGTAAAGGAGGTGGGGTTCAACATGCAGAAGTGCCAGCTTTGACTTGGCTAGTCCTGAACTACGATTACCAGACTTGAGGTAAGAAGCGTACACGAGTCCACTACCAAGTCTACAACCAATACACCACTATGGATACTTCCTCGACTTCCCCACGAGGAAGCACGCCATAGCACTCACGCTTATCTTGCGAGTTTTATAAGTATCCATTCAAGTTGTCTATGATCAAGTAAAGGTTTCCAAGTAGTCCATAACCGCGGACACGGCTATTCGAATAGTTCATTAACCCTGCAGGGGTGTACATCTTCACACGCGTGTCATCACTTATTGTCTCGTTCTTGTCACCCTTCAAGCGGGTGTCGGACGTGGATGAAACCAAGGCACTACCCTCACATCACCTTCTCTAATCCAGGAGTCGACTACCTAAGTTTGTCACCGCTCGAGAGTCCGGCCGGTTCCACGAAACGGACTCAGATAATGTAAGGGACCGAGACGCCACCTTTGACAGATGGTTTCACTGCCTCACAGGTCCACCCACATATCTATGCATAAATCAAATGGAAAGCCCGAATCTAGTGTGACTCCTGGACCGGATCGGGTACGTAAAGAGGCCAAACGGGGCTCCCATAAAACCCTACATGTGGTCATACTCTTTGTCTTGGATCACAAAACAGGAACTCGGGGCCTAGGGCAGTGTTCAACGAGACAACCCACTGTGTACTCCTACACAGCCTCTCATCGTTCAACTTTGTTTAGGGTGGATTCACCAACATGTTAACATCAGCACCACTGTGTTCATTCCATCCCGACTCACAAACATAACATCCTCATTGTATCACTAAGCAGCAAAAGCAGTAACAGTTGCAGGGGCCACATGCTCATCATTCAACTCCTAAATCTGCTAGGATTGTGGTTTGCTTAATACGGTGACAAAATGATAGGTCATGCATCGGAATGGGTTCAACTATGCGAAAGAACGTGTCTCGATGATCTCCTAAACATGCATAAGCGAGACTGAGAGGGAAGTAGGATTTTATAGACATGATCAATGGGGGTTTGCTTGCCTTGCTGACGAAGTTCAGTATCGGGGTCTTCAACGAAGGGGGTGGCCTCCGGTTCCAGTTGCACGTCTATCGGGCAAACAATCAAACAAGGAATAAATATAATTGCAATGCTCAACACATGATAAGTTGTGGAAACATGATGTACATGGTACTGATGTGTTGACAATTCCATTTAACTGAAGTGTATTGCAAAAGAATTGCAAATTCAAACTCCAAATTTGAATTCAAATTAAGCCATATGCACATTTGCTACTGTTGCCCCATTTTAAAATGGTCAAACATAAAAACAAATTGCATATTCTTAATCCTTGCATTTTTCTGATAATTTTTCATATATTATTTATTAAATTTGGAGTTAATATGAATTAGTTATGAATTTCCAAAGTTTAACTGATTTTCTGGAATTTCTGTAAATGTTTTAATTCTCTAGAAATTGTTTTATGCGTCAGCATGACGTGGGGGGTGATGTCACAGGGGGCTGACAACAGGGGCCCACCTGTAAGCCTCAGTGGGGTTAAACCCCTGCTTAAATAAAATTAATTTGGATTAAGGGGGGCCAGGGCCCACCTGTCATTGACCTTGGGTCAAATGACTAGGGGAATTAGCCCACTAACAAAACAGCCGGCCGGCGGCGGCTACTGGACACGGCGGAGGGCCGCCGGAGTTGGCCTCCCGGCCACGGTTTGGCACGGGGAGAGCACCACTCGGGCCCTCTCGCTCGCGTGCACCAAGTGGTGGCGTCAGGGCGACCAAAAGGGCGCCGAGAGCACGACGGCGAGCACGAGGCGGGCGGCCGGCTACTGCTGCGAAGAAGACGGCAACGGGGAGCTGCCGGAGGCACGGGAGATAGACAGGGAGTGTCGCCGGCTCACCAGAAATGCAGAGCAGGGGTCGATGGCGCCGGAGAAGAACCGGAGTTTGCGCGATTTCTCGCCGGAGCCGGGTTGCCGTGGCGGAAGAAATCGAAGAGGACGTCGCCCTGAGAAGTCCTAGGCCTCGATTGATCTGCCCCAACGACGAAGACGAAGGCGGCCAGCGTCTGGGACAGCTTGGAGTGGAGGGATCAGGCCGGTGGCCGCGTGGACAAGACGGCGGTGAACTGGACGGCGCTCGGGACTTCGCGGGGAACCACCAGAGACGAAAGGGAAGAGCTAGGCGGTGGGGGGAAAAGAAAGGAAGGATACTTGGGCTTCTCCTCGCGCCGAAAAAGGGGCAGGGGCAGGCAGGAGGTGGCCGGAGGTGGCTGCATGCTCGCCACCGAGCTGCCTGCCTGCCTGGCGCTGGGAGGAAGACGACCCTGCCCCTAGTGGGCTGGGCCGGCTTCTGGCCAGGCTGGGCCAGGTAAGTGGCTGGGGGGGCTTTTCTTTCTTTTTTTTTTCTGTTTCTTTTGTTCTGCCCCAAAATAAAATAGCAGGGCAATTTTATTAAATTCCCAAATAATTTAAAAAACCCTAGGTGGTCAGTAGCAAACCACTTATAACTTTTGGGCATTTTTGAAATTCAATAAATTTGAATCTCAATTCAAATAGGGGTTATTTTAATTTTCCAAGGCACTATTTGAATTGTAGAAAATTCCTTGAGTGTGGGAATGAACCCAAACCACTTTTGAAATGATCATCATCATTTATAGGAATTTTTCAACTATTCAAATGATTTTTGGAAAAAGATTTTTATCTGGCCATTTGAATTAATTTCTCAGGGCTTTCTGCTTCCCCATTTTTGAATTTCATTTGAATTTTTGCATCATGCAAAGGGATCAAACAAACCCTAGCACTTACCCTAGTTGGGGTTCTGACAACAAGGGACTATGCTCCATGTCGACGTCGAACTTCTGTCGAGATAATTTTCCACAGAGAGACGACAACGTCAGAAAACGAAATCGCCAGTGTCAAGAGGGAGAATGACAACGAAAGTTGGATCAAAGGACAGTGCTTTTCGACGCAAGTCGTGAAAACACTGGGCAAAAGGATGGATGTCAATGGATGACCCAGATGATAACCGAAATCGGAGAAGCTAAAGGTACTACAGGAATTCCCAAACCTGAGATCGGAATCGAGACAATACGCTGCAAGCAAGGCACTGTAACTATTCCGAAACTCCACACACTCGAGATCCTAGAGATTTGAAAGGGATAAGATGAGAATTAAAACACTTACGACACTTGTCCTGACCAGAGCAAGGGTAAGGAGTAAAAAGATTCCTACTCTCCGATAACTAACTTAGTAACTACAAAATAATTTTTGTCTAGACCCGACTTCGGCCAGTAAAGGGGTCCTATAGTCGGTAAGGCTCTGATACCAAGTTTTAAGGCCCGATATGCTGTACTGTTCCAGATCTAGGTGTTTCCACCCAGATCCGGGGACGAAGCACATATCGGTCCCACCGCGACATATGAGAAAGCCATATGGCCCGGATTTCCAACATGATATCACAACATTACAGATACAAGGATACAACATCTCATACAATCGGCATACAACTGCCTCAAATACAATACAACAGCGGAAGATACATGTCTGAGTACAGACTACAATCAAATGCCTAGAGGCAAAGAGAAAAACATCGATCCCATAACCACACGGGTCCAGGCCCTCCGCCGGGATCCGCCTAATTAGTCGTCGTCGAGTCTCCACGTGAAACGTCGATCACCATACCTGTTGTCGATCAAGAACCCTGAAAAGAGTTTGGGGGTAGTATCATGAGTACAGAAGTACTCAGCATCCAACTGTAGTGGTCATCTGACCCAGCAAGGACTTCATCACTCGTCATTCTAGGACAACTAGTAGTTTACGGTACGGAACGGGTAAGTGGTGAGGTTGCTGCCACACTAGCATTTATAAAGTGGCTAAAGATCTAGAGAGTAAGATAAGAAGCCAAGCATTTGATGAGGAATCGCCTCCAACAAGTCTTGCTATCAACTACTATGCAAACATAACACCTATCCTATCCTTGTCCTCCTCTTCGCATCCCGACGAAGAAGAAGCAGTCAAGGCACACACACACGGTGATCAAATTATATTTAAGATTATCTCAGTTGTTGTTGTCTATGAACAAGGAGTAGGTCTCAAGTCGTCCATAACCATGGACACGGCTTCTCGAAAAGATTTAACCCTGCAGGGGTGTACCAACTGCCCATTACGAGGCGTCGCATGCTCGCCAATCTCTCTCAGTTTCTACCCATTATAAGTAACCATTTTATGATTTAGTTCCAAGAGATCCAAAACGACAGGTCCCTCTAACTAACAACGAACAAATCCGGGTGGCCCCCGGGGAGTAGACACCCAATCCAAAAGTTGGCCACGCTCTCGGATCGGACTCTTCCGTAAGGCTAAGGTCGGGGTTAGTCTCGCCTATATAACAGGGGACTTCCCTAGCTCACCAACTGTGGACCAACAGAGGAACTATGTCTCCGCTGGCCCGAGTTGTTTGAAAACTACTGGCAGCTGACCAGCACACACACGGTTTCAAATGGTAAATCAGCTTGGGCCACCTCTAGAAATGTTTGAAGCTAGGTAGGTAAGAAAAGGGGACCCCATAAAATCCCACACGCGATTAGGCACGCTCAGTCTTAAAATCAATACCCGGAACTCGGATCCTAGGTGACTCGAATGGAACAAAGCGTCGGGGCGGGATAGCCTAGACCTTCCATCCTTTGTCGAATATAGTCAACATTATAATAATCATGTCATCAACAACAATATAATAATGTGATATCCCAAACCAAGGAGTAACAGGGTAACATCGTAGCATCCTAAGCATGCATACTAAGCAGGGGCTGAGCAACGAGCAATAGTAACATAGCAGTACAAGGTTTGCTGGGAGGGGACATGGCTGTATCAGTTTGAAAGAGGCTGTAAACATGTGGTAGGATCAAACATCGAACCTAACCTAGACTAGCATGCAAACCGCTGGTTGAAATAGAATGGATCATAAGTAATGTATAGTCCTTGCCTGTTGATAAGTCGGATTCCGAAGGTGTAGTGGATCGCAAGCTCGCAACGTCTCCGAGTGGTACCCGCGGAAGCACACAAGACGATAAACACTGGAAAGAAATCAACGAGCAAGCACTCTATTACTACGGGGCAACACAAGATCTAGAAGACATCACACGACACGGCAAAGCGATACAGATCTATCGTCGAGAAAGGTTACTGACAGTTTAAGTGGGGTACTCGTCACACACGACGATACCACACGTTTACGGTGGTTCAAGTTGCTTAGCTACAGGTGATCAACAAAGGTTGTCAACATGGCAACTCAAGAAAGCATGGCATAACACACAAACAGGTCAAGAGGTGAAGCACAAAGTAAACTATTTATGCTAGTTAATTTAAATGAGGCACAACCTAAACATGGCATAACACTAAGTGTCGCACGATGATTAAAACATTTGGTACTGTTCTGTCCTAAACCATATCTTAGGTTCGTTAACAGCAGCAAACAATAACATAAACACAAAGAACACAAAAAACTAATCAAGTTACATATAAAGAACACCCCAAACGGAGTTACGATTAAAAAGATATAAGCAAAACAAGTTACGGGCATAATCTGCCAACATCACGAAGCACACTTTAGAGCAATGCATAAACAGGATAATCAATGAAAACATGCTCACAAATGATATGGAACTAAAGTAGACATGACAGGGAAGTCATGGCAAAAAGAATCATGCAAATAGGCATCATAGATCAAAAGATATTAATCATTCAACATGGCATCGCAAAGTAACAGACTTAGAGAAAAACAGAGGTGGCTGTCAAAAACAGCAGCATAGCAACTTTGGAGCTAAATAAATATATGGCCAGCAAGCATATCATGGCAATGCAATACATGTAATGGAAGTAGACATGATGCTTTTAACAATATGAAATTGGAATCACTCAATTCTGATGAACGGTCGCGACACACTCGTCGACCGAAGTTGCAACAAAATAACAGTTTCAGCAACAGCAGCACACTAACATCAGTGTTGATAAGTCGGATTCCGAAGGTGTAGTGGATCGCAAGCTCGCAACGTCTCCGAGTGGTACCCGCGGAAGCACACAAGACGATAAACACTGGAAAGAAATCAACGAGCAAGCACTCTATTACTACGGGGCAACACAAGATCTAGAAGACATCACACGACACGGCAAAGCGATACAGATCTATCGTCGAGAAAGGTTACTGACAGTTTAAGTGGGGTACTCGTCACACACGACGATACCACACGTTTACGGTGGTTCAAGTTGCTTAGCTACAGGTGATCAACAAAGGTTGTCAACATGGCAACTCAAGAAAGCATGGCATAACACACAAACAGGTCAAGAGGTGAAGCACAAAGTAAACTATTTATGCTAGTTAATTTAAATGAGGCACAACCTAAACATGGCATAACACTAAGTGTCGCACGATGATTAAAACATTTGGTACTGTTCTGTCCTAAACCATATCTTAGGTTCGTTAACAGCAGCAAACAATAACATAAACACAAAGAACACAAAAAACTAATCAAGTTACATATAAAGAACACCCCAAACGGAGTTACGATTAAAAAGATATAAGCAAAACAAGTTACGGGCATAATCTGCCAACATCACGAAGCACACTTTAGAGCAATGCATAAACAGGATAATCAATGAAAACATGCTCACAAATGATATGGAACTAAAGTAGACATGACAGGGAAGTCATGGCAAAAAGAATCATGCAAATAGGCATCATAGATCAAAAGATATTAATCATTCAACATGGCATCGCAAAGTAACAGACTTAGAGAAAAACAGAGGTGGCTGTCAAAAACAGCAGCATAGCAACTTTGGAGCTAAATAAATATATGGCCAGCAAGCATATCATGGCAATGCAATACATGTAATGGAAGTAGACATGATGCTTAACAATATGAAATTGGAATCACTCAATTCTGATGAACGGTCGCGACACACTCGTCGACCGAAGTTGCAACAAAATAACAGTTTCAGCAACAGCAGCACACTAACATCAGGATCACCACTTTGGAGGAAGATACAATCATGATGCAGCAAGCAATTATGGCATGTGAATGCATGGAACTGAAGTAGAAACAATGCTTAACAGGATGCAAAAGGAATCAATCAATTCCGATGAACGGTTGCGAAGCAATCGTCACCCGAAGTTTAAATAAAATAATAACAGCAGCACTTAACAGCAATTAACGACAGGTAGCCCTGTTTGAACAGAAATTACACAAACAAGATGAGCTCAAATGCAAAAACTTTCTACATACGAATGCTAGAGCACGCAAAACTGAGCAACTTTCATTTTGGGGGCACGTTCATCGGAGCTACAGTTTTAAACGTTATTAACGGTGCAAAATTGAATCAGCAAACAGTTTTACAGGACTTAGAAAAAAATAAAAAGACAGAGGAAAAAAAACGGGGCCTCACCACTCGGGCCTCGGCCCAACTTGGCCGGATCTGGCCAGCAGGCCGAATCTGGCCGGCCTGGGCTGCTCGGGCTCGGGCGGCTGGGCCTGCAGATCTGGGCCGCTGGGCGAGTGGGCCGGCCCAGCCTGGGCGTGCGGTTGGTGGCTCCTCGCTCCCTCACGGGGCAGAGACCGAGGCGGCGGCGGTTCCGGCCGGCCTCCGGCGAGGCGCACGGCGGAGGGGCGACGCAGGGCCGCGGGACGAGCGCAGAGGGGCGGGCAGCGGCCGGATCCGTCGCCTGGAGGACGCCGGCAGGTGCTGGTGGCGGCCGGCGGGGAGCCCGGCTCGGCCTCGCCATGGCCAGGCGTGGTGGCTCGTCGGGGTTCCTGCACGGGACAGAGGCGAAATGGGGAGGTGAGACAGAGGAGAGGGAGGAGGAGAGGAAGGGAGAGAGGGAGGAGAAGGGTGGTGGCCGGCGGCGACTGCTCCGGCGGCTCGCCGGCCGGGGAGGCGGTGGCTGCTTCTCCACGGCAGGGGAGAGGAGAGAGAGATGGGGAGGCTGCTGGCTACGTGGCGCGATCCGGTGCGTCCGATCGCGGGATCAAACGGCCCGAAAAATCTGGGATCTAGGAGGCAAAACTGGGCAAAGTGGAGGGGGGTGGCTGCAAATTGTGGCTAGGGAAACCCTAGAAATGGGTGGGAGTGTGGTGGTCTTTATATAGCCCAGGTGGCTGGCAGTTTGCAAAAACATCCCCGATTTTTCTCTCTCGCGCGCGGTGCTCACGTTTCTGACCGCCGGGGGTCCGCAGTACCTCCGATTCGGGTAAAACTTCGAACAGCGCGATCAGCGCGTCGAGCCGGAGGCGTTCATCTCGCGCTGGAACCATTCCGAAAACACTTTCCGGCACGCTATAAAAATATTCCGTTTACTTATTAAACGGGGTTTTTCGTTCCGTTGGCTGCGGCTGGTCTCGTGCGGTTTTCGCGAAGGTGATCGGGTGAAACCCGGTGTCGCAAAGGTCGAGTGTCAGGGTGGCAAGGGTCGGTCTCCGTCCGGTACGAGATAAGAGGGGGAAAAAATAATCGCCGATCGATAAATCGGGGATGCAAACACCGCAATCAAATCAGACAATCAAACAATTCACACCGAAAACAAAAAATTTAATTTTTGTGAAATCTGGGTTGTTACAAACGTGTACAGGAGCGAGCTTGTGGTCGTCCATGGTGGCGACGAAGCTCGGTTTCAATGGCGGGTTGGTCCAGAGCTAAAAGGGGCGCATGGGGATAGTTGGGTAAGCTACAGGAGCTCACCAGGATCACAATGGAGTAGACGTCGAGGTTGGGGAGGCTGTGGTGGTGGCGCAATTTCACTGCAACTTCCGGCGGCCGGCGGCGAAGACGAAGAAGGGGGCGGAGGCTACGGGGCATATGGGTTCGATTCCTTCTGCATCTTGGCGTAGTCGACGTTGCGCAATTCGATGGACATCCCGGCGGGGCCCGAGGAGGTCACTGGCCACGCTTGCTCGGAGCCATGGCGACGGCAGTGTTTGGGCGGCGATGGAATCCGGCGAGAGAGGACACGGGAGAGAACAGGGAGAGGGGGAAGTGGTCCACGACGTCTCAGGACGTGTCCAGGCGCCGAGACGTGGACGGGGGAAGCAGGAGGTGGCGAGGAGCTCGTCGGCGGTGCGGTGGCATGCTGCATGCATTCCACCGAGCAGCTTCGGGGCGTGGGGAGGTAGATGACAAGAGGGGAGGTGGGCCTGGGCTGCTGCTGGGCCTCGGGGTTTAAGTTGGGCTGCTTTCCAGGTTAGTTTCCTTTTCCCTTTTCTTTCTGTTTTCTTTTCTGACTTTTGTTTTGTCTTGCTAAAAAAATAGCTAGACATTTTCTAAAATGCTACAAATTTTTATGTGGCCTCCCAATATATTAGGTTAGCCACTTATAAAATTTGAACATTTTTAAAATTCAAATAATTTGAACTTTAATTCAAATAAGGGTTTAAATTTAAATCCATGATCCTGTTTGAATATTAAAAAAATCTATGAGCATGGGTTTGAATCCAAATCACTTTATATGTGATCACACTCATTTATAAGACTTTTAAAAAATGCAAAAGGAATTTTTGGAGCAACTTTTTATCTGGCCTTTTGAATTAATTCATCTGGGGGGTGTTCTCTCTCCCATTTCAATTTCTTTTGAAATTTTTAACATGATGCAGAGGCCTAAGCTTACCCTAGCACATACCTAACTTTGGGTTGTGACATCCTTGGACGCGGTGATGAGCGCCTGCCTGCTGGTCAGGTTCAGCCGCAGGTTAGGCGATCCTGTAGGCATCTGAGCGTAGCGCATACCATGGACTCTGTGGAAATCTAGGTTCAGTGCATGTACGCGGTCAGGGCTTGATATAATTTATCAATCATTTTTTTATAAAACAATGATATGTATACATTCCTTGCTTAAGAGATATAAATAATAATCAAAATATATAACATAGTAAAATTAAAAGAACCAGAAAGCTTTTGATGCTGAAACCATATTTCTCCAATAATGAAATGCTTCCTTGCATACACAAGAAAATCATATACAAGAAGGATCAGGGTTCAAAAACACATTGCTTCCACTAAGAAGGAGGGTGGGTTTCTCATAATTTGTGCACTTTGTTCATCCCACCTTTAGCCTGAAATTATGCCAGAGAATTATTAGATTTGTATATTTATTAGAGATGCTTGGTGAGAGATATTGGGGTCAAATCTTGATCATTGCACTGATGAGTGAAAAAAAAATCTTATTGACAGATACAAATGGAAGCAAACATGCATGGGACGCACTACAAAAATAGAGACTCACCAGCCACTTAAAGAACAATAACATCATAGACAGGCGAACACCTACAGGCAACTCATCCCATGCCAGAGACTAACGCCACACATTCCACACAACTACACAAGCAGCATCCTTTTCTGTGGTAGATGCGTAGATGTGTAGCGGTAAGCAAGTGGAAGCATGAACCAAATTGCAGCAGAAGTCCGCTTCTCTCCTCCTTGATCTCTCTACATAATGAAGGTATAGCACAACAAAGCAGCAAATTTAGCAATGGTAGAGCAGCCTCAACGCACTCGTCGGCTAGCCGGTGCCCGTCCCAACATCCACGAACTCATGTGTAGCCACGCCCTCTACCTCACCATTTGTCGGGGACGAATTTCTGTTTTTTCATAAGAGACGCTTCTTCTATATAAATAAATTATGGGTGCTGGTGCCCATAAAATTTTATTTCTTTAATAGGAAGATATATTTCATATCATCCTAATCCTGCTCAGGAGGCCGCTTTGATCTCCTTGCGGGGACCGGGGAGAAAGTTGAAAATTTGGGCGGCAGCCATGGCCAAGATGGCAGCGCCCGTCGACCATGATTTACTCGCAGCAGCGGCAAGTGGCGTGCTCGTCACGACCGTAGACACATTGTTGGACGCACGGTGGTGGTGTGGCAAGATGACACTACATCAGGTGTAGTGGCATACATTTTTTTGGAAAAGGAGAATATATTAATATCGAAAAGATATCAATTACACCTTTTTTTTTAGCGGTAAGACAAACTTTATTTCTCATGGTTCAGAAACATAGGGATACACACAGGATCATGTGGATTAATCAACCATACATGCCTGCCAGTTGCAAGAGAAGAACTGAATTTAACTACTTTGGAGGCCTCCCGAACGGCGGACCTCCCTTCAAAAGAAAAAAGACAAGAACTGAAAACACCTTGTCTTTGCAACTACACAATGCCCAAAAAGCACTACGGATGCACTCAGCCAATCAAAAACAAAAAAAGAAAAAGAAAAAGAATAGTCCCGCTATAAAGTTACAATCCTCGCAACCGCAGCACAACCACCACCAAGCCAACACCTGATCTCCAATTTTTCAAAAGCAACGCCTTCAAGAAGGTCAGTGCCAGGCAAAACCAGTTAAGGCCAGACCTTGGGTTTTCACCCTGAAGATAGTCTCTTCTCTCAAAACAATGTGTCTTGAGCAGCTTATTGCCAGGTACAACCAATTAAGGCCAGGCCAATTAAGATCAAGCCTTGGATTGTAGTGGCATCCTATCTCACTACATAAAAAAATCATAGGTGGTGGCGTGTTGCTCGATAAGCTGGTCCTTTAATTTATACGACATTTTTCTTTTCTTTTCTGGAAAGGAGGTTGGACCTCCGACCCTGCATGGAAGCGATGCATACAAACATATTGCTATATTATTCAACAATGTCTTACTTCCTTTGCCCGATAATAATTGTGGGACAAATAGATGTACCTAGGTATATTTTAGTTCTAAATACATTCATTTAATTTTTTTTATTTTAGACAGAGAAAGTACAAGATAAAACATCGATCCTTCCGAATCCATCTTCTATGTGACAAAAGTTACTCCACCTACAAACTTGATGAGAATGATTGTCATGATCAAGGCCGCATGCACTGAATTTACCCTTACACATACCATCTAAAAATAAAGCATCGATCCAGCACATTCTTAGCACACGCTGCATGCGCATAATCCAGAAGTCGCCGCCGTCATCTTCCGCTAACCCATCTTCGGTGCAGGGATCTATGAAATGACCTTGTCAGGCCTATCATCGATGGCAGCACGACACTAGACAGGACCACCAGTCTTGTCCATCCTCAAGAGCCCATCATCAAGACCCGGCTACACCACGCAGTCAAGACTCACCGACATAGACTCTGAAGCACTAATCAATCCCTTTATACAATATACTCGTTTTATAATATAATAGTTGAGTATAAAAATGTAATAACTAGCAACGAGTCACCAGTTAGGGATA
This sequence comes from Bromus sterilis, assembly GCA_950022295.1. Taxonomy (NCBI): domain Eukaryota; kingdom Viridiplantae; phylum Streptophyta; class Magnoliopsida; order Poales; family Poaceae; genus Bromus; species Bromus sterilis. The sequence continues at coordinate 38,262,932 of OX465597.1, forward strand.
GTGCAAAACACATCATTTTCCCGAGTCATACATTAAAGTGATGATTTCAACATTATTCTTTATACCAAAATATTTTATGTCTTAAACGGTAAATTGAATATAAAACTTGTTTTCATATCATTAAATCCATCGTAATGATATCTTTGAAACTAATTCCCATGTTCATATGTTTAGATAATTGAAAAAGGAACCCCTGCATCATCCTTTACGGGTAGGGATGGCAATGGGGGCAATCCCCTATGGGGGTATGTAGAACATCCCCATCTATTACCCATCATCCCATACTCATTCCCGTATACTTGACTGGGGATGAAATTTCCCCATACCCATGCCCCACTGAGGAACGGGGCCCCATTAGGTACCCTAACCCCATAAAAAAAATACTCATATACATAATATGATGGACTATAATCAACATATATACATTATATTGTCCTTGTCCTCCTAATGCCGACCTAGGTTTACAAAGGAGAGAAATACAACTATACAACCACATCTACCTTTCACTGCGAACAACGAGCATAGCACAACTCCACACTCGACACAAACAAGGACAACCACACACGACTACACAATTACGACACACAAGAGCCTACCCAAAACCGAAAGCTTCGCCGCGTCTCGACCGACATCGGAGATCTCCGAAGAACAGCATCTCCAACTTCCTTGGATGAACCAGAGACGACCGTACATAGCGCAAGAGAAGAACGATCCGGGCAGCGGTGCACGCCGAAGGAGCGCAAAATATAGGGCCTCTAATCTCCCAGCACGATGCTCCCAACAGAGGAACAACGCCAAACGCCGCCGCCATCATGCCGATCCTACGAATCAAGGCTTTCGCCCCGGAGATGTTTGCCGATACAACGTAACGTGGTAAATGGCGCTACACTCGGCGACACCTCTAGGAAGGGGAATGACACCCACAGGTGCCATCGACACCGGTCCGACCAAGGCCGAACATAATTTTCATCCTTAGCATTGCACATTTCCACGCCTCCAAGATCCCGGCCAACCCCTAAAGATGCCTCGCACCACCGACACCGCAGCCACTAGCAGTCAAAGCCACACCTCACCGCCGAGGAAGCACGCCTCAATCCACCACCTTCAACACACTTGGAACCGCAACAACCACCAAGCGATGCGAGGACCAGCTCCACCGCGATGGCCTTCACCCACACCTAGAGATTGCCACACATATGGATTTGACCCGCACCATCGACCACACTTTGACGCCACCTTCACCGAGGCATCACTGTCGGCACCTCACACGTAGGTGGTCTGGCGCCCGCTGCTCGCCAGGGCCTTGCCTAGCCGAGCCTCGCAGCACCGCCGCCTCCATGGCTGCGCACGCGCTGCCGCAATCGACGAATTCAGCGCATCGCTCACATCCAATATCCCGATGCATCCCTCGTGTAGATCCAAGGGACCGTCGCCGTGCATCCCGCCGTGAATCAACCTCCCGCTGCACCCGAACGGGAGCCGCCCGACGCGCCAGATCTGGCCCGAGGGACCACGGATCCGCACAAGGGGGCTGTCGGCCTGCAGACACGACGCCGACCAAGGACGCCACCACGGCGCCGCAGGCCCGACGAGGTCGCGCCGAGCCGAGCAGGGCCGCGCCGCGCCGCCCGAAGAAGAGGCGCTGCCGCCCCGGACCCCGCCAGCTCTCCCGTGCCACCTGGGGCAAGGCCACTCCACTCCGCCCAGACGAGATGCACGTGCGCACGGCGCCTCGCCCGGGCCACCCCCACCCGCCGCCGGCACGCCATGTCCATGCCGGCGAGAGGACCTCCACGACAGATCTAGGCGTCCCGCGCCACCAGGAGCCTGGAGAGGAGGGGAGAACCCCGCCGCCATCGACACGCCCAGACTCTGCCCAACGGCGTCCCGCTGGCGACAGCGAGGAGATGGGGAGGCGGGGTGGGAGGACTGGCGGTGGCGCGATTAGGGTTCCTCCCGGGCCGCTCGCGGGAGAGGCACGGGGGACCGGGGGTGGGGTGGACTCAATCGGAAAGTATGTCTACCCGATTTACCACTTACCAACACATTTTTTTATTAGTTTTATCTGAATTCATTTTATTCACACATTAAATTTTTCCACTTAATTGAACAATGTATGGTTTGGTTGTATCCATGTTGAAGAATGTGTCTAACCATTTTCCATGTTGACAATATACAGTAGCTAGAATGATGGCTAATGGGTTGTGGGCTTTCTTCACAAGTTGATATCATTGATCCTGCCCTGGACAGCAAGAGAAGCTCCTAAACATAGATCTGTGAGCAGGGTCGGCGGGGCAAAGCAATGTGAAGATCATGACATACCAAGTCGTCCAACTCCAATCGCCAGAGATTCGGATACCTCTGACATTTACACGAGAAGGGTGATGATAACAACAATTCCGCCGAGACTCCGAGATTATTTTGCTTTGGTTGATTTTATCAAAAGGAGGATGGTTTGCCATGATCAGAATGTAAATTTTTCAAAGATCGTACATTGTAATTTGTAATCGTGAAACTTCCTATCATTACGCATGGATGTTTTGAAAGGAGATATTTCTACTTCTTGTTTGATTAGTATAAAAACTTATAAACTAAGGTTGTTTCTCTTATTCTCTTTGGGATTGATTCTCTAGTTTCTCTAACTTGCTATTGAACTGTACTGAATTTGCTCTTTTTTTGTCTGTACAAAATTGAGAACCTTTTAGCACAGGCAATTTTGAAAATACTTATGTTGTAAACAAACCAACATTTCCAAAAAAATTGATGGTGGCGTTGGAGTTGCCCTTAGCTTCTTTGTATTGCCGATAGCCTCTTACAGTTCATCATAGTTTGTTGAACTTATCTGAATTTTGATTGATGCACTCATAATTCAGATTTGCATCTAAGTTTGCAGTGGCCTAATGGTGATACTGAACAGATAAGTAGATAGGAAAGGTAATTAACAAGGATCGGTCAATAAGATAATACTCTTGAAACAAGAAATCACTAAGGAATTCTGAATGGTTCCTGAAGCTAAGTTTTCAGCAGATTAATGTAATGTGCCTAGATGCTATAGGACGATTGTGTGATGGGTAAGGACTAGGGCAGCGGCAAGCTGGGTTACGACGAGCAGCGGCGTGCAGTGCAGTGGTGGCTGCGTTGTCCGTGGAGAGGACGATGGGCACACGGATGGACCACGGCGTTGTCCGACCACGACGAGGGCGGCCCGCGGGGAGGTGAGCCCGTGTAGGAGCAGCGGCGCGCGGTAGTGCAGATGTCGTTCGCGGAGGCGGCCGGCACGGAGGTGGCGGACTGGCGGCGGCGGGTTTTCTAGCTGCTCGCTCGGCTATGGCCGTCGTCCTTTGATCGTTCAACCAGATGGATCGGACGTGCGTCGCGTGCTGCTGCGTGGGCCTCCACGTCTACGAGCTGATCCGAGATGAGCCGAGCTGCGCCGAGTGCTAGCGCCAAGAGCAGCAAGTCACGGGGATGAAACCGGAGAACAGGTGAAGTCATCCTGCAGACGGTATGCACGGAATTCTTTTCCTGTTACCGGTCGGTTCGGACTCCGACTCCCATCGAGGGACGGCCACCTACAAACCGTATATAAGCAACCGAGGCACCTGACACCAGATCAAACCTAGTGCGCAGCCGGCCAGGGACTTCCGAAGCAAACAGCGGATTAATCCATTGCAGCACACGCTCAACTCGTACAGTAGTACAGAAGAAGAAGATCGGGGAGGCATGAAGAAAGGCGGAGGCCGCATGAGCGACGCCGCGAAGACAGCCGCCGGCGGGGGCGCGAAAGAGCAGCACCACGAGGGAGAGGCCAGGCCTCCAAAGCAGTACACGGCGGAGCAGCTAGCGCTTTTCGACGCGCTTCTCGAAGAGTGCTTGCGGTACGCTGCCATGGAAGAGGAGGACGTGCTGGAGGAGTACCGGCGGGCGGGGAAGCTCCACACCTACGACGAGGACAAGGAGTGGCAGAAGCGCCTTGCCAGGGTCGTCAAGCTCCATCCGGGCGCTTGGCCCAAGCATATGGTCGCCAGGATCGAACGATACATCACGTACCTTGAGGAGGACGAAGACGACTATAGGATAGGACTTTACTCGTTAATCGAGGATGAAATCAGAGATTAATCGTAGGAGTACTTACTTCTTTTACTGTGAGAGATGAATTACTTTAGGGAGTATTATTACTGTAACTAGATGATATCCTGCGCGTTGCTGCAGAACTGTTAGCAAATAATTTAATGTTTAAAAATATGAAAAAATACATAAAACTTATTATAATTTAATTATTGAATATATTTTTAAAATATATTTTTTAGAATAACAGTCTAAGAATATTTTTTGTTTGATTAATTTATTATCTTTAGAATATACGACGAGACGATATGAGTGGAGACAACACCCCTAGCTAAACCTAAAACAATGATAACTATATATGTGCATTCATAAAAACAATTGTCGCATAAAAAGAGGAAATGTAACGTAACTCATAATTTGATTTTCTACAGAAAAAAATCATTTCAAAATCGTGAGGCTTAGTGTATAGATTGATATGCATGTGGATTTAATGGAAGCATGTGCATGAAGAGTTAGTGGGAAAAAATGAACTTACTTGATGATGTGGATAGCTTGCATGACAAAAGAAAGAAGTTAGTGAGAATGAACTATTTAGATATTATAGATGCATATGAACTAGTATTTGTAGTGGCGTCCTGATCCCACTACAGAAAACTCATACTACGTAGTGGTGTGTTGCTCGGTAAGCTGATCCTTTAATTTACACAACATTTTTAATTTTTTTGCCAGAATGGAGTTATATTATGGAACAATGTCTTACTCCCTTTGTTTGATAATAATTGCCGTACAAATAATTGTACCTAAACGTATTTTATATTTAGATACATTCATTTTTATACTTGTTTTGATAAGTATTTTTAAACGGAGGAAGTAGAATCCATCTTCTATGTGGAAAAAGTTACTCCACCTACAAACTTGATGATAATGATTGTCATGATCAAGGCCGGATGCATTGACCTTACCCTTACACATTCCATATAAAAGTGAAGCACCGATCCAACACATTCTTAGCGCAGGCCGCATGCACATAATCCAGAAGTCACCGTCGCCATCTTCCGCTAACCCATCTTTGGTACAAGGATCCATGAAATGACCTTGTCAGGCCTACTGTCGATGCCACCACGACACCAGACAAGGCCACCACTCTGCACTCGTCCATCCTCAAAAACATGTCATCGAGACCCGGCTACACCACGCCGTCGAGACTCAACATTATTCTTTTTACCAAAATATTTTATCTCTCAAAGGGTAAATTGAATATAAAACATTTTTTCATCATTTATTCCATCGTAATGAGATTTCAAGGAGGTGGTGAGGCGGCATCTTATAAGGGCGCTTAGCAATAGGGACGGTGCCGGGCTTCAATTCGATGACGAATTCGACTTCTCTGATCGGGGGTATTCCCGGTAGTTCTTCTGGAAAGACGTCTGTAAAATCACGAACGACTGGAACGTTCTCGATCCCTTCAAGAGGTGAGGTATTCAAAGCATTCAGAGCATATATCTGGCCTTCGGCATGCTGAGCTGTTCGGGCCAAGTACAGAATCTTCTTGCCAGAAGGGTGCGTGAGCTGAACTGTCTTAGTGGCACAGTGGATATGGGAATCATGTGCCCCCAACCAATCCATACCGAGGATGACATCAATGTTGGACGACTTGAGGATAATAAGAGGAGCTGAGAACAACAGACCCACAATTTCAATGGTGGTATCGGGGCTCATCATGGTGGCACGACTCTGAGATCCAACGGCATTTACCGCTAAAGGAGTGGCCAAGGGTTCCATAGCTAACCCATGCAGTTGAGCAAACGGCTGGGACATAAATGAATGCGACGCGCCGGAATCAAATAGAACATAAGCTGGCACTAAATTGATGAGAAGGGTACCCACTACCATTCTTGGGGACTCATGAGCTTCTTCCATCTTGACATGGGTGACGTGAGCACAACTAACAGCAGACGTCTTGGCATTACCGTTTCTAGGACGACGGTTCCGACAACTCTTCTTACGGCCAACAGGGGGATGTGGTGCATTCTGAGGCTGAACTGGGCGACAGTCGGGAGGAAGGTGCCCTGGCTGTCTAGTCTGAATCGGCCACTGTCTCGGTGGCGGAGGCAGACGAGGTGCAGCATAAGACGGCCTTGGCGTTGGGGCAGGTCGGTGGTGGACATTGTGTGGGATATAGACTAGAAGTTTCTGAGTGGGTCTTCCTGAGGATGGGCCAACATCTCGAGTACGCTTGAGGGAGTCCTGGTGATCAGCCAGAGCAGTTTCAACTTGGAAAGCCTTGCTGACGAGCGTCACAAAGTTTGCGAAATCATTAGCAGCTAGTGTGAGCTTCATATTGGGATGCAATCCTTCACGGAATTTCTGCTGCTTGCGAGTGTCGGTGTCGACGTAATCCTCAGCATAGCGAGACAGTTCAAGGAATCTCCTATGATATTCAACAATAGTTGTCGTGCCTTGTATAAGTTTGAGAAAATCCTCCTTCTTCTGGTCCATTAGACCTCGAGGAATGTGCCATGCACGGAAGGCTAACTGGAATTCTTGCCAAGTGGTCACAGTCCCAGCAGGCAGCACACGCCTGTGGCTTTCCCACCATTGAGCGGTTGAACCCTTCAGATGAAATGCCGCGAACGTAACATAACTGGTCGGGGCAACATTATCTGACTCCATCTCGAACAAGATGTCACGGAGCCAATCATTAGCATCCATCGGATTGGTAGAGTTGCGGAAAACAGACGGGTTGAGGCGCACGAACTCTTGCAGTGTGATTGGGGCATTCTGGTTTGGAAGCCGGGCCATTACTCCGGCCATGAACTGACGGTTCAGATCAAACTGCTCACGGTTCAGTTCAAACTGTTGCACCATTGCGGCCAGATAAGGCGGAGGTGGGGGATCGTCTGCCATCCTGCCTGAACAACAGGGGTTAGTTCAGACAAAGCATATGCAAGGATAAGGATTCATACTCATTGCAGTACGAGCAATGAACGAGAAGTGCGATAGATACACAATAGTAGTCATAAAGACATACAGATCATTGCACACAGTCGGTCAAAATCGGACAGCGTAACGTCGTAGAAATTAAGGAAAAAGGACTCAGTAGGCGGCGCGCAGACCGCGGTAAGGATTACACGACGCGACATAGATTCCACTATGTCAATCACGCCGCAAGAAAACTGTTGGCCACATGAGTTAATGCCAGAGGACGTGCGGCCTGCCCAGAATGAGAATGGGATCCGCGGTCCGGGACCTGGGGTAGAACTCCTGCGACACGACTCAGTCAATGGGGTAGCACCAGAACGCCGGGTGGAATCAAGAGAGCGTGATCCTAATGTCAGAGTTAGTAAAACTTACCAGCAAGGATAAGAAAGCAGAGTCCCAGAGCATAGGTACGGAGAAAAGGATCCTAATACCATAGATATCACACGTAGTGACATCGATGTGGGCCCGTAAGCCAAATATTAAGTTAGCAAAATAGTTTTTCAAAGTCTAGACTCAACTTCGACCAAGTAGTGGTGGGGTGGCTTACTACAGGCGGTCGGCTTTGATACCAACTTGTGACGCCCTCAAAATCAGACCGTGTACAGTAATCATACACGCAGGGTACACGACCGAAATCTGGGTGCCACGATGGTAATATCACAACACAACACTACACTCAAATAAAATAAAACTGATATTACAATCAGGGATCACGAGGATCCGAAAACATAAGTTAAACAATCATAATATCTGAGTACAAACATAGTTAGTCAAGTTTTTCCTTAAGAAGGCTAGCACAAATAACATCAGAGGTACAGATCGAAAAGGCGAGGCCTCCTGCCTGGGATCCACCGAACTACTCCTGGTCAACGGGGAACTCGACGTCGTAGTAGTCGCCTCCGGGGTACTCCTGCTCCTGGGCTCCAACGTCGGCTGCAGCGGCCAATCAGGCAAAGCGAAAAGGGGGAAATAAAGCAAAGGTGAGTATCTAGCATACCCGCGAGTCTTACGTCCGCTACTAAGCATTTATGCATGTATCAAATGGAAAGGGGGGGCTATATATAGTGGACTGCAAGATAGAAATCAGAATAAGGGTAAGAAGCTAGGCCTAACGAAAACTAGCATCTTCCGACGAGTCTTGTAGCATAAGGTAAGAATCAGCCAACAGTTTATATAAAACATAAAGTAACAATGCAGCAGAAGTTGCTGCAGCATTGTATAATAATAAGTTGTAATACTTAGCAATGCCTCCGAGTTCCCCTCCTCGACATCCCCGCGAGGAAGAATCCCCGGAACCAACAGTTTAATAGTAGTAGTTTGTAGTGATAGGATCTGGCTTCAGCATAAAGCGTCCTGTTACCGTGGACACGACTATTCGAATAGATTAAACTCCCTGCAGGGGTGCACTGGTGTCATACTACACGTTCGGATCTCCATGGTGGCGTACACCTTGTTAGGGAACACCCCACCGAGGCTATCCGACACGCCGAGGCCCATCCTACGGCTCATCAGAGAGGTCCCCGCCGGTCTACAGCCCTAAGTGCAAGGGGGTCATGGGCCTATCACCCCTCGCTCTCCGGGTCGTTGTGAGGCGGGAGATCCGTACACCACAGGTGACGATCAGTCCCGGCCACAATGCTGAACTGGACGTCTTTTAGAGCTTTCGAACGAGACCACAACGCGAAGGTCCCACGCCGTAATCCCACGTATAGGTAGTGCGTACAAGCCAAAAGGCTACTCAAGTCATCCGCCAAACCCGTTAAGCATTTTATTAATTTTCTGTCGAGACAACCGTTATCGTTGCCCCTTATTGAATGAGTCGCGGACAACGACAGCAGTCAGGACCACCAGTAACATCGGTGCCTACCCTGACGTCCCACCAACTCGTGCGGTTACCAACAAGGTGAACCGTCTCCTTACCTTGTCTCGCGTTTGCTCCGAAGAGTTCGACTTTCGTACAACAGGATAACTGTCGGCCACGAACAGGACCAGGCCCGCCGCACACCGGTGGAATACACCTGACCTGTCGTTCCGCTAAGATACCCTGCGCGGGCACCGTGGGGTCACCCGACTTCTTACCTGTAAGGACAACCGTGGTTCAGTACCCTAGGACGGCTATACAGAGTCCGCAACGAGTGGAGTACAAGGATTACTCCTCGATAGCTCACACTTGATGTGGCTCGGCAGAGCCGGGGTAGGGGCCTGGAGCGGTGTCTGCTCTGAACCGTACCTGTAGCAGTTTATAATGTATCGTTTCCACGATCACTCCTAGAGTAATCATGGCTGGCTATCTAATCCTATTGACTAACAAGGCGCAGAGCTAACTGCTGATTATAAGACATATATATATATATATATATATAGGGCAGCATAGGATAGCGGAAAGGTAATCAAGGGGCGACAATGATAAGCTATGCAGTTGAATAGGATTGTAACGTAGCAGTAGCAGTAGAAGCAATGCCTAGTGCAAGAAATGTACGGAAAGATAGGCGATATCTGGGGAAGAGAATGGCTCTGCTTGCCTGGAAGCTCGGTAGTAGCGGTACGGTCGTCGACGAAGTAGTCGTACTCGGCAGCGGTGTAGTCAACGGCAGCAGCAGGGTCTATCGGAGATTAAGGGGGGGGGAGAAACAGTAAATACAAAGCAAGCATATACAGACAGTTGCATGACATGACAGATGAAATGTTAACGGTGTTCTAACGCAGTGCCATGCACGTTGCACGGAGCGGGAATTCATCGGGGGATGAACTGCCAGCTCCGGGTGATTACCGGACAGGGTGTCCGGAGGGGGGAGATATCATGCCGGAGGTGTCGTGGACATCCGACACATGTGTGGGTGGTGTAACCGGGTTAGTTGATCTATTCCGAACAACTTTCGTGTTCGAAATAAATTCATCTGGGTACTTTAGCAATACCGGACAATTTATCCGACAGACGGTCCGGAGGGGGACGGTTTAAGGTTCGGTACGTTAGAGGGGTGTGGTAGACGATCGTATAGCATATTCGTGATTGTTGCATTTTTCTGAGCAAGTTTCATGTATAAAGTTTTTTAATTCGGCATACGATTTATTTTATATGATTTTCTAAAATTATAAAGCATTTAAAAATCATTTACTGTATTTATTTAATCCTTTTATTAACATTATCCAGAACAGGAAATTTTGACCAGTCAAACTTACAGGTGGGGCCCTAATGTCATTGGCACAAATTTATTAAATCATTTTCCTAATTAAAACAGTGAAAGGTCCCACATGTCATAGGCACACATGGTTAATTTACAGATTAATTAATCAACAGAGTTAATTAAAGGGGTGACCCCACATGTAAGATTAATAGGGGGTTTTCTCTTTTCAATTATATATTTTTTTAACAGGAGAGGGTTATTTCTAATCTTCTTCCTTTTTTTTGGGTGATTAAGGGTGTGGGGGCCCCTGTCAGTGGGTAACCCCACAGTTAACCGGGAGTGCCCCCGCTGCCCATGGCGCGCCCGCACGGGAGGCCACCGGCGGGGAGCCGTGGCACGGCAGGGGGAAGGGGGTGCCCAGCGAGGGGGTTAGGGCGGCTGGGGAGGCTCGCGCGCGCGGTGCAGGGGCGGCCGAGCAGCAGCGGAAGGGGCGGGCTACGCGCGGCGTGGTACAGGACGGGGGAGCACACCGGCCATGGTCTAGGGCGGCTGGAGCAAGGCGCGGCGAGTAGCAGCAGAGGTGGGGGGGCTCACATGGAGGGATGGGCGTCGCGGCGGGCCGGGGTTTGCCGGAGTTGGGGCGGCTGGGCGGTGGAGGGCGAGGAGCTGAGCTCAGGGCAGTAGGGGCGCCGCATCGTCAAGGGCCTCTGCGAGGCGACCCCGGGGAGGAGGAGGGCGGCGCAAGAGGGAGCCGGCCCGGAGGCGGCCGGAGCCTGGGGCCGGAGGGCCGGGGATGGCCGGCGGCGTCTCGCGGTGGGAGGGAGCAAGGTGGCCGGGGCTGGCCGGATCGAGGAGCGGGGGCGCAGAGGGGAACGGGAGGGGGGGGGTGAGATCCGATCGGGCGACGGGGTTCGTTGACCCCGGGGGACTCGGGGCCTTGTACAGGGGGCAAGGTTAGGTGGGGGAGGTGGGATGGCCGGACCAGTGGGAGGGGGTCCGCCCCGGGCGTTACATAGCCCTTTTTTATGTTTTAATTTTTTTTGTAATTGTTTTAGTAGCTTAGGCATTTTTATAAAATGAGTTATTTGCCTCTAAATTAAAAGTGCATTGCATATGAGTGCCACAAAAGTTTTTGTAGCAAAATAAATTTATTAGATATTTCTTTTAATTATTAAATGATTAAAATGGACAATTCAAGCTACGGTTTTAATTATTTGAACTATTTGGTAGTTCAATAAATCACCACAACTATACCAACATGGTCCAGAGGTTATTAGTGAATTTATAAAAGTGGTTTCATAATTTTTGGGCAAAGTTTATTTTGTCACATATTTTTAAGATTCACCAAAAGGAGTTTTGAACTTTGATTTGATTCCAAGTGATCAAGGTGCATTGAGCATATGGTTTTGAATATCGACCATCATGGTTTGGATATGTAGAGGCAAGGTTTGATCAAGGCATGCTTAGCAACCAGGATTAGCAACAGTAATATTCAACAGTCAAAGTGATTACTGTTACAGAAACTGAGGGTGTTACAAGTAAGACCCGGCGCAGGGGGTAAAGAATCAATATCCCATGTGGCATGGCCTAGGACTCGTTACGATGTCTTAGGATATTGAACTTTACAAATTTGGTTTATATGGAGTTTAAGGCCTTTTACTCCGAGACACGTCTTTCGAGGCCTCAGTCCACCTCTTCCGAGAGACGTTTGAGTGTCACCAGATTTTTCCTTCAACCTGCCCGACCCATGCTCGAGGGAAAAATTCAAATATCAATAAAGCCCTTCCGGGCCTCTTACTGAGTTTAATCTTCACATACCTCATAAAATCTGACAAATGTCAGCTGCCTCAATTGCGAGCACCCGAAAGCGCTTGAGGGCTACTGTCGTGGTCATACTAAATGTATACCCCTAGGCAAGGGAAACCAAGGGGTACCCTCAAGCCCTTGGTTCTCCAACACACCCAACAAAATAAGATCAGTAAAGAACATGGAGCCTTAATAATCTTAGAGGCGCAATTCCCAGTGTCTCTCCGAGTAACATGTTACTCGGAAAATAGAAACCACTTCCGAGTACTTAGTCACTCGGAGGATCAACAAGATCCGAGTAGATCAGTACTCGGAAAAGAGGACCGGCGAGCTATTCATCACTCGGAGGATGGAAACGCAACGGACAGGAAGCATTCAAGACCGCGGGCGTTCCTCCTCCTTTATTAGCAGTAATGAGTAGACCGTTTCTTGTATTTAGTATGCATTTAACCCTGTAATTAAAGACCCATTAAGCTGAGGCATTAAAGAGGCAGAGGCGCACTGTATATAAGCCTCCCCTCTCCTTCAGTATGGGCACGCACAACACTATCTCTTCTCAGCCTTTGAGCAAAGAACACCCCAGTCAGTCTGGGACAAGACTAAGGTTTTTATCTCTACGGAGAGGCCTAACCTGTATAATTTCCCTACGTCAACCACTCTATGTACAAATTCATTTAGCTCCTTCCATATCCCCCTCTCTATTGTTAGGATTATATCCACGACATTCATCGAAGCCGATAGGATACTAATTGGTTTCTTTGTGGTCATTTAGTTCCAATCGACTATACCTAGGTGGACAGTATATAATTTTAAAAAATAAATCAAATTCATGTACTCCCTCCGATCCAAATTAATTGACACTCACTTAGTACAATTTTGTACTAGAGTTGTACTAAGTATGCGTCAATTAATATGAATCGGAGGGAGTATTGTTTTTTAAATTAATAAAAAGGTATTATTTTTAAAAAAAATAGCGTATTTACCATGCCTCCCAACGAATGTTTTTTTCCATTATAATATTCTGTAAATAAGATAAACTCTACCGCTATGATTTTCCAAACTGAAGATTCTTGTGGGTTAGGATCTGTAATCAATAATTGCAGTTAGGGATTACATACATCACATCACTCCTTTCTTATTCAGACGCTAAGGACACGAGATAGGCGACACATCATCATAACGCAAACACTATAGAGTAGTACACCGTACGCAAACACTATTAGGTCCCTCCTCTGTTCCCATTACAGTTTACACCAGGTCCTTTCCCCGGCCGTTATTCCGGCCATCTACTCGCGGTCGCCACGCCACCTAGGCTGGCGCCGGCCGGCCGACAGGCGTCAACGTCGGCGCGTCCCAGCGCAGGAGGCCACATTATGGTCGAAAAGCACGTCGTAGCCGACGCTGGTGACGTTCCTGGAGTAGCAGGCGCCGTCGCTGGCGCCGTAGGTGTACACCTGGTGCATCCGCCAGGACTCGCCGGCCATCCTTTCGTCCCGGATCACCATCTCCGCCTCCGCCGCCTGATGGTTGCGCAGCGTGCTCGTCCCCTCCCCGCCGGCGCCCGCGCGGGTCTCCACGAACCCGATCTCCACGCGCCGCAGCGACCGCTGCGAGGAGGTGCCGCTGCCGTCCACGCCCTCCAGGATGTAGAGCGGGAAGCTCTGGTGCAGCTGCTGCGCGTACGCGGCGCCGCCGCCGACGTCGGCGTGCGCGTCGATCGTCTGGTTGATCACCTGCACGTTCCCTTTGCTGCTCACCACGTTGGAGTTGACGAAGCTCAGCCGCTGCGCGAACGTGGTGGTGATGTTGCCGTGCGACGACGAGCTGACCCACCCGGCGGCGGAGAAGTTGCGGGTCGCCGTCGCGTGGAACTCGCCGTCGATGCCGTCCACGGAGTGCGCGGTGATGGTCCCCGTCAGCTTGGGCGCGTCGTAGGAGATGAGGCCGCCGGTGGTCGGGGAGCCCTTGTGGTCCAGCCAGAGGTGGAGGTTGCCGTTCACGTACCACGAGTTCTGCGCGTTGGTCACCGCGAACCCGACCTCGTGCTCCTTGCCGTCCAGCAGCTTGCCCAGGAAGGGCGTGAGCTCGATGTCGTATGTGGGCAGGTTAAAGGAGCCAATGCTGGTGATTGGGCGCCAGATAAGCGGGCTGATGCCGTCGGTGTAGATCACCGGGAACGGCCACACGGCGCCGACGAGCTCGCCGTCGAGCCGGACGGTGACCTCGCGGAACGGCCCGTGCTCGGCCGGCGTGTTCATGTACCAGGCGAAATCGGAGTCGTGGGCCGAGACGTAGACCTCGAGCACCGCGCGGTACGCGTTGGCCGGCACGGCGACGCGCGCGGACTCGACGTCGGTGGTGTTCTGGACCACGAACCAGAGCCCGTCGTCGAGAGGCTGGCTTCTCGACACGGGCACGATCAGATCGGCGGGCGTCGACGCTGCCGCCGGCGGCGGCGACTGGGCTGCTTTGCGCCGGAAGTAGAGGTGGAGCGTGAGGTTCGCGTGGTACACGCCGTTGTAGGTGTCGTCGATGAGGTTGCCGAGGTAGACCGCGAGCGTGGAGTCGCCGGCGGCGAGGAGGGAGGCGTACTTGGTGACGTCCTTGTGCACGGACCAGGTGATGCCGCCGGGGCGCGGCTCGGCGGTGCAGCCGCGCAGGAGCTCCGCGCCGCCGAGCCAGACGCCGAAGATGCGGCCGTTCTGGTAGCCGTGGCAGTCGGCGCGCCACTCGAGGACGGCGAGGGAGACGTCCCCGGCGCCGCGCAGGCAGGACGGCGGAGAGTAGGCGGCGGTGACCGGTGGCTTGTTGTAGGTGAACCCGAAGGAGTGGGAGAGGAGGAGCCTGGAGCAGGGGCCCGAGCTCCCCCGCGGCGGGTGCAGCGGCCGGTTGACCTCGAAGATCTTGGCCCTTGCGTGGTGGCGAGCCGGCAGCGCCGCCTCGACTGTGGCGATGTCGTCGGGCGTCAGGCGGTGGCGGTGCGGCCTGGCGACGGCGGAGTGGGAGTGGGAGCGGGAGAGCAGAGTGAAGAGGCAGAGGAGGAGGAGGAGGGGAGCGGAGGAGGTAGGCATGGTGCGCGCACGCTTGTGTCCTCGTGAAGGCTGAGGATTTAAGGGGAACATACTTCACCAGATAGCACAGAAATTATACGGGTATTTATAATAAAAAAACAAAAAAAAACAGTACAGTACAGCAACAATATCTATCTTGTCCGTATAAACAAATGTATTGTGGGAGGTATCCAGCCGTGCGAGCGCCGTATAACGGCAAACCGAAGTGCCGAGTAGGTAGAATAATTATGGGACTTTTGGGAGGGCTCGAATTGTCCACTAGTCAGCACTATATTAATAACAATAATAACCCGAAAATAAAAATACAGAGTGCAGAAGTGATCATAATATAGCCTGGAGGGGCCAGAACAGCTGGAAGCACACTTGACACTTCCAGCTCCAAGTTCCACTACTACTAGAACGGAACAATGACTCGATATTGCGTGGGACGCGCTCTGCAAAAAAAAAGTCATGGATGATTATCTGAAAAACAGAGATAGTTTGTGGTGGATGGATAAGGCCTTGTACAATGCAAGGTGCTTAGAAGAGTGCTTAGCAAAATAAACCGATTTTTTTGTAACATTGGTGCTTATTTTTATAGAAGAGATGCCTAATTAAACGTCTATCCTTTACATTTAAACATCAGTGCTTAAAAAATAATTTGACTTTTTTTAAGCACCTTGCATTGTATATGGTCTAACCTTGCGTCGCGCGTTAAATTATTGGCCTAATGCGGAAAACGGTCTACTAGGCTCCACTCCATGCTGCGCCAAAGGACCACGCGCGATCGATTTGTTTTCGTAGTTATCGCCACTGTCGGCCGCACCTAATCACAAACAAATGTTGGTGGAGTCCAGGCGCACATCGCCATCAAACTCGCACATAGTACTGCCGTATTGCTCATAAAAATAAATTATTTTTTTGTTGCGGGTGATAAAATAAATATATGTTGCAAATTCATATTAGCTTGTCCAAGCGCCCCATGCTTGACCCGGTTCAATTGTTGAATTGCTGTCCTCCCAACGGTCGTGAGATGAGTGACCAGGGGATTGTTGGGTTTATTCATTTCTTGATGAATGAGTTGCATGTTATTGTTGTCTTAAAACCGAAAAACTGTCTCAACTCCCGGCAGCAAGGACCAGCCGATTGTTTTCGTAGTTATGGGCGCTGTCGAGAGCTCGAATCGCAAACACAGATCTAGGTGAATCAATGGGGGCATATCATCATCATTAACTCGCACATAGTAGTACAATGTTGCTTCCGTATGTGCTCTCATAAATTTGACAAGGTCGTCTAGAATACGTATTGCTTATGTACAGACAAAAAGTAATGTGCATCTCTCGTCGGTGCGGAAGTCCAAGGAAATGAAATTCTCTAATTTAGACAATGGTGAATTGACTCGGTGGTTTAGGCATGAGGTTGGATGAGTTGGCCTTTCTTATTCCTAGTTTCCCCATGTATTTCCTTGAGGACTATATTTGTGTGGTTGGATCACCCATACAAAATCTTGATACTCATTCTAAATCTATACTTGAGGAAGGTGTTTGATGCGTGCTACAACAACACATCGAGATAAAAAAAAACATGATACTCATGCAGACATGGTTGTGGGCATCTCTTGTCAGTGTGGAAGCCCGAAGAAATGAAATTCTCTAATTTAGATAAAGGTGACTTGACTCATTCTATAAAATCTTGATACTCATTCTAAATTACTTGAGGAAGATGTTTGATGCGTGCTGCAATAACACATCGAGATTAAAAAAACATAACACTCATGCAAAAATGGTTATGTGCATCTCTCACGAGAGTGGAAGCCCGAAGAAATGAAATTCTCTAATTTAGACAAAGGTGACTTGACTCAATGGTTTAGGCATTAATTGGATAAGTTGGCTTTCTATTCCTAGTTTGTCCATTTATTTCCTTGAGGACTAGCCTTGTTTTGAGGTTGGATCACCCATAAAATTCTAGATACTCATTCTAAATTTATACTTGAGGAAGATGTTCGATGCGTGCTGCAACAGCACATCGAGATAAAAAAACATGATACTCATGCAAAAATGGTTTTGTGCATCCTAATTAGTGTAGATACCAGGAGGAATGAATTACTCTTCCAAATTTTAAGCAAAGAGTCTTGACTTATTTGTTGGGCATGTGATTGTGCAACCTAATCGATCGTGTTTAATTTTGACAATTTACACATGATGCATAGAGCTTTTCCCCTATTATTCCTTCAAGGTTGAAGTTTCATGCGTGATGAGATCATTCCTCAAGATAAAACATTTTACTTATATAGAAAAAGGAAAATCTTTGAGGATCAGAATTGATGAGTAACGAAACTATACATCAAGATAAAAATCATGATACCCACATTTTTTTTCTTTGACACATGCGAAAAGAGTTAAACAGACATTGTGAAAATAAATACTTATAAGATGATAGCTAAAGAGATAGTCAAAAAATTTCTTGTCGCATAAATGAGGTTGTTAGCCATTTAGTTTAACCTGGTTTGCTTGTATAGTCCATCATCAAAAGTGTATTTGTTTTTGTATCTGGGTCATAATTTGTCAAACATGTTTGATTCTACCTAGGGATGAAAAGAGTAAAAGAAAGAGTTTAGACAATCTATAATAAGCTCAAGTTAACTTGTATTAAGACATGAGCAAGATTGATTTGGCTCAAACGAGAGGTTTAGCTTTAAACTGGATGCAAGATGGATACAACTCAGATAATTATTTTTCTTTTGGTGTAACCTATCCATTGGGGGTTAAAGTCTTAGATTTGACATAGTGCTCACATTCTCTAAATCATATTTCAAAATTTAATGGATTTATTCTTTCAGTGGAATGCGGTGAGTGCCCGTTGATAGAAAGGCATTTGTACTGACTTCACCAATCTCAAGATCTACGATCTTCAACTTTTGTGTGTGCTTATACGGATGAAAGTACTTACATGTATGATCATCTACATTTAAACTGTGTTATAAATAAAATGCATATGTGAGGGGGCATTTTTACGGTACCTTGGTGCTCCCTCAAGGAGAGATGGAGTACCACTTAAATATTACCCTTCACTTAAAAGGGTAGTTTAGTCATCTCCTCTGATAGAGGCGAAGGTGTCCCGATGTTTCGATGAGATGATGGAGATCGATTATGGTGGAGACGACTTTCACGACCCGACTACGAACGTGCGAAGACGTTGCGCCTTAGCGATCGCTAAACCAACTCCGAGACGTTATTGATCCCGCGGATGCACGATCAACCTGACCACGAAGGTCTAATTCCTGCAAGCAATCGAAAGAACAAGAAAGAACTAAGAATTGCAATCTGGATATTGCGAATATAAGATGAATGATTGACGAAAGTTGGGGTTCTAATGGGGTCTTGGCCTGGTCGGATGACACAAACAAAGAACTCGAAGTTGCTGCTATGGCTAACTTAAATCTAATTAAAACCCAAGTCTAAACGACGCACTAAGGGCTGTATATATGGGGGAACAGAGGGGATTTTCGTGACCCCTTGGAGGTGGGGTCCGAAAACAACCCTAACTCGGTTTCCCCACACATACGGACTCTAAAAACAGCCTATAATGTGGTATTTCGAAATTACATGGGCCCAGCCCAATATTAAGGTGACGCAGCACCTATAATTCCCCTTGGACGAAAATAATGAAGGGGCATCTCGTGTATTTCGTCCAAGGGGAATTATAGGTCCAGTGACCATCCTTCTTGTCCATGCTAGGTCCTTCATTCATAAGCAACACAAAAGTATCTAATTTAGGCAGCATCATATGTTCATGAACATTAAAAGGATTCGCAAGAAACGAAAGTACCTGATAATTTAGTTGACGTGCGCGTGCTCTAGTAACTGGTCCAATATGTGTAGTTGGTGAGGATGTGGGTGTAACAGTAGTAGGGATATCCTCATCATCCTCCCCTTCTTGAATTGAAGTCGTCCTCGACGGAAGCACATCATCTTCTCCCAAATAAGGCTTCAAATCTGCAATATTAAATGTGGGACTAACCCCAAAATCTGCAGGTAGCTCAAGTTTATATGCATTATCATTAATTTTCTGCAAAACCTTAAAGGGACCATCAGCTCGTGGCATTAACTTAGACTTGCGCAAATCAGGAAACCTATCTTTACGTAGATGTAACCAAACAAGATCTCCTGGTTCAAACACAACATGTTGTCTACCCTTATCACCAGCCAGTTTATATCTAGCATTCATTCTCTCAATGTTTTCTTTAGTTAACTCATGCATTTTTAATATCAATTCAACACGTTGTTTAGCATCAAAATTAACCTTCTCCGAATATGGAAGAGGCAACAAATCAATTGGTGCACGAGGTAGAAAACCATACACAGTCTCAAAAGGGCACATTTTAGTGGTAGAATGCAATGAACGATTATAAGCAAATTCAATATGAGGAAACATTCTTTCCACAATTTCAAGTTACTCTTTAAAACAACCCTAATCATAGTAGACAAAGTCCTATTGACTACTTCAGTTTGTCCATCAGTTTGGGGATGACATCTAGTACTAAAAAGTAGCTTAGTCCCCAACTTAGCCCATAAGCATCTCAAGAAATGGCTAAGAAACTTAGTATCACGATCCGAGACAATAGTATTGGGCACACCATGTAAGAGAATAATCTCACGAAAAAAAAATCAGCAACATTAGCAGCATCATCGCTTTTATGACATGGGATAAAGTGTGCCATCTTAGAAAATCTATCCACGACAACAAATATGCTATCCCTCCCCTTCTTTGTTCGAGGCAAGCCTAAAACAAAGACCATGGATATGTCCTCCCATGGAACACTAGGTACATGTAAAGGCATGTATAAAACATGAGGATTGAGTCGTGACTTAGCTTTTTGACATGTAGTGCAGCGAGCAACAAAACGCTCAACATCCCGCCTCATCTTTGGCCAAAAGAAATGTGTAGCAACTACATCCTCCGTCTTCTTCACGCCAAAGTGTTCCATTAATCCTCCTCCATGCGCCTCCTGCAACAACAAAAGACGAATAGAGCTAGCTGGAATGCATAGCTTGTTAGAACGGAACACGAATCCATCATTAAGCACAAACTTGTTCCATGTTCTACCTTCTCTACAATTCTGTAATACATCTTTAAATTCTGCATCATGTACATATTGATCTTTGATTGTCTCTAAACCGAATATCTTAAAGTCAAGTTGTGAAAGCATAGTATAACGACGAGACAAAGCATCAACAGTAATATTATCTTTCCCCTTCTCGTGTTTAATGACATAAGGGAAAGTCTCAATAAATTCAACCCACTTAGCATGTCTACGATTAAGTTTTGCTTGACTTCTTATGTGTTTCAAAGATTCATGATCAGAATGTATAACAAATTCTTTGGGCCATAAATAATGTTGCCAAGTTTCTAATGTCCGAACAAGAGCATATAATTCCTTATCATAAGTAGAATAGTTCAGACTAGGCCCACTCAATTTTTCAGAAAAGTATGCAACAGGTTTAGCATCTTGTAATAACACACCTCCCAAACCAATCCCACTAGCATCGCATTCAAGCTCAAAAGTCTTATTAAAATCAGGAAGTTGTAGCAAAGGAGCATGTGTTAACTTATCTTTCAATACCGTGAAGGCTTCTTCCCGTGCGGTACCCCAAGTAAATGACACATCCTTGCGTGTAAGCTCATTGAGAGGTGCAACAATGGTGCTGAAATCTCTCACAAAACGCCTATAGAATCCAGTGAGGCCAAGAAAACTCCTCACTTGTGTGACCGTTTTGGGCTGCGGCCAACTCTCAATCGCCTCGATCTTGGCTTTATCAACTTCAATTCCCTGCGGAGTAACAACATAGCCAAGAAACGATACTCGGTAGGTGCAAAAGGCGCACTTCCCAAGGTTACCAAACGAACGTGCATTACGTAGAGCAATAAAAACAACACGTAAATGATCCAAATGTTCCTCCAAAGATTTGCTATAAATCAGTATATCATCAAAATAGACTACCACAAATCGTCCAATGAAAGCACGTAAAACCTCGTTCATTAATCTCATGAAAGTGCTAGGTCATTAGTTAACCCAAAAGGCATGACTAACCACTCATATAATCCAAACTTAGTTTTAAATGCCGTTTTCCATTCATCTCCTAATTTCATGCGAATTTGATGGTATCCACTATGCAAATCAACTTTGGAAAACATGGTAGAGCCACTTAATTCATCAAGCATATCATCTAACCTAGGAATAGGATGACGATAACGAATAGTAATATTATTAATGGCTCTACAATCAACACACATACGCCATGTTCCATCCTTTTTAGGCACTAATATAACAGGAACATCACAAGGACTAAGGGATTCACGTATGTAACCTTTGTCGAGTAGCTCTTGTACTTGACGTTGAATCTCCTTCGTCTCCTCCGTATTGGTACGGTATGGCGCACGGTTAGGCAGCGAAGCACCGGGAATTAAGTCAATCTGATGCTCAATCCCTCGAATAGGTGGTAATCCTGGTGGTACGTCTTATGGAAAGACGTCAATAAACTCCTGCAAAAGGTCAGTGACAACAGGAGGCAAAGAAGGTGGCAATTCCTCAAATGAAAACAAAGCTTCTTTACACACAAAAGCATAGCACACATATTGACTAACATCCAAATCCGAAATATCAACCTTAGTAGCAAGAAAAGTTGGACTAGTCAATTTAATTTCATTAGAAACAACAGAAGAAGATTTGCTATTAGTCTTATGTTGTTGCTCAAATTCTTTAGCTGCTATCTCATTTTCGCTCTTATTTTTCTCCTGTTTAGCTTTACTAGCTCTAGCAAGATCATCTTTCACAATTTGTTCAGGAGACATAGGAAGTAAAGCAATATTTTTATCCTGATGAACGAGAGTAAACTGATTTGTCCTACCATGGTGTACAAAATTCCTATCAAATTTCCATGGTCTACCAAGTAAAAGAGAGCATGCTTGCATGGGTACCACATCACAATTAACATAATCAGCATATGCAGCAACGCTAAAGTGCACACGAACAGAACGCGTTACTTTAATCTTACCACTATTGTTAAACCACTGAATATAGTACGGATGAGGGTGTGGTCTTGTGGTGAGAGATAGCTTCTCCACCATCTCCATGCTAGCCAAGTTGTTGCAACTCCCTCCGTCAATAATGATGCGAACCGAACGTTCTTTCACCACTCCCTTTGTGTGGAACAAATTATGCCTCTGGTTTTGCTCGGCCTTCGCTACCTGCACACTTAACACACGTTGAGCAACCAAACTAGCATATTTATCCGCATCATCAGGAGCCATATACTCTATATCATGAGCATCATCATGGGCACCCTATTCCTCATGAGCAATGAGAACTAAATTCTCCTCATCATAGTCACCCGCTGACTCATACCCACCATCCGCCGTAATAGTCATCACACGCTTGGAGGGACAGTCTTTTGCGAAGTGACCTCCACCTTGGCACCTGTGACATTTAATACCACGATCTCGTGTTTGCCCTGTGGAAGCCATGGATGAAGAAGTACTCACCGCTGGACCACTCTGTGCACCCTTGAATGGTGGCGCTGGCTGTTTTGGTGGCTCCCTGTAAGAATGAGCGGCTGAAGTAGATGGTGGTGCAGCAGGACGTGTGGATGTAGAAGGTCCACGCGATGTCCATGATGTATTTCGTCCTGCAGAAAAGTTAGTTCTCGTAGCGGCCTGTCGATCCTGCACTTCACGTTCAACTTTACAAGCAAGATGAAACAAACGAGTTATAGTAGCAAAGTCCTTGTATTCTAGAATAGTTTGTATCTCCCTGTTTAAGCCACCCATAAAATGTGCAAGCATAGCTTCATTATCCTCTACTAGGCCACATCTAATTAATCCAGTTTGTAATTCCTGATAATATTCCTCTACAGAATTTTTTTCCTGTCTCAAACGTTGTAATTTTTGTAACAATTCACGTTGATAATAAGGAGGAACCCAGTGAGTACGCATAACATCTTTTAAAGCAACCCAAGTAGTTGGAATATTATTAGCATGCAGTCTACAATGTTCAGACCACCAAATAGATGCAAACCCCGTGAATTCACAAACAGCAGCAGTAACACGTCTATTCTCAGGATATTGTAAACATGTAAAGCGTTGTTCAGTTTCTAACTCCCAAGTAAGATAAGCATCGGGAATATATCTACCCTCAAACGGCTTAAGATTCAATTTCAGTTTAGGCACATGTTCATCATCGCGTACCTGAGGGGGTGGTTGGTGTCGACCGTGGCGAATGTTGGGACGTGGACGTCCAGCTGGCTGTTCATAGGCCGCTTCCTATTCCACCTCCTCCTCGTAAT
This sequence comes from Bromus sterilis, assembly GCA_950022295.1. NCBI lineage: Eukaryota > Viridiplantae > Streptophyta > Magnoliopsida > Poales > Poaceae > Bromus > Bromus sterilis. Next base: position 38,286,305 of record OX465597.1, read on the forward strand.
CACCCTCGTAGTCGTCGTCCTGGCCGACGTCAGAAGCAACAACAGCAACTGCGGCAGCATGAGGAGCACCAATACCAGCAGCTTGTCCGCCCGGAAACAGAATATGTCGTGCACGTCGTGGTGGCGGTGGTTGTGCCGCAGCGGTAGCAGGCTGTGGAGGTAGGCGTGCGATCAACTCAGTAAACTTGGCGTCGAGCTTGGTGTCGATCATCTTCTCCACGCCATCAATCGCCTCTGTAAATCTGTTCTCGATGTCATTCACCTGTTCAGACATCATTTGTGCAAATTTATCATGTAGCTCCTTGTTTGTCATGTTCTCCAAATCGGGCGCATCCCGTGCCACTTCATCATGTGATCCTGGCATGGTTAGCAGAAATAGAAAATACACAGAAATATGATCCTACTTCTATTAATGGAATGTGGGGTGGTGGAAAGCACAAATTCGTCAAGCTTTTCTTTTGTTCTTACCGATTCTTACCTAGCAGCAGGTGGTGATGTACAACCAACGGGTCAAAACTCTCAGAGATGTGGTAGAGCGATGGCCAGGAGGTGTCAAAACGCACGATGTAGAATATATGTGGAGCTGTAGGAAGGCTGGCAAGTATGGTAGCAAAAGCTCAACAGTAATCAAGACAGAGATGCAAATCTGAATAAACACTCAACGTCGGTACTGTGCTGATCCTAGGCTAGACCGTACTAGAGACGCGAGCCTAAAACACCAACGAAAGCACGGCGCGGCACGTAAACAACTGAGAAGCACACTCTGAAAAAAAAATTTGCTAATTTTTTTATGTGGCGATTCGAGACTGCGATGGCTGAAAAAAGTGCGACAAAAATCACTATGGTAGCGAACGTCTCAAAATGCGTTTCTAGGCCTAAGGAAGGTATGGGCACGAAAAAAATTTACCCCTGAAATTTTTGGCCTAAAATCTGCTCTGAAAAGCGTGCCGGACTTTTTTTTTGAAAATCACCCCCTTCTACGTACGACAAAGATTGGTGAAATCCGACTCTAATCAACCCAAAACTAATCTGGCTACGGAGATATCACAAACCGAACGGGTGATGGAACTCAACTCGAATCGGCAGGTCGTGGTGGTGTATATGGACTCGGCTTGGCGGAACGTGGTGGTGTATCTGGACTCGGATTGGCGGAACGTGGTGGTGTACTACTGTGCGGCGGTGGCGTGACAAACTGTGATCAGAACTCGAAACTCTAAGAAAACTAGACGCTAAGATCAGCAACTCGACACAACGATGCAACCGCAAATTCAACAAAACAAACTACTATAAAGAAAACTGGACAAAAGGCTCGGACTGTCTTGGGACGTGATGATCTAACCCTAATTTTTTTTGCATTTTCGTGGACTGTAGGTATGAAATACAGAAGTAATCTAGACTACGAAAAACTGGTAAGTCTCACCGAGCAACCTGGAAATCTGATACCACTTGATAGAGGCGAAGGTGTCCCGATGTTTCGATGAGATGGTGGAGATCGATTATGGTGGAGGTGACTTTCACGACCCGACTACGAACGTGCGAAGACGTTGCGCCTTAGCGATCGCTAAACCAACTCCGAGACGTTATTGATCCCGCGGATGCACGATCAACCTGACCATGAAGGTCTAATTCCTGCAAGCAATCGAAAGAACAAACAAGAACTAAGAATTGCAATCTGGATATTGCGAATATAAGATGAATGATTGACGAAAGTTGGGGTTCCAATGCGATCTTGGCCTGGTCGGATGACACAAACGAAGAACTCGAAGTTGCTGCTATGGCTAACTTAAATCTAATTAAAACCGAAGTCTAAACGACGCCCTAAGGGTTGTATGTATGGGGGAACAGAGGGGATTTTCGTGACCCCTTGGAGGTGGGGTCCGAAAACAACCCTAACTCGGTTTCCCCACACATACGGACTCTAAAAACAGCCTATAATGTGGTATTTCGAAATTACATGGGCCCAACCCAATATTAAGGTGACCCAACACCTATAATTCCCCTTAGACGAAAATAATGAAGGGCATCTCGTGTATTTCGTCCAAGCCTTCATGCACTCCTTATGGTGGCTTCAAAGTGCGAAAATCACCACTGGAAGCTCCATTGTCCTTTCCCGTGCGCGCACCTTCTTCTCTATGCTTGATCCCGCTCCAATGACCATCCTTCTTGTCCATGCTAGGTCCTTCATTCATAAGCAACACAAAAGTATCTAATTTAGGCAACATCATATGTTCATGAACATTAGAAGGATTCGCAAGAAATGAAAGTACCTGATAATTTAGTTGACGTGCGCGTGCTCTAGTAACTGGTCCAATATGTGTAGTTGGTAAGGATGTGGGTGTAACAGTAGTAGGGATATCCTCATCATCCTCTTAATTAAGTCTTTTTCTGATTTCTAATTAGATTATGTGTTCAATCACCCACACAACCGGCATAACATTAGAGTAGTTAAATCTACATGAAAATTAAGCCATTGTTAATTGTCTTCTAATCTTTTCACATGCAATGATCAAGCGCAAGTGCATATCAACAAATGTTAGTCTCACATATGGAAGGGTAGAAAAGTTGTATCAATCAATTGATGGATGTTTTGTTTTCGCTGGAAATTACCGATCAAATAGAACTTAGCTAACATGCACCCAGATATACATAATTGTGGAATACACACAAGAAATATGAGGCTCACAAGAAGTTTGTTCATCATCCCCACAGATTCTAACCAAAGCAGCTGCTCCCCGTCCTTTCATATTGAACCTAGTCAATCAAATCAACTACACATGCGTACACCTGCAGTGTTACTGTAATAGATCTCTGGCCAGCTTGATGATCCCGCCTTGCCCTAGTCATCATGCTTCATCGCAACCCTGGTCGACGTTCGTTCCCAGTCATTGCCACTCCGGCAAGTTCATGGCCCAATTGTCGTATGTCTCTTGTATGCTGGCAAACCCTAGTGGGCGTCGGTGCCTATTCTATTGAAGAGTTAGGGTTCTAGCGATTGAATCGAATAGCTAGTTAATTATGTATCAGCATGATACATTGATATGAGAATTACAATAAGAATAAAATAAAAAATTCGATTCAAATTTACCTTGAAGCACAAGGTACTACCTCGCAGTTGGTACTCTCTCATACATAAGTTGGAGTACCAATACACATCAACCGTTCGACCAAGAGAAATGGAGGGATCATATTCATTTTGGGGCACTGTAAAGGACCTCTAGCTGAGGATGCTAGATGCATGCGGAAATTCATGATAAAATAAAATTTAACAAGCTCTTGATCAAAAATAAATAAAACTTCAACAATCAAAAAAACTTATAAAAATGATATTGCCATGTTTTTTTAATGCTCCTCAAATGTCATCTCATAATGAAATTGTACATGCCTTTAGCAAACTCATACATCTTCAATACTAATGTTTTTTTGTTTTTTATACAATTTTATACTATATTTTATGAACTTTCTATTTAAAGGAGCAGATGAGTCTAAACTCAGTCATGGATCACCATAGAGGTAGCTCATACTTAGGCTCTAAAAATTTTGAGTTGATCTTGAGCCGCTTTTGACTCAAAGAAAGAGTACAAAGCTTCCATGATTTGTGCACTTGCTACACAATGCAAAACTAGTTCTACCCAAGATATCTGGTATGCAGGGCATGAATATCCCTAGTGAATAACTATTTATACTATTGTATTTTTCTTTTCTTAGCAACATAAGGGCGCTCAAGGAGCATTTTTTAAGTTAACTGCATTTTACATGAGTGCTGACATATATTGGTGATTTGAGCTTTGCGTAGTTGTCGTCGAAATCTTGAGCTCTCTTTGTTTCACCTAAGATTGCATAGTTGTCGCCAAAATCTTGAACTCAATTCTTATTTCTCCTTATTTCACGTGCATGAAGATACCAATGCTTGTTCTATAGGTCCGTACTCCCTCCGTAAACTAATATAAGATGTTTTAGGTCATTAGTTTAGTTATCTAAAACATCTTATATTAGTTTACAGAGGGAGTATTATTTTTGATTGATCATGCTCATTCCACGCTGCGTATGTGAATATTTTTATTGGTGTGGAGAGTTTGGTGCAATCAATTGTGTTCCCCAATATGAGCTTGTCTTCATCATGTTTACTATTCTTACCTTCTTAAGATTTGGTATACTCTGCACATTTGTTCTCAGTTCCAAAGGCAATCTATTGATAGCTTGGACTGCATAAAAGACTTGTATTTGAAAAATTAAAGCCAATAAAAGCATTCCTGAAACCACGTCCATCTGCATGACATACTTTCCATGTTATGTTAGACATGAACATTAACATTTTAGATATCCGTTGCGGTGTTACCTTAGTAACAAAACATGAAAAAACTCTAATGGTTAAATAAAACAAATTTATTTTCATACAAAGAGTCTATTTAGTACATAGCAGGAAATTGATACAAATTTACGGTAGCCTTTTCTCACCCTGATTTTTCTGACCATTTTAGTTGTAGAGATGTCATAGAGTTTGTGCACTGAATGCATCTTCCTTCAATTGAATTCATCTTCCTTCAATTGAATTTTTACCTATAGCCAAAGGGTATGCCATGGAGAAGGAATTTTTAAATAGCCAAAGGTTTCCTCGCTGTCATCGGCCTATTCTCACTCATTTGCGTCATCCTCCCAGACATCATGTACGCTAGATTCTAGAATATCATGATATTTGCCTCCATTACTACCATGGTATGAACTAACTTCTCCATGTTTTCTTGAGAAAATAAGAACCAATTTCTTAAGCAATGTACTGTGCAGGGCCACTATTCTCATGAACGTTGCACTAATGGCGTCGGGATCGGTTTCCAAACTTCATCTATTCAGACACCGTATCCGAGGATGATTTTGTGGCTTCAACCGTTGGCTAGAAGTGTTTTTTGATCTTACCTTTGTTGACAGGTGGGGGCATGTGGCCTCAAGGACAACATCCCCAAGTTCGGCAACGACAAATTTAATGGGCACAAACAACGAGAGCAACAAAACCTAATGTTTTCTTTGCTAAATAATATATGCTAAGCACTCTTGGTTCCCATAGGCTAGGCAAGAAAAGGCAATCGCCCAGGGCCTCGAGAAGAGAAGGGGCAAAATGGTAAAAAATATAGTAATCACTATGGAGTGAGGCGTTTTGGAGCTCGGGCTCCATGGAGGCCGTTTAAAAAAATCAAATTTCAAATTTCTTGATTGCAAAAAACTATAGAAAAAAATGCAAGTATGTAAGGATGTAATGTATGTGTGTGTAAAAAATCACGATGAAATGCCATGAATTGAACCCTGTACAAAAAAGACAAATTCATGTCTTGGAAGGATAAATAGTATCATGTGTTTAATAAGCTGCAGATTTTTTTTTTGCACAACCCTCATTTCAACGTATTTTGTCCTGAAAATTTATACACTTGTGCATTATACCTCCATGTATATTTGTATTTTTTCAGAATTTTTTGAAATGTAAAAATATGAATTTTGATGAATTTTCAAGTTTGAAATTAGAGGCCTCCATGGAGCTCGGGATCCAAAGTGCATTTTCGAATCACTATGCCATTATCAGTTACACATAATGAAATATTAATGCTCACTCTATTAAAATTAACTAGATGATACTCCGCGCGTTCCTGTGGAACTTGTTAAGAAATAATTTAATGTTTTAGGACATGTGAGAGAAAATTTGATGAAAAATCAAAAAATGAGTTTGATTTTTGTTCGTTAATTTAGTTCTTGACAACATATCAGCCATATGATATGAGACGAAAACAATGTTAAGAGTAGAGACAATGAAGACGTGTTCACCCTTGGCTAAACCTAAAACAATGATAACAATTATGGATGTGTATAAAAAAATCACATAGAAAAATAAAATGTGACGTAACTCATAATTTCATTTTTTATAAAAAAGTTGTTTATAAGTTGTGAGGTTGAGTGTATAAAAAAGTTATTATTTATTTGTGATAGGATGCATGCACATGCAAAGTTAATGAGAGCATGTGCACATGAAGAGTTAATGGAAGAGTTTATACATGGTGGACACACTTCATGATGTGGATAGGTTGCATGTCAAGATAAATAAGTTAGTTGAGATGAACTATTTAGGTATTATAAATTATAAATTATAAATGCATTGACACAACTTTGACCATGATTTTTCACTTATAATATTTCTAAAATCAATATCAATACATATGAACAAAATTGTTTGACAAGATAAAATGTTGTAATGTCATTTATACATCTCAATTCATACACTTCAAAAGTATTGACATACTTAATTATGTGCAATATAATTTTATTTCATAAACTGGCAGAGGACTTCTATAGGTAATGGTGATAATAAGCACATTTTCATAAGTGCATATCAATTAATAAAATTTATATATGCAAATAGATTATAATGCACAATTTTATATTTGTTGGTGATTGCTTAAAGCATTGTTGTTTCTATACAAAGTACAAGGTATGCACATTTTTATTAAAATTTGTCTGTTACTAGACAAATTTGAGCATAAAAAAAGATTAAAGAATGATGGCATTGCCTCAGTTTATATTCTAAAACTTTTAGTACATGTGCTACTTAATCATATTTGTTGATCGTACTATTTGTAGATATTTACCATAAATAGTACTTCATCCATTCCTAAATATAAGGTGTATTATTTTTTCAAAAAGTTAAACTTGTTTAACTTTGATCAGATTTGTAGATAAATATATCGATATAATTATACCAAAATGGTATCATCACATTCATCTTGAAACATATGTTGATTTTTTTGCTATATATTTAGTCAAAGTTTAAAAATATTGTCTTTGTATTAAAACTTATACACCTTATATCCTCGAAGGGGGTGTATAAATTGTGTATTCTAGAAAAAATAGTGTAACTAAATTTTTTTCTTACAAAACACAATTTATCATCTTTCTATGATATTCATTACAAACATAACACACCAACTAATACTTATCAACATTGTCATGTGGTCAAACTAGGCCAACAAAAGAAAATTATGCTTGTAAGACTATAACATGTTAAAAATAAGATCTAGATAAGTATAAAAATTTAGTATAAAAATAAATTTATTTTAGTTCACCCGAGCCCTTCATTGGACCGGCCCTGTTTAAGACCGGTTAATGGTTGAGCGTTCCTGAGCTTCTCATGGTCCTAAAAGTCATGATTCTCTTTGGTAATCGAAACAAGTACCACAAAATTTAACCAGAAGGATTTCATGTGATGGCTGGTATCTCTCGAGTCTTAAAGAACTTGTGGAAGAACCAAAGGTTGTCGCTCCTGATTGATATAAGCCAACTTAAAGGTTTTGATGTTGCCCATGTGCGGCACTCAAATGGGCTAAGATAATACTTGCTAACCTTGAGGTAGAAACTGATTATAAAGGCCTCGTAGAATATTAGTAAATTATATTTTTTTCCTTTTTCCTTCTTATTTAGGAGATAATTTTTTCCAGCGTCTTTGTCTTACAACAAAGTAGTTGTACCTTTATGGGGTTTTAACATCTTCGTCTGTTTTCCTTCAATCCATCAACAATCCTTTTCAGCATCTTTTGATCCTCTAATTCAGTGGCACCAAGTCTGATACTCCCTCTTCCACTGCTACCACATTGACCTTGTAGCCCACTTTGCTTCTATGACTTGTACGATGATTAAACTGCATGGATTAGGACAATTACAACTCGGATGACCTTGTGGATCACAATTGAAGCACTTCCTTATTTTAGACAACATAAATATAGGACGGGTTACCGGTTGTGTTCCCATCACCTTAAACCTTGTTTCGTCTTGGGAAATTGCAGTAGTGACCTCCTCCAATGTTGGAAGTGTGGTCTGGTGAAATATAGTAGCTCACCTTCCCTCAAACACTCGATTATGCCCATTAAGAAATTCGACCCCCTCCTGTGTTCAATCGACTTTCTTTATGGTAGCTATGCAATCCAAGTGTTTAAACCCAAGAGGTTCATAATGACCTAAATCTTCCTACGATCGCTGCAGCCCCACAACATAATCCACCACAGATTGTTCCCCATGTTTTAGATCAGTTATCCTCTTGTGTTTCTACCATCAACATCACATTGCCCTATCCTAAGTATAGTTAGTATAAAGTCTTACAAACCTTAGTTGCACTTGAAATTGTCTCAACCATTAATTGCAGCAATGCTATGAGACAAAGAGTTCAACATCCATGCTACTATAGGGGGAATTGATGGCATTCCAAGACCTCCTGTCCACGCTTGATACGTCCAAAACGTATCTATAATTTCTGCTTGCTCCATGCATGTTTTGTGTGATATTGCTATGATCTAGATACACTTTCATACACTTTTTGATCATATTTGGACTAACCTATTAACTCAGTGCACCCCAGTGCCAGTTCTTGTTTTCTGTTGTTTTTCTATTTCAGTTTTCCCCCATATAAAAAGTGCCAAAAAAATTCGGGAAAATTCAGATAAAAAATCAGCGTGACGGAAGCTTCGAGAAGAGCCCGGGAGGGGCCAGAGGGGATCCAGGGGGGCCCAGGCGGCCACTCGGCGCGGCCCCACCCCTGGCCGCGCCAGGGGGGCGCCTGGGGCCCCTGTTCCACCTCTGGCTGCCCTCTTTCGCCTATTTATCCCCCGTCACGGGAAAACTCCAAAAGAAGAACCCTATTCCGCGAACTCGCCTCTGTTCCTCTGCGGCCGCGCTTCCGAAGATCGGGAGCACCAGAAGACCTCTTTCCGGCACCCTGCCGGAGGGAGGATTGACCTCCGGGAGTCTCCTCTCCACCATGGATGCTCCCCGGATGTCTCGTGAGTATTTTTCCTTGGACCATGGGTCCGTGATCAGTAGCTATGTGATGTTCTCCTCCCCTCTTTGATCTTCATTGTTTAGACCTCGTGAGCTTCCCAACATGATCGAGGCACCTTTGTAATATTTCTGCTATTGCTATGTTGAGTTTGATAGGATCTGATGGATTATGAGATTATGTTCAGATTGTGATAGAGTAATATATTTGGTTTTTATCTCTTATATTTTTGTTCCTAAGTAATTCTTGCATGTTCTCCATTGTTGTTTATTGCTTTGGCCAAGTAGTAGGTAGTGACTCCAAGAGGGAGCGTTGTGCTAGTTGTGGGTTCATGCCCCCCGATGACACGCTTGAGTGACAGAAACATGAGTCTAGGGGATGTGTTGTTGCCACAAGGGGGAAAACAACGGTTCTTGTAACCGCGGTTACAAGGATTGTTTACTTTACGCAGAGTTCTTTTTAATGCAGTTGTCTGTTGCTTTGGGTTTACACTTTGGGTGGGGCTCGCAACTTAATACCAGCGAGATGTTCTGGATAGATATCTCAAGGTGGATGATTAGTAGTAGATGCAGATGGATTTCGGTCTACTTACCTTGGCGTACTGCCTGTGGTTTTGAACCTCTTCCTTTCTTTTGTAGCATAGTTAGCATTGCGGTGCGTTCATAATCCTGTCAATTACCTTTCTGTCATTTGTTATCTCGCATAGCAATTTTATCGTCTTTTGGGAGAGAGACATCACTAGCGAACATCATGTATCCCGGTCCATATCCTTATCACTGTTTCCACGCTATATTTACTTTTCTGCATTTACTTTCAAGTTGCTATCATTATCCCTTGCGTTTTATCCTTTGTAAACAACAAGACCGGAGAGATTGACAACCTCTCTGAACTTCGTTGGGAACAAAGTTATCTGTGTCTGTGTGCAGGTCCGCGTCAGTTGCGCCGCTGACACCTACTTATCATCTCTGGAGTCCTGCTGGAGACAAACCTTGGTATCTTCACCGAGGGAAAACTGCTGCTGCACTACATCTCAACCTTCCACTTGGGGTAACCAACGAAGGGGGCGAGAAGACAGCAAGCAAATTTTTCTGGCGCCGTTGCCGGGGACTCCGAGTGCTAAGATAGGGGAGTTGCACACTACCCTTTACCTTTGTTTTTTAGTCTTGTTAGTTTACCTTTCAGTTTTTATCTTTGTGTCTTTTATCAAAAACTACAAAAAAATCTGCCACACTTGCTGCTACTATGGGTTCCACTGAAAACACCAAGTTGTGTGACTTCACTAGTCACAACAACCAAGACTTTATCTCCCCATTGCCACACCTGCCACTTCAGCTACCTCTTATGAAATTAAACCTGCTTTGCTAAACCTTGTTATGAGAGATCAATTCTCTGGTGCTGGAGATGATGCTGCTTTACACTTGAATAATTTTGTTGAATTATGTGATATGCAAAAGTATAAAGAAGTAGAAGGTGATGTTGTTAAGCTCAAGCTCTTTCCTTTCTCTTTAAGGGGAGATGCTAAAATCTGGTTTCAATCTTTGCCTAGAAATAACATAGATTCTTGGGATAAGTGCAAAGATGCTTTTATAGGGAAGTACTACCCTCCTGCTAAGATTATCCAATTGAGGAGTAATATTATGAATTTTAAGCAATTGGATAATGAACATGTTGCCCAAGCTTGGGAACGAATGAAATCTCTTGTTAAGAAATGCCCTACACATGGTTTGACTACCTGGATGGTTATCCAGACTTTTTATGCAGGCTTGAACTTTACCTCGCGGAACCTGTTAGATTCGGCCGCGGGAGGAACCTTTATGTCAACTACACTTGGTGCTGCCACGAAGCTTCTCGATGAAATGATGACCAATTATTTCCAATGGCACACCGAACGTGCTCCAACAGGTAGGAAGGTAAATTCTGTCGAGGAAATTACCTCCCTCAATGAAAAAGTTGACTTAATTATGTCTCTACTTACCAAGCAACCTTCTATTGATCCTCATGATGTTCCTTTAAATTCTTTGGTTGCTCAAGAACAAGTAGATGTGAACTTTATTGCTAGAAACAACTTCAACAACAGTGCTTATAGGGGAAATTTTGCCAGCAATCCTAGACCGTTCCCATCTAACTATGGGAACAACAACACTTACCCTAGCAACAAGAACCCCTCTTCTGAATTAGAAAGCATGCTTAGAGACTTTATCACTACCCAAAAAGCCTTCAACAAAAATGTAGAAGAGAAATTATCTAAAATAAATAATCTCTCTTTGAAGGTAGAAAGCTTAGCCCTTGATATTGAGATGCTCAAAATTAGAACCTCTCCCCTTGAGGAGAATAAAGCCACTCCTATTAATGCTATCCAGTTGCAAATCAATGAAAACATTAGGATGATGGCTAAACTTAAAGAAAGATGGGCTAGAGAAAAAGAGGAAGATGATAGAATTAAGAGCCTTCCTACACACCACACAGTTGCCACTATCCAAATTGTTGAGGACACTCAAACTATTAGCACCCAATGCACTCCTAGTCCCGTTGGACCTATTAATGGTGATGCTAATACCTCAACCGTAGAAAAAGAAACTCCTATGAACATAGAGGGTTTCAAACAAGTGAGCCTAGATGACACTACTACCACCTTTGATAGTAGTGATATTGATTTTTATAGTTGTACCCTCTCAGAAGTTATCAGTTTATTACACAAAATGTCTAGAGACCCCCACACTAGCACACTTAATCTTGCCTTCACGGAGCATATCACAAATGCTCTCATCAAAGCTAGGGAGGAGAAGCTTAGAGTAGAAGCCTCCATACCTAGGAAGCTAGATGAGGGTTGGGACCCTATGATCAAAATTAAATTAAATAACTTCTCTTGCTATGCTTTATGTGATGTTGGAGCTAGTACCTCCGTTATGCCCAAAAGAATATTTGATATGTTTGAATTGAAACCCTTTGAGCCTTGTTCTTTTGGTTTTCGTCTTGTTGATTCTTCCGTAAAGAAACCTTTAGGGAAGATCGACGATGTTCTTATCATTGTCAATGACAACTATGTTCCCGTTGATTTTATTGTTATGGATATAGAGTGTGAACCTTTATGTCCATTTATTTTGGGACGTCCTTTTCTTCGCACTTTTGGTGCGGTTATTGACATGAAAGAGGGGAATATAAAATTCCAATTCCCATTTAAAAAGGGGATGGAACACTTCCCTAGAAAGAAAATCAAGTTACCTTTTGAGTCCGTTACTCGGGCTAGTTATTCTTTTTCTCTTGATAAAACTTGATTCTTCTTTTGCATTAAGCCTAGCTAATGGCTTTAAAGAAGCGCTTTCGGGAGGCAGCCCGCAACGAATTTAGGAGTTTTATTTTTGCTTTTGTTGTGTCTTGATGATTGTTACTTCTGTAGCAAAATCATTGTATCTTTATTTTTCAGCTTTGTGCCAAGTTATAGCCTCTTACGGCAAGGGAAGTAAAAGTTGTGACATGCTGTCCAGAAAACAGATTCTGTCCTTGTGACCAGAAAAATTCCATAAAAATCCCAGTTCATCTTTTTGAGCTGAAAGTTTTACACAGTATGCTCTATACAATTACGAAACTTCAGTATGTTCTGATTTTTTTGATTTGAGTTGCAGAAGTACCCCTAAAAAATTCTTTACTATCTGCTGTTCTGTTTTTCACAGATTCTGCCACGTTTTGTCTCTCCTTAGTTTTGCAAACCTTAAGCTTGCTTTTTCTTTGCAAAAACTTTTTGGCACTCTTGAGAAACAGTAGCTCTTTAAGAATATATTTATATCCAGTGGAGAAAAAATTATTTATTAAGGGTACTAACCTCTCTAATCAGCTTATGATGAGTTATGTATGAAGGGAGTTTTCAAGTGTGCGATAGAAGATGATGAAAGAAGATCCAGGAGTGTCAAGCGCTCAAGCTTGGGGATGCCCCCATGCATCCCCAATAAATATTCAAGGAGACTCAACCGTCTAAGCTTGGGGATGCCCCCGTGCATCCCCTTCTCCATCAACAATCATCAGTTCGTCCTTCGTCTCACTATATTTTTATCACTTCATGCGTTATGTGCTATGCTTGGAGCGTCTCGCTCTTAGGTTTTATTTTTAGTTTCTTTAGCTTTTCTTTCTGTTCATAACAAGTTAGATCCTGTCTTACTTTTTGTGGCAGAGAAACACGCTCCACTTTCAAAATCTAGAACACATCATAGGATTTTTCCTGCCTATCTTTTTGCTATTGTGTGTTCTTTATCTTTTCATAGCTACTGCCATGTTTAGTCTTAGTTTTAGTTTGTCTTTAGCAAGAGCCTTGGATTTTGTTTAGTTTGTTGCTGGAACTCTTTTTAGTTTTCATTCTTATCTTGTTAAGAGAGTTGGTTGTTGCACTGAGTTGTGTCTTGTCTTGAAAGTAGGTAATTGTGGTTGCTATTTAATTTTAGTAGTAGCTTGCAATAGTTTTGAGGTATTGATGTGAGTAATGTTTGGACTTTTGGTGTCAAGAGATCTTGCCTATTAGTGATAGGTGTCGTATTTTGGGCAATCCGTGTGTATTTTCAAAACCTACAAAACTAGTTGAGAACTCTAGCTACTAGATGGATCACTACTCTTCTGAGGAGTCGAATATTAGAGTACACTCACGTACCATGAGTCGAGGATGCGCAAGGATAACCAAACCCCCATACACTCCTCCTCGGAGTACTTGTCTCTTTGTGAACCTCCTTATTAGATTGAGAGTTACCGATAATAAGTGCATGAGTTCTTCGGACTAATGTAAGTATTGAAAGTTGACACTTCCACCTTCCCATATTTTGCTAGCCTCTCCCGTGCCGTGCATTGCCTTCTTCTCACTCCGAGAGTTGGTGTCCACCTTCGCCGGTACTTCCAAACCCTTGGCATGATACGCTTTGTCATCATAAGCCTCCCTTTATCTTTCCTCAAAACAGCCACCATACCTACCTATCAAGGCATTTCCGTAGCCTTTCCGAGTTACATTGCCATGCAACTTCCACCTCTTCATGACTTGATCTTCATGTCATACATGTTCCCGCTACACTGGCAGCGACATACCTTGCATACATCATGATAGTTACATCTTCTTTATGATTTTGAGTACCTTGTAAAGTGTGAAAGATCTCCTTTACCCTCTTGTAAAATAGAGTGTTGCCCTTAAGTGAGGAAAAGATCCCAAAGTGGACACATTAAAAGATCCCAAAGAGGACAAATGAGAGTTAAATAGAAAGAGCCATTGAGGCCACAAAAAAATAGAAAAAAGAGAAAAAGAAATAAAAAGAGAGAAAGGGGCAACACTACTATCCTTTTGAGAGATCCACACTAGTACTCCCTTTATATCCTTGTACTCCATAGAGATGATCTTTATGCATATAGCTATGTGGGGACCTTCACAGTATAGAACTTGGCTTGCATATTCCAAGGATGAGCCTCCTCAAAAGAGCTCTAGGTCTTCATGAGCGAGCAAGTTAGATGCACCCCCACTAGTTCCATTGGAGAGCTTCTTAGCTCGTATGTGCATTCGTTGCATGGCAATCCCTACTCCTCACATCATATCTATCATTTGGCATCTCTTGCCTATGATTGTCCTCATTGATGTGAGCCTTTCTCATCCTTTTTGTCCTCCTCCACCATATTTCTCTCTTTGCCATCCTAAGTGTCAACTCTCGTGCTTACGCTCATCCATTGCATGAGTGCTCAAAATATCGAAAAGGAGTGGTCAAATTGACTTGTACCTGGCTAGTGGTCTGGGGACGAGTCAAGATAAGATTTCAAAGAAGACCAAGTGTGAAACTTTAGTAGATTGAGTTCTCAACACAAAAATACATTTTTCTCGTATTCCCTATCCCCCTTCTTGCACGCAAACACCATTTGGAGATTTTCGAGTCACGGACAGCGAGAGCTCTTGCACCTAATGTTCTTTTGTTACTTATTTCAATGCTAATATAGACTCTTGCCTGTTATGACTTGAATTGAATATCTAACCTTGATTGCTTTACTTTTCAAAGTTCTTATATGGTTGCTAGCATGTCACCACAGAAATTATGTTGTTATCATTTATCTACTCGAGGACGAACAGGAATTAAGCTTGGGGATGTTGATACGTCCAAAACGTATCTATAATTTATGTTTGCTCCATGCATGTTTTGTGTGATATTGCTATGATCCAGATACACTTTTTGATCATATTTGGACTAACCTATTAACTCAGTGCACCCCAATGCCAGTTCCTGTTTTCTGCTGTTTTTCTATTTCAGTTTTCCCCCATATAAAAATTGCCAGAAAAATTCGGGAAAATTCAGATAAAAAATCAGCGTGACAGAAGCTTCGAGAAGAGCCCGGCAGGGGCCAGAGGGGAGCCAGGGGGGCCCAGGCGGCCACCCGGCGCGGCCCCACCCCTGGCCGCACCAGGGGGGCGCCTGGGGCCCCTGGCCCACCTCTGGCTGCCCTCTTTCGCCTATTTATCCCCCGTCACGGGAAAACTCCAAAAGCAGAACCCTATTCCGCGAACTCGCCTCTGTTCCGCCGCCGCCGCGCTTCCGAAGATCGGGAGCACCAGAAGACCTCTTCCCGGCACCCTGCCGGAGGGAGGATTGACCTCCGGGAGTCTCCTCTCCACCATGGATGCTCCCCGGATGTCTCGTGAGTAGTTTTCCTTGGACCATGGGTCCGTGATCAGTAGCTATGTGATGTTCTCCTCCACTCTTTGATCTTCATTGTTTAGACCTCGCGATCTGCCCAACATGCTCGAGGCACCTTTGTAATATTTCTGCTATTGCTATGTTGAGTTTGATAGGATCTGATGGATTATGAGATTATGTTCAGATTGTGATAGAGTAATATATTTGGTTTTTATCTCTTATATTTTTGTTCCTAAGTAATTCTTGCATGTTCTCCGTTGCTGTTTATTGCTTTGGCCAAGTAGTAGGTAGTGACTCCAAGAGGGAGCGTTGTGCTAGATTGTGGGTTCATGCCCCCCGATGACACGCTTGAGTGACAGAAACATGAGTCTAGGGGATGTGATGTTGCCACAAGGGGGAAAACAATGGTGCTTGTAACCGCGATTACAAGGATTGTTTACTTTACGCAGAGTTCTTTTTAATGCAGTTGTCTGTTGCTTTGGGTTTACACTTTGGGTGGGGCTCGCAACTTAATACCAGCGAGATGTTCTGGATAGATATCTCAAGGTGGATGATTAGTAGTAGATGCAGATGGATTTCGGTCTACTTACCTTGGCGTACTGCCTGTGCTTTTGAACCTCTTCCTTTCTTTTGTAGCATAGTTAGCATTGCGGTGCGTTCATAATCCTGTCAATTTCCTTTCTATAATTTGTTTACCTCGCATAGCAATTTTATCGTCTTTTGGGAGAGAGACATCACTAGCGAACATCACGTATCCCGTTCCATATCCTTATCACTGTTTCCACGCTATATTTACTTTTCTGCATTTACTTTCAAGTTGCTATCATTATCCCTTGCGTTTTATCCTTTGTAAACAACAAGACCGGAGAGATTGACAACCTCTCTGAACTTCGTTGGGAACAAAGTTATCTGTGTCTGTGTGCAGGTTCGCGTCAGTTGCGCCGCTGACACCTACTTATCATCTCTGGAGTCCTGCTGGAGACAAACCTTGGTATCTTCACCGAGGGAAAACTGCTGCTGCACTACATCTCAACCTTCCACTTGGGGTAACCAACGAAGGGGGCGAGAAGCCATTAACGCTCAACTGACTTTCCTTCAAAAAGTCCCTCAAGTTCTTTTATCTTCAAGGTCAACAAAACCCTTCATAACCAACTCAAATATATTTTGATATACTCCACTCTAACATCATTGGGAATGAGTTCTATCTTCTGCGCCATCTCAACATGAGTTACAACCGCATTGCTTGAGGATTATGCACCACTAGCCTTTGTCGTCAGTAATCACACCAATTTCGCCAGCACATCTTCAACGCCTTGATTCTCACCCTTTATTCAAACATTGCAGGAGTCACATGCTTACACGCATAACCACCAACAACACTCCCCATCACTGGATACTAACAACAAAGAACAACACGCACCAACACCGCCGTCGGGAGTCCCTAAATTTTCTCACAGCCTGCCACTGGGAGCAACAAAGAACTGAGTAGTATAAGTATAGTACAAGATGGGGCAACAAGAATTGGACACTCTCCTTATACTTGTCTTCTTCCTCACAACCAGCCACATGAAGCAGCGGGAATAGGAACACTTATCTCCCTCCATGTCCCTCTCTTATATCCACACACAAAAAAACACAATTAGGAAAAGCGCACAACTACCTCGTTTGCCTTCTATGGTGCCCCTTAGCATACCTTGCTCACCACTGTCGCAGTCAGCTCCACAGGTTGGCCTCCTTCACAGGAGACCCACCATACCATCTCTCCTCGCGGCCCAGTTTCCCACCACTAATGCTGTCCATCGCTAGGTTTTGACCGTTTGTGTTTCCAACCTTGATACCATGTAGTCAGAGACAAATCGTTTTGGTGTGTGCCATTCTCAATTCTTCTTCTTCACTCTAGTATACATATATAGTACACGAGGCTATTGGGCCTTTACTCTACAGATATAAACACAACACTACTACAACAGAAATGTATATACTATTTTTCTAAAATATTTGTATATTATTTCGCTAACCCATCTCTACGATGTTGGTCATGAAGTTTATTGGATTTTCTTGGTCATTGTTTTGGAATATATTTTGTATGTTGTGTAGGTGGCTCGATATGCCATCTTCGCTAACGCCCTTGAGTTGGCGTTGACGATCATAGCGGTAAAGAGGATTAAAGTTTTGGCGAGGCTCTTGTTGTTCTGGCTCAACGACACTGTAATTTGGATATATGGCTACAACTCCACTACATCATGCAGTCTACAATTTGAACTCTAAGGATTACAACTTCTCGTTGTACCCTATCTTCGCCCCCAACATCACCTACTTATCGACAAGTATGGTGATGAAGATCAGGTCACACCCACTCGCTTTGTAATATATGAGCATTGGCCTAAGCAGACTATAGTGGAGGACCTAGACAAAAACCATTGGGGGGGGGATTCAATGACATGATCTAGGGATCCAAAGGCTAATCTTTCCCCCATCTAAGCCCCTCATATAAAATTTTCTTCACGGTTGTTTCCAAGGCTGGGGGGGGGGGGGGCAGTTTCCCCCTAGGCTACAACGTAGCTCCTCAATGTCCTCTCACATGTCCTCACCACACTCCTAGAGAAGAAGATCCACAACGTTGACTTTCAGCTAAATGTGTTTTGGCTAATACCACAACTTGTCATACATGGCGTGGGCGATGCATTTTCTTATACAAGATAGTTGGAATTCTTCATTCAGGAGGTGCCAGACAACATGAGCGGAACGAGAACCAGCCTATTCCTCGCCACTTGGTCCATGGGGTCTATTTTAGGCACACCGCTATTTTGGATCATCAACAAATTTCGTGATAATGATGATCCTCTTGCACCTGATCTTTATCTATACAATTTTACTGGCCTCATGTTATATGTCTACAAAGGCATCATGTTCATAGTTGAGGACACCAAACTGATTAGAGTTCTTGAAATAGGGTTGCATGTCAAAATAATCAACAATGATAAGCCTCATGTTGACTCTTCGAAGTGAGATGCAAGGAAATTTACGCAACATGGTGAAGAAGATCAGGGCACACCCACTCGCTTTGTAATATATGAGCATTGGCCTAAGCAGACTATAGTGGATGACCTAGACAAAAACCATTGAGGGGGGGGGGATTCAATGACATGATCTAGGGAGCCAAAGGCTAATCTTCCCCCATCTAGGACCCTCATATAAAGTTTTCTTCACAGTTGTGTCCAAGGCTGGGGGGGGGGATTACTCCCCAGGCTACAACTTAGCTCTGCCACCGGCAGACTCGCGTTGCTGGACCATATACGAGAGATGGTGATGTAATCAGGGAGGGCTCACTCATTGGTCTGAGTAGACGCATCAATTCCTTCCTCTGCAATTAGATTGACCCAAGTGATTCTATTGAGGAAGCAATTGCACAATGAAAGTATT
Source organism: Bromus sterilis (assembly GCA_950022295.1). NCBI lineage: Eukaryota > Viridiplantae > Streptophyta > Magnoliopsida > Poales > Poaceae > Bromus > Bromus sterilis. The sequence goes on from OX465597.1 coordinate 38,305,175, forward strand.
GTTGTGGTTATACACACTCGTAGAATGAGTTCTTGGAAAGGATACCATAACAATATGAAGAGGATTTTTTTTTAGGTAACACTATGAAGTGGTTAAGGTTTCCACAAAAGATTGCATCTCTTCGTTGCACAATTACAATATACATTAGAGCAAACCATACACAGAGAATGTCAACCTTAGACTTTGCATGAAAATGCAGAGAAACCAATGCATAAACATCATCTAAATCAACTATTCTATAATTTATCAAGAGAGAATAGACAAAACAAAAGTTTCAACATTTACAATTATAAGTTTTTTATTACTTTTGTCTGCCAAGAGAATTGAAATGTAGCTTATGAAATAGTATGAGGAAATTGTTGATGGTGAGTAGAGATTTTCATTTATTTTTATTTTGCCAAGCATCCATACCGATTACTTTACTATATCACTAAGCTCCATAAGAACGGAGGCCTTTCATTCAATTGAGGTGGATTGGGCTTATAATTTTAACTTGGTCAATAATTTTCTAAGCAGTTTATAAAGATACATCATCTTTGCACACCATATATATCATCACTAACTTCCTTGCATACGTGTTGGTTAATTCGTAGATAACTGATAATTATACCTTCAAAAAAGAGAGTCCACTAGTTGGTTAATTCGTAGATAACTGATAATTATACCTTCAAAAAAGAGAGTCCACTAAAATATCGTACTTATAGAAAACAAAACACACTTCATCATCTTTCCCCCAAGTTAAACCATTCTTTATGAAATCGCAACAATACCAACCGCGCAGCGAAGCGCGCCCAATCCTTGTAGTAGGATGCAATGCATCAATACATGCACACACTAAGGGATCTCCCAATGCATTGTTTTTTAGCATAATATCATAGGTGTAATAAAAATTTAAGATACAACCCCTACAATGCATTGTTTCTTAAATGTTGTATCATATTTAATGATTTTAGCTCAATGCATAAATGTGATTGGTTTAATCATGCTTTTTGTATATGGCAATGTGCAAGGGTTGTATCTTAGCTAAGACCTTCCGCAATGGTAGTATCATAAGGCTACTATCATGCACATGATACTAGTGTATGATACTACCTTCATAATGCATAGTATCATAGCTTAGTATCATAAGTATGGTATTTATTGTCATGCAAGACACATATTAGCTTATCATTTATTATGATACGGTATCATAATATGATACTCAACCCTCTCTTTCTTCATTTAATTCTATGCCACATCATCAAATTTGCTTAGATGTCACGCATGATACTAGTTATGATATTCCCATTGCGGGAGGTCTAAGATACAACCTCCATCTTTTTTTTCGTTAAATAGTATGCCACATAAGCAAAATGCCTATAATTACATGTTAAGATACAAGGATTGTGAGTGACCTAAACTCAAGGAGCCGACGTAGGCCACATTGCTCACCGAGCACGACAGGCCATGCACCTCTCGCGATATAACACCCCTAGCTAGCTAGCTACAGAGCATTGAAAATCCGGTGGAGTTGCAAACGGTTCATAGTTAGCTGTCCTCTTCCATCAGAGGAAACTAGGATGGAAACCATCTACACCTCGTTTTCTCCCACGCTTTTTCCGGCAGCCGATCAAGAAGCCAGAGGAGGACGCAAAAAGCCGAAGGCAAGGAGGAAGACGCCGGTCCACTGGGTTGGCTGGCCCCCCACCCAGAAGTCAGTCGCGGTGATCCCTGATCCGGCTCGACAGCGGCCTCGCACCCACCGCAAGCGACACCCGAGCGCCGGCACGCAACTGCTACGGCGGTGGCCGCTGGAATGGCCGCGTGCGCGGGTCCCTCTTCTCCTTTTGAGCGGTGCGTGTGTGTGCGTCGAGGGCGACGTCTCTCCTAACGGTCCGGCCTTTTGGCTACGTCGTGTACATGAGTAACATGGCTGCTGCGACATTGTGTTGTGTCTGCGTGCGTGGCCTCGTCCGGTGGGGAGATTGGGAATTGGGATGACGGGAGGGGAGGGGAGGGTCGTGATTTTGATTCGATGGATCATCGGAGCACCTTCTCGTTGGCGTTGGACGTCGAGGTTCCAATGATCGATCAAAGACAGAGAGTACCGTGGTGAGGACCCCTTTGGTCCCGGCGTCTCGACGGGTGCACATGCGTAGGCGCCCGCGTTGTCCATCCACGTCCTCGCTCGCTCGGTGCGTTTGCCCCATCCCATGCCCACTTACCGTCTGTCTATGGGCGACGTCATTTTGTATCCACTATCCACTGCCGTGGCTGTCGATTCGGTGCCTTGAGATATTATTATATCATGGCTGTTGATTTTTATTTGGGTGCGTCAAGATATTTCTCTAGAACAAAATATAACCATGGACGTTCATATACACGTATATAACTTCATCTCTATAAATATATGTATTCACGTTTTATTCGTATGAACACCTCTTGAGATCATGAGTCGGAACATCATTATAAGGTTGACAAAACCATCACATGCATTCGCGTTAAGATATTCACATGATTCATTTTCTCATAGTACCTCCACTTTACCCGTGTCTTTTTTAGTTGCATGCTTCTTAGAATGCATGATTATAAGGTCACATACTAGCATCTTTTTTTGTGCATGATTATAACTTATAAGGTCACATACTCTTGAATCCTATCGCATTAGAAAACATGATTCTAAACCCAGTTTTGCTCTGACCCAATTGCATGCCTTCCCTCAACATGCAATTAGTCTCGAATCAACCCAGTTGTATGTTCATTAACGATGCGACTCTTACAGTTGCATGTCCTCCCTCCATATGCAATTTTATACACAAGAAATGGTTTTTATACAAGTTTATCACTTTTCAAATATATGCTGAATATTATTTAAATTATAACGTTATTATACATTTTTTAAATATATGTTTAAAATATTGTTACAAAATTGAAATTTTGTAATGATACAAAATAATTTTCCAATTTTTTTGACTTTTGTAAAAAAATACTCTATAAGTGTAGTGAACAAATATTTTGTAACGCGTCAATATTTTTATAAAGCGCCAAATATTTTTTTCAATGATTTTTTTAATTGCACAAACATTTTTCCATTGCATAAACCTTTTTTAAATTTCAAGTGTATGTTTCCCAGTGCAGTAACAATTTTGAGATCCCACAAGCATTTCTTTAGAAAGCTATCAATATTTTTAAAAATTATTGCCAATATTATTTTAACATTGCACTAACTTTTTAAATGCATAATGAACGTTGAATTAATTTTATGTTTTTTACTTCAAAAATAAAAGTAAAACTAGTAACAAGAAAGAAAAAAATGCAGTAGAATTTTTGTAAGGGAAAAAGATGCACTAAATACCTAGCGCTACTCGGCGATGGGCTGTCTATTTAGCGAGGCGCCTAGCTGTGCAGCTTCGCTCCTCCTCTATAAGCAAGAGAAAACCCATCTCATTTGAGCGTGTACAATGCGGCACTTGTGACCAACGCTAAGGAATTAAATCGCAGCCGATATACTTTTGTCAACTCTAATCCTAGGCTCATATTTAGTGTCGCTGCTGCGAAGTGAAGGCCGGCGCCTCGAGCGCTTTCTGTGTGTTAAATCCTCTTGGCAGCAGGCTATGCGCTGATAAATATAGCAATTAGCGTTGGAGGCTACGGCGTTGTGGCATGCGCTTGCACTATTTTTTCTCTCAATCGTCGATGTAAGTGCCTTGCCACTAGAGATGCTCTTAGGGATTAGTGGAAATTCCCAGTTGCCGCTTGGTGAGAGAACTATTTCTCACTTAGTGCGAGTCCTAGGGTACTTTCGCATCAAAGAATATCCTTAGTGTTTGACCTAGTCGCATGACTTTTTTGTTTTTCTTTCATTTATCCTTCTGGGTTTTGTTCTTTTTAATTGTTTTAGTTTTTATGTGTTATTCTTCTAGTTTTCTTAAGTTTCCATTTTTAGATTTTTTTTTTATTTCTTAAGTTTCCAAAGGTTTATTTTCTTTTTTTACTTTTAAACAATTATCTACTTTTTTAAACACATATTGTATAATTTTCTACACACACACTTAACATATTTTGATACAGATGAAATAATTTCTAAAATACATGATATACATTTGTGTAACTTTATGTGTTGAATATATGACAAATTACTTTCAAACACATGTTGGCCATTTTTTTATTTCAAAAATAATTTTTTAAACATGCAAAATTTCTTTTATATTGCATAAATATATTTGGAAATGGCATGGACATTGTTTTTGCTACACGTGAACATTGTATAAATGTCATTTACATGAGTTTAACGACATGCAGTTTTTATTTTGAATCACATGTTTTTTTAATTGTATTATCTTTTTTTTAAAAAAAATTCATGAAACATGTAAACATTTTTAAAAGTCATCGATAAGTTTTTTTAATGCTACCAATATTTTCTAAAGATGGGGTTCTTAAAGACCGGGACGGTTCAAGCGTCGCTGATCAGCGGCGCTCGCTATCACTCTTTCCCTATGTGCGTTTTGGTGTGACTTTTGGAACAAGAACAAAAAAGCATGAAAGTCTGATCTAACTGCTGGGAGATGGCACATCAGACGTACGGGGTGAAACCGTAGGGCGCCTGGCATCGGTTAATCGGTGGCGCCTGGCACCGGTTAATGATTAATCGGTGGCGCCTAGCGCTGTCCCTAATGTATATGCATCACATTGTAAGATCCACGCTTAAAAGCATCTTCAATAGATGATGTAGATGCAAAAGTATCTACCATTTACCTCACCGAGGTCCAAACACACTACTCCAACAAATGATGTATATGCAACTTTTTTTACATCACCTAGCTCAGATGATGCAAAATACAACACCTAAAGATGCAATTTTGCATCACCTAGGCGTGGTGATGTAAACTCAGATGCAAAATTTGTAGCCGCGCTTGACCGTCAACCGCCACTTGTTATGAAGTTTCATATCCCCTTCTCACGCAACCAGCCGCATCCCACGCACCATCGAAACATTTCAGCCGCACCTTGCCACCACTAGATTCGGCCTTCTCAACCCCGCCGTCATTGAATCGATACATTTCTCGCCGCCGCACGACTCTCAATCAGCCGAATTGAGCCCGTCGTCGACATCACGCCGCTGCGGAGGCACCACCCGATCCCCAGACGCCGCCGGTTTTTTAGAGATGTAAAAAGCTTTTTTTGGTGATGCAAATTTTGCATCATCCATTCTTACATCTCTAAATATACATCATCGAGCCCTTATTGTATAACTGTCTTACAAACTATGCATCACACATGCCTTCAACACAATATACAGTTGCAGGTTAATCATTCCAATGTCATACTATCACACAAGACCAGTCCGACCAAGCCCAAGGTTCAGCTTCTCCCGACGAGCTCATCCGTGGCGCCAAAGCCGGAGATGCCACGGCGCCGATCACCGGAATTCGAAAACGACCCCTTGACGCAAACCTCGTCGGAGTGGTCAGAGAGAATGGCGTAACCAATGCTGGTCACGTCCCGGGAGTAGCACCCGTCGGTGGCCTCGTACGTGTAACTCTGGCTCGTGCCCGACGACGCCCCGACCACGTCCCCTTGGTCGTCGAAATCCACGTCCACGGCGCACTCCTGCGCGTTGCTCAGCGACCGGGACCAGAACCCCGCGCGGCCGGCGGCGACCCTCTCCTCGGCGAACCCCAGCCGAACGTCCCTCGCCACCGTGTACGAGCCGTCGGACGACTCGTTCACCACGCCGACGAACACGTCCAGCCGGAAGCTCTGCTGCCCCTCCTGCGAGTACGCGATGCCGCCGCGGCCCGTGACGTGCACGCCGGAGTAGGCTTCCGTCGTCTGGTTCACCACCCTCTGGCTGTCGCCCTGGAGCTCGTTGGTGTTCTCGTAGCCGAGCCTCTGCGTCCACGCCGCCGTGATCTTGCCGTAGGACGCCGTTTGCACCCACCCGGTCGCGGAGACGCGCCGGAACGCCGTCGTGTAGTAGACCTCCCCGCCGGCGCCGTCGGGCCGGAACGCCGTGGTCGTGTCGAGCGGCGGCGCGTCGTAGCTGGTGATGCCCGCCGTCGTCGGCGCTCCCCTGGGGTCCAGCCAGAGGTGGAGGTTGGCGTCGATGAACCACGCGTCCTGGGCGTTGGTCACTGACAGGCCGAACTCGTGCGGCTCGCCGTCCAGCAATTGGCCCAGGAAAGGGGTGATCTCGATATCGTAGGACGGGAGATTGAACGAACCGATACCGGTGATCGGACGCCAGAGGAGCGGGTTAATGCCGCCGGTGTAGATAACCGGGAACGGCCACACGGCGCCGACGAGGTCCCCGTCAATGCTGACAATGACCTCACGGAAGGGGCCGTTGTTGGCGATCGTGTTGATGTACCAGAACTCGTCGTGCGCGTGGTACGAGAGGTACACCTCGAGGACGGCGCGGTAGGCGTTGGCCGGCACGGCCAGGCTCGCCGACCCGACGTCGTCGCCGTTCTGGATCTGGAACCAGAGGCCGTCGTTCAACGGGATGCTCTGCGAGATGGGGACGATGGCGTCGGCGGGGCCCAGCCCGGGCTGCGGAGGCTGGGGCGGGTGGCGGAAGTAGAGGTGGAGCGTGAGGTTGGCGTGGTACACGCCGGTGTACTGCTCGTCGACGACGTTGCCGAGGTACACGGCGAGGGTGGAGGGGTCGCGCGCGGCGATTAGGGACGCGTACTTGGTGACGTCCTTGGACACGGACCACGCGACGCCGTTCCTCCGTGGCTCGGCCGTGCAGCCGCGGAGGAGCTCGGCGCCGCCGAGCCACACTCCGAAGATGCGGTCGTACTGGACGCCCCGGCAGGCGGCTCGCCACTCAAGAACGGCAAGGGAGATCAGTGAGGCGTGTCCACCGGCAGCGGTCAGGCACGGCGGCGGGGAGTAGACGGCCGTGACAGGGGGCTTGGTGTAGGTATAGGCGAAGGAGTGCGAGAGAAGCACGGTGGAGCATGGGCCGAAGCTGCCCGGCGGTGGCCGGTGCGGCCGGTCCACCTCGAAGAAGGTGGTGGGTTCGTCCGGCGGAGGCGGCGCGCGCTCCTCGATCACTGCAACTTCCGCGTCTGAGAGACGGAGCTTGTGAAATGAAGCCATGGAGATCCGAAGGGAGGTGATGGCTAGCAGGAGGAAGAGGACGACGCGCACGAATGGCTCGGCCATGGTCGTTCGAGAGTGGAGGGGCAGTGTGCTTGGGCATGGCGCGCTTCGCCGAGAATTTAAATGGTTAACAGTGGAGGGAGAGTGTTGTAGTGCTCTCGAGCAGTGGAATTTTAAATTTTGTGAAGAGTAGAAGTGAAGTAGGGTATATTTTTCTGATGGGCCATGTAATGATCTTATTCCCTCCCTTGAGAGGGTTGCATTGCAAGTTTAAGTACAGCGACACTTGGCCCGATCGATCCATGCAGGGACAGACGACGGCTATCAAATGATCTAATTATCAACTAAGTTTGGATTGCAAGTTTACCATAATAAATTAGATGTACTAGAACAATGCCAGTGCGTCAAAGGGAGCATAAATTTTCTTATACAATTTTTTTGATGGTGGTGAGATCTCCGATGGAAAATCCTAGACGGTCGTGTAGAGAAAGGCAGTGAAGAAATCGACGAGTCAATGATCGGAGCGAGATATTAGGTGTTGTGTCACGACGGACGTGTAGATGTGTCCGCTACGGTGCGAATCATGGAAGCGAAGACACGGAATAGTCTCAAGAGCATGACCTCACGACTATGTATATGGCTTGGCGTCATCTAACCTTTCTTTTGTTGGGAAAGCTTGTTCTGTATTCGACATAGTCTAACCTTTTGTCTGCCAGTGTTGTTGCCAAGATCTGCAGATTTCATCATTGTGGTTTTGTTATAAGAAAACTACTTATGTATGTCGCTTATTAGGAGAACGATGATAAGTAGCAAACAACGTATTTCGACAAGTATTTCGTTCTGAAGGAGTGCAATTTTTTAGGGGTGTAAATAACGTATGTACAACGACATGATAAGCGAGCAGGGGTGCGCTTCGATTGGCGTGTTTTAATGTCCACATCGGTAAAGCAGTGGCCCAATACAACGATGGTGCACTTCGGGGTGCGACCTTATGTACACACTATTTTTTTATTTGTCAGTGGCAGCGGCGAGTAATTTTGTTCAACAACATGGGTAATTTCAAAGATGAACAAAAAATCTGAAGAAACTCAAATTCCTATATTAATAGGTAAAGATAGCACAAATGCTCGTGCATTGCAACGATAAAATAGTACTCCCTCCGAACCATAATAAGTGTCGCTCATTTTGTACTAAGCTAGTACAAATTTTGTACTAGATGAGGGACACTTATTTTGGATCGGAGGGAGTACTTCATATTCAAATTTAGTTAAATTAGTATGTGAAAAAAAATACTTTTGTTGTTCCTGCAAAATTTAGGCAAAATTGCTTATTTTTAAGTTATAATTTTATCAAAACAAGACATGTTAATCTTAGATTATTACATATTTTCCACGACGAACAAACTCAATTTGAAAAATAAAGTTTCAAATTAATTAAAATAGGACATGCTATTTTCAAAATATTTGCTTATGAAAGAGAAATAAAGTTATAAAATCAATTATGCTTAGTCGTTATTAATTTGGATTATTTAGCGTTTAGGGTTAGATTTAAAATTTAGTCAAAAATGATTATTTTTAAATTCTATTTTTATCAAAATAGGACATGTTAATCTTAGATTATTACGTATTTTCCACGACGAACAAACTAAATTTAATCAGTAAAATTTCAAATTTATCAAAATTGTTCATGTTATATTAAACATATTTCTTTATGAAGAAAAATAAAGTTAGAAAATAAATTATGCTTACCCATTATTCATCTGTAATTTTTAGCATTTCCGTTTTCCAAAAATAATTCATAATTGATTATTTTTAAGTTTCAATTTTATCAAAATAGGACATGCTAATCTTAGATTATTATGTATTTTCCGTGACGAACAAAATAAATTTAGGAAATAAAGTTACAAATTTACCAATATAGTACATGTTATTTTAAAAATATTCCCTTATGAAAAAAATAAAGTTATAAAATAAATTATGTTTAGTGATTATTCATTTGGATTTTCTAGCATTTAGGGTTTCATGTAATATTTAATCAAAATTGATTGTTTAAGTTCTAATTTTATCAAAACAGGACATGGTAATCTTAGCATCACGAACAAACTAAATTTAGAAAATAAAGTTTCAAATTTGTCAAATATCAAAATAGGACATGCTATTTAAAAAATATTTAATTATGAAAGTATCATTTTTTTATTCTGGATTCTCTAGACTGATTAGATACAAAAAGGGAGTTTTAAAAAAAATACAAAAACCGGACTAAGAAAGCCAACTTGTTTTATAATTAGGTAAAGATATTTTATATCTAAATGCTAATTAAGAAAACATAATATAAAAGTTATTTAATAGGCAAATGCGCAATAGGCCCAGCTAGGCCAATTCGGGGATTACGACCTGCGGCTTATGGCGGAATAGACAGGCGAAAAAGAATGAAAAACGCCCAAGCATTATTTCACTGGCGAAAGAGGCCCAACAGACTAGTGAAACTTATTTTTTCCTTGTAACTAACACTGGATTACGGGTTTATTTGTTAAAAAAGAGGCTTTTTCGCGAAAACATAAAATCGAATTAAGAAAACCACCTTCCTTTACTATTAGGTAAAGATAGATATACCTTAAATTGTTTTCTCCATTTCAATTTCCATAAACTATTAGGTTATTTTATGGGTGTGTGTAGGCCTCATCTAGATAAGATATGATTATGTCACAATTAAATCTGCACATGCATTTTATTAGAAAAGCCCATGTTCCTTCTCTTTATTTGTTTGTTTGTTCTTATTTTTTATTGTTTCTATTCACAAAATTCTATTTAAAAATGCCAATGATGCTTGAGCACCTTGAAGCTCGTTTACAAATACAATTTTATGCAATTTAATTTTAAAAAATATGAAGACACATACATATATATATTACGTATGTGCAAAATTTCAAAACATTATACACATGTAACGCAAAAAAGGAAAATATGTATTTTTAAAATGGGTTGATTAATGTTGCAAGTTGTTGATGTGCTAGAATTTTTTACAATATATAAATCACTATTTACTTGGAACAAACTTTTCACATGTTCATGCTGAGCACACATAAGTTTACATGAAAAAACTTATGAAACATTTAAATGTGATTTTATTATTAAAAAAATGCCGAGTTCTAAGGAGCTCTTGGCCCAGTCGAGGGTGAATTTGCAACTGAAACAAAATGGTTTTCAATGGGTGATTTAAAACTGGGTTGGTAAAGAAGTTCTGGTTGCGAGTCAATGAACGACTTGCAACTGGTTTTGCAAAAAAAGTCTAGTTGCTAGTCGATGGGAGACATGAATTTGGATTTAAAAAAAGTGAAGTTGTGAGTTAATGGACGACTTGCAACTGGGTTTTACAAAAAAATCCAGTTGTGAGTCGATGAGCGACACACAATTGGATTGCCTTTAATTTATAATACCTAAATAGTTCATCCTCACTAACATATTTCTCTTAACATGCAAGCTATCCACATCATCAAATAGGTCCACCATGTAAAACTTTTTTTCCACTAACTCTTAATGCACATGCCATTAACTTCGCATGTGCATGCATCTAAATAAAAAATAAAAAATATGCATTTGGCCTCACACTTTATAAGTGAATTTTTTCAATACAAAAAACAATCAAATTTTGAGTTTGCTCATATTTTTTTTTCTATGGACATATATAATTGTTATCATTGTTTTAGGTTTAGCCAAGTGTGGAGATGTCTCCACTGTCTTTACTCAACATATTTTCCATCGCATATCGTCTCGCTGATATATTGTCATGGTAATAAATTAACAAACTAAAAAACACACTCTTTTTTTGGAATTTTCATCATTTTGTTTAGATTTATACTCTAAAAATATTTCTTTCAAAAAAGATTTTGTAATTAAGTTATACTATGTTTAATAATTTTTCTCATGTTTTAAAACATTAAATTATTTCTTAACAATTTCCGCAGCAACACGTGGGGTATCATCTAGTTTAATAAAAGAATAGGGTGAGATGAGAGAGTTACATGGTAGGGGGGGTGGGGGTGGGAGGTGAGGAGGGGTAGGAGTGGAGTAAAGAGAGAAAATACAAAGGGGAGGGGGGGGGGAATCAGACTACACTAGGGACTGTAAAATTAGGGTTATGAAAGGCTGAAGACTCACACCTGTTCTGTGTCTGAGCATATCGAAGTCTGCTTTAAAACTCAAGGTCCAAGAATTCATAGACGGCAAGACCCCGCAAAAGTGTTTGTTGTTCCTTTCTTTCCATATGCTCCATGCAGCCACCACGAAAACCTCCATGAACATTGGAACAATCCATACAAGGGAGAAGGAGGAAAAGAATCTTCGGTAATTAGGTTAGGACAGTATGATTTTTATTTCTCATTGCAACGCATGCTGACGCTGCATCTTAGCAACACACTCTACCTTCTACCTCTCGACCTCTCTTGTTTCTTTTATGAACACACACATGAGAAATCTCAGGAAGAAACACACACACACAACCAAGGAAGACGCAAAAGGCTTTGCCGAGAGTTTCTCCCTTGGCACCACAAAGGCTACATTTTCTCTTCAGCCCTCTCGGCTACATTTCATTCCTTTTCTCAGAGTTAAATAGGTTGTACAAGATAAAAGCATGCATCCCTGAAATTTCTCCACGATGCAGAAGACTCGGCCACCATGTACTAACCCACTAACCCAACTAATTCCATGCACTAATTAACTAGTTTCTACATGCACCACGTCCATTGCTCCGGCAGCTTCTCCTCAACGGCCACATGACCTAGAGAGCTAACAAACTCTTGCATGCAAACTAACTAATCCTACTCTCTTGGCTAACACCTCTGTCAACTAACATGCAGATACATGATCATGACAAGATTAAAACTAACAACACACAGGCATTTTTGCTAGTTGAGCTCTATGTATCGTTTGGGTACCTTTGATATGGATGGTGGTACAGATGCTTGCACCCGTTTAGTATGTCATCGTCGGAATTTCTGCTCTATGTTAGTCCTGGGCTGGACTGCTTGCTCTCTCCGTCGACATTGATCTCTGGCACGCCCGTCTCAGCCATCCCAACTCCATCACCCCTTCGTTAAATTATGCTAGGATTTTATTTTTTCTGTAATAAAATGGATGATCCCTCTGAAGCATGTCTTCTCAGCAAACATGGTCACCTTCCGTTTAGTTCCTCTTTCGCAGTTTCATCATTTCTGTTTCAGTTACTTCATAGTGATGTACGGACCTCGCCTATTCCGAGTAACTTAGAATTTCTTTACTATCTTGTGATTTTGGATGATTACTCTCATTTTGTGTGGACATTTCAGCTCCACTGGAAATCTGATGTTCCTGCTACCCTCGTATCATTCTACTCCTATGTCGTCACACAATTTGGTAGGGACTGACAACGGGAAAGAGTTCGATAACATCATCATCCGCACCCTTCTCGCTCGCCATGGCACCATTTCTTGACTCACATGTCCATACACTTCCCAACAAAAGGGTCGTGTCGAACGCATCCTGTAGACTCGCAATGATTGCATCCACACCCTTTTGTTCCATGCTCATATGCCACCTCGGTTCTGGCCCGATTCTCTCGCCACCGCCACCCTTCTTTGTCAACATCCGGCCTTCCCTCTTGCGCTGGCACTATCTGCTTCATCATCTTCTCTTTGGTTCGCCTCCTATGATGATATCCGCATCTTCAGCTATATTTGCTATCCTAATACCACCGCCACCACTCCACATAAGCTTGCCCCGCCAACACTAAAGGACTTTGATGCTACAATTCGGTCTCCCATCGTGTTATCATTTTGCGACACATTTAATTTGATGAGCAGTGTTTTCCATTCCACTCGCTTTAACACTTCCATGTTTGTCTATCAACAAGGTCATGAGGCTGCCTATCTGCTCCTTTACGTTGATGACATCATCTTGACGGCATGCACCACTAATATTCTTTGATGGATCACCGATCGACTTCGTGCCAAGTTCACCATCAAGGACCTTGGGCCACTACATCACTTCCTCGGCCTAGAAGTGGTACGTCGCGCAGACAGGTTCTTTCTTCACCAGCGTAAGTATGCTCTTGAGTTACTTGACTGCGTCGGGATGCTTAACTACAAAACCGCGACCACTCATGTTGAAACGATGGCCAAGCTATCCATACCTGATGGTTCGCCCGCTCCGGATGCACCCTTCCACCAGTTACACTCGCCATGAGTTGCAGGATGGCGTGCAACACGTGTGCCTCCATATGCATTTGCCTCGTGATGTTCACTGGACCTCCATGAAACAAATTCTCCATTACATTCGCAGTACTATAGATCTTGGGCTCACGATTCACGCCTCCACTTCTACGGACATTGTGTCCTATGTCGATGCATACTAGGTTGGTTGCCCCGATACACGGCTTGTCACTTCTAGATATTGTGTTTATCTTGGTTCCTCCGTGATCTCTTGGTCATCCAAGCATCAGTCCACCGTCTCCAGGTCCAGTGCTGAGGCTGAGTATCGCGGCATGGCTAATGCCGTCACCGAGTCCTCCTGGCTTCGAGAAATTCTCTCCCAACTATATTGTCTTGTGGACAAAGCCACTATGGTGTACTTCGACAACGTCTCCACTGTCTACCTGTCCGAGACCCCGTTCATCATCGTTGCGCCAAGCATATTGAGCTGGATATCCACTTTGTTCGTGAGAAGGTGGCTCTGGGTCATGTTCGAGCCTTCACGTCCGTACCTTCTAGTAGTTTGCGTAAATTATGATGAAGGGGTTACCGACGTCGACTTTCGAATAGTTTCGGTCCAGTTTGTGCGTCAGTGTCACACTTCGACTGACGGGGGGGGGGGGGGGGGGGTTGAGTAACCTTTGTACACGTATATAGACATGTACTCTAATATTCGTCTGTCTCGTTAGTCCTTGGACGTGGTCATCTCCTTTTACCTCTATATATTCGCTTCCTTTTTGAAGGTGTTGATGTTGAAGAACTTCTTCATCTGTGTGGAGTCATGAGATGATTGGTGTGGATATGATTATTTCTATAGTTTACCGGTCGTGGATCTGAGCGCTTTGGGTTTTTCTTTCTCGGCTACGCATAGTTTTGGATTTATATAACATTTTTTTAGAGATAAGGCTTACGGCCGACTTTATAAATAAAGCCAAACCGATAGGATCAGTTTACACAGATCAATACGAACAGAAGAGTAATAAAGGAGTTCATACAAGGCACCCAGGCCAAGATAACGGCACGCACGCCAGCAACCGACGAGCACAAGATAAAATCAAAATCACTTGCGATCTAGGAGGACTCTAGGGCCAGCAACCGGATGATTACAACGACTATAGGGGGAGACACGATGTCGCCATGGCCTTCATGCGAACGATGATCGCCACCATGTCGTCCTGGACGTCTTCTTTATTCAAAGCCTTCCAAATCTTTAAGAAACCAATAAGCTTAAAAATGCACACCGCAAGCCATTTAGGGAACTTTTGCTCAATAGTAAGTTTGTTTCGGATGGTCGAAAGAACCCAACAAGCAGAAAAAAGTGTTGGGGAACGGGACAGAAAACAATAATTTTTCATAACCTACGATTCCCGAACCCATGACCTATGCTACGGCGTTGCAAGTAACGAATGGAAATATGTCACATACCAATATGTAGTCCGTAAAGCGGGAAATGTTTCCGCGTGAACGTGGTTGATATAGTCGTACACGGCAATCCCCGATGCCGCGAAGATCCACGATGACTCCAGAGGCCACCCGGTCCTTGTAGACCAATGACGGGATTACATCCCCGTCGGAACGTTGTCGGTGAAGACATCGCGATACGGCCTCGACGATGAAGAAGCACCGCAAGTGTAGCGCATCGCGGGATTACACACGTACGATGTACTCGACGTTTCCTTCGGGCTCCAAACCAGAAGAGCAGCGAAAGAAGATGGATTCAGATCCCAGCAGCACGATGGTGTGCGTATAGTGGAGAAACCTCCAACCCAATGCAGACTCCAAACAAGGGGAGTTCGCTCAAAGGAAAGAGAAAATAGGAAAAAAGAGATCAACATAATTTATCTTTATTTTTCTGGAATTCATTTTTTCCTTTTTCTTTTTCTTTTCTTTTCTCTTAAAGAAAAATAAAAGAACCTTTATTCCATTTAATTATTTATAATCCCTCTGATCCAAATTAATTGACGCACACTTAGTACAACTTTGTATTAGAGTTGTACTAAATGTGCGTCAATTAATATGAATAGGAGGGAGTATTATATTTTAATATTTAATTCATTTAATTAAATAATAAAACATATCTAAATAACTTTCCTAACAATTCGGAACTATGAAAATTTTTCCGTCTTCCCTCCGAAACGATTTCAGAGTTCTCTCTTATTTCTCCGGCGATCCCGGATTTATCCTTAATGCGTCGAATACCCTTAAGCGTGACACCCTACGGCCCGGGAAACAGCAGACATGATCAAGACACTCTCTTGATCAATGTTAGGGATATCGCTTATCGGGAACTTATCGTTCGACCCAAGATAAGGGGCAAATCAGACGATTTATTGGTATATCAGGCTATTAATCGGCACATCGGGCCATTTCTCGGCCAAATTATCTTATCGGTGCGACACCGAGAAGGGATAAATCGGACGATTTATCAGAATATCGGACGATATCTGGAACAGTGCTCTTGATCAATGATCATCAGTTGGACCTGGTTACAATCTTTATGGCCCCTGCGCTTCCATCGAATGAACTTCATCGCTATTGAAATCCAATAAAGTTGAGTCATGTTCCCTTTGTCCTACGGTACTTTTTTTCTCCAAGGTTTGATCGTCGGTATCCAATATACCTAGTTCATCCTCGTTATCGACAAACAAGTTTACTCGTTTTCATGATATTACAACCCTGTAACCTAGTCACATGATTGCAATCTTTATGATGTAATATCACCGAGTGGGCCGAGTGTACCTATCCGTCACTCGGATGGACAAACCCCACTTTGATCTATTTGTATATTTTAGTGAGGCGTTGGATGTAAATTAAAGCATCCTAATAGATAGTAATTACGTATGATCATTACGGTCTAAGGATTTTGCAACACTTCTGGTGGGTGTGTGTCCATCATATCATTCTCCCAATGATACGAACCCATTGTCAATAGACGATTATGTTCTCATGATCAGGAAACCTTGATAATTCGATTGCCAATGGACTAGTATACAAGAGTTAACTAGGGACTTGGTTGTTTGTATACCGCATGTGTATTAAGGTCTCCGCTTAATACAATTATAGCACAGTATAAAACGTATTATGAACCAATGGAATATGCTAATAAACATATTTTATTTGTCTCTAGGGCACATTCTCAACAAAAATAAGACCCAAAACAAACACTTAGATTTGCCCGACAAGGAATTAGCCAAAGTTCGGACCTCCACAAAGGAGCCAGGGTCCCAATTATTGCCCATCCACGAGTGGATACAACTTCATAGGAATTTAGTCAGGTTAAAGTGGAAAAAATGTGATGGGCACTCTCCGGAATTTGATAGACAACGCAATCTGCACTTGGTTTAGTTGTGTTTATGAATATGATCAGAAGAGGGGAGTTTGCCCTTAAACTCTTGCCACATAGAGTCCTTGATTTTGGGGGTAACACGAGCACACCAAATCGGATAAAACCTGGGGGAAGGGGAGCCCCCAACTAAAACATCATAGATATATTTAACAGAGAACCTACCCGAGCTTGTAAGGGTCCGGGCAACATCGTCTATACTCTCTGAGAGTGTCGAAAGAATAGCAACAAGACGATGTCAGTCTTCCAACTCTTCAGGAGACAGGGACCGACACAACCTAAGATCCCAACCAGCTGCAGCCACCTCTAAGATAGAGATGTTGGCATCCGAGCAGTACGAGAACAGTACGGGGAAGGCCTCAACAAGATGCCCCATGGGGACCACAAATCAAGCCAAAATCTAATAGAATTGCAAGTTTTTCCAAGGATTTCTAGAATTGCGAGCCACCCGAGGCCGAAGAGAAGATGGGGAGGAGGAGGGGAAATATTGAGCCTCAAGAAGGCGGAGCCAAAGAGGAGAGTGAGGCTCGTTGCAAAATTTCCACCACCACTTAACGATAAGGCATTTATTCATGATTTGCGTATTCAAGATGCCTAGCTCACCCAACTTTTTTGGCAAACACATGGAGTTCCATTTGAACAACCGATATTTCCATTTTTTATCTGTGGAGTTCCAGAAAAAGTTCCGACGATGTTTATCCATCGCCTCATGGGAGGCACCTGGCATCATATAAAATCCCATGGTATACATAGGCAAGGAAGAAAGGAAAGCGTTGATAAGGCAAGTTTTGGCTGCGGTAGAATGGTGAAGCCCCCTCCAAGACATCACCCTATTACCAACCTTCTGAACCAAGGGCAACAGATCCTTAGAGGTAATAGAATCCGGGGAGATAGGGGTCCCGATATATTTGAGGGGGAAGGACCCCAGCGAGCAGTTCATCATATCTGCAATCCTGCTGGCCTTAGAGGAAGGGAAGTCGAGCACAATCAACTCACCTTTAGCTACGATATAAAATAGTGATGCATTTTGGACGTATCAGCCGCCTGACTCAAAGAAGCCTGGCCTTCAGCATGACGAGACTTTGTCGCCTTCAGTTTTTCTTCTTTCTTTTTCAGCTCATGTTGAAGTCGGTAAATATCTCTTCAACTTAATGTTGCTTACCAGACTCGGCTTCAAGTTTTTCCTTCAATTGCTGAGTCGCCTGGCCATTCTCCAGAGTCAGTGCCTACGCAAAACAAAACAGTCCTTGTGTTTTACAAAAGTATAACAAACACTTGGGGCTACATTGCGAAATGAGAAGCATAACAAGTTTTGTGTCGCCATTTGACATAACAACCCGGTACTTGAGGGCTACATTCATATAACTATACACGATTAAACATACCTCGTAACGTTGCTTGATGCACACGATCAAGTCACGCTGTTGGCCAAGTTGACTCATCGACTCCAATATAAATCTTCAAATGAAGATTTTTCAAGGGTAGCCACAAAGGGCTGACTTGTAGATTGTCTCTCCACATTTGTATCCTTCCACATCATTGTGGAATCCGGCTCTGCAGTATGATCCCCAGTCACATGAACTTCCTCCCCAGCCACCGATTTATCAGTTGTTGGAGTCAGAATTGGATCTTGGGCATCGACTGTCTCTTTGGATTGAGCAACCGTCTCCTCGGTTCTACCCTTGGGAGAATCATCCTTATATATATCCGACGGACTTGAGTCGGCAGGAGAGGTACCTTTCATTTGCTTCTCTTCAGAAACTCTAGGTGTTTTCTCCACAACAATCGGCTCATCTGCTGCTGAAGAGCCGGGCTTTGTTTTGCTCTTGGCTTGAGACCTAAAAAGAAAACACAAGCCCATTAACTCTGATAAAAATGAAAGTATTATCTTATGGATAAAAGCTACATACCCACGATTGATGGGAAATTTGTCAGGAAGCCGAACAGATGACTCCCCAGAAGAAGGATCTCCCTTTGTGTTGCCACCAACAGGCCCCTGCTGTTTAGCAGGATTTGACTCAGTGCCGACTTTTTGACGAGTACATAGTGGATAATTGGGGAGTACGGTATTAAGGTGATAGACAGACTCAGAACTACGAGCCCGTATTTTCTTCTCTTTCTCCTACAAACGGAACAAGTATAAGAGATAAATTTTTCACAGAGATAATTGGGAGAGTCGATAAATATTACCTTTTTCTCCGGAACTCAATCTTTCTCCGCTCGGGGAGAGTCAGTTCTTGCCGTAGGGTCTTCTTCCTCGTCGTCATCTTCATCATCTTCATCCGAGTCCTCCTAAAACGGACAAAGACAAAATGAGAGAAATGATATTCCACGGAAAAGAGATTAAATTATTACTTACATTACAACTCGGGCTTTGGATGTCCGCCTCCTCATCAACAATGGAGGGCTCTTGAGTGGTGACCCACCATGGTCATCTCCCTGAAAAAATATAGCGAAAGACAAAGTGTCAATGCAAGAATGATTTTTTACTAAAGGACGTACAGTTGATAATTAAACATACCGCGGGAGCCGAATTTTCGATGCAGAAGGGAGCAATGCCGACCATTGCGATATCCTTCTTGCTCTCTGCAAGATACTTCTTACAAGCCGCCACAAGGGTAGCCGGTTCTAATTCTACATGCGCGTAACGCATGGTGTCCTGTGGACCAGTGTACTCACACATAAGTCGGTCCCTCACGCTGAGAGGCTGGATTTTCCACCCAACCCAACATCGGATCAGGTATGTGCCGAGAAGTCCATGGGCAAATAGTTCCTTCATTCGGGCAAACAAAGGCTCAATTTTTCCCTTTTCTTATCGCTCGGATAAGAATTCAAGCCGTCATGATAAATGAGTCGGCTGTCGCGAAAGCCGGGAAGGAGACGTTCACCCTCTGGGACCTTGACAGTGCAATAGAAGAAATACTTCTGCCATGTTTTCACATGAGTAGATAATTTCAAAGTCGGGAACATACTCCTTTGTCGCTTCTGAAAGGCGATTCCTCCGCACTCCAGTAGAGGACCTCCTCTATGCTCAGTTTGCTTATTACCATGAAAGAACTCGGCAAACAAAGCCACGGTCGGCTTCCTTTGTAAATACACGTCACAAAAGACTTGGAAGTGGCAGATATTCAGAATAGAATTGGGAGCCAGATCTTGGAGGTGTAAACCGTATGCGTGCAGAAAGTTCCTAAAAAACTTGGACGCAGGAGGACTGAATCCCCGAGTTATGTGATCAACAAAAACTATCACTTCACCTTCTCGAGGCTGTGGTCGGGTATCCTCGCAAGGGGCACGCCATTTGATTTCTGGCTGAGGAGGTAAAATACCGGTTTTCTCCATCTCCTTTAACCTCAATTGGGTCATCTGTGATTTCATCCAATTGGCCTCTAAGGTATTTTTGGAAGTCGGTTTTTCCGAGGGCTTTGCCTTTTTGCCTTTGGGACCTACACCGGATGTTTTCTTCCCCATGGCGAAGGAAGAAGACCTGTTTTTACAGATATACTAAGTCGGCTGAAGAAAAAGATGACTAATGCTACAACACAATTCATTATCCACAAAGTCCGATTTCGAGAAGTTAAAAGGTCCGGCTTAATAAAACAGCAAGGCCGATGGATCTGTGAAACCTAGAAAATACTTATAAAAGAAGGATTTTATTCTGATATTTATGAAAAAAAACGAAGATGACTATAGTGTTGGGAAACGTAGTAGAAAACAAAAAATTTCGTGCCTACGAATCAAGATCCCAAGATCATCCAAGAAAGATGACATACAACGTTTAGGCCATTGCTCACCAACGGTTGCAGCGGAAGAAGAGTTGATGAAGCGGGTGGAAGTAGATCTCGTGATGCGTCTCACGATCCGTCCCACGATCTATCCCACGAACGAATCCCTCGAGAAATTCCCTCGAAGAGATCTCCGAGGAAGAAGAAGAAGTTCATCGAAGAAGGATCAAAGTTATGATCCCTCTACCGGTATCTACACATCCCGTAGCAGCAATCCAGCAGCGCTCCGCCGTCCAAAGAAGAACGCCAATGAGAAAATTAGAGGGAGAAAACCCTAACGGATTCCGATCTAGAACAGCATCTGAACCGGGGTCTAATTGTGGAGCAACGGGGTTTAGAGGGAGGGATGGTGGCGCATAGGCCTTGGGGTCAAGTTGTGCTGCGCCCCCCCACCCCCTCCCCTCATTATATAGGTGGCCAGGAGGCCCTTGGGGCGCAATAAGGGGGGTGGGGAGTACAACTTGGACTCCCAAACCTCCCAAACCTTCCCACACCTTCCCACCGGAAACCTGCCATATTTGGGTTTTGGTATTCCCACCTGGAGGAGGATTCCCTCCCCTTGGTGCGCCCCCACCTCCTTGGACGGCCAGGGCAGCCTAGGTGGCTTGCCCCCCAAGGCTAGGGGCGTGGGGTAGTGGGTGATACTTCCCGGAAACTTCTGGAACCTTCCAGAAGCTTCCAGGACCTTCCGGGACCTTCGGGGATCGTTTCGGGACATTCCGGAACCTTCTGGAGCACTTCCAGGACCTTCCGGGACCGTTCTCGGACGTTCCGGAGCCATCCGGATAGTTTCCAAGACCATCTGAGTTACAGTTTAAGCCACCCGATGACCGCGAAGGTTCTCGGGACGCCCAACGATTATCCGGAAACT
The DNA here is from genome assembly GCA_950022295.1 of Bromus sterilis. NCBI lineage: Eukaryota > Viridiplantae > Streptophyta > Magnoliopsida > Poales > Poaceae > Bromus > Bromus sterilis. Next base: position 38,326,483 of record OX465597.1, read on the forward strand.
ATTCCGCTTGATCCAGGACTTCCCCGGTACCATTCTCATATGTTCCGGAACCACCTGGGACTACTCCAGAGTGATCCGAACATATCCTTAAATACCCAAAAATACTTCTGGTGCCCTTATGAACTATTTCATAAATCCCCGGAACTACTTTCGGTACCCGTATGAACTATTCTGTTTTGCTTCCACTAAACCTTCTACCATTCCAGCATTCTAACAGACTACTGCTCGTTAAGTGTGTGACCCAATAGGTTCGGTATAATGCGGACATGACTCAGAACATCTTCCGGACATAGGTCAACAGCCTTTTGTCAATAGCCAATAATCAACAGCGGAACCATGGACACCCATGTTGACTCCCGCACATACACGAAGAAACTTTGAGTGAACCATTCTGTTTAGTCATGTACCATTCCCTTTGGTTCGCGATATATGACAAAGTTAGAGGAGAAGTTTGGCACCCATGTGTAACAACTTCTTGAACACAAGCCACTCATTATCCTCTTTGCTCGTTTGTCCCTTTTCTCGTTATCGTATTCCGGTATCCCCGTGACTGAATCACAATGCGCCTGGCCAGACTATAATGGATACCGTCATACCGAGTGGGCCCGAAGTGAATATCTTCTTCATCGTGAAGGAGCAAATCCCAATCTTGAACTATCATAGTTACTGGACACACTATCCAATGTACCCAGAACTTATTTTACTACTTCCTAGTAACGGGAAGATTCATCTAAGAACCAAAGTACATCTTCATGTGTGAAGCAACTTGATACTCTCATGGTCTAAGGAATTACGTATATGATAACATTTCATGATATGGCTTATAACGTTGTTATGATGTGATCTCTAAGTATATCATTCAATACTGGGGTCGGTTCAACATCATTGTTCTGCTAACAATATGTTCCCATTGCTACTGACATCCTTGTTACAAGAACAATGTCCATGATTAAGAAAACGTAATCATCAGTTAGCACATGAGCTGGTCTTAGAGGCTAAACCAGGAACTCTTAGTGTTTACATTTCCACACATGCAAGTGAGTTTTCTTATGAATATCATAGTCAGGGTCATTGCAATTATAGCACAGAAATATAAACATTAATTACGAACGTGGACATATATATAATAACATTTTATTATTGCCTCTAGGGCATATTTCCAACAGTCTCCCACTTGCACTAGAGTCAATAATATTATCAGTGCTTGAGCACTTTACACCTATGGCATACCGGTGTAATACATGCTTCATTTGTGGTATAGACTTCATCATCGGATCTGACGTTTCAGGCCCGTTTGTATCTTGCATATCTTCGCGTTTTCACGCTATCATAAAATTCGCTAATTTTATCAGTTTAGCTTTGTATATGTTTTGGATCATTTGGTAGGACCTTGGTTCCTTAGAATAAGTTATGAAATCATTCATCAATGTTCCATGAGCTTCAAACATCTAGGAAACCATACCACGTTCATAAATGAACTCATGATTCAAAATACCCTCCCTTGTTACTTCTTTAAGCAACAATATACTTAGCCTCTGTTATAGAATTCACCACAGTATCTAACTTAACACAGTTCCTTCATACCGTGCCACCCTTACGTGTGAAACACATAATCCCATTTAATATCGAAAATCGGTCGGAGTAAGTATGAAGACTGAATTGGTGTAACTATTTACATCAAAAATTCAGCTGGTGTAACTCATTACAACGAGCTCTTCATTCTCTCCATTTTTCTGAGAAACATATCTTATCTTTCATAAGTTTAACTTTTCACTGTTTGTCCAATGATCAACATCTTGATCACTTTGGTATCTTGCTCACAACCTTTTGGAGCACTGGACATATCGGGTTGTTTTACATATTATGGTGTACATGATTAATCCAAACACACAGGTGAGTGGAATTCAATTCACGTGTTTTTGCCTATCTGTGTTCATCAACACCGATTTCTGCAAACAACTTTTCACCACGACTTCGACAAGAACATATTTCTTGGCGTTTCATACTAAACTACTTTAGTATCATGTCAATATGTAGTGTTGGCTTTAGCATGATCTGGCACATACTATCTTAATATATCACTGTGCTCAATACTAATGCTATATTAGCCCAAGTTTTTCAACTGAAAACTATTTCCAATGAAGTCCTTATTCGTGTCAAGAAATTTATATAATTTCCAATCAACAATATGTCATCTACATGAGGTTTTAGAAATATCATTCAGCTCCCACTTACTTTCTTGAACATTCAAGCATCTTCGTTTATTCCCGATGAAAACAAACTCTTTTGGCAATTTCATCATAACAAAAATTCCAACTCCATTGTGTTAGCTTCAGTCCATCACTGGATATCCAAGGCTTGCATCTATTTTAGCATCCTTTGAATTGACAAAACATTCCAGTCGTATCACATATACGTCCTTTGTTATATTTCCATGTAGGAACTTTGTTTTGACGTTCATTCTACCATATCCTATAAATGAGATATGTAGTAATTGCTAATATAATCCGAACTGACTAAAGCATCTCTACGGTCGAAACTATTTCGCCGTAGTCAACCTTTGAACTTGCTAGAAAACAATTTTCCAACGAGTTGAGCTTTATGGATAAAACAATTTCATCCGAATCAATTATAGATCCATATATATATTCTTCAGACTTTTAGTCTTTCGGAGGGTCTACCAAGTTCAAAACTTGACTTACTTCCATGGATACTATCTAGGATTATTTGGCATTTAGCCAAATCCCGGAGTTAGGGCCCATCAACGCTTCTTTGTATATCACAGGTTTATCATTGTCGAACAACAATATCTCATTTACATAAAAATGATTGTATGAGTTTTGTCTAACCTGTGTGGTTCAGCTTCCCTGAAGATTCAACAATCTTTGACAAGTTGCACTGTCCTCCCACTCACTCTTTTGTAAGAAACTATTTTTCTTCAAAACACAACGTTCTTAACAACAAACAGTTTTGCTTTTGTGTAGTGATAAAGGAATACCAAAACTTTTGGCATAACCTTAACAAAGTAGCACTTATCTGATTTGGGGTTTTGAGTATGTCAAACATATGCCTCATATACCCAAATTTTAAGAAAAGACAACATGGTTTTAATAGTTCATACCACATCTAATATGGTGTCATTTCAACAGATTTGATGGTGCTCTTTTCAGTGTAAAAGACGTAGTCACTTAACACATAACTTTAATAAGTATAATGGCAAATTGATAAACGTCATATTTGATCTGACCGTGTCATACATGGCTTGATTACATCTCTCGAACACTTTACTCATAGTGGTGTTCCGGGAGACGCAAGTTATGACACTTCTTCACAACTCACCAGACGTTCGCTAAACTTGTAACTCAAATATTACTTTCTACAATCTAATTTGCAGAAGCTTTATTTTCTCGTTACAATGAATTTCTATTTCACTCTAAAATTCCTTGAACATTTCAAATATTTCAGACGTATGTCTCTATTGAACAGATATCCACATATCTACTTCAACTCATGAGTGAAGATAGGGAATCCACTGTACACAACTACACTTATTGGACTACACACATCATCATGTATGATTACCAATGGTTTAGTTGCCCGTTCATGTATGGCCTATCAACGGTGTTTTATTCACATTACTTCGAGACAAAGATCGCAAGCGTCAAGTGATTCATAATCATATGACTCGAAAGTCCATCACTTATGGAAATTCTTCATGCATGTTATGTCACTTGTGATAAACGGCAGTGCCACATCTATGTGGTATTTCTGTCAGTCTTGCGACGTTTAGCGTCAGTGTTATGGATGTTTAGTGTTATTATCAAGATTCATAACATACAACCTATTCATAATGGAAGTATGGCCTTTACGTTATTCATAGCTTTGAAAAACTCTCTTGCAACAAACATGATTCAAAATGATGTTTTGCAACAAGGCTAAAGTGTAGTAACAATTTACTCAACTCTAAAATGAATTATGAAGATAATCATAGAGTCAACACACGGTATAGTAAACCTTTTACCGTGTTCCCGAGCGTGTCAAAACTCATCATTTAGCTAGTCATAAAGGCCATAGTATTTCTTGCATCGACTTGCAACGATATGCAATTGAAGTGATATTCTAGTGATCAACAGTTTAATCACAATATACAAGAATTAAGATTAACCGCTTAATCATGATTCCCAAGAATTACATCTTTTGACCAGCAATGAATTCATCTATAACTTCGTATGACTTTCATTTCTGAGCTAGATATTCCAGTCTTCTTTCGCTTTGCCTTTATACGTATCATAGTTCTATTTCCAATGTCACTCCTACTCACAGAAGATCACATATGATCAAGGGTGGCGCATGCCATGGAATTTCCGGCGTGTGAGTCTTACTAACATCCTTTGGACTTCCTTTCCCTTAATTCTCATCATCATATGATCGGTGTTCTTCTGGATCCCACACTTATCAGTTTTGTTTAGAGCACAGTGAACATTTTCACTAATGCTTACAATCATAAATTGTACTAGATATCTTATATCCAAAATTAATTGTCTTACTACTGAAAACAATTTTTCAGTTCCATGAATATAACATAACTATCCCAAACGTTTCGAAGTTCGGGTTTCATGGTGGTGAAGACAATGCACTTAGCTGTGGTGGAATTCTAGCATTTTGCATTATGGACGTAAGTCACATCATCCATAGCATCAGCGGGAGAGCATCAAAAATTTGCGATAGGACAAGCTCCTTCTCGACACTATTGAGGATAGTCCTCACAATACGGTACCAATCGTAAAGTTTTTACCAGACAATACAGTTAATCAAAATCAATTGGGAAGGTGGTAACGCGAGCCATTATTCTACAATGATAATGCAAATACTAAGACTTTGTTCATAATTAAGTTGCACTTGTGATTAATCAATTTAATTACTAAGTGCGCTCCCACTCAGATCAATATCTCTCGTAATTGATACTGGAGTGATTCAAGATCCAACCCAATCGTCCTCCATTGATGTGACATCATTGTGACTTAGACTAGACCGGTAGGCCAACTTGCCAATCACGCCAAAGGTGATTCTTGTTCATCTTTCGATGGGCGTGTTCCGGTAGCAAACTTTTATCCAAACCGTCAAGACAACCAAGTGTAATTGCAGTGTGTTCTTAACACACCCGCCTTTTATGCGTCACACCGTGTGCACCCATGTGACATGACCTACTCCGGTGTGAAACATAGTATAGACGGTGCTACAGTTGGAAGAACACTATCAACTTAATATTGTTTTGCGAGAGATCACCCTAATAAAATACGACTACCGCGCATCAAACAAGGGTGCATCAAAGGGATAAACATCACAGATAGTTCATAAAATTATGTGATATAGTATATCCCTTTGCTTCGTGAAGTCTTCATTGTCTTCACGTCGTCGTGGTTGAAGTCACCGTGTCCACCAACTTTGTCCTTGGCGCCGGGAACATCACCACGGCTTCCGGCATGTGCGTCGGGGTCCACCTCCGCATCGTAGATCATCACCTTGCATCGATCTATTGCTTTGCCTCGAGCTAATAAATAGTTCTGGCACGCAGGCCATAATTAAGTGACAATCATATGACTCCAGTCATCATGCCGTACCACGACACGCAGGTCGCGAATAAATATTACATCATATAGCATCTCATACAAACACATTGCAAATATTGAAGGATATACCACATCACATGCATACTCTGCAAAAACAAGCTAGATCGCCATCTACACGGGTTGTTGCAACTTTTATCGTGGTTGATTAGCAGGTTACATGCAAACGTTGTTCCCTATACGAACCAAACACGATACTTCATTGTTGCTAGTTTAACGTTCGGGGTGCGTGCAGCAACTAATGCCACAAGCCAAACTTCGTTCAACGCGTGACCCCCGTGTGGATTTGAGTTCATAAAATCCACAAGCCCCTCCATGTTAAATCTTCTATTGCGAGATTAAGATGAGATCCAAGGAGTTTGATGTAGACCATGATCAAGGCAACCAGCATACTGAAAGCAGCATAGAGGTATCGATGGAAAACTCAATCCTTGTAGCAAAACCTCAACTTCAAGCATAGAAAAAATCACATGACAGGGAAGCAACAAGAAAATCAATGCCTCATATCACACATATGATCTAGACCTAAACATGCATCTAATCAAGGATCGCTCTGATACCACTGTTGGGAAACATAGTAGAAAACAAAAAAAATTCGTGCCTACGAATCAAGATCCCAAGATCATCCAAGAAAGATGGCATACAAGGTTTAGGCCATTGCTCACCAACGATTACTGCGGAAGAAGAGTTGATGAAGCGGGTGGAAGTAGATCTCGTGATGCGTCTCACGATCCTTCCCACGATCTACCCCACGAACGAATCTCTCGAGAAATTCCCTCGAACAGATCTCCGAGGAAGAAGAAGAAGAAGTTCCTCGAAGAAGGATTAAAGTTATGATCCCTCTACCGGTATCCACACATCCCGTAGCAGCAATCCAGCAGCGCTCCGCCGTCCAGAGAAGAACGCCACCGAGAAAACTAGAGGGAGAAAAACCTAACGGATTCCGATCTAGAACAACGTCTAAACCGGGGTCAAATTGTGGAGCAACGGGGTTTAGAGGGAGGGAGGATGGCGCATAGGCCTTGGGGTCAAGTTGTGCTGCGCTGATACGTCCAAAACGTATCTATAATTTCTGCTTGCTCCATGCATGTTTTATGTGACCTTGCCATGTTTTGCTTGAATTTTCATACACTTTTGAGCATATTTGGACTAATATATTAACCCAATGCACCCAGTTGCCAATTCCTGTTTTCTGCTGTTTTTGTATTTCAGGTTTTTCCAATAATTAAAGTGCCCAATAAATCCCGGAAAAATTATATAAAAAATCAGCGTTCCGGAAGCTTCCGCGAGTCCAAAGGGGGGCCACAGGGCAGCCAGGGGGCAGCCAGGAGGGTGCCTAGCGCGGCCTAGCCCCTGGTCGCGCCACCTGCCCTCCTGGCTGGGTCCCACACCCCCTGGTGCCCTACTTTGGCTCCTATTTATTCTCCCGTCGCGGAAACCCTGATTCCAAACCCCTTTTTTCCAGAAGCAATTCCGATCTCCGCCGCCATCGCCATCAAGTTTCGGGGGGACAGAATTCCTGTGCCGGCACCCTGCCGGGACGGGGAAGTGCCCCCGGATCCATCTCTTCGCCGAACTAGTGCACCTATACAACTCCTAGTTGTATTAGGTGTGTTGGGGACACAAGAGACTTCTTGTATCTTAATTGCAGGGTTGCTTGAGAGAGACCATCTTCAACCTCTACTTCCCTGAGTTCGATAAACCTTAGGTCATCCACTTGAGGGAAATTGTTGCTGTCCTACAAACCTCTGCGCTTGGAGGCCCAACATAGTCTACAAGAATAGAAGCGTGCGTAGACATCTTGCGCCCCCACCCCCTCCCCTCATTATATAGGTGGCCAGGAGGCCTTGGGGCGTAATAAGGGGGGTGGGGAGTCCAACTTGGACTCCCAAACCTTCCCACACCTTCCCACCGGAAACCTGCCATATTTGGGTTTTGGTATTCCCACCTGGAGGAGGATTCCCTCCCCTTGGTGCGCCCCCACCTCCTTGGCCGGCCAGGGCAGCCTAGGTGGCTTGCCCCCCAAGGCTAGGGGCGTGGGGTAGTGGGTGATACTGCCCGGAAACTTCTGGAACCTTCCAGAAGCTTCCAGGATCTTCCAGGACCTTCGGGGATCGTTTCGGGACATTCCGGAACCTTATGGAGCACTTCCAGGACCTTCCGGGACCGTTCTCAGACGTTCCGGAGCCATACGGATAGTTTCCAAGACCATCCGAGTTACAGTTTAAGCCACCCGATGACCGCGAAGGTTGTCGGGACGCCCAGCGATTATTCGGAAACTATTCTGGTTGATCCAGGACTTCCCCAGTACCATTCTCATATGTTCCGGAACCACCTGGGACTACTCCAGAGTGATCCGGACATATTCTTACATACCCAAAACTACTTCTGGTGCCCTTATGAACTATTTCATAAATCCCCGGAACTACTTCCGGTACCCGTATGAACTATTCTGTTTTGCTTCCACTAAACCTTCTACCATTCCCGCATTCTAACAGACTACTTCTCGTTAAGTGTGTAACCCAATAGGTTCGGTATAATGCGTACATGACTCAGAACATCTTTCGGACATAGGTCAATAGCCAATAATCAACAGCGGAGCCATGGACACCCATGTTGACTCCCGCACATACACGAAGAAACTTCGAGTGAACCATTATGTTTAGTCATGTACCATTCCATTTTCTTCGCGATATATGACAAAGTTAGAGGAGAGAAGTTTCGCACCCATGTGTAACAACTTCTTGAACACAAGCCACTCGTTATCCTCTTTGCTCGTTTGTCCCTTTTCTAGTTATCGTATTCCGGTATCCCCGTGACTGAATCACAATGCGTCTGGCCAGACTATAATGGATACCGTCATACCGAGTGGGCCCGAAGTGAATATCTTCTTCATCGTGAAGGAGAAAATCCCAATCTTGAACTATCAGAGTTACTAGACAACTATCCAATGTACCCATAACTTATTTTACTACTTCCCAGTAACGGGAAGATTCATCTAAGAACCAAAGTACATATTCCTGTGTGAAGCAAGTTGATACTCTCATGGTCTAAGGAATTACGTATATGATAACATTTCATGATATGACTTATAACGTTGTTACGATGTGATCTCTAAGTATATCATTCAATACTGGGGTCGGTTCAACATCATTGTTCTGCTAACAATATGTTCCCATTGCTACTGACATCCTTGTTACAAGAACAATGTCCATGATTAAGAAAACGTAATCATCAGTTAGCACATGAGCTGGTCTTAGAGGTAAACCAGGAACTCTTGGTGTTTACATTTCCACACATGCAAGTGAGTTTTCTTCTGAATCTCATAGTCAAGGTCATTGCAATTATAGCACAGAAATATAAACATTAATTACGAATGTGGAAATATATATAATAACATTTTACTATTGCCTCTAGGGCATATTTCCAGCATATAGTTCATCTACGGACAGATCTGTTTGATGTACTCAAGAAATAAGAGCAACGTATCTAAAGGGGATACATAGACAAATCTTAGCTAATTCGTGGCATTACGAGGATTGTCATTGGTTCATCTTGTTTTCTACCAAGATTTAACATGAACGTCCATGGCGATACGAATAGATGAATCGCGATAAAGAGGAAAAGCTAGAAGAAAACTTACTCGCGTGATGGGCGAAAATGGCAAGGCCCCAGATCTTCCGCGTGCGGCCGAAGTTGGAGAGTTTGCTTGAGGTGACGGCGGAGGAGGCTGAGGGTTTCGTTCTCAGGGCGTGAGGAAGAAGAAGAGGAGATGGCGTCCGAGGTGGAATAAAGGGAATGCAAATCGAAGGGATCCATTTATAAGTCCACTCGGCCGAAAATCGAGGCGCTGCCAAAAATAGCCCAACAGAAAATCTTCTAGATCCTCGCAACATTAAAAGGATACATTTGTTAAATGTGACCGAGGTAATCGAGGGAGACGTTTCAGGAATGTCCGCAATAAACGGAGAGAAAGATTCACTACCATAAATACGCTGATGGAGGTCAACAGGAGTCGGTTTTTTAAGAGCCGACTGAATGAATACTAAAGAAGTTGGGAAGATTACCAAGAAGCTAAAGCATCGCGCCAATCTTGGGAGCTAATGTCGGGGGGATGGATCAAGACCATAATCCGACATGTAGAGGACCCAGGTCGACTCAGCCCATGGAAGGCCCAGAAGGAGAACACAGTTTTGGACCGGGTCACGCCTAGCATGAAGCCCGAAGACCGTAGGAGGAATAGGACTTACCTTGATGAACAAGGAAAACACTTGTAACTAGATTAGGACTCTATCTCGTGTGGAAGTCAGATTCTTGTAACCCTAAGGACCCGGCATCTATATAAGCCGGAACCCCGGGGAACCAGAAGGACAACTCAACTTAGGTCTACTCGGGGCATAGGTAGCGACTCCGCACCTTTGTATTCGAGAAGTCGACACCCAATAATAGAAAAGCAGGAGTAGGTATTTACCTTTCTAGTGGTCGAAACCTGGGTAAATCGTGTCTTGTGATCTCGCCGACTTCCTCCTTGTATTCACTTCGCAGCAAAGGTCCCACACTAAGTTCTCCAATGAGGACATTTGCCGTGACTTTCCCACGGCAACTGGAAGACAGACATCTTGCCAGGCAACTAGACACTGGCCGTCCCGAGTCCCTTTGCGTCCAATCCAGAGGAAGCTGTGAATGATGTTGTTGACCTATCGGAGCACCGTTTTATTGAGGGTGATGGCGATGAGATAGTGCACCGGAATGGCGCTAAGCACGTGACGCGCGAGCGCCAGGCGATCACCACGAGAGAGCATAGAGCCCCACCATGTGGATAGCTTCTTCTCAAGCTTGTGCACCAAATGAAGGAGCGCCGATGTGGGGGGTTTCCGAATGGAGAGGGGCAAGCCGAGGTAAGTCATGGGAAAGGCGGCAAGGGGGCAACCCATCACCGTCATAACACGCTGCGAGGTCTCCTCTGAGCAGCGGATGGGTGTGGCCGAGCACTTCTCGAAGTTAGTGTGTAGCCCCAAAGCAGTCCCGAAGATGCGGAGAATCTCCCGAATCGCAGCCAGGTCACGGTCCTCCGAGTGACAGAAGATGACCACATCACCGGCATACAGGGAGACGCTCGATGCCGCGTGCCGAGTCGTGAGCCTCCGAAGGATGCCGGAGTCCATCGCCTTCACGGTCAGGGAATTGAGCACATCAATGACCAAGGTGAATAGAATCGAGGATAAAGGATCACCCTGTCGGAGGCCCCGGACGTGGGCAATCGGGGCCCCGGGTATCCCATTGACCCACACTCTAGTAGAGGCGGTGGAGAGGAGCATCGAAATCCACTCTCTCCAACGTCGACCAAATCCAAGGTGCCGGAGAACCTCAAGGAGAAAGGGCCAAGACACGGAGTCGAAGGCGCGAGCAATGTCCAGTTTTAGCAGCACCCTGGGCATCTTGAGGTTATGCAGAAGACGCGCAGTCTGTTGCACGAGGAGGAAGTTATCGTGAATACTGCGCCCGACGATGAAAGCACTCTGGTTGGTGGAGACTAGCGCACCCAACCGAGGAGCCAACCGAAGGAAGAGGGCCTTCGCGAAAAGCTCCGTGAGGAGATGGATGAGGCTAATGGGGCGATAGTCCATGAGAATCCACCTCCACTTTCTTCGGGAGCAGCGTGATGAAGGCTTCGTTCAATCTTTGGAATGAGCGTCCATTCATGGTAAATAGAAGGCCTCGAGGATGTCAGCCTTAATGACATCCCAGCTCGCACGTAGAAACTCAGAGGTAAAACCATCCGGACCCGGTGCTTTGCCTCCCGGCAGGGCTTTGACAGCGGTCCAAATCTCCTCCTCAGAGAAGGGGGTGTCGAGCGTAGATAGGTCAAAACCTCCAGGGTGCACCGACTCAAGGTTGATCGAGAAGTCTTGCTCCTCCGACTCACCAAGGATGGATGAGAAGTGATCAAAAGCAGCCTTCGCCATGTCCTCATGGGAGGAGACCAAAGCAGATTCAACTCGGAGATGGATGGTCCGATTTTTCTGCTTTCTGTGGGAGGAGTGCAACCATAACTTTGCTAGTTATCGGTGTTTTGTGTGTGTTGGTATTGATAGTGTGCATCTTAGCTATGTGGAGACCGGATGTGTATTCATAATGTTCGCATTCTTTTGATACTTCATTTTAAACCAATAAAAAACACCCTGTATCGAAAAATATTGGCACTGGATCCCGCTAGTTAAATAACAAGGGGGAAAGCGCATCCGCATTGGTTTTATATAACTTTGCTAGTTATCGGTGTTTTGTGTGTGTTGGTATTGATACTGCGCATCTTAGCTATGCAGAGACCAGATGTGTATTTATAATATTTGTATTTTTTTATACTTCATTTTAAATCAGTAAAAATCATCATGTATCGAAAAATATTGGCGCTGAATGCCGTGAATATATGTATACTGCATCCTATCATAACTCTGCACTTGGCGGGCACTGCGAATGCAGATGGAGTACGTGCGTCTCACAACGGTTGGAAAATATCCGATCACGCTACCGATGGACACCGACCAGATGAGTGTTACCATCAAATACTACGTTCTGGATAACCACATGCACTCAGTCATAGGAGACGCTTCAATCGTGAGAGAACACGGCAGATACACACGAGTTTCGTTCCATCTGCACGTATGACAGTTTATCTCTTCTTCTTTCAACCTCTGCATCCCAATAAAAGCATGTCCTTTTCTACACACGGGTATCAGTTTTTCAGACGCTACTTGTCGTTAAGCCTGTCGCCCAATAGGTTTGCCAGAATGTTATCCCAATAAAACAGAAAGAAAGAAAGACAAACTGTCAGAAGATTTTGTCTGAAGAAGAAACATCCTACTAGCAAATTGGAGCTCGGATCAGGTATTACAGCGACAGGTATGCATTCCCATCCGCCAAAACTCAAGACAAAAGTTATCTTTTTCAAGTCTGCATTGTGTTGCCATCGTACTGCTTGTGTACACGTGTTGACAACTCCCCTATAAAAATGATTGTGCTGGTTAAGTCAACACAAGGAACCATATAAACTAGTAACTGCGTTTTGATCTCGTGTTGTTGATTTCGTAAAGAAATGTAATGAACGGTTTCACAAGTTTTAGCAAGGGGAGATAAGAGTTTGAAGCTGACAGTTGCGTCTTGGGGCACCCGGACCCGGATACGATTGAGCTGTGGCAACGAGCCGACGACTATTAGCTGAACAGCTGAATATTGGACGCCATAAAGGGAGCAGCATTTTATTCCTCTGCAACTGCATATCCCGGCCCTGTCCCTCTTCTCCTCGGCAGCTCCCCTCCATTTACCTTTCAAAAGAAGAAGAAGAAAACTCCTCTCCATCTCCTCATCGTACCAAGGAAAGTAGGTAAGATATTCATCTCTCATGCCTACATGGTGTAATGTTTCCTCCTTTCCTTTTGTTTTTCTCTTTTTGTTTCTAGCAGTTTTTGCCTGGGTCCCTCTCCCAAATTTCAGTAACCATGAACCAACCTGGCTAGTACATGAGACAATACGGATAGATAATGCTTGAGAACAACCATGGATTGCTTCAAAATTCAAAACTAAGTTAGTAGTTGCTTTAGAAGGAGGTTGTTGTTTAAGATCCGAGGCAACAACAATGGACTTGCAAATTAGCATTTAGCATTCTTGAGTATGCTGCAGGCGGTATTTTGTTTCATGCTGTTTTCTACACCAACTCTTGCAGTGTAAGAGGAAGCGCAGAACGAGATGTTTTTTCAGCGCAAGAACTCGAAGAAAGTGAAAAACACCGACGAATCATCTCCGAAGAAGGACAAAGATAGCCGTGGGAAGACTGACTTCTTCGGTCGCGCCAAGGGAGGGGCTGGTGCCCTTGCAGAAAGCATCAAATCAGCAAAGAATGGTTAGTTGTTTAATTCATTTTAGAGGCACACAAAAATGCTCATTTACAAGAATGCCTCTCCAGCTCCCAACAAACTTGTTCATCGTCTGAGCTCTTGAACCTTTCATAACGTTTATCATAGGAGATAAACTGATCGCAGTAGAGTTTTGATCGACACAGGCACTAAGAGTACTTTTGGTTGCTCAAGTTCGATGGTGAATTCAGTAAGTACATCAATAATTTTCAGAAAACAGGAAAAGTTATTCTGAAAACTGTTTTTGCGTTTAGACCAGAAGAGGAAAAATTCTAACACTGACATAAACCTGACAGCTGGATGATGGATATAATATGAATACTTAATCAAACTAAAAAAATCAGAGTTGAAGTGATGTAATTAAGAATTTTCACATTAGCTCTCAGAATTTTTAATGCATTGCACATTTCTCCCATATTAGCTGTCCCTAGTCTTAACAGATACATACAGTTTGGCTATGATGTGACCTTAATAATTTCCTTGTCCCTGAGACCCTGACCCTCGGAACTGATCTACAGACGTTGAAGAGAGGGCAGAAAAGGTACAAGAGGACGTGAATGTCGGCATTGAAACAATCTTGGAGACGGGATCAGACATTCTTGGAAAAGCGAAGGAGGATGTTGGAAGCCATTCAGAAACAAGCCACTCAAAGGAACTAGGTAAGTGGAGTAATATTCAATCCTGGACCTGCAAATATCGCAGATTTCCTTGCCATTGTTGTGATCTTCTGTTGATTCTGCTTGACCATTTCACATAGAAAAATATATCCTGAAATATATATGATTCGATAGTGCGGTTCAACTCTCGTCTTCCAATTAAGATCAAGACAATTATAAACTAATGGCACCTCCAATAGCAAGCCTATTTTAGGGCCTAACAACCTGCTAGGGGTTTCGAACCTAAAAAACATCTTCAATAGCTGCCCTAAATCAAATATTTTGCAATTCAATTTATGGACAGTCCAAAATAAGGGGCACGGGCTTTATTCAGGTGAAAACCTAAGATCTTGGATTGGATGACGATGGCGCTTGTGCATTGTTTTTTCTTGGAGGCGTTGCTTGTGGAGACCTTTTATTTTTTTTAGGTGTTGTCTTCAGGGGTAGTTTGTGCGATGTTGCTGAGAGGAGTTGATCACTGTAGCGGGATCTTTGTTATTTCTTTTCTTTTCTTTTTCCGGGTGTCTGCCTTCTGGATGTCTTTGCGACATTTTATTGGTGCAGAGGCTACGTATAATTGATATCTTCGTGTTATTAATATATTCCCCTTGTCGAAAAAAGGGCACAACAGGCTGTATATTTGAGGTAGAGGCGTCCGCACACACAAAATCATCTACGCATGTTCAATTTTCCTTGGCTCGACCGTCCGCTGTATGGCCTTGGAGCATTTCCAACAACTCTCTTTTTCCTAATAATTTTTATTATTGAGAGAATTGGGCCAAAAGAATAACCAGCTCCAATCGCTTCCCATTCCCTAATATTTTTTTGGTGATCACAAAAAAAACCAAGGCCATCTCCCTATATGGAGCGAAAATTGGCTCTCTCCCAATAACCCCTAATATTGCCATCGTTAGCGCATCAATGTGAATGCCCGTCGGACTACCGTGAGAGTGCCTTCGTGCCTCATCGACCGAGTGACAAGTGGGTATTGTATGTCAAGGAAATTATCGGGATCTGCTAAAGTGTCCATACTCAATAACCAGAAAAGGTGTTATTATGAAGCCCCAATAAGTGATTATTGGTGGGGAGAGGTGTGGTTTTTTGGTGAGCTGTTGAAGATTCTCTTAGAAGGAAATCAAGAAGGTATGTGATTAATTAAAAAAAGTGATGTAACAGGTACTAATTTCATAAGTTAATTCCACCCACAATTCATATAGTAGGAGATCATGCAAATGGATCATGTGAGATATATCACACAATAAGCATAGTTTTCAACCAAACGAACTGCGCAACAACCAAACGAACTGAAATTTGACAATGTCAAACCAAACGTGAAACTTCTAAAAAAGACAATGTTTCGTAGACATGTATCTAAGGCTTTTGTGGATGTTTGACACCGTGAACTCAACAAATATGGATGTGTGCATTGTTGCAGAGGCTGGGGTTAAACCATCATTTTCAGAAGAAGAAAAAAAGTATTTAAGGCGTGCGAGTTTTTTGCTTGTATGGGTAGCGCACAAGTTTTCTATTCGCGTCCAACACAATAGTGTTAAAACTTAAAACTTTATCCTAATGACTCCTTGAAAGGTTACTATTTTGGCAGCCCAACCATCAACTTACTGTTTAGATTTGAGCATTTCATAGTCGCAACTTGCAAGAACTGCATATCATTTCGTGGCAGCTTGTTTTTAGCTTTACTTCCAAGGAAAAGCACCTCTATGAACAATGATTATGCAGGACGCTGGCGTATCTGGTACTTCCTCTGTAAAGTAATATAAGACGTTTTAGATCACTAGAATAGTGTTCTACAACATCTTATATTAATTTACGAAGGGAGTACCATTTTCCAGCTTGTTTTTCTCCATAGAACTGGTATTTATGGGCTGAAATACAGCTAGCCTCAACACATCCCATATTCATAAGATCATTGTGAGCAGAGAGTATAGGAATTGTCGGATGAAGCTTTTTCTTTCTACTAATATTCTGATGAAGGGGCAGTTACAGGTTACAGCTCAACGACCATGTTCTTTTGTCCTTGTAGCTGGCGTCCATGTGCCAGATGGTTAGTTGACCTTAATGTCCAGCAAGGAAACAAAAACAAAACTCCAGGATCCAACTGTTATGGCGTATATCCTTATGCCCGCGGATCAAGTAGAACAAATAGAGAAAAATATTCAGAAAACACAATCTTAATTATACTATTTTGTTTGACCCTGTTGGGCTCGATGACACTCTGTATGAGATACAAAAACTCTGCATCGTGTAATGCGAAATCATATTTTCTCAACAACAAAAAAATAAAGTGGAATCATGGTCCACCAACTACAATCAATGCTTTGCAATTTGCCAGTGTGTAGTACTGTATTTAGCTGTCACCCTCCTGCCCTGCCCTACCATTGGGGTACAGCAGTTCTCATATCATGCTTAGTCTGTCAGTCTCTGCATATATAGTGCCCTGAACATTAGCCTGGTTCCCTTGATCCAGATCTAGGAGCTCCGTTAGAGCCTTGAGACAGAGATCCATACACAGAATTCTTCAGCTTCTCATACAAATTATTAGGTTTTGTGCTTTCCTGCTTCCTTCTGCTTAGCTTTCCCCGTTTATTTGCAACCCTCTCTGTGCCCCAGTTCTGAAGATTCCAACTGGTAAGGATCTCTCTTCTTCCTCTTCACTAGTTTGATTATGACTATACTAGATAAGATTGAGAACTTTGTTGCTGCAAGCTGCTGTCTCTGCATCTCTTCCATCTTCTGCGTACGATTTTACAAGGGATTTGGCAATCTCTTACTTGGTCGTTGAGAAAGATCCATCCTTAAATTTCAAGGTTGATCAGATTCAATCTACTTAAAAAAAATGGAGAGTGTAGCTACTAAATGGTTCTTGATCACTATAGTTCCTTGTGAATTTATTTTCTCGTTTCGGTGGCATGACATCAAATCAATAATAGCATAGTTTTTGTGATGCCTCGGTAGAAATGCCAAGTATAGTCTCTGAACAGTACTTGTCAATTTCTGAAGGTCAAGGAAGTGAAGAAGAACAAGGAGAGAAGGACATGGAAGCTTTCGGTTCGATGCTTGACAAGGTGAAAAATAATCCTCATGTGAAGGACAAGGTCGCTTCGGTTCTCGACAAGGTGAAGAACCACCCAGAAGTGATGGAAAAAGTTGCGGAGGTTTTACATCTGCCAAAACATGGTAAAATCTTTTGATCTAAGCCTAATTTGTACAATTAGGAGTGACAAATTTCCTGACAAGTACCTGGTTGAGTGGTTGTTGTATCGTCAAGCCAATAATTTATCATCAAACAAGGAGATTTGTCCATTCTGTAACAATGTTCTGACGATTTAGATCATCTTCGATTCATACAGAATCCAAGGAGAAGGAACCCGAGGCTGAGGAGAAGACGAAAGATGGCGAGACCTCTGCCGACAAGACCGAGGACTCAAACATCCTAGAGCAGGCCGTGGAAGAAATTCAGGCTATTGTGGCAGTCGTGCAGCAGCAGGAAACAACCACGGATGAATCTGAAGTTCCAGTCGAGGCTGCTGCTGAAACTGATACTCCAGCTGAAGGAGAGAAGCCCGAGGAAGCAAAAAGGGACGTGGAGAAAGACAACCCGAAGAACCGAATCGACTTCGTCGGTTTCTTTGCCATGATGTTTGAGAGATTCTGCTCCCCGGGTGACAAGAAGAAAGACTAGGTGTGGATTTATCCATTTGTGTTCATGAAAACCAAATGGTCTGCGTATGGGGTGGCTGGTGATGGTGTACAGTTTGCAGTTTTTTCGATAAAGGACGCTTTTATTGTACAGTTTGCAGTGTGTGTTATCTTGAGGTTTATTTCATTATGGGCTTGTCCTTAATGTTGATGGATGCAACAACAACAGAAGTGTTTCATTTTTGTGTAATTATTGTCAGTCATGAATTTGATCCTATTTATGCCAATGAAGGGAGTTAACTAGATTTCTTTTAAGGGATTGAAGTGTATGAAGAAGCGTAATATCCCTTGGTTAATATGTTGTGACTTAACGATGCACTGAAGTTATGTTTATATGTGGTAGATAACATGATTTCAACATGCTCAAACAGAAAGATAATAAGAAGAAAAAAACATGGAAAACCTTGCCAAAACAAAATAGAGAAAGATCTTCATGTGATCCTGGTGCTGCCAAGGAAAAGATTTGAACCAAATGAGACTCCAGGGAATTGATTCATAAACATGATAGTGGCCAGGGTTCGCCTTTTTATTTCTGCTGATCTTTGTCAAATATATGATTTGGGACAGCTGATGTGCAACTAGTTCAACAATGCAATTCAAATCTGTGGTTTTACTATTGTATACCGATGCAGGAAAAACACAAATAAAATGATTTATCGATTCAATTATTCAAGAAGCATAATCAGTATACAATTGGAACATGTGGTAGAGGATATGCCTCAGCTGGAGACCGATGAGAATGAGATTCTACCGGCACCCTTCTGAGAGAAGGAGGTGTTCGAGGCGATAGCAGAAATGAAGAATAATAAGACACTAGACCCCCACGGTTTTCCAGCTGAATTTTACAAGCAGTGTTGGGATATCATTAAAGGTGACCTTATGTCTATGTTTCATGATTCGTTTAATGGCCAACTACAATTATTCCACCTCAATTTTGCAACGATTACGATGTTTCCAAAGAAGGACGAGGCAGTTTGTAATGAGCAGTTCAAATCGATATGTCTGCTTAATGTGAGCTTCAAGATATTTACAAAAGTTGGTTCAAATCATCTCACACGGATTGCGCATGATGTGGTACAGCCAACTCAGACGACTTTCATGCTGGGATGACACATCCTGGAGGGTGTGGTCGTTCTACATGAAACCTTACATGAAATTCATTGGAAGAAACTAGATGGAATTTTCTTTAAAGTGGACTTCGAGAAGGCAAGTGATAAAGTTAAATGGTCATTCTTACAACAACCTCTTCGTAAGAAGGGTTTTGATGAGGCCTGGAGGAAGCAGGTTGAAACCTTTATACAAAAAGGTAGTGTAGGGATCAGGTACATGATGACACGGGTCATTATTTCCAGACGAGAAATGGTCTAAAACAAGGGGATCTGATGTCTCCTATCCCATTCAATATAGTTGTAGATATGTTGGTGGTTCGCACTGGTCGAGCCAAAGAGGAAGGCCAGGTGAGTGGGCTAATACCAATCTCATCTTGTTGATGGTGGGGTGCCCATACTACAATATGCGGACAATACAATTCTTTTCATCGAACATAATTTGGCAAAGGCTAGAAATATAAAGTTGGTTTATGTCTTTTAAAAAAATACCAGGTTTGAAAAACAATTTCAACAAGAGCGAACGGTTCTTTCTTGGGCACACCAAATAAGAATAGGAAAACTATAGACAATTGTGTGGGTATGAGTTGGGGTATCTATCGTTTAGTCACTTGGTTATCCTAGTTCCTCACCCAAATTAACCAACAAAGAATGGAAGTGCATAGAGGATCGATTTGAAAAGAATCTAAGCTACTGGAATGGGAAGATTATGTCTTATTGGGGTCGGCTAATTCTGATAAATTCCATACTTACAAGTATACTGATGTTTCTTTTTTCTTTCTTTGAGGTACTTGTGGGGGTATGGATGTTGGATATGTTCCCTAGAGGAAAATAATAAAGATATTGTTTGTCACATATCTATTTGTTCATAATAAGTTTATACTATGCTATAATTGTATTAAGCGGAAATATTGATACACGTGTAGTATAAACAACCAAGTCCCTAGTTAAACTCAGGTAGACTAGTTCATTGGGCAATTGATGATCAAGGTTTCCTGATCATGGAGACACATACGTCCGTTGACAATGAAGTCATGTCATTAGGAGAATGATATGATGGACGCACACCCAACTACAGTGTTGCAATGTGATCCAGTCACATAGTTCAACATTGCGATAACTTAATAATGTAGTGACCGGATCCTTAGACCATAATGATCATATGTAATTGCTATCTCCGGAGGATGCTTTGAGTGTATCAATCGTTACACCGTAATAGGATGGCCATAAAGGTGCATCTTGGGTATTCCGAAGTGGATATGTTGAGGAGTATGGATTAGAGCGGGATTTGTCCATCCGAGTGACGGATAGGTACTCTGGGCCCACTCGGTGATATTGCATCAAATAACTTGCAAGCAGGTGACTAGGTCACGGAGATATAATACCACAGACGAGTAAATATGTTTATCAGTACCGAGGATGGACTAGGTATAAGATACCTATGATCAAACCTCGGACGAACAAAGTACCGCAGAACAAAGGGATTAGGACTCAATGTTAGCGGTTCAAATGATGAAGTTAATTCGATGGAAGCACATGGGCCATCAAGGATTGTAACCAGGCCCCGCATGATGGTCATTGGTCAGAGAGTGTCTCGATCATGTCTGTTGTTCTCCTGAACCGTAGGGTGTCACACTTAAGGGTAATCGATGCATTAAGAATATATTCGGGATCATCGTGTGAAATAAGATAGAACACCGGAATTGTTCCGGAGGGTGCTAGAAATAGTTCTGGAGATTTTGAAATGTTCAAAATATTGTTTAAATATGTTTTAGTATTTAATTACAGAATTGAATATTAAAAATATAATTAAAACAAATTCAAAATGAATTAAAAGGCACATGGGCCTTTAGAGGCCCATTAGGGGAAAGGGGAGGCTCCCCCTTGGGCCGTGCGCCATGGGAGGGCCGTCCCCCCCTTGGACGGTGCACCTCTCCCCCCCCCCTTGTGAGATTAGTCCCACATGGGGGAGGGAGGAAAGTTGGCATCCCTCCTTAGCCTATATAAGGAGGGGTAGGGTGCCCTTTTTCTTCATCCCAATTGAGTTCTTTCTCTCTCTCTTTCTCCTACCTTCGTCGGGCTCCCATTTTTTGGAGATTGTACTAGGTTGGGAGTTTCTCCACCATATGAATGCCATCGCGCTACCGGGATCGAGATATGAATCCGTCTTCTTACGCAACTCGCCTGGTTTGGAGCCCCAGGGGAACATCGACTACGACGTACGCGTGTAATCCCGCGAGGTACCGCACGTGCGGTACTCCTTCATCGCTGGAGGACTTCAACATGACCAGGAGGTCATTGTTGGATATGTGCCCTAGAGGCAAATTAATAAAGATATTTTTCACATATATATTTGTTCATAATACGTTGTATACTATGCTAGAACTCTATTAAGCGGAAACATTAATACACGTGTGGTATATAACAACCTGGTCCCTAGTTAACTCAGGCATACTAGCTCATTGGGCAATCGATGATCAAGGTTTCCTGATCATGAGATGTGAACTGTCTATTGACAATGAGGTCATATCATTAGGAGAATGATGTGATGGACACACACCCACCTATAGCATTGCAGTGTGATCAAGTCACATAGTTCAGCATTGCGATGACTTAATAACATAGTGACTCAATCCTTAGACCGTGATGATCATACATAATTGCTATCTATTAGGATGCTTTGAGTACATCAACCGTTACACTGAAACATGGTAACCATAAAGGTGTGTCTTGGGTAATCCAAAGTAGATATGTTGAGGAGTATGAAATAGATCAGAACGGGATTTGTCCATCCGAGTGAAGGATAAGTACTCTGGGCCCACTCGGTGATATTGCATCAACAAGTAGCTAGTGACTAGGTCACATGAGATGTAATATGCACAGACGAGTAAACATGTTTGTCAGAGACGAGGGAGAACTAGGTATTGGATACCGACGATCATACCTCGGACAAACATAGTACCGCAGCACAAAGGGATCAAGTCATATTGTTAACGGTTCAACGGCGAAGAAGTTTATTCGATGGAAGCGCAGGGGCACATCAAGGATTGTAACCAGATCCCACATGATGGTCATTGGTCATAGAGTATCTCGATCATTGATACTTCCCAAACGTATCTATAATTTCTGCTTGTTCCATGCATGTTTTGTGTGACTTTGCCATGTTTTGCTTGAACTTTCATACACTTTTGAACCTATTTGGACTAACCTATTAACTCAGTGCACCCAGTTGCCAGTTTCTGTTTTCTGCTGTTTTTGTATTTCAGGTTTTCCGGCCATTAAAAGTGCTCCAAAAATTCTGGGAAAATATATTAAAAATCAGCGCAACGGAAGCTTCCGGAATCACCAAGAGAGGGAAGGGGGGGCCACCACCAGGCAGCCAGGAGGGCAGGTGGCACGGCCCCACCCTAGGCCGCGCCAGGGACCATCCTGACTGCCTCGTGGGTCCCCTCGACGCCCCCCTTCGCCTATATTTACCCATCGGGGTGGAAACCCCTAGGACGGACTCCTTTTTCGCGATCTCGCCTTTGTTCCGCCGCCGCCGTTGCTAGATCGGGGCTGCCTGGAGAAGCTGCTCCGGCACCCTGCCGGGAGAAGCTACCCCCTCCGGGGGACCCTCCATAGCCATTTTGTTCTTGACTAAATTCTTGCATGTTCTCCGTTGCGGTATTTGCTTTGGCCAAGTATTTTATTTGCAACTCCAAGAGAGAGCGTTATGCTCGATTGTGGGTTCATCCCCTTGATGTCTAGCTTGAGTGACAGAAACATGAGACTAGGGGATGTGCTGTTTCCACCAGGGATAAAACAAAGGTGCTTGTACCTGCGGGTGCAAGGATTGTTTACTTTACGCATAGTTCTTTTAATGCAGTTGTCTGTTGCTTTGAGTTTACACTTTGGGTGGGATTCGCAACTTAATACCAGCGAGATGTTCTGGATAGATATCTCAAGGTGGATGATTCGTAGTAGATGCAGATGGATTTCGGTCTACTTACTTTGGCGTACTGCCCATTGCTTTTGAGCACTTCCTTTCTTTGCAGCATAGTTAGCATTGCGGTGCCTTCATAATCCTATCAATTGCCCAACTGTGATTTGTTTACCTCGCTAGCTCTTTTATCGTCTTTTGGGAGAGAGACATCACTAATGAAAATCACGGGACCCCGGTCCATCTTCATATCACTGTTTACACCCTTATTACTTTCAGTCTTTACTTTCAGTTGCCACTATTATTATCTCTTGCGTTGATCCTTTGTAAACAGCAAGGCCGGAGGAATTGACAACTCCTCTGTACTCATTGGGAGCAAAGTTATTTGTATCTGTGTGCAGGTCCAGGTGAAGCTAGCAACCTCGGCGCCATTGTTCACTTTACCACCTTCTTGTATCCTTCGGAGTCCTACGGGAGACAAACCTTGGTATCTTTGCCAAGGGAAAACTTGCCGCTGCACTATATCTTACTCTGCACTTGGGGTAAGCAACGAGGCTTGAAGAGTATTAACACTCTCTTGCCATCAGCAAGTTTTTTGGCGCCGTTGCCGGGGAATCCATTCTACAAGATAGGGGATTTGCACACTATCTTTTATCTTTGCTTTTTAGTCTTGTTAGTTTACCTTTCAGTTTTTACTTTTGTGTCCTTAATCAAAAATACCAAAAATACCTGCTGCTACTATGGGTTCCAATGAAAACACTAAGTTGTGTGACTTCACTAGTCACAACAACAGTGACTTTATCTGCACTCCTATTGCTCCACCTGCCACTTCAGCACCTTCTTATGAGATTAAACCTGCTCTGCTTAACCTTGTCATGAAAGATCAATTCTCAGGAGCAGGAGAAGATGCTGCCTTGCACCTAAACAACTTTATCAAGCTCTGCGACATGCAGAAGTACAAGGAAGTGGATGGAGACATCGTCAAGATGAAGCTTTTTCGTTTCTCTTTGAGAGGAAGAGCCAAGGAGTGGCTACAATCTTTTCCCAAGAACGGTATTGATTCTTGGAGTAAATGAAAAGATGCTTTTATAGGGAAGTACTATCCCCCTGCTAAAATTATTCAATTGCGGAGTAACATTATGAATGTCAGGCAATTGGATAATGAACACGTTGCCCAGGCTTGGGAACGTATGAAGACGCTTGTCAAGAACTTCCCCACACATGGGCTGACTACCTGGATGGTTATCCAGACTTTTTATGCAGGCTTGAACTTCACCTCGCGGAACCTGTTAGATTCGGCCGCGGGAGGAACTTTTATGTCAACCACGCTTGGTGCTGCCACAAAGCTACTTGATGAGATGATGCTGAACTACTCACAATGGCACGCCGAGAGATATCCAATCGGTAAGAAGGTAAACTCTGTCGAGGAGATCTCCTCTTTAAATGAAAAGGTTGACCTTATCATGTCTCTACTTACCAAGCAACCCTCTATTGATCCTCAAGATGTTCCCTTAAATTCTTTGGTTGCTCAGGAGCAAGTAGATGTCAATTTTGTCTCTAGAAACAACGTCAACAATAATGCTTATAGGAGTAACTTTGGTAGCAAGAATCCTAGGCCTTTCCCATCCAACAACTATGGGAACAACACTTATCCTACCACCAGCAACTCCTACAGCCAGAACTATAGAGAAAAAGACCTGCCCAGCTATGAGAAACTAGTAGAAATAGAAAAGGCCACCAAAAGCTATATGCACACTCAGTTTGAACAAAACAAGGCCTTTTCTAGACAATTAGATGAGCACTCCTCTATCCTGCAAAACATTAGAAAACAGCTTGAGAGCCTGAACGGTGACATTTCCAGTCTCCAAACTAGACTCACTGTCATCGAGACTTATGTTTCAAACATGTCTCATACCCAATCTACCTTGATAAACCAAATGGCAGCTAAACCCAAAGTTGTACCCAAGGTAGAAGAGAGAATTAAGAGCCTTCCTACCTACCACACAGTAGCTACTATCCAAGTAGTTGAGGATGTCCAAACTGTTAGCACCCATCACACACCTAGTCCCACTAGACCTATCAATGGTGATGCTACCACCTCAACCATAGATGAAGAAACCTCTATGAGCATAGAGGCTTTCAAACAAGTGAACCTAAATGATATCACTACCTCCTTGATAGATAGTAGTGACCTAGACTTTGACAACTGCACTTTACCTGAAGTTATTGGTTTCCTACACAAGATGTCTAGATACCCCCACACTAGCACACTCAATCTTGCTTTCACAGAGCATATCACCAATGCTCTAATCAAAGTTAGGGAGGAGAAGCTTAGACTAGAAGCCTCCATACCTAGGAAGCTAGAAGATGGTTGGGATCCTATGATAAAAATTAAATTGAATAAATTCTCTTGTTATGCTCTTGGTGATGTTGGAGCAAGTACCTCTGTTATGCCCAAAAGAATGTATGATATGCTTGAATTGAAACCTTTTGATTTTTGTTCTTTTGGTGTTCGTCTTGTTGATTCTTCCGTAAAGAAACCTTTGGGGAAGATCGACGATGTTCTTATCATTGTCAATGAAAATTATGTTCCCGTTGATTTTACTATTATGGACATTGAATGTGAACCTTCTTGTCCAATTATTTTGGGACGTCCTTTTCTTCGCACAGTTGGTGCTATCATTGACATGAAAGATGGAACTATCAAATTCCAATTCCCTCTCAAGAAAGGTATGGAACATTTCCCTAGGAAAAATATTAAGTTACCTTTTGAGTCCGTCACACGGGCTAGTTATTCTCTTGAAAAGACTTGATCTTCTGCTTTAAGCCTAGCTAATGGCTCTAAAGAAGCGCTTTCGGGAGGCAGCCCGCAACGAATTTAGGTTTTCTTTTTGCTTTTGTTCTATTCTTAGTGGTCTTGATGATTGTTACTACTGTAGCAACATCATTGTATCTTTACTTTTCAAGCTTTGTGCCAAGTTTAGCCTCATACGGCAAGGGAAGTAAAAGTTGTGACATGCTGTCCAGAAAACAGATTTTGTCCTCGTGACTAGAAAAATCAGCGAAAAATCCCAGTTAATCTTTTTGAGCTTAATTTTTTACACAGCGTGCTCTATACAATTACGAAACTTCCGTATGTTCTGAGTTTTTTTATTTGAGTTGCAGAAGTACCCCTAAAAAATTCGTCTCTATCTGTTGTTCTGTTTTTCACAGATTCTGCCACGTTTTGTCTCTCTTTACTTTTGCAAACCTTAAGCTTGCTTTTTCTTGCAAAAACTTAACAGTAGCTCTTCAAGTTTATCTTTATTTGCAGTAGAGGAAAATTATTTTATTAGGGTACTAACCTCTCTAATCAGCCTACAATGAGTTATGTATGAAGGGAGTTTTCAAGTGCGCGATGGAAGATGATGAAAGAAGATTCAGGAGGGTCAAACGCTCAAGCTTGGGGATGCCCATGTGAACCCCCAATAAATATTCAAGGAGACTCAAGCGTCTAAGCTTGGGGATGCCCCCGTGCATCCCCTTCTTCATCAACAATTATCAGTTCGTCTCTCGTTGCACTATATTTTTATCACTTCATGCGTTATGTGCTATTCTTGGAGCGTCTCGCTCTTAGGTTTTGTTTTTAGTTTTCTTTTGCTTTGTTTTCTGTAGTAACAAGTTAGACCCCAACTTAATCTTTTGTGTGGGAGAGATTCACGCTCCGCTTGAACTAGAACTCCTCATAGGATTTGCATGCTTATTCTTTTAGCTGTGAGCTATTCTTTTTCTTCTCTTAGCTGTTGTTCTGTTTAGTTGTAGTGCTTTAGTTTTTCTAGAGATTTTCTTTTGTCTTAGGTTGAACTTTCTATAGGTTGCATGTTTTATCTTGTTAAGGAGTTTGCCTGTTGCACTGAGTTCTGTGTCTTGACTGAAAGTAGGTAGTTAAAGTTCCTATTCTCTTTGTAGTAGTAACTTGCAATAGTTTTGAGGTATTGACTAGAGTAATGTTTGAACTTATGGTGTCAAGAGCTCTTGCCTATTAGTGATAGATGTCGTATTTTGGGCAATCCGTGTGTTTTTCGAAAACAAACAAAAAACCCTGTTGAGAACTCTAGCTACTAGATGGATCACTAACCTCTGGAGGGTTCGAATATTAGAGTACACTCACGTACCATGAGTCGAGGATGCGCAAGGATAACCAAACCCCCATACACTCCTCCTCGGGGTACCTGTCTCTTTGTGAACCTCCTGATTAGATTGAGAGTTACCGATAATAAGTGCATGAGTTCTTCGGACTAATGTGAGTATTCGAAAGTTGACACTTCCACCCACCTATACTTTTTCTAGCCTCTTCGGTACCGTGCATTGCCCTTTCTCACCTCGAGAGTTGGCGCATACTTCGCCGGTGCATCCAAACCCTTGGCACGATACGCTCTGTCATCATAAGCCTCCTTATATCTTTCCTCAAAACAGCCACCATACCTACCTACAAGGCATTTCCATAGCCTTTCCGAGATACATTGCCATGCAACATCCACCTTCTCATGACTTGATATTCATGACATACATGCTACTTGCTTGATCGATGAGCCGCATGCTAGTTGGGCATTGCCCTAATCATTGCTACATGACGCGCTAGTATCATTGCATATCCTGCTATCCTGGCAGAAGCATACATTTGCATCATGATAGTTACATTTTCTTTATGTAAGTACCTTTGTAAAGTGTGAAAGATCCCCTATATTCTTGTAAAATATAGAGTATTACCCCTAAAGTGAGGAAAAGATCCCAAAGAGGACAAAATCAAAAGATCCAAAAGAGGACAAATGAGAGTTAAATAGAAAGATCCATTGAGGCCACCAAAAATACAAAAAAAATACAAAAAGAGAAAAAGAAAAAAAAGAGAGAAGGGGGGCATACTACTATTCCTTTTTGAGATATCCACACTAGTACTTCATCTCCTATCCCTTGTACTCCATAGAGATCATCATCATGCATATAGCTATGTGGGGACCCTTCACACTATAGAACTTGGCTTGTATATTCCAATGATGAGCCTCCTCAAACGAGCTCTAGGTCTTCTTGAGCAAGAAAGTTAGATGCACCCCCACTAGTTCCCTTGGAGAGCTTTTAGCTCACATGTGCATCCGTTGTATGGCAATCCCTACTCCTCACATCATATCTATCATATGGCCTTCTCTCGCCTATGATTGTCCTCATTGATGTGAGCCTTTCACACCTTTTTGTCTTCCTCCTCCACCTTCTTTCTGTTTCTCCTTTTAGGTGTCAACTTTCTTGCTCACGCTCATCCATTGCATGAGTGCTCAAAATATCGAAAGGGAGTGGATCAGTTTGACTTGTACCTGGCTAGTGGTCTGGGGACGAGTCCAGATAATAATCCAAAGGAGACCAAGTGTGAAACTTTAGTATATAGTTGTTCTCAACAACCTTATTTTTTTCTCTCGTATTTCCCTATCCCTTGCTTGCACGCAAACACCATCTGGAGACATTCGAGTCATGGACAGCGAGAGCTCTTGCACCTTTTGTTCTTTCGTTGCTTGTGTCAATGCTAATATAGACTCTTGCTTGTTAAGACTTGAATTGAATTGCATGCTTAGATTGCTTTACTTAAAAGTCCTTTTATGGTTGTGTGGCATGTCACCACAGAAATTATGCTTGTTATCATTTACCTACTCGAGGACGAGCAAGAATTAAGCTTGGGGATGTTGATACGTCCCAAACGTATCTATAATTTCTACTTGTTCCATGCATGTTTTGTGTGACTTTTCCATGTTTTGCTTGAAATTTCATACACTTTTGAACCTATTTGGACTAACCTATTAACTCAGTGCACCCAGTTGCCAGTTTCTGTTTTCTGATGTTTTTGTATTTCAGGTTTTCCGGCCATTAAAAGTGCTACAAAAATTCCGGGAAAAATATATAAAAAATCAGCGCAATGGAAGCTTCCAGAATTACCAAGAGAGGGAAGAGGGGCCACCACCAGGCAGCCAGGAGGGCAGGTGGCGCGGGCCCACCCTAGGCCGCGCCAGGGACCCTCCTGACTGCCTCGTGGGTCCCCTCGACGCCCCCCTTCGCCTATATTTACCCCTCGGGGTGGAAACCCCTAGGACGGACTCCTTTTTCGCGATCTCGCCTCTGTTCCGCCGCCGCCGCCGTTTCTAGATCGGGGCTGCCTGGAGAAGCTGCTCCGGCACCCTGCCGGGAGAAGCTACCCCCTCCGGGAGACCCTCCATAGCCATGGACGCCTACCGTATGTACTGTGAGTAGTTTCCCTTAGACCATGGGTCCGTGAGTAGTAGCTATGTGATCTATCTCTCCCCCTTTTGTGCTTCCACTTTCGAGTCCTCGTGAGCTGCCTCACATGATCGAGGCATCTATGTAATTTCTGTTGTTGCTATGCTGAGTTTGTTGGGATCTGATGGATTATGAGACTATGTTCATATTGTGATGAGTAATATATTTGGTTCTTCTCTTTTATATTTTGTTCTTGAGTAAATTCTTGCATGTTCTGCATTGCGGTATTTGCTTTGGCCAAGTATTTTATTTGCAACTCCAAGAGAGAGCGTTATTCTCGATTGTGGGTTCATCCCCTTGATGTCTAGCTTGAGTGACAGAAACGTGAGACTAGGGGATGTGTTGTTGCCACCAGGGATAAAACAACGGTGCTTGTACCTGCGGGTGCAAGGATTGTTTACTTTACGCATAGTTCTTTTAATGTAGTTGTCTGTTGCTTTGAGTTTACACTTTGGGTGGGATTCGCAACTTAATACCAGCGAGATGTTCTGGATAGACATCTCAAGGTGGATGATTCGTAGTAGATGCAGATGGATTTCGTTCTACTTACTTTGGCATACTGCCCATTGCTTTTGAGCCCTTCCTTTCTTTGCAGCATAGTTAGCATTGCGGTGCCTTCATAATCCTGTCAATTTCCCAACTGTGATTTGTTTACCTC
Source organism: Bromus sterilis (assembly GCA_950022295.1). Lineage (NCBI taxonomy): Eukaryota > Viridiplantae > Streptophyta > Magnoliopsida > Poales > Poaceae > Bromus > Bromus sterilis. The sequence continues at coordinate 38,356,376 of OX465597.1, forward strand.
GCTAGCACTTTTATCTTCTTTTGGGAGAGAGACATCAATAGTGAAAATCACGGGACCCCGGTCCATCTTCATATCACTGTTTACACCCTTATTACTTTCAGTCTTTACTTTCAATTTCCACTATTATTATCTCTTGCGTTGATCCTTTGTAAACAGCAAGGCCGGAGGAATTGACAACTCCTCTGTACTCGTTGGGAGCAAAGTTATTTGTATCTATGTGCAGGTCCAGGTGAAGCTAGCAACCTCGGCGCCATTGTTCACTTTACCACCTTCTTGTATCCTTCGGAGTCCTACGGGAGACAAACCTTGGTATCTTTGCCAAGGGAAAACTTGCCGCTGCACTATATCTCACTCTGCACTTGGGGTAACCAACGAGGCTTGAAGAGTATTAACACTCTCTTTCTATCAATCATGTCTACTATTTCCCGAACCGTAGGGTGTCACACTTAAGGGCAATCATTGCATTAGGGACAGATTCGGGATCATCGGTGAAATAAGAGAGAACACCGGAATTGTTTCGGGAGGTGCCGGAAGCTGTTCCGGATATTTTGAAAGGTTCAAAATAAAGTTATTGATGTTTAAATATGTTTTATTATTTAATTGACAGAATTAAATATAAGAAAGGATTTAAATATTAATTAAAAAGGTGGAAAAGGCATATGGGCCTATAGAGGCCCATGAGGGGAGAAGGGGGTTTCCCCCCTTGGTCCATGGCGCCAAGGGAGGGGCCTTCGCCCCCTCCCTAGCCGCACCCTTCCCCCCCTTTGGGAGTTTAGTCCCACATGGGGGAGGGGAGGAGGTTCCCCCCATCCTTGGCCTATATAAGGAGGGGTAGGGTGCCCTTTTTCATCCATCCCATTGAGTTCTTTCTCTCTCTCTTTCTCCGACCTAGAGCGGACTCCCCTTGTTTGGATTTTTACACCTGGTTGGGGGTTTCACCATCATCCGAACGCCATCGCGCTGCCGGAATCGGGATCCAGATCAGTCTTCTTTCCGCTGCACTTCTGGTTCGAAGCCCGGAGGGACATCGGTTGCACCGTACGTGTGTAATCCCGCGAGGCACTACACGTGTGGTGCTACTTCATCGCCGGATGTTCTTCAACACGACAGGGAGGTCGTAGGATCAGAGTCTACGACAACCACGTTCGAGGAACGTTTCCCTCTTTCGGTCTTCAAAGGTATGAACACGGATTCCTTCCGTTACATACATCAGCATAGCATAGATCTTGGGTTTGGGAATCGTAGTTGGAAAAATTATTGTTTTCTGCCCCGTTCCCTAACAATGGTATCATGAGCAAGGCTATGCGTAGATGTAGTGTACGGGTAGAACACATCTAGGATGTGGGCATCAATTCTCCAATTGTTACCCTCCCACGTGTACTCGTTTAGCGTTGCGGCAGTGTCCTGATGAAGCGGCCCCAACCGATCTTACGCATTTACGCGAGACTGGTTCCACGCTTGACATATGGCTTGTACCATATAAGTGGTTGGGGGTGTCTTTCTCTCTAACATTAGCGACGCGAAGAAGTTTGCAACGGAGGGCCCCGACAGGGGTGTAATAGAGACGATTGCAGGATTGGTGTTGTGGCTTGTTTTCACAGGATAGAAAGCGGTTCTCTCTCTAAACCCTGAGCAACCACGTAAAACTTGCAAAAGATAAAGTAGAAGGCGTTTTAACTTTAATTTGCATGTAAGGGGGGATCATAGCATGTATGATTACAGTTTTACTTCCTGTCTTGCTAATATGCTAGATATGCGACGGTAGCATGATAGGATAATATCTCACTATAAAAACCAACCAAGTGTCTTTACCCTAGTGAGCACCACCTGGAAAGATCTCCATTATGGAGGCATCGCGTGTCACACGGGTGTCAAACATATTTGCGTTCAAATGAGGTGGGTGTAGCAAGCCTAGCATGTCCAGAAACATGGCCTTGTATGACACAACAAGAAATCACTTAGGGTATAGTGGCGAGCCTGGCATGTGTAGACATGGCCTCGGGACACAATGACCGAAAGGTTAAGCATGAGTCACATAACGGATGTGATTGGCATGATGGACTACCTTAAACACATACTGATGGTCGTGTCACACGGGGGAGGTATGGTGTTCTAGGATTGTGTAATCACTTAGTAAAACTTTGAGGGATGTTTAACTGAGTGGGAGTTCTAGAATTGTTTTAAAAATTGAACTCCAATTATGAACAAAGTCTAAATATGTATTTTGCAAATAACCATTGTAGATGTCGGCACTTTCGCACCCCACATTCAACTTAGGGTCATTCCTAGAGAAAGATAAACTGAAAACCGATGGGTCAAACTTCACGTCCTGGTTCCGCACTCTGAGGATTCTCCTCATTCCCCTCAAAATGTCCTATGTACTTGAGACTGCATTAGGTGATGCACCAGCAACTACCGCTACTCTGGCTGATAAGAATGTCTACCTCATTAAGTCGGATGATTCCTCCCTTGTCCAGAAGGGTATGCTCTATGCCATGGAGGCTGAACTGCAGAAACGGTTTGAGAGCCTCAGTTCTTATGAGATAATCACTGACCTCAAGACCACCTTTGCACCTCAAGCCAGGGTCGAGAGAAATGAAGTTTCTGAAGCTTTCTTTTCGGCAAAAATGGAAGAGCACAGCAGCATGACTGAGCACGTAATCAAAATGGCTGGCTACGTTCAACGCCTAAATGACCTGGAATTTAAGATTCCAGATGAAATGGAAATTGATAGGGTGTTGCGTTCGCTGCCCCTAGCTATGAGAGTTTTGTGTTGAAATACAACATGCAAGGAATGGTTAAGAACCTTTCTGAGTTGTTCACCATACTCAAGATTGTTGAAATGGAAATCAAGAAGGAGCATAGCTGCACCAAGTACTTAGAAGATAAGAAGGCCGCCAAGGTTGCTGGAAGAGACATGGATATATTTGATATACATGTTATTGATGTTTTCCTAACAAGTGCTCGGAGCAACTTCTGGATATTTGATATCGGATCAGTTGCTCACATCTGTAACTCCCAGGAGGGGCTATAGAATAAACGACTCTTGCGGAAGAATGAAGTGACGATGCGCATTGGAAACGGTTCCAAGGTTGATGTAATGTCCATTGGCACACTTCGTCTTAGTCTCCCTTCGGGATTGATTCTTGTTTTGAATAACTATTATTATGTACCCGCGTTGAATATGAACATTGTGAGTGGGTCTTGCTTAATGCAAGACCATTATTCTTTTAAATCTGAGACAACTGGTTGTTCGATTTATAAGAATAATGTCTTCTATGTTGATGCAGCGGTGCATAATGGTTTATTCTTAATGGATCTCGAATATCATGACTCCCACATCAATAACATAGAGGACAAAAGATTAAAGCCTAGTAACGAAGAACACATGACGATGTGGCATTGTCGTCTTGGTCATATAGGCATAAAACGCATGAAGAAGCTCCATTCTGATGGACTTCTGGATTCATTAGATTTTGGATCTCTTGACACGTGCGAGCCATGCCTTATGGGCAAAATGACAAGGACTCCATTCAATGGAATAATGGAGCGTGCGGCAGAATTATTGGGAATCATACATACTGATGTATGTGGACCAATGAATATCACCACACGCAATGGATTTCGTTACTTCATGACCTTCACGGATGACTTGAGTAGATACGGGTATATCTACTTAATGAAACATAAGTCTGAAACCTTTGAAAAGTTCAAGGAATTTCAGAGTGAGGTCGAGAATCAACTCGGGAAGAAAATCAAGCACCTTCGATCCGATCGAGGTGGCGAGTATTTAAGTCACGAGTTTGGCACTCATCTGAAGACTTGTGGCATTGTACCACAACTTACGCCAGCTGGAACACCTCAGCGAAACGGTGTGTCCGAGCGACGTAATCGTACACTATTGGATAGTGTGCGGTCAATGATGTCTCATACCGACTTACCTACATCATTCTGGGGGTATGCATTAGAAACTGCCGCTTACGTTCTTAATAGGGTACCGTCCAAATCCGTGAAGACAACACCGTTTGAAGAATGGTTTGGCAAGAAACCAATGTTGTCTTACCTGAAAATTTGGGGTTGTGAGGCTTATGTTAGGAAACTTCAGCCTGACAAACTTGAATCTAAGGCGGAGAAATGCATCTTTGTGGGATATCCAAAGGAAACTGTTGGATACACCTTCTACAACCAGACTGAGGGCAAAACGTTTGTCGTCAAGACTGGACGCTTTCTTGAGAAAGAGTTTCTCTCGAAATAATTGAGTGGGAGGAAAATAGACCTCAACGAGATGATTGACCAATCACTCCAAGTGGAAGACATGGCAATGGAAGTTGTTCCGGAACCACCTTCCGTAGTGGGAGCTGAAGAGAACGTTCATCATGATATTCATAACGATCGTGACATACATGATGATCTTGATCAAGATGAAGAGGATCCTATTGTACCCCGCAGGTCATCAAGAGTCCGAAATAAAGTTGAGTTTTACGGACAGCTTGTCAATGCAGTCATGTTAAATGAACCTGACGAACCTGCAAACTACAAAGAAGCAATGGAGGGACCCGAGTCCGAGAAATGGCTGGAAGCCATGAAATCCGAGATAGACTCCATGTATGCCAACAAAGTATGGACTTTGGTGGATATTCCCGAGGACCGAAAGGCCATCGAGAATAAGTGGATATTCAAGAAAAAGACTGACACAGACGGAAACGTATCTGTCTATAAAGCTCGACTTGTCGCAAAAGGTTTCCGACAAGTTCAAGGAGTTGACTACGAAGAGACTTTATCTCCCGTATCGATGCTGAAGTCTATCCGGATATTACTAGCAATTGCTGCCTATCATGATTATGAAATATGGCAGATGGATGTGAAAACCGCGTTCCTTAATGGTAACATTGAGGAAGAGTTGTACATGGTACAACCGGAAGGTTTTATTGATCCTGAGGACGCTGGTAAGGTATGCAAACTTCAATGGTCCATTTATGGGTTGAAGCAAGCATCTCGTAGCTGGAATCTTCGATTTGATGAGGTGATCAAAGCATTTGGATTTGTCCAAAATGCCGAAGAATTCTGTGTTTATAAGAAAGTGAGTGGGAGCTCTGTAGCATTCCTAGTACTATATGTGGATGACATATTGTTGATAGGGAATGATGTAAAATTTCTGGAGAGCGTGAAGGAATACTTAAATGGACAGTTTTCCATGAAGGACCTAGGTGAAGCTGCATATATATTAGGCATTAAAATCTATAGAGATAGATCAAGACGCCTATTAGCACTGAGTCAAAGAACTTACCTTGAGAAGATATTGAAAAGGTTCAATATGGATAACGCCAAGAGAGGCCTCTTGCCCGTTATGAAAGGAAGTAAATTGAGTGTGACTCAATGCCCAGCAACAGCAAAAGAAAGGGAGGAAATGTCCTCAAAGCCCTATGCTTCATCCATAGGTTCTATCATGTATGCTATGCTGTGTACTCGACCATATGTGGCCTTAGCGGTTAGTCTGACTAATCGTTACCAAAGTAATCCTGGAATGGATCATTGGATTGCAGTAAAGAATGTCCTTAAGTACTTACAAAGAAATAAGGACCTGGTTCTCGTCTATGGGGGATGTGAAGAAGAGCTTGTCGTAATAGGTTACGTCGATGCTAGTCTTGGTACTGATCCCGATGACTCAAAATCTCAGACGGGATACGTATTCATGTTGAATGGTGGTGCGATTAGCTGGAGTAGCGGCAAGCAGTCAGTCGTCGCCCAATCTCGATGGAGTCGGAGTATATTGCCGCTTGCGAAGCGTCAAATGAAGCGCATTGGCTGAAGAAGTTCGTCATCGAGCTTGGTGTATTCCCTAGTTGCACTGACCCCGTTAGCATTTATTGCGACAATACGGGTGCCATTGCTAACGCAAGGGAGCCGAGGACTCACTCTACAGCCAAGCATATTCTCCGACGTTTTCATGTGACGCGAGACTACGTCAAGGATGGTCATACTAGGATTTGCAAAATACATACGGATCTGAACCCGTCAGACCCAATGACTAAACCTCTTCCACAGGGCAAGTTTAAGAAACACCGAGAGACTATTGGTGTTAGATACATACCTGATGTAAACTAGTGTAATTTGTACTCTAGTGCAAGTGGGAGACTGTTGGATATGTGCAATTAATAAAGATATTTGTCACATATCTATTTGTTCATAATACGTTGTATACTATGCTAGAACTGTACTAAGCGAAAACATTAATACACGTGTGGTATATAACAACATGGTCCCTAGTTAACTCAGGCATACTAGCTCATTGGGCAATCGATGATCAAGGTTTCCTGATCATGATATGTGAACTGTCTATTGACAATGAGGTCATATCATTAGGAGAATGATGTGATGGACACACACCCACCTATAGCATTGCAGTGTGATCAAGTCACATAGTTCAGCATTGCGATGACTTAATAACATAGTGACTCAATCCTTAGACCGTGATGATCATACATAATTGCTATCTATTAGGATGCTTTGAGTACATCAATTGTTACACTGAAACATGGTAACCATAAAGGTGTGTCTTGGGTAATCCGAAGTAGATATGTTGAGGAGTATGAAATAGATCAGAACGGGATTTGTCCATCCGAGTGACGGATAGGTACTCTGGGCCCACTCGGTGATATTGCATCAACAGCTAGCTAGTGACTAGGTCACATGAGATGTAATATGCACAGAAGAGTAAACATGTTTGTCAGAGACGAGGGAGAACTAGGTATTGGATACCGATGATCATACCTCGGACAAACATAGTACCGCAGCACAAAGGGATCAAGTCATATTGTTAACGGTTCAACGGTGAAGAATTTTATTCGATGGAAGCGCAGGGGCACATCAAGGATTGTAACCAGATCCCACATGATGGTCATTGGTCAGAGAGTATCTCGATCATGTCTACTGTTTCCCGAACCGTAGGGTGTCACACTTAAGGGCAATCGATGCATTAAGGACATATTCGGGATCATCGGTGAAATAAGAGAGAACACCGGAATTGTTTCGGGAGGTGCCGGAAGCTGTTCCGGATATTTTGAAAGGTTCAAAATAAAGTTTATTGATGTTTAAATATGTTTTATTATTTAGTTGACAGAATTAAATATAAAAAGGATTTAAATATTAATTTAAAAGGTGGAAAAGGCATATGGGCCTAAAGAGGCCCATGAGGGGAGAATGGGGTTTCCCCCCTTGGCCCACGGCGCCAAGGGAGGGGCCTTGGGCCCCTCCCTAGCCGCACCCTTCCCCCCCCCTTTGGGAGTTTAGTCCCACATGGGGGAGGGGAGGAGGTTCCCCCCCCTCCTTGGCCTATATAAGGAGGGGTAGGGTGCCCTTTTTCATCCATCCCATTGAGTTCTTTCTCTCTCTCTTTCTCTGACCTAGAGCGGACTCCCCTTGTTTGGAGTTTGCACCAGGTTGGGGGTTTCACCATCATCCGAACGCCGTCGCGCTGCCGGAATCGGGATCTGGATCAGTCTTCTTTCCGCTGCTCTTCTGGTTCGGAGCCTAGAGGGACATCGGTTGCACCGTACGTGTGTAATCTCGCGAGGCACTACACGTGTGGTGCTAATTCATCGCCGGAGGTTCTTCAACACGACAGGGAAGTCGTAGGATCAGAGTCTACGCCAACCATGTTTGAGGAACGTTTCCCTCTTTCGGTCTTCAAAGGTATGAACACCGATTCCTTCCGTTACATACATCAACATAGCATAGATCTTGGGTTTGGGAATCGTAGTTGGAAAATTTATTGTTTTCTGCCCTGTTCCCTAACAGTCATAAGGATCGCGAGTCTACGCCAACCACGTTCTTAGAACGTTTCCTACTTTCGGTCTTCAAAGGTATGAACACTGATTCCCTCCCATTACTTACATCAGCATAGCATAGGTCTTGGGTATTGGGTGCCGTAGGTAGAAAAATTATTGTTTCTGTACCGAAGCCCCAACAATGGAAAAAAGTTGGATATTTATCGATCACATTTTTTTAGCAAAACAATGAGAATAAATCCAAGTATAGGTTGGCCATGCCGGGTATAATCTGTAGGCCGAAGGACCAAGGGGGTTTAGGGATTGAGAACTTCGAGGTAAAGAAGATGTGTCTACAGACTATCTATCGAGGAGGAGGTATGTGGGTGCAGTTATTGTGAAACAAGTAATTTCAATCCAAGACCCTGGCGTAGGTTACGGTGTAGCCGAATGACTCACCTTTCTAGAAGGGGTTGATGCTAACGAAGGTGGCCTTTTTCATTAGGACTAAATTCATTGTAGGGAACGGTAATACTAAAGATAAATGGCTAGAGAATACACCACTACCTATAAAATATCCAACCATTTACAGCGTTGTACACCATAAAGATGCTTTTGTAAGTATAATACCAGGATCGATTCCCTGAAACATTCAGTTTCGGATATCCCTGGTGGGGGCAGATGGGATAGTTGGCTACATCTTGTGGGGGCGGATGGGATAGTTGGCTACATCTTATGAATAGGTTGATGGAGGTTAACCTTTCTGATGAGCCCAATACACTTCGCTGGGAACTCTTGGTGTCAGGGTTTTCTCAGTGAAATCTATGTATTTAAATTTGATTAACTCTAGTCAAATACCAAAGTCGCTTCATCTATTTGGAGAATTAAGGTGCCCTTAATAATAACGGTATTTACGTGTTATGTACACAAGGAATTGATTTTTACTAAGGAAAAATTAGCAAAACGTAGTTGGAAAGGAATTAAACGGCATTTTTTTGCGATCAAGATGAGACTATCCAACAAAATTTTCTCAAAAATGCCCACAAGCCAAGTTGCTATGCTGTACATTACATGCGGCCTTTAAAGTTAGTCCTCCTAATAGCATTGCCACGTTATGTGGGACATGGCTGAATGGAGTAGAGCCTAAAAAAGTGATGCATATTCGAGTCGAAGTGTGTGCATTAATTTGGGCTATATGGAATGGAATGATGTGATTTTTAACAGACAAACCATCACACACAAAAACGTAGGTCATCTATCGAACAAATGGCTAGATCCATACGTGGTCGTCACTCACCCATGTGGAAGCCAAGGAGCACGTGGCTTCCGGATGGAATTGATACGTCCCAAACGTATCTATAATTTCTTCTTGATCCATGCATGTTTTGTGTGACTTTGCCATGATTTGCTTGAACTTTCATACACTTTTGAACATATTTGGACTAATCTATTAACCCAGTGCACCCAGCTGCCAATTGTTGTTTTCTGCTGTTTTTGTATTTCAGGTTTTCCGGCCATTAAAAGTGCTCCAAAAAATCCAGAAAATCATATAAAAAATCAGCGTCACGGAAGCTTCCGGAAACACCAAAGAAGCGGAAGAGGGCCACCACCAGGCAGCCAGGAGGGCAGGTGGTGCGGCCCCACCCTGGGCCGCGCCAGGGACCCTCCTGACTGCCCTGTGGCCCCTCTCGGTGCCCCCCTTCGCCTATATTTACCCCCCGTGACGGAAACCCTCTGGAGGAACTCCTTTTTCACGATCTCGCCTCGGTACCGCCGCCACCGCCGTTTCTAGATCGGGGCTGCCTGGAGAAGCTGCTCCGGCACCCTGCCGAGAGAAGCTACCCCCTCCGGGAGACAAACCATAGCCATGGACGCATCCCGTATGTACCGTGAGTAGTTTTCCTTGGACCATGGGTCCGTGACCAGTAGCTATGTGATCTATCTCTCCCCTCTTTGTGCCTCCACTTTCGAGACCTCGTGAGCTACCTCACATGATCGAGGCACCTTTGTAATTTACTGTTGTTGCTATGCTGAGTTTGTTCGGATCTGATGGATTATGAGACTATGTTCAGATTGTGATGAATAATATATTTGGTTCTTCTCTTTTATATTTTATTCTTGAGTAAATTCTTTCATGTTCTCCGTTGCCGTATTTTACTTTGGCCAAGTGATTTGTTGCAACTCCAAGAGGGAGAGTTATGCTTGATTGTGGGTTCAGCCCCTTGATGTCTAGCTTGAGTGACAGAAATATGAGACTAGGGGATGTGATGTTGCCACCAGGGATAAAACAACGGTTCTTGTATCCGCGGATGCAAGGATTGTTTACTTTACGCAAAGTTCTTTTAATGCAGTTGTCTGTTGCTTTGGATTTACACTTTGGGTGGGATTCGCAACTTAATACCAGCGAGATGTTCTGGATAGATATCTCAAGGTGGATGATTCGTAGTAGATGTAGATGGATTTCGGTCTACTTACCTTGGTGTACTGCCCATTGCTTTTGAGCCCTTCCTTTCTTTGCAGCATAGTTAGCATTGCGGTGCCTTCATAATCCTGTCAATTGCCCAACTGTGATTTGTTTACCTCGCTAGCACTTTTATCGTCTTTTGGGAGAGAGACATCACTAGTGAAAATCACGTGACCTTGGTCCATCTTCATATCATTGTTTACACCCTCAATTTACTTTCAGTCTTTACTTTTCAGTTGCTATCACTATCATTATCCCGTGCGTTTTATCCTTTGTAAACAGCAAGGCCGGAGGAATTGACAACTCCGCTGTACTCATTGGGAGCAAAGTTATTTGTATCTATGTGCATGTCCAAGTGAAGTTAGCAACCTCGGCGCCATATTCACTTACCACCTTCTTGTATCCTTCGGAGTCCTACGGGAGACAAACCTTGGTATCTTTGCCAAGGGAAAACTTGTCGATGCACTATATCTCAGCCTGCACTTGGGGTAACCAACGAGGGCTTGAAGAGTATTAACACTCTCTTGCCATCAGCAAGTTTTCTGGCGTCGTTGCCGGGGACTCCAGTCTACAAGATAGGGGAGTTGCACACTATCTTTTATCTTTGCTTTTTAGTCTTGTTAGTTTACCTTTCAGTTTTTACTTTTGTGTCCCTTATCAAAAATACCAAAAATACCTGCTGCTACTATGGGTTCCAATGAAAAGACCAAGTTGTGTGACTTCAGTAGTCACAACAACAGTGACTTTATCTGCACTCCTATTGCTACATCTGCTACTTCAGCACCTTCTTATGAGATTAAACCTGCTTTGCTAAACCTTGTCATGAAAGATCAATTCTCTGGTGCTAGAGATGCTGCTGCTTTGCATTTAAATAATTTTATTGAGCTTTGTGATATGCAAAAGTACAAAGAAGTAGATGGAGAAATTGTTAAGCTTAAGCTTTTTCCTTTCTCTTTGAGGGATGAAGCTAAAATCTGGTTTCAATCCTTGCCTAAGAATAGCATAGATTCTTGGGATAAGTGCAAGGATGCTTTTATCGGGAAGTACTATCCCCCTGCTAAAATTATTCAATTGAGGAGTTACATTATGAATTTCAGGCAATTGGATAATGAACACGTTGCCCAAGCTTGGGAACGTATGAAGACGCTTGTCAAGAACTTCCCCACACATGGACTGACTACCTGGATGGTTATCCAGACTTTTTATGAAGGCTTGAACTTTACCTCGCGGAACCTGTTAGATTCGGCCGCGGGAGGAACCTTTATGTCGGCCACACTTGGTGCTGCCACAAAGCTACTTGACGAGATGATGCTGAACTACTCTCAGTGGCACACCGAAAGATCTCCAACTGGTAAGAAGGTAAATTTTGTCGAGGAGATCTCCTCTCTAAATGAAAAGGTTGACCTTATCATGTCTCTACTTACCAAGCAATCTCCTATTGACCCTCAGAATGTTCCTTTAAATTCTTTGATTGCTCAGGATCAAGTAGATGTGAACTTCATTGCTAGAAACAACTTTAATAATAATGCTTATAGGGGCAACTTTGCTAGTAATCCTAGACCGTTTCCATCCAACTATGGGAACAACAACACTTACCCTAGCAACAAGAAACCAACCTCTGAACTAGAGAGTATGCTTAGAGACTTTATCACTACCCAAAAAGCCTTCAACAAGAATGTGGAAGAAAAACTAGCTAAATTAGATAATCTTTGTTTGAAGGTAGATAACTTAGCCCTTGATGTTGAGATGTTAAAAATTAGAACCTCTCCCCTTGAGGAGAGTAAGGTCACTCCTATTAATGCTATCCAGTTACAAATCAATGAAAACATTAGGATGATGGCTAAACTTAAAGAAAGATGGGCTAGAGAAAAAAAGGAAGAGGAAAGAATTAAGAGCCTTCCTACCTACCACACAGTAGCCACTATCCAAGTAGTTGAGGATGTCCAAACAGTTAACACCCATCACACCCTTAGTCCCACTGGACCTATCAATGGTGATGCTACCACATCAACCATAGATGAAGAAACCTCTATGAACATAGAGGCTTTCAAACAAGTGAGCTTAAATGATATCACTACCTCCTTGATAGATAGTAGTGATCTAGACTTTGACAACTGCACTTTACCTGAAGTTATTGGTTTCCTACATAAGATGTCTAGAGACCCCCACACTAGCGCACTTAATCTTGCCTTCACAGAGCATATCACCAATGCTCTAATCAAAGTTAGGGAGGAGAACCTTAGAATAGAAGCCTCCATACCTAGGAAGCTAGAAGATGGTTGGGATCCTATGATAAAAATCGAATTGAATAACTTCTCTTGTTATGCTCTTTGTGATGTTGGAGCAAGTACCTCTGTTATGCCCAAAAGAATGTATGATATGCTTGAATTGAAACCTTTTGATTCTTGTTCTTTTGGTGTTCGTCTTGTTGATTCTTCCATAAAGAAACCTTTGGGGAAGATCGACGATGTTCTTATCATCGTCAATGACAATTATGTTCCCGTTGATTTCACTATTATGGACATTGAATGTGAACCTTCTTGTCCAATTATTTTGGGACGTCCTTTTCTTCGCACAGTTGGTGTTGTTATTGACATGAAAGAGGGGAATATCAAATTCCAATTCCCTCTCAAGAAAGGGATGGAACATTTCCCTAGGAAAAAGATTAAGTTACCTTTTGAGTCCGTCACACGGGCTAGTTATTCTCTTGAAAAACTTGATCTTCTGCTTTAAGCCTAGCAAATGGCTCTAAAGAAGCGCTTTCGGGAGGCAGCCCGCAACGAATTTAGGTTTTTATTTTTGCTTTTCTTCTGTTCTTAGTGGTCTTTATGATTGTTACTACTGTAGCAACATCATTGTATCTTTACTTTTCAAGTTTTGTGCCTTTTATAGCCTCATACAGCAAGGGAAGTAAAAGTTGTGACATGCTGTCCAGAAAACAGATTCTGTCCTCGTGACTAGAAAAATCATGAAAGAATCCCAGTTCATATTTTTGAGCTGAAATTTTACACAGCGTGCTCTATACAATTACGAAACTTTCGTATGTTCTGTGTTTTTTGATTTGAGTTGCAGAAGTACCCCTAAAAAATTTGTTTCTATCTGCTGTTCTGTTTTTCACAGATTCTGCCACGTTTTGTCTCTCTCTAATTTTTCAAACCTTAAGCTTGATTTTTCTTTGCAAAAACCTTTTGACAATCTTGGGAAACAGTAGATATTCAAGATTATCTTTATTTCCAGTAAGGGAAAAATATTTTAATAGGGTACTAACCTCTCTAATCAGTCTACAATGAGTTATGTATGAAGGGAGTTTTCAAGTGTGCGATGGAAGATGATGAAAGAAGATCTTGGAGTGTCAAACGCTCAAGCTTGGGGATGCCCTTGTGCACCCCCAGTAAATATTCAAGGAGACTCAAGCGTCTAAGCTTGGGGATGCCCCGTGCATCCCCTTCTTTATCAACAATTATCAGCTCGTCCCTCGCTGCACTATATTTTTATTACTTCATGCGTTATGTGCTATTCTTGGAGCGTCTCGCTCTTAGGTTTTGTTTTTAGTTTTCTTTAGCTTTGCTTGCTGTTCATAACAAGTTAGATCCCAGCTTACTTTCTTTTGTGTGGGAGAAATACACGCTTCGCTTGAATTAGAACTCCTCATAAGATTTGCTTGCCTATTCTTTTAGATGTGAGTTGTTCTTTTTCTTTTCTTAGCTGTTGCCCTATTTAGTTGTAGTGCTTTAGTTTTTCTAGAGCTTTCCTTTTGTTTTAGGTTGAACTTTCTATAGGTTGAATGTTTTATCTTGTGAGAGAGTTTCCCTGTTGCACTGAGTTTTGTGTCTTGACTAGAAGTAGGTAGTTGAAGTTGCTTTTCTCTTTGTAGTAGTAACTTGCAATAGTTTTGAGGTATTGACTAAAGTAATGTTTGAACTTTTGGTGTCAAGAGCTCGAGCCTATTAGTGATAGATGTCGTATTTTGGGAAATCCATGTGTTTTTTCAAAACCAAAAACCCCTGTTGAGAACTCTAGCTACTAGATGGATCACTAACCTCAAGAGGGTTCGAATATTAGAGTACACTCACGTACCATGAGTCGAGAATGCGCAAGGATAACCAAACCCCCATACACTCCTCCTCGGGGTAATTGTCTCTTTGTGAACCTCCGATTAGATTGAGAGTTACCGATCATAAGTGCATGAGTTCTTCGGACTAATGTGAGTATCCGAAAGTTGACACTTCAACCCACCTATACTTTTTCTAGCCTCTTCGGTACCGTGAATTGCCCTTTCTCACCTTGAGAGTTGGCGCATACTTCGCCGGTGCATCCAAACCCTTGGCACGATATGCTCTGTCATCATAAGCCTCCTTATATCTTTCCTCAAAACATCCACCATACCTACCTACAAGGCATTTCCATAGCCTTTCCGAGATACATTGCATGCAACATCCATCTTCTCATGACTTGATCTTCATGTCATACCTTTGCATCATGATAGTTATATCTTCTTTATGTAAGTACCTTTGTACAGTGTGAAAGATCTCATATCTTCTTGTAAAATATAGAGTGTTGCCCCTAAGTGAGGAAAAGATCCCAAAGAGGACAAAATGAAAGGATCCCAAAGAGGACAAATGAGAGTTAAATATAAAGATCCATTGAGGCCACCAAAAAAATACAAAAAAATAGAAAAAAGAGAAAAAGAAAAAGAAAAAGAGAGAAGGGGGCACACTACTATTCCTTTTGAGAGATCCACACTAGTACTTCATCCTCTATCCCTTGTACTCCATAGAGATCATCATCATGCATATAGCTATGTGGGGACCTTCACACTATAGAACTTGGCTTGTATATTCCAATGATGAGCCTCCTCAAACGAGCTCTAGGTCTTCTTGAGCAAGCAAGTTAGATGCACCCCCACTAGTTCCCTTGCAGAGCTTTTAGCTCACATGTGCATCCGTTGTATGGCAATCCCTACTCCTCACATCATATCTATCATATGGCCTTCTCTCGCCTATGATTGTCCTAATTGATGTGAGCCTTTCACACCTTTTTGTCTTCCTCCTCCACCTTCTTTCTGTTTCGCCTTTTAGGTGTCAACTTTCTTGCTCACGCTCATCCATTGCATGAGTGCTCAAAATATCGAAAGGGAGTGGATCAATTTGACTTGTACCTGGCTAGTGGTCTGGGGACGAGTCAAGATAAGAATCCAAAGGAGACTAAGTGTGAAACTTTAGTAGATAGTTGTTCTCAACAATTACTTTTTATCTCGTATTTCCCTACCCCCTGCTTGCACGCAAACACCATCTGGAGACATTCGAGTCACGGACAGCGAGAGCTCTTGCACCTTTTGTTCTTTTGTTGCTTGTGTCAATGCTAATATAGACTCTTGCTTGTTAAGACTTGAATTGAATTGCATGCTTTGATTGCTTTACTTAAAAGTCCTCTTATGGTTGTGTGGCATGTCACCACAGAAATTATGCTTGTTATCATTTACCTACTCGAGGACGAGCAGGAATTAAGCTTGGGGATGTTGATACGTCCCAAACGTATCTATAATTTCTGCTTGCTCCATGCATGTTTTGTGTGACTTTGCCATGATTTGCTGGAACTTTTGTACACTTTTGAGCATATTTGGACTAATCTATTAACCCAGTGCACCCAGCTGCCAGTTGATGTTTTCTGCTGTTTTTGTATTTCAGGTTTTCCGGCCATTAAAAGTGCTCCAAAAAATCCGGAAAAATCATATAAAAAATCAGCGTCACGGAAGCTTCCGGAAACACCAAAGAAGCGGAGGAGGGCCACCACCAGGCAGCCAGGAGGGCAGGTGGCGTGGCCCCACCCTGGGCCGCGCCAGGGACCCTCCTGACTGCCCTGTGGCCCCTCTCAGTGCCCCCCTTCGCCTATATTTACCCCCCGTGACGGAAACCCTCGGGAGGAACCCCTTTTTCGCGATCTCGCCTCTGTACCGCCGCCACCGCCGTTTCTAGATCGGGGCTTCCTGGAGAAGCTGCTCTGGCACCCTGCCGGGAGAAGCTACCCCCTCCGGGAGACCATCCATAGCCATGGACGCCTCCCGTATGTATCGTGAGTAGTTGCTATGCTGAGTTTGTTGGGATCTGATGGATTATGAGACTATGTTCAGATTGTGATGAGTAATATATTTGGTTCTTCTCTTTTATATTTTGTTCTTGAGTAAATTCTTGCATGTTCTCCGTTGCCGTATTTTACTTTGGCCAAGTGATTTGTTGCAACTCCAAGAGGGAGCATTATGCTTGATTGTGGGTTCAGCCCCTTGATGTCTAGCTTGAGTGACAGAAACATGAGGGGATGTGATGTTGCCACCAGGGATAAAACAACGGTGCTTGTATCCGCGGATGCAAGGATTGTTTACTTTACGCAAAGTTCTTTTAATGCAGTTGTCTGTTGCTTTGGATTTACACTTTGGGTGGGATTCGCAACTTAATACCAGCGAGATGTTCTGGATAGATATCTCAAGGTGGATGATTCGTAGTAGATGCAGATGGATTTCGGTATACTTACCTTGGCGTACTGCCCATTGCTTTTGAGCCCTTCCTTTTTTTGCAGCATAGTTAGCATTGCGGTGCCTTCGTAATCCTGTCAATTGCCCAACTGTGATTTGTTTACCTCGCTAGCACTTTTATCATCTTTTGGGAGAGAGACATCACTAGTGAAAATCACGTGACCTTGGTCCATCTTAATATCATTGTTTACACCCTCAATTTACTTTCAGTCTTTACTTTTCAGTTGCTATCACTATGATTATCCCGTGTGTTTTATCCTTTGTAAACAACAAGGCCGGAGGAATTGACAACTACTGTGTACTCGTTGGAGCAAAGCTATCTGTATCTGTGTGCATGTCCTGGTGAAGTTAGCAACCTCGGCGTCATTGTTCACTTTACCACCTTCTTGTATCCTTTGGAGTCCTACGGGAGACAAACCTTGGTATCTTTGCCAAGGGAAAACTTGTCGCTGCACTATATCTCACCCTGCACTTGGGGTAATCAACGAGGGCTTGAAGAGTATTAACACTCTCTTGCCATCTGGAATACGGTAGCATAGGATACTTTCAAATGGTTTGGATGACAGTCCAACAATAGGACATGTGTTTAGTCATCTTTTCCTTCGTCTGGGTTGTGGCAATTTTTATTGGATTTCTGTTTAGCTCATCTTGCGAACATGTAACGAATTACGTACTTGTTATCTACTTGGTTTAATAATATGATTGTACGTACCATTTTGATGCAGATACTAGGAGCAATCGAACTTTTCTAAAAGAAATGCAAATGTGGAGCACCTCAAAATGTCTAACTGGGTTATTATTCTTACAAATGTAACAGTTAAGTCATTGTTTAGACAACCATATTCAACATGGCTTATAATGAGAACTACACCAGAAGTAGGTCGATGTTGCTTCATTTGTTGTTGTTGTCGGTCGATGGATGAGCTCTCTCGCGTGGATCAGAGGTAGTCCCAGCAAAATTTTCATCATTTCACATGTCATGAAACCAATAGAAACTGAAGGGGCGATTTGAAATGGAACAATTTTCAAATAAGTTACACATTTAAGATATAATTCAAGAAAAAGTGAGAGTATACAATAAGTGGCACCTCTAGTCCTCAATTGCCTTGAAATAATTAAGGCTCAAGCCAGCGAAGAGTTGTCTCCACCCTGACACCGAATGATACGAGTGATCTCATTGAACACGACCTTTTAGGTCATCTTATATGTAGAATTTTAGACCACCGTATGGAAGAATACAATTGAGGGTTGGGCCTCACAGATAACTGAAATATTATTGTCATGCAGTGTAATGCTACGACCAGATGAGTGTCACATAACATCTAAATACATGATTTTTAACATGTAAAGTACTAAGTGGTACACAATTTCAAATACAATCAAGGTTGATCACATTAATGTACGTAATTTCAAATATATTTTTTAGGACACTCATGTGTTAGCCCATTAAAAACTACAATCGTATATTGAGTCCTCGCAATTGCCCTTAGGGTCGCCTAATACCACTATGCCAGTGAATGACAATATTAAATAGTGATACCATCCATGGAGGAGATATAGAGTTGCATAAGCATTCACATCATTAACCTAAACTTGATTTATAGCACCCTTCTTACACCATACAAGTTTTGTAGGTATGGAACATTAGTTGTAGTGACATCGATTGAGTACGCTAAGAGATGTGATTCCGTAAGTTGGTACCCTCGACATACCTATCCCACGGTACAAAGATCGCACACCTCCTTCATTGTGAACAGTATTAAAAACATGCTTTACACCATTATATATTTGTTGGCGACAAGAATTTCCCAATACATTGACAGGTTGGGCTTCAATTGAAACCTAGTGAAGCATATTAATAACAATAACCTCGAATTCCCTCGTATTGGCACATCTTCCTCCAGGATTGGACAAACCCAAGGGATTGAAACCCTTCGATTATTGCCTAGAAAGGAACAGAACACACATTCTCCTAAGTTACTAAATCAGGTCAATACTCATGCAATCACCAGTTCACCACAAGCAATGGAACTGATGGATTAAACAGTCCATACATGCGATAAGATCCTTAACCTCTCTAGTGTCTCCATCAAAGTCTTTGTGAATGCTCCAATTGGTACCACCATCAATAAGATCATTGATGAAGGCGCAAGAATGTCCACATGAGGAGGGGTGAATGGAATATTCTAATTTTGTTTCAAAAGTTCGAATAACCTTCACAAACACAGCGGAATAAACCCTTAAAATGTCGTGCAGTAAGTAAACTACTGAGATATATGAATCAAAGTCATTGAAAGATAGATAACAAAGATACATTACACGAAGATTAACCTAACGAAGAGACATATGGACATAAGCATTTCTAGACTAAATACTAAGAACATCATGGTGAATAACTTCCAGGACTAATACCAATGCTGAAGGAAATCACATACAAAAAAACTTCTCAACAAATTAGGCATTTGGTAGATCCTCATGTTCCTCCTTAGTGAAAGAAATTGGGCATTTGATAAACCTTCATAGAATTACTATTACTCATAGCAGTCTTAATCAGAATAGGGTTAGCAATTCTTTGGCAAAATTTTCTCGTGTTGAGGGTAGAGCTATGATTTAACTAGGTTCGCAGGAAGCCATTGAGCTAAACTTCATTGATTGTAACCATGTTTTAGTTTGAATAATATAAGTTTTACTAGCAAAAAAATTGCCTGGACTGCAAACTACAAGAAAAATGGGCTCTTGACTCTTGTTGATTTTCCCCTCTCAAGTTTTGGTGATCATCTTGTGGGTTAGTCAGTGGGAATATCCTATCCATCGATCATTGTCATGGATGGTTGGAACTCCTATTTTTCGCTCGTACTGAAGGATCGACTCAAAAAGACAAACACTGGAACCAAGTCTGGACTTAGAGCGTGCAGGTCATGCTGCCGCACAGGTAGATCCCTGAGATCACTAGTTAGAGGTTATCTTTTACAAATATATTTTTCACTTTGGTAATGATAGGTGGTGCAATACATGCGCGCCATTGTGGTAAATAGATAGTTTCTCATCCCACGCATGAGGAGATTGGTTGTTTGTGCTTTTTTTTAATAATTTATCTCTCGAATCGTGCATCCAAATCATGAACCATTTACATTGTTGCGTTTCTCGGATCGAAGATCTTTAAAACTAGATCCCATATTGATAGGTTTATTAAAAACTAGGTTAAATTTGTTGCTTGAAACTGTACTAAATCAAGCTTCAAAGTTGTACTAAACAGTGCTTTAAATACATACTACATTATGTTTCTCGTGAGAGGTAATTACACCCATGATGTTTAAATTTGTCATCGATGTTCACTTTAGTGTTTGAACTTAAAAAATACGTCGAATTGGTATTAAAACTTGACATGAGCATACAAATACAGTGCTAATCTCATTAATAGATGTAAACAACTTTGATGTCACGTCATATTTTGGTTAGAAGTGATGACTCACATATTTATATCTCTATAACTCATGGGTCTCACCTGTCAGCACAATGTTTTTTTAATCACTGTAATAAATTATGTTTCAAGTATTCATGCCTTAATAATATTATAAATACAAATAAAAACACTTATTAAAAATCATGTAGTTTAAAATATATTCAATTATTTACATGTTGATTATTTTAAAGTATTGGTAAATAAAAAATAAAATTGTTTAAGAAAAATACATTAATATTTTTAAAACTTGATATAACATTTTTCTATGTAATTTATTTTATTTGTTATGTAATATTTATTACACTCGAATAATTGAATTCTAAAATAAATAAATAAGCTACCATGTGCCACATGGGTTGCACTAACCGCAGGCCATTTAATCTACACGGCCTTGTTTCATTACAGTTGATTTTTTTCGCATCATGTTGAGCATTTGAAAGAGTTTGAAGAGTTGGCTATCTCAGTTCGTTCTCAAGCGAGATGACGCTTGTTTGTTTCGCAACAGTATTCTTTGTTTGCTGTCATATTCACTCCATGCTGATAGGTGGGAACTTGATAGGTGGGAACTATAGGTCATAGAGACATATGGTATTACATATACAAAACAAATAACTTATGTAAAAAATATTATATTAAGTTTTCAAAATATTAATGTATTTTTATTAAAAAAATATTTTTTTATTTTCCAAATGCTTTAAAATAATTAACATGTAAATAACTGAATATATTTTAAACCTAAATAATTTTTAATAAGCGTTTTTATTTGTATGTATAATATCGATTAAACATGAATATTTGAAACATATTTTATTACTGTGATTATAATGTATAAACTTTTCTGTATTTTACATCTATTAATGCTAACCAAAATATGATGTGACATCAGCGTATTTTACATCTATTAGTGATATTAGCACTGTATTTGCACGTTCTTGTCAAGTTGTAAAACCTGTTCGACGTATTTTTCAAGTTTAGGTACTAAATTGAACATCGATGACAAGTTTAAGCATCACAAGTGTAATTACCTCTTCTCGTGAAGACACGGTTTTACATGAATTGTGTTTTTATTATTTTTTAGAAGCACAAATTTGATTTTCGTGGAGTCACAAATTTGTTTCTCGTTCAACCACAGATTTACTTTTCATGGAGCCACGTATTTGCTTCCTCGCTGAGCCACAAATTGTCAAGCCATATTATTTTTCTTTTTCCTCTTTTTTAGAAGCACAAATTTGCTTCTGTTGAAACCATAGATTTGTTATTTTTTCTCTCTTTTCAGAAGCATAGATTTACTTTTCGTGGAGCCACATTTTTTTTTCTCGTGCAACCATATTTTTCTTCATAAGGAAATTTTGAATTACAATTTTTCTTTTCATGCAATAACATATATTTTTTGCTTCGTGAAAACACATTTTTTACCAAAAGCCTAAAATCTAAGAAGAAATAATAAAAATATGTAGAAAAAAATCCCATGAATACACCCAAAATACTTTTTTTCTTAAATACGCACAAGCACGCGTATCATTCATTACAGAAGAAGAGGAAAGATTCCCCAAGTTAATTACATCCACCTCTTACACGTTGGTTGCGGCAGCCAAAATACTGCATGTAACGATGACTGAACACACCAAAAGGTACCGTTGTGGATGCCTCTGAATGATACCCATCCCGTAGATCCCTCATATTTTGAAGTTTGATGCATCAAACTGCAATTGAAACAGAAAGTAGAGCTACCAAACGAGCGTAAATGAGCCGGCCCAATCAGGTATTTTGTCTATAGGGATCGATTTTAAGAACCTTCTATAATGTTTAGGTTCATTTTTGTGTTCTCCTGGTTGTTTACTTTTGGTTTTCTTAATTTTAACTTTTTTACTCTTTTATTGTTTTCGCTATTTTCTCTTTATATAAAAAATTTCCTATACTTTCCCTTTCTCTTGTTTGGAATTTAGAAAAACGTTTAAAACTTGTTTGTATTTTTCAATAAAATGTTAGAAATTTGAAGAGAAAAAGTTCAGAAAATTAAAAATGTTAGTGGTTTAAAAAGTTGTTCGTATTTTTACAAAAATGATCATGTTTTTTAATATTGTTCATAACTTTGAATTTTTTTGTTCTGTAATTTTTTAATGTAATGCTCACACTTTTGAAAACAAAAACAATTTTTCAAAAATTATTTGTTAGTTCTAAAAAACTAAAAAGATGTTAGTGTGTCATAAAATTGGAATTACAAATATAATTATTGATTTTCAAAAAATGTTAGTGTTTTAAAAAATGATCTTGTTTCTGAAAATGGTTTCAGTTTTTTGTATAGAATTGCTACAACAACCCAATTCATGCAGTTCATCTATTCGCTAGACGGTTGCAATACCTCACTTTGCTACAGTTGCCGGTTCAGTTCGTGAAGCCGTCGGAAGCTATTAGGGCTCGTTTGGTCCTTGGATCCACGATTGAATTGCAAAAAACCACCATATTGAAGAGACCTTTTGCAGAAAACATTTTCTACATTTTTTTATAAAAATCATTAATTTTGTGCCTAATTTTTTACAAAAATCACTGATCGATCTATTTAGACATTTTAACCTCGTTTATGACAGGTGGACCTCGGTTTTAGTGACGTGGCATGTTAAAATGGTCTTTTAAAAGAAAAACCTTTCTCCAATAAAACAAATAGGTCCCTCCACTCCTCTCCCTCCCGATCAAATCTGGCCATATGCCCCCGCCGTTCGTCGGGCTGGGCGTGGCCACGGCGACCCTCGGGCGCGGCTCCGGGTGCGGCCACGGGAGGCGGCCACGGCTCCGGGCGCGGCCATGGGAGGCGGCCTGGGCACGGCCACGGCGATCCCCGAGCGCGGCTCCGGGGCGCGACCATGGGACACGCAGCCGCCGCGCCTGAGCCGCAGTAGCGCCGCCCGAGCCGGCGAGCTCCATACGCCGCCATGCCGGAGAGCCGCCGCCGCCTCCGCCCTGCGGGTCACTTCCTCTCCAGCGCGCCCCTTCCATCTCCTTCTTCCTCTTCATCGTCTTCCTCTCTCTCTCTCTCTCCTTGCGCATGACGCCATGGCCGATCGCCATTGGAGCCACCCCGTGGAGCTCATGAGCTCGCCTCGCCGGCCCTCCTAGCCGCCGCCTTGGTCCTCCGGCGACCAGATCCGCGCGCCCACGGCCACCACATCCGTCCTGGCGGCCCCTCCGGCCACCCACGCGAGCCACGGCCACGACCAGTGCCCGCTATGGCCAGCCTTTGACGGTCTGGGCGCGGCCACGGGAAGCGGCTCCGGGCTCGGGGTGGGCGCAGTGTCGGTCAGACGGGTGCGCGGCTGGGTGCGGGGAGCGGGGCGGACGTCGGGCGCGACGCACAGCGACAGAGGAGCTCGGGGGCGCGGTGAGCTCCGCCGCTGCCGCCGTAGGGGCACCGTCGTGGGAAGGAGGGGCCGAGGGGGTGTCGGCCAGCCGTGGGGGCTGGTCCAGCGAGGGGCCGGGGGCGCGATTGCGTTTTTTTGGTTTTTTGCAGGGTTTTTTGTAAAAAGGAAGGACCTTACAGGTGGCCCCCATATGTCATAATCATACTTAAATTGCTCAAATCGGGCCATCAGTGTTTTCTGCAAAAAATTAGGCACAATATTAGTGGTTTCTGCCAAAAAAGTAGAATAGTCTTTCCTGCAAAAGGTCACTTCAATGCGGTGGTTTCTGTTAGTGGTTTCTAAAGAAACGTAGAAAAGTTTTTTCTGCAAAAGGTCGCTTCAATGTGGTGGTTTCTTGCAATTCACTCTTGAATCCTTTTAATTTTTCTGGATAGAAAATTCCGACTTAGAATATAGGATGAACTTCTCTGTCTTTTCATCTATTTCAGTGGTTTGCTGTCCTGGAAAAAAAATCTTGGTCAATCAAATGGAGCCTTAGAGAGCATCTAAGGGCAACTCCAACGCAGGGACGCATTTTGTCCGGATCCGTTCGCTTTTGCGTCGAAAGACTGAAAAACGCGTCCAACACTCGTATCCGTTTTCATTTTTTGTCTGTTTAGTGTCCATCTCTGTCCGCTGCAGACGCATACGCGGAGTAAATCTAACATTCTTAAGAAGTTGATCTCCAGTACAACCAATTTTCTTAGCATGCACACTGTCCACACCAGCGTTGTGTCACATCAACATTTCAGTCCTAATCAAACAACTGGACATTTATTAAAAGAGAAAAAAATGACCAATCGAAGCCTAGCCTTCCCTCAAAGAAAAATCAATATTTTTTTCCTTGGCTACATCTATGCCTATCTTTAATACCGACGGGAGCCCAATGGGTCTCGACTCAAAGAAATAAGCCAAATCGTCAGCATCAGTTTCTCTTCCGTCTTAAGTCTTAACCAGCATACATCTATCCCCACGATTGTTTCTACTCACGTACGTCTCCTCCCCTCCGCTCTGCACATCTCTCCTCCAACCTTGCCCACCCCTTATGCTTCTCCTGCAGCTGCAGTGTCATACCACCGGCCCATCTGCCCTCAACTGCAAGCACCGACGAGGCGCCTCCTCCAGATCCGCGAGGTGAGGGGGAAGGAAACATGGCATAGATGATTCGAGGCACCTCGGCAAGCAAAAGTCACGGGAAGAAGCTGCTCCAACGACCCCTCGCCGCGAGCTTGACTGCAAGGAACTCGCTAAACACGGGAAAAATGACCACGAAGACCTGTGTTGCTATGGTTAATTCATCTTACACCCCCAAATTTCCGCAGTTTCCTTTTTCATGTTTTTTTAGAAAAGGAGGTGTACCCCGGCCTCTGCATCAATCGATGCAAAAAAAAGCTTCTCATCTGCAAATTCTTTTGTTTGCATCAAAGTTCTTTGGAGCTAGTACTATCCTTATCTTGGTCTGCTATTTGAATAACTACGCTTCCGTCAAATTCTACTTCGCTTCATGTTGTTTGCAGGCTAGCTATTGTTATAGATTCAACCAGGATAACTACAATTCCATGGAACCGTACTTCTCGCCATGTTGTTTGCCTATTGATTCAGCCAGTATATACCAGGTACTTCCATTGTTACAGATCCAACAATAATTAAATTACCATTTTTGTTCTCCACATGTTCCCTATGTAATGCATATTGATTTCATAATTAATTGAATATATGAATATTTACAGCACAAGTAATAGTTTGCACAGAAGCGTTAGCTGCAGTTAAGTTTAATGGAAGTACCTGGTATATACTATGTTCTCCACATTTAAAAAAATAGATAAGCTCTATGAGGATAGCTGGAGCGATGCCTTTCTGTTTACAATATGTATGTCATTTTATCATGACTTTTCGTTGTACGCTAATTAAATTTTTGTTGCATTTACCTACTATCAGTAAGATGTTTAGTCACTAAACTAATCTCAGATATACCTTTGCAGGTTGTCCTTTACGATCGAAATGAGGGATTCCATCAGAACTGATAGTTTCTTCATCAGTTTTGTGAAAATTACAGTTTTTAACATGTACTGTATTTGTCTTAGTTATGCTTTCAACCAATGTATCAATTGATCAGTCTCTGTTCCGAGAAATACCACACTTTTTCTTGAAAGAAGAACAATTGTACTTTATGGAAAACAATGGACACAGGTTGACATCAATATCTTCAAAATTGTACAACCACTCACCTTATTGATCCTTTTTTTTTCATAGAGGCTATATATGTATGCATGTGATCATGATTAATCCCAGTCTGCTATTTGTTAAGTCACCATTCATTGGTTCATGTTTTTCTGATCGATTCAGAGAAAGTCCATTGTTTGCTTTGAATTTAGAGTGAAGTGGATCATAGGTCCTTGAACTATTTCAGAGGTGTCATGTAGGTCCTCAAACTATGAAACTCATCATCTAGATCCTCAAAGTGTAATATGTGTGTCATCCAAGTCCTCAAACTATTTTAGAAGAGTCATATAGGTCCTCGAACTATTTCAAAGTGTCACGTATGCACAGACTTATTGCACTTAGAAGGACCTTCGAGGATATGGATGACACTTTTCATAGTTTGAGGACCTATATGACACCCCTAAAATAGTTTGAGGACCTATGATGCACTTCACTCTTGAATTTATACCGTGAAAAGTTATATGGAAGCAACATGTTGTACTTAATCAATTGGAATAAATAGTCTACTTCCATATTCATAGGAACAAAAATCCTAGAATACGTCTTTCTTAGTATCTAGGTACTGTTCCATGCTTTGATATTGTGGGACACTATTTTGTGCGGTAGAAAATGCTTTGATATTCCAATACACTATTTAGTACAATTTATATTTATCATGTCGACACATGAGCATTGGTCATACAGTAGGATAAAATGTTGATATCTATATCAAGGGCAAGCTATCCACAATACCCACTCAACGATTGAGAATATGTTTTCTTTATTGTAACATTGTTGTGCTTGGGAATTTAAGTGGTTCTATTTAGTTTTTATGATACTTTTAATGTCAGCAAAGAGACCCCGCAGCAAAGCGCTTGTAATCATCTAGTTTGCTCTGACTTTGCGTCAAAAAGGACACAAAACAGACAGCGCCGTCCTTTTCGTCCGTCTATGTCCGCTGCGTCTTCCGCCCCCACTTGCCATCCACCCATCCCACCTCTCCTTTTTCTCTCTCTCCCACGCACCCATGCCTGGCGAGACAGCAGGCGCTGCTCGCCGACGACGTGGTGCGCCCCGCCTCCGCCGTTGGCCCGTTGCCGCGCCCCGCCCCGTGCCGGAGCACCTCCGCGCTCCGCCCCCGTGGCCGCGCCCCCACCTCCGCCGTTGCCGCACCCCGCCCCCGCCCCTGCACCTCCGCGCTCCCCATCCCGTGGCCGCGCCCGTGGCCCGGACGGCGAGAAGGACGGACGCACGGCAAGACGTGTCCGAGGCCGCCCCGCCTTCGCCCGTGGACGTGGCACCTCCGGGCTCCGCCGCCGTCCGAGCGCGCCCAGCCCGAGCTCGCCGGCGTTCATCACGTCCAGGAACTCCTCCACGAAGAGCCGGTCGACGCGGAGGAACGCCTCGGTGCGGAGCTCGAGGTTCTTCTCGGAGTATTCGTCCGTCATCTGGAGGTAGCGCGCGGCGCAGCGGAGCATGGCGACGTTGGCCTCCTCCCCGGCCTCCTTGCCCCGCCTCGGCGCCGGCCTCTCTGCCTCGCGCCCGCCGCCAGCCTCCCTAGCTCACCCCGTCCGCTCGCGCCCTCCGCCGGCCTCCCTGGGCAACTCCGCCGCCGGCACGCCGCAGCCGGGTCGCCAAGCCGGCGTCCCGCCTCACCACGGAGTCGAGGAGGACCAAGGAGCCGGCTGTGGTGTTGAGCGCGTCCCTTGAGCAGGACGGGCACGCCGCGCAGCGCGCCGGTGTCCGTGCCGCAGCGGCGCTCGGCATCGGCGCGCGCTGCCTGCCGGAGCGCGTCCTGGTTGACGTCGATGAGAAGCCAGCGCCCACGACGATGCCAGTGCCGCCCGCTCCCCCTCTTGGCTGCGCGCTCGACGAGAAGCCAGCGTCGCTCGCGACGGCACCACCTGCATGCCATGAACGCCAGCCAGTGTGTGCAGCCATGCGCGGGCTTGACGAGAAGTGCGTCTACGGCGATCATGGTGCGTGAGCTCATGCGCTCGCTGGCCGGCCGTGTGCGTTGCGGAGCCGGTGCGCATGCGTGAACGGGCTGGCTGGCCGGCCGCTGCGGAGCCAGGTGCGCATGCGCTCGCTGGCCGGCCGCTGCGGAGCCGGGCGCTGGTCTGGCTATGGAGCCGTCGTGTGTTGCGGCTGTTTTTTTTTTTCTGTATGACCACGTGTAAGAGTTGTATTTTAACTTTTCTTTTTTTCTTTATTAAGTGATATTGTCACATAAGCAAAATGTTTATAATTACATGCTAAAGATAAGTTTTTTTTTTTGGTTGAGTTGGTTAGGTGGATGGTTGTATCCCCAGCTCACCAGAGTTGAAATCCCAGATTTGACAATGGTGCTCGCATTTTCCTGGATTTATTTTAGGGCTTCCGGTGATGCGCTTTCAGTGGGAGGAGACGTTCCCGTCGAAGACGATGTGGTTTCTTGGTTAATCTCAAGATGATGTACCGGCTCAGTATTGCGAAGATGCTCATAGGGGTAGGGTGTGCGTGTGTGCGTCATAGGGGTGATTGTATACTTGTGTATGTGAGCGTCAGAGTTGTACTGTGTTCCTAAAGATAAGTTACTAGCATTGGGAGTGTCATCTCGTTCGGAATTATTGATAAAGGGTTTCTTGTTCGCGTGAAGCAAAACGCGTTCCGGAGAAAGGTGCGAATGGGTGATTTGTGGTTGTTAAAAAATAAAACTGGCTGAATGAATAATCATAGAAAAAAAAAAGAGCCGAGTGAATCGAATCAATCGATCCAGCCGTGAGCCAGGTACTTACGTACCTTGCCTAGTTCTTCGATCGCACGTACTCCGCGTACATGGAAAAAGTCTGAAATAAACCTTGAACTTGTAGATAAAAGCTAAATCGAACCTTAAACTTACAATCTCGGAAATTAGCACATAAGCTTACAATCCCGCTTGTTTTACTAGAGCTTGTTATAATCCTGGAATGACATTGCGATACTGTGGTGCTAGGGTGCATTTGGCCGCCTGGTCTGGAGCAATAGGGGCCAAGAGTGCTATGGAGATTGCATGGGTGAAGGTGGCCAACGTGCCTATGGAAAAAAGATCAGGTCGTAACCTAGCTTATGTATCCTCTTTGGTTGGAGTTCCACTGGAACTAGACAAAGCTACTTTGCACAGGCCGGATTCGGTCCGAGTCAAAATTGGATGCAGGTTGGTGGATGAAATACCACCTGTAGCTGAGGCTGTTCTTGGAGAGCACTTCTATGATTTTTTCTTTGAAGTTGATACGGTTGTGTCCAAGAATCCTGAGAAACCTATGCATCCTGTCAATGCTGGATCTGATCCTAAGGCGCCTTCGTACAAAAAAATGAAGATGGATGGGCTGAATGTAGAAAAAAATGATGATGAGATATCTCCTGCTGCTGGGAACATTAGCAAAAGTGGCCCATCCAAGCAAGTCTGCAACACGATCCCTGAATCTCAAGAATCTGAGTTCTCGGATGAATCAGTGGACAATACTCTCCTTATTGATTCCATGGCTCAAAATTTCTTGCGTGAGGAGAAGGAGAACTTGGCCATTGTGGCATTCTCTCCCAAAAAATCTGTGACTGAATTACCTGATGCTGATTTGGGCGAGGTACATGACACTGGCCTTAAAACTCAGCCTGCGTACATTGTTCAGTCCCCTGTTTCATCTCCTGAGACGGTGGAGGATGTGCTTCCTACTCCACCTCTCATTTCTGAGGATAAGCTGCGTTTCAGCATTCGTAATGCGCAGGCCAACTTGGCGCGGATCGAAGACAGGGCTGCGGCTGCGGCCAAAAAGAGAAACTTAGAAGGTATACCTGATACCTCTAACTCGTTTGCTGTGCTTACTAATACTGAAATGATTGCTAAGGCTGTTCGTATGGGGGTTAATATTCCTGATGATAACTTTGCTAGTGTGGATATTTTAAGAGAGTTGGAACTATCTAGAGCGCACCAAAACAGCGAGTCAACTGTTGATAATGATCCTGTCTTGGCTGTCACTAATGAGAATGGTGTTTCCACTCCTCTTTATCTGGGTTGGGTAGATGAGAATGAAATTGCTTCTAATAAGAAATCTAGTGGGCGGTCGAAGAATAAGAATGCGCGCAAAAAAACTGTGGTGATCTCTAGGCCAGTCACTCGCAGCCAAAAATCTACTTTAATCCCCTTGTCAGTTATTGGCACCCCTGGCCGCGAACCTGGCAGGGGGGCTAGCCGGAAAACCTCAAAACCCTTTCGATGAATGGGATATTTTGGAATTGCCGTGGAGCAGGTAGAGATGGAATGGCCACCTGCTTTATGGATCTAATTAAAGACCATTCCCTGGCTTTCCTTTGCCTACAGGAAACTAAAAAAAATGTTTTCTGAGAAATATATTCGTAAGATGGACCCCTATGGCCTCTTTGAGTGGAGATGGATTCCTGCAAATGGTCGGTCTGGTGGCCTACTCTCAGGTGTGTGTAAGAACAAGTTTGATATTGTTTCTTGCACCTATGGTAAATACATTCTTCACCTTAATGTCTTTGACATTGATAAGCAGTGTGTTTGGGGCCTTCTGTTTGTGTATGGGGCTGCCCACGACGAGGATAAAAATGAGTTCCTAGCCGAATTGGCTTTCTTTTGCAATCATATGACAGTACCTTATATTATCGGGGGAGACTTTAACATCCTGGGAGATAGTTCCGAAAAGAATAAGAAATTTATTCGATCTCGTTATGTCGATCAGTTTAACAGCATTATTAGTACTCTTGATCTTAGTGAGATTAGCATGGGAGGTGGTCGGTACACCTGGACCAATAACCATGAACATCGCACCCTGGAGAAATTGGACCGGGTGCTGATGTCTTTATCCTGGGAAGATCTGTTTCCGCTAGCTTCTGTTCGGAAACTGGTCCGTAGCGTCTCGGACCATAATCCCCTACTTTTAATGGCCGGTCCCAACTCGAGTTTGCCCCCTAAGAAGCGTGAGTTTCATTTCGAGCTGGGTTGGTTGCGGGATGAACGTTTTCTTCCTCTACTTCATGACATTTGGTGTAAACCTGTTAAATCAAAGAACCCTGTTGATGTTTTGAACATTAAGCTCAAAAGGGTCAAGACCTATTTTAAAGGATGGGGCTCGAATCTCTTTGGCCATGTTAAAAAGCGTAAGAATGAGATCCTTTGTGAGCTCGAGAATTTTGAAGAGTTAGAAGAATGTGATTTGTTATCTCCTGAGTCGTGCTGTAGACGCGCGGAACTGAAGGTTGAACTTGATAACCTGCTGGCTAGTGAAGAGCTCTATTGGCTGCAACTCTCTAATGAGCGTTGGTTGCTGAAAGGAGACAGCAATACTTCTTTCTACCATAGAGTAGCTAATGGCAGGAAGCGTAATAATACTATTCATTCTCTGACTTGCGAGGGCGTTACCATTGAGGGTACCATGAACCTCCTTGATCATGCAACCTCTTTCTATAAAGAGTTATTTGGACCTGCACCCGGGAACCTATTCCACCCGTCTCCTGAAACTTGGGCTGATCATGAGAAACTTAATGCTGAAGATAACATATTCCTAACTCGGCCTTTTTCTGAAAACGAGATTCGAGAAACCTTGTTCAGTATGGATAACAATAGAGCCCCTGGGCCTGACCATTTTCCTGCAGAATTCTACCAAGCAGGATGGGAATTTATGAAGTATGACCTTATCAACCTTTTCTCAGCTTTTCATGCTGGCACCCTTGAGGTGGAACGTCTTAATTATGGGGTTATCACCCTTATACCCAAACTGGAAGGAGCCAGTAAAATTCAGCAATTTCGCCCTATTTGCTTATTACGCTGTCCTTATAAGCTGTTAACCAAATGCCTGGATATGCGGGTGGCTACGTTAGCTGATAAGTTGATTGGTAATCAGCAGAATGCTTTTATCAAAAATAGGAATATTATGGATGGTATTCTTTTGCTGCATGAAATCCTTCATCACACGCATTGCAATAAAAAAGTCGGGATAGTTCTTAAACTAGACTTTGAAAAGGCCTACGACAAGGTTAATTGGAAGTTTTTGTTGGAGTGCCATAAAATGAGAGGCTTTAGTCCTTTGTGGTGTGAGTGGATCCGTAAGATCCTCATGAATGGTACAGTTTGTGTCAAACTGAACAATGAGATTGGTAACTACTTTCAAAGTCATAAGGGGGTCCGCCAGGGTGACCCTCTGTCTCCTTTTCTGTTCAATATGGCGGTCGAATGCCTTGCGAAAATGGTTAAAAATGCGGAAAAAGAGGGGCTTATCTCAGGTTTAGCTAATGACTTGATTGATGGGGGTGTTGCCATTTTACAGTATGCGGACGACACTGTTATTTGCTTTGAACATGATAAAGAACAAGCCTTGAATCTGAAACTTCTCCTTTATATTTTTGAGATGATGTCGGGCCTAAAAATCAATTTTATGAAGAGTGAAGTGTTATGTATTGGTGGTGACGATCATATTCTTGCTGATTATGCGGATATGTTCAATTGTCAGATTGGGCATTTCCCTATGCGGTACTTAGGTATGCCTGTAGGTTTCTCTAAATTAAAAATCTGTGATTGGGACTTTGTGGAGGAAAAATTCCGTAAGAGATGTAGCTCCTGGGTGGGGCGCTCTGCTTCCTCTGGTGGTAGACTTATCCTCTTGGACACTTCCCTGTCAAGTATTGTGTATTATCACATGTCTATGAGCTTGCTGCCGAAAACTTTCATTGAGAAACTTGACAAACATCGCCGGAAATTCTTTTGGAGTGGCGGTGGAGATAAAAAGAAATACCATCTCGTGAAGTGGACTCGGGTTTGTCGATCTAAAGATAAGGGTGGCCTTGGAGTGAAGGACCTCAGAAAACAAAACATTAGTCTCCTTGTGAAGTGGTGGTGGAAGCTTGACACTCAAAATGGTCTTTGGCAAGACCTGATCCGAGCCAGATATCTGAAGAGATCTTCGGTGGCCTCGGTGAAAGGCAAATTTAATGACTCGCCGATTTGGAAATCGATCCTTAAGGTTAAAAAATACTATATGGCTGGGAGGAAAGTGAATCTTAATTCTGGGAATTTGGTTCGCCTCTGGATGGACCCTATTCTTGATGATACACCCTTTGGGGAGAAATATCCTGATCTCTTTAGTATTGCTAATCATCCTAACATTACTGTTGATGATTGGCGCAGCAAGCAGGATGAGGTATGGTTCAGGAGACGCCTTACTCCACTGTTGGCTCAACAATGGGATGAGATGATTTCTTATCTTAATGAGCTCCATGTATCTGTGCAACCTGATACTGTGAGTTGGAAATTTACCTCGAAACATGTGTTTACTACTCGATCAGTCTACAGTTCCCTGGAATCTAATATTGCTGGGTGCAATTTCCGCTGGATCTGGCGATCCAAAATACCTCTCAAAATTAAAGTGTTTCTTTGGCAGCTCTTTCAGGATGCTATTTTGACACGGGATGTCATGTGTAGGCGTAACTGGAAAGGAAATCCTAGGTGTTCTTTCTGTTCTCAGCGTGAAACGTCAGAGCATCTCTTCTTTGGGTGCTCTGTGGCTAAGATTGTTTGGAGAACAGTAGGTTCTGTTTTGGGGACCGACCTCTGCCCCACTAACCTATGGCAATCCTTCTCCTGGTTCTACAAATTCTTACCAGGGGGCCACAAGTTTTATACTACTGGACTTGCGGCTATTTGCTGGGCAATCTGGAACTGCCGTAACAAGGCGACTTTCGAGTTTAAAGTGCTGAGAACTCCATTTGTTATTGTTTACAGCGATGTTGCTTTTCTTATGTCATGGGCAAGTCTACTCAAGGATGATGACAAAGAAAAGCTGATGACAGGCGCTACGATGCTGAAGGACAACGCGTCGATGTTGATGAGGGTCTGCACTGTCGCTCCACCTGACATGGGAAGGAATGCTTGAAGCCTTTGTTCCCTGGCTTCGTTGCTGTGCCGTTTCTTTTGGTTACCTGTTGACTCCTGGAGATAGCTAGTGCTAGCTTTACTTAGCTTTATTTCGATCTGTTAGCTGTGGCTATGTTGAACTTCCTCCTTTCGGTGTTCCCCTAAGTTGTATTCTGGTACTAGACTGGTGGCGATGGGTTTTTGCCCCATAGCGATTGTCTCGATTAGGAGCAGTTGCTGTGGGTTTCCCATCGGTTGCCGAACTCGCCCTCCCCCCCTCTCCTGTACCCTGCTTTAAAACGTTGTATTTCCGTTATGTTAAAGTAATGGAAAGGGGTTTGGGCCCGGTTCAAAAAAAAAAGCTTACAATCCCGCTTTAATTTAAACCTTGAGTGGAATCGCTGAATATGAGGATGAATTGGGCCGGCCCATTAACACAGTAGCTCACGCACTTGTTTTTTCTTTTTTCTTTTGATCATTTATTCATTTTTGAATCATATTTAAAAAATGTTTGCACTCAAAAAACATCAAAATTAAAGAATGTTTTTGTATTTAAATATTGATAACACTTAAAAATGCATTAATGCATATTTAAAATTCTTCACACTTAAAATTGCATTAAAGTGTAAAAGAATATTAGCATGATCACTCGAGCAATCACCCTGCTCTAATTTTTAAAATTGTATGCACTTAATAATAATTAAAAACTAAAAAAATCGTAATCAAATTAATATTTATGTGCAAAAAATTAAATACATTTAAGTGCGCAACCATTTAACACATTTTAAAAATGTGAATCATTTAATAAATGCGTTAACAGATTTTTATACATTTTGTAAGTATGATCATTTTTAGAAAATATTTCATGTATGCACGGAAATGTGTATTGGTAACTGAGAAAAAAATCGAGCAGAACAAACATTTATAATTGGTAAC